>JAREYC010000001.1:56130000-66130000 GCA_030015325.1 Cryptoblepharus egeriae | reverse complement strand
TTTCCCATTTCTATTGCAACACTATTTCCTAAACATAAATAATTGAAATTTACACCTAGTGAGGGTGCAATCCTCATATATCTAACCAGCTTTCCAACACCCAGAGATGTCACTAGAGTTTGTGTCACCTGGTGCGGCAGGCCAACATGTCACCCCCATGCAGTGGGCAGGGCAACAACCTGGGTGGCGGGCATGGTTATGTGCCATTGCCCCACCTCTGTTTTTGGCCACACATTTTAATACAATAAATATATTTCAGAATGGTTTATTCTACTACATTCTGCTGTAAATTACACATCCAGTGGTATGTAACTTGATGGGTTTATTCCGAAAAACCATTATTTTTAGCCATTTTGGTCACTAGTGGTGTCACCCCTCAAGGGTGTCAACTTTCTAACAACTTATTGCAAGGTCTCAAACCGTCTAGTGTGGGACCCACTTTTTGGAGGGACAATCTGTCCAGGATGCCCCTGAAGTGATGTCATGGCTGGAAGTGACATCATCAAGCAAATTAAAACAAATAAATGTAAATATATTAAAGTAAAAACCAAGTGAATAGTTTCAACCCCCAAGGCTCACAAGGGTTCACGTGTGAGTTAAATACATACGTACGTACATACATACATACATACATACATACAGTTTTCAGGAGGTTAATATAAACACTATATTGATTATTTCTAAATTTAAAAATATTTAATATAATTTATTACCTATAATTCATAATTTATGAATTACAACCTTGTGATGCCAGCTCACAAGGAAAAGGAGGAAAATGAAGATTTTTTTTTTCCAGGACACAAGGCTAAAAAAGAATAAATGTCCTGGAAAAAGAGGATATTGATTAAAAAAAATAAAAACAGACTTAAAACCCCCAGAGGGAGGAGGACAAGAAAAGAGGACTTGGCTAGAGAGGAAGAGAAGTTAGGACCATCACCCAGCTTTACAATTATTATTTTTTTAAATCCCATAACCTGCTGAGCCAGTGTTGGGGGCCTTCTTTCTGGATCACTTTTAGGATCCAGATTTCTGGGATCAGGGCCATTTTAGAAGCCTTGCACCCCATGGAGTGATCTTCCACACCAGCCAAAGCGTTTTCTTACTCGCAAGTAAATGTGGCTGTGTATTTTCATTTTCAATGGGCTTAAATGCAGAGGGTAAGGTGGGGGAGGGAACTTCCTCCGAGGGTGATTTGTGGGAGCTGTAGTTCTTGGATCAGGACCCTTCTTGGCTTCCTTTCAGCCTGGCCTTTCCAGCAGATTAAGGCGCATTCACCTACTCGCTAGTAAGTCATGATATGAAAATTGTAGGGCTTTTTTCGTTTATTGGACATAACTTTGGCTAGGAAGGTGCTGTCACAAAACGGATTGTTGTGTTGGACTCTGCTCTTCAAAACGAATCCAACAACATACCCATCAAGGGTGTACTGTGCACCATCTCAAATTTCTTTTTGGATGGTCCTACAGTCTCCCAGTGCATGTCACCCCCCCCCCCGGGCATGTTGTCACCCAGTGTTGTTCGCACCCCCCACACCATCCTGGTGATGCCAGTGCCAACACCTGCATATCTCTGCCAATGGAGCAAGTTCTGCATCCTGCAGTTGTGGGACAGTCACATCAGAC
The DNA here is from genome assembly GCA_030015325.1 of Cryptoblepharus egeriae. Lineage (NCBI taxonomy): Eukaryota > Metazoa > Chordata > Lepidosauria > Squamata > Scincidae > Cryptoblepharus > Cryptoblepharus egeriae. The sequence goes on along the minus strand of JAREYC010000001.1, from coordinate 66,128,378 downwards.
CATGTTTGTTCCCTTGTCTTGGAGTTGCATTGCCCTTATCTTAGTGCTGGAAAGTTGGTTAGGATTGCACCCAGAACCTCTTGAAATTTAGGAATCAAGAAATCTTGAAATTCCTTGCTTTCCCCCCACATTATGTTCTTACATAGTGAGCTGTCTGTAACAATCTGCTTCCTTATTTCTTTACCTAACTCTTTCCTTACATGATCGCTGTAAACAAATCAGGAAATTCACTTCCTAATTTATTGGAAAGGGTGAGATGACGGGATAGGGAAGCACATCATTGTTGCTCCCACTGGAGTGATTCAGAAGAAGGAAATAACAGATTTGAAAGGCACCCCAAATCTGTTGCTCTCCAAACCACCCACCACTCAGTGACATCATCAGCTTCATCAGTGGGGTAGTGGGATCCCCAGAGATTATAAAACCATGGAAACTCTTCACAACTTCATAACATCTAAACTGGACTTGTACTTTCTGTGCTTATTATCTGGGTTGGAAATAGCATGATGGCTGTGACTTCAGTTTCAGTAGTAATTTAAAAACACCAGCAAAGCATCTTTGGGCTTTAAAGTACAGTAATAAAAGAAGAATTTGTGATTCAAATCAAGATTTCAGGTTATTAAACTCGGCTTTAGGGCCCGTTAATAAATGAAAGGTTTTAAATAAGTGATGAGTGTAGATTATAATACGATGAGAAAATAGAGAGAATCTTTATTAAACTTGACGCATTCAGCATCCACCCACCTGTTTTTATACAGCTTCAGTAGCTGGAATGGAAAAAAATAGCATGAGAATGTGCTGATGAAATAATGTTTTGGCTGGGTGCATCACAGACATGGGTGACATGGCCTCAGTTTTAATAAACGATGCAGTCAAGATTGGAAAGGGTGGGTGTGAAAGATTACATCATTGACTGAGATTTATGCCTAGATCAGAGTCTCTAGACCTGGGCAGTTGTCCAGATTTACTGCCCAGATCTACCAGCCTCCAGGCCAAAGTTTACTGGGTGGGAAGACCTGGACTCCTGTCCAAATGTGGGCTCCTCTTCTGACTCTGCCCTCAGGAGCTTCCTCTTCCAGCTGGAGAGACCTGGGCTCCTGGCCGTGCTTGGGCTGCTTCACATCCTGGTAGGCGTCCTTCCCCCCAGCATGAAAATTTGGTGGGGCACATACCAATGGCTTCCTCCCTTGGATCTATCCTTGAACTGAACTGGAGGGAAATGGGTAGTGGAATGGGTGGTGGGTGGAATGACATTGACATACAGTATTTTTATTGAATACATTGTTATTCTCTTTGTTATGCTGCATCAAGAACACTGCTAGGACAACAAAATGTTGAAGTCTGGTAGGGGGCAGGTATTGTGTGTTTAGAGCAATTGCTCTGCCATCTCGATGATTTAAAACTAAGATACAGCATAATAATTTATTCTGCTGCTCTTTATTATACCTGATGGATGATTGCATGTGCTCTGAGCTCATTAGAAAGTGGACTGAAGAAAATATAATGCGCTTCATTGTTTTATGTTTGTGCAGCTCATTTCTTCAACTGGCCTGCTAGCCCTCCCTCATTTCTCTAACTTATTGGCACCATGGGCTTTCCATTTGTAGGATTTACTTCACCAGATGTTACAGAGAGCTCCTGACGAATTGATTTATAGAAATCAGAGATACAACAGACGGGTCCTGAGTTTGAGCTTTCACCATTCTCATTGGAATCCACTACAGACAATTCTGATGTCAGATACTCATATATACTGGGTTTGATTTCCTATACAAAGTACAGACATTGATTTGCAGAGGCATTCAATCCTTGAATCTGCTCAAAACACAGCATTGGATTTTAAACAAAAATTATGATGTTTACATTGGAAGTCTCAGATATATTTTGCTGATGGTCTCTGCCGTGATTTCATCTCCTTGGCTGGTCAAAATCCTTTTTTCAGTTCACATATTCTATTAACATTTTCTATAGAATTGATGTTTTGCACTCAGAGTTGTTGTTTCATATTGAAAATTGGTTCAGCAAGATGCTCTTTAAGGTTTTTTTTATCTTGTTTGGCTAGATAATTCTACTTGAACATAATAATATGTTCATGTGATGCAGAGATGCCTCAAAGGTCCAATATATATTGTTGTTTCCCGCTGCGAGACTAAAAAAGGAAATTTTCTTCCATTATCCTGGCACAATGAAAGAGAGTATGAGGTCACTGTTCCCCACCTTTTTTATTTTACTAAATGGGTACCAGTATTGCTTCCTGCCCTTTTCTCTCTCCTCTACTTCCTTTCAACATAGTAACTTAGGGTGCAATCCAGAGCAACTATGGGGAATCCTTGCTCCGGTGTAAGAACAATTTGCTCTGGATTGCAATATGAATTTCCCATAGGTTTTCACCAGGTGATGCAGTAACTACAGGTATATGTAATCAGTCATGGGCTGACACCGGTTCGGACCGGATCGCCCAAACCGGAAGTTCCAGTGAGCCCGACGCCCGCGAACCGGTAGCTATGGTGGCTGGCCAAAAATGGCCAAACCGGTTCGCGGGGGGCTGGCTGGGGGGGCCGAGAACCTCGCAGCGCATCCGCCGCGTTCCGCCTCTCCTGGCTGGCCGGGGGAGGCCAGAAGCACTTTGTGGCGCGTCCGCCGCATTCCGCCTCTCTTGGCTGGCCGGGCGGCCGAGAACCTCGCGGCACATCCACCGCGTTCCGCCTCTCCTGGCTGGCTGGGGGAGGCCAGAAGCACCTCGCGGCACATCCGCTGCGTTCCGCCTCTCCTGGCTGGCCGGGGGGGGGGCCGAGAACCTCACGGCACGTCCGCCGCGTTCCGCCTCTCCTGGCTGGCTGAGGGGGCCATCCTAAGCAGGTCTACTCAGAAGTAAGTCCCATGAAAGTCAATGGGACTTACTCTCAGGCCATTGTGGAGAGGACTGCAGCCTCAGAGACCCATCCTAGGCAGGTCTACACAGAGGTAAGCCACATGCTTAATTTTTTTTTAATTTTTTTAATTTTTTTAAAAAATTCTCCCTGGCCCGCCCTTGGCCCCTCCCCCCGACCTCGGCCCCGCCCCCTGACTTTGCCTGGCCCCGCCCACTTCCGGAGAACCGGTTGTTGGGGCCAGGCCTGCCCACCTCTGCATGTAATGTCTCTTACATGCTCCTGTAGTTACTCTGGATTGTAGGGATAGATTTTGAAATGTAAATCCTATCTATTACTATTTGTGGTCTTATTTTAACTGCTTCAGTATTTTCATTTCCACTGCAAAATCTTCATTTCAACAGTAGTTACTTTTCAGAAAATTTGGACAAATGATCTAGAATGGCTCTATGCGAATCACTGGAACCACTCCACCCCCCCCTCCCAAATGTTAATAAGCTCTCTCTTTTTGTCTAGATCTCTAGTAATTGATGGGACTCATTACACCTTAATATAATGGCTTTTCTTAATCTTATCTGTAATTACTATCGTGTAGCAGTAGCAAGTTGTAATGAAAATTGAAATGATTCTTCCTTTTTAGACCTCTATTTTTGGTTACTTTTAAATAAATTATCTTTCACTTGGATTAAAGACTTGTTAAGCCAGAAAGAACTGGTTTCTAGAAGTCTGGCTAGAAATTTTCTTGTTAGCTTTTATGACTGAAGAAAATGACAAGTGTCCTCTCTTAACTGACTCTATCTTCATAGTGCTGTGTACTTTGGTAGCATTTGTTTTCTGCTTTTAAACACAGGCAGGTGATGGACTTTCAGGGCAACATATCACATAGGTGGCTTTCCTCATCAACCTACAGTGCTTGCAGGAACTGTCTCCTGGCTCTGTAACCTGATCATCTGGACCTTAACTTTATCTACCCTTTACCACTTTGATCTTTTCTGCATGCAGATAGTGTAGAATCTGAACCGGCCTTTTGGATCCTAACACTTGGTCATTTTAGAAATTAAGCACTGACTAGAGACAAGCAAAATTAAAAGCAGATTTTCAATTATAAATAAAGAATAATAGAAAAAAGCAATAAGAGAGATCTTAAGCAAACAGATCCTTTAGATTTATTTCATTCATTGTATAGAGTTGTGTTGTTTTTTTAAAGCAGGCTTAAAGTAGCGTCCTGTCCAATGTCCTGACAAAGTGCTGCAGACCCATAGGCTGCTCTCTAGGACTGTGTAAAATACAATTAACAGAATGGAGAAGAGGGTGGAGGAGCCAGTCAGCTAATACCCCAACAGCTTAGTGTCGAATTTTTTTCCTTTTTATTAATCCACTTTAGCACATTTTCTGCAAGTGTCTCTCTGAGGGATTTCCATTATTAAATAGAAAAACTATCCAGAGAGCCTGTTGCTGCCCTAGAGGGCACGTGTTGCTAAGTAAAAAGGATTCCAGCAGGATCATTTAATTGAAATCCTATCATGCTTTTTAGGAGGACTGGGCCTGTGATGCAAGAATTTCTCTGGCTGCAGATAATTTCAGAAGCAGCAACTGTGCAAGACCACATGCTCCAGATCTAATTCACAATATCTCCCTGTCTTCTGTGACTAATGTTGCAATCGCCAATATTGTTTAAGAGTGCCATCTTACACTTAGGCTGCAATCCTAAAGACACTTTCCTGGAAGTAAAAAAACCCATTGAACACAATGGGGCTTACTTTTGAGTAGGCATGGTTAGGATTGTGCTGTTAGATGCTGAAAGAGTGGGAAAGCCATATTTTAATATCCTTTGAAGCTACCACCCTGAATCTGTTTGCATAGCTGAGCACGATACCATAGTCTTTCAAGACTGACGGAGGCCTGCTAGTTCTGTATCTTGCTTACTCCAGAGTGTCTAATGCCAGGCAAGGAGATTGTAACAAAACAAGCAGTTGGGAAGTGCCCAAACTGTTCATTTGTTGAAGATTTGTAGCCTAGAAGTGTTTTTGTGTGTTTTTTAAAAATAGTTTTTGTTTTATGTCTTTCCCAGGGACTGCCCTTTAATATTTTCCTGATCAACTTAATTCAGTTGCTTAGCACCTCTGCTAGATCAAAACCTTGTCCATGATGCTATCCCTGCCCTATAGGAGATGATTTCCAAAATAGTGGCAGGATGATTTTTAAGATCCTAGCACTTACCTGTTTATGTGATGCTTTGGCTTTTCATTTTAACAGGTTGCTTCACACAGCTTGCCTCTTCCAAATGGATTTTCTCCTGTCCTGTGTCCACAAACCTGAACCTAACCATCTATAGTATGTGTGTGTGTTTCATGGGCTCGAATTTGTAACTTAAAGTACTAGCAGTAACCAGATATTATCTGGCAATATTACAAAATTTGACTTCCAGTTCCATTTCCTTTTTACTTTGATTTTCAAACTGTGTGTCTTGGCACACTGGTGTTCCATGGATAATCCTCAGGTGTGCCACGGGAATTTGGAGAAGGTCATTAATTAATAGGAAAATTGAGGAGCCTGGTGTGCCTTGTCAATGGTAAAAACAACTGATAGTATGCCGTGACAATTTCAGTGCCTTATTAGAGTGCTATGAGATAAAAAAGTTTGAAAATCACTATTCTGGTCTTTAGCAAATGAGGATTTTTCCACTTTTACAGATACTCCTACTTTCTGACAGTTCATTTTCTGATTATCTGCGCTTTCAACACCTTTCAGTTATACCAGAAGTCATTCGTTCAGTGCATGTTCCACACTTTCAACATCTTTCTAATGTTTCAAAGGCTGAAATTGCACCCTCCCCCTCCACATTGATTTGCCTATTACTTGGTGTTTCAGACTGTTTTGGTCTCTGCGTGAGAGAGAGCATACATGGCCAGTTTAGCTCCTGTCTATTCCCATTTCTGAAGGCGTTAATAAGAATCCATAAAGGGACACATTTGTTCTTAGCTGCCTCTGAAAGTAGAATTAGAATCAATGGGTAAAAACTGCAAGAAAGGAGACTCTTGTTAGATATCAGGAAACACTTCCTGATGGTGAGGTCAGTTTGGCAATGGAACAGATTGCCAAGGGAGGTGGTGGACTCTCCCTCACGGAGGATCTTCAAGCAGAGGCTTGATGAGCACCTGTCGGAGATGCTCTAGAACTGTGGTTCTCAATCTTCCTAACGCCGTGACCCCTTTATAAGTTCCTCATATTGTGGGGACCCCAACCATAAAATTATTTTTGTTGCTACTTTATAACTGTAATTTTGCTACTGTTATGAATCGTAATGTAAATATTCGATATACAGGATGTATTTTCATTGTTACAAATGAAATGTGTGTTCTATGCACACATTGAACACAATGGGATTTATTTCAGAGTAGGCATGCATAGGATTGGGCCCTGAGGCTGCAATCCTATCCACATGTACATGGGAGTAAGGGCCCCCTGACTATAATGGGATTTATTTCAGAGTAGGCATGCACAGGATTGGGCCCTGAGGCTGCAATCCTATCCACATTTACATGGGAGTAAGGGCCCCCTGACTATAATGGGATTTATTTCAGAGTAGGCATGCATAGGATTGGGCCCTGAGGCTGCAATCCTATCCACATTTACATGGGAGTAAAGGCCCCCCTGACTATATTGGGATTTATTTCAGAGTAGGCATGCATAGGATTGGGCCCTAAGGCTGTCAGTCAGCCCAGTGCACGTACAGCTACAGCTGGAGGTCTGGCAAGCCTGACCTGGCCCCCTGCACAGGGGTCTTTAGGCGACCCCCAGAAAAGCTCTAGGCGACCCCCAGAGGGGTCCCGACCCCCACTTTGAGAAACACTGCTCTAGAATTTCCTCTACAGGCAGGGGGTTGGACTAGATGACCTACTAGGTCACTTCCAATTCTATGATTCTATAAGTCAGCAATTAGAAATGCGAAGGACCCCCTACCTTAAATGGCTCAGCTGAAGAATGGAATGTTTACTTGCTTTTCTACCTTTTTACAACAGTAAAAAAACAGTTTTTAAAACTATGATTTGCAATGATTACTTGTAAGTCAAATCCATATAAAGGTTGGACCTGTATGTTAATAAAGTAAAATTTTATTTACTGCCTCTGCCTGGTCCTTGGAATTCCTCAAAGCTGTACCTGCTCTTTGGCTATCATAGCTCCAAAAAGCATTGGAAGGGGGCTTTCAGGCTGGGATGGGTTTTTGGATTACAGATGCTTGTACGTGAGCTTCTCCATCTCACTCCTGTCTCCTCCTCAGTCTGCCCTGTACAAGCTCCTCCAGCTGCAGAACCCCTCTGGGAGCTCTGTGAGGCCTGTATGGTGCCACTAGTGGCATGAGACTTTCCAGTGGTAGGTTTGAACCATTATAATTTAGGGGAAAAGAAGGTACCAAGGAGAAAGAAAACCTGGTCTGTGGATGGACTGGCTCTTTTAAATGGTTTGATCATCCCCAAAATGTGACAGACAGAAATCCACTCCCCAAATAAGCTTCAAGTGGGAGGGCTTGTTTAGAAAGCCTACTGACTGGAAAAGAAGGGCAGGGGTCTCCAGGCTTTGGACCACTGATACTGGAATAAAGAGTAAAGACTGTGACAATTTAAAGTTATAAACAGGCCTCTGTCTCTGGCCCCTTTTGACATGGAAGTACATTGTAAATGGGTGGATAGGCTGTCATGATCACTCAGGTCTCTAGGTGAATCCACTAACAAAACACGACTTTCTTCTGCATTTCTTTACCCTTCCAAATATCCTTACTGCTGTATTGGTTTTCCAAGTCAAAACATGAATTATTTCTCTCTCTCCCAGCTTTTGCCTTCCGGCATTGCAAACTCCACCTGGTCTATTCAAAGATTTTGGAAGCAGAAATGAGCTGGCAATTCTCCTTGTAATGGATGGCTGTAATGCTCAATCTAACACAATCTGTTCTGTCAGAATTACGTTAGCTTGACGATGTATTAGCACCGAAATTAGTTTGTAGATGCGCATATGATTTGGATTATAAAGAGTTTGCAACTGGTACTCATACTACCATCATGTTTCATAATGTTTTCTTTTTCCAATGATAACCATCTCCATGATCACTGTGAGAAAATATTCATGGAAGGTGGGATCAATTGGTGAGCGTCACTAATAACAGCTAAATCAAATGTCCTGAAAGAGAAAATACTGTATGTTGAGGACAAAGAGCTAGAGAGGGGTGCTGGCCTGTTCCCCTGTTTATTTGCTTGCCAGAAGTAGGATACCGGGTTTGAATTCTGATTTTACTGATATGAATTGAGAAGCCATTTGGGAGAGAAATGCAAATACATAAAAATGCAAATAAAAACACATATTATAGATTTCTGTGTACCAGTCTCATGTCACTAATTGACTAATTGACAAGAAACACGAGTCTGTTGATTTCTTCTGAAGTCCAAACCTTTTCACCTCTTAAAAAATAAAAGGGTTTTTTGTGTTCAAAATTCAATTTTTTCTGCTTGGACCTCCAGCAATTATATCTCTGGTTCAGGTCTCTAGAGTGTTTATCCTTTCAAGTTTTTTTAGCTCAGGGAGTTCCCTCCCCACCCAGATGGTTTTAGGCAATATCAGCTTTTAGCCTTATATTAACTTTTTACTTACAACAAGGAGTCTTGAGGCACCCAAAAGGCTGGCAAGTTTATTACAAAATAATGTTAAGTATTAACAGACTAGATTCATTTTGTCCAGCCTATGAAGTGTTATCCTCGGCAGGCATGTCTCAAACACACAAATTTAAGACCAATAGCTCAGTCCTACCTAACACTACATAGATGACTTTGGGTTAACAACATTGTGCCCTCATTTCCTGTGGTTATGTTATTGGCAGATAATGAGATTGAGAGGTGTGGTAATCATAATTTCCTTTCTTGCTAAAAGCTGTTAAAACAGTAGTGTGGCCTAGAAATGCAAACATTGTCTGTGTATGGCCTTGGAACATAAAATCTTTGTTGCCCTGGAACATGTCAGTTCCAGATGTGTCAGAAGAAAGAATCAAAAGTTTTGGAAAGGAATAAGTTTGCAGCAAGTTCTTCATCCCGTTTCTTAGTTGCCCTCTGCCCTGAAGCTCAAAGATTATACACCTTCCTATTAAGAATGTCTAAGGTTCCCTTCTTCATTTGATTTAGTTTAAAAAAAGAAAAAGAAAAACCAGCCCTATTTCCTTTGGAAGGAACCTCATTGTTTGAAGCTGCCCAAGACAAATAAAATTATCTGACCGAATTTGGACCAGTCAGTTAAAATCCAAGACAAATATGCTATCAGGTCATCTATCCAAGATCCAGTTATCTCGGGAAGCCAAAATAATATTTGCCTTGGACAGGGTATTCCATTTGCTTGTGCTAAGCAACACATTAGCTAATATAATTCTTTGTATCTGTGTCAGGTTAGCATAATGTACTCTCTATTTATGGGCTGTATGTGTCTGACAAGTTGTGGCAATAGAAATCCTTGGGGAATTGCGGTCAGTAATATTGAAAGTGATATTTCAACAATTGTTTCCAATTTAGTTAATTCAATTTCCCCCAAAGCCACAAATACATTTTCTAGACAAAAATGAAAAAGGCAAGAATTTTGACAGTTATGAGATGTTTCCTAGTATCTTGATGGTGAACTGGGATGGTATTGGCTATAATAAAAACGGAGATACCATGATTATTTGGAGGCAAACTGCACACAATCTTAACTACACCATTAGAGCTGAAATGATATGGTTTGGGATTTAAAAAAAAATTTCTATGGTGTATGTGTGTGCTTAACCCTTTCTCCTTCCACAGTGTTGATGCTGATCAACCTTCTATGTCTACAATTTAAGGAAAAGACAAGCACATTGGCTCTAAAGACATGCTTAATGAAACATGTAGTTTGTCCCTTAAAAGACTTAAGATAGTCCGATATTGCCCTGCAAAATGAAAGGCCAGTCAAGTACACACCCTTTTCAAATGTATATAAGTGTTTCATGTCTTGTCTTGCAACAGTGTTTATCACATATCAAAGATTTTACTGACCATCCACTAAAAGGGAATTCTGTAGCCAGCCCATCTAGATCAGTGATTTTCAACCAATGTGCCGTGGCACACTGGTGTGCCATGGCTAGTCCTCAGGTGTGTTGTGGGAATTTGGGGATTGACATTCATTAATAGGAAAATTGGGGGATTTGAACAGCCTGGTGTGCCTTGTCAATGGTAAAAGCAATTGAAGGTGTGCCTTGACAATTTCAGTGGCTTGTTGAGTGAGTCATGAGATGAAAAAGGTTGAACATCACTGGTCTAGATCATTTTAAGGTAAAAATATATCAAATCTGTGTTTTGTTAGATTCAGTTCAAGTTCCAGTTATCTGTCCAACCATTTTATAGCTCTCAGCGATAGAGTCAAAGAGCTAAATTCACCTCCTCTTTAGGAGGCGAAGGAATTTAGGAGTGTGTGAGCTCCCCTTGCAATTTCTTGATCAGGGCATCTATAAACCCACCAGTTCCACCAGCAAGAACATCTTCCATGATTTGAGAAGTTAGAAATATTAAGCTCTTTGGGTAGCTTATTCTAATAGGTTCTCTATCTTTGCAGAGTTGCAGGCTCCAAACACTTAAGTCTTGTAAGGTACATAATAATCTGTCCATGACAAAGGGACAGTACCCTATTCATCTGCCTGTCAATTTCCTTTCAGTTCAGAACATAAGACTGTGAAGTGTGTGACCTGTTAAATGAATGGGAGCAGAGACAGACCCATTGTTTTTGCAGCCATGCAATCCTCAGTGACACCTGTCGAGTTTCTGAATGGAAATGTTGAAGTCCCCCCATCTCCACATAAGTGGTGCAGGAACACTCTAGAGGCAAAATAATACTTTTTCATGACTTCCCATATCACCACATTGTCATGTGAATCCCAAGATCCATGAGAATGATGTATGTCTTTTCCATTTGATGGTTTGTCTCCTTTTGACCAAACAACGATAGGTTGAGGATGTCCTGCATAGCTGGCTTCTGCTTATGCTCTGGGCTTTTAAATGTTACAGGAAAAGATAACTGTACTTAAGCAGATCCCACATGGAAGCAGATCCTACAGCAAAAATGGAAGCAGATCCCACAGCAGAAATCCCACAGAAGAAAATATGATACAATTAAAAATAGGTACTTTAGTGACTAAAAAACTCACTGAATCAAAGAAGCTTGTGCATCTCTCTCTCACTAACATCGGACGTAAAAAATGTTTACCTTTGTTTTCATTATATCTATATTATCCAGTTTCTGGATTGCAGACAAAACTGAAGATGACAGTTTTAAAGTGAATTGACTGGAGGTTAATTCCTACCCCTAATCCAAAATTCCTACCCACTTAAAAATTGAAGGACATCCCAAATATGTAGGATAAAATGTAGGACATGTTAAAATAAGCTAAAACACTCATATTGCTTTCCTGTATTTAATTAACTATAGTACTATAGTTAACTATAGTACTATAATTAACTATAGTATAGTATTATAGTATTATAGTATAGTATTATAGTATTATAGTATAGTATAGTATACTATAGTACTATAATTAACTATAGTACAGTAAAACTGAAAACCTCTTTGCAAGACCTGTTTTCACCAACAATGCACATGTAAGTGGCTCAAAGCAGTCACTCAGGGTGACCATATGCCATAACCAAAAAAAGAGGACAAGGCACCCCAAAATGTAGTACATCCAAGCAAAACGTAGGGCATGACAAAAATAAAATCTGAAAACACTCATATGCTGAAAATACTCAAATGCTGCCTTGTGGAACATTTGCTGAGCTCCAGTTGCACAGGATCAGGACCGTTCTGAAAGCCTTGCACTCTCTGGATTGACCTTCCACACCAGCAAGGCATGCTTGCTTACTCAAGAGTAAAACCCTCACTTTCAAAAGGGTTTAATGCAGTGGAGCTTGGAGGAAGGGTTTCCTTGTGAGGTGCCTGGTAAGGTGCCATTTATTGGATAAGGACCAGATTTATCTCAGCCTGTCCAAAATATCTAAGGCAAGTTTGCCTATTTGCGAGTAAAGGCGCAATAAGGTTCCCTTTCAGTTCCCACAGAGATCAATGCAATTATCAGGAGCCACTTTTCGGAGTGATTTTGGAGGCTCCATTTATTGGATCAGGACCATTGTGGTGTACTTGGATTCCTCTCAGCCCAGCCTTTCTGGCAGACTATGGCACATTAACCTACTCATGAGTAAAGCTGAAATATTGGGCACTTTCACTTTCCCATAGAGCTTACTGCATATATTTTTAGTTTTTTTGGCCATAACATTTGATAAGAAGGAGATATTTCAAAACCAATTTTTTGCATTGGATTCTGCTCGTCAATACAAATCCAATGACATATGACATGATGGGGTACTGCACACCATTGCGAAGTTCCAAAATGAAGCCAAAATGGAGGATAACCGGACAGGAGGCTAAAAATTTGGACAAATCCGGGAATTTATGGTCATATGGTCACCCATATGGTCACCCTGCATGAGCAATCCTAACCAAATTAGGCTGGCACAACTCACACTTCTTCCTATTCCTGCAGTTATGTGGGGAGGCTGGCACATGTCTGTAGATTGATCTAACACCCCCGAGGAGTTGGACAGAAGTGTCTTAAGGCACTTTTGCCACTCCCCCCATGGCATGGGGCTTGTGCCAGGATTTGTGCTGATCTTATTAGGGGTTAGGACTGCGCTCAGTGTTTTTATCTTAAATGAACAAAGTCTATCAATTTCCTTTTTGGTATCAGAAAAACAAAAGAAAGATCATTGGACAAGCCTGAACAAGACAATGCAGTTTGAGATCAAGTTGTTGTAATACCGGTTTAAGGAAGGGGATGCAGTTCAGTGAAAGAGCCTCTGCCTTGCATGAAGAAGGTGACAGGTTCAATCCTTGGCATTGAATTAGAGTAGAGAAAAAATTCAATTCTGAAATGTTGGAGAGCTTTACCAGTCAGTGTCAACCATCTGAGTTAGAGGGTCAAATGTATGTTTTTTATAAGACACCTTTTTATACAGGAGTGGGGATATCAGGAAATAATATCACTGTTTTTAAGAGGGGTTGGGGATTGTAGCAAATTGTACAAGGAACCACACACTCCCCTCAAATTCTGCTTTCTCTGAATGATTTTAAAATTCTGTTGACTAAGGCTGCAATCCTTACTCCCAGTTAGGTCCGGCATAAGCCCCAGCATAAGTCCTGTGCTGACCTTGGGGTTTCTCTGCCTGATTTCTCTGTACCCACAATAGCCACTGATAGCATGTATGTCTTTTCAAGGTTCTTTGTTTTAGTATGCAATGCTAAACACACTCTCCTGGGAGTAAGACCCATTGAACACACTGGACTTACTTCTGAGTAGACATGGTTAGGACCGTGCTCTTACTCCTGCTTCCCTCTTGTTGACCTGATTCATTAGACTTGCATTGTCTAGTATTACCCAGGGTAACCATTTGTAATGATCATAAAAAATTCTACATGCTACCTGCTCACAAGGAAGAGGAGAACAAATAAAGATTTTGTCAAGGACACAAGGCTGAAAAAGAGGACATCTGGAAAAAGAGCATATATGGTCATCCTGAGTATTTAGAAAAAGCATTTGTAGATGAAAATCTTGGTTGCAATCCTTCCACTGTATTACTAACAGATACAGTGGTACCTTGAATAAAGAGCGTTTTGTATAAAGAGCAAAATTTTCTCAGAAATTGTGACTTGCTTAAAGAGCACTGTCTTGAATAAAGAGCACTTCTGAGGAACAGGCTTCCATGGCAAGGGAACTCACAGGTGGGATGTGGAGACTAGCTTGGGCTACAGTGGGGCCCTGGGCAAAGTTTGGAATAGGCTTCCATTGCCAGGGAACTCATGGGACGTCCGGGGGGAGCAGCCTGAGTCAGGTCTGTATGTGGGATCTGTGTGTGGCAGCGTGGAAGGTGTGCCTTATCAATGTTCTAGTGCAGCTGTTCTAGTGCAGCTTGGGAATGTTAAAGTTGCACATAAAGACAATAGATTTCATTGAGCCAATGGATAGCAGTGACTCCATTAGTGATTGTGAAAGAGCACAATCCTAATCATGTCTACTCAGATGTAAGCCCCAGTGTGTCTAATGGGTGTTACTCCCAGGAATGTGTCTTTAGGATTGCAGCCAAAGTCATCCCCTCTCTGTAACCCTCACACCAGGCATGAAGGTTTTCAAAGATACAGTACAGTTCAGTAAGGTATTTTCTTTATTGCAGTGTTGTGTGTTACTGTATATTACAGTGCTTTGTACAGTGTTATACTGCAGTGTTTTGTAATCATTTTTATAAACAGTTAATTTTTTATATGAATATTTTTTGGGTTGTGGAACCAACTGTCTGAGTTTCCATTATTTCCTATGGAAAAATCTGCTTCACTTAAAGAGCGTTTCACTTAAAGAGCATGCCTCCGGAACGAATTAAGCTCTTTAAGTGAGGCACCACTGTAATTGGAACCATTGCATAACCAATGTGAACAAATGGGTGATAGCATCCTGTCATTGCCAAGCAAATTTTGGGTCAGTCAAGTGTCTATAATTTTTACATTTTAATTTTCAGCATAGTGATCACAGGATGAAAATTGTGTCCCATGATTTTTTTTTTAATACAGGTGATGGTGGAACTCTTACCTAGATCATCCCAAGGCTGAGAAAAATAAGATAAAAGGGCACAGAATGAAATGAACAGAAGATAGGAGATGAAATGCAAATTATTCCCATAGTGCAGAGTGAGTGTTTCTTCCTTTCTTTACCTATTTTGTCTCAGGAACTGGATCTTATTTTGAATTACAGAGCTTTGAACATATTTTGCTGTTTGTGCCAGATTGTTAATGTAACAGCTAAATGCTTCTTTCCTCTGCAGTTAATAGGCCATAATTGCTTACAACCTTCTTACTTGGCGACAGGGTAGTGATGGAGGGAAGGTAAAGCATTAAGAAGAAAAACTACACTAATTCAGAATAACATGAGAAATTAACAGTACAGTCCTGTGATGTGTGGAGGATGATGCAGCATGTACTGCATTTGGGTTTACTACTGCAAAAGTGCTGAAATGCCCTTTACAACTGTACAGCAGTCAGGCAGGCCAGTGTGTAGGGTTGCACTGGCACAAGGATTAGTATCCACCTACAGAAAATAAATTCAAGTCAAGCAACATGGAGGTGGTGGAAGCATGTGGGGGGTCTTATGGAGAGAGGGGAGGCTGAGAGAGAGGGTGTGGGTGCTCCCTTGGAGTCTCCATGGTGTCTTAACCTGTTGGAGAGCTCTGTGGAATTCGTTTAGAAAAGTGAGAGTGGAACAAGAACTCACCTACTTGCTGGACTGAAATGCATGCTTAGTGTTTGTGATGGTGAATGGTGCCACCAGAATGGATCTGCAGTGGTGTCCAGGTGAAGGTAAGAGCATGGTGGATCGCAACATTACTTTTCCCTTTCCAACAGGGGCAGCTGTAGTGGATATCATGATCACAATTATTCTCCTCTGGCAATGGTACAGTCCTAAAAAGGGACTCAGAAGTATGGCCAGCACTGGCAATCATTGAAGCCCCTTCTAAAAAGGGGCTTGGCAACATGGTTGATAGCACAGACACATTTGATAATCCCAAGAGGTCAAGACTTTTGAGGAGCTTCAGACATGAGATGGAGAAGTAGCATCAATATGTCATGGAATTCCTCTTTGCTTACCTACATGCGGCTTATTGAGGTTGCTCCACTGGTTGAGGAAGTGAAGTAGAGAATCCAGTTAGGTAGCTCTCTTGAGGTGAGAATTACAGTTGTTCATCAATTTCACTTTTCCAGCGCATATTAGTTGGGTCAGTTTCCAAATGACACCTGAGTTACATTTGTGTGGCATTTTTTCAGTGTTGTGCCAGCTTCCATCACGTTCATCAACAGACAGGCAAATGGGCTTCTCTGCCAGTATGACTATCGTTGCGTTTAAGATGCCCATAGGACTTGTCCTTGTTTTGGCTCAACAAACAAATACAGTGCAATGAAGTTTCTCAAAGTGGTTGTAATTGGATATGCATATCCTTTTAATCACAGATCCTTTTAATATACTCCCGGACTGTAGAGCTGTTCATCCAAACAAGATCATATGCTCCCCATTTCTTAAAATAACAGCTGCCCACTCAAGAAAGATATGGACAGGATTTTTAAAATCAGGAAAGTAGGTGGCAAATGCATCACTGCCTGAATTACCATACCATTTACCACACAAAGCAATCTTCTGGAAGATATTTTATAGACATAGTTCCAAAGGAAGAGGTTTTCTTAGATTTAACCAGACTTTTCAAGACCTTTGCTGCAATCAGCATCAGGATGAGATGATAGCTTCATTATCTGCTGTCCTCTTTTGTTCACCTCATGTTTCTTGAAATCCAGAAAGGCCTGCGCTAAAGAACTAAGCGGTGAAAAAGAATTTCGAGGAGCTGCCAAGTCAAAATGCATCTGGGCTATTGGTGAAAAAAATTAACTATGATTTGTGGAAGCATCTGTATTTTTATTTTTTTCAGGAAGCGCAAGGGCTAGAAGCTTGCCCCTTTTTAACAAATAAAAATTAAAATGCTCAATCTTCTGTCATGTTACTGATTTTGCCATATTCTGCAACACAATCACAGCTTTATTGGTTTTTAGAATTTTAATCCTAACTTAGTGCCTTTTAATCAGGGTAAAACAATCATTCTTAAGTGACTTTGAAGTTTCAATTACCTATGTATCCCAGAGGGACACAGCGGTGACATTGTGCTGATGAATTCATAATAAGGTTATCTGACAGGAAAGGTGGGATTAATAACAGTTGGTGTAAAACATGCTTGCTTACTTACCAGGGGAAAAAATGACAGCTTCTTCAACACCCTCCGTATTGTTTTTGTATGTCTCTTCTGAAGTGCTTTCAGATAATCACAGGGAAATCTTTTTGTTCGCATGGATAATCTTTTTATTTTTTGCTTTCCCAGAAATTTGCATTAAAAATAAAACTATTACTGACGTTAGCAAAGGTATTGTAGTAATCAGTGAGATAGGGAGCGCATTTCCTCTAGAGGTTAGTTAGTTGCCATCTTATGAAAACTTATTTTATCCAAACTGTAATAAGAATGATTTAAGTTGCTAGAGAGAAGAAAGAAAATGGGTGTCTGGGGATGCTTTGTAAGTTTCAATTCCCAATCTTCAATCAGGAAAGTGTCAGTTTCAGACTACCTTTAGAGTTTTCTGCACTTCTCTGGGACACCCTGGGGACTTTTTCTGGGGATTCAGTGTGTGTAATGGAGCACATACAGAGCTGTGGACTTGGGACTTTGTGCGAGGGAGCTGGCCACATGCACAAATGGCGCCAGTGTACCCTTCAGAATCACAATATGTATCTTGGGAGTAAACAGCTTTGAAAAAAGCATTGTAGCTTTCCGTAAGACAATCTGAATTATCCTGAAGAAGAAATACATTTTGTGGCACTTCAGATAATTTGGCTGTAGGCATAAGCGCTCTATTTTCCCCTGCTCCTACACAAAAAAACATGTTTTGAGAACAAAGGGATTATGTTATAGAGGAAACAACATTGAGTCTTGTGAGATTTTAGAGGCTAATTCCTTGTTTAAAGATTTTAGAGGCAGAAGGTCTGGTCTAGAGGGTTAAGCTGCTGTAAATTGCCTGAAGATAAGATCTGAAGGTCACGATCTCGACTATACGGGAAGCCATGCACAGATAGATGTTGATACTGGATTGTGGGAGTGTGTAAAAGAAAGAAATGCAGTTGCAGTGGAGTCTGTCCAAAGGCATAACAGAGAACAAGTGAATGTGAGATTGGACATAAAAGGAAACATCTAAGAATGTAGGAGTTCTTGAAATAAAGAACCTTTCTTTGAACTGTAAAACCCTTCTAGGACTAGTAAGCCTGCTTATGTAAACCACCTTGAGAATAAAATCAAATGAGAAAACTGATGAACTGAAAGGCGGTATATAAATACCTATGTTTGTTTGTTTATTGTACGTAACATTTGTTTATTTACTGCTAAATGTATTTCCATTAAAGGAGAGTCTTGAGAGACTCAAGAACCCTTAAATAATCATGAATGCAGTACTGTTTTCAAGTATATCAACTGCTTTCCTGTGGGATATGTTGTGTTGTCCATGCAAGTGAGTGACATCAAAACTCATGTGGCTACTTGGATCACGGCAGTAGTGTTTCTGGACAGTGTGGGGGCAAATTCGCGCCCTTCAACTTACAATTGGTGGGGAATCGCATTTGGCAGAGAAGAAGTGGCACTCTGTTGTCCTTGTGTTGGACAGCAGCAGCAGCAGCAGGCCTCCGTCAGTCTTGAAAGACTATGGTATCATGCTCAGCGCTGCATACGCTGCATGCGAAGCACGAAAGCCTGGGTTGGATTGTTATGGAGGATAGGCTGTTACCCAAGCAGCAAATCCCCCCTCTCCACACCACTGAATTAGTCCAATGGAAAGGCAGAGCCGATACGATTGGACAGCACAGTGACCATAATTGCTAATGCATAGCAGCCTCTATGTTGATCTGTGGTTTTGTGAATTGAGGAACTGTCATCTGACAGAATGCCAGTGGGCTTGCCTTAAAAGAGTGAAGTGAGGGGGATTGCTGTAGGATTTTAAAGGATTGCATATAATTGTGGTATGATAATACTATAATATAGTAAACTGTTAAACTAAATACTGATCTGTAATTATAATCAAAATGCTGTATTTACTCGAATCAGTGTGCACCCTGATTTTGGAAACTAAATTTGGCTGAAAAAGCTGCATGTTAGATTCAAGTAAATGCAATAATTAGTGAGCTAGATATTGGATATATCTCAGACTGGATATTGAACAGAACAGTGGAGAGGGGAGGGAAATGGGAAAGCCTGGCATGATGGAAAAGCTCCAGAATTTGGATTTTGTATCAGTTTTTAGACAGAGAACAGGTGTTGAAGTGCACATTTAATTAGATAAAGACCAGAGTTTCCCAAACTGTGGATTGGGACCCATCACAGGTTCCTGGCATTGTTAGTTGCTGGGTTGTGAAACTGACAAGGAAAATGTCCCGGGAAAGAGCCCTGTCAAAAGTGAAACTGAGCTGTGTGCACATTTACTGGTAAGAAGGTGAACATGCCTCAGTCCATGCCAAGAGGAACACAGTGCTACCACACTGCAATGCAACACAATCTGATTTAAAAACCTCTTGAAAAGAAGTCCACTCCAACCAAGGCTAGTGGAACAAAGAACCGATTATTTTGTTCCCCCATTTGGAACACACATGTGAGGGGGGCAGATCCATGGAGCATATATCTGTAAATTAACAGTAGATTGGGTCCAGCCCCCCGAATTACACCCTATGTGCCTCTCCCCTGCATGCATCCTTTCCAACGGCAAGAGGAGCTAATTTGTCCCCAGCCTCTGCCGAATTCAGACTGAGCTCAAAATGTAAAAATATGTGACATGGCTTCATGGAGAAACCAGAAGTGAAGTTTTTTTAATGCCTTATAAGTGGTGACCTGGAAAAGGCAAGGTTATTTTGAGACAACACCCCTTGTCAGGAAAAATAACCTCACCTTTTGCAGGTCCCTACTTATAAGGCATTGGGAAGCTTGGAAGAAGCTCTGGTTTCAGTTGAAACCTATATTGATAAGGAAACACAGCTCTCTCTTTCTCTCTCTCTCTCGCTCGCTCGCTCGCTCGCTCTCTGTTGTGTGTGAGTGTTCCATGTATATGTTTGTTGTGCATGTGAAGGAAAGAAAAACTCCATACCCTCCTGACAGTTGCATGATCCTGGGGATAACATTACTCCATTCCTCCATCTTTTGCCAAGACTTTGAAGCTTTTCTCCTGAGAAGTTTGAGAACCCCTGTATTAGGGGAATCTGACAAAGTGATGACTTTTTTCAGCTTCCCCTCCCAACTTCCCAAGTCATAGTACTGGACAGTGACTGAATAACCATTTGGCAGAAGCTATTGAGAAATGGTGTCACAAGTGGCTAAGACACTGTGCCTGTTAGCCAGCAGACCACGGTTTGAGACCCAGGTCATACAAGATCTCCTTTCCATAGCTCTGCCAACCTAGCAGTTTAAAAACATGTAAATGCAACTAAATAAATAGGTATCATCTCAATGGGAAGGTAAAAACTGTGTTATATGTGCCGTAGGCAATCACGCCAGCCCCACGAACAGGGATTTGTCTTTGGACAATGCTGGCTCTAAAGGCTTAGAAACAGGGATGAGCACCGCACCCTACAGTCAGTCATGACTATCAATACAACCTTTTGGGGACACCTTTACCTTCCTTTTATTCAGAAAACAAAGAAACAGAAAAAGGAAGGTCAAGAAAAAGGTTCAGTATTGTGTATTGTCATGTTTGCTGTTCAAATGAATGAATGCAGTTTGAATGATCAGTGTAAGGAATTCACACAAGAATTAAGCCTAATGTGAGCAAGTACTGGTAGTTGGCAGCAGCCATCCATTACGAAATCTGCTCCATTTATAGCCTTTTAAAATAAGTGTTTCCAAGAGATGCTCTCTTTGATTAAGTATAAAGAAATACATCTAAACGAAGCCAGTTTTGAGGAATGTGATAGATGGAGAGTGAGTTCGGATTCTCACAATTGGGGATTCACAATTTAACACCGAGAAGAGGCAATTTCTTCTGCCATACCTTTTTATATCCCTTTCCTATTTGAAATCTGTATGACACATTTTTCAGCTGACTGGGTGGCAAACAGCACGTTTAATGGATGTATTTGGCACGTAGGTGTTTCTTTGCTGCTCTCCAGCTAGCCAGATGGTTTTTGGTTTATAGGGTTGAGAGTAAAAATTCTCCACAGTTGTTGCAGGGAATCTTGGCCACATATACTGTTACTAATTATAATGATCTTTAGTAATTAGTTTCCAGAAGCTTATAGAGAGATCTTCACTGAGTTGGAATTATTGGCAGGTTCAGTTTCTGATTTCTCCTACGCAAGTGAGAAGTAGGTTGTTTGACTTGGAGTTTGATGATCATAGGTGTCTAGCAGCTGTTCAGAGCTTTACGTTGTTAGCTCTGCCAGATTGTCCTTTTCGCAGTTTGTTCAGTATTTGGCAAGTAGGAAGAGATAGAAGAGGAGGAACAAGAGGCCCTTTGCATTCAACATCTCTGAAGTCCTAGCTTAGAGTTGGCACCCAATTTTAACATGAAAGTGTGAATAATAGGTACAAGTCTTGGCTGTTTCATTGCAAAATTGGTCCAAATATATGTAATGTTGATAAACACAGACAGCACTGATGTATCCTGGCTGCCACTCCAGGGAGCAATTTTGGGTCGTTCCAGACAATAATTTTATAGTGCAACAATCTGTTCTTGGTGACGGTTTATTGTAGAGTATATAGGTGTTTTGGCTTCTAGGATTTCATATTCCCTAAGCATTCAATCCACAGTGCGTTGCCGCTTGGAAGACTGAAAGGGGGCAATCCTAAACATGTCTACTTTAAAGTAAGTCCCATTCTGATCTATGGGACATACTCTCAGGAAAGTCAGTATAGGATTGTACCCTCAGTTTGTTCTTTCAAAAAGGAGAACAATTTTAATGTAGTCTTTTTTTGGTTTTTTTTTGGGGGGGGGTGGCGGGGAATGTAGGTATGTGCTTATGCTGCAATGAGAACACAGGTTATTGACCACAATGGCACTGTCAGGGCACTGTCTGCAACTCAGTGATGGGACACCTGCTTTGCATGCAGAAGTCCTAGGTGCAATAGGGCAGAGTAAGATTCTTCAGTAAAAATCCAGAAAACTGCTCCTGTTCATCCATATTGACAATATTAGGAGACAATATTGGTCTGGTGGTTGAGTGAAGGGCTGCCAGAAGCCTGCTAAGCAGGAATGGATTGGGTTGAGTTTTGAATTAAAAGCAGGCCTCCGTCAGTCTTGGAAGACTATGGTATTGTGCTCGGCGCTGCACACGCTGCATGCGAAGCATGAAAGCCTGGATTAGATTGTTAGGGAGGGTAGGCTGTTACCCAAGCAGCAAATCCCCCCTCTCCACTCCACTGAATTAGTCCAATGAAAAGGCAAAGCCAATACAATTGGATCCAGCTGCATCGCAGAGCTGGGGTAAGGACAGGAGCTCACTCTGTCTTGTGGGGCTGACCCAGGTCTCGAACCCTGGCCTGCTGGTTAACAGGCACAGTGGCTTAACCACTTGTGCAATAGGAGACCAAAAACTGACAAAGCTGTTATGAGACCACAGAGCTAGAAGTTGTCACTGTTTACAGCTTGGGCTACCTGAAACTACTTCTGCTGGAAACTTGGGAGGCAATTCCTGATGCCAAATGTGATGACCATGGTGTGAAGTACTACAAGCAGCCTATAGGACAACTACCTACTGCACAGGGTTATTGTGAAGATAACACAACAAAAAGGATTTAAAAAGCTATGGAAGCTGCTTTGGGCATTTGGCTTGGCATGGGAAAGGCAGGGAATAAATCTTTTAAATAAAATTAAAAGGCAGTTGCGATGCTGGAAAGTGGGTGATTTTTAAAAACTGATTAATGTTGTACTTCTGCAAGCGACAGTTGTGGACTGTTACTAGTTTCAATATAAGAGGAGCACCACTTGAAAAAGTACATCTTTGCTAGTTAGCAGATGGAACCATAGTGCTAAGATAGGACATAGTGCTAAGTATGTCATGTGTCATACATACCTTGCAGTTCAGACCACCTTAAGCCATCCAATCTGAATGCAGTTCACCAGCCATGAGCTCCACCTTCAGCAATGCTTCTGCTTTTGCAGCCTTAGCAGGCACCCCAAACTAACCCGATGGCCTACTGGATCTGTGAGCTGTCGGATTGGTGCCACCTCAGGAGGTGGTGCAAATCTGAACATCCTGGGGCTGCTATGGGCATTTCAGGAATGGGGCTAGTACCAGTGGGGCTAGTACCTAGTCTGCTGCAGAATACCTCCCTCTTGCCTCCTCACCATCCTTGCCATGCCCCCAGACTCACTGCATTGGTTGAGATTAGCTGACACAAACTTTACAGCACATTTGCAACACCCCGGAGCAGGGACAGGGAACTTTTGCCTGCCCACGGGGCTCTTAAGATTATGCCCACAGTTGATGATGTGGTCTCTTTAACTGGGGTTATATTTGCTGCCAGTCTCACTTTGCTTCTGCAGTGATGTCAAAGATGTTTATGTACAACAGGTGAGGTGCAGCCCCCTCATTTGGTCTGCAATTGTATAGGAAGAATCTGAGCCTGAATCCCAGGCTTGTGTGGGTAGCTTTTTGATTGCTGCAATAGGCAGGTGTACTGCCTGACAGTCACAGCTGACTGCAGACAACTTGTGTGTAGGAGTGATCTGGAAGACTTTGGCCACCTACTTAGTTTTCAGCACAAGTTTTGCACAGAGAGCAGCATCTGAAAATGAGAAACCAAAATATTCATTACTTCTGTCTAAAGCCTGCATTAGAAAAAAGAAAACTGTACTCACAGTGAGGGACTGGACCTTTTGGAAAAGACACTGCAGCCATTGTTTTCTTTCTGTGCTTTGTGTGAAGTCATTGTGAAGTGCGCAGGGACCGTCGGGTCCAATCATTTTCTCCCTTCTTCCCCTCCTTAAGGCTGAGGTGAGATGTGTTACCTTAACCAGATCTTTATTGTGGAATGCAAAAATCCACTTTTCTCTCTGGGTTCAAGATAGGCTATTTTAATTCATGATATTCCTTCTCTAAAAGGAAGCTCTGAGGCAATCTGTATACCATTAAAATTATCTTCCCTGAAAGCCTTTTCAGATCTTTAGAATGCAGAGGAAATGAATTTCTTAGTGCCAGTTCCAGAAAAGGTGTTCCCAGAGACATATGGGCAGCTTGTATTAACGTCAGTGATGCATTGTGTTTCATATGTAAAGACAGAGGCTACCTTCATTATATACATTTAACCATGCCTCTTGTAAAAGAAACAGCACAGTCTCAGGGTGACCATATGACCAGAAAAACCCGGATTTGTCCTTCATTTTGGCTTCATTGTCCTACATTTTGGCTTCTTTTTGAAACTTCACGATAGTGCACAGTACCCCATCATGCTATATGTTGTTGGATTCATATTGAAGAGCAGAATCCAATGCAAAAATCAATTTGGAGATATCTCCTTCCTATCAAACGTTATGATAAAAAAAACCGGAAAAAAAACAAAAAAAAACACTTTTTGGCAATTTTTTTAAGTGGGTAGGAATTTTGGTCTGGGATTAGGAATTTTGGCCCTGGGGTTCAGGAATAATCTGGTCACCCTGCAAGTCTACTCTAATGATTCTGCTCAGTGGCTCCTGCAGTTTAGACCAGAAATCAACAGATGCTCACCCAGCACTCAAGGTCACATGCTGGAAGCATGGTAGCATCACTAGTGGTAGTGATGTACTACCACTAATAAATTAGTACAGTACTGAAGAATCCCTCCTAGGATGGCAAAGTAGAACGACTGCATGGTGTCATGCTCCCCAATATGCATGCAAAATACAACCTGGCAAACACAAAGTCCTGCACATTAATATGGTGCAGCAAACATGCGTTTAATAACTGACAAAATTCATTTGAGGCCTTTACACTGCAATCCTAACCTGCATTTAGGCCAACCTAAGCTCTGGCATAAGTCCTGTGCATAAGACATTTTTGCGCCACTCCTGGCCTCCCTACGCCACTTTTGTGCCACTCCTGGCCACGTGCTGGCCTCCCTGCATCACCAAAAGAACAGGAAGACCGATGAGTTGTGCCAGCCTAAGTTATGATTGCCCTCTAAACAGGCTTCTCAGAAAGCCAGAATTGGCTGGATATGTCCAGCTTTTGCTTATTGGACCGGACTGTCCAGTCCAATAAGCAAATGTCTGGCCTCTGGGAGTGGGTGGGAAGGTGCTTGGGGGCACTTACATAAATTTAGATGCAGCCGCAGCACGGCACAGCTGAGTTCTGCCCAGCCGGGCAGCCATTAGGGGTAAGTTTAAAGTGCACGCCCGTGCACGGCGTTGGCACTGCAGAGTGCGCATGCGTGGGCTGTTTGTATGTAGGAAGTAATGTGGGAGCTGGCAACATCCCCAGAGTGAATGCTCCACCCAATGCTTCCTACTGTGGGAGCCGGAGTGGGCGGAGCATCCACTCTGGGGGATGTCACTGGCTCCCACATTACTTCCTACATACAAAACAACCTGTGCATGTACACTCTGCATCACCAACGCTGTGTGTGTGCACATGCATAGTTTAAACTTAACCCTAATGGCTGCCCGGCTGGGCAGAACTCGGTCATGCTGTTCCATGGCTGCCCTCCCCGGTGTCCCTAAGTGCCCCCACCACTCTCCATGAAGCACTTCCAAAACAGCAGCAGCCCAGGTAAGCCCCCTAGCCATGTCTACTCAGGAGTAAGCCCACTAAGTCGATGGAGCTTACTCTGAGTAAAGGGTGCCATGCTGGCACCCAAAAAGGAGGACAGGGTCCTCCCCAAAAAATTTTGAAGTCCAGATTTTTGGTGAAAAATCTAGACTTTGGGGGGACCCTGTCCTACTTTTTGGGTTCCAGTATATGGTCATCCTGACTCTAAATCATCTTGTAGAACAAACTAAAGTAAAGGTAAAAGTTTTCCCTGAAGGTTTCCCTCTTAGTTGAGTCTAAGGCACTGGTCTTCAGCCATTTCAGCCCAGGACTCCCTTTCAACCTTTGGAATCTTTCAGGGATCTCCCTGTCAAACTTGCTAACCCCAATCCAGGACAAAATGCTAAAAAGGGACATGTCTTGGAAAAAACATCTTGCCTGTACAAGCTTCCAGGCTCTCTCTCCCACCTGCACTGTCCCAAACCCTAAGACTCTCACAGCCCTACTGCCCTCAACCCCCACATACTTTCTCATGAACACACACACACATTAAAAAAGAGAATGGGGGTTTCTTCTTCTCCACCACTCCCCTTATTGATGTTTCCCTGCATGGGGAGGTGACCTTGGGGGATTACAGTGGTCTTGGGGGGGACGAAGATGGAGGATCAGGGGTGGGGCTGTGGGTGTGGATGGATGGGGCAGGGGGCGGGGCTAGGGGAGGGCCAAAGTTGGCGCCTGCACAGTGCCTGCCCTGAAACTGGTGGGCCAGCTTCAGAGCAGGCACTGCGCAAGCATTGACGGCGCTTCCGCAGTGCGGGCAATAAAAAGATGGCAGCTGGCCCGAACTGGTCTGCCTGGTTTTCGCCTTTCCCCGCCGCTGCCAGTTCGCCAGTGGTGGGGAAATGGGAAGATCCGGTTCGGGTGTTAGGCCCGAACCGGTAAGTGCCCATCAGTGATTACTATGTTTTTGAACGGTTAGGTTTTTGAACTGTTAGGTAGGCAGGATCTGAATAAGTAATGGGAACTAACTCCATCTTGCAGTACTCAGGACTCAAACCACAGACCTGTGAATCTTCCGATCAGCACAGCATCTTTAACCACTGAGCCACTGCTTTCCCAGAACAAACCTACAATCACCATTTTAACAGACAAATACACACAGAGAGTGGACATTTTCATTTCCATTCCACCTCTCTCTCTCTCACTCTCTCTGTCACACACACTAACGCAGATGGACAGGAACAGACATGGATACACACACACACACATACAACCAGCTCCATAGCTCAATGTGGGAGAAAGCATGCATTAAATACTTTGGTTTGCTGGGAGAAGAGTTAGTTCCCTCACTGGGTCTTATTTTTGAACCCTGGATGTGATTTTCAACTAGAAAAGTCTGGTAAGAACCACCACTTCTCCCTGCATTCTACAAACGGATTGATGATAGGATGTCATTCTCATGCATGGGTAATATAACCTGCTAAATTTGTTCTTGTTGTTCTGCCAGCAGCTATATATTGTGCAAAGCATATGTTTTAGAAGTGAGACGTGAGAAAGGCCAAATCTGCTTGACATCCTCTGAAACATGTAATGAACTGTGAACTTTATTTTAAGATACAGTTAAATCTTGGATTAAGAGTAACTTGGATTGAGAGTGTTTTGCAAGACATTTCTAATAAATTTTGACTTGATATACAAGTGATGCCTCAATAAACAAGCAAAAAATAGTCCCGGCCAAGATACGGCCAGTTTCAGCACTCAACCGGCACTGCTCAGCCTCTCCTGAGAGACCAGCCTATTTAAGTCTTCTCTTATGTAACCCCATTGCTTCACATTGCAGCCTGACAGACCCGAGAGACTATGAGCAAGTTAATTTGTTTTATTTTTCTTTATATTTTGTATTTTCTTTATTATTTTGTATTATATTACAGTATTGTAATTATTTTATATGAATATTTTTAGGTTGTGTAACAAATCATCTGCATTTGCTTTGATATACAAGCGTTTTGGATTACAAGCATGCTTCCAGAATAAATTATGCTAATAACCAAGGTATCACTGTACTTTGTTTCAGACCGCCTTTGCATGTTAGGGTTGTGGTTAAGACACTGTGCCTGTTAACCAGTAGGCCAGGGTTCAAGATCCCTGAAGACAGGGTAAGCTCCTGTCCTTAGCCCGGCTCTGTGACGCAGCTGGATCCAATTGTATCGGTTCTGCCGTTCCATTGGACTATTTCAGTGGCATGGAGAGGGGGGATTTGCTGCTTGGGTAACAACCTATCCTCCATATTAATCTACCCAGGCCTTTGTGCTTCACATATAGCATCGAGCATGATACCAATAGTCTTTCAAGACTGATGGATGCCAATGCCTTTGCTCCTTGATTACTTCTTCTTGATTACTTGCTTCTATAAGAAGCAAGACTGAGGATGCAATCCTATCCAACTTTCCAGCACTGATGTAGTTGTGCCAGCAGGGCATTCATTGGTCTTGGAGGCCTCCTCAAGCTATGGGGATATTCTTTTGCTTACCTTGGAGCTGAGTTGTGGCTGTAGTGGAAGGTTGGTAGGATCAGACATTGAGTGAAGTGGCCTTAGCAACTGACAGCTTGGCCACCCTTTGTTTAAAGGTACAAACTCCAGATTGCAATTTATTAATCTTATGCTGCAATCCTAAAAGCACTTTCTTGGGTGTAAGCCCCATTAAAAACAATGGAATTTACTTCTGAGTAGACATCAATAGGATTGCACTTCATTTTAAATGCAGATGCATTTTAGAAATGCCCAGAGCACCTTTGGAATGCTCACTTTGCATTTCTGCCTCTGAAAAATCATCTCATTAGTCCATGTGACTGACATACTCTGTGGCTTTGAATGAAGAAAGAGCGAGAGTGACTCATGATCTAGGATCCTTATGTGCAGTACCTGCCAGCATTCTGCTCTGTGAAGCCAAACCAAGCTGAAAAGAGAGAATTTACATAGGAAGAAAGGAAAGTCCATATCCAGTTTGCAGAAAACTCAAACAAAACAAAGAACAAAGATCTGCATCTCAATCTTATCTATGTCTTTAAAGGAGTTGTATGGACTTAGCCTAAACTAGCTGTGAATAATGCATGAGAGAGTAAGAGAGAAAGAAAGAGTGAGAGAGTTTGACTCCTCTTCTGATCTCAAGAGAATACAAGCAGCTGGGCTGTTTTGCTATCTTCTGCATGCACAGCTAAGCTACTCAATGCTCACTGGAGAGGGAAGTGTATCAAATCCAGATATTTCTCTCATGACTCCCCTTCCCACTTTGATGCTGAACCAGAAAAGGGGAGACAATATATTTTTGGTCACACACGGCCTCTCATGTTTCTGACGTGGCTAATTTCCTCTTCCCTTCTCCCAGGCAGTCTGCCAATCTGACGAAGATCGAATGAGAGACCTACATGAGTGACCCCAAATAAAGGAACACAGTCTTTGCTGAATCCTTTATGTAAGAGATGTTGGTGATCATTTTTAAACCCCACTCCTTTCTTAATATCTGAGGTGTCTTTAAAGCTTGCAAAAGAGCTGTTGACAAAGGCCAATAGGTTTGATTATGATTATGATTTCATCAGTGCAGATCCAGGGATATTCCCTCTTGTGTTTCAGTGGGATGATTTCAGGCAGCAGGGGAGGAGGTTGCTGTAAAGCCCACTGAATCCCATTTGCTTTCTTCCTTCTTTTTGGTCCTCTTCTGAACTGAGAAGAGAAGCTTGTGCCAAGAATTGCAGGAGGTCTGGAGAATGGCTGAATATTCACCGAGAATTGAACTTGAGGCCTTGGGGCAGTTTTCCTGGAAAAAAAGTCTTTTATAAAAAAAAATGCAAAACAAATAGAAAACCTCTTCACCTGGGATGTATTTTGTAAGGGCTAGTGTAAGGTACATTTCTCAAAGGTTGAATGAGCTAATGGAGCTTTGATTTCCTTTAATGTTTTGTTATCAGCCTTGACGTATGAATTAAAAATGAAGTAGAACAGAGGTTTTCTCAATTTTCATGTGCATAGCCAAGTGAGAAATTCTAAAACCACTTGGAACAAGCCAATGTATTTAATAATAATTTACTTTCTAAAGGGTTCCACTTTCAATTTTTTACATGCTGTATAATAATTAAATTATGCATTCAAGTACATAAGATATAGCTATGAAATCCAAATTCTTTAGCACAAAATCCTGAATTCTACATTCATTAATGCTACAGATGTAGATACATTCTGATTCCAATAGTGGTTTTTAAGTTAAATTCTGGCAGTCAGGGAAAATGAATTATGAGCTAAGAAGCAGAGGTGCAGGGGTGTGAAGTGTGTGTGTGACATACACGGGGGATAGTATTTGAATAATACTGTCATGTTATATATCGATTGATGTGTAATTTAATGCAGAATACAAATAAAACAAACTATGCTTTCAAATGTTATAGCAAAAATAAAAATATAAAAACATTGCCCTGTTCATTGTATGGGAAGATGTCCATCATAGGGATAAATTTTTGGCATCCCTCATTGAGTGATGGAAACCCTACTGACACCACTTTCAGGGAGCAAGTACGTGGTTTATATACTAAAAAAATGTCTCCTATGGTCTCAATATGGTCTTGTAACACATCTCCGATTACTTGGAGGCTTCACTAAGTAGTTACTGGAACCCTATCCTTCCTCCACCCTATCCTTCCTCCACCCATTGGTGCAGCTCTGTCGAAAAGGAGCATGCTGTATCCAGTGGGAGGGGGATGGAGGATCAGGAATTTTCAAAGGAGACTTACCCTCAAATCCAGAGTAACTATAGGAGCACGTAAGAGACTTTACGTGCACCCGTAGTTACTGCACCTCCTAGTGAAAACCTATGGGAAATTCATATTGGAATCCAGAGCAAATTGTTCTTAGCCCGGAGCAAGGACTCCCCGTAGTTACTCTGGATTTTGCCCATAAATCCCTGTACTGTCCCATAAGTCTCCTGCTCCACAATGAGTTATGTTGGACCTGTGTCAGCTGGTTCTAGTCCAAAGTGAGTAAGGGGCAGAGATACTGATGAAGCACCATCTATTTGAGCAGTAGAGGATCAGGCTAAACAACAACAAACTTTTTGCTTGGTATGCTTACTCAGCCAAGGTCCTATAACAGCAAATATGGATAGATGAGGTGACCAATAGAACCAACTACTAGTGGAATCTACAGCAGGTAAAACTGGTGAGTTTGCTCATTTGTCATATAAACAACAACATAAAAAGAGCAGTCACTACAATCTTAATAACCTGACAAGACACTCATGCTGCAATTTCCATCTGATCTGATCTGTATGTACTAGTAAAAGACTGCAGCTGTTGCTTGCGGAAGTATAATATTTTGCCACCACCCACCTCAGCTGTCCCCTCAACTGCCCTTTTCCCACCTCTCTCTTCAGTTGGCTCTTCTCAGTTGACTCCCTAACCTCTCCACAGTCTGGCCTAAGTATATCGGTCCCAGAGGTAGTTAGAAATGACAGTTGAAATGGTTGGAAAGACAGTTTCCTCTTTTCATCGTTTTCTGCCCCAGAATAGAATCCTCAAAAGGTTCCTCTCCTTAACCCACTTGATTGCCATGATATGTTGGCCAGAAGATGCGGACACCCTAACACAGAGACAGGTTCAGGCTTTTATGTAGAAAGATATCTGAAGGAACTATAGCAGAGCCAGTGTGGACTATATTGTTGCCACATCATACAGTGCTCACCAGTGGTGTTTTATCCTGCATATCTTTGCACCCAGACAACAGGGATTCTTTATGGCTAAATTGTCAAACAGAATTAGAGAAATGTCTTGGGGTACATCTGCTGTGATGTATCTCTAGACCAAAAAATATATAAAGATGGCTAAAGTAGAACTTCTTCCTTTTGAATTTTCTTTTCTTTCTCCATATGCCAAAGGGATCTTTTGCAAGCATTTTTTAAAAAAGAAACCTGAGAGATTAAGCATGTCTAGAAATATTTTCACTGAACACTGTAGGATACAGGAAGTTCTAACTGAGCATCATTTGGGCTTCAGTTTAAGATAATGTGTGCAACAGTCTCCTGAGAACCTTTCTGATTAGTGAAGGGGTGACCTTATTGGAAACCAACCAACAGGTCTGCAGTTAATTAGAAATAACACAGAACTCATTTGCGGATCCCTAATAAGGGTGATTTTTCCCCCATCCACCCTCCCTTCTTCTGTGGTGTGTTATAAACAGTTTAAATGAAGAGAAGGAAGGCAGATGGTGTACCTTTTGCTACCCTTTGAGAATGGCCACAGAGCCAGACATTAACTTTAAGGAGTCAGGTCAGGATTAATGGCTTAAGAGCAGACCTTCTGGGATCTGTACTTAACATCTGAAGTTGATATCTGAAAAAATAAGGAATTGGCCAGACAGGATGGTGAAATAAAGAGTAGACAGCATGTGGTGTAGAGGAAAGGAAGAAGGTGTTTATCGGTCAACTTCTTTCATCTGTTTAAGATTTCCATTATATTTTTCTTCAGTGATTGACAGCCCAGTCCTATCTACACTTTCCTGTGAGTACTATAAGTAGACACGCATTGGATTGGTTTCTTAGGCTGCAATCCTAACCAGCAGTTAGACCAGCATAAGTCCTGGCACAAGTCCTGTGCTGGCCTAGGGATGTTGCAAAAATGGCATAAGGCACTCTATGCCACTCCTAGCCTGGGAGGGTTGGGCCAGTGCACAGACATGCGTCAGCCTCCCCACATCATCATGGGAACAGAGAATGGCTGAATTCCACCAGCCTAAATTGGTGAGGATTGGGCATTCAAATGCATGCAGTTGCACTAAGCAAACAGTTGTAGTAGGCTGCAACATTTAATTGATTGATTAATTAATATGATTGATTAAAAATGCTTCTGATAAAGTAAAAAGGTACCCTGATTAATAGAATAGCAGATATGAAATACATTTCCTTGTTTAATCAATAAGTGAAAGCACATATTTAAACTGAACACAAAAATGCTCCATTTGAATGCTTTCTCATCCTTTCTCAAAACTAAGGGAATGCTTTTTCCTAAGATGATACCCCACATCACTCATGTCCTTCCACAGAAAAGGAAGGACATACAGTGGTGCCTTGTAAGACAAACACAAGTTGTTCCAGAAGCATGTTTGTCTTACAAAGTGTTCTTCTTACAAAGCGGATTTTCCCATAGGAAATAAAGAAAACTCAGACAATTGGTTCCAGAACTTAAAAATAATCATATACAAATATTAACTGAATGTAAAAATGAGGCTCAGAGGACACTGCTGCCTGTGCGTCCCTCTGCTGGACAGTGCTGATGCCACAGGCAAGCTGAGAGGTCCCTCTTCAGCCACCCAAGTCCAGCCAATGGGCATTTGTTTTACAGGGCACAGTTTGTCTTACAAGGCAGAATTCCAGGGAAGTTAGATCCCTACATTTCTGCCTACATTGTATGAAGATATATTTATTTCCAAAAAAGGTACAGAGTAGTATGGGAAAGGAATTTGTTCAATAGCATTTGGAAAATGTTCTTAGAATCTTTATGACTTGCTATGTGTCATGCAGAGGCAGCTGCTTTTCTGAGAGATTATTATTGATTATTTTATATTTCATGCAAGAGGTGAAATTATTCTAGAGAAACAATTGAATCCTGAGAACGAGGGTGGTAATGTTCAAATGAGAGAATCAATGGAAAGAAGAACAGAGATTCCTGACAAATACCTACAGGTACCTTTCTGTCCTTACTGTTATTTCCAGGTGACTTAGTCAGTAAGGGGAAAACTGAAGAATTAAAATGTGAAGCTTGAAATTTAATCAGTCAGGTGGAGTCTCAAACTTGATTTATCATAGATAATTTTCCAAAATTGGTGGCAGGAAGTTAAGAGTCTAAAAGCAAGTTTCCTCAAGTGTCTAGTCGGAAACTGTTACAATTTATTGTTCAGAGTTTAGTCTCAGCTGAAATGTAGTCAGCATTAATCACACTCTTTTGCTGTGTCTGATTGGGAATTGCTTGACTTTGCTGATAGAGCTTTGTTCCATCAAGCTGCTGTTAAAGCAAAGCCTGGGGACTATTTTTTTCATTCCATTATTCTATCTCGAATGACATTTTTATTTGTGTAATGGCCAATTAGTGGATAAACAGGGAAAAAAGCTATCTACCAGTCCACTTTGCCCTTTAATTCCACCAAAGGGAAGTCAGGGTTTTCAGAGGAATTGTGTGTTTCTCCTGGTCCTCTCCCATCCCCTTTTGTATGTTGCAAAAGTGCTAGGTTGTCAACAACGTGTGACTCATCAACGTATGCCATCAATGTTTGACTCCATTCAAAACTTTGAAGGCAACCAGGGGCAACTCATCCTTCAGTAATCAGGTTTTAAAAGGGCTTTAAGGGTGGAAGTAGTGGGATTCTGCCACATCTTGCTCTCAAGAGTGTGACATTGGGAAATTTTGTGCAGAGTATTGAGAAACTGGA
Source organism: Cryptoblepharus egeriae (assembly GCA_030015325.1). Taxonomy (NCBI): domain Eukaryota; kingdom Metazoa; phylum Chordata; class Lepidosauria; order Squamata; family Scincidae; genus Cryptoblepharus; species Cryptoblepharus egeriae. The sequence continues at coordinate 66,094,675 of JAREYC010000001.1, read as the reverse complement.
ATGAGGGAAAACATATGACAAAACAGATTAAAGATGATGGTTTATTTTTTGGCTCATCTCAAAAAATGTCTACTACTGTATATTTTAGTAGTATGATGGCAGTCACAGTAACTCTGAGTACAGGAGGGGATGGGTATAATGCTGGGTATAAATGATTATGGGCAAAATCCATAGCAGTTACAGGTCCACGCATTTATGTCCCCCTCTGGTGTTATCTTATGGAAAGTCATCTTAACTGCTCCAGAGCAAGGGGCTTAATTTCACTTTAGGATATAGGCCTATGGCAGAGATTTTATCTCTATAGCTGCCTGCATCTGAACCTATATAATATTTGAACACATGGGGTATGACTGTGGGTATGGGATTTGGATTGAAAGCCAGTGAAATCTGGAAGTTTTCTAAGCCAATTCAGTTATTGTCTTTACAAGACACCTATAGGTACAGCTTCCTGACTAGGGGTGCAATCCAGAGTAACTACGGGGAGTCCTTGCTCCGGTGTAAGAACAATTTGCTCTGGATTGCCGTATGAATTTCCCATAGGTTTTCACTAGCTGGTGCAGTAACTACGGGTACACGTAATGTCTCTTACGTGCTCCCATAGTTACTCTGGATTGTAGGGTAAATGGGTTTGCAAATAGTTTAACATGGAAAGGGTGATCTCTTTCACTGATGCATAATCTTTAGGCGACTTTCTGCAGTTGACATCCTGAACAAGTTTTTGCTCAGAGCTGAACAACTGTTTATGCCTACCAGAATCATCGTGATAAGTTCTTGTAGTACAGTTACCTTTGAGTGCAGGATTGCATGTTTGAATCTCTGTAGTAAAAAAAAAGCCCCAAGTACTTACAAATTAGCACATTTGGGAGAAAGATAAAATTGGTTTGTCTCACAAATTGTTATTTAATGTGAGATAGTTATTTACTTGAAGAACTGCTTAGGCTGTAGGGCAGAATTTAGATGTTTCAGGCTCCAATCCTCTACACTCTTTCCTGGGAAGAAGTCCCATTTAACACAATCGGGCTTACATTTGAGTAGACAGGAATAGGATTGCACTGTAAGTGGTATAGACAGGGGAGACGCATCCCCCCTATGGCTTGGCTGATCATGGAACTAGAGTCTCAAACATAAATTGCTTGTGTACTTCAGATGTACTGTAGTTACACCTTTCTTTATAAATCATTTATTCTAAAGGAAATATTCTAGAGGAAATAACTACATTGTAACTGAACATTCTGAAAGAAATGTAGCATTAAATTACCACTGGCCAAAATGTAAATTTTATTGCATTAGGGGGATAATTGTTGGATTTCAACAACAATTTGAACAATAAGCAAAGATAAAGTATACCAGTATCTGTGACTGAGCCCCAAGACAGCAATAGGCACTTGTCTGCTGCAGCTACTTCTAAATGTAGGGCTAGTTCCTATGTTGTATTGGTAGTCTTGTTGATTCTAGGACCATCAGCCATGAAATGTACTTAAACATGTGAACGAGCTCCTCGCATGGCTCGGGGAATTTAATCTATGATAGCAAAAGAAAAACTATGGTCACAGACACCATGGTTATAAGGTAATATGGCAACCATTCTACTAGTGCTGCATAAGACCAGGCCTTTTACTTCCTCCTTTTAAGGGCAACCTGAAAGGTGCATACGCATATAATGGGAGAAAAATTGCTGAATAGTGAGATAAAATCTGATCCTACTGAAACCTGCCTTACCGTATGCTTGTTTGTTGGGGGATGGGATGTTTTGCTGCTGAGCTATTATCAGTATATGCATATGCACCTCTCAGATCATTTCTGAATACATATGACATTGAGGGCAAAATCCAGAGTAACTACAGGGAGTCCTTGCTCCGGTGTAAGAACAACTTACTATGGATTCCGATATGAATTTCCCATAGGTTTTCACTAGGTGGTGCAGTAACTACGGGGGCACGTAAAGTCTCTTACGTGCTCCCATAGTTACTCTGGATTTGGGGGTGAATCAGACCACTTTTCATGTATACTTAAGGGGTTTTTCTTAGACCTATCTCGAGATGCCATGTTCAGTCCTTGGCATCTCCAGGTAGAATTGGTAAAGACCTCTGAAGCACAGTATATACTAAATACAGGAACAGTGGTCCAGCTTGGCATCATATATATTTAGAAACCGGTAATAACAGCAGGATTTTCCCAAGTTAAATTGCTTGGGGTGGTACAGTTCTGTTTGTTCTTTCCCAGAAGATCAAAATTATCATAAGGTACATCAGAGCAAAAAAAAAAAAAAAGTAAGCAAAAAGACATGTTTATATCAGTTGATTTTATTCTCCAAACAAAGACTGCCCTCTCCCACCTCAAAAGGAGGCTATGTTACATATTCATTGTATCACCGGATATTCAGGCGGCAATTTGAAAACTTGCAAGCTTTGTAGCGTTTGGTGTTTCTGTGGACGTGGAAGGCTTTGAACAATGCCTACTTTTTAACTTGTGTTAAGGGAAAGCTGTGCATCTGCATAAATAGTCTCACACAAAAAGTGCTTTATCTTCACAAGTTAGTGAGTCAGTTTGGAGGGGGGGAAGGTATTTTGCCACCGAAAGCTTTCAGAGAAATTATGCATGGTAAATTAATGAAGGCCGTCTGAGGTATTATTTGTCTGTGAATGCACATGCCATTAGAATCAATGGCTGGCTGAAAAAAGTTAACGGTCATTAAGTGACTATTAAAAAGGGCCGGTGGACACAGGCTCTCTTGCTTCTAGGGTTCTGGTTGGATTAGGTACAGAGGGAGGCTGTTTGCCTTTAGGATATAGGACAATCCAGCCACAGTAGTATTTTTATGTTAGGTAGCTTCTGTTGATTCTTTTCTGCTACTGGCAGATTTACAGGAGTTTGGGGGACACAAAGACCATCATCCACAATCCAGGTAAAAACCTAATCTCTCTTTTCTGCTCTCCCTCTTTCCTACTGTTATTAAAACCTAGGCATGAATTCATAGAACAAATTCATGGAACAAATTTTGGTTCAGATTTGGATTCTGGGGTCTGCGTAGGAAGAGCAAGCCCAGCCTGAATGCCCTACTGTCTAATGTTGTCTTAAAATGCCAAATATATTGCTAGAGCATTGGAAGAAACTGATAAATCTGGTGTAACAACCCAGAGATAGAACTGTGCCTTAAAATGTGTTTGCAGTATCTTTTAATATGACAACCCATCTAGTGCAATAGGCAACAAGCAACTCACTGAGAATGTTTCTACCCAAGAACTGTTGATCTTTTTGGTTTTGTTTTGCTTTTTTCAATGTCAAGTAAGGCAAAGATTGAAAAATATCAACATGTCCTTTCTATCATTTCTCAACTCTTAAAAATGTAGATAACAACTTTCAAATAGGGCAAAAATAGGGCAAGCTCAACTGCAAGTTATGTGGTGGGTACTGCCTTTTCAATAACTTATGCTATTATGTCTACCACCTTTTCCCAGAACAATTGAGTCTTTGTTTTAAGGACTGGTCAGGGTCAGTCTGAGGAGCCACAGGACCTTCCGCCTTGAAATAAAATAAGCTGGGAGGAGTGGGGGGAAACATTGGTGAATTGATATCTCTTCAGAGCTGCTGGTGAATGCAAAATAAAAGAGTCTTTGATCTAAGGGCCTCCTGAAGGTAAGTTTGACCAGCTGCTGATAGGTCTATAGGAGAGTAATTAATATTGATTGGCATTAAGTTTTGAGATTTAGAAGGATGGTGTTTTGAGAAGGGTTGTCCTTGGTTGTTGTTTGTAGTCTCTTGTGCCCAGTTCTTTAAACAGTCTTCATCATAGATCAAATGCGGAAAGACAAATGGCTGATTTGATTGAGATAAACATGCGTCAATTTACTAATTTTTTTGAAGACATTTACTTTGTCTCCCTTGCCTCTGCAGTCTCCTTCACTGTCCCATCGAGATTACTCTAGGCAGCTGTTGCTAGTCACCATTATTTATATAAAGATACGTAATGTATTTTGTACTTGAGTGCTTGTCTCTAACAGCACTTACACCATTTCAGATAGTACAGACTGGCAAGAACTGCTCTGAGTAATGACTTTCTTGCGACAGCTTTATCCTGCCAGTAATATGTCATTGTGTATGACTTTCAATTAATCATGCAACAACAAAAACATTGCATCTGGTGACAATGGCACATCACATTAATAGTAGGAAGAAGTCCTGGCTTTATGAACACAAGTGCAGTCTCAGGCTCCTGCCTATTCAGGCTCTTTAATCAGTTAGTTCCAATATAGGGCACATCTCCCTCCTCTTCCCAATTTCGCTTCACTTATCGGCTTCTGCTGTGATCTATGGCACTGCAATGCATAATGTCCCTATCTCTATAATAGTGAGATTTTTAAGCAATCATGTGAATTTGACTGAGTTATTCTGCACTGACCTTGTTGTAAAAGGAACAACATACTTGGGGATGGGGGAGAACAGGGAGTGGGGAGTGACTTGGTGGATTCATTTCTGATTATATTCTGTAAGTGTTCTGTTAACTATATTCTTGAAATGCTCTGTATCCAGTCTAAGTAAATACAGATGAAGAAAACATCATATGGTTTCTGCACAGAGCCAATGTGCATACAATTGTACACATGTGGTATCTTTCCTGCGCCTGGAGATCATTTTTTTGCATCATTCCAAATTGTGTAGAGATTAAGCTCTACATTGGGCACTCAATATGAACACCCATTTGATAAATGGGTGTTCTCACTGGTGTGTGGAGGCTTGCATGTGTAATTTTTATTAAAAACAATTTTTAATTTTTATTAAAACCCAAAGTTGCTCTTGCCCAATTAGCAGGGGTTAATAATTATAATACATTTAAACTTAAAGGGCCTCCAGAAGGTAACAGCTGCCCAGTTACAAAGAAACTGCACTCCTTGGAACTTCAGACATATTGAGATGATACCTTTATGATTCCTAGTTCCTTGGATCGGAACTGAATCACAACAGAACCAAATCCAGTCAAACACCTGGCATCTATGATAGACAACATAATAGTTCAAATCATACCTTTATTGGCATAAAAACAAACAGACAACAGGACCATAAACATACAATTGGATAAAAACAGATAAAGGTAAGTTGTTGCCTCAGAACCTCCAAAGAGGCAGTGTTTTCTGTGAGGTCCTGTAAGTGGGGAAGTTTTATATTTAAAATCAAATCATACCTTTATTAGCATATAAGCAAACAGACAATTGGATAACAAGCATTTAGCTAAAAAGTGGATAAAAATAAGTTGTAGCCTTGTTACCTCCAAAGGTGTGATGAGAACAAGCTTAGCATAGCATCAAGGCGATGAGATAGAGGCCACCAAGAGTAATTGTTGGATTACAAAGTGCAGTTGGTTAAAAACAGAAGAGACAGGTGGCAAAATAAGGCACGACATGAGCCATTCCTGAACAGCATTCAAGATAATGCTAAGACTGATAATAAAGAAACATGGCAGTGGCTAAGGAAAAGAACATTAACAACTAGCAGCCCAAGAACAAGCACTGTGAACAAATATGATAAAGGCCAAAATAGACAAGAGCCATAAAGATAGGAAGCGCCAGCTGTGCACGGAGGCCGAAGAAATGGTGGAACTCATATTCTGTGGCTATAGAAAGATCACCCAAACAGACTATTTGGAAAGACATAACAAAGTAGCTGCCATCATACATTGGAATCTGTGCAAAAAGTACAGCCTACTGATGATCAAGAAATGATGGGACCACAAACCAGAAAAGATCCTCTAGAACAGTGTTTCTCAAAGTGGGGGTCAGGATCCCTTTGGGGGTCACCTAGAGCTTTCCTGGAGGTTGCCTAAAGACCCCCTGGTGCAGGGGGCCAGGTGGGAAGACCTGGCAGAAACGCTGGAGCTGCTGTGGCTGAGAAGTGTCTCAGAAGGAGCCTCTGAGCTGCTGTGAGACAGATGTGGAGACTTGGGGGAGGGCAGACGCCCAACACACCACAGACGGCAGCCTCCTCCTCCCCCCCGATCCTCAGTGCGCCTGCTGGCTGAGAGTGTTAAGCGCGCTGAGGTGTGAATGTGGTGTGAGCGTAGCACCAGAGCTCTGGCGGGTGGGTTATTTGGTGGGTGCCCCGCTTGTGCACTGACCATGTGCTCTACTCAAAAGTAAGCCCCCTCAGTGTTGTTGTTCATGATAAGTGAATGGGACTTAGAGCCCAGTTCTATGCATGTCTACTCGGAAGTCAGTCCCATGATAGTGAATGAGACTTACTCCCAGGAAAGTGCTAGGATTCCAGACTTACAGCCCAATCCAGAGCAACTAATCTGTCCACATAAGAGCCCTTAGGTTGCCCTATCTAACACTAGGTTGGAGCAACTGCAAGATGCTCCAGCCCAGTTACTCTGAAGGAGGCTTAGGGCAGAGCAAGGCAAGATAGGGTGCCCTAAGAGAGGTGGACCTGCTCTGCCCTAACTGGGGCAGCCTAAGCAGCTCAGGAGAGGCAAGTTGAGGGCATGTTTAGCTTTGCCTAGGGCAGAGCAATTACTCTGAATCCAAAGCCTGTTTCCAAGGCAGAAATGCCCTCTTCCAGCCCTCAGAGTTATACCACCTCAGGAGCAGGTATAGTAATGAGTAGACCCATAGGGGTCCATGATAAGGCCCGAGTAAGAATGGCAGTGCTGACCAAAAATCTGAGTTCTTGGCCAGCCTAGCTGCAACCCCTTCCTCTCAACCTCAGGATATGGAACAAACTACGGCTGCCCACAAACCTCAGGATACAGCAGGCCACTCCAAGAAGCCCCTTGTATTCACTGTAGAATGTACTGGCATCTCATCAGGGACTCCTTATAAGGCAGGCACCCAGTGGCGTCACCAGACTGGTGCGGCTGGTGTGGGCTGCATTGGGGATGCGCTCCGTATGGGGTGATGTGCAGGAGGAGTTTGACTGTCCTTTGGCAGGCCCCGGGCGTCAGCACCCCCATTCAGGCCTGCTCCAAGGCGGAGAATCAGCCAGAAGCTGCCACTTGTCTGAGGAGCTGGCCTGAACGGCCATCTGAGGTGCACTGTGCAGAAACACACTGAGCATGCCGAACAACTTCAGAGGAGACTTCCTTAGAGCAGAGAAAGTCCGCGCCTCTGCACAGCCATTCGACCTCACTCAGGAGGTGGAGCGGCAGCCGAATGGCTTCAGAAAGAGTACTGCACAGGCACCAACTCTGATGCCTGCACAGTCTCCCCCGAAGCCAAAAGGCTTCAGAAAAGTACTGCGCAGGTGTCAGAGATGGTGCCTGCGCAGTACTCTTTCTGAAGCCAGTTGGCTTCAGAAACAACTGCGCAGGCGCCAACTTTGGTGACTGTGCAATCCAGGTGGGGGGGGGGGGGCGCGCATCCCAGATATGACACACAGACTTCCGCACCAGGTGATGTGCAGAGTCATGTCACCACTGTAGGCACCACAGCTGTTCCTTGTTCAGTGTGATCTGAGGGGTGTCTCCTCAGGAGCAAGTCTTCCCCTTGTGTCAATTACTTAGCATGCTCTGGAGCAGTTAGGGCAGCCCAGGCTTCCTGACTCTCTGGATTCAGCATAACTTTCTGCTCTGGATACAGAATAGTTAGGAGAGTGCAGTTAGGTCAGAGCAGGCTGAATTTGCTCTGGATTGCAGCCTAAGAGAGCCCAGTTCTATACATGTCTACGCAGAAGTCAGTCCCATGATAGTGAATGGGACTTACTGCCAGGAAAGTGCCAGGATTGCAGCCTTAGAGCCCAATTCTATGCATGTGTACTCAGAAGTCATTCCCATTGAGTTCAGTGAGGTTTACTCCCAAATGTGCATAGCACTGCAGCAGTAGCAATGAAAATAATTTTATGGTTGGGGGTCCCCACAACATGAGGAACTTATAAAGGGGTCACAGCATTAGAAACATTGAGAATCACTGGTCTAGAATGAACAGGCCAAAATTCTATGGGACTTTTGTATTCAAATTGACCACCACATGGAGCATAATACACCACACATCACCAGTGGTGGGCTCCAGCAGGTTCGCACCTACTCTATAGAACCGGTTGTTAACGAGAGATAGGACATATAAAGTTTTAAAATAGCCATTTAAAAGTGTCTGCCAGATGGGCAGAGAACCGGTTGTTAATTTCTTTGAAGCCCATCACTGCACATCACCCTGGTTGAGGAAAAACAGGTCAGGATTATTGACACTGCAGTATCCGGAGATCGTTGGCTTCAAGAGAAAGAACATGAGAAAATCACATGGTATAAGGACTTAGAAATTGAAATTCAAAGAATCTGGAAAAAGAAGGTTACTGTAATTCCAATAATAAGTGATCTTGGAGCAATTGCATTAAGTTTCCACGAACATCTAAACTTAATGGGCCTTCAGAAGATAACAACTGCCCAGTAACAAAAAGCAGTGCCCCTGGGAACTTCACACATATTGAGAAGGTACCTTTGTGATTCCTAGTTCCTTGGATAGGAACTGAGTTATAATAGAACCACTTCCAGTCAAATACATGGCGACTGTGATATACATCATCATCATCAACAGTGGTGGGCTCCAGCAGGTTCACACCTACTCTATAGAACCAGTTGTTAATGAGAGATAGGATATATAAAGTTTAAAAATAGCCATTTAAAAGTGGGTGCCAGATGGGCATAGAACCGGTTGTTAATTTCTTTGAAGCCCATCACTGATCATCAACATCAGAGTTCTTTAATGCCATGTGATCTGAATGAATGGAATGCTCCAAAGAGTGATGTAGTGGGTAGAGCAAACCAAGCTTTGCCCGTGCTCTTGCTCCCAAGTGTTGCTCCCAAGTCCATATGTGCCATCAGATGTTTGCATCTACTGGGAATCAGGCTGTATCAGTACAAGAATGTGCACAATTCCAGAAGTGCTGAATATGTGCTTGGAAAATGTTGGCTTGTTCTGGCCCAGGCAGATCACTGCAGGGTCAAGAAACATGGGTGGGAGTGCAGAAAGGAGATGGGAATGGAGCATTTGTGGGCAGCAGGAGCATGGTCCAGGAGGGAGATTCTAGTCAAAGGGGCTTCCTTCCTCCATCTCCCACCTTCTTCCTTTTTCTCCCAGAGAAAAACTTAGACCATCCACTTAGCAAACAATCATCTGTTCTAGGATAGACAAGACAGCCCTCTCCTGTGTCCTAGTTGCCCCTGCCTTCTTTTGGCCCCCATCCTTTTAAAGCTTCTCTCCATCTCCTGAGCCTTACTTCCTGTAGACAACCTACTATCTTCCCACTAAGACTGTTTCTCATGTCAGTTTTTCATGATGGCTTCTGGATCTCCCACAAGGTATTTGGGGGCATTGCAGAAGCAGTTTAAAAAAATAGTAAGCAAACATACACAGACACAAAGGTGAGTTGGAGGCACAAAAACTGTGAGTCTTTGTGACTTGTTTATAAGAGTCATGACTGTTTTAAGACCCAAGTTGTGAATCAGGGCCCAAATCAGTGATCTGTGTGACTCAAGAGTCATGGAAAACATGGGTTGTTGTTTTTTTGCAGCCTATGTCTTTACAGATTGAATTCCCATTTCTATTAGCCCTTTTGCTCTTATTGTACTCCACCAGGCAGCATTTGGGAATAGGGAGAGACATACAAGTTAAAACACACAATATATAGGCCCCTCCTAACTGGGCAAGAGGCACTCTTTCAAGTGGGTGTTCCTCTTTTATTTAGCAGGAGGAGAGTAACCGGCCCTATGTACGCCCAGCAGTGTCTGTTCTAATGGCTTCTGCTGGTGCTCGTTTGCATTTTAGATTGTGAGCCCTTTTGGGACAGGGACCCGTTAGCTATTAATTAGCTATTTTTTTTCATTTTCTTGTAAACCGCTTTGTGAACTTTTTAGTTGAAAAGCGGCGTATAAATACTGTCGATAGATAAATGTGTGTTTTCATTTAGTTGAGCTTGAGCTTTTTGGACAGAAAGGGTGGAGGGGGAAAACCAAACAGTTCTCTTCCTACCAGTTGGAAAAGTGTGAAGCAACAGCCAGAATTTAATTATGCTTACGAGAGTCTGCTGATATTTCTTGTTAGAAAGTCTGCAAATAGACTAATAAAAATGACGTTTAAAAAGCAAGATTAGATATAAGATATTCTGTTTGCAGCTCTGGGCCAATGCAAGTAGATGATAAAGGAAATAAACCTCTGGGCTTTGGGCATAAGGGTACCATGCTTAGGGAAATGCAGTGCCTCTTTGTTTGTGATGTATGAAGCCACACTTGAATGAGTCTTGAGTCTTCAGATCTCTCTGTCTTGAAGCTATCGGAACAGTGTTTGAACTCCAAAAAACCATGAATAAAATAATTGCTTTGCTTCCCCTCTGGGTATTTGTAATATTAATGTTGGTTAATGCTGTTAATTCATTTTACCATTAATAAAATTCTATGGCTTCAAATTAAACATTACATTTCAGTTAACCGCCTTACCAGTGGTTTTAATAGTTTGGAGCAAGGGTGGCCAATTTGCAGCCTGGTTGGGCTGGATGAACCCCCTTCCTTTCCCCAAAGCAATTTGATGTGACCTGTGAGGGCCTGAGGAGAAGGATTTCCAGGTTTCCAGATTTCCAGGATTTACATAACTGTAAAGTTCATATTTCTGTAGGACAATTTCTTCTGGGCCTCGTGGAACTTTGACTATCAGCAAATTACAGAGATCACAGAAGTTAGCCATTTTTGGTCTGATGCATTGAAGCATTTTCTTTTAATTCCATATTAATATTTTATTAATCATACTGATTTTCAAAGAGTGATTGAAAGCCGAGGTGATCTGAGTTGTGACCATCTCTGCTGTGTTTCTTGAGGCAACTTCTTTTATTGTAACATTATTTGAAAAGGTCACGTTTCCAAAAAGCTGGAATCATTTTAGCCATTTCCTGAATTTGTGATCATCTTTTCTTTTAACTTTTTAATATGAGGCTCATGATATACAGGCACCCCAGGTGGACATGTTTAAATTAATCTAGTAATAATTGATTTAATAAAAGAGATTTGGAGAACAGGATTTGCATAAAAGCCATAATGAGAGCAAATCTTTTGAGGCCAGACTCAAACACCAAAGCTCTGGAATGACTTATACAGTATCTTCTAAACCTATTTAGAAGGTTTGCACATGTTCCATGTGCAAATCAGGAACGATCCATGTGCAAATCACGTCCATCAGGAACCTTTAAGGAGGAAAAGGTAGTGAATGGAAAATCTAACAGTAGGATGCAGCTGGCTACTCTGCTACTCTGAATGAAACACCAAAGGAACTATGAAAACACCATGCATCCTATCAATACCGAAACAGGAGTGTTCAACCAAGAACAGATTCTCCTTTGAATACTTTCTTATCAGTTGGTAACTGCAGCCTCAATAGAGAAACTTGTATGTCTGAATGAGCTGTTGCTGATAAAACATGTTACATAGAATTTCCTATTGTGTCCCCTCTTGTCATTTGCTTTTCAGATGATCCAGTTCACACACAAAACAAAAAAGGTTAAGAATGAAACTTCTGCTTATGGTACATATATCCACAACTCTGTATGACTTCTGGTAGCCATTCTTTTTGAGAAAATCCATGGTTCATCAACTTTGATTCTTCATTCTATGTGCTGGAGTTTTGGGGTTGCTTTTAATATAGGACTTATGTAGCAATATACATACAGTACTGTAGGTGGGTGCCTGTGAATCAATTCTTTGCAGAATTATCAAACATAGAAAGAGCCTCCAAAAGTCCATCTTGTCCAGCTTCACACAGCAGCCCACCAGCTGCCTGAGAGAGCACACAAGTCACCTGCATACATGTGCCCTCCTCTGCATCTGGCATTATGAGGTTGCCAGATGTCAGATTTGTCATCCAAAAGCTCTTTCCATGGTCGTGATGTATATAAACTCATTGTCTGATGAATTTGATGCACCTGGTTCAATGATTTTAAACTTGAATTGTTAACCCATTAATTTTTTAAAAAATTGTTTTTATGGATTTATACTCTGCCTTTCCCATGCCAATGCAAATGCCCAACACAGCTTACAAGGTTAAAAAATCAAGCACATAGTAAAACAATGATTGGGAAAAAAATCAGCATGGCACTGGAACATACATTATAACAATATTAACAATATTGATCAATAACAACATTAATCTTAATATTATTATTAAAAATTTTAACAAAACTAATGCCCCTAAGTAACAGTCCTATCCCCTGCCAGCCCATAGCAGGGAGCACAAACTGAATACTATGCTGGTTTGTGAGTAAATGGCTGGGATAAGTAAATACAATTTTTTTTATTTACCACTTGGAGGGCTTCCAAGCTTCCAAAGGGTCTCCTAAAACCCAAATTGGGTATTTGGGTCATAAAAATCAGAGGAGGGTCACAAAGTATATCACGTTGGGGAAAGGGGAAATAGAATCTTTGTACTGCCACCAGACTGACATAGGGCGCAATCCAGAGTAACTACGGGGAGTCCTTGCTCCAGTGTAAGAACAGTTTGCTCTGGAATGCAAAATGAATTTCCCATAAGTTTTCACTAGGTGGTGCAGTAACTATGGGTGCACGTAATGTCTCTTTGGTGCTCACGTTGTGACTCTGGATTGTAGTGTTAGTCCCCAATCTCAAACCAACTGCAGTCCTCTCCTGAACTGCTCCTACCATCTAACTACCTGTTCTGGCTTAAGTTGGGCAATTGGCATGTGGCTTCCACATTCTGCCATACACCAGTGGATCGTTAAATCACAAGATCCATCCACGTAAGGCCACCATAGGATTGGGCCATAGGCCCCCTGAAATGGTATGCAATACTAAAAGAGATACCTTTTATCAGTTTTAAATTTGTTTTTTTGGTTTCCAGGCCCTCAACACACATTTACTATCATATTTTAAAGGTTATCTCTTTGACCATGAGGGCTATAAACTTTATTTACAAATGAAAAGACATTATTGTCTGGATTTTAAGTGCCTTTGAGCCACATACAGCCCAGCTGTATCATTGTGCAATGGAAAAAATGGCACGTTTGCCCTTTGGAAGCTAGAAAAGAAGTCCTGATTTAACTGCAACTAAAATCAGATGTTGCTTTTATGGCAGAACTTCTAGCCAAGGGAAAGCCTCTTCCTGTAACCAAGAGAAGAATTTGTCCTGGGTCAATACTCATCTCTTTAGGACTTTCCGCATAGCTTCTGTGTTTGTGTGCAGGGATCTTGTGTAAATTATTAATACTTGTAACTAGTTCCTAGTCAGCCACAGCCGAGTGAACTGCAGGGTCTCCCGTCTCAAAAGCTCTATCAAGGAGACCTGTCATTGCATTGACTTATTTACACAGAAGCTCTTGCCACCATGTGAGAATTGGGCCTAAAGAGAAAAACAAGAGGCGTAAAGTTGTGTGATTGATTTCAGAACTGTTAACTTTTGAAAGACTTGTTCTTTATTGCGGAGGGTGTCAGCTCTTAATGGTACCTTTATGTGGAGAAGTTGTGTGTACTTTGTGGCAGCGGTGTGTGGAAGCCGTTCCAATTTGCATATTTACTAGCTGTTTATTTCTCTGCAGCGACATTGTGCAACTGCATGTATTTCTGAGGAAGACGTTTCCCTCTGAAATAACATCCGTCCGGCAAAGCAATAGCAGACGCTGTGGAAAGCAGCCCCATTGGCTCATGGATGGGGGAAAGTTAATGTAGCACAGCAGCTGCCTGCTGCTGAAGGATGTATACAATAAAGCCAGAGTGCTGGGCACAACAGTAGGAGGGGAAGAAAATCTGTTTGTTTTGTTCCAAAGTGGAGACATTTATGGGCTCTTTGCATACCTTGTGGCTCAGAGCTTGTTTGTAAAAGATGCTGCTGTGAAAACTTGAGAGACATGTTTGTGTGCTACCTCGTAGTTTGCAGACCTGTCTAGTGTGGAGCATTGCTTGGACCTTATTCCTTAAGCTTAGACCTTTTTCCTTAAAATTTGATTCAAATGTTGTTACAAGATAATGGCCTGCTCAATTCTGTAAGGCATGTAGGGTGGGCAGAACTCCCGTTCTGCCTCCTCATGTGCCGGTATGGCATTGTAAAAGCATGCTGCGTTTCAGGAGTATTGTTGCAAATGATCACTCAAGGGTCTCATGCATCTGCTGAGGCTCCTGCATTATATCACTGAAGCAGGTAAGGTGGCAGAGGGGAGGGCAGAAAGCAGGGAGTGTAAGGGAGAGGAAGAGGTGGTTCTCTTTAGTCTTGAGATGGATTTTCTCCACATACCATAAAAATCTGTTAATTATGGCAGCAATTTAAAAGATTTTCTGAGCAATCTTAAAAATAGATTTATGTTAGTGTGCTACAAGCAGACCGAAGGTAAAATATATTGTGATAGAACTTTAAAGTGTCTGGTAATTTGGTGTGCCTGAGAAAGTTGTGGAGTCACTGTCACCACTAGAAGGTTTTAGGAGCTGGAACTGGCACAGCTTGAGGCTCAACAGGTAAAGAAAGGGCACCAGATGGAAACCTTCAGTGTGGTTTTATCTGATAGTGTGTACTTGGGTTAAGAACAAGCTAGACAGTGAATCACAATAAATCATTGGTCTAGGTTCTGGTGGATCAGTAAACGAAGTGTTGAAGATTAGCCTGATCTAGTAAGGGCATAATCTGAAGAAATTTAGGCCAGCCTAACTCATCTGGCCCATCTTTCCTTGAATGTACGGACAGGTCAGCATATGTCTAACACGCCCCACCACCCCGGAGTGGGACAGAAGTGCTTTTGTGATGGCCACATGTCAGCAAAGGGCTTATGCTGGGGCTTAGGCCAGCCTAAGTGGTGGTTTGAATTGCAGACTTACCCTACAATCCAGAGTAAGTACGGGAGCACATAAGAGACATTATGTATACCCGTAGTTACTGCAGCACCTAGTGAAAACCTATGGGAAATTCCTATTGCAATCCAGAGCAAATTGTTCTTACACCGGAGCAAGGACTCCCCACAGTTACTCTGGATTGCACACTTAGGCAATCAAGCCAAAAGGCATGTGCAGGAACATTTAACAGAAATGATTTGTCTTGACTCTTGAAGAGAACCTATTTACGCAGACTAGTTTTGAGAGTTTAAATAGATAGGGTGGACTACGGTGAAGATTCAAATTAAAAATAAATAAACCAGCTTCATAAGAATGTATTCAGCCCACCATTTGAATCTCAAGGGTTGAATCTCAAGGTTAAATCCAAACTTCAGCTAAAGTTAAAAGAACAGTACAGTAGACAATGCAGAAATATGTGTGCAGCTTTTGAAAGTTTTTAGCACAATGGATCATCTGGCAGAAAAGGTCAGATGGTTTTATGTGGACAAATTGCACCAATTCTACTGTAAGTTGATTGCTTCAGTAAAAACGTTCAAATCATTGTCGGATACGTATACATTTTTCTCTACCTTCTACTATGATGACTGTCTTGGATTTTGGCTCAAATCTCCAAAGGTTTGTCAAATGGCATCTTCACACATAAAAAACCTCTCTGCATAGTTTCGTTTTTAAACATATGGGAAAGACCAAGCATTTCTCATGTAATTGGTCAGATACAGTAACCACAAAAGTCATGTGCTTTGCATACATACCTCTAGGAAGTTACTTTAAGACATGCAATACAAATGTACAATCCACAGATATACAATCATTTTCATATTTCCTATGTGAAACAACTTTTGCTCATTATCTTTCATGACTACATAAGACAACCCCTGGCAAAATCAGAACAAACACTGATGAGGTGCAGCATCTTGTTGTTTGACCATCCAAATTTGCCAGGGAGCCCACAATCAAATCAGGGAGGCAGCAATGTTTCCATGCTGTTGACCTCACTATTGACCATGTTATTGACCTCGCCATCTAGCAGTGGTGCAGCTTATGATAAAATAGCCTGATATAAAGCTCAAAATGTTGCTCTGGAAGTGATTTCACAGCCAAAAGTGATGTCATCCCCAAGTATTTCTAAAAAGAAAATTGGGGGAAAACCTTCCTCCTGCTCAGCAGTTCACCACCCATTTGCTCTGCTACTGGTATAGCTAAAGCACCTATTTGTTGTAGAAGATTTTGTTGCCCCCATCCCTGCAACTACAAAATCAATTTAATTAAGCAAAAAAAAAAAAGATAAAACTGTGTCTTTACTGATTAGGGAAACTGCTGTGGCAAAGAGGAATGGTTATTCTTTCCCTATTAAATATAAGAGGAGCATCACTTAGAAGTGCCTGTAGACCCAGTTAGCATGGGTAACTGTGTACGATATATATGTATGCAGATGAGAGCTGATTCATACCTTATTAGTAAGTTCCATACAGTATCAGAATTACATCTCATTGGCTCTCTGAGCAATCAGTATCATGGGAAAGTTTTGAGTTTAAAAAATCCACTGTTTGTTCCATTGGCTTTTGTTTTCATTTTCTGGTTAATTGGCCATAACATTTGATAGAATATAGATATTACAATACAGTTTGTTTCATTGCATTCTGCATTAAATTACCTTTCCAACAATGTATAACATGATGGTATTATCACTCAAACACGCCCCGTTTTTCACAACTTTAGGCACAAGTGTACAGCTCAACCTGTTGCCCCCTATCATCTGATTTATGGTTCAGTATTGAAATAATGCCAGTGAGGTTTAATGGTCAGTGGCTTAATTGCACAAGAGCTAGGGTTGGCTGTGGTTTGCAAATTAAATTGGGAAAGACTTTTTTATCCAGTGTTTAGGTCTCATGCAGCCCAATCCAGAGCAACTAATCTGTCCACGTAAGAGCCCTTAGGTTGCCCTATCTAACACTAGGTTGGAGCAACTGCAAGATGCTCCAGCCCAGTTACTCTGAAGGAGGCTTAGGGCAGAGCAAGGCAAGATAGGGTGCCCTAAGAGAGGTGGACCTGCTCTGCCCTAACTGGGGCAGCCTAAGCAGCTCAGGAGAGGCAAGTTGAGGGCATGTTTAGCACTGCCTAGGGCAGAGCAGTTACTCTGTATCCAAAGCCTGTTTCCAAGGCAGAAATGCCCTCTTCCAGCCCTCAGAGTTATACCACCTCAGGAGCAGGTATAGTAATGAGTAGACCCACAGGGGTCCATGATAAGGCCCGAGTAAGAATGGCAGTGCTGACCAAAAATCTGAGTTCTTGGCCAGCCTAGCTGCAACCCCTGCCTCTCAACCTCAGGATATGGAACAAACTACGGCTGCCCACAAACCTCAGGATACAGCAGGCCACTCCAAGAAGCCCCTTGTATTCACTGTAGAATGTACTGGCATCTCATCAGGGACTCCTTATAAGGCAGGCACCCAGTGGCGTCACCAGACTGATGCGTCTGGTGTGGGCTGCATTGGGGATGCGCTCCGTATGGGGTGATGTGCCGGAGGAGTTTGACTGTCCTTTGGCAGG
This sequence comes from Cryptoblepharus egeriae, assembly GCA_030015325.1. Taxonomy (NCBI): domain Eukaryota; kingdom Metazoa; phylum Chordata; class Lepidosauria; order Squamata; family Scincidae; genus Cryptoblepharus; species Cryptoblepharus egeriae. The sequence continues at coordinate 66,077,328 of JAREYC010000001.1, read as the reverse complement.
CCCCGGGCGTCAGCACACCCATTCAGGCCTGCTCCAAGGCGGAGCAGCAGCCAGAAGCTGACACTTGTCTGAGGAGCTGGCCTGAACGGCCAGCTGAGATGCACTGCGCAGAAACACACTGAGCATGCCGAACAGCTTCAGAGGAGACTTCCTTAGAGCAGAGAAAGTCTGCGCCTCTGCACAGCCATTCGGCCTCACTCAGGAGGTGGAGCGGCAGCCGAATGGCTTCAGAAAGAGTACTGCACAGGCACCAACTCTGACGCCTGCACAGTCTCCCCCGAAGCCAAAAGGCTTCAGAAAAGTACTGCGCAGGTGTCAGAGATGGTGCCTGCGCAGTACTCTTTCTGAAGCCAGTTGCCTTCAGAAACAACTGCGCAGGCGCCAACTTTGGTGACTGTGCAGTCCAGGTGGAGGGGGGGAGGCGCGCATCCCAGGGATGACGCACAGACTTCCGCACCAGGTGATGTGCAGAGTCATGTCACCACTGTAGGCACCACAGCTGTTCCTTGTTCAGTGTGATCTGAGGGGCAAGTCTTCCCCTTGTGTCAATTACTTAGCATGCTCTGGAGCAGTAAGGGCAGCCCAGGCTTCCTGACTCTCTGGATTCAGCATAACTTTCTGCTCTGGATACAGAATAGTTAGGAGAGTGCAGTTAGGTCAGAGCAGGCTGAATTTGCTCTGGATTGCAGCCATGGTCTAGTTCCTTAGATTCCTTTCTTGCCACCAGAACTTTAGTTTCTCCTGTTCCATAAACTTTTGTAAAACTAAATCAGCAAGAATGTCTCAGCAGGTTGTGTTGGAAATTTTGTGGCATCCCCAAGGTTGCAAGATAAGTCCCCCTAGAGCTTTGAGGTGGTACAAAACCATTTACAAGTTCTTCTGTGAAAATTCCTAGGTAGGTTTATGGCAGTCTCTCAAATTTAGCATTATACCTTTCTGACTCATGTAGTTAAAGTAAATTAACAAGCCATTTTTCTTGGCTTTAATTAATTAGGAATGCATTCCATACACATGCAACTAACATTTTTAGCATGAATTCTTTGCTGTACACAGAACATACAAGAAAGTGGCAAATGCACATATTTATCTTTTATTCATTATGGATTCTAAACTTTTCATAGCTTATATGAAATATATTGAGCTGTTGGAAGGAAAGCAACAGGTTGAAGGAATGTAATTCAGTGGCAAAGCAGTTGCTTTGCATCCAGAAAATCATAAATTCAGGAGGAAAAGACTCCAGTCTGAGATCTGTTGGCAATCACAGACTATACAGATAGGCAAAAAAAAAAAAAAAAGAATCAATGTAAAGTAGCTACCGGTACTTACGGTAGATTCCTTTGTAATCAGTGCTTCTGCTGGTTTGCTACACTGTGCAACATTGCAAGCATATAATGAAGTGCTTTCCAAACTTTTGAAGACTTCAAAAATCACTCTGTTGGGACCCACCTAGGTATACCTTATCTGGCCTTTTCAAAATGAGATCTAGCATTCATTCAAAATAATTCATTCACTCATAATAATAATAACAACCAGATAAAAGACCCTCATTCACTCATAATAATAATAACAACCAGATAAAAGACCCTCAGTCATTTATCACCATATATTTATACATGCTTGCATACGTCAGGAGCTTAGCTCCTCACAAGGGCTGTAACAGTATCTTGTACCTCCTAGGAGCTGAACACTTTGCAGGGCATTTAGCAAGCTACAATATCTGATTTTTTTAATAGCTTAGGGCTGATAATTAGGTTAAACTAGTATTCTTATTCTCACTCTTACTTGTTTTCCTGGTTGGGAGAGGCATTTGTTTGTGGTGCAACCCAAATCTTACTGAACATAAGGGGCTTATTCTGAGAAAATAACACTGTTTTAAAACACACTGGTGTTCCTAACAAGCTTAGAAGAATTCCCCCACCATAACTCTAGTGAGTGGCTTTTACACAACATTTGTATAAGAGAGTAAAAGAATATTCCTGATTAAATATAATGTAATAATTTTAGAAAACAACTTAGTGTTCCAAGTTGAATTTTTATCAAAGTTTGCAGTGGGAAATAAATCCATTCTTATCTATAATGAATGTAGCATTTTTGTAGCTTAATGTGATGAATGATTCTTCATAACCATGTCAGCCATATAACTTAAAGGCTAATACAAAACTGAATTTAATAATAATAGAATGGTTACCTCTTTGAGCACTTCAATATTAAATTTTCTGTAAAGTTCTGCTTATTTGTGGGATTTGTTTTAGGAATAAATACCATTTGGATGAAACATGAAGTTGTGTTAAGAGCAGACCCTATGCATTAAATTCTTGATTTTGACATTTATTTTATTTAGGAGATTTTAATTCCACCTTTCCCGTGCTCAATCAAATGCCATCCTCACAACAACCCAGGCTTGTTAAATCACCTTGCTGCAGTGGCTCATAACCAGTAGCATAATTCAGGGAAAGGGGATCCAGAACGGATTATAGTCAAGTGAAATCTTCTTTGCTTTCTGCTGGTCCCCATTTTCTTGGTAATTTCACATACGAGGAGCCTATTGCTGCATCTAGATAGGGTTGCTATAATTCTTTTCCACAAAACTGGGACAGGACGCTCTGTCCCAGTTGCCAGTATGTGAAAACAATCCTCCCAAATTTGGATTGTCTCTGTTTTTTGGGACATATGGCAACCTACATCTAGACCAGGGGTCCTCAAACTACGGCCCGTGGGCCGGATATGCCCCGCCAGGTCCCTCAATGCGGCCCGCGGGCATTTTCAGAACCTCCCCACACCCCTCGCTGGGGGTTGGGGGGAACCCCAGGGGCCTCAACGCCAGGCGCACGTGTGCATGAGTGACTGAGCGGGAAGCGCGCACTCATGTTGCCACTTCTCTGCAGCGTCAGGGGTTGCTCAGTTGCTGCTTCCTGGCCGGTGCGTGCGCCAGCCAGGAAACCTTTGACACTGCAGAGAAGCAGCAACAGGTGTGCGCACTTCCCCCTCAGTTGCTCGTGCGCCCTTCCCTCAGTCCCTCAGTGGCCGGCTTCCTGCTTCCTGCTTGCTAATGAGTAAGCCCATTACTTTTATGTAGGAATGCTTAGGATGGGGCTCGGATGCTGCAAGCCTGCCATACTTCCCTAGGATGGATGGGGCTCTGATGCTTAGCATGGGGTTCTGATGCTGCAAGCCTGCCACACTTTCCTAGGAGTAAGCCCATTACTTCTGTGTAGGAATGTTGTGTAGGAATGCTTAGGATGGGGCTCTGAGCTGCAATGCTAGCCCAGGGTGACCAGATTATTCCTGAACCCCAGCGCCAAAATTCCTGAACCCCAGGGTCAAAATTCCTAATCCCAAGCCAAAATTCCTACCGGCTTAAAAAATTGCCAAAAAATGTATTTTTTTTGTTTTTGTTTTCCAGGTTTTTTTTACCATAACTTTTGATAGGAAGGAGATATCTTCAAACTGATTTTTGCATTGGATTCTGCTCTTCAATACGAATCCAACGACATATGGCATGATGGGGTACTGTGCACTATGCCATCTTGGAATGGGGCACTCAGGCTGCTTTCCTGGGAGTAAGTCTCATTGAACACAATGGGACATCTGAGTGGACATTTAGGAGCTCTGGCATCACAGTGATGTCACTTGTTGTTTGACGTAACTTCTGACTATGACATAACATTGGAAACATTGTCATTCTCAGAAGAAGGTCATGGGCTGTAATGCTCAAAAACCACTTCTATAACTAATCTAATTACTGTGTGTAAATATATTATTGTCATTGCCAGTGTTAAAGGGATACAATTCCCTTCTGTTCTGTTGTCTTTTCCACACCAAACATTTAAAAAAAGTCTGACAAGAAGAGCTCTACAAGTTTGAACTGGTGATGGATGGATGTCAACAAATAGAGATCCATGTTTGTTACAGGTGGTGTGGGCTTTAAAAAAAAGATTTTACCACATAACAATTCCCAGAGCCAATCTGTCACTGCAACATGGCATAGCTGTCAGGCTTTAAAACATTTATATTGCTTTGTGTTCATTGAACCGAGGTTTTCTGGAATATTCTGCTTTTCATTTGGTTCTGCCCAACAGCCCTGCTGATCCCTATTAACTCGCCATCTTCAGAAACCTTTTAATTCAACCATTAAAAGCACCTAAAATCATTTTTTTCTTTTTTTATTCCTTCTTTCCTGCTCAGAAAATTTTTTTGTCATAAGGAAAAGAAACCTTTCACTTTAGAAGTACAGCAAAAATTTTGGTTCCCATCCCATCATTTTCAGTCTCATCACATCACAATAGTTAGTCAGACATCATTATAGTGGAATGTAGAATGATACTCAGAAGAACAGAAAGCCTTTCAAATGAAAACTAGGAATTGAGTGAAGCAGTTTTAGCAACTTTTCCTGTGTCATGTAATTGTGAATCCCTCTGTCTAGTGTGATAAAAGCAGGCCTCCGTCAGTCTTGAAAGACTATGGTATCATGCTTGGCGCTGCATACGCTGCACGCGAAGCATGAAAGCCTAGGTTAGATTGTTATGGATGATATGCTGTTATCCAAGCAGCAAATCCCCCCTCTCCACGCCACTGAATTAGTCCAATGGAAAGGCAGAGCCAATACGATTGGATCCAGCTGGCGTCGCAGAGCTGGGCTAAGGACAGGAGCTCACCCTGTCTTGTGGGGCCAACCCAGATCTCAAACCCTGGCCTGCTGGTTAACAAGCACAGTGACTTAGCCACTTTCACCCCCCACAGTGTGATGCAGATCTCTGATACCCTGATATCCTGCTGTGAACTCTATAGCAGAACATTTAGCAATGATTGTTTCAATCCAGTGCTATGTAGGTGCACTTAATATTTATCTCTCTATATAAAACTGAAAAATCACTGACTGATTCACTCACTCATTGACTCATCAACGCCCAGCCAAAACCGCTAGACCTAGAAGCGTGAACTTTGGGGTGCATGTTCCTTCTGTGCTGGAGGCACCCACTAAGAACCAGTTTTTGAAAATTCCAACCGGAAGGGGGTGAAATTGGGCACAATGCGTTTTCTTCCCTAAACTTTCCATTGAAGAATCCCTGACTGAGGGCTGCATGTGTACCACTCCAGTTTTTCCCAACCAGTGGTATAGGTACCACCAGTGATACTTGAAGTGGTGTATGTTGATATCTATGGGACCCCTGATACCTGCCACCAGCAGTGAGACCAGGAATGGAACACAAGAAACAGGAAGAGGACACTCCAAACCATGCCTTTCTGCACTCAGAACAATCCTCCCGTCTACCATGATGTTTTTCTTGTGAAATCTAGCCTCTCAGAAACCTCTGGCAATGAAGTTATCACAAATGCTCCTCCAAATAGGTGAACCATGTGAAGTGGTACAATTAAGGACAAATTAAGAACAATGTAGCACACTGTGCTACTCCATTCTTGTGATGGAAATACAATGAAGCTTATATCTGGAGTGTGGGCCTTGACGTTTCTCTGCAAGACAAGTTTATTCAAAACTTCAATGTCTATTCAGTGAATTAGATGTTCCCTCTCCACTTTTTAACCATGGGAGCACATATGAATCCTGCATGCAGAATCCTTTCTCATTAAGAGAGTGTTTCCAGAAGAGAAAATTGCGGCTGGCGGTAACATATTACTTATTTAGCTTTTTTGTATTATTCATGAGCACATGGGCCACAGACGCCTGGCAGGGGGCACTGCAGAGCAGCCGTGACTTATTGTTCTTCTAGCGGGCTCTGATTCTTCTGAAGCAGATGCTTTAGGGGTATGTTGTTAGCTTGACTTTGGAGAGCATTGACAACCACCTGCTGCACCTAGAGGTGTTCCTTGGCAAAAGAAAAAAAGTCTTTTTGATGCATTTAAAACTAATGTCAGTGGCACACAAGCAAAAGTAACACGAAAATTACATTAGGATCAATGCATTAGGATCAGAACATTCATTCACATTTGGTACCAGGGTGTGAGGGAATCTTGTGGGGGAAGCCTGGTTTTGGACCTACTCCTGGCATGCACACATACATGGACACACTTGCATGCACACACTCACACACACAGCCATTGTGGAGAGCTTGAGCAACACCATCTTAGATTGCTCCACTCCTTTTCCTTGACTGAAACAGAGAAGAAATGGGAGGATGCCTGTCTCAGAACTCCAGCGCCACTTTGAGACATGCACTTCAGCAGCTTCTTTCCCTGCCTTCCTCAAACACAAATTGTCTGAAGAAGCCCAGTTGAGATTGGGAGGACAGAAGAAGTCAGGGATGGAATGAGTTGATCAGTTGCCTCCTATACAGGATTGGCTAGGTGGGCCCTCAGACATCTCCTGGCCTTGGTAACCTCCAGTGCCAGTTTATACACTCTTTATGTCGCTGTTAATTGTGACTTTATGGTATTGTGTTAATTCTTGCTGTCCCATGGAGCTACCAGTTGTACAATAAGTTGGAGAATTGCTTTCAAAAATGAAATACAGTAGCAGATTTTCTTGTACAATGCTATAATGAGGTGTAAAATGGTCCTTTCTTGAGGGGAAAACACCTTCCACAAGATATCTTTAGATCCAGACAATTTCTTTCTTTGGATCCAAACCATTCATCCCTCCTTATATAGGGTGCAATAGGGTGCAATCCTATGCTCACTTTCCTGGGAGTAAACTAGGGTTGCCATAATTTTCTTCCACAAAAGTGGGACAGGACCCATTTGCCAGTATGTGGACACCATCCCCCCAAAATAAGATTGTCCCAGTTTTTCAGGACATATGGCAACCCTTGGGTTAGCCCCATTCAACCCAATAGGGCTTACTTCTGAGTAGACATGCATAGGATTATACCCAATGTTGTTACTGATATCCATTCTTTTAATATTACAAAATGGCATAGCAATTAATTCAAAGAGCATGGAAACAGCCTATAATTTTAAAATGCTCTCACAAAACAGCACTGTACAACAAATAAGATTTATTAAGACAGGCCCTGTTCTAAGACTAATAGACAAAAATATTATGTAGTACTATACTAATGTACAAAAATGTATGTGTAATGTATAATGTATGTATGTAATGTACAAAAATGTATTCACACTAGGAAATGAGCTGATGATGAATGAACAAAGATGAATGAACAAATGTTCTTCTAACCTGTTTGAAAACCAAAGCTCATGGTGATATGTTCAGGCAGGTCATTCCAGAGAGATATGGAAAAACAAGAGAAAACAAGAGAAAAACAGTGCCAACAGGGATAACAAACAGCTGAGATTTTATGTTTGACAAAGAGTACTGCTTGACTGATGCAGTTAGAAGCCATCTGAGAGCCTTAAGTTGGAGCCAGAGTATGCAGAAATTTGGAAAATAAAAGAAGTTTAAGGCTTCAGACCTATACAATGGGAGAAAGTCTCACTGAAAAAGTTGGAAATAGATCTGTATAGGATTGAGCAGTAAATTATATTTCCAATATAGAAATGGAGACTCAACCGAAAGAAATAGGGACAAAAAAATAAGGAAAACCAAATAGTTTGCAGAATTTATAAAACAGAAGAGAATCTTGCAGATCAGTGTGTCGAGGGAACATGTTCTATCTTCTCTTCTAGTGGTAATGATGGTTGTTATCTGCTGGTTAGTCCCATATAATAGTTATGGTGTAAGAAAGTTGTTGGCTTCAGTGTTGGCTGCAGCTGTTTTGTTCACAGCAGGAGCGGAAGAACTCTCTGCTGCAGTCACTGCAGATTTTGTTTTTCATGGTTATAGATTATTTTGGTCTGCTCTGTAGTAACTTATCAACTGCTGGTGTAAAGTAATATAGGTGGTGATGATGGCATTGGTGTAGCCAAGTGACGTAATTCACAGTGACATAATTGCTGTCTTCTAGACTAAGCAGCCGTAAAGTTGTAAGTTAGCATGAATGCAGTCGCCCGTCACAGTAATATCTATACTTCTGATTGTTTTCCCTCTTACAACTAGTTTTCTCCCTACTGCTCTTGTATAAAGAGGCACAGGCACAGGTAACCCTACCCCTGCTAACTGAGCAAGAAGCACTCTTTCAAGTGGGTGTTCCTCTTTTATTTAGCAGGGGGAGAGTAACAGACCCTACACACCCCAGCAGTGTCAGTTCAAGTGGCTTCTGCTGGTGTTCTTTTTTGAATTTTAGATTGTGAGCCCTTTTGGGACAGGGACCATTAGCTTTTAATTAGCTATTATTATTTTTCCATTTTCTTTGTAAACCGCTTTGTGAACTTGTTAGTTGAAAAGCGGTGTATAAATATTGTAGGTAGGTAGGTAGGTAGGTAGGTAGGTAGGAAGGTAGATAGATAGATAGATAGATAGATAGATAGATAGATAGATAGATAGATAGATAGATATCAGCTGCGCAGGCAAAGGTCCACTTGAGGAGGTATGCGGATTCACTCAGAAACTGAATGAAACTTTGGAAAAGTTGTATACCACATCCTGTACTATCTCATATATACTCTTGTGTAGTGCAGACTTCTCTGTGATTCACAGTCGGAGCAATTTCTTCCCTTAATTGTAGCAGGCCTCGGTGTCAGGCTGAGTTCCCATGGTGCCTGATTATATAGGTTCTTTCTCAGACACAGCTCTCACTGAAGTCACTAGGCATTCATGCTGAGTTTTCCCTCTCATTTATCAAGATGTGTGAAGAAAATTTTAATTTGAGCAACATCCTCTCCTGGTTCCAGTGAGTGGGAACTTTTGAAGTTGTAAAGTTTAACTCCTTGTAAAATGAATTGCTAAACGATGATTGTAATGAAGACATGAAGAGTTACCACTTGGGTTTATGACAACAATTTGAAAGTCCTCGAAATACACAGTCAACTGCAACATATGCCTGACAGAGTGTTCTTGTTTTAAAGCACCTCTTATTGCCTCTGTAAAAGGAATATAATTGTCTTTTTTGTTGCTGTTGGTACTTGCACTACTTGAATAATAATGACACTGAGTAGTCTGCTTGATCTTTCAGATACGTGTGATTTGTGGTAAGTTGACATTGAGCACAATCCTAACCATGTCTACTCAAAAGTATACCCTATTGTGTTCAATGCATCTTACTCCTAGCAATGTGTCTTTAGGATTGCAGCCTCAGTGTGGGCCAGTAAACCTGAGGCCCATTGATAGGCCTTGTCAGTGTATGCCCTGACAGTGATGGAAGGTTTACCTCATGTCAGCTACTTGTATAGTATAATTAACATGAAATTGAGGATAGACCAAGGTGGTATCCTTTTGGGTAAACAAGTTCCTTTTGTTTTGGGAAGGTCGCATTTTTATCTAGGACACAGTTCACCATATTATCTCTGACCACCATTGCAAACACAATTAGTCTTCCACTTGCTGTGGTAAAAGCTTTGTGAAAAGTGATTGTGTAGGTATCACAACACCGATTTGAGAATGTGATTGCTGCTATGGGTGTCAAGCAGCACAGCTCACTTAACCTTAGCTCTGACAACATGTTTTAATGGCCTTGCTTTCCATGTGCTCTCCTGATGTGCAGCTGAATTTCTGGAGTGCTCATCAAGCATTTTATAGATACATATTTTAAACTTTTCTAAAGGCTGTGAGCTTACTGTCACCTCCTACACTGTGTTGCTATTTCAGGAACATTCACTTGAAAGAGCTTCATATTACTAAGATTTCCTGTTGACTGTTCACCTCCCTGATCATCCATCTAACCCCCCCCACCACCACCAAACAAAGGAAAAATAGCCAGCTCCTACAACGTCAGCCCCATGTATTACAGAGCACCACAGTTGAGCACTTAGTTTATTTGCCTAGGAAAGCGAAAGCTGTCCAAGTCCCTTTTTAAATGCCCCCAGCATTACCTTCTATTCCCACATAAGAAATGGAAAGGCTTGCAAAATGGCAAGGGATTGCTGCATGTGTCTTTCTAAAAAGATAGCATTAGGTTAGAAGTGTGCAAAACAGGGATAATGGGTTTTTATTATTGCTTCCTAGGTTGCAAATAGTTTCTGATCCTGAGAATTTGAGCTAATGCAATGGAAAGTATTGTTAATCAGACTATACAACTCTAAAAGGGGTTAAGCAAATTCATGGAGAAGGAGACTGTCCATGGCTCCTAGCCATAATAGTTGTATGCTACCCCCCAAAAGTTTGTTTTATTTTTTCAAGGGATTTATATCCTGCCTTTCCCACGTCGAGACAAATGCCCAAGGTTGCTTACAAAATGTCTGTCTTTTTGTCTTCACAATAACCCTGTGATGTAGGGGAGGCTGAGAGTGAGTGGCTGGCCCAAGGTCACCAAGCTTCACGGCCAAGATTTGACCCTGGATCCTCCAAATCTTAGTCCAACTTCCTAACCACTACATCATGTTAAGGGGCATCATGCTTTTGAAAGTCAGTTGCTGGGAAGGAAACAATGAGAAGACATTTTGCCCACTATCCTCCTCTTGAACAGCCTAGAATATTATAGTTGGCTATTGTGGAAAAGAAAATGTTGAACTTGCATGAACCTGTGGTCTTGCTCTAGCAGGGCTGCTCTTATGTCCTTACCAGCATTCCCTCTTAACTGTATTTTATTGCTAGCACAAAAGCAGCAAATAACAGCATAGGGAAGTATGATATTGCTTTTTCCCACATACAAATTACTGCTTTTGAGAGGCAGGCAAATAGAATATTCTTGTAACAGTATTACAGTTGACAAGACAAATGCAGATGAAGCCCAAGAAATAGACCCTTGTTTTGCAAGAAAAGAAAAGGGAAAGGACCCAATTCTGACAGCTCTTCAATGGCATATTTCACATTTTCAATCCCTGTGTTTTGAACATTGTTGCCTGCTGTAACTATTGTATGAATTGATTGTGAAAGAAGCAACTTCACTTATTCAGTTTCCCCCACACCCACTAGAAATACCAAAATTATTTCCTCTAATGTATTTCTTTGTATTTCAGGTATCCTCCAGGGGCCAACCTTGGATGCTAAATCTGCGGCACACCTTCAATCATGCTGGTTTCAAGATTAAAGACTATTCCACTATCATTGCCAAGCCTTTTCCTGCTCTCCTTTCACCTCTCCGTATCACAGAATATTCCTGATTACCCAGACGATGAGCAGCAGTGTTCAAGAAGAGAACACCCTATAATTACTTTTGAAGGTGGGAGGCCTTCTTTTTTAGTGCTTTTACCATGAGAAGTAGTAACTTAATTCACTTTCAGTGATACTCTTCTGTTATTTCTCACGCTATTTACAGCACAATCCAGAGCAACTAATCTGTCCACATAAGAGCCCTTGGGTTGCTCTATCTCACACTAGGTTGGAGCAACTGCAAGATGCTCCACCCCAGTTACTCTGGAAGAGGCTTAGGGTAGAGCAAGGCAAGATAGGGTGCCCTAAGAGAGGTTGACCTGCTCTGCCCTATCTGCTCTGCCCTAGGCTGTTCAGGAGAGGCATGTTGAAGGCATGTTTAGCATTGCCTAGGGCAGAGCAGTTACTCTGAATCCAGAGCCTGTTTCCAAGGCAGAAATGCCCTCTTCCAGCCCTCAGAGTTATACCACCTCAGGAGCAGGTATAGTAATGAGTAGACCCATAGGGGTCCATGATAAGGCCCAAGTAAGAATGGCAGAGAGAGAGAGAGATGGCTGAGAGTGCAAAATGTTTCATATATTATTTTGATAGAATCCTTCCATCAAATATGTCAGGTAAGTAAGTATTATTTTCCTCATATTGCCCTAAGGGGCTCAGGCTGTGAGAAGTACTGGCTTCTCAAGGGCCATTTAATGAGAATTTGTGGCAGAGTTGCAATCACAGCTGAGTATCTCAGAGCACTAGCCTAACCATGTTTACTCAGAAGTAAGCTCCATTGTGTTTAATGGATCTTACTCCTAGGAAAGTGTGTTTAGGATTGCAGCCTTAAGCCTTAATCTTTTTCTATACCAATGATTGAAGGGGATGAACAAATTATTGAAAAACAGTGAAGATCCTTTTTCCCCCTTGATTTTATTTTTAATCAAATCTTGCATTCTGTTTTTCCTCCATGATCAGGAGAACTAGACCTTTCTTATTGAAAGTAAAATAAACTGGATAAAACCAACATTCTCGGTGTGCTGATAATGCTAGGTGTTTTACTTGCAGAGCAAGCTGATCGATGCATAGATTACAGTCAGTTCTTGTTATACGCTAGGCTAGGGTTAGGCTCTTGGAAAATCTAAAGTTTACTTAATTAGTAGTTACTGAATCATTGAGCCTGTGAGGAAAATAGGGCTAGGATCCAGGGGAATCTTTTCACTATACGTTCTATGAACCTGAGTCTCAGCTTGAAGTATATGGGGTGGATGTTAGCAAGGACTCATCTACATGTCCATTATCTGATGCTTCATCATCCACACTAGCTATGATGCATTGAAGGTTGTGGTGCTGGTGATTTACTGTACTGGCTACCCTTCGATTCAGTGAAGCATGCAGGATCAACAAGGCCTCAGAGTTCAGCAATGGGGAAGGGGTTGCTTCACCCATCTTCCCCATCTATGTATCTTATGGCTTTTTTCCCTGGAACTACCCTAGCCCCAGAGCCCCCAGGAGGCTTCCAGACACCGCTTTTCTCTACCTTCTCTGCTGAACCTCATCAGCAAGATTGTGAAGGTTCAGCTGGGGTAACTGAGATTGTGCCCAAGGTGGTAGGGAAAGTCTAGAGGTAGACACAAATATGTCTGACAATTCTCCAGAGGCCAGTACCATTTCATGTGGCACCATCACAGTATTAGGTATATTAGATAATAACAGAATAGCAGATAACTAGGAGTAACTGGCAGTTCCGCACCTTGAATTTCAGCAAATTCATACAAAATTTAACTGACTGTACATATGTTATTGGATATCATCAAACTGTAAAAGGTTTTCCAGATCAATTTGAATTATTACAGGGAAGCAGTTCTTTTTCCCTTTTCTTTTTCTATGGTAGCTTGCAATATGTGAGTTCAGGTTGTGACCTTTGGATAAACATGATCTCTATATCTGCACTATGTTGTTTACTTGAGTTTTCTTTATAAGTCTTGAATTAATATAATTTACTATTCCGGTGTTGTATAGTGTCACCAAAACCTCTTCTCAATTTCCAGTGCTAATTATTTTTGACATTGTGAAGTGTTGATTTTTCATTCACTTTGCAATCTGGGAGTTTGTCTATAATTAGGCTCTCCTGTGAGGACAAATGAGTGGAGTTACCTGTGACCTTTTGAGGGGGAGAAGAAGTCAAAGGCTCACAGCCCTTGCTGACCTTTTGGACATGCCTTTATGTATCATAGTCTTTCCTATGGGGAAGTGAAGTGCTGTTGCTTCTGCATTTCATAAATGTCACTGACCTTCTCTTTCCCTCTTCCTTATTCTGTTACATACACTTACGTATATTACAAAACTTCCAGCCTGCACAGTAGGATACTGCCCATAACTTCCTTCTTTATGGAACCAGGAGATATGGTACCTTGCTTTTTAAAAATTGCCTGACTATTCTGACAATGTGCTTTATTGAGAATTGAGAAGCCCTGGGACTTAGAACTGTGTTAGCATGATTATGGTCCAATGGGGGGTCTGATCCGGAGGCTCAGGAAAGATAAGGGAAAATGTTTTCATTTCTCTTCTATAAGCCTCTTGACTGCCAATGGAACTCATTGGGACTGTATTAACTGTTTAACATAAGTCTGAGGACACAAAGTAGTGTTATGTTTGCTTCCTTTGAGATAATAGTCAAGTGCATATCACATGTGTTAGGTGCCACTCTCCCATCTCTCACACGACTCTGGTCCTTTCCCCATTCTGTCCTGATCTACTTGACTGATTCACTAAGAGCACAATCCTAACCCTGTCTACTCAAAAGTAAGCCCCACTGTGTTCAATATGTTCAATTAATCCCAGGAAAGTGTCTTTAGAATTGCAGTCTAATGTTGGCAGAGATCCATTTTGCCACTTTTGTGCATCGGATCTTCCGTGTTATTTGTGATGGTGGCCCCAGAAGCATGTGTCTCTACATGTCTCTACATGTTTCTAAAAGGTATTTTGTGACAACGTAGAGTGTGTTCCACCTCCTTCAGTTGAAAATGTTTGCTGCTTGTCATTTTAGTGTGCATGTTCAGATTCTGTATGTTTTTTAATCATTTGTAAACTGCTTTGAACACAATAAGAGATTGTATAAGATGTTTAAATGAAATAGAAGCAGTTTGTACAGCTCCCATGGCTTTTGTTGGAATATCAGTTTCTTTTAAGAACACAGCAATCACAGTTAGCTTGTGCTTGTGATCCAGATGAATACCTCTGGCATTCTTTATTTTCATGCTCTAATTCCAGAGCTAATGTTCAGCCATGAGGAAAGAGTTCCTTTCAGTTGAACAAAATCAAGAACTTATGATTGGATCTTACACCCAGTTTATAAGCTACTACTCCTGCTTTGCATCCAGACCACATGGAAGCTGCTTCACATGCAATCATTTGCCGTGCAGACCCTACAATTGAGTAATTACAGGAAGACGAAGACATAAGAGGCATTTACTGTTACTCTGGATTGCTCTCTGCATTTCCCATAGGTTTCCCTTAGGTGGCACTGGCACTGTAACTACATTGGTGTAAAAGGTTCCATAGTCACTCTGGATTGTAGCCTAACCCTACAATCCAGAGTAACTACAGGAGCACATAAGAGACATTACGTGTACACATAGGTACTGCACCACCTAGTGAAAACCTATGGGAAATTCATATTGCAATCTAGAGCAATTTGTTCTTACACCGGAGCAAGGACTCCCCGTAGTTACTCTGGATTGCGCCCTTAGTTGCTTATTTCACATCATACCAACACTGCAAACAATATTGTGAACAATGGACACACTTAAGAAAATAAGCCTCTCTCCTTCACATTTGAGTGTGCACATCTTACATTTTTGGAAAATGTCCTCTTTGATAATTGTGTGCTCTACTTCATAAAATGAAACATAATTTACTTTTCTCAAGTGTCCTCTGGGTGACACTATGGGAGCTGGACAAAAGAATCTCTTTCCATTTCCCCATAGTTCCGCTTACCTTGGAGTTGTTATAGTGGAACCGTTCACATTTTATGCTTCATGCATTTTCTCCAGAATTAATGAGACTTCCTGGTGTTAACATAACACAAATATATTGTTGGTTTATAGTTGCAACATACTGCTATGGGCATTAGTTTGTGGTATTTTTGTGTTAAATCAAATATAAGAAATGGTGAGGTGAGGTAAAACTGCTTTTTCCCTTTCTGCAGGCTAGTCACTTACTTTTATCTTTTTCTGTCTCTGCAAAGTACTTAACTACTTGAAAGTGCTTTGGGCATTCCTATGTGTTGATTACTGAATCCTGCAATAATTAACTTGTAGGTTGTCAGCTTTTCACAGAGCATGTTAATTTTATTTAGAATTTAATTGAATTCTCTCTTGGAATTTCCTTTTAGTCTGCATTGTTTTTTGACAGCCTGACAGAAAATCCTCTACTTAGGAAACCTGGGTGATTGCATTGGTCCATTAGAAGAAAAATCCACTACCCAAAGCTGGGTAATTCCAACCAACAAGTCAAAAAGGTTCGAAAAGTGAGCTTTTGATTGCCACTGAACTCTTCAACAGGCTAGATGAGAAAGAGGACATTCTGGAAGTAGTTACTCTCAATCACAGTCTGTTTAGCTAGAGGATGCAAAAAATAGCTTGCCCTCATATTTTGGAAACATAAAAACAAAAGTTCCTTGATCTAATCACTTCCCAACACTTCCTTGAAACTCCATATGTGGGGTTTAGGAAAAAGAAACAATAGAGAGAAAAATTTGTGCTGATAAAGTTGGAGATCCATATTACATATGCTGACATTATATGAGCAATCCTAACAATGCTCTAGCGCACCACAAGTCCCTTGCACTGATCCAGGGGGTGTTGCAAATGTGCCATAAAGCATGCTTGCACCATCATGAAAGCAGGAAAGGCTGGTGCAATTAGTTGCATAGCTCTTTCTGCACCAGATCCAGGCCCAGTGAGGTACATTTACATTGGCTGAATTAGGCCAATGCAGTGCGTCTGGGAATGTGTGGGGAGGGCGGTGAGGAATCAGGAGAGAAGAATTCCAAATCAGAGTGAAGGCAGGTGGGAATCTGGTGAAAGGTGGTACCAGGTCATGGCGTTTGTCGGTGTCTCCTTATTAAACCTGCATAATACTGCCTCAAGAAAAAAGGATTTAACTGCTGTGAAACTTCCTAGCTGTACTGTGAGTAGAGTTGCCATATGTCCTGAAAAACAAGGACAATCTCAATTTTGGGGGGACTGTGTTCACATACTGGTAAATGGAACAGAGAGTCCTATCCCAATTTTGTGGATGAGAATTATGACAACCCCAACTGTGAGAGATGCTCCTTTTTTCAGCTGGCTGGCAATCAGGTGAGTGGCCGCTTAATATGAAAAACAGGCATTGTCAGTATCCCCCACAGAAGCTGCCCTTGGACAGACAGAGCCTAACTGCTGTGCTCTGCATCATGCTGACACTCAAGATTAGACCACTGCAATGCATTATACATGGGGCTTCCTTTCAACACTACTTTCATAACACCCAACAGGGTAGACAAGTGTTCTCCTTAGGGGGTGCTTCCTGGAAGGAAAGCTTTACAGAAGGCATTATCTCAGTAAGTGTGTGATAGGGAAACAGAAATGCTTGTGGGATCTGGAAAAAGAAAATTGTCCTTCTCTGCACCTACATCAGATGACTTTCCTTTCTTTTAATCTTGTCCTTTTGCCGGCCTGGAAACTACAGTATATAGAGAGCAGAGATTTTGGCTCAAAAAATAAATTGACAGTTGGCAGCCACAGTGGACACACACAGATAGTGTTGCAGGCTCTGTGTAAAAAAAACCCCAAGGCATATCATTATGGTTTTCTTGCCTAGGAAGAAAACCCCATGGAATGTTTGTAATGTGAAAATGAATGAGAAAATATAATGAATGAGAAAATGATGCTATTTTCTTATGCCTTAAGGTTTACTGTAAAACCTTAGATTGAGAATAACTTGGATTGAGAGTGTTTTGGAAAAACAACCAAACTGTTCTAATAAATTTTGTCTTGCAATACAAGCAATGTCTTGCAATACAAGTGAAAATAGTCCCGACCAGGATACAGCCAGTTTCAGCACTCTGCCATCACCTGTTCAGCCTCTCCTGAGAGACCAGCCTATGCATAACTGCTCTGAAGTAAGCCCTATTATAGTAAGTGAGTCTCACTTCTGTGTAAGGGGGTGAATGGAAAGGAGCCTGAGAAACCTAGGCTTGCATGTCTACTCTAAGGTAAGCCCTAATATAATCAGTGGGGCTCACACCTGTGTAAGGGGGCAGATTCAGTGGTGGGCTTCAAATATTTTAACAACTGGTTCTCTGTGTTCTAATGACCATTTTAACCCTTAGTTTACAAAAAAATATTATATCACGTGTGACATCATCAATCAGTATTAAGCCCCTGAGTTCAGTGTAATTTATTCCTATGCATTATGCTTTGTTATGCTCTCAGGTGGAATGTGTCCAGGGGTGCCACAGATAAGAACATAAAAATATAAGAAAAGCCTCTATTGCATCACACCAAAGACCCCATCTAGTCCAGCTTCCTGAATCACACAGCGGCCCACCTGCTGCCTCAGGGAGCACATATGACACTTGCATCCAGGTGCCTAAGTTCCACTTGTGGTACAAGTTCCACTGGTGGTACTCATACCACTGGTTGAGAAACACTGATCTACGGTTTAGGACCTGAGTCTGTGGTGTCCTGTCTGCAGTTTGAGGTTTGCCTCTAATCCACTACTTAAGGCTAGAATCCTGTCCACACTTTCCTGTAAGTAAGCTTCATTGACTATTATGGGACTTACTTCTGAGTGGTCATTCATAAAATTTGGGCTCTTAGAATCCCAGAGTCTTGCTGCAATACCATCCAAATTTACCTAGGAGTAAGCACCATTGAATATAATAGGACTAAGCAAAGGACTGACCTCTTAGTAACCAGCCTTTGGCTGCAATCTTATTTACTTTCCTGGGAGTAAGCTCCACATACTCTAATGGGACTTACTTCTGAGTAGCCAAGAATAGGATTGGGGTCTAATGCTGCACTCCTATGCACACTTACCTGGGAGTAAGAGCTACTGACTCTAATGGGACTTACTTAATAGTCAAGCATAGGATTAGGCTCTTAGAAACCAGCCTCTGCACTTTCTATTCTATAATCATATTCACTTTCCAGGGAGTATGTTCTATTGATTATAATGGGATGTACTTCTGAGTAGAGAGAGGCAGAGGACTGGGCTCTAAGGCTGCACTCCTCTGCACACTTTCCTGGGAGTAAGATTCATAGATTGAAATGAGATTAACCCTACAATCCAGAGTAACTATTAGGAGCACGTAAGAGACATTATGTGCATCCGTAGTTACTGCACCATGTAGTGAAAACCTATGGGAAATTCATATTGCAATCCAGAGTAAATTGTTCTTACACCAGAGCAAGGACTCCCCATAGTTACTCTGGATTGCACCCTAATTTTTGAGTAGTCAGCTATAGGATTACGCTTTTAGAAACCAGCTTCTGGCTGCAATCCTATGCACTCTTTCCAGGGAGTATGCTCCACTATTATAATGGAAATTACTTCTGAGTAGACAGATGATTGGGCTTTGAAGCTGCACTCCTATCCTCACAGGGCTGTAAGATCTACTGACTTTAATAGGATTTACTTCAGAGTAGGCAGAGGACTGGGCTCCTGGGGGGCAGGATGGGAACTAGGGCTATTTCTTCAGGGGTACCCCATCCTGCCTTCCCACAATCTCAGGTGGGGAGATTTCTCAGGGGGGCAGGATGGGGTGGGGAGATTTCTTGGGGAGGGGAAAAGGACTACAGTGTGGATAGGATTGCAGCCTGAGCCCAATCCTAACCATGTCTACTCAGAAGTAAGTCCCATTCAAGTCAATGGGGCTTACTCTCAAGAATATGGGGTTAGGATTTCAGTCTTAAAGTCCAGTCCTATGCAGGCTTATTTAGAAGTAAGTCTCATTCTAGTCAATGGGGCTTACTACCAGGAAAGTGTGGCTAGGATTGCAGCCTCAGAGCCCAGTCCTAACCTTGCCTACTCAGAAATAAGTCCCATTATAGTCAGTGGGCTTACTCTCAGGAAAGTAGACAGGGCTGGAGGAACAAGGCTGGAGGAAGAGATCCAAGCCTCTGCCAATCTCCTCAGAAGTAAGTCCCATTATAGTCAGTGGGCTTACTCAGGAAAGTGTGGATGGGAAAGCAGCTTCAAATACTAATCCTATGCATGCTACTCAGAAGGAAATCCCATGATAGTCAATGGGAAGTGCTCCCAGGAAAGTGTGGCTAGTATTGTGGCCACAAGCTGCAGTCCTCTACAGTGAGGCTTACTCCTGAGTAGTACTGGGTAGTACTGAGTAGTTCTTCCTGCTCACCTACAGACCTTTCGCAGCAGCTCAGGCTTCTCTATTCCCGCCCAAGGACCCCTTTGTAAAGCTGTCTATGAAAGTGCCTGACCCAAAATACCCACCAAAATACCATCCGCAGAGAGACTATCTCATTTGCATATGAGAAACCCATCATGTTTTGTGAACTGCACAAGAAAATGACTTCCAAAAACTTGCTAGAAATAAGATTTTTAATCAAAATAAGATGTTTAGCAAGGACATGCTTCCTGAATTGCATCATCCAAAGCTTCAGGGCATAAAAAGCTCCTCACCCTCACTTGAAAGTATTGAGCTTTGAGACATTTATATAATGATCCTGGCATCCACTTATTTCAATGGCACAGTGTCTGAATGTGCTGTGGGACGAGGGCAGCATGATGGCTGTGGAAACAGACCATGTTTATTTTAAAATTAAAAAATATAACCTTAGCAGGTTGGGAGGGAAGGAGGGGGAGAAGGAGAGAGCCCCCCCCCCCTCAGGAGGGAAAGGGGAAAAGAAGGGGGGAGCTTCACCTCTGGGAAGACAAAGCCAAAGGCCCTTTAAGAGAAATTTAAACACACTTGCATGAAATTAAAACTCCCCCTCAGCTAAGGTTTGCTGGTGGGGGTACCAAAATTAACAAGACCAGCTGCAGCACACCTGTGGGCAGATTGCATCTGAAATTTTGCAGAACTGAATTTTTTTTCTTTCTTATTTTGTATTGTATTACAGCAGGGGTCTTCAAACTACGGCCCATGGGCCGGATAGGCCCACCAGGCCCCTCAATCCTGCCCACAGGCACTTTCAGAACCCCCATGCCCCCCGCTGGGGGTTGGGGGAAACCCCAGGGGCCTCGACGCCAGGCGCACGAGTGCAGGAGGGAATGAGTGGGAAGCACACATGCCTGTTGCCGCTTCTCCCCAGCACCAGGGGTTCCCTGGCCGGCATGCGCGCCCTTCCTGCTTAGTCGTTGCTTCCTGTTAAGTCGCTGCGCGTGCGCTGGCCAGGCAACCCCTGGCACTGCGGAGAAGCAGGAACAGGCGTGTGCACTTCCCGCTTAGTCCCTCCTGTGCCCTTCCTGCTCAGTCGCCGGCTTGTAAGTCACACTTTCCTAGGATGGATGGGGCTTTGATGCTGCAAGCCTGCCACACTTTCCTAGGAGTAAACCCATTACTTCTGTGTAGGGATGGATGGATGGATGGGGCTCTGATGCTGCAATCCTGCCACACTTTCCTAGGAGTAAGCACATTACTTCTGTGTAGGAATGCTTAGGATGGGGCTCTGATGCTGCAATCCTGCCATACTTTCCTAGGATGGATAGGGCTCTGATGCTTAGGATGGGGCTCTGAGGCTGCAGTGCTAGCCACACTCTCCTGGGAGTAAGCCGTTTGACAATCATGGGACTTACTTCTGTGTAGAAATGCTTAGGATGGGGCTCTGATGCTGCAGTGCTAGCCACACTCTCCTGGAAGTAAGCCCATTGACTATCATGGGATTTACTTCTGTGTAGGAATGCGTCACAGGCGCGGGGGTGGCTTGCCAGGAGGAAGCTATAGTCTGGCCCCCGACAGTGTCTGAGAGACAATGAAGCGGCCCACTGTTTAAAAAGTTTGAGGACCCCTGTATTACAGTACTGTAATCATTTTTATATGGGTATTTTTTGGATTTGAAACAAATCGTCTGAGTTTCCTTTATTTCTTATGGGAAAATTTGCTTTTATATACAAGTGTTTTGGATTACAAGCATGCTTCCGGAACGAATTATGCTTGGAAACCAAGGTACCACTGTACTTAACATTTATTTGGAAATTATCGCCAATAAAGCCACACATATCTGTCATTTTGTAGTAGTAATTATATTTTGGCAAGATTCTGAAAGAAAAAGAGGATTTTAGCATTTAAATGCAAACGCTATCATTTTGATAACTGTATTCCTTTGCTACATATTTTGGATGTTTTGGGACTCTTAGCACATACTGATGAGATCTGATAAAAATAATTTGGCTCAATGCACTGAGCCCAAAAGGCTTTTGGAATGAATGAAGGATCTGGGAAAAGAGCCCCTCATTCACAAAATTTTCTCTCTGCACACAGAGAGTCACTCAAGAGCTAGAGAGAAAAGGAAGATTTTACGGTGAGAATTAAATAGGGGAAGTGAGTGATTCAGTTTTTTTTCTTATGGAGGGGTAAAAAAGATCATTTCAAAGAGCTGAGGCAGAATAAGGGCAACCTCCAACTTAGGGAAGAATCACAGGAGGCCAAACAGATAACCATCCAGAAATGGAGAAGAAAGAGTGCTAATGTTAAGGAAGGACTTGCATGAGGTATTGGGTGATGAGTAACTCAGAAAGACAGAGCATGTGGGAGAGCAGTCTGGAGGAACTGGAACTTGTAAATGGAATTTAACTCATAGGTACTCCCAGGTACATGAATGACTTGTCGGTATCAACATCAGTTGTCAGTGTTCAGATACTTTATATTTTCCTTTTAAACTTATTCCCTGTTGAAGACATAAAGCATGAATGAGGATGCAGTCTTACCCTAGGCTCACACAACTCATCCGTCTGCCCATTCCCAGGGTGATGTAGTGAGGCAAGTACATATCTTGTACTGGTCAAGCCATCCCCCTGAGTGGCACAGAAGTGTCTGAGAGCACTTTTGTAACACTCCCTGGCCTGCATGGGACTTGTGATGGAGCTTATGCTATTCTAAATGGAGCTTAGATTTGCTGCCTCAGTGAATGAATATATTACTGGATATACAGAAATTTATATACTGTCTTTCGACATAAATATTTCCAGGGCAATTTGTATGTATAAAGACACATATATTTTGCATCCACTGCCTATTTTAATTTCTTTGGTAGTTATCAGGCTTTTAGTAGACATGAACGGACTCTAGTCGTGTGTCATAAACTTGGTCACTGACTTGAAACCTGGGGGTTTTAACATACTCCCACGTTCCTGGGAGTAAGACCTATTAAACACAATGGGGCTTACTTTTGAGTAGACATGATTAAGATTGTGCTCTATCATGGTTAAGGTTGTGCTCTAAGGGTGACCATATAGAATGGAGGACAGTCCCTCTACCTTTAACCTTTGCATAGAAGAGACAATTTAGGCAGGTGCTTCATTTTATACCCTTATATGTTTTGCTAAACCTGCCTAAATTCCCTCTGCTATGCAATAATTAAAGGTAAGGCACTTTGTGCTCCATCCTATATGGTTATCCTTGTCTATGTTTTATATTCTGTTTTCAGTGTTCAGACTCAAACATAACACAGAAAATATTGCAAATTTGTATCACCTCCCCCAACATCAGTAAAATCTAGATTATAAAAAAGAACACTTTGTCAGTATCAATATCATAGTATAAGGGCGCAATCCAGAGTAACTATGTGGAGTCCTTGCTCTGGTGTAAGAACAATTTGCTCTGGATTGCAATATGAATTTCCCATGGGTTTTCACTAGGTAGTGCAGTAACTAAGGGTACACGTAATGTCTCTTACGTGCTCCCGTAGTTACTCTGGATTGTAGGGCCAATGTAAGAATAACAGTGCTGCCAGCACAGTCTGCAGCAGAGTTTTGGCCTCCAGAGGTCTCTTCATGGTAAGGGGATTTTTGTTTGCCCCTTTGGGACCTGCACCAGTTCAATAACTGGTTCAAACCCAAGTTAAAGGTGGATCGGTCCTGGGAAAGAGGTTCGAATGACAGTATATCTTAGATATACAGTGGCGCCTCATGTAACAAGTTTAATATGTTCCAGAGGCATGCTTGTTATGTGAAATGTTCTTTACATGAAGCAGATTTTCCCATAGGAAATAATGGAAACTCAGACGATTGGTTCCTCAACCCAAAAAATATTCATATAAAAATATTAACTGTATGTAAAAATGATGACAAAACACTGTAACTGAAGTCTACTTAGGCTGCAATCCTAAAGACACTTTCCTGGGAGTAAGACTCATTTAACACAATGGGGCTTATTTCTGGGTAGACATAGTTAGGAGGCTGCAATCAAAGACACTTTCCTGGGAGGCTTACCTGGGTTGCTGCTGGAGGTTCAAGGTAGTCGATGAAGACACTTGGGGGCAGGTAGGGAGAGCTGCCTCTGGTGCCCTCAGGCAACTGCCCCCAAGTTGGGAGCAGTTAGAAGCAGCAGCACTGGCCGGCAGCCCTTTTAAACAGCCTCTGCGTGGAGCATCATGGCTGCATAGCATGCGTGCCCATTAGGTGCCAGAGGGGTTTGCTTGTTATGTGAAGCAGAATTCCTTGGAAATTTAGACTTGTTACATGAAACATACTTTACATGAGGCGCTTGTTACGTGATGCCAATGAGAAGAAAAAATGCCAGCAGCATTTTTTATGTGTGTGGCCATGCACTTGGCCTTGCAGCAGGTTTTGTATGCAGCTCTTAAATATAGTGTATTTGCCTACCTCTGCCTTGGAGAGTATTGAAAATAAATTGGGTGTTTAAAAAAGTACCCTAGAGATGTTTCTGTTCAGAGCTGTTTGTGCAGTTTCTCTGATCCCTAGTGTGCCATTTTCATCATGACAGGGTGATGTTTGCTTCTAAAAGTCTACCTAAGAGTTCTTGCCAAGGATGAAGAATAACCCCTTTCTTGGAATCTCTGTATAAGCAACCAAATTTTTTTTAAAGTGCATATTCTGAACTGAGACATCTCACTGTGCTTTTCCGAAGACCATGGATTTGAGCCAGTATTGCGTTCCTGATTTATTTAGCTACTGCATGCACAGGCTGCTTACATGTACCATCTCCTTTTAAGGAACACGTTATTTTGAAGTAATAAAATTCAGTGGAAAGCGGTGAGTGTATGTGTATTTGTGTGTGTTTTTTGTGTGTGCATGAGTGTGAAACAGAGCTGCAAGAGAGAATGATTTATGATTTATATATGGCATAGAGATGAATGACTATTTGTGCAGCCTACATAACCTTAAGATGCAACAATCCATAATGCAGTGTGATAATGAGCAAACACAGTCACAAAAATATCCCAGGAAATGCTGAAAGCAGGTTGTTTTCAACTGGGATGGGATATCTGTGGGAGAGAACGGAAAGACACTGGAATTCATGTGGCTTCAGATTAGTAGCATTCTCACTCTAGAGAGTAGCAAGTGGGCAAGTTGTTATATGGCATGGATCTAAAAAGAAGCCATGGAGGCGGGAATTACTTTGACTGTTCCATGAATGAACGGAGGGCACAAGTCTACAGGAACTAACACCAGCAGGCTAAATTCTGTCTCTTGTGTCTTACACATACCCAGGAGGCAGAAGAGGATCATGTGATTACTTTCAACCTCAGTAATGGTAGTGTGTATTTGCAAGGTAAGGATTTATTTACGCCCTTTGGGTCTGGTAGGGCCCAGCAGTATAGTATGTTTTGCTTTATTACCCAAGTGTTTATTGTTGAATCAGCTTTATTTTATGACAATGTTCTCTGATATAAATCTTTAGCCTGAAGGCTAATTAAAGGGGCTGCTGGAGGTCCTGGCGGTTTTTGAGATTTGTGTCCTAGGGGAAGCTTTTCCTTTGATTCCTTGCAGTGCATTGTTCAAGGTGTTCTTTTAATTTCCATTATGCCTTTCAGTGCTATACCCCCCTCATTCCCCAGCCAGAGATGATCATGTCTGTTGACAACTGATCATAAAGCCTCCAGTGTTGACATCTCATGTGCTTAACAGAGCACAAGCTTTGTGGTAACTAGAATGCAAGAATTAAAGGCTATATGGTAGGGATTAAACCATACTGTTTACTTCGGTAGAAATAAATGCAACACAGTGGAAGTATTCATATGAGTACCATGAATATATAACATGATCCAAGTTACTGGAGTCGTGTTTCTCATCTCTAAGACCCCATCTTTTCTGTGAAATCCTTTTTCCAGATAAACATCCTCACATGTATTTATTGTTATACTGGCCTTTCCCATCTCTCTGTTTCTTTTCCACTCTTGCTATTTAGATCTTAAGCTCCTTCGTACAGATTCTTATTGATTACTGTATGTCTCCAGATCCTCCCACACTTTCAGGGACTTCATGCATCCTATCACAAGCTCAGTAGTGGAGCAGCATCTGATATCTCCAAACCACAGATTTATGTCTTCTGAACAACATTCCAGCTCAGAGGTCAAAGCAGAACATAGATTTGGATTCTTTTCCAACCCTCCCCCTTTCCACTGTCCCATCTTCCGACCTTTTCAGGACAAAGCTCCATGCTTCTCTCCCACAAGGAACCCACAGTGCCAATACCCTGTTTTTTCCAGTGGCAGCTAAGCTAGGTGTTATGTGACCCACCTAAAATTGGTTCATGACACCTGGTGGTGCCTGATGCACAGAAATTCAGTTTTAGTGGATTGGGACATACAGGTCCAACCTTGTTCTACATCAGCGTTCCTCAAAGTGGGGGTCGGGACCCCTTTGGGGGTCTCCTGGAGCTTTCTTGGGGGTCGCCTAAAGACCCCTGGTGCAGGGGGCCAGGTAGGAAGACCTGGCAGAAACGCTGGAGCCGCTGCTGCTGGAAGAAGCAGCTGAGAAGCGGCTCAGAAGGACCCTCTGAGCTGGTGTGACACCAATGTGGAGCCTTGGGGCGGGGAGTCACCCCATATACTCACCACAGACGGCAGCCTCCTCCCCCCAGCAGATCCTCAGTGTGCCTGCCGGCTGAGGGTGTTAAGCGTGCTGAGTGTGAGCATGGTGTGAGCATGGCGCCAGAGCTCTGGCGGGTGGGCTATCTAGTGGGCGCCCCACTTGTGCACCAACCGTTGTGCCCTGCTCCTTGTGCTCCACTCAAAAGTAAATCCCCTCAAGGTTGTTGTTGTTCATGATAGGTGAATGGGACTTACTCACAGGAAAGTGCTAGGACTGCAGCCTTAGAGCCCAGTTCTATACATGTCTCCTCAGAAGTCAGTCCCATGATAGTGAATGGGACTTACGGCCAGGTAAGTGCTAGGATTGCAGCCTTAGAGCCCAATTCCATGCACGTGTACTGAGAAGTCGTTCCCATTGAGTTCAGTGAGATTTACTCCCAGGAAAGTGTGCACAGCACTGCAGCAGTGGCAACGAAAATAATTTTATGGTTGAGGTCCCCACAACATGAGGAACTTATAAAGAGGTCACGGCATTAGAAAGATTGAGAACCACTGTTCTACATGGATTTGACTCAGTATAAATGGTCACTCACTGCAAATGAGAAGGAACATGCTGATCCCTGAAGAAGGGGAAAATGAATCCCTTTAAAACCACAGGTTAAAAATTGCTTATCTTCAGTCTTTCCAGTCTTCAGCCAAGCCAGGCAAAGGCAGTGGATCTGTTGCATTTCTTACTGACAATAAGAAAGCTGTTTTTTTAAACAGTTGTAAAGAAATGCCTTTTTTAATTTTTGAAACTTCTTTAACACATTTTTCTTTGTATCAGTGGGAGTCCCATAATTAAACCTCTACAGATGTCAAGGAACAAACTTATTTCATTAGGAGCAATGGAGGAGTAAGAAACCCAGAAGTGGGTCTTTAAATCTATTTTTCAACTGCATTTTTAAATCCATCCATGGGAGATTCT
The DNA here is from genome assembly GCA_030015325.1 of Cryptoblepharus egeriae. NCBI lineage: Eukaryota > Metazoa > Chordata > Lepidosauria > Squamata > Scincidae > Cryptoblepharus > Cryptoblepharus egeriae. Next base: position 66,050,333 of record JAREYC010000001.1, on the reverse strand, counting down.
AGAACAGAACCCTAGTGGATAACAAGGGACAGTGATGTAGCAAATGATCATTTAGCTCAGTGTAGTTCAGTATGTTGCCCTGGAAGTGATGTAACAACCAGAAGTGATGTCATTCACAGGCCTCCCCCCACCAGATTGCGCCCATTTGCTCTGTTGTAATAGTAATTTTTGGAGCTCTTAATTTGTTTGGACTATTTGTAAATTATCAGTTTATTTGAGCTGAAGGGCTGCAGTGGATCAGTGGGTAGAATGCTGGAGTTAGAGCACTGCTTGACCAGAATTCCTCCAAGCAGGCCAGCAGTTCAAAAACCAAGTACTGCCTGATAGGGTGAGCCCAACCTTAGCCCAGCTCCTGTCAACCTAGCAGTTCAAATTCAAATAGAATAGATAAATAGGGACCATTTCAGTGGGAAAGGCAACGTACTGATGACAGGTGCCTGCGACAGGCTGGCCAGATATCGCCATGTCACATCCATCATGGATTGGAGGAAACTCCAATCCACAACAAGTGGACACCATCTCACATGGTACAAATGATGAAGAAGTTGCCTTTTATCCATTTATTTGAGCTATTCATTAATTTAATCATATTTCTATCCACGATTCTCACGCGTGAAGGAGACACGCGTGGAGGAGACACAAGGTGGCTTATAGTATAAAACTCCTAATAACACAATTTAAAAATGGCAATTTAAAAATGGCAATTTTTAAATGACAAACTAATTCATGAAATATTAAAATATCTGAAAAACAATTACAATAAAACACAGTGTTTATTTGTAGGAGGCAGTTTATAAAAAGAACAAACCCATAAAAGTCAAATGTCAATAGCTATTAATCCTGAATCATCCTATTGCTTTTGAGTTTACTTGAAATTATAATAGTTTTATTGTGTTGTGCAATCCTAACTTGCTTTGGAACAGCAGCCTGATATGCCTACACTGTATCCTTTGCAAGTTTCAGGCAGCCAGTGACTTTCCCCAAGACAAGGGAAAACTTTTCCTTTTATCCCAGGGAAAAAACTGCAGACCCAGTGGGGCGATTTTGATGTGTGCCACCTCAGTTGGCAGTGCAAATCCAAGAGCACAGGATTGCCCTGATCTGCCCTTGGAACAGGGTTAGGATGCCGCATACTGGATCCTGGCCCTGACTCCCTATCTGCTTGTCCACAGTCCTGCTGCTGTGTTTCCATTCCCCCATTCCGGAACACCTTCCACCCAGCCTCTTCCCTGTCCTCCTCATGCCCTCCAGACCACTGTGCTGGCCAAGCTTAGTCACAACAAACTCACCATTTTCTGCGGCATGCAGCAGCACGATGAGGCTGTGCACAGTCTATCTCCTCTCAGAGTGACACAAAAGTGTTTTAAAACAGTTTCATGACACTCTGGCACAAGGGATTTGTGCCAGCCCCAATGGACCTTTGGATTGCATTTTGCAATATGGAACAAAGGAAAATCTACGTCTTTTGCTTCATAATGGAGATGGTGCACATTGCAGCACCGGCTCTAGACCATCGGTGTGCAGCCTTAGATAGCAAGGGTTTGGGGGTGAGGAAGCTCCCTGTGATGCTTTTCCAGCTCCGGGGGCGAGTCTGACGAACCCCCTTACCTGGATGGGAAACCTAGGCGCAGTGTCTGGCCGGACAGCCGGCGGCTGCGCATCCAGCTACCTTGACCTTTGGGTTGGCGAAGACGGGCATCCTTGAACTCTGTTCAAGGAATGCCCTGAGCCAGGCTGGGAATGCCCTTAACCAACTTTAACATTTGCATGGGGAAGTATGCGGAGAGTCGCATCCCCTTAGACCGCACAGCAATTCTAGAGCAGTCCCTGTTTAATTTTAATATGTTAAATAGTTAATAAAAGTGGCCCTCAATCCAGCACTTTTGTCCGGCTCTTTATTTGCATCTATCTGGGGAAATGGATTAGAAAATCAAAGCATAAAGAACTTAATGTTCTGCTTTCAGTTGTTCTGTCTAGGTTTCCAGCTTCACTGAGGCACTTCTTAGTTTCACTGAGGTCTTCTCAGTTTCAGTTTTTCAGAGTGCCTCTACAGTGATATATTTGCATGCAGATGTAAACATGACCTGGTTTCTAGGGGATTTTACCCGAAATTAAAACACCTACTCTGGAAAGAGTGGAAGAGAGAGGAAAAAAACCAAATCATTTCTTTTGGAAAGGTCAAATGTAAGCAAATTCTAGAGTTCATTGGGTCCATATGTATAAACGTCATCTAATATAGAGAAGCCATAGAAGAATGCTTTCCTTCATATGGTTCTGAGGCTTGTTTTTTTTAAAATAAGCACTGTGCTGTGCCCTCCGGGATACCAGCGACCTAGGTAATGGGATTTAATATGGTGAAGTAAATAGGCCTGCATCCTTCCACTGCTGAGCCTTTTTCAAGCTTTCCATTTTCCTCTTGCGGGAAGGTGAGCCTAGAAGGGTTGATGGCAGTGTTCAGCATTAATTTAGATGACTGCTAGTTAGATCTTCTTAGCTGGAGGAACCATGCTGTGTTTAATCACCCCAACTATATGGCTATAAAGGCTAGATTTTTGCTATGAAGGTGCATGTCTTGCAGCCTTTAATTTAATAATTGGAAAGGCTTTCTTTATATGCTCTGCCACCTATGGTTGTAAATAGAAATCGGGACAGTTGCTTGTTATTTTCTGGGCATGATTGACATTTAAAATGATCATGGAAAGGAATGAGCTACCTGAGGTGCATATATTTTTCTCCCCACAGTCCCTTGTCAGTAATTTTGTCAGACTTTCCTATTTAAGGAAGAAAGACAATGGCAGAATGTTCCTCCAGGAAGTGTGGTGGTAGATGAAGGAGGAAAAAAATACACCTTATCTTATCCACTGCCACACTGTAATAGGTTAGGTGGGAAGGAGAACAATTCAAGTGGGTAGAAAATGACAAGAGAAAATTAGAGCATAAGACCAGCATCCGTAAAAGGGTTCATTGTTGTAAAAATATCAGTGCACCATAAATGCCCAGGCATCTGAGGAGTGCTTCCATTATCTAGCTCACCTGCCTGAAGCATGTAATTTCCATAGGCTGGGTTCAGACAAATTTCTTCTAGCCACGAGTCAGAAAGACGACAGAGGTTCATTAGCAAGGAGAAGACCGCAGATGACATTTTGCATGCCCTGCTGTATTTGCACGTCATTAACCCTCCTGGCAGATTCTGCATCACTAAGTGAGGGATGCTTTCTGGTCAGCCTTGCTGAGACATTCTCCATCTCTTGCATTTTGTGATTTTGGATGTTTAAAGGAGAGCAGATCTCTAGTTCCTCAACCATATGTGTTTCTTACAAGTTGGGGATCAGTTCTGAGACATATTAGTGTCAGACAACAATCCTAATCCCTAGTTAAGCTGGCACAAGACCTGGTACAAGTCCTATGCTGCCCTAGGTATGTCGCAAAAGTGCTGTAAGGCACTTCTGTGTCACTCCTAGGGAGGTTAGGCCATTGCAAAGTCATGCGCTGGCCTCCCCATGCCACCATGGGAACAGGGAGCTTGTGAGTTGTGCCAGCCTAAATTGGTTAGAATTTCACCCTCAGTGTATAACTAATGTATCAGTGGTTGGTTCCTCATGCATTCTAAGGTATACATGGTAATTGGAACAGGTATCTAGATCAGGAGAGGGTTGACTGGCAGTTGTCTGGTGAATGTCTGGTTGGGAAGAGTTGCTTTTTATAGAGATGAAAGACTAACATCAGTTGTGCTCTGACTATTTCGGGCAGCTTCTCCACAGGGCTGGCGGACCAACTTCTCTTCCAAGAAGTTTCTCAACAGTTTTGGTGGACCAACTAGTAATTGGATTTGCATGTCACGATGGTCTGTTACAAGAACTGAAAGCTAACATTGGTCACACACTTCTAGTTTCTTGAGTTGGATGAAGGTGACTTCTGTTATAATTATGATAGTGGTTGCTTGGTGGTCTGAGCAGCCAGAGGACTTCTTGCATGCTGCGGATGGCTCTATTTGACTTGTAAAATTTAACCTGCCAAGTTAATCATGGAGGATGATTCCTGGAGGATTTATAATCATGGAATCATAAAGATGAAGGCAACCTACAAGGTCAATGTAAACAGGTTTGTTTTCTCACAGTGTCTCCTGAATGGTGCTGGCTCTGAGTGAAGTCTCACATGTGCAGGCTGTGCTGTACTAGGCTGAGAGCCTGGATTTGCACTTGGCCTTGCCTGAACTGAGGGAACAAGAACTCCTATGGTCTGAAGAGGAGGACGGACCAACATAAACAAAACCTGATGTTCCTGGCTGATACTTGGTCTCTTTTCAAGTCCCTGCAGCCGCTCTCCCCCTGAAGCCTCACACTATTCACTCTTTCAGAAGCACACAGGGTAAATCTCCTTAGGCCTGGTGATCTTTTTCTCTGGCCTTCCCTCCCTAATTGGCTGGCTACCCTTGGAACGTGAAGCACCTCTGAACTGAATGGAAAATGAAGACCCTCAAAATTCTAGGGAAAATCCTTCACAATGACATACACTTGTTCACTATTTCATACAGCTGATCACTATCGCATTTACTCAGATCTAATGCACCATTGAATCTAATGCACACTCTAAACTCATAATCAAAACACCACAGCTGATTACTATCGTATTTACTCAAACCCAGTTAACCATGCGTATCCTGATTTTGGAGACTAAATTTGGTTGAAAAGGGTGAGCGTTAGAGTCGAGTAAATACATTATTTCTTCACCCTCTTAAATCGTGATATCATAACTGAACACAGTATACCAGGTGGGATCTGAAAAAAGCAGAAACTTCATTTGCATTCCTTTCCTTTGAGTATTGAAGCTGTCCTCCACTTTGAATACACATGTTCATGTGCATGCAAACACATACTGGTATACAGTGGACTCTCGGTATCTGTGGGTTTGGCACCCATGGATTTGACTCCATAGATTTGACGCCAAGTGTCAAGCCTATGTCTTATGGACTTCCCAGCTCTGACTGGAAGTGCCTTCCAGTTGCATTCAGGGGATGTTCTGAAGTATGAAGAGGCCGGGTGTTTTTCACCAAACTGAAACTGCCTTTCCAAAGAGTCTGTGGGACATTTTGAGGCCCAGGAGGGTGTTGTTTAGCTTCTCTGTACCTCACAAGACCTCTTGAAAGCCCCTGTAAGGGACTTATAGTTTGCTGGCAGCCCCCGCCATTGAATTCCCCCCCTGGATACTTCGGGCCTACTGTATACCCTTGACTGCAGATTGAGTCTTTAATTATACCCAGATTATACTCTAATTCAGTAGATTAGAGTCTCACAAAATGAACAGGCATTTGAAAATCTGATTTTTTTATGCCTGCAGCAGGTGTGGCTTTAGAAAACAGTGCACCAGAATACTAAACTTTCACTGGAGAGTAAGTTTAAAGAGAAGAGGAAGTATAAAGGGCCAGTCAGTTCAGCAAACCCCACTATGGTCCAGCAGCAAGTCCTCTTCACACTCCCATTATCCATGTATCTCTCTTGCTTTAGTGTTTGAAATGGTAGGACAATCTTATGTGTTTGTATTTTTCCTACAGTTTCAGGTGCTATCCATTGGTTTTCTTATGTGGGATTAAAAAATGAATGTTACCTTGCTCTGTGATACAAATAACAATATACTTTGTAAATTATAGACTTTGTGCCAAATTTGACATTTTGTCAGGCTTGAAGTTTTAACACCAACTCTTTGACAAATTGTCCATCCTTTATATGAAACTGTCATCTGAAAGTACCCTATGTTTAAAGCTGGCTTGTGCACTGCCAGAGCCCAGAGTACATAAAAAGGACCTTTGGATAATTATTTTCTTCTTAACAGATGCTCACTAGGAAATCCATTAGTTGAATGTCCTGGAGAACGTGTGGCTTCTCAACAATGAATGGTGTGATTGTTTCTTCTTTTTTCTCTTTATTGTTTGCAGATCTGAAGCCCTGGGTGTCAAATTTCACTTATCCAGGTGTTCGGGACTTCTCTCAACTTGCTTTGGATGCTAACAGGAATCAGCTCATTGTTGGAGCAAGGTAAATGAGAATCTTCTAATTGGAGCAAGATTGCTTCATTCCCTGCAGGTTACTCCTTGCAAAAGAGATTGCTTTTCCAGCTTGTAAGCGTGTTCACTGTTGGTCTTAAAGGAAAGCTTTAATTTATATAGTGTGATTTTTGAAACACAGTAATAATGCTAAAGAGGAGAAAATTGCCATTCATTTTTGGAAAAAAAATGTGATATCAAATGACTAGTTAATGAAGCAGAAAACTGTCATCTCCCAGGATCACAGATGCTATCAAATTTTTTTTCTCCATTTGGACTGATACACATATACATAAGCAGCTAGCTGTTTGAAATTAGTAGGAGTACTAGACACCAGAACCATGCTTTGCTTTTCATGACACTAGAGCCATGCCTTACTTTTCATCCCAAAAATATTAATTCATTTGCTGTATGAATCCTAGTTGGGCTGAAAGGGAATAGAAAACCAATGCTTTTGATAGGATATTTGGCTAAATGGGTAGGGCTGCAACCCTTGGGTTTCTTATGATTCTAATTTAAACTAAGGATAAATATTCTGAACCATTTTTCATTCCGGTAAATGATAGCCTTATTTTTCATAAAATAAAAAAAACAATAGACCAAATTAGAGAAGTCTTTTATGATGACATAATTATTACTGTTGACTGTATTCATAAATGGCATGTATACTGTAACAATATTTACTATCTGTTTAACCTTTTGCTCAAGACTTCAACATGCCTCATGAATGACTTTTATACCTGACTGGTCTATGCTCTATCTAGTGCAGCTTAGGTGCAGGCTGGATGGCAACTAGGGATAAGGGAATATTTTCCTCCTTATTCCATGTTGAACTAATCTCATCTCTATGGGACCATCAGGGATCTGGGCAGTGATTTCACTTTTGCAAATATAAGCAGTCTGTACAGGGTTCTGAGGTCTGGAAGTGGAGGTTAGGATTCAGCATCTGCTGCCACAGGTGATTACAATCCCCTTCCAGACACAATCTGCCTTCTGGTCTTCTGTCAGACATCCAAAATGCTCCTTCCTCTCCATTCTGCCCTCCTGGCTCTCTCTCCCACCCCCTGTGCAGGACTGCCCTGGTACAGTAGAATTGTAACCTCATCTTCACAAGGCTGACAAAGTTTAAACTTAATGGGACATTTGAAACCATAGCAGAGGAAAACATTGAAAAACTTGAAATAGATCTGACTGATATAAAAGAGTTCTGTGTTACTTTCAATTGTGGCCAACCATTTTAACATGTGTTATGTGGGGCTGCTGATGAAGACAGTCTAGAAACTGAAGTCTGTGCAGAACGCAATGGCCTGTGTGGTGGTTGGGTTTGGAGGATAATCTACTGGTTTGGAGTTCTAAAGCTCTTTATTGCTTGAGGTATCTGAAAGAGTGGCTCCCAAACTCTTACAGAGGAGTTGGGAACTAGATGTTTGTGGTGACGAGGAGGGGGGGGGGCAGTAGCACTCCTGGTGTAGAATCACTATGCTGTTGTAACCAAGGGACTTGTGGTGAGCACCACTAACCTTCAACAGGATGCAGGGGTCTTGCAACCCCTCTGCAGGCTTCCTCGCTGCTCTAACAGCATGTATTTCCAGTTGGAACCCACTTCCAGTGAATTTGTTTTGGTATCCCTCATCCTTTACAGGCTTGTTTCTATTTGGATGTGCCTCATCCTTTTCAGATTTCTTCCACGTTATTTTGTCACTGCTTGACTGAACAGGCTTTTATGACAGCTGTGAGAGCTTAGGAAGTAATCTTTAACTCCTGTTTGTCTGAAAGGACATCATTTCCAAAGGGCAAGTACATGGTATCTAATGGAGAACTCTAGCAGCTCTCCTCTTTCTTCAAACACCTCCAGTGACATGAGATGTGCTTAGTGCAAGGGGTTTCCAGTGTAGAGAAAGACATAAATCATGTAGGTGCCTCATTGTGAGGATCATAAAGCAGGGTTTGGATTACAAATAGTATGCTTGCTATTTTTTTTTTGCCTTTATTGTTTGTGAATCATGCTGAGTATGCTAGATTTTGTACAGACAAGGATACTCTGGTAAAAATGCCTAAAGGTATTTATGATTGGGGAGTAAAAAGGTAGTTTATAGAGGTGTATAGAGGTGATTTCTCATCTATTTGTCTGAGGTGCCTGTGATGCATTGGAACATCTGTATTGGAAAGAGATAAGGAATTTGGATTTGAAGAACTTCTTCAGATGCTACAAATGCTTAATAAGAGTGATAGTTGTGAGATATAACATGGCTTGCAAACCTACCTGCACACTTACAACCCAAGTGTGAGCTGTCTGGAGTGCAGGGCTGCTGCTTCAACAACAATGGCTTCTGTGTCATCCAGCATTCCCTGAGCAGCAGCAGCCGCCACTTCCTCAGAAGAAGGAAACCTTTATTCCCATTCCCCGAGTAAAGGACATAGCCCTGCAATAGGGCTATGCACCAGCTATTTAGTCAATGCAGGATCAAGGAGTCCCTTGTTGGGTCACGCAGACTGAAAGGATCTGGTGGAGCTGAGTTCCTCCAGTCCTGCCCCCTCCTGCTTGAAAACCTAAGGAGAAGCATTTGCCATTGCAGTAGCAGGAGAAGTATGGAGTGTGGTGTAAGAAGTATGGGTTCAAAATGCATGTTAGGATCATTTTTATAATATAGCAGAATCAAGAGCAACCAGGAGAACAAAACAGATTAGGATATATGTTTCATTAGCTGAGATCACTGCCATCTTGCTAAGGAATTAAAGAATATTTCACTCTTGATGTACTATGGTGGTTGTCATAGATGGAAAGTATTCTGATTGTAAGATGGAAAGAACTTTGATGGCCGGAAAGACAGACGAAAACCTATGGCACAGTGTTCCATGTTGTAGTCACAATCCTGTCTTTTTAGGTACATTTTTGTTTTTCAAATCAAGGAGACTTCTATCTGCCTTGGATCTTTGAACAGAAAACTTGCAGAGGATCCAAGTATAGTCACAGTATATTAGGTCTTTCAGGGTGCAGTCCTAACTTAGTTCTGCCCAACTCATAAATTTTCCTGTTCCCATGGTGCTGTAGGGAGGCAAGCGCAATGTCTGTGCAGTGGCCTAACCCTCCCCTAGGAGTGGTGCAGGTGTGTCTTATGGCATTTTTGTGACATCCCCAGGTTATCATAGGGCTTATGCCAGGGATTAGGCTGGCCTAAGTGGAGGATAGGATTCCAGGCTTAGAATTGTCAAAAGTACATAGACTTGGACTTGATTGGTGCTTATGACTGGTAGGCAAATAATTGCCTTCGTTTGTTCATCCTAGAAAACATAAGAAGTTACTTATTTCTCAAATTCTTATTCGGCACTCTGTGTTACCAGTTCAGCAACTTCAGCATTTAGTTCAGTATGTTGGTTTATAATGTTTACATTGTATTCATTGTCTTCCATGTAGCGGGAAAATGTTCTTGAGTGAAATCAGTTCTGCGTCTTATCCATTCTCCCTTAGTTACCCCCTTCCTTCTCATTTTAGGCCAATCTCTGAGTCAGCTGTTCTGACCCATAATGAGGCTATCCCTATAACACAGTGGTCTTCAAAGTGGCGGTTGTGACCCTCAGGGGGTGTCAGAGGCTGAGAGACCACCATCTTGGTCCTGGAGACCCCCCCAAAAAATCAACTTCAAGATGGTGCACACTACCCTATCATGTCATATGTCGTTGGATTCGTTTTGAAGAGATTAATCCAATGCAACAATCCATTTTGAAATAGTTCCTTCCTATCAAAGGTTATGGCCAAAAAACTGAAAAGCAAAAATATGCATAGAAAATGCATTGGGAAATGATAGTAATTTATATTGGGGCTTAACTCGTGAGTAGGGAAATGTTCCAAAGTCCAAAAGGGCAGGCTGAGAGCAATCAAAGGACACAAGAAGGGTCCTGATCCAATGAGAGCAGCCCCCCAAATCACCCCAGAAGGAAGTTCCCTCCTCAGTGCACATGTGTGTTTACTCGCGAGTAAGAAAACACTTTGGCTGTTTGCAGTCCAGAGTGTACAAGGCTTCCAGCATGGCCCTGACCCCAGGCACCTGGAACTTACAAGTGCTCCAGAAGGCAGCCCTCCCCCAACACTGAAAATGATAGAAACTGGGTCTATAGATAATATGAATTTTTTAACGAAAATTATTTTTAAAAATAGTCCAAACTCCTCTTCCCCCTCTCCCAAGCCTAATTTCCTGTATGTGTGTGAGAGTGCATGGGTTGTGTGCATATTCATATGTGCATGTGAGTGCATGGGGTGGGTATGTGTTAATGTGTGTTGTGGATGTGTTAATGAGTGCATGGGATGAAAGATGCGTGTGTGTGTTTGAGAGCGCATGTGGAGGTTGAGGCAGTGGAGTGGGGGAAAGTCTGGGTGCTTGGAGGAAGTTGGGGGTAGGAGAGGATCTGTGGGATTGGGAATAGTGGGATGGGAGAGAATCATAGAATGATAGAGTTGGAAGGGACCTAGTAGGTCCTGCCTTCAGCAGGAAATCCCCTAGAGCATCCCCAACAGGTGCTCGTCGAGCCTCTGCTTGAAGATCCCCAGTGAGGGAGAGTCCACCACCTCCCTTGGCAGTCTGTTCCACTGGCGAACCGCCCTCACCGTCAGGAATTTTTTCCGGATATCCAACCGGAATCTCCTCTCTTGCAGTTTGTACCCATTGGTTCTAGTCCTGCTTTCAGAAGCAGCTATGAACAAATGAGCCCCTTCCTCCCTATGACAGCTCTTCAGATAGCATGGGGACTTGGGCGCAGAGTGACCATATGTCCTTTTTTTCCAGGACACGTTCTCTTTTTAAGCCTTGTGTCCCAGATTGGGGGTAGCAAGTTTGACTGGGTGGTCTTGGGCAGCTTCCAATGATTGAATGGGGGTTCCTGGCCAAAATGGCCGAAGACCACTGCTATAACATTTCCCCATAATGATACTATCTCCTTGTTAAAGATTCCATTTGGAAAGATGGAATAAAAACCATGTAAATACACAAATAGCTGAAATTGGATTTAACTTTTGTGGTCACCCATGTCCAAGTAAATATTGTCCCTTTTCTTTTATGGTTTCATCTTAGGGATAAGCATGGCTTGTTTTGTCTCAAATTCAACTTTGAAATCTATGCATTTCAAGTGCTGTATTGAAGCTCATCAGTCATATGTACATTTTCTTGGGGGAGACAGGAAGGATAAGCTGTAGGAGATTCAAGGAAACATAAGTGCATTACAACTGAGTCATAGTTTTCTGTTTTCTAAGCATGACTGTTCAAGGACATTTTGTATTCATTTATATTGTATTTTTTTGGCCCACTTTCCCTGAAAATTCTCCAGGGCTGTTTATGATGCAAAGTAAAAGCAGTATAATAAAATATAGTGTATAGCTACTTTCTGGAATATGGAATGAGACTAGAATTTTGCTTTCTCCAAATTTTAGTTTTGCTTTTTGTTTTTCATGTGTTAAAAAAGTGATCACTACCTATCATAATTGCCTGCAAATACTTTCCAATTCTGTGGAAATTCATATATTTAAATATTTAACATATATTTCTTTTGAACAGAAAGTGAAGTCCCTGTATTCTCTGTGTTTGTGCCTATCCCCATGGATCCTATACACTCAGGGTGCGATCCTAACCAATTGAGGCCAGCACAACTCAGAGCTTTAAGTTCCACACTAGAAGACATCGAAAGACAAGAACTTCTTGCAGCCGCTAGTACAAACTGTTCACCCCATCAATTGGCACTTTCCAGGTCTATAAACAAACAACACTATATAGATATAGAGTATCTATATTCTCTGATCAAATCAAAGGAAAGAAGAGCCTTTTCCCTAGCACAGTGCAACACCTTCCCATCTAATCTCACATGGGGCAGATATAAGGGCCTAGCCTTGCAAACCAGAGTATGCAAGTGCAATGACTGAGATATAGAGACATTCCCCCGTATACTGCTAAGATGTAAACTTTACAATGAATTACCAAAAAAAACACAAAACTATTTAGCCCAATTCTCCTTTTTATTGGAAAATCAGAGTTACAAATAATGAACTACCTTTCTATCTGGGGAAAATAAGTCGCACACCAATCAGATTGCAAGGCTCCTCCACCTTATTTTGTTGAGAAGAGAAACTCCAGGGAGCCAAACAGAATGTTTTTAATTAACTATCTAAGATTACAATCCTAACCATGACTACTCAAAAGTAAGTCCCATTGTGTTAAGTGGGTCTTACTCCCAGGAAAGTATCTTTAGGATTTCAGCCTAATTTATTTAAACATGTACGGTGGTGCCTCACATAACAAGCTTAATTCGTTCTGGAGGCATGCTCTTTAAGTGAAGTGAAATGCTCTTTAAGTGAAGCAGATTTTTCCATAGGAAATAATGGAAATTGGTTCCAGACAATTGGTTCCACAACACCCAAAATATTCATATAAAAATATTAACTGGATGTAAAAATGATGACAAAACACTAGCATTGAATTCAAAACATGCATTCAGTGTGCATGATCCTATGAAGTCTACTTAGGCTGCAATCTTAAAGACACTTTCCTGGGAGTAAGCCCCACTTAACACAATGGGGCTTCTGGGTAGACGGTTAAGAGGCTGCAATCAAAGACACTTTCCTGGAAGTAAGCCCCATTGTGTTCAATGGGTAGACAAAGTTAGGAGACTGCAATCAAAGACACTTTCCTGGGAGGCTTAACTGGGCTGCTGCTGGAGGTTCAAGGTGGTGGGTGGGGGAACTTGGGGGCAGCTGCCTCTGGCACCTTCAGACAACTGCCCCCAAGTTGGGGGATTTAGAGGCAGCAGCGCTGGCCGGCAGCCCTTTTAAAGAGCCTCCATGCGGAGTGTCAGGGCTGAATAGCATGTGTGCCCATAGCATGCTTGCGTGTTAAGTGAAGCGGAACTTGTTATGTGAAGCAAGATTTCTTGGAAATTTTTACTCTTTATGTGAAACGCTTGTTAAGCAAGGCGCTTGTTAAGCGAGGTACCACTGTAAATATATGTGATATAACTCCTGTATATATACACACACATACCTGCCAACTCATTGGTTTATATGCAATAAAGGTATCAGAATCAGCACAACTCACTTGCTCCTCATTCCCATGGTGGCGTGGGGAGGCCAGCGTGTGTCTGTGCACTAGACTAACCCTCCCAAGAGTGGCTTACAGCACTTTTGGACACCCCCAGGTCGGCACCGGCCTATCTGAGCTTAGGAGTGCAGCATCTTTGAGTTTATACAATGTTCAGAATAAGAGTTGCTTTATTTTTCAGAAGCTGAATTTGGTTGTGGCTCGTTTGGTCAAATTGTCCACAGTGAAGTGAACCATTACAGAATACAACCTAATGTGTACATCATACAAAAGTAAATTATTTATGTGAGAATGATCTGCATTCAAGTTATCCTGCAGTCTGTTGTATTTACCCATTATCAACTCATGCTTCGTTTAGAGATTTTCGTGCTTGTTTGACATATTAATGATGGCAACACAGACACACAACTCACACACACAAAAGGAAGATCTGATTTTTCCTATTATTGGTGGGAGGATCAAAAATCTTGAAACATCATGAAGGAGAACAATGAAGAACAGTCTCCTTCTACCAAAATGCTTGTCCTGGGTTTCCTGGGAGACAAAAGAAAAGCCACGATTTAAAAGTCACATCACGGGGTGAGTCATGTCTGGTAATGTGACCTTGTGGGAAAAGAAGGCCCTTCTTTTGAAATCCATAGAAAAATTCAGAGGACCCTTGAAATTGGTTAGGAAGCTGCCTGTAGTAGAGAAAGAGTTAAAGAAACAGGGGCAGGTAAATGGTCCATACATTTGCGCATATATCTTTAGGTGTGTGTGTGCAAGCATTTAAAATTTTATTTTAAGGGAATCAAGTTCCTCTAGTAGGAGAAAAGGAACAGAAAGTATCATTTCAGTTCAGAGTTTATTCGTTTATGTATTTAACCCTATAGAATGCCTTCCTGTCTCACAGCTTTTAGTGGGATAGAAATTTCTGGTGCTTTCTCATTCAGCCCTCAGCAAAAGGGTACCAGTGTTGATTGTGAGACTGTAAGTGGTATGGTTTGAAGAACCACTCTTTGTATTCTTAGCGTATGGTATTTGAAGGTATACTGCCTCTGAACATGTAGGCTTTGGTGAATAGCCATAGATCAAACTATCCTTCAGTATCATCACAGTGACAATGAATTATAGTAAGTTGTGCCTGATTTTTTGTCTGTCCTGAACTTCCTACTAATGGTTTCATTGGGAGAGAGAGGCAAAGTGTTTCCTGTATTCACTCATTATATTTACTCATTTCTCATTTGTTTTAAACATCACTTACAAACCTTTATTCAGTTTTGAAAGTTTAAAAGCTCAAAAGACTTCCTTTTTTGGAATATGAAATGTTGTAAGATTCCCAACCATGTTTTTCTGAGAGTACATCCCATTGAATACAGTGAGGTTTACTTCTCAGTAAACACATGTATGATTGCACAGGAATCCTCTCATCATTTTGATTTGTCATTTTCTTCATGGTTTTTATGTCCATGTGAGTGAACAACCAGAATTGTATATGGTATACCAAAAGCAGTCAAACTATAAATTTATACAGAGGTATCAAGATTAGAGCTGTTTTATTTTCAGTCCCTTTCCTGTTAATCCCTACCATCAAATTCATGTTTTTCATTGCTGCCATTCAGTGAGTTGATGTTTTCATTGAGCTATTCACCATGACCGAAAATCTTTTTTTCTGGAGTAGTAACAGCCAAAATTGATCTCAACGGCATAATTAAGAAGAAAGAATTTTTTTTGCCCAAACCTTCATTTACTTGTAAAACCTTGCATTCAAAATCAAACCACATGGTTGCAGAGATCCTTTTAGAGCTTTTCATTCTCATTCATTCCAGGATTCAACTAATTCATTGTTAATGACAAGACAAAATATCCAAATTTTTATCATATTTACAAGATATGGGAAAGTCTATCACAAGGGATAAGCTGTGTCTGCTGAACAGTGTTCCTCCTAATTTTTTTGTTTCCAATGCAGAGAAATTAATGTTCTAACCAGTACTAAAGCACTATCACCTTAAGAGGGGTGGGTCTAGATGACCTACTAGGTCCCTTCCAACTCTATAATTCTAGGGG
The DNA here is from genome assembly GCA_030015325.1 of Cryptoblepharus egeriae. Taxonomy (NCBI): domain Eukaryota; kingdom Metazoa; phylum Chordata; class Lepidosauria; order Squamata; family Scincidae; genus Cryptoblepharus; species Cryptoblepharus egeriae. The sequence continues at coordinate 66,035,168 of JAREYC010000001.1, read as the reverse complement.
CAAAGGCTATAATGACCTCACCACACACATACTCTGATCCTCCCTTGGCCAGCATTAATACCTTTGTCACCACAGCCTGACCCTATCTATCTACTATCTACAGTATTTATATATCTACCATATTTATTCAACTGAAAAGTTCACAAAGTGGTTTACCATTATAATAATAATAATAATAATAATAATAATAATAATAATAATAATAAATTATTATTATTATTATTATTATTATTATTATTATTATTATTATTATTATTATTATTATTATTATTATTATTATTACTGCATCCACATAGTGAAGTTGACAGGCCGTACCTGTCAGGGGGCAGAGGACTTTTGCAAGTGAAGCAGTTGGTGGAAGAAGAAAAACATGCCCTAGCAGATTATGTGCGAGAGAGCCAGGAATCTGCTTTGATTGAAGTCAGCAAGAGAAAGTTGTTGAAAGTGCAGCAGACCAACTATGAATATCGCAATAGTGCAATACAGGCTTGGACTGCCAGTTGGCAGAATAAAGTATTGCATGGCCAATTCCTTGCCAGGATCGAAGGAAAGGTTGATCAGGGTAAGACCTTGTTGTGGCTGACGAGTGGAACACTGAAGAAGGAGACGGAAGGCCTGATACTTGCTGCCCAAGAACAGGCAATCAGGACAAATGCCATCAAGGTCAGAATTGAAAAATCAGCTGATGACCCAAAATGCCGGCTCTGCAAAGAAGTGGATGAAACCATCGACCACATTCTAAGTGGCTGCAAGAAGATCGCGCAGACTGACTATAAACTGAGGCACAATCTGTTGCCCAGATGATCCACTGGAATCTATGCCAAAAGTATCAAAAGTGGCAAAAAACTGGTGAGGCCACAAGCCTGAAAAAGTGGTTGCAAATGAGCAGGTCAAGCTTCTGTGGGACTTCAGGATACAGACGGACAAGATCCTGGAACACAATACTCCAGATATCACCATCATAGAAAGCAGTAAGGTGTGGGTTGTTGACATCGCCATACCAGGTGACAGCAGAATTGAGGAGAAACAACTGGAAAAGATCTCCCGCTACCAAGACCTAAGAATCAAATTACAGCGTATCTGGTGTAAGCCAGTACAGGTGGTTCCAGTGGTAATTGGCACAGTGGGTGCAGTGCCCAAAGAGCTTGGCAGGCACCTGAAAACTATTGGCATTGACAAAATATCACTCTGCGAACTGCAGAAAGCCGCTCTTCTGGGATCAGCACGAATTATACGCCACAACATCACACAGTCCTAGACTCTTGGGAAGGATCCGACTGGTGATGTGAATGAAACCAGCATGAAATTGTTTGCTGTGTATTCATGATGATGATGATGATGATGATGATGATGATGGAAAAAATCAATAGCTAATGGTCCCTGTCCAAAAAGGGCAATCTAAAATTGTGATTGTCCAAATGGTCCCTGTCCAAAAAGGGCAATCACAATCTAAAATTGTGAACAACAGCAGAAGCCACTATAACAGACATTGCTGGGGTGAAGAGGGCCAGTTACTCTTCCCTTGCTAAATAAAGGAGGAGCACCCATTTGAAAGAGTACCTCTTGCCCAGTTAGCCAGGGTTACATCCCTACACTTCTGACTTACATAGAAGCCTCACTTCTGCATGGTGGCATTCCTATGAGGCAGAGATTTTCAAACGTTTTCATCTCACGGCACACTTAACAAGCCACTGGAATTGTCAAGGCACACCATCAATTGTTTTTACCATTGACAAGGCACACCAGACTGTTCAAATCTCCCAATTTTCCTATTAATGAATGTCAATCTCCAAATTTCCGTGGCACACCTGAGGGTACCCCTGCATTACAGTGCTTAAACTATTAGAAAGGCAGTCTGATCTGATTTTTGGTGATGGTCCCTTTAGAAGACAATCTAAACTCTCAGTTGTTTTTAGAAGACTTCAGGTGACAATGGTTAACCAAACTGGGATGGGAGATCAAGCAAAAGGGCTTGTGGATTTCCTTAATTATTTTCAAACCTTAACCATCCCATAGTTTGAGCATTGGTGGCATAGTGTCTACATCAACACTTCCCAACATCTGTCCTCCACTGTACTACTTCATGTAGTGCACCCAGAAGTAACTGGCGATGACATATTTGCAAGTTACTTCTGGGTTGGGAGGCCAGATACAATATAGCAAACACCAGTAAGAGGCTCAGAGTGGATAAAAGGGCTTCTCAAGCACAGAAAAGCATGCTTTGTAGCTCTGTCTACCAAGTCTTTAAACTCTGTCTACTGTGTTGTGTTCATGATCTTGATGCTGGGCAGCAGGAGTCCAGAGGTCCCAGACCCATCATCGGATACCACTGGTCTACACAGGAACAGTAATCTATGAACGATTTAAAACTTGGCAGAGTACCTTGGCCTTATATCTTGCATGAACTATAAATGATTGGTAGCAAGTGTATATTTGGATGTCCTGGAAAACACTTTTTCTTCAGTTTTGTAGGAGTAGGACATAGTTTTCAAGCAAAAAGTTTAATCCTACAATCCCCCTTTCCATTGAAGTTCTTTCCAGATACCGCTTTGCTGGATTAGACAGAGCAAAGAGGTGGCTGTAAGAACAGACTGTCCTTCTTCCTTGCAAATCCCTCCCTTCTGCTTTGGACAAATGGCAGACTTTAGTTTGCTGCCAAATGCTTTGTTGGCACACAGTTTACATGTGACAATGTTGTGTTCATATTGTAGGAAATACAATTGCTAGTATTTCTCCCAAAGCAGCTTTGAAGCTAGGTTTTCTCAAGTGCCAAATGATAGTCTCTATTTAGTTAAATTGTACGAAACATGGAGGTTTTTGTGCTTCATTTTTTGTCTGGAATTTTCAAGGTCCAAACCAAGTAAATATCTTCATATTTATTAAGGTGCAAATAATTTCAAGTAGCATGAAAATCATCTTAGAAGAGCAGACATGACTTGAGACACTTCTGACACTTTTGAAAGCCGGCGTATCAAAATTTGGCAGTTCTGGCAATTATGGACCTAAAATGAAAGTCATGGAAATATCAGGTTAATCTGTTTGTGTCATATAGTTCCTTGTTTGTGGCTGCTTGTTATTTTCTTTAGAATACAGGAACTGGGATCTTGTAGCTTACAGTGCAATCCTATCTTTCACTGGAAAAGCCATCCCAGCATTTCTGCACTGTATCCAGCGTAAGATTAGGGCTGCTGCTGTTGCACTACTGCAGGAGAAGGAAAAACTTTTACCCTTACCCTGGTAGCACTGCTACCCAGTCTGCTTGGTTCGGTGCCACCAGTTCTACAGTTCAGGAAACACTGGTTTTTATAGCATTTTCTATCCATGTTAAAAGTTCTGTCTCCAAAAGGCTCATAATCAAACCAATTTTGGGGACACAAGAGGCAAAATGAACTCAAAATATTTGTAAACATAAACATTTAATGTAAAAGAAGAGCTTCATCATAAGGGTAGCAATGATAGTCTCTCTACAGCTCTGCCTAGAAGGTTAATGATAAATCAACCTGGGTGGCTTCACATCCTCCAACAACAAGACTGAAAATGAATTCACTGTCTCTCTTAGTGATCAATTTAGAACTTGCCTTTTATCAGTTCCTGCACGATATAATCAATGGTTCAGAATTCTTTCCATGCGCATTAGTGGTAAGGTTGAACTCATGAGCACATTAACTAGGAAGAAGATATCTGTTAAACAACTTCCCACCTTTGACAGTGCCTGAGCAGCAGAACTTAATAAAAAGGACAACAAACACTTGTGTTGAGGCAGACTGATTGTGAGCGCACCAACACTTGCCCATTTTTCAGAGGAGTTAAAAAATCAGGAAAGTTGTGGCTTATTAAATGTCTTCAATCTATTTTCCAACGCTTGTCGCTTGCTGGAAAGATTTTGCTTGCTCCTTTTCACCTTCCCATTTAAACAAATTAAGTATACAGTATAGTATACTTATGTACTTATAAGTATATATGGGGTGGTAGCACCCGTTTGCTAAGTTCAGGCAACCTAAGCTTGGCATTCTAAGAGAGCAATTTCATAAGCAGCTTTTATCCAGGCACACAGTTAGCAATTAGAATTAAGTGGATAAATTCTTTTCAGCTCCTTCTCAATACACATCCAGTCTTGTTCCCTTTCTGTCTTGGGTCAGGCTTTTTCTCATTGCATAAGCACAGAAAATTCTTAACCCTTTATAAGACAGTCAAAACTGGACCAAAAAAAATATTAAATATATCTGTCTTCAAGATTTGGTTTGCTGTACAGGCCCAGAAAATGAATTTAATTTTTGGAGGAATGAGCCATCATATCAGAGCAACTTTAGCACAGTGCTGGCAGAGTTCCAAAACTGGCTATATCCTGGCCAGGACTATTCTTTTGCTTATTTATCAAGACATGGCTTGTATATCAATGTTATAATTTGTTATAAAATTTGTTATAATTTTGTTATAAAAGTTTGCTTTTCTTGCAAAACACACTCAGTCCAAGTTACTCTTGAAAAAAGTATACTTTTTTCTTTAATTAAACATGTTGCTTCTTGTGTCCTGAAACTAGAAATTTGAGAAAGCTGCACTTCGTATCATTGCTTTATAGAAACTTTCATGAAATGGAGCTTGTATGTAACATGCTAAAAAAATTATAGTAAATGAAGCTATCTTAAAATCCATGTTCCGTCTTATTTATAGGACTATTACCAAAATTTGAACATTTAAAGATATATGTCTTATACTTTATGAGTAACCTGAGCAAACAAGTCACCTTCTCCAGCACATCAGTTGGCAGGTAGTACCATGTTTTGGATTGAGGATAACATCCTGCATTATTTGTCAGTGAAAGTTGGTTAAACGTAGTCCCTCTTGTGAACATGCTACCCTTCATTAAAGTTTGATTACATTCACTTCCTGTTTCTCCCCTAGCTATGGAAGAAATATTGTAATTATCCAGTCAAAATATACAGTGTGTCTATAAGCTGGAAACAAGCCCCAAATCCTTATTACAAGCTGGCCAAAACCAATGCATTTAAATAGCATTCTTAACAACTATATAATTCAGAAGCATTAAACTTTAGGTTGCCATCCTCAGGGTAAACTGGGGCCAGAGGGGTATGTAAAGGTGTAACTCCCCAAGGAGCACAGTTGAAATTGGTGATACATTGCATGCTAGATCTTCTGTCTTAGTTTTGAAATTGTACAAAGTGATTTTACTAACGGAGGCTTGAATAGCACATGGATGAATTGAAAAGCAATGATGACGACACCACAGCTGATTTTCTCTTGTGTCTTACAAAAAATTAAAAAACAGAATAAGCATGAAAATATTATGTATCTGTCTAAATAAAAGGAACCAGCATGTTTATTTAGCCAAATGCCTTGGAGGCGTTGCAAGCATGCAAATAATTAGATGTTGGGGTAATGGAAGTTTTGTTTGTACAAGGTTGCTAGTGTCATTGGGAGTCTTAGACCTAAGCATTAAGGGCAGGGAGGTTCTGTTATTATTATAAAACATGTCAAGAAGCTAAAAGCAAGCTGTTCACTGTCTTCTTGGTTGTAATGGCTGAAGAAGGAGAGCTGTAATAAATCACTGCTAGATTTGTGCCCCATTCTATTACTATAAGGTCTAAAATTCCATTGCAGGTCAAAGCAGCTGAAGCGGCTGCAAGGCAACTACTTTATCTGGATGACAAGAGAATCTCTCAACCCCTTTATGGTTTTTCCAGCACAATTCCTCACAGAACCTGGGGCAATACTGGTTCTAGTTTCTCCCATGAGACAAAGTGCTTCTGTGCCATACAAGACTGAGCTTTCCTCAGTTGTTCCCTTGCCACAAACATAACATGACAACAGTGGATGAAGAGTGGAACATTTGAAAAAAACAATGAATCAGGCCTTAAACTTGTCAGAAGCAAGCAGTGGTAGAGATGAATCTTTTAGATGTGCAGTGTGAAGAACAAGTCTGTTGATGATGTGATATTGCAACTGTAAGCAGGCTTTGTGTGAGGATTTGACATTGTGTCCAGATAAGATTTAAATGCTGGTGATATATCCAGAGCTTGAAATCCAAGGGAACAAAAATGTGGATCCATAAATCAAAGCCAAGCTTCCTTGTAAAACAATTTCAGGATCTTGCTTGAGTAAACAATTTTCTTGGCTTGCAGACAAAAGCGGAAAAAAGTAAGACTGAGAAGGTTATATGTTAAGAATCTTGTTCTTGGAAACCACACGAAGCATAGATCTAAATGTGGAGGCTACTTTAAATTGCTGCCAGCCTCCACTTGGCAAATTGTGTGCCAATATAAGAACAAAACAACAGACAGTTACATGAAGAGAGCTATTTTGTCTGTGTCTGAGTTCATCCCTCCCTCTTTTTCAGTTTTTTTCTTTGCTTTTATGTGAAATAAAGGAAAAGAATATAGTATTCCAGTATTTCCCTTGATCCTGTCCCAGATTTCTTGATATGCAGCAAAATCTCCAGTGTTTCCTAGTATCACAAATCCTAGCTTGAGGGAATAAGATTTTGTCAGTAAAGTCATTTTGGGGATCAGAACTTCTGATTTTCCTTTGCCTGGAGCATAAGATCCAGTGCTTATCAAAGGCAATAGTAGGTTTTACATTTGGCCAGGAATTAAGGTTTCTTTGTATTTTAACTGTAGAGACCTGAACAGGTCTGCTGCTGTTCCAAAGTTCATTTGAAGACCAATAAACAAGGAGACTGCTTGTGAGTTTTTCTTAGCATGAGCTTCCAGGATTGGTGTGTGGTATACAGAAATGTAAAGCCTTCTCCTAAGCTATAAGGATGTAATGATGTTATTTGTTTATTTATGGAAAACAAAATTCTGTGGTAGCCTCACACATTTTTAAAATTTCCTTTCTTTGCTTACACAGGAACTACCTCTTCAGACTTAGTCTACACAACGTTTCTCTTATTCAGGTATGTTCCTGCTTTTCATCAAATATTTGCTTTGACTGCTTTGTGAACAGGCCACATAAATGATCTTTTATAATATCAGTGAATGAAGAAGGTATAATCACGGCAGAAACAGAGAATGAGTGGTACTTTGGAAGCCAGGGCCCTACATTTACTTTCCAAGACCATACTGGGGAAAAATGGAAGTTCCAAGAAAAAATAAGCTCCGTTCCCTTGCTTCAAGATACGTTTTCAGTTTGATCCTCAGCTTTAGACAGGACTTGCTTTCAAATATGTGTCACTTTCTCACTAAGAAGATAAAGCTTTGTGGGGGAAGTATACTCCCACCCTTTCCTAGCTCAGCAAGATGTGCCAGGAAAGGCCACCCATTATAAGCAAAGTGGGTCTTGTGACAAATCGCCAGTGTGAGCTTAAGGAAAACAATGCAAAAAAAATCCTTTGAGTTTGTTAATGCATAGGTCAGCAGCTTTCAGGGAAGCCTTTTACTAATCTCGTCTATCACTGTTTCTGAACTTTTGTTGGCTACTTGTGAGCAGGAACTGCTGAGGATCTGAATTTTGTTGAATTCCTCAATAATAGCATGATGAAATTTGGTAACATTTCAGAAGGAAATAATAGCATATATCTGTCTTCTTAGGCCTTGTGCATACATTTCCGCTTAGGGATCCAAACTGAAACAAGAAAACAGATCATTTGCTTTAGCCATAGTACTGAAACTGCTGCTTAACTCTTCATGTTGTAGCGGTTAGTTGGGTTTAAGTATACCAGTATTGTGAGATTATGATTAGAAAGAGAAATAACCTTCCACCTGATTAAAAACATAAATGTGGTGGAACTGGTTGTAGACGTGGCAAAACCCAAGCTAAGATGTTGTGAAAGATTCTGCAGAATGTTGGTTTGTAAATGAATTGATAGAGAACATTTTATAAATTAAAGTATATTTGTGTAAATTAACAGTCATAATAAATATGACATGATTATACAAATAAATATGACTTATATATATATTAAAAATATACAAATAAATATGATTATGAACTGTTGTTGTGGTTAACTTCATTATTATAAGAATAACCCTGGCTGCAATAAGGCAAGACTCATAAAAGAAAGCTGACAGATGCTGCAATATACAGTCCTTAATCATAAATATAATTCCTGAATCAGGAATTTCTCTCAACACTACTCAGGACTGAGGATGTATTGGACAGTCCCAGGGCTTTGAATCAGATGTATTTTGGATGGATGTTCGTATTTTATATGAATACTATTTCAAAAAAAGTTTGGGTGTCTGATGAGATTTTGAAAAGTTAACTTGTGTTCAACAGAGCTCCAATCTGACCTTTTGTATTTAAGACTGATGGGGTGCTTCTATGAAATAACTGCCTAAAATGAAAAGCAGTGATGTACATTTCCAGCACATGTTTTCTAAGTGCTTTAAGAAATCCTAATCCCCAGCATTTACACAAAGGGTAATGAAAGGGGTGTTTTTTTACAGTAGACTTCACAATTAAGAGATTAGGTGGGAAATGTTGCTTTTAAGAACAAAATCCCCATGGCATGTTTCAAATAGTAAATTATGTCTGAACTGCTTGAGCAAAGCACATTAGGAGGGAGCATAAAATGAGGCTGTTTGGCACTCAGCTGGTGGTACAGAAGTTCGTGGAGTGGCACAGAGGGGGACAAAGATATTGGTACTTGATGCAGAAAGTTTCTGTTTCCTCTGGAATATCTATCACAATTGACGACATCTGGATTTTTTTGTTCTTGCATTCTTCCTCTGCATCATTTTTTGTTCCATGTAACTGACCTGAATGAGTATCAACATGGAGACGTAGGGAAATAAAACCAGCCAGCATATTGAGAAAGCAGCCATTCTGCAATGTTGTGCACTCTATGCAAGCAATGAAATGTTATGCCACTATCTTTGGAAACACATGACTTACTGGCTGATGCGGATACGGAAAGCTGAACTAGCTGAAATTGGTCTGATCTAGAAGGCCCTCACTTTCTTAAGACACAGAGAGGCCCACTTCATACGTCTGCTGACATTTCAGGCTTATGAGTGAAGCTCTGTACGGTGATCTTATTGTGAAGAGCACTGCTTGGACTGACTTTAATCATGCCAGCAAATGTCCATGGTTTTCTTGTGGTGGTTCTGGCATGAACAAAAGTGGCTACATCATATAAATGGCCATCATACAAATGGCCTACTATGTGAGACCTAGACCCAAAGTTGTCTTCCTGGTGACGGTAAATAATGATGTGACAGCAAAACATATCCGACCTCATTTTGCAGTGTCAACACGAAAACCATGCAGGGTGGATCCCTTATTAAATAAATATGCTACAGCATTTTTCTGTATATACTGAATTTTACTAAAGTTCCAGTCCTATCCAGCTTCCCCAAACTGATGAATCCATGCTAATGAGGTGTGTGCTGGATCCTGCAGTGAAGTGGAGTGATTCTGGAGGCCTCCTCAAGCTAAGGGAATGTTTGTTGTCTTACCTCAGGGCTGCACTGAAGCTGCATTATGCTGCAAAGCTGGATAGGATCGGGCCCTAAGGCTGCAATCCTAAAGACACTTTCTTTGGAGTAAGACCCGCTGAACACAAGAGGACTAAGGGCACAATCCAGAATAACTAAGGGGAGTCCTTGCTCCAGTGTAAGAACAACTTACTCTGGATTGCAATATGAATTTCCCATAGGTTTTCACTAGGTGGTGCCTTTGGGTGCACGTAATGTCTCTTATGTGCTCCTGTAGTTACTCTGGATTGTAGAGTTACTTTTGAGTAGACATGGTTAGGATTATGCTCTTAAGCTGCAATCCGAAAGACACTTTCCTGGGAATAAGACTCATTGAACACAGTGGGGCTTACTTTTGAGTAGACATGGTTAGGATTGTGCTCTTAGTCTTAGAAGACTACCTGCTATTTTTTTAGAGTAAAGAATCAAACCTGGGGCCTTCTAGTAGGCAAAGTGTAACTCATCATTTAACTACAGTCCCTCTCCAGATGATAGGTTATTTCAGTACCACTAATACAAGTATTACCAGCTTTCCGACAGTTCATTTTCTGATGACCTCTTCTTTCAACACCTTTCAATTATACTCAGAAATCATTCATTCAACACATGTTCTGTTCTTTCAACCTCTCTCTGCTGATCTGAAGGTTAAAATCACCTTCCTCCATGTTGATTTGTATATGACATGGTTATTCAGACTGTTTTGGCGTGGTGTGTGTGTGTGAGTGTATCAGGGTGACAAGATGATAGGAATTTCCCTGCCAGAACCCTAAATGAGGCCCTGGAACCAGAAGACAGGAATTTGGGGGCCTTTGCAGCCATTTCATGGGATTTTAGGACTGTTTTGGGCCATTTTAGGCCCACTGAGCCTGCTGGTTAGAGGAGGTGGAGGGAGAGAGGTAAGGGAATTGTAGTCTTTCTTCCTCCTTCCCATGCTAAAGCCCCTTTCCAAGCCATCAGTGGAAGAACTACTTCTTCCAGCATGAATGGCACCAGATTCCAGTTTTGCAACCTGCTTCCCAGAGATGGCAGAGTAGGCCTTTAAATGGGCCTCTAAGTAGCCATTTCCAAATGGCTGTGAAAATGGCTGTGCCTGGCAGTGGCTCCCAGTCGCAGCAGAGCAAAAGATCGGGGGGGGGGGGGGAGGAAACTGCTTGTTGTGCAAAGATAGGAAGGAGGGAGCTGAGGCTGCTGGAGAGCAGAGGAAGGAGGGGGCCTTGAAAGTGGAGCTGCTGCTGTCCTGAAACCTTGCAGTGAGTTTAGCTTGGAGGGAAAGGAAGGAGAAGAATTAATTTTTTTAAAGCAGGGTTGAAACACCAGAGAAACACCAGCCTTCCCTGCTCCTATGCCTTTGTAGATGGATCCACCGATATATACTTTGTACAAAATAGCATGTAATTCAAAACAAAGTTGTTCAGGTTGGGGGCCTTCCATCCAGCTGTTGTCAAAGCAGAGGAGCAGGTGCTGGGTGTAAAGTTGGCCAACCTCTCAGGGTGGGGATGGTGGGATAACTCCTGGCTTAAGTTTTAAGCCTCCAAGCCCAGTTGTGTACAGTCAAAGGAAAGGAGGCTGAAAGGCTGAAAGCCTCTGCGTGACTGCCTGAGAAAGCCTGGCTGCTTGGATCACTTAAACATGTGCCTTTTGTTTGGTGTTTGGTCTATTGCAATGTGATTTGTGCAAAGATTAAGTACAGTGGTACTTCTCATAACAAGCGCCTCACATAACAAGCATTTCACATAGCAAGTATAAATTCCAAGAAATCTTCCTTCACGTAACAAGTTCCGCTTCACTTAACAAGCAAGCACGCTATGGGCACGCATGCTACGCAGCCCTGATGCTCTGCACAGAGGCTCACTAAAAGGGCTGCTGGCCAGCGCTGCTGCCCCTAACTGCCCCCAAGTGCCCCCACCGGCCACCTTGAACCTCCAGCAGCAGCCCAGGTCAACCTCCCAGGAAAGTGTTTTTGATTGCAGCCTCCTAATATGTCTATTCAGAAGTGAGCCCTATTGTGTTAATTGGAGCTTATTCCCAGGAAAGTGTCTTTAGGATTGCAGCCTAAGTAGATTTCATAGGATCATGCACATTGAATGCATGTTTTGAATTCAATTACAGCATCTTGTCATCATTTTTACATCCAGTTAATATTTTTATATAAAATATTTTGGGGGTTGTGGCACCAATCATCTGAGTTTCCATGATTTCCTATGGGAAAATCCGCTTCACTTAAAGAGTGTTTCACTTAAAGAGCATGCCTCCGGAACGAATTAAGCTCTTTATGTGAGGCAGCGCTGTACAGGAATGCAATACAAGTGTTTTTAGCTTTATTTTAACGTGTCCTACATTTGTCCTACATTTTTGGGGTGTCCTATATTTTTAATCAGGTAGGAATTTTGGCTTGGAGGACAGGAATTTTGGGGAACTTGGGCGGGGGATTTTGGGTTTGAGAGCACACATGACCACTTTTGCTCCTGGTCTAGTCTAATTTCTGAACGAGAGTCCATTTGCAGAAATCTTTGGGGGCAGCAAGAATTTTAAAGATAAAAAGGGCATTTGCAATTTGCTAGCTAATAAAACCATCAGAAGAAACATTTGTAAACTTTTAAAACCAGTCCATCATTCCAGCCAACATGAGTCCTCCTGAACAGAAAAGTTTCAAGATCCTGTAAGGTCTTATGGGCAATTAACATGAAGTAGGTATCGGTAGGTTTCACTTACAATTTCTCCCAGCAGCCATCTACTTAACATGGTACATGGAACTGAAATTAGGGCTAAAGAATGACTGTTGGGAGAAAGTGTGGAATTCAGCTACTGGAACATGGTACACATGGGTGTAGATCTCCCAGTAGAATGCAGTTTGCAGATGCTTAACATATGTTTTAGAGTTTGCATGTTAATCCGAAACCCAGGATGGATTAATGACAGATCTAATTTGGCATTTTTTATTTACTTATGTGGAAAGCTGCCATGAAAAATTCACTATCTTTTGGCACTTTTCCCAGAACAAAGTGATATTTAAGACATAATTGACAGCAATTTCTTTAGACGTAGCTGCTGTACTTTACATACCATGGATATATACACTAACCAGAATCTTTATTTTTGATGATCTTTCAGGTGTATCCTCGCCACCCACCCAATCAAAAACACACACACACGCACACACTCAAACCCTCCTTGATATTCTATAGGATGGATGCAAAACTTAGTATCAACTATTGTTTCGAAAAAGAGTACATTTGTAGCCAATTCAGATGATCTAGAAGAACATGCTTCAATCTTTGCTTTGCAGAATCAGGAATGTAAGCTGCATTGATACTCTCTATTACTCTATTACTCCTTGCTTTGCATGTGAAGAAATCCTGATTTGTTAAAGCATACCTTTGCATGCCATCCAATCCAAGTATGGTACATTAGTTTGCAATTTATCCATGATTTGCAGATCAAGACATGCAACCAGGATATCTTTAGTCTTGGTTTAATAGTTTGTCAGCCATGACTAAAAAAACAATTTAAAACAGGATTTGAGAAGAGCCTGATCTAGATCATGGATATACAGTCAGGTTGAGGTGTTTACACTTGGTGCCGTTGGGTGCTCTGGAATATGGTAGTTGGAAACTACTTTACCAACACCATATTGTAAGGAAAATGAACCCGAAGCATTAAGAATCTTGTGGTTGAGCCAAGAACACTGTCTTGAATCATTTAAGAAATAGAGCGCCTTGTTGCCCATACAGGTTCAGTAGTTTTGGTTCACTACAACATTCCTTGGAAATACTCTTCAGGTTCCCTTCTGCTTCTTTAACTTTAAAATTCAGACCTTGATGCAGCTTAGGAGTTTTGACAGACAACATAACAGAGTCAGAGTCAACTAAATATATAAAATTGAAAAGTCACTGGTATGATAACTGGGCAAGAGGCACTCTTTCAAGTGGATGTTCCTCTTTTATTTAGCAGGGGGGAGAGTAACTGGCCCTCCACACCCCAGCAATGTTTGTTCAAGTGGCTTCTGCTGGTGTTCTTTTACATTTTAGATTGTGACCCAGGGTTCCATCAGCTATTAATTAGCTATTATTTTTTCATTTCCTTTGTGAACTGCTTTGATAAATTTCTAGTTGAAAAGTGGTCTATAAATACTGTAGATAGATATAGATATAGATAGATATAGATAGATGTTGATGCGCATGAAGGGTTGATGCACATGGGATGTTGGTGCTCATGGGATGTTCATGCTCATGGGGGTTGATGCGCATGGGTGGATGTTGGGTGGATGCAACATAGGTGGATGTTGCACATGGGTAGATGTTGCACATGGGATGTTGATGTGCAATGGGGGATGATGCGTATTGGGGGATGATGCGCAGTGGGGGGATGATGCGCAATGGGGTGTATTTTACTCCCACACCATGGATACGTTTCACCAGTAGTAATATAAGAGAAGACCTAAAGATGTCATTGGCTGCTGAAATTGCTTAGAGACAAGTCTGGCATATTGCCTTTTTTATTTGATAAACATCTGACAGGCATTCTAAGAAATGAAGACTGATGTTCCTGTTCTATTCAGGTCACACTTAAGACAAGTAAGCATACTTTTCAAAACTATTCAGTTAGGGTAAACAAGGCTTCATCTTTTGTTGTACCATATAAACATACTTCTGTTTTCTGAAGAATATGTAATTTAAATATGTGTAAAATTCCACTTAATGGGTTTCCTGAACAGGCAAGTGTGCAGGTATTATAGACTCTTTTGACAAACTTGTTTCTCAAAGGATTTGAATACAAACTCATGACTTTGGGAGAACATTGATAAGAGTTTTAGCCCCTGCCAAGTTCTGCATTTACTTCTGCAATGTCCGTCAACAAAGTCAGCTCAGTGCTTCTGATTTGAATTTTTGTTTCTCATCTTTGTGGCTGTTTTCATTATTCAGATGTTAGGAAGTCCTGAGATGATGTTTGCCTTTGGTCTTCAACTCATTCTTAGCAGCATTTATAAAAGTCTTGTTTGAATCAGTAGTAAGTAGTAACAATGAGAACACAAGGCTTTGTTGAATCCTCAGATCTTTCCACAATCAATAAGAACTGCTCACTGCATTCCCTTGAGTCATGAACTTGCTTCAACAAGTGCACATCTCTGAACTCAAGTGCATTGTGTTGGACACAAATATAATGCCTTTCTGTTTTCATTGCTCTGTTTTCATTGTTCTCTTTGCTCTGATCCAAAGACGTTACAGGAAACTATGATTACTATAATATTGCTTACACACTTTTATTATAGACACTATAAAGATAAGATATTGTTCTTCTGCATTCAGTCAGGGCCTAACTATTGCAATTGTTTCATCCTACATAGTATCCAGTTTAGTTTTTGTACTTTATAAGGTATCTATGTCCAGTGTGAGAGGCTGGCTACACGGATTTATCCAGCTGTAGGTTGATATAGAACAGTCTGATGCACTGAAGCCAGGTATCTGATACTATAACAATCAAAAGCTGTAGTTCCCTCAGTTGTCAAGAAAAACAACCCATTAAGTTTTGATCCTAAATCTGTACTATCCCAGATCCTATTCAGATGTTATTTTCCTACATTCAGTGAATGAGACATTGCACTTGTTGGTCACACTTCTGTGTGTTAAAGCACTTGTCTGATGTGTTGGTGCAGGAGGTGCAGCTAGCCACATGCTCTACTTTGTTCCCTTCACATGTTGCCATGCATGATTGGCCCTATGTTCGTTACTCTGATAGCGAGTAGAAAGGGTCTATTAATTCATAAGAGAATTTACCTTTAGCTGCTATTTTGTATATATTTAGGCTGTGGGTGGCGCAAGTGGTTTAGACGCTGTGCCTTTTAACCAGCAGGCCAGGGTTCGAGACCCGGGTCTGCCCCACAAGACAGGGGGAGCTCTTGTCCTTAGCCCAGCTCTGTGACGCCAGCTGGATCCAATCATATCGGCTCTGCCTTTCCATTGGACTAATTCAGTGGTGTGGAGAGGGAGGATTTGCTGCTTGGGTAACAGCCTATCCTCCATAACAATCCAACCCAGGCTTTCGTGCTTCGCATGCAGCGTATGCAGTGCCGAGCACGATACCATAGTCTTCCAAGACTGATGGAGGCCTGCTTTTTTTAGGTAATAAATGACTTTATGATTATTGCAAGGCCTTTTTGTGAGTGGTCAGTAATGAGAAATTATGTGTGAAGGGGCAAAATATTTGCTTGTATCCCTGATACAAAGTCTCAGAACAAGCCATACATCAGTATATTGGTAGTTTTAATATTGGGAAACCACACTGCATGCATGTGTACACACACTATACAATTTTAGAAAAGGGATTGCTACACCATACTTGTCTTCTTTAATTTTTTCTTTGAAGAAACATGTATTGTTGCATGCTTTACAGCCTTTCATTTGGACAGGCTTAAGATCTAGTATACGTGCAGTTGGATTTTCATGCACACCAAAGCAATGAAATACCGAGGACCTAACAGATATACATTTTATATTTTAATGAAAGACTACGATGAAAGATATTTTTGATGTAATTAGGAATACTGGCTTGTAAGAGGAACTTTTGAAATGGTCTAAAATCTAAACTAGAAAGTGTGATTCTTTACAAAATCTGCAGATGTTGTCATTGTACATATTACACTGACCTTACAAATCCTGTCTTTTCCAGCATATTTTTCTGACAAATTTTTCCCATGTGAAGAAGAAGGTCTAACTTAATGATAATACAACAGCAGAAGCTACAAAACAGGGCATAACAAGGATACATTAAAGTTGCAGTCATGCATTGTAAATAATTGTGTGCTTGTTGTTTGGTAAGTGATGCATTGATCTTGTAAAGAACTTAAATTAATCCCAAGATCATAGAGTGGTTTCCAGAAGAATACCAATCCTCTCATTTATTTTGCACCGAAATCCTTTAGGTGTACTAATGTTTATCATCTACTGCACTTGTGTTATATTAAATCATGAACAGTGCAGTTTTTGTGACATTTTCTTGGAGTAGCTGTTGGTATACCCTTAACCTGGGGACTTATTAGCTGGTGCAGCATGCTTTAGAATACAGCTCTTAGAAACAAACTACCTGTGGAGGGCAGTTTGGATCAGAGCTGTTTGCAGTGGACCATTGCTGTGATCTAAATCACCCTTTCCCAAGATACTATGAACTGCACCATGTGCCCGTGAGTTTTTTCCCCTCTTCAGTTAACGGGTTGGCAGTGTAAGCAATTTTAATTGGGGAATTGCTACGAAGACAAAGTATGCACCTCCTCTTGCCGCACCACATCCCTCATTCAAATTTGCCTGCTTTTTGAGAAGGAAAAGTACCCATTGGGATCTCCAAACACAAAGCTCACACATTGCTTTTAGTTTGGAGTGCCTTGTATGACTAAGCTTTGCTTTGCTGCATTTTCTGCCCCTCCCACAGTAAAAGCATTTCATTTCAGTTTCATTTTAGCCCCTGCAGGTTTCCCTGGACAGTGTAATCATGCTTTTCTCTGCCCATAGCCATTTAGGTTGACATGTGTTTTACAGTATCTTTCAGATGAATGGCTAATACAGGAGGGATTATTGCAGCGGCACAGCCTGAAGCGGCATGACAAAGTCACTGACTCAAGCAGAATTGCTCAGCTCTCTTGTAGCAAAGGCAGTATGTAGAGGAAAAGGAAGGCTGGTCCATTAATCACTCTGCTGGGGCATTGATTACAAGCTTGCTAGGTGAAGCAAGTGAAGCATACCCAGGTGAAGCATTTGGTTCAAATGGTCTCTCATCCCCAATCCTGTTTCCTCCAAGATTAAAAGTCAGATGTTACAAACCAAAAGGAATTCAGGTCCTAACCTGGATTAATAATCCCTCTCTTCCACCATCACAACATAAAAAAGTGTTACTTAGAAATTCTCCCTCATTTTACAGCTTTCACTTGACATGAAATAGGAATTCTACCTATTCCCTCTTCCCCATGGCATCATGGGGATAATATTTCCCAATAGGGACTGTGGTGGCACAAGTAGTAAAAACACTGTGCCTGTTAACCAGCAGGTCAGGGTTTGAGATCCAGGTCCTACATGACGAGGTGAGCTCCTGTCCTTAACCCAGCTCCTGCCAACCTAGCAGTTTGAAAGCATGCAAATGCAAGTAGATAAATAGGTCCCACCTCAGTGGGAAAGTAAAACAGCATTCCATGCTCCTTTGGCAATCATGCCAGCCCCATGACCACGAAAGTGTCTTCAGACAATACTGGTTCTAAAGCCTTAGAAACAGGTATGAACACCACACCCTACAGTTGGTCATGATTAGTAGTATAACCTGTGGGGATATTTTTATAGCTGGTTGTGAGGATCCCATTGAGATCATACATATGAAGTGCTTTGCATGCTAAGAAAGTGCTATGCACCTATGAAATATCAGCATTAACATGCCTCTCATTTCAAACACACACTCCACACACTCTAATGCCCAGGCATACACAGTTACACAACATCCTTGCACTCTTCAGTACAATCACTTACAAATCCCGCTTCTAGTTCATGCTCTCGCCACATCTCTAGAAAAAGGATTTGGTATAGAAACATAGCTGCCTTAATACCAACAGGGTTTCATCCCTGCTGTCAATCTCTTCGTGGAGATCATTCACCAGGGCAGTTCCTGTCCCAGTGCTTGACCTGACATTTTTATTAAAATGTCAAGAAGGAGAATCACAGACCTGTTTTGCAATATTAAGGTTACCACAAGATTCACAGTGTTATTGAGAGACAGAAATGCTTCTTTCTCTTTCATTCTCCCTTCAATGTGAATATTTTATGTTGCACCCTCAGGTTGATGAAGGGGAATGTAGGTGAAACATTTCCAATATCTTCCCCCCCCCCCAAAGGTCCATTGTAGTGGCCAATTTTAATTGTGAGGGTCAGGCCTCTAAAGCGATTAACTGTGTCTTGTTCAAAGAGCTGTGATCTTTCAAATGATGAATGAAGACATTCTACAAGACTTGTACAAGACATTTTCTTTGAAAACGTGACGCTTATAAGTATCCAGTAAGGAAAGAATTACAGAGAGGTATTTGATGAGGAAATGGATACTGTACCTAAGGTACTAATGGTATTTTTCTATTTTCTGACCATATATCTGGGCAAGGAAACAAACTGGTCGAATATTATAGTATAATTAGGGATAGCAAAGTGGTCAGTTGTCTGGTCAACTCATTGCCTATGTTTTGACGGTGGTCAAATCTTGCACGAAGCCAAAAATGCCACTGAGTAGGTACACCTTATCTTTTACATTTTTAGTATTGAGTATCTCAAATCTCATCATTTGAGAGAGGGGTTTTTTTGCTTCCTAGGCCACTAGCAGGCACGAGAAATCTA
This sequence comes from Cryptoblepharus egeriae, assembly GCA_030015325.1. Lineage (NCBI taxonomy): Eukaryota > Metazoa > Chordata > Lepidosauria > Squamata > Scincidae > Cryptoblepharus > Cryptoblepharus egeriae. The sequence goes on along the minus strand of JAREYC010000001.1, from coordinate 66,016,378 downwards.
ACACTATCTCAAACAAGTCTCTCATAGGAGGACCAAGTAGTCACCAAGAGATGTTCAAGTTCTTCATTGACTTCATTGACTTCAATTCCTATATTGCACCCTTAATTGCTGCCTGTTCTTGCACTGGACTGGTTCACATTGTGCATAGCTACTGTCATGAATAACTTGCTGTTTAGTGAGAGTGTTTAGTTATTGGCTACAAAAAATCAAGCAGAACTTAAGGCTTTGCAGATAAAGATGTATTTGTGCAACATTGATTAGCTTTGGTTTTCCATTCTTTATGGGAAACCTATGGCTTGAATGTAACATTGTGAAATGGAATGTGTATTAGCAACCTTTGTCTCAAACGGCAATAGTTTGCTGCAGAAGAAACTTTAGCAGTAAATTACATTGCTTTTCTTCAATGTACTTGGAACTGTCCCTTTTAGTGTTCTCCACACTAAGTTGGCAGAGTGGGCAGTATAGATGTGAAATCTTTCACTCCTGGAGTAAATGACAAAATAGTTAAATACTGGAGTAAATGCAACTTCATATACCAAAACTATGTGATGACAGATATCAGTCGTCATTGGATTCTGAAGAACTTTGTGGATCCTACAAATCATGCAATGGAGGAATTATTATTTACAATGTTCAGTAAATAATACAGAAAAACTAGCATCCACAAATAGATGGTAGTGTTTGCAGTGGATCAAAAAGAACATACTTCAGACAAGTGCATCTGTTAAATATATCTCCACTTGATGGGTGAGATGTAATTGATTTATGAGGTGCCAGACTGGTCTGAAGTAAGAGCTGGCAGAACAGTAAAGAGATGATAATATCTCCAAATGCTTATATACAGCCTGGTTGAAATTCTGTTAGCCTCTTGAAAATGTGTTATATAAAAATAATTTGGGAAGGTACTAAAGGATGTAGTATGGGTTTAAGGAGCATGTACACAGATCATATAAATGTTAGTCTTGTGGTTACCATTTGTAACTCTGAGCTTATATATTTTTCTATAAAATCAAACTTACCTATTTTTATAAATTCAGTTTACACAAGCCATGATTCTTCAACAATGAAACAAGTCTCTCATAGGAGGACCAAGTAGTCACCAAGAGATGTTCAAGTTCTTCATTGACTCAGAAAATGAAAGTTACCTTGCTGGATCAGATATATTAAGGTATACCTGGTGCATTGCTTCAATGCTCTAAAGTGGATCTTTGCCTTAAGGAAGTATCCACAGGAAATCCATTCCCAGCCTGTGGACACTGAACCTACGGATACTGAGACCTCTGAATGAGACTGGAAGTGCCTTCTGGTCACATCCAGAGGTGTTCTAAGGCACAGAAAGGCTGTCCACAATCTCCATGCATGTCAGAAAGCCTGAGTGTTCTGGAAGGCAATTCCAGTTTTTTCCATTTCAGAGGCTGTCTTTCAGAAGACCTCCCAGACTGGTGACCATTTCTCATTATCATTAGAATTGTCACATGACCATCACATATTTATGTAAAGACCATGACACAGATTTGCCAACTTTGTTATCTTTTCTGCCTACCTACCTGTTGGACTTGACCTCACTGGACTTGCCATTATCTAGGGACAACTCCTACTCTTGAGGCTGTGTTGGGACAATTCAGCTTGAGTGGACTACATCAGCAGCTCTTGCTATGGACATTTTGAAGAACAAGGAAAACTCGACCTTTGAAATGCTATATACTTGTTTTCTGTGAGCAGGCAGTGAGTTGGGAAAATATGGGGGAAATGCTAACCGAGGAGAAAATGTTTTGTGACTGAACAGGGACAGATGGGAAATGCACGGCACTCGAACCAGTGTCTGTTCTTGCATGAAAAAGACCCCTCCTCACAAAACATGCTGTCCTTGACCTTGGATGGTATTTTAATGACTTGCTTTTGAAGGGGAGAAATAGGTGGCAGTGGGAACCAAAGAGCAGAGCTCAAAATGCAGCAGTTGGAAGGGAAATAACAGCATGGCAAAAGAGCAGAGGAAAGCAAGGAAGACCAAAGGGCTGGCGAAAAAAGGCTTTCCGCAAACACTTGCCAGACCTTTCTTTGCAGGAGAAACAGCAAGTAAATTTGTTACTGAGAAGAAGGTTGGCACAGATGGCTGGAGCATCAGGTGCTCAGGTCTGGCAGGGAAGAGAATTGAGTGAAGCAAGACAAGCAGGAAGCACAGAGAAAGCAATCTGGAAGCATTTCTTCCACAGGATCCAGGAAAAAGGGAGCGGGCTTTGCCTTAAAGCTAGCACCTGATTTTATTTCTATAATCTTCCATGGTCCTTTACTGTCATGATTTGTTTCATAAGAAAATCTTTCTCTGTGTATCTCTGCCATTTTGACAAAACCTCACAGTGTCCTTCCCACTCAAAATATGATGGGTACAGGCTAGATCCATGTGTGGGTACAGGCTAAGTCCATGTGTGGATTTTTTTCACCTGAGAAAATAGAAAAGCAATATCTTTAGTTGATCAGTATTGAGATGATAAGATTCTGTGGAATGCATTGAAAACTTTGATTTACATGCAGGGCCAATATAGGCTAATATGACAGCCACCATCCTTTGTAATGCCTAATTTATTTAAATGGCAAAAGGAACACAAGGCCTTTCAGATATAATCAGTGGTTTACATATATGAGAACTTTCTTTATGTTCACACATATTCTGTCAGTTCAGATAACTGAAAGCTTGGGATGAAGGCTGCAATCCTTAAAGACACTTTCCTGGGAGTGAGACCCATTGAACACAATGGGATTGCTTTTGAAAACATGGTTTGGATTGTGCTCAAAGCCTTGTATTTAAGTCCATGTTAAGTCTCAGATGGAAATTTAATGAGGGTATAATGTCATGTCATGTTTCCAAAGCATAGCAGAAAACAAAACAATGTCACTGTTGCCTTGACATCTTCATTCCTCCTTTCAGAGCTATAGAGAGTCCTGATTTTGAAGTGCTCTGTCAGAAGGTGTTTTCTGGTCAGAAGTGAAATCAGAAGGACCACGACTTGCCTCATTTCTCCTAGAAAAATGAGCACAGTCTTAACCAAGTCTACTCAAAAGTAAGCCCCATCATGTTCAATGGGTCTTACTTTCAGGGAAGTGTCTTTAGGATTGCAGCCTAAAGCTTTTTTGTAGATTTGACTCTGCTCCACAAGAAGACATCAGCTCCAAAAGAAGACATCAGCTCCCATGGTATATGATAACACATTCTAAATAGTTGACAGTACTTTTAGCTTTTTTTGCTCTCAATAATGGTCAAGAAAATTAGGTTCTTCAGAATGTGTTACTTCAGATGAAAGGGGGTCATGTCTCAATTTTTTGGTAGGGCATGAAGTTGACAAGGTAGATTGAACTATGTTCATCAAGGATGAAACCTGCTTGTTGGGTGGAATACTGCTCCATCACCATTATATCCACAGAGATTTTGAGCAGCTGGTAAAATAATTTTTTTAAAAAACGTGTCCTGTTGCTAAAATGTTTGGGAAACACTGCTGTATGCATTTCCATGATTCTGATAGAGATCCTTCCCCTGTGCGGTTTTCTCCTGGAAAAAGCTGCCATTAGCTACAACCGGAACTTTTTTTTGTAAGACATTTAGGCTATGTTTGGGGGAGGGTAGACTGGGAGAATCAAGGTAGACTTAAAGGCCACTTCTTGCCTCCCCTTCAGTTGTAGTGGCTCAGAGGTTAAGAAACCATGCCTATCAACCAGGAGCCTAGTGTATGAAACCTGGGTGCTACAAGATGGAGTGAGCTCCCGTCCCTTGCCCAGCTCCTGCCAACATAGCAGTTCAAAAGCATGGAAATCTAAGTAGATAAATAGGTACCACTTTGGTGGGAAGGTAGCAGCATTTCATGCACTTCAGTATTTAGTCATGCCAGCTTCGTGACCATGGAGACTTCTTTGGACAGCTCAGGCTCTTTGGATTAGAAATGGGGATGAGCACTGCACCCTACAGTCAATCACGACTAGCAGAGCAACCTGTGCAGGACATTCGCCTCCAATGTGTACCCAATTTACATTGGGCTCCGCATGCAGCTTATGGACAGAATAAAAAAGCAAACACAACATAGCCAGTTATGTGATTAAATTCTTATCTAGCTTGACCTTTGGACTAAGAAGTACTTGTAAAATGGTACTGTTGAAGCTTCTAACTGGCTCTGTATCCACACTACAAAGCAAATAATATTCAGTTCCTAAATAATTCTAGTAGGAGGAAGGGAAAATCATGGAGAGGTGATTCTGGCCAGCTGCTGACTTGGGCAGAACAACTACAAAACTACATCTTTCATATACATGTGTCTGTTTAGTTATGAATAAACTGGAATTTCAATAGTGGTAGGTGCAAAACTCCACAAATCATCCTTCAGTGACCTGGTATTATAGGGCACTTATATGCCAATAAAGGTCTACCAACTGTATTAGACCACAGTTATTTTAATTATCCATAGCAAGTAAGAATGTTTATCAGGCCCATGAGGGATGGAAAGGTTGTACATGTTGTATGATAGGAATCCATGATTTTACTAATAAGTACCACAATGGGCTGGCAGAATGTGCTGCTATGGTGGTCTGTACAATGAAGCCTCTTAATAACACTGCTGGTACATTGGCATGTATGAAGTAGAAGGAACAATATTTTGTGAAGAAATGTGGTGGTGACTGGATTGGGAGGGGCTGGACAGGAGTTAGACATGGGTTGATCCTGGCACTATTGGCTTCCTTATTCTCCTTGGTTCTGCACCATTAAAGTAGTTCTCTTACTTTTTGGAGACCTCAGGACAAGACCCTCAGCCGCAAGATGTAGTATGTGTTTTGTTGACATGGCTGTATCAGTGGGAAGTAGTGCTTAATTATGATTGCATTAGATGAAAATTGGATTCTTCTCACAAGTCTTTTTACTTAGTGTTGAATGGAGTGCCAACCTTTACAAATCTAATGGAAAACTATTTAGGAAGTACAGGTGAATCCTAATTATATGCAATTTATATGCAATTTTGTCTCAAATTGAATGAGATTGGCTCTTTACATGTCTCATAAAGTAGCAGTTAATGGCTTAGAAGCACCCTCCTTGCCATGATCTGGCAGGCAATTAATCTTTGACTCTGGGGCTTGAAATAAGGATCAGGTTATAAACTAGAGGCAGACCCCCTCCCTTCCCAGGGACTCAATCAGAATGATAATCGCCTCCCATTTGCAACTGAATAAAGAAGAGAACAACCTGAAATGCAGTTGTTTTACACCAGGGAAAAGAAAACTGATTCATTACCTCGCTGACTAATGAATCCTAACTCATTGATTCATGAGTTACCATAGTAAATACCTTATTTTATGGCTTATAACATGCACTTTACTATAAGACACACCTAGATTTAAAGGAGGAAAACAGAAAAATGTTGGAGCCAGCTGGCTCCAGGAGGCATTCACTTCATAAGATGCACCAAAATTTCCACCCCCTTTTAGGGGTAAAAAAAGTGAGGCTTATAAGCAAAAAAATATGGTAATTGCTTTTGTATAAAGCAAAATTGGGTATTCACAGAGATTGGGTATTCACAGAGATTCACAGGTTCAACCTGTAATTATTTTGTACAAAAAATATGTACATTTATGCAAATAACCTCTTCCCAAATGAGTTCTTCTGCATGTTGAGCTAAGTATTGTGTCCTATTGAAGTGGATACTTATGAGTGCAATCCTATCCCTGCCAACTCAGATGTAAGCCCCATTATAGTCAATGGGGCTTACTCCCAAGTAAGTAAGGTTAAGATTGTAGCATATGAGCCTTGCTGATGGGTGTCATTTTGAGATGAAGAGCAGTCTCCACGTTTTTTTCTCCTTCTGCCATCTTTTGAATCAAGACTTAATAGATGAAATTTTATATCTGAATATTTTCAGACCTGAAACTAGGTGTTGCTCTATCTGATGAGATGTTATTTAGTTTTCTGAAATTCTGCTAGTTATTGGAACAGAACTGAATTATCCTTGGTTCCAATTTTGCATTTCTAGGAACTTGATTTTTCATTCATTCTGTTTAATCCACCTTGTGCCAGATTCCCCTAAGGAGTGGCATATCAAAATCAGTATGAAACAATGAAAAACAAATAAACTGCAGAAAGAAATTCAGTAGAAGAGAGTAGTGTTTTGGAGCAAAGAAATTGGAAACTGTTTTGTTGCAGCTCTATGTTGGAGGTGATGGAGGTGGAAGATTTTTTTTCTAGGGATATGTTTTGCTAGAGATCCATGCAATTTGTTCAAAAAGAAGGAAAATGTAAGCAAGAGTAGATACTCTGCCAATCCATCTCAATGGTGCAATAACTGTCATATATCTCTACCTCCTGCCTTCCTCACATACGTATAATGCGGTACAAGTTGATCTAGCTGGCAATGACTGTTCAGAATTTTCCAAGTTGAACAAGGATTGAATTGACATGCTCTGTTGAGCATATACGATTTGGATTTCCTGTGGATTGATTGAAAAGCAGATTTCCTGACCTAAGACATCCCTCCAAGACACTCCTAAATGCACAGAATATCTTTAATTCCTCTCAGCATTCCTTGACATTTATGTTTGGCTCATCATCTTACAAGAAACATTCAGGATCATCCAGAAACATTCATTCATCCATCCATCCAATTTCTTAATGGAAAACTGAAGAGAACAATCCAATTGGGAGCCTGGCTGCAAACTATGAGCAGCTTGTGTGGAAATACATGTTTAACATAAGCAAGGATGATAGCAGATGGGTGAGTTTATAATAAAAGAATCTGGGAATTTAAACTAGGTTTTTATTTTCCAAATTCACTCAAAAAACATAACTTGTTTTCCTAAAGTTTCTTCACTCCTTTTATGAAAAGGAACTTTAGCGCTAGTCCAAATCAACTGAACTATGAAACACAGAAACTCTGTATGTTTATTTTGGCCTGCACAAACACAGAGCTGAATTAATGCTGAGTTAACAGGATAAAGCCAATGGGAATTCTGTCTAGCAACAGGAGTACAAATGGTTTGTGTTCTTCTTTGTTCATGTATAACTCTATAATTTGAATTAACCCTGATTCCTAAAAAATAATTTTGTTCTACACAAACATAAGAATATATGCACATGGGAAGTAATGCTAAAAATTTCCTGTAAAACTATCAGCAGATACATTTCTTTCCCTTCCCTTCTCTCCCTTGTGTTTCCCTTGTGATTTCAATTGCCACACACATTGCCCTTCCATTTTTATTTTGTTTGTTTTTGCCAGAATACTCGCTTCCGGATTTCCATTCATTACACTCATGATTACTTCATTATTATACAAATCCTACATTTACCTTTTATGAGATAGTTGATGCCTTATGAAATATACATTTCAAACAAAGGTGGAGTAAGGCAACTACTCCAAACAACATGGGTGCAATCTATGTGCATTGCAGGTGGAGGACCACATCAAGACCCTGCCAGCTTTGCCTAAACAGGAGTGCTCACAGACAGTGTGTCAGGACCCTATTGAGACTGGGCAGTATGAATGAGATTCCTGTATCCTGGTACACCTGTTCCTTGTTGCCACTGCTAGTTACTGAATTTCCTTACTGTTACATGTAAGAAGCACAATCCTAACCAGGTCTACAAAAAAGGAAGCCCATTGTGTTCAATGGGTCTTACTCCCAGGAATGTGTCTTTAGGACTGCAGCCGTAATTTAATAGGGGTGATAGCTTAAGAAAGTGAATAACTGTTGGTGGGTCTCAGTATAGGCAGTCTTAATTTGCACGTTTTGGAATTAGTGCCATATTTGAATTAATACAGGAAATCTCATTTATATGGCAGTTTTTGAAATAAAGTAGTCAATTTCCTGCTAATGAGCAATGCTATTAGATGATGGCAGCATTAGGACTGGGGAGGGTTAGAGGCTCTTTTAAATCTAAGAAAGAAACATGGAAAATGTGTTCACAGAGGCTGCACATCTTTCAAAATTTCTTCTGATTGGTAGCAGATAGGGTGGCCATATATCCTGAAAAAGGATAATCCTGATTTTTGGGGATTGTGTTCACGTACTGGCAAATGGAACATAGGTCCTGTCCTGATTTTGTGAAAGAGAATTATGGCAACCGCAGTGGCAAAGCTAGACTAGCAGCACAATCCTAACCATGTCTACTCAAAAGTAAGTCCCATTGTGTTCAATGGATCTTACTCCCAGGAAAGTGTGTTTAGGATTGCAGCCTAGGGCTACAATACAGAGTAACTATGGGACCATTTACACTGACGTAGTTAAGGTACCACCTATGAGAAACCTATGGGAAATGCATGGAGCAATCCAGAGTAAGTGCCTCTTATGTCTTCCTGTAGTTACTCTGGATTGTAGGGTTAGTATACAGCAATGCTTGTAGATATGCAATGCTTGTCCCCCTGCCTCCAGGGGAAGGCAGCAAAGGGAGACTTCAAAACTGGCCTGCCATTCACTTGGAGAGAAGGATCAATCCCATGTGGATGCCTCTTGCCACATATGAAACAGGAGAGGCAAGTGGCATTCCCCCCCCCCATGCATTATAATATTCTAATCTGTTGTGGGGGTCATAAATTGAAAGCAAACTACAGTGGTACCTTGGGTAAAGAACGACTTGGGTAAAGGACGTTTTGGGTAAAGAACAACATTTTCTCAGAAATTTTGACTTGCATAAAGAACACTGTCTTGGGTAAAGAACACTTCTGAGGATGTTTGGAACAGGCTTCCATGGCAAAGGAACCCACAGGGGGACGAAGGGACGAGGGGGGGCAAGGGGACTAGCCTGAGCTACAGTGGGGCCCTGGGCAAAGTTTGGAATAGGCTTCCATGGCCAGGGAACTCATGTGGAGTCTGAGGGGGAGCAGCCTTAGCGAGGTTTGTATGTGGGATCTGTGTGTGGCAGCATGGAAGGTGTGCCTTATCAATGTTCTAATGCTGCTCTCCATCAGCAGCTTGGGAATGTTAAAAGATGCACAAAAAGACAAAGATTCCTTTGAGCCAATGGATAGCAGTGACTCCAGTAATGATAGTGTAAGAGCACAATCTTAACCATGACTACTCAGATGTAAGCCCCATTGTGTCTAATAAGTCTTACTCCCAGAAAAGTGTCTTTAGGATTGCAGCCTAAGTAGACTTCATAGGATCATGCACATTGAATGCATGTTTTGAATTCAATTCCAGTGTTTGTCATCATTTTTACATCCAGTTAATAGTTTTATATGAATATTTTTTGGGTTCTGGAACCAATTGTCTGAGTTTCCATTGTTTGCTATGGGAAAATCCGCTTCATGTAAAGAATGTTTCACGTGACAAACATGCCTCCGGAACAAATTAAATTTGTTACGTGAGGTGCCACTGTATTCTTTCTCAACTTGCTAAGGTGATTAAGGGCGCAATCCAGAGTAACTATGTGGAGTCCTCGCTCCGGTGTAAGAACAATTTGCTCTGGATTGCAATATGAATTTCCCATAGGTTTTCACTACATAGTGCAGCAACTATGGGTACACATAAAGTCTCTTATGTGTTCCCGTAGTTACTCTGGATTGTAGGGTAAGAAGCCTTTTTGCATAGTCATCAAGATAGTTCAGAATTTTCAAATGATTTCACTTCCATTATATTGTTGTAACCCTTGCAGTGGCCTTAACAAATAAGACTGTGTTATTATTGCCATATTGTGTATGAGGCTGAGGAAAAGTAATGGCTTGCTCAAGGCCACCTAATGAATAAGAATATTTTATGGATGATTCTCTTAGAAACTACTGCCAGCATGCATAGGTCTCGGCAAGTGGCCACCAGTATTGAATTTGGCATTCCCAGGTTGGATACCAAGAATGGTTGGATTTCCAGTATATTCCCAGGGATTGCCATACAACAGTAAAAACACCCCTTTTTCAGGTAAACAGCAGTTCTGTAGTGATTGGTAACACCTGTCTTATGGTGGCATATTAACCCACAAAAAAACACCCCCTTCAGCAGCATCCATTTATTTTTTTTCCTTTATGGCAGTCTAGACCAGGGGTCCTCAACCCCTGGTCCATGTTCCAGTGCCAGTCCACAGCGCCGTGCTCACCGGGCCATGCTAGCAGTGGGTCCCAGACCAGACGCGGGAGCCCTGGAAGCTCTCAGCCCTGTGCAGTTTGCCCTGGCTGTGAAGCAAGCCAGGAACTACTTCCCTGGGTTGGACGTAGGCACAGGAGGTGCCCATACATTTTTACCAAAAACAAAATACAGTACAGACATTCATTATTGTGAGTTTTCACAAATTTTTCAAGTTCAAGCCTTAAACAATGAACATATACTAGTTGTGTAGCTTTGTTTTGGGTAGGCTATTAGGTATGCGTCACATTTCACTCAGGGTTGTGTTTTCACTAGTTTGGTTATTAAAAAGTGCTTTTGAGCAACAGATTGTTGCAAAACCTAACCAAGGGAAACTGATCCAAGTCACTCTTGACACTGAAGCAGGACCTTGAAATTTTTGTACAGAAGGCAAAGACAGAACCATTTTAATTAGCCATGAATGATATGTTTGGACTTGATCCAAAAATTTGCAGTTTGACCTTTGTAATGATAGTGGCCATGATGACCTTCACTGTCAAATGTACATTTAGGAATTACAAATTGCTAAAATCAAATCATGGTTTTATAGCATGCAACAAAGGTTTTATGGTTTTTCTTAGAAAGTATCAGGTAAAAGCTGCATGTATTTTCATGTTTTTCCTGTTGTCTGGATTCTCCTAACTTTCTCACATCACAGCATAACATTTAAGGTTCTTGTCCTGACCATTCAGGACAGGAATTACACCATTTTTGAGATTGGCACTTGAATGGGTTCTAACAAGATGTCTGGGCTTGTTGTCTGGACATCACTTAATTTACTGTTTAATTTTTTTGTTCTCAAAGTATTGCTGCCATACCTTCCTTACAATATCATTGAAGAAGATTTGATAAAAGAGCAATGATGCTAAAAGAGAGGCCAGCATATGGCCAACATTGGGAGGTTTTATGTTACCTTGCATCTTGCCTGCCCATTTTGGTAAGTTTGGGTCCAAATACAATGCAGTAAATATGGTAGGAGAAGAACCTGAAGAAATTGTATCAGAGTGAAATTATTTTAATTATATTATTATTTATTTTTTATATTAATCATTTAAATCAATTATTTTAACCTTGCAAACCTCTGCTCTTTCCTCTCCCACTTTTCTGACCTATTGAAGTTTATTATTTTAAAAATCCTTAAATCTTTAAATTCTTCTGCTGTTTTGCAGATGTTTTAGGCTGCAATCCTAAAGACATTCTCCTGGTAGCAAGACACATTTAATACAATGGGGCTTACTTTTGAGTAGAGATGGTTAGGATTGCACAATCAGTTTTTTTCCTGACAAAACTGGCACCTGCCATACCGGCACCTGGTAAAAAGGTGCCGGTATGCACCACAGTGGTGTAGCTAGTAATCCCCATATAACTTATTAATTAGCTGATAGGGGGTGGGCAGGTGGAAAAAGGTGCTGGTACTGAGTACTGGTGAGTACCCCAGAAAAAAGCCCTGAATAAATACCATGTATTTTAACTGCATTATTTCATTTTCTAGACCACCCACATTTTGCTCCTGTTTAATTTTAAGTGAACTCCTTGCTTTGGAGTGCCCCCTATTAACCTGGTTCAGAGGTTTTTCCCAGAGCTACCACTCTGATTTTGGGTTGTTGTAGCAGCTTTTCCCAGTTAAAACAGTTATGTGGAAAACGGGGAGTTAGGTTTTTAGTTTGGGAGTTTTCTTTGTAAACCATTTTGTGAACTTTTTAGTTGAAAAGCGACATATAAATACTGTAGGTAGATGGACAGAGAGGCAGGTGCTGGTCACTAATTGTTGAGTATTGTGTCTTATTATTCATCTAACCTTATGTCTTGGCCTTAAATAAAATGGGTGTTTGTGCCAATGATATCTTAACATTTCAAACATTATTTCTGTATGCTTAAATGCTGAAATTTGAAGCATGCTTTTCAAACTCATATTCTGGTTGATATACCTTTCCAGCCATTTATTAAAATGACAATGAAATGAGTTTGTCAAATGTTTTGTTATGTAATATGATGTGATGTTTTAGTAGAACTTCAGGAACCCAAAAAGAAGCGCCCCAGTGTAATATGACATTGTGGAACCTGAAGATATTAAAACAGAGAAGGGGAAAGTGTTGCTAAAGAAAAGAGTTTCTGAACACCCCTGAATTTTTCTAGTAGGTGACTTTGAATTTCAAGAAGAAGCTTAGTGCCCACAGGTGGGCTGAGGCCGGTTTGCACTGGACCTGTAGAACCGGTTGTTAATTTGGGGCTGCTGTTAGCGAACCTGTTGTTAAAGAGGGGGCGTCATCTTTGAATTGCATGCAAGTGTGTTTGAATTTCTCTTAAAGGGCCTCTGGGTCTGTCTTCCCAGAGCTGAAGCTCCACTCCCTCCTCCTCCCTCTCCTCCTCTTCTGAAACTCCCTTCCCCTCTGAGGGGGGCTCCTTTCCCTCTCTAAGGGCATTTTTTAACTTTAAAATACAGTCTGTTCCCATGACCATCATTCAGACAAAGCACTGCAGTCATTCCACAGCACACTTACCCTACAATCCAGAGTAACTACGGGAGCATAAGAGACTTTACGTGTACCTGTAGTTACTGCACCACCTAGTGAAAACCTATGTGAAATTCATATTACAATCCAGAGCAAATTGTTCTTACACCGGAGCAAGAACTCCCCGTAGTTACTCAGGATTGCGCCCTCAGACACTCACTGCTGAGATGGGAGGAGTCTGGAGCACTATATGAATCTCTCAAAATTCAATGCTTTCAAGTCAGGGTGAAGTGTTTCTTAATGCCCTAAAACTTTGTATGAGGCTATTCAGGAAGGCTGTCTTTGCTAAACGTCTTATTTTGATTAAAAACCTTATTTTTAGCAAGTTTTCAGAAGTTATTTCCTTGTGCAGTTTGCAAAGCATGATGGGTTTCTCATATGTAAATGAGGCAGCCTCTCTGGGAGGGTGTTTTTTTTGAATCAGGCTTTGATAGACAGCTTTACAAAGGGGTCTTTGGGCAGGAATACAGAAGGCAGCATAGAAAGCTCTGGGAGCCTTAGGTGAGTAATAGCAGCAAGCCTGCCTGCCTCCCCAGGTGCCTTTGCAGCCCAGTACTAGGCATGGAGAACTACTTAGTACTACCCAGTACTACTCAGGAGTAATCCACACTGTATAGTAGATGACTGCAGCCTGTGGCCACAATCCTAGCCACACTTTCCTGGGAGCAATTCCCATTGACTATCATGGAATTTCCTTCTGAGTAGCATAGGATTAGGATTTGAGGCTGCTTTCCCATCCACACTTTCTTGAGAGTAAGCCCACTGACTATAATGGGACTTACTTCTGAGGAGATTGGCAGAGGCTTGGATTTCTCCCTCTAGCCCTGTTTCTCCAGCCCTGTCTCCTTTCCTGAGAGTAAGCCCACTGACTATAATGGGACTTACTTCTGAGTAGACATGGTTAGGACTAGGCTCTGAGCAGTGGTGGGCACCAGCAGGTTCGCACCTACTCTATAGAACCGGTTCTTAACAAGAGATAGAACATATAAAGTTTAAAAATAGCCATTTAAAAGTGGCTGCCAGATGGACAGAGAACCGGTTCTTAATTTCTTTGAAGACCATCACTGGCTCTGAGGCCGAATCCTATCCACACTTATCTGGGAGTAAGCCCCACTGACTAGAATGAGACTTACTTCTAAGTAAGCCTGCATAGGATTGGACTGTAAGGTTAAAATCCTGACCACACAGTTCTGGGAGTAAGCCCCATTGATTTGAATGGTACTTACTTCTGAGTAGACACTATTAGTATTGGGCTCAGGCTGCAGTCCTATCCACACTGTAGTCCTTTCCCCCCATAGCCCCAGTTCCCATCCTGCCCCCCAGGAGCCCAATCCACTGCCTACTCTGAAGTAAATCCTATTAAAGTCAGTAGGTTCTACTCCCCTGTGAGGATAGGACTGTAGCCTCAAAGCCCAATCATCTGGCTACTCAGAAGTAAGTTCCATTAGTGAAGCTTACTCCCTGGAAAGAAGCTGGTTTCTAAGAGCTTGTAATCCTATGCCTGACTACTCAAAAGTTAATCCCATTTCAATCTATGAAGCTTACTCCCAGGAAAGTGTGCAGAGGAGTGCAGCATTAGAGCCCAATCCTATCCTTGGCTACTCAGAAGTAAGTCCCATTAGAGTCTGTGGAGCTTACTCTCAGGAAAGTGAATAGGACTGGAGCCAAGGAATGGTTACTAAGTCCTTTGCTTGACTACTCAGAAGTCCTATTATATTCAATGGAGCTTACTTACAGAAAAGTGTGGACAGGATTGTAGCCTTAAGTAGTGGCTTAGAGGCAAACCTCAGCCTGCAGAGGGGACACCACAGACTCTGGTCCTAAACTGTAGATCAGTGTTTCTCAACCAGTGGTATGAGTACCACCTGTGGAACTTGTGGTGTGTCTGCTGGTACTGAGGCACCTGGATGCAAGTGTTATATTGCACAAGAGGCTGGGATTCTAAGAGCCCAAATCTTATGTATGACCATTCAGAAATACTGGTAAGTCCCATCACAGTTAATGGAGCTTCCTTACAGGAAAGTGTGGACAGGATTGTAGCCTTAAGTAGTGGCTTAGAGGCAAACCTCAACCTGCAGATGGACACCACAGACTCTGGTCCTAAATTGTAGATCAGTGTTTCTCAACCAGTGGTATGAGTACCACCAGTGAAACTTGTGGTGTGTCTGCTGTATTAGACACCTGGATGCAAGTGTCATATGTGCTCCCTGAGGCAGCTGGTGGGCTGCTGTGTGATTCAGGAGCTGGAATAGATGGGTCTTTGGTGTGATCTAGTGGAGGCTTTTCTTATGCTTTTATGTTCTTATTTGCGGCACACATTCCCCCTCAGAGCACAACAAGGCGTAATGCATAGGAATAAATTACACTGAACTCAGGGGCTTAATACTGATTGATGCCGTCACAAATGATACAATTTTTTTCTTAAACTTCCCCACCCGCCCCCGCCCCACCCGCCCCCGCCCCACCCCCTGACCCAGCCCCTGCTAGTGTTGTGTGAAGGAGACACTGCAACACTCTGATGGAGAACTATGCAATTGTGTCAGTTTGTGTTAGTTAGATTGTGATTAGGGTCAAAGTTTACAAGGGCCTCCTTTACCAAAATTAATATTCCCCTTGAGTAACAGAGTTTCTCAGCCTTTGGCTATTTCCTTCACAACATACCTGAAGCATGTTCAGAGGTCTAGTAAAATGTAGCTTGCCCTTACTTTCTATTTAATCCCCCCCTTGACTGTAATTAAAGTGGAATTGATTGATGGAGCAGTCACCAGCAATATGTAACCATAATTTTGACTGCTGTCTAGGGATTCTGTTATCACTACAATGATCAGGTTACTTGTTGTGTTAGAGAAACTTGAAGAATACTGTTGCTCTCACATAGCTATGGTGTTATTGTACCCTGATATGAATTTACTATTGTAGAAAAATCAAATTTTTACAGAACTTCTTTCCCTTTCATTGGTACAATTCCCAGGGAAACCAAGGTATTTACCTTCTGAACTATATTGATTTCAAATGTAAGCAATTTTTTTCTCGTATCTTTCTGTTCTGTCAAGTGTTGTCAAACTGTGATGGGCTAGACTGGACAATGCAACTCCTGGGTGTTTCTAAAAAGGAGAGAGAAACCATCTCCTGTCTAGAGGTTGTTAGTGTGGAATTTGTTTTCTATTTTAGCTTGTCAAAATTGATCTGAGGTCAGAAAATATCACAGCTTGTTGGTAACAGATGGATATGTGCATTTTTTGTTCTTTTTTCATTTTCTGCTTCAGAAAAGGAGTTGAAGAAGAACATTTTTAGCACAATCCTAACCATGTCTCAGAAGTAAGCCACATTGCGTTTACTGGGTCTCCGAGGAATGTGTCATTAGGATTGCAGCCTCGGTCTGTTTAATGTGTTAGGATGCCTCTGTCCGCTTTAAATTTAAGGGAATTTTATTCATTGATTGAATCATGATCTCAATGGATCTGTTTCATCTTAAATAGCATCTCCTGTAAGTTCCTTTTCGGAGGGATAGAGTGGATGGATGGGTGGGTGAAAAGCCAGTGCTTGATAACAGCATGTATTTGCGATAACAGCATGTATTTATCATTCACTAGCTAGCCACAAACTCTGAAAATTTATTTCCCATAGTTCTGTAGAAGAAAATGCTCTAAGGAGGCATATAATATACATTCATTCAGTTTTCACTGGTTTAAAATGATGCCAGGTCCAATTTTAGGAACTTTTTATGTTATCAAGCAGTGCAAAAATGTGTTTTCCTTTTTACTCCACCATCTCCTTTTGAGATTATTATCAAACAGTGTGATATGAACAGAGCCAGTCTAAAATGGTTTTTTTTTTTTCAGAAATTGAGGTGTTTTCCAAAAAGGGGAAGGGAGACAGAAAGTGGTGTTATTCCAGTTATTTTAATCAATGTTATCAAAAGTAATCACAGTTATATAGTTGTATGTACAGGTGTGCCCCTTATCTGCAGGGGTTCCCATTCCAGAACCCCCTGTGGATAGCTGAAACCACATATACAGGTGAACAACCTTCAGAGAGGCTTCTGAGCTCAGCCTCAATAGAGGCCACAGACATCTGTCAATAGCTTCTGCTTGGCCCAGAATTTGCTCAGAAGCACAAAAATATGACTTCTGGTTTCAAAGATGTCATGTTTTATTATCATATAATAACACGTTAAGAACAGATTGTAGGGATTGAATTGTTGTGGTCTTCTACAGTTCTATTCTCTCCTCAAGATTCATTGTAGTAGCTAGTAGAAGCTTTGATAGCAAGTACTGTGTTGTGAGTATAGTGTTGGACCAGGGTGACCAGATGCCCAAACCTCAAAAGGAGGACAAGGTCTTGGATTCATCTCAGCCTGGCCTTTCCAGTGGACAATGCCATGTTTGCCTAAAGCCACAATATTTGACACTTTCAGTTTCCCTTAGGGCTCAATGCATATTTTTTATTTTTAGTTTTTTAGCCGTAACTTTTGATAGGGAGGAGATATTTCAAAACTGATTTTTGCATTGGATCCTGCTATTCAGTATGAATCCAATGACATATGACATGATGGTGTACTGCACACCATTTCAAAGTTCCAAAATGGAGCCAAAATGGAGGTCAATGAAGCCTTTTGAAGGACACCCAGACAGGAGACTAAAAAAAGAGGACAAATCCAGAAATTTCTGGTCATATAGTCACCCTGTGTTGGACTTGCGTCAGGAAGACAAGGTGTCAAGTTCTTTTTAGCAGTGAACTTAATTAGAAGTTATTTTGGGCACGTCATTTTTTCTCCGGCTAACATACCTCACAGGAGTTTCAAAAATGAGATAACCCCATGAATATCACTCAAAGCTTGGAGGAAAAAGACGGAACAATTAAGTGATATTTAATATTTAAGTAAATATTTCAATTCATAAAGCAACTGAAAGATGCTTGTAGAATTAATGTAAGAAAATAAAAGTCTCATGATTGCTTCAGACTTGTGATGGCAAGTCACAAAAAGTGCAGGCTATAATAGGCCTCCCCAAATAGTGCATTGTAAGAGAGGTGATTATTCTCTGTCATGTGTGTGCCTTTAGTTGCGTGTTGTGTGCTTCACATGGCCCCATTTACAATCTTTAACATGTTATCGGCTTTCTCACAAACCTGTAGGGGTTCTGTTTTGGAATATACAGCCCTGCAGTTAAGTGGAACCGTGGATGGAGGCTCAAGTCCCCACTCCCTGACTGCAGGGAACTTTGTTCCCCTTGTTTCTGCAGGATCTTTTGAGTCCAGCAAAGGCTGTGTATGTCTCTGTGTATGTCTCATGGGCCTTTTCTGGGCTCAGACTGATTCTTAGAGTCAAAGCACATTTAAAAAACCAGAAGTGACATTTTTAATGCCTTAAAAGGCATTGGGAGGCCAATGAAAGCTCTCTATAAGGGGTGCACACATGGGAGTACATATTGTGAGCCCAATGAACCTGATAAGCGAATCTACAAAAATAGGATCTGAAGATTCTGGTCCCTTCTGTATATCCAGTTTGTCAATTCTGTGAAAGATAATTGGTTGAACATGAACTTGTTTAAATTGCTATACAGTGCAACTCTAGTTGTTTGCCCAGACATGTGTCTCATTGAATTAACCCTTCGGGTCCCAATCGGGTCCATTGGACCTGATTGGAAGTTTGTGTTGTGTTTTTTTACTGGAATTCATTATTATTACTTGACAAGACTTTCTGAGTTTCTTACTGCTAATGAGACAGTTACAAATGCAAAAGAAGAAAAGTGCTTGAATTTACAGTTTTTCTGTAAATTCCAATTTAAAAATATCATCCATGCAAAATGGGTCCAATGGACCCGACCTGGGCCGATATGTGACAATTGGAATTTACAGAAAAACTGTAAATTCAAACACTTTTCTGCTTTTGGATTTGTAACTGTCTCATTAGCAGTAAAAACCCCAGAAAGTCTTGTCAAGTAAAAATAATGAATTTCAGTAAGAAACACAACACAAATTCCACTGGACCCGGTTGGGATGATGTGTATAAATTGGAATTTACAGAAAAATTGTATTATTATTATTATTATTATTATTATTATTATTATTATTATTATTATTATTATTATTATTATTATTATTATTTTATTTATTTATTCATTCATTCATTCATTCATTCATTTATTTATTTATTACTTGGAAAGTCTTTTCAAGTAATAATAATAAATTCCAGTAAAAAACTTAACACAAACTTCCAATCAGGTCCAATGGACCCTGCGGTACAATTTGTTAGAAAAACCGGTTGGGATCCAGGTCCCCTCTGTATATCCAGTTTGTCAGTTCTGTGAAAGATAATTGGTTGAACATGAACTTGTTTAAATTGCTATACAGTGCAACTCTAGTTGTTTGAGTAATTGACATAATTCAGTATGTCTCATTGAATTAAATAGAATTTACTTTCAGAAAATGTAAATAGGCTACACCCAATACTGAATTGCTCAGTGTGCGGTCCCTACCACACAGGCTCATACTGGGCTAGCTCTATGGCTAGCCTATCACTTAGCTTAATTTAGAATTCACCTAGAAATCACACTGAAATTTCAAAACATTATCCAGCTCTGAAATTTTCACAAATATGAAGTCGTTTGGGAAGTGTTATTAGAGCTACTTAAGGCTAAATTTTAATTCTGTTGGAGTTTGCAAGTAAATTAAAAGCTGTTCTTCCTTTCACACTGTGTTAATGTATTGGTTGTTTCAGCCTGTGGGTTGATGATCTTTTTACCAATTGCCTTTTTTCTTTGCAATTGGAAAGAGTAATATAAATAACAGGAAAATATACAGCAGACTGGCCATCAGTTACTGCTTTGAGACATTTCCCTAATCCTGTAAATTATGTCTGACCAAGAAGAATACTTCATAGTATTGTTATATGATTTGTCTGTTTTGCTTCCCCAGGCAACAGAATGGGGCTCAGATGAAGACACCAGGAGATCCTGTCAGAGTAAAGGAAAAACTGAGGTATGTTTCAATTCTGCCTCTTCTTGGATACAAATAAACTGTACAAATAAACAAAAGTACAGAGATTTAAAACAATAATGAACTGTCAGGTGCCATTTTTCAACTCTCTTGGTGCCACCATTACACATATATTAAGTTTTATAGAATATTCTGCTTATTAATAATTAGGGTTGCAATCCTAATCCCCAGTTAGGTTGGCATAAGTCCTGGCACACGTCCTGTGCTGGTCTGGGAGTGTCTGTAAGTGCTATAAAGCATTTCTGCACCACTCATGGATGGGGAGTTAGGACAGTGCACAGACATGTACTGGCCTCCCAACACTACCAAAGGAATGGGAAGCAGTTGAGTTGTGCCGCCCTAAATTGGTTACGATTGCACCCTTAACATGTAAATTAAAGATTCAGCCTTGGAGGAGGTACAACTTCTTGCAAATCAGAGAGCATGATGATGAGAGATAATTATTAAAGATCTACTACAGAGCAGGGACTGCTGAAGTCAAATTGGATCTCAGCCATATGAGACTGATGTTTGACAGTAACTCAAGAGATGTACATTTCTTTACCAACGTCAGAATGTGCAGCTGGCAGACCATATCTGGTTCTTTCTACATCTTTTTCCACCTGCCTTCCTTATCTTCCAGCTTAGAGGTAGTTCTTGGATGATGCTTGCCTGAACCATGCCATTTGGCTTAACAAAGCCATTTGGTTTAACAGAGCATTGTTTCACAGCAGATTAGCCTGCTGTCCCTCAGCCTTCCAACATAGGAATGTTAAGAGATATTGTCATGTCCTTGACCTTAAATGGCAGCCATGACTTGGAGGAGGAAGATGAGCCAATCAAATCCATACCATTGGTACTGCAGCAGAGATTAGTGATCCAAATTTTGGCATCAAATATGAACTGAGGAACCAGGAGCCACTGCAATCTGCAATTCTTCCCTTGAAGCTGTGCAGCTGCATGGCTCAAAACCCAACCAAGCTGAACTCTACACAGCTTGGAGTTTGGTGTTCCTGGCAGTCTGGTGATGATGTACAATGTCATCACCATTAATCCTGAAACACAGTCAAGCTATTGTGCGGCTGTGATTGTGCCCAAACAACACTGTAGATAACTTAGGGAAGAGTTTGTGAATTTTTTCCTGCATAAGGGCAGAACATTAAATGACGATGTCCAGGCTTTTGTTGATGATGTCATCACTGAACACTGTGCAAAGCTCCGTTTGAGAGGGTAATTACACACACAGCAGACCAATTTGCCAACACAACAGACAGACAATGGCAGAACTGCCTTTCAAGGCTCACTGAATCCATGTGATATCACTAACACTACTTCCTAGGTAAAATGCCTCCTGTTGGTTGTCATCTACTTTGAGACTGCAAGCTTGATGTCTTTAGTCGGCAAGCCAGATTCAGATCATGTGCCATAGGCTGCCAACACATGCCTTATGGATAATATTGAGTTGAACTCAGGAACAACCAGTTTCCCATCATAAGTTTGAGTCATACGATACCAGTATTCACTCATTAGCACAAGAAGCTCACAAGTATTAGAGAAGTGGCAAAGCAATCCCTAGGGACTACCCCTTTAAGTATCATCACTGTTCAGCAAGTAGTAGGAACCTGGAAGAGGTAGTGAGTCCCAGACAGATTCAAAGATACAGGGCTGGAATCAACACCAAAGTTATTGATATTTTTAGTAAATTGTTTTAAAAAATAAATCTTTCTAAAAATAAAAAACAGAAAAATAAAGGGGTTGAGTCAAAAGGAGACTGGGATACTATACAAAGGAGAGTTGGTGTCTATGCAGTTTTGTCACAAGAAGCTGTGAGCATATATGAAGTCAGGGAAATGTAAATGGTTTATTGAGTCACAAGTGAAGTGAATTTGGTCTTTATTTTGTCTTTGAACAAAACTAGAAAAAATCTTGCCATAGGCAGAAAGGACCATGGATCAGCACTCAACTCTTTTAGTGGCACCATTTCCAAATGCTTGTGTCTCGTTCTTTTTCTCTTTAACAAAGAGTACCAGTCCTTTCTGTCTTCCCTAAAAATGTTTTGTAAGCTGTACAGCAATAACAAGTCTTGCAGGCATTAAAAACAAACAAGAGACAGGAAATCATTAGCAAATCCTGTTTGGTATCTTCTGCACGCCAAGAGAAGACAGCTTGGCTGGGAAAAACTGATTAATGAAATTGTTTGTCTAAAGAAATAAATATAAATATCCAAGAGCGTGTTAATAATAGTGCTTTGTAGCCTGCAAGGTGTTCAAAGAAAATTAGGACAGACGGCAGCAAATATATTAAAATTTTCTTTTTGTGCTCTGGAATGAAATTTCTTTGTAAAGTTAGAGTAGGTGCAAGTCTTTTTTCCCTCCATTGGTTGATGATCTCCAAAGTCAATCACAATGCAATCCAAACCATTGGTTATTTCTGCCCCACTCCTGGGAGGAATAGGCCACTGCATAGACATGCTCTGGCCTCCCCACAAAACCATGAAAAAGGGAGATGGGCAAACCATGAAAAAGGGAGATGGTTAGGATTGTGCACTCAGTTATATTGCTTCCTTAAGTTGCTTCTGGGAAAAAAAAATTGGCTATAGCTGATCATAAACTACCAGAGTAGTACCAAAGCCCAGAGATAACTTCCTACCTTTCCTGTTACACCATCTTGCATTCATGCAGGCAGAAGAGGACAGGTGTATGTATAACTTTCCCATCACCCACATTATGCATCCTTCCATGTTTTCTGTATCTTTTGCATTAAAAGATAGGCACAAACCCTGTCATGATCAGTTACTGTGTTGTCTGTCACAAACCTGCTTGTTTTGAGATTCCTGTTTTATAAGACATTTTGTAATGTGTTTTTTAGAGCTTTGATCTTTTTTATTATTTCATAATAATGAAGAAGCTTTAAAAGAAAGGGGGTTTGGGGAATGAAGTTTACATTTTTTGGGCCCAATCCTATACAGCAGGGGTGTCCAACACGCGGGCCGGGGGCCACATGCAGCCCCAGACAAGGGTGGATGCGGCCCTCCTGCAAAGCTGGCCACCACCATTGGAAAAACCGGCTTTGTGGCAGCAGCCATTTTCAAATTTCACATGCTTCTCTGTTCACTGCCCTGGGTGGCCACCACAAAGCTGGTCTGGGCTGCCTGGATCTTCCCTCTACCTGCCTCCTGGCACTCAGAGCGCTTCAGGTCCCTGCAGACCTTGCAGTGCTCATCCACCCGCATCCCACAAAAGCAGCCTCAGCCTTTATCCCAGCTGCTGCCTGCTGCCCTTGAGACCTACTCAGAAGTAAGCCCTGTTAAAGTCAATGAGGCTTACTCCCAAGTTGCAGTCTGAGAGCCCAATGATGCATAGGATGGTCTGTGATCCTCTCCAAGCTTAACCTTGGAGATATGCTGCAACCCTAACCCTATTGTGAGCTATCTAGGAACTCTATTCTCTTAACTCCCAAATGCTTTCATCTGTAGATCAAGGAAGAGACATGCTGTAAAATTTATTTAAGTTTTTATGTGGATTTCTGAGGTTTAGAAAATGTTATGGCTCCATCATATTGCAGGGGGTTCATTTAAACATAAACATAAACACCCTGAACTTGTAGAATAAGTCTTTGGGTCCTGAAAAGCTTGAGGGCTTTAGTGTGACTAGTTGTAAACTCGATCTTTAATCAGGCAGGGTGACCATATGGTACACCTCGAAATGTAGGACAAGGGTCCTCAAAATCCAGACTTTCACTTGAAAATCCAGACTTTGGGAGGACCTTGTGTTACATTTTTAAAAAATGTAGGACAAAATGCAGGGCATCCTACATTTTGTCCTACATTTTTAAAAAACGATCACCCCCCGGCAGCTTACCTTGTCCAGGGTTGGGGGGGCTTGTCCGGGGATGGGGGCTCGTGTGTGTTTTGCAACCACGTAAATGTGCTGCTCGGAGTGGCGCGCGCCTACAGCGGCCGTCCGAGCAGCCTCCTTGGGAAAGAGAAGCTGTGCGCACGCGGTCTGCAGTGGCGGAGCGTCCATCCGCAGACCGCTCCCTTCAGGCGCGCCTGGCTGGGGCTCTTTCCCTCTCACCTCTGGCACTGGCCCCAGCCAGGCATGCTTGAAAAGAGCGGTCTGTGGATGGACGCTCCGCCGCTGCAGACCGTTCCGATCTGAGGAGAGACCGGGCGGTCTCTCAGAGGTAGAGGCTGTGCGCATGCGCACAGCGTCTACTTGTTTAAGAGCGCACTGGGCAGGGATAGAGAGGCTGTGCGCATGTGCACAGCTTCTCTTTCCCAAGGAGGCTGCTCGGACGGCCGCTGTAGGCGTGCGCCGCTCCGAGCAGCACATTTACGTGGTCACAAAGCACACACGAGCCCCCATCTCCGGACAAGCCCCCCCCATGCCCGGACAGGAAGTGAAATTCCGGACCTGTCCGGGGGTTTCCGGGCGTCTGGACGCCCTGTTAATCAGGTTATTTGTCTCTCCCATTGTTTAGGTTTCTGTGTCTTGAGTTATTTTTCAGTAATGTGCAAAGCAGAATAGCATAAGCATTTTAATGCCCAGTCTTATTCTGAGCCATAGAGGATGGACAAAATTGAGAGCCATTCTGTATGAACTGTTTTAAAAGTAATGCAACATTCATAAAAGAATGTTTTTATAGGTTTGAACACAGCCAGAGTTAAGTTGGAACCATGTACCAGTTCCTCCTTGTGCAAAGGTTAATAAGCCAGTGCAGTTGAACCATGGATTCCTGCCACGTACAGGCACATATGTACAGGAACCCATATTATGCATATCCTAGAATCCAGAATGTCATGAATGTGCTGCATCACTTCTAGAGGCCTGCCCATGGCTCATGGATGCCACGCTGCCTGTGGCTCATGGATGCCACACTCAGACTAGTAAATTTGTGCTAGCCAAGGCAGACTATGGCAGAGGATGGGAGAGGGTTGGGAAGATGGCTATTCAGGGTGGGGAAAGAAATGGATCAGACCTGGCTGTATTTTAATCCCAATTTCTGGCCCAATTAGCTTTATATGAGTTGCTTTGATTTCAACATGATTTCATCAGTGATTTCATATGGATGGATCTGAGTAGCTCCATAGTTACTCATTGTAAAGGGAAAGCACCTTACTCAGAATTCAGCCACCTCCTTTGCTGAATACAAAGCATACTATTTGGCCTGCCTCTTCTAGCACAGGTTAGGATTGGGCTGTAAATGTGATACCAGATAGGTACTTTTTGCTATCTTGTAAAAATCCCTTACTTGCCTCCGATCTGTTGGTTTGACAGTTTTAAGTGCTGTCCTAGAGATGGATATTTATGTGCTAACTCTTCTTATTTTTTTTAAACTGATATTTTTTATTAAGCTACATTGTGAGCCCTTTAAAGCCTTTGAATGGAAAGGTTTGGCAGGATTATAAAGAAATAAGTTAAACCCAGAGTATACAATGGTGCATGAAGCACACAACTGAAAACAGTTTGATAGAGCACTATCTCTTTTTATATTCAATATGCAAATAAAATCTTATCCAACTGAATATAGGACAGGAGTCTCAACGTATTTTACACAAATAAGACTCAAAGCCCATTTACTAATGTTAACACAGTAACCAATAAAATCTGCAAAAATGTGTTATTAAAGAGCCAAGAGATGGCCTTGGTTGCAATTATCTACAGATATCTGGTAATCTTCCCATTTCAGTAGAAGCCTCTTCTTCACATATCTCTTCTATGGCCACTAGAATATTTTAATGTCTCTGGAGTTGTGCTAAGACTTCCAGTGCGTGAAACCAGGTTAACCTCAATCAGGCTGGTTCCTTTCAGTCATCAGTCAATAACTCCAGCTCATATACTTGTTCCTTCACTATTTCTTGTTAGCTGAATAATGGCTCCTTTATTTCCATGAAATGTGCTGTGAAATATACTAAATTAGGCTGTGAGCTGCCTCAAACCTTTTTTTAAAGAGAAAGACATAATGTCTGTATTTTAAATAAATATGGGGGCAATCCCAGGGTGACCATATAGAATGAAGGACAGAGTGCCTCTACTTTTAAGCATTGTATAGAAGAGGAAATTCAAGCAGGTTTAACTCATTCTAAAAAGCAGCACCTGTCAAAATTCCCTCTTCTATACAGTGCTTAAAGGTAGAGGCATTCTGTCCTCCATTCTATATGGTCACCCTGCTGCAATCCTAAGCTCCAGTTAGCCCAGCATAAGTCTCATACTGACGTGGGAGTGTCATAAAAGTGCACTCTTGAGGAGGTGTGGGTTAGGCCAGTACAAAGGCATACACCCACCTCGCCACACCACCACAGGAAGGTAGGCCAGCTGAGTTAGGCCGGCCTAAATTCTGAAGGAGCAGGTCTGCAGTTTGGGGATTCTCCTGGATTTGCAACTGCTCCTGGAGTCCTAGATTGCAGCTGTGGCCAGGGGAGCCTTTGCTCAGCTTCGGCTAATTCGCCAGCTGCAACCATACCTGAGTTGCTCGGATCTGGCAACGGTGACCCATGCCCTAGTGACATCGAGACTGGACTATTGTAACACGCTCTACATGGGGCTGCCTCTACAGACGGTCTGGAAGCTTCAACTAGTTCAGAATGCAGCGGCCTATGTGGTTGCTGGTGCTCGTTGGTTTGACTCTGTCGGGCCACTGCTTCAGAAGACTACACTGGCTGCCCATTCGTTTCTGGGCTGAATTCAAAGTGCTGGTCCTGACCTTTAAAGCCCTAAATGGCACAGGTCCAGAGTATCTGAGGGACTGCCTTCTTCTGTACAATCCAACCCGTCACCTAAGGTCATCTGAGGGGCCTCTACTGACTGTGCTTCCACTAAGAGATGTGAGAGGTATGGTGGCCAGAGATAGGGCCTTCTCGGTGGTGGCACCCCTGCTTTGGAACTCCCTCCCCTTAGAATTGAGGAAAGCTCCCTCAATACAGAGCTTCAGGTGGAACCTTAAAACCTTTTATTTTAAAAAAGCTTTTTAATGGGGCCGAGGTTGGGAGGCTATTGTTTTATTGTTTTTAGTATACAGCTCACTTAAAGAGCTTGGGAGGTTGGGAGGCTGTTGTTTTATTGTTTTTAGTATACAGCTCACTTAAAGAGCTTAATTCGTTCCTTAATTCGCTCTTTAAGTGAAATGCTCTTTAAGTGAAGTGTATTTTCCCATAGGAAACAATGGAAACTCAGATGATTGGTTCCACAACCCCCAAAATATTCATATAAAAATATTAACTGCAGGTAAAAATGATGACAAAATACTGGAATTGAATTCAAAACACTATAATATAATACAGACCACAATTATTGTAATAAAACACTGCAATATTCTGTACAATAAAAAAAGAACTTTTATGGGCAAGGATGACTGATTTTCACTAAGAGTCACTGGTGTCTTTCTGAGCAACTTTCACAAGGAACCTCTGTGTGTGAGAGAGATCTAGATAGGCAGTCTGCAACAGCAGAGGGGACTGATCCTATGCTGTCTACTCAGAATCAAGCCCCATTAAATCCACTGTGGCTTACTCACAGGAAAGTGTGTAGGCTGCGTTTTGCATGCACAGCAACATCAGAAGGGCAAGATTCTATGCTGCCTATTTAGAATCAAGCCCCATTAAATCCACTGGGGCTTACTCACAGGAAAGGAAAAGTGCAGGCAGGGAAGGTAGTGGGGGCAGAAGGGTGGTTGTAATGGGGTCCAGGCAGGGGGCTTCCTTGGGGGCAAGAGGTCTGTTTGAGGGGGCTGCAGAGGAGGTGCAGGAGAGTATTCCCTCCTACCTGATAGAGGCTGCATAGGCTGGGCTGTCCAAGTTCTCTGGCTGCAGGAGAAGAGCAGCCGTCTTTGTTCCCCTGATGAAGAGGCTTTTCAGCTCTTCTGCTCTCCCTGCTGGTCTCTTCCATGTACTGCAGGGCGAAGAAAGTTCTCATTCCCTCAGCCCAGCCAATGCTGGGGAGAGACAGGGAGAAGGACAGGGAGCCCAGCCAATGGGCACTCTTTATGCAAAAAAATGCTCTTTAAGCAAAGCGAAACTACAAAGAAATGTTTGCTCTTTATGCAAAAAATGCTCTTTAAGCAAAGCGAAACCACACAGAAATTTTTACTCTTTAAGTGGAACGCTCTTTATGCAAGGCACTTGTTAAGCAAGGTACCACTGTACAGTGGCGCTTCACGTAAAGAACGCCTCACGTAAAGTATGTTTCACGTAACAAACAAAAATTTATCTAGGATTCTGCTTCACGTAACAAACTGTGCTTCACGTAAAGTACACATTTGTTGGCAGTTGGGGCAGATGCGCTGGCCATTAGCCTGTTTAAAAAGCGTCAGGGCTGCCTAGCGCAGCTGCCCATAGTGAAAGCAACACTTCCATGCTGTTCCTCCTGTGGCCGGGCATCTGCTGGGCAGAGGGATTGAGGAGCAGTGGAGAAGAGGGAAGCAACTCAGAGCTGGCCAGAAGGGAGCAGGGGAGAGAGAGGCTCAGGATGGAGAGAAGGAGAAAGTGGGGAGACACTTTGAAGGTGTCTTGGATTGCAGCCTCCTAACCATGTCTACCCAGAAGTAAGCCCTATTGTGTTAAATGGGTCTTACTCCCAGGAAAGTGTCTTTAGGACTGCAGCCTAAAGCTGCAATCCTTAAGACACTTTCCAGGGAGTAAGTCCTTTTGAACACAATGGGGCTTACTTTTGAGTAGACATGGTTAGGATTGTCCTCTAAGTAGACTTCATAAGATCATGCACATTGAATGCATGTTTTGAATTCAATCTCAGTGTTCTGTCATCATTTTTACATCCAGTTAATATTTTTATATGAATATTTTTTGGGTTCTGGAACCAATCATCTGAGTTTCCATTATTTCCTATGGGAAAATCTGCTTCACGTAAAGAACGTTTCACGTAACAAAACATGCCTCCAGAACGAATTAAATTTGTTATGTGAGGCATCACTGTATATGTTTTAGCTTGTATGTTTTAATTGTTTTTATTGAATTGTTCTATTTATGTTTTTAATTATGTTTTATGTCATCCGCCTTGAGTCGGGCTAATGGCCCAAGAGAGGCGGGATATAAATTTTTAAAATAAATGAAAATAAATAAATAAATTGCTGAACTTTCTGCCAAAGTCAAATTTTAGTCGCATGGTGTAAGAAACTAATACAGTACTGCAACTCTTCAGCCTGCAGGTGAAAATTTTTATTTTGTATTACTCCCCTCAAATGCTCTGTGGACAGTGTACATGCATTTCTGGGAGATAGTTATACCAAGCCTTTCACTTTCTTACAATGTAGTCGAAGGAAAGTTGCAAGGGTGAGATCTCAGATCTTGGCCAAAGCACTGAGACCTTTATTTCTTGAGATTCCATTTGATAGGTGAACATACAATAACCCTTTCAGATCTGTTTCTGAAAGATTGTGCACTGCATCTCCCCAGCTGAAGCCTTGCTTGATGACGGAGAAGCATTTCCTATCTGATCTCCATTGTATCTGATCAAGACATAAGGAAACAGAAAAAGCAAGCATCTCCGAGGAACATTGTGGTCTTGACACATTCATTCTGAGTGCTTTCCAGGCCAGCCAAGGCAGTTCAGATTGCAGTATCTGCTCAATAGAGTCTCTTAGCATCCTTGATAAAATACATTCGCAAACAGCAACTGCATATGGTGCCTCATTTGTAGGTAACATTGTATCATTTATTATAGACAGCCTTTCAACAAGTGGATTTCCATATCAAAAATGAAAGGAAATAGCTTTGTCTATGACTGACTAATGTGTCTTACTTTCCCTCCCAGGTGCTTTGGAGTGGTTTTGCCCTGTTGAAATGTGCAAATGAAGTCTTTGGGGAAATATTCAGCTTTGTGCAGGGCTTTGAGATAGGAAGTGGGAAACAGAGTTTTAGCTCAACACAAGGAGCAGGTGCTTCAGCTGCAAGCTTTTTAGTGCCAATCTCTGGAGAATGACAAGTAAAGGCAATAAGAACAACTAAAATTTTGTGCAAGTTATTAATATTTTTCAAAGTATACTTTCATTTTATTCCTTACCAGCCATATAGTCAATAGTTGTTCAGAGCTGCAATATACTAGAATATGTTTTTTTATCTAGAACTGTAGGTTCCCAAACCATTTTGAGACTAGCAACTCCCTTGACCCACTGGGCCATTGGTCACAACTCTTCTTTAGAGTTACAATCCTAGACATAATATGCACAGTGCTTTTTTCCTGGGGAAAAATTAGCTGCTAGGGGAGGTGGAAAAAGGTGCTGGTACTGAGTACTGGTGAGTACCCCCAGAAAAAAATGCCCTGGTACAGAGTAGCAGGCTTTTCTCAATGAACCCATGGCTCCCCTGTTTCGTTTCCACAGCTCCCAGACAGCTAAAACTTGCAGATTGGGACCACTGGAGAACACTGTAAAATGAGGTGGAGTGGTAGTTCTGACAAGTCACTTAACTTTGCTACTGATAGTAGATAATGGAAAATAGCATCTATTCCATGTGACCCTGCTGTCTATGGGATGGATGAGATACACAGTGCCTTCCCCTTGCCACTAAAGCAGCATTAGGGAGCATTTGCCTTCCTGCAATACATGTTGTCCCAGTTTGTGGCAGGCCAAGCATCTTCATAGTTTTGCACCAATGTTCATTTTGCTTGAATTCAGCTGCTTTTTAGTGTCAAGTGTTCAAGAGAGTGAAATGGACAATCGAACAAAGAGATTGATTATCATGAATGAAATATACAAAATTTTTGTTTCAGATGATTGAATCATATATTGTCCCAGCACAGTTCGCCAATAACCTAATTAAGTTTTATAGAATGTATCACACATGGACTATTAGTTTTATGAAATTGCATTTTCCAGCATTGCTTTGGTGCTGATTATAAAGAAATCTTTAGTAAAGACTTCTGGTACAATCTTTAAATGTATTTTTTATACACTGCAACCAACTCATTTCCTATCCAAAAGTACTCCTTTTTTCATGACATCAACAAGACAAGTTTTAAGCCCTTGGAAGACTGTTGAAGTGAAGGCAGTCTTCCTTCCGTGTATGACCGCAGCATGCACTGGGAACTGTGGGGAAGTTGAGACCTTCATTTGCTCTAGGGATGACTGTTGTGGGGGTTGGAAGTTTGGCTCTGAGACAGTTCTCAAGAGGAACAGGCTGTTTTGGAACTCATTCTTTTACCAGGTGCTTGGAACACAAAGGGAGAAACTACCTATAGTAACTTTAATAACTTAATTTTTTTCCTTCACATGTCAAGCTTAGAAGGATTGGCACGCATCTGGTAGGCACATCAAGCTGGACTGTGTTCAGCTTGGTATGTCTCAAGTTATATAGGCTGAAGTCATGTAGGGCAGAGACTGTGATCTTTATGTATTTTGTGCATCACCCAGCACATTGCTGGCTCTATGTAAATCTTACATTGTGTTAATAGTAGTAGGAGGTTTAACCTGCTGTATATTACATGTGTCTTTGTAATTTCAAAACTCAATCAAAGCAAATGTGTGCGAAGCAAATGTATGTGTCTTTCATGTTATTTTTTTTGCAGTGTCACTTGCTGGTCACTTCTAGCATAATGGTCTATTAAATAAGTCTGATGCATGACACTATTATCCTTGGGTACAACATATCCTAATCATATCAGATTTCTGTTGCCTTAAGATTTATAACCTTTGTGTATGTTTCTTAAAATTGGAGATTCCTGTTGCGTTCTGGCTGTAAATTATGCTTAGTGACCTAGAAGCTGTTCCTGTTAATCCTGCACATGTAGGAATTGGTTTGAACTTTCTTTGTGAGAATATCTGTGTTACAGCGATGTACTTTACTATTTTTAGGGCTAAAGCATGATATCAAAATTGGGATGTGGAGGGCAAAATTATAACCAACTTTCCAGCTCTGAAGTAAGGACTATGCAGCTCTGAGTTAAGGGAACAAACATTCCCTTACTTTGAGGAGGCCTCTGTGAATTACCCAACTTCAGGATTCACACATGTCCAGTTGGCCCAGCGGTATCAGTGCTGGAAGGTTAGTTAGGATTTGGACTCTAAGCCCCATTGAACTTCAATTTGTATAAAGGTTGACCTCCATGTTAGTAACATGTATTTTCTGTCTTTTTTACCCCTTCAGGAGGAATGCCAGAACTATGTTCGAGTTCTTATTGTTTATGGCAAGAAGGTTTTCACTTGTGGCACCAATGCCTTTTCACCGGTGTGTTCCAGCAGACAGGTATACTGGGCCCTTCCTCTTTTAGGATGGATCAGGGTGGAATGAAAATAAATTGTAGGAGAACAATATGCTGAAGGGGCCTATATAGATTCCATTTTCAGGTTCATCAGACTAGGTTTATCAGCCAAAGGTAACTGAAGCAAAGTCAATTGATACTAAACTGGCAAGTTTTTAAAGGATCAGTAACTGACCGGCATTAACAGGTGATGTTTTGCTCTGCTTTGTTCTGAGGGGACAACTGGACAATCTTCACCTAAAAGCAAAAGGTGATAACTACAAATTATGATTGAAGGGATGGTGGAGCAGTCCCAGACTTTCTTCACTCAATTCAGTCGCTGTCATTTCTTTCTGACCTTCTTTTGGCTTGAAAAGCAATAGAGCATATTCTGCCCACATGGCACTGCACTGTTTTTCTGAGTTGGTCAGTCTTGGGAACTGGAGACATCACCTGAAACTAGGCATCTGGCAAATTGCAAGCCTGGTCAGTTTCAGGAATACTTAAAATTAAGAAATCATCACAGGATTTAAGTGCTTGTTAAAATGAACTCTTGTGAATGGCAACGTCTAAAGGCCATTAGAATAGCTATTATGACTAAGTGGATGCACCGTTCTTGAGAGACACATTATGCTTATGTGAAATCATGTAGAAGAGAGGAAGAATTTTTGCAACATAGTCATTATATTAAAGTTTATCAAAGCCAGTGTTTCTCAAATTGTGGTTTTAGTGTTTCTCAAAGTAAATGGGTTGCAAGCCAATTTCAATGGGTCCCCATTCATTTCAATATTTTATTGTTAATATATTAGATTTGATGCAATCATAGTATATGACTGCTTTCGGGAAAATGTTACAGATTAGTACTTTTAACAGGTTACTATGTGTATGCTTTTAACAGTAATAGTAAATGGGATTTAATCCTGGGTGAATGTGAGTAGAATTGCAGCCTAGAATATTTAAAATTTTTCCTGCCTGGTAATGTCACTTCCAGTCAAGACATCACTTCCAGTGGATTGTAACTGAATCTTATTCTAAAAAGTGCATCCTGGTGCTGATAGTTTGAGAACCACTGAATTCTCAGCCAAAGGAGAAGACCTTTTGAATGATGAAGACTTGGGAAGAAATGAAAAAGAAGGAGAAGATAAGTACATGGACGTGGAATGCTTCTCCTGGCAGAAAGCAACAGCAAATCGGATTCCTGACTTTTTAGCCAATTGGTGCTCTTGATGTAATGCTCATTAAAACCCTTGCTGCCCAGACTCCCTGAAGCTTAAGGTTCAAGTAGTTTCAAGGGTCTTGAAAACAACACATTATGCAAATACCTGTTGTATGATTAAATTATTCTGGATCAGTATACATCCTAGTGCACTGAGTGTCATCCTGTTAGTTCAAGCTACATATGTGTGAAATATCACATGGTGCACAATGTATTTCTTAGACAATTTTAAAAAATTTCCATCTCTTTCTCTCCCTCTTCCCACTTTTTCCACCATTTAAAAAAAAAATTCAGGCAGGAAATCTTAGCAAAATAATTGAGAAAATAAATGGGGTTGCTCGTTGCCCTTATGACCCCCGGCACAACTCGACAGCTGTGATTACATCACAAGGAGAGCTATATGCTGCAACTGTCATTGATTTCTCTGGACGCGATCCTGCTATTTACCGCAGCCTTGGAAATGTCCCACCTCTGAGGACAGCACAGTACAATTCCAAGTGGCTTAATGGTAAGAACTCTCTAAAAAATCAAGAGTATTAACACTAACTGTCACTTGGCTGCCCACCGGGAGGTAAATAAAAATATTTTACCCTATCAGAAGATAAGTAAAAAAAATTTCTACTTATTTTTTATCGTACCTACTGCACTCAACTTCCTCACCATTGGCACTACTGCATGCAAAAGACTACTGAGGTTTATGATTGGACTTATCTATAACATGGCCCCTTGACTCACTGTTTGCTCACCCAACAGAATCCTCACAAGCCAAGTGCATTACTACTTTGTGCTGTTGGAACAGGTCAATATCAGTTGCATGTCTATGGAATTTTCTTCCAAGGTCTGATGCATGTGCTGCATCCTTTGGGTTGGTGGTGGGACAGTCATGATTGCCTCCTAAAGGTAATGGAACAATTGTTCTTTTACCTAAGGGCTGCATTGCAGCTTTGGCAGTGCTGGAGAGTTGGATAGGATTTAGCTTTTTTCTGTAATATTGAACCGTATACATGCCCAAAAGCAGCCCTTAGGGTAGAAAACTTACTTTCAGGGAGATGTCTCCATTTGCACATGCATTGACATATATAAACAATGAAAGAGGACAAAATTACAATGGAGTTGTTAATCAGAGTGGCAAGTGAACTAATTTTTAACAGCTTTATTATAAACTAGCGAAATGCGTACCCGCGTTGCAGAAGTAAAATTCCCCCGTATGCCATCCCCCCATATGCATCAACTCCCCATGCACAACTTCCCCCATGCGCAACTTCCCCCATGCACATCAACCCCCCATGCGCATCAACCCCCATTTGCAACTATGCGCATCAACCCCCCATGCGCATCAACCCCCATGTGCAACTTCCCCCATACGCAACTTCCCCCATGCGCACTTCCCAAGTGCAACTTTCCCCATGTGCAACTTTTCCCATGCGCATCAGCCCCCCATGCGCAACTTTCCCCATGCACATCAATCCCCATGCTCAACTTCCTCCATGTGCATCAACCCCCATTTGCAACTTCTCCTATGCGCATCAACCCCCCATGTGCATCAACCCCCATGCACAACTTCCCCCATGCGCATCAACCCCCCATGCGCATCAACCCCCCATGCGCAACTTTCCCCATGCGCAACTTTCCCCATGCGCAACTTTCCCCATGCACATCAACTCCCCATGCGCAACTCCCCCCATGGACATCAACCCCCCATGCTCAACTTCCCCATGCACAACTTCCTCCATGCGCTTCAACCCCCCATGCGCTTCAACCCCCGATGCGCATCATCCCCCATGCGCATCATCCCCCATGCGCAACTTCCCCCATGTGCATCAACCCCCCGTGCACACCAACCCCCCGTGCGCACCAACCCCCTGTGCGCATCAACCCCCTGTGCGCAACTTCCCCCCATGCGCAACTTCCCCCCATGTGCAACTAATCCACTCTAAGTTTTTTTCCTCCATTCTGAGGAGAGAAACCACAGTTCAGTTCCTAGGGTGAGCATGCGAGATTGATGCTATCATCTATGAACTTAAGCTACCCTTATATCTACCACCACAATCACCAGGTGTCAATATTTGGCTCCGGTTAAATAACTTCTACTGTAGGTTTGTAAATATGAGTCAAACCTATCAGGGAGTTAGAAGAACGTAAGAACAAACATTGCATCATGTCAGTGGTTAGTTCCTTTTATCCAGGAACTTGTGTTTGAAGTGACCCTTATAAGATCCAACAGAGAAAATTGACATAACCAAAGAAAACTGATCGAATGTGCAATTTACCATATTTTAATCACAGCATCAATTAGCCCATCAATTATTACATCTTTAATATGATAATGGATGCCTTGTTCTTTTTAGCCAATAGCAATTGATGGTACTTTTGTTTTTGGAAACTAGTTCTATAACTATCATCACAGCCCAAAGGCAGTAGTCAGCAGATGATGCAATAAAACTGCATCTCACAACCCAAATCTATGTATCTTCCTGCAGTGGTGCCAACATAGCATCTGCTGTTCCCTGTGGGGAAGTTTGGGCATGCTGAGTCCTCCTCTGCCAGTTCTATAACTGTTCATTAGTACTATATATTTTGTTAATGCTGTAAAGGGTATCATGCCACTGGAACTCTTGTTCCAGAGATGTAAAAGCCCCTTTGGATTGAGCTATCAGTTATATACCATTTCACATGGCAAGTGGGCAATCAAATGACTGGTCATTCCTCCATTTTTTTCATGACAACTTCCTTCCCACTGAAGAGAAAGAATGCCTACTAGCCATCTGAGATTAAGTATCAACAGTTCAACTTGCCCATTTGTTGTTCATGTAAATAGGGCAGATGCCCGAGTCAAAAGTAACGAATGTGCAATATGAGTAACTTCTACCTTAGACAGAGTACATTTACATGTGCTTATGTACTAATTAATTAGTTAGCATGATTTAAAACTGACAGCACAATCTTAATGCCCAGTTAGGCCGGCACAAGTCCTGTGCTGGCCTGTGGGTGTGATGAAAATGCCATAAGGCACTTCTGTGCCACTTCTCTAAGGGGAGGGGGGTTTGCCAGAGCATAAACATGCACCACTCCACCGCAAGAATGGGGAGACTCACCTGTCTCAAACCCTGGCCTGCTTGTTAAAGGCACAATGTCTTAACCACTTGCACCATCACAGCCCTTTAAATTGTTTAGGATTGCACCCTGAAGATGCAAACAGCCTTCATTGGAGAGATTTGTTTCTAATGGGGTGCCTAAACAATATAAATATTCTGGCTTTGCTGCTTGATCTGTAATCCAACTTTTGTTGATGAATGTTCTTATGTTGATCATTCCATAAAGTGCTCTGTTCCTTAGATACTGAGAAAAAAGAAAGTTTGTCTCTTTCTCAGACCATGCATGACCTCTGTCACCTTCCTATTTATCTTCTTTTCAAGTGTCACTTTTTAAATGGAAATTACACTGCTTTGTGTCTTACTTTTTTCTCCTCCAGAACCCAACTTCATTGCTGCATATGACATTGGCTTGTTTACTTACTTCTTTTTTCGTGAGAATGCTGTTGAACATGACTGTGGAAAAACAGTCTATTCTCGTGTGGCAAGGGTTTGTAAAAACGATATAGGAGGGCGATTTTTGTTGGAGGATACCTGGACGACTTTCATGAAGGCTCGACTGAACTGTTCCCGCTCTGGAGAAATTCCGTTCTACTACAATGAACTGCAAAGCACTTTTTATCTTCCTGAACAAGATTTGATCTATGGAGTGTTCACTACCAATGTGTGAGTTTATTGTTTCTCTTGCTCTGTCAATCAGTTCACTCATTTTTACCTCTAATCATTGCATTTTGCATTTTATGTGTAGGGAATCAAAGTGGGGTAAAGAGATTGTATAAGAACCCAAAAATTCAGTATATCCTTTAATTAAGTTAATTGAGGAAGAAACAAATCTACTTCAGATGAACACAAAAATACTTTTGTATATTTTTCTATTGGTTAAAATGGTTGCTCCTTTAGAATTATATTTTACAATTAGGTCAGTACTTCTGATCAGTAAAATTAACAGTACCTTTGAACGTACTTGGTGAGTGGTAGGGTAAGGCCAATGGAAAAATAGATATTTTATGCCCTCCACTTTGTCCTTACTTTTGACCACTCTCCCACTGGTGAGTGATTTTGACAATCTCCCATTGGAGATTTGAGGGTTATGGCTGTTGCGGCAACTCCATTCAGTCTTGGAAATCCCTGATCAAGATCAAGATTGTAAAGGATGCGCTAAATTGCAACTGAGACAAAGAAAGAGTTCTTCCTCCCTAATGCAACCTTCAGTGAGGTTCTTGCAAGCTCTTCCATGTGAGTCAATGGCTACTTCCAGCCCATTAAACCTAGGAAGTCTGAATCCTGTGAAGAGGGTTGGCCCCTCCATCAACTGCAAGGTATGCTACCTCCTTCCTCCCAATCAACTGGAAACAGTTATAGAATTTGGGTTTTTGGTCCTGTGTGTAACCAACCACTATATGCAGAGTGCATGGACTTTGAAGGATGACTGGAATTTGAAACACCCTGCTTTTTAAAAAATTAAAAACCCATTTTAGGTAGGATTTCCAGATACAAAGTGGGGGATAGAGTGCCTACACCTTTAACCACTATATTGAAGAGGGGAATTTTGGCAGTTGCAGGTTTTTAAACCCTTCCAAGTTGAGCCATACATGCCCAGATTCCCTTATCTATACAATGGTTAAAGTATAGGCACTCTGTCCCACTTTGTAACTTAATTGTAGGAGACTGTGATTTTCAGAGGGAGAACATTCAACTTTTCCCACTGATGGTTTTCAGTTTCCCGTATGACATGCTTTTCCCCTTGTGAGATTCCAGGCATATGTTTAAAAAAGCGGTTTATGCATTTGTGCATGTGGGGAAATGTGTGTGGAATGGGTACTAATGGTGGATGGGGGGAAGAGCATTGGGCGAAAAAGGAGAAAAGTGATTCCTGCAGTCTCAGTTGCTCCTCCACTCAAAGTTGCAAACTTTCAGGTTTGGTTTTCATTTCTTGCCCAAAGATTTCAAGGATTTGGCTATTTTTTGTATCTATTATGTATTTTGCTCCTTAACATTTAAATAAGTATGTATAGGATTAAGATCCTAGTTAAAGATAGTGATAGTTCTTGATTGCAGTTTTTGAATGTTACTACGCTATAAGAATTAATTTTAGTGCTTTATACTGAATTATGAACTAAGGAAAGAAAATCTGATTAGTTAGTATGCAGGACATTGCTGTCTAGACATCAGATTATGAAGCCTTCCTACTTTAATAAACTGAATTAGCCACTTGTTGAGAAGAGGATTTCTTAAAAGTAGTAATTATCTGAAAAACCTGTTCTCAGCTTAGCAGCTCACGGGTTCACCTTTGGCAGAATTGAGAAATTGTCACTAGACAACTGGTCCCAATGTTATGCAAAGGCCAGTAATATGTGCATATGACAGCAACTCTGGCTGCAATCCTAAAGACGTTTTCCTGGGAGTAAAACCCACTGTACACAATGGGGCTTACTTTTGAATACATATGGTTAGGATTGTGCTCGTACTTATCTTGGTAGTGAGAACTATAAACTTATGTAAGATCATAATTCTTTGTTATAATAAAACAACAGATGTATTTTTTGTTATGATTGAGATTGCACTAATGTTGTATGAAATCCTAGGTGGTACATTGTAGAGCTCTTGAAAGTTAACTGACTATTTGATAACTATAATCTTTAAATATAGGATTCCCAGCATATACCCTATTTCCTGGCATATAAGATGCCCTTTTGTCTCCCCAAAGGGGGGGGGAATGTCTGTGCGTCTTATAGAGTAATAGGGCCAATCTTGGAGCACCTAACCCCATCATGTCATATGTCATTGGATTCATTTTGAAGAGCAGAATCCAATGCAAAACTCAGTTTTGAGATATCTCCTTCCTATCAAACGTTATGGCCAAAAAAGTAAAAATCAAAAATATAAAAACAAAAAAAAAACATTTCTGGCAATTTTTTTAAGCGGGTAGAAATTTTGGCTTGGGGGGGGTAGGAATTTTGGCTTGAGGGGGTAGGAATTTTGGCCTTGGGGTTCAGGAATTTTGTGTTTGGCATCTGGTCACTCTGGCACAGTTGCAATCCCAAGCAGCCTTCCCTGGCTTGGAGACTTGCTCCAAAGTAGACATGCACAAGACCTGGTCCCTGCTGCTCCATGCCTGTCCTCCCTCACTCTTCCCTATATATCTAGATCCCCTCACCATTCCCTACCTACGTAGATCCCCCCAACCTCAAAAGAACCCCCGCAACTTACCTGCCTTCCTGGACCATTTGCAATGAGATTTGTGCAAAATGCTGGTGTCTGATCATTTGCAGTGAGTTTTGTGCAAAAGTCACAAATCACTGACACTAGAGATGATGAGTTTTTGGGGTTACCAGAAAATTAGAAGAGTGCTTGAAGCTTAAAGTCTTTCCTCATTTGTTAATGACAGTGATGATGGTTCTTAATACCACTGTTGACTTTACATGGTTGAAATATTATTCTGCTATATTATATTAAATATATTAGTACACCAATTGGTTCAGAATATTTTTTTCTTGTTGTGCTCCTCTAAACTTTGGTGCATCTTATAGTCCGGTGCATGTAATAAGCCGGGAAATATGGTAGTTCATTTCAAACTGGACTTGGTGGCATTCAACTCTATATGTTAAATAAGGGTCTACTTAAATGGGAGTGCGTTGGGAGTTCACTTAAATTTAAAACATAAAACAAAAAAACAAAACCATAAACAAGGCCAGAAAGAGGTGGAACCTGCATCATCCACTTAGGCTGCAGTCCAGAAGTGCACTTGGGCTGCTCTGTCTATCACTGGGGTGGCCCAATTCCAAGATAGGGCAGCCCAGTTATGCCAGAAAAGGCTTGGGGGAGCCTAAGGCAACACAGGTTGCCCTAAGACAGATGGACCTGGGCTGTCCTAGCTGTGCCAGCCTAAGCAGTTCAGGAGAAGCATGTTGAGCACATGTTTAGCATTGCCTAGGGGAGAGCAGTTACTCTGTATCCAGAGCCTGTTTCCAGGGCAGAAATGCCCTCTTCCATCTCCTCAGAGTTATACCACCTCAGGAGAAGGTATAAAAATAGGGGTCCATGACAATGCAGAGTAAGAATAGCAATGTTGACAAAAAAACCCTGAGTTCTTGGCCAGCCTAGCTGCAACCCCTGCCTCTCAACCTCAGGATATGGAACAACTATGGCAGCCCACTAACCTGTGAATACAGCAGGCCACTCCAAGAAGTCCTTTGCATCCACTGTAAACCATACTGCAGCCTCATGCTGCAGCTGTTACTGGGTGTCAGAGACTCTATAATGCAGGCACCACAGCTGTTCCTTGTTCAGTGCAGGGTGACCAGATTATTCCTGAACCCCAGGGCCAAAATTCCTAATCCCAGGCCAAAATTCCTATCCGCTTAAAAAAATTGCCAAAAAGTGTATTTTTTGTTTTTGTTTTTTGGTTTTTTGACCATAACTTTTGATAGGAGAAAGATATCTCCAAACTGATTTTGCATTGGATTCTGCTCTTCAATACGAATCCAACAACATATGGCATGATGGGGTACTGTGCGCTATCGCAAAGTTTCAAAATGAAGCCAAAATGTTGGACAATGAAGTCAAAATGTAGGACACCCAGACAGGAGGCTAAAAATCCAGACAAATCCGGGTTTTTCTGTTCATATGGTCACCCTGGTTCAGTGTGATCTGAGGCAGGTCTCCTTGGGAACAAGCCCTCCCCAGGTGTCACTTTGTGCCTACTCTGCATGCTCTGGAGCAGAAAGGGCAACCCAGGCTTCCTGATTCTTTGGATTCAGCATAACTTTCTGCTGTGAATACAGCCTACTTGGGGCAGCCCAGCTAGGGCCCTTCTCACTGCCCTGAATCTGGATTGCTCTGACCTTCCCACAGCTATCCAAGACTAGAGACTGGCAGAAAAATAAAAAAGTGAAAAATAAGAGATCAAATTGTAAGTTGAAACTCCTGCATTACCTGTGATTGGGGTAGACTGCAAGATGTGTATGTGGAATGGTGATAGGTATTTAGTCATAGTAGTTAGAGGTTTTGGTCTTGTAGGCAAATATTTGTGGATGGGTTGATGTCACTATTTGCACTTTGAAGTAGATCTCACAATGTGAACATTTTATTCATGACTTAAGCTTAGAAGAGCAGTCTTCTAAGTACTGTACCTTCTATCAGGAGCAGGAGCCAAATTATGTCTTTATCAGGAAATATATTAGGTACTGTATTGTATCTTCCAATGCATATATAGAATATGAATATTCTATTATGAATATATAGATATTGAATATATAGATTCTATCAATATCTAATATTGGCATTCTTCCGAAGGGTAGATGGCTATACTTGCCTGTCATCCTTTTACACAAATCATCTGGGGTGGGAGGAAGGTTGGGACTTCAAATCCATTAGTCTCCTTTAACCAATGCCAATAGCTGTCATCATTCCACGAAATGTTATTTAAGACAAATAAGTGTTCTGAACATCTGAAGATTGCCAACTTAAGAGCTGACAGAGAAACTTTGGTACCTATTTAGACAAAAGCAGTTAGCACTGATGTAAGAAAAAAGAAAAGACGGTTTATGTGTTAAGACAGCACATTTCTTTATCTGTCAATCTGCCAAAGAAATGAATGAGAAAAAAATTTACTAAGACACTGTTACTAACAGCTCTTAGCCTTATCTTTGACTTTTTTTTTCAAACCTGATGACTACCACAGTGCACTATACAGATACTTGGAGAGCCAGACTAAAGAACACTCCAAAACATATTCTGCACATATCTTCTTGAAAAGGCATACTTTTGTACTTTTAAGTAAGAAACCTGCTCAAAGATAGCTCAGAGCAAGAGGGTTTAAGCTATAAATCTTAACTGTAGCATTAGAACTCTCCTAGCACTGTAGCTTTCCACTCGCTGGCCTCAAAGACGTTATTCAATATATATATTCTGCTCTTCCCCAGCACCATGTGCTCACTTTCTCTTCTCTGGACTATATTCATTCCTTCCTCTGAATTCTTGAGCAATCCAGTGACCACTCTCTTGTTCACACTGATCAGACTACCAGAATCCCAAATATTTGTCTAATAAGAAACAGGGTGTTGCTTTCCTTACTTGTGGAAAAGGATCAATAGAATAGAAGAGACCAAACCTAAACAATTCTAGTGCTGTGGGGCTACCAGATCCATGCAATTTCCAGCCCTGGAATTGAGCAGGTGAGATATCAAGGGTTCCCAAAGGAAACAAGTGTTCCCTCAACATAAATGTGTTGATCATAGCTGTTCAATGGGGCTACTTGGGTCTGTACCAGCTAAATCACTGGACAGAATCAAGAAGCTACTAGAAGGGCTTTCAGGGTGGGGATCGGTGTTAGGATATGGTAGAGACATTGTTCACAGTGTGGGCCCATTCCCAGGCCTGAATCATCCCTCCCGATGCTGTTCCTTCTCCATCAAGTGCAGCATTTACATGCTACATCAGCTGTCGTGTTTGATGGGCACCCTTGAGACAGTGCAGGCCTTTCCACACTAGTACTGGTGACCCTTCCTTGTGGCACTTTTATAACAACCAATGCTGGTGCTCTCTGTGCACAGTAGTGAGCCGCTCCTATTCAGCAATAGGAGTATAGTTTTAATGCTCAAAGCTCCTTGTATGAATTATTGCAATAGTCAATGCAACAACCCTATATTGTAGAACAAGAACATTTTATGCATATTGCAGATGGGAGGAAAGGCATGCTAAGATCAATAGATATGTTTGTAACAGACCACTTAATAAGTTTATAGCTGAGTCAAAATTTAACCCAAGATATTTCTTAGCTTGCATGCTTAACCACTGCAACAAGCCATCTCTTATCAGATTTACTATTGTGTTCTAAAGTACTGTATATGTAATTTTAATAAAAATATCAGAGCAAAAAAGAGAATTGTTGTATTCTTATTGAGAATATATCAAGGGCTCCAATTTGGCTTCACTTAGTAACTTTTTTGAGTGTAGTGTTTAATCCAGCCCAGGTATTTTTGAAGAAGATGCATTAATTGGTATCAGTGTAAAATCTAATGTGCTTTTCCCCATTTCACCCCATAACTGTTTAGACTGCTATCATGTTAGTAATGAGTCAGAAGCAAGAAGAAGGTAGCAAATATGCAATTATTTCTTCTCTTTTCTTTCTACTTCAAGAGAGAAAAAAGCATTATGTAACTTCTGCAGCACTGAATAGCTAAATTATTATTGATAATAGCTAAAGTTAGATCAAATAGTGGCTTTCTGCTATGACACAGTGTTCTTTCAAGTATTCAAAGGAGGGAAAATGTTCCAGTTTGTCAGCCAACTAGACAAATAATGGTAATTATTCTTTTAACTTCTATCGGGACTTATGTCATGCTGCATGCATTCCGCATACAAAATAAGGCTGATGTTTGCTTCAGTCCTATGACGGATGCATAAAAGATATTTTTTAAGCATGTTTATTTCTAGAGGAATATATCCTAGTACTGAAACTTCTTCTTTAATAGGGTCAGGAGCAATTTTTTTTTAAAGAAGAGGGGCATTGGCCAAGCACGGTGTGCTTTGTTGTGAAAAACATGTTGCAATCTGATTTATTGCTCACTGTGGTGTAATGTGGAGCTAAGTCAGCAAGAAAGGTGGCTATTTACGGAAGTTGCTTATGAAATATTTAAACAGTTGCTATTAAAGTTTTCAGAAGGGTCGCTGAAGCCCCGTTATAAAGCCTTTGGACTTGACCTACTTTTTCAGCTGTGGCTTAATCTGAGGTGGGCATGAATATAGAAGTTAGACCTGCAGCTCAACAATAAAACCTTTGAGGCTCAAAATTGGGAGGAGAAGAGGGTGTTCCATTAATGTGCATGGCTATGGTTTTTCTTTCTCTGCTATGTGCACATTACACAATGGTGCATGTTTCACAATGGTGCATGGTGCTGTGGGTGGCACAAGCAGTTAAGATGCTGTGCCTGTTAACCAGCAGGCCAGAGTTCGAGACCCGGGTCGGCCCCACAAGACAGGGTGCGCTCCTGTCCTTAGTCCAGCTCTGCGACGCC
Source organism: Cryptoblepharus egeriae (assembly GCA_030015325.1). NCBI lineage: Eukaryota > Metazoa > Chordata > Lepidosauria > Squamata > Scincidae > Cryptoblepharus > Cryptoblepharus egeriae. Next base: position 65,972,290 of record JAREYC010000001.1, on the reverse strand, counting down.
AGCTGGATCCAATCGTATTGGCTCTGCCTTTCCATTGGACTAATTCAGTGGCGTGGAGAGGGGGAATTTGCTGCTTGGGGAACACCCTGTCCTCCATAACAATCCAACCCAGGCTTTCGTGCTTCGCATGCAGCGTATGCAGCACTGAGCATGATACCATAGTCTTTCAAGACTGACAGAGGCCTGCATGTTTCAGTGCATGCACACATGCTTTTAACCAACATAGGGAAGGAAAGAATGTATACTGCAAATTGTGTGTATTGAAAGTTGAACATAATTAAAAACAAATTGTATGCACTGTAAGCAGTTTGAATTCACGTTGAATGTAAAGTGATATTAAGTCTAAGGTATAGAGAATTCTGACAGGAATCCTTGATTCTGGACCTCCCTTTGTTTGTTTATTTGTTTGCTTAATTATTAAAATTTATTTATCTAGAATGTTTCTATAAACATCCCTAAACCGATGGCTGCTGCACAACAAAATAAGGCCTCCATTCAGACCTCTTTTTACTGTTCCACCCAAGACATGACATATATTCTGACCAGATCAGAGGTTGGTGATGCTCTGGTGATATCTGCTGCCAGATATCCCAGAAGTTTGCACAACATGATGACTGGGCAAATACAACTCCCCAGAATGATCCTGTCTGCTGATCTGGTTGGAAAACTTGCAGCGAACAGCGTTCCAATGTGAACATTGAAAGGGTTGTGTCATCATAGAATCATAGTTGGAAGGGATCTAGTAGGTCATCTAGTCCAACCTCCTTTCTGCAGCTGGAAATCCTCCTAGAGCATCCCTGACAGGTGCACGTCGAGCCTCTGCTTGAAGATCCCCAGTGAGGGAGAGTCCACCACCTCCCCAGTGAGGGAGAGTCCACAGTGGCAAACTGTTCCACTGCCAAACTGCCCTCACCATCAGGAATTTTTTCCGGATATCCAACCGGAATCTCCTTTCTTGCAGTTTGTACCCATTGGTTCTAGTTCTGCTTTCAGAAGCAGCTATGAACAAATGAGCCTCTTCCTCCCTATGACAGCCCTTCAGGTACCTGAAGAGGGCAATCATGTCTCCTCTCAGCCTCCTCTTCTCCAGGCTGAACATCCCAAGTTCCCCCAACCTTTCCTGGTAGGGCTTCCCTTCCATCCCACCGATCATTCTTGTCACTCTCCTCTGGACTTGCTCCAGTTTGGCTGCATCTTTTTTAAACTGAGGTGCCCAGAACTGAACACAGTACTCAAGGTGAGGTCTCCCCAATGCAGAGTGAAGAGGAACTAGAACTTCTCGTGACTTGGAAGCTCCAGTCCTCTTAATGCAGCCTAAAATGGCATTTGCCTTCTTTGCAGACACATCACATTGCTGACTCATGTTCAGCTTGTGATCCACGGCGACTCCAAGATCCCGCTCACATGTTGTGCTGACAAGCCAAGTATCTCCCATTTATACCTGTGTTTTTGGTTTTTATTGAACATCAGTGTGCTAAATGTTATGACAGAAAACTATAGAATAAGCAGTGCTGTGCTGTATGCACCTCTTTGGTTCTGAGAGGAAAATTTTTGCTCTGAAATGCTCAGTACCTTTCTTTGGATCATTCACTTTGCAGATAGTTTTGTCCAAATCCCGAGTATAGCCCTCTGGCTATGGTTTGGACAGCCGTGCCTGAGCCCAATGTAAGCATACTCAGACTTTCTATGGTACATATTTGTGATTCATCAGAGGAATTTGTTTGATCTGTGTTGGTTTAATAATGGGCAAAAATGTTTCACTCATAGGCACAGCTGCACAATGCTATTAGATTCTCTGGGAAAAGTTGGCACAATGTAGCATGAGTACTTATATTTCCCTCTTGTTAGAAATGTTTGAATGCTTGGAGTAGATAATCCTTATGGCTGTTTCCAGATCAATGGTTTTACGTGCACCCTGGCCTAGCTTTCACACTGTGTCTTTGCAGCTTTCAGTGCACATGAGCTATGCGTATATGACAGGCTCAGCACCAGGGTCAGTATGCCAGATGTTATGACAGAATGCTGTAGGATAATCAGTGCTGTACTGTATGCGCCTCTTCAGTTCTGAGGCGAAAATCTTTGCTCTGAAATGCTCAGTACATTTCTTTGGAAACCCCACTCCAGTCTGAAGCAATGCATTTTTATTTTGATGATTATTTTCCCCTTCTTCTCCTTGTGCCTGAAGGCATTAACTTGTCACTCGTCATTAGCTTTGTCTAAAGAACTGCCTTCTGTGAACACGCAACATGTCAATAACATTCAGACACCAGCGAAGAAGGGCTTAGCATGTGGTTCTTTGACAAGTTCAAAGCAAACTGCTCTATTGCTCAGTGAAATGGAAGGATGACTGGGAGGGCAAGAGAAGAGAGGGGAACACACAATCTTATAGTAGCATTTTAAAGATATGTTCTGCTTGCCCAGTGGAAAAAAAGGATGCCCAGTCACCTTGAAATTCAGGTATTTCTTAGAAAGACTTTTGGTTGTTGTTGTTTTTAATATGGTGGCAGTATCATGATGTAAGTAGGCGTATTGTCTCAAAAAAAGAGAAATGTAGCATCAAGCCTTTAAACAGAAAGGAGTTTTTAAGGACTTATATTGAGTGTGGTGCATACCACATAGTAAATTGATATTATTCTGTATCAGCCACACACATATGATGCCCAGAGTGGCTTCTTTTATTATGACCAGAACGATGTAGAAACACTCTTAAATTGCTTCTCTATGCAGATGGATCTTTTCAGAAAGGACCTTGTCTGCTTCTTGCCAGCCTAAAAACATGAAGCTTGGAGTATTCTTAAGTAATTACTAGTTTAGTTTAAAAAAAAAACTGTTCTTTTCATGGCAGTTCAAATTGCTACCATTAGTAACACGATATGTAAATCAATCATTCAGACATTTACCCAGCATGATGACAAAGTATTTCACCCTGTTCTGAAAGGACTTTCTATATTTTTTGTTTTTAAAATTTGAACTCTAATTTTCTCTTCTTTGCTTCTCTTATCTCCCTGTTTTAAAAAAAAAACAAATTAAATGAATAGGATCCACAATTGGGCATGATAAAACTGGATTTTAGACAGATAAGCTGGGACATGGGAGGGATGTATCTTGCAAATTATAGTGGTAGCTTGGTTAAGGAGCATAATTTTTTTTCAGAAGCATACTTGTAATCCAAAATGCTTGTATATCAAAGTGAATTTTCCCTTAAGAAATAATGGAAACTCAGTTGATTTGTTCCACAAGCCAAAAATATTTATATAAAAATTATTACAATACTGTAATATAATACAAAATGATAAAGAAAATACAAAATATAAAGAAAAATAAAACAAATTAACCTGCACTTAGGGCACAACCCAGAAGTGCACTTGGGTTACCCTATCTATCATTGGGCTGACTCAACTGCAAAATGGGCCACGCTAGTTATTCTGGAAAAGTACTGGGGCAGCCTAAGGCAATGGTTGCACATGCTCAGTTCACCTCTGAAGCCTCTTGCCCTTACTCAGGAAGGGCAAGGGTCTTCAGTGGTGAAGGACACATGCACAACATTTGTGCCTGTTTCCTTCAATTGGGAGGACAAATGAAGGACAAATGCGCAAATGTTGCATATGCATCTGTCATTGGGGAATGCTCCCACTCAGGAGAGGGCTTCCTCTCCCTAGTAGGAGCGTTCCCCCAATGAAGTACAATGAAGTTCCCCCAATGAAGTTCGCACAAGCATCCTTTAATAGAGGAACGTCTCTGCTGAGGAGAGGAAGCCCTCTCCTCAGCAGGGACATTCCCCAACTAAAGGACACATGCACAAACAATGCGCATGTGTCCTTCATTGGGGGACACTCCCTCAGTTGGGAGGTTCCCACTGTGCATGTCTAAAGACATGCGCAGTGTGCCTCAGCCGGCCATTTGGGTCATCTCCAAGGTGGAGGGCAGCTTCTGGCTTCTGCTCTGCCTTGGAGCAGGCCCGAATGCGCTCGCTGAGTGTCACATTCCTCTGGCGGGTCACCCCTACACAGCGCATCACCTGGTGCTCCTCGCACCAGCCACACCAGTCTGGTGACACCACTGCTCCTCACTGCACTAACTCTGGATTGTGCCCTTCTTTTCTCACATCTCTCAGGCTGCAATCTGCCCCCTTCCACAGAAGTGAGCCCCACTGATAGGGCTTACTTTATAGTAGACAAGCCTAAGTCTCTCAATCTCCTTTCCATTGCTCCCTTACATAGGAGTGAGCCTCAATGACTGTAAATGACTTACTTCAGAGTAAGAAATGCATAGGCTGGTCTCTCAGGAGACGCAGAGGAGGTGCTGGCAAAGTGCCAAAACTAGCCGTATCCTGGCCAGGACTATTTTTTGCTTATATTGCAAGACAAAATTTATTAGAAATGTTTGTCTTACAAAACACTCTCAACCCAAGTTACTCTTAATCCAAGGTTTTACTGTATTATCTTTCGACTTGATTACATGTCATGTCAGGTAAAGGTAATGGTGTCCCCCTCAGCCTACTTGCCCTGCTAGTTGTGACTAATTCTTAAGGGCTGTTCTCATCCCTGTTAACAAGGCCAAAAAGCTAGAAATGTCCGAAGACATCTTTAAGGTGATGTGGTCAGCATGACTACATTCCAACCCCACAGACTGCTGTTACCTTCTCATTAAAGTGGTTCCTATTTATCTATAGGTACTTGCATTTACATGCTTTTGAACTGCTCGGTTGAAAGGAAGTGGGCAAGAGACAGGAGCTCACTCAGTCATACATTATTTGGGTCTTGAACCACCAACCTGCATGTTTAAATTGGATGAGCACTTTCCTGTTCATTTAAACTTCCAAATAGCTTCAAACTGAGAGTGATTGGAGTGTATGTTTGAGTAATCACACTGATTAAGGAGCTGCAGCTCTGGTGGTTTCACTTAATATGTATTAACAAATCTTGAATGCACTTTCCTGGAGATCCAAATGTACTGAAGGTCTCCAAGCCATTTTAATAGATCCAAATGTACTGTACAGTTGCCTACTTAAAGGGCTGCTGCTTCTGTTGGATTAGCAAAGGAACCAAATCTCTGTAGAAAAGATCTTCTGGGTGATACTTGTGTATTCAGAATCTATGCTGCAATCTGCTGGGACATATGACCAAGTTCAAAGGGTGCAGATAGATGTGCAGGACAGAGAAATAGAGAAGAAAAATATTGCTAGGACATTTTGGAGCTCTATTGAACATGACATCTTCATTCTGGGGGAACATACAGAAGCTTCTTTGGCATCCATGCAGGAACCAACCTGACATACATAGCTTTAGGAAGGTATGTATCTTCCATGCATCATAAGAACAGCCATCTGGGAGCAGACAAGATATCAGACCCAGATCTTGTTACAACTCCTTTGCATCTGGCAATACAGAGATAGGCTGTCTGTAAAACCAAGAGTTTGCATGTAGTCTTCATGACTTGTAACCTGTGATGAACCTTTCCTCCCCAAAACTGTCCAAATCCCTTTTCATGTCATCTTGAACAGGTAATACCATCACATCGTATGGCGCATAGTAATCAGACCTTCTACTTTTCCCAGACCTGGGGCTTTTCCCAATCCTTTATTACTTGTTCGGGATTTTTGTACTTCTGAAATAATATTGTATAGATTGTACTATAAAAGTCAGTTGAATGAAAGATTAGTCAAGAACAGACATCTTTTGGAGATGTTATATCTCTGGACATTCTGCAGAAGATGGCCTACAGAAGATGGCATACAAGGGTATTAGAAGATGACCAACAAGGCTCCTCCTTCATAATAATATAATAATATTGGCATCCATCAGTCTCGAAAGACTGGTATCATGCTCGACACTGTATGCAAAGCACAAAGGCCTGGGTAGATTGATATGGAGGATAGGCTATTACCCAAGCAGCAAATCCCCCCTCTCCACGCAGAGCCGATATGATAGGTTCCAGTTGCGTCGCAGAGCTGGGCTAAGGACAGGAGCTCACCGTGTCTTGTGGGGACCCGGGTCTCGAACCCTGGCCTGCTGGTTTACAGGCACAGTGTCTTAACCACGTGCGCCACCCACAGTCTTTTTTTCTTGTTGTTTACTGTCTATTCCTCTTGCCTGCTATTGTACAAACAGTGAGTGCCCAAAGATTTTGAAGGTCTCTAAGCCATTTTAATAAAAAGAGCTATAATGGAAAAAAGCTTTTGGGGGGGGGGGTGGTATTAATACCTTACAATGGCACCTGTGGAGCTTAAAATCAAATCTCACCTTGAAAATAAGTCAGAGGTTTAAAACAGAGCCATTTATAACCAATCAGGATTGATGGGATATCTGTGTTAATGTTCCATGTGAATTAAACTGTGTGTGACTTTTCATGTCAAAATTGCTTCCTTAAGTCTTAAATCATGCACAGTGTTCAAGAGGGTATTTCATCATTTCTGTTCTATGTGGTGGTATTTTTCCACTCCTGTATGGGCCCTATAGCCTTATACATGTCTTCCTGGTACTTTCCATGCTATTTGTTTTAGTGAGACAGAGGCTGTAATCCCACACACAGTTTCCTGGGAGTGAGCCCCACTGAATATAATGGAACTTACTTCTGAGTAGACATGCATAGGATTGTACAGTTAATGTCTATTTTGCTGAAACTGTCAATGTTCTGATGATTCAGTTGATTTTTTTTCTTCCTGTGTCTTTCCCTTTAACCTTTTTTCTCCAGAAACAGTATTGCTGCATCAGCTGTGTGTGCCTTCAATCTCAGTGCTATTACACAAGCCTTTAATGGACCTTTCCGATATCAAGAAAATCCAAGATCTGCATGGCTGCCAACAGTCAACCCCATATCCAATTTCCAGGTATTGTAACACAGCACTCTTCTAGGTGATGGAAATACTGGTGGCACTTTCATGATAGCAAGCCTTAGGGCCCAATCCTATCCAACTTTCCCCCACTAATACAGCTGTGCCAGTGGAGTTGCACTGCATCATGCGGTGTGGGAAGCAATCATGAAAGCTTCTTAAAGGTAAGGGAATAGTTGTTCCCTTAGAGCTGCATTTTGGATTCATTGATCTTGGAAGGTTGGGTAGAGCTGGGCCCTTATATTTGTTTGTGTGTGTGTGTGTGTGTGTGTGTGTGTGTGTGTGTGTGTGTGTTGAAAATTCTACTCAGTCAATGAGCTCGTGGTGGCCTTTGTCTCTTAGAGTGCAAAAATAACCAGTTTAAGCTGGCATAACTCACCTGCTCTCTCCTTCCATTGTAGTATGGGGAGGCCAGAACATGTCTTTGCACTGGCCTAACCCTCTGAGGAGTATCTACTGCCTATGGCACTTTTGAAACATCCTAGGACTTGTGCAGAGACTTACGCTGGCCTAAAAGGGGGATCAGGATTGCATCCCTAGACTCTTCATGGTTGAAAGTAAACCAAATTTTACTTGCAATAGGCCGAGAGTTAGTGAGTTCCTCAGACCTTCCTGATTTTGCAGAAGCACCATTTTTGCCCACATCTTTTTTCTCAGTGACCATAAGGTTATTTCTGAGATCCCCTTCCTACACTGTGTGCAATTGTGGCTTATAATGCCCTGCAAAATGTGATTTTTTTTTTTTGCATTGGTACTGTTATGTAAGTAATGGGGAGGCCATGGGGATATTATGATGCAAATGCTTCCCATACTCTTATTGCTAGTGATTTTGATGGTAGCCACATTGCACATCAGTTCCATACATCCATGCCAATTGTTTATGTAACAATTGGGAAAACCTTTTGGCAGGAGGACCACTTCATCTCACTGACACTGTGTCAGAGGCTAGGAAAAAATCAATTTGCGTTTTAAATTTGAATAAACTTAAATGAATATAGGAGTTGGAACTTGAATGAATTTTTCTGAGCCTATTTATAATACACATAAGAATAATAATAGAGGTATGTAGAACCATATGAGAACTGTGAACTGTTTGCCACATACCTCTTGCACAGTGAAGTTACAGATCAATCCAGAAACATACATAGACTAAATTGTTCAGATGCAATGAAGGATTAAAATAATGCGCTCTGAAAAGAAGAAATATGTGGTATGAACTGATGCACTTGGGACAATTATGGATGTTGCGACTGGCAGTCATGGACCAGTGCAGGCTCCAGCAGTTTCTGATGGGCCAGAGGCTCTTTGGAGATGGGGCTTTCCTGTTTCTTTTGGAGATGGGGGACTTGCTGAATTGGGGCTGGGGGTCTCTGAAGGTAACAAATGGCCCCAGGTGATGGTTTACCAACCCCTGGTTTATGGTAATAGAACAGTGTGGGAAGCAAACACGTAGAACAGTGTTTCTAAACATTTTTTCTCCACTATATCACTTCACATGATCCACCTATTTGATATGCCACCAGACTGGTACTGGAGATGACATCACTGCCAGTTATTTCTGGGTTAGGAGGCCAGATACAACATGACAGAAATATATGAGGTTCATAGTGTAGGGAGGCTTTTTTCAAGTGCGGAAAAGTATGCTTTGGAGCTTTCTACTGTTGTGTGGTGTTCCTGGCTTTGCTTCTGGGCAGCAAATGTCCAGGAGTCCATGAGTACCACCAGATACCATTTCAGAATCACAGATGGTATCTGTACTACTAGTTGAAAGACACTGATGTAGAAGCTGCAATAATTCTGCCAAGGTAACGTAAGAACAAGTACTGTGACTGTGAAGATTAAGGATGTTACATAAGAAGAAATCACCATATATACTCGAGTATAACCTGAGATTTTTGGGCCCAAAAAGCCCCCTCGGCTTATACTTGGGTGAACTAAAAAGTGGCGGGATCAAACCCCATCATGTCATATACCATTGGATTCGTATTGAAGAGCAGAATCCAATGCAAAAATCGGTTTTGAGATATCTCCTTTCTATCAAAAGTTATGGCCAAAAAACAAAAACTATAAAAATAAAAAATACTTTTTGGCAATTTTTTTAAGCAGGTAGGATTTTTTGGCCTGGGGGTAGGAATTTTGGCCTTGGGATTCAGGAATTTTGGGTTTGGCATCTGGTCACCCTGTCTTATGCATGTCTACTCTGAAGTAAGCCCCACTAAGTTCAATGAGGCTTACTCCCAGGAAAGTGTGCTTAGGTTTTCAGCCTATGAGTTCCAAGAAGGCTACAAGGAAAAGGACTGGTACCTGCTGCATTTCCCACCTTAGGATTATACTCGAATCAATGTTTTCCCAGTTTTTTGTGGTAAAATTAGGTGCCTCGGCTTATACTCAGGTTGGCTTATACGCGAGTATATATGGTAAAATATTAAAGTGATGGAAAGTCTAGCAAGTACACCATCACTATTATTTTACTACTCCTGTATAATATGTACTTAGTGCCTATAGTATGCAAGGCTACCGTATTTTTGTTTTATTAGTTGAGGGATCATTTGAATTGTCAGATACTGTAAGAATATTGCAAAAGATCTCACTGATCAAGTTATGATATAAAATTTTGTTCATTCATATCCATCAACTGAAGGTATGAAGGGGAACTTTAGAAAAAAGTAGATTTGTATGTTATGGGCCAACCTTTCATCTCTATTGCTATTTTGCAATCTTCCTGGAAGTTTCTGCAAGTTATATTATAGTAGTCTAAAATTTGCATGTTTGCCCCAAGTGGGGCAGTGGAAGTAACAAATCTGGGGCGACTCCATTTTCTATTATAGTAGTCTAAAATTATACTTTTCTATTATAGTAGTCTAAAATTTGCGTTTTTGCCCCAAGTGAGGCAGTGGAAGTAACAAATCTGGGGTGACTCCAGAAGCTACTATTACTCATGCTAGGCTCAAAGTTCTTGAAGAATTCATGTGTGTTCAAGTTGCCCAAAGCTGTTTCAACGGGGATGGCCAGGGAGAAGAAACCATTTGCGTGAAACTTGTATGGATAGTTCTTTCTGTTTTCCATTCTGCTGTCCAGTGTGATTCACACACGTCCATAATCTTTAATGATAAAATGCTGAATTTCTTACAGAGGATACCCATTGTTACCTCTGAAGGAATATTTATGAACTGGCAAGATATTCAACAAACTGATTAATTACCTCACCACCCTATGTAAAGTCAACGTGGTGACCAGGTTACTTCTGTATGGACTGCCCTCCAGTTTGGGGTCCATTGGAGCAGCTGGAGTCTTTTCATAGTGAATGTTTTCAACTCAGGAGTCATGGGTATTTGGGCTAGAATTTTCTCAAATACTGTGACCTCTTGCTGCAGAGTGGTGTGAAAAGATTGCAAAACCAAGCTGAGAGTTTTACCCAAAAAAAGCATATGTGGTGAGCGACAGGAAGATTGCAAAAAGATTAGAACATTTTTCAAGTACAAAAGGAATAAGAGGTCAATGAAGGGCCTTCAGGAGATGACAAAGGCAATTCTGGTGACTGAGAAGAAACTACTGGGAAAAAATTAATTCCTGTGTTGTTTAGGTGAAGGAATAATATCAGAAACCCCCCTTCCATATGAGAGAGAGAGAGAGAGAGAAAGAGAGAGAGAGAGAGAGAGAGAGAGAGAGAGAGAAGGGTTAGATAATAAAGAAATTAGAGCAAAACGATTGAACAACAGAAGGAATTACTTGATACTTAGCTCTCCCATGGAGATAAATGGTAATTTTCTATTCATTGAGAGCAGAAAATTCAGCAATTTATTATATTTCCATACAGTAGCATGTCTCCTTCAGAAATGGTTAGTGAAGGAAAAGGAGACTGGAAAAACTGAGAAATAATGTCTGAGTATTCATTGAATGAGGTCTAAATAATAAGTAATGAGCCAATAATGGCAGAATTTTTTTCCTCTTTTAAAGAAATGTGTAAGGATATAGGGGTTCTTTAAAGGAAATAGGAACAGTGCATGGAAGCACTGGAAGGTGTGTCTGAAGGTACATGTCAAAATAAACATCAGTACTGTCAGGACTGTGGGTGGTGCAAGTGGTTAAGACACTGTGGCTGTTAACCAGTAGGCCAGGGTTCAGGACCTGGGTCCCCACAAGACAGGGTGAGCTCCTGTCCTTAGCCCAGCTCTGCGACGCAACTGGAACCAATTGTATTGGCTGTGCCATTCCATTGGACTATTTCAGTGGCGTGGAGAGGGGGGATCTGCTGCTTGGGTAACAGCCTATCCTCCATATCAATCTACCCAGGCCTTTGTGCTTCCCATGCAGCGTTGAGCATGATATCATAGACTTTTAAGACTGATGGATGCTAAGTACTGTCAAAGAGAAAGGTAAAAAACTAAAATAAGTTAAATTCATTTTTCTCTACTGTCACTGTTTTATGTCTTCCATCTCCAGTGTGGCACATTGAGTGATGACAGTCCCAATGAAAATTTGACAGAGAGAATCCTGCAAGATGCCCAGCGCTTATTCCTCATGAATGATGTAGTGCAACCTGTTTCTGTGGATCCATACGTCACTCAGGACAACATCCGTTTTTCTAAGCTAGTGGTGGACATTGTTCAAGGAAAGGACACTCTTTATCATGTGATGTACATTGGGACAGGTGAGTACCTTTCAAACACCAGAAACAGGCTTTGATTATTTCCAATAACCCAAAATCTATACTCAATATTTACTGTGACTGTTGGACTTAAGTTATTAGCAGCATGTTGGAGACTGAATATGAGTTTTGAAAGTAAGCCATACCTGAAGTGAGAAAGAGAAACAGAAGACAATTTTCTTTACTGTGTACTTATCATATCAACTGATAAAAACAAAGGATTTGTCTTGTAGAACAGCAGTTGCCAAACTCACAACCACTGTGTTTTGAAAATGTTTTCCCCATTCAGACTCCAGCTTACTGTTCCAGGATGTGTCCCAGAAGGGTGTGCATCACAACTGTCCATGGCATGCTAGTGCCCAGATCTACTTCAAAGACAAGCTGTGCAGAAGAGGAATGATTAGCTCCTCTAACAGCCAGGAAGGCTATCCCCAGACTCCAGAACCAGCCCCCCAGGCCAGGGCTTCAAGGAACCTATTGTAGAATATCCACCCTTGTGATGCATGTGCTGCATCCTGCAGTTGGGGGCAGTCACAGAGGCCTCCTTAACATAAGGCAGTGTGTGTTTTTTCCTTATCTTGGAGTTGCATTGTCCTTTCGCTGAGCTGGAAAACTGATTTGTATTGCCCCCTAATACTGCAATCCTTAATACACTTATCTGGACACACTTTGGACACACATAGGTAGCTATGGGGAGTAACTATGGGGAGTTCTTGCTCTGTAGTAAGAACAAGTTACTCTGGATTGCAATATGAATTTCCCATAGGTTTTCATTAGATAGTGCAGTAACTACGGGTGCACATAATGTCTTTTATATGTTCCCGTAGTTACTCTGGATTGTGCCCATGGGATTACAGTATGATTCTTTCTATGAGAAATCAGCTTTAGGAAAAATGGGAAGGTAAATGGCACCTCCAGAGTAGTTGGATAAATGTATACAATAACCTTGTGCTAGATCATTTTCTTCTTTGTACTTTCTTTGTTGACAAGACAGAAATATTTTCCACCAGAATAAGCACTGATTTACACAAATATTCACACATATGAACCTACACATACACAAATGCAACAGTCTGGTAAAGGTTTACTATCTGCCCTTGTGAATGCAGAGACTGCAAACAAATTGTAGACTGAAAACCTAATACAAGAAGAAACTTCTTGTGTTATGAGACCTGGATGCATTTTCTGACTACTTCAAAATAAAAATGTCCTATCGTCATGATTGAGATACACATCTCACTCCAAAATGTGTATGCAAGCTATACACCCTGTTCTCAGAGTTAATGCATCAGTTTGCAAGCTACTTACATGTAGCAGTGAAGAACTGCTCTTGTTTCTTTCATGAATATGTAGCCTCTTCATATTTTTCACTTCAGTAATTTATGTTTCAGTGCAAAAGCTTGAGACGACAGCATCCTGGATGTGTACAAATAGCAAATTTTACTTAAATGATGGGCATTCATTTTAATTAATCTGTATGTCTGGACTCCTGCATTTTAGAAATGAATAATTTCAATTTATAATAAGAACACTTTGACTTTACAGAAAGATATATGGCTTCCCTAAGCATTAGAATAATTTATCTTGAGAATTCAGAGTCATCTTCTGACTCTGAAGTTATCATCTACCAGATTGAGCCATAATTTATCTACCTTTTACCACCACTTACTTTGAATGTGATTAGTTTGATATATTTCCAGTAACAAAAGCCATGCAGGATTCTAAGTTAGTTTCTTGAATGAGCTAAGATTGAAGTGGTAGCATATAGCACTTTATACAGCACCTTCAAAATTAAAATGTGGGTTATTATTTGACAGACTGAAACTTGATCTAGCATCATGAAAGCTACTTATTAAATTTGTGGGCAGTGGCATTTTTGTTAGCGGTACATTTTTGTTAGCGGTACATTTTTGTTAGCAGTACAGCAGAATGCCAACAGCGGAGTGGGTGCACAGACTTATTTGGGGAGTCATTTCACATACATTGGACTGAGCATTGTAGTCAAACATGTTCTATCACTTATTGCTACTTGCTGTGCATCAGAGAAGAGGGCTATACTCTGTCGTTGGTTGGAATACATCACCTAGTTTCTACTGAGTTTCATAAGGAGATGAAACATCTACAAAAAGATTTTATTCACTTTCTTGCAGATGTTTTGTAAATGTATAGGAAAGAGGAAAAATTGGAGAGGAGGAAAAAAGTGGTATCAATGCAGCCATATAAATGGGATGTAGTTAATCTTCACTCTCTGTGCTGGATGATAAACTGAATCAACATCTTGGAGATTTACTTGCCTCCTGTTTCTTGTTCGGCTAGAACACGGCACCATTTTGAAGGCACTTTCTACCACTAATAAGAGCCTGAGGAGCTGTTATTTGGAGGAAATGCAGATTCTTCCCGCCAGCAAGAAGGAGCCAATCCAAAGCCTCCAAATCCTTCACAGTGACAGATCTCTGTTTGTGGGCTTGAATAATGGAGTGCTGAAAATTCCTCTGGAGCGATGCTCAATGTACAGAACAGAAGGGTAAGAAAATTTATGGCTTTGATATATTCCACACCCGCTTAAAGTAAAAGCACTGGGGAAACATATTGCCGTCTGATTCATTTTAGAATACCTTTCTTCATCATTCAAAGAGAGGCAGAAGACATTGACATGTACGGATAGCCTACAGAGTCCAAGGGACTGATTTGAAAGCTTCTGCTTTCAATAGGTATTCATTAGATCAGATATGAAATTAATTCCCTGCTTACTGACGAATATATTTATTTCTTTATTTATTCTACCCACTGTAAGTTGTCTCATCAAAACTATTTTATTGCCTCTTTTTGCATTTTGGATGAAGATCTGATGAAAACACTTGGCCCTGATGCTTTCGAAGTCCATTCCAAACTCTCTCTCAAAGAACTACACGTCAGAATCTGCCCATTTTTAGGTCCTGTGCCCCAGTCAGAGAAGAAAGGAATTATTGTTGATCTGTTTATTTTTCATATGCTGAGATACTATAGTGAAACTATACAATTTAACACTTAATAAGAATTTCTTTCATGATATTTAAGTAACTGAGAAAGGAGTTGAGAGAAGATAAGGATGTACCTAATAAGCAGGTTTTTCTATGAACTGTTTCAGAACAAACTTACTGTTGCAGCTTATTGTTGGCTTGCATTTAAGCTATGTATGAGCAAATTATGGTTGCAGTTCCACATTATGGGAAAACTATGGTTTGCACATATTATAGTTTGCAGCTTCAAACGTAACAGTTAACAGCATAGTTATTTGCTGCTAAGTTGGAACCAAGTAAGAAAATCTAAAAATACCCAAAACATTTGGAGTGTTTACATAGAAGTTCTGAGGCATGAAGTTTTACAGGCGTGATTAGAAGTACTATATTTTTCAAGCATCTTAGAATCATAGAATCATAGAGTTGGAAGGGACCTAGTAGGTCATCTAGTCCACCCCCTGCCTGCAGCAGGAAATCCCCCTAGAGCATCCCCGACAGATGCTCGTCGAGCCTCTGCTTGAAGATCTCCAGTGAGGGAGAGTCCACCACCTCCCTTGGCAATCTGTTTCACTGCTGAACCGCCCTCACCGTCAGGAATTTTTTCCGGATTTTTTCTTTGGGTGTCATTTGGTGCAATCTTATGCCTGTCTACTCAGGAGTAATTCCCATCATGTTCAATAGGGCTTACTCACAGGAAAGTATGTTTAGGATTGCAGCCTACATTAGAATCTTAGAAACACACCTCTATAAACGCACCTCTATATTATTCACCAACATCTTTCCTCTAGTTGCTGATGTACCATTTATCTATGTTGTACATATGTGAACAGATAAATATATGAGCACATATAAGTATGCTATGACAGTAGGACTGCTCCACATTTTCTGTCTGTCTCTCCAAGTGCCTGTTTGCCATCATGTCCTTGGTCCAGAGTTCTGCAGGTCAGACAACTGCACTAGTATAGGTATCTGGGATTTTTATTGCTTTTTGAAGCCAATTGCTCATTTTCAGGCAGAGGTGACGCTTGGAAAAGTGCCACATTTATATTGTCATCTTGAAGATGGAAGTGGAAAAACAATTTTTTGGTTTCCAATTTTCATTCCTGAGTGCAATCCTGCCTCCCAAGAACCCATAGGACAAAAGGTTTGTGTGTCTTAGATGACCTTGCCTTGGAGTGCTTGCAAAACGTTGACAGCCTTTGAATTTTCACCAGGCTTCTAGAGGCAAGATTGTTATATGTTTTTCCAGCAAGTTAAATCAGGTGTTGGTCAGTGTGCATTAACTGCTTTAGGATGTAAACTGGACAGTTAAACTTTGCCTAATAACTTTCCCTGGAAAGCTGGTATTTTCTGTCCTTCCCTCCAGTGTATATAAGCATTTTGAACCTCATGTAACCCTGGTCCCACCATCTACTGTTTCTGAGCAATAGCAGAAAGAGGCAGTATATCTGTAATTTTGTTAAACTTGAACAGGAAACAGCTTAGTGACCTTGTGAATGCTGAAGCTTAGCTTTAGATTCACTGGGAATGTTCATAGCAGTCTTAGTGCACAATCCAGAGTAACTACGGGAGCTCATAAGAGACACTTAGGGTACAATCCAGAGTAACTACGGGGAGTCCTTTCTCCGGTGTAAGAACAATTTGCTCTGGATTGCAATATGAATTTCCCATAGTTTTTCATTAGGTGGTGCAGTAACTACAGGTACACGTAATGTCTCTTATGTGCTCCCGTAGTTACTCCGGATTGTAGGGCTTAGTTGACGTAGTTATGGCGCCACCTAGTGGAAACCTATGGGAAATTCATAGAGCAATCCAGAGTAAATTTTTCTTACATCGACTTAAGAGCTCATGTTGTTACTCTGGATTGTGCAGTGTCACCTCCATTTAAACACCTTCAAATGCAGCTCAGCATCTTTTGAGATATATGAATTCATGTTCTGCCATGCCTGTCTTCAATCCAGTGCTAAAACTTGCACCAGGAGTATGTTAGTTCTTTATTTGGCTTTGTTCTGTACTCTATATTCCTTGTGACTTTTTGAATATCCTTACCCTACCCACAATTAATGCAGACCTTTGTGAAGAACAGATACAGCATAGGACAAAAGGGGATTATTGAGAAATACTGTTTTGTTTTAAGCTTTGTAAAGCCCTCATCTAACATTTCTTGTTTTTGCCCCCTTAAAGCTTAAATGCACACATGTCATATATTTTTGATTTCTGTAATGCTGATATTATGTTCTTTCCCTTATCAAACACTCCCATTGCATTTTTTCTCCTTTGAGCCCTGCTAAGAATCATTCTGCCTTTTCACAATTGCTTTTAACAACACAAGATCAGCTAATGCATTAGGGTTGGTTTTCTTGTTCTTGGAACTGAGCACAGAAGTGTTTAATACAAGAAGATGAACTGATTCATGCCAGTCAATGGTTTCCTTCTGCAGTTGGTGACATGGGGGGAAACCGTGGGGGGGGGGACTTTAAAATCCGAATGGAGCAGTGTTTGATGAAAGCTAACTAATAAACTTTGAGATGGTTTAGGAAATATAATGGATAATGTTTCTTTGAGGAAAAATTAATTCTGGTCAAAAAAGCCAGTCTCCAAGATTTTCAAAGTATCTTCTGCCTCAAGGTGTTTTGTTATGGCACTGACTACTACTATGCCTTTTAAGGAGTCCAATGTGCAGATCCTTTCTGCAGCTGGACAGTGTTGCAAATCATTGCCTCCTTCAGATTTTTGTCAATGATGTCATCATGTTATTGCCAAACTTCCAGATTGCTGAGCTCCACACTGAAAGGTGCTCAGTTCAGAGGTCCATGGCTCAGGCATCCACCTTAGCAGAAATGCTGCTGGCAACCCAGTGTTACTTTTTTGACTTGCTGCACTTGCATGTGGACCCTGAGCAACACTGGTGTGGTGTCCAAAAATGTCACTCTGATGGGAAGTATGCAGGGCTGACCATACCTGGTATGGGATGTTCATGAGCCAGAAAAACTAAGGATGCCCAGGGTACCTGTAATCTGGCACCAAGGAAATTGACCCACTATGTGAAATTGTCCTCCAATTTCCATTCTTTTTGTGCCACTTTCACTGCAATGGTGTGGCTATTGGTTAACATCTCTCACAGAGTCAAATATTTGACAAGTCAATACGGTCCTTGAATGTATGAGGCTGCTTAGTCTCAGAAGTTACTAATTTATCATCACATCATATAAAACAGCAAATTTGCTTGTGACTCATAAGCAAAAATTACTTGTGAAGGTGGGTTGTTGGAAAAAATAAAATAAAAGGAACTGTCTTTTTATAGTTGGATGAAATTAAAAACTGCATCATAAGGATATTTTATTCAAATGACAGGCTCTGAAATCTTGGTACTCTCTCCCCCCCCCCCCCCCCACAGCACTGCTCAAAGGCAACTTGTTCCTAACTACCTTTCTGTTGGTAGCAACTATCCGGAAAGATGTTTTAATTTCATCCATTCCTTTCCACCAAGCATTTCTCCTGGGCAGTGATTTATAGCCTATTGTTGTTGAGTCTACGTTTAATACATGCCAATAAACCAGCTGCAGGAGAAAGCAGGATATTCTCTTGCCTTCCAATTCCCTACTTTCTTTTTGTCATCCCTGTGCTTTTTGTGGTTTGTTTATTTAATGCAGAAACTCCATCTTCAGCATTTTCTTTCTTTAATTTTTTTTAAAACGTGGGACTTTAATACAGCAAGAGACTTGTGTGCCCTCCAGGCAGGAATATCACAGCCATGTTTGTTGTCTTTGGCTCCGTCCCACATTATCAGGGTAGCAGTGAGTGCTTTACACCCTGGAGGCGGTTGGGAGTCACAATAATTCAGCATTTTAAAAAAAATCATCTCAATCTGGCTCCAATAAAAGAAATGTATCAGTTATGGAAGACAAATTGATTTCAACAATGATTAATCTTAAGTGTTCTGAACTTCTCTGCAGCTGGGAGACTCCAGGGTGCAATGGAATTGCTCAGAGGAATGGGAAACAGAAAAACTGGGTGGGCAAACCACATTTCTAGCATTTTCTCCTCAGTTTAAGGTTGCCATATGTCCCAAAAATCAGAATTGTTTGGGAATTTTGGAGGATTGTTATCATATACAGGCAAATGAGACAGAGGGTCCTGTCCTGATTTTGTGGAAGAAAATTATGGCCACCCTACCTCAATTTGTTTACTCTTTTGGCTTCTGCTAAACTTTCCAAGGGTTGCCACAAAACTTTGTGATTCAGCTTGTGACTTGTTGATTTAGGAGGTTCCTGGTATTTAAATAACTGCAATGTATGTGTCTGGTGATCTTCCTCAGCTGGTTTTCCTTTCAGAGCATAGTTTCTTCAAATTTATGACTGGTCCTGACTGTTAGACCTTTCCCTGTGTTTGCATGCACTTAAAAAGTCATTCAAACATTAAATGACATTTAACAACATTCAAAAAATTGAATTAAATTTAAAACATTTAAATTTTAAATGTTCATGGTCCTCCATGGTCTGGATCCACCTTCTTCCATACATCTCTACCCACCCTCTTGCGTCCTCTGAGGGGCTTTGCTGCAATTGATCCATTATGTAAAATGGTTGTTCATTTTGCACTTTTGTTGCAAGAAACTGCTTTGAGACTTTCCTTCTTATTTTTTAAACTAGTGGCACTTAGCTCAACTCTAGCCTAAAATGGTTCAGCTGTTGCTGTGGTCTGCTTTGTGCATTGCCTGGAATAGATGCGATGTCAGCCCAAATGGGTGCTATGATGATGGGGCATGAAAATGCACTTACTGTCCGATAACAGGAAACTCCTCCTTTGAGCGCATGAAAAAGTTTCATCAGGTTCTCAGGAAGATTATAAACAGTAGAAGCCCTTAACAATGGCCCAGAAATTTTTCAAAATTAGTCAGAATTTTTAACAAATAAATTCATCTACCTAAATTTGATTCCTGTGAGCTGTTTTCTATGAGCTGATTCCTATGAGCTGTTTATGAGTGTTGGAACCAACTTTGTAAAATCCCAGTTACATTGAGTCCATAGAGATCATGACACAATTTTTACTTGGATATCATTGTCTGGAAAAGAAAAGGAGTCCAATACACTGCTTGAGATGGAATTCAATAAAATGAAATTTTTTTTTTGCTTTGGTTTTCTGTCTGTCACCTCAGCATACTGGGGTTGTTTAGGGGGCATTGTATTATTGCTTTAAGCCTTGCTGAACATGTGATATTGATAACTCACTCAGAAGACAAGGAATAGTTTGAGCTGCTGATATCTTTACCTCTGGCTAACTGGCTTAAATCTAACTATGACCAACAGAGGGTAAAAAGTCATTATCATATCATCTCTAATGGGTGAGTAGCAATTAGTTTCATCCTAGTGCTGATTGACACTGAGTAAATAATATTCTTGAAGCACAGAACATTAAACAATGTTTGCCTGTCCCACAGTTGTACACATTTCATCCCCATTGCATATATGCAGTGTTGGGCAGAAATGGGTTAAGGGCCCAATCACAGCACAGTTGTTGATGTGTGACACCGGTGCTGTGTTGTAGATATGCCATAAGGTATGTCCATGACACCCATATTGGAGTCAGCACTGGCATTGACCGAAAGGAGTCCAGAGCCAGATGGAACTGCTTGGAGCACAGTAGTAAGATCTCTGGGCAATAGTGAGGGCCTTGGGGTTAGGGATGGTGTTCTGGGGTGGGGAGAAGAAAGGGAGAGAACCAGGATGGGGAAATGACCGGCAGAGCCCTGCTTCACCATATAATAACTTCTTAGTAGGGCTGAAAAGCCCAATACTGAGGCTCTCAAGTCTGCAGTTAGAAAATAGATTTAAGAAGCCCCTTCTTGGAGGTGGGCTTGGAGCTGTCCCCTTGGGGAAACAATAGCCATGTTGGTTACTGCTGCATCTGTCGGCATCTGTCAGTAAGAAGAATGGCCTGATACAATCTGTTTTTGTAAAATTCTTGCAACCTATTTTTAGTACTACATATACTATTTTCCTTTGTCATGCGTAGCATATGTGACTCACAATTTATCAACAGATCTGATAATAATCCAATTTCGTTCTGGAACACAGAAAGCTACCTTCTACCAAATGAAATCATTGGTTCATCTATTGCATTATTGTAAATGGGTTGGCAGTTTTATCCAGGATTTTGAGGGTTTTTTCCAGTCCTACCTGGTGATGTTGAAGATCAAATCTGATACATTTTGCATGCAAAGCCAGGAAACTATGGGTATATCCCCAGATGTGCTGATCCCCAGATGTGTACAGAAGTTGTAGGATGGGATACTTTGAAATGTAGCCCAATGGATGCTTCAGTGGTCTGTACAACTAGAGAAGAAAGCTGACAAATATGCAGCAACTCTCAGAGCCAGGAGGCTAAAATAGATTATTTTGTACTTCTTTCTTTCATTCAAAATGTGCAGGCAGTGGTTCTGTAATGTTTCCTGGTGGGCACATTTTATCCTTCTAGGAGAAATACAAAATTTCCTTTTCAATTGAGTTTTTAAAAAGTACAGAAACAGGAAGCAGAAGACATTTAAAGATCATTGCTCATGTGATCTGTTAGCAGAAGCAAAGTCCCAAAAAAAAAGAACACCACAAAAATATGTGGGTATTTTCATTTTAAAATTTCTACTGGCATAATGAAATGTGGCATAATGAAACTAAGGATGCAATCCTTTGCCTGTCTACTCAGAAGAAAGTCCCATTATATTCAGTGGGGCTTGCTCCCAGGAAAGTGTAATTGGGATTGCAGCCTAAGGCTGCAATGCTAACCATGTCTACTCAGAAGTAAGCCCCACTGTGCTCAATGGTCTTACTCCCAGGAAAGTGTCTTTAGGATTGCAGCCTAAATTGTAATGAAATCCCACAAAATTCTGCTGGTTTGGGGTTGCATAGGTGGGCTTATTCTAAATCACCCTGTTAATTTAAAAAAAAACCAACCTGTGGAAGACTAACAGAACCTTCAGTCACCAGATGTTGCCTTCAGGGTTTGAATTATCTCTTCTGGCTGCATGCCATCAAGTTTGGGCAGGCATCATAAATTAAGCAAAACAGGTCCTTGGTTGTTGTTTTTTTTCCTGGACTATGCTAACTGGCCTTCACACACTTCCCCAGACTCTCAATATAGTGGCTAATCAGCTCAATTGCAACTCTATTCTGCCAAATCAGCTATGCTGAAACATCAGGACTCCAACAACAATTCTCCAAATGGCCAGAAAACCCCCCCAAAATAAGACACAGCAATCGTTACCATGAAGATTGGCATTAGAGTAAGATATTTTATCACAATTGTTAAGAACCTAGCAAGACTGGTATTCAGTATCCTCATACTTGAAGAGGTACACAGATGCATCCTCTTTTACCTAGTGGTGTTCTAGTCTTGTGATCTTGAATCCAGATGTTTTCAATCTTTTCCATCTCATGGCACATTGACAAGGGGCTAAAATGGTCAAATCAGTGTTTTTGACCATTGCCAAGACACACCATACTGCTGGTAGAGGGCTCGAATCATCCAAGTACACTATTAATAAAATGATCCTCCCCAGACCATCCGCGGCACACCAGTGTGCCATGGCACAGTGGTTGAAAATCACTGCTTCAACCCATTTCATTCCCATAAGTTGCTACAACTCCACAACTGAGACTTAACAACCCCATTTGGGTCCTGATGTCAAAGATGAAGAACATCAGATAATATATCAGAGGTATGTTTCTCAGTATCACAGGAGTATATGAAATTAAGCTTTCAGTTATTTATGGCTGTAAACATCTGTTTACATCAGCAATCTTATGTTCCACTGCCAGGCCATTTATAACGGCAGTAAAGCTGCCACCAAACACTTCAGAACTGTTGTGCAAATTGCCTCAAATTGCCTTTTTTTACCTCTGTTTGTCCACCATTGGGCTCATCAAGGCTTTAGCTATCTAGACTGGTAAGTTGGCAAAGGTGTCAAATTGTGGTCTGTTCAGGGAGGTAGTGGAATAAGAGAGCGGATTTGACAGACTGTCTGGGGAGCTAAAGCACCTCCTAGATCTTATCTCCCATTTCCAATCTGTCCTGCCCCATTCCTTTTTTCCGATGTACACCAGCAACATAGCTGGTGTAGGTCTGGTGTAGGTCCTTTTTCATTTACCTTTCATTGACATTCGGATCTTGAATTGATGCAGTGGGGGATCTGTTGGCATGGCTGAATGCTAGAGCATAGTAGGGGAAAAGACTGGGTTGTTAGAATGCCCTTCAAAAATTTCTTTTCCACAGATAATTCAAACTTTAATAATTTTTCATTAGAATTTAATGAAGATCTTAATGAACTTCATTCTTAATGAAGAATGAATTCTTCACTTATTCTTCCACGAGTAGATGACATTTCCTTTGCGAAGTTCTTGATTTTTAGCCCTTCAAATCAGATCAACTTGGCAAGAGACTCTTTATTGCGTATATTTATTTTAAAATTTTAGTTATTATATTTATATAATTTATGAACTGCCATACGGCATTCATGTTTGCTTACAAGTGATTAAATATAGAACATGACATATTCAGTAACAAAATGTTCTGCCATAAACAATCTATAATAAACATATATAGGAAACGTTCCAAATCCGGCTAACAAACACAATTGGATAAAAATATTTATACAACATCCTATTAATTTTAAAGTCAACAGTATTCTAGATAACAAAGAGGTGAGAAACTATCTCTGTCAGGCTTCCTAATATGGAGAAATTCCCATAAACATGGACCAATTTATTATACGTATTTATCTCAGTATCTCTGATTCTATAAACATTTCTCTTCATTGATTACTATGAGTAAACAGTCTCCTATTTTATTCCCATGTGGAGGCTAGTTGGACTGATTACCCAGGGGACATGTAATCAGTCTGTCAGTGTTATTTATTTATGTATTGAGGAGAAACGCAGCTACCGGAGAGAGCAGAGGAATGATCTGCAGAGAATGGTCCTAAGAGTGAGTGAGTGAGTGAATTTCTTTCTTTCTTTCTTTCTTTCTTTCTTTCTTTCTTTCTTTCTTTCTTTCTTTCTTTCTTTCTTTCTTTCTTTCTTTCTATTCACCATACCGTTAAGCTTCTTGTCCACCCATGGAAAAGGAATCAGCCATAAAGGAATCAGCCATCTGGTGTGCATGTGTGCTCACAAGTGTGCTGGTGTTGGAAATAGCTCCAAACAGGGATGTGCCAAATTACATTGCGAGTCTCTGCCTCCCGTGATCTAAGTTGTATGTGTATGTTGTATGTTTGCCTCTAAGGATGCCATTGAATATGTTGAAACATTGTATGTGGGAATAACAAGCTTAACTTACAACAACAAAAGTTGTACGTGGGAATAACAAGCAGCTTTTTTTACTTGTCCTGAGCCTTTCTTAGAATCATTTTGACTTGAGATCAAGTCATTATGAGAAATAGGGCATGGCACAAGGCACATTCTGATCAAAAGAAAGTAAACAAAAACTAAAAGAAGACTCTGAAGCACACACAAAAGCAAGTTGTGAGTCATGTCTGAGTTATGACTCTTTTTCAAGTCACTGGCCCTGAGTCACAAGACAGGTCAACGTCAGTGACATCTGTGGCTCGCATCAATGTTTATGAGAAATCAGCATTTTTGCAACTCAAATCAAGTCATCATTACACCAGTACCTTTCACTGGGTGGAAATTTCAGCAAGTAGTTATCCTTCTATTAGAGAATCCAAGTTGAGAGATGTTTCCTTTCTTCACCTCTTCGCCTCCTGTTGTGGACATCTATGTCTTTGTGCTACCCGTAGATTTGTGTTCATGTTAAGGTTCATAATTAGGAATGAATTTGTGCTTCAGTATCGAAAAGGACATATGCCCTACCTAAAGATCCCTTTCTGACTCCTTCATTAGAATTTTAATAGCTTCTGAGTTTCCATTTGGATGCCTGCCGTTGTAACTGGTTGTCAGAGGTTCACTGTTTTTATTAGAGCTGAGTTTTACTTGGTGAGGGAACAGGATTTTTTCAAATACTTTTTATGAAGCAATGCTTCTTCATATATTTTTAATAACTCTCTTTTTACTGATGTAAACATAAATCCAGATTTAATCAGAATTTCCTCAGGGTAGCATTCATCTTCATCTTCAAACAAAACTAGTGATTATTTTATTTAGTTCCTTTAAAAAAATGAATTACATAATAAAGAACTCATTGTCATGGTGAAATGATGGAAAGGAGTGTCTGGGAATAAGAAATGGAATAATTTGCTATGTATATTGTTAGGGGCCATAAACTGAGAAGCTGTCATCAGTTACAAAACTAGGAAGTTACCGGGCCTGTAGGAAAAAAGCCAGTTAAAGTCAATCACTGGTGTACATAGAAGGGAAAATGAAGCCAATCTGCCTCCAGAAACATGGCTGATTGCTGTTTGCTTTCAAATAACTTATATAGGTTTTGGATCGTCAGTGGCCTGGAAAGTTCAAATTACAAAACATTACACTGATGTGTCAGAGGTTTAATTTATGTAAGCAAAATGCATTATTTGCACAATGTGAGGGAAACAGCTGAGAAATATGTGCATGAGTATAAGCATGTGCACACATAAAAGCACTAAATACATCATGGCATTACATCCAGAAATCATGAAGTGCTTTGGGGAGGTTAATACAAGTTGAGCTTCCCTAGACAAGTAATCCAAAATCTGAAAAGCTCCAAAATTCAAAATCTTGTCAGCACTATCATGACCCCACTTGGGAATACATTTGCGATGTTCACAATCTTTGTTTCATGCTCTGAATTATTTTTTTAAAATTATAAAAATTACCTTCAGGCTATGTACTGTATATAAGGCAGAGACTTCCAACTTTTTTATCCTATGGCACACTGAACGTACTAGTCTGTAATTGTCAAAACACCTCATCAGTTTTTGGACAATGGAAAAACACACCATCCTGCTGGTGAGGTATTCAACATTCACAATACCTCTACTAAATATTACCCTCCAAGCACACCTGTGGCCCATTTGTGGAATACCAGTGTGCTATGGCACAGTAGTTGAAAATAGGTGGTATAAGGTAAAGATGAAAAATAAATGAATTTTGTGTTTATTCAGTTCCATCCCCAATAAATCTCACCATGTATATGCAAATATTCCAAAATCTAAAATAAAATCCAAAACACTACTGATCCCAAGCATTTCAGTTTAGGGATGCTTGATCTGTATATTGTTAACTAGCCACTTTTCTTACAAATTTCAGTTACCCTACCTTGGTCACAGAAGTAATGCCAGTGCCAGGTTGCTGGAGGAGGAGGGCTGTGACAAAGGTGGCAGTGGGGTCTCAGTGCCTATACCCACAGCTGCCCCTGAGAGCACCATGACTGCTACATCAATATACAGTATGTTAAGTAAGCTTAATTAACCAGTGCTCAGCTTAGCACAGACTTCAGAGTAATGTACTACTACTCTAAGGAATCCAGAACTGCCCAGTGTCAGTGACGCACTTTCTGGTGGAGGGCATCCAATAGTTCTGGTTTTTGCTTCCAGATGACCTTGAAAGTTGTTATAATCCAGTAAAATACAGTACTTATGTTTATACCATCTTCCACATGACATGGCAAATGACTATTACTTGTCTCAGTGTTCAATGAAATCAGTTTTCAGTAAGCAGAAGTGCATGTTGGTGCTAGATTTGGCTATTAATGTGTTGTGTTCTTTTGCAAGAAAATGAATTGTTTCCACTTGACTGCTGTATGAATAAAGTAGCTCGGTTCTGCTTCACTTGTCTTTTCATTGGGGATAATAATGAATTTTTGCAGATCACCTGTGTGTCTGTGGTTTGTGTGCGCGTGTACGTGCGTTTTTAAAAAATTGGTATGGTGGAATTTGGCTTTTAAAATCTTTATTTTTATAACCTTTGAACATCATTGGATTTTCTTCCGCTCATTTTGTGCCATCTGGTTTGGGGCATGACAGGAGCTCTCACTCCCACAAGTTGGTTATTGAGGTTGTCAGTAATTAGGATTTGGTTGGCTGGAAGCTAATATGATTATTTGTTTAGCTCATCCCCTTTTGCAGGTTGATGTTAATAGGACAATAAGCTAATCTTGTTGGTCGTACTAGCCTGCCAAACACAATCTCATTTCTACAGCTACTGGGCATGGATCTAGTAATTCTCTGCTACTTGTAAAATGCCATTTCTTTGGCAGTAGCAAAAAGTCTTTCTGAATGTATTCTACAAACTTGAATTCTACCAGTAGGTTTTCTTCTATAGGTAAACTTGCAAAAACTTAACTATAACATGTTCTATAACAACTATAACTTCACTCTCCAATCCTGAGGTTGAGAGGCAGGGGTTGCAGCTTGCTTGGCTGGTCAAGAACTCAGATTTTTGGTCAAAAATCCAATGAACACTTCCATTCATTCCAAAAATGAACACTTCCATTCTAACTCTGTCTTATCATGGACCCCTATGGGTCTACTCATTGTTATACCTGCTTCTGAGGTGATGGAAGAGGGAATTTCTGCCTTGGAAACAGGCTCTGGATATAGAGTAACTTGGTGTATCCTAGGCAGTGTTAAACATGCCTTCATCATGCCTCTCCTGAACTACCTAGGCTTGCCCCATTTAGGGCAGCCCCGGTCCACCTGTCTTGGGGCAGCCTATGTTGCATTACACTGCCTCAAGCCTTTTCCAGAATAACTAGGGTGTGATAACTTATTATGACTGTGTAATAACTTGTAAGAATGTAAGAAGAGCCTTGCTGAATTAGGCCAAGGACCCATCTTGTCTTGCTTCTTGTATCTCACAGTATCCCACCAGAAGGGATGGTAAATTCATTGACTTAGGCTGCAATCCTAAACTCCCTTTCCTGGGAGTAAGACCCATTGAACACAATTTGAGTAGACATGATTAGGATTGTGCTCTTAGCCCACATTAAGGTCAAGCTCAATTATGTTAGTAAGTGTACTGTCCTGTTTCCGAATACATCAGGTAGAGTCAGCACCCCATCCTTGTGGGGTCCAAAAGGATACCTAATGTTCAGGTAGGAATCAATGAGGCAATTGTATAAGGCATTTTAGTTTGCTTTGGTTAATCTGTAATTGCCTACTTGAGCTTTCGCTAAGTTCAGTATGTTTTGCTATTCTATACGTCAAGCATTTCTGTATTCCCTTTAAATCCTTTTTTCTCCCCTTATAATGCCCTCCCCAATTAACTCTTCTGTGTGTTAACTTCATACCTACTAGTTATTAGTTCAACTAAGTGAGAGCATTTCTCAAGTCCTCCTGGATCACTGACTGTGTGCTACAATATAGTTTTCAGGATCTTTAACACAACTGAGAGGAGGGGTTTTGAGATAGCCTGACTTTGGCCTCATGGTAGCATAATACACTGTTAGATCCCTGGGCAAAAGGCAGATCTGGGGGAAGGTAGGAAGACATGTTGCTGCACGCAGCATCTGAGAAGAGGCTTTTCTTCTTTGGTATGAGAGAGATGGAGAAATACCACTTTTCAGAGAGCACTGGTTGCCTTTTATAAGTACTTATTTTTAAAACAATACATTACAAACCTGTTGCTCAGTAATGTGTGATTTTTGTATTGCTCAATCTTAATGATGAATTGACTGAGCATAGAAGTTCATATTACAGGAAGACTTCATACATGGTCACATAAAAACCCTGATAGAAACTCTGAAGTGCATTGATCTGGTTATTGGTGATGTACAGGATTAGCAGTTCACACCAAATATTTTTGCAGGTCTGTGCAGGTCATGGATCTGTAAATTCAAACACCAGACTAGCAAGGGTGATTGTCTGCGTGTTTTGATTCTCCTATACAATGGAACAGCTAGGTCATTTGACACATTGGCCAATAAATTTTTGACACCCCCATTCAACAAAATAATTATTATAATTAATGCAAAATACTAATTGTTTCATATTTGTATACCATCCTTCCTCCATGGACCTCAGAGCAACGTTCATGCTTCTCGGATGTTTATCACATGTTATCCCACAAACAGATGGATCTTCTCTGTTAGAAAAGGATTGCAACAGTAGAGATTGTTGCATAAGTGCTTCCCCTGAACCAATGTTTGGTGCCAAGCGAGAGTCTTCAAGCAGTGGGGAAAAGCAGAAGCACTTCATTTTTCTGCCAAAGCATGGTGCGAGGTGATAGAAATGACATAGTCTTCATGATCCCAATAATCACCAAACAGTTTTGGGAACGTGGACAAACATTGAGCTTTTGCAGAAAGCATCACAAATCTCTCTCACTTTGTAGCCTTTTAAAAACCTGGCATTAAGAGAAGACTCTTCCCTCCATGTTTTCTAGCTGTACTAGAGAAGTTGGGCTTCTTCAAAGCCAAGCCAGAGTTTATGGACCTCAGAGGTGCAAGGTGTTATAAACCCACAGGAAACCCTAATGGGGGACTGGAATTTTTTTTCCATGATAACTATACTGTTTGTCTCACTCCCACCATCTAGTCCATGCTGAATCATAAACTAGAAATTAAATTAAGTCTGGGTCTGCAGTTCAGAAAGCCCAGGCGTTTGCAAAGGTTAGCAACAGATGCACAGAACTGATATGTTCAATTTCATTCATTTCATTGCGATTCTGTGATTTGGTCCTTGATTCCAACAGTCACATAATGGCTGCAAGACTCATGTTGTGAAAATGTCACTGAATTGTTGCCTGCACCTGAGCAAATCATACCTCAGCCTGTGAAATGCTGGCAAAAGTTCAATGTTGATGAAATAAAATTTATTTTGTAGAATGCAGACAGCTTTTTTTGTTATAGAATAGGTTAGTATTTAAAATGACATTAGGGTAATGAAAGGATACTTATGCCCACCTCAGCTTGATGTCACTCCTGAAGAGTTTTGCACAGCATGCAACCTGAACAGTATCAAGGGCCACTTTGGAATGGAAATGTATCATAATGCTGGAAGGCTGAAACTTGAAACAGAATCTTTTATGAACCCCAAATTAACATAATTAGCATACAGTTTGCAAGAATATGACTGTTACCAGGTTATTGGGCTGCCCCAAGAGTCACCAATTGATATCTCAGCCTGTGCTTGGAATGTTGAATTCAGATGACCTAATTTTAAATAGCAAAATATCTTAGGCTGTCATCCTTTGCACACATAACCATAAGTAAACTCGGGTAGTTTGGAACATAGGAAAAACTTTGATAGAAAAGACGCATATTGTACAGTTGCCTGTGTCCAGTGGCATATTGTACAGTGGCATCATAGATGGAGTGTATTGAGATGGATATTTTATTCTGTATGCCATGTGCAGCTTGTGTCTGTGTTTTGGAAAAGTTCTTTAAATTGATAGCATTGCAAATGAGAATGATTTCAAGATTCAGAAGGCCAATGTAAAAATATGTCTTCTTCAGAGATTCTGTTTTTTCTCAGCTCCAGGATCTGTGAAATTCCATCCTAGAATATTCAGGTTACTTCAAGATTCAGGGCCATATGGCTCTACATGTTCTCTATTCTTCTGTCCAGCTATTTATTCATTCCCAGAATAATACTGCACACACTTTCTCAGTACCCATGTGCTAGTAATCCCAAGTCAGTTTCTACCCCATTACATAGTTCCTCCCTGGCTTGAAATGCAGCAGAATTACAGTTGCCTCTGATTTCTTATATTTAACATAATAGAGAGCTTTGTTGCACCCTGCTCTGAATCTTCTATTTAAGAAGCCAAGAGACAAGTGCAGTTGCAGGCAGTTCACTGAGCCTAAATTTTTCACAAGGCAGGCATCCTTGTTCAGAATAAGAGCCAACCAGAAACTTATAAATAATAAAAATTATTTCTGCACCTGGCAAAAAAAATTTCATGTTTGCTTTGGGTCAATTTGCTTTGGAATCCATGCAGAGTGGCACTGGATCCTGGTGCATTTAGCTCAGAGTGTTTTTTGTTTGTAGTGGATTTGCCAGTGAATGAGATTTTAAAGATTTCTGGATGTGATTATCTTATATTTCATTTATTTTGTGTGTGTGTGGGAAGGGTGGTGGTATTAGATATTATACTGATGATGGATTGGTCGGTACAGTTGCCCTTCTTTTGCCTGAATTGGATGGGTAAAAGGTCCTCTCGCTAAGTTTGAAAACTGCAGGCTGAATCTGCATCTTTTTCAGGCGTTCAAAAAATGGAAGCATCTGATTATGTGATACTATAGCAAGGAAACTTTGTTTCCTGGCTTCTTAAACATTAATGTTCATCTGTTTACTACCTAGAGTTCAACTATGTTATCCCCACTAAGTGATTCTCCTATTATTTAACATCTGTCAGTCAATCAGTAGTTTCCCCTAACAGGGATGGACAGAAAAAAGAAAGGCAAACTCACATGGAGAGAATTAGAATTAAGTTACCAAAAGAGAAAACAAGAAAGTGGTTTATATGGCTTCAGTTTTCTCCACCTTTCTTTTCCTACTTGGCAAGAAGCCTGAACAAGCAGAGCTAGGGTCCTTTTTATAAGGTCATTTTAAGATGCTTCTTTGCTTCTATGCTTTACATAGTTGGGCCATTTTTTGATTTTGTAATAAAAAACATGTAATGACTACAAGGAAAAGACTAGTAGGGCCCTTTCATAATTGATGCAAAGTATGATATCTGAATTTCCTTCATTTAAGTCAAATGGAAAGCTATATTTAATAGCATGTGCATTCAATTTAAAAATTTCTGCACCACATTACCCACAGTCAGAAGTGATACTTTCCAGACAAAAAAATGATGTTGGCATTACTGGTCCAAAAAGGATGTTGTCTGATCTGTGACCTTTACTGTATTTTGAGAATATTAACCTGAGTTATTTTTCTGAACATTTCTTAGAATGGGGAGGAGAGGTGCTCTCACAAATTATAAAAATGGACATAAATATGGACACTTCCACTTTTCAGCTCTGCCACCCAAAGGGTTCCTGAATAATATCTGCTGTGTCTGTTCCAGACTGGCAGCATGAGGTTATGATTATAAATGCTTCCATTGTTCCAAAACATAAAAGCCAAGGCTAATAACCTCTAATATTGGTCCACTAGCTCTTTGTGCTTGTCTAACCCCTGTGAGTTGTTTCAGAAAACATTCTCACAGAGGGCGCATTGTGAGGGAATGGACTTAATGCACCATTATTCAGAATCACAAGGACAAGCATTCTCTGGATGCATTTGCTAAGCAATATTTTGTCATCCTTTGGGCAGAGGGTGAACGAATGGGTTTTTCATCTGTTATTTGTCTATATAGAGAGAGATTTTCTGTGCTTCCATCATCATGTAATTTTTGACCATCTTGAACCTTCCTTGTTGGTGAAACTTTCTTTTAAAAGAAATTTGCTTCTGGGCACAATCCAGAGTAACTACGGGGAGTCCTTGCTCCGGTGTAAGAACAATTTGCTGTGGATTGCAGTATGAATTTCCCATAGGTTTTCATTAGATGGTGCAGTAACTACGGGTACACGTAATGTCCCTTACGTGCTCCCGTAGTTACTCTGGATTGTGGAGCCAGTCACTGAAGCTCAGCATTGTTGGCAGCACCTGAATAACTGGCATAGCACCTGAATAATTGGTTTTATATCTGCCTGTTCTATGAAATAACGTTCATCTTTCTCTTTTTTTGACATGCAGTGAATGCTTGGGAGCAAGGGATCCATATTGCGGCTGGGATAGGAAACAGAGGCGATGCACCACCATTGAGGACAGCTCCAACATGAGCCTGTGGACACAGAATATTACAGAGTGCCCTGTAAGTGAAAACTAAAACCAAGAATGGAGCAGATGGAATCCAAACTATCCTGATTACATAACTGTTTCCATTTCTGTGTAGTTATCTCCACAAAGATGGTTTTATGACAATCAGGCAGTGTCTTTGATTTGAGAGGTGAATCCAACTTGGAGGATCTGTGAGCAGGAATTGTTTACTAACTCAGAGATGAATCCTCAGTTTGTACTGCAGGGACTCCACCAAATGTAGGTGTCACAGTTGTGTTGTAAAGCACATCTTTGAGCCCCAAATTTGTTTTGGTGCTGGACAGTGATGGGATTCAAAGAAATTAACAACCGGTTCTGTGCCCATCTGGCAGCCACTTTTAAATGGCTATTTTTAAACTTTATATGTACTATCCCTCATTAACAACCGGTTCTGTAGAGTAGGTGCAAACCTGCTGGAGCCCACCACTGGTGCTGGAGCTATTTTAGCACCAGGCCAGTGTCAGTTCTCTGAACTTGGGCAGTTGTGCAATCTGCTTAGTGGTGGAGAGCTGAAAATGTGTTGACAGATATGGGGAAGAAGCATTCCAGGTGGGGAGAGTTTAACACAAGTATTTGTGTAAACGTGGAGGAGGATGTGCATTTGGGTGGGGGAGGAATCTGGGAAATAAAATTTGTGAGTGGGGAATACACATGAAAGAATACAATGTTGTTTTTCCTGTCTTATGAAGTATTTGTTTATAGTATTTGTATGATGACTTTTCCTCACACCAAAAACATTAAAACACCCAGGATCATAAACAGTTAAAATCATTAGAAGGTACTAGCTCCCAGTATTAATTAAAAGATTTTATGAATAGGAAGATCTTGAGACCCTTCTAAAATCTTTCCAGAAGTTGAGCTGTTCTTAATTCCAAGGGAAGGAAATTCCCCAAACGAGGTGCTCATTTCCATGATGAATTCAAAGCGCTATTTTTTGACTTTTAAAGCACTATACAATTCATGACCAAGGTATTTCAGGAACCACCTTCATTCATATAATCCAAAGAATGTCGGGTCATCTGAGGGAGGGTCCTTCTAACTATGCTGCTGCCAGTAGGAGGTGAGGGGATGGCAGCTAGGAACAGCTGGCCATCTAAGTCGAACTGACAAACACCAGAAATCACACAGACTCATGTGTGTTTTTGTGTACACATGTATGTGTGTGTGTTCTTTTAAATAATGTTACTTTCTGCCAACTTCACATGTTATGTCTTTCAGTTGCAATAGATAGCTCAGCTTGCAGTCATTTATATCTGAAATATGCCAGTTAGGTTCTGAAACTGCAGTATGTTTACTCCTCTTATCATTCTTGGTACCCAATCATTTTTTTCCCAAGGGAGCATTAGTCATTCCTTCAATCCCTCCTCTACTTGGCAAGCTTACATTTTCATTTTTTCAAAGCTGGTTTTAAAAGGATTGTCTGTTTATAACCTTCCTGTGCTGTTCTTGGGATATAGTGCTTCTTGACTGCACATGCTGTTATCTCACTCAGCTTAATGCCTCTGTCTGTTGATCGGTGTGTGAGGTGTTAATCTCCTACTTGAAACGTGTCTGCTTGGGACACATTGGAGAGCCTCTCCCCTACCAAGCAGTGTTTCAAGGTCTTTGAAAACTGCTGAAAATAGCCCTCCATGTCCCATTTTGGTTTTAAACGTAACACAAGGGATAGGAAAGTTTGTTTTCTGTGTGTTTTAATATGCAGGCAGTTACAGTATATGTTTTATTGCACCCTGTGGCCTTAGAGATGGAAATCCTAGTGATGCAAATTCAAAAATTCAACCAGAAGTGTCTTGGCTTCAGAAATTAGACAACCACCATGACAGCCTATGAATGTCTGTGGCTTTCGATACATAAGTAATTCATAATGCGGTATGGGAAACCTACTGTATCTTAGCCAATGTCATGCTTGTCTGCTAATGTTTGAAATGTATTTTAGATAAGCTTAAAAAACCTGCTTCTAGTGATCCCACAGTGCTGATGTTGGGGCACCTCTATCTGGACACTCCTCCTTAATGATAGTTGGCCCTCTACCAGTTATCCTGATGGGTTGTAACTCACCATTTGGTAACTACAGCTTTAGCACAAAATAAATTGTAAACACTACCTTATTCTTTTCTCCTGCAATACAGATATACTGAAATTCATATTTGTTGGGCAGTGGGTAGAAATGATATTTTAATCAAGGCCCTATTGCTGTGCTTGTTAAAGGCAAAGAAAAAATTTAGCAAAAACTGTCTGTTTATTCCAATTAATTATCTCAAATAGCGCCCCTTGCTTATCCCCTGCATATCACATAGTTTGTATTGCAACTTCAAAGACACCTTTAAAGGCATAAAGTCATCAACTGGCTGTCTTCATAGATTGCGTTATCTTGCATTAATATTTAACTGGCATTGAACTAGCATTGAAGTGTGCCACATATGCCTAACTCTTTAACCAGCAACAACTCATAATTGTAAGTTGCTTCCATTTTCATACAACAAAGAGAAACCATGGCCAAAGGGAAAGAGAAGCCTGAACAGTGAAATCACCAATCTTTTTGCATAGTTTATTTTTAAAAAATATTGCAACATGAAAGGGGGTGCTGAAAAGAAGGGAAGGATTGCTGGCTGCAATATATGCTCTACAATCCTGTAACCCAGTCCTATGTTGCAAGCAGACTGGAACCAAAAAGCCTGTTTAGACCAGCCATAAGTTGGCTTGTCATGGTTAGAGGTTTTAGGGCTTATGTACACTTTGACAGTTTAATGCTTGATTGCTGTATCAGAACTCAGCAGCTGCACACTGAAATCTCAAGGCAGGCTGCAAAACAGGTCAGTGTTTCCATCTTTCCAAGAAGATTCAGAAGTTGTAAAAGTATTTTTTCCTGACACTCCCTCTACTTCCCTAGAATCAGCGCCAGCAACCCATTATAAAGGAGAACTGAGCATGTCATTTGGCCTTCAGTGTTTATATGTACTGTATATGTCAGTATAAGCACTGGCAAACCATGCTAATCCCAGTATTGAAAAGCTCTGTGCCCCATATCTTGCATAATATGAATACCTTTGCAAGAATTTAAAGTTTCTTGATTCTCTGTTTCTTCTATGACATCCTCCTTCCATGATTTTCTTGCCTTAAAGCTGAGGATACAATGTGATACCTGCCAGGCAAAGTGTTTATCAGTAGCTTTTAATGTTAACACCTCTGGGGGCTTCTCACCTTAGGCGGGCGCCTCAGGTTCACTTTGGGCTAAATCTGCTCTAGTGTAACATGGAGCTACGGGTGATTGCCTGGGGGTATATGCTAGCAAAGCATTGTATACTCAAGCCCTGCGGAAAGAAAAATCTCAACACAACAGATGTTTTAATGTTACTAATTCCTAGCACATGCAGATGTTCTAGGGTAAAACTATCAATTGTTTATCCCACTCTGTTCTTCACATTCATGGATTCCATGCTACTCTGAGAAAATGTTGCACTGTGGAAATGGCATCTTCATTTCATCCATCTTTCTTCCTCCATTTTTGTATCTACCCTGGATATGAAATACAGCTGCCGATTAAGGCCAGCTGTCAACTGTATATACACAGGACCATTTTGCTACTTCCACAGTTTAAAGCCAACGGGGGGCTGTTTCCCACCCCATGCCCTTCATAGTTTCTACATGCTGAGATTTATTTTATTAAGCTGTTTATATTTTGCCTGTCAAGGCAGCTGAACATCATCATAAAAGCAGTGATCAATTATATAACTTAACCATTAAATCAGAAAATGTACAGAAGCAGCAGCAATAAATAAAACTGATATTAAGTGATCAAGATAGTTCTACTGAAAGATGCCTCTGAACTGTGTGATTTTTAACTGTCTTAAGGCATAAAGGAAGAAACCAGACAGATCTTCTGGACCGGATAATCTCCTATTTCATGTGCCAACCAACAGTACTTAGGAGGGCAGTGGACATGGAGCAAAGTCTCTTTTGAGGCCTGAAGTATGGAAGTAAATTCAAGGACATCCCTTAGATATTCAAAACTGAAATCTTTCATCCCAAACCAAAATATTAGTGTGGAGTGACTGTCAAGCAGCATCAAACAATGCTCTGCCTTCTGACTCCCAGCATGGAGAAAAAACAGCTGGGAAAGCAATGCAAACTGGCCCCAGCTGGACCAGATCAACAGTCAAATAACACAGTAAAGATAGTTGGCACAAGTCAGCACAGTGAAACAAGGGGTGATCTGAACTGTGAAACAAGGGGTGTTTTGAGCTGAGGATCAAGGGGTGTGTGTGATCCACCCCCGCTGACAGTGAAGACCCTCAGAATACCTGGCAAGCATTGTAGTGGCTACTGTCAGCTGCTGCCCAACACCCTTGCACCATGGACAATGTGATGGCTGACCTTTGCGTGCCTCCCAATATTTCAGTAGAGGACTGTGCTGTCACCTGTCCAACTATCCTGCTTTTCCTTTGAAGCTAGGCTGGACAAAGTAAACCCCCTGGCCTTGCCTCTTCTTCTTAATCCACTAGACATGTATTACTATTAAGGAAAGCACAATGGTACCCAACAGCAACTAGTGCCCTGAAGACTGACCAATGAGCCAAGGACTTATTGGATTCAGAGTCCCACCAGTGAGTTAACCACGTGGCAGTGCTATAAAAGCTGGACTTTAGAATAAAGATTAAATTTTGTCTTTTCCTTGTTAGTCTGTTGTTGGGCCCAGAGTAATGTCTACCTTGGAATCCATCAGTCTTGAAAGACTATGGTATCATGCTCAATGCTGCATGCGAAGCACGAAGGCCTGGGTAGTTTGATATGGAGGATAGGCTGTTACCCAAGCAGCAAATCCCCCCTCTTCACACCACTGAAATAGTCCAATGGAATGGCTGAGCCGATACACTTGGTTCCAGCTGCGATGCAGAGCTGGGCTAAGGACAGGAGCCCACTCTGTCTTTTGGGGACCCGGGTCTCGAACCCTGGCCTACTGGTTAACAGGCACAGTGTTTTAACCACTTGTGCCACCCACAGCCCCCAAAGATCCCTATAACACCCTTTTCCTTTAGAGGGAGGCAGTCACTTAGGTCTGCCAAAGTTATAGACCCCAAGATTAATTTCATTCAAACTCACATAAACTGTTTTTCTTCTTTGAGCTTGGAAGGAAGTTGCTCATTATCTACCAACCAGAATCCATGGCCCTGTTCATGTATTTCTTTCATTCCCTCCTCTCCTAACTGTATCTGGGAAAACATCCAGACTGGAACTCAGGCATGTGAGCTTTAAACCTGCAAGTTTAAACCTTCTTAGTTCTAAGGGGAATATAATGCCTGGTTCCTTTCCATCACAAATAAGAAAAATGAGGAGCATGTGTTTTTCTGAGGATATTACCTTGACTCACTCTTCATTTTACTTTGCTACTCTGTGAGTTGAAATTATGATAAATCAAAGCAGTATTTCTGCCCCAGTAAGGGGGGGGGGGGAGTGTGTATTATACTGTATTAGTGCAGCCTCATAAATTCTTTTTATAGAGCCTTCTGCTTCTACTGCCAATTAGGTACTAAGGGAGGGAAGTTATAAGAGGACACTCTTGGGGTTACAGAACGGTAGAGAAAGCTGATGGGAGTGATGGGTGGGCAGAGCGTAGCAGGAATGCCTGCAACCCCAGGAATGACAAGGTTAGGATTTTGGACAAGAAGTGCTGAAGTTTCAGAACAAAGGACATGCTGCCTTTAAAAGCACCTTTAAGGTGCTTGTGGTTCTGAAGATTATGTTTTATTGTTGCATTAAAAAGGAGGTCCCTTTTAACATAAGATTCTCATGTTTGTTTCTGATTCTTTCAGTCTGAGTCTAATCGTAGAGGTCAATTAGGGATTTATGCTACCCAAAGGCATCAGGGATTTGGCCCTTATTTGGCATATAAAACACATCTGGTTGTGATAAATGGAAGATTCTGAACTTGAATTAAAGTTTGATTTCATTACAGATGGTCTTTACACATCTCTTTCTTTAACCTGATTTGGCACCACATATGCTACAGAGGACTCACTAAGGAGAACTGTTCTTCAACTGGAACAATGTGTATTTTCTAAAGCAGGATCCTAAATCCTAAAGAAATTGCAACAAAGTGACAGATGGAATTGTAATCCATATGTTATTAAGGGGGGAGGATTTACACACTTTCAATTGATTTGTTTTGAAATTTTTCTGTTTATTTAATTAAAATTTGGTGACTTTCCCAATGCCAACTTAAGAGCCAATAATTGCTTTTCAGATTTTTCTACTGTTCTTTTTTTCTGTGCCTGTTAATTAAAGCACAGAGCCAAATTACAGCGTTGATTTTTAGCAAGTGCATTGGAACAGGCCTGCTGAATCTGAGCAAGGGTTCAGCAGACTGTTTCCAACAGTGACCAGCAGTAAAACTCCACAATCAAGCCAGTAAGAAGCTTGGCTTAAAACCTGCCAGGAAAAAAGAAATGAATGGTTTTAATTCTGAATAGAGCAATATGAACTTGAAGACCAAACTCATCTCCTTATGTCTCCCTGTCTATTATGAAGCTCCTAATAAATACAATAATAAATACAGTATTTGTTTATTTTAAAAATTTGTATCCCGCCTTTCTCAGGCTGTCTAGCCCGACTCAAGGCGGCAGAAACATAAAACACAATTAAAAACATAAATAAATACAGTAAAAACAATTAAAACATATAGGCTAAAAGATACAGTAAAAACAATATAAAACCAAAGCCCCCCAAACCTCTGCCCTGTTAAAAAGCCCCTTTGAAATAAAAGGTTTTTAGGCTCCGCCTAAAGCTCTGCAATGAGGGAGCTTTCCTTAATTCTATGGGGAGGGAGTTCCAAAGCCGGGGTGCCACCACCGAGAAGGCCCTATCTCAGGCCGCCACACCTTTCACGTCTCTTAGTGGCGGCACAGTCAGTAGGGCCCCCTCAGATGACCTTAGGTGACGGGTTGGATTGTACAGAAGGAGGCGGTCCCTCAGGTACCTTGGACCCAAGCCGTTTACGGCTTTAAAGGCCAGGACCAGCACTTTGAATTCAGCCCAGAAACGAATGGGCAGCCAGTGTAGTCGCTGAAGCAGTGGCCCGACAGAGTCGAACCAACGAGCCCCAGCAACCACACGGGCCACTGCATTCTGGACTAGTTGAAGTTTCCGGACTGTCTTCAGAGGCAGCCCCACACAGAGCGCGTTACAATAATCCAGTCTCAATGTCACTAGGGCATGGGTCACCGTGGCCAGATCCGAGCTACTCAGGTATGGTTGCAGCTGGCGGATCAGCCAAAGCTGAGCAAAGGCTCCCCTGACCACAGCCGCCACCTGGGACTCCAGGAACAGCTGCGAATCCAGGAGAACCCCCAAGCTGCGAACCTGCTCCTTCAGAGGGAGTGCAACCCCATCCAGAACAGGATGATATTCCAATACCCGAGTCGAGGCCTTCTGGACCAGGAGAACCTCTGTCTTACCAGGATTTAATCTCAGCTTGTTCACCCTCATCCAGTCCCCCACTGCCTCCAGACAACGATTCAGGATTTCAACTACCTCCTTGGACTCAGGAGGAAAGGAGAGGTAGAGCTGGGTGTCATCAGTGTACTGATGACACCTCACTCCAAACCTCCGGATGACCTCTCCCAGCGGCTTCATGTAGATGTTAAATAGCATGGGGGATAGAATGGAACCTTGTGGCACCCCACACCGAAGAGGCCAGGGTGCCGAACAAGCATCCCCCAGCACCACCTTCTGGGATCTGTCAGCCAGGAAGGAGCGGAACCACTGCAAAACAGTGCCTCCAATCCCCAGCCCGGCCAACTGACCCAGGAGGACACCATGGTCAATGGTGTCGAAGGCCGCTGAGAGGTCCAGCAGGACCAACAGGGACGCACTCCCCCTGTCCGTTCCCCGGTGTAGGTCATCCACCAAGGCGACCAAGGCAGTCTCTGTCCTAAATCCCGGCCTGAAACCAGATTGGAAGGGATCCAGATAATCAGCTTCATCCAGGACCCTCTGAAGCTGGGACGCCACCACCCGCTCGACCACTTTGCCCAGAAATGGGATGTTTGAGACTGGCCGATAGTTGTTTAGGTTTTTAGGATCCAGGGAGGGTTTCTTCAGGAGTGGGCGAACCACCACCTGCTTTAATGCAGAAGGCAACACCCCTTCCCTCAGAGAGGAATTCACCACCCTCCCTGTCCATTCGGCCAGTCCATCCCGGGCCAGTCTGATAAGCCAACCTGGGCAAGGGTCCAGCGGGCGTGCAGATGGTTTCACACTACAGAGATTCCTGTCCACATCCTCAGGTTCTACAAGCTGAAAAGAATCCCCAAAAATGGACAAGACAGGTGTCCCAGGGACATCGTTGGATGTTGTTAAAGTGGCGTCCAAGTCATGCCAGATCTGATCGACCTTGTCCGCAAAGTGTTGGGCAAACTCGCCACAGCAGGCCTCCATGTGCTCTACCACGTCAGTGCAGGGGGCCAGATGGAGTAGGCCCCGGACCACACGGAAGAGCTCTGCTGGGCGGTTCTCTGCGGATGCGATGGTGGTAGCGAAATATACGTTTTTAGCCGCCGCCACCGCCGCAGAGTAGGCACGCCAGTGAGCCCTAGCCTCTGCCCGATCAGAAACGACACGAGTCTTTCACCACCGTCGCTCTAAACGTCGACCTTGCTGTTTCAAAGCCCGCAGCTCCCCAGAAAACCAAGGAGCTGTGTTTGATCTACAGCAGGGCCGAGATCGCTCAGGATCTCGGGACCTCAGGAGGTGAGGAATCTCGGTGTTCCAGAGACTGACCAAGGAGCCGGGTGAGTCGCCAGCTCTGGCAGCAGGAAAATCCCCCAGAGCCCTCAGGAAACCATCAGGATCCATCAGTCTCCGAGGGCGGACCATGGAATGCGGTCCCCCGCCTGTCCAGAGGCTACCGGCTGCGATAAGCCTAAATCCCACGGCAATGGGGTGATGGAGATGTCCTTCACATCCAGATCACCATCAACCTGTCCAGCAGTGAACACAAGGTCCAATGTGTGTCCCACATCAAGAGTAGGGGCAGATATTCTTTGAGACAGACCCATGGTTGCCATGGAGGCCATGAAATCCTGAGCTGCAGATGTTTGGGGTGCCTCAGCATGGACATTGAAGTCCCCCAGCACCAAGAGGCGAGGGCACTCCAACGCCACGCTCGAGATCACCCCGGTCAGCTCAGGCAGGGAGACTGTTGGGCAGCACGGCGGGCGGTACACCAACAGAATCCCTATTCTGTCTCGCCCCTCCAGCACAACACGGAGGCACTCAAACCCTGTGAACTGCTGGACAGGGGACCTGGTGAGAGGGATGGAATCACGATAGACTATCACAACCCCACCTCCCCGCCCCTGAAGTCTTGGCTGCTGCAGCACCCGGAAACCTGGCGGACAGATCTGGGAGAGGCCCACACCTCCAGCCTCATCCAGCCAGGTCTCCGTAATGCAAGCCAGGTCAGCTTTCTGGTCCAGAATCAACCCCTCCCACCATATCTTCCATGACCTGTCACTCTACTGATAGTGGCAGCACTCCCAGCCGACTTTTCCTCCCCTGAGCTCCCCCCAGATGGTAAACACATTACTA
Source organism: Cryptoblepharus egeriae (assembly GCA_030015325.1). Classification (NCBI taxonomy): domain Eukaryota; kingdom Metazoa; phylum Chordata; class Lepidosauria; order Squamata; family Scincidae; genus Cryptoblepharus; species Cryptoblepharus egeriae. Next base: position 65,930,489 of record JAREYC010000001.1, on the reverse strand, counting down.
CAGAGCAACAGGCGGAGCCAAGCAGCTAGGGGGCAGTATTTCAGGTATGAGGAGGTGAGGAATTGCATCACTTTCCCCTCACTTTCCTTTGTTGTTCCTTGTGCCTAGGATTTCTGATCATGTTTCCAATTCTACTTGCTTGCAGATTTTTCAAATATGTATGTGGAATCTAGTGAAAGCACAGGATCTAAAGACAGCAGAGGATACCAATGTGACTTACATCCTACACAACCCTGTGTCAAATGTCTTTCTTCCCTGTCCCTCTTCTTCTGGCTTATAGTCCTCCCCAACACCACATGGCAGATACTAAATGGGGGAATCAGGAATACAGTATCTTTTTAGTGATTGCAGCATAACTTACCCAGAACTCATCCATATATCCTGGGCCGTCAGATTGAAGGTAAACAGCAACCAAAATACAAACTAAAAAGCTCAGAGCAGTGGAAAACCTACAGTGCATGCAACCGCCCTAGTGACGCCAGTGATGCAAAGCATGCTATATTGAACAAGGTAGACTGTAGCAGCTGAAACTAGAGGGAAATTTGTAATGTGAGAAGAAGCATCCCTAATAATCGCTGTGCAGATAAAACTCAGATGACTTGCCTAAGCTAGAACCATTCCCCTCATGCTGATTTCCTGTACTGCTGCTTACCTCCTTCGGATCTCCGCTTTTGTAGGCTGAAGGCAGCCAACTTTGTCAACAATCTGTCATATCATCTTTCTGCTGTTCATTTTTCTGCTGTTCTGTTTATCTTGCTTCAAAATATGATGTTCTTTCCTAAGCCAAATAGTCCAGCCGAGCTGCACATTCTCCAGAGCAAAGTGTAGAAATCTCAGCACAACACTCCCCTGCGTGTCTGATTGTTTGTGTACTGCTGAATTACAGTACAGCGAGAACAAAGCTTTGCAGCAGATGTTTAAAGCCCTCTAACTACAATGTGATGAGCATAATGACAGGCCTAAATTACTTCCATGTCATTTTTCATAGTCTTGAGATGGGAGATGGCTGCTCATGGAAGTGCCAGGGGAGTCCTTACAAGCATCAGAGAGAAAGAGACAGAGGAGTAGGAGTTGGGAACTTATGATTTGTAATCCTAATTATTTTACTAAGTCATTATGTGCTTTCAGATTTGCTTCAGGGTTAGCAGCATTATGTGTTGATTCCTTTTTGACTTGCGCCTTCTTTGTCAGTGGCTACTCTAGTGTTTGCAAGAGGCCAGCATGTCACCCCCATGATGGATCTTCTCCCATGTAGTGGATATCTGTCTACCTATCTACCTACCTACCTACAGTATTTATATACTACTTTTCAACTAAAAAGTTCACAAAGCGTTTTACAAGAAAATAAAAATAGGTCATGAATAGCTAATGGGTCCCTGTCCCAAAAGGGCTCACAATCTAAAATGCAAAAAGAACACCAGGATAAGCCACTTAAACAGACATTGCTGTAGTGTGTAGGACCACTTACTCTCTCCTGCTAAATAAAGGAGGAACACCCATTTAAAAGAGTGCTCTTGCCCATTTAGCAGGGGTTGCTAAGCCCAAAAGCAGTGGCATGGTGACAAAGCTCCAAGCAATGGCATGGTGATGTTCCATTGCCTTGCCTCCTTTGGTTTTTTGGCTATAACTTTTTATAAAATACAGTTACATCAACACAGTTTGTTTCATAGCATTTTGCATATTCCTCACTGAATGATGTATGAAATGATGGTGTTTTATACCAAGATTTTAAAAAATTAGGCCAGTCACAATGTCACAGCGTTCTCCTTTGTGTGTTACTGGTGTGGTTCGCAACTCCCCTAGCAACACCCACTACTCTTTGCTCTCTCTATCTACAGTATTAACCAGTATATACCGCTTTTCAACTGAAAAGTTCACAAAGCGTTATACAAGAAAATGAAAAAAATTAATAGCTAGTGCTCACCAATGAATGTGGGGAAAATGGTTTATGTGGTTTTATCCACTGAAGGGGAATAGTAGTTTTTGGGTGTGTAATGCCTGAACTCCACCCACCTGAAGCAACCCACATCAATCAGTTTGCTGTAACAAGTAAGCAATGTTGACTGGCTTTTCAGAAGTCCTTTTTGATAGTCAACCCATAGCTACTTTCCTGCAGGTTTTGCTGAAATCTTACCATAAATCTTAAAAGTTTCCAAACCTTTTAATACATTTGAACATTTTCTTTTAAGAAACATTGAGCTGTGGGTTTGAAAGTGATGAATAACTCCCTTTATTCTTTAAATTCTTTTCCACATCGATTTGATCATCTTTTCTAATAGCAATAGTGTGATATTTCATTTTTTCACATTCAGACAACCAAGCAGCTGAAATTCCACTTATATGAAATACTGAAGACACAAATTGAAATGTTGGCACTGTGTTTCAAATGCTAGTTGAAATAAAAATTCAAACACACGTTCTACAGATTTTTGCAGTCTGTTTAGTCAGTTGTCTGATCTGAAGAGTCACTCCAGGTTTCATCTACAGTGCAATTAAGGGATTATGGAAAATTAGGTGTTCTCAGTTTATGCCTTCCATGACCTGTCCACATTTCTGTGCAAAATATGTAAGCACTGAGAAATTCTGATGTGACTGTTTAAAAAAAAAGCCAAGATGCTCAGAAAGTGCCCTACTTTATGTCACAATGGATCCAGAATGTACTATATATATGAACTCACATCAATGATTTCTCTTTAAATAGGTAAAAAATCTGAAGAAGGATGGTCAACTGGGGACCTGGTCCCCTTGGCAGCCCTGTGAGCATTTGGATGGAGACAGCACAGGCTCCTGCATGTGCAGATGGCGGTCATGTGACAATCCTCGGCCTCGGTGTGGTGGACATGACTGTGAAGGAGCCAGGATAGAGATTGCAAATTGCTCAAGGTATTTCTAAATGTTTGTGTCTTACATGTACCAAAACATGAAGACTATTCCTTTCGCCCCCTATTCACTACCGCCCCCTGGTGGGTGCTGCAGCGATCCAGGGGGGCAGTGATGGCCACAGGAAACATTAATACATATACCTTTCTGTTTAATTGCTGTTAAAATTTAAAAAAAAATTTTAATTTCCAGGAGGCGCTAAGTAATATTTTTTCTGGTAGGCCAAAAAAGTTTGGGAACCACTGGACAATGCCTTGACCACTTACCCATTGGAAACAAATGTGCATGTGGGTCAAGTTAAAGAATCATTTCAGCTTTAATACACTAGCCTAATGTAGTGATTCAAAATATTACATTAAGATTAGGAATTTTTGCTTAAATTCTCACTCAACCATGGAGTTTGGGGAGTGACTGTGAGCTGGTCGCTGTCTCTTAGCTTGGCCTTTTTCACAGGGGTGTTGAAGGAACAAAATAGGGATGGGTAATCATATGATATTATTGGAGAAAGGGAAGGATACATATGTAATACAAAGATAAATAAATATCCTGTCATTGGAAAGATTTTTAAAATGTAAAACAGGAAGCTGGTATGGCAGTAGTTAAAGAAATCATTTGTGAAGAACTTCCAAGTTTAAATTGGAGTAATTTGTCTAGAATAAAAGCCTGTTTTTGTCCTCTCAGTGACGAATGAGGGCTAGTCACAGTGCAGTACTTTGAGGGCTCTCATAGGGTGAAATCCAGAGTAACTACGGGGAGTCCTTGCTCCAGAAAAAGAACAAGTTACTCTGGATTACAATATGAATTTCCCATAGGTTTTCACTAGGTGGTGTAGTAACTACGGGTGCACGTAATGTCTCTTACGTGCTCCCGTAGTTACTCTGGATTGTGCCCTTAGTCTGTTTGAACAGCGGAAATCGGAATGGGAACAGCACAATACACATCTGGCTTAGGAGTATCAAGGGTGCTTAATTATTGTATTTTTTAAAAAAATATAAATTATTAACCGTTTGAGGTTCATGGCACTTTGTCTGGGAAGGAGGTAAAGCCCAAGTCTCTATTAAAATAGTTATAAAACTAAGGCTGCAATCCTGACCTCCTCTAAGGCTGGCCTAAGCCCTGGCATAAAGCCTTTGCTGACTTGGCGATGTCACAAAAGTGCTGTGAAGCACTACTGCTCCACTTGTAGGGGATTCAGGCCACTGCACAGGCATTCACCGACCTCCCCACACCACCACAGAAAGATATGCAATGTGAATTTGGCCAGTCTAAATTTGTTAGGATCACACCCAAAAGTGCTTACGCAGCACTCCAAAAAGGCAGAAAATCACAAGCAGTAAGCATGCTGTCAGTTTGACTGAACATGTATAAGATTGATTGCACACATATACTGCATATATACAAGTTAGTGGGTCTGTGGCAATGCTGTGCTGAAGTCCAGGATTACAAGATTATATCTGCTAGATTGCGTTTGATGCATTGCACAAACCACATTACATATCCTCTGGCATTTCTGTCATGCATCTTACAAATTGCTATTAATATTTTCTGAAAGATCTTGTTTACTGGTTTTGTGGAAGATTTAGGGTCCAGTCTTATTCAGGTTCAACCTTATTATTTTTATACACAGATGTGATTCACTGTGAATGACCACTGCAAATCACAGTTTAAAAACTCTCTTTCTACTGTGGTGAGGAGGTAGTCATGCAAGCAGTCATTCAGTTTTTCATTCCCAGAATCAAACCCCTGCAGTTGTTGTGGAATTACCTTATTCCATTAGATATGGAATTCCATTAAAGAGCAAAAAATGTGGAAGTGGATCTTTAAACCTATTTTTCCATTGCTTTCTTCATACACTGTTTTTTTTTTTAATCCATGTGAATTTCTGGAACAGAACCCACAAGAGACACCTGTACAACTTTCCACTATGGATATAGTCTTACCAACAGAATATGTGCTGCATCCTGTGATGGGAGGCCAGTCACAGAAACCTCCTCAAGCCAAGGAAACATTTATTTCCTGACTTTTGGGTTGCACTGTGGCTGCATTAGCTTTGGAAAGTTGGATAAGATTGAATTCTCAGTGGCTTCTTAAAGATTTAGGAAAAAGTTTGCATGGACGCAGACAAACAGGTACAATCCAAATTAACTATCCTTGAGCCATAACTATGGCTGACTACTAATCTGAGTTCTAGCTCACAGTTAAAAATATAGGTAAGTAGAAGACAAGGCTACTTATCAGCATAACAGGAGAAAACAATTCTTTGAATGAAATTATGTGTTTATAGAAAAGAAAATAGATTCAGATTTTTCTAATTAATGTTACTGGTCCTTGGATAAGTGAACTCAAAAAGCAGTTAAGGCATACGTTTTGCTTGCCTAATGCTTCCTGCCACTGTACTTGCAAACTGTTCTCCCACTATTGTTCCCTATTATGTGCATTCATTCTCCTGTATGCATCCATGTCTATCTGAGATAAGAAGAGACATCCACTTGTCATAATAATTAGGGAGATTGAACATACCTTAAACAACAAAGGATGGTGCCCTGCAGTTTAGTGACCTTGACTGGAGGACATATATTTCACTGTCTTTCTTTGGGTTGGTCTACTCAGCTCAGTGTAACAACTGCTTCTCATGTCATGACCCAGAACATGGAGGGAAACACACACCCACACCCACATATACAATGTCCCACACTTGGATAATGTGGATGATGTATATGGAGAATTTCTCTTTACATTTTTGCCAAAACATGCAGCTACAGCTGCAAGTTTTATGAAAGGTGCTTCTGTCAGCTTCCAGGTGACTGGCTTAAGATGTAGACCAGTAAGATATAGATCAATAAGTTGTAGACCACATGTAAGTAAGAGGTAAACCAAACTCAGTACAGTGGTACCTCGCTTAACAAGTGCCTCATTTAACAAGTGATCCGCATAACAAGCAAAAATTTATCTAGGATTCTGCCTCACATAACAAGTGTTGCTTCACTTAACAAGCACACTCGGCAGTTGGGGCAGAAGCACTGGCCAACAGCCCTTTTAAAAAGCATCAGGGCTGCCTAGCACGCCTGCCCATAGTGAAAGCAACACTTCCATGCTGTTCCTCCTGTGGCTGGGCGTCCACTGGGCAGAGGGAGAGAAGAGCAGTGGGGAAGAGGGAAGCAGCTCAGGGCTAGCCAGAAGGGAGCAGGGGAGAGAGAGGCTCAGGATGAAGAGAAGGAGAAAGTGGGGGACACTTTGAAAGTGTCTTTGATTGCAGCCTCCTAACCATGTCTACCCAGAAGTAAGCCCCACTGTGTTAAATGGGGCTTACTCCCAGGAAAGTGTCTTTAGTATTGCAGCCTAAGTAGACTTCATAGGATCATGCACACTGAATGCATGTTTTGAATTCAATTCCAGTATTTTGTCATCATTTTTACATACACTTAATATTTTTATATGAATATTTTTTGGGTTGTGGAACCAATCGTCTGAGTTTCCATTATTGCTTATGGGAAAATCTGCTTCACATAAAGAGCGTTTCATATAACAAGCATGCTTCTGGAACAAATTGAACTTATTATGTGAGGCATCACTGTATTATGGTGGGAAAGAGACTCTGTTCCACTTTTATAGAGCCTTAATTGTTGGAAGCAAATGTTATCAAAGACAAATGTGATTATTAATTTGTACAGGGCATCTAACCTGCAAAGGTCTTTGAAGTCTTATTACAGTCGTTCTTGTTGTACATATGGTACATCCCTGTGGTTCCCATTTTCTAAATGGGAGACTTTAGGACTAGAGAGTGATGAGCCTGTGGCTGAACAGCAAAGCAATCTCTGTGTAATCTATTTGCAAGATCACATTTTAAAAAGAAAGTTTTGATAAAATCTTATTTTAGGATTGCCTTGTCTTAAGGCAGCTGTTTCTACATCCGGTAGAACTCCATCATGTGGAGCAAAGAGTCATAAGGAACTGACGTAAGCATTGCCAAGAATATGGTCTCTAAAGTGTGGGATACCACAAGATTAGTTTGTAGGAAGCAGATGAGAAGTGCATTCAGTGCTAACATGCAGTGATTGTGAAGAAATACAGCCATCTGATCATCTGACAGTCAATATAAGCCTAGGGTTTCCATTTCTACTGGCTTCATCTGGCATAGTGATGTTTTCATTAGGATGTATAAAAAAGTATTTGAGCATCGCATGTTCCAAGACTGGGAGTGCCACAAGACTGATAAAAACCTTATTGTGAATTGTCTGCACTTTAGCTATAAATCAACTCTTTCTCTTTTAAAATCTTAATCTTCAACTGAAATCAGTGCATTTACAGTAGAGCTTCATTTATTCAAATGCTTTGGCTGATGTCCACAACATTTGGCTAATCAGATATTTGGCTGAATTGATTGAGCCATTTACATAGGCTGTCATTGACATAATGCACCAAAAGGATTGATAAGATCTATCCACAAAAAATTTTTAGAATAATTTTATATAATTAATGCTGGGCTATCAGTAATTTGTATGTTTATGGCTTTCATTTTCATTTGTTCATATTTTTGGACAAATAGACTTTGAATGTCCAGAGCAACTACAGGGAGTCCTTGCTCCAGTGTAAGAACAACTCTGGATTCCAATATGAATTTCCCATAGGTTTTCACTAGGTGGTGCAGTAAGTATGGGTGCATGTAAAGTCTCTCACATGCTCCCGTAGTTACTCTAGGTTTGGAGGTTATACTTTGAAACTATATCTTTCCAAATGAGCAAGAAAGTGGAGGCAAAACCATGGGTTAAATCATGGCCCACATAAATGTACTGCTTATTTCTTTATCTTTCTGAGAAAGAAAAATAAAACATCCATCATCATTCTACAGTCAGACTGCCAAGAGAAAAAGAACGAGTTGATAACAAACTTGAAAAGTGTGAGTGTTACTCAGGTTTTAATTTTAATCCTACTGCTGCAGTTGGGGACCTGCCAGAAATCTACTAGTTGCCAGGCACTTTTATTAGCTCAGTCAACTCTTTGAAAATCAACACATCTGTTCACCAGCACAACTTTCAGGAATGCATCTGACAAGGAATAAACTCTAGAAACTGGTGAACAATACCAATAAGGTAGGAAAAGAAGGAGGAAGTGGCTGTAGAGAAAGAACTATAGTAGCTGATGTACTTTGAGGAAAAATCTGTTGCCCCTGAAATGTATTTTGTGTTGTGATGAGGTCATTGTTGTACAAGAAGTACATATTGGTTCAGGAAACAAGAGACACTTTTCCAACTTTCCTCAAACCAACACCCAGAACATTTATGAGTTGGCATAGTACATAAGTATTTGGCTGTTTCCAGTTTGTTGGGTGTATCAACACCCAATTTTGGGATTCTGTATTCTTTCTGCTCAATGCTCTGAGGAATGAGGAAAATGAGAAAAATATAAACAGAAATTGGCCAAGGCAAGAACCTGAAATTGCAGGATTAAGAAATAGCAATATATAAAAAAGAGAGTTTGTATTCAAGTTGTGTCATTCAATTCAGAAACCTTGGGTACATCTTAAAGTACTAATCCTAAATGTAGTAAAAGTCCAGAGTTGTTTTTGTTTTAATATTAAAAAATCTAGTTCTCCTATCTAGGGAATTTTAGATTGTATTTTGTGATATTTTTATGTTTTGATATGCTGTGATCTCTATTTTTTATTTTCACATTTTTGCTTTTAAAATGTCATAACCCATCTTGAACTTTCATGATGCGATAAATGTTTCAGTGCCTATAAATCTTGATCTGAATTTATGAATTCCTAGCAAATAATCATTCTGAAATCAGAGGGATCTTCATGAGAACTTCAGGAGGTCAGGCATCTTTAATTTTTAATGGCCACCTCGGTGTAACTATTGCTATTCTAGTATCACATGAATATGCCATCCTTAGTTTTTTTAAAGAGATCACTACAACCCAGTGCCACAAATTTCACAGTGATCTGAAATAGACAGAATAATATTTAAAAATAATAGGATATTGAAGGAGTCATTTTCATGGACCTCATTATGCCATTTTAAAGCTCAAAATGCTATAGTTGCAGCTTAAATCTGCTAAGAATGAAATGACCGTAAATTTTGTTTGTTAATTAGAAGTTGGTGACGCATCAGCACACTTGCAAAAACCTCCATCTTTTTGAGTTTTAACTGCACTAAAATGTACTTTGTAGAGCTAGTCAGTCTCTTCAGCCCTCAAGTAGTCCACAGCTGAAGATGTTGAACTTAGCATAAAGTTGAAAACAAAGTAAATTAACCCAGATGCCATGTTTTATCTTTTTTCCTTCCCCTCCCCTCTGTCAGGAATGGAGCTTGGACACCATGGTCGTCCTGGGCCCCCTGCAGCACTTCCTGTGGGATTGGCTTTCAGGTCCGTCAGAGGTCGTGCAGCAACCCTGCTCCGCGATACGGAGGCAGGGTCTGTGTCGGACAAAGCAGAGAGGAGCGGTGAGAGTCGTTCCCCATCCCTAAACCTCTATCAGAGCTCTGTCTTTTCTTTTGAAGGATAAACATACTGCATGGACTAGCGACCCTTCTCAGCTATCTTCCCCTTAAAATGTTCCTGTTCCTTTGAGATCCGTATTTTAAGTCCCTGTTTAAGTAATCTTGCCTTCTGAGGTTAGGCAGGTGACAGCCAGCCACAGGCACCTGTAATCTTGTTTCAGTTGTGGAACAGACTCTTTCTTTGGAGCCAGATCTTTTCATCTTTTAAGTACCATTCAAAATGTATTTTTCAAGCCTTGTTTAAGCAATATCATGATTTATGCCTAAAATAACTGCTTAAATTGACCTCATAACTTAAATTGACCTCATAGATGGGTGGGCCAACAATAAAGATAATATTTAAAGAGGTTTTTCAAGAATTTGGTTCCTGCCGTTAAGAACCCAAACAGGTCAATAAAATTTTGCATGGCTGAATTTATAGCTAAAAATTTCTAGCACTTTTTTTTATTCAAATGCTCCATCAATCTCCAAATTGTCAAAAAGTGTGTGAGATGCCATTTTGTTAAAGAGAAATTATAAATTTGATTTTTCATAAATTTGATTCTTCAAGGCCAGAAAGAAGTCATTCATGTTCTAACCTTATAATGTGCAATTCATTTTGCATGGCTTAAGTACACATTTGTTTGGGTATTGACAACCTGTATGTCATACATAATAGTCTACACTTAGCAATCATAAATAAACTTCTGTGAAGGCATCCCAATCATATTTGATCCTACTACCGAAATTCTACATTACTCCATTGCTCTGACATCCCATCATTTTTAAATATTTTAAGCTGCTCCTCCCCTTTTCTAGCTGGACACAAGTTTTATATCTTTTCTGGTATTGGTATTTCTCTGGTACTAAAATTCAGTTCCTAGTCATATGGTGGTAACCTTCTGAAAAGATGAATTTTTTTGTGATGTAAATACTGTATTTACTTGAATCTAACTCTCACACAAGTGCTTCAGGGTGTCAGCAAGTTTGTCCCTAGGCTGCAATCCTAAACATATTTTCCTGGGAGTAAGACCCATTAATGGGTCTTACTTCTGAGTAATCATGGTTAGGATTGTGCTCTTAGTTTCCAAAATCAGGGTGTGCATTAGATTTGGATTAATCTAATTGGATTAGAGTAAATGTGGTATTTTGATTATAAGTATAGAGTGCGCATTATATTTGATGGAGCATTAGATTCGAATAAATGCGATGGTTCTTTGAGGGATGACAACCAACTTTCCTCCTCCTTTGGGCATGCCCATTAAACTAGTTTAGATCACTGTCGTTTTCTTTTTCTCCACCCAATTTTGTTTCTTGCAGATTCTGCAATGAGAACAGCCCATGCCCACTACCAATCTTCTGGTCTTCATGGGGCCCTTGGAATAAATGTAGTGCAAATTGTGGTGGAGGAGTACACTCAAGGCAGAGATCTTGCGAAAATGGAAACACTTGCCCAGGCTGTGCTCTGGTATGTTTTTTAATTAGATAAGGTCTTAATCTTGTTTTCTTGTGTTCTACATTTTGTAGAATTCTGAATTCAGCTGTGGTGAGAGATGCATTCCAAAATAATGGACTTAAGCTGTAATTAAGTCGGCAATGTTGTGTTAGGCAACTGGGCAAAAAAGGGTCTTGGTAACCAAATTCCTACAGAGAACACAAGTGTTATAACCTCCTAAGGAGGGTGATGAATGGACAGGTCTCAGGTCTTCCTGTCTACAACACTCTAATCTGCTACTGTGTTTACTCAGAACAATTTGGAAGAGGATAACATAAAAACATAAGATCCCTGCTGGATCAGGCCAAATGCCTATCAAGTCCAGTTTCTTTATCTTACAGTGGCCCATCAGATGCCTCATGGAGCCCACAAGACAACAAGGTACCTGAATGCTATTGCCACACTTGCATCTGGCATTTGAGGTATCTTCTAAAACTAGGTGATTGCACCATGGCTTATAAACTGTGGTTGACTTTTCTTCCAGAAATCTCACCCCTTTCATAATTTTAAGGCATCTGAATACCACTCAAATTCCTTAAAATGCAGTATATAAATATTGTTGATTGATCTAGGCCAGATGCCATCGCCACTACTATAAAACAAAGGAGGGCAATGATTTGGTATATGGAAGACAGTGTGATCTGGAGACTTGGTTTTGAGGTTTTCTTATCTACAGTTCAACACCCAGTTCACAACATAGAGTGCTGGAAATTCTGTGGAAATACCAGACATTATTTCCACTCCATAAGGAAGAGACCTTGTATTGTACATTCCACTCCTTTCCACTAACCATCCAGGTGATCAATAGGATATTGATCAGTTCAAAACTGATTGCATTCTGGCAAAGCCATAATGGCTAAGGCAAATGTGATTTGCTCCTCTGCTAAGAATGGCAGGGGGCTACCACCTTCACCTAAATGTCCATGTCTTTTTCTCGGACCTGAGGCAAGATACTACATCCAGACATCAAAATAACAAAAGTAATGGTGTTAGACATCCAGCTGTATTGGTGGGTGCTATAGGACATTTTGAGCACACAATGAAATCCTTTGCTCAAAAGACTCAATTTGACTAAGGGCACAATCCTAAACAACTTAATCAAGACTTAACTTAATCAACTTAATGTTGCCTGCTTCTTTCAAAACCCAGTTTCAGAAAAAAGCTCTGCTAATAAGATGCTAAACCAGTGGTCAGGGAACAGGGTAAATTACCCCAAATGGGGTAAAAATGAAATTTCTGGGGGTAATGGATGGCCACACTGCTGAGACACAGCCGGACGTCTATATGCTTGCCTGACTGTGTCTTGGCAGCGCGACTGTCCATTAACCCCAGGAAACCCCTGGGCCCATCCAGGATTCTGGGGGTGGGGTTGGAAGGTGCTTGGGGACACTGAGGAGCAGGTTGAGCCAGCCATGGCTTTGTGCAGCTAAGTCTGAGCACTGTGGGCATCCATCTTGAAAAAAAATGACTACGCACGCATGCACAGCCTTTCCCTGCCTCTCTGTTTCAAGGTTCCCATGGAGAGGCTTCTCCATGGGCAGTGTCCTCTCCTGACCTCACTGGCACTTTCCTTTTCCTAATTGGAGGTGTGTGCTGGCGAGGTCAGGAGATGATACTCCACCCACGGAGAAGCCTCTCCATGGGAACCTTTAGGCAGAGAGGCAGAGAAAGACTGCATGCGCATGTGCAGTCATTCTTTTCTAGATGGATGCCTGCCGGGACGGCTGAACTCAGTCTCAGCTGCCCCCAGCTTCAGCCTGAGCCTCCCCAGTAGCCTCCCCAGCCAAGGTAAGCACCCATTCCCAGGTGTCTACTCAGGAGAAAGCCCATTAATTCAATGGAGCTTATTCCTGATTTTTTAAAAATGTAGGGAAAATATAGGACATCCTACATTTTAAAAAAATAATATATTAATAATATATGATTTCCTTCCTTTCAAATCAAGGGGGTATTGTTGGCGTATCTAAATATATTTTGGGGTGAGACACTCTTTCAAGTGGGTGTTCCTCTTTTATTTAGCAGGGGAAGAGTAACTGGCCCTACTCACCCCAGCAATGTCTGCTCTAGTGGCTTCTGCTGGTGTTCTTTTTGCATTTTAGATTGTGAGCCCTTTTGGGACAGGCACCAATTAGCTATTAATTAGCTATTAATTTTTTATAAATACTGTAGAATACTGTAAAAGGTAAAAAAGTTCCCTGACCCCTGTGCTAAACCAACTGTTTTGTTCTGTTTTTGTTCATAGAATCTCATTGGGCTACTTTGTGTACTCTAGAGCAGGGGCCTCAGATGCAGTCCCAGGCCTCAAGATCCCTCTATCCGGCCTGTGGGCAAGCCTTATAATCCACTCCGATTCATTTAAATCTTATATGTAAATTTATGTAAATTTATTCAAATTTGAAATGTAAATTAGTTTTCTTTGGCCCCGACACAGTTTCAGAGAGACGATGTGGTCCTCTTGCCAAAAAGTTTGAAGGACCCTGCTCTAGAGGCAAAATATTTCTCTCTAGTATCTGGCTGATTAAGTAATTAAGGGCCCAATTATATCCATCTTACCAGCACTGATTCAACTGTGTCGATGGGGTGTGTGCTGCATCTTGAAGTTGGAGGACTCGTGGCTGCATTAGTAATGGAAAATTTGATGTGATTGGGCCCTAAGACAATTTTCCTGGCTAAGATTTTGCTGCTAGCCTCCTTGAAATCCCACTCTGCAAGAGCATTATAAATTTCTGCTATTAGCCTGGGAGGTGTTCTGCTCCCACCACTCTGCACTGCCACAAACTGCTCAGTGCAATCGTATTTTATGCTCTGGACATGAGTGTGAGAGTTGATATCTCATAGTTTCAATAGAATGTCTTCTCTTGATTGATCTGTAGCAAATGCCCAGGTAAAGATGAAACTAGCTAGCCTCCATTACATGTGACATAGATGGAGGGCAGATTACTTGTATATTACTATAATCGGGGAATCATCTATGCAAACGCACAAACCTATGGGTGGCTCTTTCTGCTCGTTTATTTTAACTGCAGAATCTCCATCAGATCTTACAATTTGCGCTTGGGCAGTCTTTAGAGGAACTGAAAGACTAAGGCTGCAATCCTAACCTGTAGTTAGGCTGGCCTAATCCCTGTCATAAGTCCTGTGCTGACCTTGGAGGTGTCACAAAAATGATGTAAGGCACTTCTGTACCACTCCTGGGGGGAGGTTAGGCCAGTGCACATATATACGCTTTCCTCCCTATATCACCATGGGAAGAGGAAGACCAATGTGTTGTGCCAGCCTAGGTTAAGATTGCTCCCTACATGCCATTCCTATTAATGAGGCACATGGTGTGCATGGACTTACAGTAAAAGCAGGAGCAGAGTGCTTGCCATTGTCTTGGAAGCTTCCATTGCCAACTGCTTATATGCAGAACATCATTATGGGCAAAATCCATAGCAGTTACGGGTTCACACAGTTACGTCACTCTCTAGTGTTATGAAAAATCATCTTAACTGCTAGAATTCTGGGCTGTAACAATATAATGAATTTCAACAGGGAAAAGTGCAAGGTCCTGCACTTAGGAAATAAAAACCAAAAATACAGGTATAAAATGGGGGATACTTGGCTTGGCAGCACAACATGTGAGCGGGATCTTGGAGTCGCCGTGGATAACAAGCTGAACATGAGTCAGCGGTGTGATGTGTCTGCAAAGAAGGCAAATGCCATTTTAGGCTGCATTAAGAGGACTGTAACTTCCAAGTCGCGAGAAGTTATAGTTCCTCTTTATTCAGCATTGGTGAGACCTCACCTTGAGTACTGTGTTCAGTTCTGGGCACCTCACTTTAAGAAAGATGCAGCCAAAAAGGAGCAAGTCCAGAGGAGAGCAACAAGAATGATCAGTGGGATGGAAGGGAAGCCCTACGAGGAAAGGTTGGGGGAACTTGGGATGTTCAGCCTGGAGAAGGCTGAGAGGAGACATGATTGCCCTCTTCAGATACCTGAAGGGCTGTCATAGGGAGGAAGGGGCTCATTTGTTCATAGCTGCTACTGAAAGCAGAACTAGAACCAGTGGGTACAAACTGCAAGAAAGGAGATTACGGATGGATACCCGGAAAAAATTCCTGATGGTTCAGGCGGTTCGGCAGTGGAACAGATTGCCAAGGGAGGTGGTGGATTCTGCCTCACTGGGGATCTTCAAGCAGAGGCTCGACGAGCACCTGTCAGGGATGCTCTAGGGGGATTTCCAGCTACAGGCAGGGGGTTGGACTAGATGACCTACTAGGTCCCTTCCAACTCTATGATTCTATGCTCTGGAGCAAGGGGTTTAATTTCACTTTAGGACACAGGCCTATGAGTGACTGTATAAATGACTCCTCAAAGAACTGTATTTATGTATGAGCAACCTGCCCTTTACTTTATTGTCCTTTACATTGCATACAGCAAGTGCAATGGCAGAATTGTTACTCCATAATAATGATTTTTTGTTCTTTTTTAAATGTTAGGAATATAAAACATGCAGCCCAGAGGCCTGCCCAGAGGTGCGAAGAAATACACCTTGGACACCATGGATGCCCACCAACATCACCCAAAGTGGTGCCCGCCAGGAGCAGCGTTTCCGCTACACCTGCCGTGCTCAACTTTCTGATCCCCATGATCTCCAGTTTGGCAGAAAGAAGACAGAGAGTCGGTTCTGCCCAAACGATGGCTCGGCAGTTTGTGACACTGATTGTATGTCATGCCTGATTACAGATAGCCTGAATGCTTAATTTAGCTTTTGTATTTTTTAAACTCTTATCAGAAATGTAAGAGTGGGTAAATGCTAATCTGTGATTATTGCAGGACAGCATATTGAGACCGGTGGATTGGGGTGGTATTCGGTGAGAATTTGATAGATGAACATTGTGGATCAGGGTGTGTTTGCATCTTTTCAGGCTCTTCACAAGTCATTGGGGTAGATAATGCATAATCACTGTCTCTTTGGTAATCAGATGAAACTAGAACACTCTGGTCCTAAGCAAAACAGTTACACAACGGGATGCGCCCACATGGGTGGAACCAATCCATTTATTCCTTCTACTGTGTGATATATGCGACAGATACTTAACGTGAATTCTGTTGGATGGCCAGGTTGGCAAAATAGATATAATTTAGAAAATAGCACAAGCCTACCACTTTCCCTTTTATTCCATTTTCTGTTTTCTGCAACAAATTTTAAAACATTTTGGGGAATTTCCCAAATTTGTGGCTATTCTCCGCAAAAAGATATATATCTTTGCTGGATTCTCCAGTTTAAATGTTGGTCACTCTTTTATTAGGCAGAAGTTAACTTGCTCTGGTCATTCCCTACTCAGAGGTGATAATTCAGCAATTTCTTGCACTGAACCAACATGAGGAGAGCTAGCCCTAATTTGACAACAAGGCATCAAAAAAGAAAATGAAAAGTAAAGATCCTAGCCCTGTGATGACTCAACAGCCATATTTGACCCAAATACTTATCATTGTGTAGCAATAAAACTATCCCTATTCAGATAAAATAAAACTATCCCTAATCCAGAGGGACTGCTAAGAAAGGTGGACAAATGACAAGAGAAAAAATGAGCTTGACTGACAAAGGTGGGACAAAGAGACACAAACTCTGGGATTACAAATTATGATACCTGATAAAGCTATGATACCCAATGAATTATGATAAATTAATCTGAGAAATTATGATAACTGATAAAGCAGGAATGATCGACTGTTTGTTATGACAATACAACAATGCTAGACATTGCATTATCTCAGAAAGCAATGCAAGTTATTTGGTCTGCATGTATTTTTAGGCAAATACAAACTTGATTCAGTGATATCACTTTATAAGTCTGAGTTGACCCACTAGGCCAGCATGGGTTTATCCTTGGGGAAAGGAACAAATGTGCCCTCACCATAAGAAGGTGTTCCAAGCTGAAACTCCTTCATGGGAATCATTGGACACCAGTTTAGCACCACTACATTGCCACGCAGAGAATAATGAAGCTAATTCCTTTCTTCTTGCCTTAGCTCTCGTTGATGACCTTCTGAAAAGTGGTAAGACTTCTGTCCGGATTATCAACGGTGGCTGGTCCTTTTGGGGAAGCTGGTCATCTTGTTCCCGAGACTGTGAGTTGGGTTTCAGAACCAGAAAGCGAACATGCACCAATCCAGAACCGAAAAATGGTGGACTACCTTGCATAGGATCAGCAATGGACTATCAAGACTGCAACCCACATCCCTGTCCAGGTACGTACTATTATCTCTTTCTGTTTCTGCCTAAATAATAGGATGGCTTCTATAATTCACCCCGAAATTTAGATTCCTCCCTTTAGGGGTTGATGAGGGCAAAATCCTGAATTATGTATTTAAAGCATTCGTATGGGTAAGCAAAAACCTTTGGAAGCAAAAAGCAAGACAACATCAAAGATATGGACCAAAGATATATTGAGGAATCTGTGAACACACATTTTACCTCCTAAGGGGCTGAATTTCTAAAAATACCTTTGCAGTGGGTCCTTACATCATGGATAGTGTATACTCTTCAAGTTTCATGTCCTAAAACATTCTGGGGAATAGAAAGGTCCAGGAGTTTGTGCTGAGTATTGATGACTTAGTCAAGAAATTTGTTTTTATGGATTTAGATGATATATAGCCTTTCCTACCCTTCCCTTCTTTCAGAGTTAACTATTTTGGAGGCTTTCCACACAAAGGGCTTCTTGGCCAAAGTGGGTTGTGTACAGACCACAAAGCACGTGGTGAATGCTTAGGATGCTCCCTGTTTATCGTGATGTTTCCAACATAGCTTTATGCCCTCTCATTTCACAATAATCCCATTTGTTTATAGCAGAGCTGATATAAACATGCGAATGAAAATGCATGCTTCTGTTTTCCTTTTCATAACAATTAGTGAAAGGTTCCTGGTCTTGCTGGACTCCTTGGTCTCAGTGCTCAGCAACTTGTGGAGGAGGGCACTACCAGCGTACTCGAACCTGCACCAACCCAGCACCATCTAATGGGGAGGATATCTGCATTGGGCTACACACTGAGGAAGCGCTGTGTAACACACACTTATGCGAAGGTAGTAGTTTTGCTTTCCCTTGAACAGTGCTTCCCAAGCTTACAAGACCCTCAAAACACAGAAGTGGTGGTGATGCAGAAAGCATCATATGGTGATATCACTGTTGCTTGTTTACAGGTAAAAAGAGTGTCTCAAGCCTCAAAGGAGCAGTAAAGAGGGTCAGGGCAGGTAGAAGAACTTCCTTGTAGTACCTGTGCTGCAGTGGCAATTTCCTTCTACTGTTTTGAGTCTCATCCTACAGTCTCCCTCTCAGGCTCCAGACAGCCTGCAACACCCAGGCAAATGCCTCGCAACTTCCTGGAGCACCACAGTGCATGCTTTGGGAACTGCTGCCTAGGTCATTGTTTATAATGGGGAAAGCAAGGTAAAACCAGAATGTAGAATGCAAAGACTTTCTTGAAAATAAATTTGAGTATATAGGGCAGTCGCACAATTGTGCAAATATGATTTTAAACAAGGTTCCTGAATTGTTCTGAACTGTCAGTCAAGAAAAGGTAACGACACTGACCAAGTAGTTAAAAGCATCATTCCAGCATCCTAGGCCCTAATACCTTTGGAGCACTCTGATTAACACCTTAATGTGACTGCCTCTGAAATATCATGATGGTGGATGGAATTCCCCTCTTAACAACTTTGGTCACTTGTTCAGTTACACAAAACTTGGTGTGTCATAATCCCATTTTACTCTGTATAGAATGCAGCTGATAATGTATTATAATGTCATCAATTGGATTAGTGTTGAAATTCATGTTTGAATAATGTATTCAAGACTCCAGAATTGATGTAATTCTGCTGATTGTCCTCAGTGAATCACGTCGGAAGAGAATGAATCCTAAATGGATTTTTAAAAATTCTGAACACTCAGAATATCATTGAATTGCAAGAGCTTTGCAGGAATTTTATATATGTTTTGAACTAGAAAATGACAGCTTCGTTGGGATGAGAAAAGTGTCAGTTTGGTCTAATTTAGGATTCTCTCCGTAATGAGCATTAGGCATTTGTCTAAACGTTTAGCTGGACTCAGCCTTAGAGGCTATGGGCGTGATCTTGACCAATATAGGCCAGCCTAACTCACCTGACATATCTTCCTGTGATGGTGTGTGAGGCAGCTTCTCATGAGCCACATCTGGCTCCAGGCTGAGGTTTGGGCACCCCTGCTCTACATGCATAATTTATCTTTTTATATTCTCTAATTTTTAAGGAGGCTGGTCTGAATGGTCTGAATGGACTCTGTGTAATGAAGATGGGATCCAGTACCGTAGCCGTTACTGTGAAATCCACAACCCGGGATCTTCCCAGTGTACTGGGAACAGCACACAGTATCAAGACTGCTTGTATAATGAGATTCCTGGTAGGTTCAACTTCTCCCAAAACAGATGAAGAAAGCTCTTTTGAAGGGTCCCTCTTTATATGAGAACATAATATGGACTTTCAAAGATTTCATGAAAAGAGCTGTTTGCCACACTTACCCTACAATCCAGAGTAACTACGGGAGCACGTAAGAGACATTACGTGTACCTGTAATTATTGCACCAGCTAATGAAAACCTATGGGAAATTTGTATTGCAATCCAGAGCAAATTGTTCTTACACCGGAGCAAGGACTCCTCGCAGTTACTCTGGATTGCGCCCTAAGTGTTAATAAAAACTTGTATCCTGAACTGTGAGGCATCTGAATGGTGCCTAGTGTTCTATTTGTTCAGATAGGAGTAAATAAAATGCAGCTTTCAGGTTCAGTTTAAGATGATAGGTGTAGAGAGAAATGGATGGAAACTGGAATTTATATTGAGTTTTGCAAGCATCTTGATTAGCTAGAGATAGCTTAGATGAGACCTTTGTGAGAGTAAATAGCTTCTGTAATTATGGTTAATTTCTATGTAAGCAGTGAGACGTTTTGTGACTTGTGACCTCAGTACTGCATAAGCAAAGATTTGTGTATTCTGCACCACAAATAACAAGATTAACTTCAAAATATAAGATGAGGCCTGCTGGACAAGTGTCCATCTAGTTCAGCACCTTTTTTCAACAGAAGCCCACCTGGTGCCTCTAGGAAATCTACAAATAACCACCATAAATTTTTCTAATGCTTTTTGAAGGTATCTAAACTAGGGCTGCAAAACTGGGTCTTATGGAAGTGAATTCCATAAGTAAATTCTGAGGAAACCAACATTCTGCGAGCTGAATATATTATTAAAATAAAATGTGCTACACCAGCTCCCTGATGACATGGGAGGCATGAAGATTTTCTATACCATGTCTCCATTATATATTGATCACTGTCTGGAACATATTTCTGAAGCAAATGATGCATCATTCACTATGCCAGAATTTTATGAACTTGTTTTGAATTGCACCAAACACTTGCTTGGAGTATTTAAAATGGCTTTGATATTTTTAATACAGTTCTTGCTTGAACTAAGCATTTCTAAGTAATGCTTAGCAAGAGGCACTCTTTCAAGTGGGTGCTCCTCTTTTATTTAGCAGGGGGAGAGTAACTAGCCCTACAAACCCCAGCAATGTCTGTTCTAGTGGCTTCTGCTGGTGTTCTTTTTTGCATTTTAGATTGTGAGCCCTTTTGGGACAGGGACCCATTAGCTTTTAATTAGCTATTATTATTTTTCTATTTTCTTTGTAAACTGCTTTGTGAACTTTTTAGTTGAAAAGCGGTATATAAGTACTGTAGATAGATAAGTATATTTAATATGGGTTGCTATTCAGTAATCTATCCAATTAGTGCTTTTAGTAGAATGCAGATTATGGCTTTTTTTGGTTTGAAGCAATTCTTGCAACATTTATTCTGTATTTTTACCAAAGCTTTGGAAGGACCTCCATTTTCTGCAGAGATTAATTTGCCATACATTGAGCCTTTAATTGCATGTGCAATGTCACATATTACAAAATGACATTTTTCCCCACTGTTTTTCTCTTTGTTTAGTAATCCTACCAGCCTCAAGCATTGACGAGAGCACGAACTGTGGAGGTAGAGTACTGCTAACTATAGATCTTATTTTTATTTTAACACGATTCCTTTTTTCTGAGAAGTATCAACCCCACTATTAAGCTGTTCAGTTCAAATCCCATGGATAGCCTTAATTCCACAAGAGTCTCATTGTCTGTTTCGGAAAGGAGAAAAAAGTATTTTGCTATTCACTGTTCTGGTCTAAAAATTTAATTTTGGGAATGGAGATCTGCAGAAGAATTAATTACCAGGGAGATCACTTTCTTTTCCACTGTAATTCCTTTTTCAAATGGACTGGAAAAGATGAAGTGAAGTTCTCTCTTCCTCACAGATTGCTCAGATTGATTGCAACTTTGTCACTAATCATTCTAAGTGACTTAGAAACTTAGAAAGTTGAGGTGACTTTGGGGGTTCCTATTCAGGGGGAATTTCAAAGGAAATGGCAAAGAATGTAGGCAAGAAAATTTGGAGGTCCATAATTGAGGGACGCATCTGAGAAGTTTCAAGGGAAGCGTAATACTGTTTCAGTAAAAGTAGCAAAATTCCTAAGTTCATATTCATTGATGCAGTGTATAGTTGACACTAAAGACTTACTGGTAAATTTGTTGAATTGCCAGTGCTGTAGAGAATACTGGCACACAACTAATCATTACAGAATATGAGAAAGATATGCCTTGAGAGAGTATCTGTCTTTTCCAGGTAATCTCTTCAAATGTTTTCCATGTGGACTAGTTCAAAGAGTACAACTGTTTTTGTTTGAGGGGTGTTGGGTAGAGACTGGCTTCATGCAACAGACCACAATAAGTACTGGTTTTTGTAGGAGAACTTAACATAGGCAGATTTTTTTGTCATCAGGATGTCATCAGATGACCTACTAGGTCCCTTCCGACTCTAGGATTCTATGATTCTATATGCTTTATGGCTTGTGTTAAGTTTCCACAACTGCCTTCCATAGTTAAGAGGTTTCCTGTTGAGTCTCTTGATCTGTTCATCAAGTCATTCTGAGCACCAGCAGATCCATGGCAATTGGAGGCAAGATAGTCAGAACTTCCAGTTTAGTTTTGTCTTGGTGTGTGACTGCAAGAAAGCCGGTATGATTAGGACTCCAGTTCCAATAATATAAAGTTGGCTTTTGCAACTTTTATTCTATATGCTTTGTGTGTCACCTATTAGGGTCCCCTTTCTGACCTTATGTTCATCATTATGCATTGGTATTGATACTTTCACTGCCATCTTCTGCCAATGCAGTGTTATTTGTTGTCATTTAACCCACATTCACTTTAGGATTATTTATCATGCAATATTCTGCTAACTGGGTAAATGGCAATTTAACTAGTTTGGAAACATTTATTTGAGGAACAGTATATAAATACCGTAGATAACAGTAAATTGACTCAGTTTGTCAAAAATATAATAAGAACCTCATTCTTCTGCCTTCCAAAAGTGGGACAGGAGAAAACCTGTCATATAGAGCAAAAGCAGTAAACTAGAAAATGTCCAGTGCCTACACATTTGTCTGCAGATTCAGAGTCTGAAAGGCAAACCTGAAAGGTCAGATAGACCTTGTAAGGGACAGAACTGGGAATGGATGCAATTTCTAAGCATCAATTAAATTAAGCTGTGAGGTTCAATACAGCTGAAGCAAACAAAAGAGAGGTATTGCTTTACACAAATCAGACTGAACTTTTTTCTACAATACCAGCCTTAAATGCACAAGACGAGAGGTTGGCAGGTTGGTGGTCCAAGACCTGAGTGCCACACAGAGCTTCTGTTATTGAAAGCGTGCAAATGCCAGACCATTGAAAGCATGCAAATGCCAGCTGATTTCCTCAATGGTCACATTAAAACATGAACTGGATGCTTACGATCCAGAATAGCAGACCATGCCACCACACGTGACAAACACTGAAGAAGCTACCTTTATAAGGCAACGTCTGTAAAATCAAAATCCGTTAAATTGAAGGTTCAGTGTGTAGTTAGTTAATAAATAATTAGAATTTCCCTAGGAAATCCTACCTTGAGTTAAAGAAACCTTCAAATTTCCTTCCAACTGGATCTGAAAAAATTCACTGGCTTTTTGATATTCTCCTTTTCTTTTTACATTCATCTTTGTTAACTACTTTTGATTACCTACTGCATATATCGGCTGTGTATCTATATCTTTTTGGTAACCTAATGGAGTGGAAATGTTTTAAATCTTTAAGTCTGCTTATTTGGGTTGGGGAAAACTTGCATTCCAGGAGTTTTTCTCTTTGAAAATTTTAATGAAGTATCTGCCTCACTGATGTCAGCTTCCAGCTGAGGTTCTGCCTTCATTGCTCATCAAGAAATCTAGCCAAACCATATTCATGTGAATTACCATTTTGGGGATTTCTCTTGTGGGTTCCCTTGACTTGGCTAGTCAGAAGAGTCTGCACAGTGAGGTCCCTTAATCAATAAGCAAAAGTATATCCAAACTTTCCATAGAGGTAGCATGGATTCCTTCCTTGAGGTGTGAGATGAAAAGCACTAAGCAGCTGCTGGGTGGTTACAAAAAATGTGGGGAAGACTCTCTATACACTTAGAGGTGGCCAAGGCAGGGCAGTTTCTGCAGCATCATAGAGGCCACTAAATTGTATGATCACAACAGAAGCCAGCCATTAAGAACCCCGAGTTCCTCTCAGTTTGCTCATTTCCACCTTTCTGACCCACCTCCCAGCAATTGTTGTTCCTTCCTCAATATCTGTTTTGGGTGTTTTAGGCAGCCCAGAAAAGATAAGCCTTCCTCCTTCCTTCTCATTAAAGAAAACCTGCTGCTTTCAAAATCAAATCAATTTTCTTGGGTGGCAAAAGCAGAAAACCATCAACTAATAGTCCAGGGATGTCACCCTTTTGCAATCCAAAATCCTTTTCTTATGGTGATAACTGTGAATGCTGTTGCTATCAAGAACATGTTTATCATGCAATATTCCAGAGTCTGCCCGTTGCTTCTGAAGGACCATCATTTGAAGGATCATAAAAAAGTGAGATGTTTGGTTGGTAGTCCTTCTTGCAGATGATGAGGGTTGTGCAGCTGCAGATCATGGACATTTCTTCATAATTCATAGCAAACTGAGGAAACAGTACATGCATGATAGTACTACTAAATAAAGTTGATGTTTCTCAAACAAGTGTTTTCCTTACAACACAGGAAAATAAAATGGAGTCTGATAATATTTTATCTCTTGAATTTGGAAGTTTCTCTCTTGATTAGTCTTGGAAGCGTAGCTCTGATGCTCTTTTTGGTCTGTAACCACAGCATCTTCTTTCTGTCTTGCCTCCCCAGGTTTTAGCCTCATCCATCTGATTGCTACAGGAGTCTCCTGTTTTTTTGGTTCTAGCCTTTTAACATTCGTGATCTATGTTTACTGCCAGCGTTGCCAAAGGCAATCCCAGGAGTCTACTGTAATCCATCCCACTACTCCCAATCATCTACACTACAAAGGCAACACAACTCCCAAAAATGAGAAATACACACCTATGGAATTCAAGGTAAGATTCATCAGTCAGTGGATCACTGTTGCACACTATACAAACCTCTAGTGCATGCAAGTGGTTTCCAGCCTGTTTCTTGCATTTGGCTTCAGCCAATGTAGACTCAAGCTACATATTTAGTAGCATAAAACAACTAACCTCGCCATCTCTTTGATACCTCCATATGATCCATGTATAGATAAATTTTATGAGGGTACAACAGACATAAAATGGTTATGTCCTCCAAGAGCCATAATGATTCTGAACTAACATGATTCTACTGATCTTGTTTTTTGACTCTTATTTGACTCTTTGGCCA
Source organism: Cryptoblepharus egeriae (assembly GCA_030015325.1). Classification (NCBI taxonomy): domain Eukaryota; kingdom Metazoa; phylum Chordata; class Lepidosauria; order Squamata; family Scincidae; genus Cryptoblepharus; species Cryptoblepharus egeriae. The sequence goes on along the minus strand of JAREYC010000001.1, from coordinate 65,905,794 downwards.
CTTCGTAATTCAATGGGTTTTACTGCTGTGGCTGCTCAGTTGAGGCAGAGGTCTGGTCTGGTTTCTCCATAGTATTACTATGCTATGTAATGTATGTATGCTATTCTTTTTTCAACCCAAAAGTTCACAAAGTTGTTTACAGAGAAAACTTAAATGGCTCCCTGTCCCAAAAGGGATCACAATCTGAGATGTAGAAGAAGCATCGGCAAACAGTAACTAGAAAAGGCATCCCACTGAGATGAAGAGGAACAGTTCCTCTCCCTTTCTAAATTGCTGCAAATTTGTAGTCTTCACAGGCATTTCCCTGTAGGATCATGATGAATAAATACCTAAATTTTGAAAACCTGCCCAACTGCTCTCACTATGCTCTCACTGCTCTTAGTATGCAGGTTTGGAACCACTGGATTGTTGCTTTCTGTAATGTTTGCATGTGGTTTTACATACATAATATTGTTTGTTCATTATGTGACACTGTGGTCCTTTACATACTTATACATACTCACTGAATACAATGGGACTTACTTCTGAATCAGCCTTCATAAACTTGTACTTCTTATTACCTCTGAAATAAGCTGCTCTATCTTACCTTTCTCTTTGCACCTTCAGAGTTGCTACATATTTCTTTCAGAGTTGCTTTTCAGACTGGGTAACAGCTCATTTTTGCACAGGGGTGAATTGTCCTCTTTAGGATTGCCCAGAGGGGCAATTATCCTCATTGCACAGGGGTGCAATTTAATCTTCTTAAATATGCTTAAATATTTTTTCAAATGGACATCTGACATTTCTGTTATCAAGAAATGAACCTGATATCTCGGTAGTAAAGTGATCAACAAAGCATCTTGTAGGCAGGGGTTACATATTCTTAAGAACACTTAATTAACTTGCAGAGAGCCAAGCACATATTGCTTGGCTCCATGTGGTCCCACTATGACAACCGATTACTAGTTTTCATTTTTGAACACAAAAAGCAGCTGAAAATACCAATAGCAGAGCAAACTTCAAATCCCACTTTTTTGCTTCATAGATGAGTCAGGTGGAAGATTACCTTCTCTAAGAAAGATCCCCTCAGTCAGAGGAAGGGCAGACATACATTCCAACTAGAATTGCCTGTGAAAGATAGAGCAAAATGGTTTTTCAAATGAATTCCACTGTATGAAACCAATTTTAAAATACCGTTCAGTTTTGAAAAATAGTTTTTGGCATCCAACAGCAACCCTTCAACTCGTCAGGCCTGCTTGTTTATTTTGAAGCCTGTTAGCAAAATTCTTTAGAAGTGGCTTATCTCACCAACAATTGCCAAATGCTGAATGAAAATTCAACCTGCAGCCAAAAAACAAATAGGGAATAATCCACCAAACTAATCGCAATTCTCACTTGAAAACGTACCTGTTGATTTCTGTAATATATAATGTATACTATATGAAGTGTGTCTGTGTCTATCTGTCTGTCTGTCTATTTAACTTCATAAAGTACATATATAATATAACTGGTGTACATAACTACCAATTTTATGTATCACGCCTCAAAGGCAAAAATAAAGGATACATAACCTGGATCCAGAACAGTGTGTTTACTCCAGTTACTGATGGATGCTCTTGGATACACCCTGCATAGATGCACTTTTCACTTCCATGGAGAAGATAGCTTTACATACGAGGAACCATACTCAATTTTGACATGATTTTTCTGTTCTTCTCATTAGCAGTAGTAATAGGGACAATGATAAAGCTTTGTGGTACATCCGTTTGTTTTTGAAAGTTCAATTAGTTTTGAAATTTGAAATGTGAAAGTTAGATTAACAAACAAAATTCCAAGAGCATGACTGGAAAATGGAATTGCCCATTTTCTTTCCTTCCTGGTTGTAGCAAAGTAGTTTTTAATGTGACTCCGATGGAAAAAAAAATCAAATTTATCTTAAGGATCCATGTGGTCCCACTATGACAACAATATGAAATATTGAGAGTTTGGAAATCTGGAAATACAAATAGCTAGTGTGAAGGAGAGCCCATCATATCAAAGCAGCCAAAATGGAGCCCAGCACTAAGAGGATGTTTCCTTTCCTTGAGGAGGCCTCTGTAATTGCCTTTCCATGGTAAGGTGCAGTGCACACCCTTGTTGGCAAGGCTGCATTAGCCTGGGAAAGTTGGATAGGATTGGGTCCTTAGAATGAACTGATGTAGCTATCAGAATCATGAGTTTACATCTTCTCAGGTTGTATCACTTCAGCAGTAGGCAAAACTAAGTATACAAGTATCCAAAAACATTGTACCACATTAAAAGTGGCACATTGAGGAAAAGGCATGGCTACAGCTCTTCTCCTTGACAAAGAAGTGGGAAGGTTAGGCCAGATTCAGTTAACAGCCACAGCAAGGTGATGGCACTCCACTTCAAGGACCAATAAAGGGAAATGAAGCAATAGAAATTTAATGGAAACAGGGGTGGTGTCTCTCTTATCCACATGACTCTTCCTACTGATGTTTTTGTCCTAAGCTATTTAGAGCTGTAAAATTAATAGATCAGCACTTTCAACTGTGCCCAGAAATGGATCAGCACTGAATATGGTTGATCTGAGTCATTTGAAGTCAATATCTGGCAAGGGACAATGTTCCAGCAGCTGCATTCTTTACTGGTTGCAGTTTCCAAATGAATTCAAGGGCAGTCGCACGCATAGCATGTTACAGTAATCCAGTCCAGAGGTAACATGGACAACTCTGGCTTTTCCTAACTTGACACCTGATGATCCACCAGTTGATCCACCAAGGTGAACATGTATTTATAGATTCTGCAGTAAAGCAAGTTAGGATATAGTATGATAAGAGCAGTGATATTCAGGCATTTCAGCCTAGAACCCAATTTCAACTTAAGAATCAATACAGGATCCTCTGTCAAACTTACCAGGGTGATCCTCCATGTCTACTTGGAAGTAAGTCCCATTGTGTTCAATGAGACTTACTCCAGGAAAGCCAACTGCCAGATTCCAAGATGGTGGATCCCATTCTCTTGCAACCCCTCTAACCGGAAGTTGCAACCCCCCCCCCCCCCCAAAGGGGGTCCTGAACCTCATTTTGTCTAAACTATCCTGATGCCAGGTAAAAATATTTCAGTAGTGGCTTCTGGAGACAGCAAATCATGCTATGACACAGCTTCATGAAAAGCCTGCGAGACTGTGTTAGGTTCTGCTTCCGAAGACTCTGGGCTGACAACAAAAGGCAGCGTCTAACAGAAAGTGACAGCAAAATCCATTCCTGCAGTGTGTGGCTTAGAGATTAACTGGGAGCCCCTCAAGAGAACTGGAGGAGTACTGTACAGCCACTATCTTTATAATGGTCCAAATGATAAACCCAAATGATTGATTTATCGGAGCAGAATTTGCAGTAGTTTCAAGGAAGAAAAAGTAGGGGTTGAGGAGACTATGATTAGAACTAGATGTTCAGGACCTGCTCTGTCATCTACTTGTGACCTGTGTCTTGAAAACACCAGCCCTGTTTCTTTTGTGGATTCTGAATACGTCCCTCTGTTTATCCATTTCCCCCAGTCCCCAATGGAGTTGAGGAGTTCAGCTTACGAATGTTATGCCTCATCTAAGATTCTTCTGCATGATGTTGTAGGCAAAACTAAGTTGTTTTTTAAAGATTACAATGGCAGAAAGGTGGAGGAGGCTTAATAAGGAAGCACTTCTGTTAAGTGCAAGTCAGCATGAATTTGTGGAAGGTAAATCATGTCACGCAAATTAGATTCCCCCTCCCCTTTCCCCCCTTTCTTTTCCCTGGATTATTTCAGCTAATGAAATAAATATTGATCTATACAGAAAACAAAACAATCTGGATCCTTCTGTAATTTTCTGACATAGTTTCATTAATGTGAGACATTTTCTCAGTTCTGAAAGCACTGGGTCTTTTCTAACCACTCTGAAAGTCTGCTCCTGAAGGTAAAACTTTTCATCTAACTTTGTGTTTAAGGGGTATACTTCAAAGGTGGAAGTATCTCTTCTTTCACTAAAAAATGCTTGAAGGAAGACAACTCTGATCAGGAATAAGTCACACTGAAGCTGAGGTTAAGTGTTTCCTTCCTGCTGTTCTGATAAAAAATTAACCATGATGTTCCAAACTGTGTCTGACACCGTTAAATCTTACCATCTACTGTATATGAGGAGATAAGAAATCTGAGGTACTGAAAGGTAAATAAATAGGTATTTGGTAATGGAAACATATTTGAGAATGAAGCTAATCTTTAAAGAAATGAAGGGAAATAGTTTCATTAATACAAGTAGAAGATTCCATTCTTTTAGTTGGAATGGAATGTCAGAGTGGAATTGGTAGAAGCTATGAAGACATAAGAGATGGAGGTTAACCAATAGCAGCTGATACTGATAATGGGATTAAAAAACACGGCTGAGATTTTCTCTACATGAAAAACTTATACTGATTTGATATACTGTAACTATAATGGATTAGAATCATAGAGTTGGAAGGGACCCATTGGATCATCTAGTCCAACCCCCTGCCTGTAGCTGGAAATCCTCATGGGAAATCTTGTGGGGACCTGGGTCTCGAACCCTGGCCTGCTGGTTAACAGGCATAGTTAACCACTTGTGCCACCAGAGGAGCCCATCTGATAACTATAGGAATGATAATTTTGTCAAAGTATTGAGAAGATTGTAGCCCCATCAAAGAAAATAGAACTTCCCGGCTTCCATGGAAAGAAAGACATCCAATGTCTATTTAATCTGAAATATCGCTATGCAGGAATCAGATTATTATATAGAATAGCCCTATATCTATATTTATATTTAATCTAGATATAGATATATATGTCTGCAATATGCAGAGATACAAAAATCATTTATGAACATAACCGCAAGCAGAAGTAGAGTGAGTCCACTTTAGCAGAGATTGCACAGAGGAAACATGAGAAAAGAATCAGCAAAATTAAATTAAGATGTAATTATCCTACCTACTTTGACTTACCCTATGGATATCTGAGGGCCAAGGTGCTGTTGAAAAATGTGGGGCATACTCATGAGTAAGTGATTAGATTGTAGGCATGGTGTAGTGGCAGCAATGAAAAGGCTATTAGGGAATTGCTTTTGCTCAGTAATGGTCTCTCTTACAGAGGAAGCTTAAGCATTAGTTCCACCACATTTGAGGTATCCAAATTAAGTCACTTGTGTTTTTAAAAGGCAGAAATGAACTTGAGATCTTGTAGGGTAACTGCTGTAATTAACAGAGGACATTTCTTAAAAGAGATGAGGAATTTGGTCATTATTTATAGAAATAATTGAAGGATGTGACGGAACTGCTAATACTCCTTCCTGACCTTGGATCCACCTACCTAGGTCCACTTGGACTTGCACCAGGAAAATTGATGGCACAGGTCTGGGTAGACCAATTAAAGAAGCAGAGGCTTACCACCAGGTAAAGAAACAAAATGTTTCCTTGTCTGGAGGTCTCTAGGACTGTTCCCCTACTGCAGAAAAAGCCTGAGCTCAGATTATATCAACTGTCTCAGGGGTGGAAATTTGGAAAACATCCATATTTTTTTCTGTGATCACAGAACTTGGATGTCAAGGAAAGATGTGTTAAAATAACAAGCTTTAGAGAGAGAATGGAAAGAGAGACAAAACAAACTGGCTAGGATAATAGACAACCCAGAGCTAAGAGTATGAGATTTTGTGTGGTATGTTGAGATCCCAGTTCCTAAAGAAGACAAGCAGAGATACTCATGTATACCTTTACCAGTGGAGTGAAGTGAGGAAAAATATCAGCAATACAGTAGTTTTCTAATCTAAACTTCATTCCATCTAATCAGCAATGCTTTGGGGGGGAAAAAGTCTTTCTTCTTCTCTATAACCTCTGTTAAAATTATTGGCAATTGCAGCCATGAAATTAAGAAACCTGCTTCTGGGTAGGAAAGCTATGACATGTTTAGACAACTTAATCTATATATATATATATATATATATATATATATATATATATATATATATATATATATATATATATATATATATATATATATATATATATATATATATATATATATAAAAGAGATAAGTCACTCACTGACTGACTGACTGACTTATCACCGCCCCGTCAAAACCTCTGGGCCTAGAAGCGTGAAATTTGGGGTGGGTGTTCCTTCCGTGACTGAGGGGTGCACTAAGAACCAGTTTTCGGAAATTACAACTGGAAGGGGTTGAAAAGGAGTGCAACGCATTTTCCTCTCTATACTTTGCATTGAAAATTGATGACTCATCAACATTCCGCCCCACCTGCTGAGCCTGAAGCATGGAATTCTGGGAGGGATCCTTCTGAACTCCCACCAGGAACCATCTGGAGAAATTTAACCCTTCAGGAGCTGAAAAGGGGGCAACGTGTTTTTGTCCTATGCTTAACACGGGAGACTGACCAACATCCAGCTAATTTGGTGCTCAGTGCCTGGTGCACTGGGGGGGATATTGTTCGGAAGAAGAGGTTGCACTGGTGAGGATGCTGCACATGGGGGAAAGATGCTGCACATGAGGGGATGATGCGTATGGGGGATAATGTTGCATATGGGGGAAAGTTGCACGTGGGGGGTTTGATGCACAGGGGGGATGTTGCGCATGGGGGATGTTGCACCATGGGGGATGGTGTATGGGGGGATTTTAGTCCTGCAACGCGGGTACGCTTTTCGCTAGTTCTATATAAGGCATTCAGTTGACAGATTGCAGATAAACCTGAATATTGAGAACAGCTTAACTTGGCAATCCTATACATAAGACATGGAGTATGTTCCAGCTACCCAACAAGCCAGCCTAAAAAAATATCAGAGCGCTTCAGAAATGCCTTCTGACTGCATGAAGTGATGCTTTTGGTTGAAGTAAGGGGGTGACATGTTGTGGAGCGCATGTGCTTGGTGGATCACAGTCATACTTTCATGATGATAGCGAGATTTCAGAAACCATCTTCATCATAATTGATCATTATTATTCTTTCATGAAACTTCTTTGCTCAAAAACCTGCAGAATAGGTGCTCACACTTCATACTTCCATGGTAGTATTTTTTTTGACAATGCAAAACTGAATGACAAGGAGACTGGAGAATCATTTTGGGCATTCAGGTTCATCCTATAATGAATGCCAATGAGATCTAAAACTGCTCACGGCTGTGACCCATCTGTCATTTTGCTGGGGCTAATAAATGCCAAGAGTCTGGTGATTAGGAAGAGAAAAGAAATGCCTCTTCCTAGATTTCTTCTCCCTACTGTTTCTTCCTTCTGCTTCTCCCTACTACTGTCAAGAATATCTTGGATTCTGCTTGTCAGATCTTTCAGCCAATGTTTGGAGGGAATTTTTCAAGCCACCTAATCAGCCATTCATGTTCCTTTAATTAGCTGCACTTTCTTCAGCGCTCTGACAGTGTCACCGTTCTGTTCAGCACAAATGGAGGATGTAATACAAGTTGTTTACATTATGCATTATGGCAGCTTCTTGCACCATCCCCAGCTCAGCTAGGTTGTTTGAACTGTAATTGCATAAGCTATTAAAACCTAAGCAGCTGCTGTTTTAGCCCGCGCTCTTCCGTGATGGTTCCAGGAGGCCCATATGCACAAAATGAGTTATAACTCATGGCTTTAGTGATCTGTAGTCTACAGAAGGTGTTTCTCTGGCCCGCTAGTGTGTTTCATTGATCATTGCACCCAAAGATGACAAGCATCTGGGTGGGAACATGATCCCTAAAAACACTAATGGTAAAATATGTGCATGTGAAAAATCCCGTGTCCAATTGCAGGTGTTCCCCCATCTCCCACCTCCCACATTTAAGACAGTAAAACTGATGGGAGAGTAGAGGAGAGTAATTCTTTCCATGGTTCTGACTAGGCCTGGTTTGATTTGATTTAACCCTTTCACCCTTCTAACTGCTTTCACCCTTCTTCAATGGCTCTTTAGTATTGGCATCCATCAGTCTCAAAAGACTATGGTATCATGGTCAACGCTGTATGCGAAGCACGAAGGCCCGGGTAGATTAATATGGAGGATAGGCTGTTACCCAAGTAGCAAATCCCCCCTCTCCACGCCACTGAACTAGCCCAATGGAATGGCAGAGTCCATATGATTGGTTCCAGCTGCGTCGCAGAGCTGGGCTAAGTACAGGAGCTCATCCTGTCTTGTGGAGAGTTGGGACTCGAACCCTGGCCTGCTGGTTAACAGACACAGTGTCTTAACTACTTGCGCCAATCAAGGGAAAAAGTTTCACTGCTTTCAGTGAAAGTGTTTTCCTTCCAAAACATAGGAGAAGATGAAATTTGGACTGCTGAGCTAAACCATTGGAGAGTGACAGGAGCAGAAACCTGCATATCTTTGGGTTATAGGAAGCAACATTTGACATGCTGCCTCAGGCACCATGCTTCTCTTGGCCAGGTTTACACATACATTACACATACATTTTTTGCAATTTTGCTGCCCATTCACTCAATTTACACATACGTTTGCTGCACTGAGCATCACTATCCTGAATAATTTGATACTGTTTGCAAAAGACAAGTCTTCACAGGGCAGGCTGACGAATCAAAGATTGGACACAAGGTACAGCAGCAGTGGAAAAAAGCAAACTCAGGAAGGCTAGGAAAGTGGCTGAACATAAACTGGCAATATAAAAAATTGTTCATATTTGGAAACCATGCAGGCCACATTTGGAATCCTGTGGAAAAATACTTCTTCACACAGTATATATTTGATTCACACCAAGTGCCAGTGGTGGCCACTAAGGTTTTGACAGCTTTAAAGTAGGATTAAACACCAAATGAATCTCCATAAATTCAGACCTACAGTATATTTCAAATTATTTAATGCCTTTGAAATAAAAGGAGAGCTTGAGAGAAAAACATGAAGTTTAGGGAAATGAGAAGATGCCTGACGAAGCCATTGAAAGGAGAGGTCAAAAATTCTAGATTAGTTGAGGATCTGGATTAGTTGAGGATAAGATCAGAATAACAGCAAGAGATAGCAAGAACTGGGGTTGTGGAGGGGAGGTCAGCCATGGAGACTGGTAGCTATTGGCAAGGATGGAGTGAAGAAGCATTAGCAATCAATCAACAATATTTACATACTGCTTTTCAATGAAAAGTTCACAGAGACTGCAATCCTAAAGACACTTTCCTGGGAGTAAGACTTATTGAACACAATAGGGCTTTCTTCTGAGTATACATCTTTAGGATTGTGCTCATAGTCAAATAACCATGGCAAGCTAGGCTGCAGGTGGAAGCTGGAGAAACAGAGAGGCTGGAGGCTTTCAGCCATAGGGAAATGCTGGCACATAGTCAAAGGCCTGGGTGGACTGTTGACATCTCCACAATGTAGACTTCCATCCAAAGGCAGCGTGAGTCGGTTGCTTCCATCTGGTGAAAGGATATTGGATAACATGACCTGTGGTTCATTAGCCATCCAGAGATAGCAGAATATCAATGCCTGAGGATGAGGAAATTGAACCTCTGCTTTTTTTTTGCTCCTTAAAGAATAATCATTTTGGATGCAGTGGCAATCTTAGAAAGAAATCGGTGCACCTTCCAACTGTGAAATGAGAAATAAAACTAGAAAGGCGATGTGATGTTCCAGTGTGTTGCTGGACTCCTTAACATCTTGTTCCTTTCTAGCCGGTCATTCTTATGGCTGCTGAAAATAACCCTTCCTGTTTGGCAAGGTACAGATAGCAAAGCAGGTTTTTAACCACTTTTCTGTCCCCTGGAGGACCGTGTGATTGACCCCAAATTGTGTTTGGAAAGATTGGACCTTCTGCTATTTGAAAACATAAGATGGCAATCTGCTACTTTTCCATTTGCGGAGCTGCTTTTTCAATTCCACTTGCTTCCACCCTCCCTTTAAACATCCCCCCAATGTGTGGCATGGCAAACACAGTGATATCTCTGCAGTCAGAGCTTCCCTTCTGTCTTGGTGACCCTTCGGTTGTACATCATTTGTGCCTGCAACAGCAATCTATATAAAGTTCAACCATTAGTCAAAAGTCAATGAATGGTGGCACAGCCTGGAAAGTTAGCAGCTCTTTCTTTTGACATCCATCTCTATATTGTGTAGCTTCGAAAGAAAGGTTTGATTAATGGAATCAGCTGGAATTGGAAGCCACCTCTCGAACCCCATTTGTTACTGGTAAATTTCATGTCTGACTTTCCCACCTTCCACAAGGTTGCCTTTAAAATTTTTGCCTCCAGAATGACACATCACATATTTACAGTGTAGAATCTGATGTGACAATTTGGATCTTTTGTGGTAGGTGATGGGAAGGATATGAGGTGTGTGGAGAGGGGGAACAACAGCATTTTTGTTACTGTATTATCCTGCAGGTCTAAATATCACTTCAAGGAACACTCAGTTTACATCATGCTTGCTAGGAAGCAAAAGCAAGAAAGCTCACTGAGGAGGAACAAAAAGGATTTAGCAGTACAGCTTAGTCAAAAGCTATTAGTTCCCTTCCCTTGACCCTCTTTAACTCACTGGGTCGAGTCAAATGGAGCAGTCAGCCATGCTAGGGGGTGTGCCTCTCATGCAGGGAAGATTATACCATAATGCTTCTCTTAGCCCTAATGCATCTCTCATCTAATGCGATCCTGGCAGGCTTGTCACATGCATCTTATTTAAGATCAGCAGATACTTCCACTTAAGGCTTGAATGTTTGTCTCTGTCAGGTTTACATGGACTAGATCAGCATCTTCTGATGTGCTGCATGAGAATAAGAGTAGAAGGTCTGTGGCCACTGTTGGGAAGCAACCAGAAACATGGGATTTGGACTATCTCTATTATTGCGTTTGCAAGAAAAATAGGATTTATGAGTATGTGTATTTCATAAATATAAATTTAGTAGCAACAAATAAACATGAAAACCACATGGTCCACATGGTTCTCTAGCGTTCTCATGCTTTTGCCTGTGCACAAAGCTTTCAAGCTCTTGAGCAAGTATAAGGATCTCTTCAGATTTATATCCTCACATAATTTTTTCTAGTGCAAGATGTAAAGCAGCTCTTATGTGAATGGAAGTCAAACTGCAATGCCTGTGCAAAGGATACTTGTGGATTCAGATCTCCAAACACTCCTAAACATGTTTACTTAGTTCCACTGAGCTACTTCTTAGTAAATGTAGTTATGGCTGCAGCTTGTTTCCCAGTGTCCAGGGTGATTGTAAAACAGAGGTGTTCACACCCCAGCTTGCAGGCCATTTGCAGCCTGCAAGGCCACCCAATCTAGCCCCAGCAAGCATCAGTCCTAGCTCCAAATCATGGATAAAGCATTGTCGTGACTTGTGGTGACATGTGAGTCTTCATCTCTTGGTATCATTTATCAGTGGACTTCTATATTGTGTGAGGAAAGAAAATTCTTAGTAGTATGTGGTTTATTTTATTTAGCGTATGGCTATAGTATTTGGTAACACATGGGTATGGTAAGACATGAGTTTTTTATAAACTCAGAATAAAAAAACATACAAAATCCCTATTTAAATTCCAACAGTCAAAAGCACATACTCATTCCACCTCCATTTTTTTCATCATGCTGTTGACAACTAATTATAATTTAGTTGCTAATTTTCTTCAGAAACTGTTTTTTTCCTCCAAAGTGACCGTGCCTTGTTACTTATACTGTAGCTTACAGAAGTGACACACTTAATATCGGGGGGTCCAAACCTGGATATCTACCAGTGGAGATGGAGATCAGGTAAATGTACACCTGTTCTTCCAAAAAGAAATGCCCTTTTGGTTCTTTGCTACTGGGAGGGAACTGGAGTGAAACAAGTAGAAAGGGGGGTCAGTCTCAGTGTATTTATATAGTTACTCCCCATGAGACCCAGCATGATTGCACTGTAATGACTGATGATGATGGTGGTGGCCATCAAATACCATACCATTTTCTAAGCAAATACAGTATGTGTCTCTGAGTCTAGAGACACCTCTGGATCTTGGCTGTAGAATCCAGGAGCTGTGGGCACAGCCCATAGGAGACCTCTGTAGAGAACCACAACATGGTCACACAGATGCACCTTTGACGGAGGGATGGTTCTAATAGAGATGCTAGAAAATTGAACATTTTTGAGTTCTTATAATATGAAAATGGACACTTACATATAAATATCTGGTGTTTTTTTTTCCACAGACACTTAACAAGAACAATTTAATACCAGATGACAGGACCAACTTCTATCCTTTGCAGCAAACAAATGTGTACACAACAACCTATTACCCCAGTACACTGAACAAATATGATTACAGACCTGATGCCTCTCCTGGAAGGACCTTTACTAACAGCTGATGATGGACAGATCCTCCAAAAACTGGATTACTTCCTATATGATTTTTATTTTTTAAATTGAGTTTATGGAACAAATATTGGCCCAGTCTCCAGATGTAAATATTATACAGTGGGCCTTTTATTTTCTCTTTTACCAGTGGTCTTACTTTTGAGCAGCATATCTTCTTAAGTGGACCTACTGCTTATGAATAATGGATCATCCTGCCAAGGATTTTTTTCGGGGTCCCCGCCAAGAGGTAGCACTTACTGCAATGGATGTTTATGGCTGGAGATTGTGTCTGAGGCCATGATTTGTCCAGGAACCAACCACAGTGTGCTAAACTGAAAATGAAATGGTACATGGTTACCCAGCACTTCTTTAAAAACTTGGTTGGAAATACATGTAAAAGAAATGCCACATTGAGACACATACTGCAGGAGCACAGTGCTATGACAGTCATCCACAAGATCAGCCTTATGAAACATCATGCTGAAAAACTAGGTTTTTAATACTTTGGGGTTAATCACATGGCCATCAGAATCTTCTGTGACATGGAGCAATATATGCAACTTTTGGAGAAGTCCTGTTGAGGTTTACAAGGCAGAAAAAGGTACTTCACCTGAAAGAAGCCTTTTGAAAACTTCCCGTCATTATTTTGAGGAAAATGTACAAAGACAGTAAGTGGAGGGTTGGGGAATGAAGCGTGGGCTGTATGCATGTGGAAGCTGGTTTTATCCCATAGGAGGCCATCTGAAGAATGTTGAACAAGAGCCATGGAATATTCTGAGAAAAATCAGACTTTTCTTCTAACTCTGATACCAGTAGCCTCTTAAGGAGCTGCAAGATCAGTGATCCTGTTGTCCATGTTGAAATCACCAAGCTTTGTGCTAATGCTGATATTATTTTTTATAATTTTTTATTCACTTGAACAAAGATAAATGTTTGAGTTCACTTATTGTCTCTAAAGAATGTCTTCATAGTATAGTCTAACCCAGAAAGCCTACTGCAGATTCCTTTCGTGTCTTCCAGTCAGTACTCCATGAAAATATAATGAGCATCAACAATTGCCAGTATTGAGCAAGAGGGTTAAAAACACAAGCAAAGGTAGTCTGTTGACCATTAAGGGTAACTGGCTTTGTAGCATTATTGAATCCTCAATCTAGTTCAGCCTTGAAATGTAATTTTGTGCATGTGTGTGACTGTAGTAGACCAGTGCAGAAGCCATAATGCCTATGGCCAGATGATTGTCTGACATGAATTCCTACCTAGCAGGAAGCACACCTCTCATCCTCGCTTTCATGGACAACGCCATCCAGTGAGTTTGTTCTAGTCATTCAGCAGTCCTTGTATGTTTTTCATGAACAACTCCTGGTGCTATGAGCTAGAGATTGCCACAGTACAGCACATGTGATAAGGACATGAGCCAAACCCTGCATGAATCGGAAGCCAGAGCTTGTGTTCTCCGCTGTGTCTTTGTTTAGCAAATTACCTGTTTGCAAAATATCAGTTTGCTTGATAGTGCTTCAGGCTACTTGTTCTCGAGTTGGGCTCAATGGCAGGCGGCACTCTGCGCATTGCTATCTCTGCTTTTAACACAATTTCTGGAAACATAGCCTAGGATGTAGCAGCAGTCAGGGCCATTAACAGAAGCAGAAAACACAAAATGGCACATGGTTCTGTTGTGTTTTTAATGGCTGAGTGTTTCAGATGGGAAGAAGACCCAATGCTAATGCAACCATGAGTCCAAAAACCATTGGAACCTAACTGTGAACAGTTTCAGTGGCTACAGGTGGATGCATAGGTTAGATTTGTTGGGATATATAAGGGCTGCCTGCCTATTTTTTATTAGTTTGGGTTTTTCCTACTTGTTTCCTAGTGATTTGAGAACTTGATGCATCAAATTGCTATATAGACCTCAATGTGGATCTCCCTATGCAGGCTCCCTTTTATACATCTGTGCATGCAAGAGCTTCCATTCATCTCATCAGAGGAATCAGCCGCACATGCTAACTAGCTGTTATACCTTGAAATGAGTTCCATTTCAACATCAGATCCTCCCACTTTGGTGTTAGGAATAAAACTTTAGGGTAGGGCAATTATGAAGAATTGTTTCAGAGAGTTTGTAGAGTGTTGCAAAACTGTTATTCCTTCTGCAAATGTTGAAAACTAGACAGATGATGAATTGAACCTCCCAGCTTTTATCATTATTTTCCAATGAGATAAGCCTGATAGATATTTCAGCTCCATGTAACTAATTATTATAGTTATTCTAGAATAACTTCTTCCTCTGTGGTTGTGCAGCCTCAGATTCTTTCTTCGGATGCCTAGAAGCAGGATAGGTGGAATATTTTTGAGCTGTTAAGTTATCAACCCAGTCTTTCCAGGCATCTGAAAGGGATACAAGATAAGTTTCTCCAAAATATGATTGGCAATTTAGGTCTTGATGATGCCAATTTTGCCGCAAGGAGAGTAGAGGAGGGGGTGAAAAAGAACATCTAAACTTTTATCACTTAATTAACGTTTGCATGAGTGTGCAGTTCTTTAAGGTCAATGTTAATGCAAAGTAGAGAGAGTTGAATTCCTCATGAGTTCTCTAATGGATAGCAGGTTAATACCACAGGATACTGTGACATATTCTGATAGGCAGGTGATTCAGTGCTTCAGGATCCATGCTTCTAATATCTGCATTAGCCTGGATTGTTATTAGTCCAGGGAGATATTATAAATGGCTGTGAATTTTCTGCACTCAGGGTCGTACTAAAGTATGCAGTTGTTAATTGGAAATGCATTTGGTTCTGCAGAGCCACTTGTTGTCATCAGGGCAGTGTTGAACTTTTTTGGAAGGGAAACAAACCCCTTTTGAATATTTGATAAAGCTATTGTTCTATTTGTAGCTATCTACAGATACTCGTGGTAAAGAAGACCATATGAGGAGCACCGCCTACCTAGCGGTATGCTATACACTACATTGCAAACAGCTTTTGCAAAGCAGATTTGTTCCAAAACTGTTTGTTACATGGGAAAAAAACAACAGATCCAAGACAGGAACATTGCATGCAAGCTTTGGGGTATGTCAGAACTGTGTTCAGAGGTACCATAAAGGACATCTAGTCTGCCTTTTCCCAAAAAAACTGGTGATGTGGGAAATTAAAAATCACTCTTGGTTTTTACAACCTTCATTATTTGAGGGGCCTTTGGCAATATCTTAAACGTTCAATTGAACAGAGGTGTGGAAAAGTGGGATTGTTATTTTTCAGGTTTTATTTTAAGCCAAAGGGCAGTGGGGAAAAAACAGCTAATCGAAATAATTGGGTATTGTCTGAATTAAAGATCAAACAGTGGAGCTTTGCTGCCGATTCTGACTTGGTACAATCATTTGAAGATGGATTACCTTTGGTTTCTTTAGAGAGAAAACAGAAAGGGTGAACATTTGGGTAGGACATCATATTATAATCTTCAGTTTATAAGTATACCATCACTTGAATGAAAGAAACTAGCATAGTTGATGTGTTTTATTATTGTTGTTCATTTCCTTGTTACATCAGCTTTATACAAGAAGTCTATCAGGATTGTACTTTCCAACATGCAGCCATGTTAATTCTTTCCTCCAAGACAGCTCATCATTTGTTTATAGGGGACAGGCAACCAGAGTGCCTGACCACAGGGCCGAGAATGTCCCACCACTAGAATGGGACAACCTTTCTGCAGGCATGGAGAGCCATGGGTGCAAACCTGAGAGAGAATGTGATTTCCTGGGAAAGGAGAGGACAAAAGGGTCCATGAACTGGAAGATTTGAGAGCACTTCTGGCCTTTCTTCCCCTTTTCTCCTTTGTGCAAATAGATACTCTACTCCTCTGCCCAAGTTGAGTGGGGTCTCCAAAGTGGCCTTCAATGAACACATTGCCATTAAGGAGAATATTTCAGTGTGGTTAAGCTTTGCCTCCTATTTCCAGTGTGCCCAAAGAGGCAAGTCTGGCACAACTGTTTGTACTATGGCTGTTCTGCCTCCTCTGCTAAACTGCCTTTGCAGCAAAATCTAATCTGCGGAATTCGTTTAGTGGGCTGTTCAAAATGTATGCCTGGAATCGATTACTTGGAAGCTAATTAAAAACATCCAGCTGTTTTACTTTATGTACAGTCTAACAGAAGGGGAAAGCTCTTTATTTGACAAGCAAACTCTTACAGAATGCATTAACGTTATTGCCAAGCGGGATGTGTGTTTCAGTGGCTCAGCTCCAACATATGAGTTGTACATGTATACCTGCTGCCTTATTTTTTTAGAGAATAAAATAAATTAGATGAAGTAGAAAGTGGGGTATAATATAGGGTTGTCCTCTTTCTAGCATTGTAAAATCTAATGTTGAATAAGTTCAGTGAAATTAAACTGGTATTAACTCAGTTTATTAGTCATACCAAAATGTGGGATTTTCGTACACATTCAAAATGCAAATGTAATGCTCAAATCCACTTTGTCCAATGGTACACGTGTGTATGGTATATATATTTATAATGCATACACCCACCATATGTACTCTACAATGTCTAAAAAAAAAATTGGAACAATAATCGCAGCACTGTGATTACAAAATGATTACAGAACCAGTCACAGAATTGAGGAAACTTCAAATGAGAACCCAAATAAAACACATAGCATATTTTTTTAAAAGACATGCTTTTTCATGGTTTTGCTATTGTTTAATGAAAATGGAGAAGGAAGTTGACTTTTGTAGCTAGAACTGTTCATCTGCCCCAATCCACAAAAATCCATTCCTGTTAAGAATGGCAAAGTAAACAATGTTTGTATTTGCTCATATTTTATGAATAAACAACCCAAATTGACTTAGTATCTTGGTCCTATTGTTTTTAATTATCAGTAGAGTATGTGTGCAAGCAAAAATTAAGCAATTAGTAATAGTAAACAAAACCATTTTGACCAGGGATTCATAACAGACTTACAATTTTGCTTATGTGTGGCAAACTTTCTGTGTGATTCGTTGATGCTGCAGAAGCTGCAAAATTATGCATGTCTGTGAGCACCCGTTCATTTTAGAGACAATTGTCACCGACACCATGTTGAATTTTATTTTCCAAATGCATTAGGAGTCTATTACAAAAAAAGAGTGGGGTCCATATTGAAAAAGTACTTTAAAGAAAATATATTCTAAATGTTGGCTAGATGAGTAAGTTACAGGTAGATAAATTGATGACTGTTGTGAAATCACTAAAACGTTATAATATGAAGCTTTGGAAACCAGAGCCTCCTTCCCAGTTGGCAAAAGTTGGCATGAAAAATATTAGACCATAATGATATGAGGATCCTTTTAATTTTTGCTGTAATGCAGAAACACACGTAAACGAACCTTTCTGGAGTTTGTCAAATTGATTGTACACGATAGAACTCCTTGCCACAGGATGTAGGGTTGGCATCTAATGTCCATGTTTTTAAGAGGGGATTGGACAAATTCCTAGAGGAAAGAACCATCACAGGTTACAAGGGGTATGTATGTGTTTATGTGCATTTATAGATGTAGGCAACCTCAAAATGCCAGATGCCTATGGATGCAGGTGTTTTGGTGGACCACTGTGAGATACAAGAAGCTGGACTAGATTGACTTTTGGCCTCATCCATTGGAGGCTCGTCTTATATTCTTATGCCTTTTTTACTTGAAAACATCAAGATGGTTTCATAACAATTATCCAGACATTTTGATAGGATCCATATTCCCAACCTGGTTCCTACTTAGAGTTGGAACTTGACCCTGACCTGTGTTACTTTATACCCAAAATACAGGGGAAGAGGGGACATAGTTGGAGTTACAATCCCCCCCCCCCGAAATAGTGTTTCCAGGTAACATGCGGGATTTGGGTACTCCACACAAAGGCCTATTTTAATGCTAACATGATGAACAATCCAGTTCTAGGCATCAAATTAGGTTTTCCATAGAGCGATAGCCACACTATAACCTGCTTGTCACCATGTACTTAAGGCTGAAATTCTCCTACCACTGAACTCAGAGGCTGTTATCCAAGAAATGTGGTGGCTCAATGATCCCATAAACATTTCTCCTCCCTTGCCCTCCAACTAGGAGTAACATGAAAATAACAATGTTTGTCACATATCCTGTACTCCCTTGGATTTAAAGTTACAGGATGTGCACACTTTATGCCCAGAGATTTAGGCAGGCCAGCAATCATCTAGTCACAGAGCTCTTTTCCTCATCTGCAAAATGTCCTCCATAAACAAATCCGGGAAAGTGTTGGCATTCATGTTCTGTAGCCGTTGGATCAGCTGCCATACTGTGATGATGGTGAAAGGTCAAGTCCTAAGTGTAGCCCCTAAACATAACAGAAGGTTTAGCAGGGCTTAATCTCAGGCTATGGTGACAGAAGGTTCACTGGGGCTTAATACAGCCACGGACAAAAGTTGTGCAATGAGCAAAGGAGGCAACACATACTGATTCTTCACCTTTAAGTCCAGTCACTGAAAAAAATCCCACCCAAAGAAATAAAGCTCAGTTTCTGGACTACACACTATTCTCTCCCATAACTTTTTTTACAACTAACATGTTCTTTCCCTACTTCAAGCTAGGTAGATCTCAGCACAGGTCTCCTGAAACAATTAAAAAATGGTTGCTGCTGGAAAGCAAGCCCACAGCACAGACTCCCTGCTTTTTCATGGTTCTTTAAAAAAATAAAAAACAGAAGGGAAGCAACTTTTCCTGCTGCCTCCCCAGAGCTTAATGATGCAGATATCCTGCTGTTTTTTGATTGGTTAGTCAGCCACTCTGCTCTCCTTTTTTTTCTTGAAGCTATAAATATAGCCTAACCTGCTGGAGGCTAGTCTTCTAATGCCTCCCAAAAGACTGATCCCAAATGGTTTTTTATCACTGGGCAAATTGAAGCAACTCTTTGTGGTACTGCTCCTCTCTCGTGTTTAAACACTTAGGTGTTCCTACCTATTTTGTCCCTTGCAAGCAACTGGAATGATTGGCAGCTCTTCTAATTTAGTTTTAGAAAGGGAAAAGGAACTTTTTTTTTAAACTTGCTGGATTTTTTGCAGGATTGAATAAATTTTTCCTGTACTTTTCTTGCTGGGTTAGCTGAGGCTCTTCCTTCCTTGCTTACCCTGAATGCACATCACATGGATCAGCCCGAAGAAAAAATATACAGTACATCTTCCTCAGTGCCACAACCAGACCCTTCTCTATTTAAGATTCTAGTTGTATTTACATGGCAAAATAAATCGCATAGAAGCTTGGCCTTCTTTAAGGAGCTGCAAACTATTACTTTCAAGTCTAGTAGGTAATTCTCTCTGATAGCCTACACTGAGACATATCACCTTCTACAATAGAGACAAATCTACCAATATGAACATAAAAACAAAACAGTAGGATCCTTGGTTTTTAAATTTGTAGGTAAGGTATAGATAATGTTGCTTACCACATACCTGTGTCTGAACATGCTAAGGAATTAAGTAGTTGAGTTGCCACCATGAGAAACGTAGTCCGAGGTTAGCCTGCAGTCAGAAAGTATGTGTTGTATTTAAGGGCAGTTTAAAAAAATCTTTGCATACATAAAATGAAGGCAACCCAGCATTGAAGCCAGTCAGCTGTACGATGGCTCTCTTGCAGCATCCAAATGTGTAGATATTGGAAATGTAAATCTAATTCTTTTTCAAAGAAGAAAAACAAGGCACACCAAATGGATATAAAGATATGAGATCATTCAGTTAGGTTTTGCAACTGAGTCTGCGGAGATGACTGATCCGTTTTGGTATATTAGGAGAAAACTATTATCGGTACAAAACAGAATATATGCCTCATGAAGTAACTTCTGGAAAGCATTTAGTGAACTAAGTGGCGAAGGCATATCAACTTTCCTATGCAAATGAATGCAATGATACTGTTGAGAATAAAGGTGAAATTGACTGTACCATATTGACTCATAACTACTGCCTTTAGACACTGTGAATTTAGGGGCTGGGCTGGCCTTCTCTGTATTTTTATATATTGTACTATATAAAGAATAAGAATAAAGAATAATTCAGAAATATGTCTACCACCTGCTAAGCTTATGAGTTGTTTGTCAAAGAGAATATAGAGGGTGGATATAGACTGAAGCAAAGATAAATATTATATTTTCATTTTATTGAGGTGGTTCATTAATACTTATCTGTAGTCCAAGTCTTGGAACATTATTTGGATTTGACTTAGATTCCTATCCTAGAACATTTTTAAAACTCATCAAAGAGTTACTAGATGAACTTAGGTTTCACGTAATGAGGTGGGTAACTTGTACAGAGTAACAAGCCATTTCGGTTAAAGTAACTTATGTTACGGAATAACTATAGGAAATTTTAATCTGACTTCCGTGTACATTTACTGTAGTTCAGAAACCACAAGTTAGAAGCAGGCCTCCGTCAGTCTTGAGAGACTCTGGTATCATGCTCTGCGCTGCATACGCTGCATGCGAAGCACAAAAGCCTGGGTTGGATTGTTATGGAGGATAGGCTGTGACCCAAGCAGCAAATCCCCCCTCTCTACGCCACTGAATTTGTCCAATGGAAAGGCAGAGCCAATACCATTGGATCCAGCCGGCGTCGCAGAGCTGGCCTAAGGACAGGAGCTCACCCTGTCTTGTGGGGCCGACCCGGGTCTCGAACCCTGGCCTGCTGGTTAACAGGCACAGCGTGTTTACCGCTTGCGCCACCCACAGCCCAGTTATAGATGGTAACTATAAATGAACATCTTGAACATCCCAGATCTTACAAATACTATATTTGTTAGAATAGTTTGTACCAAAGCATGAATGATGGTGTTCTGCCTTCCATTAAGTGGTGCTTTGGAGACCACAGACAATAAACAATGGCTAATTATTAAAATATTTCCTCAAACCAATTCACATGTTTTGATCATACATAAGTATTGATCATACATGTTCACTTGGGAGTGTTCAAATTTCAGGGGCAGAAATCAGGAAAGGGAGATTATAAAATCCTCCTAAGTTGAATAAAACAGAATTGTGGTTTTGAACCATGGGATCCAAACAAGCATCCTGAGCTAAAATTACAAAGAGAGGTGATCCTGGGAATCCCCCATTTGACCTTTATGGGTTTCCACTACAAATCAAGAAATCAAACCACCAAGGACAAGGACCTCTTACTGCACAAAATATTATTTATTTGCTGCAAGAACCAGTGATACAGGATCAACATCGAAAGGATGAAACACTAGTCCCAGTGGACCTGAAATAACATATTTTATCATTGTTACATATCATTATAAAATGGGCCCATCTGGATTGAGGAATGATTTGCAGGTCCTTATTGGAAAATGTTATAGCCCTTGTCCCATTTATTAATCAAACTAAAGACCATGGAAAGTGACAAGAGTCAGGGACGCTTTAGTTTATGTTCTGATGCAACTGATATTTATATCATGGTCTTGTGCTGAAAATTACACCATAATACCATAAAAAATAGATTGGATTTCTAATAACCTGAAACCAGTTACACCTGCATGCATAATGCCTCATTCCTAGTCAATCATAAGCTATAATTTTGAGAGTTTTCATATCTGCAAGCGTGCCTCTGGGGATTTATTTTTTAAATGCAGCACATTAGGATGTAATTGTAAGGCACTAGTTGAGTAAAAACAAATTTGGTGTGAAAAAAGAGATCCCCCCTTTAAATCCCTTAATATTCTACATGCAAAAGAGTCTGTAGACTTGTCTGTTTAAAATCAAGACATATTGTACACTAAGGGAGCAATCCTGAAGTGAGGCCAGTGAGAATGGCCCTAGCGGGCTATATCCAGAGCAGAAAGTTGGGCCAGATTCACAGGTCTCGGAGGCTGCTGAGCACCAAGTCAATGGCAGCTGGGGAAGGCTTGCTCCCAAGGAGACCTGCCACAGATCAGACTGAACAAGGACCAGCTGTGGTGCCTGCCTTAGAAGGAAGCCCAGGAGTCCCTGATAACCAGTCACAGCTGCAGCATGAAACTGCAGTACAGCAATACCTGTAGTAGAGGGTGGATACGAGGGGGTTGCTTGGAGTTGTGCTGTATCCTGAGGTTAGTGGGCAGTCATAGTTGTGCCATATCCTGAGGCTGAGAGGCAGGGGTTGCTAATAGGCTGGCCAAAAACACACATTTTTTTGTCAACACTGTCATTATTACTCTGGCTTATCATGGACCCCTCTGGGTCTACTCAGATTTATTCCTGCTCCCGAGTTGGCCTAACTCTGGAAGCTGGGAAGGGGCATTTCCACTCTGAAAACTGGCTCTGGATACAGCCTAACTGCACTAGGCAGTGCTTAACATACACTCAGTATGCCCCTGCCGAGCTGCCTCTGCTAGCCCTACTAGGCCGGCCAAGATCCATCTGCCTTGTGCCAGCATAAGTTGATTTACACCGGCCCAGGCCTTTTCTGATACAGCTAGGCTGGCATATCTCAACTTACACCGGTTCAGTGCTAGATAGGCTGGAACTTCAGGATTGCACCCTAACTTCCAGCGTGAACCTGTAATGCTAATTGCATTTTAAGTAATTAAAATACATCCTCTCTTTGGGGTCTCACATTCTGAATCCTGGCATAGGGAGACAGTATATGTTATTATACATCACACCTCTTCGCAGGGATCCCCAACCAACACCATCTTTCTCCTTCGTCTTTTGAGTTATAATTAACGATGACACCCAATTTAGATGATTAACCATATGGATTTAGTTCATTAAATAACAAGTGTTCCTTTCTGATGGGCCCAACATGCAATGGGCCCCACTCACCCTTAGTCTTAGATCAAAAGTAGCCCCACAACTCATCTTGAATTATCCTCTTGACAGAAGGGACCATCTATTTGTACCCGAGATCAGTGTACAAAATACCATCTTTATTAAAATCTTAATACGCACCTTTTCCAACCAAATTTAGGCTGCAATCCTAAAGACACTTTCCTGGGAGTAAGACCCACTGAACACAATGGGGCTTACTTTTGAGTAGACATAGTTAGGATTGCGCCCCAAGTCTCCAAAATCGGGGAGTGCTTTAGATGAAAGTAAATAAAGTATAGGTCAG
Source organism: Cryptoblepharus egeriae (assembly GCA_030015325.1). Classification (NCBI taxonomy): domain Eukaryota; kingdom Metazoa; phylum Chordata; class Lepidosauria; order Squamata; family Scincidae; genus Cryptoblepharus; species Cryptoblepharus egeriae. Next base: position 65,882,446 of record JAREYC010000001.1, on the reverse strand, counting down.
TATTTAGTTTAACAGTTTACTATATTATATTAAAAATGTAACAATACCGTTATTGTATAAAGTAGTGCAATTAGGTTAAAGCCATAACATAAACCCCTTGTCATACTAGCGAAATTTATCCGCCATTGTGGGAGTAAAATTTCAAGAGTATATGTGGGCCTGGGCATGACTAGGAAGTAGTGGAGGCAATGGGCATTGGTGAGCAATGGGTACTGCTGGGCACTGACTGGCCCTGGGCATCAGAGAGTATCAGAGAGTACCAGGCAGCAACAAGCTCCAGGCATTGCTGTGGGGCGTTGTTGCATAGCAGGGACAGATGTACACCACCATGCAGTGGTGGTCCTTTGGCCCCCTGTACACCATCCCTCCCTGTACCATTCCCTGCCCCTGTACCATTCCCTGCCCCGCATCCAAGTACTGCACAACAGTGTAAGCTCCCATTAATTGCCCAGTTTTTGCCCAAGTTTAATAAAAACTTGGAGAAGTTCAAAAACATGTAAATGTAAGATTTACCACTCCAGTGGAAAGGTAACTGTTTCAGGTGCATTTGGTATTCAGTCATGCTCGCCACTTGACCACACTGGACAACATTGGCTTTTAGGCCTTGTAATGGGCAAAAGGACCACACTTAAGAGGCATTCACAGACAGCAGGTCAACCTGGAGGGGACGCCTTTACCTTTAAGCTATTGCATCTAGACAGAAGAGATTAGACAGAAGCCATGATTAATCTTTTTAATGTGTATCAGGTACTACACAAAAGTAACATATAATTCTTACAGCAAGATTCTGGTTTCAAGAGAACTACAAAGTGACAGGTGACATTTATATTTCCAGGTGTTTTACACAGTGGCTTCAAATAATTTTTATTAAAAAATAAAAGACATCACAGGCTCAATCCGTGACAAACTTGTCCTGTAAGAACTTAACAAAATTTGAATAGAAGTTGAGTGTAACCACAAGCCCAATTCAATGCAAATCAGGTGTTCACAGGACAAGTTTCTGACGGATCATTCCCCATGCCAGCTTATTATATACAAAAGTAGAACTTGCCCTAAAATAAAAATCTATCTTTTTAAAATCGTTTTTACAAAATTACAAAAAGTAAAATGCTTTACAAACTCTAAAGAAACTTAACCTTTTTTGTTACTTTTTTATAATTTCATGTTTGATTTACAAAACGTTTTGGCTGCAACCAAGAAGGAACAGGGTTTTCGACATGTTTACAACTTCCAGGATTAGATAAATTCTGTAATGTCATTAAAAAGTCAAAATTTGTAACAGAGAAAACATCTTTCTCTTGAATCCACAGCAGAACATGCAGAATTCTGACTAACTGACAGTTGTTTGCATATAAGGAGATGTATTAAAAGAAAATTGCAGAAATGAGAAGATAGAGGTTAGGAAATTTAGAAGAGCTAAATCCTATAACTGTTAAAGGTTTGGGGGTGTGTGGGAGAGGTGAGTGGGATGCTAGCATTCACCAACCCAAGAAGAGAAGCATTTTGCTGGTGTACTATGGAACAAAAAATTGTCACAGGAAACTTAACAAGCCAACATGACTCAAGGCAGCAAGTATAAACTTGTAATATGACATACTTTGAATGAACTATTTCCATCATTATGGCTCCTACTCTTTCAGAACAAGGATCTATGTGACCTCAAAGGAGGGGAACAAGTACAGGAAAATCTCAAGTCTACTATTTCTAGTTGCACAGAAAAAATTTTGGAAGACAGAAAAGGCTCTCAAATGAATGTTTAGGAACCAAAAATGCCAAGGACAAAATTCAACAGGAACACTGAACTTGGTCACCTAATTAGGTTTCTTTAAAGAAAGCTTTTTGGCTACTATGGTTGTGAAGGTATGATTGAAAATGGGTCGACAAAGCTAACTGTGATTTCAAGAAACTGTGAGGTTTTCAGCAATTCCTGATAAGCTATTGACACCTTGTATTATTAGGACATATTAGGATTCCTTAATAGAGGATCTATATTCCCAACTCAAGCACTCTCCCATAATTTGCATGGCTTCACAAAATACTTTGCTGATTACATTTCACAAAATATTTTCACCATTAAATTAGTTTGCTGCCATATCTGAAATTAGAAGTTTGGGTTTGAGCAATCCCTATGCACCAATGTTGTAAACCTCATTCTTAAGCCAACCAGCCATGGTTTCTTGGAATGTGAAGTCTAAGGGCCGCGGGGGAAATCTTTAATTTATTTCTATGAGGCCCAATAAATATATATTTTACTGTAATAGAGAAAAGAGACAATAAAAACTTGCTTACCAGGTCTCATATCACTTGAGTGCTTGGATAACCACGGTTTGATTGGATAGAGTCCACCAAGAATCCCTCCTATGCAAGCTCATTAGAAATACCAGTACTATGTGTTCTTGTGCTCTCATTAATTTTAATGGGCCTTGCATAGAAGAACTGGAATATTAATTTCCTGTCCAACAATGCCACCCACTGTCATTGTAATGATGGGAAATAACTACAGCCTAGAATACACCAATAAGCTTAGCATGCCATATACATACACACACCTCTTTCCCCATTTTGTTGCCCTTCCACTTGAAAAGTTTGTAATATTATCTACTTATACTATCCATATAAATATCCCCACTAACTGGGCGAAGAGGCACTTTTTCAAGTGGTGTAAATCTTATATTTATAAAGCAAGGAATAACTTCACCTCAGCAAAGCTTTCTATCTAGGGGCGGTTTTCTGGTGTCTCCTGATTTTTTTTAAAAAAAATTTCTCAGTACTTTAAAAGCTATACTCTACGCTCTAAACCACTCTGAATTTTTGAAAAGCGGAACGTATTCTTACTAATAATAATTCTTATTAAAGGCAAATTAGTGATTGAATCACAATTGCTGTTATCAAAGCCTTTTATATGTTAACGAGCAAATTTTTATATTTTTTTATATGTTAATGAGCAAATGGATGTTAAATTTTCATTCTTACTCTATCTCTGCTGGTTGTTGATTATGCTGTAAGAACATCTAAACATTTCCCATGGATTCAATATAAAAGATCTTAAGTTATGCCACTATTTTGTGTTATACTTTGCTAGCTGACCAAATGTTGTGCAAGTACTCATGTCTAGTCAACAGTAATTTTGTGACTCAGCACAATCCTAACCAATTGAGCCATCACAGCTCACAGGTCTCCCCATTCCCATGGTGGTGTGGGGAGGCTAGTACATATGAGGCTAGTACACTGGCCTGATCCCCCAGGAATGGTGCAGAAGTGCCTTATGGGATTTTTGTGACAGCCCCAGGCCAGCATGGGACTTGTGCCGGCCTAACTGTGGGTTAGGAATGTAGCCTCACACACCATGTCTTCAGATATTGAAATAAAGTCTGAAGATGATAAGGCCAAAGCATAATCCTGAGAAACGGATTTAGAAATACTATTTAGAAATATAAATAGAATAGTATTTAGAAATACTATTCATGTTTTGTAGTTCTCACCCACTGTGCTTAGGATATCTGTTTCAGAATACAGATACAAGAGAAGCAACACAACCAACAGAAGCAATACAGCCAAAATTAGTGGGCTGAATGCTAAAAGCCAAGAATATTTGTGAAGGAGTCATCCCTTTTCAACGAACCATTTATACTTGAGCTTGGAGTTATCCATGTTTTAAACTGGTCACTGTCTATAACTGATTACGACCTGCAACTGCAATTAGACAGGATACATGGTGACTACTGTCTCCATCCTACCCCCAAAATTTACAAGGGAAGTCAGAAGATAGGAAGATATGCATAAATTAGCCATGAGCCAACAAGACACTAACTAATAATCTGAAATACTTTGAAATTACATTTTCTAGTGCAATGGAACTAATTATCAAACCCATTAAAAGTGCACAGAGATTTCTTAGGATAACATCCTTTCCCTGAAATTTGCAGTCAGAAATACTTTAAAAAAACATTTATTGGGAAAAATCTTACTATGACTTTAGCTTCAGATGTGCAAACAGCACAACAGCTAGGATGATACAAACAGCTAGGATGATACAGTGCAGATCTAACTGTAACCAGAACATACTACTTGAAACTGATGTCAAAATCTCAGCTGTAGTTTTAAAGGGAAAAGGGATTGGGTATTGGAAACGTATTGAGTAATGGTTATTTTGTGAGGGGTCTAACCATATCCTTTCTTGCAGCCCAATGAGATCTCTGAACAGCCACAAGTATCCTGAGACAAATCTAGAACAAAAGTAAGAGATGCAGGCCTAAGAGCCATACTGAGTCAAACAAAAGATCTATCTAATTTTAGATCTACCTAATTTTAGATCTACTTAATTAGATCTACCTAATTTTACCTAATCCTGCAGTGGCCAATCCAGATGCTGCTGATCAGGATTTGAAGGTGAGGCCTCTCTCACTGTTGTTCATGAACAACCAAGGTTCAAAGTAATGTTGTCTCTGAATGTGAAGATACCATGTCACTTTCATGCCCAACAGCTTGCTTATGCAGGAGCTCCCAGTGTGAGCACAAGTCAGGAGCTTGAGAGATTCAACTACAATTAGCATTACTCTATCCTGTCAACTAAAATTCCTACATTTGGGGTTGAATAGATAATATGGAAGAAAGGCATTCATCTTTCACATGCTCTTAAGGCTCAGTCCATCAACCACCATATCCTTTTCAACATTTGTATCATATTTGCTACCTTTTCAGGATGGTATGAGTAACAAGAGACTCAACAAAATGGGCGATAATTCCATTTAAGCTTGTGAAATTAATGTGTCGGTAGTATTAATGTGTCGGTAATATTTGAAGAAAATAACAAAGGTTAGCCGGGAGGAGGTTCTGCATGGGCAGTATCCCTTAATTTCAGAGTTAAAGCAGTCAAAAGAATAAAGAGTGACAGAACAGAGTCTCTTGAAAGACTAAAATTCAGAGGTCTCAATTCAGAAGCAGAAAGTTATATGCCAGCATACTCAAATGTCTCTGGATAAAATGGTTGTCACCCAAAACCAAACCGGTATGATGCTCAGTACAGTTTGCATACTTCATCCCCTGAAAAGACTCTGAAAATTTCTCTCTGTTGTATGTAACAGAACAGCAATACTCTATACATAGATATACAGGGAGGACAATAAAAATCTTGTTATGTACATACGCATTTGTACAGGTATAGCAACTGAAGAGAATACACTCAGCACTGAAGCACAATTAATCAATATTGAAACACAGCTCGAAGAAAACAAATTAAAGTGACGTGAAATATTGGTGTTTCCAAGGGAACCCAAGTGTCCGTAATTTAGTAAACAGCGGCTGATCATTTCCACTCTCAAAATGACACACTGGGAAAGATTACGTGGATTTGGCAAGGCACGACTTGCCTCCGTTTGGTTGCAAGGCACACGGCACATGCAAACGTCAAGGTGGAACCCCATTTGGAGATGAAGAATGTCCCTTGTGATATCCTATGCAGGTGCTGTACAAACGGTATTGCACGTCCCAGGTTACGCCAACATTCGGAGCCCATAGACTCAAGACTGGCCAATGGATCCTTAATTTTACCACCAACAGTTCCTTAAAAAGTGCAACTGCTAAATTCACTGTTATTTTTAGACCTCATTATAGGCACTCTAAAATGTAAACAAATCTGAATGTAGACATGATATTTGAGAGGAGGGGACTGCATTGGGTGGGAAGAGGTAAAACAAGGAATTCTCAGAATAGTACTAAGACAATACTAGGAACTTAAGAGTACTGTAGCAACCCATAATGTCAATTGTACATACTAGGACTTCTTATTCCTTGACAACTTAGATGTCACTTTAGTTCTTACACTATGGCAATTAAATAGTATTTTAGAATTAATTGCTGAAATTATAGCACCAATTGCCACACTGTGTGATTAAAATGCCATATTTAAGTATGTTAGGAATAGAAAAATCAGAAGGACATTTACTTAAGGGTATTTACAAAGCAAACAGACCACAGTCTTCTATCAAAATGGCTTCACTAAAAAGTAGAATGTAGTGTACAAATAGCATGCCGAGACATATACAAGAATTCAATATTTAAATATATCATTACCCATTTAAAAATTCTCATCTACAATTCCAGTTTTGGATAGCTGAATCACTGAGAGGGTAGCAACCTGACATAGTTGCAATATGGGTGAGCAGATGGTAGCGAAGTGGGTAAGGGAACCCTTTCGCAGCAGCATGGGCAGTAATTTGGGGTGAGGGGGTAGAATATAGAGGACCCCATATCCACCGATTCAGTTATCCTGGTCCATGCGACCCCCCCCCCCCCCCGCATATGCATATATACTCTCTAGAACTCTCATCTCTGGAAGGGCCTCTGATCCCAGCAGAGGCTGGGGATATCTATCTGCGGTATCTGCCAGGCTCAGACTGAGCCCTTAACATTTTCTTATGCCTAATAATGCAATAAAAACTTTTCTAGCTTTGTGTAAAAAACAAAACACCAAAGTAAGTGTGACCCTGGAGGATGGGAGGGGAAGCATTGACCCATACAGTTCCCTTCTAATTTCCCACTTTCCCCTTACCCCATATATCATGCTGCTGCTAGGGGTCCCCTGACCTTAAACAATAGCTTCAGAGGGTTCAGAAGGGAGGCAGCTTCCACTCATGCAACTGTGCAAGTCGGGATGCTACCCAGCACTGGTTGTTCAGCCCCAACAATTATGCTTACAATCTTTGCCAACTCAACACAACAATTTTTCCCCCTGTGACGAAGAGAGCCAGAACGTTAGTTACATAAAAAGCAAGAAAATCTGAAGATTAGCAGAATTTCCATTTGATTCCTCATGCTACTATAGGGTGAACTCTTCACTTCATACCTAGAGACAATATTGCTTTTAAATTTGTATTATGTATATTTCTTGTAATTGGTTTGAATTGGCACAAGAATGTGTACATCCAGTTAAATAGCTTATTAAATAAAAATATCACAGTTCTTAAACTAGAGTTTTTCCCTAACACCCAGATGAGTGTTTTTTAAATAATCTAATTCCCATTCAGTACAACATTCATTATAGTTATCTAGATAATAAAATAAAAAGGAAGTATATGTTTAAAAAAAACCTCTTTGTAATCCAATTAAAATGTCCATGTTAAAATGTTGCCACTTGCTAACCACGTTGTTTGAGCTGTGCAGTTTCCAAGATCACCACGCGGAGCGCAATATTAAATTCTGTTCTCTTCATGACCTCTTCTTTTGTGCTATCAAATGGAGACAATGACATCAAGATAAAGTCTATCATAGGATTCCCTGAAGCACAGGACAAGGAGAAGACTGAGCAAACAGGATCCCGGGAGACACCAGTTGAACCAGGAGAACTCTAAGTAGAGGGAACAAAAGAACAAAGAGCCATCTAGATATCGAGATATCTCGCCCTACTGCACCAACATAAAGCCACCATTCTCAAAAGTCACAATTAAGTTAACATAATCATCACAAGCTTATCAATATTTGCCTCCCCATTATGATAAAAAGTAATGCAGCATTCACAGGTTAACCCCACACATTTTAGTACAGTGGTACCTTGTAAGACAAACATAATTAACCCTATAATCCAGAGTAACTACGGGAGCACGTAAGAAACCTATGGGAAATTCATATTGCAATCCACAGCAAATTGTTCTTACACCGGAGCAAGGACACCCTGTAGTTACTCTGGATTGCGCCCTAATTCTGGAACCATGTTTGTCTTACAAAGTGTTCTTTGTACAAAGTGGATTTTTCCATAGAAAATAACGGAAACTCAGATGATTGGTTCCACAACCCAAAAAATATTCGTATAAAAATATTAACTGTATATAAAAATGATGACAAAACTGCAGTCAAATTCAAAACACTGTAATGTAATACGGAACACTATTACTGTAATATTAATTTAAAAAACCACTGTAATATACTGTGCAGTAAAACAGAAAAGAAAAAAACTTTATGGCCAAGGATGACTAATTTCATCAGCCACTGGTGTTTTTTTGAGCAACTTGAACAACTTTGAACAACTTTAACAAGGACACTTGCTTTTGTCTCCTTTTGAGGATTTCACGGAAGTGTGACACTGCATTGTCATTAAACAGATTCCTCACTTGCACTGCTACTGCCTTCTTTGGGTGATGCTTTTCTACAAAATTTTGCAACATTTCCCAATGTTTACAAATGTCCTTAATCACATTTAATGTGAGGAATTCCTTATTTTCCTCCTTCTCTGCAGACAAGATCTCCTCCATAACCTCTTGCTGTTGCTCACAATGCAGATCCATCAATTCGTTCATTTACAACAAATTTTTGTTATAAAACTGTTTGTTTTACAAGACACTGTTTGTCTTACAAGGCAGGATTCCTTAGAAATTTTAGTTTGTCTTACAAGTTACCACTGTATTTTTCAGTGAAATGGGGTTGGAGAAATTATTCTGTTTTGTACCTCCATCATGATTTTGAGCATGGCAAGGTGGTTAAAAAGTCATTACCCATAAGTGAAAACACACTTGCTTTTTCCTGACCCCACAGGCAATCGGATTAGACCCTGAAGCATGAGATTGGATTAGTTTTATTGTTGTTTTATCTTGCCTTGCTACAAATGTTATTAATAGTCACAACATTACTATGCTTTCTGCACAAACCCAGGCACTGTGTTTACCTCAAAAGCATCCTGCTGTGCTGACTTTGAAGCAAATCTTCTACGTGAGGATTTCATTCTGTGACTGGCATGCATATAAAAGACTTACACATAGCAGGCCTATTATTCCACAAATTCTGTGAGAGTTTATACACATCATTAGTGTATTAGAACTGCATGCAGTTCTTCCTGCAGAAGCCAAAAAATGAGATTCCCCCCACATGGAGTATATTGTTCTAGCAAGTTTTCATTCAGCAAGCAGCTAAAACGTTCCTTACTTTCATGGTAGAAAGTGAGGAAAAATAGGAGGACTCCCATGAACATGTTGCTTAGAAAGGTGACCACTCCACAGGTAATCCCTTCAGGAACAGGATAGACTGTTTCCACAAAAAGTTCAAAGAATATGGGTACGCTGCTGTTCAAGAAGACACCCACCAAAATGCAGGATGCATACAGTGTGGCTGCAACCAAAAGAAAAGCACAAAGATTAGAATATAATATAGTCTGTGATGAAGACCTCGAACCTTAATGCTAAAGTTACATTTCAGACAGTCACAATTTTTCAACATGTAATGCAATCTGACTTTGTCCAACAATATAGTCATATGCAGAATGCAGTCATATTCATTTATGTGGGTCAACCCCATGAATCATTTAAAATTAAATCTATATTCTGCCTCTGGTCCCAGTCAGGCCTTCTTTTTTACCTATAAAGATAAATACTGATTGAAATCTTTGTCAGTTTAGTCAAGGTCACATGCTACAATGCCTATACACATGCACTTACACAGGACCACATGGGTCTCGACATGTGTGCCTTCCTCCCTGCTACCACATTTCAGTCTAAGGTGGTGGATGAAGTGACCCTACCCTAGCTGTCCCTAAAGCTGGAACAGAATAGACAGAAGATATGTTTGCTCAACAAGAGCATCACATTTTCTTCCAAGAGAATGAATGAGAGAACTGAAGTTTAATGATGATCAGAAAAGTAAAGTGCAGCACCTCACCCTCCTCCAAGGCCCAAGATAGCTGTCCTACATGCATCTCTATTTGGAGTGTATTACTGTATATACAGACTATTCAGATTTGCTGCCATGCCCTTAACAGACAGTAGTTTTATTTCTCTTTGTAATTCAAAGTGCATATTAAAAAGTTGTTTCGTGTGTAGAACTGATGAAATTAGTATAAGCTGGAAAGCAGACCAAAATATGCATATATGTTTGTGTGCCTCCCCATCTCATGGAGGTACAAATATTTTCAGTGTTGCGCTGTCAAACACTTGGATAAACTTTGCTGTGCAACTCAAAGAAAAAGTGTGTATTACAAGCCTCTAATTCTTTTCCATCTTACATTACAATCTAAGATGGAGAATTCTCTCACCCAGTCAGCCAGCTAGCCTCCGAGACACCACCTTCAATAAATTATTTTATTCAATAATTTTTAAAATTTATTTTGATAAATGTGGTAAATTTTTAAATTTATTTTTCAATGTATTTTATTCAATACATTTTTTTATTGTCAGTCCTTGTGAACATGATTGTGTCTACACAAAATTTAACTGAATATTTTTTAGTAATTTCAGTTGAAATTAAAATTTCTTTCAATAAGACAACTAGAAGTCCTTACAGATGACAAGCCTTATAATTGCCTCGTGGATGACAAGGAGGACACCGTCTGTGATATAATCTGTTTTTATTGTAGTAATAATAATAAACCTTTATTACGGTCTTAGACCAGCACAAAATTTTTATTGTAGAAATTTTCAATCTTTTCCATCTCATAGCACACTGACAAGGCACCAAAATTGTCAAAACACATTACCAGTTTATTTGAAAGGCACACCTTGCTAGTTATAGAGGGCTTAAATCCCCAAGTTTAAAAAACCATCCACTGAAGATGGTTCTGTCCTCTAAACTTGCCAATAAAGAATAAGGTGCACTATGGTTTTAGTGTGAATGTGTAATTTTAGCCAGTTCCTTAGAGTACTTTAAGAGCAAATTTAAAATTGAGAATTTTTTTAAAGAAAAAAGAAAATTCCTTCTAGTCTGACTGAACCCAAGCAGAAATTATTGTTCTTTAGACAGCTAAAAATTTTTATTTTTACTGTGCTAAATTAGGAATGAAATATAAATTAACCTTTTCTTTGACACTTTAATTCCAAAAGGTCAGTTATGGCTTTCACACTGCAAGCAAAACAAACTATAAAGGTTTTCCACATTCAAAGCCCACAAAATTGTGTAAAGATTGATACTATAAAGATATTGCATTGGTACTGGTTCATCTCAAAGGGGAGGGGAAAGCAAAAATCCCAAATTAACTAAAAACTGAATTCCAGATTACCGAACTGAATGTATTTAAACCCAACAATTTCTCAAAAGTATGTGTCATACCTGTTTTTTAAAAAATCCTAACATATACTACTACACGAGAAAAAAAAAGTTCTAGCCACGTGAACACTGTGATCACCCAACTTTGATATTAATGACAGAAGTAATCATAATTTAAATATGTTTTAATTTATCTGCTTCCACAAGGTCAAGTTGGACTGTGGGTCCATTATAGCTACAAAATAATTTGCTTGTGCTGCCTTAAGTTTGAAGTCTGTGGTGGGTGTGGGGAGCAGAATTTCTTTGGCTGCTGTCTGGTCTCAGAGAAAACTGAATAATGTATCCCCATTCGAAGGGGTCCCCAAGAAGCCCAGCAAATAGAAAGTATGGTCTTTCCTAAGTCATTAATACAAGAATGCTTCTGAGAAAGGTCCTGTTGTTGATTCATAAGCATTATTTGTAGGGTGAGAAAAAAACAGCACATCTTTTCCATGTGGGAAACTTTTTATTTGAAGCCACTTTGAAGTGACAGAGTCAAGAAAATATTTCAAAACTCTGATTTGGCAACTTTGAAGTTTTTCTCACTGCGGCAATTTTAGACAAAGCACTCCTCACACAAAAATGAGATGAAGGCTGATATAATAGAGTCAATTATCTGGTTCCTGAAAAATCCAGCAGATACTGATTCAATGATCTATGAGACCAGTGGATTGAGCGCAGTGGTTTACAACCTTTTTCATCTCATTGCACACTGATAAGGTGCTAAAATAAAATAGCCGATTCCCCAGTTGTACAGAGCCACAATGTATGTATGTGTTGTTGTCAGATTACAACCCCAGGATAACGCTCAGTGTTGCCAAATTTCTTACAGTTGCTATGGGCATTAGGAAAAGAATCTTTAAAGCGGCCAAACCTGGTAGTTAGAGCATAGTCCGCTAGTCATTTTGGTAATGATCAAGGGGAGATGCTTTGTTGTTGATGTTTCGCTGATGTTGATGGTTATTTTAGAGCTGTCTTTTACATGGGGTCATAATTCTGTTGTATATTCCCTATATTTGTATGTTTTTATACATTTTGATTATTATTTGTGGCTGGTCTTCAGACTGTAATAAAGTTTTATTATTATGAAGATGCTAAAATTGTCAAGGCCCACCATCAATTTCTGAACCATCGACAAGGCAAACCATGCTGCTGATGGATGGCTCACAGTTACGGGCCCTACTAATAATGATCTTTCCCCCAAACTTTCACAGCACATCTGCAGACCATTCGCAGCTTACCAGTGTGGCACAGCACACTAATGAAAAAATCATTGATTTAGGGAAAGTGGTAGCTAATGTAGTTAGCAATTCTAGCAGTAGATAGCATCAGGATGGCTGCAGATGCAGCTTAACTCACAATGGCCTTGGATGGCTTCAAAATGACAGTGCAAAGAGCTTCAGGATTTCTGCAGATATAGTGAATGGCTGCATATAGTCAAGAACGAGCAACAGATGGAGCAACCTGAGTTTCACTTTTGTTCCCGTGAATAAGTAAATCCACGTGAACAGAGTATGCAGATAATGAGGCCTGACAGTACTCCTTTAATTACAGTGAGAGAAGTACAGATTCATGATTTCTTTCCTCCAGCAATCTCCTCTCTGTCTCAAATTCTAGTTACCCACAATACAGTCAAAATTTATATCCGTGTAAATCTGTTGGTCTGTTAACCGCTGTTAGGAAATGAACAAACCCATGCACAGATTTTACCATCTTGGAAATAAACATACACATCAGCCTAAAGATTAATGGCATCTTTCTCCTCCAGGGTATCTCAAGCTTTCTGTGAAATCTAAGCATTCTAGAAAACATTCTCTTCTATATCTATGTTTGGAAGTGGAGGACTGAAAAACCTCCCATTTGCTGATATATGAGGAGTCATGAAAAACAGATAGCAAAGGCTTAGGAGATAAGGCACAAATAGCTATTCATCAGATCATTTGTGTGATAGGATTCTTTTCAAAACGGAGAGAAGCTTATTTCTTTATAAAAAGGGTGTGTGCCTAGAGACAAAAAAAATCAGAAAAGATTGCTAGGAAGATGATATAAATGGCAAGCATTTAGAATAGGACAGATTAGGTTGCCCTTTATGATAGGTTGTTTTTGTGGACAGCAGGGTAGGCTGGTAACGAGTCAAAAGTAAATTGAGAATTTTAAAAGCTTTTTATTTCTTTTCCTGTATGTTCTCCGATTACAATTTCAAACTAAAAGAAGCAGAGAAAAGTTGAGTACATCACAGTTCATGTAAAGTTGGGAGGAAACTGCGTATCAGAAAGCCTACATGCTCTTCTAACTGAAGCTATATATGCCAATCTATGGCCACAACACCAATAGATTTCACAAGTCCTCCTCACTAAGATTTGAAGCTTAGCTAATCTTTCACACAGGCCAATTTTTTTTTCCTGCCAGCTACACTGGCATGAGCTGAAAGTGTCGTATAATCCCCTTTTAAATAAAAAAGCAATTGTGGTTTCAATTTTCTATTTTGTGGTTTGGTGTTTGATTAAATTTCACTGCTAGAAGCAAAAAGGGGGGGGGGTTGTGTAGGTGAGAGAATATGCAGACTTTAAGAAAACCCACATGATTTTTCTAAAACAATTTAGAAAGATAATGAAGATCAATAACTACAGTAACATTGTCTATCTTTAGTAACTTTGTAAAAAGAATTTATATCCTGCCTTGCTTTTACATTAAAATGAACCAAGGTGGTCAACCGCAAAAGAAAAAGAAAATACAACAAAGATAAGTTTATTTTATACTCAGATATTAAAGAGCAGTGGCATAGCTAGAGAGATGCAGGGGGTGGAGTTGCACTGGGAAACAAGCTTTAGGGAGTCTATAAGCTGAGCTTGACACTTGTGGCTAAAACTGTGAAAAATGGGGTATGTATGAATGATGTTCATGTTATATATCTCTGGAAAGGTAATTTTATGCAGAATTAAATGAAACAAACTGCTTTGGAATATCTATATTTTATCAAAAGTTATGTCCAAATATCTAGAAAATAAAACATAAAAATCTATGGAACAAAAAAGTAGATTTTCTTTACTCAAACTTTCCCATGTTACTGATGGCTCTGAGAGCCAATGAGATGTAATTCTGATACTGTAGGGAACTAATAAGGTCTTAATATGAATCAGCTCTCATTTCCATATACATATATCATAATACAGTTACTCCTGCTAACTGTATACAGGCAGTTCTAAGTGTTGCTCCTCTTCTATTCAGCAGGGAAAGAATAGCCATTCCTCTTTACTCCCAGCACAGTTTCCCTAACCAATAAAAAGCAGGCCTCCGTCAGTCTTGAAAGACTATGGTTTCATGCTTGGCACTGCATACGCTGCATGCAAAGCACGAAAGCCTGGGTTGGATTGTTATGGAGGATAGGCTGTCACCCAAGCAGCAAATCCCCCCTCTCCACACCACTGAGTTACTCCAATGGAAAGGCAGAGCCGATTGGATCCAGACTGGTGTCGCAGAGCTGGGCTAAGGACAGGAGCTCACCCTGTCTTGTGAGGCCGACCCGGGTCTCGAACCTGGCCTGCTGGTTAACAGCACTTGCGCCACCCACCAATAATGGACACAATGTTCTCTTTTTCACATAAATTTGATTTTGTTGTTGCAGGAGGGAGGGGGCAATAAAATCTTCAATAGGTGTTTTAGTTATGCCACAATCTACAATCCTAAGAGCACTTTCCTAGGAGTAAGCGCCATGGAACACAATGGGGCTTACTTTTGAGTAGACATGGTTAGGATTGTGCCCTAACAGAGCAAATGGGTGGTGAACTGCTGAGGAGCATGAGCCAGGGATGAATCACTTCTGGTTGTCACATCACTTCCAGAGCAACTTTTGAAGCTTTGCACCAGGCTACATGATCATATATCACTGTTATAATTTTCACTTGCTGCACAAATAGAAGTTTGTAATTTCAAAGAACTCATATGCCAGAAAGACCTGAAGAAGTTCCATTTTTGGACAAGAAATTGTGTTAAATTGGAAAGTCTCAGAAACAGCATTCTGTATAATAATCTTTATCATCTATCTAATTTGCATTTCATTTCCTTGTTCAATGACACAGCAGTAATTTGATTGTAATTCATTAGAACTTATTAATAATGCCATTGATAGAATATCAACACAGAGTATTAATACAAAAGGCATGGTGTGAAGATGTAGAAATGTGAAGATGTTCCCCTTGCTTGATTAGGAGGGGGATGGAAAATATTAGCCAGATTTCATTCTTAACCAAAATTTGTAAACTGACTTCAAAGCTTGGTTTCAAATACTAGTTTAAACAAAAAAATTGGTTATTAGCACTGGTGCAGATTCAACTTTAACCAAAATTAAAATAACAAAAGGCAGCAGGAATCACATTTCCCCCAAGGTTGGCTTCCTATATAAGCATCAATCTATGGTTTGAAGCTAGCTAGGATTACATCTGAACCAGATCACAGAGTGCACTTAAAGCAGTTTTTAAAAATCAGGTCATCTTTTCTCCAGAATCATTGTATTATGTTATCTAAAAACAGTCAAACCCAGGAATGTACAAGGTTAACAAATACTTTCTCTAGTTTTCCTTCCCTTCCTTATACCATAGGGCACTGCTGCTCAAACTGGGAGTCACAACTCACCAGTTCGTGTAAAACTTCCCTGCTACTTTTAAGAGGCCGATGAAGGGGAAAAGAAGCAATGTGATCCTGAGGAAAAGAACCAATGTGATCCCCCCTACAGGGGAAGTAGAACTTCTGGTTTCATTTTCAGTGTCACTATTTTCAAGCTCTTGTCCTTAGCCCAGCTCTGCAATGCAGCTGAAACCAATTGTATCAGCTCTGCCATTCCATTGGACTATTTCAGTGGCGTGGGGAGGGGGGATTTGCTGTTTGGGTAACAGCCTATCCTCCATATTAATCAACCCAGGCCTTCGTGCTTTGCATACAATGTCAAGGAAGATACCATAGTCTTTTGAGACTACACACACACACAGCCAGCCCCTGGCAGCACATCTCTTAGATTTAAAAATAGCCTCTTCTTTCCTGTAGGGAACTGATCCTGTAGATCACATCACTGGCCAAGCCCTTCCCCTGCAAAATCTTACTCCCAAACCCAGAGTAACTATGGGAGCACGTAACAGACTTACATCTACCCGAAGTTACTGCACCACCTAGTGAAAACCTATGGGAAATTCATATTGGAATCCAGAGTAAGTTGTTCTTACACCGGAGCAAGGACTCCCTATAGTTACTCTGGATTTTTCCCTTAGAGAGTAAAGCCCCGTAAAAGTTTGAGAACTACTACCATATAGCGTTAAAATGGATTCCAAATAGTCACAGTTTTGTGTCAGTTCTTGAAACACAATAATGGTAGGCAAAAAAATCTCAGCGCAGTTCTTAAGAAAAAACAGAGACAGGAAATTGAGGAAATCCTAGAAGCTCAGTGAAACATATGTAATGGAGAAAAGAATCTTTGTTTCTGCCAGAGGCCTTCTTTAATATGTCCCCATATTCCAGGGATCATTACCAGTATCATTTTCCCATGTTGTAATCTCAGTTGAAAGTGCATCCCCCACCCCCCATTGGAAGCACTTGCACAATAGTTATGAAATGGAGGAACTTTTAAATAATAACCCAAAAAACTTACAAGGCATACTATTTTGCTTTAATTTAAAACATAGTGGAGGATCAAGGACTACAAAATCATCACTGAGAAACACAACACACTATAAAGAGAAAGAGGCTTTGCAGTGTGCCTTTCACAGTACTTTCTAATGGCCACAATTCAGTTCTTAGTACTGTAATCTGTTTTCCATTTTAAGTGACTGTAGAATATGCAAATTCAGAAAATCCTGGCACTCGACAAAATTTAATATGCTAGAATCCTGCTGTTTCAGTCTAAGTGAAGGTATGTCACTGTAAAGGATAGAAGGAATCCAGGAAAGTTTAAAAAATTTCTTTTAATAGCCAGATAAGTATAATAATACCATACCAGGTTTTCCAATATGGGATCAAATATAGTCGAAAAGTATTTCTCCCATGAGGTCTGTTCATCAGATGAATGCAATGGTGTAAAAATAGAGGTGAATGCTCCAGAGGAGGGGGGCATAGAGGACGCCTGCCTTCCCTTGTAGTCCTGAAGCTGTGGCATGTGACTTCTTCATCACAACCCCCCACAACTGATCCAAAACTGGAGTGCCTGTAGGGAAGGCTCCCAGGTCCTAAGGTTGCACACCAAGTCTTGGTCCAAGGGGGCAGAGTAGAAGCTGCACGTTGCAGCTTCAGAGTGCAGTAAACAGGCAGGTGAGCATGCATGTAGGAGGACCCAGGCAGCCTACCAAGTCCAGCCTGGACTCTCCAACATTTAGGAGGAAGATCCATTCATGCACCACAGCCACCCTCCCTGCTAACCGAGCACTCTTTCAAGTGGGTGTTCCTCTTTTATTTAGCAGGGGGAGAGTAACTGGCCCTACACACCCCAGCAATGTCTGTTCAAGTGGCTTCTGCTGGTGTTCTTTTTTTGCATTTTAGATTGTGAGCCCTTTTGGGACAGGGACCCATTAGTTTTTAATTAGCTATTATTATTTTTCCATTTTCTTTGTAAACCGCTTTGTGAACTTGTTAATTGAAAAGCGGTATATAAATACTGTAGATAGATAGATATTGCAGGTACATGGGGCAATTTGTCATTCCCTGCACTGTGGTACTTGAGGCCAACTGTTCTCTCGGCCCTCCACACAATGCTGCTGGGGGCAACTGAGGATAACCATTGGACTTTATTGGGTTTGGCCTTTATTATATCATTCTTGACCCTTTTAACATACAGCAGGAAGCATTATCATTCACATGTATCCATTTATTGGAGTGCTTACAATCATGTTAATGAACTCTTGCAAGTGTAAAATATTCAACCATAATTACTAAAAAGATACTTGGACACGCTGATAAAACTGTTTTGTCGTACACAACCAATGCCCCCTGCAACCTCGAATGTCAATGCAGAGCTACTCTGGCATTCATACTGCAAAATCCTGGACTTCTTAAGTAGCCATCTCACATTCACTTCCCTAAGGCCCAAGTGTCACTGAGCACTGCCCTCCATTTGAACTCCCATGCTTCATCTCAGGTACGCACTATACCCTGAAACTTTTAATTAACATAGAAAAAGAATAAGTTCAACCAAATCAATTTAAATGTGCCATTTCTCCCAATTACTTAGGAGCACAGAGGTCACCGTTATATTGCATCGTTACATTCAGGAATAAAGACAGCACTAAGGTCTATAAATTAGAACTTCAATAGCGGCTGCACATTCTTCTTTAAAAGATTATTTCAAGTGGATGTAAGACTGAAGCATAAATTAACAGAATGTATTGCATGTACATAGTATTAATTGGCAAGGAAACAGTCACAAAGTAATGACAGACATGCCATGAAAAGACACATGGAAATAAAAGTACAGCGATACAGAGAATTGAACTGTAATGGATAAAACACCACAATGTATCTGTCTTAAACTCTGATCAAAGATAGTCTACCAGGGTATACAGTATTTGTATTGTCTCCATAATGCACTCAAATAGCCAGACAAGACTGAAATCCCAAAAGGGCCAGTTATTTCAAAAGAAGCCCAGACCTTACTCAAATACAAGGTCTGATCACAGCCAAATTCTGTGGGGAAGAAGCAGTTTTACACAGGCACTTCATAACACAGTGCCCTAAGAGACTGACTTCTCCAAAGGTAACAATATTCCTATTAGCAAAAGTGCTGCAGAAAAAGACATTGGACCTAAAAGAAGAATCTGACCTTTAGCAACTTATCAAGACTAATGTATTCTGCCTTAGAAGACTTCATGCCAAGTACTAAAATATGTACTGGCATATAAGAATGAGATAACAAGATCCCTTTAAAATGTGAAGATTTATTGCACCAGAGTGCCACAGTGAAGATAGCAATGAACGCTAGACACTGACTCTGAAGACTGCAAGGGAGTGCAAAGGCTGCTTGCTGTGTCAAAGGAGGGGGGTCATCCTCAGACTCTTTTGGCAGGTATCCTAGTCTGCTTTTTCAACTCTTTTGGACAATATTAAGGGCACAATCCTAAGAAATTTAGGTCAGCCTGACTCACCTGGCCTATCTTTCTGTGACCATGTGGGGAGATTGGCGAAGGCCTGTGCATTGGCCTAACCCTTCCCGCAGGAGTGGGGCAGAAGTGTCTTACGACATTTTTGTGACACCCCCAGATTAGCACAGGATTTATGACAAGGCTTAAGGCAGCCTAAGGCTGCAATCCTAAAGACACTTTCCTGGGAGTAAGACCCTTTGAACACAGTGGAGCTTACTTTTGAGTAGACATGGTCAGGATTGTGCTCTAAGTGGCATTTAGGATTGCAACCCAAATACACTAGTAATAGCCTAAAAATAAAGCTGTTCTCTGCAATGGAACCAACAAGGGCTTGAATTGGGGTGGAAACAACTTGTAACTAACAGACCTAAAGTTTTCTATGCACACAGAAGTCCTTGAGTTAGTCATGTATTCAGGTGACCTTTTTTGCCTATGGAAATGAATTCACATCTCTTACTAATTAACAGCTCTTCATCCTAATTCCTGAACAATCTAAAAGTTTTTATCACACATGTGAAAGTCTCAATACTTTTCTGGAAAGAAAAAAAACAGGAGAATCTGTTAGTCAAAATTCTTCACCCGTCTAATGAAAAAGCAGTAAGCCATGGGAAGGATTGTTCAACAACACAATTTGCATAGATGAATTGGAATTATAAATACTGATGGGCTGCCATTTTTTTTCTACATGGACATGATGACCCTGACATGGTTTTTGAACAATGGAGTTGACTTTTACAAGTTGCCAACTTAAATGTTTTTTTAAAAAACTACTAGCCAACTATCATGGACATGTATGTTTTACTCTTACACTGTTGCACAGATCCACTAGAAGGTCTCCCTTCAGTCTTGTGGGAAGTTACTAGAAAAAAAAACATTCTGTGCACTGACAATTTTTACAAACACAGTAGCTCAAGACTTACAAGGTGTAAACATGATCATTTAGTTTTGTTTAGAATTGACAATGATGACAGGATGCATGCATAAAACTACTGTATTTACTCAAATCTAATGTGCAGTTGAATCTAATGCATACCCTACACTTATATACCCTATACAATCAAAATACCACATTTACTCAAATCTAATTAACCATCAAATCTAATGTGCTAAATTTGGCTGGGAAAGGTGAGCGTTAGATTTGAGTTAATACAGTATTTTTATCTGCTGACTTCTGTCTATCTTTTTCCTGGTAAGTAAGAATTGAAGTGAATTTATGAGTTCATCTCACTTCATCAGTTCAGGCCATAATTCTACTTGCATCCGATGATGGAATCTAGTATAACCCTCCATCATTGATAGAGAAAAGTGGTGCTAAATGATTTGATATCCCAAGATAGCACATACTGCAAAGTTTGATGTGTCCAGTCATTAAAAATACATAGAAAAGAATTTCAAAGCTTATTATGTTAAAATATAACAATAGATCATATAAGATCAGTTGAAGCATAAAGGATCAGTAATTCAAGTTACATTTTCTCCCAACCAGACATGTATTTCAATATTGGGCACTCATCTCTGTTTTATAGTTATACACCAAGGACAATTTTGAATTCTCAAAGTTAATTTGAATAAAATAGGTTTAAATCAATGAACCACACTTTCGCGGAGTCCTTAGCTAGGGAAAGGAAATTCTATGGCTAGAAAATTTTTTTTAAAGAAGCCACAAAAGCTAAATCTCAAAGTTCATTACACAGACTGTTAATTTTTCAACAAAGAACAGCAGCAAGTATTCCATCACCAACAATTGACCAAAAGGAGTCCAACAGGGAGAACAGGGAACAGGGAGAACAGTCTCAAGCAAGGGATACCTATCAACTGAGGTTCCTTAAGAAGGTTCAGATGAACTTCAAATCTCTTCAGTCTACATAGACTGGATATAAGTACTTATGCAATCTGTAAGACACATTCTGGCAGAGTTATCTGCTAAAATGAAAAGCTTCTAAGTGTGCACTCCTAACCTAGGCTGGCCTAACACATCAATCTTCCAGTTCTCACAGTGACGAAGGGAGGCAAGTGCATGTCTGTGCAGCGGCCTAACCTTCCCCCAGGAGTGGCACAGAAGTGTTTTATGGTACTTTGGTGACATCCCCAGGTCAGCACAGGACTTATGCCAGGGTTTATAATGGAGCTTAGGTTTGCAGCTTAAGCCTCCAACTTCAGAAGGAGGACTCCCAAATGGGAGAATACCAAAGATTTTACTTTAAAAGGTTCTCTGAATTTGCACAAAGACTCAGCCAAGATGTCAAATGGAGTATAGCATCAATCTCCAGGAGTATAAATTCTCAGAACTAGTAAAGCAACCTCATAAGATGCTCAACTAAATTGGTGGCATTTTAGCAAACTGAATAGAAATATGTAAAACTGAGAAGTCTAGTGAGATAGGGGACTTGACATGTTAGTAGACAGTAATGAAGGTGGACCTACATTACCAATGATGTAATCCTACCCAACCTATTCAGAAGTAAATTCCACTGAGTGCAACGCAATTTACTTCAAGTTAACCTATTTCTGCTCAGCCCACAGGAGTACACATTTGGTCCCTGTTGCATATATGCAACATTGGTTAGACATGGCTTAAGGATGTTCAGGATTGCAACCTGTGAATATGCAAAATAAACAAACCACCATTGTAAAATTTAAATGCTACATGCAAACATCAAAATTCAATCTCAGTCTCAATTAAAATATCTTACAACCACAAAAAGGCAACTTCTTCAGTGTTTGTACTGTGTGAGATGGTGTCTGCTTGTTGGGGATTGAAGTTTCCGCCAATCCATGATGGACATGACATGGGGATACCTAGCCGGCCTGTCGCAGGGGCCTGTCACCAGGACGTTGCCTTTCCCACCGAAGTGGTGCCTATTTATCTACTTGCATTTGCTTGCTTTCAGACTGCCAGGTAGGCAGGAGCTGGGCTAAGGATGGGAGCTCACACCATCTGGCAGTACTGGGGTCTTGAACTGCTGGCCTGCTTGGAGGAATTCTATTCAAGCAGTGCTCCAACTCCAGCATTCTAACCACTGACCCACTGCAGCCCTTTTAATTCAAACATCTTACAACCACCAACTATATATCGGGCAGAAACACAGGGCCATACGAATACCAAAAACAAATTGTAGAAAGGAAGAAATCTTTTGGAGAAAAAAGCCTGGAACATCTAAGTGGAAAATGAAGAAATTCCTGAAATTCTATTCTATCCCTAGAACCAAACCCTTACAAAGAAGCACATTATTTATGTGTGATGTAAAACCACTGGGGATAAACTGTATTTTGTACACAAGATTCACGTAAACTTTAAAAAATGATCTAATTAACAAGCAAAAGGAACAGTACAAGTTCATTTATATCGAGTGCAATCCTAAAGACACTTTCCTCAGAGTAAGAACCATAGAACACAATGGGGCTTACTTTGAGTAGACATGGTTAGGATTGTGTTCATCATTTCAAAGCCATTTAATATGTCTAATTAACTAATTATTTACAGATATGTTCATGTTTGCAGATGCCAGAGATAGAGGCTAAATTCCACACACGTCTCATACAAAAATTCCAGGTAAAACACGTGACAGGACCATAAACACTTTCTATAACCAATTATTGTAATCATTTGAGGGAAGTCTCAAAAAGCTTGGCAAAGACCATTCAGCTTCATAAACTTCAAAATTCCCTTTCTCATTAAATATTACAAAAAGATTAATTGAGCTACATTCACAGCTAGCTTACCTTAACCGGTTAAAGGCCCTTTGCAGTGATTTTCTTCAGCTGCATTCACTGACTTGCACATAAGCAGAGTCTTATAATGAAAAACCAAAAATGCAGTCTAATCTGTTCTGTTGCAGTGGCTTTGGGAGTGCCATGTGGGGGATTTATAAAGTGGTTTGACACACATTACATTATTGGGAGTTATAGTTTAAAACTGACAGCAAAATATTCCACTATACATATCAATCTTCCTTGCCTTATTTTTAATTTAGAATTTAAGCACAGTTTTATGGTAATTAATCTGCAGTACAAACTAGCTTTCCCAGAATCCCACACATTAATGAGCTTCTACCAAGACAACTGTTTGCCCAGGCTACCCATTAGCATTAGCATACCTGTAGTTAAAGGCAGATGAATGACGGTAGTTATACATGTCAAAGTGAACCAGATGGATGACAGAGTTGCTCCTGACAACAACAGGAGAAGTATAAGCTTCAGCATTCCTCTTATAAAATCAGCAAACCTGATAGAAACATAAATTGCTTTTTATAGTGCTTCACATGTACTGGAAACTGAAAGAAAACAATTTATACTTGTATCTGAATCGCAAGGTAAAAGTTTAGAGCATGTGATATCTTGAGACTTATAGGGGGGAAAATGACAAAGATGACATCTTGAGCATGTGGTCCATGGACCACGTCTCATGACCTGGCCAGGTGGTCCACAAGATCTCTAAGAAGAAAGGGACATTTATTCTAATTTGTTCTAGTTTCCAGCACAAGCCTTGCTAGTGTTATTCCTTCCCCTTTGATTTGTCTTCCCAATTTTGATACAGTACTTTACCTCTTGTTTATAACTACATCTCATAAAAAACTTGGTTCAAGTTCGTAGTCCTAGCAATGTAAATAGCACAGAAGAGCAGTTGATAAATTCCTACCCATCTTCAAAGCCACAAACAAGTCAAAGTTACTGTGCTCCCCCGCCCCAAATTGACCCAATATTTTATGATCCAGAAAATTCACATTATTTGCTTTTTTGTGGTAAAAGTAATAATTTGCTATCAATACTATTATGACAAAATTACACAATGCCACAAAATTTACTGAATTTTGACTTTGCTACAATGTAAACGGAAAGGAGCTGTGAAGTGCAAAATCTGTAAAATATTTGCGATCGTAAAACATCTAATACAACAATGGAAAAGTAGTCTGATTTTTGTTGCATAACAGTTAAAAAGAGCATACATGTGAATATCACTATTTGAATTTGTTTTTTTTTTCCTTCCCTTAAGCATAATTCTTTACATGTCAATTAAAGGCTATGATATCCATCAGCTGCCCAAAATATCCAAGAACCCTCAATCATAAATAAACCTCATAAAATAATCACATAAAAATAATCTCAGCATTCCTGATCTAGGACTAGAAAGTGTTAAGACTGAGGGCACACACCTCATGCTGAAGGTGGCAACATATATATTTCAAGTAGCAGAAAATGAGCTTTCAGATTTCATTATTTCAACTCAGACTTTGAAGGGGACAATTTTGGAACAGAAGCACAGACATCTCTACTGTAGGCATAGATAGCTTTCAAGCAGAGGCTCGACGAGCACCTGTTGGGGATGTTCTAGGGGGATTTCCTGCTGCAGGCAGGGGGTTGGACTAGATGACCTACTAGGTCCCTTCCAACTCTATGATTCTATGAATCCAAAATGATAGTGTTTTTTATCATCAAGAACTGGAAAGTGACTTGGTTGCAGTGCCCTTTATGTATTGTACTTAAAACGTAAATAATGTTCACAGCCAGCATAAAATTATATTGTAACTTAACTGCAGTGGCAAGGGAAGGGTCCAAGAGCTGTTGGGAGTTGGAGAGCAGGAGGTAGTTAAACTGAACATTTGTTCTTAAATGAAAACACTGGAGGTTTCATTCATTTCAAAATTAGCAGCTGGGTGAATAAAAAGCACACTCATGCTGAGCTACTGCAATAGATCCCAGGCTGCCTGCTTGGTAAGTCACAGAGTCAACACTGAAATACATGCGCCTGTCACACTTGACAAGAATCATTACTTAATTTTCCTAATTACGACTTTCAGCAGATTATAGTCTGCACAGACTGTGATTTAACTTCATATAGATAACTGCTGAATAGGCCCTAAAAGAGGGGACTCATCCATCAAAAGTGACAAAGCCCCACTCCTTTGTGCACAAAATCCTATGTTTTGAATGATATAATTTGTCAATCAGAGAGAAGTTTGGCAACAGGTTATTCACTTTTAAAAACATAAATAAATGGCCAAGAATGAAAGAAGTGGATGCTACAAAAAATTGTCTTGCCACTGAATTTGAAACCAATTTTGTAGCAGCTACAAAAGACATTAGGAGGATATTCCAACCAGGCTGCGTATTAAACAAATTAATCTACCACAAAAGGTCAAGATTTACATGATGGGGCTGAGTCAGCAAATCTGTGCTAGACTTAAAGCTAGATGAGGATGGTCCTCTAATTCCATAAGTGTTCAGTTTAGGAGTACAATATTAATTATGAGCAGGAAGAGGATATACCATATACCAAAGGTTCTGTAAGAAATAATTTAACATCACACAAATACGGTTATAAAAAAATACTACTTTTATAACAGTACTGCTCATTGAAAATTGCAAATCTTTGCCCTTCATCCACTAAAATTAGGGACACTGCATTCTATTTCTGTTCTTTGACATTGAAATCTAGTTTAGGGTCTTCCCTGACTTCAGAGACTTTAACCAGCATTGCCACTTTTCAGTATATTTCAGTTAATACATCACACATGTGCCAGGATCACATCTTCTTGGCTTTGTATGATGACCAGTCAGAATGAGAACATATTCACCCCTTTATTGAGGAGAGGCATAATTCTATGACCAGTTGTATCTCCAACAAGCAAGGATGGCCATGACAACCGAACAACCCAGACTGGGCTTATTCAAAACATTTACTCAAAATAAAATACTATAATATAATAAAATAAAACAGCCTCTTCTCCTCCCTTTAGCAACACACTCTTGGGGATCATGTTGCTGCTTTTGCTCCCTGGCCTGAAAAGACTTATCTTAGGGTTAAAAATCCTGAGAAGCTTGAGAACTACTGGATTTTAGAGTGACAGAGCAATGCTTGTTGAATTTAATAGCCAGTGAGGGATTGATTTGAGGAATTTAGTCATATAGCTTGAACTGGCTCCTATTGTCTGCTTTTTACAATTACGCTTATCTAATTAAGTGAGTGATCCAAATAACATTTTTGTACAGTCTAAAAGATCGCTAATATTTGCTATGGTAGAAAGCATCTACTATGTCTGAAATGTATCTGTGCTATTGCCTTGCTACGGCTGTGATTCAGAATAACAACGACAAAAAACCTGTATTAATGGAAATAACAGAGGCCCTAGTAACATAATCTAAGATCTAGGCTCTTAATTTCTAGCTCAGAATTCAGGACAGCAAATTTCAAGGTCTTGGTTGGAGAGTCTATCACATCTATACTTGAGAAGCTGCAAGCAAATAAGATATTTTAAAAGTGGGTGTTGTTGGTGGTTCCTTGATTATTTTACTTAAGTGGTTCTTCCTACCTTGAGAGAAAGTGCAATAGGGAGTACATTTCAAACACATTAATATGAACTGCTCAGCTTGACTGAACAAATGGAATTTCCAATATTCAGAGGCTAAAATACACATACAAAATACATAAATTACTATGCTAGAAGAATGAATGCACTGTCAGCTCAGAGAAAAGTATTTGTTCTTTTGCAGTTGTCATAGATGACAGGAAATAATCTTGAGAGTTATTGTTTCAGTATAGCTAAAATACCATTGTGATGAAGAAATATACAACAAAGGAAAACTGAAATTCTTACCTTGCCAATGCTACGCCAACAATACAGCCTCCCACAATGGACCAAAATCCAATCCAACCTGCATCCACCTGGAGAAAATTAAAGACTGAGAAATAAAGTGCTATTTCAAGCAAAGAGAAAAGTAATTTGAATTGTATTTGCCACTTGCAAATAATGAACACTGATAAAAATCAGGGGGACAAGTACAGTAACTCTCAATGCCAGAGGCCATAAGAACCTCGTTATGGTCTTCCCATAAGAGATAACTAGAGATCTAGTTGAGCATTCTGGTTTGTGGCCAGAAGCTTGTGGCCATGACACAAAGAAACCCACCATCAAGGTATGACCCCAGACATCCAAAGAAGCCCACAAGCAAGGAATCACTTTTTCCTCTTGTCTATGTTTGCTTCTAAGCAACAAAATTTACTGCCTCTGAACATGGAGGTTCTATTTAGCTGCCATGGTCATTGTATTCTCAGTGAATTTGTCTTCTTTAGAAAGTCACCCTTCAGTGATCACACCACCAGCTGTGGCAGAAGTTCCATAAAAGTTATATGTGGTGTGATGCCACAGTTCATTTGATCTGACTTGATCTACTTCCAATAAATGTCATTGGGTAACTCCTAGTTATAATGAGAGAGGGGAAGAAATTATCTTTACCCACTTTTCTCTGGATTTTCAGGATAATTCAAAATTAACATTTGTCTGACATTATTATCTTTCCATGCAATCAACATTGATTTTGACCTCTTTCTTTACTGTTATTTGCCTAGGAGTTATTTTAGTATCTCTTTAACCCATAATTAGTTTCACTTTTCAATAAATGTTGAAAAGGCTTATCACAAAACTTATACATCATTTTTGTGTGTCATGATTATTGAGTTAACAGTAATAAAGCTGTTTTATTGCTAGTCACACATAAGCAAGATTCACAGTACAATATTCATAAGACATACATACCTGGCTTACATGAGCTGGGGTTAATATCCAGTCTAGAACACCAGACCACCCAGCAAAAACACCCAATGGTATAGAATAGGCTAGAGCAATCATCAGAAACCGGGAATTGCTGTAAAGATAAAGGCTAATTAGCAACAATTTGTCAATGTAGAATCTTAGAGCACAATACTATGCATGTTAAATACTATGCATGTTAAATGTTCCACTTTATTCAAACAGGGATTATTTTCAAGACTACAAGACTACTAAATTATATCTATCTACATAAAAGCCTTAACATGTTTGCACCTTCTGCACCTTCAGTCCATTTTGGGTCAAGAGTCAAGCAGGTGAAGGAAGACAACTGCTAACATTCAATTTCCATTCCATCTATCATTTCCAACTGCATTTGGGACAGAAAAGAATCCAGGCTAAGGGGAAGCCAGTTGAGCAGAGCATTCAGGAAAGAGGTGGCAAAACACCAGTTGTGGGGGGCAGTTGAGGAGAGCCATTGAGGAAAAAGCAGCAGTTGAGGAGAGATACTTAGGAGAGAGAGGTGGCAAGTGGGCCGTTGAGAGGGAAGTTGGTGAGTTGGCAAATGCAGATACCATTGAAAGTATGAAAAGATTAGATGCTGGAAAGAGGGATGGTTTTTTTACTGATGAATTTTATATGGTACCTCCTCAAGCAACAGCTGCCTTTTACTAGGTATAAAACATTTGTTCTTCTAACAACAGAACATCAAGAACAGTTATCAGTGCAGAATGGGTGGCATGAAGGTGTCTACAATTTGATTATATTCAGCTAAGATCAACTTGACTGTCACATGTGTTGCTGGAAAAAAAATTCAACTAAGACATTTCCAGTGACCCTAGGAATGGAGGTCACTGGCCCATTTAGCTTAATCCTGCTGACAATGACTGGCAACAGCACTCCAGAGATTCAGGTGGGAATTTCTTAACTCTACTTGGAAATACCAAATACTGAATCTGGACTGTTCTGCATGTAAAGCATGCCATAGATCTAAGGCAGAGTGCCACTCCCCCAAAATGAGGACTGTCTGCTTCATTCATTCAGCATTGGCACTATAATGCATGGACAGTGCAATCCTAACTTGCGCTGGAACAGGCAGGCTGTTGTCTCCACTATGTTCAGTGCAAGGATTGGGGCTGCTGCTGCATTACCACAGAGAAGGGGGAAGCTTCAACCCTTTCCCTGGAATAAGGAAAGCGTAGCCCCAATAGGTCTACATGGATATAGGTTACCTCTGTAGACAGTCTAAATCCAGAGATGGTCAAAATTGTGCTGGAGGGGTAGATACAACATAGTTGCTGGTTCAAGTCC
This sequence comes from Cryptoblepharus egeriae, assembly GCA_030015325.1. NCBI lineage: Eukaryota > Metazoa > Chordata > Lepidosauria > Squamata > Scincidae > Cryptoblepharus > Cryptoblepharus egeriae. The sequence continues at coordinate 65,853,471 of JAREYC010000001.1, read as the reverse complement.
TGCCTCCCACTCCCAGCCTGCACACCTTGTCCATGCCCCAGTACAATTCCCCCCATCTCCCTCCATTCTCTTTAGACCACCAAATCAGCCGAGCTAGTTTGGCATGGACATCTCTGAGCAAGCGGCTGTGGAGACTGGATTCAGCCTCTACACAGTGGCGCATCTGCACAAGCTGGCACACTTGCTGGAGAGGACTCATAAATGTGTTTTACAGCATGTTTGTAGATCTCTTGGGCCAATGCAAGGGACTTGTGCAGCCCAGCACAATCTCACAATCTCAGGATTACACCCAGTAGCCTATAACCCAGGACTGCCACCTGAGTGACCAAAATATGCCAGCTTTCATGGTTACTCCTCTTCAAAAAGAAGAGGAATGAAGAATCATGCAAAGCAAATCTCCATATGATTAGGTGCTTACATGGACAGCAGGTCACATTAGAATTGTCTTTCTGTTTTATTGCTACTTCCAGCTGAACCATGGAAATTGTATGGCTTGTTTGAAGCTACTGTCCTGCATCTACCAGCTACTGCCCTCCATCCACCTTAGTATTTTTTCCCCCTCTGTTATTACACTGGTATTTGAATTGCTGACAAGAGCTTAGACTAGATGACATTCAATTTCTTTCAATTGTATGACTGAACAATTAAAAGAGATACATAATGAATCAGGAAGGGAGAAGCAACTTAATTTATTATGCTATTTAATTGAACATTGCAGTCACCGAGATGTTGTTTTCTGGCACTGTATTATTAAAGCTTTCATTATGTTTCAGAGTCATTGTGATCCATAAAGCATGAGATTTTCCTTGTCTTCATGATTTTGTTTTGGATTTGTTTTGTGCCTTTTTTAAAGCCGTTGACAGAGTTGATAATGCCTTTTTATTGAACTGAGTAGTAACATCAATTAAAACAATGAGAATCAGTTCAGTCAGTGATAAAATGTATTTTAGCCATGAATTTGAAGAACAACATTTATCAACTTAATTTTCTGCTCATAGTATAGAGGTGCCTGTTTCTTGATAATATTTCAACATTGGCAGTAAAGTCAGGAATTGGATTGCAGTCACAACTAATAGGTGTCAACTTATGAGACACACTGTACACAAAGGAGAATGTAATTGGGGCAAATTGTGTGAGCTTTGATAGTGATTTAGAAAGGGGGGAATATCTGTGAAATACAAGTTTTTGAACAATGAAGGGAATATAAGGGCACAATCCTGACTGTGCCCTGAGCCCATGCAAGTTCTGTGCCATAATACACATTTGCACCTCCTCAGCGAAAAGCCTCACTGGTGCAAAGAGCTGCAACAACTCGTGAAGGCAAGATCCAGCATCCAGAGCAGCATAGGTAAGGAAGAAGACACTGGCCAAGCTCAGAGGTCTGGGTAGGCATTCTGGGGAGGGTGGAACTGTGGGTGGGTGTACAGGCGGGGAGCGGAAGTTGGGGTTGGGACCTAGAACTTGTGCCAGATCCAACCCCATATTCAGAAAGCACAGAACAGTTGCAAGCTGCTTTGTTCTGCTCTGGAGGTTGCACAGAGTAGAACAGATAGGAGTAGAACCATTGGGACTGCCGCTACTTTACTGGGGAAAGGGGAAAAATTTCCACTTGCCCCACAACAGTGCAGCAGCAGGACCAAACTTATATAGAATGCAGTGCAGGCATGTCTGCCTGTCTGCTCCAGAGCAAGTTAGGACTATGGCATAAAAGTACCAAATGCAGAAAAAAATGATGTCTGTTGGGAGCAGATTAAAAAGAGGCTACCCATATAGTAGATGTAGTCTCCAATTAACAATAAGGGGAAATCATCTGCATGAACAAGGGATTTGCATGTACATTGGTATTCACCTAGAGCTCAGAATTGGGGTGAATCAGTGAAACTGATGTAACACAAATCAAATAGCAAAAGAATTAGGTTACACTGATCCAGAATTAAAGAATAGAAGTGGACAGCACTATACCAAACCAGTTTGAACCACAAATATTACATGGATTCTATGGAGAGGAGTCCCTCGTTATCCACTAGGGTTCCATTCCAGAATCTCCCATGGATAAAAAAAACCATTGAATAAAGACAACTATAGAAAAATGGGTTTAAAGACCCACTTCCATGTTTCTTGTTCCTTCATTGTGCCTAATGGAATGAGGTAGTGATTCAATATCTGCAGGGGTTTAACTTTCTGACAGAAAAATGGAATGATTTCCTGCAAGACTATCTACAATATCTACAAAACTACAAAAAGCAGTTTTTTCAACTATGATTTGCAGTGGCCAAATCACAATTTTGTGTTGAGTCAAATCTGTATATTAAAAAATCTGTATATTACAAGGTTGGACCTGTTTGAAAAAATTGAATGCTACATTTAAAATACTACAAATGTATAAGGGGGAAAATGTGCCGTCAATCATGTTTTTTGTTTATACTAAACCAATTAGAACACTCAATGCGTACAAGTCAATGCCTAGATTTCCAGTGCAATCCTATTCATGTCTACTCAGAAGTAAGTTCCATGGTGTAAATTAAGTTCAATGATGCTTACTCTCAGGAAAGTGCTCTTAGGATTGCAGCCGTCATTTATTAAATTCTGGTTTTATTTTTGCGCCCACATAAAATTGTGCCTCAGACTCTCTGCAGTCTCTGTGGTGCTTAACTCTTCTGGATTAATTCCTACCATGTTTAAAAGATAAGCTTCCCATTACCTTAAGGTGCTATTGTAAAAAGAAGCCAAGAGGGTACAATGTAATAAGCATACAAACACTTAAAACATTTCCTTAATTACACTCTTCCTTCATTTCCAGCTGCATGACAGAAACCCAAGGAGGAAGAGAAGGTTTGCCAAGTAAATTCCATCACTCATCCATCAACCAACATCTGTGTATTTACTGCAGACACAGCAAAATTGAACCCTAGACACTCTCTTACTGGGTTGGGTGCCATCTGACCACGTGCACGAAGAAGCAAATTATCTATGAAAGTGCCCTATTCAGAAATCTTTGACCTTTCTCAAATAAATAATGCTTTTGACCTACAGAAGGCATGTGAGGAGGATACAATCATAGATTCACCTAAGCCAAGCACCCTCACCCAGCCTTTTAAAAGAGTGGCTTTCAGCATTCACGGAACACTCCAAAGAAAAGGCTTATATGTCTAGATGCAAAGCAATGCAATTTTAATCATATCCAAATTCCATCTCCAAAATCAACATCTCCAAATGTTATTACAAAAATATTTATTTACATTTTGGCCTATATCCTGTAAGAAAAACCTCCAAGTTGCCCAAGCCCAAATAAAAAAATACAAATTATTCAGTTAAGTGTGGGGATGAAGAAGAAAAGAATCTGAACACAGTGAAAGCTCTCTCCAGTAAGACAGACAAACTCAAGAAACTGCATTAAGCAATTCAGAGTTTTCTTCCTCAGTTCACCTGTCTTGGTCATTACAGGTGAAGCTCTGAAAGCTACATCATCAACATCATCTTGTCAAGCAAACAAGAGTTGTCAGAGAGGCTCAAAAGAAATAGCTTTAGTGTAAATGAAGGTAACAAGTGATTCACAGCTAAGAGCACAATCCTAAACATGTCTACTCAAAAGTAAGCTCCATTGTGTTCAATGGGTCTTACTCCCAGGGAGGTATGTTTAGGATTGCAGCCTAACCCTACAATCGAGAGCAACTACAGGAAGATGTAAGAGGCACTTGCTCTGGAAGCAACTACAGGACTACAACTACAGGAAGATGTAAGAGAGCACTTTCTCTATGCATTTCCCATAGGTTTCCTATAGGTGGCACCGTAACGACATCAGTGTAAAACAGCGGTTCTCAATCTTCCTAACGCTGTGACCCCTTTATAAGTTCCTCATGTTGTGGGGACCCCCAACCTTAAATTATAAAGTTGGTACTTTATAACTGTAATTTTGCTATTGTTATGAATCGTAATGTAAATATACTATATGAAGGGTGTATTTTCATTGTTACAAATGAAATGTGTGTTCTATGCACACATTGAACACAATGGGATTTATTTCAGAGTAGGCATGCATAGGATTGGGTCCTGAGGCTGCAATCCTATCCACATTTACATGGGAGTAAAGGCCCCCTGACTGTAATGGGATTTATGTCAGAGTAGGCACGCATAGGATTGGGCCCTGAGGCTGTCAGTCAGCCCTAGTGCGTGCACAGCTACAGCCGGAGGTCTGGCAAGCCTGACCTGGCTTCCTGCACCTGGGGTCTTTAGGCGACACCCAGGAAAGCACTAGGCGACCCCCAAAAGGGCCCCGACCCCCACTTTGAGAAACGCTGGTGTATAGAATCATAGAATCATAGAGTTGGAAGGGACCTAGTAGGTCATCTAGTCCAACCCTCTGCCTGCAGCAGGAATTCCCCCTAGAGCATCTCCAACAGGTGCTTGTCGAGCCTCTGCTTGAAGATCCCCAGTGAGGGAGAGTCCATCACCTCCCTTGGCAATCTGTTCCACTGCTGAACCGCCCTCACCGTCAGGAATTTTTTCCGTAAAAGGTCCCGTATTGTAGCCTAAGTGGGGTATGCTTCTTCCTTAACTCCTTACATTTAAGAGCAGTGGGAAAAGATACAGCTTTACTTAACACTCATTTGAAAGGACATCCGTTAATTTAGCATTGTGTTTGGCATATGTTCTCTGCTGTGGGATACAGTAAGCAGTGATACTGGATATATAATGGGAGCACTGCTATTATGAAAGGTTTATACATTGACACTAGTGGTTTTGTGAAACATGCTTTGATATGGGAAAGTTCTGCTGTTTTCCAGCAGAAAACAGCAAATCCTCGATTTAACAGCTTTTGGAAATAATGGCCATTTTCTGCTTCATTAAAAACTAGTCATGTATGTTCTGCAAGTCTCAACTGAATGCAAATTGATCAGTGCATTCAGATTTAACAGACTTTGGGCATTAACAAACAATGCTGAAGCAATGTAGGCACCCTCAATGAAAGAATCTGGAAGAATCAGACTTTCTATTAATTAAACTTTCCTGGGAGTAACTACTATTGAACCCATTGGGACTTACTTCTGAGGAGATGTGGTTAGGACTGCACTGTTTGTGACTCTAAGCCCCAATGAATCTGAACATAGCTTTAAGACAACTTGAAAGTGTCCCTGCTATTGTTTTCAAGTTGAGTTGTGGATGGGGGGGAGGTAGTGACTCTTGCCTCAATTTGAGTGATGTCTGCTGGATTATGCAATTACTGGCAAACTCCTAGAATAGCGTTTCTCAAACCATCGGTCAGAAACCAGTAGGACCCTATCCTGCCACAGCAAGTAATACCAGCTTGTTATCCATCTATCCTCCAGAAACAAAACCATGGTTGTTTCTCCTTAGCTTGTCAGGCATGACAGCAGCTCAATAGTCAGACCACACCATTCACACACCTTTGTCAAATACCTAAAGTAATGAAGGAATATCAAGACACTTTATTTTAAAAACATGCTTTCAAACTTCTCATAGGCAGCATGGAGTTGAAAACTTATTCCAGAATATTTTTCTACACCCTTTGTGATATAGAATACTTTTATACATACTGCAGTTATCACATGCTGCTGTTTTCTGAGTCCATTTGAGATCCAAACAAGATCTGAGTCTTGCTTCAGTCATGACTCAAGAGCCATTCTGAGTTTTTATTCCTCTGACTTTCCATTTCACAAAAACTGTGAGTCAATTTTTTAGAAATGGTCCAGATGGCATTCTGAGCCTTAGAGAAGCCATGTGCAGTAGCTTAGAAAACCACCCAGATGTGGTCAGAATGGAGCATCTGGGAGATCTTCAGTGAAGTCAGTCTTTGGTGAGTCAAACTCATGGATGCCGAATTCTCCTGGATGCCAAACTCATGGATGCTGAAAGTGGCCATAATGCCTCTGATTATGTGTTTTGTTTCAGTGCCTTTTCATTATAGTGTTTTTGTCCTAGGTTGCTTGACAGCAATGGCTAAAACTGCCCAAATAGCACCTTCACTGATGTCTCCTATAGCACTGTTTCACACAGCACTTGGTTTTTCGGAATTCCTCTATTCTGAGAGGCATTACTGTATTGTTATTTAGCCAACCAATATTCCAGTAAAAGTGAGTTTATAAAACATCCCCCCAAAAGAAGACGTTGCTTGAAAATATTTATTGGTCAGTAATTACCAAGATTCAAGATATAAGACTGTTCACTAAGCCTTTGTTTATGCAAAGATTTTCTTATCAGAGATATTAACTTCACTGCAACACAAACATGAATGCTAATATTAAATTATTGTTAAAGTTGCTTGATCTCAATACTACAAAATCTGCACTATAACATCAATACAATTCATATCTCAGCTGTACTATCCTGAGTTCTCTCAGAATAATATTAAAACATTTCAACTTTGATGGCAAGTTATCCTTAAATATATCCTACACATAAAGGAAACTTCTTATATAGGGAAGCAAAGAACAAATTGGTTTACTTTTACAGTTTTAATCGGCTTCAGTTTTTGAAAGCAGAACCTCATAGAAACATATCCAGTATTTAAATCTATAGACGATCTTACAATTTTCTTTTCCCTTTTATAAAGGTTAGTAAATTCAAGTTTTATGGTTCACCACACAGCTTTCCAGAGAAACCAAATTCATCGTTACGAGAACTGTAAACAAGCATCCATTTTATTAACATAGCTCCCAGATGGAGCGTTGTCAATAGGCATTTTATATTCCACCTGCAGATCCAGTTGTTATTCGGGTTTTTATCTGACAGTAACATTTTTATAACACAGCCTGGAGGCAGAAAGGGAGGCTTGCTCTTGTGCGATAGTACTAGTAAGAGTGCAAGGTGTCCTTAGAAATTATTACTTTTAAGCATTTTGGCTACAGTCCAAATTGATGGTTATGGCTAATTCTATTTTATAAATATAGAAACCAATTGGCTGTACAGCACTTGCCCCAGAAAGAAAGAGATATAACATAGCCTCTTATACTCAAACCAGATGCAATGCTAAATGTATCTTTTGTGCTTTTTCCCCTCATAAAACAGAAGCAGGAGATGGGTGTAATTAGTACTGGTACCAAGGTATTAAGAGGAGCAGCAAGCCTTGCATTTGCTCTTCTAATGTGGTCCTGACAAAAATATCTACCTGAAGTTGTTATAAGAGAAACATTTCTACTAATGGAAGCTCCCTTCCTGGGGTAATAGCGGCTTCATTGAGACCATTTTCCAAAGGGTTCATTGCCTCTTCCCTGATCTCATGGGCGTCAAATTTGTTTCATACAGGGGACAAATAGCATTCATAATGCCTCTTGAGGGCCAGGACTGAAGTCATTAACAGTGTAATCCTAAGCGTGTCTACTTAGAAGTCCCATTGTGTTCAATGGGACTTACTCCCAGGAAATTGTGGTTAGGATTGCAGCCTTAATAGGATTTGAGGTCATTAATCAGGTCATTACCAGAAATAGGCCCTTTCTTACTCCAGCTAAAGACTGAAGAGTATTCTTGAAAGAGAGAATCTGCTTGTTAACTGTAAAACTTTCAGGAGGGTTGATTTGCCTTCCCAGGTAAACCACTTTGAATGAAGCCAGAAGGGAAATCAAAAGGCTAGAAAGGTGGTATATAAATATCTCTATTCTATTCTTCTTACCACCATCATGAACCACAAGATATCTTATGCGAATCAAGATGATAGAACCAGGCAATGGCACCAATGGAACAGGACTCCATGACAATAGTAAGTTTGGGAATTGTTGATTTAGCTCTTAAATATCATTAATATTTTAATCAAAGTGCATGGGGAAATTTGACAATCACAGCAGCTACCATGATCAGTGAACTGATCATGATATCCAGCTATCATCTTAGCCCATTCTCCATTGTCAGCAAACCAGAATGAATTACACAAAATAATCAAATTTCATTTGCAGGATTTATACAGGTCACAGAATTGAGCTTTTTTTCGTATGGGATATCAGATGTTTTTTGCAGAGTTACATAGGCTTGAATATAGCAGGCCAACTTTGTGCTACTTTGTTACATGAAATGTAGGTGCAATCCTATTTCCCAGCAGTGGCATAGCTGTGCCAATGGGGTATGTGCTGCATCCTGCAATTGGGGAGGGGCAATAACCAAGGTCTCCTCAAGGTAAGGAACAGTTCCCTTAACTTAGACTTGCATTTTCTTTACTCCAGAGCTGGAAAATTGGTTAGGATTATGCCCTGTGAAACAGAAATTCTCATAGATTTTCACTCTAAATGTATGCATTTGCAAAGTAGTAATAAACTAACTTGTCAGATGAGAAGGTTAAGAGTCTGGGGGGCATGTACTTCACACCTGCATGAAGTATAATATTTTGAAATGCATGAATTCTACTCCTTCCTAGAATGAAAAATACTGATAGACAGTTCTACTTAATTCAGATGCAGCAGAAAGTGTGTTTTTGTTGGAGCCGAAAATAATTTTTGCCATCCCACTCCTCTTCCACCAGCCTGGACCGCACATGGAATGAGAGCTAGGCACTCCAAAGTTCCCATCAAACCCTCATTCTCTATGCAAAGCAAATTAAACAAACTCCAGAGAGGGCAATCATAGGCTTCAAACAAACAATATGCCTAATCAGACCATTGGCTAGTGCCACTGGCCAGTGACAATGATCTGATTTGACATATTGTTTGTTATGAAACCTATTCCATCTGACAGACTCTTCAAGGTTTCAGACAGAGGCTATTCTCAGTCCTGCTACTGAGATTGTGTTCAGTGAAGATCACTTTCTGTTATCTTCTTAATGCAACAAATGGGAAGCAGATAGCTCAGTGGAAGAGAATCTGGTCTACATGTAGATGGTCCCCGCGCACTGAAACTCTGGAAAGTTACTTCCTGTCAATGTAAACGACACTGGCAAGGAGGACTAATGGCCCAAGTCAGAACAAGGGATCTTCCTGCATCCCAAACTACAGGGTCATTATTCCTCAATCCCAAACTATAGGCTCTATATTATGTGTAGTTTGGGTTTGATTGATAAGGAAATCTGATTTTTCCCTCTGATTTAAAACATACATAATTATCATTGAACTACATAATATATTTTGTATATCTTTTTAATATTAGTTCAGAGTTCAGAGTTCATACAAAGTTCAGATATCACTTTAATCACTTTTAAGCCAACCACAGAATACATACCTTAAAAGTCTACAAAAACTTCTTCTGTAGCTAAGCCTCTGGCTAGCTGCAGCCACGCTGGGTGGAAACGGAGGGCGTGATGGGAAGTAGGCTAGTGTTGCAGAGAATATAAGAGCCACAAGGCCAAACTCTAAAAGGATGCAATTAAGAAATAAAATGAAAAAACAAACTATGGTAATTGATATACATAATTAAAGAAGTATGCAGTTCAGTCCATGGGGAAACTGTGCTCAAACTACTTTAAAAGTGATTTTGGGTGCTTTGAAAACAACAAAAAAACAACCTGAAAACACCTAAATATTTAACTACATTATGGAATGAATACACACATTGCTCCTTGCTCACCAAATCCACATCTTCTTGTTGTCTTTGCCAGTCTCAATATTTTAAATACCAGGCACCTGGGAGAGACTCTGAATCAAGGATATGATGATTGCATGTGCTTTCTTCTCTGGTTTTAAAATAACAGCATTGCTCTTTTCCCTGTTTAGATGTACGTTACAGCCCAGTATTAAAGAACAGGCATTTTGGGGGAGCATTGTGCTTTTTATGGTGAGCAATGAGCCTGTTTTAAAAAAAAATGCCAGATGAAATGTTCTTCATATTAACCAATTCACAACTGAAGGTTTATGGAAATTCAAGTATTTATTTTTTTTAAATAAAAAAAAATCTTTACGTTAAGTAAAAAAAAATCTTTACGTTAAGTTTCATAATATGTGGCCAAAGTAGCATCAGGGGCCAGCTATTGAACACTGTTCCATATCCCATACTTTTATGAGGGCCATCTGACCAGGCCAAATCCTTAAACTTGCAGTACTGATATCACTGCTAGTGCTCAATGACCCAAATCAAAGCATAACAGGAACATAATGTGGGGTTCTCTACATGACTTTGTGCAAGAATTTCAAGCAACTTTCTCCCATTCCGCATTATCACTTGCTATCTTCATGCAACCACAATGATACAAATGCATGCAAAAAGGCATACACTAGGGGGTTGGACCAGATGACCTATTAAGTCCCTTCCAACTCTATGATTCTATATGCAAATCTCCCTTTTTATCTACAGAGAGCAATGTAAATTTTATATGAAGACTCATGTCCTTTTGACTGTTACTATTGTCATGTTATTACTTTGTCCTGTTCATTTACATTTTTACTTTGGCTGCAAGCCTAAAGACACTTTCCTGGGACTAAGACTCATTGAACACAACGGGGCTTACTTTTGGGCAGACAGTTAGGATTGCACCCTTTGACATGTTCTTTTATGCTCCTATTACTGCACACAGCCTTTTATGTTAAGTTCTTGGTGGTTACCATGCTCTTGATTTATCTTCTTTTAAAAATTCATTAAAGGTTAAGCAAAATCAAAAGCAGAGCTTCAAAACAAGCAAATGTTAAAAGGGACAGTCATAACATTTTGTACTAATCACTGAGAAAACCTATGTTAATACACAGAGGACAAGTTTTACTGGAATTGGAAAATTGCTTATTTGTTGACTTAAGAAGTATCTTGCCTCTCTGTTTAAATAAAAGCATCAGAATATTTTTTTAGGAATGACTCTGCTAAGAAGATCCTAAATTTCTATCAGACCCTGTTCATTAAACAATTCCTGAAGAAATTATATGACTAGTCTGTTATAGCACAGTTCTTCAAATTTTTAGTACAGTTCTCCAAAATCAGCTTAAGGACACAATCCAGAAGTGCACTTGGGTTACCCTATCTATCACTGGGTTGGCCCAACTGCAAGATGGGCCACCCTAGTTATACTGGAAAAGGCTTGCGGCAGCTTAAAGCAACATAGGCTGCCCCAAGACAGATGAACCTGGGCTGCCCTAGCTGGGGCAGCCTAGGCAGTTCAGGAGAGGCATGTTGAGGGCATGTTTAGCTTTGCCTAGGGCAGAGCAGTTACTCTGTATCCAGAGCCTGTTTATTCCCTCTTTCCCTCAAATTCCCTCTTTCAGCTCCTCAGAGTTATACCACCTCAGAAGCAGGTACAGTAATGAGTAGACTCATAAGGGTCCATGATAAGGCAGAGTAAGAATGGCAGTGTTGACCAAAAATCTGAGTTCTTGGCCAGCCTAGCTGCAACCCCTGCCTCTCAATTTCAGGATATGGCACAACTATGACAGCTCACCAACCTGGGGATACAGCAGGCTACTTCAACAGCCCCTTGTATTCACTATAGACTGTACTAGCAGTCTCATCAGGAACTCCTTATAAGAAAGGTACCACAGCTGTTCCTTGTGATATGAGTCTCCTTGGAAGCAAGTCCTTCCCAGGTGCCACTGACTTGGTACCAACTGAGTATGCTCTGGAGCAGTTAGGGCAGCAAAGGTTTCCTGACTCTTATGGATGCAGCAAAACTTTCTGCTCTGGATTCAGAATAGCTGGGGCAGCCCATCTAGGATACTCCTCACTGCCCTAACTCTGGATTGTGCCATAAGGTTTGCTAAAATGGGCTATGCAGATTACCTATGCACCCATAAAATGAATCAGAATTCATGATAGGAATTCAAAAGGATTAATCATGGAAAGTATAACCACTTCTAAATTTTACCAATGCATGAAAAATTGAGGAAGTTTTGAAAAAGTAAGAACCAACCTCAATGTTCTTTCTTAAAGCACCAACATTGCTAACAGGATCATGAATATAAAGGCCTAAAATAGACAGTGCATCTGGAATCTGAAAGCCAAGTAGGTCAACACCTCTGCTGTGACTAACCTATTGCAAAGCAAGCTTTCAAGGTTTTCAGAATTTTTCTTCAGACTGCATGTTAAGCAAAATGAAAAAAAATTAAAAAGTGACAAATTGAGTCATCTGTATCAAATCCCCCCATACTTTTTTGATCTAACATTCAGCCTGAAGAATTCTAGACAATGTGAAACTTGCTTTGTGAAATGTCAATGATCCAAACAAAGGTATTACCTTATTTTGACTAACGAGTCCTTTTCTAGTGGACCAACAAAAGTATCGAAAGTTTTTACATCTGGAATGACTTGTTGGTAATTTTCAAGAAAAGAATAAAAGCAACAGTTTTTGGCCACTTTTTAAAGTGAAAGGCAACTAATCAAATTCCTGGTGATTAGAGATGTATTTCCAAGGGAATTCACTAGAGGGCAGCAGCAAACCCACAATAGAAGCACATTAGGTGAAGATCTGCATACCTGCATACAGCACAGTCTCAATGCGGTCCTTGATATGCTCAGGACTGCTTCCAGATGCAAGTGGAAGGGGTGATGTACCATTTGGCCCTGGTACCAGCAAGGGACCAACTAAAAATGCAAAAGCTCCTCCAAGGTAGCCGATTAAGGATGCAACAGCTGTGGCAGTGGCTCGTTCATCTGGTGAAAACCATGTTGTAGATAGGAACGGAGCAGCACTTGTTACAGTCGGACCTGCTAAACCATTCAACAGCTGCCCTCCATGAATCAGCCTGCACAGAAAACAGAAAACACAGACATGACACACAAACCGCTTAAACAATATGGGGTACAAAGTTTTCATGCTGTACCAGACAAAAGGCACAATCCTGTAGTGCACTTGGGCCAGCCTATCTGGACTGGGCTGGCCTAACTGCACTAGAAAAGGGCCTGGGCCGGCACAAGTCCACCTAGGCCAACACAAGAAAGCTGGAACCGCACCAGTGTAGAGGTGCAGCAGGGACATGCTGAAAGCACGTTGGCCATGGCCTAGAACAGTGCTGTTAGACCATATCTAAAACCTGTTTCCAGGGCAGACTTGCCCCTCCCAGCTCCTCTGACTTAGGCCACCACAATTCACAAAAGTAGTAGCTACAAAGAAACTAGGTGGTAGGCCACTGAATAAATCTACTCAAGAAGTGAATACTGACAGCCAACTACCTATAACCCATAACTTATTTTGCTGGCATTTACCATTATTATGTATCACAAACACCAAACCCAGGAGCCTCATGTTAGGAGAGATGCTTTCAAACTATTGCTGAAATCACACTCCTTATATGTTTGTATTAATCCACTGACATATGAATTCAGTCCAACTTAAAGCTACATTTCACTGGTTTTCTAGAGAGACAGCCAGAAAGGAGAGACTCATAATATAGTAATTTACTACTATTCCAAGTGACAAATTTGCTGCAGCTAATACAGGTGACAGAGAAATATGAACACAGCAGTATCAGTACATTTTGCTGTTTGTTACGTTTTCCTGTTATCGCTGCAATAGATTTCAGCCTGAAAAGACTATCTGAACCCTTTCCAACAGACCATCATCTCTGCTAAAAATTGCTCCAAGATTAGAAACATTTGTTCCTGTTATTTCCCCGTTTTCTTCGTGTTTCTATTATCCTAAAGGAGCAAAGAGCAACTGCATTTTTGTCACTGCCTGATACTACAATTTAAGTTTGATTCTGTAATGCAAGATGTCTTTTGTATGAATGATGAGGATAGCAAGACAATTTTGTTCATCACTTGGCCTGATAGGAAAGCATTCTGAAGACTGGCCAGGCTAAAGTTGCATTTTGATCGATTTCTATATCTTGTGCTCTGTTCTCAGGTTTACACATTATTTTCCCAATATTCTGTTAATTATTTTCAGGTACCTGGCACTACAGTGAGGATTGAGAGTTTAATCGCATAGTGTGACAAGCTTGAAACAAAAATTGTGAAAGAAAAAATGGAGGAAATTTCAGATGAAAGATTTTCAATTATTTTATTTCTGCCTCAAGACTAAATCCAATGGACACTAAAGAAATAAAAAATTACTCCTCCACCCCCAGTTTGGGAACCATATCACAGTCCTCTGTTTAACATTAGCAATGGATCAATTCTTTTTTGAGCTAATAAACTGGGTTAAAAAGTGCACCTTCACAGGAATGGGCAGAAATGATCCCATTTAAACACATCCCACTGATTTAAGAGTGCCCCATGTTTTTGCATATCCAAGCACTAGGGTTAATAAACTCCATCTTGTTCTAACAAAGAATAAATTGGGGGAAAACAGGAATAAATTACTGTACATTCTTCTTTTAGTAATTTTTATAAATGCAGCTTAGGATTTTCAAGCTTGCCTCGATATTCTTATGAATCACTGTGACAAGAGACAGGTCACTTTTCACTTGGCAGATTTGCTATTCTTAGCCATTACTTTTCTACCAGAAGTCATCTGGAATTCATGAGGTATCAAAATAAAAGTCACACTACAAAAGTCATTTTCCCATGGTGCAACCTATAAACAAAAGATAAACAAGTCCTTTTGTTTTGATCCCACACTGAATACAATGGAAGGAACTAACTAGAATTCCCCGTAGTAAGTAGGTAGGTAGGTAGGTAGGTAGGTAGGTAGGTAGGTAGGTAGGTAGGTAGATAGATAGATAGATAGATAGATAGATAGATAGATAGATAGATAGATAGATAGATAGATAGATAGATAGATAAAGTACACCTCTTATGTTTTGGAGAACTGTAGAGTAAACCATTCCACTTTCTCTGCTCTTTACATTCTATTGCAACTCCCTGTGATCTCGAAAATGCATCTTTAGGTGAGGGATGATCCATAGCAGAGTAGAATGGGAGCAGGAGAGGAAAATTATTACTATTATGTCTAATTTATAAATCTACACTTGTCAGTTAAATAACTTGTCAATTAAAATTAAAGAAATTAGAGGCCATCTTGTGCAAGCAGAATGCCTTTCTTTCAGTGCTACCCATTTTTAGATGCAAGACAATATACGAAGTGGCCCTCACTTACCAATTATAGCACAATCTTAACATGTGTTGGCACAAGCAGTTTGCATAGCCAGTGCAGGTATCCCGTGCAAGTTAAAAAGTGGCTGGAGATCTCCTTGCAGTAAGGGGATATATTTCGTTATACCAAGTAACACCCCGGCCACCCTTATAGGATTTCTGAGATTCACAATAGCAATTTAGCTGGCACAAATACAGAAAACCCAATGCAGAGGGTTAAGGGAGATTTGTCAATTAGGAGCCTAGTCCTAATCCAGCCCTCATTCTGCCCTGCCCCAGTCAAAAATGCCCCCCCCCATACCCCTGTGTTTTCCGGTGTAACCTTACCAGTGCCAACCAGTGCTATTCCTGGATGCAGAACTGGTGGGCTGGTGCAGGCCATTGGGCTGTCACTGCTGGCTCACAGATAGTCACAAATCAGCTTCACAGCACGTTTGTGAACCTCAGAGACAGCACAGGGATTGCTGACTGGCTCAGGTAGTGGATAAGATTATGCTGTTAGTTCATTTATCCTAATCAATTTTTCAAATTGTCTCACAAACAAAAATCAGCATGTCATTATCTAAAATGTTTCAAAACATAACATGCATTAAAATGATTAAACTAAAAACTCCTCTTTCAAACACAAAAATACTATCAACACTATAATATTTTTCTTATAAATTCTCTTTTAAAAAAAGAGAATACAAAATTACCATAATCACATTTCTAGCAAAGGTGTATCATGTGTTCTTCGTGAAAGCTTTCACTTGAATCTGGTGAGAGTGGAAGATATAAATAGATGTAGTACAATATTTTCTGTTACTTTACAAGTAATCTTTTTCTGATTATAGAAGATGAATGATAATATCCAAGAAAAATCCTTGGAAGATAGCTTTATATTTGGCAGAAATTAGTATTTCTCATTACTAACTTCATATTCATACTGAAAATTTTTATGATTATTTGTAGGCTTGGGTTTTTAATTTAGTTGTGTCCATTGGGAACAAAAATGTCAATACAGCATGAGTAATTTACAATTATTAATTTACAATTTTGTTTTTTATATATAATTTTTTTCTGATAAGATGGCATGTAATTCACTTTAATAAATCATTTTTTGCATGTTAAAAAGCTAAATAATTGAAATTGCTTTGCTCTAAATAAAAAGAAATAGGATTTAGAGGAAAAGTGTAGCTTACAGGTTTGATTCAAGGACTAATTTTACCATCTGCTCCTAGCTAATTAGGAATGAGCAAACTTGAAAATAGCCACCAGACTGGTTTTCATACTGAACTTGGTTCGTTTCTTCTTTTGCTTATAAGTAGGACTTATTTGTTATTTGAAAGAAAATGTATGCATTCTGAAACACAGCGGACTTCTGTTTTTGAAGTAATTGGAGGTGGAACCCAATTCATTTTGAAATTGTTTCTACTGAGAGTCTGCCAAACAAAAGACAAGAATTTGAAATGAAACAAACATTGCAATACCAGGCCAAGACAATGGCATCTCTGTCAGAAATCCTGTCAGTTAAAAGGCAACAACATAATGATACCACAAGACCTCTGACAGCACAATGACAAATTCTCTCAGATCCTCATAATCATCATACTGCGTTATTGCACGGCCATCACAGCTGTCAGGTACTTGACAATGCTTTTGCGGTCAAAGCTTCATCTAAGTTTGAAAGACAGGGTCAAAAAAAATCAAAGCCCACAGGCAGCGTGTCTTATTAAAAGACCATCACAATATTTTTGTTTTCTTCCACAATGCCACACTTGAAGAGACCAACAAAGCACACATACACATGGTGCGGCTTTGCTCTCTTTCTCCACTGCAACAAGATGCAATTCACAGAGATGTTAACAATTGTCTATTAAACAAAAAAAGAACAAGAATCAGAGGCTGGATGGTATAAATAAAAGAGGAATTATGCAAAAAAGGATGAAACTGATACATAGGGCAAAATCCAGAGTAACTATGAGGAGTCCTTGCTCCAGTGTAAGAACAATTTACTCTGGATTCCAATATGAATTTCCTGTAGGCTTTCACTGGGAGATGCAGCAACTATGGGTGTACATAATATCTCTTACGTGCTCCCATAGTTACTCTGGATTTGGGGGACAGCCACACACTAAGGTGGCTTCTGGTGAGTAAAAATCACTACCAAGCAGAGGTGTTCGAAAATGAGAAATGCGAACTAATATGATACTCCTACAATAAAAATAATTTTTAATAAAATGAACTGACCCCAAGTTTACCCTTTTCAGTGTAGCCTCATGGTTCCGTTTTCTTTACTGGTGCAGTACCTATTTTCACCACTAGATAGCTTTGGCTTGCATTTTTCAGAAAGCTTATTCTAATATCCTTGGGAATTCTCATGTTCTCATTCTTATATTCCCATTATCCAAATGCAAGAAGGTGAGGTGTTGGGTGTTGCAAGCAAGCACATAAGCTGTGATTGTGTGTTCTTACTATTGTGTGCTAGAATAATTCTGGGCTGGACAGATAATATTGCCTATTGATGCATGCTATGGAATCCCCCTGTAAAAATTGGAATATACCTCTGATTTGTACTGTGTGTGGATTTTCTAGGTTTGTATGAACTTGTATGGGTTTTTCCCTAATATTTTGCATGTCCCCTTGTATTGAAGCAGCTGTCTTTTTCCATGTATTTCTGTGGCGTTTTCCATGCTTCCCTTGTTTCTACCAATACCCTTCCAGGAACTTTTGCATGCCAGTGGGCTGTATCTGATTCTATCCACCTACATTTCTAGTGCACATATACTCTATATCGTGGTGTCCAAACATTTTGGCAAGAGGGCCACATCATCTCTCTGACATTGTATTGAGGGCCAGAAAAACGATTCATATTTCCAGTTTGAATAAATTTACATATAAGATTGTAGTAGAGACATTACAAAGTTTGCCCGTGACCTAATAGACCTGATAGAGCCACATTGAGGCTTGCAGAGACAGGGTTGGGTTTCAGACACCCCTCTTCTATATCAACATAAATTTTTAGAGACTTAGGGCACAATCCAGAGCAAGTCCAGCCTACTCTGCCCTAACTGCTCTCTCCTAACTATTCTGTATCCAGAGCAGAAAGTTATGCTGCATCCAGAGAGTCAGGAAGCCTGGGCTGCCCTAACTGCTCCAGAGCATGCTAAGTAATTGACACATGGGGAGGACTTGCTCCTGAGGAGACACCCCTCAGATCACACTGAACAAGGAACAGCTGTGGTACCTACAGTGGTGACACACTCTGCACATCATCTGGTATGGAAGTCTGTGCGTCACCCCTGGGATGCGCGCATCCCCCTACCTGGACTGCGCAGTCACCAAAGTTGGCGCCTGCGCAGTTGTTTCTGAGGCACCATCTCTGACACCTACTTTTATGAAGACTTTTGGCTTCAGAGGAGACTGTGCAGGCGTCAGAGTTGGTGCCTGTGCAGTACTCTTCTGAAGCCATTCAGCTGCCGCTCCACTTCCTGAGTGAGGCCGAATGGCTGTGCAGAGGCGTGGACTACCTCCCCTCTAAGGAAGTCTCCTCTGAAGCTGTTCGGCATGCTCAGTGTGTTTCTGCGCAGTGCACCTCAGATGGCCGTTCAGGCCAGCTCCTCAGACAAGTGGCAGCTTCTGGCTGCTGCTCCACCTTGGAGCAGGCCTGAATGGGCATGCTGATGCCTGGGGCCTGCCAAAGGACAGTCAAACTCCTCTGGCGCATCACCCAGTGCAGCCCACACCAGCCGCACCAGTCTGGTGAAGCCACTGAGTGCCTGCCTTATAAGGAGTCCCTGATGAGATGCCAGTATATTCTACAGTGAATACAAGGGGCTTCTTGGAGTGGCCTGCTGTATCCTGAGGTTTGTGGGCAGCTGTAGTTTGTTCCATATCCTGAGGTTGAGAGGAAGGGGTTGCAGCTAGGCTGGCCAAGAACTCAGATTTTTGGTCAACACTGCCATTCTTACTCGAGCCTTATCATGGACCCCTATGGGTCTACTCATTACTATACCTGCTCCAGAGGTGGTATAACTCTGATGAGCTGAAAGAGGGAATTTATGCCCTGGAAACAGGCTCTGGATACCTGCTCTGCCTATGCAATGCTAAACAGGCCCTCAGCATGCCTCTCCTGAGCTGCCTAGGGCAGAGCAGCTAGGGCAGAGCAGGTCCACCTCTCTTAGGGCACATTCCAGAGTAACTGGGGTGGAGCATCTTACAGTTGCTCCACACTAGTGATAGATAAGAGCCCTTGGGTTGCTCTATGTGGACAGATTAGTTGCTCTGTATTGTGCTGCTTATTTGGAAGAAACACATAAAATGGCTTTTTGCCTTTTCCCATTTTATTAACCAATATTTTTTAAAAAACAAAAACCAACACCATTTTCAAGCTCCTCTACCAATAAATCTTAACACGGCCCCAATTTCCCCTCAGTGTATACATAAGGCAGCATAACGGGCTGTTACATAAAATGGAAGATTTGTGGCATGCGCCTCAATTTTAGCCTTTCTGCTTTGCAGGGCAGGTTTCTCAATAATCTTACTTAATTGAGAAAACCTAGGGGAGATAAATGAGAGATACACATAGATTTCAAGTTCTCCAGACTGTCTTGATGCATTGGCTAGAGATGGACAAAGCAATACATCATTTTGGTAGTGCAACACAACACATAATTCTTTCATGGAAAAGAAATCTGAGCTAATCTCTGTATCAAATGGTTCACCAGGAGAGATTAAAGGACTACTAATTCACTTTTATTCACTTACAAAGAGCCAAAAAAAGAGCTGGTGACAAAGTGTCTTTTTTCAATATTTGGAAGATAAACCTATCAAATCAAGACATAATGCCACATTCAGAAACTGTACAGGACCTTCCATTTCAGATCTTATGTAGCCATTACTAAGTCACATAGATATTCAGTGCAGCCCAGGAACAGCTTCTTAACTGCTATATTAACTTCTTAACTGCTATATTGTCATCCTAGGAGTTTATCTGTATAAAAGATCTATATGCCACCTTTCCTATGCATAGCAATTAACTCAAAGCTCTCTTTTTCAGGCCCCCTGGACAGCCAACCAAATGAGTGTGAGAAGAGAAGCTTCACAAGAAACAGGGACCGAAAAGAGGCTGTGCTATATAGCCTAGTTCCCAAGGGATCAGTGAAGTTCCCTTCAGGATTCAAGTAGGAGCTGGGAGGAGTCACAACTTGCAGGTGGGGAAGAGAGAACTAAAACTCTCCAGCACAGCTAACATGACAGACAGCTATGATTAAGTTTTATTTTATTTAGTAACAGTAGTTGCAAAATTACTTGTTTGAATGGACAGTTGGGATAATCCTTTGAATTAACTTGTTTTTTATAGCCTGGCAAAACCTTTTCAGTTCTATGGGCAAAATCCAGAGTAACTACGGGGAGTCCTTGCTCCAGTGTAAGAACAACTTATTCTGGATTCCAATATGAATTTCCCATAGGTTTTCACTAGGTGGTGCAGTAACTACATGTGCATGTAAAGTCTCTTACGTGCTCCCATAGTTACTCTGAATTTGGGGGACTGTCCTACTAATTTGCGTAAGAAATCATTTAGCTTTGCATCCTTCTGAATCCCCATTCCCCAGCCATTTTTTAAAAACCTGAATAAAGCTCTTACCATTTTCTTGTTTGGCGGTCTAACACAGGTACACATCTCAGGCCAGCTCCCAGCACCATGAGAAATGATGTTAGCAATACAGTAACCCTCAGTCCTAGACAGAAAAGAAGGACAATTTTAGTAGCAGCAAATTTAGTCAAGTCCCTTTGCAGAAATCTTTGTGTGATAGCAGGAATCTGTAAGATATAAATGTAATTTGCAGTTTGATAACAAAAAAAATGATTGGAAGTGATTTTTTGGGGTGGAGGTGGTGAATTAATTAGATCAGGACCATTCTGATGTCCTTGGATTTCTCTCAACCTGACTTTTCCAGCAGACTATGGCACATTCATCATGAGTAAGTAAATGCAGGTTACTTACCTTTCATAGAGCTGAATGAATTTTTTTGTTTCTTTTGGCAATAACCTTTGATACGAAAGCAATATCTCAAAACCAATTTTGCTTTGGATTCTGCACTTCAGTACACATCCAACAATATAAAACATGATGGGGTTACTCCCATCCTTTGCAAAGTTATTATTTTGGTACCCAGGGGGGACTGCTCCCTCCGCCCCCCCTCCAGCAATACCACTGGCTGCAGGGACTCATTTCATAAGGGAAATTCATATCTATGTGTCAAATGTGAATTTTAAAAATCTTACTAGAAGAACTGGAAAAATGTACTTTTAACTGTTTCTGAAAAGAAAACAAAAGTACATTTTAAGCAAATTTTTAAATCTAATCCTGGAAAAAAATTGATTTCTTCACTGGAAGAAATTTGCTTACTTGTCAATATTGTAAAAGTGAAGTAAAGATTGCCGTTTTCAAGACCAATTGCCAGGTGCTGTGCCTAGCATTTTAGAAATATAATATTTCTGTTTAATGAATCTTTTATATATTTATCCCTGTGGAGCTGCTACTGAAGAATGAGATACAATCAATCAGAGAACTGCTATAATTTTATTATAATATAAACACGCTAGTATATTTGCTATGACGGATATTCCCTTCTGTTGCATATTCAGAAAATAAGAACAAAACATAACTTGATTTCTGCTTCAACTGCCAACAGAGTGTAGAGAAATATATGGCTAGTGAAGGTTAGCCTGCAAAAGAGGTTTATGGGTAGAAGTAATCATAAATTTAATCATTTATTCAATGTATGCTCTTACATATACTTAACATATGCTTTATTTACTGCAACAATGCGTCCAAGAGGAGCTGAAAGGGGAAAAATGGAAAAATCACTAACTACTTCTATTTCTACTCCCCCCCCCCCCAAAAGAAGGTAGCTGTTACTTAAAAGAACCACAATAGCTTGGTGGCCTCCTTTTCCTTTCTTAATAAATATGGTTCATCTATATATATAAAAGGCATTTTCATAATCATCACTGACTCATCAACACCCAGCCAAAACCGCCAGGCCTATAAATGTGAAATTTGATGAGGGTGTTCCTTCCATGATGGAGGGATCCACCAAGAACCAGTTTTCGGAAATTCCAACCAGAAGGAGGTGAAAAGGGGCACAATGCGTTTTATAAAACTAATCTTCATTGTCATTACTGACTCATCAATGCCCTGCCAAAACTGCCAGGCCTAGAAGTGTGAAATTTGGGGTGTTCCTACTGTGATGGAGGGAGTCACTAAGAACCAGTTTTCAGAAATTCCAACTGAAAGGAGGTGAAATGGGGTGCAATGTGTTTTCTTCCCTATACTTTGCACTGATGACTCATCAACATTCCGCCCCAACCCCCAGATGTCGAAGCATGAAATTTGGGGAGGGAGTTCCTTCTGTCACATGAACACCCACCAAGAACTGATTTGGAGAAATTTAACCTTTAAGGGGCTGAAAAGGGGTGCAAAGTGTTTTTGTCCTATACTTAACATGGAAGACTGACCAACATCCAGCCAATTTGGTGTTCCATGCCTGGTGCACTAGCGGGGAGGGATGTTGTTCGGAGGAAGAGGTTGCACTGGGGAGGATGCTACGCATGGGGGTGTTGCACATGGGAAGATGCACATTGGGAGTTGATGCGCATGGGGGATGATGTGCATGGGGATAATGCTGAGCATGGGGATGTTGCACATGGGGGGATGTTGCGCATGAGGAGTTGATGCACATGGGGGATGTTGCGCATGGGGACATGATGTGCATGTGGGGAAGTTGCGCATGGGGACATGATGTGCATGTGGGGAAGTTGTGCATGGGGACATGACGCGCATGGGTGATGTTGCACATGGGGGACTGATGGTCATGGGGGAATGATGTGCAGGGGGAATGATGCACATGGGAGCTGTTGCGCATGGGGGAATTTGCGGATGGGGATAAGATACGCATGGGGACAAGATACGCCTGGGGGAAGTTGCGCATGGGGGGTTGATGCGCATGGGGGGTTGATGAGCATGGGGGGTTGATGTGCACATGGGGGGTTGATGCGCATGGATGATATTGTGCAGGGGGGGTTGATGCGCATGGGGTATGTTGTGCATGGGGAGTTGATGCAAATGGGGGGTCGATGTGCATGGAGATGAACATGGGAACTGTTGCGCATGGGGACGTTGAGCATGGAGGATGTTGCACATGGGGGTGGATCCGCATGTGGATTGATGTGCATGGGGAATTGATGCGCAGTGGGGGGATGGCGTACACGGGAATTTTACTCCCACAACACAGGTACACTTTTTGCTAGTAAATCTATATGTACAAAAAAGAAAGGTCACTGACTCACTCACTGACTCACTCAATGATTCACTGACTCATTCACCGACGCCCTGCCAAAACCTAGAAGCGTGAAATTTGGGGTGGATGTTCCTTCCGTGACGAGGGAGTCACCAAGAACTGGTTTTTGGAAATTCCAACTGGAAGGGGGTGAAAAGGGACGCAACGTGTTTTCCTCCCTATACTTTGCATTGAAGAATTGGTGACGAGGGATTCTCTGCCTCAAACCCCTGATCTAGAAACATGAAATTCGGGGAGGTTGTTCTTTATGTCACATGAACACCCATCAAGAACCGATGTGGAGAAATTTAACCCTTAAGGGGCTGAAAAGGGGTGCAACGTGTTTTTGTCCTATACGGTAACATGGAAGACTGACCAACCTCCAGCCAATTTGGTTCTCGGTGCCCAGTGCAGTGGGGGGGATGCTGTTCAGAAGGAGGGGTTGCACTGGGGAGGATGCTGTGCATAGGGGGTTTGATGCGCATAGGGGTTTGATGCGCATGGGGGACTGATGCGCTGTCTGTGGAGGGATAGCATACGGGGGAATTTTACTCCCGAAACGTGGGTACGCTTTTCACTAGTATGTTAATAAATATGGTTCTGTGGGATATGTGAGGACAGAGATGCCTCTTTTCTGTATATATAAAACTAGTGAAATGTACACGAGTTGCAGGAGTAAAGTACCCTCCCCGTGCGTCATCCCCCCATTGCACAACACTCCCCATGCGCACCAACCCTCCATGCGCACCAACCACATCAACCTTCTAGGGCTGACAGTTTTGGCTGGGCATTGATAAGTGAGCGAGTCAGTCAGTGACTTTTCAGTTTTTTATATGAAGATGAAAAGCCACTGACGGACTGACTCACTCACCAACACCCAACCAAAACTGCTGGGCTAAGAAGCATGAAATTTGGGGGGGGGGGATGTTCCTTCTGTGATGGAGGCACCCATTAGGAACCAGTTTTCCAACAAGAAATTCCAACAAGAAGGGGGTGAACCAGAAATTCCAACAAGAAGGGGGTGAAAAGAGGTACAATGTGTTTTCTTCCCTATAATTTCCATTGAGAATCCCTGACTGATCACTGCCATGTTCCAACCCCTGCACCTAAAAGCATGAAATTTGGGGAAGATGTTTTTTCTGTGACATCAACACCAACCAAGAACCAATGTTGAGAAATTTAACCCTTAAGGTGGTGAAATGGGGTGCAATGTGTTTTTGTCCTATGCTTAACATTGAAGACTTTTGGATCATCATCCAACCAATTTGGTTCCCGGTTCCTGATGCACTGGGAGGGAGGATGCATGGGGGTGGGGAATGGTGTGCATGGGGGTATGTTGCACATGGGAAGTGATGCACATGGCGAGTGTGGAGCATGGGGGTGATGATGCACATGGGGTGTTGATGTGCAATGCAGGGATCATGCGCAACTAAGGGATGGCATACAGGGGGTATTTTACTCCCTCAATGCAGGTACATTTCGCAAGTTAATAAATATAAATACATCCTGAGAAGAGAGTAAAAGGAAGACATAGCAATCCTGTATTCGGCTACTCCATTATGATTATCCTGCTTGTCACCTTCTCTACTGTTATCCTGCATATACGCAACAACTTAGGATAATTTAATATTTTTAATCTTTTCAAAATCCAGTTTCTAAAATCTAGAACATCCAGCTTTCTTCATCACACAAAGAATCTTTTCCCAAAAGAGACTAATGAAAACTACCATTATGGTATACAGTCCAAGAAGTGCATTTGTGCAGGGTATGGGAAGGCTTCCCAGTGCACTTTCTGGATGCTGTATCTGGATACATTGACGATAACATCTGTAAAAGGTTCCTGTGTTCAGTTGTCTTTGGGGACTGTGGTAGAAGACAACACTACAAGAGTTCACTTTATCTGAGTCTTCATTGAATCTCAAAAATATTGAAAGAATATCAGTGAATGTTTTTATGAAACTGGAATTTTTACTGTTTTAAAGAATTCTTAAAAGAAAGGATTTTTGTCTTTTGACCTCAGCTACTCTACCACAGACCACTAGGGCTGCAATCCTAGTTAGGTCAGCATAGGCCCTGACACAAGTCCTGTGCTGATCTGAAGGTGTCACCAAAGTAGCATAAGATATTTCTGCACCACTCCTGGGGAGCGTTAGGCCAGTGCAGACTTGTGTTTGTCTCCCTAGCTCACCACAGGAACAGGAAGACTGATGAATTGTGCTGGCCTAAGTTAGGATTTGCACCCTAGGTTTCTGAATCACAAATTTTAACAAGATACTTTTGAATGATGCTAAGGACTTTGCCGACCTTTTGTACCTTCTTAACATGCACGTATACCTCAGAAATTATCTATGGTTAAAGAATAATGCCAAACACGTCAAGAAGAACTGCCAAGAAGAGAAAAATCTTTTTTAAAAATGTCAAGCAGGTAGCTTGATTAAGGCCACAAAGCAGAAAGGTCACTGAACTAGTTCAGAGGCTGAATGGAGATGCTATACACTCTATAAAGAGTGGCTGCATCAAGGCTGTAGATCCTGTGAGTAAAAAAAATAAAGTACAAACCCTCCCCCCACAGTCTTTTTAAGGTTACTTAGAAAAAAATCAGATTTCAGATCAAATGACTAAAGCTGCAATCACAAAGACCCCTTCCAGAGAGTAAGACCCACTGAACACAATGGGGCTTACCTAGGAGTTGATATGGTTAGGATTGTACCCTAAGTATACTTTGGGTTCAGTGCCAACACCCAAGGGGTTTGTACAGGCTCAGTAAAGTTGTGTTTGTGCCACCTCCCTCTACCTGTTGGTGCCCAGAAGACTGTATACACTCATACCCAACAACCTTTAGTGTGAAAGGGTAGAGTCTTCATATATTTCCAAACTTCCACCTTCACTTTTCTCAAATTATTTATGTTTATTTTGCCTATAGGAAACTTCCACATATTGCAACTATGCCACAGTGAACTGGACTGTATGCAGTATATACTCTCACACACACATACTCGCTCACTCACTCACTCACTCACTCACACACACAGTATGCTTAAGAAATTTAGGCTGGCGCCTAACTCACTTGGCCTCTCTTTCCATGATAGTGTGGGGAAGTCAGCATATGCCTGTGCTGTGGCCTACCCCCCCCCCCCCCGATACAGAAGTGTCAGAACTGTACTTTTGTGACATTCCCAGGTTAGAAAAGGGCTTATGCCAGAGCTTAGGCCGGCCTAAGTGAAGATTAGGATTACAGCCTCAGACTGTAAGACTGTGATGGAGTTGGGTAGGCTGGAAGAAAGCATACACAGCAGTGTGTGTGGGAGGGGAATCAGAGGCTGCCTGTGATGCGTAGGGAGGCTGTTTGCAATGGAGTGCAGGTGAAAGGGGCAACCCAGCATGTAGGGTAAGCAACTGCACCCCACACCTGCACACATGGAGCTACTTGCCTCAAAACAATTAAAGGGCACTTTGGGGCAGTTTTGAAATAGCATATTTGTTTCCAGTGCCCCTCTCCAGAACAAATCCCTATGTATAAACAGACTGGATCTATATACATTACACACAAATGTATGTAATGAAGCCCCATACAAAATATATAAAAAGCTAATTAAATTAAGAATAAGAAAAAGAGATTGTTCCCTCTAAGTGTTCCCTCTAAGAAGTTTCGATTTCAAAGAGCACAATCCTAACCATGTCTACTCAGACGTAAGCCCCATTGTGTCCAATGGGTCTTACTCCCAGGAAAGTGTCTTTAGGATTGCAGCCTAAGTCAAACTCTTTTCATACATAGGGTGAATTTAACATTCATGATGATTACTGAGGGCCAGAACTGAAATGATTAAGCACAGTGATTTCATTAAGTAGATGATGCCCAGAAATAAGCACTTTGTTCTCACAGAAACTCATTGGTTGCAAATGACAAAAGAGAAAATGCACAAATCTTGTTCGTATTTTCAAGGTATGAGAAAGTCCAGTTATAGTGGGGACCAGATAAATAGCTTCTGGAGCTGCCTTATGCTTGACTCCTGCTCTGAGTCCACTTAGAGATAATGTCATGTCAGAGATCATTTCATAGCACAGATTTCTAGGAAGGTCATGCTCTGAACTGGTTAGGCCAGTTCTGAACTGGTTAGGCCAGCGCAGGAGTGGAGGGCTTTTGGCACTTACCAAAGGTCCTGCCAGGATCTGGGGGTCTGGGGACCCCTGAGGAACCCTGCAGAGCATTCACAGGACTCCCCAAGGCTTGGAAAGAGTGAAAGTTCCAGCTGCAATTAAACTGGGAATTCCGGTTTAGAAACTAAACTATTAAAAATCAATTCCTATAGCTTTACAAGTGCCAAAGCCAAAGGATACTGTCACTGGCTTTCATGGCTAAACAGAGACTACAAAGTCTCTGTTTCAAGCAACATGGTATGTTTTTAAGCAGCAACTTTATGGCTCCTACTAAAAATGGATTCAGAGAGCTAAGTAGCAAATGTCACATCGACTAACATGACAACAAGCAGACTCTACCAAAAATCATTCCACCAATCCTTTCCATCGCTGTTACTGAAACAGTTTAGACCAGGGGTGTCAAACGTATTTCATACAGAGGGCCGAAGTTAGTATTAATGGTGTACCCAAGGGCCGGAGTCCAATCTTATGCATGTCTACTCAGAAGTAAGTCCCATTATTGTCAATGGGGCTTACTCCCAGGAAGGTGTGAAGAGGTTCTCGGGGGCCACTTGAAATAGTGAGGTGGGCCGCATTCAGCCCGCAGGCCTTGTGTTTGACACCTGTGGTTTAGATATAACTACCATTAATAGATATGTCTTTTGCCTAAATTGCATGAAGTTAAGTAACACACTGTTAAATGTGCAACATGCATTATTGATGCAACTATGTTCAGAGATTTGAGAAACATAAAAAGGCAAACATATTTACAAATGCTGCTGTTTGTTCGGTTCATCAACCACAAATCAACATTCCTCTGGTATGCTAATCATGGTAGGAACCTGCAACTTATAAAACATGCAATAAGTCTGCTGAAAGATTTACTCCTAGGCTGCAAATTACTGCAGGTATTGTAAATTCTTTTCATTATTCCAAAAATCAAGTTTCTTTGCATGGAAAGTGGAGACAAAATTAAACAATCCAACTCTATAGACAAAAAATGCAGTAACTCGGAACAGCTTTTATTATTTTCAATAAAACCTATCTTTCAAAGTCTTTAAGTTTCAATATCCTGTTTCTCAGCTGCACAGAGTCCAATAAATCTTGAATTGCTTATTTAATCTGACCTACTATAAACACATCCATTGATTCTAATGAAAATACAAGTGTTTTCAAACAAATAGACAATGCCCTAAAAAAGCAAAGTAGAAACTTGCATAATTGCAGTCAAGTGAGGAAGCACATAATTCAAAAAAATATTTTTGTCTTTATCACTGATCTGGCCAAGTTGCATAATCTTTCTGTTTTTATTTTTCTCTTCCATACTTTGCTATTGTAAACAGCTCAGGCTGAAAGGCCATTGGCTAGACAGGTGGTGTTCCCTTAAGCTTTCGCATAGCTGTTAAATTATTCCCCGTTTTTTTTTACTTGGCATCACTCCTTAAGTTTCTCTCCAAAGCACAAAGTTCAGTATGTCACTCCTCTAAAAATCTGTTGACGCAGTGAAGACACTCAAAGTTGTTTTCTCCATGCTTTTCTTCCCAATATAACTTGTGCACATGATCAAGATGGCCTTGAAGGCTCCTTCCAGTTCTGCGATTCTAAGAAACTGCATTGTGGTATTGCCACTGTCTCATGACTTGTGCAAGTATTTTTCACACTACACTGAGCAGATTCAAATAAATAATCAGCTTATATTTCACTTTGACAGCATATCCTTTAAACAAACGTGAAAGTGAATTTTCTTAGAACCTTAAGTCAGATCCTAAGTCAAGCACACCTCACACTCGAAAGTGTCTGCAACCTGGGTTCGCAGCAGACATGGAAAATCTAGTTTAAAGGAAACTTTGCTAATAGTCAGGATTATCAGGAGTATGGACAAAATGCAAAATCATGAAACAATCAAGAGAAATAACATCTGGCCTATATTAATGAAGGTCATATCCTTGGTCAGTTGTGTTTATCCAGTGAAACTGAGGAGCAGATGGACACAGAGGCCCCTTTTACAGTTATGTTGTCTTATATTTAGCAGGGGGATAGCAAGTGTCCCTTTCAACCTGGTCCCTGTCCCTTTACAGAGGTGCCTCACGTAACAGCAGACATCCATCAGTCTTGAGAGACTACGGTTATCGTGCTCGGCGCTGCATACGCGGCATGCGAAGCACAAAGGCCTGGTTTAGATTGATATGGAGGATAGGCTGTTACCCAAGCAGTAGATCCCCTCCTCCCCACGACACTGAAATAGTCCAGCGGAAAGGCAGAGCTGAAACGATTGGTTACAGCTGCGTCGCAGAGCTGGGCTAAGGACAGGAGCTCACCCTGTCTTGTGGGGACCAACCCGGGTCCCGAACCCTGTCCTGCTGGTTAACAGGCACAGTGTCTTAACCACTTGCGCCACCCACAGTCCTGACAGTGTTTTGACATGTACCTTCAGATGTTTATTTTGACATGTACCTTCAGACACACCCTCCAGTGCTTCCATGCACTGTTCAGATTTCCTTTTGAAAACCCCTATATCCTTACAAATTTCTTTAAAGAAAAGAGGAAAAAAATTCTGCCATTATTGGCTCATTACTTATTATTTAGACCTCATTCAATGAATATTCAGAGAATCTTAAATCTTAAATCATTCCTAACCAAATTCCCACAGTACATAGCCTTTATGGTGCTGCTCATATCCATACCAGCTTGATCACTGGAAGATCTCCACCACCCAATGTTGGACTTTCAGGGACAGGAGGAGAGGTTAGTACATAGAATTGTCCTCCTCCAACTTCCATGTCCCTCCCAGGCTTGATCTGCCTCCCCACCTCCTCCTGCCTTATTCCACCCACTCTCTGCATCATCCCACCCTCCCACTACCATGTGCCTATCAGCTGAAGTGGGCACTGGCAATGGGAAGTCAACATAGGATTTTTAGTGCCTATCAGCTGAAGTGGGCACTGGCAGTGAGAAGTCAACATAGGCCTTTTAGCCAGCAGGACGGAACTCCATGCTGGCACAATGTGCCTTATGGCACGTTTGCAATAGTGTGAGTGCTCATCTTGCCAGTGGAGACTGGCATAGGATTGGGCTGTAATTTAAAAGATGTACTAAGAGCAAGTCCATCCATGTGTACTCAAAATCAAAACCCATTGTGATCAACAGGACTTTTGCTAATTTTTGGTAAATCGGGAAATTTGCATAGCTGTTGGGGTTTTACCTGGGACAAAGGGACAAAGATTTAAGATTTTACAGCTTTAAGACACATATTTTTCTCACCTACAAGTAAATCATATACAACCCCATCAGCCAAGCAAATTTCCTAATCTACCATGGTTTAAGAGCCTTGGTTTACAAGCCTAATTCATTCTGGAAGCATGCTTGCATTCCAAAATGCTTGTAATCCAAAGTAGATTTTCCCATTGGAAATCATGAAAACTCAGATGATTGGTTCCACAGTCTAAAAATATTTACTGTATGTATCCACAAATGATTACAAAACACTGTAATATAATACAAAACAGTGTAATAAAGAGAATACAGTACAGTTCTGTACTGTACCTTTGAAAACCTTCCTGGCTGATGTGAGGGAGAAATGAGAAAGGAGGATGACTAATGGAGTCACTGCTATCATCTGGCTCAGTTGAATTTTTGATTTTTTGTGCAACACATTCCCAGGCTGCTGATGGGGAGCAGCATTGGAACATTGATAAGGAACACCTTCCACACTGCTACACACAGATCCCACATACATACCTGGCTCAGGCTGCTCCCCCAGATACCCACTGTGAGTTCCCTGGGCATGGAAGCCTGTTCCTAACTTCCTTAGAAGGGTTTTTGTTTCAAGATAATGCTCTTAAATAAAGTCAAAATATCTGAGAAAATTGTGCTCTTAATCCAAGTTACCCTTAAACCAAGATACTACTGTATTTCATGTATACTGAAATAGTCCTCTTACCAGTGAAGGTCGATTTACAGCTATGCACTTTTCACTGAGCCTTCTCTTTAGTTTGTTTTGTCCAGTAACACTGATCTCTACTTGAGTCACTGGGCAAGCCAATCCTATGCAGACTTTATGTCACCAAGTATTCCAGCTGGGTATTGTCCATGACAGTTGTATCAAAAGGCTACACCCTATATCATGGAACATGGTTGCCACTACAAGAGGAAGTTCACCACAGTCTCCATGTCAGATGCCAGTAAGTCAGAACATGGGATGAGAGAAAAGGAGACAG
This sequence comes from Cryptoblepharus egeriae, assembly GCA_030015325.1. Lineage (NCBI taxonomy): Eukaryota > Metazoa > Chordata > Lepidosauria > Squamata > Scincidae > Cryptoblepharus > Cryptoblepharus egeriae. The sequence continues at coordinate 65,821,907 of JAREYC010000001.1, read as the reverse complement.
GGCAGATCAAGGCATAGAAGGAAGTTATATCAGTGGCAGCGGCACCATCACCAATATCATATCTACCTTAAAGGCCTAGATCCAACTTCCTGAGTCCCTAAGTTGACCTGTTCCAGCACCTAAGGCTTACCCTCATGTAAGGAAAAAAGTTACCTTGAGGACACCTCTAGAACTGTCCCTGATTCCATACAGGAGACTGTATGCACTCTGGCAGGGAGGCTGCATCAGAAGGGGTGAGAAAGGACAGCACTAAATGTGTCAGAGCCAGGATCACAAACCATATGCAAAGTCTATGCCTGTTTTGAAGATTCAATAAAAATAAGACTTGTTATCAGTTTACCAACAAGTGCAATTCAATTCCATTAAGATCCATAAGAATGGATTTCAATTAAAGGTAGACTACAAACAATATTGTTTTCTTCTCTGTAAAAATGTGGACCAGCATATTAGCATTTTTTATACAGTAGCTACATTAAAACACACATACACAAATTTTTTTACACTGCAGCCTATATGCAATACATCAGATTATAAAGTCAAGATGTCAAATTCCTTTCAGACAGGAAGTGATGCTAATATATAACTTTATAGTTATTTTCTTAATAGCTACTTAAGACAGCCCTTACCTCATTTACTAGTTAAGAAAATGTATTCTTTTTTTTTCCTTGAGTGGCTGGTCAGAAGCCTCCAAGAAGACAAAAACAAGAAATGAAGGTACCATTCCTTCCACACCAATTGATGCTGTTTATGCTTATCATCTTCCCAACGCTTAGAATGAATCAATTTTATTATTTAGTTTATAATGCCAAACCCATACAAAATCTTTGACTTAGAAAGATGAGCCATTCAAATGAAATAATCTTCTTAATTAAAACCCACAAAACATAGTTGGCCCATTCTATAGAACGAAGGAAAACATCCTGCTCAGAATGTTTATTCTTTGCTGTAGCTGCACTTTTAGCTAACTTGTCATCTTACCAGCTTCATCTTACACCATGAAGTTCATGCTTGCCTTGTGTTAGGCAAGACAGGTCACAAACTTCCTTTTTTCAGTGACACAGTTCCTCATTCAGCCTTCATTAAATGCCCTTGTGACTTTTGACTATTAACTTGTGACTTTTTTTATTATTAACTTGATTATTTATCCAGTGGCATTTTTGTTAATCTCTAGCCACTTCCTAATTGTCTCACCTCTGCCCTCATTATTTCTCTACTCTTTAGTCTGGTACCCTTACCCTCAGAAACTCCTTGTGTCCCTTTATCATAGGGTAATATTGACACAAAGTAATGTCTAGACAGCCTGTCAGCCTATATATTCTTACCTTCCTTGTATCCATGTTCACATCACAAGAGAGAACCAACAACAGTGGCACCTCATGTAAAGTATGTTTCACGTAACAAACAAAAATTTCTCTAGGATTCTGCTTCACGTAAAGAATGTGCTTCACGTAAAGAACACATTCGTTGGCAGTTGGGGCAGATGCGCTGGCTGGCAGCCTGTTTAAAAAGCGTCAGGGCTGCCAAGCGCAGCTGTCCATAGTGAAAGCAACACTTCCATGCTGTTCCTCCTGTGGCCGGGTGTCCGCTGGGCAGAGGGAGAGAAGAGCAGCGGAGAAGAGGGAAGCAGCTCGGGGCTAGCCAGAAGGGAGCAGGGGAGAGAGAGGCTCAGGATGGAGAGAAGGAGAAAGTGGGGAGACACTTTGAAGGTGTCTTGGATTGCAGCCTCCTAACCATGTCTACCCAGAAGTAAGCCCCATTGGGTTAAATGGGTCTTACTCCCAGGAAAGTGTCTTTAGGACTGCAGCCTAAGTAGACTTCATAAGATCATGCACACTGAATGCATGTTTTGAATTCAATCTTAGTGTTCTGTCATTTTTACATCCAGTTAATAATTTTATATGAATATTGTGGAACCAATCGTCTGAGTTTCCTTTATTTCCTATGGGAAAATCTGCTTCACGTAAAGAACGTTTCATGTAACAAACATGCCTCCAGAACGTATTAAATTTGTTACGTGAGGCATCTGAATCTGTTACGTGTATTCTGAATCTGTGTCCATATGACACTTCTACTGAATGCTGGACAGCATCTGAGATGCAGCCACCTTGAGCAGCTGTTAGCAGACCCTGCAGGGTCTCCTTGGGCCGGGGGACAAATGGGACTAAGCCAGTGGTCTTCAAAGTGGGGGTCAGGACCCACTTGAGGGTTGTGACCTTGGGTCAGGGGGATCACAAGAGGGTAGGATCCACCATATTGGAATCTGGCACTGGGCTTTCCTGGAAATAAGTTTCACTGAACACAACAGGACTTACTTCTGAGTAGACATGGAAGAATATCCTAGTAACTTTAAGAGGGGGTCTCGGACTGATTTTGAAATTTGAAAGGGTGTCCCGGGTTGAAATGCCTAAATACCACTCGACTAGGCACTGGTGGGCAAGGAGAATGACAAGAACCAGTCAAAGGCAAGTGGCCAAGGGCACCTGAATAAACAAGGTACACACAAAGTATGGTGTTGTGCGATAGTGGAGATGCACTGTCCATGCAGGGGTTTCTCTTCACACTTGCATAACACACACACAGAGGGTATTGTGTGATGCTGTAGATGCACTGTCCAGACAGGGTTTTTTTTTTCACAACTGCACAACACACACATACACAGGGTGTTGTGTGATGCTGTAGTGTAGACACAGTCCTGACAGGAGTTCCTCTCCGCACCTACACAACACACACAAAGGGTGTTGTGTAATGCTGTAGTGTAGACACACTGTCCAGAAGGGTTCCTCTCTGCACCTGTACAACATACACACTAAGTATGATATTGTGTGATGTTGTGTGATGCTGTTGACACAGTCCAGACAGGGGTTTCTCTCCACAGCTGCACAACACACACAGAGAGGGTGTTGTGTGGTGCTGTTGTGTAGACAGTGTCCAGAGAGGGTCTTCTGTGCACAACACACACCATGGGGGGGGAGGGGGGGAGGCAGTGCCTGCAGTGAGCTCACCCTTCTTGTCCATGAGCCACATGAAGAGGATGCAGGGGACGAAGCCGATGGGCCCCCAGAGGACGAGCAGGGAGATGTCCAGGTCGGAGAAGGCGAAGGCCTGCCGGGCCGAGCTCTGGATGGGCCCCCAGGAGTTCCACACCAGGCCCTGCGCGAACCCCAGCAGCGAGAACAGCAGCAGCACCAGCCAGCGCCGCCCGTACACCCGCCCGGGGGTCTGAGCCAGGCCCGGGGAAGGCACCGCCACCGTCGGCAGCCCCCGACCCAGCCCCCGACCCAGACCCCGGCCCGCTCCCGCCGCCCCCTCCGCCGAGGGCCTGGGCCGCTGCCGGTGTTGCGGGGGAGGCTGCGGGGGCGCCAGGAGGGGCTCCCGCTCCTCGGGGCTGCTCCATTCCAGCCCCATCGCCCACCCCGACCTCCGCTAGCCCCCCTCGTGCGCCGCTCCCCAAACAACCGCCGGCCCCGGCATCACCGCCGCACCCGCTGCGCATGCGCCGCTCAACACCACAGGCCTCCTCCTCAGCTCTGCCCTCTCTGCTCACTCAGCCCCAGTCTTCCCGAGTAAGCCCCCTCACTAGCACGGGACTTGCCTCCGAGTAGACCTATCACCCTTCCCTGGGAGTAAGCCCATTGACTAGCATGGGACCTGCTTCTGAGTAGACCTATCACCCTTCCCTGAGAGTAAGCCCATTGACTAGCATGGGACCTGCTTCTGAGTAGACCTATCACCCTTCCTTGGGAGTAAGCCCATTGACTAGCATGGGACCTGCTTCTGAGTAGACCTATCACCCTTCCTTGGGAGTAAGCCCATTGACTAGCATGGGACTTGCTTCTGAGTAGACCTATCACCCTTCCTTGGGAGTAAGCCCATTGACTAGCATGGGACCTGCTTCTGAGTAGACCTATCACCCTTCCCTGAGAGAAAGCCCATTGACTAGCATGGGATCTGCTTCTGAGTAGACCTATCACCCTTCCCTGAGAGGAAGCCCATTGACTAGCATGAGACTTGCCTCTGAGTAGACCTTTGAGTACGCATGTATAGGATTGTGTGCCAAGACTGCAATCCTGTTCACACTTTCCTGGGAGTGATCCCTATTTATTTCTGAGTAAATATGTATAGGATTGTGTCCCAAAGCTGCAACCCTGTCCACACTTTCCTGGAAGTGAGCCCTATTGGATCCTATGGGATTTATTTCCAAGTACATATGTATAGGATTGTGCTTTAATCGATGCTGCCAAGAGAGCTCAGCTCCTGCAGTTTGCAAGTGAATATTAAAGAGGATCATTTTTCTTGTTGTTATTACTGTTATTATTTAACAAACCACATCAACTTGACAAATGGATCTGAACAACTCATAAATTTTTTAAAAATGCAAAAAAACAACAAATTATTCTTTTTTTAAAAAAATCACCCAAGAAATATGAAAGAACGTAATAGGGCTCAAGGTATAGCAACATGTATATGAATGTACGGTATTTATATATGTACATTAATATATGGGCTCAAGGTATAGCAAAATGTATATGAATGTACATGAATGTGCTGTATATATGTACATGAAGATATGGGCTCAAGGTACAGCAACATATATATGAATGTACATGAATGTGCTGTATATATGTACATGAAGATATGGGCTCAAGGTACAGCAACATATATATGAGTGTACATGAATGTGCTGTATATATGTACATGAAAATATGGGCTCAAGGTACAGCAACATATATATGAATGTACATGAATGTGCTGTATATATGTACATGAAGATATGGGCTCAAGGTACAGCAACATATATATGAGTGTACATGAATGTGCTGTATATATGTACATGAAAATATGGGCTGAAGATACAGCAACATGTATATGAATGCACATGAATGTGCTGTATTTATAAATGTACATGAAGATATGTGCTCAAGGTACAGCAACATGTATATGAATGTACATGAATGTGCTGTATATATGTACATGAAGATATGGGCTCAAGGTACAGCAACATGTATATGAATGTACTTGAATGTGCTGTATTTATATATGTACATAAATATACGGGCTCAAGGTATAGCAGCAGATCTGTAAAATCATACTAATGCAGCCCGAGGAGTTCCCTGGGAAAGCAAATCCTCGCCTAACCTTGAATGAACTTTGCAGGGCTGACTTGCTTCCAAGCTATCATGTGTCCTGTGCATCTTATAGGCTACATACTCTGCAACACCAACACAAACATACACACGTGACAAGCCTGTCTCACATGATCGAGGTTAGGGGGCGGGTTGTGTCTGGTGGCTGCAACAGGGAGAGGAGGAGTTTCTCTTCCAGTACTGTACATCTAGGTGTGGGGGTGCAATGGAAGAGGAAGCTGATCAGGCACCAGACCTTTCAGCACATGGTATGTAGGTTGTCACAACAATATTACATATGCGTGTATAGATTGCATTCATAGATTTGTTGCATGCATAGTAGATCACCCAGCAAAGACGCTTATGCATGCACTGATTTCGAAATACACCGTGCAATAAGATTGCTCCAGTTTTGTTGGACCCTCTACTTACACACTGTGAAATGTTATGTAACCATAAATCATACCCTTGCAAGGGGAAAAAAAACAAACCTCCACGAATCTTTAGTGGGACTCTGAGCACAGTCCTAACCATGTCTACTCAAAAGTAAGCCCCACTGTATTTGATGGGTCTTACTACCAGGAAAGTGTCTTTAGGATTGCAGCCCTTTATTTTGCAAGGAGTATCCATGTGCTGGTAATCAATATATGAGACCAAGTCTGGGCATGTTTGCTGGGAAGTAAATCCTATGATAGCCAATAGAGCTTACTCCCTGGTAAGTGTTGACAGAAACTTTGGCCTCTGAAGATTGCAACAGAAGAGGAGGTGATGGATTAAGAGCACAAGCCTAACCATGCCTACTCAAAAGTAAACCCTAGTGTTCAATGGGTTTTACTCCCAGGAAAATGATTTTAGGATTTCAGCCTAAGACTGCAAGCCTTTCCACCCTTACCTGGAAGCCCCATGGACTATCATGGGACTTACTTCCGAGTAGATAGGCAATGGCTTGGGCTGTTAAGTTAATTGATAGAGGCAAGGCATCTGGGACTTTTTGCAGATATTTGCATAGGGTTCCTCTTACCTGGCTTTCTTAAAGCCACTCAGCATAAGGGAATCTTGAAGTTTCCATGTAACTTTTGTTGCTAATACCTGAATGTCGGGGGTACGCATAGGAGTTCTCAAACTTTTTAACACTGGGACCCACCAGAAGTAATTTCATTCCCTGTGAATGATGTCATGGCTGGAAGTGACATCATCAAGCTGCAATCCTGTCCACACTTACCCATGAGTAATCCCTATTGACATTGTTTAAAACACATACAGAGTAGCTGTTAAAAAGAGTACAGATCTGTAACATTTCTCCAAATGCAGCCACATATCATGGTAGTAACACATCTAATATGTATGTGTATATGTGTGTATATATATATATACATAAAAGAGAAAAGTCACTCACTCACTCCCTCACTCATCCATCACCGCCCTGCCAAAACCGCTGGGCCTTGAAGCATGAAATTTGGGGTGGGTGTTCCTTCCGTGACGGAGGGGTGCACTAAGAACCGGTTTTCGGAAATTCCAACCGGAAGGGGGTGAAAAAGGGTGCAACGCGTTTTCCTCCCTATACTTTGCATTGAGAATTGCTGACTCATCAACATTCCGCCCCAACTGCTGGGCCTGAAGCATGGAATTCTGGGAGTTCCTTCTGTCACCTGAACTCCCACCAAGAACCATCTGGAGAAATTTAACCCTTCAGGGGCCAAAAAGGGGGCAACGTGTTTTCGTCCTATACTTAACATGGGAGACTGAACAACATCCAGCAAATTGGGTGCTCAGTGCCTGGTGCCCTGGGGGGGATGTTGTTCAGAGGAAGAGGGTGTGCATGAGGTGAAGTTGCGCATGGGGTGTTGATGCGCTGTGGGGGGGATGGCGTATGTGGAAATGTTACTCCCGCAACGCGGGTACGCTTTTCGCTAGTATATACAATATACAATATACTAGGTGAGATGCTTACCAACCTTAGGTTGATCCCCTCCCAATTAATTTAAATGTGTATGTTAAACTTGGTGCTACCATGGTATGTGACGTTGGGGAAAATGTTACAATTTGTACTTTTTACAGGCTACTATGAATAAGTTTTTAACATTTATAGTACATAGGGTTTACTCCTGTGTATGTGTGGATAGGATTGCAGCATTTGGGATGTTCTGGGAATTTTTATTAAACAGATCAGCAACTACATGGGAGTCTAGGAAGTTTCTTTATTTTAAATACATGTTTAAACATATATTTATTGTGAATTTTTACTTATTTGATTGATTTGATTTTGTCATATGATTTGATTTTGTCATATTGGGGGTAGTAAATTTTTCCTGCTTTTTTAAGTGTGGATAGGAAAAGCACATAGGAAAAGCTCTCTTGTAATTTTCTGCAACCACAAAAAAACCAAAAGTAGAATATGAAGACAACCTCCCACCCCCTCTGTTGATATTCACAGTCTTGCCCATCCAAACTCTTTTCATAAAAGTAACAAAAACACAAAGGTAAATACCACCTGTGCTTCACTCATGTCTAGTAAATATTCTGTTAATAAGAAAGTAGAAAAACCAAGAATATGAATTAAGTCAATATGTGTTCAGTAATTTAGACCAAGTGACTTTTACTTTTAATAGAACTTGGCATGAAATCCCTTCAGTAAAGAGAATTTAATGTTTTTTGGAATAGCTATTAAGTTATTCACATTGATTTACCATTAATTAAAGATAATAATTGAAATAACTAATTTTAATTTTAATTGCCCTATCTTAAATTACTTTGTTTCATAGCACCATGGTCCGCATGCAGATATTTCACAGTGATGTGACCTTTTGTCTCCAGTTAATTTACCACAGTATAGCATGTATGAATTTGCAGGATACAGAGCCATCTAAATTAGCTAATGAGGAATGGTGCATTGCTGATAAACCGTTGGAAGCCAAATTAACTTTATCTTACTCCTAGCTGATAGTAGTATTTCACTCATGGGACTAATACATCTCTAAATATGCTAATTTCATTCTTTTTTAAGTTAGGTGGCATTTTCAGCAATCCTCATGGACATTGTACTCATACAGTTATATCAGTGATTTTCAACCGGTGTGCTGTGGCACACTGGTGTGCCATGGATAGTCCTCAGGTGTGCCGTGGGAATTTGGGGATTGACATTTGTTAATAGGAAAATTGGGGGATTTGAACAGGCTGGTGTGCCTTGTCAAATTGATGGTGTGCCTTACAATTTCACTGCCTTGTTAAGTGTGCAGTGAAATGAAAAAGGTTGAAAATCACTGAGTTATATGAACAGAAGGAGAACTCTGCTTGCTTTATACTGCCTTGCAGCATAAGCTTGGAGACACGCATTATTAGAGGAGGAAAAATGTATTCATGTAGGTACATGGCCAACCAATGAGTGTTTTCACAAGATCTTAAAAGGCCTCTCTTCAGACAACGCTGGCTCTATGGCTCTAGAAATAGGATGAGCACCATACCCTAGAATCAGTCATGACTAACAGGGCAACCTGTGACGGACACCTTTACTTATAATGTAAGTAAAGAGTATACAATAGAGAGTAGAGAGTATACAATATAGCTTTAGAGTGGAGCAGATCAAAAGGATGTGATCTTTTATCACCAACACTTATAGACCGGTGGTACTTTGGCATTTCAACCTAAAAATCTGAAGACCTTGTAAAGGCCTCGGAGGGCAAAAAAATCCTCCCAGTTTTGTGAAGGAAACTGGAAGTGATGTTTTTATGCTTTTAAAAGGCATTCTGAGTGCTGTCCCCAGTTTTCAGAAGGATTTCCAATAGCCTTAAAATGTCACTTCCAGTTTCCTTCATGACATTTCCTTTGTGAAATTGGAAGTAATTTTTTAGTAGCAGGTAGTAGCAGCCCGCTAGTGGAGAAGCAGCAGCTAGGACATCTTTAAATGCTGATGGTATGTCTAAATGCTGCTGGATGCCTGTAGTGGTGCGATTGCTGCAGCCCACCAGGTCATCCTCCATAATCCCAGTCCACATCCCAGCAAGTACTTATGAGTGGTTATCAGATTCCCATAAACTTAGATAACCAATGTAAAAGTTGACTATAGCCCTCTAACTTTTGTATGTTTGTATATATATATGTGTTTGTGTGTCCGTGTGCGTCCACATCCATCAATACTTGCTCACTCTGTCTTCAGTGGTGGGGAAAATATAGCCCAGTGCAATTATCACTACTAGGTACTCTCTGTTTTTACTACAGAGAGTAGTAAAATCTATCAGTCAATCAATCAACCTACCAAATATATTTATGTACTGCTTTTCAACAAAATGTTCAGCGAGCAGTTTACAAAGAAAAATGAAATAACTTTTATAGAAGGTGCAAAAATCAGATCTTCATAGAATCCTAATAAAGGTTGTACTTTTCTATTTCTGCTAGAAACACCCTTTCTATTACATTACCAAATTTTTGACAACTACTTCATAATCTGAGTGACATAATCTAATTCTGAGTGACAAAGTATTTTTTTTAAGAAAGTGAGGCTTATTTTTTAAACTTTTTATGTTGTTCTGTTATCTCCTCCCCCAGCCTTAGATGTTATGCTGATGAATAGTTGTCTTCTTGTTAGAAAAACAGCTGGATATTGCTCGTTCCTTTAAAAATGTTTAAGTAAGACTGTTCTTCCTTAAGAAAATAATTCTAAAATCTATCAATTATACCCCAGATTTAACCAGCAGGGTGTGTTAGCAATAGACAACCGCTGACATCTAATGAATTCTTCTAATTTGCTAAATTATTCTAAATAATTGACAGTACATTTAACTTCTTAACACCTTAAGAGTCCACTTTTTGGCAGAAGCCCTGCTGTGCTAATTTTTTTATTTTTTCACTAGTTTTACACAGTTCTTGTCAGTTAATTGAGAAGTTTGAACAGTTTTGTGCTTAACCCTACAATCCAGAGTACCTACAGGAGCACATAAGAGACATTAAGTGCACCCGTAGTTACTGTACCACCTAGTGAAAACGTATGGGAAATTCATATTGCAATCCAGAGCAAACTTTTCTTACACCGGAGCAAGGACTCCCCATAGTTACTCTGGATTGTCCCCTTAGTGGTGCTTTTCTTTTCTGTTTTGAAAAATCAGAGACTATTTCATAAAAATATCTCTCATGAGATCCCCATCTCATACCATCAGGGGTGTATATAGAGGTGGACAACCTCAAAATCCAGATGTAGGAGGGAGCACCTTGATGCAGGTGTCATATATGCTCCCTGAATCACACACATTCCTATGTGAAGCTGGACTAGATAGGCCTTTAGTCTTTAGAGTGGAGGCTCTTCTTACATTATTAAAAACTGAGATCTCGTGTGAGATGAATTTTCTGTAGGAAATGTGGGACACTAATGGGAATGGAGTCTTCCAAGTCAATATTTCCAAGTAAAAAAAGAATGACCCTCCTTAATCTCCTCACCTAAACCAGGTTGGGTCAGGCTAAGTCTTGCAGGCATATATTTTTGCAATAGAAATGACTAGGTGACCAGTCAGGGCTAGATAGCAAAGACTGCTAGAGGTGACAGGAGCAGACAGTGTAATGTGTTGTTCAGGACTGATCAGACTTGGAACTATGATTTTAAATACTATATTATGAAGTTTATACAGTATAGCCTACAGAAAAAATAGACTTGCAGCAAATTCCTGTGCATGTCAAATGGGGCCTTGAAAGAATTCCACTAAGTTTGGTGAGTTGCTTCCAGTTACACTGGTAAAAGTATACAGAATTGCAGCTGTATGTATTTCTTTCAGAGATATCTATCCTGCCTTCCAGCCTCCAAAGAGGTTCATATAGATTAAAGTGCACAGCAGAATGACAAAAAGTATACAAATACCCCTCTTTGCTCGTCTTCCTCCTTATATAATAATAATAATAATAATAATAATAATAATAATAATAATAATAATAATAATAATAAACCTTTATTACGGTCTTAGACCAGCACATTCCTCCTTATATGGCAGTTAGGGTGAAATCCAAAGTAACTATGGGAAATCCTTACTCCAGAGTAAGAACAAGGTACTCTGGATTGCAGTATGAATTTCCCATAGGTTTTCACTAGGTGATGCAGTAACTACGGGGTGCACATCATGTCTCTTACATGCTCCTGTAGTTACTCTGGATTGTGCCTTTAGTTTCTCAGTCACAAGAGGGAGAGAATTAGCAGGTATACAGACTCTTTAAAATGTATATGTGGCGCTCAAACTGCTTATTATTTTGAGCCAGAAAGAATTGCTGAAAAATAATGACAAGTAAATGACCTGTTAACAGATGCTATTTTAAGTGTCTTGACATCTTACTGCATAATTTTATTCCTATTCCAATAGCTAAGAAATGCTGTTTGTTGTTTCAACAGTTGAGAATGCATATTTTCCCAAATAATTTGATTAAGGTTTCCCTTTTTTCTCACTAATCTACATTTGTTAGAGATGTCTGTTTCTTCCACCACTAAGCCGCCAGACCAAGTGGTGTAATTTCAAAAATCTATATATATAAAAGAGAAAAGTCACAGACTCACTGACTGACTCACTCATCAATGCCCAGCCAAAACAGCTGGGCCTAGAAGCATGAAATTTGGGGTGGGTGTTCCTTCCATAATGGTGGGGTGCACTAACAACTGGTTTTTTAAAATTTGGGGGGGATGTTGTGCATGGGGGGGATGTTGCACATGGGGGCAGATGCGCTTGGGGGGACAATGAACATAGGGGGATGATGCGCATGGGGTGAATGAAAATGGGGGATGTTGCGCATGGGGTGGATGTGCACAGGCAGTTGATGCACAGTGGGAGGATGGCGTACAGGGAATTTTTCTCCAGTAACACAGGTATGCTTTCGCTAGTATTCACTAAAAATGATGTTTTCTTTAAAAAACAATACTTGAATTACTCTTGTGGGGAGGGACCGCAACGCAGTGCATATTGAAAACAGGCCTATTGAATAAGGGGGAGGGGTTCCCAAATCCCTGCAGATATGAAAAACCACAGATGATGAAATCCACAATTTTCAGAACCTGCTTGTTCTCCAGCCAAAGCTGGAGCTTTGTTCTAGTTGTGTCCAGTACTGTTCTGAATCTTGGATAGACTGCATACCTATGAGGCCTCTCCATGGCTCAGCATGGCCCTTGGAGCAATTGGAGTGTGACTTAAGGTTTTATAGGAAGTTGCCCAAAATTGCTCTCAATGGTTTTTTGAGTCTCAGAGAGGCTGTGTGCAAATCCCATAGTAGACTGCAGTCATCACTGCATCTTGGTATTGCGATAGTGGGGTTGGTGTCAGAGGTCAGCAATCCATTTTTAAAGTGTACTGTACATTTCCCTTTAATTGTGTGTTACACTGCCTTTAAAAATAGTTGTCTCCATAGTGCATTTAGTCCATTTTATTTCATTCACAGCCTTATGGAATGTTCCCTACAATCAAAGTGGCTCTTGGCAGTTTTTCAGTGAAAGCTACTGGTCTAAAAGATTATTAGCTAGGAATATCAATAATGTATTCTCCATAGGGATGTTAACAGATATTTTTGTATGTAGTTAAACTATACTTTGTCCTTCAGGTTCCTTTCAGAATCTGAGACTCTGTTGTTTGCCTTCTAGTATGGAGACATTTTTACCTCATTTGCTGAAAGCCAAAGCAGAGGTTATTAACATTAAACACATCCTATACAAATATTCCTTATTGTATTGTGAATGCTATGATCGTGTGTGAGAGAGAATAGAAGGAAAATACTTTTCCAGCATTTTAAATATGCAATAGAGGAGACACACAATAAAAATACTAAATGGACCTCAGTTCCCAGAGGTGAGGAAGTCACACTCCATCTATTTGATTTTTCCACATTAAGTATTTTCCCTTTGCAATTGCCTCATTCACCAGACTTGAAGAAAAGGAAATTGAAAAAGATAATTTTGAAACGACTGTATTGTTTCTTTGCACTGATAGAAACGTTTCAGTAACTATCTAGATGGCTATGTTTTTGAAAGTGTCATTTCAGAAGATGCCAAGGGCTGCAATTTCACAAAAAACAAAGTTGAGATGAAATCATTAACATTTTCAAAATAAAGGGCATGCTGATATAGGTACACAGTTGATGAATGGGTGACACTGCCTGATCCTCATAACTGATTGGGGATGGAGGGCTGAGTCTAATCTTATTTATATTATATTTAATCCAGGCATTGGTATGTCACATTTCCACCTCTAGGCATAACTACTTAGAAGTAAGTCTCATTGCGTTCAGTAGGATTTACTTCCATGTAACTGTGTACTGCAGCCCAAGAGTTTTTCAAGATGATTCACATATGATTAAAAACACAATTGGCACAATTCAGCTTTAAAAGCACAGGAATCTGGAAGGTGATGGTGGACTCTACCTTGCTATCTTATCTTCCTCCTCCTCAGAGATAGTTGATGTTTCTATAGGTGACTACTGTCCCTACAATGCTGTTGCGGTACAAGGCAAATTATGACTTTGACTATTATGAGGAGAGACTCCATACTTGCTCTGAAGTTGGGGGCAGAAACAGATTGGATATTCATGATTACTCCATGGTCTTTCCTGGGGTGTAAAAGCATTTGTAAGCTTGCAGTGCTGTGCAGGGTGACAATATGTCACAACCACAAAAGAGGACAAGGCTCTCCCAAAATGTGGGACACCCAAGAAAAATGTAGGGCACAACAAAATATAGTAAAAGCTAAAAATGCTCATCTATATTGCTTTCATGTGGTTAATCCAAACACAATATTACTTATTATTAAATTTAAAACATATAATTTAATTTATTATTAAATTAATCTTATATTTTATTATATATAATTTATTAATTACAAGAAGTCTACGTCTTGTCAGTTCACAAGGAAAAGAAGGACAACAAAGACCCCCCCCCCCCAGGAAATTGTCTAAAAAGAAGATATGTCCTGGACAAAGGACATGGTTATCCTCTCACCCTGTCCCACCACATGCAACAGGCAAGAGCAATATAATTCCTTAGAATACATGTACCAGTGACTTCTTAAAATGGGCAGGAACATCTGTACAGAAAAAAGTGGCGTAATCAAGAATAATTCGGTTTCAGTGGTTGTTAGAAAACTAGACAGACAAATAAAAACAACACAGCTGTTGGGTTACAGAAGACAAAATCTATTTTATTACACTAAAATATGTGGCAAAAAATAGGCTAGAAAAGTAATAAATAAGGTAGAACCAGGAATTAATGTGCACATAGTAAAGGCTCATAGTGGAGGCTTAGGAATTTCCAGTCTCTTTTTAAGTCCTCGGGAGGAGTTATCTATTACAACACTACCTTTTTTGGCACATATTCAATTCATCAATGAAAGCGCCAACTTTGAGAGCCTCAAATCATATTACAGCTTCAGACTGGGTGAAACACTTCCGGAGGATTTATGCCTCAGAGGAGCCTTCCTGCCCAGAGTTGAGATCAAAACTATTAGCAGGAGACCTTCCATCCTGGGATCCTGTAACCTGTGATGAGGTCATCTCTTTAATTAGGAGAATTAAAAGCGGCAAAGCCCCTGGGGAAGACTGCGTCAGGAGTGACTTGCTCAAAGAATATCAGGATTGGTGGGCCCCAACTTTGGCTGCCCTTTTCACACACCTAGATGCCACTGCAAATATACCCCCTGATTGGGGCTGGGCTATTATAGTTCCCATACACAAAAAAGGCAGCCATGAGATCCCCTCAAATTATAGACCCATTAGCTTGCTAAATATCATTAGCAAATTATATTCTTTACATTTAAGAGATAAGCTAATGCCTGGATGGAATCGCAAGATATTATTGTTGACACTCAGGCAGCTTTTTGCCCAGGAAGATCACATCTCGACCAGACTTTAATACTGCAATTTCTTATTGAGAAACAGCTGGCCACCAGGGGTTCTAAGCTACATGCAGCCTTTGTAGACTTCAAGGCTGCTTTCGACCTTATTCCTAGATCAAGGTTATGGGATAAATTTGCAGCCTCGTCCATAGATCGTCGACTCTTGTTACTTATGATTAGCCTGTACAGCAAAACTGGTATTAAGATCAGGTGCTCAGCTAAAGGCCATTTAAAACAACCTATCTTGGTGAATAAAGGGGTTAGACAAGGCTGTGTTCTCGCCCGCCTTTTATTTAATTTTTATATTAATTCTCTGATAAAATCCTTTGATGACCTGGCCTTGCATCCTCCAAAGCTTGCTGATCGTCATGTTCCTGTTCTGGCATATGCTGATGACGTTCTTATTTTATCGCGAACACAGATTGGCATGAGGAGGGCACTTCTCCATCTTGCTTTGGTGAGTGCACAGGAGAAGCTAACAATAAACTCAGAGAAAACCAAGGTAGTCGTATTTGCTAAAAAATATAGAATCTATCGATGGACCTTAAATGAGAAACCTATTGAACAGGTCAAATTAATAAAATACCTAGGGGTGATATTTCATTACCAAGGAAGACGATTGGCCCATAAAAACTATGTAGCCCAAACTGCACTATAAACATCAGGTGCCATTCTTCGTTTTTATTCAAAAGGTGCCAGTTTCCTTCCTGCAGCATTAAAGCTGCACACTGTTAAAACAAGAGCTCAGCTATTGTATGGCTCAGAGATTGCACCTTTTTCTTGCATCAGATCTCTGGAATCGGTCCAGACAAAATTTCTGCGCAAATTGCTATGTGTCCCAAGATGTGTGTCAAATCTGGTGGTTAGGTTGGAGTCTGGAACCCCAAGCATTGAGTTAACGATGCGACCAAACTCCATGCTTTACTTTCTGAAGATCTTTGCAAAGCAGGAAAATCTTACCCATTTGATACTTTTAGATTCTTTTGTTGGTACCTGGCAGAAAAGTTGCCTGAATTATTTTAGTTTATGTGACCTTTGCCCAGAGTCCCTAATTGCTATGAATCTGGGAGCTGCAAAAACCATCATACGTCAGAGGTTGGAGGAGCAGGAGATGAGACTTATAAGTAGAAATCCTCCTACTCATGTTTTTTTAGGGGAATCAAGCCCTCTCTCACTCTCCACCTCGATATTTTTATAATATTACAATTCCTAAATTTAGAGTTGCCTTTACAAAAGCGAGGTTGAATGTGCTATTATCCTCGTTCCTACTGGGACGCTTTGCAGGCCGTCCATATACAGAGAGAACATGCCCTTGTGCTCAGAATGCTGTGGAGTCCATTGCCCACATCTTGCTCCACTGTCCGCTTTATGAGAATCTGAGACTCCGCTACATCTCGACCCTTAGTTCTTTAGGGTGGTTAAACGAAGATATGCAAGTCACCTTTTTGCTACTTGATTTTGACTCTGTCTTGTCAATTAAGGTTGCGCAGTTCTCTTATGCCGCACAGTTGATACGTAGAAAACTTACATCTATCAATGTATAATCTCTTTTGGGCCGAGGGGAAATGTGTATTTAATGTGTATTTGATTATACTTTTATATTTTTATGTAGTTGTTTTATGGTTTTGTGTTTGTTTTATATGTTTTTATGGCTGGTCAGTAGACCGTTAATAAATGATGATGTTGTAACACTACCTTGTAGCATTGAAAAAAAATCAGCATTGCCCTTAATCTTTGGCCAAGGGTCATTACAAAGATGTGCTCAATAGCAACTGGTTAATCAGTCCTGAAAGCTGGTATGACAGTCCTTGCAACTGGCAGAAGCAGTTGGAGCTCACAGCTGGGTATGTTTCTCTATCTGATCTTGCTTCCTCTGTATTTGACCTGTTACTCAATAACCCACCAAGCTCCCTTTGCTAGGCTAAGGCACAACATATGGTAAAGCAC
This sequence comes from Cryptoblepharus egeriae, assembly GCA_030015325.1. NCBI lineage: Eukaryota > Metazoa > Chordata > Lepidosauria > Squamata > Scincidae > Cryptoblepharus > Cryptoblepharus egeriae. The sequence continues at coordinate 65,804,998 of JAREYC010000001.1, read as the reverse complement.
AGACTACACTGAGATCCTGTGCGTGTCTTGGGCATGTAACTTCGAAGAGGGTAAAGCCAAAGCTAAGTGTGCCTTTTCTATGTTAGAAATGTCATGGTGCCGACTGGTCTGCTACAGATGAAAGAAAATTAGGCTGCAATCCTAACCTTTACTTAGGCTGGCCTAAACCCCTGCATAAATCATATGCTGACCTGGAGGTGTCACAGAAGTGCACTGACACTTCTGCCCTACTCCTGTGGGGGTTATGTCAATGCACAGGAATATGCTGATCTCCCCACACCATCATGGAAAGATAGGCCAGGTGAATTAGGCCAGCCTAAATTTCTTAGGATTGGACCCTTAGAAGAATAAAAGATGATAAATAAAGTGATCAAATGAAAGGCTGCCATGTAGAACAACCAACCAACCAGCAAGCATAACTCTTTACAATAACAAAAGTCTTTACAATATGTGAGCAAAGATCTTTGATTTGGGTCTAAAACACTTTTTCTCATGTGTGACACTAGTGGTACTTGGGATAGTACTTTGAGGTATTCAAAGGTGGTGCTTTGTAAAATTCACAAAGGAAAAATGAAATAATTTTCAAATTGAAAATAAAATAAATAACTAATGGCTCCCTGTCCCAAATTGATCACAGTCTAAAATAGGTGTTAGATAATACCAGGAGAAAAAGACGCAGCTGGGGAAAGGAGGGCCATTTACACCACCCTCCATCTGCTCTGAGATTCTTACTGGTGTGCATCACATTGCTTCTAGTCTCCCAACCCAGAAGTAACTGGCAATGATGTCATTGCCAGTTACTTCTGGTGGTATTTCAAATAGGTAGACCACGAGAAGTGGTACAGTAGAGGGCAGACATTGATAAACTCTTGTCTAAAAGGCTGTTGAAGAATGTAGATCCTTTATAGCAATAATGGTTCTTACCCTCAAAGTATAGTATTTTACCCAAATCACTGAAGTTTTGTGAAAAGAGAAAAAGAGCACACTCCTAAGCATGTCTACTCAGAAGTAAGCTCCATTGTGTTCAATGGGTCTTACTCCCAGGAAAGTGTCCTTAAGATTGCAGCCTGAGTCTGAAACTTTTAAAGTCACCTTGGATATAACAGGAATGTCTGAGTCTACTTTCCATGGGTGTCTTAAGAAATTGTCCTTGGTGACAATCTTGACATATATATATATGGATTTCCCGTAGCCCTTACTCACCTCCAAGCTTAATAAGATTCCACCCAACTGCAAAGTCAACCAGTTGCTGATTTCCCCCCCCCCCAATACAGTATTAAAATGATCTTTCCATAATCTGTGTTCTTGCTGCTTTCAAGGAGTTGCCTCTGCTTACCTTTTGCATTCTCTGCTTTGATCTTCACTAAAGGAGGGAATAATTAATTGACATTATACAGTATTAAAGGAAAGATCAGCTCAAGAGCAGGATCAGCTCAAGAACCTATCTAGAATGGCTTTTTAAAAAAATCTCACAGTGGCCTATGAGATGTCCCAGGCAGCACTCAACACAACATCTGTATTCTTTTGGCACTATCTTGCATCTACCTTTCATAGGCTACAATCCAGAGTAACTACAGGACCTTTTACACTGATGTAGTTACGGTGCCACCTATGGGAAATGTAGTTACTCTGGATTATAGGGATAGGTTACCTCTAAAATGCAGAGGTTACATGTACACATCGGGCGCAATCCAGAGTAACTACGGGGAGACCTTGCTCTGGTTTACTCTGGAGCAAGGATTACTTACTCAGGATTTCAATATGAATTTCCCATAGTTTTTCACTAGGTGGTGCAGTAACTACAGGTGCTAGTAATGTCCCTTACATGCTCCCGTAGTTACTCTGGATTGTAGGGATCATGACTTTTACCTGTGATGGACTTTTCCTCCGTAGATAATACCCTTTTAAAGTCACCTAGGCCAGCAGCAAGAGCCATTTCTCCAAGCCCATAGAGCCTCTTGCTAGTGGCACTTCAACCATGGAGCTTTCTTCTCTCTTTCTCTTAATTTGGAACCAAATCTGATCCCTTTTCAATAGCAGGTGAGGACCGTTCTGTTTGTACAGTCATTGTAACTGCTCTAGCAGTTTTCAGTAGCTTTTGTCCACCTGCCCTTTTGAAATGCAGCTCTCTGCGTTTTGGTTTTGTTTTATTTTGTTTTAATTAATTGTAGAATTTGTTTTATTTTGTTTTAATTAATTGTAAAATTATTACTAATTTTATAAGTTACTGAGCTGCCTTGGAATTTTTTTTTAAAAAGTTAAAGTATGGGATAGAAATATTTAAATAAATGTTTCCTAAGCCTGGAAAAGGATGGAGGCTACTTTATGGTTCCTTTGTTCCTTGCTCCAATTTCAGAGCTGCCTCTGATTGGAATCAATAACTATTTTATTTTGAAAAATAATGTGGAGGAGGAAAAGAAGTTTTCTTATTAAAAAATCCTTTTTTATTATTGAATGCATGACGGAGTAATTAATCATTGTTGTGTTTTTAAAATTTGTTTTAAAATGTGGTTTTAATTTTTTGTAATTAATCTGTAGGTTACGGTATCTATTACCATTATACTGTGGACTTATTTTGTTTGTTTTTGTGTTGAGTCATTCTTTTCCCTACCAATGTCCCTTTGGGGTAGTTGTTCCAAACCTGAAGAGTTTATCCAAGGCTGCTAGCATTTCAATTTGACCCTTTCAGTGTGGCATATAAATCTTAGGGATAAACTGAAATCTGGGATTAGTGAAGTCCTTGAAACAAAATGCTTGGTCTGGTTTGTGTTTGTTTTAATCCTGTTGGGGGAAAAAGACATTTTAAAGTTATGTCTTTGCGACTTTGCATTGCAAATAAAGTTTGTCTGCCACAGCATATTCTGCCATCTTCTGACAACATTCTGTAATATTTGTAAGAAAACTTACATTTAAAACTAAAATTTGCTGCAACAGAATGGATGATCATCAGAAAACATTTGTCAATTAGGAGACCTGTGATTAATGTCAGACTAATTTTGAACCTCTAGGGCTATGCTGAACATTAGGGTATCATAAATATTCACCAAGATATTTGTATTCCAGAATTAACATGCTGTTTTAAATTGCATTTAGCATAAAAAATGACCTTGTCAGGACTGCAACAAAAATTTGATAAAAGAAAATGTTGGAAACCATGGGAGGGCTCTTGAGCTATATCAAGAGAATATAGTAATTTATTTATTTTTTAAATGCTGGAAGAGATGACTGGCACTTGTTCTCATTTGATTAATAATTTATCAAAATCTTGTTCCTTTCCATAGGTGAACATGTCAAACCTTTTACACCAAGTCAAGCCAGAGAAATTGTGATGTCTTTGCAAAATCCCACGGTGTTCTGTAATATGGCTTCTGATTGGCCAGCGCTTCGTTGGACTGCCACGTACCTCGCTGAGCTGTTGGTTGGCAAGAAAATACTCTTTAGGATGGGAATTAAGGAAATGGGAACAGGTAAAAATCTTTTAAGGCATATATCCTTGAGTGAAATTAAGCCCCTTGCTCCAGAGCAGTTAAGGTGACTTTCCATAAGATAACACTAAAGGGTGACGTAACTGTGTGGACCCGTAACTGCTATGGATTTTGCCCTATGTGTGCCTCCTGTCTCATTCCTCACTTCTCCCTGCATTTATATATTTTCTCCTTTCCCCCTCCCCTAAATATTCATCCACCTTTCATCACATGACCTGCTATAATAAGAAATATCCTAAAAGGAAATGCAAAAACTGAACATAGCAATAATGGATCATTAAAACACTTTAACATTCAATTACAAAATGAATGTCTTTACAGAGAAACACCAACTCTTCACAGCCACTAACCTAACTTCACACATCTAGTAGCATCATATAATGTAGGCAGACCCAGTGTGGGGTTAAGATGCAATGGAGACTTGGTGCATCATGTCAACTCTCTCCCCTGTCCACTACTCCTCTGTCTCATCCTCTCCCTTCCCAAAAACACCATTGCCCTCCTCTGGAATGCTCCCCCACCACCCTTCTGCCAATTTTCTGCCACCCAATACAAACTTGCCTACCCCAGCAGCTATCAGGTGAGATGTGGTGTCCATAGGATGGGGCAGCCCTGAGTACTGAAAAACGCTTTATGGCGTTTTTATGAAACCTAGCGCCACTGCTCTCTTTCCATAGTTTATTTTATTATTTTATTATTTATTTTATTATTTACTATTACTATTAATACTAACTGGTTTTATGTGCTGTTCTTGTGAAGGATAAGAGCTGAGGTGGTTAGAACGCTGCTTGACTGCAATTCTGTTGAGGAGGTCAGCAATTCAAGACCTGAGTACTACAAGACTGCAAGCTCCCATCCTTAGCCCATCTCCTGCCAACCTAGCATATAAATGCCAGTAGATATATAGGTACCACTTTGATGTTAAGATAGGCAGCGTTCCATGCACCATGAACATGGAACATGAGCATGGACATGTCTTCAGACAATGTTGGCTCTTCAGCCACAGAAACAGAGATAAGCACTACACTGGACACAGCTGCCCTGTGAATTCATTTCCTTCTAAATAAAAAACACAAAACTGATGCTATCAAGATAGCTACATTATTCTGATTTACTTATTCTATTACATTAGCTGACTGTTCTGATGATAGCTTTTAATTATTTACTAAGCACCCAATGAATAATTTTGTATTTCTTGATGGAGATAAATCAAATTCACTGCTTTGGGGCTAAAAAAAATCAGATATATATCCTTTTGTGTACACCATTAAAAGCTGGAATTTTGGAAATAAAATACCCAAACTAGACATTTCATATTTCTTGATTTCCAAATATTTGTCATACCTTATCTTAGGAAGAGACAATATTATAGGCTTCTTTTTCTTTTCAAAGCAATTTAGATGTTTGAATGGCCTTTAATAGCAGATTATCTCATTTTTTCCTTATCAGCTCATGATTTTTACATTTTTTTATGGTTAGATGTCAAGACTAGAGGTAGCACTGCTGAGCTATTAGGACAAATTGGATTCAAGAATTTAAAGATGAACACACTGCTCATAAATAGCTCAGACATGCAAGTTGTATATTTAATGGGATATACTGAATACATAAGCTTCAGACCTTGCTTATCCACAGCTCCTTTAGGAAACCTAGCATTTGAAAAAAATGGATAGATCCCACAAGTGGGATCTTCTCATATATGCTATTTATCACATTTAAATGTGAATGTGTAATAGGGTCTCCTCCTGTTTCCCATTGCATGTATAATCTGTCTAAATCCATGACATGTGGGTACAACCCAAGGTTTAGAAAGTTTCATATGTACATGCTTTTCTGTGCTCAGAGCAATCTGAACGCAAGCAGTGAGACTTAAATTAAGTACCAGCCCCATCCTTAGCGTCCTAGTTCACCACCTAGGAACAGCACCACCAAACCGGCTACCACTCTATCCAATGGGTATGGTAAAGCAACAGGAAACTCTTTTGAGGGAAGCCCCAAGCCTTGCAAATAAGCTTCTGAAAACTGCTAGCTATTTTGCCAGCAGTTTGACTTGAGAAATTCTGGGCCAGAAGCATGATATGCAGTTCTCGATCCAGCAGAGCTGAGCTGCACTGGTCCTGCCCTCTGCCTCCCTACTTCCACTCCCACCTTGTGCTTCCTCCCTCCACCCATGCCCGAACAAATCTCTGCACTAACTATTGTATGTTCTATGCTCTGGGTGGTGTATGGCTGGTTTGCAGCTGGCACTGGGTTCAGTGCAGACTGGTATTGGTCTGTCACCAGTGCTGATCCAGCGCTAAGTGTTGCGGGCATGCCATATGGCACGTTTGCTACACTTAGCACCGGCATAAATCCAGCAGGATGAACTCAAGTTTGAGCTCTAAGTCTGGTCACTGCTTGAATAGGTGACTCCTTGGAATCTTCATGCATGCTGCTCTGAGTTCCATCTTGGAAGGAAGGTAGGATATATATATATAGATTAAAAAATACACAAAACATCCTTTTCATGATTGATCTTCTATGTCTGGAGAAGACCTTGAAATAATGTCCAGCTAGATTTTATACTGTTTATTTCCAGGTTTGTCTAATATTCTTAGCCAATAAACCTGATAGTGAGCTGGATGGAAAGAACTTCTGTCTGTGTTGGTCAAATAGAAAAAGACAGTGATAAGGTTTGTGCTTTTGCCTGAAGGAAATTAGAACAAATATATGAGATTGGGATGGTAGCAGCCCCCATGCAGTTAAAGCAATGAAGAATGAATGCCCTCACAGCACTGACTAGCTGGTAAGAATGAAAAGCATTCATATTTAAGCAGCTGTACATGAGTAGTGGAGTGAAGGATAAATGATTGTTCTGTCATTGCCATTCATGCAATCCATTGCAGTTTGCTTTTGCCAATAAGAACAGTTTTGGTCCAGTATGTAATTTTATATATATATATTTTTTTGTTGGATGGGGTTGGGGGTGAATGGACTAAAAAATGAAGGTGTCTGCTTAGCCACAGGAAATATATGCCACAATGCAGGCAGCTGCAGTGCGGTCTCTTTTTCTCAGGTGTTCTGATGAAAAATTGTAACTGAAACGGCGAGAAAAAGACATCCAAATCATATTAATAGGAGCACATTAACTAGCCTCCATCTCCCTTGTCCCTGCTCTTACATTCCTATATTTCAAGCACTCCCAAAGATCAATGTATAGTTGATGAATCAGTCCTTTGCATGATTTATGTACGTATGCAGCATTATGTATCTATGTATGCAGTATTATTGCTCCATATAAGCAGTATTATCTAGAATAGTGTTCTGTTATTTTATTTTAGACTTATACTCTGTTTTTTGTCCTGAGGACTTGGAGCAGCTTACAGTATTCATAAAAATACAATTCTGTTATGAAGCTTTTCAAGTTCTAAATAAAATGCTAAAGTAAAATGTAAGAAAAGGAGTTAGGAGAGAACAATAGGCTGGAGACAAAATTTTAAAATCCGGAGCTAGACAACTACTAAGACCCCTATAGTGGGAGGGAGTTGTCTGTCCAGCAGATAACAAAAACAGGAGGCTGAACAGATCTGCCTAACTTTCTACTTTGGCAACTCGTCTTTCATGACACAAAGGAGTCAACACTGGTCCAACCTTTCCTTTTGATGGTTGTCTTATTTGTGCTCCAATATGCATGCATGCTGATAATTTGTCATATTTCCCGAGGGCTCCTGAGACTTGCTGAGATACTCAGTAATGATTATCCACCCATTTCATTTAAATGGAACTAGGTTGCACTCCTACAGACGTTAGCTACACGTATCTTCAAAGCATGTCCACAGTTGTTCTCTGCCAGTTCTTCCTCTTCTCCTGGATCAAATAATGACTTTTTTCTGTTTCTTCCTGAGTCTCCAGTTCACAGTATCCTGCTCCTCACTGAGAAAGTGAGAGTGGATCACCTTAAACTCTTACAGTTTTGCCCCTCTTCTCAGATAATTACTCAGGCTGCAATCCTAACCCCTAGTTAGGCTGGCATAAAGGTATTTCCCCCCCCCCCCCGCTGGTTAACTACCAGTCGTGTTCGACTCTAGGGTGCAGTGCTCATCCCCATTTCCAAGCCTTTAGAGCCAGTGTTGTCTAAAGACACTTCAGTGGTCATGGGGCCGGCATGACGAGACGCCGAGGCGCATGGAACACTGTTACCTTTCCCACCAAGATGGTACCTATTTATCTACTTGCATTTACATGCTTTTGAAGTGCTAGGTTGGCAGAAGCTGGGCTAAGGACAGGCGTTCACTCTGTCTTGTGGGGACCCAGGTCTTGAACCCTGGGCTGCTGGTTAACAGGCACAGTGTCTTAACCACTCGTGCCACCGTAGCTCTACAGGCAGGCATAAGTCCTGGCACATTTCCCATGCTGGCCTGGGGTGTTGCAAAAGTGCCCTAAAGCACTTCTGCGCCTCTCCTGGGGGTTTAGGCCAGTGCTCAGACATGCCCCAGCCTCCCCACACCACAGCGGGAATGAGGAGTGGGTGAGTTGTGTCGGCCTAATTTGGTTAGGATTGTGTCCCAAGGGACCCAACGGAGTCAGTTGTTAACAACAAACGTCAAACCTTTTTTGACTTTACAAACAAGCAAACATGGCTCTATTCCTCTGCTTATTTACGTGTACAATATGTTCCCACTTTACTCAGAAAAAGATGTTTATCTGGCTGACTAGCAACTATCCCCCCTTGAGAGAAAATGAAAGAATTGTTAACAAAGAATCTACAAGTTAAAAGCATGCACATTTCCAAAGTGATTTTCCCATCTTCTAAACATCCCCAAGACAAATCAGTTTAAACTATTCCACTTCCGACCATCAACATTTAACAGAAAAGGTACATTTTGAATAAGTATGAGGTGGAGGAGCTGACGCCAGCTGAGAAGCTGGAGATAGACCTTTTACAGCTGTCCATCTCAGTTGAATAAAATGACCCTGAAAAGTTTTTATGTTTTTTTATTTATGTTTTTAATTATGTTTTATGTCAGCCGCCTTGAGTCGGGCTAATTTGCCTAAGAAAGGCGGGATATAAATTTTTAAAATAAATAAATAAAGTACATCCCTTACCTCATCCCAGGCCGGTGGGCTAACCTGATGAGAGAAGGCCAAGATGAGGCAAGAGAAGAGGAACAAATGCTGAAGAAGGGGCTACAGGGGAAGGACATATTGAGGGAGATGAGAGGGAATCGAGCCTGAAAGCCACTTACTGGTAAAGAAGACCAGTCAGGAGGTTAACTTATAGGCAAGATCCAGGCACCTATGGAAGAGGGGGGAGGCCCCAGGGGAGGGTGGGAAACAGGCAGGTATAAAAGGGACAGGAGCTAAGGAGTCTGGAAGAAGGTGTGGAGATGTTGGTGGAAGGTTTGAATAAATTTACATATAAGAATGTATTAGAGTGGATTACAAGGCTTGCCCAAGGATGGAATAGAGGGTCTTGCCGGAGAGCACATTGAGGCTTGCCGAGGGCCACATCTTGCCCCCAGGCTAGGATTTGGACACCCCTGCATTAACTAAATGCCTGAACAGGGGCTCCAAGTGTACATGCAGGGGTTCTGTCCTTGCTTCCCCCTGCAATAACAGTGAATGCAAATATCCTCACTAGTAGGTGAGCTGCTACCTGTTCAGTTCCTAGTTAAGTCTCCATGTTCAAATGGCCATGACTGGTTGCTTCTCTGGTTTTGCTGAACATATGTAAAGTTATATGTGTAACTTAGCTCCACCATGAAAGAAGTGCGCATGCAATCCTAACCATTTTAGGCCAGCAGAACTCACCATCTCCCCATTCCTGTGGTGGAGGGGGGAGGCCAGCACATGTCTGTGCACTAGCATAACCCCCTAGGAGTGGTGCAGAAGTGCTTTATGGCCCTTTTGCAGCACCCCCAGGCCAGCACACAACATGTAATAGCTTAACTATGGGTTAGGATTGCACTGTGGGGTTTTATTCCACCCCAGTGTGTTCCCTGAACATGCAGATGATGTTGTGTAGCATCCCTGAACATGCAGATGATGTAGTGTAGCATGAAGATAAAGAGATGTATAAATGCCTCTTTGTTTCTACAAACCCAGATAAGTCAGACTGCCAGTTATAAGAAACTGATCAAAAGCTTTGTAGAGAGTGCTGTTTTCAGCTGAGACCACCAATCTGTAATTTCATTTGTGGCCTTATGTTGCACTTAACCAGCAGTGTGAGGCAAGACAGAATGTTATTGTTTTATCTACCAAACTATCTTGCAGTACATTTATTCTTTATTATTGGTGTTGTGTTCAGTGTGCATGTAATACTGTCTCTTCTGATATTGCTTTAGCTCCTCTGTTTGAAACGGAATGCAGTTACTTGGAGGCTACGCTTGAAGAGTTTTTGGCCTGGAGTGAAGGGCGGCCTTCTTGCTTCTGTGGACCATTCAGTGCTTATGATTTGTATAAATACTGGGCGTATGCTGACTATAAGTATATTGCTAAGCTGTTTGAAGACAAGCCAGACAATTTCCAGGTACGTTAATAGCCTTTTATTTTCCATATCCTATAATACTAGACAGGAGCCGCTAGGGCACGGGTGTCAAAATTTTCAACTTCAGGGCTCCTGGATCTTTAACAATTGTGTAAAGAAGGGAATTTTAGCAGGTGCTTCTTCTCATTTCACAGATCACTAACTGCACCTTCTGAAATTTACTTTTTAACACAATTGTTAAAAGTCTAGGAGCCCTCAAGTTGAAAGTTGGAAACACCCATGCTCTAGGACAATTTTAATCTAATATGCTGTGTGGTGCCTGGCGCCAGACGCCTGAGGAAGAACTAGCAGAGGACTTGATGTTCCTGGACTGGTCCTACAAGTTTGTGGAACCCCTTATGCTCTTGCCGACCTCATCGGGTATTTCTGCCAGACCTCCACCTTGGGAGAGAGCAGACGTCGAGGTGAATGAGGAGAGAGAAAGAGAGGAGGCAGAGGCCACAACTGAAGAAGAGAGAGCTGCACCAGAGGCATCGGCAGTGCCTCCCAGACGAATGCCCGCCTGGAGAAAAAAGTTAGCCAGGGACATGTCGTGGCAGCCCTGCTGAGAAGACAGGAGAGGCAAGCTACCAGGCTGGCCACAAGTGGATACAGAACCCGCCTGGTGGAAGGAGGTTCCTCCACCCCCAAGACCCGAATGGTGGAACCCTCCTCCGGGGCGGGGGATCTGGTGAGAATAAAAGGTGTGAAAGAGCGGGTAAGAGGAGGCAGGAAAGGAGATAGGAGGAACACGGAAAGGATGGTGTTGGTGGTGAGAAATGTAATGGCAGGAGCTGGAGATAGTGCTTGGTGTCTGATACTTACTGGACGTTGTTATTTAACTGTTGAGTGCTTGGTGACTGATTACTTACCTGGAATCATTACCTGTTTACTTACCTGCTACCTGTTTGCTGCAACCAAGTCGTGAACCTCCAAGAAATGGAAGCAAGTAAAGATGCAATTGTTGACATGCCACCTCTGTCTCCTTGGCATTATTTACCCAAGGCTCTCTCGTTAGGCTCATTCCTGGTGGAAGAGGGCTCCACGCCATCAACCCACATCACCCCGAGCAGAGGGCACCACATGCTGTGTGCACGTCGGTGTGCCACAGATGGCCATCAGGTGTGCCCCTGTAGTTTTAGGGACAGCAATTTGTTAGTAGGATCAATGAAGGCTGTGTGCCTTCTGCTAACAGTATGCACCCTTGTCAACTGTAAAAAAGAAAAAGAAACCCTGGTGATGTGCCCTGAAAATTTTAGCACCTTCTCAGGTACTCGGGATCAAGCAGGTTGAAAATTATTGCTCTAGAGTCATTACACAGATTTTGTCTTGAATAAAGATTTATTCTGGGTAAACCTCTTGGTACACTGAACACTAGTACCGTATAAGGTAGCAACTAGGTAGCTAGTACCTAGTTTATGGCCCTTTTTATAGGCAAGATCCAGGCACCAGGTATAAGGTAGCAACTAGGTTGCTAGCTAGTACTGTATAAGGTAGTAACTTGCTAAGTGACCTCAAGCAAGCTGTGATTCTTCCATGTTTCCTCAGTGAAGAATAATAATACTGCTCTGCTGTATAGGATTGCTTTATAAGATTGCTGATACAACACTTTGTTGTATTAGTTAAGCACTTTGAAAACTCAAAAAGCACTGTATAAATGCTATATATTGGTACAGCTTAAGATGAGGTGGGACAATATTAGAGAAATGCCAACACTAATATTGAGATTTGGGATGCCAGTTACTATTGTATAAATTGTGGTTGACATCCCAATTCTCAGTATTTATGCCAAGTAACTTGTAGACTACAGTACTATTATTCCTTCCTATTCTAAGAAGTTAGAATCTAATTTGATGCAGAGACATTTCTGCCTTTTACTGAAATTAAATACAGTACTCCACATATAACTTATCATCTAGATCAGAAGCGTCCAAAGATTTTGGCAGGAGGGACACATCATCTCTCTGGCACTGTTTTTACGGCCAGAAAAATGATTTACAAATTTGAATAAATTTACATATAAGAGTGTATTAGAGACAAATCCATAGGATTACAAGGCTTTCCTGAGGGCCTGATAGAGGGGTCTTGCCACAGGCCACATTAAGTCTTGCCATGGGCTGAATTTGGTCTCTGGTCCGAGGTTTGGACACCCCTGATCTAAATCAGTGTTTCCCATTATTTTTAGTATCAAGTCTCACGTTTTAAAATGATGCACTACCTGGACAGCTTTGTTAGACCTTTAAATGAGTTTTTACTTTAGCCACTCAAGCACCTGTTTTTTTGTTTTTTATTATGCACTATCTGTGCATAATCTGTTCACTATCTGTTTTTATTATGCATGACTGAGCTCTACATTCATCAAATTGAGACCATTCTGGTGATCTTGCATTTCCTGTTGCCTGGCTTTCGATAAGAGCTGAGGCATGTTTGCCTTATCCTGAATAATACATATGTGCAGCATAGGCTGCAATTCTAAGAGCATTTTTCTTGGAGTAATCCCCATTGAACTCAATTGAACTTACTTCTGAGTAGCCATGACTAGGATTGCACTGTTGGTTTCACTTTATATAGGGCTCAATAAATTTTCCTTGTCAGTTTCAGTTTCATACCCCACCAACAATTTGATCAAGACCCACAATTTGGGAAACATATTCAACATTTGCTTGTCACTTATGGGCAGGCCAGGCTTGGGATGTGGAAGGGGTTTGGCAGCAGCAGAATACTCCAAATCCTAATCCCTTTGACAAGCTCAGCCCCCTGAATCTCCCTAGGTGACTTGTGATGTTACAGTGATATTGCCACATGTGGATTCACTTGGGATTAGACTGTCCTTGTTCTTCTAATTCAGAGACATATGGCACAATCCTAACAAATTTAAGACCAGCCTGAATTGGGCATGCACAGCCCAGCTGATCCATGGGAAATTTTTTTTCCGGGGCCTGGGTAAGCTGGGCATGTGGAGCCCAGCAACTGCGCCATGCGTGCTTAGGTTACTTTTGAAAGTTCAAAAAGACACCAGTGACTCCTTAGTGAAAATTAGGCTGCAATCCTAAAGACATTTTCCTGGGAGTAAGACCTGTTGAACACAATGGAGCTTACATTTGAGTAGACATGGTTAGGATTGTGCTCACAGTCACCCTTGGCCATAAAGGTTTTTCTTTTCTGTTTTACTGTACAGTATATTAGTGTTTTAAATTAATATTACCGTAATTATTTTCTGTATTATATTACAGTGTTTTGTCATCATTTTTACATAGAGTACTTTTGGGTTGTGGAACCAATCGTCTGAGCTTCCATTATTTCCTATGGGAAAATCCACTTTGTAAGAACGCTTTGTGAGACAAACTTGCTTGTGGAACAAGTTCTGTTTTTCTTACAAGGCACCACTGTATTTAGTATTTATATACCGCTTTTCAACTGAAAAGTTTACAAAGCAGTTTACAAGAAAATGAAAAAATTAATAGCTAATGGGTCCCTGTCCCAAAACGGCGCACAATATAAAATGCAAAAAGAACACCACCAGAAGCCATTAGATCAGACCTTGCTGGGGTGTGTAGGCCAAGTTCCTCTCCCGCTTCTAAATAAAAGAGAAACACCCACTTGAAAGAGTGTCTCTTGCCCAGTTAGCAGAGGTAACTGCTTCTTCTGCTAACAGATCTTTTAAAGTCAGTTTGTAAATTAACCATATTTATTTGCTATTTTCAATCAGATTTTGTTTAGATATTTTTCAAAGGTGACTTGAAGGGCATAAGAAGTCCAAACTACCCCCTTTAAAACTTAAGATGATTTATAGGGCTATTTAGAAATTGTTTGAAATTTAGATTGCACTGTTTATCATTTACAGTTGTGTGGCTTAAGGTAATGATTCTATTATTTTAATGTATGAGCTGTATCTCACGTCATACAAGATATTTTGTTCACTTGATATTGCATTCCAGAGTTTTGAGCTATAAATCAGGAGCGTGATATATGCATGAAGTTTAAATAGAAATGAGACCTCTTAAAGTGACATATGAGTATATTAGCTCCATTGTAAGCAGCAGGAAAAATAAATGTAATTCACAAGTAATGTGCCATCTGTTATGGTTGGGATACTTACAAACAGCATTTCATTCAGCTGTTGATCTTTTTTACTGTGGAGAAGCAGCCCATTGTGCCAGAATTTCAGTACTTATCAATTCCTTTTCAGTTCATTGGTTAAAAACTATTTTGCCCATAATCACAGCAGGTATTTACTGAGGCAGCAGCATTTTCCAAAAAGGCTCTTTTTCAGATCTAATATTGATTATTCGCTCTCTTTCTTCATATGTTGAGGCAGAATATTGAAACTACTTAGGTGTGAGATTAAAGTGAGGGGATGGTTATTACCCGTAACTTTATCACCGAGATGGTTATAGTGGATTTTTAAATTTTATAACTGTTAAAAGCTAGAAGAACAACTTTTCCCTTTTGGTCTTTTGAAGCTACTGATAAATGCTCTTGCTGGTCTTGTGTTCTTCTCTATAAATCAAAGCATTTCCTAGCATGACCTCATTCACTTGGAAACTTGTCATTCATCGTAATGATTCTGCAGTACTAAATGTCGAGAAAAAGGATGCTCCTCTTTGGAAAGAGGAGCCTATGTTTAATGTTTTCTAGTGCACAGAAGACTGGATTCAGGAAGCCATGGGAAATTGTTCTGTAAAGTTTGGAAGGGCAACTTCTGTCTCTCAGGGGAGATTTTATTCTCCAGAAAGTGCTCTGAGGCTGGAAGTTGATCTTGCTGCACAACCCCTTCACAAGTGGTCAGGCTTCACGTAACAGTTGGTGCTATTTTGCAGTTATGAAACATCTCTGCTCAGCCGTAGCATGCCTCCCAGTTACATACAGGTAGAGCATACCACTGAGTAATGTGGTATGTACCACCAAAGTACATACCACAGAGCATACCACTGATCCAAGATGGATTACACCAACCAGCACCAACACTAACACTGTGCCCTGAAAGTACAGATGTTGAAGCCTCATCTTCTCAACAGGTGTTGAACACCATTTCCTAAAAGTACAGATGTTGCAGATGTATCTTCAAATGAACAGAAATTGTTCACTCAATTTCATCTTCTAGGATGGAGTACCTCAGAGATGTTTCACAAAACCAAAGCAGATAGTTTTCAAGTTAGCCTAGCTTGTGTTATCAACTTGTTTACATTCAATAACCTGTCCAATAGTAATAGATTCCCAAAAATCTACCTATAGGGTCTGCAGATAGACAGGAGCAAATATTGTTATCCATCTCCAACACTTTCTCTTGCTTTGATGCTCTATTTGGCCACCTTTGGTACAACTGAATTCAAGAGAAATCATTGTCCTTTTAAAAAAAAATAAAGCAAAATTGGACTTAAGGCCAAATTCATTGGAGGAAAAATGTTATGCTAAAAACCAAATTAGGCACGCTAGCAGGATGAGATCACTTTTTAGCACCTCACCCTTCAGACTGTTGCAACATGGTGCTTCTAGCAGGGCTGCAAACCCTTAGTGGGAGACTCTGGAGACCTCTTCCAGGTCAGACCAGGCACACAACCCATGCTATTGAATTCCACGCCTGCAAAATGACACAATAAAGTAATTGAACCGAAACAACTTTGAGTCAAACTAGAAGTTTGACTTTGAGTCAAACTAGAAACCAGAAGTTGGTTTCAGTTGCTTCTGCAGGCCATTTGAGACCTGTGGAGGCCAACAGAGGAGGTTGTGGGTCTGGTACTACTTGGAGGAAGCCTTTAAGATTTTGCAGCATTACCAGGAGCATCAATTATGGCCCACTGTATGTGGCCTTGACAAGCCACCAGTGAGTTGCAACCCATAGTTTGAAAGTGCTGCTTTAATAGAAGCCGCCCTCCCCAAATCATAAAAGGGATCACAACCCTTGCAGAGAGTGGTTAACGCTTTTCCTGGAGAAAACTGATGTCCCTTCCTGCTATTTACAAGGGTAATATGCAGGATCACACTATACAGCGATGAGCAACAACAAAAGGAAGATTAATCCTCTAGGACCAAAGTCCATCCTGCATGCAGCACACATGTACGCACCTCACCTGCAATTGCCCTTTAAAGACCAACAGATCTGATCATGAATCTCCCACTGTGATGTTTAGATATGTGCTGGAAACTATCGAAATAAAACATGATGCAGGAAATAACTGCATCTATCTAACTATCTGGTCTCTGTTACCTGCAGTCCGATGGCCTTTTCAAGAAATAGTGAAAAGGCTAAGGCAGTTGCCAGTTGATTTCAATAGTACTGAGCTATGCGAATGGGTGTTTTCACCCAGCACAAGGCAATTTCATATGTACATTTATTATTTTTGTTTGCTTTTTTGAGAACCTTTCTCTTAAGTCTGCTTTTTAACAATACGCCACTGCCCTAATAGGCCTGTTGACAAATTGGCAATTGATCAGCTGTCCTTTTGGATAAATTGTAGCCATTGTTTTAGGTGATTTGGCATTAAGACAACTGCCCATTAGATTAATTGTACGAAGAAGGAAGAAAGAAAGGAAGATATGAAAAATGTCCAGTTATGCAAAAAGGAATTTGTAAATCAACTCCATCAACTCAGCCTAAACAAATCTGAAGCCAACAGTAGCTAATATTTCAGGCAGCTCCCTTTCATTTATTGTGCCCAGTTAGTTAAGATATTTTGGAACTACAGTCTCATCCAGTTAAAGCATTTATAAAATTAAATATTATTCATTTTATATGTACAATTGGAGAGGGTATGGTAAATGAATTAGGGCACAATCCAGAGTAACGGGGAGTCCTTGCTCCGGTGTAAGAACAAATTGCTTTGGATTGCAGTATGAATTTCCCATAGGTTTTCATTAGATGGTGCAGTAACTACGGGTACATGTAATATCTCTTATGTGCTACTGTAGTTACTCTGGATTGTAGGATAAGTCTTACTTGTACTTTCCTTGAAAATGTATCTATATTTCTCTAATGGAGGGAATCTCCCAAACTGGTGGGTCACACCTCTATAGGGCAGTGGTATTCAATGTGGGGGTTGAGACCCCCTTGGAAGTGGGATCACGAAAGTGTGGGATCCATCATCTTGAAATCGGCACTGGGCTCTTCTGGGAGTATGTCTCATTGAACACAATGGGAGTTACTTTCGAGTATACATGGAGAAGCATCCTGGTAAGTTTGACGGGGAGTCCTGGACTGATTTTTAAGTTTGAAAGGTTTGAAAGATTTTTAAGTTTAAGTCCTGGGCTAAAATGCCTGAATACCGGAAGCAGGTATTAAATCCAAAAAGAAGTGTGCATTGGCTTCGTGATCAGAGACCAGAAGTGGTTTCTGATCATTTATTTCAGTTAATTGGAGGTTTGGAGCCATGTGAAGGTATCCCCTGCACCTCACACCCCAAGGCCAACATATAGGCACCCACTAAAAACCAATTTTTGGAAATTCAAACTGGAATGAATTGAAAAGGGACACAATGTAGTACTTAACATTGTAGAATCTGGATTCATCAACACCAACTCAAACCCCTAAACCTAGAAGAATGAAATTTGGAGAGGGTATTCCTTTTGTTATGTAGGCACCCACTAAGAACCAATTTTTAGAAATGTAACCCATAAAGGGGTGAAAAGGGATGCAACATGTTTTTGTCACTATACTTAACATCCTTAACAATATACTTAACAATATACTTATCAACATCCAGCCCAACCCCTGGACCTAAATGCATGAAATTTGGAGAGCATATTCCTTCTGTGATGTAAGTACAGATTTGGTGCACGGTGGTACACAGTGCATGGTGGTGCCCAGTGCATGGTGGTGCCTGCTGCCCATGTTGACCTCTGGTGTCTGGTGCTCTGTGGTGTGCTCTGGTGCCTGGTAGTGCCTGCTGCTGGGTGGTGCCTAGTGCCCAGTAGGGATATGTGGTTCCTGATAGCGCCTGGTACTGAGTGGTGCCCGCTGTCCGGTGGACCCTGGTGCCCAGTAGTGGTGCCTGCTTCACATTGGTGGTGCCTGCTTCACATTGGTGTCCACTAACCACTGATGCCTGGTAGTGCCCAGTGCCTGGTGGTGCCTCCTGTCCGCTGGGGCCCGGAGCTGCCCGGTGGTTTCTAGAAGGGATACTCAGTGCCCGGTGGTGCCCAGTAGGGATGTCTGGTGCCCAGTGGTGCCTTCTGCCTGCTAATGCTGGCTGTCCAGTGGGGCCCAGTGTCCACTGCTGCCTGACACTGCCCCCTGGTATTCTCTGGTTCCCCAGTGCCTGCCTATGGCCAGTGGCACCCACCTATGCCCAGCCGTGTCTGGGGCCCACAAATATTCTTGAAATTTTACTTCTGCAAAGGCAGGTAAATTCCTAGTTTATTAATATATGTGTGTAATTTTGTTAGAGATTCTGCTGCCAGATTTGCTTTCATATTTGATCTGTTATATATTATGATTCAATGCAAGTCAAATGTATTTTTGTAAAGGAAGAAACCAAGAACTAGGTTGATGAAGATGTGTTGATTTGCTTAAAATAAATCAAAGAGCCAGCCAACTATATAAAAATGAATGACATTTAATAATGGTCTTGCAAGAGAAGTTGTCAGTGTTGACACACTCGCTCATCAAATTGGTGTGATGTTTTGTTTTTTAATTTCCCTTTTTCCAAAGTTATTTTTTGAAATAGAATGGTTCCTTGATTTAAGAGTGACTTGAATTAAGAGCTTTTTGTATTAAGGAGAAAATTTTCTCAGAAAACTATCTTGAAAGAAGAGCATTTCTGAGGAATTTTAGAACAGGCTTCCATGGCCAGGGAACTCATGGGGGGTCCGGGGGGAGCAGCCTGAGCCAGGTGTGTATGTGGGATCTGTGTGTAGCAGTGTGGAAGGTGTGCCTTATCAGTGTTCTAATGCTGCTCCCCATCAGCAGCCTGGGAATGTTAAAGTTGCACAAAAAGACAAAGGGCACAATCCAGAGTAACTATGGGGAGTCCTTGCTCCCGTGTAAGAACAATTTACTCTGGATTGCAATATGAATTTCCCATAGGTTTTCACTAGGCAGTGCCAAAACTACATCAATGTAAATGTCTCTTACATGCTCCTGTAGTTACTCTGGATCGTAGGGAAAGATTCAAATGAGCCAGTGGATAGCAGTGACTCCATTAGTGATAGTGAAAGTCATCCTCCTTTCTCATCTCCCTCACACCAACCATGGAGGTTTTCAAACGTACAGTACAGTTCAGTACCGCACAGTAATTTCTTGATTGTAATGTTTTGTATTACTATATATTACAGTGTTTTGTAATCATTTTTATATCCAGTTAATATTTTTATATAAATATTTTTGGTTGTGGAACCAATTGTCTTGAGTTTCCATTATTTCCTATGGGAAAATCCACTCTGTATTTCAAGCATTCTGAATTACAAACATGCTTCCAGAACGAATTATGCTTATAAATCAAGGCGCCACTGTATTCTGCACATAGGCTGCTAGTGTTGTTGTTGTTTTCTCCACTAGAAGGAGAAAAAACTGGCCACACCTCTGTGCTGTTAAAACTGGCCACACCTCAAGTAGTGCAGTGGTAGTGGATCAATTCAGGGGATCCACAGTGAGTAGTACAATTCACATTACGGTATATCATACAGTACAGTGATGATGACAATCTGTTTACGTGGTGTGTGTTCTCTCACCCCAAGATAGCTTAGTCATCTATATAGTTTTGCCACACCAAACAGAGTTTTCTAGCGTATCAGTAAACTGGTGGGGATAAAGTGTTATGTGTAAACCATTGGCAGGCAGCTTATAAAGAGGAAAACTTGCCACTTACTAACCTTGCAATCCAGAGTAACTATGAGAGCACATTATGTATACCTGAAGTTACTGCACCACCTAGTGAAAACCTATGGGAAATTCACACTGCAATCCAGAGAAAATTGTTCTTAAACCAGAGCAAGGACTCCCCATATTTACTCTGGATTGCACCCTAAGTGATTCTTTATATCTAAATTTTGACAGACCACAAAAACTAAGATACACTGAATAACTTGGGGTGTAAACCTAACTGCACTCTGAGTTAGCGCAAGTCCCTTGTGCCGGCCCAGGAGAGTTGCAAACATGCTGTAAAGCACATTTAGTTCTACTAACCCATGCACAGTGCATTATTGTGCAGGTTACTTGAATCAAGCTTCACTGAGTTTAACAGAACATACTACCAGATGAGAGTATGATTGCATCCTAAATCTATGGAGCTCTCTGGAATTATTGTTGTCACACAGGAGAATAACAAAATAGAAGACATTTTAAAAAGGTGGGACAGGCTAGTTAGCAGGATGTTTAAAGCTTGATTTTTTAAAAAATCTGTTGTCTTTTCAATAGGACATCAGATGGTCTGACTTTGGATTTCCGGGACGAAATGGAAGAGAGAGTACTCTGTGGATTGGCTCAGCAGGAGCAAGCACTCTTTGTCACCTGGACACATATGGCTGCAACTTAGTGCTGCAAATACAAGGAAGGTAACAAGAACTACTTGAAACTGCCATCTCTTTTCATGGTTGATCATGCTCCACCAAAGAGTCCAGGGGAACATACATCTCTCTCCTCCAGTTTTTATTCTCAGAGCAACTCTGGAAGATAGCAAAAGTGAGAATTTAAACCTGGAACTCTCTAGCATAGTGACTTCCAGCCACTGTACCTTGACACACGCTGAGACCTTGGAGTTGGTAGGAAGACCACGTATTAGAAAGTTAATTGGGGAATGTGAGTCCCCTGCCAGCAGCTTGGTAGGTAAACTGATGGTGCACCTTGATAATTTTAGCACTTTGTCAGTATGCCTTAAGAAGAAAAGAACTGAAAATCTCTGCCTTAGCTCGTCTAAAACTAAGCTTTGCACAAGACCAGCTCACTGTGCCTGACTACTTCCTGATTTTTAAAAATTAAATTTTCAGTTGCTACTTTAATGTCCTTAGGCATTTAAAAATCCCAGATCCCAGACTTTTTACTCAAAAATAAAAATAAATTAAAATGAAAGATCAGTTTTAATTTATCTCCCTTAGTTCATGCAAGTTCTTATTAATTTTGGAGAAGGTTATATTTATAGTGTGAGCTTGATGTTGATGCCTGTGAATGAACCTATTTGCCATTTTGTAGCCTATTCAACTCAATTTTGAAAGATCCTCCACAAGTTTATGTTTTTATTGTCCCACATAATTTGATGTAAATTGCAAACTCGATCCCCCTAGAAACAAGTTGTTTCTTCCACTTATCTTTTTCCCCGTCTCTTCTTTACAACATCTTGACTGAGAGGAAGTGATATAAAACTTACTGATTCCCTTGGCCTCTATAGAACTGCAAGTTAGGCTTGACAAACAGATTAGGGAAGAAAAATCAAAGAAAAGCTGCAATCTGTAACAAAAAAATAATGGCTACTAGCCATTACAAGGTTGCCTTTTTCTTCTTTTTGCTTAGCAGTTTCACACAGGTATGTCTTGCCTTTGTTGAATATGTAGCCATACTTAAATTCCATAAATTTGGATTGTGGGCTATTATTTTAATAACTTCGCTTTTACAATTTCCACCTCTTAAGCAGTGCTGCTTATAAAACTCCGTTTATGTTTTTGTTTTCTCTGCCATGTATTTTAATAGTTCAGCATTCTGGATAATCCCCTCCTCACACCCACGCTCTTTTAAAACCCTGAAAGTTAATTGCTAATCCCTAGGTTTGTGAAGTCCTGTCCTAGGTTGTGAAATCCTGTCTCTACTGTTTCTGTAAAGAAGTCCACTGAGAGAGAGAGAGAGAGAGAGAGAGAGAGAGAGAGAGAGAGAGAGAGAGAATCCATAGATTAATTAAGCATCCATAGATTTGGACCACATGTGAAAACCATTTAGATTCCTTGCAGGAAGATCTCCACTTCTGTTCATGTGGTGAATCATGCTATGTAATAACCATGCCTTCCAGTTCCTCACAAAACTTACTGGAAGTTAGTTTGCTTTATTGATATCTGTGTTATTTACAATTATGCAACCCTCTACTTCCAGGAAAAGGTGGCATCTGTACCAACCAGAAGACTCCAGTTTTCTCTATCCTACTAGAATCCCCTATGAAGAATCCAGTGTGTTCAGCAAAGTCAATGTTGTCAATCCTAACCTAAAAAGCTTTCCACAGTTCAAGAAAGCACAAGCCCATGTGGTTACCCTTCATCCTGGACAGGTAACTCCCGACTTATTACTTCATTTAGACCAGGGGTCTCCAAACCCCGACCTGGGGTCAATATGTGGCCCTTGGAGAGCCTCAATATGGCTTCCAGCATGACCACTTTTTGCGGCCCTTGGGCAAACCTTGTACTCCAGTACATTACTATATGTAAATTTATGTAAATATATTTAAATTTGAAATGTAAATTAGTTTTCTGGCCCCCAAAACAGTGTCAGAAAGGTGATGTGACTCTCCTGCCAAAAACATTGGAGACCCCTAATTTAGATTATTGAGGAAAGCAAATTAAGTCAGGGGGCAGTGAGAACTAAAGGGGTTTCTCTTTCAGTTTCTCTGACACAATCCCAGAGTGACCATATAAAATGGAGGACAGAGTGTCTCTTCCTTTAACCATTGCATAGAAGAGGGAATTTTGGCAGGTTTAGCTCAACATAAAAGGCTTAAAGAGCAGCACCTGCCTAAATTCCCTCTTCTATGCAATGCTTAAGGCGCTCTGTCCTCCATTCTGTATGGTCACCCTGCACAATCCTAACCAACTTCCCAGCAATGAGGTGAGAGCAGTGCTGCTCCAGGTTAAGAGAACAAACATTTCCTTACCTTGCGGAGGCCTCTGTGACTACCACCCAACTGCAGGATGCACCACATGCCCCATTGATATCTGTGTTTCAGTGCTGAAAATTTGGTTAAGGTTTGGACCTTAGACTTTTCCAGTTTTTTTAAATTTAATTTACTTTTTGGCCTACAGAAATCTTGATTCGTGTTAGTAATTTGTTTCAATGGAAAACTGCCCCTTCTCAGTGTTTCATATGAAGAAAGTAGCCTAGTTTCATAGACTTTTACATATGAGGCTCCAGAGATACTTTACTTAACAGGCTTCTAAGCTGAGGAGTAGCCCATCTCTGCACTAAAATCAATAAGTTGCGCAATGTGCCCTTAATGAATAAGTATGCAGAGCCAGCAGAGAGCTCTAACTTATGCTTTCATGGTGATGGATAACATCCATACTTGCTCAGCTAGCTGTGTCACTTGTGTTCACAATATGCATTAGTATTTCAATGGAGGGTCTCGCAGTACTTTCAGCAAGGACATGTGAATGTTGATTAATCATATTTTACTAGGACAAAGGCTCTGATGTCTGAACAGCAGCCTTGTGAAGTAGCTCTTAATTTATCAGTACATCAGGACTTGCATCTTCTCAACCCCACTAGAATCTTTCCTTTCAAATTAATTTTAATATGATTTCTCCTTACCTCAGCAGAGTGTTCCTTTGTTCTAAATGTGAGTCACATCACAAAAAGGACAGGGCTTCTCGGATTTAAGGCACTTACAAAGTTGTTATTGTATCACATTATTCTTTGATTCACTGTAGATGTCTTACCTTTGCAATCACAAAACTGTAAGGGAATTAATGAATTGACTTCACAGTTTTTCCCTTAGCAAAGAAGATTTTGCACTTAGTTGTGTTGCTCATCTTTTTCAAAAGCCATTTCTGTCCAACGTTGCATATACACAACACGAACCAATTGTGAACACCTATAGACTGGGCAAAAATGGGTTAAGCTGCAGTGGGAAACTGTCTTGCATTCAGCCATCTACTACAGTTAGGAATTCAGAGAAGACGCTCTGTTCCAGTGATTAAGGAATAATAATGAAGCAGTGGTATCACTATTATTTAATTAAGCTCAAAGTAATTAGAAGTTGGATCTTGTTAAGAATAAGAAGGTGCTAGCCCAGCTGCGTGCCGCAATGCTCTGAAGCACTACAATACAAAAAGGGATGGTGATGAGGGCCTTCTTCTCTCACACCCACTGAATGAGTAGTGACTTGAAGCCAAGCTTCTTGTTCCTCTTAGGATTGTACAACAAAACGAAGCACATGAACCAGTATTCTTCCATGTTTTCACACGGAACAGTTCCATGACAGTTCCATGTATTCTTCCATGTTTTCATGTTTTTCAAGGTTTTGCCTATGGAAAGCTATCAGGTATGGCTGTCAGATATACTATCAGGTGTAGATGTACTATCTACCTCCACTATCTGCTTTGTGCATTTCTCAGGTCTAGATGTACTTACTATCCATTCTAGTTAGTTCTAACCTAACTTTCTCCAAAACATATCTGTAATATATATCCACCAGCCCATCCTTTTTTGAAACAGCTTTTTTCCACATAGGATATTTTTAACTTGAGAAGACATTAGTTATGTGATTTGATGTGTCTTACCTCCCTTTGGTATAACTCCAGGGAAATTATACTGATTGATCCTTCTGAATGTGAAAAAACCAAGAAACTATTCAGTGAATGTCAGTCCCCTTTGCCTTACAAAAGAATAATCTATCTATCTATCTATCTATCTATCTATCTATCTATCTATCTATCTATCTATCTATCTATCTATCTATCTATCTATCTACAGTATTTATATACCGCTTTTCAACTGAAAAAGTTCACAAAGCGGTTTACAAGAAAATGAAAAAAATTAATAGCCAATTAATAGCTAATAGAATCCTGTCCCAAAAGGGTTCACAATCTAAAATGCAAAAAAGAACACCAGCAGAAGCCACCAGAGCAGATATTGCTGGGGGTATGTAGGACCAATTACTCTCCCCCTGCTAAATAAAAGAGGAACACCCACTTGAAAGAGTGTCTCTTGCCCAGTTAGCAGAGCTACATAATGCCTGTGTCCTGGCTTTAGTCAGCCCTGTTTGGTATTGGAAAGGATTTGATAAAGTTATTTAAATTCTTAGCTAACTAAAGATGCCAACACTTTAATAGACATTGTTCTACCTGAAAGGAAAGCTTGAGCATGTATTGCAAATACAATTACTTGGAGATTTGAAATCAGCTTCATTTGGTGGTAAATTTATTGTAATCTCCATTTCTTGCTTGACCAAGAACAGCATGCCTTAGATTAAGATGTGGTAACAATGCAAAATTGGAAAATAAAATAAAGATAAAGATTTGCTTTGGTATTCTGGAAAGCGGCTGCATGCTGGCTAGGGACAGGCTATGAATATTAAAAGAACTGTAATGTGCCTAATGCCATCTTCTGGCCAGTGTGTCTCATTCCACTACTTTTCTTACACTAAAGACATTTGGGATCTCTGCTTCAATATATATTCTAATTACTTTTTAATGCTGCCTTGGTCTTTAACTCTAAAGCGTGGGTGAATGGAAGTAGATGAGCAAAATTCAATACAATTTCATGAATTTTAAAAACATCTGACTAGTCAGTTATAAGTTAAATTTTGGAGAAGGTTTAATAAGGTATCCTAAATCTTGCACCAACAACTGATTTATGTTTGAAATGCTATGCTATCTTTAAAACATCTGTGTGATTTATCAGTGATGGTCAAATAATTCTGTCTAGCAAATGCACCTGTGAATGATAATTTGAGCTTGTGATTTTATGATAATAATTGCATACTTAAAACAACAGAAGCAAACTGAGAAGTTCATTTTTGGGTGTATGTTTTTAGCTCATTGGCCTTGGCTCCCTATCTGACTCAAAAAGTATATCTCAAAAACTGCTAGCATTAAAAAGTTCATGGAAGGGAACTCATCTTCACCATCCTAAAAGCATTTCCTGAATGTCAAGCAAGTGAGGCCCTGCAGAGGAATTTGTGAAAATCAGAGACATCATCCATGAATGAAACTAAGGGTGCAATCCAGAGTAACTATGGGGAGTCCTTGCTCTGGTGTAGGAACAATTTGCTCTGGATTGCAATATGAAATTCCCATAGGTTTTTGCTAGGTGGTGCAGTAACTATGGGTACACGTAATGTCTCTTATGTGCTCCCGTAGTTACTCTGGATTGTAGGGTAATACAACCTATCACTTCATTTATTTGCAGATACTGCTACTCTGCTGTTTAACCAAAGAAGATATATTTTTAATTGTGGTTTGATTTTCACTTGTGTTGCAAACACACAGTGTGATCCAGCCAAAGTTAAAACAAGTCACATTGATTTTAAGGGGAGAGATAAGAATACGTTTCTGTCTCCTCCTGAAATCAATGAGACTAAAGGATGCGTAATTCAAAGGGCATTGTGCCCATGTCAGTAATATATAAAAGGAATGTACTGAATGATGATCAACTTTCAGATCTAAAGCATATGTATGGAACAATACCTCTCACTAATTTCCATAAGACCTTGAGCCCAATCCTATTAACCCTCAACACCAGCACTGGATGTTGCAAATGTGCCATAAAGCACAGTAGGTAGGCACAGATTTGAGAAGCCTGATTGTGGGACCTGGGGCTTTCTTCAGGGGAGGAGATGAAAGCCCTTGTATTTTCAGACCTCCAGTTGTACCAGCAGTACCATTGAAGCAGCAATAGCCGTTATGATGTCACCGTTCCCAGCAGAGCTGCCAGTTATAGGATTGGGCTGTTACTTCCCAGTAATGGTTTACAACTGTAACTTTAGCTTATCAGATTTGTAGACTATTAATTATCCACTTCCTAATTTTGCATTAAATAAATAAATTCTTGAGTGCTACCCTGTAATTGGTAATTTGGTTTTATAAAGATTTTCTTTCACTTTTTCCAAATATATTCATAATCTTTCTTTCTGGAAGGTTTTTTCCCCTCAGGATGTAGTGATGTAATTTTTTTTTTTGGTATTTGCGCATTTTTATTTTACCATCTGTTTTGCATAATTTCCCCGGCTACCACCAAAGTTATCCATTTTTTTCCCTCTGATAACTTTATACTCCAGATATAAAATCTGTTTATAACAACTTGGTGCTTGCATGTGCACGTGTTATCTTGGCTACTTATTTACGGTGCTTGGTTTGCAGTCAGCAACCTCTTTTAGCACCAATGGAAAATAATTTAAATTGCATGCCTCATTGTAAGCCTGTGGTGATTCCAAAAATATCTAACTGCACTGTTATTTTTTATACTTCTACACATTCTTGCCCAGCCTATCTTTGAGTGAGAATCCTTGCACATTACAGTTTGAGGCATATATCAAGTTTCAAAGTAGGATGTGTAGAAGACATCTTTATAATCATCTTGCATTTTTGCCCTTTTTCTTACACTATTTGTTTTCCATCTTTATAGTTTTCTCACACTGCTTGTGATGTGATTTTTTTATATTTATCATAGAACTGCCACCACTATCTAGATACCTGTAAGAACATTGTTACTATAAATCAGAAGTGTGTGGGTTTTGATATGTACTTTGAATACCACTGCACTAAAAGGCTACATTTAGTTCAATGATGGGTTTATTATTGGGTCCTCATGGTAGAGAAAGGCGGGGTAAAAATCCTTTAAATAAATAAAATATAAATAAATTATCTCCGTGCACACAAAAGGCTTGCACTGAAGGACGCCTTCATGAGCAGGAGTTCCATAAATGCACTATAGAGCGCATGGGATTTTGGATTGTGGAAATTCCACACGTTTGTCTTGGCTTGGAGACAAAGAGCACAATCCTAACCATGTCTACTCAAAAGTAAGCCCCATTGTATTCAATGGGTCTTACTCCCAAGATGCCGTCTTTAGGATTACAGCCTAAATCCTTGAAATTCAGATCTCAAGAATTCTGCTTCTATCTGTGATAATATCTTTATCTTCTGTATTATGTGAAAGCTTATGTATTACCTTTACATTATTTAAATTGCCCCATTGCTATGGGTTCTTAGGTTTGGATTTAACATGGAGCTTGCTAATACGTTTAAATGTCTTTCTGAAAACAACGTGACTAGTTTAGAATTGAACTAGTCACTATCTCACAAGTTTAGAATTGAAATATTTATTTAAAGCTTTATTAATGATCTACTGGACTGTAATTTCAGGCTCAGGGCATGATCCATCCATCTTCAGCTTAGCACATTCAACAAGACAATCCTAAGCTTCCTGGAGCATTGGCACTGCCACAGCGCCAAACTGGCTGTTAACAGTACCCTATACACAATATTTAAGCAAGAGCTCACTGAAATCAATACAACTTGCTGAATCTAAGTGAAATCAGTGGGATTTAGAAGTGCTTAATTTGAGGCAGATTATGCTGTTTGATGTTTTGCTCCATCTGACTGAAATTGGAAGTATATAAGTGGAAGAAACTGCATAGAAACTGCAATAATCGGAATTCTACGTGGATTTTTCAATGAACTAACACTAGATGGATCTGACAGAAATATAGTATAGCAGTCATGGAGATTTCCTGAAAAATCTCAGTGGATTTTCAGTCCCGGTATAATGTCTTCCATGTGTCTGTCTCCATGGAATAATTCCAAAAGCAATTCAAAAGAAGAAAATGTTACCTGAAATCTGCTCTTAATTTGCAGATAGGAAACGATTGCTGCATTAGAAAAGCTACCAGAAGCATTTGCTGTATATGGCAGGATGGGGATGCGTGTTTTGCTGAATGTTTTTTTCTGCCGTTTCCAAGTAGTTGGATATTTTTAACACTTACTCATTGTTTATATTTGCAACAGTTCTGGGCTTAATAACTCTGTTTCAGATAAGAGGATTTTGGATGAGAGGTTATCAATAGGTGGTTCAGTGTCTGTTGTAAATTATGGTAGTCGGGACTGTGGGGACTATTTAGGCTTGAAATAATTCTTCTTATGGATCAGAAAAACCAAGGGGAAGTCCAAGCATGCTGAATTTTGTTTCAGGCTAACTTTGTATATCACCTTGAGAAAAATGCCTTGCAAGAATTGACTTTTCAAACAATCAAAATAATACCTTGAGGCACATATCTCATTGATCATTCCTTCTTCATTCCTTTATTTTTTAATGCCGCTTTGAGCACTCTGTTAAAGCAGCCTGTGCATGGATAAATCAAATCAAACCAAGCCCTAATTTTGCTCCAGTGTATTTACAGTGACATTTCTGTATGTTTTGTAGAGATTCTGCAGATGTCTGAATGCTTGTAAATACTTCATATTCCTGGAGTGAAAGTAAAAGTGATAATAAAGTTTTTTTTTAATTCTTAAAATAATATGGACTTGGTAAAAGCTTCAAACCAAAAGGAGATAGCCTTTTTATATTATAATCAGAATTATACTTGGATTATAATATGAATTACACACATCCAAAAATTCTTGGATGTGAGGTATGTTAGAACTGTACAGAAGATTTTATAGGAAAAGATTTCTGTGACTATCTTAATTTCTGTATGTTTTATTTTCAGGTCCTCTTTGTTCCCAGACACTGGTGGCATTATGTGGAATCCATTGATCCTATCACTGTTAGCATAAACTCTTGGATTGAACTGGTAATCATCATAGGATTGCTGTTTATCTTTTAGAATATTGAGGCCCGTACTTTATAGAACATTATATTCTGAATGTTCACACATGGGTGGATACTGCCTGACCATCTTGGTGCAATTTTGGTGCAATGACCATCTTGGTGCAATTTATAATAATAACCTGTAGTCTGTTCTTGAAATTAGGTCAACAGCAGAACAGAAAGTTTTCACACTGGCTTCCATACACCCAGTACTTGTATCCTTTGCTCCAAAGAATCAAAGCCAAGAAGCACTTTTAGATGGCCGGATGGTGTTATTGTCTGGGTGTGGAGGGCATGTGTAGACACCTCTGGAACAATTTTCTGGCAGATCTGTGTTGAGACATTCTCTAAAACAGAACAGGCAGTTAATCAAACTCAGGCTACAATCCAAAGTAACTACAGGACCTTTTACACAGTTATGGTGCCACCTATGGGAAATGCATAGAGCAATCCAGAGTAAGTGCCTCTTACATCTTCCCATACTTACTCTGGATTGTAGGCTCAATCATGTTAGAACTTGCTCAAGTCTTAAGTTTGGTTCTTTCATGGTTTAAAAAAATTGGGAATATATTTTTCACCTTGTAATTTTCTACATCATTTTGAGACCAGAATTGCATGCAGGCTTTGAAAACTATCCATTACACTTTGGGGGCAGCAGATTATTCTTGTGGAGGGAAGAGGAGGGAAAGAGGAGCAAGAGGAAAAATACAATGAGCATGTCATTTTTTTATTTTAAAAAGTAGAAAAATTCCACTTCTTTGCAGTTGAATGATATGAGAATAGGCAAGAATTAAGCCTGTTTTATTGTGCTGAAAAGCTCAAGTAGTACTTTTTACAGGATGGTTCCATTTTTTTCGTTATCTTTGTTATTTTCTGAAAATACTTATATGAGACAAATGCTAGCAAGCTCTAGATGTCTCCTTGTTCCAGTTCTGTCAGAGCAACAATTTTCAGCTGTATCTAATGACATACTGACTGCTATGACCTTTGCCACTTGTGATGACACTTCTGGCTTTCAAGAAACTCTTCTGAATTGTGTGGCTCTGTTTCTTGGATAAACGTCTGTAGCAACAAATTGTCCTTCTGCAGGCTCCTTAGAGCCGGCGGAGGAAGTGGGACAGACAACCCTGCCACAGAACCCCGTAGTTTTTTCTTAATGATGTTCAGAAACTGTGCTCCAAACTCGCACCACACACCTGCAGACCTTTCATGGTACACCATGTGAAAATCATTGTGTTAAGAGTGCAATTTGCTGGGTGTGACTTATCTCTTTCCCAAATTAAAAACCTCGCAAACAATTTGGAAGATTAGAACTATTAAGTTGATCATGAATATAATGATCATGATCATTGAGGGACAGCTGCTAATAATCTTTGTTGTACAGATGACAGTTGATTATACCTTATTGTCCATAAAAATGACAGCAACGTAACGTTTTAGAAGTTGAGCTATTCATCTTGAAGAAATAATGCAAGACACAAGTGTTAAAATAAAATATCAAGAAGATTTTCATTATTCACTCAAGCGGTTCCCTGGCTTCCAGTAGTAACCAGCTGCTTTCATATTAGTATGACAGGAGCATTTCATGACAGCTTCAGTAACTTTAATATTGGTAAAACTAATTATTTATTGAGAGTTTGAAATAAGATGAGAAAATTTAAATTTGCTTTCAACATATCAAGATCTCTCCAGGCCTTGCATCCTAAAGTAGAGACTGAGCTTGTTCACTGTGACACTTCTAACAATTTTCATATACTCAAGGTAACCTAGACCAAATGTGGACATTTTAAAAAAAAACATGATAATATAGGACTTAAAAGTTTTTCAGTCATACAAAACTATACTGTGATAATATCTGAAGTAAAAACGTTTTCCAGAAAGATATTTAAACTTCTGTTTAAATCTGCCTTGAAGTATACATGACCAGATTGCTTTACATTCGGTTCTCTTTATATGTGAATTTGCTATCTGCAAATTTGCTTATCTGAAAGAGGCCAGAGTTGCTACCTTCTTTCATTTCCTATGCCTTTATTCTCGTTATCTGCTAGAGGGTTATCTTCAAGAGGTTTAGGTACCTCCAGAATAGCGCCTGACCAGTACAAACCCCTTTTAAAATGGTCGACAAACTTCCAGTGGTCGTTTTAAATGAATCTGGGATTTATATTATATTTATATTATATAAACTGCACACCAGCAGTTTTTTTTGAAAATTGATAAGGCACACCATGGTGTTGGTGGGGGTTCATATTTCCCAATGACCCTAACTGATCCATTGCCAAATTGCCTTGGCACACCAGCAAACCATTTTTCGGCACATCAATGTACCATAATATAGTGACTGAAACTGGCTGCATAACATAAGAACGTAAGTAGAACGTCTGCTGGATCTGGCCAGAGGTCCATCTAGTCCAACTTCCTGTATCTCACAGTGGCCCACCAAATGCCTCAGTGAATAGGTTATCTTTTTTTCTTGTGAAAAGACAACTGCCCGGATGCCATTTGGAGGTTGCCTACATCTGTCCCATACCATCCATCCATCTGCACACACATCCATACCCATCATGGATTGTAGCCATTTGATGGTCCTTTTGTCTAGGTGTTGTACTGGAGGCTTTGGATGAATTTTGGAACCTCGAGTATATAGGAAACCTGCATTCTCAAATCCAGCTTCAGCAGAATAAATAATACAACTGCCATTTTGATAACTTTAAACATGTCAGTTGTATTAAGCATGAACATGACACGTTACTGGAAGAGATGCTAACATTTTTTCCCAAAAGAGTGCATCCTGCCCTAGTTTGATTATAGAAAGGGGGAACTGGTGGTGTTCCATAGGGAAGTTGCAAGAAATAGCGTGGCATCAAGAATGGTGTCTCTTCCTGCAGGATATTATCCAGCTTCTTTTGACAAATGCATGCCAGCCCCCACTTTTCCAATTTGTCTCTTGCTTCCATTTTCAGTGGTGCCTAAATTCCATGTTTCACAATGAATTTGTTCCTCTTTGCCTCTAAAAACAGCCCCCACATCCAAAGCAATTCAATTCGACAAGAGGTTTCTGCCTGCATGCCTCGTCCTGATGAAATCCAAAATGAGTCTTTGTATTTCACTGCCTGGAGGCATCCAAGAAAGACATGACAGCTTGTAACATGTAAGAATCAATTACCGGATTCTTGTTTCATCTTTAAAAGCTGCATGTGGATATCCTTCGTTAAAGACAACATTTACTTTTTTTTTCTTCTGCTGCTCTTTAAAGCTGCAATAATACATCAGTAGGCTGGTGATGTTGTCAGATGCCAGTGTGTTCCCTGGAATTTAAAATAATTTAGCCTTGTATCTGCTATCGTTCCCAGGGCATTTGCTGCCTTGCATTAATATCCTTTGTGTTTTAAGAGCTTAAATCATTTAGAGATACAATTGGGGACATGCCTTTTTGATCTCCCTAAATTAAAGATCCTATATATAAGACAGTATCCCTGTGGTATAAATTAAGTTCACAAGTCTCAATTAACAAGCCTCAATTAACAATGTATTGTCTGCCAATTAGAAGCATGTAATTGTTTGATCCTGTGGTTTTTATGGGTATATCATACGACAAAAACCAAGCAAGAATAAAAAAGGAATTTAATCCTACCACTCCCACCCAAAGTTTTCGTCATTACAGCGATCTCCTGACTCTCCTGTACATGCTGACCATTCTTGCCCCAGCTAGCCATGACAGTTGATCTAGAGAAGCTGAGAGAATCAAGGAAGCATACAGCTATGCACATTCAGGGATGTGATGGTGGTGTCCATCTCCAGGCTGATAGCTCTGCTGTGTCAATCAAAGGGGACTTTCAGAGAAGAGAGGGCTTTCTGAAGAAGAGGGAAATGATCCTTTTGAAGGATTCCATTCCTTAGATCAGTGATTTTCAATATGGATGGTCTGCAGGTGAGCCTTGGGATTTTGGGAAGGTTCAATAGGGCAATTGGGGTATTTGAGTTCCTATCAGCAGCATGGTGTGTCTTGTTAATCGTCAAATAATTGATGGACTGCCTTGACAATTTTAGTGCCTTGTCAGTGTGCGCTGAGATGAAAAAGATGGAAAATCGACACCTTAGATCAGTGGTCCTTAACCTTTTGAGGACCATAGCCCATGGGAAAAAAATTCTCACAGATCAGCTGGACTGCTCCTGCACACTTCCCACCGGTCCAGTCCAAACTGCATATGCGCAGCCCAGCAATTGGACTGTGCATGCCCAGTTCACTCTGGAGCCGGGGCAAGCTGAGCATGCACAGCCCAGCTGCTGGGGCGGTGCATGTACAGTTTTATCTGGACCAGCTAGAACTTTGCTGGTTTGGCCCTTGGTCTAGAGGCAAACTATTAGTACCAGGTCCACATGCTCAAATGTGTGTCTCCTCATGTCTTTAATTAAAAGGAAAGAACCAGAAATGTTTGGCCACATAGCAGTCTCCTATGCCATTCAGAATGGCGTTACAGAAGAATAGGAAATGGGGGGCAGTATGAGACAGCCCCATCCCAAACTAAAACTCTCACATAGATAGGCCTTTTGATTTGCTGATGCAGAATATTGTTTCCTTCCCTGTTGCATTTTGGAAATTGAATTTCCCTGCAGTCTTCTTGAAGGCGTACATTCCAGTCATCACATTCTTAACTTTTCCTCTTTCTTGTAGGATACAGATCACGAAGCCCGCATAGAAGAAGCAATAACTCGAACGCTGATATGTGCAATCAAATCTGCAGAAAATCCCAGTGCTTCAGACTGCTGGCTCAATCCCACAGAGGTTAAATTCTCCTTTATGTTTGCTAGTAACGGTTCCGATACCCAGTGGCGTTTTTCTGAATTATAATGCAAGTTTCAGCTTTCCCATCCCTAACACTTGTAAACATTTGTTGACATCTCCCAAGTGACAAAATATGAGTGTGTATGACAGCTCCTCTTTGGGTTGAATGCTTCTGTAATAACCAAAAAATGCTGGCAGCAAACACCTTTTTCTTTCAGGGGATTTCTATTTCTTACTATTCTTGAGCACTGAGTGTTGCTGTTTTCCAGCATCATTGACAGCTATTCTAGTCAATGGGAGAAGCACATTCTGGGGCTATTCAGAGTATTTGCTCCAGTTTCCTCCATCATTGACATTCCCCCAAATCCAGAGTAACTACGGGAACACGTAAGCTACTTTACGTGCACCCATAGTTACTGCACCACCTAGTGAAAACCTATGGGAAATTCATATTGGAATCCAGAATAAGTTGTTCTTACACCAGAGTAAGGACTCCCCGTAGTTACTCTGGATTTTGCCCATTGTTGAACTTCACTGTTGTACTTACAGAACCCAAAAGGAGAGCCCTGATGGATCAGTAACAGCCCATTTTGTCCAGCTTCCTGTATCTCACAGTAGCCTACTAGATGCCTTTGGGAGCATTCATTTTGCATTATTAGAAATCTTACTGTATTTAATTTCTGTGCTGCCTTTTAGAAATATAATTATTCTTAGCACAATTCATGAAGGTTCCTCACTGCAGTTTAACAACTCAATAGTGTAGTAGACAATGAGAATCTTCAAACTCATGAGTTAGTATTTCACTTCAGCCAAGGTGAATAGGATATCTTTTTGAAGGGATTTTCATTGCCCTTTGATTCCCCTGCTTGTGCAAGCATTAGCTTAAGGCTAAAATCCTAACCACACTTTCCTGGGAGTCAGTACTATTGAACACAATGGGACTTACTTCTGAGTAGACATGCTTAGCATTGCACTGTATGACTAAGGGCAAAATCCAGAGTAACTATGGGGAGTCCTTGCTAAGGGTAAGAACAATTTGCTCTGGATTGCAATATGAATTTCCCATAGGTTTTCACTAGGTGGTGCAGTAACTACGTCAACATAAATGTCTCTTACGTGCTCCCATAGTTATTCTGGATTGTAGGGATTATCCTACTAGTGGGAAAATGTATTGAATTAATGCATTGTAGATTCTTGCACACCTCTAAAGTTCATAGCATATCAACTTTAAATACAGTCCTGAGTGATTTTCTTAGCAGAATATGAGCACTGTCCTAACCAGGTCTACTCAAAAGTAAGCCACATTGTGTTCAATGGGTCTTTCTCCCAGGAAAGTGTCTTTAGGATTGCAGCCTATGTTTGCATACCACAACTATAAGAACAAAATATGTCTCATAGTTATTAATGGAGCAGTAGTAATAATAATGGTGTAGCTGAGTTGGTTCCAAAATGCCTTTTATGGAAAAGGCACATTTCATTCATGGAAGTGCTGTTTTCCATCTTGCACTGGACTCAGCATGAGTAGAGGATTGCACAGGGAAAGTGTAGCATAAATCAAATTCCTCTGCTTGCACAGACTGAAGCACAAGAACAGCTGTAAAATGTCCTTATTGGAGCGCTGTGCAGATTTTTGTATAAGTAATCGTACAGGGTTTGTGGAACAGCTCTAGTGCCTGTTTTCCTCCCGCTTAGGTTTCTTCAGGCCCTGCCCAATATTTATGCATGCTTTGCAGTCTAACATGAGTAAGCAAGTACAAAAAATTTTAAGTTAAAGCCCTACAAACTGGCAATCTAGATAAATTAAAATAGTATCAATAAGACAGAAAATGAAGGGAAATCCATTAGCTTGAAAACAGTGAAATGAATTTGTACAGCCAAGTATATATTGAAGGGGAAAGCTAAAGATACTTCTTAAAAATTGGGAGGGACTGAATGAGTCAGATCACAAGTATTTCAAACGCAAAGGCTACTTAAAAAAGAATCAAATGGGGGAAAAAAAGAAGTAGCAACCAAGGTCTTAGAAGCCAGAAAAGACCCAAATAATGCTTTTTTTAAAAATCAAGATGGTAAAATAAAGCAAAAATAAAGAAGATAAGGAGAATAAAATGTATGAACAACTTCTCAGAGTAGCAAAGAAAGTATCTGTATGTGGTCTGACTTTTCTTTTTTTACTTCTCAGGCTGAAGTGACATCCCATGAAACTAATCTTCAGTACTTAAATAGAGCTGTATTTGGCTATTTAGAGCATCAGAAGTTACGTACAAGTGAAGACAAAGATTCTGCAACTACTAGTACCGGAGACAAGCTTCCAGAAGCATGCAAAAGAAGAAAAGTTCAAATAAATGCAGAACTTCAGGATTCCAAATTGGTTCCCTGTGAATCTCATCATAAAACAGGAAAGTTGGAACCAATTCCATTTGGACAGAGTCTCCTTCGGGTTCTACCACAGTCTCTGGAAAGCAACCCAAGTACAGCAACTGAAAGTGACTGTAAAGATTTTCTCAATGAAAAGGGAGGACACTTTAGGAAATTGCACTGTGCAGGGAAGACATCTGTAATAGATAGCGTTTCTGGAACATTTATAGAGCAGAAGGACACAGGCTGCAGTGCCAGCTCCCTACATACTGTCATTTGTACAAATGATTTGCTAGATTGTGTGCTGAATCCACAAGTCATCAGTTTAATGGCTCATCTTTTGTTGGAGAGAGTTAGTGTTTAAAGCCTTTGTATTTTAGAAAATAAAAGCCCAACAATAATCATGAGCTGGAATTTTCTTAACTTTCCATATTTTCCTATAAAGAATAACACTATAGAGCTGTTTCAATAGAGTGTAAGTGGGTAACACAACCATGGACTCGAATGTGTGCTGATTCACACAAAGTGGTTTTTCTATGTCAAGTGATGTAGATGCTCACATACATGTACACATACCTGTATTTACTTGAATCTAATGTGCCATCAGATTTAATGCGCACTCCAGTTTTAAAAGGCTTGATATAAAAAATATTTACTGGCATTTGGAAAGCAGGTGGTAAATTTAATTTTACTGCATACGAGTTACATGACAATAATAATATGACAGTGGGTTTATATTATGATTTTTACCTAATTGCGCTATACAGTAATGGGTTTATGTTACATTTTTATTACAATATGGTAAGCGAAATACTGACCTATACTTATACAGGTGTCCCTTGTTATCCACTAGGGTTCTGTTCCAGAGCTTCCTGTGGATTAAAAAAAATGTGTTCAGAGAAAACAATGGAAAAATAGGTTTAAACACCTACTTCCAGGTTTCTTGCTCCTCTATTGTCCCTAATTGAATAAAGTAATGCTTCAGTATCTGCAGAGGTTTGATTCAGGCAATGAAAAATGGAATAATTGCTTGCCTGACTACCTCTAAAACAGTAGAAAAGCAACTTTTAAAAACTGATTTGCAGTGGCCATTCATGTTGAGTCAAATCCATGCATAAAAAATCTGTATATAACAAGGTTGGACCTGTAATCTAAATACCATATTTACTCAAATCTAATACGCACCCCATTTTTGGAGACTAAATTTGGCTGGAAAAGGTGAGCGTTAGATTTGAATAATAAATATGGTTTATAAAAGTAACCCATGTGTTGCCTTCCAAGCCCTTCCATCATTATTCGCTTGCAGAGTAATTCTAAGTTCACACTGCATACTCAGGTATTTTAAAATGCAAATCTTTATGCAATTCAGTCCTTCAACTTTCAACTATTATTTAGGTCACAGCGAATCTAAAAATCTTTTTGTATTCAGTCTTGAGACTCATTGATTGGGGACTCCAGAGGAGGTAGGAGGAAATCAATAGGGTGAAGAAACCAATACATATTGTTATTGCCTCTAGCCTACATCAAGGGTTTGTTCTCAATTTTCCTGGACGGATGACCTAGAATGGTAAGGGGATTAATGCCCTGATAGCAGCCAGCTGTTCTCCTTGGAAGGCATATCTGGCTGAATTATCTGGGTCCTGCCATACAAGGCACTAGAGTGATAAAATGCTTTAAGCTTGTGTTTTACCTGAAGCAGCGTTTAAGACTCACATTGCCATCACAAACCAACATAAGAGGAATATTTCAGCCCCATTGATGCATGCATGTGTATTGATCTCTGGCTGTTGAATCTAATATTTTATTATCAGACTCAAAACAGAAGGAAGCACAGCAGGATATATATATGTGTGTGTGTGTATATATATATATATATATAAACCCAGACAGTATTGATTGGGTCTAACTATAGAAAAGTGCCTAACATAGGGAAACTTCTGTGCATGAATTAACTACTGGCTACAAATCCCTTGCACCCATTCACATTTATTGATGAGGAAGCCAGTCTTCCAGCCTTCTTCCATCCTCTTCTCCCAATCAGCAGCCTCACAACTAGTCTCCTTCTTCAATATGTATTGAAGTCCCCATAGGCATTCATTTCATATATGAAGACTGAATTGGTTTGATTGTGTTCAATTTTTTATGCATTGCTCACACTATTTAAATCTCTGTCTCATTAACAGTCAGGACGGTGTAGTTATTATGGAGTTGGACCGAGACCTGAAAGAACCAGCAGGCTCAAAACCTTCCTTGGCCATGAAGTTTCCTGTGACCTTGGGCCATTCGCTCACTTTCAGCATCACACAGGGTTGTGATGGCAGCAGAAAGGGAGGATCTAAAGCCTTGTAAGCTGCCTTGGACATTTTCTTTGGCATGGGAAAGGTTAAA
This sequence comes from Cryptoblepharus egeriae, assembly GCA_030015325.1. Lineage (NCBI taxonomy): Eukaryota > Metazoa > Chordata > Lepidosauria > Squamata > Scincidae > Cryptoblepharus > Cryptoblepharus egeriae. Next base: position 65,766,047 of record JAREYC010000001.1, on the reverse strand, counting down.
AGGCTAAAGATCCCTTAAATAAATCAGTGTAGCCACGCATCTCACATACATCCTTACTTCTGCTGAAGGCTTGCCAAGTGAGTATTTCAGTAAAAGTTACAACAATTGGAACTGACCCTCTTTTTCCCTTGGGAAAAATTGTTTCTTGTGGCTTTATCACCGCTTACTGTTTACCTTTTTGTTCCTTTGCAGTTAAATTTTGCTAATTAACATTTATGTGGAACTATAAAATGGTTGCCTCCAAATTAGAGTTTGCTCGCATCCTAATTTTTTGGGGTAACGCTGACTTCCTTTTGCATTTTTCTGATTTATTCTCAAGCAATTGCTTTGTCACTGGCATACATTATTCTTTTGCTAGGAACCAGTTCTGAGAGCACAATCCTAACCTTGTCTACTCAAAAGTAAGCCCCATTGTGTTTAATGGGCCTTATTCCTAGGAAAGTGTGGTTAGAATTGCAGGCTGAATCTTTTTCCAAAAGTGTTGGCAGGCATGTCAGAAAGCAAAATGAAGCCTAACCAAGTCCTAATTGCCTTTTAGAAAGAAAGTTACTGCTACATCCCAGTACTTCCAGCTGTCTAATAAGCCACTATGCTCCGATTCCTACCATTAAGCTTTAAATCATCTAGGTTGAGGGTTTTGAGAGTCTCCTTTGTTGCTGCTTCTCCTGAGGTGGATTTGAATTTATTTTTAATCCATCCCAACTAGATGGCAGGGTTCAGTTTAATCTAAATATTTATACTCTATCCACAGCCTGTCAGATATACCGTACTTTGTCTAGTAGTGCTGTTCTTTATCTAGTTCCTTTATCTGAACAAAATGGACAATGCCCTACAGAGCTAAGGGCAAAACATTAGGAACAAACAAACTGAAGGAATGTTGTCTTATCCCCAATTCCAGAGTAACTACGGGAGCACGTAAGACTTTACATGTACCTGTAGTTATTGCACTACCCAGTGAAAACCTATGGGAAATTCATATTGGAATCCAGAGTAAGTTCTTACACTGGAGCAAGGACTCCCCAGGAATTCCAGTCTATGGTTTCTATGTTCTTCACTTTCATTCCTGGTTGCCAAATAGCTCTGTTTCTGTGCCAGCTCAGAACAGGGGGAAAAAAGTTCATTTTTCCCCCTAATATGATGGCATGTATTTTGCGACCCACCCAAAATTAAGTTTCTCCCTTCTCTGCCTTTCCCCCTTTATCTTCTCAGCAACCATGGGAGATAGTTTAGGCTGATAGTGACTATTCATGAGTTGATGTATGTTCCTTTACATCGGAAAATTCAGAAAACTAGCTTATAGACTTTTTCCGTCCCAAATAGCCCTTTTGATTTTCTGCTCACACAGTCATTTGTCCTGAAAATGACTATTTTGTTAGATGCTTGCTGTTCTAGGGCATTTAATTGGGATGTTTTATTGTTTTGTTACATTTTAAATTGAAATTGAATCAAAGTTCTTTGTGTTTTGCTTTATTGGTGTAATTGCTTGACTGTTTACTTTTAAGGGATGATAAATGAAACTGTAATTGTTTTTGGATCCAAAAGCTATAAACATCAAAAATATTTTTTCCTACTCAGTTTATAGATCTATTTATATGACAGTATTCTGATTAGATCAGTTTATGCGTTAATGAGAATACTGTATATGTCAAGTTGACAACAAAGTTCATGTGGAAGGTATCTAAGGTGCTCCTTGAGGACCTTTGTGACAGAGGTGTCCCACATGGATCTTCTTTCACCATGCAAGCCCATTGGTCAACCTACTTCAGTATTGTCTGGCGGCAAGTTTCCCACATTTCAAGCAGGGTCTTGATTCTGACTTATGTGAGAGTCCACAGTAATCTAGGTGAATTTGAGTCACATCTAGAATGTCACCTCATGTGGGATTTGCAACCACACAGTCTATTCTACTTGGGGAGGGTTATCTCGACAAAGCACCCGTCGGGGATGCTCCAGGAGGATTTCCTGCTGCAGGCAGGGGGTTGGACTAGATGACCTACTAGGTCCCTTCAAACTCTATGATTCTATGATCTTTGGACAAAGCTGTTCTAGTTTCTCTAGGACTTTCAATCATCCTTCCTCTCACATCCCTTGAGGGCTCAAATACCATGGATATCAATGAACCTCAATAGGTTTCTACCCATACCTATTGGGTAGAAATAGAATAGAAACCATTCCACATTGGTTTTGGCACCTGTGGTCTGGGCCTCCAGTAATACATAGAGGATTGGTTCCAAGCCCTTCAAGGGGAAAGTTCTACCACTAAGTTGTGGCATTTATCTGATGCGTTCTTGGTGGTGACAATTATCCTATAAATGAAGTAATGAGCAGTCCTTACCTGTCTGAGCCTTCCCTACTAACATAGCTGTGCCACCAAAGCATACACAGTATACTGTGGGGGAGCAGTTCCTGAGGTCTCCAGGTAAGGAAACTCTTTGCTACCTTACTAAGCTGCCCAAATGGGCTATTTGCACCAGCATCAACAATTTTGCTGGTGCATATGCGTTCACATGGGAAGTAGATCAAAGTCAGAAAAGGGTAGAATATCAGTGGCATTGCTGAAGCCAATACTACCCTTTCCTGGCTTAAACACATGCCTCTCCTGCCCTAATCTTCTCCGCACCACTTTCCCATGTTCCATCCACCCAGCCCATGCTGACTTACCACCACTGGTGCTTTTACTGGGGCTGATGGCACATAACCACAACTGCTCACTTCTTGCAGCAGTGGCCCTGCCATGTGAACCTTCTGCATGCTGCACTCCTAGAATGCACTTTTCAAGTGTCTCACACATTATCTTGTATGTTGGAGATGACTTGCTTCTCTACCATTTTTGTTGTTTATAGTGTAATTCATGAATGTTTTTTACATGTTTTAAATTATTTTTAAATATTTTATTGATTATGGGCACAATCCTAAGAAATTTAGGCCAGCTTAGCTCACCTGGATTATCTTTCCGTGATGGTGTGGGGAGGTCGAAGCATTCCTGTACATTGGCCTGACAGCCTAATACAACAAGAAGTGTTTTACTCCACTTATGTGACACTGCCAGGTCAGCACAGGACTTATGCCAGGGCTTAAACTGGCCTAACTGGAGTTTAGGATTGCAGCCTGTGTGTTTCTAATCCATGTTGTTAGCCACCTTGAGTCCACTTTGTGGAGAAAGGTGGGATACAAAGCCAACAAACAAACAAATAAATAAAAATCTATATACCATATATATAATTGAAAAGTCACTCACTCATCAATACCCAGCCAAAACTGCTGGGCCTAAAACCATGAAATTTGGGGTCGATGTTCCTTTTGTGACAGAGAAATCCACTAAGAATCAGTTTTTGGAAATTCCAACCGGAAGAAGGTCAAATGGGACGCAATGCATTTTCCTCCCTATACTTTGCATTGAACAGTCGGTGACTGAGGGATGCTCTGCCCCAACCCCCGGACCTAGAAGCATGACATTTGTGGAGGGTATTCCTTCTGTGACCTCAACACCCACCCAGAACCAATGTTGAGAAATTTAACCCTTAAGGAGCTGAAAAGGGGTGCAACGTATTTTTGTCCTAAACATGGAAGACTGACCAACTTCCAGCTAATTTGGTGCTCAATGTCTGGTGCACTGGGGGAGATGTTGTTCAGAGGAAGAGGAGGTTGTGCACTGGAGAGGAGGCTGTGCATGGGGGGTGTTGCTTCTTTTGTAGTGATGCACATTGGGGGATGATGCGCATGGGGGTTTGATGCGCATGGGGGGATGATGTGCAAGGGGGATGATGCGCATGGGGGGATGATGTGCGTGGGGGGATGACGTGCATGGGGGGATGACATGCATGGGGGTTGATGCACATGGGGGTTGATGTGCATGGAGGATAATATGCAAGGGGGGATGATGCACATGGGGGATGATGCGCATGGGGGGATGGCGTATAGGGAAATTTTACTCCCGCAACGCGGGTACATTTTCGCTAGTAAATAAATAAAAAGAAACAATTCAGAATAATTATCATTGAAAAAATTCCTATCTCTGCCTTTCTGTGTTTTCAGAATTCCCACCAAGAACAACCAAGTCTGAAAACTCCTTTGTGACTGACCATGGCAGGCACAATAATGGCCCCGGCCTCTTTGTATCTATCTTACGTCTACAACGAAGTAATGACAGACTATACAATGACAGACTATAGTTACATTTCCTTGGTAACAAGAGAGTTTGAAGCTTGCGCACTAAATCCTCTTATAGCCTCACTGCAGTGACCTTCACTATCCCCCCCCCCAACTTTTACTCTTGAGAGATCCATTCACATATACTTGGGAACACTAGACAAGAGACGATGCATTCTCACCCCCCCCCCTTCTCTGCTTACAACTCAACTTGTTTTGTCTCTGGCAAAGGGATTCAATCTAATTAGTAAAAAGCCTTTGCAGAACTGCTGGAAAAAAACTGCCACAGAAATGAAAAATAGCCCTGTCTGAGTGGGGTGAGCAGCTGCAGGGGCTGTAATGCAACAAGCAACAAGCAAGCGAGAATATTTCGGAGAAGCACTGAGTGTCGACTAGGTTTGTTGCTTATTTTTTGTGGCACTATGACATGTTATCTAGGCCCTGTATCTTGTCGCTGCTTTCAGAGCTTTGTTGTTTGTCAAAAGACATTAGGTTCAATGTCCTGGTTAAAACTGACACATTCTTCGGAAAATGGTTCAGTTCACTGAAAACATGGCATTCCTTCACCATTGCCGCACTGACTGAAACAAAAAAGCCGCCAACTACAATCTACAACTACAACTGTACAACCTACTACAACTGTAGTAGGTTGCAACTACAGTCGCTCATGTTTGCTTCCGGTGGTGGATGCTCCTCTTACCCTACAATCTAGAGGAACTACGGGAGCGCGTAAGAGACATTTACATTGACATAGTTATGACACCACCTAGTGAAAACCTATGGGATATTCATATTGCAATCCAGAGTAAATTGTTCTTATGCCAGAGCAAAGACTCATCTTGTTACTCTGGATTGTGCCCTTAGTAGACACTTTTCTTTCCTTCTGCAACATTCTTTGTCCATAACCTTTAGTCTTAGGTGATGTGAAGGTAACACCCATGTGGAACACACCACTTGCACCCCTGTAGTGTCATCATTGCCTACAGAGAAGTTGCAGTGACATGATCAGCAGGAATGTTCAGGTGCTGCTTTTGAAACATTGTTTTCTGCTAAGGGTTTAGAGAGCATCAGACATAACAGGAGGCAAACTAAACAATTTGTCAAAGGAGATACATTAATGTTTAGGCTGTTATTTTTCCTATTCACAAGGGCAGCCATATGAACAGAGTGACCACAGGGTGACCATATGTCCTCTTTTTCCATGACATGTTCTCTTTTCCAAGGACATGTCCTCTTTTTCAGTCTTGTAAAAAAAAATCTTCATTGACCTCCTTTTCCAGGTCAGCAGGCAGCAGTTGCCTCACTGTAATTTAATAAATCGCTGGCCAATACGCGTTTTGGTGCCTAGGTTTTTTGAGCTGATTCTATGTATTTTTGGTGTGCTGATTTCAAATATAACAGTAATTTTTGCCTATCAGCTCTAATTTTTGAGACATAAACATCATTGCACCCTATGGCAAATTAGACTTTTGATTGACAGATGCATAGACACTCATTAGCGCTGTATCTCAAAAAGTATAGTGGATAGAGAAAAACTGTTTATATATTTGGAATTAGCATGCCCAATATACGCAAAATCAGTTCTAACATTCCAGGCACCAAACAAAAAATTTTTTTTGTTGGCCTGTGTTATGTGTGCAGTCCTAATAGGCCAGCATAACTTACCTGGCTTCACTTCCCATGATGGTATGCGGCCTATGCACTGATCTAAATCCAGACCCAGAAAGGAGCAGAAGTGCCTTACCAGACTTTTGTGTCACCCCCTGGTCATCACAGGACAGCACTGTCCTAAATGGAGGTTAGGATTTCAGCCTTGGGCTGCAATCCTAAACAAACTTTCCTGGGTGTAGACCCCACTGAATACAATAGGACTTAGTTCTGAGTAGTCATGCTTAGGATTGCACTGTAAGTGTTTTAATTAACCACATGAAAGCCATATATGTGTGTGTGTGTGTGTGTTTAGATTTTATTTTCTCATGTCCTACATTTTTCTTGGGCATCCTACATTTTGGGTGTCCTTGTCCTCTTTTGTGGTTAGGACATCTGGTCACCCTGCCTAGGTATAGCTCACATTACATAATGACTGAAGTTCTAAAAGTACTAAAGAGGAAGCCGTATTGAATACAGTAGGACTTAATTCATAATAAACATACAGAGGTTAACATTTGGGATATTTTAAGTCACATTTTTCAATTTTGTAACCTATTGCAAGAATGTGGGATAAAAAAAGGGCTAAGGGAAATGGAGGCCACAAAATATTCAATTTTTCAGGTTCCTGATTCATAGCATATTTAGTGTCACCAATAACTTTGACTAGTTTTGTGAAACGGATAACATCATAAAGTGAAGATGGGCATCCTGCTAAGTGAAGATGGGCATCCTGCCTAAGGCACCAGCACCCTAACCATAGAGATGGAAGGACATAAGAACATGCAAAATGTTTGTGGCTAAAGGCATTTCAAGTGTCACGTGCTTGGAAGAAGAAGGGAAGCCATCCTGTCTGTCCCCCCATTTCTGCTCTGGGTACAATTGTGTCAGTCTCAAAATGGAATATTGAACTTGTCAGGTGACAGAACGCCTGCCTTTGGAAGAACTGGATTGACTGACAAGACAAAGGGAGAGTCAGGCAACCAGCCCTGCCCTATCATTAACTCCTGGGAGAATTAATTAGCCAGACCGCCCAAGTATTTGCACATCAGCTATATTCTATTGCTGTCCCGTGAGTTAAAGTGAGAAATACAACCCAAATGGTGCAAGGCAATCCAGGCCAATTAATGAAGATGTTATCTCCCTAGACATGGCCATTAGCATAATTCAGACCGTTCAGAGCACCATGAATATGATTAACCTGGTTAACTGGGTTTTTCCTCCCCATTGCTAGGTTTAGGCCTGCTCCCCACAAGCACAGAAATGCCATCATTAATTGTTAGCATTCATTATTTATACCAAGCATAAAGACATTTAAGAGGCCCTTTCACCATTACCCATCTCTGAAGACTTAGAATGATGGCAAAGCATGCGTGATTGGGCATATGACTGATGCTTATTATTTCATTACTCTTTTCCTCCCATCTTGACCAGAGGGAATAACGGCTGGAGCTGGCAATCAAGTATGATTTCTTAGTGAGGTAGGCTGAATAGAGTGGGGAACAGTCAAATCGTTGATAGTTTGTGCTCCAGCTTCCATCAGAGTCCTTATTTATTTGCTTTAATTTTTCTGAAAACACACTGTGTAGACTAAGGGCACAATCATAAGCATGCCTACTCAGAAGTAAGCCCCATTGTAGTCAGTGGGGCTTTCTCCCAGAAAGTGAAGACAGGATTGCAGCCTAAAGCTTTCTTTTTAATATAAACTTAAAACTAGGCTCATTTGCACATGCATTCAGAGCATGGTTCTCATTCATTTCAAAGGAGCAATCTGCACTACAAAGATAAGTGTACAAACAGATATGCTAGATCTACTGAACTGAAAGGGGGAGACTTTCAGGATGGATGACTGCATTGATTCCTTAAAAGGATCCCTGACCCAGAGTATATATTTGAATGGCGCGCATGTACCCAGATGTTTGGGGATATGCCAGGCATTTTTAGAAACTTGTATTTGCTTCTTAATTTTAAAGTACTCACAGTGAATTTGTAAAATAGACAAAAATTGCAAGTTTAAAGCAAGTTGTCGCACTGAATATAAAAGTAAAAGGAAGAGATCAGCGGAAAGACAACTACAACCCAACAGCTAAGTATTTACCATGAAAAACACAGTTCTGCTGTTGTAAATAGCCATTTGGTGGCATGTGTGGTACACTGTTAGTATTTTTGGAACTATCACTGCAACAAGTAGCAATGGCTCACTGCCACTACCAGCTACCTGTGGAGTTCAGGCAAACCTAGTGCAGGAGACAGAAGGTGGGAGAGACAGTGCAGAAAGAGGGAGAAATGAGTGTGCCTCTGGGTGCGGAAGGGGCAGGAAGGAGGAGGAATCAGGTAGGGAGGAGGTGGATGAAAGACATGTGTCAGGATCGGTGCTGGATTTACATATAAGCTAAACAAGGTATAGCTTAGGGCCCCACTCTCTTGCGGCCCCCCCCCCAAAAAAAAATGTAAAGGGAAAAAACTGGATGTACATTTCGAAAATATAAGATAAAAAACAGATAAAATAAAACCTACATACAGCAACAGTGTTATATGTTGTATAGGTTCATAAAACCATATAACATATACTCAACACAAAAAACAGCAACCATTTGTTGTTGACAAAGGACAGCCGGACATATAAAGGGCCCCATTACCTCCAATAGTTTAGGTAATCAAACCTAAATCTGGCCCTGGTCAGGATACTATCCCAGTTTAATTTTTTCTTCCTTCAACTTCACTCCTTTCCGTTCTGAACCAGCAAAATGGCTGGGGCTGACTCAAGGAAACCCCTTCAACCAATGGAAGCTTGCCCAAATTAAAGTTCCCTTACCATTAGGATAGATCTTCTATTGCCTCCCACCAAAGGATGCAGCATGTACTCCGTCAATATAGCTGCATCAGCTGGGACATTTAGGTAGGGTTGGGGTCAGGCTGTTATTATAATGCAAACAAGAATGCATAGCACTCAAAATTCATAAGTTGTCAAAGCTCAGTTCATATTTTTGTTTCTAATGTTTTCTCTACTGCAGCCCTCTAATAGTAGACAATGGTAAATAATAGGACAACTGGGGTGGATATATGAGCTTATGCTTCAGTATGGTGATGCTTTAGAATAGTGGTTCTCAAAGTGGGGATGCAACAAAGTGGGTGTTCAACCGTCATTGGACACAGTGGGACTTCCAAGTTGACATGAAAGAGCTCTGGTATCACAGTGATGTCACTGAACCCAAGAACCACCTTGGTGGATCAGATCAAACTATTAATTATGCTTCTAAGAACACAATCCTAACCATATCTACTCAAAAATAAGACCCATTGTATTCAATGGGTCTTATTCCCAGGAAAATGTCTTGAGGATTGCAGCCTTTATGCACCTAGAAACTTACATGTAGGCAGGGTTTTTTATTAGGGGGTACTCACCCTGTGAGTATTGACACCTCTGTGGCTCCCAAGTAGGCATGCTTATGATTACAAATAACATCTTCATGATGAGTACCATCACCTTTATAACATCTTCATGCATGGTGAGTACCTCCACCTTTATTTCTAGAAAAAAAGCACTGCATGTAGGTCATAAAAGAGCTATAACTTCTCAACATCTTGTACTTTGAAGTATACTAGTTGCTAGTTGCATACCAGTATACTAGTAACTAGTTGCAACTAGTATATGAGTTGCAGTAGCTATTGTGGAAAATACCCACAAATTGAATCCTCCAGGAATTTGTCCAAATTCTGTTTTTAACGCCATCATACATCTTGTGTTAATGCTAATGCACTTGTGTGAGCAAGGAGGAGGGAAGACTGACAGATATGTTTGTGTATGAAGAAAAGGTACTTGTTTTACCTTTAAAAGAAGTAATTTAACAATTAGCTGGCTTAACAACATTTAAAAAGTGCACCAGTCAGAGGTGAAATCACTGCAGTTAATTAACATGCAGGAACTTGTGTCTGCCTGCCTTAATAGTGCTGATGGAACAAGCACTGCATTATGGTAATTATGAAAAGAATGGAGAATTAGGCAGACTCTTCACAGAGTATAGCAGCAAATACTGGCAGGATCAGCTAAGCTCTCTGAAGTGTAATGTTTTCAGTAGGAACTCTGCTGGATTAAAAGAAAAGTAAAAATGAGCATATGGTTGATGTTGCAGAGGGGACAGACCAGCTCTGTGTAGAGTAGTGCTGTGCAGTGCTATACAATCAACAAATAAGTACACTGAAAGATGTGAATACTGTATGGGTCATAACCCAGGAAATCAGGTGAGATTCAGTAGTCTTAAAATCTAAACACTACTGAAAAATAGTTTTGAAATCACATATTGTAGTTTGGATGTTCTGGTCCCTAATGTATGATTTGGTACAGTAATTGCAGAACTCCATGCTGGAAGTACAACATACATGAATATACACTTCATCATGTGGATGGGTAGATTGGTCAGGAAGTATCACCCAAAGTATATACCTGAATCTCTAGCACATGGTATAGCTCTGAGTTCAGTGCTTGCAAATGTGCAAGAATGTGGTACTTTCAGGGCCAGTTATAATACTGGCAAGCAGAGGTGTAACTTTGGCAATGGGATCCAAGGAAATGTACTGCATGTCTTGGCAGCAAATGGATTGCCTTGTTTTCAGATGTTTTACTTGTTGAACACATATAGTTACTTTGATTACATTTCTTTCCAGGAGGTTGAGGGATGGATGGGAGAATTTCAGTTCTCAATATAAGCACCAGCAGCAACAATTGGTCAACTCAGACCTACTGCAGCCATGTCGCTGGCACAAGTCTGAGTTAATCCATGCAAGGTAGATCAGGCCTGAGAAAGGGGTTGGAATACAGCACACCCCAGCAACACCAATCACATACCCTTTCTGATTTGCCCACCCCATTGATGTTACTGGGAGAAGGTTCCACAGCATGGAGTGCTACCATTGAGAACACTCTGACCCTTAGCTTTGCCACCCTCACATCAGACAGCAGCAGGACATACAGGCAAGAATGGCAGAAGGTGGCCTCTTAAATACCCATTAATTACCTTGATTCCCAGCTGTTCTACTTTTCCTCCCAGCACCCCCACCCTCGGGGGTCTGGTCTTCTAAGACGACTGAGATCTGGGTCTCATCGTCTTCCTCCCTCCGAGTATACATCTTAAAGGCAGACACGGGTGAGTGTTCTTTTAACAAGTTTACTTTGCACAGACTTTATGGTTTTTCACAACAATTAACTCTCTTCTCTTTTCTTTCAGGTCACAAGGTAGATAACAACAAACCCCACCACCAAACAGGTAAGTGTCCTTTTCTTTGACAGCTTAGTCTCTTTTGGACAACAGTTATAACAGTCTCATTTCTCACTTTCTTTGCAGGTAGGTGCAGCTTCTGCAGCATCCTTTCCCTTCTCCGCTTTCTCCTTGTAGTCTTGCTTCGGCTTGGGAGGGGGTTCAGGACCACTGTACTTAATTCCAAGTTGAAGCTCCTGTTCCTTCAGGGTTAGGGCTTCTAGAGACAGATTCTTTGGGTTCTCTCCCCATGCTTTGTACGTGCTCCTCTCCTTCCAAGGTAAGTTCTCCCACCAAAGAACCTCTCGTTCCTCCCCCTCACGTTCCCTTATATTCTGCACCCCTCCTCCCAAATCTTCCCGCCAAACTCCAACCAATGAGGGGACACCTCCCCGAGCATACTACTTTGTAGAAGGTCCCACAGTGATACCTCTCCGCTTTGGTCCTCCCCTCCCTCCTATCTTCCACATCTCTACCATGTCGTCCATCCTCCACACTTCAACAGCATCTGGAAAGTTTTTGATGTCAAGGGGAGGGGGGTAGTTCAGTCTGTTCCACACACGGAGGCTTTCCCCCATGTGTACCCCCATAGGCTCCATGTTGAAACACTGATACGCGTCCCAATCAACGTCACACCAGCTAATGACCAGCATCTTTAATTAGATTCAGAGAGGAAAGGCAATATGCAGAATATTTTTCAATATGCAGAAGCCAATGTATACTGAATAATAATGACATCACCCATGCTTTTTATTCTTCTTGTTTAGTCCTTTGCTGGCACTTGTGAAGCAGGTTGACCTCTCTAGATCAACGGTTTGGTGTTGATGACTGCATTTTAACATTTTAACTTCTGTGCTCAGGTGGACAATATGTCTTTATTGCACAAAAGAGGACAAGGGCCCCTCAAAATGTAGCATGATGTATTCAAAAGTACTATTTTAGCCAATAGTTTTGTCACCCCATCAATGCACGTCACCTGGTGTGGTCCACCCCTCCCGACCATAGCCTGCAGCTATGCCACTGCCTCCTATCAATTACGGTACTTTGGCTATGGATGCCTGATGATCAGGTGAAGAGATGTCATAACCACAAAAGAGAACAAGATCCCCCTCAAAATGTAGGACACTCAAGAAAAATGTAGGACATGGCAAAACACTATATTACTTATTAAACTTAAAACATAATTTATTACATGTAATTTACTGATAACAAGAATTCTACATCCTGCCTGCTCACAAGGAAAAGGAGGACAATGAAGAACCACTACCACCAGCAGTAAGCACTTCAGCACTATTACTCCAGCAGGTGCCTGGAAGTTCAGGATTGGGCTGCCTTACCTCAGGATCAGGCTTCCCCTCCTCCAGTTCAACAGATTTTTCTGTTTGTATGAAAACATGGGAATGGTCTTTCAGCTGACCTGGCCTGCTTCTAATGATGTGTAAAGTTCGTCAGTATGAAACAGACAACATACAGACTAGCAGTACCCACAAACTGGCATCATAGAGATCAAAACAACACAAAATTGAAAAGCTCCATGCTCAATGGATTAAATGCCCTTAATTTCTATCATATCAATCGTAGAAAATTACTAATTTTGCTGTTGTTAAATGCTGGTAAGCTACCCTTTCAGAATAAAATGGTTCACCTGGCAAGCAGCTGTTAAAGAATGCCAGTCTACAGCAGGCAATCTGCTCACCAGCATTAGTGTAGCAAAGCAGAAGATAACTCAATTTTCACAGCTAGATTAACACGACAGCCATGAAAGCCACAACAAAACAGAAAACGGAAGCAACAAAGCAACCATAGGAAAAATATCTTATCTACTGGACAGTGAGCATTATTGCTCGAATGTCATTATGCAACAATAAGCGTAACATCTGTTATTTATCTGCAAGCGTGGTTCACCCGACATTCATTGCAGCAGGCATCGGTAATGGGACCATTTTGCTTACAGGACATTGAGGAGCTGCAGCTATGTTAAATCGAAGGGTAGAACAAAAAGGGCCTTTGGAGTGCACAATCAATATTGATTTTTCTTTTTCTTTTTTTGTAGAGGTACTGATGAATTTTCCGCTTTTATTTTAGCACTTCAGATAATGTCTTAATTGGGTTTGAGATATAGGTGATAGATGAAAGGTCATCTTTAATATCACATCAACCAATCCCTTGCCTGAAAATTTCAGAGTGCCCTTTCTATAATGACCAGTAGATGACTGGTTTTTTCTTTTACCTTTTCTATTTTCAGCCATACAGGAATTCTGCCTATCTTGGAATGGTAGATAGGCAGGTAGGCATTGACAAGAGTATGTAAAAACCATTACTAAACAACACCCTTGTACATTATTATTTGTTTAATACCTCTCTTCCTGAAATTTTTGGACTGAAACATGTAATGTTCTACTAGCTGGGTTGTTCTGACTTACCCTACAATCCAGAGTTACTATGGGAGCACGTAAGAGACATTATGTGCATCTGTAGATACAGCACAACCTATGGGAAATTCATATTGCAATCCAGAGCAAATTGTTCTTACACCGGAGTAAGGATTCCCCGTAGTTACTCTGGATTGCGCCCTTAGTTGCCATATGTCCCAAAAACAGGGACAATCCAGATTTGGGGGGGATTATGTTCACATATTGGCAAATTGGACAGAGGGTTCTGTCCCAGTTTTGTGGAAGAGAATTATGGCAACCCTATCCTGACTGTAGTGCCCAATCCTAGGGCTCCATCCATCATAAATGTCCCATAAGACACTCTGACTTTGGTGATGAACACACTGGGCTGGCATTGAGGCCATTGCTAGTTGAAGAAGGAAGGGTCTTCCTCTGAGGAAAGAAGGTCTTTCTCAGGTTGTCCTACTCTCCTTACTTTCCCCAATCTGAGATTATGGTAGTAGATATCTACCAGTTCCCCCAATAAAGCAGTGAAGTCCAGAGCAGGAACAAGTGTGCTATAAGTTCACCACCAGGTACTACTCAGCTTGATCAGCTCCTAGCTTCTATAACTCTAATGAATCTCTTGTTTAAATGCCCTTCAGAATTAATTACCAAGGTCATGGTTACAATAAAAAGTGATAAGGCTACAAACCTATGAAAGCAAATAGAAAATCAAATTATGGAAATTAGGTATGAAAATTGTATGAATTGAGTGGGAGCATTCAAAAGCACTCAAAGATGATTTCACTCCTTGGTAAATACATGGGAATGCAGAGGGGAAGTGAAGGAGATGTGATAGTGTCCAAAGATGGTCATCATATCCTTGGATTTTTTGGAAAGCTGTAGATATTGTTGAACGTTTCGATCCAGTAATAGTTTTGATTTTGCTTCTAAAAAGACCTTCAATCAAAATGTGAAGATACTGACTTCAGAAAGCACCTCCTTCAATAAGAGTCTGGCTTTCTGATGTCTGGAAGACTATAAGAAGAGCTCTTCTGGATCAAACCAAGGGCCCATCTAGTCCAGTTTCTAGTATCTTATAAATGCCCCAGAAACCAATGAGCCTGTAATCTGTTGCAACTTCCTTCTACCAGGGATTAGCTCTGTATGCTTACTTCTAAAACCAGGAGATAGTGTATGGCTTGTAACCTTTGATGGACTTACCATACTTGGAGGCCAAGTTCTCCAAGTTTATGATAATAGATTTTAAGGTGTTAGCGTGGGTCAGAATACTTGTGAATATTTTATAATCAATACAGAAGAACTGAGACATCAGCAAGTGGTAGAAATGTTAAAATACTGTGATTGATTGTAGTTAAGTGGAAGTGTAGTTAAGTGGAATCTTTATTCTTTTTATATATGGTTTAATTTTCAAATTTATTTCTTTGAGTATAATTTGAAGGTCTGCATTCTCAATGTGCATACACATACATAATATGTATATATGAGTATATGCACATGTATGTATGTACACCCTTTTCAGTGTGCATGTATGAATGCACACTTTATATGAAAGTATAGATGCATAGAAGAGAAAATAATATAAATGACAACAAGACTAAAATTATTCAGACGTGTGTGTCTTGTGTGGCCAAAATCTTCATAAATACATTGGATAAACCGAAGTTACTTTTAGAGCAAAGTTGTTTTTTCCCTCCAGAACAGTAGCAATTCTTTTATTCTGTAGCCTGCAGCAAATCGATAATGTCTTAACGGTTAAGGCTCCCTGCCTGTCCCTTGCAGTCTCTTAAATCAACTCCTCATGCTTCAAAAGAAAATAAAAATCTGTTGCATGCTTTCTAAAAGAGCACATGCCTCTGAAAAATCAAGGTTGTAAATAAGACCTATTTCCCTTTGCAGTCTTTTTAAAAACCCAGCTATGTTACTGTGAGGAACTATAGTACAACAGGGCTGTCAATATATGGAGGTATTCTCCTATCAGGTATCCTCTGTGAATCCATACATTTTACAACCCCTTCCCAGACAGGTCTAGTTTAATGGGACTTACTACCAGGAAAGTGTATAAAAATTTCATTCATTCCCTTCAATTTAGGTAGCAGAACTGGATCCTGCCCGGAATTGGGCAGATATCTTGAGAGGCCCATTACTTGGGGGTTGGGTGCAAACCATTTCAGTTATTTGCAAAATTTTGAAAAATCCTATAAATTGAGGGGAAATGAATTTGTTCCTAATGGTTTATTTATGACATGAGCAAATAGATTTATGTATCAAGGTGTGCGCATTGATTATCTTATCTGATATATCTGATAAGGAGATCACATATCCAAGTCTTGAGAAGGAATATAATTGCAGGAATCAAAAGGAATACCCATATTTACTCAAATCTAATGCCCCATTGAATCTAGTGTGCATCCTACACTTGTAACCAAAATAACATATTTACTCAAATATAATTAACCATCAAATCGAATGCACACCCTGATTTTGGAGACTGAATTCGGCTGGAAAAGGTGAGTGTTAGATTTGGGTGAATACAGTATATTTTAATAAGATTACAAAAATGAAGGAGCTGCCAAAAATTCTGCCTGCGTCGCTTACCATCTTGATTTGGACTTAAGAAGCAGAGGCTTTTCTCATGTGTTATCAACCATGAAATATAGATAGTCTTTCTCCTTGAAAAAAATGGTTAAACATAAAAATCAAGCATTGACAGTGCTGACTGAGCATCATTCATATACTTCTAAAACCCAACAAACCTTAGCCTCACCTTACTACTTAAGCTCGAGTCCCTGAAAGCAAAGCCAGTATGCTTTGAAGTGATGGTTATGGTCAAGGGACTTTTCATGTACCTGAACTGAGTTGCAACTAAGATTGCAATCCTAAACACCAGTTAGGTTAGCCTAAGTCTGCAATCCTAAAGACACTTTCCTGGGAGTAAGACCCATTGAACTAAATGGGGCTTACTTTTGAGTACACATGGTTAGGATTGTGCTCTAAGTTGAAGCATAAGTCCTGTGCTGACCTGGGTTTAAGTGGACTGCAATCCTATATATACCTTCCTGGCAGTAGGTCCAATTGAATACAATGGGGCTACGTTTGAGTAGACATGCTTAGGATTGTAGTGTATGTGTGTGTACCTGCACATGCCCATCCAGATTTGCAGAATTTGAAGCTGCTGAACCAGAAATGAGAAAAAACAGATTAATTGGTTGGTCTTTTGCAAGGTTGAATAGCAAGGGGAAACATGTTTTACTGCCTGGGTGAAAGGATAGAGGCCCCTCATTACACAAAATTGCCCTTATATAAACCAATAGCTTTTTTAAAAAAACACAAGAATAACTTGGGATTTTGAGTGTTAACATGAAGAAGCACAAAAGATTTATCACCAACAAATAGGTACAGGCCTCCATCAGTCTTGAAAGACTATGGTATTGTGCTCTGCGCTGCATACGCTGCATGCGAATCACGAAAGCCTGGGCTGGATTGTTATGGAGGATAGGCTGTTACCACAGGTGGGCCCAGGCGGGTTCAGTCCGGTTCTGGGGGACCGGATCTTCCAATCCCCCTGCCGCTGGCGATCCGGTAGTGGCAGGGGCCCCCCAGAACCATGCAGACCAGTTCGGCCGCTAGTTCCCATGACGCTCTGTGCTTCTTGGCACAGCTACAGCCTTCCCCAGCCGGCCAGGGAGGCTGAGAGGGACCCACGCGGCGCTACTGCGCTCTCCCAGCCTCACTCTGGCCGGCTGGAGAGGCTGAGAGGGACCTGCGTGGTGCCACCACGCTCTCCCAGCCTCTCCACGGCCGGCTGGGGAGGCTGAGAGCCCCATTCTATGCAGGTCTACTCAGAAGTAAGTCCCATGACAGTCAATGGGACTTACTCCCAGGCCAGTGTGGAGAGGACTGCAGCCTCAGAGCCCCATCCTATGCAGGTCTACTCAGAAGTAAGTCCCATGACAGTCAATGGGACTTACTCCCAGGCCAGTGCAGAGAGGACTGCAGCCTCAGAGCCCCATCCTATGCAGGTCTACTCAGAAGTAAGTCCCATGACAGTCAATGGGACTTACTCCCAGGCCAGTGTGGAGAGGACTGCAGCCTCAGAGCCCCATCCTATGCAGGTCTACTCAGAAGTAAGTAATTTTATTTTTTTATTTTTTATTTTTAAATTAAAAACCTCCCCGGCCCCAGCCCCTGACCCCGGCCCCAGCCATGCCCCCTGGTCCTGGCCACGTCCCCTGGCCCCACCCACTTCCAGAGAACCAGTTCTTGGCTGTTACCCAAGCAGCAAATCCCCCCTCTCCACGCCACTGAATTAGTCCAATGGAAAGGCAGAGCCAATACGATTGGATCCAGCTGGCGTCGCAGAGCTGTGCTAAGGACAGGAGCTCACCCTGTCTTGGGCTGACCCAGGTCTTGAACCCTGGCCTACTGGTTAACAGGCACAGCGTCTTAACCGCTGGGTGTTTTTTTAATCATGTAATTTATATTTTTTAAAAATTTCATTTGAAAGAAGAGTTGCACAGGTGTTGAGTAGGCATCTGTCTGATGAACCAATAGTGCCAAAATTCACAAAGACATTCTCAGTTGTCATTTAAATTCATTATATTCTCGGGCACCTCTTCCACATCCATAACTATTGATTGTGCTTAAAACTGCAAACTGAAGAATAATGGAAGTAATTTCAGAATCCAGTACAGAGTGAAATGGGATCTTTGAAACTTTTGTGCTCTGCAATCTTAGCAAATGCCAAGGACTTGGCACTATGTTCACATGGCATAAATACTGAAGTGGACTCCTGTCAATGGTGTTGTGAGAACTTATCTAAATTAGACCGTGCTACACCCATAGAACATGGTGGTTTGGAGAATGTGCTAATGAATTTGCTATGCTTCTTGTGCAGCATACATGGAAGTCTTATTCCTGATAAGCTAAGCTTAAAGCAGAAAGTTTAACATAAGACTATTTGCCAGTATAGGCACATTATATACAGAGATACTTGCCAGCCTTTTGAGGCTGCAATCCTAAAGACAATTTCCTGGGAGTAAGATCCATTGAACACAATGGGGCTTACTTTTGAGTAGACATAGTTAGACTTGTGCCCTGTGTTGTTAATAACTGTGAAGACAATATTTGCTTCCTATTTGGGTGAATCTATATTTTCCAACAAAACAATCAATCTGGCAACTTTCTTACATGCTCCTGAACATTTTGGCCATTTTGCTGTCAGTATCGATAATTGTCTTATGAACTTCGAGGTGATGAAAATCTTTCACACTGTAAAAATAAATGCACTGAATTGTACTGGATTAAAAAAATACTGCTGATTATGTATAACAAACATAATTCCTGAGAGCTTGGGAAACAAATTTTGCAATAGTTTCCCTAAAGACAAAAATCTGCCCTCAAAATCACACCTACAATTAACTGGTCGTGTATTTTTGCTATTGACTGCTGGTAGCATTTATAGCTTTTCCAGTGGTGGGCTCCAGCAGGTTCGCACCTACTCTATAAAACCGGTTGTTAACGAGAGATATAACATATAAAGTTTAAAAATAGCCATTTAAAAGTGGTTGCCAGATGGGCACAGAACCAGTTGTTAATTTCTTTGAATCCCATCACTGCCTATAACCATGGTTTTGAAAACAAAAATGTGTACTAAAATAGCCCAATCCTATTCAACGCCAGTACACAAGGACCGCATGGTCCATGCTGTATCCAGCACTGAAACTGGGCATGCAGGAGGTCTCCTCAGGGTAAGGGACCAATTGTTTCAACTTACCCCAAATTTGGCCCAGTCTGTCCAATGGGGCTGTTCAGGTCTGCACCACCTAAATCGCTAGTGCGGTTCTGAGAAGCACTGAGTCAGGGGTAAGGCTCAGGAGGGGGAATAAGAAACGGGGGAGACCTTCTCCACTGATGCCACCCCTCCTACTGGGCCTGATTTACCTCCATTCTATCCTCTCGCTGTGCATAATGTGGCATGCCAGCTGGCTTGCCTGATCTAGCACAGGATAGGATTGAGCTGTAATTTTATTTTACGTCTCTATGTAAAAGAACAACGGGCAAAAAAGGAAAATTACACTGGAGACTTAGCTGAAAAATTGCAAGACCTGCAGTCTGGGAGCCCTAACTCAGTGAAATCATTGTAGATAGAATAAAGTGGGAAATGTGGCCGGTGCTCCCATGTTACAGACTCGACCTGCTGGGGATAAAATAAAGAGTGCTGAAGAAGAAAAACAAGAAACACTCATCCCTGTTATCATGGGCCAAGATTTTGTCACAAAGGGAGAAGCTGCAGTATTTAAGTTCTGTTTTCAAGGGATTTCCGTCTTGCTGTTTCACTGAGTATTTTGCTTGACTGCGGCTGAATTTAATTAATTGGTCAATCATTTAGTAAGCTATCATCTGATGATGCATTTACTGTATATTGGATTGTTCTGTTTGTATTGAACTGGACTGGGCTTTGTGGAGCCGTTTCAGTTCACAAAGTGCATATCGATATATCAATTAATAAGTAAGCTTTCCAAAACTCACCTTTGCTGGAAGCCATTCCTTCTGAATGAAGAGCACTCTGCACAGTCTACAGTATTTATTTGTAGACCGCTTTTCAACTAAATAGTTCACAAAGCAGTTTACAAAGAAAATAGAAAAATAATAATAGCTAATTAAAAGCGAATGGGTCCCTGTCCCAAAAGGGCTCACAATCTAAAATGCAAAAAAGAACACCAGCAGAAGCCACTTGAACAGACATTGCTGGGGTGTGGAGGGCCAGTTTCTCTCCCCCTGCTAAATAAAAAAGGGTGAATCCCATAAGGGTGATTCTAACACTAATCCCATAAGGGTGAAATAGCAAAGGCTAACCATGTAAAGGAAGGGGAAGACCATCTCCATTCTCTGATGAACCTCCTTTTTAATTACATGGGAGATTAAAGGTTGTGGCATGCTAATGAGAAATAGATTTTGTTGCAAAAGATAGGAAAGGCTGAATGGGAGAAGAACAAGATGATAGTGTACTATGTCCAAACCCATATTTGGCAAGAACAGGCAGAATAACAGGAGGGTGATGGAGAGTTCTCCACTTTGATACAATAGAGGATGGAGTTAGCTTGAAATCTTTTATGTACTTTTCTGAGAGTAAGCACCACTGAACTTGATGGGATTTATGTTTAAGTAGACATTCATCGGAATGGAAATCATATATTCCAAATGACTATCTCTGAACCAGAATACAAAATAATTTCCCAGCCTGCTACAGCACAGGACACATTTATCTGTGGTACAATTCCACACTGCTCCAGTACCATGTGTATGAATTGAACTACATGAATAGGGCCAATGATACGTTTCTTGTCTCCCCAAACAAATGTCACCAAATTGAAAGGAAGGTCATGTTTGTGTGGACAAGATCCATATCTTTGGCACTGTGGTTTATAAAGACCCATGTCACTGACACACAGTGGAAGTGCACCACAAGGAAATGGCTCCTACACTGTTGTAGGGATGTTGGAAGGTGGGTCCAGACTGTGTCTTTGTATCTGGTTGGCCAGTGATAGATCTCCATTAGATGAAGTTCAATCAAGACCACACTTTATTGCCCTCCCTAGTGGTATCTCATTTAAACTTCCTTTGGTTGCATGACAGTTTCAATTACACTATATCTATCATTTCTCTAAAATGTATCAAAACAATTCACCTGTCAATAACTGTATGCACTGATAACAAAATGAAGCACTATTTGTTGTACTTGTGTGTCTCTTCAAGTTGTATAGCATGAAGCACCTAGTGTAAAACAACTCACTGAAAATGCCTTAGTACACAAGATGTACTAAGATGGATAAAAGAACACAGTGAACTTACAAAAGCTGTATTCACCCTATCTTTCCTTTTACTTTGGATATAATTGAAGATACAACAATGGCCTATAATCTCTCCACACTCAAAAGATGCAAGTCAAAAACTACTCTCCATCCAGTGTGCCATCAATCTGCGTTTTTGGAAATTGAACTACAAAGATAAACTTTATTTATTTATTTATTTATTTATTTATTTATTTATTTATTTATTTATATCCCACTTTACCAAAAGATCAAGGTGGCAAACAAAATGTAAAACATAAAGCAAAGGATAGAATTATTTTAAAAAGTTAAAATTTAGAACATTTATTAAAACTAGCACAGCAGTGGTGTAATAGGCAGTAAACAGGTAAAAAAAACAGCAGGTTGACAGGTTGAAAAAATATACAACTGACTAAAAACACATGAATACACATAAAAACAGTTACATAAAACACAAGCAGCTATGTGCAGGTTCTTCTCAAAATTTCGATATGACAGCAGGCGCCTACACTTGGTCCAAGTTCATTACATCTGAAGTGGTAGAGGGATAAGGTTATATTGCTCCTCCATCATACAGCGGTCCCAGTAACCTCGAAATCTTTTGAGGTGGCACTGTGTAGATTTTTGATACCACCCTTTGGTTTTTGTTCTGCTCAGAAGAAATAAAGAATAATATAGTATTCAGAAACTGGGGGTGTAGAATTGCTCTTTTGTCTCCTGTTGTAAAGCTACACAAATACTCTTGTCTGTTTTTTAGCATGAATACAAGAGAAAGAGTTAGCAAGGAAGAATGAAGGACAAGTAATTTAAAAAGCTCTGGAACCTGCAAGCCTTTTCAGTGTGTACTTTTGAAGGAACCTTGACAAATATAGATTTGTCACATTGAAGAAAACATTTTAAAGTAAGATTAGAAAAGTATAGCTGGGGAAATCATGACATTTTATAATGATGAAATAAAAAAGCTATGGTTTGTTATACCATGTCATTTACCGTTCACCTTTGGATGATTTTATATAATACTAGCAAAAAGCATACCCACGTTGCGTGTGTAACATTTCCCCGTATGCCATCCCCCCACAGCGCAAAACACCCCATGTGCCACTTCCCCCATGCGCATCATCCCCATGCGCAACTTTCCCCCGTGCGCAACTTCCCCCATGCGCATCATCCCCCATGCGCATCATCCCCATGTGCAACTTCCCCTCTTGCACAACTTTCCCACATGCGCATCATGCGCCGATGCGTAACTTTCCCCCATGAGTAACTTTCCCCCATGCGCAACTTTCCCCCATGCACATCATGTCCCCATGTGCAACTTCCCCCATGTGCAACTTCTCCCCATATGCAAGTTCCCCCTTGCACATTAACCCCCATGCGTAATTTTCCCCCATGCACAACTTCCCCATGCGCATCATCCCCCATGTGCAACTTCCCCTCATCTGCAACTTTCCCCATGTGCATCATCCGCCGATGCGCAACTTTCCCCCATGCACAACTTTCCCCATGCGCAACTTTCCCCCATGTGCAACTTTCCCCATGCGTAACTTCCCCCATGCGCAACTTCCTCCAAGCGCAACTTTTCCCCATGCGCAACTTCCCCATGCGCATCATGTCCCCGTGTGTAACTTCCCCATGTGCAACTTCCCCCACATGCAAGTCCCCCATGCGCATCAACCTCCATGCGCAATTTTCCCCCATGCACCACTTCCCACATGAGCATTATCCCCCATGCGCATCATCCCCATATACGCATCATCCCCCCATGCGCAACTTCCCCTCATGTACAACTTTCCCCCATGCACATCATCTGCCGATGCGCAACTTTTCCCCATGCGCAACTTTTCCCATGTGCAACTTCCCCATGTGCAACTTCCCCCATGCACATCATTTCCATGCGCAACTTCCCCCCATGCACATCATTCCCCATGCGCAACTTCCCCCATGCTCATCATTCCCCATGCTCATCATTCCCCCATGCGCCTCATTCCCCCATGCGCATCATTCCCCCATGTGCAACTTCCCCCATGCGCAACTTTCCCCCATGCGCAACGTCCCCCATGAGCAACGTCCCCCATGCACAACCTTCTGCCTGTGTGCATCATCCTCCCATGCGCAACTTTCCCCATGTGCATCACCCCATGTGCAACTTCCTCCATGCACAACTTCCCCCATGCGCAACTTTTCCCCATGCGCAACTTTCCTCCATGCGCAACTTCCCCCCATGCGCAGCATCCTCGCCAGTGCAACCTCTTCCTCCAAACAGCATCCCCCAGTGCACCAGGCACTGAGCACCCAATTGGCTGGATGTTGTTCAGTCTCCCATGTTAAGTATAGGACAAAAACACGCTGCCCCCTTTTCAGCCCCTGAAGGGTTAATTTCTCCAGATGGTTCTTGGTGGGTGTTCAGGTGACAGAAGGAACTCCCAGAATTCCATGCTTCAGGCCCAGCAGTTGGGGAGGAATGTTGCTGAGTCAGCAATTCTCAATGCAAAGTATAGGGAGGAAAACGCGTTGCGCCCCTTTTCACCCCCTTCCGGTTGGAATTTCCGAAAACCGGTTCTTAGTGCACCCCTCAGTCACGGAAGGAACACCCACCCCAAATTTCACACTTCTAGACCCAGCGGTTTTGGCAGGGCGGTGATGAGTCAGTGAGTCAGTCAGTGAGTCAGTGAGTGACTTTTCTCTTTTATATATATATAGATAGATGATCTGGAAATGCAAATGTTGATTGTGAACAGTTCAATGCGCAAATATCAGAGAAGGAAAAAACCTACCAGAGTTAATTTTGCTTCAGTAGAATGACCATGTAAATTGACAGTCACAGCCGTGTGTGTGTGTGTGTGTGTGTGCGTGTAAGCACATGTACATTTCTGAGTGCACACATACTTCTTGCTAATGATGAAAAATACAAGATTGGGCTAGCTTCCTTCATTGACTTGAGTAAGCTTAGATTACGTGGGTTCTTACCACACTCCTGTGGAGGGGATGCTAGAAACTTGGCATTTCCCACATTTACAAGTTTACAATCCCATATGTTTACTAGGAAATTATGACAAAGAAGGGGATGATTGGGTACCACATCATGCTGGTACTTTCCGTTTTGTGTCAACCTTGCTGCAAGGTTACATCCCCCTGACCCATCAGATACACCAATGGCTTGCAGCCATCTACAAACCTGTACAGATGTACCTGGGTCTACCCCACCAAGTTTAATGATGTAACTCAAATGAATAACAATGTGGTGTAATATAATTATTTGCTACAAATGATCACAAATGATTTCAATATCGTAGACGATTGTTCCAGCAGCTGTTGAAATAAATCATCATTAAAAGTGTCCATGGGCCATGCAACCCCTTAGCAGATGCTTATTTATTAGTGCACCAACTTATGCTTCTGAGTTTTAAATTCTTTCACAATTCCTCTTTATCTGTCCTTGGTTTACTACTAGCTTGCAGAGATGTATATGTTTATTCAGAAGTCCGTTTCAGGTTTTTAAAAACTCTTCAGAGATGCATCAATTTATACTGGGATTGTTCTATCCATTCTAACGGATCTGATGCAGAATATACAATCTGTAGTTTCTAATCGTATGCCGTAAAACTGAGTTTTGGACCAGCCTCCAATAAAAACAAGCTTCTCAAGTTTTGTCTATGCAGAAAAAGTAGTTCAATTTATCTCAACTGACCAATATGGTTCTTTGGCAGAGCCGTAATTAGTTGGCAGTGATCATTTAATGGTGCAAGTTAATGGAAAAAAGATCTATAAGGAACAGGGAAGGGATATCAAGTGGAAGATGGATCAAGGAACTCAAGGACATGGAAATGGATAAAGGGGAACAAGAAAACTGTAGAAGTTTTGTCCTTGTCCTGTCCTTACATTTCTTAACTGTAAGCAGATGCTGTGTCCCTATCCAAATTTATAGTGCAGATGCAGCTGTACCAATGGGGCATGCAGTGCATTCTGCAGTAGTGGGACTATCACAGAGGCCTTCTCAAGGTAAAGGAAACTTTCCCCCTTTCTTTGGATCTAGATTGTGGCTGCACTGGTAATTTGGATAGGATTGGGTTCCTAGACCTTATAAATTTTGGGACGTGGGCCTTTATGAACTCCTTCCTGAAGTTCATCATGATGTGCAACCAAAATGTGATAGGCCACAATCTGAAGAAATTTTGACACGCTAGACCTGCCCTGTTTGCATGACCAATGTGTAGAGGTATTCTGTAAATCAGGGTGATCATATAGAATGGAGAACAAAATGCCAGTACCTTTAACCATTGGAGAGAAGAGGGAATTTAGGCAGGTTTTGCTCAACATAAAAGGATTTAATAAGCAGGCCGTGCCTAAATTCCCTCTTCTATGCAATGGTTAAAGGTGGAGGCACTCTGTCTTCCATTCTATATGGTCATCCTGTCTATAAATGGTGCTATTTATTTCACTCAGAAGTAAACCCATTATGTTCAATAAGACTTGGAATGTAATCCTGCCTTACTCGCTAGAAACAAACCTCTACCCATGTGTTATGCTTATAAACAATGTGAGAAAGGTAGAGCAAAATTCTGCCTGTGGCCTACACCCAATTTCCACATAGGGTATAATCCTAACCAATTTAGGTCAGGCTAATTCACCATGATGGTGTGGGAAAGTTCGGTTCCCTCCATTTTTTCAGGATAAGGATTTCATGTACAGCTCATGGTTATTGCTGTCTGAGCATTGGCTCAGTTCAGAAGCCATGACCAAAGCGCATGAATGAAATCTTGGTCTCCCTTCCGTGTGTTAGTTGTACAATTATGTTTTTTGTGAACAGACCTGTGAACAGGCTTCAAATAAATTAACAACCGGTTCTCTGGCCACCTGGCAGCCACTTTTAAATGGATATTTTTAAACTTTATATTGCCTATCTCTTGTTAACAACCGGTTCTATAGAGTAGGTGCAAACCTGCTGGAGCCCAACACTGCCTTTACCCCAGACAGACGCAAATAAAGAGCCGGACAAAAGTGCTGGATTAAAGGGCCACTTTATTAACATTATTAAATAAACAGGGACTGCTCTAACCATAGCCATGCGGTATAAGGGGATGCGGCTCTCCGCATAGTTACCCATGCAGATGTTAAAGGTGGTTAAGGGCGTTCCCAGCCTGGCTCAGGGCCTTCCTTGAACAGAGTTCAAGGGTGCCCGTCTTTGCCAACCCGAAGGTCAAGGTAGCTGGACACGCAGCCGCCGGAGGTCCGGCCAGACGCTGTGCCTAGGTTTCCCATCCAGGTAAGGGGGCTTGTCAGACCATACCCCTGGAGCCAGACACGCATCACAGGAAGGCTTCCTCACCCCCAAACCCTTGCTACCTAAGGCTGCACACCGAGGCCTATCCTGCCTACCCCGCACAACTCCTGCCAAAGTGACCGGGTTTAAAAGCCAATTAGGTGTTTTAACTCTCTCCCCTTGTACAGCTCAGGGTAGGCAAAAAAGAATGCCACCACAAGCCAATCAGGTGACATCCAAAAAATTCCTACCTGGCCCCAAAGCGACCAGCTAATCCTAAACTGCACTACAGGGAGGGAGGGTGGGGGATGCTTGCTGGAGCCCATCTGAGCTTCCCCGGGCAAGCAAGCCCAGGAACAGTCAGACACTGCCCCCCCGGCCCTTTTGCAGCCAATGGCTGCAATGCATTTTGCCCGGGCTCTTATGCAGTCTGCTGAAGGGCAAAGTGAGCCAGTGCTGCAAGGTGCACCGGCTTCATTATGTGTACAAGAAGATCATTTTGGGTTGACTTTGCCAGGGCAGAATTAGCCGAAACAGATAACTTGAAATATACTTTTAAACCCCCTTAAGTCTGCAATCCTATCCATGGGAGTAATAGCACAATCCTAACCATGTCTACTCAAAAAGTAAGCCCAATCATATTCAATGGGTCTTACTCCCAGGAAAGTGTCTTTAGTATTGCAGCCCAAGTCCCATTAACTACAGTAGGCCTGGGCTTCTGAGACAATGGGCAAAATCCAGAGTAACTACAGGGAGTCCTTGCTCCAGTGTAAGAACAACTTAGGATGCAATCCTAAAGACACTTTCCTGGGAGTAAGAAGACCCATTGAACACAATGTTGCTTACTTTTGAGTAGACATGGTTTGGATTGTGCTCTTACTCTGGATTCCAATATGAATTTCCCATAGGTTTTTACTAGGTGGTGGAGTAACTACGGGTGCACGTAAAGTCTCTTACACGCTCCCGTAGTTACTCTGGATTTGGGAGAATATGTAGAGAGGATTGAGCTCTACGTTTAGTTTTCTACAATTTTGAGAAAAACATGTTCTACTATAAGATCGAACACAGATGAGAATTAAGTATGTCCATGATGGCTTGATGGTTTCTAGAAACATTTTCTTTTATAGAACATTTTTGTGCAGTTAGAAATAAAAACTGTGTTTTGCAGCCAGAAAACCTGAATGAAAAGGGGGAAAAAATGAAGAAGACTGATTTAGAAAGTAAAGGTGTGATGTGTGCCCCATTAATTATCTCAGTATAATCTATGTAACAGCTCATTTATGGATGATATCTTTGCATCTTCCTGCTTTGTTTATATCCCCTAACCTTAAACCTACCATATTTATGCAGATGCAAATTGAGCATCTGGATCGCAAAGCAGAAGTATGAGCCTATCAGACCTCATCTAATTTCTATCCATCTGTGTTTACACTTTAAACAAATAATGTCACAGACCTCTAAAAGGTGATTAAAGATGATGCGCAGGCAACATAATCTATAGCAGAATAACCAGGAACAGTGCCATGCAATGTGCAGGTATTCACTTCTTTCTGAAATTCACTACGCAGTTCAATTCTGGTGTTCCACTGGAGCGAGTAGGACCGGTGGAGAACTCCTCTACCATATCCTAGGCAACTTTACATGGACTTCCACTAGCTGTATAGCCAGCAGAGATCTGAGGAGCCCCATAGGGCAGGCTGATGCAACATTCAGGGTAAAGGGTAAATATATCTATACCCCAACCAAGGAGACCTCCAGCCACTTCCTAACCCACACTGAATACAGTACAGACCAAGCAGACTGGTGCTAGTGCAGGTTAGGATTGGGATGTCAAGGCTGTCCAAAGAATACCAAGAAATCTCTATGATTTAACTGCATAGAGTTAAATCATACCAACAGTATATTTACACATTTTCCAATCATCATTTTAAATTTTGGGAAAATGATGTTTCAACTGGAAACCTGGAAACTGATTGCAGAACATTCTTCTTCCCTCTACTAGTAATGTAAACACCAACTGAGGCCTGCAGAATTTTGTTCTACAAATACTAGCATCTCCACAAAAGAAACTAACACGGGTAATAAGGATGAGATCAATGATTTTCTAGTAAATGTTGATTTGCTTTGTAAAATACTATTTGTACCTGAATAAATTATAAGACCTGACACTAGGCAGGTGAAGAAGTCTTCTTGCTGGAGTTAAAAGTTCTCACCTGCCAATAAATGACAGCAATCCAAGTTGACTGAAAAAGCAATTCTTTCTTACTGAGTATCACTTTTTATGGTATTTATTTAGAATTTTGTCTAGAATCCAAAGTATGTTTTACTCTGCAGGGGAAATGATAAGATTTTTCTCTTGGAGGGAAAATATAGTGGTGGTAAGTGAAAGATTTTTAACCATCCCGATAACTGGTCTTCAATCAAGATTGCAGCCTCCCAAGACTTCTTTCATTTAAAAAGAAATGTTAAAAATACAGCTGAGAGTAACATCTCGCCTTTTCCTTATAACCTTAACAGAAATTCACTTGTTTCCTGGAAACTGTTGTTCAGGTAGAGAAACTGGGATCCTCAAATGGATTCTCTAACAGTAGTCACCAAACTACAATTCCCAGGAGATTTCAAGGTGAAACTGTGTGAAGCTACGCAAATTTACATCT
The DNA here is from genome assembly GCA_030015325.1 of Cryptoblepharus egeriae. Lineage (NCBI taxonomy): Eukaryota > Metazoa > Chordata > Lepidosauria > Squamata > Scincidae > Cryptoblepharus > Cryptoblepharus egeriae. The sequence goes on along the minus strand of JAREYC010000001.1, from coordinate 65,736,851 downwards.
GTATCATGCATATGTATGAAGATTGCATATTCAATGGCCCAATCCTATTCAACTTTCCAATAACAGTACAACTGCAATGCAGCCCTGTGGCAAGGAAACAAGTGTTGTGGAGAGCACATACTTTCTACTTGAAGGGTGCAAGTTTCAATCCCTGGCACCCTTAGATTGGGTGGGGAAAAACCTGATCTGAAACCTGGAGAGTCTGCTATCACTGCACTGGACAATCGGGGCTGTAGCTGGGGGGGGGGCACTGTGGGTGTTGACCTCCCCCTCTGAGCCAGCAGCCTGCCCCTACTATGATTTTTCAAAGACTTGTTTTTTTAGCCTCTTTTCCTTTAAATAGATGTCCTCAATTTTGATTTTTGTCCTCAATTTTGATTTTTGTTTAGCCTTCCCTGAAGGCAGTCTGGTCAAATCAGGTTAGGTCAAGGCCAAGGGACAATCGACAATCCCTTTTTGCATTACAAAGGGGAGAACTAAGCGGGCTGTCTGCCCTGTCTTTCCAAGGAGAGGCAAGGAAGATCATGCCCAGCCCACTGCAGAGTCTTAGAGCCTGCTTCTGCTCTCTGGTCTTCTGGCATCACTTGGTGTGAGTTAGAGAATATTCTATTCTTGATCATGCAAATAAATTATTACAAAGCTATTGTTGTTGGGGGGGGGGGGGGGGAAGAATTTTTTTGTCTTTGGAGAAACCCTGGATGGGTTTCTGCTTTCAGATATATTTTTAAATTTAATGCTTGCTTGGAGGGGCAGGTAAGGAATCCTTACCTGTTGAGTGACAACATTGGATCTGGGGCCTTTTCTCGGCTTTTAGAATTCATTGAATGCAGGACTTCTATACTGGGTAGGGATTGGGGTGAGGAATCCTACATGTAGGGGATATGGGGTGGTGGTATAGAGTGTTCCTTACATACAGGGGACCACATGGGATCTGGGGCTTTTTCTTGGCTTTTAGAATTCATTAAATGCAAGACTTCTATGCTGGGATAGTTTTGGAGAGGGATCCTTACATATAAGGGACCACATGAGATATGGGGCCACTTCCTGGCTTTTCTACTTTTGTAAGGATGCAGGCCTATGTGTTGTGTTGGTGTGCAAAATGAAAAGATATGTTGCATGTTATTTCTATGTAAACAAATACGATATACAGAGATGCATTTATTCTTTGCAAATTATTGTTATATTTTATATACACCAGTATAGCTACTTGGCATAATCCCCCCGCCCCCAAACAATTGCCACCCTCCCAATTTTACAATCCTGGCTATGGCCCTGTAGGCAATACTGAGCTAAATGGTCTGACTCAGTTGAAATCAACTTCCTATATAATTGGCTCCTTAAGCAGCATGCCTTTCAAAGGCAAATTGAGGGTAGCTATTATTGTGGCAATAGTTGACAAAGAGCATGATCCAAACCATGTCTACTCAAAAATAAACCCCATTGTGTTAAATGGGTCTTACTCCCAGAAATGTACAATCTTTAGGATTGCAGCCAAAGTCATATCCATATTAGCTCATAAGGCTTCTGTCTATGAATGCTTATGCTGCAGCCTAGATTTTAAGGCAGGGGTGTCAATCATAAGGTCCACACAATAAATGTGGGCTGGAAGCAATTTATTTGCCCTCCGTTACAATCCAGCTCTCCTACCATGTTAATGGGCTCTCTCATACTTTGAAAATATGAAGATTTGCATATTTCCTCTTATGACATTTGGAGCTAATGAGTTTCTATGTGAGATCAACGTGTTTATTTCTGATCATCATCTGCTTGATTTTGCCACTTCTGGACTGGTCCTCAGCAAGCACCATGAATGCTAACTTCAGCCCTCTGTTTGACACCACTGTGTTAAGATATAACACTTTTTCTTGCTGCCTGTACACATTTCCACAGATATTGTTCTCAAATAGCCATTTAGTAGCTCTTTGTTTTGAGAAGTAGATCATGGAAACCTACATACTTTTTCTCCCCGCACCTCTTTGTGTTTTCTATGATGCCCTCTACTGAGCATGTTGCCACCACTCCCACTGAAAAACCAGTAAAAGGTCACTGAAATTTCATCCATAAATGAGGCAAATGAAATAATATAACTGGTGACTCCAACTATCAAATCACTCCCACTCCACCCCTGGCTGAGTGGAACTATTGATTTATTGTCACTTTTGAAATGCTGTTTTGCTGGTTGTTCTCTGATAATCGGCAAACCATTTTCAAAACCCCACTTTCCAAAGGTTTATTGCTTGCTCATAAGAATATCTTTTGTGGTAAAATGGAATCTGGCAGCCATGCTCCTGGATTGTATAATTTATTTTCCAGAATAAATATAATTCTAAAGCCAGGCATTCAGATGAAGCAATTGTTGATGCAGGGTAGTCTTGAACCCATTAAATGCAAAAGCAAGCTCTCCTGTGCATTAGACTTGAGGAATATCAATTGATCATGTTTAAATTGTGTTCACCACATTCCCTTGTGATCTTTGTTTTTCTTATTTAAAGATTGGTATTATTTCTTGTCTTTATGCAGAGGTGGAAAGGACATTGTAAAACCATTTACCTGTACTGTAAAGTGGTGACACCAGCCTAAGTTAGTGTTTACATAACTAGTAGAGGGATGTTTGGATAGTGTATCTATACACTGCAGCAGAATTATCACATGGCAAACTTCACCCTCTAAACTTTCCTTAGCCGGTATAGGAACCATGTTGCTGATAGTCCCAGAACTGTTTTTTTCTGGTATTTTTTGGGATTCAAGGCAGATCAAAAGAAATTAGTCACAAATGAGACTAATGGGAAGGCAGTATGGAAGAGAATATGGTTTTGCAGAATATAAGTGACAGTCTGATCCTAACTAGCCTTGATGGTGGCAAAAGAAGATGCATGACAGCATATTACATACATCTCAGGAAGAAAGGCATCCAAGTGACAGACCTTTCCCCAACCAATGTCTCCCAAGAGCCCATATTGTCTAGGCTCACACTGATCTATAAATGGATCCTAGAGCATTAAAAGTATTCAGTCGAATGCTTGAACTTGGCATTTCAGTGACATATTGAACAGGAACACTTGAACTTGGCTTTTTGGTGACTTATTAGACAAGTTGTCTAGAGATGTCAGATTTATTTTGCTTTAAAGCCCAAGTGGATGGGTCCTGAATTAGCTCTCTGAGCATTAGTTTATCCATTGACTTTTGAATCAATATGCATGAAGTTATAATATAGAGTATATAGTAAGAGTTTTTAACTGCACTATGCCTAGGTGAAAATTGGATCATTGGCAGATAATCACTGCTGACCTTGTGCAGCTCTGCAGGGGAATATTAATGTAACACCCATTCAGGAGATCATCTACTTTGCGGGGAAAAAAATGTCATCAAATTTGACTACATCACATTCTACATTCTGAATGTAGACTTACAAAAATTATATCTAGTGCAAGATACATTTATCAATAGCTAGACACATTTATCTATATCTAGGTTGCCCTATTTCTTGGTACATTTAGTACATTGCACCTTCTCCTGTTAGAACTGATGGAATTGTGGCATTGACACTTATTCCACCGTACTAAGTGAATTTCAGTGGAGGAAGTGGCAATGAGGAGGATGGAAGCAAAATATTCTCCTCCAGCATTGGACAAGAGTCATCAGTGCATGAAACTATGTGGTGGTGTTAAATTGTTATGTATGGTGTTTCCTCTCCAGAGGCTCATTCACCCAGATCAATCAGTCCTAGACATGAATGTGTCAACAAATCAGTGATGCTATAGACTGTAAAAATAATAGCTAAACATGCGTGGAAAAAGATTTCAAGGAAGACCTTAAAGATAAGAGGTAGTCCTATGCTATTAGAGTGAGACCAATGCATTTTTTATCTTGGGCAGGGGTATACAAACCTTTTGCAGGAGAGCCACAGCATCCCTGTGACACTGTGGCAGGGGCCGAAAAAATTATTTATATATCAAATTTGAAAACATTTACATAAATTTATATGTATTAGATGAAGATATGGAGGATTACAAGATTTGCCTGGGGACCGGATGGAGCAGTCTTGCCATGAGCCACAGCGGGGCTTGCTATAGGCCGCATCTGGTGCCCAGGCTGGGGTTTGGACATCCCTGACCTAGGCAAAACACACAACTGCAAAAACAGTGCTAATTTACTTGTTTAGCAGTTCAATATTACACTCAGCAATGTAGTGCCAATGTGGTATGAACTGCATCCTGCAAGGGAGTTTTGGCCTCCAGAAATCTCCTCAGATTAATGGAATATTTGTCCCCTTTCTCCAGAAAAGCCACTGCTGTCCCCATTGGTCAACTTGGACCTGAACCTACAACATTGCTGGATAAGTCCACATTTACTTGTGAAAGTAGATTGAACCTAGAATAGGTTGCCATAATTCTCTTCCAGAAAATCAGAATAGGACCCTCTGTCACACTTGCCAGCATGTCAACACAATCCCCCCAAATTGGGACTGCCCCTGTTTTGGGGGATATATGGCAACCCTAACTTAGAAAGGGTATTAAGATTTGATGGGTGATGCTTCCTCTGAATCCAAGAAGGGGCCTACACTGACCTCCTCCCACTACCACTGCCACCCTATTCTGTCCATTTCTGTTCCACCCCCTTTCTGCCTCCCTCTTTCATGTACTACAAGTTATCCTATGAAACTGACTGATGGGAGATTTGAGATAAACCAAAGAAGATTCTTCACAAAGCACATAGTCTAAAGCTTAAATGTGTATTTAAGCTTTGTGGAAAGGGATTGGAGAAATTAACTCACTTGTGATCTCCTCTTCCTCTTGCCAGTATCTTTCCCACTCTCTCCCAGTCCATTCCACCCATCCTGCCCTCTTTACAAATGGATGGGAACAGCAGGGAGTGTTCAAACAGAGAACCACCACACAGCAGCCCAGCAGGACTCCCATTTTTTTCATATGGCCAACTCGAATCGACTCAAGAGGGAATCGAGGAGAATTGATTCCTTTTGAGTCCTACTCGAGTCCTAAATGGTGATTTGAGGTCTTGAAAAGCATTATGCTATGACTTTTCAGTTGAATTACAGGACAGTGGCTCTTGGTTCAACTTTAGTTCCCCTGACTTTTCCCAACACTGCTAAATATCATATTTGGAAAGGTCTCCCCACATCCACTCTTTACCACAGACCAATAAAGTAACTAAAAAACCCAAGTCTTAGCAAACATTCAAGAAAAAAAACCATATACTGTATCTTCATTTTCTCAGCTTGCCTCAGCAGAGAGATTTGTAGAAGCTTCCATCCATGCTTCACCTCCATAACTTCCTCATAGCTCATTGGCCTCTAACATTTTATCGACTTTCTCCGCTATGTGAATCCCTGGATATTTATTTGCGGAGCTCTTGGAGACCCATTGAAAATAAAATTTATTTTATGGAGCTTTATGACAATCCACGGAGCCACAGATAAAATCCTCTCGTTATTGCTCAGTTTTTTGTTCTTTGTAAGGAACACTCTGCCAGCTTGCCACCTAAAACCCATTTTAGATTAAGACAGTGGCAATAAAGATCTCTGCAGGATGTTAGCGCCCATGATTAAGGAGGAGGATGTTGGCTTATTGCCTATCATTTGCTCAAGGGGAAATGTTAGGACAAAATGGAATGGTAGACAGATAATATATAGGGACAGACAGACTTTTGAATTCTTTTCTCTCTCCGTCAAATGCACAGGACTTTTTTGTTCTGAAATTCCCTTTCTAGCTCCTTTGCAGGTAGCGTTCACATGTCACATTTGTCTCATTTATAAAGCAATTGTAAATTCATCCTGAGCTGTTTTTTAGTGATGTCACTCAGTGATTTATGCCACCCACCGAGTTCCATAACTCAGGGCACAAGCCTAACCAATTTATGTTGGCATAACTCACCTGCTACGTGTTGTGGTGGTGGTGTGGGGAGGCCGGTGCATATCTGTGCACTACCCTATCCCCCTCAGGAGTGGCGCAGAACTTTTGCAGAACTTTTGCAATACTCCCAAGCCAGTATGAGACTTGTGCTGGGACTTATGCTGGCCTAACAGGGAGTTAGGATTTCAACCCCTGAGTCCAATCCCTCCCCCATACTGTGATATTTCACCTCCAATGTGCTACTGTGCTACACCACCCCAATGTACTATTTCAGTTTTTTTAAAGCAAGGTAAACTTACACGTTTAGGAGCATGTTTAGTGTGATCCTGAATGCATCTATCTCTTCTATACTCTGAGCTTATCTTGAAGCAATTGGGCACTTATGACTTGTGACAGCACCAATAGCAAACACAACTGAAATCTAAATTCCAAAACTCACTCACTCACTCACTCACTCATTCATTCATTCATACTTAAATACATACAATGCCTCTCAAATTGCCCATTGTCACACTATTTACCCAGCAAGGTTCTAACACACAGTGTTGTTGGCATGACTTGGCACCTTTTGAGGTAGATCGATTGCCTGAAATGCAGTTTATCAGCTGTCTGATAATTCAGACAGCACAATTTATAGTTTGCAAGCAAACTAACTTCAAATCACCATTTCAGATCATGATTTGTTGTCCTCCAATCAAACCAAGATTTGTGGGCAAGATCAAGTTCAGACATAACATGAAACCGTGCTTTAAGTTTAAAAAAATTTATGCTTTTATGTTTTGGCTGAAGTGAAATCAGCCATTATGTATTGATTGTGGAGAAAAAGCAAGAGAAAGGGTCCCAGGAAGGTTAGCCCTATTGATTTCAGTGAGACCTACCCCCAAATCTAGAGTAACTACGGGAGCACATAAGAGACTTTATGTGCACCCATAGTTACTGCACCACCTAGTGAAAACCTATGGGAAATTCATATTGGAATCCAGAGTAAGTTGTTCTTACACCGGAGCAAGGACTCCCCGTAGTTACTCTGGATTTTGCCCTTACTCCCAGGTAAGTGTGTATAAAAATGTAGCTTAAGAATTGGAAGTTTTTTGAATTGTCTCCACTTGGAAACATACTTGTGGTGCTATTTAGCCATAGCTAAATTCACATTTGGTTTTATGAACTCACTGCTTGGTAACAGCCTATCCTCCATACCAGTCTACCCAGATCTTTGTGCTTTGCATGCAGCGTCGAGCACGATACCATAGTCTTTCAAGACTGATGGATGCCGAGTTTAAGTTAATCTACAACTTCAACAGGGGTAAAAAAAACCATAAAAAGTGTTGTTCCATGAATTGGTTCCAGCTTTTCACTACTTCTGGCAGATATGAACCTTCAAATATCCCCACCTATTGGACACCCCATCCTATTGGACACTGGTCCTCTCCAGGGATCCAGAGTGAGCATATTTGATGCTCCTTTCTCTGTTAGTGACCATCTTCAGTGCTTCAGAAGAAGATTGATATCCTTGTTTTCTTCATGGGTGAAGTGAAATTTTCACCAAGTCAAGGCAGGTATTGAGAAGCTGGGAGAGACTCAGCTGCCCGTCCATCTATGTCCTCTCTATTTCACCTTCTGGCATTCTGTAGTTTCCTCCTGTTTGTGATATCGACAGATTCCAGTCATAGCTGAGAATCACAGCTAGCTACATCTTACCAGTCAGGAAACCTGCTAAAGCTTGAAGGAAATTAGTAACATTAGGAGCAAATTAATCAAGAGGGTAGACAGGTATGTCACTGGCACCATTTATCTGCTGATCTCTTTGCTCTGAAAGCCCATAATTCATGTCCTCCCAACTTATTACCTGGGCAAGTTTCTAGAGGTTGGCATTTTGTGGCTTTGCTTTAGGGGAGACAAGAGGCTGAGTCAAAAGACAGTGATGGGGAAAACCACTTCAGGAACCTGCCAGGCACCCAAGAAAAATTACCCATGGAGATCCTTTGTGATTTGTCAGAAGACTCCAACAACCAAAGGGGACTCTGCCGTTATTGATCAACTTCACTTTTATCAGCAATTTGAGCATGATGGTGGCCCATGGCAAAATGCGGTAACTAATGCTGATGATAACATACCTCTAGCACACTTATTGCTGCTGCTGTTAGGCTTAATTCATCTTGAAAAGGGTGAGCAGATTCTTTGAACTAAGGACAGTGAAGAAGGAAATAAAACAGCACTATTGGAGTCAGATGCTAAACTGGGTTCAGCTAATGTGTATCCCGAGAGCCAATTCAGGGTTCAGGCTATTACATCATTAGAAGGGTGACATATGTCCTATTTTTCCAGGACATGGCCTCTTTTTTAGCATTCTGTCCTAGAAAAAATATTCATTGTCCTCTTTTCTTTGTGAGCAGGCAGCGTGTAGCCATCTTGTAATTAACAAATTATAGTAATGGTTTTAAATTTAATAATAAGTCATATAGTATTTAAGTTAACCAGATGGGAACAATGTATATTAGTGTTTTTAGCTTCTATTTTGTCATGATCTACATTTTTCTTGGATATACTACATTTTAGGGAGGCCTTGTTCTCTTGTGGTTATGACGTCTGTTCACCCGACCATCATCAAGCATCATTAGCCAAAGTAATTGATGGAAGGCAGTGGCATAGCTGCAGGCTGTGGTAGGGACTCCATCAGGTGACATGCATTGGGGGTGCGTGACAAAACTGTTGGATAAAATTTTTAACTTTAGATACTTTTGAATAATAATACCATCATGTTTTATATCATTCAATTTGTTATGTTCATGCAAAATGCAATGAAACAAAGCACACTGAAATATCTCCATTTTATCAAAATAGCCAAAAATCCAGCAGAGATGGGCAGTGGTGTATCACCATGTCCACTACCACAAGCACTACACGAAGACTACACTGACCTCCCACCTTGAATGATACAACTGTTAGAGATGCCACTGCAGAGGGGGAAAAAAACAATATCAGGCTTACTAAGGGCACAATCCAGAGTAATTATGGGGAGTCCTTGCTCTGGTGTAAGAACAATTTACTCTTGATTGCAATATGAATTTCCCATAGGTTTTCACCAGGTGGTGCAGTAACTTTGGGTGCATGTATTGTCTCTTACGTGCTCCTGTAGTTACTCTGGATTGTAGGGCATGACACCCAAGTCTTAGCCTGTTGAACACTGTCTGAAACAATATATTTATTTAAGTGGATGATTTCTAGTTAAAAAAATACATGAGTACTAACACACTAGTGTAACCTCACTCACTTTAATGGCATAGGCATGTGAATGTCATTAAAAAAAAGACATTCCATGCTGCCACCCAATTACTTCCCAATATGATGGGAAGAAACATGGTTATCAGGTCATTATGCAATTTAAAAAATGATCAAAATGAGAACTGTTATTACATCCCCTAAATATGCCTGAGACTGATACAATATCATCTTAAAGCAGGGGATTAAGCAATGTAAGAAGGCAATTTCCATTGACTAGAACCAAAAATGGGAGCTCATTTACGTTTACAGTCTCAGTAATTAAATGATAACGCAAACCATTACTGCCTTTGATATGAAATGGGAACTCATTTCCCCCCCAGAGGGTCCATTTTAACTTGCTTTCTAAAAGCTACTTCTTCTCTGACGTAAAATGGACTAAGCCCAAAGCTCTTCTCACAATTTTCAGAGTTGTTCCTCAGTAGAGTAGACAACCTAAGATACCGACCAAATCTGTGGAGAATTTGTTGTACAACTGCACATTTCAACGTCACTGTGAGCCTGACAGTGAGGCAATGGTGCATCCACTTGTTCTTTTAAGCTGACAACTTTCACAAGAAATGTCACTAAATTCTTTTTAAAGGCTTTTTGCAGTTGTGCTCAAAGAGTGGTTCACAGTATTCAGGGCAAGCAAGCGTTATCATTGCACCGTGTTCCTGTGATGATCCCATCACCAGCATGTGCCATGTTCTTAGCCCATCTGTTTTGAACCCACTCCACATTTTTTTCCTTTATCTTCCACCCCTTTTTTTCCTTGGACTTTTGCTAACTTGAGATGTAGGCTTGAGAAGACTCATAGGCAAGAGGACCAGATGTCATAATCGCAAAAGAGGACAAGTGCAGGACACACAAGAAAATGAAGGATATGTCAAAATAAAAGCTAAAAACACTCAAATTTTTTATATATTTCATTGACACACAATTCAGAGTAACTACGGGAGCACGTAAGAGACATTACATGTACGCATAGTTATTGCACCACCTAGTGAAAACCTATAGGAAATTCATATTGCAATCCAGAGCAAATTGTTCTTACACTGGAGCAAGGACTCTCCATAGTTATTCTGGATTGTGCCCTATGTTACTTCTTATTCAATTTAAAACTATTACATATAATTTATAGAAGTTGCTTCCTACATTGTGGAGTTGGTTTTATTATGTGTTGATGCTTTTATATTCTTGTTATACTGCCCTAGGGCTATCCAGTGAAACATGGGGTAGAACTGAATACATAATGTCAGTGTGGCAATATCCTCTAGCTTTTTCTAGATCGCATAGCACAACGACACCCCAAGATGCTCTGTGTATATCTACTGTTTGAAATATCAGTTTTATGTCCTTAGATGATTTAACTATGAGAAGAATTCCAGCCTTGGAAATGGCCACATCTCTCTATTTGAAACGGTTCTAGGGAATTAATTTGGTGTGAGTTTCTGTGACTTCTGGCAAAGATTACATTTGCTTGAGTGCTGAGAGAACATCAGAGCTGGCTAGATGGATCTACAAAAGCAGCAGAAGGGTCAGAGGGAACCTGGCTAAGAAGCAAGAGTCAAAAAGTCCTTTTTAGACGAGGATATTCAAATGCGCAGAAGTGACCAAGAAGGCAAGGCCACCAAAGTAAAATTCCCTTGGCTATTCAATAAAACATGGGCTAAATCCCTTCTGTAGTCAGGTTTTTGATGATAAAAGTAAAATCATTAGGACTTTGTTCACAATGAAAAATGAAGGGTTTGCTGGGGCGTTCAGACTTGTGACAGCTGTCAAATGTGGCAGTGCCATCCAGAACAGAAAGAGGAGAGCATTTCAATGGGCTTGGACTTTTTCTTTGTTTTCCATTCTTTTCCTCCAATGGATTTGCTTGGATCTACATTAGTTAGGTTGCTTGTGGGTTTGCGGGTTAATGTCAGAGTGGATCCAAGTTGGAGGTTTGAGGCTGGGAAGGGGACATGATATCAGTAGTACTGCTGCTGCTGATTCCACCTCAGTCATCTGGCTGCACTGTATGGCATGTCATCTTTTGCAACAATCCTAATGTACACTGCACTGCTGGAATGTGAGTCTGGCAGTGCAGTGAACCATTAGGATTGGACTGTAATATTGCAATCCTAATCTTGGCTGGCACAACTCATCAGTCTTCTCATTCCTTTGATGATGTTGGGGGCAAGCGCATGTTTGTGCACTGGCCTAACCCTCCCCAAGGAGTGGCATTGAAGTGACACTCCCAAGTCAGCACAGGACTGGCATACTCGGAGGTTATAGGTTTGCAGCCTAAGGGTGCAGTCATAACATAGGCTGGCACAACCCATTGGTCTTCCCATTCCTGTGGTGAAATTGGGGAGGCAACCACATGTCTGTGCTTTGGCCTAACCCTCCCCCAGGAGTGGCACAGAAGTGTCTTATGGCACATTTGTGACACCCCCCGCCCCAGACAGCACAAGATGTATGCCAAGGCTTAGGCCAGCCTAACTGGATATTAGGATTATAGCCCAAGGTCACAATCCAGAGCAAGTTCAGCCTGCTCTGCCCTAACTGCTCTCTCCTAACTATTCTGTATCCAGAGCAGAAAGTTATGCTGCATCCAGAGAGTCAGGAAGCCTGGGCTGCCCTAACTGCTCCAGAGCATGCTAAGTAATTGACACATGGGGAGGACTTGCTCCTGAAGAGACTCCCCTCAGATCACACTGAACAAGGAACAGCTGTGGTGCCTACAGTGGTGACTCAACTCTGCGCATCACCTGGTGCGGAAGTCTGTGCATCACCCCTGGGATGCGCGTACCCCCTACCTGGACTGCGCAGTTGCCAAAGTTGGTGCCTGCGCAGTTGTTTCTGAAGCCAACTGGCTTCAGAAAAAGTACTGCGCAGGCACCATCTCTGACACTTGCGCAGTACTTTTCTGAAGCTTTTTGTTTCCAGAGGAGACTGTGCAGGCGTCAGAGTTGGTGCCTGTGCAGTACTCTTTCTGAAGCCATTCGGCTGCCGCTCCGCCTCCTGAGTGAAGCCGAATGGCTGTGCAGAGGTGCGGTCTTCCTCCGCACTTAGGAAGTGTCCTCAGAAGCTGTTTGACATGCTCAGTGTGTTTCTGCGCAGTGCACCTCAGATGGCCATTCGGGCCAGCTCCGAGGACGAGTGGCAGCTTCTGGCTGCTGCTCCACCTTGGAGCAGGCCTGAATGGGCGCGCTGATGCCTGGGGCCTGCCAAAGGACAGTCAAACTCCTCCGGCACATCATCCCATACAGAGCGCATCACCCAATGCAGCCCACACCAGCCGCACCAGTCTGGTGACGCCACTGGGTGTCTGCCTTATAAGAAGTCCCAGATGAGATGCCAGTACATTCTACAGTGAATACAAGGGGCTTCTTGGAATGGCCTGCAGTATCCTGAGGTTTGTGGGCAGCCGTAGTTGTTCCATATCCTGAGGTTGAGAGGCAGGGGTTGCACCTAGGATGGCCAAGAACTCAGATTTTTGGTCAACACTGCCATTCTTACTCGGGCCTTATCATGGACCCCTATAGGTCTACTCATTACTATACCTGCTCCTGAGGTGGTATAACTGTGAGGGCTGGAAGAGAGCATTTCTGCCTTGGAAACATGCTTTGGATACAGAGTAACTACTCTGCACTAAGCAATGCTAAACATGCCCTCAACTTGCCTCTCCTGAGCTGCTTAGGCTGCCCCAGCTAGGGCAGAGCAGATCCACCTCTCTTAGGGCACCCTATCTTGCCTTGCTCTGCCCTAAGCCTCTTCCAGAGTAGCTGGGCTGGAGCATCTTGCAGTTGCTCCAACCTAGTGATAAATAGGGCAACCCAAGGGCTCTTATGTGGACAGATTAGTTGCTCTGGATTGTGCTGTTAGTGTCTCAAGAAAGTCCTTTTTCTGTTGAACCTTGCACTGAAACTTCCCAATAGACGCAGTGCCATCAATACATTGATTTCAAAAAATAACTTGTAATGCTTACTTTTCCAATGGATTTTGCATGAAATCTTTTCTTGTGACTTATGCAGTTTGCACATAGAGAGGGACAATTCGCAAAAAACATTTTGAAATCAAGAGTTGGAGTTGTTCTTGCAACACCAAATATATAGAGTATTAACTCTATATATTGCTATATATTACTATATACTCTATATATAGTATTAACATGCAAAACATTCTGAGGAGGGAACACAAAACAACCAACTTCCATATTTGAAAATGAGGTCATGCAACCACTGCGATCGGATCTGAAGAACCATGCTATGGCTGTTGATATTTAGAGCATATTCTGAACTCAATTCAGGGTGCAACTACAGCACAAGTCGTAGGAACAATTTTTAAAAGTGAAACTAAGGAAGAGGGAATTGGTTAAATACCATCACCACCATTTTTGCAAACATCAGTGCAGAAGATGAAAAATATTTATAGAAGAAGCAATTAACTTCCAAATGAAGGTGAAAACAGAGAAAACAAGGAGTGTTTGCCTATTGGGCTACTACAGAAATCTGTGTTTTGCTAACAAGGAGGCTTCTTTGCCAGTGTTTGCAATCTGATTAGGAATGAGTAAATTGAGAGCAAGCCAAGAAATAGAAAGTAAACAGTGCATAAAAGCTGACCTCCCATGTTGCATGCAGTCTGTAATTTGTTTTGCTCACTATGGGGAAACAGATGTGTTTTTATTAGTGTTTTTTCCCTCCACAAGTTCTTTCTATTGATTGCAAATGAGAACAGATTGGTGAAATGTGAACAGAATGTGAAGGATTCATAGTCCAGTTGGGCAGAGAAGAGAGAAGGTGAAATGTAATTTTTTTAAACATTTGATCTAATAAAGGCAGGGGTCTTTTTGAGGGGTTATGCACCTGTATGGAGTACCAGAACTTGTGTGTGAGTACTGGCACCTCTGTGCATGAGTACTGACACACACACACAGACACACACACACACACAGAGCGTGGTAAGTACTTGTGAGTACTGGCAGATGAGTACTAGCACCTATTTTTCCCAGGAAAATAGTACTGAATAAAGGTAAAAGTGTCCCCCATAGGTTATACTGCTAGTTGAGAGTGACTGTAGGATGCAGCGCTCATCCCAATTTTTAAGCCTTTAGAGCCAGCGTAGTCCGAAGACACTTCCGTGGTCAGGTGGCTGGCATTATACGCCAAGGCACATGGGACACTGTTTTATGTTCTCACTGAAGTGTTATCTATTTATCTACTTGCATTAAATGCTTTTGAACTGCTAGGTTGACAGGAGCTGGACTTAGGACGGGAACTCACTCCATCTTGTAGCACCCTGGTCTCAAACCCTGTCTTGCCAGTTAATGGGCACAGCATCTCTAATGGGCACTCGCACCACTACAGTTCATTGGAAAGGACTGGATTGGAAAGAATCTGGAATGTGACTCTTTTGGATCTCCAAATTAAAATGTTATCATGTTAGGAATTGTAAGCCAGATCATCATTAGATATACAGTTCTTATGTTATACTGAGAAAAATGTAATTTAAGCTTCCTGTAATTTAATCCAATGTGGGCTGTGGGTGGCGCAAGCGGTTAAGATGCTGTGCCTGTTAACAGCAGGCCAGGGTTCGAGACCTGGGTCGGCCCCACAAGACAGGGTGCAAGCGGTTAAGACACTGTGCCTGTTAACCAGCAGGCCAGGGTTCGAGACCCAGGTCAGCCCCACAAGACAGGGTGAGCTCCTGTCCTTAGCCCAGCTCTGCGATGCCAGCTGGATCCAATCGTATCAGCTCTGCCTTTCCATTGGACTAATTCAGTGGCGTGGAGAGGGGGGATTTGCTGCTTGGGTAACAGCCTATCCTTCATAACAATCCAACCCAGGCTTTCATGCTTTGCATGCAGCGTATGCAGCACCAAGCACGATACCATAGTCTTTCAAGACTGACGGAGGCCTGCTTTTTTAATTTAATCCAGCACGCAGGATTGTAGCCAATGTAACAGAGTGTCTACACTTAGGCAAAAACAAAATCAAAGGCCTAGGTATTAAATGAATGACACTTATCTCAGAAGTAACAATTCATGAATGGATCTTGAAACTTCAATCAGCTGCAGACTTAATATGTGTCTTGAGTGTGATGAAACAGCAAAGATGGCTTAGGCTTTTCTAGATGGTATTAATTAGATTCGATTTTTATTGGCCAAGTATGAATGCCATACCAGAAATTTGGCTTTGGCAACGGCTACATACATACTAGCACTGACTTACGAACAATGAATACAGAAGAACATGTAAGAACATACAAAACAAATTAGAACTATAGCTTCTGAGTTGCATGTAGTGGTTCCACTTTATTCTGGTCAGCCTTCGCTGACTGGCACTACGTTTTAAGAAGGATGCTGCCAAACCAGAGCAGGTTCAGAGAAGTAAAGGGAAATGAAGGTGGTTCAGGAATCTGGAGAACAAGCCCTATGAGGAAACTTGAAGGAACTTTAGTATCTATAAAGGGGGGACATGATAATACTTTTTCAAACATCTGAAAGGCTGTCACATGGAAGAGGGGAAAGATTTGTTCTCTCTTGCCCTGAAGAATAAGAATAGATCTAATAGGTTTAAACTGAAAGACATGGAGATTTTAAGAAGATATAAAATTTACTATAACAATGTAAGTGTAAGATTCCAGCACGTTCCAGTCTTGGAACGTGCTGGAATCCCTAGCATGTACACACTTCTGAAACAGCGACGTCTACACTGGCTTGGACATGTCGTGAGAATGGCTGATGGTCGGATTCCAAAAGACCTCCTGTATGGAGAACTAGCGCAGGGAAAGCGCCCTAGAGGGAGACCACAGCTGCGATACAAGGACATCTGCAAGAGGGATCTAAAGGCCATGAGAATGGACATCAACAGCTGGGAAACCCTGACCTGTGATCGTTCAGCGTGGAGGCAAAAGACTCAGCATGGCCTTCTTCAGTTCTAAGAGACACTCATTCAGCAGGCTGAGACAAAGAGGCAGATCCGGAAACAGCAAAATCTGGGGGCTGGGCAGGGGACTGACTGTATCTGCCCTCAGTGTGGAAGGGATTATCACTCTTGAATTGGCCTGTTCAATCATAAAAGACACTGTTTTAGGACCTCCACCTCTGAGCACAATACCATAGTCTTTCAAGACTGAAGGATGCCAATGAACGTGTGTTCTTCCTTGCTAGAGCTTTTCAAGAAGATACACAGGCACCTTTTGGAAAAACTTGAGAGAGGATTTTCTTACTTCAAGCAGGGCCTTGAAGACTCCTTCTATGATTCTTTTGTTATTGGCCTTTTAAAAAATAAATGCCAATGCAAATTTACTCATACTAAAATGAGAAAGTGTTTGGATATCACACCATGAATGTTCTGTCCCTTTTGTACAAGAGCCACTGAAGAAGAGCTTTGCACTGAAAATCTAGAGTCCATCTATTAGTCCAGCACTCCAGGATTCTCATAGACAATGGACAAAATCCACATGGAATGTCAAAGCCTTATAATTATTATTTTCAAAATGAATGGGAATCGTTCAAGAGCTTTGTCACTGATCTCTCATGCATTCTGTCGGACAATCATGTTGTCAGTGAGAAATTGCAGGTTGAAATGGGTTACCTGAAGTTAGACAGTGGACCCTACTGGGTTATTATAGAAGCAAGAGTCTTGTTTGAAGTAGAGACAGTGTGTAGATACAGTGCTTCTACAAAGAAGCAATATTTCCCCAAAGAAGGCTGGCTGTGAAATACAAAACGGGTTTTCAAACAACGCAGTCCCTTGTGTGTCTACTCAGAACTAACAACCCAGTGCTATGCTTCCCCTATCCAAAGTCTGCAGCCTTGACAAGGACTGGTTCATAAGTCTCGCTGAGTTCAGTGGGACTTTCTCCTAGATAAGCATGAAGAGGACTTTAGGCTACAATCAGTGGTGGGCACTTACTGGTACGGGCCTATGCGCCCGTACCGATTCTTCCCGTTTCCCTGCCGCTAGCGTACCGCCAGCGACAGGGAAATGCAAAACATAGCGGACCGGTACGGTCCGCCATGTTTTGTGCCCACCGCCGCCTGCCTAGAAGCGGGCAGGCCGCTTCTAGGCAGGCTCTGCACAAGCGCCGACATCGGCGCTCGCGCAGACCCTGCCTAGAGGCGGCTTGCCCGCTTCTAGGCGGGCTCTGTGCGAGCGCCGACGTCGGCGCTCGCGCAGAGCCTGCCTAGAAGCTGCCTGCCAGGCCAGCCTGGCAGGCCGGCTTCTAAGCAGGCACTGCGCAGGCGCCAACGTCGCCCCGCCCCTCCCCAGTCCCACCCCTCGCCCCACCCACACCCCCTGACCCCGACTGGCCCCTCCCACTTCTGGCGTACCGGATCTTGGGATGGGGCCAGCCCATCTCTGGCTACAATCCTATATATGTTTTACTGGGAGCCAGCCTACTGAACATAGAGCACAGTCCTACTCAAAAGTAAGCTCCATTGTGTTCAATGCAGCTTACTCCCAGGAAAGTGTCTTTAGGACTGCAACCATAATGGGTTAGATGTACATAGGATTCCATTGTTAAGGCCCAATCTTAATAGGGACTTAAACTGGCAGAAATAATATTCTGGCAGCTTAACGTGGTTTATGTGATGTAAAATTACGTTGATTTGGGCTGCCCATTTGCCACTGAAGTCAGGCTAGCTCTGCTTGGATGGTACTGAGAAGGCAAGCTTGATTTTAAAAATCTTTCCAACTGGGCTTTGAATATTTGCTCCTGGCCTTTGCTTATTGACCCTTCATATGAAGGTGCTCCTCAGCTGTGAAGATTCATCATGGACCATGACATGTGAGGCCTCCCATCTTTCACTACTCCTGAAGTTTGTCCACTGACATAGAAGGTATGTGTGTCCAACTGTCATGAGCAGTGATTTAGGGCCAGTCCACTCAATTATGGAAAAGCTTCGAAGGGAGATAGATGATGAGCATGCCTGAGCATGCAGAAAATGTGGGGTGATGATTTTACCAATTGATACGTTCCTGATTTATGCAAAGATTTTTTTTCCTTTTCTCTAAAAATAATGGGATATGAGAAATAATACTATTTCTCAATAAATAACAAAAAATGAGTAAATACTGCCTGTTAAAAGATTTTCTACTTTTCGAACACCTTCCCAAATACTAGCAATCCATGTAAAATTATGAACATTTCAAAATCCTTGCCTTTAATTTCTCGCCAAGCAGTGGTGTGGGGATCTGGAATTCCTTCCCAAATTCAAAGAATCAGGTCTAAAATGCCATTAGAACTCTTATCCAAATGTAACTGCGTGTTTATTTGGGGATAATCCCCACTGAATACAGTGAAACTTCTGGTCTGGATAAGCATGTTCTGGATCAGTTTGCAGGAGTAGTTAAACATCTGCTGAGAATGTCATCCTTAGCTGCAGAGAGTAGTGCAGATATCATTTATTTTCCCAAGTCTACCAGTCTCCTCTAATGCCATTAATCACGTTATTTCAATTAATGGAGCTGAACTAGCTGGTATGGGCTAATGCGTTATTAATGAGATGGTGTTAGATTTGGACAGTCCCAAGCACCATGTATGAGCTTTTATTCATCTAATCTCTACTCAAGGATCGCACAGTTTCTATTCCATTTTCCCTGCATGCTCATCTTGTCAGTGATGCGCAGCTTCTCCTAGTATCAATTATAGGCAGAGTGAAATCATATTTTATTTGTGATACAGTACTTTCTCAAAGGAAGAAAAAAAATCAATGGTTGTTTATATTACCATTCCACCACCCCCTGCTTTAAAGTAATTCATGACACAGTTGAAGCCATTCATTTTATTAAGCTGTTATTAGTCGCCAGATATTATTCTGCTCCATTGATCCTAAGGTGATGGAATTGCTACTTATTAATTTAGGACCATATGTTACAGATTTCAATTTCCCCTTTGCTGCTGGAATCCTTGTTGCTGCTGTTTGTATTTTTCTTTTTTTTAAAAAGAATGAACTCAGCGCATGTTTTGACTGACTATGGCTTGGTTTCATTATTGTTTTCCATATTTCAATTTTTATGATATGTGATACCAAGGAACCCTACAATCCAGAGTAACTACAGGCAGACGTAAAAGGCACTTACTCTGGATTGCTCTATGCATTTCCCATAGGTTTTCCATAGGTGGCACCGTAACTATGTCAATGTAAAACTTATTCTGAAGTTACTCTGTGAAGTTATTTCAGTGTAAAAGTTACCTGAAGTTACTCTGGATTGTAACCAAAGTGTGGTGTGGGGATGGCAGGTGAAACAGAATTGCCACATTGTAGTGCATGAAAAAACACCACAACTGCCTAGCTTGCTTTCACCTGAGGTGGCCCTGTATACACCTGAGAAATCAGATGTATGGGGAGCCTCCTCAGGTGTAAGGAGAACATCCTCAGATACAAAGGGAGCCAGCTCACTTGAAGCTCCTATGTGTATGGAGAATGTTGCATGTCGGCAGATGCAGTTCTTTGTACAGAAATGAGCCAAGCTGCACCTACTGCCATTCTCATTTCTAGTAAGGCATTAAAGAAGCATTTCTTCTGTAAACCTCAACACAGAGTGACCCATTCCATATAAAACTGCATATGTCGACTTTCCACTGTAATGTGGCCATTAATGGCATTGCATCCTTGCCAGCAGGAACAGACCAACATTAACTGACCTAGCAGATGGAATAACTGTCTGCATTACGCTGCAGTCCCATATGGATCTACAGATGAGATTCCCTGAATCTATTTAACTGCTCTTCAGGTTTTTTTCCCCATAATAATTCTATATAGAACTGTGCCAGTGCAAAGGATGTAGTATGATTTCAGTGGGCCCCATGATGTTCTATGAGGAACCTATGCTACCTAGCATACAACTGAGGAGAGAGAGGATGAAGGGTGGGTCAGAAAATGATGGATAAGATCCAGTGTGCACATTTGCTATTGAGATATTCCCCTTCCCCTTCACTCCCCCTCTCCTGAGATTTGTCCAACGATATAGAAGTGCAGGCAGGGGTTGGACTAGATGACCTACTAGGTACCTTCCAACTCTATGATTCTATGAAGACATTTAATATTGATTTTATGTTGTTAGCTTTAATGGGGCATGGCTGTATAGTATGGGGGTGTCATATGAGTTCCTGCACTTTAATATTTACAGATGGTGTAATGCCTGCTGCAAAGTGCCATATCTACAGGAATGTTCTTTCAGAGGCTATTCCTACAGCCCAATCCTATGAACTGGAGCTGCCAGCGGACATTGAATTCCCATGGCAGTGACTGTTGGAAAAAGTGCCATAAAACATTTTTCAGCAGTATGTTAAGTAGCATTTGCCAGATGCCAGTGGGCAGTCTAGTGGTATGAAACTGGGTGGCAGGTGTAACAGGGAAGGGAGGCTGAGGAAGAGGGTGGATCAAGTAATGATGGCACGTGCAGATCCTATCCTCTTTTCCTGCAGCCTCACTGCCCCTTTTTCAAATCAGGCTTCTGGTAGTGAACTGCTAGCACAGATCCAAGGAGACCCAATGAGTGTAAGAGACTTATATGAGTTAAGGGCAGAGGTGGGCTTCAGCAGGTTCTCACCTACTCTATAGAACCTGTTGTTATAGGACATATGTCTAAAGGACATAGAACCTGTTGTTAATTTATTTGAATCCCACAACTGGTTAAGGTAATTTAACTCCTTCCTTGCTGGATACATGTACACCTGTTTTTGGAATAGTTATGTGGTGGGGAAAGGATAGGATTGGGCTGCTAGAAGTGGGATGCCATACTTATCAGGAATGTTATACTAAGATGAGAATTGTAAGGCATATTGTTCAATGAAAAGTGCTCTGGAAATTCTTAATAATTATTATGTCCTTTATTCATCCAGGCAACATTTTAAAACGTTGTGTTATGGGGTGGATGTTGAACAGATTTAAATTGCCCTTGATTCACTTGGCTTCTGTTGTCAGGATGATAAACATCAGCTATGAAAGCCATTCTGGCAACAGAACATCCAAAATGATTTCTCTGGAATGTTTAACATTCTCAAAAGAACCGCAGATTCGTGGGATTAATTTTACTGTGCCAAACAAATTCTCTATTGCTGGGCAATTCATCTTCAGTGCAAATACACAAGAATGAAGAAGAGGTTCTCTCTCGAGTAAACTTGTATCTAGCCAAGGTATCTCCATCGATGTGGCACCAAATCAGGCCCACAAATGTCTGCAAGATTGCAAGAAGTGGTGGAACTGTCTGGTATGTATCTCTAGGAACGTACAAATACTCTTTTAATTACTGACATCAGAGGCACAAAGCCAACAACAATATTTGGAGAATATTCAGGAGAAATAGCTTCCTAACGAATGGTCATCTGATGTTGTTTGTATATATTAAGTTGGTGAGAAGCACCTCTTTTCATAAAATAACATGAGGAGACAAGGTGACGTCAGGGCTATACAATCTGATCCAAATCCATCCATAAAAATTCAGCCCTCACCCCACCAGAGACTTTCTCTTTTTTATTTCCAAATCAACAACAGACAATACATATACATATTCAATGGGTTTTACTTCCAGGAAAGTGTTTTTAGGATTGCATCCCTAAACATATATGGCTTGGTGGGTCTATGGCACTTTGTTTTGGACAGATTCTCCTGAAGCCACAGTAAAGGTGAAATGATCCTTGAGGGAAGTGCTAGCAGTGATTGCAATTTTTTTCTTTCAACATTTTCAGTGAAAATGATATTGTTTTTGCATAGACTGGCATTTTTCCTCTGAATCAAATATGACTTTATTTTTTCTTCACTGGGACCCCACATGGATGCAATTTTATACCTTCTGGAATCATCATCATCATCATCATCATCTAGCAGTGCACCCATGCAAATTTAGGACCATCATCAGGGACAATGTATGATGGATGTGACAGACTACTCATCCCATAATGCACTAATAACTTATGGGATATCCATTAAAGGCAATTGCATTGTGGGTGGCTCAAGAAATGTAGTTATAACCATCAGTACAGTTTCTAGGTTTGTGAAGGAAACCTATAACCTAAGAAAGCTTAACATTTCAATGTTCTGTTCCAATTATTGTCATTCAATGGTAATCATTTAATGCGAACATCAGTGATCATCATTCAATGTTCAAATCTGTTCTGATGATTGTCATCACCCTGGACATGATGGCCTAGGATGTCCTGTAGTGATAAGGCATGAAAAGTCCCTATTTCAGTCTGGTCACACCAGGGAAGTTATAGAGAGATAGTGGTGTCATTTGGGAAGTCTCTAAGACTTAGATCTCTATCTGTGACATGAAATAAAATAATTATCACTTGGGGTCTGTAGTCTAAGGTGATAATTATTACCTTAGTGGTCTGTTGGAAGGATTACTAAGATAATGTGTATGTGTGTGCACAAAATAATTGCTGTATCCAACACATCACTCATATTGTTGTCCAACACATCACTCATCTCTGAGAATCCTTTCAGTTTTGTAAAAGTCAAAAACACAACATAAACAATACTTTCTCCCATTGAAAGGTGACTAAGTAAACATTAAAAATTCTAAGAAGCAACAAAAAAGAAAAATGGCAGCACATTTGTATAAGCCATAGATCACGCAGTGCAACAAATACATTGCACAATGAATTTAATACATTTTGTACTCAAAATGATGCATCACCTTCAGAATCAAATTGATCATGTCTCGAGTTTCACTCCATGTGCTGAATCAGAGTCACCACCTACTTAATTAAAATCCTCACCTGTGGTTGGTAGTGTATTATAAATCAGGTCAAATTGGAATTAAATGTGGTGCATATTAAAACCCATCCATCAACTCATAAGCTAATTATCAAATGAACAAAACCTTTCGGAAGATGTGCCAACTAGAGTCCGTGATACAAACTAGGGACACTTCCACACACAGAAAGTTGGAGCCGTGTCTGTGGAACAGGGTGTTATTGTAGAGCTGAAGTAATGTTTCATATTTTGCAACAAATAAGTGGTATAGGATTTCCCAACAATGCTAACAAGCATTCTTGCCCCTGCCTCCTGTTTGCCATTGCCCCACCTCCACTGGTTTTTTGGCCATATGTTTTTACAGAATAAAGATATTTCAAAGTGGTTTGTTTCATTGCACTCTGCTGTAAATTGTACATCCATTTTATTGTGGCGCATACGCTGCGCTCCACGTACCTGGAATCAGAACCATTATGAAAGAGTTGCACTCCTAAACTGACTTTACACACCAACCAAAGCATGCTTGTTTACTTGCAAGTAAACATGAAAGTGCAGTTTCACTTTCAATAGGGTTCAATGCATGTGAAACTTGGAAGAGGGACTTCCTTCTGGGGTGACTGGTGGGAGTTGCATTTTTTGGATCAGAACCAGATTCTTCTCAGCCTGCCCTTTTTGATGGACTATGGTACTGTTGCCTACTCATGAGTAATCCCTGATACGGTGCACCTTCACTTTCCCTACAGCTCCAGGCATCTTTTTTTAGCTTTTTGACAATAACTTACTAGGAGGAAGGAGAAATTTCAAAACGAATTTTTGCATTGGATTCTTCTCTTCGATATGCATCCAACAACATATGACATACCCCCAAATCCAGAGTAACTACAAGAGCACGTAAGAGACTTTACGTGCCCCCATAGTTACTGCACCACCTAGTGAAAACCTATGGGAAATTCATATTGCAATCCAGAGTAAGTTGTTCTTACACCGGAGCAAGGACTCCCTGTAGTTACTCTGGATTTTGCCCATAATGGGGTACTGTGCGGGCCAAACCCCCAGACTCTCCTGGTGGTGAATTGATAGAACTGTGTCAGTGACAGAGCATCATTTGCAAGAGGAACACACAAGTTGGGCTGCCAACCATTTCTACCCAGCAGGGCTAAAGTGCCATTGCAAGTTATCCACCAGGTGGTTAACAGGTGCCAGCAAAGTCTGTCTCTGTTCATTCACTATCTGTCATGGAGTGGATGAGTTGTTATTATTATTGGATGTGTTGGGGACCAGAGCATCATCCAAAAGTGAAAATAGTTGGAAAGTTGAACCCAGTCTTTTTCAGCTTGCAAACGCAAAATGGTCACCAAAAAAAGATATAAATATCACTTGCAAAAGCCTAAATAACACATATTTATTTGCTCATAGCCAAAATACACATTAAAGTAAAATGAACGAAGGCCTATGTGGGCAATGAATATCATGTATTTGCATGATGGTTATTTACTGAAGAAAGTCACAAGGAATGCCAAAAACAGTTTGTTCACCAGGTCACATGCAAATCAACAAAAGGGAAGACAAATTTTAGCTTTTAGACTAGCAGAGAGAGGTTGAAAGAGTGGAGTATGTGTTGAATGAATGAGTCCTGGATATAATTGAAAGGTATTGAAAGTGTGGAACTATCAGAAAATGAACCATCAGAAAGTGGGGGACATCTGTATATGTTCAATGTACACAGATATGCTGTGGAACATCTTGGGTAATGCAGTGTCACCATAAAACATCCTCAGTGTCACAAGCTTCGAGCCATTTACTTAGTATTACCCTGATCTCTCCATTATATTTAAGACAAATATCATATACAGTATATAATACAGTATATAATAAATATACAGTATAGAACCCCTGCTAACTGGGCAAGAGGCACTCTTTCAAGTGGGAGTTCGCCTTCATTTAGCAGGGAGAGAGTAACTGGCCCTACACACCCCAGAAATGTCTGTTCTAGTATCTTCTGCTAGAGGTCTTTTTGCATTTTAGATGTGTGAGCCCTTTTGGGTCAGGTACCATAATAGCCCATTAGCTATTAATTAATTAGTTTTTTTCATTCTCTTGTAAACCGCTTTGTGTGTGTGTGTGTGTGAGAGAGAGAGAGAGAGAGAGCGAGAGAGAGAGAGCGAGACAGACAGACAGACAGACAGACAGACAGACAGACAGACAGACAGATAGATAGATAGATAGATAGATAGATAGATAGATAGATAGATAGATAGATAGATAGATGGATGGATGGATGGATGGATGGATGGATGGATGGATGGATGGCACTCCTGACCCCTCTGCCGTATAGGAGCAGGACCATAAAGTACCATTCACTTGGCCATCTGGATGCCAGTTTTTGACCAAAAAGTGGAAGGGCTGTTTTTAGGCCTTCTAGAGATTTCAAAAAAGGGCAGCAAAAGGAGGGGGTCATGGTAGGCCCTTCAGGGTCTTACCCTAGGGCATTTGCCCCTGGCCCCCATACACCAATGCATACACAGTGGTGCCTCACATAAAGAGCTTAATTCATTCTGGAGGCATGCTCTCTAAGTGAAATGTTCTTTAAGTGAACTGGATTTTCCCATAGGAAATAATGGAAATGCAGACGATTGGTTCCACAACCCCCAAAATATTCATATAAAAATATTAACTGGATGTAAAAATGATGACAAAACACTGGAATTGAATTCAAAACATGCATTTAGTGTGCATGATCCTATGAAGTCTAGTTAGGCTGCAATCCTAAAGACACTTTCCTGGGAGTAAGACTTATTAGACACAATGGGGCTTACTTCTAGGTAGACATGGTTAGGAGGCTGCAATCAAAGACACTTTCCTGGGAGGCATATTTGGGTTGCTGCTGAAGGTTCAAGGTGGCTGGTGGGGGCACTTGGGGGCAGTTAGAGGCAGCAGCGCTGGCCTGCAGCCCTTTTAAAGAGCCTCTGTGCGGAGCGTCAGGGCTGCATAGCATGCGTGCCCATAGAGTGCTTGCTTGTTAAGTGAAGTGGAACTTGTTATGTGAAGCAAGATTTCTTGGAAATTTATACTTGTTATGTGCAACGCTTGTTATGTGAGGCGCTTGTTATGAGAGGTACCACTGTATGCATTAAAGACAACACCCAAACTTTCTTTCTTGTCAAGTAATACACCATGCTTTTGTGACTGAATCCCCTAAGAGTTTTCATTCTTCTTATTCCAGAAAGGAAATTAGAAATTGGATTTAGTAAGCTCTCTTTTTCAAGTACAGGCTTGCTGCTTTCATATTATCTCCTTTTTAATCTCACCTTTTCAGTTCTAATTCAATTAGATTTTGACAGCCAGCAGATTACATAACTTCTATTTAATTAGCTGTCTATCCCACAAGGTCCTGTTCGTCAATATATCACAGACATCCCTTCTTACAAATTTTCCCTGATGATTCTTTCTATACTTAGATACAAAGAGTAGCACATTGACTATGCATCAATCCGTGAGGAAAACGAGCACAACAACCAACTACACCCATTATATCTTAAAATATTTTTTTTATTTAGCTATTGCCCTTTTTTGGAGCCATAAAGGGCCTCAAGAATCACAAGAATAACAAAATTAACAGCCATCATAAATCACACTATTAACAATTTAAAATAAACAAAAAGCATAAAGGTAGCTTTGGTAGTTGTGGCTATCTAGGAAGCGGTGCTCATCCCTGTTACAAGGCTAAGTTATGGCTGTAAGTGTTATGGCTTCATTCAGAGGTGTCCAAATCCCAGCCCCAGTCCTGATGCAGCCCACAACATATCCCAACATGCATGTAATCCTCCAGAGGCAAGTGAGCTGTACTCCACACACCTCAGGAGGATCTTCTGAGGGCTGGGGAGGCTGCACATACCTCCTCTGTATATGAAAATATTTATGAACTGGTTTGAAGATCACCCCCTCTCTCTGTTAGAAAGTATTTGTAAAATAATTTGAATTCATTTATTCATTAATATAAGTTCTGACTCTAATATATACATTTATGTAGATTATTTTCACCGCAGCCTCCGACATATCATCAGAAAGAAGATGTGGCCGTCCCGCCAACATAACTTAAGTGTTGTTACTGGCTTCTGTTCACAGTGAATGAAATGGACATTCTACTTAGAGCACAACCTTAAGCATGTCTACTCAAAAGTAAGCCCCATTATGTTCAATGGATCTTACTCCCAGGAAAGTGTCTTTAGATTGTTCACCATGAGTATTGTGCACAGCTTCTTAATTTTTGGGTGGGTCTGGCAGATAGGAGTTCAAGGCAAAAAATATCATTAAACTATAATCTATCTCTGAGAAGGGAGAAAAAAGCGATCTTGGCAGCTATCTTTCTAGAAATTTCCGCAAAAGCAAACAAATCTGACCAGGCTTGGAATCCAAAATGCGTGGAATCCAAAATGCTTGTAATCCAAGTCACTTATAAACCACGGTACCACTGTAATATAATTTTAATAAAATATGATTTTAAATAAATCTTTTAAATGTCAGAAAAACCCAACCTCGGTTCTTGCCACTGCACGTGCTGTTCATTCTCTTGACAGGTTGAAGCTGGCTGAGAGCCCTGAGAATTTCTCACAGGTGTAAATTGGTATTTCCATTTGTACCGGAGTGGTTTTCAATAACAACCAGTCTGTTTACAATGATTACCTCTGCCCATGTGGTACACCACAGTTGGCCACTTAGGCTGCCCTTCTGCTTGCTCTTGTCACTACATATCATTGATGAAAATGGAGATGTTGTCAGAGAATCGATGACTGAATATTGACCTCTGCAGACACGGGAGGAAACAAGTCCTCCTCCTGAGGTTGAAAGTTGCCAGCTGGGATGTTCAAAGCCAGAGTAGTTGTCCCCCTAAATAAGTTGTTTTGCCAGCATTGTTTGCAGTTTTGCTATTAAAATTCATTGAGCTACAAAAATCAATTACTTGAGGACATTTCATAGATTAAAAACATGAATGATGATATCTTCATAATTAATGATTAGGAGAACTGCTTTAATAGTTTTCTTCCTTCTGGCTGGCTTGATTCCTAATCGACAGGGGTTGCTGCTGGTGAACAGGAAACAGGTAATCGAAATGTCCTGCCGTGTATCTAGTGTGTGAGCTCAGTTTTAAACCTTTCACTAATGCTGCAATTTGCATTTTGAATTCCTGCTTTCAATAAGGAGCTGGAATTCATATTAACCTAAATTCACACGTCAAATTCATTGAAATAAAAAAGCAATTACAGACATCCCATCATATCTGTGAGGGAAATGTTTCCATT
The DNA here is from genome assembly GCA_030015325.1 of Cryptoblepharus egeriae. NCBI lineage: Eukaryota > Metazoa > Chordata > Lepidosauria > Squamata > Scincidae > Cryptoblepharus > Cryptoblepharus egeriae. The sequence continues at coordinate 65,708,721 of JAREYC010000001.1, read as the reverse complement.
GATCAGGGTGACCGTATGTCCTCTTTTTCCCAGGACATGCCTTCTTTTTTAGCCTTGGAAATAACTCTTCACTCTCCTCCTTTTCCATATGAAAATGCAGCATGTAATTTTCTTGTAATCACTCTCTTGTAATTAAGAAATTATATGCAATAATTTAGATGTGACAGTGTTAAATGTAATGATAAATAATATTAACCACAAGAAAGCAATATATGCTTTTTGCTTTTATTTTGTCATGCCCGACATTTTTCATGGGTATCCTACATTTTTGGGGCCTTGTCCTCTTTTTGTTGTTATGACATATGGTTATGACATAACCATAACTATAACATATGGTCAAGTAACCCTAATGCTGCTGCTGTGGAAACCGTGGATAGTGGCGAACGCTATTCTCACCATTGCTCCACGCAAACCCTCCCAACTGCTTCTTCATTGTGCTACTTGTTAGCACTTGTCCTCCAAGCTGCTTTTCTCTTTCTTTTCTCTTTGGGGTGAATACAGTCGCCCCAAATTGGGACAGATAGACTTGCACCAGCCTAGCAGTGCCAGCCTCGGCAGTTCAGCAGAGATGTGTTGGGGGCATGTTGAGGATGGCCTAGAACAGTGCAGTTAGGCTGTATCCAGAGCCTGTTTCCAGCACAGATATGCCCCCTCACAACCCCTCTAACTTAGGCCTCTAACTCTGCCTTTCCATTGGACTAATCCAGTGGCGTGGAGAGGGGGGATTTGCTGCTTGGGTAACAGCCTATCCTCCATAACAATCTAACCCAGGCTTTCATGCTTCGCATGCAGCATATGCAGCGCCGAGCACGATACCATAGTCTTTCAAGACTGACGGAGGCCTGCTTTTTCATATTGAAGAGCAGAATCAAATGCAAAAATTGGTTTTGAAATATCAACTTCCTGTCAAAAGTTATGGCCAAAAAATAAAAAATCTGCATTGAGCTCTATGGGAAAGTGAAAGTGCCCAGTATCATGGCTTTACCCATGAGTAGGGAAAAGTGCTATTTTCTGCAGGAAAGGGCAGGCTGAGTGAAATCCAAGACCTTGTCCTCCTTTTGAGGTTCGGGCACCTGGTCACCCTGAACTACAACAACTCCTCTCAGTATATTGGACAACTCCCTCAGTCCAGTGAGCATACTGCACTTGCGCTGCTGCCTCTTCAGCAACAGCTAGAGGTCTCCCAGCTATGTGGATCTGGCCTGTCAACTCAGGATATGGCCAGCCTTCATCTAGTTTATCTGTGCCATTCTCTCTAATTAGGTAAAAATTGCACCCATCTCCTGTGATCAGTGGATGAAATGGAGTAGGATGGAGAATAATGTGATAAGAGAACCTGTTCACACACATACACACACCTGTGTTGGTGTGTGTGTGTATGCGCGCGCGCGCACACGTGTGTGCGTGCATGCATGTGTGTGATTGTCAGGTTTACACAAAATGGCATATGCCCAATGTTGGATACCAAAATGAGTGATGTTACTATAGGCAAATGTGTCTGAACCACGCCTGTTCTTAGTGGAAGATGTGAGTGAATGACATGTTGATGGTGTACCCAGAGTGGCCGAAGCTGAAGGAAATGCAAAAGGGTAGGCAGCTTATTTCATCTCATCTCCCTTTGGGTCGTTAACTTTCTATCATTTTCTCTTGCTTCCACTTCAAAATATTCATTTCTGTGAAAATGTAAATGTTGGGTGCATAAACAAAATATGCAAGTTAAATGAATTATCATAGTTTTGTCTGATTTGCATCATTAATTTCATTGCAGAATGTTGAGTTTTTTAGAATTTAACAGTCTGAAATTACTATAATTAACGCACCAATTTTCATAGGATTTTATTATCTCTAACAAATCTGTTTGTTTTTTTCCTCTGCAAAGGAAAATTAAGAGAAAAGGAAAAATACTGGTGGGGGGGGGGAATTTGATGCTCCCTAGAGTATCTCGTGAAGGGAGCAATCCTAAGCATGTCTACTATGAAGTGAGTCCTGTTGCGTTCAATGGGGCTTACTCGCCGGAAAGTGTGGTTAGGATTGCAACCGAAGTCTGATTTTAATTCTTACTTAATGAGAAAATCAAGGGGTGTTCAAAATGGCCCTGATGTGTGAGATTTAATTCAGGCTTTCTGAAGTGCACTGCTTATTCATCTTGTTGCAAAAGGCACGTAGGACCTGACCACTCATGATGAAATGATCTTTCAAGTGAGATCATTACTAATTGCTGCTATTGCTGTCAAGAAGATTGAAACTGCAAGCCCAGGAAGAAGAAAAGGCGAATCTGTTAATTTGTTTTGTTAAATGTTTGCAAACTGTCACATCAATTACACATAATAAGAAAAAAGCCTGAAGTAGTGGACTCGGTAGCACTTGCAACACACCACTCTATTGCACCTTTGCCATTATCAGGAGCACATTCATTATCATAAAGCAAGGGGAGGAAAAACAAGCTTCCTGGCTGAGAAACAAGATTGATCTGTGCTTACGCCATTGCACTGTCTTCTAGGCCATGTAATTAACAGAAGGTAGATGCTCCTTACTAGAAACCCGAGGAGTACAGCCCTGTCATAATGAGGATGTACGTTGCAAATTTGAGTGTGTGCGACTTAACATCATCTTCACACTGCTTAATTCAGTGTTGTTTAATGTCTTATTTTCTGTTGGCCTCATATGCAGAGAGGCAAAGGATGATGATGATGATGATGATTGGAACAAATTTTTCTGGGGATGACTGTTGGCCTTTGAACTTAAGAGTACTGCTGATACAAGCTATCAACACATCTTTGTAAAATAATGCTAAGGATTATCATAAAGGATTTTGAAGGAAACAGATTAGGAACCACCCTATACCTAGGAATGCTGTGTCATTACTTCATCCATGCTGGTCAGATAAAAAAGGTCAGATAATGCTGACCTTTTCAAATAGTTGTTACTTCCTATATATCTAGATAGTATCTTTAATAGTATATTGTGTAGATTTATAGCCCCAAAATGGAAACTGGGTTAAAGCAGTGTAAACTAAGAATGACACGCGGTTGGTTATGCTTTCCCTTTTTTAAAAGCTACTGATAACCCAGTCCTAACCCAGACTGAAATGGGGAGGTTGGCTGGCCTGCCCTGGATCTCCCAGGATTGTGATTAGGATCTGGCACAAGTGTTGGATCCTGGCCCCACCCTCACATGGCCGTGGCCCACCCATGGACCCACCTACCACCCATCCTTCCCTACCCAACACATTCCCTTGCCCTCTCCAAGCCCTCACGCTGACCTGCCTCTGCTGGTATGGCCTTACCAAACTGCCAAGTGGGGCTTGTTTCAGCCTCCTTGGTGTAAGTCCATGCATCGGTCTCCCTCTTTGCACAATAGCACAAAGATGACTTATGGAACTTCTATGACACCTCTGGGCTGGTGCCAGCCCATCTATGGGTCAGAGTTTCAGAGATTTGGACAGATGCTGCTTCATATTCATACTTCCCACAGATTTGAGCAATGTTATGTCTTTGATAACCCTAATATTTCTGTTCTGGTTCTAAAGAATGACAATAGTTGGAAACTAGGATATCCTGTAACTTTTATATGATTGGAAATTGAATACATGTGCTTAATAAAAACTATAATTGACCATTGAACATAAAAATGGCCCTTCTGATCAAATAAAATCAAAGGCCCAGAGTCCAGTTTATTGTTATAACAATGTAACAATATATTGTTATATTCCAGTTTATTGTTATATTGTTATTGTTTATTGAAGTTTATTCACAAAACTTCAAAAATCAACAGGATTGCACTGTGTGACCCAGGATGGAAATCATATTTCTATAGCTGGAGAAAAGGAGGCAGATTTATAAAGGACATGAATAGCAGAAACTTATTGAAAAGTCTCTGGCCATTAAGAAAATGCTTTTTAAATCTCAGTCCCTTTGGAACTGTATAAATAACTCATACACCATCCAAATTGGCTCATCAAATCAATTTATCAGGGGAAGCTAATTTAATCTTGCAATGTGATGGCGAGGGTGTCTATGCAGAGGAGCATGGCTTTAATGATTTACTCATCCTGCTTAAAGCACCATGAATGTAGTTCGACATAACTCGAGGGAGCCATAACAGAAAACCATGACGGAGAAGATGGAAGTGTCAGTCCTCTGACAGCTTTATCTCTAGGAGGGAGTTGAGAGCCTAAAGCAAAAGGAAGAGATTGAAGCCATGAAATAAACATGGAGGCAAATGTCAATGTCAGTAAAAGTCAAGTGAGAGGCCAACAAGTTGTGAATTCGGGACATTTGTACAACATGAATAAACAACCATCAAGAGTATGATCCTAAATGTTCTGAGATGGGAAGCAATTTCCACTCAAACCAACTGGAATGCAAACATTGTGTGTCTAATACCACAGCACAAGATAAAATGATGGTTAGTATCAGACTATTAAGGGGATTAAAACTTATTTAATGAACGAGACATAACACTTGGGAGTGGACTACAAATAGCACATGCTTTTTAAGCATGTGTCCCCCAAAGGTTGTCCTGCTAGTCATGACTTACTCTGTGAGTGATATTCATCCCTGACAAAGCTGTGTGTGACATCTTTGTGATGATGTGAACGGCATGACTAAATGCCAAAGGTGCACTTTCTCACCAAAGTGGTATCTATTTATCTACTTGCATTTATATGCTTTCAAACTGGTAGGTTGCCAGGAACTAGGTAATGGAAGCTCACTCCATCAGGCAGTACTCGGGTCTCAAACCACCAACCTGCCAACCTTCAGGTTGACAAGCACAGCATCTCTAGCCATTGAGCCACCACAGCCTCCTTTTAGTGACAGGTGATGCTTATTTAAGGGGGACCTTAAGAGCTATTCCAATGGTGTGAAATGGACTTGGAACAACTGAAATATAAAACAATCTGTGCAAGAATTTGAAACACCCTGGGATAGTTATAACAAGGAAGATTAGTGAACCATGCCAAGCAAAGCCATCACTGCCAAATATGTCAAAATTAGATAGCTCCAGACAACATTTGTGCCAACTTTGGGTTGGGAGGTGACAACCCATCCATTACCTTTCTGAATGAGAAGGAAAAGTCTCAGAATAAAAGATGTATGGTATATTGCATAAAAGATTTTCAGCTTGAGGTGATGCTGATCTTTCACCAAATGTCTCCTGCAGATTCTTCTACACATTATTGTTATTGATAGAGGAATCCTATGTGTTTACTGCATCAAGAGCACAGGGCCACTTTTGGGATGTCCATCAAAAGCAAGGCATTTTCCTGGTGATGGTTGAGAGGGAGAGATTATCTGCGTGTTCTGGTTGTTGCATAACCTCTAATGGGACTCCTCTGAGCAACATCAGCTCTGTTGCCGGTGTAGTCCTTCAGAGCCATTGAGGGCACATCCAACCCTGGAAAGGATTTGAGATCTAGCAGCCATCAACTCTGCCTTCTCCTTCTCTCCATCTCACCCTCAGTAACCCTACCCTGCAGTATTGCCAGTAGGATTGGGCTATAAAGGAGGGGAAGTTCAGATAGATAAAATCTTGCAGTACAAGCAGGAACAGTGGAGGTTCATCTTCTGTCTGTCCAGAAGATGTCATGTTTTCTGACCTGCTTGCATTAAGTGATTGAGGGTCAACCAGGAACTCAGAGCCAATTACAAAGAAGTCAGTGTTATGAATTTTTCATGATCATTTGAAAAATATTGCTTGGTTCTGCCAAGAATGTCTCTTGTCAAATATCTTTGGATTCCTATAGACAAGATCTTTAAGGACCTATATAAGATAAGGGGTAAAATCTTTCACCACCTAATCCTATGGACTTATATATGTAAGGCAGGTTAATATATATGGCAGGTTAATGTGCTCCGGTGAATTTGACCTGGCATGGCTGCATGTTTGGGGTCAGTCTCCTTGTCAGGAAAGTTGAGAAGCCCTTGGCAGCTTTTGGCCTTTTCCTTCTGTGTTTGTGAGCTGAGTGATGCCACTGTCATTGCTGAGAAACCAGCGGTGACTTTTGATTTTTTCACTCAGTTATCACAGACCAAGACAGCACAGAAAATGAGTTTTACACACTTGTTCCAAAACCTTTAAAAACCATCATGCAAGGAATGTGTGTTTCTGAGCATGTAGCAGAACAAGTGCCATTTTAAAATCAATTGTTTTTGCCTGTCCTGACCTGTATGACCCAGACTGAAGTCAAGTTTTTACGCACACACACAAACACACATACACACAAACAGAGAGAGAGAGAGAGAGAGAGAGAGAGAGAGAGAGAGAGAGAGGCATTTGCAAGACAAATGCCCTGTAGAAGGGGTGTCAAACTCATTTCATACAGAGGGCTGCATTAGCATTGATGGTATCTCCCAAGGGCCGCAACAGCACTAATGGTGTCACCCGAGGGCCGCAATCCAATTTTTTGCATTTCTACTCAGAAGTGCCCTCCCTTTCTTCTGATCTCTTTCTCCCACCCTGGGAAGCTGCTGCTGCTGCGCATGAGCCCTCCTTCCTCCTGGGCTCTTTCTCCAGCTCTGAATTAAGTGTGCTGCCACCACTACTGAGCTGCTTCTAGGGATGGGGAGATCACTCGAGGGCTGCACCTGTGCCTGCAAAGGGCCGCATGTGGCCCTCAGGCTGCCAGTTTGACATGCCTTCCCCATAGGATGAATGCTTTGAATAACAAACTGAAATTCCTCTGGGATTCTGCTTTGTTGGACGAATGTTCTTTGAATAACAAATCCCCATTGGCTAGGCTCCCTCTCCTCCTGCCTGCATTGGCTGGGCTGGGTGGCTGAGGCAAGACTTCTCCTCCTGCCTGCAGTACCAGAGAAGAGGAAGTACAGCATCCTCCTAGCCTTCCCAGCTAATTTGGCCTCAATCCATCCAGCCGATCCTAACAGCAGCCACAATCAGTTAGGAGGGAAACCCCTGTTGGACCTCCCTCTGCCGCCCCTCAAAAGAAACCCCTTCCCCCCCAAGGAAGTCTCCCCTGCATGGACCCCATTACAACCACCCCTCTTCCCCCACCCCCAGCTCCCCTATCTGGACTCCACTCTTGATTCCAGGCAGAAGCCTTTCCTTCTGCAAACCTGGAGAGATTCAGGCTTCATCCTACACACTTTCCTGTGAGTAAGCCCACTGGATACAATGGGGCTTGATTCTGAGTAGACAGGATCTTGCCCCTCTGCTGTTGCAAACTGCCTATCTGGTTTGCATTGAGAGATCTCACACACAGAGAGATGGGTTCCTTGTTAAAGTTGCTCCAAAAGACACCAGTGACACTTTTAGTGAAAATTAGGCATTATTGGCCATAAAGCCTTTTCTTTTCTGTTTTACTGCACAAAATATTACAGTGTTTTATTACAGACTAGCAAAAAGCGTACCCGGGTTGCGGGAGTAACATTTCCCCATATGACATCCCCCCACGGTGCAACAGCCCCCCCACGGCACAACAGTCCCCTCACGGTGCAACAGTCCCCCATGCGCCTGAACTCCTCACATGCAACATCACCCATGCGCATCAGTCCTCGATGCACATCAGTCTCCCATGCGCAACTTTCCCCCATGCACAACTTTCCCCCATGCACAACTTTCCCCCATGCGCAGCATCCTCACCAGTGCAACCTCTTCCTCCAAACATTCAAAGTGCACCAGGCACTGAGCACCAAATTGGCTGGATGTTGGTCAGTCTTCCATGTTTAGGACAAAAATGTGTTGCCCCCTTTCCAGCCCTGAAGGGTTAAATTTCTCCAGATGGTTCTTGGTGGGAGTTCAGGTGACAGAAGGAACTCCCAGAACTCCATGCTTCAGGCCCAGCAGTTGGGGCGGAATGTTGATGAGTCAGCAATTCTCCAATGCAAAGTATAGGGAGGAAAACGCCCCTTCATATGATCCAGAAAAGAAAAACAGAAAGTGACAGAAAAGCATTACTTTCCACAGTAAACTGTCTACTCCTAGTACACTTCTGGGCAATTGGTCAAGACATAATTTTCATCTCTTAGCTTTCACAAATGTTATTTTCTCTCCTACTACTATTAAGAGTTATGCATGTGGCAGAATCTGGGCAGTCGCATTTGGCCATGTTAACTGAAAACAAAAATTCATATTTCATGTAAAATGACTCATGGGTTTTGGAATGATTCATTTAAGCATTTAATTTGTGGCAATCTGTGCTAATCTTACCAATTGTTTCTTTCTATCTTTTTAAAAGACCTTTTGGATAATGTGATTTTAAAGAATATCTCATTGGAACAACAGAATTACATTCTGCAGATAAAAACATTTAAGCCCTTGGTATGTTGACCATCTCATAACAAAAGTTTCCAATAATTTTTATTCACTTGATGCCTTATTTGTTCCAAAAGCCAAATGACCAAATTTTAGGCTTATAAAATTTTTAATGCTCAAGTAATTTAAAATCATGTCTGCTTGTACTTTCCAGTGCTGGGATTCATCTGTTCCTCCAGGCTTGGGATTTGGAATGAGTGGATAAGAGGCCTATTTTCTATTTGTGCTTCAATTTGGAAAAGCAGCTCAGATTTCATTATACCAATGCAATTCAGCTGTTGCTTAGCTAATTCACATTATATCATAAAGCAGAATTAGGAAAACAAATACATTTCTTGAAGAATATGAATATGCATAAGAATTTCTGAAATAATAGGGATGACACAAGGAAAAAAAAAAGTAAATGAAACTACAGTTTGCTGAGGAGAACTGTCAACAATCCATTCTCTTTTCAGCTATGATTTCTAACTGTTTCTGGGACAGATAACAAGGGTTGTTAAAGAGAGCCACTGAAGAGACAGGAGACAAAAGGGCCATAGAGATGCTGGAAAGGAGGCCTATTACTGATGAATGCTGTTACTGTGGTATCTCGGTTTGCAAGTGACCTGGATTGTGAGTATTTTGCAAGACAAGCAAAGATTTCCAGAAATTTTTGTTCGATTTGCGAGCAATGCCTTAGAAAGCAAGCAAAGCATTGCCAGCAGTCCAGATAAAAATGCCAGACTGCCTCTTCACCCCCTCTCCTGAAGCTGAGTAGCCAGAAGCCAAGCTACTACTCATAGTTACTCAAGTGTAGCTACTCATAGCTACTCGTCTTGGAGGGGGGTGAAGGAGGTGCACACTTCCACTGCCCTGTCCTTCCAAGCCATGATCTCAGCTAGGAAGGACAGGGCAGGGAGGTTCTGTTCGGCCCCCCTCCAAGATGAGTAATGTAGCCACTCGTTTTGAAGGAAGGGCAAAGAAGTGCACACCTTTACCTGCTCCTTCAAAGCCACGTTTGCAAAACACTCATATATCAAAAGAAGCATTCCCATAAGAAGTACTTTTGGTAATACTTGTTTTGGTATATGAGCATTTTGGATTGCTAGCATGCTTTCAGAACGGATTATGCTTGTAAACCAAGGTACCACTGCACATTGTACCTCCACAAGCAACAGCTGTGGGCTGTTATTAGTTCATTTTATAAGAACATATGAACCTTGCTGGCTCTTTATATATAAAGTTCTTTGTCTTTTGAAGAGTCACCATTTACAAATGTTTCAGCAGTGAAGACACATTTGCCATATGCTACCCATGAGGACAACAGGGGAGACAGGCACCACTTGTGGCAATACCATATCTCAACTAATGGGCTGGCCATATTGGAACAGGCCATATACATAATTCATTTCAAAGGCAGGCAGACTTACACACAACCATCATTTATAACCTCATAATCTGCTGCTTTCTCCTTCTCGAATTGCTCTCTTCCTTTCTCCAGTGCTGAGACCTGTGCCATTATTGTTCCATTCTACCCATTCACAGCTTCTATTGTATTATATTGTTCACAATCAAGGTCAGTATTGTATAGAAGAACACCTGTCTTATATCAATGCTGTCCATTCTCTGCTGTCAATCAAATACTGTTGATTGGTTCTTTGGATGCTTAAAGCCAAACTGAAAAAAATTTACCATCCAGTGAATAGAATAAATGGATCTGGAATAACCACTTGGGGAAGGGAGAGATCAAATATCTCAGAACTGGAGAATGTGAAAGTTAATAGGAATCCACTGGGGTGGCTTTCCTTGGGCCACCCTATCCACATCCACCCACACTGGAAAACCCCCACAATCATTTTAATACAAGTTACAGAGATTGCAATGTGCCACAGACTTCAAGAGCGTACAAAAAAATAAGGAAGAGAAAAAAAAATCCCAACTATTTTTCATAGGAATTACAGCTGGACCAATAATGATGAGGTTACAACTCTTGAGCACAAGATAACTCACGCTTCTACAAGTTGAGAAATTGGGCAATTATATTACTGTGCTGTTAAAAGTCACATTTCTAGCTTTACAAAGAAGGTGATGCATCTCTGATTAATTCTCTGAAAGAGCAAAAGACATAATTTATGTTCTTATCTCCTCTTCTCTGAGCTTGAAGAAATAAAAAAGATAAAAATATATATCTTTCTTATACATTCACAGAAGCTTAGATCTTACACCCCAACTTTAAATCTATCCTGATACTATTTATGGGTTTGAAGGTTTCAAAGGATGCTTCCCTTAGATCACCCTACTGCAAGACCTTCAGATCCAATCTGGTCACACATAGATGTGCATGCTGATCTCATTGCTCCACTAGAGAAGCTGGCAAATGCACAGGTTTATTTAATTCTTTTATTTGCTTCCTGCTCTTCCTCCAAGGCAGCATTCATGGAAGAAAAGTCATTTTATCCTCACAACAACCCTGTGAGGTAGGATACATTAAGACAGTGACTGATCACCCAATGAATTTGAATGGCTGAGAAGGGATCTCAATCTAGGTCTTTCCAATCCATGTTTATTGATTGCACCAAACTAGCTGTAATAAAGTTACATAGGTGAATATATTTTCATATGTGATATATGTGTGATACACATGTGATATATAGGAAGTTTCCTATATGCAAATGTTTTCAGTTAAAGAGACATGAGATATTTCAAATGACTTGCGTGTAACAAAAATAAAATAAAATAGCAATGCTCTTGAGCAACAATGCAGTCTATCTGAGCCATGTAAAGGGAATCAAACACACTATAGGCTAGAATTTTTTGAAGGTCATCCCAGTGCATATTTGCATTTTATTTATATGGACTACAGCAGGGGTGTCCAAACCCAGTCTGAGTTTGGGTCATGGCAAGTCTCAATGTAGCCTGCAGCAAATCCCCTCCATCTGAATGTGCAGACAAGGCTTGTAATGTATTTAATACACTCATATATTTAAACTTATGTAAATTTATTCAAATACTTCCCTAGAGAAGGGAACAAATGTTCTCTTATCCAAAGGAAACCTCTCGGGTCTCAAACTCTCCCATGGATTGCAGCACATGCTCTGTATTGGCAAAGTTAGATGAAAAAGGGCTGGCTATGTCCAATTCCACACAACTTTATTCATAAGTCCTATTGTGGTCAAAGGGGCTTACTCCCAAGAAAGGGTACATAGAATTGTAGCCTAATTGTGCAATTATTAAATTATGCTCTGCTCATTTGTTCTTCAGCATGTTTGATTCATTCACATTTTCATAGCTTTACAAAGGAATCCGGTCTATTGTTTGGTATACTTAATTTATGATCTCTCTCCATCTTATTACATATGGTATGTATTCTAACCGAACTACTCCAAATGCTTGATGGGGCAAATGAAGAGATAGGCAGATTTAAAACCGCACTGTATTTATTTTAAATTAATGCTGCTCTTCTAGCTCACTTTCCTGAGGAAGGAGCATATTTCCCTTTCTCAAGAGTAAGAGATAAAGTGAGAGGGCCATTATGAAAAAGAAATCTATTTCCTCACTGGGTTTTATAAAAAAAGAAGTCAAAAACACCAACTCCAGTGTCCTTATAGGTCTGTTTTCTTGTTGATGAGACCAATCATATTTTTATAGCTTGATGTCTCTTGTTTGCCATTTTTTTCTTGGTTGCTGAAGTCTTCTGGGTTCAGACTAGTGTAGAAATATCCCATGACAGAGAAGATGACAAAGACAATGAAGAGGAGGGCAGCAAACAAGACAAACTCAGCCCACTGGAGAAGAGAAAATTACAAAACACAACAGATTACCTACTGCTCTTTGATACATTCTTATTGAGAAAGAAACCAGATGCAACATTTCATTTGCTTTCATTCCCCCACCCCTAAGTTAAATAGCATCAATCATGGGTGAGGGCTCAAGATTGGGGTAGTAGCACAAGCGGTGTTTAATACCTTCCCTCTGACACAAAATCCCACCTGAAGCTTTCATATGCATCTATGGATTCATCCTTCCTAAGGCTAATACCATTAGTAGCAGTGGGGGAATTTTCACGGGGACCATAGTCAAAAGGTATTAAATACATTCTCCTTCCATAAATACCACTGTTTTGCTTCTAATTGGACTCCTATGTGGCTGCTATTTAATTTTAAGGAGCACAACAGAAAGGACATTCAAATGATGTATTTAGTGATGCATCTGTTTGGACACTCATGCACACTTTCCACGCTGTGCCTCCCTCCAAGTAGTTAATGGAGCTGCTCCTTCTTGGCTTTAACAACAGAACAGCTCCTCACACTTTCAGCCCATTCTCTGGATCGAAAGCAAGTGGGCCAAGAAAGCAGAAGTGTCCTTTTTCGATGGACTGATTTTACACGACTGATTGTGAACATCCCTATCATTGTTTCAGTCTCCCAGGAAGTGATATCAAGAATAGAGTCAATCATTGATGTATTTTCTAAAAACAAACCCCAATTATCTACAGTAAAGATCATGTGGGTCATTATAAGTCTCTTCAGCATTTTGAAGCAGTGGCACAAATTATAAAGAGACAAATTAGATAATTCTTTAGAGCTGGTTATCTAAATGTGCTGGCCCATCTTTGGACCAAGTCACATTACCACTGAGCACATGGTTGTTGTTTCCGTTTCCAGTGATCACCAGTTAGCTCCTAGCCTGTGGCTAGCCTGCCATGAGCATCCACTGCCGGAGGGATTCAACTTTTGACCCCTTAACTGTTGTTTTGGCGCACTTGAAGAGAGTTGCTGAAATTGTATCAAGGAGCAGAGAGGCACATACAACTCATATATGTGAGATAGAACACAAAATATTTCAGTTAAATTAATCTATTTTAATGAGTTCTCTTATGCTTTTCAATGTCCTTTCAGTGAAGATTTTTCAGCAACTCACACCTCTTGTTACTGGTTCAGCTTATAACAACACATGTGTTCAGTTAAATGCCTTGGCATTAATATGGTTTGAGCCATTAATTTGTGAGGGAGGACACTAAATTGAAAGGGGCACTAATTGCACTCAACTCTGTTGCATCCGCTCCACAGTTTAATTGGTTAATTGCTCATTTGCTCAATGGCCTTTCTCCCTGTTATGCAGGTTAATCAGTTCTGAGGTGAGTCTCTACATTCATTACCACCGCAATATGTACAAGAACATTCTCACTAGATTGCATGTAAGTATCCCAATCATATATTTTTAAACTCTAGGCATTCATTTATCCAGGCGTGCATTCATTTTGTTTCCATTCCCTCTGGAATTGTAATTTATGTATTTATTATGTTTATATTCTAATGTTTCATCCTTCCTAAATTCAAGAGGGCTTTGTCGGATTTCTTTGGTCGTCACCCATCAGGGCTCTGACTTGTTTAGTTTGAGCAAAGTGATTGTATCCCATTGTGTCTTTTGACCTTATGTATTTGCTATTTATCTCCTATGAATTTGAAAGGAGAACCGGAAAAACGGAAAAACAAAGAAATCAGGTACTAGATCCCTTTCCCCTACTGAATACAGTGTGCTCCTTTTAGGCCACACTGCACCAGCAAGAAGCAAAAATAGCTATATGTGCATGTCTTACCTAATTTGCTCCCAGATGTTAGTCATATGACATGTTTGCCTGGAGAATGGGATCTGAATTATTTACCCTACTGATAATTTCTTATTTCATGAAAGATAAACATACAGAGAAGGATCTTGGATTAAGGCTGCAATCCTAGACACTTTCCTGGGCGTAAGACACATTGAACACATTGGGATTTACTTTTGAGTAGACATAGTTAGGATTGTAGTGTAAGTGTGAGAATGCCTAGGACACACAGAAAATGACCTTCACATAGCTGGGAATTCTTATTTTGAAAATTCGGTTCCAACTACCTCAGCTATTACATGGATTGATTATCTATCTGTCTGTCTGTCTGTCTCCAGTATTTATATACTGCTTTCCAACAAAAAAGTTCACAAAGCAGTTTACAAAGAAAATGAAAAAAATTAATAGCCAATTAATAGCTAATGGGTCCTTGTCCCAAAAGGGCTCACAATCTAAAATGCAAAAAGAACACCAGCAGAAGCCACCTGAACAGACATTGCTGGGCCAGAAAGGGCCAGTTACCTCTGCTAAATAAAGGAGGAAAACCCACTTGAAAGAGTGTCTCTTCCATTCTTGTATAATTCTCTAGTCTATCATAAGATGTGCTTAAAAGTGTCTTTGTACATTCCCCGTTGTTTTCTATCAGTCCTCACTATCCAAAGGTCATTTCCAGAACACAATTGCCCTTTTTACTCCCACTATATCCATATCAAACATCCTGAAAGCAGAGAGTAGAATCTCTTGCAAGCATTCCCAACAAATCCAGTCAAGCAATGTTGATAACATATTCTGTTCCATACCTGGACAAGTGGTGCAGCTTGTGCAACAATCAGCACTACAACATTTCCAAAGGCCACAGTTAACAGCCAGCCTGCCTGCAGCACTGACTTCATGCTGGTAGGAGACTGAAAAAAGAAGGAACCCAAGAAGAAGGAATGCAATATTTTGTTTCGTTAACACATCTCCACAGGGTACCATGCTGGGTCTGAGCTTGGCCACTTTTCTGGTTTGTACAGATCAGGTTCACAGATCAGACCACTTTGAAAGTAAACTTTGTTAATGATCATTATGACTGAAGTGTTATGAACAAACTCCTAAAGATGAATGACTCATCGACTGTGATGACACATGTCACAGTTTTACTATAACCAATCTAGTGATGAACATACTAGATTGGTTATAGTAATTTACCCTCAGCCATCGCAGAAAATGGCATGGTTTTGAAACCCTGGGCCTCTTCTTTTCTCTGGAGCCACTCATGTGGTATTAACCCAGTTATTACCATTGCTTTTTAGTCCATTTGATTCTTCCCAGTTTCTGTCAGTGAATTTTTGGACTAGTTTCTTTCATCCTAAATGCATACGTTCTTAGACAATTAACAGAGGCTAAGGGTACTGTTTTCTCCAAAAGTCACACTCACAAAATTGCGTCTTGACAAATCACATAGGTAAGGTACTTTAAAAGTGGCTGTAAATTCCTATCTCATGAAACTTCCACCTTCTTTTGGTTTCTGCTTTATACTTTTAATATTTGCATTTGACTGTATTGATTAACTCTTTTTTCAAATTGTGTTCCAAGAAGACCCATTGTAGTGCCCATTTGTATTCCATTCACACAAAAGCTCTCAAAAAGAAGAGCCCATCAAAATCCACGTCAAGCGCCTAGTAACAGCATTAAAACATCATGAAATGCTTACCCACAGATCCGCTCATAGGCACCACCCCAAATTCCAATAAATAACTGATATAGTGTATTCTACTTAATAAAGACTCCTCCTGTGATTTTCTGCTTCAAGTCACAGTCTCAGTCCCAAACCAGTTTGGATAGAGCCTGCTGTACGCATGCTTTAAACTCTCTTTTTCAATCTTTTTCTGTGACATCTCATACTTCTATCTTACCCCTCCTTCTTCCCACCTTAGATAAGGGACAATGATAAAATTGTAAGGTTTTTTTCCCCCTACACTTTCTTGATTGATAGCATTCTCTTTTCTCATGTCTGGAGTGCTACAAAGACCCTGTACAAGCACTCATATACTCAAATGAACTATGAGTTCCTATAACACAACATAGTAACATATAGCATAGTATAAACATAGTATTGCTGCCCAGGGCTGTAGTTGTTGGCACATTTATGTGGAAGTAACGCACAAATAAATCAGTCAGAATTTTTTTTCATCAGAACTGTGGTGCAAATCTGTACTGAACTTGCTATTTGCCCCTTTACTTATAGTCCCTATAACTCTGAAAAGTGCAACTTTGTTTCATAACCTCCTGTTTTCCTTCCATTGCACCAAATACTGTACTTTAAACATCTACAGTAATGTTCTTTTCCAAGCACAAATTTCTATATACACTACCTGTGAATAACAGAAGGCCAGGCCTGTAATGGAGAACATCACTTCTCCAGCAGATATTAGCAAATATTGCGGGATCTGCCATGAAATTTGGACATTATAGCCAACAATGTCTTCTGTTTTCCATGCTTGGAGAATATCGGCAGAAGTCTAAAGCAAGGAGAAAGGAAAACATGAGGATAAGGTAAAGGTGTATACTTGTATGATATGTCCTGCAGTCTAGAATATTGGAAATAACAATATTTTCTTTCTAAGACCAAAACAGTGTTTCTCCTCTTGGGTCCGTTAAACAATTATTAACTCTTTTGGTGGACTGAAATAAGTCACATTAAAAGCATCAGCAAATTCTGCTTTTACCGGGAAGCTTCTGGACTTGTTTATGAGATGTACTTAATCACCTTAAAGGAAGAGATAAACAAAAGGTCTGTTTAAGAAAGCTAAAATGTGTGAGTGGTAATTGTGATCATTACTCACTGTTCTATGGAAAAATATCACACAGACATTCTCAAAAGAAGTATGACACTGACAAAGGTTTGGTCATAAAAAAACAATCCTTGTGATTAATAAACTCTAGTTTGGCCATATTATTGTGCCATATATATTATTTAGTTCCTTTATACATAAATTAGTAGAACTAAATGCTGAACAAAGCATATGCGCATGCGTTATTACTTGCACAGCAACAAAATAAAAATTTTTGTTATACATCTGTTATTTGGGTAACATAAAACAAAATAGTGAATTCTATAAATTTCAGAAATCTCCCCACCCAGGTAAGGTTGATATCAGTTGTAGGAGAATGTTCATACAGTAATAAATTCCAGTGATTTTAATGGTACTGATTCCCAAGGAGTATATTTAATTAAAATTCAACTTCAAGTAGAATTGCTATGTACATTTATTTGGAAGTAACCCAACCAGGGGCATTGTTAGGGGGTGCAGTTGGTATTGTTTGCACCAGGTGACGCACCTGAGGGAGGTGACATGCCAAAGGGGTTTGACACTGGCCTGCCCACCAGTGAACCTCCTCCCGGTGACCAGAGTCCAGTCTGGCTGAGTTGACCTCCAAATTCAGACAAGGTAGAGCTTGGCACAAGCATGTGTGAATGTTGCACATGCTCGCCGCACTAGGATGCATGTGTGATCGTCACACAAGCTCACCACATTTCAGACCCTTCCAACTGAAGAAATGCTTGCCCCTCTCCAGCTGGAGGTTTCTGAGCTGTGATGTGCATGTGCCTTGGTTTATATACCTACAAAGCTTTCTTCATGAGAAAGGGCAAGTGGCTTCTGAGATGTATACATGAGGCATGATGCACCCATGTGAGGGATAACACGCTGGCCTCCCAAACTAGGTGATATGAACCCCACACTACGCTGGCCCCATGCTGGCCTCCCACACTCGGTCCACCACTGAACCTCACTGAATTCTGGAAATACTATGTGAATACACACACTGGGGGAGGCTCCTTCAGTCTTATGCAGTCCTTAAGGATGCAGTCTTTAGAATGCCTTATACTGCATTAGGATGTCTAGTGGACTTCATGTCTAGTGGGCTTCCCACCTCCCTAAATTCAAAATATGGAAGGGTCAGGCTTAGCAATCTAAAGTAATGCAGAGTAGTTTCTCACAGACGCGTGGTAACAGTTAATTAAAATATATGTGCTGCACATAAGAGCTAGGGGAACCATTTGCCAACCATCTATAATTGATTTTATCAATAATAGATTAACACTTAAATAAAAGTGTAATAAAGCAATGGGGCCAGCTTCCCAGCCAGCTCACATGGCATCCCAGGGTTCTGGAAGTAGTTTACATAGCTGTTACCAATAAATTGCAAATTGTAAAATAAAAAGGGAAAAGAAAAAAGAAATTTGTCAGTTCCCTAAGATTTGAGTGAACATTTCAATTTTGCCAAGTTTTGCTTTGCTCTTCTTTTTTCATGCATCTGTTAGAGTTGGAATTTAATTTTCCCATTACACATGGGGAAAAATGAAATTATCTTAGAATGTATTTCTTATTCATCTGTCTGTTACTCAAGGGACTTCAGCGGCTCAGTGGTTAAAGATGCTGTGCCTGTTGATTTGAAGAACAGTAGGTCAGCAGCTCAAGACCCGGGTGTTGCATGACGGAGTGAGCTCCCATCACTTGTCCCAGCTCCTGCTAACCTAGCAGTTCGAAAGCATGCAAATGCAAGTAGATAAATAGATAAATAACTTTGGCAGAAAAAATTTCCTGGCAATAGGCCCTGTGACAGGCTGGCCCGGTTTTCCCAGTGTCATGTCAACCATAGTTTGGATGACTCCAATCCAGAAAAAGTGGCCCTGTCACCGCATGGGACAAAAAAGAACTTGCCATCTGTCTATTACTCCATAAATCTGGCCTCCCTCCACAAAAACTGAGATCTTTACAGCTCAGCATAGTACTCAAAATTAGTCAATAGGGCTCATTTTCAGGTTTCTTCTGCAACCTATTACACACGATAAAACTTAATGAATGTTTGTGGAGAATAAAATTATTGCCTACAGATAGTAATTGTTACTTCTGCTGATAGTTGAATAAAGTTTGAGTGCTATGTAGTTAAAGCCCTTTTATGTCTTATTGTGGGTGACATGCAAAACTGTGACCTAAATCTTTTTTATTGTCAAAATGTGTCAAATAAAATGCTTTTATTTCAACAGCAGAAAAGATAGATACAAGCACCCAAACAGCATTTGGACTAGTTGGGAGATCAAAACAGCAATAGAAACTGCATGCAAAAGTCAAGGAGCTACTCACATTTGTTATAACAACAGTATATACTGCTCCAAAATCAAGCAGGCCTAGGTGCAGGATGAATTCTTCTGCTCCCATTTGGCATTTTATATTGTTGTACCTGGATATGAAAAATACAAGTTTCTGATGGTTTCATGGCCAAAAAAGCAAGCATAGGGCTCAGTGGTTATAAACATCTTCAATGTAATTTAGGACAATGAATAATACATGTTTCTATTCCACAAAAAGTGCTAAACTTTTTTATTCTCTTCAGACACTCCACTCAGAAAAATTGCTTCCTATGGATAATGTCCTGGTTTAATTCCTGACCCTCCTACCTGTAGGACTGGTAAATCATTTGTCTAAAATCCTGGGGAGTCCTTAGCAGAAAACACAGGGCTAGATGGACCAATGGTCTCCATTGACTCAGTACAAGACAACTTCCTATGTTCAGTTGAAGTTCTGACAGGTGTTCCCATACAGGACATTATACACACACTATGTCCATGTTAAAACTTCCCCTGGTATTAATGAAAAAGGGATTTGATGGAACCAAGAAATGCAAAAAGAACAAGAAAGGAAACAAAAGTAGGTTCAGGGCATAGAAATGTTCTTTAAATCCATTTTTGCACAGTTCAGGTGTACATATTTGATCCCTGTTGCATATATGCAACATTGGGCAGAAATGGCTTTTAAAAATCTTACCATCCTCTTGCCAGGGTCTTGTAATTTGAAATACCATAGCTTTTAATGCTGACGAACTCCTTATTGGAAAGAGTGACATTGACATCCTGATCCAAAGTATTAATGAATCTGTAAAGAAATATGATTTTATTGTGATATAAAATAAATAAATAAAGCCCAAAAAGTACATGTGTCTAACGTTATCCACTAGGGTTCCATTCCAGAACCTCCCGTGGATTAAAAAAAAATCCATATATAAATAAAACAGGTTTAAGGACCCAATTCCAGGTTTCTTGGTAATCCCTCAATATTTGCAAGGATTTGATTCTGGGACTGAAGAATGGAATGATTGCTTGCATGACTGCCTCTCTACAATAGTAGGAAATCAGTTTTTAAAACTATAACTTGCAGTGGCTATTTGTGTTGAGTCAAAAATCCATGTATAACAAGGTTTGGACCGATATCACATATTTTCCTGGAGGCATGCCATCAGTTTGGAAGCATCTGGCTTGCCAGCCAAAAAAAGCACTATCAATTATATGTCTATCCCCATGCAATGATTATATTGTGATATAAAATAAATAAAGCAAAAAAATAAAAAGTACAGGTGTCTCTTGTTATCCACTAGGATTTCATTCCAGAATGTCCTGTGGATAAAAAAATCCATGTATAAATAAAACAATACAGGGGAATCCTATTACAATAGAAAAGTAGGGGGGAAATGACCTCTCTTTATGCCTTAATCATGGCAGCACAAGAACAGGCACTAAGTACCAGATCCATAGAAGCAGGGATTTACCATGTAAGACAAGACCCAAAGTGCAGGCTGTGCAAAGAAACTTCAGAGACAGTCCAACACATTGTGGCAGGGTGTAAGATGCAGGCAGGAACAGCATACATTGAACAGCACAACCAAGTAGCCGGCATCGTGTATAGGAACATCTGCTCAGCCTATGGATTAACCCCACCGAAGACCAGATGGGAGACCCCTCAGAAGGTTGTGGAGAACGACAGGGCTAAGGTCCTGTGGGACTTCCATATCCAGACAGATAAAAAGGTACTGGCCAACCAACCGGATATTGTGGTGGTAGATAAGGCCCAGAAGACAGCTCTGGTGATTGATACAGCGATACCAAATGACAGCAACATCAGGAAAAAAGAGCATGAAAATGTGGAGAAATATCAGGCTTTAAAGGAGGAATTAGAAAGGATGTGGAAAGTAAAGGTGAATGTGATTCCAGTAGTGTTTGGAGCACTAGGGGCTGTGACACCGGAGCTGAAAGAATGGCTCCAAAACACTCGAACCAGAAAAGCGCAATCCTAGGAACAGCTAAGACACTGCGCAGAACCCACAAACTCACAGGCCTCTGGTAAAGGACCTGCGATTAGAATAACACACACACACCACCCACTGCGTGCGTGCGTGGGTGCGTGCATGCGTGTGTGTGTGTTTGTGTGTGTGTGTTGCTCCACATCCAGCCAAGCCACTGCGGCTCACCAACCTGGGCAGCCCTTCTGAGCCTCGTTGGGGCTGGGCAGCCTTCTCCTCCTCAGCGCCCTACATACCTGCCAGCCAGCCAGTCTCTTACCAACTACCTGAACCCTGCTCTGCCACCTGAGCCTCTGCAGCCAGTCAGCCTGCCACTGCCAGGTAGGAGGGAAACCCCCTCCTGGATGCCTCTCCGGACCCTTCTAAAGGAAACCCCCTCCCCGCCTGGACCCAACTCCAACCACCCCTCTATCCCCACCACCTTCTCATGCCTGGATCACACTCCAGGAGGGATAAAACGGGACTTGATTCCGAGTAGACAGCAAAGGATCATGCCCCCTTTTGCATCCAGACAACTGCTCCTGCTGCAGACGTGGAAAAACACACACACACACACACACACAGAGAGAGAGAGAGAGAGAGAGAGAGAGAGAGAGAGAGAGGGAGGGAGGGAGGGGTGGCAAGCTGGCATCCTCCACTTTCCTGTGAGTAACCCCCGTTGGATACAATGGGGCTTGATTCCAAGTAGACAGCAAAGGATCATGCCCTTTTCCTGGCTGCATCTCCTGCTGCAGATATGGAAACACGCATGCAGAGGGAGAAGGGCCTATCTTGTTAAAATTCCTTGTTAAAGTTGCTTAAAAAGACACCAGTGACTCTTCTAGTGAGTATTACCAGTAGTCATCCTTGGCCAGAAAAGTTTTTCTTTTCGGTTTTACTATACAGTATTTTATAGTGTTTTATTACAGTAATCATGCTTTGTATTACATTATGCATTTTGAATGTGATTACAGTGTTTTGTCATCATTTTTACATACAATTAATATTTTCATATGAATATTTTTGGGTTGTGGAACCAGTTGTCCGAGTTTCCATTATTTCCTATGGGAAAATCCGCTTTGTAAGAAGTATGCTTTGTGAGACAAACATGCTTCTGGAATGAATTAAGTTTGTCTTACAAAGCACCACTATATATACATATACACAAACAGCTCTGGCTAACCCAGAGTTAATTGCTTCTGACATAACAGCTGAGCAACAAACCACTCTAAGCCAGTTCACACCTCACAGATGCAAGTCCTTCCACTGACTTCTTTCCCAGGTCTTTAATCTAGAAACAAAAAGAAACCAAAACCAGTTCATAATTTTGGCTGTCCATGTGTAGACCTGTTGTAGCAGCAAGAATCATACAGGCACAAGACTTGAATCACTGGATATCTGTCGCGGGGGAAAAAAGCCCAAAAAACCTATTCTACTCTTCAGCCTAGGTTAGGACATAAAACTGGCTTCAGGAATTCAGTGTCCTTAGGCAATATCTTGCAAACCCAATTCTTTCCAAAAGGGTTCCATGCCAGGGCTTAGGCTGACCTAACTGGGGATTAGTATTACAGCCTTTGTGACACCCCAGGCCAGAATGGGATTTGTGCTGGGGCTTATGCCTGCCTAACTGGGAGTTAGGATTGCATCCTAAACCTCCTTTCTTTCCTATAGAGGAAATGTTTTTTTCCTTTAATTATAATACTTTTTAGACTTTGTTCTCCCCCAAGGGAAAAAAATTTGTCTTCTTTTCTCTTTCCTTATCTTTTCATGTCTATAAAAGGTCTTTGGACAGTGGTTCTCTAAATCTCAGGGAGAGTTTGATCTAAGAGTGTGCAGGGGCAGGGGGAGGGCAATGACATGATCCCCAGAATTGTGTCACTTCATGCACAGAAAGGGATTTTCCCAACCAAGCATTCTGGGAGAGTCTTGCAGGAGACTCTGCAGGGCTTCCCACAGTGCAAAATGAGTGAAAGTTACTATTTCAACCCACTTCCAGGTTGCAACTGCAAAACTGAAAGTGGGATGCAACAGAATTTTTCATTCATTCCATATGACAGCTTCCCATGGCCTCCCCCCGGGTGCCCAGAACCTTGTAGGAGATAAGTCTTGGTCAAGAAAGGCTACCACTATGCCCACAGTGGCACATTCCTGGAGACTGCATTGCCGTCTTCCCCTGCCCCTTCCCCTGCCATCTTCCCCTGCCTTTGCCCCTTACAGTTTCATAGCCCATGGTGATTCCCCAGTTTGAGCTACTGCCTTTGGGTACTGTGGCAGTACCCAAATGGTACTGGACAATAAATGGAAAATGGACAATAAATTCTACAATGATAAACTTGTTTAAAAACAAACTAATGTTGGCAAACAACCAACTACAGCTTTCCCTTGAAAATGAATTCAGGCTGATTAGCATCGCATTAGTGGATGTAGCCAGTTATCAGCGCTGACCAACAGTGATAAATTTCTCATCAAGGGCTACAATGCCAGCAACTACAGGAAGATGTTACTGAACCCATTTCCTCATCATTGCCCTTGAAAAAACAATATAAAGATTTAAAAGTTGTCTGTCTTCTGTGATTTGATGTCATTCTGGATCCGCCCTCCTATCTACTCTGCAAAGAAAAAGAAAACAAAGACTAAAAGTAAGAAGCACTCTAGAGGCAAACAACACACTTATTATAACGTTCTCTTATGCAATAAGAGAGAGCAGGTGCAACACACCTTGTAATGAAAGTTGTAATAGTAGTTAGTTTCTGGCATCCATATAATTAATATTGTACTTAGTCTTCATTTTAGGAGAGTGACGGATTTTTCCTGACTAGAACCTGTGGTGTAGTATGCTATCTAATCAACCAATTTAAATTACAGCTTTGGATTCCAGGAAGGGTAGGTATATTTTTGATATTGAGGACATTTCATGCTATATTTAGAAAATTGCAGCATATCTATATATCCTCAAATATTTGGTCAGTTGTTGCCTGCAGTCAATACTGGAGCCTTTTGATCCTTCTGGGAACACACAGGATGCTTGAAGGTGCTTGAATTTTCTTAAGTATCTGATTTGCCCTATTTGAATGTCATACTCACTAAGCGGCTTGTGAGCCTTCCTTCTGCCTTGTAAACAATTAAGCTGTACACTGTCTTTTCTTGTGCAGTATGATTAAATATGTAAGGTGATCCTTGATACTGTATTGTAAAATGAAGATTTTGTTGATCACTATTCAGAATTAACTCGGAGTATTCAGCAGGGTCCTGAGCAAAAAGAAAAAAAATAGCAGGCTATAAAGGAAAAAAAATTTGTTTCAAAATCATACTAAATGGTCACACAATTAGATGTGACCTCACATTTAGATGCAGTACACACTTTGTCAGTTTGGCAGCCTGGCATACAATGGTGGGGGATAAGATAGGCAGTTAATGTTGTCAAATTATGAAAAAGTCAACTTCAAATTTTTCAAACTCTACTTTCAGTCAATTACCCCATTTTTTATATTATTTCCCTGTATTTCTTTTCATTTTTCCTAGATCCACACTGACATGCTACTTGAGCATGAGCATCAGGAAACACGAATCACATAAAGGGAGTTTTTGGCACGTATTCCTCCCAGAAGAATTAACCTTTTTTCCTAATTATAAGTAAATATAGTCAGCCATCTGTGCCTTTTCCACTGAAATGCACTAGGGGGGATTTGCTGTCAAAGGCACAGTGCCCTGTAGATACATGTCAGTGTTCCATATGGCAGGATAGACACAGGAAAAGGAAGGTCAAATTTTCTTGTTCCTCTGAACATATGCAAAAATATAGGCTTCTTTTTCTTACAGAATGCCTCACAGTGGCCAAATGAGCCATACGTATTGAAAAATGCATTGAACGTAAAATACATATTTGAACTAATAAGAATCACATGTGAATTGCTTCAGCCTGTGGTATCTTGGAAGTATATCTGAAATATATAAGACCTTGACTTATATAAGAACAATTGCATTGTATGCTAGCCTAAAATAACAAGGCAAGACCAATAAGCTCACCTGATATGGTCTGAAAGGCAGCTGAAATAGGTCATAATCCTGCATCGTCACTTTAATATCACTGTCTGCCAAATTCAGAACCTGGATGTAACTTTCTTTTGCAGAAGGTACTGGCATAGCAGTTTCCTAATTAAAACAAAACATTTTATTGCAGGTATTTCCCAATATGTAGCTATAAATACAACATGGACAGGTAGCAAAGACCTTATCCCTTCTTTAAAAAAATCATACAGTGACAACAGAACATAGGCTACAATCCTGTTGTATAACTACGGGACCTTTTACACCGATGTAGTTACAGTGCCACCTATGGGAAACCTATGAGAAATGCATAGAGCAATCCTGAGGAAGCGCCTCTTATGTCTTCCTATAGTTACTCTGGATTGTAGGGATAGCTCTTATATAAGGAAAAACTAATGAATCACAACTTGATTTGCCTTGCTGTAAAAATAAAGTGTGCTCCTCACATGTGCTGATGTGACCATCTGATAATATATATGAGTTACATCCACATATAATTGAGTGATATTGTAATCTTAGGGCAAATGTTACCTTTACAGCATGACTTCTGTCTGTGCATCAGTAATATTTGAAGAAGGAAAACCCTGTGTGGTGGCCAGATAAATGCTATACTTCTCAAGCCAATGACATTATGGGTGAAATCCAGAGTAACTTATGGGAGTCCTTGCTCTGAAATAAGAACAAGTTACTCTGGATTGCAATGTGAATTTCTCATAGGTTTTCACTAGGTGGTGCAGTAACTATGGGTGCACATAATGTCTCTTACATGCTCCCATAGTTACTCTGGATTGTGCCCTATGACAAAAGGTGTGGTGTTTGTTTTGAATGAAGCAACAATATCTGTCCAACCCACTTGGGGTGCAATCCTAACCGATTTAGGCCAGCACACTCACCCATCTCCCTGTTGCCACTGTGGTTTGGGGAGCACAGTGCATGTCTGTGCACTGGCCTCACCTCCCCTGGAGTGGTGCAGAACTGCCTTACAATGCTTTACAAATATCCCTAGGCAATCACAGGGCTTGTGCCAGGACTTATACCAGCCTAACTTGGGTTTAGAATTGCAATTGGGTGTCCCTATTTCAAACATCTGCTGTTTGAAATGGGCCTCAACCACCAACAAGCACACCAGAAAGTTTATATGCATGCAACTACACACTGCTATGGGTTCCACAGCAACATTACTAAAGACTTTAATATAACATTTTCCCATAGAAAAGAAGAAAAAACATATGCCAAGAACATAATTATGATGTTTTCGTAAACCCCAGCAGTTATTGACCTGGTTGGTACGAGATCAGCAATGGCTCGCAGTGGATCCATTACACACTTTGTCTGATCCTATTCCCCACCATAGCTGCCAATGCAGCTGCCCTCATGGAATATGTGCAGCAGGGGGGACATCAGGGCAGTCAGCAGGATGTAAATCAAAATTATTTTTACTTACCCCCTCCCACCCAGGAGGCTGTGTGAATTTTTATGAGTTTCCTCATTATGCCAGTCACTTTGAGGAAAGAAAAGGGGGTTGGAAAAGAGGGAATAAGATCTGGCATACATCAGCGCAACCAAGATCCATCCTTTCCTCCCCACCCATGACACACTTTTGTTGCCAACTTACCCACACTGATGGCGGTTTTGGATGCTTCTGCTGCATGTGTTGCACTGCAATTCATTTGCAGCAGTGGGGTGGAAGTGCACAAAAATGGTCTAATTTCCACATGACCAGAAATGTCCTTGCACTATTAGATTGCTAGTTTCAATAGTACAAGGCTTTGAGAGGACTGGAGCTTCAATGTTCTGCCTTAACAACCTTCACTCTTGGTGTGATTATTAACATATATTCAGCAACACGTACCATTTTTAAAAAGTGAAAAATAGAAACTGATGGAAAACTTTGCATTTCTGGAAAAATAATGTATAGGTACCTTTTGCAAGGAGCTGGTCCCTACTTACCTCTATCTTGAGTTCAACAATAGCTGCAGCAGCAAATGCCAAAGCACCCAGAATCATGCCAGTTGCCATCTTTTTAATGGGCCTGACAGTAAATAAATGCAGCTTTTTTAAACATTGTATAACTTAAAGTGGCGTAGGCCATTTCTCTGGGTCAAGATCATTGTGCTTTAAGACATGAGAACAGGTGGCAGGATAATTATGTAATGCTAAATTAAGACATCCTAATATATAAAACTTCTATTTTATATTACCATGAAGACAAAACCAAAGCCCAGTCAAATTGATATGCTATTTAAAAAAATGCTTACAAGTATCATACAATTTTGCTGTTAGGTCTTCTAGGAGGGAATTTTTTGGCATTTAGTGAATGTGTGAAGTGGAGAAAAGCACCAGCGATTATCTGTCTTCAACTCCCTTTTGCAGGGGCAGACAGAAAAATTGCCTTAGGTTATTGAACTACAAGGAATGAAGGAATGTAAGAAATAAATTGCACATCTTTCCAAGCTCCCATCATCTCTCTATATAAAATTGGAGAGTCACTGACTGACTGAAATTCTCCCTGAAAGAGAGTCAGTCAGTCAGTCAGTCAGTCAGTCACTCACTCACTCACTCACTCACTCATCAATCCGAACCAAAACTGCCAGAACTAGAAATGTAAAATTTGGGGACAAAATATCTTAAAACTTTAAGACAATTTTCTGCTGCCTGAAATATACAACAGTCTATGTTTTCATAAAAGTTGAACTGATAGAGATTAAAGTAGATTTTTCCATTCTGTTACCACCATTAAAATATTCATGATTGATGGCTGAACAGACTTGGATGATTTCAGTCTAAAAAAGTGCATGTGTTTGCATATGAATTTTCACTGTGCTTTGGTGAAAGAAGGAAAACACCACACTGTTTGCTGTTCAGGTACTTACGTGAAATTAAATTTGCACAGGTTGATCAAGGGGTATAGCCCAAAGTCAAAAACTGGGATGAGTACAAGGATCAAGAGAGGATTTAAGAACTGCAACAACACAGAATGCACAAAATCAAGTTTATGTTATCTCAGGACTTTGGTTCAGAGATGCTGCATAATATACCACCACACAAAATGAACCTCAATGTAAACTGATGCAGTATAAATGCTTTATCATTTCCCCTTCTTATGCCGTATACGCAGTAGTAGGAGCACTGGAATAAGGGGAGTGCAGGGAGGGGGTGGAACAAGCACAGGGTGGGTAGCAATGTGGCTGGTGCAAGTCAGAGTTGACCCCTAAGTAAAAATAAAAATATCCCCTTTCCCCCAAGAGATCTCCAACACAGTAAAAAGTCCTCAGAAAAATGCAGTGGTGGCTGTATCAGAACTGCCTCATTTTAGCACAGAAATTTAGTTAGGTTTGGGTTGTTATTCTGTAAATCCTGGCTATCTTTGTTTATATATATATGTGATGTGATATGCCACTTGGCCACACCTGGCCAATAATTGATGTTGATGTAAAAATACAATCTATGACATGGTATATGAAACCATAAGCTGTTAAGCAATAAATAATTGTGTAGGGCACTAGAGGGATGTCAAACCAGTATGCCTGGTGTCAGGTAGCCAGTACCATGGTTAGCTATGTACCATTAGTGCACTATTTGGACAGCCACTTCGGCAGGCTTTCCGTGCTTTGAGAGTGCCTTCTAGGCTGCATTACCAACCCGTCTAAACATCAGACAGTTGACTTGTCCCTGATCATCAGATCCTGTAAAGCTTCCACACTTACTCCTCAGTACACCTCTTTCCTTGGGTACAGATACTGCTCCCTCTGCCTGCTTTTGGTCATACACCTCTTTCTGACCCTCCTGATACTTGTTTGCTGGTCCAGTATCTAACAGCTACTTAGTTTTGGACCACACACCTGCTTGTGGCTTACCTGGTTCACTCTGATCCTGGAACCCTCATCTCTAGAGTCTGACTGTGACTAAAGCCTGTAAAATTAGTGCCACATCTGTGTAATTGAGGGTAGAAATGATAGTAATTTGCACAGGTTGATAGTTATTGCTCTACCTGCATTTGGTCAGGTTGAAGGACAAATTCTCCCTGAAATATAATGACAACAAAATTGATTAGCAAACAAACAAAAATAAAGTAACTGTGGTAGAACTGACACACAGGAGGTTCTTAGCAGCTAAACTGAATTGCCAGGGATTCATTGTTTATTTTTATGGTTCACTCCACATTCTCCTTGACACTCATGGGACATTCTGTTAGAAGCAAGCCATATAAAAGATCATATTATAAAAAACAGTTATATCATGAGACCCAGCCTTCACATCTTTCCAAGCTCCGATCATCTCTCTGTATAAAACTGGAGAGTCACTGACTGACTGACTCACTCACTCATTCACTTACTCACTCACTCACCAATCCCAGCCAAAACCACCATTTACCTAGAAATGTAAAATTTGGGGACATCATTAGACAACCCCCCCAAATCCAGAGTAACTACGGGAGCATGTAAGAGACTTTCACCACCTAGTGAAAACCTATGGGAAATTCATATTGGAATCCAGATTAAGTTGTCCTTACACCAGAGCAAGGACTCCCCGTAGTTACTCTGGATTTTGCCCAACATCTCAAAACAGTTGCAAGGTTAGACATTGAGGGCAGCGTTCATTATTTGTTAAAAATAAATTTGTATCTTTATCAATAGCATGCATAAGGCACATTTATCTGATGCTTCATTGATGATGCTTTGTCCTGTCCCATCCAATCTTATGATTATCTCTGAGTTGGATTTAATCTGAAGTGGGTTTACTATGTTTGTGTCAATGGGTTAGTAAATGGACAATATCTGGCAGCATCTGAACTGGCTCCTCCTAAGCAAGTGTTTATCACTTTCAGCCCTAATGTTTACATCTGATATTCTGTTCGGATGTTACAGAACTGAAAACCCACAAGATACAAATACAAAAAACTTACTGTAAACACAAAATACATCATTATATCTTTATTATTGTCTCTTTGATAATGCGCTTAAAACTAAATAAAAAGGACAGTGTGATCCTTTATTTGCAGTCCCACCATTTAAAATGATAATGATATTTTTAAAATAAGAAATATTGTAAATTGCTGCATGTACTTACAAAGGCCGCATTCATTTTAGTAGCTTGTAGTGTCCATCGAGATCCCTAGAGAGAGAGAGAGAGAGAGAGAGAGAGAGAGAGAGAGAGAGAGAGAGCAATAATAAACACTCCAATATACTGGACAGGTGAGAAAAATAACTGATCACACAAGAACCTCTGATGGTTTGTCTCTCATCCCACCTCAAGGAGTTTTATTCCCTTAAAAATGCTGCATATTGCAAACAATATTAAAAGCAACATTTCCCCCCAAAATAACTGTAATTATTTGTAATAACTATCAGAGCTTACAGCTTACCTGTTGGTCAAACAGAGCCCAAAACATTGGCAGTGGGATAAGAAGGAACAGGACTCGAGTCACCATTTTAACTTCAGTGATCAGCTCGGTCTGTGAAGGGAGATAAAAGACAAAAAGTAAAAACAGAAATGGCTAACAGGTCTTAATGGCACTATAATACAACAAAGCTGCATAGATATAATCTCTGGGCAGAATATGCTTTCCATAAGGTATGAATGGGAGGGACCTGTCAGTAGAGAGAGGAAAGGATACCTTTAAAATATAATGTGGCTCAGTTTTCTGCTGCCAATGCTCCAATATTCAATAGAAGACTGTCTTGTTGCTAATGGTAGTCATGCCTCGGCCTGGTCTACGCATGCTTCACCTGGGAGTCCTCCAGGAGTTTGTTAATGTTAATTATAACCTAACTATCTGAATTTACTCACTGTTGTCAGAGTAAAATTTAAAGAATATTTATGGGAATCGGGCATTGCTGGGCATTGTCAGGCACCAGTGGGCAGCGGGAACTGGAACTGGCACTGGGCACGTGAGGCACCATGTGGCAGGCACCGGCAGGCACTGGGTTCCAGTCAGGCACTGATGGGCACCAGGTACTGGCTTCACCAGCAGGCCAAAGGCTCTAGGCACCACTGGATACTGACAGGCACCAGGCAATGGTGGCAGAAGTAGGCACCAGTGGGCAATGGACACCAGCAGACAGCAAACATCACCAAGCACCAGCAAGTAGCAGGCAGCATCAAGCAACACTGGGCAGTGGGCACCAGGCACCACCAAACACCTGCTACCACCAGGCACTGTGCATCCAGATGCTACCAGGCAATGGCCACCTCTGGGCACCATGCATCCCTAATCGGCCCTGGGCTGCAGGCACAGGGCCCCACTGGGTCCTATGCACTACCAGGCAGCATTGGGCACCACGTACCACTGGGCACCAACATGTGGCACTGGACACCCCTACCAGGCACTACTAAGCACGAGGCATCCTTGCAGGACACCAGGCAACACCAGGCATCAAATTGGTTCTTAGTGGGTCTTTATATCACAGAAGAAATATACTCCCCAAATTACATGCTTCTGGGTGCAGGTTTGGGCTGGGCTTTGATGAGTCAGTGCATCAGTCAGTCTTCAATATTAAGTATAGAGAGAACATATTACATCCTTTTTCACCCCCTTGGGGTTTTTATTTATCGGTACTTTGTCGGTGCCTACATCACAGAATAGATATCCTCCCCAAATTTCGCACTTCTAGGTCTGGTGGTTTTGGCTGGGCATTGATGAATGAGTGAGTGAGTGAGTGAGTGAGTGAGTCAGTGACTCTGATTTTATGGGGTCAAACTGGAAGTTTTTTTAAAGAATAAATTTCAAGGAGTGGAAACTGCATTTATTTTTTGACAGATTCCCATTACATTTATACACTTATCCCAGTGTTTAATGCCTGGAAGTCTTCAGCATAGAACAATTTGTCAGTACAATTGAACCACCCTTCTATTCTTCTGTGTTGGTCAAAAGCAGAAAGCCATCTTGGTGTGTTCTCCATGTGTGCTAACTTTTTGAAATTGCAAATGTTCAGGAATGATTGTGTTCACTGTTTCCACAGAAAGATTAGTCTCTTGCACAATTTCTCAACAGGTTATGCATTGATTATCCAAGATCAGGTGTTCCATGTGCTATATGTTCACAGTCATAACTGCTCTGGACTGGGAACCACCACTGCTAGTGTCCATCGACAGTGATGAATGAATAGATGACTTTGAAATGTTTACACCATTTAAATGTCTTACTACGGCTGAGCATTTGAAGTCTTCTGTAGATATCCAGGGGTTTTGTTCATAAGAAACTTTGTTCACAAGAAGCATGTCCCATGCTGACCCATGCGATAACTGTTGTTTTCCATTTTGATTAACAGTGTCTGGACTGTCCTATGACATGTGTGCCAGCTCTTAGTAATAGGACACACTACTGCATGAAGCATGGGCTGCAGTGGCTCAATGGTTAAGATTCTGTGCTTCCTGACATCAAGGTTGGCAGGTTGGTGGTTCAAGACCCAGGTACTGCAAGACAGTGTGAGCTCCTGTCCTTTGCCCAGCTCCTGCCAACCTAGCAGTTCAAAAGCATATAAATGCAAGTAGATAGATACCATTTTGGTGAGAAGACAACAATATTCTATGAGCTTGGGTGTTTAGTCATGCCAGCCATATGACCATGGAAACATCTTCCAACAACTCTGACTCTTCAGTTTAGAAATGGGGACAAGCACCACACCCAAGTCATGACTAGCTATACAGTCCGTGGGGGACACCTTTATCTTTACCATCTTTACTGCATGTGGTAGCATCCCTTTTTATACAGTATCTGTAAAATTAAAAATCTCAGTTTGACTTGAACACCTTTGTGGATATAGAGAGATCTGTAACTCTCTGAAATTTTCTTGCTAATTGCTGTGAACATTAGTCCACCATCAGTGCACCCAGCCAATAAGGCTTTAAATTTGTAAATATTTTCTCTTTTTTGGATACGTTTTTTATTGAAGATGTAAAAACTCTTATTATTTGGGGTGTTTTGTTCGGAAGAGTCAGGTTGGATTTATAAATGATTCTCTGGCATGGCTGATGCAGGAAACTACAGTTCCCTACCTACTGTACTGCCGCACCAGGACAGCACTATATAATTGGATAAGCATCTACAATAGAAAGTGAACATGTGCAAAAAAAGAGCAGATTTAGAAATTTTAAAAATGATTTTATTTGAGTTTCCTAATAATATTTATAATTGCAAGTTTGATTCTGGTGGGAATGAACCATTACTACATTTCATCTGTGGTATTTTGCCAGCCCATATCTTAACAGAGGACTCAAATGCATGTTTATTTATGGATGGGTTTATGCGTACGTATGTAGTTGCCTGTTATAAGCCAGAACACACACATGTACGCACACATGCACACACAGAGATCCCTTGACTTACTGAATATTTTTCTGATGCCCAGTCCAACCAGTGCTCCCTCTTGGGAATGTGATGAGAGCGATTTTTGATCCGGTTTCTCAAAGCAAACTATAGGGTAAAGAAAGATATTAAGAGACTTCTGAGAGTTAAGCATTAATTCTCCTGCTCTACTAAGTCCCACACCAATACCAGCTAAGACATACTAATACCAGGGGAGAGAATTATTTTACCTATGCCTTGATAAGACTTTTAATATTTTTCTGCCTGGGAACCAACCTTAAGCTGATGCCAACTTCTGGAGTTGAAGCAACTGAGCAATTTCAGTTCTGAGCTCAATCTGTCCATGTGGGACTTTGGCCTGACCTGGCCTCATTGTCCTCTGACACTACATTACTAATCAGAATTAAAGAGTCTCTGGCACAGAAGCTCTATTTGCCTATCAGGAACTCAGAGCACCTAAGAGACTTATCCTCCATTAATTTGTAATCCTTTTTAAAAATAATTGAAGCTGGTGGCCATCACCACATCTTGAGGTAATGGAATTCATAAGATAATTATGCATTAATGATTGTACAAACTACTTCTTTGTGTCTGTCATAGATATGCCAATCAATTTTAGTGGGTGTCCCAGAATTTTAAAATTGTATGTGTATGAGAGAGAAAGAGAGAGAGAGAGAGAGATCTAATACTTCTTTTCACAACATGTATAATGTTATGAATTTCCTTTACATCACATCTTTGAGTCATCCTTTTCCTGCAAGAAAACCCAAAACTCCCTGCTGTGTAGATTGTTACAGTGTCATCAGTGCTGCAGAAAAGTGGTCCTTATTAGGATAATGGATGGTAAGATCCAGGAATTCTGAACATTTTGGCCCACAGCCCTCTGGTTAAGTCTGAATGGCATACTTGGAAAGGAACTGGGCAAAACAGGTATGTGCACCTATGGAGCTGAACAAGTATTTGGTTATTCAATATACACATATCTGGGAGTATTCTGCTGAAATCAATGGGGCTTTCTTCTGAATAGACATGCATAGGATTATGCTGCCTCTTGTCCAATCTGATACTGCCTATTGGAA
Organism: Cryptoblepharus egeriae; assembly: GCA_030015325.1. Taxonomy (NCBI): domain Eukaryota; kingdom Metazoa; phylum Chordata; class Lepidosauria; order Squamata; family Scincidae; genus Cryptoblepharus; species Cryptoblepharus egeriae. The sequence goes on along the minus strand of JAREYC010000001.1, from coordinate 65,674,325 downwards.
TCAAGGATAAAAAAGACCAGTGGAAATCACACAAATGTGGAGGTAACAGAAAGGTTGAGCCTGCTGGCCTTACTTCTGACTTTTATGTACTGATCAGGATTTTTTAAAAGCCATATGAATGTATAGCTTGGATTGATTGTCACATCCAATTTCATTATTTCTGCACAGGATTCATTTCTGTCTCTAGAAAAGGCTAAATTATCACACAGAAACATATGCAGACATATGGAAAATATGTTGTTGATTCGACACCTGTTTTTACCTATACAAAAGGCTGAAAAGCGGTCTGTGTTTTTTACAGTCTTAGAAATATACGTGGAACTCACCCAAATGCATCTCCAAAAGTCGAGTAAGACATTTCCTTGTGGTGGAGTCTTTTTGTACATCCCATTTCCCGCAATAAACACAACTTTAAAAAGAATTGCAGGTTAGAGGTTAAAATATAATTGCTCTGGAACTCTTAGAAGGAATAATCCATTGACGCATCTGTGGTTAGGCTGCTGGCTCACATTGTGAGAAAGGTACTAACATCTTAAATTTCATCCAGTATAAATATTACCTTCATATCTGAAACCTTTTAGATTTGAAAGGAAGGAAATCATATATTGTTAATTTGAATTCAAAATTTTATTGAATCTATCTGGACTTTTAAAAAAATGTAGGACAAAATGTAGGGTGTCCTACATCCTAGGTTGATATGGCTGCACCTGGCTGTGTGTCAGCAATGCAACCATCCATTACCCAAGAATTTCATTTTTACCCCGTTCCCTGACCACTGGATTAAGATATGGTGGTCATGTATAACCTTGCTTTTTTAAAATTAATGTAATGGTCAATTGTGTATATCTATGTAGCCTTTTTGTTAGGTTTTGTTGTTGTTGGTGGTGTTGTTTATACAATAAAAGGAGAGAGAAAAGGAAACAAGATATTGCTCCTGTTATTTTTCTCTTTATGCTTCTGTGATGAAACATAGTGTCAGATGACAGATAATAAACACAATAAGCTGAAACAAAGAAGCCATCTGGTAAAAATAGGAAGCTTCTGGATTTATATGGGTATGAAACGAAACACAGCACAACAAAAACATTCCTACAGCATCCTCTGCTTGCCAGTTCATCTCCTGGCCTTTTGTTTACTGGAAATTTCATTAACCAAAATCCTCTATAGTTCAGAACCAGGTGGTTGAAGGACCAACTGCTCCCATAAGGACATTTCTTACATCTTTATGCATTATAATAAGAAGCTTCCATGGATTTCTCCACTTTCTGAGCTTCTACTGGTATGGATGAAAAAAATAAAGATCTCTTATGTGGTGACTTCCCATTTGTGGTGATCAGTGGCAGCACCCTAGTCCTATATTCCTGGCACCTTCATTTATGTTCCAGTTGGAATGCAATTGATAGGCTGTAACACTTATCTAGTAGTAAGTCCCATGGAATTCAGTGGGACTGACTTGAGAGTAGACATGAACAAGATTGCACTATGTGGTGCATGCATGCATTTGCAGAAAATATTCCTGGCTCAAAGTAAATTATGGTTTTCTGTTTTTCTAATGTCATGAATTATCAAATGAGCAAAATCATCACAATTTATTATTAATCAATCTAATATAATACAATATGAGCATGGAAATCCAATTACAAAGGTTCCTCATAGCATTATTTGCATTGCTGATTGGAAGTATTTTTTCCTTTCCTCTCCTGAATTCAAATTTTGCTGCAGTTTCAAGTGTTCACAAGGAAGTGCTGCATAGGACTGGCAATTAAAACAGTATGGTGCTGATGAAATCCAACCATTTTCCAGCTTTGGCATGGGTGTACCAATGGGGCATGTGCTGCACTCTGCAGTTGGGGGACAGTCATTGGGGGATAATAAGTAAATATAGGACTGAAACCAAAAGGCCCAAACCTATGAATGTGATACACTGATAAACCTTGCAATCATACACTCCACCATTACCCTGACCAGTGCCAGATTTACATATAAACTAAACAAGCTATAGCTTAGGATCCCACTCTCTTGGGCCCCCCAAACAAATTTAAAGAAAAAAAACCTAGATGTACATTTCCAAAATATAAGATAAAAAACAAATAAAATAAAACCAATATACAGCAACAGTGTTGATACCTATTGGGTCCATAAATTACCATATAGCATAAAAAAGCAGGCCTCCGTCAGTCTTGAAAGACTATGGTATCGTGCTTGGTGCTGCATACGCTGCATGCGAAGCACGAAAGCCTGGGTTGGATTGTTAGGGAGGATAGGCTGTTACACAAGCAGCAAATCCCCCCTCTCCTCGCCACCGAATTAGTCCAATGGAAAGGCAGAGCCAATATGATTGGATCCAGCTGGCGTCGCAGAGCTGGGCTAAGGACAGGAGCTCACCCTGTCTTGTGGGGCTGACCCGGGTCTCGAACCCTGGCCTGCTGGTTAATAAGCACAGTGTCTTAGCCACTTGCGCCACAGCATATATTCAACTCAAAAAAGCAACAATTTGTTGTTGACAAAGGGCAGCTGGACATATAAAGGGCCCCATTACCTTCAGTAGCTTAGGGCTTCATCACACCTAAATTCGGTCCTGGCCCTGACCATGCTGCCCTTCTGTATCTCACTTTGGCTAACTTGCTGGTGTATGTCTGAAAAGAACCGCTAGAAACCAGGCAACCTATGGAGAGATAAGTATAGCAAGATCTTTACTTATTCCTCCTGAGTAGTGGTAGTGGCCACCACTACCCCCAGTTTACAGCACATGCTCTATTAAAAGTGCTGTATATATGGGCTGGTGGGGACTAGGATTGGTTGGATTATCCATCAAGATTATCCGTCAAGAGCTAGCTGATACTACCACTAACTTGATCCAATACATCATCCAGTCCAAGGTACCAATACAACTACAGTTCCTTCGGTTATTAAGGGTGAATTTTAGTTCCCGCAAAAGCTAAATATTTCTTTGATTATTGTATTTATGTTTTGCTTCCCTCTCCAAGAGCTCAGAGAAGCATACCAAGTTTCACCACCACCACACCATTTTAGCCATACATTTTAGCCCAAGTCAAACTTTATGGATGAGATGAAATTTAGGTTGCCCAATTTGGTTCTAATATAATAATGATGGTGATGTGAGGTGGCTAAAATACAGAATTATAAATAAGGAAGTCTTTGATTCTGTCTCTGCCATAAGTTCACTGATAGTCCAATCCTACACCAGACTGGGCTGCTACATTTGTGCTCGCTTTGTGGCAGTGGAACAGATTTTTGCAGCCATAAAATGGCTGCTGACAGTGTGTGAAGAGCTTCATCAGTGGTCATCTTGGGAGAAATGGGAAGGAGACACTGGAATGAAGTTTGGATGGGGGCAGTATACATGACATGAAAGCTACTGATACCCCATGCCTCCTTTTATGCCTCCTCTTTTTTTGCATCCTCAAGGTTCAGGGCCAAATAGACCTGTTCCAATGCCAGAGGCTTAGCTCCAAGATCACAATTGTTCCTTTACTTGGAGGAAATCCCTGAGATTGCCTCCCCATAGGCTAAAACATGTGCTCTGGGGGAAGAACGGACTGGGACCTATGAATATTTATATACCACATTTAAACAAAATGTATCTCACAAAGCAGAAATTTATATAGGAAAACAACTTCAACTGAAACAATTCCAGAAGTATCCCTGGTTTAATCCTGATTCCATCCCCTCCCTTTACTGCCGCTATTCTGTGTCATCATCTAAATTGGACAACCATTATGACAAGGATTTGTCTGCACTCTTTGTAAAAGCATCATGCACACCACTGGTGTTCTATAATTGTAGGCCCAATTCAATCCAGTTTTCCAGCACTGATGTAGCCATACTAATGGGGTATGCGCTATATTCTGGGATGATAGGGAAATCACGGAAGCCTCCTCAAAGTAGGGAAATGTTATTCCCTACTTTGTGGCTGCATTGTAGCTGCATTAGCAACAGAAAGTGGACAGGATTGGGCTCTGAAATCTATTACTTACCAAGAGCTATAATCATCAGAGCGGCAGGAACACCAAAAGCCAGAGCATAGCAATCTCCTCCAAAGCACTGCACGTCCCCTAAGATAATGAGAAACAGGACTCTGTATGTTAGTTTTTCAGTCTTTCTCTCCGCCACTATAACATAAAGAGGGCAGATTCGGTTTCACTTTTTCTCATTTTTATCCCATCAATTGCTACTTTTATCCAATCCATTTGCAACTATTGTAATTATAATCACATTACAGCCCCATATGTATATATGCAGGGTTGGCTTTTCCATAATACCATGATATTAACCACATGGATGTGGGGATCGGTGAACAGTAATATTTCACCACCTGATGCCACCCCCCTCTGGCCGACCTTGAGCAGAAGCAATTCATTGCTAAAAGGAAGTGGAAAACAGATCAGAAGCAGTAATCCAGTCCCCTACAGCACTTTCATGTCGTTCCTTTCTTGTGTGGTCCTTTGGGGGGGGGGGGAATCCATGGGACTGAACAAGCAATGGTTGGGGGCTTGGTTGCCACCTTATGTGCAGTTTTTCTCAGTGGTGGCAACCATTCTTGGTGGCAAGTGGGTGTGGTGGGAAAAGTGTGCCTTGTGGAGCAGGATAGCAGCTTCCCCCTTGCTTCATTTCCCCTGGTAGTGCAGGCTAAGGCTGCAATCCTAAAGACACTTTCCTGGGAGTAAGAGCACAATCCTAACCATATCTACTCAAAAGTAAGCCCATGGTATTCAATGGGTCTTACTCCCAAGAAAGTGTCTTTAGGATTGCAGCCATAGACTCATTGAACACAATAGAGCTTACTTTTGCATAGACATGGTTAGGATTGTGCTCTAAGCCACTTTGGTTCTGTTGCCAGAAACCTGAAACTTCTGCTCCCTTAGACCAAGTGAGATTCAAACTCAGCTCCCAGAGCACTTAGTCACTAAATAGCGACAGGAATTGGGAAAACATTGTATTGGCATTGTTGGAAGACAAGTCAAGTTCTGAGCCAAAACCTTGTAAGCTAGTCTACTAATTCCTCCAGTGATCTCTCCTACTCAAAAATGTAATGGAGCATTTACTCCCCAATTGCTTTATTTAAAGAGACATTTCCTTAAGACTGAGGGCATGGATATATGCACCTGGATAAATACACTAGATATATGAACAGATTTTCAAAACCAAAAACTCACTGACATGGAGATATTCTTTCTTGCTGGAAGGTAGGGACTAATGAGCTTGTTATAAATCTTCAGATGAAAAACATATAGGGATAAAACAGGGGCCTTACTTTCCAGCTTGGAAATGGGAGCATAGAAACATATATTTTGCAACACCTTAAGAGGAGGGGAAGCTGTCACGGGGAATTGTGCCGGCCTTCCCATCCCACCACAGGCCCCAGGGTGCAGTAAGTAGTACTGGTGATTGAGGGAGTGCAGGTGGGACTGTGGACAGGTGGATAGGAAGCAGAAGATGAGATTGGGACCTGGAATTTGTGCCAGATCCAACCCTCATTCCTGGGCAGCCTGCAGCAATCCACAGCTGCTCAAATCTGTGCCACCGAAATCAGTGGTGAAGATCCAAATAGATTCATTGGGGGTGCTCCTGTGTTACTCAGAATGGGGGAAAAGTTTCCCTTGCTCCACAGTATAGCAGCAGCCCCAAACATATGCTTGATACAGCACAGACACACACTAGACTGCCTGTTCCAGCACTAGTTCAGACTGTCTTTAAAAAAAGAAAAGGAAAAACTTAAAATGGTTTTTTAAAGTATAATATGAAGGATATGAAGCAATTTATTTCAAGGACCTGATCATCTCCCTCCCCTTCAGTGCTCTGTCTCTGCAGGGATGTTGGATTAGCCACCCATCACCAGCACCACAGCAGTGCAGCAGACAGGCAGAACAATCCTGATTGGCACTGGAACACGCAGGCTGGCTCAGCCTGTGCTGAATCCTGCACAGGGATCTGGGCTTCTGCTGTGCTCTGCATGGGGAAGAGGAAGCATGACTGTAGGAACCAAGCACCACCTTTTACTCCCTGCCAACCTACCCCTGGGAGCACCTTCCTGCTGCTCCAGAATGCCCGCTATTGCTTCCTCCTTGCCCTCCCCTATTCCTCTAAACCCCCTATACTTGCCAGGAATGGCCATAGCAATTCGCCCGTTAATGCTACCAAGAGCAACGCAGGGAGGCCAACACAACTCCCTGCCTTGGCCTTCCTTCCTCTCCAGGTGGCGCAGATATGCCTTATGGCACATTTGTGATACCCTGGGCTGGCACAAATCACTTGCATCAGCCCCAAAGAGCACTTTGGGTTCTGCTCTGAATGACTAAATATCAAGCCACATATATCAGATGAAATTTACAGGCGTCAAAGACTGATTTTTCTCTTACAGGAAGAATTATAAGAGCCAAGTATCATTATTCCCCAACAAAACATGTCCAGCATCTATTTAGCCTGGCATGACCTGTATTGACATAAGACGCAGAGTTTAAACAAAACTGGTTTTTCACTCAGCTATGAAATGTACAGGGTAACAGCAGCTTACCAGTATTGACACAGGGAAACAGCTTTGCTTTCTGTTTGGTGTGTTAGCAGAAATATAGAAAACCAATTGGTATTTCCTCATACCCAACCACATCACCTCATATCCAACCCTAAAACTAAACATTTTCTGGAAACAACAACAAATTTTTTAAAGAAAATGAATGAGCTAGATGTGCTTAACTCCGGCATTGTAACACTACTGAAGGCAAGTATAACCAGCAGAACCTGATTAGGAGCTGGAAGGTTCAATTTAGAGGCACAGCAGATCTGGGTCATGCACACCTTCCTTTAATCATCACACCATAAAGATTCCTATGTTACCCTGGTTTGAAATAAACATAGGACATAGAAGACACTGGTGAACCTTCTGCATTCAGTGGGATGCTCATAGAACATAAAAGAGCCATTTCTCCTCCATTGTATACTGGCACAGAAACTCAGTATACCAGACTGTCTAAGGGAAGAGGAGGTCTGTCCACTGCTTTCCACCCTGTTCAGTCAAGGAACATGAATTCTGAGCTTGCATTCCTTTATCAGTTGAAAAGGACAGGCTAGATTCTCCCCCTCCCATTTTTTTCCTCAATTCCCCAGAATTTCTTGGAGTGGGAATGTATCCCTCACCTACGTCCCAACCATGTGGATGCAGGAGAAAAGAGGGTTCATATGCATCCTATGGGGATCATGTGTGAGAGAGTAAGCAACAGGTTCATGGTCTGAAGTGCTACATGTCCAAACTTTAAACTGGGTTTAAAGAACTGGCTTCTTGTCCACGTTTGGAGCAAAATGAGCAAAGCATAAGTACACTCATCTCATTACTGCAAAGAAAAATGAAATTGGCTTCATTCAGAAGTTAGAAGAATCCAATTAGTTGCCACCTTATCAAACATCAATACTTTGGTCCATCTTTCTCAGTATTATTGACAATGTCTGATAGCGGTTCTCCAGAGTTTCAGACAAGGGTTCTTCCTGACCTTACCTGGAAATGCCTGAGTTTAACCTGAGAACTTTAACATATGAAGCAGGTACTCTGTGCCCATCAGGTTGTAGCTAATTTCCACACTCATTCAGTCACACTGACCTCTCAGCACAGGAGTAAGAAAAGTGGAGATCAAACTTCCTGCATTAATTGACAAGTAGAATACAGAGAAGAACTTGTTTCTTTCCTGGACCTGAAAATGAGAGGAGATCACATCAACACCACAGTTTTAAAAATAATTAATGGCTATATAGACCTGGATACATAAAAAATATTTGGTCAATTCCATTGCTAGGAATTATACATTCATAGGAAAATACTGTCAAATGAAAGGTTAGCGTCAAAGCAAATGTGGACTCTCTTCCCACCTTTCTCCACATCTGTACACATTAACTGCATACATAAGGAAGAATGCTGTCTTTATAAGAGGGAGGGTAACACAGGGTTAGATGCCAAAGGGAGAGTTATATTTACTTATTCAGAAAAAGTGTCCTTAATTATGTCCCCATATAGCCTCATGTGATCCAAGTTGGCAGTTCTTGACAACTAACTCATTATGTCTAGACAATATTATCCACCAAAACATAAATATAAAAAGAAACATACAGTACTCGATATAAAAAACATAGGGTGTAATCCTGACCTAGGCCAGCCTCACTCATCAGCCTTCCTGTTCCTGTTGTGCTTTAGGGAGGCAAGTGCATGACTGTGTACTGGCCTAACCTTCTCCCTGAAGCAGAAGCAGGGTGACCAGATGCCAAACACAAAATTCCTGAACTCTAAGGCCAAAATTCCTAATCCCAGGCCAAAATTCCTGCCTGCTTAAAAATATTGCCAAAAAATGTATTTTTTTGTTTTTCATTTTTTTACCATAACTTTAGATAGGAAGGAGGTATCTCAAAACTGATTTTTGCATTGGATTCTGCTCTTCAATATGAATCCAACAACATATGGCATGATGGGGTACTGTGCACTATCCCGAAGTTTCAAAACGAAGCCAAAATGTAGGACAATGAAGCCAAAATGGAGGACACCCAGACAGGAGGCTAAAAATCTGGACAGATCTGGGTTTTTCTGGTAATATGGTCACCCTATGCAGAAGTGTCTTATGGCACTTTTGTGACACCATCAGGTCAGCACAGGATTTATGCTGGGCTTTGGCTGGCCTAACTGGAGTTTAGGATTGCCGCCATACATTAATATATCAGAAAAGAAACAGAAGAAGTGAAAAGCCCTAGTTTGGAAAGATATAAATTACACCTCAGGTTGGAAAATATTTGCTTGATGATATCCAATTACTCCACTGGAATTTATTTCTAAGCTTTAAAATTAGCATCCTAGCTAGACCATTTTGCATGTTCTAACCAGGAGTAAGAAAAAAAGAGTACTTGCTATCAAATATGAGTATTTCTGATTCTTTTTCCATTCTGGGTCATGGTTAAAATCAGAATTGTGGATATCAGTATTCTAAATGTGAAAAAGTTACATAGGACAGTGTTGCACCAATAGACAAAGTGATTCTGAAACTCTAGATTTACATGAGGCAGATGTTTCCAAACAAGAATTAAAGCAAGAGGGCTTATTTCACAGCAAGTGGCTTAGCCGGAAATTAGTTGGCATTTTTTCTTTACTAAAATTGCTTAGGTGCATCTGGATTATTGAGCAGCTGGCAACCTCTTATGGTGCATGGACTTTTGCCTGATTGCCAAGACCATTTTGGGCATCCCCTCCAAAAGGTTAACCCCTGCAGAAATATGTGGATGTTCATTTTTATCAATCAACTCAAACCAGCCATAGAAATGAAAGAGTGCTTCAGTCATCCAACTCAGGAAATGAGAGTCAAGCAAGGGCTGCAAATACCCAGGTAAGAGGCCAAAGATTCAGATTTCACAATCAATTACTTAATTATGGATGACAGAACAGAGCAAAGAACTGGCAGGGAAAAGAAGAAATCAGACTCAGTGTATGCTTTAAAGATTTGGCCACCTTACAACTATGCATGAGTAACCACTCAGAAGGTGAGGAAAATTATAAGTGGCCCTTTGGCACAAGCTGCTCCTCTGTAATTACTCCATGAGTACATGGTCATTGGAAGCAGGGCATCAGAGGGAAACATTCTTCTTTTTTAATTTCTACATAATTGTTTGACAACAGTTAAAAGATTTGCCAAGTGTCTGGTGGTAGAGCACCTACGTGTGGGACTAGCTTTGAATACCCAAGATATCAGAGATGCAAAACTGAAGCATGCACTCACAAAATGGAGGAAGCATGTGTGGAAGGTAACAAATTGTTTATGAAGCTTTTTCTGAAGCTAGAGCATGCTCTTCTGGCAAATGTGGGTTTTTGTGTCACATGGCACCTTTCCTCTGCCTGTGTGTCCATCTCTCTCATCTCCAATGCTGATATGCAGAACTGCAGTGCTGTTGTTGGAGTGGGAAGGGGCAGACTAGCACATCCATCTTCAAAAAGAAGTGTCCCATGCTTTCAAGGAACACAAAAATAAGACATGAATAAAAGTAAACATGAGCCACCTTTATCAACTTGTAATAAAAGCGAGTACATATTTAGGATGGAAACAATGATGGTATGGATGATGTTTACACAGAAAATTATGTAAGAATCAGAATAAAGATGGGATTTCTAACTCCCACTCTAACCAGCCAGAATCTGGGCTTAATACACAAAGGGGTTGTTACTTTGATATGCATTCACTATGGCCTGGATCAAGAACTGTACTTATTAGATCAGACTACAGAAGGAGCTATCCTAATCTAGGCTGACACAATTTTGTGGGCATCCTGTTCCCATGGTGGTGTAGGGAGGCAAACGCATGTCTGTGCACTGGCCCAACCCTCCCCCCAGGAATGGCGCAGATGTGTCTTCCAGCACTTTTGTGACAGTCCCAGGCCAGCACAGGACTTGTCCTGGCCAGCAAGACAGGAAAATAAGAGCATCAGTTTGGAGTAAGATATTCCTTCCACAACTAGCAATTTGTCCGAAAGAATACAGTTATGTTAGGTGTTAGATGTTTAGCCACTTTTCTTCCCCCTAACAACCAGTGTCTACTCAGTTATAAAGAGCAGTCAAAGGTATGAAGGACCATAATTAACATATACAGAAAAATTTGTATTTACACTAAAAACAGCAAATGTTTCTTTGTTACATGTCACATTTGCTTTGCTAGTTATATTCATGGAAAATACAGGAATACGTTAAGCAAAAACAATAGAAACAAAAGATTTTCATATTGGTTTTCTTAAACTTATTCAATAACTTGCGATCCAGTCCTATGGATCTTTGGTGACAGCAGAAAAATGTTCTATTGTCATAAAAGGCCCGGGAACTGTGAAAACATTACACCACTGTTAAGCCAGTCACAGTCCCCACAGTGTAGCAGATTTGCACCCCTGCAGCAGTGGAGAGTGGACTGTACTGAGTCCAGAAAGCTGGCAGTGGGGGCATGTCATGGGGGGAGGTGGCAGAGGAGTTTGTGTGGGGAAGAAGATAGGTGGAAGCAAGGAGGAGGAGGAGGAGGAGTAGATCCAGATGGCACCATAGATCATAGATCCAGATCATAGATCACCATATGATCATCCAAATCATAGATCACCATAAATCCAGATCATAGCCCCTTTCTCAAAACCACCTACTCCTTTTCTATCCTTGGACCTTTGTCAGCTGTACAGCTGATTTAGGTCTAAGGAAATAGATCCACAGACTACCAAGAAGCCTGCAAAGAGGTAAGTAGAAAATAGTATTTTTACTTAACTTTAGGAAAATAGGAAAGTAGAAAATATTTTTACTTGCACGGCAGGCCTCTTGAAAGCTGTGTCCTGGTGCATCATCATCAATTGGGGGGGAAATACGATTAGGCCAGAAGAGTGGTTTTTGAAAACAAAACTTCCTCCTTCATCAAGATCATATCCATCCATTTAATTTTTTGTAACATCATAGCATTTTTAGCATTTAGCATTTGTAACTTTTGACAGTTCCATGTGCTTTGCTTGTATTATCTTCTTACAATCTATCAGTAATCAATGTTAGTTATTTTTTGGCCCAGAGTGAAGATGGGAGTTGTAGATTCAGGCATGGTGGTGTGCCTAAGGCTATCTTGAGATAATGTCAGCAGGTTGAACCAAATAGTACTTGAATCATAGCTCAATCTCTTTAGCAATACATTACACTATACTAGTATCCCCTGTACCATTATCTAGGGTTCAAAGACCAACTCACAAGTCTGGTTAGATTTTAAGTCAGCATTGGTTTCTTGCATGGATCTGCCAAGGCTTAGGCCTAATCAACATCTGGAATGATTAGATCTTTTTTCAGCAGTTCTTCTTTAGTGGCTGTGATGATCCATGAAAGAAAGCAATGGGGGAGTTAATATTAGTTTTGTACTATCTTCATATGTTTTAATATACTGCTATCAAATTGGTATTTTTCCTTATCTATTTTCAATAAAGACTCCAGGATTATCAAGTCACTCAGAATTCTTGACATGTGACTTGTTTGTCATTGCTTATTTTGCTGAAGGTCACACTTCATGAAAGAGCTTGAATTTAGGAAGCCGTGTTGCTTTAACAATGGCTTAACCAGCCATTTTTGTGCAGCGAGGAGGCACTCTGGACAAATTGTCCTGGAAAGCTGTACGAGGGACTTCATGGTATCATTTCAGAGATCTTGTTTGGCTTCGAGAAGAAAAGTGAAAGGCTCACCAGGCTCAGAATCAAAACTGCCTGTGCAGAGACAAATCACAGGAGACTGGTTTACAAATGTACATCTCCATAGGCCAGGCTCTGCAAGGTATATGTCAAGAATTGGTCAATACTCAGCAGGTACATATATCAGCTCCAATGTGGCCATTGTGGCAGCATCCTAAAACAAGTAGTAAGGATTCCTAGACACCTTGCTGCCATATCTTATTCATTCAGTTTAATTCTTATTCACCAAATATTCATCTTCATGCATTTCCCATACCTAAGTACTTCTTTATCTTGGGTTTGAGCTTTTAAAAAATAACTATTTTAAATATATAAATATAAGTGGCTGCAGCCAGACACCTGTATGTTAGTTAAAACACACACTTAAAAAAAAAAGAGGATGCTCGAGCCAGTCAAGAGCAAAATCCTCAGAAAGAATTATGTTCCTTATACTACTTTCCCAGCTCCAACCATAGATTGTAATGAGACACCCATTTGTGGTTTTGAAAAACAGTTCATTCCAAATGTGCTTCCAATATTTTTTTTTTCAACAACTTTGTGAGGTATGTTGAGAAATATTGACTGGCCAGAGATCACCAAGTAAATTTCATGGCTAAGTGGTAAGTGGTAATGGCTAAGTGATAAGACCTACTGTAGGTCTTCATGGTCAATTCCAAGTCCAACATTTTAACCACTGTGCCATGTGGTTGTTTCTTAAACAAACTGCAACATGAGGATCTGCTCTTCTTCAGAACTGCATCTTCTTCTGTTACACGCTTGCTGCAGTGTACATTCCAAAGTGTGGCGATCCGTCCATGACTTTAAAAAAAATAAGTGACTCCTAAGATGTTAAGATGTGGTGTCTCTCAAGAATATGGTGAGCACAAAAGGGGCAAAGTTCGTTTTGAGGGGATAAGCATGTTTTAGATTTCTAAAATAAAAATAGTTATAAATTATTTTATATGGGGAGGAGGCCCTACAAGTATGGAAAATGGAATGAAGAGTGCATGGACTTTCCGGTATTACCTGGCCTATAACAGTACGATGTTATCCCTCAGGCATTCTTACTTAAGGAGGGGCAACAATCTTCAGATTGTTGAAGCTGGTACAAAATCAGAGCAATTTTTTCTTCATTCAGCATTTAGAATTTGAAAGAAAAATATTCATAGATCTCTGGACATGCTTAACCATTAGCCTGTAGCAATCACTAGGGATCTACTTAACTCAGGAAGGTAATGCTTAACCTCAGAGACAAGTGTAGTGATTAATTAGCAGAAATTTGGGAAGCATTTGAAAGAAGTGCTGTGTGTTCTTGTTATTATAATCGCACAGTAATTAGCTGCTAATTAAAGGATGATTACAAAATACTAATTATTATTATACATACTTGTATATCCCTCAGTTCTGCTGCTGGAAGATAAGTGAAAGAAGTTTCCTTATTTCTCAATTGCAGATTCTCCCTTTTCCCCCTAAAAGAACGTTATTTGTTTTGTTCTGAATTACATGTTTTCTTCAATTCAGATACGGCCAGCCTTTGTTGCCTAACAAGAATTCTTTGCTGTATTTTAACCTAATATATCCCTAATGTAATCTTTGTTAATATATTCCTATTGTTTTTCAAAGAGAAGCCAAGATGCAAACTTTAGGACACCGAATATACAATCTCATTCAAAATCAACACCAAAAGAACTGCTCATCTGTTAATAAACAGAGCTTCTTTGCTTTTATTTTGCAATATCCTGAAGCAGTGCTGTTGTACAGTATGTTACCATCTGTTTCTATCTCCTAAAGCAGGATAGCGGGTGTATTTGTATCACTGAAATTGTTTTCCTAAGGTGCTGCTGATATAGTAGGTGGCAAAGAGCTTTGATTCCTCGATAAGTGTAGTGTTCTCTTTTAATTATTCTACTACTCTTCTGTACACAAGTACCAGAAAAAAGACTGCTATGGGATTTTGCTGTCTAATTGCTATGAAAGGATAATAGTTTTGTCTTAAGTAATACTTGATTAAAGCCCATGATTTTGCAAAGGAATGTTGATGATCTTTAATGGCTGTGAATGTGTCCTGAATGGGCAATTTCTCTGCAGGGTGGATTTTTTTTTAATGAATGCTTCACACATTGTGGCTGAGAAACAGACATTTGACAGTTATGAACTGGGATACTGAGACTGACTGGAACAGGCAGGCTAAATGAATGGCAATTCAGGGTAAGGGAAAATGGTTTTACCCCAAGTCAATGAGGGCACAATGATTGCTCAGAATTGCCCTCTAACTATTGTAAAGGTTATTGTAAAGGTTATTGTCTCAGGTTACCTTGCTAGTTGTGACTGACTCTAAGGGCAAAATCCAGAGTAACTACGGGGAGTCCTTGCTCTGGTATAAGAACAACTTACTCTGAATTCCAGTATGAATTTCCCATAGGTTTTCAGTAGGTGGTGCAGTAACTACAGGTGCACGTAAAGTCTCTTGTGTGCTCCCATAGTTACTCTGGATTTAGGGGTATAGATGGTGCTCATTCCCATTATGAGGCTGAAGACTCATGTTGTCCAAACACATCTGTTGTGGTCATGTGTGGCCCAAAGGAAGATAATAACTATGCAGAATGTCTTACTGCCCAGGAAAGTGGGAAATGCCAAATGCACAATACTGGTCTTGGAAATGGACTATTGTAATCTTGGCGGGAAACTGTGTGCTGGTCTGATTGAACCAGAATGGAAGTCAAAGCAACATCCCTTCAATAAGAGGATGTCACCAGCAAGAAGAGAACTTGAAAACAAGCCTGAGGAATATGAATGTTTCTTAAAGACAGAAGTAATACAATGGTGATGAGTAATACGGAACTGTGCATAGGAGATAGTAGACTCTTTTAATAGTAACTGCAAGAAGTCAAAGCAATCCCAGAAGTTCAGCTGCAAAACATCCACTAAAGAGTAATGGATGAGTTGCCCACAAATTTCTTTAGCCTCTCATACCTTCTTGAATGCCTTACCGGGTGAGATCAAATCACTACTCTTGGTACTGCCTGGTCACTGGTATTCCTAGTGGAAGTAATCAAAGTAATTCCTCGTGGAAATTGAGTTTTAGGTGCTAACTAAGGGAAGGTACAATTTCTGCCTCCATTTGAGATCATCATCATGTTGGCCCAGGAACCAGTTCAAGGTCAAGAAGAAGAAAAAGGGAGAGTGACTCTATTCACAACTTGCTAGAGATGCAAAGAAGGTCAGGTATCAGAATGCATTTGTAAAGCGAGGCTTACATTGCAGAGAATGACTTCACTGAGTGATGGAGTGAGTGGAATGTTTGCTTATCTACATGGAAATGTGCTTAGAGATCTATTGCTGAGCAGCAGGAATAATTACAAACATGACGGTTCTGCTGAACTCAGACTGCAGAGATGCACCGATAATCACAGGGATGGTTGTTGTTGTTTTCAGGATTACTGTTTTCGTAACTTCCATCCTGTAAAATTTTTTCCTTCGGTTTGATTGTATGTGTTGTACAAGATATTGCCAATTCTCTTTTCATAACATCCATTCCCATAATTTAAAACTAATCTTGTCGTATTTGTATATTAATGTTGTTTTTCAATCACATTGACCAAATTTGCATCTGTTTAGCTGACATTAACTAAAATGATTGTGAGTTTTTAGTGGGACATGAGACCTTATAGAAAAATATGAGATGTATTCCTACGGCGCTAGTGATACAGTTAGAAGCATTCTTTGGCCCCACACGCCATATCATGATGCACTGATGACCCAATCAAATCCCATTCCCATGGAGGTGCACTTCTGGGGATCATATTGCTGTTTTCCCCTTCCCCTGCCTTTTAAACCAGGGGTTTCTAGAGTTTTCAGCCAGGGTCACATAAAATGACTGGTATGCCATCAAGGGTCAGAAAAAATGTAAATACAAAATTTAAATAAGAGATGGATCTTTGAATAAATGAATTGGCTCATATTTTCAAGATTGCTCCAAACACCAACACACATCACAACAATTTCTTCACCACCCAAGCATCCTGACCTTCTGAGGGCACAAAAAGTTACTTCTGGATTTTGGGAAAACCAGGAAGTGACTTTTAAGGCTTCAGAACCCCCTCCAGACATAACATAGCACAAGTCTGGTTGTTTTGGTCAAGTGAGCCAAACGCTTGCAGGTAGCTAAAGGCTTGCCACAGGCTGGATGGAGGCTTGCCACAGGACACAGGACAATTTTCAGGTTATTGGAGTTTTGCATGTATAATCTGATTCTGCATCAAGCCAGAACAATGTAAGCCTGTTAAGCATTAAGGAGAATGTTAAGGAGAATGCTTAACAGACGTAGGTTGTTATGGCTTGATGCAGAATCAGATTATACATGCAAAACAGTAATAATCTGAAAATTGTCCATTTTGGACTTACGTTTGTCTGGCTCTGAGGTACAGATGGCTCCTGGACAGTGGTTTGGAGACTCCTACTTTAAAGGAAGTAAGAGACCTTTACACAAACAGGAGGGTCACAACCTACCATTCAAGTAGCACTGCCCAATAAGATAATAAGAACTAACTGGATACGCAAACAGTTCTATTTATTGCATTGTGCTTCACTGTGTGCATTAAAACAAACATAAAGTCCTGCAAATGAAAAAGATTAAGAAATTATATAGAAAAAAGAAACAAAACTCTTACATTCTCTTCTTCGAATTGGTCTCCACCGAATGCTGACACACAGGGCTTGATACCTCCCGTTCCAAGAGCAATCAGAGACAGGCCAGTCATTGACAGAACCCTTCAAACAGGGATGAAAACCTCAGCACCGCAGAAGGACTTGGCAGAAACAGCAGAGTCTTCCAGCTACACATGTTGCTAATAGTGTCAACCTGCCACTTACCTATGGCAATAACATGTTCGCTCTGCCATAATCCAGATTTTTAGGGGACCAATCTAGCTGCTTTTTCTAAAGAGAAAAATTAGGCCTGCCTGTGCTACAGAAACTTCTTATTTGGCTCTTTTATTCCAATCATTTCCAGACAGTGGAGTCACATACAACTGAAGTGTGTCTCAAAAAAATCAAGCAACCATGTTGAATACACCTATAGCTTTGCACCATTTAGAATAGGGACAGTGATGATCCGTGTAGGGGGGAATCCCATCTTTAAGGATAAATATGCACCAGAATGATCCATTGCAGGGTGTGCTGCAGCTTACAGACTGCAGAGAAATCCTAGACCTGATCCCAAAAATCTCAGAAGCAGAGTCCCATTCCTCAGCCTTGTGAAAAGGGAAGTGCAAGATTCTTAGAATCAATAATATCCAGGCTATTTAACAGTTAACAAGGAAGTTGAGCTTAGATCAACTGGTGGTCAAGCTGTATCAGGGCAAAACTAGACAAGATGTTGAACACATCTTGATGTTTCCTGCATGTGTGTGTTTCCAAGTAAGACAGAAGCAGCAGGAGGCCTGATCCAGCATGGGAGTGAAGCACAGGTGGAAGGGGACATTAAAACTTTGCTGCATTTGCTTTCCTGCTGAAAATTCCCTGATATTGTTTTCCCGGAAAGTGTCATTTGCTGCAATAAAAAGATATTCAGATCTTGTACCAACAGTTTGCCTCCAGTTTTATTCCACGAAAGAACACTCTGTCCTCTAAGTGTCCAAATGTTGAGAAGCCCTGTTGTATTCATGTGTTTAGTACACCAGAATAAACTCTTACCCTGGGGAAACGGCTCCCATGCCAGTATCAATAAATGTGAACAACACCATGGATCTGACTAGAGCATTCAGAAAACCGGCATCTCACAGATCTGGAATTAGGTTTTGAAATTTGTTGCCAAAGGAGGTCCAGCAATGTGCTTCCTTAATAAGATTTAGGAAGCTTTGCAAATCTTATTTATTTTGGCAAGCTTATGAAAGCTGAGCTGTTCAAAGTGATTAACAGAGGTTGTCTGTTAGAAGGAATTTGGACTTGAGCTGCTGCTATTTTATTTATTTATTTTATTCTACTATCGATTAATGCTTATTTTAAAGATAAAAGTGCTCCTTAGTGGCTATGTACTCTTTAAACAATGTAAAGAGGTGGGAGGTACATTTATTAAAAAAAATAAAGCTGGGATAGAAGTAGCTGCATAGAATTTCTGTTTTAGATGGCGGCTTTTCCATCAGCATTTTCCCTTCACATACCAAAAACTGCTCTTAAGATCAAAAGAATATAAGAAGAGTCCCACTAGATCACCCCAAATGCCCAAATAGTCCAGCTTCCTGTATCTCACAGTGGACCACCACATGCTTTGGGGAGCACAAAAAACAACAAGAGACGTGCACCATGGTATCATCTCCTCCATCTTTCTGCGGTAGTTCACTTGTGAGCTGCTTTCTAACAGGTTCTTCTAACAGCTCAGCTTGCCAAAAACCCCTTTGGCGGTGGCCCACTGAAATAAATGGATGGAGTCTATGCTGGAGCAAAGCTTGATGCATTGCACTTGGAGATATGAGATGCATGCATGTTCTAATGCAATATACTGGGAGCTTTCAAAGCTGAGACAGTCGGACACAATAGGGATAAAAAACCATTGTGGCAAGATTTTAAAAGGCCCATCACAGCCAAACAGTGCTTACTGCAAGGGACATGTGAATGTTCTATAAATTAATGCAAGTTAATTAATGATAACACTGTATTAACAAAACACCACAGGCCCATTAGTTCATTACTTACACATGAACCATCTGGTTTCCCACACTCGGTATTGCCCCAACTGACTTGATCACGTGCCCAAAAACATACACAATGGAGAGATAAATGATGGTCCTATGGAGAAAAAAAGAACAAAGGTGAGAACACACTATCAGCCCAATGCAGGGACGTGATTTACAATCTTAAAGCAGAATTCGGTGCCTGTGTTTCTTGATAGAGAAGGGACAAGCATTTTTCTCGTAGCCGGGTTTGTGCCAGCATCATCTCTTTTCCCCCTATTTTTCAGGTTACCAGGAAAGAGTAATGATTAAAGAGTGAGGAAGTTATGATGTACATAGCCACTCTGGTTCTCCTAGGGTGATTTTTTTTGCTCTGGTTATGGTGCACCTGGTTATGGTGCTCCATGGATAGATTGGAAGGACCATCCTCAACGGAAAAAGAAACTCAAGAAGATGCTTTTACACCAAGCATGACTCAAGTAAAACACAGGAAACTGCCCTATATTGTTATTCATGATTACAACCCAGAGAAAGCTTGATGCACCTAAATTGCATTGACAATAACGGTGCTTAACTGCAGGCACATGTGATTGCATTTCATTTACTTCAATGGATGCCACTACGTATACTACTTTTCACAGTTCTTAAAATCTGCAATTCTGCAGACTACTAAAAAATAGAATCATTTTCAAAGGCTGAAAGTAATAGGCTAAAAAGCAGGAATGAATACAGATGGTTTGGCAGGTCCATGATACGGTCAAGAGCCTCTAAAAAATGCCAAATGTGAGCTGTGTTGAATAACACCAAAATCATAAATAAAAACCAGTTGCAAACAATGCTCTGTACTGTAATTGCTATTTTAATAGAAAATCAATATTCATATTTCCTAGTTTCTAGGAACAGTTTTTCTACACAACATTGTTAATCCCTTGTTTCATTTCCTTTTTGTATTAATCATATTTTACAAATAAACAATATAATTTTTAAATATATATATATATATATTCTGTATTCCCTGATATTTATACTTTGAAGAAAATATACTGCAAAATAGTCAATTATTATCTTCCCATTTAGTAATAAGTTTGTTTGCTTCTTTTTGCTTTACAAACAAAAAATCCTTGTTACTGAAAAATGTTACCTACTGTATTTAATCTGTGCAGTGACATTTCTCTAACAGGAATTTACAAATTAACAGAAAAGGTTAGTTGTATGAGACACTGAATTTATCCTGTCATTTGACCTGAAAATTGAATCTAATATCATGACAACAACACAAACAATATATTCAGGCAGACAACATATTCAAGTATATCACTATCTGGAGGAGGTATTCATACACAGATTCAAATTGTGTATCCAAAGCTCCAACTTGATTTGCCAGTGAGGACTAAGCAGGGCAATCCTTTCAAGCCCTTTAAAGAATCCTGGGATCCTACCAGTCCGCAACTTGGGGGTTCTCCTGGATTCACAGCTGCTCCTGGAGTCCCAGGTGGCGGCTGTGGCCAAGGGGAGCCTTGGCTCAGCTTCGGCTGATTCGCCAACTGCAACCATACCTGAGTCGCTTGGATCTGGCCACGGTGACCCATGCCCTAGTGACATCAAGACTGGATTATTGTAACGCGCTCTACATGGGGCTGCCTCTGAAGACGGTCCGGAAGCTTCAACTAGTTCAGAATGCGGCGGCCCATGAGGTTGCTGGTGCTCGTCGGTTCAACTCTGTCGGGCCACTGCTTCAGTGACTACACTGGCTGCCCATTTGTTTCTGGGCTGAATTCAAAGTGCTGGTCCTGACCTTTAAAGCCCTAAACGGCTTGGGTCCAGGGTACCAGAGGTACCGCCATCTTCTGTACAAGCCAACCTGTCACCTAAGGTCATCTGAGAGGGTCCTACTGACTATGCCGCCACTAAGAGATGCGAGAGGTGTGGCGGCCAGAGATAGGGCCTCTCGGTGGTGGCACCCCGGCTTTGGAACTCCCTCCCCTTAGAACTGAGGAAAGCTCCCACAATACAGAGCTTCAGGCAGAGGCTTAAAACCATTTATTTAAAAAAAAGATTTTTAAGGGGGCAGAGGTTGGGGGACTCTTGTTTTATCGTTTTTATAGTTTTAAATCTATATGTTCTTTAGCTTGTATGTTTTAATTGTTTTTATCAAATTGTTCTATTTATGTTTTTAATTATGTTTTATGTCAGCCGCCTCGAGTCGGGCTAATTTGCCCAAGAAAGGCGGGATATAAATTTTTAAAATAAATAAATAAATCAGCTACCCTGGAGATGGCTTTTGGATGGTGGATCCAAATACCCATTGCTCCACTCCTATTTTCCCCAAACCAGTGGGCGGGTTGTGACCTCATGACCTCACAAGATGGCGGGGATCCACCATCCTGGAATCGAG
Organism: Cryptoblepharus egeriae; assembly: GCA_030015325.1. NCBI lineage: Eukaryota > Metazoa > Chordata > Lepidosauria > Squamata > Scincidae > Cryptoblepharus > Cryptoblepharus egeriae. Next base: position 65,653,049 of record JAREYC010000001.1, on the reverse strand, counting down.
CACCAGGCTTTCCTGGGAGTCAAGTTCAATGAACACAATGGGGTCTACTCCCAAATAGAAATGGAGCATCGCTAACTCCACAGTGATGTCACATCCTGTTTAGGGGATCCTGGACAGATTTTTAAGTGTGAAAGGAGGTCCCAGGCTGAAATATCTGCACACCACTTCTCTAAACTAATGAACAGCATCATTTCAATGTCCTTTAAGCACCATACATTTAGGCCATAAGAGGTTTCACAGGGATATTAAAAATATGAAAAATTCTCATAATCCTAGGTATTCATATTCCATGAATTCTTTTACAATAAAGCAGTTGGTTCTTATGTGGCATTTCAAACCATCTTTTTCACCCCTTGGGATCAGCTAAACTTGGGATCAGTTAAAGAGAAGAGGGAGAAAAATGAAACACTGCAGTTCAAAGGGTCCAGCGTTAAAATATGGTACACAATCTTATTTATCACTAATTTATATGGATCCTTAATCTATGATAAGATTTATTTATTTATTTATTTATTATTTATACCCTCGCTTTCTACCTAAAAAAGGGTACCCAAGGTGGGTATCTTATCTCTATATATATAAAATTGAATAGTCATTGACTGATTTACTGACTCACTCACTGACTCATCAATGCTCTGTCAAAACCACTAGACCTAGAAGTTTGAAATTTAGGGAGGGTAAAATGTGCTGGAGGTACCCACTAAGAACCTGTTTTTGGAAATTCCAACCAGAAGGGGGTGAAAAGGGGTGCTATGCCAGAAGGGGTGAAAAGGTTGATGTGCATGGGGGAATTGATGCACACAGGAGACTATGCCCATGGGGTTTGATGTGCATGGGTGGATGTTGCGCATGGGGATGTTGCACATGGGGGATGTTATATATGGGATATTGATATGCATGGGGGGTTGATGCACATGGGGGCATGTTGTGCATGGGGAAAAATGCCCATGTGGGTTCATGTGCACGGGGGATGTTGAGCATGGGGGATATTGCACATGGGGGGGTTGATGTGCATGATTGTTGATGATCATTGCTGGTTGATGTGCAGTGGGGGGTTGATGGGGGATGTTGTGCAGTGGGGATTGATGCACAGGGGGTGTTGATGAGCATGGGGGGTTGATGCACAAGGGGCGGTTGATGCACAAGGGGGGTTGATGTGGATTAATTAATGCACATGGGGGATGATGTACGTGGGGGTTGTTGTGCAGTGGGAGGTTGTTCCGCAGTGGGGGATGGCGTGCAGAAGGTATTTTACTCCCGCAACATGTGTACATTTTTGCTAGTCTTTGATAAGAATCTATGATAAGATTTATGCTCTATGATAAGAATGCACAAAGCATTCATAATTCCAGTTTATTTTCAGCTGAAGGAAAAAAGTGAGGCATCAGAGATCTTACAAGACCCCGCAGCCCTTAACAATGGAGAATTACCTAGATACCATCCAGGGTGACCAGATTATTCCTGAACCCTGGAGCCAAAATTCCTACCCGCTTAAAAAAATTTCCAGAAAGTGTATTTTTTTGTTTTTGTTTTTCGCTTTTTTGACCATAACTTTTGATACGAAGGAGATATCTCAAAACTGATTTTTGCATTGATGATTCTGCTCTTCAATACGAATCCAATGACATATGGCATGATGGGGTACTGTGCACCTATCGCAAAGTTTCAAAATGTAGGACAGTGAGGCCAAAATGTAGGAAATTCGGACAGGAGATTAAAAATCCGGACAAATCCAGATTTTTCTGGTCATATGGTCACCCTGATACCATCCCAGTATGAACAATTATCCTAAGTTCCACTTCAGACTTGTTTACTTCAGAATCACTGTTGAATGTGCTTCACTTTTAAAAAACATCTGCCTTATTTGGGGTCAAATCAATGATGCAAGACTTTTGCCATTTGATAAAAGGACATACAAAGCAGTTGGCTGTTCTGTGTTATTCTCTTCACCCACTGTGAAGGTAAAGGTAAAGGTGTCCCCTGCAGGTTATTCTGCTAGACATGACCGATTGTAGGGCGCAGTGCTCATTCCCATTTCTATGCCTTTAGAGCCAGCGTTGTCCATGACTTCCATGGTCATGGGGCCAGCATGACTGTCAAAGGCACATGGAACAGTTTTACCTTCCCAGTGAGGTGGTACCTATTTATGTACCTGCTGTAACTTACTTTTGAACTTCTAGGTTGGCAGGACCTGGGCTAAGGAAAGGAGCTCACCCCTTCTTGTAGGACCTAGGTCTGGTTAACAGGCACAGTGTATTAACCACTTGCGCCACCGCAGCCCTACTTGGCATCCACTGTAGCATCCAAATATAACATGATTCACTAGGTTGTGGGACAGTGAATTTTGAAATGAATTTTTCAGAAATTCTTCATCTTGCATGTTGCTACATTAATAACATTATTATTGCTACACTTGCATGTTGCTACACTAATAACACTATTATTGCTCTCTTAATACCCAATCCTATATAATATTTCAGCACTGATGCAGTTGTGCCAGTGGGATGATGATGCATTCTGAGGAGAGGATGGCAATCATGAAGGCAGTCAGCAAGGTAAGGAAACATATGTTCCCTTATCTTAGGGGTGCATCATGACTGCATCAGCACAGTACAATTCTATAGGATTAATATTTTATTATAATAAACGCATCACTATACTCACTAGTCAAATATTGCAAGGCATGCACTTTCTAAAATACTGAATGAATGCAATCGTAAGATTGATATAAGGCTGCCATGCTGTGCACACACATCTATGAGTATGTGACACTAATCTCTGTGAGACTTATCTCTAGGTAGACATGTACAGAATTGTGCTGTAAATCTCTTAGCATAGGAACAAAGGCAAGACCCTGAATATATCTGCCCTTCAGGGGAGAAAAGTGGAGTACCAATCTAATAAATAAATAAAATTAAATATCAAAGATTTTTTTAAATAGTAACATGAAATGAGCAAAGCCCTATTTTCTGTTTCTGTTTTAGAAAAGCTAAACTCTAAATGCTTGATTTCATGCATTGCACTCTTACTTGTATTTTCCCAGCCAAGAATCTGCCATGAATGCACCAATGACAGGTGTAAAGTAACACAAACTTGAGAAGGCATGGTAGACAGCGGTGGAGGTATTCTCATCCCAGTGAAGGAAGTAGAGAAAATACAAAGTCAGAACAGCTGAGGGAGAAAACAAAAGAAGCAATTTAATAAATAGCATTAATAATACGAGACAATGATTGTTGTGAGGCCTCAGATTACATTCCTGACTTTGGCTCTGGGCCTTCACCAGCAGCACACTAGCTTAAATGAGGGTTCAGCTTTCAGGGGCATCTCGGAGGTGCAGTGATGAGGAAGTTAGAATTTCTGAATTGTTGCCATTAAGGCCACAGATAAAGGCATAGGGCAAAATCCAGAGCTGTTACGGGTCCACGCAGTTACATCACCCTCTACTGTTATCTTATGGAAAGTCATCTTAACTGCTCCATCACAAAGGGCTTAATTTGACTTTAAGATATGGACCATGGTGTCTGTGTCAGGTTAAAAGTTGGCAACCCAAACCCACAGTCTTGCCTAACTCTCTTTATGTCTAGCTCCAATGTTCCCAACCATTCTGAGTGGAGGGTATGCCAGTGTTCTTTCTATTATTGCTCCAAATGGAATAAAGTAGAATACTTTATAACCTGGTTTATAACCTTTCAGATTATTCAATTCAGGTATGAGTAAACAAAAGTCGGCTCAGATATTTCAGGCAAGAATATTTCAGGCATGGAATCTTTTCAGTAATTTTTTTTCCCAGGGATAAAGGGTCACAAAGGATTTGTTGATACCTGTTACATTGAAAGTTCCAATAAACTATAAATTTTAAAATAATATCCCTTTATCTTGCATTCTACCCTGCCCTTCATCTACTTAAAGGCAAAATATTCGCAAAAGAAGCCAAATTTCCCTCAGGAATGCTGAGGAAAAGTGATCAAAGATACGCCACACACCTTTCATGCCATAGTAGGAGAAGCGCTCGCAAAACTCATTCACCACAATGAAGGCGATGCTGAGAGGGTAATTGGTACCACATACTTTCTAAAGAAGCAAACCAGAAAGAGGTGGTGTCACGTGAAAACTTGTCCTTTTTAGCAAGTGTATAGTTGACATAACAATGCACCAACTCTAGGATCCCAGAACAAAACATGCATTCGGTATTTTTCAAAATCAGAATGAGATAGGTATTCCCTGAGATTAAAGGGAAGCACAAAACTTACAATAAATTAAACCTTGTCCAAGAAATTGATTGACAACCAACATGGTGAGGGAATGTCAAATGGAGATGAATAAGCTAGTACAGGGGTCAAAAACCACTATCCCCCCTGGACCAATTTTCAGTGGCACTCAAAGGCCTGAGTAAGCAGCAGGGAAACATCGATGGCACAAATAATCATGTTGGCACATGACATAACATTGATACATAGGTTTGGGACAACACTGCTGAAAGGCTGCTGACCCTTGAGCTAGTACATAGTATTATTCCTCCATATACATTTTTCATACATAGCAGACGTACCCTACAATCCAGAGTAACTACAGGAGCACGTAAGAGACATGACGTGCACCCATAGTTACTGTAACACCTAGTGAAAACCTATGGGAAATTCATATTGCACTCCAGAGCAAATTGTTCTTACACCAGAGCAAGGACTCCCTATAGTTACTCTGGATTGTGCCCATGAATGTTAGTGAATAGATGAAGGAGGGAGTTGAGAATATATCCACAGGAAGATGCAAGGCAAGGATCAGGGGAAACAAATGTCGGTAAAGAAACTGTCATTAGGAATAGTTGCTGGATCAGGTGAAACAAATAAAGCTCAAATTACTTTATTTTATCAAGGTACTTTATTTTGGTGGCATCATTTTCATTTTTAGAAAACTACGGAGCAGTCATGGTTTAGCTAAAATGGGAAGGAGTGAGGAAATAGGGCTTGTGGATTTTACAAAGGCATCCTCTGTGTTTTTCTCCATAAATCAAGCACTGGGAGAATGTCAACAGTTTTCTAGAAATTTCCTTTCAATGCACTGAGTCGGGCCATTGAAATGTACTACCACAAAAAGACAAAAGAAAGTAATAATTTCAGTGTTAATAGTTTCAAGTGTTAGGCATAAAAAACCCCAAAGGATTATTACGTGCCTGAAAACAAGTGACACAAATATTGCTTTCGGTGCCAAAATCTTACTTTTGTCCTCAACTTTGTGAGGCCTCGTTGTACAACAAGGAAACAATGTTAGCTGGCATTTTCCCCAGAGTGATATTGCATCATTTTTATAGTGTTATCCCAGGACATAAAGGGGTAGCATAGCCTACAGAAAGACATAAACCCATCTGATAGTGAAAAAATGCACTAATATAACCTGCGACAAAAATTGGAGTGAATCTGAGTGAATTTAAGGCCCCAATTGCAATGATGTAGGTATCACATGGAGACTTAAACTTCCTAAGCTGATGTTATTAAAGTTCTAGGCAGAAGGCTTCCTTGGGTGGCCATACAGTGGTGCCTCACATAAAGACCTTAATTCGTTCTGGAGGCATGCTCTTTAAGTGAAACGCTCTTTAAGTGAAGCAGATTTTTCCATAGGAAATAATGGAAACTCATACGATTGGTTCCACAACCCCCAAAATATTCATATAAAAATATTAACTGAATGTAAAAATGATGACAAAACACTGGAATTGAATTCAAAACATGCATTCAAGGTGCATGATCCTATGAAGTCTACTTAGGCTGCAATCCTAAAAACACTTTCCTGGGAGTAAGCCCCCATTTAATACAATGGGGCTTACATCTGGGTAGACATGGTTAGGAGGCTGCAATCAAAGACACTTTCCTGAGAGGCTTACCTGGGCTGCTGCTGGAGGTTCAAGGTGGTCAGTGGGGGTACTTGGGGGCAGTTAGGGGCAGCTGCCTCTGGCACCCCCAGGCAACTGCCCCCAAGTTGGGGGCAGTTAGAGGCAGCAGCGCTGGCCAGCAGCCCTTATAAAGAGCCTCCATGCAGAGCATCAGGGCTGCATAGCACGCGTGCCCATCGTGCACTTGCTTGTTGAAGTGGAACTTGTTATGTGAAGCAAGATTTCTTGAAATGTTTGCACTTTATGTGAAACACTTGTTAAGCGAGGCGCTTGTTAAGTGAGGTACCACTGTTTTATCCTACTCCTTAAATAAAAGTCACCATTTATTTTTAATGCAATGTGCCCAAGGATGCTGGTTCATTTTAAGGAAGTAAGATTCATGATGGCACATACGCAGAGTCAGCTGAGCAGTGCATGCTCCACCACTGGAATTACCAGCTGTGAAAACATTGTTTCAAGTAAGATTGTTTGCTTTTTAAATGAAAGAAAATGGATGAGGAAAAATAAATAAATCAGGACCCTCCGAATAGCTGTAGAAACAAAACAGCTTTGGAGAGAAAACAAGCCAAATTGGAGCAGCAAACATGAACAGAACTCTGAAATATGATTTAAAATTATGTAAATTTTAAAAGGACACTTCAGCTGCAATCCTAAACACAATTTCCTGGGAGTAAAACCCATTGAACACAATAGAGCTTACTTCTGAGTTAGGATTAGAACATGGTGAGGATTGTGCTCTTCATATCCCTATATCTTCCTACACAATCAGGAATTCTGAAAAAGTGAAGGCACCATTCATATAGGTAAGGTCCATATTTCCAGTTTTCACTGAATTCTGTTTTATGCACCACATTTTAATACTGATAAGTTAGAGCAGGATGAGAGAAGGGCTACAAATGAGGTGTGGGGATCCTAAAATCTAAGTTCCGTGTTGAAAAATTTAGAGTTTGGTATATTTATCTTACAGAGGAGAAGATTAGGAGCAGATGGAGATGGGAACTTGAGTCAAAAGACTTGTCAGGAAAATTTTCATTTTTAAAGTCACTCAAAGTCTCTAGAGTCACAAAGTTTGGAAACTCTAAAACACTCAAGTTAGAACCCCCCCACAAACTTGCGTCGTTTTCTGACTTGAGTCATCAAGTTTCCTGTGTCTGAATGGGGGACCTTTGGGAGCACTCAAGTCAATTTGGAGCACTCAAGTCAATTGGAGAGTTGAGACAACTTGAGTGCTTTCAACTTGAAAACATTTAAGTCAGGGACTCGTGGTATCAACCCAGAGTCATTCAACTTGAGTCAAGTCAAAGGGGTCTGATGACTCTAGACTCAGCTAGAGTCTGCACTCCAACTTTTCCCATCACTGCAAATAGCTATATTGATCTGAAGGTACTTGAACTGAAGGACTTTCATGTCGAATTAGAGAAACCTTATTATTATGTGGTAGAGAAACCGAATTAGAGAAACCTACTCACAGTTTGTGGTGACTGTCTATAGTCAGTGGGTGGAAATTACAAAGATATAGAATAGATAGTGAGAAGTAGTGAGTAGTGAGTAACTTAACTATGAGTTATCCAGCCCTGAAACAGTCTACCTTGTGCAGTTATGGCCTCCCTTTCATTGAAGCTGTTCAATCAGAGGCTGGCCGCCTGTCAGAGATATTCCCTACAATCCAGAGCAACTACAGGAGCATGTAAGAGACATTTACTTCAACATAGTTACAGCACCATCTAGTGAAAACCTATGGGAAATTCATATTGCAATCCAGAGTAAATTGTTCTTACACCGGAGCAAGGGCTCCCCATAGTTACTCTGGATTGTGCCCATTGTAGCAGTTGCCTGCAGTGAACAGGGGTTGAACTAGATGATCTCCAAAGCCCGATCTCTCAAGCATCCTATGGTTTTGTGTATAGGGACTGTTTGTACATAGGTCAAAGCAATAAGGGGCTGTCTGTACATAGTCAATAGAGCAAAAGCAATAGGGGTTGACTGTACATAGATAAAAGCAAATGCTGCTGTGATGTTTCTCCATTTCATTTATAAAGGCTATTTGTGCTCTCTCACCAGATGTGCACTAGTATGCTGTTAAAAGCTAGGTGATAGCAAGGAAGATGAAGATAATTTTAAAGGTAATAAAGATAATTTTATATCAGGCTCCTGAGAACATACACCCATTCTGCAATGCATTGAGCTCATTTTCATTTTTTCAATTATGTATTATTCAAGGAACGAGAACTGTAAATTCTTTAGTGTCTTCAAAGTTTCACATACTTCTTCAAAGCTTCATACACAACTTGACCCAAGATCCTGGCTCCATCTGGGCTGAAATGCTAGTATGCCTAGTGTGCTATTACACCTGTCCAATTCATGGATCTCTCAAGAGTCAGACCATATTAACTAGATTCTTTAAAACCGTTGCCTCCCTTCTTGCTCCTCAACGTAAGTATGGTGTTACTTGTGTGAGAACATTGCCAAAGTTCTTGCTTCCTGCCTGTCTTGATGCTTGATCTTGACCTACCTGTAGTGCATGTAGGCTGATAGCCAACTCCATTAGGTTCCAGTACACAGCTGCCCAGACTCTTGCTGAGGCATGACAACTGCACTATTTGCATATCTAAACATATCTGCAGCTAGCATGCGTAGGTGGGGAGTGTAGTGGCAAACAACATGCGCATCTGCAACATGTGCATGTGTGTGCACAGATCATATATGTATAGACTTTTTTCTGCAGTTCAAAAACCCATTTAGGCTCCAGTCCAGAGTAACTACGGGAGCACGTAAGAGACATTACATGCACCCATAGTTGCTGCACCACCTAGTGAAAACCTATGGGAAATTCATATTGCAATCAAGAGTAAAGTGTTCTTACTCTGGAGCAAGGACTCCCCGTAGTTACTCTGGATTGCGCCCATAAAGCATGGTTATCACACACAGAAGCCCAGCAAGAAGGGCACAATTTCTTGCAGAGAAGCTGAATATGAGAGGAAAGCACTGAACTTTTCACTTGTTTAATATTTTCCACTTCACACTCCACCACCATTAGTTGCTTTCTCCTAGGCCGTCTCAAGTTCCCCATTCAAGTTTGCTGTTGAAATGCTTTATAAAATTATTATCCTTAACACATTTGGGGATAGAGTGCTCCCTTGCTATTCCACTGCTAGTATCCTCTTTTTTTACAAAAATATCAATCAATTAATAAATAGTATTTATATACCACTTTTCAACAAAAAGTTCACAAAGCAGTTTAGAGAAAAAATGAAATAACTAATGGCTAAAATATAATGAATACCAGGAAGATTATATCTTTCCCTTTCAGACTCACTGCCTTTTTTCTCCCGGAAACACCTACCTTTAAAACAAATTTATCACCTGTTGTATTCAGTTCTTTGAAATTTACTTGCCTCTGATTCTGAGTGTACAGGGACTTTAATTTCATTTTTTTCTTTGTTTTTAGCCGTAAATAAGAGTTACTGCTACTACTAAGAGTTGCTGCTACTAAATTGCACTACTACAAGGCTACAATTTACTTATTTAATTTTTTTGCAGCATAAGCCTATGAAGGTTTACTGAGAAGTAAGTAATGGAACTTACTCCTTGGAGAGTGCATATATGATTCCAACCATAGACAGAGACCCACCTTAAAGATTTATTTTCCCTATGTGAATTGCTTTGTGAACATTTTAGTTGTAGAAGAGCAGTAATCAGTATACATATTTCAATAGAAAAAAACCTCTTTTTGAGGCAACCTGTAAACTAACTTCCCCCAAAATGCATTAAGTTGAGGTTATGATGTCAACCAACAGGTGCTGGATCAGGGCAGCCAGTACAAATTCAACACTTTGAATGAAATCATGAAATCTGCACATTTTGGGGTGTGTGTGTGTGTGAGAGAGAGAGAGAGAGAGAGATGACTAGCCTGAAACAAATTTTAGTTACTACCCACATGAATTTGGGAGCACCTTTAAAATAGGCATGCAGTGGAGTCACCTTACCTCTTTCATCTGCATATGCAGTTATTTCTTACTTCAAAAGAGAAATAGTCTTGGAATGCAAATTTCCAAGCGACAACTACAAAATAGTACGTATCCCCCCCTCAAAACTGTCAGTTCATTTCCCAATTCCCTCCCCTGCTGCTTTTGTAGTATATTAATCAGGTTAGCAAGAGAGGATTTCATTTTAAGCATTCGATGCTAATTCCAACCCTAGGCAAGAAACAGTATTTGTCTGTCTGAGGCCAAAACGCAACAGGGACGGGAAGAACAGCCAGCTCTTAAAATTTTTTGATGGAAGTTAAAAGGACTGAAAAACAAAGTCAGATGTAATACTTACCGGAGATTTTTTCTCGGGAGGGCAAACTCCTTTTGGAGGATTATCTCCTGCCGGAATAAAAGAGAATGGAGTATCTTTAGATTCTTTTTTCTGTAAGAGGTCCATTCTGTTTTTTCAATTTGCCTCACACAAGTTTGCTACTGTAGTGAGTTGGCTGGGAAGACTTCCAACCGTGTGGCTCGGAGTTTAGTTCAGATTTAAGTTAACCCTGATTGTGCACATTTCTGCCACGCTGAGGCAGGAGGTGGTGGTATTTATGAAGGTTAAGAGAAAAGTTAACTTGGAATGAGTGGACTATCCTTAAATCAGTCACACAACTGTCACCGGCACTGCAGGATTATGTGCAGTTGCTAGGACATACTTCAAGTACTCTATGTACAGTACACCGTTTTGAGTCAAGCAAGACTGAAATTTTAAAAAATGCCTGTTGTCAGTATTGAAACTTATAATCAGGTGCAAAGTTTGTGGCTTTGGGCCATCTCTGCTGTAATACTAGGCTTATTTTGTAGGAACCACAGGCATCCCTGCAACTGAAATTAGCTGGCGGAAGCAAAATGAACACACAGAAGAGCATACAAGAAATCTGCTCCGTGTGGCTCATACTTCCATTTCTGCTGTTCATTTACTCTTGCCTTTACAAGGCTCTGGTCTCTCGCCAGTCAAGTGCTTCCCAATAATCTCGGCTGAAGGAAGAGCAATCTATAACACATACGTATTTTTAAGTGTAATAAATAATTTTGAGAGCCTCCTGCATTGCTTTTTAAAACCTCTCTTAATGCACCTATATATACCATATTTACTCAAATCCAATGTGCACCTTTTTCAGCTGAATTTAGTCAACAAAATCAGGATGTGCATTAGATTTGATGGCACATTAGATTTGAGTAAATATGGTATTTTGATTATAAGTATGTGTCATTATTTAGTTTAACTGTATTGTTATATTGTATATTGTAATTCAAATGTCACATAAACCAAGTGTTGTGAATAGTAGTGCAGTTACATAAAAATCATAACATAAACTTACTGTCATTATTATTTGTCATATGTTGTCATATGTCATATGTCAAATGTATAAATATCGTTGTATTCAGTAAAATTAAATCTTTGCAGCTGCTTTCAGCTGCACAGTATGTACAATCAGTAAATTTTTAAAAATCTCAAGCCTTTTAAAATAGGTATGCACATTAGATTTGATGGTGCATTAGATTCAAATAAATACAGGTAGTTTATCCAGGCATTCCCCACTTATTGGACGGATTAGGGACTGTTGAAAAGTGGAAACCAATCTTTTTTAGTATATAAATGTTGCTTCCAATGCTTTTTTCAGCTAGCAAATTGCAAATTCCCCTTTGCAAATTCCTGCTGCCACACAAAGATTTCTGCAAATGGATTCTCATTCACTTCTTCGGGAATGGGATCAGACCAGGAGGTACAACATGGAGAAGGTAATTTTGGCCTTTTGAAGAGCAGAGAGAGGTTGAAAGAGTTGAACATGCATTGAATGAATTGTACTGGCATCCACCAGTCTTGAAAGACTATGGTATCATGCTTGACGCTGCATGCAAAGCATGAAGGCCTAGGTATATTGATATGGAAGATAGGCTGTTACCCAAGCAGCAAATCCCCCTTCTCCATGCCACTGAAATAGTCCAGTGGAATGGCAGAGCCAATATGATTGGTTCCAGCTGTGTCACAGAGCTGAGCTAAGGACAGGAGCTCACCCTGTCTTGGGGGGACTCTACAAGTCTCAAACCCTGGCCTTCTGGTTAACAGGCATAGGCTGCAATCCTAAAGACACTTTCATGGGAGTAAGACCCATTGAACACAATGGGGCTTACTATCGAGTAGACATGGTTAGGATTGTGCTCATAGTGTCTTAACCACTTGCGTCACCCACAGCCCTTTGAATGAATGAGTTCTGGATATAATGGAAAGGTGCTGAAAGAGTGGATCATCAGAAAATGAACTATCAGAAAGCAGGGATACCTGTACTGTGTCTCCTCATAAATTCCACACAGTAAGGATAGTGCAGACTAATGCTCTTTTGTTTGTACCTTGTGAGAGGTGGCAAACAGTATTGTTTATGGAATGCACTATTTCATTAACTGCAAGCAGATTAATGCTATGTGCTCCAGTTATTAACCAGAAAACCTCTTTTTCTAGAAACTGGAAAATTGCCTTCCCCAGTTGCCCAATTCAGCATTATTATTATTTCTCATGTTATTTTTTATATGGACAGCTGCCAGTTCTTTAGCTGGACTTGGTGTTAATTACTAACTTTGGGAGAGATTTACTATTTACTTTTGTCTACTCAAAAGTAAGCCCCATTCTGTTCAATGGGTCTTACTCCCTGGAAAGTGTCTTTAGGACTGCAGCCAAAGTCTTTGTGGGGAAAGACCTGTGGCAGTGATGCGATTGCCAGGATTTCTCCCCTGAAGGGGAATGGGCATGATTTTCAGCCTCCCCAATGGTTTTAGGCATCTGGGGAGCTCTGGAAAGCCCTACAGATCACTGGAAAAGCACCCAAAAGGTGGAAATAAGTGGAAATAAGGAAATAAATAAATTCAGGAATAATTAAACTGGATGTCTGACTTCCACTTCAATCATGCCTGAAACTTTCACTTACTTCCAGCCACAGGGAGCACTGCCAGCAATTTGCAGGGATTCCCAGAGCTCACCACACCCTGGTATGAAGTCTGAAGAAAAATGTTTGTGATTAATTCCAAATATTTTGTATACTACCCTGGATAAAAGGATGGCAACAAGGTCACACCTATCCATTCCATTCTCCTTGAACCTTTTAAGTCCTAGAACACACTCTTACAGCACAATTCTATGCACGTCTACTTGGAAGTAAGTCCCAGTGAGTTCAGAGGAGGTACTCCAAAGAAAGTGTGCACTGTAAGACACCTTAGAACAAGTGGTGGGATTCAAATAAATTAACAACATGTTCTATGTCCTAATAATCTAAATTAACAACCGGTTCTATGTCCCGTTAGTAACCGGTTCTCAGAACCAGGTGCTCATTAGCAAAGGGTTCTATAGAACCTGTGAGAACCCCCTGAAGCCCACCACTGCTTAGAACCCAATCTTACCTAAACCCTCACTACCAATCAGTGGTGTAGCTGGGGAGGGGTGCACGGAGTGCAGTTGAACGGGGCTACAAGCTTTAAGGGGACTACAAGCCAAGCTTGACACTAACGACTAAAATTGTGAAAAATGGGGTATGTATGAATGATAACACCATCCAGTGGTGGGCTCCTGCAGGTTCGCACCTACTCTATGGAACCGGTTGTTAACGAGAGATAGGACATAAAAAGCTTAAAAGTAGCCATTTAAAAGTGGCTGCCAGATGGGCATAGAACTGGTTGTTAATTTCTTTGAAGCCCATCAATGACACCATCATGTTATATATTGTTGGAAAGGTGGTTTTATGCAGAATGCAATGAAACAAACTGCATTGCAATTACATTCTATCAAGAGTAATGGCCAATTAATCAGAAAATAAAAACACAAAAGCCTATGGAACAAAAATGGATTTTCTTAACTCAAACTTTGCCAATTCTCAGAGAGGTGTAATTCTGATACTTTATGGAACTAATAAGATGTTAATATGAATCAGCTCTCAGTACATTTATCATATAGAGTACATATATCATAAACAGTTAACCCATGTTAACTAGGTATACAGGCACTTATAAGTAGTGCTCCTCTTATATTTAGCAGGGAAAGAACAACCATTTCTCTTTGCCCCAGCACAGTTTCCCTAACCATTAAGGGACACAATGTTGATTTTTTTTACTTAATTAAATTTGATTTTATTGTTGTGGGGCAGGGGGGAACAAAACTGAGGGGCAGCGGGGAACTGTGGGATAAGGGGGGGGGCTAAACAGGTGCCACTAGCAGAGCAAATGGTGGTGAACTGCTGAGGAGGAGGAGGCAGGTTTTCTTTTTTTTAAATACCAGGGGACATCATGTCCAGGGCTACAGGACATCACGTCCAGGGCTATGTCCAGGTATTTTTTAAATACCTGTGTCATCATGTCCAGGGCTACATTTTGAGCTTTGCACTGAGCTACATGATCATTAGCTATGCCACTGCCACCACTGTATGCACTCCAAAAAAGCATCCTATGGTGGTGGGGTAACAGTTGCACTTCATTCCCCTTAACCGAGAGAAAGCTTCCACTTGTGCACCAACAATTTGCAGAACTGAGGAGGAGAGGGAAAGAGAGAAGGAAGGGGATAGGATGTGGCAGGATGTATGCTGCCGGTAGTGCTTCCATTCTATCTTCTTCTTGACCCCTCCTCAACTGAAAACACATTTAACTGTCTGGCTTCCTTCCACCACGCACTCCCATCACTGCCTTACCTAGCCGCAGCAGACCAGTGGACTCTGCGACTGTTTTGGTGGTCTTGTTAGACATGCTGGCCACAACAGGCAACCACAACAACATCACATAGCACCTTGGTTTTGATGCCTAACCTGTGGAATGTGCCAGCAGGCAGCTTTTATAAGATTCAGTTTGTGATTAACCCCAAATATTCCACATACTAGGCTAGGTTAAAGAATTGTCAAATTCTTTAATTTTTTACAAAAGTCAAGTTTTTGCATTTTGAGCTCTTCTGGACGTACACCTTAAAGCCATTTCTGCCCAACATTGCACATACACAACAGGACCAAATCTGTACACCTGTACACCTGTGGGCCAGGCAGAAATGGCTTAAAAGGGATCTATAGTATCACAAATTTTCTGGTATTTCTAGGGCTTATATTGTCCATGGTTATTTTTGTCGTATCAGTTCTCAGTGATGTATAACTGTTAAGTCTTTTGTGATCTTGTTGAGGTTCTCTTGTATTTACACAAAGGGATTGATAAAAAGAAATACTTTTTATTTCCTGTAATTCTAGATGAACACGCTCCAAGCATCATCTAACCAAAATTAAATTACAACCTGAAGTTCATACCCTTCATTTGTTGTCAACCTCAGAATCAAATTATTTGCTACCTCATAATCAATATTCAAAATGGCAAACATTATTTCTACTGCCCTGCTATTTTAGGGTCTTCCACTGCTAAGAGATCCTACTTGCCAGCAAGGTCTCCTGATATTTTTTAAGACATACAACTCATTGTTCTTTTATTGCTGCTGTCCATATTTCGATACAAAGATATTAATTTTTAATTTGCTACTGAATCTGTCATACCCCTACTTTTGTTCAATTCTTTGACAACAATTTAATGCCAAAAGGATGTCTTCCTTATTATGCATTTATTATTAATTTTAGCTATTTTCTGTTGAGCTGTAGAAATATAACTGTAGTCTATATTCTTGTGTCTTGCTTTTTGGGGGGGGGGGGGAGTATAAAATAAGGTTTATATAACCTAGTCCCAAATCATGTGCCTAAGTGGTATGATGTGGAGGAGACAGAAATCAACATGGAACTGTGAGGACAGCCTTATGTTAAATGTAATACTGTATAGTATAACATTTACCATCTACAAAAAAGTAGCATTAAGCTGGATTTACTGTAAATCACGCAGCTGCATCCACTGATAATTATCTCTACCTATGTATGGACCAGTAATTAGTGAGCTGGGCACAGTTAATGACCTCAGCCAAAAGCTACCCCACCCATCTTAGATTTGTGTTGTTATTCATAGATTGTCATCTCTAAACCACAAAAGTCAAACAGATTAATGCTAGGTCCAGCCTGACATGGCATTAAAATCTGGTTTGGACTTCTTTTGTTCTCACTCCTTTGGAAACCAGTTCCAAAGCTGTTTGTGACATGAATTCTACTAACCTTTTTAAAAAAATTCTTTAGGAGTTCATAATATTTATCACTAAACAGGAACCTAGGACACAACAAAATCCTCATTGTCAGGCTGTGTGGACAATAAAAACCCTATTTGTTTGATGCCAGGAGAAGCTGTGTATATAATAAAATAAAAACTTAAAGTTTCCTTAAAATTGTCTCTTAAAATTAGTTCTCTTGAAAAAGTTATCTTAAAATTAAAATATAATTTTAAGTAAACTTAAAGATTGTAAACTGAACAATTTATTTGTGTTAGGATTACTTTTCCCCAGTGTTTAAGCTGAATCCTAACTAAATTCAGCATCAGTGCAGGCTACATTGCATTGTGTGGGAAATATCAGGTACTGGAGTACTCCTAAGGGTAAGGGAATGTTTGTTCCCTTAAGCCCCAGGAGGAGGCCTAACCAATATAGGCCAGCACAACTCATATGTTTCCACATCCCATGGTAGCATGAGAAGGTGGCACATGTCTGTGCACAGGTGTAACTCCACAGGAGTGGTGCAAAAGTGCCTTACCGCACTTTTGCAACACTCCTAGGCCAACTCAGGAATTGTGCTTGGACTTGTGCTGGCCTAACCATGGGTTAGCACAGAGGTCAGGGAACAGGGTTAAATTACCCCAATTTGGGTAATAATAGAATTCCTGGGGGTAATGGACCACCTGGGTTTGCATACGAATGAACAGCCAGGTATGCATGACCAGCACAGAGCAGGGCAGGCATTTCAATCACTCTGCAGCCTTGATGGATTACTCTTAGCACCTAATCAGCTCCAGCTTCCAAAGATCAAAACAAACAAACAATAGGTGTGAATCCCTGAAGGGTCATAAGAAGTTCAGGCTATTGTGGGGGGGGGGTTTGGAGGGGAGAGAGATCAATAGTGTCTCAGCTACAGGCTGGGGTTTCTCAGAACTCAAGCTTCTGCTTGTTCTCTCAGAAGCAAATATTATTTTCCTTGGGGCTTACTCTTAGGAAAGTGTGCATTGGATTGCGCCCGAAGTTATGGAGCTAAATGCTAGAAACAACTTGATCTGCCTGATAATAACTGCTGCTGTGTTTCAACACCTGCTGCAAAGCCTGAGAGCAGAGTTGCTTCTTGCAGTCATGATCCAAACTGCTTCTAAGTCAGCAGAGAGAGAGAGAGAGAGAAACTACTGCTAAATCAGCAGTCAGGACAGGAGTGAGACCTGCAGCCATCTGCCTTGTGTAGCTGCACAAAATTTCCATCTTATTCAGCTGTCCAGAGCAAAGAAGCAGGTGAGCAGGGGGACCAAGCAGGATTTGGAGCCCTGCAGACAGAAATGAAAAGAGAAAGCATCCTCCTCTGGGTGCCGTTGAGGTCTGCCTGTATTCTAAACAGCCCCCTCCCATCCACCTCCCTCTGGTAAGACCATTTCATTGCTCCTGTATCAGGGTGATCATATCTCATAATGGTGCTGGCCAGCCTAATTAGTCTGGCCAGCCAGTTTATCCCCCCCGGCGAGTTAGTACAGCCGGAGGAAATGTGGTGGCAGCCCATTGGCTGCCAGGGCTTTAGGGGGCAGGGCTGAGCTCGTGGAGGTGAGCGCCCTGCCCACGAAGCCGCATTCAGCTTCTGAGCATCATCCCCTCCCTCCCTGTGCAGTTTAAGATTAGCTGGTCGCACTATGGGCCGGGTAGGAATTTTTGGGGTCCCTGCTGATTGGCTCTTGCCGGGACCTTTTTTTGCCTACCCTAAACTGTACTGGAGGTGTTGGGTTAAACTAACCGGTCACTTTATGGCAGGTGTCGTGCTGGAATAGGCAGGATAGGCCATTGGTGACTGCCTGAGATGGCAAGGATCAGGGTGATGCATAGCGGGCCTAATGCTACCGGACTGGACATAGGCCTATGCGGCTAGCCCTGTACCTGGGAATTAATATAGGCTCAGTCAACTGGGCAACTGGTTGGCCGAGCGCCCAGCCATCTCGACCCTGGAGTTTGCGTTGGAGGGCACCTCCTGAGTGGGGTGTTACCTGAGCCAGGCTTTTGCCCATCCCTATTTTTGTAGTTACCAGCACGACTTTGTTAGCAGTTCCCTGTTTTTTATTGATGTTAAAATAGTTAATAAAGTGGCCCTTTACTTCCACATCTACCTCCGTGTACTTATTCTGCGCCGTGGGTGATAATCATAAAAGAGAATCCCAAAATGTAGGACACTCAAGAAAAATGTAGGACATGACAAAAATTAAAGCTAAAAACGCTGACCTATGTTGCTTTCATGTGAATAATTAAAACACTATTAGCACAGTGCTAGCCATGACAACTTAAAAGTAAGCCCCATTGTATTAAATGGGTCTTATTCTGAGGGAAGTGTCTTTAGGATTGCAGCCTATATTTACTTATTACATTTACAACTATTACATATAATTTATTAATAACAAGAAGGCTACATGCCACCACACTTTCCTGGAAGGAACCCCCCTGACTGTAATGGTCTGCTGCTCAATAGAAAGGCACAGGATTGGGCTCTGAGGCTGCAATCCTATTCACATTTTCCTGGGAAGCCCAATAACTACAATGGGTCTTTCTTCTGAGTGAACCTGAATAGACTGGGCTCTCTTCCCCACTACAGTTGAATCCTGCATTTGTTTCAATCATTTGCAGGATCTTGTCCTCTTTATGGTTACCCTGATCCCCACATTTCTCCAATATGCAGTGACCATATGTCATAACCACAAAAAGAGGACAAGCCCCCCCAAAATATAAGACATCCAAGAAAAATGGAGGACATTTTTAAAAGCTAAAAACACTCATATATATTGTTTTCATGTGGTTAACTTAAACACCATATTACGTATTAGTACTGTATGTTTAAAACTAGTATATATTACATATAGTTTATTAATTCCAAGAAAGCTACATGCTGCTTGCATACAAGGAAAAAGAGGACAATGAAGATTTTTTTTCCAGGACACAAGGCTAAAACAGAGAAAATGTCCTGGGAAAACAGACCATATGGTCATCCTGTCCAATCCAACACTATTTTATCACCTACTTCAAACTTTTCTTCCAGCTCCCCAGAAGCTACATATTTGAACTCAAAAAATAAAAATATATTTTTTCCTTCCTTTCAAATCAAGAGGGTAGCGTCCACATACCTAAATATATTTTGGGGTAAGAGGTAAAAAAGTTCCCCGACCCCTGGGTTAGCATTATGCAGGCAGTGAGTCAAATCAGACCTGCTCCAAAATATTGTTTAATTGCTCCTGTATAAGGGTGATCATATGTCATAATCATAAAAGAGAATCCCAAAATGTAGGACACTCAAGAAAAATGTAGGACATGACAAAATTCGGTGGATCAAACCCAAGAAGATGGGTAGGATATGCTCAGCAGTTCTGCAGATTCCACCTCTTCCCAGGCCCTATCTGAGTGTTGGTGCTGACACACTCACAGGACACATGCTGAAAGCAGTGGACTCCAGATTGTCTCCAGAGTCAGTATGTTGGTGGGGAAGGTCTGTGTCAGAACCGAATGGGGGGAGGAGGATGTTGGTGGCATCTGTGACTGCCATGCCTCCAGTACTGGCACACCAGTGGCAGCATCCAGAAAATTCAGGTATACAAAGGTCCAGCCGCGTCACAAGACTAGTGCTCTTGGTGCGGAGCAGGTGGCGCTCTGTGTGGTGGTGACATGCTGAAGGAGTTTGACACTCCTCCAGCTGGCCCTGGGTGTCAGCGCACCCATTCAGGCCTGCTCTGAGACAGATTGGCAGCTAGAAGCTGCTGCTCTGCCTCTGAGCTGGCTTGAATGGCTGGCTGAGGCGCACTGCACAGAGACACACTGCGTGTCTGAAGTAACTGATTCTGTTCAGCTTCAGAGGAGAAACTGAATCTGAATTCCTTAAGCTTCAGAGGAGACTGTGCAGGTGTCAGAGTTGGCTTCTGCACAGTTGCTTCTGAAGCTGACTGGCTTCAGAAGAGTACTGCACAGGTGTCTGACTTGGCGCCTATGCAGTACTCTTTAGTCGGCTTCAGAAGTGACTGTGCAGGCACTAAGTTTGGCGCCTGCACAGTCCTAGAAGGGGGTGCACATGTCCCGGGGGTGACGCACTGAGCCCTGGCACTGGGTGACGCACACAGTTGCATCACCTCTACTAAAGTCAGGTATACTAAACACATTAAACTTATCAAGACACATTATCGACGATTAACATGTGCATATGACATTCTTGATGATCTGTGCACATGACCTCTTCCCATCATGCCCCGAATCAGCATTTCAGCACAGGTCCAGAAGCCTCAGGCCCACTCAACCATTTAAGGCAGATCCAAACGGCAAATGATGCACATGCAGAACTGCCCAATCTATCAAAACCAGCTGGAAAGCTTATTTGCTGGGGAATGTACTTGCACATCAGAAAGCATTTTACAACACAGAACTGTGCGCATTTGCAGGGGTGGGGTAGAAGCCAAAAATAAAATCACCAACCGTGACACTTCTTTTTGTCATCTTTTGTGGTTCTCCGCTTCTCAGCCATTTCTGGTATTCCCGTTGCACCATTCAAATCCAGCTGTGTGCGGCCAGAGGAAAATATTTTCTGAAATATCCTGACTGTTGCTATTGAAGGCTTGTTAATATTTTACTTTACTCTATTGGCCTCTTAGCTAATATTAAAAAAAGATTCAAACTCTGCACAGCGTCCCCTTAGCTTTTTATCTACAAGTTTAACTGAAGTTACTTATTCTCAGTTTGGCTGCATCAACTCTGGGAGTAAAAGGGTGTATAACCCTGTACAAACCAACCACATTTGCGTTTAAATGTAGCCTATTGATTAATGAAAGAAGAAGCTTGACGTTCTTTTGAGGATGGTTGGTCTTTGGAAATCAAAATTAGTTACAGGAGGAGTGGTTGTTAAAAGGAAATGTTATTGAGGAAATGGAGTGTTTGTTCCAGATTAATTAGGTTCAACTCTCTGCCTGGCATAAATGGCCACAATCTCTTGGTTTGAATGGAATAAGTCTATTTGTGCCAACTGAGAATCTGATCCTTAGCGTGTTCATGTGATGGTTGGCTCTGAAAGAGGAGACAAACTTCTTTTAGCCTTTACAGACCAGCTTTTGTTGCTGTTTCTGCATGCCACAGAGGGTTGTCATCATTCATCATTGTGCAGATTATTTATATTTGAGGAAGTTTGACCATCAAAATTTGAAAACATGTTTCATAATTATTTATAACGCAGGAACCATATTATTATTTCCCATAACATAGATATGTGTAGAAATCCAAACAAAAATATATGTTTAACCACCAGAAAACATATTTTTAACCACCAGAAAACAAAGCCAAATACTCACTTCCAGACTCCCACATGTGCTCAGATCAGAGGCAAAGCAGAGGGACCCCCTCCCCCCTAGAAACCACCAGAAAACAAAGCCAAATACTCACTTCCAGACTCCCACATGTGCTCAGATCAGAGGCAAAGCAGAGGGACCCCCTCCCCCATAGAAACCACCGGAAAACAAAGCCAAATACTCACTTCCAGACTCCCACATGTGCTCAGATCAGAGGCAAAGCAGAGGGACCCCCTCCCCCCTAGAAACCACCGGAAAACAAAGCCAAATACTCACTTCCAGACTCCCACATGTGCTCAGATCAGAGGCAAAGCAGAGGGACCCCCTCCCCCCTAGAAACCACCAGAAAACAAAGCCAAATACTCACTTCCAGACTCCCACATGTGCTCAGATCAGAGGCAAAGCAGAGGGACCCCCTCCCCCCTAGAAACCACCAGAAAACAAAGCCAAATACTCACTTCCAGACTCCCACATGTGCTCAGATCAGAGGCAAAGCAGAGAGACCCCCTTCCCCCTAGAAACCACCAGAAAACAAAGCCAAATACTCACTTCCAGACTCCCACATGTGCTCAGATCAGAGGCAAAGCAGAGGGACCCCCTCCCCCCTAGAAACCACCAGATAACAAAGCCAAATACTCACTTCCAGACACCCACATGTGCTCAGATCAGAGGCAGAGCAGAGGGACCCCCTCCCCCCTAGAAACCACCAGAAAACAAAGCCAAATACTCACTTCCAGACTCCCACATGTGCTCAGATCAGAGGCAGAGCAGAGGGACCCCCTCCCCCCTAGAAACCACCAGATAACAAAGCCAAATACTCACTTCCAGACACCCACATGTGCTCAGATCAGAGGCAGAGCAGAGGGACCCCCTCCCCCCTAGAAACCACCAGATAACAAAGCCAAATACTCACTTCCAGACACCCACATGTGCTCAGATCAGAGGCAGAGCAGAGGGACCCCCTCCCCCCTAGAAACCACCAGATAACAAAGCCAAATACTCACTTCCAGACACCCACATGTGCTCAGATCAGAGGCAAAGCAGAGAGACCCCCTCCCCCCTAGAAACCACCAGAAAACAAAGCCAAATACTCACTTCCAGACTCCCACATGTGCTCAGATCAGAGGCAAAGCAGAGAGACCCCCTCCCCCCTAGAAACCACCAGAAAACAAAGCCAAATACTCACTTCCAGACTCCCACATGTGCTCAGATCAGAGGCAAAGCAGAGGGACCCCCTCCCCCCTAGAAACCTCCAGAAAACAAAGCCAAATACTCACTTCCAGACTCCCACATGTGCTCAGATCAGAGGCAAAGCAGAGGGACCCCCTCCCCCCTAGAAACCTCCAGAAAACAAAGCCAAATACTCACTTCCAGACTCCCACATGTGCTCAGATCAGAGGCAAAGCAGAGGGACCCCCTCCCCCCTAGAAACCACCAGAAAACAAAGCCAAATACTCACTTCCAGACTCCCACATGTGCTCAGATCAGAGGCAAAGCAGAGGGACCCCCTCCCCCCTAGAAACCACCAGAAAACAAAGCCAAATACTCACTTCCAGACTCCCACATGTGCTCAGATCAGAGGCAAAGCAGAGGGACCCCCTCCCCCCTAGAAACCTCCAGAAAACAAAGCCAAATACTCACTTCCAGACTCCCACATGTGCTCAGATCAGAGGCAAAGCAGAGGGACCCCCTCCCCCCTAGAAACCTCCAGAAAACAAAGCCAAATACTCACTTCCAGACTCCCACATGTGCTCAGATCAGAGGCAAAGCAGAGGGACCCCCTCCCCCCTAGAAACCACCAGAAAACAAAGCCAAATACTCACTTCCAGACTCCCACATGTGCTCAGATCAGAGGCAAAGCAGAGAGACCCCCTCCCCCCTAGAAACCACCAGAAAACAAAGCCAAATACTCACTTCCAGACTCCCACATGTGCTCAGATCAGAGGCAAAGCAGAGGGACCCCCTCCCCCCTAGAAACCACCAGAAAACAAAGCCAAATACTCACTTCCAGACTCCCACATGTGCTCAGATCAGAGGCAAAGCAGAGGGACCCCCTCCCCCCTAGAAACCACCAGAAAACAAAGCCAAAAACTCACTTCCAGACTCCCACATGTGCTCAGATCAGAGGCAAAGCAGAGAGACCCCCTCCCCCCTAGAAACCACCAGAAAACAAAGCCAAATACTCACTTCCAGACTCCCACATGTGCTCAGATCAGAGGCAAAGCAGAGGGACCCCCTCCCCCCTAGAAACCTCCAGAAAACAAAGCCAAATACTCACTTCCAAACTCCCACATGTGCTCAGATCAGAGCCAAAGCAGAGAGACCCCCTCCCCCCTAGAAACCACCAGAAAACAAAGCCAAATACTCACTTCCAGACTCCCACATGTGCTCAGATCAGAGGCAAAGCAGAGGGACCCCCTCCCCCCTAGAAACCTCCAGAAAACAAAGCCAAATACTCACTTCCAGACTCCCACATGTGCTCAGATCAGAGGCAAAGCAGAGAGACCCCCTCCCCCCTAGAAACCACCAGAAAACAAAGCCAAATACTCACTTCCAGACTCCCACATGTGCTCAGATCAGAGGCAAAGCAGAGGGACCCCCTCCCCCCTAGAAACCACCAGAAAACAAAGCCAAATACTCACTTCCAGACTCCCACATGTGCTCAGATCAGAGGCAAAGCAGAGGGACCCCCTCCCCCCTAGAAACCTCCAGAAAACAAAGCCAAATACTCACTTCCAGACTCCCACATGTGCTCAAATCAGAGGCAAAGCAGAGGGACCCCCTCCCCCCTAGTAACCTCCAGAAAACAAAGTCAAATACTCACTTCCAAACTCCCACATGTGCTGAAATCAGAGGCAAAGCAGAGGGACCCCCTCCCCCCTAAAAACCACCAGAAAACAAAGCCAAATACTCACTTCCAGACTCCCACATGTGCTCAGATCAGAGGCAAAGAAGAGGGACCCCCTCCCCCCTAGTAACCTCCAGAAAACAAAGCCAAATACTCACTTCCAGACTCCCACATGTGCTCAGATCAGAGGCAAAGCAGAGGGACCCCCTCCCCCCTAGTAACCTCCAGAAAACAAAGTCAAATACTCACTTCCAAACTCCCACATGTGCTGAAATCAGAGGCAAAGCAGAGGGACCCCCTCCCCCCTAAAAACCACCAGAAAACAAAGCCAAATACTCACTTCCAGACTCCCACATGTGCTCAGATCAGAGGCAAAGAAGAGGGACCCCCTCCCCCCTAGTAACCTCCAGAAAACAAAGCCAAATACTCACTTCCAGACTCCCACATGTGCTCAGATCAGAGGCAAAGCAGAGGGACCCCCTCCCCCCTAGTAACCTCCAGAAAACAAAGCCAAATACTCACTTCCAGACTCCCACATGTGCTCAGATCAGAGGCAAAGCAGAGGGACCCCCTCCCCCCTAGTAACCTCCAGAAAACAAAGCCAAATACTCACTTCCAAACTCCCACATGTGCTCAGATCAGAGGCAAAGCAGAGTAACCCCCTCCCCCCTAGTAACCTCCAGAAAACAAAGCCAAATACTCACTTCCAGACTCCCACATGTGCTCAGATCAAAGGCAAAGCAGAGGGACCCCCTCCCCCCTAGTAACCTCCAGAAAACAAAGCCAAATACTCACTTCCAAACTCCCACATGTGCTCAGATCAGAGGCAAAGCAGAGGGACCCCCTCCCCCCTAGTAACCTCCAGAAAACAAAGCCAAAAACTCACTTCCAGACTCCCACATGTGCTCAGATCAGAGGCAAAGCAGAGGGACCCCCTCCCCCCTAGTAACCTCCAGAAAACAAAGCCAAATACTCACTTCCAAACTCCCACATGTGCTCAGATCAGAGGCAAAGCAGAGGGACCCCCTCCCCCCTAGTAAACTCCAGAAAACAAAGCCAAATACTCACTTCCAGACTCCCACATGTGCTCAGATCAGAGGCAAAGCAGAGGGACCCCCTCCCCCCTAGTAACCTCCAGAAAACAAAGCCAAATACTCACTTCCAGACTCCCACATGTGCTCAGATCAGAGGCAAAGCAGAGGGACCCCCTCCCCCCTAGAAACCACCAGAAAACAAAGCCAAATACTCACTTCCAGACTCCCACATGTGCTGAAATCAGATTAAAAGCAGAGGGACCCCCTCCCCCCTAGTAACCTCCAGAAAACAAAGCCAAATACTCACTTCCAGACTCCCACATGTGCTGAAATCAGATTAAAAGCAGAGGGACCCCCTCCCCCCTAGAAACCTCCAGAAAACAAAGCCAAATACTCACTTCCAGACTCCCACATGTGCTCAGATCAGAGGCAAAGCAGAGGGACCCCCTCCCCCCTAGAAACCTCCAGAAAACAAAGCCAAATACTCACTTCCAGACTCCCACATGTGCTCAGATCAGAGGCAAAGCAGAGGGACCCCCTCCCCCCTAGTAACCTCCAGAAAACAAAGCCAAATACTCACTTCCAGACTCCCACATGTGCTCAGATCAGAGGCAAAGCAGAGGGACTCCCTCCCCCCTAGTAACCTCCAGAAAACAAAGCCAAATACTCACTTCCAGACTCCCACATGTGCTCAGATCAGAGGCAAAGCAGAGGGACCCCCTCCCCCCTAGAAACCACCAGAAAACAAAGCCAAATACTCACTTCCAGACTCCCACATGTGCTCAGATCAGAGGCAAAGCAGAGGGACACCCTCCCCCCTAGAAACCTCCAGAAAACAAAGCCAAATACTCACTTCCAGACTCCCACATGTGCTCAGATCAGAGGCAAAGCAGAGAGACCCCCTCCCCCCTAGAAACCTCCAGAAAACAAAGCCAAATACTCACTTCCAGACTCCCACATGTGCTCAGATCAGAGGCAAAGCAGAGGGACACCCTCCCCCCTAGAAACCTCCAGAAAACAAAGCCAAATACTCACTTCCAGACTCCCACATGTGCTCAGATCAGAGGCAAAGCAGAGGGACCCCCTCCCCCCTAGAAACCTCCAGAAAACAAAGCCAAATACTCACTTCCAGACTCCCACATGTGCTCAGATCAGAGGCAAAGCAGAGAGACCCCCTCCCCCCTAGAAACCACCAGAAAACAAAGCCAAATACTCACTTCCAGACTCCCACATGTGCTCAGATCAGAGGCAAAGCAGAGGGACCCCCTCCCCCCTAGAAACCACCAGAAAACAAAGCCAAATACTCACTTCCAGACTCCCACATGTGCTCAGATCAGAGGCAAAGCAGAGGGACCCCCTCCCCCCTAGTAACCTCCAGAAAACAAAGCCAAATACTCACTTCCAGACTCCCACATGTGCTCAGATCAGAGGCAAAGCAGAGGGACCCCCTCCCCCCTAGTAACCTCCAGAAAACAAAGCCAAATACTCACTTCCAAACTCCCACATGTGCTCAGATCAGAGGCAAAGCAGAGGGACCCCCTCCCCCCTAGTAACCTCCAGAAAACAAAGCCAAATACTCACTTCCAGACTCCCACATGTGCTCAGATCAGAGGCAAAGCAGAGGGACCCCCTCCCCCCTAGTAACCTCCAGAAAACAAAGCCAAAAACTCACTTCCAGACTCCCACATGTGCTCAGATCAGAGGCAAAGCAGAGGGACCCCCTCCCCCCTAGAAACCACCAGAAAACAAAGCCAAATACTCACTTCCAGACTCCCACATGTGCTCAGATCAGAGGCAAAGCAGAGAGACCCCCTCCCCCCTAGAAACCACCAGAAAACAAAGCCAAATACTCACTTCCAGACTCCCACATGTGCTCAGATCAGAGGCAAAGCAGAGGGACCCCTCCCCCCTAGAAACCACCAGAAAACAAAGCCAAATACTCACTTCCAGACTCACACATGTGCTCAGATCAGAGGCAAAGCAGAGGGACCCCCTCCCCCCTAGAAACCACCAGAAAACAAAGCCAAATACTCACTTCCAGACTCCCACATGTGCTCAGATCAGAGGCAAAGCAGAGGGACCCCTCCCCCCTAGAAACCACCAGAAAACAAAGCCAAATACTCACTTCCAGACTCCCACATGTGCTCAGATCAGAGGCAAAGCAGAGAAACCCCCTCCCCCCTAGAAACCACCAGAAAACAAAGCCAAATACTCACTTCCAGACACCCACATGTGCTCAGATCAGAGGCAAAGCAGAGAGACCCCCTCCCCCCTAGAAACCACCAGAAAACAAAGCCAAATACTCACTTCCAGACTCCCACATGTGCTCAGATCAGAGGCAAAGCAGAGGGACCCCCTCCCCCCTAGAAACCTCCAGAAAACAAAGCCAAATACTCACTTCCAAACTCCCACATGTGCTCAGATCAGAGCCAAAGCAGAGAGACCCCCTCCCCCCTAGAAACCACCAGAAAACAAAGCCAAATACTCACTTCCAGACTCCCACATGTGCTCAGATCAGAGGCAAAGCAGAGGGACCCCCTCCCCCCTAGAAACCTCCAGAAAACAAAGCCAAATACTCACTTCCAGACTCCCACATGTGTTCAGATCAGAGGCAAAGCAGAGAGACCCCCTCCCCCCTAGAAACCACCAGAAAACAAAGCCAAATACTCACTTCCAGACTCCCACATGTGCTCAGATCAGAGGCAAAGCAGAGGGACCCCCTCCCCCCTAGAAACCTGCAGAAAACAAAGCCAAATACTCACTTCCAGACTCCCACATGTGCTCAGATCAGAGGCAAAGCAGAGGGACCCCCTCCCCCCTAGAAACCTCCAGAAAACAAAGCCAAATACTCACTTCCAGACTCCCACATGTGCTCAGATCAGAGGCAAAGCAGAGGGACCCCCTCCCCCCTAGAAACCACCAGAAAACAAAGCCAAATACTCACTTCCAGACTCCCACATGTGCTCAGATCAGAGGCAAAGCAGAGGGACCCCCTCCCCCCTAGAAACCTCCAGAAAACAAAGCCAAATACTCACTTCCAGACTCCCACATGTGCTCAGATCAGAGGCAAAGCAGAGGGACCCCCTCCCCCCTAGTAACCTCCAGAAAACAAAGTCAAATACTCACTTCCAAACTCCCACATGTGCTGAAATCAGAGGCAAAGCAGAGGGACCCCCTCCCCCCTAAAAACCACCAGAAAACAAAGCCAAATACTCACTTCCAGACTCCCACATGTGCTCAGATCAGAGGCAAAGAAGAGGGACCCCCTCCCCCCTAGTAACCTCCAGAAAACAAAGCCAAATACTCACTTCCAGACTCCCACATGTGCTCAGATCAGAGGCAAAGCAGAGGGACCCCCTCCCCCCTAGTAACCTCCAGAAAACAAAGCCAAATACTCACTTCCAAACTCCCACATGTGCTCAGATCAGAGGCAAAGCAGAGGGACCCCCTCCCCCCTAGTAACCTCCAGAAAACAAAGCCAAATACTCACTTCCAGACTCCCACATGTGCTCAGATCAGAGGCAAAGCAGAGGGACCCCCTCCCCCCTAGTAACCTCCAGAAAACAAAGCCAAATACTCACTTCCAGACTCCCACATGTGCTCAGATCAGAGGCAAAGCAGAGGGACCCCCACCCCCCTAGTAACCTCCAGAAAACAAAGCCAAATACTCACTTCCAGACTCCCACATGTGCTCAGATCAGAGGCAAAGCAGAGGGACCCCCTCCCCCCTAGTAACCTCCAGAAAACAAAGCCAAATACTCACTTCCAAACTCCCACATGTGCTCAGATCAGAGGCAAAGCAGAGGGACCCCCTCCCCCCTAGTAACCTCCAGAAAACAAAGCCAAAAACTCACTTCCAGACTCCCACATGTGCTCAGATCAGAGGCAAAGCAGAGGGACCCCCTCCCCCCTAGTAACCTCCAGAAAACAAAGCCAAATACTCACTTCCAAACTCCCACATGTGCTCAGATCAGAGGCAAAGCAGAGGGACCCCCTCCCCCCTAGTAACCTCCAGAAAACAAAGCCAAATACTCACTTCCAGACTCCCACATGTGCTCAGATCAGAGGCAAAGCAGAGGGACCCCCTCCCCCCTAGTAACCTCCAGAAAACAAAGCCAAATACTCACTTCCAGACTCCCACATGTGCTCAGATCAGAGGCAAAGCAGAGGGACCCCCTCCCCCCTAGAAACCACCAGAAAACAAAGCCAAATACTCACTTCCAGACTCCCACATGTGCTGAAATCAGATTAAAAGCAGAGGGACCCCCTCCCCCCTAGTAACCTCCAGAAAACAAAGCCAAATACTCACTTCCAGACTCCCACATGTGCTGAAATCAGATTAAAAGCAGAGGGACCCCCTCCCCCCTAGAAACCTCCAGAAAACAAAGCCAAATACTCACTTCCAGACTCCCACATGTGCTCAGATCAGAGGCAAAGCAGAGGGACCCCCTCCCCCCTAGAAACCTCCAGAAAACAAAGCCAAATACTCACTTCCAGACTCCCACATGTGCTCAGATCAGAGGCAAAGCAGAGGGACCCCCTCCCCCCTAGTAACCTCCAGAAAACAAAGCCAAATACTCACTTCCAGACTCCCACATGTGCTCAGATCAGAGGCAAAGCAGAGGGACCCCCTCCCCCCTAGTAACCTCCAGAAAACAAAGCCAAATACTCACTTCCAGACTCCCACATGTGCTCAGATCAGAGGCAAACAGAGGGACCCCCTCCCCCCTAGAAACCACCAGAAAACAAAGCCAAATACTCACTTCCAGACTCCCACATGTGCTCAGATCAGAGGCAAAGCAGAGGGACACCCTCCCCCCTAGAAACCTCCAGAAAACAAAGCCAAATACTCACTTCCAGACTCCCACATGTGCTCAGATCAGAGGCAAAACAGAGAGACCCCCTCCCCCCTAGAAACCTCCAGAAAACAAAGCCAAATACTCACTTCCAGACTCCCACATGTGCTCAGATCAGAGGCAAAGCAGAGGGACACCCTCCCCCCTAGAAACCTCCAGAAAACAAAGCCAAATACTCACTTCCAGACTCCCACATGTGCTCAGATCAGAGGCAAAGCAGAGGGACCCCCTCCCCCCTAGAAACCTCCAGAAAACAAAGCCAAATACTCACTTCCAGACTCCCACATGTGCTCAGATCAGAGGCAAAGCAGAGAGACCCCCTCCCCCCTAGAAACCACCAGAAAACAAAGCCAAATACTCACTTCCAGACTCCCACATGTGCTCAGATCAGAGGCAAAGCAGAGGGACCCCCTCCCCCCTAGAAACCTCCAGAAAACAAAGCCAAATACTCACTTCCAGACTCCCACATGTGCTCAGATCAGAGGCAAAGCAGAGGGACCCCCTCCCCCCTAGAAACCTCCAGAAAACAAAGCCAAATACTCACTTCCAGACTCCCACATGTGCTCAGATCAGAGGCAAAGCAGAGGGACCCCCTCCCCCCTAGTAACCTCCAGAAAACAAAGTCAAATACTCACTTCCAAACTCCCACATGTGCTGAAATCAGAGGCAAAGCAGAGGGACCCCCTCCCCCCTAAAAACCACCAGAAAACAAAGCCAAATACTCACTTCCAGACTCCCACATGTGCTCAGATCAGAGGCAAAGCAGAGGGACCCCCTCCCCCCTAGTAACCTCCAGAAAACAAAGCCAAATACTCACTTCCAGACTCCCACATGTGCTCAGATCAGAGGCAAAGCAGAGGGACCCCCTCCCCCCTAGTAACCTCCAGAAAACAAAGCCAAATACTCACTTCCAAACTCCCACATGTGCTCAGATCAGAGGCAAAGCAGAGGGACCCCCTCCCCCCTAGTAACCTCCAGAAAACAAAGCCAAATACTCACTTCCAGACTCCCACATGTGCTCAGATCAGAGGCAAAGCAGAGGGACCCCCTCCCCCCGAGTAACCTCCAGAAAACAAAGCCAAATACTCACTTCCAAACTCCCACATGTGCTCAGATCAGAGGCAAAGCAGAGGGACCCCCTCCCCCCTAGTAACCTCCAGAAAACAAAGCCAAAAACTCACTTCCAGACTCCCACATGTGCTCAGATCAGAGGCAAAGCAGAGGGACCCCCTCCCCCCTAGAAACCTCCAGAAAACAAAGCCAAATACTCACTTCCAGACTCCCACATGTGCTGAAATCAGATTAAAAGCAGAGGGACCCCCTCCCCCCTAGTAACCTCCAGAAAACAAAGCCAAATACTCACTTCCAGACTCCCACATGTGCTGAAATCAGATTAAAAGCAGAGGGACCCCCTCCCCCCTAGTAACCTCCAGAAAACAAAGCCAAATACTCACTTCCAGACTCCCACATGTGCTGAAATCAGATTAAAAGCAGAGGGACCCCCTCCCCCCTAGAAACCTCCAGAAAACAAAGCCAAATACTCACTTCCAGACTCCCACATGTGCTCAGATCAGAGGCAAAGCAGAGGGACCCCCTCCCCCCTAGAAACCTCCAGAAAACAAAGCCAAATACTCACTTCCAGACTCCCACATGTGCTCAGATCAGAGGCAAAGCAGAGGGACCCCCTCCCCCCTAGAAACCTCCAGAAAACAAAGCCAAATACTCACTTCCAGACTCCCACATGTGCTCAGATCAGAGGCAAAGCAGAGGGACCCCCTCCCCCCTAGTAACCTCCAGAAAACAAAGCCAAATACTCACTTCCAGACTCCCACATGTGCTCAGATCAGAGGCAAAGCAGAGGGACCCCCTCCCCCCTAGTAACCTCCAGAAAACAAAGCCAAATACTCACTTCCAGACTCCCACATGTGCTCAGATCAGAGGCAAAGCAGAGGGACCCCCTCCCCCCTAGAAACCTCCAGAAAACAAAGCCAAATACTCACTTCCAGACTCCCACATGTGCTCAGATCAGAGGCAAAGCAGAGGGACCCCCTCCCCCCTAGTAACCTCCAGAAAACAAAGCCAAATACTCACTTCCAGACTCCCACATGTGCTCAGATCAGAGGCAAAGCAGAGGGACCCCCTCCCCCCTAGAAACCTCCAGAAAACAAAGCCAAATACTCACTTCCAGACTCCCACATGTGCTCAGATCAGAGGCAAAGCAGAGGGACCCCCTCCCCCCTAGTAACCTCCAGAAAACAAAGCCAAATACTCACTTCCAGACTCCCACATGTGCTCAGATCAGAGGCAAAGCAGAGGGACCCCCTCCCCCCTAGAAACCTCCAGAAAACAAAGCCAAATACTCACTTCCAGACTCCCACATGTGCTCAGATCAGAGGCAAAGCAGAGGGACCCCCTCCCCCCTAGTAACCTCCAGAAAACAAAGCCAAATACTCACTTCCAGACTCCCACATGTGCTCAGATCAGAGGCAAAGCAGAGGGACCCCCTCCCCCCTAGAAACCTCCAGAAAACAAAGCCAAATACTCACTTCCAGACTCCCACATGTGCTCAGATCAGAGGCAAAGCAGAGGGACCCCCTCCCCCCTAGAAACCTCCAGAAAACAAAGCCAAATACTCACTTCCAGACTCCCACATGTGCTCAGATCAGAGGCAAAGCAGAGGGACCCCCTCCCCCCTAGTAACCTCCAGAAAACAAAGCCAAATACTCACTTCCAGACTCCCACATGTGCTCAGATCAGAGGCAAAGCAGAGGGACCCCCTCCCCCCTAGTAACCTCCAGAAAACAAAGCCAAATACTCACTTCCAGACTCCCACATGTGCTCAGATCAGAGGCAAAGCAGAGGGACCCCCTCCCCCCTAGTAACCTCCAGAAAACAAAGCCAAATACTCACTTCCAGACTCCCACATGTGCTGAAATCAGAGGCAAAGCAGAGGGACCCCCTCCCCCCTAGTAACCTCCAGAAAACAAAGCCAAATACTCACTTCCAGACTCCCACATGTGCTCAGATCAGAGGCAAAGCAGAGGGACCCCCTCCCCCCTAGAAACCTCCAGAAAACAAAGCCAAATACTCACTTCCAGACTCCCACATGTGCTCAGATCAGAGGCAAAGCAGAGGGACCCCCTCCCCCCTAGAAACCTCCAGAAAACAAAGCCAAATACTCACTTCCAGACTCCCACATGTGCTGAAATCAGAGGCAAAGCAGAGGGACCCCCTCCCCCCTAGTAACCTCCAGAAAACAAAGCCAAATACTCACTTCCAGACTCCCACATGTGCTCAGATCAGAGGCAAAGCAGAGGGACCCCCTCCCCCCTAGAAACCTCCAGAAAACAAAGCCAAAAACTCACTTCCAGACTCCCACATGTGCTCAGTTCAGAGGCAAAGCAGAGGGACCCCCTCCCCCCTAGAAACCTCCAGAAAACAAAGCCAAATACTCACTTCCAGACTCCCACATGTGCTCAGATCAGAGGCAAAGCAGAGGGACCCCCTCCCCCCTAGAAACCTCCAGAAAACAAAGCCAAATACTCACTTCCAGACTCCCACATGTGCTCAGATCAGAGGCAAAGCAGAGGGACCCCCTCCCCCCTAGAAACCTCCAGAAAACAAAGCCAAATACTCACTTCCAGACTCCCACATGTGCTCAGATCAGAGGCAAAGCAGAGGGACCCCCTCCCCCCTAGAAACCACCAGAAAACAAAGCCAAATACTCACTTCCAGACTCCCACATGTGCTCAGATCAGAGGCAAAGCAGAGGGACCCCCTCCCCCCTAGAAACCTCCAGAAAACAAAGCCAAAAACTCACTTCCAGACTCCCACATGTGCTCAGATCAGAGGCAAAGCAGAGGGACCCCTCCCCCCTAGAAACCACCAGAAAACAAAGCCAAATACTCACTTCCAGACTCCCACATGTGCTCAGATCAGAGGCAAAGCAGAGGGACCCCCTCCCCCCTAGAAACCACCAGAAAACAAAGCCAAATACTCACTTCCAGACTCCCACATGTGCTCAGATCAAAGGCAAAGTATTTGGCCTCTGTGTACACTCTGTGTACACTCGTTGTGTACACTCTCTTGGCCTCTGAGTGCTGGTTTTCCTCTTTTTCCTTTCTCTTTTGACTGGGGGGAGGTCCCTGTTGTTCTAGAGTTTCCTTCCTGTGAGAGAGGAGGGGCTCTCTGGGACTCATGGTGCTGGTTTTCCTCTTTCTTTTGAGTGGGGGGAGGTCCCTGTTGTTCCTAGAGTTCCCTTCCTGTGAGAGAGGTGTGGGTGTCAGGGACTCATGGTTCTGGTTTTCCTTCTCTCTTTTGAGTGGGGGGAGGTCTCTGTTGTTCCTAGAGTTCCCTTCCTGTGAGAGAGGTGTGGGTGTCAGGGACTCATGTTTCTGGTTTTCCTTCTCTCTTTTGAGTGGGGGGAGGTCCCTGTTGTTCCTAGAGTTCCCTTCCTGTGAGAGAGGTGTGGGTGTCAGGGACTCATGGTTCTGGTTTTCCTTCTCTCTTTTGAGTGGGGGGAGGTCCCTGTTGTTTCTAGAGTTTCCTTCCTGTGAGAGAGGAGGGGCTCTCTGGGACTCATGGTGTTGGTTTTCCTCTTTTTCCTTCTCTCTTTTGATTGGGGGGAGGTCCCTGTTGTTTCTAGAGTTTCCTTCCTTTGAGAGAGGAAGTTTGCTCTGGGACTCATGGTTCTGGTTTTCCTCTTTTTTCCTTCTCTCTTTTGAGTGGGGGGAGGTCCCTGTTGTTTCTAGAGTTTCCTTCCTGTGAGAGAGGAGGGGCTCTCTGGGACTCATGGTGCTGGTTTTCCTCTTTCTTTTGAGTGGGGGGAGGTCCCTGTTGTTCTAGCGTTTCCTTCCTGTGAGAGAGGAGGGGCTCTCTGGGACTCATGGTGCTGGTTTTCCTTCTTTCTTTTGAGTGGGGGGAGGTCCCTATTGTTCTAGCGTTTCCTTCCTGTGAGAGAGTAAGGGCGCTCTGGGACTCATGGTGCTGGTTTTCCTTCTCTCTTTTGAGTGGGGGGAGGTCCCTGTTGTTTCTAGAGTTTCCTTCCTGTGAGAGAGGAGGCGCTCTCTGGGACTCATGGTGCTGGTTTTCCTTCTCTCTTTTGAGTGGGGGGAGGTCCCTGTTGTTGTAGCGTTTCTTTCCCGTGAGAGAGGAAGTGCGCTCTGGGACTCATGGTTCTGGTTTTCCTTCTCTCTTTTGAGTGGGGGGAGGTCCCTGTTGTTTCTAGAGTTTCCTTCCTGTGAGAGAGGAGGCGCTCTCTGGGACTCATGGTGCTGGTTTTCCTTCTCTCTTTTGACTGGGGGGAGGTCCCTGTTGTTTCTAGAGTTTCCTTCCTGTGAGAGAGGAGGGGCTCTCTGGGACTCATGTTTCTGGTTTTCCTCTTTCTTTTGAGTGGGGGGAGGTCCCTGTTGTTCTAGCGTTTCCTTCCTGTGAGAGAGGAAGGGCGCTCTGGGACTCATGGTTCTGGTTTTCCTTCTCTCTTTTGAGTGGGGGGAGGTCCCTGTTGTTTCTAGAGTTTCCTTCCTGTGAGAGAGGAGGGGCTCTCTGGGATTCATGGTGCTGGTTTCTCTCTTTCTTCCTTTTCTCTTTTGACTGGGGGGAGGTCCCTGTTGTTTCTAAAGTTTCCTTCCTGTGAGAGAGGAAGGGCGCTCTGGGACTCATGGTTCTGGTTTTCCTTCTCTCTTTTGAGTGGGGGGAGGTCCCTGTTGTTTCTAGAGTTTCCTTCCTGTGAGAGAGGAGGGGCGCTCTGGGACTCATGGTGCTGGTTTCTCTCTTTCTTCCTTTTCTCTTTTGACTGGGGGGAGGTCCCTGTTGTTTCTAGAGTTTCCTTCCTGTGAGAGAGGAGGGGCTCTCTGGGACTCATGGTGCTGGTTTTCCTTCTCTCTTTTGAGTGGGGGGAGGTCCCCGTTGTGTACAGAGTATCCTTCCTGTGAGAGAGGAGGGGCTCTCTGGGACTCATGGTGCTGGTTTTCCTTTTTTTCTTTCTTTTTCCTTCTCTTTTGAGTGGGGGGAGGTCTCTGGTATGCCTCAATGTTTGCAGCCTTTGTTTGGAATTGGAGCAGTGCACTGGTCTTACCCTGCTGGTTGCTTGTACGGGAGGGGAGATCTGCATTGCCTCTGGTAGTGGAGCATGAGACTGAGTGTGATGTGAGGATCAATCATGCGACTGTGTAAATCATGAGAGTGAGTCCTTATCAAACCTACCTAGGAGAAGGAAAACTCCCACTAAACCTCCGCTGCCTTGTGGCTATACCCATTCATGGGAAAGGCTTCAGGAGAAAACCTCGAGGAAAAATCCGGAGCCGGAGTCCCGAAAGCAGTTCGTGACTGTGTTACAGTCATGTTCTGGTAACTCCTGCGACGCAGCTGGAACCAATCGTATTGGCTCTGCCTTTCCATTGGACTATTTCAGTGGCGTGGAGAGGGGGGATTCTCTGCTTGGGTAACAGCCTATCCCCCATAAAAATCTAACCAGGCCTTCGTGCTCTAGAGAGGAACTCCAGCCTCGCATACAGCATGGAAACAACACGGGAAGTGGCAGTTACCGGTTATAAGTCGCTGCTCGATTGGCGAAGAGCTTAACGCCAGGGGCTACTTCCGAAGGTGGGAGAGGTCATCGTGCCTCATTGGGCAGCTATCGCCCGCCTTAAGCTGGGCAGCCCCCAGCCAGTAGGATGCTGCCTCGCCACAGTCTGTTAACCTCACTGGGTGCGTGGGGTTTAGGCTGAAAACCGACAAGCAGATCGACAACTCAGCACCATGCAACAAACATAAGAAAACTTCAGCCCTTAAGTTGGGCACCTGGAACGTTCGGACAATGACCCCCGGCTTTTCTGATGACTTGCGAGAATTGGATGATGTATGTAAGACAGCTGTCATTGATATGGAGCTGAGCAGACTGCAGATGGACATAGTTGCCCTTCAAGAGACAAGGCTGCCAGACTCAGGATCTATTAAGGAGAGAAATTTCTCATTTCTCATGATGGCAAGGAAAGCCATCAAGTGAGACTAGGGAATATGGAGTTGGCTTTGCAGTTAGAAACACCCTACTTGGATCCATTATCCCACCTACTGGAGGAAGTGAAAGAACTCTGTCTCTGCAGCTACAGACATCAGTAGGGCTGGTCACTCTTATTAGTGCATATGCACCAACACTATCATCTTCAGCAGAATCCAAAGACAAATTCTATGATGATCTGGCTGCCACTATCAAGAAAATCCCTGAGAAAGAACCATTGTTTATCCTTGGTGATTTTAATGCAAGAGTTGGATCTGACCATAGTTCTTGGCCCGCTTGTCTAGGTCGTTTTGGCATCGGGAAGATGAATGAAAACAGCCAACGCCTGCTAGAGTTTTGCTGCTATCATGATTTTTGCATTAGCAACACATTCTTTAACACAAAGCCTCAACACAGAGTGGCAACACCCTAGATCGAAGCATTGGCATCAGCTTGACCTGATCCTCACCAGGCGCTCCAGCCTTCCCAGCATTAAGATCACACGTAGCTATCAGAGTGCTGATTGCGATACTGACCACTCCTTGGTGTGCAGCAGAGTAAAACTGCAAGCAAAGAGGCTGCATCACTCAAAGAAGGAAGGAAGACCACGAATTAACATCAGCAAGACCCGCAGTCTGGAAAAAGTGTTGGAATTTGACCAAGCACTTGAGGAAATTCTCCCAGGCCCGGCTGAAGCAAATGCTTCTGGACGGTGGGAACATTTCAAGAATGTTGTTTATACTACCGCCTTGTCAGTTTTGGTAAGCAGGTTAGAAAGACAGCAGATTGGTTTGAAGCCCACTCGGAGGAGCTGACACCAGCCCTTGAGGAAAAGAGGAGAGCTCTAACTGCATATAAAGCCTGTTCTATTGAGCGCAACCTTCAAGCCCTGAGAGTCGCCCGTAGCAAAGTCCAACAGATTGCCAGGAGATGTGCTAACAATTATTGGCTGCAGCTTTGCTCTCAGATCCAGGTAGCAGCTGACACAGGCAACATCAAGGGGATGTATGATGGCATCAAGCAGGCCTTAGGTCCAACAGTGAGGAAATCTGCCCCGCTTAAGTCCGCTACAGGTGAGGTCATCCAGGACCGAGCACAGCAAATGGCACGCTGGGTGCAGCACTACTCTGAGCTATACTCCAGAGAAAATGTAGTAACTGAAGAAGAATTAAACAACATTGAGTGCCTGCCTGTCTTGGAGGAGCTTGACAGTGAACCAACTTTAGAAGAACTAAACGAAGCCCTGGATTCCCTTGCTTTTGGCAAGGCACCCGGGAAAGATAACATCCCTGCTGAAGTTCTGAGGTGCTGTAGAGGGACCATTTCCACTGAACTGTACAAGATATTCTGCCTTTGTTGGAGGGAAGGTGGAGTACCACAGGACATGAAGGACGCTAATATCGTCACACTGTACAAGATCAAGGGTGACAGGGGTGACTGTAACAACTACTGTGGCATCTCTCTTCTTAGTGTTGTAGGGAAGCTGCTTGCCCAAGTCATACTGAAGAGGCTTCAGGTGCTTGCAGAGAGGATCTATCCTGAATCACAGTGTGGATTTCGAGCCAACAGGTCCACCACTGATATGGTATTTTCCCTTCGACAGTTGCAAGAGAAATGTAGGGAACAAAGACAGCCACTCTTTGTAGCCTTCATAGACCTTACAAAGGCTTTTGATTTGGTTAGTAGGGATGGCCTTTTTAAAATCCTCCCCAAGATTGGATGCCCACCTAAGCTCCTCAACATCATCAAGAAGGGCACTGTAGTTTTTGATGGCTTAACATCAGACTCCTTTCACATCCGAAGTGGAGTGAAGCAGGGCTGCGTCCTCGCA
Organism: Cryptoblepharus egeriae; assembly: GCA_030015325.1. Classification (NCBI taxonomy): domain Eukaryota; kingdom Metazoa; phylum Chordata; class Lepidosauria; order Squamata; family Scincidae; genus Cryptoblepharus; species Cryptoblepharus egeriae. Next base: position 65,614,135 of record JAREYC010000001.1, on the reverse strand, counting down.
CCAACTTTATTTGGGATCTTTTTTGCAGTCATGCTGAAGCATGCTTTTGGAAATGCAAAAGAGGGAATCTATCTCTGGACCAGATCAGACGGAAAACTCTACAATCCTTCCAGACTAAGAGCAAAGTCCAAAGTCCAGCTGAAATGCTTGCGGGAGTTCCTCTTCGCCGATGACGCTGCTGTTACTGCTCACTCTGCCGAAGACCTTCAACGACTTATGGACCGTTTTAGCAAAGCCTGCCAAGACTTTGGACTAACAATCAACCTGAAGAAAACACAAGTCATGGGTCAGGGTGTGGATTCACCTCCCTGTATCACAATCTCTGAACATGAACTGGAGGTTGTCCATGACTTTGTGTATCTTGGCTCAACTATCTCTGACACTCTCTCCTTAGACTCTGAGCTGAATAAACGCATTGGTAAAGCGGCTACTACATTCTCCAGGCTTACAAAGAGAGTATGGCTTAATAAGAAGCTGACGGAACATACAAAGATCCAGGTCTATAGAGCTTGCGTCCTGAGCACACTCTTGTACTGCAGTGAGTCTTGGACCCTTTATGCATGGCAGGAGAGGAAGCTGAACACCTTCCATATGCGCTGTCTCCGATGTATTCTTGGCATCACCTGGCATGACAAAGTCTCAAATGACGCAGTATTGGAACGTGCTGGAATCTCTAGCATGTTCACACTTCTGAAACAGCGGCGTCTACGCTGGCTTGGGCATGTCGTGAGAATGGCTGATGGTCGGATTCCAAAAGATCTCTTATATGGAGAATTAGTGCAGGGAAAGCGCCCAAGAAGGAGACCACAGCTGCGATACAAGGACATCTGCAAGAGGGATCTAAAGGCCTTGGGAATGGACATTAACAGCTGGGAAACCTTGACCTCTGACCGTTCAGCGTGGAGGCAAAAGACCCAGCATGGCCTTTTGGAAGAGACACTTGTTCGGCAGGCTGAAGCAAAGACAGACCCGAAAGCAGCGAAACCTGGGACCTGGGCAGGGGACGGAATTTATTTGTCCTCAGTGTGGAAGGGATGGCCACTCTCACATTGGCCTCTTTAGTCACACCAGATGTTGTTTCAGGACCTCCAATCAGAGCACAATACCATAGTCTTTCGAGACTGAAGGTTGCCAATAATATTATATATAAAACCAAAAAGATACTAGAAGACGTGTTCATCACAGCCATTATGTGTATGGGCAAACTCCTGATTTTGGAAGAACGCAACAGGACATAGGTATCATGTTGTCTTGTGTGCTCCAGAAAGCATCTGATGGGACCGCTGGAGGGTCTGCATCAGCCAATTTGGCAAGCTAGCACATCAAGTCATGAAGGCCCTCCCCTCATACAGTGGAGCAGTGCTCCAGGTGGTGGGTATTGGGTAGGGTGATATACTATTGCTTCCTTTCTGCTGGTTTTTTGGCTAAAATTTTGGATATAATAGAGATATTTCAAGATGATTTGTTTTATTGCATGAAATTAGCATCCAATATGTAACATGATGTTATTATTCAAAAGTATCAAGATTAAAAATTTTGACCAGTGGTACCACTCTCCTGTAGTCTGCATCCCTCTAGTGATGCCACAGGATGGACCACTATAAGAAAAAGGAAGCTGGACTAGATAGACCTTTGGCCAGACAGCACTTATCTTGAATGCAGACAGCATCATGCTCAAGGCCTTTGTTCCTTGGACCATTTTGTTCTTTGGCTCACATTGCCTTGCTGTTGGTCTGTGGATGGAAAACCCCCTGGAACGGCTTGTCTCTTAGCAATCCAGCAGATCCTCATGAAATGCAAATCCTTATCTTGAAAATTTGGTCAAGATTTGCATATTTTCACTTCTGTCACTCACAGACAAGTTCCTACTTGAGAACAATATGATTATTTCTTATCGTTATCAGGGACAGGAACTTGATTCAGGAGGATTCAACTCAAGTTGCCCAAAACGTTTTTTGATGTCTTATGTCAGCCTGAGTTATGGATGTCGCTGATGTTATGATTAACTTAGGGCCAGTGGCTGCAAAAACAAATCTGGGTTTTTATTTGGGCTTTTATGACCTCTTTTAGGTTCAACACCTTGCTATAGCCCTTGGTTTAGGGCAGTTCTAGCCACAGCCTTTTGCCACAGTTCCCCACTCCTTTTCTTCCTAACTAGTACCACTACCTTTCTTGCATCTTTCTGTTTTTCATGCACTCCAGAACCTTCCCTTCCTTCCTCTAGGTTCCTTTGGGAAGCCAAACTAAGGGCAAAATCCAGAATAACTACAGGGAGACCTTGCTCTGGTGTAGGAACAATTTACTCTGGATTCCAATATGAATTTCCCATAGTTTTTCACTAGGTGGTGCAGTAAATAAAGGTGCACATAATATCTCTTACGTGCTCCTGTAGTTACTCTGGATTGTAAGGTTATCTGCCTATATCTTTTCTCTCTTTCCCCATGTTTTTCCCCCTCATCACTCTACTCCTTCACTTCTAAGGAGCTCTTCTCCTCTCCTTCTCTCTCCTCTGTCTTCCTGCATGGTTTTTTGCATATGTGTTAGTGACACTGTATAATATAATTTAATTTATAATTTATAAATTATTATATATATTATATTATATATATTTCTAATTTATATAATTACTGGATAATATAATTTAACTTATCTGAGTGCATGCTCCCGTAAGTCCCAGATCAAACCCTTATTTTAGTTTTTTGAACACTTTTCGCATAAATTTGGGTGCATCTTTATACTTGTTGGTTACAAATACACTGAATTACATAAGTATATCATTAGCTTCAACAAAAAAGTCCCTACAAACTATTACTTCCCCACTCATGCTCACATGAGACACGTGTTTTGTTTTGTTTTAAGTCAGCGCAGGTAACACAATGAAGTAAGCATATCATCTACACAATGAAGTAAGCATAACATCTTCTGACTAGACTTGCCATCTCTTTAGGAAGGTAAAAAGTGATGTCCATGAAGGAATTAGCACATTTTCAAATTATCTTTTGTCTAGCAAAGTTATGTTTATAGATCCTATTAGGAAAATGTTCAGGCTCCTACAATTACACAGTGAGCACAAACTTTGTGACACGGTTGTAATACAAAAGCTGATGGATCATCTGCAGATGGCTCAAGGTCCCCAGGAGAAAAATAAATTTCTTGAAAATGGAGCTCCCATTCTAAGTTATACAGCCATTGATAAAGAAGAATGGTTTTGACCTAAGAAGCACAAAGTCACTTATATGTTATAAAGAGTGAAGATGTTTATTTTGGTAATTCATAGTGGTGTCAGACTATATGAAACAATCTTGCACTGCTAAGCCTTTCAGGGGTTAGCAAAGGACTTAATACTGTTGTGATTTTTACTATTGTGGTCATAATGTTCCTTTTCTGTTGTTGAGCATGTCTTTTTCCCTTGAAAAATCAATACAATGATCAGCTCAGAAAAATAAAACACTTGAGCCATAAGATTTGAAAAACAGTCAGGCTTGCTTTTGACATTAAACCTTGATCAATTTGGAACACTGAAATCATTGTCCTTTGAATGTTGCTTGAAAGTTCATGTGCTGTTTTTGAACAGCACATGTTTCCATCTTTTCAGTTTGTTTTCTTTTTTCTGATCTTTGATACACATTTTAAATCATTGTTGGAGTGTATGTCATGCAAGACAAAATCACACCTTGGCACAATAAACAAGACAATATATCATAAAAATTAACAATGAAGGTCAACAATTGCATTCATAAAGATTTTCCAAAAGCAAAAGAAGTAAACAGCAACTTTCAAAAGAACATATAATCCTAACCATGTCTACTCAGAAGTAAGCCACATTGTGTTTAATGGGCCTTACTCCAAGGAATGTGTCTTTAGGATTGTGGCTTACTCAATTATCTTTTCAAAACTGGATATGAAGCTTGCCTTGTAAGGGTATTACAGTCCATCCTAACAACACTATACCTGTTTTTGTGGAAATCCCACTGTGTGACTTACCCTAAAATCCAGAGTAACTACGGGAGCACGTAAGAGACTTTACGTGCACCCGTAGTTACTGCACCACCTAGTGAAAACCTATGGGAAATTCATATTGCAATCCAGAGCAAATTGTTCTTACACTGGAGCAAGGACTCCCCGTAGTTACTCAGGATTGTGCCCTTTCTCTCATGTAAATGGATACAGTACGCAGCCTTAGAAGGCAGTAGGGAGGAGCAGTATTTGACCCTTTAGATGACTAGATTCAAGATTTGTTCATGTTGTGGTGCCGTTCATGTATATTTCTTTATCTCTGCCATGCCACACCTATAAGAATTACTACACTGATCACTAAAATATAATTTCTTGTGAAGCATGAATCAGCAATGTTAGTGAGGAGAACAGTTGTCTAGGGAGACAGGCCTTGGGCAAAATGCCATCTGCACATAGAGAGGCAACCTTGAGGTTTATGGTCTCAATCACAATATCCACATTAAAATTTATTTATTCCACATAATAAAATTTAATGGTTTCAGAAGAATGGCAGGCTGAGTTTCCTGACCTTTCCAGGCAATCAGAAAGAAAAATCCTAGATGCACAACAATTTATCCATCCAACATTTCTTTGACAGGCTGCTCAGATACTAAAAAAGAAAGATACGGATCTAGATTTCCTCCTCCCCCACACACTTTTCAAGTCACAAAAGAGCACAGTGTCAACCATTGCTGCACCAATATGTGTGCTTGACATTCACAAAACTAATCTAAATTGCATTTTTAAAATCACAATAGATATGTGACATCAGGGGAAATTCACATTTCCCCAATAATACAATATTAAAGTTGAGAGCTGAGAAAATGTTATTTCCCCAAAGAAGTGTCAATTAAGGGAAAGGCATCTAGATTTCTCAAGAACTGAATAACAGCTGACCATTAAATTACCAAAAAAAATCATTTAGGCTTGATACTGACTCTACAGAAGTCAAGAATCAAAACATGATCAACCAGACAGTTTCATAGTTTTGCCTAAACTCTGGGGCTGCGGTCCCAACACCCATTTAGGACAGCATAAGCCCAGGTGTAAGCCTCATGTTGGCCTAGGGGTGTCACAAAAGTGTGATAAGGTGCTTCTGCCCCACTCCTGGGAGGTTAGGCCACTGCACAGACATACTCCAACTTCCCCATTTGCCAGGTGAGTTAAGCCAATCTAAATTAGTTAGTATTGCGCCATAAGCTGCCTAATAGTTTATTAAACCATTACATATTTGTTCTTTAATAAGGACTGATTTGTTAATTATTTCAAAGAAGATAATCAAATCATTAAGGGTGTTTGTGAACTGTATCCAAATAAATTATTAAGATGCTAGTAAGAACTTAATAAGATGATGTGATATGTTTGGACACCAGAAGGCTGGCATTAACATTTCATATCCAGTTTAAACAATAGGTCAGAAAAGCAACATCTTCAGAATATTCACATTTGCATATTTGCTTATGCAAAATGTGTAAAATATGGAAAAGGTATAAAATTAACAATAAGAGCTACATCTGGAGAATTATTGCTTATATAGTTTTCAAGTGAGATGCCGAGTGTTATGAGATAATAGAATCTATATTGCTATAGAATGATGTTCTCTCCACTTTCTTGGATAAAAAGACATTTCAGGGATGTGACAGATGTTAATGTACATACTGAGATGTGATATCTTTGTAATCTTTGTGCTATTTACAAATACAAGTGTCCCGGTGTACATGGGTGATCCATTTTAGGGACACACACAAGAGAACATTAACAGGAAGCAATAAGCTTTCTCCACACAGAAAGGCATGAGAGGGCATGGAAAACCAAAGATAACTGAATCCACGGATAACAGATCCACAGATATGAGGAGTTACCTGTATATAAGGACAATATGATTCAAGAAAGCAGATTCTTAAAGCAGGTGGTACAATCTTTTGTCCTGTATTATAACTTATAAGAGCAAATAGGACTTAGTAAATTGCCTAGAATTATGGTCAAAACTAAGTGCCAGCTCAAATTATATACTTCCAGCAAATAACTGTATGCTGTGTCTATCTTAAGGTTCAAACTGCAGTGTTTTCTCCCCAGGCAGTGTTTTCTCCCCATCACACTAGCTGGAACTATATGTTTTTTTTCCAGTTGAATAACAGCACTGACTTCAATGAACTGGATTCCTTTGCCCTAGAAGTTTCTGTGTTAGTGCAACGTGAAGCTGGGTTTGCTTATTCCAACACAGTGTTTGTCACCTGAGCAGACTTACAACCCAATCCTTACTGCTCCAGACCTTCCTGGAGCACACAGTTGCACAGCACCAAACGTAACAGCTGCAGCATTCAGCATGCTCCAGGAAGCAGCCACCACCACTTCAGTGGTGCAGAACAAAACTCTCCATTCAAGGGTGTGAATACCTTCCACAGAGTCTCTGGATCCCATGGATCTGAGACCTACTCATCCGTGTAAGGTTGTCTGTATCAGGGCATTGTCTCTGTCCCGGTCATCCTGGGAAGTTCCCTGTATGGGAAAGTCAGGTGGATGGGTGTTGTGTCCTCTTGTCTTGGATGATGGTCTGCAGCTTCTTCATTTTACAATATAAACAAATTAACAATGCAAGAGTTGACAATGTAGGTTTGAGGCTTTCAAAAAAGGTATGGTCTGGAGGCTGAATTGTAGCCTTGCCTGAAAAAGCTAAGCAGGACAGTGGCATACCTGGACAGTTACATCTAGTTACCTGGACAGTTACATCTAGAGCCATGACTGCAGAGTGCATCATGCTATGGCTAGTGCCTGTTCCCAAAGTCCCCTTCCTCACTCAACCTGGTGCTGTGGTGCACAGCATTCCAGAGTTCTCAGAAAGCCTTTTGAGCTTTCAATGGGTTCTTCAAACAAAGTGCCTTCAAAGGCTACTATTTAAAAGGGCTATCGGGAAGCTGAGAAGGCTTTCCAAGCACTCTGGACATCATGTGACACCTCAGTGACTAACCCCCAAATCCAGAATAACTACGGGAGCACGTAAGAGACTTTAAGTGCACCCGTAGTTACTGCACCACCTAGTGAAAACCTACGGGAAATTCATATTAGAATCCAGAGTAAGTTGTTCTTACACTGGAGCAAGGACTCCCTGTAGTTATTCTGGATTTTGCCCTAAGGCTACAATTCAGAGTAACTACAGGCAACATACTTACATAGTTACGTTGTTAGGTAGGTGGATGTAGTTATGGTGCCACCTATGGGAAATGCATAGAGCAATCCAGAGTAAGTGCCTCTTACATCTTCCCATAGTTATTCTGGATTGTAGGAGAATATCATGTGGCTTTCTTGCTGTAACACCAGAGATGTCACTGAAGAAGGATCAGCTGCTAGATGCAAAACCAGGAGTCTACTAACATATCGGTGTGAAGTATCTAGGAATCAGCTGGCTAACCACTCTGAGATATCTTTGAGATGGTGGTTTGACACGATTGCAGCTGGCTGTGAAAGGCTTAAAAAGAGCAAGAATCAGCAATCAGGACTTTGACTGCACCATGAAGGCAAACATCTGTAGAAATGGAGACTCTTATGAGAGTTTTCAGGGATTAATGTTTGAAAAAATCTCACTGAAAACCTAAATTGTTTTCAACCTGCCTATGTCAACTGACTTGAGTCTATTGTGAAAGGTGGTATATATAAATACTGCAACAAAATAAATAAGCTTCATACATTCACTTTGGTTAAAATGTCTTGGGTTGGTTAAAGTGTCTTGTTTTTATTTTTCTTTGTGTTGTGCTTTGTTTTTTTCTGTTCCTTTTTGAGACTGTGAGATGGAATCCAGTAGCAAAAATGAGATAATCCATTAAAAATGAATGAACGGTGTGCAAAGTTAAGAATGAGTTCATAAAAGATTGATTTTTTTTCAAACTGTAAAAAGCCCTGTGTGTTGACATTAGAGCTAAAATTTATTGATCTTAACAATAGGTAGTTTCATTTACTGGGCACAGTCCATTGAAGAGTGCCCTAGCTGGGGTGCCCCATCTATTCTGAATCCAGAGCAGAAAGTTATGCTGGATCCAGAGAGTCAGGAAGCCTGGGCTGCCCTAACTGCTCCAGAGCATGTTCAGTAGGCACCAAGTCAGTGACACCTGGGAAGGGCTTGCTCCGGAGGAGACCCCCCTCAGATCACACTGAACAAGGAACAGCTGTGGTGCTTGTCTTAGAAGGAGTCCCTGATGAAATGCCATTACAGTCTGCAGTGAATACAAGGTGCTTATTGGAGTGGCCTGCTATATCCCCAGGTTAGTGGACTGCCGTTGTTGTGCCATATCCTGAAGTTGAGGCAGATAGTCTGGCCAAGAACTCAGATTTTTGGTCAACACTGCCATTCTTGCTCTGCCATATCATGGACCCCTATGGGTCTTCTCATTGTTGTACCTGCTCCTGAGGTGGTATAGTTCTGAGGATGTGGAAGAGGGCATTTCTGCCCTGGAAACAGGCTCTGGATACAGAGTAACTGCTCTGCCCTAGGCAATGCTAAACATGCCCTCAACATGCCTCTCCTGAACTGCCTAGGCTGCCCCAGCTAGGGCAGCCCAGATCCACCTGTCTTGGGGCAGCCTATGTTGCCTTAGGCTACCCCAAGCCTCTTCCAGAATAACTGGGGTGTCCCATCTTGCAGTTGGGTCAGCCCAGTGACAGACTGGGTAACCCAAGTGCATTTCTGGATTGTGCCCTTAGTCAGACAAACAGAAAAGCTGAATCAACAGCCTGTGGGAATTGAACAGGAATTGTATTTGACCTCCACAAGCTTATCAAGGTTTAGACAAAGTGGTATTTAGAAAAAAAAACTGCCCACACGATGAAAAAGATTTTTTTGAAAATTTGTGCGTGGGGCATCCAAATCCTTGCTGAGCTTCCTGGCAGTGGTGCCAATGTGGTGCCACTGTATCCAGGGGACTCTGGGAAGCATCCTGTATGTAGGGAATTTTTTTCTTTTTGCTATTATATATATATATGGTGCAGACTCGAGAGACTTTATGTCGGGAATTTCAGATACAGTGGAACTTATAGTTTCATTAACAGGCCTTGAGTATGTCATATGGAAACTATGAAATATTATATAAAATATAACATGCTACTGCAACAAGAGCCGTGGCTTGCTAGAAGCACGTGTTTTAGATATTTCTACGTGAACGTGATATCAGATGCCTCAATTACAAAGGAAAACCCAGAATTTTGCACGTATAGCACCAAACACATCTGTGATCACCTGAGAGATTCAAGGCAGCAACATTCATGTATATAACAATGCTTAAATCTAAGGCAGGATTGCAAACCCCAACCCAGGGACCAGGTGAGGCCCAGAGGGAGCCTCTGTCCAGCCAGCAGACAGCTTTTGGGTATCCTGACAGCCTTTGCCCCCCTCAGCCAAATGTGACCAGAGCTATCCACAGGGTGTTGTGAGGTTTGGAAGACAGCACCTTCCAAATGCCTAAAAACCTTACTTTCTGGTTTAACTTTTTGTGTCTTCTGAAAGCCTTAGAAATCTTCCTGCAGGTTGGTGAGACCTCCTTGGCCCTAAGAACACACACTGGGTATTTCCTCTGATGGGCTGGTTCTGAGATATTTACTCCTGTACTGTATATTTAAGTAAGCTGCTTAGAAGATGGGGGAATGAGGGTCTGTTAGTGTGTGTGCATTATTTCTGTGGTGTGTGGCTTGGTGCTTGAAGAAAACCTGGAAATCTAAACCCATTTTTTCATCTAAGTTCCATCTCAATTAATTTATATTTTATATTAGTTTTATATTTCATTATTTTTCTGGCCCTTAACTCTGTGCCAGATATTTAATGTAGACCTCTGGCTGAAAAGTATGGAGACTCCTGATCTAAGGCAATTGTATTGGTGATCATCTTTATTAGATAGTCTCGTTCACATCATCCCTTTTTTGGAACCTGAAATTATTCTCTTTGAGAAACTCACTGCTAAGTTCTATTGAGGATCGGGCTATCATGTGCAGCCTCTTGCAAATGTGTGGCAGAATCCGTCCCAGTCCACCAGAATATTGCAAGCCAGCCATCCACTAAAGCAGGTAAGGCAGCTGCAGAAGCATGGAAAGGACATAATGAGGATGGGCAAAACTGGGCCGGGGCAAAAAAACGGGAATGGTGAGGCTATGAAAGGGATCCAATGGCTACGGTATACACTGGATCCTATCCTTGTTTCTACCTCCCCTTTCTCTTCTCTGTCTTACAACAGAGATTTTGTTGGCTCAGGTCCAAGAAGACCAATTGAGGATCAGGAGGCTTACAGATATGATTTAAATCCTCTGAAGGTTCCCATCCCAGTACAGAATGGCTTCTCTTGAAGTGGTTATATTAGCGGGAATGGGGGAGTCTCACTGTGGAGGATTGCAGAACTCACATATACTAAATATAGAGACTTTTCTGACAGCATGCAGAAGGTTGCAAAAGTACATAATGAAAGAACAAGCAACATCATTTCTCAGCTGTAACATAACAAGGTCCTTGTGACCTATTAGTGAAATGTGCTCCTCTCAAATCCAAAACCTAGTAAAATATAGTAAAATAAAGGGAACAGATACATGATGAGGAAAAATATATATTGATTTCTAAATATCAGGCATGAGAAAACTGAATACACAAATCTAGTGTGAATTGGGTACAGAGCTGATAAGCCTAATTTATACATACTAGAGCAATGGCAAGAGTTACATCCCAGCTTTATTGAGAAAGCAGACCTCTGGTTGTCTATCTTGGAAGGCTCTTTTCTTTCAGCAGAATCCAGCATATGAAGGATTCTTCACTACACGGTGTGACTCCGGAAACTGGAGCAATCACAACCTGGCAGTAAGTCTCAGAACTTACTTGTGCCCAGAGTTTGCTTGATCCTGTCCTTTGTCAACGAGTCACTTTGGGGAGCTGATTCATTCCAAATTTCTGACCTTGAATGCCTGGAAGATCTGCAGTGTTTGGGGGCACTTTCATCATTTTCCCTCGCCGGTGGCTATTTGTGCCAAGAAGACAAGAGTCAGAGAGGGACTGACGCTTTTCACCCTTGGTTACAGCTGGGAGTTGATGCGCCTTTCTCCTGGGAAGTCTCTTTTTAGTCAGGAGGGGGATTCTATCCTCTTGGGGTGGTGGAAGAGGGCCCTTTTTCTTAACGTGTGGAGACGCCTTGTGATCTACAGGTGTCTTCTTCCCACCAGGAGCAAACACATTACCCAAATCCTTCTCCTCAGGATCTGCTGTTTTCTCTTGATCAGGTATCTTATCCTTCCCTGCCGGGGATTTGTTCTTACTGTTATGTGACTTGCTCCTCCCAGTCCTAGACTTGCTTCTCTTGCCACATAGTTTTCTTATCCGCATATGAGTTTCTTTCCTTCTTTCCTGCATTTTCACTAGTGACCCTTTAAAGCCATTTGCAATGAGCTGAGGCTTGGGAGTGAGTTTAACACTGGCAGAAGACTTCCTCCTCATGCCTTGTTCTTCTTGTCCCTTCTCTGGTTCAGGCTCTGAAGAATACCTTCCGTTCTCACTGTTGGGCCACACTTTTTCATTTTTAAGCTCCTTCTTTACAGGAGGGACTTCATTTTTCATAGCTTGTCGGTTGATTTCTTCAGCCTGTTGCTCCAGATCCACAACATGAGGTTTTCTACTCCTTGTTGGCGAGAAGGGTTCAAAAACTGTCTTTTGTTTTTTGCGGGATTCATTACACGCAGCATCTGGGTTTTTTTTAGCTGGATCTGGCTGATTCTGATCTGGCTTCTGTAATCCATTATGCACCTTGTCTAGCCTGGATTGTCCCTCCTCTGGTCTAAGTTGTACCTTTTTTGTCCTGATTTGTCGCTCATCCTGATGTCTTTCGGCTGGTCTAACATTTCCAGAATTGCCCTTGCTTTCTGGCTTGACTTGCCTGTTACTTGTCCTGAGATGCCCTTCATCAAGACCAGGCGTCTCACCTGGCTTGGGAAACATAAAATATCCCTTGTCTGTTCTGGGCAGCTCATCATCCAGCCATGGTTGTCCCTTGTTTGTCTTACCATGCCCCTCAATCTTAATGATTTTCTCTTCTCCTGACACAGGAAATCCAGGACACTTCCCCCCTGGCTTAAAACCCTTCTCTGACTTGGAATATTCCTCATTAGCCTGTGGATGTTCTGCCTGTGGCCAGCTATGGCCAACAGAAGAGGCCCTGTCTTTTGACGGCTCCGTTTCTTTTGCCCAGGCACGACATTCCTCTGCCCATCTTCGCCATTTGTTTGCCCAGCTTCGCCATTCATCTGCCCAGCGACGCTTTTCATGTGACCAAAACCGGCACTTGCCTGAGCCACAGTGTTCTTTTTCCATCATTTCCCTATCATAAAGAGGTATGCCTGCAAGAACCAAAGCAAGTTAGTCAACCAGAGTTCTGTCCAAAAATAGAAGTATAGAAATGGGCTTAATATGAACACCTCTGGCCACCCCATGCCCAGCATGACTTGTCTCCCACTTAATTCCTGCACTTGCTAGAAGCAGATCTAGGTTCAGTGGTCTGGATTTACAGGCTTTATACTAAATCACATATTTTTACTTCTGTCACGCAGTTCAGGTCACTGTTAATGTTGATCCCATAGCATGAGATTTTGAAAACATTAATAAGACCAGAATTCTTGTAAACTAACTGATCCTGAAGTTTAAAATTGTGTCATCAGTATATACTATGTGACAGCATTGGTGCTGGTGGCAGGGGATATGAGTGAGGACCTAGTAAAGTCATGACATAGGTGAGATTCAAACCAGGAAATATCTGATGCAGTTCACGATAATTCTATCTACATTTACTTGGGAATATATCCCAATGGCTACTTACTTGAGGGTAGACATACATGGGCTTGGCCCTCACCGCCCAATCCCAACTCATTTGCACCAACCTAAGGTATCAAAAAAACATGCCATAATGTATGCATAATGCAGTGCAGGTATGCAAGCCTGCCTGTTCCAGTCCAAAGTATGGATTTCACTTACCCCTCTTTCTCATTCAGAAAAGAATAACAGATTTTCTTTTTACAACCATATGAACATACATGTCAGATTTTCTTTTTCCTTTCTTTTGCTTTGTTTTGTGTTTGTGTGGATTAAATAATGCAATGGGGGATATTGAGCCTGATTTTCTGGGGCTCATATTTTCTGAGTGTTCATGATTTTCATATTTTCTGGGGTTCACATTATATGATGAATCATGTGATGTATTTTGCCCCATTCCACTTTACCATTAACATGGACAGATACAGTCTTTCCATCCTCTTCAACTTCCAGGTACTTGCTTTCATTTTCAAGGTGTCTAAAGAGGAGCAAATAAACAATTACTTCAAAGAACGGACAGATGCTTTTAGGAAGAAGACTACCTTCCACGTTATGACTCCCTGTGCCACCTCTTACACATTTACATGAAGATTACATGAAGATTCTTTCAATGTTCATAGTTGTCCTTCTCAAGTAATTCTCCAGCACAGCTCTTTATGCATATCTGAAGCTGTAAAGTTTCACTTAATGACATGCAGAAATTATTGATCATATAACATATCCATCTCACATTTCACTATTGAGAAGTGCCTTCTACTTATGGGCTGTGGTGGTCTCACAGTTTCCTCTTGAATTCTGAAAGTTTAACATATAATTCACATTCACATACATGTACTTCATATGAAGACTCCCTGTCCACTCTCAACAATGAACAGTGAGGGAAATTATTCACAGAAGAGAGTTAAATCCATAATAATTTTATCATCATGGAAAGGAAGGATTAGTAAGGTGTCTGACTCCCTCTTGGATATACATTCATATAAATGGTTCTTTCCACATACCAGTATTGATCAGAAAAACTGATTTTTATAATGTCATAATGTTGTTATAATGTTATAATTGTTATAATGTTGTTATAATATAATATATATGTTATAATATTATATATAATATTATATATAATATAATAAGAGTGCAAGAGGCACTCTTTCAAGTGAGTGTTCCTCTTTCATTTAGCAGGGGGAGAGTAACTGGCCCTACACACCCCAGCAGTGTCTGTTCAAGTGGCTTCTGCTGGTGTTCTTTTTTGCATTTTAGATTGTGAGCCCTTTTGGGACACGGACCCATTAGCTTTCAATTAGCTATTATTATTTTTCCATTTTCTTTGTAAACCTCTTTGTGAACTTGTTAGCTGAAAAGCAGTATATAAATACCTTTATAGATAGATAGATAGATAGATAGATAGATAGATAGATAGATAGATAGATAGATAGATAGATAGATAGATAGATAGATAGATAGATAGATAGATAGATACTACTAATGTCTGAGATTTTGGAAAGAGTTTTCTATTTAAAAGCCACATGTGTGCATTACCTTGCTTGGATAGACGTTTCCATCATATTCTGTCCAGGGCTTCTGAACATATTTGCATATTACAAATAATTATGCATAATGGAGGTTCAAAAAGAGAAGGCTTAAAAGGCTGATTTTTTACCCACTTTACCCATTACCTTTTGGTTGTGATTTTTTTGCCATTGAGGAACGCAGTCATGATGGAAAAGTGGTGGAACCTTTTAGGAGCACTGAAGAAAGATACAGAAAAATCTGAAAGACAGGGGGGTGAATATTGATTAGAAAATTCCACAGCAGAGGATCCAAAGCAGCACACAATCAAAAATCAAAACCACCAGTAAAAGAATGGTCAACAGCAAAGAAAAACACAGATATACCCTACAATCCAGAGTAACTTCGGGAGCACGTAAGAGACATTATGTGTACCCGTAGTTACTGCACCACCTAGTGAAAACCTATGGGAAATTCATTTTACAATCCAGAGCAAATTGTTCTTACACTGGAGCAAGGACTTCCCGTAGTTACTCTGGATTGTGCCCATAGTTTAAAAGAAATTTGAAGGGAATTGCCTGCTGGAATAGAAACATCTTAAGTTCTGTTAAAATGCAAGCAAGGAAGGAGCCAGGCATATTTCATGCAGCAGGGAGTTCCACGTACTTGATCTGGGCTAAGAGTCACCTTTTAAACCATCTAAAAATAGCCTAATTTGCATAAATTATAATTGCCGGTCATCTGAGTTGGTCAAATCCGGTTGGTCATCTGAGGGTTACGTAATAGTTCTTTTACACTTAGCAGGGGACAATTTTCTTAAGAGTTTCTCTTTATTGCAGCATGATGTCTTTTCCAGTGGCTGTTACTGACATCTCTTTTTTAGACTACAAGTCCTTTTGAGACAAGGATCCATTATTTCATTGATCCTGCTATATAAAATGTTTTGTGAACCTTTCCTGTTGATAAGTTGCTGTAACTATTTTTAATTATAATAATATAATCATGAATGCTGCCATGGAGAAGGCTGTCTCAGGTACTACTGTCAACTGAGACTCATCGGAAGGCAACAATTTGTGGAAGTGAGCTTCCCAAAAGAGGTGAGCAGATTCTTATACCTGAAAGAAGTTCAGGAAGTAATCAGACGGCTACATTAGAGGACACCATCACAGGGGCATCGCTCGGGTGGTGCAACTGGTGTGCAGCACACCAAGTAACACGCCTCAGTGGAGTGATGCTCCAGGTGATGTGCAGCATTGCATCACCGCTGCACCATCAGATTCACTGTAGTAGGAAACAGGGTGCACAGATATATGGATTTACTGATAAAAATCTACATATTACCTGAAGAAGAACTTTGTCCTGTGAAGAAGATTTTGATGCCATCCTGATCAAATATAGTAAGGTGTTTCTCAGACTCAGATCTCTCTAAGGAGACACAAAAGGACAAAATCACAAACATTGTGCATCTGTGAGCGACGCCAAGATGTTTTCCCTTCACTTGGTAAACTTCCCTGATAATTTTTTCTTTGACAATATATAAAGACAGGTGTGCTCCCCTTAACCACAGGGGTTCTGCTCCGGAACCCCCAGAGGATACTTGAAACTGTGGAGGACAAGTGTTTCTTGCTCCTCCAGGCCTCACAAAGACATTTAGGGCATTAAAAACATAATTTCCAGTTTCTCTTTAAAATGGGAAGTCATGTATGATGTACATGTACAGATGTCTAAGCCCAGCAGTGGCCATGGACAGACTTGGAGAATTATATTCCATCTGGGTATAAGTATAAAAGACTAAGGACATTTCTGCTTAGAGGCAGGAAAGACTGATTCCTTCCATTAGCACAGCACAACTTGTCTACCAGAATTAAAAGTCTTCAGTGACAGTGTTTGTCTACAGCAGTGATTTTCAACCTTTTCCAGCTCAAGGCACACTTAACAAGGCACTAAAATTGTCAAGGCACACCATCAGTTCTTTTTATCATTGACAAGGCATACCAGACTGTTCAAATCCCCCAATTTTCCTATTAATGAATGTCAATCCCAAAATTCCTGTTGCACTTCTGAGGACTATTCACAGCACATCGGTGTACCACAGCACACCGGTTGAAAATCACTAGTGTATAGTAACAGTGAAAAACAGATTTTTCATGTCTCTGTTTCTTGATTGCTTACTATTCCCTCCCAAATTTAAAGAACCCAAGCTTCAACCACTACCACTTCTATTACCAGGCTGAAGAATGAACCTCAGTGAAAGTCATCAGTGTGCTATGGATTATATCATCATAATTTATGAGTAAAATTATACATCAGCCACAGATGGAATATTTTTCCCTTCTGAAGGTGTTTTGCTTCACTGGGCTAAATGCAATCTAGGCCAATAATTTTCAGAAAGGGATGCCAGTATATACAGTACTTTAGTTTATAGCCTGATAATAGGTTTGTTGAAGGGAGAGTACTATTTGAGATTTATATATGTACTCCTTCAGAGATTGTGCCGAGGGGCACCTCCATTCAGCTTTCTCCTATTGGGAGTTGCCCACTTCTCCAGTTTCTCAAAGCTGCTTCCATTGCTGGTACTTTGTGCACCCAGCTAGAGGATTTCAATATTTTCTCCTCTTCAGGAGCTGCAAACTGGCTGGGGAACTGTGGACTCCAACATGCTTGAAAGTTTGCTCCAAGCTGCTTTCTGTTCTGCCAAGCTGTTACCTCCAGCACAATACACATGTACATAGTATTAATTATTATGAAATGTTAATAGCTAACTGCCACTGTGAGTGATCGATCATATAACAAATTTAGTGGAGAGGAAAAGACAGTGGAACCCCTAACTCACAGTGGAACTCTACAATCCAGAGTAACTACAGGAGCACGTAAGAGACATTACGTGCACCCATACTTACTACACCATCTAGTGAAAACCTACGGGAAATTCATGTTGCAATCCAGAGTAAATTGTTCTTACACTGGAGCAAGGACTCCCTATAGTTACTCTGGATTGCGCCCGAAGTCTGGGTCCTCAACAAAGGCCTGTCAGGCATGAGAGTCCCTGCCAGTAGCTACGGTACCACCGGCATAGCCCTTTGTATACCTGGAGCACACAATCCCACCACCACAAAAAGGTACTGTCCAGCGGTGGATCCCTGCAAAAACTAGTGTTTTGCCTCCCTCCTCTATCTACAGCCCTGGAGGAAATCAGGAAATCTTTACATGTAAGTGACAAAGGTCTTATATTGCCCTTACGTGGAAATCATTTACCACTTGAGACATCCACAGGTGACAGTTAATAGTCAATAGATGCAGTGAAACGCTATAAAGTCCTTGGTTTGATCAAATACTGGGTGAGGCCCTTGTCTCTCCTCAGGAACACTTACTTGAGCCTTTGAAAGAACTGTTGCTCTTTCCATTATGGTGATCCTGTGTGCTTTCTAGAATAAAAAATATGTATACAAATTATTTATAATATGCATAAAATGATGGTGATTATGATGATAATGATATTTGATGAAATTAGGAGGTCCATCTTTAGCTTCCATCTTGCTTTAAATTATTCCAGTTTTCTTGCTGTTGTTAACACGCTATAGGCAGATCTGTGAACTAGGAAGGAATCCTTGGGTTCCATTCAGACTATAGCCATGAACCAAGCAAGTGATCAATAAGGCAAGGAGTTTGGCTCTGACCTTCGGCTTTCCCCCTCTCCTCAATCAGTAATTTGGACATAATAACATCAGCCTGTGCTTATATAGGTTCTGCTTACGTGGAGAACAATGCATGCGCTGGGTATAGGAAAACGGATCCTATCTCTGCAGATTGCATACCCCTGCATACTCACGTTTCCATAGATTGGGTCCTGCGTGCATTTTCCACCAAAGACAAGGGGAATTTTGCTCACATTGCCTCCAGACCTTCCCTCCAGAGGGGTCTCTGAGCCCAGCTGAGGCTACAGATATTAATCTGCTGCCTCTGCTGGGCTCACATCAAGCCTTACAGTAAAAACACAACTTCTGATTTTTCCATGCCACTGAGGGCTTTCCAGGCCACCCAATGCCTTTTAAGGCATTAGAGATATGACTTCTGGTTTCATGTAGAAACCAGAATTACCTTTTATTAGCTCTAGGCTTCTATCTGATCTTGGTGGATGCTGTGGGCAGACATCTGCAGCCTCTACGGGGCTCAGAAGTTCCTCTATAGGAGTAACCCTTGGCCCTGGATTGCTGCCAAAGATCTTTTATGAGGATGAATCCATACTAGTATGTATGAGAATAATCCAGGAAAAAAAACACAGATCAAATATGAGAAACATTAAATGCATTGAAGGTGGATCAAATGATATCCTGATCAAATGAACAGAAAGGTGGTTGATATGTGTTTCAGAACTTACTAGTATGACTTTGTGTTTAGGACATAAAGCATGGAGCACGATTATTTTAATCCAAGTTGTTGATGTTTCGTAATCAGAATCAGATCACAGTGTGATTATGTGAAAACTGGCTTGGATATAGGAAGAGAGACAGGCTAAAGTATTAAGTGTCTTACTGTCTGAGAGAACCTTGTAGGCTTCCACAATTTCCTTGAACTTCCGTTCAGCTTCTTTCCTGTTATCTGGATTTTTATCTGGGTGCCATCTGAGCACTTTACTCCTGTACCTATAAGATTCCACAATATAGAATAAATACCAGCAGTCACTGGTCAACCATCAACCTCTGCTAGAATCACCATGTAAATAGCATGATCACTACTACGTTAAGGACAGTGCCAAGATTCCTGCCTCAGTGCCAATGGAGGAATCCTTTTGCAGAGACTCTTTTCAGTCAACAACCCATTAGCATTTTGAAATAGGACAGATACCAAGAGGAATCCACTTCTAGAATTAATCAGTTGGACCACAACTGATTCTTTTAACTCTGAAGACTGATGCTCTAATCAAATCCTTACTTGCCTGGAAGTAAGCCCTATTAAATTACTGGTGGTTCTGAGTAGAGATGTAAAACCCAAAAAATTGGGCTATAATTAATTGTATAATAAACTTTTGTTGCTGCTATGAATTGTGACTGTATTTTTTTCTTAAGCATTCAAGCTTCACAAAATATATCTCCTGCATCTTATGATCCTTTCTGAATCACAAAGTAAACATACTTTTTATCTATTCTCCTGATCTATTCTTTATTCTATATCCACTCTTCTAAAGATAAAAATTCATAAATAAAAAGTGTCATGAGGCACTTCTGCACCACTTCTGGGGATTAGGCCAGTGCACACAGACATGTGCCAGCTATCTCTGCATTGTGGGAATGGGGAGATAGGTGAGATGCACTGGCCTAAGGCTGCAATCCTAAAGATACTTTCCTGAGAGTAGGATTATGGAACACAATAGGGCTTACGTTTGAGTAGACATGGTTAGGATTGTGGTCTATATTACTTAGGATTGTGACTCCAATCACTTAATATCAGGCTCTGCTAGAGAATCTGGCAGAGAAACATTGGAAGGTTGAGGTTGTGTGAGGAAAGAAGGATGACCTGAAGAAGGATTATTCTTACGCTTTCTTAATATCAGCCAAAGAGGCACTATAGGGTATATCCAAGATTTTGTAATAATCCAACATGATGTTCATCCACCCAGTCCTTTGACCTTCAGAGAAGATGAGGAAGAGAAGCAGCCAACTGGAAAGGTGATTGTCTGAAAAATATAATGTAAAAACAGCTGTCTTGGGTTGTATTGGAAGCATTTGTTCAGGGGCATAAGATGTGCCATTCCAGTGAATGGGTTTTTTTTAAGATGCCCCAGCTCCACCTGATCCCCCTATAAGAGCTTTTCCCATGATACTTGCTAACATCACAGCAGCAAACAAAAATCCCAATCACTGAGCATTGCTGCTTCTTCAACATGGGCCCTTTAAACAAAGCAGAGAGTATGAAATACTTAGCAGACTGCATTTTGTTGCACTGAGGAAGGAATAAAGTAAAAGGCTGGCTCCACCAGTCTGGCAGGCTGGAAGGAGGCAGCAGGAGGCTGTCTGATGCCACTCAAGGTTGCTGCCAATGCAAATATAATTGTTCATTGGTGAACCAGCAATCAGTGGTGCAGCAAGAGGGGGTGCAAAGCACTAGGTTTTCCATAGTGACTCACCACGCACTAAGTTTTGTATGCTTTGCGCATGGTGGTGTGCAAGCAATCCCTTTTTCTCCCTCCCTTTCACAGCAATTTTGAACTGCTAGAGCAAAAAGGACTTGGTCCTTTGAACCCAGGGTGACCAGATGACCAAACCTCAAAAGGGGGACAAGATCTAAGATTCCTCTCAGCCTGGCCTTTCTGGTGGACAATGGCATGTTTTCTTACTCATGAGTAAAGCCGTGATATTGGGAACTTGCACTTTCCCATGGAGCTCAATGCATTTTTTATTTTTAGTTTTTTGTCCATAACGTTTGATAGGAAGTTGATATTTCAAAACTGATTTTTGCATTGGATTCTGCTCTTGAATAAGAATCCAATGACATATGACATGATGGGGTACGGCACACCATTGCAAAGTTCCAAAATGAAGCCAAAATGGAGGACAATAAAGCCCTTTTGGAGGGCACCCTGACAGGAGGCCATAAAAGAGGACAAATCCAGACATTTCCGGTCATATGATCACCCTGTTTGCACCCTATCTAACAACACTATTGCCAACCAAGTCAGGTTCATGCAAAAATTGGGTGCCACTAGTAAAGGAGGGGTAGAAATTTTTGCCTCTTCCCAAAGTGCTGCATATCTAAAGCATGCTGATATTTTCATGTCTAGTAATCTAAATTTTCAGGTCAAGTGATCTAACCCATAGTGATAGGGGTTAGTGGGGAAACTCGGTATCTAGTTCCAGGGGAGGGAAAGTGAGGGCCCAAGGAGCCTCAAAAAGGGGCCTGCAAGCTAAATTCACATTTTGGGGATGAAATAGTTCAAAAGAAACTTTGTACACCCTGATAAAATTCCTCTCAGTGGCTCTGCTTTCCACCAACATCATTTCTAAACTCTGGAGTAAACTAACTTTGGCGATTTGGTGCAGCAAGATTTGCCAGATGTTACAAATCCAGATATTTAATTTAAAGCACAGATATTCCATGTCATCAAAACTTTAGCCTATTCAGACATTCAGAAAAATTATAACAAAAAAGTGGTTCAATAGCCTTTTACTCCTTTTCCAGCCACACAGAAAATGATAGGAGGATCGGAGTATTCAGAGGATAGGAGTGCACTACAAAAGCCTAATAATAAAGGTTGTGCATGCTGGCAAAATGCACATTCTGCCAGTGTTTGCTGCCAAAAAAAATACTCATAGCCTCAAAAAAAAACAACAACCATAGCCATAATCTGGCTGCCAAAAAATAGCATTGCTGCCAAAAAAAAAAACCCCAGCCATACCCTGACAATGTGCATAGTTGCATACTCCTTAGGTACTAGTGCATGTCACTGGATCTACATAGGCCTGATGATGCAGAGAACACAGCAGGGAAGGAGAGGAGGGAATATGGCTTGGGAGGGAGTGAAACAAAGAGATGAGCAAAATGGGGGTAGGAAGGCTGCAGAAGAGGGTGGATCTGGTGATGATGGCATATGCCAGATCCAATCCCCCTTTCCTGCAGCCTCCTCAACCCCTTTCTCTCCTGGTACTTGAAGTGGCGAAATTGCTACTGCAGGTCCATGGAGAACTACTGCAGAATAGAAAGGTAACACAGGAGTAAGGGGATCCATATCTGCCTGGCCACATGTGTACCCATTTTGTCCCTGCTGTGTATATGCAGCCTTAGGCAGATATACACCCCTGCAGAATACCTCGGACAATGGCATGTGGATGCTGTTGGATCTAACTCTATTCACTTAAAACTGTGCACACTTAAAACTGTGCACTGTGCAAGGATTTTAGGCTAAAACGTTGAGCAAGGAAACCCTTTCCTAACCAATAAAGCAAGCGAACATCTTCATAACATTGTTTTTGGGGAGGAGGAGTTCACCTATTTGAAGACTAGGACTAGTTGAAGAGTAGAAAAGAAGACTTGAACCAAGAACTAAAATGAGAATTCCATTAAATACCTAAATAAATTCAATTTTAGAATCTCCCTCAACATACCAAAATAAATCCCTTTTCTCAGACATTGAGTGTTTGTTCTGCCCATGCACTGAGTCACCAACTACCATCTGTGTCTATATTTCCCACAGTGTTGGTGAAAAGCCTCATCATCACAATGCAAGAGCACAACACAAAGCATTGGGGGCTGCTGAGATGGCCAGCAATTTTGACCATGTCCCCTACCTGCCCTACTGCCAGAATAATGCCACTGTATACTATGAATAAGAGGTAGGTTAACCTGGGCAATGGTGGTTGAATGGTGTGAACTCTGCTAACATGGTAACAGCCGAAGGTAGACTACAATGGAACTATAAGACTAACAGGATTCCAAGATTCTTTAATTATAGAATAGTGTCCTATAGAAAGCTGCTACTATATTGTGTGGGAGCCGGAGAAACATACCTTGCCATCATCAAATGAGAAAAGGATGGGAGAAATCTGGCTTGCTTTAAGCATCTTTAGTGATCCACCTTTACGTGCTCTGGTTTTCTGATCCCTACCACCTCTCCTTCCCATTGCAAAATCTAAGATCTGATTGCCTTCAGAGCTATCTAGGAAGCTTCTGCTCTCCACCTTATGGACCTGGGTTGAAAATATTTTTTGTCTACCCAGACTGTTTTCTTTGATGGTCATTTGGAACCAGGTCACTTGCTTCCGACAGTGGCTGGGGGCAGGAATAATGATTTCGGTATGCACCCTGAGGTAAGCAGAAGTTAGCAGGTGAGCAGGTACCTATCCCTAGAGCAGTGATTTTCAGTCTTTTTCATCTCATGGCACACACAAGGTGCTAAAATTGTCAAGGCACACCATTGGTCTTTGGACCATTGACACGGCACACTATGATGCTGATGGACGGCTCATACCCCATTGGTCTTACTAATAAATAATCTTTATTATTTATTAATAACTTCCACGACACACCTGCAAATACCGTAATTTGCCATGGTACACTTGTTAAAAATCACTGCCCTAGAGGCTGCCTGGCTCAGGGAGTCCTGCCAGATAAGCATATTCTATTCTATAACTTTACTCATGTGTATATGGGAGCAGGCAATTCGACTTTACAGCTGCATAATTTGTCTATTTCTGTACAGTGAAATCTGTATCTTCATTCCCTGTTACTCTATATCTTGTGGCACAGAACCCGGACTCAGTATGCCTTCCCCCCATCACTGAATACAACAAAGACTGGTGCAATATTGTGGGAGCAATCCTAAACAATTTTCCAGCACTGACAAAAGCTGTGCCAGAGGGCCATGTGCTACATCCTGCAGCAGTTGGACAGTCACAGAGGCCTCCTCCAAAATGAGACATTGCTTGTTCCTTTACCTAGGGGTTGAATTGCCCTTACTAGGTGCTGGGAAGTTGATTAGGATTATTCCCTATATTTTGCAGTTCCAAACTTAATGTAATAATCGGTACAGCCTTTCTGTTGATGGGATACATAATTTTCTCACTTGTGGATTTCTTACCTTCCTTCCTTTCCCACCCCCCAATAGCCTGACCTTTAAGTATTATATATGACACATACTTTTCTCTTTGTATTAGGTGGTTGGTCCTTGGAGCAGTTATTACTCTGTTATATCACCATAGCCAATTCTAAGTAATTTTCTCAAAGTTCAATTCATTCTTTTGCTTGCTTAACGAGTGATAAAAATTTACACCTATTGTAAAATTGTGAATAAAAGGCTGATTGCGGAAAGTAAAGACAATCATGTGCTATAACATTAACTAGCTCAGTTGCACTGCATCACCATTTAAAAGATGATTTGCCTCATCATCAGAAGAGTGATTATTTCTGTTTCTTGTTAAGACGATTGCTTGTTAACGGTAAAAGCATTTTATTATATTGGTCCTGCTGTATGTAATGTGACTGTGGCTTCTTACCTTTGATGCCAAAAGTAATCAACCCATTAATTATTAAGCCAAATAGTTCTGTTGAGAGATGGATGCACAAGAAACCAAAACAAAACGTTTTTAAAAGATAAATCAGCCAACTGAGCAAGAAAGATGGTGCACAGAAGACAGCAGACCTTATAGTTCTCCAACAGTTCCTAGAACACAACTGTTGATTTGAATCAGGGTTCCACATGTGGAACAAGTGTGATGATGTCACATACATACCATTGAGAACCATGGTTCTTAAACAAGGTGATTCTTTAAGGAAATGTAGGAGATTAGTACTTGGAGAAATGCAAGCAAGGCATTGTTTGACCTAATTAGCACATATCCTTAGGCAGAAGCAAAGTCCTAGTGCCAGATGTAGGTTTGAGAACTGGTCACCATTCACTGCTGAACAGCTGCTACGTAGCTCAGTGATCAAAGCAATCTGCAGAGACAAAGCTGCAGGCGACAGCTTTGCATTTGCTTCAGTTATTTTTCCTGAAATATGGCATAAGGAATCCCTTATGGTGTGGAAATGCAACTGAGAGAGAGGACTGTTGAAAAATGCTCTGGGTCCAGAAAGGGTTCGGCAACTCTTTCCCCACCTGGTGCTTTTCCTCTTCACATGGTACCCTTCTTCTTCATGTTCTGTTGAGGCACAGTTAACTCACTATACACTTAAATACAAGCCCACCTCCAGAGTCTTCTTCCACCACCAATAAATCTCATTTATTGGGTGAATGAAAATCCTACTGCAGTTATTTTTAAAATCCTACCAGCGAGACAGCCTGTTTAAAAAAAAACCTGTAATGAACCACTCATATATAAGCCTGTTTAGTGAACCTTCAGGAAATGTTACGAGCCCCTGTAAAGTGTTGAATTCAGAATCAATAGTTCAGGGTCAATGAAGACTTGCTGCTGTGCAGCTGTTAGACAGTGACCTGGATTTCCAGACCTCTGGCTGAAAAATATATTATTCAACCTATTGGATCAGAAGGCAATTTCCCATCTTTTTCATAACTATATGTTTATCACGGAGCCTGTGGCATTAACTGATGACTTGCATGTGAGAATGAGACATTGTAGATCCACCACAGGCAGAACTTTGAATATGCCCAGCATCACAAGGCTTTTGGTAATAGCTTACAGTACTCAATCAGGAGCTTTGGCCCATGTAGAAGGATAAACCTAAATAAGCATAAGAAGCTGCTTTAGACCTAGACTATTGTTCCAGCTAGCTCAGTATTAAAGACTCTAATTGGTACTGAATCTCCAAAGTTTCAGACAGGAATTTTGCAAGCTGGAGGTGTTAGGAATCAAATCTGAAACTTTCAGTGTGTAAAACAGATGCTCTTCTGCATGAAGACTACTTGAGTAGGTTACAGTTCTTTTCCTTCTTCCACTCACATTTCAGTCATCCATACAAGACCTTGGTTGCTGAGACCCTATTGCAGTGATTTTCATATCATATCACACTAATGAGGCACTAAAATTGTCAATGCACACCATCATTTTTTTTACCATAGACAAGGTACATCATGTTGCAGGAAGGGGGCTCAGGTCCCACAACTGGCCTTCCCAAGGTCCTTTCACACACCTGCAGACAACAGTGTGCCACAGTACAGTGGCTGAAAACCTCTGTAATATCCTAGGGCAGAAGCTTTCTAAATATTTTGGCCAAAGAGCCACATCAAATATCTGGCCAGGAGCTGAAGGATGAAAAAAAATTTAAATATAAAATTTAAATAAAAACATTAGAGATGGAACTTAGATTAATGAATAAATGGGCTCAAATTCCAAGGTTTCTGCAAGCACCAACACACAGCACAGAAATCAAGCATACACTTACCGGTAAATGGACTCCCATTCTCCCATCTCCCATCCCACCATTGTGTTTAGTCAACCGGATCAGAAGCTTTTAGGGGACCATAGGTTTGCCTGTGGGCCACTTATAGGCTGCATCTGACTCCTGAGCTGGGGTTTGGAGACAAACAGTAGCATTCGTCTTGTTCCATGGGAGACCTTGGTTCTCACTGCCCAGGCAGCATGAGGGCACCAGTTTGCCTAGTGGTTAGGTCAAGTAGAGAGCTTGGGTACCGACAAGTGTCACTTCACTGCCTGCTCTCACAAAATGGAATTTATCTCAATGCCAAGGACAAACAGTAAGAATCAGGTGGTGGTTGTTATATGACCTGAGCGTCTGCCATTTCACAAGTATATTCTCACACCTAAAGCCTGAGGAAGCAAACAATTCAAGCAATGATAAGGTTTAAAAAATTACCAGAGGAAGAAGCCATTGATTTATGATGGGAAGACTGAAAGAGATAAATATCTCTATCGAGCGCATTGGAGAGATTAGTAGATCGGGGAAAGTAGCAGCCCACACATATTGGGTTATAAATACGGGGATGGAGCAGAATTATCTGACATACAAAAGAAGCACAAGCAAATAAAGAGAGCAAAATGAAAGCAGAAAGTTCTGTGGGCCTGGTTGATGTAAATCAGCACAGATCTATCAGACTTGTTGCACAATCCAGAGTAACTACGGAAGCCTTTACGTCGACGTAAGAAAAATTTACTCTGGATTGCTCTATGAATTTCCCATAGGTTTCCACTAGGTGGTGCTGTAACTATGTTGACGTAAATGTCTCTTAAGAGCTCCCATAGTTACTCTGGATTGTGCATTTGCTCTGTAATCTGGCATAATTCACCTGCTGAGAGGTGGAAATAAGTCTGGCTCAAAAATTCCAGGTTTTACTCTGCTTTTGTGGTTTAAGTGAATACTCAAAACACACGATGGCATGTTTCTGAGCCACAATCTCATGAGAAATCTCATATTTCATGTACAATATTCAAGCTGAAAAGAAACTATCCGTATGTATTTACCCAGGATGACCATATGTTATGTTTTTCTTCCCAGGACATGTCCTGGATTTTAGCCATGTGTCCTGGAAAACATCTTTATTGTCCTCCTTTTCCTTGTATGTGGGCAGCATGTAACCTTACAATTAATAAATTTTATGTAATAAAATATATGTAATTAATTTAAATTGATAATAAGTTATAGAGTGTTTAAATTAAGCACATTCATTCATTGGCATCCTTCAGTCTCGAAAGACTATGGTATCGTGCTCTGATTGGAGGTCCTGAAACAACATCTAGTGTGGCTAAAAAGGCCAATTCGAGAGTGTCCATCCCTTCCACACTGAGGACAAATAAATTCCGTCCCCTGCCCAGGTTCCAGTTTTCGCTGCTTTCGGGTCTGTCTCTTTGCTTCAGCCTACCGAACGAGTGTCTCTTCCAGTTGGAGAAGGCCATGCTGGGTCTTTTGCCTCCATGCTGAACGATTGGAGGTCAAGGTTTCCAGCTGTTGATGTCCATTCCCAAGGCCTTTAGATCCCTCTTGCCGATGTCCTTGTATCGCAGCTGTGGTCTCCTTCTTGGGCGCTTTCCCTGCACTAATTCTCCATATAAGAGATCTTTTGGAATCCGACCATCAGCCATTCTCACAACATGGCCAAGCCAGCGTAGACGCCGCTGTTTCAGAAGTGTGAACATGCTAGAGATTCTAGCATGTTCCAAGACTGCGTCATTTGAGACTTTGTCATGCCAGGTGATGCCAAGAATACGTCGGAGACAGCGCATATAGAAGGTTTCTCTCCTGCCATGCATAAAGGGTCCAAAACTCGCTGCAGTACAAGAGTGTGCTCAGGACACAAGCTCTATAGACCTGGATCTTTGTATGTTCCGTCAGCTTCTTATTAAGCCATACTCTCTTTGTAAGCCTGGAGAACATGGTAGCCACTTTACCAATACATTAATTCAGCACAGTATCTAAGGAGAGAGTGTCAGAGATAGTTGAGCCAAGGTACACGAAGTCATGGACAACTTCCAGTTCATGTTCAGAGATTGTGATACAGGGAGGTGGATCCACACCCTGACCCATGACTTGTGTTTTCTTCAGGCTGATTGTTGGTCCAAAGTCTTGGCAGGCTTTGCTAAAACGGTCCATAAGTTGTTGAAGGTCTTCGGCAGAGTGAGCAGTAACAGCAGCATCATCGGCAAAGAGGAACTCACGCAAGCATTTCAGCTGGACTGTGGACTTTGCTCTTAGTCTGGAAGGATTGTAGAGTTTTCCGTCTGATCTGGTCCGGAGATAGATTCCCTCTGTTGCGTTTCTAAAAGCATGCTTCAGCATGACTGCAAAAAAGATCCCAAATAAAGTTGGTGCGAGAACGCAGCCCTGCTTCACTCCACTTCGGATGTGAAAGGAGTCTGATGTTAAGCCATCAAAAACTACAGTGCCCTTCATGTCCTCGTGAAAGGACCTGATGATGTTGAGGAGCTTAGGTGGCCATCCAATCTTGGGGAGGATTTTAAAAAGGCCATCCCTACTAACCAAATCAAAAGCCTTTGTAAGGTCTATGAAGGCTACAAAGAGTGGCTGTCTTTGTTCCCTACATTTCTCTTGCAATTGTCGAAGGGAAAATACCATATCAGTGGTGGACCTACTGGCTCGAAATCCACACTGTGATTCAGGATAGATCCTCTCTGCAAGCATCTGAAGCCTCTTCAGTATGACTTGGGCAAGCAGCTTCCCTACAACACTAAGAAGAGAGATGCCACGGTAGTTGTTGCAGTCACCCCTGTCGCCTTTGTTCTTGTACAGTGTGACGATATTAGCGTCCTTCATGTCCTGTGGTACTCCACCTTCCCTCCAACAAAGGCAGAATATCTTGTACAGTTCAGTGGAAATGGTCCCTCTACAGCACCTCAAACTTCAGCAGGGATGTTATCTTTCCCGGGTGCCTTGCCAGAAGCAAGGGAATCCATGGCTTCATTTAGTTCTTCTAAAGTCAGTTCACTGTCAAGCTCCTCCAAGACAGGCAGGCACTCAATGTTGTTTAATGCTTCTTCAGTTACCGCGTTTTCTCTGGAGTATAGCTCAGAGTAGTGCTGCACCCAGCGTGCCATCTGCTGTGCTCAGTCCTGGATGACCTCACCTGTAGCGGATTTATGCAGGGCAGATTTCCTCACTGTTGGACCTAAGGCCTGCTTGATGCCATCGTACATCGCCTTGATGTTGCCTGTGTCAGCTGCTACCTGGATCTGAGAGCAAAGCTGCAGCCAATAATTGTTAGCACATCTCCTGGCAATCTGTTGGACTTTGCTATGGGGGGAGGTCCCTGTTGTGCCTAGAGTTTCCTTCCTGTGAGAGAGGAAGGGCTCTCTGGGATTCTTGGTGCTGGTTTTCCTCTTAAATTAAACAATATATATGAGTGTTTTCAGCTTTTATTTTGTCATGTCCTACATTTTTCTTAGATGTCCTCATTTTTGGTTATGTGGTATGGTTTACACCAAAAGCCAGCTGTGGACTCCCTCCACCACAAAGCAGGTTTTTTTCAAAAATTTACTTTTTATTTTTCCGATAAAGATGTACTTTTAATAGAATAAACATACCTGTGGAATTTAAAAAAAAATTAAAAGATGTATAACCCAACTGCAGATGTGACTTCTCGTTAGACAGACAGACAGACAGACTGACTGACTGACTGACTGACTGACTTTCTGACTGGCATCTGAATCTGGTTCAGCTTTTGCTGACCAGTGTGACTATCAAATATGTCACAAATGGGGGGGAAGCTTGGCTCAAGCTGAACGGAGGAAAGTGACACAGCATCTTGGCACGCATGTACATCTGTACACACCCTCATTGTATTTCATACAGTTTTTATTAAAATACTTGCAGCAAAATTCCCCTGCACTATTTGTTACCATCTGTGCTTCCTGAAAACACCCTGTCTCTAATTCACTTGTACAGCAAGCCTTGGCTGCCAGGAATGTCACAACAACTTAAACCTGTATATGGTGGATCATGCAGAGCATCTGGGGTTTTCCCTGAATTAAACTGAGCTCTTCCTGGATGGGTTTGTGTTATTTGTTGGCCTCCCAGAAAGTCTAACCTTTTTTCATTTACCATTAAAGGAGTGCTGGCATGTGAGGTAATAGAGCTTGATATTTGGCATATTGTTGACTCCATCCACCTGTTACACTCATCACTGTTCTGCAGGTCATGCCACATTTGTATTCATGCACACACAAACTCACAAATGCTCGCATAAATGCACACAATTTCCCTGCTATGTTGTGTGACATACCTGAAATCCTTCTCCCCATATTAGGTGAAAGAGAAGCAAAAATGAAAAATCACAGAAAAGTTGTAGCTCCCTTGTTTTCTGCGTCAACTGAAGGCCCATCGCAGTGTTCAGGTTTCAAGGCAGCAGCCTTACTTAAGGACTACAGTAGAAATTGAGAAAGATTCATGTTCTGGTTAGGTTTTGGATGCTGTGAATACTAAAGCTTGCAATCTTATGGAACCTCAAAATATACACTCTAATACTTTTCAAAATGCATTAATGTTCGCATAGATGGTGTGTCATTTCTGAAGTTTCAAGGTGTATTCTGCTGTGCGTCAAAATTTGCACAATGATGCAACAGCAGCTTTGTCCTTGATTGTGTCATCATGTACAAGAATAAAAGAATAAAGCAGGTACATTATATAAATAGAGGATGGACAGCAAGCGGTCTAAAGAATCCAGCAGAAGGAAAAACCAGTAGAAGTGCCAGCATTAATGGCAAGGATGGTCCCTGGAACTGATCTCAAAGCAGGATCATTTGGACTTACCCATTATCTTTCCATGGCGTGTTGAGGATATCCAACCATGCAGACAGGAACAATACATCTCTTTTCTTTCACAAGCAATAGAAAGAAAGCCCGGTATTTTTACCATGACCATCAGCCTGTCTTCTGGAAGATAAGACTGTTAGCAACATATGAAAAAGACATTCTTGATAGTGCTATGCAGAAAAGACATTTTCTGGAAATATGGAACATTTGCCATCAGCAAAAGCGCAAACCGTCTTCTGTTAACCTCCTTAAGAGCATCTTCTGCCAAGCGAAGGTGTATGAAATTGAATATGTAAGCTTGGAAGAAACCCAAGTCTAGTTTCCAACGAAGCCTTGTTTACAGCCAGCATGCTTCAATGGACCCGCAGAGAACGATGCTTGCCTCCTGTCATTTAACTGCTGGTTTAGAAGCAGCTAAGAAAAGACCTGTGACAATACAGGATCAAATCTGACAGTTTTCTTCATCCATTAAGGCAAACTAAAAGAAAAACAAAACCATCTTTTATCCCCTTTTATTTTTAGAGGTGCTTTGGACCAGTAGGAATTAAGCAACCACCATTCTTAACCTTCTTTATCTGTCCCCCATGTACGTGTCACCTCCAGTAGAGCTATTAAGTTGTTACATTGCATATTTAAATGAACATCATTCCCATTTTCAGAGAGAAAATAGGCTTTCAATTAACGGCAGATTTAAACAAGCTTTATTGGGAGGGAAGCCAGTCTCATTTCCCCAGAAGGAGAGAGAGCTTTCTTCTTCTTTGCCTCTCTGCACTGTGATAAAGATGAAAAGAAATGTCTCTATTCATTACAAGAATAGCTTTGATTCAATTGAGGGGGCTTACCTGCTTTGTCATTGCTGATTTTTTAGCTTTGGAGAGCAATGTGGAGCTGTAGCTTTAAGGGATGCCAGGTTAGCTCTGGCATATATGAGGATATTAAAGATAGTCTATCCCTGCTGTGGAAAAGTTAAACATGTATTGCTAGGAGACTGTGAAGATTTTAATTACAGATTTTCCTGAGAAATCCATAGAAACTGTGATTAAACTTCTAATTGCTTTTAAAGAAGAAAATAGGCAGTCAATAAGATGAAGAGGTGTGGTGTCTTTCCCTCCTTCTGGAGAGATGTTGTGCAAGTAATCAGAACCAAATATGATTATTGAACACCAGCCTTCTCAGCTTCACCAATCACCACCATTGATAGCTGTGGTCAGTTGTCATGCAGTGGATCAAAGTCTTCATCAGCCAAGGAAACCAAGTTCAAATCCGCACAGAGTACGCAGAATAGTCCTGGGCAATCCATTGCTTTCTAGCACAATCCATCTCCCAGTTTGGCATGATGAGAAAATGGAATAACTTTATGCCTGGTGCCCTGAGTGAATTGGAGAAAGACTGGGATACAAATGTAGTAAACAATTGTAAAGAAATACCATATTTACTCGAATCTAATGTGCAGGCATTTTAGGGAAATTCAACTTTAAAATTGGGGGTGCACATTAGATTCGAAGGCACATTATAATCGGGTGCATGCCAGGTGATAATGGGCAGGGGGAAGGCTTACCGGGAGGGTTGAGGAAGAAGCGGGTCTCCTCTGGAGGAGAAGAATGCAGCAGCAACAGTAGGAACAGCAGGGAAAGGGGCACAGGAAGAGCAGGGCAGCGCCGTGGCTGGCTCCCTCCCATGGAAGTGGGATGGGGAGGCTGGGAGGGATCCAGAGCTGGCACCATGTTCCCCATTTGGCTGCAGCGTGCTCCAGGGGTGCCTCCATGTGCTCTGCTGGGCTGGGGGGGGGGGGGGCTGCCCAGTGGCATAGCTATAGGGGGCAGAGAAGCTGGGCTGAGGATTCTCTTCTCCTCTCCCCTGTCGTAGGCTGGGATCCTCTCCTATCCTTCCTCTATGTGTGCTCTGGAGAGGAGGATCACAGCCCAGGCATCCCAGATGGGAAAGAAGAGGTGATTACACTGTGTCATTAAAATGTGGCCTTCCTAGCCTTTGGATCTGTGGCCTCCTGCTAAAATTCATGTAAATAGTCACATTTTGGGTCTGGCCCTTAACTCTGCAGGTAGGAACTTTGCGCCAAGCATGCACATCTCCTGTACATCTGGCATTCAACTGAAATAACCAGCAATAAAATATCATATAATAGAGTTCTGGGTTCTGGTGTTTCTTTGCTTCCTTTGTGCTGGGTGGGATTTACATACTGCAGGTATCCTACCAGCAATGCACTTTCATCGCATCAATATAGGATTGAGCCATTAATACAGCGGTATTACTAAACATTATTGGAAGAGAGAGGAAGTTGAGTTGCTGCTTTGGCTGCATCCTCAGGTCAAAGATCCATCCTCTGCTGCTGTTAGTATAAAACCATTAAACAGGCCTGTGTACTAGTCATGCATGCCAAATGCCTTGATCCATTTACTCAAAAGGACAAATGGTGATTGACCTGCATTGACAAAATTGCCAGGGCTATTTTGAGCTATTCCAAATAAAAGAGTCACATAAATGCTCTCAATGCTGTTTTGCAATGGAATGTATCCAAGTGTGGAGCTTGGTACGAATCCCTCACCTTGACATCTCTTGCCCACCCCATTCCCAAAATGAAATTTGAAATAGTGCGTCTGGCATGCCAATCCACTCATAAGCTCTTTTCCTCTTCTACGCAGTTTTTCCCCCTATTCTTGGGAAGGGAGAAAATTTCAGGGGGTGCAACAGAAACAAGCCCCCATCCCCAAGTTCAGAACAGAAGGCGGTCAAACCTCCATCTAACATTGCAACAGCATGAAACAGCTTAGTTTTCTTTCATTTCAAAGGCGTTGGCATTCATATAAACCTGCTGCCACCTAGAGGATAGTATAAATATTAAAAATATGTTTCCCTGACTGCTGGCAGGGATAAAAAAGGAAATAGATCAGGATTAGACTTTCAGCATTTTTTTCTTTTAAAGACAAATTTTTAGTATCATCATTTTATAGAAATAATGATTGTTGCACAACAGTACAGAATAGATTCTATTGGTGTGTATCCTAAGTGTTTCTTCCAAAACTTGGTTTGTGCAAGGGGAGGAAAGGTGCATTTTGCTGCTCTCCCTCTCCGAGACTCTCCTGAGAGTCACTCGCCCCTGAAGTTAGAGTTAAAATCACTACCTTGGAAGGGATCAACAAGATCACTGATCTCAACCCCTGCCAATACAGGCTGTCTACACTGTTAACATCATTAATCAATGGTTATCCAGCCCCTGCTTAAAGGCCTCCAACAAGGGGGAGGCAAAAATACACATGGGAAAAATTAAACCTAGGCCCATACCTAAAGTCAAATCAAGCCCTTTGCTCCGGAGCAGTTAAGGTGACTTTCCATAAGATAACACTAGAGGGTGATGTAACTGCGTGGACCCGTAACTGCTTTGGATTTTGAGCCTAGAGTATTCTGATCTCATCTATAGCCAGGTGCATTAGCTATTGAGCCACTAGCCCAACATATGCCATCATAGAGACGGAAGTAATCCATGGAGTTGTCCAATATGATGCATTATCACTGCAGTTTTTTTCCCAATATGTAATATTTCTTTCAGTAGACTCTAACACAGAGTCAACTCTGCCCCACAAAAAGCTTTTAGTTTTGCTTTTTCTTCAAGACATGAAGACTAACCCCCAAATCCAGAGTAACTACAGGAGCACATAAGAGACTTTACGTGCACCCGTAGTTACTGCATCACCTAGTGAAAAACCTATGGGAAATTCATATTGGAATCCAGAGTAAGTTGTTCTTACACCGGAGCAAGGACTCCCCGTAGTTACTCTGGATTTTGCCCTTAGCCTGACTTAAAACTTCCAGGTGGTTTGCTTCAATAAGTTGGAGCCGCCAGTAAGGAGGCCCTGCTTCAATTTTTTATTAAAAACAACAACATATGAAGCTGTCTCACACTGAGTTAGATCTATTCAGCCCCGTATTCTCAACACTGGCATTCAAAGGAGTCTTTCCCGGCCCTGACATTAGGTGCTAGAGACAGACCCTGTACCCTTCTACACATGACGTGCCCTCAACATCTTGACCCTTAAGTTTTTTCTCCCTCCAATCAATTTTTTTGTCCTCGCCAGACAGTGCAGTTCGTATCTATGTTAGTTGTGTTTCACTAAAAGCTGCATTTCATTGAAACTCTGGATTTATCAGCCAGAGTCCATGTTTGCAAATCGGTGGACATGATTCAAGAAATACGGAGAGGAAAGCAAGCCAAAAGGGAATGCCGAGAGTAAAAGCTGGTTCCCATTTGATATGCAAAATAGCTGTAACTCTGAAGTGTTTCTGTTCAGTCAGCATTAGTAGAGATGTGAAAATTTAAATTACCTCATAAATTGAGAGCCAAGTGAAAGGACAGTATTACTTAAACCATCAAAAAAGTATCATTTGCTGCAGTAGATCAATGTAGTACCTTATTAAATATAGAGAGAACATTACACTTGCATTTATGGATTATTATTTATCAGTGTGTCTTTGCTCCTTTTGCTACAGTGCTTCTTGGCGCTCTGAAATGGAATTACACCTGATAGATAAGGTTGTCAGCCTGGTGTTCAGATACATTTATTAATTTTCAAAGTTAGCATATCTGGAGGCGAATGTTTTCTAACGCTGCAGAGTTCAAAGGAAAGACTTTGTTTCAGCAGAAGATTGAAAGCCAAGGTGGATGCTATAATTCCTTGTGGGTAAAATGGGAGAAATAATGGTCTGCTTTTTGGCTTTTGGGGTGAGTAATGAATTATAACATGGCTTATCAATATGGCTTATCAAATAAATTCCTGTGAAGGTTTTACATGTAATCGGAATATTCCAGGCAACTATTTTCTATTTTCTCCTCTGTCTTTTGTAGTGAATGAGTTCCCAGGTATGAAAATAGTGTTTATCAGCTCATGACTCTCATCTCCTCCTTATCGTTATAGCTTCCTGTGTAATTTTGTCACTTCCTACCCTCAGCAAGCCCCACAAATGATATTTGGACCAGTATATGAAAATGAGGTTGTCATCCCTGATCTGCTCTGTTTGATTGGAAGTTTTCAGTCACTTCCAGTTTATATTGTTTATAATTTGAAGGATCTCTTTTAATGGATTACAAAC
This sequence comes from Cryptoblepharus egeriae, assembly GCA_030015325.1. NCBI lineage: Eukaryota > Metazoa > Chordata > Lepidosauria > Squamata > Scincidae > Cryptoblepharus > Cryptoblepharus egeriae. The sequence goes on along the minus strand of JAREYC010000001.1, from coordinate 65,578,038 downwards.
CAGCACAATACAAAGAGAAAGACCAGTTTCTTTCCGTCCTTCTGTATTGTGCTGGCTTGTAATCCATTAAAAAAGTTCCTATCAGGAAAGGATAGGATTTTCTATCAATATTTTCTATCTCACCAGCAAATGACTATTCAGATGTACCAAAACATGTACTTTCTGTTCATGTACAAAACATGAACTTTCTGTTCATATTTGTCATTCAGCTCAGTAGCGTAGCTAATGGTCATATAGCTCGGTTCAAAGCTCAAAATGTAGACCCAGAAGTGATATCCCAGTTGGAAGTGACAGTATCCCCAGGTATTTTTTAAAAGAGAATTGGGGAAATACCTTCCTCCTCCTCAACAGTTCACCACCATTTGCTCTACTAGTGGCATTGCTAAAGCACTCAAAGAAGATTTTTTTGCTCTCCCACCCCATAACAACAAAACCAAATTTAATTAAGTAAAAAAACAAAAAATGTGTCCCTTATTTGTTAGGGAAACAAATGAGTGAATGATGCGCATGGGGGTGGATATGCACTGGGGGTGATGCACATTGGGGGGTTGATGTGATTGGGGGTTGATGCGCATGGGAGATGATGTGCATTTGGGATGTTGCACATGGGATGTTGAGGCGTATGGGGGTTGATGCACATGGGGGGTTGATGTGCTTGGGGAGATATGCGCTGGGGGGCTGTTGCACATGGGGGATGTTGCGCATGGGGGAATGAAGCGCATGGGGGTTTGATGCTTGGGCAGATGATGCGCTTGGGGGCTGTTGCACATGGGGGATGTTACACATGCTGTGTTGATGCACATGCAGTGGTGATGCACATGCAGGGTTGATGCGCATGGGGGTTCTATGCGCATAGAGGATGGTGCACATGGGAACTGATGTCATTGGGGACTGATGCACATGGGGAATGTTGCGCATGCGGTGTTGATGCGCATGGGGGATGTTGCGCATGGGGGATAAACATGGGGAATGTTGTGCACATAGGAGGTTGTTGTGCATGGGGGATTTGCGCAGAGGGGTGAATGCGCATGGGGGGTAAATGTGCATGGGGGTGATGTGCAAGGGGGGATGGTGTACGGGGAAATTTTACTCCCGCAGTGTGGGTATGCTTTTCGCTAGTTGTTAATAAATGGAGAGTACTATCCAAAGACTTACAAAGTATTACCCAAAGAGCACTACCCAAAAGTTACAGTACTACCCAAAGAGCAATTTGTCTGCTCATTTTTCATGAGATAATGGGACTTCAAAGCAGCCCTAAGCTCCATGGCTTGCAAAGGACAGCAACAAAGTACAAAGACTTTTCCTATAAATTAAAGCAAGCTTATAGGAGACATCTATATTTAAGCAGATTATGGACATATCCCTGCATGCCATTAATAGAGCCCAGGTTATCTTCTAGATGTCCAGATTTATCAGATCCATATTATATTGACCTCAGCCATCTCGCCTTTTCACAGTCTTCAGAGGAAATTTAATCAGAATGGCTTGTAACTTTTATCACCAGGGCTAATGAAGCTACAAGAAATGAAATTGGGTTCCAGTTCAAACGTTCTGATCTAAGTTTGCTTTGACTTTACGAATATGAGCAAGGAGGAGTGCTGGGTTTTCATCTTTAAGGCTGCTGTTAAATGATCCAGTTTTGCAGAGAATTCCCCCCAGCAAGTACTAGATTTAATTGCATTGAACAGCATGGACGAGCAAGGCAGCAGCAGAAAGTGGGATGAGGAGGAGATGGGTGTTTGGATTCAAGTTGTAAAAGTTTCACATCAGGAACAAAAAAAGAATCTGTGCCTTCTCTTTGATTGAAGTACTTGCAGAGACGACAGTGTAGGAGGTGTCTATCTGAATGAGGATATCTTCAGTTTTGGTTTCTTAGAATAGGGTCTTCCGCTTCTTCTATAACACACAGAAACCGCTCCAATCAGCTCCATATTGGAAAATGTGGGGCAGCTTTCTGCAGGGTCACTTTCCTTAACAGAACACCAAAAATTTACATTTCTATTTTGGTTGTTTCCAATGTGATGCAGTCATGCAGGTTGAGCATATCAAAGAAAAATCACACAGAAACTTATTCACACTGCAAAGGTTCTGTTAGTCATGCTGGTTTTGGGGCAGAGGGGCAAACAGCTGCCCCTGAAACAGCTGCCCCAGAATTAATAGCATTAACTATGCAATCCTAAGTCCCTTGACATAAGTCCCTTGCACCAGCCTGGGGAGTGTTGCAAAAGCGCCATAAAGCACTTCTGCGCCACTCCCAAATGGTTAGGCCAACGTATAGAAGTGCAGCAACATCCCCACGCCACTGCAGGAAAGGGATGATGGGTCAGTTGTGGTGACCTAAATTGGATAGGATTGGACTCTCGGGCTATTTCAGTTGGTGGTGGGAGCAGGCAGGAAAGGACTACTAAATACTTTTTTCAGTGCTACTCAAATTCAATTTTGGCCCTAATGGCTGCTTTTAAGTTTTAAAAAAAATGTTTGGTGAATCAGTCCTAGGTCTCTGAAGCATAATTTTGTCCTTAGACTCCAGGAAGATGATTGTGACAAAATTTTCAGTGGGTTTAAATAGGTGCAAGCCATCAAAGACCATCACATCATGGATGGCTTTTACATTTGCAGGCACAGAAACAGGCCTACCACTGGGTTTTCTCACTTTCAACATCAAAATGGCCAGTTTTAAAATTGACAACCCAATGTTTAACTATTGTTTATGAAGAGCCACTCTTTTACTAGAGAGACACAGCTCTAACTTTCAAACTTTTAGAAGGCCTGAGGTTTTAAGACAAGAGATCTGAGCTCTGCCAAGTTAGTTTCCCATGTGTATGTCCTTGTTAAGTGCCATTTGTGCTGCAGCAATGTCAACTGCCTAGAGCACATTTTTCCATTATAGGAGATGCACTAGGCTGGGACTCACAGGCAGCCAAACCTGATGTGCTTAAGCACAAATGTAAGGCAGAATATGAGCAATAAAAGGAATTCCATTAAAAATATAAACAATCTAGTGAGAAAGTTTACAGATCCATAAAAACAAGGCAAAGTGAATTAGAAAGATTATTAAAAGCACAATATCTGTTTCTGCGTATCCGATGTACAGAGATTTATTTTCTTTTTTTAGGTAATAATACTCTGCAATGTGATTCTCAGTAGACAGAGTGCAAATAAAAAATGTGGCACTAAAATGAAAAGGAAACATCAGCAACATCACGCAACATCATTTGATGAAATGGTTGGATTTATGAAGTAAAGGGACAAGGAAGAACACTGATTAAGATTCAGAAGACAATGCTTAGAGTTGTTACATGGGGTCAGGTCCACGCAAGTCACAAGATGAGAATTGGGAGGCAATGGGAAGAAAATTAAAATGAGGTTAGTTTGGGGACAAGTGCACAACTCATCATTCTGACATATGAAAAAATAATAGCTTCAATTCCTTGGAAAGATGGAGAAGGGATAATAGAAAAATCATGTCTAGGAACCCAAAGAAGGAGTATTTAGCCTTTTCCAGGAATAAAGTGGCAACTCTACACTACTGGCTGTGAAGTTCATATTATTGCTGTGGAAGCAGTGGCCCAATTCTTAGGCTGGAAAGAGACGTTTCCTCTTTCTTTGACAATCTTCTACAGACAAGTGTCTTCCTTTTCACCAATGTGCAAAGATCTTTCTGAAAAGAGAGGCTAACCTTCCAGAGGTTAGCCTTAAATTGCTCACAATATGCTTCCACCCCATTTTAACTCAGGCACTACTTAACACAGTAACCTCTGCCTTATCTCGCCCTCTGAAGTGAACCCAGTAATTGTTCAGAGTCAGCACCATGATCTCTGTGGACTTTGTCAGTATCAGTTGAGCAGTATCTTCTGCTAGGTGCCCTGAAGGCATAGTGATTTGGTGTGAACCCTGGTTGTGTTCATACCTGGGGGCACAAAAGTAATTTCCCTCTTAATAGAAAACAGCCTAAAAAGTGATTTTTGCACACAGCCTATTCCTTCAGTGCTTCTTCCTAAAAGTACATAAATTAGAATGTTATCTCGGGCATAGAAAACAGGTTCTGGGCATAGATAAGCTGATACTAAGAAAGTTCACTGGCTTCAGTTGCTGGATGTTCCTTTCTGCAATTAAAAGATAATCAGGATAAAGTGCAGAACCCCAGCGCAGTGGTCCGACAAACCCTGCACACATGCATGTGTACTTTATGGTCCAACAAACCCTGCACACATGCGTGTGTACTTTATGGTCCAACAAACCCTGCACACATGCATGTGTACCACTCAAATAGACCTGATCAGTGCAAAAAGAGCCTGCAACTCTGCAAGCATTTTTTAGAGCCTGCAAGGAGCTGCTATAATCTTGAATAAATCTGCACTCCAGTTTCCGGGTGCATTGACTTCTCACTTTCACATGAAGATAACTTTAGGATATGGTGCCTATCCAGCTTCCCAGTATTTCAACTTGATGTCAAAATTAATGTTCCCTTAACCTGAAATATCTTTACAGGATACATTATGTGCACCATTAGCACGGCTGCATCACTACATGGGGAGTTACACACTGGCGTGGGAGGCAGTTTGGGGGCAGTGGTAGTGTAAGCATGGCATGCTCCGCAATGCGTTAGCCTACCTTTTGCATCCCAGAAATTCCGGATAGTGATGGTACATTGTCTTTACTGCCCAATGGCTCTCATGCCAAGGGGAATGGCTCACATGGCATACTGAGAAGCATGCCATACTCATAGTACGGCCTTCCCCCTCTGGCTCTACTTCTGTTGGATGATGTGACAGGCTGCACCTGTCAGGATTTCAGTTGCTGTCTGAGACCACTTTAATCCAGGGACTGAGCCTTGAATATTCATTCATTCATCATGTCATATGACATCTACCACTACCTTGTTTCCAAGATATTTAGAACATCCTGATGAAGGTTGTCAGTACAGAATGCAAAGAGGTTCTGGAAGGAGGAATGCATTCAGACATTGGTGTTCATGGGAAAATAAGCAGCCAAACACACACCAAACACACACCTGATCTTCCTTTACTGCATTGTTGAGCTACTATAAAAATGCAGCTGGATTTGTTCCACTAGGGATCAGCACAGGCGCCATATTAATTTGAGAAATGGCTGTGCAAGAGAAAATCTTTAAGGCATAAAGAACTCTTGTGGCATCTCGTTCTAACATAATGACAGAGGTGCTGCACCAGAAAACTCAGGAATGATGGACTCCACTTCTCTTGGCTTCTTCCACAGCAGAATTAATACAATTCCATTAACTTCCAAAGGTGTTTTAAATAGTAATGCACTGGACCATTAATCGTTACAATGTCAGCATGCTCTTGCTATGACATTTACCCTAATTAGTAATACAGCCTGTTATTTAACTCTGGCTTTCACTGAAGATAATTTATACCTGGGCTCCATAATCAACAGACAAATGTAGACTCCACTGCTGAAGAAACAGGAATAAAATCCAGGCCCTGCTATAGATGGAGCTGGATCAGAAGCCAAGGAGAAAATACAGAGCCAAACCAATCCTGAGAAAGATACATGCTGTATTTACTCAAATATAACACTCACCTTTTTCAGCCAAATTCAGACTCCAAAATCAGGGAGCACATTATATTCGATGTTAATTATAATTGAGTAAATACAGTATTTTGATTCTAAATATAGGGTGCGCATTATATTCTATGGCATATTATATTCAAGAAATACAGTAATATTTTGTTCTCTCCAAACATGGAGAACATGGTGTTCACCTTTCCTCCTCTTAATTATTTTCTCGTCCTTGTCTTCCCTTAAATTACTGCTTTAGGTAGGACATGACTGTAAAAAGTAGCATTGCTAGTGATTGTGAATTCCATTGAAATGATGGAAGTGATGTAATAATTGGAAATGATAGAAGTGATGTCATGCCTGAGCTTTTTAGGAAAGTGAAAATGGAGATATCTGCTTTCCTCCCCCAGCAGCTCACTACCTACCTGCTCTGTCGTCTCCTCCCAACAAGTGGCATAGCTTATCCATGTGTTGCTACCTGGGGTCAAAGAAGATATGGTAGGCACCCCACCACCATGACAGCCAAATTTAATTAATAAAAAGTGTGACTCTTATTGATAAGAGACACTTTGCTAGGTTGAAGAGGGATAGTTATTCTCCCCCCTACTAAATGTAAGAGGAGCATCACTTGGAAAAAAATGTCTCTTTACTCAGCGGAGATAATTGTGTTATGATGATCCATGGAAATGATTACTGAATTGTATCAACACCTTATTGGTTCCATGCTGCATAATAATGTCTCATTGGCTCTAAGAACAATCAGTGTCATAGGTCAGTTTTGAGTTAAAGTCCACTTTTTGTTCCATGAGGTTGTCCTGTTTTCATTTTCTGGTTAACTGGGCCATGATTTTTTGATAGAATGCAGATATAACTTTCCAATGATGGTATTATTTGTACATACAAAGATTTTCACATTTTTGGCCACTAATCTCAAGCTCAGATTGTTTCTGCCCCCCCCCCCCAGTTTGTTGCCCAGTGTAATTGCCACCCCATGTTCCCCCAGCTATGCCACTGATTGTGCATGATTTCATTCCAGAGAGAGAGAGAGAGAGAGAGAGAGAGAGAGAGAGAGAGAGAGTCCTAGCTTACTTTATGGCTGAAGTTATAAATATGTTTGGTTTGTGTGCACAGTCAGTTTTAATTAATCAAACCTATTTGATTTGTGTTCATAACCTGCTCAAAAATCTTTTTATTTGTAGCTGCTTTTTATAGTCCAACTAAGTAAATTAAAAAAGAAGATAGATCTTCCTCATTATCCTCATAAATGCAAATCTGCCTAAACATTTTAAATTTTCTGAACTGAAAAATGATCATGTCCCTTATTGAAAACAAATATTCTTCATCAGTGAACTCAGCAATTAATCCTGTGGCAATCAATACATTATGTTTCTTTTAATTTGTATTCACTTGTCAGAGACAAACAAAGTAAAAGAACTGAATAACAGATGGATGCTTGGTGGTTTTATAGGATGTTTATAAATGCTATAGGAAAACCTGCATGGGATGCCCTGTACTTTCACACTCCAATAAGACCTGTAGGAATTGCTCATGTAACTGTGCATGAGATTTGGAGCTAATGTTTCACTGTAGGAAGCACATTTACACATGCTTTTGTGTAAGTTCCAAATCCTTTGTTTCACTGAAAGGATGAAATTTCTTTCAGTGCAATTATTCCACATGACAGACTTTGCTTACAAGGTGTTAACGGAGGAATGAGAGACCCCGAACAATGAAGATGTTTGGAGCTAGGACTGCCATAATTTGGGACATGACCTTCTGTCACACTTGACAGTATGTTAACACAATTCCCCCAAAACTGGGACTGTCCCTATTTTGGGGGACATATGGCTACCCGATTCAGGGCCCTACTTGGATGATCTAGCTTTAATTGTTCTTCCCTTTCAGAGGATCTGTATATCTGGACCATTCCCTGAATTCTTAGTATAGTATCACTGATAGTGTCTAATGTAGGGTTGCCTTTAATTATCTTCCACAAAATCAGGACAGGACCCTCTGTCCCATTTGCCAGTATGTGAACACAATCCACAAAAATCCCTGTTTATCAGGACATATGGCAATCCTAGTCTAATGCATCATTGGGACAGGTAGCACTGGTGGGCCTGGAGTAGGAGAAAGGGGACCAACTCCCCCTAGCACTGCATCTGCACAGCACTCCAGACCACTCAGAAAGCCTTCTGAGGCTTCTGACGTAATCTTAAGCAGTACTTCTGGCTTCCTGGAAATACTGTATAAGAATGTGTGTGAAACCACAGAAGGCTTTCCGAATCATTCCTAGTGTTGCCAAAGGCTACATTGTGCTGGGTAAGGATGGGGACAGCACCACGTAGGGGTGGGGTGGCATCACAGATGCCAGAGTACTTAGGGGGTAGATCCATTTCTGGTGGGCAGGGGGTGCTATGGCAGGTCCAGTTTATCTTAAGGACTACCTGGCTCCTGCATGCAATCACATTCTGTCTGGTACTCACAGTCAGAGCACTCTTGAGTACTGGGGAAATGCAAAATTTTAGCAATAGGAGTGTTATCTTGCTAAAAGATGTCTGGCTCCATTATAACAAATGAATACAGATAGCACATGAATTCTTCCCACATGCACATCTAGAAAGATTCTAAAATAGTAGCTTCAAGTCTAGTGGAAAGAAAGAAAGAAAGAAAGAAAGAAAGAAAGAAAGAAAGAAAGAAAGAAAGAAAGAAAGAAAGAAAGAAAGAAAGAAAGAACCACAATATGCTTGATGCAATACAAACTGTTTCTTGCACAGTACTCATTACCCACCACAGGTCTCTAAAAGTGTGTCCAAATATAAAGGTCTGGATCCTGTAAAAGGCATTTTATGCATAGCTAACCACACCTCAGAAGTAGAGCAGCTTTCCCCTGTGAAATGTACTTGGGAGGAATAAGAGTGCAAGTCATCAGCAAAAAGTTCATTTCTCCACGATTCACCAGCTTTGATCTGGTTTCGGGCATGAAAGCTATGACCTGAGAAGTCACAAGCCAACTACTTACACCCAGCGAGTCTGTACATTAAGATGAAATGCAATTTACTGGAAGATAAAGCACATGAAAGAGACACTGTAAACAAGCCAGAAGGTCCCTTTGAAAACACTTGGAGGAGCACTCCTGTGATACCAGTGCACAGGTCAAATTACCTTATTACAAAACTACTGCAAAGGATAGCCCTATTTCTTAGATGTTACACATCCATGAATATTGATATTCCAGCAAGGGCATAATACGCCTCTTTTAAAAATAAAGAAATTAAGCTCAAGGTAAGGTTCATTTTAATAATGTAATATATTCTGAGGGATTTATAGAGCATGAATATCTCAGCAACACTAATGGGCACATCAATCAAAGGCTGGTCTATCTTTCCAAGGTCTTGTATACAGTTCAGTCAACAAGACAGCTGGATGACTGGATGAATGTGTCCCATGCAGTGTTTTCACTACTCAGCTCTATGCCAAAGGAAAAGGGGAAGTTAGAAGGATACTAATACTATAATTCCAGGTTTTCTAAGCGGCTCTGATCAGAAAATTGTGTACAAATCCACACACTGATCACTGCTTTCCAGTGAGTAGTCTCACTAACCCTACAATCCAGAGTAACTACAGGAGCATGTAAGAGACATTTACGTCGACACAGTTACGGCACCACCTAGTGAAAACCTATGGGAAATTCATATTGCAATCCAGGGTAAATTGTTCTTATGTTGGAGCAAGGACTCCCTGTAGTTACTCTGGATTGCGCCCATAATCACGTTTCCACCACATCAGTAGCCAATGACTGAATATATTTTATTCTATAAAGCTATGAACACAGAGCCAATGAGAATAGATCCATTCTGCCTGGTTTGCCATTACCACATGGCTTCAGTTTTCCATCTGCAATCTTGATACATGCTTTATAATTCTATACTATACACCAAATAATTCAATACCAAAATTAAATTTTTTGATTGTTGACACAACTGCAAAAACACTTATGTCCTTTTTTAAACATAAAAACTCAGCTGTATCTGTTGAGGGGTCCATCCTGGTTTCCACAATGAACAACCATAAGCAGGTTATGATGGTTGTGGTTTCCTGCTGTTCTCCATCACCATCTAGCATTAGGAGGTTCCAGTTAGATATCATAGCTACTAATAATTGATAGACCTATCATCTAATTTGCCTAATTTCTTTAAACATGAGTAGCCATCAACACCCCTTCTGGTTTCAAATTTCAGCAAAATACATTACGGGTTCAATCCTACCCTTCTTCCCAGTACTGAGGTGGCTGCAATATAGCCCATTGGTAAAGAAACATTTGTTCCTACTTGAGGACCTCTGTAACTTTCCCAGCCACAACAGAATATGGTATGGCTGCATCAGTTTTGGTTGAGCCCCAAGTGTTATGTGTTTTTAGGATGAAGACACCACTCACTTTCTCCACATCATAAATCTCAGTCATCAATTTGTTGTTTTACTTTTCAATGAAAACTTCCCAAATAATATAATTTTCCTCATGAAGAAGACACACCAGGCCACTGATGTAGCAGAATAGATGTGGAGAATACATGTTATCCTAAGCAAATATAATCCAGCCAATGAAGCAATATATAATGGATCCGTCAATGAAACAATTAAGTGAAAATCAACTAATGAATACTTCAATCAGTGGTAATTAATCCCCTGTGGCAGCTAGGCTGCAATTTGTTGTATCTCCTACAGAGCATGAATGATGAAAACTTTATGCCGTACTCAAAGAAGATAGTAATAACGAAACTGCTATTAATGGTGATCTGAAAAATTATCATTGAGTTATATCATTGAGTTAGCTCCCTGCTAACCGAGCAAGAGGCACTCTTTCAAGTGGGTGTTCCTCTTTTATTTAGCAGGGGGAGAGTAACTGGCCCTCCACACCCCAGCAATGTCTGTTCAAGTGGCTTCTGCTGGTGTTCTTTTTGCATTTTAGATTGTGAGCCCTTTTGGGACAGGGACCCATTAGCTATTAATTAGCTATTATTATTTTTCCATTTCTTTGTAAACTGCTTGTGAACTTGTTAGTTGAAAAGCGGTATATAAATACTGTAGATAGATAGATAGATAGATAGATAGATAGATAGATAGATAGATAGATAGATAGATAGATAGATAGATAGATAGATAGATAGATAATGTTTTTCCATCCTTTTAAAACATTTTCTACAGTGAGGACACTTGCAGTAATTTAGAATCGGGCAGCCTAATCCTATACAAACTCATCCATACTGATGCAGCACCACAGGCATGGGTTCTACTTTCTCCTATGGGAGGTTGTTGGAATACTTGCAGGCTCCTCAAGGAGCACTAGTTTCATTGCCCCAGGATAAGCTCCAACTGTGGCAACCTATGCCTGCTTACACCACTTTTACACTGTCCTTCTGCTGCCTGGCATGAAGCTTACGTTTTCTGGTACACAATGAGGTGTGCACTGGCATCAGCAGAGCAGTGCAGGATGCCCCACCAGCACTATTACAACATGCTTTATGGCACATTTGTAATAGTTTGCACAGGTGAAGCATGCAGTCTGGCCAGTGCAGAGACACAATAGCGTTGTGCCATGGAGGTAAGAAAATGTCTACAAGGCCTCCTGCTTGTAGAAAGAAATCCTTCTAGATTTAAAGAGCCTACATAGAGGTTAGCAGTATTTAAAGAGCCAACCTTATTCATTTTGAGACAAAATCACATATATGTAATGCGCATATAAATAGGTTACTCTACATAGATACTGATAGTAGTCCGTTTAGCTTTTGCTTGAAGATTTCTAATGATGGAGAATCCACTGCCTCCCCCAGCAATCTTTTCCACTGCCGAACCACCCATAAAGGTAAAGATAGAGGTGAAGGTGTTCTCCGCAGGTTGCCCTGCTAGTTGTGACCGATTCTATGAAGCAGTGCTCATCCCCTTTGTTAAGCCATTGTTTGAAGATGCCTCCATCATCATGTGGCCCTCATCCACATGGAACACTGTTACCTTCCCACTGATGTGGTACCTATTTATCTACTTGCATACTTTTGAACTGCTAGGTTGGCAGGAGCTGGGCAAGGGATGGGAGCTCACTCTGTCTTGCAGTACTCCGGTCTAGAACCACTGACCTGCCGATCTTCAGTATGTCCGGCACAGAGCCATCATGAACTGCTTCCTAATCTCCCACCAGAATCTCTTTTCCAGTTTGTACACATTTGATCCTGTTCTGCTCTTAATAAAGGCCGTTTAGAACAAACATGTCCTACTTCCACATGACAGCTCTTCAGTTATGTGAGGAGCGCTATTATATTCCCTTTCAACCTTTTCTTCTCCAGGCCAAGCATACCAAGGTCCTTTAACATTTCCTGATAGGGTTTATTTTCCAGTCCTCTGATTACATTTGGCAGATTATTGGTCTCCTGCGCCAAATTTAACTGAACTTGAATATCATTTGTCTCTGCCTTATCCAGCATTGTCTTTCCAATGTTGGTAGCTTGATAAATACTGTATCAATGAGAAGCTTACAAGCAGGTCATGTGTGCAACTATGTTCCCCTATTTGTTTTCCTGAACTTAGTTCTACACTGTGACTGAACATGGAGGCTCAGTTTAGCTGCCATAGTTAATAAGGAGCTGAGCAATGCAAGAATGGGTTATGTCAGAGTTTCTTTAAGCAGGTGAAGAAGAAGGTAGTTATTGGAGGGATTGGATGGTTCCTGAAACATTGCCTCTTCTTTTTGGCACCATCAGTGATGAGGATATAAAAGTGTAACCCATTTATGTGCAATTTATATGCAATTTTGTCTCAAAGCAAATAAGGTTGGCTCTTTTAATAATGGGCACAATCCAGAGTAACTACGGGGAGTCCTTGCTCCAGTGTAAGAACAATTTGCTCTGGATTGCAATGTGAATTTCCCATAGGTTTTCTCTAGATGGTGCAGTCGCTACAGGTGCACATTATGTCTCTTACGTGCTCCCGGAGTTACTCTGGATTATAGGGAATGTCTCTATAGCAGTTAATGACTTAGAAACAGCCTGCTTGCCTTGGTAAAGTGGCAGGCAATAAATCTTCCACTATGTTTCTGCAGTAAGGATCAGGTTACAACCTAGGACCCCTAGGTTGAAAGGATCACTCCCTTTCCAGAGATTCAGTCACAAGTGATAATAGCCTCCCATTTGCATGTGGAAAAAGAAGAGAACAGCCTGAAACCGAGTTGTTTTAAACCAGGGTAAAAGAAACAGATTCATTGCCTCCCTACTAATGAATCCTAACTCACTGATTCATTAGTTACCATAGTAAATAATTGCTTTTGTATAACGCAAAATAGGAATTCACTGGGATTCTTAGAACCAAGCCTCACAAATGGGGAGTCTCAACTTGTACTGGTAAAATCTTGGAGTATTCTCACCATCATCATTAATTGTGCTCCTGCCAGATGATTAAACCAAATCCAAGATGAGATGCTACCACCTTGGTGTTTACTAGAAAAATTAAAAGTCCCATACTCTTTAGTAATGTTGAGATGCTGCATCCTGTTGAAAGCTTCCTAAATTGAGAGAAATAAGTTTTTGAGGGAACAACAACGTCTCACCAGCTTTTAAGTTTCCAAGAATCTAGCAGTCATTTAACTGACAGACCACGGAACAAGATTTGATCCGAGGAATGAAGTACCACCTATTTCCAAGCTATGGCTCAGAAGCTTACAGTATGTCAGTGACATGGTAACACCTCTAAATGGAATTGGTACTGATGCTGTTGACAGTGATATTTTGCTCTTATGTCTTTTACTTCTGCATGGATGAAAAAATGGATCTAATGTAAAGGTGCTGACTGAGCAATGTGGAGAGCAATTCTGCAGCAGCATTAAAAGCAAACCTAAAATCACCATGCCAGCTATAATGATGGTGTCCTTTCACTAACTGTGCAACAGTCTGATGCAATGCCCATCTTATGGTGACAGAATCAGTCACTTGGAAGACTGTATTATTGCTCACACTGTTCTCAGGTAGCAATCTCTCTTTCAAGAATAAGGTGGCTACATGGGAGCTAGAAATTAGTTCCAAAAAATGTGAGTTCAAGAAACTCATAAAGAAAATGGAGATGTACAGTAAGAGAGAAATATAATAACCCTTCAAATCGCTGGGAGAATGCAATGGGTAAACCAAAAGCTCGGGTGCATGAGAATGTTGACTGACCAGATGTACTAATATCCTTCCCTTCTCCAAGCAATGGCAGGATAGCTGCCTCTGCACTTGATACATAGGCATTCACAGAAATTAATTGCATTTAAGCAAATTTTTTACAAACTGAGATTTGCTTTGAGCTTTATTTTTAAAACAGAGATTCATGTTACATCCAGGATGACCAGATGCCAAACCCAAAATTCTTGAACCCCAAGGACAAAATTCCTACCCCTCAAAGCCAAAATTCCTACCCGCTTAAAAAAATTGCCAAAAAACGTAATTTTTTGTTTTTCATTTTTTTGCCATAAGATTTGATAGGAAGGAGATATCTCAAAACTGATTTTTGCATTGGATTCTGCTCTTCAATACGAATCCAATGACATATGACATGATGGGGTACTGTGCACTATTGCAAAGTTAAAAAATGAAGCCAAAATGTAGGACACCCTAACAGGAGGCTAAAAATCCGGACAAATCCAGGTTTTCCCGGTCATATGGTCACCCTGGAATCAGTGTATAAAAATATCCATGTATAACAAAGTTGGACGGGTAACAGTTTAAGCAAAGAACCCGAACTTGAGTACTGTCAACAGCTTTGTTCTGACTTCATTCCCAAACTAGTTCTAGAGCAGATCAGTACTGCAACTGGTTTATTCAGGGCACAATCCTAAGAAATTAAGGCCACCACAACTCACCTGTCTCCCTTTTTCTTTAGTGGTGTTGGGAGGACAGTATCTGTGCAGTCCTGACCCCTCCAGGCAGCAATCCTGTACTCACTTTTCTGAAAGTAAGCCCATTTGGCACAATGGGATTTACTTTTGAGTAGACATGCATAAGACTGGGCTATCAGTGTCCACATTTTAAGATGTTGGCCGATGAACCAAGCCAGTCCTGGTGTCTACTCTTGCAGGGTTACTACCCCAAATATAAATAAGCAACATGTGTCTATCTTTTATTTTATTAGCATTTTCTTGACAGATATTATAAAGCAGCTGGAATAAAAATTCTGAAACGTTTCAAGGACACTTTGGTTAAGTTGTTTCCTTGAATAAGTAATGACTGCAAAATGTATTTCCCTCTGTTGTTGTGTAATCAACATGCAGAATGCTTTTCTGCCCCCACCGAACATGATATATCACTGTTTGGTGACCCTCGGCTGTGATGGAGGACAAAAAAAACATAAAGAAATAAAACCCCAAATCATTTGAAGTTTGAGTGCTTTTCTGGCCAACTGCCACCCTAGGGGTTTGACCCATCAGCACCGGTAATAGATATTTCAAGGAAAACTAAAAGCCACATTCTAGATCAGGGTGGCCAGATGATGACCCACAAACCAAAGTAAATAATGGTAGTCAAACCATCCTTAGCCCTTGTTAGAGGCCTCTCAAAAGCCAGGGAACATCTAAAAACAGTTCACAATTCCTTTCTGAGACAATTTCGCATGCTCTCTTAAACTGCAAAGCTATTGTTCGGTTAAGGAAATCACACAATGATGCAACTTCACACATTATGAGAGGGTTGGTCTGTGCGGTAAAATACAGTATAGCTTTTGTACAGTATATACATTTTGACAGATATGTGGATTTGAACTTTGGTTCATTATATATAAACATATAAAGCAGGCCTCCGTCAGTCTTGAAAGACTATGGTATCGTGCTTGGCGCTGCATAAGCTGCATGGGAAGCATGAAAGCCTGTGTTGGATTGTTATGGAGGACAAGCTGTTACCCAAGCAGCAAATCCCCCCTCTCCACGCCACTGAATTAGTCCAATGGAAAGGCAGAGCCAATACGATTGGATCCAGCTGGCGTCACAGAGCTGGGCAAAGGACAGGAGCTCACCCTGTCTTGTGGGGCCGACTCAGATCTCGAACCCTGCTGCTCTCAGGGCAACAAAGATGGCTGCTCTTCTCCTGCAGCCAGAGAACTTGGGCAGCCCAGTCTATGCAGTCTCCATAAGATAGGAGGGAATACAACCACCCTTCTGCCCCCACTACCTTCCCTGCCTGCATTTTTCCTTTCCTTTGAGTAAGCCCCAGTGGATTTAATGGGGCTTGATTCTGAGTAGACAGCATAGAATCTTGCCCTTCTGATGTTGCTGTGCATGCAAAATGCAGCCTACAAACTTTTCTGTGAGTAAGCCCCAGTGGACTTAATGGGGCTTGATTCTGAGTAGACAGCATAGGATCTTTCCCCTCTGCTGTTGCAGACTGACTATCTAGATCTCACACACACACAGAGGTTCCTTGAGAAAGTTGCTCAGAAAGACACCAGTGACTCTTAGTGAAAATCAGTCATCCTTGCCCAGAAAGGTTTTTCTTTTCTTTTTTACTGTACAGAATATTACAGTGTTTTATTACAATAATTGTGGTCTGTATTATATTATGTTTTGAATTGAATTCCAGTGTTTTGTCATTATTTTTACATGCAGTTAATATCTCTATATGAATATTTTGGGGGTTGTGGAACCAATCATCTGAGTTTCCATTGTTTCCTATGGGAAAATCTGCTTCACTTAAAGAGCATGCCTACGGAACAAATTAAGCTCTTTAAGTGAGGCACCACTGTACAGAGATTTGGGGTTATATGGAGTCTGATTAATATTGCATCCACTATATTCTGTGGCAGAATCATTCAAGAACAGCTCTCCAGAAAATGGTGATTAAGTAGCTGATATTGATCAGAGGCATCCTGCAGATGGCAGGATTTTCCTATTACTCAACCCTCCAACTTAAACCACTGACTACGGCTGATACATTGGTTTATTCCCCACATCTTCAATGCAAAATCATGGTAATGCCTTTAATAAAGCCAGGGTCAGATTTATTAGGGTGAGGCCCTAAGTTAATGGGGTCCTTTATATGTCAAGCTTTCCTTTGTTAACAACAAATTGTCACTGCTTTTTTGTGTTGAATATATGCTATATGGTAATTATGGACCTACACAACACAAAACACTGTTGCTATATGTAAGTTTTATTTTATTTGTTTTTTATGTTATATTTTGGAAATGTACATTGTTTTTCCTTTACATTTTTTGAGAGCCCCCAAGAGAGTGGGGCCCTAAGCTAAAGCTTGTTTACCTTATACGTATATCCAGCACTGATTAGGGCTAACCAAACAGTAACAAGGTGTGAAACAGCAAAATTTTTCAGAGGTTAAAGCATTCTTCAACTGAGTAATAGAAAAAGGTGGAGAAATAAAGGGGATTTCCCAAGTTTGTGGTTTGCAAAAGCAAAAGATAAGAGTTTGGAAGTTTTGTGTGCCAACTTGAATCAGCCTCTGAAGGCTGTGACAGTTTCAGTACAGTTTCTGTATGACAACCTTAACTCCGGAGCCATTTTCCCTTTTGTACATTTGGCAAGACTTATGTGGCTACATTCATAACTGGTTGGGCCATGGGCACAACTCCCGTGTAGGCCTGGGGGTGTTGCAAATGTGCCATAAAGCACTTCTGCACCACTCCTGGGGTGTTAGGCTAGGTTTGCCATATGCCCCCAACGAACAGGGACAATCCTGATTTTGGGGGATTATGTTAATATATTGGCAAATGAGACAGAGTCCTATCAAGATATGTGGAAAAGAATTATGACAACCCTATGTTAGGCCAGTGTACAGACAAGTGCCAGCCTCCCCACACCACCTCAGAGCAGACAAGTTTTGCTGGCCTAAATTTATTTTCTTATTTATAAATTGGTTAGGATTGCGCCTGAGTCATTCATGTCTGTTCTGCCATCAGAAGCAAAACAGCATTCAACTGCCTCCTCACCGAACAATATGTAATATTTCTTTCAGTAGACTCTAACACAGAATCAACTCTGCCCCACAAAAAGGTTTTAGTTTTGCTTTTTCTTCAAGACATGAAGACTAACCCCCAAATCCAGAGTAACTACGGGAGCACGTAAAAGACTTTTCATGCACCCACAGTTACTGCACCACCTAGTGAAAACCTATGGGAAATTCATATTGGAATCCAGAGTAAGTTGTTCTGACACCGGAGCAAGGACTCCCTGTAGTTACTCTGGATTTTGCCCTATTAGCCTGACGTGCAATCCAAAGTAACTATGGGGAGTCCTGGCTCCGGTGTAAGAACAACTTGCTCTGGATTGCAGTATGAATTTCCTATAGGTTTTCATTAGGTGGTGCAGTAACTACGGGTACATGTAATGTCTCTTACGTGCTCCCGTAGTTACTCTGGATTGTAGGGTTAATGTTTTATTACTTGCCTTTTAAACATTGTGTCAGCCATTGCCACCCGCTTTGGAAAATACAGCTTGGTTTTGCCACATGCCTTATTTGATCCCATTTTAAATTCCCTCCTCTATTTGCCCTGTTTCTTTCAGCCTTAAAAAATTATTTACCAATTAATTACCTGCCCAATTCAAATTCATTTGTGAAGGTGGGTCCCCTCTATATACTTATTCCATCTACAGTAGAGATAGATACATTCTGCTAGCATTTTTTAAGGGAACATCTCAGCTTTAGTAACTTTTGATAGGCAATGTTTTCACTCTGGACTATCTTGCAGCTTTCGTACTGGCTGTAAAAGTTATGATTCCCCCCCCCCCCCCCCAGCAAATCCCTGTCTATGAAGTAGGAAGATTGAAAGAGGCCAATGTTAACCACTAGGCATGATGGCAGCTTTGCCCAAGCATTCCATTTTCCTCTTCACCACAAGCTCAAACGGTCCTGTCAATAGGCCCCTTGAATAGGTAAATCAGGGTACTGTATTAACATTCTTCATGTACAAACTTTTTTTTTTACACCTGCATTTCATGAAGACAGTAGTCTTACTTGCACAAACTGATCTCTTGGGAATTGCTTGACTAGGCAAAGAGCAGCACTGATGTGTCATGCTTCTACCCACAAGATAAACTGGCCAAGCGTCACACCCAGCCCTTTTCATATAAGAAATAATACTACTGGAATGCAATAAGGTGACGTCAAAGCCGAGGCAAACAAGAACATTTAGGAAAAGTTAAACTCTATATTGCTTTTTATTAAATTTAAAACTATTATATAATTTAGTACATATAATTTATTAATTAAAAGACTACATGCTGCCTGCTCACAAAGAAAAGAAAATTAAGTTTGTTACAGGACACAAGGCTAAAATCCAGGACACGTCCTGGAAAAAGAGGACATATGGTCATCCTGCATAAGGGCAAACAATCAGCTCTGATCAGTTACAAATTCTGTCATTCTTCCTCTAATGTTCCATCATCAGTGGCTGATGTTGCCATTGCTCCAGTCCCAGGTTGAGAAACTGGTCCTAGGTTAAGAATCTGTAGACACTGTAGTGGGATCAACATCACATCCCAAATTGCTGAGGACTGGGTGGATTCATTTGCTCACAAACACCATAGATATTTCACAATGAAATAGATGCCTCTGTATGGACAACAGCCAACTCGTGTTAAATGCATTTTTTACATATTGTTTTGATTCTGAGTGCTAATTTTGTACTTAGGTATTTTAAACATTACAATCAAAGTTGAAGAGTCTGATGCAGCATGGTAAGCAAGCTTGTGTGTTGGGGGGGTTCTGCTTCTAAAACCTGTAAATAAAGTCAGAGCGTTTATAAGCAGTTAACAAGTTTTACTTTGGAGGTGGGTTGATGATTCATTACTCATCCTAGAGAAGCTAGTGTTTCATCATCATAGCAAGGGAGTAAAACAGAAATGCCAGCACATGGGGGAACAAACTTAAAGCATCTAATGCCTTCATTTCAAAAAATAAATTCAAATTCATGGTGGGTAGGTGTGTGTACATTTTTTAAAATCCCGAACTGTTCATGACATCCTGTCCAGATGGTACTTTCTAAATTGGGCTCTTTGTGGTAAGAAACAGTCTATAAACATCTCACTTGCCGAAAATCACCCTTGTCAATGCAACAGCCATTCAAGATCTTTCAATAAGTCACTCCTTGTTTTCCTAGGCTGATTGGTGCTGGAGGAAATGAAATGCAGCCATTACAGTGTTTTTCCAGAAGAAAATGTTTTATCAATCATTTAATCAATCATTATGGCAAAATATTAAGTAACAGTGAAAGTAAAAGCAATGCCAGTCTTCATTATTTTATGCTGTTCCTTTCTTTTTTAATACCTAATTTGTATTTTCCACTAAAAAGGTAAAGGTGTCCCCCATAAGTTGCCCTGCTACTCATGACCAACCCTAGGGAGTGATGCTCATCTGTGTTACAGAGCTAAAGAGATAAAATTGTCCAAAGATGCCTCCATGGTTATGTGGCCAGCATGATCAAAACCCAAACCGCACAGAATACTATGACCAGCTGGTGGGAAGGCAGCTCTTTACTTGCATTTACATGCATTCAAGCCACTAACTAGGCAAGGGCTGGGCAAATAACAGGAACACATTCCACTATGTGGTACTTCAGGTTGACAAGCACAGCATCTGTAACCCCTGAGCCACTAGCATGTGTTAAGGTCACAAGGACAAGAAGGAATCTTCCATGTGTCTTAGTAAGGCATAACTGATCTGTGCTTAACAGGTCTTGCTTAAGAATGTAAAACCCTAACTGTCATTTACTTAGTCTGCCCAGAACAACATTTTTGCAAGAATTTCAGCAACCAGAAGATGCTCAATTGACCTCTGGAAAACTGGCCAGCTGCACCTCTAGCACAGCTTCAACTACAGCTGCACCTCTAGCACAGGAGTGTAGCACTACATAAGAGGAAAGCAATACAGTATTATATCTCAACAGAAGTTGAAGAGAGAAATCGATGTTCTTCAGCTCTCTCAGCTACTTGATTTCTCACGTTATTTTCACATGCTTCTTGCAATATTAATAATGCCATGTTGAATTCTTTAGTGCCTAGTAAACAAAACCTTAAGAGGAGAGCAGAAGTAGTTAGTAGACTGTGTGTTATTACTTAACTGGAAAGAACTGGATTTAAATCACAACACAGCCATTAACAGAGTTATAAATTCAGCATCCTCTCTGTAAAATAGAACAAGAGATAACTCATAAGGCACTGTTACCAAGCACTTTAACACTTTAAACCCAAGTACTATATAGAAAGTTAAACCTAGCATTTGATTTTGCAAGTAAAATGCATTATCAAGATGTTTCAGTACCATCCTTTCACTGTTCACCAAGTCCTTTTATTTGCTGCAGTTAGCACTTGCTGCTTTTCTTTATGAAAGAGGACTTTTAAAGCTATAGTAAGGGTCGGACAAAAGTGAATGATAGCTCTTGCCCAATGCTTTACAATAGCTGAGATAGTGGCTCATCTAGTGGCTTCTGCTGGTGTTCTTTTACATTTTAGATTGTGAGACCTTTTGGGACAGGGATCCATTAGCTATTATTTTTTCATTTTCTTGTAAACCGCTTTGTGAACTTTTCAGTTAAAAAGAGGTATATAAATACTATAGATACTGTAGATAGATGAGATACAAAAAGTGTCACTCAACTCACTGTATTTCTATCCCACCTTTCTGTCTAGAGATGAAAGGCGGATATGGACCAAAGGAGATATGGAAAGAAAGGAAATAATGAAAAACAAATGGGGCCAAAAAACCACCTTTGAGTCTTCCCCTTAGTAAAAATGGGGAAGCATAGTTATGAAATGCAGAAACTGCTTTCAAAACATATAAGCATTTCAAAAACTACTTTCAAAACGTATAAGCAGAAACTACTTTCAAAACTTATGTTACTAAAGTGATTCATAGAGGAAAAGGGAAAGAAGATGGGAAAAACAAGAAAGCAATTTGGGATTTCACAAAAGGAGAAATTGATCCAAGAGGAAAAAAATGAATGAGAACTTATGGAAAACAGATAAGGAGTAAGAGTAGGTGAAAAAGCAGAATTTGAACTGAACTTTTGCACTGAAAAAGTATCAGTGAAGCACAGAGTGGGAGGTGTAAACATACTTAAAGCAACGAGCAACAAATAAATACAAGCAGCCAAGTTCAATTAGAATTAAGGCAAGACAGGAAGGTTTGAATATTGGAGAATCAATTCAGAATAAAAGAAAGTGCTGAACTAAGGTGTTAGTACCATCAATGGAGAGCAAAGAACACATTTTACAAATACTGAACAAAGATTTAGCAATTGAATTTTCTATAAAACACAATACAAGGATTATAGCTGGAGAAGGAAAGTCACATTACCATTATTGGGAGCAAAAAAATGTTTTAGATGGAAAAAGTAAATTCAATTTTTCATTATTAAGATTGGGGAAAAAGAAGCAGAGCATAAAAATTCAACAGTGTAAAGATAGTATATGTGAAGAAACCACTTCAGAGGTAAAGTGGTTTGTAAACAGAACCTCATCTTAAAGCAGGGGTCTGCAATTTTTTCCCACATATGGGCCAAAGACTATGCCAGTAAGAGATGGTGGGTGAAATTCATTAACATTTGTCACATTCATCACTATGAATCCCAGTCCCGCCAGTGACAATGGAGGCTGTAAGAGTGAAACTAGATGGTGCTTCAAATGCTAATAGTTAGCAGTTACATACTTCCTCTCCTTCTTGCCAAACTCTTAAATTACTAGACTTGAAGATCCATACTGAATGGAACTGACCCAAACTTCGATCTACTTTCCATGAGGAAATTACTCTGCCTACTTTACACATGCAGGAGTATGGCACTTTTGGGACACCCCCAGAGCAGAAATTATGGTGGCCTAATTGCATTCAAGGGCTGTTCTTGTTAAAGAATTTGGTCTGAAGACGCCCGTCAAGCAGCAGTGCATTCCAAAATTACATCTCTTGAACCACTCTAGATTAGAACATGGAGCCGATTTTCTATCAGTGCTTCAAGCTCAATGAAATACTGTTTTGAAGGCAAGATCTTGGAGGTTATAGCTACAGAAATGTGTTGACAGACTTCTCTCCCACACTTTGCAAGTTTTATGCTGACTTCCAAGAAAAATAGCTGGAAAGTCCACCATGAGTGCCTTTTTAAACAAAAATTGTACAACACTGTCCTATGCATGCTTATGTCAGATATGTACTTACCGCACACACCCGAGTATAAGCAGAGTTTTTTGGGCCCCAAAAAGCCCCCTCAGCTTATATTGGGGTGAACTGAAAAGTGGCGGGATCAAACCCCATCATGTCATATACCGTTGGATTTGTATTGAAGAGCAGAATCCAATGCAATAATCAGTTCTGAGATATCTCCATCAAAAGTTATGGCCAAAAAACAAAAAACTATAAAAATAAAAAAAATACATTTTTGGCAATTTTTTTTAAGCAGGTAGGAATTTTGGCCTGAGTGGTAGGAATTTTGGCCTGCGAGTTTAGGAATTTTGGGTTTGACATCTGGTCACCCTGTCCTATGCATGTCTACTCTGAAGTAAGTCCCACTAAGTTCAATGAGGCTTACTCCCAGAAAGTGTACTTAGGATTGCGGCCTATGAGTTCCAAGAAGGCTACAAGGAAAAGGACCAGTACCAGTACCTGCTGCATTTCCCGCCCTAGGCTTATACTTGAGACAATAAGTTTTCCCAGTTTTTTGTGGTAAAATTAGGTGCCTTGGCTTACACTCGGGTCGGCTTATACTCGAGTATATACGGTAATTGTGCATGCTTATATGACAGATATGTACTTAATTGTGCAATGAGACCAGATGCAGGGTTTTACAAGCAAAACTATAAAACACTACATTACAGTAGACAGAAGAGGGCTAAAGCAGTTTATCCCTGACATGGAGCCGGATTGTGCCCAGCCCCACTTTGTGCTGCTTTTAAATGGAGAATCTTCCATTTGCTCTCAAGCACATGCATGATTACACCCTTAGTCATACTGGGTAGGGCTTGGATTACAAGACTTTTTTCCTCTTCCTGAAGTTAGTAGGGTACTCATAACACCATTCAAATATATTTTAACAGAAAGACACAACTGCAATACAGTCACAATCTGGGTTATTTTATTCAATGTACTTTACTTGCACTTCACGTAAGATTTCAAATACAACTTGTGTTGTAAAGAACTACTGATATTTTTGTTGTCTGCAACTAAATTCCATCTTGTGATCTTTCTTTTTTTGAAATTACATAAAACTCCACCCTCTTCCAAAAGTCATCACAAAAAACTGTGATGCTAGATGTAGAAATGATCTAGAAAACATGAGTCACCTTACGTTTGGTGAGCTTGTAGGTGAATTCAAATCCCGTCTCACCCTTCACAGAGCCTCATGGCTATCAAAATCATGTTAAATTAGAAGGCAGAAAGCAATAAATTTAGATTCACTCTCATTTATAAAGTAACGCCTTTTTTAAATGATTAACAGTTCCACAATAAAGCTTTTAAAAAGTGCAACAGCCTCAGTCAAATATTCACCTTATTGAGGCACTTAAAATCATCAAAATATGAAGAAAAACAACTTACTAAATTTTCACAAAATTTCTCAATTGTTTCTCAATCACCCAGAGTTATAACAAACAGGAAAATTGTCAGGTACTAAACACTGGCAGCTAAATGAACTTTTGAAATCGGTCTCTTCTCTCCCCCTTTTAAAAAAATACATTATTATTCAGAGGTATCATACATTGCGTTGCCAAACAAGATTATCTACTGTCAATGACAAAGTAACGTTGGGCAGGCTTTGGGTGTGAGCCAGTATATCAAACATGTTATTAGCATGCAAGCGCAGAGCAAAGAATAGTTTCTTTTTCCCTGGTGGGTAACAATTATCTTGTAGTTTTCAGGAACCTGAATGGGCAGGCATTTGCTCATGGCATACCTTATAAAAACCCTACAATTTCAGCAAAATAGATTTGTTTTACACTCTGCAATACCACAGTATTCAATTTATTCTACTACAAGGATACTATAGTTTCCATCATCTTGATACAGTTAACTAGCTTTACTTGAAGCACCTGAACAAGCACAAACAGGTAACTAGCAAGCTTTGCAATAAACACAAGATGGCCCATTATAGATTAAAAAAAGAAACAGATACATGTCTCCTTGGCATATAGTGTCTTACTCCTTGGCATATAGTGCCATACAGAATGGCAATGTCATTCACCCAGGCACACAATATCCATAACCTGTTCAGAATGACTTGCCAACCATCACAGCTTACTTCATTCCGAAAATGTGTCACATGAGCCACGCATTTCAGCCAAGTGTTCTTTACATGATCATGGAATCGAAATATCAAGAGGTGATTGTTTCCAGCAAGTACAATAGGATTACAGCTTATGTCTCAATGAACACAATGGGCTTACTTCTAATAATAAATAAGTTTTCAAATATCTCTGATCACTTATTCGGGACTGTTCAGCTTCAAACCCACTTACAAGCTTAGAGAGCAAATGAGACTATGTTCTTTGCTCCTTAAGGATACTCATAAGCACCAAAAAACCCTGCAAAATTCCCCATGTTAAAACATTGTCCTTCAATTTCACTTTATGTCTATTGCATTGTAAACTAGCAGAGAGAAGTTTATCAATTTAATGGACCAGTTATTTTCTCCCTGGTTCCCCTAGAAGGCCAGCAAAGCCAAATTAACTTACACTTCTGTAGGAAGAGAGATGGGTGAGCCAGAAATATCAGCCAGAGCAGCACTGTAGATCACCTCTAACTTGCAAAGAGAGGAGTTCCTTCTTTGATACAATAGAAACAATAAAAGGCACAAATATGATACTGGGGGCTGCAAACCTGATCCCTAGTTAGGTCAGCTTAAGTTCCAGCAGAACTCCCTTGCTGGCCTGGGGTGTTACAAACATGTTCTAAGGCACATTTGTGACACTCCCGGGGGGGGGGGGGGTTCGGCCAGTGCACAGACCTTCCCACACCACCACGGCAAGGGGGAGACAGGTGAGTTATGCTAGCCTAAATTGGTTAGGATTGTGTCCTCAGTTATGACCAATAAAATCAAGCAGTCATGTTTATCAATTTAAAAAGGATCCAACATGGTACTTGTATTCATATAGCTAGCTGTGGCTTTTCTGGCCATACCTCTGTCAATACATCACCAAGCACTGAGGAAGGACCAACCAATTGTTAAACATAACAAAGTAAGTTGCTCTTTCATCATGTATCTTCTCCACTTTCAGCAAAGGGGCTTCTTTAGAGACCTCTGCATCGTCACAAGATTTCTTTTTTCCAAAGGCTGTGGCTCATCTCTTAACATCCAGAAGCAGACAGAAGCATTTAAACTACTCTGGGCGGGAGAAAGATGCACAAAAGAGTATGCATCATAGCGGGGCCAGGATAGCATTTTGCCCAAGATCCAAGAAACAACATTGTCCAAATCTCCAACTGATTATAAGCATTCCCGTCCCCCAAACATCACTATTTCACACCAATACTGGAATATGGGCAATAATGATCTCCCTCTTTGCTACAATTAAATATTGTTATATATTGAAGAGTAGGGGTTGGTCAAGTATGTAAGGAAAGCAGTACCAGACTGCATCTACCCATATCTTACTGAACAGCGAAACTAGAAAGTCACAAAGTTTTTTTACTATGTACTATGCCAAGTTCTAAATAAGAAAATTCCAAAGAAGTTCTCAAATTAAGTCAGTAACTATCAGTAAATGACAGTAAAAAGACCCATTTAAAATGGGTAGCTATCAAATTTTAAATAGCAAGTTGTTGAAACCATTTGTTGATCCAAACGTACTATTAGGGGCAAAAAAACGTAGTAGGTCCTATGTGAGAAAGACTAAAAATGGGAGAACAACAAGAAAATTGAGAATGTGATGATGCAGTTGTTGAAAAATTATATCAAATAGTAAACCGCATTGACCAGCAACATCTTTATCTTAAGTTATAATAATAAAATATATAACAGATCTTGTTTTCGCCTCCAAGAATTGATCAATACCAAGGTTCTTAAGTAAACCTTTTGATCAAAAATATGTGTACCGTAAACAAGAATTTTGCACATGTCAAATTCACACGATGCTGAAAATTAATGTTCAGGAGGTAGCAGAGGTTCAACTATGGTCCAAATATAAAGAATAAAAGCCAAATCAGAAATGTGGAAAAGCCATAGAGTTATGGCCAAAAAAGCTGACAAATTTAATTTAAAATTTAAAAAAAAATCAGAAAAATTTGGTCAATTTTATTACAGAGTTGATAACATTTATGTCATGGTCAGTATGAACGTAGTGCAAAATAAGTGCCTTTCCATCTTCAAAGGATGTGTTGCATCTCAATCATCACTGTCACTTCCAGATTCACTTAACTGGAGATCATTACCTGAAATTAAGATTAAAATGAAAATCAACTAGGAACAAATCACAGTATCCTCTCCAGAGAATATTTCTTTCCATCAAGGAGCAACTTCAAAGTCCCTCCCCCTACTTCAAACACCAGTATTTTCCCTCATACCTGGAGTTTCCTCAGTGCATTACTCTGCATTTTGGTCTCAGGGCATGTTCTTAAAGTTATAAGGATGCCAATTACTTGTGTGGTTCTACCCATAACATTTTTACTCATTTTAATCATACAGTTTTTTCACTGCCTTCCTCATATTAATCCATATGATACAAACTTTCATTGTAATCCCACCTCCTTTTAAAAAAAAATTATGCTTTATTTTTTACTAGCAAATGTAGAACAAGAGAAGTCATAAGAAAGCGGCAAGGCTATGGCAATTTGATGTGTCACAAGCTTCAAAATGCTACACTAGCTACATCATGCATACAAAGCAGCAGTTAAAAGTACTTCACTAGCAATCCCTG
The DNA here is from genome assembly GCA_030015325.1 of Cryptoblepharus egeriae. NCBI lineage: Eukaryota > Metazoa > Chordata > Lepidosauria > Squamata > Scincidae > Cryptoblepharus > Cryptoblepharus egeriae. Next base: position 65,550,638 of record JAREYC010000001.1, on the reverse strand, counting down.
GCTTGAGGAAAGCATGCATACCATTGTAAATTACATACATAAAAAGTAATTTCTAGAGGATGACAAGATACACAAAGATACATGACACAGTTCTACTGCTGAATCTAAGAAACTCTAGTAGTACACACAGATGAGAATGCTGTCAGCACAAACTACTGGTTTTCAAATCTCAAATCACATTTCAGAAGATGCCAAAATCATATACGACATATTGTAAATGACAAAAACCCTAATTTAAAATAATGAGTGGTCAAAGTAGCTTTTATCCCAACTTATAATTCAATTCTCAGTAAGCCAAATCTGTATGATTCAGACATGGTCTAAGATGACAAGAGATATAAGAGTACAAGGCTTCCTTTAAGACTTCTAAATCTCAAATCTAGCTAGGGTTCTGAACTGTTTACTTACGCAGTGTGTTCATCAGATGACCACTACTCTTTCGACTCCTGTGATATCCACCATCCACATCCTGGAACATCATCATAGAAGGCTGCAACTGTAGATGTGGCATTGACAGGGGAAGGGACGACTTTGTCTCATCTTCTGAATCACTAGAACTATTTTCGCTGCTTGATGAAGATGATGAACTCTTTGATTCTGAGGAGCTATCAGAGCTGCTCATCTGCTCCATAACTTTAGCTTCTGCCTTTAGCTCTGAAAACAAAATTTGAGTGAACAAAGATCTTTGTTAAAATATATTTAAGATTAGGTGGATTTGGAATGCCTACCAGCATTATAAAATAAACAGCAAATATGGACTGGACAAAAAAAATTCAGATCCCCATCACAAAGATTAAAATCAGAACTGACTTCTCAGCCATATTTACCTTATTGAGATAGGGGGCAAACTGAAATCTTGCCTTCTTGTCGACAGAATTCAGTGGCATTATTGAACATATGTGCAGTCCTAAGTCTGGAAATATTCTGTCCCTCCCCCTACTTCAAACACCAGTATTTTCCCTCATACCTGGAGTTTCCAATATGAGAAAAATGAAAACTAGTTTTATTCCACTGCTAATTAGAATAACTAGTGCCACCAATTTTGCAATTAGAGGGAACGAGGTTTCCCTTTGCTTTTGAATATTGTTTTATAACTCTTGCATACCAAGCAGGAAACTATCTGGTAACACCAGTACTGTATTTCATGCTCAGTGATGTGGTTTACAGAATGTGGGGAAACTGCTTTGGGATTTGTTGACTCATTCAGAACAAGTTTCTAAACCAAACAAATCCCAAAGCAAAATCTCTCATTTTAAAGTGTATTTGAACACCCTACACAACAACACAGAGTACTTTTAAAAGCTGTTCAGGGAATTACTGTTCATTGTTTTTTTAAAAAAAAAAATCCAAGGACTGCTTGATAAGCTAACAATAGTGTGGCTACCTGTCAGCATTAATTCACCAAATAATTAACATCTTCCTTCCCTCCACTCACTCCAGCTTTTTGAAGAAGTTCAACAAGCTTTAATGAATACAACATAAAATATTTTTAGAATGAAACATATGGTATTATCTACAAACCACGCAAATAAATTTTAGAAATTTATGCACCTACATATACACACTGTAAACTTAGGCAATATTTTACCAAGAAACAGTTCTGAACAAAGACCATGAAACATTTAACTATGCTATAAGAAAAATCAAGGGGGAAAAGCATAATTGTGTGGGGGAGGATTTGGGACGAGTGGCATAAAGGAAAGGACAGGAACCAAGGGGATATACATAGTATCACTATATCTTCGACACTATACAGGTATCCATGCTTATCTGAAGGGTTGGGAACCAGAACAGTGGTGAAAAGGAGAAATGGATGAAAAGCAGAAGACTGTCTTTTATTCTACAAATGTTGTTTCTGATGCTTTTTTAGCTAGCAAATTGCACAGGCTTTTTATCTTGCAAATTCCTGCTGTCACACAAAGATTTTTGCAAACAGATTTTTATTAACTCCTTCCAGAATGGAAACAGACCAGGAACAAAAATCACTGTGTGGTTATCGCTGTCACACACACACCAATAGTCTGAATCACTTTGTCACAGGCAAATCAAATGGAGAAGGGCAATTTTAGCCTTTAGAACAGCACAGAAGGTTGAAAGAATGGAACAAGTGTTGAAAGATTGACTTCTGGGTAAAACTGAAAAGTGCTGAAAGAGCCTGATCATCAGAAAGCAGGGATACCTGTAGGTGAAGAACCTAAGTGGTTTATGGACGATTATGTTGCTATCATTTGCATTTTCTTCCAGAACACTATACTGTCTGGAAATCAGGCCACAGCAGGAGTTATATAGATGGTTCAATGTGGGACACAAAGAAAAGACACTGAAACAAGTGTTTTTTTCACAGCAATGTATTTAAGAAAAAGAAATTCTTAGGCAGAAATGTAAAGTTATTGGGTGACAGCACGACTAATTTTAATCCCTTTACAAGAACTACTGTTACACAACTATTTTGTCTTCTACTTGGGGTACACTTTTACAGCCTCATTAGAACATTGTTAAATATGTGCTTGAGCAAGATAGGAAACAGAAGAGCCTTTCTACTCATACACAACTATGACTTTCTCAATGGATTGACTCTTTACTAAAAGTGATTAATCAATTGATGCCTGAATAACACATATGGGGAAAGGGAAATGAGCATGATATAAGCATGCACAGCAGGCCTCTGTCAGTCTTGAGAGACTATGGTATCGTGCTCGGCGCTGCATACGCTGCATGTGAAGCACGAAAGCCTGGGTTGGATTGTTATGGAGGAGAGGCTGTTACCCAAGCAGCAAATCCCCCCTCTCCACGCCACTGAATTAGTCCAATGGAAAGGCAGAGCCAATACGATTGGATCCAGTTGGCATCACAGAGCTGGGCTAAGGACAGGAGCTCACCCTGTCTTATGGGGCCGACCCAGGTCTCGAACCCTGGCCTGTTGGTTAACAGGCACAGTGTCTTAACCACATGCGCCACCCACAGCCCTTAAGCAAGTAGTGCTAATAATGTCCCCATCCTATAAATCAACAGCAGTACAAATGCCAACAACAACATTGAGCTGCCTGTGTATATCATGGATTATCTAATAATTTATCTAATCATTTGTCTCAATTTCATTTCTCAAGGCAAGATACATTACGATGTGCTGCATCACACTGAAGCAGCAGGGACAAGTTCACTATCTCAGTGAGAAGAAAGATGTAATGGATTCCCAATCTTATAACCATTAATTTGCAAACAAAGCAACCTTAAGATTCTTGAAACAGTATGAATTGAATTTCAGTTACAAATGTACCTCTTTCAATGTCATCCATAGGAGAAGCTGGAGACATCTCTTTTGGTGGAGAAATTGGAGATAACTTCTCTTTTGGTGGAGAGCATATTACATTATTTGGAAACTTATTTGCATTTTGCATCAGCTGTTGCTGATGCTCAATACGAGACTGGACCTTGCTGCTGCCTTCACCTCTGCACAAAAACATTGATAGTTAGGAGAAAAAATGGTTTTACTAAAGAACTGTCAAGTTATTTGTCCAACTATTTTTTTAAAAAAGCTGATATTTATTACTACTCTTGACAGTTAACAATGCAAGCTTTCCATACAAAACAGAAATACATCAAAATTTAAGCAGATAAGAGAGAGTTTCTGGTGTGTCATAACTATTAACACACTTAAGTGTTAGTTAAGGTTCTTTCATTTATGCAAGTGGGGAAGGGGGCATATTGAACAAGACATGGCATAAAATGCCACAGAGTTGAGGGAAAATGGTAATCTTCTCAATCCCCTAGATCAGAAAATGCACAGCTGAGTCAGCGCCAAGGAGGTTCCCTTCCATGAGTTTTGTTCTGCCTTTACTGCAGGACACTATTCACTGGAAAACTAATGGGACCTTTAGTAACCAGGTGTTATATGGAAGGCAATCAGAACTTTACATGTGTATTAACCTAATGCTGAAACATGTACTGCCTTTAGCTCAACAACTTTGATTATTTAATCCAAAAACCAATTGCTACATTTGTCTTAAAATGGAGATCTTCAGGGGACTCCAGCATGTTCTTGGAAGAAGATCAAAGAATGTACAAGTGCTATCTTTTGTGATACAGAGGGGAGTTAAGATGGACACAGAAAAAAGCACAAAGGTCTTCATCCAAGTCTAAGGTCCAGTCCTGAAACTCTACATGTCTCCACTTCAACAGATACAAGATATCCTTGCAGTAAGGAAATTGAAGCACAATATTACTAAAATAATGGCAGTTGGTTTTTTTGTTTCTTAATTTAAACATAATTTTAAAGATTTTCATGATGATTAAGAGTAGTTCTCCAGATTCTCACCTACCTCGTTTTCTTCACAGTGATATTGCTACTAAGTTTCTCTAGTCTACATTCTCCAGTGTCATGGTTAATAATCAAGATGCATTCTTTTTGGTATGGCTTTTTGGAACCCTTGAAAACTGTTACTGGTAGAGTAGAACCCTATTTTAAAATAAGGATAAAATTTTCAGAAAAATCAAACAGAACATTTTTTCTTATATCTGCTTTCTATAGGCAACAACTATTTCCATTTAAAACCTTTTATATTTAACAATTAATTGCCCAACAAAATATCTGATGAAGAAATAAAGAACAGAAGTCTAACCATGTCTACTAAAAAGTAAGTCCCACTGTGTTCAATGTTCATTGTGTCCCATTGTGTTCAATGGGTCTTATTCCCAGGAAAGTCTTTAGGATTGCACCCATAGTCAGTTTTGTCACTATATAAGTTCTGCAAAAACCCAAAACGACCACAAAAATCATAGTCTTAATATTGAAAAGTATTGATTTATAATGAAAGCAACATTTTTAGCTATCGCAAGGTTCATTGGAAGACAAGTTTCAATTTAGCCGTGAGGAAGCTTGACTCATTCTCCTAGCTAGTAATACTATAAAAGTTTAACTTAACTCCTTAATTAACATGTTCCTTTAATTACAAAGCTGCAGTCAAAAAACGAGTTCTTGCTGGCATCAGCAGCCAGAGATAACTATTACCACAACCTGAAGTATTTCCCTCTTCTCCCCCATCTCAACCATTTGAAAACATATTCCAAAAACAGGTAACAAGAAATTCTGGTAGATTATACCATGCTTGCTTTCATCTCAGATGGCATCAAGACTGTAACTTGCTTTCTCAGTACATTCTGATCACTTCAACCCAAGAACATGAGCTTTCTATAAATTATTTACTAAAGAGCTTGTCAGTAAATGAAAAGTGACTTTTTTCATTAACAGAACCACAACTTGGCCTTGAACAAGTCACTCATGCAGCCTCAGTTTGCTCATTTGTAAAGCAAAAACATACCTCACAGTGTGGCTGTTACACTCTGTGTAAAGAATGGGAAAAACTTTTTGGCCAGATAAGAGAAGAATGCATTGGGTATAATATAATACAGACAATTATCAGACAGACTGACCAACCAACCAAGGGAAAAGTGGTTGCTCTGCCAAAGGCAAAGTGATACAAACCTGATGACTGGATATTCTACCCAACTGCTCAGCAATACTTGTTATGTTTTTCTGCACAATCCCAACTAGAAAACTTGATCTTTCGAAAAATTATGAAAAACTGGCTGTCAAAAATCCACATTAGACTCTGTGCTTCCAGTTCCAGAGCTAGCAGTAGAATCAAGTATTTAGAATTTTGGGCATATATGTAAGTCTAATTAGATATCATCTGTCTGGAAGTTTGTTATTTAAATATTATTTTCATAATGCCAACATGAAGGTTTCCTTTATCTATATATCTATATCTATATAAAAAAGAAAAGTCACTAACTGACTGACTCACGCACTCGCTCATTACCGCCCTGCCAATAATATCCAGCCAATTTGGTGCTTGGTGCCTGGTGCACTGGGGGGACACTGTTTGGAGAAAGAGGTTGCGCTGGGGAGGATGCTGCGCATGGGGGGTTGATGCACATGCAAGGTCGATGCGCATGGGGGGAAGTTGCGCATGGGAGAGTGATATGCATTGAGGGTTTAATGCACATGGGGGAATGATGTGCATGGGGGAAGTTTCGCATGGGGGACTGATGCGCATTGAGGGTTTGATGCGCATGGGGGGAAGTTGTGCATAGGGGAATTTTACTCCAGCAATGCAGGTATGCTTTTTACTAGTTTTGCATATTTAGAATCTTTCTCTAGCTATTCAAGATAGTTATGGTTATAACTCATTTGTACAATAGTTAAATCCTATAAATTTATATGAGTTTACTCCCATATGATTACAGGACTGCAGTTGAAGGCTGCTTTTCCAAGTATTTTTACATGAAAGCAAGTTTTGCTTTAAAAAAAAAATAACAGCAATCATGTGTTTCCATTTGTAACACTCATGTTACAACCATAAATGCATACACTATAAAAAGAAAATATATGCTAATGAACACTAGAAGATAGTAGCTGGAAAGCTTGAATTGGCTTGCTCCTCTGAAAATGACTGCATATCTCCTCTATGCATTTACATTGGGAAACACTGGATTCAAAGCATGGTAGGCAGTAAAAAGATTGTTACATTTACAGAATAATAAAGAATCACAATTTAACACAAATGATGCCTTATCTCCTCTCAAAGTAATGAGAAAATCTTACCTCAATATTTGGTAAAGTTATTGTCACCTGTTCTCCTTTACCAACTTCAAGGTCTCCTTCACAGGAAGTATCAATTGATGCAGGTTTGAAATCATCTAAAGAAAAATAAATAACAAACATTGCATTTTCAGGACTTCCTAAATCACCAATGTATTCACAGAAGAGTTGAGGAAATATTCAATTATCCAACTGAAATTTTTTTCTAGCACTGACTACATATTTTCAACAGGAACTTTACTGAAGAACCTGCAAAGTTTGAAAGTTTCTGTTCCAGAAAGGTCTCCTCAATTCCTATCAGACATCACACAAACTACAAATTCACCAAAAAACCCCACTAAATAATTTTAAAGAGCACTGTCTTTTAATACAGAAATTACAAAACTACAATCTAGAAGGTAATATTCTTAGTTTTAGTTCCTCAGACAAACAATGCCTAAACTGCAACTCTAGATAGCACATGAATAAAATCAGACCATACAATTCTAGTGTGACAAATCATTGACCTAAAAACCTGGATTTTCTCCACTTTATCTATAGAAGGTTCCATCTTATAGGCATTTATTCTTTCACAAATAGTGAAATAAAGTGTTCAGAAGCATGGGATACAAATCAGGTATCCGAGATGCTCATTTTACTTAGTTCAGAATATTTTCAATATAGTTTAAGTCAAGCAAAATCTACTTACTTTACTGACTCAGCTACTGATATTAACAGCAAGAATTTTTTAATATACTAACAATTATTGAGGTTGGGACAGTGTTCAGTTAGAAAGTGAAAACAAAAATCTTGATTGTTTTCTGCAAAGGCTTAATGTGCCTATTTTTTAAACTGTAGAATTGACCATGGTGGTGTTGGTCCTGCCATCTGAGACTGTTAATTATTGACACAGAGTGTACGAAATGTTCAAACAAGTTTTAGATAAATACCTATTTCCACATACCTGGGAACTGAAGTCTCAAGCATTAGGATGCTATCCAAGATTAAGGAATCTATGTTAAAACGATGCAAACCCTGTTCTATTTATTTATATACACGAGAGCATAACAATGTATTTGACCATGAAATGCACACAAACCTTAAAAAGAACAGTATAAACCTGGATTTTCCCCACTTCATCTATAGAAGGTTCCATCTTATAGGCATTTATTCTTTCACAAATAGTGAAATAAAGTGTTCAGAAGCATGGGATACAAATCAGGTACCAAGAGGCTTGTTTTCTATTCCTTGGCTCCTGCACCTGAAAAATGCCTTTGACTACTAAAGCTCATGCCACAATAAGCCATTGCTGTCATTTATTCTTATATTCTACTGTGCATACTTAGATTCTATTTTTTTCTACCTGTTGTACAAATTATCATAAGGAGGTTTGTAAGCTGCCTTGGGCATTTGCTTCAGCATGGGAAAGAGGCAATCAAATGAATGAATGCCCTCTTTACTATTATCTTATTGAACACAGAAAGTATGAAAAAAATTAACAGATATGAAACTATTCCCCAGTCCAACTGCAATCTTTTGCATGCCTACCTTGGAGTAAGCCCGACATTTGCTATAATGTGGCTTACTCCTGAGTGTAGACCCAGCTTGGACAGAGCAGGGCTTACTCCTGTGAGTAGACCCAGCCTGGCCAGAGCAGGGCTTACTCCTGAGAATAAACCCAGCCTGGCCAAAGCAGGGCTTACTCCTGTGAGTAGACCCAGCCTGGCTGGAGTGGGGCTTACTCCTGAGTGTAGACAGCCTGGCCAGAGTGTTTCCTCCTGAGTGTAGACCCAGCCTGGCCAGAGCAGGGCTTACTCCTGAGTGTAGACCCAGCCTGGCCAGAGCAGGGCTTACTCCTGAGAGTAAACCCAGCATGGCCAGAGCAGGGCTTACTCCTGAGAGTAAACCCAGCATGGCCAGAGCAGGGCTTATTCCTGAGAGTAAACCCAGCCTGGCCAAAGCAGGGCTTACTCCTGTGAGTAGACCCAGCCTGGAGTGGGGCTTACTCCTGAGTGTAGACACAGCCTGGACAGAGCGGGGCTTACTCCTGAGTGTAAATCCAGCCTGGCCAGAGCAGGGCTTACTCCTGTGAGTAGACCCGGCCTGGCTGGAGCGGGGTTTACTCCTGAGTGTAGACCTAGCCTGGACAGAGCGGGGCTTACTCCCGAGTGTAGACCCGGCCTGGCCGGAGCAGGGCTTACTCCTGTGAGTAGACCCGGCCTGGCCGGAGTGGGGCTTACTCCTGAGTAGACATGCATATATCTGGGCTGTCATTCATCCTCCTTCTGGTCGTGAGGAGGCCTTCTTCTAACGAGGCTGCCTCCTCACTCGCAGCCCCATCTGGACACACGGCCAAGAGTCCCTCCGACGCCTCCTGCCCCTCACAGTAGCCCTTCCCTCCTCTCCTCTCCTCTCCTCTCACTCACAGCGCACGGTGTGGAAAGCGCAGCGGGGCTGCCTCTCGAAGCTCTCTCCCAGCAGCAGCGCGTGCTCCTTGCAGTCGAAGAGCGGCGTGGCCACTCCGTTCATCCCCGCGCCGCCCCTCCCCCACCTCCAGCCACCCTCAACCGTCACCTCCAGCCACGCGCCGCACTGCCAGGATTCTCCGCAGCACCATCGCCCGCCCTGCCTCCCTGCCCAGGACAAAGGGGCGGAGTCACCGCGGACGCCACGCCCCCTCCTCACTCCTACTCGGCACCGCCCACAACACCAAAGCCCTACGCGGGGGGGAGAGAGGAAGAGTGGGTGGGTGGGACTTTGGAACGTAGAGCTTTCCTATTGGCTGAGGCCGCGTCCATTGTTGGCGTCACTCAGAACGAGGCGGGGGGAGGAGGAGTCCAGGAATTCGACAGCGGCGAGACGGTTGTGACGGGGGAGGGGGGTGCGTTATGCAAATTATGACCGTTGGGGGGGAGAGTGGGCGTGGCCGTGCTGAGGGGGTGGTGCGGCAGCTGTGTGGCCTCGCGGGCGGGGGGGGGGTAGAGGAGGAGGTGACGGATAACTGCCGTTGGGGGGGAGGGGAAGACCGTTAAAGGCCGTGGGGAGGGGGGAGGGGGGAGGGGGGAGGGGGGAGCGCCAAAAGCCCTTGGGGGGGTGTGACGGAGGGGGGACGGAGGGGGGACCGCCAAAAGCCGCTGGGGGGGTGTGACGGGGGAGAGGGGGTGTGACGGGGGAGGGGGGAAGGAGGGGGGACCGCTAAAAGCCGTTGGGGGGGTGTGACGGGGGAGGGGGGTGTGACGGGGGAGGGGGGACCGCCAAAAGCCGTGGGCGGGGGGCGGGGGACCGCTAAAAGCTACCTTCCTTTGCTCCTGTCAACCTAGCAGTTCAAAACCATGCCAAATGAATGCAAGTAGATAAACAGAAGCTGCGGTGGCTCACTGGCTATCAATCTGAAGATCTGCAGTTCAAGAGCTGAGTACTGCCAGATGGGGTGAGCTCCCACCCTTAGCACAGCTCCTGCCGATCTAAAAGCATGTAAGTGCAAGTACATAAAAAAGGTACCACTTTGGTAGAAAGATCACCGCGTTCTTTGCTCATCTGGGCCATATGGTCACAGAGGCATCTTTGGACAATGCTGGCTCAATGGCTTTAGAAACTAGGATGAGCATCACTCCCTAAAGTCAGTCACAACTTGCAGGCAGCCTGCGGGAGACAAATTTACCTTTAGATAAGTAGGTGTCACTTCAGTGGGAATTTACCAGAGTAACGTGTGTCTTTGGGGTTTAGTCATGCCAGCCACATGAACACAGAGGCAAATTCAGACAACGCTGGCTCTTCAGCCTTGTGATGGGGATGAGCACCACACCTGAGTCAGTGACAGCAACCTGTGGGGAACAAACACCTTTACCCTTATTGTTTGAGACAGGCAGTGGAGGGGCTGTCCAGGCAGCAGAAGGCAGCTGGGGGTACCTATTCTCAGCTGTTCACCTACACTTGAGCCTCTTCTCCAAGGGCCTCCCTGGGGGCACTGCCAGAAGCCTTGGAAGAGCATGACTCAATGCCTGGGTTAGGGAGAGGAGGAAGGAGCAGGTGGTGGTTCAGGTGCTGTTTCAGGGAGTCCTGGTGCAGGCTGGGAGTCAGTTCTCCAGTCCCAGGTAGCTCAGTCCACCCCCTCCCACCGTGGGCTAGAACAACGTCACATCCCCCTACGGCTGTTAATAGCTCAAGTCACCTCCTCTGCTCATACATCACACCCCCAACGGCTTTTAGCAGTCACCTCCCCCCTTCTCTACCCCATGCCACACCTCCCAACGGCTTTTAACAGTCACCCCTCCCCCTCACACCCCCAACAGCTTTTAACGGTCACCCCCCACGTCACACCCACCAACAGCTTTTAACGGTCACCCCTCCCCCCTGTAGTAATAACTGTAGTAATTTATCTAACCCTTTTCGTAATTGGACACTCCCGCATCATAACTGGGCTTTCTCATATGTTGAAAATATAAAAAATATCTGCACATTTTCTCTTCTTTCATTTACACATTTACACATAACGGGTTTCTTTGTGAGAACAAAGTGTTTATTTCTAGCCATCATCTGCTCAGATGTCACTTTTTGCTTAATGATGTCAATTCCACCCCTCAGCAAGTACCTTAAGTTCTAAGTTTAGCCCTCTATATGAAAAATCTCTGTTGTAAATATATATTGTAGACTGTTTTAAATTAGTTGGATTTTCCCAGTTCCCTTTGAAAGTCAGCATACGGAAACAGGTGTCAAACTGAATTAGGACTGAAAATGTGTTAGAATCAGCATTGAAAACATATGCCAGTTTTCTTTCCAATTTCTCTCTTTTTTAAAGCAGTATTGCATTGAATTTTGCATAGTCTCACTTTTGAAACATGGGCATATGATCACTTGGTTTTGAAACCAGAAATATAAACATTTGGTGTATAATGAGATTTTGCTCTTCATAGTTACCACACTAGAAACAAACTTGCAGAAGAAGGGCTGGGTAGCGTTCTTAGTTAAAGAAAACATCTAACCAGTCATCTAATTGAAATCTCAGTAGCAGAGGTTTCTTATTTCTCCTGTTGTTCTCTCCTCAGTGTTTGTCCCCAGTTGTTTTTCCAAGATACATATAATTTATGTTTCATATAATCCTGAAATAATATTTTAGTTAGATTTGTTTTTAGGACTAAGCTAGTAATAGCTTTGTTCTATCAATGCAGACTTTGACAGGGTTTGCAGTTGTGTGACAGTAAATGATCCATAAAAAGCAGTTTTCTATAAAAGCAACTTTTAAACTCCTCTACGCACCCACAAGGAAATAAAGAGCCGAGAGATACCAGGAGATTGACCTAGGCTAAAGTATCTACCATTGAGAGATCTCCCCCTAGACTTGTATGGAATACAGATGTCATCCTTATTGGTGGATAGGAATACAGTGGTACTTTGGATTATGAACATAATTTGTTTGTGAAGCATGCTTGTATATCAAAGCAAATTTTCCCACAAGAAATAATGGAAACTCAGAAGATTTGTTCCACAACCCAAAAATATTCATATAAAAATGATGATGTTGTACTGTAATATAATACTAAATAATAAAGAAAATACAGAATATAAAGAAAAATCAAACAAATTACTGGTAACCTGCATTTAGTTACTTAGGCTGTAATCTGCTCTCCTTCACAGGAGTGAACCCCACTGATTATAATAGGGCTTACTTCAGAGTAGAAATGCAAGGCAAGATCTCTCAGGAGAGGCTGAGAAGGTGTTGGCGGAGTGTTGAAACTGGTCACATCTCAGCCAGGACTATTTATTACTTGTTTATCAAGACATCACTTGTATATCAAGTTAAAATTTATTAGAAATGTTTGCTTATCTTGCAAAACACTCTCAATCCAAGGTTTACTGTATTGGAATATAATTATATAAGAAGAAACATAGTGTGTTAATCTAATTTAAAAATTATTTTTAAAACCTCATACATCCACTCTTTTTTCTCAGAGTGGGTTTCTTTGATTTTTCTTTGCAAGTTTTTATGTTATTGAGCAGTGTTTAGTAAATTAGTTACCTTCCTCAAAATTAGATTAGCGATTGTTCTTTCTCAAGTGAAATTAATTACTATGAATCTGATCTCCTTCTGCTTATTATAGTTGGGAGAAAATGCCATTATCTGTGGATTCCAGGATAGTGTCACTGGCTACCCAAGTAACTGACAGCCCTGATCAAGAAGTTCCTGTTTTGCTGCTGAAGTTAAAAGGTAAATAGATTATTTCAGCCTTGGTCTAAAAGGTTGATACTCAGATGGTCATATTAAATTTTCATCTTGTTTTATAAATGAGTTCAGTGGGACTTAACATTTTCCCCCATCCTTGCACCTTTGAAGTTTTTACTGCAAATCTTTTCAAATGTAAAGATTGATTTTTGGATCAATGGAGTAAAGTGTATCTTTACTGAGAAGGCTAGTTTTTTCTCTCTACCTAATAGAGGACAGCAGCTATATGAATATTTGTCAGGATCAGTGTTTTGCATATGACAAAGATGCAAGGAAATATAGTTATGAAAGAACAACTCCTCCTGAGAAATAAAATCCTTTCCCACCATAACAATTTTTTGTTCCCTTGCCTGTGAAACAGTATGCAGTTCGTTAATTTAATTGTGATTGGTGAGGTTTTTGTGGTTTTCTTTGCAGAATTTGTAAATATTTAGGGGAATGATGTCTTCAATGAGGAAGCTGGAAAAGAGTGAAAGAGGTGGACTTAAGGATAAGAATACAGTCTCACCATTTGCAACAGTTCCATTCCAGGAACCTCTGCAGATGATGAAAATCCCCATAAACAAAGGCAATTTAAAAGACACATTCATTTTGCCAGGTTGGAGCAGACTCTTTCTTCCCTCTGAAAAGTGATGATCACTGTCAAATTGCTTTGCCCCCTTTCCCTTCTCCAGGGAGAAGAGAGGTAGGGGTCTGCCTCCAAACTGAAACTAACCCTACAATCCAGAGTAACTACGGGAGCACGTAAGAGACTTTACGTGCACCCGTAGTTACTGCACCACCTAGTGAAAACCTATGGGAAATTCATATTGCAATCCAGAGCAAATTGTTCTTACACCGGAGCAAGGACTCCCCGTAGTTATTCAGGATTGAGCCCTAAGAGCACAATTCTAACCATATCCACTCAAAAGTAAGTCCTATTGTGTTCATTGAGTCTTACTCTCAGGAAAGTGTCTTTAGGATTGCAGCCTAAGATTGTTTTTCTGCCATGTTACCATAGAAAGCAGGCTGTTTCTAAAACTGAAGTATTTAAAGATCCAACTTCATTCACATTGAGTTAAACCACAGGTGAAAAAACCTGAAATTTGGGGTATAGCTGTAGTATATTAAGAAAGGTCAGGAGGGTGTTAGTAAGGTCTTCTTTACGTTTTAAAGACCACTATTCTAAATATTGCTCTTGTCTGATAGCAAAACTGATACAGTCTTGACAAAAGACAACAGAATTATAGCTAAAGGATTGGAGAAAATATCAGCTGTGACAGGACTACCTTCCAGCTTGGAAGTCTTTGTGGTTAAAGTCTCATAATCTAAAATGTGTAAAGCATTTTTTATTACCAGAAACCCAGCTCTGAATTTCTCTGGTACACAGACTTTTGCAGGCACCTTTCATGTTTTTTCAAAGCTGAAAATAATGTAGCCTCTCCTTATTTTTATGTTCACTGCCATCCATTAACCTCTGTGCCCATCATACCTTATTTTTCTAATGAGCATAATTTACTCATCACTGAGGGAGTAAAATTTCAAAAATATTTGTAGGCCCTGGGCACTGTTGGGCAACTGGCTCCAGAATCTGGTGGCAGGCACTGGGCACTCTTGGGCACAGGAGAGTACTAAGGGGAATTCACAGGCACCAGTGAGCACCAGGCATCACGACTGGGCACCAAGCATCACCAATCACGACCATACAGTGGGTAGCAGGCACCACTGGGCAACATCAGGCACTGGGCATCCCTACTGGGCACCATTAGGCAGTGTGCCCCACTGGCTTACTGGGTTTACCCCTGCTTACTGGGCAAGAGACACTCTTTCAAGTGGGTGTTCCTCTTTTATTTAGCAGGGTGAGAGTAACTGGCCCTACACACCCCAGCAATGTCTGCTCTAGTGACTTCTGCTAGTGTTCTTTTTGCACTTTAGATTGTGAGCCCTTTTGGGACAGGGACCAATTAGCTATTAATTTTTTCATTTTCTTGTAAACCGCTTTGTGAACTTTTCAGTTGAAAAGCGGTATATAAATACTGTAGATAGATAGGAACCACCAGGTTCCAGATATCCATGCTGGGCACATAGCACTACCGGTGCTAGGCACCACCAAGCACTGCACATCATATTGGGCACCACCAGGCATCCTTACCCAGCACCTGGCATCCCTGCCAAGCACCAAACACTAGCGGGCAACATCGGGCAGCAGGCACGACCAGGCACAAAGTTGGTTCTTAGTGGATCCTTACATCACATAAGGAATATGAACCCAAAATTTTATTTTTGTAGATCCAGGTCTTATGGCTGGGTGTTGATCAGTCAGTCTTCAGTGTTAAGTATAGAACAAAAATGTGTTGCACCCCTTTTTATCCCCTTAGGGGTTAAATTTCTAAAAGTCAGTTTTTAGTGGGTGCTCACATCACGGAGGGAATACCCTCCCTAAATTTCATGCTTCTAAGTAGATGGTTTTGGCTGGGGGTTGATGAGTTAGTGAGTGAGTCAGTGACCCTTTGATATGATAGAAAGAAAAGAAGATGTAACCTGTAAGTTGTGCATGTGAATTGTCTTGCTTGCTTATTCAGTGTATCATGACTCAAACCTAAAGTTAAAAGATAGTTGGTTATAGTAGAGGTAGTAGCTGGAAGTACCTGGGATTGCATATTTACTAAACATAATATATGATACATAATATTTCATATTATGGTTGCTTTTGGAGTGAAATTTGAGTTCTTCATGTTATGATTTGGGGAAGTGTAATCAATAAGATAAGATCAGTGATATGTACTCTCTTTTTTTGTCTCAGATATTTTAACTAGCACACCACCAGGAAGTAAAGAATCTCAGAAGATTAGACAAAACATATACTATTATGATCTCCTTCGATACTGCTTATTAGTCCTTTTGCAAGATTTTACCAGAATTCCAGGAGGTTGGGCTACAGCTGCCCAGATAGCAGAAATACTAAGGTAAAATTCTCCTCAGTTACACCAAAAACTTGATTCTTTCGTTGCCTCTAGAGCAGTGATTTTCAACCACTGTGCCATGGCAAACTGGTGTGCCGCAGATGGTCTGCCGCAGATGGTCTGCAGGTGTGCCATGAGACATAGGGAGGATCATTAGTAAGGCAGTTGGGGGATTTGAGCTCCCTACCAGCAGCATGGTGTGCATTATCAATGGTCAAAAAACTTATGGTGTACCTTGACAATTTTAGCACCTTGTTGGTGTGCCATGAGATGAAAAAGGTTGGAAATCTTTGATGCAGACCATTGAGGAGAGGAGAAAAATGTCTTTTTATTTTCTCAGTCTCTGTTGTGTGGGCCTTGAAGTGAAAGAGGAACCTGAAGAATATTACGAAAAGCTGCTTCCTTCTGCCATAGATAACCTTCTTTATTTGGGAAGGCACTTGCAAGCACGATTTATCCGAGCAGTCAAGGTACAGTATTTGAGATGGGTGGCTTAATGTTGTCTAATGAAACCATTTGTAACCTCTTGACATGTTTACACTCCCAGCATTAATTTATGAAGGCTGGGCAGGCATTATTTTCCCAGTGGCACAGACTTTGTTCACATTGCCATTCTATAGGCAAAGTCAGTGCTCCCTGAAGTTTACTGGCCTGCAGTGTGTCCATCTGTCCCCCAACTGCAAACACAACATCAGCTCCCAATAATGACATTATTGCCAGCTACTTCAGGGATATTATGTCATGCAATGCTACAAATGGTATTAAGAGGCTCAGGGTATGTGGACTTGTTCAAGCACACAAAAAGTACATGCAGGAACTCAGTTCTCCACACTGAGGCTCCAACTGCAGATTGCACAGTGCTCCACAGACTCACTGCCAGACAGTGAGTAGGGATGTCCTGCAACATCCCTATCCATTCACTACACAGTCCCAGGAGTTATGCTTCCCAGATTGGGGACCTTTGGACATAAACAATATGTCTTTAACAATAGCAGCTTTCTGACTTAGATATAAAAATTGTTTTAAAAGAATTTGATGATCAGATTTGTTTTCCCTGCAATCATGCATACAGTGGTGCCTCACATAACAAGTTTAATTCGTTCTGGAAGCATGCTTGTTATGTGAAATGCTCTTTATTTGAAGCAGATTTTTCCATAAGAAATGATGAAAACTCAGGCGGTTGGCTCCAGAACCCAAAAAATATTCATATAAAAATATTAACTGGATGTAAAAATGATGACAAAACACTGGAATTGAATTCAAAACATGCATTCAATGTGCATGATCCTATGAAGTCTACTTAACACAATGGGGCTTACTTCTGGGTAGACATAGTTAGGAGGCTGCAATCAAAGACACTTTCAAAGTGTCTCCCCACTTTCTCCTTCTCTTTATCCTGAGGCTCTCTCTCCCCTGCTCCCTTCTGGCTAGCCCCGAGCTGCTTCCCTCTTCTCCACTGCTGGTCTCTCCCTCCCCAGTGGAGGAACAACGTGGAAGTGTTGCTTTCGATATAGGCAGGCGCACTAGGCTGCCCTGATGCTTTTTAAAAGGGCTGCCGGCCAGTGCATCTGCCCAAACTGCCAACGAGTGTGCGTGTTTAGTGAAGCAACACTTGTTATGTGAGGCAGAATCCTAGAAAAAATTTTGCTTGTTATGTGGATCACTTGTTAAGTGATGCACTTGTTAAACACTTGCATGTTCATCAGATGGAGTGGTTTATGTGCAGTTTCCTATATTAAAGTAATACAAGTGGACAAAACTTATGTGTGAAAGAGTCCTTGGATGTTGCATTTTTGGTGTCCCAGAAGCTGATTTCACAGTTATTAGCTATGAATAATTTGGTTTCCTTTCCATCATACAGACAGGAAAACTGTGTTTATTTATATTTAAAGGCAACTTCTTCAGCATATGTACTGTGTGAGATGGTGTCTGCTTGTTGTGGATTGGAGTTTCCTCCAATCCTCTTTGGACACGACATGGGGAAACTTGGCCTGCCTATCGTAGGAGGCCTGTTGCCAGGATGTTGCCTTTTCCACAGAAGTGGTCCCTATTTATCTACTTGTACTGGCATGCTTTTGAACTGCTAGGTCAGGAAGAGCTGGACTAAGGATGGGAGCTCACCCCATCTGACAGTACTCAAATCTTGATCTGCTGGCCTGCTGAGCGGAATTCCAGTCAAGCAGTGTTCTAATGTTAAATGAGAGCATTGTTACTGAAAACATAAAACGCAGATACAGGCAACCTTTCTTAGCATATCCATTTCCTTAAATACTATTTTTTTCTCAGTTTATCAGCCAGCTTCTTCATTTCAGTTAATTTACCTGCATTGTTGACAGAATTGTATTATGCATCAGCCACATAAAAGCATGTATTAGCTCAGTTTTTATGGATGCTCTCACTGTACACACTTTCCAGATAGTGACTCCCCATTGAACATAGTGAGTAGACATGTATCAGATCATACCAGTGATGCAAGTGTAATTTTTTTGGGTAATCTTTATGAAGTGCATTCTGTAATTTTAGAATAGAGTCTGCAGTTCTGCACATGCTACACTCAACATTTCATTCTCAGTTATTATAATTCTCTCCCATCAGATTTCTTTGGGGAACACTAAGGGCGCTACAATGACTGTTCTTATTCTTTTTGAAGCTTTAGTTTTGTTAATGAAAAACACTATCAGAAAATTTCCTGGACAGATAATAACTGGATACTTATTTTAAAAATTAGGAAAAAATAATCACATGTATAACTTCAGAAATCCACATATTCCGGCATGAAAACAAAATGTCTCGCACATTAGGGAAAGGTGGTTAAATTGTTGCATATTACAAATATTAATATAATCAAAGGAATATGCTCTAGCACGACTATGAAGGAGAGGACAAGAGGAGGAACCTTGTTCTGCTCTCTAGTCTTCACTTCAGAGTAGGATTACTCAAATGTTTTACTAATGTTTTGCTATTTTGTAAAGGAAGAAGAAAAACGTGAATTTTTACACTATTTTAAGACAGTAACTGATGCCGTCTGCTGGCTGTGTGGTGGTCATGCTCAGCTAACAAAAAATGGTAAGGAAAGAAAGGGCTTAGCAGGAAAATATGTATGAAGAATTCCTGTTAGAATTCTTACTGTTGTGATTCTAAAATGCTAAGAAAGTGTGTTTTTCCTTAGTACAACAAATACATGGATGTTGCTTCCATGCTTAAATAAGATTAATTCCATTGCTTAAATAAGATTAATTTTCACTTTAGTGCTTCGGAATGAACACTTCCAGCAACTGCTTATGAGCGATGATGTTGAAACTTCAGCTGTAATAATGACAGCCTTAGAGAATATTTTAAGGGTCAACAGGTAAATGCAAGATTTACTATTTAAAATACATCCCTTAATTATTATTGAATTAAACCTTATATTAAAATCAGATGTTGTATATTTAAGGGAATTGACTCATTTAACCATGAATTTTACTTCCACAAGCCAAGGTAGAAAAGTTTCTTTTAAAATCCTAAGGAAATTTCATTTGCTTTTCTAATTGTTATTTTACCTTAGGATAGGTGACCATATCTGTTGGTTGAGCATGATAAAGTAGACATCAAATATACAAACATACACAAGGACATTTCCAGCCAATTCATTGTCCAGTTCTTTCTCACTGACTGCAAAGTCATCACATCCTTCTCAGTCATCCCTTTGTTCTGAGGATTTCATATTTCTTTAATAGTCAAGAAAGTCTAATTTTTCTTTTATTTTTAATGTGAGAATTACAGTTCTTCCTTTTAGCTGACCCTTAAAATGCAGTTGTGCATCAAGGTCCTCCATTGATTATTTATGTAGTTTGTATTGTTATGATATTTATACGGTATAAAGTTCCCCATGGATTTCTATATCCATGCAGAATCATTCCTAGACCCCCATGAATTACAATTTTCATGGATTTGAGAAGCCCTCAAAGGTTGTCCCAGATATGAGCAGAAAGCGTTTCCAGTAGTGTTTTGGCAGTCCTTGAGACCCTTATAACGTGGGGGTTAGTTCTTGTCAGAACTTCAGATGTTGAGCCCACAGTGTAAAGGATGTGCAGTCATTTTTGGGGGGGACAAAAGTTTGCATCATGGTTTGCATATCTAAATGATTGACTATTCTAAAAGAGCTCAAAATAAAAAAAAAAGATGTAGACGTGAAAAGATAAGATCTACATGATGAGGAATAGGACTGTTGCTCTCCCTCTGCTAAATAAGAGTATTGTGAAACGTGTCAGTTGCTCAGTTAGAAGAGGTTAATCCTACCTGCTTGCCTTCTCTTCCTGTCATTAGCAGATTACAATATCATTCCTTTTAATTAAAAATAATTCCTTGTCATTTTTCTTACATCAGTGCTGCGTTACTTCAACTGACTAAAAAGGCCCTCCACTGTATTCTAGATGAACTGGTTTACAAGCTTTCATCTACGATCAATCTTATCTTAGGAAGTATAGC
Source organism: Cryptoblepharus egeriae (assembly GCA_030015325.1). Classification (NCBI taxonomy): domain Eukaryota; kingdom Metazoa; phylum Chordata; class Lepidosauria; order Squamata; family Scincidae; genus Cryptoblepharus; species Cryptoblepharus egeriae. Next base: position 65,530,426 of record JAREYC010000001.1, on the reverse strand, counting down.
TGTAAATCTCTTGCTGTTCGTTGCAGAATTTGTTCCCCAACTGCTGACAACTCTGGTTACTCGCTACAAAGGTCTGTTACTGTGTTTACTTAAACTTGGGAAAAATTATAAAAGTAACAGTGTTTGGGCCTGCACAGTCTATCTTTGCTGTAATTAAAGAGAGTACACCTTTTATTCTCTGTATAACAGTAGGCACAATAGAGGAGTGGTTCTCAGACATTTAGCACTGATCCCAAAGATCATGTTGTAAGGGTGGGCAAAAGGGTGCTTTCACTTTCTTACAGCTGTTGTAGGCTCCAAGAGATACAAGGAACCCTGTGCAGCCCTCCTCGAGACTTGGAACATTTGCAAATGAGCATTCACAACCACTTCCTGGTTGGAGCTTTTGAATGCTCCTTTCCAGGCCTCAGAAAGGGCTGCGTAGGGCTTACTGCACCTCCTGGAGCTTGCAGCAGTCCTAAGTGAAAGCAACATTCTCATCCTCCCCTAGCAACACAATCCTGAGGATTGCATTACTCCCCTCACCCCTCCCCTACAAAGACTCATTAAGGAAGTAAATCTCCCTAAGAATTTGAGAACAACTGCATTAGAGGAAGGGGAAATGGTGCAGGATGCAAAGAGAGAAACAGGTGATATGAGAGGATTGGGGAGGGTTGAGGAACTTAACTCTCTTTTGGCATCCAGAGCCACCACTGCCTCCTTTAATGGCTGGCAGAGGTAATGCTGGAAAGTGACAGCAACACTGAATTCAAGGAAGGATGGTAAGGAAATAAGTGATTAACAATATTAATAATGTCTCTTTTAAGGCTTGGGGGAGAAGCTGTGACAATAAAGGGTATAAATCACAGGTGGGCTGAAGCCGGATCTGTAGAACCAGTTGTTAATTGGGGGCTGACTAGCGAACCGGTTGTTAAGAGTGGGCTGTTATCTTTGAATTGCATGCAAGTGTGTTTGAATTTCTCTTAAGGGGCCTCTGGGTCTGTCTTCCCAGAGGTTCAGCTCCACTCCCTCCTCCCCTTCTGAACCTCCATCCCCTTCTGAGTGTTGTGAGTATGAGCTCCTCCAGGGCTTTTGGTGGGGGCCATGCCTTCCTGCCTCCCCAGGTGCCTTTGCAACCCAGTACTAGGCATGGAGAAGTACTCAGTACTACCCAGTACTACTCAGGAGTAAGCCACACTGTATAGTAGAGGACTGCAGCCTATGGCCACAATCCTAGCCACACTTTCCTGGGAGCAATTCCCATTGACTATCATGGCATTTCCTTCTGAGTAGCATAGGATTAGGATTTGAGGCTACATTCCCATCCACACTTTCCTGAGAATAAGCCCACTGACTATAATAGGACTTACTTCTGAGGAGATTGGCAGAGGATTGGATCTCTCCCTCCAGCCCTGTTCCTCCAGCCCTGTCTACTTTCCTGAGAGTAAGCCCACTGTCTATAATGGGACTTTCTACTGAGTAGACACAGTTAGGACTGGGCTCTGAGGCTGCAATCATATCCACACTTACATGGGAGTAAGCCCCTCTGACTAAAATGAGACTTACTTCTAAGTAAGCCTGCATAGGATTGGACTGTAAGGCTAAAATCCTGACCACACAGTTTTGGGAGTAAGCCCCATTGACTTGAATGGTACTTACTTCTGAGTAGACACGGTTAGGATTGGGCTTAGGCTGCAATCCTATCCACACTGTAGTCCTTTTGCGCCCCCCCTCCCCGAGATCTCCCTACCTCATCCTGCCCCTCTGAGAAATCTCTCCACCTGAGATTGTCGGGAGGCAGTATGGAGGGCATCTGAAGAAATAGCCCCAGTTCCCATCCTTCCCCCCAGGAGCCCAGTCCACTGCCTACTCTGAAGTAAATCCTATTAAAGTCAGCAGGTTTTACTCCCCTGTGAGGATAGGAGTGTAGCCTCAAAGCCCAATCATCTGTCTACTCAGAAGTAAGTTCCATTATAATAGTGAAGCTTACTCCCTGGAAAGAAGCTGGTTTCTAAGAGCTTGTAATCCTATGCCTGAGTACTCAAAAGTTAATCCCATTTCAATCTATGAAGCTTACTCCCAGGAAAGTGTGCAGAGGAGTACAGCATTCGAGCCCAATCCTATTCTTGGCTACTCAGAAGTAAGTCCCATTAGAGTCTGTGGAGCTTACTCTCAGGAAAGTGAATAGGATTGGAGCCAGAGGCTGGTTACTAAGAGCTCAGTCCTTTGCTTGACTACTCAGAAGTCCTATTATATTCAATAGAGCTTACTTACAGGAAAGTGGACAGGACTGTAGCCTTAAGTAGTGGCTTAGAAGCAAACCTCAGCCTGCAGAGGGGACACCACAGACTCTGGTCCTAAACTGTAGATCAGTGTTTCTCAACCAGTGGTATGAGCACCACCTGTGGAATGTGGTGTGTCTGCTGGTACTGAGGCACCTGGATGCAAGTGTCATATGTGCTCCCTGAGGCAGCTGGTGGGCTGCTGTGTGATTCAGGAAGCTGGACTAGATGGGTCTTTGGTGTGATCCAGTGGAGGCTTTTCTTATGCTTTTATCTTCTTATTTGTGGCATCCCTGGACACATTCCCCCTGAGAGCATAACAAAGTGTAATGCATAGGAATAGATTACACTGAACTCGGGCTTAATACTGATTGATGTGGTCACAAATGATACAATTTTTTTGGTAAACTAAGGGTTAAGGTGGTGTGCCCTCCCCCACCCCTGGCCCCGCCCCCTGACCCAGCCTGGCCCCGCCCACTTCCAGAGAACCGGTTGTTGGGGCAGGCTGGGCCCACCACTGGTATGTGGAAATTTTCCATCTCGTTCCTCAAAAAGCGGAGTGTGGGAAAATATATACTGTAGTGGGTGATAGGGATTCCTTTCGTAAAACAGTTTGCATGTGTAAATGGAAATGCCAAAACAAGACAATACCATTGTGGAAGATGCTCTTCTAATAATCCTCTCTAACTTCACATTCCAGTGTTTCTCTCATGGAGCAGCTAATCCAAAACCAAACAGCAACGCTGTATAATTGAAGGCCAATTAAACTGGCAAGCTTGAGAACAAGCTTTTCGATATTGTTTCTGCTTTGCTAAAGTAGTATACCTGGGCTGTCCAAAACTGTTCCAGATAGCTACTGTAATTAAGTCTGGGTTGATTTTCATGATATCTGAAAGCATTTACTTCTTAGAAAACACATTGTATTGTCTCCCGATTTCTCTGGATTGAATGCCCATGAATATTGTTTCAGCTTTTCTTTGGTGTTTTTTTTTACCCCTTCTTGACACTATATTTTGTGAGGAAATGCAGAGTATTTGTTCTTGCATATGCAGTTGTAATTTGTGGTGAAAAATCTATAAGATCGGAAGTCTATAAGACTTTTTCTTGCAGACTAGTACTTTGACTAGTGATCTTGATGTACTTTGCTTTTTAAGGTCTACAAACTCTTCTAAGCAAGCAGTGGACTGGCAAAGGATTTGATGGAAAACTCCGTCAACTTTTGGACATGCTGTACTCAGAAAATTACAAGGCCAACAAAACACAGGTATGCTGAAAGTTTTGTACAAGGTGTAAGTAGGTTGTACTACAATTTATTCATGCATAATTGTGTATTTTAAAGTCTTCACACAACACCTGTTCCCAGTGTAGTTTTAAAATCTATATTTAACACACCTGCATGGGGAGGTTGTTGTGCAGTGGGGGAATGGTGCAGAAGGGGTATCCGCAAGACGGGTACATTTCGCTAGTAATTCAATAAATAAGCCTGGTGCTTTAGCCTGTGTTAGGTGGTTGATATTCTGCCTAATCTGGTCTTGAATCAACACATTTAAATGTATTTTCCTATAACAGCAATTAGGCTGCTTCTTAAGGAACATGCTCAGTTTAACCATTTTTCCCTATGCAGATATAAACTACTTTTATGTGAATCATTAATATGTGATTTTGTCACATAGCAAATGAGGTTGGCTCTTTAAATAATGTATCTAGCAGTTAATGATTAGAAACAGCTTGTTTGCCTTGGTAAAGGGGCAGGCAATAAATCTTCCACTCTGTGTATGGGTAAGGATCAGGTTACAAGTTATGGTCCCTATGCTGAAAGGGAGTGATAATCTCTCCTACTTGCATCTGAATAAAGAAGAGAACAGTCTGAAACAGTTGTTTTAAACCAGGGTAAAGGAAACTAATACAATGCATCCTGAATTCTAACTAATTGATTCATTAGTTACCATGGTAAATAATTGCTTTTGTATAATACGAAAATAGCTATTCAAGGGATTCTCAGAACTAATTTCACAATTGGGGAGTCTCTACCTATAAATTTACAGCAACTTGCAGCTTCTTTTAGCCCTGCCAGAACATACAGCTGCCACTAGGAATGCAGACTGGCGCAAATCAAAGCAAAGTCCTAATGTAATGCTTTGTATTCACACACAAATGGAAGTGATAAATCTGAGAAGTGCAGTGCGTGGGCTGATTGAAAATATTTCTCCATTGTTTCCATTGAAAACAATGGAGCAAATGAAAAAACAACACCCTCATGTGGTGAGTCATGCATATGACACCTTTTTTTTCTCCCGAGAGACAAGGTCTGTGGTGAAACACATCCAGGACACCTGAATTCAGATTTGGTCTCTGTTATGAACTTGCTATGTAATCTCAGGCAGAACCACTTCTCAACCCCCCAGTTGCAATATGGATATAATACTTATTTTATAAGGTTGATGTAAAGACGGTGTCAAAATGGAATAGAAATACTTATAGAAAGCACTATATAATTGTTTTTGTTTAGTGATGATCATGTACTTTGGAGAGAAAGGATAACTTGCAATCTTGTTACTAACTTCAGTCCTCTTCAGCCCTAACTGTACAGCTGTAATTGAGTGGTAGGAATGCAGTAATTCTACCTTTAAATTCAAATTCAGAACCAATCACAGAAGGGTGGGTACTAGAAAATGCATTTATTTTCTTCAAAAATTCTTCTGGCTTGCTGATTTCAGAGACTACATCAAGCAGCTTGCTTAATCCAGGCAGCATGGAGAGGATTTCAAACCCGACAAAGATTAAAGCTGCTTCTGAAAGCAGTCACTATCTTGCAGAGGAGTTTCAGGTAAAAACAAGGCTTTGCTTTATTGGAAGGATTTTAATTTTTTTAAATATGAGAGTGGTTGTTAACAGATAATATAGATACTGTAATTCACTAGTAAGTGACACTTTGCAGCATTGGTCCTTCTACAATTTTTTCTATTGTGCAGAGTGCTGGTGCAACAATGTGGCTGTCCTTAAGGTGAGATATTTCTCTAGTTCCCTATAAAATTATTTTAATTCCTTCCTTCAAGCAATTAGTTTTCACTCTCCCTCCCCCCAAAATTCTAACCCATAAAAAACTTGATGTGAAAGAAATTGAGCAACATAATTCAAGGTACTGAGTTAATTTTTTTTTTGCCTCCATAATTGTAGAAGATTTTTTTGTTGGCATAATATTTCAACACATGTTAACAAGTAGGCACTTCTTTTAAAAATCCATTAGAGGGCAGACTATGCACATGTGAATTCAAATCAGGCAAAGAAGGCTCAAATCAGAATGATATAACACTGCTAAACATGCTATTCCTAATCGAGATATATTCATACATTGCAGTGTCTGTGCAGCCCAAGTCAGTTTGTGTGTTATCTGTTTTGTAATTCAAATGGAAATTATCTTTCCTTTCAAGCTACACTAGAATAGTCCCCTACAGGTTGTCCTGCTAGTCATTCCAACTGTGAATGCTTATCTCTGACACTAGGCTGAAGAGCCAGTGTAGTCCAAAGACGGTTTTGTGGTCATATGGCTGGCATAACTATACACCAAGGGGCATGGAATGCTATTTTCCTACCAAGATGGTATCTACTTATTTACATGATTTCCAACTGCTAGGTTGGCAGGATCTGGGACAGAGACAGGAGCGCACTTTGTCCATGGGTCTTGAACTGCTGACCTGCCTGAATTCTGGTCGAGCACAGGGTTCTAACACCAGCGTTCTAACCACTGAGCCACTGCAATTACATTTTATATAATATAAATAAATAGAAGCAACATCAGTGCTTAAACTTTGAATGCATGTTTTTATCTTGTTTTGTAGGCAGGGTTGCATAGGGGCCTGATCCAGCACAGGAATCCAGGCACAAAAATTGCAAAACTGAAGCCTTGTCTTAAGGAGAACAACAGAAAGGAACATATCTGAGTTTACAGTAAAAAAGCAAAATGCAAGTTGTATCCAAAGCATTACTGCCCTTTGTGTTATGTGAGAGGAACTGTTTCTTACTATCAGTCTTTTCCTAAGAGAGTCCCCCATTCACAAGGAAAATAAGCTTTTTGGATGCAAGAAGATATTCAGTATACATGCATTCAGTAAAAATACAGCTTTTGTCTGTGAAAGGAAGCTTTTAGAATACAACTTTAGAATATAAAAAACGTATTTGCTGAAACCTTAAAACAATAAAGTTATTTAAAAACATCTGAATGGGAAATCAGACTTGATTATGAATCTAATAACCATTAAAACTTTGTTTTAGAGCTAAACAAGCACGAGAATTGCAAGGCTTTAAAAAACAGAAAGAAGATGAGGGCCTGAAGCAACAGCTACAGCTTCAGAGGCAAAGAGCCATGAGGCTTTTTCATGAACGACAACTTACACTACTAGAAATAGTTGATGCAGGTATGTGTTTGATTAGCCGGGATGGAGGTTCAGTGTTAGTCAGAAGGCTTTTTTATTTTTCCCCCCAAATATCTGATACTAATCTGAGGAAGTGCATGTTATCTCTGCTTCTTAATGCACCCTTGCTGCACTAAACAGTTTTCTTAAATAGCCAAAAACTTGTTATGGATGTTGCAGCTTGATATCTTCACTTTGAGGAATGATGGGGTAAGATACTTGCAGATACGCAGAACAAGTGTCTTTAGAGATAAAATACCATTCAGTTCAGTGTCAATAGGGAAAATATGTGGAATTTCAAAGCATTTTCTGTCATTTTTTTAGCCTTAAGAAATGTTTCTTGGGTGTGATTCTTTGTGTTTGTATCCTTCAACTCCAACTTGCTTCCTTTTTTCCACAAAAGGGGAAAACTTAATGAGAAGGAGGTAATAAGTGTTCAGTGTTATTCACAGTACTTGTTTAAACACATGTAATATATGCCCATCAGTGAAATATTTGAGTTAGGAGATCTCATTGTGGCCGATGGCAAAACTATGTAATTCAGTAGGGAAATGGAGATGAAGGTGGAAGATGCAAAGAGAACTTCAAAATCCAAAAAGGCAAATTCAAATTGGGGCCTCACTAAAATAATCTCTTGTATTTTTACTCTCTACGATGAGAATTCTGCAGCTTACATTCATGCATCTGTATTCCCCCCATTTCTTAGGTCAGGTAGATAAACATATGCGTGAAATAGAAGAGAAGGCAGCCATAACTATCCAAAGATACTGGAGAGCATTTAGGACAAGAAAAAATTTTCTTCAGCAGAAACAATATCTTAAGCAATACAAGGCAGCTGTTGTCATTCAGAGGATGGTGAGTATACCCTCCAATTGCTGGCGAGAGACAAGACACTGGGCTAGTGTAATTACCTTTGTAAATTTAAAACAAATACAGTATGTAGGAAGTCCCCAATATGTGGGCTGACATTCATATTCCAATTTGTTGGTGTTGTTGCCGATTTATTTATAAGTCAGATGTTTGTGACTCAAGCAGCCCATTTCCAGGATTCAGAATTCCAAGTTCAATCTACTTTAGAAACTGATATTAAAATTAAACTAGAGCATTTGCTTCAGAATATGCTTATTTTACCTACAAGTAAGCAGAGAAGGATCTTTAAAAGTAGTTGAAAAAAGGTAGTTTCTCCAAATGAAGTACTATATTATCTGAATAATGTACTGAAAATGGGCTATACTGTCTTCCTACCAGATAACTACATTTTTCTTCCTACCATGTTCAGCAGTCCAGTGAAATGCTTAAAAGAGGTTGATCATTGCAGATTGAAAATGATCTAATGAGAACTCACCCACGGCCCCTTACTTTATCAGAAAGACTTCAGTGATCCATAAACTAGATCTGGAAGAACAAGGGGCAGTTCTCCAGCTGGCACAACAAGAAGCCTGCACATTGAGGGAATCAAATCTCTGGCAAATTTTTCAAGAGCATAGAATCTTAGGCTGCAATCCTAAAGACACTTTCCTGGGAGTAAGACCCATTGAATACAATGGGGCTTACTTTTGAGTAGACATGGTTAGGATTGTGCTGTTAGGGCACAATCCAAAGCAAGTTCAGCCTGCTCTGCCCTAACTGCTCTCTCCTAACTATTCTGTATTCAGAGCAGAAAGTTATGCTGCATCCAAAGAGTCAGGAAGCCTGGGCTGCCCTAACTGCTCCAGAGCATGCTAAGTAATTGACACATGGGGAGGACTTGCTCTTGAGGAGACACCCCTCAGATCACACTGAACAAGGAACAGCTGTGGTGCCTACAGTGGTGTCATGACACTGTGCATCACCCGGTGCGGAAGTCTGTGCGCCACCCCTGGGATGCGCCCCCTACCTAGACTGCGCATCTCTGACACCCCCCTACCCTTACCTGGACTGCGCAGACTCCAAAGTTGGCACCTGCGCAGTTGTTTCTGAAGCCAACTGGCTTCAGAAAGAGTACTGCATAGGCACCATCTCTGACACTTGTGCAGTACTTTTCTGAAGCCTTCTGGCTTCAGAAGAGACTGTGCAAGCGTCAGAGTTGGTGCCTGTGCAGTATTCTTCTGAAGCCATTCGGCTGCTGCTCCACCTCCTGAGTGAGGCCAAATGGCTGTGCAGAGGTGCGGACTTCTGCCGCTCTAAGGAAGTCTCCTCTGAAGCTGTTCAGCATGCTCAGTGTGTTTCTGCACAGTGTGTCTCAGCTGGCCATTCGGGCCAGCTCCAAGGACGAGTGGCAGCTTCTGGCTGCTGCTCCACCTTGGAGCAGTCCTGAATGGGCGCAGCGATGCCCAGGGCCTGCCAAAGGACAGTCAAACTCCTCCGGCACATCACCCCATACGGAGCACATCACCCAATGCAGCCCACACCAGCCGCACCAGTCTGGTGATGCCATTGGGTGTCTGCCTTATAAGGAGTCCCTGATGAGATGTCAGTACATTCTACAGTGAATACAAGGGGCTTTTTGGAGTGGCCTGCTGTATCCTGAGGTTTGTGGGCTGTCATAGTTGTTCCGTATCCTGAGATTGAGAGGCAGGGGTTGCAGCTAGGCTGGCTAAGAACTCAGATTTTTGGTCAACACTATCATTCTTATTCTGCCTTATCTTGGACCCCTATGGGTCTACTCATTACTATACCTGCTCCTGAGGTGGTATAACTCTGATGGCTGGAAGAGGGCATTTCTGCCTTGAAAAAAGGCTCTGGATACAGAGTAACTGCTCTGCCCTAGGCAATGCTAAACATGCCCTCAACATGCCTCTCCTGAGCTGCCTAGGGCAGAGCAGCTAGGGCAGAGCAGGTCCACCTTTCTTAGGGCACCCTATGTTGCCTTGCTGTGCCCTAAGCCTTTTCCAGAGTAACTGGGGTGGAGCATCTTGCAGTTGTTCCACCCTAGTGATAGATAGGGCAACCCAAAGGCTCTTATGTGGACAGATTAGTTGCTCTGGATTGTGCTGCCAGTCTTTCTACAGTTGCTGATCCTTCTAGTCTAGATGGTGAGACGAAAATCTTTTGATCAGCACATGTTATCTGTTGTAAGATTATTCATTTGGCCTCATTTTTCAAACAAAAAATGTAAAGGGTACAAGTTACCTTTCCATAAGCCTTTTGTATTCATTTTGAGAGTTAGCGTATTGACATTATTTTAGGTAAGATGGACTGAGGCAATGTTTTAAGAAACATTTTGGTTTTAGTGCTGTTTTGAAAGATTCATTTTTGTTCATTTTTGAATGAGATGTTGTGACACTTTTCTTTAAATGGGCTTTCTAAGCTCTTCAAGAGGGTATTTTAAGGAACTGCCCTGTTGTAAAAATTCAGACTTTCCAAACTGTATTCTACCATGTTTTTGTTTCCACAGGTGCTAAAATTTTTAGCCAGGCGGAGGAAGTGCTCTTCTCCCTGGAAACATCCTAAGGCCCTCTCTGATGAACACAGGATATCACTGCAGGAAAAAGTCAATGACTATATCAAACAGCATCCGGTACTTACCTTGGGGCTTGCTTTCCATATCAGTTTAGGTATCCTACACATCTGCTGAAAACTCTGGTGGATTGCAAAGGATTCAAGGGGTTGCTTGTAGTTTTTATGCACCACTGTCCAGATCCCAGTTTGTTTTGCTGTGTCTCAGTCACATGAACTGAGTGTCATCTGGAATGAAAAAAATTTCCTGACTGCATAGTGTGGAGAAAGATTGGTAATGGTAGAGAATGATCAAGCTTACTTAGGACACAATCCAGAGCAAATTCAGCCTGCTCTGACCTAACTGCACTCTCCTAACTATTCTGTATCCAGAGCAGAAAGTTATGCTGAATCCAGAGAGTCAGGAAGCCTGGGCTGCCCTAACTGCTCCAGAGCATGCTAAATAATTGACACAAGGGGAAGACTTGCTCCTGAGGAGACACCCCTCAGATCACACTGAACAAGGAACAGCTGTGGTGCCTACAGTGGTGACATGACTCTACACATCACCTGGTGCGGAAGTCTGTGCGTCATCCCTGGGATGCGCGCCCCCCCCTACCTGGACTGCGCAGTCACCAAAGTTGGCGCCTGCGCAGTTGTTTCTGAAGCCAACTGGCTTCAGAAAGAGTACTGCGCAGGCACCATCTCTGACACCTGCGCAGTACTTTTCTGAAGCCTTTTGGCTTTGGGGGAGACTGTGCAAGCGTCAGAGTTGGTGCCTGTGCAGTACTCTTTCTGAAGCCATTCGGCTGCCGCTCCGCCTCCTGAGTGAGGCCGAATGGCTGTGCAGAGGCGCGGACTTTCTCTGCTCTAAGGAAGTCTCCTCTGAAGCTGTTCGCCATGCTCAGTGTGTTTCTGCGCAGTGCACCTCAGATGGCCGTTCAGGCCAGCTCCTCAGACAAGTGGCAGCTTCTGGCTGCTGCTCCGCCTTGGAGCAGGCCTGAATGGGGGTGCTGATGCCCGGGGCCTGCCAAAGGACAGTCAAACTCCTCCGGCACATCACCCCATACGGAGCGCATCACCCAATGCAGCCCACACCAGCCGCACCAGTCTGGTGACGCCATTGGGTGCCTGCCTTATAAGGAGTCCCTGATGAGATGCCAGTACATTCTACAGTGAATACAAGGGGCTTCTTGGAGTGGCCTGCTGTATCCTGAGGTTTGTGGGCAGCCGTAGTTTGTTCCATATCCTGAGGTTGAGAGGCAGGGGTTGCAGCTAGGATGGCCAATAACTCAGATTTTTGGTCAACACTGCCATTCTTACTCGGGTTTTATCATGGACCCCAATGGGTCTACTCATTACTATACCTGATCCTGAGGTAGTATAACTCTGAGGGCTGGAAGAGGGCATTTCTGCCTTGGAAACAGGCTCTGGATTCAGAGTAACTGCTCTGCCCTAGGCAATGCTAAACATGCCCTCAACTTGCCTCTCCTAAGCTGCTTAGGCTGCCCCAGCTAGGGCAGAGCAGATCCACCTCTCTTAGGGCACCCTATCTTGCCTTGCTCTGCCCTAAGCCTCTTCCAGAGTAACTAGGCTGGAGCATCTTGCAGTTGCTCCAACATAGTGTTAGATAGCCACCTAAGTGTTAGATAGCCACTAAGTGTTAGATAGCCACCTAAGTGTTAGATAGCCACCCTGTGTATCTAAGTGTTAGATAGCCACTTAGCCACCTAAGTGTTAGATAGCCACTATGCTCCAACATAGTGTTAGATAGCCACCTAAGGGCTCTTATGTGGACAGATTAGTTGCTCTGGATTGTCCTGCCTATCTTTCAAGGAAGCATATCTGCCACTGCTGATCTCCCTACTGAGAAATCCCTTACAACCTTCTGAGGAAATTGGGATTCCTAGGATTACAGTCTGAAAACCATAGCTTTGGAGTAAGAGGTGCCAAACCTTGGCCTGTAAACCACATCTGGCACTTGGAGAAAGCTTTTCCTATTATGCGCAGTACTTATTTTTTATAATAGTTTTATTCAATTGATTATATGAAATAAAAACAAAAGTTATGTTAGTATGCTACAACAATAGCAAAGGCATAAGTAAAATCAATTAAATTTTCTAATCTATCTGCTATTCACTGACAACCATATTTATTTTCAACATATTCTTAGATTACTTTGTCTATATAAAATATCTCTAAACACCACTTCCCTTTCTTTTTCTTTCTTTCTTTCTTTCTTTCTTTCTTTCTTTCTTTCTTTCTTTCTTTCTTTCTTTCTTTCTTTCTTTCTTTCTTTCAAGGTTTTTTAAAAGTAGTAGCTTAACTATAACAACATAATTAGGACATCTACATTTATTTTTAAAATTCTATATTATTCCGTAAACCCATTTCTTTTATCAAACTGAGCCAAACTCTCTTAAAATCATTCATCAAAATCCAATAAATTAATCAGTTTTTAAGATTACTTTCACTTACAATTATTAATTTTTTCCATACTGATTTTTCATTATTTTCTGACTACTAAATCAATTTTTTAAATTATCAATACAATTAACTGTGAAATAACAAAATTACCATATCCAATGTTTACAATTACATTTTATATAAATCCAAAAGGATTTATATAAGGGTAGGAAATGTAGGACAAGTCCGGGGAAAGCTGAACCCCTGGACGCACTGCACTGAGTCAGGTCCTTGGACACTACTGTATTATAATACACACAGCCGGGCATGCATATTGAATCTATATATGTATTCTATATGCAATGAAATGAAATTCTTGGGCGTAATGGATGGTCATGCTGCCAAGACACAGCCAGGCATGCATATAGATTCATATGCATGCCAAGCTGTGTCTCGGCAGTGCAACCGTCCATTACCCCCAGGAATTTCATTTTACCCCATTTGGGGTAATTTACCCCTGTTCCCTGACCACTGCACTAGTTGGATATAAGTCAGTGAAGTACAGTTCAAGAAGTTCAGTACAATACAATGATTAGGCTGATTTTCAGGTATCTCCTGTTCTTCAGTTTCACTTAAAGGCAAACTAAACTAAATTTACAATACAATACTTGCATGGAAAGGATGTACTTTTAAGAGCTATGTAACTGTTCGTGGAGATATCTATATGTCACTTACAATAGCATAATGCCTGGAACAGTTTTAAAATCTCTTTAAAAACTTTTTAAAATTATTACCCTAAAGGACAATAGTGTTGCACAGGTATAATCCAGTAGGTGTTGACCCAGTCTTATCCAAATTTCCAGCACTGATGCAGCTGATGCAGATGTGCTGCATCCTGCAGTGGGTGGGGGAGTCAGAGATGCCTCCACAAGAGTACATTTTATTCCTTTAACTTGGAGCTGCATCTGGGCTGAAAAGTGGAGAAGGGATTGGATCCTGTGAGAACTCTTTACTCCTCTATAGTAGTAGTGCTGGTTCTGCTTTTTCCAGAAACTGCTTTAGACTCACAAAACAGCTTCGATGAAAATCCATGGCAGGAGAGGAACAAAACTGCTGGCTAACTGACATATCTTTACATATATGGCCTCCTGATCTACATGCATCCACATAAAACTTAGAATAAACAATGACTATAGTGATTCCTCTTTATTTGGTCTACAAAACATAAGATATTAGGTTTTTTAAAAATCATTAATGTAATAATATAAACTTGCTTTTTTCTGAATCCTAATTAGGAAACTAAATTTATGCAGTGATAGATATATGGCTTCAGGGGGAAAACACTGGAAGAAGCATATTTATTAGATTTACAAGTGCCCAAGGAATGCAAATGTTGTGCTGTAGGTTTGAAGCTGATAACCGCTAATATTGACAAGCACCATAAATTTTCTCTAGGCTTCTGAGATGTCAGAAGAAATGAGCAAGAAATTCCATCAGGAAGCCCAGGAAAGACTGGCCCAGTATTTGCTGAAAAAAAGCCTGGATCGTAAGGCACAGCAGCATAGAGAAGCCTTACTGATTCAGGTCCACACAGATGTGGATCTACTGATGCGTATGTATCCATTTTTTAGACTTCAGATTGTAGTTCCTTATTCATTTTAAAGGTGCTGAATGTTAAAGTATATCGGCAGAAATCTCGACCTCCAGTTAGGCCAACCTATGCCCAAGCACAAGTCCCATGTTGTCCTTGGAGTGTCACAAAAGTGTCATAAGACACTTCCCTCATTCCTCCTCCCAGGAGAATGTCACAGTAGGAAAACTCCACTTTTCTGCGCGCCACACCTGGGGGGAGGGTTAGGCAAGTGTACAGACATGCTTGCCTCTCTACAGAGGAACGGGAGGACTGTGTAGAGTCCTCCACAGGAACGGGAGGACTGGTGAGTTGTGCTGGCCTAGGTTAGTATTGTGGTCCTCTAACCTGTGTAGATCATCTGCATTCTGCATAGGTCATCACTTCTTTAGTATGTAGCATTGTAGTCTGTGTCTGTGTTCCCTTGAGCATGAATTTTTCTCTCTCCTCAAAAATGTGCAGTTTAATATTAAAAACCTGCTGTGCAGTTTAAATAATCTGCTTCCCTTCTTCTGTGCAATACTGAGAGCATTTCCACAATGTGTTTTGAGAAATGCAGCCAAAATCTTCTATACTGTAGTTTGGGCAGCCTATTTATATTTTTCATAATACTCCCATATTTGGCCTTCTATTCTAGGAACAGCCCCCAAAAATGTCAATACTAAAGGCAGAAATCAAAGACATAAAAATATGCAAGTTGTATATTTCAACAGGACAGTTCAGCAGTAAATTACATTGCCAAGGGAGGTTGTGGACTCTCCTTCACTGGAGATCTTCAAGCAATGGCTCAATGAGCAGCTTTCAGAGATGCGAGGATTTCCTGCTATAAGCAAGTGGTTGGATTAGATGACATGTTAACTCTTCTAACTTTTATTCTATTATTCTGTATAGTCAGTCATGGCCAGGCATCAACATCAATTTTCCTTAGCATGACTAACAAAAAATAAAATACCAGTAATTGAGAATTGGCTGCCCTTGCTTCAACAAATGGTACTCCAGAATTAGCCAAAAAGAAAGACTACCTTATTGGTGGTTCAGTTCTGTCTGCTGCTTATGCTAGTCCCAAATTGTTACTGTAATCTATTATAGCCATGTCCATGTGGTGGAAATTATTCCAGATAACTGTATTATTCTTTTAAAATGTATGGCTGTAGTTTATTTCTGTTACCTTTATATTGTTCCTTCATAATTTAAACAAAAAGTGTAAATTGCTTGAGTCTGCTTATTTTATTGTATTTCTCTTCACTGAGACTGGTTGGATATAGAGAATTATCCATAGTATCATTGCAGAGAAAGATTCCCACGTGTCCTGCCTTTGAAAGTTGGAGTAGAGAACTACAGGGATTTTTCTCTACATACCTATAAAAGTGGATTTAATGGGGAAAAAAAGCATGAGTGTGATGAGAATTTTGGTTAGCACATAAGTGAAAGTAGGACTTTCAGTCTCTTCTTATATAGAGATGTGGGGCACATGATGAGATTGTGCTGGATTTCATAACAAAGTATTATTACTGAACTTTGTCCTGAGATCCAAACTTTGTCAACTGTATGAAACTGAAATTGTAACAGGTTAAGCTCCAACAGGTTGGGTTTCATTTTATTTCTCTTCTTATGTTATTTCTCTTCTTATTTCTCTTCTTATGTTGGTTTGCACTATACCTGTATTTATTAGGGAGGGAATTATTTTGTATTTCTATTAAAGTTGGCAATCTTTTATTTATTAAAAAATTATATCCTTTTTTCCCTCACCAAAGTAAATGTCCAAGGTTGCTTATAAAAAGTTTCCTTAAAAACAATAAAATCTGAAATATATAAAAATAAACAGAATTGGTAGCAGCATTCAGTTCAACCAATAGTATAACTGAGAGTAAAAACAATAGTCACTTCTGTGTGACAGTTAGCAAATGGTATGCAGTGTCTAGGTTGAGATGTTGCTGTTTGGTCACATAAAAACCAAGAGTTCAGACAATTTACTTGGAACTCTTCCAGATGTGACTAAAGAACACATCCAGTTATATCCAAAGGTCCTGTTGGTTCTGACATGTGGATTTGGATTTTTCAGTGGCCAGAATACCAAGGAATAGCTGTATTAACCTTATGTGCGGGTACTAAATTCAATGGGTTTTACTTCCTATAGACATGCATGGGATTGTGCAGCTAGTTTCCAAAGGTAAAATGTTTTTTCTCCTCTTATTTTGTCACAGATGCTCCATCTCTAGCAGAATCCAGCATGAGTGACCTGAACATCTTTATGAGTAGATCAGTTCCTGTCATAGCCAAAGCAAAACAGTCCCATAGCACTATGTTGCAATATACACGGTGGCCTTGGTGGAAGAAACTGGGAGAGGAATTCTTGGATGAAGAGGGGGTTTCTGAAGATCTTCTAAGTGGTGAACTGGGAATTTTGTTCATTGGCGGAAGTAAAACATGACTAAAAAGAACAAGCTGTTGCTAAGTTCTGTATGATTATACTTTGTTGTAGGTACCATCAGAGAGTATGTGTCCCAAGATATACATACAAGCAGTTCTGCCACTATTTGAAGGCTTAATTTTAGGTGAATCATATTAATAAAATGAGTTTTTATAAAACTATGATTCTGTCATATTGTGTGTGGAATGAAATGACAGTTGAATTAGAACTCTATTTCTGCTTTATGGATGTTTAACTTTATAATTAAAAAAATAAAAATTTTACAATTCAAAAAACTCACTGTACATTCCTATGCAGGTTTATACAAAGTCCCAGTGTTTTCAGTAGGACTTCCACCCAGGAAAATGTATGGAATGGGCAACTAGCATATTCAAAACCTGTATACCAAACTCTCAAGCCACTAGGAGTTTGGGCTACTGTAAGTCCTTGCAAGGAATAGGAGGAGGCAATGGACACAATCCTAACCATGTCTACTCCAAAGAAATTGTGTTCAATGGGTCTTACTCCCAGGAAAGTGTCTTTAGGATTGCAGTCAATGACATGATTGTGCTAGCACTAGAGACAAAAGGGTTTTTAGGACTAATGAGGGTTGCTATGGCTCCGGAAGGCCTAGGGAGTGTGTGTACTCCACTCTGCAGACCTCCCCACACCTTCAAAAGGCTCTAAAGTGCCTAACCCACTTCCAATTTTGTTGTTAAATTAGAATTGGATAGGCAGTATGTTTAAGGCCCTTTGGAGGCATGGGGAGGTTTGCAGAGGGACCACAAACTCCCTGGATCTTTCAGAGAGCCATAGCAACCTCCCAAAAAGTCTAAAAGAAAAGTTTATCCCTGCTGGTAGTAGGATCATGGTGACTGCATTGGTGCCAATGCCCTGTCCCTCAAAGGGCTGCAATAGAGCTGCCCTGGCTGAGGCGACGCAATGCCTCATATCTGGAACTTCTGCTTTATATTCTCTCTGTATGCATCTGTAAACTTATTTTTATCATTGTGCCCTTCTTTCTCAGAGGATTTACTTCCCAGCATTCCTGTGTGCCACCATCTTGGATTGCATGATTTCATATAATCTATAGTGGTGGCATCTGGGAGAAACAAAAATGTCCACTGCCATCTTGAATCATATGAGATCTTGTGCAATTCAAGATGGCAGTGCCCTGGAGAGCCAGCCAGATGCCTGTGAGGGCACCACAGTGCACAGTTCAGAACCACATTATTGGGTGAAACAAGGAATTGTATGGTAAGAAACCAGTTCCCAGTTACTTACTTTCTCAAGGCTTATTCTGGTTTATAACCTTTCTGCACATCCTCTTAAGCCAGGAATGTATTTCATTGTTTCAGTTAAATATTGGCACATTATCCCAAATCCCTTAGGTCTATCATTGAAGAAAGCAGGATTCCATTGTTCAAGAAATTTGTGGATTTGAACTTTATAAGATCCTGAGTGTGACTGTTATATTAGCTAACAGTCAATTTTAGTCAACAGCTAAAAATTAGGCAAGTAAATAATGCCCATAAGGATTATGGAGTTGAAGAACAAAACTACTGTACAACCTTGACCTAATAGCAGGTCAAAGTCTTGTATCATCCAGTTATAGAAACTTGATGTGTATGAACTAATAGGAATTAAGTAATAGGAAGAACAGCTTGAGGCCTACTGCTTTACAGAACTGGTGACACCCCAAGGTCAGCAAAGGACATGTCGGCATAACTGAAGGTTAGGATTGCAGCCCTAAAGACATTCTGCCCTCACCGCATGTGTCAAAATCATTCATCAGTTGGACTTCTAGAATAGGATGTAAGGACCTATCCATACTCAACAAAAATGCTAAAAAATAAATCACAAAATGTGTCATTGTTGAGTTGACTAAAGTGTTCTGGAGCAGATAGAACAAAACGCTGTAGATTTGGATAAATCTAATTCCATCAATATCCAATGTGATCTAATCCAAATATGGCTACTTAAAGTCTAATAGACTAGTAAGAATGGCTAACAGAAAAAAGTTGATGAGAGAATCAAAAATAGTAGCAGATAAATGAACTGTTAGATATTGAATTGTAAGGAACCAAGGGCCTTTTTAATAAACCAGGACAAATCCTAGAAACTGATTTAGTTTGGATATTTCAGTCAATCACAAAACTCAGTGGTATTTATTGTACACCATGGAGATAGCTCTTGGCTTGAGCAAAGTGGTAGGTTGGTTACTTCCCCTAAACTCCATTGCTTTCTCTTCCTTGAACCTGTTTGGTTTCCTTCACATCTTGTGCACTACACACATGGGGCTCCTTTGATTTATGTGTCTTTGCTGCACTGCAGTGCACAACTCTTCATAATCATTCTCATTATAGCATGCTTTTATCACAGAGAGATGTTCACAAAGGTGTCCTGCATAATGTGCTTCCTCTAAAGAAATGAACCTGCTGGCCCGTGTTAAATAGCGGGTGAAGTATAGAGCTGTCTCACCAAAACGCCATTCATTGTCATGCTAATGGCCTCTGCCACTTACTACCATTGAACTAAATTATGAGACCCACCTATCCAACTTGGTAATATACACTTTGCTAGATAACGGAATTTTCATTTTTAACCTGATTTGGTTCCCGATTAAAAATATCGCCATGTCAGTGGGCTTCCTTTCAAAACTCTTCATCAGCATGAATATGGCTCTACCCTTCTTCAAAACTATGGTTTCTGCTACCATTTAAACTTGGAGCACCCTGCTTATGTACCCCAGGTCACTTAATGGATAAAAAAAATTTCACCATAAACCAGATGTCTGGAACAGACTTGATTGACATTTAGTAATAGCATGTCAGCTTTGGAGTCACATAAAATTTCCCAGTTCAGAGTTCAAAATCATATTTCTATTGTGCCATTTATGTTCAAAACACATTCAGATTTGGCCAATTGTTTTTGTGTAAAGATATCATTTGAATAAGGGTTGAAAGTGTTAACTAGATTTGCATGGGATTTTAAATTGAATTTTAATGGGAGGTATCCTCTGTGACAGAGTAGAGTAGATGATCCTGTTGTAAACAAGCTATGTACATATCTTGGTCCAAGCAATTAATGTTTCATCTGTTAGCTGTTTGAGAAAACCACCATTGAGGCTCCCCTGCCATTCTACAAAACAATAGAGAAGCCAGTTAAAGTTTTCCCAAATTCTGTGGCTTTGGAAAGTGGTCAGTAGTTTTTGAAAAGGCTCCATTTATTAGAAGAAGAAACCTTTTTATATCCATAAACTATCATTAGCTGTGCTAGTTCTTGGCCTTTGCTTTAAAGACTTGATATTCAAATGTATAAGAGGAGGAAACTGAGATGGAATAACAGTCATCTACAATATGAAGACTTTTAGAGCACAATCCTAACCATGCCTACTCAAAAGTAAGCCCCAATGTGTTCAATGGCTCTTACATCCCGAAAAGAGTCTTTAGAATTCTGCAGTATTAAGCTCACTTGCAGTATTAAGCTCACTGCAGCCGGCTCTTTCTGGGTGTGGCTTCAAAAACTAGAGCTTCCTTGCCCAGAGATCCCCCTCCTAATATTTAAACTATGAGTATTCCTTAACCTTGAGGACATGTCACCCTACTCCTGATAGAAGAATACCCAACTTATTGGACAGATTAGGACTGCAGCACTGTCAAAGTGAAAACCATTGAAAAGAAGGCCTGGGGGTTATCCACTGGAGAAACAGACCTTCCCGGGGCCTGATCCTGGCAGCTATGGAAGGAGGCACCCATCTCTCTATCTCCCATGGAAGGACCAAGGGGCAGGAGGGAGAGATGAGTAGTATATAGAGGGATAAAAGAGGGAGTCTGGGAGTCGGGTGTGGAAGGAAGGAGCTGGGGCCAGAGACCTAGTACCATAACAGCTGACCGGGAGAGAGCTGGCCTGTCCTCAGCCAACAGAGACTCCAGCTTTGTTGGGTTGTTCCTGTGAAGAGACTATCCCAACAATCCAGAGTAACTACAGGAGCACGTAAGAGACTATAAGTGCACCTGTAATTACAACTAGTGAAAACCTATGCAAAATTCATATTGCAATCCAGAGCAAATTGTTCTTACACCAGAGCAAGGACTCCCCGTAGTTACTCTGGATTGCACCCTATGTTTTACTTACCTGTTGCTGTTGTTGTAACCCAAAAACTGTGCCTCCCTTTGGAGAAGAAAAGGGAAAAAATACTTGTTTCTGGAGATAGTTACCCAAACCTCTTGCCTGGTTTTTGCTGCACTGCACCCATGGAGTCCCAGAACCCATTCTCAATCCCTACACCCCCACCTAGGAAATGTAGGGACCATGACTCTCTCCATGTAGGGAGAGGAAGATTGAAGGTGAAAAAGGCAAGCACATGAAAAGTAAAACCTAATTATCAGATTCCTAACTATCACTTCCTTCAGGTGGATTTCTCGTGATTGTTCATTTTCTTTAAAAAGGGAGGAGTGAATGGAAATCCCTAGCGAAAAGGGGGTCATAGCTGCACTTGGCATTTAGTATATGATACCTGAAAGACAGTGGGTAGAGCAGTGATTTCCTTTTTCATCTCATGGCACACTGACAAGGCATTAATATGATCAAGGCACACCATTGGTTTTTTGACTGTTTTTGACAAGGCCCACTATGCTCCAGAAAAGGGGCTCAAATTCCCCAATTGCCTCTCCTAAATCACTTAGCACACCTGAGGACCATCCACAGTGTGCCATGACCCAGGAGTGTGCCATGACCCAGTGGCTGAAAATGCTGGTATACAACATCTTCAGACCATGAATGACTTAAAAAATCTTCAAATAAATATAGATTTTGGCTTGTCGGATTGATTGATTCAAAACTAGCTGAGTATCAGAAGCAAAGAAAGCTCAGAGTACTAATGCTAAACATGCCCTCAACTTGCCTCTCCTGAACTGCCTAGGGCAGAGCAGCTACGGCAGAGCAGGTCCACCTCTCTTAGGGCACCCTATGTTGCCTTGCTCTGCCCTAAGCCTCTTCCAGAGTAACTAGGCTGGAGCATCTTGCAGTTGCTCCAACCTAGTGATAGATAGGGCAACCCAAGGGCTCTTATGTGGACAGATTAGTTGCTCTGGATTGTGCTGTAAGAACTGCACTTCAGGTTGCAATCCTAATCTCCAGTTAAGCCAGCTTAAATCCTGGCAAAAAAACAATGCTGGCCTGGGGGGTGTCACAAAAGTGCTGCAAGGCACTTCTGTGCCACTCCTGGGGAGATTAGGCCAGTGCTCATAAATGTACCAGCCTCCCCACACCACCAGAACAGGTAGTTGGCTGAATTGCACCAGCCTAAATTGGTTAGGATTATGCTCTGGATCTATAATACATGCTTCGATTGGGAGGAATAAACCTGCTTCATCCAAGCTGGCCAGTGGGGGCATTTTAGATGACTTACTGGTGGTATTGTTGTGATAAATTGAAACAATCTGTCACATTTCCTTCCTCTCCCTTCACCTTTAAGAAAGTGTTGCTAAAGAATTATTGTTACAGGAAAATGTGGAGCCTCTGAAGGAAAGAAATTAGAGGAATAATAAACAACAGCCATTTATCCATACACAGTGCTTCAAGGGACAACATGGCTATAGAATAAAAATGGAAAATTCACCTAATCAAGTGTGGGAAGCAAAGGAGCCCCACATACTCCCAGTTCCTACAATAGAGAACCATCATTTGAAGGGAACAGCTGAATTCTTGCTCCACTTGGTTTGCAATCCTAAACACACTTTCCTGGGAGTAAGACCCATTGAGTTTACTTTTTGAGTAGACATGGTTAGGATTGTGCTCTTAGTGTTTGTACGTTAACCCACACAAAAGAGGTATGTTTCATGAATGATTTTGGCTTCAATCCTAAAGGTACTTTCCTGGGAGTAAGATCCACTGAACACAATGAGACTTACTTTTGAGTAGACATGGTTAGGATTGTGCTCCTAGTAGTCTCTCACTTGTGGGTGTTCCCTTCTAATGTTGGGTTTTCCAGATCATTGCAAGCCTCCTGTCACTAGAGTTCCTTAAAAGCAATGGTTGCCATACAGATTTATCATTATCTGTGGGTTCTTAAACTGATATCAATTGAAGCTTTTTCCAGTTTCCAAACATCCTCTTCCTGCTATCATGGTAACCGGTACATAAGGTTTACTGAGAAATTACAGCATTTTCCCCAGAAGCAGGATCAGGTGTATCTGTAAATATTAAAAGACAAACAATACAGATAAATATTGTAACAGTTTTAGTTCTGAGTCATGTTGTTTTTATTTTCACAAATATTGTGGTTTAGGTGATGTCAACTCATATTTTATATACTTTGACTTTATGCTCAAATGCTCACTAAAATGTACGGAACAGTGGAATGAGTATCTTTTTAAAAAGTTGCATACTTAATGTGAACAGTGCACTCTCTTTGGCTTTGTGGTACTGCACAGTTAGAGCTATTGTTAAAAGTCTAATGAAAAGAATTCAGTTTGTATAATGAAGATCACACTCTCACACACAAAACTTGTTAATCCCAAATCTTGGAGAGCCTCAGGAATGGTCTTTAAGATAGCACAAGAGTGGTAGCTTTGCTTCAAAAAATTACATAGAAATTACAAGAAACCCCAGAAATGTTTGTGCACATTTTAGATGTTTGGATTCCTGGCAGAATATTTGTGAGTTTGTGAGAAATTGCAGAATCCATGCAAATACGAAGCCACATAGCAACATTTTCCAGAGGAGTAGGTCAGTTGGTAGCTTCTTCCAAAAGTAATGTCACTATAACGAAAGACTACTACTGGAACTAGGTTGGAGGACTGAGAGTAGGTAAAGTTCACTTTAGTCCGCATTTTTTTGAGAGTCAATGTTGGTAGAGAGGAAAGCCAAATAAGGGATATTCTTTCTGTTCTGGAGTTGCAAAGAAAGATGTTTTTCCAAATGAGAGCAGACTTTCTCATTTAATCCTAATCTATATATATAAAAGAGAAAAGTCACTGACTGACTCACTGACAGACTCACTCACTCATCCTTGCTTCCATTCCTGCTGCCAAAACCGCTAGGCCTAGAAGCGTGAAATTTGGGGTGGGTGTTCCTTCCATGACGGAGGGGTGCACTAAGAACCGGTTTTCGGAAATTCCAACCGGAAGGGGGTGAAAAGGGGCGCAACGCGTTTTCCTCCCTATACTTTGCATTGAGAATTGCTGACTCAGCAACATTCCTCCCCAACTGCTGGGCCTGAAGCATGGAATTCTGGGAGTTCCTTCTGTCACCTGAACACCCACCAAGAACCATCTGGAGACATTTAACCCTTCAGGGCCTGAAAAGGGGGCAACGTGTTTCTGTCCTATACTTAACATGAGAGACTGAACAACATCCAGCCAATTTGGTGCCTGGTGCAGTGGGGGGGGATGTTGTTCGGAGGAGAAAGGTTGTACTGGCGAGGATGCTGCGCATGGGAGAAAGTTGCACTTGGGGGGAAGTTGAGCATGGGGGAAGTTGCACATGAGGGGAAGTTGCGCATGGGGGTTGATGCGCATAGGGGATGATGCGCATGGGAGGAAGTTGTGCATGGGGGTTGATGCGCATGGGGGAAGTTGCATATGGGGGAATTTGCACATGGGGGTTGATGCGCATGGGAGGAAGGTGTACATGGGGGTTGATGCGCATGGGGGTTGATGCGCATGGAGGGAAGTTGCGCATGGGGGTTGATGCACATGGGGGGAAGTTGCATATGGGGGGATTTGCACATGGGGGTTGATGCGCATGGGAGGAAGGTGTGCATGGGGGTTGATGCACATGGGGGAAGTTGCATATGGGGGAATTTGCACATGGGGGTTGATGCGCATGGGAGGAAGGTGTACATGGGGGTTGATGCGCATGGGGGTTGATGCGCATGGGGGTTGATGCGCATGGAGGGAAGTTGCGCATGGGGGTTGATGCACATGGGGGGAAGTTGCATATGGGGGGATTTGCACATGGGGGTTGATGCGCATGGGAGGAAGGTGTGCATGGGGGGTAGTTGCGCTTGGGGGTTGTTGCACATGGGGTAAGTTGCGCATGGGGGGTTGATGTGCATGGGAGAAGTTGCACATGTGGGGTTGATGCGCATGGGGGAAAGTTGTGCATGGGGTGTTGATGCATATGGGGGGATGGCATACGGGGGAATTTTACTCCCGCAACGGGGGTACACCTTTCACTAGTATTCTAATATTTTTAAAGCTAAGTCACAGTTAATATGGTCACAGCCTGGAGCAGAGACTAGAAAAGCTTCATATAAGCTGCCTATTCATCTCCACAGTGCATTCCAGAACAGTCCCAGAAGTGGGATTGCTAGCCCATTTGGCACCCTGGTCCATCCCCACTCTTCTCCCCCTATTTCAGAACTCCACCAGCCCCTCTGGAAAATTGCCTTAATCATCCAAAGCTTCTAAGCCAGTGGTACTCAATGTGGGAGTTGGGGCCCCCCTGATCAGGTCCAAGCCTCAGTTCAGGAGGAGGTTACAAAAGGATGAGATCTTCCATCCTGGAATCTAACACTGGGCTTTCCTGGGAGAAAGTCTCATTGTACATAATGGGACTTACTATATTTACTCAAATATAACGCTCACCTTTTCAGCTGAATTCAATCTCCAAAATCAGGGTACGCATTATATTCGATTTTAATTAGAATTGAGTAAATACAGTATTTTGATTATAAGTATAGGGTGCACATTATATTCGATAGCACTTTATATCTGAGTAAATATGGTACTTCTGAGCAGATATGGAGGAACTCTGGCATCACAGCGATATTACATCCCGGTAAATTTGATAGGGAGTCCCGGACATATTTTTAAATTTGAAAGGGGGTCCCTGGCTAAGCCCTGCATATCTTCCCATTTTGGGCTTATTTGGATATCATTTTGCTGCAATACTTACCTTTGGTCACCAAAAGCGGATCAAAACTTGGGAGCTTAAGCCTAACAACAGACTGGCACTGAAATCCAGTGGGGCCAGGACAGCCTCTACTGCAATGGTTTTCAAAGTATTTTGGCGGGGGGGGGGGAGGCTGCAACTTTATTTCAGGAGGGCCACGAGAAGTTGGATGCTGCCATCTTGGAATCTGGCAATGGGAACATGTGAAATCTTGGAATGGGCATTCAGGCTGCTTTTATGGGAATCTCATTGAACACAATGGGACTTACTTCTGGGTAGACAAGGAGGAGCTCTGGCATCTCCATGATGCCACTTTCTGGCCATGATATCACTTCTGAGGGTATCCCAGACAGATTGTCATTCTCAAAAGGAGGATCAGGACTCAAGCATCACTGTACTGCATCCAGCATGTGGGTGGTCTCTTCAGGGAAAGGGGACATACATCCCCTACCCCAGGTAAAGCCCCAGCAGCCTCTGTAGGCTACTCAGAATGGAGCCAGCAGTGCATATCCAGGCTACTTCATGTCTGCAGGGTTCATTTGGACAGTAGCTCTCCCCTTGCTTAAGAACAAGAGAATTACAGCTCAATCCTATCCATGTCATTGTCTACTTAAAAGTAAGTCCCATTATAGTCAAGTATAAGATAGGCCAGTGTGGATAGCATTGCAGCCTTACTTAATTTTAAAGG
This sequence comes from Cryptoblepharus egeriae, assembly GCA_030015325.1. NCBI lineage: Eukaryota > Metazoa > Chordata > Lepidosauria > Squamata > Scincidae > Cryptoblepharus > Cryptoblepharus egeriae. Next base: position 65,504,301 of record JAREYC010000001.1, on the reverse strand, counting down.
TGTGTCTTTGACCCGTTAACAGGGGCATAGAGGTAATTATTTTTATTATTAGATTCATTGCCATGTATTCAAAATATTCATCATGTTGTGTCCAAGTGTCCACTGAGAACTTCTCCTGGCCCAATGTCTGATTTTTTTCAATATAGACCACTCTGTCCTTGAATGACTGGGTGGACAGGACATTAATGTCTGATTTATCACAAGTCCATGTACTTGCCATATGTTTAATAAATAAATATTAGATTTTTGTATAGTCAGGTAGATGTAATTGACTGGTTTGTTTTATCCACACATTGAGTCCTTCCCAAGCACCTGGGATGCCTGATGATGATGATGATGATGGAAATGCAGTGGCCATGATATCACTTCTGCTTTGAGAGCCTCTCTTTTTCATTATTCCACACTACAGTAAATGCCTAAAGTCCGAGAGCCAAAACTGAAGGCAGGTCTTGAAACTGGTCAGTCTCCTTCAGGGTGATCACATCTCATAACCACAAAAGAGAACAAGGTCTCTGACCAAAAAACGTAGGACATAAACTAAAAGCTAAAAACACTTAGAGCAAAATTCTAACCATGTCTACTCAGAAGTAAGCCCCATTGTGTTCAATGGGTCTTACTCCCAGGAAAGCATGTTTAAAAATGCAACCTTATTTATATTGTTTCGTGTGTTTAATGTCAACACTATTGCTGCAATCCTAAAGACACTTTCCTGGGAGTAAGATGCATTGAACACAATGGGGCTTACTTTTGAGTGGTTAGGATTGTGCTCTATATTATCAATTACTAAATTGAAAACTATTACATTTGGAGCACAATCCTAACCATGTTTACTCAGAAGAAAGCCCCATTGCGTTCAATGGGTCTTACTCCCAGGAACGTGTGTTTAAGGCTGTAATCCTAAACCCACTTTCCTGAGAGTAGGTCCCATAGAACAGAATGGGACTTACTTCTGAGTAGGCGAGGTTAGGATTGCACCCTGGGATTGCAGCCATAATTTACTAATTACAAGATTACCTGCTGTCTGTTCACAAGGAGTATAAAGTTTTTTCCTAGGTCAGAGCTTAAAGAGTGGACATGTCCTGGAAAAAGAGGAGAGCTGGTCACCCTCTTGGAGCATCCTCTGCAGTATCCCAGCAGCAGGTGCAGGTAGCAGAGAGGCAGACTGCAGACCCCGCCCCTGGGGCTCATTTGCATATCTCCCACCGCCAGCCAATCAGCTCAGGCCTGGCCTCTCCGGCGCGCGCCTCTCCCCGGGGTTGCCGTGGCGACGGGCTAAACCTGGGACTGGTCTCTAGTTTGCTACAGCCCATCCTGGGAGGAGGAAGGCTTGCCTGGGCTGAGCATCCCTTGCAGGGCCAGGTGCTGCTGCTGCTGCATTGCCCAACAAAGGTACTGCTGGGGGAAGGACCAGGTCAAGGAACATGAGGCTGGGCAGGGGGTTAGAGGAACAAAAGCTGGGAGGGATGGGCTGCTGCTGCTGCTTTGCAGAAATGCAATTCCAATGCAGCACTGCCTGGGCTGGGGAGCCTTTTTTGTCCATTGTGGTGGGTGTATTGGTGGGTGTATTGGTGGGTGTGAAGCTTCCATTGTGTGCATTCCATGCAATCAATAAAGTACATCCCTGCTCTTGTGGCTTTTGCACAAACAAAGCGATCTCTCTGAGACAGAACATCCTTCCCCCCCCCCCCCAAAGGTATAAAGTTGGGACTGAGTTTCTTCTGAAGGGAAATCCAAGAAGGCTGGCTTGAATTGCTGCTGCTTGTTTGAGTGGGTAAAGGTGAAACAGGCTCAAACTTCTCTCTGGGGCATAAATTTATTTATTTATTTATTTATTTATTTATTTATTTATTTATTTATTAAGTGCTCGGCACACTGATGCACTTTGTAAGAATGAGTAACAAGAAATGAATGCTATGCACCGCTTGGCCTGATCCAAATTTCATCCTTTCAACCAGGACGGCGTAGCGGTTAGAGAGTTAGTCTGAGATCTGGAAGGTCCAGTTTAAAATCCCCCTTTGGTTATGAAGCTTCCTGAGTGACCTTGGACAAGTTATTCATTCTCATCCTTGCCTACCTCATAAGGTTGTTGTGAGGATAAAGCTTATTATGCTGCTTAGGTGTGGGAAAGGCAAGGTATAAATCCAATGAATGGATGAATGAATAAGCTTCATAGCAAGGATCTGTGGGATTCCAAGTGTCCAAAGTGCTGGTGGTGTAGGAGATGATAGTGTGGAGGAAAAGAGACCTTTGTAAATATAAGAGCTAATAATAATTAGGTGGCTTATTAAATAATTTTAATTAATAAGATCAAAATCCACTCTTTTTCTTTCTTACCTGTTTTGACTGTATCCACCTTGCACATGTTTGAGCATCTGTACAACCATCTCTCATTCCAACACTGCTCATCTCTTGTGGAAATCTCCCTGCCGGAGTCTGGCCTTTTATACGAAGATAAATCTCTGTGTGAAGTTTCAGGTGTTTTTAAAGAATGTCTTGGTTAGGAAAGAGTAGCAGATTTCAGGGAGAAGCATATTGCAGAGGAAACCTGACTATACTGACCGAGGCTTGCAGGGCTATAGCACAGGCTTTCCCACAAAGGCAAATGGCTGCAGAGAGTGAAAGGAGACCTGCAAGAGGTTAGCGAGGACAGTACCTTTTCTGCTTGCCTTCCAGTCATTTTTTTCTGCTTGAAATAGCAAATGGAAAGAACACATATATACTTTTGTAAGAAGTATATATATTTTTACATCTGTGATTTTTCTTCTTCTCATCCTTTCTTTTCCTACCAAGTCTGTACAAGCTAGGACTGCATCAGATTGTCACATTGCAGTGGCAAGACATTGCTTCCAAAATACTCCTTTCATGGCTATATCTGATGTTCAGCAAACTGTTTCTGTAGTATTGGGGACCATGCCTTTCACTATATCTGTTGTAGTCTCATTAATGGCAATTTCTGGCATTAATGACATTTAATGAAAATGTGGATTAAAAATCTTCAGCTGGAAAAAATATATACTGTATTTGGGAATGAGTTTTCATTCATTGTGAGCATTTGCAAGCATTTGTCTTTAATTGATTATGCTCAGTGTAAAAAAAGCACTGTTCCTTTTGGCTGTGTTCAGACATGTATGAAGATCTCCTTTTATTTCTCTTGACTTGCTGCATACAAATTTAAGACAAATATCAGCAATTTGCAATCCATTATTGAGGTATTTGTAACTCGACAGCTGTTGTAGACAAAAATACTGAATATTTGTAGAGAGGAGGGCAGAAAATGCATATATTTATGAATGATTGTTTCCCATGTGGGATAGCTGATTTTGTGCTTGTAGTAGCTGGAGTTTAATATTTTTTTAAGAATGAAAGCTGAATAGCATCTCAGCCTTTGAATCAGCAGGATGTGACTCATATTTTGAATTCCTATCTCTATTCTGATTCATAATGCATTCCCCTTTTGTGGGTGTTTTCTTTATACATATAAATTTAACACCCCAGAATGCATTGGCAAGGTCATCCATTTGAATGCTCGTAGGCTGTTATTTCATTGGATTATTGAAAAATGTCAACCATAAATAGAATTCTAAAGTGACTCTATAAATAACCAACCAAAATCAAATCTACAGCTCTTCAATTATAATTATGCAGCAGAAACTTAATTCAGAAGTGTTTTTCAGGCATGAGTATTCTTTGGCAATTTTTCCTTACGTTTTTGAGAGTCTGACATTTTCATATAATGGTCTGGATTCAGGAGACCAAAGTTAAAATCTCATTTCAGAAATGGACTTATTGGCTGCAAGTCATAAGATCTCCTTCTTACTCTCTTATTAGTTTTATAGGAATGAGACTTGCTTATCTTGCAGGTTCATGATAAAGATTAGAAGACTCGGGATTCTAAAATGCTTAAAAAGAGGTACTAATTATTTAAATAACAACAATACAACTGAGTCATCTCTTAATATTGTCCTCATGTGCAACCCTTCATAGTACAAGGCAATAGGATATTGCCCTCTGCAATTTCATTACACTCTTGGCTTAGTAACAGATAGTAATGCAGTCACTCTTAGAGGCTGTTTCTTCTTCCCATTGGTCTAGAACATAGTTCCTCAAACTGTGAGATGGGATCCACCAAGTGGGTCCCAAGACAATTTCAGGTGGGTCCCCAGTCACATCAATATTTTATTTTTAGTATAATAGACTTGCTTCTATGTGACAGCATTTGGGGAAATATTACAGATATGTACTTTAAGAGGCTACTATGTATCTGCATTCAGCAATGGGGCTTTCTCCTGGGTAAGTTGGATTGCTAAAAATTGTCAAAGATTGTTAAAAATTTTCCTGCTTGATGATGTCACATCCAGCCATGACATCATGTCCAGGTTAATGACATCACTTCCGATGGGCCCTGCCAGATTGGCATTTAAAAGTTAGAATGTTAAAAAAATGTTTAAAAGTTTAAATGTGTCTATTATAGTTAAATTGTAATGCTTCATATAGGATTATATTCTTACAGAGTTGTATTCTGTCCTGCTGGAGGAAAGAAACCTTGGAATCAAACTCATTGGACATTGTTATGTATGCTATGTTAGTTATGTGTATGCTGGTGTTGTGAAGATCAGCATTCTTCACATTCTGCAAATCTGAAACCCAATGTAGTATTAATGCATTGCTTGGACTGTTGCATTTCCTCCACCTCCCCAGTGAAAGATCCTGGAAATATGTGCATGAATTTGATGTGAGAGATTGCAAGCTAGCTCCAAGCCATCTTTTTGGAAGGTCAGTGTCCCTTGCTTTTGCAATAAGTATTGTGCTGTGATTTGGGTACTGCTGCATCCATTTATGTTGTATTCCATATTCCTTAGTATCTGAGAACTTGGAAGCAGATACTGTAGAGCAGGGGTCCTTAAACTTTTTAAACAGGGGGCCGGTTCACTGTCCCTCAGACACTGTCGGGGGCTGGAGAGTGAGAGGACTTATGTAGGACAAAATGTAGGATGTTTAAAATGAAGCAAAAATGCTTGTATTGCTTTCCTGTACTTAATTTCAACACTTTTGAAATAGAAAAACTTTTAACATGCCTGATTCTCACCCAGACATGCAAGACGCCCTCAAAGCAGTTTCCAGCAACATGTTACTTCAACATATTTAACTTAACATATTTTTCATGTCAGACTTAAGACATATAATTGTAAGACACCCTCAAAGAATTTTGCAGCAACACAAGGAATGTCAGTGACATGAACTGACACACACGATGCGCGCTCTCTCTCTCTCTCTCTCTCTCTCTCTCACACACACACACACACACACACACACACACCCATGTATTCTTACACACACACAAGCTCACCTCAATTTTGAGCTTGCTGTTCAGGAATTTTGCCCAAGCCTGTGCATGTCTACTCAGGTGTAAGGCCCATTAGAGTCCATGAGGCTTACTTCCAGGAAAGTGTTGATGGGAAGGTGGCCTTAATAGCCCACCTCTCTGCTTGTCTACTCAGAAGTAAGCCCCTGGCAGCTGGGGGGCCGTGAGAGAGTGGCGAGAGGCACGCATGCCAGCCTCAAGCCCCTGGTAACTGGGGCGGCCACACAAGGGCAGTGAGAGGCACACACGTGCCAGCCTGAAGCCCTGGGACGGTCTCGAGAGAGCAGCAGGAGGCGTGCGCGCCAGCCTCAACCTGGGCCCCTGGCAGCTGGGGTGGCCGTGTGCTCCAGCCTGAAGCCCCTGCTCCAGCTGCACACGCAACATTAAAAAAAAAATTTTAAGGGCCAGCTTGAAGCTGCCCAAATTCCGGAGCCTGGAGGGGCTCTCTGCACAGGGCTGCCACAACTGGTGGATCTTCGCCGCGGCAGCCTTGAACTGCCTCCAAGTGCCCACAAAGCGCCTCCCAAACCCCCCAAAAGACCGGCGGGCCGGATTGAGGCCTCTGGCGGGCCTGATCCGGCCCGCGGGCCTTAGTTTGGGGATCCCTGCTGTAGAGCTTATATAGCAGTGGTGGTGAACCTATGGCACACATGCCAGAGTGGGCACTCAGAGCCCTTTCTGTTGGTACATGGCCATAGCACCCCAGAGAAGCGCTCTAACCCCAGAGCTCTGGGCATGTGCGCTGGGCACCAGCATGCTCAGTTGGGTCTGCTTGTCTTCAGATGGTGCCAGTGCCCATTGCGCATGGTGCCCAGGGCTGTAAGCATGTGCATTGGGCCAGGAGCACCCTGAGCCCAAAGTGCATGCCCAGGGTTCTGGGATGCGCAGTGGGCACAAGTATGCTCTGCTCTGAAGAGGAGCACCATCTTCCTGGATGTCCTAATTTTGGCGGTCCTTGTCCTCTTTTTATGACATGTTCTTCATAAATTGAGGAAAGGAGCAGGCAGGCTCCAGATCTTCTTTCTGTGCTTTCTTGGTGTTGATTTCAGTGGCACTTCCTAGTAAGCATGTTTAGGTTACATTTTTCCAAACTATCACATGTTAGAAAAGAAGATGAGATCAGCAAGGTGAATGTGTGTTGAATTTCTGCCTGAAAGTTTGCCAAATACTAATTTGCACAGAGCTGTGCAAAATTATTTAAGCAACTATAAAAGACGGTCATTATGAAGTCAGTGCAAAGCTACTGCAGAACATGGTGAAAGCAGCAGGCTGCTTTATACTGTTGATGCAACATGGAGGTACCCACAGCCCAATCTAAACAAACTCCCCACATGCTATGCAGCAGAAACACAGTTGTATCCCATAGGGGAATTTGGGTCGCCACAAGTCTCATCAGGTTAAGGAAACATTTGGTCCCTTGTCCCAGGGCAAACCTTTTCCGGGCCACTGGATCTGCTCAAACCTGTGCCAGCAGTATTGTTGGCAGAGGTCTGTAGTGACCACAGTTTGGAGGCTGAGGGTGCAATCCTGATCAACTTTCCAGCATTGATCCTAAGGCAAGTCAGCTCCAAGGCAAAGGAACAAACATTTCCTTAGGAGACCTCCGTGACTACCACCAAACTGCTGATGCAACACGTGGCACAGCTATATTGGTGCTAGAAATTTGTTAGGATTTGGGGCTAAGTCTGGGAAGGGGGCTAGTGGACCCGACTGCCATTGAACAGTGGATCTGATCCACATCCTTCCTGTGTCCAGACAGCTGTCCCCATTGCATCTCCATTCTGCACACTCCACCATCATACTGCATGCTGTGTGCATGTACCAGGGCCCAGCATGTGCCTGGAATCCACAAGCACATGATGCTGGCTGCTTAAAGCAACCACCATGTTATGTGCCAAGCTCAGTGCCTTTTGTGACAGCTGGAAAGCACTAAGAATGCTGGAATGTTTGCTTCAGTGGCATTAAGTGCTGATTGAAACTGGCTCCGGTTCCTAGTTCTTAACACCATCCAGTATTACAGGAAACCAGCGTGAAATAAAGATAAAATGATTGCAGGATGGATATGCTGGGCAGCAGTTTTAAGGTAAAAAATATTTTTACAAAGAAATACTTAGATCTGTGACTTTTTAATGGCTCCGAGGCGATTTGGGCTGGCAAGAGTGAATAAAAGCTGGACCTCCGAAAATTCTCTTTTCTTCCTATCAGTTTAAAGGAGCATCTCTGTTGCACTGCTTTTCAACCAGTGGTACTAGTATGGCTTTTCAAATCATGGTCTTCCACAGTGTGGCAGGTAGTACTGGCATTCAACACCACTTCCATGGGTATAATGAGCATTAAGCTGACCCTTCTTGAATTGATGGTTGAAACAGTGGTGCATCAGTGTGCAAATGTGGCTATGATGCTGTGTGGCCTTTCAAAAAAGGCATATTTTGGAGAAAGAAGATACAGATGTATATCCATCTGTGCAGCAAGCCATCTACTCCTGTGTGCAGCTGCCCTCTGCTAGTAGTGATGGTACTTGCAAAAGATTATATATGAAAGCAAAAGATAAAGTACTAAAGCATGGTTTGGGGGGGGGATTAAAAAGTCCTCTACTATTTTTAACCACCGAAAAGCCATTCTTAACCACTGTGACATGGCACACTGGTTTGCCATAGATGGTTACAGGTGTGCTGTGAGAGTTTGGGAAGAGTGTGAGTAGAGTCACGGGGGGGGGGGGTGCGAGCCCCTCCTGTTGATGGTTGTGCTTTCTCAATTGTCAAAAAATAGATGCTGTACCTTGGCTGCTTTAGTGCTTTTTCAGTGTGCCATGAAATGAAAAATGTTGAAAATAGCTTCTAGTGTCCCTATGGATTTCATGTGGCATCTGAAAGGGAGACAGAGGGCAACTGTAACTGTTAGGTTAGCACAGGCCCCGCTTGCTGACTGAGGGTGTTTCAAAATATACTGAAAGGCATATCAATGCTATTGTCAGGGGGGGGGGGGGGTTGTGTGCCTGTCTGTCCATTTTTGTGTGAGGAAAAGATACAAAAACTTTCAGAAAGAAAACTGACAATCATAACCAAAACCGAGCACCTAAATTCATTTGCTAATGTTGTCGGTTAGCTTTTGCCATTGCATTATGCTTTACCAGAAAATCATCTTGTGTCTTGTTAAATGTTTCTGGAGGTGTTAACAACTGGACTTTAAAACAGGCGAAACCTGGGAGTGGAGGAACTTGCATCTTCCTCTCCATGTACACTGCAGCCATTTCAGATGGGATGGGGGAGCAAAATAGAGCTGTATGCCCTGAAATGGCTCCAAAGGGGATAGCTTTGCATGCCTCCCCCCATAACTGACAGCTCCTCACCCCTCTCTAACTACACCACTGCAAGTGCATAGTCTTCACCCTTTCCTTATGGCAGGTGCCTACTGAGGAGGACAGGATGGCATGTATTAATGCAAAGACATTTTATTTATCAAAGCTTTTGCCTAATGTGGGAGCTGTGGGTTGTTTCAGGGCGTTTTTCATGTTGTTCGTGCTCTTAATATGTTTGTACTTGTTTTTAAACATTTTTTTATTGACTGTGGAAGTGCTTTATTGTATTGTTAGCCACCTTGGGTCTGTTCTGGAGAAAGTGGGACACAAATTAAATATTAAAATAAATAATATATTACTTTTTGAGGAGGAAGATAAATATCTGAAAGCCTGGGGGCCTAGCAATGGCTTAATATGGCCTTGAACATAACATAACAAAAGTCTGAGGGTGTGATCTTGTAGTAATTTTCCTCAGAGTTCCACAAGACTCCCATCCAAGTAATCTTGCATAGGATTATGTTGTCAAAGGTGCTCATATCAAAACATTAACAAGTAGGTCTTGAAAGCAGTCAAGAAGTCACTGGAATGTTCCCTTAATGAAAACTTTGGCTGGCAGCTCCCTGGTAATCTGAGGTTATGATTTTTCAGTCTAGTTTGCTGTACCTTTAGTTATTGTAAGTGGTTTTCTGGAAAAGTGCACTGCTTCATTGGGACGGAGTTGTAGCAACTATCTGTCACATCCAATTAATTCTGTTTTCTATTATCGCTCACTTATATTGATGGAAATGCAGCATGATGGCCTCATATTATTGATTGGATTATTTCATTTGCAGTCCCATAAGTCGGATAATTGAAAGGGAGTTTCTAATTATGAAACCATGGACTCTTTTTTTTCCTCCCCCTCTTTCTTCCCTTTCTAAAGCAACCCCTCTCACTGTCATTATAATCCCTGCAAGTCCTTATAAGAGCAAAGGTCTTTGGCTGGTAAAGGGAACAAAGGCAGATCTGAGTTGTGTGGATTTCATGAAAGGCTTGTACTACGCTTGTATGTGCACGTATGCCCCTTTTGTGTGTTTGGAGAGATCCAGCAACAGCTGTGGGAGGAATTCTGAACTCGGATGAAATGTCCTGAACAGTAGAGGAAGAAGGTTGTTTATTACACCAGGTTGAGATATTATGAGTAACCTGCTGGCTTGCACTGCAATTACACACTTAAGTGTACGGAGCAGTCCTAACCAAATTCCCAGCACTAAGGTAAGGATAATGCAACTCCGAGGTAAGTTGCCTTACATTACGGAGGCCTCTGTGACAACCACCCAACTGCAGGATGCAGCACATGCACAGCCATACCAGCCCTGGAAAGTTTGTTAGGACTGTGTTGTTGTTTTTTTCTGTTTGCTAAAAAAATTATATCGTGCTTTGTCCAGGTCAAAGCAGAGGTGCAAACATGCATTGCAGCACATTTGCAACAGTCCCAAGCCAGTGCAAGGAACTTGCAATAGCCCCAGGTGGACTTAGAATTATACCCTAAAATGTTCTTAAATAAATGGAAGCATTGCTTAAATGAGCTGCTTGTGGCTCAGTGGCTCAGACGCTGCACTTGTGAACCCAAAGCTTGGCAGTTCAAGATCCGAGTACTGAAGATGGAGTGAGCTTCCACTAATTGCCCAGTTCTTGCCAACCTAGCAGTTCAAAAGCATGTCAATGCAAGTAGATAAATAGGTACCACTTTGGTAAGAAGGCAAAATCCATCTCATAAGACTCATTCAAACACCTCTGCCCAAGTTAGATTGGCTTGCTCTCTAATCCCTTTAAAACAAGGGTGTGTATTGGCATCAACATTATTTTATTTTTTCTTAAATTATATCGCTCCATTTCTATCCAATATTGAATCCCAAAGCCCCAAATTTAACCACCGTCCAGCTCCTCTTCTACTCTACACAGATGACATGGTGTCCTAGACATGCATAGGGCTAAAGTGTCTAATATCCAGAAACATACTTTATTTTTCCAACAGTGTCCTATAATTGAAATACTCCAAATCAAAAATAACAGTTTTGAAAAGCAGTGGGAACAACTTCAGTGGATTTTCAATGGTAAGGCCATCCAACAGGTAAAGACATTTAAATATCTGGGACTAACCTTCCAGCACAGACTATCCTGGGTCTTCCAGTGAAGGGCTGCCCTTAAAACAGCAAAGCTCAACATGTAAGGAATCCTATGCTTCTTTTTCACAAGGGGTAAACTCATATGTCCCTGTAGCTCTATGCATATTTAATGCCAAAGTCATTGCCCAATTTTTCTATGGAGTCCAAATTTGGCTACCAGCTCTTAATAAAGAAGTGGAGAGAATTCAGTCAGTCTTTATAAGACCTTTGGACTCCCCATTGTGTATCTTACTCAGTCCTTTGTTTGGAGGCCGGCCAACATAGATTCCAATTTATAGCCTGGACCAGATATATCAAATTCTGGCTAAACATCTGCTTCAATTCTGGGAACTTGCCTCTGATACAAGACCTACTTGCTGATTCTCAGCCACCCTCTGGCCACAACCGCTTTATTTTAAAATCACGATCTGTGGGCCTTTTATCTGACTCAGCGTGCAATCCAGAGTAACTACGGACAGTCCTTGCTCCAGTGTAAGAACAATTTACTCTGGATTGCAATATGAATTTCCCATAGATTTTCACTATGCAATGCAGTAACTATGGGTGCACGTAATATCTCTTTATGTGCTCCCGTAGTTACTCTGGATTGTAGGGCAAGTGGATCACATCTTCTTGACACTGGGCAAGAGGAACACTCTCTGCAGACCTAGTGACATCAAACACCAAGAAATCCTTGCTGAGGCTAACAAACTCTGTTCACTTCACCATCTTCTTATCACTCTGTGTTCGGGTTAGCAACCCAGCTATCTTCAGTTTCTGGAAGAATCCCAGTTATGCAGAATGTTCTCTTTTGCCAGGTGCAACGTATTCCCATCCTGGGTCCTTAAGGCCCTGCACAATGAACTTGACAGAAACCTTTATTCATATTATATTTTATTCATTTTATTATATTCATTTATCATATTCATTCATCATATTATATTCATTTATTGCAATGGTAGGCATGTGCTACTGGAGCCCCTTATTGCTAACATTTCCCACTGTAACAAGAAGCATATCTTGAGGAAACTGTTTGCTACCTCTGATGCTGCTGTTGCAAGACAGTTTGCCAGCTTCCTGAATCAAGTTCTTACTTAGCGTGGACTTGTAAACTCCCCTGATCATCCATGATTTCTGACGTTTTTTAGCTGCTCCTTTTTATTCTGTATTTATGCCCAAAAAAGGTCTTTTGGATTTGGTAAGATGGCAACAGTGTTCTGTGCATTCTGGTGTTTTTTCATGCTGGCCATATGGCAACAGCCACATGGAAACATGTTTTGACAACACTGGCTCCAGCTTTGTGACAGGGATGAGCACTGCATCCTATAGTCAGTCACAGTTAGCAGAGAAAACTGTAGAAAGCACCTTTACCTTTATCATACAAATAACTCTTTGGACTCCTAGTCTTCAGTAGACATAACTTAGTCTTTTCTTGTAACCATAATGGAAAGTAATTTTATTTTATTCTAACTAATGTTTACATTCTTAGGAAGCCAAAAATTCATGTCCACTTATGCCTCGCACCACCGTGCATAATGCATATTACTCTTTTTGAAAGACATGGGCTTGTGGTAGTGCGATACTCGGCCCGGAAAATCATTTGCCTGTGGGCGATAATCACATACCTTGTCATTGTAGGAAAAGGGCTTTAACTGGTTTTAAGTTGAAGATTTTGGCACCAGAATGTTAAGAGCAGGACAGAATTAAATTTAAATTTAAACCCTCAGAGATTTTTTGCAAACTACCCTGAAGGATTTTGTGACATTAGACTTTTCAGTCTTCTACTGACCTGGAACTGCAGGAAACCAGGAATCCTCTATCTTGTTGAATGACAGCTGACCTGTCAGACTTGTGCCTTTTAAAATCAGTGCAAGACATAATGACAGATTTCCTAACGAGTGATGATGTCTGTAGTACCTCACTTGACTCCTAAAGGATTTTCAGTGAGTAGTTTTGGCAGAGCATCATCTTCTGATAGAGCAATTTGTTTACTTAAACAGATCATGGAGACTCATATTGACTTAGAGTGCACAGTGCTACCTGCTCTCCTATTTTGCTGCTGTATATAATTTTAATTAATATAAAATTGCTAGGGAAAAAAAATCTCCCAAATACTCAGGACTGATACACTATTCTAAGTTTGCTCTTCTGTTCATAGAGTATATCTCTGTGGTGGCTAATGTTTATTTCCGGATGCCTGAACGTATGCAAGGGGTTACTGATAGAAGCCATACACAGCAAGTATAGCATTAGGAAATGGTTCAGGGGTCAGTAATCCATCTGAGGACCCAATCGGATCCAACTTTCCATTGCTGATGTAGCCATGCCCATGGGGTATGTGCTTTATCCTGCAGTGGGAAAGCAGTCATGGAGATAACCTCAACCTTATTTATTTAGGACTTCGTTACAACTGAATCAATGTTGGCCCCAAGTTTGAGTAGCTCGTATACAAGTGTGCCCTAGACGGAGCACAGCTTTTGAGAGCTTGAAATTGTATGAATTGTAAGTATGCAAATTGTTCAAATAATTAATACCCAAATGTTTGAAGTCCTGTTAGTTTGCTCCAACCCAAATTTGGTAGTAATGCAGCCCAGGGGTCTTTGCAGTAGGAAAGAAGATATTTCAGGAAAATAACTTGATTTTTATTGACATATGTTATTTTATTGAAATATGTTACTAATAGCTCAGTCTTATCCTGAACTGGAACAGGCAGGCAGGTTGGCATGTATTATACAGTATCTAGCACAGGATTGGGGTTGACCATGGTGCAATGTGGGGCAGGGGGGATCAACGCCTCTTCCCCTGATAGTATCCCAAATGGGACCACTCAGATTTCTGCCACCTTAAAAAGTGCAGTCCAGCACTAGGAGGAGGTTTAAGATCCAATCTAAGTGCCTGATACTGGCTTCTTCCCTTTGAGAGCCAAGTCTGTGCATGGGCCACCTAACCACAGCACACTCACCCTTTGTATCCTGAACTACCCCACAATGCTTCTCCATGCCCTCCTTAGATTCCCATGTTGGCAGCCCGTCACTGGTGCATATGAATTCTCTGCCAGCATTGCTGGGCTGCATTTGGCTGGCTTCCCTATGCTCGCCTCCCAACTTGCCCAACAGTATAGAAATGTCTTAAAACACTTTTGCAACAGTAGGAGGTGCACTTAGGCCTGGGATGCATTTTGGATTGTGCTTAGATCACACTCGGATAGCAGAAAAGCTTATGATGTTGTTCATGTTTAACCAACAAATTACAGTAGTATGATAAATTCATAGCCTGTTAAGACAAAACACTTAAAAAAAAAGCAGGCCTCCGTCAGTCTTGGAAGGCTATGATATCATGCTTGGTGCTGCATACGCTGCATGTGAAGCACGAAAGCCTGGGTTGGATTGTTATGGAGGATAGGCTGTTACACAAGCAGCAAGTCCCCCCTCTCCACGCCACTGAATTAGTCCAATGGAAAGGCAGAGCCAATACGATTGGATCCAGCTGGCATCGCAGAGCTGGGCTAAGGACAGGAGCGCACGCTGTCTTGTGGGGCCAACCCGGGTCTCGAACCCTGGCCTGCTGGTTAACAGGCACAGTGTCTTAGCCACTTGCGCCACCCACAGCCCTTATGACAAAACACACTGTCCTGCGAAATCCCTTATTTTGAATCGTATTAAAAGGCAGACAAGTCTCGTATAGCTATAGGGATCATTACTAGTAACCCAGAACATTGTCCATTGCTAACACCAAGACAGGAAACCTATACCACAGCCACTATCAGCCAGCTTCATGAAGTTCAGGGCTGGAGGCAATGCAGTTTCTAAGGTCAGGACAAAGTGATGTGACTCCAGTTTAGTACTGGGCTGTAGATGGCTATTTGGCGCCAATTTCATGACCATGTACACTTCCTATCCATTACATGAACCAAAAATATATGAAAATTCTACAAAGTACTGCTACATTTGTCTCTTGCTAGAATTCTTTTTGAAATCAGCAAGGTTATACTATTATTAGCACACATTAGCTTCAGCAGAGCTGTTCCCTTGTAGTTTCATTACATTAATGTTTGCCTTTGCTCTGGGACATGAGACGTTTGAAGCAATTCACTATTATTACCCTCATACGCATTTAATATTAATCAAGAGCCGAAAGCAAAATCCTAAGATTCCAGATGACTCTGCAAGGCAGCCCTTGGGATCTGGTACTTCTTCAAAGGATTCCCCAGAGTGCAATGGCCTTTCACGCTCACTTTGCATGAATCTGCACTATTTGGGTTTGGAGCTTTGCTATGGTTGCTCTGTTGTCACAGCAGGATAGCGCTTCTTTCAGAAGTTTCTTCAAGCAGCACTAATGCAGAAAACTGACATTTTCAGTGGGGGATAGACTTAAGAGCTGGAGCCAATTTAAGCATTGCAGCCCACATGTGATGATAGCCCCCCGAAAGTGCACTTCCCTGTGGTGGTGCTCCATACAGCAGGCACAATATTTATAAGTCAGTCTTACCCCCTGTGTCGGTTGAATCATGCACAATATTTTTATGACAGGAGATGTCTGGGAAGTGAGCAGTGGAACTGCACAGGTTTTAAGTCAGCACACTTAAAGGCAGTGTGAGACGCTGTAGGTCACCGGATTTAAGCATAACGTGCATCTGAACCATGGGGTTGTGGGTGCATATCCCCTGGTGCCCTTGCGTTTAGTGAGATGCCATACCTTCATGAAAGGGCTCATGCTCCACATGGAAAACTGAAATGGCAGCATAAAGACTAGAACCTTCTTCTGGACATCTTCCAGGGATTTTAGTACAGGTTGGACATCACTGATAAAGTATTTAAAAAAACACAATTTTTTTGAGCACTGACATGACCCCATAAGTGGAAAATTCTATACCTGATCTGTTGTGACGGGATGCACAAAATTATTTAAAATATTGCATAAAATTACCATACCTTCTATGTGCAAAAGGTTTATGAAACATACCCCCAAATCCAGAGTAACTACGGGCGCACTTAAGAGACTTTACGTGCAACTGTAGTTACTGCACCACCTAGTGAAAACCTATGGGAAATTCATATTGGAATCCAGAGTAAGTTGTTCTTACATTGGAGCAAGGACTCCCAGTAGTTGCTCTGGATTTTGCCCATAGGCTGCAATCCTAAAGACAGTTTCCTGGGAGTAAGACCCATTGAACACAATGGGGTTTACTTTTGAATAGGCATGGTTAGGATTGTGCTTATACTGTAAATAGATTTATAGATTTTGTTGTTTAGACTTAGAGGAATTTCACTGTTTAGACTTGGGCCCCATCCTCACGTTATCTCATCACGTATATGCAAATATTCCAAAATAATGAAAGAATCATGTTCAAAATGTTTATGGTCCCAAGCACTTCAGATAAGATGTGCCCAACTTTAGAGGAAATGGGCGTTATTCTGCTCCCCTTCTTCACACTGAAATGGTAGATACACCATTACATGATACATGATAAATTATTTGTGTAGAGTAGTGGTATTCAGGCATTTCAGTCCAGGACCCCCTTTCAAATACAAAAATCACTTGAGGACCTGTGTCAAATTTCTGGGATCCTCCTCCCTCCAACAAAGTCGCATTTTGTTGAATGAGACTTACTCCCAGGAAAACCTAGTGCCCGATTCCAAGATGGTAGATCCTACCCACTCGCAACCCCCTTAATCTGAAGTCTCAACCCATGCTTTGAATACCACTGGTATAGAGAATCTTTAGATCTCTTTCACTCTGGGTGCTTCCTTTTGAGTCTATCAAATACCATCAAGCTCCATGCTGCAACCACTCTTGAATCTCCTCCTGAATATAGGTTTGAGTCCTAAAAGACCTTGTAAACCTTAGCTCAAAGTTGTGGATACTTGATATTAAACAATAGGACTTTGGCTACAATCCTAATCCCCAGTTAGGCCAGCAATAAATCCTGGCAGAAGTCCTGTGCTAGTCTGGACGTGCTGTAAAAGTGGCATAAGGCACTTTTTTGTCATAAGGAGTGATACTTTTGCGCCACTCTTGGGAGGATTAGGCCAGTGTACAGACATGTACAGTGCCAGCCTCCCCATGGGAATGGGGAGTGGGTGAGTTGTGCTGGCCTAAATTGGTAATGATTGTGTCCTGAATTGGCAAATCCTCCGTAATGTACATGTTGTCATCTTGGTGCTAGCAAATGTATTTAAGTGCTCATGTCACCAAGGATGAAAGCTGCCTGGACTGATCATACTGGTGATCCAAGATCAAAGTAAGGGCAATGCTTCCTGAGTAGGCAAACACTTTTCATTCATTTTGCAGTGATAGACAAAAAAAGATTGCTTGGAAGGAGGAGGTGTCTGATGAAAACATGAAAATCTTTCCTCCCTGAAGTTCAAGTGTTTCTTGTGAAAAAGGCCTTTGTAACTCTTCCTTCATAAAGTGTTGAAACCTCCTAAGGTTTAGTAAAAATAGGAAGTGCAGCTTGTCACAATCCCATCTATGAGGGATAGGGACCACATAGGCCACAGATATATTAAAAAAATATATCAGAGATATTTTTAAATAACAGAGATATCAGAGGGAAAAGAGCATCATGTAATGAGTGGTAGACCATATTATCTACACAGCTTCAAGCTTCTGGCAATCTAACATTCAGTCTGGGCTATTTCCTCTGACTTTTCAGGGAACCAAGTGTTAACGCCATTTTAAAACAATGTACAGTAAAACTTTGGATTGAGAATATTTTGCAAGACAAACATTTCTAATAAATTTTGTCTTGCAATACAAGCAAAAAAAAAATAGACCCAACAGGGATACGGCTGGTTTCTGCGCTCAGCCTCTCCTGAGTGACCATCCTACAAATGTCTATTCTGAAGTAAGCCTATTACAGGCAATGGGGCTCACTCCTATGAAAGGGGAGCAATGGAAAGAAGCCTGAGAGGTCTAGCCTTGTATGTCTAGCCTTGTAAGTCCTACTATAAACAGTGGGGCTCACTCCTTTGTCAGGGGTGCAGATTGCAGCCTGTGAGACCTGAGTGACTAATTTGTTTGATTTTTCTTTGTATTTTATATTGTCTTTATTATTTTTGATTCTATGACAGTGATCATTTTTATATGAATATTTTGGGGTTGTGGAATGAATCATCTGTTTGCATTAGTTCTTGTTGGAAAATTTGCTTTGATATACAAGCGTTTTGGATTACAAGCATGCTTCTGGAATGAATTATGTTCATAAACCGAGGCACCACTGTATATTAAGAAACAATGAAACCCATATTCAGAATAACAGTTTGAATATGGACTGTATAATAATTCCCTGCTGGGCTGTTTTCACTAGAATGGGCTGTATTATTCCTTGGACTACAAAATGACAGTCTGCTTTATCTTCTTGTTTAAACAAGCTATTGTTATAAAATGAAAGGGAACCATTACGGAGGATTCTGAGACTGCAGTTTCCGTGCAGTCCCTCTTCTGAGCTTGACACTCGTTTGATGCTGATCGTCACACATTAAAAGATCAGCTCTACATAGACTGCATATCCTCAGCATTTTTGACAGTCGTTTTAATGTGTGGCGTTCCACTGGCATTTTTAACCACTTTTTAAAAAATGTCAATTTTCATACATCTACCTCTCATGTCAGGTTATTCACAATAGTAATGTCACCTACAATAGATAGTAGCTGTGCTGAAGATTCTAAGCCCATTGTCTGGCATATAAGAGAATATGTTGTCCCCTCAGGGTGGGGGGAGTATCATTATTCTGTCTCTTCTATTCATTCAGCTCTTGTGCCACGAGTTAGTAGGTGACTTTAATTTCTATACTGAGAGTAGGGGGAAAGGATCCCTCCCCCGTTGGATAGCTGTCAACTCTGAGAACATGTTTGTACCTATCAAGCGGGGCAGCAGTGGAGGATGTTGTCACTGTGTCTCCCACCTGTTCCTTCCCCTTTCCCTTCATTGTGAAATAAATAGCCTACTTGCCACCAGCATTAGGGAATGGTTGGGCAAGGTTCACCTTCAACTGGGCCCACAGATAGTGGCTTAACTGGTTTTAAGTGGCATAACCTGGGATGAAGAGGAGAAATACAACAGCTGATGTAGCAAACCAGTGGTTGTTGACTGTTTTGAGGCATTTGGCGTTTCCTCAGAAGCTTATACAGTGATACCTTGTAAGACAAACGCTTTGTAAGAAGTACACTTTGTAAGACCAACTAAAATTTCTAAGGAATCCTGCTTTGTAAGACAAACAATGCCTTGTAAGACAGTTTTGGCAGAGTCTGACAAATAGTTTTACAAGGAAAATTTGTTGTAAAATGAACAAATCTGAATTAAGAGCAACTGCAAGAGGTTGTGGAGGAGATCTCATCTGCAGTGGAGGAGAATAAGGAAGAGGAATCCCTCTCATCAAATGAGATTAAGGACCTTTGTAAACATTGGGAAATTGTGCCAAATTTTGTAGAAAAACACCACCCAAATAAGGCTGTAGCAGTGCAAGTGATGAATCTGTTTAATGACAATGCAACATCACATTTCTATGAAATCCTCAAAAGGAGACAAAAGCAAGTGTCATTAAAAGGTTCTGTGTGAAAGTTGCTCAAAAAGTCACCAGTGAAAGATTCCTTTAGTGAAAGTTAGTCATCTTTGGCCATAAAGGTTTTTCTTTTCTGTTTTACTGTACAATATATTATAGTGTTTTTATTAATATTACAGTAATTGTGTTCTGTTTTGAATTTAATTCCAGTGTTTTGTCATCATTTTTACATACAGTTAATATTTTTAATGAATATTTTTGGGCTCTGAAACCAATTGTCTGAGTATCCATTATTTCCTTTGGGAAAATCCGCTTTGTAAGAAGAACAAACATGCTTCCGGAACAAATTATGTTGTTCTTACAAGGCACCACTGTAATACCTTTATGATCATGTCCCTATAGACATTTATGGCACAGCTGGGTGTGGAATACCTGCGTACAGGTGAAGGCTGCTATGGGAAACAGATTGCTGGACTTGATGGTCCTGCTGGACTGATCCAGCAGGGCTCTTCTTACCATCCTAAATTTAGCTAAGTTTCCTCAATGCAAAGATCTTTCTCTGCAGTGTGGATCAGCCACAGGCATGTGGGTTGTGTTCCAGGACACACTTTGACACCCCAAACAGGACAACTGTATGGTTCGGCAGGATAGGCCAGGTCCTCACATGAACCATGCACCCATGAACATGCTCCAGAAGTCCCTGCAAAGTGCAGAAGTTTGGTATTAGATGCTCAGAGTTTCATTGATGAACAAGGTGCTGTGGGAAAGCATTACTGAAGGTGGAAGATTTCAAGTACACTGGTGTAGACAGGTGACATTTAAAGGGATTAATTATCCAGCATGCATCATGATATATCCAAGAGTCAGCTTGTTCTATGAAGATGTAGCCCAGTGATTGCTTTGTTGCAGGCACAGCTTGTGTTCCATGTAATTTAGCAATGGAGGAAAATGCCAGTGCGAAAATATTCAGGCTACAAAATAAAGTGGACAAGCCACAGGCACTGAAGACAGCTTTTGTATGTACTGTTTGGCAGGGTTTTTAAGTGTTCTTGCATAAAAATGCCTGACGGTGCAAAAGCAGGCTATTCACATTTATGGTTGGGGGGAGGGAGAGGATTTGGCAGGGAGGGAGAATGCAAAGAATAAGGTGGAGAGTAAAGTCCTGGAAATGTGTTGCCTCCTCAGGAGGTTTCTGGAATGGCTACAGCATACCTAGGGTCACAGTGGATTAGCTCTGAAAATGTCAACTCAGTGGTCCACTGCAGATGTAACAACAACATGTTTTATCGTGACAAGAACAAACAGGTGTGACCCTTAAGCTTATGAGGGTCCTTCTCCCCTTCCAAATGAGGGCAAGTTTAACAGCACGATCCGACTTCAAGCTGTGATTTGCATGAATCTGTTTTCCATATTTGGGGAAAGTAGCAAACTGCAGTTTGTTGCTAATAGCAATTAGGAATTTCTCAACCCTTCCCTTACATGCAGAGGAGAAGGAAAGGACCAGGGGGAGCAGGGGAGCCCAAGACTTGTACCTGCACATTCTTGTAACAACAAACTATGGTTTGTCATAGCATCTGAATTGTGTCAGTATGTAGCAGCAGTTGTGATAATGGTCACCTCTGTGGTTGGATGAATCTAAAACACAATTCAAATCACTGCTCAAGTCTACACACCATATCTACACACCATGTAGAAAAAATAGGGTTGGCAACTTCTTCAATCAACGTTTGTATTGTGTGGTGGGGTCTGCTTGTTGTAGATTGAAGTTATCCAATCCATGATGGATGCGACATGGGGAAACCTGGCTGGCCTGTCACAGAGGCCTATTGCCAGGATGTTGCCTTTCCCACCGAAGTGGGTACCTATTTATCTACTTGCATTTGCATGCTTTCACACTGCTAGGTTGGGAGGAGCTGGATTAAGGATGGGACCTTACCCAGTCTTGTACTACTCAAACCACTGACCTGCTGATTGGAATTCCAGTGTTCTACCCACTGCAGCCCTCCATGGCCAACATAGGCTGCAATCCTAAAGACACTTCCCTGGGAGTAATACCTATTGAACACAATGGGGCTTACTTTTGAGTAGACATGGTTAGGATTGTGCTCATAGTGTGTATACTTGAGCAATGTGTGCAATTGTGTTTTAGGTAAGTTCTGTTCTTAGCTTTATGAGAAAAGAGAAAGAAAATAAAAATACCAGAATTGTAATTCATTTGTAGGTGTACAGTTGTGGTTGCCTTGTCTAAATTTGATAGTGATATTGTAGAGCTGGATGAGGGAGCAGAAAAGGGTCAAAAAAGGGTCTGCTAAAAGGGTCAAAAAAGTGGAGTAGCCTGCCAGTGAGAAACATTTAAAACACTTGGGATTTTTTACCCTAGAAAAAAGATTCTTCAGAGATATGCAATAGAACAGCAATTCCCAAACTCTGGGTTGTGATCTGATGCTCAATGTTTCACCTGGGGGTTCCTAGAGGCCACTTCCAGATTATGCTGGACCTCAGACCCACACTGTTTACCTTCATAGTTCCTAGAATGTCTCCCAGAAGTGACTTCTGGTTTTGGTCCACGATTTCCATAAGAGGGACTTAAGCAAGTTCATGAAGGACAAGTAATTTGGCTGTGATGTCTGTATGGAAACTCCAGGAACTATTTCGTCACTGTGAATGCAATTATAACCAAATTTGGCTGGTACAACTCACCCATTCCCCGTTCCATGGTTGTGTGGGGAGGTTGGTGCATTTTTGTGCACTGGCCTAAACCCCCCAGGAGTGGCACAGAAGTGCCTTATGGGACTTTTGTGATACCCCCAGGTCAGCACAATACTTGTGTCGGGACTTACACAGGCCTAACTGGGTTTCAGATTGCAGCCTGAATGGCTCTTGCTGGGGAATATGGTGAGCTGGTGAACTTTTTAAGGGTTCTTTGTGGATATCTCAGAAGCATAGATTCTTGTTGGTACATGTGGAAAACAGACTGCAGGAAAAGGGCGGTAGAACAGACTGACTTTTGGTTAGATTCAGCAAAGCTTTTCTTTTGTCTTTAAGTGGTTGTTTTATCAGTTTGTATTTATAGACCAAGCCATCCCAACGGCTTTTCACAATTTGTTACAAAAGACATTTTTTGCACATTATCTATGTCCCAGGTGACTTTATTGGGCATAGCGCTGATGCTGCAGTGGCAGGAAGGAATGGATTTCCTTTCCCAATTGCTGCAAAAGTATATGAGCTCCAGCTCAGCAGCTGTGAAAGGTGAAATAAGAGAGAAAATGCGGTGCTATAAACCAGTGATGTATTCTTTAGGGTCATTATATTCTTCAGACAGACAGAAGAGCCCTTTAGCATTGTTGAGATTTGGCTTTTCTATAATTAACTGGAAGTGAAATTAACATGGAGTCCCATATAGCACTTTGCAGGCTTATTATTATCCAGCAGTGCCCTTCCCCATGGCCAAAATCCTTGTATAATGTTTATGCAAAAGGATGTTCTACTGAACAGAGGGTTTTTTGAGTTATTTTTAATAATTAATAAAAAATTTTAATAATAATAAATATTTAGTTATTTTTTAAACAGGAAATTCAGAACGGAGGGCTCAATCCTATCCAAGTTTCCTTTGCTGAGGCATTTGTGCTCATAAGATGGGAGTTGCATCCTGGGGTGGAAAGGCAGTCATGGGGCCTCCACAAAGAAAGTGAATATTTGTTCTTTTCTGTTGGGTTCCATTGTGGCTGTATCGGTGCTGGAAAGATGGATGGGATTGGGTCCTAAAGCCCTCTCCCCACTGCAGAATCAGAAGTATCATTGACAGCACCAGGTGAAGCCAGCACAACTCAACCATCTCCCTGTTCCCACAGTGGTGTTGGAAGCAGCCACATGTCTGTGCACTGGTCTAACTTCTCAGGAGTGGCACAGAAGTGTCTTATGGCACATTTGTGACACCCCCAGGCCAGCACAGGACTTGGGGCAGATTATCCAGGGGTTGGGGTTGTGATGACTCCTTAGTTAAGGAATAAATCACATGCTCAAACACACATTGGATGCTTCCTCAACTACATAAATAGGGAAGCAGTAGTATCAATTAAACCTGCAAAGAGGCTCAAGAGCCCTGGAAATAATGCACTGGATGCCTTAATAATGCACTCGATGCCTACATTTCACATGCTTGAGTGGGAACTGCATGTTATCACAAAAATAATCACCAGAAATACATTCTGAAAGAATATGGGAGGGAAATACAAAAAATTCAGGACAGTATAAATTTATATTTGCATTGTGCCCTTTAAAAAGTATTCAACAAAGAGTAGCAATTCTAGAAGCTTGCCCAGAAGTGTAACTTGCTATACAACCTGAATTTCTTACCTAACCAACACCCTTCCAAGAAGCAGGCTTCTGATACACAATGATGTATGTGTCCTTAGCCAGACTATTTATCTATATATATAAAAGAGAAAAGTCACTCACTGACTCACTCACTCACTGACTGACTCATCACCGCCCTGCCAAAACTGCTGGGCCTAGAAGCGTGAATTTGGGGTGGGTGTTCCTTCCGTGACTGAGGGGTGCACTAAGAACCGGTTTTCGGAAATTCCAACCAGAAGGGGGTGAAAAGGGGCACAACGCGTTTTCCTCCCTATACTTTGCATTGAGAATTGCTGACTCAGCAACATTCCTCCCCAACTGCTGGGCCTGAAGCATGGAATTCTGGGAGTTCCTTCTGTCACCTGAACTCCCACCAAGAACCATCTGGAGAAACTTAACCCTTCAGGGGCTGAAAAGGGGGCACCGTGTTTCTGGCCTATACTTAACATGGGAGACTGAACAACATCCAGCGGGTTTGGTGCTCAGACCCTGGTGCACTGGGGGATGTTTTTGGAGGAAGAGGTTGCGCTGGCGAGGATGCTGCACGTGGAGGGAAGTTGCACATGGTGGGATGATGCACATGGGGGAATTTGCGCATGTAGGAAAGTTGCGCATGTAGGAAAGTTGCGCATGGGGGATGATGCGCATGGAGGGATGATGCGCATGGGTGGAAGTTGTGCACAGGTGGAAGTTGCGCACGGGGGGGGCGGTGCGCATAGGGAAAGTTGTGCGTGGGGATGATGTGCACAGGGGAATGTTGTACATGGGGGTAGGTCGCGCATGGGTTGTTGATGCGCCATGGAGGATGTTGTATGGGGAAGTTACTCCCGTAACGCGGGTATGCCTTTTGCTAGTTCTGTATAAAACTTTCCTCGTGGGAACATGGCTGGGATTTCTGCAAAATTCAATTTTACTAGTCCAAATTCCCTGAAGCTCGCACTTTTCAAGGGTTTATAAAGCACTCCAGAGAATGTGCCTTAAAAAATAGAAGACCAGTCGAGGTCGTAAGTATTTCACTAGGGCATTCAATTTTTATTCCACATTATCTAATTGAGAACAAGTCTTAACTGTCAAATGTGGTGCATGAATATTAGTAGTAGAAGATAATGAGGGAGAAAGGTAAAACTTGAAATTTCATTGAGTTTTCGCACTTGGAATAGGATGCATTTTCTCCATATGTTTGTAAGTCAGACACAATCATTATAAATAATAACAGATCTTCGTTAATTAGAAATTATTTACTTCTGGAAAATCTATATATCATGTTATGAATTATGCAGAAGTGTGTTTAAAAAAATCACAGTAATGAAGTACTTGGGTATCTGTTTTTATCACATACAATATTTATTAACTGGCATTTAGCTGCATTGACGTCAATGGGAACATTGCAGATGGGAATACTGTACAGAAAATGGGATAAGGTTTAATCCCTGGACCTACAGAGCAGATTAGAGAGTAGGACTGTGACCTTTAGAAAGCAAAACAGTTTGTCTTGAAAATCAAAAGACATTTCATGTTACTTCTGATAATCATAAATGCCACAAGAATATTATGGTACCATTTGAACCAATAAATATTATAGATTACCATGCTACTCCATTAGAAAAAAAAATGTCCAAAAGTTGGTTGTTAAGTAAAACTGAGGTGTAGGGGAGAAGCGAACAAAGCATTTACCGTAACTTTGTTCAATGGAGATTTCCTCCTCCATTCCCCCCCCCCTGCAATAGCACCACAGTTAACATAACAGAGGTGAACTGCTCTCTACCGAACTCCTCTTGCGATTCCACTAAGTTAATGCTTGAGTTGAAATTGGCCTGTGGATTTTAATTATCATCCAATAGAATAATAGCAAGAAGCAAAGGGACTGTGATAACAATGTTTCTTTTTAATTTGCATCAACGCTCTGAGCTCAGATTAGCTATTCCTGCTTCATGTTTTACTATTGATTTGCTTTGGTTTGCCTCTCAGGGGAATTGCGTAGTGTGATAAATGGATGACAGCTTTCGCCGCAGCTCTGGTTTAGTCATTTGGTGGGGCTGTGCAAAAATGGTCCAGATTCTCCCACCTTGCACCATAAGTGTTTCATATCAGACAACACCCTGTAATTCCGCAGCACTGACGATAAGATTGAAAGCATTGTGTTAACATGCTGTGGATTTTTTTTTCCACAGCTGGATTAAAAATGACCTCTATCAAAGGATTTTAATACTAATGACTTCAGTGTAACACAGTGCTATACCCAAAATTAGTTGTGCGTTCTCCATAAATCTGCAAGACTGAGATTATAGAGGATTCAGTAATTGTGTTTACTCCTGCCAACCACATTCTGGAATTATTATATTTTTAAAGAATTGCATATATACAGTGGTGCCTCACATAACAAATTTCATTCGTTCTGGAAACATGTTTGTTATATGAAGCGTTCTTTATGTAAAGCGGATTTTTCCATAGGAAATAATGGTAACTCAGACAATTGGTGCCGCAACCCAAAAAATATTCATATAAAAATATTAACTGTATGTAAAAATGATGACAGAACACTGCAATTGAATTCAAAATGGGGCGTACTTAACACAATGCTCACTTTAACATAAGGGGCTTACTTCTTTGTAGACATGGTTCGGAGGCTACAATCCTAAAGACACTTTCCTGGGAGTAAGCCCCATTTAACATAATGGGGCTCACTTCTGAGTAGACATGGTTAGGAGGCTGCAATCAAAGACACTTTCCTGGGAGTAAGCCCCATTGAACACAATGGGTCTCACTTCTGAGTAGACATGTTTAGGAGGTTGCAATCCTAAAGATGCTTACCTGGGCTGCTGCTGGAGGCCGGAGGCCGGTGGGGGAACTTGGGGGCAAATAACAAACCCTCATTTGCCCCTCTGGTGCCCCCAGGCAACTGCCCCCAACTTGGGAGCAGTTACCTGTGGGCGCCAGAGGGGCAAATGAGGGTTTGTTATTGGAAACACATTTGTTGTGAGAGGCAGAATCCCACAGAAATTTTGATTTGTTATTTGAATCATTCGTTCTATGGGGCATTCATTATGCGACGTAACACTTATCTTTCTAACTGTGGGTGGCAGGAGCTGGGCAAGATGTTGCCATCTTGTAGCAACCAGGCCTTGAACCTCATGCTGGTTGATAGGCACACTATCTTAACCACAGAGCCATAATAACCCTACAGCTGTATATATTATATTGACATTAATAAAACAAGTGTGTATTTATGCATTTGTCTTTCCATTAAAGCAGTCATGAAGGCTTATGCTTTATAAGTTTGAAAAATGTGATACGGTGGAAAGAACGGGAAGGGAAAAAGAAAATAAACAAATTCAGTTACCTTGTTTTTTATATGCTACAATGTGGCCTAATGCAGTGGTTCTCAAACGTTTTATAATCGGGACCCACTTTTTAAAATGACAATCTATCATTTAGATAGATTTAGAGCATATTTAGAGCACAATCCTTACCACGTACAATGGTTCCTCACGTAACAGAATTAATTCGTTCCGGAGGCAGTTCCTTTACGTGAAACTTTCTTTACATGAAGCGGATTTTCCCATACGAAATAATGGAAACTCAGATGATTGGTTCCACAACCCCAAAAATATTTATATAAAAATATTAACTGGATGTAAAAATGATGACAGAACACTGGGATTGAATTCAAAACATGCATTCAATGGGCATGATCCTATGAAGTCTACTTAGGCTGCAATCCTAAAGACACTTTCCTGGGAGCAGGACCCATTTAACACAATGAGGTAGACTTCTGGGTAGACATGGGTAGGAGGCTGCAATCAAAGACACTTTCTTCTGTAATCCAAGACACTTTTCAATTGTCTCCCCACTTTCTCCTTCTCTTCATTCTGAGCCTCTCTCTCTCTCTGCTCCCTTCTGGCTAGCCCTGAGCTGCTTCCCTCTTCTCCACTGCTCTTCTCTCCCTCTGCCCAGCAGACACCCAGCCACAGGAGGAACAGCATGGAAGTGTTGCTTTCACTATGGGCAGGTGCGCTAGGCAGCCCTGATGCTTTTTAAACAGGTTGCTGGCCAGCGCATCTGTCCTAACTGCCAACGAATGTTTTCTTTACGTGAAGCACTTTCTTTACGTGAAGCAGAATCCTAGAGAAATTTTTTTTGTTACGTGAAACTCACTTTACGTGAGGCGTCTTTACGTGAGGCGTCACTGTATATTCAAATTGTATTCAAAGCGTCTTTAGGATTGCAGCCTTAGTCTTATGAGACTTTGAAAAAGGTGATATAGAAAGAAATATTTTTTAAACTTATTTACAAGTACTTATTTTCACAAAAAGCCAAAAATATCCAACTCTCATAATGAGGCAGCCCTAGTGAATAACTTCATGGTATGAGTTTAGATCAGTGATCCAGCCTTCACTTGCCCCCATTACTTGTCATTTACAATTGGGTTGGGACACCAGAAACAGGACACTCATTCGTCTTCCTATATTCCAGAAGTTTGCAAACTGCAGTAGCTCAACTCTTTGCAGGAAAGTTAGCAGGTGTCTGATTTTTTTAATAGCCTCTTGACTTGAGGCAATTGCAGCCAAACATGGAACTGGCAACTCCACCAGATGCAATTGTGCCAAAATGGTTAGCACTGCTGAGGCTGCCAGAGTCTCCTCAGTAAAAGTTTGTCCTTTTCCCCCAGGGAAAAACCTGTGCCCCATGATGGGGCCTCTTAAGTCTGTGCCACTATTTTGCTGGCTGGACCCAGAATTCGTCCCTTCTGCCTCAGTTCTTCCCCTGTCCCATTCCTGCCAATCCCCACCTCAGAGTGCCCGAAGCTGCTTTTCAGTTTTTAGAAAAGCTTTACCTTTTACACTTTTCATGCAATGTTTGTTTGCTCCTCTGAACATTACAGCTCCCTTCATAAACTGCAAGTCACTGATGGCAGATCAACCTTTAAAAATTCAGGTCTGATTGATCAGTGCTTGTTGTTAGCATTAAATATTTTCCTCATTATCAAGGCAGTTTGGTTTAAACTCCTGCTGCCATCACATTTGACCAAGATCACACCTCATTTCAACTAGCAACTCTGTGCCAATTCATGTTCCACAAATTTTTTTATATGCACCCTTAAATACTATTCCCCATCTCCCTAATATACGGCTCAGAACTTTTGATCCCCATTTCATTGCATCGCCCCTTGTCAAAAGCTATCTCTTCATGCTTCATGTATGATTAGTACATATGGTTGTGCCAAGCTGCATCGAACATGTAGAGGACATGAGCTGCTTTGTGTATGTGGATGATGTAACTGTCACAGTGTAGACCACTGGTGTCTCTGAATTCCTTCATTATTATCAGTATCGCAAACCCTGCAGCCACAGTAATTATCCTACTCCCGGTCAACGATGCCTTCAGGGCATATGTTTTATTGGACTGGAAGAATCAATAGTGGCTGCTCTTCACTTGGCAAAGAACCAGCCATGGCAATCATTTCAATGTGTTGTTTGTTGTTTCTTTTACACTTTATGATATGTTTGTGTGCTGCCCATGTGTTATCAGACTGATCAAGGCAATAGAGGAGGTGAAGTGTAATTGGCTTTAGTTGTTTAATTTGTTGACTTCATCACACATTCAGGGTTTTCTATCTAAATAAATCAGTCTCAGAAATTACAATGTTTTAAGTTAAAACCACAAAGACAATGTTATCAACACTGGTAAATGTGTTGAACCTTTACTAAACCTGTCCTGTTATACATAAGCCATGGAGGCAAGCTCCAAGTTGCATTTAAAACTCCATTTTTACTCCCTTGATGCTAATTATCTCCAATCATTTCTTTCTGTGCAACCATTTCTTTCACTAAAGAAATTGTTTCTGTTGTCCTGTTTGCTTGGTTATTATCCATTATGTTTTCAGAAGTATGAGTTCATATCCCGTGAGACCTGCTTCCATTATTGCATTTTGCATTCAGGAATTTGTTTTCTCATGGTTGGAAAAAGCAAAAAAAAAAAAAAAGAAAGAAAAGATAATATATTGTCAGCATCTGCAAGAGGCGCTATCAAAAATGAGTTCTGAATTCTTCAAACTTCTCAGTGACTTTAGGATCACCGAGGCTGAAACCACTCAAGCCATGGTTTTGATATGTATTAAGTTGAAAAATGGTCCATTGAATACTGTTGCTCAGAGCATCTTTGTCACCATAAGGAGAATTATCCCTTTAGGTCTTTTATGGTTGCTTATTTTAATATAGAAAATATACAGGGCGTTCACCTTTGGCAGCAATTTTCAATCTTTTTTCATCTCACATCATACTAAAAAGACACTAAAATTTTCAAGGCACACCATCAGTTTCTTGAAAATTAACAAGGCACACTGCACTGCAGATGGGGAACTCACATCTCCAAATAGACCCTCTCCCAAACTTCCACAGCGCACCTACAGATCATTCATGGCACACCAATGTGCTGTAGTGCAGTAGTTGAAAATCGCTGTCCTACTGTTTGTTATGCAGTTAAAGCATGGAAATTTTCATTTATAGCTCATCGTCCATACATGTTCCATCAAGCTTCCTTTTCTGTTTGGGAGCAATCTAATTTTCTCAGCACAGAACACTGCAATAGATTTAACCAATTAGGTATGCTGATCACGTGGTCATTGCCATTAATTGGAAACACTGGTATGAAAGGGAATGTAGATGGAGATTAAATGATACTAGAGGATGAAGGAGGAGTTTTTAAAGTGCATAATGCACGTTTTTGTGAATAAATCAAGTCAGAGAAAATATCTATAGTTACACTCTGGAATTCAAATAAAGCTTATATGAGCGACTTGGTTATTAATGTAATAGCATTTTGGAAGAAACTGAGAAAGGAGGAGAAAAATAAACTAATCAGGATTTTCAACATAAAGAAATTGGCACATCACTCATTCAATTAAAGAGCATTAATTAATTAAAATTGCCTTAAAAAGAAGTTAAGATAAAGGCAACTTATTCAGCATACAGAAACAACGTGTTTCACAGGCAGAATTACTTTCAGTGTATAAATAAGGCAGAAAAAGCGTTAGCAGTTCCGTTAAGAGAAAAAGTTAAAGAAATGGTCATGCAGCAGTTAAGAAGCTAAATGGTGATTATGGCACAATTCAGAAAGAGATTACATGAAGAGTTTGAAAGAAATTCTTCTAATAACTCAATCCTAACAAAATACTTGTGCAGTGATGCAGTTGCCCTGTCTGTGCAGGATCCTACAAGGGATATTCAGGCTGCAATCCTAACCACACTTTCCTGGGAGTAAGTCCTATTGAACCCAATGGGATTTACTTCTGAGTGGACGTGCTTAGGATTGCAGTGTCAGGTATGGTGTTGTCTTCAAAGTAAGTGGATATTTGGCCGCTTGTCCTGGGTTAGAGCATCAGCACTATACCTAGTGCTAGTCCATGTCCTGCAGATCAGGCCTGGAAAGAGGGTTAGAAGAATACAGCATGCACCAATACAACTGATCCTTCTGGGCCTGATCCTTGTGGGTGGGAAGGAGTACGAAAGGGCAAACTGAAGTAGGGAGGGTGAAGTGGGAGTTCCCACAAGGAGAACAGAGCAACAGGGAGCAGAAAGGTTGCAAGTCAGGTAGATCCAGCAGCAATTGCAGACATGGAATCCTGTACCCTTCCTGGGCAGCCCTCCGCCTTCTTTCTCTTCCTGGACTTGTGCTAGCAAAATCACTTGCAGAGATCTGGGGAAACCCATTGAGCTACAGGAGGCATACATAAGGGTAAGAGGATTTAAATCTCCTTAATCGCTTTGAAACCTCCCAATCTGGATACAGAGTTTGCCTTTTCAGTACAGCTGTATCATCCAGGGGTAGGGATTGGATTGGGTTGTAATACTCTCTTTCCCCACCCAGTGTTAACATTAATAATTTTGGGATAAGTTAATGATAGGGAAGGTTAAGATCAGGCTTAGATGTAATGACTGAACCTTGTAGACCAGAGTCATCAACACAAACTATGGTTTGTGGATTGTATCTGGGCAGGTGCATAGATCTCTTCCAGCACAATGTTGTTTGATGTCACAAAATGTGATGCTTTCTCCAGACATTCCATAAAAATGTTATGTTTTATTGTCAAATGTCCCAAGTCCAAGGTGTCTTGCAACACCTTTTGTCCTCACAACAACCCTGTGTGTAGTTGAAGTTTACAGTTCAAAGTTTACTGGTCCAAAGTCACCCAGAATTTGAACCTGGATTTGAACCTGGATTTTCCAGATTGCAGTCCAACCACTACACCATCCTGGCTCTCAAACATAAATCCCAGGTGACCTTTTCCATGTTGAAAGATCTTCATGGAAGAGCAAGCAAAAGAGCGTTGCATAAGAAACAACCTCAAATCCATGTGCCATCATCATGCTTGTGGGAAATGTTATATTTGCTGATGGGGTTTTGTTTTGTAAATTTATTCTGTCACGGGGAGAGGTGGTTTTAGCATCACTTGATGTTGATCACTTGGTGCTGAGAACATTTCTGGCAACAATGTTTTTCTTCAGAATGTGCCAGGAAATTACTTTGCATTACACATTCTGGAATTAAAAAAAAAGATTGATGGGTTGGGGCCAACTGCTGAGATAACTATTGGCACTGGTCGAAAAGATGTGGCACATGAATCACAAAGACACCCTAAGAAAAAAACCAACCATTGCAGTCACCTAACTGAACACTGTGGAACTCTCCTAGTGGTCATCCTGCTGTTGCTAGCATTTGTTGGATCCAACCCTGTGTAGCCACAGTTGGTTTGTGCCCAACAAAGATTAAACTGGTCCTTGATGTGGTTTGATTGTCGTGCAACCTCATGACTGTGTTTGTGCATAGAAGTTGTTTTCTATAGTTGACCCATCATACAGACTTAGTTATATGGCTTACAAAGCTGTAAGCTTGCAGCCTCCAATTTAGTTGGCTTCTTTTTTATTTCAGTGATTATTTACTGAGTCTTTCTATTCAGAAAATTCTCATTTGAGTGTATTTAAGTTTCTTATGAGTTGCTTATTTGTTTATTTGATTGTAATTTTCTTTGAAGCTATTACTAGTTAATTTATTTTTTATTTTGTTTACTGTTGTAGTAAATTGAAACGTCTGGTATGTCATTATGTCTTGCTTTGCATATCCAATTTAAATCAGGATTATGGGTGTAATTTGTTGACCCTGATTAGTAAATCTTGTCACTTGAAATGGTTCTAATAAGGAAATAGAAGGCTGAAAGATCTGTTCCTGTTGTTTGACTTCTCATGTGCAAGCCTCCTATAAGAACTGTGCTGTTCAAGAAATTCCATACTGTAATAGGATCAGGAGTAAGTGCTGATAATCATCCCCAGTCAGAGATCCCTACTCCTTCCCCATTGCAGAACTAGATTTTCCAGGTTACTTGGGGCAGAGAGAAACCATTCAAACCCATGAGATGCTCAAAATTTCTAGGGGAAATGCTCTGTTGGTGCATTGTAGCCTATGTGCTGAAAACCTGGTTCTTTATTACCCTACCTGTAGATCATTAAAACCACATTGAAGATCTTTGTAGGCCTCATTTTCTACTTTTGTGTCACGTTGGTTTTGGAGGCAGCACGCAATAATTTCTTGAAGTGGTGTCTTGCTGAGCTCTTATTACTGCAGCCGCAGCAGCTGATAAGCAGTGAATTATTTAAGATCCAGTCCAAGCACCTCATTAAATTTAATAAGTGCAGTTTTCCACGATGCCCTTTTAGGCAGGCCAGGGCCACAAGACACGGCACTGAGAGGTTCATTTGCCAAATGCTGTCTTGTGCTGTCTTCATTTGGAGATGGGAGGGTGCCTTTACTATAAACAAGGTGCGGATCCATGGCCATACTGCAGAGCTCTTGTGGACCCTGGTGGTGGTAGCCTCAGGATGGGTAGCTTAGCCAAACAGCGGGAGTTCTTTGAAGTCAATAGTCTCATCCTGGACCAGATCTGCAACTAGCAGAGTTTGAAGTTAGCTGAATGCACATGCAAGTTTTTGCATTCTGCTGACTAATGTGGGGTAAGCCATTCATGCCCAGTGTGATAAACTGGATGATTCAAGCAGCCTGTCAGACAAGGATGATGCAAATGTAGTTATAGTCCTGCCCTATTCCTCTTTTTGTTTCAGGTTCTACAAAGGTGCCACTGCAGTATTATTACAAAGCACTTTTTGACAGCAAGTATGCATCTCAGTCCATGCCTACGTCCATTCACTTGCATCACGTTAAACAACTGCCCAAATTGAATGTTTTCATTTATAATTGATAATTATTGTTTTCAAGGAATGGATGTCTGGTTTATGCTTGGAAGACACAATTGATGAAAAATGTCACCTCTGTTCTTGATTTCACCTCCTCTCTTAACATTGGGTTTATGCAGTGGTGGACTTCAGGGGGTTCTCACAGGTTCCATAGAACCCTTTGCTAACGAGTGTAAGCAAACTGAGAACTGGTTACTAATGGGACAGAGAAACAGTTGTTAATTTAGGTTATTAGGACATAGAAACTGTTGTTAATTTATTTGAATCCCACCTCTGGTTGGAGGTGCAGAGGAAGGTTGGCCCACCCATGAAGCCAGGTGAGGTAGCTACTTCCAGTTACTAGCTGAGGTAAATGGGGACTGCTCAGAGGGTGCCCCTACTCCTTGTATCCCTGCTGCCAAACCAGGCACCTCTACCTTACTTCTGCCTCATTTTTTTGTTCACAGAGAGCGAGTGAGAAGATGGTTGGCAGCCTGCTTTCTTATCCAAATCTATTGTTAAAGACAATGGTGGTGAATGTGGATGAGGAGGAAAGCACCATTGCTATCCTGTTTCTTATCCATGTCATGCTAGGAGAAGAATGGGGATGAGGATTGCTGTAGCCTTCACAACTGGGCAGGCAGGGAAGATGAGATGGAGAAGCAGAGAACATAAGTGTCAAAAAAGAAGGTCCACCAGTAGGCTATTGCCTCAGATTTCAGTTCATTTAGGCTGGATGTGAAGCAATGATATCCTCCTGTTTTTATTGTCTCCAACTTAACCTTATTGAGCATGAGACATCCATCCAATGATGTCATTCAAGCATCCCTCTGAAGCAGAAACAGTGCTCACAGGGCAAGAAATGTGCCGTTAAATACCATCAGCAAACTGGAGCTGCCCATGACACTCCTCAAGGACTGTGTCCATATGCTGAACAGTGGGGGCCACAGATTACAACTCTGAAGGGTGCCACATTTCAAGACTCCTGAGGGATAATAAATAGCCATCCATCACCACTGTGATAGACTCTCATCTTGTACATGTGACATTGGCAGCTGTGGCCCCCTTCCAAAACATCCCTCAGCTGCTGAAACAGCAGCCCATTTCCAATAGTACTGAATATGCCGTAAGGTTCAATATAGCTACAGTTACCATCTGTCCTCTATCTAAAATCACAAGAATATCATTTGTTATCCTGACAAGTGCCATCTCTACTCCACAGGACAGCTGGAGCATACACAGGAATTTCGGCAAGATGTTCCTGGAAACTAGAGACTGATACCACTGCATTGCCACAATGTTCTCAACTGGTTTCAGGGCCAGACTAGTGATCATGGTTTGGCCTGGATATATTTTTGGCCATTTGAACATGCTGGAGTGAGAGCATGAAATGAGTCCAAATTTTGGCATGATTTTTTTTCTCCTTTTCCCTCCTTCCAACCCCAAATATGTTCTCCTCATGGGCAATTTTAATTTG
This sequence comes from Cryptoblepharus egeriae, assembly GCA_030015325.1. Taxonomy (NCBI): domain Eukaryota; kingdom Metazoa; phylum Chordata; class Lepidosauria; order Squamata; family Scincidae; genus Cryptoblepharus; species Cryptoblepharus egeriae. The sequence goes on along the minus strand of JAREYC010000001.1, from coordinate 65,468,935 downwards.
GTAGAAAGTTTCCATTGATTTTTTTTTAAATGAAAATAAATTGTGATTGGAATCATGATGGGTACAAAAGTTCTGAATCCTTCCCTACCATGTTTTTAACTCATGTGTTTGTCCCATATGCTGTATTAAAGAGAAGTGTGGGGTGGGAACAGGCCAAAATACCATATTTGGCCCTTAAAAAGACCAAGATAAGAGACTGGATGGTAATTTGTAAGCAGTTGTTAAGTCAGGGCTTCTTTCAAAGGATACAAACAACATTATATTTAATGGTTTATATTTAAGCATTCTTCCCTTCCTGGATGAGGCATTGACAAAACATTCGAAAGCTGCTGTAACTTTTGAGATTGTACATGTAGGGTAGTGCCACTCACTGTGGGTAACCCTGCTTGACAAGACATTTGCAATTCTGATGATAAGCTCATGGTCTTAAGTGAATCAAAAAGATAAACCCCTTCTACACTGCTTGGTAGCTAGAGGGACCATCTGAAAACTGATACGCAGGAGATTAACCTCTCAAATTTATTTTTCCCTTGGGCAGTCATTGTTCCTGTTCACCACTGGAAAATATTGTCTGTCTGGCAAAAGAGCAAGATTTCACAATACAGTACACTTAGAGCAATGTTGGCATTCATTGCAATGACAAACAAATTACAAGATTTTGTACATCTGTTGTAAAAAAATAACCGCTGTGACTTCCATTTCTTCTCCTTCTATTTATGCAGCAGAATCAATTATCTTAGATTTTTCATGTTTAGTTTTAAGCTGAATTTTGCACTTTCTTTTTTCACCCTCATCAAAAGTTTCTTTAGTCACTTTCTGCCATCAGAGTGGTATCATCTGCGTATCTTAGATTATTGATATTTCTCCCAGTGATCTTAATTCCAGCTTGTGAGTCATCCAGCCAATGCACTCTCCATATAAATTAAATAAACAAGGTGACAATATACAGCCTTGTTGCTCGCCTTTCCCAATTTGAAACATCTCCTTTCCCAATTTTAAATATTTGGCTCTGACTGTTGCTTTTCGGCCTACATGCAAGTTTCTCAGGAGACCAGCAATATGATCTGGTACTCCCATCTCTTTAAGAACTTGCCACAATTTGTTGTGATCCACATTGTCAAAGGCTTTAGCATAGTCGATGAAGCAGAAGTACCGGTAGGTGTTTTTTCTAGAACTCCGCTACTTTCTCCGTAATCCAACAAATATTGGCAATTTGATCTCTGCCTCTCCAGATACCTGCTTGTACAACTGATAGTTTGCGATCCACATGCTCCTGAAGCCGAGCTTGTAGGATTTTGAGCCTTACCTCGCTAGCATGTGAAATGAGTGTGATTGTGCAGTAATTTGAACATTCTTTGGCTTTGTCTTTCTTTGGGATTGGGTCATAGAATGATTTTTTTTTCCAATCCTGCAGCCACTGTTGAGTTTTCCAAATTTGCTGGCAGATTGAATGTACTACTTTGACAGCATCATCCTTTAAGATTTTCAGGAACTCAACTGGAATACTGTCACCTCCACTCACTTAGTTGTTAGAGAGTCTTTATAGGGCCCACTTGACTTCACTGTCCAACATGTCTGCTCAAGCTCAGTGATCACACCATTGTAGTTGTCAGGGTCATTTAGATCTTTATTAGAGTTCTTCTGTGATCTTGCCACCTCCTCTTACGCTCACCTGCTTTTGTTAGGTCCTTACCATTCTTGTCATTTATCATGCCCATCTTTCCACAGAATGTTCCTTTGATATCTCCAGTTTTCTTGAAGAGATCTCTAGTCCTTCCTCTTCTGTTGTTTTCTTCAATTTCCTTGCATAGCTCATTTAACAAGGCCTTCTTATCTCTTCTTGATATTCTCTGAAACTTTATAAATCCCCTAAATAAATAAATACTGTCTCAGGCAGAACCTTTGAGAAAGACAGTGGCCTCTAGACATTCACATATGCCCCTAGGAAAACTTCTCATCCTGCCTCCTACTGAGCCTGATACTTCTCAGTTAAAGTTAAATTTTTAAAGGCAATACCTGAGTGCTCCTGCTGATTACATCACTTCTTCTGCAGGAATCCTGGAGCTTTGCTCCTCCTTGATTACATTTAAGTTAGTGCCAGGGGGGGAAAAACAAGTTGTTTTACGTTGAGAATATTGGTGTTTTATGTAAAACATTTAGTGACATCGCCACATTGGATGTGAGCCTTCAGTTCCATTCTGATGATTTCCTCATGAATATTTGATTTAGCACGAGTGTCACTTGTTTCTGTTCCAGTGAACATACCATCAGCGAGAGTCAAAGCACAGCAGCTCACCTTCCGACCTGGCACGGAGGCTCTTTTTGATGGAGACATCAAAGATTGGCCTTGCTGAAGGGACTCGAGTCATTAGGGCGTTTTAATTATCTTACTCTTGGGAACAGCACATCAAAGACCACCTTATTGCCAGGAAACATAGACTTTTCTGCAGCTCTTTGGGTAGATTTTCTGTATAGGAAGATGGATGGGGAGTTCCTGTTAGATAGTTCAAGAAGCCTTAAACCTTTTATTTTATTATCACTTAATCATGCGTACCAAGATATGAATCACAGTTGCATGTGGAAAAGGTGTTGATAAAACAAGTCTTAATTGGGAGGAACTTTTCTGGGTTTTTTTAACATGGCAAGGACTATTGCGAAGGGAAGGAAGAAGGAATTAAATGGGTTAGCAAAAGCATACTAACCCTACAATCCAGAGTAACTACGGCAGCATATAAGAGACATTTACGTTGATGTAGTTATGGCACCACCTGGTGATATGAGAAATTCATATTGCAGTCCAGAATAAATTGCTCTTACTCCAAGCAAGGACTCCTGGTAGTTACTCTGGATTGCGCCCATAGTCCTAAAAACTTGTTACTAGTTGACTCATTTATATGAAAGTTAGTAAAAATTACATTTCTTCTAAAGTCATGTAAGTCCAAATTACTAGTAGCAGTTTATGTGCAACTTGCTAAATGTGGATTTGAGCGTATTGGTGGAGGTTTTTCAAAGATTTTTATGCTGCTGAAGTATCTGGAATCTCAAATAATACATTTCAAATCTGAACCCCCTCTGGAGAGCTCTGGGAGCATGTGGTGATGGCTTTCTGACTTCAGAGAGAGAATTGCAAGGTCCTGTATTAATCTGTTAGTGGTCCACCGGGTTGGCATAAATTGTGTAACCCTCACAACTGGCTACGACACATAGGAAATGGAGGGGAAAGAATCTTGCATATGAACAGAGCTTCTTTTTTAAGACAAAGTGGTGGAGATCCCTGCTTTTGACTTGAGAGGTCTAATAGAAAAAAGAAGAAATGTTGATTGATTCATAATAGGCAACTTCCTACTGTCTGGACACTTACCGTATTTCCCGGTTTATAAGATGCCCTTTTTTTCTTCCCAAAAGGGGGGGGGGGAATGTCTGTGCGTCTGATAGAGTGATAGAGCCAATCCTGAAGCACCTTACTCCATCATGTCCTATGTCGTTGGATTCGTATTGAAGAGCAGAATCCAATGCAACAATCAGTTTTTAGATATCTCCTTCCTATCAAAAGTTATGGCTAAAAAAGTAAAAATCAAAAATATAAAAACAAAAAAATACATTCTTGGCAATTTTTTAAGCAGGTAGGAATTTTGCCCTGGGGGGGGGGGGGTAGGAATTTTGGCCTTGGGGTTCAGGAATTTTGGGTTTGGCATCTGGTCAACCTGGCACAGTTGCAATCCTAACCAGCCTTCCCTGGCTTGGAGACTTGCTCCAAAGTAGACATGCACAAGACCTGGTCCCTCCTGCTCCATGCCCTCACTCTTCCCTATGTATCTAGATCCACTCACCTTTCCCTACCTACCCCCCAAAAGAACCCCCCAACTTACCTGCCTTCCTGGACTATTTGCAATGAGATTTGTGCAAAATGTTGTTGTCTGATCATTTGCAATGAGATTTGTGCAAAAGTTGCAAATCACTGACACTAGAGATGATGAGTTTTTGGGGTTACCAGAAAATTAAAAGAGTGCTTGAAGCTTAAAGTCTTTCCTCATTTGTTAATGACAGTGATGATGGTTCTTAATACCACTGTTGACTTTACATGGTTGAAATATTATTCTGCTATATTTTATTAAATATATTAGTACACCATTTGGTTCAGAATATTTTTCTCTTGTTTTGCTCCTCTAAACTTTGGTGCGTCTCATGGTCCGGTGCGTGTAATAAGCCGGGAAATATGGTAAGTACTTCCAGAAGAAAAGTTTAAATTACAATATATGAAAGCCTGAGGTGAAAGGAAGAAAAGCAGAATTGCAATGGAAAATCAATTCAAATATGTTCTGAAACCTTTAGGACTGACTACATCCCAAACTCTGGTCAAGCTGATGGCTGAAAGAACAGCCAAACCTGGGAGGAAAGTGGCATCATTTAATAATATAGTTCTGTACTGTCACTGTTATGATGGGTTGACAAGGGTATAATAAACCTTGTGTCATTGCATGGATGTAGCAGACATCTGACTCTGCATAAGGTTGTTATCATCTTTTGATGAATATTTAAGATGTACATGGGAACAAATGGTTGTCTAGAAGCCCACTGCCATTGAAGATAAAGCTCTCCTAGATTCAGCATTTTAAGCCAGCTGCATTGGAGATCCAATATAGCCTCAGCTTTTGACTTACACTGGATCATAATCTTGTAATCTCTTACGTCTTATATGGTCTAAACTTTAGAGAACATGACCTGATCCAGCTTAACCCTAACTAGAAGCCATTTGCTTTCCAGGACCCCAGTAGGTACTATTAATGATCATATCTTGCCAAAAAGTAATTAGGGATCTTATTTGGTCATTAAAAAAAACTTTTAAAAGCCAAACTAGCAATATACGCAATTACTTGTAGGCGTTGGCTGACATTTTCCTTTTTCAAAAAAAATGAAATCAATTTCAGCAATCTCCTCCCTTTCATTCCTCTGCAACATTGGAGATCGGTTTCAGTTGAAGAAAAGAGAAGATGTTGGTGAAACTACACATGGCTGCCTATGGCATGTTATTTGGCCTCTGGCATTCTGATGAAAGGTCAACCCACTTGAAGCACTTTAAGATAAATTCAAATCCACAGTTTCTAATTTGGGAGTCATCAGCAAGCAAAAGCCCTGGTGGTCATTCACCGGCCTGGCTTTTTTACAATTGCATTTCCTCATTTTCTAACTCACTTGAAACAGTAAATTGATGCCATAAAACATCCAGCTGCATCCAGTACCAACTGAAAGTCCACATATTTTTCTACCTATGTGGAGAAATAGATGCATTTGAATGTTGCTCAGCTCTGTGGAGGGAAGATGGATTGCGCTGGCGTTCAGCCATCCCATCTGTTCATCTGGCAGCCCTAATGTTCAGTTTCTCATTGTCCCAGTTGTCTTAAATAATGCTGACCTACAGGATATGGGTTGACAAAGGTCAAGCAACTCATTTTCCCTATGCTTTCTTTAAGTGATCATTAAGCTCTAGGAGACATCATAACTATACACAGCAGTGATGACAGCCAGATAATATTACCAACAGAGTGAAATCTTTCTCTCTAAATAAGGTTATGATGGGAGTATCTTCAGATACATCAGGATTCATCCATACGGACACGATGGCTGCAATCCTACTTTCCTGGGAGTAAGATCCATTGAACACAATGGGGCTTACTTTTGAGTAGACACGATTAGGATAGCATTTTAACTCAGGTTCTGCAGTATCAGTCCAGCAACAGGGTCAAATGTACCTGAAGAAAGCTATGAAAATAAAGTGCCATCAGTTGTACTGAGCATGAAAAAATTTGCACATTTAAAAAATTAACACTTATTGCAGAACTTTCCTTTTTAAGTAAAATGTACATAAGTCATTAAGGTCAATAATGCTTCACAATGTAAAGTATGTCTCACTTACAAGGACAAAGGTTTGGTCTAAACAACCTCACAGTTATTTTAAACTCTTTCTCTCTGTGTGTGTTTGTGTTTTCTGTTAATCAAGGTAATTCAGATGGCTATTCCAGCATTTCCATTATGGTTTCTTCCATGGACTACTGTTTCACCATTTTTCTTTCCACTTTGTTAATCTAAAGCTGCTGAAAATACAAGCTGGTTTATTAATCAGAAGCAGGTTTTATTCCCTGGTTGCTATTGAGAAACAGAAGACACAGTCCTAACCAGCTTTCATGCACTGCTCCCCAATTGCAGGATGTAGCACATGCCCCATTCATATAGCTGTGGCAGTGCTGAAAAGGGTTGCACCCAAAAGGAAGTACCGAGCCATAGCCTGCAAAACCTAGTCTTTCGAATGTGACATGTAAGAACATGTCTTCGGTGCAATCCTCATCAGTCTTCCCATTCCTGTGGTGATGTAGGGAGGCAAGCGCATGTCTGTGCACTGGCCTAACCTTCCCCCAGGAGTGGCGCAGAAGTGTCTTATGGCACTTTTGTGACACCCCCAGGTTATACTGGGGCTTATGCCGGCCTAACTGGAGGTTAACACTGTAGCCTTAGTTGTACAAAAAAATGTATAGGAGCTAAAGTATTAAAATGCAACGTAGCTCAAGTGCATTTGTATTATTCTGGGCTGGTTGGTTTCAAAATTGCCTGAAGACAATCTTCCAAAACATATTTCGCAGAAAACATAGAAACCTAGAAAAAGAGTCCATATAAAACTTCTTGATTGAAAAATGCCATTAAATCCAGCCATGGGTAGCGGGGTTAAGACTGAAGATTCTTTGCAAAATGTGTATATAGGACTCAAAAATTAGGAAGTGTTGCTCAGCCTGTGCTATGCATATGGTTATCCTTAGTCCTTTCCTTAACTGGCAATTGGGGAGGGAATCATCCTCTCAACTAATATGCTGCTGTAGGTTTTGCTGGATTTTGTGCATCATTCACAATGCGCTTCCACTTTTGGTGATTGAAGGCAATGTTTTTTGCCTCATTGGTGGTCAGTCGCTTGTTCTTTAGGTCTGGCTCAACCAGTTTGAGCCATGTCTTTTTCAGTGCTGCTCATAAAACTCTCCAGTGTTTGGGTCGCTCTTGCCAGAGGAGCTTATGTGGCAGCTGATTAATGTTCATTCTGCCAAACCATCTCAGTCTGCATTTTTTATTAGTTCTATGAATGCGGGTTAATGGTCACACCTTTCTTGCATCGTCAGGTGGTCACGAAGAGAGACACTCAGGATCTATCTCAGGCATCACATTTGGTAGGCCTTAAGTTTTTTCGTACCTAATTTGAGCAGAGTCCATGTTTCTGACCCCCATACAGGAGAACTGGCAGGATTAGTGTTTGGAAGAGGCAAATTTTGGTGTTGGTGGAGATGTCTGCCTTCTTCCAAAGGCACGATTTGATTGCTGCAAATGGTGCCTGGCTAATCCTGTTGTGATTGCAGATAGTGATGATGAAGATTTGAAGCAAAAATAATTCCAGGTTAGTAGTATTGCAGTCCTTCACCATAAGCAATCCACCACCTAATGAAAATCCTAATCTGGTCCTTCTTGTGGATTCTGAGATCACGTCAGGCATTTCTGAGCTCTTCTCTGTGATAGTTCTGAGCAGATTGCTTAGCATTCAGAGAATCCACATGATGGTAGGTAATGTCAGCAACCACAGTCTTACTGCTAAATTAAAAGAATGGCTGAATATCTACGAAAAGCAATGGTTTCTCTGGAATACTGAAGGGCCATCAATGTTGGTTAGCATTGTGGTAAACTCTGGAATTGGATTAAACAAAGATACTCACAGGAGTAAGCAAATCATTCTGCTTTGTTTCCAAGTACATAAGATCATGAGACTTCTGAGATCTGGCTCATAAACAGTTTCCACCCACCATGGACTAGAGGAGTTTTTAATTAAATCATGAGGTTTAATGAAATAATAGGAGAGCTTATCATTGCCAAGGGGCTCTTGCAATGCTTGGATTACTTTTTTTTTAGTTCACTGCTTTTGCCTATTCCAGCTAGCACCATTAATCACCGTTCAAACAGAAATTGTAATTTGGTTGCAGTAGATGCCAGTTATTGTTTTTGGAACAAACGGAGCTGCTCTATCTAGATGCCCCAAAGCTGAAAAGCATGCCATGTTTCTCAAAGCCTTTCTGTAGTTTTTTTTGTTTTTTTTTTGTACATGTTAGCCATTGATCTATCAGAAATGGATGGACGGTAGCAGCCAGGGATGTACCGGAGGCACCTCCCCCAGACTCAAATCCAGACACAGCTGCCTGCCCGCTTTGACTGGACTTGTACACAAGTCATGACAGGGGATGATCAAGACTCATCCTGAGCCCTTTACTAACTTGTGACTTGAGTCATGGGTCTCTTTGATTAATGTGTCATGTAGGATAAAAGGCATGAGAATGAAAGAGAAATGAACCAAGCTTTTCAATCATTTTAGGAACCACATTCCTCTGCAGCTTCCACCTCTTTCTCCCCATTCCTGGGCTTCTGAAAGCCATTTTTTCTATGATTGACCAACCCTTTCCCTTGTCCAGAAAAAAATCAGGCAAAACCCTATCCTTTGTCCACTGGGTTGCCCATTCCTTTGGAGGTAAACCAGAGCGGCCTCTCCTGACTCCCTCCCCCAGGACCTGACAGGACCCACATTCCTCCCACCCCTGCATCATGCTCAGTTCAGCTACCCTAAACAAAAACCTTAATCCTTCCTCTTCAGATTTAACTCAACATAGAAAGGTTTAAAAAGCATCACCTGCCTCAATTCCCTCTTCTATACAATGCTTAAAGGTAGAGGCACTCTGTCTTCCATTCTGTATGGTCACCATGTGCATCTTGGCTGGAACTAACCTACCTACCCTGTGGCTTGCACCAGTCAATGTAGGCTTCCAGACTGTCAAATCAGATCTTTCATGCAGTGCGGAAACCTCAAAAAGGAAGCAAGCACACCCAGACACAGACAGACATTGAGTCAGCAACACGTGGGAAATTGCAGCTTCACATTGGTAAGCTCCATGTCTTCCATATGTGCATTCTGTCACACCTGCAATATGTCGTGTGTGTACATGCCATGCATCTGTGTATGCAAATTGCAGGTATGCACCAAAATGGTCATATGGCAATAGTAGAACATGTTGTTCCTGCTTTACGTGTGTTCATTGAACACACGGAGCCTCCCTACTCTGAATACCTGAAAGGGTCTACTGATGAAGTTTGATGGGGGGATTTATAGATCCACCCCATTTTTGCAACAAGTTTGGACTCCATGCTAGATATGATGCCTTCATAAATCACTGTGAGGTGTGGCTGCTGCAGTGCAGTTTCTCTCTTTAATAACCAGTGGTGTTCACATTTCCTATTCTTGGAAAACCGTTTCTGTTTTGATTTGTCAGCAGAAGAGCCTTTGAAAGTCTGCCACAGCCTTCTTACATGTTACAGAATACTCAAGAGTATATCTTAGGCTCACACTGTGTCAGGGGTGGGCCCAGCCAACCCCAAGATCTGGTTCGCCGGAACTTGGGGGGTGGGCCAGGGTCAGGGGGCAGGGCTGGGGTCAGGGGGCGGGGCGAGGGTGGGGCCCCAACCCCGCTGCACTGTGCATGCGCCAGCTTGGCATATGTGCATTGCGTCTCCTGAAGCTCGGCTTCAGGAGACTCAGCGCGCATGCGTCCAGCTGGACGCAAGCATGCTAAGTCTCCTGAAGCTTGGTGGGTCTTTCCGGTTCGCTAGCGTCCGCCGCGTGGGAAGATCCGGTTCGGGCGAATAGGCCCAAAACGGGATCTGCCCACCTGTGCACTGAGTTCATGCGAGGTGCCAGCCAGGACTACTGGACCTTAACTGCTGCCTCTTAGAAACTGACAATGTGCCTTAACACATGCCTACCACTTCTCTGCAGCAGGGGAAGATTGTCTCCTTTCATCAAGCTCTGAGGAACTCGGAGATTAAGATCTTCTTTAACCTTGTGGCTCGTGATTTTTCCTCATTACTTTCAGATAGTGAAGTTTATTGAAATGTGTATGGTAAGGAAAGATCCTCACTTACAGTGTAAGACCCTGGAATAGTAAAAGAGCATCCATAGATGTCCAGTGAGAACTCTGCTTGCAGTCCCTTGTCTTTTGAAGTCATGAGCAATTTACAGGCATCTCCCACTTTCTGATGGTTAGTTTTCTGATGGTTTTCACTCTTTCAACACCTTTCAATTGCACCTTTTAGGACTCATTCATTCAACACATGCTCCATTCTTTCAACCCTTCTGTGCTGATCTGAAGGCTAAAATTGTCTTTCCAGATGTTGATTTGCATGTGACATGATGATCAAACTGTTTTTTGGCATTTTCTTATGTCTTTCTTCAGTAAATAGCCATCATTCAAATACATAAAATATTCATTGCCCACACATGCCTTTGTTCATTTTAATGTCATTTGTTATGTATTTTGCCTATGTGTTAATAAGTATGTATTTAAGCTTTTGCAAGTGATATATATGCGTGTGGTTTCTTTTGGTGGCCATTTTGCATTTGCAAGCTGTAAAAGACTGGGTTTCACTTTTCAACCGTTTTCACTTTTGGACAATGCGCCAGTCCCTAACCTGACCAATAAGTAGGGGGTGTCTGTACTAGGAGACTTTGGCTGCAATCCTAAGCACGCTTTCCTGGGAGTAAGTACCACTGAACACAATGGGGTTTATATTTGAGTAAACACAGATAAAATTATGCTTTACATCCTTCCTACCTACCCATGTTTCTTTCCTCAGTTACTATGTAGAAAAACCCTTCGTAGGCACAAAGGATGGTAGTAATTTAGAAAACTTGCAAACTTTTCATGGTAGCAGAAAGCCTTTTTTTCCTGAACAGTTAAAGACCTCAGATTCTGGCTCTGTCACTGGTGGGCAGCAAGAGAAAGACTGTGGCTCAGCACTAGAGCCTCTGCTTTGTATGCGTAAGGTCCTTCCTTCAGTCCCTGGCATCTCCAAGTAAGGAAAGGAAAAATTCCTGCCTGAAAATCTTAGAGAGCATGCTTTCAGTGTTGTGTTAACAATACTGGAATAGTGGCCAGATTCTGTATAATAGACTATTTCTTTACTATACTGTATAGTTATTTACTGATCTCCTGTTGGATCAGGAAAAGACAGAGTTTTCCTTCTTCTCTGTTAGCCATAGAGCTAGCAATTAAATTAAAAAATAACCTGGTTGTGTGGGTGAACCTGAAAAGCCTTTTTTGTGACACATCTCTGGGGCAAGTTGTGATAACTTCCTGAAGATGGTCAACAGACGAAGATATTGTTTATTAAGGCTTGATATCAGTCACATCAATGTATTCCCCATCATCTAGATGAAGGTGGTCAAACCCCAGTGCAGGGTGGCCAGATGCAGCTCGTAGCAAGCCTCAGTGCCACCCACAGCAAGACCTCTCCAGATCCAGACAAGCCTTGTAATCCCAATATACGCTTATTTGCAAATTTATGTGAGTTTATTTAAATTTAAAATGTAAATCATTTTTCCAGTCCCCACTTGAGTGTCAGAGAGATGAAGTGACCCTCCTGCCAAAAAGTTTGGACACCCCAGCTCTAGATGAGTGATTCCCAAACTGTGGGTCAGGATCCACCAGGGTGCTGTGATCAAATTTTTGGTGGGTCACAAAACTGCCAGGGCAGGTTAGGGCTATATGTATCAAGGGTTAATCAAGCTACTACTTGGGGGGAGCACTGCTGCCCTGTCACCATTATAGCCACACCATTAGGCATTCATAAATCAGTCATCAGCCTTTAGGGCTGCCCCTGAAGGCAGTTCCCACCACCAATGGTGAAAAGGATAAATGCAAGAGCAGTTGGCAAACTGAAACACATTTTTAAAAGTCTTGTGGATCCCAACAGAATGTCATTTAAAAATGTGTCCTGGTGCTAAAAGGTTTGGGAACCACTGTTAGATGCAGAATTTCCCTATCTCTTGACTCCAATTGTCCCTGATTTAGTATTCAGAGGGAGTGCCACTGCTTCAAGGGTGATAGCAGAGTAGAAGATCTGTCCAATATAAATTGCTTCCTTTTCTGTGCTGTTCTTTTTATTATTAATTTCCACGCTAGCTGATTTCATAGTTCTCTCGGCCTTTTATTTGCCTTTCTCCAAGAATGTTTCTACTATGGAATCTTATTTCTGACTCTAAAAAAGGTGCATTCTGGGTTTGTGCTGCCATAGTTAAAAGCCTGTAAATAAAGCCAGCCTTCTTATTACTACAGTATCTTGCAGTCCCAGCTCTGGTCCCTTCCTGACAGGCAATCATACTGCAATCCAGCCACAAAATGTAGAGGGAACTTCTTTTGAAAGAGGCCAGGACAAGGGTATATCTATCTTTTCCTTCCTGTTTGGCTGATTTGCATATACATGCTCATCACTTGATGACTGTGGCAAGTGACAATTTGCAGGTCTGAATGGGCCTTTGCCCGTGGAATACCGCAGGCAGAACTTTCATATTATCTCAAACATGATGCTGTTCAGTGGACTTGATTCACACGTTTCTGTCACAATCCTATTATGTGTCTGTGCTGGTGGAACAAGCATTCCACCAGTCCAGATTGTAGCAGACAAACCCTAAAGACTATTGCAACAGAGTAGGAGTTAGCACCCGTGCAGGTAAGCTCCATGTTGAGCAACTGAAGGTTGGAGGAGGGAAAGATCTGGTTCCAGAAAGGGAACAGGAGTGGCAGTGCTGGCGTGTGATGTTATCTTACCCCCTTTCCCAGTCCTAATACAGATCCACTTGGACTTACATCAGATGTTTAGCAGGTAGGTCAGAATAGACCAGTATCTACTACTGGGCTTAACTTAAGGAAATCTACATGCTGCAAAAGTCTCATGCAGGATACAGTCCAAGCTGAACTGGCCCTGATCCATCAGCATGGTGGAAAATTAATCCGATTAATATTCTTGCCTGCTAACTGGACAAGGGGCACTCTTTCGAGTGGGTGATCATGGTTTATTTAGGGGAAGAGTAATTGGCCCCCTTCACCCCAGCAATGTCTGTTATAGTGGCTTCTGCTAGTGTTCTTTTGCATTTTAGATTGTGAGCCCTTTTTGGCACAGGGACTCATTAGCCATTATTTTTTTTCATTTTGTTTGTAAACAGCTTTGTGAATGTCTCCATTTCCTTTATATCCCTTTTGAGTTGTGGTGACCAGAACTTGGCTTAGTCCTCCAAAAGTGGCCTCACCATCGATTTGTAGAATGGCATTATAATTTTTGCCATTTTATTCTTGATCCCTTTTCTAATGACTCCAAGCATGGAATTTGCCTTCTTCACTGCCGCCGCACATTGGGTCAATGCTTTCATCGAGTTTCGCATCCCTAAGCACACTTTCCTGGGAGTAAGATCTATTGAACATAAGTCCTGTGCTGACCTGGGGGTGGCACAAAATTGCAATAAGACACTTCTGTGTCATTCATTCCTGGGGAGGTTTAGGCCAGTTCACAGACATGCACTTTCCTCCCTACATCACCAAGGGAATGGGGGGATTCATAATTTGTGCCAACCTAGGTTAGGGTTGCACCCAAAGTAATTGATAATCAGATGTTGAGTATCAATAATCAAGTGTTGAGAAATGTACATGTGGTAATGTACATGTGTCTGTGAATTGGACCATTGATTACTGTCAGAGTAGGCTAAAGCCACGCAGTGAGCAGTGTGCTGCTACACCTGTTGTGCAGGCTATTGTCAAAGACAAAGTGAATGCCTTTAGTATTACCAAGTGGAGTAGACAGGGCTATGCTCACTGGGCAGCCGTACACCTTCCACATGAGATGTCATGTGAAATGTCCTTCCTGAATGTCATATTAGGACCTGTCATGTGGGAAATGGCACTGATTTTGTGATCTGTTTAAAAATGAAATGTTTAAAATCATGTTTAAAAACATGATTGTTTTTTAAATGTATTTTTTTCTTAATTTAAAGGGAAAGAAGGAAGCATTTTTTTGAATCATTTCATGATAATATTACAAATGTTTAACCATTCAGAAGAACAGATTCAGAAGCATAACAGCACAGAGAAAATATGGGAGCTCTTACATCAACATGAGAAAAATTTACTCTGGATTGCTTTATGAATTAAAGGTGGTGCCCTAACTACTTCGATGTAAATGTCTCTTACGTTGACATAGGAGCGCCCGTAGTTACTCTGAATTGTGCTGTAAGTCTCATCAGAGGCGAAATAAAGGCAGTGGGAGAAATTGGCAGCATACCTTATTTTTCCATGGATGGCCAATACAGTTATAAGGAGATGTAACATCTATGGCTGCCTCACTTCATTTTAATGACAAGCTAATATTCAAATCACTGGTGAGTAAACATTGCAGATGTACCTGTCTTTTAGAAAATTTGTTCACAAACATTTAGCACCATGATCAGCTTTTTAAAATGACACTCTATTGGGATACAACTAGGTTTACCATACCTTTTAAAAAAGATCTGGAAAAAAATTGATTTATTAGAAATAACTATCAGGAAAAGACCCGCAAATGTTCTCTATTTTCTCTTACTTGCAAACTGCAGGAGCTTGGCTCCTTGCAGGGCATTGAGGCATATACAGTACATGTTATTTATGTTCTCTGTAATAGTCCCTTATAAAATTGCATATCTGAACATTTGCTAAATGTATATATATTTTAATCACATTTGTTAGCTAATCATGTCATAAAAGGAGTTGAGGCAGTCAGTTTTGCCCCATCTGTGGCCTTTCCCAAAAGGCTTTCTGTCCGGATTTTTATGATGGCTTCCCATGAACTACCCACTATTTTACATCTATCCGTCAATAATGCCATAACAACAAGAAGCCATAATGTGAGACTCTGCCTATGAGGAAACCTAATACTGACAAGTATCAGGCTCCTTCTTCTAAATACTGAGCAACTTCTATTCCATGCTTTTTCTGGGATAGCAAAATAGCCCAACACCATTTAGTTGTCTTGAAATAGTCCTATAGTCTTATAGTCCTATAGTCTAATAGTCCTATAGTTCTATAGGCTGGCACATTGGTCTTCCCATGGTTATGTAGGGAGGCAAGGACATGTCTGTGCATTGGCTTAAGCCTCCCCCAGGTATGGATCACAAGTGTCTTACAGCATTTTTGTGACACCCCCAGGTCAGCACAGAGCTAGGCTGCTCCCTGAAATTTCCTCTCTTTCATTGAGACTCAAGGTTGGTTATCACCACCATGTAGGAAACATATGGATAGAATTAGGAGATAAAACAGCCAACACTACTCCTTCCTTTCTTGATTGTTCAACTAGAGAAACCTAAGGTTCTTTTCATAGTATCAATCTAAGCATCATGTCAATCAAGAATATTCTCATTCAATATGTTTAAAAAATAATATTGCAAGTGGAGAGGGGGGATTTGCTGCTTGGGTAACAGCATATCCTCCATAACAATCCAACCCAGGCTTTCATGCTTCGCATGCAGTGTATGCAGCACTGAGCACGATACCATAGTCTTTCAAGACTGACGGAGGCCTGCTTTAATTTGGAAAGGCAAAAATATGTGAATTTTTTTTCCAGTTAATTCAATTTATTCCTTGTCCTTGGTCTTAATTAGAACTCCCTGTGTTCACATTTAATGATTTCAGGACTGATAGCCCAATCCTATTGGACTTTTATGACAGCAGGTCTCATGTTCTGCCTTTGTAAAGGCCACAGTGGTGCCATAAATGGCTCACTACTGCTCTTCACATCAGAGCTATTAGCACAAATGACTGTCAGTTCTATGTGCCTGCCAGTGACAGACCTGTCAGGTGGTGGCAGGGACAGGTTGTGGATAGTTTGGGGCAGGGAGGGAAAGGTCAGAGATCTGTGTAATATGATCCTATCCCTGTTTATCCAGCACTTCCTCTCATCTGACTTGCAGCAGCAATATAGGTGGTATTTGTTTGAAGTTGGTGCCGAGGCAGCCTATTGGGAGGTAAGGAAAAAATATTTTATTAGCCACCTGATCACACACACCACCACAACGACACTGGATGCAGCACATACACATTTGCATGACAGAAAATGGTGAGGGATTGGATTGGGCTGGGAAGGTGGTACCAGGAACTGGAATGGTTGCCAGCAGCAGATCCTCATGCCTAGACACCCCATCAGACAAAAGATATGGCATAACAATCTAGCAGTATGGTCTACAGTCACTAAAAAATCTTGAAAGACTATGGTATTGTGCTCCATGCGAAGCATGAACGCTTGGGTAGATTGATATAGAGGATAGGCTCCAAGAGGCAAATCCCCCCTCTCCATTTACCTAAGAGGCAAATCCCCCCTCTCCATGCCACTGAAATAGTCCAATTGAATGGCAGAGCTGATCTGATTGGTTCCAGCTGCATCGCAGAGCTGGGCTAAGGACAGGAGCTCACCCAGACTTGAACCCTGGCCTGCTGGTTAATGGGCACAGTGTCTTAATCGCTTGCACCACCCACAACCACTCACTAGCACTGTGCCTTTTAACCTATAAAAATGCTTCTGAAGTAAGGATTACCATTGTGTGTCTATCCCTATCGCAGGGACTTTCTTGTACAGCAAAGGTTTAGGCAACCTCAAAATGCCAGATGCTGGAGGGGGGCACATGGATGCAGGTGTCATATGTCATATGTGCTCCCTGGTGTTCTGATGTGTGACACAGGAAGCTGGACTAGATGGGCCTTTGGCCTGATCCAATGGAGGCTGTTATGTTCTTAAGCCTCTACAGAAAATTATGTCAAACTGATGCCTTTAATATACCTGGGGCAAAAGTGAAAACAGAACTATGATTATGAAAACACAGATTGATAGTGGACAATCTATTAGCTGGCAGTATAAAGAGCAAAAAATTCACAATGAAATTATCACTTGATCCCTCTTCAGGAAAATTTACTAGAGTCAGTAATCCCTGGAAAATCAACACTATTCCTGCAATATATGTTTACAGAAAGTGAGGCATTAGAAAGAGTAACTTGACACCAGCCCAGATGGCTTTCCCTAAATATGCCTAATACAAAACATCGTTAACCATATCCTAAATTAGTTGGAAGTACACAACTGTGACAGTTCCCCCCAACTTAGGTCTGCTTGCTAATGAAATGAACTGAGATCTTAACAAAATGAGGTTTGTGATGCCCTTAGCTGCTTGTTGAGAGTGATGATCAGTTTATTCCCCCCAATTCCTATTTGCAAGAGGTTGTAGTGTCAAGAGATAATGAAAAAAATGTAAATTGAATGATTTATGCTGCAAAAGGGCAAAAATTCTAAATGAATACCATGGGAAAATGGAGCAAATTACATATAGCTGGGTTAAAGTCCAAATATAATAATGTTGCTTTTCCAAAAAAGCAACTGAGATTTCCTTCGGGTAAGTGTATATTGAATTGCAGCCTGACTCAATGCATTGTGGTAGTGCTGAGAACAGGCAAGCTGGTTTAGTTGTGCTGTATCTAACACAAGATTGAGGCTGCTGTTGCACTACTACGGGGCAAGGGGAAACTATTCCCCTTATCCTGGATAGCACTGCAACACCTCCAATGGGTCTACTCAGATCCTACCTACCTAAGGAGATGGGCACTCCAAGGAACAGGGCTTGGATCCAGCAAAGTGCTGGGTCCCAATCCTGCTCCCCACCTATACACCCCCAGGAGTATCTCTTCCTTCCCAAAACTACCCAAAAATCACAAAACTGGAAGTGGGTCATAATCTTTATTCTTAGATTTTACAAGGTTAGGTCTTTTACATGGCCAGGGAAGCCCTTGCTTCCCTTGCAGGATATCCACGGGCATTTCCGTACTTCTAGAGGTCAGCATTAGCTCTGGTAAGTGTAAAAATGCCTGAAAGCCCTGACAATGGTGCAATCATCCCAACTGTGTCACTGCATTTCCCCTGACCTGCCCTTTAAAGAGCATGGGCAGAGCATTTCTCGCTGTGTCTTTGGGTCACCCACTTTGGAAAACTGCCCCAAAGGAAATAGCTACATAAAAGTCAAAAGTAAGGAGGCTGATTGGTCCTGTCATACCCCCCAAAACCAGAGTAACTACAGGGGCACGTAAGAGACGTTACATGCCCCCATAGTTACTGCACCACCTAGTGAAAACCTATGGGAAATTCGTAGTGTAATCCAGAATAAGTTGTTCTTACACAGGAGGAAGAATTCCCTGTAGTTACTCTGGATTTTGCCCATAGCATCATATTCGACAGACCTACTCTGGAGATCAGGATAGTCTAAATGGAACAAACAGGGAAAGCCCAGCTGCTACTGCATATACTGGCCTGCTTAATAAGACTTCTCTTTGATCACAGATGTGCGATGCTTAATCAGACGTAATTTTTGGGACAGTTGGAAATGTATCATTGAGGCTGTTGGCATAGGGCTCTGATCAGGACTGCGTATATCAGATAAACTGCTTTAGGAAAGGATATTGTGCCACTTAATAGACGGATTATGGAGTTCTATATTTTAGTCAAAAAGCAAAAAACCCAGCCATATGCTGTCAAGTCTCATGATGCTTTTGCAAAATGGTCTGTTGCATTTCAACAAGTTATTATGTAATTTATCAGAAGCTTCATTTGTGCAGATGAATTACCACAAATTTGTACCACACCTTTCTTCTTCACAGGGGGTCCAAGGTGACTGACAACAGTGTTAAAACAATAAAATACATATACAGTTAAGCATAAGAAAAAAACTTTCTACATCCTAAAATCACAATAAAAGCAATTAAAACCATGAGCCTGGCATCAATTGAAGGCTCTTCTAAATAAAAACGTTTTAAGGCCCCGCTGAAAGCTCTAGGTTAGGATTGCTAACTCTGTCTACATTAGGATTACACCTTTAAACGTCGATCCTAATCCCCATTTAGGCTGACATAAATCCCAGCACAAATCCCGTGATCAGCTGAAGATGTCACAAAAGTGCCACAAGGCACTTCTGCCCAACTCTTGAGGGAGTTAGGTGAGTGCGCAGGCATGCGCCAACCTCCCCACATCACCATGGGAAGTTATGCCAAGTGAGTTATGGCAGCCTAAATTGGTTAGGATTGCACCTTATGGTTTCTTGTATGTCTCTGGAAGTGCAATTTTCAGCCTTTTGAGCCCTTTTTAAGGCCTTTGAGGAGTCGGGAAGCCCTCACTGGTCCTCAGAATGCCTCTGGGCACAAAGGAAGGTGTATGAAGGGGCTGGGTAGTGGCGCATCATTCCCCCCCCCAACAGCCAGTGACCCAAGGCATTTGTTCTCCTTGCACCCTCTCAGCAACTGGTTCTTTCAGCCCTTCATTACAGCAGTATACACAGATACTTTCAGAGTGTCTATGTTCACTTGTATCTATGTGGCAGATTATATTTTCTGATTTTTTAAAAATTATGTGCTTTGTAGCTGGTGTTTCCAAAAGAACAAGGTTTTTATGCTATGAACGGCTTGGCAAGTCATCGTTTAGGCACACATGTCTTCCTGAGAGTTACAGGATTTTGAGAGGATTGTCTCTTTAGAAACATGGCTGGCCAAGTGGAGCCATAGGTTAAATCATACAACCTGCCATGGTAGAAAAGCAAATTGAATGATTTTTATGTGGAACGTGATGACGCAGTCATGTGACTCTAACCACATTTAGCTAACAAAAATGTACATTTACTATACTATTTTACCAGAGCTACCAATATTGATTTTGCAGTTGCATGGTGAATGAGAATTGGATTGAAAACTGGAGTTCTAGAGAATTGACCTTTTAATCTGTGTGGAAACTTGTTTATTGGCATGTCTGGTTGTTAGTTATTGTCTTTAATAAACTCTTTATTCTCTGAGGTAAACTATTATGACTTGATCAATGGCTAAATTGGCAGTTTGGTTATGAAATTTCATAATGAGGTATTCTGAACTCTCTGATTACTAAAAATGAGGTGATGGATGGATCCCTGTTTCGTTATCTGGGATTTCCAGCATGGTCCTCAATCAGTGATGTACTTTATTAGAAAGGTCATTGTTCTGCCCCAGAGATTACTTCTTGATTCACAGTCACAGTTGATTGTGGCCCTAATTCAATTTGATTCATCTTTATTGCGGAATAAAAGCAACTGATACATGCTTACAAGCATGTACAGTGGCGCCTCACGTAACAAATGCCTCACGTAAAGTATGTTGCACATAACAAACAAAAATTTCTCTAGGATTCTGCTTCACGTAACCAACTCTGCTTCACATAACAAACAAACTTGTTGGCAGTTGGGGCAGACGTGCTGGCCGGCAGCCCTTTTCAAAAGCGTCAGGGCTGCCTAGCGCACCTGCCCATAGTGAAAGCAACACTTCTACGCTGTTCCTCCTGTGGCTGGGTGTCCGCTGGGCAGAGGGAGAGAAGAGCAGTGGAGAAGGGGGAAGCAGCTCAGGGCTAGCCAGAAGGGAGCAGGGGAGAGAGAGGCTCAGGAGGAAGAGAAGGAGAAAGTAGGAAGACACTTTGAAATGTCTTGGATTGCAGAAGAAAGTGTCTGGGATTGCAGTCTCCTAACCATGTTAAATGGGGCTTACTCCCATGTTAAATGTTTAAATGTTTAACTCCCATGTTAAATGGGTCTTACTCCATGTATTAAATGGGGCTTACTCCCAGGAAAGTGTCTTTAGGATTGCGGCCTGAGTAGACTTCATAGGGTCATGCACACTGAATGCATGTTTTGAATTAAATTCCAGCGTTTTGCCATCATTTTTACATCCAGTTAATATTTTATATGAATATTTTTTGGGTTGTGGAACCAATCATCCGAGTTTTCATTATTTCCTATGGGAAAATTCACTTCATGTAAAGAATATTTCACATAACAAACATGCCTCTGGAACAAATTAAATTTGTTACGTGAGGTACCACGGTATCAATCTAAAATATACATCTTGAGTACCTGCATTTTAAAGTTAAAAGGATACAACTAGATACTTTGATTAAGAAATATGAAGGTAGTACACTTTCCTTTTTCTGGTTCTTACCATTGTGATTTAAAATTAAATTAAAAGCAACTGTGGCCTTAATGCATGTGGTGGGATGCACATGGACCTAGTTTTCTCTGCGGGGTAAGTGGATAGTAATTTGGCTGCGGAAGACATTTTAGATCACTTTCTGGTGGGGTTTAGACTTACAGTACCTTCACAGGTAAGACATTTACCTTCACAGAGATTGTGGACTGCTAAATTGCATTTCAGAGGCATGGATTCATAGGGAATTTTCCTTTGAGCAGGGCCAGCAATTAATCTGAAGCCCTGATTGAATAGGGAGATGTCCAGTGCTATGGAGCAGGAACTATTTTGAGTGGTCTTTGCCAAATCATGAAGCTAAGGCACCTTCCTAGTTTCCTGTTAGCTTTTATATACTGTACTTCATAAGATTGTTGTGAGGAAGAAAGGCCAGTGGTGGGCTTCAGTAGGTTCTCACATATTCTATAGAACCCTTTGCTTTATAGAATCCTTTACAGAACCAGTTACTAATGGGAAATAGAACCTGTTGTTCTATGGACATGGAACCTGTTATTAATTTAGATTATTAGAACATAGAACATGTTAATTTGTTTGAATCCCACCACTGGGAACAACTTATTATATTGCCATAAACTCCTTGGAGGAAAGATGGGAGGAAAAGATACCCTACAATCCAGAGTAACTACGGGAGCACGTAAGAGACTTTACGAGCACCCGTAGTTACTGCACCACCTAATGAAAACCTATGGGAAATTTACATTGCAATCCAGAGTAAATTGTTCTTACACCGGAGCAAGGACTCCCCATAGTTACTCTGGATTGTGCCCATAGAAATGTAATTGATTATACTAAAAACATAACAAATAATTAAGGCGGCAGTCCAAAAGACACTTTCTTGGGAGTAAGACCCATTGAACACAGTGAGGCTTACTTTTGAGTAGACATGGTTAGGATTGTGCTCTAAATAACTTTACTGTAAAGGTAAGGCTTCCATCCCATTTTCTACATGAATGATGTAGGCATAGGAAAGGATACATATGCTCATCACTGTTAACAGATCATTTGGCCCACACGTGAAATTCAGAACAGGAAACTATTTCTTCAGTCACTGTCTCAAGATCCAGCTTTAAGAAAATAGTCCCCAAAAGAATATTCCAAGGATGCCTTTGCTTCTTTTTTTAATCTTTAAACATGAAAGAAGTGGGTTTATGTAGGACTCCCTGCAATCCCCTCCCTGCAACTGTAAATGTGAACTGCCCTGAAAGTGGAAACATTGAAGGGCAGGTCATCAATAATTTAAATAAATGAATAAATAAATAATTGCTAAAGGTCACCTAAATGGTGGAACTACATATGACAAAATGACAAGGGAGTTAGAGATTGGAAGTTGATTCATATATCATAATTTTCCCCACTGTAGTTATGTTTTCCAGTTGTTTCAGTTCATATGGAACTTTGTGGCATGTAGATTAAATCATAAGCATGCACACGTGCATATTGTATTGTGTGATGGAATCTATGTTTGTAATTATACACTGTCTTAGTACAGTACTCATTGGATATTGCTCAAGGCAGTTTACATAGGCAAGCTTCCTAGACCTAATAAAGGTCTTTACAGTGTGGTTCTGTGTGTACAGAACTGTGCATATAGAATCCAGCTGTTATCCTTCAGTGGCATTGCCAAGTTTCTCATGCCTGCAGGAGCACTATATATGCACCATTCCATTGACTGTGTATCTATGTATATTTGTGACCACCTTATTAACCTTTTGCTGAAAAGCAGAATATGAATATTCAGCAGCAGGAGGTTTTGATCACATTGGCTTCTTGGTGGGCATCCATTCCAGAGCATTCCCTTTTTGGATGTACGCCTCTCTATATCTCAAATCAGAGGCATTAAAATATCCTGCCTCTGCTAGTAATGTGGGCTAAATATCTAGGAGAAAACCAGAAAATTGGGGACTCCTGCTGGCTTCTTTAAGTGATGCTGTCCCACTGACAATTTACTGCTGAGATTTGTGATGGCCTCAATTGTAGGAATTAGGAAGGGAGGTATGAAGCAATCAAGGCTCACTTAATCTGCCCATTACCAGCCAATGATAAAGCAAAACTGGTCCCCAGGCTGCCGCCCGTATCCTTCCACACCCTGGAGACATGTTTGGCATTATGGCATAAGTCAGAAGGTGCTTTGTTCTCCACTAATTGGGAGCTATTATTCCAAGAAATAGATGAGGGAGGGTGGAGCAGGTGTAATGTGCCATGCAAATGCCATTCCCTTTATCCTGTGTCCCTTGGGCATGCACCGTTTTAGCAAAACCGCCTCTACTTACAGTGGCGCATGGGAGGGGAGCAAACAGACATTACACTGAAGTGGAAAAAATACCAGAAATACAGCTTTCTGTGTTGCTTTGGAGGATTATCTCATCTCCAACAATCCCATGAATTCAGTTTCTCCACTTGCTCCTATAGGGACAAATTGAACAGCCAGCCCTGCGTGTATTTGATATCAATGACCCCCAACTTCCCAATGCATCTGAGGCTGATGTTGAAAATGGAAACCATCATGCTTCTCTTAGTCCTTTCCTTCTGTGCTGAAATCTGTTTCTCTTCCTCTCTTATTTGTTTTTGTTGTCCTGATGTTTTCCCTCGTTCTGCTAAGGCAGGCAGGGTCAGGCAGCCAGGCTTGGGAGAAAATAATTTATTCCAGTAAGGCTTAATCCTCTAAATAGATCAGATTCTTTGATGAAATCTGAAGAGGGTGGGGGGAAGGCAGAGAGCGGGAAGGGATTTTGAATAGCAATGAAGATTACCAGCAGCTTTTGGATCCTGTTAAATACAGTCCAGTGTCACTGCAATGAAAGTCCATTAAACCTGCTTCAGTGATGCAGGGAAAAAAGAAACAAAACCAAACTTGCCATGCACCAGGGCTGATTCAGAGCTACTAATGTGGTACAGACGTCTTTTGTGACTCTTTACTGGTTTTGATTTCATACTGGGTTGGCAGTAGTTGTGTTTTTGGAAATCAAGGTTGCTTCCCACATGGAAAGCTTCATATTAAAAAGAATTTGGCTGACATAATTGTTTTAAGTGAGACATGATTTTAAATGGTGCTTCAGATGTGGTATTGTCACATGGAGACTTTAATCAAAATACCAGATCTGGTGGGCTTGGAGGGATCACATATACTGAAAAAGCCCAGTGTGGTCATTGGTCTGATCTTATGGATCTAAGAATGATGCAGTTGTTCAAATGTAAATGTTCATCTATCCTCGGTGGCTCTCAGCTAATATGTGAACAATGCCACTGAGACGCATTGTATTTGAGATTTTTGTTTGGTGGTATTAAAATCCTATCTGTAGTGTTTTCCTCTGTGGTGGCTTCAGACATGCAAGGATTAATGCTGAGCCACCAGGTGCTTCAGAGAGCAATATGACACCTGCATCCAGATGCCCCCCATCATCTGGCATTTTGAGGGTGTCCACCTCTACATACATCACTCATGGATGGTAACCCATGATGGTCCTTTTCTCTAGGAATTTGTCCAATCCTTTTTTAAGGGCATTGAGGCTAGATGCCATCCATGTGTACATTTAAAAATAAAAATGTAATGTTGAAGAACCTACTGTGTTCATTTGCTTCTTCCCATTGTCTTCCCTTCTGATGATAATGATGTTAGTGCCAATCTGAGGTGAACCATTTCTGTTGAGTTATATATTGTTCTCATGCTGTATTTGTTCTCTTATTCCTGGCAGATCCAGTTGTAACCTTCGATCATGCATGGAATGACTGGTCCTAGCCTCTTTCCATTACACACAGACTTCCATGGAGAAAACAGCAGAGGAGAAATAATTAAAACATGGGGGGAAATCAAGAATTTCAAAACAAGTCCTCCCAGGGCTGGATAAGGACCGGGTAAGATGGCAGACTTTTGCCAGAAAAAACCTTGGGGAATAAAACATAAGCACCTTGTGCATTCATATTGTAGATGTTTTGCGTTCTTCGTGTGTTGTGGTTCTGAAAACACATCTACACATCTGAAAACACAAGCCCTCTAGTCTTTCTCATGTATATATGTATGTATGTATGTATGTGTGAGTGTGTTGTATAGACATACATACATACGTACGTATGTATGTATGTATAAAACATTCTCCAAACTATGTTTGGATATGTTCTCCAAACTGTGTTGTTATGCTATTAGGTTGTAGAGCAAACATTCAGGCCACTCAGTTGCCCTTGTTGCAAATAGATTACACCTCCCTGCCAAAAACTAGTAGCTTACAAAGGCTGCTAGAGATGGATTGCCTCTTCTTTGGCTCTTCGTTGTGTAAACGGACTGCTACAGCTAGAGGAGTCCTGGCTCCTTGGTAAGAGCCTTTTTGTTGTGCTTTGACTACCATCATATACAAGTATTTGGTCTTTTGTTAAGTGGAAGGTTGTTAAGTGGTGCAAGCCACAGCAAGCATTTTTGTGCTGCCATACATGTTAAAATTTTCCTAGAGCATCTTAATTACAAGCATCCATACTTGACAGTACATAAAAACCAAACTCAACAGCATTAAAATGCTTTAAAAGCCAGATAAATCAGAACTGTCTAAAACTGGGCTACTTTACAGATCCTAGACCTTTAACAATTATGTAGGAGAGAATTTCAGCAGATGTAGCTTGACATCAGCGAGATGAAATGCTGCACTGCTAAATTTCCCTCTTATATGAAATTGTTAAAGACCCAAGATCCCTAAAGGATCCACTTTGTCCACCCTTGTACTATGATAGAAGAAGGTTGTAGGAGAGACAAAGAACCCTCACCTGATTTTTAAAAGCTTGCAACTTCGCTAGATTATACATCTTCCTTTTGCAACTTGTTATATTACCTGTTTAGATTTACAGCACAATCCTAAGCATGTCTACTAGTTCAGTAGGCCATGCACCCAGGAAAGTGTGCATAGGATTGCAGTCTTAGGGCAGAACTAGACAAGACAACAGAATCCCTATGTCTCGGATGTGGAATATGCCAAATAGTTATAAATTAATGAGACATTGTTGGTTCCTTCTGTGAATGCTGGCCATACATCTAACATTTGCCCTTCTTGTCTTTATATTATCAGGTGTCCACCCTGCACACGAGCCCACCATGATGATGCTTTTATCCGCTCTTTAATATGAATACCCAGATAGCAGAGAAATGCTGTCAATGGCCAGGACTTCTGAGCACCATCTGAGAAGTCTGGCATCTCCCTCATCCTTCTGCCCTCTCCATTCTGAAAACACCAGTCTGTTAGACTGTCCATGTTGATTTGCTATGACATACATCAACATTGATGAGAGACAGGAACACTGTCGGGTAATTCTGAGCTGCCAAAATAATCAGTTATATGCACAACATGGCTTAAAGGACTTCTCAGTTAGCAGTATGCACCCTCTGAAGAACTTAGACACTCATATTTTTACTGGACACTATAACTCTGTAAGCAAAGGAGACAGCAGCACAGAAACACATCTGTATCGGAGTGTAGAAGATGTATGCTGCGCCACAGTGACTGATTCAAATTGTCATCCCCACTGTGGAAATACAGACAATGGACTTGTTTTCCATTACAAAGGCATGACGCATTGGTCCATGAAAGGTGCCCCATCCCCCAACTCACCTGAATGTTGCCACCACTTTCCTCTTCCTTCTGCACAAATGCTGCCTGAAGTGCAAGATATGGCCCTTCCTCCTTGTGCCAAAGTGCCTCCATGGCTTTTCTCCTCATCCATAGATGGGGAAGCCAAAAAAATCCTGAAGGAAAAGCTTAGGATTCACAGTACGAAAGCTACAGAGATTTGCAAGTCTCTTCAACCTCAGTCTTCCTTAAATGACTTGGTTGCAAGAGAGTGTTCCAAATGCCGGGCATGCCAGCAATACAAGAATGGCTGTTCTGTTAACTGTTGCACCATATTTGTCCAGCATGCTACTCTTGCTCATGGACAGTGGATGACCATGGGGAGGCACCGCCCATGTTTTTCTCGCCGGCTAACAAATCCAGATGACATCAAACAAGAAGCCCAGAGGAGACTGCAGTTCAGGAGACAGAACAGCTCACCCAATTTGACTCTCCATTGCACCAGCGAAGGCCAAGAGATCATCAAATCCCAAACCACTGGATCACTAAAGGAATACGAGAGGGAAGGAGAAACAAAAAAAATATTCGAAGCAAACAAAAAAGGTAACTGCAAAGAAAGATTGTACATTCCTACCTTTGAGGAGTTCAAGAAGATGAGAATTAAGGAAAGGGGTTTTCTTGATGGCAGCAATGAAACTACAAAAGAAGTGAAGGAAGGAGTCCAAAAGTTGGAAGAGAGGAGAAACCAGAACCTTTGTCCAAGCGCCCAGAAGGATCACTCTAAAGAAATGGTTTCAACAACAGAGGATTACGATGATGTGTTTCATGAGAATACCCAGAGTGTTGTTGGTTCTCAGGACAGTTCATCCACATGGGACAGGAGCTTCTGCCTGACAAATACACCTGGGACTAACAACAAGAATGATGAGGTTGCAATGTCAGAGAGAACCTCTGTGCCCATTTGTTCTAGCCCAGTTCCAAGATCACCTCTACAGTCTGCTGCAGTTCCTCGAGAAGAAGAGAAAGTCTGTGCTGAAGGGGAGAAGCAGGGATTAGATGCAAGACAACTGAGTGAAGTCCTTCACTATTCTGGACAAACCCTTGCATCTGAAACCCCATCTTCTTGCTGTCCACTACTATTAGAAGCAACAGATATATCCAGCTATGGAGCTAAGCTACAGAAAATGAAGAATGAATTTATCGGTTCTGCACTGGACCTCATTAAGAAGAGGTAGCATACCCTGCCTTTTTGTAAGAACACTTTCGTTTAGAGGGTATTTGTATATGCAGTTAGCATTCATAATTTCCGTAGTGTTCTGCATTTGAGCTAGGATGCTTAGGAGAAGAAAAAAAATTCCTTTTTCCAGTGAGGAAGCTAAAATTTTGGGAGACATTTCCCTTTAGACCTGTGGGAAGTTCCTTCCTCTGAGGCACAAAGTGGATTTTTATGGGATGCCAATAAATTTTTTCTCTTTGGGAAGATTGGCTAATAGTGTGTTTTACCACATACATACAATTACTTAGCAACTGGGAAATTGTGGGAGCAGGCAATAATACCTTCTTTTGTCCTGTACAGGGTGATTCAAAATGAATGGGACAAAAAGGCAAGCAACCTTACATCTTTTTGTCCCTTTCATTTTGAATCACCCTGTATATCTTTGCTCATTTGATTGAGCCAGTTAGAGTCACTGCTTTTATTAAAATATTACAATGCTCATAGTACAACGTCCCTTGGTTATTCTTCCTATTAGGCTGTCATCCATTAATTTACATTGAGTTTATAGTGGCTAAAAGATTGGATGTGGAGGATTTGATTAAAAATCTTATACCTTTTTTCCCAGAGTTTTATAATATTGTAGAGCAGCTTACTTTAGAGACTGGAATTTGCCATGTAGCAGCTGATATGCTGCAGTAGGATAGGACATGGTTATGGTGGCAAAATCATCACCATTATCCTGTAAAACCTCCCCCCAGTTCTTGACATGCCCTTTTGGATCCACTTAGACGTGCACCACCCAAACAGCTGATGCAGATCCAAATATACCCAATGGGACCATAGTGCAAGGGAGAAGGGAAGCATCTCCATCTCCAGCATGCCTGCAAGATATAGCTGAGGCTGTGTCACTGCCTCTGTGTCTTGCAAGCTGGCCAAGGATAGGATTGTGCTGGCCAGAGATAGGATAGGATCAAATTTCCAAAGCATCCCATTGTTATTTCATTTCCTTAGCCTTTGTCAGAAATTATTCCTGTGCAGAAAAATTGCATGATCAGGGGAATTGGGCAGGAAAAGCACACTGACAATCCTGCCCTGCCAAGGCACTCTCCTGAATCCCTGGCTTCCTGCACCTTGAGCATTTGTCTGCAGCAACAACAACTGAATGCAAGTTGTCATTGTGTTGACCTAACTGATTAAGCTAAGAAGAATGGCAGTGGATCAAATATTCATGCAATTTGAATAATATCTTTGGGTAGAAATCTTGTTTCCCTTCTTAAGAGGCTAACCATATCAGTACCCTTTTAATCTGACATATGAATAAGATTTTGATGGTACAACAGTATCATAAACAGAGGTACGATTATTTGGGTGTCATATTTAGATGTGAACAAGTACATAAGGCATTCTTGGCTTCTAGGTCAGAATAATATAGAATATTTATGGACTGTATCTGGAAAATATCTCCAGCTTCAAATGCTTATGAACTTTATCGATGCGTTCCTTTTTGCTGTGCCTCTGGACTTCTTTCTAAATAACATTCTTTGCACAAGATATTCATTGGATTGCATCCTTTTCACCGACAGCTGCAGTGCTGAAACTTCCCCGGAGCCCTCTCCCAAAGGTGAACCTAAGAAGGCCGATCGCACTTTGGTAGAAGACTATCATCAACCCACAGTGAGTTTCATGCTTTGCGACAGTTTTCAAAGTGCAGGACAAGGCATTATTTTAACATAGCATAGCATAAACCTTTATTAGGCATACAGCATTATTTTAACTTCACTTGCTATTTCCACTCCCAACTATTCTCTGCTCCAGTCACCAGTCTTCTCTAATTGCTCCTTCCTTTCACTTTCTCTTTCTCTTTCCCTTCTCTTCTCATTTCTCATTTTCACTGCTTCCATCTGGTTGTGAAGAATAAGCTTTCAACAGCTAAAATTCATCAATATTGTGACCTCAGTTCAGTTAGAATCACCTGAATGAGAGTTGTGTAACTAATTGGTTCCCTTGGTTTCAACAGGAGTTAGTCACAACAACGATCTTTAACTGGCTTGGGCTCATTAAACCTCAATTGATTTGAAACTGGTTTAATTGTTATGGCTTCCCCAATAAGAGTGTCCTATATAGCAGCCACGTGGTGTGTTCATTAAGCCATTGCCTCTGAATCCCCTTGTTTTCCTTCCAGAGCTCCAGCTCCAACTGCCGCAGATCCAGTTCCGACATCTCCTATGAAACACCAGACTGCACCAAAGCTCAGCGGGAGTGTCGATTACGGCCTCATTTCAGCGATCCAATGCCGACAGATGCTGTGAAGAGGAAGCAACTGGAACTGAAGATAGCTGCAGCAGCACGGCAGCATGCCCAGAAGCGCCGGCAAGAAAGAGACCTAAGTATGTTCACTTCCTTTTGCTCTATTCACTTCCTTTCTGCTCGTGGAGTTTATCATTCAGTAAGGTTTTGCTTAAGTCTGCCATCCATAACCTCAAGCATTCCTGCTATCAGCCATATTTTGCAACCCATAGTAATACCTTCTACTAGGTTCTCAAAGGGAGCACAGCAACTGGTGTTAGCTGTTATATGTTCATATACATATAACGCTAACAGTCAAGAGACTTGGAGGCACAATGGGAAACTTCTGAGGTTGCTTCATAGGGAAACAATAAATGGTTGGTGCTGAGAGGGGAAAGACAAAGATATGATGGGGCCATCATCACATCTTCACATGTGAGCACAGTACGGAGAGGAGCTCATGCTCTTGACTGAATGCACAAAATAGTGAGAGATGAAGAAGACTTCCAATGAGTGTTCTGTTCCATGGCAATTATTTTTATGGACATTAGGATTGGTGGATTGTACCTGAGCCAAACATTGGCCACAGCTGAGCCAAATTGCACATGAGATCTTCCATAGGTGTTGTGATAGTGTATCTAAGTTGACAAACATGTTGTTTGCATGCTATAAGTCAAAACTGCACAACAGCCCATTAGCCTTCCTGTGGTGGTCTACCAGGAGTTTGATTAAACCACCTGTTTTTCTGTATCCATGTGACTGCAAGTCTTTTTTTAAAAAAGGTTTATCTAACACCTAGCCAGTTGTTGTATGTAGCCAAGAGGCTGTATTTGGTGCAAATTTAGGGCTGGAGAGGCTGCGTGGAGAAGAGGGATTTACTGCTTGGGTAACAATCTATCCACCATATCAACTTACCCAGGCCCTTGTGCTCTGGGGAGGTCACTCTGAGGACACTCCAGCTTCGCATACAGCATCAAAACAACATGAGTTGTGCATGATACCATAGTCTTTTGAGACTGAAGGATGTCAATGATGGAGAGGCTGCACACACCTTTTCTCTCTGTGCATGAGAGAACTTTTCTTTCTGTGATTATGAACTGGTTTGAAGATAACCCTCTGTGTGTGTGTCTTAGAAAGTGTTTTTGAACTGATTTGAATTCATTTATTCACAAGTTCCATTGCCAATATATTCATTTATATAAATTTATTCAAATTTGAAATATAAATCAATTCATTTTTTCTTCTGGTTCCAGCCCCAACACAGTATTAGACAATGTCATTCCCATTCCAAAAAGTTTAAATATTGTTAGAATGTGATGTTAATTTCCTTCTTTTCCCCTCAGACCTCACAGTGACTAAAGCCAACATCAACTATGGCAACAGTTTTGACGAGAACCGCCGGGTCCTCGGAGGCTCCCTTCGTTCTAAACACCGCTGGAGCAATGTCAGCCGTCTCAGCACCGACAGTGGCATTTCGGGAGGGAGCGATGAGAGGGACAATGTTGATGCCAGCAATGGAGGGACTCTACGGATGAGATCAGTTGAGATAGAACGGGCGGACAGCGGCATCAGCCAAGTGCTAAGCAAGAAGTGGAAGAGCAGGGCATCTGAAACACTGATTTCCCTGCAGGCGTGGGAGGCACACCAGCCTTGTACTGACTGTGGGGGAAGAGATTTCCCACTGGAGAGTGATGTTCAGAACCAGAACAAGAGGCGGGCCAACCTTTGTGAGCGGTGCCTGAAGTGCCGCACAGAGCGAAAGGAATCATTGTTGGAGTTTGTCAATACTGAAGCCAGCTATGGAGAGGACCTGCGCATCATCAAAGAGGAGTTCTACCTCCCAATGCAAGCTGCTGGTCTCCTAACGCAGGAGCAGCTGCTAGTGGTTTTCAGCAACATACAGGAGCTGATTGACCTCAATGAAAACTTTCTGGAATACCTGCAGGAGGAGATTGACCAGGCATTTGAGCAGGTAGTGGATAGCCCTAGGTTTCTTTTCTCTTTCACCTTGCAATAATAATAGCCTCTTATCATTTTTGTTTTGAAATCCTGATCCACAAAATGGGCCCCCTGAATAGGCTGATCTGAGTCTAGATATATAACACATTAAAAGGCCTTTGAGCTTCTTCTTCCTGTGCTGCTCCAACATTGATATAACCATTGAAATGTGAGATCTCCCATCATCAATAAATATTACCACATTTTCATTGGCTGAAGGAGAACAACATGTGCAGGTGGCCAGCTGTGC
Organism: Cryptoblepharus egeriae; assembly: GCA_030015325.1. Classification (NCBI taxonomy): domain Eukaryota; kingdom Metazoa; phylum Chordata; class Lepidosauria; order Squamata; family Scincidae; genus Cryptoblepharus; species Cryptoblepharus egeriae. Next base: position 65,436,679 of record JAREYC010000001.1, on the reverse strand, counting down.
AGACATCTAAGCAAGACCAAGGGCATTTACATGCTACAGCATGTCTGTATTATGCCTTGTGTCTTATTACATACTAGCGAAAAGCATACCCGCGTTGCGGGAGTAACATTTCCCCATATTTCATCCCCCCACGGCGCATCAAAACCCCGTGTGCAACTTCCCCCCATGCGCAAGTTCCCCCATGCGCATCAGTCCCCATGTGCATCATTCCCCATGTGCCTGAACTCCTCATATGCAACATCACCCATGTGCATCAGTCCCCCATGCGCAACTTCGCCCCATGCACAGAATCTTCGCCAGTGCAACCTCTTCCTCTGAACAATATCCCCGCAGTGCACTGGGCACTGAGGACCAAATTGGCTGGATGTTGGTCAGTCTCCCATGTTATAGGACAAAAACACGTTGACCTCTTTTCAGCCCCTGAAGGGTTAAACTTCTCCAGATGGTTCTTGGTGGGAGTTCAGGTGACAGAAGGAACTCCCAGAATTCCATGCTTCAGGCCCAGCAGTTGGGGAGGAATGTTGCTGAGTCAGCAATTCTCAATGCAAAGTATAGGGAGGAAAACGCGTTGTGCCTATTTTCACCCCCTTCCGGTTGGAGTTTCCTAAAACTGGTTCTTAGTGCACCCCTCCATCACGGAAGGAACACCCACCCCAAATTTCACGCTTTTAGGCCCACCGGTTTTGGCAGGGCGGTGATGAGTCAGTCAGTGAGTCAGTGAGTGACCTTTCTCTTTTATATATTACATATTCTGCAAGAATAAAAAACACCCTTCTACCATAAAATTACTTTTCACAAAAGCATCCAAGAAGACCCAAGAAGCCTCTTGCCCATGGGAGAGCAATTAAAAACAGCTTTGCTTGCCAACGATTACTTGTGGCCAAGAACAGACAGAAGCCTACTTAAATCCTTAAGTGTGACTTGAGCCATATGCCAAGTTGGGCCCCCTTACTCAGTAACTCAAGGTTATTTACAATTTCCTGCCATTCTTGGTAATTTATTGTGACATGCTAATACCCTTTGCTATACAGAAGAGAGCTCCAAGCCTTGTTGCTTAAATTTGTAAGTCAGATGGTGTAGAATTCTTAATTATTTTGGTTTCAAAGCAACCATCCTAATCGTAGGTAGGTCTCCTATCCTACTCTCCTGCCTACTAAATGTTATTTATTTTATTTTTTATTCAGTTGGCTGTGTGCTTTCAGCAGCAAACCTATACATGATCCTTTGCATCCCTCAGCCTTTATCTTCCAAGTAAACATTTATAAAATTGGAGCTATGATGGACTGTTGCCAATACTTTTAAACACAGGATGAATTATACTAACAGTTTTCACGGAGAAGCATTGCCATTAGGTGCCATATTTTTATAATGCTTGCATTTATGGTTACATGCACATATGGGCACTAGGGGGATCGCACCGGCTTGCCAGAATAGGATCTTAAAATTTGGGGGTGCTAGCGAGCCGGTTGGGGAGGGGGAATAGGGAGAAGCAGGGGACTGGTACGGAGGGGTTTTTGGGGGGCAGTGGGGGCTCTTTAGGGGCAGTTCTGGGGGTGGAAGGGTGACGGGGCAGATGCAGGCAGTGGGGGCTCTTTAGGGGCAGTTCTGGGGGTTGGAAGGTGACTGGGGGCTTGGAGAGCTCAGTAGCAGCAGCTACGGCTGACCGCTACTGAGAAATTCAAAAAAATCACTGCGCATGACAACGCAGCTAATTATTTGCCTAGGAGACTCTCTCCTGAGTCTGCTGCTGCTACTGAGCTCTCCAAGCCCCCAGTCACCCTCCAACCCCCAGAACTGCCCCTAAAGAGCCCCCACTGCCTGCAACTGCCCCAGTCACCCTTCCACCCCCCACAATGCCCCACACCCTTCCACCCCCAACAATGCCCCCACAATGCAGCCTCAGAGCCCAATCCTGACTACTCAGAAGTAAGTCCCATGACAGGCAATGGGACTTACTCCCAGGAAAGTGGCTGGCTCTGTAGCCAATTCTGACTACTCAGAACTAAGTATTTTATTTTATTTTTATTTTTTTTAATTTTTTTAATTAAAAACCTCCCCTGCCCCTAACCCTGGCCCTGCCCCTGACCCAGCCTAGCCCCGCCCACTTCCGGAGAACCGGTTCGTGACCCAGGCTGGGCCCACCACTGGTTACATATTCTCTTAAAGGCACCCCATAATGTATTAGAAATGCAACCATGGAATTTATACACTATTCACACTTGGAAAGATAATCTATATATATAAAAAAGTCACTCACTGACTCATCACCGCCCTGCCAAAACCGGTGGGCCTAAAACGTGAAATTTGGGGAGGGTTTTCCTTCCTTGACGGAGGGGTGCACTTAGAACCAGTTTTCGGAAATTCCAACCGGAAGGGGGTGAAAAGGGGCGCAACGCGTTTTCCTCCCTATACTTTGCATTGAGAATTGCTGACTCAGCAACATTCCTCCCCAACTGCTGGGCCTGAAGCATGGAATTCTGGGAGTTCCTTCTGTCACCTGAACTCCCACCAAGAACCATCTGCAGAAATTTAACCCTTCAGGGGATGAAAAGGGGGCAACGTGTTTCTGTCCTATACTTAACATGGGAGACTCAACAACATCCAGCCAATTTGGTGCCTGGTGCAGTGGGGGGAATGTTGTTCGGAGGAAGAGGTAGCAATGGCGAGGAAGATGCGTATGGGGGAAAGTTGCATATGGGGGATGATGCGCATGGGGGAATTTGTGCATGGGGGAAATTGTGCATGGGGGATGATGCGCATGGGGAAACATGCGCATGGGGGAGGTTGCGCATGGGGGAGGTTGCACCATGGGGGGATGGCGTATGGGGAAATGTTACTCCCGCAATGCAGGTACACTTTTCGCTAGTAATAATAATAAATCCTTTTTTACGGTCTTTGACCAACACACACTTGGAAAGACTGAATTTCATGTTGTTGTATCTCATTTTTTTTTTTTTTGCAAATAGTGGGGGTGTGTTGGGAGGGGTTATATACACCCAAAGCTGGGATGTAAACCACATCAGAGGGTGAGGAGGGCTCAGTGCTTCATTCCTGCTTCAGTTTCAGTGCAACAGTTTGAATCCTGTTGCATCCACTCTGTGCAGTATTTTCAAATGAAACAACATTTCTGTTGAAAGCCAGTGAAAGCTTCTTCTCAAGTATATAGTGCAACGGGACCACAAATGGAATTAGATCTATGGTGGGTTTTAAGGCATTAAAGGTTCTACTGACCCTACCACAGTTTTTAGTCCAGTTTGTGTAGTTAAAAAATAATAGCATGTTAAAAATAACATGGGTGTTTTAAAATAATCCGGATCAATTACCTACATGGTCCAAGTCACGTCTAGTTTGACCCTAACAGACTATTGAAGCATAAGCTTTTGTGGCTTGGAGCCCGCTTCATCAGATGAAGTGATGAACCAAGTCTGCTAACTTGGATATGGGCATAAAGCAGGAAAAAATTATAACCAATAGTCCATAAAGTGAAGTGATAATCTGACAAGTCCATGTAAAATTTAAATCTATTTAAGCACAGTGACAATTCACAAGGACAATAACTGGTTATGCTGTTGTTTTGAATTGTCACAGTGCTTATTTTGACCAATACAAGGTTGTTCCTCTGTCCACTAGGGTTCTATTCTGCAACCTCCCATCTTTTCTTTAAAGAGGAAAATAAATTTAAAGACTCATTTTGAAGTTTCTTACCTTCTCTATTGTTCATTGAATAAGGTCATACCTGGATATCTTCAGGGGGTTGTTTCTGGTGCTTCCTGCCTATACAACAAAATGTATTGTTAAAAACTTTTTTAAAAATTACATCCCTTTACAATTGTTTAAAAACAGCTTTTCTTCCTTTTGTAGAGATGTAGTCAGAAATTAGAAATGCAAAAGACTCCCTACCTTTGCAGGATTCAGCTGAAGAATGTAATGACTGCTTGCGTGAAGGCCTCTCTACAGCTGGAAGTCAAGCTGTTTTTTAAACAGTGATTTTAAAGGGATGCAGTCCAGGATTGGCATGTTCTTTCTCATTTGCAGCAGCCGTTTGTGTTGAACCAAATCCATGTGTCAAAAAAATAATGTATAAGGTTTAGCCACTATTTTCTCCAAGGGATAAAACTTTGGATAGCTTTATAAGAAATATCAGGTCAGATTTTTCTTATTGTAGGATTTTAGCCTTCTGCTGAAAATGTATGCAGTAGAGTACCTACATTTTTTCTGAGATAAAAGTATGGCAGAAGTGAAGGCTGGGGGATGCTTATCAGCCAATATACAAAGGGTCACACTACTGTTAAATGGAAAGATAATTCCATAATTCACTTAACTAAGGGAACAATCCTAACCATGTCTTCTCAAAAGTAAGCCCCATTGTACTCAGTGGGTCTTACTCCCAGGAAATTGACTTTAGGATTCCAGCCTAACTCAGCAGAAAAAGATTGGGATTTGTTTAGCTGGCCACCTGTGGCTTGCTTAGACAATGTGATAGTACTTTATGGTTCCCAAACTTTTTTGGCCTACCAGAAAAAATATTACTTAGCGCTCCCTGGAAATTATTTTTTTTTTAATTTTAATCACAATTAAACAAAAAGATATATGTATTAATGTTTCCTGTGGCCATCACCGCCCCCCTGGATCGCTGCAGTGCCCACCAGCGGGCGGTAGTGCCCACTTTGGGAATCAGTAATTAGCGTGTGTGTATATATATATATCTATATTATACAGTAGCGTCAAACAGTGGAATAAAGGACAGTGAGAAACTGAGGTTAAGTGTGTAGTATCTCTTCAGCTCTGTCCATTAGAGAAAGAAAAAGATTTAGGCTGCAATCCTAAAGACACTTTCCTGGGAGTAAGTTCCATTGAACACAATAGGGCTTACTTTTGAGTAGACATGGTTGGGATTGCACCCTTAGAAAAAAATCTAAAAACCACATTTCTAAACAATACAATGAGAGGTTTTGGACAAGTCTGGAGGAAATTAATTTTAATGAAATATATAAAATTTCAGAAGTTTAGCCTTTGTTTTTTTGATTTCCACAGATATTCTAGATTATAAATTGTGGAGAGAGAAAAAAGGGACAGAAACACAGCTTTTCAGAGGCTCAAAATGTAGATTTCATCCATGAAATCCAACTTTTCACACCATTTTTACAAGTTTTTGCAGCGATTTTGCTTGAAAGAAAGCCACTTGCTTACAGGGTTAAATTATTTTCAATGGATCACTTCTAATACATGTGTATTTTTGTTTTGTTTGTTTATTTCATCAGTAGTAGTCCTCAGTTTAAGTAGAGCTGTGGAAGTCCCTCTGAGCCACAGCACCCTATGCTGGTGAAAATGGGAACAGTCTTGTCCACTTGTATCAATTGAAGATCAGTAACTTAAACTAAATAACTGAAAGACAGAGAAGAAAATGAAAATGTATTTGTCAAAGACAGAAAAATCAAGCCAATTTTGTGCCATTTTAAAGTGAAAAATAAGTATGGCAGCTAGATTATAGAATTGAGGACTTTGGTATGGGAAAGGTGAGTTATAAATCCCTTTAATGAAATAAATATTTCCTTGTATTATCCTGACTTGAAACAGTCCTGAATATAAGGAATTATTTCTTTTTTCTACCCCCTTTGTAGTTTCATCCTTCTACTATTGCATTCTGTGCATTTTGGTGTGTACTTGCTGGGTGCTGAGCCCATTTAGCCTTTTTAAAAAGTCATTACTGCAGATTAAAACAACATGCTTTTAGTTTAGATTATTTTTAATATAGATTTTTTTCCCCCAAAGAGGCAATTGGATAAATATAGCAATTGGATATATATGTTTTCTGAAAAGACAAACTGTGAACTAGTGTAGGAAGACCCAAAGGGTCTGATATCACAAAATGTCCCTGTGCGAATTGCAGACTTTTGCTGACTGGATTCACACATGCTGAGCCAATGCAAAAACAACAGTTTTATACCACCTTAGAGCAGTGATTTTCAACAAGTGTGTGTGGCACACTGGTGTGCCATGGATAGTCCTCAAGTGTGCGTGTGCCACAGGAATTTGGAGAGAATCATTAATTAATAGGAAAATTGGGGGATTTCAACAGTCTGGTGTGCCTTGTCAATGGTAAAAACAATTGATGGTGTGCCTTGACAATTTCAGTGCCTTGTTAAGTGTGCCGTGAGATGAAAAAGGTTGAAAATCACTGCGTTAGAGCCTAACCAGTTTAGTTCAGTGTAAATATTTGTGTATAATAGTTCACTTTGGGTGTAAGTCTTTTCCTGTCTACTCAGAAGTGAGTCCCATTATATTCAATGCGCCATACTCCCAGGACAGTCTGTTTAGGAGTGCAGCCTCAAATCTGATGCACAAGCCATCTTATCCATTAGGCACAGTGCATAGAGCCCATTCTACTTTGGGGAGGGCATGAAAATGTTTTAATGTACTTTAAAATCAAAAGTTAAACAAAATCATTTTTAGGGTGTTAGAAAGCATTTTAATTTTTTCATCTCAGAAAAAAGTTTGAAACTTTTAAGGGCCCATGCAATTCTATTAAATTTTATCTAAAACTAAAAAAGTATTTAAAGTTATATCAAAAACAATATTGATAGTATGATTGTGGGAGGTGTCCACAAAGGAAAGATGCTTAGGCCCACAAGAGTCATGATGTGGCCCTGATAATGCTTTTTTTCTGCAATAGACTTGATGTGACCACCTATCTGAAAGTTGTCTACAGTAAGTGCAGCTGGTCTATGAAAACTGAAAACAGTGCTGGAAGAGCTTGATGGTTCAGAGTTCATAGAGCAAACTATGATCCTTGGAAACTTTGGTTCAAAGGAACAGAACCTGAAAGCATTTCCTATAGGTCACACTGATCGCTCCCCTTAAATGGGTGGACTACCATCAGCCTGTAATAAAACTGATACAGCTCTGACATTGTGTGTTGGCAGGGTGATGATGACCTGATGACTGTGTGCATTGGTGAAATATTCCTGGAGTTTGTCAATATGTTGCCTGCTTTCCAGACCTACTGCCTCCAACAGTCTTCTTCGGTGAACATGCTCAATGCATTGGAGAAAGAAAAGGAATTACTGAGGTGAGGTCACCCCTAAATTTTGCACAGGAACTATAGAGACATGAGGTTCCAGACCAACAAAGAAATTTAAGAACAGGTACTGTTGGGGATATGTTTCAGAAAGAAACTGAATCAAGCACCACAGTTCACATCATAGATGGAGGCAGAGGGGAAGGGACTTCTGAAGTGGCCTTAGGCCAGTGGTGGGCGTCAGTGGGTTCTCACAGGATCTATAAAACCCTTTGCTAATGAGCGCCTGAGAACCTGTTACTAATGGGACATAGAACCTGTTGTTAATTTAGGTTATTAGGACATAGAACCTGTTGTTAATTTATTTGAATCCCACCACTGCTTAGGACTGTGAGGCCAATTGAAAACATTTCTGCAGGACCTAAGATTCACAGCCAAGGTCTAATTACTCCAAAAGTAAATTTTGTCCTATTACCCAGCAAGCATCCATCAGTCTTGAGAGACTATGGTATCGTGCTCGGCGCTGCTTATGCTGCATGTGAAGCATGAAGGCCTGGGTAGATTGATATGGAGGATAGGCTGTTACCCAAGCAGCAAATCCCCCCTTCTCCATGCCACTGAAATCATCCAATGGAATGGCAGAATCAATATGATTGGTTCCAGCTGCGTCACATTGCTGGGCTAAAGACAGGAGCTCACTCTGTCTTGTGGGGACCGACCTGGGTCTTGAATCCTGGCCTGCTGGTTAACAGGCACAGTGTCTTAACCACTTGCACCACCCACAGCCCTTTTTGTCTTATTATATACAGTAATTAACGTATTTTAAAGTCAGGTATGGTAAAACAATTTCAAAATGTAAACAGTATAAAAAGCACTACCAACCTTTTAAGAATTCAGAAGAAATATTAAAATTATTGCTGTTTTTGTTAAACCTGCAACATGGGATTTGTATCTGACAAGACTAGATAAATTACTCGGACGGGGGCGTAGGTTAAGCCCAATTGGTCCAATTGACTTAACAGCCCTGAAACATCCAATTTAAGATTATCTGAACTGATCTGCAGTGTCTGTCTGGGGACCTTTACCAGCACAACATTAAAATACCAGGATTTAACCTTGGACCTTGTTCTTGCTTTACAGATGCTTTACCACTGGGCTAGAGTCCCCCATACTTGTTTCAATTCGATACAGCCAGTGTTAAAACGTCATGTCTGTCCAAAACTGTAATTATTTGTGAACTATTGAAAACAAATAAAATAATGTGCAATAGGTTTGGTGGTATAGGATGAGTAGAAAAGTCATTCTCTTCCAGTGATTCCCTTTGGATACGTATACAGATCTAATTGCAAGTTATGGAATAACTAGAAATAACTGTGTATACATGTGAGAAAGACTATAAGCACTACACTTTTCATTTTTTCCTACCTGTGTGCTGAGTATTTCCTTTGAAATCCCGGCAGGATATTCCTCAACGTTTCCCAGAATGACAATACAGCACTTCGTCGCATGAATCTGCGATCCTTCCTCATGGCTCCACTGCAAAGAGTCACCAAATACCCTCTTTTGCTGAGCCGCATCATCAAAGCCACTACTGAGTATCACCCAGATCACAGCAGCTTGAGAGAGGCCAAGAGCCGGATTGAGTCCCACCTGGAGCACATCAACATGAAAACCAAGCAAGAAGGGAATTCATGGACACTGCGCTCTTTCCGCCAGGACAGCAAGAAGAACAGGGAAGTCATTAACATTGAAATGAGAGAGACTGCCATCAAGACTGTGGGTTGGCTGCGGGAAGAAACACGCTTTGTTATGGAAGGACCCTTGCAGCTTGCCCAGCCACCCGATGGACAGTGGGTAAAAAAGGGCAGCAAGACCTTGAAGTTCCAGAACATGCAAGTGCTCCTCATGGTCAACATCAGACGTGCATCGGAGTCTAGCTTTGAGCTTGGGGAACCAGGGCCTGTGAAAGATGCAGTACTGGTACTCATTAGGGACAAAAACAATGGGAAATTCAGTTTGCTCAGGGAGCCCTTGAGACTCAGTAACTGTGTGATCTCTGTGGACCCTGATTGTGATGACACCTTTGAACTTCTTGAGATCAGGCGGGAGTCCTTTGTGTTCCGAGATGGAGACAAGGCACGGACTCACCACTGGTTCCGGCAGATACGGAGATACTCCCAGGAGCTGGGCTCCTGGAAGAAGCGGCGTAATGCCCTGCCCAACATCATGATAAGTGCATCTCACAATAGGTCATGAAAAGATATGGACTGTAATGTTTCAGAAATCCCACTGTACCTGCTTTTTGGTTGGGTTTCATCCTTCGTATAGATCTATCTCCTTTCAGCAGATCTGCACAAAGGATGAACTTCACCTGGCCAAATAGCACAAGAGCTACCTACCTAACAACTTCTTTTTCTACCAAGGACTTTGTAATGAATAATACTAATACAGCATTTCTCAAATTCTAGGAAAACTGTGCCCCATTTATAAGCTTTGTAGATCTTCCACACAACCAACATAGAACCTCATTGGTATATCTACCTGGCTCCTGTAACTTGCTCCTTTGTTCCCAGACCATTTTGCCGGGTTCCTATACATATAGCTCCTGTATTTGAACTACTCCATTCCCCTTAGTTCCTCTTCTCAGCTAGTGCTTAGCCCCACTCTATACCTCAATCTCTAGCTTGAGGTAACGGAAAGCAGTCGAGGATTTCAGATTTTGTTCCTCCCTCTCACCAAACCTACTCAAAAAGAAATTAATATTGTGGAAGATCCTGAGCCTCTTCATAACTCTGGTATTTTACAGGACATGCAAAATTATGTCCCTTCTTTGTGTGCACCCCACACATTGGACCTTGGTTGGTCCAGGTCCACCTTCAGGGTTAGAGACCCTGCTGCATATTGAGACACTGCTAAGTGATAAAGATAAGGTGATAAAGTGAAACCCTGTAGAAATAGCTATTGTAAGAGGCTGCTGTCAGGAGAGGCAGCTGGTAGCAGACCCATTATTGTGAGCTTTTTACCCAGCTGGTAGTAATAAGGACTACCTGTAAGTATAGCATGAATGCTAAACTGGGGGAATTCAGGCACTTCTGCACATGCTGCTGAAGAGAATCCAGACTGCCCTAGGCTACAATCCTAAACACACTTTCCTGGAAGTAAGACCAATTGAGCACAATAGGGTTTGCTTCTGAGTAGACATAGTTAGGATTGCAGCCCTAAAGAGTAATTGGAGAAGGTTTTTAAGTGGTAGTGTGACTGGATCTGGATAGTGGGAATTTTTTTGCACATTTGTAAATAGGTAAGACAGCTGAGACAAGAATATGTTCTGTTGTTTTTTGGGGGTGGGTGTGGGGGTGATAAATAGGCCTTAGCCTGTGACGACTTGCTCAAGGGGGGGCAGGCCCTTCAGACATGTGGCCTGTTACAGTAATCTTCCTGTATGATAAGTAAGGGTTCTTGGCCCAAAATCATGAGGAGCAGGTCTCTAGTTAAGAAAATATTGAGCTAATATTGTTAATATTGTGGGGCTTAAGAGTGTGAAATGTTTGATACTGCATGATTGTGCTGGGAAAAGGAATCGTGACAAAATATGATAAGAGGTTTCATTGTGCATATATTCTAACAGCATTAGGCAACATCCAGGTCAAATTTAGAGCAGTATTAACCCCAAAAAAGAGAATGTGTAATTATCTTCTCATTTCAGCTTGCTCTCCCAAAAAACATTCCTTTAGCAGACGATTCCTTTGCATGTACCATGTAAACTGGAAGGGAAGCCAAAATGCATTCAGAGGTCCAACCACAACAAACATTCCAGAAAATAGAATCCTGTGGATAAGCAATACCCTCTACCTTAAAGTTTCACTGGATATTTTTATTAATGGTTAAAACTCCATTGTAGACCTCCGAGGAATGTGATACATCAGAAATAGTTCTGAAATGTACGTCTGTTAATATGGCTCTATTACCTCTTCTAGTTCGTGATTCTTAAAATGATATAATCTAGTGTATTTCAAAAATTTTAATTAAAAAGGTATCTGTTACCATTATATTGTAGATTAACATAAAATGTTTTAATAATTATGTTTCCTTGAGCTTTGTTTGCAGTTACTTATTGCATTTTCTTTCTGAACCACATCATTCCTACTTCAATGCCAGATCAGAATTTTTAAAATGAGAAACTGCAATATGATATACAATTCAGATGAAAACACCTCTATGCTGGAAAGATGTGGTCTGCAACTCCTTGAAATGCATTGTTTTGAAACAAATGGATGCTGTTGAATGGCAGTTTTCTGAAATCAGGATCATTCATTAACTTTAAAATCATCTGGCCATTATCCAGTTTTTTACCTCTTATATAAAGCAAACTTACAACTTGTAATCTTTAGGTTTTGCCTACTGCATTTTGTTTCATCCAATTGAGTCTAGTTTCCAGGGTACATCCAACTCAAAATCTGTGCTGCAAAGTATGCATGTCCAGCTTAGATCTGGTTCAGTCTGCATATGTCTAGGAAGGGACAAAATGAGCAGTCAGCAATGGTTTTCTAGCATACTAGATTGTATCCAATTTACGAGGGACACATTTTTCTGAAAGCTGTTGGAATTTCTGGCTATTTTTGCAAGGAAGATGAGTTATTGACAGTACAGTACATGCAACCATCAGCCTTAAGCAGGTTTCTAAATACAACATTATGGAATATAGAAGAGTTTCTGTATCTTAGGTTGCCTACTTGATGTGGTTCATTTTCAGGTATCACAAAAACTCACCAACAGCACAATCATATGGATCTCTATTCAGAAGTGAGGCCCATTTGTTCATTTGAAGTTACCCCTAGGATTGTAGTCCTAGTACAGTATCTTAAAATCTACCAAGTACACAATTTCCAATTTCCACCTGGCTTAGGGTGTAATCCTAAGAAATTTAGACTGGCCTGACCTATTTTTGATGGTATGGGGAGGATGGCATATGCCTATGCATTGACCTCAGACCCTCCCCCCCAGGAGTGGGGCAGAAGTGTGTCTTACTGCACTTTTGTGACATCCCTAGGTCAGCACAAGACTTATGTCAGGGCTTAGGCTAGCCTAAGTGGAGGTTAGGATTACAGCCTTAGAGCCCAGTCCTGAGCTCATACCAGCAGCCTTCCACTGGCAGTGGGTATTACAAATGTTCTTTAATGCATTTCTGTGAGCCCAATGCCAGTCCACTGCAGGAACTAGTTCAGCTCCAACTGGCACTGCACTAGTCCCGGGCCAGAACAAGTTCTCTGTAGCTTGGTGGTCATGCACGTTGCAGAGCAGTGGAGAGCTGAGGGTGTGTGCGGAGGAAGGCAAGGAGACATTCTGGGACAGGCATTGCAGGGGAGGCCAGGGAGGAGGCAGTCTATGAGGATGGAGGGAGGCAAGACCAGTGGAGCTTAGTTCCACTGAACCTAAAGCTTCCATGAAGGGCTTTTTTCCCTTACGCAGAGGCTCTTCATTCTGCTCCAACTTACAGAGGTGCTGCAGAAATGGTAGTCCCATTGTGGGACAGTTCTGCTTACTGGGGAATGAACATCTTCCTCTGATGAGGCATTTTGGTGCTGCAGTAGGCATGCACCAAGGGCAGCTCTGGATTGGGCAGTTACTCTTTAACAGCCACAAAACTTCCTGGTTTCTTGCCATTTTTAATTTTATTTCAATTTCTGTATCCCACCTTTCTCATGGGGACACAAGGAGGCTCACAGAAAACATAAAATCAATTAAAAACAGCCTTATCATTACATTCCATAAAATTGGACAATTAAAACACATAAAACATTATAAAAGAGTACCATAGTATTACCACAATAAAAAACACATAAAAGCAATGGCATCTTATAGCCTAAGGCTGCCATCCCAAAGACACTTTCCTGAGAGTAAGCCCCACTGAACACAATGGGGCTCACTTTTGAGTAGACATGGTTAGGATTGTGCTCCAAGTCTATAAAAACCAGAACAATTACCTCAATTTTTTCATTTGTCACAACATTCTGGTTGACTTTGGGTTCTTTTAGCCCTTTTGTTTGGCCAGTCTTAGCGTGACTCATAAGAGGGCCTTCTCTCATCACATGAGGGGACAAATCAGATTACATAGAAGTAGACAGTCTAGCCCCAAGCAATATAGGGGACTTGACTAAAGAACAAGACTCTAGCAATTGCTGTACACATAGCTTATTTACATACCTCAATATTTTCTGGTTTTCATCCAGACACCTTACTTTCTTATTGGTTTTTGAAACCAAGAATGGATATTAAACTTCTAGCCCAGAAGACATTAATTGTCCCCCAGTAGTAGTGTTTAATACTCAAGTGTGCTAAGTACAAAATGGAATAGAAATTGGGTATAACCTATTACCTAGAGGTTTTACCAGTCTTATAATGGGTTTAGAAAAACAGAGATTGGAATTGATCACTGGCTATTGCAAGTGCACTATGGAAAAATCATGGCAGAGACTCAAGAATGATAAAGAAGTCAATTACAAGTGTTGCAGCATCAGCATTGGTTTATTCTTTCTTTCTAACTTTTGACCAATACAGCCTAAATAGATTAGGCCAGTGGTTCTCAGACTACATATGCTATATATTGAAAACAACCAAATTGTGGTTGCCATCTAAATTAGGATTTGGAAATATTGGTTTCTAATTCTGCTGTTCATATTAACTGTAAACCATGGGCGCAATCCAGAGTAACTACAGGGAGTCCTTGCTGCGGTGTAAGCATAATTTACTCTGGATTGCAATATGAGTTTCTCATAGGTTTTCACTAGGTGGTGCAGAAACTACGGGTGCACGTAGTGCTCCCATAGTTACTCTAGATTGCAGGGGGCATTTTAGCAATTCCAGATTGTTGCTCAAACATAACAGTAAATGACATTTTACCCAAACCAAAAAGCAAAGAGGAAATTGGAGCGCTATACCCAAGGCATGGCCATAATGGTCAAAATCATAGTTTGACTGTTACGTATGATCAAGCCGTTGTCAAATCAATAGCAGTATAGATGTTGATATCACTGGTATCTACATTCCCTACGCATAATTTGAATTTGTAGTAGTTCATTATTGATAGATCTTCCTGCATCCTAGACAAATTTTTTGTCTGTTATCTGCATGAAGAAAATGGGAGACAAAAATTACACAAACGTGTACAGTGTTACAAACCATTTTATCTTTATTTATCCACATTAGCAAAGGAAGTATTTTCTTCTCAGTTGACTTTAAAAAAATGTAACCAGAACAAGGCAAAGCTTTACAAACAAATTTACTTATAATGCCTAACCCCTGTACTATAAAGTATGAAGATTCTCTTGTTCTTTGGAAAATGATATTTATCAGAAAAAAACTTTAGGACAAGAAAAGAAGATCCAACAAAGCACAGCCTGAAAAATGCTGCTATACAACACAAACATATTGAAATGCAGAAAAAAAAACTTCACACAGAAATGAGGTTTGGAAGACGACAAATGTTAAGCACCGACACATGCAAATGAAAGGCCAGTTTGCTTTGCACCTGTATCTTTTACGTTATATTACTAAGGCTGTGATCCTATGTACACCAACATGGAAACAAATCCAGTTAAACCAAAGATCTTGTCTCCAGGTAAGCATGTTCCTGATCAAAAGAAGAGATGATCCTCTTTTGTTATAGTCAAATGTTATCTTTGCTGCATGTTCACCCAGAGTTTTATAAGACAGTATGATATACATCACTTAAAATCCAAAGGAGCACAATACCCTCAATTTTAGCACATAGCTACTGGCCTTGAAATATGTATGCAACTTCCCCCTAATAAATCATTTAAAGAACAGATGTACAAACTTACGTATACTTGGAACATTTCTACAAGTAACTGTTTGAGCTCTCCCTATTCTTCCTCAGCGTGAAAATCAGCTGGCAAAACACCACAAAGTTATCAGAATACAACATAAGGATTTACAGTGTTACTTATCTATTGATTATCCCAATTCTGGACTTTTTAAAAGATATTCTGATGATCTGCCATGAATAGGAATGAATTATTTTGACCATGTTTTAATGATAAAGATTTTTAAATTCTAGCTGTGGTTAATTACATTTATTGCAGTTTAAAGAATGTGGAAGTTCAAAAAGAAAAGACCAGCAAGGCCAGAGAAGACAAACAAAAACCCTTATTATCCAGTTACCAAAAACCTCTCTTGATTCTAGTTTGCTTACAAGACGGTGACTTGCAGTACAAAGTGTTTGCTAGATGGACATTCATAGACTGAAGTTTGAGAGCTTTCCCTTGGATATACTCAAAAACATTCAATTGGAAAAAAACCAGTGGTTTGCTGCGTGTAGTTCCTCTTAGCTACTGCTGGAGAGCTCAGTTCAAGCTTCTCCTTCATTGGCAGCAAAACTGAGGTAATCATTGACAAAATTCAACATTCGCTTATCTATTTCTCTCCATCTGCACCAGGGGCTTCCTCCTTGTTCAGCCCTCTGATGGACAAGTCATAAACCACCTCTTCAATCTTCTTGACGTCATACTTGAGGCCATCATAGCGCTTCCTAAGGGAATCGTTTTTTAAGTTGAGAAGGCGGAATCCAGCATCCAGCTCATTGATGAAAGCAGAGATGCGGAGTGGGCGAGAGTAGTCCCCTGCTGTGACACTGTTCACTGCTAGCCTAGACTGGGGGAGAAAATCAGAGTTGTATAGGCTTAGTTCAGATGGAAAAGGCAAAATCAGAACTGGCCTGCTCAGCTAGAGTCCGGAAGACCATAACATTAAGAACTTTGTCCCTATTGGGAGTTATATGACGGCTTTCTGAATAACCCTGAAGCATTCTTTTGATTAAACTTCAATCCTGAAGGCTCTCTACTTTTAGTAATTCAGTATCCCACCATACCCAAACAGAACTACTATTTTTGCCAAGTCCTTAAGGGTCAATTATCAGCTTCTCCAAAAAGAATCATGTTCTACAATATTCCCTCACACTGCTAACACATGAACCAAATCATACACTCATTTGCCATTGTCTTCAATCCAACCATGTCAACACCACTATATAGAATTACAATTACAGTTCTATAGAAATATAGAATGTTTAAATACTCTCCACTTACCAGTTCACTAGCAAGAGTCAGCACTCCAGAAAGGTAATCCTCAATGTCCAGGTGAAACCCTCTTTCTCTTTCAGCTTCAACTGCAGAAGAGCAGAATAAATTTGAATTTACTTACATCAGTTTCAACAGCAAATAAGACACACACAATCTTCACCAATACAGAAGGGTGTATCAGTGATATATCGGTGTGTAGCAAAAAAAAAAATCCTGTTGACATTTGAGATTAGGCTTCTTAGCTTAATCATTGTCATCTCTGGCAGAAATCCTATCCAAACTTACCTGGTAGGAAGCTCCACTGACTATAAAAGGACTTACTTTGGAGTAGACATGTATTAGATTTTACTCAGTTACATATCTGAGCAATAAATGCAAACAGCGATAGCAAGAGCCAATTTTCTGCATAGTGAAGGTTCAAGTTAAATTGGGTAGTTATCTGGCAAAGGTAGTAGGGCTGGCAAAGTCTGAGACTTTGGAGACCTAAGCCAACATAGAGGAGACAACCAGGCTGGGTGGACCAAGTATGAATAGCTTGATATGACTTCATATTTGGCAAACTGCACCCTATCTTGCCATTTTTTTCCAGAACTCTATTTGATAGGGCTTCCACCTGTTCATACAAAATTTTGAAACTCTGCCAACAAATAGCTCCAAAATATGGAATCTGGGTTAATTTTGGATACTTTAAATCAGTAAGATGAAATAGTTGTGTCTTCATCTCAGTTTCAAACCATGTTAAAAATATTTAGAATCAAGCAAAGCAAATAAGACATAGATTTTGATTATCTAATGCAGGGGTCTCCAAACCTGGTCCTGGGGCCAGACGCATTTGTCCCTTGGCAAGCCTCCATTTGGCCCTTGAGCAAGCCCTGTAATTCTCCAGAGGCAAAGGGAGCTCTCCTCTCCACATATCAAGAAGATATTTTGAGAACTGGGAAGGCTGTGCACACCTCCTCTCTGTGGGTATGAAAGTGCTTATGAACAGGTCTGAAGAGCACCCTCTTGCTGTGTGTTGGAAAGTGTTTATGAACTGACTTGAATTCATTCATTCACAAGTTCCATCACTGATATATTCATTTATGTAAATTTATTTTAATTTGAAATGTAAAGCAATTCTTTTTTCTTCTGGCCCAACACACTATCAGAAAGATGAAGCGGCCCTCCTGCCAAAAAGTTTAGAGACCCTCTGATCTAGTAAACATGTGTTAAGTAAACATGTGTTAAGCCAGCCTCACCATTTTATGTGGCCTGCAAGAGCTGCATATTTTTTCTTCTGTCATCTTGAGCTAACGAGTTTCTTTGTGAGTACTTATTTCTGGTCATCATCTGCTTACTGATGTCACTTCTGGCCCACAGCAGGCACTACAAGTGCTATTTGGCCCACTATGAAATGAATTTGACACTCCTGTCAAATTAGTGTATAGTTATTAGATTTAGTGTATAAAATTTTTATTAAAATCTCAAGCTTCACTACACCTCTAAAATATAATACTTGTCCCCAACAACTACTTACTTCCAAGTATTTCTGTTACAGCTTCTCGGGTCACCAAGGTCTCTGTCTCCAAGTAGACAACAAATGCTGCCAAGAATACCAGGCGCTGTAGCACAAACCTCCAATGTTCGTGAAATCTGAATTTAAAAAAAATCAGTCAAGTTTAAACATGTGATAGTTATTTTTAAATTATAGTTGTTTATAAAGGCCAGGGTGAGGAAGGTGAGCTTAAAATTACAAAAACAGTACATCTGAATAGTCCCAGCACAAATGATTAAATACTATTATTGTCATTAAGAAACACATTTGTAGTCTATCCATTCTTTCCAAAGAACTCAAAGTAGTGTTGACACGGTTTCCACTGTTATATCTCTATAAGAGATTATAATGAAACTGAATGACTACCACCAGGTCACCCAGTAACATTATTATCTCAATTCAAAGTCTGAATACGATATACTACTACACATAGCCCTACTCATCTTTTCAACCTTCTGCTCCATCCCTGCACCCCAAAATCTTCTTCTGGCAAGCATGTCTTATGTCCCTACTTCCCTTCTCTCCCCATCATTTCCCCTTTTTGTTCTGACCATCCTTAAGACATTTGTCTCTCCAGCCCTCTTTCAGTTTTTTTTCTCTTTGTAACATATTTCCTCATAAGACTCTGAAGGGAATGACAGAAATTGAGACATAGGGGACTAAGGAACAATCTGGTAAATTTAGCTAGACCCTAGTTTTGAATTTTTCTATCTGGCACTGGAACAGATGTTTATGGGACCTTCACCTCCATTGTCTTGTCCAACTGAATTATGGCAGCTATGCCACTGGCACTACACGGGATCCCTGCACACACACCAATTCTTCTTCATGTGATACAAGTGTTGTATAAAACAATGCTGGTAACAACCCCCATTTTAAACCCGCTTTAGAATGTTTCTGTCAGTTACCCAAACCTCTGTCCCAACATGTCCAATCCACTGCACTAGCAGTAAATGAAAAGCCTCTACTTTTCCTAAGATTTCACTCTGAGTGAAATATATCCACCTTCTGAAATATTTACATGTATATGCATATATCCGCTGATTGCTATACTTTAGCTCCATGCCCTAGATAGACCCACCAGAAAACTCTGCTTTTATCTTCCAAAACCTTGTGTTAGGGCTAAAGAAAATTTAGCTGATGCTCCAAGGGGCTTCATAGAATCATAGAATCCTACAGTTGGAAGGGCCCTAGTAGGTCATCTAGTCCAACCCTCTGCCTGCAGCAGGAAATCCTCCTACAGCATCTCCAACAGGTGCTCATTGAGCCTCTGCTTGAAGATCCCCCGTGACGAAGAGTCCACCACCTCCCTTAGCAACCTGTTCCACTGCCAAACCGCCCTCACCGTCAGAAATTTTTCCCTGATATCCAACTGATATGCACTATACTAATAAGCTGCAGAGGATAAGTGTCAGGAAGAGCTTACTAACCTGTAGTACTGATCTACAGGGAACTTGTTTTTCAGTGAAGCCAATTGTGTTTTGACAGTGGCAAAATGTTCACGAGCTTTCTGACACTTCTTTGGTACTGAAATTAAAACAACAGCATTGTCAGTCAAGAAATAAAAATAATAAAAGCAAGAATCTATTAACACTTCAGACACAGAACAATGAGAAAACATAGCAAGTAGCACATTAAAAATATTTTAAAACTTTCACAGATTAAAAATGTAGTACAAAGTGAGCTTTAAATCACCAGGCATCACATATACATATTCTTGACCATCCAACGAAACAAAATATCAAAATCCATCAATATTTCCCCCACCCAAACACGAGAGCACCTCCTAATAACATTACACATTGTGCCCATATTACTTCTTGTAATAAAACTGGAGTTAATTATGGTACCATTACTTGCCAACATATTTTCTGAGTCATTAACTGCCCTAGATGCCACCAACATCTGGCCCAGGACAAGGAAACTTCTCACCCAAGACATTTATGATTCACCATCATCTGGCTTAGGAGAAGGAAAACTCCCACCTCAAACTTCCACTGCCTTGTGGCTATACCCATCTATGGGAAAGGCTTCAGGAGTAAACCTTGAAGAAAAATCTGGAGCCAGAGTCCTGAAAGCAGTGTTACAAACCATGGTCTGGTAACTCCTGTGACACAGCTGGAACCAATCTTATCATCCTTGCCATCCCATTGGACTATTTCAGTGGCTTGGAGAGGGGGATTTGCTGCTTGAGTATCCTCCATATCAATCTACCCAGGCCTTCATCCCCTGGAGGGGACACTTTTCCCATTTGGAGCACGATACCATGGTCTTTCAAGACCGACAGATGCCAATGAATGAACTGTCCCAAAATGGAAAGCTTATACATTATTATTACAGGATGTGCTTTTTACCCAGTTCACTTCCATGCTTCTTTAATTCACAAAGAATAAATTCTAAGCTATTCTCTGTAGGGGGGGAAGGGTGCTCATCACTGATTAGGTTGCCCTTCCCCCATGTCAGCAGGTCCTGTTCCTCCCAGGACAGGAGCCCATGGTATGAACTCCTGTTTTTTCTAGCAAGAAAACATTTTAATATCTATGCACATAAGCATTTTGCAGTCCTGGGTGGCAACTCTGAATCTTCCCATTTTGTCTTCTTGTTTTATAATTAGTCAACATTCACAAATGTGTTAACATGCTACAGCCAAACCCAATTAACATACTACAGACAAACAAATTATGACTTACTGTCGTGAAATCCTGAACCTTGGTGGACCCCTTGTAGCACTGTTAGAATTTCCCGGGCTGTTTGCTCCAGACCTTGAACAACCTTCCTGATTTCCTGCAGAGAACAGTAAAATATTCAAGAATTTGACAGTACAAAAGCAAGAGACACACAAGTATAGCTTTGCCTCTCTAGAAAACCCCTATACAGTATTAGCTTAATCCAGAGATCCTGGGAAAGTCCTAGAATAGCATATAAATGAATTTGTTCACATCCATAACTTAGGTTTTTTTTTTAAAAATCCATTAGTTTCAGTTTCATTTGTTTTGTTAAGTGCAACCTTTCCTACCCGATACAAGCAATGCCTGCCAATGTACCCTCTTCCTTACAGCCAGGTGGAGGAATAAAAAATACTATATATGCATGCATGGAAACAGAAAACTAACATGAGAAGAACACTTCTGGATCAGGTCAAAGGCCCATCGAGTGTAGCTTTCTGAGTATCATAACAACTCATCAAGTGCCTCAGGTGTGCAGAAGACAACAAGCCCCATTGATTATAATGGTCTTATTTCTAGTAGAATGGCTTGGGCTCTGAGGCTGCACCCCTTTCCTGAGAGTAAGACCCATTTGCACACTTTCCTGAGAGTAAGACCCATTGACTCTAATGGGGCTGGCTTCCGAGTAGACAGGCATTGGCTTGGGCTCTAAGGTTGCACCCTTATCCAAACTTCCCTGGGAGCAAGCCCCAGTGACAATAATGGGACTTACTTTCTGAGTAATTCAGAGCCAGGGATTGGGCTCTGAGTGGGTCAAGCAGAGCCAGGGAACAGCAAATAGACTCAATGTTGGGGAAGTTACTCCAGACAAAAAGAAATATTTCTTTACCCAGACCCAGGGGCAGAGAGACCAGATTCATTGGAAAAAAATAGAACAAAACGTAGGACACCCAAGAAAAATGTAGGACATGACAAAATACCTGCTAAAATCACTCAGACATACTGCTTTAAAGTGGTTAATTTAAGGATTATCATTACTAATCAAATTGCATCTAATTTATTAATGACAAAAAGGCTCCGTTCTGTCTGCTCACAAGAAAATGGAGGACAATGAAGATTTAAGGCTAAAAAAAGAGGATGTGTCCTAGGAAATGAGGACACCTGGTCACCCTGATCTCCCCTTGCACTGTGAGGGGGGCCTATTTCTAAAACCCAGAAGTTGTGCCTTGAAATGCATTGAACTCTACCCCCTAAATCCTTCCAACCCTTCTTTTTAAAGGACACATATCCAGTGGCAGGGAGTTCCACAGGCTGAGCGCATGCTGGGGTTAACCTGTGGAACTCCCTGCCACAGGAGGTGGTGCTGGTGGTGGCCTGGGGGGAAAGAGGCAATGCTGGGATAGACTTGTGGAACTCCTTGCCACAGGATGCATTGGTGGTGGTGGTGGCCTGGGAGGGAGGGAGAGTGCATGCTGGGGTTAACCTGTGGAACTCCCTGCCACAGGAGGTGGTGCTGGTGGTGGCCTGGGGGGAAAGAGGCAATGCTGGGATAGACCTGTGGAACTCCTTGCCACAGGATGCATTGGTGGTGGTGGTGGCCTGGGAGGGAGGGAGAGTGCATGCTGGGGTTAACCTGTGGAACTCCCTGCCACAGGAGGCGTTGCTGGTGGCGGCGAGGGACCTATCCAACCCTTCCCTCCCTGCAGGGTCCAGCCTAGGCGGGCAGAGAGGGGAGGCCTCCCCCGAGGGCGGTCCGGAGGTCCCTTTTGGCGGATGTCCCACCTCGCGGATGTCCTGGTCGGCGGTGAGGCCCCCCTGCAGGATGGAGAACATCTCGCTGACGGACATTGCGGCCCCACGGCGACTCCTCCGCCGGTCTCCCGCCCAGGCTTAGGTGTCGTCCAAACAACGGGCCTTCCAGGGACGTAGCCTTCGGGGGAGGCGCGTTACGACACTTGGAGAGGGAGGAGACGCTCCCTCTGAGCCGCCCACTCTGGAGGCCGCTCCCGCTGAGCTCTCCCGTCACGGTCCCTCCCCTCAAAATGGCCGCCACTGCTGCCATCTTGAGCGGAGCCCTCACTCGCCCCACCCCAGCCCCCGCCCCAGCAGAGCCAGTCAGGGCCTCCCGCTGCAAGGCTCCGCCGCCCCAGTGCAGCTCCCACGTCCTCCCTCCCGCCTCCGGGCCTGGGAAGCGCCCTCACTGGCCTCCTCTTCCTCCCACCAGGCTGCCCCTTCTCTCTAAGAAATTGGCCCCATTAATTAGATCCCATACTCTTAAATTCAATAATTATCAGTAACATACAGCGCAATCCTAAACACGTCTACTCAAAAGTAAGACCCATTGTGTTCAATGGGTCTTACTCCTAGGAAAGTGTCCCAGACACTCCCAGACACTTTCCTGGGAGTAAGATCCATTGAACACTGTGGGACTTACTCCTGAGTAGACATGGCTAGGATTGTGCCCTTAGTCACAGGAAAGTGTCATTAGGATTGGAGCCATAGGCTGCAATCCTAAAGGTACTTTCCTGGGAGTAAGACCCATTGAAAACAGTGGGGCTTACTCCTGAGTAGACATGGTTAGGATTGTGCTCATATGCTGCAATCCTAAAGATACTTTCCTGGGAGTAAGACTCATTGAACATAATTGGCTTACTTTTGAGTAGACATGGTTAGGATTGTGCACATAGTGTTTAAATTAACCATATGAAACGTGTGTGGTTAATTTAAACATATTATTATTAAATTTGAAACTTTTGCATATAATTTATATGTGTTTGATATATACATATATACACCCTATATGTGTGATATATGCATCCTTTGTTTCTAGAAAAAAAGTATTGTGTAAATATATAAAGCACTGTATGTATCTGTCTATCTATACATACACACACACACACACTGCGTTTTTCCCCTAGAAATAAAGGTGGGGTACACAACATGAAGATGTTATTTGTAATCATAGGCATGTCTACTTGGTAGGGGCCACAGAGGTGCCAGTACTCCATAAAGGTGTGTGTACCCCCTCATAAAGTCCCCTGTGTATATGAATATGGTGTGCAAAAGTAAGTACACTATAGGCATAATGCAGAGTAACTACAGAACCTCTTACATCGACATAGTTATGGCACCACCTATGGGAAACCTATGGGAAATGCATAGAGCAATCCGGAGTTCGTGCCTCTTACATCCTCGTGAGAGGTCCTGTGGTTACTCTAGATCAGGCGTGTCCAACAAGAGGCTCGAGGGCCACATTTGGCTTAGAAAGCTCATAGATGTGGCCCTCGGGGCCCCTTGTTGGACATGCCTGCTCTAGATTGTGCTATACAGTATAAGAGTTAAGAATGTGTAAATGCTGAAGGCCAGCAATTTGAGAACTTAAGAGACTGTACTTGATTACAATATGTATATCATCCTATAGATGCTGGCCTGAGAAAGGTTGGCTGCTTTGGTTTTGGATCACTTAAATATGTGCCTTTCGGTTTTACAATTTAACAATAAGTAATATAGTGTTGAAATTAAGTACAGGAAAGCAATACACGTGTTTTTAGCTTTTATTTTAACATGTCCTACATTTGTCCTACATTTTTGGGGTGTCCTACATTTTTTTAAACATGTCGGGAATTTTGCTTGGATGTCGGGAATTTTGAGGGACCTCTTTTTGAGGTTTGGGCATCTGGTCACTTTGTCCTTATTGTGACAATGTTTTCTTATAATAAAAACTGTATACTTAATATATGTATACACTCCACAAATAGAGTATGTATACTCCATATATAGAGAGTTATATTTTATCATGTCCTACATTTTTCTTCAGTGTCCAACGTATCTTGGAGGTGCCGTGTCCTCTTTTGTGGTTCTGACATATGGTCACCCTGGATCTACATGTGATCCTATCTGGCTGGCAGATTCTTAACAGCTACCGAGGGGTTCATTTGATTTGATTAACAGCTGATACACTTTGAGTCAGTTGGCAACCTTGCTCTTCATAAGGAGTGAAATGGAATGATTTCTAAGCATTGAGCTACTGTATATTTCAGTGTTTTTCTGACTACAACATTGCTAAAACTGGTCTGCAATATTTTTTGTGCTATGATCCCAATAAAAAATAATTTGAGACAATGGACCCACCCAGAGTGCCTCTACCTTTAAGCGGTGCATAGAAGAGGGAATTTAGGCAGGTGCTACTTTTCAAACCCTTCTATGTTGAGCTTCACCTACCTAAATTCCTTCTTCTATGCAGTGGTTACAAGTACAGGCATGCTGTCCTCCATTCTATATGGTCACCCTTCTATACCCTATACCATTCTATATGGTCACCCTATACCACCATATACCTCTCCCAGAACTGGATGCATGTAATCAAACCCCTGTTGCTCTCTGCCCTCCTTGTTTCCACAGAACTCTTGTGTCTTCACAACAACCCTGTGAAGTAGCAGTCTGCACACTGCCAACTTTGGTAACTGCAGAAGAAGGCTGCATTCCTAAAGACACTTTCCTGGATGTAAGATCCATTGAACACAATGGGGCTTACTTTTGAGTAGACATGGTTAGGATTGGGCTCTAAGACAGCAAGAAGAGACTGCAGAATTTTACCAAGAACTCAGTTTTAACAACCAGGAGCTTTATTGGATTGGATTATTGGATTGCTTTGAAAGATTGATGTGATCTCCCCCCTCATTTCCCCCAAAGAAATTAGGCTTCTCCATCCATTTTGGGTAAAGACCCACAGGTGTAATAATATTGACCAAGACAGTATTGTTTTTTGAGTTCCAAGCAGCATTGTCTTTCTTTGCATTATGCAGTGCCCAACCCAGGAATTCATTTTCAGAAATCATGTTCAGGAATTTTTAATCTACATTAAATTACAAGGCTTCAAAGATGAAACCATAATGTGATTACTACAGTTTTGTAATATAGTTAAGAAAGCTATATAAATGCTAAGTGTTATCATTATCTGAGTCAGCATGTGAAATCTTTTGATATCACTGCAGCATCTTAGCTCAGTCAGGGTGAGCTGGCCTAAACTGGCTTAAGGGTCTTCTCTCTCTGAAAAAAATTGCTACACTGAACTCATTGATCATGTATTTCATCTTGCATGTATTTCATCAAACACAAAATAAAAAATACACAATACATCATGTATGAAGGAGGGTATATGTTTGCTTTACAACTCTCAGTCAAGGTGTATCCTGCTTAAAATACAGTTTAGCAATAACTTGTGATGGCAAAATTATATATAAAGCAAATTCACCCTATTGCAAGGTGTGCCACAGCACTCCTCCATTACAGCCTCAGTACACGAGTATAGGGGGTAGTAGTGAATTTTACTGAGTTCAGTGAGGTTTACTTCCAAGTCCTATAGGATTGTGATGGGGAGACATACAAACAATTACATAGTTCACACATAATTTTTCCATCACCTCAGTTTGAAGCAGAAGATCATGAATGGCATGTTTGCAGTAGTGATCACAGGCCCACATCTTCACTGGGTACATACTGTAATACAACAAGGCTCTATGCCTTGTTTCCAGCAATCCATTAAACATGTATTTTTAAATGGAGTGCTTAGGCAGCAATTCAAATAGATTTGATTTCTGAGAAAATTTGCATAGAATCACGTGAGTAGACCTCTTCAGTCACATGGTTGCCCTCTTCAAACCAGGTGATACAAAACAAAAGGCTGTGGTAATGTGAAAACTGAATGTTAATCTTGCAAAGCAGAAAAATGAAATTAATAACCATGTCCTTTATATATTCAGACTAAATGTCTGCATTTAGGAACTGTATGTGCTATTTTAATGCAGACTCTTGGGGCTGTTGTGCCATCATATGCCTCAACATAAAAAAATTATTTTCCTTCATCAAATAATTTTTTATTTCATAGTAACAAAACATATTTTGATGGGATATACAGATCTAACTGCATACTGTACATACAATGTACGTGTGGAGGGAATAGACCCTGTTGCAGAATTGTTTATACACTAGGGGGCATCAAAGTTCATCTGTTTAATAAGCAAGACCTTTTCCTTAGACTTCCTTTTTCTATATTTTATGTCAACACATTTGTTCATAATTTCTCAAATATATTCTGGGGAAGATTTTGCACTGGAAGAATATTGGTTTAAAAAGGATTTCCTGTCTTCTCAACAAAATGGCACATTTTGGACTGGGAAAAATGTGGCACAACTCAATGGCATAGCAATAAATTTTATAACTGCATGGATTGTTGATATGCCAGCAGTACAGTAACACCCACCCCTTCCTCAACTAGATTACTTCTGGGTATAGCTGTAGATATTCATTGCTAGAAGTGCGCCACACTAGCCAACTCTACCTGATTAGTTTCAGACTACTCCTGTAGGTGCATTGTGCACTGTATTTTCCGTATTTTTTGCATTTTCCGTCATAAGCTGAACTTTGAAGCCACAGTGCATGGCAGCTGTGACTGTAACTCATTCCAGTTCCTCAGGCTAAGTGAATAACTGACAGCTCTTGCTCTTTCCACATTCGTGGGCTTGAAGGACAGAATCAAGGCTTTATATTCTCCACTACAAGAAAGAGGCTTTGCTGACACTTCGTTCTCTCAAGCATTTGACAACTATTTCCTTACTTCAGCAGCTGACAGATTTTGTCAGTAAATTAGACTCAGCCACCTATTGCGAAGAAAGAAAACTCTGGGTGCCAAAAGAGTAATTTCTGCTACTTGGGACTGATAGGTTAACTACTACGGGGTGATGAATGTGCCTATGTCTACAATCTAGAGTAACTACAGGACCTTTTACACCAATGTTGTTACGGTGCCACCTATGGGAAATGCATAGAAAATCCAGAGTAAGTGCCTCTTACGTCTTCCCGTAGTTACTCTGGATTGTAGGGTATGTTTTTAAACTGGTTTCTGCCCAAGGTTGTATATATGCAATGTGATCAAATGCATACACCTGTGGGCCAGGCAGAACAGCTGTGGGGGAGCAGATGGGCTCAGTCTTGTCCATCTTCTGTGGACAAGATAGCATCTTGTGACACCCCCAGGCCAGAATGGGACATGTATTGGGGCTTATGCTGGCCCAACTAGGGGGTTAGGATTGCATCCTTACTCCCAGTAAAACAGCCTGAGTGCCCCATTTCAAGATGGTAGCAGCCACAGCCAGATTCCAAGTTGGCAGTACACTGCTTTTTGTGACCATCCTGCAATGAAGTTGCAAAATCTCAACCTCCTTTTTGACAACCACTGCTTTAGATACCATGAAGTATCAAGATACTTTTAATAAAACTTCCAAATTGGCTACAAGCTTTCTGTAGCTCAATAACCTGTGCTAACATTTGCAAATGTTAACTATTGTTGAATGAAAATTGGTCATCTTACGCTTAAGTTTATTCTTTTCCTTGCTAAATTTTGAGTCTTGAGTCTGATAAATCTTATCACAGTCCTGTGTGTGCTTGCTTAATAGTAATAAAATACTGCTTAAGCAGTAATAAATCCTACTGAACTGAAAGGGTCTGACTTGCAAGTGATTGGACTTGGGGATCATAGCAAAGGGCCTTCTGCAGTTTTGAGCAGAGTGTGGAGCATGAAATCTTCTGAGTGGCTGAACCATAACTCATGACACAGCATGTCTGTCAATGGAAACTATGTTTGGATAAGTATCAGGTGTCTCAATTTCTGCTCATGTGCCTGGCCAAGGGGGATCTGTGTATTTTTAACACAGTCAAACCTAAAGACAACGGCACAGAAGGTCCTTGTGGAGGAGTTTATTCCACAGTTTGGCTTGAATGATCATACTACTGTATATGAATTGTTGTTTTTAAAGTGCCCAAAGAATGCAGAGCCTCTTTCAGACAAGGATAAAATGTGAGACCCACAGGATTAATAACCTAAATTAAACATAACACCACAAAGAGTGTGATAAAACCAAACCAAGAAGGATGCCAGGACCCACTTTATCAGGACCCACCAAAAAATGAGGTCGTGCCTGGAAGTGACATTATCAAGCAGGAAAATGTTTCACAATCCTAGGTTGCAATGCTACCCATGCTTATGAAAGTTCAATTTATCATTGTTAAAACATACTGAACCCAGAGCAGATCTGTAACTTTGAGCCTCTTTCTTCCCCACACAAGATCAGAGCATGGTTTTACCAGCTCTGGAAAACTGGATAGGATTAGGCCCTAATTTCTGTCTAGCAGGCTGCTTTCAAAGGGCACAAAAAGGCAATTTCAAAAAAAGAAAGCCTTCTTAGCAGCCCACTGTTTTCACCTGTTCTCTCGCCAATACGATCTTGGGCTTTTGTTAGATGCTTCCAAGAGAAATCAAACTGTTCAACTCCATTCTTTACTGG
Source organism: Cryptoblepharus egeriae (assembly GCA_030015325.1). Lineage (NCBI taxonomy): Eukaryota > Metazoa > Chordata > Lepidosauria > Squamata > Scincidae > Cryptoblepharus > Cryptoblepharus egeriae. Next base: position 65,408,021 of record JAREYC010000001.1, on the reverse strand, counting down.
AGCAAAGGCAAGAGACGGCCAGCGACTGAAAGCAGCCATTCATGAGAGTGAAAAGCATGCTTTGTCACTACCAGTTCCCACATTTCAAAAAACTAAACTTCACTGATGTACCTGCAGATACACATACATTTTAGAACCTGGAAAGAAGCAAAGAATTTGAATAATAAAAGTGTTGGAGAGGAGGGTGAAGAAGCTTAGCTAGGTCATTAGGCACTCAGGACATATAAATCTTGTGACACTTCCATATGTCCAAAATATTTAATTAATTTTTATCAGTATTAACACAATTAATTAGATATTAATATTTTCCTGTATAAAAAATATTACCAGTCCTAACCAATTTAGACTGGCCTAACTCACCTGGCATATTTTCCCTTGGTGCTGTGGGGAGGTGGGCGTATGCCTGTGCATTGACCTAACCCCCCCTGTGGAGCAGGCTCGCCATGGAGGTAATGTGCGTGGATGGGGCCACGTCCTGTGTGGCCTCCCCCGGGCCCACCGCCAACTCCTCGCTAAAATAAGTCCAGGTGACACGGGGGGAATTTCCAAGACAACACTTTTACTGGCATCCATTTCTGGAGGTTCCAACCTTAAACGTTACACTTAAACACTCCCAACTCGAACACAGGTAAGTATTCCCTTTCCTTACCCCTCCCAGAACTCAGAGAGGCAGGCCAGTCCCTTTAACCAGGTAAGTCCAAAACAATGTCTCTTCAACAGATCAGTGGCAACCACCATGCGGGTCCTGCTGCCAGCTTAGTTTCTCCTTCCCGGCCTACCTTCTTCCCGCTCTTTCTCCTCTTTATATCTAGGCCAGGGGCCTCCACCACTCTGGTCATGGTGGAGGGGGAAACCTTACCTGGTCTAAAACCTGGTCTAACCCTGGCCTCCTTAAACTAAAGCCTCCTGGGCTTCCTACCCCTGGTTCTCGAGGTGTCCTCGCTTTCTGTCCCTCCAGTATGCTGCCACTTCTTGTTTCCTCCTTTGTTCCTCCAGCCACTCCCGCTCCCACATTGTCTCTCCTCCACCGGGTCCATGGTCCCTGTTAACACCGCCTCCACCTCCTGTTCTCTCCTTTCTCTCTCCTGGGGTGGAGTGCGTGGTGCTGTGTGCCAGGTGGCTGTCCCACAATGACACTGGGTTCTCCTTCTTCGAAGGAGAAGTCCAGCCACATAAGGTCCTCCGCCATTTCTTCTTCCGGCGTGGGCTTTCGTGCACCACACCCCCCTACCCCAACGAGATGGGGGGGAAGTGACTTACAGCACTTTTGTGACACTCCCAGGTAAGAACAGGACTTATGTTGCGGCTTTTTGAAAGGGGGTGAGGAGCACTTGTTGAGCTCCACTTTCACTGGATTGGGACCATTATGGTGGCCTTGCTTTCCCCTGTGCCTGACCCGAACATGAACCAAGGCACGTTTGCTTACTTGCAAGTAAACATGACTGTGTAGCTCTACTAACCATAGGGCTCAATGCCAAATCAGTTCCACTTTCCATAAGGCTCCATACATTTTTTTGGCCATTACTTTTGATAGGAAGGAGATATTTTCAGCTGTTTTCTGCATTAGATTCTGTTGGAAAATATGCATCCAACAGTATGTGACTTGATTGGTCAATACTAGCTGTCATACAGAAATAAGTCAGTAGGTGTCTCTAATTTTGCATTGTATTCTGGGGCTTCTGCAAATGATACATTTCAGAGGCCGAGCTTATTTCCTCTTGTCCCTTACATGATGATACAGCCTTGTGCACATATTTAATTTTCCTCTGCATTACTGTCACAGCTATTCCCTTCAAAGACTTAAAAAGGAGTGCTGTGGTATCTCAAAGCCTAACAGATGTTTTAAGGAATTAATGGTTTTCACAACATCCTAGGAAGCAGCAAACCATCCTTTTAGGAGACCAGACAGCACTATGTTGTGGTTGGGGGTAGACTTTTATTGAAAGTCTTTGCATCCCATCCTTCAACTGACAAGGTTCCTAGAGTACTTTATAGGATAACAATGAGACAGGAAAAAATGTGGGTTTTCTCCAAAGATCCCAAATTAAATGTTTCAATTCTTAATATTGCTGCAAGGGAGTACTGTACCAGTGGTTTCCAAACATTTTGGCCGGGGGGGGCGGAGGGGACATCATCTCTCTGACAATGTGTGGGGGCCAGAGAAATGATTTATATTTCAAATTTGAATAAATTTACATTAATTTAAATATAAGAGTGTATTAGGGACAGATCTGGATGATTACAAGGCTTGACTGAAGTCCAGATCTGTAGAGGTCTTGCCATGGGTGGCATTGAGGCTTCCTCTCTGGCCCCCGGACTGGGGTTCGGACACCCCTGTACTAATGAACACCCATAGCACTAGTGAGGAAGTTGCACTTCTTGCTCTAGAAAAGTGCTTGTAAAAGCCTTCTTGATCATGGGATGGATTCAGATGACTAAATACACCATAGTACTGTATAATTGTGAATACTGTACAATCTGAGCAAGTTCACTCTCCCTTATCTTCTTGTACCCCTTCCTTGCATCTGTCAATATCACAGTTTCTGTAAACCACAATGCTGTAGCTTATCTGGACAAAGAACTGCATTTTAACTGAAGTCTTCAGTCCATGATTCAATCATCATTTGAAACTGTGATTGAACTCTGGTTTTAAATGCTGGTTTAATGGTTGTTTTTAAGTTACTCTGCTTCAGCTTTGGATGAACCACAAAACTATGGCTTACATTAACCACAATGCTAACATTATGGCTCAGAAATGGAGCTGAGGAAAAGCGGGTTTGTAAGTTTGGCTGACCAAATAAACCATAATTCAGTAATCCATTCATGAGGAAAAAAACATAAGGCAGAATGCCAAGCATATATATCCTCTCATATATATCCTCTCGGGCTGTTGGTGGTGCAAGTGGTTATGACGCTGTGCCTGTTAACCAGCAGGCCAGGGTTCGAGACCCGGGTCGGCCCCACAAGACAGAGTGAGCTCCTGTCCTTAGCCCAGCTCTGCGATGCCAGCTGGATCCAATCGTATCGGCTCTGCCTTTCCATTGGACTAATTCAGTGGCATGGAGAGGGGGGATTTGCTGCTTGGGTAACAGCCTGTCCTCCATAACAATCTAACCCAGGCATTCGTGCTTTGCATGCAGCGTATGCAGTGCTGAGCATGATATCATAGTCTTTCAAGACTGATGGAGGCCTGCTTTAAATATCCTCTCAGTGTAGTCTTTTCAGTATGTCATCTTGTCAACCATTGTATGAAGGGAGTTTAGATTTGTTTTTATTGCTTTGCTACCGTATCTATGTGCTTGTTCATTATCACCTCCCTTTCTAGAAGGACATCAGGAGAACATGTATATTTTCTGCTGACAAGACAATTTGCATCCTGGACAAATGCTTCCTGACATTTGCATCCATTCTTTTTGTATCCTAGACCTCTTATGTTCCAATATATGTATATTTATATTAATGTACTTTCTTATTTTTGCAAGACAAACATAGGTTATGGTTGTAGCTAAGAGGCTTAGGATATATAAGATGAAGTTTGTACACTGATGGATGTATCCCATTGTACTGTATAGGCTTGCAACTTTTTCATAAGGATTCCATCCGCCCTGACTGGCTTATGTGGCTCCCAGAGGCAACTTAAATCGTTCCCTCTAACTCCAATTTGCTCCATTATGACAATTTTAAATTATTTGTCCCATTTGATGACGTCATTTCCTATAACACTGGAAAGGTATTAGTAACCATGGTCCAGGCCTTCTCTTTCAGAATCAATTGGCAGAATTTTATATACTTTTTTCCTGGAAGCCTTTGCTTACACTAATTTCAGAAGATTTGCTTTGCCATATTGTCCCTTAAGCAACCTTTTAAAAATATTTTGTAATTGATTAGCTGCTGACTCATTCACAGACACAACAACAAGACAAATGCTTTTCGAGTCAGCCGCCACAGAGCATAAAAATATGAAATATTTCACCTAAGAGTTATTGTCATCATTAGGGTTCGCCAACTTTTTGGCATCAAGTTGGAGAACAATATCCAAAATAGTTTCAGATTTAGACTAGATAATAAAATGGACTGATGCTTTTCATATGGTCAGACTGCACATACCCTCTTTCCTTCTTAGCCTTTATGTGGAATTCATAAACTTCAGTAGAGTGGTGCCTCGCATAAAGAGCTTGATTTGTTCCTGAGGCATGCTCTTTAAGTGAAACACCCTTTAAGTGAAGTAGATTTTTCCATAGGAAATAATGGAAACTCAGACAACCCCCAAAAGTATTCATATAAAATATTAACTGGATGGAAAAAGATGACAAAACACTTGAATTGAATTCAGAACATGCATTCAATGTGCATGATCCTATGAAGTCTACTTAGGCTGCAGTCCTAAAGATGCTTTCCTGGGAGTAAGCCCCATTTAACACAATGGGGCTAACTTCTGGGTAGACATGGTTAAGAGGCCGCAATCAAATACACTTTCCTGGGAGACTTACCTGGACTGCTGCTGGAGGTTCAAGGTGGTCAGTGGGGGCACTTGGGGGCAGTTAGGGGCAGCTGCCTCTGGCACCTCCAGGCAACTGCTCTCCAGGCAAGAGCCTCCATGTGGAGCACCAGGGCTGCATAGCACACATGCCCATCGCAAGTTTGCTTGTTAAGTGAAGCGGAACTTGTTATGTGAAGCAATATTTCCTGGTTATTTTGCTTGTTATGTGAAACACTTATTAAGCAAAGCGCTTGTTAAGCGAGGTACCACTGTACTTGGTTTTTAGATGTAATCAGTACTATGTCAGCATAGGAGAAGGGTCCTGTGTTTGAAAGTGAACTTCGGCTACTATCAAAATGGCACTTTCCTGGGAGTAAGACCCGCTGAGCACAATGGGGCTTACTTTTGAGTAGACATGGTTAGGATTGTGCTCTTAGAGTGCAATCCTAACTGCTGCTTGAACCAGTGCAGTCATTGCAAAAACTTACAAGCCAAGATAACTGGTGGGAAGCCCTACCCCAGGGGTGTCCAACATGCGGCCCGGGGGCTGCATGTGGCCCAGGACGAGGGTGGTTGTGGCCATCCTGCAAAGCTGGCCACCACCATTGGAAAAACCAGCTTTGTGGCAGCACCATTTTCGAATTTCATGTGCTTCTCTGCACGCTGCCCTGGGCGACTGCCACAAAGCTGGTCTGGGCTGCCTGGCTCTTCCCCCTACCTGTCTCCTGGCACTCAGACCGCTTCAGGCCTCTGCAGACCTTGCAGCGCTCACCTACCTGCATCCCCCAAAAGCAGCCTCAGCCTCTATCCCAGCTGCTGCCTGCTGCCCTTGACCTACTCAGAAGTCAGCCCCATTAAAGTCAATGAGGCTTACTCCCATGTTGCAGTCTGAGAGCCCAATGATGCATAGGTTGGGCTGTGATCCTCTCCAAGCTTAACCTTGGAGATATGCTGCAACCCTAACCATGTCTACTCAGAAGCAAGGCCCATTGTACCCACTGGGTCTTACTCCCAGGAAAGTGCATTCAGGATTGCAGCATATCTACAAGGTTAAGCTTGGAGAGGATCACAGCCCATCCTATGCATCATGCCTCCTCAGAAGTAAGCCCCACTAAAGTCAATGAGGCTTACTCCCAAGCTGCAGTCTGAGAGCCCAATCCCATGCATGGCTACTCACAACACCCCATGATAATCAATGAGACTTACTCCAAGGTTTAGCTTGGAGAGGATTGCTGCCCATCCTATGCATCATGCCTACTCAGAAGTAAGCCCTATTAAAATAAATGAGACTTACTCCAAGGTTTAAAAAACATAGGACAAAATATAGGATATCCTACATTTTGTCCTACTTTAAAAAAAGTTATTAGTGTTTATGTGCGGCCCAAACCAACTCATCTTCTTCCAATGCAGCCCAGGGAAGCTAAAGGGTTGGACATCTCTGCCCTACCCCAACACAACAGGACGAGGGTGTGGCCCAGGACAAGGTGAGAAGCAGCACAGGATGGCTGGAAGTGCTGAAATGCTCATTGAAAGAGGTTTTCAGCTATAAGTCTGTGCTGTTGTGTTGTGAATAACTGTTGCCTTTCAAGAAAAGATCTTAGAATCATAACAAATAACTCCCTGAAAGTATCAGCACTGTAGGCAGCAGTTGCTAGAACATAAAAAGAAACAGAATACAGGAACCTCTCATTACAAGCGCCTCACGTAACAAGCATTTCACTTAACAAGTGATTCCATAACAAGGAATCCTGCTTCACATAACAAGTTCCGCTTCACTTAACAAGCAAGTGCGCTATAGGCACGGGTGCTATGCAGCCCTGACACTCCACACGGAGGCTCTTTAAATAGGCTGCCTGCCAGTGCTGCTGCCTCTAACTGCTCTGAACTTGGGGGCAGTTGCCTGGAGGTGCCAGAGGCAGCTGCCCCTAACTGCCCCCAAGTGACCCCCCCCCCGACCATCTGAACCTCCAGCAGCAGCCCAGGTAAGCCTCCCCGGAAAGTCTCTTTGATTGCAGCCTCCTAACTATGTCAGATATAAGCCCCGTTGTGTTAAATGGGGCTTACTCCCTGGAAAGTGTTTTTGATTGCTGCTGCCTAACCATGTCTACCCAGAAGGATTTAGGATTAGGATTGCAGCCGAAGTAGATTTCATAGGATCGTGCGCATTGAATGCATGTTTTGAATTCAATTCCAGTGTTTTGTCATCATTTTTACATCCAGTTAATATTTTTATATGAATATTTTTGGGGTTGTGGAACCAATCGTCTGAGTTTCCTATGGGAAAATCTGCTTCACTTATAGAGCGTTTCACTTAAAGAGCAGGCCTCCGGAACGAATTAAGCTCGTTATGCGAGGCACCACTGTACAAATGTTAAATCATTGGATATGTGATGCATCTACAGTCTTAATTTACTCTCCTTTTTTGTCAAAACACAACTGATTGTTACAATGGGGATTGTTACTGTTTTCCACCAATATGCAAAATACCCGATAAATTTGATAGACTGTTTCAGGTCTATGAACTTATATGACATTTGAACATTTTGCACTGTGTTGGACTGTGTTATCCACTAGGGATCCGTTCCAGAACCTCCCGTGGTTTAAAAAAGCAATGGAAAAATAGGTTTAAAGACCAACTTCCACATTTCTTGCTCATCTACTGCTCCAAATGGAATAAGGTAGTGCCTCTATATTTGCAGAAGTTTGATTCTGGACTGAAAAATGGAATGATTGCTTGCATGACTGCCTCCTTACAACAGTAGAAAAGCTGTTTTTAAAACTGAGATATGCAGTTGCCATTCGTGTTGAGGCAAATCGGTGTATTAAAAAAAATCCATGTATAACATGGTTTGACCTGTATAGTCTTGATGTTTCATGGAAATTTTTTGGCTCTTTTCAGTCTCTGCAAATACGCAGTGTGGTGTCAGTTGATTTATTGAAACTAATTAGCAGTGCAATCCTAAGCACATTTACTTAGAACTGAGAGCCCAATCCAATGCATATCATCTCAGAAGTAAGCCCCTTTACAGTCACTGGGGCTTACTCCCAGGTAAGCTGGTGGGAGGAGCTCTGCAGGATGAGGGAGCTCACATACAAACATACATACATACAATATATACAGTAAAACTTTGGATTGAGTGTAACTTGGACTGAGAGTGTTTGGCAAGACCAGCAAACATTTCTAATACATTTTGACTTGCAATACAAGTAATGACTTGTAAAACAAGCAAAAAAGGAGTACCAACCAGGATACAGCTTGTTTCAGCGCTCTGCCAGGACCTGCTCAGCTTCTCCTGAGAGACCAGCCTATGCAGGTCTACTCTGAAGTAGGGACTTCCTTCTGTGTAAAGGGGTGGGGCAATGGAAAGGACCCTGAGAGACCTAGAGCACAATCCCAAACATGTTACTCAAAAGTAAGCCCCATTGTGTCCAATGAGTCTCACTCCCAGGCAAGTATCTTTCGGATTGCAGCCCTAGCCTTGCATGTCTACTCTAAAGAAAGCCCTACTTTAATCAGTGGGGCTTATTTCTGTGTAAGAGAGCAGACTGCAGCTTGAGAGACCTGAGTGCAGATTAATTTGTTTTGTTGTTCTTTATATTTTGTATTTTCTTCGTTATTTTGTATTATATTTCTCTGTATTTTGTATTATATTACTGTATTGTCATCATTTTTAAAGGAATTTTTTTTTTGGTTGTGGAACGAATTGTCTTCATTTTCCATTATTTCTTATGGGAAAATTTGCTTTTATATATAAGTGTTTTGGATTACAAGCATGCTTCTGGGATGAATTATGCTGGTAAATCAAGGTACCACTATGTATGCGTGTGTGTGTATATATAAAAAACTTATACATACAAATGTGTATGTATAAGTATATACTTATAAACATACTGTGTGTATTCTTATACATATACACACATGCATGTGTGTGTACACACAGACACGCCTCACTCTCTGAGGAGAGCCCAGCACCAGGAGCTCCCTCAGTCTCCAGACCCCTCCCACCAGTTAACGGTTCTGTGCAGTTCAAACTGCCTCATGAATATTAATAAGGGAATGCTGCAGCGGCTGACGTCACCACCCAACGAACACTGGTCGGCGCATGCGCAGTGCGCGCGGTGACCTCATCGCCTCAGCCACGCTTCAGATTCCAAAACCCTTCCCCCCACGCCGCCTCGACCATAGAGATGCCCGACTGGTTCCGTCTAGATAGACCTCTATGATAGACAGCGTTGTGGTGTCTGTCCCCTAGAACGAGCGCATGAGCAGTAGTGGTCGGAAGCGCTGAATCAATGGCGGGGACACGCGCAGTCTGCGTTACCGAACCCGGTTTAGTGCGCACGCGCAACACCTTGCTGAGAGGGTGTACTGCGCATGCGTAACTCTGGCCGGCTTGTTCCTAGGCAGGGTGTACTGCGCATGCGCAAGTCCAGTCCGCTTGTTCCTGGGCAGGGTGTATTGCGCATGCGCGGGAGAGCTTCCATTCTTCCCAAGCCTTGGGCTGCAGTTGTATCAGCTGCAACACTGGAGGGAGGAGAGCATCAGCCATGCACTGCAGAGGCTGCAGCAACCGTGGCTGGGTGTAGAGCCCCCTGCAGCCCCTGCTTGCCTGAATGCCTTTGTTAGCAGCTGCAGGAGCCCTCCTTTCCCTGCACCACCCTCTGGGGTCTGCACCACTGCCTCCAGGTAATCCCCTCCCCTCCCCTCCCTGCACTGTCATGTTGCATGGCCAGGGGGAGGGGCTGGGCTGGGAGGGGGAGCATTGTCTGAACTCCGTGCCTTGCAAGGGTCACCAGCTGCACTCTTTTCCCAGGGCCTGCCCCCTTCCCCCCCAAAATCTGCCCCCTTTTCTTCAAAGTCTGCCCCCTTTCCCCCCAAATCTGCCCCTTCCCCCCAAAAAATCTGCTCCTCTCCCCAAAAATCTGTCCCTTCCCCAAATGCCCCTTTCTCCAAAATCTGCCCCTTCCCCAAATGCCCCTTTCTCCAAAATCTGTCCTTTTCCTCCCCAAATCTGCCCCTTTCCTCCCCAAATTTGCCCCCTTTCCCCCAAAATCTGCCCTTCCCCAGAAAAAATCTACCCCTTTTCTTCAAAATCTGCTCCTTTCCCCCAAAATTCTGCCCCTTTCCCCCTAAACCCCCTTTTCTCCAAATCTTTTTTAAGCCTTGTGTCCTGGGGAAAAAACCCAAAACACTTCATTGCAAGGATTAATAAAGGGGACCTCCTCTTCTTGTAGAGGATCTTTTTTCCTGCTAAGCATGTAACCTTAAAATCAATAAATTCTCCCTGAGAATTCTCCCTGAATGCAGAACTTGCATGATCCTACAAGGTCTGCTTAGGCTGCAGTCCTAAAGACATTTTCCTGGGATAAGACCCATTGAACACAATGGGACTTACCTTTGAGTAGACATGGTTAGGATTGTGCTCTAAGCTGCTATCCTAAACATATTTTCCTGAGAGTAGGCCCTATTTAATACAATAGGACTTACTTTTGAGTAGACATGCTTAGGATTGCACTGTATGTGTAATAGTTTTAAATTTAATAATAAGTGGCACAGTATGCCAAGTAAAATAAAACAGTAACAGAATTTGAATGAACCATATAAAAGCTAAAAACACTCATATGTATTGCTTTCAATGTTCTCATGTCCTACATTTTTCTTGGCTGTCCTACATTTTTGTGGTTATGACACATATGGTCACACTGACCTGTGGCTGTGGGTAGCTTGCAAGGGCTGATGTGCAAAGGGAGCTGAATTGGAGTGGGTGGGACCCTGTTTTTATTTGGATCCGCCTTAGTTGTTTTGCATATTTTTTCTTATTCTTGGTTCTTCTTCATTCAAGGCAGGGAAGAGGGAGAGAGAGAGAGAGAGAGAGAGGGAGGAGGGCACAATCTGCCCCCCTTCAAACATGGTGGGATAACTCTTGATAGAAAGTGAGCTGCTGCTGAGTGGGGAGAGGTTGGCTTCACTGTCCAGGCCCCTCCATCTCCTTGTTGCAGTGATTTATGGTCAAACAAAGCAAATCTAAGAGGGATGTATCTGATCAGGAGGAATGTATCTGGAGAGGGAGCCTAGTAGCTCCTCAGGTTGTTAAATGTAACACAACAAGAGGAAAAGAAACAAGACAGGGAAACGCAGCTTTTGTTGCATCCCCGCCTCTCCCCATTGTACTTAAAGGCGATAGTAAGGCAGGCTGTATGTGCTGTAGAAAAGCATTCATGTACCGTCTGGGTGTCTTCCCTTAATTCATCTGTGCAGATCCTTTGTTTTTATTGTCCTCTCGCATTGGTTGGTGTCTTTATTCACATTGTCATGGTAGCCTGTATGAGTTAGCTGAGTGTACATCTGTGTGTATGTATGTATGTTTGTGTGTAGATTATTGTGGTGAAATAATCTATGAATGATCAGTATTATCCATTTGATGTATGCGTACATGTGCGAGAGATAAAAAAGTGGTGAAAATGTGTGTGTGAAGGAGAAATGAAATATGGATGATCAGTGTTATCCATTCTGATGAGAGAGGAATAGAGAGAGGGAGAGAGAGGGAGGAAGAGTGGGTGGGTGGGCATTTATGATCAGTATTATGCATTCTATATGTGTAAGTTTATTTAGCGTATGGCATACAATACATAGACTTATGGTAAATCAGGTGTTAATGTCCATCCAGCCATTTAAGGAGTGAGCAAGTGTGAGAGAGAAAAATGGTGAAATCTGTGGATGAACAGTGTTATCTGTACTTTCAGTGGACTTCAGCCTCAGAACCTTAGCGTTTTATGATTTTGTTATTTACGATACATAATGCAGGCAGGTATCATATGAAGCCATGACAGGTGTGTGTAGATGTCAAAATGTCAAATGCAGGGGAGAGCATATGTTCCTGAGGCATCTGGTGGGCTGCTGTGACATACAGGAAGCTGGACTAGATGGGCCTTTGGTCTGATCCAGCAGAGGCTCTAATGTTCTTATGAAAGTTGCAATCCTGTTAACCCTTCCATAGGGGTAAGCCCCATTGAATTCAGTGGGACTTACTTCTGTGTAAATATGCATTGGCTTATATTAAAAAAAGAAACACTTGATGTGGGGAAATGTTTAGTTTATTTGTTGAATATGAGCTTTGTTGTGTTTTGTGGCGGAGTTTGTGCTGTTTCTGTTCCATTTCAAGAGCAGGATGCTCCATTCTGGAGCTTTTTCCAGGTGATCAGTTTAGAGTGCAGCAAATGTCCAACAATGGCTGTGTTTTTGTTGCTTGAGATCCAGATGTCTTATGAAAAGGTGGTACTTTTGTTGTGGAGAGATTGCATTTTTACAACACTTAAATCTTCTTTCTGTTGTAATTTAGTTTATTTAAATGAGGTTTCATACCATGTAATTGTAAAGTTAAGAAGTGGAAGAAAAGAAGACTTTAAAGTCTCTGCATTTGAGTGTCTCAGTTAAGGTCCTATAGTCCTTAAGTTCCTATAGTCCTTAGCCCTGTTCATTATTGTCAGTGCAATCCTAATCCCTGGTTCGGCTGGCATAAGTCCCATTCTGGCCTGGTGTGCAGCTGGCACAAGTCCCATGCACAACTTCTGGGAGGGTTTGGCCAGTGCACAGACATGCACTTGTACCATGGGAACAAGGAGATGGATGACTTGTGCTTATTGGTTAGCATTGTGCCCTGTGGCTTCACTCCTAACCTTCAGCTAAGTTGGCATAAGCTCTGGCCTAAGACCTGTGCTGACCTGGGGGAGTCACAAAAGTGCTTTTAGGGCACTTCTGTCCCACTCTAGGAGGTTAGGCCAGTGCATAGGCAAGCGCCAACCTCCCCATATCAACATAGGAAAATATACAAGGTGAATTATAGTGGTTAGGTGGTTAGGATTGTGCCGTGAGTCTTTCTGTCTGTTACACGTACCAAATTCTTGATACATCGGTGGATACTTGGTATTTTGTATTTGGTTTTCTGTAGTTTGGGATTTCTCAAGGTGTGTCATTTTGTCATTGTTCTTTCATTCCTTCCCATCTTCAAACCGTAGTGTATTGAAAATATGATACAAGAAATTGGAGAAGAGAGACGCACCTCTCTATGCTGTTTTGCTTTTTCTTAATTATTGAAGAAAATGAATGCTGCTTTGAAGGATCACTCAAGTGGCAAACACAAGAAATTTTGTCAGTGCCTTACATGTTATTTTGGTCCTAGACAGCCTTATTCCAGTGATTTTTTGACCAGTGTGTCATGGATAGTCCTCAGGTGTGCCATGGGAATTTGGAGATGGACATTCAGTTATAGGAAAATGGGAGGAATTGAACTGTCTGAGGTGCCTTGTCAGTGGTAAAAATAAGTGATGTTGTGCCTTGACAGTTTCAGTGCCTTGTTAAGTGTTCCTTGAGAAGAAAAAGGTTGAAAATCACTGCCTTATTTTCTCACCTGTGTGCATAATTAATCTTGTTAATTAATCTCAATTAATCTTGTAATTAAGAGGAATCTTGTAATTAAATAAAAAGCATGACTTCTCCTTACTCAAGTGAGCTTCCTGCCGTTTGGTAAGATACTACCCTTCTACTGTAGCCTGGTTAGCAAGGTATTGGCATAAAAGTGGGGAGTTGTTCAAACTTATTTATAGAGGGTCCTACAACATTAGATTCATGGGCCACCTGCAGCTCCTTCCTTTTTGTGACTTGTGGAAGAAATTCATGGCACCTGTTTTGTGTTGCCCACCCAAGACAATCAACATCTTGTGTTATGTTCAGTAATGTTCTTTTTCGTTTCTAAGGTAGTGCATGTTTTCAGCATTATTGTAGCTAGCCAACAATATTGTATGATCCATCTACATGGATGGATCATACAATATGATCTTCAACATATATGCTACTAGGAGAATGAAAGCCATGTGTTCTTTTGGTCTCTGTTGACAAAGCTAAGCAAGGAGAAATATAGATAAGCATGAATAGAAGTGACACTGAGATTGGAAAAAGGAGTTATGCTATAATGGAACCAGATCAAATAATCTCTAATGATTGAAATATAGCTATTATAACAGTAACCTAAGATATGGACAAAGAAAAATGGGTAAAACTTGGCTGGGTTTTAAACTTATTTATTTATTAATTTTAATTAATATTTTTCTCTCTCGCTTTTCTTCAATGCAGACTCAAAGCGGCTAACAGCATGGAATTTAAAACATAATCAATCAACAAAATACTTAAAAACAATTTTAAAACATTCATGCTTGCTTTCATGATGGAAGAAATCGCAGGGGTGGATAATCAAGAACGTGTAGTGTCAAGGGAATTATAGGAACAGTAAAAAATAGTGCCAACTTCTCAGCTGGCCATTGCAGTTGTGCCTTTATGAACGGCTTTATACATAGACATTGATAATTGATTATTTTAGTAAAAAGCTTCCCTTGCTGATTGTTTGCCTGGCTGTTGTCAAATGTTCAAAAGCAAGTTGTGCAGCTTTTTCTTGGTTAGCCCTCAAAAAGATTTTTTTTTTAAATGGGAGAACACACCATAGTAGATCAGTTAGAATGCTGACAGGAGAATGCATGTTGTGGTGTGTGGAGAGAAAAAGCAGATAATCAGAGAGTAAGTTAAAATGTGACAAAAAGATTTTCTACAATTAACATAGTATGCAATCCTGCAGTTAACACACACGTAAAAATGATCTGCAGAGTTATTGTATCTTTCATGTTTGCTAAGAATTATAATGTAACTGGAGCATATTTTGACTTGATCTTGGTAGTTATGCCTAGATCAGGGGGTCCTCAAACTTTTTAAACAGTGGGCCAGTTCACTGTCCCTCAGACACTGTCGGGGGCCAGACTATAGCTTCCTCCCAGCAAGCCATGCCCCGCGCCTGTGACGCATTCCTACACTGAAGTAAATCCCAAGATAGTCAATGGGCTTACTCCAGGAAAGTGTGGCTAGCATTGTAGCCTCAGAGCCCCATCCTAAGCATTTCTACACAGAAGTAAGTCCCATGATAGTCAATGGGCTTACTCCCAGGAAAGGGCTTCCTGCTCAGTCCCTCCTGCATTCTTGCACCTGGTGTTGAGGCTCCAGGGGTTTCCCCCCAACCCCTGGCGGGGGGGCGATGGGGTTCGGAAAGTGCCAGCAGACTGGATTGAGGACCCTGGCAGGCTGTGTCTGGCCCCCGGGCCGTAGTTTGAGGACCCCTGGCCTAGATAATGGTGAGGTGGGGGATTAAAGCATACCATTGGTTAACCTGTTAAATCCAGTGAATGACAAAGGTCTGAGATATATTGCAACTGAGCCATTTTCTTAGTTGTTGACACAAAGTGATCTTAAAGGTACATCTTGGAAGCAATTGACATATATTTAAAAGGAACCTGCTACTAAGGAAATGTGTTTAGGGCTGCAGTGTTCAGTTGTTAAAAGCTGAGTGGACAGAGTTGTTTGTTCAATTGTTTTCAGTCGCAAGGAAGCTGATTTATATTTTTAAAAAATGGAGAGACTACAGTATATAATTTATTTTTGTTCTTATTGGTATTTCCACATCTGGTTGCCAGACAAGCAGCTCTTTTGGACTATAACCATTCACCTGGTATCCATCCCCTACGTCTGTTGTTATAATTGTTGGTAGGATGCTGGGGTATCTTCCTCATTGTGTTTACTGTGTCCTGTGGTTCTTACAATGCGCATTTATCCATGATGCATGGGAATGAAATATGGGCATGTGTCATTGGATTCCAGAGAGCGAGGGCTGCCTTTACTGATGAAAATGTCAGCTAGTGGCTTCTGGAGGCATCCATCATATTACCAACTTGGGCTTCCAATTCCTATAGTAGCCTGTGAGTAATGAGGCCTGATCTCCACATGCTGGGCAGAATGCTGTGGTAGAGTAGAATTGAGACTGGTAGATGGGCTGTGCCACTCCAGATTGCAGACGGGTATCCACAATTTTGATTGCTTAAAAAGCAAGTTCGTGTGTGTGTGATAGAGGAAAGAACTGTTAAAATATGACTTGTGTTGCTTCATTCTGAAGTGGTACAGCCCACTCCTTCACCTGATTATTTAACCATTTCATTGTAACCATTGTACTTACCACCTGTATAGATCATTTGAGGAAATAGTCTGTTGAACCATTGAGTGAAGCTGGAGAATTGATGGGGTAGCTCACCTGACCCTGCAAGAAATGTACCCTATATCACTTGTAACCTATATGTGAGTTGGGGTGGGAGAGCATGAAATGGAGTGTATGAGTAAAGGAAAGTGAGCAATGTCTAATACTTGCCTCTTTTCCTTAAATTGAAGAACTGATTCTGGACATGGTTATAGGAATATCTTCCATAGTGGCATAAATCTATGTTGAAGAAGTAAATGTGTTGGAATCTGTGCATTTAATTGAGGCTTCTGAAGATAACTTGGTGGTCCATTGAGAAAGGATTTGAGGTCTATGAATGGGCAACCTTCTTATGGACAACCTTCTGATTGTTTCATGGAATGTTGGTCAATTTTAGAATGTTGTACTTTTCCTGTATATTAGTCTGACCACAAATGCTTGAATCTTTGACAGGTCAGTTCTAACTGTGCTGGTGAAGTGGGGCTACACAGCTTCTGCTGTAACCAATCAGCTGTACCAGTGCAGGTTTGCAGTAAGCTGGAGGTCAGTTTGGTGTAAGGCAGTAGTTCCCAAGGGGCAAAAATTGGAATTGTTGTGGACCACATGCAGATATGAGTGGTTTGGCTTTTGGATGGTATGTTTCATATGTGCACCTGTACAGACTATTGGACTACCCTCAGCCACAGCTTATCCTTAAGTGGTTGTGGAAATAATGATTCTCACATCCTCTTTAGTGGTCAGTGGGAGATTGCTTGCTCAGCAAGGAACTGGAAGTAATCAAATGTCATTCCCCCCCGAAATCTTGTAGACTACCATGAGGTCTTGTCTGTCATACGTTGGGAATTAATGGGGTAACAAATATTTTTCCCCTTCCCTCAGGTGGTACACAGTGGCCAGCCAGATGCTTCAGGGAGCTCATATGACACCTGCATCCAGGTGCCCCCCCTGCACCTGGCATTTTGAGGTTATCCATCTCTACACCTCATGGTTTGTAGCTTGTGATGTTCATTCCTCTAGGGCTTTGTCCAATCTCTTCTTAAAGGCATTGAGTCTAGATGCTATCACCACATCCTATGGCAGGGAGTTCCAAAGACCAAGTACATGCTGGGTAAAGAAATATTTTCTTTTGTCTGTCCTAACCCTCCAAACCTTCAATTTTAGTGGATGTCCCTTAGTTCTGGTGCAAAGTGTAAGGGAAAAGAGCGTCTCTCTATCCACTCTGTGCGTCCCTTGCATAATTGCATATGTCTTAATTTTGTCTCCCCTCAAGCGCTCTTTTCTAGACTGAAGAGCTCATTCTAGCAAGAATCAGTTGTAGCTGATTGTGTAACAAGGGCAACACATTCATATTCATCACAGGTGGTATTTATCACATATAGCTGTAATTTACCCACTTCTGAGTGATATGTTCCAGTGTCCTTATGGAGCCAAGATTACCAGAGACATGGGAGTGTCTGTAAAGTTTAAAAACATACAAGTTGCATACCAGGTGAAGACCAACAGCTTGCACCCTATTGAGGATCATGCCTAGTCCCTCATGTCTTACCTCCGACACTCCTAAGTGTCTTAGGGCACAATCCTATCCATCTTTACTCAGAAGTAATCCCCATTATGTTCAATGGGTCTTATTCCAAGGAAAGTGTGCTTAGGATTGCAGTTTTAGTCAGCTATCAGTTTAGTCTCAGGCTGTTAACTGCTGTCAATCTTACTCTTTTACATATACATAAATAAACCTTACATCTACCCTTCCTAACAACTTGGGGATTCACCCTTTCGGAGCTCTGATGATTTTCTACTTTCCAGATTCCTTGTCTTAATCTTACAACCTGTAACTTTCTCCTCCCTCTCTCTTGGGTTAGTTAGTTGACCAACAACTTTTGCCACCCGATGGGAAAGGATCACTTTCGATTGTCTCAGTTGTTGCTTATGATGATTAAGGGAAACCTAGTTAATATTAGGTGGTTCTCCAACTTTCTTTGTTTTCAGGAATTGTGTTGTTCACCTGAGAAGAAATGCCAATGTAATACAGTCTTTGCAAAAGTCTCCACAGTCCCACATCCATTTATCAGGTCACATGAATAATGAGGTCATAGTTGATAGCACTGGAATAAGTTTGTAAAAGAAGACATCAGGGCATGAAATGAGTTGGCTTTCCTGAGAGAGTTGCATGATGATGATGGATAGAAAAGTAGCTGGTGATAGTACATTGTTGCACAAACAACAAGAATTTTGTGGCACCTTAAAGGCTAATAGCTAATTGTTGTCATGTGCTTGAAGAGGCAAGAATGTTATTATGAGAACAACCCTAATCATGTCTACTCAAAAGTAAGCTCTATTGTGTTCAATGGGTCTTACTCCCAGGAAAGTGTCTTTAGAATTGCAACCTATGTCTCTTACCTTTTCATCAGTTCATCAGCTGTTTAGAGACAGCATTATTTCTCCTTATTCCTCATAAGTGCAATCGTGGATGGTGAGAATGGCTGGTTAAAGTGAGATTTAAACCTGGCCTTCTCTGGCTTAAACCTGACACTGTCCACTATATAGCTATGAACCTACATCAACAGATACATGAAATAAATGCATTAGATGACATGCATAGTCAAGTAGGGTGGGGAATTTTTTAAAGAATGAATTTTCGTTTTTAACTTGCACTGAAAACAAATACCCATGCAGCCAGGAGTTGGAAGTCTAGTAGATTTAGTATTAGTAATAACAGATGTAGTCTAGTATTGAATCAAATCTATATATATAAAAGAGAAAAGTCACTCACTGACTGACTCACTCACTCATCACCGCCCTGCCAAAACCGGTGGGCCTAGAAGCGTGAAATTTGGGGTGGGTGTTACTTCCGTGACTGAGGGGTGCACTAGGAACCGGTTTTCAGAAATTCCAACTGGAAGGGGGTGAAAAGGGGCGCAATGCGTTTTCCTCCCTATACTTTGCATTGAGAGTTGCTGACTCATCAACATTCCGCCCCAACTGCTGGGCCTGAAGCATGGAATTCTGGGAGTTCCTTCTGTCACCTGAACGCCCACCAAGAACCATCTGGAGAAACTTAACCCTTCAGGTGCTGAAAAGGGGGCAACGTGTTTCTGTCCTATACTTAACATGGGAGACTGACCAACATCCAGCCAATTTGGTGCTCTGTGCCTGGTGCACTGGGGGATGTTGTTTGGAGGAAGAGGTTGCACTGGGGAGGATGTTGTGCATGGGGTGATTGATGCGCATGGGGGGGTGTAGCGCATGGGGAGATGTTGCGCATGGCGGTTTGATGCTCATGGGGGATGTTGCGCATGGGGGACTGATGCGGATGGGTGATATTGTGCATGGGGAGTTGAGTCGTATGGGGGATGATGCACATGGGAGTTGATACGCATGGTGGACTGATGTGCATGGGGTGTTGATGTGCATGGGGTGTTGATGCGCTGTGGGGGGATGGCATATGGGGAAATGTTACTTCTGCAACACGGGTATGCTTTTTGCTAGTAAATAATAAATAGATGCAGGTAAATCCAAGTACACTTGCAGGCGAGTGCTCGTTTTGCAAATGTGATAGCTTCTAATGATGCAAACATACGTAGCGTATTGTGGCATCTTACAATTAAAATTTAGTTCCTGAAATGTATGTGAGAATAACTGCAATCCTAAGCACGTCTACTCAGGAGTAAGCCCCATTGAGTTCAATAGTACTCCTAGGAAAGTGTTTAGGATTGCAGCCTAAGTCTTGTGCTGACAATGCATGAAGTCCTATTTTTAGATGGCACAATCCTAGGTACAGTTTCCTGCTAAAAACTCCCTTCAGATTTAGTCCTTATTTATAGGTAGCCATCTATCTTGAAACAGCCATTAACCAGCAACAAAATGACAGGTATCAGAACCTGCAGCCCCAGATGCCAGCTCTGTCCCTATAGTTCTCTGTCGCTTTACAGGTAGTATTACTGTAGAGCCAGCTAACATCAAATGTGCCGAAAGAGTTCATTCCCTTGCTTGTTGTCAAACATGACACATGTTATCACTTGCCTACAATGCCCTTCTGCTGTCTGCGTAGGACGAACATTCCACATAAATAAATAAACTGACACAAATCTAACAAAAAAAGATGACAAAATTTTCGGCTGAGTGCATGATCACTTTGAAATAGTCTTTTGCTAGTTGGTAAATCGCCACTATCACCAGTATAACAGTGAATTTTAAAAGGACTTGATTGAAAGGTGCTAAACCAGAATTTCTCAAATACTCACATATGATAAATAATTTAGGCTGCAATCTTGTCAATACTTACCTAGGAGTCAACCCTACTGAATATTGTTGTGGAGCTTATTTTTGAGTAGACATGTATAAAGTTAGGGTATGAGTTCAGGCTGGAAAATAATACAGTGGTGCCTCACGTAAAGAATGCCTCACGTAAAGTATGTTTCACGTAACAAACAAAAATTTCTCCAGGATTCTGCTTCACGTAAAGAAACATTTGTTGGCAGTTGGGGCAGACGCACTGGCCGGCAGCCTGTTTAAAAAGTGTCTGGGCTGCCTAGCGCACCTGCCCATAGTGAAAGCAACACTTCTGCGCTGCTCCTCCTGTGGCGGGGTGTCCGCTGGACAGAGGGAGAGAAGAGCAGTGGAGAAGTGGGAACAATTTAGGGCTAGCCAGAGAGGAGCAGGGGAGAGAGAGGCTCAGGATGGAGAGAAGGAGAAAGTGGGGAGACACTTTGAAGGTGTCTTGGATTGCAGCCTCCTAACCATGTCTACCCAGAAGTAAGCCCCATTGTATTAAATGGGTCTTACTCCCAGGAAAGTGTCTTTAGGACTGCAGCCTAAGTAGACTTCATAAGCTCATGCACACTGAATGCATGTTTTGAATTCAATTCCAGTGTTTTGTCATCATTTTTATATCCAGTTAATATTTTTAAATGGATATTTTTGGGGTTGTGGAACCAATCATCTGAGTTTCCATTATTTCCTATGGGAAAATCCGCTTCACATAAAGAAAGTTTCACGTAAAGAAACTGCCTCTGGAACGAATTAATTCTGTTATGTGAGGCGCCACTGTATACGGTAATAGCCAATCACTGCTGATTTAAATGATTGCTGTGCTTATCTAACATTTTAAGGTTTAAATATGGTATGATCAGTCATCTACTCTAAATTGTATTCTGCTTGGTCCCATTGTTCACAAGGTCTATTCAAATTCTAATGGGAGCAGCCACTTATTTCATAATTTTCTCATAATTTTGTTAAATTTTCAACCTTTAAAATCTTATGGCATAAAATTTTATGGCATAAAATTTTCAGGGCACACAGTTTTTTTTCTTTTATTGACATTTGACAAGGCACACCCCACTGCTGGTGGAGGGGCCTCACATCTTCCACTAGCCCTACTAATATTATTCTCCCCAAAACACTAGCAACACTCTTGTGAATCACTGCAGCGCACCAGTTGAAAAGAGCTGATTGACCCAATTCTAATACAAACATAGACATGGTCGATTCTTTCAAACTCAGTTCTGCATACGGTCACCCAACTTGTGTATTTAGAATGAGACTGTGTAAGAGTATTGTAGTCTCAAAGCAGAGCGACTTGGAAATGAGTTCTGTATACATTACTGAGAGTTCTTTCATAGCAAATGATTTTTGCGATTGAATCCCCAAATACTTGGCCTCTCCATAGCTACCTTTGTTCAAACTGAACCTAGGGCGAGAGGCTTAACTTTAGTAAAAGCCTCTTTTGTAATTTCTGTATTTACTTGTTTAGTGCAACAAACCAAAAAAAGTCCCATTCTTGCAAACCACACAGTAAAATGCTTGGAAAAGTTGGAACAAACCACTAAACAGAGACGAGGAGTAAGTAAACCAGAGAAAACAATTGTGTGAATAATATGTCTTGTAAAGATGTGTGGCCAATGTATTTAAATGGTACTAAAAATGATTACTTAAATATTATCCAGATGGACAGGATATTCACATGTTTAAGGGCAGCTTAGATATTCAAAAATAAAAATTTTAAATGCACAGTATCTGTGTGTTTAACAGGGAAGGACAGTAAATTGGAACCATTCTCTCCTTTCAGTCTTTCAGTAAGATTTTTTGTGTTGCTTCTTTCGCTTTGGTATCTGAGGGCCTGCTTGGTTGCCTGGCATTTTTTGGTGCTTGTGTCTCTTGTCTGTCAATCAAGCTAATGTATGAATAATCCTCAAAGTCATCTTTTAAAAAAGATCCTGAAATGAACTGTTTATGGGGAATGTAAACATGAAAGTTGCTAATTTTCATGATTTTAAGTGGTATCTCAAAGCCTTTAAACCTGTGATAAAGTTGAAATAACCTTGATGAACTTTTGCGGAAGCCAAAACCCACTGCGTACTTTCAGCGCTCTGGAGCGGTTTTTCTTAATGTTTGTTCCCTTCTGCACCGCTTCAAATTGTCCACCTACTGGAAGTACTTCTGGAAGCCACTGGTGATAACATCACCAGTTACTTCTAAACTGGGAGGCCAGATGCAAAGCAACCAACATTGGTGAGTGGCTCAGGGCGGCACACACAAAAACCACACACTGGAGTTCTGCAAGACAAGTCTCCTAATAATCCTTGTCACATTGTGTTGCTAGTCTTGCTGCTTGGTGTTGGGTATATGGGCGACCCATGCGTACCACTGGACACCACTTCAGGTACCACCAGTAGTACAACTGGGTGAGAAACCTTGTTCTGGAGTATTGTTGGTTAGCATTTTGAGTATTCAGAAGATATTGCCATTAGTTATGTCATTTTTTCTGTGAACTTATTATTGAAAAGCAATATATTAATACTGTTGATTGCTGTAATTATCTGCTCTTGTCAGTTAAGGAAAAGTAATGTGTACAGGATGTTTTTTTGGGAGAGAAATCCTAGAGCTACTGAAATATTGGGCCCATAGTTTTTCATAGGTGTGTCTAAAGCAGTGCTTTCAAAACTTTATAGTACTGGGACACAGTTTTCGGAATGGCAATTTATTGCAAGCTGTGTGTGTGTGAGAGAGAGATATGTATTTTTATTTATTAATATAATAAAATATATTCCTGACAAAACAGTTACAGGCTTTATATACAGTATTTGTGTATAGTGCGCTCCAATGGGGAAGGTTGGGACCCCCAGTTTGTGTAAAGGCCCCTTGTTCCCTTTAAGGGAAGGGGAAGGGGGGCTATTTTTAAACTTGATACAGGTGTTGCCAGATTTTGGTGGTATGGGGAGTCCTGGCAAGTCAGACTTCTGGTTTCATCATGATTACTACTTCTACTATTTTCAAATCACAGGGAATCCTGCAACGGCTTTGTAAGACTCCCCACACCCTCCCAGACTCTGGCAGAACATTTGATAATTAGGTCATATCTATACTGTGAAGGTAGCAAGAGATGGGAAGTCCAATCCTTCTTAAACTTCCCTGGGGTGATGCAGTGGCATTGGCAAGGCTACCCTGTATCCCAAAGGGGATACAGAAACGAAAAGGCTCCTCTGGGTAAGCCCTGGCCTGCTCAATGTGTAAACTAGGACCTACGCAATGATATCACTGGCACAAATCAGTGTGTTCTAATCTATATTGCAGGATTAATCATTTTCTCTATAGAGTGTTATTGGATTGCCAACACTTTGCTGCATTAAAAAAAACCTGAAAGTGCCATTGCTTCCCGTAAGGCATAGTCTCTGTGTTTGCAGTTTGACAACCTTAAAATGATTAGACTTCTAGTTGTGGTGGGAGGTGAATGCAGATATTTGGTTTCTTAAAGATACAGGATGGAACTTAGCTTGCTTCTGGTCTGGAAATGTAGCTCCCTAATTCTGTGGTCACTGAATAACAAAGGAAAATGTCTCGATGCAAGTTTTTAGAGTTGCTTTATTTACTAGTGTTGCTTCAAATAATTCAAAACTGAACCATGGCTCACCTTTAAGCTTGGCCTTCATCCATACATCTTTTTAGTAGTAATGAGAAACACAAACATTTATCTATTTTCCATCCAGTATCTTTGTCAGTATGGAAATGCTTTACTTCCCTTTTACGTGGTTAGTTTGGCTCATCGAGAGTTCAGATTTGTTTTGCAGATTCCTTAAATTAGCACTGACCTGGAATAAGAAACTAGTGATATTGGTAATTAGCAAGTAATTACTATGCCTAGAACACTGCCCTTCTCTGTTAGGTGTCTTCCCTATGCAACTGTTTTTAAATGGGTAAATGCACACAACCTACAAAGTTCTTAATTTATAGTGTAGAATCTTAGTCTCCCAACTGTCAGTATGGCCAAAGACAGTATAGAAAGGTCAAGGGAAGGAAAAAAATACCTATGGGGAAACAGCATCAAAAGTAGCTTTGTTGAGCTGGAATCCAGAGTCATCTAGATGCTATTGGGAAGGCTTAGTAAGCCTGCCACTACTAGAAGATGGAGCTGTGGAAAGATGGCTTTACGTGAAATTGCTGACTTGGGAAGAAAAAAATTGGAGTCAAGATATTAATACCTTTCAAGACTCACCTGAGATTGTATTGTAATCATTTCTTCTGCCTGAACAAGCATGGCATGACACTAAAGCAGAGCATCTTCAGCTGAAAAATGGTGATGTGATGCATGTTGGAAATATGAATGCTTTTCATCTTTGTAAAACACTATCTTCTGTATATATAAAAGAGAAGTCACTGACTGACTCACTGACTCATCACCACCCTGCCAAAACCGTTGGGCCTAGAAGCGTGAAATTTGGGGTGGGTGTTCCTTCCGTGACGGAGGGGTGCACTAAGAAATTCCAACCGGAAGGGGGTGAAAAGGGGCGCAATGCGTTTTCCTCCCTATATTTTGCATTGGAGAATTGCAAATTCCACCCCAACTGCTGGGCCTGAAGCATGGAATTCTGGGAGGGATCCTTCTGTCACCTGAATACCCACCAAGAACCCTTGTGGAGAATTTTAACCATTCAGGGGCTGAAAAGGGGTGCAACATGTTTTGGTCCTATATTTAACATGGAAGATTGACCAAGATCCAGCCAATTTGGTGCTCGGTGCCTGGTGCACTAGGAGGATGTTGTTATGAGGGAGGGGATGCACTGGGGAGGATGTTGCGCATGGGGTGTTGATGCGCATGGGGGAAGTTGCGCACGGGGGATTGATGCGCAGGGGGTATTGATGCACCATTGGAGAATGGCATATGGCAATGGCATATGGCAATGTTACTCCTGCAACGCAGGTACGCTTTTCGCTAGTTGTACATAAAAACTTAGACGTATGTGTGCGTAAGTGAATGTGGTACAATACAATTTTGAATAAATGTGTGGAATTGTGTTGGATATGCAGGCCCCATATCCCCACATCCCCACAAATTTTGATTTGACTCTCAAGGCTAATAATGTCATAGTACATATCATTTAGGAGCCATGTGAAGTCTCATTGGAAATTTGGGTAAAATTGTCCTCTTATTCTTGGTGTTAACATAAAACTCTGCTGGATGAGACCAAAACTTACATAGTGCACAATCTTGTTTCCCACAGTGGCTCACCAGCTCCTTCTAGGAAGCTCTCAAGCAGGAGAGAAAGTATACAGTTGGGCCTCAATATTCCCAAATCTGATGTTCACAAATATTTTGAGTGAATTTTTTTCTGGTCTGTTTTTTCAGTGTCAGGTAGTGGGGACAGGCTGGGTCCCATAGCCAAGCTCGTCAAGCCTCAAATCTATTTAATTAGGGCTGACTCCTGAGAAATGGATCAAGGGTTGCTAACAATTAAATAAATGAAATATTGCTTATAAATAATTAAAATATATTTCTTTATATATCACCTTTTAAAAAACATCTCAGAAAGCTAGGTGAGTCCCAAAAGAGTATTTAAAAAGTGGGTCCAGATGCTAAAGAGTTGGAGAACCACTAATCTGTTCCATTCCAGAAATCACAATACATTGGGATGACGAGCATATAAGCACAAATAAATATGAGTTATTAGGTTCAGGGATGCTAACAAACTAAATTAGCAAACCAAAGCTCAAGATCCTTTTGTTGTGAACAGTGTATAGTGGGGAGTCAGAAACCTGTGCCAATCTGCTGTCAGTAGTCTACCAACAGAGCTACCAATAATCATCCAACGGCTTAATGGAATGTAAACAAAATGTAGTGTGGGTCTCCAAATTCAGTATAGACTGGATGGAACAATTTCCTTGCTGCTGCCTTATTTTTTCCATGCTGTTGACTTATGTTATTATTTATTTATATTTATATTTTAGGGATTTATACTCTGCTTTTCCCATCCCAAAGCAAACTTTCAAGGTGGCTTACAAGGTCTTTAAAAAATAAAATCAGGTACAGAGTAAATAAAAATAATTTAAAAAATCAGCACGACACTAGAACATTTTAACAATAATAAAAAGAAGAAAAGCAAAAACAACACATGAGTTCTAATAAAAAGATAAAGAGCAACAGCTTTAACATTGTATTATTTGTATTATACGTTGAAAGATTATAATCAAAACAGAGCAAGGTTCAAGGAGAAAAATTTGAAATTTTGTCAACAGTACTTTATGCCATTAAGAATGTCCTGATACAGAAGCTTTTGTGCAAACAATACAGGCAAAAGGGAAATAGTTGAAAAAGGAAGGTCGTTGGCATAATGAGCTCAATACAAGGGTTGTACTAAAGTGCTGCTAAACAAAGAGAGATTCTAGTTGGACCTCTTTTTGGATGGACTCTCCAAAATGGCCCCAAACAGCCTTGCTTGGAGAGTTTTTCAAAGGATTCTTATTAATCAAGGGTTTTTTAGGCCTAGATGTTCGCAGTGGAGTTTAAAGTGCAACGTGCAGAACAGTACCGGCTATTGTCTATCTCTCTCACTACTTGGGGGAGTCTGTCAGTCAGCGTTTGTGAGGACATACTGCGTAATTTCAGGGAATAAAAGCGCGCCACGTCATGAAAAAGTGACTTGGAAACAAAATAAGCCACTTTTCCTCATCCAAGCACTCTGCTTCCCAACCAAGCATTCTGCTTCAGGAGGTGCTTATCTTATCAGTTATATTACAGTACAGTGGTTTTCAAAGTAGGTTGGGAACCCCTTGGTGGGGTCATGACATCATTTCAGGGGAGGGGGTCACAAAACACTGGGCTCTGCCATCTCCGAATTTGGCACTCGATGCTGCCACCTTGGAATGGGGCAATCTGACTGCTTTCCTGGGAGCTGGATCACAATGAGACTAGCTTCTGAGTAAATATGGAGGAGCTCTGGCACCATAATGTTGGCACATTTGTGTTCTGGCTGGGAGATCACTTCTGGGAAGATTGACATTCTCAGAAAGGGGTCCTGGGCTAAAATGCTCGAGAACCATATTCTGAGTAGATTGTAGCCTGCTCCACTCATCCTTACTACTGTATATAGTCAGCAGCATAATTGCAGAAGCACTCCTGTCAGCAAGTCACTGAACTTGCGCTCTATTAATACTACTTGCTGTCTACTAACACTCAACTAATATGTAAAAGGTGGGGTAGGTTGGCTGTGGTGATCTTGGTGCAGCACCAGTATCCCCACTTTGGGATATACCTTGGGCACCAATATCCCCCACGGTGGCTTGAGAAACTGTTTCTTAAGAAACTGTCTTGGTCCTACCCAAATTTTTGCCAGCAAAAAAGTTGGTGTAGATCTAAATAGATCTAATGGGGGACAGAGAGCAGCCAAGTAGATAAGTATAAAAGTTCTGTACTTACCTTTCTGTTGATTTCTTAGTCCTGGCCAGCCTGTATCATGCACTGGAGGCTATGTTGGTAGTACTGCACATTTGGGGTTGGTTCAGGATAGGATTGGGCTGATAATGGGAACTGCTATTGTTCTGTTATTCTAGGAATTGTTGCAGACCAAACAGTTACTCCATGAATTCTTTAGAGATAATTTCCACCCATGGCCTAATGGTCAAGTTCAGAACTTTGGCCACGAGACTTTGTTTCTGGGAACTGATCCCTTTTATCTCTTGAGTGGCATTTCCAGTATCTTGCAACCCAAAAATATGTTTCTTTTCAGCCTGCTGCCCTCCCAGCTCCCTGTCTCTGTTTTTATGTTCATTTACTCTTCTGTGACTTCAACTTGACCTGACACTGGGCAGGAAGAAATGTCACATGGAGTCCATGTTAGAGGTTGTCTCCCACTTTTTGACAGTTATGCTCTCTCAATAACTTATAATTACATCCAGAACTCATTCATTTAACATATGCTCCACTCTCAATTTCTCTATGCTGGTCTAAAGGCTAAAATGGTCTTCCCTGATGTTGATTTGCATGTGACGTGGTGATCAAACTGTTTTTGGCATTTTCTTTGAGTTTCTTCAGTAAATAACCATCATTCAAAAACATAAGATATTTATTGCCCACACATGCCTTTCTTCATTTGTTACGTATTCCGGCTATGAGTTAATAAATACATGTTATTTGGGATTTTGCAAGTGATGTTTATGTTTTGGTGGCCATTTTGCATTAGCAGGCTGAAAAAGACTTGCTTCCACTTTTGGACGGTGCTCTGATCCTTAATCTGTCCCGTATTGAGGGAGGGGTTCCCGTATTTGTAGAAATGTGCATGTTTTGAGTTTATTATTACTGTCGTTGCAAAGAGTTTGCTTATAAATGTTTCAGATCATGTCCAAACCTGCCAGTGGGAAAACAAAAGAACTGGCATAATTATGACCTGTAAATATGGGCCGTTTGTATGAGAAAACAGACAGGAAATGGCTCTGCAGAGGTCCTGCCCTTGAGATAAAGGCAATGAGGGTGTGCTACTGTATTGTTTGGGCTGATGTTGCCTGTGGCTTTGCTGTGGTTGTTTACATGGAAAGTGAGCTGCTTTCCAGCGCATGATTCTCCCCCTTCCCCCAATTCTCTTGACCTGTTTTATTAAGTCTGCCCTAGTTTTCTATAAAACCGGGAGCTCTAAATGTTATTAATAGGAAGTGACTTTCTTTTTTCAGCTAAATGATACCTGCAAAGATAGAATAAGACACGTATTGTTGTTTGGTTGATTGATATACATTATGTATGGGCTACATCTTCTGTACTATAAGAGCAACAGTGTACATGGGGGACTGAAGTTGAAGGCCTGAGGTAGTAGGGAGGGGAAGATGAAGTGTCAGGTCTGCCAAGTTGATTGAGAGAGGTCTGCTTGAGAATCTGTCTATGTGTTTGTGAGATTCATTTCATTATGAAGGGGGCAGGGGACGGAGAGGCTGCAGCTGCTGGTAAAGTGATATGGAAATGTTGGCAGCATTGTCATGGAGGGAACCTCCAGCTTGCTTTTCCTTCTCCTAAGAATCAGACAATTCCTACCAAAAAGGCGTAGTACTTAAAGACATCCGCATTTGAAGACGGAGGCACTAGATGACGCCAGCGGTAGACAAATTGTGTGTGCATGAGATAGCGAATGAATTGCTAAGTTTGCAGTAACCGTTTTCCACCCATGTAGTTTGTTACAAAAAAGTTACTGTTTATTCTAGTTGACATTTGCACAATCTTTTTTAATCTGATGTTGGCAAAAGGTGGTGCAGGATTCCAACTGCATCTACTCTTGATATAAGAGGAAATGGCTTAATTAGCACTAATAATAGGATTGTTGCATTAGAGGTACCTCACTTACATGGGCACATGTCATGTGTGCACATGCTTGTGTTCCTCAGTAACCACCCCAAGGGGCTTTGATTGTACAACTGCCATGCTGAAAATTTATGTCATCACCATTTTCCAAGGACATGTTTAGACTGCTTAAAACACTTGGAGTAAAATACTATTGTTTGTACCACTATGCGTCACTTTAGAGCTTGTCCGTTTTTTAAAAAAGTTTGTTTCAGTGAGGCAAGAGCATAAAGGCATGACTGAAGTTGTTCTAAGTTGCAGCTCAGCAACATGTTGGCACTCGAAGGGTAGTCCAGATGGTTTCCAGGCTGGATCCCCATGAGTTTCTTGAGTGGGGGTGCTTATTTCTGGCCTTCCCCATGGTCCACCGCTTTCTCTTATAAGCTACCATATTATTTTGCTTCCATGGGAATCTTACTGAGTATCGTAGCGTACTGAGTATGTGACCCAGCTTTTTTCCTTACCTTATGAAGGGGAAAGGAGGAAAGAGAACATCATCAAGCAAAAGATGCTTCATCTGTATCCTTGAATCTAAAGATATTCATTCAAAAAAATCTAAATCCTATTGATTTATAAGGAACTTTGCTTTCCATAACATGTGCTTTAAAGCTTTAATTTTATTTTATGCTTTAACTTGTATTTATTAGTGATTTTAATGGTGTTTTATTCTTTTTTGTTAGCCGCCTTGGGCTCCGTCTTGTAGGGGAAGAAAGGCGGGGTATAAATTAGGAAAATAAATAAATAAATAAAGCCACTGTTACTTTTGGATGGCTTCCCTTACTTAGGGAGACTCTCTGTGACAACCAGTGCGATAAACTTGTATGGTTATGGCTGCATTATCTGTATCCTGCAGAAACTATTCTACTAGTGGAAATGAATGTGTTTTTTGTGTGCATATCCTCAACTATCTACAGTAATAGTAATATTTTCGTTTCAGACTATCAGGTTCCTTGACTCTATTTGCAGTAGAAATAGGCTAATATGACAATTGCTGTGCCCTTCTGCCTTGGAGACCCATAACTTATCAGCCTGGATAGCTTCAGCAGCGTGCTTGACCAGTATCTTTTGAAAGAAGAGTGATTACATCCATAATAATATTGACAATATTGTAATATTGGTGCAATTTTTATACAAACAATTTTTTTGTTGGAATATGTAGCCAAGAATATAAGTACGTTCTGGGCGCTATATGACAAAACTCTTACGATGCCATTGTTGGGCATCTCTTATAGTGTTAGATATAGACCATACCTTATATGTGGCACTGGCTTAAGGATATAATACATTCATACAGGCCTGCTTTCTCTGAAGATTGCACAGTGTTGCTTACAGTCCAGATTGCAAAATCGTGCTGTCATTAGCTTTATGTGTCTGAGGCACACATAGATGCAACTTAAGCAGTTAAGAGGCTGCAGGTACAATCCTTTCTAAATTTCTAGTACTGGCATAGCTGTGCCAGTGGGATAGGTGCTGCATCATGCAGTTGGGGGCCTCCTTAGATAAGGCTGTCATAAAGGCCTCCTTAAGATAAGGCAGTGTTGGGTTCTTCACCTTTGAGTTGCATTGACCTTACCTGAGAGCTGGAAAACTGGTTTTCAGTTTTGCACCCTGCTTTTTACATTTTTCTGTGGGTGTGTGCAGAGGAGGAAAGGTTGTTTTGGGCAACATCTTTGGGCAACAGTCTGCATATACCGTGGTGCCTTGTAAGACTAACTTAATGTGTTCATGAAGCATTTTTGTCTTACAAAACATTCTTTATATCAGCGTTTCTCAAAGTTGGGGTCGGGACCCCTTTTGGGGTCGCCTAGAGGTTTCCTGGTGGTCGCCTAAAGACCCCTGGTGCAGGTCTGGCTTGCCAGACCTCTGGCTGTAGCTGCACATGCACTGGGGCTGACTGACAGCCTCAGGGCCCAATCCTATGCATGCCTACTCTGAAATAAATCCCATTATAGTCAGGGGGCCTTTACTCCCATGTAAATGTGGATAGGATTGCAGCCTCAGGGCCCAAACCTATGCCCAATCCTCTGAAAGAAATCCCATTGTGTTCAATGTGTGTATAGAACACACATTTCATTTGTAACAATGAAAATACATCCTGCATATTGGATATTTACATTACGATTCATAACAGTAGCAAAATTACAGTTATAAAGTAGCAATGAAAATAATTTTATGGTTGGGGGTTCCCACAACATGAGGAACTTATAAAGAGGTCACAGCGTTAGGAAGATTGAGAACCACTGCTTTATATGGCTTTTCCCATAGGAAATAATAGAAACTGAGACAATTGGTTCCACAACCCAAAAATATTAACTATATGTAAAAAATGATGACAAAACACTGTTTTTGAATTCAAAACACTGTAATTATAATACAGAACACAATTACTATAATATTAATAAAACACTGTAATATATTGTATAGTAAAACAGAAAAGGGAAACCTTTATGGCCAAGGATGACTAATTTTAACTAAAAGAGTCACTGGTGCCTTTTTGAGTAACTTTCACAAGGAACCTATCTAATGACACTTGCTTTTGTCTCCTTTTGAGGATTTCACAGAAATGTGACATTGCATGGTCATTAAACAGATCAGCGCTTGTATTGCTACAGCCTTATTTGAGGGGTGCTTTTCTACAATTTTTTTCACAATTTCCCAATGTTTACAAATGTTCTTAATCTTATTTGATGTGAGGGATTCCTCTTCCTTATTCTCCTCCTCCTCTGCAGATGAGATCTCCTTAATCTCTTGCTGTTGCTCACAATGCAGATCCATTAATTCTTTTGTTTACAACGAATTTTGTTGTAAAACTGTCTTACAAGGTACTGTTTGTCTTACAAGGCAGAATTCCTTAGAAATTTTAGTTTGTCTTACAAAATGTTCTTCTTACAAGTTATTTATCTTACAAGATACCACTGTAGTTCATTACCAGAAGATTTATGTTGCTGCTTGTTTTTTGATCTTGAACAAAACATGTCTTTCCTAATTGTTGATGACCCCTGTAACAGAATTAGGATGCAATCCTGAACAAGCTTTCCTGTGAGCAAGCCCTATTGAACACAATGGGTAGAGTAGTACTTCTGAGTAGACATACTTAGGAGTGTGCTGTCAGTTTATCTTTTGGAGGTTACAACTGTGCATGAGGCTATGTCACATTCCCACTCCTCCATTTGCCCGATCTATCATAGGAGCCAGTTGCAAACACATAATGGGTTCAATAACTGGATAACTTGGGCTCTCGTCCAGTGCATATTTACCTTTGAGTAGGCCTCACTGAACACAGTGGCACCTACTTCTAGTGAACAATTATATAAATGGTGTTGTAAAAGTTTGTCATTAGGTGCTTTATACTGTTTGATAGTTTCTAAGTTTGTCTCTAATTATTCTTTCTCAATTATCTTGCAGGATGTACTGTTGAATTTGCAAGAATTGCAGACCTGGTCACACAGCCCAGCTGGCTCACTCTCTGCTTTATTTATCTATTAGTAGTTATTTGAATTGAACTTTTAATAACCTGCCAGCTGCTCTTCAGACACACATGGTGCATTGTTGTCATTCCCAGAATTGCGTCTTTGAAATCCAGGCCTTTGGTAACCTTCATCGAACAAAAAGGCGACCTAGAGGATACATCTGCAACAGGACTTTTCGAACCTGCTGCCCTCTAGCTTCCCCTGTACGTGTGCTACTTTTTTAGCTCATCATGGAGCCCACAATGGAGTATTGCTTGGCACAGGTCCTGCAGAAGGATGTTGGGAAGAGACTTCAGGTTGGCCAAGAACTGATAGATTATTTCTCGGATAAACACAAATCTACTGATCTCGAACATGATCAGACTATGCTGGATAAAATGGTTGATGGTCTTGCTACCTCGTGGGTCAATTCCAGCAATTATAAGGTAAGATTGGTTTTTAGAGATGGGATCACAAACTCAAGGTTATTATGGGGTAGATGTCATTTTTCATTTTATTCGCTTGCAAAACTGTTTATGATCACATATCCAATGATTATAACAAGGAACAAGTTCGTTCTTCAGTTCTGCTAAACGAAGTATATAATCAAACAGTGCAATCCTAACACCTAGGTTTAGGGGTGCACAAGTCCCTTTGCATCAGCCTGTGGGTATTGCAAAAGTGCCAGAAAGCACTTCTGCACCACTCTCTGGGGAATAGGCTAGGTATTGACCATGGGAACGGAAATATGGACGAGTTGTGCTGGTCTAAATTGGTTAGGATTGCACCCTGAGAGACATTTAAAAGGACATATCTGAAACTGATTGTTGTATCATAAAACAGATCTTGCTCTGCAAAATCTCACTGTCATTTGCTTTCTGTTTTTGAGACATACATAGATACAACTAAAGCAATTAATAGACTGTGTTTTCTGTGGGGTTTCTGATGCAGGTTGGGCCTTTGATCCTCCCAGCTTGGTAATCCATAATTTGGACAAAATATATAGCATCCTGGAGCACAAGTGAAAGGAATCCACTTCATATGACTATTTTACATTTCTGACAGCAGTGGATTTTAGGCAGTAATATTAGCCAGAGGGTGTAACAAGTATTCAAATTAATTAAGCATTGACTTCCTGAACTTCTTAGAAGATTAGTCACAATAATATTTATAAAATATTGGGAAGGGCCTATTTTGATGGAAGTCATTTTTTGCCAAAAATATGTTATGAGGGAGAGTAGGGGAACTACCAAAAACAGCAACCCCATGTAGTCTACTATTCATCCTGACCTTAATGCATAGGACACCTTGCTCTGCCATCTAGCTAATACTGTGCATTTTCCAACTCCCTATTCTAATTGGACTAATTCAGTGGCATGGAGAGGGGGGATTTGCTGCTTGGGTAACAGCCTATCCTCCATAACAATCCAACCCAGGCTTTCTTGCTTCGCATGCAGCATATGCAGCGCTAAGCACGATACCATAGTCTTCCAAGACTGACGGAGGCCTGCATTCTATATAATTGACTGTTGCTCATAGCGGTGAAGTGCTGCGCACAATGATAGAGCTGGAAATGGCATTTGGCACAGTTGGGTGAAAACAGTGACATATGTGGTGAAAATATTTCTAGAATATTCAGTGCTTGAAACCTTAGAATTAGATATAAATGTTTTTGAAAGCATTTCTATCCTAAATTGTCAAGGAAGGGTTAAGAAGAAATTAGGGCAAAATTTAGTATTATAGAAAAAAAATTCAGAAAACCTTAGAATAATGATGCAAAAAATATTTATTTTTTAAAATGCTATTTTTGAGTTTTCAGAATGTCTCCATCTGATGAACAAGTCTTTATAAACTTGCCACTTTAAATTGCTCTAACAACACTGTTGAATTGACCCTCTGGTTTTACAGCCCAATCCTGTTTGTTGTAGTGCATCAGATTTGCAGGACCCATGCTATATCCAGTGCTGAAATTGAGCAATCTGGAGGTCCCTTTGGGGTAAGAGAACATTCTGCCCATCCATTACCTGGCTTAGCAATTGCCGTACTTGTCCCAGTGGTTATCAGGTGGGATAAGGCACCAGCAGGCAGTGTCACTGAATACCTTGCATCCCTCTCCTCTATGATGTGTGCAGAGAAATACAGTAACAGTTTAAATTAGAAATTATAGGCACCCTGTGATTTCTAGAATAAAACCTGTGGAAGTGACACACATACTTTTTGTGCAAAAAAAAAAATCCTGTATAATTAGCAAAGTCATTTGATAAAAACACATTGTGGTTCCAGCAACCCAATTTTTGTTTCTTGAGGCTTTTGTTCTGCTTTCTTTCAAACTTCACAATCTCTCTGGCTCACCCTCTCACATTCTAGCCTTATTTGCATTCTCCCCTCAAGTCGCTTTCTATTTATACATAGTTTTTATTCATAGATTTTTTTAATACAAGGATTTGACTCAACATGAATAGCCACTGCAAATCATAGTGTTAAACAGCTTTACTACTGTTGTAGAGAGGTAGTCATACAAGCAATCATTCCACTTTTTGTCCCAGAATCAAACCCCTGCCGATATTGATGCACTACTTTATTCCATTAGATATAAGAAACCTGGAAGTGGGTCTTTAAACCTATTTTCCATTGTTTTCTTTATACAAGGATTTTTTTTATCCAGGGGAGGTTCGGAAACAGAACCTCAAAGGATAATGAGGGACGCCTGTATATAAGATACATATCTTCAATGCTTCAGTCTCCTTAACCACCATACTGTAGGAGCAGAGTGATTCTTACTTATGGCACTAGGGACACAATCCTAACCAGTTTAGGCCAATGCAACTCACCTATCTCTGTATTCCTGCAGTGGCATGGGGAGGCTGCTGGATGACTGTGCACTGGCCTAACCCCCTGGAGTAGCACAGAAGTGCCGTGCAACACACCCTGGCCAGCACAGGACTTGTGCCAGGTTTTGTGTTGTCCTATACAAGGGATAGGAGTGCATCCCATGCTACAGTGATTATAGTTAATAATGAAAGTATAGCTGCATTCTGTGTTAACCTGCACAACATTTCCTGTGAGTCTTTGTATGAATTCCATGCTTGTGTGTAAATGTGGAAGAACATTTACTCCTCTATGATCTTCCCACTCTGGTAATGTAGGAATACAGGAAACACATAGAACAGGCAGGACCACATGAAAAAAATCACACTACTCCCTAATCTGGGCTCTGTTGCTGGCTTTATTCTTTCTCTGTAACATGAGATGCTACCAAAGTCCTTAGCAAAAATAAAGACACCAGCAAACGGACTTCTGTATTATGCATTACTGTGCTTTGCTGAAGGTTTATTTTGTCTTCTCTAACTGAGGGGTGGAACAGATGGCTCCAGCTTAGTTTAAAGTGTGGTGTCCATTAACTTAAGCTGTTGAAATGATGATTGCTCACTCTGAGAAGTACACTTGGTGTCTGAACCATGCTTTATGTTCCATTGAAATTCAGTGCAGGAAATCTTGAATTAGCAGAACTGTTACTTGGAAGTGGGCAGGGATGCTGTGCTCTCCTGATAAACGAACACATCACAACTCAATTTTATCAGAAGGCCTAGGGAGGAAGACTTCTCTTTATGAGGAAGCAGTGCGCATGCTGAATAACATTTTGACATCATTGCAAGGGTTGCTAGATTCTCCATGCCTTGTTCTAGAGCAGGGGTCGGGGAACTTTTTTACCTCTTACCCCAAAATATATTTAGGTATGTGGACGTTACCCCCTTGATTTGAAAGGGAAAAAAATATATTCTTAATTTTTAGAATTCAAATATGTGGCTTCTGGGGAGCTGGAAGAAAAGTTTGAAGTAGGTGATAAAATAGTGTTGGATTGGACAGGATGACCATATGGTCTGTTTTCCCAGGACACTTCCTCTGTTTTAGCCTTGTGTCCTGGAAAAAAATCTTCATTGTCCTCTTTTTCCTTGTGAGCAGGCAACATGTAGCTTTCTTGGAATTCATAAATTATATGTAATATGTAATAGTTTTAAACATACAGTACTAATACGTAATATGGGGTTTAAGTTAACCACATGAAAACAATATATATGAGTGTTTTTAGCTTTTAAAAATGTCCTCCATTTTTCTTGGATGTCTTATATTTGGGGGGCTTGTCCTCTTTTTGTGGTTATGACATATGGTCACTGCATATTGGAGAAATGTGGGGATCAGGGTAACCATAAAGAGGACAAGATTCTGCAAATGATTGAAACAAGTGCAGGATTCAACTGGAGTGGGGAAGAGTGCCCAATCTATTCAAGTTTACTCAGAAGTAAGACCCATTGTAGTTATTGGGCTTCCCAGGAAAATGTGAATAGGATTGCAGCCTCAGAGCCAAATCCTGTGCCTTTCTATTGAGCAGCAGACCATTACAGTCGGGGGGGGGGTGGGTTTCCTTCCAGGAAAGTGTGGAGAAGATGCAGCCACAGATCCCAATCCTAGGTATTTCTCCTCAGAATTAATGCCCATTACAGTCGGGGTGTTCCTTCCAGGAAAGTGTGGTGGCATGTAGCCTTCTTGTAATTAATAAATTATATGTAATAGTTGTAAACATAATAAGTAAATATAGGCTGCAATCCTAAAGACACTTTCCTCAGAATAAGACCCATTTAATACAATGGGGCTTACTTTTGAGTAGTCATGGTTAGGACTGTGCTCATAGTGTTTTAATTATTCACATGAAAGCAACATAGGCCAGTGTTTTTAGCTTTAATTTTGTCATGTCCTACATTTTTGAGTGTCCTCCATTTTGGGATTCTCTTTTATGATTATGAGATATGATCACCCTGATACAGGAGCAATGAAATGGTCTTACCAGAGGGAGGTGGATGGGAGGGGGCTGTTTAGAATACAGGCAGACCTCAACGGCACCCAGAGGAGGATGCTTTCTCTTTTCATTTCTGTCTGCAGGGCTCCAAATCCTGCTTGGTCCCCCTGCTCACCTGCTTCTTTGCTCTGGACAGCTGAATAAGATGGAAATTTTGTGCAGCTACACAAGGCAGATGGCTGCAGGTCTCACTCCTGTCCTGACTGCTGATTTAGCAGTAGTTTCTCTCTCTCTCTCTCTCTCTCTCTCTCTCTCTGCTGACTTAGAAGCAGTTTGGATCATGACTGCAAGAAGCAACTCTGCTC
This sequence comes from Cryptoblepharus egeriae, assembly GCA_030015325.1. Lineage (NCBI taxonomy): Eukaryota > Metazoa > Chordata > Lepidosauria > Squamata > Scincidae > Cryptoblepharus > Cryptoblepharus egeriae. The sequence goes on along the minus strand of JAREYC010000001.1, from coordinate 65,370,275 downwards.
TCAGGCTTTGCAGCAGGTGTTGAAACACAGCAGCAGTTATTATCAGGCAGATCAAGTTGTTTCTAGCATTTAGGTCCATAAATTTGGGCGCAATGCAATGCACACTTTCCTAAGAGTAAGCCCCAAGGAAAATAATGATACTTGCTTCTGAGTGAACAAGCAGAAGCTTGAGCTCTGAGAAACCCCAGCCGGCAGCTGAGACACTGTTGATCTCTCCCCCCTCCAAACCCCCCCCCACAATAGCCTGAACTTCTTATGACCCTTCAGGGATTCTCACCTATTGTTTGTTTGTTTTGATCTTTGGAAGCTGGAGCTGATTAGGTGCTAAGAGTAATCCATCAAGGCTGCAGAGTGATTGCAATGTCTGCCCTGCTCTGTGCTGGTCATGCGTACCTGGCTGTGTCATTCATATGCAAACCCAGGTGGTCCATTACCCCCAGGAATTCCATTATTACCCAAATTGGGGTAATTTGCCCCTGTTCCCCGACCTCTGTTCTAGAGCTTCAGAATCTTGCAGAATATGGAATATATCATTTTAGACTAGGGATTTTCAATCTTTTTCATCTCATGGCACACTAAAATTGTCAAGGCTCACTATCAGTTTTTGACCATTGATAGGGCACTCCTTATTGATAAGGCATACGGCTGATAGGGGGCTCAAATTGCCCAGGTGATTCTATTAATGAAGGACCTTCCCCAAAGTCCCATGACACACCTGAATTCCATTGGCAGTATACCAGTTTCCACTCACTGTTTTAAACAGCGCAGTTTCAAAGGCTGGTAAACCCAGGGGTCTTTTTGTGGTGGTACTCACTGGTACTGAGTACCTGCACCTCTGTGGTGAGTAGTGGCACCTCTGTGGCCCCAACTAGACATGCCTATGATTATAAATAATATCTTCATCGTGAGTACCCCACCTTTATTTCTAGGAAAAAAGCCTTGGTTTAACCTGTTTTTGAAGGAGCAGTTTTATCAGTAGTGTTAATGAATGTCAAGTGATTGATTCTTGTTTGATAGTATTACCTGAAGGAAAGTTCCCTTATGGGGTCAGATCATTAATATAATCTATTGTTTCAATACTGATTGGCAGTTGCTCTCCAGCATTCCAGACAAGAATCTTTATATACTCTATAAGGTGACAGGGATTGAATCTGTGATATTCAGCATGAAAAGCGGACATGCTGCCATTGAACAGTGGCCCTTCACAGCCATTATTGTTTTGTGTTGCTGCTTAATGTCTCATGCCAGGTATAGAAATATTTGATGCTGGTGCTGAATAGCACTTGACCTTTCCATTGGAACACAAGTTTAAAAACCTGTGAATGCTAGTATTCAGTAAGCTCATTTACTTACGATATTTATATCAGTGGAAGTGGAAGAAATTTTTTGTTAGGAAGATGAGTGTAGATGAAAAGTTCATGCACTTTCTCCTCTCATTACCTGTGCTATTTGTCAGAGTGTATCACCGCTATGGGCTGCAGTGGTTCAGTAGTTACAGCAGTGATTTTCAACCTTTTTCATCTCATGGCATGCTTAAAAGGCATTAAATTTGTTAAGGTGCACCAACAGTTTTTAAGCATTGACAAGGCACACCATGCTACTGGTAGGGAGCTCAAATCCCCCAACTACCCTACATAGAAATGTGGGCCCCAAAGTCCCATGGCACAGTAGTTGAAAATCACTTGGTTAAAGACACAGTACTTGTCTGTGTTGGCAGGTTGATTGTTTAAGACTCTGGTGTTGCTCCTGTTACTTGTCCAGCTACTTTGACCATATTTATTTATTTATTTTAAAAATTTATATAAAGCCTTTCTTGGGCAAATTAGCCTGACTCAAGGCAGCTGACATAAAACATAATTAAAAACATAAATAGAACAATGTGATAAAAACAATTAAAACATACAAGCTAAAAACAACATAGATTAAAAACAATAAAATAAGAGCCCCCCAACATCTGCCCCTAAAAAGCTTTTTTAAAATAAAAGATTTTAAGGCTCTGCCTGAAGCTCTGTGTTGAAGGAGCTTTTCTCAGTTCTAAGGGGAGGGAGTTCCAAAGCCGGAGTGCCACCACTGAGAAGGCCCTATCTCTGGCCGCCACACCTCTCACATCTCTTAGTGGCGGCACAGTCAGTAGGGTCCCCTCAGATGACCTTAGGTGACGGGTCCGGTTGTACAGCAGAAGGCGGTCCCTCAGATACCCTGGACCCGAGCCGTTTAGGGCTTTAAAGGTCAGGACCAGCACTTTGAATTCAGCCCAGAAACGAATGGGCAGCCAGTGTAGTCGCTGAAGCAGTGGTCCGACAGAGTCAAACCGACGAGCCCCAGCAACCACACAGGCCGCCACATTCTGAACTAATTGAAGCTTCCGAATCGTCTTCAGAGGCAGCCCCATGTAGAGCGCGTTACAATAATCCAGTCTCGATGACACTAGGGCATGGGTCACAGTGACCAGATCCAAGCGACTCAGGTATGGTTGCAGCTGGCGGATCAGCTGAAGCTGAGCAAAGGCTCACCTGGCCACAGCCGCCACCTGGAACTCCAGGAGCAGCTGCAAATCCAGGAGAACTCCCAAGCTGCGGACCTGCTCCTTCAGAGGAAGTGCAACCCCATCCAGAACAGGATGATACTCCAATTCCCAAGTCGAGGACTTCCGGACCAGGAGAACCTCTGTCTTATCAGGATTTCATCTCAGCTTGTTCACCCTCATCCAGTCCCCCACTGCCTCCAGACAACAATTCAGGACTTCAATTCAGCCTCCTTGGACTCAGGAGGAAAGGAGAGGTAGAGCTGGGTGTCATCAGCGTACTGATGGCACTTCATCAGTTGCGTAGCAATCTGAAGGCTTGTAAATGCAAGTAGATGAATAGGTGTCTATTTGGTGGGGAGGTAATATTGTTCTGTTTGCCTTTAGTATTCAGTCATGCTGGCCACATGACCACATAGACATATTCAGATAATGTTGTCGCTTTGTGCCTTGTAATGGGGATAAGCACAGCCCTTACTTGATTACAACTAGCAGGGTCAACCACGAAATATCAACCACGAAATATCTCTAAAGTAGCACCTCTTTAGAATTCAATGCAGTGCTTTTGATTTTGTGTCAGTGCAGCTCTTTAGCACAAATATGCTTGTATGATTTGCATTAGCTGCGCCTTCTGCAGGCATTCCTGACCCAAATTTCCACTAATAAAAAAGAGACAGTGAAGGGGATAAAAATGAGGGTATAAACACTGTTTTTGTGACAAGAGGAAAAAATCTTATCTTAGAAAAAATTATGTAAATATGTTTGCATGAATCTTCTTCTGATTTTTTTGCTTCCTTCTTACCATAAAATGTGGAATGTCTGTTCAATGCAGACACTAGAGCTGGAAGTTGGAATAAAGAAGAGGTGCAGGAGAGGTAAAGAAGAGGTTCAGAAGCAGCATGCCCTGGCCTCTGGAGACTCTCTTCCATGGGACAATTTTCCTATAGTCAATCCAGGGCCATCTTTACCATGTGGTTAAAGACTGTGTACTTGTCGACCTAAAGTTTGGCAGGTCAGTGGTTCAAGTTGGGTCTGTAGGTCTGAAACTTGCAGATTTGACACAGTGGAAGGCTTCACCTGATGTCCCAGATGGATCTGGAAGCACCTTCCGGTCATGTCTGGAAGGCTTTCTGAGGTCCCAGGAGTTGGTCTCCTTCTTCTCCTGACCTCAGGAAATGTCTCAGATGTGGGAAATGGATCCCACCCATGCACTGGGTGGGTCAATTACCTCTGGGGGTCCCACATGGATACTGATTACTTTGGATAAGAAAAACTTTTTTTTGGAGTGAGCTCTGCTTTCTTGTGTCTCTTGCCTCCCAATCTGCATGTCATTTAAACAGATAGGGAAGGAAATTTAAAATGTCTTCTTTTGGGCTTGAATAGTTTATCTCTGTGTATATGTCTGTCCTGTTCAATTGGGTTTTGTATTCCTTCATCTTTTTTTATATCCATGCATTTCGGACTCACCAGTTGTTTTGCTGGGTCTGTGGTATCCAGTAACTTGACCTTTTTGTGGTTGTGCTGGTATTGCCACTATGAGGAGTGCCATGGGCTGGGGAGAAGACAGTCAGGTGGGGCAAAGCAGCTGGACTGTATATTCATATACTATGAATCTCCTTCATACAAGTTTCATTGAACTGAGCTACAAAGTATGCATTTGTGCCTTTATGCAGAGGATGGGGCTCTCAGGCTGAAATCATCCCCTCTCTGCTCTGGGAGTAAGCCCATTGGCGATCATGGAGCTTACTTCTGAGTAGACATGCAGAGGATGGGGCTCTCAGGCTGAAATCATCCCCCTCTGCTCTGGGAGTAAGCCCCATTGGCGATCATGGAGCTTACTTCTGAGTAGACGTGCAGAGGATGGGGCTCTCAAGCTGAAATCATCCCCTCTCTGCTCTGGGAGTAAGCCCCATTGGCAATCATGGAGATTACTTCTGAGTAGACATGCAGAGGATGGGGCTGGGAGTAAGTCCCATGACAGTCAGTGGGACTTACTCCCAGGAAACTGGCTGGCACTGCAGCCTGAGAGCCCAATCCTAGGATGACTACTCTGAAGTAAGTCCCATGACTGTCAATGGGGCTTACTCCCAGGAAAGTGTGGTTAAGATTGCTGGGGGGCACTAACAGAAACTTAGATTTAAAAAAAATTATTTTTTTTTAATTTTTAGATTTTTTTAAAAAATTCCCCTTTAAATTCTCCCCGGCCCTGCCCCCTTACCCTGGCCACTCCCCCTGACCCGGCCTAGCCCCACCCACTTCTGGGGAACCGGTTCTTGAGTTAGGCTGGGCCCACCACTGGGTTTGTGCCTTTAGTTTCATTCAGTTACATTCTATTATACCTAGTAGAAGGAATTGTGATGAATTGTGAAGAATAGATGGAGTTAGATGGAATTGTGAAGCTGTGCTAAGGTAAATAAGCATACTTTATAGTTCTCTCATCTGGAAAAATAAGAGGGGAAATGCTAAAAAGAATTGGAAATAAAAACCCATCAACATTTCATTAAGCATGGAAGTTTGATTATGAGGCATTAGAAACATTATATAGACTACAGACTGCCAGAAACAGAGGAAACTCATTTTTAAAGAAAAATCTGAGAAATTTAAACATTGCTGTAATAAGAGATGTTTGAAAATTGTATTCAGAAGTCAGCCCATTGTGTTAAGCAAAACCGGCTGTAATCTTATCTTATTCGCTGAAAACAAACACCTCTACCTGTGATATAAAAGAATAGCATAACATTTGGCTATTCAATTTACTGTATAGTTCAACATTTTCAATAGCATCATGTACAGTAAAGATTCAGACCCATGCACACTTATGTTGTGCATGGGAGGGTTTGGCCAATCCCTGGGAGGGTTTGGCCAATGCACAGGCATATGCCGATCTCCCCACACCACCACAGGAAGATACGCCAGGTGAGTTAGGCTGCCTAAATTGGTTAGGATTGAGCCCTTTGTGACCCTTTCCAGATGAACCACACTGACCCTGTCTGGAATTACAGAGAATGGGAATTCACACATAAGCTCAAGTCTTCTCATTCTTTTTCATTTCTCCTCTAAATCTTCTCTATATTTTTATTTGTTCTAGTCCTAGTATCACTAGGAACAAGCCTATCTCTTCTCCTTTGTGACAGCCATCTTCACGTATTTCTTTTCACCTGTCGTCTGGCTATGTGGATTTACATAGAAAATTTGTGGATTTGCCTTTAGAAAATTACACGCATGAATCGCACACCACATCTGTGCTGTTCATATCTCTTTTTCCACTCTGATTCAGAATTGTTCTTCAGAATTCAGTTTTCTCAAATGCAGATGCCAGAATTTGCTATTGTTCTGTTCCTACAAAATAAGGAATACTGAGCAAGTGAGACAGCTTTTTCTTGGGCCCGATCGTCTTGTTAACAGTAGTGAAAAGTGAGCCTTTTCCTTGCTTTAAATACTGGCTCAATATATAATGAAAGAATCTGCTCCAGTGATAATGCGGAATTGGGTTTGTAGGTCTCAGCATTCAGTGTGTTTTGTATTTTTAGCTCCACTCAGTGCAGGTGGTTCAGTCTGATTTGTGTTTGACAATTAAGAGCAGAAGTGTTGGCTTTCAGTGGAAGAGAACTGCAGCTAGAATGAACTAGAAACTAAAACCCTGGGAAATGTACTTCTGGGATTGGGTTACAAATATCTATAGAAAAATATCAGGGCTTCACAAAACTAGTATCTAAGATGTGAGGGTTATAGTATCTAAGATGTGAGGGTTAATATTTGTGCTACAGCTAGTATAAAAATCAATATATAGTAGTGTATAATAGTATATACTATACACTACACAATATATAGTACTGGATTTGCTGGCTTATAAGATGCACTTTTTTTCTCCACAAAGGGGGGAAAATGTCTGTGCATCATATAGAGTGATAGGGCCAATCCTGGAGCACCTTCTGCGGTGGTACGCAGTACCCCATCGTGTCCTATGTTGTTGGATTCATATTGAAGAGCAGAATCCAATGCAAAAATTGGTTTTGAGATATCTCCTTCCTATCAAAAGTTATGGCCAAAAAAACAAAAATATAAAAACAAAGAAAAATACATTTTTTGGCAACTTTTTTAAGCGGGTAGGAATTTTGCCCTGGGGGTTAGGAATTTTGCCCTGGGGGGTAGGAATTTTGCCCTGGGGGGTAGGAATTTTGCCCTGGGGGTTCAGGAATTTTGGGTTTGGCATCTGGTCACCCTGGCACAGTTGTAATACTAAGCAGCCTTCCCTGGTTTGGAGACTTGCTCCAAAGTAGACATGCACTAGACCTGGTCCCTGCTGTTCCACGTCTGTGCATCCCTCACTCTTCCCTATCTATCTAGACCCCCTCACCTTTCCGTACCTACCTGGATCCACCACCCCCTAAAGAACGCCCCCCCCCCCATACCTGCTTCCTGGACCATTTGCAGTGAGATTTGTGCAAAATGTTGGTGCCTGATCATTTGCAATGAGATTTGTGCAAAAGTCACAAATCACTGAAACTAGAGATGAAGAGTTTTGGGGGTTTCCAGAAAATTAGAAGAGCGCTTGAAGCTTAAAGTCTTTCCTCTTTTGTTAATGACAGTGATAAAGGATCAGGCAACCACTGTTGACTTTACATGGTTGAAATATTAGTCTGCTATATTTTATTAGATATATTAGTACACCATTTGGATCAGAATATTTTTTTTCTTGTTTTGCTCCTCTAAACTTTGGTGTGTCTTATGGTCCAGTGCGTGTAATAAGCCAGGAATTACGGTATATACTATATATCATATATAGTGTAAAAGTGTAAGTAAGACTTCAATTAGTTTTTACAAGAAGGAGACTTCTATTGTATACATTTTAAAAAGAATTATTAAATTTTTTAAAAAATAATTGCTTTTAAAAAAGATTTTTATATGTTGGTGTTTTTCTGTGATTCGGCTTATAATCTGGATTTTGAGAGACCCTAATGTGCACACAAGAGAGCATACCTTTGTGCGCGTTGTATATTCAGTCCAGAATAATTTGTACATTTCTAGAAAATGTGGAGGTGTGAGTGAGCTACACTTACCCTACAATCCAGAGTAACTACGGGAGCATGTAAGAGACATTACGTGCACCTGTAGTTACTGTACCACCTAGTAATAACCTATGGGAAATTCATATTGCAATCCAGAGCAAATTGTTCTTACACCAGAGCAAGGACTCCCCGTAGTTACTCTGGATTGCGCATTTATTCTTGCATTTCCAGGAAAAAGTGCAAAGGGTGAACTTATGCTTTTTCCCCCATAAAGAGATGCACAAGTTATAGCTTGATTAGGATTTCATGCACTTTGCTGTAATGTGTATTTATGGGGTCCCAGTGTGGGCACAGTGGGAACAGTTTCTTCCGCCACCACCCTGACTACTTGATGTCAGAGAGATGTTTATATTATGAGGGTGTTTTATTTGATGTTTTTATTTTAGTTTCTTAATAGCTAATGCCATGTATAATGTTGCACATCACCTCTTCAGGAAGCACCAGACACAAATGTGATTTGGTTTCCACTTGTACTTCTTGTCTGAGCATTTTTGTGGAGAGTATACAGCTGCTGTGCCACAGATTAAAATCCCTACTCCACCCATAAGCATTGAAAGTATGGGTGGTTGGAAATTAACTCTTTAAGAGATGGGCAGTGGCTATGAATAGAAGAAAATGGTCAAAAGTGACCTTGGATATGTCTTCTTTAAGCAATAACTGGAATGTAAAAAATGTGTTAAATGTGCACAACATTTCATTTACAGCCACTTCCTGCTCACGTTTGTTTATACCCTCCAATTCTCCTTCTAGTACAGATAGCCTGTACATGGTACTTCGCATAACAAGTGCTCTATGTAACAAGTGATCCACATAACAAGCAAAAAATTCTCTAGGATTCTGCCTCACATAACAAGCATTGCTTCACATAACAAGCACACTCGTTGGCAGTTGGGGCAGATGCGCTGGCCAGCAGCCCTTTTAAAAAGCGTCAGGGCTGCCTAGCGCACCTGTCCGTAGCGAAAGCAAAACTTCTGCGCTGTTACGCCTGTGGCCGGGTGTCCGCTGGGCAGAGGGAGAGAAGAGCAGTGGAGAAGAAGCAGCTCAGGGCTAGCCAGAAGGGAGCAGGGGAGAGAGAGGCTCCGGATGAAGAGAAGGAGAAAGTGGTGATACACTTGGAAAGTGTCTTTGATTGCAGCCTCCTAACCGTGTCTACCCAGAACTGGGCCCCATTGTGATAAAAGGGGCTTACTTCCAGGAAAGTGTCTTTAGGATTACAGCCTATGTAGACTTCATAGGATCATGCACATTGAATGCATGTTTTGAATTCAATTCCAGTGTTTTGTCATCATTTTTACATCCAGTTAATATTTTTATATGAATATTTTTTGGGTTTTGTAACCAATTGTCTGAGTTTCCATTATTTCCTATGGGAAAATCCGCTTTACGTAAAGAGCGTTTCACACAACAAGCATGCCTCTGGAACGAATTAAACTTGTTACATGAGGTGCCACTGTATTGTAAACAGCATGTTCAGATGAAGACTGCCAAAGCTGTTATCTTTTTACTAATTTTTTGTTAAAGAAAGCTTTTATAATAACTCTAGCATTAACATTGTCATCCATGTTACTCATGATAGTTCTGATTCCAGAGAAAAGCATACTTTTTATCTTTGCTTTTGAGCATAATTAAGGTATATCTAGTACAGTTTTGCTTCTTTGTTATAGGGATTAAAGGGTAATAATTTCTGACCCTCTCTTGTTTGATAATTGCTTTTTAATGCAGCCATTTAGTGTCTTACTTGCATTGTGTTATGTAGAATAGGTCTTATGCTTGTGACGCTTTGGATAAGGAAAAATCATTATCTTTTATTCTAACAGCACAGTAATTTTTTAAAATTTGTAGTAGCGAATTTATAATAAGCAGCAGCAACTCTGGTGATGCCAGAAATTCTGTGTTTAGGAGAGTGGAGTTGGGAGAGCTGGACCCATGCCTATGAGAGAACCCGCTATGCCAGTTTGATTCCTAAACCATCAGTACAGTGGTAATACCCAGTTTATCACCAGTGCATGAAATACCAGTGTAATGTACCATCAGCACCATGAGGAAGCCTGTACGTGGTTTGCTGTATGTCCTCCAGTAGCTTATTGCCCATGCTAACTTGTGAAGAATTTGAATATCTCTGTGCTCTTAAAGCCAATCTTGATCTGCTGAAGCTTGGACAGTGCTGACAAAGCACCCATTTTCCACCACTTAGTGGTCCATGTAGACCACTAAGCAATGGAGAAGCATGTGAGGGGTACATCCTGGGGTGGGAGAAGGGCAGGAAGAAGGCAGGTGGTAGGATTCGGGATACCGTGGCAGCTATTCAGGCGCCACGATACTCCTGAAGCCACCAACAGCTCAGGTTTGGGCTGCCCATCTCTTGGGAGCAGTAGGTAGAGAATGGAAAGTTTGGAGTTTGGTGTTCAGGTGAGAACATCACCTGGATGTGGGTTGGATCCAGGTAAGGGTTGGATGGACCCTGAAGTTGTTGATCTTGACATATTTATTTGTTTATCTTTTAATTAATTTTCTGTATATTTTTTGCTTATTTACTTTTTTGAAGATTTTAAAATAGTAATTGTTGTGTATGATGGCTGGGGAATGAAATTTTTGCTGGAAAAATGTAAGGCTGCAATCCTAATCTGCAGTTAGGCCAACCTAAGACCCGACACAAGTCCAGTGCTAATCTGATGGTGTCACAAAAGTACTGTAAGACACTTCTGTGCCACTCTGGGGGCTGGGTTAGGCCAGTGCACAGGCATGGGCTTGCCTCCCTACATCACCACAGGAATGGGAAAACAATGAGTTGCACCGGCCTAAGTCAGGATTGCACTGTGAATCTATTATTACCAGTTATGTGTGTTGGCTTTGGAAATGGAGTGTTAAATACACATCACATTGAGGGGAAAAAGCAGGTGAAATTATATTTGTAGAAAAACCTATGCTGTATTGGTTATGCATTATCACATTAGTGGAAAAATAAGTATTTCAGTCAGTCAAATTTTCCTTGTCTCTATTTTTCAGATGAAGATGGCTTGATGTTGGGGGCAAAGATGGCCCAGATTTTTTTCCACTAAAAAGGAAACATTTTTACCCTGCAATAAAGCAGGCCTCCATCAGTCTTGAAAGACTATGGTATCGTGCTTGGCGCTGCATACGCTGCATGCAAAGCACAAAAGCCTGGGTTGGATTGTTATGGAGGATAGGCATATCCTCCATAACCCAAGCAGCAAATCCCCCCTCTCCACGCCACTGAATTAGTCCAATGGAAAGGCAGAGCCAATACGATTGGATCCAGCTGGCGTTGCAGAGCTCACCCTGTCTTGTGGGGCCAACCCGGGAATCGAACCCTGGCCTGCTGGTTAACAGGCACAGCGTCTTTACCGCTTGCACCACCCACAACCTACTCTGCAATAAATGACTAAAAATGTCAACGTGGTTTGTTAGAGTGGACCAAAAATTTTACCTATTGATAGTATCTTTTTATCTAAAGATACTTAAAACTTCACTGGAGAAGTCAAAGTTATTGTCACAAAAACAATACAGACAGTGAATGAGACCTAAGTTACTTGGATCTACAGCCTGTTTCATCAGGCACAGTCAGCCACATTATAAGGGGACCTCAGTTATTGGGTTAATAGAGTGTGAGCCCTTTTGGGACTGGAAACCATTAGCTGTTTCATTTTTTCTGTAAACCGCTTTGTGAACTTTTAGTTGAAAAGTGTTATATAAATACTTTTGATGGATTGATGGATGGATTATGTCCTCTCCTTTCTGCCTTACCTTCCTCAATGTGCTCATCTTTGCACTGCATGAAACTACTAGCCACATCATTGGTGCTCCTTGATGCACCTATTGAAGAGGACAGAGCACAACAGAAAATAAGATCTGTGTTTTCTAGGCCACCACTCTTCTCTCTATGCTCATTCTTTTCCTCTGTCCATTTTAGTACAATGTGCCAAAGAAGAAAAAGAGACCAACTTGTCCTGTCTTGCTCCAAAGAGGGCACACAAGTGGACAAAATAGCAGTGAGGTGGAGAAAGAGTGGCAGCTGCACAAGGGTATTGTGCACCTGTCATCAGGTGCATGAAGTGTTGCTGTTACTGCACATACACAGAAAAAGAAGAAAAAAGCAAGCATCTGATAACGTGGGCTTTAGGCCACAATAAATCTGTTAAAGATGCCACACAACTCTGTTGGCTTTCTCTTCAAAGGATGCCACTGAATCTTATAGGCATGCTTTTAAAACTTTGCTTCAATACATAATTGCTAAAGACCAGCAGACTATACAAAATATGGCAGTGCACGGTATTCACCAACTTGTAAAGTTGGACCAACAGGAGCAAAAAGCAGTTAGCCTAAGCATTTTTACTAAAGATGGGAGAAATATTGGAAAGTTTATATGTGCTTAATAGTTACTATAAAGGTATAGGTCCCATGCAGGTTAACTGCCAGTTGTGTCTGACTCTAGAGTGTGGTGCTCATCCCCATTTCCAAGCCTTTCGAGCAGGGGTGTCCAGCAATTTTAGCTTCCCTGGGCCGCATTGGAAGAAGATGAGTTTGTTTGGGCCACACATAAACACTAACAACTTTTTTAAAATGTAGGGCAAAATGTAAGATGTCCTATATTTTGTTCTACGTTTTTTAAATCTTGGAGTAAGTATCATTTATTTTAATGGGGCTTACTTCTGAGTAGGCATGATGCATAGGATGGGCAGTGATCCTCTCCAACCTAAACCTTGGAGTAAGCCTCATTGATTATCATGGGGTTTTCTGCTGAGTAGCCATGCATAGGATTGGGCTCTCAGACTGCAACTTGGGAGTAAGCCTCATTGACTTTAGTGGGGCTTACTTCTGAGGAGGCATGATGCAAAGGATGGGATTGAAGGATTGAAGTGTGTTCAATCCTGAACACACTTTCCTGGGAGTAAGACCCACTGGGTACAGTGGGCCTTATTTCTGAGTAGACATGGTTAGGGTTGCAGCATATCTCCAAGGTTAAGCTTGGAGAGGATCACAGCCCATCCTATGCATCATTGGTCTCTCATACTGCAACTTGGAAGTAAGCCTCATTGACTCTAACGGGGCTTACTTCTGTGTAGGTCTCAAGGGCAGCAGGCAGCAGCTGGGATAGAGGCTGAGGCTGCTTTTGGGGGATGTGGGTGGGCGAGCGCTGCAAGGTCTGCAGGGGCCTGCAGCGCTCTGAGTGCCAGGAGGCAGTGGGGGGAGGAGCCAGGCAGCCTAGACCAGCTTTCTGGTGGCCGCCCAGGGCAGTGCGCAGAGAAGCACACAAATTTGAAAATGGTGCTGCCTCAAGCTGGCTTTTCCAATGGTGGTGGCCAGCTTTGCAGGAGGGCCGCATCTACCCTCGTCCTGGGCCGCATGTGGCCCTCAGGCCTCGTGTTGGACACCCCTGCTTTAGAGCCAATGTTGTCCAAAGATGCTTCTGTGGTCATGGGGCCAGCATGACTATACACTGAGGCGCATGGAATGCTGTTACCTTCCACCGAGGTGATACCTATTTATCTACTCGCACTGGCATGCTTTTGAACTGCTAAGTTTGCAGGAGCTGGGCTTAGGATGGGAGCTCACCCCATCTGGCAGGACTGGGGTCTTGAACTGCTGACCTGCCAGGCAGAATACCGGTCAAGCAGTGTTCTAACTCCAGTGTTCTAACCACTGAGCCACTGCAGCCCACGCTAATAATTACTAGTCATCTTTATTACTATGAAAATGTGAATGTTTTATATTGTTTTATAGTTTTTGTAGCCTGAGCTTGATTTCATGGGGCTAACTTTCCTCGCAATTTGATCTGCCTGTTTTCAGTTTCTGTCATAATTTGTGTTGCAGGGTGGAGCTTGTCCTTTGTGAATTCTTCTCATTCTCTTTTTCATTGCACTTCAGTGCATGTCTAATGATGGGAAGGGCCCTCCTTCTTCCACGCTACCTCCCATCCATCCTGTTCTCTGTAAAGTACGTTATAAAGAAGATTTTATTGCTGTGTCCCTTAGAAAATAGAATAAAATTTCCTATTGCTCAAGAATCTGTTCAGATTTTCAGCCGTAAAACTGATACAGTAATTTGATCTTCTAAGAGCACAATCCTAACCACGTCTACTCAAAAGTAAGCTCCATTGTGTTCAATGGGTCTTACTCCCAGGAAAGTGTCTTTAGGATTGCAGCCTAATAAAGATTGTTATCTGTATTGTTCCATCTATAGTGATGGATTAAATTCCATTTGAGAATTAGTTTTGAAATCTTGGAGCAAGGCAGCAGCAGATATTAACTTGTTGACAGTTTGGTTTTTCCTGAGATATGAAACCTTTCAGAAATGCATGTTGGTATGAGTACGTGCTATATCTTGTTAGTTTGACAATATAATTGAATACAGAATTCATGTGTGTGCCTGAAGGACTCTCCCTCACTGGGGATCTTCAAGTAGAGGTTCAACAAGCACCTGTCGGGGATGCTCTAGGAGGATTTCCTGGTGCAGGCAGGGGGTTGGACTAGATTACCTACTGGGTCCCTTCCAATTCTAGGATTCTGTGATACTAAGTTTTATTTATTTTTTTGGGGGGGGGGGATGGCATTCTTCCAACTATTCTTTCTCAGATTCTTTTTTCTCTGTACCATGATTGAATCCCTCTAGCGTGGTGGTTGTCTACCTTTTGATCTCACAGCACTCAGATAAGGTACTAAAATAGTCAAAGCACATCCATCGGTTTATTTTTACCATTTAAAAGATGAGCATTAAGATTGTGTTTAAAGTTCACTAACTCAACTTTTAATCATTGTTTTGAGTGTCTCAGTCCTGTGTTTCTGATTTCTGTTAGCTCATCTTCTGCAACAATTAATTCTACTGCAACAGTTAATTCCACCCACTAATTCCATGCACACAGCACACACAAGCTAGAGCTCAGTCCAAGGAAGATGCATTGATAGGAAGTATTTGTCAACTTTGAAAATACTTTTCAGTATTTTTACTCAGCAGTGATAAACTTAATATAACTAAATGTTTTTTAGTCTATTCGCCCAGTGTTGTTACTAACTTCCTCCAAAGAGCATCAACCATGCTTCCTTTGGGTGCAGGTCTGATGAATGTGGAGCTCAATATTGGACCAGGAGGTCCTACCCCCACAAAAGTAAAAAGTATAAAAACAAAGGCAAGAGTTGCTGGTAAAGTGAAACTTTTTTCTGTCTGGTAAAGGTAGGTAGGTAGGTCCAATAGAATGTTGCTTTGAAAAGTGGGTTGATGCTAAACATTGGGTACCATTGGTTCATGAGTGTTCAACTTCAGAAGGGCATGGATACAATTTGACTTCTTGGGTTGATGACCTGGGTGGAGAGAATGATTGATATGGAAAACAACTTCAGATAAACAGAACAAGAATATTTAGTAACAGTTGAATAGATTTGTCAGGTCGTCCAGATTCACTTTGTTCTTCAAGGATCGGATACCTACAAGATAAATAATGTGGTAGGCAAAAAAACTGTGGTCTGAGTCTTGAGACTGCAATCCTAACCTCCAGTTACACTGGCATAAGCTCCAGCATAAGTCCTTTGCTGACTTATGTCACAAAAGTGCTGAGGGACTTCTGCCCCACGTCTGGGGGTTTAGGCCAGTGTGCAGGCATATGCACACACCACTACGAATAGATATGCCAGGTGAGTTATGCTTTCCTAAATTGGTTAGGATTGTGCTCTGACTCCATTAACCCATCCCTATGATGGCTGTGAGTTCTGCTATCTGAGACTGTATGGAGATATTGATGATTGAACCCAAGATCATTTATGTACCACGTATGTATTATGTCACTAAAGAATGGCTCCCTTCGGTGAAATATTGAGAATTCAAGCAAGCAAATGGGCCACACACCTAGAAGCATTGCCCCCCTCTGTTCTTCAGCTGCCAGTTTGGGTAAATAACTTCTGGGCACTGGCTATCAAAATCTGTGTATTTCAAGCTTTGGAATTTTGTACCACTATATAACTATCTCTCAGGAAACATTATCATATATTCATCTGTAAATTTCCCATGTCACATGAGAAAAGGGAGGGAACCCAACCCCTGGAGCTCAGGAGTAATAAAAACTCCTGACCTCAATATGTCATAAAATCTTTTTTTCAAAAACAACTCTGTAAATAAGTATTTGTTTACTGTGCTTAAAAAGAGTCCAAAAATTCTAAACAGAAGAGATTGTTCATATGCCTTGCATCACAGATGCTCTTTCAAGTTCTTGCATCTTTGATGCTTGATCAAAAGAAAAGCATGTAAAAAATTTCTTTATAAGGACAATGCTAATAAAAAAGGATAATTATAGTGTCTGTCACTGCACAGCATGATAAATTTTGTTTCTTATAGATGGGAAATCTACCTGGCATTCAGATTCTGTGGTTGCTTTCTGGATATAATGACCATTAGCAGAATTTAGGTTCAACCAAAGCCACTGGATTGACTGGTACCTATATCAAAAACGTATATCCTGTTGTGTTTCTGAGTGATAACTGATTTATCTTCTAGCACCTGGTTCTGTACTAAGATTACTGACACAATCCTATTGTGCCTTTGTGCAGGCAGAGCAATTTTTTTTGCAAGACTGTTGCAAAAATAGTACAAAACACGTTGTGACAGTGCTGGAGTACCAGCAGGAAGACCTGTACTATTGGGATTGCGATAACGCTAGACCCAGTTTGCTTGGCATCAGATAAGTTCTGTGCCAAGTTGAGGATGGGTTCTACTCAAAGGAATGAGAGGGCTGTATGGGTGGATTAAACCTTGGGAAGGGGGTAAGATTGGTTGTGTTGATGTGCACCAAATTCTCCCTGCCTTCTTGGGCCAGATCTGCTCCTTCTTCCTTGAGTCCTAGAACTCTGCACCAGAACACCGAATATGACGCCATTCCCTCTTTCTTAGGACCGGCTCCTGCTGTCCTATAAAGTTTTTAACTTCTTTAGTCC
Organism: Cryptoblepharus egeriae; assembly: GCA_030015325.1. Classification (NCBI taxonomy): domain Eukaryota; kingdom Metazoa; phylum Chordata; class Lepidosauria; order Squamata; family Scincidae; genus Cryptoblepharus; species Cryptoblepharus egeriae. The sequence continues at coordinate 65,353,743 of JAREYC010000001.1, read as the reverse complement.
CCAACTTGTATATGCCATCACTCCACACTTCCTTCTCCTCTTCCTTTTGTTATCTCTTCCCACCATGTCTAATAATTGTGACTAAAATTTATTTGGGTTAGGGACTTCTCTTTTGCTTATGTAAAGCATGTGTACATGAATGGTTTTTGTATATGTTAATCTGTAAAGCATGTGTACGTGAATGGTCTTTGTATAACGGTCTTAAATATTCTTTAAGAAAAAAACCCAAAAGCTGAACCCACTTTTTTTGCAATACAAGTATCTTGCCCTAAAAAGATAGAAGATAAAAGTTCTGATAACAGTAAAAGCAGCAGGTAAGGTTCAGTGCCTCCCACGATGGCCATCATCATCTCCTCCGGTTGTTTCCCAAGCACTGCTATGCCTGGCCTTGCAAGTTGCACTTACATACAACTGTAGATAGAATAAGCTTATGAATGTTGTCAAGTCTCCTTTGGAAGGCCTCAAGGATACTGCTATCACTAGATCTTGCTGTAGCAAATTACATAAACTATGTAATTATGCATTGTATGAAATACCGTATGTTTGCGCATGCGTTCTAGAAATGATCAAAATTTTATAGCCAGTTTATCTATATTCTGTACTCAGTTACAAGATATATATTGCATTTCCCCCTTTTATCTTTGGATAATTTGCTTGACTGCTTGACCGTCTTGTATTGCTTATGGAGAATGGAACAATGCAGAGAATCTCTCAACTGCATCCCTGATACCTTGGCAAGTGTTGTTCATAGGAGTCTTTCTTTACAGTTTGGCTTAAACAGTTGCAGCTATATTAACAAAAAATAAAATAAAGTAAAATTTCCTAAAGCTGAGATTTTCAGGCAGGTAAATTTGTTTTTTTTTATTACTACATTCTTCATTTTATGCACAGCATGCTGCAGCATGTGCATCCCTGATCATCCTTGCAGTGTGGGTGGCTATGAGATGTTGATCATCTTGGCTGCTATTGTTCTAAGATTATGATTTTAATGGTTAAGTGACCCAGATGGATTACTCATGCCTTTCCAAGTGATTTGTGGGCCAGGGAGATCAGGACATTTCATTGAGAACACAAAAAGTGAAATTCGTTTGATTCAGAATATGCCTGATTTTTTTTGACGGGTTGAATGTAGAACGACCTTGAAAGCTCTCATGAATCATTAAACTTCATTAGAACTCTGTCTTGTTGCTGTAAGATAATGAATTGCTGAAAGGGTGAGGAAGCTGTTCTTGCTCTTGGATACAACTGGAATTTTCTGCAGACATCTTGTCATATAAGCAATAGGATTTACTTAGTTTTCAAATTCCACTGACTGTCATGTTACTAATATGGTGCATCCATTAGAATACCTGCTTATTGTACTCCTAATCAATGAAAGGCATTTATCTCTCTTCCCTCTGGTAATATAGTCTGTAAACTGTGTGTTATCATCCTTAACTGCATAAGGTCAAGAAAACTAAAAATAACCACAGTCAGATTGGAACTTGAAACCCAAGTACTGTATAGTTTTATTAAAGCAAAGCAAAATGTACTAAGATAACATGTCTCTTGCTCTGAGTTGGAACTGTCTTGAACAGTTTTTTTATTGTGCAGTAAACAATGTTTGTGTCTCATTGAGTGTTGACAATCCATTTTTTCTTTTAAAGCTGCACTTTCATTTCAGTTAAAGAATTTTTTTAACCAACAGTACGTTTTGTTTTGGGGAAAATGCAGTATTTTCCTTTGTGTATTTGTATTGATGAATAAGATAGTATGAGTGTAATGGATCTCAGTTGGTTATTGTGTCTGAAACATTGAAACAACTCTTTCCTCTCCAAATGTATGGAATTTTCACTACTTTGGCTGTAATCCTTTCGGTTAGGCCAGCCTAAGCCCCCGTATAAGTTCTGTGCTGATCTGTGGTGTCACTATAGTGCCATAAGACACTTCTGCGCCACTGCTGGGGGAGGATTAACAGACATGTGCTTGCTTCTGTACATCACTACAGGAACAGGAAAACTGAGGAGTTGTGCCAGCCTAAGTTAGGATTGCACCCATAGTGAATTAACTTCACAAAGATCTGTAGATCTGAATGGGAAATGAACGATTATAGTAGGAGGCCATGAAGAATTAAATACCCTTAAAGCTGAAATACCCTTATAGCTGTCTGGACATGAGGCTGTCTCTTCAACATGAATGCAGCAGCTCAAGAATCAGGCCTACAGCTGAGCTCCCACAAGGACTGCAGATCAAGTCCACCACTTGGATGAGACTTTGTAATATTATGCCACGATTGTTTTTTAAAGTGAATGAGGATAGAAGAGACAAATCCAAGAATTATTTTAATGGATCAAATAAAGGAGCACAGTGGAGGATTCGCAACCTTCGAGCAGAGAGATGAATTGTTTTCCACTGTGCAAGTAAACAGAAGTTCCTGGGGAGGTTTGCTTTCTTGTTTGTTCTTTTGGCAGGCCAGGTGAGGTTGAATGGTACCACAAATGCTTATTTGCCTCACTCATAGAAAGGTGGTTGAGAGATGTCCCACTGGACGTGAACCATCTTGAACACCTACCAAAACACTGCAGTCTGTTGAATGTAGTTAAATTTGCTCAGTGAAACCAGGGCCACCCGCTACAATTGTTGGCCCACGCAACACAGCATGATATATGCTTTGTCTTTTTTGGAAGGAATTAGACCTTAGACATAAGAGAAAAATAAGATAAACTCTGAAACATTAAAAAAATAAACTCTAAAGTCAACAGTAAATTCAATCGAATCAGTGAAATGATCAGTTCTCCAAACATGGGAACTCTCATAAGGCCTTGTTAAACCTGTTCATTCTCACGAAATCCTTCATTGGTCCACCTGCCTTTAATGAAGTACGTACTAAGAAGAGTTGAGCAACTCCTGTAGCAATGTATGAAAGAGCAGAATTGCAGATTGGTTAAGAGGCTGTACTGTCACAATGCTGCATGAGATTTTTTTTGCCCTGCAGTATTAGATGGAAGATTTCAAAAGATTCCCAGCCGCTGAAAGATGATGCCCCTGTGGTAATAAACAAGATAAAGATCTGTCAAACCATTCATTAAAATGCAGTTCTTTCACTAGAGCTAAATCAACGCTCCACTTGGCCGGAAGTCCTTCACCGGCAATTGCACAAAAGCAATTCCTGTTATGCAGTAGAGAGAAGCTTGTAATTGTAGCAGCAGCCAATTTACAATGGAGACTAAAAATACAAGGCACAGGCTGTCTGCCTATTGACTTCTTTGCAATATATTTTTACGCTGTCAAAATAATCTGTATTATTAGCGTGGATGGGGGCTTAGGTTGGGTCTGTCTGTAAAGGCTTTTTTTTAGATGCCTGCATTTGTGACACTGGGTTTTGGGGTGTGGTGACTTTAATCTGCCACTTAATTTGCCACTTAAAATTAAAATTTGCCACTTAGGAAAGTAACCTCTGCTTCGTAAACTGTTTTGTGAACTTTAGTTGAAAAGTGGTATATAAATACTGTAGATAGTAGATAGATAGCTTTTCAGGTATGAAGCACTCTGGAATAAAAGCCAAAAGAAAGTAGGTTTTAAAAAAGGCAAAATGTGGCACCTATGGAAAATAAAGAAACAGGATTCCTTTACATTACATGTAAAGGGGTGCCCAAGTGGGATGTCCATTACATTACAACAGTGACTTTAAGATTGTATTAACAGCATTTCTGTCTCTATTTTTGCCTAGCCACTTTTGGTGGATAATGTCCTGGAAGAGGTCAGTGTGGAAGGGCACTTGGGGTCATCTTTTTTGATCACGATAAGTGACAGTAGGGGGACAGTGCCCACTCCTGTTTTTGAAATAGCTGGATACTTAACTGTGGTGATCTGTCCTCTTCGCTAATTTTAAACACTGATTAGACAAGCAAACGGCAACAAAGTCTTGAGGCTTAACTGCGTCCCCATTGTCTGAGCTGGGGAGCCGGGAGTGGGCATGGAAACATAATTGTTTTTTTATATTTAGATGCTTGCAGATGTCATTTGTGCTCTGCTAAATCCATGATGCAGCAGTTGTAGTTGGAAATGGTTGAGGTTTTGTTCCTTTTCTTGATGTGTAGATTTGTATTCCCCATCTCACGCCCCCCGGCATATGTGAAACCAGATTTCTAATTGTACAGAGATGGTGCCATGAATTGTCACCGGTATTGGATCTTGCCTGCCAAATCTGTTCACTTTTTGCAGAAATGGGGCTGCAAATCTAACGCCTAGTTAGATTCAATAGAAGTGTCTTAAAGCGCTTCTGCCCCATACCTGAGGGGTTAGGCCAGTGCACAGGCATGCGCCGGCCTCCTCACACCACAGTGGGAGGTTATGCCAGGTGAGTTATGGCAGTCAACTCCCAAATCCAGAGTAACTACAGGAGCACATAAGAGACATTACGTGCACCCGTAGTTACTTCACCTCCTAGTGAAAACCTATGGGAAATTCATATTGGAATCAGAGTAAATTGTTCTTACACCAGAGCAAGGACTCTCCATAGTTATTCTGGATTTGGCCCTAAATTAGTTAGGATTGCACCTCAAGTCTCATAAAATTATTGAGTAAAAAATCTTGAGATGGGGAATTTTTTCCTAATGTTTTGATTGCATGATTGCACCGATGACATTCTCCATATATACAAGATGAAGAATTGCTGCTGTGTTCTAGTTTTTGAGGAAGCACATTTCAAAATTTGCCTGACAACAGCAAAGGCTGAAAAATGTCGCCTGTTGGCTGACAGGATTATATACTCATCACCCAAATCTTCCCGGATGCCTGCACAGCAGAAGACGAGTAAAGCTTTTGATCTGAGTTTCCATGCTCCTTTCTCTTTTTTTTCTGGATAGCTCTTCTGTCACTAGTTGGATCTTGCCAGGCCTTCAAGGTGAGACAGAGGTATCAAAAAAGAGTGTGGAAACTCGAAACCAACCAATTCAGCAATACCTGCAGTCTGGAAGAACTGAAAAATAATAATCTTCTCTGCCAGTGTATGGGGTATTTTCCTCTCTCCAGAATTGCAGTTTTTAAACCCAACTTTAAAAGGTGAAAATTAACAGCTAAAAAGTAATTCCATTTTCTGTAGAAACTGCTGAACTGTAAAATTTAGGCAAAAATTTCCATTTTGAATATCAGGCTTATTTAGACTTGCTATATTGGTGGCTGTGTTTGGGTTTGATCAGAAAATTTAGTATTCTTCTTTGTTCCTACCTGGGAGGGAGGAAGGGAGGGAGGTGTCCTGATAATAGTATTTGCTACGTAAATACTGCAGTACAAAGACCATGTGATCCGAGTATCTTTTTGCATCAGAAAAAGTGTATTCAGCTACTATAAATGGACAATGACACAGCACTTGTAGTCTGCTGTTTTTTAAGAAATGCTGTCAGCGTTGCTTGATGGAGTTGACAGAAATGGACACAAAGGAAACTGGACAATGATAGTTCAGGAAATTGGGCTATCAAAAAGTGCAGTTGGAATAATTAGCCCCCAAAGAACTGGAATAAGGCAACCCCTATTTCCATGTCTTATGAAATAGGCACCTATTGTTTCCCTTCTGGAAAGCAATATTGTGGAGAGAATGATTTGCCAAGGAGAAACTGACTAGGGTTTTAAGACACAAGATGGGCATGGAATGGGTGATCTTGCCAGCAGTGGAATAGTAAGTGATGTATGGAGCAGAAGATGCTTCATCATGGATATACGGTACGTTTCCATGAAAACAATTTCCATTTCTAAAAATGCATTGCTTCACACGAATGGTTAATAGCCCAACTATATTCCCTTGGATAGGAATTCAAACAACCTGGACATAGCTGCAGAGAAGTCTCCTTTCCTGAGTCCCGACCGGTGAACCCACCAGAGGGTCTCCCCCTGTTGTTCTTAATAAACAGATATTTCCCATTGTGGAAGGTTCCGTGTTTCAGTTCTTTCTGTCCAACACGACGCTTTCTGTCTGTGTAACACAAGAGGGACCAATAGTGTACACATGCCTTATGATCCACTGGAGTCCCTTAACAGCTCTCCCTTCAGCAGCTTGCTTGTTTTTATAAAAGAACATTGAATTGAATTCAAAACATTTAATTCTTGAAGTCCCACAGCCTTATGTCATGGAATGAGCACTTAGAGGTTTCTTTTTGTGCGTGTGTTTGTATCTGATCTTGTGTGAAACTCCACAGTATCTCTCTTTTTATTGTCAGTATGGTATTAATCCAGAAGCTTGTCCTTAAAACAAAAATAAGCTCATGCTAGAAGAATAGCTTTGTTTAGTCTGCAGAGCGTCCTCTAACCCCTCGAAGACTATCAAATATAATATTTTGTGGTTTTATGCTTTTCGTGTGCATAGTTGTTAGATTAATCACTGCATTTGTCTCGAACTGAGAACTATGCAACAAGTGAAAGAATACTTTTTGGTTGTGCCCCACAATTCACGAACATGCTGAATTAACTCAGTTTTGTTATCTGTACCAGGGCAAACTAGCAATAATCCGCATGACCATTAAAGCTAGTTGCTCTGTCTGGATCACCATGTTGTAGTTTGTCACTGTGAAGGGAAAAAGAACTTGGATCCATGGTTCAAAACACTGATGTTGAAAGCTGGTGCTGAGAGGCTCACTTGGAAAACTTGGCTTCCCAAAAGGTATGTGCCTTTAGGATCTCCAAACTTCAGAATGAGGGTATAGAAAGGACTACCAGTTTAACTGCAGGTGGAGGAATTGCATTTTTGAAGCAACCTCTTTAACAAAGAAAACAACCTTCCCTGGAAAGAGAAAATCTGATTAGCAGAGCCATCTGTGAATCTTTGGTTTGCAGAGAGGGATTTTTGGAAGATGGGGAACATTCTTAATTATATCCCTGACCTGCTACCTGAAGGGGTACAATGCAATATAACTCAGCATTCTACCCTATAATTCTTCTGCACTACTTGAAGGGAGGTGTAATAGCAAGTGCCCCTGGATTATGGACTTCCTTTTCTGTATCTTTCTCATCTCAAGGATCTTTTTTCCATATCAACTTCAAGCTTTTCAAGTTTGCATATAAAAAAATAACATCGTTCTTATTCTTTCCCCATTTTTTGCCTACCAAAGCATGTTTTTCTTTGCTGTCAGGGTAGAATTCCAGCTTTGAATTTGTTGAGCAAAATTCTACCATAAGTCAAAAAATGCCTTAGCGCTTTCTTTGTTTTTCTGTTGTCAGGCGAGCACAGTTATTTGTCAAGAATTAGGCCAAAAAAACTTGCAAAGCTTGCAAAGTTTTGCAAAGCTTGTCACCCTACAATCCAGAGTAACTATGGGAGCACTTAAGAGACATTACGTGCACCTGTAGTTACTGCTCCACCTAGTGAAAACCTATGGGAAATTCATATTGCAATCCAGAGTAAATTGTTCTTACACTGGAGTAAGGACTCCCCATGGTTACTCTGGATTGTGCCCTCATTTGATTTTCAGTTCCACATTATATGGACTTGGAGAAAATCTGTTGTTCCTAATTGTTGTTACTCCCCCTAGAAGCATAAGCAATGGTTTTATTGACTAATGTACACACTAAAGTAGTGGTTAAATTGTTAATAGGATGCATGGGGTGATACCTACTTGCTCAGGTTTCAGCAGCTATTGTCTAATAAAGTTGTCCCAGAAATATTTTATTTAATAAGTATCTTAAAGTTTTCCCATAGGTTTGAAAAGAGAATTAATTGGAGAAAATATCAAGTCAATTGTATATAAAGATGACATATGGGGTGAGGCAACAATAGACTTTTAAAAGAGTTAAAACAGGATTTTAATTTACAATTAATAAAGAGTCTTTAAATATTATTTATATGTTCTCTTGCTTGGCTCCTAAAAGTTCAAGATATCGAGGGGGGATTTGCTGCTTGGGTAACAGCCTATCCTCCATATCAGTCTAACCCAGGCCTCCATGCTTTGCATGCAGCGTATGCAGCGCCGAGCATGATACCATAGTCTCTCAAGACTGATGGATGCCTGATCTATTTAGGTATACAAAGCAAGTCACCTGTAATCTTTATTGTATAGAACAGTTTCAACAGTATAGGCAGATATTACCAGGCTAGCAGATAGAGTCAAAATTGCCATATTGCACCTTACTGAGGGCTCAGTCCTATGTAATGTTGCAGTGGTGGTGCTGCTGTACCAATGGGATGTGGACTGGACCCTTTGGTGGGAAGGCAATCATAGTGGCCTCTTCAAGGGAAGGTTTGTTTCCTTGCTGTGGGGCTGATTTGTGGCTGTACAGGTGATTGAGAGTTGGATAGTTTGGGGCTTCAAAGCAGCAAAATATTCTGTTGTATCTTTTTTTTTGTCCTTGTAAATGTAATACAAGAGATCCCTATGAGTAGCTTCAATAAAAATGAACCTAAAGACCAGATCAGTATCAGCTCAATATTTTGCAAACTTTAGGGTCTCATCATTTTCCATTCCACTGCCCTTGGCAATTCAAAGTATTTGCAATTAGACAGGGAAATGGTACAAGAAAGAACCTGAAGCATTTGCTATCATGAGAAAGCATTCCTCCCAATCATAATTCAGTTTGTCATCCTTTGCTAATAACAAACCCAAGAGTTGCGGGCTTAGAGCTGTTTTGCAAGTCTTGGTTAGAACAAATGGAGCTTAAATACATTGGAATAGAACTAATGCATGCGTTTGCAAGTGCGATGACAAGATTCAGTGGTGGTGCTTGCAAGGAATTTACATCTAGTGTTCCTTTTTTTGCAATTAAAAAAATTACAACTGCAGGCATAAATGGTTTAAGGAGCAGTTAATAGCTTCATACAGCCTGCTTACCATCGCAATGTGGGAGGCAATTAACCCATTTATTCCTAGTTTTTTTTTTTTTTTTGCAATTCAGAAAATTGCAACCTCAGGCATTTTATGCCCATTTGTTCTTTAGGTAGCAATTTTTTGAACTGCGAAAAAATGGAATTCAAGGCATTAAACTCTCCTGTTAAATAGAAAAGTGACTTTTAAATAGAGATATTTTACCAGTGATGAGTAGCACCACCTAGTGGTAACTAAATTTAAATAAGCAAAAAAAAAAAAAGAGACTCAAAACCAAGCAGGGGGTGTGGAATCAGGATAATAAAACTTGCTATTAAAGGTATTTCGCAAAACAAAACTGAACTACAACCTAAAAGCTGATTGGAAGTTTCAAAGTAACAAATAGCTAGTTAGGTCTCTAACTATTTGTACCCTTATTTGTTACTTTGCTTTCTGCTTTTGGACTGTTGTGGTGACAGTGCATATAAAGCAAGGTTCCAAAAATTGCACCACATTGGAGTTCAAGACCCCAGGGATGCGTATGTGTTGTGCAGGTGTTAGCAGTACTACTCTCACTACACGTTCATTGAGCAGTAGCGCAACCCCAAGACAAGGACGGTTGCTGGAGCAGTTTCGCATTGGGTCCTGTGAGGCTTGCGGGGAGCCTTTCAGGTTAGGGCGAGAAGGCGTTTTGTGAACCTCACAATCCCCCCTGCACAGACTCCCTCAGGCGCGGAAAGAAGGCACACACTCCTTATTTGCGCTTATTTAGCAATGTAAGCCGCAATTCGCTTCGCTTTTGGTGAGTTTAGCCACTTCCCACAATGCATCGCGGTTCTCGGTGGGTCTAATTTGCATAGTGGGCGGGGACAGCGAACCCAGGAAAAAAGGAGGAGGGCGGGGCAAGGAGTTGGAGTGAAGCAGGTGATTGACAGCTTGGGGAGGAGTTTGGAGGCAGGGATGGTTTCCCTCTATTGCAGCTCTTCTCTCTGGGTTTTGCAAATAGACAAACATGCCATTTTTCAGGTTTTTGCAATTAGACAAATAGCAGTGCCCAAAGGAAAGTCAGCTCAGCAGCAGCAGGGATACCATATGTCCTCTTTTTCCAGGACATGTCCTCTTTTTTTAACCTTGTGTCCTGGGGATTAAAAAAATCCTTATCCTCCTTTGTAAGCAGGCAGTATGAAGCTTTCTTTCATTTTAATTAATAGTGTGCAATAAATTGTATATGTGACATAAATTATTTACATAATTATTAATTATGCAATAATTAATAAATGAAATTAAATAATTAATAAATGAAATAAATGAATTATTGCAGTTAATAGTATGGAATAAAAACATATAAATTACATGATACATTTAATACTGTTTAAATTAATCAGATGAAACCATCTGATTCATATGTGTGTTTTGGGGCTTAATTTTTGTCATGTCCTACACTTCTCTTGTGTGTCCTACATTTTGGGGCAGGGCTTGAATGTATCCTGAGAAGCAGGCTTTTGGAAAGGTATAATTCTGGAAAATCACATGAAATATTTGCTGCAATCTTTTTTCCTTACTGTGCAAAAAGATGGGTGCAAATCTCGCTGGACAAGGGCATGATTTACTTTTGAGTAAACATGCATAGGATTCTGTTGTGGATAGATCATATGCAACAGGCACCTTTATCAGGCCATAACAGGAACTTTGTATTTAATAGCATTTCTAAAGATATTTGATATATCCTGAACAGAAATCTTAAAAGTGTCCCTTTATGAGAAACGCTAATCATGCAATGCTTGTCTTATTTGCATATTGTTAATGCAAATACATTTCAAATTAACATATTAGTGTCAACTTATTGTTGATAACAAATGAACTTATTTGTTAATGCAAATAGGTTTTGATGTTATTTATTATGACAACCCAGTTATAATGAATTTTGGGATAGATACAGCTTTGTAATGATTTCATGAATTGGGGACATGGGAGGTCGATGGAAGAGGTTATCTCAAAGTTTTAATTGCATTATGAGATACAGCCAGTTCCAGGAGATAAACAAATAAGAATCTAAATAGAATGTAACTTTAATGTACCTCCTCACAAAGAAATGGTAGGGTAGAAGCAATGAAGTAACATTTTCCTCCTGCTTCAGCTATGGTTCAAAATCACCTTCATTATTCTGTTAGGACTTTTCCCCTCCCTGCTAATCTTTTAAACATTTATTATTTTTACTAAGCAATTGTGCTGTTGGACCGCATCAATTCCCAAAATAATAAACATGGTACGTGGATGTGGTTAGCTGGATGGACCAATGTAGTAGGTGCTCTGTGTGGCATACTAGCCCAGTCCATGCAGTGTTTCCTTTGACAGGGCCACGTGCAATGGCATTCTCGGAAAGTGTGCATCTGCTTTCTGTGATGCAACGTTTGAATTTCTCAAGGAGGTACACTTTGCTTGTCTCCTGCTATAGAATAGTGTGGTTAGAGCGTAGGTTTGTGGAATAGATGGTGAGGGTTCTAGGTTTCCCTACCTATATTCTTTTGTCTGAGCAAGGCTAAAAAAAGAGGACATTTCTTAGAAAAAGAAATGCCAGTGGATCTTCATGCTGGTGGATCTCCCCACTTAGACTTCACTGCTGTAAATATAGAGACTCATGTGCTACCCTCTTCCAAGGAAACTTTTTACACCTTTTCTGCTCAAATAGGCACTGCTTGGATGTATTTGTTTATGTGCGGGGTGACTATATGTCTCCTTTTTTAGGATATGTCCTGGAAATAATCTTCATTGTTTTCTTTTACCTTGTGAGCTGGCAGCATGTAGTTTTCTTTGAATTAATAAATTATATATAATGAACTGTATGTAATAGTTTAATAATAAATCAACCACACAAAAGCAATATGTTTTTCGCTTTTATCTTGTCACATCCTACATTTTTCCAAGGTGTCCTGCATTTAGGGAGAACTTGTCCTCTTTTGTGGTTATGACATCTGGTCACATTGATTATGTGGCTGGAGGAAAGGGATTTGATTCCTGGGTGATAGAATTCCCAGCAGGTCTTTGCCCCTTTACTCTGACCCTCATATGTGAAGGAGTGGAGAGTATCTTTGGGGCATGTTGGTTGCTTGACCATTTTTAGTGGCTGACAGGAGACCTCTTTGCCCCTGTCAACCATGTACCTGCTCTTGCCACTCTGAGGACTTTTCCTTAGCTGAGAAATAGATTTAAAGATGTGGTTGAAATTCTAGGTTCTTTAGGGTCAGTTAAAAAACACAAACTAAAAGTTCTGCAAAATCAAGTGCTGTGAAGAGTTGATATCACATATCATTGCCGCATGTCAAAAAATGGCAGTGGTCCACAATGCAGCAACCTAAGGGACGGAGGATCTGCACAGTGGCATAGGTCTCTTAGAGGAGTGTGTCTGGAAGGTGGCCTTTCTTATCCCTGGAAATTGTGGATGGGATATTTCTAACAGTGGAATATCAACAGCAGCTATAATGTGAGTCTAATGCATAGAAGCAGCCTATGGCAACAGACTTCTGCACATGTGTTTAGTTGCATATTTGCTTTATGTTTTATCTTGTAAATTAATGCAATGTCTTCTTTGCAGGTTGTCCTGCTGGGCTTGGACATCTTATCTGCGCTGGTATCACGACTCCAAGACAGATTTAAAGCTCAAGTTGGCACAGGTAGGTTCACTTAGAGAAAATAATGCAATACTGAATTGTGTTCCTTTTTCCCTTTGGCTACTCATCAACTGTATTAGGGTGTGGGTGTGTTAGGGCTGTGGGTGGCGCAAGCGGTTAAGACACTGTGCCTGTTAACCAGCAGGCCAGGGTTCAAGACCTGGGTCGGCCTCACAAGACAGGGTGAGCTCCTGTCCTTAGCCCAGCTCTGTGACGCCAGCTGGATCCAATTGTATTGGCTCTGCCTTTCCATTGGACTATTTCAGTGGTGTGGAGAGGGGGGATTTGCTGCTTGGGTAACAGCCTGTCCTCCATAACAATCCAGCCCAGGCTTTCTTTGCATGCAGCATATGCAGCGCTGAGCATGATACCATAGTCTTTCAAGACTGACGGAGGCCTACTACTAACTGTGTTAGAGTTAATATGTTGAGATTTCACCAGAGCCAATCAGTCATGATCAGCATTAAGACTATTTTCCTTAGTTGTTTCAGATCTAAGCTGCAACAGCAGCGAGGTTGGCATCTGGGTACTGGTTGCATTCACAACGTGCCCAAATCCTCCTTTCTGTAGTGGCTACACTGGTGGGATGAAATAGGAATTGGTGTTCTTTTGTTTGCCCACTTTTAGCTGTATTATTAAAAGAGCCCCCTGACATATGCAGGTACATATGTGGTGGGCTTCCTCACAGCCAGCAAACTATGAAGACGGATACAAGCATGACTGCTCTTTTGCCTCCCCAACAATGCCCCCTTTTCTCTAGTTTGGGGGGCAGAGATGGGGGAAGGAGAAGCTGGGCAGGAAAGGTCTTCTTGGAGATGTACGTGCTCTTAGAGCAACGAAAGAATCTCCTGGTTTTATACTTGGGTTCTGTTGTAAATCTCGCTTTGTATCCCTCTGCTTTTTAGCTTGTTTTTTACAGCCAAAATACTTTTGTTTTTAACGTGAAAACTGGACAAATTCTGTCCCTAATATTATGAGTTCTTTGGAACTGTGAACTATCTTTGTTTTGTCATGTAAACCACTTTGTGAATGTATAACTGAAAAGAAGAACTGTATATAAATATTTGCTGTAATTATGATGTAGCAGTAGTGATGATGATGATGATAGAACTGCATATTGGAGTCTACCTTCCTACAGTGGAAAACATTGTAGACCTTTGTATAGTGTCTGGGGTTTTGTGAGTGTGAGGTCTGAGTTATACATTCAGTGAGCCACTGGAAAAGTCTTTACCAGTGTGAATTTTCCGTGCACATCTGGTCATGCTTAAAAGCACTTGCCATTGTTTGCATATTGACATTAGCACTTGGGTGACTGTGCTGACCTGGTCTGTACATCCTGGTGTGCTAACGGTACAGGGATGGTGCATGTAATAAGTCCATGGGATGGTGCATGTAATGACTGGGTATGTACAAAAAGTTTATATGGGTAACAGCTACTTTTCCATAACTGAGCAGAAAAATTGGAATCAAAAATGTAGATTTCATCATTTGAAATTCCTTTTTTGGAGAAAATAAAACTAAAACTCGATATATCTTTGATTGCATTAACCATTACAGTAGGGCAGCCATAGTATTAGTGTATTCCAGGTCAAGGTTTGTTTTTACAATATTAGTAGCTTGCCAGATGTGTCACACAGGCCAACTTTAGTCAAGTGGGAAAAGATGAATAGAGTGTAATTTTTACCTGCATGCTTATATGCTTATTTGGCATTTCATACTCTCTTTAAAAAATACAGGTGCATGCACGCATGGGTGCGCACACACACAGATGTTTTTTGAAAGACTTTTCTCTGTCTGTGAAAATATATAACTAAAATAAACTTAGCAGAATCAGAAACAATGCAGCAACATGAGCACATAAATTATGAATAAAATTGTTAATAACACTAAAATATGAATACGTGAAATACAATGAATGAAGTGGACAGACTCGTAGCCCTCTGGTAATCAAATTATTCCAAAAAGACTTCTGAGGGTCTGAAAGAACTGAAGGATCATTGTTGAAATAGCAAAGGGTTGAATGCCACTTCATAGTAAATGGGTCAGAAGGTAGTTTTTCTTCTACATTTTATTTCTAACCACCCTTGCTTTTTGCCCTTAGTGCTACCAAGTTTAATTGACAGACTGGGAGATTCAAAAGACTCTGTGAGAGAGCAGGATCAAGCACTGCTGCTCAAAATCATGGAGCAAGCTGCTAACCCTCAGGTGAGTTTCTGGAAATATAATAGCTTCATCTGATAAGTAAGCGACTTTTATGACAGTAAATCTTTGAGGATTTTGGTGCTTTCCAAATAGATTGTGTGCTACCTATCCATCAAAAGTCATACCTTGCAGACTTTGTTACAGGGGAGTGAAGAGAAGCTTCAGAGTTGAAATAAGTTAGTTGTACTTAGGGCGCAATCCTGAGTAACTACGGGGAGTCCTTGCTCCGGTGTAAGAACAATTTGCTCTGGATTGCAATATGAATTTCCCATAGGTTTTCATTGGGTGGTGCAGTAACTACGGGAGCACGTAAAGTCTCTTATGTGCTCCCGTAGTTACTCTGGATTGTAGGGGTAGTTGTACTAAGAAAACAGTTGGGACATACTGGGGACGAATGAGTAAATAAATTTCAATTCATTTGTATGACTGTGCTTCTAAAACACAACTGTTAATACTGACATTCATAGAAGAATTAAAATTGGGAATATTAACAAAATCTGAGAACTGCAGATTGAACTGAGTACTCCAACCCCTGTGTTTTTATTTTGACAGTCTTTACTGTCCCTGCAGAAATAAGAGATGTATTATGTGACTTGATCTCCTTCCCTCCTTGCTATTTGGGATTCAATCTTATCCATGCTTCCTTAGGAATAATCCTAAGTGAATTCAGTAGAACTTACTTATGAATAAACATTCACAGGACTTTTCTATAAGCCCGAGACTTCCATGCAACTGAGGACTGTAGAGTTAGGTGAAGTATCAGCTGCTGTTTGTTTGTGTTCAGACATACTACCAAACCACATGAACCAGAGAATGCTTCATTATTGCTAGGAGTTTGCCATGTTTGATGTTGGAATAGAGCCCTACATGTCTGACTGCAACAAAATGAGGGTAACATTGGGGAGAAGACCCTGTTTCAGTTATTAATGACATCTACTGATTATTTTTCTATATTCATAGTCTTCTGAAAGCCATCAGTTAACAAAAAATGATTTGTTTTACTTTGGATCATACAGTTCAAAAGATGTAAGATTGCCACTTGTCTAGCTGAACTAATTTTTTATTTTCTTGCTTCTCTGTGATAGTATGTATGGGATAGGATTTTGGGAGGATTCAAACACAAGAATTTCCGGACAAGAGAAGGGATTTGCCTCTGCCTTATCGCAACGCTCAATGCGTAAGTTGGAGTCATACCATAACTCTTTGTGTGAAGAATATTTTTATATTTGTGTGCAGAATATTTTTAAGATACTCAATACATTTTTTCTCTCTACTTCTTTTCTGTTTAATAGATCTGGAGCTCAGAGTTTAACGCTGAGCAAGATTGTGCCACATATATGTAATTTACTTGGCGATCCAAACAGCCAGGTGAGTCTTTAAGAAAACAAAATGGTTGAAATATTTTATTCTGGAACAGGAATGGGCATGGAGAGTAGGAAGTCTTCCTGTCTCATATCTTCATAAATAGGATCTAAATTGTATACATTAGATCTAGTGCAGAACATTTCGACATCTTCTGCAGATGGTAATGTGGAATTGCAGTCTTTGAAATCTCTCATTCATTGAACTCGGACCCATGTTGATGCTGCTTCTGTGTTGAAATAATGATCCCAGCCTTTAATGTAGTTGTTTGAATCAATGTCCAATTATCTTCACTGGGTCATTAACTTCATATCAGTATGCCGTGTTACTTTGGCCTATACAAGATATGAAAAGAAACCCTTTGAAAGCAAGGTAAAATTGCATCTTAACTCTTTATCAGCACCATAAAGTTGGCTTACAAATATTTGTATGATCCAGTGTTAAGAGGTTGCACCAGTGGAAGATGAGGGAAGCATGATTTACAATACGTTACAAAGTGGAGGAATTGCAATCCATCTCAAGGACAGGAAATACACTGATTTGCTGTGCTACAATTTTTTAAAATTTCCGTCAGTTTTTATCACTATTATAATGGATGCAGAACTTGGATGCAGTGGAGTGACATCTAAAAAGGCATCTTCTGTGGATGGAAGGAGAGTTCACCTTCTCCAAGGACCCCTTGAGTGATTGCCGGTTTCCTTCCATTCATGGAATCGGCTTTAGTTGGTGATGCCTTGCTGTATCACAGATCAGTACGTTGCCTGTTGTATTTTTATTGCAGTAAGCTCTTTTGGGCGCTCTGTGAGCTGAAGAGTAGGACGGATGCACATGCAGACTCTAAAGCTTTGTCCTCCTGGCCTCTTAAGGCTGTGAACATCTCTGCTTTCAATGATCTTACCAGATAATATTCACATACCTTCCACTTTCATTTAGGATTAAATTCTGTGCTATGATGGAACTGAGAAAAACAGTACCTGCATGCCTGCTTATATTAAACCTTTTTCTTGGCTGTAGTAGGTAAACACATCTTTCTTTGATTCATCAAAGCAGTCTATCAGATTGTCAGATGTTTCTGCTGGAAGAGCTCCAGTTGTTTCTGCTGGAAGAGAAGATGCCAAGAAACATGTACATGCACACGTGCCCATGGATGTTAGTAGTTTGATAACCAACCAAATAAACATTCTTCTCCTTTTCTGGCTTCTGGAAAAGGTGTGCATGAGCACAAAGGAAATGAGAGTGCAATCCTAACCTAGGTTGGCACAACTCATTGGTCTTCCCAGTCCTGTGGTGATATAGAGAGGCAAGTGGGAGCCAAGTGTATGTCTGTGCATTGGCCTAACCATCTCCCAAGTGTGGCGCAGAAGTGCTTTATGTCACTTTTGTGACATCCCCACATCAGCCTTAGGATTCCAGCCTTAAAGACACTTTCCTGGGGGTAAGACCCATTGAACACAGTGGGGCTTACTTTTGAGTAGACATGGTTAGAATTGTGCTCCAAGTTGCATATTATATCTCCTTTTAGCAATTCAGTGCCCAATGCCACATCAGTATATATGGTTAAATAAAACTTTCTTTGAAATAATCTTATTGCTTTCCAGATTTAGTCCCCACAAATTAAGATATCATGTCTTATTTAGATTAAGATATAATGTCAAAGATGAACCACTTGGCTGTGATTAAATCAGGGTGCGATCCTAACCAATTTTACAGCTTTGGGATAAGGACAATGCAACTCTTAGGTAAGAGAACAATTAACTTGAGGAGGCCTCTGTGACACCCCTCAGTTGTCGGAAGCATGTGCCCCTTTGGCACAGCAATGCCAGTGCTGAAATGATGTTTAGGATTGGATAGGATAAACCCTTCATTTAACATATAAGAATTTTTTAGCAGCATTATTGTCAGCCGTTGTTAGAAGGGATGGATCAGATAAGAATTGCAGCTGTCTCTTTTGTTGTAGAGCTATTACAGGTTATTACAGCATCAGTGCAGCAGTGAGTGGGTTGTAGGTCATTACTGCCCTCTGTCTGTTGAAACTGGCCACATTGAAAGGATCAGTGATTTGAATGGTTTCCTCTTTTAAATACAGTTGTAGTTTTTTTTTCTTTAAAGAAGACTCTTTTATTTTCCAGTGTTCATTAAAAAGGGTTCCACTGTCTTGAAAAACCACACATTTTATATACAGGTTTGTAGAGTGGGGTAGCTTAGCGTGTGACTCCAGCCTCCTGTTTTATTATCTTCACAGCGACCTTATGAGGCCGAGATATGGAGGCAATGCAACCCATCTAGTAAGCTGGCTAGAGAGGTTTTGAACTCCGTCTTTCCTGGTTCCAATCCAACATTTAAAGCACAGTGTTATATCTTTAAATAACTCATCATCATCATCATCTTAGCAATATTCTCACCTACGCAGGGTCTGCTTTTTTGGCTAGGCATAGCCAGTTATATGGCTGAGATATATTTCAACCGATCCTTCGCTCCTCTGACGTTGAAGGCATTTTATACCTACTTTAAACAACTGACAGCCTGCCGTAATTCTATGCTCCAGAGATGTGCAGAGGCACCAAAATGGCCACTATCGCATCCTGTAAGGCCAGGGCAGCCGCTGGAATCTCCTCAATATAAGAAAATATTTTCTCCCTTATCTCAAGGAGAGCAATAGGGCAATGGAGCCAGCTATTTTGCTGACGCAGAACCAAGGAGGCCTTGGGTTTTCCAGCCAGGGAAAAGGTATAGGATTTTCCAGCAGAGTCTTCCACTGTCTCTGATCCTCCCTGTGCTGCCCCTATCAGCGTGACCATATAGAATGGAGGACAGAGTGCCTCTACCTTTAAGAATTGCTTAAAGGGAATTTAGAGAGGAAAGTTAGGGAGAGAATTTAGGCTACAATTCAGAGTAACTACAGGACCTTTTACACCAATGTAGTTACGGTGCCACCTATGGGAAATGCATAGAGCAATCCAGAGTAAGTGCCTCTTAAGTCTTCCCGTAGTTACTCTGGATTGTAGGGTTAGGCAGGGTTTTTTTAAACCCTTCTATGCTGAGCTAAATCTGCCGATATTACTTCTTCTATATGCTTCTTCTATATGCAATGCTTAAAGATAGAGGCACCCTGTCCTCCATTCTATATGGACACTCTGTCCCTGTCCCAGCACTGTCCTCGTCTCAGAATCTGGAGTGAAGCATGTTCCTGTCAAGTACAGATAATCTTTGGGGTGGCCTTTCTGAAAGAGATGAAAAAGATTTGCTTACAGTTGGGTAGAAGTTTGCCCCCCAAAATTGGAGGTTTACATCCTCATGTCTGAAGTTGGTAAGAATTCCTGAGGCCAGTAGTAGAATTTCAAGTTTCAGAACTTTGCCACTGAAGCTGTTGCACTCTTGGGCAGAATGACAGTTGAAAAGCCATAGGTGAGTGATTTGTGGGGAGGGCGCCCAAAGTGACCTTCAGCACACTTTACATAACTTGCCCTCATTCACTTCATTGTTCAAGTCTTAAGGGTTGGTGTAATCAATGGGAAAAGTCTCTACATGGCCTTGCAGTCCAGTTCTGGTCCTCTGCCCGTTATTGCCACGGAGATGGATAAAGCCCTGGGGAAAAGAGGAAGACTATGGTCAAACTGGCTTGGGCTGGAGGTGGGGATAGGGGGAAGTATAATGTGCAAAGACGAAGATGTTTGAACATGGAGAAACAACAAGGAAAAATGGAGGATGGTACAAAAAATTTGCATGGTTGCAAGGAAGGATATAAGAGGAAAAGCCAAATTTTCAGGGGTGGTTCTCAATGAATACTTGAGTGTGTAATGCTTGGATGTATTTTATATTTTAATCTGATTTTATGTTGCAACTCTATCTCTCTGAAAAGCATGCTGTTCTGATCAAAATGAGGTTAACCTCTGTATATAACTTTCTGTTATAACTATATTTGAATGGTTATTGAATTAATTATTTTATGAAAGTCAACTAAAGTTTACAGTGTAGTCTAGAAACTTGTTGATTGGATAAAATGGAGGAGAAGAAACCTTGTGTTGCTTGTACTAACTGAAATGTGAACATCTATTAGGATTTCTGTACTCTGGTAATATTAGTTTTCAAGTCCCTTGACTCAATGGGCCATTGGACATAGCTCCCTGTTAGGGCTACAATCCTATACATTGTCTAGGGTGTTGGGTTTTTTGTGAGGATTCTGTGGCTCTCCTGGCTGGTTTATGTGGCTTATGGAAGAGCCACAGCTCACAGTTTGGGAACCACTAGTTTAAGCCATGCTTATAACTTAATAGAATTACTGCTTTCCATTTTCTGTGTATGCCCAATACATAATTCTGGCAAAAACCAAAAGACGTTTTCATGATGACCATCTTATTTTTTTTCTGGTATATTATAGACTGAGCTTGGTATATTATAGACAGTATATTGTAGATCCTGTGTGGAAAATTCCTCTCTCTTTACACAGTATAAATTGTTCAGATCTGCTTAATTTGTAGTGGTGAAAACCTTTCCCATTGAGATCATGATGTTTGGGAATAAAGAATGTTTCTTGTCAAGAACTAGTATGGTCAAAATTACAGCAACCCCCATAAGCTGTCCAATACAGACAGTCCTACTAAACAACTTTGGCTAAAGGTTTGGCTTTGAAAGTACATTATAACAGCTGTTAAATGTGATATAGGTAGATTACCCCTTACCCAGACATCAAAAATCTGGGCTGTTCCAGAGTGCAGATATTTTGGTACAAGTATTTTTAAAAACATTCTTTAGTGTGAACACCAGAGAAGATCTTGTGCTCTTTCCCACCTACAGTGCAAATAAAAATGTCCCTTGTTATAAGTTCTGTTTGATGCTCTATGACTTATGGCAGTCCAGATATTGTTGAAAAAATATTAAAAGAGACCTGCAGATACCTGTATGGGGAACAGCAAAAAGAGCAAGAGGAAGAGTTATTCATTACTTTTATGCAGTTATTCAAAAATCCAGAGAGACCGAAAATCCAGACATATTCCTGTCCCAAGGAGTCTGGGTAAGGGATATTCAACCTGTATTTGTTTTATTTAGGGATTTATTTTATTACAAATGTAAAAGTCATGCCTTTCTCCATTTCTCTTGGTCTATTAGGTTCGCGATGCAGCAATAAATAGCCTTGTAGAAATCTACAGACATGTAGGCGAACGTGTAAGGGCCGATCTCAGTAAAAAAGGACTGCCCCAGTCTCGGTGAGTTCCTCTCTCTGGTTTTCATGTTTTCTGATTATGTTTCTTTTGCTACTGTAATCAGTACATTTTAAGGATCTTTAAGGATAAAACTTTAAGCGGTTTACTTTGATTTTCATCAGCTGAGTATTTTAAGTGGTGTGACCTTGAGGGGTAATCTCTCATGTCCAAAAGCTTTAAGCAAACATGAATTCTGTTTGTTTTATGACTATAATTTGAATATTGTCGGTAATGACCGATGGGAAGACTTGGGAGTGGACAGCAGTTGCAGCTCCGTAGAATTGACCTATGAGCTAGCAAGTTTAAGGGTCTGCTCTGAATAAAGCCAAATCTTAGAATTATGATGCAGGTTTAGAAATGAGATTTGGAAACATTACTTATTGGTAGAGAATTGCAAAAGGCAAACTTATTATAACCTCGCCTTTTGCAGTCCCTACTTATTGGGAATGCCACCATTACTTTGTTGCCACAAGAATGAGCAAATTTTATTGAGATTGAGCAATATACAATACTAAAAGTCTTCTGTGACAATAAATTTCATGTCATTTTGAGATGTAACATCAGTTAAAATACTTCTTTCCCTTTGCTTATTAATACCTACATTTACTAAGTATAAGAAAAATGTTTATCTCATTGACTACTAAATCAATGAGCTTTCACTGACTTCAGCTGAAGTACATAATGGGTTAATACTTCAATAATGTGAGCCCAGTAGCAATCACACAAGTTAGCTTCTCTAGCATCCCACACTGTGTCCCCAAACTGATGTAGGAACTTTTTGAGGGTGAGGAGGAGGAGGGTGTGATGACTTGCAAACTCTCTACTTAGGCTGCAGCTCAGTGTGCTTAAATCCACATTCTTGGAAATCCTGTAGTTTTGATTATGTTCTTATTCCCTTTTCACACTAGGTTGAACATAATTTTTACAAAATTTGATGAAGTTCAGAAATCGGGAACCATGATCCAGGGATCTGGTGGTAAGTCCAAATGTTATTACATTTGTTTCAAAATAAAATAGATACTGTGCTAAAGAGGAAATGTATTCTCAGTAATATTTTATGTATGTGTTTTTTAAAGTTGGTATGGTTTCTCAATCCAATGTCTTATCAATTAGTTGATAAGTCAATTAGTTGATATAGCTGATAAGTCAAGTTAGATTTTTTTTTTAAAAGATGACTGTAAAGGTAGAGCAAATATTGTTAGATGGATATATGTGTAACTGAAAACCCTGCTTTGGTGCTTCCTCTTGTGTTTCAGTGCTCCTTCCTTGCATGTGTTCCTTAATTTGCTTTTCAGTTTGAGGTGAACCATGATTTGCCTTTTCATTTGTAATAGCAAACTTTTTTTGTTAAAATAACTCAATCTCTTTGGCAAAGAGGTCTGAAAATGCTATTCAGCTGAAGCTAGTGTTATTTCATGTGATGTTAGAGGCTGCAGATAGCAAAGTCTATTTTGGCAATCTCATTATTGATTTTCTTTAAGATGATTTATTCTATTTTAATCATCTAATCAAGAGGAATGTAGTTTAACTTGAAAATTGTACATGGAATTAAAAGTCTCAGTTTTGTCCTTTTTTTGGAGCAGTTTTTATTCATATAGCAAAATGCAGCAGCTTTACATGGAATTCACATATATAAAGTACAGAATATGAGCCTGTGACTGGGTTTATGGCTAGATATCTAAGTAATTTAACGTTTGGAAAGCAGTGCTCTCAAGGTGGTGTAATTTCTGCAGGGAACCAGAGTACTTTCTAAGGGGACATTCAATTGCAATGTGATGTAATGTTTGTGGGACATTCCTGCAGTCACAGTTAAGATTGTCAAACAGTTCCCACTTGCGTATCCAATAATGGCATCAGCCATGGTTGGTGTGAATCTGACTGAGTTCTGTCCAGTTCCTCTTGGGAAGATCAAAGCCATAGGGACATGTACTGGATCAGGCACTGGGTTAAACAAATCTGTATTGGAAGTTGCCAACTCCTGGCGCCACGCTGTCTCAGTATGACATTCTTCTTGGACTAATTGGTGCCACAATTTCCATGATGGATTCTGAGATTTGAGTTTAAATAATTGATTGTATTAATTGATTGTTTAAATTAATTGATGTATAGGTGAATTCACACTTCTGCCTCTCACACTCCTCACACTCTCTGTCTCACACTTCTGCCTCTCCCTTTTTAAGGCTAGTTGTTTTCTAAGACATGGAGGTAGCTGCTTGGAAGGTGTTGATTTAATGGTCCCAAATATTAACCTCAAGGTATGGTTGAGCTGGGTATCCAGTACTTTAGTATAGGGACTGTTTAGCCACAGAGCACATAGCACTCAGCTGCTGAGCACACTAAGGCAAGAGCTGATGTCCTGAGAACTGAGGTACTTGCACCCCAGCTGGGGTCAGAAAGTTTGTGTAAAATATTGTTTCTAGTTTTATTTTGCCCAAACTTAAAAAGTATTCCCTGTAAGTTAAAGACTTTTCAAGAGTCACTCCTAGATATTTTGTGTTGCAGTTAAACTTTAGCAGCTGGTTCCTAAATTCTACTTTTGGTATGTAATCAACTTGTCTGTTGTTTAAATGAAAGCAAATGTTCTCAGCTTTGCTGATATTAGGTTTGAGCCTCCAAATCCCCCAAAAACGTACCCATTTACCATACTTTAAGTCGTTTTCAAGTACTTTCAGAAGTATAAAAATCTTCACACAGTTTAATTAGCACAATGTCATCAGGATATAGAAATTGTTTTTGCATACATGGTATGTAGGTCTGAAGTATAATGGTTAAAGTAGTGGGGCCAGCACAGAACCTTGTGAAAGAGTCATTTAGCCTATACTTCTGATTGATTTGACCACTGATTTGTTCACTGTGGCAAATCTTTTCCAGCGTGAGTGCCCAAACTGCAGCCTAAAACCATGGGTGTGCCAGTTCCCAGTGTTCACGCCTAGAACTCAGGGCATGCACTGTGGGCTCAGGGCTCTCCTGGCCCATTGCACATGCACACTGAACATTGGTGCGCTCTGAAGATGAGCAGTGTGTTCCTCTTCGGAGCAGAGCCCAACTGACTGTGCTGGTGCTCAGGGTAAATGCACAGAGCTTTAGGCATGCGCCCTGACTTCGGGCACTCCTGGCCTAATGCGGATGCCCATTCTGGGCATGCACGCTGAGCACCAGCGCTGTCAGTTGGCTCTGCTCCAAAGAGGTCTCCAAAGAGCACTGACAGCCAGTGCATATGCCTAGTGCAGGTGTCCAGAGTTCTAGGCATGTGTGCTGGGCACAAAGTGTGCTCTGTTCTTTAGAGCAGAGCATGCTGGTGTCCAGTGCTGCTGGGACGTGTGCTTGGCTCATGTGCCAGCAGAGCTGCCATGTGTGCTATAGGCTTGCCACCACTCATCTACTCGTAGATGTACTTCGATGTATTGATTTGAAAACATATTATTAAGTAGAGTACTATACAAAAAATTTTAAAATCATCCCTTTTCTCTATATTGTATCATAGGCCAATGATAGATCAATAAACACACCAACAGATTTTTTTCCTTCTGGAATCCATTTTCTGTGAGGGATAATACCTGGTCACAGCAGCTTCTTTTTGGGCAATATGGACATTTATAGGAATATGTGTAAAGGCAAGAATGTCTTTCTTTTCCTGCATTGTCTTGAACTTAATCAGATTTATGTGAACTCATTGCTTAATTAAACATTGCTAAACAATGTCAGTATTGCTGAGCAAGAGTGTAATGAACTGATTGGTTTTTTTCCTACAAATCAAACAGTATTTATATTATATTCATCTGAATAGAAAGGCAGGAATATTGGGCTGATTATCCACAACTGGTTTCAAAACCCAGTTGAATCTCCCAAAATCAATCTTTATGGCTTTTGGATCACAGTAACAGTGATTTAAAGGATGACATCTGCAAAAATAAGGGGCTCATAGAAATTTGTATGCTATGTGATTCTGGAAGGAGTATTTCTGTTTTGAATGTAGGAGAGCTGGATCCCAGTCTTGCTTCATTGTGATGCTCCCCCTCTGGTTTGGTATAAATTCTTCTTTTTAATAGGACCAACCCAAAAGACATAAAACCTTTATCAAATGCATTCTGCAGAATTTTTCTTCAGGCTATGTGTAAAGCAGAATCTATAATGTAATCAATCAGGAGTAGATGAACTAAACAAACCCTAAAAATATCAGTTGTGATTCTGGTGTTTCACTATTATGCACAATCATTTTCTTTAAAGAAATCTTAAAAAATACTAAGGTTCTTCTCTCTGGGACTTTGTTTCCAAAGGTTTAATAGTTTTATGAATAAAACACAGATGAGGGGGTGAATTGCAGCTTGAAGTGGGCTTGACTTACATAACAGGAAGGAGAATTTTATCTTGTAGATATGCTGCTCGTTGCTAGGCTATAAGATTTTTTTCTTAGTTTGTCTCTGCCAGAAAATGGAGCTTGGCTACATGTTGAATTTCTCAGTGATTCTTGATGCTTCTCTTCTTTTCCTACATATGTCCATGTTGAGGTGCAGAAACGTCATGTTTCTCCCTCTCTACGTCAGACTTTTAATAAAGCAGGCCTCCATCAGTCTTGAAAGACTATGGTATCGTGCTCGGCGCTGCATACGCTGCATGCAAAGCACGAAAGCCTGTGTTGGATTGTTATGGAGGATAGGCTGTTACCCAAGCAGCAAATCCCCCCTCTCCACGCCACTGAATTAGTCCAATGGAAAGGCAGAGCCAATACGATTGGATTCACCTGGCGTCGCAGAGCTGGGCAAAAGGACAGGAGCTCACCCTGTCTTGTGGGGCAGACCCAGGAATCGAACCCTGGCCTGCTGGTTAACAGGCACAGTGTCTTAGCCACTTGCGCCACCCACAGCCCGCCACCAGGCTTTTAAAAAGCTATTATTTTATGTAAACATTTGTCCTAATTGTTTTAATGTGCTTGTATTAAAAATTCATTTTCTTCAAGAAAAAGAAAATTTTAGAGTAAATGGCTGCTGTGTTGGTATAGTTTCATTGCTATGGAATGTAATATGATATGGATATGATCGTACTGATAGTATTGATATGGAATTTAATACGAGATGAAGGGAGAGGGAAATATTTTGATATAAATGATGTAATCAGACCTGTTCCTTGTAAATAACAAAAGTAAAAAGGAAGCAGTCATCAAGCTCCTTTATTGCAAGGGTTGAAAAAATTGGCTTTGTAATTGTGACAACTTCCTAGTCTTATGATGTGATCTTTTTTTTGTTGTTTTTTTGCTCAGTCATTATGTTGCTACCTGCATCTTAGAGCCCCCAAAATAAACTGTCACAACTTGTATTTCTTCCCCTTCTGTTTTCTATGAGGTGATTTTCGTTTTTTCTTAAATATTAAGTTTCAAGCCACATTTTGCGCTTTTCTCTTTCTCTCTCATCAAAAGGTTTCTTAGTTTTTATTCTAGGCAACGTCCTTTTCCTAACAACTTCAGGAAAATTATCCTCGGATGGTTGACCAGTTTGCCCACATAACAGATTTGGTTGGGCATCTCTGGCTTGCACCATCATTTGTAGTGCTGTGTGGTGACCATGGAGCAAAAGTGCTTACATACTCCACTTTTTGCCTGGCTGGCTCATTCCCAAGTGCATGGAATATTTATGTAAATAATGCTTTCTTCTCATACTTGTACATATTTGGTTTTTATAGTTTAATCATGGTAACTTGTTTCTAATAGTCCTCCATGAGTTAGCATTAAAAATAGATGAGTGAGGTAGAATTTTGCAACTACCCATATTAGATATGGTCACAGAGATGCTCCTAAAATCCAGAACCATCTGTCCAAACCTTTTCAATTGTACCTACAATGACTGTGCTGCCCGGAGCTGCAGTTTCAAAATGGCAAGGAATGGGATTGCAGGGGTATATGATATACCTTTTAAACTGGGAGTGGGTAGTTGCAGCATGTCTCTGACACCTACAGGTGCTAACACATCATTACATCAAGTATCAGCTGATGCAAGTCAGTTTAATTTTATTTATACTCCACCTTTCTACCTAAAAAAGGATATCCAGGTGGCTTCACTTTTACTTTTTTTAAATAGAGGGAAGGAGGATCTTGAATCTTGAGGTTGTGATAAATTGATGGAATTCTTAATATACAAATCGGTTGAATTTGCAGAAAAATGTGTTCAGTTGCAGAAGTATTTTTTAAAATACTGTACATGATTGTAGTTCCTGAATGGCTAGAATTTTGCTGCCTTTTGGATTGAAATTTATCCAAGATTTTTCAAATGGAGGAATTAAATGATATTAAGATGGGCATCAGTTCCTAGTGATCAGTGTCCAACTGAATTGGTTAGGTTTTCAAGTGCTGCATTGACAAAAGTAATTATAAAATTAAATGCCTGAAATCTCTGTGGTTATTCCTGTTACTTTCCTAAAAATGGAAACAGAAGTTAGGTAGTCTGTGTTGAATCTCGTCATAAATGGAACAGGAAACCTTGTGTGTGCTGAACAGAGCCGGTGCAGCTCTACATTTTGAGAAGCAGGCTTTTATTTTGGAGGAGAAGCAGCGATTGCTCCTTGCACTAAGTCAAAGAAGGTGGAGAGTAAACTGATGTTCAAGTTGACAAGAGGCATAGCACTTGTGCTGTAGGATTGCTTTCAGCTCTGATCCTCCGCTGGCACCACAGGACCACTGCAGATCATGACTGGTAGCAAAGGTAGGCATTTTGCTTAACAAACAGGAGATCAAAGGCAAACGTGCTACCAGGATGGAGTCTAAGAGCATAATCCTAACCATGTCTACTCAAAAGTAAGCTCCATTGTGTTCAGTGGGACTTACTCCTAGGAAAGTGTCTTTAGGATTGCAGCTCTTGTCTGTTGTGTCAACATTACCATGAAACAAATTGTGTTAACCTGACATTTAAACAAGTGGATATTTCCTTAAGGGGCATGTTCACAATGAAGAAGCATTCAGGCAAATTATATCTCTGCAGCAGATAAATAAAAGGAGATTTGAAAAAGCATCCTGCATGTATACACCTTTTTTCCTCTGTGAAGTCATATGAAACTGAGCTACAATGGAGAAATGAACTGTGTATTTGCTGTGGTGTTTTTCCTGACTTCGTGAGCTTAATGTGACGTGCATTCTTAATTGATTGTTTTGTGTCGTCGTCATTGTTGGGTCTCCCTCCCCCAAAAATAAGAAAAAGAAATATAAGCTTGTATCAGTGTAAGAATATAGTATAAACTTATTCATACTCCATGAGAGGTATTTAAATCGCAGGGATAGTTTAGGCATTTATGAAGAAAAACTGATTGGGAATGAAGATACTTTTGTGATTCAAATATTTGACAATTTGACAAATATTTGACAAATATTCCTGTTCTGTAGCAGCAAGTTTGCCTACTAAAGTGGGACGTGCACTTGTGATGATGGAGAGAAAGTCATGATGCTGAAGATTCTATATGTTTGCAAAGCACTGATTTGCAGCTGAAGCTTGCAGACTGCTGCGTTTCTGCTACGGGTGCATTTCTTTTCAGGGGAACTATCCATGTTAGCCATCTTTGGCTAAGAAAACCTAAGTTCATCTCCCCATCTTTTCCCCAAAAGAAGAGACTTTTCTTTTGAAACAGGGTTTTTTCCTCTTTGTGCTATGTTGGTAAAACGTGATGCATTCATTTTTAAGATTAAGAAAGACAGGGAACTTACGAGCCGCGATTGATCAGTGATGTGCGACATAATACTTTGCTGCATATCAGTTCTGTTTCGAGTATGATTTTGCAAGGATGTGTTCTAATATATTTAGGAGATATGATTAAAATCTTTATAGTCTTTTAATCATTTTGTGTGTGATTAAATTTCTTAGTTAAAAAATACAGGAAAAATATCAGACTGTATAGCAAGTAATCTTGAACAGGAAACATTCTCATAACATTGATGGTTTGCAACAGTGTTAATAATAATGAACCTTCTTTCCAAGGGACCTGCACCTGCTGAAACCTAAAGGAGGCTGCTCACTTAGCTGAGAATAAGCCCCACTGACTTGAATAAGATTTGTTTCCAAGTAAATGTGAATGGCTTATGCAAATAGAATCTGGAAGTTTAATTAGTGGTGCAAACAGAACATGGAAGTTAAATTACTTCTTGCTTATGCCAATGGTTTCTTTTCATTCCTAACCAGAAAAGAGTTGAGATCTTGCTACCTTGGGCTGAGAACCGTCTTCTGGCCTTCGCCTCAATTTTCTCTATCTGTAAAATGGGAATAATAGCCAACCTTACTGACAGTTCTCTTACTGTAATTTGTACCATTTGTACATCTGCCATCACTCCATCCAGTCCATCTTCCATGGACCACTGTATTCTGAAAACGCCATCCTGCATAGCACATGACTTAATGTTCTGCACTATTGCCTTTTGGCTTTCAAGCTGATCACAGAAATACATGCTTGGAAATACATGCTTTTGCTGCTCTTTGTCCCAGTCTGCTCTTACCCCCTGCTCTTAACCATCAAGCGGCTGCTTGGTGCACGTTTCTGAGAAGACTGGTTGAAAGCTAAGAGTTGCAGCACAGAACAGAAGGTGCAGCACTACACCAGGATGGCTTCCCTTGATGCAATACCTGGACTTTTGTCCACATGGACTTAAAGCCTTTTTCAATTAGAGCCACTTCAAATTTTGTTCTTTTTTCTTTTTTTATCCAGTTATGTCCAGGATCCCAAGTCCTTATACACATACTTAAACATATTTAACTGGTGTTCCCACTGTTTGTAGTTTTTTTTCTATTTATTTGGGTTTGACACACATTTGCATGTGTTGCAAAATGACACACATTTTGCATGTGTTGCACAGTTATTTATTATTTTTAATACATTTGCAATGCTCTTTTTTCATGCACAAAATCCAGCCTCCATCCCATTCACAATCAAGATCCCATCTATCTTTAATATGACTGTATTATTATTGACAGTGACAGCTTAATGGTAGAATTGTATATTGAAGAGTATGAGGATTCATGATTCATTTCTGGCTAGCAAGACTGAGAAGAATGTCAATCTAGTCTAGACAGACACTACAGCAAGACCTAGCACTTTTCTCTGGTTATGGACCAGAGCACAGATAAAAGTCAAACCTTTAACTGTGTTTTGCTACCCCAAAAGTACTGTATTTACTCAAATTTAGAGCACAATCCTAATCATATCTACTCAAAAGTAAGCCCCATTGTATTCAGTGGGTGTTATTCCCAGGAAAGTGTCTTTAGGATTGCAGCCTTAATGCTCTTCAGCCGAATTCAGTCTACAAACTCAGGGTGCGGATTAGATTCAATGGTTAATTAGATTTGAGTAAATACGGAACTGTATTTTTATTATACGTATAGGGTGTGCGTTAGATTTGATGGTGCATTGGATTCAAGTAAATACGGTATGCTTTGCATACCATTTTGCAATTTTGATGCACTTCTGTTGTTCAGGCTGATCCTAGGAGATGGCTGAAAAAATGTGGTGAGCTGGTTGAATGTTAGTGGTATAACACTGCATTAAAACCCTTAAAGGATAAAAAGAGTATTATGAAGCTACCTTGAGCAACAGGAAATTTATCCATGAAGATGAAGATATATCTCTCATGGAACTCCTTTTCTTGTGGATATTTTCTCATATGTATTTTTGCAAAATGGTATGAGTTCCACTGTTGTGGTTGGTTCAGTTGTAGCTTAATATCTGCTGCTCCGAATTCAGTTGTCAAGGTATCTTTTACAAACTGGGTTTGTAGTTGGGGCTTAGATGATATAAGAAGAAACTATCAGTTAACAGTATAACTAATGGCTATATGAGAAGCTGCTGGAAATCTGAAATTTTTTGTCTTCTGTCACTGATATTTCCCACTTAGCATGATCTAGGAAAAATTTATTAATGGAATGGGTACTTCAGTAATTTTTAAAAATTGTATTAAATCCTAGAAATTGGCCCCCTCTGGTTCACTCACATTTGAGCAATTAAAAACAATATGTTGTGTTGCATTACAGGTGCTGAAATAAATTGTATTTTGTAAATAAACGTCTTAAACTCCAATACTTTCTTGAAATGCAAAATGGAAATTTGAAACTTTTAGGACACCTGAATCAAAATAATGGCCTCTGTGCTTGTCAGCTGGAGTGGAGTGGGGGATACTGGGGGACCTTTTGTGAGGTTGGCTGGCCCTGCCAGAGCTCCCTTCCCCATCATGTCCCTGGCCTGCTCAAGTGGATGAGTGAAGATGCACTGCAGAGCCTTCTCAGCAGGGCCATCATGGGCTGAATGCCACCCGAGACCTTCCAGAACCACAACGCCTTAGTATCCCAAATTGTACTTTTGTAACCATGTGGCTCCAGCCTCCCATTATGTTGTCCTATTTATGCTTTCTTAATTATGCATGGTTGTTGTTGGCCAAGCAACTGTTGAAATGCCAGTCTGTAATAGAGTGATGTACTGTTGCATTCTTTTAAAATGGAGCTTAGCTGGTACTGCCTAATGACTGGCTTCTTTTTTACCCACTGAAATAATTAACGATGCCCCTCAATCATCATAAGAATCCTTTTGTTGTGTTGTGCTAAGCACTATGAATCTTCATTTGTTTACTTCCCAGAGTCCAAGACTAAAGACAGACATGAACACTATCGACTCTCTTTGTTTATAGGCAAAGTGTATGGTGAGCTAACAGTAATTGCAGGGAAGAACACTGCTACTGATGGTTTTTATTTCTCCTTTACAACTATGTCCAAAATATGCGACAGCCACAATACTATTGTAACTGTCACTGTTGATACTTTCTTATTTGTGAGAATGTTTTCTGAGTCCTAGGAAATATTCATTTGTTTCACTAGCTTCATGAAAATCAAGGACTGTAATCTTAAGGGTTAACTACATAGGAGATCAGTGGTTCTCAATCTGGGACTCAGTGACCCAACAACCTTTTCTTCCTAGCCCGGCATGTGTTGTTATCTCGGGTCTTGTGAGATTTCTTGATATCCAAGACGGTGTCATCCCGGAAAACCTATAAGATGGTCTTCTGGAGACATCCTGCAGCATACAGCACATGTTTTGGGAATTATTTCATTAAATCATCTTCCCTAGAAAGTACCTGATAAGAGCATTATGTTGTCCTATTTCTCTAATGTTAAAATGTCTGTCTCACTATTCCTGTAAAAGTCCCAGTAGAAAAATAAATTTTGAAACTCCATTAGCCTTTAAAACTTCAGACCACTTTGTGGATTTGCCTATTCTTTTGTTGGATTTGCTACAAAGAATTTTTGCTGTTGTAGTGAAATATTGTTTCTTCAGATCTTGATAGCACTCTATCTCTATGTGTAGAGATTATTGTTTTGTCATATCCAGGGCTTTTTGGGGGGGGGGGGGGGTACTCATCAGTACTCAGTACCAGCACCTTTTTCCACTCACTCCCCAGCAGCTAATTAATAATTAGTCATATGGGAATGACCCGTGGTGAGTACTGGCACCTTTTTTCCCAGAAGAAAAGAACGTGTCATATCTATAATAGCTATAATTTAGGTTTCTATTATAGCCAAATAATCCTGTATAACTACCGGAAATATTATCATATAAATTATACTAGCTGACAGTTAAAACTGTATGACCTTTTCAATGTTCAAGATTAACAGAGCTACCATGGTAGTTTAAAATGTGTATACAGAGAGATATAGTTATATAGTGTGCATATATGATTTATACATCATATATTACACACACACACATTACGCATATATCACACACATATCATACATGTGTGTATGTACACACATATGTATATGTATGGTATATGTTTGTGGGTGTGTTTATGTGTGGTTTGTAAGGTTAAATTTGACAAATAGTCAAGTATTCTCTATTCACTTCAGCCATTGCCATTCAAAATATGGAATATAGATATGGAATACAGTAGATATTATTCTCCCCTTTTTCTGCCGTTCTGTGTTTGAAACAAAATTAAGCCCCTTGTTTCTCTGTCTTCCCTCACCTCCCCCTTTTCTTGTAAATCAATGAAGTCTTTCAATCTGTAGCGCAATGGTTTTCAAGCTGTGTTCCAAAGAACATTGGGATTCCTCAAAGCTTATCAGTAGATCCTAAGTAAGAAGATCAATAATAATAAAGAATAATGGCATTTAAAAAATAGCTTGCCTGCTTCTGCCTTTCCCCCTCTGCAGTGTGCTGTGAAAACTGAAAGAATTGCTAGTTGTATTCAATTAACACAGAATATAAATGAAGCCCTGGAAGCTGTGGTCAATATGACACATGAACTGAAGATGTGCTTAAAACATGACCCAAATCCTTTGCAGTGCATTTGAGTTTCCATAGGTGAAGTTTCCATTAGTTAGAGAAGTTAGTGTGGAGAAGATTTACTGGGAATGGAAAGTATTTGATCTTTAAAAATCTGATTGTGGACCTCTGCATATCAGTTCTGGTTGTTGTTATTTTTCTGAATTCTTTGAGATTTAAAGGAGAGACTTTTTCTTCTTCTAAGTAGGCATTATGCACAGTTTAGTCTCATTGCAATTTTTTTTATCTCTTGGCATAGCATTTTCTTTCATTAAGAAGTATAAAGAAGTAGATTAAAATGAGAGTACAGACATATTTTTGTCTACCCGTCTGTTTCTAAGCAGCAGATGAATCTAATACCACAGTGCAAGTTTTCTTACTGCTAAATATAACAGGAACAGGTTCTCATTAACACCGTTGAGTGAAAATAGCCCTGAAGTTCACAGATCTAATGGAGAAAACATAGATTACAAAAAATTCACTGCCGAACCATAGGGTGAAATTTATAAGCAGATTTAATGAGCTGCAGTGTCGAAGTGAAACAGATGACCCTATGACGTCTCTTATCTTCAGAGCCTTAAAATGTGGTTACTTCATATGCTTTTAAGGCACACTGCTAAGCAACTTACTAGTGTGTGCTCTGCGATGCCAGCTGGATCCAATCGTATTGGCTCTGCCTTTCCATTGGACTAATTCAGTGGTGTGGAGAGGGGGGATTTGCTGCTTGGGTAACAGCCTATCCTCCAAAACAATCGAATCCAGGCTTTTGTGCTTCGCATGCAGCATATGCAGCGCCGAGCACGATACCATAGTCTTTCAAGACTGACAGAGGCCTGCTTTTTTAAGTGTGTCTAGGTCAAATTAATTCATGATTGAATTGCACTTTAAATAAATAATTGCATATGATATTTAAATAAATACTCTTATCTACTTGAATCTAACACTCACCTTTTCCAGCCAAATGTAGTCTCCATAATCTCCATAATTACTTGTATTTAGATTCAAGTAAATACAGGTGCTTTAATTATAGGTATAGGCCAGTATTTAGTTTAACAGTTTGCTATATTATAATTAAAATGTGACATAAACCCATTGTTGTATAAAGTAGTGCAATTAGCTAAAAATCACTACATAAACCCATAGACATTTTATTACTGCCATATACATTGGTGCCTTGTAAGATGAACATAATTTGTTCCAGAAGCAGGTTTGTCTTAAAAAGCGGATTTTCCATTAGGAAATAATGGACACTCAGAAGATTGGTTCACAACCCAAAAATATTCATATAAAAATATTAACTGTATGTAAAAATGATGACAATACACTGTAATCAAAATCAAAACACTGAATACAGAACACAATTACTGTAATACAACACTGTAGTATATTGTAGTATACAGTAAAACAGAAAAGAAAAACCATTTTGGCCAAGGATGACTAATTTTCACTAAAAGAGTAACTTGTGTTTTTTTGAGCAACTTTAACAAGGAACCTTCTAATGACACTTGCTTTTGTCTCCTCTGGAAGATTTCATGGAAAAGTGACATTGCATCGTCATTAAACAGATTCATCACACGTACTGCTACATCCGTATTTGGGTGGTGCTTTTCTACAAAATTTTGCACCATTTCCCACTGTTTACAAATGTCCTTAACCTCAGTTGATGTGAGGGATTCCTCCTCCTTATTCTCTGCCTCCTCTGCAGATGAGAGAGATCTCCTCCATAACCTCTTGCTTTCCTCATGATGCAGATCCACCAATTTGTTCATTTTACAACAAATGTTCATTTATGCTAATAGTTCAAAACAGGGACTCTTATTTTAGATTTGGTGCTTATACGGAGATCCTGTGCTGTATGGATAATTATTCAAAAACATACTGAGCTGGATTTGCCTTATTCATTGTTTTCTGTTTACGTACTTGCAGCAAATAAAAAATGAGCTTCAGCTTGAGCTTCAGCAAATAAAAAATTCACCCCCAGATTTCCCCCTGGCAACAAGACCATGAACTATTTTTGATCTTTATATACAAGCATTTGGGGGCTTATTCCCACGTACTACCATTTACACCATTTTATTATTTGTGGTGGGATAAATTTGTTGGTGCGATTATAATCTCTCATGTCTCGCATATAGTGTGCCAATTGCATGGTTGTAATCCTTAGATGGACAAGGCTGTATCTCCACATGATCTCCCTCACACGCCTGCTTCACGTACCTTTTTAGCCTCAAAATGGCTCTCTGGGTAATCATGTTTGCGGCTTGCTTCCAGCGCTGACTGGGACTGAATGAGGTCCCTGCTATGTCTTTAGAAGGGGAATGCACTCAAGGAAAGAATGGAAGAAACTGGGTATAGGTGAAAATTAGGGAAAGAGGTTATGATAATGATTTTCAGACTTGTATAAAGCTGCTTTAAATGGACTATCCTGTCATGTTTCTATTCTGTCACTTTAAAAATACTTTAGGAGAATCCAAAAATGGCATTAAGAAGATCTTCCTATCACAAGAGATTGCAAATTAAAAAAATATGAAAATGCTAGTTTAAAAGGCACATATAATTATCTAATCAACCTCCTTAGGTTATTTGAAGTGTTAAAATACTTCTGCTTGACCTAAAATTTAGTGTGGCTGAAATCCTGAAGTGGACTTGATCTAGGCTATTTATCACTGGGCTGGCGCAGTTCCAAAATGGGCCAGCCCAGTTACACCAGCAAGGCTTGGGCCGACGTTAGTCAACCTAGGCTGTCTTAGCTGTGCCAGACTAGGCAGTCCAGGAGAGGCATATTGAGGACACGTTCAGCATGGCCTAGAATAGGGGTCTCCACACCCTGGCCTGGGGCAGAAGCGGTCCTCGGCAAGCCTCAAGATCCCTCTATTTGGCCCCTGGGCAAGCCCTGTAATCGACTCCAATACATCCTTTTATGTAAATTCATGTAAATGTATTCAAACTTGAAATGTAAAATAGTTTTTTTGCCCCTAACACAGTGTCAGAGAGATGATGTGGCCCTCCTGCCAAAATGTTTGGAGACACCTGGCCTAGAACAATGCAGTTAGGCTGTATCCAGAGCCTGTTTCCAGGGCAGACATGCCCCCTCACAGCTCCACAGAGTTAGGCCACCAAATCAGCAGGAATAAATATGAGTAGACCCATAGAGGTTCATGATAAGCCAGAGTAAAAATGGACGTGATGACAAAAAACTCTAAGCCCTAGGCCAACCGCTGCTTCTCAATCTCAGGATTCAGCACAACTACACCAGCCCACCTCAGGATACAGTACAACTAAACCAGTTGGGCCAGCAAGAGACCTTCTAGTCCTGTGGATTTGGCCTAACTTGTCAGTTCAGGAAGTG
Organism: Cryptoblepharus egeriae; assembly: GCA_030015325.1. Taxonomy (NCBI): domain Eukaryota; kingdom Metazoa; phylum Chordata; class Lepidosauria; order Squamata; family Scincidae; genus Cryptoblepharus; species Cryptoblepharus egeriae. Next base: position 65,316,914 of record JAREYC010000001.1, on the reverse strand, counting down.
GCCTACTTCGGCCAATTTAGCTGGACCATTTTTCTGGCCCCAAGTCAGGATTGCAGCCATAGTCAAAGACATACCCTAAGTTATAATACTAGGGAAACCTGAAATGAGAACATTTTACTAAAGCTTCAGAAGCTGACAGAGTACTAGTAATGATATAGTGATGAAAAATTGGTTTTTCTTGATACAGTCTTGGCCATATTAATAAATACTATAGTAGTCTGGTAATGTTGACTGACCTGGTTTTTTTGGTGAAAGGTTTGACTAATTTTCAACTTAAGGCATCAATCCAATGGTGGCCTTCAGGGGGTTCTCACAGGTTCGGTAGAACCCCTTGCTAATGAGTGTCTGGTTCTGAGAAGGTTACTAATGGGACGTAGAACCTGTTGTTAATTTAGGTTATTAGGACATAGAACCTGTTGTTAATTTATTTGAATCCCACCACTGCATCAATCCTATATACTGTTACTTAGGTGTAAATTTCATTTTATTTAGTTGGACATGGACTTCATGTGTAAGATTGTAAGCTACAGAATATTTGGAAGCTGGCAAAGTGCTAAGTCAGGGGAAAGTAACTGCAATTACTGTGTTTTAATGTCAGTGCCTGTCTTGATTAATAATAATAGTAGTAGATTTGTCGCAAATTATTTATATATATCTAGGACAAAATTATTTAGGTATATTTTGTTAAAGAATATTTATAGTGCAGCTTAATGAATACTTAGTATTTCTTCTGATCTCGATTATTGCTGGATCAGGTGTATATTTCCATCAGTAAACCACTGCATGCAATGGCCAACAAATGGGCTAAATGATATCTAACCCTCTGGAAAAGCTGAGGATCTACTTTATTAGGATTTGGGAATAAGAATCCCTAGAATGTTTACCATGAATGAACATCTATATACAGTATATAATACTAATAAGTCACTGACTGACTCATCACTGCCCAGCCAAAACCACTGGACCTAGAAGCATGAAATTTGGGCAGGTTGTTCCTTCCTTCCATGATTGAAGCACCCACTGAGAACCAGTTTTGGGAAATTCCAGCTGGAAGGGGGTGAAAAGGGGTACAATGTGTTTTCATTGAAGAATCACTGTCTGATCAATGCCCGACTGCAACCACTGGACTGAGAAGCATGTAATTTGCAGAGGGCATTCCTTCTGTGATGTGAGCAAGAGCCAAGAACCAATATTTAGAAATTTTGGGGTGAAAACTTTAAGGGGGTGAAAAGGGGTATAATGTTTTTTTTTTCTCCTGTACTTCACACTGAAGGCTGATAAAACCCAGCCCCAAGCCCTGTACCTGCTTGGTCAGGATGCCCATGGTTGGGGGTGGATGGTACATGGGGGAAGGTGCATGGGGTGAAGTATGGAGATTTCAGGGGGTGAGGTTAGCACAGGGGGGAGGGGTTTGGTACAGGGGGCATTCAAATGGGGATTTGCAAGGGGAGGGGGTTTACAAGTGGTGAGTTTTTTGCACAGTGGGTTTGCCATGGGGCAGTGTTGCACAAAGGGATGTGTTGCACAGAGCGGAGGTTAAGCAAGTGCCCAGGCCCAACAAATGTTCTTGAAATGTAACTCCCACAACATGAATACATCTTGGTAGTTACAAATAAAGTTCTCCCTTTTGCAAACTATGCAAGGCTACTTTAAAACTTCCTGCTTGCAGGGATAGAGCAAGCACTGCACAATGTTTTTACCATAATTATCTAAGGGAGAAAGTACTTTCAGAATTGTAGAAAGCTGCTTTAAATAGACTATCGTGTCTATTATAGGATTATAATAGATTATAGGAACTGAATATATTTGATTTTTGAAAACACAAAGCTGGTATAAGGTGAAGGCTTAAGAGACTGAGGTGGATAACTTTCCCAGTACAAATCTTGACTTTACCATGAATTCACTGGATGACCAAGGCCAAATTGCAGTCTCACAGCCTTTAGGTTCCCATTTGTGCGCTGCAGATAATACATCGCCACAAGGTTGTTGTGAGAGCAGCATCAAGATAATACATGTGAAGTGTTTTGCACTCTCAAAGTGTTAAAGACTTATTTATTTTATAAGCATTCTGTCATGCCTTTTCAGGGAATCTGTTGATTGTGTGAGGAGATCCACTCCCTCTTAAGACTCATGCAGATTCTTGAATTCTCAGCATAGGATCTTTCAATTCTAATTTTACACCAGATGTAGAGCTGTTAGATGTAGCTTTTAAAAACGAATGATGACAAACGTATTTGTCACGAAGAAATGATGACAGCTGTTAAGATGCTTCCATTAGACTTCCCAGGGGATGAACCAGGGCTACTTCCTTTTGCTAGCCAAGCAAGCCATCGTGAGCTTGCCTGCCTTCTTCGATTGAGTGCTGTACATGCCTTGGAATACCATCCAATTCCAAACCTTGAAAGCTCTGAAATGTACTGGGATTGACTGATGCTGTAGAAGACTATCTAAGTTGCAGGCACCTGGTCTGCGCTGAAGCCTGGGGGCTATTTAACCCTTGTGTGCGAAAGCAGTATGGTTAATGAATACAAGGGGCAAGGATTGATTATGTCCTGGACTTGAAAGCAGCAGCAGCCTGAGAGACATCATTCCATCTTGATTCGCTATGGAAAATATGAAGGAATGTTGAGGAAGCTTATTTGCAGAAGGATATGTACCTGTAAGCAAATTTCTTATGTTTTTCCCCCTTTATTTGGAGAAAATGGAGAAAATGAGAAAATTTGGACTTAAAGCATGTTTTTTTCTTCCTTCACTGAGATTTGTGAGCAGACAAAGGCCTCTTTAAACAAGCATGTGGCTGGCTTCTAGATTGCTTGTCATCAATCCTAAATGTGCTTTGGATCATAATGTGATGCTAAGGACAGGGGATTGCAATACTGCATTAGTTTATGTCCACAGAAACTGGTAAAAGTAAAACAGATTTGCGTTTATCTTTATATAAATTGTGTTGGTAGAGTGAGATTCCCATCCATGGTGTTAACGATAATTGTACCCATGGGAGAATATAGGGAGAATATTCAGTTTTCTTTACTGTATGCATCTGGTTGCGCACATCTCATTTCCTGTGGTCCATAATCAGATTTGGATTCTTTCTTTGTTTCCCTTTTTGCCTGGCACACGTGCTATTCAAAGACATGATGTCTTTGACATGAACAGGTCAGATTATTGAAAATGAAGGGGGAATGTAGATTTGTAACATTAAATTATTTTAGGTAATGGTGAGAATTGTTTAACAGTCAGTTATCAGGCAAATGTAACTTTTTAAGAATAATACAGGCTTTTATTACTTGAGACTTAAATTGTTATACATATATATATATTGGAATGTTGGTTTAAAAAATTGTCTTTCTGATGCATGATAAAAACGGAGTGTGTTTTTCAAAAGAAAAAATTATATATACAACTCAAGGCTCTTCATTTAATACTAACATATAAGAAACCACACCCTTGGGGTGTGCTTATAAAGGGATAGAGCAGTAATGCAGAGCTTCAGGATTTCAAAAAATGCTGTGGTGGTATCTGTGCTTTTCATTATTGTTTTAAAAATAATGAATAAGATGGGTTTTCCTATAATTCTTTAATATATAGATATGCCTGTTTTACAAAGAAAATACAAATAGTGTGAAAGTGCTACTCTACCCTCTACCATTACAGAAATAAAACTATTGTGGAGATTCTTCTCTCATTCCTTGACCGAGTTTCACCGTGTGTGTGAAACTATGACCTACTAATTTCATTGTGAATCACTTGCACAGCACTGTGCAGAGCATGGCAATTCACATTGTTAGCAGCCTGGAAGTGATGAAAGCCTGATGGAGAAAGCCTAGACTTCAGAAATGTGTGTGTTTTATTGAACAGCAGTGGAATTTTATTTTACTGAACGTGCATTTGGCATAGATCACTTTGCTCCATTGCAAGTAAGGGTTGTAAAATGTTGATGGCTCTTCAGCACCTTCACATCTGTGTGTAATTGCCAAAGAAGTGTGAATTCTGTGAGCCCTGTGAATTCTGCAGGCAGTAACCTCCATTCCGCCAACGAGCAACCTGCTCTTGAAAATAAAGGTACTTTCCAAATCAGCTTGTGATATGGTCTGGGGTTTAGCTATCCAAAGAGAATACTAACCAACTATGCGCCATATGGAGGAGTCTTACTGTGGGCCGCATCTGGCCCCCATGCTGGTGCTTGGACACCCCTGACCTAGGACACCCCTGACTTAGACATACAGTGAAGTTGCCAAATGCCTAATTTGAAACTAGTGGACTAATTTTTTCTCATCCTGCCCTCCTTTCAAACTCATTGGCAGTGAATGTGGCCATGTTCAGTAGTAGCAGTATATCTGGAAGAAATGGATGCAGTGCTATTAACTAATATAGGTAAGGAATACATTTTCATGCTTACGGAAGACCTTGTCCAAGCTTTCTCCTGTTATTGTTGCTGTCCATTCACTATTGACATCCTACGTTATTTGTTGTGAATTGTAACATAACAGTAACAGTACACTGTTACTGAAATATTTGAGGCCATGCAGATCCATTGTATAAAATTGAGGTCTATATCACTGCAAATTTCTTGAAAGGGAAAAGAAAGGGAACAAGCACTTCAGGGGTTTATCAGTTTGAGAACTTAGTTAAGATTTATGAAGTCATGGGTTTGGAAATTATCCAAGCACTACAAACACACAATTCAAGTTTCTGTTGTCTTGCTGGGAATTCCTGCAGCTCCAAAACAGCTAATAACAACTGTATGGATTTCATATATTTTTTCCTTCTGCAGATAAAAACTTTGATGATGATGACTCTGTGGATGGAAACAGACCTTCCTCAGCAAGCTCCTCAACATCTTCGAAGGCTCCTTCGACCTCCCGAAAAGGTGGGATGGGAACATCTCGTAGAGTTGTATCAGCAGCTCTAGTCTCAAAGACTCCAGGTATTTGAGGCATTTTTACATTTATATCTTGCCTTACCCAGTGCTAGTTTCAGGTATAAGCTAAACAAGCTATAGCTTAGGGCCCCACTCTCTTGGTGCCCACTAAAAATTTAAATTGTATTTCAGTTCAACAAGTGCTTTGATAAAATATATATTTTGTTATGTGCAAATGGCTTTAGATACCTATTAGGTCCATAAATTACCATATAGCATATATTCAACACAAAAAACAGTGACAGTTTGAGGTTGACATAGGACATATAAAGAGCCCCAATACCTTGAATAGCTTAGTTCATCAAACCTAAATCCGGCCCTGGCCTTACCTATATCTTTTCAAACTACTCAGGACAGCATTTCAAGTTTCTCATGAAAACCTCATGAGATAACCTAAGATAATCCAGTAAGATTCATGACTGGGTGATGATTTGGACCTGGATCTTTCTCATTGTCTGTTTTTTGAACTGCTTGTTGGGCTAGTTGAAAAAAGCCTGTAGGAGCCAGGAATATTCATAGCACTTGGGGAACATACTACAAAAATGGTGGTCTTATGCTAGTATATTGCTACTTAACCAGTTCAGACTGTTTATAGACATTCTCTCTGAAATCAATATTTTAATTCCAAACTCATAGTCTGTGTGTGGATCCTGATTTTTACACTGTTTGCAATAGCTCCTGTGGATCTAAACCTATTTTATATACCAAGTATATAAAATACTTGAGTTTTATATAATTGAATACGTTTAAACGCTTGAATTTTATATACCAAGTATATAGAATTCATCTTCTCAAATTAAATTGGGTGGAAATGAACAGGGAAGAAAAATAAGGCTGTAACCCTGTCCAGGCACATTTATGTATCATTGAATTCAGAGGGACTTCTGAGTAAACATGCATAGTATTTGGCCATAGAAAACATTTCCAAATGGTACTCCAGAAAGCTTTCAGAGTCTCTTTGTCAAACAAGAGCCTTATCTAATTAATGTTTTAAAGACTTTCTCTCTTTGACCCATCTGTCTGTCTTCTTGTGTCCCTGTCAGGAATACCACACTTTCATTAATTATAGATGGGGCTAAATCCTCTAAGAAAAAGAAACTCTTTAGTTTCGATAGTATTATTTCTTATCTTCTTTAGGCACATTTAATACAACTGCTTTATGCATGAGTAAATACAGTCATTCTATGCCAGCTTTTTCTTGCCTGTTGTATCCTTATGAGAAAAAGAAATATTTTAGATGCAACTATAAGATCAAAATGATTTCATTTACTTCTCTGAATGCTTGTTTATACTTACTTGTTTTATTTCAATTAAAAAACCATTTCTTCTGCTTCTGCCAGTGACTAAAGAAGGAGCTGGTGCTGTTGATGAAGATGACTTCATTAAAGCTTTTGAAGATGTTCCAACAGTTCAGGTAAATATATGAATGTTAAATACACTTATGTTAAGGTTAAAAGAGGTGTTTCTATTGGGCATACCTTGAATGCTGCCACTGTGTGCTTAAAAATACATTACAAGCTATCACAAAAGGACAAAATGTATAGTTTCATAACAGGTAACACTATTTCCACATCCACCTGCTGGCGCCTGTTTAAAAGACTGGACTATGCTCCCCACAGTGGCCATAGAAACTTGCCATTTGTACTGGTTTTTAAAAAGATGGATTCACCTTTCCAAACTCCCATTCTGAGTTGACTAGAGATAAAATTCAAAATGTGTGAAAGTACTTGCAAAAAATGTGCTCTGATTATTCTTTAAGATATTTCTTTATGCAAATCATTGAGAATCCTCAGCTCCCCAAAGCTGCTTGATGTTCTCTTATAGGTGACAAAGAAGAAAGTTCTGTAATCAGGTGTATAAATTGAGGCTTTTGATTTAAATACATGCCAGCCAAAACCGGCAAACCTAAAAATGTGAAATTTGAGGAGGGTCTTTCTTCCATGATGTAGGCACCCACTAAGAACTGATTTTTGGAAATTTGAATTGGAAGGGGTGAAAAGTGACACAATATGGTTTTGTCCCTATACTTAACATTGAAGAACTGCTTACTGATCAGGACCCTGCCTTAACCCCTGGACCTAGAAGCATGAAATTTGGGGAGGGTTTTTCTTATATGATGTGAGCACCCACTAAGCTGCCCAGTGGTGCCTGTTAAGGCCCAGTGCCTGCTGCTGCCTGCTGGTGTCCACTCTTCAATTGTGCCTGGTAGAGATGTCCAGTCCCTCCCTGCCAGTTCCTGCTGCTGCTGTTCCTGGTGCTTTTCGGTAATCAGTGTTTGTCGATGCCCAGTGCCACTTGGTGCCTGCTGCCCGGTGTCCACCAATGCCTGCTGGTGCCTAGCTGTTCCCAGAACCCACAAATATTCTGGAAATTTTACTCCTGTAATGGCGGGTTTATTCTGCTAGTGTAATATAAAAATACTAGACAGTCTTAGATAGTATCCTAAGAATTACGGTATATAGAAAGGTGTATTTGTAAGAAAGAAATCTGAGGATATGACCCAGTAATTTTTTTTAAGTAGCATGGATGATTTGTATCAGTATTATAAAGGTCTTAATTAACTGCAGGAACTTTAATGGATCGTTGAAAGAAGCCTCTGACCTATTGTATGTCATGTACTTTTGTGTTTTTGTGTTTGTGTGTGAGTGTGTGTGAGTGTAAGAATAAATAAATAAAGAGTATATATAAAATATGCATGTTTTGCCCATTCTCTTTTTGCAGATCTATTCTGCCCGAGACCTGGAAGAATCCATAAATAAAATCAGAGAAATCCTGTCCGATGATAAACATGACTGGGAACAGAGAGTAGCTGCGGCAAGTATTTTATATGAAGCGTATTTATACAATTGAAAGTGTGTGTGTATGTTTAATATAAAAAACAGGAATACCAAGCCTCTAATGAGTTTTCTTGCACCCAGGATAATTTGATTGTAATTTAGGATTTTTAAAAAAAAATTCAATGAAAGTCCCTGGAGGCAAAAATTTCTTTGTGATATTCAGTGGATTCTTCATTGGCATTACCTGTGAAGTTGCTGTGAACTAGGTTGTCTGATACAATTAGCTCTGATAGTGGAGAAAAAAATGGAGAATGTGGCCTATTCAAGTTTATTTATACAACTCCACAGTAGATCACTGAATTATTTCTTGTCCCAGGATGAGCCTCATTGGCCCAGTGTGGTCTCTGGCACAGGTCTGCAGAATTTGACCTGGGAAAGGGAGGCCAAATTTGATGGATGCTGCTGCTGTCAAACCCTCCCTTCTGGATCCAATCTGCCCTCTCTGCTCCTGTTGCCACTTCATTCTGCCCTCCCCTACCTCTTCATGCAACCTTATCAAAGATAGCAGGTGTCTATGGTCCATCATTGCCTAGTCACAGCTGGTCACTAGTTTCATGGCTGGCCAGGCTGTCCTCACTGGTGGAGTCATGTTTGTGATAACTGGAAAGTACACTATGCTGGCAAAATATGTTTCACTAGCAAAGAGTGCTCTGAGTACTGGGTCCAAAATTTGTCTAAGGAACTGACATTAAATTGGCTGCATTATATTAAACACCTTTTTAATGTGTAGCAAACGTGTTTATTGCTATGACATGTAATCACTTGATTGATTTTACTTTCTGAATATGTTACCCAACAGCTAAAAAAGATCCGGTCTTTATTGTTGGCTGGAGCTGCTGAGTATGATACCTTCTTCCAACACCTGCGCTTGCTTGATGGAGCATTTAAATTATCTGCTAAAGATTTGCGGTCCCAAGTAGTGCGAGAAGCCTGTATCACGTTAGGGTAAGTAATACTCCTAAGTGCGCTCAAAATTGTGACAAGAAATCTCGTCATAGGGAAACTGCCATGGGCTTCCCACATCTCTGTTATGACAGATGTTATGTGGGGACTGTTGCAGTTAGTTGGCATAGATCTTCAGTTCTCCATCTGACATCATAGATCTCTCCTCACCGTAGATTGGAGAATGTAGTTCCCAGTTGGATAGCTCTGTTTTAATTAATGAATAAAAGACTAACCCTACAATCCAGAGTAACTATGGGAGCACGCAAGAGACATTACGTGTACCCGTAGTTACTGCACCACCTAGTGATAACCTATGGGAAATTCATATTGCAATCCAGAGCAAATTGTTCTTACACCGGAGCAAGGACTCCCCGTAGTTACTCTGGATTGCACCCTATGTCACAAGCTGGCTACCACATGATAATACAGGCAATTTCTATTACCACTAGCTTTTTTTAATGTGACTTGTCTTTATCTAGAATTGCCACTAAATTAAAATACTTGCTCTTAAGTTTCAGAAATGATTTTTGAATGAATTGGATGCAATATGTAATTTGACAGTATATTTACAAGATTTATTGAATTTTGTAAGATAGGTAAGTCTTTAAGAAGGACTGGAAAGTTGTGGGTGGAAAAGAGTTTGAAACAAACTATCACAGAGCTTGAAAAAAGTGATCTAAATCCCAGAGATACATACAGCATACCTATGAATGCTGTTTTTAGAAAGAAATGGCTCTTTCGGCTTTATGTACATGATAATTTCCTTTGTATTTTATATGGTAGTACAAACCCTGGAGTTTGACTAGCAAGCTAGTAAGCAGAATAAAAAAATAGAAAAAACAACAGTATTCTCTTTGGGTTCAAACTGAGTTCAGGGTGAAAGTTCAGACAATTCCTTTGGTCTGTTGCTCCCATTGGTGGTAATTCTATACTGAACTCTGCTGGAAGCATTGACTTTGAGATAAGGGCTCTGGGGCACTGTTAATAATGGCTCAAAAATTCACAAATGTCAAGGCAAGATGGAAAGCTTATGGGAAAACCAAGTCTGACAATGAGAATGCTGAAAAAATAAGTAATTCATCTGTGCCCTTTGGGCTGTCCTCTAGTCCCGCGACAGTGACCTCTGCTGAATGCTTGTTAAAACCTGTTTGTAGATTACATCATCTGCTGGGGAAGAAAATGGGAAAATGTTTCTTTAATTAATTAAAGATGATGTCATGTTCTGTTGATAGAAATGCCAAAGCAGAAGGTAGCAGACGATCTCAGGCTCTAAATTGCATATTGGCTCTTTTGACCCTGGTTATTTACTACACTATTGTGACTTTTGGTATTTTTTTTCCAGACATTTGTCATCAGTCCTGGGTAACAAGTTTGACCATGGGGCAGAAGCCATCATGCCAACAATCTTTAATCTCATTCCCAACAGTGCCAAAGTCATGGCCACATCCGGTGTAGTAGCTGTTAGATTAATTATCCGAGTGAGTGTCTCTCAAAAGCAAGTATGAATCTTGTCATTCATGAACATTCTGATTGGGGCAATAGAGGATGAGTGCAAAGAGGAAAATCAGTGCAATTAACTCCAATATAATCCTAAAAGTCATAACATCTGGCAGTCAGTAGGAGCAACTCACTGAAGCTCTTCAAAATATTTTTGGTGCTAATCTTTACAGTGCTTTTTTATGCAATACATTACAAACTGCCAGTGGCTATGCTCAGTTTATCATTAGTTAAAACTCAGGTAAAGAACAAAGTGCATAATCTGTAGAAGACAATACTAATGGCTTTAATAGGTATATGGGAGACACACAGCACTTGATAACTGAATCCATGGACAAACAGGAATCCATGTTTTCCCAGATAGATAGGATGTATCCAGCCTATCAGGCATAAAGGAGCAGCGGCATTTGTTTAGCATGCTACTAGCCAAGGTATGTCAGGCACTACAACGTACTGAGGAAATGCATGGTGATGATCAGCAGTTGGTTGTTAATTTCCTCATGACAACACCCCTGTTGATTGGATCCTGCCTATTTGTCCAGGCCGCAGTTCTACCCTGGTGGCAAAAGTCTATAGTTCTGGCTAAAACCTGCCCTCTTAAATATTGGAAGCCATGCCCAGTGTTTGTGTCAGTCAAGCTCAGTTTTTTTTTTGTTTCAACCTACAATTAAAATGTCTGCTTTCAACACTTCTCAGAGTTTTCCTGTTTTTTGTTTTCATTTCTTAGCATACGCACATCCCTCGCTTAATCCCCATCATTACCAGCAACTGTACCTCTAAGTCTGTCGCTGTTAGAAGGTGAGTTTGTTTTTCTTGATCAATGTCTTAGCAGAATGAGCTGAGTGTTGAAACTTACAGGAGATTTATGTTACTTTTTAGTGGACATTATGGTGAAATCCTTAAGGCTTCTTTATTATAACTCTGAGTTTTATGGGTTTGTTTCACAGATCAAAACAATTCTGGATCTATTTCTGTGTCTGGGGTGGAAAGAAATGTTTAGTAAGGGTAGTGATGATAAGTCTTCAGACTCTTCTTATTGATTATTTTTCATGTTGATTCATAGTTGAATACATGTTGAAGCGCTGCAAGTAGGGCTGTTCATAATGACTATTTTCCCTTACTTCTGGTGTCCTTCCAATCACAACACTATATACAGGCAACCACCAAGATCCAGCAGATAGGAAGATGTTCTGGGCAAGGGTGAAGGAAAATGGGCAAGGGTTGAGTGTGCAGGAGGTGGGGAAGGTGGAGAGGAACAAAACTGAGCAGGGGAGCATATGTAGGAAGCTTGTTCAGGCTTGGAAGGAGAGTAGGGATAGTGGCAGATGCTGCCCAATCTTTCTTCCCATCATGGAAGATTTAATGAGTCTACTCAGTTCTGCTCCAGGGATTGCACTATCTGGTTATCTTGAGTCTCTGGAATAGCCTAATAATGCTCATTTTCCTTTAATTTTTTTAGGCGTTGTTTTGAATTTTTAGATTTACTTTTACAAGAATGGCAGACACACTCACTAGAAAGGTAAGATGTGGGAGTTAATTGAGGAAGTGTGCTTTCTCTAAATTCTTTGTTAGATATTTCTTCCCCCCCCCTCCCTAAAAAAAGACTCAGAAATTGGTCAGGGGAAGAATGGAAAATAAAGTAAATCCTTTTAAAATGGGAGCTCCTTGTGTACTAAGACAGTGAGGATGTTGCATAGGAAAAGTATGAAGTCACAGAATGCATGAAGCTTTCCAAGCCATCTTTACTGTTGAGAAAACATTTCACGGATCATGCTAATTTAAAGAAGGCTCTTGAGTATTTTATACTTACAGGCAAAAGAGAACAAACCCGGGTATAAGGGTTTGTTAGAGAGCGTGTCATTTATGTGATAGCCTCTCATTTAAAAACATTTGCAGGTACTGTGGATAGAGAGATGAGTGCTAAATTATACATATCTGCAGAAGTATAAAGAGGGCTGAGCTTATGGAGGTGGTCATAAAAAGATGTTTCATTTCTCACCCTGATTTTAGAAATAGCATCTCCACTGCTAATTTGTAAAATCATTGCAAAGCAAGTGAGACAGCTGCATATATTGACTCATTTCTTCAGAAGATGTCCTTGTTTCTGCAAATGTGAGGTGAAACTTTACCTGCAAGTTGAAGCAAGAAAACTCTGTAGTGTGTGTTTAAAAAAACAAACACAATATCTTCCTTATCTTCGTTCCTTTTAGACAGAGATCTAGTTTAGCTATATTTTGATATTGTACACCCAAATTTATTAAGAAAATAGATCACTGACCTAGGAGATATCACATGCAAAATTAAATTTGATATGTATGCCCGATGGCACTTCATGTTCTCAAGAAGGTAAGGGAAAAAAATGTTCAGATCACACTTTCTCTCTTCCCTATTGCTGTGATCGTATAACTGCACTCCCCTTTAGTGTCTTCTTGTCCCTTTCCTCACAGAAAATGGACAACAAATGTTGAGTCAATCTGACAATTTTGCTCCCTGATCAGTTGGAATGCGTTAATGTTCTGAACTGTCACATCAGTTTAGCCATTTGGTTTCACAAATGCAATACAGGACAGAGTATGATCCCAAAGAAGTTTGCTCCACAGGCATTCCTTTGATTCTCAGTGCAGTTTTGGCAGCCCAAGTATGTTTTAGCATCGGCATACTTTGGTGGTCACCACAGTCACTGACAATGAAAAAGAACAGCCTCTGAGGAATATGACTTGGTTGCTGTTATGCAAGAGAGTCAAATACATTTAAACCCACTGGCATAAACAAAACAGCCAAATCATTAAAAAGGATACTGTGATAACAAGGGTTGCAGCCAGCCATACTGCTCCCACCCCTAACCAGAGGTTTGAACAGACTTCTTCCAATGTAATAATTTCTCCCAGTAGTCTTCTTCCAGAGGTCTATGGTGGTCTATTTCCCCCCTCCCTGTTATAAAGTAAATGATATCTTCTAATCTCAGGCACATATCAGTAGTGGCTGAAACAATAAAGAAGGGAATCCACGACGCTGATTCTGAAGCACGAATAAAAGCCAGAAAGTAAGTTATTTCTCTTCTTCACTGTTGCTTCTGTCGGACAACAAGGACTGCTATATGCTGATTTGTGGAAATGGAAATAACTTTTGGGAAGCTAATTGAATAGGATTTTAGGATACTTGTTTACTACTTAAAAAACTTTTCCAAGTGACTAGAATAACAAAGAAATAAGGAGATTCCCTGTTAGAAAGGGAGTCACAATCTAAGTAGGGCAATTGTGATCAGTAAACAAGAGAGAATGTGAGAGATTATAGACTCAGTTGAATACAGACAGTTGCTCTCCAACTGGCAAATATGACTCTCCGTTTTAAAAGGTTTATCTTTGACCAGGGACTGGGTTGTATGACTGAGAATGTATTTAAGTTGCTTTTTTAAAAAGTTGACCATAACACACAATTTTCCACTAAAGCCTATATCAACTAATAGGCTGATCAATGATATGTTGACATTTTGTTTTCAGATGTTACTGGGGCTTTCACAGCCATTTTAGTCGAGAAGCAGAACATATGTATCATTCACTGGAATCCTCCTACCAAAAAGCCCTGCAGTCCCACTTGAAGAACTCTGACAGCATAGTGTCTTTGCCACAATCAGATCGCTCCTCTTCTAGCTCTCAGGAGAGCCTCAAGTAAGCCCTTTCATGCTACCACATTTAACAGCGCAATGCCATACATGTTTTCTTGGAAACAAGTTCAGTACTGGGTACCCCTAAATAAGTTTAGTTTAGGATTGTAGCCTCTGTTAATACATAAAATACAAGTTGCATTTTTGTTCTTAATACATTACACTTCATTTATTAATTAGCACCATACCTGACATTTATGTATTTAGGCAGTTCATTGTGTTTTGCATATTAATTTGATCCAATTTTTCCACTGCCCAATCTTGTTGGTGCTGTTCAACCATTTCATTGTTGTAGGGAACTTTCAGGCTGTCCCAACATGCCAGAGTGAGTGGCTGAGCAAACTTTTGATGTCCACTGTTAGTGTGTGTGCCGATGGGGTTTAAGTGAAGTGGGGATGGGCAAAAGTGCGTTTAAGTGAGGTTGGGTATGGTGGGGTAGAGGACAGATTGGGATCGGGAAGGGGCAGTTTTTAGTAGCAGTGATGCCTGCCAAATCCTGATCTCCCTCCCAGCCTCAGACCTTCCCCCTCCCAACACACTTACTTTGGTCCACAAGGATTTGCATTTGCTATAGAGTTAACGCAGGTCTAAGTAGATCTGGTGGTCCACTATGAGCCTACTGTGAGGTAAGTGTTCTCTTTCTTCATGGAAACATCTGAAGACTGAAACTCCCCTGAGGAATACAGCAGGTGCCTCATTGGTGCTGCAGCATTGCCAGATGGGAAGTTAGTTAGGATTGAGCTGCTAGTGCAATTGAAAGAGCCTCCTGAATGAGTATACCATTGTTGCTGATTTTAAAAAAATTATTACACTCTTCTATTCTCTTTTAGCCGTCCATTATCTGCCAAAAGAAGTCCAACTGGAAGCACTACATCAAGAGGTGAGAATGGGAGGTTGGATTAAAGCTGACTGTATGGGGAAAAATTGGAGCAGCATCGGATTTGAATTATTTTCCATTTCATTTTGCAGTGATTGTTATAGTAATATTTACCCTTGACATTCTGTGGCAGCTTTAATAGTATTATTTATAAATTAATATTTAAGTGGTTGAATGTCCACCAAATTGTAGGCAAAATAGGGCTATTCACAGATGTGGTGATTTTGGCATACTTTTGGGGTGAAGTGCATACAGAGAAGTACAAATTAGTGTCAGCAGTTGTAGCGACAATCCTTGCAACGCTAAAACAGTGTCTTAACTCCCACTCCTGATGGTTTGTACATCCCATGAAGATTTATTAAGAAGTTGTAGCGCCAATCCTTGCAACGCTGAAACAATGTCTTGGCTCCCACTCCCAATGTTTTGTACATTCCATGAAGATTTATTAAAAAGAAGAAAGAGGAAAGTGGACAAGGAAGGCTGTCTATACCTAACCTAACACAGTGAGCAAGGTATGGAAAAGAACATTTCTTTATAATTCAAAGTGAAGTTCTGATTTATGATCCTTATCTCTGCGGTGTGAACAGAGAACTTGAGACATGTCCCTGGCTGTCTGTATAGCAAGGTAGAAGGAGAAATTGAGATAAAATAAATATACAGCCATCCTACAGAGAGTAAAAGAGGATTTACAAGAAGAGACTTAACAGTGTATTTTATGGACAGATGGGATTTATCTATTGGAACTGTGAAAATCTAAAGTAAGATGGAATTGGGTGGAATGTGAACAGAGAAGATCTAAGAACGGAATTTGGAATTTATTATTACAGAAGACTTTGATTGGGTGTGAAGAGGAATTTAAAGCTGAACATTGAGAACTGGACTAGTTAGACACAAAACTGGAACTCATCAGGTCATTGGAAGCATTTTAAAGCTGGACCGAAAAAGGAGGGGGGAAGTGTTTCTGCAAGAGGGGCCCCTGGAATAAAAAGGAAAAAAAATCAGACTTTTTAGACAAGCTGGGAAAGTAAAGACTCCATAATTTGTTGATATGATAGAGTGTATTAGTGAAGAATAAGATTTTTATGGTTTGTTTAGATATGATTAGTTATTTGTTTATAGGCAAGTCATAATTTCACTTTCATTTTTTTAAACAAAAAAATTTTAAAGGGACAGATTGTTATTTTTCTTTCTTTTTCTCCTTTCCTTAGGGATTTGAAGTTATGGTTTGATATATTGTCATGTAAACAGAGATTTTATTGAATAAATCCAATGATAATTGAGCTGGTTTTATCTTTGGAATGTTTTAAGTTGCCATAGTAGAGAATACTGCAGACCCCCAAAACAATATGAAGCAGAGAAGAGGCAGCATGAGAGGTCACTGGACAGGAAATCTTCACAAGCCATCCCAGATGAACAAAATGAAAATGCAGAGTCTGGGAATAGACTGCATATAGCAGAATTATTAGCTGAGCTGGGGAATGACTTTAAAAAGGATTTGAAACATCAGATTGTAAATGTAGAAATAGTGTCACAAATGGAGGAAGTGACAGGTGAAATAAAAAAATGATAAAGATCGTAAGAATAAATAAAGATAATCAGCAAACAGAAATTGAAATTTTAAAACAAAAAGTTAGAGAACAAGATCATGTGATTGTAAAATTGGAAATGCAGTTAAATCATAAAGTGGAACAGTATAATAAGATAGAAACTGATGCTATGAGATTGGAATTGCAGAAAAGTAATCTTGAAATTCGTATAAGGAACTTCCCAGAACAAGGGAGCAGCAAAGAATCAAGCGAAATCGGGCAAAGTGTGGCTCTACCACGAGAATGAAATGAAAGACGAAGACAAAAGAAAAATATAGAATGTATAAATAGGAGAACCACAAAATATGTGAAAATAAATGTTACCAAGATATATCATAATTAAATGTAAACATAAAATGGCCAGAGATTTGGCTCTTCGTAAACTTGATGAAAAGCAAAGAAGAACTGGTGACAGTATGTTGAAAGTTTTCAAGGAATTGCCAATGAAATTTAAACAGAAACAAAGTCTGCTGCAAAGTCTTTGCAGCAACTCTTCGACGGAATGAGATTAACTATAAATGGCAGATACAGGAAGGTCTGAATTTTTATTTTAAAACAAAAAGATATGATATTAACTCTATGAAGGAGATGCAAGCTTTCTTATCAAAATATGATGTGGAATTGGAAGGAAAGATCCAAGAACCAATAGCAAAAAGAAACGGATCTGTAAACAGCTTGAATGTTACAAAAGAAAATTGAGTGAAGAGATCATATGACTTCCACAAAGAGAAACCAGGTAGTGAGGTTTGAAACTTTGAGATATGCAAAAGAAAACTCAGGAAAAGAAACAGAGAATCCAAGGTCTGTAAAGAAAGATGAAATAGCAGCAGAAGGAAAAAGAGAATACAGTAAGCTGCCATAAAACAGTGAAGAACAGAAGAAGAAAAAGGAGAAAGGAGGAAAAAATAAAATAAAAATAATTTAATAAAAATAATGAGGTCTAGCCATATTGATAAAAGATAAAATCTTTATATTGACATATGATGAGGTAAGAGTGATAAAAATAGTTGACCCCTGTCAATGATGCAGTAGGTAGATGGTAGCAGTACCAAGAAGATTAAGAAAACCATATAATTTGTACTTTTCTGTATTTGTACTTTTGTACTTGTACATATAATTTGTACTTTTCTGTATTGTTATTGCAATGGTTTTGAACATGTGGTATTGTTTTTCGTATTGTAAAAGTATTTTTTCTTTAATAAGAAAAGATAATAGAATTTTGAAGATAGTAGTTAATAATGTGTTAGGTAGAGATCAGAAGAAAGAAAGAAAAATATATAGATAATAGGATGAGTTTAAGTCAAAAATATAGTTTGATTTATGTAAAGACGTTTTGAACAAATAGAAGGTAAAAGTGGTACTAATGTGTGTATCATTTGATAAAGATGATCCTACCCTATGTGTGATCCAACTTCCCCTTCCCTGTATCTGAAATCAATAAAAATCTCATAAAAATAAAAATAAAAAATCCAATAAAATGGTTTTTTTGGATTTCATTTTTTTAATTACAAAAATGAGAAGTGCATAAAGCTGTGTTATGTATGTTAAAGCACAATATTTACCAACTTTTCTGCACTGGCATAGCTGTGCCAGTGGAGCATGTGCTCTATCCTGAAGTTGGGGTGTACAGTCATAGAGGCCTCATCTTGAAATCAAGCAGGCTGAGGGTTCTACTTCCTTGTGTCTCTGGGGCAACTTATTTCTAACTATCTCTGGGACAGATAACAGGTCCAGGGTAAGAACAGGCTAAGGGGGCAATAGAGGTGACACATTGAA
This sequence comes from Cryptoblepharus egeriae, assembly GCA_030015325.1. NCBI lineage: Eukaryota > Metazoa > Chordata > Lepidosauria > Squamata > Scincidae > Cryptoblepharus > Cryptoblepharus egeriae. The sequence continues at coordinate 65,298,811 of JAREYC010000001.1, read as the reverse complement.
GGGAGTGTAGGCAAAAGGGTAGATGAGTTACTGGAAAGGGGTGGTGTTTTGATTTATTGTGGTGTCTGCAACTGACAGCTGCGGGGCGTTAGTAAGTAATATCTTTGGACAGCCCCAGTATCTTCCCTGCTTTCTTCCATATAACAATTCATATAACAATCCTGATGTCTCCAATTCTACTGATAGGAATGCTAAAGTCCAATGTTGAATGGTGCATTTCTCTTCCTTCATAAAGCCTCTACAGTGAGCACAAAGTCTGTGTCGACGTCTGGGTCCCTTCAACGTTCTCGCAGTGACATCGATGTGAATGCAGCAGCCAGTGCCAAATCAAAAGTGACATCTTCTGGATCAGATACCCCCTTCAGCTCTGCTGCAGCCCTCCCCCCAGGCTCTTATGCTTCTTTAGGTAAACCTTACAACTTTTCTTTAAAGGAGGTGACAAATTACACAGTGATGTGTAGATAGCAAAGAAAAATGTGCCTTTTGAAATAATGGTTTTAAAAATTCTGCCCCACAGAACTAGGTTGTTAGTTACATAAACTAGGTTTTTAATATGCTTTAGCAGTTTTGGAAAGGGGTGGATTCTCTCTCTTGCCCCTTTTTGGGTCTCTCTGAATTCTGCACCAAGTAATCTCAGATTGTATAACAGTGAACAAAAATTCTGGGAAAGAAGTATCTGGAAAGCCTTCGGAAAGTCCATGTTTATACTTTCAATTGTACTTCCTCTAGCTACATTCCTGCTGATACTCTCAAAGAACTCCAGAGATGTAGGATTTAATTTTACAGCAACTTATGCTGATTATTTTCAGCAAGATGTACTTTTCTATATCAGTGATTTAAAGGATAAGTTTTGTTCTAGAAATCGGCAATTTTCCATTTCAGTTCTTTAAAAACATTTGGGTGGATACCAGGGATGGGCAATTTGATTCATAGGACTTTCATGCCAGTTGCCAAACATGCATCTCCTGGACTCCTGCAGAGTTGAGACAAACATATTTTAAAACCAGAAATGACAGAGTTTTTCTCAGGTTCTGGGGTTCTTCAGGAATCAAGTGACACTTTCCACACTGTTGCGCTCACTCGAAGGACAGCAAAGCTTTTGTTTACAGATGAGATTCGGACATGATGGGAGCATTAAATGAGATTCCTGTTTCTTACACATGTCCCCCTGCCATACCAGCAGCTCAGTTTTTTTCTGCCAAGCTTTACCTGTTTATTTAAAACAACAATACTGATGAGTCAGAGTCCTAAAGGTCTTGCATTAAGATTGAGGCATAAGTTGATTCAAAAGAAGTGGGCACTCAGAACTTAACTTTTAGTTTTAGTGTTGTGGATCCGTTTTGATGTGATGGATTTTAATGGATGGATAGTCTAGAATACTCATTTCATACTGTGGGCTGAATAGTAGTCATGACCCCTGCTAGGTTCCAGAAGTGATGTCACTGAGCAGGAAGAGGTGTCATTAAGCAGCTGATGGTGAGAAATCAATATAGAAGACAAACTATGCAAATCTTGATTATTTTTTCTAGATATAAGCTGTCCCCATATCTTCCTTTTCTCCACCCTACCTTTAGCCATCACCCACCCTCTACAACAATTTACCAATGCTGGGCATCCTGGAACATGACATAATTTTATGCGACACTGTGTCATATTTTTTTGCAGCACTGGAAAGGCTGATGCACTCTTGGAATATGAGTTTCAATAGGGAGCAGCCTTTTAGGATTAGGCCCTAAATTTAAGGTTGCCTCTCCCTGGTATAAAATAGGAAAGATGATATATATTGTTAATCTTTGTTATTTTTTAAATTAGTGTGACTGAATTCTGTGTAGCTATAAAACTTGTATATTCGTCTACAAATTCCACCACAAGATTTTGTATTCTTTGGGGCTTTCTAAGCAATAATTCTATATCAAGGATACATGCAAGATAAAGAGCTTATAGATGGTTGGATGTCTGTGGGTGGTGCAAGTGGTTAAGACACTGTGCCTGTTAACCAGTAGGCCAGGGTTCAAGACTCACCCACAAGACAGGGTGAGCTGTCCTTAGCCCAGCTCTGTGACGCCAGCTGATCCAATCGTATGGGCTTTGCCTTTCCATTGGACTATTTCAGTGGCATGGAGAGGGGGGATTTGCTGCTTGGGTAACAGACTATTCTCCATATCAATCTACCCAGGCCTTTGTGCTTCGCATACAGCGTTGAGCATGATACCATAGTCTTTAAAGACTGATGGATGCAAAGAGATGGTTGGATCATCTCGTGGATTGGATGTCTTGGATTCATTTCTTTTGGTAGTTAGAACTGCAGTATTAGTGGTTAGTGTTCTGAAAGGCATGTTTAAATGCAGATGGTCAAAGACCTGAAGAAGCACGAGGGATCTGATGTCCAAGAGCAGAAAGTTGTCAGATTCTGTTACTTTATGTGCTGCCTCTCCCTGGTGTAGTGTATGTGTAAGGTATTGTGTGTATGTGTTGGTCAGGATTATAAAAATATACAGCAACTACAAAGTTCTGTCAGAAAATTCAGGAAGGCAGAATTACTGAAACTGCTAGAATTTATATCTCTTCTTCAGGTTAACGTTTACAGTTACATGTTTTTCAACCTAGATTAAACCAGTATTTCCCTCTTCCCCAAAATACCTGAATCACTTTATGGTTTGGACTCTGCTTTTGTTCCTTGTTCCGCATGTTGCATTCTTTGAGAAGTCTTGTCTGCATGAGTTGTTGATGTTGTCACAGAATTGGTGTGACTTTTGACCATTCAGTTACTGCTTTCCTGCAAATAATATCCTGGTCACTCCCATATAAATTATGAGGCGGAAGATGCTTCTCAAAATAAAAATTTCCGCAAGAAACTTCTACGGTATTTTTATGTTCATTCTGGGGAGTGCTTGGTTTTTGGATGGCAAAAATGCAGAACCAAAATGAAGTGATTTCAATAATATTCATATCTGTAGGACTGTTATTAAGATCGGTACTAACATCGGGGAGTAATTATTTGGGGAGCAAGACATCCCTTCCATGAAATACAATTTCATGCAGCTTCTGCATTGCATGACAGAAGGTTTCCTGCAGTTAAAGTACCTTGGCTTCTCTTTCTAACATTCAATACTGATGAAAGGCAGCTAAGTTAATACTTATTTATAGTTCCGCCAAAGCAATTCTCACATCCACTTGCAGTCTCTTTGGGGCCATTTAACAGTGTGTTGATGTTCATTAACTGAATTAAATGCTCAATGCATTATGTGGTTATTTCTTTAAAGGTCTGTAGGTGGTGCTGTTGCATTAATTGTTGAGAGGAGCCATCTGGTCAAATGCATGTCTAAACCACACAACCCAAAATAACAAACATCTGGTATTGTTTACCTGTGAATGCTTTATGGGTATTCTGGCTTTAGATATGCTGAACTAACTAGTTCAACTAACATATTTGAAAAAAAATTTCTTTATTGATCAACTGGAGTTTTTTTGCTGCTTTTGTTCCTAAATACAGTACACACTGCCCTCTTTTGCTGATATTACTAACTGTTCCCTATTGTCCCTCTCATTTTTCTTAATTTGCTTAAAGATGGTACTACCAGTAAACCTGAGGGTAAGCAGTCTCTGTGTAAACTGAGGTCTGTCTCTAGCTCTACCAGGTCTCTGTTATCACCCAAGTGATCCCTGGTCTTCATCTGTGTTCACTAGTGCCTCTGCATGAAATGTTGCATGCTGTTCTTCTCTGACTCATACTGACATTGTTTGGATGCCCACCCCTTTGTCTCTCAGCTCACTTTTGATAGGCACAATGCTTGTAAAAATATATATGTTCTGAAATATTTTAACAATATCAACCACACCTCTATGGATTGCATTGCACATTTGAGATCTGTTTGAGTCAGATTTTACATGTTGTTGTAGATCAGTGGATGCTTATTTAGTTTTTGAAAGCAGAGGTGAAAGACTGTGCCTCTTCAATAGGAAAAAAATCTTTAAATAAAGTGTGTCAATTCATTTCCCAAAGTCCTTCCAATCCTTTTGTTTTGTTAATTATGCAGTCCCAGAGATAATCATTTTCCTAGCGAGTCTTTGTTCTAAGTACTAGGAATGGGCTGCATGTACCATTCTTTCCTCCACCTGCTCTGCCCTCAAGTATGCGTTTCTTCCCCACCCTATCTGCAGGTGGTATCCACTGATTCAGTACCTGTGTATTTGAATACCATGGTTCTGAACTCTTGAGGAGGACCACCTGTAGCCCTCTGAACCCAACAAGAGCTATGCTCCAGTGAGGTCCAGTGACCCTTCTGATGCTGAAAATTATGTGAGTGACCTCCCTGACCCTCTGAAGGCTACCTGAAGCCCTCTGGATCTGACTAGAATTCAGCTCCGGTCAGGTTTGTAGGACTCCCCACCAAATTCATGGATTCCAACATCTGTGTATGGTATTTTGGTATAAATGGGGATTCCATGGCTGGATCCACAGCAGATAATGAGGGCTTCCCTGTATCTTCTTTCAGCTTTATGAATTTCTGACAATGTGATGGTCAGAAGCTCAAAAATTAGATACACTCTGAAGCTTTGTTGGAGAATCACATATTCAGTATATCACTCAGCTAGGCATGAAGACAACAAAGGGTTATCATTTAAAAATAATGCTATTCCCTTTCAGAGGATAACAATTCTTATTCAGAAGCTATTTTGAATAGTGCTTTACTCTATGTAACATTTCAGAGTGTTCTGGATAATTTAAGTATATTGTCATAATTCTGTCAGTTTTTTTAACCAGTATTGTAATTGTTGTATTTCATTAAGACAGAGTTATAGATGTCCCTTCCTATTTTCTTTCAAAACATGTATTTCTTAAGGAGTCTAAATTCATTTTAGATAGGAAGGACTTGTGGGTGTTATTACCCTTTAAGTATGAATATGTTTGTGTATATGTGTCTGTCCCTTTTGGATAACTTCTTACTCTTCTGTAGTAAGTGTCTGTGACTAGAGAAGAATGATCACATGTTGCGAACTGGGCTAATGCTTCATCTTCAAAATACAGAGAAGTACATGGGCATAATACTCATGCTAACTGCCAAGTTAAAAACTATTTCCATCTATTTACTCTTTTTCTTTGGGATTAGGGATGAAGTCAGGTTTCAGTTAAGTTTGGCAGAGGTCAAGAGCACATGCTTATCACAGAGTCCCAATGGCCAGTCTATCTCTGAGTGATCTATATCAGTGACACAGGGTAGCACCAGGTGCTCATGAGGGAAAAAGTAAGGAAGAATCCAATATGGCACTGATCTCTCGAGCCCCGCCAATATAGTGCCATCACTGCTTGGGACAGTGTCACAATCTCACCTGGCCCATATTCTGACACAGCCCTGATTAATTTCTTCCCCTTTGTCTTCCCAAGGAATGATGAATTTCAAGCATCTAAGATGTATAGCTTCTTATTAGAGCAGTTTACTCTTAGGGACAAAATAAGTTTTTTACATGTAGGATCAAGGCGCAGATATGGAGCTGCAGAAACAATTTTACATAGTAAGAATGAAGTTTCTTTTTCTGGCCTTTGAAGGCAGAAATGTTTTTAAGGTTAAGCAGATCTTTGTAAATTTATACTCACCGAGACCCTTCCATAAATTGAATTTACTTTGTGAATGTAGTACTAAAATTGTACTAATTCTACCACTTTTTAAGAATTAGCTTAGGAAGCATTTTTTCAGGGTCTTATTGTCAAAGTACTTGACAAAAACATAATGTAAGATGAGTTTCTAAATTTTGGATGCTTTATCTGACTTTATGTGCTCTCCAAAAGATGAGAGAGCTGATGGAATTGATTTTTCCCCTAATGTGTTTTAGTTAAAAATTACGCTGTTTTGTAATGATGATTGACTAGATTCCTCTAGTGCACTCAAAGTAATCCCTCTCATGGATAAGGAACTGTGGCGTGATTTAGTTCCTTTTTAGTAATAAACTGGATGCTTTTTGGGTTCAGGGAAATGTAGACTGAGGGCTCAATCTTAACCAGTTTAGGCCAGCACTAACTCGCCCATCTTCCTGTTCACACAGTAGGGGGGCAGTGGCTGTCTGTACACCAGCTTACCCCCTCTCCAGCTCCAGTACCGCCTTATGGCAATTTTGTGATACACCCAGACCAACATGACTTTTACCATCCTAACTGGCAATTAGGATTGCAGCCTTAGCCATGTACACACATGATCTTGTGGGTTAGGGTTGCACTGTGAGATTGTTTCCCATTTTTTTATACAGAAACTGTCTTGTGTTGTTTTTACTGATTTTGCAGGTTGTGGAATCAGCTCTAGAAAGATTTTTCTAGGACATTCTGAAGCTGATTTTAATGGCAGAACTGTACTATGGTAGTCTAAAATGTCAAGAAGTAACAGCCAGCAAATCAGTTCAGTTAAACGTTAGCGTTTGGTGTTTGGCCTGCAGGATAGGGCTCATAGTAACTCTCCACATTCTATCATAGATGTTTTGTGTGACCCTCGGAACATTGCTCTAAAAGGAGTGCCTGTGAATCTAAAGCACGGATAATATACTTCTGTCCTAATTCTCTTTTGAAAAGCAACCATCAGATTTCTTATTCAGATGCCTTTTGAAGTGTGCTACATTCAGGGCCATAGCAGACATTTCCTTTCAATCAAAATGCGGTGCCTATTAATGTAAAAGTAGAAGCAGGTGTAGTTGTTTAACCAGTACCTTTCTTTTTTTTCTAGGTCGTATCCGTACAAGGAGGCAAAGCTCTGGAAGTACTGCTAGTATAACCTCAACAGCTGCTGACACTCGAGGCCGCAGCCGGGCTAAAGTAGTTTCACAGTCCCAACGTAAGAAGCTATTTGATCAGACTCCTTAGAGCAGGCTGTATATTTTACAACCTCTTCTTGTCATCTATCCTCATAGGAAATCAAAATTTTCATTTACTCAGTCTAGTGTTTTTATTTTATTTCATTAGTATAAAAATAAATTAAGAAAAGGACTCTGTATGCCTCATCTGGAACTCACCCACCAGATATTGGAACAGCATGCAGAAGTAGCAAGATTCAGTGTTGCTCTTCAGGATATTTGTTGGTTCTCAGCAATGGCCACCATTCAGTTTATGCATATGATGTGTATATTTCTTTGGTTTGTTTCTCACACATGCATGCATCTTAATCCCCATTTTGAGGCTGCTGCTTTCTCCTCTGGGATTTGCCTAATCTTCCTCCCCTACTTGAAAAAATCACAGAATCTGGTGACTGACCCAACAGTCAAATGTTGTTTTTCCAGCTGCTTGACAAGGTCTGCCAAATTGTGTTGCCTCTGAATCCTATTATAAGGGATTGCTAGCAAGTAGTATTACTGTAAATCAACCACTTGGTTTCTTGTTGTAATTATCTTTCCTTGATGTTCTACATTTTAAAAAAATTAATCACTACTAGACTTAAAATCAAGGAATGTTAGCAAATATTTGAGATTTGCTGAAGCTCCGTTGTGGTTGCTGTGACTCCTGAGTGCTGATTCAAGGACGTCACAGTTATTCCCAATTCCAAAACCATTGTACTAACTAACCACTGTTAGTAACCACTGTTACTTCTTCTGTGACTTGAAATAGCTTTGCATGCTCTCTTCATGTTGCATTAACGCCAATTGCTGTAATCAGGTTAGGAGTGCCCACTTGGCTTGCTTTAAAAGCACCATGTGATACCACAGGTCATAGTATTATGCTGGCACTATTTTTTCAACTGTTCGTTGGATAGTCAAAAATTGAATGAGGGTTACTGTGTGAAAATAATTGCAAGAAAGGCCTTGCTGTGTTTTAATCTGTACTATATTGCACAATGTTGGTTGTCACAAAGCAATTCATGTTGTTTGCAACTAGCAATGCTGCTTGAACTCTGTGTTTTCTTGCTTTCTCTAATTCACTTTCTGCCTGTCCCTTGGTCTGCTTTCATAATCCAGGATCCAGGTCAGCTAATCCTGCTGGTGGTAAGAAACCCCTTATTGTCTCTCTTTCACTGTTTTCCATGTCTGTGCTATCTTTAACACCAACCTTAACTATATCAATTTTCAGGATCCTTGCTCTCTTCATTCTTGTGGTTGAAACTATTTAAAATGAAAAGTTAAATAGTTAAAAAGTTAAAATGAAAAGTTCGGGCTTGAACTGCTTTTGGTAACACAGAGGTCTTCAAACTGTGAACCACCATGTCCTGAAAAGCCCTTCCCATCCTGAATGGCACTTAACGTTCTGCTGACTCTACGTTTCTTTAAAACCAGTCTGGCAGAGGGATGCAGAACAGTAAGGACTGTTCATGGGGAGGGCTTTTTCAAAACCCAGGATCTGGCCCATGAGTTGGTGTTTGAAGAACCCTGATATAAGAGAGTGTTTATCTACCTTGAAAAGATCATTCAGTCTTGCATGCGCATGTGTGTGGGTGTTTGTGTGCGCACATATGTGCGCATACCCTTGCTAGGAGCAATCCCATTAAAAACCAAATGCATTATGCATTCCTGCAGACTGCAGGATGACCATATAGAATAGAGGACAAGTGCCTCTATAACTATTACATAGGAGAGGGAATTTAGCACGTTTAACTCAACATAGAATGTTTAAAAAGCAGCACCTGCCAAAATTCCCTCTTCTATACCATGCTTAAAGGTAGAGGCATTCTATCGCCATTCTATATGGTCACCTTACGCTGACTGCTATTTGCCACATATTGGTTGTAAGGGGAATTTATCCTTTCTGGCACTAAGGATATTAGTATTAGTCACAAACCACGAAAAACCTTGTGAACATTATTATTACAAAACACTAACTTAACATATGGAGAACACAGAATTCCTGCACCTTGATTTATTTACTGTACGGCTACCATCCTATGGTAAGTCCCATTGAATTAAATCTTATTTACTTCCAAATAGATATTTCTAGGATTGTAGTGCAAATAAAGGCACTTTCATTAGTAATTCACTGTTTTTGGCATGTTTCAAAGGGCGCAATCCTAAGAAATTTAAACTGGCATAACCCACCTGACCTATCTTTCCATGAAGGTGTGGGGAGGTTGGTGTATGCCTGTTCATTGGTCTAACTTCCCCAGGAGTGGTGCAAAAGTGTCTTACTGACTTTTGTGACACCTGCAGGACTTAGGCCAGCCTAAGTGGAGGTTAGGATTGCAGCTTTAGTTATTCTAATGTCTAAATTATTCTAATCTCTGATTCCTTCTTAGCTGGCAGTCGATCCAGTTCACCCGGCAAGCTTTTGGGAAGTGCATATGGTGGACTGAACAGTGGAACGAGCAGAGGAGTTCCAGTGCCCCTGCCTGCTGATAAACGCAGCAAAGTCCCTCGGAGCCAGGGTTGTAGCCGAGAGACAAGCCCAAACAGGATAGGTCTAGGTAAGATTCTCCTTGGCTATAGTACAGAATCTGGAGACTGGTTCTTTTTTAATGCATTTTGACAAAAGTAGCTCCTGGAGGGAACATAACATGGGCTTACCACAGTAATGAAAACTATAGTTTTTCCACCGTGTGCTGTAATTAATATCATTATCAGTTATTTCCATTCTTACAGAATCAAGTTAATATATGTGTGAAATTCCACAATAAAAACAAGAGTCTGGACCACCCTGTTTAAAATGGCAAAAAATATGCTGTTTCTTTCTAGTGAAACTGCAAGGCATAGGCTATAGTTATATTGCCTATTTTTAATTACTATTACTATTTGAAAACAAGCTTTGCATCGTATCAATAGTTTTAACCTTTTTTATGGGCTTCTGTTACTATTCCTTGGTTTCCAATGTATTGCCAGGGATATTGAACCGAAGTATTAGCCTTTGGAGATAATATGATTTTCTCCAAAAATATTTTCCAAAATGTTTGTATTTTTCTTCAACTCATGCCTTCAAAACCAAACAAAATCATTTATATAGTACTCCTATTTCTACTATTCAGAATGTGCTCTGATTGTGCATTACTGTAAAGTTGAATAACTTGTTTTTTGTTCTTAACATTGTTTTCACTAAGCAAAGCTAGAATAAACCACAGTTCCTCAAGAGAAATTGTGGTTTAGTTAAAATGGAAATAGAAGCTTTAACTTTTCTCCTTATGTATGGTGGAGGACAGGATGAGACGGGGGAGTCTTCAGGTTCAAGGCTCTTTATGATTCACTTGTGATGAACTAAATCAGCGGTATTCAAGCATTTCAGCCTGGGCCCCCTTTCTGATAATCAGTCTGGGGACCCCTCGCTGGAAGTGATGTCATGGCTGGAAGTGTCATTAAAGGTGTTCAATGCCAGATTCCAAGATGGGTGCATCCAGCTTTTCATGAATCCCCCCAATGAAGTTGTGACCCCCCAAGAGGGTCTCGACCCCCGTTTTAAAGACCATTGCATTAAATCTTAATTTAGCTGGGTATTTGAATCAGGCATAAGCGGTTTGTATCAGATTCATAAGATGAAACTGGAATATAAAATTCCTGATAAACAGGTTAGGACTCGAAACTGAAAATCAAATGTAAACATTTAAGGAGCAGCAGATGAGTGAAACCTGCAAGACACTGTAAAACAAATATGAGGGGGGAAATAAGTATGTGGTCTGGACTCAATACATATCGGTCTGCATAGAAATTTTGAGCAGGATATGGTTTGGAAGCAAGTTGTGGGGGGACCAAGGAGTCTAAAGCATATTATTAAGAATGTAACATTACCTGTCTAGGAAAACTCCAGGAATACACTTAAGGGTCATATACCTGGAGCAAGCAAAATTCAGATGAGTGTGAAGATGGAAAGGATGCTGTACGTGCACCAACTCAAAGCCAGTGTACTTGTTAACAATGAGAAACTTTCCTATACTTTTTTTGTTAGCCAACCAATCCAGAAACATATTTATCCAGAGTGCTAGATGCTGATGAAATAAAATCACTACATTTATCTAGAGCAGTGGTCTCCAATCTGCAGGGCTGTTGTGTAATTAAAATGCTGTCTACGATGTGAACACAATTAAAATGCTGTCTACGCTGTGGCTCTATTTTATTGTCCCTTTGAATCTTTGCACACAGTTGCTCCTGGCATCTGCCTGTCATTGCAGCAGGCTCTGTGCCCCAATTTTGGGACAGAAGTGGCTAATAATGTCAAAGGGCCACATCATGCCTGTCACTGATGTTACAGTCGTACTGGATTTTAGTTCTTGATATATCACTCAGCCACCTAATTTAAATTATTACTTAATCCAGCAGATGATTTAAGTTGGGCTTTATAAGAACGGGAAGAATTTGTGGGTGTGCATGTTTGCACAGGGTAGGTTAGTTGCCCTCTAACTTACTTTCAAAATGAAAGTTTTTGTACTATCATCTATCTTAACTTTCAAAGAGCACTGTAACAAGACACTAGTATTTTATCAATCTTTTAAAAATGAGTGGGTGTGCTAGAAACTTTCTTCCTATTCTTAAGGATTAAGTGCTTCAAAATTGAAACTGTATGGCTGTAACCTGTACACACTGTATGGCTGTAACCTGTACTCACAAGGGTGAGTCCCATTTAACACAATGAGTCTTATGACTACACATGCATAGGACTGGGTTGTAAATGTATTTCTTAGGGAGTTTTTAAAATGTTACCTGTGCACACAATCCCATGTAGCACTTCATGGGATAACTCCAAGAAGTGTTCAGTTCCATTCTCCAAGGATATGACACCCAACATTTGATGATGGACAAAAGGCTAAAGAGGAGAGATGATAGGAGAGTAAGAGGCAAGGTGAGACTGATGAGAGCACAAGTAATGAAACATCTAGACATGGTTGCGATCAGGGTTGAAGGTGGTGATGGGGATTAAAACTGTTCCTAGGAAAATTTGAGGAAGATTTGAAAGAAATTGATTTAATAACCTTGATACACTGTATTTCATTTCAGTGGAACACTTACAAGTTAGTTTCATTACTTTATGGAAGTACAATGGAAGAGAAGTTTAGGTGGCTGCCTGTATACCAATGGACAAATGGAAAAATAAATAATACTTATTATATACTTCTGTAAGATTTGGGATCATCGTTTCCATTTGGCCCTTTTATTATTATGATGAATCTGTGTCAAGAACTTGCTGAATAACAGAGCCCTTGCTTTCCTAAAATCTCATTTTAGAGATTTTAAATCTCATTTTAAAATCTCCGCACTCTCTTTTTCACTCTAAAGAAGGGGAAAAAATCTTTCCCAAACAATTCTCTCTTTTATCCAAAGTTCTGGCATGCTTTTGTATTTAACTCTAACCCTCTCTTTCCAATGAAGATCTTCTGTCACTTTTCCTGTGTGCCAACCAGGCTTGCCTGCCAGGCAGGCATTTTATCTGGTGTGCTGACTTGTTAACACAAAAAGGAGCAACTTGGCATGCAACACAATTGGTTTGGGACAAGCCAGAGTTGGCTGCTGCCAATGATATTTGCTAATGTCAATAATGACCGTGAATGTCTGACTTTCCTGTCTGAGCTTTGTGTCCTCATTAAACTTGTGTTCACCTTCTCTGAAACCCTCCATGCTGCATGCTAGCACGGAGCAGCCGTATCCCTCGACCCAGCGTGAGTCAGGGGTGCAGCCGCGATACCAGCCGTGAGAGCAGCCGAGATACAAGCCCTGCTCGGGGCTTTACGCCACTTGGTGAGTACCTGCAGGCACCAGAGCTTCTACGGCCCTTCCTTTTCCTCCTTTCTTGTTGCCTAGTCAAGGCATCGCTGGGTGGAATGAGCTTGTTTTTTTCTTTCTTTTTTCACTTTCCTACACTCCCCTTTTCTGACCCTCACGTTTCTTGTTACCTTTTGCATGCTTAGATCCTATTTTCCTTTAGTTAGAATAGCTATAGCTTTCTTTAGTTAATCTAAAACTTTTTTCAAACGTTTCCAAATTCTTTAAGCATATTTCTGTGTCATTGGTTTTGAAAAATATAGCAGTTCTGAAAGTAGCAAGCCTGCATTACTTCAGTGAAGGATGCCACTGTCAAAAAGCACAAGTCATGGATTTGGTGCAAGAAGAGCTTGCCTAAGCAGGAATTTAAGAAGAGTATTCACAATTTCTTTTCATGGGGGAGGGTGAGAAAGCTGATTTATACATCCCGTGGCCTGTGTACATGCCATAATCAAGGTTATTGCCCAGGTAACTCATTATTTTTAAATTAAGTAGTCTTGTCAGACAATCCTTATCTTAAAGAGTCGCTTTAATTCATTGAATCAATTGTTCTACCTGAATTTACCTGAAGTAAGGAGCATTACTTAGGGTGCAAGAAATTTAGGCTGGCCTAACTCTCCTTGCCTATCTTTCCATGATGGTGTGGCCAGGTTGACATATGCCTGTGCATTGGCCTAAACACCCCCTCCTGAATGGGGCAGAAGTGTCTTACTGCACTTTTGTGGCACCCCTAGGTCAGCACGGGACTTAGGCTGGCTTAAGTGGAGGATAGGATTGCAGCCTTATTCTTTAACACTTTGATCCAGAACCCTAGTCCAAAGAGAACAAGTATTTTCAGGTCATTAATATGAGGTCTTATATAGAAGGAATTAATGCTTTTTGTATTATTAATTGCATGAGCAATTCTGAAACAAAGTTTCCTCCAGTCTGAATATCCTGAAGCCTTGAACAACTTGTGTTTATTTTTTCAGTCTGAATATGGAATCTTTTGTATCAAGTTTGGCACTTACATAACTGAAATAGCCAGATAGTTCACAATCGTCTACTAAGTTGTAGTAGTACACAGTTGTACTGTGTTCAAACAATCTCAAAGGGCATGTTAAAAGCTCTATATTTTGCATTTCAGCAGTTTATGCCCACAATCCTTTGGATTTCAGGGTGGAGGAAAGAAAATGTTATGAACATGATTCTGCTGCCATCTTGCTCTGTATGCAATCTGAAGGGCTGGCTTTGAATGATCCTGATGAAATAATGCCATGTAAATAACGTTAAATTTTAATTATCTTTAGTTTTGCAGGGTGAGGAGTTGGGAAGTTCTGAGTAGCAAAAAGGTGCTGAGAAGGTTATGATCAATACCTCCTGTCCCACTCTTCCTGTTTAGAAAGTTCAGGCTGGATTTCATGAGGGCTCCTAATGGCCTTTTGTCCTAGTGCTGATACACTTAATTGGCTTCAATTGTGCTGCAGTGCCAGGGATTCCCAAACCACTCACTATACCTTTCTCCTGGTTGATCGATTGTAGCCCAAGACAAGAGGAAAATTATAATGGGGCAGAATACAAGGAGTCCAGTTATATTTCAGACTGTAATATTAAGTAAAGATACCTGTGACCAAATTCTATTCCCTGATTGTGCTGGTGAACCACTAGGTATGTTGGTGCAACAAGTTAATTCACAAGGTTAACTTATGAGAAACAGAGTGAGCTACACAATGAGCTTCAAAGTTGAATGAGGTTTTGGACCCAGATCTTCCTTATCCAAGAACATCATGGCAGACCTTCAATTGGTGGCTGCTGCATGGCCAGTGAGGTGCCATGTATCATCAGTAGTATGCTACAGACTGGTTGCTAGCAGGGATCAGGACGGGATGGAGAAAACTGCAGTGAACTCAGCGGCCACTGGGTCTACACCCCCTTCCAAAACCACATAAGTCTCCAGCAGGCTCCTCAGAGCTGCATCAGCAATAGGGCTGGCATCATTTTGAAAGGTTCCTTTGGAGACCATGTGGAAGCATTCAGGTTCCTTTTCTACCCATCTTGACTCCACCAGGGATGACACATAGGTGCAGTAAATGCTGTGCCAGCAGCCCTACATTCTGGGCACTGTTGCTGAATAGGATTGGGCTGTAAATGAAGGTCAGAAGGATTGGATAGAATAGGATTGAGCTGTCAGAAGTAGCTTGACTTCAATCTTGTACAGTATTTTTACTATCATCCCTCAACAGTGAGTTCCGCTCATTGTTAAATTTAACTTACTGTTGAATTTGAAAAGGAATTTTCTGCCCTGGGCTGCTCTCCTTTCAAGTGGTCTAACTAGACCTCTAATTAGGTTGGGCTTTTTATTTTCTAGACCACAATGCTAACCAACTTTCCAGTACAAAGGTAAGGGCAACGCAGCTCTGATGAAAGGGAACAAATATTCCCTTACCTTTAGTAGGCTTCTGTGACTGCCCATTGCACAATTGTGTCAGTGTGGGAACATTGGTTAGGAGTAAGGCCCTTGTCCTTCAACTGACTGTAGAGATGCTAGTTTAGTTAGTTAATACAATTGCTATTCCATCTTTCAGTCCAGAATTATTACTTAAGGTGGCTTACGTAAATACATAAACAATTGCATTGGTGGTGCTTCTCACTGTCTAACACAAGAGGATATTAGAACTGGTATTTTAGGGATGATATTCTCTCCCCTCATGACTCCAATTAGTCCATGGGTGTCCAACCTTTTTGCTTTCCTGGGCCGCATTGGGAGAAGACGAGTTGGTTTGGGCCGCACATAAACACTAAGAACTTTTCTAAAAAAATGTAGGACAAAATGTAGGATACTCCTTGGAGTAAGCCTCATTTATTTTAATGGGGCTTACTTCTTAGTAGGCACGATGCATAGGATGGAGACCTTGGAGTTTCATTGTAATGGAGTAAACCATTGATTATCATGGGGTTTTCTGCTGAGTAGCCATGCATAGGATTGGGCTCTCAGACTGCAACTTGGGAGTAAGCCTCATTGCCTTTAGTGGGGCTTACTTCTGAGGAGGCATGATGCATAGGATGGGCTGTGAATCTCTCCAAGCTTAATCTTGGAGATATGCTGCAATCCTGAACACACTTTCCTGGGAGTAAGACCCACTGGGTACAATGGGCCTTACTTCTGAGTAGACATGGTTAGGATTGCAGCTTATTTCCAAGGTTAAGCTTGGAGAGGATCACAGCCCATCCTATGCATAATTGGTCTCTCAGAGTGCAACTTGGGAGTAAGCCTCAAGGGCAGCAGGCAGCAGCTGGGATAGAGGCTGAGGCTCCTTTTGGGAGATCTGGGTGGGTGAGCACTGCAAGGTCTGCAGGGGCCTGAAGCGCTCTGAGTGCCAGGAGGCAGATAGGGGGAAGAGCCAGGCAGCCCAGACCAGCTTTGTGGCGGCCGCCCAGGGCAGTGTATAGAGAAGCATGCAAAATTTTAAAATGGCTGCTGCCATAAAGCCGGTTTTTCCAATGGTGGTGGCCAACTTTGCAGGAGGGCCGCATCCACCCTCGTCCTGGGCCGCATGCAGCTCCCGGGCCGTGTGTTGGACACCCCTGAATTAGACTGTTTATTCCTCTCTTCATCCCATCTCACTGCCTTGATTGTTAGCATTTGGCTAGTTGTCTGGTTCTGCTTTTCTTACTTCCTTAAATTAAAACTAGAATCATTTGCTAGTTCTTAGTCAGAGGGGACAAAGCATATTGTCATGTATTAAACTTCATTACATTTATTCATTGTCTTCTTTCCAATAAACTCGAGGTGTGGTACCCATGGCTCCTTCTTCTCCTTTCATTCTTACTATAACCCTGTTATGCAGTTTAACGTACGTGTGAGTGTGTGTGTGTGTGAGAGAGAGAGAGAGAGAGACTGGCCTGATGAGCTTCAAAGTTGAATGGGATTTGGATCCAGACCTTCCTTCTCCAAGCCTGGCATTCTGACCAGCACACCATACTGCGTTTTGGGTGTTCCCCCACCTATTCCCTTTGTGATATATTAGCTAGTTTGGATTGTATTATTATGGTGACATTGTTAGATGTGTTTAAAAGCTGAGTTATTTTACTCAGAAGTAAACCCTGTAGTCTATTTTACTCAGAAGTTAACCCCATGGTCTTTACTCAGTAAAGCTGTAGTTCTATTTTGCTCACCAGAAAGAAAAAAAGTCAGCAACTTTGGACATTTGGATTTAAATGTGATATAAATTTTATGTCGGTACTATCTCAGTGCTGAATCAGATGTGGATTCATCTGATCCACAAAATTGTTGGAGCAATGCAAGATGCTCAGCAGAGACAATTAGTACCACATTTGAGACATGCCATGTCCCTGAGTAATTTTCAAATAGTAATTTCTCACAGTTGTGCTAAATTTTCTTAACCTCTGAAGAGAAATAAAACTCCTATTTTTTCCAAATATAGGGAGTAATATTCAGATTTCATATGAGAGATGGGCATGTTTTATAGTGGTTCAGCTTAGCACAGCTCTTCCACCTGATATTGTTGGTCAGGTAGTTAAAAATTGAATTACATAATTATAAAATTACACAGAAAAAAATGCAATTCTTTGGAAACTTGTTGATTGATTTCACACAGATTTCACCTCCTTAGCCATGGATTTGTGCAGTTTTAACTACTCAGATTCCCAAACTGTGGGATCCAGGTGGAGGCCAGCCGTGTACATTCTTAATGCAAACAACTTTGCTCCAGTCATATTCTGGAGGCGTCCCCAATCCCCAGAAGGCCTTCTAAATCAATGGTTCAAAATGTTTTCAACTGATGGCTCTCTTAACCTACTGGGCAATGGCAAGGAACCATGGTTCACAGTTTGAGAATCACTGTTCTAAGTCTTCTAGTAGGCCAAAAATTGGTGTTGCCGGTTTTCAGTGGAAAACTGGAAGTTGCTATTTTTGGTCTTCTGGAGGTCTTCAAAGGTCTTCTGAAAGTTAGGGAGGCCTCATTGGCCCTCATAAGGCACTCTGTTCTCTGGTCACATGGCGAGGATTTAGTGCTCCAAACCCACAGAATTGATTATTCATACCTTCATCATCTGCAGGGATTCAAAGAATGGAACCTCTGCTACTGCCAAGCCATGACTGTATTGTACTGTTTGTTGATATTTTATATAGAGGAGAAAAATTTCAATTTATAACTAAAATTACTGTTTAAAAGTCTGGTATATCTAAAAGTTTCAGGTCTATGTGTTTGTGGACCCTTCTTAATGGTTCTCTGTGAATAGGAGGGAACAGTTCTTCTCTGAATGATATAAGATTCTGAAATTGTATAGGGAATTTGCTGTAAGTAGGCGCTTGTTTTAAACCAGAACATAAGACCTAGCACCACAACCTCATTCTCGTGATGCTTGGATGACTTGCGTTCCTTGCCTTTCATGGGGGAGAATTCAAACGGCAAAGAAATTTGCCCATTGTGCTAAGATAGGGAAGCTCATGTTTGTGTTTCCAGTGTGACAAGACACTGCTTCCTTCTTTGCTGGCACAGCCTTGCAGCACAATGTAGAAGATGGAGAAGTATCTCTACATTGTCTAGGTACATGAGTTTCCCTTTTA
The DNA here is from genome assembly GCA_030015325.1 of Cryptoblepharus egeriae. Classification (NCBI taxonomy): domain Eukaryota; kingdom Metazoa; phylum Chordata; class Lepidosauria; order Squamata; family Scincidae; genus Cryptoblepharus; species Cryptoblepharus egeriae. The sequence continues at coordinate 65,280,600 of JAREYC010000001.1, read as the reverse complement.
TCACCACTTTATCTGCATTTATGAAGCTTGCAGACACTTGCAAAAGAAACTAATTAAAAACTATAGGTTTTTAGGGAGGGCATTTTGTGCCCAACCCTGTTTTGCTCTGAAGTAGCAGGAAATAACATCTTTCCAAAAATGTTCATAGCTGAGTTACGTATAATTGCATGGGTGCTTTCATGCAGGCTCAGTACATCTTTCAGTGGTAGTTTCATGGAAACTCAATAACGCTCTTAAGAACTCGTTGTTTCAATTTAAGTAACAGACAACTGACACCTTACCTGTGGGGTAACTTAGGTGCCCCGGGGAGGGGGAGGGAATACAAAGCTCTATGATTTCTTCCCTGCTGGGCTACTATATTCAGTCAGGACTGAAAAGAGGTATGTTGTTCATGTAATGTTGATATGTTTATTTTAAAATTATAAAAATGTCTCATTACGGGGAGTGTGGCACCCTAGACGCTGGACCTTCTCAGGATCTCAAAAACAGATAAATCAATTAATTTTGCAACCAAGGTTGCCCTTATAGATTAACAGGAGAAAGTATAGAAAGCATAGACCCATCAGTTGGATTTCTGTTCAGCTTCGTGCATCCATTTCCAAATTAGCTAGCCGCCCACTTTCTACTGTATAAATAGTAATGTAGTGAGAAGCAGCTATTTTTTCCAGTTACAGATCCTAAACTAATTTTCGAACCACAAATAAAGACACAAGCATATGAATTTATGTTTGGTGATTGAATCACTGTCTGCTGTGGAGGTTTGCATGAACACATTGCTGTCATCAGTAGATTGTCATAAAAATGTACCAGTCTTTTGATTTTAGTAGATAATTATTTTTATAAACTTTTTATTTTTTTGATCCAAAGGGTAAGTATAAAGGGCATGATGATTTACCTGGCACTTATTTTCTTGGTCTAAACTTGTTTGATTCAGGCAGGAAATTTCAGTGCATGTGATACAAGTAATTCTGAGATATAGGATGCCACTTGCTTATTGAAATCTTTCTCTTTCCTCTTGTCCATCAGCGGCTTTTTAAAAGGCTGATAAAGAAAGTAATAATCTCCAGGTGTTTATAGCCAATTTCAAGTCTGTCTCTTGTCTTTCACACTATCATGGAGTTTTGAGTATGTCACCAAGTCAAGAATCAGCACAGCCTTCAAAAGTTAGAAGGTTACATTCATGAGGTAGAAAGTTGACTGTTTTTTGTTTGTGTTTATTCTCTGACAGATCATTTGCTAATATCAGCACCTACAAACAATTTCTGGTCTGTTTCAACTGGTTGTCTTGGCTAGTTCTTTGTACTCTTCGGGACTGTGATATAGTCAGCCTGATAACCACAACTGATTGTTGACCATGTCATATTGTATAGAACTTCTCTTATCAAAACTTGATAGAAATCTCCTGTTAATATGGAAAAGAGTGACCGTGGACAGAGGTTTTACAGTCAAGAGGTTTACTGTATTCAGGTGGGACTCATTCGTAGCTGAGCTTGTGTAACAAATACAATAGGTCCCAAGTTCAGACCCTGGCATCTACGGTTAGGGGTCCCAAGTTCAGACTCTGGCATCCCCAGCAAGCTGGGGAAAAGTTATGACTAGCAGCTGCTCTTCAAGCCTTGGGCGGGATGTGGTGGCTCTGGCTAAACTGTATGTCACAATAAATCTATAGCTCTATCCACCACCACCACCACCACCCTAAGAAAAACTCAAGGTGAGCTATGCATTTAAAGTAACACATAGTTTTGCCATCTTTATGAAACAGCTTCATATGCTCAAATTTAAAAAAAATGGATAATAGTAATTTGCTTGTCTGATGTTTTGCATAAAAATACATATTTAATGCAAGGTATTTCCCTCTGTTTCTTATTTTTATGCATCAAGTCTGTCTCAAACTACATGTGATCTTTCTTGGTTACTGTTTTCATCAATGAATTTTAAGACTGGGTTTTTTATTTGCAAGCACAGTTTCTAATTATTCATTATGACTCTCCCTTTGGGATTTGGATTGCTCCACATCTAAATCCTATTGCTGCAGAGTTGCGCATTCTCATGGTGATTCTCCTGGGATTCTGGATCTGGCCTGTGGTTCACACTTGGGAATCCCTGCTGGACTGCAAACAACTTGGAAAGTCTGAAAAGCAATTCCACCTTTTCATGCATCATGCCTCTCATTGCTAAGGGTGGAGAATGAACAGGGAATCTTCCATAATGGGGCTTGCACTAGATCTCTATGTCCATTCATATGCAATGCCATTTCTTTTCAGTGTGTAACACCAGTGTTGGTATTAGTCATGCACATCCTCTTTGGACTGTGATGTGTTGGTGGTGGTTGTTTTTTTTGTCTTGAGTACTTGTGTGTTAATCCTGTGGGTGTTGCCATTCCTTCTACTTGCAGCCTCTCGACGTCATTCCAGATCCACTAGTGCTCTCTCCACTGCTGATTCAGTTGGGCAGTCAGGTGAACAAGTGCTAACTGCATGAATCTGCTTCTAAATATCGTCTCTTTTTTACTGCCATTTTAACATTTGTCATAACAAATGTCACTTAGCACTTAGCATGTGCTTCCTCCCATCTCCATAGGATTTTTTTCTCCATTTTTTGGACATGCTTTTTAATTTCATTTTTGAATGTTTTAAATTTTGTTTGCTTATGCTATACCTATAAAAGAAATGATGTTAAAATGGCGATCAAGGGTTTTGCAAGGTTCCTATTGCACACTTTTGCGAGGTCCACTGCACAGGTAGCACTCTGGGAGCTTACCAACCACTGCCAACACCTATAGAAAGCAGGTATCACAGGTACTTATTTTCTCAATGCTAAAAATTGTACAGCTCAGTTAAACTGCAAGCCTGTTCATGTCTATGCAGAAGTTCTATGGTGTTCCGTAGGATTTATTCCCAGGAAAGAATGGTTTGTAGCCTGGAAAGAATGGAAAGGTTTGTAGCCTGATTGGCATCAACAAGACAGAAGTTTGAAATTTAAGATTTAAACTTAATGGTTGGAAACTGGCTGCTGTTTAGATAGCAGTTTTTGATGGAAAATATTAAAAGTCTATTCCTAAGCCTAGAAAATTATGGTCTGGTTTGTGTCCTGCCAGCAGTCCATCAGTTGGTCTTGTCTGCAGTTGTTTGATCATGGAACTGAAGAATGGAATGACTGCCTCTCTACAAGAGAAAAGCAGTTTTTAAAACTGTAATTTGCTGTGGCCATTCATATTGAGTCAAATCCATGTATAAAAAATCAGTGTATATCAAGGTTGTACCTGTGGTGACCATACAGTCAACCAAGGGAGAATTTCTTTTTCTCCCTCTAATTTCCTCCTCCTTGTCTCTTTCCCTCAGCTTCTTGCCTGTCTTTCCATCATCTCCACCCTTACACATGCACTCGTTGTAGCAGGTCTGAATGACTTCAAGCCCAGTATAGGGTTCATAGGGAAATAACTCTTAGGATGCAGTTCTAACCTAGGTGGTCTAACTCATCAGTCTTCTCATTCCCATGGTGATGTAGGGAGGCAAGCACAAGTCTATGCACTGGCCTAACCTTCCCCCAGGAGTGGCGCAGACGTGTCATATGGCACTTTTGTGACACCCCTATGTAAGCACAGGACTCATGCTGGGGCTTAGGCCAGCCTAACTGGAACTTAGGATTGCAGCCTTAGCCATGTACATACATGATCTTGTGTGTGAAAGTTGAATTTATGCATTCAGTGAGTGCTTATGCATTCAGCATTAGCATGCATAACATGCCCTGGCAGGCTATTACTGTATACACTGAAGAAAGCAAGTCAGTTTTTAATCTTTATAGACATTAGCTGAATGGAGTCTCTCATGGGTAACATTTTTTTAAAATGCACCCTGCATGAACCAGGCCTCAATATACAATAATCTTCTATATAATACTGGCGTTCATCAGAAGAACGTAAATGAACCCTGAAAAATATATTTTTCCATCAACGACTAATTCAGCAGCAGTACAATAGAGCATCATGATTTCTGAGTATACAAAATCTCTTTTTAGAAGCATATTATTGTGTCTAATTGACTCACAAGGCAGAGTCATTCCCAGTTTTCCATAGTGACACTTGGAATAATTTGACATTTGGAATAGTTTTTTTGGTTAGTAGAGATTCAGTCACAGAAAAACTGCTTTGATAAGTCAAGTGGGAGTTGAGATATATGGATAGAATGGTAGGCAATTCTGTGTTTGCCTTGGGACTTTGGCAGGATTCATCAGAGTTCTGTTCATCTTCCTGACATTGGGTCTAGTTCACCTCAGAGCCTTATAGTATACTTAGGACATGGACTGGCAAGAACTTGATCCAGTATAGAGGGACATCACTTCTACAATCTTGCCAGTTGTGTCCATATGATAAGAATGAGGAATACAAGCTGCATGCCAGGAGATTTAATGTGGTTCAGTGTTTTGCTGGGCATTTTAAAGGCTTTCCATTTTGATTTACTTTGCCATTCTGATTATTCACATTCTTTAAACTATCTTCCCTTTTCTAATGCAATCTAAAAATTACTTGAACGTGCATGACTACAGTTCAGTTTTGGTTCTTTTGGAGACTGTGAGTGTTTTGCAGTTATCTTCTCTGTTGCCAGATTTTCATCCTTGAATTGGTAATATGTAAAACTTCCTTATTTTTTTCTGGATCATGTACAGTAAAATGGACACAGTAATGATATTAAGATTGCAATCCATGGGTGAAATTCTGCTTTCAGTGAGATCTAAGCCACTGAAATCAGATTAAGCACAAGGATACATTATTTGTAACCTTTCTGAAACCACTTACTCAAATAATTCTAACTTTTTTGAAGAGGTTTCAGAATTAAGGCTTTTGTACTGAATCAGATGCAGTACTTATTGGTTCTCATGAAACTGAGTGGTACAAATCTACAACTTGCATTTGGTTAATTGTATTCTATGTGTTGTATTCATTTCTTTGGAGAGTCCTCCATAGAGTAAAACTGACATTTAAAGCAAGTTTTGCTTCAGCAACTAGGTGCATTAAAAAAGGGGATAATAGTTACATGCAACATTAATTTCATTGTAAAACCTCATCAGTCAATTATTTTTTGAAGCAGCTTTTCATCAAAATTTTCATTTTCGCATGTAACTTTTTTGTTTTTAGAAAATGTGCTTGTTTGTAAATTTTAAATGTCTGATCTGGTCTGGTTTACATTTTGAAAAAGTGGAAAACTCTTTAAGTGTCATCACATTCTTTGTCCTCTTAACAATGATTCTCTTTTTTGTGTAATTGCTGATCTGATCTTCCTTCACTCCAAACAAATGTATAGAAACAGAATACATTTTTGTCTGAGTGAAGATTGCAAGACTTCTTAATAGTTTATACAGCCCACAAATGATTCTTTCTACTTGATGTATCTATTTCTGTTCAGGTTTTTGTGATAACTGCTGAAATGTTTTTGCTTAACTGATTTTTGTCAGGAATTCCTCTGTAGTAGGAAGATGAAGGTACTTTAAATGTCTATTTGAAATTAGTTTTCATTTTAAAATTTACAGCAAATTGCCTTTCTTAATTCCAAAAAAGATAATATTGCAGTTAATTTGTACAAATGATTATTGCTCCAGTCCAGCAAGGGAGAGCTGCACATATCCTCTGCACATGCCTGTAATACAGATACACATCCATATCTACTTCACAGTGGCTGCAATCCTAATCACACTTTCCTAGGAGTAAGACTTATTGAACACAATGGGGCTTACTTCTGAGTAGACGTGGTTAGGATTGTGCTCAGTGCTGATCACTAAATTGGGCTGACTTCATTTTTTTGAAGTGCATGTGAGGCCACCACTTGTTACATGTGACTAGTTGGCCATGACTAGAGCTAGATCAGCAGATCACATTTCTATTTCATTATTGTTTTTAAAAAGATAACCTTTTCCTTAAAAATTGCCTATTCCACTTTCCACCCAAGAAGACACTTTCTCCTTTTTATCTGTTAGGATACAAATGGTTAAATGCAATTAAAAATACTATCCCTGTAAGAAGTGTTGAGTTAACTGAGGAAAAAGCAAGATGATCGCTATATTAACGAGAAAACTGTGCGCTTTATTTCCAGTGCATTTCAAGGCATAATACTTACCAAATTTGCAATTACCAAAGCAATAATAAAGACATGTTGAAAAATGCACATATTATTCAATAACAGCATATGTATCCAAAGTTCTGTGACATATTCTGTGACACTATGGTTTACAAATATAGAAATACAGTAGTCCTCCATATCCATAGGTCTCATAACCACAGTTTCAGTTATCTGTGGATCAAAAATATATTTTTAAAAATTTACATAAAATTTCCTTTTTATGGACAACTGTCCTTTGAAGGTTACTGGTGTGACTGCATGCTCTTTTGGAGCCGGATCTTCTGGTTCCCTCCAGTTGAGAGATGCTTCAGCAGCTGTGAGCATGGAAGCAACCAACTAGTCCATCACTCAGGAACATGTCTCTGGGATAAATCTTGCCATCTGCATATACTGTTTGCTATTATCCACAGTCTCAGGCAATCACAATAGCTCTTGGAACATTTCCAAAGCAAAAATAGAGAGGAGGACTACTGTATTCAAAAAGAGGACAATTTAAAATATCCACATTGTTAAGGGCTTTTAAAAAAAATCATATATGCCTTTATTTTAAAAAGCCTGTGAGTTCTTTGGGGCTCTGCAGGAGTTCTGTTAACTCCTAGTTGTTGGGAGATGGTTGACTCAAAAAATATCAGGAATAAAGGGCATGGTCCTCTTCTTATGTAGCGGTTGACTTGTGTTTCCTTATAACTTGCTAAAAACTGCTCTTTTTTGTTTTGGGCTTCATTGCATAGTTATAGGCAAGCCATATTTCTTAATGTTCCAGGATGGTTCTTTGTTTTTATTTGCTGCAGGAAATGCAACATACTCTAATGGCACAAAAAAAATTGCATCTGATGATGTGGAGCTTGATCCACAAGACATAATGCTACAATATTTGTTAATCTCTAAGATGTCATGTAACATCTTGTTTTTTCCTCTGTGTCTGTGTATCAGAAGAGTTCAAATTGTTTGAATTATTTAGTGGAAACTTTATCATAGTGCTAACAGTTGATCACTTGAAAGAATTGGTGGGATATGTGAAAGCTGTTTCATAAAAAGAAATTTTGATTTTGCCCTTTTGCCAGCTTTCAGTAGAAGAACTTAGTGACCCATGTTCTGTATAGTACAGCATGGGAGATTCTGGCTGTAACAAAGACTGTTTTTATTTTCTGCTGAGGTGGTAAAATCTCATAGTAACCAATAAAGAACATAGTGCCCAGTGCTCTCTCTGTTGATGTGTTACGGGCCAGCAGCCTTATTCATATTCCAGGAGACTGTGAATTCACTTCATGATGCCTTTCACTATTCTCTTTTGTACAGACCGGTTTGGGCTTGGCCAGCCAGGCAGGTTGCCTGCCTCTGTGAGTGCAATGCGAGTCCTCAGCACAAGCACAGACCTGGAGGCTGCAGTGGCAGATGCACTGGTAAGAAGGAAACCACAAAATGCAACCAACACCAGCAGGTCGCTTAAAGTTGTTTTCTGTACGTACATTCTCGTCTCTTGAGTTGTAACTGTTCCCTTCAATGTGCCAGTGAGTGACCCTGTTTAAATATCTCCTGGGGTGGGTGTTGGCATGTGTGAGTAGATAGCTAATGCACAGCTTGCTCTGTCCAAGAGACGGCATTGGTGCTGAGAAGATTGCTTGAAGGAGTTGGCACTTGTAATCTCAAGCATGTGATATGCTGGCAAACAATAATTTTGTTCTTAGCCACATGGAAGTGAGTCTCATTGATCTTTCAGAATCTTATTTCTATTATTATTTTTAAAAGCACTTAGCTCTCTGTCAGGGTCTTAGAGGTGTCTGTTGCATTTAACGATGTGGTAGTTCCAGCTAATAGAAGTTAGTTGCCCTCACTTTTGGGGGAAGGTGTTAGGATCTCTCTCCGTGGTCTCTAACCTGGCTTTTAGTCATAGATATATTAATCACCCAAGCATGTGATCATGTATTTGCATTTATTTCTCAACTCAAAGATGCCTTGTTTTGTGTATTTTCATTTTCAATAATGCTGTTTGATGAAATATATACCTCCCCTAGCCTTATTTGTTCTTCAGGAAAGGTGATGAAGGAGAGCTTATGAAATCATGCTGTCCTACTTCATCTTTGGTTTTTTCAGCTTTAAGAGTAATGCCTTCAGTTCTAAAAGTTTGTTATTTAGTTTCCGTATGGTAGGCATTACTCTTAACATGCTATTTTTACCCACTGTGCCATTGCACATTGGCGTGCCATGAATGTTCTGCAGGTGTGCAATGAGAGTTTGGGAAGGGACATCTATAAGTAGGTCTATTGAGCCCCTAATCAACAGCACTGTGTACCTTGTCAGTGGTCAAAACCTAACTCTTTGACTTGACAGATTTTAGCATTTTCTTAGTGTTCCATGAGATGAAAAAGGTTGAAAACCACTGCTCTGAATGTTGGCAGCATTATCTCACACTCTTGAATCCGGATGGTGCATGGGTATGCAAGAGTATTAATTTTCTGTCTCTTTCCCATGTAGTATCCTTCCTCCAGTAAGTGGAAACAGAATGACAGGTACTCAAAAAGAATTGTGTCCCCCACGCAGCAGTGGTTCTGAGGCTCAGGGTTTCATGACCAGCATTTCTCGAATGCTGTCCATATCACTATTGACAGCTGTTCACCTGCTATTGGGAGTTTAAATTCCTAATTTCAGGAGACCCAAAATTGCTGACATAATTTTTAAAATTTCAGTCATTAAACAAGAGTGCAAAAGAGTGTGCAGGTAACTCATGAACTCCCTTTAAAGTTTCTTTTACAACATAGATATCTGGAACTGCACTCCTCCCCATGAAAAGATCTGTATGCTTCTAGCATCATTTACTACATGGAAAGCATAAAAAGGAAGAGCCCTAGTCAAATTTGCATTTTATATCACTAACCTGTCTTTTTTTCGTCCACAATGAGAACAATTCATAGAAACCTTTGCATTCATATCCTTTAAAACACAATGGCCTCACATGTCAAAATCTGAAATTAAGGAGCAACCAATGAGTAGAGTTCCTTGGAAGATGATGTGGTGTTCATTGGACACATTCATTGAATAAGATAAGGCAATGTAGCAGAGCCCATGATTAAACAGAACAGAAGTGGCCAAGAATGGATGATTGTACACTATTATGCAGATATGATGCAGTGAACAAAGAAACAAGGCAGTAGATCTCTAAGCCAATGTGTTGCTGCAGTGCCAGCCCTCAGAGTCAAAGAAGCTGCCCTTCCGAAAACCTAAGATATGAGATCTAAAGGTAGGGAGCTAGCCATTGATAATCATTGAAGCAGAGCAGATTCTGACAGAAGTCTTGATCTCAGACATGTTAGACCTGAAGGCTGTGCAGGAACTATTCTTTTCCCTCACTGTTCTTGAGCCAAAAACAGTGGGAAGCCATGAGTGGGAAGCCATGGAATAGATGACAATTGATGGTATCAGTCCCTACATTTGTCAGTGTGTTGCACTTACTTGCAGGATCAAGTTGAGTGGCATATACTCATGTTGAGTGGCATGTATTTTTCAATTTGAGAAACTGTCCACCAAAAAATAACACAGTTATAACTGGATCATCATCATCTGATAGGTCTGGCAGAACGGGCTTAATTCCAGCTCCTTTGACAAGGCTTATCTCTGATTTTCTTTTCCATCTCAAGGACAAAAAGGTCTTTCTCCATTTTTGAAGGTCTAATTCCTTCCTGTGTTTTATACTTGTAGACTTCTTTTGATTGTGTTGCAAGGATTGTTAAGTCCTCCATTGCGAGGAACTTTCTTTGGGAAGGCTTTTGAGTGAGCAAAATAATTCCCTAATCCATCTAAATATCATTGATCCCTATCTGATACTTTCTCAGATGTCAGTTTAAGAGTCCATCACGCCTTTCTCACCTTTAGGAGTCAGGCAAGCGTTTGGCCTTCCCAGAACACACCCAAGCATTTTTGGGCTTGACCTTAAGAAACCTGGGATTGATGGGCATCCCTGTCCTGTGACCTGATCAGGTGGATTATTGGATAGTGCTTCATTGCTTGGTTGGATAGTGCTTACCAATTCCACCAGGGGTAGTGCGCTGGCTAGGGGTAGTGACCTGCCTTCAATACATATAAAGAAAATGCAATGGTGCTGAATTCAAAGAATTTCAAGGAGGCTTCTTCCCTTAATACTGAGGTTTTCCTCAAGGAAAATAATTTAGTTATCACAATAGCAAAACTTTAATTCAGTAATTTCTGGATTTAAATGCTTAACATCCTGTATTATACAGAACTCTTGAGTATATTCAGACATGAGTGAGAAGATTTTGACTCAGTATGTGAACATTTTGCTGAGGAGAATTTTGTCTCTGATAATTAACTAGACATTGTTATTGCATGTACTCTCTCATGTAATAAAAATATGGAATGTAGTAAATAGCGTGGAATGGTAACTATTAAGACACTAGAGCCTTTATGTTTTTTTATTTAGTCATTAAATTGTGTCCAGCTCTTGGTGACTTTGTGGACTGCAGCACACCAGGCAGTGTTATTGTTGTTTTTGTATTAGAATTTCTAATACATTTTTTTTTAATTAAATCCAGGCTTGAATGAGTAGTATTTGTGGTCATTTGGTGATGTAGCTTGTGGGTGTGGGAAACAGGGCTACAGTGACTCAGTGGTTAGAACACTGTGCTTGCTGACTAGAATATTGGCAGGTCAGCAGTTCAAGTTCAAATACCTCCAAGTACTGCAAGAGTTAATGAATGCAAGAATGAACTCTGGTCTCTTGCCCAGCTTTTGCCAACCTAGTGGTTAAAAAGCGTACAAATGCAAGTAGATAAATACGTAGATACCTGTCGGTAGGTATAACATGCCTTCAACAACAGATGGAACAACGCATCGGTTGAAGTATATCTCAGTCATGTCAATGGCTGTATCTAGTCAAACAAGCGGACCATGACTAGACAGAAATAACATAAAGATGAAGAAGAAGAGCTAGGACGAGTGGTCTAAACCAGTACAGTGATGACAAAAAATGTGATGGTATAATACTACCATGCTATATACCGCTAGATGCATAATTTACAGCAGAATGCAATGAAAAACGTAAAATATCTTCATTCTATCACATATTTTGTCCAGAAAACTACAAAGCAAATTATATGTTAATTCACATATCTTGTTAATTAAGTTACATGTCATATTTAACAAAAAGTAGGTTTTCTTAATTCAAAACAGAGCCAATGAAATGTTATGACACAGCTTCGAACCAGTAAATTTACATACTAAAAGGGTAATACAGGGATGGAGCCAGTGTTTGTATTTGGGAGAACATGAGCACTACCTTAACCCCGGGTCAACCAGATGGTTGGATCTGGACTCTGTCCCATACTCAAGCCCATTCTACCTTTTTTGTAGATCTACCTTTTGGGTAAATCTGGGCTCCCATTCTGATACTGCCCTTTGGAGACACCACTTCCAGGGAGATAAACCTGGCCTCTTGCCTGGATTTAAAGCTCAAATCTCCCTGCTGGTTAGACTAGTGCTCCCATTCTGAAACTTCCCTGTATGAGCAGCTCTTCCAGGTGGATGTAGACTTGGGCTCAGGCTGTAGGGTTGCCATATTTCCCAAAAAACAGGGACAGTCCTCATTTTTGGAGATTGTAGTCACATATTGACAAATGGGACAGAGGGTCCTGTCCCAATTTTGTGGAAGATAATAATGGCAACCGTATCCAGATAAAGAGGCAGTGTGTGAAGACTATGTGAAATATTCACTCCATTTATTTTCTGGCCATTTTTTAAAATTCATTTCACGTCATGACTATTACTACCAACCTCACTCACCCGATAGGATTGCTGTGAGGACAAAAGGAGGAACTTTGCACCTCTTTAGATGGGTGACCTCTTTAGAAGAAGGGTGGTATAAAAATGTGAAAATATTAATATTTTATTAATTTAATTAATTATACTGATAATTAATTATTTCAATAATTATATTAATAAATTTTGTCTTGTGGGGGTGAAAGAAAATAATGGGCCCCATATGTCAAGTGACCCAGTTACGCCACTGGGCCATTTCATACATTACAGAGGCAAATCTTGTTCATCTTCTAAGTGCACATTCAATAGGGATTTGCATCTATTCAAGGCTCCCTGGAGGTTACAACCACACTTTGTATTTTTTTTAAAGGCACATACTTAAAAGCATCCTAGGTGCTTTACACAAATGTGCTGTATGAAGTGACTCCTTCTGAGCTTGATCCTTTCCAGATCCTTGGGTCTCTCTTATTTTGTTTTTGACAGTTCTCTTGCTTGTTGAAGCTAGCCTTGGCCTCTCTCCTTTCCATACTGAAAAACAGCTCTTGGTCTTTTGTGTACTTTGCCTAGAAAAGGTCCATTATTTTCCCTTGGTATTTGGGAAGCAATGCTCCAAGAATGGCTTTACCCACCAAACAAGATCTCAGACAAAAACTTGCAGGTCAAACTCTGTCTCCTACTGCACCTTGATGTAATCTCTGCTTCTTTTCTAAGGAGGCATGCTCTTTGCCGCAGACAGGGAACATGAATTTGGTGTACAGAAAAAAACCCTTTTGATCTGCAGGTTACAGAGAAACATGGGGAACTTTGTTAAAGGGATTTCAAATGCTGCGGGAATGTAAGCCAGCTGGCTGTAAGAGAAGGGCTGAACTCTTGAAGACAGTAGCGCAGTGTGTTTGAACTACTACATGAACAAAGAAGCTCTTTAGGTAATAGGAGTGTAGTTGTATAAGGGCATGAAGCATCTTTCTCCAGAGCTATCCTAGAAGAGAACTGGAAACTCAAAGACAGTAATACTGTAACTGCTGTGACCTCCTTTTTCTGAGTTATGGGATTTTCAGTAGGTACACTTATTGATAACAGTGAAGGCAGAGTGCTCAGTGTGGGCCACCTATGCAGGCCTGCTATCCAAGAGTACATAGTTTGCAGTAAGGAGACAAGAGCAGATGAGCAATCTCTTCAGTGCCACACTCTATGCTCATGTTTTAATTTTGTGTTGCTTGAAGTACAACTGCCTGAATTTATATTTTTAATTTGCTCAGACACATTTGCTTGTACATTTTTGTTTGCAAGGACAATCCCTGCATACGCTTCTGACATAATTCTCTATGCTTTCTCCCACCCTTCAATATTTTCCTGCTCTACAGCTCTTAGGAGACTCCAGGAGCAAGGTACTCGTGCTATCTTGACTTTTTTTTCTCCTTTCCAGTTTTTTTTTGTGTTCCCTGTTGCACATTTCCATGTAGTTCTGTAATTATTTTGACATGATAAAGTGTGAGGCTGTATCAAACTGCAGAACTGGAAGTCAGAAATGAATACTGAATAAAGGTTTTGTCATGGTGTGTGTTTTGTGTCTTTTAATAATCAAAGCATTGATCTAAGAAAACTAAAATTCCAAGGCAAACTGAACTTTTTTGCATGACATTTTAAAATACAGGTTTTAGAAATACTGGCATATCACAGACCGTAGAAGGGACAGGAAAAGGCTTTGAACTTTGTATTGGCTAGTATGATAAGGAACGTTAAGCTGTAAAGCTAATCTGGAGTACGTTCCACTGCAGCCAGCGAGGCTTCCTTTCAGCAGAACCAAGTGATACTTTGTTCCTGAGTGCTGCACAAGTGCCTGTCCTGAGATTGACACTATACAGTGCTCTGGCTTTGTGGGTATCTATGGTCCAATGGCCCACCAGACATTGTGACCAGATTTAATCATAAACACAACTAGCCAGAGGGTTGCATTGTTTTAATCTCAGGATAGGCACTCATGTGGTGCTCTAGAATGCAAAGTGCCAGCTGTGCAAAGAAATGTATTCCCTGCATTACCTTTGCCTGCTGCTATTTTTGAGGAATGCAAAGCCATGAAAGACTTAAAGTGCTCTTTGAGCCATTCAAACCCCACACCGTTATTAATGAAAGTATGCCCTTTCTGTGGTGGGCTCTCCATGGCAGGAACAGTCTGGATGGTCTTGGGCAGCTTCTCTCACCAAACAACCAGGTCATGTTAAAAATGTGGTTCATAGCATTCATTCTTAACCCATCACCAACCACCAACTTCTACATTATTTGACTGTTTTAAATATGCCCAAGGTAACTCATTTTTGTATTCTGGTTACTGATCTCTTACTTATGAATAAGACTGAATAAACAAAGTTGTAGCTTATTCCTGAAAAGATGGCCATAGGATTTGACCTATTTAGAATTATCTTAGAATTATCCTTGAATTCTTAAAATTTTCAAATACTGTATCTGAATATTAAGTAGATATACTACTTAGCTGTATACTGTTGTTTAATGGTATTGTCAGAAAAGTTCCTTAAATGTCCACAACTTCATCTGTTTTGAAACAACAGTTGAAAATTTTACTACTGATTCTGGTTTCTCTATGCCAGTTTTACATACTGAATTGTTTCTGGAATTTAGGCTTTGTTTAGACTTGGCAGTTAATCAGCAGTACCTCAATCTAGGATTGTTTTTCCCCTTCCTGTATACACTTTAACAAGTACTGATTAACTAGTATTGATTCAGAATTCATTTAGCATAGTTGTATTCAATAGAAGTGTCTTTTTAGCATACCAATGCTTTAAAGAAATCCCACAAAACCATTTGTTCCTTCATCAGTTTTTTTAATATCAACTCATTCTTGATGTCCCTTTGAGACCAATTCTTGTTCTGGTCTTTACTTCGGGCATTAATCATGAAGTTTATGTGCCATAATTATCAGCAGCATCAAAGAGGCTTCATAGTGATACATCTGTGTTTGCATAAATGTAATCTAACTTGCACAAAGACCAGGTTTTGCTTTCTGTCCTTCAGAAAAAGCCAGTGAGACGGAGATATGAACCCTATGGGATGTATTCTGATGACGATGCAAACAGTGATGCATCAAGTGCGTGTTCAGAGCGCTCGTATGGCTCTAGAAATGGAGGTATCCCACACTATCTGCGGCAGACTGAGGATGTGGCTGAGGTTTTGAACCACTGTGCTAGTTCCAACTGGTCTGAGAGGAAAGAGGGGCTAATAGGCTTGCAGAACTTGCTAAAGAGTCAGAGAACATTGAGGTAATTAATATATGATACATAATAAATTCTAATTCTCATAAATATACAAGAGATATCTTATTTTTAGTTGGGTATAAAAGAAGGTTCCCCCACAAATTTTAGGCCCAAAAAACTGAACTCTTCCATAAAGATGTGGAAGAGGAGTTTGTTATTGAGTTGGGAGGGGGGAGGGCATCCTCCTTAGGGATTCTCACAGCCCAATTTTATGCCCAAATGTAATGCACATTATACTAGCAGATGCTGCTTTACCAGAGTTATAAAGCATCAACTGGCAGGGGGGCCAGAGCAGTATCCCTTGCACTGACGTACTGCTGAAGACATCAGCTTTAACACTCCTCAGAAAGTTTCTCTCTTTGTGTATTTTGTGTTTCAGCTTTAAAGTCCTCTCTTTGTGTATTTTGTGTTTCAGTCGAGTTGAGCTGAAAAGACTGTGTGAGATCTTCACACGTATGTTTGCTGACCCCCATAGCAAGGTAAAACTCTATTTTTCTTTGAATATGTATTTTTGTGAACTTGATTAGTATATCTAAATTATTTGGCCATTATCTAAATCTTAATTATTTCAGACCCTAGATAACTTCATTTTGTTCTGGGATGTATTCTGGAGCTTCTTGGTGTGGATCCAAAACCATGGTTTCTAAATCATGATTCCCTCTTCATAGGCTACCCGTGATAAATATTTGGGGTATTCTCCGGCAGGAAAGGATACCTAGAAAACGAAATGATGAACATGAGGTGATTCATCTGAAATGAAGGCCTCTACTAGTTGCTCATGGAACAATTATTGTAAAAACAGATGTAATTGAATGGATTTAGTATAAGCAGGCCTCCGTCAGTCTTGGAAGACTATGGTTTCGTGCTCGGCACTGCATACGCTGCATGCGAAGCACGAAAGCCTGGGTTAGATTGTTATGGAGGATAGGCTGTTACCCAAGCAGCAGATCCCCCCTCTCCATGCCACTGAATTAGTCCAATGGAAAGGCAGAGCCAATACAATTGGATCCAGCTGGCGTCGCAGAGCTGGGCTAAGGACAGGAGCTCACCCTATCTTGTGGGGCCGACCCAGGTCTCGAACCCTGGCCTGCTGGTTAACAGGCACAGTGTCTTTACCGCTTGTGCCACCCACAGCCCCTTAGCTTTTTTAGGCCAGCCTAAGCACTAGCATAAGTCCAATGCAGACCTGGGGATGTCAGAAAAGTGAATGAGAAATTTCTGTTCCAATACTGTGGGAGCTGGGCCAATGCACAAGCATGTGCCAACCTCCACACACCATCACAGAAAGATAGGCCAGCCTAAATTTCTAAGGATTGCTCCCAGAAACTCTAAAATTAAGGCTGAAATCCTAATCTTCACTTAGGCCAGCCTAATGAGTCCTGTGCTGACCTGAGGGTGTCACAGAAGTGCAATAAGGCACTTCTTCCCCACTCCTGGGGGGTTAAGCCAATGCACAGGCATGTGCTGACCTCCACACACCATCATGGAAAAAAATAGAAGAATTAGGCTATCCTAAATTTCTTAGGATTGAGTATCCGAAGGCTCAATTTGAATAGATTAGATTAGATTAAATCTAATCTAGATTTAGATAGATAGATAGATAGATAGATAGATAGATAGATAGATAGATTATTATTGGCATCCTTCAGTCTCGAAAGACTATGGTATCGTGCTCTGATTGGAGGATACAATTGGATTGTATCCAATTGTAAATTGGATTTAGTATAGCCTGCCTATATGAATCACCTTAAGTCTGTAAAGCTTTCACACATTGTGAGAATCTGTGGAAAAATATTATTATACTAGTGAAATGTACCCACTTTGCGGGAGTAAAATCCCCCACATACACCATCCCACATTGCACAACATACTCCATTGCGCAACAACCTCCCATGGGCGTCACCCTGCCATGCGCTTCACCCTCCCATGTGCATGAAACCCCCATGTGCACAAAACCCATGCGCATCAACCCTCCATGCACATCACCCTTCCATACGCACCAATCCCCCATGCACACCAACCCAATATGCAACATCTCCCCATGGGCATCACCTTCCCATGCACATCACCCCCATGCACACTAAAACCCCCAAGCTCATCACCCTCCCATGCGCACCAACCCCCACATGCACACCAACACCAAAAGCACACCAAGCCCTCAAGCGTATCACCCTCCCGTGAGCACCAACCCCCCAATGTGCATCACCCAACCATGAGCACCAACCCCCATGCACATCGAACCCCATGCACATCAACCCCCTCATACACCCCTCCATGCACATCAACCCCTCCATGCGCACCACCCTCTCATGTGCATCAACCCCTCCATGCGCACCAACCCCATGTGCATCACGCTCCCATATGCATCACCCCCCCATGCACACCAACCCTCCCAAGCCCATTAACCCCCATGCACAACACCCCCCATGTGCACCATCTCCCCCAGTGCAACATCCCCCATGTGCATCATCTCCCCTGCAGTGCATCAGCTGGATGTTAATCAGTCTTCCATGTTAAGTATAGGACAAAAACACGTTGCACCCCTTTTCAGCCCCTTAAGGATTAAATTTCTCAACATCGGTTCTTGGTGGGTTTGGTTGTCACAGTAGGAACACCCTCCCTGAATTTCATGATTCTAGGTCCGGGGGTTGGGGCAGAGCATCCCTCAGTCAGGGATTCTCAGTATAAAGTATATGGAGGGAAAAGCGTTGCTCCCCTTTTCACCCCATTCCAAATTTTGGAATTTTTGGAATTTTGGAATTTCCGAAAACCAGTTCTTAGTAGGTTTCTCCATTACAGAAGGAAATCCCTCCCCAAATTTCACACTTCTAAGCCCAGCAGTTTTGGCTGGGCATTGATGAGTCAGTGAGTAAGCAAGACAGTCAGTGTATCAGTCAGCCAGTCAGTGACTTTTGAGTTTTATATATATAGATGTTCATTTGTTCATTCTATAAGAGAGCATAGAAATGGTTCCTTATATTGGACCATAAATGGACAGAATATTTCTTTATTGTGTTTTAAATTGTGTTACTGTATTTCAAAATGTGGTATTTGCATGACAAGACAGATGGGCCAGGTGAAATTTTTAGAACTATGATAAAAATGCTGTCATAATATTGTCTTAAACTGTCTGTAAATTTGTTTTTATTTGGGGGTGGGGAAACTGCCTCAGAGCAGCTGGTTTTGACTCTCTTTGTCTGTTTACTAATGAATGGTTTGTTTTGTTGCATGACCTGTTTTGCGGTGGAATTCACAACAGAGAGTAAGTGTATTCTTTCTCCCTCACCCCACATCTCACCTCTTTTATGGCACATTCTGCAAGTCCACCCTGCTAACATGGTTTCTAAAAGCCAACCATTCTTGAAAGCAGATTTGCCTTTTATTTTTTCTCCTTTGATCATTGATGTTACATCTAAACTTTCTCCTTGGTCTCTGTGCAATTTATAGGTTTTCAGCATGTTTCTTGAGACCTTGGTAGATTTCATCATCATTCATAAGGATGATTTGCAGGATTGGCTTTTTGTCCTCCTGACACAGTTACTCAAGAAGATGGGAGCTGATTTGCTGGGATCAGTACAGGCTAAAGTGCAGAAGGCTTTGGATGTAACAAGGTAATAGATGGATTCTTCTTTGCCCAGTAGGCATCTTAGACCTCTCACTTTATATATTTCAAGAGAAAAAGCTGTTTATGTTAAGAGCTCAGGGAGCCCTGATGGATTATTTTAAAAGCAGTGTAATTGTAGGATTTGACTTATCCCAAAGAGCAATATCTGAGTGACCCATGGTTAAGATAAAATAATGATACACGTTTTTTAAAGAGGCATGCTTTTTTTGCAGCTAGAAATTTGGGATGGGAGAGAACTGTAAATAGTTTTGGCGGATGATGTTTGTTAGATACTGCCACTGTTTAATTTTTTTCTGTTCCTAGGGTGTTGCTAAAAGCCCTATAAAATAACTAAAGGTGAAATCCTAACCAACATTCAAGCACTGGCATAACTGTGCCAGTGGGGCATGTGCTGCATCTTGCAGGCCTCCTTAAGGTAAGGCTGAATACCTTACCTTAAGGTAAGGTATTCCCTTACCTTTGAATTGTATTGCCCTTACCACAGAAGTGGAAAAGTAGTTAGGATTGCGCCCTAAGGTTAGCATGTAGCAGTGCTTGAAGATGCAGATGTATCTGCATCTGAGAATGAATATTTTATTAAAATGTTTTCCACTTTATAATCTGAGGAGCAACCATTTCAGAGTTTACTTTTCTCCATTCTAGAAAGGATTATAAAAAGGATGAGGAAAAGAGAAAATAAACTGTTCAGTCCAGTGTCTTATGTACATTGGTTGTTGATAACTGTACATGCTGCATTTGAACTACAAGTTGTGTATAAATGATGCAACTATTGTCTTTCTGTGTATCCTAGGGATTCTTTTCCATTTGATCAGCAGTTTAACATCTTGATGAGGTTTATTGTGGATCAGACCCAAACACCAAACCTTAAGGTAAGTAAAATACTTGAAATTGTCTTGGGGTGCTTACTTTTAAGAGTGAAATGTAGCATAACATTCCCTGCAGAGAAGTGAAGGAGGTAGCTTTGTCCCAATGGTTATTGAAAGGGTTTTTAGAAAATATTTTTTTCTAGAATTTTTTTCTATATTTATTTCATTTTATTTTTTTCTAAGTTTTTAGAAAGTTAATCTTTATGGGAAATAATAGTCCATAAACTGTTGGGTTAGGAGATGGGAAGAAAGTTGAGATCTTGGAATTATAGTGTTCTTTTTTTCCGTATGCACATATTCTTCTCACTCTAGGTGAAAGTGGCCATTCTGAAGTATATTGAGTCCTTGGCCAGGCAGATGGATCCAACAGATTTTGTAAACTCCAGTGAAGCAAAACTTGCTGTTTCTAGGATTATCACTTGGACAACAGAACCAAAGAGCTCAGATGTGAGAAAGGTGAGTTACATGGATTGAGATCATGGCCAACACCTATATATCTGAGGTCAAGCTTAGATGCCAATCTGTGTTCCTGGTCCTTCAAGGAAAGGGCATCTTATCGAGAAAGAGTTGACATACCATGACCATCTCAGGAGGGTCTCTTTACCACGAGGCCATAGAAGGAATATTTTAAAACCCATCAGTGTAGCCCATGATTAAAATAACCATATCTTTCTGAGCCCAGACAGAATGAGCAACCGAGCTATGTTCAAACAATATGCAGAGGAAAATGGGAGTCCAGACCTCATTCATATCAATCTAATCAGATTGTTATCAGAATCTAATAAATCAGATTCCTGTTATGTATCCTGGTTCATCTAACAACAGTTTGATGCATTATTTTCAGCCCATCAACGATCTTTATGTTAGCACTTTTTGCTGTATGTCCGCAAAGAGAGCCAAACACAGGAGACTGCAACAGGAGGGCTGCCATCACACACAAATGTCATTTGCACAATGCAGGTGGGGGAATGTGTGAACCTCTTGTAAGGTTTGCTGCTATTCACTTTCCAGTATCCACAAGGGCGGCTGGAACCTATTCCCTGCAGATACAGAGGGACGCCTGTATATTCCACCTTTCTTCCTTCAAGATAGCATACATGAAATCCCCAATTGGTTACCTATGATGCTGCGTCACCTTTACATGCTTAGCCTGTTAGCATGCCTTGGGATCAGCAGGAAAGAATGGACTGCTTTAAACCTTCCCGCCCCTCACTGATTTCCACCCCCTTCTATAATTCATCTTTCCAAACACCAGATTTTTGCACACCAGCACTTCAGTTGGTCTCCAAGATTGGAAGCGAGCCTTGCTAGGAGAAATATTACTTGGGGAAGAGATGCAGGAGAGAATCAATGCCCATAGAAAGTGTTTATACTTTCTATGGGCATTGACACAGAAGGATTATACTCATTTCTTTTGCTAGTGTCTTATGTCTTTAGATCCTGTGCTTGCGATGTGATGTTCCCTTAGATGGGTCTGTTACATTCAAATGGCACATTATGTGGAGTTCCATGATTAGTTTAACCTGAGACAGCCTAAATAGACTCTCTTATCAAAGGGATGCAGGGACAAGCTGCTTTATTCTTTCACTTTGGTGTAAAATCACCATCTCTAAGTTTCTTTATTGTTAGGGAAAAGAAAGCTGTGAGGACTCAATGTCTTTCACCCTATGGGTGAAAGAGCAGCTTGGGAAGAGTATCTCTTGAGTTGGAAAATGATTAGAGGACAAATGATAAAACAGCCTCCTCCCTGCATGCCTTTCCCTTATTAAGGCTCAAAGCCTGCCTATCTAAGCCATTTGGCATTGGGGCCCACAAATTTTTGTACACCTCATATGTCAAAATTATTTAAGTAATTACCAGTATTAGGGCTGTGGGTGGCGCAAGCGGTTAAGACGCTGTGCCTGTTAACCAGCAGGCCAGGGTTTGAGACCCGGGTCAGCCCCACAAGACAGGGTGAGATCCTGTCCTTAGCCCAGCTCTGCGACGCCAGCTGGATCCAATCGTATCGGCTCTGCCTTTCCATTGGACTAATTCAATGGCATGGAGAGGGGGGATTTGCTGCTTGGGTAACAGCCTATCCTCCATAACAATCCAACCCAGGCTTCCATGCTTCACATGCAGCGTATGCAGCGCCAAGCATGATACCATAGTCTTCCAAGACTGATGGAGGCCTGCTTCAATTACCAGTATTATTACAATTAATTAAATATAATATTTTCATATTTAAGAAATCACCTTACCAATTAAGCTGCTGTTTTATTTCTCGGGAGGGGGTGAGGTTGCCCTCTGAAGCACTTGTTGAGCTCCATTTTCCATAGGGCTCAATGCTATTATCACAGATTTCCCTCTGGGTTCATTTGTGGGGGCTTCATTCAGTGGAACAATACCATTCTGAGGGTGTTGGGTTCCTCTTAGGCTGCCCTTTCCAATGGACTAAGGGCACAATCCTAACTGTGTCTACTCAAAAGTAAGTCCCATTATGTTCAGTGGGTCTTACTTTCAGGAAAGTGTCTTTAGGATTGCAGCCATAGTCACATTTGCCTACTTGCACAATGTGGCTCAATTTCACTTTTCCATCAGGCTTCCATGTATTTTTTTTCTTTTTTTTTAGTTTTTTTTTGGCCAAAATTTTTGATATGGAGGAAATATTCCAGAGCTATTTTTTTTTTCATTGGATTGTGCTGGAAAATACACATCTAATGGTATATGTCTTGAATGGATTATTTCAAAATATTTTGTGATTTTTCACCACCATAAACCACCACCAGGTACTCAGTCCCACCAGGTCCTCCCTCCTCGGGATGCCACTGGAGCCTGCCCAGGCAGAAATTTTGGGGTTTTAAAAAACATGGATGAAAGAATTCATGTAACAGATAGTTTGAGTCTCAAGCAGCTTTTGTCCTGGCAATGAAAAAGAAGCCAGTGTGTTCAGCAGCAGTGTGTTCCTCCAGTTGCCTGATGGGGGTGACAAACAACAAGGGAAGATTGTCTCCCGCATGTCCTGCTTCAAATATTCCGGGGAATTGGTGCATTTGGTTGATCCAAACAGGAAATTCTTACTATGCCCTTTCATTGTTGGGTAAAAATTCAGAGAAACTTAGCAACAGGAAGCAAAACGTGAATTAGACAGAGGCCTGATTCAAAGATGCTGACATTTCTAGGTGTTTTTGTTCTGCTTTTAAACAGGCTTTTGGGGATCCTTTAAGGCCGGTAATAAAATGCAGCTCAAGAGTGTATGGGGAATGGATCACTGTTTTATTTCTGGAAAGAGAAGGGTTGAATCTTATGCCAAGAGAGGTTCACTCTTCGTATGCTTAGGAGGACTGTGCCACAGTTTTTGGGACTCAGCCATCATATTGAAAGTTCTGAGTTTAGTGAGTACTCTCCTAAATTAAGCCCTTTTTGAGGTCAGTGAAGAAAAGATGAGAGATTGTGATGAATTAATTAATACCCCACGTTTTTCCCACACATTCTTACCCTGAATAAAAACAACATTAAAAAATGCAATATACAGAATTAAAATATTGATACGTTAAATATAAAATGTAAAATCAATTAAAACATTCATCCAAACAGAAGAATGTGCTTTAGGCAGGCAAACTGGAGCATTGTAAAACATTTACATCACTGTACTCAGGGATAACTTTTAAAAAGTCTTTAAAATATCTCGTTATTTGAAAGAGGTTCAGTTTGAAGGCATTAGAATCTAAAGATCTTTTTGTTCTTGGCCTTGTTTCCAAAACAGTGGCCATAATTTTTTGTTTGTTTTGATTAAGAAACTCAAGAGCTACCTTGGCCAGTTCGTCTGTTTTGAGTTCTGCAAATAATAGATGTTTTAATCGGATGAGCATTTCAGAATGAACAAAAGAAAGTACTTCTTACACAATCCAATTTTTCAGATGACTTTAAAAAAGGATTAGGCAATTTCTTGAAGAATAGGTCTATGAGCTATTCTGAATATTTGTTGGAGAATATATGTCTAGACCACATCATTTCTTTAGCCCCACAGTTTTCAGATTAGGAAGCCTAAATGAAACTGGCAAAAGGTGCAGGTATATGCGAGGAATTCATGTGTGGGTAAAAATGTCTGCTTGCTCTATTGCAATGAAAGTCTGTCTAATCAACTATATCAGATAAACTGGTGATCCAAGTAATACCACAAGCTATTTTTCTGCTGCTTTGCTGTCTTAGGAAATCTTACAGTTTGCTTTAACCTAGCTCTTGACTGAATGCTGTGACATCCTTAAAGCCCACTTAACTCTGGAGCAAGACAGTGATTCCTGAGCCAAGTGACTTAAGGGTTGCAGTGCTAGCTACCTGCTCTTTCTGTTTCAGATAAAGTACAAAAAGTAAAACTTGGCAATGGCCATTACTGGTAATTATTACAATCTGAGGATATTTTTAAGATGTTTGAATGGTGCATGAGTGGCTGAAAAATTTTGATGACTAAAGGAATAGATTAAGTGCCCATGCAAAACCAGAGCTATAGATCTTGGTGAAAATGAAGTTATTTAATTTTATTCATGTTGGCCTCAAACTGGAGAAACATCAGCTTGAAAACGCATCTCTGGCCAAAAACTGTGATCATAAACTAAAGTGTATTTAGGGATTGGTCGCTGAAAATCTTGTGCTTACTTATAATAAATCCTGTCCCCTTTTCCTATTTGTTGAATTCAGACCATGCATAGTTGGGTAGGTGAGGATATGTCAGCTAGACCAACAGCAGCATCGTCAGGTCCTGGAGAAGGAAACTTGGAAGAGAAGTGTAAACAGGTAGACTGAAAAGTGTAGTGTACACTAATCTTAAGACATTACTCTCTGTTTTGCAGATTAGAATTCTAATCTGGTCTAGATCTTTGGAGAGAAATGGACTGAGGACATGAAAAAAATGCAGTGCTGATTGCTTGTGTGTGTGCAATAATATGTCTTTCACTATGGTTTGAATTAGTAGTCTGTTGAGAACAATACAAATTAAAGCCTAGCATTAATTGCAGTATTAGAGGAGTTGGCAACTCAAGGTTTGAGTAGAAAATGACTGAAAGCTTCCAACCCAAAGTTGGGGTGTGCCTGCTGTCACACCTGCATACAGAATATGCACCTTGGTAATTAACCCAACATGGCTCCTCCCTGTTAAAGGAGACAAAGGGCATCCATGTGCGTAGACATGTACTCTCGCTGTGCTAAAGTCCTCATGTGTCTTTCTCTTGGTTTTGAGGATTGGCATGTGCAATTGGGCCCTCTGAGTTGTCCTCTGGCACTAATCTTGCTAAGAAATTGCCTTGAGTTATTTATTTAAAGTTTCATACCCTGCTTGCCTTTCAATTAAAATGACGCATAAGGCAGGTAGCAATAATGCATTCTCTGGCCAATGGTGAAAACAATTCTGATCTTTCCTTTAATTTAATTCATCCTGGGTAGAAGGGGGTCTAATTTTTCAGAGCCTCTTACTACCTCTGGGACAGGAAGACCTCTTAAAAAATAGGACAGGGGCATGAAAACTTATATCTATGCTTTTCTTGGGCACAGAGTAAACCTGAGTTTTGCTTGCCTGGTCACACTACTGAGTTGCACGACGATTTCCCTTAACTGAACTAATAATTAATGTGCTGGGATATGCATGATTTTTCTGAGTGCTCATCTATTATGATATGATTTTTCACTTTTTATTTTATCCATAGTACTGAGTATTCTTTTCTTGGACTTTGATTTGTGATAATATTTTCAGTTCTGAAAATGTTATTTTGATTATCATTCTGAAGTTCTGTGGAATAGGATGGACCGGATTGCATTTTTCCTTCCTGAGTACAGTACAGATACATTCTCTGCCCTGTTGAAAGATATTGTAGACAGAAGGAAGGGCTAATTTATATTTTCTGAAAATGGCTGTATCCAACAGTTTTCTCACTATTCTTCATGTTTAGCACTTTGATTTTGACTGACAAAGTAGGAAAGGATCTTTGTTTAAAGGCTGAATCTCTTCACACTTTCACACAGCCCCTGTTCAGTCTCTAATATGTCATATCCAGGACTGACCTTCTCTTATGTGAATAGATAACAAGGGGATTGGAAGGCGATTTTAGCTGTGGTTATTTTTTGTTTGTTTACACACTAATATCAGCACCTGCTTACAAAGGATACCAATCTGCCCATATTTACTGAATACATACAACACAAAATCATCTTGGACAGATGTTGGCCAACTGTCCATACAGTCACAGATGTATTCGTCAAAATTGACAGTTAATAAGCTGAAACAGTGAAAGAGTTTAGCAGCACAATCCTATGCAAACTTACTCAGAAGTACGTCCCATTTTTTTCAGTGAGACTTGTGACTTTGTGATCTATCCAAATAGAGTTTATTCTTCAAAATGAGATTGTTTCATCAACTTCATAAATGAAACACACAAAATGGATGACTGGCCAGCATCCTGCAGGGTGCAGATTCAGAAATTTGGCTTTAAAATCTTCTAAGATTTTGCAGGAACCTGCAAACTTCTGCAAGAGACTATCATGTTGTTGTTGCTATATTTTCAGTATTGATTCTTTTTTTGTATAAACCTTTAAGCTGGATCAAGCAAAGATAATACATGTATTTATAAGCTATAAGATTCCAAAACAGAAACATGCGTCAATTTATGAGACTTTGAGAAGTTGCTTGTTGTCTTTTCAAGTGACTCTTGCCATTTCTTAATGGATGGATCTCTTATTTACTGCATTGTTGCAAATTAAGAACATATGATGATGTTCTGGATACAGACTATGTTTATGAGAAGCCCGTGGCCAAACACTTGTTCATTTTAATCTATCTAATTTTTGGTAAAATCCTTCCTAATGGGACATAGGTTATAAACTGGTTTTAATAATTGTTCTGACTAGTGTTTTTGCTTTCTTCCTAGGCAGCACAAATAGTCCTCATTTCTCTATTTGAACTGAACACGCCTGAGTTTACCATGTTACTTGGTGCCTTGCCAAAAACATTCCAGGATGGTGCTACCAGGCTACTGCACAACCACCTCAAGAACTCTAGTAACACTAGTGTGGTAAGACTGTTGTAAAGATATTTCTTCGAAAATAACTGGATACATTAAAGTACTCTGTGATTTGTCAAAATGCGTAGTGGTACACTGTGCTAAAAACGTGCAGTCTTTGAAGAAAGTTGTTTCTGTTGTTTCAGACATCTTTAATTGTATAATTTTATGACTGCCTAGAGCTTTGCAAAAGTGACTCCCTTGAAGCTAGACAGTGGTTGATAATTTAAGTGCATCTTTGTACTTAATTGGCAAATCATTTAATATTCTACATACATTGCATGGCTCAAAATTAGCAAAAAAATTCCAGTTTTTGTTTTTTCTTCCTTTATTTGAAATATGCTTCCTTATCCTTCGCGCTTGTGTACTAGGGTTCCCCTGGCAATACAGTTGGACGAACTCCTTCACGGCATCCCAGCAACAGAACCAGTCCCTTAACTTCACCTACCAACTGTTCTCATGGAGGACTATCTCCAAGGTAAAACTAACTTAAGTTGACATAGTTCTGTAAGGTGTTTTTTTGAATAAAATACGTTTGTATTAGGAAATAACCTTTCAAAAAGCAGGCAATTGTGCATGTGGGAGGCACATTTGCTCATCCTTGAAATCAGAGCAGGAAATGAAACCTTTGCGCATTAGCAAAACTTACATTTATCCTTTTTTCTATTGTTCCCATAGAATGCTAACTGTTTAAGGCATGGAGATTGATATGAAAGCATCATTTTTTTAATCACAAGCACACACAAATACACTCAAACATGAATCACAGTTTATTATAGAAAAGAGTTTGGGTGATACATTTCTCCTGTTTTTCTGTAAAGTCAAATGACAGTTGTGAATTGCTTTTAGTTTGTGTAATTTTTCTTTCTATAAAATCTAAAATAAAAAGGAGAGTTTGCAGTGTTATCAGTAAACTGGAGGGTATTGTTCTGGTCTTGTTTGTTTTCATACAGGTTTACAGTGATTGTGTATGCATAACATAAGAGGACAGATAAGATAGACAGAACGGAAGTTTTGAATATGTGGGATTCTCAAAAAAGGTGGATGTGTTAGCTGCACATTGCAACAGGGAGTTGTTTGCAGGGAGAAAGAAAGTAGAATTATCAGGTAGATTATAATTAAACATTTGATGCTAATTCTTGCCTTAGGGCACAATCCAGAGTAACTATGGGAGTCATTGCTCCGGTGTAAGAACAATTTGCTCTGGATTGCAATATGAATTTCCCATAGGTTTTTACTAGGTGGTGCAGTAACTATGGGTACACGTAATGTCTCTTACGTGCTCCCGTAGTTACTCTGGATTGTAGGGTTAGTCCATCAACAGTAGTATCAATACTTCAGGCTGAATGCTGCTCTTAGGAAAAAAAATTTGTTTTTTGCAATTGGGGAAGTAGCTCATAGCTCTTAATACGTATAGGGAGAAATTCTAATCAATTTAGGCCAACACAACCTATCCATTTTCCCATTCCTGTGGTGATGTGGGAAGGCTGGTACACGTCTGTGCACCGGCCTAGCCCCTCCAGGAATGCCGAAGACGACACCTCAAGGCCAGCATGGGAATTGGCCTGGGACTTGTGCTGGCATAACCAAGGGTTAGGATTGTGCTGACACACAAGTGCATAGAAAAGATCTGTGATGCTGAGAACTTTGCAGCATTCTTGATTAATTTAAACTTTATTCACTTAGTGATTGAAGTATTTTATGACAATTAGTCATAATTTACTTTATAAGTGTTTTGTTCCTTGAGTGATATAGTGAAGAAATGGCTCTGTCTTTATAAAGACTTGATTAATCATAGCACAATACAACTGTTGAAATTATACGATCTCATTGGATAGTATGGCAAATGTATTATATGGCTTCCTCACAAAGAAGCTGCTTGAACCATTCACTAATGAGGCAATGCTGTATATCTGAAACTAGACATGACAGGGCAAAGCTGATGCCATTTTTGGAATCAATGCTCCAAATTTATATAAAATTATGATAAACTTTGAAAACTATTTATCTGATTCTCAGTTTTGCAAGACTCTACTATGTAAACCTGTGGTACTTTACGGAAGTGGTCCTCAACCTTTTTGGCTCCATGGACCGGTTCTGTGGAAAAAAAATTTCCAAGGACCAGCCCGTGGGTTGGGGGACAGCACAGCTGCCTCCAGCTGTAAATACCATTATAATAAATAGAGCTATTGTTAGGTTACTGTGGATAGGATTGCAGGTGAGAGCCCAATGCCTCAATGCATGTCTACTCAGAGCAGGGATTTTCAACCTTTTTCAGTGCAGGATTAATTGAAAATGCACAAAATCACTCTTATTGGAGAGTAAGCCTCATTGAATATAATAGGGCTTATTTCTGAGTAGACAGGCATTGGGTTGAACTCTGAGGCTGCAATCCTGTTCACACTTCCTTGGGAGTAAGCTCCACTGACTACAATGGGACTTTCTACTGAGTAGACAGACATAGCATTGGGCTCTGAGGTTGCAATCCTCCGACAGAGCCCTTCTGCTGAGAGGAGGGGAATATGCACTTAGAGGAGTCCTCTCGCAGACCAATCAGGCAGTTGCCAAGGACCTCCAGTGGTCCCTGGACCAGGGTTTGAGAAACCCTGCTTTATGGGATATATTCATTTAAGAAAAAATGAATTTGTTTTCCAAGGGGTTTTTGCCAGAAAGAGACAGGACAAAGCAGGTTGTGGCAGCATGAGCTCCTTGCTCTAAAGCTGGAGTAAGGTAGGGAATTATACAGAGCATTGCAATTTCCTTCCTAACCAAAACTTGCCCACAGGGTCAGTTCACAGGTGAACCCTGCTGATCCTTCAGCAGAAGGTGGCCAATGCCACACCTTGCCAACCCTACATCTTGGCTTGTCCCCTATTGGTCCAGTGGAGGTTGTCTTGTGCATCCATTGGAACTAGCAATTGAACAAGGAATGGTGCATCTGTTGTTGCAGAAACCTGTCAGTTTACCAGAAGGAAAGTGCTGAGAAAGAGGAAGGTTCTGGATGTCTGATGTTTTCTGGGTCAGAAAGAAATGCCTAAGGAGCCAATTAGAAAGGAGGGGATTTAATCCTCACTCCATGGACTATCTGAGGTGCTAAGGGAGAGACAGACCCTCTCAAAATGCCAGCACACCCACCAATCTGGGAAGCTTGGTCTCTGCATCCTAAGGGGAATTTTTGGGGATGGTGAAGATGCAGTTGCCACAATCATACCACTGCTGGGGACTGAAAGTTTTTTTAAAAAACAAAACAGTGCTATAGCCTGTAGGGGGTCAGAGAGCCCTGCAAACTCCTCTAAGAAAATATTTATTTAACCAGCGTGTAATTATTCTGTGAAACTTCTTGCCATAGGGTATGGTGATGACATCTGGCCGAGATGCCTTTAAAAGGAAATTAGATGAATTTCTGGAGGAAAAGTCTGTCATAGGTTACAAGCCAGGATATCCAACCTCCTGATTTTGGAAGTAGGCTACTTCAGAATGCCAGATGCAAAGGAGGAAACTAGGAACCAGGCTTGAACCAGACACCATATTTGTTGCTTGCACAAAGTTTGTCATTGAACATTTGCATCACAGCCATAATGATGTATTGCAGTGTGTTTTAACACATTTTTTTAAATGAATTTTTTGTTTAAAAAAAAGTATGGACAGTGTTGATTTTGAAATTGTCGTTAAATGGTTCTGTCATCCTGGTCCAAACAGTTAAAAAGGAAAAAGTGCTATCCTGATAGCTTGTATTCACATATGTCCCTGCAGATCATGAGGGGTGATATTTTAGTGAAATATTTTATTGATTTTGTTCCAGATTTGTATTGGCAGATAATTGACTCTTAGATGATTAGCATGGAAAATCCTGTTTGCTTTTTTCTCCACATGGCTTTAAAGGGCAGGCTTCAGACTGTGATGTCAAGCAGAGTCTGTTTCTGGGCTTGATTTTTGTTTTTCTTTCTAAATTATGTCTGTAACTATTCCCTGCTTTTATAATTTGCTTGTTTTGCTTCCCAACATTCATACAAATTGTTTTCTGTATTCTTGTTTTGGTCTTAATGTTGCATTTTGTGTTTTTTTGTGCTTTTTGTGTTTCCAAGAAAACAATAGGATACATTTTAAATTTTATACCCTTATTCAAAAGTGTTCTTTGTGAAATAATTCCTGTTGTTTAAAGAAAAAAACAACCCTGGATGGATTTTGTTTTTTAGAGTAATTATTCTTTCTAATTTTCATGTTTACGGAAATTCAGAAAACAAATGTACTCTTTTAGGATGTGTTTTCTTTGATCATCGCTATGGAGCAGTAGTTTTCAAATGCTTTAGCATTGGGACCCACTTTTTAAAATGAAACTCAATTTGGGGACACACCTAATGAGACTATTAAAAAGGAGATCTAGAAATAAATATTTATTTACAAGTAATATTTTAATTTCTTTATTTTTGGAGCTGAACTTTTTGCAGCTCACTTTGCAGCAATTTGATTTTTGAATAGCCTGGAGACTCTTGGAGTCTCTGGTGAGTGTTATGTGACCCACGAAAAATCAGGTTATAACCCACAATTTGGGAACCACTACCACTGGGCATTGCTTGTGGTATCCCTGTCCTTGAACAATAAACTTCTCTAAGCTACAGCTGTCTGTTGGATCCTTCCTCTTTCCTTACTGTCATGTACCATTTGGTTGCAATATTCTCTTTCAGTCCTTGTGGTAGTCTGTGCCCTTCCACTTCTCCTAAATGTATTGGAACCAGTCCACATTTCAGTAAATATTGTCAAGCACCATGTCATCCTGGCAACTGTTGATAAATACACTGCTGTCCTTCTCTTTTCACAATGGGCTCCTCAGAGGGGAGGAAGCATCCTGCTGCTGAGAGGAATAGCTTCAACCACAGAGATATTGCTTCCTTCCATTCAGAACAAAAGTGAAAATAAATTGCAAAGGTCATAGTCCACAGGAGACTGTGTAAGTTGTGGGGAGGTTAGAGAGTGGAAAGCAACTACTACTGTGTTTCCCCAATAATAAGACACTGTCTTATTAATTTTTTTGGTCAAAAAAATACCATAGGTCTTATTTTCAGGGTAGGCCTTATTTTAATTAACATTGACAGCAAAATGTAGGACAATGAAGCAAAAATGTAGGACACCCAAACAGGAGGCTAAAAATCGAGACAAATCTGGTCATATGGTCACCCTGGGCACAGACGTAAGTCCCATTCATCCCCACCACACTCAAAGGGCTTACGCCCAGGAAAGTCTGGCTGAAAGATCCCTATTCTGTGTGTGTCTGCACAGAAGGGTTGGGCTTTGAGGCTGCTATCCTGTCCACACTTGCCTGGGAGTAAGTCCCACTGATTATAATGGGGC
This sequence comes from Cryptoblepharus egeriae, assembly GCA_030015325.1. NCBI lineage: Eukaryota > Metazoa > Chordata > Lepidosauria > Squamata > Scincidae > Cryptoblepharus > Cryptoblepharus egeriae. The sequence continues at coordinate 65,248,581 of JAREYC010000001.1, read as the reverse complement.
TTACTTCTGAGTAGCAATTCAAAGATCATGCTCTGAGACTGCTATCCCAATCACAATTGCCTGGGAGTAAGTTCCACTGACTATAATGGGGCTTACTTCTGAGTAGACCCGCATAGGCTTTGATGCTGCTATGTGGAAGTGGGATTTTTAGTAGGTCTTATTTTCAGGGTAGGTTGTTTAGACTTCAGGGCAAAAGTCCAGGTGGCTCTTATTTTCTGATTAGGTCTTATTATAGGGGAAACACGGTATTTTATATGCAGTCTACTTGATCAGAACGTCAGTAAGTGATGTACACATATATTGGAAGTACCTACAGGATGAGGAAAATTACCACATGGATTTTTTCATGTTTGATTTGGGCCTTAAATCCCATTTACAAATATATAGAAATATTAAATCCAATATGCAAAAAATATAGAAATATTTGAATTTCATTTTCTGGGAATACAGCCAAGAATGTTTTAGAAACCTTGGCAGCAATCCTAAAGACAGTTTCTTGGGAGTAAGACCCATTGAACACAATGGGGCTTACATTTGAGTTAGCTTACGTGTGAGAAATGGTTAGGATTGCACCCCTTTTCGCTCTAGGCATCTTTGAAAAGGAAGCAGCTGCTCATTCAGTGAAAAGAGCTTCAACACATTTGAGCATTCAAATTCACTGTCACTTATTTTATAAACCTTTGACATTGTGTCTTTGTAAACTTTTGTTCTTGTTTAATTCAGTATTCATATCAAAATTGTGCACATAATGCCTTTAAAAGCATAAAAATATCACTTCTGGTTTGAGGAGAAAAAAACCCATCCCACAGAATTAGCATTTTTCAATTGTAATTTTTTTAATTGTGGCCCAGAAAAAGCCCCAAGTACCCAGAGTTCTATACTGTGGGAAGTTCTAGAGCAGAACCCTGTAGTTACTGGGGTATGCCTACATATATTATAGTCATTGTGGGTCTTTTTCTATAGGGTGATTGAAAAGTAACTCCCTATATTGTAATTTATAAGTATTTTAAAATAGGGAGTTACTTTTCAGTCACCCTGTATATATAGGGTGACACCCCAGAAAGGTAATAAAAATACATTAGTATGCTTTTAGCTTTTGTACACAGCAATTACCTATCGTACAACTATGTGTTCTACATGTCTTCACATAAATCTTCGGTTACCTTTTATTGGGGCCACCCTGTACGTTACAATTGTGGGAAAAAGCGCTCTTAGGCATATTTGTAAAATGCACTTATTGTTATCCAAAAGCATGAAATAATTTGGTTTTCAGATTTTCTAAAGCTTATTGATTGGTTGTGCCATTTTGTTAAATATGGTGTTGTCCAATCAAGTATGTATAATGAAAGGTTTTTTGTAGAAACATTTGTAATGCCCTCATGGACTAGCAACTTTAAATTCTCCTTGCCAGCATGACTTTAATCATTTATATTCTTGAGAATGAAGTCAGTTTTGTTTTATATCTTGATCATGGCTTTGAAACCCCACATATACATACCAGCTCATGATATTAAACAGAATTTACAAATTAAAATTTATACTCTTGTTTTGGAGCTGTCCCTCCCTTCTGGCAATTAAATCCGTAAACCAGATTGGAGGGCAGAGGCCAAGTGAAAAAAAAAATTAGTCTGGTTGTTTTGATAACCAGATTCTGGTTATCTGTTATTTGTGAGATATAAATGATTTGAACATATGAGTTTGTTTTCCATTTAAGTTATTAGGGTGCAGTCCTAACCAATATAGGCCAGCACAACTCAGCCATTTTCCTCTTCATGCAGTGGTGTAGGGAGGCCAGCACATTACTGTTTGCCAGATTATCCCCTCCAGAAGTGGTGCAAAAGTGGGTTATGGCACTTTTGCAACATTCTCAAGCCAGCACAGGTGCTGGCCTAATTTAGGATTACACTGTCAGTTAAGTTAAATTTCTGACCAGCTACTTCTTTGTCTCCCATGTTATCAGGATATCACTCAGAATATTCAGACTGTGCGCTTGATTTCCCTTTTGGAATTTTCAATTAAATGTTGCTTCTTTTTAGTGTTTCTGTTAAACCATCTTTTTTATCTTTCACATTTGTGCTCAGAAATAACCATTTGTGAATTGCTTTCCTGTTTGTTTACTTTCTGTGATATTTTTTTCCTTGTTAATTATTTTGTTGCTTCTCAATATTTTTTTTATTAATTATAAGAACTATGTTAGAACTCAATTAGGAACATAAGCTTGAAATGTATTAAATAAAGGAGATATGGTAGTGAATGTCAGGACTGAGGCTGAAGTGCTTTTGAGTCTTAGACATTTTTAAAAGCTCTTTTAACAGATTTAGACCATTTCTGAAATGTCCTTATCCTGCCAAGATGTTACATTTTGGGATTATAAATTCATCTATTTAAGTATTTTATAGGATAGATGAGTTGGTAATGTTTTCCCATTATAATTGATTTCCCACTGAAACTGGGATTGCATGGTTTTGGATGATCACCTCACAGGTAGGTGAGACTTGTATTTGGGGCATTTCTTACCCTTGTTTTTCTTTTCTTTTTTTGTTGAAGTAGTTTGCAACAATTTCTCTTTCTTGAGTGACTTCCTGATGCTGCTTAGAGAGACTTTGCAATATGACATGCAGTAGAGTTACTTCTGACTTCTCATTTCCAGTCTTGCAGCATTTTTCCTTTATTTATACACCAATGTGATCTTTGCCTATACAATGTACGTACTTAAAACTCAATAGAAACAAAGTGACAAACTGAATACTCCAGCAACCATATAAATAATTACTATCCAGAAACCATTGTGTGGTCCATTGTGTGCAGGAAGGATGGGTGTATTACCCTAGCATTGTTATCCAGCCTAAGTCTTCCTGGCCATTAACGAATGGGTGGGTTTGGAAATTGATCTAGCCAAATATCAAATCAGTTTCCAAGCCTGATCCTAACCATGGTTTTAAATTGTGGTTTAGAGCAAACTATGGTTATAACATTGGAGAACCTGCACTGTGGTTAACTGAAAAATGACGGAAGATATTGAATAGGAGAAAAGGAAATAAAGGAAAAGGAACGTATAACTTCCTGTGACCTCCTGACCTGCTCACCATAACTGGAAGATGACTAGATTGTTACATTACTACCTGATGTTTGTCCCTTCTTTCTTTTCAGTCTTCAAAGCACATGAGGTGTGAAAAGTTGGCATCTTGGATAAGGGTTAGATTCTGAACTCAGCACATATGGTCAAAATTATGTATAATCAAAATGAAATTTAAAAAATACATACTGCCTCTTTAAAAACTAAAATTGCGCTATGAGAGGCACATGGGAACTGAACTGACCAAGGGAATAGCAGATTCATTTTCCCATCACACACTCATTTTGTAGCATATACTTAGTATGTGAAATAGTGGGGGGAGTGGCCCACATTATTTTAATGGTTATTTTCTCTCTCTTTGAAATTTGCAAATTGAAGCTGAAATCTTGTTGATAGTATATTGTCAATATGATAGACTAAAGACCTTTCATGGAGTATTCCTTCCAGTCTGATTTGTTTCTATTAAGTTATTCTCTTGCTGAGAAAGCATGAAAATACTCAGCCACTCAGATTATAGTTTTTTTCTTCTCCTTTTTCTGTCTTTTCCCCCTTTCTCTTTTTTTCTTTCTTCCTCTAATCACTGCAGTCGTTTCTGGGGTTGGAGTGCAGATGGGCTGTCGAAGCATCCCCCTCCCCTTTTTCAGCCTAACTCCATCCCCGCTGCTCCTTCTCACAAGACTTTCAGGCGCTCTTACTCTCCCAGGTAACAAGCTACCTGTTAATCTAACTCGTCTGAGGTGTCACAATGTTATTTACCTTTGGCTCAATAGAGTGCTTTCATACAGATAGACAGAAGTGATGAGGACAGGGACAGCACCTTTTGCTTTCTTGTTTTATCTATGGAAAAATCACATCTCCACATCTCTGACCCTGTAGTACAGTCTGTTAAGTAGTCACGCGGAGATGCCAGGGGAATATTCTTCTCTCTTCCTTCATTCCTTCTGCTGGAAACCACTACAATAAAAGTAAGGTCAGAGCTTACATACCCCTTAACCCGCTTCCGCATTAGATGTGAGCATGTAATTAATGATCAGCACTTGAGTCTTGTGCTAGGAATCAGGTGATCAGGCAGAAAGTAAGAGGCAGGCAGTGGGCAGTAGGTCAGACCATCTTACTTTGTGATCAAGTGGCCTAAATAAAATATTACATAAGCAGAACTTCTACTGGGGACTCATGATGGAAAGGTAATTCATTATCTTCCAATTTCTCAACTTTGGCATGTTACTTCCCAAAATTTCATAAGACCAGAGGAGTAATACAAACTATTAGATCGTGGAAATTCATGAAAAATTGAATTTAGAGTTAGGAATTATGAGTCATTCAGAACAACTCTGTGGACACGAACCTCACACAGGTCAGTGAAGAGAAAGATTATCAAGAATTAAAAGAATTAATATTCACGTTATCAGCCAGCCCTGTTTAACATGCCTTAAAACTTCTAGATATTGGTGTTATCAGTATCCTTGTATTTTGGTTTGTTGGAAGCTGTGGCAATTGGAAAATAATATTGTGACATCTCTAACAGTCACACATTTCTCCTCACCTCTTCATTCACCATGTGACTTTTCCAGTTCTTTGCATGAATCACTTCTATCTTGTGTGACTGATCAATTGATAGTGAACAGATGTTGCTTCATCTTGCGTTTCTTTTTTCTCTCCCCTTACATTATCAGAAAATTCCTGTACTGCGTAAATGTTTTTGCTTGCAAATGTGGTTACTCTAAAAAAAATTAAAAAATCAATGAAATTGTTTTTTTCTTTCTTCCTTGTGCTATTTCATAAAATTTCATTCTTAGGTTATGAAAATAGGCTCTTCCTTTGTGGGTTTTGGATATCACTGGTATTTTGGAGATTTCACCTATGTTCTGTTTTGTGATACAAGTAACATGACATAACTCGGACATCTGTCTAATTATATTCTTCAGATGCTACTCTCCAGAATAATAAGTTTTTATGTCTAGGATTAACTGTTTGTTGGGTGCTCACTTGCAAATATAAGCTTTCAATAATTTTTAAGCCCTTCAGAAAAGCAGATCACCCTCCAAAATGATAATTCTCCCCCTCCAAAAAAATTAAAAACCCTTCATTCTTCACTTAATTGCAAATGAATAGAACAAAGTGGTTTTTCCAATTGATGTTTACTATGACCTTGCAGAGCAGGGTCCCTCAAAGTTAGGGTCCCTCCTTTAAAATAGTTTCAAAGTCCCAAATTATACATGTGGAGGGGACCAGAATAATAAGCCAGCAGGGAGAGATGAGAAGTAGAATAGGCAACAGTAGCTAAGAATAAATGTGTGCAAATGCATTACGCAGACATTATTTCAGTAAGAAGACAAATAAAATAACTCCTGTCCAGGGGAGTTGGATTATGTATAATGAGATTCAGCAGAATAGAGAGATAGAATTATATTTTGTTTTGCAGGCTGGGCGCAATCCAGAGTAACTACAGGGCGTTCTTGCTCCGGTGTAAGAACAATTTGATCTGGATTGCAATAGGAATTTCCCATAGGTGTTCACTAGGTGATGCAGTAACTACGGGTACACGTAATGTCTCTTACGTGGTCCCGTAGTTACTCTGGATTGTAGGGTTAATGTCATTCAAATGAAAGAACACTTAAAAGGCCTTGTGCACAATGTGGTGACAGACTGGTTCATGCTCAGAACAGTGAGTGGGGACTAATTTGTGTAGCCCAGTTCTGAACAAGAGGAGAGAAGGCTGATGTACGACATAGGAGGGATGGAGATTGTAGTAGAATCAAGATTTGTAGCCATAAAGATAGAGAGGAGGAACAAATTCTGGAATTATACAGGAGGTAATGTATGTATAAGGGAACAGAGCATGACACAGTGACAGACTGAATACAGGTTGAATCTTGACATCCATAAGGGTTCCGTTCCAAGAGTTTCCAGGAGACTCAGGAAATATACCTGAATAAGGTATAATCAGGAGATATACCTGAATAAGAAATCAAAGCTAGGGCTTTGTGTCCTATCAGCAGAGTAGTGTCTATCAGCATTTAATGTCTAGAGCAGTGTCTAAATGCTTTTAGACACTGCTCTAGACACTAAATGCTGATAGACACAAGAAAAGAAATGAACATGGCTTTGAGAAGAAAGGTTCAGTTCAAAAGTTCATGCTGTGTAATGAAATGTAAGAGTAGTGGCATGTCTTAATGCAATAGAAGTGTGGAAAAGAGGTACTGTATTATGTGATAGAGAGGAACAGATACTAGCATATAGAGTTATTTGTAAAATCCATGTACAGCTTCTCCAAATTGTTGTCACAGTTAGATATTCACTAGTACCAGAGTAGATGTGATTTTCAAATATTTTTTCCTGCAACTTTGAGCTAGTGATTATTGAAGATGAATGAATGAATATTGTTGAAGTTTTTGTCAACAGCAGAGCCAATACGATTGGTTCCAGCTGCGTCGCAGAGCTGGGCTAAGGACAGGAGTTCTCTCTGTCTTATGGGGACCCGGGTCTCGAACCCTGGCCTGCTGGTTAACAGGCACAGTGTCTTAACCACTTGCACCACCCACAGCCCCTTGTCATTAACCACTTCAAGTGTCTTAACCACTTGGTCACCTGTAGCCCGTCATTTTAAGCTTTCATAAAATGCCTGAAGTTCCACAACCCTGATTTTTGAGGTGTGTCTTCTGTGAGCATACATCTTTGTGTGATCAAAGCAAAGATATACAGTGGCACCTCATGTAAAGAACGCCTCATGTAAAGTAAGTTTCATGTAACAAACAAAAATTTCTGTAGGATTCTGCTTCACTTAAAGAAAGTGCTTCACGTAAAGAACACATTCGTTGGCAGTTGGGGCAGATGCGCTGGCCGGCAACCTGTTTAAAAAGCGTCAGGGCTGCCTAGCGCACCTGCCCATAGTGAAAGCAACACTTCTGCGCTGTTCCTCCTGTGGCCTGATGTCCGCTGGGCAGAGGGAGAGAAGAGCAGTGGAGAAGAGGGAAGCATCTCAGGGCCAGGCAGAAGGGAGCAGGGGAGAGAGAGCCTCAGGATGGAGAGAAGAAGAAAGTGGGGAGATACTTTGAAGGTGTCTTGGATTGCAGCCTCCTAACCATGTCTACCTGGAAGTAAGCCCCATTGTGTTAAATGGGTCTTACTCTCAGGAAAGTGTCTTTAGGACTGCAGCCTAAGTAGACTTCATAAGATCATGCACATTGAATGCATGTTTTGAATTCAATCCCCGTGTTCTGTCATCATTTGTACATCCAGTTAATATTTTTATATGAATATTTTTGGGGTTGTGGAACCAGTTATCTGCATTTCCATTATTTCCTATGGGAAAATCTGCTTCAAGTAAAGAAAATTTCATGTAAAGAAACTGCCTCTGGAACGAATTACTTATGTTATGTGAGGCGCCACTGTACTTGGATAAGTGATTTGCTTTTTTAGAAAAGCTGATTTTTCCATAGTTAAAGTTTGCTATTTGTTTCTTACGCGACTTGAGCCGGGTTCACTGAATCCTGTTTGTGCTAAAGTTCCATGCAAAGCTAATGGGGAAGATGGGTGTGTATATTCTGCTGTTTACTTTTTGTGTTCATTTTGCCCATGAATGGAATAACATGGTGATGCAAGCATCTCATGAGCAAGTTGAGGCTCACATTATTCCTTAGAGATCTCATGAAGACTTTTTTCTTGAGAGGCATTTGAAGAGCACAAAACAATAATATTTGTCAAGGGAGGATTGTCAGAATCCTTTCTAAAACCCATCACAAAAATAATTCTCAAGTTTTCATTTGTGCAAGGTGCGGCTGGCCTTATATTCCTCAGGCTGAAGTGGCTGTAAATACCATACTTAGCTGCAGTCTTTCTAGTCAGAGGGTCTTCTACATTGTACGTTTTGTAGCTGCATAGCACAGTTTGGTGTTTTATTCTGATACAACTCTCCTGTAAGGCTCTCTTTTTTCCAGAATTTCCTTCCTAATCTTTATTTAGAGTTAAGGAGTAACCTTATGGTTTCTTTGCCAAGTCAAGCCATGTACATTCAGTTCTGTGGCGCTACTTGGGCTAGCGTTACATCAGTACATAGTTAGAGATCCAGGGATTGTATCTGTTTCCACTATTCATAAAGCCCAGGAAACTCAGGAGGTACAAATCAGTTCTTGAATCTCTTCCAGGAGAAGAAATTCATCAATATAATTACAAATTCTGACTTAGGCATTTGAAATTTTGTGAAAATCTTTTCATTTTGTAAAAATTTTTTATCAGAAGTGGCATTTGATTATCACTGTAATTAATGGGATTGCTGTAAGTTGATGTTTCAGATTAAGCAACTTTCCTTGGACCAAACTACACTTGATGAGGACAGACCCATTTGTCCACATATAAACTGTATTATTTCTGATATTGTAGAAAAGCTTGCAGCAACTCCGGTGATATGCAGATCTCATTCCCCACCCCTAAAAATTTTGCTAGTAATATAGAACACTCCTGCAATTTCTTCCTGTCTCACTTTAAGAAAACAATATTGGCTTCAAATCCTGCTGGTGATTACCATATTTCCCGGCTTATTACACGCACTGGACCATAAGACACACCAAAGTTTAGAGGACCAAAACAAGAAAAAAAATATTCTGAACCAAATGGTGTACTAATATATTTAATAAAATATAGCAGAATAATATTTCAACCATGTAAAGTTAACAATGGTATTAAAAACCATCATCACTGTCATTAACAAATGAGGAAAGACTTTAAGGTTCAAGCACTCTTCTAATTTTCTGGAAACCCCCAAAACTCATCTCTAGGGTCAGTGATTTGTGACATTTGTACAAATCTCATTGCACGTGATCAGACACCAAAATTTTGCACAAATGGTCCAGGAAGGCCGGTAAGTTTGGGGGTGGGAGAGTGGGGGGATCCAGGTAGGTAGGGAAAGGTGAGGGGATCTAGGTAGATAGCGAAGGGTGGGGATGTTTCTTTTAGGGGGGATCCAGGCAGACAGATAAGTGGGGAGAGAAGCAGGCAGGCAGGAATGCAAAGGACTGCAACACTAGGGACCAGGTTCTGTGCATGTCTACTTCGAAGCAAGTCTCCAACCCAGGTAAGGCTGCTTAGGATTGCAACTGTGCCTGTCTACTTTGGAGCAAGTCTCCAACCCAGGGAGGGATGCACAGGCATGTAGCAGCAGGGACCTCTCTTTCCTGGGTTGCATCCTCCACCCCTTCCCACCAGTGCCCCCTTGTTTTTGCCTGCCTGGCTCCATGCTCTGCTCTTCCTCTTTATCATCTGGCTCTCTTTTCTTTGGGGGAGGAGTCTGTGTGGAAGTCTCTGTCCCACCTCCACAGCTTGCCCTTGCCTTCCTGTAGGCTTGCTCTGCCCATGGGGGACAGAGGACAGCTGCAGAAGGTGCTCCAGGACTGGCCCCTTGGCTCTATAAGACGCACAGACATTTACACCCCCTTTTGGGGGGGGGGGAATAGTGCGTCTTATAAGCCAGCAAATACAGTAATAAAGTTGGAACAGCACGAACTAAATGTGAAGGTTAGGGTCAGGTATTTTAGAGATCTGAACTTTTGTAAGTATTTTAGGGATCTGAACTTTTTGTAAGAACATCTATAGTTCTGTACCCATATAATTTAGAGGTGGAGGACTTTTGAAATTGAATTTTGTGAAATTGAAATGGAAGGAATAGCTTCTTTTGTCTTGCTTTACAATTAAAACTTTAAACCCACAAACACCAGAATCTTGCATAATTATTTTTAAGATTACAATGTTTTGAATGGAAATTTAGATCTTTTGCCACTTATTTATACTTGCAAATAACTACACACACACACACACACACACACACACACACACACACACACACACAGAGCTTCAGAGGACAGCATAAAGACCTGAGACGGCAGCATAAAAACAATCAGAGAAAAGCATGGTTGCTTTTACCTGATTGCTTTTCATGCATTCTTGCACAAATCTATTTCAAATATAGTATATTCTACTAATACAAATTCCATTGGCGCATATAATGCTTGTTGTGGTAGAGCACGTGGAGGAAATGTGAGATGTCACTTTTGAGACTATCCAGAAATTGAACCTTGAAACTAGAGGAAGGGAATTTTATGCACATCTAATACTCAAGTGGTGATAGAAGTTATGCCATGACTTTTTCTCTGACAATAATTAACTCATAACCATTTAAAAGCTTCAACTTAGTAAATTTTCATGCATTCATTCCACAATGCCACAACTTTTTGAGTTTTCATAATCATTGATGTCTGTCTTATTAACAATTTGTAGTCTCTGATTACATATTTGGAGCTAGGCTTTGACTAAGAATATGAGAATATTTGATTGGGCTTTATATGGAATAGTTAATTTTGAAGTCTTTTTGTTTGTGGTGGTTTGGGAAGAGAATTCTGTTTAAAATTTTGGTTAAAAATATTAGTTTTAAGTACACCTAAAATGCTATTAAATTAGTTCAATGAAAGAGTTGGTTGGATGTTCATGTTCACCATGAACAATACCACTTATTCATAGGCAGCTTTTACACATCCTAGAATCCACCTTCAGAATCAACCGTGTTGGTTCTGATGTATGTTCAAAGCTGAATTCCAAATCATGGCTCTCCAAGTGAGCTGTACAACAGCTCCAGATCTCTACAAAGCTGTTTATTGATTTTAATCTTTCATGTGTGTTTGGCTTCTAGCATGCTGGATTACGACACGGAGAACCTAAATTCTGATGAAATTTACAGCTCTCTTCGTGGAGTCACAGAAGCTATTGAAAAGTTTAGCTTTCGTAGCCAAGAGGATCTAAACGAACCAATCAAACGTGATGGGAAAAAGGACAGTGATATTGTAAGTGTCCATTTTGGACTGTGAAAGATTTAAGCATTTCAGTTTTGGGTGTACAGATTGGGCTCCATGAGCCCATGAATGTAAACTCTTAAGCACATGAAGTTTAAGTGGGAATTGTCCAGAGCATACCCAATATCCTGCCACAGATAGGATTTTAACACCAGGCTCCTGATTTGCTTTGTTACCGTTGATTCAAAATCTGTGGCAATGAACGCCATTTAATGATTTTGCGCAAGGTAAGTTATTCTGCAACTGGATATCCTGTGAAGGAATTGTTTTGGAATAGCAGCAGGTTAATAAAAGATCCAGTTACTTCTTAATGTAACTGTGCAATGTTAATTATATGCATGGGATGTGTATTATAATCTGAATCTACCTCTCCAGTGGTATCAAATTGTACTCTAATTTATTGTATCCTACCCTATTCCAAAAGCTCAGGATGTATTAGAATTACCACTGCAGAAACTGTAAAACCACACTTCCATTGAAGTGTGACATTAGTCTTTTCCAGCTTAAAGCTAGCCATTGCAAGTTTACTAGATAGTCCTACCACCTCTTATTTGCTGCATCCGTGCAGGTTTCTCGAGATGGTGGGATAGCCTCACCAGCCACTGATATGCGTGGAAGCAGTGACATTGTGGAAGGAGGAAGAATGGCTCTCGACAACAAAACTTCCCTACTCAACACCCAGCCCCCACGTGCCTTCTCAGGACCTCGAACGCGAGAGTATAATCCCTATCCGTACTCTGATACTATCAGCACTTATGATAAGAGTGCTCTTAAGGAGGCAGTATTCGATGATGATATTGACCAGCTTCGGGATGGTTTGTATTGATGATGTTTTTTCATTTTGAATGATTTCCATTTATTTTCTTTAATGGAGTCTCCATATTTAATTGGTAATGAAATGTACTGAAACCAGTTTGCATCACCCATAAACTCAGCCCTGCTGAAATATGCAACAGAAATGAATAATATAATAAAATTTGCCTAACTACTCATTGAGAAATACTAGGTGTTGCTTCAGTAGGATTTCAACATTTTGGTACTTTTCCATGACCTGGTCATATTTTTATAAAATTAAATGAGACTTTTCCTAATGCTCTTATGGTTAGAAAGGCTGGTGGGAAAGAAGTTAGGTTTACACTGCTGACCCAGAATGTTATAAAGTACAAATTTTACAAGGATTTCCATGTGTATTGTAACTACACATTTTGTAGCATCACTGGTATATAATTCTTATATTGGTATTTGTGAGCAGTAGACCTGTGTAGTGTCAAGAAGAGACGGGGACATTAGATAGCTGCAAAACAGCCAAAGTTGACAAAGCTTTATATGAACCAACATGACTTTTTTACAGCAGTGTTATGCCTTGGGATAAGTGTTTTTACACTTGGGATAAGTTTTTACAGCGGTGTTATGCCTATAGGGTGAAGCTTACAATTTTTGAGACTCAGGGCACAATCAAGGCAGCACTTTAAGGCTGGCTTCCAGGTATCACAAAAGTTCTGTAACACATTTCTTCACCACCATAAGAGGGGAGGCAGTCTGGCACATAGACAGGTGCTGGCTTCTGGAGGCCAGTTTCAGACATCAGGTACCAATATATGGCTACAATCCTAAAGACACTTTCCTGGGAGTAAGATCCATTGAACACAATGGGGCTTACTTTTGAGTAGACATGGTTAGGATTGCAGCCTAAGTTAGTGCCAGCAGCCACAATCATACCTTACCATGCAAGTTAGTACTAGATGTGGTTTGGGAAGGGTGAGGGCATTTTTGTGCAGGGGAGATCAGGCAGTGGGCGGGCCAGTGGATACCATAAGCAGTAATTGCTATTTTAAGAACAAATACATTGTAAATGTTATAGAATGAACTTTGTAGCAAAAGAATACATGCACATATACTGTGAACAGACATCCCATCCTCAGCTATTTGTTGATCCACTTCTCATTCCTTCTTCCAGTGTCCATAGATCATTCTGATTTGGTGGCTGATCTATTAAAAGAATTATCCAATCACAATGAGCGGGTGGAAGAACGGAAAGGAGCCCTCCTTGAGCTACTGAAGATTACACGGGAAGATAACCTAGGAGTTTGGGAGGAACATTTCAAGACCATTTTACTTTTACTGCTTGAAACACTTGGAGATAAAGACGTAAGAACAATAATAAAATAATGACAGATTTCTATGTACATAGATGCCAATACCAAGGAAGTACAGAAAGTACTTGACTTACGAGCCTTCAAGGTGCTAACTTTCATACATACAACCCTACATTGACATCAGTGGTGTTGGACTTAAGAACATTTCAGCTTATGAACAAGGTTCTGGAATGGAACTCGTTTGTAAGTTGAGGACTTATTGTACCTATGTTGTTAGCTTAGCTGATGGTTGTCTTTTGTATCATCCACAATTACCCTTGTGCTAGCTGTCATGTGTATGTGCATACATAATATATATTGCCGCATTACTTCCTTATCTATTATTTAAGCATACTAAAATCTTTTCAAAGATATTTACATTTTTATATTTACATACTATGCAAGAAGCAGCAAAATCCAATGAAAATACTGCTCAATTATCAAGGTAGATTAGTGTAAAGCAGCAAGTATTTTTCTAGCTCTGTCAATACATTACAGACACTACTCCCCAAGGAGAGAACTGGACTTTCTGCCAGACACCAATTTCCAGTTGTGCAAGTGTTGCACATGCAAATAACTGATAACTACCAACTTTGTGTCCGTTGGGTTTTTCTCCACAACAAAAGCTCCTTATCACTACATGCTTTATTTAGAGCACTATCCAGGCCACGTCCACTCAAAAGTAAGCCCTATTGTGTTCAATGGGTCTTACTCCCAGGAAAGTGTCTTTAGGATTGCAGCCATACTAAACTAATACAGAGTGGCTGAAATGCTGTCCATGTTTTTATGTTTGTAAAATTGAAATTCAATTTCTAAAAATTATTTTGAAGCTACCATGACAGCTTGCTACATGCCAGCTATTATTTATAGTTTGCATCTTCCAGCTTGTGCTATTATAGATGCATTGGCAGATTTAATCAGGATACATGTCATGTGCTAGCACATAAATTGCACAGGTGAATACCAAAGCATCAGGATGTACTTTAAAAGTTCAGTCTGGAGCAGGCTAACTAAATGTTCCTGTGTTGAAATTGCAGGAACTGTTTAGAGTGGCTGCCGTCCAATAACCCAGCAGTTATATAACCTGAGCGTTTGTTCTAATAGTCTCAGTAATAACAATTGTTCCAGGTAAAGAGGTCAGGAAATGTCAAGGCTGTATGGCAGTAGGAAACAGAATGACAAGAACAGTTACAAGGATTTCCATAAGAAATGTTAAGTAGATTCATTTCTTCAGACAGTGGTAATCTTTCCGGGATTCACTGTCAGTTGATGTTCAGAATTCCTTAAGCTCAAGAATCCCTCAAATTAAGTTTACTTTCCCTACAATCCAGTGTAACTATGAGAGCGTGTAAGAGACATTTACGTTGATGTAGTTATGGCACCACCTAGTGAAAACCTATGGGAAATTCAAATTGCTGGTCAGAGTAAATTGTTCTTACATCAGAGCAAGGACTCCCCGTAGTTACTCTGGATTGCACCCTTTGCCTAAATTTCAGTATCCACATCAGATCAATTGGAGCGCTTTTATCACAGATGCTCAATTATAGGGTGACACATTTGTGCCATTAGTGTATCACTTCCTTATCTGTGAGAGAGGTCACTCTCAGGTCTGTTGCAGCCACGGATATGACAGGGCGGTCATGATCTCAGTAGCAGTTGTGATCCTCCATAGCAATAATGCAGAGATAATGACAGGTCTCTTAGCTTTGAGGCTTGAAAGGAACAGCCAAAGTTAACCTTTTCACTGCTCCATTGAAATCAAGCAAGTTTCCATCTCTTTGGCAGGATCACACCTAAACCTTCTGCAGACTTCTTTTATTATGCAAATGCTGCAAAGGTTTATTTCCTAGTGTTTGCAAATGTTTGGCAGAGGTCTGGTTTTTAAAACACCAGGATGTAGTTTTTATTTTCATCTAAAACAAAGTCTGAGGCAACACCCATTTAACACCCATTGAAAGCAATAAGTCTACTTCCGAATAAAATAGGGTTGCAGTGAACTCTGTGGAACTTACTCCTGAGTATACTTACAGGGTTGCATTTCAATTAAGAACCCAGGGCCATCTTAACAGTATTATGGGCCCTTCAGCAAACCAGTGCTGGGGCCCCCTACGACAACCACACACAGGAATAAACTGTAAATGGTCAATAATATTAAACATATGTTTAGTACTAGTGAAAGCATACCTGCACTGCAGGAGTAAAATCCCACATACGACATCCCCCCACTGCGCATCAACCACCCATGCACATCAACCCCCCATGCACATCCATCCCATGTACAACATCCCCATGTTCATCCATGTGCATCAACCCCCCATGCGCATCAACCCCCATGCACTTCAAACACCCATGTGCAACATCCCCCCATGCACAGCCAACCCTCGATGCTCATCAACCCTCCATGTACATTACCTCCCCATGCACATCATCTCCCCATATGCAACAGCCCCCCCATGCGCAGCATCCTCCCCAGTGCAACCCCTCCCTCTGAACAACATCCCCCCAGTGCACCAGGCACCGAGCACCAAATTGACTGGATGTTGGTCAGTCTTCCATGTTAAGTATAGGACAAAAACACATTGCACCCCCTTTCAGCCCCTTAAGGGTTAAATTTCTCCACATTGGTTCTTGGTGGGTGTTCATGTGACAGAAGGAACACCCTCCGCAAATTTCATGCTTCTAGGTCCAGGGATTGGGGCAGAGCATCCCTCAGTCAGGGATTCTTCAATGGAAAGTATAGGGAGGGAAATGTGTTGTGCCCCATTTCACCCCCTTCCGGTTGACATTTCCAAAAACTGGTTCATAGTGGATCCCTCCATCACTGAAGGAACACCCTCCCCAAATTTCAGGCTTCTCGGCCCAGCAGTTTTGGCTAGGCGTTGATGAGTGAGTCAGTGAGTGAGTGAATGAGCAACTTTTCAGTTATATATAGAGAGATTGTATATTAGTAAATATATGTTTAGCATTAGCACTGGGCCCCTATACTCCTTGGGCCCCTGGGCAAGTGCCCGTTGGGCCCATTCATTAAGATGGCCCTGACTTACCCCCTGAAAGATGCACAATCAGAACTTTGTTTATTTGAACACTCCTCTGGTTGTATGCTTTATAGTAGTTGGTTTAACTATAGCATTGGCTATATGTGTTTAGTTGTGTATTGTTGAAGTCCAGAAAATCCCACCCTCCATTTTACAATGAGGTTATCTGCCTCTCTTAGCTCTTTTTAATTTATTGCATACTAGCGAAAAGTGTACCCACGTTGTGGGAGTAAAATTCCCCCATACGCCATCCCCTACAGCGCATCTGTCTGTCCGTCCGTCCGTCCGTCCATCCACAGTATTTATATACCGCTTTTCAACTGAAAAGTCCCCATGCGCATCAGTCCCCCATGATCATCAGTCCCCCTTGCGCAACATCCCCACACGCGCATCATCTCCACATGTGCATCAACCCCCCCTTGTGCATCAACCTCCTGCGCAACATTCCCCTATGCACATCAACTCCCATGCACATCATCCCCCCATGCACAACATCTCCCCATGCGCAACTTCCCCCACGCGCATCAACCCCCATGAGCAGCAACCCCCATGAGCAGCAACTCCCTTCCCGAATTTCATGCTTCTAGGTCTGGGGGTTGGGGCGGAATGTGTGCCCCTTGTTACTAAAAAATGTCTCCCAACTCTTTGTCTTCTGTATGGAAGACATGTTTTTCCAGCCTAGGAGCTAAGCTTCAGTGCTGCTTCCAACTCATCACTCACAACTCTGGACTTGATCACTGAAATGATCTTCTCTCTAACATGTGTGGCTTCTTTTGATTTAGCATTCGATACGAGCCTTAGCGTTGAGGGTATTGCGAGAAATCTTGAGAAACCAGCCTGCAAGGTTTAAGAACTACGCTGAACTGACCATCATGAAGACTCTGGAAGCACATAAAGATTCACATAAAGAGGTGAGCAATTCTGGTTGTCCTGTTTTTGCTTGTACTGTGGAAATGCCCAGTTAATTAAAAAAGTTTGGTTTTCTTGGATTTGTTGACAAGAGGTTTATCTTGCCCCTGATACTTAAAATTTATTCTTTAGAGCAGTGATTTTCAACCTTTTTCATCACACAGCACACTATCAAGGCATTGAAATTGTCAGTTGTTTTTACCATTGACTAGGGACACCATGCTATTCAAATCTCCCAATTTTCCTATTAATGTCCCTCCCCAAATTCCTGTGGCACACCTGAGGACTATCCATGGCACACTGGTTGAAAATTACTGCTTTAGAGACTTTACTGCCTGTCCATGTTACAGCCTACAACAGGTAATATCCTGAATGCTGACCTCCTATATGTGTAAAGGTCATGCTGTAAAACCTGGCTTCTATTCTGCCTTAATGAAACTCCAGCATGGAGAAATGGCATGTTTCTGACATAATTGTAAGAATTGTGATGTGTCTGCAAAGAAGGCAAATGCCATTTTAGGCTGCATTAAGAGGACTGTAGCTTCCAAGTTGCAAGAAGTTCTTGTTCCTCTTTATTCAGCATTGGTCAGACTCACCTTGAGTACTGTGTTCAGTTCTGGGCACCTCTCTTGAAGAAAGATGCAGCCAAACTGGAGCAAGTCCAGAGGAGAGCGACAAGAATGATCAGTGGGATGGAAGGGAAGCCTTACTAGGAAAGGTTGGGGGAACTTGGGAAATTCAGCTTGGAGGAAAAGAGGCTGAGGGGAGACATGATTGCCCTCTTCAGAAACCTGAAGGGCTGTCATAGGGAGGAAGGGGCTCATTTGTTCATAGCTGCTTCTGAAAGTAGAACTAGAACCAATGGGTTCAAAATGCAAGAAAGGAGATTCCGGTTGGATATCCGAAAAAAATTCCTGACGGTGAGGGTGGTTTGGCAGTGGAACAGATTGCCAAAGGAGGTGGTGGACTCTCCCTCACTGGGGGTCTTCAAGCAGAGGCTCAACGAGCGCCTGTCGGGGATGATCTAGGAGGATTTCCTGCTGCAGGCAGGGGATTGGACTAGATGACCTACTAGGTCCCTATCAACTCTATGATTCTATGATTCTAAGTAAGTTAATATCCTTACCACGTCTATATTGGTATCTATGATTAGGGGGATGATAATTGTGCAGTTCAGTATATGTTACTACCATGTAAACCCATCTGTGCAAAGTCTTGTTTTTTGTACAGTGTACAAAGCTCCATGTACGTTGATCATGGTGCAGAAATAATTTGTAAAACTGTTCAGATGAAAGAGGGTCATCCAGTACACTGTCATCAAGATAATTCTTATCAGAGACCTGTACAGTTGCATTTGTGACAAGAAAGTGGCCTGGTTTCTAGTCTTCCGGCACATGATTTCTTCAATGACTTGTCTAATGTTTCTTATAGACTAGTGCAATGACAGCTCTGTCAGTGCACAAGTCTGCCTGCTGACAGCCATTCCATGGGCACCCTGAAAAAATGCAGTGCTGACATAACTTGGATGTCACTCAGAAACCAGAAGTCAAAACAAAGAGGATTGGGACCTAACATAGGAACGAGAAGTGAACATACAACATATCCTAAGATCCCTTGAATCAACAGATATGCCTTCAACACTAACAAAACACTATGTTTATTACAGAGCTGGCATAGGTAGGAGTAACTCCAAAGGGAACAATGGGAAGTTAAAAAAAGCAGCCTGAGTACTGCGTTCCAAGATAGCAGCACTCAGCTTTTTATGACCTCCCTGAAATGAAATCACAACCCATCAAGGGATCCCAGCTCCCAGTTTGAGAACCACTGGTCTTGCTTCTGTTGGAGCATATCAGAAGCATATACATTACATTTGGTAGCCATCACACTGCAACAATCTGTGGTATGGAGACTACAGCTCAGGTGGTCAGATCCACACCCGAGGTGTACCTCTCTGGTCTCTCAAAAATGGAACTTTGATGATGGTAAACATGGCAAAAAAAGCACATGGCATCCAAGGAGAGCACTTTGCACAAACATCTTGGCCCACAAATATCTTGCTTGGCAAGATATTTTAACTCTTATCTTCTTAGAATTCTGATTTCAGATGATCTGCCCAAAGAGGACTTCACACACAAACACCTAATTGGAATCGCCACCTCACCACCCCAACAGGGGAGACAAAATATACTTCTCACAGGTAAGATGGGAGGGAATTCAACAATGCTGTACATTGAGGGTGCATTTCATGTTTCTACCCCAACTATTCTGATCCTCCACATTTATCAAGTGTCTCTCTGTTATCAGTTGTGTTACCTAGCTATAGCCCTTCCTTTTGCTACAACAAATAACTGGATTTGTCTGCTATCTTTTGGGAGATATCAGGGACTCTAACCATTGCTATTGCTGGCCAAACACTCATCAGGACACTTTTTGTTTCTTAGGACAACACCGTTGCCAAAGGGGGTTGAACAGTGGTCCTTTGCAGAATTCAACTGCAGGCCCCCTTCACAAAAAGGGAAAGGTAATGTTCCAAGCTATCATGATCCTACCCATTACGTGGCATAACTTCATAACTCTGGTGACATCCTCTCCCTCACACACATTGTGCATCTCAAGTGAGAGAGCAGATGTCGTGCTGTTGCCTGTGCCTTGTCACCCTCTCTTTGTTTCTCATTGCTTCCCATAGGCAGCTGTCCCGTGGCTGAAGATAACATGACCTCAAGGGATATCTATTGCCTTCCTGCCTGTCATGCCCAATTTGAGCCTATATACCTCTTGGTGAGGTGGCTGATCTTTTCTTTCCAGTCAGACCTTCTCCTTCACTGTGGCAGACAAAGAAGCAACCAGAGCTCACTTGGACCTGTTACCTGTTTGTTGGATAATGTGCAGTGGAACCATAGCCATTCTGGGAGGATATGGTTGGAAACCCCACTTGTATGTTTTTCTTTCATTTGCAGCTCATTCAATAAAAAACTGACTGAATTATGCTGGCTCTTAGCAGTTCCTTCTTCCCATCTTGTTTCTTACCTCAACTGGCACTCTTTGGGGTGGCACTCTGCAGTAGGAGGGGTATCACTGCTCTTGCTCCAACTTCTTGGACTCCAAGAGAGTAACACTAATTTGATCAAGAGTTATCTGGTTCTATGATATACATGGAGGGCAGTGGCAGGGGACAGGAGTGAGACGTTTGCTACTCCAGTGACTGGGCCATGCCGCGTTCCTTCTGACAAGATCATGCATTATGACTTCCTAGGCAAGTTTGCCCTGTTTGTTGTGATGCAGAGTGTTCAGATGTGCCTCTTTGTGGTGATGCCAGATGAGGTGCTCTTTGACTATTACTTGTTGCATTTGGATATGTAGCTTTGTGGAGTAGTTAGTGTGGGTTCGAGACATCCTTATTTGTCTCTTATTTGTCTCCATCATGGGTGTTTCTGGCCAGTCATACCTTGCTGGTTAAAACAAGTTTCTTGGCTTGGCTGAAGACTATTTTGCCTTGCTACCTGCCTGTATCTTTGTGCAGTGAGTTACCAGTGCCTTGCTTTACCCATGTGTTGTTCCCTTATGACTTGTCCCAGATCCTCCCAGTATACGAGCTGCTTCCAGCTGGTGGATGTCTCCACACAGACTAGAACCCTTGCTATGGCTTGTGTCTGTTTCATGTGACTTCCATTTCCAAGGGAGCTGACTTTCCACCCTTGCTGTTCTCAAATGTTTATTCCTTGGATGTGTGTGTGTGAATGAATGATATGAACCGTGGGTTTCTAGCTGTTCTTTGCTTTTGCCCCTTTGCTGCTGAAACCACTGCAACTCCTGTAAGAGGCAAGAATGCTGCAGAATCTGTTGTGTATGTGTTTGTGTGTAGTGCTCTTGGGTCTAGTATGTGACGGGGGTTATTCTCTTCGCTTTGAGCATTCATTGGCCCTGCATCTTCCCTACTCTGCTTAGTTCACCCTAGAAGTGCTTCTCTGGCCACCAGTTTTGGGGCTTATTTGATGCAATAATTAGCTTCAAAGACATCAGTGATGTTGTATGGATGTCATACTGACATTTTGGCTATGAAGCCAATGATGGCTATGAAGCCTTAGGATACCACTCTATGGATAAGCAGCTTCAGCATTTCTGTCAGTGCTGCATGATTTCGAAAGGCCATGCCAGCACTGCTTTGCCAAAACAGTCTTAGATTTGACCTCTATTGCGCTTGACTTCTGTACATGGTCAAGTATTCTGTTGGGTGGGCAGACTTAGGATATGATATTCTTAGTATGGCATCTGAATAGGATTGGGCCATCAGTGGATCTTATCAGGCCTTTGCGATTTTTTTCCATGATGTGCTTAAAGACTTTGCAATCCTAAATAAACTTAGAAGGGTGTAAACGATTGAACACAGTGGGTCTTAATAAATATCATATTTACTTGAATCTAACACTCACCTTTTCAGCTGAATTTAATCTCCAAAATGGGGGTGCACATTAGATTTGATGGCCAATTGGATTTGATTAAATACAGTAATACTTTACTATAAGTCAGTATTTCTCCACTACCCATTCATGTTTCCAATTTATTTTTATAAAACACTTTTTGAATTTTTTAGTTGAAAAGTGGTATATAAATACTGTAGATAGGTAGATATTTAGCTTAACAATTTCCTGTATTGTAAAAAAAATGTAACATAAACCCATTCTTGTATACAGTAGAGCAATTAGGTAAAAATCGTAAGATAAAATCCATTGTCATATTATTTTTGTCATATACGGTAAATTATTGTTGTATGCAGTAAAATTAAATTTTGCACCAGCTTTGCAGCTGCAGATTATAATTGCCAGTAATTTTTTATATTGAGCCTTTTAAAATAGGGGTGCACATTAGATGCAGTGGTGCATTAGATTCGAGTAAATATGGCATTTATAGGCACCCCCTTTCTGTTGCGGATAAGCACCTACTGCTACTGCTGTTACTTAAAACAAAGGAAAACTGTGAACCCTACTCAATTCCTCTCTCCCATCCCGTGCACTAATAACTCCTCTCTCTTAATTTGCAAACCTGTGTCAAAGTCTGAGTTTCCTCCCTTTACAATAGGAAGCAAACTAGGAGACCCAGGATTCATATATGATATACACCCAAATCCAGAGTAACCATAGGAGCACTTAAGAGACTTTATGTGCACCAATAGTTACTGCACCACCTAGTGAAAATCTATGAGAAATTCATATTAGAATCCAGAGTAAGTGGTTCTTAAACCGGAGCAAGGATTCCCTGTAGTTACTCTGGATTTTGCCCATAGACTCAATTGCTACACGGAGCAATTGTGAAAATGTCAACTGTTTTCCAGAACCATGGATAGGGGGCATGCCTGTAGAAAACACTGCTATAAATTTGCTTCAGGCAGTCCATAGAATCATAGATTCCTAGAGTTGGAAGGGACCCAGTAGGTAGATCATCTAGTTCAAACCCCTGCCTGTAACAGGAAGTCCTCCTAGAGCATCTAGATCCAACATGAAGTTCAGGATTTGAGTCTCCTCTTACTCTAGTTCCTCCTACCTCCTGTTACACCCCATTCCCCTACCCCAATATGATATACCTCCAACTGGTGATGCTGGAGCTCTAGCCAGCCGTCCAAGTAGTGCTGAGGTTCCGCACTGGTGCTTTGGGCTTTTGGTCTGACTGTATTCATAAGGATTTACTCCCAGGTAGACACTTGGGGTTGAGCTTATATTAACTGTGTACTGTATTGCAAATTTAAAGGAGAGATCTTTCGTGTAGAAAGGTCTTTTGGGCCATAGAGTCCTGATTCAAACCAGTGCAAGACTGTGGTTTAAAGAAAATTGAGCTATCCGGTCGAGCAAGTCACATGAGAACAAGTGTGTTCTAAGAATTGTCTTTAAAAGAAGAGCCAGAAAATATTTAATCCATTTAATAAATCAGCATGTCTTGGAACCAGAGTCCCCATACAACACACTTTTTCACAGCAGCATTTAGCAGTAGTTGTAAACTGATTTCCAGATAAAGCTGTTGGACAAAACATTTTGTTCTGAAGGAGTGCCTTTATTGGCAGGCTTCTCCCAATAGCACATTCTTCTTGACTCACCTTGACTCAATGTCCTTGTAATTCTTCTTCCTCAATCACCTCTTCAAGTGAGTAAGAAAGTTTGCCATCTTGCAAGGTTCTTTTCAGATTTTGTGTCCAAACCTTTTGTTTGTATAATTGTATCAGCATGTGACATTTAAAAATTATGGGCAGTGCTGAAATTGACTATATATTTTAAACTTGTATGTTCTCATGTGTCTCTTAGGTGCAATTTAAACACTAATCTTTTATGTTCGTGTCAAGCCATGAGTTTTTCTTCAGACATCAGTGCGTCTGCAATCCTAACCCATCATTACAAGTCCCGACAAATGTCCCATGCTGGCCTGAGGGTGTCACAAAAGTGTCATAAGGCACTTCTGAGCCACTCCTGGAGGACGTGGGCCGGTGCACAGACATGCACCAGTATCCCCAAGTCACTGGGGGAACAGGGAGACAGGTGAGTTGTGCTGGCGTAAATTGGTTAGGATTGCACCCTGACGGTTCCTAGATGATAATCTGTGTCCCTGGCAGCAGGCAATGTTACACCCATAGGCAACATCCTCTCTGCTTAGCATAGCCATCCAGTTCTCCCACCCCATCCCAATCTTTCCCCTCAGAACAACCAGCCATATAGTGACTTTGTAGGTCTCTGTAGTCCACAAGGAATTCTTGGAAAGCTATCCTGAAGAAGCATCCTTTCAGGAGATGCTGAGGTGAATAGAAGTTATAATGAAGTAACTAGCTGGGAGCCCTCCAAGTTTAGGTCACTGTATCACTCTCCAACAGTGATTTTCAACCAGTGGGTTGTGGTACATTGCTATGCTGGCAATGTTCCATATGTATGCCATGGAAGTTTGGGAGGCTAATTTTGTAGTCAGGCCATTGGAAATGTGAACTCCAACTGGCAACTTGATGTGGTTAGTCCGTTGTCAAAAACCTTACAGTGTGTCCTGAAAAATTTTAGTACCTCATCAGTACACTATGAAAACAAAAAGGTTGAAAATAACTGCTCTCCGGTGTTCCTAAATGTGTACCTTTGGCGTCTGGTGGCTGGAAACAATCTCCAATCCATATCACTAGCCTTTCCCAGGCAGCCTCTGCTTAGAATGGCTGGTGGAAAAGTTTAACAGCCTGTAAAAATTAGAATACCTTTCATTTCATTTCATTATATGTACACAAGTGCTGGTTTTCTTTCAAGTAAGCATGAAAAACATTAGATTCACTGTCACAGTATTTACTGTAGATGGCTATGCAGTACATATAAGACTTTTCATTTGAATTTGCTTCCAAAACAAATAACTTAAACAATACTATTTTCATTGTTTTGACAGTTTTGATAACATTTGCTTGGCGTTACATAAAGAAGGATCAGTTTTTCTCTTCTGTTCCTAGTTGGTTAATATTCACTCATTTGTTCTTTTGGACTTACACAGCCAGATCTACATACAGAAACTGTTGGTTTAAAGCAATGTTAACATTTTGTCTTGGGTATTTGACCACCTTTCCTCTTCTATATATATAAAAGAGAAAAGTCACTCACTGACTCACTCACTCACTCATCACCGCCCTGCCAAAACCGCTGGGCCTAGAAGTGTGAAATTTGGGGTGGGTGTTCCTTCCGTGACGGAGGGTTGCACTAAGAACCAGTTTTTGGAAATTCCAACCGGAAGGGGGTGAAAAGGGGTGCAACGCGTTTTCCTCCCTATACTTTGCATTGAGAATTGCTGACTCATCAACATTCCACCCCAACTGCTGGGCCTGAAGCATGGAATTCTGGGAGTTCCTTCTGTCACCTGAACTCCCACCAAGAACCAGGTGGAGAACTTTAGCCCTTCGGGGGCTGAAAAGGGGGCAACGGGTTTTTGTCCTATACTTTACATGGGAGACTGACCAACATCCAGCCAATTGGGTGCTCAGTACCTGGTGCACTGGGGGATGTTGTTCGGAGGAAGAGGTTGCACTGGTGAGAATGCTGCGCATGGCGAGAAGTTGCGCATGGAGAAAGTTGAGCATGGGGGGAAGATGCACATGAGGGGAAGTTGAGCATGAGAGGAAGTTGCGCATGGGAGGAAGTTGCGCATGGGGGAAAGTTGCGCATGGGGGGTTTATCCACATAGGGGAAGTTGTGCAAGGGGGTTGATGCATAGGGGGGGAAGTTGTACATGAGGGGTTGATGCACATGGGGGGAGGTTGTGCATGGGGGGGTTGATGCGCATGGGGGGGTTGATGTGCATGGGGGAAGTTGCACATGGGGGAAGTTGGGCATGGGGGGTTGATGCATATGACGGGAATGGCATAAGAGGGAATTTTACTCCTGCAACGCAGGTACGCTTTTTGCTAGTTAGCGATATAAAATTACTACCTTCTACTTTTCCTCTCTTGCTGAAAAACTTTCAAATATTCCATACACATACCATTTAAAGAAAATTATTCAGAATATGTATATAATATGTATGTTCTGATTTTATTTTGAATGTGTAACTTGCATTTTCACTGGTCCAGAAGCTTTAATAGAGAATGGAGTAGGATAAGGGAAGAGAACAAATAATCCTGATTTAGGCATAGACTATGAAATAATTGTTCAGCTATTTAGGATTATGCCACTCGCTCATGCTGCTCCCAGGGGCCTACCCAGGAAGCAGTAATCTTTCAGAAAGATCACATATACTTTAAAAACATAGCTCTGACTAATTATTAGAGCACCTCAGGACCCAATCCTGTCCAACTTTGCAGGGCTGATGCAGACCCCTGAGGTAAGGGCAGAAACATTCCCTCACCTTTAGGAGGTTCACTCACCACAGGGTGCAGCACACACCTGCTTGGCATGTTTTTACCGGCATTGGAAAGCTGGAGAGGTTTGAATCCTTGTTAATTAAAAAAACTTCCTAAGAAGACATGGGATAGAGTAGTGGTACTCAAACAGTCAGGGAGCTTTACTCCCTAGGCAAGTCTTTGCAGGGGAAGGGTAGGCAGTAACACAATCTGGGTTGCATCCAGTGGTGGGCCCAGCCTGGCCCAAGAACCGGCTCTCTGGAAGTGGGTGGGGCCAGGGTCAGGGGGCGGGCCGGGGAGGTTTTTAATTTAAAAATAAAAATAAAATTACTTACTTCTGAGTAGACCTGCATAGGATGGGGCTCTGAGGCTGCAGTACTCTCCACACTTTCCTGGGAGTAAGACCCATTGACTTTACTGGGACTTACTTCTGAGTAGACCTGCATAGGATGGGGCTCTGAGGCTGCAGTCCTCTCCACACTGGCCTAGGAGTAAGTCCCATTGGCTATACTGGGACTGCACTCCTCCTCCTCAGCCCCCCCCCCTGGAGAGGAGAGCGTGGTGGTGGCCAAACCGGTCCTCATTGTTCTGGGGGCCTCCTGCTGCTGCCGGCTTGCCAACGGCAGGGGGATTGGAAGAACCCCCCCCCCGAACCGGAGCTTGTAGGCTTCTGTCCACCTGTGGTTGCATCCCAGCAGGAGAGGGAGGCTATTTTCAGTCTTATCAAAGGGACTTCCAGGGTCTGGGGCTTCCAGTTTTGTTGCAATTGCACTTCACTATTTCCAAGCCTTAAGAAGCCACACAAGCAGTCTGTGGGGTTCCCCACATCCTCTGAGCTTGGTTAGCATGTTGAAAAGCAGTATATAAATACTGTTGTTGTGGCTGTTCTCCTGCAGGGGCACAATCCTGGTGATCACATTGCTGCTTTCCCTCTTCCCCTGGCCCTAAAAGCAGGTTACTGAAAGTGGCGGTCGGGACCCCCTTAGGGGGGTTGCAAACTCAGGTCAAGAAGGTGCCATGGGAGGGTGGGATATGTCATCATGGAATCTGGCACTTGGCTTTCCTGGGAGTATCCCTACAATCCATTTTTGAGAGTATTGTAGCAGAGGCATCTGGGAGGTGTCCCTCAGTCTCTGAGAACTGACTGAAGGATGGTAAAGTGTGAATAGCCTACAATCCAGAGTAACTACAGGAAGACGTAAGAGGCTCTTACTCTGAATTGCTCTATGCATTTCCCAAAGGTTTCCCATAGGTGGCACTGTAACTATGTCGGTGTAAAAGGTCCTGTAGTTACACTGGATTGTAGCCTCAGTCTCTTTGGACACAATGAGATCTACTTCCAAGTAATAACACAATGGGATTTCGCTTCTGGCATCACAGTGATGTCAAAACCCAGTAAGTTTGACGGGGGTCCCAGAAAGATTTTTTAATTTGAAAGGGTGTCCCAGATTGAATTCCACACTGCCTTAAAGGGAGCTGAGACCCTTACATGAACTGGGAGGTTGAAACCTCCCAGTTTAGATACACTGGGATGGAGACTGTTTTCTAAAATGAAGTCTTTCAGACTTTCCCAGACACTTTTAATTGCTTTAATCAGGTGGCCAATTCAGCAGACCTCTGTTGCAACATGGCCTGTACAAGATTTGGAACACTGTTGGCTTCTAAAGCTGATGGCCAACAAGAACTTGTATTGCATGTCTAAAATCATCCTGCAAGTGCTCTTGGCATCTGCCCTCTTGAACTCAGGCCACATAATTGTCATTCTGATACAAAAGGTATTTCCTCTTACAGTTTTACACTGGAATGTTGTACTTTTTCATAAACATCATGTGTCCTGATAATGTTGTACTTTTTCATAAACATCATGTGTCCTGATAATTAGATGCTGAATTAGAATGAGGAAATCAGGTTGCTTTGGGATGAAGCTTATTGTCGTGTGCAGCCATGCCATGAACCAAAGTGATTCCATTTTTGAGAGTATTGTAGCAGAGGCATCTGGGAGGTGTCCCTCAGTCTCTGAGAACTGACTGAAGGATGGTAAAGTATGAATAGCCTCCTTAGGAAGTAAGATAAGATCAATGAGTGCTTGTAGGATCTGTGGGGATCACTGGCAATTTTAGTGCCTTCAATTGCAAATTGAGGACAGCTATGGTATATCATCCTAAAGACAAAAGCATTTGTGGAACTACCCAGAATGTTTGGGAAGGCCACACAGCTGAACCAAATTGCATGGGTGGGTCAGAAGACCTTATAGCATGATTGGACCCAAATTCTGATTGGCAGTCAGGTATATCCAATTGGTATAAAGTACCTGGAGGGTAAGCCAGAAGGAGGAGTCTTTTGTGTGGGGCTGGGGTAACCATGTGCTCCAGAACCAGGAGACTGGAGCCACTGGAACCGACTTCTACTTGTATGCAACCTGATATAAGACCATATTGAGAATATTCTTTTGGCATTATTGCTAGATTAGGAAACTAAGTAAAAGAGCAGGAGTGAGCTTTTGTTATTTTATTCTGAGATTTTTATTGTGCTTATGCTTATGCCTTAACTATTTTGATGATATGTTTTACAATAAATTTGATCTTAATTTTGGAAGCTTGTAGTTGTGTCACTGCTTGATGGTGACCCAAACAAGGACCTTTTTTGAGGACAAGTCTGGAAGCTGGCCTGGTGGACCCAAGAGGGGTCTAAAGCGAGGTCCAGCTTGTACCTCAATGCCTCTGGGCAAGTGCAGAGTGTTAAGTCGCTGATGCTTGCTTCTTAAAAGGGGGCTTTTTGGGACCTCTGTCTCATTAAGTTGGGAACAGAGGCACCCTGGTTCTGATTAAAATCTTAATCAGAACATGACACTTTGGAGACCCTCTGTGCACGGGCCAGCCTGGGCTTGGCTGGCATGTGTGCAGAAGGTCCCCAGCTCAGTGCTAGTCAGGGGGATTGTGAGCAGTGCTCAGTTGCTGCCCATAGGGTGCCCAGTCCCAGGTCTTTCAGTCATGACTCTTGGATCCAAAAATCATCTAAAAATCCAGGTGATATGGCAATCCTAAATGAAAGGAAAAGGAAGTCATAGGGACTGCTCCACGCATCCATCATCGGATCTGGTTACCAACCTTACATAAGGAAATATACCGTACATAAATAAGAAATTCCTCCTTTAGAATGAAGATCTAGAAAAACAAAAAGAAATGCACTGTAAATGCCAGCTTAGGCCCACGGAATTTCTGGCAGCCCCATATAACAAAACCTTACAAATGGCTTTCACAAATTACACTTCAGTCACTCTCACTTTAGATGTTTCCTCAGACTCTTGCTTCTTCACTTCTAGAACCATGAATTCTTACAGCACCTTCAGTGTCACTTTTTGCTTATATTTTTTCAACTGATGAGGAATTTCCTACACTTTTTTGCACCAAAACAATAGCCATGCTCTTGAATGACTTGAATACTCAAATTCCACACATATTCGAAACCACACATATTCTTCTCTTGTGTTGAATCTTCTAATTCCCAAAAGTGAAATGTGTGTATATGTATTTCATGTAATTGCTATGCAGTCTACATTATCCGGGGTGCAGTGTGTAACTATTAAGGAGAACGTGTTTGTTCAAAATCATCTGTTGCCTTAACTTGGAGAGAAGATTTGATTGTATCGAACATACTGATGCGCAAATCCAAACTTGAACTGGCAGCCACAATGCTGCCCAGGAACATGTAATAGAGATTTCCTTCCGAGCGCATGAAAGCTCTGATACCAAAGAAATGATTGACTGAAACAAAAAGATATGCCCTTCATTTCCTTTGGGTTTTGATTGCATTTATTTAAGTTCATCCGCCTGCTATGACTTTGCCTTTGCAGAAGAGGTCAGAGACTGGACCAAACTAATTATTTTGTCTAGTAAAAAAATGCTTAAGCTTCATTTAAGTTTCTCAGAGTCACAAAATGAAGATTAATTGAAATAATCTTCAAATAAGAAATAATCAACAATTATTTGAAATCTGCATGGGTGCAGTGGTGCCTTAGAGCACAGACTTTGCTAACTAAGGGTCCAACCCTGAAGGGCCCACTGACTTTCAGCTGGTCAACGTTCTGCAATTTTTACATGTCTTACTAACATGCCTCTTGTAACAAGTAGGGAAAAGGCCTTTTGTCCATTGCTATTGATAGACAACCACATCTTATGTCAGTTCCTGATCTGATATGAAAGTGAATTCATATTTGCCCAGTTTTCTAAGCCAATTAATGTGATATAATAGTTTTCAGGGGATTTTTGCTGATTATGTCCATGAATAGATATGGAGGTATGTATGTTCACTCTGTAAAGTACAAACTTGTGCTTATTTCCTTTCTTCTCAAATTCCAGGTTGTTAGAGCTGCTGAGGAAGCTGCTTCTACCCTGGCTAGCTCCATCCACCCTGAACAGTGCATCAAAGTGCTATGCCCTATCATTCAAACAGCTGACTACCCAATTAATCTGGCTGCAATTAAGATGCAAACAAAAGTCATCGAGAGGATCTCAAAGGAATCTTTGCATCAGCTCCTTCAAGATATCATTCCTGGGTTGTTGCAGGTATATACTACCTTGTGTGAAAACATTCAATCACCATGTGCAGCACTATTTAGTATTTCTGTGTGGTGTTTTCTGGTTTGGAGAAGAGTTGTTCAATTGAGGCTGCAATCCTAAACCACTTAGACCAGCATATGCCCTGGCACAAGTCTGTGCTGGCCTGGGGATGTCACAAAAGTGCCAACTCCTGGGGGTTAGGCCAGTGTACAGGCATACACTGACCTCCCTACATCACCACAGGATGATGGGCTGGACTAAATTGTTTAGGGTTGTGCCATAAATGTGATAATAGCAAGCAGTTAGAACGTGGAGCATATCATTGTAAATTCAGAGTTCTTAAGCATTTCAACATGGCTTTTTTGTAAGGAGGAACATAATAAAGCCTACCTTCAAAGGAGGCAAAAAAATCAGAGCTGGCCATTCTATGACATTCAGAAGCATGAAGAAGGAAAGAAGTTTTCTATGACAATTGGGCCATCTGGAAATAGTGATATGTCTACAGTCACTCACCTTCCCAAACTAAGGAGAAGACTAAAATATCTCTGTGTTTTGAACATTACAGTAGCTGCTTTCCATGCCTTTGGCAGGCTAATTAAAATTATTCACGACCAAACAAGACCATATATTTTTCACAATGTTTTCTCTTCAGTCAGAACAGCCTGCCCTCAACTAACCTAAGTTCTCACTCCCTATCTATCAAGCCAAGCTTGTTCTCTACTAGCCCTGAGATAGCAGTTGTAGAAGGGAAGTACCACTTATCTGGAACCACTAGGAGTTGGGTAGCAAAGCAAACTCCATAGAGCTCCACTTGTGTTTTTTTCTGTCCTGCCCTCCAGGTTTCTTCACTATTTCTTCACTAACTAGTAAAATAAAATCAGCTAACAGATAAATCAGGATTTTCTCTCTTGTGCTCCTGTATTTGGGGATACTGTTCCTTGAGTAATCCGTTTGAGTCTTAGCTTGCATGCTTTTCAAAGGGTCAGTTGAAATGCTCATGTTTTGACAGGCTTTTAACTTAAATAATTTGCTGTGGACTCACTGGGTTGTTTGCATCTTTTAGAGACTGCTGAACTATTTGTAAAGCTGGAGTTTGCCAAATTGGGTGAATAGAAAAGCAGTTACATCTTTTTAAACAAACCTGATTCAGTGTCTGCACTGAGAAGAACCATGTTGCTACCTTGGAGATGCTCAAGTACTAGAATACCTTATTACGATTCAGGGTATAAAACTGCATTTCACTGAGTCAGACCATTCGTCCATTTAGAAATTAATCCAATTCCATCTAAATGCTCCCGCAATGGCAGAAGTGCCACTCTGGTGTATTGTGCAATAAGGTTGTCTGCACACATGGCTGAAGATATGTGTGCATAAGGCAGCACAGGAGTTAGGGATTGCCTGCATTGGAAAGTTGCTGATGGGGTGGGTGGTGAGAAGAATGAGGCAGACAGGGAGGGCAAAGAACTGAGTTTCTGGGTAGGGAGGGACAGACAGGAGGCAGAATGGGTGGATTCTGGTTAACATCAGGATCCTATCCATGTTCCTTTCTCTCCCTTACTCTCCTCAGTTCTCTACTGATTTGAAGAGACGAATTGGTGCTGCCTCTGGCGAAATGTGACTTGACCCACATTCCCTTAAAATCTCAGTGATTCTGACACCCACCCACAGGATGTTCTGTGTGCTCTGTTGGTCTGGCTGCATCTGTGGGTTGTATATGTATTTAGGTAGGACTGGGCTGTAAGTTTAGTATTGTCTACAGTAGTGGTTCCCAAAATGTAGTCCAAGGACCACAAGTTGTTTGTGAGATCCTAAAAGTGGTCCATCAGGTTTTGGGGGATGGGGGAAGATGATCACTATAGATCACTTCCAGTGTCTGGCCAAGTGAGTCCTTCGCCATGGATCACTGAAGTGTCAGTTGTAGCTGTAGGTTATCTGTTCTTGCCTTCTCTGGTGATCCAGTACTTGCTGAAGTGCCAGCTGTCAGAGGGTCCATTCTTCACTTTCTGGTAGTCTGCTGACTTGGCAGCATGCTTCCCCATGGACCAGGAGGTGGTAGTGGGGTGTGTGTGTGTTTGAAGTTGGGGGTGGAGGGGTTTGCATGTGGTCCGTAACAAATCAATTTTTGATTCATTGGTTGTGGGCTCGTAAAGGTTGGGAGCCAATAGTCTACAATAACTAGCAATGGCTTTGCATGTTTTTGGTAAGTCATTCCAGATACAATCTGGAGATACCAGGGTCTGAACCTGAAACTTTCTACCTGCAAATAGGCCCTCTATCAGTGAGACCCACTCCACACATTAAATTTGACCAGTTTTATCACATTCTGATTTTTGGAATGCTAGGTCAAGCCTTAAACACTATTTTTTTTATAATAACCAGGGTGAATTGTGTTTTTCTTGACGCGTTCCTCAAAGAAAAAGTTGGCAGCAATGTTTATTGATATTTTTTCCCTCAAAAAGTTTCTAGACAGCAATCTTGAACTGCAAAAGGTCAGAGCCATGTTATGCCCTGTGTTTGGGGCAGACGAGTCAGTAAGAAGCACTGGCAGTTTTCCAGCTAATTAACCCAGCGACCCTAAGTTGTCCGAAGGAGTGTGTAATAAAGTAGGGAGGATTTTCAGTAATAGTGAAGTAGGAAGAATAGAGAAGGGGATTTTCAACAGAAAAAATTATCAATGGAGAAAGAGTGAAGCACCCCTTCCTCGTTGCTAGTCCTTCAATTGGATTGTGGTTTCCTTGGGTTGCTTTTCATGTCAAAAACAACTGTTGATCTTCATTATAGTGCTTTTGTTTCAAAAGCTTGCATGTCACTTGTCAAGCCCAGCACTTTTCATTCAGTCAGTTGATCTTGTCAGTCTGTCCATAACCAGGGTGACCAAAATTCCTGAACCCCAAGGCCAAAATTCCTACCCACTTAAAAAAATGCCAAAAATGCATTTTTTTTTGTTCTTATAGTTTTTGTTTTTTGGTTTTTTGGCCATAACTTTTGATAGGAAGGAGATATCTCAAAACTGATGTTTGCATTGAATTCTGCTCTTCAATATTAATCCAACAACATATGGCATGATGGGGTACTGCGCACTATTGCCAAGTTCCAAAACGAAGCCAAAATGTAGGACGCCCGGATAGGAGGCTAAAACAAATCCAGGTTTTTCTGGTCATATTGTCACCCTGCCCATAATTCCTGAGGTGATAACTCAAAGACCAGATAAGGCAACAATCCTTTGACCATTTTTCCTATTAGCATGTTCCCTTCTATTTAAAAAAGTCTGTAACACTTTGGCTAGCAGGTTGATTTCTTAGTGGGTTGTTCCAAGTTATAGTTAAGTTTGGTGGTGAACTGAGTGATTAGGATGGATGGATGGAGTTAACGTGTACTATCCAGTGTATGTACCTGGTTTTGTTTGCTGGGAGCACATTGGTTAGGCATAGCTCAAGTTTGAGATTCTTCTTTGGATATATCTTTACAACCAAAAGGAACATGTTACTTTGTCTTTGACCAGTATGAGGAAGTCTCCATCTTGGTGCACAGGAGAGATTAATCCATAAAATGTTTTCCTTCATGTGATGTGTAGCAATCATACTTAGCCATGCCTGAGAATGAATGAAAAACAAAACCTTATATGTGTTTTGGTTTGGAAGTGGGAGGACAAAAAAATTTAAAAGGGTTCTCTTGCCACAAGTCCTGTGCGAGGACAAGGTCACAGCAGTGCTTGGGAAAGTCACTCATAGCTAGATTGTGTCACACCTTTTCAAGAATGACTCAAGTGTTTTGCTTTCAGTCTTTTCAAAATAGTGTTCTGTCATGTTCGCATAGTTCATGGAATAAAGACTATAAATAAAAAATAGCCTAAGAAAAGCATGGGATTGTATGAGTCAAGCAAATTATTATCTTGTCAAAATGAAGCCAGATGTTATGATTTACATTTGGTCTCTTTTTGCAAGATATGGCCTGCCTTTTTATTTTCCCAGAAATAAAGTACTTACTCAGTTCCTATTAGTACTCTGAATCTACCCAAAATTGGCCAGAATGTGGAGGAACAAATAGTTTTTTAAGGTAGAAGTCTAGAAATTTGAACTTCCAGGCTTCTATCTATTCTGTACTAAAATGGGTAATGGATTCATATTTTATATTTCATCCCACTTATTAAGTGGAAACTGTCTTGGTCATGTAAATAAGAGTTCATAAGTATTTATGATATGCATAAATAAATAAGATCCCCTGCCTGATCTGACTGGGTGGTAGGTGGCAGGAAAAATGTTAGGAATACATTGTAGGCAGAAGATATTTGTAGGATTACCCCAGCAGAGGTCAGTCTTTACCCATGCAGAAGCAGAAGGGGCTTTTCCTCTTCTCGGGGCTTTTCTGGATGATGTTTTTCATCAATGTAGGTACTTTGTGTAATTTTAACGTCTTCTGTTGAGTTATACGGTATATTAGTGCCTCAGCATTTAGGCAACAATAGACAGTACAGTGTTTCCTCAGCAATATCTGCTTGAGCACTCTGTAGAATGTAGTTCTGTGCAACTTGTGGTTCCTATTAGACCAGTGTTTCTCAAAGTGGGGGTCGGGACCCCTTTGTGGGTCGCCTAGAGCTTTCCTGGGGGTCGCCGAAAGACCCCTGGTACAGGGGGCCAGGTCAGGCTTGCCAGAGCTCCGGTTATAGCTGCGCGTGCACTGGGGGCTGACTGACAGCCTCAGGGCCCAATCCTATGCATGCCTACTCTGAAATAAATCCCATTATAGTCAGGGGGCCTTAATTCCCATGTAAATGTGGATAGGATTGCAGCCTCAGGGCCCAATCCTATGCATGCATACTCTGAAATAAATCCCATTGTGTTCAGTGTGTGCATAGAACACACATTTCATTTGTAACAATGAAAATACATCCTAGATATTGGATATTTACATTACGATTCATAACAGTAGCAAAATTACAGTTATAAAGTAGCAATGAAAATAATTTTATGGTTGGGGGTCCCCACAACGTGAGGAACTTATAAAGGGGTCACAGCATTAGGAAGATTGAGAACCACTGTATTAGACAGTACCTTTGCCATAATAAATAACATACAACATCTCTGCCATGATGTGTAATGGTGGTAGGAAGTGCTTTCCCATTGTATAACTTAAGAGAGGGATCTCTCACACCATCAGCTGCAACTAAGGGTGCAATCCTAATCTAAACTGGCACAACTCATCAGCCTTCCCATTCCTGTGGAGCTCTAAGAAGGCAAATGGAAATCTGTGCACTGGTCTAATTCCTCCAGGAGTGGCACTGAAGAGTCTTAAAGCACGTTTGTGACACCTTCAGGTCAGCACAAGACATATGCCCTTGATTAGGTTTTAAAGGAGTGGGGTCCAGTTTTCTGCTTAGTTAACAACTCAGATTTTCTTGAGACATAGCTTAATGAATGAGCTCAGTGATCCACTGAATAATAAATGAATGAATCAGTGATCCATCAATGAATAAAAATTAAAAGGTGGAGTTATGCTTTCCACCCAATGATGAGCCACTAAGGCTACATATACTACTCTCACACCCACTGCTGCTACCTCACACACACGGACACCATTTATATCAACTATGGCAACACAATTAGTTGCAACATGTTTTGGACTACTTGTCATAGCATATCTCATTTGTCACTGATACACAGAAGCTGGGATACAAGATCAAACACAGACAGGGAGCCATTATCTATTCTACACTTATTTTGTGTGTTCTTAATAGGATTGTGTGTTGTATATAGCGCAGTGGGGAGGGGGACCCACTACTGCTAGTGCTAGGGCACTGCTTTTAGGTAGAGCCCTAAAACCCTAACTTTTGCCAATTTCAAATTTAGCTTCTTTTTTCTGTATATGTAACATTTTGCTTGGTGAAACTGACATTCTGTTTCTATATACTATTAATTATAGCAAAATACTGTAATTGGATTATTAGAAATTAAGTATAAGGGATTGGTTCCTATTTCTTATAGGAAGTGGTTTTTGACCATTTCCACTTGCTCAGCAGCTAGTCCGCTGCACTTTTGAAAATATGCTTCTATAGGTTGATGGAATCATGATGCATCATGATGGAATACAGTATGGGATTTGATAGCAGGATTTGCAAAAATGAACCTCTTGCACAAACAGAAGGTGTTTCTATTCATGAAGGATCTACATTCTTATTCATGCTTAGGATCTACACTATGGTTTTATACATACAGAAAATCAGTGAAAGTGTAGCAGCTGAGCATGTTGGCAGCTGATATTTAAAAACATATTCAGGGGCATTTGCATATTCTTAGACCACTGGTTCTCCAAGGGTTCCAGTCTATATTATTAAGCAGGATCTTAGCATTTGTCGATATTACAGTGATATTTTTAAATCTATTCTGTTTCTTTCTGGGGACAGACCTCCATTGGATTAACCACTTGTAAATCTGGTTGCAGTGTTGCAACAGCAGCTGACCTTTGCAGTGTTTCCACAGATTTTATCTGCCGCCTTTGAAGGCATCATGCACCTATCCCATTCATGCTTTTGACTCTTGACACTGAAAAACAAAAGATCTTGAGAAGAAACTTCTGATTCTTACACCTCTTATTTTGTTTCTAGGGCTATGACAACACAGAAAGCAGTGTCCGCAAAGCCAGTGTATTTTGTCTTGTGGCAATTTATTCAGTTATTGGTGAAGAACTGAAGCCTCACCTTGCACAGCTCACTGGGAGCAAGGTACATATATAGTTTATTGTGTAATAATATCATGTTGGAATCTGGAAAACATGCATATATGGTTGCTGTAACTCAATCATTGGGCAATCTTTAAAGCCATAGACCCCAACTAGTATGCTGGCTTAACAAGTGTTCAGGAGCACCTATGTACATTAAAAAAGCAGGCCTCCGTCAGTCTTGAAAGACTATGGTATCATGCTCAGCGCTGCATACGCTGCATGCGAAGCATGAAAGCCTGGGTTGGATTGTTATGGAGGATAGGCTGTTACCCAAGCAGCAAATCCCCCCTCTCCACGCCATTGAATTAGTCCAAAGGAAAGGAAAGGCCAATACGATTGGATCCAGCTGGCGTCACAGAGCTGGGCTAAGGACAGAAGCTCACCCTGTCTTGTGGAGCCAACCCGAGTCTCGAACCCTGGCCTGCTGGTTAACAGGTACAGCGTCTTAACCGCTTCCGTCACCCACAACCACGTATGTACATATTTAAAAGGTTATTCAAGAATTCTCATCCAGTGAAAGAGAAAGTCAGGAAGGAAAAAATTGAGAATCATAATGTACTATTAATCCCCTGCTTAGATTAGGCTGATGGAGTGTTCTAAAAATAACAGCTTTTGCCAGAAAAAGTTTTCCAGCCTTCCTGGTCAGAGTATCCTGTGCCTGGCAGGGCTCCTCTCAAGACAGATTCCCTGAATTAATGAGCTTGTGGTCAGGCTCAGAGTCCCTATTTCATAGGGACTTACATTGGTCTCTGACTAATGGGACTCATTCTTCCTCTGGGCCACTGGACTTCTCATTGGCACTCCTCAACAGGGCTATATCCCCTGAGGCCATGCCCTGGTTTGCTCTTTCTAGCCTGTAAACCAGCCTCAAACCAGCTAAAACTCATGTCCCTCACTTCTTTGTGTCCATCTCATGGTCACTTGCATGCAGGTCAGGGTGGGTTGTTTTCAGGCTGCAGTCCAGCCTCCTATTACCCTTCCACAGGGTTCTGGAGACTACCACTTTCTGGTTCCTGTGTGGCATTTGGTGTAGCCTCAACACCTCCAGCTTCACCCCATCTTAATCTCTGTCACCATTTGGTGGGCCCTTCGGTGCATCCTTTGCCAGACCACCCATCTTGGGCTATGGTCGGCTGGGCCTTTTCTCCAGCAGACAAACATGCCAGGAAGGCTCATGTCCCAGCCCACAATAGTGCTATGTAATCCTGTACGGAGCTGGTAAGTACTCCCTTGGACAAATTATTTACTTTTTCCTGAACCTTTGTTTCAGTATGCTTTGCATTAAATCAGTAGCATGATGGGACTAAATTTGTCCCCCAGTACTTCCCATGAACTTCCTACTTACTGCCCATTTTTCTTGCCTCACAAAATATGTACTGATGGCAGGAGAACAACAGCCCTTTCAGGAATTCTCTTTGCAAAGCCTTTTTGCTTCCTGGCATGTGGGACTTGGAAACAGCTGCATTCAAGTGCCTTTGTAGTTTTCAAAGGTGTTTGAGTATAGACATCAGGTACCTTGGAAACTCTTATGTCCTGGGGCTCTTAGCATCTGGGTTTCTAATCTGTTGCTGCACCACTACCAGGTAATTTGTAGACCAGGAGAGCATGCAGCAACAGCAGCACCGCAAACCCATTGCAAGCTAGGTCCTCACCCTCTTATTAATGTGTTCAGGAGAGGTGAACTCTTAAATTTATAATTACAGGTGCCCCAATTTTTAATACTGGCATCGTTATTCCTTAGAATTTGTTTATGAAACTTCACCTTATAAGGTGTTTAATGTTTAGAGTGGAGTAATTTATGAGGTGTTTTCATGTACATTTAGAGGTGTTTGTTTCCAGTAAGGTGGGTTTACACTCTAAATCTTACTGAAAACAATAGGCTTACTTCTGAATAAGGTAAATGACGTCATTTTCAAACACTTCTACACACAGGATTAACAGTTCAAGAACAAAAATAGAATGGACTGGCTCAATTAACATAGTGCAGTATCCGCTATGTTAATACAATTACCACTTCGTACTGAACTAACTTAGCAAGGTGCTCTGATGCATGGTCAGGTTATAGTCATAAGTTCATGCTATGGAAATAGCTATGGAAACATGAACTGTGTTGGAGCTCTTTGGCTTTCTTTTTTCTTTTTCAGATGAAGCTCCTCAACTTGTATATAAAGAGGGCCCAGACTACTAACAGCAACAGCAGCTCATCTTCAGATGTTTCCACGCACAGTTAATGGAGATCTTTGGACATACTTGTAGACATAGAAGCAATCAGCTGTGCCTCTCAGAGACCCTCCCCTCATCAGCACGCTCCATCCGCTGACAGAGGCCATGCAGATATTTATTGCAATCAGTATTTTTAGTCTTTTAAAAGCTTTTTATTGTAGGCTATTCTTGGTATTGAATGTAAAGGAAGCAAGGCCTGGGGTTGCAGTCTTCATTCAAATTTTTAAAAAAGCAGTAGAAAGCCATGCTTTAGGTACCTAAACCATGCTTTAGTTACCTGCTAGTTTATTTAAAAAAAACCTGGTAGGGATCCAGGTCTGTATTACATATTAGTGCTTGAATCAAAGGAATTAAATTATACTAATACAGAGTTAGGATTTACATGACATTATTTAAACTTGATAATTTTTTTTAAGTGTAAATTTTGGAATAGTTCCTCCAGTTTCCCCAATTGCTAGAACATACCATAGTTTCAATGCTCAGACTGAAATTTGATATTATCTAGCTCTTTTTAATTTTACCATCATCTGAGCAATGCAGGTTGTAAAAATTACCCCAAATCCTCAGCAAATTAGAGACAATGCAGTTGTATATGAGAGATCCCATTAATCAAAAATAAGTCATTTTGAAACATGATTCTGTGTTGATTGTTCAATTTTGCATGCATTTTATTATTTCCTTTTTCTTTTAAGTTATAATTAATTTTTGTTTGATGTGTTTTCCCTTTAAAGGAAAAATTTTTAATATGGCTACAATCAGCCTTGTGCTTTTATTTTTAAATTTTTTGTATTTCGTTTTCAGTAGCCTTCCAAATCTCCTTTTGAAAGAATTTTTTAAAAATATCTTGAAATTGGTAATGGAACACCCCCCAATATATTTAAAGACAACAAAAAACCTGCAGATGACTATAATATATTCTCACACTGTGCTCTAGAGGAGGGTCTACCAATGTGATGTATCTGTTTTTTGTTTAATTGATTCCTTTGGTAAGAATTTTATTTAACACAATGCTATCTTGTTATTATGCACTGAGAGTGAATGCACTGAAATATATCTAAACTGGTGGAGCTTCAGCACTGTGGCTATCAGAGGAAGTGACAACCATGTCTTAGGAATTTGCTACATCTGCTGCTTTGGCCCTCAATGAGAAATACGTACTTTCCAAAACAAATTGGCTTTCTTAGAACTGCAACTCAACTAACCAGGCCTTCCTTTCTGAATAAAAATACTGCTTTGTTTGTCAACAAATGCTTTTTAGTGTGACACTTGTTCTGTTAAACCTACCAACTCATCAAAGATTCCCTATCCTTTGAGTACTTCAAGAGTGTGTCATCCACCCAAACTCCCATGGAATCTGGATTATTTATAGTCTTGTTTTGTGTCAAATGTACATAGCAACTAATTTTCCTTCCTTCCGGTGTTTGACAAGACCCTCTTTCTTTAGGTAGTACTCAAAGGGCTAGCTAAATTTATTTTCTTTCAAGCAGTACAATCGGAAGATGGGTGGCACCCCTTGGGCTGCCAATCCATAGATACTGGTGGAGACAGATCTGCATGTTGTTGGCTTAGCTGCCAGGTGGGGAGGGCACCATCTTTTTACAGCACTGTCTAAATGTCTGCAATTGCCTTTTTCCTTGCTGCCTCCTTATGCAGGGCTTTAACTTTTCAGACCTTTTGAAAAAAAAGTTTTGTTTCTTTGTATTCTCCATCCTTCCCTATATCTGCTCCCTCTCTTCCCAGGCCTTTATATCTGAAAATCTGTACAGAACAACCCTGCCTGCTTCTGGGTTGCCTTAGATGGTCACATCCATGCTGTTGCTGGAGCACACACCAGTGTTACCAGGGCATGAGCAAACAAACCAATGCAACCCCTTTCACCATCTGAAGTACTGTAGGTCTCTTATGTAGTGCTGAATAAACTGAGGCATGTGGCTTTCTTTAAAAAGGTACACTATGTGTGCTTGCCTGGATTATAATACATCACAAGACTTTTTCTATTGCTTCCTACTAGCTTCTCAATAACCCTTATGAGTAATGTAACTTGCAACATTGTCATATAATCTTCTTTCTACTACCCTCCCAGCCCCTTTATTTATCAAGTGTAATAGTTCATATTAAAGGACAACAGAGAAATGTTTGTAGAATGCTGCAGGACTTTGCTTACAATAATGTTTTAAATGGGAAAGATGGGCTACAAAGCCACTTAAAACAGTCAGCCATCAGAAACAGTTGTTGACACAGTGTTCACGTGCATGTATTTAATTTCTATTTTTGAGTTGGTTATTTTTAATTTTTTTGCGCTTTTGTCATGCTACATCCATATCTGTATTTATATCTTATTTGTTTCACTTTTGAGTGTATCATGGCAAATGTACAGATGTTTTTATGTTAACATTTACATGATAGAATTTGCTAAAAAATAAAACAAAACCTTTTGAGTTTGCCCTAGAATAAATGAAAGTTAAATTTAAGTCCTTATGGGAGCTTCTTTGCACTAGACAGCCTGGTCATAAACACCAACTGGTCATCTGGGTGAAGAGTACCTGAAGTGACTCAGGATTTTTCAGACAGATGATTACGTGGCTGGATCTCTTCTTCTCAAACATCTTGAAGTCACTGGTTCATTATATCCCGAAGAATTTATTCAGTGCACTGAAATACTTGAAGCTCAAATGTGCTGAAAGCAAAGCACATTTGTTTTCTGTTTGATTTGAGAGATGATGGCACTAAATATTCCAAATAAAGTTCAAATTTCACTTCCACTACAGAAATATATTGTGCAGATAATATGTTATTAGCAGCTCCTTCAATGTCAAGAATCAGAAGAATTAAAAGCTGTGTTGGATGGTTGAAAGCAAAGACTCTCAAAGACAGTGACAAATTCCAGATGAGTATCTTTTGCAGTCTGTTGAAGTAAAAACTACCAGGAGTTTTGTGGCACCTTTAAAGGCTAATAAATTTATTGTGTCATAGGCTGTTTTGTATGTGATGCAGTGGTGAAGATGCTGAGCATGAAGAACCGTTAAATTCGACTGTTTGGGAGGCCCAAGTGCTGCATGATGGAGTGAGCTCCTGTCATTTTTCCCAGTTCCTGCCAACCAAAAGCATGCAAATGTACCTTAAGTAGATAAATAGGTACCACACTTAAATACATGGGAAAGGTAACAGTATTCTGTGATTGTAAAGGTAAAATCATGCTGGCCACATGACCACAGAAGCATCTGTGGTCAGCGCTGTATCTCGGTCTTAGAAACACTACTCCTAAAGTTGCTCACTACTCCACTTCCACAGGGCCTCTCTTACCTTTTTATAAACTTTTGTGAACTTTAGCTTGCTTCATCATATGTATGAAGAGGCCTAAAAAGCTTGTAACCCTACAATCCAGAGTAATTATGGGAGCAAAGTAGTTATGGCACCATTCAGTGAAAACCTACGGGAAAATCATACTGCAATTCAGAGTAAATTGTTCTTACATCGGAGCAAGGACTTTCCCTAGTTACTCTTGATTGCATCCTAAGTGTCTGTTCATCTCTAGAGATTAGGAAAAGCATAATCAGAATTGCTCCTAAGAAAACACAAAGAACGGCAGGTATAGTATAATTCTGTGCTTTTAGTTCATGAAACTTACAAAACATTTCAACCTTTGGCCATAAAAATTCTGCAACAATAAGTTGACTGTACTTTTTAACTTTAAAAAATGCAGCTCTTGGGCTGAGGATCTTTAGCCAGGCAAATTGCCCTCCTTGTTTTCTACAACTTAAATTATGGTATTCTTCTCATCAAGGAAACTTCATTAGAGAAGAATAGGATAAAAGAATCATAGAGTCGCAAGTCATGTAAAAGACTTTTTAATTCTGATTCTTGCCAAGAGAACTCTTGACAAAGCTTGATTCTCACAATCAGAAATATTAATTTGATTTATACTGCAATGCAAACCTTTAGGCCAGCATAAGCCCCTGCATAAGTCCTGTGCTAACCTGGGGGTGTCGCAAAAGTGCAGTAAGACACTTCTGCGCCACTCCTGGGAGAATTAAGCCACTGCAAAGGCAGATGCTGACTTCCCCACACCACCATAGAAAAATATGCCATGTGAGTTTGGCTAGTCTAAATTGGTTAGGATTGCACCCCAAGGCTACAATCCAGAGTAACTATGGGAACTTTTACATTGACGTAGTTACGGTAGTACCTGTGGGAAACCTATGGGAAATGCATAGAGCAATCCAGAGTAAGTGCCTCTTACGTCTTCCCGTAGTTACTCTGGATTGTAGGGTTAATGATTTTGTGTATTGAAAAATAGTTGGCTAATTGCCAATTGGAAAATTAAATGCTCACTTTTATTCCATGATTAGCCCACTAACAGGACAATCCAGAGCAACTAATCTGTCCACATAAGAGCCCTTAGGTTGCCCTATCTAACACTAGGTTGGAGCAACTGCAAGATGCTCCAGCCCAGTTACTCTGAAGGAGGCTTAGGGCAGAGCAAGGCAAGATAGGGTGCCCTAAGAGAGGTGGACCTGCTCTGCCCTAACTGGGGCAGCCTAAGCAGCTCAGGAGAGGCAAGTTGAGGGCATGTTTAGCATTGCCTAGGGCAGAGCAGTTACTCTGTATCCAAAGCCTGTTTCCAAGGCAGAAATGCCCTCTTCCAGCCCTCAGAGTTATACCACCTCAGGAGCAGGTATAGTAATGAGTAGACCCATAGGGGTCCATGATAAGGCCCGAGTAAGAATGGCAGTGTTGACCAAAAATCTGAGTTCTTGGCCAGCCTAGCTGCAACCCCTGCCTCTCAACCTCAGGATATGGAACAAACTACGGCTGCCCACAAACCTCAGGATACAGCAGGCCACTCCAAGAAGCCCCTTGTATTCACTGTAGAATGTACTGGCATCTCATCAGGGACTCCTTATAAGGCAGGCACCCAGTGGCGTCACCAGACTGGTGCGGCTGGTGTGGGCTGCATTGGGGATGCGCTCCGTATGGGGTGATGTGCCGGAGGAGTTTGACTGTCCTTTGGCAGGCCCCGGGCGTCAGCACCCCCATTCAGGCCTGCTCCAAGGCAGAGCAGCAGCCAGAAGCTGCCACTTGTCTGAGGAGCTGGCCTGAACGGCCATCTGAGGTGCACTGCACAGAAACACACTGAGCATGCCGAACAGCTTCAGAGGAGACTTCCTTAGAGCAGAGAAAGTCCGCGCCTCTGCACAGCCATTCGGCCTCACTCAGGAGGCGGAGCGGCAGCCGAATGGCTTCAGAAAGAGTACTGCACAGGCACCAACTCTGACGCCTGCACAGTCTCCCCCGAAGCCAAAAGTCTTCAGAAAAGTACTGCGCAGATGTCAGAGATGGTGCCTGCGCAGTACTCTTTCTGAAGCCAATTGGCTTCAGAAACAACTGCGCAGGCGCCAACTTTGGTGACTGTGCAATCCAGGTTGGGGGGGGCGCACATCCCAGGGATGACGCACAGACTTCTGCACCAGGTGATGTGCAGAGTCATGTCACCACTGTAGGCACCACAGCTGTTCCTTGTTCAGTGTGATCTGAGGGGTGTCTCCTCAGGAGCAAGTCTTCCCCTTGTGTCAGTTACTTAGCATGCTTTGGAGCAGTTAG
Source organism: Cryptoblepharus egeriae (assembly GCA_030015325.1). Lineage (NCBI taxonomy): Eukaryota > Metazoa > Chordata > Lepidosauria > Squamata > Scincidae > Cryptoblepharus > Cryptoblepharus egeriae. The sequence goes on along the minus strand of JAREYC010000001.1, from coordinate 65,203,652 downwards.
GGCAGCCCAGGCTTCCTGACTCTCTGGATTCAGCATAACTTTCTGCTCTGGATACAAAATAGTTAGGAGAGTGCAGTTAGGTCAGAGCAGGCTGGATTTGCTCTGGATTGTGTCCTATGTCTACTTGTTTGTAGACTTCGTTTGCACTTTGGTCCTACTTTGAACCCTTTGCAGATGCCATGAATGACCCACTATATGAAATTAGACATCCCTGGTATTCATAGTCTGGGCACACTTTTAAAGCATATTCTATGATTTGAGTATACTTTCATCAGTGAATGTATATGCATGTTAAGCAGACAATGTGTGAAATGGAGAAGATTCCTGAGTTTGAAGTTATGAATATCCAACTTATGAGTGGGCTTCGGGCACTGGCAACAGGCACATGTGACAGGCTGGCCAGGTTTCCCCATGTTGCATCAATCATGGTTTGGATGACTCCAACCCAGAACAAGCAGACCCCCATCACCACACAGGACAAAAGCTGAAGAAATTGCCTTTGAATGGGCTTCATTCAGGGCTTTGAAGTTGTGCCGCTGTGAAGACACCAGCAGAACAAATGACAGAAGCTACTTGGAGGCAATCAGAGCTGTTTGTAAACCTTGAAAAAGCCACCCCTTACTGTGGCAACGAGGAAAAATGGCATCTAAACACTGGATAAAATCGGAAATTTCTGTGGACAGAAGGGGGAGAAAGAGAAGATGAGGGAAACAATCAGCTTGGCTTCAGCTGTCTGGGAAAAAGGAAAGCTGAGATTAGTGTAAGACTGGGGGGGGGGGGAGAGATGAGGAAAACATACCCTGAAAGTAGGTTTGCCAGAATTCTCTTCCACAAAACTGGGACAGGACTCTCTGTCCCACTTGCCAGTATGTGAACACAATCCCCCAAAATTGGGACTGTCCCTGTTTTGCAGGACATATGGCAACCCTAATTGAAAGGAGGCAACAGAATAATAAAACAGGACGCAAAACAGAGTAAGTGCAGTGAGGAGAGCCCTAGCTGGGCTTCCCCAACTATTCTGTATCCAGAACAGAAAGTTATGCTGCATCCAAAGAATCAGGAAGCCTGGGCTGTCCTAACTGTTCCAGAGCATACTAAGTCACTGATGACTGGGGAGGGCTTGCTCTTGAGGAGACATCCCTCAGATCACACAGAACAAGGAACAGCTGTGGTGCCTGCCTTATAAGAAAACCCAGCAGTTCCTACAAACAGTTACAGCTGCAGTTCCTCTAGTGGAGGGTGGATGCTTGGAGTGGCCTGCTGTATTCCCAGGTTAGTGGGCTGCCATAGTTGTTCCATATCCTGAGGTTGAGAGGCAGGGATTGCAGCTAGGCTGGCCAAGAACTCAAATTTTTTGTCAACACTGCCATTCTTACTCAGGCCTTATCATGGACCCCTATGGGTCTACCCCATACTCTACCTGCTCCTGAGGTAGTATAACTCTGAGGAGCTGGAAAAGGGCATTTCTGCCATTGAAACAGGCTCTGGATACAGAGTAAGTACTCTCGGCAATGCTAAACATACCCTCAACATGCCTCTCCTGAGCTGCCTAGGATGCCCCAGTTAGGCAGAGCAGGTCCACCTCTCTTGAGGCAGCCTATGTTGCCTTGCTCTGCCCCAAGCATGCAGTTGAGATAGGGCAACCCAAGTGCTACTCTGGATTGGGCTGTTAGAGTGCAATCCTAACAAATTTAGGCCACATAACTCACTTGGCATATCTTTCTGTGGTGGTGTGAGGAGTTTGGCATCTGCCTATGCAGCAGCCTAAACCCCCCAGGAGTGGGGCAGAAGTGTCTTATGGCACTTTTGTGACACCTACAGGTCAGCATGGGGCTGAGGCTGGCATAACTGGAGGTTAGGATGGTAGCCCTAGTCACCTGTTATGATCAAGGAAGAAGAAAGGAGAGGTTAAAGCTGAGTTTGACCAGGATCTCATACAGTTGCTTTCTATTTAAAAGAGAGTATTTCTGACAGTCTAAATCTTTTAATTACATGTATTTTAAATGTGATTAAAAGTTGAGACCAAAGGAAAATTCTTATGACAGCACCTCTCTGGGTTGGCCCAGCAGAAACCTAAGAGTGGGATTTTTGGTCCTCAGTTTTGGAATCACACTGTCTCCCTGTGTTACAGGGGGCTGCATTGGCACAGATGCTTTGTTGGTGCTTTTGCTTTTGAACATCCTCCCTAGTACTATGCGGATAAGACCTGTGCACTTCAACTTAAGTACAGACCCCTTGACTTGTACTTAAGTAAGAGACTTAGAGCACAATCCAAACCATGAATATGGCTGGAGTGCAAGTAATACTTATCTGGACTTTCTTTGCTAAACTTCACACCAAGGCCAATGAGAAAAGTAGTCAAGAGGGTGCCCTCATTGCTTCAAATTGCTAATAGGCCACAGTAATAGAAGACAGGTATCCATACTCTGTGTGTGTATCCTACCTGATAGCTTGTGAGAATAGTTTACATTAGGGAAATATTATCAAGGGAAAAAGTGCAAGCAAACACACATCTGACCCCTGGTATCAGAGCCCAGATTTAAACCACATGAGCTAGTTTTAGTTTGGGAGGGGGGGAGGAGGATGTCCCATATCACAAACCTATTTAGCCCTTATTGTTAGAGGTTTCTGGTGAGCAGAATAGAATTAGAGGTCCAATCTTCTTACACAGATCTGACTCAACATGAATGACCACTGCAAATCACTGTTTGAAAAACTGCTTTTTTACTGTTGTAGAAAGACAAATGCAAGCATTCATTCCATTCTTCAGCTGAGTCAGGCAAAGGGAGGGGTCCTTTGCATGTCTAATTCCTAATTGCTGTCTCCCTACAACAGTATGAAAAACTGTAAACAATTGTAAAAAGACACTTTAATTTTTAAAAATTACTTTTATTTAACAATATTTTGTATAATCAAGGAGTTCCAGAATCAAACTCCTGCAGCTGTTGAAACACAACCTTATTCTTCAAGATCAAGAAACCTGGAAGTGGGTCTTTGCATCTGTTTTTTCTTTAATCCATGGATTTTTTTTAATTCACAGGAAGTTCCAGAAGGGGATCCTAGTGGATAATGACGCACACCTGTATAGCCTAACACTGAATACTTTCAAGTAAAATAACACTATTTGTCACACCTCTACTTATTGTAAATTGTTTTGATTCCAGAATTTCCACCAGTTTCTTTCTTGGTTTATGTGGAGATGAAAGGCCTTAGTTCTAGCCTTTGAAATGTGATGTGTCTGTTTTTTTTTTCTTTTTTGCCCAAGGTGTTTCTCAGGCTGGTTTGCCTACAGATGTGCCAACAACCAATGTGTAGAGGCACAGTGCTAAAGTGTCTTGATGTGATCTGCCTATACTGGGTCAGATTGGTTTTTAGCCCTGAAGCATTTCAGAAAGCTCTGAAGTTTCCAGCATTGCAAATTGCATGTTACGCAAACCATGATAGAAATGCAAATTCTGAATGCACTTGCTTAAGATAGCCTTTACAATCCCCTTTATGTTCTATTCAGCCAACGGGCTATCCCAGTGAACCCAGAGAAAATGCTTGTGAACCCAAAATGCAGGAAGATAAGTTATTTATTACAGAACTTCAGAATTCATTCAGAACTTCTGAATGTTACAGATACAGAACTTCTGTCACATTTCAGTATATGTTTATAGTAATTTGAACAAAACACATGAGGGCCACCAATGGCATTTTGTCCATTGTTATTAACTTCCTTGGCATCCATCAGTCCTGAAAGACTATGCATGTGAAGCACAAAGGCCTGGGTAGATTGATATGGAGGATAGGCTGTTACCCAAGCAGCAAATCCCCCCTCTCCACGCCACTGAATTAGTCCAATGGAAAGGCAGAGCCAATACGATTGGATCCAGCTGGCATCGTAGAGCTGGGCTAAGGACAGGAGCTCACCCTGTCTTGTGGGGACCCAGGTCTTGAACCCTGGCCTGCTGGTTAACAGGCACCGTGTCTTAACCGCTTGCGCCACCCACAGCCCTTCCACAGCCAGAGCCCATTGTTATAAAGACCCTAAAAAAACTGATAACATTGTGAAGCCAAATGGGTGAATCACAAAATTAGATTTTGTCACCTACTTATCTCCGGCTCAGCTTTTACTGTTTTAAATAACTATGCTTATACAGCAATAACCTAATTATATGCAATTTATTTATATTCAATTTTTGTCTCAAAAATGAGACAAAATTAGAATGAGCTCTTTAAATTGAAAGATTAACATCCTTTAAGTAGGAGTTAATGGCTTAAAGGAAGCATGCTTACCATGGCGGACAATTAAGCTTGCCTTAGAAAGTTTTACAAAGTGATCAGTTTCATTGCTGTTTCAGCAGGGAGGCAGATCTCCCTTCCCCAAGTGATAATCCCTTCTGAATTGCCTATAAGCTGAAACCAAACCATTTTAAGTCTCTTGGAAAGAAACTTGATTCATTGCCTGCCTACGTCCTATTTTAATTGGCTTTAAAATAGGTAATCATGGAGGTTCCTGGAACCAAATGTCTCAAATGGGGAGGTTCTACCTGTAGAGTGTGTTGCGGGGGCAGAACCAACCAGCAGTCAAAGGCAGCTCTACACTGCCTTTGGAATGGGGTTGGAATCCAGCATATTGCTAAGTCCCTGCCCCACCACTGTTCACCTCAGGGTCTCCCCCTTCTCTGGAATACGTCTTTCCACCTCCTACCCGCCTCTCAGACCTCTGCATTGGAAATGCTCAGTCAGAGAGGAGACCTCCGTATAAGCCCAACACAGAGGTTGGATTCAGCCTTCAGCTCCTTAGATATCAGAGCAATTGAGCTTTGGGCCACTCGGAGGGGACTGGATTCTTGTGGACTTCTGAAGAAGAAATAGCTCTTGCAACAGTGACACTGTGGAGTTGTGAACTGACCGTCAATTAGTGTTCAGCTGTACCAGAATCCTAGTATTTGAGGATCTAGTCTTTGTGCTGATATTCAATTCAAAATGCAATTGACTCGGATACACAAAGATCTCTCTGCCGTATGGACAATTGTTGCAGCTTTGGCAATATTTATTTAATCAAAGGAGGATAAAAGAAGTATTTATCCTATACATGTATATAGTAGGTCTGGTCTAACTAAGGGTTGCTCTCAGTGATGGACTTCAAAAAATTTAAGAACCGGTTCTCTGCCCATCTGGCAGCCACTTTTAAATGGCTATTTTTAAACTTTATATGTCCTATCTCTTGTTAAGAACCGGTTCTATAGAGTAGGTGCAAACCTGCTAGAGCCCACCACTGGTTGCTCTGGATGTAAGTGTGCAAATATTTTTTACAATTCAATTTTTACTATTTTACCATGCAGCATCTTTTATGTACTCAGGCTCCATTAGGAAGGGATCTGAAGTTGTGAGCCTGTTTTGGTGTATCAGTCATGTTTGCTTTATTTCAGCACAATCCTATCTACTGTATGTATATCTGGTCAGAATCAAGTCCATACATCAGAGCTAATACTGAACTAGAAAACCTATTCAGTTGCATTTGGTTTCTTATTGATTTGGTTTGTGACCTGTACAGTAAAATAAAGCTAATGCGGGTGACTCCACCTCTAGTGATGCCCTTGGGAGGGGGACATTTTACATTTGTTGGTGATTGGCTTAGAAGACTTTAAAAGTGGATCCTAAGCATTCCTGATGTCTAGAATCTATAGGTCTATTGTGGTTATTAACCAAACTGATTACATTAAACCTCTAATTATTTCCTGGCCATAATTATTATCATTCATTTCATTTTAGTGAAAATAATTTTGTTGTATATGGGAGGAAAAGTTGTCACATTTATAATCCCTGGGTGTCAAATGACCTACCTACACCTGTCTAAAAATGGAATGTGTAAATAGCTATAAACAAGGACAGGTGGACTTCTTACCCACAGCTTTGGGATCTATAGATTTTCCAAAATTAACAACCCATTCTTATTTCTTGTTTTAAAAGCCAGTTATTTATTTTTTTATTTAAAAATAGCCTGGGCAGGACATGAGCAGGCTCAAAACTGTGGCGGGACAAATTCCCCCGTTATTGTGCTCTCTTTTGTGACTTTCTCATTTGCTATTGAGTCCTAAAACAACAACTCCTATCTGCCCAACTTGCAGGATTAAGCACCCATCGGACTGGCCTCTGAGCCAGTTTTTATTATTATTATTATTATTATATATTATTAGCAGAAAGCAAAATTAAACATTTGAAATGTGAAAAGTCAACTGAGATTTGCAAACGGAAAACATTAAAAGTGGCCCAAACCAGAATGACTTAAAGATGGTCAAAAGGATTAAAGATTGGGAAATAGGCTGTTTACAAATATATCTGGAGACGAAGGAGCTCTAAAGAGAAAGTAGTAATGAATAATTAGCAAGGAAAGGGTTGACTTGCAAGTGGCTGAGATAATGAACTCCCTTTTAAATCCAGTTTTAACAAGAAAAATTGAGGGGGAAAAGGATTTGGCTCAATTAAGCTGTAACAAAAAATACAGTAAAAAATATACTTGGAAAATTGAGATGTGCTCATCAAATGACACAATTAGAATCTAGACTGTACACATATTTACTCTGAAGTAAATCTCAGGGATTTCAATGAGGTTAACTCCATCCTAGCTAATGCTGCAATACTATGCACAGTTACTTGGAGAAAGCTCTACTTAACTTAGTGGAATTTATTTGGAAGCAAAGGTGCACCAGATTGGCCAACCATGATGACCAGTTTTGTTATTGTTGTTTATAGCAATCAGTACCATAGATGTTTACAGTATGAGGATGTTTTCATATAAGGTCTGCAAATCTCTATTACTTGCCTTAAGAATGTGACACCAATCAAACTAAGTGGAGGAATAGAACATATTTTGCATATGAAAATGGAGATAGGAACTTTCTGATTGTACGTCTCTCTGGACTGGAAGCAGCTGAGGAAGTTGTCTTTGTGGTGGTTGTAAATTTGCTGTTGGAAGTCTAATTCTGCTGGCTGTTGTAGGGGTTTATTGCTTCCAATATGTGCTACACGTATGTGTAAATACACATAATACAAATATACACATTTTTCACTTCTGAGGAGAGCAGATGGCTTGACACATGATATTCAGGTCCTGGTGATTCCTCAACTCAAAAGTTTTTAAAAAGTTTTTAAAAAATTGAGCTTTGTGTGTACAAAGCTGCTATTAGCAGAACTATATAAAAGCATATTCAAAGTATTAATTCAAAGAATTATAATTATAACAATTGTCAACACTTGGCTGCTGTGATTAAGGCTGCAAACTGTTATAATTTCTTTGGAAGTTAGCCCCATGTGATTCATTGGTGCTTACTTCTATCCATAGTATTGTGATATAACTTTTTTCCAATATTTGACTAATCTTTCAATTGAGATGAATTTTGCATATATCAAAATTTACCCAGGCTGAATATGACTCTTTAAGCTAAGCAAAGTGCAGCAGAGCAAAGTCTTTTCAATAGAAGTCTGTTCACTTCCAGCCTTTTACTTCCGACTCTTGAAGCCAGAACATCAAAGGGTTAAGTCATCACTGACATGCCCCAGGGGCTAATACTCTTGATGATTTTGTTGCTATTCTAAAAATAGGAGGTTAGCATTTTAATCTCCTTGCCACTTATTTCCACTCCCTGCCAGTTTTTTCCTGCTTTTTCCGGCAAAGGGGCATCTGCAACCCAGAACTGTCTATGACCCTAAGCTTCCAGAATGATTAGCAAGGCTTTAAGACCGGCTCAGTCCAACAATTTAGAAATTGTAACCTATCCATAATTGTAACCTATCTGTGGATTTGGTGACTGAGTTTCAGCAAAGTAAAATTAGTTGTTTGGCTTTTTTGTTGAAGATATTACTCCTAGAAATTGAACTCAAATAGCTAAACCTTGGCATTCCCATGTAAATCCAGGATGAGCCTCCTTAACCGAGAAGGGAAAACCCCTTCACTAAAGAAGCATTTCCAAGGGCAGTTAAAACACCACTAGAATAATGTTCATTCTTGGAAAGGGGCTGAAAGAAAGTTGATTGCACAGGAAGTAAAATAAGAAGAGATTCTTGCTTTTGTTCTTCACTTTAAAGATTCACAAACAAGGGGCACCCTTATTTCTTTGCTTATCAGGTATCCTGTTTCCACCAAAAAGCTTAGGTATCTCTTAACCATGCTGAGTGGTAGATTAACTCAGAGGTTTGCTTAGAGCCACCAGACAGCACATTGAGGATTTGAAAGTCCAGGTCTCTGATCCTAGTTCAGCACACCACACTGGGGCACCATAGAGCGGGATCCTAAATGCTCTCAGAACTATAGGTTGGAAACCAGGGAAATAGCAGACATTTGATGGGACAAGCCAGGGACAGAAATATACAAGATAGGATGCCTAGATTTGGAGAAAGTGTGAAATTTGGGGTGGGTGTTCCTTCCATGATGGAGATACCCACTAAGAACTGGAAAGGGGTGAAATGGGGCTCAACACGTTTTCCTCCCTATACTTTACATTGAAGAATCCCTGACTGAGGGACACTCTGCCCCAACCCCTGTACCTAGAAGCAAGAAATTCGAGGAGGGTGTTCCTTCTGTGACATCAACACCCACCAAAAACCGATGTGGAGAACTTTAATCCTTAAGGGGCTAAAACATATTTTTGTCCTATACTTAACATGGAAGACTAACCAACATCCAGCTAATTTGGTGCTCAGTACCTGGTGCACTGGGGGGAATGTTGTTCAGAGGGAGGGGGTGCACTGAAGTGATGTGCATAGGGGTGATGTGCATTGGGGGGGTTGATGCACATGAGGGGTTGATGCGCGTGGGGGGTTGGTATACATGGGGGATGTTGCACATGGAGGGTTGATGCGCATGGGGAGATGATGTGCATGGGGCATGTTATAATAAAACTTTATTATGGTCTGAAGACCAGCCATGCATGGGGGACGTTGTGCATGGGGCATATGCGCATGGAGGTTGATTTGCATGAGGTGGATAAACATGGGGGGTTGTTGCGTATGGGGGGTTGCTGCGCATGGGATGGATGAACATGGCGGATGTCGCATATGGGGGTTGTTGCACATGGGGGGATGTTGCGTATGGGGGTTGATGAACATAGGGGGATGATGCACATGCTGTGGATGCGCATGGGGTGGATGTGCACACGGGGTTGATGCACAGTGGGAGATGGCGTATGGGGGAATTTCTCCCACTACACGGGTACGTTTTTGGTAGTACTTATATATTCTTCACTTGTTCTATGGCTTTGTCGAACAAGATCTCTAATGCTTCAGCTCTAAGCATACAGCGCCAATTCAAATGTCTCTTCAGTAGTATGGAAGATACAGCAGAACAGATGCCTTTGAATTATGGTGCTGGAGAAGACTCCTGAGAATCCCTCAATATTTTGGCCAAATCATGAGAAGGGAGGACTCCTTAGAAAAGATCCTGATGCTGGGAAAAACTGAAGGGAAAAGAGAGAAGGGGCGACCGATGAGATGGTTAGAGAGTGTCATCAAGGCAATGAACATTAATTTGTACAGACTTCGGAAGCCAGGTGTGCAAATGTAAATGGCAAATTTAAGGTTAAGATCCCTCTGACTGTTTCATGACTGCAATATGACCACAGGTGATGGCATCTCCTGTGCTAGATCCGGATTCTCCTGCTGAAGAAACAGCTGATATTATTTCCCCAGTTGTGAGAAACAGCATGAATAAAAAAAACTCAAAAAGCTGAGTTTTGAGATTGTTGAGGAAGAAGCAGTGAGGCATTTTGACATGGACTTTTCCTCTTCACCAGCAAAGCTAATCATGCCCAGGTAAAGAACAACTAAAACTATTTTGTCTTATCTTATTCAATGAACAGCAAGAATTTGAGATAGGATCATTTACCTAACTGTGGTTCAGCATTAATGAAGCCAAGATACTGAAGGGATGGTAAGCAGTAGAATGTTTCTACGCTTTAAAAAAGGTAAGATTTGTGGGTGTATCCAAGTTAGTTATTACTGAGCATTTTCTGAGTAAGTTTCCTAACAAACAAAACATCTTATATAAGAAGATGCTGAGATTGTAGAAGGTCAGAGGCCACAGTTCACAACATCTTTCTGGTTTTAAAGCATGGCTGGAAAATCATACGTAAGAGACAATCCAGAGGTGTCAGACACAAGCCCACAGACAAAATATAACATGCAGAAGCATTTCTCCCAGCCTCCTAGCTCTCCCAGCATGTCTCCCAGCCTGCTAATATTTGGGAAGTGACACAGGAGTAGTGGCATGGCCAGAGAGTCCTCTTTTTCCAGGATGTACCTTCTTTTTTAGTCTTGGAAAAAAAATCGTCATTTTCCTCTATCTCGTTAGCAGGCAGCATGTAGCCTTGTAATTAATAAATTATTTGCTGAAAGTGTATCTGCCTTGGGCATCTGTTGTTTACAGAGGAATGGAGGGAAATAAATAATTAAATAAATTTGTACTACATTACATGTAATCATTTTAAATTTAACAATAAGTAATATAGTGTTTAAATTAACCACATAGAAGCGATACATGAGAGTTTTTAGCTTTTATTTTGTCATGTCCTACATTTTTCTTGGGTGTTGGGGGGGCCTTGTATTTTTCAATATGGTCACCCTGAGCATGGCTGAATTTTGTCTGACAAAACTGAGAGAACTTCAATAATCACCTCACCTCCACCTCTGTTGAGATGTTACTGCTGAAGGGATGACCCTCAAGATAATTGGGCCCTTCCAACACTGCTCTACCAGTAGTGCTGCTTCTGCCACAATGCTGGGAAGGACAGCTAAGCCTTAGAAGGTCAGGGACACTATGGAAGACCCAAAAAGGTAAAAGAAGAAGGTGCCAAGCTGCTCAGAGAACCCAAAACTCATGCAGGCCACTCTTTCAGCAGCACTACTGTTACTGAAGAATCACTTTGATTCACTTTTGGTGCTGAACTGGCACTGTCTTAGGTAGAAGCGATGCTGCTGAAAGTGGCCTATCTATATGACAGGCTCTCTCATATCTTGAAAAGAGATTTGATTTGCAGATTTTCTCTTCTGTTGTTTGCAGCTAATGAATTGGTGGGGAAAAGTACTTATTTTTTAATCTTGCTTAATGATGTTAGTTCCTTTGGACACCACTCATGGCTCTTGATACCATGGATGCTATTCCACTTAGATGAATTTTCAGACATCTATCTGAAATATTTTCAGATTTTTTTTATAATCTGTCAAAGAACCTAGTTTTACTACTAGCCTGCTGTCTAGACTACTACTAGACAGTTTACTACCAGTTGATATTCTTGAATTTTCAAGAGGATATTAATTATAAAATTATCCAGAACTCTTTGAATGAGACAACAACCCACCCACCCCAGGATATTTATGTTAATGCTATACTCGCACTATCCCTATTCTTTTATCTTAACTGATGTGTTGACAGAGGGACACTAGAAGGATTTTCCAGTCAGAAAGGAAGATATTCCTCTCTGCAAACAATGAGATGAGAGGTTATGGAGACCCCAGCTCCTTTCCTGAGCTGTACTCTTCTGTTTTCCAACTGACCCAACCTTGATTCTGACTTGATGTTAGGTGCATTTTGCGAAGTAAAATGTCACTCTATCTTAACCACTTTGCCACTTTCTCTGCATTCCCTTACGGCCTTGCAGGACTGGTCATTTGCCTGAACAGTGTGGCTCCTTCACTTCTCCACTCTCCAAGTTGTCCTGGGGAGTGGAGCCACTACAAAGCCTTACGTTGGCAGTCCCAGCCAACCTCATTCCCTCTTCTGCTGGATACTAAAGATGAGTTATTTTTGAAAAAAAAACTTTTCTCTTGTATTTTATCTGACAAATTGTGAGTCATTGAAGGACAGTGGATCAGTTGTTGTTTCAGTGTTAGTTTTTGCTACTCTCTTTCAGGTCTTGATTTATGTCCTGACCTGAACAAGCTGTATTAAATGCTAAGTCTGATTTTTTAGTTAAAAAAAACCTTAAAGTGCAGTTCAGTTGTAAATGAAGGTGGCACTGGATTAAATTCCTTTCAAGCTTGTAAAAAGTGCAGGAATGTGTAAGCTTGCCATATGAAGTATTGGTGTTAGCTGCTATATACACACATTCGCAAACAAGAGTTCTCTTCCATACACAGTTCACACTAGGTTGATGACAGAATCACAGGAAGATGTGGAAAAAGAGTTCGGGTTGTATTTCTTGGCCACATGCATACCTGTGGTTTAGAATCTTTGTTGAATCTTTGGGATTTCCAGTAGTTACGATATACAGTGGTACCTCACTTAACAAGTGCCTCGCTTAGCAAGAAATCTGCATAACAAGCAAAAATTTCTCTAGGTTTCTACCTCATGTAACAAGTGTTGCTTCACTTAACAAGCACACTCAGCAGTTTGGGCAGATGCACTGGCTGGCAGCCCTATTAAAAAAGTGTCAGGGCTGCCTAGCATGCCTGCCCATAGCGAAAGCAACACTTCCACGCTGTTCCTCCTGTGTCCGGGCATCCGCTGGGCAGAGGGAGAGAAGAGCAGTGGAGAAGAGGGAAGCAGCTCAGGGCTAGTCAGAAGGGAGCAGGGGAGAGAGAGGCTCAGGATGAAGAGAAGGAGAAAGTGGGGAGATTGCAGCCTCCTAAGCATGTCTACCCAGAAGTACGTCCCACTGTGTTAAATTGGTCTTACTCCCAGGAAAGTGTCTTTGCAGCCTCCTAAGCATGTCTACTCAGAAGTTAGCCCCACTGTGTGAAATGGGTCTTACTCCCAGGAAAGTGTCTTTGATTGCAGCCTCATAACCATGTCTACCCAGAAGTAAGCCCCATTGTGTTAAATGGAGTTTACTCCCAGGAAAGTGTCTTTAGGATTGCAGCCTAAGTGGACGTCATAGGATCATGCACATTGAATGCATGCTTTGAATTCAATTCTGGTGTTTTGTCATCATTTTTACATGCAGTTAATATTTTTATATAGATATTTTTTGGGTTGTGGAACCAATCGTATGAGTTTCCATTATTTCCTATGGGAAAATCCACTTCGCATAAAGAGCATTTCACATAACAAGCATACTTCCAGAACGAATTAATCTTGTTATGTGAGGCACCACTGTATATTTAAAAAAGAAATATGCTATTCTTTTCAATCAATATTTTAGCAAAATATGCTGCTTATTCTAAGGAAGGTGCATATATACATATATATTCAAACAGCTTCTCATACCTTCAAATGCATTATATCAATATTTTATTCCTGAATGCTAACATTTCATAAATGCTTGCAGAATTGCCATGTAAATTAAATTAGTAGTACAAGAACAAAAGATCTAGTCTTTGACTGGATAGAATATGTGGAAACGGCTTTTTCTGTCAAGAGATCTTTCCTGCTACTCGATAGTCAACATTTGAGCATGGCCATGATTTATTTTTCCTTTGCTCAAAGACAGCCAAAACAACCTCAAAGGTGCAAACACAAAGGTCCCTGTCCTGCTCTCACCAGGCAAATGGGAATAATGCCAGGGCTCCAAATGAAGCTGGGTTTTCTGGTGTGGTTAGCTATTTTGGGTGAGTACATTATCAGTGTGTTCTTGGAGATGGTGTGATAATCTCTGTGAGCTGTGGATGGCTTTTATCAGATGGTTGTTTGATTCAGGCTGGGGACATAGTCCAAGGTGAATCATTGGAAGTTCTCTTATTTGATATTATGCAACCAAATAGGCTTCAGATAAAACCACTGAATTTTCCTTTCTTGGTCCCAGCTGGACTCAACTCTTTTAAATTTTCCCTCTTTAAAATCTTCCTCTTTCCTTTCCTCTCTTTTAAATTTTCTCTTTCACCAGGAATGTCTTTTATCTATGACTGACACAATCATTTGGGAGTATGAGAAAAGCGAGATGTACTGTAACTGTATAATCCTCTGGCAGGTCTTTTTTTGTTAGTCATGAACATATAAAAAATGTGTGTTGGGGAGATGAGAAGCATCAATTATATTGTTGTTATGTGTCAGTCAGAACATCTAATGCTTCATGGTTCTTGATGAGGATACAAATAACTTGCATTCTATTCTGCATGGTTAACCGTATCTTGCCACAGCACAAGGGAATCCAGGTACAGAAGTTTGGATTCAAACATTACATGCCAGAAGTTGAAAGGGAACCAGGATGGATTGGTTGAACTTTTTTGAACAACGAGGGCTCAACTTCACATACAGTAGTTAGTCAAATGAAGTGGTATCCACACAGATTACATTCTCAGCAGCAAACATTTATACACTAAGATGTACATCTGAACTGATGGTATCCTACCCTGGATAATCTCAAACATTTAAGGAATGTGTTGTAATACATTTTTTATCCTGACTTATAACAGTCCAAGTTATAAAAGTTAGAATAAAACCTCACAATATTCTAATCAGTTTTAAAATCTAAACGAATACTTCACTTTTCTTTTCCTCTGTCATGCAATACTATTTAAATAATAGACATTTATCCAAATGATATAGGAGAATTACTTTAAAAATTTTTTAGAGTGCCTGTCTACTTCAATAAATGGGTTACCAAGGAAGCTTAAAATATGAGCAAAGAGAATCTAGCAGTTGAAAATTAAGCTTCTAAGTACAAGGGATACCATACATCAGCAATGTCAACCTTGATCAGCACTTAGCATAGATGTTATTTGAGACAGTCATGTGCATTTGAAGCCCTGGAGGGCCACATAAAATGGCAAGGTGGGCTGGATTCTGCCCATGGACCTTGAATTTGACAGCTGTGCTAAACATGAAGAGTGTTCACCTCTCTATGCATCTTTGCCATAAAAATTTAATACACTCTTAATTAAAAGGGTGTTCTTGATCTAACTAGAAATTGCAGGAAGGAAATGGTCTTTAAGAAATAAAAGGTCCAAGATATTTCTTTATGAACATTGGAAAGTGTGTATATATGTAAACCTAACATTGCTGCAATTTTTTCCCCACCACAAGTCTTTATGACTGATAATATAAACCAGGGGGTTCTAAATCACAGTCTGCAGGCCAGATCTGGCAAGCCCAGATTACTTAGGCAATGGTGCAACAGGTCAGTGGTGCAACAGGGTGCAATTGATCTGGGTGCAATAGAGCAATGGTGAAGCCTTACCATTCTGTACCACAGCCTCGACTTTTCACAGCTGACCTTCATCACAACTCAAGCCTGGAAATTGGGGGGGTGGTGCAGAACCTACTGGGACTAGAGGCAGTGGAAACAACTATTGGGCATGAGTTGCAACAAAGATTAGCTGTGAAAGCACAGGATGTGGTGTGAAATGGTAATGCTTCATGACCACCATGCCACATCCAAAATAGCTATCTGGAGACACAGTGGGCTGGAGTTTGGGGACCACGGGTATAAACTATTTTTAAATGTATTCTTCCTAATAAGAAACATTCTCAAGTTGCTTACAAAGTGCATAAAGTAGTCACCATAAATAAACTGCAAGCCCTACAAAAGTTGTCGTACTTGCTATTACTAGACATGCTTTTACATAGATGTTAATATGCACGTGTGAAGGCACACTATCCCATATGCTGAGATCCTGCGCATTGGCCAAAGACACCAGGCAATAGTTTGGCTGGGAATGTAAAAGGAGGCAAGCAAGGGTGAAAGGTGCAAAAATTGTTATTAATTAATAACAATATGAAGAGGAATCAAAATAAAGCCACAATAAATGCTCATACACTTCATAAGCACTCACAATAAGTAGGAAAATTATAGAAGCGCTAAACATGTCATCAATTTGACTGCAACCAAGACAAACAATGAACAATGAAGGGGAGTTAGGTTAGGCTGTGAAAAGGACCAAAGTTACCAGTCTTTTTTCACCTGGGGGAGAGTGGCATAACTGTAGGGCAGCATATAGGGATGAATTTCCAGCCTGTAGCAGCTTTGGATGTGCACAGGGAGAAAAGCAAGGAGAAAAGTTGAAAAATAGTTGTTTACCAATTCTTAATGCCACATTGGGGCCTACACTGCATCCAGCCTACGTAAGGATCAGGCTGAAGATGTGTTAGATCTACAACTCAGGCCATTTGACCCAGCTGGGCCAGCACAAGTTAGAATTGGATCACCCATCAGTTCAAGCATTACTATGGATGCACAGTGGCAGTTTGTAAGAACTCACACATATTAAAAGCCTTTGTGGTATCGTTGGAGCTAGACATGCGCTGTGGACAATTTATCTCAAATCTTCACTTAGCCATGAAATTTATTGGGTGACTTTGGGCCAGTCACTGTCACCCTAAGGCTGAAATCTTGTCTATACATTCCTACAGTAAGTCCCACAGAAATCAATTGGACTTACTTCTAAGTAGACATGCATATCCTGCACTGTGAAAGATTTCACAGGATGGGTGGGAAGATAAAATGGGTGGATGCAAAATGCGACCTTGGTGGATGAAGGGTTGGATAAACATATGAACTGCAGTAATATTCAGTAACTATTACTACAGAAATATATAGTTAAATAAATTCTGTACCGCTTTATGGAATTTTTACAGATGACTTTATAAGTGCCTTTCATAGATAACCATCTTTACTACCCTTTGGTCCTATTTGTGGGAATGTTGTCTGTGTAAGATACAAAGCTATTTAAAAGCTGAATATACATGATAGCTAATGCAGGTTTTTCATTGGTTTCACAAGTTTAAAAATAATCTTTTAATGTTATCATTTGTAGAAAAGCACTTAATCTCTAAATGCCAAGTCACTTAAACTGACACAGGAGAACTTTCCCTGATTTAACGCACACTGACTTTGATTTAAGCACAATGCTCCAGCTTGCATAGTCTGAAAATTGTAAAACCTGCAGTGCAATTTTTAATCTACTCAGTCTAGAGAGTCTTTCTGGAGATAATGGAAGAACTCTGGTGAAAGAGAATGAAAAATGTAGTAATGAAACATTTGTTCTTTTTAAAATTCTACATTAGAGATAGGATTGTCATTGTCATAAGACCTTCTTTGAATGGAAGTATTTCCATATACACAAGGGGGTGATTTTGTGGGTCCTTCCTGCAGTTTCTGAACTTTTTAATGGGACTGGGTTGTTTTTTAGTTGAATTAATTGTACATGCTGCACCTCTAGTGGTCCAGATCCCTGTTTGTATTGAACTGGGCTGTTAGCCCAGTAATAAATACCATCTTCTCCTATTCAGTGGCTTGCATAAAGAAGTTAAAATATATTAAATAATTTATTAATTATTTAAGATAATGCATATGAAAAGAACGTATGTCGAGTAGTGTTCTGTTGTTGATTCACGTTATCTCCCAATATGCAGTTTTAAATTTCTGGCTATACATAAATCTAGCCACATTACAAAAGTCTTAAGATAAACAAACTGCTTAAGGCAATAAGAATGGTTCCTCTCATTCCTTAAATAATGATTCCTGTAAGTTTCACCAACCCTATCTCTACTGCCAATGCTCTGTAAATACAAACATTGTGTTTACATTAGAAATTAAAATATCTAGCTTGCAGGCAACAAATAAAAGTTGGCATCCCATTTCCGATGCTATGATCTGTCTCACTAGAAACACTGCCCATTGTATAAATGTTTGCTTTTTAAAGTATGGCATCAAAGGAAACTGCAGTGCTGTGTTGAATACAAAAAGGCAATTTGGAAATTTGCACTGTTTGGTTGTTGTTGTACTCTTCATGGGTTGGGTGTGTTTGCACATTTTGCCATTCTCTGTCCCACTGGAGTGGGTTCAATCTTACTGGAGTGAAACGTGCTATAAAAGGCTCCTTTCCAAATCGATTCTACTGCTTGCTCTTTCTGCAGCACTTGGACTTGGGTTGGAAAGGCCGACTTCCTCTTTGCATGAAACGGACAAAATGAGGTGTCATTTTCAGCATCAGGGTTGTTCTCTCATTCTGGATGATGAAGAAAACAATCCAGGTTGGAAGCAGTCCACAAGTTCTTGTGTATTATTTTCCACTTGTTCAGTGCACATCTTAAGAGCGTTTACTGAGGAACTAGTGCCACAAGTCCAAAATTCTAATCTATGACTCTATTTCATATGTGTATATGTGATATATGACTTCTTCTTACGAAGTGTACAGATGCCATAGGAAGGCAGCCTTTGCAGCCATATTATGGAACTGGTATAGCATAGCGGCCAAGAAACTGATTTGAGAATCAGGATGTCCCTGGTCTGAATCTTGCTTTCCATGCATTGTGAAGACCTATGGTTAATACAATAAGTCTGATTCTGTGCTACGTTCCATGAATCATAGGAAAGCTATTCCCAGCTGCAACATGGAGATTATTCGTACTAAACCTACATGGTGGTACTATTTCCCACTATACAACATACCAACTCATCAACATAGAGTATATACAGTATACTATTCATAGTTCTGTAATTTCAGCACTAAGGGGCATACTGAAAAATTGTCCTCACAGATGCAAAAATTGTCCTCACAGATTGTTTCTTATATCTCCTCAATGCTTTTCCATAACTACAGTTCGCATAAATAAATCCCTACAGTTAATTACACTGTTGCCTGAACAATTAATCAATTATGGAGATTATTTTGTTATCCAGCTTCCTATAGGTACAGGTACAGTACATGGTATAGATAGGTACAGTACATGATACATGATACAGTCATGTATCATGATACAGTACATCCCAAATGAACAAAACTGTTAAGTGTCAAACCCTGAAAAAACCTGGGTAAGGAAGACTTAAGATTTTAAGCCTTCTTCCCTTTCTGACTTCAAATAAAATGCTGCTGTTTTAGTAAAAGAAAAAGGTTTTCTTACTTATCAGCAACTTACAGCACACTTCCTTATCTGTGACATTCAAAACAAAATTCCTTCTTTAAGGTGTCCTCAGATCTTGAAGCTCTGGGGCATCTACAAGGTGGTCTACTCCTGTCAATGAGATTATAGGGCTATAAAAAGCACAACCCTAACCAATTTCGGCCAGCCTAACTCATCTGTCATTTCTTGCTGTGGTGGTATGGGAAGTTGGCATATCCCTAACCCCCCTCCCCCCACTTCCAAGTGGGGCAGAAGTGCCTTATGAAATACCAGGCCAGCACAGGATTTATGCCGTGTTAATGCCAGCCTAATTTGAGATAGGCTGGAGATTAGGATTGTAGCCAACAGCTGATGAAGTCATAATGCACCACTTCTGTTTACACTGAATCTTCCTTTAAAAAGCAAGAAAACGTAATAACTGCAAGGAACTTCTTTGTTTGGAGAAACCAGTGGAAATGGGTTCTCTGTTCTCAAGAGGATGAAACCAGTTGCCTCATTATCTGAATTATATATAACAGACGTGGAAAGTGTGCTCATAGAGGGTTATGGAGCTGGGCACTAACTCCGTATCATAAATTATTTGTCCCAATCTGTTTAAAAAAAACTATTTTATTGATTTTTATCAAAGGTAAGAAAAGGAAAAAAGCAAAGTAGCAAAAAGAGAAAAAGTAACAAAGAATAAAACAAAACAACAGAGATAAAAAATATTAGCACTTAAGTGGCGAATGCAGACTTATAAATTTACATTTTTTTAGGCTGCAATCCTAAAGACACTTTCCTGGGAGTAAGACCCATTGAAAACAATAGGACTTACTTTTGAGTAGACAAGGTTAGGATTGTGCTCCCAGTCTCATACCAATTCCTACAATGTAGTAGTCTATCTTAAACTACTATAGTTTATCTTATCCCCAGAACTATTTTTAATAATCAGTCTTAAACAATTGCATGTTAATACCTCTGAGCACATGTGGATTGCACACATTTCCTTCTCAAGCAGACAGCCAATCCAATTCTGCTCTCCACCGATTAGGTAACATGGGGGCTGCACTTACATAGGAGTAAGGCTGCAGTCTTGAAGACACTTTCCTGGGAGTAAGACCACTGAACACAATGGGGCTTACTTTTGAGTAGACATGGTTAGGCTTGTGCTCCAATTCTCACTGAGTTCAAAGGGATTTACTTCTGAGTAAAGATACAAAGGCTTGTGCAGGCACTTTCTTCAAATGTTAGCTCACCTGGTAATGACCCATCCCTGGTATTAGGATTTTGCCTTGTAATATTACTGAAATAAATGCTAGCAGCTCGCTTCGACTTCATATGGTCCACCTATTCAAAGTATACCTGGAAGTTATTAGTTACATGAAGGTCAGTCACTTCCAGTTACATCAAACACCAATAAAAGGCTCTGGATGAACGGAAGTTCTCTTTGTGAGAGTGGAAAAGCATGTGTTGGAGCTCTGCCCACAGAGCCACTGTTATCTGTGGATCCAATCCTATTCAACATTCTACCACAGGTGCAACCCTGAGGTAAGGGAACAAATGTTCCCGTACATTGAGGAGGCCTCTGTGACTGTGTTTCCACCAAAGGATGCAGTGCAGTCCCGTCTCAATTCTCTTCGGGGTGGGGTGGGGTGGGGGGTCAGTGGCGACTTTGAGGGAGAAATGCAGGCCCCTCTAGCTCTTGTGAGAAGAACTGAGGAGGGAGCTGATATATAGAGCAAATGTGACAGGCAAATGTGTTTTGTGGGTGAGGTTACCAGATGGAAAGTGGGGAAGGGGGAGGTAAGCCAGACTAGAGTGACTCTCCCTTTAACCAAGGTCCAGAAGCAGGAATTTGGTCAAGTGTGGCTTTTGAAACCCTTCCATGTGGGGCTGCAGCCTGCACCTGTCCAAATTCCCTCTTCAGCCATTAAAGGTAGAGACGCTCAAATCTCACACCCTCCCCCACTTTGTATCTGAGACAGAGACTGCAACCCACAAAGGGGGTTTTCAAGTAGGGAAGTCTGTAATCCCTACCCACAGATAAGGGGGGTTGAAACCCCTACCCATAACTATGGGATACTGTAACCACTACCCACAAATAACCACTCCCCGCCTGGGTTGTCTCCCACACTTGTCCCCCCCAAAAGCCTGTCTCCTTCAGGGTGACCATATGTCATAACCAGAAAAGAGAACAAGACCCTTTTTAAAAGTAAGACACCCAAGAAAAATATAGGACAAGACAAAATAAAAGCTAAAAAAACTTACATTTGTTGCTTTCATTTGGTTAAAATAAACAACATATTACATATTATTAAATTATTCCATATTATTTTTATTGTTATTTATTCATGCTATTTACTTATTAATATTAATTATTCCATAATTATTAATTACAAGAAGGCTACAGGCTCATGGTGACCATATGTCCTATTTTCCCAGGACATTTTTTTTAGCTTTGTGTCCTGGAGGGGAAAGAAGTCAAGAAAAAAGAGGACAATGATGTTTTTTCCAGGACACAAGGTTAAAAAAAGGGATATGTCCTGGGGAAAAAGAGGACATGTGGTCACCTTGATTATATAGAATTTAATAATTCCAAGAAGACTACATGCTTCCTGCTCAAAGGAAAAGGAGGACAATGAAGTTTTTTTGTCCAAGACACAAGTTTAAAAAAGAGGATACTTCCTGGAAAAAGAGGACATGTGGACACCCTGATTATTTTTATTTATTTATTTATTTGTTTGTTTAATTTATATCCCGCCTTTACTCACCTGCAAGAAGGAGCTCAAGGCGGCTAACATCACTCAGAAAAATAAAACACCATTAAAGTAGAATTATAAATATAGATTAAAACATAATTAAAATACAATTAGAGTAAAAAAAACTGAGAACATATATATTTTAGATTATATATAATTTAACAATTCCAAGAAGACTACATGCTTCCTGCTCACAAGGAAAGAGGGGACAATGAAGATTATTATTACTGTTTTTTTTTCAGGACACAAGGCTAGAAAAGAGGACATGTCCTGGGAAAAGAGGGCATGTGTCCAGCCTGCTCTCCTTGGAGAGGGGTGCCTCCACTCCCTGGGGTGGAGGTGGCCACCCTGACCCTCCCCACCCCATGCAAGGCTGGAGCTCCTCCTGGGCAGGAGCAGCAGATGCTGGAGGGGCGCTGGAGGTGGCAGGCAGGGCTGCCTGCCAGGGGGAAGCGCCTGGGAACAGCCAGCCCATAAAAGAGCAGGAGCCTCCAGCCCCTTCGCCTCTGCCTGCCTGCCTGGAGAAGGAGAAGAAGGAGAAGGATGTTGTTCTGGCACACACAGCCCGAGCACTACAACCAACACCCAGCCGGCAGCTACCTGCGGTGAGTAAGAGGCACGCAGTCTACTCGGAAGTAAGCCCCATGCTACTCAATGGGGCTTACTCCCAGGTAATGCTGCACCCTGGGCCAGTGACTTCCAAGGGAAGAGCCTTCCTGCGCCCCAGGTAGAGTGACCAGATGTCTTCTTTTCCCAGACATGTATCCTCTTTTTTGCCTTGTGTCCCGGGAAAAAAAATTGTCCTTCTTGTGAGTAGGCAGCATGTAGCCTTCTTGTAATTAATACATTATATGCAATCGTTTTAATAAGCACTATAGTGTTTGAATTAACTTAAGAGTGTTTGTGTACTAATTTTAAATTTAGTCATAAGCATTATAATATTTGAATTAACTAGAGTGTTTTAATAAATTATGTGGAATAGTGCAATCTTTAGCATGTCTACTCAGAAGTAAGTCCCATTCTATTCAATGGAACTTGCTCTCAGGAAAGTGTATATAGGATTGCAGCCTAAGTAACTATAGAGTTTGAATTAACCACATGTAAACTATATATATATGAAAAGCATATATGAGGATTCTTTGATTTTACTTTGTCGTATTCTACTTTTTTCTGGGGTGCTCTACATTTTGGGGGGAACTTGTCCTCTTTTGCGGTTATGGCATCTGGGCACATATGCTGTTGTCCACCTTCTGGTGGGTGGTGGTGGTGGTGGTGGTATGGAGAGGTGCCTTGCAGGGAGCCCTACTGAAGGCAGACCAGGGTGACCATATGTCCTATTTTTTCCAGGACATGTTCTCTTTTTTTAGCCTTCCTGGAAAAAATCTTCATTGTCCTCCTTTCCCTTGTGAGCAGGGAGCATGGAGCCTTCTTGTAATTAAGAAATGTTGTGTAACATATTATATGTAATAGTTTTAAATTTAATAATAAGCAAAGTAGCTTTTAAATTAAATACTTGAAAGCATTGTGCATGAGTGTTTTTAGCTTTTACTTTGTCATGTCCTCCATTTTCCTTGGGTGTCCTACATTTTGGAGGGCCTTGTCCTCTTTTATAGTTGTGATATCCAGTCACCCTGACCGTGCAAGGGAACCCGAAAGAGGCAGGCAGAGTTTTGGCCTCCCATAGGAGAGGAAAGCATTCAGGTTTGCTGGTTGATGAAACCAGTTGGACAGACCAAGTTGTCAACTGTGGACCTGGGAGTACATGGAATACAACAACTGTGCACTCCTATGGTGGCTGCAGCACTAAGCACCCTGACCTGGGGGTAAGCCCTGCTGAACACAGTGAGATTTATGATGCATAGGATTGGGCTGTCTGGAACCTGCCACGCTGTGATGGCACATGTGGTTTAGAGTTCCACAGGACCCGCAAATAGTTCCCTTTCCTCCAGGAACTTCCACTCTAAAAAAACTGGTGTGCCGCAAGTGGTCCACAGGTGTGACATTGGAATTTGGGGAAGGTCGTATATGAGTAGGGCCAATCGGGGATGTGAGTCTCCCCCCCCAGCCCGTGTGACCTGTCAATGGTCAGAATCCTGATGGTGTTCCCTGACAATTTTAGTGCTTGTCAGTATTTGCCATGAGATTAAAAAAATGGTTGAAAACTGCTAAATTAGTACAAGGAGGAGTAGAAGATGTGTATTTTTTGTGTAATGGGGGAGGTGTATGTGTACAGGGTGTGATGTGTATACACCATAAAAGTTTCTGAGTTTGTATAGATACTGGTCTTGGCAAGAATACTTGGTTATGTGATGCAGTGCATGAAACAGCTCAGGTCTTTGAGTCTTTTATATTGATCTCTATGTAGTGTACACCTTTCTGTTTCATTGAGAGAATACTATGCATCAATGAAGTAATTATCTTGGCCCCTAAAAGTGGCTGGTGTTCCTCTCTTAAAGCTTTCAGTAGCACTATTGCCATATCGATGTCAGTCTGTATACTGTGTATACAGGATGTTTGGTCTGTATGCATTTACAGTAATTTGCTCAATGCTTGTACAGCAGTATACATAGCTTGTACACTGCATGTTCAAAGGTCTAGTTGTCACCTAACTTTTAAAATGTGTGGTCACAAGTGTGAGTACAGGTATAATCATGTAATATGATGTGTGAATAGCCTTAAAATCTTCTACT
This sequence comes from Cryptoblepharus egeriae, assembly GCA_030015325.1. Classification (NCBI taxonomy): domain Eukaryota; kingdom Metazoa; phylum Chordata; class Lepidosauria; order Squamata; family Scincidae; genus Cryptoblepharus; species Cryptoblepharus egeriae. The sequence goes on along the minus strand of JAREYC010000001.1, from coordinate 65,179,464 downwards.
CAGAAGAGGGAATGGAATAGGTATTCTATGAAGCTCTTGTGGATATTGATTCATTCAGTTTAACAGAGATGTGATGTAAGTTTGAACAAAAACCGTCTAAAAACATAGTGGGTTGTCAGACGACAACGCCATATATTGTCCTTAAATCAGTTACCCCTTTTAATTCTCTCTCACCAATCTGTCATACTCTGTTAAAAAGTCCTTGAACATGGATAGAGGAACTAGTCTATATGTATGATTATTAGAGTAATGTTTCCCAAACTGTGGATCAGGACTCACCAGTGAAGCACAAGCTTTTTTTGGAGGGTAACAAAAGGTTTTTGAAACAGTCCAAAACAACCATGCAAGTAGTCAGTTCATGGAAGAAAATTGTTAGCTAATATGCTAAACTATGCTATGAAGTAATTTTTATATCGCCAAATTAAAATGTCACTTTTCTGATTTTCTGTTGATCATTTTCAATTGATTTTCAGTTTCACTTGCCGTAAATCATGTGTGAACCCAGTTTCAGCCTTTTGTTTCACCTTGAAGTCCTTAACTTCACATCAGTTTCGTTAACTCACATCCAGCTCACCAGTTAAGCCTTCTTGGCACCCAGGAATGACTGTAATGTTTTAGGGGAACCATTCTTGAATGCCATTCCTAGGGAGACTAGCAAACGTCTGTCCGTAGGAGCCTCAGAAGTAGGGAACCCTGTTTATTATTTATTTTTATTAATAATTTTTTTCTATAGCTTTTTTTCTAGTGTGTCATGATTGATTGTCATTTTAAAAAGTGTTGCTCAGTGCCAAAAAGTTTGGGAAGCACTAGGCTAGAGTGAGTGTGTGGGAATTTGGATTTATTAGTACAGAGTGTCATGTGAAAGGATATGCTTCCGTTGCATGTTATAAAAGAAAAAAAATATTGTTACTGTATGATCATGGCTGTGAGTTCTGTATATAACTCAGGAATAGTAGTTTTTCATGTAATGCAGAATTCAGTCTAATCTTTTTTTGATACAGAATCCTTCCTTTTTGGTATATGAATTGTTTGCAATGAAACTCCTTGAGCATTTTGACATTAAGTCACAGATTTGGAGTGCTGTTTCTTCCTTTGTTATTGACCTTCCTCTATGTTGACCTTCAGGGCTCACTCTATTGTATATTGAAGTGGCACTTGGAGGATTTTAAGGTAGGAAGGTAAAGTATCACCTGCCTTCTGTGGTCCGAAACAGCAGTGTCTTTTACTGACATCATCTGATAGAAGCAGGAAAACTGTGGGGTTGGAAAATGGTTCAACATCCTTCCCCATCACTGCTGCTGTGATTAAAGTTCTGCAGCCCTATGCCACACATTGATACTTGAAAGTAAAGACTTCTTGTATACAACTACAGGTCACCCAAGTAATCCATATTTTGGACCTGACCAATCAATCTTTTCGCTAAACCAGTCAGAAACTTGAAGCATTTGGATTGGGAACAAAATGCTCCCTAAAAGCATGAACGATGCTGTTCATATGCAATCATATGCAATGCTGAGAAGGTTTTTCTTCCCCTCATAATTTCTAATTTGAAAATAATATTTTGTGTCAATGTTTAATAAAATTCCATTATTTGTACTGTTGGACTATATAAATTCATACTGAGATTCACATGAATTAATGCTCATCCCTACAAAGGATTCCTACATGCAAGAAAAACTGACATGTTGGAAGAAATAATGCAAGCCTAACTTTGCTTTTTCCTTGACATCTATGCAAAAGGAATTATTTGTAGGGATGAGCATTAATTCATGTGAATCTCGATATGAATTTATATAGTCCACAGATAGGTTTGCTATTAGTATGCCTAGTGGACTACTGCTGTAAATCATAACCTGTCTTTGTATCCACAGCTAGGGCTGTGGGTGGCGCAAGTGGCTAAGACACTGTGCTTGTTAACCAGCAGGCCAGGGCTCGGGACCCGGGTCAGCCCCACAAGACAGGGTGAGCTCCTGTCCTTAGCCCAGCTCTGCGACGCCAGCTGGATCCAATCGTATTGGCTCTGCCTTTCCATTGGACTAATTCAGTGGCGTGGAGAGGGGGATTTGCTGCTTGGGTAACAGCCTATCCTCCATAACAATCTAACCCAGGCTTTCGTGCTTCGCATGCAGCGTATGCACCGCCAAGCACGATATCATAGTCTTCCAAGACTGACGGAGTCCTGCTTTTTTTTAATCCTTGCTATGCTGTGTATGCATGCTACAGAGAGGCAGATGTTGTCATAACAGCATTGCTCAAATTGTTGTTGAGGTGTAACAGACAGAATTTGAAAAACTAGAAATTACTTCAAGTTAATCCTTCTGGGTTTAAAAATCTAATCAAGTTTAGTCATGGCTACCTGCTATCCTTCAAAAAAATAATAAGACTTTGAAACCAAACATCAGTGCTGACTACAGAAAAGGAAGTCACACGGTCTAATCCTAAACTTACTCACCATACCTGCTTACCTTGTCTGTCTGTCTAATCTATATATTCTATCTATCTATATATTCTATCTCTCTGTCTAATCTATCTATAGTATTTTTAAATCACTTTTCACCTTAAAAGTTCACAAAGCGGTTTACAAAGAAAATGAAAAGAATAATGGCTAATGGGTCCCTGTCCCAAAAGGGCTTACAACCTAAAAAGATGGAAAAAGAATATCAGCAGAAGCAACTATAAAAGACATTATTGGAGTGAAAAGGGCCAGTTACTCTTCCCCTGCTAAATAAAAGAAGAACACCCACTTGAAAGAGTGCCTCTTGCCCAGTTAGCAGGGAATTATTATTTTAATGTAACTATTCACATGTTGTTCATTATGATTGCATTAATTTGTTGAGTTCTCCACCAAGCTATGACATGTCAAAACTTGCCTGGATTACCAGACAATCTCCTTAATCCAAGGAAAGTCAATCTCCTTAATTCAGTATAACCATGCCTTGTTATAGGGGCATGACTAGGGTGTACATCACCTGGTGCGGGAGGCCAGTGCGTCACCCCCATATATTGGGCAATAATATGAATGGTGGGCGTGGTTATGTGCCATTGCCTCACCTCCACTACTTTTTTAGCCTTACATTTTAATAAAGTGGTTTGTTTCACTGCATTCTGTTGTAAATTGCACATTCAAAGGTGTATAACATGATGGGATTATCTCTAGAAACTATGATTTTAGCCATTTAGTTCATGTGCTGCCACCCCGTTCCAGGGTGCCTCCTTTCTAACACCCTAGTAACATATCTGATTGGGACCATTTTGTAAGTCTTGGACTCTCCTGGACTGACCTTCCACTCCAGCCAAGGCATGCTTGCTTACTCACCAGTATACACAGCTGTGCAGTTCACATCCATTTTCAATGAATTTCAGTGCAGTAATCAGGGACCTACTTCTGGGGTGATTTGTGGGGGCTGTGTTCATTGGATTAGGACAATTCTCTTGTTCTTAGATTCCTCTCAGCCTTCCCTTAACATTGAACTAAGGCATGTTTGCCTACTCACGAGTAAAGCCGCGGTATGGGTCACTTTAATTTTCCATAGAGTTCAATGCATATTTTTAATTTTTAGTTTTATGGCCATAACTTTTGATAGGAATGTGCTATTTCAAAACCGATTTTTGAATTGGATTCTGCTCTTCAATACAAATCCAATGGTATAGGACTTGATGGGCTGGATGCACCATAACAAAGTTATGTGTGTATTTAAGTTTTTAAGTCCCCCAGTGCCCATCACCCCCCCTTGGGCACGACACCTGGTGCAGACTGCACAACCTGCACAACCCTAGTGACGCCGCTGCTTGGTCAAAAATATTTTCACATACCAACAGAACATTTCAACAAATAAGATTTTGGATTGAGCCTGAAGAAAGTTGCATACAGATAACATTATCCTCCAAGTATTGTTTTTAAGCCTATAATACTGTATTACAAGCCACTGTGGTACTTTTATATACCTAATTCTTATTGGGGGAAAAAAGTGGGAGAGAAGTATGTTAGAAAAGGTTTAGAGGCAAAACTGAGAAAAGAACTATGGAAGAATCGCAAGAAGAATAAGTAAGGCTGCCATCTAAGAGCCCATCTATGTTGAAGACTTTTTCGTCCTATTTGCTATGTGCTTTAGTTTTCTGATCAAATAGATGCTGGGTTACTAGAACTTTCATTGGAGATATTGCTTAAAATAATTCTGATTAAGAAAGATAATGTAAAACTGGCCAGGTGGCTACCTTTATTGATATTAAGCTTCTTCAATTAGCTTTTCCCAGGGCTGGAATCCAAGGCTTAACTGGTAATACCCCTTGAAGATTGGGAATCACATGAGAGCAAAACAGGTTGAGAGCTGGTATATAGTGCAGAGTTTCAAGCAATTGTCTTGGGTGTTGAGGCACCTTGGGTTGGGCTCCTGGGTGGAACTGAACTTAAACTTTGCAAAGGAAAAGGTTATGTTGGTAATCTTTCATTGTAATCACTCATAAACAAAGGAGTGCTGTTTCTCCTCCTTTGTTCACTTTGTCCTTAATATAATGTAGATGGCAAGTCTTTGGGATGGACAACTGCATAATTTTATGTTGTGTAAGAACATTATCAACTCAGCTCTTGGGAATAAATAGTTCTAAAAGAAATAACTTTTAGTGCTTTAAATTGAGCTATTGTTGCAGAAGATGGCTGTAGAAAGATGCCCTTGGGGATCACTCCAGGGTGGAAAGAGCCTTTCATTGATCCTGGAATGATTTGCCTTTTTGAGGCTACAGAGATAACTGCTCTTCCAAGATGACCACTTAAAACTTTTTCATTTTTTTTTCATAGGTGTCCACCCTTCCTGTGGTTGTCTACAACAACCACAGCAGGTAGTTAAGGCCTAACAAACCTTTCTAAGACTAGGAGATACGTCTGCAGAGATCTCACCAAATTAAGAACAAACAGAAGTCATTGCATCTTTCTCCTACAATGCCTCTGTAAAGTACATAAAAGTCCTTAGCTTAATTAAGATTGCAGACATTTTCACACTTGGCAGCAAGAACTGTTGGACTGATTTCTAAGTAAACATGCATAGGCTTTAGCTACGTGTCTGAGAGGAATTTTCATCCACTTTTAAGTCTTTTGACCACTTCACCTACTAAGTTTGTCCTTAAATTTTGCATTAATTTAAATTTTACAACTTTTGAGTGTATAGTTGAAAAGCAGAAGTTGAGTCATTAAACATCTCAATATGGGAAATACATTTATCATACAGATATAGCTGTCAAGAAGCCGTGATACATCAACAGCCAAATCCAGAGCAACTAATCTGTCCATGCAAGAGCCCTTGGGTTGCCCTGTCTATCACTAAGGTGGAGCAACTGCAAGATTGGAAAAGGCTTGGGGCAGAGCAAGGCAATGTGGGGTGTCCCAAGAGATGTGGATCTGCTCTGCTCTAGCTGCTCTGTCAAGGCAGTTCAAGAGAGGCATGTTTAGGGCATGTTTAGCATTACCTAGGGCAGAGCCATTACTCTGTATCCAGAGCCTGTTTCCAAGGCAGAAATGCTCTCTTCCAGTTCCTCAGAGTTATACTGCCTCAGGATCAGGTATAGTAATGAGTAGACCCATAGGGGACCATGATAAGGCCCAAGTAAGAATGGCAGTGTTAACAAAAAATCTGAGTTCTTGGCCATCCTATCTGCAACCCTTGCCGCTCAACCTAAGGATATGGAACAACTACGGCTGCCCAGTAACTTGTGGATATAGCAGGCCGCTCCAAGAAGCCCCTTATATTCACTATAGAATGTATTAGCATCTCATCAGGGACTCCTTATAAGGCAGGCACCCAGTGGCGTCACCAAACTGGTGTGGCTAGTGTGGGCCCCACTGGGTGACGCACTCCATAGAGGTGACGCACTGGAGGATTTTGGCAGGGCCCAGGTGTCAGCACACCCATTTGGGCCTGCTCCTGGCTGCTGCTCTGCCTTCTGAGTGAGGCCGAATGGCCGTGCAGAGGCACGCTCTAAGGAAGTCTCCTTTGAAGCTGTTCGGCTTCAGAGGAGACTGCATAGGCAGCAGAGTTAGCACCTGCGCAGTTGCTTCTGAAGCTGAATGGCTTCAGAAGAGTACTGCACTGGCACCAACTCTGATGCCTACACAGTCTCCTCTGAAGCCAAAAGGCTTCAAAAAGTACTGAGCATGAGTCAGAGTTGGTGCCTGAGCAGTACTCTTTCTGAAGTTAGTTGGCTTCAGAAGCGACTGCACAGGCGCAAACTTTGGTGACTGCGCAGTCCCGGAAGGGGGGTGCGTGCGTCCCAGGTATGATGCGCAGACTCCCGCACCAGGTGATGCACAGAGTTGTGTTGCCACTGTAGGCATCACAGCTGTTCCTTTTTCAGTGTGATCTGAGGGGCATCTCTTCAGGAGCAAGCCCTCCTTAGGTGTCACTTACTTAGCATGCTCTGGAGCAGCTACTGGCAGCCCAGGCTTCCTGACTCTCTGGATGCAACATAACTTCTCTGCTCTGGATACAGAGTAGTTAGGAGAGAGCAGCTGGGGCAGAGCAGGCTGAACTTGCTCTGGATTTGGTCATTAGTACTGTAGTATTTATTCTATGGCTTCTTCATAAAGCCTAAAATGACATTTTTATATCCTTCAGATATGATCAGGCCACATTAAGCACCATGCCCTGATTTAAAAGAAAAAAAAATCTAAGTTTTTCTTCTGAAACTTTTTTCCTTTAGCATCCTAGCTGAAGAAGAGTACATGAACACTGTTTTTAAAGCTTTAGAAAACATGTTTTGCTGAGTCTATGAATTGTTAGAGTTTATTGATATGGCTACCTAACTTTCAGGACAATCCAGAGCAACTAATCTGTCCACATAAGAGCCCTTAGGTTGCCCTATCTAACACTAGGTTGGAGCAACTGCAAGATGCTCCAGCCCAGTTACTCTGAAGGAGGCTTAGGGCAGAGCAAGGCAAGATAGGGTGCCCTAAGAGAGGTGGACCTGCTCTGCCCTAGCTGGGGCAGCCTAAGCAGCTCAGGAGAGGCAAGTTGAGGGCATGTTTAGCATTGCCTAGGGCAGAGCAGTTACTCTGAATCAAGAGCCTGTTTCCAAGGCAGAAATGCCCTCTTCCAGCCCTCAGAGTTATACCACCTCAGGAGCAGGTATAGTAATGAGTAGACCCATAGGGGTCCATGATAAGGCCCAAGTAAGAATGGCAGTGTTGACCAAAAATCTGAGTTCTTGGCCATCCTAGGTGCAACCCCTTCCTCTCAACCTCAGGATATGGAACAAACTACGGCTGCCCACAAACCTCAGGATACAGCAGGCCACTCCAAGAAGCCCCTTGTATTCACTGTAGAATGTACTGGCATCTCATCAGGGACTCCTTATAAGGCAGGCACCCAGTGGCGTCACCAGACTGGTGCGGCTGGTGTGGGCTGCATTGGGGATGCGCTCCGTATGGGGTGATGTGCCGGAGGAGTTTGACTGTCCTTTGGCAGGCCCCGGGCGTCAGCACCCCCATTCAGGCCTGCTCCAAGGCGGAGCAGCAGCCAGAAGCTGCCACTTGTCTGAGGAGCTGGCCTGAACGGCCATCTGAGGTGCACTGCGCAGAAACACACTGAGCATGGTGAACAGCTTCAGAGGAGACTTCCTTAGAGCAAAGAAAGTCCGCGCCTCTGCACAGCCATTTGGCCTCACTCAGGAGGCGGAGCGGCAGCCAAATGGCTTCAGAAAGAGTATTGCACAGGCACCAACTCTGACGCCTGCACAGTCTCCCCCGAAGCCAAAAGGCTTCAGAAAAGTACTGCGCAGAAACACTTCAGAAACAACTGCGCAGGCGCAAACTATGGTGACTGCGCAGTCCAGGTGGGGGGGCGTGCATCCCAGGGATGACGCACAGACTTCCGCACCAGGTGATGTGCAGAGTCATGTCACCACTGTAGGCACCACAGCTGTTCCTTGTTCAGTGTGATCTGAGGGGTGTCTCCTCAGGAGCAAGTCTTCCCCTTGTTTAAATTACTTAGCATGCTCTGGAGCAGTTAGGGCAGCCCAGGCATCCTGACTCTCTGGATTCAGCATAACTTTCTGCTCCGGATACAGAATAGTTAGGAGAGTGCAGTTAGGTCAGAGCATGCTGAATTTGCTCTGGATTGTGTCCTTTGAGACAAATTAGGACAGCTCTTCAGATAAATCCCAAGACTGAAGTAAAAGGAGAGGGAGGTCACAACACAACTTGGCTTTGTAGACTGCTTTATAAAAATAGCAAGAACAAAGCAAATAGGGTGAAAATAAGGTGGGCTTTCCTCACTGAGTCTCAATGTCTGTCTTAGATCAGACCTTCAATGAGTAAAATACTGCACAACATTATTTTTTTAAGACCTGGACATGATCCCCCGGATATAATCTACCACAGTGGTATTCATAGTGAGTGTTGAGACCCCCTTGAGGAATTGCGACCTCAGGTCGCGAGAGGGTGGTATCCGCCATCTTGGAATCTGGTACTGGGGGTCCCAAACAGATTTTGGGGATCACAGGCTGAAATGAGTACCACTGACATGAGTAAAGAAATCTACCATTTTAGTTACAATATCAGATCTATCACAACATCATACAAACTCTTAAAGTTCATAAAGGATAAGGAAAAAATGAGTGTATCCTTATAATATTCCGTGACAATAAAAGTAATCATCATTAAATACAATATTGGATAGTACTTTTATGATCAGAGCATTTCACCTCCATTCTCAGTAATATTTCTAGTAACCTAAAGCATCCTAATAAGGTTTGGCTCTGTTATCTCTATTACAGGTGGGAAACTAAGGGATATTGACTTAAGGCCATCCAGTTAGTTTGCTGCTAGAGTAAAATTTGAGCTAGTGATTTTTTAGCATCTACTTAACTGCACAAATAGTATTTCAGTTCCAAGTATTTATTGTAGCAGTAATAACTGCATGCAGGGAGTGGGATAGTAAGCCCACAGAATATAAATTCTTCAAGTGAATGGATAAGTGGCCATGCAGAGTTCAATGTCTATACCAGGTTGTGAGCTGGTCGTCTTATCTTATGCATTTGTAGTATGTGTGGGTAATATGCAAATAGATCCAATAATATAGAGTGGTTCCTTTTTTTAAGATGTTTGTTACTGATGTTCTGCCTGGCTATATTTTTGTCAGGCTGTGTGTCACAGTACGGTGGTGCTTCACATTAAGAGCTTAATTTGTTCTGGAGGCCTGCTCTTTAAGTGAAACGCTCTTTAAGTGAAGCAGATTTTTCCATAGGAAATAATGGAAACTCAGACAATTGGTTCCACAACCCCCAAAATATTCATATAAAAATATTAACTGGATGTAAAAATGATGACAAAAAACTGTAATTGAATTCAAAACATGCATTCAATGTGCATGATCCTATGAAGTCTACTTAGGCTACAATCCTGGAAGGAAGCCCCATTTAACACAATGGGGCTTACTTCTGGGTAGACGTGGTTAAGAGGCTGCAATCAAAGACACTTTCCTGGAAGTAAGCCCCATTTAACACAATGGGGCTTACTTCTGGGTAGACGTGGTTAAGAGGCTGCAATCAAAGACACTTTCCTGGGAGTAAGCCCCATTTAACACAATGGGGTTACTTCTGAGTTGACATAGTTATGAGACTGCAATCAAAGACACTTTCCTGGGAGGCTTACCTAGGTTGCTGCTGGACGTTCGAGGTGGTCGGTGGGGGCAGTTAGGGGCAGCTGCCTCTGGCACCTCCAGGCAACTGCCCCCAAGTTGGGGGCAGTTAGAGCCAGCAGCGCTGGCCGGCAGCCCTTTTAAAGAGCCCTGCGGAGTGTCAGGGCTGCATAGCATGCGTGCCCATAACGTGCTTGCTTGTTAAGTGAAGCGGAACTTGTTATGTGAAGCAAGATTTCTTGGAAATTTTTGCTTGTTATGTGAAACGCTTGTTAAGCGAGGTACCACTGTACTAGAAACTTGTCTGCTTTTTCAGACTTAATGCAGCAGTTGAGGTGCCTTTTAGCCTTTATTTCTCCGTAAAATGAAATGGCAGTGGGTTTTTTTCCCCTGTTAGTTAAGAACTTAAAATTGTGTTTATTGCCAGACAAGCATGTTTTGCTTAATGGGTACTGAAGGCTCCCTCGTCTCTCCCATTGTGGTGATGAAACAGTGAATGATTAAGCAGTACAGAAGCAGAGCAAACATCTTTTTGCCCTAATTTCTAGTCTATGTCTATAGTGCTTAAATGGTGCTTAAATGTGTGCATGGCATGAAATCATGCCTTTTTTCTTCAGAGCTGGAATGTAAATGGATTTCATGTGACTGGTGGACAGAAATGTGTACAGAAGATGGTCTTATCATCTCTGTATCTCTCTCAGAGCATTTTGGATAGAAAACAAAAATATCACATTCAGTGAATATTATATTGATTAGGGAAGCTAGGGTGTATGTAATAGTTATTTTTATTTTAAAACTATTTGAATGCAATTCTTGTACAGGTATCCTCCACTTTTTGGTTAGGGGCCAAATCACTGTCCAAACGTGAAAACTGTTGAAAAGTGAAACCCACTCTTTTTCAGCTTGCAAATGCAAAATGGCAAAAAAGGACATAAATATCACTTGCAAAAACCTAAATAACACACAATTTATTACCACATAGCTAAAGCACATAACAAATTATAGTGAAATAAACAAACGCATGTGGGGGCAATGAATATCTTATGAATATCTCAATGAATGATGGTTATTTACTAAAGAAAGTCATAAGGAAATGCCAAAAACAATTTTAGCACCATGTCACTGGCAATTCAACATCAGGAAAGACAATTTTAGCCTTTAGATCAGCAAAGAGAGGTTGAAAGAATGAGACATGAGTTGAATAAATGAATCCTGGGTATAATTGAAAGGTGTTGAAAGAGTGAAACCATCAGAAAATGAACCATCAGAAAATGGGGGATGCCTATATTTATTTACAAAGGATTGGTTTTGTAACTACTGATGCCAAACTACTGACTCCCCCAAATTTCTGTGGAACACTTGTGGACCACTTGCAGCACCCTAGGGTGCCACAGCACAGTGATTGAAAATGGCTGTGGTAGAGCCTTGTTATACAAATGTGACTGTTATATCCACCTCAAGGTAGGGTTGCCATATGTCCTGAAAAACAGGAACAATTCCAATTTTGGGGGATTGTGTTCACATACTGGCAATTGGGACAGAGGGTCCTGTCCCAATTTTGTTAAAGAAAATTATGGCAAGTAATCTTACTTTTGTTAGGTGATCTATTATTGGGAATGCTAGTTCCCATTGGGGTCTAGGTAATGTGGATAGCTTGATTGCCCCAGAATGCTCTGTGGTGCAAATTGCTCTGTGGTGCAAATGTAGATATCCATCACAAAGGAAGGGGGAATGTCACCAGAAGTCTAAGACTTCTAGACCAGTGGATGGAAATGGTTTTTCCTTCACAGTCTTCCTTGAAAAGAAAATAAAGTACTTCTGATGCTTGATAGGAGGTTTCGTTGCTCTGTATAATCCTCTTATCCATCATGATTGATAAGCCAGTAGAAGACGGAGTATCTATGGACAGTGTGTCTTCAGTTCATTCTTATATCTACTTTCCTCTGCATTCTCACTTCTTACTACACTGATCAATATCTTTTGAAATCTCGATTGTAGAGTTGAAGAAATGAGTTAAATCAATTAAATACAACAACTTTTTGATTTGGCTAAATAAAGGCAAGACTTTTTAAACTGAACACCTTCTGTCTTGGATATGTCTTCAGTGGCCAACTATAAATTGAAGAAGGATATTCTTTTTATAGGCAAGATATGTGTGATGTCATTTTTATACAGTTAACATACAGTGCAATAATTTGATAAGAATTCAGATTGTCAGCTTCATGTACATGCTGGTGCTTTATTAATTTACTATTACCAAGTAGAAAGAAAGTCCGACCTTTTATGATTCACCTGAGCTATTCATGGCACTTAACCTTTTTGGTATAATTTCAGTTTTGGTGTTGGCTACATTGGTATGAGTTCACAAGAGCAGGTGCTGCTTTTGAAACTATGACCCTGCAATCCAGACTAACTATGGGAAGATGTAAGAGACACTCTGGATTGCTCTATGCATTTCCTTTCGGTTTCCCTTGGTGGCACCATAACTATTTTGGTATAAAAGGTCCCATAGTTACTTTGGTTTGTAGCCAGCATGATTTTTTTTGGAAGGGGTTGATTCTGAGATGATAAGGCGATAAAGATGTCAAGGTATGGGTGGATTATAGATTTTGAGGAAATTCTTATTTACTTCATGGAAAACTGAATGGATTGTAATTGAGAAATATTTTGTTAGAATGTGTCTTTTGTTAAGTAGAATTCCTCCTGCAATTCTAATGGTAAGAAAAGCATTTCCAGAAAACACAATCACACTTTTCAAAACTCCATTAAATTTTAAAGCTGCAAAACTTTCACCAAAATGCGTTAGTGCAATTGGCAATGTTCCTTTCACTTATGTGTTGGGGGAGGGGAGAGGAGAGAAAAGAAATCCCCAACTTTTCAAGTTATAAATACTAACTCTTGTTTTGGGAAAAGGACTTGAGGTGAAGAAAATACCGTAGGTCTAATAAATTGGGTCATATTTGAGGTGTAGAGATAATTGAGTAATAGTAGAATTGTGAGATTCCTCCTCTTTTTGTGAACTAATGGACAACATATTTTGCATACAATTCTTTTTGTTTAGAACCTCAACATGCTTGTACTGGGCAACACTGACTTTTCTACACTTAGATGTAGCACAGAAAATGATTCCTCTTGAATTTGTTGTGATACTACTGCTTTTGTTATATTCTGATGAGAACATCGCCTTGCTAATTGTTATTAATGTTGTTTGCTTACAGTGATGTCCTCACACTGCCAATCTTTAAACAGGAAGAACCTCAACTTTCTCCTGAAAATGACACAAAACTCCCTCCTTTTCAATATGTACTGTGTGCAGCCACATCTCCTGCTGTGAAGCTTCACGAAGAGACCTTGACCTATCTCAATCAAGGTAGGATCATCAAGAATTGAATAGCCAAAGGAGAATTGTTTTCCAATGATTTCCAGTCAAAGCCAGGTGATTTTTAATCCATGCTTTGTCTGGGGAAGGCAAGTGCATGTGGATCTTGTCCATGCATTGATGGGGGGACCACACAAGTGTCATTTACTAAACTCTGAACTTCTGAATGAAATTGAATCTGGTGAATACTCACAGTGACCTTGGTGAATACTCATGCCAAGTGAAGAGTTGACTTCTACCAAACAAGTACTGTATATTATGCCAGTGAGAAGTTCTTGAAAATGTAGTTTTCTTTAATTAAGGGTGCAGAGCAGCTACTTTCTGAAAGGTGAAATTGCAGACTACTTGGTTTGTGCTTCAGATCCAACAATTTCCATATAATTACCAAGTTTACTGAACTGGAATTACCACATAGTGAACAGGTTTGTGACTGGAATTAATCACAAAATTAATTCTAATTATAATTAAAAATCACAAATTATATCAATTAATTAAAAATTAATCACAAAATTATATTGATTAATATATGCCAGGAATATATGGGTTTACTTTCCTGCACAGAGTAAAGCTTTGCTGAGTGACTAGCCAACTGAGGGCATAATCCTATCCAAATTTCCAGTGCTGATACAGACACCATAAGTTAAGGAAGCAAACATTACCCTTACCTAGAGGTAATCTCCATGTATGCTTTCCCACTTCAGGATGTAGTGCACACACTGTTGGTGTGACTATATCAGTATGGGAAAGCTGGATAGGATTGACCCCTTACTCAGTTTATCCCACCTTTAAGGGTTACGATGAGAGAAATCATGAATTTTTTCTCTAGCAATATTATTTTATTTCACATTTTTGTCTTTTTATCTCATATATTTCTCATTATATGTATCTCTTTATCTCATTATATATTGTTATATATTATAACAACCCAAAACCATTGATGATTTCCTGGGAATTCCTCTTTTCCATCTTTCTGACACATCCTATAAAAGTGGATTATTTTTGCAATGCAATCCTGTATATGTCTACTAGAAATAAGTACGTTCCTTTGAGTTCAGTGGGATTTGCTTCCAGCTAAGTGTTTAGGATTGCAGTTTTGGAAATTATAGAATACAAGAGTAAAAGGAACTCACGGAAATTGTGGTTCACTTCATTCATGCTACAGGCACCAACCACCCACTCCAAGTTAAGGACTGGAGCACTATCCAAAAATGAAAACCATTGAAAAGTGGAACCTAATCTTTTTCAGTTTATAATGTTGCTTCCAATGCTTTCTTAGCTAGCAAATTGTAAATGCCCCTTTTAACTTTCAAATTCCTGCTGCCACACAAAGGTATTTGCAAATTATTCTCATTAACTCCTTCTGGAATGGGATTAGACCAGAAACTGCAACATGGACAGGGCAAATTTTGTCTTTTACAATAGCAGAGAGAGGTTGAAAGAGCAGAACATGCATTGAATGAACAAGTTGTGGTATAACTGGTGTTGAAAGAGTAGATCAGACAGCAAATCGTCAGAAAGCAGGAGATATCTGTATTTGCAATTTCTGAAGTGAATTTTTTTCTGTTTCCCACACATGATGCAATAAGATGCATCATGACCATGCAGGGTGGCTTGCCGGTCTCAAGTTGGAGTTAAGGGATGGAGTTAAGAAGTCAAAGTTAAGATGTCAGATGAGATAAGGAGTTACAAGGAAGAACTGTGTGGCCTGAACTAAGTTGTCTGAAATCACTTCTAGAAATGCTTTCTTTGCCATTAAGTGGAATTTTTAGTTGTGTTCTGTTTGACAAGAGGAGGAGTTGAGGGCTACAAAGTATCTAACTGTTGGGAAGCTTGGAAATATATCCCCCCTCAATAAGCAAAACAAAACAAAAAAACACATTTCCTGGTTGTAATCCACAAGAATGTTTGTGGCCAGAATTTGGTCACCAGTTGACCAGATCAGGAAGGAATTATTTTACTCTGAACTAAAATAGCCAACATTACTTGGATAGATTACAAGAGCCTAGGATTATTCTGATCTGTGGCTCAGTGGTAAAAGATGCTGTGCTTATTGACCTAAAGATTGGCAAGTCTGTAGTTCAAAACCCTAGTATTACAAGTTGGAGTGAGCTCTCGTCTCTTGCTCAGCTCCTGCCAACCTAGCAGTTTTAAAGCATGTAAACGCAATTAGATAAATAGGTACCACCTTGGTGGTAAGGTAACATAATTCTGTGTGCTTTGGTATTCAGTCATACCAGCCACATTACCACAAAGAAGAGGTCTTTAGTCTTGTAATGGTGAACAGTGCCACCCCCTAGAGTTGGTCATGACTAGCTGGGCAACCTGTGGGGAATAGGACAGGACACATTTATCTTTTTAAAAGAGCCAAAGAGCCTGGAACCAAAAGCATTTGTAATCACTGGATTTTGTAAAATGTCTAGCTCATGGATCTCCAAACTTTTTGGTATTAGTGTTGCATTGTATATTTGACATGTTGTGGAGAGACAGAAAATGCAGAAAAGATGTGTTGTGAGTTTGATTGAATACAATAAGTGGGTAGAGCTGGAAGGATGAAGGGAATAGAAGGCAAAACTGACTTTTCAATTTTTCATATGTAGAAGATTCCATGTCTTTTAGCATTTGTATATATCTCATTCAGCCACTAGAGGTGCTGAATAAAAAACATTGTAATGGAATAATTTCTTTCCATTTCATAGCATTACATATGAATCTCTAGTGGCTGAATACCGCATATACCCATGCTTTGAAACCTGCAAGTGCCACTTGAGCTGTTTTTAGCTCTGAAACACTGAGGAATGGTGAAGCCTGGATAACATCTTCGAGAGGGCCAGGTGTGGACCACAGGCTGGGGTTTGAAGATGTCTGGTTTAGATAATTCTGAGGTTATCATTGCTGCTTCATATTGGGCAGAGTTGGAGAAAGAAAGAAGTCAACTAGATAAAACAGCTCAAAAATGAGAGCATTCTTAAAAGCCCTTGATTTCTTGAACTTATCCTGTGAAATAGAAAGATTGTGGACACAATCCTAACCAATTTAGGCTGATATGATTCACCCACTCCTTTTTCCCAGGGTGGTGTGGGGAGGCTGGCACATGTCTGTGCACTGGCCTCACCTCCCTCCCCCACAAGTGGTATAGATATGCCTTAGGGAACTTTTGTGACACCTATTTTGTCTGAACTTTTGCCTTTGTCTGAACTTGTACCAGCCTAAATGGGGGTGAGGATTGCAGTCTGAGAGTCTCATCAGTTTTGGAATATGGCTATGGGCAGCAGTGCCCAAAAAGCTGCATCAACCTCTGCATGACACTGTTCTCCTGTATGTAGTTCCTCAGCAAATCGACTCAGCATCATCGTCAGTCAGACCTAATCTCTATCTGTTTTGATGTGTAACCAACTTGTGGTCTGTTTCAGTTACAGTTCTCTGTGTGGGTTCTGTCTGTTCCTCCACAATCTTCCTGAAGGCACAGTCCAATAGCTCAATTTAAAAGTTAAAGTGCTATGGGAATTGCCATTTTGATAACATCTCCAGAGAACAACCTCAGAAGTGCATAACCTCTCATTTATCTATACAATCCTCTCTACAATAAGGTAGACCAATTTGGGGCAGGACCATAGAGAAGCAGCTTTAGGACCATACAAATTTTGCCTGAGATATTTTTGTTACTTTCAAACTTGTAATTCTAAAAATGTTGTGACACATCAGGATTCCCCAGGAGTTGTGTAACCAAGTTTTTACTGTATTTTTGCTCCAACTTTCTTGCTGAAAGGAGCCAAAGTGGCTTACAGAATTCAGTGTAAAAATACAAGAACATAAAATCATGATTAAAAAACAAAATACATTAAAACCTATAGCAATTAAGAAGATCAACAACAGCCACAAAACATTAATTACAATATGAAGTTGCTTTGTTTTTTGAGCAGTACATGTATTTTTTTGTAACTCAAAGGTCCAAATGTATAGACAAGAATTTCTCAATCCAGAAGAAATAATCTGACTATCCCTACAATCCAGAGTAATGACGGGAGCATGTAAGAGACATTTACATTGACATAGTTTTGGCACCACCCAGTGAAAACCTATGGGAAATTCAGATTGCAATCTAGAGTAAACTGTTCTTACGTTAGAGCAAGGACTTCCGGTAGTTACTCTGGATTGTGCACTATATCTGCCAGATCGGTGTTCAAGCATTGGAGATTTCATAGAATGTAATAGCTGGAAGTGAATACTAAGGTCATCTGATACAGCCTTCTTTGGCAGGATTCTATGCATCCTAACCGATATTAATGTATGCTTTTCTCAAAAAGAATATTTCATTTTGTTTGTGCTCAGAATTTTTTTTATAACTATCAACCCAAATCTGTACTTTAGCCAAGTGTTGGTGCTACTTTGCTTTGGCAGGACCCATGTGAGGGCATATGTTCTGTTTTATTATCCTTTTTCTGATTTTGAACCTTTCTGAACTCTGCTCATAGGAAGGAACAACACCCTGGGGGAATCAGAATTGTGGAGATGAAAGGGGTGTAATGACTCCTCTCCTCCTGGCCAAACCACCTGCCCTGAAGCATGCTATCTTGGTATCAAATACCCCTTGTCAAGCTCCAATTTCATGAGCTTATGTGCAACCTGTCTCTCCTGAATGTGGATACATAGACAATCAAAAGCCTTGGGGCATGATTAGATGACATCTGCATTTGGATAAGCATTGAATTTATGACCACAGGTGCATAATGTATTTGAATGGCAGTGACATCTGACTTATTTTCAGTGGGTGTGTATCAACGATCTGGTATAATAGCATGTTCAAAATAAATATATTCTATAAATAAAATAAATACATTAAATATAAAATAAAATAAATAAATTCAAATTAAATCCATATATATAAAAGTGAAAAGTGACTGACTCACTGACTGACTCATCAACACCCAGCCAAAACTGTTGGGCCTAGAAGTGTGAAATTTGGGGAGGGTATTCCTTCCGTGATGGAGGCACCCACTAAGAATTGATTTTCAGAAATTCCAACCAGATGGGGGTGAAAAGGGGAGCAACACTTTTTCTTCCTTATACTTTATATTGAGAATCCCTGACTGAGGGATGCCCTGCCCCAACCCCCGGACCTAGAAGCATGAAATTTGGGGAGGTTGTCCTTCTGTGACATCAACACCCATCAAGAACTGATGTTGAGAAATTAACCCTTAAGGGGGTGAAAATGGATGCAATGTGTTTCTGTCCTATACTTAATATTGAAGACGACTGATCAACATCCAGCCAATTTGGAGCCCAGTACCTGATGACCAGGGAGGGAGGGTTTGCATGGGGGGACATTGCGCATCAATGGAGTTTGATGCACATGGGGTTTTAATGCACATGGGGGGTTGATTCACATGGGGGATGTTGATGTGCATGGGAGATGACGCACATGGGGATGTTGGGCATCAATGGGGGGTTGATGTGTATGGGAAGTTGATGCACATGGTGAGATGTTACACATACGCATGGGGGAATGTTGTGCATAAATGGGGGGATGTTGCGCATCAATGGGAGGTTGATAAGAATGAGTGGATGTTACACATTCAGGGTTGATGCATATGGGGGGATGTTGCGCATGGGGGAGTTGATCGCAGATGGAGTTGATGCACTGGGGAGACGTTGCTCAGGGGGGACATTGCGCATTGGGCATTGATGCGCATGGGAGGGATGATGCGCAATGGGTGGATGATGCACAATGTGGGGATGGCACACCGGGGGGGGGGGATTTTACTACCGTAATGCAGGTATGTTTCACTTGTATAAAATAAAATTCCAGATATTTTATCTATATAGTTGAGTTTTCCAGTCTTGCAATATAGAACTGTCTGTAAGCTACGTGGCCTGAATTTCTCCTGTTCTCAAATCCTAGTTATTGTAAGATGACATTTCACTATTTACTTTTGAAAGAACATTTTTAAAGCACTATTTTTAAAAAGAACACTAGAAGAACACAGTGTGCTTCTTTTTGGGAAATAATTGAATTAAGGTTAAGAAATAAGGGATTAATAAGGAATTAATTAATAATTGAATTAAAGTTAACAATTAATTAATAATTGAATTAAAGTTAAGGAATAAGCTACTATGAAGGAATGTTCTTCACCATTTGTACTCCCCATCTGCAAAAGACTGTTCTTCCTGAAGTTCACATATTATCATAGGACCTCTAGGGCTGTGGTTCTCAAACTTTTCAGTCTACAAGGTCCTTTACATGAAGGGTTGCCATATGTCCCAGAAAACCAAGACTGTCCTGTTTTTCATCTATTGCATTCATGTACTGGCATGTTTGACATAAGGTCCTGTCCCAGTTTTCTGGAAGAGAATTATGACCACTGTATTTACTTTTGTAAAAAGAGTCATGGTGAGCCTTGTTGGTGCATGTTTGGAGTGTTAGCACTAGCTTGTGCCTGCACACTACTGAGAAGATTGTAGCCATTTTGGATATCCTTAGGGAATCCCCAGGGCTCCTAGGAGTACACTTTGAGAAATACTGTTGTGATGTGCTAGTGCTTCCATTGGCAGCAAGGGGGTCATGAAGAACAGAAGACAACAGCAGTCTCACAAGATATGGCTTACTTGTTTTTATACAAGTAAGGTCTAGGTCTGGGACAAACTCTGTCCTAGGGTCTAGGGCAGGGGTCAGAAACCTTTCGGCCATGTAGTGCCGCACTAATGTTACAATGTTATTCTGCGTGCCGGCATGATTCTGAAGTTATGTATGCACATGCAGAGACCACCTCATGGAGTGAGAGAGCCTCTCCTTGGAGGGAGCCTTTTCTGTCAACCAGCCAACATGTGGCTTCCTTTGTCACCTCCCCCAAGGGGCTTCTCCATCCCTGTGCTGCTGTGGGAGCTGGAGATGCTGAAGAACCACCAGACCCTATCCTTGGCATTCCTCTTGCAAAGGGACTTACTTCTGAGTAGAAAGGCGGAGGATTGGGCTCTAAGAATGCACTCTTCTCCACCCCTTCCTGGAAGTATTCTCCACTGACTTCAAAGGAGCTTATTTCTGAGGTGAAGGAAAGGGTGAGCTTGAAGTGGGCAGAGCAGTGAGTGTGCTCCTTTGCTAGCCTCAAGGCTGCTGGGGTAGCAGGGAGGGCTTTGCGCTGCCTCTCCAGGTTCCCTGGCACTCTGCCAGCATCACCCATCTGCCTGGCCTCCATGCCTGTTGCTTCTTAGCTGGCCCTAGGAGGGCTGCTGAGGGAAGCACCGCGGGGAATGAGGCTGGTTCTTGGGCACTGTTCCCCCAGCATAGCTGCATCCAACCTGCACACCTGTTCTCCTGCAGAAGGCTCCAGAGGGTACAGGTTTTCTGCCCCAGGGCCTTCCATTCTGATGGTAGCAAGGCAGGGTGAGGGGAGAAGAGATGTTGCTATTCTGGGCACCAGCAATGGTGACAGGGAGCCGCCTGCTGGAAATTGGGGCAGTGGCAGGACTCCTGACTGTGTCTGCCGGGGTGCCTTGGCATGCTGAGTCAAACACCACATGTGCTGGTGGTTGCCTACCACTGGTCTAGGAGAAAGCCTATCAGTCAATGAGAGCACGAAGGAGTTCCTGCTGAAGCAGTGGCATTGGCTCCTCTTCCTTCCCACTTTTTTGAAAGAGGGGGAGGCTGTTGCTGCTACCTTCTCAGTAAACCAAGTGGTTTTTCAGAGTCCAGGTCAATTAAGCACTGGCCTCATACTTTCTGTTTTGCTTGCACGTTACCAGATGGTGTCTAGAATTGCCCATTCCTGAGACTTTAATTTTTTTTAATGGGATTTGTGCAGTGGTGGACTCCAGCAGGTTTGTACCTACTCTATAGAACAGGTTGTTAACAAGAGATAGGACATATAAAGTTTAAAAATAGCCATTTCAAAGTGGCTGCCAGATGGGCATACAACCGGTTGTTAATTTCTTTGAATCCCATCACTGGATTTGTGGTTTTTTTTTTAAATCAGGTGGAAGAAAGTGGAACAAAAGCATGTATGGTGGAAGAAAGCATGCTGGGAGCACACTGACTGGTTGCTGGCTGAAATTTTATAGTTATGAGCTGCATTGGAACAATAAAACAATTGGACTACTGTTTGAAACTGGAACAGATTATTAATTTGGGAAGTAAAGCTTTGATGTAACGGAAACATGGCAGAAAAGAAGGCTTCTGTAATAGATCTCAGAACTATTGCATTAACAAATAATTAGGGGCTCTTTTCCTGTTAAAAGCTAAGATGCTGCAAATACAAATGCTGTTAACAACCAGTATGTTTCTTTAGTTGGCCTTCGGCTGCAATCCGAAAGACACTTTCCTGGGAATAAGATCCATTGAACACAATGGGGCTTCCTTTTGAGTAGACGTGGTTAGGATTGTGCTTTTCATATTGTGAGGCTTTCATTCAATGCAATGACTGACATGGAAGGGACAGAATTTCTTCTCCCCCGAGAGCTTGTGCAGCAGATACTCAAAAGCCAATGCTAGAGATGCTGAGTTATGAAGATAACTAGTTTCTTTTGGGCATATAATTTAACAACATAAAAACCACCCCTCTTTCTAGCATCTCACCTGCCCTTTT
Source organism: Cryptoblepharus egeriae (assembly GCA_030015325.1). Classification (NCBI taxonomy): domain Eukaryota; kingdom Metazoa; phylum Chordata; class Lepidosauria; order Squamata; family Scincidae; genus Cryptoblepharus; species Cryptoblepharus egeriae. The sequence continues at coordinate 65,157,883 of JAREYC010000001.1, read as the reverse complement.
GCTACTTCTCTCTTTCTTTAATGGCTCTCCTCAACTGACCCCTAGACTGTTCTCAGCCTGGCCTTCCTCACAATATTCCATTATTCACCCCGTCTAGTGGCTGAATTTGGTATAGCATTGGACACACTAACACACAGTTTAACGCTTTTGAACGACTTCTTTTGTTCCCCCAATCATCGAGGATTTGTGAAGATGAAAGGAATTAGGAGATAGGCTTCAGCCAGCAAATGGGCAGTGTGCTTTCTTCCACCTTAAGAAGCGTTCATAACAAAAAACAAATCCTACAAAAAAAATAAATTCTTTGAAGTTCAAGATATCAACTGATGATGTACCACATAAGTATACAATGGTACCTCACATAACAAGTGCTCCACATACAAGTGATTCACATAACAAGCACAAATTCCCATTGGGAGTGTGCTCCTCTTAACAAGCCCAGTTCACTTAATAAGCCCTGAAACCTGCAACCTGAAACTGGCAACGTGAAGGCGACCTGGCTGGATCATCTGTGGACTTGAAAGGCAGGCACACAGAGAAACAGGAAGCATTGCTTCCTAATGGGCGGTACGCTAGGCAACCCTGACACTCCACGTGGAGCCTGTTTTAAAGGGCTGCTGGCCAGTGTGCTGCTGCCTCTAACTGTCCCCAACTTGGGGGCAGTTGCCCCTAAGTGCCCCCACTGGCCTCCAGCTTCCAGCAGCAGCTCAGGTAAACCCCCTTTCCTCCATGCAGCCTCCTAACCTACTCAGAAGTCAGACCCACTGGGTTCAATGGAGCTTACTCTGAGGAAAGTGTCTTTAGAATTGCAGCCTTCTAAGCATGTCTACTCAGAAGTAAGCCCCGTTGTGTTAAATGGGTCCTTCTCCCAGGAAAGTGTCTTTAGGATTGCAGCCTAAGTAGGCTTCATAGGATCATGCACATTGAATACAAGTTTTGAATTCAATTACATTGTTTTGTCATCTATTTTTACATACAGTTAACATTTTTATATGAATATTTTGGGATTCGTGGAACCAATCATCTGAGTTTCCATTATTTCTTATGGGAAAATCTGCTTCACATAAAGGGCATTTCACGTAACAAGCATGCTCCAGAATGAATTAAACTTTTTATGTGAGGCACCACTGTACCTATAATGCTAGGTTTCTCTTTGCTTGGGGAACACGTCAGAGAAAACAGTATTAGTTTATTCTGTAAAGGTAAACATGTAACATGTAGTAACACAAACAGTGAAGAGTTCTGTAATGGCAGCCTAAAGGATAACAACATCTTTGGCAGTTAACTTTTTCTGGCCTGGAGCTGACTTATGCACACTGGATGAGATTCTCATGCTATTCTCAAGCTGAAGTAGGATGCTATTGCCTCTTAGCTAGGTGACATGGCTTTCAAATATTTGAGTAGTCGTCATATACACATTGTTGGCAGTCAACTCTTTTGTCCTAAACATAATAGCACAACCGTCAAATGTTTATGTGATTTTAGTTGCTGGAGAAAATAACCTAAGTAATTGTTAAAAGCTCATAAAACTTCCTCCTTTTAAGACAGGTGGAATTGCTTTACGTCATACTATCTAGGAACATTGTGAACCCAAGTTGTGTTTTACTTCTCTGTGTGTAATCAAGAGAACATATGCAGCATTACATAAATTACACCTAACTTAGTAGTACTTTATAAATGTTGATTGCTCTAGGGTTTGTCTTTGCTTGCCCCTCCCAAAAGCTCACTGTAAAGGTTACCGGTAAGTAGAAACATATAGAGGTAAAGGTTTTCAGATATAAATCAGTCATCAAGTGCTTGGGTGAATTTATCCAATGACTATCTTTGCTCTAACTGCTATACTATGTATAATAGCAGGGGCGACTTGAAAACTTTCACCTGTCAGTACTGAATATATGGAAAACTGGGTTACAGGATTTTACTGTGGGATGAGCTAATTTTTCCCTATAGAGGCCAGTGGGAATTGATTCCGGACACGGTCACTGATACAAAAAAATTGCACTATTCAAAATATAGTGTTTGTCGGGTGTGTGTGTGTGGGGACTCCTCCTCCACTTACCTAGTGCATCAACCTGCAGCAGTATGAGGAGCTGCATGGGTCACATCGTGTCTCCCTGTTAGTTCTTTATTTTGGAAGGGTACCTTTCATTGCAGAGAGCAATAGGACCTGAGGTATGGTTCTTCCTTTTTGGCCAAAACAGGACCTTGAGAGGTGCCCTTACACTGTGGGCAGCAAACAGGGAGAGTCTGCATAATCCCTGTAGCTCCTCAGACTGTGGTACCTTGCTGCATTGGGTAAGAAGCCCCCCGCCATACTTCCTAGCTAAAACCATTTAGGGCGCAATCCTAACCTAGGCTGGCACAACCCATTTGTCTTTCTTTTCCTATAAAAGTGGTGTAGGAAGGCATGGACATGTCTGGCCTAACCCTCCCATCAGGAGTGGTGTAGAAGAGCTTTGCAGCATTTTTGTGACACCACTAGGTCACCATAGGACTTGTGCTGGGGGCTTAGGCTGGCTTAAATGAGGAATAGGATTGCATCTGTGAGTTGCTCAGCCATTTGCAATGATTCAGATCTGTGGATAAAAAATGCATATAATTGTGTTCCACCTGTATTTGCTCTAGATTTAGTGATTCTCAAGTTCTGTGAAACTCTGAATCTTGAAAGCTTTCAGATGATACTTGGTTATGACTGATTACTTTTCTCAAAGGACAGTTGGCTTTCAATTTTCAGTCTATTAACCTGCAAGGTATAGTTGCAGGACAGTGCCTATTCTGATTCAGGTTAGACTTTCATTTCATGGTTGGTTAGCAGTGAGTCTCAACAGACTTGGCCAGTTCCCTACATAAATCAGGGAATGCTTTAGATCACATTCTAGAATCCATTTCAGTGCATGGCTCTGAAGAGGATTCCTGCAGACATTCAGGGATTTCTTAGTTTCCAAAAATAAGAAAATGGCAGCCTGAAAGGAGAAAGTAAATTGATCTTGATCTTGAAATTCATCTTCCATATAATTAGTATATATTAGTATATAAGTATATATCTATATATACCATATAATGCGGTATATCTCTAGCAGCCAGGGTGCAATTAATGATCATATTACTTTGGATGTGTTGTGCCAAAAAAACTATAATTTCTGCCTATTAATTCCCACTGATAGTAGTAGTAGTGGTATTGGCACTGATCAGTCTCGAAAGACTATGGTATTGTGCTAGATGCTGTATGCGAAGCACAAAGGCCTCGGTAGACTGATATAGGCTGCAATCCTAAAGAGACTTTCCTGGGAGTAAGGCCCATTGAAAACAATGGGACTTACTTCTGAGTAGACATGGTTAGGATTGTGCCCTTAGAGGATAGGCTGTTATACCCAAGCAGCAAATCCCCCCTCTCCACACCACTGAAGTAGGCCAATGGAACGACAGAGCCGATATGATTGGTTCCTGCTGCTTTGCAGAGCTGGGCTAAGGAAAGGAGCTCACCCTGTCTTATGGGGACCCGGTTCTTGAACCCTGGCCTTCTGGTTAACAGGCACAGTGTCTTATCCACTTGTGACACCTACTGATTGTTACACTCGTATATGTGGTATCGCTTAACTGCTGTTAATGTTAGAACAACATAATGCTTCAAAATCCTCATGGATAGTTGCTTAAAGAACGTAATGGTTTTACCTGCCAAAACATTGAGAATGAAGCATAGTAAACTGGTCTATTGTCTTGGAACCCAAACATAGAAACGCAGTGTCAGTAGGAAGAGAATGTAATATAACCTCTAATTACTGGGTTGATTCAGATACTGCATACAGGCAACGTCAACTGAGAGTTGTCACAGATAAGGAAGAGACCAGTTTAGCTTTTGTATTAACATACCTTCCCCAGATTATCATTTTACCAGATCTACTTAACCCATCTTTTGTATATGTAGTTGTAGCATTAAAAAAGATGAACTTTCTCTAGTATTCTAGTCTTAAAAATTATTATGTTTTAGAAATAGCACCTTGTAAATTTTTTGGGGAAGACTTTTTTTTCTAACAGAGAATGTGTTGTACTTTAATAGTAATAGCTATGTTTTCTAGATTTATCTGTTTCACAGTAGAATGGCTACTTTTGGGGGCCACAATATTTTTCTGTTTTTTGAAATCTAGCCTAATCCAAATTATGCCCTTTTTCCCCTTTAGTCCCATTGTAGCCAAATACCATAGGCACTTGTAGCCAAATAACAATATGACAATTTTATGCCTTTGCCCAGAGTACACAAGTCTCATCCTGCCTAATGGTAGGGCCATTCACAATGCTACAGTAATTATGCCGTCTCAATGTGTAAATCAAATACTTTAATTAAACACTCTTTGCCTACAAATGGATCATTACATGAATTCTTCTTCATTGAAATCTTGCATGAACTGTTGTTTCCACAAGTAATCTCAATAAACCAGATCCTTGTTTTGATCCACATGTGAAAGAATTTTCTGAAAAGCTGTGGGGATAACTAATTACACTGATAAACAAAAAAAATCTTTCGACGGATATCTTGGTATCTAACGTGCGTTCTAAGACAGTTGAGACATGATGATTCAGAATATGCAAACCATTTGTCTCTGTCACCCACCGTTCTTGAGATATCAGCCATTAACCAATTATAGATGTTTAACATAGTATCACGGCAAACAACTGACAAACAGAAGTTTCAGAAGAGCACTTATTACTTCATGTAGTACTAATGAACACATACTATCTAGGTTAATCTAAAAAAAAATACGATTGGATCCAGCTGGCGTCGCAGAGCTGGGGCTGTGGGTGGTGCAAGTGGTTAAGCTGCTGTGCCTGTTAACCAGCAGGCCAGGGTTCGAGACCCGGGTCACCCCCCACAAGACAGGGTGAGCTCCTGTCCTTAGCCCAGCTCTGCGATGCCAGCTGGATCCAATCGTATTGGCTCTGCCTTTCCATTGGACTAATTCTGCTGCTTGGGTAACATCCTATCCTCCATAACAATCCAACCCAGGCTTTCGTGCTTCGCTTGCAGGATATGCAGCGCTGAGCACCATACCATAGTCTTTCAAGACTGACGGAGGCCTGCTTTTTTAGGTCAATCTAGTTGAAGGTATAATACATATATTATATGTACTATATACATATATTATATGTATATGGGATTTGTCTGTCAGATAGCCGCATACATAGCAAAACAAATCTGGTGAATTTATGCAACCTCTCGACGCCATCTTTTTTCCCTGATAATAAAACATAAACAAATTCAATAATAGTACTGCGGTCTCAAAAATATTTCGATGTATTATGTTAAGTGTAACTGTATTCAAAATCGTCAAAAACACAAGTTGAGTTGCATTACAAATAACGAAAACCGACGAAAACATATTTGACGAAAGGTGTTTCATATAAATAAGTATTTTCTATATCTTCGAAACCTGATGTGATACAGCAAAACAGTTTTCAGATTTGAAATAATCATGTAAAACTGCATTATAAAATGTAACCATGATGTCAGATATCTACACCTTGTTGATCAGTGTTACCTGTAAAGATTTTATGTGGAAAGGATGTACACATTGGTGTTCTAAAAATGTTCCCATAAGCGCACACTAATCTGTGAAAGATGATTTTCAGACTCTTGTTGCTAGACGTTTGTACCTTAATGAGACCACAATATTTTTTTTTACATACAGTGCTGTCTGAAGCCATTCAGAGAGAGTTAAGTAATCAAATGACTATTTCTGTGTACTTAAGGCAGCAGTACTAATCATGCATTTGAACTTAAATCCTATAAAACCAGGTACTAGTCTTCTTAAGAATAACAGACCTTACATAAGATTTTTTGTCAGAAAAATCTTTCTCCAAATTTTGTTTACATAATTAGATAAAATGGCATTGGTAGTTGTGGCAGGAATGGATTAACAAATATTTCAAGTTTAAGGATATGAAAAAGTCCTGATGTGATGAGAATTTAGTTAGTGTTTGTGACAGAAAACAAGCTTGTGCAATTCTTTTGTATAAACATTTAATATACGATGGTGTATGCTCCTTGTGATTTATGTGTGAGCATTTAATCTACCTTATCTTTTGTAATTCACTCTTTTTAAAATATATGGGTAATTCTATTTTATATTGGGCACTTATTTTTACCCGCGCATTCAATTCTGGTTCAGTTCTTGAACTTCTTGTCCTTTCGTTCAGCCACAGCCACAAATGTCACACTTGCCATAACTTCCCACAGTCACAACCCATTCCTAGAACTATAATGCAATATTCAGGTATATCCTCTTTAGTTGCTTTCCAGAAATGTAGCATTTTTTTTCCTTTTGCAGGAGGAAGATGTAAGCTCTACCATTTTCTTTCAAAGGCCAATCCTATCACTTGTCAGACCAGAAAACTCCAACTGATTAGCATTTTAGATGCCTTGTTATACATTGATCAGCATTCTTGTGTAAGGAGGGGACAACAGTTGCAAAAGGAACTTGAAAAACCAGTTTCTATGTATCTATTCTCTGGTTTTATTGTATCCATATTTTCTTTCTTGTTCCTGGTGTTGGTTCACTAAATGCATTTCTTTGTGGCCAAAAAGTTTTATAATGCTGGTCAGGTTGATTTACACAAAAATATCTGCCTGCCAATTGCTGCTGCCCTCTTAGGTCATCAGTAATCAAAGGGGAGATGCATACAAGATTTTGTTCCATATGAAAGTCTGCTGTTATTTTTTTAAAACTGTGCATTTCTTTAAAAAATCTGGAAAGGTTGAAATGGTCAGAACAAATTTTAGATCCATAACTTGAAGATTATTGACAAGCCCTTTGTCAATAATTATTGACATAGTCACTGCTAGTTAACAAACTCTAATTTTGTACAGAAAGTTTTTAAGTTAGAAGGTTGTGCTAAGGAAGATGGCACAAAAGCCTTTAAGATGCCATAATTCTCATCTCTTTCCAACAGTGGGATCCTGTTATATATAATTTATTAACTTAAATTCGTGGTTTATTTACTGTCAGCAATCAGTTGATTGTCTTAATACTGTATTAAAATACATTTTACAATTCATTGTACATATACCTATTTATATTATCAGGCCAATGCCTTCAACCTCCCAATTTTTCAGTGGCCACCATGTGTCCGGAGCTGTGAACAATTAAAGAACTGGTTGTTGCAGATGCTGACACTCTATCCATTGACACTCTATCCTGATTATGAACAGATTTTTTAAAAATCTATTATCTAAGTAGTCATATTATTGACAATTTACAAACCTAGGCAACCTTGTACATAAAGCAGATGACAGTGTAAAAAGTTAAAGAATGCTTTCCGTGCTCTTGTAAATCTGTAGTGGTCCTGAAAGCTTAAGGTTCAGGAGCCACTTACCATTTAAGAGATTCCATTCATTCATAAGATTACATGCTAATTGGACCAGAGATATGGTTTGGGGCCTTATACAAGTATTAGTCAATCTTCTTCGAAGTGCCCTTGAGCAGTCTGAATTTTCAGCTTGGTGATTTAGCCAGAGGCCTAGCTTTGCTCTTAAACCTCTGTTAGCATTAATGCTTAATTAGGACGAACTTGTTCTATTGCCAAAAAATGAACCTTCTCAAGCATGATTGATGCCAGTGCAACTGTCTTTTTTGTTCTTGCTACAACATGCTTAAACACCTTGGAAATGTTTCCTTGAACTCCTAGGTCAGTCTTATGAAATTCGTCTACTTGAGAATAGGAAATTGGGCGAGTTCCAAGATTTAAACACAAAATATGTAAAGGTAAGGAGATTTTCTTCCTGTGGCTTCATACAGACATACCATAATAAGATGGTCACACTGTGTCAGAAGGGAATTTGCTAAAAACTAGGATGGGGTGGTGGTCTCCTAAGTTCTTTTAACTTAAATAGGATTAAAGGGATTGGGTTCTAGATCTTTAAACCAATAGTTTTCTAGATTTCTGCTTTGCTGTGAGTTTCCACAGTGATTATTTGCTGAAGAATTTTTGCATTTCTGCCATGTACCCTTTTTATGTTTTAGACCCTTTGCATGTGATAGAAGTGCTGACTGCTGAGCACCAGGAATGCATTCCCTGACACAGCAAGAACTTTGAGTTCTGGGGCACCTCACAACTGCCAATCCTGAGAACAGGATGATATGGTGTTCCGGCCTGTCACATCTATGGTGCAATACCCCAGTGGGCATTATGTCCTGATTTCTGTGACAATGCAGCAGGATAGAGCATGCCATTGTCCTGATTTTGGGACAAGCAGTCACCCAGCATTCCAGAACCGAATGTTTTGGACACGTGGGAATAATTCATCTAAAAGCAGCTCAGCCCTCAATTTGTGCAGTTCTGTTTTAGAGGATTTTGGGATCCGTTCTAGAATGCAGTCTAAAGGCACAATCCATAGTAACTATTCCACTAGATACATTGCCGCAAGATAAAGTTGTGTTGATGCAGCTACGGTGTCATGTAGTGGAATCCTATGAGAAATTCATATTGTGATCCACAGTAAATCTTACATCCATCAGAGCAAGGAATGTCGCAGTTACTATGGATTGAGCCCTTAGTATATGCCAAGTCTATTTGGCCTTGGCACAGGTTGAGAGAGCACTCTAGAATGAGACCAACACTACTTGTGGCTACGTGTTGTAGGGGAAGGCTCATAACAATGACCAAACTTTCAGTGAAAATTTTTCTCTTGTGTTGCTCCTCTTCTTGGAAAATTCCATATTATTATCTGAGGAATCTCAAATCATTTAGGAGCATATTTTGTAAACTGGTATTGATCTCTCTTAGGGCCCAATCCTATCCAACTTTCCAATGCTGATGCAACTATGCCATTGGGGCAGGCCCTCTTTCTTTATCCTGAGGCATCCACGCCTGCCTTGCCATTACAGGAACATTTGTTCTCTTACCTTGGGGCTTCATGCAGTTGTATCATTGCAATAATAGGTTTGGGTCCTTAGTCACATGGCCAAGAAAACTTCTGATCAAAGTAAGCTTCTAAACTTAGGCTGAACTAATGTGATGTTAAAACACATCATTGTCTTGCTCAGGCATTTTTTTTCTCAGAGAACAGAAGCTGTACTTCTGTATGTATGAAGGGGAGAGTGGGTATCCAGGGCTTATTAATGTTTCTTCATGGATTTGTTGCACCTAAAACCATCAGATGAAGTATGAAATGTCTGATTTGACCCTTAAGTTACTGAGGCTGTAATCCTAACCCCCACTTAGGCTGGCAGAAATCCCAGCATTAGTCCTAGGTGTTGCAAAAGTGCTGTAATATGCTTCTGTCCCATGACTGGGGGAAGGGATAGGCTAGAGCACAGACATCATCCAGCCTTCCCACACCACCACAGGGATGGGAAGACAGGTGAGTTGTGCTGTCCTAAACTGGTTAATCCTCTGAGTGTCATATCTGTATTTTATAATAGAAACTATATGGTATACTCTTCACGGTGTAATTTCTGTATGGGACCTGTAAAGTTAGCTGTTTTTCACTGAGCCTGCTAACACGTATAATGCCTATTTATAAGGTGCACTTCAACATTTTTCTTAATGGCACTGAGTAATAATATGTGGCCATTTTTATGTAGCAGTAGGTGTAGTAGTAGTAGTCACTCATACAGCATGTCCTTAAAGACTTACTTCTGGTTTGCAAATAATTTACTAGCTTATAGTATCTCTGTAATTAAAAAAAAAGAATACTGTATTGAACTCCAAGTATAAACTGTGAATGAGCCATTGTCTATTCTTCTCCTGTTCAAAGTATAGTAAGCTTCATAAATGCTTTAGGACAGTGATTCTCAAACTTCTGCATTGGGGACCACGTAAGCGATTTCATAGGAGTGGTGATGGCAATAACATGATCACCATTGTACTGCTGTCAGGGACACGGGGGTTTTCATACTCATCCATGGCAGCACTGACCTCCTGAGCTGTGAGAAGATCCTGTGGAAGCCACTCCAGGACTGCCCAAGACTCAGAATGACAAAAATAGCTATCAGAACATATTTCCAGTTTTGCGTTCTGATAGCTATTTTTAATCATTCCAAGGCTTAGGGTCATGCTTCTGGGGGCTCCTCACACCATCTGGGAGGCTAGTGCTGCCACAGTGAGTGTGAAAATCAGCTGTGTCTCTGGCAGCGACATTATCTAGGTGATCATGTCACTAACATCCTTATAGAGACCTCCTCTTAAAGGGGAGTGCCCTGCTTCTGGGTCTCCTGTTGGGAGTGCCCTACAAGTTTGGAAAACATTGTTTAGGAGATAATACATGCATAAAGATTGTATTAACTCAGTCCAAATTCAGGTTATTGAGTGTGTTTTTAAAATGCAGCTAGATGGATTGCTTTTTCTAACATTTGGGCCTTTTTTCTCTTTTGTTTTCATAATTGAGATTAGGAGTCCTCAGTCCCTAGTCCGCGGCCCACTGCCAGTCCATGGCACCATGGGTCCCGGACCAGAGGCAGTAGTCCTGGAGGAAATCAGCCCCGGCCCAGCCCTAACTGGACAAGCATGGCCCAGCTGTGTGGCCCAGCTGAATGGCCACTGTGCACAGTTTGACCCATAGCATGCTGAACTGCGCAGAAGCAGCTCAGTGCTGGGCTGTGCCTGTGCAGTTTGTCTTGCTCAACAGGGCAAATTGTATAGGTGCAGCTGAGCACTGGGCTGCACCTGTACAGTTCACCCCAGCTGCGTGTGCTGTCCTCTTGGGCCGCAGGAAGTTTTTTCCCCACAGATCCGGGCCACGGTCCTCAGAAGGGTGAGGACCACTAATTTAGATTATAGACCCTGTTTCAATTTCAAATATCTTTTCTAGTTATATGGCTTTGGTGCTTTTAATGAAAGGGAGCACATTTAAGAAAGCAGTTTTTGCACCTTGTAAAAGCTGTTTGTTTTATATTTTGAAGTTTTCCTGAAGATTTGAGACTGGTTTTTTTGTAATTAATATTCAGGCTATAAATCTATATTTTGTTGTTGCTCACATTTCCTTGGTTTGGTTCAAGTACCTGTTCAAAAAAAATTTAAATAGCCATCTTAATAATAATATTAAGGCTGCAGTCCTATTTATTCTTACCTGGGTGCAAGCCCAGGGTGAACATATAGATTGAAGGACAGAATGCCTTTACCTTTAACCATTGAATAAAAGAGGAAATTTAGGCAAGTTCAGGTCAGAGTTTTAAAAGAAGGGTTTAAAAAGCAGCACCTGCCAAAATTTCCTCTTCTATACAATGCTTAAATGTAGAAGTACCCCATTCTGTATGATCACCATGTGTAAGCCCCATTGACTATAATGGGACTTGCTTTTTAGTAGATATGCATAGAATTGGGCTTTATCTCAAAAGTACCTGTGTTGCAAAGTATCATGGTTTTACAACTTCATTCAACATGCTCATTATAGTACACATGCTCCTCTGGTGAGTGACCAGCTCCAGCCCTTTTCCCTATCTTGAAGCAGAAGAGCTGGGGGAAAGCTGCAAATCATCCGTGGAACTATATGGCAGTCTTTGTCCCATCTTCAGTTCCAGGGTTTGGAAAGCAAAGATGTGATGGTCATTATTTGGCCATTTCATTGCCAAGGCACCCAGAGTGCCACAATGATGTCCAGCCAAACCAATAAGCTCCTACCACTGTTTTAAGGGCAAATCCTGAGGCTAAAAAGGAGGGCACAGGATTGTCTTTGACCTGTTATGGACCTGGACCTGGCATGTTGTAAAGCAGGGACAAGGGGAAGTTACAAGTTCTTGTTAGCCAAACCCTCTCCAAACCTGCAGCTGTCAATATGATTGTTTTTGATCCCTTTTAAGTAGGATGTAAAGTCTACTAAACTGACTTTTGGTGCCTCATATCAAATAAAAGAAAAGATACTATACTCCTAGTTCATTGTCTTTGGTTACTTTGGCCCAGTAACCTGGATTTGGGGAACTTTAGGTAAAATAAAAAACATTTCCAAAATGTAAAGTTACAAGAAAAAAGTGTTTGATCTGGCCAGTCTGTATAATAACTGTTATCTATAAAATTCCTCTGAGTACGTAAAACCCTTAGAAAGCAAAAAGGAGGATGCTCTTTTTCTTCCTCTATTTGGTGTACATAGTTGGTGAACTTTGCAGAAAACTGCTTAAATTAAGTACAAATGACAACTTCAACTGCTTTCATGTTAACAAATAATTTCTTAATTCTGTTTACCTTCTTTTCCCTTGACAGAGCATCATTCGTGTGGTTTTCCATGACCGACGTTTGCAGTATACAGAGCACCAACAGCTGGAAGGCTGGCGATGGAGTCGGCCTGGAGACCGCATCCTTGACATAGGTGAGAACCTTTCAGTATGATTATTTGTGTAAATCCGATCCAAGGAGGTTTCCTCATGTCGTCTTTCTTTTTTCAACACTGCTGTATGAGAGATATTTAAAACAAAACAAACAAAAGCTACTTCAAACAGCTTGGAGCCAATTAACTCTATTGGATAGCAGTGTTCCGCATTTAATGTCTGTATTTTTCACAGTATATTCTATCACAAGTGCTTCTTAGTATAAAGAAGGTCTTTATACTACTTGATTACAATGAAATCAAGATTTTTAAAAAAAAATTCACATAGGGCGCAATCCAGAGTAAGAACAATTTGCTCTGGATTGCAATATGAATTTCCCATAGGTTTTCACTAGGTGATGCAGTAACTATGGGTTCCCGTAATGTCTCGTAAGTGCTCCTGTAGTTACTCTAGATTGTAGGGATAGTCTTAAATGAACTGCGTTGTGTTTCAGATTGATTAGCTTTTCGAATGGGTCTAGTGATTGTATTGCAATGTTGTTTCTGTTCTTCAATTTTAATTTTTTTAAAATTTTAGGGGTTTTCTTCTACAGATATCCCACTGTCTGTCGGCATCTTAGACCCCAGAGCCAGTCCAACACAACTGAATACAGTTGAATTTTTGTGGGATCCATCCAAGAGAGCTTCAGCCTTTATTCAGGTAAAGAAAGAAAGCATTTCCTGTAAGTAAATGCTTTATATTTTATTTATCTAAAGTGTTATCTTTTAACTTTCTTTGGCTTGTATACTCTTGAATACATTAATCACAAAGTCAATATCTATTTTTCTTCTTGAGTTTTCTAGTAGCCTGTGTTACTTGGGAATAAATTCTTCTGAGACACAAAATCATTGTATTTAATTAATTTAGGCTGCAATCCTAACCATATTTTCCTGGTAGTAAGTACTATTGAACACAACAGGGCTTACTTCTGAGTAGATATTCTTAGGATTGCACTTTTAGAATTTCAAGTTTGCAGTGGCATAGATTTTGAAGGAATTATACAAATACAAATATAATGAAGCATACTGTGAAAATAATTAATCAGTTCCAGAGTTCCCCACTGAACCTTAGCTTCAGGATCAAATATTTATACTCCATATAAGGGAAGAAATACTCTTCTTCTAGGTATGGTTTGAAACAAATTAGGAGTGGGCATGCAGGTCAACTATAGCATATTCAAACCACAGTTTCAAAACAAACCAGGATCTGAACCTCAGAATTCATGCCAGTGCCTTTAACTAGTGCCCAACCTCTAACAGAGAGCCCATCTAGCAAGACCAAACTTGGAACCTCAGAACTGTTGGTTTTGAGATTCCAGGGTTGTTGGTATAACTGCTGTTGGCAGTTGTAGCACTCAACACACCATCGGAGGGTGGTTAGAAGCATTATAAGGGACAGCAGCGCAGGACTTTAACCCACGGCCCCAGCAACTTTAGTATAACTGAATCTTGAGACTGTGTTTTGAGAGTGTGGTTTGAATAAGCCAGGATTTGATGGTTCAGACATTGCACCTGGCAACCTTGCAGTTTAAAAGCATGCAATTGCAAGTAGATAAATAGGTACCACTGATGGGAAGACAGTGTCATGCAACTGGCTCCTGCGATAAGTTGGCCATGTTTCTTTTATGTCGTGTCAACCATGGGTTGGATGACAATCTAGATCAAGTGGACCCTGCCACCCCACAGGAGAAATGCTTAAAAAGTTGCCTTTTTTGTATGCTAAAAGGAGTAATGGCAGTCACACTAGAGTTAGGGTCATGCTACATTTAATTTCCCTTGCATGTCAACCCTTTTCTGAACAATGAAATCAGATTTCTTTTTACAAATTGCTTAAGTAAATTCTCTTTTATTGCTGCTATAAATAAACTTGAACCCCAAACATTTTTCTCTTACTAGGTGCACTGCATCAGTACAGAATTTACTCCTAGAAAACATGGAGGAGAGAAAGGGGTACCTTTCAGAATACAGATGGACACATTCAGACAGAATGAAAATGGTGAATATACAGAACACCTGCATTCTGCAAGCTGCCAGATCAAAGTTTTCAAGGTACAAGTCTAATATGTATTTTTTAGAAATGGTCTTTAAAGGCTGGAATAGTGATCCTGCTATGTGAAACTTTTTTCTTGTTACTATCAGTAGATGTATGTAGAAATTGGGTAGGGTGGGATGCTTGTAATGAAAATGGACTAATACGCTACTCAGGATGCTGGGCAAACTTGCCTGATAGAAAACATTCTTTCTTGCTAAGGGGTTGTTGAAATCAATTTTTTTTTTATTAAACATGTCAGTAAAGATTCAAAAGGGTAGTGTATAAAAGTAAGATAGAAATATCATATTACATAATGTGTGCTGTTTTTCTGAAATGCACAAATATGTGAACTTTGATAAGATTAATTTCACTAAAATTATCTAAGAGAACAATTGTCTGCTCAGGAGTCATGTATTTAATAAGGTTTATTTTATTTAATGGGGTTTATTCCCAGGTAACTATATACAGTGGGCCATCTTTGTCTGTAGGTTTGGCACCTGCAAATTTGACCCAATGTATAAAGTGCCTTCCACTCGCATCTTCAAATTGCCCAATCCATTATTTATCAACAAAGCACCTGCACTCTCTGTGCTTATTAACAAGTCTTGGCTTTAGTTTAAACAATATATTCTATGTGCTTGACAGCCCAAAGGAGCAGACAGGAAACAGAAAACTGATAGAGAAAAAATGGAGAAAAAAACTACTCAAGAACGGGAGAAATATCAGCCTTCATATGATACAACCATTCTTACAGAGGTATGGCTTTTTACAGAGCTGCAATGTTATATCGGTATGACAGATGGTATATATCACTGTTTACCTGTGAACTTGGTATCTGGAGCTAGCCCGTCTGGAGAGCATCAAATGGGTTCTCAGATGCAACCAGAAGTCACTGCCATGAATCAAAAGTGACTTCCAACTGTGTCTAGGAGGGCTGAACAGGTTTCTGAGCACAAGTTTCTGAGCAGGTTACTGAGGAGGGCAGGAGGCCACACATGTCCTCAGGATGGCTGGCTGATGTCCCCAGTCAAGTTATTGTGGTCCCACAATGGCCCCTCCCTTTTTGGATTTAATTATCCACATAATTCTGTTTCAGTGGGTTCCTGGAATAGATCCACTGCAGAAACTGATGTATTATAAATTAAAACATACAATATTGTGGAATTGTGCTTTATTTTTAAGACACAAAATAACACATGTAATGTTGGACAAATATTTGAGGTCAGATACACTCATTTTTGGTATTGTTTTACCATTGATTGCCTGGCATATATTGGAAAGCAGTGTACCTTTAGAGGTCATCCCCCTTTTGAGCCTTTTCTCTGGTATGGGCCTTCGTGATTTTGCTGGTGTATATCTTAGTACACCAATAGGGCAGGCTGGGGCTCAGTATGAGGTAAGTTCCCTTACCTCAAGGAGACCTCCAGCCTGTTCAGTTCCAGTTCTGGAATCAGTGTGGGCTGTGTGGCCCTGCTGAACCAGCACTGGATAGGAATAGTCTGCTCATCACCTTATCCTACTTGATTATGGTTAGTTAGCTTACAAGTTAGCCCAACTTGCAAGCGAAATCCCATGCTTCTTTTTTCATAAGTGTTCATTGCTTTTTGAAATCTTTGGGCTGAGTGTTTTCCAACTTTCTAGCACCAATGCAGCTGCAATGTGAACAAACCTTACCTTACCTCTTTCTACAGTTGGGGGGGGGGGTATCATATATCCTGTAGTTGCAACCAGGTGTATATAGGTATATCAAAGAAGAGCATGACCAGAAGAATAAAAGAGTATAAAGTTATAGCAGGCACAGAAATAGTGGTGGATGAGTATTTTCTGACGACTAGACATAAAGTTCAACCAGACTTAGGTGCTATCTACAGAAAATCATGACCAATATGCATAAAAATTCAAAAGCATATACACAATATGGAGGAAACACTAAATATCTGTAAAGCCCATGAGAACACTTAAGACTGGGATCATAAATTAAAGAAAGAGTTAAAGTGAGAGGAAAATCACACTGTCACTTTAACAGAGAAAGAACAAGGGAAAGAAAGCAGCACTACTACATTAACAATCGAGGACAGCAGGTGACTAGAAATTTGGCTAATATACAACCCAATGCTTAGGCACTGGTTGAAAATGCCTAGCGAGTAGTAGAACTTAAACTGTGCTTTCTTCCAGAGGAGGGGAATGAAATGGTGGGGATCTATATCATGAAACCTATGAAAATGCCCTCCAAGGTGGGGGCAGAACATTGGGTAAAAGACATATTATTGGACCATGACCTTCAAACAAGGACACTTTTAATTGGACTAATTCTGTGACAGCCTCCCCACCACCACAACCTTCCCCTATTGGCACAGCTGCATCAGCACTGAAAAATTGGACCCTTAGTCTACAAAGTTTTGAATCACAGCAAGAATAAACAACTATGAAAGAAAATAGAGTGATATTGTTTAAACAAGAGCAGAAACAAACTTCCTTCCTCCCATTCATAAAACTGCTTATCCCTGCATATAGTGTTCCAGCTGTAATATAATATGGCTCACAGTTCAGGGCAGTGTGACCTTTTCAAAGAAAGTTACCTAATTTTAAAGGACTGCCAGATAAAGGTGTCTTGCTCTGAACAGGAATGGCTTTTAGTACTTGCAAGCAGGAAGTCATATGGTCCTTGTTACTAAAGAGTTAAATATTTGCTAATGATTATGTTTGCTAACGAGAGAAATCCCATGGAATGTCAGTTTGTAATGATGGAAAGAGGCAAATGGAAGAACTACTTACTATTTAGTGGTCTGGGCTCTTAACGAGTTTCTTATACAGTCTAAATTATGTTCTTATTGACTTTTCTGCACATCTGAAGTCATTGCTTTGTATTAATTGAAACTGCTCTATAGGAGGGGAGAAAAATGAATATGATTGTTTCTAAGAGAGGTTTGATAACCTTGTGTTCATCTGAATCTACCATTTTGTGTTTGTAACAATTTAAAAAAATTGACAAAATATCTTAATAAAATTAAAGCAATCTTAAATCCTTTAGTTTAGAAACATAAGCTGCAATCCTAACTTATACTAAGGCCGGCCTAAGCCCTGTGCTGACCTGGGAGTGTCACAGAAGTGCAGTAAGGCACTTCTGCCTCACTCCCGGGAGGTTACGCCAATACACTGACCTTCCCACACCATCAAGGAAAGATAGGCCAGGTGAGTTAGGCCTGCCTAAATTCTTAGGACTGCGCCCATAGTTTTTCCATGACCCTTGTCCTAGGCAATGTACAAAATGCTCGTAAAAGTATTTTCCTTAGTGAATATGACTCATTTCACTGTCACTGATTATGTTATAATAAAAAATAATATGGTTAGGGTGCAATCCTAACCAGTTTAGTCCAGTACAACTCACCTGTCCTCCTGTTTCCTTGGTGGAGTGGGGAGACCAGCACATTTTTGTGCACTAGCCTAATTTTCCAAAAGTGGTGCAGAAGTGGCTTACAGCACTTCTGCAACATCCCTAGGCAAGTATGGGACTTGTGCTGGGACTTATGCCAGCCTAAGTGGAGGTTAGGATTGAAGGATCAGACCCAAGTCTCTGATCCCTACAAAAATGGTGTTCACAGTGTCCTAATAATATGGTTGCTGTTTTTTTTTGTTTAAATAGTGTTCTCCATGGCCAGATGTGCCTTATCAAGTGAATAATGCTCCTTCTCCAAGTTACAACAGTTCTCCAAACAGTTTCAGCCTTGGAGATGGGTATGTATTAAATGTCTTTATCTTTTCAGCTAACAGGGGAACGTTACTCATCATTTTTTGGTTTGTTTTTTTAAAGCTTCCTAGTATAAATAATTAGGAAGCTTAACCTGGCATTAGTGTTAAGCTGGGGCTTGCTATTTAGACCAAGTAATTCCTGTGCAGCTGTATACTCTTGCACAATTCCCATTCACTTGAAACATACTTTGCACACTAGAGGTCCTTGATATGTTTATTTTCCCTGACAGAAGGTAACATCAGTCTCAAATAAATAAAATCTAGGGCCATTCCTATGCAACTTCCCATCAGTGATGCAGGATATCCTGCATTCTGTGGAAGGGGGTTAGGACAACCACAAAGACCTCCTCAAGGTACAGGAATGTTTGTTCCCTTATCTTGAGTTCTTTGCATCAGCACTGATACTGGATAATTGGATAGATTGGGCTCTTAGTCTTAAAACATTGTAGATGAGCCATCTCCTTCTTTCAAACACTTTTCTTACCAAAAAAATGATACTAAATACCGTACCAATGATACTAAATACCAAAAATGGTACTAAATACTAAATATAGTGTACCATGCATCAGTCATTCTGGCCCTATGACCACAGAAACATCTTCAGATAAGACTGTCTCTAAAGGCTTAGAAATGGGGATGAGCACCACACCTTATAGTTAGTCACAACTAGAAGTACCACCTGCAGGGGACAGCTTTACCTTTTCAGGGTGACCAGATTATTCCTGAACCCCAGGGCCAAAAATTCCTAATCCCAGGCCAAAATTCCTACCCGCTTAAAAAAATTGCCAAAAGTGTATTTTTTTGTTTTTGGTTTTTCGACCATAGGAAGGAGATATCTCAAAACTGATTTTTGCATTGGATTCTGCTCTTCAATATGAATCCAACAACATATGGCATGATGGGGTACTGTGCACTATAACGAAGTTTCAAAATGAAGCCAAAATGTAGGAAAATGAAGCCAAAATGTAGGACACCCGGACAGGAGTCTAAAAATCCGGACAAATCCGGGTTTTTCCGGTCATATGGTCACTCTGTTACCTTTTTAAATACTTCTGATGGCAAATTATTCTTTAATGTTTTCTAATCTTGCATCTTCAAGGGTAATTTCAGAGTTGCAAGCAACACTTTAAAATACAACAATAAAAAAAGCAGGCCTCCGTCAGTCTTGAAAGACTATGGTATTGTGCTTGGCGCTGCATACGGTTGGATTTTTATGGAGGATATGCTGTTACCCAAGCAGCAAATCTCCCCTCTCCATGCCACTGAATTAGTCCAATAGAAAGGCAGAGCCAATACGATTGGAACTAGCTGGTGTCGCAGAGCTGGGCTAAGGACAGGAGCTCACCCTGTCTTGTGGGGCCGACCCAGGAATCGAACCCTGGCCTGCTGGTTAACAGGCACAGCGTCTTTACCGCTTGCGCCACCCACAGCCCTCGACACTAAAGCTACATTAAAAACAATAAAGTAAGAAACAAAAAATAAAAATAAAAATAGAGCCAACAAAGAAGGAGGGCAACTTAACGGAAGCCCAACTCAAAGATAAAAGCAGTACAAATATATTATGCATTTCATATTATCTATACCTTAAGCCCATGTCTCCCAATTGTTCATCAAATGGTTAACCCCTTTGAGAAGGATTGAGGGTGAAATCCTAACTATTTTAGGCTGGCATAACTCACCTGGCATAATTTTTTGTGGTGGTGTGGGGAGACCAATGCATTCCTATGCACTGGTCTAATCCCCCCTGGAATGGGGCAGAGCAATCGCCAGCCTTCCCACACCACCACAGGAAGTTATGCCATGTGAGTTTTGCCACCCTAAATTGTTTAGGATTGCACCTTGAGTAACAAAAGTAACACAGGCCAAATATTGACTATGTGTTTATTTTTTGCTGAGATAAACATTCTGAAACTTCCTGGTGACTGGGAAAGAGTGGAACAAAGACTAACAAGGGGCTACCTAATAAATATTTTAATGTGATCAGTTGTGACTTCCATTGGATGAAATAAAAAAAGTTAGCAGAAAGATTCAGGCTGCAATCCTAAACTCCAATTAGGCCAGCATAAGTGCTGTGCTGATCTGGGGGTGTTACAAAAATGCTGTAAAGCACTTCTGCCCCACGCCTGGAAGGGTTAGGCAAGTGCACAGGCATATGCTGACCTCCCCACAGGAAGATATGCCAAGTGAGTTAGGCCAGCCTAAAATGGTTAGGATTGCACCCTCACATACTTTTATTCTCTAGTATTGCGCTGTGATTTCTTTTTTTAGTTCAGATAAAAATTAACTAGGCTTATATTTTGACAAAAAATCCAAAATGGACAGTAGGGGTAGGGGTTGGATGATAAACAAATTTTATCAATGATGAGAGACTTAAAACTTTTTTCTTTTCCAATTCTGTGCAATTTTTAGCAACAGTTCTCCAACTCACCAGGTGGAGCTCCTGCCTCCCAGCAATGACGTAAGTATTTGAGATAATGTTAATATGATGCTTTTCTTTTTTAGGACACTGATGAACAGTTCATTTCAAGACCCTCTTATTCTTTTTGCAATGTAGCATCTCCTTCCTTCTGCTTCTATTCAAGATGCTCAGCAATGGCTTCATCGAAATAGGTTTGCTCCATTCTGTAGACTCTTTTCAAGTTTCTCAGGTATGAATTCTAATAAGTCCTTGTTAATTTTCATCATCCTTATGTGAATGGCATAAATCCATTATTTGAGATATTTTGGACCATAGCATTGAGCAATAAATGCACACTTTCTCATTTGTCTTCCGCTGCTGTTAAACTTCCCCTCAAGGTTGCATTTTTTGGTTGAGTAATATTGCTTATTCCCAGCACTCAAAAATCAGCATTCTATATCTGGGACAATATGATACTTCCTTCAGGTAGCATATTAATTGCTATTGTGATTTACCAATGGAATGTAGTTTCGTGAGTGTCTGTCATATTTCTTTCCTCTTATCTTTCTCCCACACCAAGGGGGTTCAGTGCCACTGACAATAAGAACTTAGAATTAAATATTATATTTAAACCACATTAAAACACATAAACACTATAGGATCACTACAGTAAAAAATAATTAAGAAATCATTTTTGGAAAAAAAATAATTAAAATGGTTTTGGTGTCTCTTCTGAAAATATAATTAGGGATAAGAGAACACCATGTATTTCCTCCTCTTTATGAATGCCTTGGAGTGGTGGGTGTAAATTTTTTCAGAAGCAATGTGCTCTCCAGGATGGGCAGATGCATGCATCTACCCAATGCGTTAGGTAGCAAATCTGAGTTTTTTTCCCCCTCACCTCCTCTCCCAACATGCGTGTGATCAATTGTTATTGAAAGGAACTTGTGAGAGCATCGGTCAAAGGTTATAAAAGGCAGTTGTGGCATGATTTGATGGATTGCACAGAAAAGTTACTTAAGATTTAAACCTAACTTGTTGGAAACCAGTTTTGAATCTGAGACCAAGAGCAACATGATTTAAGCCTTGATCATAGCCATGACAGTCCTTTTCCTTTCTAAGGATTTTCATTTTAAAGTAAAGCAGGCCTCTGTCAGTCTTGAAAGACTATATGGTATTGTGCTTGGCACTGCATATGCTGCATGCGAAGCACGAAAGCCTGGGTTAGACTGTTATGGAGGATAGGCTGTTACCCAAGCAGCAAATCCCCCCTCTCCATTTCACTGAATTAGTCCAACGGAAAGCCAAAGCCAATACAATTGGATCCAGCTGCGTTGCAGAGCTGGGCTAAGGACAGGAGCCTGTCTTGTGGGGCCAACCCAGGTCTTGAACCCTGGCCTGCTGGTTAACAGGCACAGTGTCTTAACCATGCTGTGTCTCTTCTTCTTCCACTCCTAATTTGAACATCAGAGGCAGCACCAGAAAAAAATTAGGGCAAAAAGAAAGAACATATATGTGGTTAAGTGTATTTCTGTGTACTTCAGTGTGAACTTTGTCCCATGGTGTGAACTTTGTCCCTTATGGTAGCTTTCTGAGGAAATCTGTTGGTAAATTTCATAAGTAATTCTTCATCTGAATCAAACTGAAATGAGCCTGTAGGAAACTGCTGTTCTTTGCTCTTATGTATACTAATTGATAATTGATGATAAGTGAGTGTTTTTCATTGCAAGAGTCTAGCAGTGTGGGATGGGATGGCTGGAGAGGAGAGAGCTTCTTGTGGTGGATGGGGTGGTCTTGGCCCATCTCCATGCAGACTAAGGTGATCATCCAGCCACCTGTGTTAACAAGCCTGTTTAATTTGGTTCTATTAAAACTTCCTAGTATACCTCTTGGGGGAAAAAACCCACAACTTTTGCTTAAATATGTAGGTGCTGACTTACTAAAGATGTCCAAAGAAGATTTTGTTCAGATCTGTGGCCCTGCTGATGGCATTCGACTTTTTAATGCCATTAAAGGAAGGTTTGTAACAGTCTTTTTCCTAATGTCATTTCCTAATGTACATCAATTTTGTATCATGTGGATTGCTGAAGTATTAAAATATCCATGTACATTGTGGGCGTTGCCCGGTTAAGTTGAAAGAGATTATTCTAAATATTACCATCTCAGGACAACATAGAAGTTTCTGTTCCTCCTACCTTCATAACAACCAGGGAGGAAAGTTGGGGATAACAGACTTAAAATTACTCAGTAAGCATACAACTGAATAAGGGTTCAAATCTGGGTCTCCCCCTTCCTTAAATCCAGCACTTCGGATAACCACCACATTTCTACTCAGAAGACTGAATTCATGTTTAAGTGTAGTACAGGAAGGCTATGATTACTGATACCAGTTTAGGAATGTTGTTTGTCAGCCAAGAGTAGAAGTTCTCAAACAGTAGATCATGACCCAGTTTTTGTTGTGGTTGTGAAACTGAGAGGGCAGTTTACGGTATTTGCATCAATAAAACAAGCAGTAATAAAAACTATTTTATTACTAATAAAACTAATATTACTAAAACTAATAAAAACAAGCAATAAAACTATTGCCAAGTCACCATTTTAGTCATGACCCTTGGCATTTATAAATTGTGCAGAAGGGCCAGTGGTGGGCACTTACCGGTACGGGCCTACGCGCCTGTACCGGATCTTCCCGTTTCCCTGCCGCTAGTGAACTGCCAGTGACAGGGAAATGCAAAAACATAGTGGACCGGTACGGTCCGCCATGTTTTTGCCCCACCGCGCCTGCCTAGAAGCGGGCAGGACGCTTCTAGGCAGGCTCTGCACAAGCGCCAACATCGGCGCTCACGCAGAGCCTGCCTAGAAGCGGCCTGCCCGCCTCTGGGCAGGCTCTGCGTGAGCGCCGGTGTCGGCGCTTGTGCAGAGCCTGCCTAGAAGCGGCCTGCCCGCCTCTGGGCTTCGCCCACTCCAGGGCGGGCACTATGCAAGCATCGATGTCTGCGCTTGCGCAGTGCCTGCCTTGAAGCAGGCTTCGCCCACTCCAGGGCAGGCACTGCGCATGCGCAGACGTCGCCCACCCCTCGCCCCGCCCACGCCCCGCCTATGCCCCCTGACCCCGGCTGGCCCCTCCCACTTCCAGCGTGCTGGATCTTGGGATGGGGCCAGCCCATCTCTGAGAAGGGCCATTAGAAACCTAGAATACCACTGGCCTAGAGGACTAATACTGAAAAAAATTGTCTTGCCTTCAGGAATGTAAGGCCTAAGATGACCATTTATGTCTGTCAAGAGCCTGAGCAGAATCGGTCCCATCCTCACCAAAAAAGAGAGAATGGAGATGGTAATCTGTGTGGTAAGTATCCTGACCTTCAGCAATGTTTCTCTAGTTTCTATTAACTCTAACATAAATTCCATAAGCTTTGAAAGGTTCCAATTGTTCAAGTGGCTGTTTTTAGTAATAAAAATATATCCAATCCCTGTTCATTATAATGATTATATTTTCAAAACTTTCTCTATGCAATTAATTCTACATCACATAAGCAATTCTCACATTCAATTTATGTGATCAATCATAACTACTGCATATTCTCAGGGTGACCAGATGACCGGAAAAACTCAGATTTGTCCGGATTTTTAGCCTCCTGTCCGGGTGTCCTACATTTTGGCATCATTGTCCTACATTTTGGCTTCATTTTGAAACTTCATGATAGTGCACAGTACCCCATCATGCCATATGTCGTTGGATTCGTATTGAAGAGCAGAATCCAATGCAAAAATCAGTTTTGAGATATCTTCTTTCTATCAAAAGTTAGGGTCAAAAAACCAAAAACAAAAAATACACTTTTGGCAATTTTTTAAGCGGGTAGGAATTTTGGCCTGGGATTAGGAATTTTGGCCTTGGGGTTCAGGAATTTTGGGTTTGGCATCTGGTCACCCTGCATATTCTTTACATGTGACTTCAGGCGTCTGCTTATTAAATTAGGTTTGAGTGTCTTGTAGCACATTGACAGAAAAATTAAAAATACATTGATTATGGAATAGGGCGGTATTTATACATTAGGAGATATTTGTAAGTTAGTATGAATACTTAAACAGGAACGTTGGAGAGTCAAATCTGAGAGCTGAGTGGATGAGACCATTGTGAAGAACATGTTGTGACCTTGCTGCTTCAGTGTGAACTTAAAGAATATGTGGCCTCTGGGTGAATGCCTTTCAGGTCTTAACCTTGGTTTCCTAGTATGAGTTGAAGGCAAAGCAAGAAGTGAATGGAGTTTGTTTGCATCATGAGTTTGCCTTGAATGCATTCAAATCTTATTGCATAAGGTGAGAGTCTAAAGGTTTCTCTTCTTCCTTTATTGCTGTTGCAGTATACCATGCTATCTTCTTAGAAGAGCTGACAACACTGGAATTAATGGAGAAGATTGCAAACTTGTACAGTATTTCCCCACAACAGATAAACCGGATCTATCGGCAAGGACCAACGGGGATCCATGTATTAGTGAGCAATGAGGTAAAGAGTTTTAAGAGAACATATCACGTCAGGTTATAGGTACTAGTACTGGTATTCCAAAATAGCTGTCTGACATTTCCTCTTAAACCTAGAGTGGCCTTTTGTCATTGTATATAACACTGTACATGATAAAAGGGCCATAATATTGCACCATTGTTGCATTGTTATAGTAGGAGAGGAAAAAAGTGGAAAAGACAACTTCTATTCCTGTGGTTTTTTTTACCTTTTTCCATCAGCAGATGGGAACACATAGATAAACATAGATGTTTGTCTTTTGGTTCCCCAAATATATGGGCTGTTCCATGTGTTGAATTTAAAATGTAGTAGTGGTACATATATGAAATCTATCTAATTTGGATTTCAGAATATTGGCCAGAATGCCTTTATAGTGATCAGAATAGGATTGCCTTGTCTCCTTTTTCCAACACCTTCAAAGTTATTGCTTGTGGTGGTAGAGGAAGATGAGGTTTGGCCCTCCCAATCCTCTTCTCCCTTGCTCTCAATGAAGGAGTAGGGCACATGGGGAAGTGGATAGGGATAATGACAGCTGCTTCTTATCAGTTGGGCGTCTAGTCCAGCCCAGTACCTGAAGTGATAACTTCTATCTGTCTCAAGCATAAGCTCGATAACAACCTTTGACAATACTAATTTTATTTAAAAACTTAATAGCGCAATCATATTCTTGTCTACTCAGAAGTCGCATTATATTCAATGGGGCTTACTCCCAGAAAAGTGTATTTAGGATTGCAGAAGCAAAAACCTAGAACACTCAAAACATTATTCCATGTAATGTTTCAAACTGTAAAACAAGTTAGTATTAATATCCTATGTTGCAGATAAGAAACTTTAGCTAACCAATTGCAGTATGTGACAGAGAGACATTTGACTCTATCCTAATTCATAGCCCAGTCTTTTAGCAAAACATTTTCTAGCTCCGGATGCCTCCAAAGTTTTGTGAAATTGGCTCATTTTATATATGAGTATATGAGTTTTATATATGAGTATATATATTGTTTTATATATGAGTATAAAACTTTATATATATACTGAGTAAGTACCGTAATTTCAACAGGTGATGTTTCAGCACTGTGAACAGCTCCTTTTGTCTGTCTTTTGGGCTTTTCTGGAAAGATACTTCTTAGTACTGGTCATGCAACATTTATTGCATCCCCTTAAAAGGGTTTTCTTTCAGAAGTATTGGGAAATTAAATCAGAACTCAGTCCGTTTACCTGTCCAAAACTAGAGCATTGAAAGCGTTGTCTCTATAAGTAATATTGTTGTATTTAGTCGATAAAACATTCACAATTATTTATGACAATAATGCTGCAATCCTAAATACACTTTCCTGGAAGTAAGACCCATTGAACACAATGGGGCTTATTTTTGAGTAGACATGGTTAGGATTGTGCTCTATATCATGCAAATATAGATTTAACAAATCTTTATTAATCTGCTTAACTTTTCTGAATTATTTCAGTTGTAGAATCTGAGGTACTGCTTGATTTGACTTTCTATGGAGTGAACCCCATTAGACACATGTGGTTCCACTGTATAAAAGATAAAGTACTGTAAATAAGAATTTGAAATTTTAGGAAGTGGTAAATGTTTTGATTTGGTTTTGGGCATGTGGGGAATAAGAATCACACTTGCTTGCTTTCGGCCCTTTCTATAAATATCAGATTTATTTTTATACACTCATATTCTCATGCCCAATATTTCCTAATTAACATGTGGCTGCATGCAGTAGAATCACTTAAGAAGCTTCTTTGCATATGACCTTTTGGAAACATTTCTGCTGGAAATAGTGCCAGCAGAAATCAGGTCTAGCAGTGCAACCTGAGATGAAGCCTGTAATTTTTATTCTAAAATCTCTCTGCCTTTTCACCCTTTCCACTTCATTTTTAATAGTCATGAAATGCTTTAAGGCGGCCTCTGGAGAGGGAATTGTCTTGACTAGCATTAGCAAGGAGGCCCTTCATTAAACATACAGGTTACTGATTAACAAGGATAGCTATAGTTTTTATGTTTTGTGGCAGGGCAGCAGAAGTGATGCAAACAAGAGGCACCAAATGGTTTTTTCATGCATCATTAGACATGTGCTGGAGTGGCGGGGGCTGCAGTGTTGACCTTAAATTAGTAGACATTGATTGTGTGAAGGAGGATTAAACTTACGTGCTTAAGACCAGTGGCATAGAGAAAAATGCTTCCCTCCCCCAAGAGAAAACTAAGAAGATAGGGACCATCTCCTCTTGTCTGTTTGATACATGTCACAGTTATGGAGTGGCAAATATGGTAGTGTCATAGTCGTGGCAGTACCCAGTTTAGCGAGATTCCTATCATTAGTACCCATAGGTTTTTTCTTATGCCTTTAATCATTTACAAATTATGACTTTAAGCAGTTAGAAGTGTATACATTTTATGTCCAGGTAGTTGGGGTTTATTTCTGGTCCGTGGTAAATGTCATCCATCAATGTCAGAAATCATAATACTGTTTGGAATGTTGTTTGTCTTCATACTTATAGGCCTAACAGATACGTTATCTCTTCTGGGCCAAAGTCAGGGCAAAGTCAGATCATTTACAAATAGGCAGATTTTGACATAAGATTTTTTTCCATAAGATGGTTCCTGCAATGGAAAGTGAAATGTTTTCCTTTCAAGCCAGAGCTTTCTAGGTTAACAGAAAGAAAAGAGGCAGCACAAAAACAAAAATTAAGAAAAGAGGCAAACTCTTAAGGATAAATTAAATGTTGTGGTGAATGCATTTGCCTAACATGCTTTTACTTTGGCTGCAATCCTAACCATGTCTACTCAAAAGTAAGCCCCATTGTGTTCAATGGGTCTTACTCCCAGGAAAGTGTCTTTAGGATTGCAGCCTTTGTCTCATGTGTGAATAAGACTAGAAATCTTGCAGTAACTTATTTCAATTGTTGGCAAAGGCTGCAATCCTAAAGACACTTT
Source organism: Cryptoblepharus egeriae (assembly GCA_030015325.1). Taxonomy (NCBI): domain Eukaryota; kingdom Metazoa; phylum Chordata; class Lepidosauria; order Squamata; family Scincidae; genus Cryptoblepharus; species Cryptoblepharus egeriae. Next base: position 65,129,951 of record JAREYC010000001.1, on the reverse strand, counting down.
TCTGGGAATAAGGCCCATTGAACACAATGGGGCTTACTTTAGACATGGCTAGGATTGTGCTCTAAGAGTTGGTATAGGAAGAGAATCTAGCATCATCTCTAGGTATCTTGTAATAGATCAACAAAAACAAGTAGTTTATCATTAAATGTGAATTTTATGGAATGAACTTTCTTAAAAAATCTCTTTTTAATAATCCAGATGGTACAGAACTTTCAAGAAGAATCTTGTTTTGTCATCTCCACATTAAAAGGTAAATTTCTTATCATAATTGTTTCACATTTAATTGCTTTCAGAGTGAGAGAAAACAAGTTTAAAAAGATCAGTAATTGGTAGCCATAAATAGAAAGATCTATACACTAGCTGGTATAGGTCTAAAGATATTGACTAGAGATCAGGTGAACTATAAAGTGTTTTACTTACTTCCTCTGGGCTATACGGTGCCCCCCACCCACAGCAATGAGCATAATCTGGGATTGTGGTAGAGGAGGAGTAGGTGTGCGCTGTTAGTTATGCGATTCTTCCTAATAATACAAGATGCAGTTATATCAAAAATACTAAGTTCCAGTTACAACAGTGAGAGCATTCAGAAGCTGAATTTATTTCACTTAAACATAATCGTGCCAGTCATCTGTCTTGCTTGACGTGGGGGAAGTGGATGAGTTCAGAAAGAACTGAAATTTGGCCTTCCTCCCATCATACGTGCTGATGTGGTGCGATTATTTTTGAAAATGACTTTTTGAGGATGCAATCCAAGCAGCTTGAGTGCTCAGTCTTGGCTGCAGTTTTCTACCTAATCTCTCACATGTATGCACGCACACACAAACACACACAGTATTTATAGTTTTTAGAAGGGTTTAGAAAAGTTTCTATTGGCATCTATAAATTCTAAAAAGCATGCAGGAAAATGCATGATCAGAGCATACACTGTGGAGAGTGGGTGCTCAAGGCCCCCACTCTACTTGCCATTAAAATAGGCCATTTTGTTCTGTCTTTGCCCATGTGCTTTTGGTTAACCCTAAAAAAAATTGAGTTGAAAGCATGCACATGTAACTCTACCCTAAACCAGTTACATTTTCTTGCATGCCATCCTCATGACTGTCCAATAAATACAAAATTGGTTTTGTAACATGGGGTGTGTTCAAGCCTTCTGTTAGCAAGAATATTAAACTGCAGATGAAAAACAGAACTTTTCATGACTTAAAGGGGAGGGGATCCACAGATTTTGATAAAAACTGATAAGTTTTTATTTTCCTTTGCAGCTGAAAGTAACGATGGCTACCACATCATCCTAAAATGACGACTTTCTATCTCTTATCTATTGGGACTTTGCAACAGCTTTACACTATAATGCCTCATCTGGATTACTACAGTTCAAACTGAAAAGCTATAAAACTCAATTGGATAGTTGAAAGGCCCAAATGGGGAGAAAAATGAATGTATTTTTTTTCAAAGTGCAACTTTGCTGTTAGAAGCTCCTTCTGCTTGCAGATGAAGAGTTGGGGTCCAGGGGGCTCCTGGGTGTTAAAGGGGGTCCTTGCAAGAGTGCAGTGCTCCTTCTGTAAGTGGGAGGGCTTCTGACAACTGAGCTATGGTCAACATTTGTAAACATCAGGGCATTTGAGATTGTGTCTTTTCCTACCCTCGTCTTTCCTTTTTCTTGATTTAGTTGTATGATGTTTTGGTTCATTGTTCAGAACTGTGTGCATTTCTAAGGAAATATTATTCATATGAACAACTGACAAAGCACTCCTCCCATCTCACCAGGGTCTGGAGTTGAAGGCTGATAATCTTCTTGGATACTGAAGTGGTTTCAATAGGGTTATTATACTATTTTTCCCTTTCTGTTTCTAGTCCAATAACTAGTCAGCCATGGATCTCTGTAATTAATATTATTGTTCTTTGCTTTTCCTTTTCTTAAAGCAAAACTACGATCTTTTAAGCTTTTGGTGAGAGGGTTTTGTTCGTGAAACTTTTTCTTATTGTTGTTGTGTTTGACAGTGGACCAAACAGAAAGCTATTTTTTGTCCTTCTGTGTAACTAGCCCCCAAAAAGGTGTCTGTTCCAGAACCTCCTGTGGATTAAAAAAAATCAGTGGATAAAAAACATTGAAAAAAGTTGATTTAGAGATCCACTTTTCAGGTTTATTGCTCCCCATGGCTCCAAATGGAATAAGGTTGTACCTCAGTAACTGCAGAGATTTGATTCTGGGACTCTTATACCAAAAATGTGTTAAAGCAATTTAAAAAATATTATAAGTACATTCCTTTACAGTTTTTTAAAAATAGATTTCCTTGTTGTATAGATGCACTCAGAAATCTGAAATGTAAAGGACCCCTTGTCTTTAACTCGTTAAGCTGAGGAATGCAATGACTGCTTGCATGATTGCCTTTCTACAATAGTAGAAAAGCAGTTTTTTAAAAATATGATTTGCAGTGGCAAATCCATGTATTGGAAAAATCAGAGTATAACAAAGTTGGATCTGTAATTCCATTTTTTTGCATGACATTAGGAGTTCAAACTTTACAGAGAACCACCTATCAAGACAGATTTTTATCCTTAATCACCCATTTATAGGTATGCACATTTGGTTCCTGTTTTATACATTGGGCAGAAATGGCATAACAGAACCTGATTCTAACTAGTTTACTTTAGTCCCATGAAACTGTGTTTCTCCTACTGAAATCTGTTGGGGGAGAGGAAATTAAAAAGCTGACGATGTAGGGGTGATCAGGTTTTGCTCCTTGCAAGCCAAAAGTTAGGTTGCAGCTGCCATACGGATTCAGTGCGAACCATTTCACTTGCAAAGTAAATTGGCTGTAAGAAGGGACAGATTTGAGGTAAAGGGGAGGACAAAACTTCACTATCATTCCAGATGTTGATGACTGAGGGCAGTGAACAGGTGTACTGAACTTGTTCTAATGATGTATCCTAAAAACTGTGGTTTACTTTCAGCCATTGAAATAAATTGGATCCACTCCATTTACAGGATCCATTTACAGGTTTGGGCAGATGTTCTAACTTGGTCATTTATAGCACAATCTTACACATGTCTACATAGAAGTAAATTCCACTTAGTTCAGTGGGACTTTTTCTCATGTAAATGTGTAAAGCTTTGTAGCCTTAGACTGTCAGTATAAGTGTGGAAGAATCCCTCCCTCATGGTGGCTCTTCCACTTTCTATGGTTTTCAAGGTAGTACTGCTGCTAGCAGAATGGGGGAGTGACATGTCAGCCATCTCCACTTTTTCCTCCTTCCCTGAATTTTAGTATACAGTGGTACCTTGGCTTATGAGCATAATGCATTCTGGAAGCATGCTTATATATCAAAATGCTTGTATATCAAAGTGAATTTTTCCATAAGAAATAATGGAAACTCAGACAATTTGTTCCACAATCCACAATTTCATATTGTATATGAAAAAAATATTCGTATACAATATTAGAATGCTGTAATACAAAATAATAAAGTGAATACAAAATATAAAGAAATATAAAGAAAATCCTAAGGACACTTTCCTGGGAGTAAGACCCATTGAATACAATGGGGTTTGCTTTTGAGTAGACATGGTTAAGATTGTACTCTTGGTCTCACAGGTCTCTCAGGCTTCAATATGGAGTGAGCCCCACTGATTGTAATAGGCCTTACTTCAGGGTAAGCATGCATAGGCATCCCCTCTTCTCTCAGGAAAGGCTGAGCAGATGCTGGTGGAGTGCCAAAACCAGCCATATCCTGGCCAGAATGTTTTCATTTGTTTATCAAGACATCACTTTTATATCAAATTAAAATTTATTAGAAATGTTTGCTTGTCTTGCAAAACACTCTCAATCCAAGTTACTCTCAGCCCAAGGTTTTGCGGTAGTTCTCATTTATGGTTTGCCGTCCATTGTATCTTCAGGATCCTCCAGCACACTGATTCTCCAAGTGGGGGTTGGGACCCTCTGGGACGTCATAAAAAGATGAACTCTTCCATCTTGAAATTGCTGTCTTGGAAAGGGGTACTCAGGCTGCAATCCATATTTCTTGGGAATCCATCTCATTGAACATAATGGGACTTGCTTCCAAGTAGATATGGAGGAGCTTTCTTTATTATTTAAAAGGAATAATTGCAACCTTTCCTGTTGCACTTGTTTCTGGAATCTATTGAGTAGATAATACAAAATGACATGCAAAGAATATTAAAAAGATGCTGTTGTATGGTTATACCAACAATCCAGAGTAACTACGGGCGCATGTAAGAGACGTTTATGTAGTTACAGCACCACCTAATGAAAACATATGGGAAATTCATATTGCAATCCACAGTAAATTGTTACGTTCGTGCAAGGATTCCCCGTAGTTACTCTGGATTGCACCCTATGTTAATTAGCCATTTTAAATATCCCAGAGCAAGATTCCCATTACTGTAGCAGCTTTTAATATGGTCATTAACCTGACAATAAAATTTCATTTTTATTTTCTACACATAATTAGGAGAACTTTTACAGTGAACTAGAAGTGCATTTCTGGTGTTGGTAATGGTTAGCCTAGAGGTTATGAAAAACAATGCCCAAGTAAGGAAACAACACATTCCATGATCTTCAGTTTTGGGGATGCTTTGGGTATTTGTTAATCATGTTCCATTCCAGCAGTTCTTTATGGATGTGGACACATCTAACCAAACAATTAGCTAAGAATTGCAAAGCTAAAATAGTGTCTCCAAGACATTGTAAAAATTTATACTTCACAGCTGAGAAGGAAATTGACTGCTTCTATGGAGAAAAGAACCACACTATCCATCAGATATTTTTGCCAGTTGAACAGATTTTGAGCAGTGTGAATTCTTTGTGTGTACCATGCATGTGTCCAGCTTATGTTGTTTTCAACACTGAAAATGTTTTAATAACACAATGTACTTTTTTGACAAGTCTATGAAGTGAACACTTGCCCTTTGGCCTAAGAGCTGTGCAGAAGCAGGCTTCTGTGCAAAAATTCCCTGCTGGATCGGGATCTTCTAATGCAAAGGATGTTGCCTACAGTTTTCATGGCTTAGTACTACATGTATCACCTGAAGTGACAATTACTGGTTTGGGACCAAAACAGTGCTATTCACTTTGGTGAGGAGCTGAAGGCTGTGTCCTGATGCCTCTAGATCTAACAAAGCCAGCCATCTGATGGTGGATAAGCCAAACCACTTCTTCGTGTGCAGCAGTATATGGGGCTTATCAGACTGGAGCCTTGATGTATGCCTTATTGGCGGTTAGAACCAGTAACAGTCATTACGCTTACAGTCAATTACAATCTATTATAGTTGTTACAGTCAATTCTATAACTCTGATTCATAGAATATGAGTTCAAATGGGATTTAACCTATTCATAATTGCTTGAATTGGTTGCATGTTACAAGTATACATACTTTTGTAGAAAATAAGCGCTTTTAATAATTTGCAGCTGCAAAAATAAAATACGCAGGACAAAGCAAGCTAACAACTGCTAAGTTGATTATATGGCAATAACAAAACATTTTTTCATGGTTTATCTGCACCTCTCAATCATTGAACTCAATTTTTTGTAATAATCCAAGAGGGAAGATGGTGGCAAGAAAGGTTTACTATGTAGTGGTGAGGGCACTGATGCTCCCATTTCTGCCAGACACATGTGGGTAAACCTCCCTATTTCCCAACATGCCAGTATTCTTTTAACTTACACTGTGGCCTGCGAGATGGTATAGAAACCTCGCATTGGCATTGAGGTCTTTGGTATCCACAAAAAGATGGCTGGCTGTTGCTTTTTAATATGCTTGTCTCTCAGGAAAAGCAGTTTTAAGTTAGTGCTGTGTGAGTGAGGTGGGTGAGTGACCTTTGCATTCCTTTATTGTCTTTTTTTGGGGGGGAACTCTTAAAAAACTAAAATATTTTGTTACTTCAGCCTCTGTTGGGTAGGTATTTTTCTGTCTTTCAAAGGGCTATGGGAGTTTAGTTCGCTTCATCTGTAATGCAGCAACCATTTAAATTGGCATGATTAAATGAAGGGTGAATGGAGGGGAATGGAAGGGAGTCCAAGCCTAAGGATTGTGAGTAATACTGCCAGACCTGTTTTTTGTATATGAATATTTTTAACTGCATATTTTGCACTGGCAATTATACTGTTGTACGGAAAAAAAGACGCTGCTGTATCTAGAATCTGTGCTCCAGTAAAAATGCAAATAAACCTGTTTGTAAGGAACACTTGTGCTTTTGAAACAGATGACTGATCCATTTGTCCGTATATGGCTGTGACTAAATGTTAGTGCCACCTCTTTCTTTCAAGTTTCTGTCACAAGCAGGCCTCTGAAAGTGCTTTGAAAGTTCTGCAAATAAGATTGTGCAGACCCTTACCTCTACACCAATGATTTTCAGTCTTTTTCATCTCTTGTCACACTGTGTTAAAATTGTCAAGGCACACCATCAAACCTTGAGCAATTGACAAGGCACACCATACCGCTGATGGGGGAATAAATTCCTCAATAATCCTATTAATAAATGATGTTTATTTAATAAATAAATAAATTTGCCAAACTTCCATGGCGCACCGGTGGACCACTCACGGCACATCAGTGGGCCACAGCACACTGGTTGAAAATCATTGCTCGACACCTTCAAGATTGCAAGCATAGACAAGAGTTGTCCTTGTCTTCTGTAGTGCAGCTGATCTGAAGATTTCCCCCATTTCTGTTTAATGATCCTTTCCAGATGTCTTTTACACAATGTGAATGTTCTACAACCCACATCTCCCACTTGTCACTCAGTAGCTTCAAATGCAGTACAGTTTTTTAAATTGTGGGCCAGTATGTATCTATGACTTGATATGTATTGAAGTTTGTACAGAAAGCCCATTTTGGTTATCAGTTTTATTTTTTGCTTCTTAAACTGTTCTTCTATACATATAAAAGAGAAAAGTGACTCACTCACTCATCACCGCCCTGCCAAAACCGCTGGGCCTAGAAGCGTGACATTTGGGGTGGGTGTTCCTTCTGTGAGGGAGGGGTGCACTAAGAACCGGTTTTCAGAAATTCCAACCGGAAGGGGGTGAAAAGAGGCGCAACGCGTTTTCCTCCAATTCTCAACTTTGCATTGAGAATTGCTGACTCAGCAACATTCCACCCCAACTGCTGGGCCTGAAGCATGGAATTCTGGGAGTTCCTTCTGTCACCTGAACTCCCACCAAGAACCATCTGGAGAAATTTAACCCTTCAGGGGCTGAAAAGGGGGCAATGTGTTTCTGTCCTATACTTAACATGGGAGATTGACCAACATCCAGCCAGTTTGGTGTTCGGACCCTGGTGCACGGGGTGGGGGGGGATGTTGTCAGGAGGAAGAGGTTGCACTGGCGAGGAAGTTGCGCATGGGAGAAGTTGCGCATGGTAGGAAGTTTCACATGGGGAAGTTGCATATGGGGATTATGCGCGTGGGGGAGATGCACATGGGGAAAGTTGCGCATGGGGGAAGTTGCCCATGGGGAAAAGTTGCCCATGGGGGGAAGTTGCACATGGGGGTTGATGTGCATGGGGAAAGTTGCACACGGGGATGATGCGCATGGGGGGTTGATGCGCATGGGGAAAGTTGCACACGGGGATGATGCGCATGGGGGGTTGATGCGCATGGGGAAAGTTGCGCATGAGGGATGATGTGCATGGGGGAAAGTTGCACATGGGGGTTGATGCGCATGGGGAAAGTTGCGCACGGGGAAAGTTGCACACAGGGGGATGATGCGCATGGGGGAAGTTGTGCATTGGATGTTGATGCGTGTGGGGGATGGCATATGGGGAAATGTTACTCCCGCAACGCAGGTACGCTTTTTGCTGGTTTGTTAATACATTAAAAAATACAAATCATGAAACATTTTTGAAAAATGTAAAACAGTTTTTAAAGACACAATATTGAATAGTCTCCCATCAACACAAATGCCATTTGTATACATATTAATGCATGTATGATCTATCAGTGCTTTCTCCATGGATAGTAAGAGACAGGGTCAGAATTTGAGTATTTAGAAAATAATTGTTTATGGGGCAGGCTTTAGAGAAATCCTAGAATTAGAACATACATATTCCTTAAACTCTATTGTGATTTGCCTTCCTGAAAATGTATTCAGTTTCTGGCCTGCAGGTAGTGTTTCAAAGATCAGGAAACCAAAATGAAACTCATGTGAGCATCCAAGGGCCAGGATTTACCTACCTGTGCAGAGTTGTAGTCTTGAAACCCATCTTTTGTAGTGGCATAAGATGGAGTGGATGCAGAAAAGCAGAACAAGGGAGAGAAAAACATTTGTGTCACCACTACTGATGCATCATTCCGATTATTCTAGACATTATTCTGATCTCTTCCTCCCTCATTCCCTTCTCAGCACACTGACTTACTGGCACTGGAAGACATGGATGGCCTACTAGCATGCGGACCCAGACAGTGTTTGAGGCAGCGTCCAGACTGCAATGAATGGCATATTATTTTAAGAAACAGACCTAATGGGCCTTAAACTTGTTCTAGTGGTGGAAAGACTGGGTTGTTAATAGCATATACCCACCACAATCAACTGAATGCTGTTAAGCCATGCTGATGACTAGATTTTAAATGAGACTGGCCAAAGGTATCTGGGATGGGGCAACAAAGTCGGAAGTGCAGAGATGATTTCTACAGCGGTGAGGTACGATAGTGGTGATGGGAACACACCCAATGGGTTTAGGGACGAGGGAGGATGGGGCTTTGGAAGTGAACAGGTATACTTCTAGGTGCTGCATTTGGAATTACTTATCTAGATGGAAAGCCATTTGAAAATGAAAGGCCCCAGCCTAGTCAACTTTCCAGCACTGGGCAGCAACAATGCAGGATGCAGCACATGCCCCACTGCAATATTTGATAGGGCCAAAATTTCCTTGGAGGAAGAGTGGAGTATAATTTTTTACGTACATGTAGACTTCAGGCAGCTACAATTCCAGCCAGTTTTGAGTTCTTGATGTTTCTTGTTTGTTTCCCCTCTGAGACTTACATCTACCCATCACATCTCCAAGAAACCTTCAGGCTCACATACAAAATACTGTTAAGTACTTCTTGCTTGCCTCCAAATACTGATGAATATATGTCATTCAAAAAAGGAGAGACCTCCAGCCATCAGAAAACAATCTGTTAATCATTACCTTTCTGTGATGAAACATCAACCAACTATCCTAGACTGTTAACTAGAAATCTGCCTGATCAAGGAATGGTTGGCTAGCAGCTGTAGCAATATAAATATAACTTACAAGATCTAGATCATTGTAAATAACTTGGAGATGCAGATAAACCTAACCCTATGATAGTTGGGGGTGGGGGAGGGAAAGAAAACACAACAGCAGTAAAAATTCAGAACACTGTCCTAAGTCACCAATAAAATCTACAAGATCACTAAAAATGCCAACTAATGTCAAATACTGGCATAAAATACTGCTCAGTGATCTTACTAAGCATGAAGGATTGATTAGGTATTATGATTCTATAATAAAGCTAAATCTCATAGTGCAAAATCTCATACTGCATTTGACACCTCTTTTGGCTCCATAAGGAACATGGCAATGGTTATGAAGGAGGTAAGAAGGAGTGTCTTGCCAAATGCTTTCAAATCCACCAGAAGTCAATAGCTACAACTGGATTAAGGTTGGAAAGATTTTTAAAAAGTCTTTTATACTGTGATAAAAAATTTCTGAAGTTAGAATAACTTGGCCTGACCATTTCACTAATCTGCTCAAAACCCTTAACAGGAAGCGATCTGCTTTTTATTGGTTTTCCACTGGAGGGAAACAATGTAGATTTTCATTTAGTTGTGGCGTGAAAGCAACGTAACCAACAATATAGGGTGTGTACAAATGTACTCTAACAGGAAGTCTGTATGCTTTTCCAGTTGTTTCTTGTGGGCAAGCCTAGTTTCCCCCTTTCTTCATAGTTCTTCTGCAAGGCATACTTGTTGGTGATTCAAATGTTGGCACAGTTGCCCGTGTTGCAATTCCTCCATTGCTTCAGGCAGGCTGTCTACCTTCTTAAGTGTTTCTATGCCATGTGTATATTTACAGGATTCCCTTAAATGTACACAAACCCTTTATTTAAAACAATTCTTTAACTGATTACTTGAAGGGAATGAGAGGTATTGAAATACCAAGTGGTATTAGAAATACCGAGCAATATTTCTCATAGGGCACAATCCTAACTAAGTTAGGCTGGCATAACTCACCTAGCATAGCTTCCCGTGGTGGTGTGGAGAGGTTGGTGTATATCATATATATAGTGGCGCCTCACTTAAAGAGCTTAATTCGTTCCGGAGGCATGCTCTTTAAGTGAAACGCTCTTTAAGTGAAGCAGATTTTCCCATAAGAAACAATGGAAACTCAGATGATTGGCCACTATATTCCACAACCCCCAAAATATTCATATAAAAATATTAACTGCAAGTAAAAATGATGATAAAATACTGGAATTGAATTCAAAACACTATAATATAATACAGACCACAATTATTGTAATAAAACACTGTAATATTCTGTACAGTAAAAAAGAAAAGAAAAACCTTTCTGGGCAAGGATGACTAATTTTCACTAAGAGTCACTGGTGTCTTTCTGAGCAACTTTCACAAGGAACCTCTGTGTGTGTGAGAGATCTAGATAGGCAGTCTGCAACAGCAGAGGGGAAAGATCCTATGCTGTCTACTCAGAATCAAGCCCCATTAAATCCACTGGGGTTTATTCACAGGAAAGGAAAAGTGCAGGCAGGGAAGGTAGTGGGGGGCAGAGGGGTGGTTGTAATGGGGTCCAGGCAGGGGGCCTCCTTGGGGGCAAGGGGTCTATTTGAGGGGGCTGCATAGGGGTTGCAGGAGAGTATTCCCTCCTACCTGATAGAGGCTGCATAGGCTGGGCTGACCAAATTCTCTGGCTGCAGGAGAAGAGCAGCCATCTTTGTCCCCCTGATAAAGAGGCTTTTCAGCTCTTCTGCTCTCCCTGCTGGTCTCTTCCATGTACTGCAGAGCGAAGAAAGTCCTGCCTCACTCCCTCAGCCCAGCCAACGCTGGGGAGAGACAGGGAGAAGGACAGGGAGCCCACTCAATGGGCACTCTTTATGCAAAAAATGCTCTTTAAGCAAAGCAAAACCACACAGAAATTTTTAATCTTTATGTGAAAAATGCTCTTTAAGCAAAGCGAAAGTACACAGAAATTTTTGTTCTTTAAGTGGAACGCTCTTTATGCAAGGCACTTGTTAAGCAAGGTACCACTGTATGTGCATATATATATCATCGTCATTGGCATCCTTCAGTCTCAAAAGACTATGGTATTGTATGCCCTCTCTCTCTACACACACACACACATCTTCTAAATATATGCTCCAACATGGAAGTGATCAAGTATAGGTTGGGGGCTGCCCCTTGCCCCTCCCCTCGCCCCACCCACCCACACCTGCAGCATGCTGGGGTGGGTGGCGTGCCCTCCCCAGCCCCACCCCTGACCATCCCCGCCCCATGAGCCTGGCCTGGCCACGCCCACTTCCGGCAAACCAGTTGTTGGGCTAGGCCGGGCCCACGTCTGGATGGACCATACAAAATGGTACAGTGGGGGTGGAAGAGCAAGGATTGAGAAACTCTGCTCTGACAAACCAATTTTGCAAAAGTAAAGATTTATGTAAATGCGCCAGACTAATCATTCCCAATCTTTGGATAACTCAAAAAAGAGGTGCAGTTCCAAGGCATCAAGAGGGAATGTTTAATTTTAATTGTTTTATCTTTATTTTATTTTATTTGTTTTCATTTTATTTGTTTTGTCTTTATCTTGCAACAGACAGCAGGAACACCCTCTTCAGAAGTAGAACAGCTGTCATACTGGAGCATATATGGAGCATACCTGGATGAAGAGGACGCAACTGCGGCTGTGTTAAGGTTGACGCAGGTGCAGTGATGGGCTCCCCCGGGCGGCGAACCGGTCTGCCCAGGTTTTTGGCCCCCCTTAGCTACCGGTACGGTAGCGGGCGGCCAAAATCAGGAAGCAGTTTGGGCGATCTGGCCTGAACCGGCCTGGGCCCATCATTGGGTCCATCTATGGAAAGTGGTGATGAAACTACTGGATTGGGGGCTAGACATAATGCAACAAACACTGATAAGAGGCTCAGCACAGGATAAGTCTTCACCTATCTGCATGCTTTCCTAAGCTTGCAAAAAGTGTACACTGCTGCTTTCTCCAATAGGTGAAGACATATTTCTGCTTGTCACATGCGTTAGAATCATAGAATTATAGAGTTGGAAGGGACACAGTAGGTCTTCTAGTCCAACCCCCTGCCTGTAGCAGGAAATCCTAGCAGTGTCACTGCTAGGCAATGGAGGTCTGGTGGTCTTGCATGTACCGCTGGACACTAACTTAAGAACTGCTGGCAGTATGAATACCACTGGTTGAGAAACACTGAGTCAAAGTATATTATGTGTACTCCACCATCCTGTTGACACAAGCCTTCGTATCTGAGAATCTCCATCTTGTCTGTGTACAATAATAAGATTTTGCATCATCGTTGAACACTGTTAATCGTTTTGTGTGTAGTGAACATTTGTTGGAGATGAACGCAGTCATGACTATGTGGTCTTGGTCTTCCATTATTCCTCTGCAGCATATCTATCCTGAGGTATTAAAAGAGTGCAACAAATCCTTTATTGTATTTTATTTTGAATACATTTAAGAGCAGGCATTTGAGCTGTAATTCTTCACACACTTCCCTGATAATAAGCCCCATGGAACACAGCGGAACTGACTTCCGAGTAGAAGTGCATAGGTTTATATTGTCAATTTTGACGTGAACTTAACCGCCTAAATTCTGAAGCAGCTCCCACTTTGTTTCCTGGTGGGTACACACAATACAAATAGATGCATATTTTTCTGAGACATTACTAGGAGTTAACAGACACAAGCAAGTAGCATCTCTCCAGGATGACACCGGGTTTTGTGTAGAAGTCATTCCAACTTGAAAAAGTGTAACTATAATAGCAAGGATTGAATTTTGACCCTTATTTTGGCTCAGATTCTAGTATAAGGCAAAATTTAGGAGGCTATTTTTTATTGTTGCCACCTGAGGAAGGGCCAACCTAATCATCAGGCCAAATGTGGTGCAACCTATTCATGAGGCCAACTGCAATCTCATGCAGGAGACTGGTGGAGAAGACCTTCTCTATACCTTCTTGCCCACATCTCCTCCCCCTGAGGGGGTTAATGGCAAAATGTGGATGGGAAGGGAAACTAGGCTAGAATATGGTAAGAGGAGTGGCAAGTGTGGCAGTGTTTGGCATAATGCCTCAGTATCAGGGTGTTTTGAGGTAGCCCTAACCTGAGGCAATAACACACAATGCAATCCTTTCCTTTATTTAGGTTGGCACAAGACCTGTGCTTGCCTTGGGGTGTTGCATGTGCCACTCTGGTGGGGTGGTTAGGCCAGTGCTCAGACATGCACCACAGAATGGGAAGATAGGGGAGTTGCACTGGCCTAAATTGGTTAGGATTGCATTCACAATCTATTACCGGCTATGCCAACAGCAACTGTGTAGGCTTCAAACTGGCACCCCAAACTCATCCAATTTCCCAATTCTGTTGCAGTCGTCCCAGTGGGATGTACCCCTCCTTTGGTGGAGGGACAGTCTCTGAGCCCTTCTCAAAGCATGGGAATACGTGCTTCCTTACCACATGTCTGCATCGTGGCTACATCAGAGCCCAAAGTTGGATGGAACTAAGTTATGTGGTTTTCTTCAAATGTTTGCAGTTATATTTTCCCACCCTTCTTTCCAATTTTCCCTTCTTAATCAGTGAGAAATCACAATACAGCAGACTTTTTTTTCCTGGCAAGTGTGACATAATTTAATTCATTGTTCAACCTTGAGGGTAGTAGAGAAGGATAGAACACCAATTGCCTAAGGTACATTTTTTGCTTAGTAAGTTATTTAATCTGCACATTTTGTTCTCATCGCTCTCCAAATGTAAACTGTGTCCCTGTCTTTCTTTAAAATGTGGCTGACCTGGTGTCTTGACCTGGCAGGTGCCTAACATATTTTGTTTACTAGTTTTACAAGCTCAGGCCAGAAAAGAGATATTTTTGGATAGGATGGATTTGAACACCTTTTGTGCCACAAATGGCGAGCCATAGAAAGAAAACCACAACCCCCAAGGCAGGATTGCATGTATTAACTTGGTGAACTTTTAGGAAAATAGGATCTTGTATAGAAGTGGGACGACACACCTTTGTGCTTGTGAAATTCATGATTTCCATGTGCTCACTACCAGCTTTCTTGATATGAGGAATATTATCCCAGAGACTCATATAAGTTTCTGAGAATCTTTTCCCTTTAGTCCATATTGCTCTTTCCATATGGCTCCAAGATTCCATAGGAGACACCATAATACCGACCACTTTTCTGTAATCCCAGCCATGTATGGTCCTCATTCCTTTATCTTTAACAGCCATTTCCAGAAACGTAGCTGGTGATCCCAATTTTCTATCACATACACAACAACAGGGAAAGAGCCACTGCTAAATTTCTACATATCATAATGCTTTCTGACACTACAATCCAGAATAACTACAGGAAGATGTAAGAGGCACTTACTCTGGATTGCTTTTTGCATTTCCCATAGGTTTCCCATTGGTGACACCATAACTATGTCGGTGTAAAAGGTCCCACAGTTACTCTGGATGGTGTAATCATCCAGGTGTAATCCTAGTAATTGTCATGTCCAACATTTTTCTTGGATGTCCTACATTTTTGGGAAGCCCTGTCCTCTTTTATGGTTATGACATATGGTCAACCTGGAAAGGCTCACACAACATAACTGGGTAAGTTTATAAAGACATTGAGAGAGGATAAAGACTGGAAGAATGGGTTGATGAATAAAAGGGGAAGATGGGATTGGCAGAAATAAATAAGACTAAATTTCCTGGAATTCAATCATGCTTGTTATATTATAGCCAGCATTTATATATATGAAAAATACAAAGAGAACAAGCAAGGCCATTGTACATGTAAGAATGTGACACCATTTAAAGATTATGGTAAAATGCTTAATGATTACTGATTTGCTTTGGTTTTGATAAGAAAAATAATGCTGAATAGTGTCACATGAAAAGAAGAATGAACATAACCTTACAGATATGTTAAGGTTATTGTATTTGATGTTGAACAGAAGCTTCAAGACAGGCTGGTGCAGGTTCAGTACTATAATTTTCATTACTTATGTGTGTACGGTACATGCAAATGGTACAACCCCAGAGTAGTGGTGGGCTTCAGGGGGTTCTCACAGATTCTACAGAACCCTTTGCTAATGAGCAATCCTCAGTTTATCTATTCAGAAGTAAGTTCCATTTTCTTCAATGAAGCTTATGCTCAGGAAAGTGTGCATAGGATTTCAGCCTCAGGCTACAATCCTAAAGACACTTTCCTGGTTGTAAGACACATTGAACATAATTAGGCTTACTTTGGAGTAGATGTGGTTAGGATTGTGCTCTTTGTATAGCTGACTATTGTTCAGTAAGCTGAATATCAGTAATCCAGAACAAGAAATATAAAAATTTCATACATAAATTTTTATTGAACAAACGAGATGCAAAGCAGGCTGGATTCATCAGGGATTGTTAGAGGGTAGTGGAAAGGCATGAATAAAAGTTGTGATGGTAAACCTACCTGCTAGTACTGTCTATGAAATGCAGCATTATTTTTAGACTTTTGGGGGCCTCACGTTTGACCCTTGGTCCTCAGTTGGAGGCTAATTGAAAAACTCTGTAGACAGCTGTCTGCCCACCAAGCTGCTGAAGATGGGAAAAATGACAAAAGAGAAGCATCAAAGTATTAAGCAAGGTAGACGAGCCCCACATAAGCTGGGAAGTGACCCAGTTTCAAAGTTTGTCTATGGCAAATCAGGATTCGTTCCAGTGGAACGATTCACTGGAACTGCTTCATCTTGCTTAAGTTACAAGGTGGTCATATGCTCAGTCATATGCTCAGTCTTCAGCCTCCACAACAAAGCTTGGCAGGAGGGCTTACTGGGTGAGGGGGGGGGGGGGTGAACAGAGTGGAGCCAGGCCAGCTTGTGTATGTGCATTGAAATAGCTTCTTTGCACTTCATTTGAAGGAACTACGGTCGTCTGATTATCTGTTTTATTTAATTTTCCCCCATTTGTGTGCATAGTGCTGTACAGTGGGGAGAAATCAAACACAATTTTCAAACATTCTTTAAAATGTCTCACATTCTTTAAAAAATGATACTAAAGAGACAACAGGGGAACAGGAAGGAAGTAGATGCAAGGAATGATTGGGGAGAAATATGGCTGCAGTTGTAAACACTTACCTGGGAGTAAGAGCCATTGAACACAATGGAGCTTAATTCTGAGTAGACATGGATAGGATTCTGCTCTATATGATTATTAACCATGTGTGCTCATTTCAGCTTAGTTACACCCACTCCATTTAGGGCTTAGTTACACCCAATAGTAACAAAATTCCACAAAATTCTAAAATATTATTGTAATTTTACTCCTGCAACGATGGGTCAATTCTGCTAGTATAATGTAAATATTATTATCAGCTGCCATGATTGTTAACAGTAATCATCAATTTGTTGTAAAACTTTACATCTTGTCTGTAGTTCTGAAAGATTTAAAGTGTTAATAATAATTCACATTTAACAACAATAATAATTCATGAATTCTAATTAATGGTAGCAATAATTGGTAATTTTAAAAAATGGCACTCCATCAGGAGCCATCTGGGTTGACCAGACTTTTAAACAAGGAGGTCTAGAAACCAATAAAATCTTTATTTTTTTATAAGTCGTGCTAGGAGCTTACTAGGATGAGAAAGGATGTATTATTACATCAGGTGGTGTCACCACAGGTGGGCCCAGACCGGTTTGGGGCGGTTCCTAGGAACCGGATGCTCCAATTTGCCTGCCGCTACCAATCCAGAAGCAGCGGGGGGCAGGGGCGCATTAACCGGGCGGACTGGTTCGGCCGCTGGAGCGGCAGGGGCAGCTGGCCAGGCACTTTTAAATTTGCTGCAGCAGCCTGGCAAGGCGCCCCACAAGCCCCAGCGCCGGAGCATCCTTTCCCTGGCTGCTGGGGCTTGTGGGGCACCTCGCCGGGCTGCCGCAGCAAATTTAAAAGTGCCCGGCTGGCTGCCCCTGCCGCTCCAGCGGCAATGGGGCCAGGACAGTGTGGCTGGGACTGCTGCCTCACAGCCCATCCTTTGCATGTCTACTCAGAAGTAAGCACCATGATAGTCAATGGGGCTTACTCCCAGGACAATGTGGCTGGAACTGCAGTCTGAGAGCCCAATCCTATTCATGTCTAATCAGAAGTAAGCACCATGACAGTCAGTGGGGCTTACTCCCAGGAAAGTGTGGTTAGGGTTGCTGGGGGGTACTAACAAAAACTTAGATTTTAAAAAAATTAATTTTTTTTAAATTTTTAGATTTAAAAAAAATTTCCCTTTTAAATTCTCCCGCCCCCACCCCTGACCCTGGCCCCCTGACACCAGCCCCGGCCCTGACCTGGCCTGGCCCTGCCCACTTCTGGGGAACTGGTTGTTAGGCCAGGCTGGGCCCACCACTGGGTGTCACTGATATGGCTTTGAGCATAATGTGCTTCAGTTGCAGAGGCTGGGCAGATTCAGGGTAAATCAGGTTCAGTCTTTGGCTGTGAAGATCTGGATCACTTTCAGCCTTCATTGAGGAGATATCATGGGTCTGTGGCAAAGCAGGGACACATTTCTAAAGGATGCGCATGAACATCTGAACACATTGGGTGTGTGCATCAGACAGTGTGGTCAGGCACTTGCCAAAGAAGGGCTGGCAGTACTGTCTTGTGCTTCTCAAAATCTCTGCAAGGCCAGAAGATTTTTCAAACAGGCATCAATGGCCACCTTGAATGGGAAACTCAAGGATGTGAAGAAGAGAATAAAGTTTGCAGCCTGTTTTATTAGAATGGCAAGTAATGAATTCCAGATAAATGGGCATTTTATGTTAGGACACAACTTGATCTACTGTGCCACAGAGTTACATGAATCTGTGTCAGGTAACAGATCCCTGGATTGGGATAAGGTGGACTTCTGTATATCAGGTCATTCTCTTCGCTCAGCAGCCAAGGAGCTAAAAGGCCTGCATTTCGCTGGGGCAGCGAGAAAACGTAGTGAGGCAGCCATAGCACTGGTTAAAATGGATGATGTGAAGGAAGCAGACAGGGTGACAGTGTGCCACTGTGTGCGCAGTGACATCTTGTGCGCCTGTTGGTCAGGTGGTGTTTATGCCCGTCAGTTCGGATGTTTGCTGGAACCCTCTTGTTGAGTGGAGCATGGCATCCAGACAAGGGGTTTCCCATCTGCTTGGATGACACAATTATTTTGATCTATACACTGATGATCTGCTGTTTGAAGGCAAGCAGATCCATGGTTGCTGTTGCTGAGCTGGTGACTTTCCTTACAAAAGCCATCCATTCTGCACAGAAACATCCACGGCAAAGGTGAAGAAGGCTACCACCACTTCTGGTCAACACCTCCCATGCCTTTATTATAGGCGACACTCATTGCAGGCTGCTGTAGGTGGATCTTCTTTGCATGTCTTGGGGAAATACTTCAGAAAATGCTGGTTGAGATTATCATAAAGCGTCTGACTTTGGCAATTTTCTTGTTCACAGGAATGTTGGTGTTGTCAGCCAGGTGAAGATACTTCATGATCCGATCAAACTTGTTTCTGGGCATATTATTTGCAATGGCAGCAATGTATATGTCATCTTCCTGAGCCCATTACAGGAAACATCATGGCAGAGGTGCATACTCAGACACCAGGAGGATGGCAAGGAAGGCTCTGATCTCTTCTGCAGAAGTGCTGAAGTCATGTTTACCTTGACTGAGAGCGTACGTCTTAGTTTCTGACACGATGTGCTCGATCACTTTGTTGTTGAAAAAACGCTCAAATTGCTCAGGGGGGTTCAAGTCATTATTTAGAAAGTCTGATTTTGGGGTCTGCCAGCCTGCTTCATCTTTCTTGAGGTCGCCCTTCCTCCATTGTCTGTCTTTGCTGTCCTCTTTGAAGTCATTGGGCCTTGATCTCCAGATGATCCAATACACCGAAACGTCCCATAAAAACCCTGCAATTCAGCTTCAGCCTCACTTCTGAGCTGGTAACAGGGAAGGTTATCTATTGGCACATCTCCTGTGTCCTTGTCACCACTATCCACATCTGAATTGTTCCCATCACCCGGGGGGCTGAGGTAAACATCTGCTTGGGCAACAGTGTCCCAGTCATTCCCAATGATTGACAGCACTTCATTCAATGAAAAATGCCTGCAAAATATAACTAAGAAAAATCGCTATTTTTTAAATATAAAGAATATAATAATCTCTAAAACCCTAAATTTGATTCATAAGTATGATAGAATAATATATTTTCTGAAGAAGGTAAAATGAAGGGAATGTAAAAAAGCATGGTGGCATTCTCTGCTAGAGTTCCACTTGTTGAGCACTCCATTTCAGGCTTCTCATTTTGTCTCAAACCGAAATATGCCACTATTTGTCAATAAAATAATTGCTACGAGTCTTGTTCTAAAGAATATAATGCTTTTTAGTTTTATAATGCTTTTTAGTTTTCTAATGCAGAATTAAAAAGTATTTGCAACTTACCGGTACCTTTTTTGTTGTATGCTGGAAGCTGCCATTTTGGACAAATTGTCCGAAAAATGCAGATTGCTGGTTAAACAAAATTCAAAACCGTATTAAAACAATTCAAAAATATAAAACAATCCTTGGAAAAGTAAACTATGCACAAAATGATATTAATTAGGTGTTTAGGAAATAATTGTGGCAAGATGAAGAAGAGTTAACATCTGTAGGGGGTTTACAACTGTGGAATGGAATGATTACTTGCATGACATCCTCTCTACAACAGTAGAAAAGCAGCTTTTAAAACTGCTAAAACTGCTTTTTAAAAATTTGCTTAAACTGTGTTGAATCAAATCTGTGTATCAAAAAATCCATGTATAACAAAGTTGGACCTGTATACAAGCCTCTTGATGGCTTGAGTTTATCAGTTTGAAGGAACCTTTTGAAGGAGGCAAGAGACTGGGACAAGCCAAGTTTCAAAAGCACTCAAGGAAGTCAAAGTTCAGTGTTGAATCAAATCTGTGTATCAAAAAATCCATGTATAACAAAGTTGGACCTGTATACAAGCCTCTTGATGGCTTGAGTTTAAAAAGCAGTTATAGCAGTTTTTAAAACTGCTTTTCTACTGTTGTAGAGAGGCTGTCATGCAAGTAATCATTCCATTCCACAGTCGTAAACCCCCTACAGATGTTAACTCTTTTTCTGCTAGCGTTCCACATGTGGAAGTACAGTGGCACCTCACGTAACAAATTTAATTCATTCTGGAAGCATGTCTGTTACGTGAAACGTTCTTTACGTGAAACATATTTTCCCATAGGAAATAATGGAAACTCAGACGATTGGTTCCACAACCCCAAAAATATTCATATAAAAATATTAACTGCATGTAAAAATGATGACAAAACACAGGAAGTGAATTAAAAACATTCAGTGTGCATGATCCTATGAAGTCTACATAGGCTGCAATCCTAAAGACACTTTCCTGGGAGTAAGCCCCATTTAACACAATGGTGCTTACTTCTGGGTAGACATGGTTAGGAGGCTGCAATCCAAGACACTTTCTTCTGCAATCTAAGACACTTTCCGAGTGTCTCTCAGCTTTCTCCTTTTCTTCATCCTGAGCCTTTCTCTCCCCTGCTCCCTTCTGGCTAGTCCTGAGCTGCTTCCCTCTTCTCCACTGCTGTTCTCTCCCTCTGCCCAGAGGACGCCTGGCCACAGGAGGAACAGTGTAGAAGTGTTGCTTTCGCTATGGGCAGGCGCGCTAGGCAGCCCTCACGCTTTTTAAAAGGGCTGCCGGCCAGCTAGCACATCTGCCCCAACTGCCAACGAGTGTGTTTGTTGTGTGAAGCAGAAGCCTAGAGAAATTTTTGTTTGTTACGTGGAACATACTTTACATGAGGCGTTTGTTACGTGAGGCACTACTGTATTGTTATTCCACTACACACTTGCACTTGGCTGGGGAGCTGATTTCAAGCCCTGCTGGTGCTGTATAATCTACAAAACACTTTTATCATGACTGTTAGGCCAGAAATAGCCATGGTAGGTCAAAAGAGGTAGAAATAGGTATTGCTATTATTCCGGTTTAAAGTGATGGTGTCTGACCACTGAGCCTTACCAAAAGATACATAGCGTACCTCATGGGGCATTTCATATTCTGTTTTACAACAAAGAGGCACACCTGCCTGGGAAACTATTTGGCCAACAGTCCGAATGGGATTTCTGGTATCTGATCTAAAAAGAGATTAGATTCTCACTGATACTCCTGTTACATGCTGTAGAAAAGGGATCTAACCATTAGGTTGTTTGGCCACACACCTCATGGCTGAGACATTCAGCGATACTGAAGTGGAAGGGTAGATACATGAAATGGAGATGGGGCAATTGAGGAGACCAGTTGAGAAGAGAGGTAGCAAAAAGGCAGTTGAGCTGCTGGAAAGGGGTGGCTTTTTACTGATGAATGTTGTCATGTTGTACCTCTGTAAGTGACAGCTGTTACTAGTTCGGAAAAAAATGATTGCTTGTAGAATGTAGTCTGTATCCTATGCTTCTCCATAGTATAGGATACCAACCTAGAAAAGTTAATGGCAAGAGATGGCATTTAATGGGTTTTTTCCCCTCCCCTTACGAGAAAATACATATGCTGGTTAAGGTTGCAGTACTAAAGACACTTTCCTGGGAGTAAGACCCATTGAACTTACATACTCACTATACATGGAGAGGCTAGAACTTGCGGCAGAGACATCTTAGCCACCCCTGTGATCACATAAGCACTCAGAGACTGGATGAAAAATATCTTCAATCACATCCCATGTGATTAGGGTAGCCATAATTTTCTTCCACAAAATCAGGACAGGATCCCCAGTATGTGAAGGTAATCTCCCCAAACCAGGACAGTCCTGGTTTTCAGGGACATATGGCAACCCTACCTGTGATTCCACACACACTCCACCCACTGTCTGAGTGGTTGCACAACCACAAGGGAGGCTGAGTGGTGCAAGCTCTAGCCTTCCTTTGTATTGTAAAAAGCACATGAGGCTATATTCATTGGATCATGACAGGACAGTTGAGGCTCTGCCTCTCATGAGGTACCTTTCAGCATACCACAGAGATAAAATTAAATGTTTATACCTCTTCTGGAATGTTTTTATGTGACTTCTTTATGCTCCTGCGTCAACACTTGTCACACTGAGTCAGCTCTTTTTCTAGGACATGTCCCTTTTATAGACATGTGCCCTGAGAAAAAAATCTTCACAGTCCTCCTTTTTCTTGTGAGTAGGCAGTATGTAGCCGTAATGTAATTAATTATATGTAATTATTGCATGTAATAGTTTTGGATTTAATAATAAGTAAGATAGTGTTTGGCGTGCTGTGTGGCTTAGTGGTTAAAAATGCTGTGCCTGCCCATCTGAAGATCGGCAGATCAACAGTTCAAGATCTGAGTACCGCAAGACAGGGTGAGCGCCCGAACTTAGCCCAGCTCCTACCAACTTTGCAGTTTGAAAGCACGCAAATGCAAGTAGATATATAGGTAATACCTTAGTGGGAGGATAAGTGATCCGTGCGCAAGCGGGCCACATGTCCGTGGAAGCTTCTTTGGACAATGGTGAATCTAGGGTTCTAGAACCGGAAATGAGCACTGCTCCCTAGAGTCTGTCACAACAAGCAGGGTAACCTGTGGGGGATACCTTTGCCTTTAATATAGTGTTTAATCACCTGAAAGCAATACTGATAAAACCTGCCAGTAGTCTTGACTTTGCATTCCCACACTTCAAACTGATGAAGAAATTATTGACTTTGCATTCCCACACCTCAAACTGATGAAGAAATTATTATTTTGTTTTCCCAAATCATCATTGAAAGCACTTGTATTGTTGGGGAACAATGGCCTAAGAGTGGGAAACTGTGACTAGTCTCTAGTGTAATTGCCAGTCTGGCAGTGGACAATAAAAAATAGGGAGCTGAGAACAGAAATAGTTTCAGAGCATTGCCAGCCCAGCAGATTTATTTTCAGGTACAATACTAGTGCGATCTTACATGTTTGTCCTACTGACTTCTCACCAGGTCAAAGCTCTTTATACATAGTCGTAAGGATGGATCATTTCTTATATATCCAAGACAAAAGTGAGGATTGCTTTTCTTTTTTTATAGAACAAATACGTTGTTTTTATCAACCTTCTGTGTCCTTATTCACTCCATTGTTAGAGAATGTACAAGTGCCTACGTTTTTGTAGGTAATTGAAATGAAATACTTATTAAGATGTCAAAGAGTTGTGGGGGGTGCCTAATAAATTTTGGCAGCTCACACAATTGACACACCAGATGCAAAGGACGGGACCAGGTTGTATGTCCATCATCTGGTGCCAGGATAACCATTTTTCACCATTATCCCATGAAGATCAATGACACTAGATTCATTAAGCTCATTTGGCTGGGAACAACGTGAGTGAATCACATCACAATGTGGAAACTTGGAGGATCTACCTAAATGCGTAATGTTCCCTTGCATTGTTTTGAAATGACCCTTCCGGAAAGGGGAAGCCATTTTTCAGAAGCTCAATGACTTCATAGACTAGCCTTCAAATTAATTAAAAAAATGTTTTTAAAAATATAATCTCACTTCAGGATTATACAATGCAATGTATGAGGTTAAGGGACTGAGAAGCGGGTTGCAAAGTAAAAAAAAAAGATGGGAAGGCATTATCAAGTTTGTCCTGGCCGCAGGATGAACTGCACAGGCACAGCTCAGCAGCTGGCCTACATTTGCACAGTTTGCCCAGCTGTGAGGTGACTAGTCCAGGCCAGGGCTGAGTGCCCTCAGGTCTCCTGCCTCACAGCGCTGGCACAGCCTGGTGGGCAAGGCGCTGTGGACCAGCACTGGGCCACAGACCGTGGTTGAGGACCCATGGCCTAGGCAATGTAGAATGAGACTTTTGTAAGGTCATCCACAGTTCTTTTGTTTGTGGGCTGAATTTCCGTGTTACGTTGTTGGGATGAGTCTTAAAAGATAACAGAAGCTCATAGGACATATGGTAGAAAACAAGGTTTTCCTTATTGTAATGATCAGGTAGTGTTATGTCTCTCTTCTAGGGTTGCCATATATCCCCGAACACTGGGACCATAAAGTTTTTCGGGGATTGCATTCACATACTAGCAAGTTTGACAGGGGGTCTTATCCTGGTTTTCTGAAAGAGAATTATAGCAAACATACATTGTATATGAAGAACGGACCTCAGTCTAAAAAATATGGGGAAGGAGACTTTTTTATGACAGGAAAGAAGTCCTAGGACCTATGTGTACTCTTGGTGACCCTGTGTTTAGGGATTCCAGCTCACATGTAAGTATGTAATGTCATAGTATCACAGTATGTCATGTGCAGGTCTGTGTACCCAAAATCTCACTGTAGATTCAACACATACTCATCCTTATTTCCAAATGCATAACGTCCTTGACCTACAAAAACAGAGTTTGGAAGTTGGCATTCCTAGCTTAAGAAATTGACAGGGTACTCCGAGCTGCCAATCTTGTTATGGTGGGAATTACTGACCTGGGACAGTATGTACTTTCATAGCACAGAGTTGCACAACAGAATAGTCTGCTGCTTTGTGACAGCTCTTGTTTGATTTAGTAGGTTTGGGGTGCTTGGCCATAAGACCATGAAACATGCTAGACAGTCAAATAAGCATGCTGTGCTCCATTTCTCCAGTCATGGTTGTTAGGATGATAAAGTAGTACTCCCACATCTCTCAAAATTTGACTTTTCCTCAGTAGCATGAAGTTTTGTAGTCTATACAAAGAGTCCATATATCATCACTGGGCAAGGACAAGGCCCTCTGAAATGGACACTCAGGAAAAATGCAGGGCATGACAAAATTAAAATGAAAAACACTCATGTTCCATGTCTACATGAACCATGTTTACTTGAATCTAATGTGCCATTTAATATAATGCACAGCCTATACTTATAATAAAAATATTGTATTTACTCAAATCTAATTATCCATTGAATCTAATACACACCCTAATTTTGGAGACTGAATTCGGCTGGAAAAGGTGAGTGTTAGATTCGAGTATATTGCTTTCAGGTAATTAATTTAAACACTGTATTTATCCATTACTTATTAGTAAAACTATGACATGTAATTTCTTAATGACAAGAAGGCTCCATGCTGTCTGCTCAAAAGGAAAAGGATCAGAATGTATATTTTTTTTCCCAGTTCACAAGGCTCAAAAAGAGGATATTCATATTCTGGATAAAAAGAACAAAAAAGAAGATGGAGGTGGGGAGACTGCAGGATGGGATGGATCTGGTGGCAATGACATGTACTGGATCTCATCCTCTTTTTTTGGCAGTTGCCCCTCTCCTTTAACTACTTGGACTTGTGCCAGTTAAAAAGCTGGTGCAGGTCTGAGGAGGCCTGTTATGGAGTGGGAGGCTTATGGAAGTATGTAGTAATTGCCGTTCTGCCTTTTGGCATTCTACCTCTCAACATAAGATATTTACTTCGGAATATGCCTCTTCCAACACTGTAAGATAGGTGATATCCAAACACGGACCCCATCAAAGTGAAGCATGTTTACAATGGAGACCAAAGTTATTGAGTAGTAATTCTATTTATTGTCAACACTTTGGAGAACTGGAAACCCCTACAATAATTTTCATAGTCATCTAGAATGAGATTTTCAAGGATCATTTCCTTTCACCTTAACCTGCAAAAGGCAGATGGTTCTGATTGAAAAGTTGTATTTTAACCAGCTTTAACTGGATGGAACCAGTTTCTTTACAAACATAATTAGTAATTTGAAAACATGCTATGGTCTTGTGAGGAGGGGGTAGCAGAGAGGGAGGTGGTAGGCACAAGGGAAAAAAAGAGAATTGTATGTAGTCCAAATAATTAAGTTCAAGAATACCTAGATCTGCATTTACAATTTGTTATTGAAACTGAAAAAAGAGTAAAAGTTTGGCATGATGATGCAGTTTGTTGGTTAACTTAATATCAGACTGCAGCTGTTGGGAGGAGGGAGATCAAATGTTTGTTCCCTATAAAATACTATATGGGTGCTTACTTCCACTCAGAAGTAAGTCCCATTAAATTCATGGGGCTTACTCCCAGAAAAGTGTATTTAGGATTGCAGTCGATATGTCAGTGTGCTAGGGTAAAGCACAACAATTAGTGCATCAGGTGGGGCTTTTGGACTTTTATTTCTGATCTTACATACATAGTATGTTTTTCAGAATAATTTGTTTCTACATTTTATAACCGTGAATAGGATCTTGGCTGTAGTGAAGAAGGGGGGTGAAGAGAGCCAAAGGGTGTAACCCTAACCAATTTAGGCCAGAACAACTCATCTTCTCCCTGTTTCCATTGTGGTGAGCAGCACATTGTGCATTGGCCTAACCTCTGCCCAAGTGTGGCGCGGGAGTGTCTTATGGCACTTTTGCAAAACTCCCAGATCAGCATGGGATTTGTGCCAGAACTTGTGCTGGCCAAACTGGGGATTAGGACTGCAGCTATATTTGTTGCCTCTGCTTGGAAGAAATGGAGGAGGGGGCAGAACTTACTTGTCCAACTGACTTTGGAGAAAGAGGCAGGGGCATGTAACCTTGCTTTGTGAAGGTGGCAGCAGCAGCAGGACTTATTGGTACTATGGGACAAGAATCATACTGCAACATCCCCGTTTAGTTTGTGGTTGGGGAACTAGTGTGAAATTGTGGACAATATTTGACTCAGTTTAGGAAATCAGGGTTCAGATCAAGGTGCAGTAATGTTTGTTGCTGTTTGGTTCATTTGGGAAAGTCATTAATTCTCATGCTCATTTCTTATCTGCAAAATGGGAATATTAAGACCCCATTTCAGAAGATTATTATGAAGATAAATGTCATAATTATGGTCATGGTGTGATGACAGTTGCGTGGTCCTTTGCACTGACAGCAGGTGACTACCTAAGCCCATAGCCAGAAATGTTGTAGTGAGACTTCCTAAGGGGAGAAATCATGGCAGAATAGTGAGAACATAAATATAGTTAGCATAATAACTATACTGAATAGCTATTTAATTGCATCAAATACTAATATTTATTCATTTTAAATATTAGTATAGTGATCACTCAGTGCCTGAATCCCTTCTGGACAACTCCTTCCCATGCATTTAATCTATAAGCTTTAGTTTGTGTTTCAGGGAAGGCCCTTTGGTAACTTAGGAGTTCCTTTTTCCTCACTCATCACTCTTTGTTACTCTTCCCTCAGTGTCCCCTTATATGACCTTTATTTCATGAGTTCTTTTAAAAGCTACAAGGTTAGATAATAGTCCTTCAAATCATGCTAATTTAAGCCCCTTCCCCTTGGTGCTTCCCAGAAGTTACTTAATTAGTCAACGAATAGCTCATTTCCTCTCTCTCAAAGTAGCTCACTAATTTAACCCACACCATTTTCCTCTGTTGTAATTATTCAGACTTAGTACTGCCTGTATCTTTAAAGTAAGGTGGATAAAGGCTACACACCATTATAAACCTTGGGCATTTTATTGCTCATAAAATCTAAATTCTCCATCCGTTCTGCTTCATTATTGGCACAGATTACTTCAGTCATAATCTTCACCACCTCTCCAAATTTAGAGCCAAATCATTCAGAAATGAGGAAGATGTAGATGTGACTATACCTGAATTCAGGATGCCTCTGAAGTACAGGTCCAACCTTATGATACCCAGATTTTTTATACATGAATAAAATTTTATATACATGAATTTGCCTTTTATACAAAGGCAAAAACCACTGCAAAGGTGTTCACAGGAAAGCAGAGAGTTTCTCTTTGTATCTAAAGGTAGGGACAGTTAGGGACAGTTGGAACTATCAGTTGAGTGACAACTTGCTGCTGTTCTTGAGATAAAGTTTTAAATGAAAATTTCTCTTCTTGTGTATTAGCAGTCCTTTCCTGTCGAATCTGTTTCTTGACAGAAGTTCTTCAAAGCAATGGGTACCAACAGCCATTCAGTATAAGAGCCTCTTCTTTTTGATTGGTGTTATCCTGATGTTTATACATTTCAATTGCCTCTAACTGGAGTCTTTGATGGTATTGAACAGCAGTGATCAGTAGATCTGTACATTCAAACTGCATTTTATGTCCAGTTTTGATTAGATGCTCATTTAAAGCTGATTTCTCAGGTTGTAACAGATGACAATTTCTTTCACATTCCTTAACTCTAAATCTAACTTTAAATCTTATTCCCAGCCCAGTGGAGAGAGTCGCCAATGCCTCAGAATCTCAGAAGTTGATGTACATAAAGTCTGTAAAGCCTAGAAAACCCTACTGCACTCAGATTAGAGTTTCCTCAAGGACAATATCAACCATGATGTGTGACTTTAAGGTTGGAAGAAGGGAGCATGTGCTTAAACACATGGGATGGTAAAATGGAACGAACCCTGGAAAGTAAATGTTTCCAGGAGTCTTTGCAGATGCAATCATTTCCAGACGCAGAACAAACACCATGAACTTTATCACCTGAAAGGTGTTCAAACTTTCTTTGCATTGGATATTGATTGTCAAGGGCTGTGTGGTACTATTGCCTTGTGAAAAAGGTTCCTGAACATTGTCTTCCCAGCCAAAGGCCATAAAAAAATGAATAGCCCATCAGTCATTCTTAACCAAACTGCTTAGGGAACATGTAAAACTTTACTTGAAAAGCACTGCCTTTTATGAGAGTTTAATGCACCTTTAAACATTTTTATACAAGTACATTGAGGAAGGTGATTTATATTTGCACCTGACTGACCCACAGCTACAGTTGAACAAGTTCTCCTATAAAAGGTAAATTATACTCTATCGTGCCGTCCATCATGGTGTTTAGCAGCCCATGGCCACATTGTGGAGTTGAATAATCACCATTTGGGTTTTCATGTAATGCCTTATCTTGCCAACATTGTGGAAGGGACCCCTGCCATGTGAGTGAAGATATGGGAATGACTTATGACAAGTTATGTGGAGAGGACAATATGGGAAGTAGTAGTCCGAGAGGGGGGACAACAACAGTGCCACATTTTGCAGGTGCCTCAATGCACTGTGTTGCAGAGGGTGAGAACAATGTGGAGACATCTGCTTTCATGGCATTTTGAGGCTCCTGCAAAATTTAGCTATGCCCCCCCTTTGGGAACACTTCTGGAGAGGCAAATTGAAGCATTATAAGTTGCTCAGAAGGTCTGACTAAATACACTCTGCTGATACAAGCACACCTTGACACATACTCCTTGATAAGGCCTGACTAAGCAGCTCTTATTGAGAGTATCCCACAAGACTTGCACCAGAGTAATTGTAACTGATTCTTTTGCATTCCAGACCTAAAGAACATTTAATAAAGGCGAATTGGAGCCAGGATGGAGTTGGTATTGCCATGTGGACATGTATCAGCTATAAAGCTGGAGAAGGTTGAGAGGACCCAGCAGTCCAAAATAGGCTTACCCCAAGGCCAGGGAACAAATGATCCCTGACCCCATGGAGGCCTCCAGATGCCCAAACGCCCTGCCCAAACTGCATGATTCAGGCTGCAATCCTAATCCTCAGTTAGGCTGGCATAAGTCCTGGCACAAGTCCTGCACTGGTCTTGAGGGTGTAGCAAAAGTGCCGGAAGGTACATCTGGGCTGCTCCTGGGGGTTAGGATAGTGCATGACATGTGCCACACTCCCTGCACGACCATGGAAATCAAGAGCAGATGAATTGTGCCACCCTAAAATGGTTAGGATAGTCTCCTCAGTGTCACGTTGGCACTGTTACATTGCTGTGCAGGGTATTAAGTATGATCGGGCTGTTTGGCTCCAATCCTACAGATTTACCAGCAAAAAAGTTCCACTGAAAGCAGTAGGACTTCTGAGTAAATATGTATAAGGAATGTGCTCCTGAAAGCATTTGATCTGAGCCAGAGAATTATAGAAACAATAATTAGTTTTCTCATCTCACTCATTGCATTTCCTGTAATCTGATAGAACAGCATAGGTTCCAGTCAACCAAGAGCCAATATGTAAAGTACAATTGTCCCCCCTTTCTGACAGTTTTTTTTTCAAATGGTTCTGCTCTTTCAACACTTATACCCATTAGACTCATTCATTCAATAAATGCTTCACTCTTTCAACCTCTCTCTGCTGGTCTAAAGGCTAAAATTGTCTTTCCTGATGTTGATTTGCATGTGAAATGGTGATCAAACTGTTTTCAGCATTTCCTTATGACTTTCTTCAGTAAATAACCATCAGTAAAATACACACGACATTTATTGCCCACACATGCCATTGTTCATCTTACTGTAAATTATATATTTTGGCTATGTATTATTAAATATTTAAGCTTTTGCAAATGATATTTATGTCTTTTTTGGTGGCCATTTTGCATTTGTAAGCTGAAATTTACTGGTTTTCACATTTGGACAGAGCTCTGGTCCCTAATCTGTCCAATAAGTGGGGGTGGGGGGTGGGGGGTGCCGGTAATAATTACATGACTTTAAAGCAAATATATGTTTTTCAAACTATGCTGGTAATTAATCAGTTCTTTACAGTTTGATATGAAATCTGCAGAAGAGGACTTATTTAGGAATTTTGAACAGAACATGAAACCGAAGGAAACAATACACAGAGCACAATCCTAACCATGTCTACTCTAAAGCTTACTTACTTACTTACTCTAAAGCTTACTTACATTGAACCCCATTGTGTTCAATGGGTCTTGCTCCCAGTGTCTTTAGGAGTGCAGCCACACAGTACTAGCAGAGGCATTTAATACTTTGGAGGGGATTATTGGGATGCAGTGGGATGGAGGATGCAGTGCTCATGTGCCAGCAGAGCCAGCGTCAAAATGCCATATCATCGATAGGCCTGTCCTAATGGGATGAGATGGAAAACACTATGAGATCAAGGTCAATGCCCTAATTCTTCCAAGACTCTTTCTGTTGCCTAGATTTTCCTCACATACCAACTGCACAATTTTTGTAGCTCCCCCCCAACAATATCTAGAAACAGGTTGGTTGCTTAAATGCATTGATTTGATGGACATAAGCTGCAGTCCTAAAGACATTTTCCTGAGAGTAAGTGCACTTGTGATTTGTTGCACAGGGCAGCCTATCTTCTAAAGCAGATTCTTTGGACAGAACAGCCTATTTGAATCCAAATATATATTTCCACAGCAATTTAAAAACTGATCAGCTAAGGGCATGATCCTGAGATTGTGCTGGGCCAGAGAGAATCTCTTGCACCAGCCCAAGAGGGTAGCAAATGTGCCATAGAGCACATTTGTGCTTTTTTTTTTTGGGGGGGGGGGGGGAGAAGCCACGTTGGTGCATGAAGTTGTGCCAGTCCACAGAGATTGCATCCAGAATCTGCTACGGCAGAGGGAAGGACCTCCAGGCTGATTGTCTAGTTTGCTGAGCTATGGAGGGGAGGAAGAGGTGAGAGAGGGGAGTTTTGGGGTGGAGGAGGGAGCTGGCACCTGGCACTGATTTAAGATCTGGTAGTAATGCCAGATCTTAACTTGTTCCCCAGGCTTAGGTTCACCATAGTTCTCTTCCACAAAATTGGGACTGGACCCTCTGTCACACTTGCCAGTATGTGAATACAATCTCCCCAAATTGGGATTGTCCCTGTTTTTGACATATGGCAACTCTACCCAGGCTGCATGGAGCAAGCTCTGACTTCTTGTTTCTGCTTGACTATGTACCACTTCTGGAGGTGGTGCAGAACCAAGAACACCCATTGGAGCTGCTGCCGTGTTAACTGGGATAAAGGGAAATGTTTTTCCTTTTCTGTGATAGTGTATCTGAAGCCCTGAACTGTACTGGATGTAACACAGGCCAACTGGCCTGCCTGCTCCGGTGCAAGTCAAGATTGCACTGTAAGAATGATAGATGCAGAACAAAATGTTATCCAAGTCAAGGGGAAATGTGGTGGCAATAAATGCATGGGAAAATTGTACTCCTGTGAAACCTTTTTAAAAAAAATAAAGAAGAAAAGAAAAAAAGTTGAAATGTGAGATGAGAACAGATATGGTCTAAGCTAAGGGCAAGACGACGCTGAAGGGAACAAAGAAGGGCATGACTTCCTGAGGTATTTGCCTATTTTAGGACAAGAAACCCTGTGGTAAGTGCAACCTGCTGTCGCTCTCCCTTTCAGATCTCATCCACTTGCAAAATTTGCAGCAGCTGAAGGCAAAAGGAAGCAAAATAGATATAATTAGCACATGTCTTCACTAATACATATGTAGATAATACTCTTCAGAGTTTTATAGGTCATCAAGATTCTTTTGATTGTGGCTTTAGTTTGAATACCCTGGGGAGTCACATAAAAATTCACAAGTCAACTTATCTGCAATGATTGTTCTGCAATGAAAATGAAAGTTTTTCCCGGAAAGTCTCATGTTTTAAGCCATCTTTAATATAGAAAGCAGTGCCAAATACGGCAACATCTGTGTTGCCTGTACGGCCCTGTCATATTCAGTGCTGTAACAAATCATCTCTGCCCTGGCCATGGAAGGAAGAATTTCAGTTTTGTGGTTCCCCCTTTGCACCCTGAATCAGCCCACTGGGTGATAACAAATGCCTTATGGAGCTTTAGGGGAACTGCTGCTGCAAATGTCAAAGGATAACTGTTGTCCTGCCCCAACCTAGCCTAACATTGAGCAAAACAACCGAATACTTGTTGTTGGGTGCTACTGTGCTTCATGTGCCTCCAATTCTTTTCCACAAGGAGTATCCACTGTACTTCTGGCCTTGTTGCCATGTTTGCCTTAGTTATAAAGACTTTACATGTGTGCCTACAACACCTTGCAGGTTGGCACCACAGAAAAGAAGGGGCACAGATCTTAAATTAGTGCACAATAATATTGAGGGATTCATTCTAATGAATAGAGAAGATTAGCATGTAAAACAACATAATGTACAATGGGGAAGAATAGCATGTAAAAAAACCCTCATCTCTAATATTGGAAACTGACCAGGAAGGTGTTCAGGGAGTACTGGAAAGGTAATGGTGAATTAGGGGGCAATCCTTACCTACAAAGGCACAGTTCATCTGTCTGATATAGGGAGGAAAGTTCATGTCTAACCCTCCTTCAGGAGTGGCACAGAAGTGTCTTGTGGGACTTTTGTGACACTCCCAGGCCAACATGAGATTTGTGCTGAGGCTTAGATTGGCCTACATGGAGGTTAGGATTGCAGCATTAGGGATCTAGTACCACAGGTTTTCTGCAAGATGCAAGGCTCAAGGTGAGCAAGAAGGATACACCTGTGGAGAGTAGTAAAAGGGAGATGAAAAAGTCAGGCTCTCTATAACTCTGGGTTCTATTCCTAAATCATGATTGGAGAACTGACTCTTGACCAGCCAGTCATCTTGGCTAGTATTACAACCCTCTGAGTGAGATCTTCGAAGACGCACCATGAGGAGAAAGGTTCTTCTGTAAAAGCAAAGAGAAAATCAAAGGGGCTTAGAGTCCTTGTAGTGTTGGTAAAGGATTGGTTCCCTACATTTCTAAGGAAATTTCGTAGGAAATGTAGGGAATCAAGGAAATGTAGGTAAAAATTTGTGGGTTCTCTTGCACTTTCTAGATATAGTAGGTGTGTTTTAGGCAGGAGCATAGGCTGGGGGCAAGGATGGATAAGGAAGAATGGATAAGGGCAAGGCTGAATAAAGAAAAGAGGTGTAGATTGCATCACTAGTAGATATGAATATGGGGGAAAAGTATAATATATATGTGGAGTGGCACAACACGAAATACCTCCTGATGATCCTTTGGGTCTGCTGCTCACCAAAAGCCTCCCACCATTCCCTTTGTATGGTTACTTCAAATGTGGAAAAGTGGGACAACACTTTCAAACTATAAAGAACCACATGGATGAAGGAGCTCCAATGTTTGAAGAAACCACATGAAGACCATGGTAGGGTAGCTTTCCACTTGCTTTAGCTGGATGGAAATTGACTCAATGTGAGTCAATTCCAGTCTGTAGTGGACCGGAAGGAAGTGGTGGCAGCAGACTCAGGAAGGAAGGGACATGGAATTCTCTGTCACCACTCCCTCCCTGCAAACCTCTGCTGACTGGGTTGCCCTTGACTTGATGTGTCCAGATCTGTTTAAGAGGAACCAGATAGGCAGTTCCAGAGAGATGATGTGGGAGGTTCATGGATAAGCCAGTTTCTGGGAAAACTGCAAATAAGCTCTATTAAAGCTCTATTAGATCCAAAGGGGATCTAATAGATTCAAAGGAAGTGCCTTGTCCACGCAGTGAAGGAGACATACCCTACAATCCAGAGTAACTACGGGAGCACGTAAGAGACTTTATGTGTACCCATAGTTGCTGCACTACATAGTGAAAACCTATGGGAAATTCATATTGCAATCCAGAGCAAATTGTTCTTACACCGGAGCAAGGACTCCACGTAGTTACTCTGGATTGCGCCCATAGTGTGGCCAGTGTGATGCATGGGTCCCAAGTACAGAATTCTATCACACACGTTATACTTATAGGTTTTGTTGTCTCGTTTGCTTCCTGGGCCTGTATGAGATATAGGAAGCTGGACTAGAATTTTGACTGTGCATCACAGATCTTCAGCTTTCGTTCAGAGACAAATGCCTATTGATATAGCATTTTGCTACTACGGTAATAGCATTCCAGTTGCAGGGACTGCTCTCTGGTTTCCACGCTTCACCTGTTGGCCCCTATTTTCAGGTGGAAGTTAAACTGTAACTCAAATAGCATGCAATGTTTAGTACAACGGCAGCCTGCGGCTGTCTTCACATTTTCCTCTGTTTAAACCAGGAACAAGGTATGAGTCCAGTTCTGGGAAAACTTGATACTGCAAGCAGAGAGAATAGTGCTTTGAGTTGCTGAGTGACTTTGTTGCCACCTTTTGCTAAAATCAGGCTGATTTCCTCCTTCAGACTTCATTCACATGGATGCACGTTGTTTCTATTTATTCATTATTCAAGCCTTGCCTAATTAACCTTCACCTTTTTAGAGGTGATTTTCTACTCAGACCAACCTTTTTGGGGGTGAACAATCAAAAGTTAATGACTAGCACTTTATCCCTATAGAATATTGTCACTGGTGGTCCCCTGCATGTTCTGGCAAGTCTTCGCTAGACAGCAGGCATGGTCTAGTGGCTGAGTGCAGGGCTGCTGAAGAAAGCTAAGCAGGGAAGGATCTGGACAGCTCTCAGATGGGAGATTGCAAGCTGTCATGAGTCAAAAAAGCCAGAAGATGTCACCCTTTACAGCTTGGTTGACCTGAAAATTCCTGCTGGAAGCTTGAAGGCATTTTCTGATACCAGATTTAATGATGACCATCTAGATATGAAGGATTCCTACCTGCAAAGAGAAGAATTATACAAGCAGCCCATAGAACAGTGGAGAATAGAACAGTGGAGATTAGTATGCCCTCCAGGTATAAATAGTCTAAACATTCTGGCTGCTGGACCGCACAGAGGATCTCCCAGCAATTGTAATTGCCATGTGAATAAATAAATCTTTTATGATACCACCAAAGGAAAATGAATTACTGGTAAACACTTCCTTCCTATGAGAAAAAAGGTTTTACACTACAGGTATTACGTAGGGTATTGGCATCCTTCAGTCTCGAAAGACTATGGTATCGTGCTCTGATTGGAGGTCCTGAAACAACATCTAGTGTGACTAAAGAGGCCAATTCTAGAGTGTCCATCCCTTCCACACTGAGGACAAATAAATTCCATCCCCTGCCCAGGCTCCAGGTTTCGCTGCTTTCGGGTCTGTCTCTTTGCTTCAGCCTGCCGAACAAGTGTCTCTTCCAGTTGGAGAAGGCCATGCTGGGTCTTTTGCCTCCACGCTGAACGGTCAGAGGTCAAGGTTTCCCAGCTGTTGATGTCCATTCCCAAGGCCTTTGGATCCCTCTTGCAGATGTCCTTGTATCGCAGCTGTGGTCTCCTTCTTGGGCGCTTTCCCTGCACTAATTCTCCATATAAGAGATCTTTTGGAATCCGACCATCAGCCATTCTCACGACATGCCCAAGCCAGCGTAGACGCCACTGTTTCAGAAGCGTGAACATGCTAGAGATTCCAGCACGTTCCAAGACTGCATCATTCGAGACTTTGTCATGTCAGGTGATGCCAAGAATACGTCGGAGACAGCGCATATGGAAGGTGTTCAGCTTTCTCTCCTGCCATGCATAAAGGGTCCAAGACTCGCTGCAGTACAAGAGTGTGCTCAGGATGCAAGCTCTACAGACCTGGATCTTTGTATGTTCCGTCAGCTTCTTATTAAGCCATACTGTCTTTGTAAGCTTGGAGAACGTGGTAGCTGCTTTACCAATGCGTTTATTCAGCGTTAGGTATTACCTAATTAGGTATTAGCTAATACTTCATTAGGTATTACCTAATAGCATTGTATTTATCAGCAATTTTGTCTCTTTAAATTAAAAGATAAACATCCCTTATGTAGCAGTTAATGGCTTAAAAGCAGCCTATTTACAATGGTAATGTGTAAGGGTTCAGGCTGGTTTCAGCTGGGAGGGAGACCCCTACCTTCCCCATGTGAGAATCACTTCTGAATTGCTTTGCAAGGGGAAGCTTCTAAGTTGAAAGTAAGCTGTTTTAAAGGGAACTTGATTCAAATTAATTCATTACCTGACTCAGTACCATGGTAAACAGTTGCTTTTGTATACTGCAAAAATGGGGTATTCATGGGGTTCCTGGATGTCACAGATGGCAAGGTTCAACCTGTAGAAATTAGTTGAATTTTCTTATGTGAAATTTTGCACTTCTGTAAGTCTTGGATATGACCGTGAAACATCTTGGACATGGTAAGTCTTGGACATGACCGTGAAATAGTTTTTCTCCCCCCTAAATCCCACAACAAACATCTTCATTGGTGGCCAGACATATTGGTGGCCACTCCCATCTATTTGTATGGCTAAATTGGTTTGGAATCTCATAGTAGGCCTGTACTCTTTTAAAGAAGGAGACAGGCACATACAAGCTCATTCTGTGCACCAAAATGCTCAGCTGTGGAAGGAATGATACCAGCTCTGGTTGAGTGGCGAATCGCAAGGCTGATTTAATTGATTGCTCCAAGTAATTGTCTGAAAGCCTTTCTATTGACTTAAAAACCTTGGGTCTTTTGATAGTGTCATTCCATATAGGCGTATCCAAAAAGAGTTGTTGCTCAGAAATGGTTGTATTAAAATGGAAAACAAAAAACATAAAACCACTTTATATAATGTTAGTTGGGGTGGTGGCAGTGAGTGTCACACACCAGAAGTTTCAACATATAGCCTGGTCATGGTGCCCCTCTTTTGCAACAACCAATTTGCTTGGGCCTCAATGAAATCCAAGGTGGCAGTACCTAGAAGAGCAAAGTGCACGGGGACAGTTTGGGAACCAATTACTGTGTGTGATTAAGTGTGAACTTAATGCCTCTGTGAACAGGAGTAGGAACTAAATGTTTCTTGGGTCAAATTTTAAACAGCATGGGCCAAAATCTTGAGCAGGAGTAAGATAGTATTAATCCGATAGACTGCAGTGGAGCTACATCGATTTATATAACTAAGAATTTGGCAGATAAATAAGAGTATGAAATAATGCACAATTATATAGGCAAACGTTCCTAGTCATTATTAAATGGAAAGAATATCTTCTTTATTATGTTCTTTTTCATTTCCTGTCTATGTAATACATCAGAGCCCAAAAGCTTTAAAAATAAACAAGAATGTGCTTGTCATTCTCAACCCCACCAATTAAAATTTGTCCTCACAGATTATATCTCTGTATCGCTAAATAATGAACCACTAAAGCTGTAACTGATGGATCTACAGATTAAACTGATCCCAGTTTACATCCCTAAAACATCAGCAGTTGCTACTGACTTCCATTTCCAAATTAACAGGTTAGCTACAAGATAATGTTATCATTATGAACTCACATTCCCCTTCAAAGATGTGGGGCTGTCAACTATTTTATGGGGAGATCTAGGGTTCACTCCAAGCCAATACCAGACATATTTTTCATTCTTGGGATTTAGTGAAAAAAATGTTGAACATTTTGAATTCTAAATCCTGGGCACTGTGGTTCTACCTATATATAGTACTGTGAATGATATTGCTTTGCACCATGGATTTGCAAGGGGCAGTTTCTTACTCCTGTATTTCTCTGACATATTTTCTTTCAAAGACACTACATAGAATTTTTTTCCAAGTTTGTGGATAAGGCAAGAACTTTTAAGCCCAATTAATCAAGAGTTTACATTTATATTTTTTAACAACTAAATGTGATTCAAGTAGTAGCTCAAAAGCTTTCACCCTACTCAGTCCAACCTACCTTCACATTCCTTAGTTTGCAGCACCACCTGCTGTTCTCTTTATATGTACCACTTACTGAGAATCTTATTTAATACAGTATATACATTCAGCTGACAATCATTAGCATCAGGCATGGCCTTTCACCCCACAACAGGTGAAGGTAACAATTGCAAACACAAGCTTAGAAGAGGAGGGAAAGAAAACAAAAAAGGGCATTGTATTCTTCAATCATCATAGAGCTAGAATACCTTTCTTCTCTCTAGACCAGTGATTTTCAACCGGTGTGCTATGGCACACTGGTGTGTCACAGATAGCCTTCAGGTGTGCCACAGGAATTTGGAAATTGACAGTCATTAATAGGAAAATTTGGGGATTTGAACAGTCTGGTGTGCCTTGTCAATGGTAAAAATAACTGATGGTGTGCCTTGACAATTTCAGTGCCTTGTTAGTGTGCCATGAGATGAAAAACATCAAAAATCACTGGTCTGTACACTCAATAATAATTCACACTCTAGTGAATGTACACTCTGTGGTTGCCTGGCTTTTGAGCACAATCCAACTGTATCTACTTAAAAAGTAAACCACATTGTGTTCAATGGGTCTTACTCCCAGAAAAGTGTCTTTAGGATTGCAGCCTTTATTGACATGCAACATACAAAAAGGGCCTTAAGCAGCTTAGATTGGAAGGGAGGCTGCATTTTTATTAGTTGCATTTTACAACTTACATTCTAAAAGAAGTTATAAGTTGGATCTATGCTGGTTGGAGAGCAGGGGCAATAAGTCAGTACAGGGGGCAAGTTGTAGAAAATGTTCTCTCCCCCTGAGAAACTGTTTGAATTTATTGTGTGAAAATTTGCATTCCCATTTAGGGCAAGCCCACATTGTGGTCACTGATATGCAGGTATTATGATCCAATGATCAAATGAAATTATGATCCAATGGAGAAGCGAAATGGCCCCAAATAATCTTTGTATCCTTAAAAAGAGCCCCAGATCCTTTGTATGTACACTACCTCCTGATAAAATTCTTCTTGGAGGCCATGTTCATGTGAGCTTTCAAAATGTGCAGGGATTTGAAGCCAGCTCTTGACCTTGGTTAAACTTTCTGAACATTACAACAGCTTGGTTCTTAGCATTGCCTTTTCTGCAAATGATGGATTATTTGTGAACAAATTTCATATTCTGATTTTTACACATATGATTCTGAGATACATAAAGATACATAAACATGTGAATCATGTTTCTCTCCCCTGCCCCAAAAACAAAACAAAACAAACAAACAAAACAAACTGAACTTGCAAATTCATGTTTGGATTATACCTGGGTTTATCCCTACAGGATTTATTGTATTCTGTTTGGCTGCAGGGGGTACTTCCCATCCAAACCTTATGTAACAGCAATCTTAGATGATTTGTCTCTGATTTGGGCAGAGTGGATCTTCCTAATTGCTTCTTGTGGATAAATTTTTCATGGCCCCAAACTACAAGTTTGAAGTCTTCTTGTTGCCACTAGAGGGCTCCTGTAATGACACATCTTCCTCTTTTAGGCAGCCACACAATGCTGTGATTGCTGCTGCCGATTAAAAGATTGAAGATCTTTAAAGCAAACTTATTCCTTTGCATGTTTGACCTCTTCAGTATGCCTATCTTAAAAATCATATTCGATTTTTTATTAGAATCACATGATTGGGAATCTCATGGATGGAGACTCTCATCTCATTCCATTGAATCTCATCCAATGCAGAATCTCAGAACAGTGCTTTCTTTTAGCTTTAATCATTTAATGGTCATAGATGCCAAATTTAATTATAATTATTACTAGAATAAAAAAACTTTCATGTTAAAAGAAGAATTTGCCTCCAGCATATTCACTCATGCACCAAATAGCATGGAAACAATGAGTTAAGGCTTGAACCTTAACATTTGAATTTTTTTAAAAAGTTGTACGGATCATGTACAGTTTAAGTAATAAAATCTTTTACCACTTAGGCTTAATTCATCCTATTTTTTCCTTGATGTCTTGAACATTCCTAGTAAGCATACTCCACAAGCATGCTTTCATTTAAGCCTTAAAATCATGTGGACATTTGTGTCCGGATACAATTGTGGTTGAGAACATGTATCTTTGTCTGTGTGATATTTTTGCTTGGATTCTGAATCATTGTCTCAAACTCAATTGTCCAAAACAAATGTCTAAATTATATTCGTCCTACAAGATCTACATTTTACAGCAATCTCCATTCACAACTGCCACCATCCTGCTCGGAAAAAAAATCAATCTGCTAAATCAGGGGTCTCCAAACCCTGGCCCGTGGGACAGATGTGGTCCTCGGCAAGCCTCAATGTGGCCCCTCGCAAGACCCCTCTATCTAGCCCTTGCGCAAGCCTTGTAATCCACTCCAATACATTCTTATGTGTAAATTTATGTAAATTTATTCTAATTTGCAATATAAATTACTTTTCCTGCCCCAGATACTGTGTCAGAGAGTGGATGCAGCCCTCCTGCCCAAAACATTGGAGGCCCCTGTGCTTAATAAACAGCTAGTAGTAACTGACTACAGACTTCATGTACCATCACATTACATTCATGTGATTAGCTTACTTACCATAAAGGCTGCAATCCTCAACACAGTTTCCTGGGAGTAAGACCCAATGAACACAATAGGGCTTGCTTTTGAGTAGACATGGTTAGGATTGTGCTCTTAGTAAGCTAATCACCAGCATATTTCTGTTATATGGCAAGGAGGATCTTACCACTGACCTGCTTTCCCAGTTTTCTTTATTAGGGATGAAAAAATTCATTCATTCATTCATTCATTCATTCATTTATTTATTTAAGCAATTTGTAGCCCGCCTTTCTTCCCCCACAAGGGAGAACTCAAGGCGGCCAAACAATAATTAAAAAACAATAAAACACCACTAAAGTTAGATACGGTAATAAATAGAGATTAAAACACATTAAAAGATAGTTAAAATACAATTAGATTAAAGCTAAAAACATAGACTAAAAACGATAAAACAAAAAAAATGATAAAAACAAAAGCCTCCCAACCTCTGCCCCCATTTAAAAGCTTTTTTAAAATAAAAGGTTTTAAGGCTCTGCCTGAAGCTCTGTGTTGAGGGAGCTTTCCTCAGTTCTATGGGGAGGGAGTTCCAAAGCCAGGGTGCCACCACCAAGAAGGCCCTATCTCTGGCCGCCACACCTCTCACATCCCTTAGTGGCGGCACAGTCAGTAGGGCCCCCTCAGATGACCTTAGGTGACGGGTCGGATTGTAGGGAAGAAGGTGGTCCCTCAGATACCCTGGACCCGAGCCGTTTAGGGCTTTAAAAGTCAGGACCAGCACTTTGAATTCAGCCCAGAAACGAGTAGGCAGCCAGTGTAGTCGCTGAAGCAGTGGTCCGACAGAGTCAAACCGATGAGCCCCAGCAACCACATGGGCTGCCGCATTCTGAACTAGTTGAAGCTTCTGGACAGTCTTCAGAGGCAGCCACATGTAGAGCGCGTTACAGTCATCCAATCTGTATTGGATAAAAATGCAGGTCTCCGCTTGTATTCACAAATCAGTTATCAGCGGTTTCAGATATTCATTGCAATCCTGCACCCCTAGCCTTCTGTTTTCTTCATTAACAAATAGTTATGTTTCTGGCTTTTAAACACACTACCAGAGGAAAGCAAAGGGGGTGTAGTCTTGTTAATAAAGAAAATGGAAGGTAATGGGTGCAGGATGGGGGGGGGGTCATGGAGCATTGCACCTATAGGATTCCTCATATCCAAAGTTTCCATCTCCATGGGGATATATCCCCATAAATATGGAACAGATCTCCCATAAATATGGGGGAATGTCCATATAGTAAAATAATCCTAATCAGTTGCCTGGAAATTAGACCAATGCTGATTAACATTTTGCAGGTGGTTGTAACTTTAATAAGATACTACTATCTTACTGTTTAATAAGATACTACATCACATACTGTTTGGTATGATTCATTATTATTTTAATAGACCAATTAAACCAATTGGTCTATTGGTCATAGACCAATTCTGATTAACATTTTGCAGGTGGTTGTAACTTTAATAAGATACTACTATCTTACTGTTTAATAAGATACTACATCACATACTGTTTGGTATGATTCATTATTATTTTAAGAATATGTATACAGTATATCTATTTTCAACTAAAAAGTTCACAAAACAGATAAAGGTCAAATAACTAAATCAGCGGTCCTGTCACAAAAGGACTCTCAATATAAAAAGAACACCAAAAGAAAACAGTAAAACCTGTGATTGAGAGCATTTTACAAGACAAGTAAACATATATATAAAACTGAAAAGTCACTGACTGATTCACTGACATAGAATCATAGAATCATAGAGTTGGAAGGGACCTAGTAGGTCATCTAGTCCAACCCCCTGCCTGCAGCAGGAAATCCCCCTAGAGCATCCCCGACAGGTGCTTGTCGAGCCTCTGCTTAAAGATCCCCAGTGAGGGAGAGTCCACCACCTCCCTTGGCAATCTGTTCCACTGCCGAACCGCCCTCACCCTCAGGAATTTTTTCCGGATATCCAACTGGAATCTCCTCTCTTGCAGTTTGTACCCATTGGTTCTAGTTCTGCTTTCAGAAGCAGCTATGAACAAATGAGCCTCTTCCTCCCTATGACAGCCCTTCAGGTATCTGAAGAGGGCAATCATGTCTCCTCTCAGCCTCCTTTTCTCCAGGCTGAACATCCCAAGTTCCCCCAACCTTTCCTCATAGGATTTCCCTTCCATCCCACTGATCATTCTTGTCGCTCTCCTCTGGACTTGCTCCAGTTTGGCTGCATCTTTCTTAAAGTGAGATGCCCAGAACTGAACACAGTACTCAAGGTGAGGTCTGACCAATGCTGAATAAAGAGGAACTAGAACTTCTCATGACTTGGAAGCTCCAGTCCTCTTAATGCAGCCTAAAATGGCATTTGCTTTCTTTGCAGACACATCACACTGCTGACTCATGTTCAGCTTGTGATCCACGGCAACTCCAAGATCCCGCTCACATGTTGTGCTGCCAAGCCAAGTATCCCCCATTTTATACCTGTATTTTTGGTTTTTATTGCCTAAATGCAGAACCTTGCACTTCTCCCTGTTGAAATTCATTCTGTTTGTTACAGCCAAGGATTCCAGTTTATCCAGATCCTCCTGGAGGTTTCTCCTGTCTTCTGTTGTGTTTGCTACTCCTCCCAGTTTGGTGTCATCTGCAAATTTGATCAGGCTCCCCCGTACCGCTTCCTCCAAGTCATTGATAAAAATGTTAGAGGACTGGGCCCAAGACAGAGCCTTGGGGTACTCCACTTGAAACTGATCTCCAGGTTGATGCAGACCCATTTACTAAAACCCTTTGAGTGCGGCCATCGAGCCAGTTGCAGATCCACCTAACAATTGCCTTGTCGAGCCCATATTTTTCCAACTTCCTAATTAAAATGTCATGTGGGACTTTGTCAAATGCTTTGCTGAAGTCAAGATAAATGACATCCACAGCATTGCCACTGTCCAGTAAGCTCGTAACCCGATCAAAAAAGGAGATCAGATTTGTCTGGCAAGATTTATTCTTGGTAAATCCATGCTGGGTTCTTTTGATCACTGAGTACTTGTCTAGATGTGCACAAATTGTGTGTTTTATGATTTGCTCTAATATC
Source organism: Cryptoblepharus egeriae (assembly GCA_030015325.1). Taxonomy (NCBI): domain Eukaryota; kingdom Metazoa; phylum Chordata; class Lepidosauria; order Squamata; family Scincidae; genus Cryptoblepharus; species Cryptoblepharus egeriae. The sequence continues at coordinate 65,085,843 of JAREYC010000001.1, read as the reverse complement.
TTGCCCGGGATTGAAGTCAAACTGACTGGTCTATAATTTCCCAGGTCTTCTTTTTTTCCCTTCTTAAAGATTGGGACTCTTCCAGTTTGCCCTCTTCCATTTGCCCTCTTCCAGACCAGCGGCGTTTCTCCACTCCTCAAGGATTTCTCAAAGATGATCAACAGAGGCTCTGCAAGGACATCTGCCAGTTCCTTAAGAACTCGAGGATGCAGCTCATCTGGTCCAAATGACCTGAATTCATTTAGGCCAGTTAAGTGGTTTCAAACCAGTTCTCTATCAATCTTAATCTGCTGTTCTGCACCTTCCATGTTTTCATTATCTCTTTGGGGATGCAAGCACATCTCCGCATCAGCCAATGATCCTGCACCCCCATTTGCACAGCCCTCCTTCCGAGAATAGACGGACGCAAAGTAGGAGTTGAGCAGCTCTGCCTTCTCCTGGTTTCCAGACACCTGCTGTCCATCTTTGTCCAGGAGCAGCCCCACCCCCTCGTCTCTCCTCCTGTTCCTTTGGGCGTATCTAAAGAAGCTCTTTTTGTTATCCTTGACTCCCCTGGCCAGCCTCAGCTCATACTGAGCTTTAGCATTCCTGACCCCTTCCCTACAAGACCAGGCTATCTGCCTGTACTCCTCCCTGGTGATCTTTCCAGTCTTCCACTCCCTATACTTCTCTTTCTTTAACTTCAGCTGATCCCCAAGTTGCTTGTGGAGCCAACCTGGTTTTTTCAGGTGTTTTCCCCCCTTTCTTTTTCATGGGAATTGTTTCTGACTGTGCTGGTAGAAGCTGCCTCTTAAGGAGCTCCCACCCATCTTGGGCCCCTTTCCCCATTAGATCATCAACCCGTGGGATTCCGCCTATGACTCCCTCAAGAACAGACTCACTCAACAACAGCCAGCCAAAACCGCCAGGCCTAGAAATGTGAAATTTGGGGAGGGTGTTCCTTCCATGACAGAGGCACCCACTAAGAACTGGTTGTTGCAAATTCCCACCAGATTGGGTGGGGGGAATAGGTGTAGCTTGTTTTCCTCCCTATATTTTCCATTGAAGAATCCCTGACTGAGGGATGCTCTGCCCCAACCCCTGGATCTAGAAGCATGAACTTTGTGGAGTGTATTCCTTCCATGATGGAGGCACCCACTAAGAACCAATTCCTAGAAATTTAACCCCTAACAGCTGATAAGGGGTGCAATACATTTTCAGCCTATACTTAACATTGAAGATTGATCAACACCCACCTGGTGCCCGGGGGTTGATGCGATGGGTGGATGTTGCACATGGGTGGATGTTGCACATGGGGAGTTCACGTGCACTGGGTGTTCATGGGCATGGGGGCGTTGAAGTGCATGGGAGGGTGTTGCGCAATGGGGGGGATGACATTTGGGATTTATTTTTACTCCTGTAACGTGAGTATATTTTGCTAGTTTCTAATAAATTTTGACTTGTAAAACAAAAAACAAAAAGTCCTGGCCTTTTCACCAAAACATCCTGGTGAAAGGGACAGTTATTCTCTGTTAAATATAAGAGCACTTACTGAAAAAGTGCCGATTTGCCCAGTCAGCAGGAATAAAACTGATTTTTGCCTGTAGGTGCCCAGGACAAAACTGAGAGGGGTTTATATGAATCATATACAGTACATGGGTCTTTTTGAGGAAGTATGCACCCGTATGGAGTACCAGTACCTATGTGTGAGTACTGGCACTTCTGTGGGTGAGTAGTGGCACACACATAGACATACACAAACACAAGTGAGTACTTGCACCTATTTTTCCAGAAAAATAGTACTGATCGTATTAATGCAATACAATAGTTTTTAGATATATTTCCCTATTACTGAGGTTTAGTATTTGTGTGAAAATCCAGATCTCTCACAGAAGTTGTATCTTCGTGTCACTTTTGACACATCCCATGGAGCCATTCAATGAATCCCAGGCTTTCTGGCCTCACACCTCCACCAGGTCCTGAATGGTTTTGTGTCAGGGAATGATTTGATTAATGAAGTCAAACCAAAGCAGAAATCTCTTCGGATGCGTCTTTGCTGCTGGCAAACAGCTCCAAAGGTCCCAGGAAAAAAGTGGAAATCCAGCAGCTGGAAAAAGGAACATATGCCCTGGCATCTGCTGAAGACATGACAAGGGGCTTGAGTGCCCTCTTTTACATACAGGTTAACCCATACTTTTTCACAGGCTTGATCAGAGTGATTCCTGGTTTATGCAGCAAAATCAAAACTAGCCTCAATAGTCGCGGGCATGATTCTTTCTTTCTTTCTTTCTTTCTTTCTTTCTTTCTTTCTTTCTTTCTTTCTTTCTTTCTTTCTTTCTTTCTTTCTAGTAAAGGGTATGGAATGTAGCCATACTACACATTTAGTACACCGTGGAGGGAGGATTGCTTTCTTGCATATAAACATGGCTGTGCAATTTACTTCCACTTTTAATGTAAGTTTCATAGAGTTCAATGCAAGGACTTCCTTCTGGGGTGAATGGTAGTGCTTCATTCATTGGATCAGGACCTGTTTCCGCTTAAGCTTGATTTAAGGCAAGTTGGTCTACTTACATGTAAAGGGTCAATGCCATTAAAAGGGACATTTTATGGGATGATTTGGGGGACTGTATTCATTGAATCAATACCATTCTGATGTTCTTGGATTACTCTCAGCTTGCCCTTTCCTATGGACTATGGCACATTCACCTACTTGAGGGTAAAGCTGCAATATGGGGGAATTTCATTTTCCCATAGAGCTCAATGCATATTTTTTTATTTTTAACTGGCAATAACTTTTGATAGGAAGGAGATATTCAAAAACAGATTTTTGCATTGGATTCTGCTCTTCAGTATGAATTCTACAGTATATTACATGATGAAGTTGCTCAATTCCTTCATGTCATTATGATGTTGGTCACTCCCCAGAGTGTCACCCCCCATGAATGGTACCTGGTGTGGAGCGCACCATCTTCCCCTTGCTAGCTACGCCACTGGCCCTGTTTGGAGCTAAATGCTGGTTGTGACTGTAAAATATGAACAAACGCTGCATAGCATGAAAATACAGATGATCCTCTAGCAGGGTGATCATATGACCTGAAATTTCCGAATTTGTCCTCTTTTTTAGTCTTCTGTCTGGGTGTCCTCCAAAAGGGCTTTATTGTCCTCTGTTTTGGCTTCATTTTGGAACTTTGCAATGGTGTGTAGTACCCCATTGTGTCATATGTCATTGGATTTGTATGGAAGAGCAGAATCCAATGCAAAAAATCAGTTTTGAAATATCTCCTTCCTATCAAATGTTATGGCCAAAAAAAAAAAAAAAATATGCATTGAGCTCTTGTGGGAAACAGAAAGTGCCCAATATTGCAGCTTTACTCATGAGTAGGCAAACATGCCATTGTCTGCCGGAAAAACCAGGATGAGAGGAACCCAAGAACTTGTCCTTCTTTTGAGGTTTGGGCATCTGGTCTCCCAGTTCTCTAGACACTTGGAGAAACATGCTTGGAACATGTCACAAACCTGGAGGTGCAGAAAATGATGGCCCTGTATCTCAGCTTGAATGGACAATGACCACACATTTGTCAAAGAATCATTGGATGAACCGAGTGATTGACGACATGCAACATATTAATGTCGCCCCTGAAGATGCCTTTGACTGGGCCAAGTGGAGAAAGCCATGCAGACTAGTGGACCTTGCAATTACATGGGATAATCACTAGGACAAAGAAGAAAAAGCCAGCAGAATGGCAAATTTGGGAACTAGTGGTTAAGCAATTGGCAGCATTCCAAGAGTCTATTATGAAGCTATATTATTATTATTATTATTTTAATATGTATTCAGAAATGTTTGGAAACTTTTTTGATTAACTAGATCTTACGACCTTAATCATGAAAACCTAGGCTCTTGTAGCTTTACCGCATAAGTGCCTTGCATAATTACTCTAGCCCTGACATAATTTTAATTATATTAGAATTAGGGTGTAAAAATGCTATCTAAGATAGGTCTAAACAGTTTTTTGAGTGCGCACTACTTTGATGTGTTAGGGAAAAGATTAGGGTTTGCTTTGATAATTACGCAGTCACATGTGGCTAAAAATTCATTTCAGAGTTAATTAAGCTGTCAGCAATGCTTTGTTATCCAACAAGGATATTCCTTGGCCATGGGCTGTGGTGGCGCAAATGATTAAGACATTGTGCCTGTTAACCAGCAGATCAGGTTTCGAGACCCTGGTCCCCACAAGACAGGGTGAGCTCCTGTCCTTAGCCCAGCTCCTGCCAACCTAGTAGTTTGAAAGTATGTAAATGCAAGTAGATAAATAGATACTGGAGCTGGAGTCCCGGAAGCAGTTTGTGACTGTGTACAATCATGTTTTGATAATTCCTGCAATGCAGCTGGAACCAATTGTACTGGCTCTGCTGTTCCATTGTGCTATGTCAGTGGCATGGAGAAGGGGGATTTGCTGCTTGGGTAACAGCCTATCCTCCATATTAATCTACCCAGGCCTTCGTGCTCTGGAGAGGACGCTCCAGCTTCGCATACAGAGTCGAGCACGATACCATAGTCTTATAAGACTGATGGATGTCAATGCAGTTATCCTTGGCCCAGTATGATTGTGGCTTTTTGTACATATCTTGGGGTACAAGTCAGAAGCCGTCTCTCACACACTTCACAAAGGCATGAATGAAAGTACTTTTACTTTCAGCAATTTGACTTTCTTTGCTTTGCTTTTTCAGCCATTTTCAGTTATAACCACAGTTCAGATTTCTTCCACGTGCTTTCCTCTTTCATCCAATTTTATCCACCTCCCACAACTTTTGTCAATGTTCTTATGTTTATTTTTTCCTTTATTTTTTATTTAGGATTTGTATGCATTTGTGGGTATTAGGCTGCAATCCTAAACCCCAGCTGGGCCAGCATAAGCCCCAGCACAAGTCCCATGCTGGTGTGAAAGTGTCACAAAAGTGTTGTAAGACACTTCTGCATCACTCCTGGGGAAGTGGCAGGCTAGTGCGCAGACATGCACTTCCCTTCCTACATCACCATGGGAATGGTTGTGCTGGCCTAGATTAGGATATTAGATCCCAATCCTATGTGTATTTACTCAGAAGTAATTTCCATGATAGTCAAAGAGACTTACTCCCAGGAAAGTGTGGATAGAAAGTATGGATTTAGTTATTTACATTTGTCACTAGGCAAAATTAATAAAAAACTGTGGCTATAATCCTAAAGACACTTTCCTGGGAATAAGATCCATTGAACACAATGGGGCTTACATTCGAGTAGACATGGTTAGGATTGTGCGCCAAACAAAGCTTTAAAATTAATCATTTTTTTTCTTTTCTCCACACTCTGGTCCCTAACGAGACAAAAATGCAAGGAATCACTAAATTTATTGATAATTATCTCATGGTTCAACTCAGTAGAAGATCTCAGATTGTGAAGAAAAAGTAATTCAAATCATTCTCATGATACATATTGGTCTTACTGATATAATATAATGACTTTCTAGACAGATATCACCAAATCAAGGAAGTTCAGAGAAAGATGTACCGTAACTTGCCACATGATCCCTCAAGCCAGAGGAAGGAAGAATTTTCACATACTGTAAACTGGTCTCTGTTTAATTAGCTTTTATTTTTTACATAACATCTACCCCAAATTTTCAAAATGATGATACATAACAATTCTTGGAACAATACCGGGGAGGAATGGAAGGATGTAAGAATTCCAAAGTGGAGTGAGATAAGTTTACTCACAATGTAATGAATTTGGCTCTCCTAGTTAAAAACCTGTGTTATGGTTCACTAGATTATAGTTTTGAACTATTTTTCAATATGCTCCAGTTTAAAAAAATATGTTTTATGATACATCTGCCCAACTTTGTTGATCTTTGCTGTTTTTAAAATACTTTTCGGGACTCTGTTTCTAAGTTTGTTGTGACTTTTTCCATTAGTACTAGTATATGTGTGAGTGTGTGTGTGAGCATGTGTGTGTGTGTGGTGGTGTTAAAAAAAATTTATGGCAGAAAGTCCAAGAGTGAGCTTGGATTTAGGATATCAAAGGAGAGCTACCTCCAGCGACTCGTTTACATTTCAAAGAGCCCGTTTGCTATACCTGGCAATTAGCATACACTCTCCATAGAAAATGAGACCATGAAAAAAGTCTGAGCTCCAAGCCAATCTCCCCTTCTAAATATTTTTAAGTGCATGATTAATACACTTCCCTAGCTCCTGTCTAGGTCTGCAGAGGGAGGTCAGGGAGCAGGTAAATGAAAGAAAATGGCTTCATTCGGAATTGACTAAGCTATTAATCATTGCCCATTTTCAATAAATCACGGCAGATGGCAGAAACAGGCAGGCACTCGTGGGAAATGACACACCATGTGCATGATGGGAATCATGGGTTTTTTGCAGACACCAGCAAGGGAAGAGGTCACTCTTGCACACATGCCACGTCCTGTGGAGGAGCGCTTGTGTTGCGCACCTGTGTTTTGCATCAATGTGACAGCCATCCTCCAGAAAGCAGGTCTTTAACTTTGGGGGAGCTGCAGAAAATTCCCCACATTCCATTCTTCACCATGCTCCTCAGTTCTGTTTCTCATCACCCCAGGAATGCCAGTAGCCAGCCTGGACTCTGCTTTCTGGTAAAGCAGAGGAAGCCTCGGTTTAAAAGGGGGGAAAATTGATAACTTCATTGTCTGCCGGAGACAGAACTGGATGGACTGATAATCTATTTGGGTGGGGATCAAAACAAAAAGAAAGAAAATGGCTGTGTTCCTGGTTACTGTAATTACATATGAAATAAATACTCCTGATTTTAAAATACTAAATAAGAAGTAAGTTTATTTCGAAAGTAGCGAAAATGTACCCACACTGTGGGAGTAAAATTCCCTCGTATGCCACCCCCCACTGCACAACAACCCCATGCACATCAACCCCCATGTGCAACATCTGCCCATATGCATCATCCCCCCATGCACACCATCCCCATGCGCACCCTCCATGCGTACCTCCCACTGCGAACCCCCCACTGCACACCACCCCCATGGGCATCACCCCCATGCGCAGCATCCCCCATGTGCAGCATCTCCACGCACACCCCTCATTTGCACTACCACCACCGTGTGCACCATCTCCCTCTGTGCACTCTCCCTCCCAGTGCATCAGCTGGATGTTGATCAGTCAGTCTTCAATGTTAAGTATAAGCCAAAAATGTGTTGCACCCCTTTTCAGTTCATTAAGGGTTAAATTTCTCAACATTGGTCCTTGGTGGGTGTTGATGTCACATAAGGAACACCCTTTCTGAATTTCATGTTTCTAGGTCCAGAGGTTGGGGCAGAGCATTCCTCAGTCAGGGACACTTCAATGTTAAGTACCGGGAGGAAAACGCTTTGCGGCTCTTTTCACCCAGTTCTGGTTGGAATTTCCAACACCCAGTTCTTAGTGAGTGCCTCCATCATGGAAGAAACACCCTCCCCAAATTTCACGCTTCTAGGTCTAGTGGTTTTGGCAGAGTGTGGATGAGTCAATCAGTGAGTCAATGAATCAGTCAGTGAGTGAATCAGTCAGTCAGTGACTTTTCATTTTTTTATACATATACTGTAAATAAATACTTCTGATAGTGTGGGATTCTTTATTTCACCCCTGCTAATTGGGGAAAGAGTCACTTTTAATGGTGTCCTCCTATATTTAGCTGGCAGAACATAAATATCCCTCTTCATCCTAGCATGATATATTTTCCAGCGACTGTTGTGGTAGAAAAAGGGTTTGGACATGGGAGAGCCTGCACTGCAAATCCTATCCCATTCCAAGTCAGATCCACACCATTCCACCTATCCAACCAAGAAACACCCCTCTATGCCGCCATACTACCCTCTCATTGCCTATCTATTGCCTGGTGCAACTTTACTTGTGTCGTCCAATGAAGTTTGGTATGCAATGTCAGTCAAGCAGCTCAGGTCTGTCCACTGGTGCTACTTATTCTCCAGGTGCATATGCTTTATGGCACATGTACTAAACTCTCTGCTGGCACCCACGATGCAGCCATGGATCACCTGAAAGACTTCCAAAGAGAATCTAGGTAAAGTAGAATCAGAGGATCACATGATTGCCCTTAATAGTCTAGTGGCCCAATCTTAGCCGGACAATATGACAATATTGCACCAATGCTGGTGCAATATTCATCATATGCACTCAAGCCTGTCCTGACAGTGCCACACCAATGAGGCACCAATGCCAGTGCAACAAGGGCCAAATGCCCTTAGGATAATAATATCATAAGCAACATAATGCAAAAGAAGATACTGTATTTAAAGAGACTGTATTTAAACACACACTGAAATCACCCAGGTTCTGCTCAGCCCTGGCAGTCAAAAGTCAGTCTGAACAAGATGGTTTGAAGATAGTTCCAAGACTTACTTAACTTTGGACTGTGGTGCAGAGGTAAGGTGCAGTCACATGTTTTGCATGCAGAAGGTCCCAATTTGAAGCATGGTATCACTCAGGGGCAGTGGGGAAATACTCCAGTATAAAATTCTAGGGAGTTACTGCCCGTCAGCTGCAAACCAAAATCTTGACCTTGTAACAGAACAGCAGCCATTAACAGTGGTCCATGCTATAAGACTTAAGATAAAGTTTGCACTCCTATAGTTTCCTGGAAGTAAGCTCATTGAACCCAATGAGACACGACATACCGAGGACTGTGAATGTATCTGAGATAAAAATGCTACAAACTAGTTTCTGACAGGTTTTAAGGAAGCTTCTTAAAACTTCTGTCCATGTATGTGATCAGGAATCTGCAGGCAGTTCCATTACAGACTGATATAGTTTCATGAAATGCTGTTTACACACAACACAGGCAGACATACAAACACCCCCCTTCTCTTTCCTTGGCCTTGCAAGGGGCTAATATCTGTGCACTCATTTTTAATGGGGCATATGGTCTTCATTACACACAACCTTCTACTTCTATAATTATGCCATGATGAGAGTTCCTGTCAAAGCCATAAAGAAAATTCTATTTCCACCCCCTATAAAACTAACAACCACTGGTTTACAGACATGCCATGACTGCATGACATGCCTGCACTCCTATCCTTAGTCCTCTTGGTAATGATCTACAGCCTCCTCTCCTGAGTTTGCAATCTGGAGAGGTTCAGTTATTGTTAGTGATAGGACATGAGTTGGCAACATACCAGGAGCCCTAAAAAAAACCATACGAAGTGAAACAGACAAAATAATCCATATAGCATGCTTAGTGCATTTATTCATAAATGCTGCATAGAGAAAACACAGACCTCATGCTGACCTGATTCTGAAATGGAGCTTTCTCAGGGGTGGCCAGAAAGAAGTTGATTTGTGGAAAAAATGGCTGCAATTCTGCATTTAGTATTCAAGATAGGAAATTAAATTTGTTATATCAGGAGGGATTTAAGAAAAAAAATGTAAACTTTAATTACCTGGATGGGATTTAGGCCAGAACCCCAGAGGTTGTGCAACTACACCTCCAAAATTTGTTTTGGGAATTTTCCTCCCCACAACTTACCTTAAAGCACATAGTGAGGCTTCATGACAGGTCCCAGTTCTGATCAGTAGTATACCGTACTTGTGGACCAAGCCTAGAGAAACCTGACTCTTTTGGAATCTCTATACTGGATCTCTGTTCCCCTGAAGAATCCAGACCTTTGTTGGAAATGAAAAGAGACAAATATGCTCTGCCATATGCTCAAATGGAAGAGACAAATATGCTCTGCTAGTGTGGTGGATATTGAGGAGATCCCAGTCAGCTCTGAACCTTGCTGGGCGACCTAAGACAGTCCATATGAATCAAACTAAAGGCGCAATCCAGAGTTAGGGCAGTGAGGAGTGCCCTAGCTGGGCTGCCCTAACTATTCTGAATCCAGAGCAGAACGTTATGCTGCATCCAGAGAGTCAGGAAGCCTGGGCTGCTAAGTCAGTGACAGCTGGGGAGGGCTTGCTCCTGAGGAGACCTCAGATCACACTGAACAAGGAACAGATGTGGTGCCTGCCTTATAAGAAAGCCCAACAGTTCCTGACAACCAGTTACAGTTGCAGCAGGAGAATGCAGCACCTCAGTACCTCTAGTGGAGGGTGGATGCTTGGAGTGGCCTGCTGTATCCCCAGGTTAGTGGCTGCTGTGGTTGTTCCATATCCTGTGGTTGAGAGGCAGGGGTTGCAGCTAGGCTGGCCAAGAACTCAGATTTTTGGTCAATACTGCCATTCTAACTCTGCCTTACCATGGACCCTATGGGTCTACTCATTATTATACCTGCTCCTGAGGTGGTATAACTCTGAGGAGCTGCAAGAGGGAATTTCTGCCTTGGAAACAGGTTCTGGATACAGAGTAACTGCTCTGCCCTAGGCAGTGCTAAACATGCCCTCAACATGCATCTCTTGAACTGCCTAGGCTGCCCCAGCTAGGGCAGCCCAGGTCCACTTGTATTGGGGCAGCCTATGTTGCCTTAGGCTACCCCAAGCCTTTTCTGGAATAACTCAGATGGCCCATTTTGCAGTTGGGTCAGCCCAGTGATAGACAGAGTAACCCAAGAGCACTTATGGATTGTGACCTAAGTGTGACATTAAAGGTATTATTACCTAGTCCAGGGCTGGTGGCCAACTTGCAGCACACCATGTGACACTTTTTATATACAGATTCTTGAACATGCCTCTTCAACTTATATTAGTCGTCTCTGGACCAACTCATGTGGTTTTACCAGCCTCTGTGTTCTGCTAAGCCTTTGCTCTGCTATCTGTACCCCAACCTGGACCTTGTCACTCTTTTTCATAGAACATAATGTAGAAACTGATCTGGGGGAGACTCCTTGGGAGCAAGCCCTCCCCAGGTGTCACTGACTTGGTGCCTACTGGGCATGCTATGGAGCAGTTAGGGCAGCCCAGGCTTCCTGACTCTCTGGATGCAGCATAACTTTCTGCTCTGGATACAGAATAGTTGGGGAAACAGGCTCACTGCCCTCACTCTGGATTGTGCCCTTTGTCAATTTTTCCTTAGAGAAAAATTTTGTCTTTTGACTGTGAGATTAAAAATGGCATCTCTCCACAAGGTGGCACTAAGAAGCTTGTCTGAATATGATTTCTCTCCTATCATTTCAACATGAGCAAGGGATTAAAGGCAACATCTCCCAGATCCGGCTATCACTGTCCCTTCGCTCACAGTCATTCAGCTGGTGTTGTTGAAATTTGTTTCATTTACAAAAGTGAGTAACTTGCAGTTGGGTAGCAAGTAGGAGAAGAAAGAAAACTGTGAAATCTGAGAGATTTCAGTATGTTTGAAACAGCATATTCAGGACATATGTTTATCTAAAGCTGCCAAAACCATACTCTAAATCAATGATTTTCAGTCTTTTGCATCTTGGGGCACACTTAACAAGGCACTAAAATTGTCAAGGCACACCATCAGTTGTTTTTATCACTGACAAGGCACACCAGACTGTTCAAATATGACCATTATCCTATTAATGAATGTCAATCCCCAAATTCCCGGGGCACACCTCAGGACTATCCGCGGCACAGTGGTTGAAAATCACTGCTCTAAATATTCAGCTAGCACAACCCCAAATAGTTAGATGTGCAAAATATGAAAAGGTTTAGTACTGTATTTTGTAATACAATACATACTATTGATGCAAAACGTAGACATGTGCGCAGATGCTTGCATTAGGTGATGTTTCAGTACTTATGAATCAATAAGGTGTATCAACATCACAGAGTAGATTGCAACTCTATGCGCAGTGATCTTGGAGTTAAGAGTGGAGTAAGCCCCACTGAAAAAGTGCTTGAACAAATTATTGCGGTTTTGTGAGTGTGGCTAAGGACATTGTCAAAGAACTCTCAGGGCCCAATCCAGTTGATGGGCTCCATCAACTATTCTGTTTTGATGTTGGAATGTACTTTTAAGCTGTCGTAAAAGGCAATCTGGAAGCATGCATTGCACGTCCAGACCATTTTCATACATAGCCTGCAAATGCCCAGCACACAACAGTGGACAGAAAAGCACCTGGTGACAGCTGTGAAGTGGGTAGTGGAGAGCATAACAGACTGCAGTGGTGGGCTTCAGGGGGTTCTCACAGGTTCTATAGAACTCTTTGCTAATGAGCGCCTGGTTCTGACAACCGGTTACTAATGGGACATAGAACCTGTAGTTAATTTAGGTTATTAGGACACAGAACCTGTTGTTAATTTATTTGAATCCCACTGGATGGAAGGTGAGAGGCGTGTCATAGTGGAGGTAGCACCTGATTCAGGCAGCTTTCACTCCCTTCCTCACCTCCCATGCCTCAGACTTGACCCAGGTAAAGATTAGGTGATAAGAAGGCTTATAGGGAGGTAAAATGAAATATTTTCCTTTGCCTCTCTCTAGCCTCTCAATCCACACTCCTATCATAGCATTCAGCACACTTCATTTTGATGTGTCTGTATGTGTGGGAATCCATTGGCTTGATCTGGGAGTGTCTTTACTTAACCAAAATACTATGCTTCTTTATAAAAAGTTACTATGTTATAAAAAATACACTTATAAAAAGATACACTTATAAAATTTTACAATGACATGACCTCAGGGAAGTTTGCAATTAATACAACTTCAACAACCAAACAGGATGAAACAACAATTCCTCGGATTCTTGGCTGAAACCACAACGGTATATATATCATGAAAGGGAAGGAGCACCTCAGTACCTGGTTTGCAACGACCAGCTACCACTCCAGGGCAGTGATGCCTAGTGCCAACACTCGCTCCCTTTCTGTCCCCCACTCTTTTCATTTGTTTTCCTTGCTTACTCGAGAGGTTCCCTCTATCCTGTCCATCCTTGAACCTGCAGGAGAAGAGAGGGAGCCTCCCTCAGGCCTAAACATTTTTTCTTCTCAGGCCCCTCTTCTCCGGCCCTTCCACCAGCTCCCTGCTTTTGAAACGGAAGCCCCTCTGACATTGGAGGGACAGAAAATAAACTATATCAGTTAACTCTTTCAAAACAGTATAAAACCTTTAGAATTCTGTAGTGTAGATCTACCCTATATGTGTGAACAGATCATTGCTCTACTTAATTTCTATGCGCAGCAACATGTTCAGGCTCAGGGTGACCAGATGCTCAAACCTTAAAAGGAGGACAAGGTCTTGGATTCCTCTCAGCCTGGCCTTTCCAGTGGACAATGCCACATTTTTTTCTACTCGTGAGTAAAGCCACAATATTGGGCATGACTCCTAAGCCTCTAACAGGGGTTAATATAAACTACACAGGAGGGTACTGCAAATCTTTTTACAAATTAGTCTATCTACCCTTTCAAAACAAACACAAAAATCCCAAATATTGAATATATAGTATTTAGACTGACAACTGAATGTTATTACTACTTATTACTCATATTTGCCAGCTGTTTTTCCCCTCTGGTGGTATTACAGCTACAGAGGTGATAAGTGTTTACTTGTGGCTGAACATGCCTAAACCTGAGACACACACAGGCAAAAGAATACAATATGTATTCTTGTTTCATGAGGCTGCTGGCTAATATATTAGACTTGATGCTACCATGGTGTGCAACTATATTTGGAGAAATGTTACAGATTTGTACTTTTAACATGCTACTACCAGGGGTTTTTTTGAGGGGAAACACACTAGAACGGTGTACCGGCACCTCTGTGGGTGAGTTTGGTGGCCCCCAAGTACACATGCATATGATTGCAAATAACAACTCCATAGTGATTACCTGTGAGTATCAGCAGGTGAGTTCTGGCACTTATTTTCCAGAAAAAAATAGCACTAGCTTCTACTATAAGCTTTTAACAATGATAGTAAATGGTTCTTACTCCTGAATAAGTGTGGTAGAATTGCTGCCTAGGATTCTTAAATATTTTTCCTGCTTGACACTTCAGGTCATGACATCTCGTCTTCTGGTGGATCCTGGAAGATTCTTATTCTAAAAGGTTGGTTCGGTGCTAAACATTTGAGAACTACTGGAGTAGAAAATTCCTTCAGGAACATGCTTCATCCCTACCACACAGGGAAGATGACTGCAGCAATGGGTTGTCAATGTCAACTATCAACAAGTACTAATCTCTTAACTCTGCTACACTGTCATGCCAGCAGCATGCAGAAGTCTGCAACATCAAGTCCTGTAGCCATTAAAAGTGGCAGTTTGCTCATAGGTAACAAGACAGATGAGCAAACTGCCACTTTTAATGGCTACAGAAGGTATTTTCTGGCCTGTATTGATTGGCTTTGGTAAATATTATAAAAAATAGACTTCACCTCTTAATTATACATTATATATACACAGAAATGTGTGTGCATGCACGCACTCACACACACACACATGTTGCCTTTGCAAAGAGGAACGTATGACATAAATTATTCCCAGTCCTCTGAAAACATAATGCCTATGGTTTTACAAAGTGTGTATAATAGCATGTCATCCAACATGCCCATATAGCACACTTCATCGCATTTATAATTTTCCCTTTAAATTAACTTTTTTTCCCTTGACTGCCTCACTTCCATTTTCTCTTTATAAACCAATTTGTAGTTTCAAAATTGTTTGGGCTGTTTTGTTTCTTTACCAGTTATGGGGCAGCATCACAGGATGATTTGCATCCCCTCCAACAATGCCTATTAAGCATTACTTTATTAGTTTGCCCCTATGTGGGTTGCTAGCATGCAGAGCTGCAAGTAGTAGCATGCAGATAGCTTAGGGTAGTGAGCTGTGACACCCCAGGGAGTCCAACTGTGAGCTTGGCTCGCGGGGAACAGTGGAAACCTACCTGGGGAGTTGTGGAATCATCATGAAAAGCCCTTTGCCCTATATGATGTATAGGTTTGTAGCCCTATTTGTAGCCCTATTGGGAAGCTGTGGCCAATCTCCCATTAGAGTTACCAGTTGAAAACATTTGGGAACCACTGGATTTGAGGATGAACCCTCCTTCACTTTGTTCCATGTGCCATACGTCTCTCTCAAAATGTCACATAATGTCAAGAAGACCCCTTTTGGTCTGTCTTTCATAATCTGTTCTCCTCGAGCAGTAATCCAGGTGTTTTTCTACAGACCAGGCATCCACTATGCTATGATTCTGGTTGTTCTCTGCATTTATAATGTTGTAAAATGGTCAGCACCAGTCATAAAAGGAAGTTGTATGTGAAGTTTGTTCTTGATGCAAACAGAGGCAAGGTAGCAGGAGTAGGGGTGGAAAGGGCAAGTAGATGGTGGAATAGAGCAGTGATGAGGATGGATTATTGAATCCAGGAAAGGGGTGGGTTTAGTGGCAGTGGTAGCTGCCAAATCCTAACCCTCTTTCCAGACCCGATCTCATAGTGTGGATCCATGTGGACTTGTGCCAGCTACTTAGCTAGTACAGATCCAAGTAGACCAACTATAATCCTCTCCTCCATGTACCATGGAGGCTTACCCAGAGAAGACCTCTGCAACTTCTACTCCCCAGGATGCAACATTTGGCACCACTGCAGTGGGGAAGAAGAGAAATTGAATCCCATTTTTTATTTCCATCACATTGTGAAGGGATTTTTGCGGAGCATTTTGACAAGAATGGAATAATGTTTTCAAAAGAAAATGGTTGTGGCTGGCGTTGGAAATTCCCAGCCAGCCACAGTTGAGTTTTGGGTATGCTTGCAAACATTTGGACTCATCTCTGCACTATCCAGGCCTCTTGAGTCTGCTGTTGGAAAATAAACTTGGAAGGCAATTCAGGCTCTCCTTCCATCCCAGCCAGAAGTTCTTCAAGAACAACTTTTTGTTGGAAAGGGTGGGAAGGTAATAAATCCAGCTGCATATAGGAAAAACAAAGTTGTGAGAAAATAGTCTTGTATGTTGAAGAAGGAGAATATACTTTAATAGCAAAACAATTGAGAATATCAGAGCTCAATCCTAACTAATTTAGGTGAGTGCAGTTCACCCATTGCCCACATGCTCACAGTGGCATGGGAAGGAAAGTGCACATCCATGTGCCACGCTATCTCCCCACCATCCACAGGTTGGAACCAGAAATGCCATACAGCATTCTTGTTTCACCCTTGTGCCGGCCCAACCGGGGATTAATGTTGCCTTGTCAGTGGCATAGGTAGATGAGGTACCAATCACTGTGCTCTGCAGAGAGAGATCCCCCTAACATAAGATTAGGGATATAGAGGATTTCAGGTTCTTCTCTTCAAGACACTGATGTTTTCAAAACTTACAATGTGAGCATCTGTTGTTCAAGGGGGTGTACTCTCCAAGTCTTAGTTCTCTAAGCCTGCTTTCCTAAGACTACAGTCCTAAAGACACTTTCCTGGGAGTAAGACCCATTGAAAACAGTAGGACTTACTTCTGAGTAGACATAGTTAGGATTGTGTTCTTGCATCAGAATCTGTTAATTAGGATCCAATTCTGCAACAACAAGCCTCTCAAATAAATTCTGACATGTGTAGCTATGTAAATTTACATACGTTTATTGAAAAAATCTGCACCATATTCCCAAACACATAATTTTGGGTGGCGTTAAGAATTTGGGGTTTCTGGTAGCAACATCTGATTTTTAGCACAAAATGAGAACCCTCCTCTATGGCCTCCACATCTGTCTGAAATCAGCCGCACCATATTCCTTGAACTGTTGCGGCATTTACACTGTCTTAGCTTAAAATTAATTTAATCTACGCACTCTTTTGGTGTATAAAATTGCATCTCCCAGTCCAAACCAATCCCTTTCCTCTAAGCAGACTGTAAGATTAAGTTATAGCCTTGAGCTACAAGCAAAGAGAAGGCCTCTCCAGTCCCCACATGGTGCATCCCTCTTACATGTAATGAGCATCTGTGGTAATTAGAAAAGGAACATTTCTGAAGTTTTGTTGAACATCATTTCTTCCTGGATTTTTCTTCTAAGTGTCTTTATATTATGACTAGTCCTCACATAAGTTTACTTTGGGGAGCATAAGAAGACAGATGCAGCTCTAACACATCCCCCTGAACAGCTTTAAAATAGGAAGTGATCTAGAAATATCCAGGTTACTGCTCATGTGTGGTGGGAAATGTTGCTCTTCAACAGCATTAATCCTTTTATTGCTGTGGTTGATCTGAGTTGGCTCAGGTCAGCCAGAAGTCAGCTTGATTGGGATTCAATTTGGCTTACCACTGACCCACCCACATTGGACTTATGAAGAAATAGCATGTCATTTCTTGAATGTCCATTTCCATATGCCGTTGAATGTCTGTTTCCATAAGCGGTTCTTCATTTAATTCTGTTTTCCAGGGACAACAAATTTCAACCCTTACATAAAGTCTCAAGGATCTTTAGAGGGTTAGGGAAAGGGAATGGTTTACTTCCATCACCTCCCTTTTTGTTAGAGATGACAAGGCAAAAATCTAAGGCGGCAATCCTAAGCACACTTTCCTGGGCGTAAGAACAATGGAACAAAATGGGGCTTACTTCTGAGTAGACACAGATAGGATTGTGCCCTAATGGCGCAATCCAGAGTAACTACGGGGAGTCCTTGCTCCGGTGTAAGAACAATTTACTCTGGAACGCAATATGAATTTCCCATAGGTTTTCACTAGGTGGTGTAGTAACTATGGGTGCATGTAATGTCTCTTAAGTGCTCCTGTAGTTACTCTGGATTGTAGGGATAGTCTTAATGTGGTGTTGCATCCTCTAGTTGCATCCACATGCAGGAGATAGTTTGCTGTCCAGATAACTATTTACCTTTATTACTCTGACTTCCTAGAAGTACCAAAGATGTCTCAGGAAATTATTTCCTGAGATAGTTCTATTTTAGACTGTTTCAACCTAGAAAAATATGTCCTTCACTTTGTATATGTGTCTTCTTTATATTAGATGTCACTAGGTGTGGAGAAGAGAGCTCCTCACCTCCTTGTTTGTTCATGGAAGGAGGAGACTGGAAGCTTCTGCTTTTGATTTTAAACGAACAACTACTCTGGATGTTGTCTGAACTCAAGGAACTGTGGTATGTTTTTAACTATGGTTTGTTCTGTGGGCAAAATTAACCACAATTTCCTGAGCTTGGATGACATGAAGCTCTGGTTAGTTTAAGACTGAAAGCAGACACTTTCAATCTCTTCTGTTGCACAAAGGATGTGAGCGAGGGTTGTCTTATCCTGTGGCTCTACAGGGCTTGTTCACATAATGGGAATCTGTGGTTTCCTGCTATGTCTGAACCAGGCTAGAGAGAGAGAGAGAGAGAGAGAGAGAGAGAGAGAGAGAGAGAGAGTATGAATGAAACAAAACTTCTGATATTGCTTGCAACATGTTTACTCTTGTAATATGGAGGAGATTGTGTTAGTTCTCCTTTCCACCCTAGTAACCAACTCTTGGGTTACTTACACCAGTGAGGGAAGGAGATACACTGGGGGCATCTCCTATGTATCCTGTAACTTTGGATGTTACAGTGCAATATGGACAGTGCAGTGCTGTTAATGCATGATGGCTCCCAAATCCAGCCTGCCACCCTGGTTGAGAGGGTGGCAAGAGGAGTAAGAAGAGGAGGAGTAAGAGTTTCGCTAAGAGGAGTAACAATGGGTAGGACTATTTGAGTATCCCAGCTGTCCCATAGTACTTCAGTGGAGCTATTGGGTACTTCCGTGGAGCTACTGGGGGCTATGAAAAGTGTTTGGGATCTAATGGCTGCTGCTGCTTCCTGACCTGCCACATCCCTTATTGCTCTCTGTCCCTTACCTGGCAAGGGATAGAGAACCAGTGGCTGATTTATGCCCTGATGTTGGTGGCACCGGGCTTTTTGGCTACTGTAATGGAAACTGTGCAGCAGCTGGGCCAGTATAAGACTGGGTCATAATATTTCTTCCTTTAAGGCAGATCCTAAGACTATATGGTAGAAATATGGTTCTTTTAAAAAATAAGGAGTCAATAGGCAATCGCAATCCTAAAAGGAATTTAGCGTTGGACCGGAAATTCTTAACTTTGACAAAACCCCCTTTTAACCCACAATCATTATTCCTTCCAAAATATTTTCCTTTCATTATGTACAGGGTGGCTGGAGGTTAATGTGTGTAAATTTCCATATGGTTTGGGCAGCTTACATTTATAATTAAAAATAAATAAATAAAATAATAACAATTACAAACCCAAACCTGCTCAGCCTCACCCCTCTCCCATCACCACCCCCTTCAGTAATATGTTGCCAACTGGCTCTAAACCAGAAGCTCTAGTCCTCTATAGAGACTTTTAAGCATTTATTCATAACATGGATCACCAGCAAACGCCTCCAATTCTCCAGTTGCCTATGCATTAATGAACATCTGCTAACGTTTCTTGCAAGTTCAAGGACTTTGTGAGTAGGCTGGAAACTGAGGACTTAATTTCTCTTTAAGCTACAAAAAGAGAGGAAGAAAAGAAAAACAGAGAGAGAGAGAGAGAGAGAGAGAGAGAGAGAGAGAGAGAGAGAGAGAGAGAGAGAGAGAGAGAGAGAGAGAGTTGCAACTTTATCCACACTGGCATGGATCATGATCTGTTCTAATGTAATTTTTTTCCTTCTTATTAGGAGCACTTGTATTCCCAATGAAGAATAACACTGAAATTGAGAATCCATACAGAATTTGAACTCTGATGTGACATTATTGACACAATTGTGAGTCAAAATATTTCTCATTGTGGCTATAATTTAAACTTATATGTAGCCTTATTTAAGCTACAAGCGAAAAGCATACCCGAGTTGCGGAAGTAAAATTCACCCGTACACCATCCCCCCATTGTGCATCAATTCCCCACACACATCAACACCCCCTGCACATTCGCCCCCATGCACAACAACCCCCATGTGCAACAACCCCCATGCGCAACAACCTCCATGCGCATCATCTCCCCATGTGCATCAACCCCCATGCGCATCAACCCCCCGTGCACATCTTCCCATGCGCCACCCCCCATGTGCAGCATCATCCCCAGTGCAACCTCTTCCTCCAAACAATATCTCCCAGTGCACCAGGCACCGAGCACCAAATTGGCTGATGTTGGTCAGTCTCCCATGTTAAGTATAGGACAGAAACACGTTGCCCCCTTTTCAGCCCCTGAAGGGTTAAATTTCTCCAGATGGTTCTTGGTGGGTGTTCAGGTGACAGAAGGAACTCCCAGAATTCCATGCTTCAGGCCCAGCAGTTGGGGAGGAATGTTGAGGAGTCATCAATTCTCAATGCAAAGTATAGGGAGGAAAACGTGTTGTGCCCCTTTTCACCCCCTTCCGGTTGGAATTTCCGAAAACCGGTTCTTAGTGCACCCCTCCGTCACGGAAGGAACACCCACCCCAAATTTCACGCTTCTAGGCCCAGTGGTTTTGGCAGGGCGTTGATGAGTCAGTCAGTCAGTCAGTCAGTCAGTGACTTTTCTCTTTTATATATACTGTATTGTATAGACTAATGGAATTTACCCCCCAGTATGGGAGTAAAATTTCAAGAATATTTGTGGGATCCTTTTCGCCTGCTTCTAGTTTGAATTTCCAAAAATCATAGTAGGTGCCTACATCATGGAACCTACATCACACTACCCAAATTTCATGCTACTAGATCAGTGACTTCTAGGTTAACACTGGGTGTTGTTGAATTAGTGACTGAGTGACTTTTTAATTTTATTTATATGAAATATATTTATAAGAACCCTATATAAAAATATATTTAAAAGAACTCTTAGGACGCAATCCAGAGTAACTAGTTGGAGTCCTTGCTCCAGTGTAAGAACAATTTACTCTGGATTGCAATATGAATTTCCCATAGGTTTTCACTTGGTGGTGCAGTAACTACAGGTGCATGTAATGTCTCTTATGTGCTCCTGTAGTTAGTCTGGATTGTAGGGTTAGAACCCTATCCTAGTCCACTCCTCCCACTAATGCAGGCATGCCAATATGGCTTCTGCTGTATCCTATGGCAGTTGTTGGATGCTGGTGGGCATTTTGAGATAAGGGAACAAACTTCCCCTTCCCCCAGGACAATCCCTCAGCCACAGCAATGGATCTACCTATACCTGTGCCCAGGGGCATCAGTAGGATCAGTGGCACCCAGGGGCACCCCTTCTCTGTCCAGTCATCCCATCGAGCTGTGCTCCCCATCCTTAACAGTGTCCAGAGCAGCACACATGCAGAGTCTGCCTGAGGGCAGAGTCTCCTCCAGCCTGCCCACTTCCTGAGAGTGCGCTCCATCTGTGCACATCATTTTTAGAGCCAGGCAGGTGGGTGGCTCGCTGAGGTCGGCACTTGCACAGTGCATCTTCTCCGTGGAGGAGGTTGGCGCTTGCAAGGTTGGTACTTGCACAGTGCATCTTCTCCAGGTGGAGAAGGCACACTGCGCAAGCGTTGACCTTGGCGCATGAGGTCGGCATTTGCACAGTGCATCTTCTCCGTGGAGGAGGTCGGCGCTTGCGAGGTTGGCACTTGCGCAGTTGGTGCTCCACCTGGAGAAGACGCACTGCGCAAGCGCTGACCTCGCCGAGGTTGGTGCTTGTGCAGTGTGTTTTCTCTGTGGAGGAGGCACACTGCGAACTGGCACGCCGGGTTTTCTGGCCGGCCCCGTGCTGCCGGATCGACAGTGGTGGGCCCAAGGGAACATCCGGTTTGGGCAATCCTGCCTGAACCAGCTGTGGTCCACCTCTGGTTGGGAGGGTTAGAACAGACAAAAGAAAGTATTTCTTAACCCAGCATTTAGTTGGTCTGTGGAACTCCCTGCCACAGGATGTGGTGATGGCATCTAACCACAATGCCATTAAAGAAAGGTTTGGACAAATTCCTAGAGGAAAGGACCATCATAGGTTACACACCATGAGGAGTGTGTGTAGATGTGGACAACCTCAAAATGCGAGATGTGAGGGGGGGTGGCTGGATGCAGGAGTCATATGTGTTCTCTGAAGCATCTGGTGGGCTGCTGTATGATACAGGAAGCTGGACTAAATAGTGTCTTTGGCCTGATCCACTGGAGGCTCTTTTATGTTCTTATGGCAATGAAGATGGTTCCCATCTCCTTAGAAATATCTTCCTACTGAAAAAGGCCTGCCACACCTCATTGACAAGCATGCTTTTAAGGTAAACCATTATGAAAGTTTACTTCTTTAAAGAAGCATAGAACAGGAATGCCAAGATTTATTGAAATAAAAAGTGCTTTCTAAGCCTGCTTCACAGATTGCAAAATGTCAAGAAAATTAAAAATTATTCACAGGCCAATGGGAAAGAAAATAACCCTACCCAAATTCCCTGGAGCAGGACAGGGAAGGTTTCTGTCTGCTTCGGTTCCCAATGAAAACAAGCCAGACATTTATTTTTGTGTGTGTGCAAATACCACACATTTTTTCCTGTCACTTTAAGGTGTGTTTTCTTTCTTACGTTGTTAAGATCCATCAAAACACACTTGCCATCAAAGTAGTGGGAAAAGAGAATGGAGCTTTTCATAGACCTACTCTAATTGGGTAGTAACAGAATTGATATATAAATATATTTTAGCTTAAAGAAACCATACGAAGCTTTCAAACTCAAGTGTGAGAGACGTAGTAAGGAAAGTCTGGTTTCTTTGCTGGGGCAGGTGCAAATCTTTCCGCATGAAACAGAAACAAAACATACGTAGTTCACCAGAGTTCTCTGATAGGAATCATATTTTATCCTCTTCTTTGTCGAAGGTGACCAAAGAGGTGATCGTTAGGCCCAGAACAAGCTAACGTGATGTTCTTAACCATTTAGAAGGTGAATGGTGGTGCATGTGAACAGAAAAGCTTCTTCTAAGAGAAAAGGAAGAAGGTGGCGGTCGAGTATCATGTCTGTCAGGTAGTTGATTCAAAAATATTTTGACTCTCATCTCTTGCCAGTTCCAGGGAGTATCCTTAGTAAGTGAAATGGAGGGTTGAGACACACTTCTATCTTTATTGGTTTTGTTTCTGAGTGCATATACAGTGCTTGAATCTGTTGAAGTAAAAGGTGAAGGCTGGCTGTTCCTTACAACAAACAAACAAACAAACAAATAAAGAAACCAATGGGGCCAAACTGAATATTGTGTTACATTAAGGCTGCAATCCTAACCTCCACATAGGCTGGCCTAAGCTCCGGCTTAAGTCATGTACTGACCTGTGGGGAGGGTGTCAGAAAAGTGAGATACTGACTGAGGGTGCAGTCCTAACCAATTTATGCCAGCACAACTCACCCATCTCCCTGTTCTGGTTGTGGTGCAGGGAGGCCGACAGATGTCTATGCAATGGCCTTACCTCCCAAGAGTGGTGAAGAAGTACCTTATGACAGTGGTCCTCAATGTTCTGAGGACTATGGCCTGGTTCCATGGGAAGAAACGTCCCGTGGTCCAGGAGGATGCACATGCACAGTTCCATCTGGAACTGTTCATGCACATCAGTGCAGCTGGGCTGTGCTTGTGCAGTTCTCCTTGCAGCCAGCAAGAACTGCACATGTGCAGCCTGGTTCTTGGCTGCGCTTGCGTAGTTCTCTCTGTAGCTGGGGAGAACTGTGCAGGCATGGCCTGGCAGCTGCATCTGCGCAGTTCCCCCCGGCTGCAGGGAGAACTGCACAGGTGCAGCCTGGCAGCCGGGCTGTGCTTGCACACTTCAACCAGGCTGTGAGGCGAGCCGGGCAGACACAGCCTGGCTCACCTCACAACCAGGCCAAACTGCTCAGGTGCAGCCCAGCTGCTAGGCTGTGTCGGTGCAGTTTTCTTCAGGGAGAACTGCACAGGCACAGCCTGGCAGCCAAACTGTGCTTGTGCAGTTCACCCTGGCAAACTGCACAGGTGCAGCCCTGGCAGTTGAGCCAGGCTGGGGCTGAGAGCTTCCAGGGCTCCTGCCTCTAGTCTGGAACCCTATGCCGTTGATCCAGGCTGGGGCAGTTGAGCCAGGCCGGGGCTGAGAGCCTCCAGGCCTCCTGCCTCCAGTCTGGGACCCTATGCCGGCATGGCCCAGTGGGGAAGGTGCTGCAGACCGGCAGTGAGCCATGGGCCAGAGGTTGAGGACCCCTGCCTTGACACTTTTGTGACACCCTTGGGCCAGCATGGGACTTATGTGTTAGTTGTTAACTACTTGGCCTTCCCTCACAGTTGCCATTTATAAAACTATTCTGTCATCCCTAGTAGTGGACTCTAATTTTAATGTCATTCTGCTTCTTTAGTTGTTTTCAGGAAGGAGAGCTTGGTAATCCTTTTGAACTGAAATTCTTTTCTGCCCCACCTGCATCAACGTATGTTTGACAACACCTTATGTGTTTAATTTTCATAACATACAGCTTCCAGAAAAATGATATATGCCTTTTTTATTCATACCAGAGCAGAGCAGAAGCAGGATCTATTGGAGGCCTCCTGTACTAGCCTCTTCTGAATGCGTCCACAGGGATTTCGGAAGAAGCAAGTCTGCTGAGGTTTTTCATGAAGAACTCAAGAAAGGTATGATAGCCTAGTTTTAAAAATTCTGGGCTGAGCCCACTGCACTTACAGATCTAATACAACTTTAATGAAACCGGTGACAACAAACAAACAAACAAAAAACCAGAAACACCATGTTGCTTGGGGAAGGCATCAAAGTGTCTCACAGATGCCTGAGACTCTAAGTGCTCTGAACCACTCATCCCACTTCAAGGCACTTGGAGGTTTTTGTATCTTCAAAGGCAAAACAGTATGGGTTCAAATAGCAGTACTTGGGACCGGAGGGGAAGCAAATGACACAGGAGAGATCTAGGTTACCATATGCAGGCCTGTTGAAGCTCTCCACCTTCTTTATCTTTTGTAACTCCTATTTCTATCGTAACATTAATGAAAGTTTTACTGCCTAAGTCAGAAAAGTTATATGAGGGAAAACAGTCGAGGATATGGTATGGAGGAAAAATCTGGTTTCGGGTAGGGTTGCCAGATGTCCCACAAAACAGGGACAATCCTGATTTTGGGGATTTGTGTTCATATACTGGCAAATGGGACAGAAGGTCTTGGCCCCCTTTTGTGGAAGAGAATTATGGCAACCCTTGTTTAGGGTCTTTCCAAAATATTTGTTTTAAACAGGCAAATCTCAACCAAATCTCAAGTAAATCAATCAATCAGTCAGTCAATCAATCATACACTACCCCATTGCATTCCTTACACTGTAATGGGACTGGAGGCTGGTCAACACGACCTAGAAGCAATGGCTTGGTTAACTTTCTGCAAATTCTGGTTAAAGATCTTTTTTGCCTCAGAACAGGATGTTCTGCTCAGAGCCATATTATCTGTTATGATAATCTCCCCTGGCTTAGTATGGTTCTCAAATAAGGTTCAGATGATAGACCTCTTGTCAGATCTGTTAGGTGCCTTCTCTCCATCAGCAACCTTCAATACTTTGGAAATCAGATGTTGAAAGACAAGGGTTCTGTGCAGCTGCAAATACAACTTGCCTTCCTCGCCAGTGGGAACACCTTCGGAGCTAAAATAAACAGCCTGCTTATTTGCATATTCTGGTCAATCCAAAGGAAAGGATAGCTTTCTCCCTAGCACAGTGTAACGTTTTTCCATCTAAACTTACATGAGGCAGATTTAAGGGATTGGATGGTGCAGGCAAGGGAGTGTGGGGGCAATACATCTGATACAGAATCCCTTCCCCATATGTTACCTAGAGGCAAATGGTATGATGTTGCTTAACTGTCACAAGCAGTTGCTTAATCCAGTCCTCCCCTCTGTCCTGCAGGTCTGAGGTACAGTATTTGTCATGTTTTACCTTTTATCAGGGAAGGATGTGACCTATACAAATCAGGTTGTAAGATACCTCCATTTGATTCTGCAAAGACGTGGAGAGATTGTTGGCCAGTCTGAATGTTCTTGATCAACACTGTAACTTAATAATGAATATCTGAATTTTAGAATATTTGAATTTGATTGAAACTGTATCGTTTGAAATGCCAATAAAGGTACAGTACCTGACTATGAATCTGAAATCAATCAGTCACTTAACCAACAGTATTTATATACTGGTTTTCAGTGAAAAGGGGCTCACAATCTAAAAAGATTTTTAAAAAACACCAGCAGAAGCCACTATATAAGACATCACTGGGATAAGAAGGGCCAGTTACTCTTCCCCTGCTAAATAAGAGCAACCACTTTAAAAATTGTATCTTGCCCAGTTAGAAGGGCTATATTCCACCCCTAAATAGTGGATCTAGTCTTGCTGTAGGTGATAGTTGTATTATATCTGTCACTTTTTAAAAACAGAGGATGATGTGGGTTGCTCTAGAGAAGGGGAAACTGTACTACGTAATTTAATCCATATAAAACACTATATTTCTACCATATCACTAAGACATAATTTTTCCAAAAAGCACACAAAAAGCACACATTTTCACATCTTATGGTCACAACAACCTTGTGAAGTGGGTCAAACTGGTAAGGTTTGTGGTTGCCTTGCGATTTGAACCAAATGTGTGTGTGTGTGTATGTGTGTATATATGTGTATATATATATGTCTGTGTGTGTGTGTGTGTGTGTGTGTGTGTGTGTGTGTGTGTGTATATATATATATATATATATATATATATATATATATATATATATATATATATATAGTGATCAGAGCACTAATAGTGATTGGAGCACTAGGGCCTATGACACCAAAACTGAAAGAATGTCTCCAACAGATTCCAGGAAACACGCCAGAACACGCAATCCAGAAAAGCGCAATGCTAGAAACAGCTAAGATACTGTGCAGAACCCACAAACTCTCAGGCCTCTGGTAGAGGACCAGAGATTGAGGATAATACACACATATACCACCCACAGGGGTGAGAAGACAACTTATACATTGTTTCGACAAGACGGGGTGAGCTCCTGTCCTTAGCCCAGCTCCTGCAAACCTAGCAGCTCGAAAACATGTAAATGCAAATAGATAAATAGGTACCACCTCGGTGGGAAGGTAACAGCGTTCCATGCTGGCTCCATGACCATAGAAATGTCTTTGGACAATGCTGGCTCTAAAGGCTTGGAAATAGGGATGAGCAAAAAATCAGTAGCTGGTTTTTTTGTCATATGGTCATACTGACTTTTCAGTGATATCCTACTACGTATCTTGTTCTTAGTGTTCAGTGTAAGGATATTATGATGGTGGCAGTGTATTCCGGGGGTGGGATGGTGAACACAGAGATGTGTCACCTCTGTTATTGGTGTGGGTCAATATGAAATAAGCAGCCCTTTCTTATTTTGTTCACATGTTAGCAGTGGGAGTAGATATAAAGTTGTGAATTACACAGAGCCAGCAAAAGCAGTAGCAATTGTTCCTGCATCAGGAGTCCCACTACTACATCTGTTGCTGCCATGTTTCAAATCTGGACTCCCAACAATCTAGCCGACTTGTGGCTTCTTGAACTTGTCTGTGTGACTTTTTGCACAGGGCCCTTTCTATTTTCTGTCAGAGACTGGGAAGCATTGCTTTAGACTACAAATGAATACAAATAGCAGTGGCCAGAAACAGCATCCGAAAGCAGCTGCCCTTTCATTAGCCCAGGTCAAGGGCAGGGTGTCTCATTGAAGGTGGATGCTTCCCAATGCACCTTAACTTGGACCCAACCTAAAGCAGGTTTGTGACACAGCTGAGAGCAGGCATTAATGCAATTGACTGGTAATTCAATCATTTTATAGAAGTTGATCTGTCCTTTTTATTACAATTATTGTCAGCCAGGGTGTTTCGTTCCATCACTGAAAATAAACATCATCTATCATACTTGCAAAGATTAGCCTGTGACAGATCCGTCTCTGCTTTGCATAAATGTGTATTAATGCCGGTTCTGTCTGAGAGGGAGAGAGAAGTCTATATTTCACAAGAATGATTAGACAGTGTCACTGCTGCTTTAAGCAATGTCCTTTCATGACTGATAATCAAACTGTGAAACATCACCATACAACAAGCATACACTCCCACATGCACACACACGCACACACACATATACAAAGAAAAGAAGCAGTTTACTGCCTGTGATATATCTTTGCTTTATTTTAGTAAAATTAGGCACAGTGGGAAAACTGTGTGGATTTTATGCAACATTAGTAATTCTCAAGTTCTTTGAATACATGAGTGTGTCACAGATAAAAGGTACACTACAATAATAAAACTCTCTCATTTTTCGACTGTACTTTTTCAGCATGTGATTGGTTCATTTGAGTCATATGGAGATAATATGTTAATGCTCATGCTTAACTGTGGTCAGTCCATGATCATGGTGGTTTGTCACGTTCTGTGCAGATCACACAGATGATATGATCTCTCCCCAGGAGCTCAGGGAGTTTGTAGGTGATTTCATAAAGCCATGACCATCACTTGATTTGAAGTAGCTGTCACAATACAGCAGCATTGGAGCATGTGCTACATGTTATGAGGGGAACCAGGAGCCATCTAGCTGTCAATGGGTTTCCCCATGTGTATGCTAGCTAATTAGTTGGTGTAAGTCTGAAGAGCTTCCGGGGGTGTGATGGGAGGAGAGTCATTATAAAAATGATGTGCTGGCCCTCCATAGTGGGTGAAGCAAACTGTAAGAACACCACTGGTGAGTTGCCATGCATAACAACTAGCATAATACAAGTAAGTTAATCTTAGGTTGAAAACACCACCCATGATTATCGGGAAATTGCACTGAAATACATGGGACTTCAAAATAAATAGGTTAAGATTGACATGCAAGACTGATGATGATGGTGGTGGTGGTGGTGGTGGTGGTGGTGATGATGTGCGTATAAGGCATATATGTATGGTCTTGGTCATTCCAAGGAAACTGAGATGCAGCAAATGGCAGTTCTAACCAGTGCTGGAGAGAATTCAGATAATGATTAAATTTAAGTTCTCTGGAATCTGTTTCACCCCACGCTGCTCATGCCCTGCAGTCCATGCTATTCATGTCTCCTAATGGGCATCTTTCATTATCATTATCCCTAATAGTCCTTTATTGTATTAGTTACAGTTAATTTAAATGTTACTGAAGCATTGAAAACAGATTGCAGATGTTTTCAAACAGATGTTATTGTAATGTTGAAACAAAATCATGAATATTTATAGTGAGTTATTGTCTGGGCTGAATTAGTCTGCTTAAACTGTAATGTGCCTGCATGTTTAACTTTTTTTGAAGTAACACTCCAGAAAAGGTGAAAACTGTGCCTCAGTAACTAATATTTTTCCCTCAGGTGGTTAAAACAACTGAGTTTTTAAAAAAATACTTCCCTTGTCTTTGGAATGTTAAAAAAAATTTCCCCAATAGAATTGTCCCATAGAAATTGGGGTAGATTTTAATCCCCCTGAACCAAAATCATTTGGTCCAGAGAAAAATGTCTGAATGGAAAATAAATTTAGAATAAAATTTTAACTTTTTCTTGAATGAATTAAAAACTCACACCAATAAATGAGATAAACAATTGCTTTTTAATTTTTGTAGCCTCTGAAGAATTATTGTGGTTTATTCAGTAAGAGCACATTTTTTCTGCAGAGATAGTACATTAATCCTGAAATAGAGTAGATTAATCCTGAAATACTCACCTTTTTAGCACCGTCCTTTGGCAGAAGTCACCCTGATGGAGAGTTGACAAGTCATTGGTCCACAGAAAGGCTCTAAGCAAACCTGCTAGTAATACGTGCTGCTAGGGACTATTTTTAAAACTTTTTACAGAGATACTTTGCTTCCTTGCTGGATTAGAATTGTTATATATTATCTTTTTGCAAAAACTGACTGCTAAATTCCTGACAGATTTCTAACATCACCGAATAGATGGCTTTAAATTGCTCTTGAGGCATCAACGTATAGATGACTAGTTTAGAAATGCAGACCAACTTTTATTTGTGATTAATCACTTTAAAAAAAAGCAGGCCTCCGTCAGTCTTGAAAGACTATGGTATCATGCTCCACCTGACTATTAAATGGCAAAGCATTACATACACATATGATCTCCCCATCAGGGGCATTATTACATCACTGAAATCGGATTTTTGGAGGCATAGTGAACAAGCCTAACTTACTGACAATGCAAAGTACTAAGATGGTCCTAGGAACAGGGCTGTGTTATTCATAAGACTGACTTACCCTACAATCCAGACTAACTGAAAAAAGCAGGCTTCTGTCAGTCTTGAAAGACTATGGTATCGTGCTCTGCGCTGCATACACTGCATGCGAAGCACGAAAGCCTGGGTTGGACTGTTATGGAGGATGGGCTGTTACCCAAGCAGCAAATCCCCCCTCTACACGCCTTTGAATTAGTCCAATGGAAAGGCAGAGCCAATACGATTGGATAAAGCTGTGTTGCAGGGCTGGGCTAAGGACAGGAGCTCACCCTGTCTTGCGGAGACGACCCGGGTCTCGAACCCTGGCCTGCTTGTTAACAGGCACAGTGACTTAACCACTTGCACCACCCACAGCCTTAGTGGCAGGACAATAGTTGCAGAATTTTCACTCAAGCAAAATGAACATTTAACAACTGACTGCTAACATTTGGGGTTAAAATTCTACTGCAAATTCTAGCAGTCAAATTCTAACATTTGGGGTTAAAATTCTAAAATAAATTTTATTTATTTGTGTATAAATTAATGTTCTGCTTTATTTTCCAGGTGGGCATTCAAAACAGCTTCCAACATGATAAACTTTAAAAAAAACATCTTAAAGAACTTACTAAAAGTCATCACCTAACAAAAAAGAACAATCCATTTTATCCAGAAAATAAATGGCATGTGGTGTCTGACTAAATTTTTTATATATTTTAGTGACAATGTCCTTAAAAGTTGAAGAACCATTAAGTTCACATATTTTTTAAGATACATGTCTTTTGAGTAGTAAAAACATACCAAAGGAGAAGTTGATGAATGGGAAGGAGCCATATGGTGGTTCTCAAAGTGGGGATTGGTATCCCATTGCAGGTTGTGACTTCATTTTTGGGGGAGGGTTGCAAAAAGCTGAGTTTTGCCATCTTGGAATCTGGCATTGGGCTCAACCATCTTGGAATTGGACCCTCAAGTTGCAATCCTTACTCTCCTAAGAGTACGTCTCATATAACAGAATGGGTCTTATTTCCAAGTAGGCATGGAGGAGCTCTGTCATCACAGTCACTTCCTGTTTGGTGTCACTTCTGGCCATGACATCACTTCTAAGTTGATGACATAATTGCTGGGGGGGGGGGGTCCTGGACAGGTTGTCATTTTCTGAAGGGGATCCTTGGAATACTCAAGAACCACTCAAGTAATTATGGTGCTAAATGAAGAGGTCCAGTGGTGGGATTCAAACAACAGGTTCTATGTCCTAATAACCTAAATTAACCAAAATTAACAACAAAATTAACAATGTCCCATTAGTAACTGGTTCTCAGAACCAGGCGCTCATTAGCAAAGGGTTCCATAGAACCTGTGAGAACCCCCTGAAGCCCACCACTGACCTGGTCCCACTGCTGAACTGTGGAACAGCAGCCATTTTGTTTAACAAAAAATGTGTCAGAGATGCTTCCAATAGTTCAAACCACAATAAACAAAAGTAATTTCCTTCTTATTTCCATAGAATCAATCTTTTGAATGCTTTTTCATTTAAGTAATTAAGCTCTTTTTGTGTTTCCTTTCATCTCGCTGAAAATAAAAACACATTTATGCTGGGGGTTTTTCCACATGCTTTTACATCCCTCCCTATTTTTTCTTTTCCCAGTATTTCTAAACAGCAGATGCAAAACTAATAAAACATCTAGGAAACATTTTAAAATCCGTAATTCTACAGCATGTTGCACTAAGGCAAAATCAGCCCCATGCCCTGTCATATCCCATTGATCTCTCCATATCCTTCAGCAGCCGGCATTTGCTAATAAAGTGCAATATGTGGCCATGCAGTTTAGAGTTACAAACCCGTAACTAAATAACTTTGTAATCAGTGACAAGCCATTTTCTGCTGGTGCCCTAAAGACTTCACTTGCGAAGAAGGAAAAATGGCATTTGTTGAGGCAGGTTGTGACTGAAATTAACAAATGCTCTTGATATTCTTGCAAAGAAAAGTGTCACTTACATATTCTAAAGACCTTTTTACACAAGATCAGCAGCTTCTGTGATTTTTCTCATACTGGTTTGGTACGATCTAAACCAGTTTGGTGCCGTCTGCTACCACCAGTTTGGTACCATTTCATATAGAGGGCCAGGCCTCCGTCAGTCTTGGAAGACTATGGTACTGTGCTCTGCGCTGCATATGCTGCATGTGACGCATGAAAGCCTGGGTTAGATTATTATGGAGGATAGGCTGTTCTCAAAGCAGCAAATCCCCCCTCTCCACGCCACTGAATTAGTCCAATGGAAAGGCAGAGCCAATACGATTGGATCCAGTTGGCGTCGCAGAGCTGGGCTGAGGACAGAAGCTCACCCTGTCTTGTGGGGCCGACCCGGGTCTCGAACCCTGGCCTGCTGGTTAACACACACAGTGTCTTAGCCACTTGCGCCACCCACAGCCCCTAATAGGGCCAAAGTCAGCATTAATGGTGCCTTCTGAGGGCTGGAAGTGAAACCATTAAGTAGTTGATGGACAAAAATTAACACTTTATTCTCACATAGGAACTCATTAGATACAAACAACAGAAGAGAAAATGTGCAAATCTTATTCATATTTTCACAATATGAGAGTTTGGGAGAATCTATTATAATTGGGGCCATATAAATTATGTCCAGGGGGTCTCATTCAACCCACAAGCCTTATGTTTGACACCCTGAATCTACACCTTTGATCCAAGTGGTTATGTTGGACTTCCTCATGAGATTATGTAATGCTGCAGCACCAACAGGTGTTTCCAGTGTGGTGTATAAGGGTGTAAAATCTGACCTATCCAAAATAGGTGAAAAAAGTACGTGTAGGATGGATGTGGTGCAATATAGGAGCAATCACTAAGGCAATAGCAACCCCAGTCCTCCTGGTGAAAGAGGATCTGAAGTTTGCATCATTCATTCATTCATTCAGTTTGATCTCAAATGGTTACATATAAGGCTGGTCTTAGAAGCTGCAGGTCCTGATGTGACACGATTTGTTGCAGGGGGTCCCATACTCACCTGGATGAGCAATGGCACCAGCCACAAAGTGGCACTTGGAAGCAGGTGGCAGTGATGAGCTTCTGGGAAGACTATTTTGGGGCAAGCAGACACAGGGGTGAGCAGGAGTGCTGACAAGCAAAGATGCTCCACTCACTCTGTCTCAGGCCCAGTTTCCTTTCCCAGGTTGATGGTAAGTGACATGTTTGTGACTTCTTCTTCTTCTTTAGTCCTTAGCTGGTGATTGGGGAGGGGATCGTCCTTTCAGCCAATATGGTGCTGTAAGTGCTGCTGGATTTCATGCCTCTTTCATGCACGCTTCTACTCTTGATGTTTGATGGTGATGTTTTTAGCTTCTTCAGCAGACAGTTGCTGGTTCTTTAGGTCTTGCTCAACCAGTTTGACCCTGCTGCTCACTGAACTTTCCAGTGTCCAGGTTGCTCTTGTCAGAGGAGCTTATGTGGCAGCTGATTGGTGTGGCAGATGTGGCCAATTCTGCAGATGTGGCCAAACCATCTCAGTCTGTGTTTTTGGATTAGTTCTTTGACCGGAGGTTGATGGTCGCACCTTTCCCATATTGCCTTGTTATGGTGGCGACCATGAAAGGAGATACTCAGGATCTGTCTCAGGCATCGCATTTGGAAGGCCTCAAGCTTGTTCATACCTGATTTCAGCAGAGTCCATGTTTCTGACCCATACAGGAGAATTGGCAGGATTAGTGTTTGGAAGAGGCGAATTTTGGTGTTGGTGGAGATACTTGCCTTCTTCCAAAGGTACCATTTGAGTGCGGTGAATGTTGCTGTTGCCTGGTCAATCCTGCTGTTGATTTCAGCAGTAGATACCACTTTCTTCTCCCGCACCAGCAACCCCAGATATTTGAATTCATGGAGCTCTTCAGTTTGGACTCCATCCATGTGAACAACGTTCTGTGATCCATCCGTGGTGATAACTTTGGTCTTGTCTGCATTGATTCTTAGGCCATAGGATTGGACAATTCATGTGATGTGGTAAATGATGTTGGTGGCCTCTGTGTCTGTGTCGGTAAATATGGCACTATTGTCTGCGAACATCAGGTCTGTTAGGAAGTTGTTTACGTCGGATTGTACACTGCACCTTCCCTCGAATGCCTTCCTTATAATGGCATCAATCACGATATTGAAGTGCAAGCAAGAGGTGACAGCCCTCTGAAAACAATATGTTTGGCTAAACCATATCCTTTCTTTGTAGACCATCCCCAACATGAGGACAGTCAAGAAAGAAGAGGAGCAAGATATTAGAACAAAATGGTACTTAACTACTCCATCTTATTTACCTGTTCCAGACTGGTGAAAAGGCAACCGACTGTACAAATACAAAGACAAGTATAAATTAGTTCAGTTGATTTTCTAAATCACAACTGAAAAGGATATTTCTACCTGGATATTCTGGACATGGCTATTTTTATTGCTTTAAATTAAATGGGAGGAATACTCTTTCTCTGAATAACAGCTAGACATATGGCTTAAGAGGAGGGCCACATTATCTCTCTGATACTGTGACATGGGCTGGAAAAAATGATTAACATCTCGGAATAAATTTACATAATTTGCATATAAGGGTGTATTAGAGGCTGATCCAGAGGATTACCAGGCTTGCCCCATGGGCCAGATACAGGCTGCAGTTTTGCTGCAGGCCACACTGAGGCTCACCACAGGTTGGATCTGGCCCCCGACCTGGGGTTTGAACACCCTTGGTTTAAGCTAACAGAAGAGCCAGCATGTTAAACATTTGGAGGCTACAGTTCCTGGCACCATCAGCATCAGTATTGGCACAGTGATTTCTAATTCATTTCAGTACTGCCCAGATATCTTTCAGGTGAGTAGAAAATGCATGAGCAGGAAATTTCTCTCTCTCTCTGCAAGGAATGGGGCTGTGGCTTGTGGTGCAAAGATGCATCCTCATGGTCAAGGCTGGCACTGCAGGATGAATGGGGTACATGCTGGTTTGAGTATTCCATGGGAAAAGGCGGTGCTGGGTAGGGGAGAAAAGCAAGACTAATGTGGAGACCTCAAAGGAGCAGGACCCAATTTGGAAATATTACCCTAAGGCTAGTCTTGCCTGGGAGAGGTAGAGAAAACTTGTTCTGTTGAAAGACCAGAACTGATTTCCTGGAGACCTGCTCGCTCCCTTATGTCCATGTGCACATCTGTAAATAAAATAGTAGTATAAAAATACTACTGTACTTAAAATAAAACACAGCTGCTTCCCGAGATTTCTTTACTCGCAGGAAGGCAAAATGAATGAAATAAATCTTGCAGGAAATTGCCACTTTGTGGCTCGTGGTAGGAAGCTAAATTTTTCTCATTTGCTAATTGCTAGATTCCAAAAGAGTTTGTGCCATTTTTCAACGATGGAGAATGAAGAGGCTTCAATCTTGAATTCAGAGGCGGTCTTGATCCTGTCTTGCTCCTTGGGGGCTCTTATTCTGATTATACTATGTCTTTCTGTCCTGAGGCTCTTCATTGAATCTCTCTGTTTATATTACATCTCTTGGGGACAATACAAGGATGGGCCACTTGTTGATCTGCTATACATAGTAGTATGTGGTCAACTCAGTTGTTGTTTTTGCAGAATGTGAGATAACATTCAGGTCCTTCCTCTTGATATCAGTGAAAGAAAGAAAAGAAACTATCCATGCTGATAATTTTAAGTGGTAAAATTCTCTATGTCCTATCGTCAGGACTATTGTCTCTTTTACAAACCTTGATTTTTATTGTTTTACACTGTATGCAATATTATAGTGGCTTTTAAATTTTATTTTGCATTTTATATTGTACTCAAATAGCTACCAGTGAGAGTTTGATGGCAGATTCATACTGATTTGCAAATTAATTTTGTCTCTTTGTATATCAAGGGTGCGCACAACTTATTTAATTTGTAATAAATGCAATTAGAGAAATGAATGAGCTATCAAGATTTCTAAAGTATGATCTATCAATGTTGGCATAACTTGTAATCCCGGTCATTATAAATAACAAGGGTCCTTTGCAATATGGAATGCAATTTCCCCTGCAGTTTGTCTCATTACATTATGACATATGGGTTAATATTAAATTACAATGCCTTAATTTTCAAATCAAGGCTTAATTTATACGTAAGAGGTTAATAAATTGCCTCTCCAGCAGGATGGTTTGTTGTGTGTTTGTTTGTAGAGACCCTCTCCCTACAAAGCGTGACTGTATTTTTCCTCAGTTGATCCCCATCATCATCATCACTCCCAGTGCCATTCTGTAACTTGTGAAAATTTAAAAGGGTATTGGTCACTCCAGATTTGGCAGTGTATGGTTTAAGATGCTGGGTTTGGCAATGATTTCAAGGCATAAGATGGTGTTACACTGTTCAAGAGAAATAAATCTCAGCCTAGTTACTGCTTGGTTAAGAGACTGCCCAGAAATTTGTCCAAGTAAGCCATTCCTGACAAAAAGAAAGATATACGTACATGTCATAAATAATAACAGTGAAGGGTTCCATTTGGTGGGAGACGTTTCCCCAAAGGAACACTTTTTCAGGCAAAAGTTCATGAATATTCCTCTTTCCATATGACTTTCATTTGAACCACCTTACTTCTTTTTCCCTGTTGCATTTCCCCCCACCCCCAGATAGGTTTATCACTAGCATGTTGCATAGTTTTGTGGAGTATAACAACAGGGTGGAACTGAAGTGGAGGCTTAATTCTATTTAGAGAGTGGGGCTCTTCTGTTTCAGAAGTTTCCTACCCTTGACTCTAAAGGCACATTTATATATCTCTAATGTGAGGAACAGAGTCTCAATATCTTTTTGAACCAAATGTGGCACTCGGCGAAATCCAGAGTAACTACAGAAGTCCTTGCTCCGATGTAAGAACAATTTACTCTGGATTGTAATATGAATTTCCCATAGGTTTTCACTAGGTGATGCACTAACTATGGGTGCACGTAATGTCTCTTACATGTTCATGTAGTTACTATGTATTTGGCTGTCAGTCAAAATGACCAAAGCTGGCTTTTAAAGGGATAGTTCATTTCTCTGGATTCCACCCTGGCAATTATTTACATGGACGTTTCCCTATGTTAGTGGCATAGCAAATCATATAACCTGGTGCAAAGCCCAAACTTTGTCCCAGAAGCATAGCTGTAGCTATGCCCCAGAAGTACAGAACCAACCCTATGGTTGCCCCAGAAGCATAGCTGTAGCACCTATTTGGTTTCTGGAGTCAAAGAAGATTTTGTCAAACCTCCCCCCCCCCCCCCCGACCCAGCAACATCATAATAAAATTTAATTAAGTTAAAAAAATGAAAATTGTATCCCTTATTGGTTAGGGAAAGTGTGCTGAGGCAAAGAGGAATTGTTATTCTTTGCCTGTTAAATATAAGAGGAGCATCACTTAGAAGTGCCTGTACACCCAGTTAGCATGGTTAACTGTATTATGATACATTATGAGCACAATCCTAACCATGTCTACTCAAAAGTAAGCCCCATTATGTTCAATGGGTATTACTCCCAGGAAAGTGGGTTTAGGATTGCAGTCTATGTATTATGTATTATGATATGGAAATGAGAGCTGATTCATATTAACACCTTATTAGATCTATACAGTATAAGAATTACATCTCACTGGTTTTCAGAGCAATCAATATCATGGGAAAGGTGAGTTAAGAAAATCCACCTTTTGTTTCCATGGGCTTTTCTGTTTTCATTTAATA
Source organism: Cryptoblepharus egeriae (assembly GCA_030015325.1). Lineage (NCBI taxonomy): Eukaryota > Metazoa > Chordata > Lepidosauria > Squamata > Scincidae > Cryptoblepharus > Cryptoblepharus egeriae. The sequence continues at coordinate 65,048,166 of JAREYC010000001.1, read as the reverse complement.
TTAATGTGGTTACTATCACCTTTTAATAGAATATAGATATTCCAATGTTGTTTTCTCATTGCATTCTGCATTAAATTAGCTTTCCAACAATATATTACATGCTGGTATTATTATTCATACATACCTGGTTTTTCACAATTTTAACCACCAGTTCAAGCTCAGCTTGTTGACCCCTTTTAGCTTCTCGCCTGGCTTGTAGCACTCCATGCATACAGTAGCTATGCCACTGCCCTATGTTATTTTGCCTTGTTTTTGAAAAGGCATAGATGTGAGTTCCTACAACCAAGTTTTTGTATGCATGTTGTGCTGTTGTGATGCACTGAACACACAGGTTTTTTTTTCATGAAGTGTTGCCAGTCCTTCAGGACTTGTCTGGAAACTGACATAGATCTCCAGGAGACAGTGAAAAGAAACCCTGGAGATTTCAGCAGTCTCCTCTTATAAGATGCAATCCTGGACCCGCTGTTCTGAGAGTAACCCTACAAACTTAAAAGCAGGCCACGGTCAGTCTTGAAAGACTATGGTATTGTGCTCTGTGCTGCATGCGAAGCACAAAAGCTTGGGTTGGATTGTTATGGAGGATAGGCTGTTACCCAAGCAGCAAATCCCCCTCTCCACACCACTGAAATAGTCCAATGGAAAGGCAGAGCCAATACAATTGGATCCAGCTGGCATCGCAGAGCTGGGCTAAGGACAGGAGCTCACCCTGTCTTGTGGGGCTGACCCGGATCTCGAACTCTGGCCTGCTGGTTAACAGGCACAGCGTCTTAACCGCTTGCGCCACCCACAGCCTACGGGAGCATGTAATTTACGTCAACATAATTACAGCACCACCTAGTGAAAACCTATGGGAAATTCATATTGCAATCCAGAGTAAATTGTTCTTATGTTGGAGGAAGGACTTCCCATAGTTACTCTGGATTGCGCCCTAAGCTCTCTTGAATTTACTGCATAATCCCAACCCATGGTTAGGCTGACACAAGTCCTGAAACACATCCTGTAGCTGTGCATAGGCTTGTGCAGTTTGTGACTCTGGAAAGATAATCCAGATGACTCACTTCAGGCAGAGGTGGTAGCCCTTCTTCCCTGATCTTTAAATATATCTTCTGCCCCTGCACAACCTCTTATTGGAGCTTTCTGATTAGATTCAGATGCATTGTTTCTTACACTTGGTTTATGGGTTATAAAGCCATAAACTTATGGATTTACTTATCTAGATTAAGGGTGCAATCCTAAGCAGGTCTACTCAGAAGTAAGCCCATTGTGTCTATAGGACTTACACCCAGGAAAGTGTCTTTAGGATTGCAGTCAGGCAGCTCAATCCAGAGCAACTAATCTGTCCACATAAGAGCCCTTAGGTTGCCCTATCTAACACTAGGTTGGAGCAACTGCAAGATGCTCCAGCCCAGTTACTCTGAAGGAGGCTTAGGGCAGAGCAAGGCAAGATAGGGTGCCCTAAGAGAGGTGGACCTGCTCTGCCCTAACTGGGGCAGCCTAAGCAGCTCAGGAGAGGCACGTTGAGGGCATGTTTAGCATTGCCTAGGGCAGAGCAGTTACTCGGTATCCAAAGCCTGTTTCCAAGGCAGAAATGCCTCTTCCAGTTCCTCAGAGATATACCACCTCAGGAGCAGGTATAGTAATGAGTAGACCCATAGGGGTCCATGATAAGGCCCGAGTAAGAATGGCAGTGCTGACCAAAAATCTGAGTTCTTGGCCATCCTAGCTGCAACCCCTGCCTCTCAACCTCAGGATATGGAACAAACTACGGCTACCCACAAACCTCAGGATACAGGAGGCCACTCCAAGAAGCCCCTTGTATTCACTGTAGAATGTACTGGCATCTCATCAGGGACTCCTTATAAGGCAGGCACCCAGTGGCGTCACCAGACTGGTGCGGCTGGTGTGGGCACATTGGGGATGCGCTCCGTATGGGGTGATGTGCCGGAGGAGTTTGACTGTCCTTTGGCAGGCTCCGGGCGTCAGCACACCCATTCAGGCCTGCTCCAAGGCGGAGAATCAGCCAGAAGCTGCCACTTGTCTGAGGAGCTGGCCTGAACGGCCATCTGAGGTACACTGCGCAGAAACACACTGAACATGCCGAACAGCTTCAGAGGAGACTTCCTTAGAGCAGAGAAAGTCCGCGCCTCTGCACAGCCATTCGTCCTCACTCAGGAGGCGGAGCGGCAGCCGAATGGCTTCAGAAAGAGTACTGCACAGGCACCAACTCTGACGCCTGCACAGTCTCCCCCGAAGCCAAAAGTCTTCAGAAAAGTACTGCGCAGGTGTCAGAGATGGTGCCTGCGCAGTCCAGGTAGGGGGGGCACGCATCCCAGGGATGACGCACAGACTTCCGCACCAGGTGATGTGCAGAGTCATGTCACCACTGTAGGCACCACAGCTGTTCCTTGTTCAGTGTGATCTGAGGGGTGTCTCCTCAGGAGCAAGTCTTCCCCTTGTGTCAATTACTTAGCATGCTCTGGAGCAGTTAGGGCAGCCCAGGCTTCCTGACTCTCTGGATTCAGCATAACTTTCTGCTCTGGATACAGAATACTTAGGAGAGTGCAGTTAGGTCAGAGCAGGCTGAATTTGCTCTGGATTGTGCCCTTAGTCTGACAAGTCTTGTTTTCTTGGAGCTGGAGTATGAGAAGTGTATACTTCTTGCCAGAATAAATAAGAGATTTGTTAGAACCATTTGAAGATTTGCTATCTTTTATGTTGAGCAAGATATACAGTATGCAGATTCCATCAGCTTCTCACTTTCACCACTACCATCAAATTTATTGGCTGTCTTTCTAACTGGAGCCAGGTTTTCGGTGTTTGTATGTAATTTAGTAATCCTGATGTCATATATTTGTGGTGTATTAAAAAATGTGATTGTTATGAACAACTTCTTTGGTTATATATAGTGGTCCTCTCTTTCTCGATTTCCAAGTTGCATAGCACTGGCTGGCAGATGCACTATTTTTTAATAGCCACTTATGACTTTAGGGAAACCAGTTAATGCACCAGTCACTTCTGGGCTCTGATGCATTAATCAATTTCCTAAAAACCTGTCTTCATTAGTTCAAATTTCCTTCCAAAATTTGCCTTTCATCCAATTTTTCTAGACCTCATTGAGGAAGCTATGAAAAACCCTGGGAATTTTTCTAATGAAATGTTAGAAACAAAAAGCATAGTGAAAAGATATAATGCATTTTTGCACCATGAATTATAGTCACGCTATTAAAATCCCTGCAGTGAAAAGTAACTTAGAGCACAATCCTAACCATGTCTATTCAGAAGCCCCATTTTGCTCAATGGGTTGTACTCCCAGGAAAGTGTCTTAAGGATAGCAGCCAAAATCTGTGCACTTATCTGCTCCTTCATAAGCACAAGTTGACACCATGTGCTTCCATTCTAGACTGACTACATCTTTTTAATCAGACCAACTAAGGCTACAATCCTAAAGACACTTTCCTAGGAGTAAGATCCATTGAACACAATGAGGCTTACTTTTGAGTAGACATGGTTAGGATTGTGCTGTTTGTCTAATCATTGAATCAACTAAGGACACAATCCAGAGTAACCAGTGGTTGGCTGGGCCTGGCCCAGCAACCAGATTGCTGGAAGTGGGCGGGCCAGGATGGGGTCAGGGGCTGGGGAGGGCCAGGGAAGGTCAGGAGTGGGGAAGGGGAGGGCACACCACCCACCAAAGCGGGTGCGGGTGGGGCGAGGGGCGGGGCGAGGGGCAGGCCCCAACCCTGGCACACTGCGCATGTGCTAAGGTTGGTGCATGCGCAGTGCGTCTCCTCAAGCTCCTCAAGCTGCTTGAGGAGACGTACTGCACGTGTGCTAAGTTGGCACATGCGCATTGCGACTTCTCAAGCTGGTCGACCAGCTTGAGGAGACGCACTGCGCATGCGTCAACCTTCTTGGTTGACCGGTACGGCCGGTTTTCTGCCCCCCCCCATAGCTACCAGATCGGTAGCGGGGGGGGGGGGAGAACGAACAACCGGTTCAGGTGATCCGGCCCGAACCGGTTAGTGCCCACCACTAGTTACTGCACCACCTAGTGAAAACCTATGGGGAATTCATATTGCAATCCAGAGTAACTTGTTCTTACTCCAGAGCAAGGACTCCCCATAGTTACTCTGGATTTCACCCTGTGTCTGTATAATGCCAGAGGCATGTTTTTATTCTGCATTGGATGAATTTATAAGAATAATACCCTAAAATTATAGGATGTTTTCCTGCACGTGCTCTCATCATACCAGCTATTTGGGTTCTTTCTATAACTGGAGGACTGGGAGTGCTCACTTCTTGCCCAAAGATAGGAATATCCACACACCTTAACCTGCCCGAGTTAACCCAGAGACCATGGTGATCCATGGGAGAAGAGAAAATGTTTTTTGTTAGTTCTAAGTGATTCAATAGTCAAGCCACTTGCTAGACAGCGATGGGTAAGCAGCATGTTCTCACCTGTCTTCTTTCCAGAAAAAAAGAGTAATATCATTGTTCCTAACTGTTGGAGGCTACATGAAATGTTGAGAGAATAGGTCCTTCCTATGCTATCCTTTTCTATATGCTGCTGAGGCCCTTCTTGCTTGGGCCAACTGCATGACAGCTGCAGAACTGACATGCACCAGTCTTCGACACTACTCACATCCCACAAGTTGAGCAGGCTAAGAAACCTCCAAAAGTGAAAGTTCTTGTGCTTGCATGGGAGCCTCTCCTCCAGCTCCCAACCTCCATCCAAACCACTAAAGAAAAGGTTCAGCCATGCAATCCTGGCTCTGCCCTGGAAGGTGCACAGTCCTGTCTTTTCCCAATAGAGAAACCAGCGGGTGAGCAATGTTGTGGAAGGGAGGAAGAAGGATGCTACAACTTCTTCTGGGGCTTCCCTTGTCCTCTGAAGCCAGGCCATACCTGCCCAAGTCAATTGGCCAGACCAACTTAATACCAAGCTGAATATATGCATCTGAATATGAATATTTACTTCTGGCTCTCTGTAGTAATGAGGGTTGAAACATTAAGAACTTGCATTCATGTTCTTGAAAAGACTATTTCACTATCTTCCCAGAAGAGAGTGTTTTAATAGGGTCTGGGAAATAGGGACGGGATGTTTGTGCACACGCAGTCTAAAGAGTCAGGCTCAATCACATGTTTAAGAGCGTCACTTTGGTCTTGTTCGCTTTATATTACTTTTTACAGCAATTTATTTAAAGTGGCAGTTTACAGGTTTACATGAAACATAAATCCTGGAGGGAGAAATTACAGTTAGAGGCACAGGTTTGTTTTGTTAGGCCATTTTACTTACACTTTAAATAGCTGTCAGCATGAGGCCTTGGTTGGCCATAAATTGTCATTCCTATAACATAGAATGCTCCATTGATTTACAGCACAGCATAGTCTCCCAAATGGATCCAACTACTCATAAAGGACGTGAACCTTCATGATATGAACTGAGGCCATTGTGAACCAGTGATGTGGCTGTTATTAGTTGGACTGCAACAAGTCTCAGCATTTAGGGCAGCAGTAGCAAAACCTTCTGACAAGTGTACGGACATGGGATTGTGGGTTTAAATAAGAATCAATAAATGAATGTGAACCAGTGGTGAGAACAAAATCAGAGGTTCTTCATGACACTTGGCTTGGCTACTTTTGATTTCCAGTAAGGGCTCATTCTAACCTTTCTATCAAGGCCCAACTATATGTAAATACATACTCCAGAGGTTAACTTCCAACTGGGAGCACCTCGCCTTTACTTTAAAATAGCCAGCTGGGATAGATATCCTGGTTGGAATCAAGTCATCTGGTATAGGGAGTAGTTCAGTCTCCCATCTTCGGCTTTTAAACCAGAAATGCATCCTGGTAAAGCCAACTAAACAAACCATATCCTCAATGGAGTGCTTTTTAGTATTTGGGAAAGAGAAGACCCACCTGCTACTGTTTCCATTGGAAATATTGGCCCGTTGTGAAGCTAAAGAGGAGTGTTTCTGGTTGAAAGCCCCCCTCTGGAACATACATTTATGTGCCAATGTAGTCTAATCCCTGGGATGGCCAACATGATCTGCTGCCCACCATTGTTCCAGATCCCCCATTGTTGTCATCATGCACCCATCCATGTTCAATGCACTCACACATGATGCGGAACACAATGCGAGCTGCCAGCATACTTTGCATTACCTGTTTCAGTCCCTTGCAAAGAAGTTACATTAACAGAGAATGGATTACATTAGAAGGGAGCGGATTGTTGCCTTTTGTGAAGTTTCTTGGGGAGGGGGCGGGCATGTACTTTATTTTATTCTTAAAACCTGGGCATCAAGTCAAGTGTAACATACAAGATGCTATCATTCAACTGCACTCTGTAATATAAGCTACCGGACAACAGTGTTTATTGCAATCATATTCTACATTTTTAGGAGTGCCCATAAAGTATCATGTGTTTCCCTAACATGTCTTACAGCCCTCAATTTGTGTTATTTTCTTCCTCCATGAAAATCAGTGATTCTGCATGATGTAATGATTAACTTTACAACTATGAAGTCAGCTGGAAACAAATGAGAAGAATGGAAATTATGAAAAAATTGCTTTTTAATGTACAAAACATTTATATACACTTTCAGCATATTACTGCCATCCTTATGATGTAGAAAACAGCTAAAAAGGTCCTTGATATAAAGACAGAACAATTCAGCTACAATACTCTTATTGATAATGAATGTCTGCTATACAGAATATATACAGAACAAGTATGGTTTTTTTTATAATACTATTACAGTAAATAAGGAAGACCATGGAAGAAAATCATAAGCAACAGGAGTGCTGTCTGTTTTTTCTTTTGTTTGGCTCTAACAGTTTCCAAGTGATCATATATCCAATATGCATCCCAGAAATTAAACACCCAAGGTTCAGATCAGATTAATACAAGGGATTCCCCAAATTACTTGGCCCACTCCATCAAATGTCAAGAGAATTTTAGGTGCAAAACTGTGCTACATCATGGGTCACACAAGTCATTCTGAATTGTTTGCAGTTATAGTTTGAGATTCACGGCCCAGAGAATAGACCCATAATTTCACATCTGTTCTAACAAGCTGAATAGTTACAGTGCGTTCTTAAGAAGGGTGAGACTCTAGGGGTGCAGTCTTACAACTAGAAGTCAGTCCCTTTAAATGCAGTGGAACTTACTTCTGAGTAGGCATACATAGGATCTCATGGAGGTTCACTTTCACCCCAATCTTATGCAGGGTCTACAGCAAAGGATCTCATGATCTGTTGCTGTAAGTACCGTATTTACTCGAATCTAATGTGCCATTGAATATAATGCACATGTAGACATGTAATCTAAATACTGCATTTACTCACATCTAATTAAACATCAAATATAATGCGCTCCCTGATTTTGAGACTAAATTCTGCTGAAAAAGTGAGCATTATATTTGAGTAAATACAGTAAGTCCTTTTACAGTGGCATGAAAGTTGCACTGCTATTATGTACTTTGGAGCTGGTGGTACAACTAGCTGGAGGCTCTGCACACTCACCAGAAGATCCCAGACACACACTGGAGCATCTATAGGTTGTGGCAGGGGCAGTTCAGGGTTGAGTGGGGCAAAGATTGAACCACTTAGAGGGCAGTTTGGGGGCAGGTGGGAGATCTCAGTAACAATAGTGTACACCAAGACCTTATGCCCCTTTTCTAGCCTGGATCTATCCCCTGATGTTCCAACAAAAGAGCTGGCATAGGTTGAGTATGATTCCTGAGTCCAAGGGACAAATTAGTAGCTCTTAGCTTACCCCCCTTTGATAGGTATTATTTTACCACCATATACAAAGGTGTGTTATTTTGCTCAGGAGAAAGCCCATTTTGTTCAGTAAAACCTAGGCTATAATCCTATCTTACTCACTGGTAGCAAATATCCCCATTATCAGCATTTACAAATATATAAAGCAGGAGATTTACTGTGCAGAATTCAGATTCACATCTCTACTCAACCTTCAAACTTCTCTGTAGCCAAAACATTGTATAAAAATTGCTAAGATTCTTGATGAAATAATCTATTCTGATATAGTATGCCAATAATTTGTGCTTGAAGAGGTTTTAACCCAAACTGAGTAAAACCCCTTAAGCATTATTTGCAAGCTCCCATTTCCTGGCTGTGTTGCAGATGTTGGCCTTACAAGCTTCTCTGGGTTAGGGTCTTTCCCATAATTGATTATTGCACCCAATCACCTAATATTTAGCAACACTGCCCATTTAAAAGAATGATTAAAAATTAACTTTGGATTAGAGAAATGTAAAAGTCATGCATGTGATCCTAAGAACATAAGAAAAGCCACCACTGGATCAGGCCAAAGGCCCATCTACTGTAGTCCAGCTTCCTGTATCACACAGCAGCCCACCAGATGCATCAGGAAGCACTTATGACACCTACAGCCAGGTGCTGTCCCCTGCATCCTAATACAGTCTGTGAATGAGGGACTGTTATAACAAAGTACTGCCAAAATGAGATACAGTATTTTAGAATTATGCTGTGTAAGCATTTCCATTGAAATGAAACAGTACCACATTTTCTAGCAGTATTCACTGTATTTTACCTCCAAATCCAGAGTAACTACGGGAGCACGTAAGAGAATTTACGTGCACCCATAGTTACTGCACCACCTGGGGAAACCCTTTGGGAAATTCATATTAGAATACAGAGTACCGAAGTTGTTCTTACACCGGAGCAAGGACTCCCTGTAGTAACGCTGGATTTTGTGCTTAATCTCTGAGGATGCAATCCTAATAAATTTAGGTCTGCATAACTCATGTGTCTCCCTGTTCCCATGGTGGTGGGGGGAGGCCGGCGCATCTTTATGCACTGGCCCAACCTCCCCAGGAGTGGCACAGAAGTATCTTATGGCACTTTTCTTTCATCCCCAAGCCAGCACAGGGCTTGTGTCAGAACTTATGCTGGGCCTAACTGGAGATTAGAATTGCTACCTGTGACATGCAGTGGTACGCATAACATATAGCTAAGTAGTTTCATACATTATATGACTGGTACATGGAGGGTTCTCTGGATGGGTCAAATCTTGTAACCTGAAAATGCATACAAAATTTCTGTATCATCACTGGCCTGATCACAAACTCTGAAGTGGCCAACCTCTTTGTGACATCTGATTCTGAAACAAAGTTGATGGAAGTGGAGTGTGATCTGCACTCTTTAAAGAACCGTTGTACGCAATGCACAGCAGAGATCTGTCTCCTACTAGACAGTTTGAAATTAGTGATATTTTCAAACTTCCACTATATTCTCTGTGATATAAACCACCTTGTAAAAAAAGCATCAGGGCATTAATCTTTCACGTCTCCTTCCCATCAATGTGTCCGTTTCAAATGTCCTTTTAGTAACACTGCAATGTCTTATATATAATCGTACCTTTATTTTATATATGCTTCTGGCAATACACTTTATTTGACATTAATGGACAAGAGATGCCTTGACAACTCAACAACTAAGGCACTTTGCTGCAAAACTGTTTGGGAGCTGATGCTTCTTGGCTAAGCAAGGTACAAAGAGCTATAATGGCTGTATAAACAATGCTGTCAGAACATGTGGTACCCATCCTCTGGTCACAAAGCAAAGCAATAATAAAGCAGAAAGCATACACAGTATGGCTTTTTGCATTTCCATCCAAATACCTATTTGTTGGTGAATGGAAAGAAGTTGCATTTTTTTCAAAAGGAAAACTGAAATGTGTGAGGTGTGCAAAATATGTGTGAGGTTTAGTGGAAACTCCAGTTGATTTTATTTTAGCACAGGGCTCTTTAGTGTTCCACATATGACAATTTCCCATCCATTTTCTAGACAAAAAGTTTGGGAAATGATGAGACCCTAAAAGTGAGGGGGGAAATGGTGTGTATAATTTTTTTAAATGATGCCAAATGTGTCCTAACTTTTCTAAAGTGAGATACTTGAGAGGTATGTTCCAGAATGGTGGCATCTTAGCACGCTCTGAACATAAGCACAAAAATAATACTCGAGGTGCATCCTTTCAGTGCTTCTTTTATATAGTTTATACATGTTTCTACAAAGACATTTTATTTGTTTGGAATTCATTTTATGTATTTAATACTTGTAAAAAATGTCTACTCTATGGAAACTTTTTTAATTAAAAAAGCACATTCATAAAATTGCTTAGCGTGTAATCTCTTGGATACTTCTAGACAGTTGTGCTTTAAGCATTAAGACATCATATTAAGAAATTTACTCTCCTCTGCCAGGGTGGTCAGCATAGAGCTCATGTCCCCGATTGCCATATTGCTAATTCCAGCAGGTATGGACGGCAGCGTTAGAGAGTTTCGAGGCGTTGTAAGGCGGGAAGAGTTCTGGGAAAGATTCTGCAGGATGCTCGGGCTCAGAGTCCCTGACATCAGACTTGAATGGTCACCATCGTCCATGATGGCATCAAAATCAATTTGAGGAGGCTCCAGAACCTGCGAGTCCACAGTGCTTGAAACCTGATTAGCTCCTGGAGAGGGCATGGTGGCTGGTTTGTTGTTTAGGGTGCACTGCTGCTGTCTTATGCTACAGTCTGCATGGTTACTGAAATTCCCATTTTGTTCATACAGGTGTATCTGACCATAATAGTGCATCAAATGATTTTCCCTCATACTATTGTTGCATTGTTGTGGTTGCACTGACACCATGCCAGCTGTTCTCCTCGGGGTTGTTTCTGCCATTTCCTGCCCTGGGTTCACATTGCTAGATGGGTGAGTTGTTCTCATATAACCCAACTGTTGCATAGTACGTATCCCTCGGTGTCTACCTGCTGGACTGGGATTAGGTGGAGGATGAGGCTGTATGACACTAGCATTGAAACTCTGTCCAACTGTGCCTATCATATCCTGTTGTGGCTCAAAGTTGGGCTGGTTTGAGGTCATTAATGCAGAAGGATGAGGAAGCATCTCCTGTGCCATGGGGAGGTTCATGTGGCTTGGCTGAGATGAAAAGCCCTGCTGATGCCCTGATTCTTGCATTATCTGATTGTGCATTATACATTCTCTACCACCATTGACCGCTGATGCTGGATCAGGCATAAGCTCCGTTCGTGGAGGATGAACATGGGATGAAGGCTTCGCTATCATGTTGTTACAAGGAGAAAGCTGGCTAAGATCACCACCCATTGAGTTTGGGCTTAGCATTTGATGAACCTGGTGGTATCCTTCATGTATGTTCAAATCTGGATTGTTATTATGACCTGGATTTACTTGTTGCTGCCTTAAGTGCATGCAGTTTAACCTTGGTCCATCCATGCTTACACTCTTCTGCACAAATTGCTGCTGAAGGGTTGTGTTCATGTTGTTTTGACCCAGCTGCATCTGCTGATGACTGAAATTTTGATACTGGCCAAAGTTCTGCTTCTGATGGACTACGGCTAAGTTTCGTTGAGGAAACTGTGGCTTTGCCTGAGCAGATATTGCATCAACAGTACCTGAGCTAACTTCATTCCACTGGACAGGCATGCTGTTTTTACTCACACTGGAGGAAGCCTCAAAGTTTACTTGACATCCACCCATTGCTGGAGCTGAATGATTCATACTTGCATCTGGAAGAGCCGTCCTGAGTTGGCTTAGATTGTTGTTCTGTTGTCCTTTTGTGTTCATGTGGAAGTTTGGCATTTCATCATTATACCCCATGGAAGAGTTTTCTGCTGTCATCCCACTGGTTTGTGATTTGAGATACTGCACTACATCATCTGGTAGCACGATATCATCATCTCCATCTGCCTCAGCAGCCATGGCTTCCATGGCAATATTTTCACTAATACTTGGAGGTCGCGGGGAATACACATGCCTGGCGAGACTTCCGTCTGATCGTGTATAGGTCGGAAGGTTGAAGTTCCTTCTGTCCATCGGTGGGTGAAGGGGATTCATGTTGTTGGTGCTGTTGAAACGATGTACTCTAGGAAGGAAAGTTGGATCACCCGCAGTTCTCCTCACTGGATCACTTGCTCGTCTTGCACTATTGCCATGCACTTCATGAGGGAATGCAGGTGCTGCCCCAAAGCCATAAGCACTACTGTCGCTGCAACGCCTTGGCCCTGGAGGGAGACGAAATGCAGGCAAAGCAGGCTCTGACCCATCAAGTAGGGAGATCTTATTCCTTAGAGACATTTTTTCCATATTTGGCAGTGGTGTGGGTGGAGGCCCACCTGTGGCTGCAGCATACTTAGCTTTTAGCCTGTAATGCTGAGCAGGTGTGAGGTTCAGAAGCCCCGGGATCCCGCTACACTGGCTGGCATCACTCGATCTGCGTGAAGCATCTGTGGAAATGGGGTCATAAGAATCAGCAGAGCTTGTATTGTTTGGGCGGTTTCCAAATGGCGAAGCTTCACTAGACCGGCGACTGGAGAAGTAAGGGGATATCCCAGACGACCTGCGACTGCAAGTGTAGGCAGAACTGATAGTGCTGGTTGAGCTGTCACGGCGTTCAGCTAGTTGGTTCAACACTGTAACCTCATTGATGGACAGCTCAGTTATCCTTGAGTTAGGCAGCGCTGCAGATGAACCACCCATGTTCTCCAGTAGACAGCCTGGGTGGGAATAAGTAAGCAAAAAAAGTAGGCTGGTTAGTCAGTTATGGTAGAAGAAAGACAATTCCATTCTGCAAATTATTATTTGTTACTTTGCTACATTTTCTCTCCTGCACACATACATGTGTGTGCTATCTGCAGTTTCTTGAGTATAACTTACTTGGGCTGTTAATGGGGCTGCCTGCCATCAAATGGGTACAGCAATCTTCTTAAGCCATTTCTGACCATTGCATATACACCACAGGGATCAAATGTGTACAACTATGAGCTGGGAAAAACCGGGTTAAATAAGACAGAGGCACTGTTGCCCATGTGGCATATTACAAATTTCCTTTGTTCCAAGGTCTGCTCTGATCCAAAAAGTTGCATAGGTTTTTAAAGCACTGCCTACAAAAACATATAAAATATGTTTCATCAGAAATTATAATGGATCAGAGAAATATGTATGCTTTCCGTGGGCAAAGCTGATGAATTATTTTTGTTGCTACTTTATAACTGTAATTTTGCTACTGTTATGAATCGTAATGTAAATATCTGATATGCAGGATGTATTTTCATTGTTACAAATGAAATGTGTGTTCTATGCACACACTGAACACAATGGGATTTATTTCAGAGTAGACATGCATAGGATTGGGCCCTGAGGCTGCAATGCTATCCACATTTACATGGGAGTAAAGGCCATCCTGACTATAATGGGATTTATTTCAGAGTAGGCATGCATAGGATTGGGCCCTGAGGCTGTCAGTCAGCCCCAACTTGCGCAGCTACAGCCGGAGGTCTGTTAAGCCTAACCTGGCCCCCTGCACCAGGGGTCTTTAAGCAACCCCCAGGAAAGCTCTAGGTGACCCCCAAAGGGGTCCTGACCCCCACTTTGAGAAACACTGCTCAAGATAAAGTTGAAATTCCAGGGAATTGCTACCAATCAGCGTCTACAGTGCTGAATTAGATGGAACAACACTCAAATTTGGAAAGGACAGCTTTCTCTGCTACATATATGTTCATTATCGGACTTCAAACAGAAACCACACTTACCATTGCCTGGGATGGGAGGCAGCTTGGTGTTTCTGACTTGTGGTGCTGGACTTGCCCACGAGCAAGAATCCTTCACTGTCCTGAGTTTCTCTTTCTTGAGCTGCTCAAGGCGTTGCATTGTTGTCATGTGTTTCGGATGAAAACCGACCGTCAAGTTGCCAGATGAGACTGTCGAGTCCACAACAGGAGTGCCCTCCTCCAGTGCGGTCAGGTCTCCCAGACTCCCCCCACTGTGCAAATTCATTTCTACTCCACTGTCATTGTTGTTGGTGCTCCCAAGTGGTGATGGTTCACTGCTGCAGGATGATTGACCACCAGGACTGGACTGATACATCTTAATGAAACAAAGAGAAAGGAGAAGGTCTGAACAAATTTCATGTCTTCATAGCGGCAGACTTCACTTTTAAATCTAGTGGCAGACTTCACTTTTAAAATGGCAGTTGTATGATGACCCAATATCCTATCCCTAAAGTGGCTAAATAATAATGTGGTAGTGTTGGACCTCCTCGGCAGATCAGAGGTAGGGTTTTTCGATGGGAAAAGAGCAAAAGGATAAAGCGCTAAACAATAGTCCTAATCAAAACTATGCATGGATGATGTTTTACAGTGAAGTTGAAGCTGCAATCCTATTCACCCTTTCCAGGGAGTAAACCCATTAACTCTGTTTGCCCACTTATGTGAATAATGCAACAGAATAAGGTTTCCTTAACTTCTGTATTATTCATTCCATGATTTTTTAAATGCTGGTTTATACAAGTTTAATTTTATGTTTGTCAGTGTAACTCAAATTGAAAAAACTCATGACAAAGTTTAAATTAACAAATTTATAATTTTGATGAGCAAGATATTCCCAACTGTATCAAATATAAAGTCTGTTTCATACCTCTGAAACTGAATATTAAGAGAATTAAAAACCATATGTACCAGATACTCCGACTCCAAACCTTAACAATGTTAATTGAAAGCAGGCCTATTCCCTCCACAAACAAATCCTCATTAGGTGATAAAGCCAAAGTGTACATTATTGCCAGCAAGTGTGATGGCATCGTAGTGTGAACACAGGTTATTCCATAAGACAAGCAAGTAAAGCAATAAAGTTAATTTTTACAGCCATTTCAAGTACTGGTATGTAAACATCAGGGAGCTAAAAGCCCTGAGGGTGGATTCTTTTCTGTTTGCAAAGAGGAATTGTTCCTTTGCTGGTGAAGCTTAAGCCCATGATACTTCTCTGAGATAAACCTGGAGCATTAGTAGGTTTTTGCTTCCTCTACTCAGCAGAGAGTGTCTGTTTATCAGAAGCAGAATCAAACTCAAAATGCTACAGGCCCAGTGTACCTCTTATGGTTCAAAGGACCTGAACATGCTTGGTTGACAGTCTTTATAGGCAGATAAGGGCATGATTTGCAGGCTTGGATTTGGTAAATGTTTTTTATTGGGAATTGCATTTCACATTAAGTAATTTGTAATAAAGGTTAAATGTTCTCTGCTGGCTCCATAGCAGGACTCTTTGTTGTCAGGCCCCAGTGATTTATGACTGCTGATCCCAGATGGCTGTATAGTTGGAATGCCAGGTGACCCCTGCCTAAAGGCTTTTGCTCCATTCCAGAAAAGCACAGTTCCATAGAGTGTAATGGGGATGCTGTCCACTGCCTTTCATCATTCTAGAACTATGTAATTACGGACAGACAAGGTCGCAGAGACAGAACAGGAGGTGGAGAAAGGCTGACAAGGTTAATACCATGCCCAGCAACTGAAACAGGCAGAGCAGTGCAGTGTCCATTGCCAGATTCGGGGCACAATTCTAACAATTTAGGTCTGCATAACTCAACCTCTCCCTGTCCCGCAGTTGCATGGGGAGGCTGGCAAATGTTTGCACACTGGCCTAACACCCCCATGAGTGGCACAGAACTATCTTACGGTCCTTTTGCCATTCCCCCAGGTCAGCATGGGGCTTATGCCAGGACTTGTGCTGGCCCAATCAGGATTGTGCTGTTGGAATGCCAATATGGGAAAAATGAAGTATGGTAGAAAAAAAATTAAGGAGGTTTATGCAAAACCAGTTGGGTTTACCTTACACTATCTTGGCACTTGCAGAAAGTATACGTGTGTACACTGTTTGTTTAGCTATATGGACAGGACAAAGCACATTACGTCTTTTGTACACAGATTTTGACAAAGACAAGGTATTTGCTCACCTTAGTACCGACTGTCCTTGTGAAGTAGAGTAGAGAAAGTTAAGAGAGGAGAAAGAACACGTTGTTAGAACAGACGACACAAAGAGAAAGGGCTGAGGTGATTGATGGAGCAAGGAAGAGATGCGTTAAGGCAAGATTTGCAACATCCATACCAGAAATAATGGAAATTGAAGTTCTTTTAATTACTTAATAATTAGAATTTGTTAATACCATAGGGGTTCTTTGACCACATCATTTGAGTACATTTGGACTTTGTGGTGTGTGTATGTGGATATGTGGACAATTAAGATTTCCTGTAGGAATGTCAAAGTTCATGAAGAAAAGGAATGTCTTCAGAAGATCCAGTATGAGAAAAACAATTCCATTCAAACCAAATTTGTGGAAATTCCAAACAGATGGAATTGCCATTTTTTTTCCATAAAATGTATAGCCTCTATTATGATTTTGCCAAGATAACTTCATCTTATTTGTGTTAAGATTTTTGGACTGTGGCTGTTGTATGGCCCAGAAAGGTTAGAAATGCAGTTTACTGAGAGCCCTCAACACTTCTTTGCTCTTAAAAATGTCAAACTGCACCTTATTGAACATATGGGGTAGCTTTATATGTTACTCATGTTCATATTATTATCTATGGAAAGGTAGACAACTGGCAGCCCCTGGATTAGATCTGTTGTCCAAAGCAATATTATGTCCTGCTCAGTCCTATCAAACAATCTTTAAAGTATAACAAATTTTTAAACATTTCTACAGTTTCAATCCATAAGGGAAATGAAAAAAAAGATCCTGGGGAGAAGCTGGCCACCTGATCTACAGGGGTACGTGGACAAACCCTTGAAGCAAAACCACTGTCAAAACCCAAATCACAGAGGAAGGGGGAAAAAGGTTTTTCAAGTACTTTCCTTGTGGAAATGGATTCCTTTGGACATAGAAGGTTATACGGCTGAAGCACAATGACACATTTAACATGCAAAGCAAAGTCTGAATGGGTGAGACATACAGGACAATCCAGAGCAACTAATCTGTCCACATAAGAGCCCTTAGGTTGCCCTATCTAACACTAGGTTGGAGCAACTGCAAGATGCTCCAGCCCAGTTACTCTGAAGGAGGCTTAGGGCAGAGCAAGGCAAGATAGGGTGCCCTAAGAGAGGTGGACCTGCTCTGCCCTAACTGGGGCAGCCTAAGCAGCTCAGGAGAGGCAAGTTGAGGGCATGTTTAGCATTGCCTAGGGCAGAGCAGTTACTCTGAATCCAGAGCCTGTTTCCAAGGCAGAAATGCCCTCTTCCAGCCCTCAGAGTTATACCACCTCAGGAGCAGGTATAGTAATGAGTAGACCCATAGGGGTCCATGATAAGGCCCGAGTAAGAATGGCAGTGTTGACCAAAAATCTGAGTTCTTGGCCAGCCTAGCTGCAACCCCTGCCTCTCAACCTCAGGATATGGAACAAACTATGGCTGCCCACAAACCTCAGGATACAGCAGGCCACTCCAAGAAGCCCCTTGTATTCACTGTAGAATGTACTGGCATCTCATCAGGGACTCCTTATAAGGCAGGCACCCAGTGGCGTCACCAGACTGGTGCGGCTGGTGTGGGCTGCATTGGGTGATGCGCTCCATATGGGGTGATGTGCCGGAGGAGTTTGACTGTCCTTTGGCAGGCCCCGGGCGTCAGCACCCCCATTCAGTCCTGCTCCAAGGCAGAGCAGCAGCTAGAAGCTGCCACTTGTCTGAGGAGCTGGCCTGAACGGCCATCTGAGGTGCACTGCGCAGAAACACACTGAGCATGCCGAACAGCTTCAGAGGAGACTTCCTTAGAGCAGAGAAAGTCCGCGCCTCTGCACAGCCATTCGGCCTCACTCAGGAGGCGGAGCGGCAGCCGAATGGCTTCAGAAAGAGTACTGCACAGGCACCAACTCTGACGCCTGCACATCTCCCCCGAAGCCAAAAGGCTTCAGAAAAGTACTGCGCAGGTGTCAGAGATGGTGCCGCGCAGTACTCTTGGCTTCAGAACAACTGCGCAGGCGCCAACTTTGGTGACTGCGCAGTCCAGGTAGGGGGGGCGCGCATCCCAGGGATGACGCACAGACTTCTGCACCAGGTGATGTGCAGAGTCATGTCACCACTGTAGGCACCACAGCTGTTCCTTGTTCAGTGTGATCTGAGGGGTGTCTCCTCAGGAGCAAGTCTTCCCCTTGTGTCAATTACTTAGCATGCTCTGGAGCAGTTAGGGCAGCCCAGGCTTCCTGACTCTCTGGATTCAGCATAACTTTCTGCTCTGGGTACAGAATAGTTAGGAGAGTGCAGTTAGGTCAGAGCAGGCTGAATTTGCTCTGGATTGTGTCCTTAGGGTGCAATCCAGAGTAACTATGGGGAGTCCTTGCTCCAGTGTAAGAACAATTTGCTCTGGATTGCAATATGAATTTCCCATAGATTTTCACTAGCTGGTACAGTAACTATGGGTACACGTAATGTCTCTTACGTGCTCCCGTAATTACTCTGGATTGTAGGGTTAATGAATTCTGAGCTGGGAAGGAGGGGATGTTAGTAATGTTACATTTACCAGTTGAGTAATGTCACAATGTCATCAGTCCTGAAAGCAAGTGCCTCTCTTACCACAGAGTTCTCGGTCTTGATTGTTTTGACTTGTAAACAGTCCTCTGTGCCTCTGGTGGTGCTGTTTGCCTCCACATGATCTTCGGCACCTTTGCCACTCTGCTTAGCGCTTGCCTCATTGTCGCCATTTTCTTTCAATGCAGGCGGTCTCAGATGAACATCATTGCGTTGTTTTTTCGTGACATGGGCCTCTGGCCCGTGCACAGTCTTCACATGTTTCCTGAGGGAACTGGGATCTGTGTACCGCTTTGTGCAGCCAGGAATTTTACACACATAAGGCTTCTGTCAATGGGAAAACAACTAGAGTTGGAAACCAAAACCAGTGTGAAATATTCTGGGTATATTTTTAAATGATAATTTTGCTTTTGGCATTGCATGGCAGACATTTTCAATGCTATAATGGGCCATCTGATACTGGATCCAGACAACATGTTGTTTTTGAACATGCACATATTTCTGAAGCACTGATCAACTCAGGGCATCCAACATTTGGCATATCTAGTGAATACTATATAGAGAAGTATCCCTCATTTAGAGCAACATAAGTTCACTTTTCCCCCACATCTTACCTTCTCTTTTGACTTGATTGGAAATGAAATTCTTTATAGAACTGTTTAGAAAATCTAAACAGAATTTCTATACTATGCAGAATCTGACTGCAGCAAATATTTATAATTTTTGAGTCAAATTCTGGTTTTGCACAGTGTCACATGGCTCAGTCCTAACCAACTCTACTGCACTGGCATAGCTGTGCCAGTTGCTGCATTCTACAGTTGGGATGGACTCCTGACGGTAAGGCGAGGCTGGTTCCTATACCTTGGAGTTGCATTGTCCTTACCCCAGAGCTGGAAATTGATTAGGATTGTGCCCACAATGTCCCCACCAAAAGCACTTTAACACCTTAAAATGTACTTTCCTTGGTATGCATGTGTTCCAAGATCTGCAGGAATATTAAGAGGATTAGCATGGGATGTGGCTGGGATGAGCAGGGAACCTCTATACGGTGACCTTTTTAAAAAAACATAGTTCTCTAAGTATGGAAAGAAGGGAAAGCAGCATCCTGTTTTACAAAAAAAAATACCTCAGAAACAACCTAAATTGGATTTCTGAGCCATCAGAACTCCCCTCCATCCCCACTTCTCGTCAGCCAAGTAGATGTAATGCTGTAGAGCAAAACCCACAGGCATGCAATGCTTTTGAAGGTGATAGCAGTGTAACTCTTGAAATCATGAGTCATAACCACAACACAAATAAGCAAAGTTGGGGCTACACAACTGGAAACCGAAAAAGTAAGAAAACAGGAAGGTATTCCCCCCCCCCTGCCCCCAAATGCACTTCATCTGTTTCCAATTGCGAAGTGCATTTGCACAACTGTGGTTTAGGCAGGATTGTGCTGGTACCATTTCAGCTGCTCAAGGTACTTTTCCACTGAGACCTTTGACAAGGTGAAACCAAAGAATACGTAGGTATCCATTCTCCAATGTTTAGCAGGAGGTTATTTTTTATTTGTGTTTATTCTAGTCTAGTTCTGGTTTACATGCATTTTATGCTTTCAAAGCAATTTCTTTTCATCCTTGTAATGTTGGTGACCAAGGGGAAAGTTTGTCTTTAATACAGGAGAAGAATGTATCTCTTTAATTTTCTTTGTGATGTGCCACGTATCTGCTCTAAAGTATCGTATCTAGATCTTATAGCTGGCTATTAGATAGGAACAAGGGAAATGGGTAGTATCTAGTGAAAAAGGGCACTTTGATAACTAAACCTGAATCCAGATTGTCTGGATTGTTCATTCTTGAATGAACTGTATGATCACTATAAGTGACTTCATTTACCACTCAAGTTAACCCAGACAACCTAGTGATGTCTACCATTAACATCTTACCCCTCTTTTTGAACATTTGGCTATTAGTGGTCCTTGTGAGAGCATTATGTTGGGACTGTGTGGCTGGAGAACTAGAAACTGGAGGTCTTGGGGCCAAATCTGTTCCCTGAAGAATAGCAGCTACCTATCCACAATGCAAATCTAAGGGAAATACGTGAAGGGGTAGCGGTTTCCACTCAGTTCACTTACAGTCTGCTTTGGGGAACAAATAAAGTTCTGGTCAGCCAAATCATTTGTTGTCCAAATTTCTTATCCAAATCACATATTACCTCCATTTTTCCAGTCTTGCTAATGTGTCTTTTTTTTTAAAGGCCTTTTTGTCTACCCCACAACCTTATGTTCAAGATTCCTTGATGAAGAAGAATGATATTGATATTACTATTAGTAATATTGTGATATTCAAGAAAATAAAGTGTACAAAAGAAGACCATGAGGTAGAAGTGAGATTCCAAACACATGGAAAGATGTTGTATTCCTGTGTTATTGACAGCATACTACCCAAAGTTGAGGGGTCTAAGATTGTCACTTTAGAAATTGTGTCCTCATTCCGTTCCTCTTGCTCATAATAATTCACATTAATCATTACAAATGAGGCTAGAGGCTATAGTCTGCCTGGTCACAACTGTTTGTAGATCTTATAGAGTATTCCCCCTTCCTGCCGTCTGTTTAATTAGTGATAATATAAATTTCAACCTCAGCATTAGCTGTTTGCAGTAGACCATCACATGCTCTACAATAAAGGCAATTTCCTGCCTTCCCCCAGCTACTAATAACAGATCTTAATTAGACAGGGTTAACAAAGCTTTTGCCTTGTGTTCCAGTATTGTGCATATGGGCAGGTTGTGCAACTCTCTCTAAGGAAGAGATTGCAAAACGTTTGGACATTTGGATGAATTACATGCTTAAACATCAAAAGCAATAAGTTGTTTGGACCAGTATAAATTTTGGATTCATCCAGCACCAGCATTAAGGCCTGGGGAAAACATGACTCAACTGTTAGTGGTTTCAACGTTTGCACTTATGAAAATAAATCTAGCACAGTCTGCCTCTCTGGCACCACAAATATTAAAAATGGCTTATGGTTGGGATTTTATTTTGTTTTTTACACAAGTCCTGTGTGTTAAGGAAATATTATTAGCATTATTATTATTAGCACCATCCAATTTTGCAGTAAAAGACATCACCGACCTCATTGGAATGTGTCCGGTTCTGGTGTTTAGCACGGTCAGAAGCATTAGAAAAGGCTTTATTGCAGCCTTCGTGTTCACAGACGTATGGTTTTTCTCCAGTGTGAGACCTCAGGTGTGTCTTTAAGTTTTCTAGCCGGGAATATGCTTTGGAGCAGCCTTCAAACTAAAAGAAAACAAAAAGGGAGTGTTAATCAGCTGAAAGGATTTTTCCACCTCATCTGTTTTTAATCCCCACCTCCTTGAACAGCATAATTCCCTTGGAGTTTGGCTTTCATCAGAAAGTCGTTGGGGAAAGGATTGTTCAATGCAATTCCTTATCTGGGAAGCTGGTTTAAAGCAGGGGCAACTAAAAACAGCAAAATTCCCAATTGTAGGTACGCTAGCATTATACCATTTTCCATCCCACAGAAGATATATAATATGTGGGCGCCAAGCCCATATCTTTTAATACCCATGTACATCTGCCTGAGAGCCTGAATTGGTCTGAGAATTCCTGAAATGCCCCTCATCCACACTTCACGTGTCCACAGAGTAACTTCCTTAGCAGCAGTGTCGTATCCATCACATAGGATCAATGCTGGATAGGATCAAGTGCTATTGACAAGTATTGAAAAAATGCCTGTTACTCCATGTGGTAATGGCAGCTTTTTTAAATAAAAACAAAAACAAAAACCACTACATAACAGCTCTTGGGAGAAATATGAATGAAGGGCATCGGAGTGGGAAAACTAAAAGCTGTAATTGTCCCTCAACTTTTCCACTTGCTCTAAATATTAAACTGGAAGTTCTGAAAAGTAAATGGATTGCAATCCGCAGGTGAGGATTCAGCTTCCTCACCTGAAGTCTGAATGATGCATCTATAAGGTTGGACTCTAGACATGCCAAGGCAGGGTTGCCAAATATCCTGGAAAATAGGGACAATCCCAATTTTGGGGGATTGTGTTTACATACTGGCAAGTGTGATAGAAGGTCCTGTCCCGATTTTGTGGAAGAGAATTATGGCAACCCTATGCCAGGGACATGCGATGTGGTGGTGGCAGGTGAGGTGAACTGCCCCACTGCAGTTCACAGAAAAGGACCACGACTGCCCCACCTGCTTACACCTGAGAGGTGCACTTGTGTGAGAATTGTGTGAGATTTTGAGAGATCTTGGCCCTGAGAGCCAGGAAGAAAAACCCCTATGAATGTGGTGTCTTATGCTCAATTAAGATTTATGTATGGGATCAATTTCTTACCGTGCACTTGTGTGGCTTTTCGCCAGTGTGCCTTCGCATATGCACTACCAGCATGTACTGAGCTTTGAATGGCTTCTGCTCCCGTGTACACTCTTGCCAACGACAAACAAATTCCTTTTTCTCCCCATGTATGTGATCATTATTGATGTGCTGTAAATTGAGAAGAGAAAAAGCTCATGTTATGATAGAAAACCAGCACTGCTTGCATTACTTTCTCTCATAGAATCTGACTCCCACAATCTGTATAACTGGGAAAGGATATTTATTGCTGGAGGTAAACCTATGACACTAACTTCCTTTCCATGCATCTTCGTCCTGATTTATATTGCTCCCCAGTTGTTATTTAAACATTGTAACAAATGAACTTGATGTGGTGTTTGCTTTGAAGAGCTCTTTGTGGCAGATATCTCTTGGCCTTTAGTGTAGAGCAGGTTGGTAGCACTATGATAAAAGTCAGTTTTTGTCAAATGGGTTTTCTCCAGATGAGCAAGTCACTTCATGAAGGCAGTCATTACAGGAATTGTTATAAATGTTTGCCATGTGTAAAAAAGCAGGTCCAGATGGCTGATGCTAGTATCCAGCAAAAAGTAACAGAAGCCCACTGGTTTACAGCCCCACAGAAATGGGAATATGATTACTCACCAGAGTCATTACCCATGGACTCATGCTTGGAGCAGGATCTTACACTGTGCATGGCTCAAAATATACACTGGAAGTCCCCAATAATAGTAACAGTAATAATTAATAATAATTATAATTAATTAATAATTAATCAAGAGCATAGGAGGATCAAGTGATAACAGACAGGTCCACCTCCTCAGCAAACTGCCCTCCATGGACCTCCTTCTGGGCCTCTCGAGAGAGTCTCCTCTACCACCACCATGTGAAGGTATGGAAGTGGTTTCAGGAATTGGCAATGGTCCTCTGCAAAGGTCCTGGGTCATCAGGAGCTGCCACCAAAGTTATCTCTGATACTGGCCTTGATTCCGAGAGAGTTTATAAGCAACTCAATACCTGTAGGATGTGTCCTAAAGCAACAGAATTATCCTGACAAACTATTTGTGGTTACCAAGGTTCCTCATCCTTCACTGCTGGAGGCTGAGTATGAAACAAAATAATCAATCAAAGGCTTCTCTACAGCTAAGCACTCTGAGAGCTGGCCCTGATTTGGCAGCATTCAAATACAGTGTGCACAGTGTGATATGAAGAGAGGGTAAAGTCCCAAATTTATGGCTTGTGTCTTTCCTGACATCTCTTACATGGACAAGTTGCTCCTGAGTGTCGTACTCCTTTGCACACCCTTCCCAGTGACAGTTGGTCTCATAAATAACTTCAGGCTCCTGTTTGCATTCATCCTTATCAAGTTCTTCTTTCAAGTCTGTCAGATGCTCCTGTAAGATACAAAGCATTTGGTATAAGATAGACTGGTCTGGCCTGAACTCCTCAGTCACCCATAGATTACAAGGCAGGTGATTGCGGAGAAAGAGCCACCGTCTGGCAGAAGCAGAAACGTTCCTGATAAGCTTCAGCGGACTTGCTCAGAAATGCTCTTGCCTGAGAGGATGAGTATTGTGTGTATTATGTGTATTACATTATGTGCATTATGTGTATTGACTGAATACATGTTTCAGTCAAAGATTTTCTGTTTGTAATATAGGCCAGGTCTCCGATACTCACACAGATCAAATGTTGCCTCTTTTAAAATCTCTCCAGACGCTCCCTTAATCCAATGGGATTCCAAGCCTGTTTTTCCTAAGCTAAACAAGTTTAATGCTTTAGTAGAATGCTTGCTTAATTCTTGATTGAACCAGAAACTGGTGATACATCTAAGGACCCAGCTTGTGCAGATGAAATTCAGATAGGGCTCCAGTTCATGTTCCAGTTTAGAGACTGGATGTAGCATTTGAAAATTTTCAGTTTTGTCCTGTCTTTTAAGAGGATGGACAAAAGTTGGGTACTTGAGTGCAAGAGCTTTAAATGATTGGTGATGGGATGACTTTTTAATCATCCAGATTTTATGATTTATTGCAGTAATTCAAATGATTTCCTTATCAAATTATGTAGTGGTGTGAAGAAACTGGAAATCTGGACTTGATATCATCACCTCTATTAGATGATCGTACATAGTAGTATAACATGTATAATATAAAGCTGGTGATACAATATAGTAAATAAGTCAAAAACAGCATTATGAAAACTAGTTTCCTACACTAAAGAAGAAAAATCACAAACTGATTCTAGACCCAGAGTTTCATCTGCTCTGTAGTACACATAGAAAGGTGCTGAGAGCGGGTTCTCTGTAATTTCGATATGCTAAGCAGAAAAACTGGAGAAAAGATAAAAGCCAATGTGTATGTATAATTTCCTTATAGTTAATAAGGAAATGTTTCAAATGCAATACAAAAGAATGGAGCAGCACAAGAATGAGTGGCTTGGCTGTCACTCTCACATAAAGAATTTCTATTCCTGAAACTGACAAAAAGGTCCTATTCTGAGATCCTCCTAGACAGAGCCATATTAACCCATTGCGAGGCCGTTAGGCTTGGTATTCAGGGCCCCTTTGGGCACTTTAATATTTAACCATACTACAGATGACAGTCTGACCCTGGTACTGTTGGACTACAGTTCAAAGCACTATATCGATTTTGAGGGCCTCTTGGGTAAAATCTATTCACATTGAAAATATATATTTTTTATTGTACGAGTAGAAACCTTCAGGACAGGACAGCAACTTTTAGGAATATAATTGTTCAGTACTATAATATTTTGAAATGAATAAATTTATGTATTAAAATATATAAATTATGGATAATAGTTTTTAATATAAGAGATGTGTTTTACTGTAGAATATACCTTATTACAGTGAAACACATCTTTTATATTAAAACTGTTATCCGTAATTTATATATTTTAATACATAAAATGTGTATTATTTGTATAATATGTATTATAATATGTAAAATTTGTTTATTTCAGGTGTGTACATATATTTGTATGGTGCAGAGTGCAAAATGTTTTTAACCTTTGGCGTTTTAGGGCACAACTAACAATGCCTCTATGAATGAATGAATGAATGAATGAATGAATAATGGGCTCTTAGTACATGTAGGTCTCCTAGGATTCAACTTAGGACACAATCCAGAGTAACTACAGGGAGTCCTTGCTCCGGTGTAAGAACATTTTATCTGGATTGCAATATAAATTTACCATAGGTTTTCACTTGGTGGTGCAGTAAAGTCTCTTATGACTTTACGGGTGCCCATAAAGTCTCTTATGAGCTCCCGTAGTTAGTCTGGATTGTAGGGTAAGTCAGTCTTATGGATAACACAGCCCTGTTCCTAGGACCATCTTAGTACTTTGCATTGTCAGTAAGTTAGGCTTGTTCACCATGCCTCGGAAAATCCGATTTCAGTGATGTAATAATGCCCCTGGTGGGGAGATCATCTGTGTATGTAATGCTTTGCCATTTAATAGTCAGGTGGAGCTCAGAGAGGGCAAAATGTTCCATAAAACCATGAGATTTATTATTTAAGCAGCTGAAATGATTTCAGATGCCAAGTGTGACTTTTATATACATTTTTGGAAAGTTTATAGGCCAAGAGGTTGTGCTAATTACCGTAGCTTAAAATTGCCTTCTCCTGCTATAGAAATAGTCTCAGACTAATTTCACAGGTGGAAGTGGAGGCAGAACCAATATAGTACATTGCCTTCCATCCATCTCCTTTAGAAGGTGTTGCTGGTGGTGGGAAGGGACAGATGGTTGGTTGGGAATCAGTGATATTTTAGCAGAAATGGAAGGACAGAGTAAACATCTGAATCTAATCACTTATCCAATCCTTGAATTCTCTCAATATCCCTGACCTCTTAGGCAGGTGCACCTAAGAGGAAACTTGAACTAATCTGCTTTTTCTTCATAGTTATGAAATCCAAAGCTGAGTTGAACTCATCAGCCCATTAACACTTTTGAAATAATGATCATAATCCTATGTGTGTCTACTCAGATCTAAGTCCAATTATAATCAGTATGGATTACTTCCAGGTAAGTGTAGATAGGTTTGTAACCAATGTTTCATAAAAAAAATACTTTAGGAAACTACCTAATTGCACTACTTTATATAATAGGTCTATATGACATTTTTATTACAATATAGTAAACTATTAAACTAAATATTGACCTATACTTGTAGTCAATATACTATTTACTTGAATCTAATATGCACATCAATTTTTGAGAATAAATTCAGCTGAAAAAGGTGAGTATTTGATTTGAGCAAATATGGTAATTACAGTGAACCCAAAAATAGGGGGATATCCAAAACCATTTATGCTAAAACATCAGGACATCTACCCATTGTACATGGCTTCTGATGTGAGAATATATCACGCCCTCTAGAAGAAATGCAAGGCTACATTGACCAAATCAAGGGAACTGGTGGCATTTTCCAAGTCCTGCCTCTTAGCTGGACTGGGTTCAGGAAGCTAGAAAGGGAGGAAAGTGTGAACTGGAATATCTGAGTAAAAATATTTCATTATCACACTTGTGCACCCCAATACTCATCTCCTTGTTCATTTTACTGAGCAAGATTATAAACCATGGGCAAAAATATTGGACAGAAAAGTGATAGGCTAAGCAGTACTTCCAAAACTTTTAAGCACCGGGATTCACTTTTTAAAATAACAATCTATTCTACCCACAAGAACAAGAAGGAATATTTTATTAATTATTTTATTATATATTTTATTATGGTAACTATTTTAATAATTATTGTTAATAATCATTAATAAATCAGGCTTCTAATTAATTAATCAGGGTACTGTACTCCTAAAGCTACTAGAGACCTTATATTTATTTATTCATTTTATTTTCCTAATTTATACCCCACCTTTCCTCCCCCACCAGAGGGTGTCCAAGGCGGCTAACATTGAAGAATAAAACTCTATTAAAATTGCTAATAAATACAGATTAAAAAAATAATTAAAATACAATTAAAATACAATTAGAATAATAAAAGACTAAGAACAATTAAAAACAAGCTAAAAGACATTTGTTAAAACAATAAAATAAAACAATAAAACACTGCCCCGTTTAAAACGCTTTTTTAAAATAAAAGGTTTTAAGGCTCCGCCTGAAGCTCTGTATTGAGGGAGATATCCTGAGTTCTAAGGGGAGGGAGTTCCAAAGCCAGGGTGCCACCACTGAGAAGGCCCTATCTCTGGCCGCCACACCTCTCACATCTCTTAGTGGCGGCACAGTCAGTATATACTGCTTGGAGTGTTTTTTCGTGTTTCAAAAACTTTTTGACCCATTAAGAATTGGTTCACAATCCACTGGTGAGTCTTGACCCACACAGTATGGGAAACAATGGGCTAGAGCAGAGGTGTTTACACCCAGATATGGGACCAGATATGGCCCGTGATAACGCTCAGTATGGCCCGCAGCAATACTCCCCATATGGCCCATAGGCAAACCTTATAATCCAGCAGATCCGTCTCTAATACACTTATATGTAAATTTATTCAAATTTGAAATGTAAATTATTTTTCTGGCCCCAACACATTGTCAGAGAGATGACGTGGCACTCCTGCCAAAATGTTTGGACATTCCTGGGTTAGAGCATTCCCTACTCTTTTCCACTCTTCTTCTTCTCCTCTTCCTTTCCCAGCCTAGAAATTGGAAGGTGCAGAGTTGGCACCTTAACCAGGTTATGGGCACCTAACCAGGTTATAGCATTTGACAGGCTGTTTTAGTCATTTGCAGATCTTGGATCAATAGTGACAAAGTGCCAGTGTGTCAGATATTTGTTTGCTATGTATGTTGTCACATTCAAATGTACACTTAAAAACAGTGTAATGCCTGAAGTAGTCTTTGCTACTAAATAAATATGCTGAGGCTTGCAGTTGAGTTAAATTTAGAGCAATGTGTGGAAGGAATTAATTAAAAGATAGAGTAATAGCAACTTATACCTCCACAGACATCTAACTTTAGGGAAAGCAGGAAATCCCTTTCCCTCATTCCTTGGTGGAAGACACTGTAATCTGTGACCTGATTAAGCTGGAAGTAGAACAGGTTGGTTACTACATGCCATGTGCTTTTTGCCACTGTATACCAAGATGTTCCTAAACCAAAAGCTCTGGAGAGATGCCTCTTTGCCCTAATCCTGCTGACTACAGCATGTTTATCTTTCCCAGATATGCTATCTTCATCAATTTTATCAGCCCCCTGATGATTGCACATGTTGCTGTCCCCATGCATCATGCCAAAACCCGCTTCTGAACTAGAGCTGAAAGAGGAATTTGTCATAAGCTCTTCTGTTAGCTTGACAATAGCAAAGCCTCATATTTCATGAAAATGAAGTGCCCAGAGCACTCCTGATAGTTTACAGTTGTGATAAAGGACGGTCAGATAGATACAGTCAGCCATTAAACTGTTTGGAAGAGCATGGCTCTGACAAGAACACAGAAACCGGTGGGCCCTTCTGGGTGTCAAATGTTGTGTCACCAAAGTAAAGGATGCTGCTGTGAGCAATTGCTGTGAACAGGGACAGCTCCTTTCCAGAGAGCACCCTACCTACATGCACGACCCCCCCATAATCTATGTTTGCTCTGAGACACCATTACTGCTTGCATTGCAGTCTACAAGTGTCAAACATCCTTTTTAAAGGAGCTTTTTGAAATATGGCATTTCCACCTATGCTAGCAGGAGGATTCCATGACCCAAAAACCTACAGGAGGTCTCACTTCCATCACTCATAAAAACCTGCAGTTACTAATCATGCTAGGGCTTCGGATAGGAGATCTATTACCCTGAAAACTTCAGACCAGTCCAAATGCAACATCCCCAGCCATAAATTTTGCCCAACCCGAAACCACAAACTCATGCATCTTTCAAAATACTAATACACAGCAGTGCTGCTAGTTCTTCCCCAGGATATGCACTACAAGTTTGGACATGTGCCAAAGCTATTGCTTCCCGTTGATCTTGGTACTGCGGAGGAATGGGACATCTAGGTTTTTAATGAAGGTACCATTTTCTGAGTTGGAAGGGACCAAAAGGAAATCTAATCTGACACTCCCCCTTTCAACATTGTTTGGCAAAACCTTCTATTCACAAGCCCCACTACAGATCAGCTTCCATAATCCAGATCAGAGTCCTACAAACAAAATGCATGTTCACTACAGACAGTGGCAATTGAATAGCTTTATATTACTTGAGCAAACAAGTCAAACCATATCCTGCAAGGAAGGGGAAGCATCTCCTCCCCCCCCCCAGGTGATTTTGCCCCTGGGGGATAACCTTTCTTGTCCCAT
Source organism: Cryptoblepharus egeriae (assembly GCA_030015325.1). Classification (NCBI taxonomy): domain Eukaryota; kingdom Metazoa; phylum Chordata; class Lepidosauria; order Squamata; family Scincidae; genus Cryptoblepharus; species Cryptoblepharus egeriae. The sequence continues at coordinate 65,018,150 of JAREYC010000001.1, read as the reverse complement.
CTCCATCACAGGTTAGCACCTGATTTTCTATTTTATATGAATACTTCTTATATCCATAGCTTTGACGGAAGTGTGCTCCTGGAGGGATATCTCCACATAATCCAATTCACCCATGTATTGCAGAACTTTAAACACTCTTGATGTAACATGGTGTTGGGAGTTCATCATTGGGAACAGCAACCATATGAGAAATGAAACTGATAAATACAGACATGAAAATGAACAAATCCAACCCTCAAAAAAATCAATTGGGGAACAAAACTCAAGTTCTCCCCAGCTTCATTGTAGCCTCTGATGTACCAAAAGAAGGGAAACAATAATCACAATACTGGACAGACAGATCAGTTTAATCCCTATAAATTAAATTAAATTAATAGCTATGGAGATATGTAGCTTCACCACTGTGCCTTTTCATATTTTCAAAGCAAACAGAAATGTTGTATTGGAAGCTACTGACTTGTTGCTGATCGCAGAGAAGCACAAAATTAACCATTTGTCTTGACAGTGTTCAAATTCTGGGCTCCATAAGAGTGCTGAAGACTAACTTGCACCAAGGATTTACCTGAGTAGGTGGGGAAGCTGGTGGAAGAGTCTCCATTTCAGTCTTGACTTTGCTGCGTTTGTTAATGACCGGATTGACGGTGCTGCTGACGGCTGACTCGCTACTCTGCTTGCTCTAAGGAAACAAAAATGGGGTTAGGGTATTATATGAAGATTGTCAAGGAATTGTAGCATCACCACCCCACATTTTTCTTATGATTTAGTACAGTGATTCCCAGACTATGGATTGGGATCCACTGGTGGGTCACAACTTCATTTTTGGTAAGTTGCTAATATGTGATGGAAAGATCAAATAGGTAATAACCTCAAGCCCTAGGGCTATTTAAAAAATTAGATGCTGCTGCTGCTAACTGCCTTGCAAGGAGCTGAGGTTTTTAAGCATGTATTAATATAGGGAGATAAATATCTGAGCGTTATTATTAGTTTTAATTATAAATAAATAAAACTATAAATAAAAAACTATAAATAAATAAAATTAGATATATATTTATTATCACTAGCTGCATGAGAATAACAATGAAATTAACAATGTGCAGCTGCTGGAGAAGCACATTCACTCCTTAATTTTTAAATCTGAGATCTCCTTAAGTGGATGAGAAGAAATATAAACGTTCAGATTCTGATGCTTATTTCCATTTGTTGACATATGTCAAATCATGAAATAACAGTAACAGGATAACCAAATATACTTTCCCATGTATTAAAGTGAACCTTCAACCTTGAACAGGGTTAAGAGTAAAACTGATATACTTGATAACTGAAAATATTATTTTTAATGGACACTTTGGGTCTTCATAAAGGAGCCCAGTTAAAATTTGGCAGAAGCCAATAAGGATCCTACCTGGTTGGAATCAACTATGCAGTTATTGCTGTTGCTGATCTGAGCAGGACTTGAATTGACAGAGATGACAGCTACGTGTTGCCGCACAGGAAAGGTTGGGGATGGCTGGATGAAGGGAGGTGTATGTCCAAATGCAGAGCTCAGGCCTCTTTGCTGATTCATAATTTGCTGGTACGTTACTGGATTGATTGGGTGGGGGAAGGTGAACGCTGGACTGGAAAGAAAGCACATCATATGGCACAAAAATAATACATAGTTGCAGTGGCGTAGTGGGGGGTGCAGTTGCACTGGGTTACAAACTGAGCTTGACACTAGTGGCTAAAATTGTGAAAAATGGGATATGTATGAACGATAATACCATCATGTTATACATTGTTGGAAAGGTAATTTAATGCCGAATGCAATGAAACAAACAGCATTGACATATCTATGTGCTATCCGAAGTTATGGCTAGTTAACTAAAAAAAATGAAAACACAAAAGCCTATGGGACAAAAAGTGGATTTTAAAAACTTAACTTTCCCATGTTACTGATCACTCTGAGAGCCAATGAAATGTAATTATGATACTGTATGGAACTAATAAGATGTTAATAAGAATCAGCTCTCAGTACATATATTATATACAGTACATATATCACAAAACACTTACCCATGCTAATTGAGTATACAAGCACTTCTAAGTGGTGCTCCTCTGATAGTTAGCAGGGAAAGAATAACCATTTCTCTTTGCCCAGCACAGTTTCCCTAATCAATAATGGACACAATTTTCATGTTTTTTATTTAATTAAATTTGATTTTGTTGTTTGGGCCGGGGTGGGGAGCAACAAAATCTTCTTTGACACCAGATAGGAAATAAGTACTTTAGCTGTGCCACTAGCAGAGCAAATGGGTGGTGAATTTCTGAGGAGGAATTTCTGAGAAAATTTTTTATAAAAAAAGAAATTTTAAAAAAAAGAGGTAAGAAAAAACTTACCTGTAATTTTTTTCTTACCTCTTTTCTTTTTTAAAATTTCTTTTTTTATAAAAAATTTTCTCTTTAAAAAATTCTTTTTATTTTTTTAAATTTCTTTTTAAAAATACCGAGGGATGATATCACTTACGGTTGTGACATAACTTCCGGGGCAACATTTTGAGCTTTGCACTGGGCTACATGATTAGCTATGCCACTGCATAGTTGGAACATCAAAGATTGATGCCTGGTTAAGGATAGGACAGCCTGCTAAATAAGGGGATGGACCAAAGGTCAACATTGCTCTGTTTCTGTTTTCCTCGAGGAACATACAAGTGATGCGGTCCCATTGCTCTGCCTTCTAAGAACATAACAAAGAAGTGACAGGAAAACCATTCTACCCCAAGTCTGCCACTGCCACTAAAATAAATGGGTTCTTAACCATGAGACATTCCATCTCACCTTATGGCTCCTGCTGATAAATGCCCATAAGAGCCACTAGCTGCAGAACTGCTTCTGGAGTTGTTTATGTAAGCCACCAAGGAATTTGGGGAGGTCCGGATCATTGTCTGAAGATCAATGCTGGCATCAGACAAAGGAGATATGGAAAGTGCTCGCTTTCGACTTAATCTTGGTGTCACTCTTGGGCTGGAGAATCTTGACACTGTGTGGAAAGAAAATTAAATGAAAATTAATGAATTAAAATAGAAAGAAGCCAGTGCTAATCTTTTTTTTTTGGTAAAACTAATTCCAATCCTAAGAAATTTTGGCTGGCCGAACTCAGCTGGCCTATCTTTCCATGATGGTGTGGGGAGGTTAGTATATGCCTGTTCATTGACCTATCAAGAGTGGGGCAGAAGTATCTTACTACAGTTTTGTGACACCCCCAGGTCAGCACAGAACTTACGCCGGGACTTAGGCTGGCTTAAGTGGAGGTTACGATTGCAGCCTAAATAGCAGAAAAACAATGTAAAAACAATCCAGCATTTTTCTTTTACCCTGTGGTAGGGATCAACAGTTTGTTCTGTGTTAGGGATGAAGGGAAGCAAAGAACTCTGTGCAGATTTCAAATTTGTCTCAAGGATCATAGTTAAGCCAGTCTCTCCATAGCAAAGTCAGTCATTATAGGCTCTTCTCCTTGGAGCTCAGAAAAATAATCAAGGAGATGAAGATCTCACTATACTCCCAACAACATATAAGGATCCAAGATTGTGCTTTACTGCTGAATGGGATTTGCACCCAGGTCTATCTGGACTGAGTTTTGTGCCATATTCTGCAGTAGTCAGCCCCATGTCTCCTGGGACAGTAAAGCACACCATCAATGCTGAGATTGGATGCCCTCTTGTGTGCACCAGGCTAGAGTTCACCCCTTTTCAGCAAGGCTAACCTGGCACATTGAGAACTAAGAGTTAGTAGGCCAAAGAGAAACCAGCCAAGGAAGCTGCTAAAGGAAAACAGTTTTACACCAATATGTGCTGGTTGGGGTAAAACGAAGATTTAATGAGCGTAAGGCAGGTAGCAGTCATGGGCCATTTGTACAACAGGCAAAACTCTTTGCCTTCTGGCAGGTGTGTGTAAATTCATAATCCTCAACGGGGCTGTTTGGCTTTCTTCAAAGAACTTCTCTATTTTGAGAATAAGCAAAGTAAGAGGAGCTAGTCAGTTTAAATATTTCATTTTGGGCCTGTCCTCTTCAGATGACTTCATAGGAATTTGGAATTTAATTAATAACTGGGTTGTTTGCTTTCCTTGCTAAAGAAAAAGTTTGCCTACTTATTTCCAAGAACGGAGGCTGGACTACTTTTGATAATTAGGGTGCAATCCTAACACAGGCCAGCACAACTCAATGGTCTTTCCATTCTTGTGGTGATGTAGGGAAGCAAGCATATGTCTGTGCACTGGCCTAACTCTTCGCCAAGAGTGGTGCACAAGGTCTTATGACACTTTTGTGACACCCCCAGATCAACCCTGTGGTATTTATGTCAGGATTTATGTCAGGGCTTAGCCCAGCCCCTAGTTAGGATTTTAGGATTAAGACAGATACCCATTGGGTCCAGGGCAATTCTGATGGCAGGATTAGGGTTAAGTACAGTGGTGCGTCATGTAATAAATTTAATTCATTCCGGAGGCATGTTTGTTATATGAAACGTTCTTTACATGAAGTGGATTTTCCCATAGGGAAATAATGGAAACTCAGACGAGTGGTTCCACAACCCAAAAAATATTCATATAAAAATATTAACTGCAGGTAAAAATGATGACAAAACACTGGAACTGAATTCAAAACAGGCATTCAGTGTGCACGATCCTATGAAGTCTACGTAGGCTGCAATCCTAAAGACACTTTTCTGGGACTAGGACCTATTTAACACAATGGGGCTCACTTCTGAGTAGACATGCTTAGGAGGCTTCAATCAAAGACACTTTTCTGGGAGTAAGCCATATTGAACACAATGGGGCTTACTTCTGGATAGACATGGTTAAGAGGCTGCAATCAAATACACTTTCTTCTGCAATCCAAGACACTTTCAAAGTGTCTCCCCACTTTCTCCTTCTCTTCATCCTGAGCCTCTCTCTCCCCTGCTCCCTTCTGGCTATCCTGAGCTGTTTCTCTCTTCTGCACTGCTGTTCTCCCCCTCTGCCCAGCGGATGCCCAACCACAGGAGGAACAGAGCGGAAGTGTTGCTTTCGCCATGGGCAGGCACACTAGGCAGCCCTGACACTTTTTAAAAAGGCTGCTGGCCAGCGCGTCTGCCCCAACTGCCAATGAATGTGTTTGTTATGTGTAGCACAGTTTGTTAGGTGAAGCAGAATCCTAGAGAAATTTTTGTTTATTATGTGGAATATACTTTATGTGAGGCGCTTGTTACATGAGGTGCCACTATATATTATACTTAATATTAGTGGTGAATTTTTTAAATATATCCCTAATAATAGGTACCTTTAGGTATGGTTGTGCTCACACAAGCACATCTGATCTCAGTTTTAACTGTATGCTTTGATCAATAGGTACCTTTATTTGGCAGACCTGTTTTATTCAAGGTTTTTCACGACCACCTCCTATTACTACTGCAAAAAAGAGATAATCAATTTGAGATAATCAAAAAGAGATAATCAGTTTGAGATAATCAATTTGAGATAATCAATTTGTGCACAATCCATTCCTTGAGCAATTGTCAAGAGTGATCTGGAGTTGGACAGCCAAATGTACACAAGGTGATATGGAAAAAAAGAGACTTTGAATTTGCACTGGTTAATGAACTGTATCGAAAATCAGAGCTAAAGATCTAACAAGATCTAAACTCAGATAAAGGAAGAAGACTATGGTCATGTGAATTCAAAATAATTTTTTTACTTAGGGCTTATGTCATGATTTACATCAGTGGTTCCTTAAGGGTGATGGAAAGATCAGATAACTAATTGCCTTAAGCCTTGAGGCTATTGAAAAATCCAATACTGTAGCTGAGAATTATCCTGCAAAGAGCTAGGCTCCTGCAGTTTGCAAACATGTGTAAGTATAGAGAGAAAAAGTTTGAGAATCTTTTTTAAAGAATATTTTAAGATTCTCAGACTTTTTCCTTTAAATTTTAAAGCAAGTTTAAATGTTATTTCTTTCTCCTTTTTTTTTAAAGTCTGGTAAACCCAGATGGGACTCAATAAAAAATGGGTGCTGGTGCTGAAAAGTTTGGGAACCACTGATTAATGGTTTCACTCTGGGAAACCATCAACATATTTGATTATTATATGTTGAAGGAGGTCCCTTTCTTTTATTTGTATGGGTTTTCTGAAAAGGGTGCAGGATTTCAGAGTCTTTATGCATAAAATCTATATATATAAAAGAGAAAAGTCACTGACTGACTGACTGACTGACTGACTGACTGACTGATCACCGCCCTGTCAAAACTGCCAGGCCTAGAAGCGTGAAATTTGGGGTGGGTGTTCCTTCCGTGATGGAGGGGTGCACTAAGAACCGGTTTTCGGAAATTCCAACCGGAAGGGGGTGAAAAGGGGCGCAACGCATTTTCCTCCCTATACTTTGCATTGAGAATTGCTGACTCAGCAACATTCCTCCCCAACTGCTGGGCCTGAAGCATGGAATTCTGGGAGTTCCTTCTGTCACCTGAACTCCCACCAAGAACCATCTGGAGAAATTAACCCTTCAGGGGCTGAAAAGGGGGCAACGTGTTTCTGTCCTATACTTAACATGGGAGACTGAACAACATCCAGCCAATTTGGCGCTCTCTGCCTGGTGCACTGGGAATGTTGTTTGGAGGAAGAGGTTGCACTGGCGAGGATGCTGCGCATGGGGGACTGATGCGCCTGGGGGATGCTGCACATGGGGGCAAATTGCGCATGGGGCAAGTTGCACATGGGGGAGTTGCCCATGGGGGGGAAGTTGCGCATAGGAAAAGTTGCGCATGGGGGGATGATTTGCATGGGGGAAGTTGCACATGGGGGATGATGTGCATGGGGGAAGTTGCGAATGGGGTGTTGATGCGCCGTGGGGCGATGTCGTATGGGGAAATGTTACTCCCACAACACGGGTACGCTTTTTGCTAGTTTATCATATAAGGGTTAACCTGGAAACTCAGGGAGCCTCCTGAAAAGGGAGGTGCTCCATTTTTTGAAGTTTCAGATGCTAACCAGGGAAACAGGAAGTGGCCCACAGCTTATGAGCATCTCTAGCAACATGCATCGTAGAGATTGGTGCATCAATGTATATCTGACCCACTTTCACAATACCTCTGTGTGAATGTACTCTCGAGTGATAGTGAGTAGACTAATGAGGAGTCATGCAGTGTCTTGCACCCAAGAGCCCTTGCACTTTAAGTTGCGATTAGAACTTCAAGATTATAGTGTGATAGTAGAAGTTACCTACACACACACACACACACACACTCATCCCATATAGTTTCTTTCTGTCCAATCTCCTATCTTGCTGAGAGGAGGAATCAGGCTGGGTTTGACAGCCGTATTTGTCTCTGTTACTCCCACACCTCAAGGGAGATCTGTTTATTAATGTGCCACTTCCCTTGATAAATTACGAAATAGAAAGAAATGCCTTGTACTCATTCCTCGCTGCTTCTTCCCATGATTTATGCCTACAGTGTCAGATCCGCCATTGGTCCCCATTAATTTGATGAAGGAAGAAGTCTTGATGTCCAACAGCAGCCTGGGTTTTATTGGTGCAGCCATCTAGCACATCCCATTCACTGCACACATAAATAATTTTTCCCCAGCATAAAACTCTCCTGGAAGCTGTCAGATTCTGCAGGTTGGCCTGGGACTCTTCCAGCACAAATCAAGTAATATGCATTTTATTACTGTCTGCTCTAATTTAAATCCTCCAGGTACTGCAGGCTGTGGGAAAATGTGTATATTTTTTTGTTTGCTTTAATATAGCATATATGATTCTGGCCTGAAATTTTACTTAAAGCCTCCTATCATTTCTTATCTTTTATGATGGGTCATGTGTTGAAGGTACAATATTGACCTCAGATTATTAGATGATTTTTTCTCCCATAAACTTCTCTGCAGGTACAAAGCAAGAAAATAGAAACTTTGTTTTTCCTCATAGAAATGCAACACATAGTTATGAGACAATAATGGCAGTTTTGTCATATACGAGGGTTTCAAGTGATTTTTTCCCCCTCAAGGTAATTTGTACAATCCTGCAAAAGTAAAAAGTACATTGTACAAAATGTGATGGTTTTAGAGCAGTCCTTAAACCTGTATATGGAAATAGGAATCTTTTGAACATAGGAGAAAATTTCTCCAAACAACCTGTCTCCCCACTTTCCTTCCAGGTTACCACATAAGTAATGTCTGAGTGCAAAAGGAATCCAAGCCTCACTGATGAAAATGACAAGTGCATACTGTGCTTAAAGAATAAAAATTCTGACAAAATAAAAGCTTAAGCTATTTGGAGAGCCATTCAGCACAACATGGTGCTCAGGATCCAGATTAGCTGAGCTCCACTGGTCCCACATGCTCCTGTCCCTCCTCCCCACTTTGGAATGCCTTCTTCCTGCCTCCCCCGCATTCATCTCACCTTTGCCCAGCAGTCTGGGAGACTGACAAGTGGTAGATTGCTGGTCTCCTACTGGTGTTTGCCCAATGTGGACTTGTGTTGGGCCAGCGCTTACCCTTATAGATATGTTTTACAGGACATTTGCAATGGTGCACTAAGGTAGTAAGCTGGAGTGCTAGAGCTCGAAATTGGGCTCTCAGGATGCAATCCTAACTTAGGCTGGCACAACTCAGTGATCTTCCCATGAGTGTGGTGATATAAGGAGGCAAGTGCATGTCTGTGCAGTGCTCCATCCCTCCCCCAGGAGTGGTGCACAAGTATCTTACAGCACTTTGTGACACCTCAGGTCAGCACAGGGCTGGTGCAAGGGCTTAAGCTGGTCTAACTGCAGCTTAGGATTGCAGCCTTGGTGAGATAAGAGAGTAAGCTTGGGAATCTTGTGATGTTTTTTCTTAGCAAGCCAACTACTTTCACAATGACCACTGCCTTCTCTGTTACCCAGTATCACAAGGCAGGTCAGCTGGTATCAGGGTAACCTGAGAATATCAACTCAATTTTCCTTCTCTTTCTTTTTTAAAACAGATTTTAGAATGGCTTCACATGTATGAAAATTGAAAGTGGATATTTCTTGTAATTTCACTTCCTCCTTAAGAAAATCATGAGGAAAATGCAGGCTTTCTCCCTCCCTATCCTTAGAAATGGTGCCCCTTCATGGAGGCAGTTCAAGCATCTACTCAAGAGGGATTAGGGATCAGGGACATATGGTGAAGGGGTGGCAGGTGAAGCAGAACCACCTGCTACAGCGCAGCTCTTAAGATTCAATAGAGAATAAAGCTGAAGGCAGCTGTCAACCAATGCAGGGCTATCCTACCATCCTTCAACCTTCCTATAAAGCCTTGGTGTGTCAGAAAGTTACCCACTGCACAGAAGCAACAAGAAAAAGTATTAGCTTAAAATAACCATAGAATTAACAACATCTATTTTCCCTCTACCTCTGAAAAGGGAAAATTCTATTCATAGGGCACTTGAGCAGAAGTATTTCCGTAAGTTGTCCAATCACATCTATATCATCAAAGTGAGGTTTGTCTTTGACAGAAGGGAAAGTCTGTCAGTGCCAACCACCAACCAGCTGTAATTATGTTCTCTAAACTGCTTCCTTATTAGAATTTTCTAGGCTGTGGCATCATCTAATTCCTTGTTTAAACTGTAGTAAAAGCAAAACAATGTCAAGGTATTATAAGAACCAGGGAGATAAAAAAGTGGCAGATGTCACACTAGACACAAACAACAGTAGTCCTTAAATTTCTATATGGAAATAGGAATATTTTAGATTACATTGGATTTTGTGGACTTTAGGAGAAAATATCTGAGGAAAGAGGAAATAAGAGTATAGGACTATAGGAGAAAATATCTCAGGGAAAAGATGGAGTACAGAGTATTTCAGAGTAGAGAGATGGAGTATTTCAGCATTAAATGCTGAAATATTAATCTTAAAATGTTTAACTGAACACAGAACATCACTGAATTTCCTCAAAAGTAAAATTATGTTTTCAAGCTAAGTGCATTAAAGATAATCATGATTTTAAAAACAAAATCAGTTCTTCCTTGATTGCAACAAGCTATTTATGATGACTTAAAACTAGTCATTTAGATGTTGACTTTATAATTTGGGGATTTAAACCATGTTTTGCAACAAAGGCTGCAATCCTAACCACACTTTCCTGAGAGTAAGTACTATAGAGCACAATGGGACTTACTTCTGAGTGGACATGCTTAGGATTGCATTCAAAGTATGGTTTAAGCCTTACTGAGACCTTATATCCAAATATAGTATTGTACTGTATACAAGGAGCAAGTGAGATTAAAAGAGACCTCAAAATTTGACCTAAAATGAACATTGATGTGAAAAATCTGGTGGTTCCTCCTGAGATGAAACATTTGATACATTTCAAGGGAAGCAAAAAGCATTTTGATAAGACTAGAAACTTTTCAAATCTCTCAAGGTAGTTTTACAGTCCCAGGTGAATATTACTCACACAGAAATAGTTCTTCCTGCAGATTACAGTGTGTTACAATAACAGTAGCCTGATTCTAGTTTCTGGGCAAAATCCTGGCTGCTGTAGTGTGCTAACTGTGTCCTACCTCCTCCTAGGTACCAACTCAGAAGCAGAAAAAAATGGCAACTGTGGAAATGGGCCTTGCTAATAGGCTACTTATGCTGCAGTAAAGTGTACCCTAAAGGTCTCTGAATGCATCTCCCCGCCCCAAGGTTACACCAAGTTTGTTTTCTCATGAGAGTTTACTACTCCAGCTGCAAACACATAGTACATGCGCTCTGTCTAATTTATTCTGCCTGCCAACTTTGCACTTCTGGTTGCAGAGTTTGTAATTTATTCATCAAGAAAGCTAGAGATTTTCCAGACCAACAGCAAGCTGACCCTTTCCTGTAAAAATAAGGAGCTATTCATATAAAATCAGCCTTGCAGACATAGGGCAATGCATAGGGACTGCCTCACCATCAAGCATGTGAAACAACCATTTCTGAATAAGTTCCAGGAGAAATCCAGACAGGTGGCACTGGGAGGTGGCTCACCTACCTGCTTTAAATCATTTTTTTTAAACTGCAGACCACTGGAAACACCTATACACAAGAACACACATTTTAGGTGTCAAAATGCACAAGGCAAAATATGGTCCAACTCTTGGACAACTGAAGTGAGAAATGGGAGACCTGGTTTTGTTCCTTTACTCTAAAGCAGGACTCTCCAAGTGTTTTGGCAGGAGGGCCATATCATCTCTCTGACACTGTGTCAGGGGCCGGAAAAATTATTTACATGTCAAATTTGAATAAATTTACATATAAAATTGTATTAGAGACATTACGAGGCTTGCCTATCGGCTGGATGGAGGGGTCTTGTCAAGGGTCACATTCTTCCCCAAGGCCGGGGTTTGTAGATCCATTCTAGAGGATCTACAAGTTGGATATTCATCTGTGTAAGTGTGTCCAGCAAGACTGCCTACTCATAATGAACCAGTGGAAGGATAACTAATCTCATGCAAGCTATCATGAATTGATCCTGCCTGGATTGGGGGGGGTGTGTGGATAGAAAGTAATCTGCTGGGTCACATAGAGAAGCCATCATCTGTGTCCAATTTTATAAGGTCACTTTATTTTACTTGTTTGAGTAGTCCCATTGTCTCTCAAGGCTCACTTGCATCAACTGTATTTGCTGAGACATGTCTTGGGAACAGCTAGCACACTCTTCACCATGCTCTGAGTAGTGTCCCTTTATTAGGGTTTCTCTGCCAGAACTTGAGACTAGGAAGTATCTTGGAAATACTTCTTCCACTTCCTTCAAATCACAGCCAAACAGTCTGTGAGATACACTGTGTGTTTGATTCTTGCAAGTGTAAGCTTGGATAAATTGGTACATACCCCACTGGGGAAATCTCTACCTCCATTCCTCTCTTCTTGAAGTGAACTAGACCAACAGTCACCTATTTGCCAAGTGGTTCTATCATTTTGTTCAGGAGAAGGTGGGACACCCTCTCCCCACAGTATTTTATCATGTGAGTAAGCACCCCAGCCTACTGCTTGCTACGACCTTGGCATAGCCAGAAGTGGTACAAAGCACAAGTGAACCTAACCACATTTCAGTGAGCCTAATCACAGCATGGAATTGGCCTCTCCTTCTCCCTTTCTGAGCCATTCCCAGGGGTGGAAGCATAAAGAAGCCTATGTTTTGATCCTACTCGTGGAATAGCTCTGAAGGGGATGAGTCTCTGACTCACTGGACTCAGGCTCCCTACAAAACGTAGTGCTTTGCACCCCCTAACTATGCCACTGGCTATGACTGCAAGATCATGCCATCAAAAATAATTGCCTATCCTCTTGTTATGGATTGCAAACCAGAGGAACATGAGAAGTTACAGGAATTGCAAACCATAGCAGCACACATTTTAGGAGGGGAAAAAAGCAACTTTTAAAAGCTGATCTCATTCTCTGGAGGTTGCCAAAACTGTGTGTCCTCTTGCGTGACATTAACATAAATGCAGCTGTGCAGAACTGGAAACTGTACTCCATAGCTGCCTCTAGAGAAGAATCCTGTGACATGTTAAAAGGTGAGCTGGTGTATTGTGATGTGAGCATTAGCAGGCAAGATTAGCCATATTCCTGAAACAGACCAAAATGCTGGAAGGTATACAACAGGGATGTCACAGAAGAGCCAAATGTATTGTTTGAGTTATCAACAATCTAAAACATGGAAACAAATGGGTTTTTGTTTTTTCTTCCCCTTTGCTGAACCTCAACCTATCACTTTTCACTACTTTTCCAATAGACCTGAAATGGGATTTGGCTACCAAACTCAGGCCATAATGAATTGGTGACTCTCTTGAAATAAGGTGCAACTTATTTCAAGAAGATTTTCTTCTTCCTGTGATATGGGCTTCCTCCAGCGGAAAGACACAGTAGGATAAAATCCCTTTGTCTTTTTTTGCTCCAACACACAATCATAGGTTCCTTTACCTTGCTAACATTTGTTCCTGCAAACTAGAACATGACCAATAAAACTTCTTAAATGACTCAAACTGGCCACCCAGCTGTTGAATTACAGAGAATTCTGTGTCTAAAGACTGCTGTGGAACATTTTTTTCTTGGTCTGGTAAACTTTCTTCCACCTAAGTCCAAATATGGTAATCACTTAGCACCTCAGGACGCAAACGAGTCAAGACTTGGTAATAAAGTTTTTGTAGTGTTTTAACCCCAAATAAGTCTGCTGTTTCATTTCCAGTTGCAACCGTTTCTTTTACTTTTGATAAAAGAAGAAACACAAAGTGCAAAATTCAGCCAAAAGTCAAGCACTTTTAAGTCCCATTTATTTCAATGGAAGACTTAAGTGGGTGCTTAGCTCTCTCCAACTAATGGGACTTAATTTGGACACGCTTCACTTTGGCTGAGATGTTGCAGAAACTATCTTAAAAGCAAGCAAGAAAACAAAGCTCCATCAATAACTAGAGGGAACACTTATCACAAAAACTACGCTATTGAATAAATTCTTCACTTGCTTAACTGTTTTAAAGGGGCCCTTGCTGCTTCAGACCATATAACTGAAGTGGGCAATGCAAAGAAAGTGCTGGAACAAAACCATTTTGACTGCCCCTTGGCCCTGTCACGTCATGAAGGGGTTTTCAGCCTTTGTTTTCATACTGTAAAGTGACCCTCTTTTCCTCATTAGCACCACAAAGTCCTGATAGCTCCTATCAGTACCTGATAAGTTAAATGTCAAGAGTTTAGCATTATACAGTATGTTTTGACCAGACTGGTTCCCAACCAGGGGAATGAATCAAGAGTGTGGCCCTTGTTCTTCTGGTCCTACAATCTATGTGTTTCACAAAACAGGACCTACAGACAGACACCAGAACAAGGAGTTGAAAGGTCAGTCCTGTGTCCAATCTCCTTTTTAAAGAAACCTAAACACACAGACACACATAGCCCCCCTCACACACTTTTACAACCTAAAAAAGTCAACTACTAATTATTACAGATTAGCTTTTGCCACTAGGAACACTGTGAAAAAGGCTGACGTCTACTAGGGAGACAAGCTTCCAGGCATGAATGCCCTTGGGGTGTACAGAACTGAGGAAGGCTCAGGCTTCCTTTACTCACCATCTACAGGGCTGAGGTACTCATGAAGGTGCGTCGCACTGGCTGCTCCTCCACTCTGCATGAGGAGGTCCCCGTAAGGATTTGGATGACTGGCCATGAGTGTCATTTGGTGATAATAGTCGGCAGGGTTCGCTCCTGGTGGAGGAGGGGGTAAGCCAAAGAGACCTCTCTCTTTCAGATGCTCATGAGCTACTGTACAGGCAAGGAAAGATGGGGGCAGAGGAGGGGGAGGGAGAAACAACAAAAGTAAAGTATTTCCACTGTGAGTAAGACTTCTGCAATGATGCTAGATTCTCCCCTGTCCCTGCCAAAAGCTTGTTGTTACAATTCTGACGTTTACTCGGGACGTATGCTCTCTGTGGACAAAAGACACCAGGCTGGGGCCCTTCACATTCCTCCATTTCCGCAAATTTATAAACAATCTCTTATTCCTACACACCCCCTCTAATAATCCTGCTGCATGAAGACAGAGTTCACTCCGGCGAGAGGGAGAGGGAGGGGATGGCGAGGGACCCAGGCGCAGTAATGCTGTCAGAATTAACATCCCAGCCCATTATGAAAGAAAAAGACAAACACAGCCCAGTTAACGAGAAGCAGCATAAGAAAATTAAAGCAGGGCTCTAATACGCAGAGCAAGTGCTTTCTTTTTCTTTTTTTCTTTTCCTTTTTAGTGCCTGGCAGTAGAAAACCATTTGGCTTGCCAGAACCAATTATCCTCACTTTTGCCCATTTGCAAATTTTCAAACCTGCCTCTCCGTCCGCTCTCCATTAACTTATTTACTGTGGCTTAAAAAAAAGAAAGAGAAAAAAAAAGTAAAAGCAGAAAAACTGAAAGCCAACACAAAGGCCCCTTTCTAATACTGAGCAATAATAACATTTCTTTTGCAGGCAGGAAGGAGGCTCCTGAGTAGTAGGAGGGAGAAAGACTACAAGAGCAATAAAACGCATCTGTAGTTTGCTTAGAGCAGAGGCTTGGAATCTTAACACTTGCTACAGAGGGAGGCCTCTGGGATCAGCAAAACCAAATCAGAAGCAACAGAAAAACCAGTTTTTACAAGATGTGTTAAGTCTGCCTGGATGGAGGAGCATGTTCAGCATCCAGTTTTGATTCCACCTGGATGAATTTTTGGTTTGATCACAAACACAATTTAAGTAGAGATACTACAGACCTTCAGCTCGTTCCTACCTAACTTCCCTTGGGACAATGCAGTGGCACCAGCATCACTTCTGCTGTATCATACATGGGATTTTTGGCTGCTGTTAGCCTCCTTGGGTTATGGGGACATTTTGTCCACTTATCCTGGGATAGCCCCAAGAATCACAATGGTTCAACATGGACATGCAGTAGTGATATCGTTGTCACAAGTCTTCATTAATCCATTTAGGTGGATCAGGACTGGGAGGGAGTTTGGATAAGGCTTACACCAGCCCTGCGAAACCCACTCCCTCCTGGGATGATCCTTTCACCCCTGCCCCCATTGCCCACAAATATGCAAGAGCAGGTAAGCTTGCATAGGAAGGTCTAGGCAAGTAGGGAATGGAGGGCAGAGTGGGGCAGTGATGGATCAGTGAGGAGGGTGGAACAAGCTCTGGAGATGGGATCTATGACAACAACATAATTGGAATACTGACCACCATCTCAGGATTGATTCACCCTCCTGGAGCATCACAGACTTGCAGCAATTGAACTGGTACAGATTCTAGTTGCCCCATAGTGAGTGATGGGGTTTATCCCTGAACAATGTTCCATTACCTTCAGGTGACCTCAGATATCTGAAAATTCCCTTACAGATGTAGCTGAAGCCATGCTCTGTGTGGGGATTTTGGTAGGATTGAGCTACTAAAAATCTAAACACATTTCATTTAAAGGTGTCAACAGCACCAGTATAACTGAGAGTAGTTTGTCTCAAAATTTGGGCTGTGGGTGGTGCAAGCGGTTAAGACGCTGTGCCTGTTAAGCAGCAGGCAAGGGTTCAAGACCCGGGTCGGCCCCACAAGACAGGGTGAGCTCCCGTCCTTAGACCAGCTTTGCCATGCCAGTTGGATCCAATCGTATTGGCTCTGCCTTTCCATTGGACTAATTCAGTGGCGTGGAGAGGGGGGATTTGCTGCTTGGGTAACAGCCTATCCTCCATAACAATCCAACCCAGGCTTTCGTGCTTTGCATGCAGCGTATGCAGTGCCGAGCATGATACCATAGCCTCTCAAGACTGACGGAGGCCTGCTTTTTTTGTCTCAAAATGAATTGCTCTGGTAGATGGACAGCTTCCTTATCAGATACTGAAAGCTTTTATTATATGGTATACAGAGTAGGCTTGAGTCTATGTGCTTCACAGGGCTTGTTTGTTCCACTTACCATCAGCTGGGCTGAGGCCTCTGGCAGCTGAGATCATTGAGAGGGTAGGGCTACTGTGCATGGATCGGAGGTAGTGTTCCATGTGGGGGTTCATGTAGGGGTGAGGGGGGTTAAAAGGTGATTCGGTAGGTCCCGCAGGATGTGGAGAAAGACGGATGAGGGAGATGTCAGAGATGACAGGGCTTCCGCTCAGAGCAGGAGGTCTGAAAAAGAGGTACCAAGAAGAAGCATCAATATGAAGTTGGGTTCAATCTCTGTGGGATTTTTTGGTGTAGATTTATGCTAAGAAATAAAAACAACAACACCACAGATTCATTCAAGACAGAAATTTCAGTCAAATAAACCATTGCTCAGATGCACTGATTACGGCCTTTTCATCTGGCTATATGATTAACTACAGTGCAGGAGAATGGTGAAGGTGCCTCATTTCTGCACAGTAGAGGGAAAGGCTATAACCTGATGAAAGACTGTTTTGTTAATTAATCATTTAGCAATTAAATTCAAACAAATGTACACCATATCAAAACCTCAGGATCTGCGTATGTTTATGTATTAAAAGATGAGTGATGTCACTTAAAATTTACTACAATTTACTACAAAGCTACCACACATTTTAGCGGGTAAGGCTCTTTTTTTACCTGTTAATAGCAGTACACTAGAATGAACACAATCTCATAATAAACGTGTGTGTCCTTAACACCGATCCACAGGTTCATTAATTAGCATTGTTACTTGCTCATTAATCAGCAACACCTTTTTGTTGATTAAACTATCAATTAAACTGATTACGAATCACAGCCATCTTCATGCCTTTCATGTGACTTGTCCCTTAATGTCAAGTTCACTATAAGAGCTCTGTGCTTTGGGTGTTAAAACAAGAAGTTCAAGCTGAGGCATTTGTGATGAGGCTCTTGTAGCTTGGATGCATGGGATGCTACCACTGGATACGCTTTGACAATTTCCCTAGATGTTATTTCCTTGACAAATTGTACAGATACAGAATTCACTGCACCAGGAATGGTGAGGGCTACCATCTTAGATGGTTTCAAAGGAGAGACAGGCTAAAAAAAATCAAATAATCAAACAGTATTTATATTCCACTTTTTAACAAAAAGTTCACAAAGTGGTTTACAGAGAAAGGCTGCAATCCTGAAGACATTTTCCTGGGAGTAAGACCCATTGAACACAATGGGGCTTACTTTTTGAGTAGACATGGTTAGGCTTGTGCTCAAAATGAAATAATTAATGGGTCCATGTCCCAAAAGGGTTCACAATCTAAAAAGATGTTAACACCAGCAGAAGCCACCAGATAAGTCACTGCTGGGGTGAGAAGGGCAAGTTACTCTTCCCTGCTATATAAAAGATGAACACCCACTTGAAAAGGTGTCTCTTGCCCAGTTTGAAGGGCAAATTCATGGATCTTTGGTCTGATCCAACAGGATTATTCTGATGTTTCTATAGTGTTGCACTAGGTGTACCAGGAAGAATGTATTTTGTGTGAAGGTGTACCATTTCATAAAAATTTCAAAAAACTGCCCATACAGATAGCCCTGCTTTCTGACAATTTGTTTTCCAACAATCTCAACACATTTCAATTATACCTGAAAATCCTTCATTCAACACATGCACTGTTCTTTCAACTTGTCGTTCTAAAGTTTGAAATTGCCCTGCACGTGTCAATTTGCATAGGACAAGGTTATTCAAACTGTTTTGGTCTGAGTTTATGTGTGTGTGTGTGTGTGTGTGTGTGTGTGTGTGTGTGTGTGAGAGAGAGAGAGAGAGAGAGAGAGAGAGAGAGAGAGAGAGAGACCATCTGCACAAAAAATAGGAAGCAACTTTTATAAACTAAAAAAGACTAGGTTCTGCTTTACAACCACTTCCACTTTTCAACAGTTTTCCTGTACCTAACCTGTCAAATGAGTGAGGACACCTGTATGTCCATTTTGTTAGTACAACTGAAGGGGAGATTAATGTTCAAACTTCTCTGTTTAATGGCATGGGATCTGCATATGCTGTTGTGTGACAGGCAGTGTGTAGCATCCCCAGTATTTAAACTGACATCGTCTATACCTGCAAGCAGTGTGTAAAGCTCAGCAAAAGCCCACACTTCCTGTTTCAAGAAAGGATGCAGAAAAAAAGGCAACTATGCAAAATCTACCAATTTAATTCATATTGGTGGAAGGGGATAGTGGGGGAGGGAAAGAAATGAGAAAAGTGAATCAAAGTTTGTGTTTCAGATTTGGCTTGAGATCATTATGAATAATCTCTGGCCCCATCTGGAAAAAATGAAATGGGATTAAAAATAAAAGAAGTGATGTCATTAAGAAAACATCTGACATTTTAATGTTGATGAAGGCTAAATTCATGTGTGTGACTGCACTGGGACCATGGGGGGGGGGGGAGGAGGTGAGAGAGGGTGGAATACAAATTAAAAGCAGTCCCAGTCTACTTTGACCCATGGAGCCTGCTTTAATGCATAAGCCTTGAAAGAAATTCTCTTACATACACAATAAGCTCCCTCTTTCATCAGTACTCACAGTTTCTCCCAACAGGATTGTGAGTGCCTTTGATGCAGGCTTGAAACTATGTATTACTTGGTTTATGACCCTTTTGAGTCTATTCTGATCAGACTAGGAGGCCAACATTAATATCCAGGGCTTGCTTTTCATTTTCACCCATGACGTATCATGGAAGAAGAAGAGGAGCACAATCCTAACTGTGTCTACTCAAAAATAAGCCCCATTATGTGCAATGGGTCTTACTCCGAAGAATGGGTCTTTAGGATTGCAACCGAGTATTCAGGTTAGTCCCTCTGAACAGATATGCTTCATGCTGGTCAAAAGGCAAAATATAAGGATGGGATGCAGGCTGTGCTGGAGGGGACAAGTGGTGATATATGTCTGACATTCTGCTTTGTGGTCACTGAGAAAAGTAATTGCAAAAACTTTACTGGAGAAATGGAAGCACCTACTCTAAACATCTGCAAAAGATGCTCTAAACGTCTGCAAATACAATGACAGTGCAAACCTAACCCCAGTACAAGTCCCCAGCACAAGTCCCATGCTGGTTTGGGGATGTAGCAAAAGTGTCATAAGGCTCTTCTGTGCCACCTGTGGGGGAGTTTGGCCAATGCCCAGCTCTGCGACACCAGCTGGATCCAATCGTATCGGCTCTGCCTTTCCATTGGACTAATTCAGTGGCGTAGAGAGGGGGGATTTGCTGCTTGGGTAACAGCCTATCCTCCATAACAATCCAACCCAGGCTTTCGTGCTTCGCATGCAGCGTATGCAGTGCTGAGCACGATACCATAGTCTTTCAAGACTGACGGAGGCCTGCTTTTGCTTTTAGACATGAGCCAGCATCCCCACACCACCACGGGAAAGGGGATATGGGTGAGCTGTACTGGCCTAAATTAGTTAAGACTGCACTGATGTGAGGCATGTAGCAGCATCTAAAACAGTTGAGAAGCTGACTGCAAGCATCCTGTTGCTATATATACCATATAACTGGTATATGTTCACTTTTAACATCAACCTTCTTTCTGCCTCTGCTCCTATGTGATTCAAGAACACAAAATAGTGGCGGTTAGTGGCGTGCTTCAGGAAAAAGATCTTTAAAAGTGAACTTTGTAGCTCTGCTTCATATAGACCCCTTGCCATCAGGTTTGTCCAGGAAATCTGTCCAACTCTTGCATACCAATTCTCAATCAAGGAAATGGAATTCAGTTTACTGTATAGACCAAATACCAATTTAGACACAACTAACAGAAATAAGAAGTCTTTATGGTGTAAACTGGAGTGACTTCCTTCAAAGATGAACAGGAGAACCATCCTGGCGGTGATCAGAATGCCAATTATCAGCAAGATCTGTATAAAAAGGATTTCCCCAATAACTTGAAACCTGGTCACACAACGACCACATGTGGTGATTTTGTATATTGTACAAAGTGGTATAGCATTTGTGCTACATTGGGAGGCTGAAGTTATGAATACAGTGAAGCTGTGAGGGTACTACCTGTGGTTTAATTTACCCCCAAATTCAGAGTTACTATGGGCACGTAATGTCTCTTACGTGCACCCGTAGTTACTGCTCTTCCTAGTGAAAACCTATGGGAAATTCATATTGGACTCCAGAGCAAATTGTTTTTACACCGGAGCAAGGACTCCTGTAGTTACTCTGGATTTTGCCCTTTGTTTTTTTTATAGAGCCCTGATGGATAAAGTCATCTAGTCCAGCTTCTTGTATCTCAGAGTGGCCCACCAAATGTTTCAGGGGGCACACAAGACAAGAGACCTGCATCCTGGTGCCCTTCCCTATATCTGGCATTCTGCAGAAGCCTGCTTCTAAAATGCTATATATACCCATCGTGGCTAGTAAACTGTGATGGACTTTTCCTTCAAAAAATTGAGTGCCTTAGGTGCCCTTGGGGAGAAATGCAGAATACAAATCAATCAATTGCCAAGTAAACAAACAGATTTGTTCAATCCCTTCTTAAAGGTTTCTAGGCCAGATGCCATCACTGCACCCTGTGGCAAGGAGTTCCCACAGGATGGGATTCCACACTGTGTAAAAACAATATCTTCTTTTTCTGCCCTAACACTTTCAACACTCAATTTTAGTGGATGTCCCCTGGTTCTAGTATTGTATGAGAAGTAAAAGAGCATCTTTCTCTATCCACTCTTAACAACCCCTGCATAATTTTGTATGCCTCAATTATTAAATTATTGTTTTTCCCAAACAATCTTCAATCCACAAGGTATACAGGGAAATAGCAGCATCAGGGGAAGGATTTGAAATGGAAAGATTATATTGGGGGGCATCTGCATCCTTCTCTCTGCAATGCAGTGCTACATGATTGCTCTTCCACAGAAGATAATTTAAAAAAACAAAACAAAATGTTGCTCGTATTTCCCATGCTATGTTTAGTTGTGTTCAAAGCCAGGCCCACTAACTGAAAAAGGCTGCAATCCTAAGGACACTTTCCTGGGAATAGACATGGTTAGGATTGTGCTCAAAGTATTTTTGAAAAAATTTTGTTGAACATGACATGAGGTCAGCTAGTTACTTACGGTTTATTCAATACTGATATTTGCAGGGAAATAGCTTTGGTCAAATCATTCATTGAGATGATTGTCAAGACCAGTGGAAGTACAGGCAAAACATTTCCAAAGATTTTGTATCTGGAAATTACATACTGTTCCTGCAACTACTTATAGTGGTTTTGGAAGTTCTATGATTTTGCTGAATTGAGATATGGGGGCCTGGTAAAGAGAGATCATAGGAAAGGAGATGTGCCTTGCTTAGGGCATAATTTGCAGCCATAAGAAAGAGGGTCTCTTATTTCTGCAGCTGTCTGTAGTATTCCTTGCTGATTTTCCCACATTCTCACCTAACTCTCAATGTTGAAAGCTACCCCACTGACTTAGAGCCTGACATACCTTCCTCCACAGACACAGGAAAGGGAGGCAGCTCAGCAGTTGGTGTGTGATAGGGTGCAAGAATAGTGCACTGGCAGAGAGATATATATTAGAAGCTGACACCAGGCCCATATAATCAGTGGGACATCAGGAATGTCAGCAATTTTCCAAGGCACTATCAGCTCCCTCCATGTTTGTAGGCTAAGGAAAACCAGCCGAAAGGGAGGGAAACAGCTTAATGTTCTTAACATCTGGATGGAGCAAAATCACCAATCCCAATTTACGCTGTTGAGCCAATGTCAAATACTACATAGTATAGTGAACAGTTATTTTTTAAAAGCCAATCAACTGGGAAATAAGATAAAATTTAAATCCATGACAGCAGATATCACAGAACCAATAATAATATGATCAGAACCACTGCAGATCCTGAAACAGATCTGAAACAGATTTTCATCACTACTTCTTTCTTGGTTGCAAAAGTTCTGAATTCTGTACAATTCATGCCATTTTATTTCAAAAAGCTCTCTGAGGGCTTGAAAAACGAAATATTTTCACCTTCCCAAAAGTTGCGGCATCTTCTCCCACTTAAAATTCACCAGAATCTAAGCCTAAATCAAAATGAGGTTGAAAAAGCATAGTTTGAAACATTGCAAGATGTCAGATTTTTAACAGGCATCTTAAGTTTGTGAATGACCTGTTGTTGTTTTTTTTTTTGCTTTTGCAGTTCACAATATGTACTTAGCAACATCACACAAAATTAAGTCTAGGTGATCTGTGCACAAGCTTTAGAACTTGTGTAGAAGTGTAATCCTACATTTACCTGTGAGTAAAGCCTCTTTGATTATAATGAGACTTGGGTTGCACTCCTATGCATGATTTCTTGGAACTACACTCATACGAATACAATCAGTGGTGGGCACCAGCAGGTTCGCACCTATTCTATAAAACCGGTTCTTAACAAGAGATAGTACATATAAAGTTTAAAAATAGCCATTTAAAAGTGGCTGCCAGATGGACAGAGAACCGGTTCTTAATTTCTTTGAAGCCCATCACTGAATACAATGGAGCTTACATCTGAGTAGGCATGCAAAGGATTGTGCTGTTACTTCTGAATAAACACATATAGGACTGGGCTCTAAATTGAAGCATTTATTTTTACATGAAAATGTCCAGGGTTCAATTCAAAAATCTTTATAAAATTCAAGGGCTGCAAAAGAACCCTATCAGAGCTCCTCAAGAGCTGCTACAGACAAACACTAATGCATTCAATGGACCAGTGGTCCAACTGATTGTGATGTAGCTT
This sequence comes from Cryptoblepharus egeriae, assembly GCA_030015325.1. Taxonomy (NCBI): domain Eukaryota; kingdom Metazoa; phylum Chordata; class Lepidosauria; order Squamata; family Scincidae; genus Cryptoblepharus; species Cryptoblepharus egeriae. Next base: position 64,995,020 of record JAREYC010000001.1, on the reverse strand, counting down.
CATATATATCAATATAGCCTTAAAGTATATCATGATCTTTTGGGAATCCCTTTGTTTTTACTGTCCTGGTAGATGGGTTTCAAATAGGCAGCAAAAACAAGTTGATTGAATATTTTGATGAGATATCATGCAGTGCTTAGTTTGGTGGGTTCCAAGTTGTGAGGGCCTAATTGTGTATTTGTTGTTGTGAAACTCCTTTCTAATAATTGTGGCAAGAATGTATTACTCCAGGACTTCAAACTTGAAGACGCCAACATGTCTAACTGACAGAACAAATAATAGATGCAAATATTATAGTTTGGATCTGTAAGGTGATCCTCAACAATGCAGTCCACAAAGAAAACTAGAGACATCAAGGACAAAAATTAGAATTGAGACGAAGTCCTTTGAAACCAAATCAAATTAATGTGGTGAAGACAGAACTTTGATTCAAACTTAATAATGGTGATTTTTGTTCCTGTTTTAACATGCCTCAGAGCCCACTTTATAGGCATATGTTTCCATGTTACATCAAAGGACATAAACATTCTGCTTCAGGTCCTAATATCCTCTTTTATCTAATTATCATACGTTTTCATTTTAAGTAATGTAAGCCCTACCTCTCTCCTTCTGCAATAATGCTGGCAGAGTTTGCAATTCCTACGTTTTTGCAATTCCTAAGTTTGCAATTCCTAGCACTTTTTTCCTAATATGTGAAATCCATTTAAAATATCTGTACATCTAAAAAGTTGATTCCTAATATTCTGTCTTCTAGCATGACCAAGAAACAGAAACTGGGATGGAGCTATGTGGATAAGAGACTTTATGTGAATCCAGAGAAAGTTGTTCTTACTCTGGAGCAAGGACTCCCCGTAGTTCCTCTGGATTTTGCCCTAAGTCCAATCCTATGGCTTCAGTGAAGGGCTGCTGCAGCAACAGTGGAAGGCTTTTGCCTTTACATTCAGGCTTTTTTCCACACCAGCAAAACAGCTGGTGCAGAAACAAATAGCCTCATACCCCCAAATCCAGAGTAACTACAGGAGCACGTAAGAGACCTTACGTGAACCCATAGTTACTGCACCACCTATTGAAAACATATGGGAAATTCATATTGGAATCCAAAGTTGTTCTTACACCGGAGCAAGGACTCCCTGTAGTTACTCTGGATTTTGCCCACAGTTCACTTATGTTGGGGAAAGGGTCGAAAGTTGCTTGCCTTCAGGATGTCAGTGGCTATAATATGGCTTGCTTCTGAGTAGACCTGCATTGCTCAATATTCACAACAGGGTTCCCATCCTTTCTTCTCTTCTTCCCTGGTTTTGCAGCCAACTGAATGGCTGAAACACCTAAGTTTCTGCCTCCTGTGCCGCCTCAGCAGATGAAAATGTCACAATTATGAAGCTTTGCTCATGAATGTTTGTTTCTGCCTTCCTAGTAGAAACAGCATAATAACTTTCTTCCACCTCTCTTGTCTGACTGGGTTATATTAGTCCTTAGGATGGAACTCCCAGCTGCTTGCCTGCTGCATGATGGCTCCCCAAGGTTTTTCCAGACCGCATAAGTAGTAGGCAAGCATCCCAGAGGCAGGGACTTGACTTGTTGACTCTAAAGAACACTGAAGTGGGGAAATCCCTACTTGTATCTTTTCCAGTTACAAACACACAACTCTAGAGACTGGGAGCCAGCTCCAAACTGGAATTTTCATGACTTAAGTGCAACTCACAAGAGTCAAGTTCCCAACACAGACTTTGAAGGGCCTGCTGTGGGGCTCCTCACAGCCATGCTCCTCACAGAAATGGTTTAACTTGGCTGGTTTAAAAGGCTATTGGGAATGATTAACTTGGGTGGATGGTGCCCTTTTCTCTTAATTATGAATTTGGGATGTGGTGGATGCTGTTGCTATCATGAACCACCCCACCACCACTCCCAATCTTTACCCCTCCACCTCCATATCCCTTTCAGTGGCTGTTCTGCACCAGCAATAAGTGGTTCATTGAGTGGACCAGCAGAGAGGCTGCAGCAGTGGTGGGGCCTCTGTACTTGGCACTATGCCAGCATAACTGGCCTATGGGATCGGACTGTTAATTTATTCCAAAAGAGGTATACTTCAAAGTATATGTTCACTCTCCCTGCTGAAATCAAGAAGGCTGTTAGAAATGTTTAACTTGGGCTGGAGAGTTCCCTTGTCTTTTAAAAATGGAGCAGAGCTTCCTTGTAAAAGAGCTCTTGATAACAGTGTTATAATGATAACAGTGTGCCCTTGTCCAAGCGGGGATCTCCACCAGTCATCATCCTCATTCTCTCAGCACATGCTTCTCTTTCTTATGCACCGCCGTATCTATACACAGTTCTCATTCTGTGTGACCCTGCGGTCACACTGTTTCCATTACGACATTATTGTAGGCTCAACCAGACTTGCTTCAATGCCAACTCTAGTCTGTCATTCCCTTTGCAGAGCAACAGTAAAGAAATCACTGTTTTAAGCTGACGAAGAGCAGATTTCTTACTAAGTAAATACTGATGTTTGGGTAGGGAAATTAAGTTATAAAACTGTGTCTACAAAGAGACACCAAACCACAGATGGACTTTGTTAAGGCACTACAATACAATACTATTCACATTGGTTAATTCAATTGCCGGCTACTTAACAGGTTGTTTGTTTTAAATCCTGATTTTTTTTCTTTTTCTCTCGTCAAACAGATTAGAGAGTTGATTATAGGCGCAGCACTAACCAATTTAGGCTGGCCTAACGCATGTGGCATATCTTCCTGTAGTGGTGTGGGGATGTCGGCAAATGCTTGTGCACTGTCCTAATCCACCCCCGTAGGAGTAGGGAAGAAGTGCCTTATGACACTTTTGCGACACCCCCTGCTCAGCACAGGACTTATGCCAGGGCTTATGCTGGCCTAAGTGGAGATTAGGATTGCAGCCTATATCAGGCTTCTTAACCACAGTGTTCTAATGGAAATGTTATTGTCATTCCTTCGTATACAATTGTTAATTTTTTAAAAAAAATACTAGATACTGAGAATTTCCTGCTTTAACTCAGCAGTGTGGGAGTCTCCTGCACAGTTAAAGTAAGAACCCCGAGGTCATCCAGAAAGGGCTGACTTGGTAACTTCCCATGCTGGTTCCATTACAGCTCCATAATATCAGATGACACAATCCTAATTTGTGCTGGAACAGGCAGGCCAGTGTGACTGGAATGTATCCACCATAAGTTCTGGGCAGCCAGTTACTCGGTCCGAAGCAAAGGCAACTGTTCTCCTTAAGCCACAGAAAGCTTCTGCAGTTCCAATGGGGCTATCTGGATATGAGCCACCTTAACTGGCAGTGCAAATTTGATTAGCATGGAACTGCCCTGGGCTCCAGGGAAAGGGGTTAGATCCTGGCTCTGCCTCCTGCTCTCCTCAGCCCAACCTTATGTTCTTACGCCACTCACTTCAGGACAGCTGACAAAATGATCCAGGACAGCTTTGGAGAGGGTCAGTAACCTGAGGAACAGCACATGCAGGAAAAACTCAGGTCTAATCCTAAACATCTCATTTAAAATCTGCAGAAGCAGGGCTAAAAGAGCCTTTTGCATGAAGTCCTGGAAGGCTGCTGTGAGCCAGAGGAGGCAATGCTGGGTTGATGGTAAGAGTCAGCACAATGCAGCTTCTTACACTGTACATCAAGAGAAGGTGCAGTATCTCTGACAGTTATCAGGGTGATAATATAGAATGAAGGACAGAGTGGCCTCTACCTTTAACCACTGCATAGGAGTGAAAATTGGGGCAGGTTTAGCTCATCATAGAAGGGTTTAAAAAGCAGCTCCTGTCTCAATTCTGTTTTCTATGCAATGGGTAAAGGTAGAGACCGCTCTGTCCTCCATTCTATATGGTCACCCTTATCCAGTCTTTTAAAATACCAATTCAATTTCCAACATAATGTCCTTTCACTTTTAATGTGCTACTTTTAGGGTTTGGTGTGAACTGCAAAAGTAACACTATTATGGAACAAAAGTGTCTGGTGAAAAAAGAAAAGTCAAGTTTTCTGGCTTCTCTTCACTTTCACTGCAGCTCTCATCTGTCTTTGAGGGACCAGATAGGATGCTGGTCGCCAGGCTTTTCAAGATATCTGTATTTCCTATAGTACTTTAGGGCTTTGATGTTCTGTGAAGCCATTTTGGCTTGAGTGTTTAGGGTTCCAGGATCTCCATATCAGGGAAAAGAATATATCAAAGATGGTTTTAGCAACTAGCAGTGAGTGATAACTTCTGCTTTTTAAATTGTGCACTGTCACAGTTCCTAAAGTGTAAGATAAGTACAATTTGTTAAGGAAAAGTGTTTTAAAACCATGTGAGACATCTACAATTCATCATAAGATTGATATGACAGGCTTTGCTGAAAAATAAAAACAGGCAGATTATCTGCAGCATGGTAGGTGAAGCAAAGAGGAAAAGGCGATCAGAATTTGATTCATAGGGTAAAACTTGTGATGCCTTTAAACTTGCATTTGCTTCTATTCATTCGTGTAGGCTTTTTGGTACCACTGCATCCAACAATGCTGCCAAGTCTAGGATTGGGCTGTCCTTTCCATTAGGGAGAAAGGAAGAGTAAAAATTAAAATAATATCTTTTTCAGGAGACATGTAGAGTTCTACCCAAGAAACCTCCATTAATATTACAGGAGCAAAATTTTGTTACAGTTACAGTTGCCAAATGCTTTTAAAGATATCTTAGATTGAAAGAAGGTTGAGTATGCATGAATGTCAGACATGTATCTCTTGCCTTGTGTGCTCCCGGAGGAAGCTAGTGTGCCCTGTGAGATGAAGCAAGCTGGACTAAATGAGACCTTGACCTGATCCAATGGGCTCATGTTCTTATGTTCATGTCCTTGAACTTGTGCATTGAAGGTTCTGCGTATTTGAGGGAGGAATGGGAAAAAGCCCCACTATGGAGCCCTCTTTTACTGAAATTATTATGATGTACACCATATGATTTTTACCATATAGCAGTGGACAGAGGGCTTATTTTTGACAGCATAATGTTTATGGTAGGCTGTCAGCATGCTGCATGATGTAAACCCCTATGTTAGCCAAATAAAAGTATGTTCTTTACATAAAACATTCAGCAAGTTTTTTCTTTAAAGGTATGCTTAATCTGGGGTGCAAAAACAAAACAAAAATCATTTTTTTAACTTTAAAGTGGAATGTAACTCATTTTTAAAACAGAAATTTGGCTACAATCCTAACATGTCAGATATTTGCCAGTAACAAGACGCCACTCTAACTAGGTTCTACAGAAAAAGCTCTGCTATAAATAAAAAACTTTATGTATATTACATATTTTTAAAACAAGCCTGGATTTTCTAAAAGTCTGGAAAGGAGGGGCAAAGAGGGATGGAAATCTGAGTGCACAAAAAGAGGGGGGGTCCTTTTACTTGATTCTGATATTCTCTGCGCAGACCCTTCTTAAAAAAATATGGTCGCAGAAGCTTTTAGAATCCATCATTTTTCCACAATATTCTTCCACATCATTTTATACATCATTTTATACAAATATCACAGCCCTTTTTTAAAACGTAGCTTTTAATAACAAGTGCTTTTACTCCACCCAAAACTTCACATCCCATTTTTTATAAAGAATTCTTTCCCTTCCAAGGCAACCCTTATTTAGGGAGTAGGTCCTGCGGAAGGAATCTTCTGATGCACGGATACATTACAGATGAAGAACTTTTTATGTATATCTGCTTAGGAAACCTTCAAAATGTGTGTAGAAAGCCTTCTATGTGTTCAGACTCTTATAACACATTATAATGCAGTAGTTCTTAAAGTGGGGGTTGTGGAAAGCTGAGCACTGCTATCTTGGGTGCTGCCGTCTTGGAATGGGGCACATAGGCTGCAATCCACTCTTTCCTGGTAGCAAGTCTCAAATTAAATAGGACTTCACAGTAGACATGGAGGAGCTCTGGCATCACAATGATGTCACTTTCTGTTTGATGTCACTTTCAGCCATGACCTCACTTCAAGGTTGATTGCATCACTTCTGGTGTTATCCTGGATGTGGACCTTCCCATTTCTGCTGTAATTGCACAGATCTTGTTATATGTGATAGAGCACACATGGAACATTTTGTTCATGGCTCTGTTATTACTATTTTAGACCTTCTTTCTTTGCACTAATAGGAGCATCTTGACAATTGCCAAACAAGACAGTCCCTACAATCCAGAGTAACTATGGGAGTTACTCCCATAACTACACCCATAGTTATGGCACCACCTAGTGAAAACCTATGGGAAATTTATATTGCAATCCAGAGTAAATTGTTCTTACACCGGAGCAAGGACTCCCCGTAGTTACTCTGGATTGGGCCCAGTATCTCCTATGTGTTGCTATCGCTACCCAGAATGGCTTCCACATTGGAGGAGGCGCTTACAAAGTGCGTTGTGGCACATCCAGTATCATTTTCCTCCCTTTATAGCTATAATCATAATCATACAATCATACAACTATAATCATACAATTTCCAAGGGGATTACTTCAGTGGTGGGCTCCAACAGGTTTGCACCTACTCTAGAGAACCAGTTGTTAATGAGATATAGGACATATAAAGTTTAAAAATAGCCATTTAAAAGTGGCTGCCAGATGGGCATAGAACCAGTTGTTAATTTCTTTGAATCCCATCAATGGATTACTCCCACGTTGGCTTGCACAAGTTGGCTTTGCGTTAGGTCGCAAACCTAAACACACTTTTCTAGGAGTAAGATCCACCGAATACAATAGATTTACTTCTGAGTAAACATCCATAGATTTTCACAGTTTGTCTTCTTGAATTTGTTTAGAACTAATGGAATATGTAAATCAGCAGTTCCCAAACTATGAGTCTATGGCCACAGTCTATGGTCGTAACTCAATTTTTTTGTGGGTTGCAAAACTGAGAAGGCAGATCTATGATTAAACGACCTGCTACTTGATGTAGGGAGCAATGCTGCTGAATCACCATTATAGCCAAAGAGGTTTGAGCTACTGGTAAAGTGAAGCTTTTTTAGTGGGTCTTGATGCCAAAAAGTTTGGGAATCACTGATGTAAACATATTTACAGTCCATATGCTGGGAATGGAAATTGGCTTTTTAGAAAGACCCATGTGGTTGCATTAAAAACAACTCATAATGGTATGTGAAGAAGCAGCTGAATGAAAGCTGAAGAGGTGTAAGGATAATTTCACAGGAGGCAAAATGCATTTATTACATGCCTATTTGAAAGACATCATTCTCTTTTTAGCAAGCTTGGGATACTGAATGAACAATTGGCCAATGGGAAAAACGGCATAGATTATAAATGGCAGAAATTAGTGTTGGGGCAGGGGGAAGACCTGCATCTAGTCAACCTCTCATTTAATTTCACATTGAAAGGAGTGGGTGCTTGGTTCTGAAAGCATATGCAGGCTTCCTGATATGATTGTTTGAAAAAGTGCTAAGCTGAATGTTCATGTTGTTTTCCAATATAAAAGTCCTTGTTTTGGTGGAATAAGAACAAGTCTGGTGGAAGTGGAAGAATTTGCCAAAAACAACAAAACCTGTCAAACAGAAAGAGAGAATATCCTGTACATGCAAAGGTTTCTAGGTTCAATCTAACATCTCCAGATAGGTCTGGAAAAGATCTGACTGGAAAGCTGCTAGTAGTCATTGTGAGCTAGGTAGAGAAATGGTTTAGCTGAGAAGGCAGCTTCGTAGGTATAAATTTTGAAACTCAAAAGCGCTTTATAGACAGCCAATCAGAAATCATATAGTGAAGAGATGATTTCATAATGTCATGTGGCTAATTATGTTGAAAACATAAATTATGTCCTTGCACTGCTGTCATTTTGAGTCATGCAAAGGGAAAGACATGCCTCAGTTGCAGAGACAAAGACAAAGCCCCTAGTCTTGTGTTGGTGGTTCTGTTTGGTGGTTCGATCCCACATAGGAAGGCTTTCACCCTGAACCGGTTCTAGTGACATGCAGTTCTAGTGACATCAAGACTACTTGCCTTGGATGAGGATGTCCATTTGATTGCACATGTTACTGAAAGTATATGGCACTACATTACCAACCTGTTCACATTTGTCACAGCTACTCATTTATGTGACTGGATTGATAACTGGAAAGTATCATCCTGGCTGCTTCAAGAACAGAGATGTGTTATCTTTTCCCAAAACCCTCTCAAGAACTATTTCATGTCCATTTGAAAATCGGTATAAAAATTGTCAAAAAGAGGGCACATTTTATAAGAATGGAAAGTAAAAATCACCATTACATCTCCCAGTTGATTGAGTCCTCAGTTGGCTTACAGGATGCTCTCCACATGCTGATCAAAGATAGTTTTGAGCTGTAAGAACTTTTAAATATGTGAATGTAAAGAACTATTTCTCATCACTTTATTCGTGGATGCTTCTTCCATTAAGAACATGCTTCACTCTTTCATTTAAACCAGTGAAGCTTAAAAGTGCTTTATTCTGGCTGAATTGTGCCCAATGAAAGAAAATGATAATAAAAATTATGGTTGTAACCAATCTCTTCTGTGCATGGAAGATGCAACAGTCATGTGTAGAGGATAGAAAACTCATCTGCACTCTGTTTCAGACCATGCTCCCTCTGCATACTACATGTGGAAAAGACACAGTTTGTTTGTGTCTCTATGGCAGTGATTGGCAAACTACAGTCCACAGGCAGCATCCAGCTTTTAAATCTAAAAATTCAACCTCACCCATAATGGTTGCCCCGCCACAAAAAAAAAATAAAAATTAAAATTAAGTTTGCAAATTTCTTATCTGTATGCCTTACAGTGTAAGGGAAGATGCTTCCTTTCAGTATCATTCTTTTTCTGGTCACGTCTTTCTGCATTATACTAATTTCCTTTTCTTAGCTTTAGGGCCTAACCAAGAGGTTCATACCTGCATATCAAACACTCAGGCATTCTTATTGTTTACAGTCCCAATACCTGCTGGTCTCTATGCAAACAAAAATTACTGACCTCCCAAGCCTGAATTGCTGAGTCAGAAGTAAATAAAAGGAGGCAATTTGGATTGTCCAAAAAGATTGCTATTCTTTTTGAAGAGTATTTTAAGACCTTTTCTTGTCACTGTCACAGAGAGGAAAATCACACAGTGATATTGGTCTGATTCAGAGGCATTTGGACACTTCCTTTTATGTACATCTCTTCTTGTTCTTCATTTAAGCTGCAATCCTAACCTCCAGTAGGCTGGCATGATCTTTGGCATAGCCCCATGCTGACTTGGAGATGTCACAAATGTGCCATAATGCACTTCTCCACCACTCCTGGGAGTGGGGAGGTTAGGTGAAGATATGGCAGGTGAAAACGTTCTTAAAAGAGGATAAATCTAAAATATAAAAAAATTATCTTATAAGGTAAAGTCCATGTACCTGAAGTCCATGGTTCTGAGAAGAGATCAAAGTACAATGTGGATAAAGTAAAAAAAGAGAGATCTTAAACTTTTGGCCACAAAGTAAAAACAAACTTGAAAGTGGCCTTTTAATGTTATTTATTTATTAGCCACATGTTTGCATCCATTGGTCTAGCAGCAGTAATTTTGGTCAAACTGTGGGATCTTACTAGAGGTTTTTGGATGAGGGACTTGGTCAGCTACTCTCTAACCCTCATTGGGCTTGTACAGAAACGAAAGAATTTCCAGGAACCAAGTTGAAGACCCTTTAAATTGATTTGATGGGTGTTGTAAAGCCACCGTAACATAAAAGGCAGACAGCAACCCAATCTTCTACAAATTTTCCCAGAGGTGAATCCCATGGATTTCAACAAGACTTCCACATATGTTTGCTAAGAAATTGCTATTTAAACATACTGTACATCATTGCTGTGTTTTCAGACCATTTCAATATCAACTGTTAAAATAGTAACTTATTGCAAGATAATCTTATGCAAAATCAGAGTTTCTGGCACATGAAAAGTAAATCCAGGCATGTCTGGTTTAGCATCAAATGGAAGGCATCCAGACATCCACTTGAAAGAATGTGGAGCAAGCCAAAAATATTGCAGATGTGAAGTGTATTAGTTTGTTGAGCCCCAAGTCTCTCTCTCTCTCTCTCTCTCTCTCTCTCTCTCCCCCTCCTTTTCAACAATGTGTTTTGTAGGTGCATGGCAAATCAGGCCTAGTTTAACCCCAGCCACTTGGGTGGTCTAAGATTCTAGATTAAAGCTTGTAGAATCCTTTAAACTACATGATCCAATCCCAGTTGGTTTGACTCATCCCTTCCTTCTTCCGATGTTATGAAGCATGGAATTGTACACAGATATTTTGGAGAAGACTATGTCCTTCAGTGGCTGATTGATGGCATGTAAGTTGAATGAACAAAGGGAAAGGACCCTGCCATTTCAGCTGGGTCTGTTGGAATACTTCATGAAAGAAATGTGGCTACTGCAAAATAAATTTTTCTAATCACCTAAAACACAATTTTCCATTTTCACATAGTGATTTAATATATTTTTTACTGCCATAGAATGTCTCACTTAAAAAACATGGACATTTTCAGACTTTCAACAGTCATGGCATGCTAGCCAAGTTGTGATTTCTAATTGTTAAAATAGACTATTAATATTATTCTGTTAGCTATATTAGAATATTATTCTATTAGACAATGGGTGGAAACATAACCATGTCTACTCAAAAGTAAGCCCATGGTATTCAATGGGTCTCACTCCCAGGGTCTTATTCCTATAGGCTGCAATACTAAAGACACTTTCTTGGGAGTAAGCCCCATTGATTCAACAAAATGGGGCTTACTTCTGAGTAGACATGGTTAGGATTGGGCTCATATTCTATTATTATTCAAATAGACCTAGCAGGCAAGTAAGCTATATTTTTAGAAATCAATTTTCTACACATCAGGCATTGATATTTTTTTTAAAAAAACGGACATATCTATAAAATTGGTACAAATAAAAGATAAAGAAAATACTAATTCTGAATGATGAGTTCTGAATGATGCCACAAATTAACACTTGTACTCTTGAGTTTCTGAGTTCACCTGAAGGCTAAAGTAACTTTAGAGAACTGGATCCTTTGTTGCCTCTCCTATTACTACTATAGTACACCCACTGTGTTTTTAAGCACAATTTTTCCCCACACTCAGTACACTGTTCAATATGAATGTAAAATATTATTTACTGTGACTTCTCAGGTTTTTTTTTACTGCTGGCATATATGTGACACAAAAAAAACCAAACAAGATAGATATAAATTGGTGAAATCTGACTGTTGGCAGGTTTTGAGTTCACAAATAATGGATAGAAAATAACACATGACTACTACCTATTTCTACTGACTACAATTCCCAAATATGCCAATTTAAATACAATGAACTCCAGCTTTTTACTGTTGATTTGTCAATTTGTACATGTTATTTGTACATCGGCTCTGTGGGTGGGAGGGTAATTCTCTCTATCTTCCAAAGACAGTGAGAAAGTTTTAAACAAATATTGTCATTATTTTAATAACTAAGAACAAAATCCTCTTTTGTTTTCCTGCACTAAGGTAAGGACAATGCAACTCCAAAGTAAGGGAACAAACACTGCTTTACCTTGAAGAGACCTCTGTTATTGCCCCCCCACTGCAGAATGCAGCACATGCCCCACTAGCACAGCTATGTTGTAGGAAAATTTGATACAAATGAGCCCCAATGGAGCCAATTTTAACCAACACAAAAGCAGTGGTGTTAAAAGCCCAGTGCTTTAGCCAGAGCTAGATAAAAGCAGGCTGGAGATCTCATCAGAGGATGGGAACATTTTTCCTTTTATCCTGAGTAAAGCCCTAGCTAACTCAATGGCTCCTCAAATCTGCACCAATGAAATCACTTGTGTAGACTTGAGTCTATACCAGCTAAATCACTGGCAAAGACAGCATGTTCCAGCAGTGTATCAATCTAGTAGGATTAGATTGTTAGGCTAAGTTCTACTGACTTGGGACATGCACAGAGCCATGGGTTGTTGTCTATGATTTTTAATCACTGTTCCATGGCACACAAGGTCTGCAGGTGTGCCATGGGACCTTGGGGAGGGCAACTGAGGGATTTGAGCCCACTACCAGCAACATGGTATGCATGTCAGTGGTCAAAAATCTGCCTTGACAATTTTAGCAGCTGTCATTGTGCCATGATATGAAAAAGGTTGAAATCACAGGGATAGAAGATTCAAGTCAGTGATCTACTTGTCTGTGCAAACTCACAAAATGTATAATATATGCAAGAGAACCAAGTTCCTGATCATCCAGCTGCTTGTTTAGAGACCAGGAAAAGCTCCAATTCTGAACAATCATCAACCAAAAGTCGCCAATAACTTTTTTCCAAAACTCCTGTCGCCAAAGTACATAAGAGGAAACACTGAGGTTTGTTGGACTATATGTTATGAAATTAAACTAATGCATGGGCTTCTTGCTTTAACAATGTGGCCTTAATGACAGGTGTGTGTTTTCATAATCTGCTTCTGATGACGTGAATTATCATCTTTTTAACAGATTTCGTTAATGATTTCACAATCCTATCCAGCATACAGCTTTATCAACAGGACATGTACTGCATCCTGCAGTGGAAGGGGGAGCAGACATGCAAGCCATCTCAAGTTAGAAGAACTAAAGTAGACACCTGAAGGAACTGCAATCCTAACCCCTATTAGGACAGCATAATTCCTGACACAAGTGGAGGCCTGGTGGTGTTGGAAAAGTGCTATAAGGCACTTCTGCACCACTCCTGAGAGGGTTAGACTAGTGCAGACAAGTGCCTGCCTCCCCACATCACCACAGGAACAGGGAGACATGTGTTGGCCTCTCCACACCACCATGGGAATGACCTCTCCACACCACCAGTGAGTTGTGAGTGAGTTGTGGGTTGTGAGTTGTGAGTGAGTTGTTCACCACCAGTGAACAGTGAGTTGTGCCAGCATAAATTGGTTAGGATTTCCCCTTAGTATTTTACCCTACGACCAAGGAACCCAAAGGAGGAAACATTTGTTCTTCAAGCTGCACTGGTGCTAGAAGGTTGGATAGGATTTGACTGTGAAAACTGCAGTTGGAAAACATTATGGGTGCAAGGCTGATATATTAACTAGAACCTAATTAGCCATAAGACGCTTCTGTTCATAACCACTGCCCAGATATGAGAGATAATTTCTTGTACTGGATGATTTCCAATTACTGAGAAGCCTTACAAACAACAGAGAGCAGTAATGAAAGGATGCGTAGCATCTTAATGCTCTGTATGCCCCTGGAAGTTACAAGGAAGAGATAGAACAGATGGTGGCAGTGAGCAGTGCTAATGGATTGGTGAGGCGTGAACTGCCCATGCAGAAACTGGTATACACATGTGCCACATACATGCATACTCACACATGCATAATGAAACCATATCTATTATCAGGGAGTAGGAAGTTCCCATGTAGAAACACATAGCAATTTAGCATTTTTAACGTGCACACTATATTAAGTGTAGATAACAATAGTATAATCATGTAAAGTGTTTTATGTCTAAGGTTGCTTCCACACTAGGCATTGCTTTGCTGATTAGCTTACAGCAGAATTAAAGCACTGGTTCTATATAATAGTTTTATATTCTACAGTAGTAGTTTTATACCCCACTTCTCAGGGTCTCAAATCTTCACAGACCACAGATTGAGAACCAATGGTCCAACGGGATCTGAAATGGAAGAATGGGATGTAGTGGTTTTTTGACTTTTTGAAATAGCTACTGCGGGAGCAACAAAATGGAGAAGAACCACAGTGGGAGAGTAGCTAGGACTTTTGGAAACTTTAGGACTTTTCCTTATGGAAGTTGATCCCTGGTTTTTCTGCTCCCTTGCCATTAAAATAATAATAATTGGTCTGTGTTGTGTACTCTCCATTGTGCATTCAACTCAGCCTTTTTTGAGGGAAGTATGGAAAAACAAAACTCATCACTCTCCAAAGGAACAGAACATTTAGAAAATAATCCATCCATTTTATTTTACTTCTCAAGAGCCAGCAATTAGGTCTTGCTCATACTAGTGGTTTACCCCCAACCGGTGGGGCACTTTGGATCCATACAGGTGAAAGAAATAGGTCTGTTCTAATTTTTTTTCTGCAGGACACGCAGAGAAAAAAACACTTTAATAAACCCATACAGAAGATATTGATCCATAAAGCTTCCATTTGGTTAGAAAGATGTAAGATGTTCTGTCTCTCTTTTTTCTAGGTCAGGACAAGAGAACATGTTCCAAGATGAGACTCTGTGCGTTTCTTTTTTATCTGGGGAGGCTGGCACTGCTGATTTATTGATTGGGGGATGAGAAAACTATCATAACATTAGAGGCCCCCTACCCCTCTAGAGTAGAGGGCTTCTTCCAGCCGTGCAGCTGTACAGCTTTGTAATTCTGTCTAAATAACAGCCACAGTGCTGAGACTGCATCCTAAAACATGCCAGGACATCAACCTACAAACAATGCTACCTTTCTTTGTTACATTTCACAGTGTCAGACAACTTTTAACCACACGAATGAAACTGCTTTGAAGAAGTATCTTGCTAAGTCAAGATCTAGCATGGAGTTTATACATGTTAGCCCTCCAGGCTCTAGGACTGTCAGCAGCTTTTTATTTTACTTTTTAGCTGAGTTAGGATTTTTTTCTTCTTCAAAAGTACAAGGGGGGAAAACCATTTGAGTAGGAAAAGCAAACTAAAATTGGGGAATGGAATATTGCAGTTAATATCACTTCAGTGAATGTGGAAGTAACTGTACTCTTATGCAAGGGATTTAGTTTTACTTGTTTTATGATGGATTTTAGACGGACAATCCCAATGACATAAATTTATGTTATCACTTTGATTCAAGGCTATATGAATGAGGAAGAAAACTTTTGAAAGAATTTTAAGGAACCTCCACATTTCCAGTTTTCTATGGTATTTTATTTAGTTGGGAAAAAATATGTATTTGCAACATGGAAATTTCAGAGTTCTATCATAAATGTCTATATTTAAAACAATTATTTTACTCCACCTTTCTGTCATACAGCTCTTAGGGGGCAGTATTTATGCATGGTTCATTATTTGGTCTTTAAAACCACTCTGTAATAGGTAAGCTGAGATATTGGTAACTGCTCAAATTTTGTCCAGGGTGTATCCTGAGTGAGTGGGAACTTGAATTAGGGCGCAATCCAGAGTAACTACGGGGCGTCCCTGCTCCGGTGTAAGAACAATTTGCTGGATAGCAATATGAATTTCCCATAGGTTTTCACTAGGTGGTGCAGTAACTACGGGTGCACGTAATGTCTCTTACGTGCTCCCATAGTTACTCTGGATTGTAGCCTGAGATTATCTCTAGACCAGGGATGGGCAAACTGGGCAGCTTTAGGAATCTTGAACCTTTAAAGAGAAAAGAGAGAATTTCAACAGGTGCAGTTTGTCATCTATAAAATTCCCATTTCTATAAAACTGTTAAAGGTCCAGGATCCCTAAAGTGGCCCAGTTTGCCCAGCCTGCTCAAGACCTAACTCAGCACTCAAACTGCTATACCCACCCAGACATTTCATATTCTTGACTAACCTGGTGGAACCATTTAAAATGAGGGAAATTTTAAAAGCAAACCCTGATGAAGAGCTGCCAATGAAATTCTCCTCTGCTGAGTTTGGAAACAAATTTAAGGGGCTCATTAAAGCTTGCCTCCAAGGAGAGGCAAACTTTACAACCCCCCCCCCTTGTTTTCCAACTCAGATGAAAAGTGGAGCGGAAAAGATCTGCCATTTCCCTCACTCCATGGCTCCATTACATTAAATAGAGGCTGAATGGGGGGATCTGTGAAGGGTTGCCCCCCTTGCTCCTTTCCCAGGGGGCAGCGCTTTAAAAACAGCATCGAAAGCAGCTATCGAAGAATTCTCTGCTGTCTTGCTTCCAAGGATCTTTTTTCAAGGGGGTGCCTCTTGGGAAAAGAATGAAGAGGGGAGCCCATGAGGGATCCTTTGGGTTGTCTTTCCTTCCTTTTCCAGATGCAGCCTATCAAAAAGAGCTGCTTTTTGACACTTGGACTGGCAAAAAAAAATCATATTTTCCCTTCTTTTAGAAAATAAATCAAGTTTCTTCCTACAATAATACAAGAAAAACTCACTCATTTGCATTTATTACTGCTTTTACTTTGGGTTTGACCAGTAAAGAGGGCTGGTACTGGAAAGGAATCAAGCAAGTGCTCAGAATTGCGGAAAATCTTAAACTTAAGGTGTAGACAGTGAATAATAACTTGTCTTGGATTTTGCAGCACTTTTTCCAATATAACTTTAAGAGACCACTGTGACTAATTTAGAGACTGCTTAATTTGTCTATACTGAATGTAAATTGTAACTTTACAAATTCACCTTTTCGTAGAATCCTATTTGAAACAACAAAAACCTGTTTTCTCTACCCCAAGTGAAGATATTGCTATGCAAATCTGCTAATTAGCCACCCTGACATGTGGTTTTCAAAAACATGCAAAGAAATTAGCCTCTCTGAATTGGCCTGATTTAAGGTCATTTTATTGATACAGGAAAGCACAGAAAGCCAAGCCTTGGAGCTCCAGCCATACCACCTCTGTTGTTGAATCCCTGCTGATTCCTTCCCCAACAGCTGTGATGAACTAACCCTCGCTCTCATTAGGTTATATGCAAAAAGTGATGAAAGGGAACACAGAGCCATGTCACGTTGAGCAGTCAGGAAACAAACCTTTGACACAAAGCAGCAGGCAGATAATAAGACTCTGTGGTTGACAACAAATGAGTCTACACTTAATTTGCTGTGCAGTGTTCATGTAATTAGATACATTTTGTACAGGCAAGAAAGGAGACAGCTAGAATATGGTCATGATGAATTGGGGAACCCTCTGTCAGGCTTTGATCATATTAATCATAAAGCCCAAGCTCAGCAACTCAATTTTTCTTCAGAAGAACAATTCGCTCTTTTTCCAGAGAGAGAATATGTGATAATTTGGGGACAGAATTCTTGTATTTTCCAACAAAAAATTAATGATGGTGGTTATAAACACAACCAGTAACAGCCCACAGCTGTCGCTTGGGAGATATAATGACACAACATTCATCAATAAAAACAATCCTCCTTTCCAGGATCTTCTCTTATTTTCAATGGTAGCTGGAAAGTTGACAGTCTGAATGTTGACAGTTCCCTCGCCTCATATTATCTGACTAGCACAGAATGTTGAACAGAAGATATGGACGCCCTCACTTACAGGTTAAAGCATTTAGGTAAATAGAAAATATCTCCATACTCCAAGGAGACCTCCAGCCTTCTGCAATGTAGCTCCACTCAAGTGTGTGCTAGAATACAGATTTACTCCTCCCTTTGCCTTGAAGGGGTAGTTTTACCAGTGGAATCAAAAGGCAGGCAAGCAGCATAGCACTGCAAGTCAGGCAGGAGCTATAGTGTCCTGTGTCAATGCAACTTGAGTCTGCTGTGCAATGTATCATATATGCTGAAGTATCATGGATACAGCATTAAGAGCCCAACCCTCACCAAAGCCCCCACTTCCACTGCAGCTGCACCAAAAGAGTTTGTGTAGCATTTCATGGTGGGGGCATTTGCACAGGGTCTCCTCATGGTAAGGAAACTCCTCATGGCAAGTGCTATGAAGCTGCCAGATCCTTCTCTTATGCAGGGAACTGTGAGCAAGACCGTCACCTTTGGGTTCTCCCCAGAACAGGAAGTACTATTGGCTTTGCATATCTTGCACCTTCTCCCTGTGAGGACCCTTCTCCAAAGGTGAAGGAATGGGGCACATGAAGTGGCCACATGGGAGAACCAGGAACTTACATCACTGCCCCCGGCATGGGGCAGTGATGTTGTGATGTCACTGCCCTAGGTGCCATTGCAGTTTGTTATAGCTATGGGTAGGATTCTTCAGTAGACGAACCAATTATCTGTCATATTATTTTAGCATTTACCATGTGTTCTCAGACTAGTTCCAACAGACTTGTCTATTAACTTACAGTGGTACCTTGCAAGATGAATGCCTTGTATGACAAATGCTTTGAATAACGAACTGAAATTCCTCTGGGATTCTGCTTTGTGAGATGAATGTGCTTTGTATGACGAATCCCCATTGGCTGGGCTTCCCCTCCTCCTGTCTGCAGTACCAGTGAACAGGCCAGCAGAGGGAGCACAGGCAGAAGCGTCCTCCTGCATGTCGGAGCTTCCCTACTCAACCTCTTGCACTCTCCCAGTCTCCAGCAAGCATGTGGCCTCAATCCATCCAGCCGAGCCAAGCCCCTGGAGCAGAGCAGCCACATTCAGGTAGGAGGGAAACCTTTCCTGGACTTCCCTCTGATCTGGAACCCCCTCAGTAGAAACTCCACTACAATTTCCTCTCTTCCCCCCACCACCTTCCCTGCCTAGAACCCGCTCCTGCATCCAGCTCCTGCTGCTGCAAACTTGGAAAGAGTCGGACTGGCATCCAATGCACTTTCCTCTAAGTAAGCCCCAGTGGATTCAAAGCACAGGTGGGCTGAAGGCAGTTCTCACCAGTTCAGTAGAACCGGTTGTTAATTTGGGGAGGAGTTAGCAAACCGGTAGCTAAGAGGGGGCCGTCATCTTTGAATTGCATGCAAGTGTGTTTGAATTTCTCTTAAAGGGTTTCTGGGTCTGTCTTCCCAGAGGTGAAGCTCCACTTCCCCTCCTTCCTCCCCTTCTGAACCTCCCTCCCCTTCTGAGGGGGGGCTCTCTCTCTCCCCCTCCTTAAGGTTATTTTTTAAAATACAAATAGACTGTTCCCATGACCATCATTCAGACAAAGCATTGCAATCATTCCACTTAAAGTAGGTGCAGCGTCTGAGTGTTGTGAGGATGAGATTCTCCAGGGCTTTTGTCCCGTTCCTCCAGCCCTGTCTACTTTCCTGAGAGTAAGCCCACTGATTATAATGGGATTTATTTCTGAGGAGATTGGCAGAGGCTTGGATCTCTCCCTCTAGCCCTGTTTCTCCAGCCCTGTCTACTTTGCTGAGAGTAAACCCACTGACTATATGGGACTTGCTTCTGAGGAGATTGGCAGAGGCTTGGATCTCTCCCTCTAGCCCTGTTTCTCCAGCCCTGTCTACTTTCCTGAGAGTAAGCACACTGTCTATAATGGGACTATCTTCTGAGTAGACATGGTTAGGACAGGGCTCTGAGGCTGCAATCCTATCCACACTTATCTGGGAGTAAGCCCCACTGACTAGAATGAGACTTACTTCTAAGTAAGCCTGCATAGGATTGGACTGTAAGGCTAAAATCCTGACACTCCTGGGAGTATGCCCCATTGACTTGAATGGTACTTACTTCTGAGTAGACACGGTTAGGATTGGGCTCAGGCTGCAATCCAATCCACACTGTAGTCCTTCCCCCCCCCCCCCCACAGAGATCTCTCCACCTCATCCTGCCCCTCTGAGAAATACCTCCACCTGAGATTGTGGGGAGGCAGCATGGGGGCACCTGAAGAAATAGCCCCAGTTTCCATCCTGCCCCCCCAGGAGCCCAGTCCACTGCCTACTCTGAAGTAAATCCTATTAAAGTCAGTAGGTTTTACTCCCCTGTGAGGATAGGAGTGTAGCCTCAAAGCCCAATCATCTTCGACTCAGAAGTAAGTTCCATTTTAATAGTGAAGCTTACTCCCTAGAAAGAAACCGATTTCTAAGAGCTTGTAATCCTATGCCTCACTACTCAGAAGTTAATCCCATTTCAATCTATGAAGCTTGCTCCCAGGAAAGTGTGCAGAGGAGTGCAGCATTAGAGCCCAGTCCTATTCTTGGCTACTCAGAAGTAAGTTCCATTAGAATCAGAAGTAAGTTCCATTAGAATCTGTGGAGCTTACTCCCAGGAAAGTGAATAGGATTGCACCCAGAGGCAGGTTATGAAGAGCTCAGTCCTTTGCTTGACTACTCAGAAGTCCTATTACATTCAATGAAGCTTACTTACAGGAAAGTATGGACAGGATTGTAGCCTTAAGTAGTGGCTTAGAGGCAAACTTCAGCCTGCAGAGGGGACACCACAGACTCTGGTCCTAAACTGTAGATCAGTTTAGGATCTAGTTTAGGAGCCGCTGAACCAGTAGTATGAGTACCACCAGTGGAACTTGTGGTTTGTCTGCTGGTACTTAGGCACCTGGATGCAAGTGTCATATGTGCTCCCTGAGGCAGCTGGTGGGCCTCTGTGTGATTCAGGAAGCTGGACTAGTTGGGTCTTTGGTGTGATCCAGTGGAGGCTTTTCTTATGCTTTTATGTTCTTTTTTGTGGCATCTCTGCACACATTCCCCCTGAGAGCACAACAAGGCATAATGAATAGGAATAAATTACACAGAACCCAGGGGCTTAATACTGATTGATGCAGTCACAAGTGATACAATTTTTTTGGTAAACTAAGGATTAAGGTGGCGTGACCTCCCCCGCCCCGCCCTGGCCCCGCCCCCTGACCCAGCCTGGCCCCGCCCACTTCCAGAGAACCGGTTGTTGGGGCAGGCTGGGCCCACCATTGATTCAAAGGGATTTGATTCTGAGGAGACCATAGGATTTGGAACCTTTTATTTCTAGGGAGAAGCCATTGCTGTCGGTCCTGCTGAAAACTGCCCATCTGGTTTGCATAGACGGATCTCACACACAGAGAAATGGGTTCCTTGTTAAAGTTGCTCCAAAAGACACCAGTGACTCTTTTATTGAAAATTAGACATCTTTGGCCATAAAGGGTTTTCTTTTCTGTTTTACTGTACAGAATATTACAGTGTTCTATTACAGTAATTGTGTTCTGCATTATATTATAGTGTTTTGAATTTGATTAGTGTTTTGTCATCATTTTTACATACAGTTAATATTTTTAAATGAATATTTTTGAGTTGTGGAATCAATCATCTGAGTTCTCATTATTTCCTATGGGAAAATCCGCTTTGTAAGAAGAAGGCTTTGTAAGACAAACATGCTTCCGGAATGAATTATATTTGTCTTACAAATCACCACTGATTTTTAAATCAGAAATCACTGGAAGATCAGACCTGATTTCCACACTACTACAACATGATACATGGCATGATACATCTTGACATTATGGACTACTACATCCTGATACAGACTTATCAGTGGCAAAGTAATGTATAAACATTTTTGTAATAATGGGAAGTATTACCTTGGCAATAATTTTTTTTCATTTCTTTGGCCTCAGCACCATGTGTTCTTTTTCTTTTCTTGTATATGTGAAATAATGAACTGAACAGCTTGGGTAAAATAAACAGTGTATTCTAATCCTGGAGGACAGCTTCTATCAGGCTTATTTCTATCTATCTCATCCCACCTCATCCCACCTCACCCTTCGTATTTTTGGTCAAGCAAATTACTAAAAAAATGTACCATAAATCTTCGGATGTGGGCGCTGAATATTGAAAATTGGCTGCGCTATAACTAATAAACCATTAGATCTCCAAACTGAAGCAGCTACTTATTGAAGAGACTTATTAAAAGTCTCTACAGCTCAATTTACTAGGTAAGGGGTGTCCAAACGTTTTGGCAGAAGGGCTACATCATCTCTCTGACACTGTGTTGGGGCCAGAAAAATTATTTACATTTCAAATTTGAATAATTTTTACATATATGATGTATTAGAGACTGATACAGAGGACTACAAGCTTGCCCACAGGCTGGGTGGAGGGGTCTTGCTGTGGGCCACATTGAGGCTTGCTGCTGGTTGCATCTGGCCCCCAGATGAGGGTTTGGACACCCTTGCACTAGGTGGTAGAAGAGCTGCTGATCTGACATTTTACAGTGTTTACAGTGTTTAAGACCCAGTGGTAAAGCTGGAATAATGAGAACAGAGGTTGCTCATCCATTAGGAAACATTATACAAATTGCATCAGCAGCAGATTGAGGGGAGGAGAGGTGCTTTCATTCCCCTGCAGCCATTGGAGGGGAAGCCATCTGCTCTACTTTCTGTCAGCTTAAAAAAAAGGTGGATCGCTCACCTCCTTACCTTGCTCCTGCAGAAGCTCTGGTTTGATTTACTGTGATTGTGTGAATGACATGCAAAAGCTTCTTTATTTGTATGGTACCTTTAAAGAAATGTGGAAATCCTGCCCTTCTGCAATTAAAGAAACTGTGCAAAGAGACAAATAAGGAGCTTTTAAACTGTGCAATGGAAAAAAGACTTGAGGTGGCATCAGGAAACATTTTGGGTCACATGGCCACTGAACAAAACCCAAACTCTAGTAGAGTATGCCCTCAGATAATGGTTGGAAGGGACAGCAATAAAATTCAAAGGATCCCAGCAGAAACACAGCTTGCAAGTACCATACAAAGGTGATAATTTTAGATCACATTGGCATATATCTCCCCCAATATTGCCTGGTGAAAAGCAGAATATGAGGACATATCTTAGCAATAAGGGAAACTTCAGAAGAAGAAACTCAACAACCACAACTGTGTATATATTTTTTGTTTGCAGTTAAAGGTTCAGAGAACATTCTCTGCTGCAATCTCAAGCCCACTGTTACAAAAGCCATAGGTTTCCATTTGAGGGACTAAAAACATATTTATTGACCCTACAACTATGTTCAGGTTGGAATCCTCAGGTCGAAATCCATTTAACTGCAGCAATCAACATGCTAGCCATGCAATAGTGAGTCCAACAAGGGATACTTGGGACAGCCAGGGAGGCACATTTTGTCCCAGGCACTGTGCCTGGTATTTTTGGCAACAATGAAGC
Organism: Cryptoblepharus egeriae; assembly: GCA_030015325.1. NCBI lineage: Eukaryota > Metazoa > Chordata > Lepidosauria > Squamata > Scincidae > Cryptoblepharus > Cryptoblepharus egeriae. The sequence continues at coordinate 64,972,328 of JAREYC010000001.1, read as the reverse complement.
AGTTAATACCCTTTTTTCAAAGGCATCCACAAGTTCTCATTGCATGAAATTGCCCAGCTGTCAGATTTTCAGACTTTCCTTCATCCTCACAGCAGTTCCTCCCCATCTCAAGAAGGGATATCCGGAAACGGTGCATTCCAGAAGAGGAAAGGGAGAAAACGCTCAGCTGTGCAGCTCTTCATTACATTATGACACAACATATTTTTCTCCTCCTGATTACAGCAAGATTTGTACACAGTCAGAGCAACCCCGCTGACATAGCCCTGGAAACATTTTCTTCTCCAGAATCTAAACTTCATCCCAACAAGTCAGTCTCTGTCTATCACCCAATGCTGAGAAAAGTCTCGGAAAAACTTAAGCCTATCATGAAATAGAGGTATATCTACATTGAAAGCCAGTTCTGGCCTGGGTTTGATACAGTAGAAGGAACAAACATGGCTGTGTGTATACCAAGCTTCTGCAGACATCGGGAAAATTAATGCCTAATAACTGATTTTTGTAAGGATTATAAAGCCCAATCCTATCTAACTTTCCAGCAATGATGCAGCTTAAATGCAAATAAGGGAACAAATGTGCACAATCCCATATGGAAATTAATACTTTCTGTGGATGTAGCACACTTTTGAATGTGAAATCCACATTAGTTTCTTTATCCATTAATATCTTTGAGATCTTCCCCAAAGAATAAGGTAGGCCATGAATTCAGATTTCTTCACATGATTACTAGGACCTCACCAGACATTGCTCCCCAAATTTCAAAGCTCTGCATCCACAAGGATTAAAAATTTACTTTTAAACTAGAAAGAAAGACATTCATAGGCTGCTGAATTCTTTGTTAAGTATCTTTTTGTGCATCTGTGTGATGTGATCTCAAAATTGACATTTGTTCTATATATACGTTAAGCTCATTTTCTGTTTAAAATATGAACAGAGGCTTCTAGTAAAAACAATAATAATTAAAATTCTGAAATCAAATAATAATTAAAATTCCAAAACAAATAATAATTAAAACTACAAAAAATTACCGTACATAGCAAATTAAAACAGCACTAAAAACAATTTGGAAAATAGTACTCATAGTTTCTAAAAGGTCTAGGAGAATAAAGATGTCTTTTTCTGGTATGTGACAGCCAATAATTTAGGCATACTGTCATCTGCTCAGAGAATTATTTTTCATAGTTGGGGTGTCACAATTGAGCAAGCACTCCAGTGCTGACCTGCTTTACTTCAGAAGGCTGTGGCCTACAAGGGGAAGGGATGCTCTGAAGATTACCTTAAGGTGCAATCCTGAAAAAGGAACAGCCAATAAAGCACTTTAACACTCTTCTGAGGGGAGAGATGCCAGCACACACCACCTCTCCACACCACTGCAGGCACTGGGGAAGAGTAGGTTTGCTTAAGTCTAATCCTTATGCTGGATATAGTGCTGGCACGCTGACCAGCCTGTTGCATCACAGGTAAGGATTGGGCTGTTAGTCCATTGGTGGGAAAATGTGGGTAACCACCCTACCTAAGCCATGTAGAGCTCAAGGGCATTTTGAATTATATTCAGAAATGGATTGTGTCAGGCTATTTAAACACTGGCAGAAAACATTCCTGCTGACAATCTCAGTTAGCAGCTAAACTACTATAAGTGCAGTTTTTGGACAGTGTTCAGAAGTACCCTATATACAGTGCATTACAGTCGTCAGTCCTAGTGGGTATCAGATTACAGGTAACTTGCATGAATGATAAGTAATGGAAGTATGGAATAATAAGAATAATAAGTATGGAATAATAAGTATGGAAGCTCCAATAAATTCCTGATGGGCCTGGAAGATAACTTCATGGTCCAGAAGGTGGAGGAAACAACAAGGGGAGGGGCTATCCTTGACCTGATCTTAACTAATCGTGATGAACTGATTGACCGGGTCAACGTGGCAGGAGCTTTAGGGGAAAGCGATCATGAGCTGCTGGAATTTAGAATAATGTGGGAAATAAAAAGAGTGCAGAGTGAAACTTATACATTGGATTTCAGGAAAGCTGATTTCAACAGGCTTAGAGGAGTCATAAGCGGAATCCCATGGGTTGATGATCTAATGGGGAAAGGGGCCCAAGATGGGTGGGAGCTCCTTAAGAGGCAGCTTCTACAAGCACAGTCAGAAACAATTCCCATGAGAAAGAAAGGGGGGAAAAACCTGAAAAAACCAGGTTGGCTCCACAAGCAACTTGGGGATCAGCTGAAGTTAAAGAAAGAGAAGTATAGGGAGTGGAAGACTGGAAAGATCACCAGGGAGGACTACAGGCAGATAGCCCGGTCTTGTAGGGAGGGGGTCAGGAATGCTAAAGCTCAGTATGAGCTGAGGATGGCCAGGGGAGTCAAGGATATCAAAAAGAGCTTCTTTAGATATGCCCAAAGGAACAGGAGAGACGAGGGGGTGGGGCTGCTCCTGGACAAAGATGGACAGCAGGTGTCTGGAAACCAGGAGAAGGCAGAGCTGCTCAACTCCTACTTTGCGTCCGTCTATTCTTGGAAGGAGGGGTTTGCAAATGGGGGTGCGGGATCATTGGCTGATGCAGATCCAAAGTGGTAATGAAAACACGGATGGTGCAGAAGAGCAGATTAAGATTGACAGAGAACTGGTTCATAACCACTTAACTGGCCTAAATGAATTCAAGTCATTTGGACCAGATGAGCTGCATCCTCGAGTTCTTAAGGAACTGGCAGATGTCCTTGCAGAGCCTCTGTCGATCATCTTTGAGAAATCCTTGAGGAGTGGAGAAGTGCCTGGACTGGAAGAGGGCAAATGTAGTCCCAATTTTTAAGAAGGGGAAAAAAGAAGACCCGGGAAATCATAGACCAGTCAGTTTGACTTCAATCCCGGGGAAGATATTGGGCATAATCCAGAGCAACTACAGGGAGTCCTTGCTCCAGTGTAAGAACAACTTACTCTGGATTGCAACATGAATTTCCCATAGGTTTTCACTAGGTGGTGCAGTAACTACAGACGGGTGCACGTAATGTCTCTTACGTGCACCTGTAGTTACTCTGGATTGTAGGGATTAGAACAAATCATAAAACACACAATTTGTGCACATCTAGACAAGTACTCGGTGATCAAAACAACCCAGCATGGATTTACCAAGATTAAATCTTGCCAGACAAATCTGATCTCCTTTTTTGATCGGGTTACAAGCTTACTGGTCGGTGGCAATGCTGTGGATGTCATTTATCTTGACTTCAGCAAAGCATTTGACAAGGTCCCACATTACATTTTAATTGGGAAGTTGGAAAAATATGGGCTAGACGGGGCAATTGTAAGGTGGATCTGCAACGGGCTCAACGACCGCACACAAAGGGTTTTAGTAAATGGTTCTGTGTCAACCTGGAGGTCGGTTTCAAGTGGGGTACCCCAAGGCTCTGTCTTGGGACCTGTTCTCTTTAACATTTTCATCAATGACTTGGAGGAAAGGATACTGGGAAGCCTGATCAAATTTGTGGATGACACCAAGCTGGGAGGAGTAGCAAACACTTCAGAAGACAGGAGAAACCTCCAGGAGGATCTGGATAAACTAGAATACTGGGCTATAACAAATAGAGTGAATTTCAACAGGGAGAAGTGCAAGGTTCTGCACTTAAGAAATAAAAACCAAAAATACAGGTATAAAATGGGGGATACTTTATTTGGCAGCACAACATGTGAGCAGGATTTTGGAGTCGCCATGGATCATAAGCTGAACATGAGTCAGCAGTGTGTCTGCAAAGAAGGCAAATGCCATTTTAGGCTGCATTAAGAGGACTGTAGCTTCCAAGTTGCGAGAAGTTCTAGTTCCTCTTTATTCAGCATTGGTCAGACCTCACCTTGAGTACTGTGTTCAGTTCTGGGCACCTCATTTTAAGAAAGATGCAGCCAAACTGGAGCAACAAGAGGAGAGCAACAAGAATGATCAGTGGGATGGGAGGGAAGCCCTACAAGGAAAGGTTGGGGGAACTTGGGATGTTCAGTCTGCTGAAGAGAAGGCTGAGAGGAGACATGATTGCCCTCTTCAGATACCTGAAGGGCTGTCATAGGGAGGAAGGGGCTCATTTGTTCATAGCTGCTTCTGAAACCAGGACTAGAACCAATGGGTACAAACTGCAAGAGAGGAGATTCCGGTTGGATATCCGAAAAAAATTCCTGATGGTGAGGGTGGTTCGGCAGTAGAACAGATTTTCAAGGGTGGTGGTGGACTCTCCCTCACTGGGGATCTTCAAGCAGAGGCTTGACAAGCACCTGTTGGGGATACTCTAGGGGGATTTCCTGCTGCAGGCAGGGGGTTGGACTAGATGACCTACTAGGTCCCTTCCAACTCTATGATTTTATGATTCTAATGGAGCATGGAATAGCGCTGGACTGTATAAAAACAATGTACCACTGTGATTTCTGTATACTTTAGTTATATTCAGACTCTAGTGAAACTAGGAATATAATCATTTGGTTACTCTTACAGAAAATCCTTAATGCTGCAGCATATGTCCTCCCTCTCTCTGTCGTTAAAGCAAAACACAGGGAAGAGAAGGAGGTTACACCTCCAAAGCAAAACTGCAAAACTTACCCATGAATAGCATGGATAGTGTGAGGTTCGTAATGGTATCTTCCTTCCTGGTGACGCATGTCAATTGGCAAAGGAGCGTGGAAGGCTGGAAAAATATGCTGCGGAACTGTGGAGGGGAAAAGAAGAAAAGGAACTTCAAAAAACCATCTTCATTTTAAAAAGAAGCAACCCATTTCAAAGGCAACTAAAGCTCTCTGCATTTCAGAGCAAGTGCAGAACCATCCAAGGGGGTCTTCGTGATATCCGTGGTATCGTACACCAGAGAAGTGGAATGAATAAATAATCAAAGTCATTTGGAGAAATCCGACATCTTCAACATAAAAGATCTCCAACAGGGTTTTTGACAAAGACAAGCAACTAAGCGCTCTTTGAACTCTGGGAGATTATAGGAAACACCAACGAATGCTAGCTCACAACACAAATCAGACTAGACAGAGCTTTGCAAGACCCAGACCAGCATCAATTTCACTGCCAGGAAACGGCAGCAGAACGGCAAAGCACCTTTCCCTAAGGTGTGTATATACAATCGCACACAGAGTGTGAAGCTTGGAAATATTTACCTAAGGGTAGAAAAGCAAGCAGCAAATAACTGTGAACTCTATATATTTAAAGTACTGGCTGGAAAGGCTCGGTGGCTGTGGTTCTGAGAAAGGCAACCAAATTGGCCTCACTTGTCATCATTTGTGGCCCCATTTTTAATCAGGTGAGAACTTGGTTTCATCTTCCATAAAGTGGTCTCCAAAGATACAAAATACCAGCAGTGATTTATGGAAAAAGGCAGGCTTTAATATTTATTACTGTTCCCAAAAGCTAAGTGGGAAAGTGTGGAGAGTTGTCTAACAAAGACAAAGTGTGCAATCCTAAGAAATTTAGGCTGGCCTAACTAATCTGGCCTATTGTTCCATATTGGTGTGGGGACATTGGTGTATACCTGTGTAGTGGTCTAACCCCCCCCCCCCCAGGAGTGGGGCAGAAGTGTCTTACTGTACTTTTGTGACAACCTCAGGTCAGTACATGACTTATACTGGAGATTAGGCCAGCCTAAGTGGAGGTTCGGATTGCAGCCAAAATTGACAAGGTAATTCTTCCTCACCAAACAAAATAAAGCACAGCTCTATTTTATGCACAGCTGCTAGGTAATAATAGTGCCTGACACACTAATCAGCATGATAAAGAGATAACAGGGCCCAATCCTATCCAATTTTCCAGTGCAACTGTGCCGTTGGTTGCATCCTATGCATCCTATGGTGAGCTGGTAGTCGCAGAGGTCTCCACAAGGTAATGGAACAAATGTTAAGATGAGGTAATGGAAATTTTAAGGTAATGTTACTTCCTCAAGGTAACATTCCCTTGCCTCAGAGCTGCATTGTAGCTGCATCAGTACTAGAAAGTTGGATAGAAAGACTGAGTTCTCTGAGCCCAATCCTAACTCCCCGCCAAAGCATGGGTGCCTCCACACCAATGCTGCATGTTGTGGGTGAGGGGGGAATCATGGAGGCCTACTCAAGGAAGGGAGGACGATCTGTTTCCCCAATGAGCCTCCTTTACATCAGTTATTTTGCTGGCATAAGTCAAAGAAAGAAGAGGGTAAGGAAAGATGGAAAGAGATAGGATCCTGGTGCAAGTCACCACTGCCAGGATAATTTCCTCCCTTTCCTATTCTGCTTTTCATCCTCCTCATCCTCCTTGGCCTGATACTCTCTTGTTCCTGCCCTTCCACTCTTTGCCCTGCCCGACAGCTTACCTGAATACCTGTAGGTGGCCAATATAACATTGGGCCACTGACACTGCTGCTGTTTGCTAACTGGCAAAAGGCACTATTTCTAGAGGGTGCTCCTCTTTTTTTTTACAAAGGGGAGAGTAACTGTTTCTCCTCACCCCAGCAGTGTTTTTTTTCTGGTGGGTTTAAACAGAGTATTTAAATACTATAAAAAACTTTCAGATGTCATTGCCAATTACTTTCAGTGGTACTTTGACAAGGTGGACCATGTGAAGTGGTGTTGTGGAGGACAACTCTTGACAATCACTGCTCTAGTGGGTCACGAAAGATTGGCATTTCAAAAAGTGGGTCCTAATGTTAAACTCTTTGGGAAGCACTGCTCTAGATGGTACTTCAGTTGCACAGTGAGAGCAAAAGCTAAAAGTTTCCCTCCCACATGAAAATATATTTTGACATTAAGTCTGCTGAGAGGAGTAAAAAGTAGAAAGCCTTTGGGAGAGAATGGATCTGAGGCTCTATAGACGGCTTATTCTAAGATACAGGGGAATCCTGGCTGTGCACTGCTGATGCTAATACATGGCAGCTTCTTTGCAGCCTGGCCAGTGTCAATACACAGTAGGGTAACTGTTGAAACACCCCAAAAAGGAAAAAAATGAAGTCAATATGAAGTCCACCCAATTTCCACACACCCCCATTCAGTCCTCAGACTGGTTACTCCCCACCATTAATCTCACTCTGCTGAAAGGGCCTGTGTAGTAGGAATCTTTTTAATAAAGATGCAGAGAGTGTCTAACTAAGCTGAAAATGCAGCATGGCCCAATTTGATCTTAAGTATACACAAAATCTCATTCACACTCCTGTTTTACAGCAGTTAAACCCATCAGTGCCAATCTCTACCCTATTCACAGCCAAGTAAACAACTGCTTACCCAGGAACTGGTCTGGAACTGTTTTTAGTGCCAAAGCTTGCCCTTAAAAGAATTGCTAGGAAAGAACATGTGCAGAGTTCACTTCCATTCCAAATGAGTAGAGGAATTATTGCCATGTATTGCCTCAGCCTTTACTCTCAGAAGATCAGCACTAGCGTTAGTCTATTCTGCAGCAGAATACTGTGGCCCTGTATGGCTTAATAGCTGCCACACTAGTAAAATTGATGCCAAACCATGAAGATCATAAGCAGCCAGCTCCCCATTTTGAGCCACTTATAGGGTGACCATGTAGAAGAGAGGACAGAGTTCCTTTACCTTTAATCATTGGTTAGATGAGAGAATTTAGGCAGGTGCTGCTGTTTAAACCCTTCTGTGATCATCTAAACTTGCCTCAATTCCCTGTTCTATGCAATGGATAAAGGTACAGGCACGGTCCTGCATTCTATATGGTCACCCTGGCCACATAGCACCACCTGCTATACGAAGGGAGGATACCTTAGTGAAGGAATACAACAATATTATGAGCAACCCACTCCTACCTGTGCACACTTATCTTCCTCATCTATCAATTGGCAGGCTTAAATCTAGGAAGCTCTCACTGGCATTTGCACGAAAGCTGTCCCAACAACTTTAATATCAAAACACAATGGAAAGTGGAATGGGCTGCTGAATGCCCAGATACTGGCAGTTACATAGATGACCCTACACAAAAGGTGCCAGGTTTTGATCTACCTTGCCAGCATTGGTCAACTCTGAACTGGATCCGTACTCAGTGGATCACTGTCCACCTAGTATATCGCTCCCAAGACTCACTATTTAAGTGGGGTCTTGTATCTATACCTCAGTATAACTGTGCTGCTCCTCAACAAAATATTCATCACATTGTGTCTAAGTGTCAAGAGCTTATACCGGCCTAGTGTCTGATTTTTTTTTCAAAAAAGACCTCTGTACTTGAATGGCTGGATGGACTGAACATTAATATCTAATTAAGTATAAGTCCATGTATTTGCCATATGCTAAATAAATAAATAAATAAATAAATAAATAAATAAATAGATAGAGAGAGAGAGAGAGAGAGAGAGAGAGAGAGAGAGAGAGAGAGATAGATAGATAGATAGATAGATAGATAGATAGATAGATAGATAGATAGATAGATAGATAAGAAAGAAGAATTATTAGCAAGGGATACACAGTTATGTGGTCTTTGTCTCATGTTGGATGGCCAATTTGCTGAGTATACCCAACTTCTAAAAAATTTGGTCAATCCTGACTCTCTGATAAGGGAACATGTATGACAGGTGTGTTTGCAAACCACAGTTTCTTGCATTCAGACTTTGCAATCTTGGGTGCACAGTTTGAAAACTTAAATTTAACATGGCATAACATGCACAAAGCCATGTGTAGATGTACACAATCCCGGATATGTCGTGGAAAAAGAGGACATATGTTCACCATAATGGTGGGACTTGTTGGTAGACAGAACCAAATAGGTGAAATGTAAAGTTGGGTGCCAAGGAGTTAAGAATCACTGAAGGCAGAAGAATGAGGAAGGCTTGACAGTGAAGCGACTGTCTTTTTAAAAAACACAGGATGTAATATTTTTTACTTTCAAATTTGGACATCTTATCTGATTGAAGAAAAGACTTTTTCTCATGTCCCTAGTTTCCTGGCTAGTTTATTAATACTTTCTGGACTAGGAATATGCCAGTTTCATCACTTGTAACTTTCCAGACCCATGTAAACATTTGCCTCAAAGAAGGAATGAAAAAATGTGGCAAGTCTATGTATTGCAAGGGAGATTAGAATCTGGCATTTCTTGGGGATGGAAGGATTTACTGGAGTTATTCAAGAGCAACCATATGTTACAATACAAATGGTATAATGAAAAGTTACTTCTCAGCCTCTCTCTTCCTCTCACATTTTTGAATCCTCAGCTCAACTCTAGGATAATAAGAGCAGAAAGCTTTAAACCAGTGGTTCTCAACCTTTTTTGCCCTTTTCCCACCTAAAGCAGGCCTCCGTCAGTCTTGAAAGACTATGGTATCATGCTCTGCGCTACATACGCTGCATGCAAAGCACGAAAGCCTGGGTTAGATTGTTATGGAGGATAGGCTGTTACCCAAGCAGCAAATCCCCCCTCTCCACACCACTAAATTAGTCCAATGGAAAGGCAGAGCCAATACGACTGGATCCAGCTGGCGTGGCAGAGCTGGGCTAAGGACAGGAGCTCACCCTGTTTTATGGGGCCGACCCGGGGCTCGAACCCTGGCCTGCTGGTTAACAGGCACAGCGACTTAACTGCTTGCGCCACCCACAGCCCTAAGCATCTCTAAAATCACAATTCCTTCCCCCTCCGACATATAATTCTGTCCTTGAATGGCTGGGTGAACTGGACATTAACATTTGATTTATCAAGTCCATGTATTTGCCATACGCTAAATGAATTCAAAAAGTGAACTATTTACATGGATGAAGCATAAAAGGCCATTAACTTCATCCAAACAAGCTTCCAAAGACCATGGCACCCATGAAAGAGAAAAATAAAAGAACAAAAGGGCAGTTGAAGTCCAGAGGAATAAATAAAAATAATAATAAAATAATAATAATATGAAGTGATATGAAAAATAGCAAATAAGCTTTCAAAACATGTCAGAGAACTGAAATGCATACTTTCTTTGAATAAATGAAATAAATTACTGCATCTAGTCTATCAAAAATATATTAATACAATTAATATAAAAATTATCTATAATATAAGAACATATATAAAAGGGGATGTATGACACTTTCTTGTGAGTCACATGCTTCATAAGTGAGGCAAAAATTCACTGTTAATAACTCATTATCATATTCCCTCTTCAATCAAATTGGCCCGCTGTGGGGATTGTGCCCCAAGTTGGGAACCAGGGTTTTAAACAAATATGAACTCTTTGCATCCAGACAGTGATGCAATCCTCTCCCCACCTTTCAGTTAAATACAGGTGGTTATCTCAGCAGTCATGAGTGATTCCTTCAACTGTTCCCCTACTATGCTGACTCATGAGTAACTCTACTGCCAGTATTATTCTTATTTAGCAGTATTGGGCCTGGCATTGGTGCAATGGGTACAGAGTGCTATGGGTACAGATGGGAGCTTTCATGGCCTGATTAGATGGAACCTTTCATGGTTATGAACATTTAGCCACCATTCAACCTCCTCTTCAAACCATTCTTGGGCCCTGGCATGGAATCTGTGACTATAATGATATCGGGGGATCTGCTATGGCTGGTGAGGTTTGATAAGTTTCCCCCCTTTTTTGGAGGGATGCATGTTGACAAGAATTGAGAACATAAGTGCCATAGAGACTTGACATTCTATATTATTCGCTCCGGTGAAAAAGTATCTTTAACGTACACGGCAAATAATATATTCTCTTTTAATGCCCAACCCTTATGACTGTTGTTATGGGCTCAGTCTGATATTCCCTGAGGTTCAGGAATGTACACATTCAGCCCACAAGCAAATGATCTGTGTAGCCCAGTCCCAAGCTCAAAATGTTGCCCTAGAAGTGATGTCACAACTGGAAGTGATGTCAAACTCTGGCTTTAAAAAAATGTGAAAATGGGGAGTGGGGAATCCGCCTTTCCCCCTTCAGCAGCTCACCATCCACTTGCTATGCTGCCTCCAGCTACAGCATAGCTAAATCTTCTACCTGCTGTCTGGGGTCAAAAAATTTTTTAGCTAATCTCAACAAAAAAATCAAATCTATATATATAAAAGAGAAAAGTCACTGACTGACTGACTCATCAACACCCTGCCAAAACTGCTGAGCCTAGAAGTGTGAAATTTGGGGTGGGTGTTCCTTCCGTGTCAGAGGGGTGCACTAAGAACTGGTTTTCGGAAATTCCAACCGGAAGGGGGTGAAAAGGGGCGCAACGTGTTTTCCTCCCTATACTTTGCATTGAAAATTGCTGACTCAGCAACATTCCTCCCCAACTGCTGGGCCTGAAGCATGGAATTCTGGGAGTTCCTTCTCCCAGGGAGTTCAGGGAGTTCAGGGAGTCACCTGAACTCCCACCAAGAACCATCTGGAGAAGTTTAACCCTTCAGGTGCTGAAAAGGGGCCAACGTGTTTCTGTCCTATACTTAACGTGGGAACTGAACAACATCCAGCCAATTTGGTGCTCAGACCCTGGTGCACTGGGGGATGTTGTTCGGAGGAAGAGGTTGCGCTAGCGAGGATGCTGCGCATGAGAGGAAATTGCGCATGAGGGGAAGTTGCGCATGTAGGAAAGTTGCGCATGTAGGAAAGTTGCGCAGGGGGGAAGTTGCATATGGGAGGAAAATTGCGCATGGGAGGAAGTTGCACATGGAGGAAAGTTGCACATGGGGAAAGTTGCGCATGGGAGGGTTGCGCATGGGGGAAAGTTGCGCATGGGGAAAGTTGCGCACGGAGGAAAGTTGCACACGGGGGAAAGTTGCTCATGGGGGAAATTGCGCATGGGAGGAAGTTGCACATGGGGAAAGTTGTGCATGGGAGGAAGTTGTGAACGGGGGAAGTTGCACATGGGGGAAGTTGTGCATGGGGGGAAGTTGCGCAAGGGGGATGATGTGCACGGGGAAAGTTGAGCACGGAGGAAAGTTGCGCATGGGGCAAAGTTGCGCACGGGGGAAAGCTGCACATAGGAGGAAAGTTGTGCATATGGGAAGTTGCGCATGGGAGGGTTGCGCATGGGAGGAAGTTGTGCATGGAGGAAAGTTGTGCATGGGGGAAAGTTGCGCATGGGGGAAACTTGCGCATGGGAGGAAGTTGCTCATGGGGGAAATTGCGCATGAGAGGAAGTTGCACATGGGGAAGGTTGCGCATGGGAGGAAGTTGCGCATGGGGAAAGTTGCGCAGGGTGGAAGTTGCATATAAGAGGAAAATTGTACATGGGAGGAAGTTGTGCATGGAGGAAAGTTGCGCATGGAGGAAAGTTGTGCATGGGGGAAGTTGCGCATGGGAAGAAGTTGCGAATGGGGGAAGTTGCGCATGGGGGAAGTTGCACATGGGGGAAGTTGCGCATATGGGAAGTTGCGCATATGGGAAGTTGCGCATGGGGGAAAGTTTGCATGGGGGAAGTTGCGCATGAGGAAGTTGCGCATGGGGGAAGTTGCACATGGGGGAAGTTGCGCATGGAGAAGTTGCGCATGGGGAAAGTTGCGCATGGGGAAAGTTGTGCATGGGGTTTGATGCATATGGGGGAAGTTGCACATGGGGGGTTGATGCGCTTGGGGGAAGTTGCGCATGGGGGGTTGATGTGCATGGGGGAAGTTGCGCATGGAGGAAGTTGCGCATGGGGGAAGTTGCGCATGGGGAAAGTTGCGCAGGGGGGAAGTTGTGCATGGGTTTGATGCATATGGGGAAGTTGCGCATGGGGGGTTGATGTGCATGGGGGAAGTTGTGCATGGGGGTTGATGTGCATGGGGGAAGTTGCGCATGGGGGAAGTTGCGCATGGGGTAACTTGTGCATGCGGGGTTGATGTGCATGGGTGAAGTTGCGCATGGGGGGTCGATGTGTATGGGGGAAGTTGCGCATGGGGGGTTGTTACACCTGGGGGAAAGTTATCCATGGGGGGTTGATGCATATGGGGGATGGCATACGGGGGAATTTTACTCCCGCAACGTGGGTACGCCTTTCGCTAGTTTAATTAATAAAGTCTGCAGTCCTAACTTCCTCCTAGGCTGGTTTTAGCCTTGGCATAAGTTCTGTGTTGACCTGTGATGTCACAAAAGTGAAGGAAGACACTTCTGCCCCACTTCTGGGGTGTTAGTCCAATGCACAGGCACACACTGACCTTCCCACACCTCCACGGGAAGATAGGCCAGGTGAGTTAAGCCGACAAATTTCTTAGGATTGTATCTTAACTAAATAAATAAAAACTGTGCTCCTTGTTGGTTAGAGACATTGTGCTGGGATGAAGAGGAATGAATATTCTCCCCTTGCTGAATATCATAGGAGCAGTGCTTCAAAAAGTGCCTCTTTGCCCAGGGAGCAGGGGCAACTAAATTATGATCCATGAAAATCATAGATCATAGAATCATAGAGTTGGAAGGGACCCAGTGGATCATCTAGTCCAACCCCCTGCCTGTAGCAGGAAATCCTTGTCTTGTGGGGACCTGAGTCTTGAACCCTAGCCTGCTGGTTAACAGGCACAGTGTCCTAACCACTTGCACCACCAGAATACCAGAACTAGAGAACTGGTTCCATGCTGTGTCATAACAACATTTCACTGGCTCTAAGAACAATCTGTTTTGGCTTAAGTTTTTATAAAAAAAATAAACTTTATGTTCCATAAGACAGTTGTATTTTTATTTTCTGGTTAATTGTCCATAATGTTTGATAGAATACAGTTATTCAAATGCAATTTGTTTAATTACATTCTGCATTAAATTACTTTTACAACGACATATAACATGATAGTTTTATTCATATACTGTATATTCTGTTGTTCACAATTTTGATAAATAGTGTCAAGCTCAGCTTGTTATCCCTCTTAAGCTAGTTATCCAGCATAATTGCTCCCCCTGCACTCCCACAGATATGCTACTGTTCAAGTCAATCACAACCTGGGCTAGCAGTAAATGGTTTCCAGTACGTGGAAGGAGGACTGTGCTGTGTATTTTTATGACGTCATCCAAATAATGATCTTGCTATTTAAGTGATCTGGCTGACTGAATCAGCACAAGAAATATATCTTGCCTGAAAGCACAGCCTAGGTTAATGCACCATTAATAATGGACTGGGGTGAATTATCAGAGGAGATAATAGGGTAGGGGTCAGAGAAGGTCTGAGACAAAGATGGGGGGGGGGAAAACTAGGTCGCAGCAACATGACAGAGCATATCCTATTGGTAGGCCTCTGGGATTCTCCACAGATGAAGTCACAATTACCACACAGAATACTAACATGCTGCGAAAGCCATCAGAAATACCCCCATCCAAATAAGAAGTGAAATAAAGCAAGAAAAAAGGCAGAGAAGAAAGCCAAACTTACAGTAGCTCTGACTTAACCTGTGATCAAAACTCCATTAAAGGGCTTAGGTTTAATAGTGTTTAGAGGAACTTGACTTATTTGAAGTCATTTACAAAATATGCTCAGTGCAAAATGTACTCACTCCAAAGAAGGTAATTATGTGGTTTACTAATTATACTTTGTTTGCACATTTTAAAGCCAGCAATAAATGTGTAACTGAAGACATTTTTAAGAAAACTTGTTCATATGTTACTGTGCTGTTTTGTTGAAGAAATGCCTTCTCCCACCTCCTCCCATCCCCTCCGATTCCAGCAGTGGCAGACTCTTCAAGGAAAACAAAAGAGTCTATACTATGGGAACACACACAACAATGAGAGATGTGTTTCAGTTTACTACAGATCATTTATGCAGTAGTCACACATGGTGACTGCTGTTGGGAAAACAACTGTTTACATTATAGTGTGACTGAGTTCTCCCATTTGGAAAGATGCATTGCCTCCTCTTGTGTTTCTCTGGCCAAGCAATATGTATTTTATTCTAATCTATGATGCCTGTAGAAGGATGGAAATGAGTGGAAATGGGTGGAAAATGGACAAAATGCTCTGCTAAATGGTAGAGGGGCACATTCTGGCCACAAATGGCCCATACAGAATGGTTTTCATGTGGAAACTTATACAGTGGTACCTTGCAAGATGAATGTCCTTTAAGACAAATGCATTGAAAGACAAACTAAAATTTATGTGGAATTCTACCTTTTGTAAGACGAAAGTGCTTTGTAAGATGAATGCCCATTCGCTGGGCTCTGGTGGCTAAGGTGGGACCTCTTCTCCTGCCTGCAGTACCAGTGACTGGCCAGCAGAGGGATGCACAGTCAGCAAGCATGGAGAGAGCCTGGAGCTTCCTCTGAGCCTGGAGCCTGCATTTCTGAGCTTCCCCCTCCAGTCCCCCGCAGCCTTCTCAAGCCACTCCACCCCACTTTCCTGTGGGTAAGCCCCACTTTTGCATCCACACTTTCCTGTGAGTTAGCCCCACTGGATACAATGGGACTTGATTCTGAATAGACTGCATAGGATCTTGCCTCTTTTGCATCAAGGCAGAAGCTTTTGCTGCTGCAAACTGCCCATCTGGTTTGCATAGCTAGATCTCTCTCTCTCTCTCTCTCTCTCTCACACACACACACACACACAAACATACACAAACACACACACAAACACAGGGGTTCCTTGTTAAAGTTGTTCAAAAAGACACCCTCTGCTCTGGAACCCCCTCAATAGAAAACCCACTACAACTTCCCCTATCCCCCCACCACCTTCCCTGCCTGGACCCCTCTCCTGCATCCAGCTCCTGCTGCTGCAAACTTGGAAAGAGTCGGGCTGGCATCCTATGCACTTTCCTCTAAGTCCCAGTGGATTCAATGGGCCTTGATTCTGAGGAGACCATAGGACTTGGCCCCTTTTACTTCAAGGGAGAAGCCACTGCTGTTGGTCCTGCTGCAAACTGCCCATCTGGTTTGCATAGACAGATCTCTCACAGACAGAGAAATGGGTTCCTTGTTAAAGTTGCTCCAAAAGACACCAGTGACTCTTTTGGTGAAAATTAGTCATCCTTAGCCATCAAGGTTTTTCTTCTCTGTTTTACTGTACAGAATATTACAGTGTTTTATTATAGTAATTGTGTTCTGTATAACATTACAGTTTTGAATTTGATTACAGTGTTTTGTCATTATTTTTACACACAGTTAATATTTTTATATGAATATTTTGTGGAACCAATTGCCTGAGTTTCCATTATTTCCTATGGGAAAATCTGCTTTGTAAGAAGAAGGCTTTGTAAGACAAACATGCTTCTGGAATTAATTAAGTTTGTCTTACAAGGCACCACTGTACTCTGCATAATACCACTTGGGAGCAATCTTAAAGTAACTAAAGTAACGTTTATCAGAAGACTAGTAACAGCCTGCAACTCTTGCTTGTGGAGGTACAATATAACAACATTCATGAATTTACAAAACCATTCTGCTTTCCAGCATCTCAACTGCCCTTTTTCCACATCTCTCTTCAATGGCTCTTTTCAATTGCTTCCATAGCCTCTTTTCAACCAAGGCTTCCACAAAGATGAGATCCATTAGATTCCATTATTCACCCAATCTAGTGGTTGAATGTGGTATAGCAGGCAGGCAGGCCTCCTTCAGTCTTGAAAGACTATGGTATCGTGCTTGGCGCTGCATACGCTGCATCCAAAGCACGAAAGCCTGGGTTGGATTGTTATGGAGGATAGGCTGTTACCCAAGCAGCAAATTCCCCCTCTCCACGCCACTAAATTAGTCCAATGGAAAGGCAGAGCCAATACGATTGGATCCAGCTGTGTCGCAGAGCTGGGCTAAGGACAGGAACTCACCCTGTCTTGTGGGGCCGACCTGGGTCTCGAACCCTGGCCTGCTGGTTAACAGGCACAGCGACTTAACCGCTTGCGCCACCCACAGCCCCACCATCAGACACATTAACATACAGTGTGTGCTTTTATCAGACACACTAACATACAGGTTAGTGATTTTATGTAAATAAGTTACTTAAGGGGGAAGAGAGACACTAACAGACCAACTAGAACTGAGGGAGCAGAAATGGGCGACACTGAGTATGTACAGGTGATGATTTACCGAGTGGTAACTCAAAGAAATGTGCCTGTAATGGTGAATAAATGGCTTTCCAGGCAGCTATATGCAGTGTGATATTATGAATAAGTTATACAATAGTCTGGTCACTCACAGAGGCAGCAGAAAGGATGGAAGCAAGAGTAAGAGAAGAGGGCAAAAGACTGCCTTCATTTTCCTGCTATATCATTTAGAACAGTGGTTCTCAATCTTCCTAATGCTGTGACCCCTTTATAAGTTCCTCATGTTGTGGGGACCCCCAACCATAAAATTATTTTCGCTGCTACTTTATAAGTGTAATTTTGCTACTGTTATGAATCGTAATGTAAATATCCGATATGCAGGATGTATTTTCATTGTTACAAATGAAATGTGTGTTCTATGCACACATTGAACACAATGGGATTTATTTCAGAGTAGGCATGCATAGGATTGGGCCCTGAGGCTGTCAGTCAGCCCCAATGCATGCGCAGCTACAGCCGGAGGTCTGGCAAGCCTGACCTGGCCCCCTGCACCAGAGGTCTTTAGGCAACCCTCACGAAAGCTCTGGGCGACCCCCAAAGGGGTCCCGACCCCCATTTTGAGAAACGCTGATATAGAAGAATGGTCAGGTTATGCTTTTTCAGTAATAATTCTCCATATGCAAAATAACTGCAACTTTTGTATACTGGTGAAAACTGTTGCCTGAAACATATAAAGAACATGAGTTACAGCAGCTACATGATAGAGCAATGTAGGAGAGCTTGATCCTTAAAAGGGATAGGACCCCATCCAGACTAGGCATGTTCCCATTCACCTGGGCAACTGAATCATCCACTATCATAACTGATTGTCTAGACTGAGTTTCAGTTAATTCATCCTCTTCCAGTCATTACTAATTTCAAGTTAGTAATAGCTACATTTTTTGGAAGTAGCATATAGGGTTGAATGCTGTTGCATACTGACGGTATGCATTCCAGATTCCTGGACATGTTCACCCAATGCTATCTTGGAAATGTTAAACAGAATGGGTGACAACATTGATCCTTGTGAAGCAAGGGCCATTCCTAAAGAAAGGAGCAAGAATCTTCAAGTACCACCTGCTAAAACCTACTCTCCTTTTGTGAGCAAAATTTTGTGAGCAAAATTACTGCAATGCAGAAAGCTCAATGCTAATCTGTGAAGGCAGTGGAGAAGAATAGAACGGTCCATAATATTGAAGGTTCAGATGCATGTACATGTTTCTAGGTACATGCATGTATGTGCACAATCCATACTTGATGTACTGCAGAAGGCCTGTGGTGATGCATGCAGCCTGGAATGTAAGGGCAAACTATAAAAATACTGCATGAACTTTATAAACAACTAACTTTTATTCCATATGCAATCTATAAGATACAGTCTAACCAGCAACTGTTCTTCACTGGTAGTCAATACCAGCTGCTTCTGATGAAAACTCAGGAAATACCAGTGTGAATAATGATAGAACAATGTGCTCATTAAACTGTTTCCTAACATCCCCGTGGTGGTTAGAGGTCAGCAATACACCCTAATTCAGATCCATTTATTGTAAATTGGACTGTTATTACTCTCTTAAAATCTGGGTCTTTTCTTTCAAACCCCAGGGTTTTATTCCCCAGTGGGGTCATTGACTCACTGTGAAAACAGCAGCAACACAGGGGTCATAAAAACTTCACTGGAGGTGTTGTGAAAATGAGCTCAGTCCTATAAGCTTCACTGCTTGACCATCATCTGGTAGGAGTCTATGTGGAAAGACATAATATTTTTGTTCTACAAGAGCTTCTGGGTAATTTTAGGTTAAAAGAAAGAATAACTATTATAAACAGCCCACCTTCTCCCTGGCTGCAGGAAGAACTGCGCAGGCGCAGCCTGGCAGCCGGGCTGCGTGTGCACAGTTTGCCCTGGCTGTGAGACGAACTAGGAAAACACAGTCTGGCTCTCCTCACAGCCAGGGCAAACTGCACAGGCACAGCTTGGCAGCCAGGCTGCACCTGCGCAATTGGGCCAGGCCAGGGCTGAGAGACTCCAGGACTCCTGCCTCCTGTCTAAGTCTCAGTGCCAGCATGGTCTAATGGGCAAGGCACTGCGGACCGGCACTGGGCCACAGACAAGGAGGTTGAGGACCCCTGCTTTAGAAGACTCTTGAGAGTCACTTGGACTGCAAGGAGATCAAATCAGTCCATCCTCCAGGAAATCAAGCCTGACTGTTCACTGGAAGGACAAATACTGAAGCTGAAGCTCAAATGTTTTGGCCAAATCATGAGAAGGGAGGACTCATTAGAAGGGAGCCTTATGCTGGGAAAAAACTGAAGGCAAAAGGAGAAGGGAACAGCAGAGGATGAGGTAGTTAGATAATGTCAATGAGGCTATGAACATGAATTTGGATGGACTTTGGAAACTGGTGGAGGATAGAAGGGCCTGGCATGCTGCAGTCCATGGGGTCAGAAAGAATCGGACACGACTGAATGACTAAACAACAACAACAGGCAAGGTTTGCATAAAAAGAGTAAGGAGTGATGTTAGAGAAGGCAGGACTTATTTGCATGGTTGTGACATTCTTGCACAGTCTGTCAGTCTGTCCCCATGACTATGCTGCAGATCAGCAGGGCAGGCTTAGCTTATGAACCTTGTGACCTTATGAACCTGAGTGCATTTCAGGAGAATTTGTGAGAGCTCAGAAAAAACCTTGGAGTGAAGTTAGGCCACTATATTGAAACTGTGCAAAGTTCTCTCTCTTTAGCAAGTGACAGAGCAGGTAGTGCGCATATTTACTCCTGCCTTCCCCTTCCCAAATCTTTTACTCCATAGTCAGTTGCTATGGGGTAAAAAGCAAGGCTTATTTCTTCCAGCTGGGAAGAGGGTAATATATGTGCTAGTACTAAGCTAGAGGGGAGTTGCTGCTCTATCCTCTATTTGTGAGTAGTAGGTAATAAAGAGACTGGTGCACATGTGCTCTAAGGTTATGATCTGGCAACCCTATGCCAGAGCATTCTAGGTTTGCCACTGGTTATAGTACTACAGCTATACTATGAAGGAACTCCAGAGAAACAAAAAGCTCAACCTGAAGGGTTTTGCATTAGCAACTCATTAATTCCACAGGTCCAGAGCTGTAAAGTGTTAAGGGGCCTGGAAACCACTTCATTCCCAGACTGCCATTGGCAAGACGTATGTCTGAGCACTCCTCCAGCCTGAAAGTTATTAAGGAACAATGAAGCCACAAGTCTTGACTGCAACACCATCCTTGTGAGGCTGTGCTCCTTTGCTTCTTCCCCAGAGGAAGTGCTTAATAAGAATAATAATATCCTGAAAGGGTAACCAACGGCAGTGTAATTAAAAAAGCTTTTCTTGTCTCACTTTGAAAGAGGGGAGGGGGAAATTAAGGGGGGGGATTAAAATCAGACAGGAAATTCCTCTGGAACAAGTTGGCCTGTGTCCTAATAATACAGGCCTTTGCCAATTCCTCCATAAAGCAATAGAAGAGGAAAGGAGGCATGCAGGCAGGCAGGGGAAAAAAGGCCCTCTAAACTGGCTCAGATCTGAAAACATATTGTGGGCTTGACTGCTGTGGTATTTCTAAAGAGGGGAAAGAGGAGTCACAATCAAATCAAAGGAAGTTTGCTTTGCTGGGAAGCCACTGTTATATAATGTCGCCATTGTACGAAGGGCTTACTTCCTGCAGTTTGGTGGAGAAAACTAGTGTACAAGCCTATTGAACTTAAAAGAGCCAGATGGACCCTACCGTTCATTCTTCTAACAGCTGCTTTTAAATAATGGGATAGAAGTTTCAACTGGCCAGCAAAACTTCTGGAGTGGAAGAAGGTGGAAAAGAGATGAAGAAACAATAAAAGGGAAACCAGGTGTTTCTCAAAAACATGGAACTGTTGGTGCGGCTTTAAGAGGGGGCAAGATGACAGATGGGGTGGTGAAGGAGTCAGCCTTGGGGAAGGTGTGAAAAGGGCCCCTTCAGGGCCAGTCCAAAGGGCTCCTCTATGAACCCCGAAGGAGAAGGACCCCTTACACACTTCCCTCCAAGGCTGATTGCACCACCCTCTCTAGCTATGCCACTGGACTAAGGTCAAATCATTTATTTTATTAATGAAATAAAAACACTGAAGGAGACTGCTTTTTTCAAAAAAGAAACTTTTTTCTTGTCTCCAAGAGTGTTTGCAAAATCACTTACTATAAAGGTTATACAGCTCCTTATAATATAAATGGTATTTTGTAAACACACTGGGATTAGCTAGAGTGATAGCATCTGCTGTGGGCTACTATTGAACAAGTGGCAAGACATTACCAAATGCCTGACAGACTGCAGGCCAGTGATGGGTAAAGTTAAAGGATATCCAGCTATGGAAATCTGGAAATCCAGCTATGATTTTCCCTTAAATACTCTCAAGTTCAGACACAACATTCACTTGACTTACAGCCCAGCATGGGAATAGAGTCTGTTAGAGGTGTCACTGAAGTAAGGGGATATTTATCCTCTTCCTCTGGATATTCATTGTTTGTTGTTTGTGAGTTGGTGCTAGTATGTATGCATAGCTGTTGCCAAAGCCAAATTCCAGGTATGGTGTTCATACTTGGTCAATAAAAGTCTAATCTAATCTAAAACCCAGCAGCCACCATAGGGCTACTCAGGCTTGCACCATCACAATCACTAGTGTCTGTGCACTGGTCTAACCACCCCAGAAGTAGCACAGCAGTACTTTATGGCACTTTTAGACAGCCCCAGGTCAGCATAGAACTTGTTGTGGCTTAACCATGGGTTAGGATTGCACTGTTAATCTCTGGGAGGTGTTTATAGTTCTGAGGCGACACTGAAAAAAATTTCTGGTCAGTGAAGTCAAAAGGATCAAGAATTTACTTGGCAAAGGCACCCAAGTTTTACACCCAAGTGCTTTTCATGGTAGAAGCTGCATTCCTGAAATCTATTTGCAAAATGGGCTGCATGCATGGATCATAGCAAAAGTTGTATCTAGCCTATATCCTGCAGTGGGCCTCTTCAGACGGCTAAGCCACAATCCCCTTCTTATGCTTGCTCTGGTGCTACTAACATTGAAATCAATGACCTGCTTATAAAGGAGTTAGCATGAGTTTTACAGTGGAGGAGCACAGGCCGCCAAGGAATACATTCTTGCAGAGATGCCCTAGAGCCAAGCATAATTTCATGAATAGAGGAGTGTAGAAATCTCACTCATTACCATGACTGGCTCACCCACTTTGAGGGCACAATTTCAAATGTTCCCATTTTTGCCAGTTATAGCCATTTATCAATGCAATCTGGCAGGAACGTTTTCAGCACAATTTTGCAGGGCTGCTGGTAAGAAAAACCAAAGGAAATAATTATTGGCTTTTTCATAGGCAAAATGAAAATCTGAGTTGGTGAATGAGATTCCATCAGCTTTACCATTAGGGTCATTCCCTGAGAACACCACAAAAGATCCAGTGTAGTTATCTACCACTGAATTTGTGCCTAGATGCCCTCTCACCAAGCAACAGATCCAGACTTCTCCTCAGTTTACACCAAAGCTCTGGGATTTGAAGCTTTTAAGGAGATGGCTGGCATTCAGATGAAGATGGAGGAAGTTTAGAGCTCCCCACAAAGTCCACATTGTTGGGGCAGTGATTTTGGTAAAGGAACACTTCTTTCCCTGCTATCGCTGCAATTGTAAAATGTTGGTCAGAGGAAATTTTGTGAGGAGAAAGAACTGCTGTTGCACTTGCTAGCGGTAGAAGCTTCCTTGTAGGCCTGTGGCATCCTTTTGCAAGACATTTGCTGACTGCAGTTGCTTGTATTTTGCCTGGAATGGACTCCACTGGCGTGACTGAGGGATCCAAAGCATCTTCTCATCTCATTCTGATGCTCAGCCAAACCAAACAAGCACCCAGGTGTGAGCTCTGAAGATGTTCTTCCAACTGAAAGTGCCCATCCAACCAGAAGCTTGGATAGACTAAGCTTACTTTAAGTTTACTTAAGCTAGCTAGTGGGAAGGAACACAGATGCTGATAGGACAATCCTAACCAATTTAGGCCAACACAACTCACCTGTCTCTTCATTCCTGTGGTGCTGTGAGGAAGTAGGTGCATTGCTGTACACTGGCCTAATGCTTCAAGGAATATTGCAAAAGTGCCTTATGTCTCTTTTGCAGCATTCCTAGCCAGAATTGGACTTGTGCCAGGACTTCAGCTGGCCTAACTTGGGATTAGGGTTCCACTGTGAGAAGAAGAACCTTACTCCTGGTTATGCAAAGATCTTACTTTTCTTCAGCTTTGGGGATTCCACTAGCCATTTCAAACACTTTTAGAAACTTATAGTTTTGTAGACAGAATGGCAAAGGAATTCTTTTTGTTGTTATTGATAACATGATCAATGGAAAGAAGATTTGTACTGACTAAGTTGTAACATAAGAACATATGAAGAGGCTCCACTGGATCAAGCCAAAGGCCCATTTAGTCCAGCTTCTTGTATCACACCGCAGCCCACCAGATGCCTTGGGAAGCATATATGGCACCTGTGTCCAGGTGTCCTCCGCTCCATCTGGCATTTTGAGCTTGTCCATGTCTATTACAGCTATAGCTATAAACATAAACTTGCCCCACAAGTTACTTCCAGATAAACACATATAGGATTATTCTAAAAATTATCCCCAAACTTTGGTACTTTCTTGCAAGAAAATCTTTTTGGATATTGTTAAAGTTGGAAAATAATGACATTTGGATGATCATTTGGCAGGTGGTGATATTTGCTATCAGTGTCTTTGCAGAGCTAAGTTCACCCCCCCCCCCATTGTTCCTGACAAATCATACTATTGTGTGCATTTCTGTACACAATATGTTGGCATAAAATTGGCCCTGGCGCAGCCCAACTGTCTGCCATTTCATTCTGGTGGATCCACATCATAAAGGCCTCAACACACCTCAAAAGCACGTGCAAATCATAAGAATAGTAGACATCACCATTTATAATGAGTGCAAGATCGTCAGTATGGTCTTGGAGTAGAGAAGAGAATAAGGGAGTTATCAGTTGTACCCAGCTGTGGTTTTGGTGCTAGCTAATAACCCCCATGTATCATCCTGCCTTGGTAAGTAAATGTTCTGACTGGTATTAAAAATGGACCTGGTGCATTTTATAGCACATTCTCCTTGCAGCTCATGCAAAATGTTGGTTGTTAGCATGCTGCCTGTGCAATTAGGGTGCTTAAGACTGTGAGGGGTCTTCAGAAGGTCCTGAAGAGTGATTGCAGTTCAGAATAATCACCCACCTGGTTGGGCGTTGATTTATGGCCTGCTCTGTTAATAGCCGTGCTTAACACAGGAGTTTGCTGAGATTAAGTAATTGCCTTAAACAAAAAAAAGTTTATTATCTTTAAGTCTTTTGCTGATGAATGAATGGGTGTTGGAGAAATCATGTAATAGATCATCTGAGATTTCCCTCCCATCACGGGCACACACTTTTAAAACAAAACATTTATAAGACAGTTGGCATGGGGGTTTTAAAACAGTAGTTTGCATTGATTATCAGTGTAAGAGTTCATTAGCATACTTTTATTTAAGAGGAGTTGCTGCTGTTATTAGGTCTGTTGTGTACTTAATGATACAAGCACCTGTCCTGGAGCACCTCACATGACCTTCGGACATGACCAAAAGTGGTTTCTGGTGGCATCTTGTAAGCCTTCTAAGATGCAAGGAGGCTGCACATGGACTCTTTGAGCCTCAGAAAGCCTGCTGGAAACTTCTGATCAGCAGAACCTCTGATTGTCCAGTTGGTATCTGTAGGAGGTCTTGGAATTGAACCCCTATGGATTTTGAGGGATTATTATAGCTATTTAGCTTTCTCTCAAAGACATCCAAGCTATCATTTGATGTGGAAGATAATGAAATTGTTGTCATAGGAGAGGAGCAGGTTAACTTCATAGTATACCTCCACAAAGTAATCAACTTCATAGTATACTTCCACAAAGTAATCATCACCCGCATTCCCCATACAGCCATGAAGAGGGAGGCACCCATATATTACAGCTTGTGGTACATACAGTATAACACAACGTAATCATCACTAGATACTCCAACATACTGTTGACACTAATGAAGTTGTCTGAGTAGCCATGCACTGGACTACACTGTTAATTCTGGTTCCATTTTGGTGCTTGTCTCAAAGTCTACAAGAAGGCAGTTATTTTTTCCCCCATTATTGGACTTTTGTACTAGTGGATTATTGCACTATTTTTCCATTTGGGGGCAGAGGGAGAGAACTTAATCAGCACTTTAAAAGAAGTGGCTGTGAGCAATGCCAGAATCCAAATTCAACAGACTGAATAGAGATCACATTATCTAGGACATTGTAGAAGTCTGCAACTCCCTGCTGGTTGATTGATTTTACCAGCTACCACATACATACACACATACACAATGATTAAGATCCTATTTGTCGAATATTACAAATATATATTTAAAATAATAATAACCTATAGTTGTAGTTACTTGACATTTGCACATGCCAAGTAATGACATTCCTCAAAGACCAGTTTACCTCAAACTACTCAGGCAAAACTAATGGTGGACCCCTGGGAACAAGTATACAGTAACTACAAATACCAGAAGAGCTTCCTCAGTGTCACCTTATAGTTCAAGAGTCAAGGATGCTACCTAATGCTAAATTCAAGCAAGCTTTTATTCTAATACTGTTACACAAGATCTGTTTATTGCTGTTTGTCACTAGACCGCTGTAACACATGCTCATATTACCCTTCGATGTGTGTATGATATGGCAGATGAGAATGCTTGCTGAACTTTGGAAGATCAGACCGTACTAAGTGTAGCCGAAAGGGCTGAAAGAGATTTATAATCAGAGTGGCCTATTAAATCCATTAAGAGTCTCAATGACTCAGGTCAACTTGGTTTGAATCTCAAATACAAATGCACCGAGTTTCATCTGTTTAGTCTTCCATTACGTTCTGCCTCAAAATTCAATTCACAGATCCAAAACAGAAATTATTTGTTTCTAAGTGGGTTTTTGCTAATACAAGCGGAAAGGGGTAAGATTGCCAGGAGATTCAAACTGTTGATGGTGTCTGCAATTTTATACACACTTACCTGGGAGTAAATCTTATAGAATACAAAGGGCCTTTTTTCTAAGTAGAAATGCATGGGACTGTCATGCAGATCTGACTCATTAACAGATCTGCAGATGGAAAAAAAATATAGCGGGGGTTTCTCTTTGCTGTGCCCTTCTCCTTCCTCTTGTCTTATCAGATAAGAGGGACATCGCAAAAGTCCTGTTTTTCACAAAAGTCAGTAGGGCACAATCCAGAGCGAGGGCAGTGAGGAATGCCCTAGCTGGGCTGCCCCAACTATTCAGTATCCAGAGCAGAATGTTATGTTGGATTCAGAGAGTCAGGAAGCCTGGGCTGTCCCAGCTCTCCAGAGCATGCTCAGTAGGCACCAAGACACCTGGGGAGGGCTTGCTCCTGAGGAGACCCCCCTTAGTTCACACTGAACAAGGAACAGCTATGGTGCCTGCCTTATAAGGAGTCCCTGATGAGATGCCAGTACAGTGAATGAATACAAGGGGCTTCTTGGAATGGCCTGCTGTATCCCCACATTAGTGGGCTGCCATAGTTGTGTCATATCCTGAGGTTGAGAGGCAGAGGTTGCAGCTAGGCTGGCCAAGAACTCAGATTTTTGGTCAACACTGCCATTCTTACTCTGCCTTATCATTAACCTGTATGGGTCTACTCATTTTTATACCTACTCCTGTGGTGGTATAACTCTGAGGAGATGGAAGAGGGCATTTCTGCCCTGGAAACAGGCTCTGGATACAAAGTAATTGCTCTGCCTTGGCAATGCTAAACATGCCCTCAACATGCCTTGCCTGAGCTGCCTAGGCTGCCCCAGCTAGGGCAGCCCAGGTCTACCTGTCTTGGGACAGCTTATTTTGCCTTAGGCTGCCCTAAGCCTTTTCCAGTATAACTAGGGTAGCCCATCTTGCAGTTGGGTCAGCCCAGTGATAGACAGGGTAACCCAAGTGCACTTCTGGATTGTGCATTAAAGGCTGCAATCTTGAAGTGCACTTAGGCCAGCCTATCTGGCACTTAGACAGGCCAGAAAGGCCGGCCTAGCTACACCAGAAAAGTGTTGGGCTGGAGTAAGTCTACTTAGGCTGACCCAAGACAGGTGAACCTGCACCAGACTAGCAGTGCCAGCTCAGCAGGGGCTTCTTGAGGGCATGTTCAGCATGGCCTAGAACAGCACAGTTCATATCCATGGCCTAGAACATTAGTTTGTATCCAGAGTCTGTATCCATACCCCCTCACAGCTCCTCTGACTTATGCCAGCTCAGGAGCAGGCATAAATCTGAGTAGACCCATAAAGGTCCAGAGTAATGAGGGAGCAACAGTGAAAATCACATAATACACAACTATGAGACACTGTGTCTCATAGTTCAGGAATAAGAACTTTGTCTTGAAACAAGAGTGTTTTCCTGGGACTGCTCATATACTAACAAAACTACAGTTGGATTATGGACTTTAAAATAAATATTTGATCATCACAGCAACTATTTTACTTTTAACTACGACTGAATTATGGACACGAAAAAACGTTTGATTAGCACAGTAACTACACTACTTGATATGTATTCTATATGATGTCTTTGTTGTTACTGGAAACATTCAATATATCTTATTGTGCAGTAGCAGGTTTTTCCCCCTCTATGTTCAGAGTAGAAATGGAAGCAAAAGAAAAAGTTATAAGTCTAAACTTAACCTCAGGATATGGCACAACTATAACAGCTCATCTCAGGATATGGCACAATTCCCACAGCACAGTGAACATGCTGCCCTTGTGCTGTAGCCTAGAGTTGTCCTAGCCCTGTGGATTTGGCCTAATTGTCAGCCTAGAGGCCTCCTAGCCCTGTGGATTTGGGCCGTCAGCTCAGGATATGGCCTACCTTAGGCCAGCTTAGCTGGGCCATTCTCTTTGGCTTAAGTCAGGCCTAAGTACCTGGGCCATTCTCACTGGTCTAAGTACCTAGAATCATTACATTTTCATCCAATTTCAATCTTTGGTACTCAAGAAAGAATGTGGCGGGGCTCTTTGCTAGCTTTATATCCATATACAAGATTATAGAGTATTCTGCTAAACATGCAGGGTCTAATCCTAACCAATTTACCGGTACCTGCTTTGGGGCAAAAGCAATACAATTCCAAAGAACAAACACTGCCTTACCTTGAAAAGATCTCCATGCCTGTCGTCCCCTGCCCCAACTGCAGGATGCTACACATGCCCAACTGGCATAGCTATGCCAGTGCTGGGACGCTGGTTAGGATTGTGCCCACACACACACACACAAAATCTGTTTTTGAGGCTGTTGAGATAAGAAGATTTTTCCCATGAGAAAATTACTCAAAGGGTCTTCTATGGTAGGTGAGTCACTAGCAGTATTACTTTTAAGGTGGTTGTAAGGCTTCTTTGCTCCTATCAGTCTAAGCACTTAAGAACACCTTCTGCGAGACGGGAAGGAGGAAGGCAGGTTGGTTCATGCACTTTGATGTGATCATCTGTACAAGGGTTCTCTTGTGGATTATCTTACTGATCTTTTGATAAGCCAGTGTTTTGTGGTACTTCATTGTACACCTTCCTAGAGAGAACTGAAGCCTCCTTAGAGAGAACTGAAACAGGTGAGTGACCAACACCACATATTCTACAGAGTGGGCCAAAAGTAGGCTTACGGTTGTTTCACTATTGGTTTTTCAGTTTTAGATCTAATTTTTCCAAACAATAGTTCCAAACCAGTATTCCTTATCCCTTATCTATGTTTTGGAAATGTACATAAACAGTATTGAACAAATATGATTGTAACAAATACATATAAATGTAAGAAATGTTTTTTTTTTAAATGTAAGAAATGTTTTTTAGAAAAATGTAAAGTGCATCCCTACTAAGTATAAACCTACTTTTGGCCCACTCTGTATATATTTATAATGAAATTGAAGACATCCCACTGCTCTTCAGCACATACAACCTGTTTGATGTGAATGAAGATGGAAGGTGGCATGTAAATGTACTATACTAAACAAATAAATGAAAAAATCTGGTGGCACATTGAAAATTAATAATTTATTTCCGCTTGTGAGCCCTTTGGAGATCAGAGATCATTTGTTCATTTTTGCTCTATGACCTGTTTTGTGAGCTTTTTTGTTGAAAGGGTGTAAATAAATATTTGTCAAAATAATTATTATTTTATGGTAGCATAAGCTTTTGTGGATTACAGACCGTTTATCATAAAGTTTCTACCACAATGAATAGGTATGTTCTTTTTTTCCAAAAAAGTCCTCTTTTCTTAGCTCTCCTTTTCCTTGTTAACAGGCAGCACGGAGCATTCTTGTAATAAATAAATTATATGTAATAGTTTTTAATTTAATAATAATAATAATAGAGTATTAAAATTAATATCATAAAAGCAGTATATATGAGTAGTCTTAGCTTTTATTTTATTTTGTCATGGCCTGTATTTTTCTTAGATGTCCAGCATTTGAGAGGCATGAATTCTTTTATGTTTATGACATCTGATCACTCTGCACAATAAATGCAGTAATTCTTAGGGTGTCACAGTCAACCTAAAAATCAACCTTTGCACCAACTAACACATTTAGTATTCTGGAAATGTTCAATACTTCATCTAAGACATAAATTTAGTCTCATCAGGGCCAATTTACACATCAGGGCCAATAGCCATGACCAGACTTGTCCTTCCCTTGTAGAGGACAGTCCCAGAATTGATACCTCAGATCTTTTAACTGGAGATGCAGTGGATTGACAACACAATCCTAACCATGTCTACTCAAAGTAACCTGCTGTATCCCCAGGTTAGTGGGCTGCCGTTGTGCCATATCCTGAGGCTGAGAGGCAGGGGTTGCAGCTAGGCTGGCCAAGAACTCAGATTTTTGGTCAACACTGCCATTCTTACTCTGCCTTATCATGGACCCCCTATGGGTTTACTCATTGGTATACCTGGTCTGAGGTGAAATAACTCTGAGGTAAGAGGGCATTTCTGCCCTGGAAACAGGCTCTGGATACAGAGTAACTGCTCTGCCCTTAGCAATGCAAAACATGCCCTCAACATGCCTCTCCTTAACTGCCTGGACTGCCAAAAAAGGCAGTCAGGTCCACCTGTCTTGGCAGCCAGGTCCACCTGTCTTGGGGCAGCTTATGTTGCCTTAGGCTGCTCCAAGCTTTTTCCAGAATAACTAGGGTGGCCCATCTTGCAGTTGGGTCAGCCCAGTGAGAGATAGGGTAACCCAAGTGCACTTCTGGGATGGTGCCCATAGTAACGTATCTACTTGACTGCTCTTTCTAACATATTTACTGTGTGGCTCACTGGCAAAGAATAAGCTCTTCCCGTCCTGCACTTGCTGCCTTTGGGAGAAAGCCTGAGGTTATCCTAGCAACTGCAGATAACAGCAGCTCCTCTAAAGGGGATTTTGGCTTTTAAGAAAAAACTTTGCTATCTTCTGAACACGAGTATCTTCCACAGTAGAAGAAATGAAAAATCCCACATCCTGAAGCAGCATGGGTTGTTGATGGGAGAATAGGCAGGCAAGTGAAACTCTCTGAATGGCAATGGGCAGGAGATTATCCACCATGTGGAAACAAGATGTAGATGAATTAGCAATTTACAGTGCTAGTAGTAGTATCCATTCTTGCCGTTTGTTGCTGTTGAAACATCATATGAGGACCTGTGTCTAACCCTACAATCCAGAGTAACTACGGAAGTACATAAGAGACATTACGTGCAACCGTAGTTATGGCACCACATAGTGAATATCTATGGGAAATTCATATTGCAATCCAGAGCAAATTGTTCTTACACCGGAGAAAGGACTCCTCGTGGTTACTCTGGATTGCGCCCTAAGAAGAAACTTGCTCTGCCTGACTGTGAGCACTCTTTTATGCAATTACAATATACAGTGATGCCTCATGTAACAAATTTAATTCGTTCCAAAGGCATGTTTGTTACGTGAAACATTGTTTACGTGAAGCGGATGTTCCCATAGGAAATTATGGAAACTCAGACAATTGGTTTCACAGCCCAAAAAATATTCATATAAAAATATTAACTGGATGTAAAAATGATGACAAAACACTACAATTGAATTCAAAACATGCATTCAATGTGCATGATCCTATGATGTCTATTTAGGCTGCAATCCTAAAGACACTTTCCCGGGATACTGCAATCCTAAAGACCAGGGTGGGCAGATGCTGGTTCGGGCCTACTTGCCCAAACCAGATCTTCCCTTTTCCCCGCCACTAGAGAACTGCCAGCGGCAGGGACAGGAAAAAGAGGGCAAACTGGTTCGCGCTGGCCGCCATCTTTTCCCCCCGCATCTCCTCCTGCTGGAGAAGACGTACAGGGCACGCACCTGAGTCAGTGCGCGCGAAGTGTGCATCCTCCAGCAGGAGGAGACGAATGTGTCTCTTCCAACTGGAGAAGACGTACTGCACACGCGCCGGCCTCGGCACATGTGCAGTACGTCTCCTCCAACTGGAGGAGATGCACTGCGCATGCGCCGGGGGTTGGCGCATGCACAGTGCGCCAGGGTTGGGGTCCGCCCCTAGCCCCACCCTGCCCCCTGACCCTGGCCCCTCCCCCCAACTTCCGGTGAACCGGATCTTGGGGGAGGCTCGGCCCACCACTGCTAAAGGTGTGCTAAAGACACTTTCCATTTAATACACTGGGGCTTACTTCTGGGTAAACATGGTTGGGAGGCTGCAATCAAAGACACTTTCCAAGTGTCTCCCCACTTTCTCCTCCTCTTCATGCTGAGCCCCTCTCTCCCCTGCTCTCTGCTGGCTGGCCCTGAGCTGCTTCCCTCTTTTCCACTGCTCTTCTCTCCCTCTGCCCAGTGGACGCCCAGCCACAGGAGGAACAGTGCGGAAGTGTTGCTTTCGCTCTGGGCAGGCGCACTAGGTGGTCCTGATGCTTTTTAGAAGGGCTGCCGGCCAGCACGTCTGCCCCAACTGCCAACGCGTTTGTTTGTTATATGAAGCACAGTTTGTTATGTGAAGCAGAATCCTAGAGAAATTTTTGTTTGTTACGTGAAACATACTTTACATGAGGCGTTCTTTACATGAGGCGCCACTGTACTTTGAGAAGTGCATGATTGTTTCTCTCTCAAACATCCCTGCCACACACGCTTTGAGAGTCTGTCCATCTTGTGCATCACTTTGTGAACTAAAAACATCTTTGGAAAACAATTTCCAATCCTCTTGGACTGAAGGGTTGCTGCAACAACTCTGCTTGCCCTGCCAGAAACTTTTTGACAGTGAGGAAACTTTTATTAGCTGAGTGCACATGGTCTATGACGAGCTACAAGTTTCCCTGCTCACAGCACAGGCCTGCAAAAAGGCTCCCTCCCTCCCACTATCTCATCACTATCTTTCTCTGTGATATAACTAAGACTTAATGCCTCCTCTCCTAGCACAGCTTGGTACCAATGCAGGCCACAGACAGCAGATTCATGCACCACATTTTTTTTATATGCAGCTGGGACATTCCCCTGAGCCTTAATTCTTAGGGTAAAACAGTCATACCTTTTTTAAAAGAGTGGTGGACATGGATTGAACATATATTTGCAGTCCTAAAGACATATTTCAGAAACAGTAAATTATTATCATAACCAGCTCAGCATAGTTAAAATATTACATCTGTCTTGAGACTTAAATAAATAGCTTGTGTGGATCAGTCTTGTAGATTGCAGTTTAAATTTGCTACATCTATGCAAAACAGAGATAACTTTTTCAGTACTGTTAATACACAACCATGTGGGATAGACAAATCATCGCTCTGGCTTAGAGTCTGGGTCTGTGTGTGCTTGTCAACTGTTTGCATGGCATGGAAGATCTCATGGAGCCATCAATCAGAAAAGTGACAGGGAGTTCCAGACACAAAGCAGGGAATGGCTAAGGTGTGCTTCTGGAGGATGGGGAGAGATGAGAGGAGTATCTTGCTCATTTCTGATTGGAAGGAATCAATTATCATTGGTAAAAGGATAGGAATTCTTGATTTTTCATTGACTGAGGAAGGGCAGGAGGAAAAGCCCAAGGGGTTTCTTGCCTGAGGATTGGATGCAGAAAAGCACAGGGTGGGAAGCATGGGAGGCAGTTCGTAGAGATCACAATTATGTTTGATGTATATTTGATGTATGTTGATTCCACTGTACGCTTTTACTCCTTAATAAATTCATAAAGTAGCAGTGGTATCAGTAGCTTTTGTGTCACCTGGTGTGTTACCTCATGATTGACCTCCTCCCATGCAGCAGGAGTGGCAAAATCCTGGGCCGTGAGGTGTCAATGCATCATTGCCCCAACCATACTGTTTTTGGGGATGTAGTTACTTTATAGAATAGAGATATTTCAACATGGTTTGCTTGGTCAGTAACCCCATCCTACGTTCATGTAACCCCATCCTACGTTCATCACCTGTTGTGCCCTGCACCCCCATAGCAATGCTACTGTTGTGTAGGTCTCTTCCTAAAGAAAAGATGAATTCCCACTGTATGGCAAAACAGCACTCTAGGTTTTCAACAATAATTTCAATTAGTATATATTCTTCATGTTCTTCCGTCAGTTTCAATGTTGTCTGCCTTGCAATGACCTGTGGTTGCTACTCAGACCATCTAATCTCATCTAAAATTCTCAGATCGTTACTGTACTTCACCACTGTTTCATACAACTCTTACTCATCTGCCTTCAGAAAAGACAAGTATTACTTTCTGTTCTTTTCTGCACTGACTTTTTTAGAAGTCTGATTTTTGCATTTCCTAAAGAAATGCAACTTGGATGCTTCAGTTACATCAGAAAGTGTCTGCCCTTATGGATTTGGGGAGGCTTAAACAAGTTCAGCCTATGGCAGTATGCTCCTAGGCAGTTTTCTATTTTCTTTCTTGCAAGCTGCTCTGAGCCAAAGAAAAGTGACATAAATTATTTTAAATAAATCTATTCATTGTATCCCCATAGCCCCTATTCAAACAGAGATACATACCAACATTTATTTACTAGCTGTGGATTCTACTTGACAGAGTACCATTGAACTGACTCTTTATTATGAGGATCCTGAGGATCCTGACAGACCTTGCCCTTGATTTGGGTTAAGGTGCCTTTGACTGCTCACCCCCCACCCCGCTTCACAAGATCTTCCATAATAAATGATATCTCTAAGGTTAAAGAATGTTCTCTTCAACAATAGACGCCCCAAAGGGTCCCTCCCCTCAAGAATAAAGAAAAGGCATTTTTGTATAAAGGCAGATTAAAAGAATTCCATGCAAATTTAATGCACTTATACATAAAAAATCCATCGAACCATGACAGACCTGCTTCTCCCATTGAAGAGATCCAACTGGAACAAAACATTTCAGCCTGAGAATGAATGAACGAATACAGCTCTGGTCAGTTTTTTTTCTTGCCAGTGGCAAAGTGTGTTATTTTTGTTGGCACATAGATCCCGTGCAGGCCTGTGGCTTCAGAGCATGCTGTGTAGCTTACAAGCAAGCTGGCTAAACAAACTGAAAATGCGATCAGACAGTGGAGGTTAAACGTTATACAGAATGGCTGAAATCATAAATCTCCAAACAAACCACCATTGTTTGTTCAAACTGTGTGGAATGCCTTTTCTTGACACTAGAAAAGAGTTTCCTATTTTAGTGACATCCAGAAGAACTCATCTTCTTGGAACAGCAACATATTTGCCCTTTCAAAGGGATTCCCTTTGGAACTGCCATAATGAATCTCCAGCCTTTGCTTGGAGGGGAGAACTTGTTCCAACCCTTGATCCAGGCCACTTCTGTGAATTTTACTGGGTCTGAATGGAAAGGGGTACCGCGGTTACTGGTGCCAAAAAGCATGCAATTTATATTTTTTCATAGAATACAGCGGTTGTTATATCCTATCGATGCAGAAAGTCAACACCTTCAATTGTCCCGACAAATAATTCTGAATCAGAAACTGATTCGGAAAATGTGACAAAACATGTTGCCTGTGGAGTGGCACAGAAGAAGGTGTAGGTAGACTCTAGCTATTATTACAAAAAAATTTAAACAAAACAATGGAAGTGGGGCAGATTAGCTATCCGCATATTTGGCTAAATGCGGGTCCCTCCAGAGAAATGTCGAGCCTTAGACAGGGTTGCCGTATGTCCCCCAAAAGAAGGACAATCCCGATTTTTAGGGCTTTTGTTCACATACTGATAAAATGCAACAGAGGCCCTGTCCTGATTTTGTGGAAGAGAATTATGGCAACTCTAGACATAGGCCCAACCTGAAACCTTCAAAGATGACTGGAGCCGTGCTTGGGTTGCCTCTGGGGGTTTAGAAGGCCTTCTTTCTGAGAGGCTCTAGAAGGACATTTCCAGTTTTGCACACTTTTCTTAATCAGAGGAAGTGGATGAAAGTCTCCTGAGAAGCCAGTGGTGGCTGCCTAGAATGAATTAGGTTCCATGACAGGTATTCTAGCACTGGAGCAGCCCTGGGTTCAAGGCAGCTCAGGATTGAGCTGCCCTATCAGGGTTGCTGTATCAGACTAAGATCAGGTTGTGTGTTTTATACAAATGTTTATGTTTAACCTGCACAGAATCTATGCAGGGCATGGAGTTTAAGATACAAGAAAGTCAGGGGTTTGAGGTCAGCATATTTTTCTGGATTTAGAAGTAGAGTTCAGCCTTTAGGAGTTGTTCTAGTTGTGCGTCATGCTGCTTTTGTTAGACTTACAGCCCAATCCAGAACAACTAATCCGTCAGCGCAAGGGCTCTTGCGCCGACAGAACAGCATTTGCGGTGACGGAAATGCCAGTTCCACTGACGCAATTACACCAGCGCATCTCTCCGGCGACGCAATGACGTTTCCGTTGGCGCAATTACTTCAACGTCGGCGCAACTATGTAAACCCTCCGTCAACATAACTCCGTCGACGGAGGGTTTTTTTATTTTTTCAGGGGGCGTTTCGGGGGCATGTCTTAGGTTTCTCCCCCTTGCACCTAACTGCGCTGTATCCTGAACATTTTCAGAGGCTTATGGGCACACGTAAATGCCTCCTGAGTTATACTACCTCAAGAGGTAGTTTAGTAACGAGGAGACCCATAGGTCTCCATGTTAAGGAGAAGTAGGCGCTGGGGAAAGTGGGGACTTTGAAAAATTTTCGCACCAAACCTTACGGGCAGTACTTTCCTACTTAAGGATACAGAGTATCTGGGTCACCCCAGCGGCTGACCAATCCCCTCACAGCTACCCTCCCATAAAAAGCCCATCCCCTGGACCCACAATTCCCTTTCAGAGAAGCAGAGTGCTTGGCCACGGACCATGTCACTCTGTTCTCTCAATGGGCACTTTGCTCTTGGGGAGCGTTCTCCCCACAAACACATGAACACATAAGGTGCATATATGATGATATATTGATATGATATAGATGTGATATGAAACAATATGATATCTGTGATATAAAATGATTAGAGTGTAGACTTTGCAATTTTTTTGTATGTTTGTTGCTCTCTCTCTCTCTCTCCCTCCACAGGTACCCCAATCAGATAAGTGGGGGTGCTGAGCAATGTTTGCATTCAAAAACTCAAAAACACCTATACAGGCAATCTTGCAATGATGATTACCAATACCATATTTATGTCTCTGCAAGTTGTTGTTTCTCTCTTCCCCAGAGTTACTCCAACCAGGTAAGGAGGGCTGCAAGGGGGGTGTTGGAAGCACCTCTTTTGTTTAAATTTCCTTCATCTTCCTCCAGCCTTGCATGTCTACTCTAAAGTAAGCCCCAGTATACTCAGTGGGGCTTACACCTGTGTAAGGGGGGGGCCTTGCTTCACCAGGAAATGGGCTTGCCCACTTGTTGGGAAATGCTGTGAGGTCCTCTGTAGATTTGCCTTCCAACCGAACTGGTCCCCCAATGTAAGGGGGGGGGGCTGTAGAGTGAAAGGGGTGCACACACAGACCCACCAGGAAACAAGGGCACTCACCCCTCAAAAGTGTGTGTGGTCTCTGTCCTTGCAGCCCCTCTGACTGACTGCCAGATCACACAGCCAGCAGGTGCTGATTCCACTCATCTTTGCCGGCAAGCCAAGGGGCACAGTTTGGCAGCTGATCTGATTCCATGCTCAGCAAAACCAATGAAAGCTTTGCCTGTGGTGCTTCTGTCTTTGCAGGATGGTGTCTCACCAGCAAGGAGGCTAGCAGGCAGCAGGCTGCCATTCCGCTGGGAAGGAGACACAGTGCAATCCTAAATATACCTACTCAGATGTAAGCCCCATTGTGTTCAATGGGGCTTACTCCCAGGAAAGTATTCAGGAGTGCAAGCCACTGGATCCCTGCAAGGAGCCCTGGGAAGAATCTCCCTTCAGCCATGTTTGCACAAGCACTTACCTAGAACACAAACCCCACTGTCCCAATCACATGAGTTAAACAAGCACCATTCATACCTAATAAAGTTTGAGCCATAGGGTGCAATCCTAACCATGTCTACTCAAAGGTGAGCCACTATGTTCAGTGGGTCTTACTCCCAAGAAAGTGTTGTTAGGATTGAAGCCATAGAATCACTTCCCCCCCTCCACAGCTGATGTTATTAATGATGACGAATTAACAACTACATACATGGTATGATACATCACAGGTGTACATCCTTGCCTGATGACGAATTTACAATTCAATGCGTCAATGTTGCTGTCAGATATTTTGTTAAGATTAATGATGTGAACATGTGTAGTAGTAGTTATTTTAAGGACTTCACAATGAACACATGCATATGATTGCTGTCATCAGTGGCTGGGGAAAGCTAGTTAGAGCTCCAGGGATGACCTGAGGATGGGTGAGTGGGGCAGTACCTACCTAGTTGGGGGGGGAGACAGGGGTGCCCATCCTCAGTGTAGACCCCCAATGGCATCCAGACCTGGTCCTCTGTTTCTGGAGAGGGGGCTGCCTGTAGCTTCCTTACCATTGGATAGTCCACAACAAGAGGCCACATGGAAGTAGTGAGACCACCTGTGAGCATTGCAGAGATGAGGGAATTCAGGCAGATGCCAGTGCTGTGTTCAAACTGCCTACAGTCTGAAGATACTTAAAGGTCCAGGCACTGCTTAAAGGTGCAGGCACTGTGTCATTCCTTCCATGTGCTCAATCTGAATGTGGTTCATTCTGGGGTCCCACTGCATCCTCACTGGAGACTGTTCTGTATCTGGAAGCCCCCCTACCCTGTGACCCTCTGAGCAGGAGCAACTGCAAACCTATGAACAAGTACACATGTGAACTGACCCCACTTTTGTTATCTACATCCTCCTGGGAGCATCATTGCCATGGGAGGGGGAGGCCATCTGGGGTCACTGGGGTGGGCTGAGAGAGGGTTCCTGGGGCCTGATGTCACCCCTTAGGCTTGTGAAGTGAGAGGTTTTGGGTGGGCAGTGGCCCCACAAGTGATCAGACACCCTTGCCCTGTTGTGGGAGCCCCAGGTCCCCTGTGCCCCAGGATGTGCTTTTGCTCCCTGGCAGACCCAGGTGGGCTCCTGTCCCCTCTTCCAGGATTCCCTCCCCACAGATGCCCCTGGCAGCCCCCTTGCCTTCCCTTGCCCCCTGCTCTGCCAGCTGCTTGGGGGACCCTTGCCCCTCCCCTGCCTGAGCCAGCAAGGGGGTCTGTTTCCTGGGCCTTCTGCCTTCTGGATGGGGTCTTCCCTCTCCTCCCAGCCCACCTGAGTGTGGACCCTGCATCTGGCATGCTGTACCTTTAATGCTGATGTTTCCTCCGGACTGTTGCCAAAGACCACAGGACACTCATGTTTATCTGCTGATGTTGTTTTTATTGACAATACACACACATATGTATCCCTCTGTGCATCTTGCCTCTGCTGATGCCTGGGCTTTTCCTGGGGCACCTTGCCTGTTTGGGGGTGCAGGGGGGCAGCTTGTTTCCCATTTCTACCCGACAGCCCTGTCCTGTCCACCATGCTGGGGAGGCACTCTGACAGCTTGACAGCTACTCCCCCGCATTTTGTCAGCTGGTTCCCCATGTGATCAGGAGAGCAGCAGTTTGGACAGTTGCTAGTGATTCTGAGTGATGTGGAAGCAGGTCAACTCGTGTGTAACTGCAGGCCATGTAGCACTTACAGGCTGCCTTCTGAGCATGCCCGATGGAGTAACTTATGTGGATCACTGCACCGGAGCAGTTACGGGCAAACCTAAGTTCTCTGCCTCACACATATCTCTGTGTTTAGGATATAGCATAGTTAGAGCAGAGCAGTTAGGACAGAGCAACCAAAAGTTGCTCTGGACTGCAGCCTTAGGCAGGTGAGCATGTCATGTACTGCCTTGATATATCCAAAGTCTTCTGGGTGAGTCAGGCATATAGGAAACAGAGGAGACAGCTTCCCTTTTGCACCCATGAATGTGTGTGTGTGTGAGTGGCTGAAACACTATGATCAGATCAGAGGCCTCAACAGTTCTGGGTTCAGATGGAGTAAGCTCAGTAACTGCTCCTCAGATAAACTGTGCTTGTTAGTTTACAAATCCAAGTATTTTGGCTTTGGGCTCTCCCAGTAAGTTGAAAGCAGTTGTATAGTTGTATAGAATCTAATGTGTGCTGCTGTTCTCACAGATCAAATAAAGCTCAGATAGTAATGGTGGGTCCAAGGAAGAAGCCTGAGCAAACCTAAAAAAAATATACAGCTAAAAAAGAAGAAAAGAAAAAGATGGAGAATGTTGCTCCCTTTCATTTTTAGCAACTGGACCAAAAGCAAGCAAGCAAACAAACAAAACTGGACCCACCAGGCAATATTTTTCTGCTTGTTGGCAGCTCCAACTCCAATGAATGTTCTCTTTATATAGCCACATTTGACTCACAATATTCCCTTCAAGAAATGTATTTTTTAAAATCCAAAATATAGTTGGAACATTTGCTTGGTTTACAATATTTACTGTGTGCCTTTTGTAGAGGTGTCAAACATAAGGCTCATGGGCTGGAGATAGTCAGCGAAGCTCTTTCTCCAGTCCAAGTAGTGACTGGGCTTCCCTAGTGCCACCCTTTCAGCAATGCCACATTTGCTGAGACTCTGTGAAGGAATGATAGAAAGAAGCCTTAGAAGGCAAGGAATTCTGTGGGGGTTGAAGCAACAGATAAGAGAAGGAGATGCTGCTGAGGTGGTATAAGAGTCTAATTATCATGAAAGCCACCCTTTAATTAACCAGTGCCACTTCTGCTGAGGTGTTACCACACAGCCTACCTCTCTGCTGGAGAGGTTGCACATACCACCTTGGCTTGTAACCTATGATGGACCTTTCCTCTAGAAAGTTGACCAATTCCTTCTTCAAGGCATTGAGGCTGGATGCCATCCCAACATCCTATGGCAAGTATTTTCTGTTCTCTTATTTGCAGCTACTGTAATTAGTTCCTATGTTAGAAGAAAGTGCTTATTTCTG
This sequence comes from Cryptoblepharus egeriae, assembly GCA_030015325.1. Classification (NCBI taxonomy): domain Eukaryota; kingdom Metazoa; phylum Chordata; class Lepidosauria; order Squamata; family Scincidae; genus Cryptoblepharus; species Cryptoblepharus egeriae. Next base: position 64,932,004 of record JAREYC010000001.1, on the reverse strand, counting down.
ACCATTATCTGTTTAATGTCATCACTTCCTGCTTTATTATTTCACTTCTGGCCACTGCAGGCTCCATAAATGCTATTAGGCATTATTCTATGAGATGAGCTTGACATCCCTAATTCAGATTCTTCACTGTAAGCTGAAGCCAAAGTAATAACATGTGATTCACTTAATTGCTGGAACAATAGCTACTTAACAAGGTGGCTCTTGTCACTAAGCTTCCCAGAGTGTATGCGATAATATATCAGAGAGACTTATGTAAACACCTTCAGACACTATCCCTAAAAACACAACCAGTCTGATATGCAGGTAGGTCTAGCAAATGTTTTAAACAGCTTATGATCATCTGCTCAATACAGAGTACCTGACAGACTGTAAAATCTCTGCAGTGCGCAGCTCTAATACAGAAGAACAGCAGAAGATATTGTAAAGTAGTGCAAAAGAAACAAATTCATACAGTATCCAAAATGTGACCCTTCTACTTTAATGCACCACCTTTATTTAGATGATCTGCTAAATCATAGAGCAGCACAGACTCCCTCTTACACTCAGAATCCACTAAAAGGTAATTTTGGTTTTCTATTTTGTTTGTTTTTAAAAGAAGGTTTGTCCTGAAACCTAAATTAATCTCAGGCTAACTAGAGGGACTCACAACAGAACTGATCTTTTCATGACATCTTGTGGATCTTCAGAACATGGCAGATTGCCTGGCAGAGGGTACAGTATCTCCCTACTGGAAAATCTTGTGGTTCAATACAAGTAGGAACTTATGGTTCAAGATGAGTAGGAACTGTATTTTCTCATGGAACATGCAGGTTAAATCTTATATTATTATATAATTCTCCCCATAGAATAAAGCTTAGAAAGGAGCATGCCGGTGTCACTGCTATTAGTAGGATGCAATGGAAGTACTATGGCTTGAACAGAACTAGGATCTGAGGCATCTACACTGAATTCTTCATTAGCTTTTGTTTCCCTTTTGTAAAATTACACAAATATCTAAATTATGAGTACTGGAGTAGATGGAAAGGAAATTAATCAGTGGCAATTTGTTTTCTGTGTAATTTGTAACCTATATGGTTTGTAATCAAGGTATTTAAGAGACCACCTTTTGCCATTCTAGCCTGTATGTCTGTTGAGGCTTTGTTCCATGTCCTGCTGCTGTCAGATGTGCAGCTGGCAGAGATTTGGGCCAGAGTGTTCTCAATGGTAGCACCCATGCTGTGGAACTTTCTCCCCAGTGACATCCATGGGGGTGGGAAAAATCAGACCCAAAAAAGGGATAGGATTGGTGGTCTGTGTTGTGCTGCATCCTAACCCCCTTCCCAGGACTGATCTATGTTGTGTGGATTAATTCAGATTTGTGCCAGCATCGGGCTGCATTAGGTCTGAACTGACCAATTGTGACTGCTGGGGCATACATCAATGTGGCAATCATCAATACTTCAGGGCATACTGGGGGATACATCAATGCAACAGGAAAATTTGGTTGCTAAGCCAGCAATAGCTCATCAGGGTTCGTCATAACTTCCCTGATTCTACTATCACAATTGCCAACAACTTCAGGCTAGTTGACTGTTATATTTGCTGAGTCACGTCACACTGGACTTAGCACCCCACATCAAGCATACCCTCTAACAGTGTTTTAATGAGACTATATAAACTGACTCTACTTGAAAAGGGAACAGTAGCAATTATGATATCATATTGTCCTATGCAACGGATATCTAATATTTTAATGTTTGTTCTCCAGCAAATGAAGAGACTGCAGTGCGGTCAAGGGCTTCCTAGTTCATTGCATATAACCAGCAGTAATCATTGTTCGTTAGGAGTCTGGTAAAGTGTGCTATAAAACCAGGATTGTGACTGACAAAATGGTCACAGGTAAGAGCCGATCTAGGAGCAATTTTGTCTGGAAAACTGACAGGAAGTGCAAATGGCAGTATTGTAGCCATCTTTTAACAATTGATTGTGTCAGTCTTGTCATCCACATCCTGCATGCACTGGTAGGCAAAGGAAAAAAATAAAAGATAATATCCTTTTAAACACCTCAAATTAACACTTAAAAATGATTTTAAAAAACTATTGATTGAGAAAAGTTGTGGACACATGAATGTTGCATTAAAAAAAGACGTAACATTCCACCTGGAATCTATAATCCTCTCAAAGTACTTGTAGACTGGTAAACAGGCACTGGTTGATAGGTTGAAAATGTTAATCCAGCATGAGCCTGAAATGTCTTAATAGAAAGCCAGTAATTTATGCTAGCAGATACTTAAAGTTAGTATAAATTATTACAAGGTTCTCTTTCTCCAGATTGCAGTGAGCTCTTCAGAGCTATGATGACGGTGAATGAGGAAGAATGATTGCAAGATCACAACCTGACAACATACCCATGCTATAGAGGACAAAACAGCAGGAGTTTCCCATCATTGTTATAATTCCATTCAAAATTCCTATGCAGATGTAGCAGTCTTTTCAAAAATGGTTTCCATGTGCATAACTTTACAAGAAAGAAATATGCACATACGGTCACACACATACACATATGTGCACACAAACTCATGCACTCACTAGAGACAAAAATCCTACATTTGATGTAAAGCGGTGGCTTTAGCAGCAACTGAGGAATGCATATTGAAATCTATGCAGTCATAATTAAAGGATGTGAAGGAACTCAAGGGACTTTCCCCTACTGCATCAATAGGGCACAGAGACTCAGCAAAAGGAACTTGAGTGTCCAAAACACAGCATGAAGTCAGCACAAAGCAGCAGGGCGGGCAGTTTTCTTTTCAAGACTTTGCCCTGCCTCTGCGACAATGGCCCTATTGCAATCTCCTTTCTTCACCCCTGCTCCCCCTTTTCTCCAAGTGATTAACATGCAGCCCATGCTCAGAAGAATGGGAATTTGTTCTTCAGTTAAGGCTCCGAACGGTGCCATCGGGTCAGGTGGCTAATCGTTAAATCAAACTGCTGTCCTCTGCTCTTAAGCTTCTTCTTGCCCAAGGCTTGGTTATTATGTGGGTTTATGCAAAATAAACAGCTTGAAGAGGCGGATTCTACTTGCAAGGGGAAGGGGGAAGCAAAGGTGTCAAAAGAAGACAAGAAAATGGGAGGCAAACCATCAGAAGCAGCTCTGGCCCTTCCTCCAGCATAGCTCTGAACTGTACTGATTAGAATTTTCCCCCCTTTGTTTTTCTTACTAAGGCCAGATTCACTCCCCTCCCTCCACTGCCTCAAATACTATTGCAAGTACGTGCTCCTTTTGCAATGAATATTAACTTATTTTTGTCTTGCTCCTGATAATTCACAGTTTCTGTCTTGAACTACATCAGCTTACAATTCTCTCTTTTCTATAGGTGAACTCAGCCATAAGAAATCTCTTACAAATCTCCGCCCCACCGCTTCCCACCAAACCACAAGTTCTCACAGGTCTACCTCAAGACATATGTACAGAGAGGGAGGGAGGAAGACAAGGTGGCAGAGAGAAGTGCCTCTTTAATGCCGGAAAAGTAAATAATGGTAATTGTGACATTTTGAATTATTGTGAAAAATATTTTTAAGCTCTTTACTGCTCCTGCAATAGGTCGATCCAGTGCCCTTCTGGCTATGCCTGGGATATTTTTGTTTTTCGCAGCCCATCTCCCACCACAACTACAAACACTACATAAATTCAAAAGAACTCATTTATTATTTTTATTATTTTATTATTTACTCAACTCTCTTTTGTGACATTTTAGACATGCCATATTTCCCATGTTCAAAATATTGGGGACTGACCGTCCAGAGCATATAATATCTCTGCCACCAAAGTATGATTTTCAGAAACAAATGGCCTCAACTATGCACATTAATTGTACAAAAATGAAGGCTGCCATAAAAGGCCTGTGAGCCAGGCAATGAAAATTCACAGCTTGTGGTCTGCATTTTAAGACAAAATAGAAAGGCCTTTTAATGCATTTGGCATCACAGCACCCAAGAGCCATGGTACCATGGTGCCACAGTTGGTATTCTGGCCTCACTGAGCCAGACTTATGTGAAACTAACACCACAAATGTGGTTTTCTCTGTAGATTCTGTCCGAGAAGGATAGGATATAGTTTGGATTGGGCTGTTTGTTATGTGTGTCTTGTATATCTACGGTGATGGGTACAGTGTCATAGAAAGGCTTTTGCATCACTTACATAATTCACAGGTTGACTTGTATACATACAAATCTGCAAATAACATCCTTTGAATTAAAGAGTCAGCCTCAGAAAATCACTTAGAATTAGGTATTGGGCTTTTTGGTCATGCTTACACACAGGTGAGAAATCAAGATTTTTTACCAGTTTGAAGTAGGACTTTCAGTTACTTGAATGGTTTAACTAATCTTGCTGAATAATGAATAGATTAATCAGTTTTGTGGTATAAAATCTCTTGTTGCAATGCCTGTTCCCCTGCCTTTATGAATGCTGCCATATAAGCAAGGATGCCTATGGGTCAATGATACACCAGTCCAGCATATGACTCAAACTGATACATCCAAGGTATTTTGGGCCACTCTAGATCTTTATTTATAACCTCAATTTTATTAATGGCCCAAAAACTTGTGATGGAAGAGGCTGGCTAAGTAGCCTGCACTGTATCCTGTCCAAAACAGGTGTCAGAAGGATGGCAACTTGTGGTAAGGGAATATTTTTTTCTTTACCCTGTCTTGTGCCCAAGACACCCATATGGGGATACTCAGACATGTGCCAGGGATTTAACTGATGCAAATCTGAACACCCCTGGAAGAGGTGCCTAGTACTAAACCTGCACTGCTGTGGCTTAACCTGCCTACCAGCCAAAAAGCCTCACCTCCTCTGACCCTCTCATTACCCTCTTTTACCACTATGCTAACCTGCTTCAGTTGGCACAAATCTAGGCTGTCTGGATCTGGATTCAGCCTCTGGAATCCAGTGTGGACGAGTGTAGTCACAAATGTGTCTTATGGCACATTTGTGACATTCCTGGGCCAATACCTGGCAGAAGACCTATGCTCTAATATTAATAATAAATATCCAAAAATTGTTTGGAATTTTGTTGTCAGTGTCACTATGTAGCACATATCTGCATGCAAACATATTGCTTCCTTCATATGAAGGATTATATGCTTAATTGTTCTCTTACTGAAACCTTTTTACCAACAGTGTTTTATTGTTATTATTTTTAATAATTGCTTTTATATATTTTTATATGCATTGCTTTTTTATATTGTAATATGCCTAAATATTTTATTAATTTGGGTTTTGTTTTTTTTAAATAAATGAATTGGTAGCTGCCTTGAACCTCTTCAAGAAGTTGGGATATATTTCCCCAAATAAATAAACAGCCAAGTTAATTTGGCTGCAAGTTCAAATTAAAAACAACAACACAACTGCCTGAAACATTTTTGCTCTTCAAATGTCATAAGAGAGTGCCTGGTCTGAGGGAAAATTATAGCAAACAAAAAATACTGAGGGTGAAGCTTCACCACAACCCTGACCACTCTGCCTCCTTGCTAGCTAAGTCACAAGCAGGCAAATCAACTTTTTAGATCCAACTTTTTAATTCCCGCACCATATGGAAGAATGGAAAGTCTTCACAGCTGGTATCCTTTCCCTCCTTCCCAAATCCTCAAGGGCATAACACTTTCTTTGATAAAAAAATTTAACCACTTTAGCCAAGGTACATACACTGCAGCCATGTCAGAATTTATTCAACATGCACCTCAAACTTGGCAGGACTGATAAAACATGGACTGGTTTAAGATGCTCCCAAACATTTTTATATTAAATTTCCACAGAGCAGTATAAATATGGAAGAATTTGTAGAGGAGAACGGGGAATAGGAAAGAGGTAGACAACCATGTTCGGGAATAAAGAATGTTGCAGATATGAAGAACGTTGTGTTTGAACTATTTTGGCATATTATTATGTGGTGGATGCATGTTCACTGTACGTCTGTAACAGTACTGGAGCTTGACTGCTTCCTTGAGGAACAAATTGTTCCCTCCTCCTAATGGCTCTATAATGTGTGTTTCGGGTGTTTTTGATTCTGTTTTAATGATTTTACTTATTATTGATAGTACTGGATTTATATACTCCTTTTCAGTGAAAGTTCACAAAGTGGTTTACACAAAGAGGTTAAAGCTTGTTATTGTAATTCATTTTATCATGGAGCTTTGTAACTTACCTTGGGAATCTGGCATGGGGAAGGTGAGATATAATCTTTTTCAAATAAATAAATTTCTTGTTTTATATACATATATAGAGCTGTGTCTATAAAATCCAAAAAACAAAAAACAAAACACTACAACTTTTAAATAAGAGATCAGGCAAGCATCTTAAAGGAGGCCATAGTTAGAGACTTCGGTTGCAATCCTAACCTCCAATTAGGCTGGAATAAGCCATGGGATAAGTCCTATGCTGACCTGAGGGTGTCACAAAAGTGCCTTAAGACACCTCTGCCCACTCCTAGGGAGGTGAACAGGCATATGACAACTTCCCCACATAGCCAAGTGAAGATATGCCAGGTGAGTTAGGCCAGCCTAAATTGGTTAGGATTGTGTTCTTCCTGCCTTAATGAGTGAGACTAGGTACAGGTGAAATGTGGGCCAAGGAATTGTTAGGGAAATTGCTGCGAACTCTGTCAAATCTCATATGTTCCTGAGATGCAATGACCTTTTAGAGTGAAAGCATTGTTTGTTGGAGAAAAATATTTTACAAAAATAGGAAGTTATACACAATATTGAATCTGACTATGGGTACACAAAGTACTGTCCACATTCACCAGAAGTAGCTTCCTAGGCTCAGGGGTAAGGGTCTTTCCTAGGCTTACCTGGAGACACCAGCGATTGAATCTGGGACTTTCATTCCCTGAAAGCTTGTGCTACACTACTGAACTATGTCTCAATAGCTCTCCTTTGGCCATTTGATAAAGTGGTCTGTGAAGGCTTTAATAATTATGGAACAACAACACTCTTTGCTATTGTTTTTTGCTGCAATAGACTAACAGGTAACCTTCTGTAAGTTGGTTTGGTGTCTTTCTTTCACTTATAACGTACTGTCCTGACAATATAAATCTTTGAAGGTTTGCTATGACTGGAAGGTGAGAGTATATATGGCACTGGTGGACCTGCAGGTGAATGAGTCCTTGACAGTGAGCTCTCAAAGCATCATGTATTCATGGCAGATGGCTGCCTTTTGAATCACATGTCAGGTAATCAAAAGCCGAGTACTTATGGGTGTGTGTCTAGGCTTCTTAGCAAGCAAACTGTCATATTGATCTAGCATAGCCTAAAATGACTCAAGGAGTTTGGGCAAAGGCTTGTATTAGTGTTCCCTTCCTCTTAAGAGCTTGCTGAGACGGCACTTCAGCATTTCCAAGCAGTCCACCTCCGACCCTGGCAATCCATCAAGTGAATGCAAATTGCGGACTAGACAAAACAAGGCAAACAGTGATGCTGCTTAGAAATAATGTACTCCAAAGGAGAAGGACTTCCTCAATAATGATAGTTGTGTACACATTCAAACTAAACACCCCAACTTCTCCTCTAGTCTCCTTCTGATTTGTGTTTTTTGTTCCCTTTCAAATGTTCCAAAGTAAATGGTAAAAGTTGACTCAAGGCTAACCTCAAACAGTAGGCTTTTTGAACTATATATAGACAAACCATGTTTCTCATAAAAGCCCCCTTTTGAAAACCAACACCAATGAAAGACCACCCTATTGATATTTTTGTGTCCTGCAGTAAATGCAGAGTACAAATTCTATAATTCCACAACTACATTCACAAAATTTGGTTTTGGATGTAAAATGTATTTAATGTGTTTGTGATTCATTTTTAAAGACAAAACCTTCAGAAGGCAGTCAGAAGGCAGAATTCTAGAATTAAAAGCACAATAAAACAGAAATATAACAATAATACCACAATAAAATACAATACAGGTTGTCCTTCGTTATCCACTCCATGGATTTAAAAAAATCCATGGATTTAATCCATATCCACAGGGGTTGGATTTTGGGAGTTCCTGCTGATACCAAGAAAATGTGTTAAATAAAAGCAGTTTTAAAAAAAATAAAAATTGATTCCCTTTACAATTGTTTAAATACATCTTTTCCTACTCTTATAAAGAGGAAGTCAGCAATTAGAAATGCAAAAAACCTCTTGCCTTTGCCTCAGCTGAAGAATGGAATGATTGCTAGAATGACTGCCTCTCTACAACACAGTAAGAAAAGTTTTTTGAACTGTGATTTTAACGGGATTTTTTCCCCTTCTCCGGGAATTGGCATGTACCCTTCTCATTTGCAGTGGCCATTTGTGTCAAGTCAAAATCATGTATAACAAATCCTTGTTTAACAAGATTAGACTTCCCTGCACTACCACAGGCCCCTAAGGTAGGTAATCTGCATAGGAATCTGGGTGGGTCAGGGGAAGGCAGGGAGGAGGCAGGAAAGAAGTGTTTCAGAGAGAAAGTGGGTGGTGAGTGGGACCGTGTGCAAGTGGCTTAGCAGTGGGAAGTGGGGCCAGGAGCTGGCACTTATGCTTGATCCAAGCCACATTCCCTAGCAGCCCGTGGCAGTCCTGTGGCTGCTTGGATGTGTACCATTGAAATCAGTCTGAGTAGACCCAAGGGGAAAAGTTGCCCTTGCCCTGAAGTAGTGCAGAATGGTCCCCAAAATTAGACTGGATACAGCATAGGCACACTTGCCTGTCTGTTCCATTGCAAGTTAGGATTGCAGTGATCATCTCTTTGTGCAGCCAATTTCAGCCATGTGACAACACAATGTAAAAAAATGGTGAATGTGTTGCATATGTGAAATTGTAGGGAACCTTATCACACAACTGGATTGCAAAAAAAATTTTACTCAATGCATTTCATATTACATTTTTTTTGTATGAAGAAGACATGGCTCAACCATTGTGGAAGTGCTAAGGAACCAGCGACTGACCACTGATGAGGCTAAAAACATTACTATCAGTTGCCTAGAGTGTAAGCATATCTTGAATGACACACAGAATCCAATGGTGCCTTCAGAATATTGGCTCCCCAATCACCAGCTAAGGACTAAAGAAAGAAGAAAAAGTATTTCATGAGGTAATCACATGAAATTGCTGCTCATATGAATTTGGCACTTTGCTCATGAATTTGGCATTCCCCCACACCCACACAAATTGCTGTCATAAAATATTACACCCTATACACTGAATAAATGAAATTGTGTTATAATGAGTCAGATTGTTGATTCATCTGGATCTGTATTATCTGTAATTGATTGGCAGCAGTACTCCAAGATAGTGGGCCTTTCCCAGTCCTAACTAGATACAGCAAGGACTGATCCCAAGATCTTCTGCAGCATGCTAATCTCTATCACTGAGCCATCCGACCCATAACAAGCTGAAACATGTACTCTGCTTTTTGGCACCCAGTTTTAAAAGGTGAGCATCTCCATAGTCTGAATTTCAGTCATAAAATGTCTAGCTTATGTCTAGCACGGGAAGAGTAACTGGCCCTCTTCAGCCTGTAGTGACTTTTCTAGGGACTATTGCTGGTGTTCTTTTGCATCTTGTTAAATTTTTTGCTTATGTTAACTCTGTTCTATGTCCAATTTTTATAATAAGAATAACAGGGACCACTTCTACAATATATATCAATATATTTCTGGGTGCGGAAGCTAGGTAGCCAATAAACAGAAGTGCTGCCTGACGTTTGACCATCAACCTGCGGGTGTGAAAAAAATGCTGTCAGATTCTGTAGCCAAAGGAAGTGTGAAGGGGGAGGGAGGGTCAAAGAAGTGCATATGCTTTCATAAATTTTAAGGGATACAGAGCTGGAAAATTCATTAAGCAGTAACACTGCCACAACTAACACACGAGCTTTGAAGTCATTATTGAAGAAGTGAAAGTAGGAGCAATATGCTCTTTAACTCAAACCTTCCATCAAAGGGAACTGGGAGAAGTCAAAACAATACCAGAGCACAGACATGGAGGCTTTCAGCCGATAACTCAGAAGGCCTTGACTTTAATGAAAGAAATTTGTAGAAAAGTTGTGTTTTTCTAGACTGGGCTCTTTTTTATTCCTTTACTAAGAAAACACCTTGAATAGCCCAGAGGTTCTTAAAACGTTTAGCACTTTTAGACCCACTTTTTAGAGTGACAATCTGTTGGGACTTGAAGGAAGTGATGTCATTAACTTGAAAGTGGTGTCATGATAGGCGGCATGCAGTGGGCACTGGTGAGCAATGAGCACTGCTGGGCTCCAACAGGAACTGGGCATCAGAACATATCAAGAGGCAGGGGTGGGCAGCAGTGAGCACTCCTACTGGGCATTGTTGTGCTGCTGAGGTGGTCCCCGAACCCCCATGATGAGGTGGTCCCCGAACTTACCTATGTACCTTCCTCCATTCACTATCCCCTCTGCACCATCCTCCCGTGTTCTTGAAAGAAAGAAAGAAAGAAAGAAAGAAAGAAAGAAAGAAAGAAAGAAAGAAAGAAAGAAAGAAAGAAAACAAACAAACAAACAAACAAACAAACAAACAATATTGAGGCTTGCTGAGGGCTGCATCTGGCCATTACAAAGCCAGGTGTGCTTACATCTTTTGTGACTCATGTCCATACATCTCAGTATTTCAACAGGAAGTAATGTTAGGAGTGCTATGTGTCTTCCTCTGAAAACTGCTGCCTTATGCCTTGTTTTATGGATTGAAGTATATACAGTAGCTCAGTGAAAATGCATGTGCTTTGTATGCAGAAAGACACAGTTTCAATCTCCAAGTGACATCTCCAAGTGCAGCTAGAAGATTCCTCATTGCCCGATGTTTTTCTATCTGGTGGCAGCCTGTGAAATTTAGGGAGGACAGGACTGCTCAGAGTTCAGCAAGATCATGTCAGATGGATTCAATTACTGGATGCTGGGGGAGCAGTGGTGATATGGAATTGCTATCCTTTGAGCAGTGGCCACATAACTTTTTTCAAGGTCCAATTCTAGATTTACTCAAGTATATCTGGACACAAGAATGACCAACTCCACAGGATTAATGTTGATGCAATACTGCTTACAATGTGGTATGCAAACCAGATATCATGCCAAATGTGTAAACAGTAATTCTTTTTACATATTTTCACTTTGACAGGATTTTTCCCATCATGACACTTTAAAAAAAACACACAGATATTTTAACTCTTTTCCCTCAAGAAATTTTTGAGATCCACATCATAGCAGTTTTGGGACACTGTTTTAAGAGTTTTGCACATGAAACTAGCTTCAAAAACAAAACCCCATGTACTTTTCCTGCGATAGAGAGAGCCCCTTCCCCTGTTCTTCCAGCATTAATTTCTGAGAAATATGAGAACCACCACAAGATTTTCCTAGACGTAAATCAGAAAACCAAAGTCATAAACTGAATTGAGGGAGGGTGGGAAGATGAAACAAAGAAGGAAAATGAAATTAGGCTTTGTTTTAATTTGGGCTTCAAGAAGAAAGGGGGTGGGAATGAGGTTCTTGTTTATGTGGGAGAAGGATCTTAATTAAAAGGATGCTTTTGGAATGAGAGCTAAGTCTCTGGGTGAAAGCCATGAAGATCTGTACAAAGTAGAAGGGAGCTTTCAAAGTCAAAGAAGATTGTGAAATTAGCCACACACACCCCTTCAACCTCAGTGCAATTAAGTTCTTTTATTCTCCAAAGGGATGAGGATGAGGAATCTCATCTTGTTTGCATGTGCTGCTTTGAGAAAACTGGAGAAAATGAATCACTAAGCACTTCCCACTGACTAAAACGTCTTTCCCCAAGTGCAAAGAGAGCATTCAGACAGCGGCTTTTTTTGAGTGTTAGACCAGTTGATTCTGCATGCCTGATACCCACAAATCACACAGGGACCGGGTCAATCTCTGCTCATCCAAAGGGCAAATAAACAACTTGCAGATAAGTGGAGCTATTACAAAAAGAAATCCTGCAGCTGACACCAACTGTGGTCATATATGCATTTTTAAACACGCTTACAGTTGTGTCTGGAAATACAGTATGTGCCTTAACTCTCTAGTAAGATTTGGGTATGGTGTCCACACTAGGATAGCACTCATTGGTTCCCAGAGTAAGATCTGTTGAACACAATGGAGCTTACTTTTGCGTAGGCGTGGTTAGGATTGTGCTCATTATCTCTCAAGCAATCATATCTACCATGTAAAGGGAAGAGCCACCTTGACAGATGCTTATTAAACCATGTCAAAATAAGAATAATCTGACCCTGGCCTTTACAGACTTGTGATTTATCAATCATATACAATCACCATGTGGACTGAGGTTCAGTGCTGCTTGGATGGGGAAAAATCTCAATGGATGGGGAAAAATCTCTGAGACAAAAAAAAATTCTGGGTATATTAGTGCCAGGAGAAGGGAGAATGTGGGGCCCTAAATTTAAGAGAATTGGAGCTCCCTTCGTACCCCCACTTTCCCTCTAAGGCAGTGGTTCTCAATCTTCCTAATGCTGTGACCCCTTTATAAGTTCCTCATGTTGTGGGGACCCCCAACCATAAAATTATTTTCGCTGCTACTACTGCAGTGCTATGCACACTTTCCTGGGAATAAACCTCACTGAACTCAATGGGAATGACTTCTAAGTACACATGCATAGAATTGGGGTCTAAGGCTACAATCCTAGCACTTTCCTGGGAATAAGCCCCACTTACTAGCATGAGACTGACTTCTGAGGAGACCTCCATAGGCTTGGGATCTCAGGGAGCAGAGCCAGCCATTGTTTTCTAGGAGTAAGTCCCATTCACTTATCATGAACAACAGCAACATTGAGGGGGCTGACTTTTGAGTAGAGCAGAAGGAACAGGGCACTATGGCCCACCAGACAGCCCAACCGCCAGAGCTCTGGCGCCACTCACACCTCAGCACACTTAACACTCTCAGCCCGCAGGATCTGCAGGGGGAGAGGAGGAGGCTGCCGTCTATGGTGAGTGTGTCGGGCGCCTCCCAGCCCCCAAGGCTCCACATCAGTCTCACACCAGCTCAGAGGCTCCTTCTGAGATGCTTCTCAGCAGCTTCTTCCAGCCACAGCGGCTCCAGCGCTTCTGCCAGGTCTTCCCAGCTGGCCTCTTGCACCAGGGGTCTTTAGGCGACCCCCAGAAAAGCTCCAGGTGACCCCCAAAGGGGTCCTGACCCCCACTTTGAGAAACGCTGCTCTAAGGTAAGCCCAAAAGATCAAGGTTCCTTCAGAATAGAAGCTGGATGCTATAGGAGCAATCATGGAAGCCAACTGACCAGGCTACCTCCAGCTTCTCGCCACTCACACTTGTCCTGAATAATGAAAGCCCTGAATTTCCATGTGTGAAGAAACACTGTAACTCGTAGATTGGGTGAGAGACTTGTTTAAAATAAATATGAGCTTATTTAAATGGATAAAAACCAAAAAAGGGAAATGGATGTTGGTAAAGATAAACAGGCACTTTTAATTACCTGAAACAAAAACCAGTCTTTGAATTAGGCCATAGACTGCTCTTATAGTTAGAGGCAAAGACAAAGAGGCAAAGATGAAAAAAAATGTCAACTCAACCAGCTAAAAGTGGTCCGAGATCTTACAAACTCCAGAAAATGATTTTCCTCCATCACAGCACCTATCTTTCCTGGAAATGGGCTGGATCGAGACAAAGCAACAGCCACTTGGTCAGTGTCAGGATCAAGAAACCAAGAGCACTATTTGTATTAACTTTATCTGCCCTCTTTCAAATGATGTCACTGTTTCACTTCATTGACCAGGTCATCATCACCTGAGCATACTTAACGGACTTAAGACCTCTGTCAGTTGGGCAGGTATGCCCAAAGTGCCCAAGAGGTATGCACATCCAGTAGGAGTCGTGAAGCTGGGACAAAGAAACTTGATTCCTTAAACTGGAGACTGTTTGGCTCATAATGATGGTGAGTGTAAGAGGGGATCTTTGGAGACCAAAGAGTGTCCGGGAATTTTTAAAAAACCCAATTTAATGTGCTACGCGACCATTCTGTTTTGCATTCTGTTTTGCATGCGACCAGGCAGCAAAAATGAGACATCTGAGTCTTCTGGTGAACTACCAGTTCCATAAATAGCTGATGGGCTCCATCTGACTTGAAGGGCTATGTTAGCCTGCCTAGACATGCATGCCTGACAATAACAGACCTTTCTGCTCTGCAAAATGTTTGGGAGTTACTATTACAGTCTTTGGGCTTCACTTGAGTACTTCCTGGGCACAGTGGTCTACTAATCCAAATTAAGTACCACTCTGAACAGTAGGGGGCTGCAAATTGCTGATGTGCATAAATCTAATGAACTCACAATCCCTTTTACTTTTTCAACTAACTTGCCATGACAAGAGATTCATTACTAGGCCAAAGAACTCCCTAGCTGGGAATGGCTAAAATATTCCAGGAAATAAAATAAGCCTTGGGGTGCAATTGCACAAGGCAACATCACTGCAAGAAGGGTGTGATTAAAAGCAAGAAGTGCATATCCCACACGCCAATCAGTACAATTTGTGCCCCGCAGGGCATAACCTTACTATGAAAGCAGACTAGACAGCTCGGATCTGGTCCAAGCAACCAACATAATCCCTATGACTTGCTGAGACTTTCTCAGAGTGCAAGCTGAACCAATTTAATCCAGTGGAACTCATCTCTTGCCTCTTTCCTGCTGTGGCACAGGCAGGAATAGCGCAAAACTACCTTACCATTCCGAGCCTCAGAGTGGTTGCACGTCAGGCAAATCCACAGATGCCAAATCTGCCGATAAAGAGGCCTCACCTGCACATCCCATTCTGTATACTACTGAAAAAGTATGACAACAAGAGGTGAAATGTTGATATGATAATCACAAAAATGAAAGACTTTTTGTAGTGGAGAAAGTTCAGTTATTGTTTTGAGTTCACGTTGAACTGCATATGTTTTTACAGCGATTAACATTACCTTTGTTCAAAAACATAAGTGGACTTCAGAGTGACTTATTGATTATAGGGCAAAATTCCTTCCTGATAATTATAAGTGGGGTATCATATTTCTCTGGAAAGCAAAGAACCTGAATGAAAAGCCATTTATGACTTTAAAAAAATCCACTATATTATTTCAGATGCTTTTCAACAACATATTAGACTGAATTTGTACCAATTCCACAATATAAAATGGCCACTACTTTTCTTTTCAATAAACGGATTATTGGCTGAATACATATTGAATTCTGGGGTCTTCATAATTTTCATAATAATCACAGAGATCAAATACACTGGAAAATGTTTGTAGTAATTATTACAGCACAAATGATATTAGGTGAACAAGCTATAGCCCCTTTCAGTCACTCTACCATAGAAAATGAACACATGTAGGAGGGGAGAGGGGTAGGACCATGACAGAAAGCTCTACACCCAACTTATGCACATTTATTACAATGTCTGAAATGAGTTAATGTGCTTACAAGTGTTTGCATACTTTGGGCACCATTGGAAACACAGACATTGAAACCAATGGACATAGGCCAGGGGTGGAGTCTTTGAACACAGTTCCTCCTGCCTACATTTGTTTGTACTGTATAACGTAACAGAATGACTGAAAAAGAGCTTATAATAGTGGGGTATTAACACCATTTCTCTTTAACACACTGTGCTATATTATAATCCTATTAAATTCAATAACTCAACCAGTAAATGGTTGAGCATGTTAATGCAGATTATGAGCAATTTATTACTTAAGGACAAGTATAAATCCACAAAAATTCTGAGAGTCAAAAAATAACACACAGTCTATAGTAAAGGTAAAAGTAACTGAGAGGATCATGATATGTTCAATCTACTGATGTATAACTAGTGACATTGACAGGTAAATATTCTGAATGAGCTGTTGTAAATAAAAAACATTTTTAATTACAGCTAGTAATCACATGACTACATCGGTACTGGTGACGGAATAGAATTGGATTGCTCATATGATAGTACAAGGAGCCTGACAGACTTGTAACAACTCATTCTTTTTCTTTTGGCCTCCAAATCTTTACCATTTTAAAATCTGGGCTAGCACTCAAAGCAATACTATAAAACTGGCTTTCAAGGCTGTTTGCTACTCTGTCATTATTCTTCCTGTGAATGTCCTGTTACCAAACATATCAATCCTATCACTTCAACATCAGCTTTACTCAACTCTGCCATATCCATCATCTTGTGCCAATAGAAGAATGTGATAAATACAGCTGCCCTTCTGGTCTCCAAAACTGCTACCTCCCCCTTAAAAAAATTTAAATTGCAATGCAGGTAAAGGAAAAGGCCTGTGAACAAACAGTCTTGCATTATTTCAGTAGATCATCCATCCTAAGTAATATTATCCTGTTTCAGTCATCCTTACAACATACCTTGAAATGGACTTTAATTACTTTTCAGCTAAAGAACTGAGGTTCTGACTTGTCCAAGCCAATTCAGAGGAGTCACAAATTATACTGCTTAAAACTACAGACATGCCATAGAAATTACAGGGAACAATTCAGTCAAATTCTCAAATTATTTGATTTAAGTTAGGAACGATTAGGTATCACTTAACTTTCCCATCAAAATCATGGTTGCTCAGTTTTGGACAGAAAGTGCATCTGAACTGAAATTTAAACATTTAGTTTCAGGTTGAATATTTGAAAGAGTTATGTTTTGTCAGTTATGTTTGAAAGAGACAAAACTAAATTTTGTCTCATTTTTCCTTTGGCTATGAATGCACAAACATTTTTTTTGTTAAAATCTGGTCCTTGTAGGATAGCAGCTGACAAAATGTTAGCAACTAATCCAAGCATTACTGAAGCATTTTTCATGAGCTGATTGACTATATCTGAAGAGATATCTACCTCATTACATGTGCTATATTTCAACCATGAGAAAACAATACATGTCAGGAGACAATAAAATACAGGTACAAATGATACAGGTCATCCACAATAAATATAAGCAGTGCTGCATGAAATATGAGATAGAAGACACTGGCTTTTTATGAGAGAGAGAGAGAGAGCGAGAGAGCACTGATACACTGAGTGTTTTGCTGTGTCTGTATAAGGAAAGAGGTATTTCACAGGAGGTGAATAAAGTTTGAACTGGAGCCTGAAATTGGTTTTCTGAAAAAGTGAGGTAAGTAAAGAGTTGGGACAAGAGGAGATTCTTGAAAAAGCCCATTTTTTTCACCATCTCAAACCATACGCCACAATTATAACTAGTTATAAACCAGCACAAGGATTCCTGGACTATGACAGCGTAATTTTTGCAACAGAGGGACTTTACAACAGATACATTTTTCTGGGGGAGAGGGGGTCCACAAAACTGGAACTTTCTTTTTAAAAAATAGGAAAGTCAGACTGCAAACCTGTTATGTCCATGGAAGGTATAAGGCTGCAATCCAAAACACACTTTCCTGGGAGTAAGACCCACTGAACACAATGGGGCTTACTTCTGAGAAGACATGATTAGGATTGTCCTCATAATCTCACAAAAATTAATGAGCACAATACTATTAATGTCTACTCAAAAGACTTAGGCTGCAATCCTAAAGACACTTTCCTGGGAGTAAATCTCATTGAACACAATGGGGCTTACTTTTGAGTAGACATGGTTAGGATTGTGCTCTTACATGTAAATCAAAAGACTTATATGTAAATCAAAAGATTTACATATTTATACACACATATTTTGATTATATGATGGTTCACAGCTAAATGGATAAACTGATGCCCCTGAAAAGCCCAGCATTGGCAGTAATGTGAAGTGAGAGGGCAGCTCCAGCTATGCTGCATGACTAGTAATGGTGCAGACTCTTAGTCATCACTTGATGCTGCATTTGACAGACAATTGCATCCATAAACTTACCATTTTTTGATATTGAACACCTTGGTTCAGAGATATCTGATTGCATGAGTGTACACAAGAAGATTTAACCATTACTAGCTCTGTTAACTGCTTTCCTAGTACTGTAGAACTTGTCAGAATAAATAAATGATAATTCAGACATTGTACAACTTCTAGGGATGACTCAGTTGAAGAAAGAAGTGCAAAGAAGTGCAAACAGTTCATAAATCAATATGATAATATGACAACTGCCTAATATTGATGTGTGCTAGTAGTGTATTCTCATTAACTCAAAGGTTTCTACATTCTTTGGAAAGCTAATTTCCCCCCTCAAACATGAATATTCTTCCCTAGATCTTTAACCTTTTATCCTTTTTCACAGCAATAATTCTGATAATTCAGACTCTGTTCTTCCTCCATTTGGACCAGTGTCACAATAAACAAATACTCACAAAATGCATAATTACCTGTATCATTTGGCCAGGAAAACCCTATAGTGTTCACAACTGCTGATTTTTGAGTGACTATGCAAGCCATGTATGTCTGGAGACATAACAAATGTGTGCAGCTCAGTTTGCAGCACCTAATTTGCAATAATATTGAAGTCCCCCCATGATAACTCATTTACTCTTATAATAAATATATAAAAAAGACAAATTGCTACATTGAACATGCATTTTCTTCACTGCATGTAGCTGCTACCCCAGGGAGAAAGCCCCGTGCCGCTAACTAATAGTAAATCCTTTGGAAAATCATGTGTCATAATGATGGACAACCACGGAAAGAGTATTAAATAGATTTAGAGGTTAGATACTCAACGGGAACAAAAGAGGCCCTTTGCAAACTCACACCAATCAGGGCTGGCTTGACGGTGTGAAGATTATCCCAAAATCCTAGCCAGGGAGAAAAAGGTTTACTACAAGACAAAGGGTTTGTCCAAAGAATCATACTCTGAATTGCAAGTAGAGGGCTCTCCTACTACCATGATGACTGAAAAATCTATGAAATCAGAGTAACTTGGGGGGTAGCCTCACAAATTCTTACACATTCCAAGCCAATTGGTCCACTGGGCTACTGCAAAAAGCACATTACAATCCTAAGGGCAAAAGGAATTATTTATACATTTGTGACAGAAACTGATGACATCAAATCTTGTCTACTCTGATTTGGCCAAATTCAGGTGACTATCAGCCTGTTCATCTTGTGAACACTTGATCATGTGGAATTGTACTTCTTATTGATGGCCACTGATTGCAGATGGTGAAAAAATCTGCCTCATTTTAAATCACCTTACAGAGGATAAAGCAATATTGATATAAATTCAGTCTATGCATAAAAAGTCTTCTGAATCAATTCTGACTTCCCTAACCCAGTTAGTCAAGTGTCAATCAGCTGTCAAGCTCAAAGGAGGGAGGCAAGAAAAACATAACAATTGTAGAATTCTGTATTTCTGAACAGAGATTCTGTGTTTTTGTATCCTCAAAGTCAACTGGCATTAGAAACATCAGAAACACTTTGGGTCAGATTAGGCTTTTAAGCCTGCTCCTGTGCAGGGCGTTTTAGGCCTCCGGCCCAAAACTAAAGAGACAAATACATTGTCTTTTGAATTCAAATGGCATGCCTGCCAATTTGGGCTGGACATAAATTCCAATGCCGGATGTTCAAGCAGCAAATGAAGGGAAGATTTTCAAACCTGGGATCATCCTGATTCCAGAAACATATGATATGTCTATGTAGAGCAAGTATGGCCTGAGTTAGAGAGGTTTCAGACACACAGACAGACAGAATTTGCTGTTTATTTCTATAGAAGCGATACAAGCAGTTTCTCATGAGTCACAGGGCTGCTCTTTGGGGTTGCAATAGGGTGCAGTAAAAGAATGAGAAGAATGCAGCAAACAGAATGCAGCAAAGAATCTGAATCTGGATCATACCCCTTGCTTTAGATTTCACCATTGAAAATCACATGGATTCCAGAGCATCTTTACAGTCTTTGATTCTACTATTTAGATTCTACTATTTAGAACATTTCCGCTGGAAAGGTTGAAGACACATCACCCCAGAATGATTTATCACTATTTCACCATCACAATTGGTTTACTTCTTTAAACCAATACACCATCAGTCAGTAAGAAGAATGTTAGGTGGGACTCTGGAATGTAGCTTTCATGCAATACTTTCAAAATATTATAGCCATTTTGGAAAATACAGTATCAGGGGAAAGAATCTTATTGCCAAGGGCCAGTGAAAATCATTTCATGCTTCAAAAGTTTGTGATTGGACTTGCAAGGATAAAAAAAATTTATAAACACTCAGCATTGGAAATCGCTTTGGATTTTAAGCTAGCCAACACCTAAGATTGAACTATGTCTATTATGCAAGGCAGTTTCTAATGATATTCTACAGCTGTCCTTGTAAAACTACATTATGCTTACTATTCATGAATGGATGGATGAGTCTTCACCTCTCCAATCTCACTGCCATGGACATTCTGGCAGAATTTCTTCCTCATGCCCTTCAAAAATACTGTATGAAGATGTTCCCCTCTGCACAGTCACTGCTTGACTGTCTTAAATTCCAGCCATCATCCAAGAACCACATGCCAGCTGGTGCCCAGGATTAGTAACACCCTATAACCCCCTTTCTTTTACGGTCTTCTATTTCCCCAAGTAATATGGAACTCGTGATGCAAGATGGACTGGTCAGCTTACCACGTGGGCCATTGCTCTCTCTCTATCTCTCTCTCCAAGCAACCTTTTCCTCCCACAACAGAAGCCCAGCACCCTTGCCTAGTTCCTGTTGAGACAACTGCCTTCTCACATGATAGGTACCCTCTTTCTGGTTTTGTGATCCCTATTTGCCGAAGGCTGCAATCCAGAGTTAGGGTAGAGAGGAGTGCCCTAGCGGGGCTGCCCCGACTATTCTGAATCCAGGGCAGAAGGTTGTGCAGGATCCAGAGAATCAGCTAGCCTGGACTGCCCTTACTGCTCTAGAGCATGCTCAGAAGGCATCAGTGGCACCTAGGGAGGGCTTGCTCCCAAAGAGACCCCCCCCTCTCAGATCATACCGAACCAGGAACAGCTGTGGTGCCTGCCTTATAAGGGGTCCCTGACAACCAGTGACAGATGCAGCATGAAGATTTACAGCAGTTTCCAGAGGATGGAGGGCAGTGATGGGCTTCAAAGAAATTAACAACCGGTTCTCTGCCCATCTGGCAGCCACTTTTAAATGGCTATTTTTAAACTTTATATGGCCTATCTCTCGTTAACAACTGGTTCTACAGAGTAGGTGCAAACCTGCTGGAGCCCACCACTGATTTGGAGGGGGCTTGTTGGAGTGACCCACTGTATCTCCAGGTTAGTGGCTGCTGTACTTGTGCCATATCCTGAAGTTGAGAGACAAGTTGCAGATAGACTGGCCAAGAACCCACATTTTTTATCAACACTGCCAATCTTATTCTGCCTTTTCATGGACCCCTATGAGTCTACTCATTACCATACCTGCTCCTGAGGTGGCATTACTGAGGAGCTGGAAAAGGGCATTTCTGCCTGGGAAACAGGCTCTGGATTTAGCATAACTGCTCTGCCCTAGGCAATGCTGAACATGCCCTCAACATGTCCCTTCTGAACTGCTTAGGCTGGCACAGCTAGGGCAGCCCAGGTCCATCTGTCTTAGGGTGCCCCAAGCCTTTTCCAGAATAACTGGGCTGCCTCATTTTGGAACTGGGACACCCCAGTGATAGAGGGGGCAGCCCAAGTTCACTTATAGATTGTAGCCTAAGTAGATTTGCTTGGCTGGCACCACATTGTTGCCACAGCCTGTCACTGCGATTCAGTGTTCTAACCTTACAAAATTAGAACGGGTGGACTTGGTTCACCAACCGCCCAACTCCAGCCCTTCACCATGACCTAAACCTTAGGGATCTTTTCCTCTTCATTATCTCATCATTATACTCCATTATACTTCATCATTATACTCCCTTTCTCCAAGGGAAACCCACCTAATCTTCTGTCTCTCTGTGATCCCTTTGTTCTCCCCTTCTTCTATGGAGTTCCTCTTTCTTACTTTCTTACTTTCTTTTCCTTCTAACTACTTCCCATCCCAGGGGCTCCCTTCTGTGCCCATGTTAGAAACAGTATCCCCTGTATAAATAAGTGAGGAACTTCAGCTAGGTCCCAGTTTTGACTAGTTTCACGAAAATAAATCCTTTCGCTGTACCGTTCACCTTCCTTTTCCTGTCAAGTTATAATACATAGGTGTGCCATCAGCCTCTACTAATTATCAGGGGGTTTCCAAATATTTCAGCCAGAGGGCTACATCAGATGCCTTGCACTGTGTCAAGGGGAAAGAAAAAGAGAGAGAGAGAGAGAGACAGAGAGAGAGACTTAGAGGAAGGAAGGAGGTCTAAGTTCCAGGATTTCTCTAAGTACCAATAACCTCCACAGAAATAAAGTGCACACTTGGACTCCCATTTCCACACCTCACAAGCATCTTACTTACATGTACAGGAGTAAATACCCAAAAACAAGCATCTCACAGCAAAAACCATGTATTCTGAAGGCAGTGGAGGCCTCTCTGACCCTTAGAAAATCTAAAGCCTTTAGGTGGGCCAGAGATTTTCAGGGAACCAGAGGATTGTTGCAGGCCAGATACAGGCTCGCAATGTGCCACTTCTGGCCTCCAGTCTAGAATTTGGAGACCCCTGTTGTATCCCCCCCCCCCATGTGCACTCATCACATATCCTTAAAAGGCACTGCCAATTACTAATGCTTAGCATATGTTTGGTGCTAATTTGTAGCAGTCACAGAAGCAAATGAGGAGGATAGAGAAGACTGAAAAAAAACTGGCTGTAGTAAAACCCTACAACTATCCCATAATGTGCTTTTATAGGCATTGTGAGAAATGTAAAGGGTTATTTTTCCAGAACTTTTAGAATTCTCCTAGGATCAGCTAAGTTGTAGCCTTTCCTCCAAAATCTGGATTCTCAGGAGTTTGCATCTAGCTTGGGCTACACAAAAAGTACAAAGGAATGTTTCTAATTTGCACTTTAAGAGGTAGCAGAGAAACCTTTTCTCTTGACTTCTCATTTGTTCCCCCAATGCCTTTCACTCTGGCACAGTTACTGGGAAGATGCTGCTGAACTGGAACTGTAGAGTTCTCGCATGAGGCTTCTTGATGTATCAGTATGGACTGAACATCAAGTGGACGACTGTGTACACAGGTGTAGTGATTATGAATCATTTATTACCCTAGCTAAAGCTTTAGGAACAACATTCACTAATGTAAAGGAGAACTTGACTTTGGGAATACTGCCATGTCGTTGTACCGACTGCATATTTTACAAGAGGAAACAAGATTTCTTTAGGGCTGTCTGTATTAACACTTTCAAGGCCATTCTTTTGTCATTAAGAGTTACTGCTGTCACTCAAGGGACCACAATCCAAAATAGCATCCACCCTTATCACAGAGTAAGGCATTCAAAGACCATCAAGCCTAGTGAAGATCAGAAATGAAGATCTGGGTCATTACAAAGTGTATTTGAAAATGCAATCGCCTTGTATTTTCTAATAAAATTAGATGTTCACCTTTGTAGAATTCAGACAAAACCAGGCAATTATACAGTGAACATGCAGACACTGTGCATCATTATGCACCATGCATCACTCAATAAATTATTGACTTAGGTCAGAGTTTATCATTATGTCTGAGAAAAATACCTTAAATGAACTATAAAGCCACACGACACAGTTAAGGATCTGTGCGGTATTATTAATAAAATAAAAGCAGCTACTTCAGTACAAACTTGCAGAACATTTTCAATGCTGACTCTGCTTTAGGTTAGTTTATATGATCAGTAATTCTAAGAAAAGAGCCTTTGAATTCACTTCAATCTCTGCTTTGTTCAAACACATACTGAAGTGAGCCAAACTTGAAAGCAAACAGCAGTTATCAGTATCAGGGTCTATTGATCCGATTCCCTTTTCAATTCCATATATGTAATCATATTTAAACAATTAGAACAGTTGTCTTTGGTGGGAGTTCAACATAGCACAGGGATCCAGAGTTGAATGATTAGCAGAGAGTATCAGGATATACATATCACTTAATGCTTTGGTTATCTCTAAATTTTAGATTGACTGAAGTGAGCCTGAATGGCATACAATATCCTGAATGCTAAAGCAACAGCAACTTACAGAAATAAACTTCAGAAACAAAGAGCACAATCCTAACCTTGTCTACTCAAGAGTAAGCCCCATTGTGTTCAATGGGTCTTTTCCCAGGAAAGTATCTTTAGGACTGCAGTCACAATGAGTTAAAAGGAGCAAAGGTTTGACCCAGAGCTCATTCCTATTTCTGTGTAGGAACATACCTGGACAACATGTTGAAATGCAGTATCTTCGTAAGGTCAACCCACAATAAAATACTTGTATCTTTCCTGATTCTCACATTCACTTTTTCAATTCCCATACACCCCATGATCCATCTTAGTGCTGCCTCTTGCATCTGATCATCTCCTCACATCCTAGTGACCTGCTTCCTTCTATAGAAGGTCATCTGCAAGTCTGTATAAGGTCTTTTCCTGACACACAATGCATTTCTGGTTTATGTTTGGTCCTTCTCAACACTCTACAGCACAGGTATCAAACACAAGGCCTGTGGGCTGAATGCTGCCTGCTTTGCCATTTCAAGTGGCGCCCGAGAACTTTCCTGGAAGTAAGCCCCATTGACTATAATGGGACTTACTTCTGAGTAGACATGCATAAGATTGGACTCTGGCCCTCAGGAAACACCATTATTTCTAACTTCGGACATCTGGGTATGAAATGTGTTTCACACCCCTGCTCTACAGGATTACCAAGTCTTATTCCTTCTCTCTGCTGCATCTCGTTTACCTGGTGCTGATTATTTTTGAATGTCTCACTTGTCAGGGATATCCTGTAACCTTACCCCATAGGTGAGGGAACAGCTTCAATACCCTATGTACTTTGGGACAGTTCACAGGTGGAGTGCTAAAAAGCAATGTCTGCTACCTCATTTTTCAGTATTTGTGCATGCCTGCTTTGCCAGTCTAGACAGTGAGAAATACGGATTCCCATACAAACTAAGTTGTCCCTTTCTGTGTCAAAGAGTACATCTTGGAAGGCAAATTTTTTAAATGGTCAGAAGAGCCAGCTAGCAGTGGAAAGGGGACTTTTAAACAGCAGATGCAGCTCCCACTGTCACTGCCTGATTTCGGCCCACAGATCTATAATGAATCATATCCTTGTTCATTAATAAACAATGACAAACTATGAACTTGCTGAAGTACCCGGTACTAAAACAACTACTTCCAAAAAAAATCTCTTATCTCTCTGTGATTAGGCAGATAATAAAGCTTCTAACATAGGCAGGACAAAAGGAGGAGTGAATAGAGCTTTAACTTGCATGAGGAGGAAATAACCTTTTCAATACAGTTATATGACTTTAATTTTAATGACTTCCCCGATCACATTAACAAAGAACTGGGATCAGAGGCCTTAGCAAGGCTACTGTCAGGGTCACCAAGTCATAAGAGTGTCCCAGGGAACAAAAGCGCTTCAGCATGCCATAGCAATGAGCTATTCGGGCCATCACATTCCCAACTCGTCATGGCCCTTAATGCCATTTCAGAAATATAAAGTGCCTGCATATTTAAAGAAAATTAAAAGGAAAAAAAAAGCTGCAGGGGTAGGCGGGAACTGTTCTCCAAAAGTTGGCTGGTCATGGTCATCAACGTTTGAGTTAATCTGTCTAACCTGTTTCTCACTACGACAAATCCGACAGCTATCTACAAAACTCACAATGCAATTACTCAGGCATTCTGTATCACCAGGGGAGATGGAGAAGTAATAAAGAGGGATTGGCAAGAGGAACTCATAAAAAACAAATTGCAGTCTCTACTTGATATTAATAATTCTGCTAGGCAACATCCCTTGCTTATCTGAATAAATCTTGGGAGTTTTATGGCAAAGGAAATACAAATTATGGATCACAGTGCTACATATATGACACAAACTTTATTCGACAAGTACATCCTTGGTACAAACTGGAGACTAAAACGCTACACACAATTTGCAGCTGCAAAAACGTGATTGCGCCAGCACATGTGACCTGGCAGGGCCTGAACATGGCAAGCAGCTGGGTCCACATGACGGCAGAAATGAAACGCCTTCCAAAGCAAGGAAGCCCACACAGGATCTGGAGAAAATGAGGGAAGAGGGAATGGATCAGGCCTGGGAAGGGGTTCATTTAGCAGCAACAGCAC
Organism: Cryptoblepharus egeriae; assembly: GCA_030015325.1. Taxonomy (NCBI): domain Eukaryota; kingdom Metazoa; phylum Chordata; class Lepidosauria; order Squamata; family Scincidae; genus Cryptoblepharus; species Cryptoblepharus egeriae. The sequence goes on along the minus strand of JAREYC010000001.1, from coordinate 64,905,896 downwards.
ACATAAAATCCAAACCTCTTTCCTAGAAAAAGATGTTCCCTTAAGAAAGCATCTAGAGGCTGAAACTCTCCTGTGATATATAGACAGTGAGGGATTCAAAGAAATTAACAACCGTTTCTATGCCCATCTGGCAGCCACTTTTAAATGGCTATTTTTAAACTTTATATGTCCTATCTCTCATTAATAACCAGTTCTATAGAGTAGGCGCGAACCTGTTGGAGCCCATGACTAGATATAGACCATATTGGTGTCACTTCATCACCATATGGGAAAATAATTAAGTCTGGACTGTCCATCAGGTTTATGGTCCTGTGAATTTTGGTGCAAAGGTAAATCATATTGTTTGCAAAGATGCTAGTGAACAATTGCTACAACTCTATCTGATAAGTTATCATGATTTTTCAGTTATTGTTAGCACCTGCAGGCTCAGGCTCTTTCTCTCCCTCCCCCCTTCTTCTTTAGGTTTTATATATTTTGTCTTCTGTTTATGGAACTTTTAATGTGTACTGTAATTTGGTCACAGCACTCAAGTTAGGGGAAGAGGAAACCACACCATCGTTTTCTCAAGTAATTTGTAACTCTCTTTCCAGCTGTTCAAGATTATGTCCTCTTTCATGTTTTTTTATAGGAGGCATAACAATTAATCTACTTCTGAAATAAAGTTTTAAGAGGTTACACAATGCTTTGGAAAATGATCCTGATGGGATATTTATAGCTAAAAATGTTAATTGTCTTTACTAGTTGTGGAGTTAACCAGAAGCATTATAAGGAATGTACCTACCAAAGTTTAGCACTTTGAAGCCTCTCTGGTGTCAGTAGGGGCAAATTGATAATCTCTCTCAAAGGAACCAGTGAGGCTTCAAAGTGTCTTTATTTGGTGGATCCTGCCAACATAAAAGTACAGTGAGGCCTCATTTATCCACAGGCTCAATATCTGCAGATCTGAATATCTGTGGATGCTTGAACCTGAGCCCCAAAGCACCGCAGAACACCTCCCATTTCATTGGGAAACAACTTTTTAATTGTTTGGACAACTTCCAGTCATGTCCGCCCAGACCTCAGAACCTTCCAAATGTGACCTGAAGTTGCAGGCGTGAATTAGAAGTGGCTTTTGGTCGCATGTGGGAAGCCTTCTGATAAGGGTGAAAGGCTGGTGCAACATTCAGATAAGTTACTGCTGCAACGCAATCCTAGCCTGTTGTGGATTTCAGCATCAATGGACCCATAGGGATCATGAAACAGATCCTCTGCAATCATCTGGGGCCTACTGTATTTTCTGATCCATTATATGGAATAATAATTCACTCCTAAAAATAGTTTGAATAGTCTAATGACACCTTTTTATAGCACCAATCCCATCAGTTGCTTGACTCACTGTTTTTATTGCTGGGGTGAGGAGGGAGTTCTTTCAGCCACTGGCCCACTGGCTTTTCAGCTACTTTTTATTTCTTGCTAGTGTTTTGATATCTTATTATAGTTTAAATGATTTTATTTCATGCTGTCTCAGGCTGATGAAAAGTGCTAGGTAAAAATAAACCACCAGAACAAAATAAAACACTGGTTAAACTAATATTGACAATTAGAAAATAGACTCCAGAGCCCAATCCTAATCTCCGAAGCAGATTAAATTCAGCATCATTTATGCCACATCAAGGTCTTTTCCTTGCAATGCAGCTCTATAAAGCACTAAGTCCTTCTGGAAAGTCAGCCATGGACTTGCAGTGCATGGCTGCTGAGCCTATTGCCAGGGTTACTTAAGGAAGAAAATCCAAAGACTGCTACTTAAAGGGAAGAGGGCTTAATGAAAATAAAATATATCCTGAAAAGGGGTGCAGAAAATAAAAAAAAATATAGACTATCCAGAAAAGAGGCAGAAAAGGGGGGCAAGTGGCTTGCATCAATCAGGCAGAAGCAGAGACTCTGGATTACTCCCATAGAAATTGACAAAAGCTTGACAAAAGAATAGATTCTTGAAATCCTTTTTTGAAATAAACAGTTATTACAAATAAACTGATAGACCAGGGGATTCCAAACTCCATTTGGGGGTCACCTTACCTGGCCCTTGGCCAGCATCTGGTCCATCAAGAGCTTCTGGTCCACTCAACAGAACACAACCAGAGATGTCCTCTGTTTACATCCAGAACACCTAAGGCCTCAAAAATCACTTCCTGGTTTTCCCAAAAACCTGAAGTAACTTTTCGTGCCCTGTGATATCCTTAGAAGGCTTTTGGAGGGCCAGGGAGGCTTTTCTACCTCCTGAACATGTTGATAAGCTGTTCATGTTGTATACATGTTGTGGGGTGAGGGAATGGGAGTCCATTTTAAGTGTGTGCTTTTTCTGTGATGTGTGCTGGTGCTTGGAGAAATCCTAGAAATTTGAAACTATTCATTAGCATTCCATATCTAATGTATTTAAATTTTATAATTAAATTTTTTTACCCTTGACAATGTACCAGATATTTGATGCGGCCCTTTAGCCAAAACGTTCAGAGACCCCTATGACGGTGAAAATTTAAAATGTGTTATGCTCTAACTTGGCCTATAAGCATTATTTGGCTTTGTACTCTTCTAGCGGGTCAGTTGGATCATTTTATAAGAAATGTAAAATTGTTGGATGTTCTCACAACAGTGCTTTTTAGCTTTTAAGTCTGGAGAGCTTGTGCTGAAGGAGTGGGGAAGGAGTGTAGGGAGAAGCCAAATCAGGAAAGATGATGATTTCATCCCCACTCCACAACCTCCATAGCTTCTTGCTCACTGTTTAGTTTGGGCTGCAATGTTTTTCCAGCTCCAACTTCATCAGGTCACGTCTGCAACTTTGGCTGCAATCCTAACCTCCAGTTCGGCCATCATAAGCCCCTGCATAAGTCCTGTGCTGACCTGGGGGTGTCACAAAAGTACAGTAAGGCACTTCTGCCCTACTCCAAGGGGGGGTAGGGCAATGCCACAAGGCAAATGACGATGTTCCCACATCATCACGGAAAGATAGGCCAGCTGAGTTAGGCCATCCTAATTTTTTTAACTTACTCCACAAGCTTACTCTGAAATAATTAGTTTTTTGAAGAAGGAAAAAATGTACAGAGTTTGATGGTGAAAAACAACAGTAATAAAACAAAGGTGTCTTGTGCTGCAAAGACTAAATGTTCCTTCACATACATTTGCTTTACAATTTCCTGCAAAAGCCCACCATCAAATATAACTGCTATCAAAACCAATTTTTCCATCAAGAAACAAGAAGGGGCAGAGTTGTTGGCAAGTCATAGGTCTGGAGTTCCTACCATGTAAGGAGCAGAATTCTACTCTGCAAAACTGGAAACGAAGACAGCCTGAATGCCAGACTTCCGAGCTGATTCTATAGATAAAAGAACCATATACTGTGGGAGGAAGACAGATTTTCTGTGGAAGCATATTAAATGCAAATGGTTAGTATGCAACCTCTCAAGGAAATCATGGGAATCAAGGCGGGATCATAAAAATACCAAAGCATGTGAACAATGTGGCACACAGATGCTCCTCCAAGAATCATGCATTTGGAACAGTGTATAGTGCACACAAGCAAAAGCTCTGATTTTATTTTTTGAAAGTATTTAAGGAAAATTTCTTAAGGCTCTGATGCAGCAGGTCACCCCAGCTTCAAGGCATGGTACTGCCACATGTCCAGCTAAAATGAATGGATTTTGCATCATTATAATTGATTTGAAGTATAATTTAATAGATACTGTCCTTCAGCCAACTCCATGGATAAGATTTGAAGACTGTAACTTTCATCTCCCTTTCTCCTTAAACCAGTCTAAAAGGCACAAAGCATATACAGATATAATCCAGGTGAGTCCTTATCACCTGAAGCTGTCTTATATAGGGCCAGGCAATTGGTCCGTCTAGCTCAGAGTTTCTTAAACTGTTTCTCAAAATGATTCACTATTTGTGGATTTGGACATGAGGACTTTGGCATGATATGGGTGTGGGAAAAAGATAAGCAAGAACATATACACTAAGGAGAATAAAGACTAAATACATTTTTGGTGCAGTCCAGAGTAACTACGGGGAGTCCTTGCTCCGGTGTAAGAACAATTTACTCTAGATTGTAATATGAATTCCCATAGGTTTTCATTAGGTGGTGCCGTAACTACATCAATGTAAATGTTTCTTACATGCTCCCGTAGTTACTCTGGATTGTAGGGTTTGTATCCTGAATAAACCCATTGGGGCTGCTACTTCATTACCTGTTGTAAAAGGTGTTGCAAGTCCCACTTGTATATTTCATCCTTAATGGAGGGTGCTTTCAGTGGACTGTCAACCATTTTTTTTTAAAGATGACTGTCCAAAGTATTAGGACCCATCTGAAGACCATGCAGAGACAAAAACAAGTTAGGATGTTAGATATCCATTAGATATCCATGCAATTCATGGAACTCTTACAATTTATTACGTCCAGTAATTTCAGTTGTCTGCAGATGGCAAAACTGTGTCATGGAGTTTTGTGGATTTCAGTATTAAAGGCATTTGTGACATTTGCCCATCCAGTTGCACAACCATGGCAATTTGATGCATAACCCAAACTGATACTTAAATTGATTATAGTTCCACTGATTTGAATGGAAGGAAATCACTTTAAACACTGAAAATGATTGGTTCTGAATCATGTTAAGATGAATACAGCCATTGGGTATTTCGCATATTCAACTTGAAGTTGGCTTAATGTAGAAATATTCAGATTTGTGCCATCAATTTTGAGCAAATCCAAGTAGTCTCAGGTTGCCCAGGCTGTCTGGGAATGGGGCTTGGATCTGGCACAAATGTTGGGTCACAGCACCACCTCCTGCTCCCTGCTGCCCACCCACAATCCCATCCAATGCCTGCCTCCCCCACTTGAAAGACCTCCTATCCACAACTCAGTGCAATTTACCAATTTAGTGGTGCAGAGAGGTCAGCACAACTCCCTGAAATTGTCTCCCCTCCTCTTTTTGTGCTATAGACATGCCTTACAGCACATTTGGAACAACCTTGAACTGGCACACAGGACATGGGCCCCAAAACAAATTAGGATTGTATCCTTAAAAAGTTTATGATACACCCAAGAAATGAAACAGAACTTCCTGGCTCATGGCTGAATACGGTAACATAAGTTGCCATATCAGTAAATGAGCTAACATGTCTCCCTTGCTCCATGTATGAAAAATGTTTTAATAAACACAAGCAATCAAACATTTGGTTATTTAGAACCCTGAGGTACAAAAATATGTATTATATTAGCATTTCATTACATGCACATAACTGAACAAAACTCTTGCTTTGTATTTGGGGTATTAGGCCATCAGTTTTAAAACAGATAATAGTTATCTGAAATTAAATGTTGTTAAAGTGTTCTTAGAGTGCAGCGTCCCTTTAAACACAACCATAAACCTCAAATATTAAAAAGTATAAGAAATTTTAGTAACCAAAATGCTTTCCTGTGCTTATCCAAATGTAATTTGAATTGCCACAGAACGATCAGCATAACTAAGGTGTGAAAGAACTGGAAAAAAGAGAATACCAGTACCAAAATATCAGTTGTGTAAGCATAGGATTATGGTCAATTAACCTGCAGTACCACAGTGGTCTAGGCAATACTGTAATATATTGGAAGAAAATTATGAGGTTAAATAGCCATACTGTTGTTGGAATGATTACATCCCAAGCTGTTACATCCCAGTTCAGCTGTTTGTATTTTCAACCATCAAAATGCCAGGTAGGGGAGGGAAGGGAGTACTATTGGTAGAGTAACCAGATCGATTCCATCTGTTACTCCATGGACTGAGATTGAAATGAAGAGTGCATGTCACACAGGGATTGGCAAGTTTGCAAATTCTATTGAAAGACTCTCAACAGTTTATCTTAATCACTTTTCAAGGCACAAAGCAGATCTCAATATGAATCTGTTCCCCACATTGTTTCCTCCCAACAGGGTTAGATTTCAGATTTGCCAGGATTAGGCTAAACCCCTGGAATTCCCCATCTGGACATTAAGGAAGCTTCATTTCAAAGGTTGGCGGCATGCAGTAATTCCTGCCTGATTCTCGAGGAACAGGACTTTCATTTTTTTAAAAAAATAATTGAATTGCTTTTCTTTTTGAAAACTAAATCCTCCCTCCTGACCTCCCACCACCACTTTTATTACATTTTTTCAGCACTCTGACATATTTTTGTCCAAGATACTTAGCAGTTGTAAACCAAAACGTTCCTCCAAATGTCAGCAGTGAAAAAAGGAATCTAGAGGCTAAATACCATGTGATTTATTTAAGTAAATGAACTTAATGCACACACTCACCTGTGGCTTTCATGTAACTAAATAAACCACAAGCTTACTACTAATGGTTTAATGAGATGTAGGTTATTTTCAGTGCTTCTTAAATACTGTAAACTTGCATTTTTGTACCCTGTATTAGCGTAATATTGCTGTAATGCAATAAATCTATCAGGAAGGCATGAATCTGATGTAGCCAATCCTTTCGTTCTGAAGATTTTCAGACATGGATATTTCAGTGTGTAGACTAGATATAATATTTTCTAAAGTCCTACACTAACAGCCCAATCCTGTTATTGGTTGGCCTTTAGGATGCAAGGAAATAATACTTCCTCCAAAGCAACTCATGAGCTGGCTGAGGTGTAGGCCTGCAGGGAGGGACAGTGAGTGAGGAAAATGTTTGTATCCCTACAATCCAGAGTAACTACGGGAGCACATAAGAGACATTACTTGCACCTGTAGTTACAGCACCACCTAGTGAAAACCTATGAGAAATTCATATTGCAATCCAGAGTAAATTGTTCTTACACTGGAGCAAGCATTCCCCATAGTTACACTGGATTGCGCCCTATATCTTTCATCATTGCTTGATCCCTATAGGCCTATTCAGTTCTATACCAGCTGTAGTGCTGGCATAAATCGATTGGTTCAGGGATTTCACCCTCAGGATTGCAGCACTGGATCTTGTGGATGTAGTTGTCTCCAAGGTTTTGAATAACTATGTGATGTTGGACTTTGTCAAATATTGGCAAATGCAATTCCTTTATAAATACAGGACCTGCCAGCCATCTTTGTATCACTTTCGCCTGGATTACATTTCAACAGACTTATCTGCAGCCAGTTTTCTGTCACAGATATACTGTGTAAAGTCTAGAAGTATAAAGTAAGAATCCAAAAAGGGCCTAGAGAAGTCTGAAGATTATCAAAGTCTAGATGACAATATACCGATGTATTTCTATTTACCAGCTACATGCATACATACATGCATTTCTATTTACCAGTTAGCAGCACATTAGTAGGGCCTGGTGCAGAGTTAACAATGCCAATTTCTTGGCTAATGTTAACAAGTCACATGCAGGTCAAAATTCAAGCCCTCTTTTCCTGTCTCTTATCCTCTCTGCAGTATTAATTACACCTTTCTTTTGTTTGCTTTAACCATGAAACATAACATCAGCACTAATACTAATCATGATTAATGCTAAGATTCTATCTTAACCAAGATTTCCAAACTGACTTCAAACCCTGCGTAAGAGCAAACCCCGTTTAGCATTAACCATGGTTAGTGCGTATGTAGAAATTCTAAAACCTAATTCAGACAATAAAGTTCAGGGAGGGAGGAGGAATTTGTTGTTGAGAGGGTATGAGGAAAGGGACAGCATATAAGAAAATGGTTTGCACCTGATAATGTAAACATAGTACAGAATGTGGCTGTGATTGCACCAGGCCACGTACACCCTCCCTCAGTGTATCCAATGTTTTTGTGCAGATCTATTGGGCCTCTGTGCTTCCAAAACAAGTGTTCCAGTTGAGCAAGTTCCTTGATTTGAGCAAGTCTATGGCACAAAAACTGGGCCACTGTCGCATGTTGCTGGGATAGTGACACAGAAGCAAAAAGTCACTGCATAGATGATAGTGGCTCCAGTGGGCTCCTCAGATGTTAGTTAGGGAGGCATAGTAATGGGACTTTTTTTGGGGGGGGGAACTGGCAGGGGGAGTGTTGGTGAAGGAAAGGGATTGCTCCAGCAGCACTTACACATGTCAGATCTTATCGCCTTTTTTGCCTGACCCACCCCCTGGTTCTCTTTCAGTTTGCCCCAACTTTGGAGCCTACTACATGGAGTTTCCTTTTAAAAAAAAAAGCAAGTCTGAGATCCTATACATTCCTTTTATATTTTTTACTGAGAGTAAGCCCAACTGAACACAGTAGGATTTGTTCCTGAGTAGACATGCATAGAATTGTGCTACAAGTGTGTATTCTCCCTTTTGATAATGCTCCCATGTTTCTCAGGCACGTGTGTTTAATTGCTGTTTTTGGAAATACACTCATGAGCTCATTCTGGAGGGTAATCCTTTGCAAATAGAAAGTGATTTCCTTTCTAAACAATGTCCTTTATGAGTGTAGCTTCCAGGATTGTCTGTGATTCAAGGGAAAAATAAAAGCTATTCAGTTTTAAGGTGGGCACAGCTTTTCAAAAAGTCAAAATGTACACTCAATGATAGTTCCTTCCTGTGAGATGAATAGAAGAGAATGAAAGCAAGGGAAAGATGTAACCAATGAAAGAAGGGCATATAAGTGCAGTTGCAATGTTTTGGCCTCAAATTTACCCTGAATGATATACATAACCGTTTCACCTGTATATGTTTTGTTAGTATTCCGAAGAGGATTGATTTTTATAAGTTCACAAGGGTGAACTATTTCTCTTCTATTCTGGGTACCAGAATCTCATCATCCAAAACCTGATCTTTTATTATAGTTCTGTCTTCAAGTAGTACTAGCACCTGGATTCAGAAGGAGAACAGTTCAGAAGACAGGAGAAACCTCCAGGAGGATCTGGATAAACTAGAATACTGGGCTGTAACAAACAGAATGAATTTCAACAGGGAGAAGTGCAAGGTTCTGCACTTGGGCAATAAAAACCAAAAATACAGGTATAAAATGGGGGATACTTGGCTTGGCAGCACAACATGTGAGCGGGATCTTGGAGTCGCCGTGGATCACAAGCTGAACATGAGTCAGCAGTGTGATGTGTCTGCAAAGAAGGCAAATGCCATTTTAGGCTGCATTAAGAGGACTGGAGCTTCCAAGTTGCGAGAAGTTCTAGTTCCTCTTTATTCAGCATTGGTCAAACCTCACCTTGAGAACTGTGTTCAGTTCTGGGCACCTCACTTTAACAAAGATGCAGCCAAACTGGAGCAAGTCCAGAGGAGAGCGACAAGAATGATCAGTGGGATGGAAGGGAAACCCTACGAGGAAAGGTTGGGGGAACTTGGGATGTTCAGCCTGGAGAAGAGGAGGCTGAGAGGAGACATGATTGCCCTCTTCAGATACCTGAAGGGCTGTCATAGGGAGGAAGGGGCTCATTTGTTCATAGCTGCTTCATAGCTGCTTCTGAAAGCAGAACTAGAACCAATGGCTACAAACTGTAAGAGAGGAGATTCCGGTTGGATATCTGGAAAAAATTCCTGACGGTGAGGGCGGTTCGGCAGTGGAACAGTTTGCCAAGGGAGGTGGTGGACTCTCCCTCACTGGGGATCTTCAAGCAGAGGCTCGATGAGCACCTGTCGGGGATGCTCTAGGGGGATTTCCTGCTGCAGGCAGGGGGTTGGACTAGATGACCTTCCAACTTCCAACTAGAGGTCCCTTCCAACTCTATGATTCTATGAAGATAAGGTAAGCCTGTGAGTCCCGTGGCAGGGCTTGTACCAGGTGAGCCTGTGACTAGCTCCTGATACCTACAACTATCTGAGATGGGGTCAGAAACTCCTAAAAGAAATTCCTTGTTGTAAGGAATCTCATAACACCCCTCTCTCCCACAACCCCATCAAACTGCCATCAAAACCTGGCAAAGACCCCCTGGAAGTGACAGAGCAGTGACATAACAACATATTCTAGTTAAGAGACTATCACTTTAAAATCTCAGACGGGCCAGAGTTTTGGATGGGAATGTAATCCTGTCCTAGGACTGCTCAGGGAATACCTGTGAGCCCCTTTTCCCATGGGCTCCTGCCCTTATTGGGGTGAGTGAAATGCAAGGAGCTGTCCAAAGTCCTGCTGCTCTAGGAAAGAAACTCTATATCCTATGCTAGTCTGTCTCAAAGCACCTCCTCAACACACAACAAGGAGAGTATGCCTTTGCCAATACCTGACAGCCACATACATATGGTTTGAAAAACTGCCCATCATTTTCATGTCTACTCTTCGTATAGACTTCTGGCCATATAAAAGAAAGTATGAAATATGCTCCTCACTTTCTTTTAATATACCTTCTCACTCAGTCCTATGTTGACAGACATAGGCTGCAATCCTAAAGACACTTTCCTGGGAGTAAGACCCATTGAACATAAGGGGGCTGAGTAGACATGGTTAGGATTGTGCTCTTAGTTGTCACCAAATTGTCAAGAACCTAACAGGGTATATTCCCCTTTAGGTGTAAGACAGGGAGAAGTACAAGTGATAAAACAAATGAAAACAAGTACTGATAGGAGAAAGCAGCACCAGCTTCCCCCAGGTCCAGAACCATACTTAGATTCACGATGAGGTATAAGAATAAATGTTTAACCAAATCTTCAACAAGGAAGCAAAATTTCAACCTAATTTTACATGTTGATTAAAAAACATAAAAAGAATTATGCTTCAGAACTCCAGGGTGAGTGAGGTTTGTGGCAGACTATAACACTATTGACCTTTTCTGGTCTTTTCACCAAGATCCGAATAAGGAACAGATGCAAAAATTCCTGAGTGGCAAGGACTGGTTGCAGCTGTTTTGCTGCTCTAGACATACCGGAAGGGCATAGCCCTTTCTGGCCACAGCCATTAAACATTTTGCTGCCCTAGGCAACTGCCTGCTGTGCTTTGGTATTGGAAACATGCTCTTGCTGTGCTCTTCAACTCAGCAAGGTTAACTTCTTTCATGTGCCTTGCTTACATTGGAACTTTTCACAGCCCTTGGCATCGAAGAACACCAAACTCAAATGACAAATAATAAAAAATAACAGAGTGAATGTATGCTCAAAAGGCGAAGGACACCTGCTGGACCAGGTAAATTCAGCACTGGAGTGGGAAGAATGGGCTGGGAGGAGAAAGGGTGGAATTGAGGTTTGCAGATTTGGCCCAGGGTGAGGTGGAATCAACAGCACTGGTACATGCCATAGCTAAACCTACTTCTGGAACCTTATCCATTTGCAAGGATAAATGCAGACATGTGCCAGTGATATTGCTGGTGCAAGTCCAAGTTGATACACTGTGGCTTCTGGGGCTTACCAAGGGGACAAATTTACCCCAGAGACGTCTACCACTGCATCGTCATGTGGGGATTTATTTAGGATTGGGCTGGAAGACTGCAAATAATCCAGATGAAATCAATAATACTTAAGTCATGACTAACTTTCTTAGGAACACACCAATGCTGAATACTTATGGGCTTAAATGTGCTGCCACTGTAGCAGCAATGCAGCCTCTCGTATGGATGAATTATTTTTCCCATTTGTCTTCTTGCATAAGTCAATCACACCACAAAAACTCTTGGGCCACACTGAGCGATTTACTGTACAGCATTTTGAAATGGAATGTTATCTCCTATCCTCCTACTGCCCTCTTTTTATTGTCGAGTTCTTGGAACATCAACCTCAGAATGTGTGATAATTTAATAAAGGGGGATTTTTCACCTCCTCCTCTGCTCCATTATGACAAAATTTATAGATTCAGGATTGCTGTAAATTATACTATAATTATACTGCTGCACAAGTGACTTCCCATTCCAGAAATTAAAAAGCAATTCAGGTAAATGATCTTTAGCCACCATGGTGCATCCCTGCAGAACTCATTAACTCTAGGGATTACATGGCATACCAAAAAGATTACACAGGCAAAACTGCAGCTTTTGAAAAGAGCTGATACACCTGGAATATAAATAACTTGAGACTCATTTGGGAAGAATATGGGATAATACAACATTTCATAAGCCCTGTTGTACTCAGGATATTACTTTGGTTCCTTTGTACTTGGAGGGCTATCATATTTTTCTTAGCTTACAGCTACCATGTCGGAGGCTATTTGAAAGCTTCCACCTTAAAACTAAGGCTTCCACATTTGTTTTTGCAACTAGGATCCAATGGAGCTGAAGCTGAGCACAGGGGAAACCATGAACACTGCCAGAGGTTTCTTTGAAGTTTCTACCAGAGCCGGAGATACTGCTGAGAAGGCAAGTTGCTTCTCAGTTTCATTTTAAAAATTTCAGCTGTAGAGTGAATGGATTCTTTAGCATGAACGCAAAGAATACACTTTTGTGGATCTGGGCACACTTTGTCAGATGACTGAAGTGCTACCTTCAGTCAACAGATTGTATATATTCCCATACATACACACTACTATGAAGGTAAATATTGCAAATACCAGAAATTTAAAAGCAATTCAGATAAATGATGTTTAGCCACTGTGGTGAATTCCTGCAGAACTCATAACTCTGGAGATTAAAGCTAAAAGAGTTAAAAAAAAAGCAGGCCTCCGTCAGTCTTGAAAGACTATGGTATCATGCTCAGCGCTGCATATGCTGCATGCGAAGCACGAAAGCCTGGGTTGGATTGTTATGGAGGACAGGCTGTTACCCAAGCAGCAAATCCCCCCGCTCCACGCCACTGAATTAGTCCAATGGAAAGGCAGAGCTGATACGATTGGATCCAGCTGGCGTCGCAGAGCTGGGCTAAGGACAGGAGCTCACCCTGTCTTGTGGGGCCGACCTGGGTCTCAAACCCTGGCCTACTTGTTAACAGGCACAGTGTCTTAGCCACTTGCGCCACCCTTAAAAGAGTTAAGAGGCAATGAAACACAAAAAGGTAACTAGGTATGTAAAAAGGTAAAATATCTGTACAGACCTCAAATGTATACAAAGAGAAGAGCAGACTGAGATTACAATCCAGAGTAACTATGGAAGCACATTATGTGCACCCATAGGTTACTGCACCACCTAGTGATAACCTATGGGAAATTCATATTGCAATCTAGAGCAAATTGTTCTTACACCGGAGCAAGGACTTCCCGTAGTTACTCTGGATTGTGCCCTGATTCAGAAAGGAGTTGTGAGTGATCTTTCCCTAACATTTTCAAGTAGGGCTGTGCAAGACCTTTGTCTAAAATCTTGGAACATCACTACCAGTCAACAGAGATAAAACTGACCTTGAAGAATCAGTAAGTAGTCTGATTCCACTATAAAGGCAATTTCAGGCGTTTTGAAAGCATAGCATCTATCTGGATTAGTTTCCATTAATTTTATTAGAAGAAATATTCTGAAGCACAGTAATCTATATTTTGCAAGCTAAGTAGAAAGCTGCACATTAGGAGTCTACAACATTTTCCAAAAAGTCTCACCACAGTTTTGGAAGGCAGGGAGAAGTGGCATACAAAACAACACACCAGGAAGAAGGAATGCCAGTTCAATTTGAGACTTTCTGCAACATGTGCTACTTTTAAGATTTCCTTGAGGAGAGTACTTGGTTTTGGCTAAGCATCTGAAACCACTTGTAGGCCACACAGAAGTTACTGAGTAAGCAGATGACATCCTCTTTAAAAATCCTTTTAGTCACAAATGGATTTTGGAAACATATACTTAGAAACCACGTCGGCAAATTGGATCCTTCACAAAACTAGATTGCTCTATAGTTTTGACTATGTACAGGATCCTATGGTAATATCTGCCCCTCACTAGTCACCCTTCTGTCTTCTTGGAATGTTCCAAGCATTCTAACCCATAAGAATGTTAATGTTGGATTGAACCCTTAAGTTCTTTTTAGGCTGTTATCCTATACACACTAACTGTGGAGTAAGCTTATTGCACACAGTAAGGTTACTTCTGAGTAAACACACACAAGATTGTAATGTCAGACCTATTTAGACCACATAATGTGACTACGTGAACAGATACTTTAAGCAGTCTTGAGTTACACAGATGCTTGGAATGAAGACTGAGTATACATTTCATTGAAACCTCTTATATATGCTAACTTTGAAAACAAGCTGTTGCTACTGACAACTCCCATTACAAGAGATAAATGTCTAAGCTGTGCATGAGCACAGAAGACACCCTGCTGTTCTTCTTCCACTGAAAACATCAAAATTGAGATGTTTGCCACAAACCTCTTTCTCAGACACAGAACTGTTGATGTCCTTTAATGTTCCCAACCACGTTCCCAACCTATGTGTACAGAGGTGAGAACAGAGACTATGGCTGCAATCCAGAGCAAATTCAGCCTGCTCTGACCTAACTGCACTCTCCTAACTATTCTGTATCCAGAGAAGAAAGTTATGCTGAATCCAGAGAGTCAGGAAGCCTGGGCTGCCCTAAGTGCTCCAGAGCATGCTAAGTAATTGACACAAGGGGAAGACTTGCTCCTGAGGAGACACCCCTCAGATCACATTGAACAAGGAATAGCTGTGGTGCCTACAGTGGTGACATGACTCTGCACATCACCTGGTGCGGAAGTCTGTGCGTCATCCCTGGGATGCGCGCCCTCCCCCCACCTGGACTGTACAGTCACCAAAGTTGGCGCCTGCGCAGTTGTTTCTGAAGCCAACTGGCTTCAGAAAGAGTACTGCGCAGGCACCATCTCTGACACCTGCGCAGTACTTTTCTGAAGCCTTTTGGCTTCGGGGGAGACTGTGCAGGCGTCAGAGTTGGTGCCTGTGCAGTACTCTTTCTGAAGCCATTCGGCTGCCACTCCGCCTCCTGAGTGAGGCCAAATGGCTGTGCAGAGGCGCGGACTTTCTCTGCTCTAAGGAAGTCTCCTCTGAAGCTGTTCGGCATGCTCAGTGTGTTCCTGCGCAGTGCACCTCAGATGGCCGTTCAGGCCAGCTCCTCAGACAAGTGGCAGCTTCTGGCAGCTGCTCCGCCTTGGAGCAGGCATGAATGGGGGTGCTGACGCCTGGGGCCTGCCAAAGGACAGTCAAACTCCTCCGGCACATCACCCCATACGGAGCGCATCCCCAATGCAGCCCACACCAGCCGCACCAGTGTGGTGATGCCACTGGGTGCCTGCCTTATAAGGAGTCCCTGATGAGATGCCAGTACATTCTACAGTGAATACAAGGGGCTTCTTGGAGTGGCCTGCTGTATCCTGAGGTTTGTGGGCAGCCGTAGTTTGTTCCATATCCTGAGGTTGAGAGGAAGGGGTTGCAGTTAGGATGGCCAAGAACTCAGATTTTTGGTCAGCACTGCCACTCTTACTCGGGCCTTATCATGGACCCCTATGGGTCTACTCATTACTATACCTGCTCCTGAGGTGGTATAACTCTGAGGGCTGGAAGAGGGCATTTCTGCCTTGGAAACAGGCTTTGCATACAGAGTAACTGCTCTGCCCTAGGCAATGCTAAACATGCCCTCAACTTGCCTCTCCTGAGCTGCTTAGGCTGCCCCAGTTAGGGCAGAGCAGGTCCACCTCTCTTAGGGCACCCTATCTTGCCTTGCTCTGCCCTAAGCCTCCTTCAGAGTAACTGGGCTGGAGCATCTTGCAGTTGCTCCAACCTAGTGTTAGATAGGGCAACCTAAGGGCTCTTATGTGGACAGATTAGTTGCTCTGGATTGGGCTGTATGAGGATACAACTGTATGGAATTCAAAGTTATACTGTGCTGTGTGTGTAACTTACAAAGCTTTTCTTACTTTTGTTGTAGACATGCTAAGGACAACTCATCTGGACATCTGGCAACTCACCTTTTGAAAACCTGACCTTACTTATATTTACAGGATTTACTTAAGTCTATTATGAAAGCAAATACTTGACATAAAGCAAAGTCTATGGCTGAAATATCTTTCATTTTATTTCCAAGTCAAAGTGGTGCTTTTGGAAGGCGCAGTGGTTGGCTGGGTAGGAATAGACAGAATTTCTTGAAAAACACTGAATTGTGAATATGTGGATATTGTCAATCTTAAAAACAAAATCCAGCTGTTGTCCTGATCTGCTTACTTATCATGTCTGGATCTTCCTCTTTCTAGGAATATTTGTCAAAGTGATTCCAACAAAACAGATATAATGCAGTGAATATAGCAGTTTGATTCTATGACAACTTAACTTTGCCACAAATTTCTGGTAACAGTCTTAAACTAAGCCAACGGAATTAGGTAAACTAAGCACAATCCTAACCATGTCTACTCAAAAGTAAGCCCCATTGTGTTCAATGAGACTTACTCCCAGGAAAGTGTCTTTAGGATTGCAGCCAATGCCAATGGAATGAGGGCATTGTTTCTGGCAATAGTCAGATGGGCAATTCCAGGGAACTGGGAATGTATTAATTGGGCAATCATCATCATGCTACATTAAGGGTGGCAACGCTCACCCTGAGTCAGCAGTTTGCCCACCTTCCTTTTACAGGTCTTTGATGTTTCTCCATACTTATCCTTTAATTTCATGCACCAGTATATATACACAACATACAGTGCAAATCCTAAGCATGTCTACTCAGTAATAAGTCCTATTGTATTCAATGGGTTCTACTCCAGGAAAGTGTATATAGGATTACAGCCATAATTGCCCATCCTGAAAAACTGGTTGCCCACCTACTCTAGAATCCCGACTATGTAGATAAGTCAAATCAAATTTGATTTGTTCAATCTACATATTCAATCAAATTATGATGGAGTGTAGCAGACTATCACTACAATCCTGAGTAACTACAGGAGCATGTAAAAGACATTATGCGTACCTGTAGTTACTGCACCACCTAGTGAAAACCTATGGGAAATCCCGAGCAAATTATTCTTATACTGGAGCAAGGACTCCCCGTAGTTACTCTGAACTGCACCCTATGTAGCCTGCTACATAGCCAATCAAATTTGATTGTGCGACATCACTAGTAAAAAACTAAGGGCACAATCCTGAGTGCACTCTGGGCCAGAACAAGTCCCTTGCACTAGCCTGGGAAGGTTGCAAACATTCTGTAAATAACATTTATGCCTTCACTTAAGTTAGGAGTGTTGGCGCACAGAGGTGCACCACCCCATGAGGCTGCATCCAGATTTCAGAGCAGCATAAGATAGGTGCTCCATTCCAGTTGAGCTCTGCTGAAGTGGATGACTCAGGGAGGTCATTCCATGTCAAGTGGTCTAGAGCTTTCTGCACGACCATCATGGATTTTGATAAAATTTTGCATGCAGAGTCCCACATGTCTCAAACAAACTTTTGTAAAGAGGACAGGCAGAGAGTGAACTGAGGCAGGCAGGGAGGAAGAGGAAGGGTTGGGACCCAGCAGATACACAGAATCCCAATCCTGTTCCCTAAGAAAGTTCTGAGCAAACGCTGGCTGCTTGTTTCTGGTTGGGCCTGCACTGCCTTCAAAGGCAGTGAAGAACTGAGGAGACCCATTGGTACTTGTTGCCGTATTATCTGGTGTAAGGGGAAAAGTTACTTGTCTTGGTTATTGTGGTAGCAGCTCCAAAAATAACTTGTCTTGGTTATTGTGGTAGCATCTCCAAAAACATGTAGGATGCAGCACAGGCCATTGCAACAGCGCAATTTAGGATTGCACTATCCGCTAATTCACAATGAGGACAATGCTTCCTTGTTGTAAATACTTTGAGCCATTTTCAGCAATTTCAGAAACATAAAATGGTTAAATACCATTAAAATGGCATTTAATAAAAGTCTCAACATAGGCCAAAAAATTTGAATGATGTCAGAAGCAGTTAAAAAAATTAAATGAATTGCTGCACACAGTCTCCTTACCCATTATTTAATTAAAAGTACACTCTGGGGTATGGAGAAGCTGATCTATAGCAGCTGCTGATCTATGGCATCTTCTTGGACACCCTTTAGGCTAGTGGCACTCAAACCGGGGGATGGATTGATTGATTTACCAAGTTCAAATTCTAGTCCAGATTCTGGTGGTGGAAAGATTTTTGCCACTGGTGAAGTTTCCAGTGTTGCCCAGGTTATGCCCAACTGCTGGGAATGTCATCTTTGTGAAGGCTCCTTCCATATACCTTTTTTTGTTCTCACAACAACCCTGTGAGGTAGGTAATTGTTCTATTGAACTCTTCTCTTCCAGATGGGACCCTTCACAGCATGGTATCACATCTGGCATCAAGAATATCACCACATTTTCCAACCTTCCAAGAAGAGTTTTCCAATCAGATAAACTGTAAATAATGCCATTTTCTGGCTCTGTTGACTTGTGACAGCTTTATCAGTCTCCCATCCAAGAGTTGTCTGGGTCTCTTCCTGCTTAGCTTTCTTCCATAGCCTTGCACTCAACCACCAGACTATGTTTGCAGCCTACTTTGGGGATCATGTACTCAGATTACCCGAAAGGATTCAGAACCTCCATATACTCCCTCCATATACTTTCTGAAAGAAGAGGAGGGAGAAGGAAGCAACAGCTGGGCCTGAGCTCTGTGAGTGAATCTTCCTAAAATATATTCACAGTACCTAATTCTTAAACTACAGTGATGTTTTAGAGCCAAACTGAAACCATCCACTTTACAGAAAAACCAATAAACAATGTCAACGTTTTGGGCTCCCAAAGTTATCTGAGCAAATAAACCATCACAAGAGGGCCATAATCTCCAAAACAATGAGAAGGGAGATTTTAAGGGACACACTGCTATCATGCCATCCAATTGCCTCTCTATAGCACGGGCAATCTATTTTCTGGTACCTTTCCCTGTTAAAATCCTATTTATTTTATCTTTATCTTGCTTGGGGAATGCCTTTTTAAAATGTTAGTGTGAACAGATGTCTACTAGCTTTCCTTTCATATATCCACCATGATATCTAGACTATAAATGTTGCTGAATGTGTTTGAGCACTCTGAAACAAGTACACCCAAGTCTGTTGTGAAACTCAACTTTCTATTAAGCATTTTTAAGTTTTGAAAACTGTCATGGCCATTTTACTTTTCTAACACACCTGCATTAGAAGCCAGAGCAAGTCAGAGTGACAAATCCATCTACATAAAAACCTTGATGTATGTGCGAGGTGCCCAATGTCCTGTGTCAATCAAGTAGGCTGAAGGTCCTATTTCCTTGTGCCTCTGGAGAAGAAAAGGCTGAGGGTTCTATTACCATTTCAACTATCAATTGTAACTTTCTCTGGGACAGATAACAGGCTAAGTTGGAAGAGTGTAGGAGGCCAATTGATGGTAGAGAAGGCAAAAGGATAGTGGAGGGGGCAGTTGAGTAGAGCCATTGGGAGAGGAGGCAGAAGGGCAGCTGAGATGCAGGAAAGGATAGGTTTTCTTTTTTTCTTTCTTTTTTTAAACTGATGAATGTTATTATATTGTACCTCTCTGACAGCTGTGGGCTGTTACAAGTACTGTGGGCAAGTGGGGGAGAATCCTGAAGCAATTTTTTCTGAGAACAGAAAAAAAGGAGCAGAAAAAACGGTTTATTCAGGAATCTGGAGACTTATTTCTTAGACCAGGAGATAGTGCTAAGCTATTGTTTTGCATGGATTTATATAGCATTTTTAAAGCACTGGAAAAGTCATACATCAATCAAGACACTAGATTTTTTAGTAAATTTCTATCTATCAGTACCCTGAGCAATTTATAACAATGGTGAAAGATAGAATGGTGAAAGATAGAATAGACACCTATATTCTGCTTTCATCACATAAGCCAGCTAGCACCCATGAGTGTAGTCACAGGAGACTTCATGCCAACGAGATCATTGCTTTCAGTGATGATGGAGAGATAATGCAGTATTTTGGGGGAACACTGGTGTTCTTCGGGAAGCTCATTGTGGTTCCTTGTTTGATGCTTGAATATTCAGTTCATATAGGACAAAAATAGGCTCAACAAGCTGGCCAGTGCCTATCTTAAACAATGTGCTCTAAAGCACATTCTATAATGTGTGTTTTAAAACTGCTAGATATTAGTATGACACGAAGGCTGCAATCCTAAATATACTTTCCTGGGAGTAAGCCCCACTGAATACAATAGGCCTTACTTCTGAGTAGACAGGCTTGGGATTGCACTGTTTTGCACATTTATATGCATGCAATCATATATGTAACATTTGCATCTAATAAAACAGAAAGCAACTATGTATCGAAACACTTAGTAAAAGTGAGTACAATAACCCAACTCAGGAATAGGGATGGATATTTAACCATCCTACTAAGCAACTCCATGTTGTACAGTGACAGAAACAAGAGCAACAGGACCTTCTGGCACATTTAAATGGCTAGCTCATTTTTATTTCTACAGGAGGGATACATAGGTTAAGGAGTTCTTATAGCTTATCATGAATGGCAGCCACTATCACTATAACTAAAAACCAAACAAAACCATTTTCCCCACTTCCTCATAAATATTTTTATGACTCAGCATTTCTGTATTAAAACTTGCTTCCTTCAAAGACCTCTTTCATGCCTCAAAGGAATTGTTTCCAGCTATCTAATAGCAGCCATTGCTTATCTTTACAGTGCATGAAGTTAAAGCATAGATGTTTTATTCTGCTCTTATAGTCTTTGCATCTGGCAATAAATTTGGTTTGATTCAGCTGGTAGTGGCTCCGTGACACTCAAGAGCCAGATGTTGCTATGGCCAGTCCTGTATAAGGAAAACAAACTTGTCTGGACATTCTTTGTACATCTTTATTTGTAGAGTACATCCTCATTTAAACATTTCATTATAAACATTATTTATATTCAAGCCTGAATTTCTCAATCAGTAAATTAATTCACCTAATTAATACATTAATTGAAGATTTTAAAGGCTTTTAACTTGGAACAGCACCCTTGTCTGACATTCATAGCATTGTTTCACGCAATTTTATATCTCTTGGTTCTGGCAATAGGATATTCCAGGGAAACCGTGCCAGGAATATCACCTTGCTATGCAGGATACACCTAGGCCACTCATTTGAAATGAGCATGTCGTGTTGCTGTTAGTAACTACCACACAATATTGTTAATACATTAATGTGCAATATTTATTTATCTGGCTATATAAACATCTTTGTGAACCTGTTTGTGTGTGTGTATAATCGTAAACATACTTTCCTGGGAGTAAGCCCCATTGACTATAATTGGGACTTACTTCTGAGTAGACAGTTATAGGATTGCACTCTAGGTCCTATTGTTTGTACTTGGTTTTGATAACAGTTGCCAAATGTTGAATTGAAAAAAGTCAAGAAAATAAAGGCTCTCAGTTTCTAGCTATTCATCTCAACGGATTACATCCTTTCTGTTGCTTGCTTCTCAGGCTAAAAGGCTAACTTTTCTCCTTCAACGTAATATGCTTTGGTTGCTTAGGTGTATAACCACTAAAAATTTATGTTTAGTCTCTTAATGTTGCCTGTTTTAAGATGTGAAGTCATATGTGGTTTCAACTAAAAACCAGGTTCACCTACATTTTGGAATCTCAACAAACCATCTGGTGAACCTAGCTGTAATTTCAGGTATGCAAATAAACCACCAAGCCAGGCATATTTAGATTCCAAGAGTCAAAGGAAAACCTAGTAGTTGAGATTTTTAATGTTGAGAATAACACTTCCCCATCTCCTATTATGCTGGCTCTAGTTGAGGACATGTCTGAATATGTATTGGAAGGAAAAAGAAGTAAAAAGATAAAAAGCATTTTTCCCCCTTGTGATCAGCAGTGTGTAGCAGCACACTAAAAATACCCATCATCATACAGTGTTATCTCACCAGCTACAGCTGGAAACAAATGGGTGTTCATAGGATTACTCTAGTGGGAGAAGTTTCTATATTTTGATCCATGACTTCCTTTCAAAAACGTATTCCATGTGTGATTTATCTGAAAAGTTATACAGGAAGCACAGGAATAGACAATTAACCAAAATCAGATTTCATTTACCCAGAGCTTTGCTTTTATACAGCTGTCTACTTGACTGTCATGTAAATTGGAGTGTTCAAACACAAGTCTGCAGGAAGCCAGTAGCACATTATGTTGGATACAAGACAATTTAATGTTCCTACAGATGATGCAGGAAAATTCACAGGCTTCACATCTTGCATCTGCAAAAGGTAACACAACCAGTATCACTCCTATCTCATCCAAATGAGACTTTTCTCAACATCAAACTTCTGGAGAAAAAATGAAACTTGTCTCGAGCACATCACAATACAAAGACTTTCCACGCATTTCTTCTTTTATGCAGAAAGGAATGATGAATATAACGAACCTCACAATGCTAAGATATAACTTTACCTGAATAACGGTGCAATGAAATTTAAATCCTCTATTTAAAAAAAAATAAAGATACTGACCATGTTGATCTATTTGACAAAAAAGGGATACATCATTTATAAGTGAACCTAAGTTGGATGCAGTGGCTCAATGGTTAGATCGTTGGAGTTAGAGCACTGCTTGACAGGAATTCCGCTGAGCAGGCCAGCAGTTCAAGACCAGAGTACTGCCAGATGGGATAAGCTCCCATCCTAAGCCCTATTGCCAGACCTATTGCCAGGTTCAGACCTATTGCCAGATTTCCATCTGAAACTCTGGGAAGTTGTTGTCTATCAAGCATTGGTTCATGCAGAGCTAGCCCAATGGTTTGACTCAGAATAAGGCAGCTTCCTTTGTTTACCCAATATGACATGTTTTGCTTTTGCCCCGCTTTTGGACTTCCATACTGATGCAACAAAAGTTATCAAAACCTTGACTTTGGTTGTTTATTTAGAAAGACATCTGCTATGAGTAGAATGTCTTGGATCCTTTTCAAAGCCAAGACAAAATCCATGTGCCAGAAAGCAGCTAAACTCTTGGGGGAGAATGGCACACGCTTTCTAGATCGCAGGCTTCAGCTGTTAGAAAACTCTCTTTATGAATGGCAATTTGACCTCAGAGCATGACTTGGATAATGTTTGACTGTGTCCCCCAATTAATTCAAGCATGGGATTTATGGAACTGACAGATGCTAAAATGTCTGAAGATGTTTACATAAACAACTGGCCAGCCAATCAATCAGGCCCTAGGTGCCTTGGAGCCTGCATGTTTACATGATCAAGAGGCAACTTCTGCCAATTCTTCAGAATATTCATATTTTCGAATTCATTCAGGTATGCCATATAGCCTTCATATGTATGATAGGAGGTAGATCAAACATTTATCCCCTCTTCTGAACTAGTGTCAATCACTAGTTTCAACATCAGGTTACTCATTCAGTAAATTAACTGTTGAGAGAGGGCTATCTCAGCCAGACAGGTTCTTTACAGCAATTGTATTCAGGCGTTTCAGCCCAGCACCCCCTTCCAAACTTAATAATCAGTCTGGTACCCCCTCTCAAACCTACTGGGATACTCCTCCATGTCTACTCATAAATAAGTCCCATTGTGTTCAATGAGGCTTACTCCAGGGAAGCCCAATGCCAGATTCCAAGTTGGTGGATCCCACCCCCTCACAACCCCCCTGAACCAAGGTCGCAACCCCACCCCCAAGGGGGGAAGATACATCTCTCACATGTATCATCTATTACATCCTGACATTTCTTTCGCCAAACCTCAAATGTGGGCCAAGACTGTGGTGCCTTGATGAAAATGGAAAGAAACTCTTTGCCCTTGCCTTAAGGCAGTCTCACCCTGATTATTTATCTAAGGACATATAGACGATCCAAGCTTAAAGCCTGCCACTAAACATGGGTTGCATGGCTGAGGTCTGACTTAACATTTTACAGAAAGCCAGCTTCTGAGGCTGCAATCCTAACTCCCAGTTAGACCAGCATAAGTCCCAGCACAGGTCCCATGCTGGACTGGGAGTCTCACAAAAGTGCTGTAAGACACTTCTGTGCCACTTCTGCGCTTGCCTATAGAAAGGAACTCATGGGAAGTCCCATGAGTTGTGCAAGATTAGGATTGCATCCTCAGTCAGTTTTATAACCCTCCAAAGTCTAATGTGCTGATACCCTTCCAACATTCCAGTAACTACCATCCATATCTGGCCTACAGAAATAATAACAAGACTGCAAAATTACGCTTAAGAATAAGAAGGATGGTGTAACTGAGTTTGTCTCTTTCAAGAAGTTGTAGTGTTGCAATAAAACCTTTCAGAATTTGTGCCTAGTAGTGAGGATTTCATAGCCTTTGCCTAGAGCCCCCTAAAGTTCACAGGAGGTTGACTGTATCATTTCCAAAATTGATATATCTTATTCAATCATGCAAGTACCAAATGCAAAATGTAAGCCAACTATAATACTGTGCATGCTCCCAATATTTTTTTTAAAAGTCCAGATCCTCACCAAATCCATGTCAGGCTCTACAGTTAAGCATAACAGAGGGATCAGATTCCTTCCTTTCACTTTGTTGGCAATATACTGTCTTGTCAAGGCATCACGACCACTCTTTAAGGAGTTGGGGAATATAAGTCCCATTCTGAGGTGTCCGTAGTGGATGCATAGCATTTTAGAGCATTTTTCTTTGCCACTTGCTTGACCCCGAGAGCAGTCCCACTGCTCTGCACAGGCAGCTGCAGAACCCTCTGACCAACCCAATCAATTATTTAGCGTCAAAAGGAAAGACTTAATCTGTGTGATAAAAGAAGGGATTTTATCTGGTGCATGTTCTCGTTTAAAAGTGATTTACAAAACCAATCTCTCCAGGCCTTTTCCATAATGTAATTATTTATTTTTCCTTAACAGTGTTTCCTTAACTTGGGTTATTTTTATCTTTGCAGCCTTTAAATAAGACAGGGGAAATCCATTGAGTTCCTATTGGTGATTTTTCAAAAGCTTGACTAAATAATGCAGTTCTTTCTCAGTGTTCATTCAGACTTTACTTCAGGAGGCTTATTTCATTCATGAGAATCCTCCATATATAGGATGGATGATGTCAGTTTCACATGCTCCAGAAAACAGTGGGTAGATGCTGTTTTGCTCTAGTCCTCTCTCCAAACTTTCCAGAAATGTTTTTAATTTCATCAGCTCCCCCTGTTCTCCATTAACTTCACCCATACAATCCAACCCATTACTTGAGGTCATCGGGGTGGCACAGTCAACTAAGGTCATCTGCTTAGATGACCAAGAGACGTAAAAGGCATGGTGGATAGGAGAAGTGCCTGTTTGGTTGCTGCTCCCCAACTATGGAATTCCCTCCTCCTGGAACTGAGAACTGCTCCCTCTCGACAGAGCTTTCGGTAGGGTCTGAAAATACATTTGTTCACAAAAGGCATTAATTAATGCCAGGCTGGTTACCTTGTTTTTAAATTGCTTTTATGTAATTTGGCTGCAGCAGTGTTTTTTTTAAAATGTTTTTATGTATTTGTATTTTTCTGTTTTTATGTATTTTTAATTGTTATGGATTAACTTTGTTGTCAACTGCCTTGAGTCCCATTTGCAGGAGAAAGACGGGATGCAAATTTATTAAATAAATTCATAATTAATAATTAACCAGCAGTCTTCCACTGTTGCACTTCCTGTTGTCCACAGTTGCCCATCTGACAGTCAGTCAGTCAGTCAGTCAGTCAGTCAGTCCATTTAACATCCAGGGGAGTCCAAATGTTTTGGCAGGACATCCTCTCTCTGACACTGTGTTAAGGGCCAAAAAATGATTCACATTTCAAATTTGAATAAACAGACATATAAGAGTGTATTAGAGACATTACAATGCTTGCCTGCAGGATGGATGGACGGGTCTTGCCTTAGGGTGAAATCCAGAGTAACTACGGGGAGTCCTTGCTCCAGAGTAAGAACAAGTTACTCTGGATTGCAGTAGGAATTTCCCATTGGTTTTCACTAGGTGGTGCAGTAACTACAGGTGCACGTAATGTCTCTTATGTGCTCCCATAGTTTTTCTGAATTGTAGCCTTAATCAGTTAGCCAGGTCAATCAGGGCCCAATCCTAACCAACTTTCCAGCATTGGCATAGTTGGGCCAGTGAAGCGTGCGCGGCATCCTACAGTTGAAGGGAAGTCACAGAGGCCTTCTCAAGGAAAGGCAATGTTTATTCCTTGACCTGAGAGCGGCATTGCTTTTAGGAGCTGAAACATTGGTTAGGATTGCACCAGTGATGGGATTCAAAGAAATTAACAACCGTTTCTATGCCTATCTGGCAGCCACTTTTAAATGGCTATTTTTAAACTTTATATGTCCTATCTCTCATTAAAACTGGTGCTATAGAGTAGGTGTAAACAACCGTTAACAGCTGGTTCTATGGAGTAGGTGCAAACCTGCTGGAGCCCCCCGCTGGATTGCACCCTCAGTACTTCAGTCAGCCAGTCAATCCTTCCTTCAACTGCTGCTCCTTCTACTACCTACAAACCCACCTTGCTCCAGTTGCTGCTTATTGATTGCTTTTACCTCATGAAAACCAATTAGTTATTGTCTTTGTAAACTGCTTTGTGAACTTTGGTTGAAAAGCAGTATAAAATTGATTGATTGATTGATTGATTGGTTGGTTGGTTGGTTGGTTGGTTGGTTGGTTGGTTGGTTGGTTGGTTGGTTGGTTGACTGATTGATTGATTGATTTATTGATTGGTTCAGAACAAAATTATGTTATTATTTTTTCCAGTTACCAGCCTGAGAGTCATATGCAAACTGCTTTCTTCTCAGACTGTATTCTCACCAGCATCTACTTCCATGAGATCCAGGGTAGAAAATTTTATCTAAGCACAATGTTCCCTTTCTGATAGTGCCACATATTCCATGAACAACTTTTGCAGTTAAAATTACTGAACTCAAGACTCATAACTCAAGATACATATATCTATATAATATGTGATGATGATAAGGTTCTCTTATACTTTGAGGAATATATTTGCACCAACATTAAAGGTGACTGAAGCTAACCAGCTACAGATTTAACTTGGATTCTTAGAGGACAATTTGATATCTACCTACTCCGAAGTAAGTTCCTTAAATTTCAAGGGACTGAGGGTCCGAGCTCCAGCACCAGTGCTAGGTTTTGCAAACATGCCATAAAGCATAAGTGTTAGGTGGCACTGCTGGCAAGTAGTGCAGCTATTTGGGACATGGCAAAGTGTTCCAAGGCAGAGAAGGGCAGAAAGGGAGAGGGGGACAGGACCAGCGAAGGCATCCTCCACCAGATCCTAACCTCAGTGCTGCAATCCTGAAGACACTTTCCTGCGAGTAAGACCCACTGAACACAATGGGGATTACTTTTGAGTAGACATGGTTAGGATTGTGCTCATACTGAGTAACATAATAGTTTTCAAGTCTGTACCAAAAAGATAGCCTCTGCAGACTCACATAGCCCAACTGCAGGACCTGTACCCTTACTCTGGGGGGGGGGACATCTTGTTTCTCTCTCCTTTCCAACCCTTCACCTCTCCCCACCTCTACCCTACCTGCTCTCTGGTGGCTGTGATAGAGTCTGGCAATGGATGGAAAACTCTGTCCTCTCTTGTGTCAGTGCCTCAAAATGGCTACAGAATGTTCTAGCTGGCAGCTACTCCAGTATAGGACTGGCCTTCCCACCAGTTTCTTAGTTTGATTAACATGATTTATGTCTGTGCTGACATGATTAAAAATGGTGAAATCTAGAGACACAAAGAGCTGGAGGGAGAAGAGGGAGATAAGAATACATGATAAACTGGCTTATGCTGATCCCTGATTCCCTGGGCTGCACCACAGCTCTCCCACCGCTAACAGGACAGATTAATAAAGAATGGAAACACTAGAAACAGAATTGTACGTTGGTCTACCACTAAAATGTATCCATATGTCCCAACTTTTCTCTGTACCCTTATATTACCCCTTGGGAGAGCAAAAAAAGTAAAGTGTGGTTTTTAACAGAAAGGTGTCAATTTACACTATTTTTTCAAGTTCTCTATGAAAAGAATCTTAAATTTTAGCTCTGGATGCCTGTTTTTAAAGTAGTTGCCAATACAGAAGTAGTTTCTATAGCTGCCAATATAGAAACTCTCTCTTGTATTTCTTTTTTCTGGAAAAACCAGGCAAACAATTCTCTGAAGGAGTCACTGGCCTGTGAAAGAGGATAGGTTAGATGACTTAATTGGCAGTTTCTATTTTCTTATTCCTTTAATTCTAAGGAACACACACACACACACACACACACACACACACACACACACACACAGAGAGAGAGAGAGAGAGAGAGAGAGAGAGAGAGAGAGAGAGAGAGAGAGAGAGAGTTGACATTTCTACTGGTTTATGTAAGGTTTACTGGTATTTTCCTTTTCCTCCACTTTTTTTCCCCATGTCTAAAGCTCACCCTTTTCCTATCTGCATGACTTTCATGGTGAGGATCCTGTTGGTGCTGGTACAAACTGTGCAAGGACAGTAGTAGAAAAACTCAATGAAAAGCATTTATTTAGGTGCCCCTTTTGGACCTCAAGAACTGATAAGTTAACATTGTGCTGGGAATAGCAAAACAATCAGATGCACTGTCATGGAACTGAAAGACCATAATCTTGATGCTCAGCATGATTTTTGCATACAGAAATAGTCTTAAGAGATTACTGATTTTCAGGATTTGACTGGGGTTCCTTAGTAAGAAAGTCAGTAATGGTGGATTTCTTTCCTTGACAAAAAACTTCCCCATCATTAACAGCTTTCTCCTTGAAATGTACCGCCCCAAGGGAAGGATGGTGTTGGCAGTGTTCTGGGATGCTTTCTCCAGGTGTGGGAGATGACAGCTAAGCCCAGCAGCCTGGCTCATGCTCCATATGATCTTGGAATGCAGCCTAGAGAATACACCAGCCCAAACAGCCCTAATGATTCTTCTGCAGACAAAACTATGTGGAAAAGGTTCCCTGAGGGCAGGAAGTTCTAAATCACCAAACTAATCCTTGACAACCATGCAAAAAAACTCAGGAGTAACTCAGAACCCACAAGGACCTTGAGGTAGCTTGGCTATTGTATTGTCCTGCAAAATGTTATGAAGAATTTTACATATTTCAGGTGCAGTTATGTGGTGAAGCATACTCTGTAAGGGCACATACAGCACGCAGATAACATGTTTGGAAGTCTACAACTAGGAGGATGTGATTCTCATTTTGTTCAACTTGGAGGTCCCAATGTATTTCTGAGTACAATTTAAAATGCTGGTTTCTAGCCCTATACATTTTGGAGCCAGAATATCTACATAACTGTGTCGCCTCACACAATCTGTCCAACCCATTACCATCATCAGAAGCCCTGCTTCACGTTCTTCCATCATCATAAATTCATTTAGCGGGGATTTTATATCCTCTTGACACACACCTTTTCAGTAGCAGCCACTAAACTCTAAAACAGGGGTTTCCAAACCCCAGCCTGGGGGGCGAAGAGGTGGCTTGTGAATAGTCTCTAACTGGCACATGACCAACCTCTAATCCCCCAAGAGACTCTAACTCAGTTGACCAAACACGGCTGGAACTGTGGGGAGGGGGTCCATTTAAGTGTATGCTTTATTTTAGGGCTGTGTGTTGGTGCTTGCAGAAACTCTGAAAATTTGAGCCCATTGATTCATTAATTTAAGTTTCATCTCTAATCTGTTTATTTAAATTTTATATTTAAAATATTTTTCCAGTCCTTGACACTATGCTGGTATTTGATGTGAACATTTTGTTGAAAAGTTTAGAGCCCCATGCTCTAGAACAGGGGCCTCCAAGGCTTTTGGCAGGAAGGCCACACCATCATTCTGACACTGTGTTGAGTGCCGGAAAACTAATTTATATTTTAAATTTGAATACATTTACATAAATTTTCATATAACGTATTGGAGTGGGTTACAAGGCTTGCCTAATGGCCACCTTGAGGCTTACCAAGGGCTGCATCTGGCCCCCGGGCCAGGGTTTGGAGAACTCTGTTCTAGAATATTCTCATTCCTGTGGCACTTGTAACTCCTCCTTTGCTCGCTTTTTGTTATACAGTAAGTAATTTTTTGTTTCATCACTATTTTGAGTTGGATTAATGTCCCCCTCTCCTGCTTTTAATTTACTCAGTTCTTCAATTATCAAATGGGAGGTGATACCTGTTTTGTTTTTGTGTTTATCTTCTGATTTGTTTTGTTGTCTCTTAATATAGGTGTGAGGCTGCAATACTAACCCCTAGTTAGGCCGGTAAGTCCCAGCATAAGTCCCATGCTGGCCTGGGGGTGTCACAAAAGTGCTGTAAGGCACATCTGCTGCACTCCTGGGGGGAGGTAAGGCTAGTGCACAGGTATGCACCAGCCTCCTCACACCACCACAGGAAGTTATGCCAGGTGAATTATGCTGTCTTAAATTGGTGAGGATTGCACCATCTCAGCCATCTTGCTGAAAAGTAGAATATAAATCCTTGGGTAGTTGTTGTTCAGACATTAAGTTGTGTCTGACTCTTTGTGACCCCATGGACTGCAGCATGCCAGACCCCTTATCTTCCACTAATTTCTGGAGTCATCCATATTCATATTTATTGCTTCAGTGACACTATCTAACCACTTCATCCTCTGTCATCTCCTTCTCTTTTTGCCCTCAATTTTTCCCAGTATCAAAGTCCTTTCTAAAGAGTCCTCCCTGCTAATGAGGTGGCCAAAGTAGTTGAGCTTCAGCTTCAATATCTATGCCTCCAATGATTGATTTCCTGGAGGACTGACTGATTTGATCTCCTTGCAGTCCAAGGTCAAGAGTCTTCTCCAACACCATAATACAAAGGCATCTATTTCTCAGCCGTCAGCCTTCCTCATGGTCCAACCATAATGTTACTTCTGGGAAAATCATAGGTTTAACTAAGTGAACCTTTGTTGGCAAGGTGAAGTCTCAACTTTTAATTGTGTTGCCCTGCCATAGTTTTCCTACCTGGAAGTGAGCATCTTTTAATTTCAGGGCTGCAGTCCCCATCTGCAGTGACCTTAGAGCTCCCAAAATAAACTCTGTCACAACTTCCATTTCTTTCCCTTCTATTTGCCATGAAATGATGGGACTAGGTTTTTTTAACTAATCCTTGGGTAGATTTAATAAATAAATCCTCTGGTAGATTTAATAAATAAACTGAACTGTAGCCTCTAGATGTTCTCTATTGATACCAGAGGCATCTGTAACATAAGAAACAAACAAAAAAATTCAGAGGCTGAAAGCAAGATGTCCCATGCTTATTGGGCAAAAAAAGTACTCTATGGGACTTCAGTCAATCTAACAGGAAAAACTGTTCTTGACCTCATTAGTGACAATCTTTTTAGTTCCTGTGCATGATAGTAATGTCTATTTGAACCTCATTGCAATTTTTTTTCTTACCTCCATGGTAGAAGTGCATGCTTTCTGATATTTCCAGCCATTTTAAACTTAAAGCAGATGTGGAAGGTGATGGGCTTTATTTAATCAACCAAGGCGTTAATTTCTGAGAAATATTACCTGCTGGAAGGAGGTGCAGTCTGCATTTCATTGGCTCTAAGCTTGGCTTTCCTCTGTTTACACCAAATGACTTGTTGGACTTCATTATACACCAAGTATTTCCATAGATCAGAGGCAGTGAGACCTATGCAACTAACATAACATAAATTACCACCCCATGATAAATGGTTCTATTAGCAATCCAGATTGTTAAACTCCGATAGAACAGAATGGAGGGAGCACCGGCCCATTCATTCTCCCTCCGGCAGATACCAAGTTGTAAATAGGTTATTTTGTGTGTAAATAACACATTAAAAGTCAGCATTAGCCGTGTCTTTTGATAGAGAGGAAATTGTTCCAAATAAATAATCCTGGACAGGAATGTAAAATAAGCCAGATTTAATAGTGCATGCCTTCCGTAGCCGTGTTAAACATGACTAAAATGATAAACCCCAGAATATACTAATAGTAAACCATGTTCTGACATCAAAGTAATGAGGCCATATTTTTACCTAGCTTTAGAAATGCTAAAATTAGTCTTGACAGAGCCAGACATCAGGGAAAAAATGCTGCCAAGAGAAACACCATCAATACAAGTTGGTATTTGTGTTATGAGGGGTACGCAGTATTGTGGGGTTCCATGAGGATAATCCAGGAGATAGTTAGCAATAAAATGCTAGACAAGTTGAACTGGAGCTGATTGGAATGAATATTCACAAGAACTGCAAACTCCTCAGATTTTCCAGTTTTGTCAACCAAGTTTTGAATGTGATATTTCTATTTAAATTTGTTTTTCCCCTAATTTTCACTTTGAAGTATGAATATTTTAGACAGTATCACTTGATTGTTTTGCTCTTGATAGGTTTGTGTGGCAAACCTGATAATTACAATGGTTAGCAACAAATTAGGGCATAATAACTGTCAGATGGAGTAAGATTTTTTAAAAATATAGAAATCATCTATCACATTCTATCAAATTACAGTATATCATTAACAGCAAAATCCTAACCATGTCTACTCAAACGTAGGCCCCATATTCAATGGGTCTTACTCCCAAGAAAGTGTCTTTAGGATTGCAGTCAACATTGTAAATATGATTGCATAACAGCAAATGTTATCAAGTAATATCAAGTAGTATCAACCAGTCTTTTTCAAGTGGGCAGAGTATGATTGGTAGAGTACTGCAGAGTATGATTGTAATTTTTGTGTGTGTGTACCTGTCTCTTTGTAGTCCTCTTTGAGTCCTTCTGGGAAGAAAGGTGCTGTATAAATGCTTAGTTGGTGTATAATGCCTAAATGGTGTACGTGTAAATGTCTAAATGGTGTATAAACACACAAACAAAGTGGTCTTCTGACATAAGTCAACAGTGTAATATACCACTGCATATCAACATGTCAGCTAGCTGTCTAATCTCATCACAGTGAAGTGACTGGACAAGTCAGAGATACTAACCAATTAACTAGGAAATTTAAAAAAAAATTTCACTGACAGCTGCTAATGTACTAAAGGTGACAAAGGACTTAGATGAAAGTAAGAGAAAAAATGTTTTTTACTTATTTCCCATTTGCCCTTGGATTACCTCCCCCACTGGATGCAGTATGTGTCATTTTAGTACTGCAGCATTGGTAATGTGGGAGGGGGGTAAACTGAGGTAAAAGTAAAAATCTTAAGGTCCAGGTCTGAAAACTTTTCAATTTCTTTTAATTTCAAAGGGTGCAATCCTAATCAGGTTAGTCCAACATAATGCACCTGGCATAACTACCCTTGGTGGTGTGAGGAGACTGGTGTATGCCTGGGCATAGGCTTAATCTCCCCCCAGGAGTGGGGCAGAAGTGACTTATGGCACTTTTGTGACACTCCCTGGTCAGCACAGGACTTATGATGGTCTAACTTGAGGTTAGGATTGCAGCCTAAGGGCTAAATCCATAGCAGTTACGGGTCCATGCAGTTACGTCACCCTCTGTTGTTACCTTTTGGAAAGTCATCTTAACTGCTCCAGAGTAAGGAGCTTAATTTCACTTTAGGATATTGATTTTCACTTTAGGATTTTGATTACATACGTCTCATTACCCAATGCTTTTATCACAATCCTCCTGGCATCTTTGAACAATTCTCTTCTCACTCTTCCTATTTTCCCCCCCAAAAAACTATGATGAGCAACATGGAGTTCATTACCGACACTTTGTAGAATGGATAACCTACTGCTAATGGTAGTCTTATAAAAAGAATAAGATTTCTCTCTAGAAACTAATACAGGTCAAAGAAAAAAGTGAGGGAGAGGAGGATTAGGGCCTCTAATCACATCTGTACAAATACTAGTATTAGTATTATGATTTGCTTTTTACAAATAAGCTTGTGTTTTATGGTAGGTGAAAAACAATAAAAGAAAAATGTCTCAGAGGTGGAAAGGTTTATAATGTAGAGCAAACATAATCATCTATTCAATATGTTGCCCCAACGTTTACTATTGCAATATCAGCTCTTGGATCTTCACATGGATAGGACTGCAAAGCTACTTTACAATAACAGTCAAAGAGCAATGGCAAACTAGGTGACCAACTGGCTTTAGGAAATTACTCCTGCAGTCTACTCCTGTGTATATGTGTACCCAGAAGAAATACAACTGTGTTCAAGGGCTTACTCACAAGTAAATACATGCAGGATTGCAGTCCAACAGTGCACTCCTTTGAATGCCCACTCAAAAATAAGGCTCAATGAATTCAATGGAACCTAGAGCCCATTCCTATCATGTTTTCTCCCCATTGGTACAGCCACACCAAAAAGGTGTGTGCTGCAGCCAAGGGTGAGGGATGGGTGGGAGAGTAAATTGAAAGGCTTAAATTGCCCAGGTTCAAGGAGAAGGGTGGATATTTCCAATGCACTCCAATGCTGCTAGATCTACTATTTCCTGTCTATTTCCTCTCTGTTTCCTATTCCTTTCCCCTTTCTACCCAGTTTTACATCCTCCTCGTTGCTGCCTTATCTGGTCCAGTGGGAACCGGAGGTGACATTGTAGTATTTCTGCATCTTGCAACATTCAAGCAAATGGCCACGAAGGAAGCACTCCAGGAAAATGGCCAGCACTAGTACTTGCACCCTCAAGTAAAATGTCCATAAACAGCACATGCCGTCAGTGAACATTTGCAACAATGAAAGTGCCTTTCACAGTCACAACACCCTGTGCATTACAGTCCATTCCTACCCAATCCAGGGTAAGTATACTCAGTGTATGAATAATGAAGGGTAAGTATACTCAGTGTATGGATAATGAAGGATATGGTGGCCATAACCAGCTAGTTCTTGGCTAGTGTACATCATTTTCTGTTTTCAGTGAATTCAGAATCTACTCTACATGTGTGCAAGAAGAAGCTTCAGTTCAAGCTGAAAGGGACAGATGAAG
This sequence comes from Cryptoblepharus egeriae, assembly GCA_030015325.1. Classification (NCBI taxonomy): domain Eukaryota; kingdom Metazoa; phylum Chordata; class Lepidosauria; order Squamata; family Scincidae; genus Cryptoblepharus; species Cryptoblepharus egeriae. The sequence continues at coordinate 64,871,283 of JAREYC010000001.1, read as the reverse complement.
GACCAATTTCTGAGGGCCCAATATGGTGTGTGAAGTCCACAAACTGTTATTTCCAGTGTATCTGTGGGTTGGATTGAAAAATGCACCATCATATCACGTAAAAGAGAGCCCATGAAGACATCCAGCAAGCATTATGTACAAAAAGGGATTATCTGAATGCTACTTAATACACTCCTAAACAGTACTTACTTAGAACTTTCCTGAAGTACTTTTTTCTAATTCATTTTCCCAATACTTAGTACTCTCCTAAAGTACTTTTTCTTTTTTTAAAAAACAGGGTATTGGGATTTGTGTTTATGATGTCTGAGTTGGATATTTTGACATGCAGGCCTCTGTCAGGCTCAGCACTGCATATGCTGCATGGGAAGCACAAAAGCCTGGGTTAGATTGTTATGGAAGATACCAAGTCTCGAACCCTGACCTGTTGGTTAACAGGCACAGTGTCTTAACCACTTGTGCTACCCAAAGCCACAGCCATGATGTCACCCACTTCTTCACAGAATACAGGAGTAGCTGCTGTACAGAGAGTGGATGCAAAGCCAGTAATGGTTCAATGGCCACGTATGAACTAGGAAGACCAAAATTCAAATTGTTGTTTAGCCATAAAGCTCTCTGGGTAACTTTGAGCCTATGCTACAAGATTGTTGTAAGGATAATGTTACTGAAAGCTTCTCTGATCCCATGGGATGAAGCACGGCATATGTAAATAACAGTAATAATTGTAGTGGTGCTGACCTGTTGGGTCAGAAGGGTGGGATTAAAAATGTTTAAATAAATAAAAAAGAGGAACATGTGTAAACTGCTGAAGTTGAGAAAGAGAAATAAACATATAACAACAAGAACAATAGGTTCATCTACTGAAGAGCAGTTGACTTGAGCCTTGCTATCATGTTAGACAAGGCAGTCAAGTAGCTAAGACACTGTGCCTGTTAACCAGCAGGCCAGGGTTTGATTCCCGGGTCGGCCCCATAAGACAGGGTGAGCTCCTGTCCTTAGCCCAGCTCTGCGACGCCTGCTGGATCCAATCGTATTGGCTCTTCCTTTCCACTGGACTAATTCAGTGGCGTGGAGAGGGGGGATTTGCTGCTTGGGTAACAGCCTATCCTCCATAACAATCCAGCCCAGGCTTTCGTGCTTCGCATGCAGCTTATGGAGTGCTGAGCACGATACCATAGTCTTTCAAGACTGACGGAGGTTTGTTCTTTCTTGCTAAGATTTAGCAGAAACTGGGCAATAAGGCACCTCTGTAGTGACACCTCCTTGGAATATCACTTAAATCACAGCCATTTATTTGTGCTTTGAGAAAACCCATATCATCCAGGTGTTTGCATCTGGGGACCCCTAAATAGTATTGCTATGTCTGGATTTGGGAAACCCAGGATGCAATCCTAACCAATTTTTCAACTACAGAGGAAGGCTGCAATCCTAACCAAACATTCCTGGGAGTATATTGAACACAATGGGACTTATTCTGAGTAGACATGGTTAGGTTTGCACTGTATGTGTAATGCAACTCCAAGGTAAGACAACAAAGTTTCCCTTACCTTGAAGAGGCCTTCATGACTGCCTTCCTACCTCAGGACGCAGCACATGCCCATAGGCAAAGCTATTCCAGTGCTCAAAAGCTGGTTAGGAATGAATCCCCAGACTGATATTTTGTTAAGCAAGCACAAGGCAGTGCCAGATGATGTCTATCAACATCCTGTTGATATCTGTTCAACCTGTAAACAGGTTGTTACAAAACTAACAAATACCTCTGCTCTTCAACAACCTAACTACATACAGATTGCCCTGACCATCTCACCACTGTGAAAGGAACATGATATACTATTTATTACATTTATATTCAGCCTTCTGTCAAGAGCATAACACAAAGCAGTGTACATGGGTTTCTTGTGTGGTCTCCCTTCTAGGCACTGACCAGACCTTTATTACAGCAAAGGTACGATATTAGGTGATACAATACTAGAGCTCCGTCCACACTACATGGCAGCAGGAACTTTCAGAGAAATGTGAAAGCTGTGTAAAATTCATTTTTATATTCCATTTTTTTCACCCTCAAGTCCCAGAAGTCAACAGATGTACTATCTCCAACTTTGGAGACAGTTCTGTTTGAACCCAGACTAAACTTCACAGTCCAGAGACACTGAACAAGAAATACTTCTTAGAAACTCTCTAGGGCTTTCAAGTAACTTTTTTTTTTTTGCCAAAGAAGTTTTACCTACGGTACATCATATCTGATCAGTTAGAGTCCAACTTTTTTCCCCACCCCCCATCCTGTGCAACTTTTGCCCTGTACATTTGAAGTCGCTACAGCAAAAACTGTCAAGGTTCCTTTGAAGGGGAAAATATAGATTTACACTTTTTGAAACTCTTAGGCGGCCATAAAACAAAGAAAGCAGGAGGGCTATGTTTGGCCCAAACAAGGCCAAGTTATCTACCAAATGGCAGGAAAGCCAAGAATCTCACAGAAAAATCTTTTCCAACATTCCTCTTTGCAGATAAGTGAGTACGTAGGTTCAAAGGAATGAGGAAAAGATATGTTTTGAAGCAAAATCTGTCCAGCAATGAAAGATATTTTTGACAGGTCAAAAAAGTAGCAGAAGTTTATACAGCTGTGGATGCCACTTGTCACATTCCACTGGTCAGGCCTGGCTAATTTGTCCCTTCATTTCCTGCTGTGAGAGGTCATTCTGACCCATGCAACAAAAACAAGGAGTGGGTTGGTATTTACCCAACATAAGTAGAAGTAGTAGATTGTTTGTTTCTATTCTACATCAGAAAATATTAATACGTCCTATTTTGTAATAGTCCTATTTTGTACAAAATAATATTTTGTAATAATATTACAAAAGATGGGAGATGGGAATGAGTGATTCACAGCACATGTAAAAACAATTTTATTTCATAAAAAATAAAATAGAAGGCTTACACACACATCTCACTTTTTCATTGGATTCCAAACCAGCACTGTAGACATATTTCAAAATATTTTTCAAAGATCAAAGTGTGCCCCAGTTGTGCAAAAGTGCTTTAAGGCAGGGTTTCACAATGCCCTGTCCAGGGATCATTGGTGGTCCACAAGAGGACTCCTCTGCCTCTTCCCCTCCTCATAGCAGGAGGGCTCTGTCAGAGGATTGCATCCTCAGAGACCAATCCTATGCCTATCTCAGTAGTAAGTCCATTGTAGTCAGTGAAGCTTACTCCTAGGAAAATGTGAACAGGATTGCAGCGTCAGAGCCCAATCCAATGCCTGTTACTCAGAAATACGTCCCATTGTGGTCAATGAAGCTTACTCTCCAATAAGAGTGACGAGGATGGCTTTGTGCATTTTCAATGCAACCTGCACTGGAAAAGGTTGAAAATCCCTGCTCTGAGTAGACATGCATTGAGACATTGAGCTCTCACCTCCATCCTATCCACAGAAACCTAGCAATAGCTCTATTTATAACAATGGGATTTACAGCTGGAGGCAGCTGTGCTATGCTCTAGGTGGGTAGGCCCTCCCTCCAGATCGCCAGAGGCTGAAATCTCCCACGCCCCCATCCCTGGACTGGTCCCTGGAAATTTTTTCCTCCCAGAACCAGTCTCTGGGGAAAAAAGATTGAGGCACTTTATGGCACTTTTGAGAAAATCTTAGGCCGGCACAAGTTCCTTGCACCAGCCTAAGTGCATCTGGGTGCTAAGACACACTCCAAATTAATAAGAATCACCTCAGACTTTTAGAGGATCTATAACTTTTAAGAATTCTTCCAGCCTGGTAACAACTCAAGAAGAATCCAACTCTATATTTTAGAAGTTGCCAGAACCACATAAGACACAGGCATGCACATAATGAAACATTATGTCTACAGCTCATCTGAAACCCTCCCTGAATGCATTTATCCCAAAGAGAATAAGTCTTGTGTTTTAGGCCACTGAAGTCAACCAAGTCCTGCTTTTACTTATATTAATGACAAACTCTTTCTAAGCTCTTCTCTGCCTCTCTGTTGATACAGCACAATCCTAACCCCTAGTTAGGCCAGCACAAGTCCCGTACTGGCCTGGAGGTGTTACAAAAGCACCATAAGGCACTTCTGTGTCACTTCTTAGACCAGTGTACATACACATGCCAGCCTCCCCACATCACCACAGGAATGGGGAGATGGAATGTGCTGGCTTATGTACTGGAATGTGTTGGCCTAAATTGGTTAGGACTGCACCCTCAGTACTTTCAGATGATTCTCTTTTGTCCAGATACATCCTGATTCAGATTAGTTACCAACAGGCCCATCATGGTCTGAATTCATCCTTTCCATTTTCAATAACCATGAACAAACAAAACCATGAAAAACAGACACAACATGGGTCAATGCTCCAGCATTTTTGGTGGTAAGGCTGTTGAAGTCGGCAAGCCACAAGGATGGAAGTATTCAATCTTCTATTCAGTGTCTGCAGAAAATACTCTGCAGCTATTGTCTTGTTTTTTATTGTCTCTCCCATTTTTAGGACCCCAAGTCCCTAAAGCCAAAATAAACCACATAATAAACTAAACCATCTAAATAAGTTATGTTGCTTTTCCAGAACACACAAATTACACTTCAAAGTGTTTGGTCCCCCCCCCCCCCCAATAAAAATGCCAGCATTTCTCCCACCCACTTGTGCAGGAAAGAGCACAGTACTACCTGTGGAGTTAACCTGAATGCAGAAGTCACCATTAGTATCAAGTGAGCAATTTATTATTTCCCAATTTTAATGCAGAGGTTGCTTGTGTAAAATTTCTGTTCAGTGAAGGCACAGGATCTGCAAACTGTCAGTTTCCAGTCCTTGTAACTTTCTGAGAGTAAGAGCCCCAATAAACTCAGCATATTCACACATGGGCACATGACACTGTTCATATTAAATTCTAACAGGCTCATGAAAAAGAGTCCCTGTTGCTTTCAAAGCACAAAAAACAAAAAAGTACCTCCTTGGGTCACTGCTGCTGCCGCTGCTGCTGCTGCCGCTGCTGCCGCTAAGGGTGTCGCTTTCTTCCCTGTATCGGTAAAGCCATTCCCCTCCAAAAGGGCGCTTTTCCCTTCTTTCTTCCCAGCAGTGGTTGAGGTGGACGTTTCCATCTTAGACATGCATATTCCAACTTCTCAGCCCTTAAAAACAAAATACAAGGCTGTTCAACCATTTCTTCTATTAAAGTCACACAAACTGGATTCATTGAGAGGTCTTTCATCCCATTCCAAAAGATAATTAAAAACAATAACAATAAACATCTGCTTAATTGCTCACAAAGTCTTTTTTAAGCAGTTGTAATTATAAACAGAGCAGACCCAAATCCACAAAAGTGCCAGGCTTTCAACTTTTGTTACTTTAGGGCTGACTCTCTGCCAAAACTAAATCCATTTTTTACGTTAGTGAATTCAGAGAAACAAAAGCCAAAGTAACAAAACCTTTGGTTGGGCCAGTTCATTTTTGGATGGGTATCACTATTATAGGATCACAAAGCAATCATACTTAAAGATTAGTATACTGATTTAGAGCACAAGCCTAACCATGTCTACTCAAAAGTAAGCCCCATTGTGTTCAATGGGTCTTACTCCCAGGAAAGCACGTTTAGGATTGAGGCCCCGTGGCCTAGGGATTGGGTAGGTTTATGTATAATCAACCTCTGGGAACTGTATTTCTATTCCTCCAGTCAGTGTTGGCCCTGTCAATATACTGTGGGTGCCAAAAGCTATTGCTCGTTTCTGTATGAATACACTTATTCTTGAATACACTTATTCTTTCACATCTGTTTTTCATTCCAAGCAAGAGTGTGGTAAAATGTGACCTACACCAGTCCAGGCATACCCTTAGTAATCACCATCTCTGATAAGGGACTATCAGCCTATGCCTGGTCACATGTACCCTAAAACATGTGGAAATCTTTTCACCACAGTGATATCTTCTTCAAAGGTGTGGGCTGCATGAATGACAGGGACAACTGTATCAATCTTTTCCATCCTGATGGTAGTCTGTGGGAATGACATGAGCCATTTGGGTAGGAAGTTCAAGATCCTACCCATCTCTTTGCTTCAAAAGGCCTTGCGAGTTTCCTTAGACTGAAACAACTGGTCTAGGTCCATGGAGATCCACTGGAGGTCAGGCAGCCCACGGAGAAGTTGGTAACAAAAAGTTTTACTTATCTCTCTAATGCCACCTGATCACCCCACCTTAGCATGCAGTGCCCACTCTGGCAGTGCCACTGCAGACTATGGCCAAGAGGAGGCTAGAATTTTGTTGTTAAAACAGTCACAAAACTAGACTTTTTCAAAGTATCACATTTCTCCATGATTACACCTCTGCGTCCAATCCTAAACACATTTATTAAAAAGTAGGTCCCAATATGATCAATTTGACTTTTATCTAATAAGTGTACCTCAAACTGCCGACCAAATGTGAATCCAAAAATAATAAATTATAAATACTTCCATTGAACAGGGAAATCCTTCTCAAGTGTTGGATTGAAAGGAAAGAAAAAAAGAATGTAGTCCCCTAATCTTTGGGATTTAAGGGGCTTAGTTGACATAAGTCTATAATTATTTGCTGATTTAAGGGTACTGGCTGGCTGAGAGAATTAAAAATGGGACACAGGCCCTTTTACCTTGAGGTCAGGGATCAGCAAGTCAGTAATGACCAAAAGATTTTCACAGCTGCCAGCTGGTCCTCATTGCAAAAAAGTAATAACTGAAAGCAATTTGCATTCAGCAATAGATGATGATGGCAAAGAATTTGTTTCCACCTCCAACTGCAATCTCTGAAGGAGACTGAGCTGTGCTATCTGAAGGGAAGCTGCCATTTACAGAAGACTCCCTGATAATTGTCTTGTATTACTGAAATCATTTCTGATTCGTTAGCGATAGCATAAGATCAAAGAAAGTCCCAAAAGCTGACTCTTCAAGGCATAAACATGAGTAAATGGAGAGCAAGATATGTGAAACTGGGCCCCCAAATTTTCCAGAGCAAATTTAGTAAACCGTTGGAGAAAATTAGCAGCTATTTCAACACCCATTCAGCTTAAACTTCTGTGAAAGCAATAGCAATATTAGCTAGTAACACAATCATGAATCCCTCTATGACATATAAGCCAATATTTTTGTTTTCTTAGGCTCACTGTACAGAAATAAATGACTTCTTTAGTTCATTAACAGTGCAATCCTAAGCATGTCTACTGAAAAGTAAGTCCCAGTGAGTTCAATAGTACTTACTCCCAGGAAAGTGTGGTTAGGATTGCAGCCTTAGGACCAGGGTGACCAGATTATTCCTGAACCCCAGGGCCAAAATTCCTAATCCCAGGCCAAAATTCCTACCTGCTTAAAAAAAATTGCCCCAAAGTGTACTTTTTTGTTTTTGTTTTTTGGTTTTTGGACCATAACATTTGATAGGAAGGAGATATCTCAAAACTGATTTTTGCATTGGATTCTACTCTTATGAATGAGTAGAATACAGAGTATGAATACAGCGACTTATGGCATGATGGGGTAGTATGCACTATCGTGAAGTTTCAAAATGAAGGACAATGAAGCCCAAAATGTCGGCTATCTGGACAGGAGACTAAAAATCCAGACAAATCTGGGTTTTTCTGGTCATATGGTCACCCTGCCTTAGGACACAATCCTAACCAATTTAGGCTGGCCTGTCTCACCTGGTATATCTTCCTGTGAGGTTGGTGGATACCTGTGCATTGGCCTACCCCATCCCCTCCCCCCAGAGTAGGGCATATGTGCCTTACGACACTTTTGTGACACCCACAGGTCAGCAAAGGACTCATGCTGGTGCTTATACCAGTCCAAATGGAGTTTAGTTGTGCAGCCTCAGTGATTTAATTCAATTTATTTCCAGATTACATAGGTTCATCAATGGTTTAGAATGCAGTATTCAGAAAATGAAAATTTCACAGTGCGAACACTTTATTATTTATTTATAGGATTTGTATCCCACCTTTCTCAAGTAGACCTAACAACATAGTAAAAACCACATAAAATCAGAATAAATTTAAAATATTTCAAAAATATTTGAAAAACAATTAAAGGACTTTAGACCTTTCTGTCAGTTTGAAGTTTCCCTGATTCAAAGTTTACCTCAGTACAGAATGCCAGAGATGAGACATCCCATGGAAAGGTTGGCAGTTGCTATCCTACACAACAAACCAACACAGTTTTTATTCTCAACACTAGACACTCTTGTTCTGCTTTTTTTTAAATGGAAAATGAGATGTTCCTCAGGGTTCTGAAGAAGCCTCTGAGTCCTTGATTTGTGGCACAGTGACAGCCATGCAAATCTGAGACACCTTGCTCATGAACAACAAACACAGATGCTAAAGATTTTCCACCTCCTGTTTTCCATGACCGACCATGCCAAATTGCTCTAACATTGTTCATAAACACTCGTATCTTTATGGCTTTATTAATAAGGATATCCAGATCACTTTATTGCTAGTGATAGCAATGGCTAAGACTTTCTGTTTTAAAGAACAAGAGTATTATGCCTCTGAGGATGTCAAACATACCCTTTTCATAAGAATTTATCTTTAGCTTAATTTTTAAAGCTACTTTTTTTCTCTTCCTATGATTTTTTGACACACAGTTCTAAACTTTTTTGATGGCCCTTCTCCAGATGGAATGCATAAATCTAGTGACAAATTAGTCCTAGGGGAGAGCCATTTGGTATGAATAAAATCTAAAAGGAGAATTCCTTCTATTTAATGATAAAGACCATTCATAAGTAGTTGATCAGCAGCAGACTGTAAATGCTTAGACCTGAGTCTTTCCTCAGCCATTACTCAAAATTAGAAATCTAGGATGCATTATCAAGCCTAGCTCAACTATATAGTTTTCTCTGCAGGCAGAAAGCGAGGCAATTGATTTTGACGCAAAGACTGATTGTCACCTTTTAGAACTGCAATACAATTTCATCATGATGGTAAAATATTCAGAAATACCCAATATCTCAATAAGAAAACTGCAGTATGATTTGCCCTGGATGACCGCAGCTATTTTAACAGCTGCATTATATACACACTGAAAGGAATCTATCCCAACGGCATTCTAAAGAAAACAATTCAGAAGCTCGTTCTAAGGAAAACAAAGGAATTTTTAAAGGCCTTCTAAACATAGTCCAGCTTCATTTGGATGTAATGGTCCACACTGATTTCCAAGGCTCAAAACAAATAGTAGTTTAAGAAGAAAGAAACTGTTCATGAAGAATGCAGGTGTATTTATGTTCAAAGCAGCACATACTACCTACTGAAACAGAGCAATCATTGTCAACTGGTAAAAAAATTTGGAAAACATATTAAAAATGATTTTTTTCCAGACATTAGGTCTAAAAAAATAGTAACTTGGGAATTTAAAATGTGTTAATGAGACAAAAAACATTCACAATGCATTTAACATTAGGTCTTCAGTCGTTGGCCCCATAAATACCATTCCAGAGAGCTCAATGAGGCCCTTGCACACTCTTGAGAGACTCTCAGCATCATGTGCATAGCAGCACACAAGTGCTTCCGATGAAAAGCACATCCATGCCTTTCATATTTTTATCTAGCTATTACATAAGAATGCTCCTCTCATTCCTAGCAACAATGATACCTCAATGTTGAGATCATGAGTCCCTGCTGCCTACAGTTTTGGAGAGGAGAGATGGAGGAGGGAAGAGGGTTCTGTTGACTTTGTTCTGTCATCTCTTCACATCATCGAAGAAAGAAAACTTTTCTTTCAAGGCCCTTGCAACATCACATGGGGCCTTCAGGGGAAAGTTTCCATTTGTGGGACTCCATCCTTGTCGACTTGGAGCACATCAGCCTTTCAACATTAAAATAAGTCTCACACTAAAACTGGGTAGAACAAAAGTAGGAACAAGGATCCACCTAAGACATTTTGACAAAAGCTCCTTCAAACCCAAAACCAGCTCCAGTGTCAACATATTTGTATTATCTATCTATCTATCTATCTATCTATCTATCTATCTATCTATCTATCTATCTATCCATCCATCCATCCATCCATCCATCCATCCATCTATCCATCTACAGTATTTATATACCGCTTTTCAACTAACAAGTTCACAAAGCGGTTTACAAAGAAAATGGAAAAAAAATAATAGCTAATAAAAACTAATGGGTCCCTGTCCCAAAAGGGCTCACAATCTAAAACCAGCTATGTGTTGGTGGCATCATTCCTGTCACTGATTGATCTCCAGGGTACATACATTATCTGCTTCACACTAGAACAGGATGTGTTACACTGAGGACCAGGAAAGGATGCAAAATCTCAGATCAACCCAAACCATATTTTTCAAGGTATTCGTGATCTCATTTCTTAACTCACTAATTATTTTTCAACACTGAATGTGTAACTTTCTCCAGTTTGTTTTCCTTTGTTTTAAAAAATTGTGAGATAAAATTACCTTTTAATCACAGCTATCTGCAATGCCAAAACAAAAAGTTTTCATTTCAAAAATAAAACATTACATCCTTATTTCTTTTGTTCTCTTTCAATGGTTATTTGTATTGAGTAAAAGGCATTCCCACACTCTGACTCCTTATGTGGAAAACAAAGTTTGCGCCAAGTGTTTTAACACTGATTCAACACAGTGGCTGTTGTGATTTTTTGTACTAGAGTACAGTAAAATCTTGGATTGAGAGTAACTTGGATTGAGAGCATTTTGCAAGACAAGGAAACATTTCCAATAAATTTTGACTTGATATACAAGTGATGTCTTGATAAACAAGTGAAAAATAGTTCCATTCATGATATGGCCATTTTTTGCACTCCGCCAGCACCTGCTCAGCCTCTCCTGAGAGACCAGCCTAGGCATGTCTGCCCTGAATTCACTATAGACTGTACTGGCAGTCTCATGCCACAGCAGTTACTGGTTGTCAGGGACTTCTTATAAGACAGGCACCACAGCTGTTCCTTGTTCAATGTGATCTGAGGGGGGGGTCTCCTCAAGAGCAAGCCCTTCCCAGGTGTCACTGACTTGGTGCCTACTGAGCATGCTGTGGAGCAGCTAGGGCAGCCCAAGCTTCCTGACTCTCTGGATGCAGCATAACTTTCTGCTCTGGATTCAGAATAGTTGGAGCAGCCCAGCTGGGGCACACTTCGCTGCCCTCACTCTGGACTGTGCCCAAACTGCAGGTTAATTTATTTGATTTTTCTTTATATTTTGTATTTTCTTTATTATTTTGTATTATATGACAGTATTATAATCATTTTTCTATGAATATATTTGGGTTGTGAATTGTCTCAGTTTCCATTATTTCTTATGGTAAAATTTGATTTGAAATACAAGTATTTTGGATTATAAGCATACTTCCAGAATGAATTATGCTCATAAACCAAGATACCACTGTATATATTTGGGACAGTGATTCAAGAAATGACATCAGTTTTGTCTTATCATCTCTGGTTTTTGAGACAGAGCACAGCAACTTTTTATACTGATTCAATAAATCTTGTGGGTTAACCTAGACATTGTGGGTAACCTAGCGCTGATATGCTCAAACCAATGCCATTTTTGAATCAGCTACCAAATATAAAAAATAGGTCTGAATTCTATTTTATGGGGGAGTGGGCAATATTATTTATGTATTTATTACAATATTTAAATACAGCCTTTCTCAATAGACACATAAGTAGTTTCCATACGCAGACTGAACATAAATCCATTTTTAATGAATTTTTACAAATATTTTTCCATGAGACATCTCAGAGAAATCTCCATTTCTCCAGATGTTTCCTGTTACAGTGTAGTGGGTGACGGGGGGTAGTGGGCGACGCTGTGGCTGCTGGGTCTGCAAACGATAGAAGAGAAAATAAGCTCAAAAACTAAGAGGTGCTCTACAGAGTAATGACTTGGGCAGAAGCTGCACTGTTGAAAGAGTGCTGACGCGATGACTGGCATCTCCCAGCACCTCAGTACCATCTCCCTCCTCCCTTAGTCTGACCCCTACCATTCCCTAGCTTTTGAGTCCTTCTGCCATCTTTCCCTCGGTAGAGATGGCACTTCTGAAAGGACAGAGGCTTTGGGAGCACCAATTCTCATGTGGCTCACTCTTTCAGCAATGACACCACAGCAGAAGTGACGTGGGTAAAAGGGTGGCCTGCACAATCAATGGGCTGTCCAACACCACAATTTCACCAGCATACTTTGGACAATGCATCACCTCACAGCTCAGCATCTGAGGGGGATACTGGGAAAGCCCAAATATCACCAGATACACAGCTTCCATAGGTTGTATCCTGCTTGTAAGCCTTATGTTAATCACACCAGCTGTAAATAATATTAATGTAGCGTATGAGAGGAAATTCTAATATGTAACTACTAAAAGGAGGAAATAAAGCAAATGCAATCTAGAACGCACCACACAAAAGAGGGGAACAATAGCAGTCAGGGAAGGTATTTCTCTTAAATTTTTGTGCCAAACACATTTAGAATATAATAATTTTCAAGGGCATATTAAGTTACAGACCAGTTCTCTGGCAAGCTTTGCTTGTTTCATTTTGTTAGGGGCTTGCCAACAAGCTGGTCTGTATAGAAGCCAAATATGTCCTTGCTAAAATTTGTATTCGAAGCAAATTGGGAACGTCAATTAGATGCACCAGTCCCAACAGCTGTTCTTCCACTTTTTTGGTATGGGAATTATATAGAATCTTAGGATCCTAGAGTTGGAAGGGACCCAGTAGGTTATCCAGTCCAACGTCCTGCCTGTAGTAGGACATCCTCCTAGCATCTCCGACAGGTGATCGTTGAGCCTCTGCTTAAAGATGAGACCAGTGAGGGAGAGTCCACCTCTCCCTTGGCAATCTGTTCCACTGCCTAACCACCCTTACCGTCAAGAATTTTTTCCTGATAGCCAACCAGAATCTCCCTTGCAGTTTGTACCCATTGGTTCTAGTTCTGCTTTCAGAGGCAGCTAAGAACAAATGATCCCCTTCTTCCATATGACAGCCCTTCAGGTATCTGAAGAGGGCAATCATGTCTCCTCTCAGCCTCCTCTTCTCCAGGCTGAACATCCCAAGTTCCCCCAATCTTTCCTTGTAGGGCTTCCCTTCCATCCCACTGATCATTCTTGTTGCTCTCCTCTGGACTTGCTCCTGTTTGGCTGCATCTTTTTTTCCAAACTGAGGTGCCCAGAACTGAACACAGTACTCAAGGTGAGGTCTCCCAATCAGTGATGGGCTTCAAAGAAATTAAGAACCGGTTCTCTGCCCATCTGGCAGCCACTTTTAAATGGCTATTTTTAAACTTTATATGTCCTATCTCTTGTTAACAGCCGGTTCTATAGAGTAGGTGCGAACCTGCTGGTGCCCACCACTGCTCCCAATACAAAGAGGAACTATAACTTCTCATGACTTGGAAGCTACAGACCACTTAATGCAGCCTAAAATGGCATTTATTTATTCTTGGTAAATCCATGCTGGGTTCTTTTGATCACCAAGCACCTGTCTAGATGTACATGAATTATGTTTTATAATTTGTTCTAATATCTTCCCCGGGACTGAAGTCAAACTGACTGGTCTATAATTTCCTGGATCTTCTTTTTTCCCCTTCTTAAAGATTGGGACTACATTCGCCCTCTTCCAGTCCAGTGGCACTTCTCCACTCCTCAAAGATTTCTCAAAGATGACCGACAGAGGATCTGCGAGGACATCTGCGAGTTTCTTAAGAACTCGAGGATGCAGCTCATCTGGTCCAAATGACTTGAATTCTTTTAGGCCAGTTAAATGGTTTTGAACCAGTTCTCTGTGAATCTTAATCTGCTGTTCTGCACCATCCATGTTTTCATTAACTCTTTGGGGATGTAAACACATCCCTGCAACAGCCAATGATCCCGCACCCCCATTTGCACAGCCCTCCTTCCGAGAATAAACAGATGCAAAGTAGGAGTTGAGCAGCTGTGCCTTCTCCTGGTTTCCAGACACCTGCTGTCCATCTTTGTCCAGGAGCAGCCCCACCCCCTCGTCTCTCCTCCTGTTCCTTTGGGCATATCTAAAGAAGCTCTTTTTGTTATCCGTGACTCCCCTGGCCAGCCTCAGCTTATACTGAGCTTTAGCATCCCTGACCCCCTCCCTACAGGACTGGGCTACCTGCCTGTACTCGTCCCTGGTGATCTTTCCAGTCTTCCATTGCCTATACATCTCTTTCTTTAACTTCAGCTGATCCCCAAGTTGCTTGTGGAGCCAGCCTGGTTTTTTTTTTCCTTCTTAAAGGGTTTTTTTTTCTCTTTCTTTTTCATAGGAATTATTTCTGACTGTGCTTGTAGAAGCTGCCTCTTAAGGAGCTCCCACTCATCTTGGGCCCCTTTTCCCGTTAGATCATCAACCCATGGGATCCCGCCTACCATTCCTCTAAGCCTGTTGAAATCAGCCTTCCTGAAATCCAATGTATAGGTTTCACTGTGCACTCTTTTTATTTCCCATAATATTCTAAATTGTAGCAGTTCGTGATCGCTTTCTCCTAACATTCCTGTTATGCTGACCCGGTCAAACAGTTCTTTATGATTTGTTAAGATCAGGTCAAGGATGGCCCATTCCCTCATTGCTTCCTCCACTTTCTGGAGCATGAAGTTATTTTCCAGGCCCATCAGGAATTTATTTGAGTTTCCATGCTTTATAGTATGTCCAAAAAGGAGAAGATTTCACACAGAAATGGCAGAGCCATGTCCATCTGTAGGCTTATGTATATGAACAAATGTGACATTATACTGCTTGCTTGAGTCAGCAGTTTGTGCTAAGACCCCAGCATTAGACAACAGCCTGTGATCTGGAATTACGGTAACTTTCATGTGCCGATTGAAACCTGTGGCAACACATCATCTAAATCTATGAGTAGACATAAAAGCTGGAAGACAGACATAGATTAGATACCAGGTACATGCTGAGATATAGAGGTGGGGGTGGTCTGAGAAGTTTCTCTTTTAGGAGCTGCTTTTGTTTCCTTCTTGGAAAGAGGTGAGAGGTTGTGGGGGGGGGGGAAGGTGTGAGAGAGCCACCTTTTGCTTTCAGAGGTTGCACTGCCTTTATCATTAAAGATCTTTCTCCTGAAACATTCTTTCAAGCTTTGTAGCTGTCAGCACAGAGACAGTCAAGGTGCCTGTACATTCCTTAGAAAATCAGAATCCACCAGAAGCATCAAAGTTTTGCATGTATAGTATGCTGCATATGGAAGACATTCTCAGGGACAGCTCCTAGATATGGAACTTCATTTCCTTAAATACCCACTAGAAACCAAGGCTATGAGTGCAATCCTAAACACCCTTTTCTGGGAGTAAGTCCCATTGAACACAATGTGGCTTACTTTTGAGTAGAAGTGGTTAGGATTGTGCTCTAAATGTACTTGGAGGCAAGTCTTGTTTCTTTTTCTTCTTTGTTTCCTGGCCAATCCACTTCTTTGCACTTTCCAGGCCTTACTCTGAATGCATGAAGAGGGATTCCAGGGATTCCAACCACTGACCCCACCCTGCCCATTTTTCATTTGACATATGCTTTGAAAGTGATTGCAACCGTACAGATACTACATCATCATCATCATCATCATCATTTATATATGTGCACAGGCCAGGGTGACCATATAGAATGGAGGACAGAGTGCATCTTTCTTATGGCAGGTGTTGCTTTTTAAACCTTTCCATTTTGAGCTGAACGTGCTGAAATTTCTTCTTCTGTGCAATGGTTAAAGGTAGAGGGACTCTCCTCCATTCTATATGGTCACTCTGGCATAGGCCTACTAGAATCTTTCTATTCAAGTGCCCTTGATCATACATAAAGAGTCTATATGTGTATAATTAGAGCAGTGATTTTCAACCTTTTTCATCTCACGGCACACTTAACAAGGCAATGAAATTGTCAAGGCACACCTTCACTTGTTTTTACCACTGACTAGGCACACCAGACTGTTCAAATATCCTAATTTTCCTATTGATGAATGTCAAGCTCCAAATTCCTGCAGCACACCTGAGGACTATCCATGGCACACCAGTGTGCCATGGCATACTGGTTGAAAATCACTGAGTTAGAGTAATAGAATGTTAAAACTTTAAAGGGATCTTAGAGGTCACTTAGTCCAACTCTTAAACTCATGCCATCGCTACATAAGTCCTGACAAATGGCCATTCTGAAAAGTTCTAATAAGGGAGAATCTACTATTGCATGGGGAAACTACAGCATGGGGCAGACTGTTCACCGCTGGACAGCTCTTACAGTGTTTATACCCACATAGACTCTTAACATTATGCCATCCATAGGAGAAAGAACTAGAGCAAATAAGGGGTAATTTCTTACTCTGCACAATGCTCATTCAAAGTAATGTCTGGATAGTGTTATTACATGGCAACAAATCTGCGTATGTTACCTGAATTATTTGTCACGTGGAGAAAAGCACAACAGGGAGCAGTTTAGAGCAGCCTTGTGTTCATCTAAATGAGAACATAGTTACACTGTCCAAATTACCAATGACACCTCTATACTTAGGTATGCAACACGCCAAGACCTTAAAGATAAATGGAGATGGGACTCAAGAGTACCTCTTCTGCTGCACCTCCAGTTTCATGCAACATAGCATGTGCTACTTTGCATGCAGAAATTCATAAGCGGTCAAGAGTGCTGAAGTGCTTCACAATCCCTGTCATATGCATGCTTTCTGAAGAATCCTGACTATTAAAAATACAAGCACATTCCAGCACTCATAGTTGCAGAACCATAAAAAGGACACATGTGAAAATCTCTGAGGCAAAAGAGGGATGGGTGGAATCTCTGAAAACTAGAAAAATGAGCTGTTTTCTCACTGCAGCTTGCTGACCCTCAACAGATGTGAAGCCTTTCAGCTCTCCAAGGGAAAGCAATATGTGGTAACGCTGAGACAGGAAGTCAGCAATTCACTTAGTGGTGAATCTACTCTGCCTGTAACCCATGGTGGTTGGAGCTTTTTTCTAGAAACCACAGTCTCCTTGTGCTTTCCACAATTCGGGTGTAGCAGTGGCTGAATAACAACCACACTGTTTTCAAGGAAAGAGAGCGGCCAGATTGACAGGACAGCAAACTGTTGGATGTTTATTCATTTATTTATATGGTTAATATAAATGTGTGTTTTTAAAGAACTTTAGACCATCAAGCTGTGCAAAGTGAGCCTCTTTGACCTTGATATTACTGTCTCCCATCCCATTAAAGGTGCAAACCTAACAAATTTAGGCTGGCCTAAGTCACCTGGTGTATCTTCCCTTGGTGGTATGAGGAAGTTGGCATAAACCTGTGCAATCCCCCAGGAGTGGGGCAGAAGTGCCTTTCAAAACTTTTGTGACACTCACATGTCAGCACATGATTTGTGTCAGGACTTATGCCAGCCTATGTGGAGGTTAGGATTGCATGTTAAATCCCGTATCAGACAAGATGCAACAATTAAGGAGTCTCAATTAATTCTCTCAGTACAGCAAACAGCACAATATTGCCACATTGGGTGTATGTACCCAATTAATCTGCAATCCTACACTAAGTTCCCACAGAACTTAATAGTGCTTAATTCTGAATAGATACTGAATATAAAGGAATATTTTCTAAATTAAAACAGTTAGACCAAATCAATATACCTTAGGAATATTGGGGTGCAAATCTGAAAGTGTCCTGGGCCACCCACTGATGTTGCAAAAATGCCACCAGGAGAGGAAGGAGACAGAAATGAGGAGAGCACACCTTGGCTACTCTAACAGGTGAGTCTGTTCTAGCAGATCTAGGCTGGTGTGGGGATCTGAGGGAGGATAGGGGGGGGGTGTAAGGAAAGCATATTGGAGCAATGAGGGTGGGCAGTGGGCAGGCAGTGGGTAAGCAGAGCAGGGCCAAGATTCAGCACTCGTCCATACATGGACATAACACAAAACCACATTTTCTCTCTTTAAAAAAAGCTTATTTTCCAACTGTTTCAACCCCCTTTCAAAAAAAAGCAAGGTATACATATACTCGTGCAAGGCATACATGTACTTGTAAGTGACACAAAAGCACACTCACTTACGGTACTTGCCCATAAAAGAAAAACCATAGGTCCAGTTGAGCCAGAGCACTGTCTTGTATTAAAGTTTGTGTCACTCTCTCACGCAGTTCTCCATTAGCCCTCTAAAAGCGATGTAATTGAATGTGCTCACCTCCCTTGCTGTTCTGAAGCTAGGAGTTCTGTCAGTATTTCCATTACAACACTAATACATAAATATGTATACCCTTGTTCAAACAAAATCCAAAAGAACACCCTCAAGGGCATTTTTTTCAACATTAAACAAAGTTGGCTGTAAGTCATTTGGCACTTCATCTTAAATCAGAATTGCAAACTTGGCATTTTTCTCATTTAAACTTCATTTTACTTCATATTAGTAAAATATAAAATACCCAGGCAAGGCACTGCAGGGAGTCTTTGGTGTATGAGACATTTCTTTCTGGAGCAAGAAGCTATGTTTTGAACAGCTGACCCCAAGTGTTTCATCCTAGACATGTCTGTGTAGAGTTTCAATCTAAAATAACGCTACATAACAGTAGCAGTAGTTTGGGCAACTGAATGATTGATTTGGTAACTGGTTGATTATTAATTACAAGAAGGCTACATGTTGTCTGCTCACAAGATAAAGGAGGACAATGAAGATTTTCTTCCATGAAAGGATGCAAGGCGAAACATGAGGACATGTCCTGGAAAAAAGAGGGCATTTGGTCACCCTGTTCAGAGTAGTTGTATAGGAGTATATAATTCTGCTGTTAGCTCATTCCTCACACAATAGCTTAAATGTCAAGGAATCATGCAAGGAAGGAGAGAAATATTTATTTATTCCAATATTTGTATCCTGCCTTTTTCATGGGGACCCACGGTGGCTCACATAAAACATAAAGAGCATAATCTCCTAAATCAATTTCTACTAAAAAGTAAGCCCCATTGTGTTCAATGGGTCTTATTCCTAGGAAATTGTCTTTGGGATTGCAGCAAAAATCAAATAAAACAGCCTTATCAATACATTTCATAAACCTTAATGATATATTATAAAAAGAGTAAAACAGTACCATAAATAAGAGAGGAGGGGACAGGATAGGGAAGGTATAAATCACGGCCTCAAAGTGGGTGGTACTGGTGGCAGCAGCAGCAGCACCTATCCGTCTTGCCAGCCTTAATCCACCTTTCTGGGTCCATTTGGACTTGCACTAGCAAAATAGCTGATGCAGTTCCAAACAGATCTGGTAGGGCAGCACAGGTTTACCCCTGGACAAGGGAACAAATGTTCCTTTACCTTGAGGAGATTTCCAGGCCTGAAACTCCCCTTCAAAATGCACTATGCATCCCATTGGCTTGGCAGCATCAGTGCAATGAGTATTAGATAGATTTGGATTGCCACAAGATTTTTTTTAACATTCTACAGTATTTATATACTGCTTTTCAACTAAAAAGTTCACAAAGCGGTTTTACAAGAAAATGAAAAAAATTAATAGCTAATTAATAGCTAATGGATCCCTGTCCCAAAAGGGCTCACAACCTAAAATGCAAAAAAAAACACCAGTAGAAGCCACTTGTACATACATTGCTGGGGTGTGTAGGGCCAGTTACTCTCCCCCTACTAAAGGAGGAACACCCACTTGAAAGAGTGCCTCTTGCCCAGTTTGCAGGGGTAACAGCTTTGTAGCTACAAGTAAGGAAAGCAACTCTTACAAAAAAAGGAATGGAAATGAAAGAATGTTGCAAAGTATACTTTGACTCTCAGCATTTCTCAGTGCTTGTTCCCTTGGCATGGTACACCTATTCAAAGTTTCACAGAAGTAACCGATGATGATGGGGGAGAGATAGCAGTGGTAACCAGGTACAGATCTATGCTTGTAGAGTGCAAGCTGTATTAACTAATCCTAAATACAGTGGCGCCTCACGTAAAGAACGCCTCACATAAAGTATGTTTCACGTAACAAACAAAAATTTCTCTAGGATTCTGCTTCACGTAACAAACTGTGCTTCACGTAAAGAACACATTTGTTGGCAGTTGGGGCAGATGCACTGGCCGGCAGCCTGTTTAAAGAGCGTCAGGGCTGCCTTGCACACCTGCCCATAGTGAAAGCAAGACTTCCACGCTGTTCCTCCTGTGGCCGGGTGTCCGCTGGGCAGAGGGAGAGAAGAGCAGTGGAGAAGAGGGAAGCAGCTCAGGGCTAGCCAGAAGGGAGCAGGGGGGAGAGAGGCTCAGGATGGAGAGAAGGAGAAAGTGGGGAGACACTTTGAAGGTGTCTTAGATTGCAGCCACCTAACCATGTCTACCCAGAAGTAAGCCCCATTGTGTTAAATGGGTCTTACTCCCAGGAAGGTATCTTTAGGACTGCAGACTAAGTAGACTTTATAAGATCATGCACATTGAATACATGTTTTGAATTCAATCCCAGTGTTCTGTCATCATTTTTACATCTAGTTAATATTTTTATATGAATATTTTGGGGGTTGTGGAACCAATTGTCTGAGTTTCCATAATTTCCTATGGGAAAATCTGCTTCATGTAACAAACGTTTCACATAACAAACATGCCTCCAGAACAAATTAAATTTGTTACATGAGGCATCACTGTATATTGTAAAGCACCTATCACTTCCCTAATTGCTCACAGCTATATTACTCTTTCACAGATGATGCCCTCCAAAAATTATCCCCAGAGTTAAACCTTGTGTACATTCTGTAAGTGACATGGAATATAATTATTTAATGTCATATTTTGGAAGAAAATTAATTAGCACTAGCATGAGCTGTCTGATATCTGTTTAAGAAGTGTAGATCTCAATTAAAATTAAATAGCAACAGATTCAATCACAGCAGGCTGAAGCTGATGAATTAAAAAAAACAGCCTGCCTGGTCTTCTGTAAAAGATATGGAGAATGAGAAAATGAAAAAGAATTGTCACCAGAAATTTGTACATGAGCAAGCTTACATGAAAATCTTGATGTAGCAGCCCTTCAATGGAACCATGTCTCTGATTTGTTAATGAATAAAGGGATTAATTAGAGACCATAACAAACTGAAAGTAACTCTGATTTCATATTAAAATGTGATTCACAATGCAATCCTAACCCCTGGGTAGGTTGGGATTAGTCCGTCACAAGATCTGTGCTGGCCTGGGAGTGTCACAAAAAGTGCCATAAAGCACTTCTGCGCCACTCCTAGGAGAGTTAGGCCAGTGCACAGATATGCGCCAAGCTCCCCATGACACTGCGGGAACAAGGATGAGTTGTAAATTGGTTAGAATTGTGCCTCGTGTCATCCAGAAATGGTCTGTACAATTTGTGATTGACCTACTGGGCTGAACAGCTCAACAGTTACGAAAGTGATCCCATAGAGCCTCTCCAAGAGCCCAAACCTGAGTTCTGCACATCAGCTTACTATAGGTATGCACCCTTGCAAATGTGCCTGCTGCAGAATCGAGAAGCTCCATTGAGGGGTTACTTCCCTAAGTGCAAAAGTCCCATTTTCTCAAAGAGACAGCATCAACTGCCCAGGGAACACTGGAAATGTTTCCCTTTGCCCTGTGGTAGAGCAGCACCCCCAATCTTGCTCTGGATGCAGTGAAGGCAAGCCAGCATTTAGTGCATCATACCCTACAATCCAGAGTGACCACGGGAGCACGTAAGAGACATTTACGTTGATGTAGTTATGGCACCACCTAGTGAAAACCCATGGGAATTCATATTGCAATCCAGAGTAAATCCAGAGTACATCGGAGCAAGGACTCCCCATAGTTACTCTGGATTGTGCCCTTAGAATGTGCTGTAAATTTTTGGAACAAATGCAAAGTAAGTTTTGGTTTGATAAGAAGTAAAACTACTGCATATATTTCAATTTCTCCCCAAATGTCCATATTTTGTTGCCAAATCACTTCAGTGTTTTTAATTATTGTTATTTAGTTCAAATGTCTGCAAACTTTACATCTTTTCACGTAATATATTGAACTGGCTCCTAAGGCTCTGTGGGTTTTTAATTCTATTTTTTAAGAAAAAATCAGAAAAAACATAAAACTTAAGAAAAAATAAGTTCTTAACTTTTCTCCTTTTAGTACACACTTAGGAATTCATAGAAAAATGAAAAAAGATATCTGCGCTAGTTTTCTAGCTTCACATCTATGGTAAAATGGTTCAAGTGGCCATGGTGGGGTATCTTCAGTGGCATGGGTTAAGTCAAATAAGTGTTCTGAATTCCAGGCCAGGGTTACAAGGTCTCAGGAGCTCATTTTCCCGGGGCATCTTTCAAAATGTCTCTATCCTGGATTGGATAAATGAAGTTATGGTGTAATTAGGTTGCTGTCTGTAATTTCAAAGTTAGCCTTCTTGAAATGTTTTCTTTAAACACAATCCAGCTTGCCTCAGAGCGCTACATCTCCCTTCAACTCTAAACTCTGACTCAGTCCCTCCAACTTATCTTTCATTACATTGCATTACTTGCTCTTCATTTAGCTGTCACAAAACCATTTCCTTTTGTCTATAGATTAATTGCGGCCTGCCGAGATTTTCAGCATAAACACCTTTTGCACGCTCGAGGCTCTGCACAAAGTCACATACGGACCACGTAGGGTGATTCACACAGTGTCTATGCAGAGACGGGAAAGAGAAAGGGGAGGGAGAAGTTCATGGCACAAGATGAAGGCAACAGATTAAGTATCAACAGAAGCAAAGCACACCTCATGCCCAGGGAAATAGGCCCCTGCACGACCCAAGGCTGAGACAGCCTGCAAGCGGAGTTCAGCACTAGGCTGATACACTCAAGCAACTCATTAATCTGGGAAGATGACAAGGCAGGAAACATCACTCAGTGAAGAATTATATGCAATCTCACACAGCTACAGGTGTGGGTATTATTTCTATATACCACTCTTTCTGCCTCCAGTCCACATTGTTCGAGTATAATTAATTTTCCTATTTATTGAAAAACCAACAAAGCTGAGGTTCTTGAACTACAACCGCTGCTACCACCTTTTTGCTCTTCACTGAGGCCTAAAGAGCATTCAAGATGATGCCAGATACCTACAGGGTCTGTTTTTTATCTTTAGAGTGGTTCCCTCTTGTCCCACTACTACTATGATCGCAAATGCCAAGGGGTTTAAATTCCCAAGACCACGAAATCCCAAAACGTCTGTGCACAGACCCTTATCTCTCAGCACAACATATCTCACAGGGATAAAATGGGAGAGGGGAAGGAACAATGCATGCTGACCTGAGATCCTTGCAGAAAGAATAAAGTATGCATCAGCAAAAGGTGGAGTACTTTAACTCCATTACAACAAAAGGTTTTACTGTAATTAAAATTGTCCTCCTATTTTTCTATGGCTATCTTGAAGACATTTCAAGCCAGGTGACAGAATACTGTGAGGAAAAGCACACTAAACAATAGAAGGCCTTTAGTCCAATCTTATAATAACAATAGGTATTTATATACCAACCTTTTCACCGTTGGATTGCTACCTTTTGGCTTTATGCAATGTCATTTACATACCTCATAGGCAGTCTACTCTAACCCTCCAAAGAGGTTTTTACAGTGAACAGAGAAGTTTCCTTCAATAACTAATTTCCAGTTGATCTTCTCATCATCTGGACACTTTCTAGCAACTGTGTCTCCTCTCACATAGACAAGAATGTCAGGTTTTTTGGCTATCACCCAAAAGAGCTCTGCTCAGCTTGTCAAGGTCTTGTCACTCTGGGAGTCTTCCAGGGATCTCAAACAGGCTACCTTCAGATGATATATTTGGGCATGACAGCAGCTTTACCCTCTAGACCAGACTTCTTACCCATATGCATATCTACTTAGAAGTCGCATGGTATTCAATGAAGCCCACTTCCAGGTAAGTTTGTGTAGGATTGTAACCCTGCTGACTAGTAATGTTATAGCTATATATAACATATATGGTAATGTTCTATACTGCAGAATAACAATTAAGGGTCAGACGTGGTCAAACTGTCTGTTGGTCCAATGCAATTAGTGTATAAAATTGATGGACTTTCCCTTGTTAGCTGCTGTTATTGTTTATTGCATTTATTACTTTATTGATTTTCTTTATTATTATATTATTGACTTGGGCACTGGAGTTCCAGGAGCCAGTGGAAACCATAGTGCAGTTAGTTCAGTGTCATTTCCACTTTGCTTTTGCAGCCATAAAGGGCTCTGAAGACAGGCAGTGGAGCTGCTTGTTGAGATGCCTGAAAATCTTAGTATCCCCACCTCACAGGAATGCCAATGGATTTGGTTTATGAGTTGCCATGTAATTCTACAAGGAAGAAAAGGCAGGGCAGAAATATTTTTAATAAATTAAATTAATAAATTAAATTGGATCCTTGTGGGGGACAATACAAATAAACTGAAACATGAAATTCAGTATCCCTTCCTAAAAGTCACTAATATACCGTGGTGCCTCACATAAAGAGCTTAATTCGTTCCGGAGGCATGCTCTTTAAGTGAAGCTGATTTTCCCATATGAAACAATGGAAACTCAGGCAATTGGTTCCACAACCCTAAAAATATTCCATATAAAAATATTAATCATATGTAAAAAGGATGACAAAACACAGGAATTGAATTCAAAATACTACAATACAATACAGACCTCAATTATTGTAATAAAACACTGTAATATTCTGTACAGTAAAAAAGAAAATAAAAGAAAAACCTTTATGGCCAAAGATGACTAATTTTCACTCAAAGAGTCACTGGTGTCTTTTGGAGCATCTTTAACAAGGAACCTCTCTGTGTGTAAGATCTATCTATGCAAACTAGATAGTCTGCAACAGCAAAGGGGCCAGATCCTAAGCTGTCTACTCAGAATCAAGCCCCATTGAATCCACTGGGGCTTACTCACAGGAAAGGAAAATTGCAGGCAGGGAAGGTGGTGGGGTAAGAGGGTGGTTGTAGTGGGGACCAGGCAGGAAGGCTTCCTGGGGGGTGGAAAGGGGTTTGTTTGAGGGGGCTCCAGAGCGGGTGCAGGAGTTTTCCCTCCTACGTGATGGAGGCTGCAGTGCAGAGGCTGGGCTGGATACATGTTTGCTGGCTGCAGGAACAGCCATCTTTGTTGCTCCAGTAAAGAGGCTCCAGTTCTACCTCTGCTGGCCTCTTCAGGTACTGCAGGAAGGAGGAGAAAGTCCCGTCTCATTCCTACAACCCAGCCTATGCAGGGAGGAGGAGAGGGAGCCCAGCCAACGGGCACTCGTTATGCGAAACGTGCTCATTATGAGAGGCAGAAGCCCACACAAATGTTAACTCATTATGTGGAACATTTGTTATTCGAGGCACTCGTTATGTGAGGTACCACTGTATATTTAAAGTACTCACATGTGTAAAATAGATTACAGTGGCTGTGATTTGCCCTTTTCTACTTTGAGTCAGGTCTGCTATATGCATTGCTGAAAGAGCAGGCATGTGCCTGGGAAATACTGTAAGAACACTCAGTATGTGGGTGTGTGCCCATTCATTTCCATGAGCTGTGATGTGGTCCAAAGGCAGACAGAAAGAAGCACCTGCCCATAGACCTTGGGAATCCTACAATGACTGCAATCCTAACTACACTTTCCTGGGAGTAAGTACTATTGAACTCAATGGGACTTACTTTTGAGTAGACCTGTTTAGGCTTGCACTACATGCCAGCAATACTAGCCTCTAAAATACTAAAAATCAACATGTTTTCCAATATCCAGTTACTGTTGTCCAGATCACTGTCACAACATACCCTTCCTACATTCTTGTTAGTATAGCAGTGGAGCAGGCAGATCAAAAAGAGGAAGAAACGAGAAAACATGGAAACTTAGCTAAATAGTTGAGAATCATCAAAGAGAAGAGAATATAACCAAGTGTTCCAGTTAAAAACTCATGTTTAAAGTGAAATATTAATTGAAAATTGATATTTGTTCCCTTTAAAGTGCATGCAGTAATCGTTTATGTCTGCAAATACAGCCTTCAGGAAAATATTCAGCAAAGCCCTCGGAGATCAGAAACAGAATAAATATAAAGGAACAAAAATATTCCACAATAACTAAATTGGAAGGAAACATAAACCAAAAAAGTCATGTGGACAAACTGATGGACTCTCTCTCTCTCTCTCTCTCTCTCTCTCTCTCTCTCTCTCTCTCACACACACACACACACACACACTTGTTTGCAGGTGATGTACAACTGAGGAGTCCCGTCCCCTCAGGGACCGTAGAAAGGGTGTGATTGTGGAGTCATTAACTCACCCACACGCCAGTCCATTTCCTGGATTTAGTGATGGGTTTTTGTTGAAGAGCTGCAGCTGGGCTGGAGGATACAAGTTCACCAGGGGTTATTCTGCTCCAGACATCATTATTAACAGGACAAATAAGTCAAAACAGACTTTTTCCCCCACCACACAAGCAATGAACTTCTGAACTCTATCTCTCCAGCGAGAAGGTAAAAGTGCATGGCAGAACTACTGTATCTTGCATGTCACCAGTACTCAGACTGTAGTTCATTCCTACACATGACATAGCATGTTTCTTACAGGTCCCTCTGAAACTTTTAATAACAGAGAACTTTGCTGACAATTCATCTGGCTAAACTTGTTTTCTCTAAACTCACAATAGACCATTTTCTACCTTTCTGTAAAATACGTAAGAATACAGCATAAGCCACTAATAGGAATGTGTTGATTTCTTTCAAGAGCTGTATTTTTGCTGTTGTTCCTGCACTGTACAACTGTACTGTTTGTAATGGGATGTAAAATACAGTCAGAAATTGGTAGTTCTTTTCTTTGACACCCTGGGATACCCCCCCCCCCCAAAAAAAATCCATGGGTCCAGTTCATAGACCAGAGATGTTCTTCAGTCACCATCTGAAAGCTTTCCAAGGCCTGCAATCACTTGTACAAATCTGAACAAGGTATCCAGAGAAGCCAGACATCATTTCCAGTTTTTGGAAAAACCTGTCATGCCTTTCTATTACTTCTGGACCTTTTCAAGGCCTGCAGAAGTTGTGGATGGCATAAGTAGAATTTTTGGGGTTTTTAAAAAAATTTTAATTGATTTTTCAAAGAAGAAAACAGGAAAAGAGAAAACAAAACAAAAAACAGATATATTCTTAACATCCATTGGCATCCTTCAGTCTTGAAAGACTATGATATCGTGCTCTGATTGGAGGTCCTGAAACAGGATCTAGTGTGGCTAAAAAGGCCAATTTGAGAGTGTCCATCCCTTCCACACTGAGGACAAATAAATTCCGTCCCCTGCCCAGGCTCCAGGTTTCGCTGCTTTCGGGTCTGTCTCTTTGCTTCAGCCTGCCAAACAAGTGTCTCTTCCAGTTGGAGAAGGCCATGCTGGGTCTTTTGCCTCCACGATGAACGATCGGAGGTCAAGGTTTCCCAGCTGTTGATGTCCATTCCCAAGGCCTTTAGATCCCTCTTGCAGATGTCCTTGTATAGCAGCTGTGGTCTCCCTCTAGGGCCCTTTCCCTGCACTAATTCTCCATATAGGAGATCTTTTGGAATCCGACCACCACCCATGCCCAAGCCAGCGTAGACGCCACTGCTTCAGAAGTGTGAACATGCTAGAGATTCCAGCATGTTCCAAGACTGCGTCATTTGAGACTTTGTCACACCAGGTGATGCCAAGAATACGTCGGAGACAGCGCATATGGAAGGTGTTCAGCTTTCTCTCCTGCCATGCATAAAGGGTCCACGACTCGCTGCAGTACAAGAGTGTGCTCAGGATGCAAGCTCTATAGACCTGGATCTTTGTATGTTCCGTCAGCTTCTTATTAAGCCATACTCTCTTTGTAAGCTTGGAGAACGTGGTAGCTGCTTTACCAATACGTTTATTCAGCTCAGTATCTAAGGAGAGAGTGTCAGAGATAGTTGAGCCAAGGTACACAAAGTCATGGACAACCTCCAGTTCATGTTCAGAGATTGTGATACAGGGAGGTGGATCCACACCCTGACCCATGACTTGTGTTTTCTTCAAGCTGATTGTTAGTCCAGAGTCTTGGCAGGCTTTGCTAAAACGGTCCATAAGATGTTGAAGGTCTTCGGCAGAGTGAGCAGTAACAGCAGCGTCATCGGTGAAGAGGAACTCCCGCAAGTTTTTTAGCTGGACTTTGGACTTTGCTCTTACTCTGGAAGGAATGTAGAGTTTTCCATCTGATCTGATTAACAAAATACATGTTAATTCCCACATTGGCGGCACTCAGAAAGGGGCGTGAATGCGATTGGATAACATCTCCAGTCATGCTCCAGAGCTCAGTTCCAACCTCAACTGTGGTTTTGAATAGTTAAAACCACAGATCTTGAATCTATGGATACCATAGGTTCTGTATATTAAGAAGTTGTAGCCTATAACCTACAGCCTAAAACTTATAGGTAGATTCTACAGTAAGCAGGCAGTAGTTGCAAAAAGGGGCTAAAGTGATACAAGGAATGATTGGTGATGAGAGAGTAGGAAGTTACCGGCACCTGCCTGTTTTTAGCAGATCTTAATGCACAGGAGTTTAGAAAGGGGGATGGTCCCAATAGTGCTAAGATATTTAATAGAAAGCATTGGATGCTTTTGCTGACTCTTCTTCAAAAAATGAAGGTTGAATTGTAATAAGTGATCATTTGTGTCCTAATGTTGCAGGTTCTAGGAGGGGGGGACGTTTTAGGACACTGAAAATGGAAATCCATGCCCTAAACACTAATTCACGCTTTGAGGGAACAGAATTTTATGCAGTCGAGAGACTGTCAAAATGAGAGAGGCTGTTTAAAAAATGAGAAAAAAATTGTATCTGTCTCATAATCAGTTACTTCAGCTGGATCATTCATCCATTCGCTCATTTCAATATTTGTATCCCACCTTTCTCCTGAGGACCCATGGCATCTCACATCATTGTTTTAGATTTTCCCTTGGGCAAGCCTTGCAACCCATTCCAATACATTCTTAAATGCAAATTTATGTAAATTTATTCAAAACTGAAATGTAAATTAGTTTTCTGGCCCCTGACACAGTGTCAAAGAGATGATGTGGCCCTACTGCCAAAAGCTTGGAGGCCCCTCATCTAAGAGCTGAACAAGATCAACCACACTTATCTTTAAAGTTTCTTAAATCCTATTAAGGCAACTCTCAGTTGTCTCAATGATGATGAGATCTGAGCAATGTGTCATGCAACTTCACTACTAAAGCATGGTATCTGGCATCTAACATAGCATGGCATAGCTAATGATCACGTAGCCCAGTGCAAAACTTAAAATGTTGACCCGGAAGTGATGTCACAACCAAAAATGATGTCATCCTGGGGTACTTTTTAAAAAAAAATTTCCCCTGGAAGAACAAAATCAAATTTAATTAAAAAATGAAAATTGTGTCTCTTATTGGTTAGGGAAACTGTGGTGGGGGAAAGAGGAATGGTTCTTCTTTCCCTGCTAAATATACAATAAGCAGAACTTAGAAGTGCCTGCATAACCAGTTAGCATTGATAACTGTATTATGATATATGTATATGGAAATGAGAGCTAATTCATATTAACACCGTATTAGTTCCATACAGTATCAGAATTACATCTCATTGACTCTCAGAGCAATCAGTATCATGGGAATGTTTGATTTTTTAAAAATCCACTTTTTGTAACATAGGCTTTTGTATTTTCATTTTCTGGTTAATTGGCCATAACTTTTGATATAATATAGACATTCTACTGCAGTTTGTTTCATTGCATTCTGCATAAAATTACCTTTCCAACAATATATAAGATCATGGTACTATTTTTCACACATACCCCGTTTTCACAATTTTAGCCAATAGTATCAATCTCAGTTTGTAACTCCGTGAAGGTTGTAGCTCGGTGCAACTGCACCCCTGAACCCCCCTAGACAAGCCACTGTAGCATAGGATGCACAATCCTCACACTCTCTTAGAGGTCCAATGTATCTTCAGAAGGTTTACTTATCACTGAATGTGTGTGTTAGGATTGGTATGGCTTTCAGTGCTCAAAACTTAATACTTTGGTATACTGCACAATACTTTGCCCCATTTCAATAGCTGTTACAGTAATTATTGAATTTCACACCACGTGTTCCTTTTCTTCCCAAGATCCTTACCTACACCATTTGCCTCCCATTTTCCAACCTCTGCCAAAGAAATTCAAATACTCTCTGAAACAATATAAATTGCAGCCAAACAGGCAAACGTTCTTCATCAGAATGATTATGATTTAGTCATATTGGAATTGCTGAGTTTTCTTGACAAAGCATTTGGATTTCTTTGGACTGGAACGGGAATAAGGAGCAATGCAGACCAAAGTAAACAAAACCCCATATAGAGTAAGACTGAAGTTCTCAAGACCGCAGAGAAACATGATAGTCTTGTATATAAAACTTTTTCCTTTGTTTTGAAACTGAAGGCCAAAATATGAACAAGGTTTCTAACACTGCATGATACCAAAAAATAAAAATAAAATAAATCAAGTTATTTCTTTAAGTGCCTGGATCATGACGCTTTAGATTCACAGGGTTGGCCATGATGTCAATGAGAACCATGTTCTCGTCTGACAACACTGTCCCTGAACAGATCCCAGAAACCTCAGCCAAAATGCAAAAGCTTTCAAGCAGTGAAGAATCCCTGTGTGACGATCACTGGCCAGCACCGAAGTGGTGAGTCACAGATCCAAAAGAGGAAATCACAAGAAGCTGATCCCAGCTGTTAAGGGGAACGTGTCAAAACTGACAAAGGATGAAGATACCAGGTTTCCATTTGCTGAGATATTCCACAGGAGAGGGAGCTTTCTTCACATCCTGCCAAATTGCAGCCCCGGCTTGGAATGCATACGATTGTTTTGACAAACTGCAGCTTACAAGAGAAAACTCAATTTTCACATCATAAAATTTGGCTGAAACTGGTTGCAGGCTTCATAACATCTAAACCAGGAAGAAAAAAAATATATTCGGAACAAGGGAGGTCCAGGGACACATCATACTTGGACGTCTGACTAGCTCCATGAACATCTTACTCAGAGGCGGCACTTGCTGACATGCATAACACTGCCAAATAAGGAATTAAGTCGGTGGTAAACAGATAATAATCTGATGTGAGCCTGGATTTGGAATCTGTACTCCGTTCTTCAGCATTTTGTTCTCAAAAAATCCAGTTAATCACACATCATAGGTCAGGGTTTTAAGATATCCATAGTTAAGTTCAGCTGAAACCATAGAACAAGTTAGCCCTGACAAGTTAAATTGTTTTATTGATGAGATTTACAGTGTAATCATACTACCTGATATAGGGGTGTGGCATTAGGCTGCAATCCTAAAGACACTTTCCTGGGAGAAATACCCACTGGACACAATGGTGCTTACTTTTGAGTAGACATGGTTAGGATTGTGCTTTGACACATAGTGCAATTCTAATCCTGTCTGCTCAGATGTAAGTCCTATTGTATTCAATGGGGTCTACTCCCAGGAAAGTGTGTTTAGGATTGCAGCCTAATACCAGAGCCAGTTATAGCAGCAAAAGGCTTTCCATTTTTGTAATATGGCTGATGTGGTTGGTTGTGCATGATGACGGCTGCCATTTTCTGCACTCTGCTACAAGAAATGGAATAGTTGGAAGAAGAACTCTGTCTACTGACACTACTGTAGCCACTGGTACAGGAAAGCTAATGGTGGTGGCCCAGTGGGGAATGGGAAGAACAAGACTGGGGTGAGCGGACCAGAAGCATGTTGAGCATGTTGAGTGGGATTGAGACTTTGCAAGGATGTTTGGGCTAATATCGTAATCCTATTTGTCCCTAACATGCTAAAAGCTGGTATAGGTTTGAGTAGATACACTGGGACCAAAAAGAAGCAGAGGAGACTAATGCTGCAATCCTCCTGGGAGTAAGACCCATTGAACACAAAGGGACTGACTTTTGAGTAGATGTGGTTAGGATTGCGCTCTGAGTAAAACATGTTTTTAACTTGCCTCCACCCTGAATTGTCTCTGGCTGTCTGCAGAATTTAACAGATCCTTGGCCAACACCAGCACCATTTAGTTAGGACTGTACAACAAGCTGATAGACTAGACTTTCCAAATATGAACTTCACCACTGCCATGACCTCACTAGATGGCCTTAGCTAAGCTACTCCCTCTCAGTCTTGACTTTCCACCTTCCATGTAGGCACAAAAACTGAAGCACTTTACACACTAAGAAATGCTATATTACAAATATTTACCTAGAAGTGAGTCCCCCTCTGTACTTAATCAAGATTATTTTCTAGTAAATGTGTTTTGAATTGGAGACTTTGTCAAGAGTAACATCAGAAGGATTGGATAACTTGAACTTGGAGCCATGAATAACACTGCCAAATAACTTTAAATTGGAGAATTTTACAATTAGGTAACCTGATACAGCACTTAGATGAAGGGATGGAGGTCTGCAAGATCTTTACATCTAGACCACATCCCAAATGCACTCACCAGGGACATTTGATTTGGCTACTTTTTTTTCCCTTGTATCAAACAAGTAAATGAAATTCTGCTCCACTGACCCATAGACACAAAGAGACATCTGATACTGAAGTGCATACTATTATCTATCACAGCATTTAAAAACCAGTTTAATGTTTCCTATCAACATACGAGGCAGCCACCTACTGAGTCTATTTTTAGTCTAACAACTAGTCTTTCTCTAGTCTTGCCTTTACAGTGCTGACAAATACTCCAGATCTATCCAAAGATGCCACAGATAGTAAGAGGCACTTTCTA
Organism: Cryptoblepharus egeriae; assembly: GCA_030015325.1. Taxonomy (NCBI): domain Eukaryota; kingdom Metazoa; phylum Chordata; class Lepidosauria; order Squamata; family Scincidae; genus Cryptoblepharus; species Cryptoblepharus egeriae. The sequence goes on along the minus strand of JAREYC010000001.1, from coordinate 64,838,586 downwards.
CATGCAGAAAGTGTTCTGAGTTCTGCCTTCATTCCTGAGCTACTTTATAATATACAAGCAATATTTATATTTTGAAATATCACTAAAACCAGGAAAAAATGCAAAAAATGCTATTAAACTGTTTCTTCTGGAGCACATGCTTTTATACCAGTATACAAAGAGGGCACAATACTAACCAATATTTCAGCACTGTCATAACTGTGCCAACGGGGCATGTGCTGCCTGTTGCAATTGAGGGGCACTGTTGCATTGTCCTTACCCCAGAACTGGAAAATGGGTTAAGAAGGCACCCTGATCCAACTATTGTTCTGAATTAAAACTGGAAATTAGGAAGAAGGCATGCCAGAGCAGTGACTCATTCAGAGACACTGCAGATGACCTCTGCACTCAGTTAATACTGCTACATTTCTGATTAGCTTTATCAGACAATTCAATCATTCCCACTGCCTATACTCAGAAGAGGTCAATTGGAAGGTGGCTTCTCAGGATATTTTAATTTTTTTTTCACAGCATCAGAATACTGGTAACTCTTGATTTACACAGTCTTATTGTGCACTTTTAAAAACTGAGCAATTCACAAATTACCAAAAGTTTAATTTATGCAGGCAGTTTTTGAAATAATGTGATTAGTTAGCTGCTAATTAGCTGTTAATTTGCAGTGTTGTAAGACACTGACATCTTGGGTGGGGAAGCAAGAAAAGAAAAAAGAGACAAAGAAATTTTTTTTACCAACAACCTTATTTTCAGCATTGGTTTGTCAGCCACCATCATGAGAAACCACTTGCACTCCCAGTAGACTCCCTCCCCAACCCTATCCCTATGGCTACACCATCTTGAGCAAATAGAAAACACCAGTTGTCAGTATGAATGTTAAATGACTTTTCTCCAAACAAATTAGGTAGCCTTGACATTGGTAGCCTTGCTGTTCTACTCCCAATAGCCTGCCTCTGTAATTGGCAGTTGTCAACCCAAGTATTTATTGAATTTTATCCCAACCTGTACTCATCCTGTTGTTTCCAATGGGAAATCTGATTTTCATTCACATGTTTTCAAGATGCACACAATTTTACAGCAATTGCTGTTCTGGCCCATGTGCAACCTGGGGTCTGGATAGCAGAAGGCTGTTTCCCCTTCAGAAGGCTGCCATGCCATTCTTCTACTTTCTTCAAAACCTTGCATGACATCCTCTGGACCTCTGAAAGCTTTCTGATGCCTCTGGAGGGCCTTTAAACTTACCTTCTGGTTTTTATGTGTCCCCCTCAGGATGCCTTCAGAGAACACAGAAGGAGCCATTCCTGACCCTCAGAAAAACTCCAGGGGGCCGTTGGCAGTGGTATGGCTGTCAGGGGAGGTGGTGGTGCTGCTCCTATAGGTCTCACAGGTGTGACACCCCAGGACATTTGCCCACCCTTCCCAAGCAAATGCCAGTGTTTTCCAAGAGTACAATCTCTGGGTGAATCAAGAGCTACCCATCTTAAGTCACACTCATTTTGGAATTGTACTGTATTGTTTTAGTAGCTAAATGCACATGTGGTATCCTTAGCTTTTTCAAGCAATCATCCAATCAAAAGTTCTTTTCCTAATTTAGTTTAAACCTAATTTAGAGCCTAGGTAGGAAGGAAGGAAGGAAGGAAGGAAGGAAGGAAGAAAGAAAGAAAGAAAGAAAGAAAGAAAGAAAGAAAGAAAGAAAGAAAGAAAGAAAGAAAGAAAGAAAGAAAGAAAGAAAGAAAGAAAGAAACCCCTTCTCCTTAACCTTGATGAAAAGTTTCAGCCAAATAACGAGTAACTAGAATGATCTGGACTTTGCACTTCTTCCCATAGGGATATTCTACTGTTGCCATTTTGGGTTTAGTTCTGCTGCCATCTTTGGAACAAAAAGACATGAAAATTGAACTTCAGCTCTTTGCAGCAAAGACTTTGGGACAAATAAGCCCTACTTGCTATATAAGGCTTTTTGCCTTTTCTAAAACCTACCATAACATACTTCAGAAATTTTCACAGCTTTTGAGGCTTTTCACTCCACCTGAAATTCAAACTAAGGTCAGGGATCTATTTCCTACCTGCTGTCCATACCACATTGCCTATCATTTTAAAATGCGTGTGGGGGTTTTTTGTATTTTTTTTTTCACCGACCATGGGAAAGGTTAGTTTCTTTGATGCCTAGCAGTTCAAAACCATCTCTCCTTGATGGCACCTTGCTTTTCCTTAGCCTGAAAACCTCAACTAGAAAATTAGGCAAAATTGGCATTAAATCAAGCTATCGCATCTCTGGTAAAATGGCAGTTTATCTTCTGTGCATGCTGGATGGTGGAGATTCATGTAATTAGAGAAACAAATGGAGCCATAGCTCTTAAAAGCTACACCACTAATTCAACTCTTCCATGAAAAGTAAAGTGGAAGGCAGACAATATGAAAATGTTGACTGGCTGAGATCACAAATTAGATCCATGGCTAAAACTGTCTCCCATAATCTGTTTTAAATACATTGCACTGTTCAGTGTTACGCTGGTGCTATACCCTGCAACTACCCTATTTAACCTAAACATGCATATTTATTTATTTATTTACTAATGTTTATTCCATCTTTCCCCTTCTGAGAGGCAAATGCTGAATTTGACTAACAATGTAATAAAAAACTGCAATGAAATACAATAAGAATAAAATCCATACACTGAAAACCTGCAATAATCAGTACCAACCAAATTCTCACAAAAGGAACACCAATGCAAAAAACTAATAGGAAACACAAAAGAAAAATCAGCTCATAGCCAACCAAAGAAATCAGACTCCCAAAATGAAATGGAACAAAAAACATCTTTAGCCAATGCCAGAATAGTGGCAGAGATAGCAACAGTATCATGTGCTAGGGTAAGGATTTTAAGGGCACAGTCCCAACCAATTTAGGCCAGCCTAACTCACCTACATATTTTCCCATCCGTGGTGGTGTGGGGAGGTCGGCGTATGCTTGTGCACTGAACTAATCCTCCGAGGAGTGGAGCAGATTTGGCTTATGCACATTTGTGACACATCCAGGTCAGCACAGGACTTATGCCGGGACTTATGCCGGCCTATGTGGAGATTAGGATTGCAGCCCTATAAATTCTCAAAGAAGACTTTATTATGTGTCACCATGAAATGTATGTCTGTTAATGCTGGACACATAAAAAGGCCCTCTCAGTTGACTGCAAGAGATGGACAGATTCAAAGGGGGGAAGCAAGACTTACAGACCAATCCTATGCTTCTCCCCACTCCACCTGTGCAGGCATGACAAACTGGCTCCAGCTACATCCTGGGTGGGGGAAAGGATAGTCCTAGAAGTCCTGGATAAGAGCACATTCATTCCCTTATCAGGGTCTACAGCACAGAGGGCTCTATTCAGGACTAGCCAGTGAAACTGCTGGCAAAGGTCCACATGGACCCAGGCTGCAGGATCAGGTCCGGGAAGAGAGTTAAAATTTCGCAGGCACTGCTCCTTTCCACTCAAATAACCACCTTGCTTTACCCTCCCCCACTTACTTATCTGAGTTTGGATCCTCCCAGCAGTGTCACCACATGCAGCCACTATAGCCTTCCTTCTTGCACTTGAGCAGCACATGGTTTTATTTTGCACTGGCAGAATGCTGATTCTCCCATAAGGACCTATAAGATTAGACAGCTACTTACCGCTGTCATCCTCATGTTACTTCACCACCACAAGGAAAACAAGGAAACTGCATTGTAGAAAGTGCAAAATGAAATGTGCAGAAAGGGGCATAACCTCTCAAACTTTCAAACAGAACCAAAACACACTAATGCCACACTTCAGAACATCTGTTTTCCTGCTTGGAAACTACTTCTAAATGGGAAAGAAATACTGTATCTACTTGAATCTAATGTGTACCCTATACTGATAATCAAAATACCATATTTATTCAAATCTAATTAACCATTGCATCTAAGGTGCAGCCTGAATTTGTCTGAAAAGGGTGAGTGTTTGATTCGAGTAATCTGTGCCATAATGTGAATAATGAACACTCATACCTAATCAGTGTCACAGATCTGGTGGGCTGGTGCAAAGCAAAGGTTAATTACTGTGCACAGAAAGAAGATGCTGTGCACAATGAAAACTATGCTAGCACATTTTGGGGGGCCTTATTCAGTAAGCTCCATGGAGGCCAAATAGCTCTGCTGAATATACTTAGGACTGGGTAGGGAAGGTGGAGAAAGAGTGACCAGATTGGAGGAAGAAATTATGCCCAGTCTTAAAACTCTGGAGAAGAATCCCAAGGAACATATAGAATAAACAATAGTTACGTGCAGCAATATTAGGCCTCTTGAGCATCTTACTAAAGGACTGGAACTACTTTCTAAAACCTTGGGATTCTCCATTATGCAATCCTGATTGGCTACAGTTGAAACAGAATGCACAACTGAATGGATCCTATTTGATCCAGCAGGACAGTTCGAGTCCTTGTGCCTGACAATATCAGACAAACCATTTCTTTTTTTTTTAAAAAGGAAAAAGTCACATTCTATTATTTTTTTTTAAATCTCAACACTCCCAGATAGCTTTGCATTAGTTTTTGGCAGCAAATCTGCTCTAAAGTGTCAAAGACAAGAGTGTTTAAGTCTGTCTGTGCCTCAACAGACTTCTGACGGGGAAAAATAATCCTGGATTCTAACCAAAGTCCCTAAAGTCAAATAATATTTTAAGTGGATTCCTGATGATACATGTGCCATCTTGCTCTAGCAAGCACAAAGAACAAAAATCCTGCTTCTGACTACAAATGAATCCAGATTTTTTAACTTCTCTCACATTCTAGGGTGTTGGTTTATTACATGTCTACTCTTATTAACTGCAGTGATGATTTCTTTATAGTTATTAACAAGGAATGGCTCCAAAGGAACTGAAAGAACAGATGACTTCAAAGAATAATTCAGAAGCAAAGTTCTGGACACCCTCTTTGCTTTTTAAAAAATAGTATTATGACTAGTATGTTTTTCCTAGTTTAACCACATGAGCTATCTCATGAGATACCTTCTACTGAGCCAGAGGGTTCCTCTAAATCACTATTGTCTACACTGCCTGCAGCATCTATCTATCTACAATATTTATATACCGCTTTTCAACTGACGCTTTTCAGCATGTCTCAGACTGGGATCTTTCTTAGTCCCATCAGATATTTAAACTGGGGGAGAGATTTGAACTGTCAGAGATTTGAACTGGGATCTTCAGCATATCCTGAACAACAGCCTCATCCTCTGATTTGTGATCTAATGGCCTAATCCTATCCTTTACCACTAATGATGCATCTGCTCCAAAAACGGTGGTCAATACAGGTGGTCTGTATTCAGCAGGGCAAGGTGGATCCAGACCAGTCCTGACACCTCGGTAAGCCTATCACTCTGGAATGGGTTTTTGCAATGGATGATACAAGTCCACCACATCAGCTCCTCCTGCAGCTTCCCCACTCCATTTCTCCCCCTCCTTACCCCTGTTCCATCTTCACCCTGTCCCTCACACCCCACTGGCATATGTGCCTTGGGAGGCCAGTGATTCCCCAATGCATGCAGGAAGGCTCTGGCCTTTCTGCTAGTACTTGGGCAGCATGCTCCCCAATGTTCTCCTGGAGCATACTTCATGGATACTTTCCAGAAGCTGCTGCCAGTGAACACATGTTCTGCTAATGGTGGGCCTCAATAGTATTGGGCCATAATTTTCATCTTCACAGTGTAACTCTATGCATGTCTGCTCAGAAATAAGTCCAAATATATTCAGTGGGACTTATTCCCAGGAAGATATGTGTAGGACTGCAGCCTAAAAATGTTTCTGTCCTGATCTGGATAAAATTAATCATTCTTAAGTCCCATTTACACCAACAGGATGCAAGTTCTTGTCTTAATTAACTTGTCCCATGGATTTCAATGGAACATACACAATCCACTTTTTTTGGATTGACACCCTATGTTTCTTGGGCATAATTTTCCTAAAAGCAAATCTCCCATGACTAATATCAAAAGTGGAAAGTGGAAAGTGGACCTTATATGGAAAGTGGACCTTAGAGCACCATTTATCTGGATATGAAATTCCCAGGTGCAGGTTCGGAGCTACACACAGTTCATTATATTACTTACCTGCTTCTTAAGCAACTGCTTAATGGTCATATAAAAATAAAAAGCACAGCATCTCACATAAATATTCCATAACCTGGACTATGTCCAACACCTGGCCTTTCATAAATTTCTTGCTGTTCTTTCCATCATGTTAAAAATAATAATTAGAAAAGGTTCTGCTATATGTTAGTTTTAATTAAGCAACCTGAACAAATATTACCAAGACAGCCCTTAAAATAGCTCAGGAGTTGTAAAACCACAATTTAAACAATTACTTGCTGTATAAGTGTGGTTTCACCAGCCTGAAATCACTAAGGAATGAGGTCATCTACCTGAGATGCAGAACAGATTTGGTCTGCAGACGGTACAGAGGTTCCTCCAAAAGTGTTCAGTCATAGGTAAGGTTGCCATATATCCCGAAAAACACAAACAATCCAAATGTTTAGTGGCAAATGGGACATAGGGTCCTAACCAATTTTGTGGAAGAGAATTATGGCAACCCTTGTCATAAGGCCTTCTGCAGATGCTGCTTACAGGCGTTGATTCATCTCTGCTCTGCACATCTTGTTAATATCATGTGTTCTTGTGCTCTTGTTTTTTTTCTCAGCATTTGGCACCCAAATTACAATTATGAAGTACATTGCAGCTCTTAGGATTGCAGTCTGTGTCTTCTTTATCTAAATGCTTCTAGGGAAACAGTTCCATTGGTGAGGCTGTTGCTCTTTGGTTGCCGCCAATTGGGGTATGCTTTGCCCAGATAAAGGAAGAATGAGAATGTGTTGCCTAGGCCCACACCCAGCCCCTATGTGCAGCTTAGTTTCATGCTCCACTGTCCCAGAGGTCAGCATGTATCTGACCACAGCATGGAAAGAAGGGGCAATTTCCCCTATGCAGTGTAAATCCCTGGACATCCAGGGATCTAAATGGCATGAAGAATATGCTCTTGGGTTTCAGAACCAGAGTTCAACCTAAGGAAAATGGTGTACACTAACACTGGGAATGGAATTAGCTTGCACATTCCCATTGTTCCTGTACTTAAGATCAGCATAGTCCAGAGTAATAATGTAGAGCTAATGTAGATATTGTTTTAGGACAGGAAGCTCTTAAAACTCAGTTTCCATGACTGCAATTACAGTACTTGGATGCAATTCCTTGGATCAAATAATTGCTACTCAAAATCTGATAGTGGACAATTTGTAGGATGAGATAGATTAAAGTTAGTTATTAATCGGCTGTCTGAAAGCTATAATGAAGGTTGTTAGAGCCAAGTCAAACTAATGTTCATTAACATGCTCTGGGAATGCCAATGAAAACCTCCCCCTCATTTGAAACTCCTGGAGGGAAAAACTGCTTATGCATTTAGTTGTCCTCATGTTCAGTTGTGCTGACTTGCCATCAATGATATCATGATGTAACCCAGTGGTTTTCAACCTTTTTAATCTCACAGCACACTTAACAAGGCACTGAAATTGTCAAGGCATACCATCAGTTGCTTTTACCATTGACAAGGCACACCAGACTGTTCAAATCCCCCAATTTTCCTATTCATGAATGTCAATCCCCAAATTCCCACGCCACACCTGAGGACTATCTACAGCATAACAGTATGCCATGGCACACTGGTTGAAAATAAGGGTGCAATCCAGAGTAACTACGGAGAGTCCTTGCTCCTGTGTAAGAACAATTTACTCTGGATTGCAATATGAATTTCCCATAGGTTTTCATTAGGTGGTACAGTAACTACGGGTACACGTAATGTCTCTTATGTGCTCCCGTAGTTACTCTGGATTGTAGGGCTAATGGTGTAACCAAATCTGATTGGCCATGCAGTGCTGAGATTTCACCCTACACTACTGAAATGTATGATCCCTGACAGGCTGTCAGTCACCTGTTTGATTAATTGAGGAAGCAACACCCATCAGGGAAAAACTAAACCAAAGGGGACGGAACAAAAGGTGCAGGTAATCCAAGTGTTTTTCTGGGAAAAAAAATTCTGCACTGCCAAATTGCTAGTTTAAACCTGGATATTGAAACTAGAGACTATTCAGCACAGCTATAATGCTATCACAACATATAAAAACTCTGCCTTGGAACAGAGCCCCACACCTCTTGCAGAGATGTGGTTCAGGGGGAGTGCTCATCGAGGCTGTCACACCTCACCTTGACAATTTCCTCCCTAACCAGCTGGCATCCAGGAACCAATCTGCATTTTCTCCATTCCTGATGGCCATTGGCCACCCATGCCCCACATTCCCCATGTCCCAGTCAATAACTGGCTTCGAAAATGGTGTCATCGAGAAGGATTTGGATTCTGGGATCACAGGATGAACTTCCTCGAGGAAGGACTCCTAGCAAAGGATGGACTACATCTTACGGGTTGGGGGAAGAGTGTCTTCAGACGGGAGATGGCCAACCTTATCAGGAGGGCTTTAAACTAAATAAGAAAGGGGTGGATTACGTCCAAAGGGAACCTAGGAATAAGGAAAATGCTCTGGATGGAAATTACCAGGACATGGCTGTAAGTCAAAAATCTTTAGAGGGGCCTGGCCTTACAAAAAAGGAGGGAAATGCATTGAGTTGCAACCTCCAGGGCTTACGTTGCATTTACACAAATGCACAGAGCCTGGGAAATAAACAAGATGAGCTGGAACTTTTAGCAAGTGAAGGGAAATTTGATTTGATAGGAATAACTGAAACTTGGTGGGATGACGCCCATGACTGGAACACACAGTTGGAAAGCTATCAGCTATTCCGGAGGAACAGAAGTGGCAAAAGGGGAGACGGAGTAGCATTATATGTCAAGAACGTACATACCTGCTCTGAAATCCAGGAAATTGGTCCGGATACCCCTTTGGAGTGTGTTTGGGTAAAGGTTAGGGGGAAAAACAAGAAACAAAGCATTGTGGTGGGCATCTACTATAGACCGCCAGGCAAGGAGAAGGAGTAGACGATGTCTTCTTGGAGCAACTGGCAGGCGTTGCAAGGAAATATGAGGTAGTAGTAATGGGGGACTTTAACTATCCAGACATTTGCTGGGAGACAAACTCAGCCAAACATGGAAGCTCCAGTAGATTCCTGAGGGGCCTGGAAGATAACATCATGGTCCAAAAGGTAGAGGAAGCGACAAGGGGAGGGGCCATCCTTGACCTGATCTTAACTAATTGTGATGAACTGATAGACCAGGTCAATGTGGCAGGAACTTTAGGGGAAAGTGATCATGAGCTGCTGGAATTTAGAATATTGTGGGAAATAAAAAGAGTGCAGAGTGAAACTTATACATTGGATTTCAGGAAAGCTGATTTCTACAGGCTTAGAAGAGTCATAGGTGGGATCCCATGGGTTGAAGATCTAATGGGGAAAGGGGCCCAAGATGGGTGGGAGCTCCTTAAGAGGCAGCTTCTACAAGCACAGTCAGAAACAATTCCCATGAAGAAGAAAGGGGGGAAAAAACCTGAAAAAACCAGGTTGGCTCCACAAGCGACTTGGGGATCAGCTGAAGTTAAAGAAAGAGAAATATAGGGAGTGGAAGACTGGAAAGATCACCAGAGAAGAGTACAGGCAGATAGCCCGGTCTTGTAGGGAGGGGGTCAGGAATGCTAAAGCTCAGTATGAGCTGAGGCTGGCCAGGGGAGTCAAGGATAACAAAAAGAACTTCTTTAGATATGTCCAAAGGAACAGGAGGAGAGACGAGGGGGTGGGGCTGCTCCTGGCCAAGGTGGACAACAGGTGTCTGGAAACCAGGGGAAGGCAGAGCTGCTCAACTCCTACTTTGCGTCCGTCTATTCTCGGAAGGAGGGCTGTGCAAATGGGGGTGTGGGATCATTGGCTGTTGCAGGGATGTGCTTGCATCCCCAAAGAGTTAATGAAAACACGGATGGTGCAGAAGAGCAGATTAAGATTGACAGAGAACTGGTTCGAAACCACTTAACTGGCCTAAATGAATTCAAGTCATTTGGACCAGATGAGCTGCATCCTCGAGTTCTTAAGGAACTGGCAGATGTCCTTGCAGAGCCTCTGTCGATCATCTTTGAGAAATCCTTGAGGAGTGGAGAAGTGCCACTGGACTGGAGGAGGGCGAATGTAGTCCCAATCTTTAAGAAGGGGAAAAAAGAAGACCCGGGAAATTATAGACCAGTCAGATTGACTTCAATCCCGGGCAAGATATTAGAGCAAATCATAAAACACACAATTTGTGCACATCTAGACAAGTACTCGGTGATCAAAACAACCCAGCATGGATTTACCAAGAATAAATCTTGCCAGACAAATCTGATCTCCCTTTTTGATCGGGTTACAAGCTTACTGGACAATGGCAATGCTGTGGATGTCATTTATCTTGACTTTAGCAAAGCATTTGACAAGGTCCCACATGACATTTTAATTGGGAAGTTGGAAAAATATGGGCTCGACGAGGCAATTGTTAGGTGGATCTGCAACTGGCTCGATGGCCGCACACAAAGGGTTTTAGTAAATGGGTCTGTGTCAACCTGGAGGTCGGTTTCAAGTGGGGTACCCCAAGGCTCTGTCTTGGGACCGGTTCTCTTTAACATTTTCATTAATGACTTAGAGGAAGGGATACAGGGGAGCCTGATCAAATTTGCGTATGACACCAAGCTGGGAGAAGTAGCAAACACTTCAGAAAACAGGAGAAACCTCCAGGAGGATCTGGATAAACTATAATACTGGGCTGTAACAAATAGAATTCTAGTTCCCCTTTATTCAGCATTGGTCAGACCTCAGCTTGAGTACTGTGTTCAGTTCTGGGCACCTCACTTTAACAAAGATGCAGCCAAACTGGAGCAAGTCCAGAGGAGAGCAACAAGAATGATCAGTGGGATGGAAGGGAAACCCTATGAGGAAAGGTTGGGGGAACTTGGGATGTTCAGCCTGGAGAAGAGGAGGCTGAGAGGAGACATGATTGCCCTCTTCAGATACCTGAAGGGCTGTCATAGGGAGGAAGGGGCTCATTTGTTCATAGCTGCTTCTGAAAGCAGAACTAGAACCAATGGGTACAAACTGCAAGAGAGGAGATTCCGGTTGGATATCCGGAAAAAATTCCTGACGGTGAGGGCTGTTCAGCAGTGGAACAGATTGCCAAGGGGGGTGGTGGACTCTCCCTCACTGGGGATCTTCAAGCAGAGGCTCGACGAGCACCTGTCGGGGATGCTCTAGGGGGATTTCCTGCTGCAGGCAGGGGATTGGACTAGATGACCTACTAGGTCCCTTCCAACTCTATGATTCTATGATTTTGAAATGGCAGATGGTGGGATCTAAATAGACTGGTACAAGGAAGTAGTGTAGTTCCTTTTGTTGACCACTCCTTTCTCAAAGGCCATGCTTCCACCTCATTCCTCCTCAAAAGCTATCCCTGTTGATGTCTGTCACCACCCACCCTGTTTCCCCCATCTCTTGAGTTTGACAACCCTGTGACATAGCAGCCTAAGCAGGGCTGACCTTAGAAGCTTTTGGACAAGATGACAAGTTAAGGCTATGCAAGATTATATCTAGAACTCAACTTTGATAAGGCAGTACCAATACTGCATTAGATCCCAACCCTCACTTACACAGGTTTTGAAAGGTTGCCATGGCCCCCCAAATTGAGGCTTCATGAACCCGCTGGGGTCATGATCCACAGATTGAAGAACAACGGTATAAACAAAGCAAGGTATAAACTAAGCAACAAGACAATTCTGAGTCAGTTCTCAGAACACAACAAAGAATGTATTTCTGATACCTTTTGCCTTTTTCATCTCTCAAAAAGATCTGTAGTCTTATGAAGAAGAAAGAAAAGTAACTCTAGGTACAACTTGCAGCCTTCTGCATACTCCAGGCTTTCAGAGAACATGAGAGTTAATACAGTTACTCCAACTGCAAAGCCTGTCTGGGTTTTAGAAAATAATATTACAACAGATCTGGAGTTAAACTGGAACAAATTACATTCCATAAGGGAAAAGAAATTATAATGTGTATTTAGTTCCTTGGGAGTTCTTGATCTTAACTCACAACATGGGGCTCCCACATGAAACTGACGCCATCCTGATTAAAAGCAGAAGAGGTTCAGCTCTGCTAGATTCAAAACCTTGCAGAGAGTTTTAACTTTTACCTGAATAGTTGATGCAATGTCAAACAACAGGCCTTTAGAAAAAATAAAAACCACCTATCATTCAGATTCCCTTGACACTAGGGTTCAGGAGTGTGTTGAGAAAAAAAATCACCAATGCTTTCATTGAAGCTAATCTGCTGGATTAGCTGGGGAAGAGATTATGTCGTTGGAATGGAACGGGGGTGGGTGTGGGAGACTTAGAAATAACTTATGTTCTGCTTTCAAATCATACTAAAACATGTGGTGCTCGTCTCCCAAGTCTGGCGCTAAGGAGCCTGTGGTCTGGCAAAAGTTTGGATTTCTGGTTTTGATTTTAGAAATCATCACAAACACTGGAGCTGAAAAGCTCCAAACAACATCTGAAGGGACAGGCTGTAAAGTCTTAGTTTATGTACTATATATGAAATTAGCTATTGTTCTTATTGGAGTTTATGCTCTGGTTCTTTTTTTCACATCATTAAAACAAGCCTGGCTCTTTAAAATAAGAAGAGTGGGAGAAAAGGCTGGGACTATGTTGGGTCTTGCCATTAACAACCCTTCTGGCACCGGAGTAGTTGAAACTCGGAGCTTATTTCTCTACTTGAGACGACAATTAAAGACACTTGGATAACTGTGGTCTACAAGTACTAACATGGAGCCTCGTCTGTTATCTCCAAAGGTATGCTGATCTGATGGCTTTATCACACTGCATCTGCCACCAGTGTTGCCACCAGCAACATCTGAATTAAAGGGTGAGTAGATAACAACTTAAGGTGGGTTTGACACACACACACACACACACACACAACCAACAAACCAGGCATTATAGAAAGTATAAAAAAGTTTTATGTTAATGTACCTTGCTTACGTGCACACGTGCACACAAACCCACCCATACATATGCTTAGAGTCACAATTATCCAAAGTTTGATTTAACACAGGACTTATTACAAGTCAGACTTTTAGTCCTTTTATTTCAGTACTATCTACATTGACCTGCATTGCCTCACCTAGATTTGAAACAGGAGTCTTTGCCAGCCTCATCTTGAGATATCTGGGATAAAACCTGGGACTTCTGAGGGCACATAGCAGATCTAGGTCTCCTCAGTGCTTGGATGGGTAAATAACTGGAAAGAGTATCAGCCCAATCCAGAGCAACTAATCTGTCCGCATAAGAGTCCTTGGGTTGCCCTATCTATCACTAGGGTGGAGCAACTGCAAGATGCTCCAGCCCAGTTACTCTGGAAGAGGCTTAGGGCAGAGCAAGGCAAGATAGGGTGCCCTAAGAGAGGTGGACCTGCTCTGCCCTAACTGGGGCAGCCTAAGCAGCTCAGGAGAGGCAAGTTGAGGGCATGTTTAGCATTGCCTAGGGCAGAGCAGTTACTCTGAATCCAGAGCCTGTTTCCAAGGCAGAAATGCCCTCTTCCAGCCCTCAGAGTTATACCACCTCAGGAGCAGGTATAGTAATGAGTAGACCCATAGGGGTCCATGATAAGGCCCGAGTAAGAATGGCAGTGCTGACCAAAAATCTGAGTTCTTGGCCAGCCTAGCTGCAACCCCTTCCTCTCAACCTCAGGATATGGAACAAACTACGGCTGCCCACAAACCTCAGGATACAGCAGGCCACTCCAAGAAGCCCCTTGTATTCACTGTAGAATGTACTGGCATCTCATCAGGGACTCCTTATAAGGCAGGCACCCAGTGGCGTCACCAGACTGGTGCGGCTGGTGTGGGCTGCATTGGGTGATGCGCTCCGTATGGGGTGATGTGCCGGAGGAGTTTGACTGTCCTTTGGCAGGCCCCGGGCGTCAGCACCCCCATTCAGGCCTGCTCCAAGGCGGAGCAGCAGCCAGAAGCTGCCACTTGTCTGAGGAGCTGGCCTGAACGGCCATCTGAGGTGCACTGCGCAGAAACACACTGAGCATGCCGAACAGCTTCAGAGGAGACTTCCTTAGAGCAGAGAAAGTCCGCGCCTCTGCACAGCCATTCGGCCTCACTCAGGAGGCGGAGCGGCAGCCGAATGGCTTCAGAAAGAGTACTGCACAGGCACCAACTCTGACGCCTGCACAGTCTCCCCCGAAGCCAAAAGGCTTCAGAAAAGTACTGCGCAGGTGTCAGAGATGGTGCCTGCGCAGTACTCTTTCTGAAGCCAGTTGGCTTCAGAAACAACTGTGCAGGCGCCAACTTTGGTGACTGCGCAGTCCAGGTAGGGGGGGCGCGCATCCCAGAGAGGATGCACAGACTTCCGTACCAGGTGATGTGCAGAGTCATGTCACCACTGTAGGCACCACAGCTGTTCCTTGTTCAGTGTGATCTGAGGGGTGTCTCCTCAGGAGTAAGTCTTCCCCTTGTGTCAATTACTTAGCATGCTCTGGAGCAGTTAGGGCAGCCCAGGCTTCCTGACTCTCTGGATTCAGCATAACTTTCTGCTCTGGATACAGAATAGTTAGGAGAGTGCAGTTAGGTCAGAGCAGGCTGAATTTGCTCTGGATTGTGTCCTATGTGAAGCATCTCAATGGAGAAAGATAGGATACATGAATCATGATGAACTAAAATCACAAGAAAATGGTGGAAAATCTTTAAAGAATTAGACAATTTATTAAAAAGGAAGAAGATCCTGATTTAAAAGAACTGAAGCCACCATCCTATCCTTATTCACCTGTCACACCACTGGGTACTCATCCTTCTGTATGGTACCTATCCTTCAGGGTTCACAAGGAAGTGCACTGACCATGTCTATGCCTATCAGAGAGTACCCCAGTTGGACCAATCAAGAACTCCCAGTTCTGGGGACCGTGGTATTGTCCGATGTGTCATCAAGATGCTAGCAGACCATTGGGAGGTGAGCAGTAGCAATCTGACCCTCCTGTCCCAAGCTGGCCACTGACAAGGACTGGAAATTAGATAGCTAAATTCTGTTGAATTTTTGAGAAAAAAAAGAGTTGAAGGGGAGGAGAACTGCAGCTGCTAGGCAAAGATACAGGACCAGAGGTGGCTGGAAGTAGAGTAGTAATGAAAACTTTCATTTCAGTTATGAAAACTGAAATGAAATAATATTCAATTTAATTTTCAAATTCTTTTTTTATTTTATTCTCTCTCACCTGTTCTTTTACATCTTAACCATTTGGATTAAAGTGTTTTGTTTCAATGGCAGCAAGTGTGTGCAAACTTTTAGACAGAAGGGCCACAGCATCTCTCTGACACTGTGTCAAGGGCCAGAAAAAAAGAATTACGGTAATCTGCATCTGAAATTTGAATAAATTTACATAAATGAATATATTAGAGGGAGGACTTATATTAGAGACAGAACTTAATGAATTAATTCAAATCAGTTCATAAACACTTTCTAAGCCAAAGATAGGGGCTGATCTTCAAATCAGTTCATCAACATTTTCACAAAATAAGGTAGGAGTTGCGGGCAACTTCTCTGGCCCTCAAAACACTCTCTGTAGGATCCATCACCTCTGGAGGATTACACAAAGGATCACTGTAGGTCATAAACTGCTCCCATGTCTGAATTTAACCCTTGAAATACTGTAATAATTATAAACCCATAGACCCCAACCACTAAAATAAAAGTTTGTAGTGCACAGTTTGTGTCCTACTCTACAAAAATGTGTCTAGCGGTACAAAGAATGAATTACATTGTACATTACACCATATTGAATTTTATGTACATATGTCACCTAGGCAGCCTTCTTTCATAAGAAGTGCTCTACAGCACATTCGGGAATCACTGAGCAGACAACCAAAAACAGACCCCCAATAAGTGCCTTGTCTGCCACACCAGTCACTAATTGGAGAAGTCAGGGCTGGAGATCTTCTACTGAAGATCAGTGAGTTCATGTGGGATGAGAGAGCAGCACATGGAGTTCTGGGAGAGTAAATGAAGCACTGGGGAACTATTAGTGGTGTGAGAAACAAAAAGAGATATAGGGAGTGGTAAGTGATGGGAGAAGGGCTGTCAGAATTAAGAACAGTTGAAAGTGTTTTCAGAGCATTACTAGTTCCAGTAATAAGCTATAAATATTATTTATAAACTAGCTGAACCTACCCGTCATAGCGGGAGTATAATCTATAAATATAGAATTGAAATGTCACTGACTTACTCGCTCACTGACTTGCTTACTGACTCATTGTCCAGCCAAAACCACCAGACATAAAAGCTTGAAATTTGTGAACAGTGTTCCTTCCATGATGTAGACACCCACTAAAAAGCATTTTTCAGAAATTCAGATCAGAAGGGGATGAAAAGTATTTTCATCCCTATACTATACATTGAAGAATAGCTGACTTATCAACACCCAGCCCCAAACCCATGGTCAGGCAGTTTTGGCTGGGTGTTGGTTGGTGAGTGAGTGAGTGAGTGAGTCTTCAATTTTATATAAATAATTCAACCAGAAAGAGTGTAGGATTTGTGTTCTTGGCAGCCCACTCTTATGGACTCTTTACAACACTGGGGCTGCAATTCCACCCACTCTTTCCTGGGAGTAAACTCCACTGACGAAAATGGGGCTTCCTTCTGAATAGACATGCATAGGATTGGGCTCTGAATGTTCTATAAGTGTAAGCTGATTTCTAGAGTCCATAGATCATACACTATGGTCTTGTTCAAACTATAGTAGTACCTCGTGAGACAAATGCCCTGTAAGACGTATGCTTTGAAAGATGAATCAAAATTGCTAAGGAATCCTGCTCCGTGGAACGAATGTGCTTTGAAAGATGAACACTGGGGGCTGGTGGCTGAGGTGGGGAAAAGGAGTGGCAGGACCTCTCAGCCCACCTGCAGCACCAGCAGAGGCAGCACAGGCAGGCCTGGAGGAAGGTGGGGAAGGGAGACAGCGGCCCCAAAGAGCGGTCCACCCCCACTGCAGGGAACCCAGGACACATGGCTGGCTTCAGGACTCTCCTCTTCCTTGCAAGGGAGACAGCATGAGGTGGGTTGATTTCCAAGACAAGGGGGTGGGCTGTACCTGCAAACCTCCCCACACTTTCCTGGGAGTGAGCCTCATTGAGTATAATGGAGCTTACTTTTGTGCAAATATGCATAGGGTTGTGTCCCAAGGCTTCAGTCCTTTCCACACTTTCCAGGCAGTAAGCCTCAGGCAGACCCAGCAGCGGTGACTGAGCCCTCTCCCTCAGCCAGCTGGATTCTGAGTAGACCCCATGGGATAATGTCTGTTTTGCATGCAAGGAAAAGCCTGGAGTGCTCTTCCCCCAATCTTTAAATGCCTGTGATCCCACACCAGAGGGAATGCAATGAAGCTTGATTCTGAGTAGACCCCATGAGTTCTACACCAGTAACTGTTTTAGTGAAAATTAGTCATCCTTTTCTTTTCTGTTTACAGAAATATACACGTAATATACATACAGTATATTACAGTATTTTATTACAGTAATTGTGCTGTATTACAGTGTTTTGAATTTGATTACAGTGTTTTGTCATCATTTTTACATACAGTTAATATTTTTATATGAATATTTTTGGGTTTGTGGAACCAATCATCTGAGTTTCCATTATTTCCAATGGAAAATCTGCTTTGTAAAAAGTATGCTTTGTAAGACAAAAACTTGCTTCTGGAACATATTAAGTTTGTCTTACAAGGCACCACTGTTTTATCTGCCCTTTTTAATGACCTGAGGGCCATCCCCGCAGCTCTCATGCCAAACAATACTACATCTGAATCAAATCAAAGGCTAGGTAATTCAGTTGCATGACAGGCCCCCACAAGATGTCCTAAAAATGTCATGAGCAGGACTGATTTCAGGACCTGCCAGCAGTCATATAGAGTCATATAGAGGTGCCATCGTAATGGACAACATCTTACTGGGGGATATTCTGTTGCACAAAACAAACAAAACCACTCAGTGAAATTAACAGTACAAGACAGAAAATACCATTTACTGCAGTGATAGAAGAAAATCAGTTGTCTATATGGGACAGTCCAGCAAGAAGACAGGGATGGAGAAATCCTGCAGGTTTTGCAACCTAAAAAGCCTCTGTTGTTTTCAAAGCACTAACCAAAGGTGCTGAGATGAAAATCACGGCCAAGAGGAAAAGAAATGTAACAAGGATGGCCAAGTTTCAGCAGCTCTGGTGATGGCTTTACACTCCTGATGTAAAAGGAACAAAGAAGGTGAGACATTGAAAGCGAGCCTGCCAATAAAAGCGGCACCCGCAGCACTGCACTCTGTTTGAACTTCTGCGCCAGTGGCGGAGTGTTCTCCAGCCGGGCACGGCAACAGTTACACAAGTGTTCTTACCGATGGGTGATTTTAGTACGCCCAGGAGGTACTGGAAACACAGCTTTTAATTTCACAAGTAACGACATGAACGCAGACAAAAATAAGGAACTACATCTATTCTAGGGTTGTCACCTCTGAGGTAAAGGGTAAAATAAGCTCAAAGAGAGAGTCCTGTTGACCAGAGCTTGGGGGAGCAGAGAAGGATGTTTCCCTGCTGTAATGGGATGTTCAAAATAAAAAGATCACAAAGCACAAAAGTTTACAGTTATGAGGAAACATAAAGAACAGGGCAGGTTTGTTTCACATGACATCAGATTAAAAAGAGTGGGTTTTTTTAAGAGCCACTGGCTTTACTTTTTGTTGTGGGCATTACCCTACAGTTTATCTCCCTCTTTCCATCTATTTCACATAGGTATCTACAGTCAGTTTTGTACAATATTCTTCTGGAAGCCTCAAAACACCACCTTTTAAGTTTGTCATCTTTTACTTCCTGTCTTGTGGCAATGGGACAACTTTTCCAGCTTCTCAGTGATCACTCATCCTGCCCTGTTACAATCTCCAATTCTACAAATGTTCCCACCACCCAATTTATGGTGACTGTTTCGGCTCAGACAAATATCTGGGCATGTGCACGATTCATAATTGCATGCACCCAATATTGACATGTTAACAGCAGGGATACTCCACGGGGAAGCACTTATGTGCAAATCCCCTTGAAAAATAACAGGTGTACAAGAGTGCAGCACACATGGTTTGTTGAGCTCTTATGAACCTCTCATTCATTTTTCTTGACTTGCTGCTGGTCAGATTGCTGATGGATTTGTGCCTTGGTCCTGAATAATATAAACTTTATACATTGTATTCTTAACTTTATTGCACAGTTTTAGACCTGGAGCATATTTCATAGACTGCATATTGTTTGGACAGTAAAAACCAGACTGACTTTAAACCTTGAACTTTGGGCCACTAAATATCAAATCCCAACTACATTGTCACTAGCCAAACGTGACCGATGTATCAAAAAACCAAGGTGCTTTGTGCCTGTCCATTTATCGGTAAAAATGACAGATTGAAAGACTATTAATCACTGGATTTACAAGACTTGCATTTTTTTTGAAAAACAAATATGAAATCCATTCTCATGTTCAGCAATTTCAGGTGTATTTATGTATCAAGTATTCCTCTGCCCCTGTCCTTAGCCTTTGGATAAAAATTGAAAAAAAATATTTTTAAAAATATGATTGGGCAAAATCTATTCAAAAGACATTCATCTTTGGTTGAGAGTTTCTATATATCTTGCTGAGCCTTACAGCATTTTTAAAATATGGTAGTTCATTGATCCCTTATAGGATAAAAGTGTCAAACGCTTTTCATATAGAAGTTATCATTCACGGCACCGGCTGAGAACCAGAAGTGTCATCATTAAGGAGAAAGTTACAACATTAGGCAGATGATGGCCAGGAATTAGCACTTTGTTTTCACATTAAAACTCATTAGCAGTAAATGACAGAAGAGAAGTTTTGCAAATCTTTTTTGTACCTTCAAGAGGTGAGAGAACTCAATTATCAAGACAGGAGAACCCAATTATAAGGGGGCTGGATAAATTGGTTCCAGGGGCCACATAGGGCCCACGGGCCTTATGTTAGACACCCCTGCCCTAGGATATGCTTCACTGTGATACTGGAAGGAAATAAAGGCCATTTTTTTTGCATAACCAACCCAACAATGTTTGAAATTATATACAAGGGATTTTTTATTATAATGTTGTTCAAAATAATCAGAAGTGCCATTCTTCCTCCCTTTCAAACTTTCTCATACTATACTATTCCTTGTGATTTTCCTTGGTAGGGGTGTATGTAAAAACCATGATTCATAAACATTAGGATGTGCTTATACAACACACACATATACACACACTCAAATTATGTGCTTTTTAAAAAACCAACAACCAATCAACCTTCAAAATATAATGGATGGGCCTAAATATTAGAACTTATTATTAAGTAAATCATACTACCTGCAAAGCTTCCATTTGCATAACATTAATCCATGATGGCATGTAAAACAAATTCATCATGCCTGGCTATATAATGGCTTGATTTATACTGAAAAAGAAAAAAAATCAGGAGGACAAAATTAAATCGACAAGACGTACGTGTTTCTTGAATCCAAAGGTGGTTGGTTTTTTTTCTTCCCTAAAGCATCAAACAACTAAATTATGAAAAAGGATGGTAGAGAAAACACCTCTAGAAGTAAATCACACACTTGGTTCTCACACACATAACAAGTTTGCCAGTTATTAATGTCAAGCACTGGGAAGATACTCAAGAAAATCATTACCATTCATAGCCACTAACAGCCATTAAATCTCAATCAATTCAACTTAACACAAGTGTACTTCAGGGGCCCTTACAGTTCCTTACAGATGCAACTCAAAAAGGTCCGTCTGACTTATTGCATTGTCCTGCGCACACAAAAAGGCCTTGATAAGGGTCTCTCTGAAATCATCTCAGTCTTTTGAAACTGATGTTCTTTTAACAGATTTTCCTTAATAGATTTTTTCTCCTTTTCTTAGCTGCTACGAAAAGTAAAAGTTCTCTTAAAGCCCCACAGGTCAGTATGAATAAAGAAAAATATTTTAATGTTAACTAAGGAGATTTCCTTTCATGAAGCTGTTAAGGCAAGTATGAAAAGAGAAGACAGATACTGTATTTGAAAGATTTTCACTCACTATGAGTATGTTCCCAATTTTTCAGCATAAAGATGAACTAATGTGCTGCAAGATGTATGTGCTGCAAGATGTTCGCTATCCATTAACCCCTAAATCCAGAGTAACGATGGGCACATGTAAGAGACATTACGTGCACGTGTAGTTAAGTGCAACTCCTAGTGAAAACCTATGGGAAATTCATTGTACCTTGAGACTGGTTTAACTTTCAGTCAGAAGAACCCAGTGAATGGCTGAGAGTATTTGAAGCTCTTCATTGTTCAAAGCAGGCCTCAGTCTGGTCAGCGTCTGGATGGGAGGTTGTCTGGGTGCTCCTTGTATGCTGTCTCGAGTTTCCAAATAGAGGGGATTGTTAACTTAGTGGTAAAGGACTGCTCAATATTTAAAAAACCCAAGTTCTATTGCTGGCATCTCTAGATGGGGTTTAAAAAGTCCTGTTAAAAAGGCCTGCAAAACCTCAGCACTGGCTGGCACTGATCCACCTGAGGATTGGACTCTTAGGGCGCAATCCTAACCAATTAGGCAAGTGCCACTCATCTGTCTCCCCATTCATGTGGTGGTATGGGGAGGCTGGCACATGTCTGTGCACTGGCATAACCTTCCAAGAGTGGCGCAGGAGTGACTTATGGCACTTTTGCTATACCCCAGGCCAGAATGGGTCTTATGCCAGAACTTGTGCTAGCCTAACTGAAGCTTGGATTGCAGCCTCAGTCTTAGCAGGAGACCTCAAAGGAAACAAAGAATTTTTTAAAAAATTACTAAAACAGTGGATTAAACAATAATGGAAATAATGCCATCTTTATTATTTTATTATATGGTAGTTTATTGTTGAGCTTACAGCAAATTGACAAAAAAGAGTAAATATTGTAGAGTACCTAGTTATGGTACTCTACAAAACTGCAAAATCCATAGCAGTTACAGGTCCACGCAGTCACGTCACCCTCTAGTGTTACGGAAAGTCATCTTAACTGCTCTGGAGCAAGGGGCTTAATTTCACTTTAGGATATAGGCCTATGTGTGAAACAGAACAGATGCTAATTTGAGCCCAAAGTGATTGCTTAAATCAAGCTCTGGTATGCATACAGTCTGTAAAAGAACAGGTAAATTAATTATATTTTGCTTCTTTTTTGCTTCTGGACAAGTTTAAGCTGGTTGTAAAGTATATCCTTGGGAGACTGGGGTGACTTTCTTATTAGCGGGTCCTGCACCTCAACTGTGAAAAGACTGCAAATATTTGAGCCATAATAAAGTTCAGATCGGTCAAGAAGACTTATGGTGACTGAGCCACACCAGTCACATAAAGCAGGTTACAGTATTTCTTGGAAAGAGACATGGAACAGGGATACACTAAGGATGGTTTCTGTGGTAAGAACAGGTAGCCTGTTGTCTCAGAAAGAATTCCAGGCCTGTGTACAGAGTTAAGTGGTGAGTAAGGGCCAACAAAGATTTCCAGCCGAGATGGAAGAGTACCGTAATTTTTAGTGGTGGATACCACAAGAGTGATGTGAAACCTGAACATAAGGGAATCTTTGCTAAGTAAGAAATAGAGAAGGCCACCAGACCATAATTAGAAATCCTAGGAGACTAAGCCCCAGGAAGCTCCAGAAGGCATTTGAAATTTAGGAAGAGTACCCAGGAGTACATTATGAGTACCTTATGAGGAAAGCTGGGCTGGATGAATCATATGCTGGAATTAAGTTCGCTGGGAGAAATATCAATAACCTCAGATCTGCAGATGATCACACTCTAATGGCAGAAAATAATGAGGGTGAAAGAAGAAAGTGCAAAATGTGGCTTAAAACTACACATTAAAAAACAAATATCATGGCTTCTGATCCTGTTAATTTGTGACATATAGAAAGAGAAGAAATGGAAGTTGTGACAGAGTTTATTTTTCTGGGATCTAAGATAATAGCAGACAGTGACTGCAACCAAGAAATCAAGATACCAGCTGCTGGGGAGGAAAGCTATGACAGGGCTAGACAAGTTACCCTAATCAAAAGTCAAGACATCACCTTGCTGACAAAGATCTGCCTAGTTAAAGCTATGGCTTTCCCTGAGGTAATGTATGGATATGAGAGCTGGACCACAAAAAAGCTGACTGTCAAAGGATAGATGCCTTTGAAATGTGATGCTAGAGAAGACTCTTGAGAGTCCCTTGGACTGCAAGGAGATCCCATCAGTCCATCCTGCAGGAAATCAACCCTGACTGTTCACTGGAAGGAGAAATACTGAAGCTGAAGCTCAAATATTTTGGCCACATCATGAAAAGGGAGGACTCTTTAGAAAAGAGCCTGATGTTGGGAAAAAACTTAAGGCAAAAAGGAGATAGGGACAGCCAAGGATGAGGTGGTTAGATAGTGTCTGAGGCTATGAACATGAATTTGGAAGGGCTTCAGAAGCTGGCAGAGGATAGGGGGCCTGGTGAACTGCAGTCCATTGGGGTCAGGAAGAGTTAGACATGACTGAACAACAACGACAACAACAATCCAGGAGAAGCATAACATATTCCTATTTCCTTATTCCAATATAATGTGAATGTTCTTCCTACATAATGTGAATCTTCTTTCTTCCTTCTTCTTCTTCCCTTAGCTTGTGATTGGGGAGAGGGTTGTTCTCTCAACCAATATTCTGCTGTAGGTGCCACATCGTTCATTATACGCTTCCATTCTTTGTGGTTGGTGGTGATGTTTTTAGCCTCGTCAGTATTCAGTCTTTAGGTTCTTTAAGTCTTGCTCAACCAGTTAGAGCCATGTTGTCTCCAATGCTGCTCACTGAATTCTCCAGTGTGAAGGTCTGTCTCGCCAGAGGAACTTACATGGCAGCTGATTGGTGTTCATTTTGCAGACATGACCAAACCCCTGTGTTCTTGGATGAGTTCTTTGATTGGTTGATGGTCGCTCCTTTCCCATATTGTCTCATTATGGTGGCAGTCATGAAGAAAATGTTAAGTGTATCTATTAGATCAGGACATCAGAAAAAAGAAGGGAAAAAACCTCGGGTTGAAGAAGGAAGACCAGCAATGGATTAGTTTGGATGGGTGGTAAAAGAACATAGAGAATCTGGCAGGGAACAAGTGATGCCGGTGACACATTGCTAAGGATTTATTTATATTCTGTTTTCTGAAATCATCACAAAGGAACCAAGCCGCAGAGGTACAGGGGAGGGAAGAATTCCAGAACTTTTACTACCGCAGGACAATTTATTGTCATCAGCAGGACCTACTGCCACTGAAAGTTTTTTAGAAGCAAATGGTAAATTTGGTTCATCCCAAGCATCTGGTAATGAGAAGCCTTTTATTCCATTTCATTCTTAGCTGGCCACAGCCAGTTGCCAGTTTTATGTTCTCTGTATTAAAAAATTGAATGCAACTTGTTTAGAGTCAACGTAGACAGTTTGGTGACATATGAATGTTCACAATTCTACACAAATTTTGTGAACGTCTGGAAAAAAAAAGACAGTTTCAAGGGGAAAATGCTAACAGGAAGCTAAATAGTACAACCATCAGCATTCACTGGGCCACATCCAAAAAACTGAAGATATTTTCATACAGTCAGAAAATGTCTGCAGATTATAGGCATTCACTGTAACAAGTTACTGTATTCTTAAAAATAAGAGAACAACTGTTAAGAATATTGTTCAAGAAAAGTGCTATACATAAAATTTTAACATAGGTCAATGACAAAAAAGTGGGTATTTGGTGGACAATATCATGATGTGGTGTATCTATGTGCTCTGCTCGATATAATGCTGTCAATACAATAGTACGCATGCAGTCAAATAGTGGAAAACGGTAGGTTAAATTGTATTTTTTGAAGTCTTCAAAAATGCACAAAAGTCTTTCAGATTAACCATGACTGAATCAGAAAGTGTCAATTGTAAAACTCAGTTTCCTAAAAGGAAATTGTTCCAAAGTGGGCACTGGAAGCAAAACATATTCACTGTGGAAACCCCATTTAACTACAGGGGCTGAGTCTAATTGTAAGAAAAGAAGTTGCTTTTAAACCACCCCACCTGAGATTATCCAGATACTGAAACTAAGGCTGCAATCCTAAAGACATTTTCCTGGGAGTAAGACCCATTGAACACAATCAGACTTACTTTTGAGTAGGCATGGTTAGGATTGTGCTCTTAGTTAACAAAAACATTTGCATCATAAAACATGGCCAAGACATGCAGATGTGGCAGATGTGGAATGAGCAAAGATCAGGGCACTAAAACAATCAGGGCTGTAAATAAGGACTGGTAATCCGCAATCATTGGAACTTGGTTTAAATGCCAGGCAACTAATAGGCTTCATTCTTCTCTAAGGAAATACTGTACTTTATCATATGCAACCCTGTGAGCAACAGAGTCCAGCATCTAACCCTCACAAAGGTATCAAAAGAGCAAGGAACGCATTTATAATTGGGCTTTCTGTCAAGTCACACACATTATACAAACTTTTCCCAGTGAACACTTAGCAGTGCAGCTGTTTTCTGCACTTTCTACTGTATGCCTTACAGTAACTACACAATGAGAGGGGATTTCTAGCTTAAAAGGTGGGTGCAAAGGGAGACGGCAGCAAAGAAGGAGAATTCAACTTAGTACTAAAAGTCCCTTTTCTTTCACTGTTGTTTTTGGTTCATTAAATTTTCCACAGATTTGCAGAGAAGAAAACGTGATCAATAAACCTTGACAAAAGTGAACGTGTGAAAAAGGCAAAAGAAAGGCAAAGGGGGAGATAAAAGTGATATCCCGATTGCAGATTTCAGAGGCAGATGACCAGAGCTTTGAGTTACTGAATAATCTGAATAGACCATCATTTCTTTACAGCTTTTCACTTTCTTTCTTTCCTGACTGTTGGAACTCTTCACTCAATACAATAGTAAATGCACTAAAACTGGTTTTCTTATGCTAATGGATGGGATCCCTACTCAGAGTTAAAACACACTTCCCACCAATGCGTTCTCTCTCACTCTCTCTCTTAAAAAAAGTAACATTAACCTATTCAAGTTAACCCAAAACGTCAGAGCCCGCTTAAAGCTTATCCTCACTGATGCACAAAATTAATGTGGCTTCTCCCTCCCTTTGCTAGCAGGAACTAGTGAGAAAAGTCCTGAATCCGGGTGAGGCTTCTTTTCAGCGCCTTTCAGATGAGAGGAATGCCCTGAAATCCAGAAAAAAATGTCGGCCCCCAAACTTATTAAGATCAGAATCTAGCCAAAATTCACTCAGGATGTCAAGGCCTTCACAGTAATGGTTCAATGGTTGTTATTATACAAAGAAATGTTTATTGATAATTACATTTTTTCCTTTACCCCTTTGAAGGAGAAAAATTTATAAGGTTTATTGTCCCTTTGTAAGCTATAAGATCTAATAAAAATAATAATCCAACCCCCCCAAAAATTGCATGAGCAATCTGCAACAACCAATAGTTTCTTATAAGAACTTCCTATATCTAACCAAGACAACTAGTTTTTTTAATAGTGCTAAGCACTTCTTCTGCTTTTGCAGAACCTGGTACGCTTTTGCAGAATCAAATGACACAATTAACAAAAATCTATTCCTTACATAAACATTTTTTGTCATCACCAAGACTAAAGAAATGGTCACACAAAATATACTTTCATCAGTTTTCTGGAAGCATTGTACAACCGTAATAACCTAAATTATGAAGTTAACGTAACTTGATTGAGATTTTGTTCTGAATTAACCCATTTGTGGGTTAATTCAAAATAAGTGGTTTGAACTTTTTTGAGGTTTATCCTTGAGTGTTATATTATCAGGTGATCTGTGCTTTCACACTTGTGCCTTATAAGATCTAAAAGGGTCCAATAAGTATATACAAGTGTGCACGTGTATAGCCATAAATAAATAACTTTTGCCAGAGTGGTATGGGAAATGGAAGTAATTAACTCTACAATTCAAATTCAAGTTAGGGTGAAATCCAGAGTAACTATGCGGAGTCCTTGCTCGGGTGTAAGAACAATTTACTCTGGATTGCAATATGAATTTCCCATAGGTTTTCACTAGGTGGTGCAGTAACTACGGGTGCACATAATGTCTCTTACGTGCTCACGTAGTTGCTCTGGATTTGGCTGATAGTGTTTTTTCCTAAGAAAAATCCAAGTAAACCCCAATTATCTTCTATATTACCTTGCAGTGAAGTGTATGTCAAACACTTTTCAAGTGTATTAACTTGTGTGCAATTTATTTAATGCACATAAATTCAACGAACTGAACAAGCAGCTTCAAGTGCAAACATCCACAATTCCAGCAGTCAGAGAAGCCACAACGAGATAAGAACTACATTTTAAAATCTTTTTAAATAACCTATTTTTTTAACCCACTACCTCCAAATTCCTTGGGTAAGATCATTAAGTGAACCCTTTCTAAAGAAATCAACGGATGGGTATTTGCTACACAAATAAATATAGAGTTTGAGGTGACTCCAGGCTGAATTTGCTTTCTTCACTAATCCGTACTGGAAACTCCACTGTGAAAAAGGCACTTCTGAGAATACAAAAAGCCTGAAGGATTTGTGTATCTTTCAGGATGCAGTGCAAACAACTAGCTTACAGTAGGCCACCAAGAGCTGAGGAGCAGCAGCATCTATTCAAGTTTCTATGAACGTCTTAGCTTGTATTTGGAAGATACTCCTTATAAAAGAATAATTAATTCAAAAATGCTTTCTAAAGCCAAGTGGATCTCAAACCAAAAGTAAATTAAAACACAATTGCAGAAAGACACAGTCTCTCTTAGCACCCTGACCCTAATTATTTGACTCACAGTGTCTGCTGGAAGTTCTTATGTAAAGTTTCCCATTCTATGAATCAAATTGGACTGAAAATCAAGTATGTATTTTAAACTGAAATGAATAATAAAAATTATAATACAATATGCACAGATGTTCCTCTTAGATTTTATATTATCAGACTGAATTTGTTGTAACATATTTTAAACTTTCTTCCAACTATTCCTCAGGCTTTATCACTTTAGCTTGGATTTGTTTACCAGGATAATATTTTCATTTTCTTCCCTATAACTATGTGTCATATCCTTTTTCACAGTAAGTTTTCAGATAGGGCCTTTCCTTGCAAATTTTTAAGCACTTTCTAAATAAACACATAAGAAACATTCAACAAATCTGAATTAAAGAAGAAAGAAAAACAAGATGGTAAGTTGCCTACAAGGGTTTCATATGGATTTTTAATTAATAAAAGACTAAAAATTTACAGTCTATTTTTTGTTTCCACTTTTATTCCTTCCAAGCAGAGAAGGATATGCACCATCCACACCTTATACATGCCATCTCTGGCTTCCAACCTGGTTTCTACAAGGATCTGACATTACTTGTGACATTACATTTTTCTTTACACACCCCCAAATCCAGAGTAACTACAGGAGCACGTAAGAGACTTTATGTGCACCCATAGTTACTGCACCACCTAGTGAAAACCTATGGAAAATTCAGATTGGAATCCAGAGTAAATTGTTCTTACACCGGAGCAAGGACTTCCCATAGTTACTCTGGATTTTGCCCACAATCACTTAAAACCACTCACATCAATTTCTGCAGCTCCCCTTCCAGATCCCTTTTCACAGGATAGGAGTTTAACACTAGACCTTCAGCATTAGCTTTTAGAAAAATAAGTACCACCAAGAAAACAGTCGTGATATCAATCAGTATAATCAGATTTACCCCAACTGTTTAAAAGATGTCTACCTTCACATCCACATCCAACTGTAAACATTATTTATCCATGTGCATACAGCTACTCCACCCTTTCACTTCCTCTGACATATGAAAAAGAAGGAGATTAAAAGGAAGTTGGAAACCATCCTTAGGATATTTTTTTTCTTTGCAGTGTTATGGTTACGTTTCAGAGCACTTCAAATTTATACACTTAAGGCAACAAAAAGTTTCTGGATCAAGTGAATCTTCCTCCACACCTTGCTTTAAAGATGATCTCTTTTACAAACATTTACCAAAGGACAGAAAGTTCAACATTAGTTGGTTTTCCATCTCAAAATTATGGGTGGGGTGCCTAATAACTTTTGGAGACTGACAATTTTAATTGCTCCACAAAAAAAGGTTCCACTGAGAGCAATTTGTGTGGAAGGGGGGAATTTTGCCAGATATTCAGGATGCTATTCTAACCAGTTTAGGCCAGCTCAACTCACCTGCTCTCTGTTCCTCCAACGGTGCAGAGATGCTGGGGCATGTCTGTGTACTGGCCTAACCAAGGGTGACCATAAGACCGGAAATTTCCGGATTTGTCCTCTTTTTTAGCCTACTGTTTGGGTGCCCTCCGAAAGGGCTTCATTGTCCTCCATTTTGGCACTTTGCAATGGGGTGTAGTGCCCTATCATGTCATACGTCATTGGATTTGTGTTGAAGAGCAGAATCCAATGCAAAAATCAGTTTAGAAATGTCTCTTTCCTATCAAAAGTTATGGCCAAAAAACCTAAAAATAAAAAATATGCATTGAGCTCTGTGGGAAAGTGAAAGTGCTCAATACCACGGTTTTACTCATGAGTAGACAAACATGCCATTGTCCGCCAGAAAGGCCAGGCTGAAAGGAATCCAAGACCTTGTCCTCCTTTTGAAGTTTGGGCATCTGGTCACCCTGGCCTAACCCAACCCCTAGGAGTGGTGCAAAGAGCCTTATGGCACTTTTATGACATCTTCAGGCCAGCACAGGACTTGTGCTGGGACTTATGCAGGTCTGTTCTAACTGGTCTAACAGGGGGTTAGTAATGCTGGTCTAACAGGGGGTTAGTAATACAACTTCAGCATGCCATTTATTTTGAGGGCAAGTCCAGGTTTGACAGGTGTCAAAGTTTCCTAGTACTGGACAAGATGGAAATCACTCCAGGATCTAAATAAAAATAATAATCCAACCGAAAAACTGATGCATAAGCAATCTGCAACAACCAATATGCACGTTATAAAGAAAAGATCCATTGTAATTTAGAAGCATTTCTTTATCAAGTGAAATTAGGCAGCATAATTTGTTTCCCTTGCAAAAGATGTAACTAAATTAAGTCCTCTCAAAAAATGGTTTTTACTTACCGGTAAATCTAAGGTAGCTAGAACAAACAGATCAAATCAGTACGTCTTTACAAGAAATCTGTCTTTTCCACTTCTGTATATTTTGGATTTCAGAGTTTATTTACTCTACTTTTTTGGCACTGAGTCCGTGAGACACGCCAATACAATATTTGTTTAAATGCTATTTTATGCGGCATGCGAGAGCAACGTTTACTTTCAAATTCTTGGACATCCCCAGAGACCCCATTGCATAAAAATGAGAGAAAGTTTTACAACCGCTCTTTTTATCTCTTACAGTCAATAATGCGTCAATTTCAAAACCCAGGGAAACATATGAATTGCAAAAGTGTACCAAAGTATGGATAGGATCTGAGAAAAATTGGATAAAATTGAAGAAATCCAAATAGACCATCTCCTTATGTGCACCATATAGATATTTTTTTAAGCAGCCAAGGTACAGCAATCAGTCTATGCACATGTCTTCAGTTTAGCTGTAACAGGAATCATTCTGGCAGAAGTTATTAACTTCAGGTGTCACTTATTTCAAAGGAAGAGAAGCAAGTGTTTAAGGGTGCAATACTATCCATGCCCTATCCTATACAGAAATAAGCCCCATTGTGTTCAATGGGTCTTACTCCCAGGAAAGTGTGCTTAGGACTGCAGCTTAACTCTAGCATTGAAATCAATGGAAGGCTGAAGTCCTTTACTTCGGAAGGGACTGTGTCCTTGTGAGCATATAATGCACCCACAAAAGCAGCTCACACCCATCTATATTTTGCCACATTTCATTTCTTTGTTGTGGCTAAGTATGTCATCTTGATCGGTTGTTACAATTTTATTCCTGTGGTGCTTTACAATTCAAGCTTCCAGATAGTTCTGTAAAGTTTTGTGAGTTTTCATGCGAGATGAATGTAGAAAATGTTCTCTCAAAAATTGCCAGATGTGCCTTGTTTTATGTAGTCCACCATAGCCTGTTCTAATGTAGCTAAAAACCCACAGGCTACCAGCAGCATGCCAATTTTAGAACACTATTGATCTGTTGTAAATAGACTGGGTACCTAACTGGGTACCACATCTAATCTAATCACTGGGTACCACATCTCCATGGTGCCCCTATATTTTGAACATGGTCACCAGGAGCTCCTATGTGGAAACATCTGTACTTTTCCCTTGTCTAAGCTAAGAGCTATATTGTTTAAAGTGTCCCCTTGAAAGCATCTAAATAATCTCTTTTTTCCAGCTTTAAAGAAAAGTGTAGCAGATTGAGTTCTAACTCAAAGCATCCTTGATATCAGCTGTACAAAAACTAATAACAGGAAAAGCAGCGCAGGTAACTAATGCAGACAAGCCCAGCTGTGGGTCTATCAAGAGTGGGAAACAAAATCTAGCATGAAAATTCTCAACAAATTGAGTGTGTGTGAGAACAGAGGTGTGGGTGGGTGCATAAGACATCCAAGATGAGTCTCCCCCCCCCTTCCATAGTTGTCTTCCAAGTCTTTAATTTCTGGGGAAAAGAAACCCCCTCGGCTCTACAAATCCTTAATAGGATTGGCGCCCAGCTCACTCCAAGCCTCTCCCCATCACACAGGGATCAAATTGCAGGGGTGGATTTTTGAAATTCCTTTGGAAATATACTTGCTGAAAGATTGCTTTGGGGCGGAGAGAGGGTTTGATGGTGGTGCAGAAGAAAAAGTTGGAGGGAGAAAATTTCGGGGAGCAAGTGAAATTTTGAATGTGCTCCTCCAGAGAGAAAAAAGCTCTGTAAAGATTGTAAGGATGCAGAAACACATCTTCCTGTAGTAAACCTTTTGTTGACAGCCGTGGGTGCATGTTTAGAAGTTGCAGAGAAGTAGCTGTCATTCTCTGTTAGGTTCCAACTCCCATCGAGTTACTGACTTGTCTGGTCCCAGGAAGATCTTGGACCTCACTTACTGGACACTGGACACCTCACTTACTCACTCAGTGTGTACAGCACACATATGTGCAAGATCTCTCTGAGGAAAACACCAGCAGCAATTCATGTACAAAGTATGGAGTGGGAAACAGCCACATGTGGGCCTCCTAACTGCATGGTAGTGATTGATGAGTGATGGGTGGAAAGGATTAGGACCAGATCCTAACTTCTGGTTGTCACAATCCTATCCCCACACTTACCTGGGAGTAAGTCACATTGAGTATAACAGGATTTACTTCTGAGTAGAAGTGAGCTCTGAGGTTGCAATCCTACCCACACTTTCCTGGGAATCACCCCCACCGAACTTACTTATAATGTAGGATTGCCACTTGTCCCAAAAAACAGGGTCAGTCCCAGGACCGGATTTAGGTTTGATGAGGCCCTAAGCTACTGAAGGTAATGGGGTCCTTTATATGTCCAGCTGTCCTTTGTCAACAACAAATTGTTGCTGTTTTTTGTGTTGAATATATGCTATACGGTAATTTATGGACCTAATAGGGACCTAAAGCCATTTGCACATAAAATATGTATTTTATCAAAGTAATTGTTAAACTGAAATACAGTTTGGGGGGGCCAAGAGAGTGGGGCCCTAAGCTATAGCTTGTTTAGTAAATCCAGCACTGGATTATAACTAGATATAGGATTGTGTTCTTATTTACAGTGGGACTTGCCTAAAAGACATGCCTGTGTTTCCTCTCTGACGCTGGGTTTCTTCTCTACACACTTTCCTGGGAGTAAACCCCATTTAGTATAAAGGGGTTTACTTCTGAGTAGAAGTGATGCCTAGGCTTAGGCTCTGAGGCTGCAATCCTATACACACTTTCATACACAGACCACAGTGGGACTTACTTCTGAGCAGACATGCTAAGGCTTGGGTTCTGAGGCTGCAAACCTACACATACCTTCCTGGGAGTAAACCTCATTGAGTATAATGAGACTTACTTCTGAGTAGACATGTTTAGGCTTGGACTGTGAGGCTGCAGCCTTTCCCACACTTTCCTGGGAGTAAGCTCCATTGATTATAATGGGACTTACTTCAAGGTAGACCGGCATAGGCTTGGGCTTTGAGTCCCTTCTCCAGAGACTGATGCTTCTTCCACCCTCCAGCCTGACTGGGGCAACCCCTTACCCCAGGGTGGTGGAGGAATCCATTCCCCCCAGGTCCCCTATCCATCCAGGCATCCTGAGCTCCTCGCTCAGCAGCCCCACCAAGTTCCCGCCAGGCTGCCCTGCACAAGGACCCCTGTGGAGTACCAAGTGTCATCACCATAAAAGAGGACAAAATGTAGGACACTCCAGAAAATGTAGGACTCGACAAAACAAGTTAAAACACTCAAATGTTTTTCTTTCATGTGGTTACTTTAAACACTAGATTGCTTATGATTAAATTTTAAAATATTACACAGGATGATGATCATATGCCATAACCACAAAAGAGGACAGGGAATGTAGGACATTCAAGCAAAATATAGGACATGACAAAATAAAAGCTAAAACACTCCTATATACTCTATTGCCTTCATGTGGCTAATTAAACACGATATTATTATTAATTTTAAACTATTACCTATAATTTATTACATATATGCTGCAATCCTAAAGGGAGTAAGACCCACTGAACACAATGGGGTTTACTTTTGAGTAGACATGGTTAGGATTGTGCTCATAATTTATTAATTACAACTACATGCTGCCCAGCTAGAAGGAAAAGGACAATGAAGATTATTTTTTTCCAGGACACAAGGCTTTAAAAGTGGACATGTCCTGGGAAAAGAGGACATATGCTCTTCCTGAGTATTACATCTAATTGCAAGAAGGCTCCACGCTGCCTGCTCACAAGGAAAAGGAGAACAATGAAGATTTTTTTCCCCAGGACATGTCCTGGAAAAAGAGTTCAGATGGTGACCGGGGGGGGAGAATCCCCCACAACACCTCCCCAGGGAGAAGGAGCACCAGCCCTCCCCACCTCTGCCCATCCAGCCCCTAGGTAGGAGGAGAAGCAAGTTTACCCCTAGAGAAGTTCCTTCAGTGGGCAGCTCCCCATGGTCCAGCCTGGCTCTTTTGTGCCTCCTTCTCCAGGCTCACCGATCCGGGCTGTGCGCTCTGCTGTGGGGCTGGAGGCTCATCCAGGATGGTCCTGGAGGGAGAGAGTTCAGCAAAGTGTGGGGAGCCTCTGCTGCTGCTGCTGCTGAGGGTGAGGAGGATGAAGATGAGGATGATGAGCTGCTGCCCTCCAGCCATCCATCATCCCCTTGCAGGACATCAGATGCGCACACTGGAGAAGTTGGGGGAGGCTGCAGAGGGAGGAGAGGAGGGGAGAAGGAGGCCAGCTCTGCTTTCCCCCCAGAGAAAAGTTGGGCTGGGAGGGAAGGAGGGGGCAGAGACCTCGGGGGGAGGGGAAAAAGAAACTTTCCTCTCTCCCACCCTTGCAAATCCAGTTGGGGTTTGTTGGCTCAAGTCAGATGATCTGCGGAGTCCAAATCCATTGACTGATCTGTTTTCATTCTCATCCACGCCTCCCCTCCTTCCTCTCCCTCCTCCTCCTCCTCCTCCCTGTCCTGACTCAGTCTCACCAGGAGCTGTTCCAGATAGGCTGGGCTTCCGAGGAAGGTACATGCCCAGGAGGTACAGCTAGGAAGGGATGGATGGAGGGATGCAGAAGAAACTGGCTGGTCATCATCACAGGGATGAAGACCACAGCTGAACAGGTGATGATGGTCCCAACCACAAAAGAGGGCTCAAGGCATTCCAAAAAGCAGGACCTTTTCTTCAGCCAAGAAAAATGGAGGACGTGACAAAACTAATTTTAATTGTTAATTTTAAACTCTTTTTTTACTATTAAATTTAAAAGTGTTACATATATACTTTTAAATTTTGTTAAATCTAGATCCGGGGTGATGTCTGAAGAACAAAAGAGGACTCAAGGCATTCCAAAAAGTCGGGCATCCAAGAAAAATGCAGGGCAAGACACTTCTATATTGATATAAAACACTTCTGTATTGATATAAAACACTTTTATATTGATTTCATGAGATTTCATATATTGAAATCAACGTATATGATTGATAACTCTTTCTTACTATTAAATTTAACATATACACTTTTAAATTTAGTTAGTAGTATAAGTAAATACATATAAGTAAAAGTGTATTAATATAAATAATATATAAATATAAATAAAAGTACTGTCTATCATGTACATATTTATTTCATATTACATACATATATAATATTGTACAGTACATACTCTTACATGTAACTGGTTAATTGCAAGAAAGCTCTGAGAAGGAGGACATTTAAGTTATTTTTCAGGAGGACACAAGTTCTTTTCCAGGACACAAGAGGACATGTCCTGAAAAAGAGGATATTGGACACCCTGGACAATTCAAACCTTTTGGAATAGGAGCCCCCCCCCCTCTCTCTCTCACACACACACACACACACACACACACTTTGAGATACCCTAAGATACAATGGCTACAATACCCAACCATGCTGGTTTGTATTCTCAGGTACCACTCACAGTAGTTTGCAGCCTTCAATATACTCTAGTTCTAGTAAATGTGGGACTTCATTTCCAAGACAAAAGGTTGACCTCCTGGGTCAAGCCATTCATATCTGTGGGGTGGAGGACACTGCTGAAATTTATTCCATATGGTCAGGATCCAGATACCATGCTGTTGTCTGAATTTTGATTTGACCTTCCACAAGAGTTGGCTGTTTCTTATTATTAATCCTACAATCCAGAGTAACTACGGGAGCATGTAAGAGACATTATGTGTCCCCACAGTTACTGCACCACCTAGTGAAAACATATGGGAAATCCATATTGCAATCCAGAGCAATTTGTTCCTACACCAGAGCAAGGACTCCCCATAGTTACTCTGGATTGCGCCCGTAAACTCCAGTGCAAAACCTTTTTGGAAAACTAGTCATGCTATTGCTTACACGGGAGTCATAAGGAGGCAGATCACAAGGTTCTCACAGTTGTAGAGCATCCCTAGTGAATTTTTGCAACATTCACCACTATGAGTATACAAAGTAAATGTGTCCCCTGAAGATTGTGCAGCTAGTCATGACTGATAGGATGCAGCACTCATCCATGTTTTTAAGCCAAAGAACCAGCACTGTCCAAAGACATCTCCATGGTCATGTGGCCAGCATGACTATACACCAAGGTGCACAGAACACTGTTACCTTCCCACCGAGGTTGTACCTATTTTCTTGCATTTACATTGGCGTCTAACATAAAGAATGCCTCACGTAAAGTATGTTTCACGTAACAAACAAAAATTTCTCTAGGATTCTGCTTCACATAACAAACTGTGCTTTACGTAAAGAACATATTAGTTGGCAGTTGGGGCTGACGCGCTGGCCGGCAGCCTGTTTCAAAAGCTTCAGGGCTGCCTAGCGCACCTGCCCGTAGTGAAAGCAACACTTCCATGCTGTTTCTCCTGTGGCCAGACATCCACTGGGCAGAGGGAGAGAAGCGCAGTGGAGAAGAGGGAAGCAGCTCAGGGCTAGCCAGAAGGGAGCAGGGGAGAGAGAGGCTCAGGATGGAGAGAAGGAGAAAGTGGGGAGACACTTTGAAGGTGTCTTGGATTGCAGCCTCCTAACCATGTCTACCCAGAAGTAAGCCCCATTGTGTTAAATGGTCCCAAGAAAGTGTCTTTAGGACTGCAGCCTAAGTAGACTTCATAAAATTATTTACATTGAATGCATGTTTTGAATTCAATCCCAGTGTTCTGTCATCATTTTTACATCCAGTTAATATTTTTATATGAATATTTTGGGGGTTGTGGAACCAATCGTCTGGGTTTCTATTATTTCCTATGGGAAAATCCGCTTCACGTAAAGAACGTTTCACATAACAAACATGCCTTCAGAACAAATTAAATTTGTTATGTGAGGCATCACTGTACGTGCTTTCTAACTGCTACGTTGGCAGGAGCTGGTCACGGGTCAGGAACTCACTTCATCTTGCAGTTCTTTGGTCTCGAACTGCTGACCTGCTGATCTTCAAGTTGACAGGCACAGCACCTTTAACCACTGAGACACTGCAGCCTTGAACCTCAACTAGAAGGCAGTAACACTGATGATGAACAACAAAGTATAGTGGTACCTTAGTTTAGGAGCATAATTCATTTTGGAAGTATGCTTGTAATCCAAAATGTTTGCATATCAAAGCAAATTTCCCATGAGTAATAATGGAAACTCAAACGATTTGTTCCACAACCCAAAATCATATATATATATAACTGAAAAGTCAGTGACTGCCTGACTGACTGATCAATGACCAGCCAAAACTGCCACACCTAGAAGTGTGAAATTTGGGGAGGGAGTTCCATCCAACCCACTAAGAACTGATTTTGGGAAATTCAAATTGGAAGGGGGTGAAATGGGGCACAACACGTTTTCATCGCTATACTTTACATTTAAGAATTGCTGCCCCAACCTCTGGACCTAGAAGCATGAAATTTGGGGAGGGTATTCCTTCTGTGACATGAGCACCCATTAAGTACTGATTTATAAAGATTTAATCCCTAAGGGGTTTCAACGTGTTTTTGTCCTATACTTAATATTGAAGTATTGTTTTTAGCTTATATGTTTTTAGCGTATATGTTTTAATGGTTTTTAATTGAATGTTCTATTTATGTTTTTAATTATGTTTTAATAATGTGAGCCGTCTTGAGTTGGTCTACGACCCGAGAAAGGTGGGATACAAATTTTAAAAATAATAATAATAATAAGACTAACAAAATTGAGTTGCACTTGCACTTGCCTGGTAAGGTTGCCCACATTCAGAGGGGATGGTGCACGACGGGAGGAGGAGGGTTTGGTGGATGGTGCAGGGCGGGGGAGGGAGGTTCTTGCATGGGGTGGGTTCTTGCAAAGGAGTTCTTGCATGGTGGGTTCTTGCACAAGGGGGTGTTGCATGGGGGTGGTGCATGGAGGTGTTGTATGGGAGGGTACCAGGGGGTGCAGAGGAATGCAGGTGGGAATTGGCTTAGGGGGGTTGTGCATGGGGGTTTTTGCATGGGGGTTGTGCACCTGGGTTTGTTTTGTACAGGTGGTGTTGCTCAGGGGTTGTTGCATGGGGGAGTTTTTGCAAGGGAAGGGTTGTACGGGGGGTTGTTGCACAGGGGGTTGTTGCACAGGGGGTTGCATGGGGTGTTGCACAGGGGGAACGGGATGTTAAATGGGGTTAAAGGTGTGCAGGGGGGGTTTAAGGGTTTGCCTAGGAACACAAATATTCTTGAAATTTTACTCCCACGATGCAAGTATATTTAGCTAGTATTTATATAAAAGTGATAACAATACTGTCATAGAATACAAAATAATAAAGAAAATACAAAAAATAAAGAAAAATAAAACAAATTAACCTGCACATAGTCTTGCTGGTCTCTCAGGCTCAAATCTGTTCCTTTACACAGGAGTGACCCCCACCAATTATAATAGGGCTTCCTTTAGAGTAGACATGCAAGGCTATGTTTCTCAGGTTCCTTTCCATTGCCTCCCTTACATAGGAGTGAGCCCCATTGACTGTAATAGGCTTACTTCAGAGTAGACATGTATAGTCTCTCGGACAAGCTGTGCAGGTGGCTGGTGGAGCATTGAATCCAGACATATCCTGGCCTGGACTTTTTTTTCTTGTTTTACAGGACATCGCTTGTATCACAAGTCAAAATATATTAGAAATGTTTGCTAGTCTTGAAAAACACTCTCAGTCCAAAGTTTTACTGTACTGTATTCCAACAAACTTCCGTAGTGGCTAAGAAGGTATTCTTGGTGCACACATCCACAGGAATGCCCCAAAGAGGTGGAGGAAGGTTATCACTTGAGCACTCAGCAACTGCCATTGTGCATGCGCAGAGAGGTGATACTCTGACACATGCTGAGGTTCTGCAAAGCATCACCAGCTTGTGTATATGTGTATATGCATGCAGAAACCCCCATTTCATTATGTGAGAATAAATTGACAATGGAATACAAACTATGCCCCTCAATTTTGATCACAGACTATAGCTAGGTCATTTGGCAACTGAACTGCATAAATTATTTGACATCCCCATAAGTTGAAATTATTTAAATAATTGTTATTAGTATTCATTAATACAATTAATTAGATATTAATACAAATTTTCATATTTTAAAAATAACCTTACAAATTAAGCCTCTATTTTATTCTTTCTGGGAGGTGCTAAGGCTGCCTTCAGGAGCACTTGTTGAGCTCACTTTCACTGGATTGGGACCATTCTGGTCAGCTTACATTCTGCTGTGCCAGACCTGAACATGAGCCAAGCCACCTTTGGAAACTCAAGAGTAAACACAGTTGTGTAGCTCAGTTCCACTTTCCATAGGGCTCATTGGAAACTTTAAATTTGATCTGTGGGGGCTGCATTCATTGGATCAGGACCATCCTGGGGGCATTGGATTCCTCTCAATCTCCCTTTTCCAAGAGACTAAGGAATGGTTGCCTACTTGCAAGTAAAGGCACCATATGGCTCAGTTTCACTTTCCATAGTTTCACTTTCCATGCATTATTTGTTTTGTTTTTGCCCATAACTTTTGATAGGAAGGAGGTATTTCAGAACTGTTTTTTGCATTGGATTCTGCTAGAAAATACAAATCCAATGGGGTAACATGATGGGGTTATTTTGAACCTTCGTGATGTTGGTCACACACACACCTAGGTTATCACCTCCTGTGGATGGTGCCCAGGGCCACCTCCCTCCACCATCCTCTCATGATCTGTAGTCTGTCCTTGGCTATCTGCAGTACTCACAGCCATCCTGGCACTCACAGCCATTCTGATACTGTTCATAGGCAGTGTTTAAATGGCTCTGCCGCAGGCAAACTGACCTTCAGAGAAGCTATCTTCACAATTTTGACATTTCCAATGGCCATTTTTAAGGGCTCTTCACTAGCCATTGGCACCATTTTGCGAGCTCTGTTGCAGGCTGCATTTCCTGCTCGTACCTGGAAAGTTTCCTGTTGGCAGATTAGTTAGCAGAGGGTCTCTTGCTGGCATCTCCCCCTAACCCCACTGATCCCATATGTTCAGTATATGCTATCTACAAATTTGGTATATGCTGGAGTTTCCAGGAACCTAACCCTAGAGGATTACTGTCTCCCCCTACATATTAAAATAGAATCTAATGTTACCGTAGTTCACTGATATTGATTCAAAGTGTTGATTATCTGAATGCTGTCAGCATCTCTAAAGCCACTTCAGTTAAATGGTGCTATACTTAAAAAGCACTTCAGCACATCCTTGCTGCTCAAGTATCACTTGATCTAATAGTCGCATGCACCACCTCATGGTCTACTAATAGAAGATCATGCCTCACATCCCACTTGAATAATGAGCATCAGCTGATAAATAAGCACATTAGGGGCTTCTAGGTGTGGGCTAGGCCTCCATAATGAGAATACCTGGCGTTCATTGATGACTTTGGGTGCAATCCTAACCTAGACCAGCCTAACTCATCAGTCTTCCCATTCCTGTGGTGATATAAAGAGGCAAGCGTATATTTGTGCACTTGCTTAACCATTCCCTATGAAAAGCCCAGAAGTGTCGTACGGCACTTTGGTGACACTCCCAGGTTAGGGTTGCCATACTTTTTTCCAAAAAATTGGGATAGGACCCTCTGTCCCATTTGCTTTTATGTGAACACAACCCCAAAAATTGGGATTGTCCCTGTTTTGCAGGACATATGGCATCCCAAACCCAGGTCACCACAGGATTTATGCCGGGGCTTATGCCAGCCTAACTGGAGATTAGGATTGCAGCCTTTGTGGATGAATGTCACCGGGATTCGTTTTATATGATGATTCATGTACAGAACTGTAAGAATAGGAGGATACTCAATATCTTCGAGAAAATAG
This sequence comes from Cryptoblepharus egeriae, assembly GCA_030015325.1. NCBI lineage: Eukaryota > Metazoa > Chordata > Lepidosauria > Squamata > Scincidae > Cryptoblepharus > Cryptoblepharus egeriae. The sequence continues at coordinate 64,797,556 of JAREYC010000001.1, read as the reverse complement.
TCACTGTGTTTAAAAAAACCTGGCACAAAAAAAAACCATGGAGAAGAGAGGCCCTAGAGGAGACAGCAATGAAATCAAAGAAAATGTTTTATACAGGTCTTGTCCATAAAGCTGCTTTATTCAGAGTCAGACCATTGGCCCATCTATTGTCTGTATTGAAAGGCCTCACAACTCCAGGATTATAGGCTGAAGACCTACCTTGTGATGCAAGTGTCTGGACCTGAGTCTTTGAACAGACTTCTTTGACAGGTTTTCTGTTTGATATGAAGCATGAATGACAATAGGAAAAAGCTATCTGTGGGGCTTGATCAGATGGCTCCTGATCGGAACATACATGCAAGTTCATACTTGGAGTTTTTTAATCCAATTTCGGTCTGTGGATCACAGCAAAACATTGGCATCATTAAAATTTCTTCCAGAAAAGTCCCACTGGCAACAAACTTGCACCAGAGTTCAAATTATCCATCTCCAAGACAGTGGCACCCGGGAAAGCTGAAAGAAGAGGACAATGAGGCACCACAGCACAGTTTGGGAACTACTATAAAGGCCCCAATGGGATTTGAACAATTAATCCCATGAGAAGTTACCACATCATGCTTCCCTGAGGGCTGGCGATACTCAACCTCCCACACAATTCTGTTTTTTGAATATAATCGGAGCAATTTGAGTCCAAATCTTGAGAAAGAGGGAACTTTGATAGCATTACACTAGTCAGTGCATCAACCTTGGCCTACTCAGTGCACACTGGTATATTCAGAACATGTTGTAACTCTTAGCATATGTACCAAATAATAGATTCGTATAGATTATTTCGTATAGATTACTTTGGAAACATTTTCTAGGATATGGCGTGTTTGGCCGCAGTGTTTGGCAGGACTGTATAGTTCAGTAGAATTGCACATGCCATTGCTGACCATGCAGAAGGTCACAAATGTAATGCCAGTCATTTTTAAAGACCTCTGCCTAAAACCTTGGAGATTCAGTATATTCAGTGTTGAGTCTAATACTGAGGTTCATGGACCAATAATTTAATTCACAAAAGGCATAGCCAAGACCTCCTCAAGTGCTGTCCCTCTGGCCTGGTTAGGTCAGGTCAGACTTTTGCTCTTCTAACTGTAGCCCATTGCTCTCCTTTTTACCCTACAATCCAGAGTAACTATGGGAGCACGCAAGAGACATTTACGTTGACGTAGTTACAGCACCACCTAGTGAAAACCAATGGGAAATTCATACTGCAATCCAGAGTAAATTGTTCTTACACTGGAGCAAGGACTCCCTGTAGTTACTCTGGACTGTGCCCTAAAAAGCTCTGCCCTTGTCTTTGTTTCCCCAATCCAGGAAACAGTAGAAGTAGGATCAGGGAAGTAAATTGTCAAAGTGGGTAAATTGTCAAAATGAGAAACAGGTGCCCTACCAGCCATCTTCTCCCTTGAGGTTTTCAGTTGGATGGGCTGGCCTTGGACTCAATATAATGCAGTGTCTCATAAGTTCATTTGACATGTTCATCAGGCTAGACTAAGCATCTAATGAACCCAGTTTGATGCTGAGTTGGATGTGCCTCAAAATCAAAATTAAGGTATTAATTGTGTGAATCACTCCTGATCTCTTGTCCTGATATGCCTCTCAGCTAGACAATTGCGCTTAGGATAAGTGACATAGGGCACAATCCAGAGCAAGTTCAGCCTGCTCTGCCCTAACTGCTCTCTCCTAACTATTCTGTATCCAGAGCAGAAAGTTATGCTGCATCCAGAGAGTCAGGAAGCCTGGGCTGCCCTAACTATTCCATAGTATGTTAAGTAATTGACACATGGGGAGGACTTGCTCCTGAGGAGACACCCCTCAGATCACACTGAACAAGGAACAGCTGTGGTGCCTACAGTGGTGACATGACTCTGTGCATCACCCGGTGCAGAAGTCTGTGGGTCACCCCTGGGATGCGCACACCCCCGCACCTGGACTGTGCAGTTGTCAAAGTTGGCGCCTGCGCAGTTGTTTCTGAAGCCAACTGGCTTCAGAAAGAGTACTGCACAGGCACCATCTCTGACGCCTGCACGGTACTTTTCTGAAGTCTTTCGGCTTCAGAGGAGACTGTGCAGGCGTCAGAGTTGGTGCCTGTGCAGTACTCTTTCTGAAGCCATTCGGCTGCCGCTCCGCCTCCTGAGTGAGGCCGAATGGCTGTGCAGAGGCGTGGACTTTCTCTGCTCTAAGGAAGTCTCCTCTGAAGCTGTTTGGTATGCTCAGTGTTTTTCTGCACAGTGCATCTCAGCTGGCCGTTCGGGCCAGCTCCGAGGACAAGTGGCAGCTTCTGGCTGCTGTTCCAACTTGGAGCAGGCCTGAATGGGTGTGCTGATGCCTGGGGCCTGCCAAAGGACAGTCAAACTCCTCTGGCGCATCACCCATACGAAGCGCATCACCCAATGCAGCCCACACCAGCCGCACCAGTCTGGTAATGCCACTGGGTGTCTGCCTTATAAGGAGTCCCTGATGAGATGCCAGTACATTCTACAGTGAATACAAAGGGCTTCTTGGAGTGGCCTGCTGTATCCTGAGGTTTGTGGGCAGCCGTAGTTTGTTCCATAACCTGAGGTTGAGAGGCACAGGTTGCACCTAGGATGGCCAAGAACTCAGATTTTTGGTCAACACTGCCATTTTTACTCGGGTCTTATCATGGACCCCTATGGGTCTACTCATTACTATACTTGCTCCTGAGGTGGTATGTCTCTGAGGAACTGGAAGAGGGCATTTCTGCCTTGAAACAGGCTTTGGATATAGAGTAACTGCTCTGCCCTAGGCAATGCTAAAGATGCCCTCAACTTGCCTCTCCTGAGCTGCTTAGGCTGCCCCAGTTAGGGCAGAGCAGGTCCACCTCTCTTAGGGCACCCTATCTTGCCTTGCTCTGCCCTAAGCCTCTTCCAGAGTAACTGGGCTGGAGCATCTTGCAGTTGCTCCACCCTAGTGATAAATAGGGCAACCCAAGGGCTCTGATGTGGACAGATTAGTTGCTCTGGATTGTGCTGATAGGCTAATTCGTAACAATATTGTCGTCGTCATCATTTATGTGAACTGTTCAAAGGGCTTGGCATACCTTACTCCAGTCTTTATAAGTTCTTGATGGGAACTTCTAAGTTCTTTATGGAAATTCTTATATTTACTCTCATACTGTTCTCATGGCTATTTGCTGGTTTTTTTTTTTTTAATTGTGAGCCCTTTTGGGACAGGGAGCCATTTAGTAATTTGACTTTCATTTTATCTACTTTTTTGCTGAAAACTAGCATATAAATATTTTAATAATATTGTGGATATAAAACTATGACTAGGATATGGTAGCAGCCTTAAAATCACCTGCTGAATTCACAGCAGAGGCATGATTTTTGATCAGGGCCTTCTGGGTTCATAGTTTAGTTTCTTATCCACTGCACTGGCTCTTGTTGCAAGGAGTGCTCACAATAATTAAGGGAAGACTGATTCATTGGTTCCCAAACTTAACACTGTGACCCACTTTGGGTGCAATCCAGAGTAACTACGGGGAGTCCTTGCTCTGGTGTAAGAAAAATTTGTTCTGGATTACAATATGAATTTCCCATAGGTTTTCACTAGGTGGTGCAGTAACTACAGGTACACGTAATGTCTCTTACGTGCTCCCGTAGTTACTGTGGATTGTAGGGTTTGTCAGCTACAACGTTTGTGTTTCTCCCCACAACTGCAAGGTAACCAGTCAGCAACGCACAAAAAGATCAAGTTGCAAGCCACCAGTGGAGACAGGGTGTCCCATCTCAATACCTTCAAGGTCCACCTTTTAGGATACCCGATCTTTGTCCAGCAACATGAAAAGGTCCATGCCACCAATTCACACATAGCAGTCTATCACATTCTGGCTTGTCTCTGACATAAAGACGAATCATGTTTGCAATCATGCGTAATATATTTCAGATTGGTTATATGGTTTATAGATTGCTTGTGTTCCATTGTCTGAATTCTCTGGTGTACTTGAGGATTTACGCATCTTTGCTCTTCATGAACATTTGTTCTTATTTGTTGCTTTCTCCAAAAATATATATCTCTTGGTTGCAATACTCTGTGGGACACTGCTAGGTCATTATTCCTTGAATTGTTAGGCTGTAAAGAAGCTATTTCTCACTAACTTGTGACACAGGAGGCTGAGACTGTGATGTCAGCTCATTTCTGGAGTTCCTGTTGTGATAACCCTTTTTTCATCAGGAAATTACATTTTTGATTATTGTCAGAAATATCTGCGATTTGCATACCTAATATTTCTCCCTTCATTTTTGCTCTTCTCTGTTGTATTGAGTTCTAACTGATGATCCAGTGGGTATTTAAATATTTTTGATGTCAAGTGTCTGCTGGTTGTTAACTATCAGAGCTACCTGTTGGAAAACTTTCAAGGCTCCTTTTAGGAAATATCATGTGCGATCAATTATTGGGTACCCCTTTCCTGCAATGTCCTTGTTCCTCAAGTGTGTGTCTTCACAGGTGAGGCTTAAATCACCTGTGAGGCCTGCTATGGCTATATATATTAATATCAGATATATTAATATCTGATCGTTAATGTGACCGAAAAAAACTGACAAGGAGCTTTAATAATGCAAATGTGCGTTCTGACCAATGTAGGTTATATAAAGCTGACTGAAAAAAGAGATGGTTCCCTTATCATCCCCAGGAGTGGCGCCAAAGTATTTTACGACCCTTTTGTGTCATCCCCAGGTCAACACAAATATACAGATATCAAAAATGGAATGAAGCATGATGATGCTCCTTCAGCCATGTGGCAACTTTCAAGGCAATCAGTAGTGTTTCTAAGGGGTGCAGGCCACACTGACGGAGCGGGTGACACCACTACTGGCTAACATTTTTTAAAAAAAATTGAATAGTACAATCATTATATATCAATCAATGAAATTATCAATTTCATGCAGAATGCAATGAAATAAATTGTGTTGAAAAATCTCAAAAAATATTGCAAAAAAAGGTTCTCCTCGACTGGACTCCCCTCAGTCTGTCCATGAGGCAGTTGGAAATTGAATGTTGGTGGTTGCCTCTCCTCAGCCTGCTTGACCCTTGACCCAAAATGGAATGATGGCCAGAAGATGCAGACACACATGGAAATTCCAGGCTTTTACGTAGATAGAAAATTATAACACAGGCTTGAAAAATTGAGGCCGCTGTGATAAGAAGGAAAAATCTGGCCATTAAAGAAGCACAGGGAAGATGATCCTCTTTGACTTATGGCAATTCCAAGAGCTGGTAAACAGTCATAATGGGGGAAAAGGTCCAATTAGAGGCTTGACAGCATGTTTTAGTCATTAACACAAAGCAAGAGTGCCTTGCTTTGCATTTAAAACACCGTACTACATATGGATGTTTCATTAAACCATGGACAAATGCTATATGTGGAACTATCAGGAAGATCACACAAAAAATAAGAAATAACATGTCTGTGCTATAATGTACATGAAGGAGAAGAGATCTTGCACCTTTATGTTATTGTGTTAGTGAAGTGCTTTTAGAATTTAACCTATTAACTTTGCACTCTTATTTAAGGCTCCTGTGCTTTTAGCAGTTGCATCTTCATGTTTGGAAAGAAGCAGCTGTTGAATGTCAGCGCTGACATGTTGCTGTTAAAAATGCAGAAGGCCGGAAAGGTGCCATTTCATTACTAGTAGCATTGCACCATTGGGATTGCCAAAGTTTTTATTGGTCTGCTCTTCTGCCTATAACAGCAGTCAGAGATACAGAAATTTAGCAGGTCAAGCTTTTCTCATGACTTTGTCTCCAAGTTGGGGAAAATTGTCATCTAATCATGCATTTTATCAGATTTCAGTTAAGTTCCCAAGGAGCAGTGTCTGTAAGAAAAAAATGTTGATTATCCTTACACTGCTAACAGAAAGAGTCACAGGTAACACAAATGGAATAAAAATACCAAGTAGGAAACCCATATCAATGTCTCAAAGTCTTTCATTTTATATACTGTATCAGTATACCTGACAGGGACAACGGAATACTCCTGTAGGATTATTACATTTACAGTACAGTGGTGCCTCACATAACAAGTTTAATTTGTTCCGGAAGCATGCTTGTTATGTGAAACACTTATTATGTGAAGTGGATTTTCCCATAGGAAATAATGGAAACTCAAGACGATTGGTTCCACAACCCAAAAATATTCATATCAAAATATTAACTGGATGTAAAAATGATGACAAAACATTACAACTGAATTCAAAACATTTAACCCAATGGGGCTTATTTCTGGGTAGATATGGTTAGGAGGCTGCAATCCAAGACACTTTTCAAAGTGTCTCCCCACTTTCCCCTTCCCTTCACCCTGATCCTCTCTCTCCCCTGCTCCCTTCTGGCTAGCCCTGAGCTGCTTCCTTCTTCTCCACTGCTCTTCTCTCCCTCTGCCCAGCGGACACCCGGCCACTGGAGGAACAGCAGTTACTTTCACTATGGGCAGGTGCGGTAGGTAGCCCTGACACTTTTTAAAAAGGCTGCCGGCCAGCGCATCAGCCCCAACTGCCAACAAGTGTGGTTGTTAAGTGAAGCAACGCTTGTTATGTGAGGCAGAATCCTAGAGAAATTTTTGCTTGTTATGCAAGTATTATTGTTATTTCAATTGTTAAGCAAGGCACATGTCAAGTGTGGAATCACTGTATACTGAAGAATTGACTTCTTTAACTAATTGTCAGCCCCCAAAATACATTGATTTATTCCTCCTTTGTATTGGTTTGGTTGCTTGTTTCATTTGTGCATTATATTCACACTTCTTTCAAGGAACACAGGGAAGCAAAAATAAGTTTATCACTTTTTTGTACAATCTTAAGGATTTTTATGTAAAAGCGGATAGATTCTAGTAAGTTCAATAAGATTTACAGAGCAGTCCAATGTCCATTTACTCAGAAATTTTTTTCCACTGCATTTGAGGTCTTACTCCCAGGAAAGCATGCACAGGTTCAAAACCTTATGACCTGATCCTATGAGTCAATAACGGCCTCTAATCTAGTGTTCCTCAGCCACCAAAGATGGATGTAAATGTGCTGCTGTCACACACTATAGCTCCACCAATGGAAATACCCGAAGGCTTTGTGCCTGCACCAGAATTACTCAGATGCTCCAGAGCGGGAGGTAAGGTGGTTGATGGGGTGATTTAGAGGGAGGATTGGGATGGGGAGTGGTCTGAACTGGAGTGTGGTAGAACCTGATTGCACATATACCAGATCCTATATCTACCAGCCCAGCTTGGACCCCACAGTTGTACCTTTCTTTGGCCATCTGAATGCAACATAGAATGCAACACATGCTTAGGCAGTGGCACTGCATAACGTGACACGGTGTGAGTTAGGATTGGGCTGTGAGTCCCTAGTAAGAGTGCTTACGATAGTAGTTTTAGTCCTATTTAGTCAGTCTGCTGTTCACTGAATACAAGACCCACCCAGGGTCAGCCTATTAGGCCAACTGAAACACCCATTCCAGGGAGCATTTTGGAAAAGGGCATTCACTTCTTTTCACTTGCCTCCATTGTGCCACCTCCTCCCACGTCCTGGCCTGGAAAAGGAAGGGAGGCAGAGCAAAAGTGAGGGGGAGAGGCGAGTGATGTCAGCACATCACCAGGTAAGGAAGCAGCACTTGGCAATCCATGTCGGGCACCAGAATGTTTTGTGTATTAGGTTTCACCCTATTAGGCTGGGTGAAGTTATATCAACCCAACCTTAATAGCAACTTGCCCAAGGTCAGTAATGAGCTTTGTGATCATGAGTGATTGCCACGCTCAGTGTTCTGCTACCCACTAAGATCATTCCCTTCTCTGCTCCTTGTGAGTATAGGAAACACTGAGAATCCCAAATGAGATGCAGGCGTTGCCACTGGACTGAGGAAAACGGTTAGTTATTATGTCACATCTACTATTTTTAAAGATTTTGTTACAGCCTCCATAACATGTTGATAGCTAGAGAGATCAATTAAGCTCTAAGAGGTTCTAATTAGCATCCCTGCAAATTGTTAAATTCATTACCCAGCCATCAAAAGGGGAGAGGAGTTCTAGCCTGTCACTGGAGTTATGATAAATCACTGCTAATTAACCCTCAAAGCTACGAGGAATATGTAGTGTAGTCAATGGAGCAAGGAAAGGAAGCCTGGACACCATGAATGGGAAGAAGATACGGTATAACTCCCTTTGCAGAATGTAATGATTTCTAGAGTTGAGTCCATGTTCTTACTCTCTGTTGCCTAGTTCAGTTATTCCTTAATTGTTTGTGTGACCCTTGGTTGGTAGTAAAAAGTTACTCTAGTGGTTAACCGTTAAAAACCAAACAAGTTTTTGGTTTCTTGCTAGCCTTGCTCTGTGCCTTGTCTTTGGTATGTTTTTGTTCTACCTCTTGTGAGGTGTATTGGGCTGAGATGATTGATCCAGGTCACCAAATGAGCTTCATGGCATAAAGAGGATTAGAAGGTCAATTTCCAAAGTCCTAGCCTAACACTCTAACCCAGTGGTTTCTAAACTGGTGGGTCGTGACATACCACTCAGGGAAGTACTTAGGTTTGGCTCCTTAAGGAGGAAGAGGGGATTGTGCCTGCTTTGTGCCTGCACCAGAATTACTCAGATGCTCCAGAGCGGGAGGTAAGGTGGTTGATGGGGTGCTCAATCCTCAAGAGCTCCATGGACATCTTGTTTTATTGTTTTGTTTTATTGTTTTAACAAATGTCTTTTAGCTTGTTTTTAATTGTTCTTAGTCTTTTTATTCATTCTAATTGTATTTTAATTATGTTTTAACTTGTATTTATTAGCTATTTTAATGGTGTTTTATTCTTCTCCAATGTTAGCTGCCTTGGGCTCCCTCTTGTAGGGGAGGAAAGGCAGGGTATAAATTAGGAAAATAAATAAATAAATAAAATCTGCAAAGAGCCCCATCGACACCTCCACAGGTCTTCCCAAAATTGGAAAAAACATTATTAGAAACCATTTCTGTTTCCAATCAAGAAACCAGACATTATTTACAAATGCATTTTAAAAATTTTCAAAGCTTGCAAAGCCCTGCAGAGATGACTCCACTGGTCTCTGCACTCGACAGTCCCCTTTTCTGGCTTCAGATGAACCAGGAAATTCCCCTCTTTCCCAATCATCAGCTTGGAAATCATGCTGGGATAATGTTGCAGCAATTCCCCACTCCTCAAACACAGGAGAATCACAGGTGTAGTGGTTAGAACAGTGGTTCCCAAACTTTCTCAACTGGTGATTCTCTTGACCAACTGGGCAATTGGCTGTGGTTCCCCATTAGGGCTACAGTCTCTATACAATGTATAGGTTGTTGGGTTTTTTGTGAAGATTCCATGCTGGTTTCTTTTGCTCCTCAGGGAGCTACAACTCAGTTTGGGAAGCAAACATTTCACCATCTCACTATTTTCTCATGACTTTGAATTACTGAGATTTGGAATTAAGAATTAAGAGCACAATCCTAAAAAAAGGCTACTCAAAAGTAAGCTCCATTGTGTTCAATTGTGTCCATTCAATTGTGTTCAATTGTGTCCGTTGTGTTCAATAGGTCTCACTCCCTGGGAAGCGTCTTTAGGATTGCAGCCTAAATAGCTAAACTCAAAGAAAAGTTTCACCTGCTTGAAGTTCCGTTATTGTGCTTTTGTTAAAGACGTAATGGTAAACACAGTAAACAAAAAGTTGGTGACCCTTAGGTATGATAATATGTAACAGCCAATTGTGCCAAGTTAGTAGGGGCCTTAATCTCAACCCCTGCCTTGCTAATTATTCACTCCTGATGATGTACTGGGTGCGGTTACTTGGGGCTGAAGGCAGGTCCTGTCAGCCTTTGGCCAATGCTTGACCTGATGATATCTCAAATTTTAGATGATGATCCTACACACACTGGAGACAAGTCCTACTCAACTCAGTGGAATGACTTCTACAAGAAATATCCACAAGACTTCTACAAAAGAAATCCACAAAAAAAATTCTACATGGTATAAAAACACTTTGTTGTACGTGGTTTTGTAAATGCATGCTGCCAACATTTTTTATTAACCACTGGCAACAAATGAGTGCCTTCCCTTTGGTTAGGAAAATGTTCTTCACCAAACCAGAAAAAAAAATTCACCAGTGGTTAATGGCTATGGTGGGTGATGGTTGGAATAAGCTTGATATAAGTTCATTTACAAATATTGGATGTAAGCAGCATTATGCTATCAGCATTCATGCAACCTAATTTGTTATACCTGTCTGTTATATTTGTAAGCTCTTCCCCATAACTAGAAGAAAGGGCTCAGATTCCTATCATGCCTTCAAACAGCAACCTGATAAATCTTTCCTAGTATAGGGATGAAAAGTATTATTGGAAGGGATGGACACTCAACAGGTTGATTTGACTGGAGTCATGCTAAGCAGCTGTTTTTGACAATTTGAATTGAATAATGGACATCACTGACTCCAACTCGACTTGACTCAAAAGAATAGTTAGCAGAAATAACTTGAACCTCTCAATAACTTGAGCTTACTTACACAACACACACCACTACCTTCCTTTTCTCCTGTGCATTTTTTCCCTCTGGGGCTTGCAACTCATGACTCAGAATGATTCAGACTCAGAAGAACTTGAAAAGTTTTCAAGTCATGATGGATGCACACTACAACTCATGAGTCAAGCTGCACATTGAGTGACTTCCTTGATGGTGTGCGACTTGAGCTTAGTGATTTGGGCATATCAATAGTCATTGGTGAGTGTCCGCTATTGAAGAAGCTAATCAAGGCCCAGGAAGAGGGTCTGGTGCTAAAAAGAAAATGTTGGCAATGCTACCTTTGCCCAAGCAGCAGGAAATCCTAAATCCGTTTTTACCCAAATCATGGGCAGTCTTAAAAATGGGATTTTTAAAAAGTATTTTTCAAAGTATTTCTTAATATTTAATTCCTCTATCAGGCATGTGTAATGGATTCCCTTTAATCATACAAAAAAGGGTGCATATGTGTATGTGTGTTTGAGTGAGATGTCATGCTTCTTTTTTTATAAACAGTTTTGATAAGTGGAGTTTTGACTGGTGGAGCTTACCAGTTCCACCAAGCAAGGAAAAGTTGTGCAGAATAACTATATATGAAGAACTCAATTTTTGAGCTGGGCTGTTATCAATTTTTGGAGTTATTACAATTATTGCATTGGATCCAAGCTCTTTCTTGCACAAACTTCAAAAGGTTATGGCATCCCCCCGCTCCAAAAATGAGTCTTTGCAGCCTCATTAGGATTGGGACATACTGTACAGGTTGAAGAACAGTGCTCTGTCTTAACACTCTCCTCCACACTTCCTCTTCTGCTCTTTTCCACTTCCTTTTCTAATCCAAAGGTTGAGAGAAAGAGGAGGAACGGTGGAATCAAGTGCACAGATAGAGGATGATGCAGCCAAGCCAGTTTGCTACCAAAGGCAGCTTGGGGGAGAGTAACTGGCCCAACACACCCCAGCAATGTTTGTTCTAGTGGCTTCTGCTGGTGTTCTTTTGCATTTTAGATTGTGAGCCCTTTGGGGACAGGGACCCATTAGCTATTAAATAGCTATTAATTTTTTCATTTTCTTGTAAACCGCTTTGTGAACTTTTCAGTTGAAAAACGTTAGATAGATAGATAGATAGATAGATAGATAGATAGATAGATAGATAGATAGATAGATAGATAGATAGATAGATAGATAGATAGATAGATAGATAGATAGATGGATGGATGGATGGATGGATGGATGGATGGATGGATGTACTATGTATCCAGGAATATGCTGTATTTGCAGGTTCAGTATGGAGGTCATGGGTGTACTAACCTGCTCTTCCCAGGATCACTTCAACAGGATCAGTATATTTTGTTTACACAGGGAGTTGGAGAAGAAGAGTAACACAAAAGTACATCAAACTCCGTAATCTGAGTAGTTTTAGTCCTAACAAGAGGATAACAAATATGAGCATTATTAAAAGGCAGCAGGTTTTAGGGTATTGAAATTATTTTCCCTTTAATGTTCAGGAGGGTCACCATTTAGATTTTCTACTTCAGTAAAATGTACTGGGTCAACACCGGCTTGTCACAAGTGTGTAGAGGGAAAAACCACTACCACACATTGGGAAGTAGATTGAAGGAAGAAAGACACAAAAAATTTAGTAGGTGATTGGTTATTTTCAGTTATCACTTTGGGACAATTCAACCATGTTGATCAGTCTATTCTCTCCCACCCCTTAGATTTCAACCATTATCAAGGCCTTTTAAAAAAATCATCACAGTATTCTGGACTAAATACTCCAGAATAATGTCTATCAACTTTAAGATCAAATTATGTAATATAGGGTGCAATTCTATACACCTTTTCCTGAGAGTAGGCCCTACTAAATACTATGGGACGTACTTCTGAGTAGACATGGGTAGGATTATGCTGATAGATTATAATCCAAATTAAATCCTTTTTATAAATAGCCATGTTTGAATACCAGATCCCTGTGTTTCCCAGGTAAATTAGGAGGAACGGGAGGGAAGTAATGAAGTAAGAACAGTAATTTGATTCATTTTGTAAGCACAGTTGAATTCCTCAATTATCCTATAGAGGCTTTATTATTATTATTATTATTATTATTATTATTATTATTATTATTATTATTATTATTATTATTATTATTATCCATAAATACACAGCGAACAATTTCATGCTGGTTTCATTCACATCACCAGTTGGACCCTTCCCGAGAGTCTAGGACTATGTGATGTAGTGGCGTATAATTCGTGCTGATCCCAGAAGAGCGGCTTTCTGCAGTTGACAAAGTGATATTTTGGCAATGCCAATAGTTTTCAGGTGCCTGCCAAGGTGTGCCAATTACCACTGGAACCACCTGCACTGGCTTACACCAGATATGCTGTAATTTGATTCTTAGGTCTTGGTAGCGGGAGATCTTTTCCAGTTGTTTCTCCTCAATTCTGCTGTCACCTGGTATGGCAATGTCAACAACCCACACCTTACTACTTTTTGTTATGGTGATATCTGGAGTATTGTGTTCCAAGACCTTGTCCGTCTGTATCCTGAAGTCATCGTCATTATCATCATCATCATCATCATCATCATCATTATTATTATTATTATTATTATTATTATTATTATTATTATTATTATTATTATTATTAAAAAATCAGTTTCCTAATCTGCTCTGATTTGTTTTTACCTGTCTATTCACAAAATATTTTAGAAACTTGGTCCTTGAGAATCTAAAAACAAATTACTATGACCGTCTGCCACCTAGTGGTGAAAATAATTTTTAATTTCAAAATTAAACAAGGGTTTGAAAAGTTGATTTAACAACACATGCAACTTTTGCTCCTTTCTACATAGGGTTGCCATATGTCCCTGAAAACTTGGTCATTCCTGGTTTACAGGGATTGCATTCATATTATGGCAAGTTTCACAGGGGATCCTGTCCTGGTTTTGTGGACAATAATTATGGCAAACCTGGTCTCAAATTGCTGATCTCTGCCAACCTTCAGGTCAAAACCACAGCAGAGTAGGCTTCATTTCATTGATTTGAACATTTCGTGAAGGAGACCCAAACACACCCTCATGTATATCCTTTCACAATGAATTACTGTGTGAATAACACAATGAATTTTCACAATGAATGATCGTAAGTTTGTAAAATCATCACAAATTGGTCAGGGAATCAGATGTATCAGCAAGCTGAAGTCAACAAGTGCAAGACCCACTAAAATGTTGGCTCTTATATATACCAATGTGCTGGTTGGTTGATTTGGATAGTTACTGAAAACCATTTCTTCAGAGAATAAAATAGATCGATCCTATGTATCTCTCTGTGCAGCAATCCTGTGCACCTGTGCTGGTGCAGCATCCTCTGTATCTTGTGGGGCAGTTTTGGTCTTCAGAGATCTCCTCAGGTTAAGGAAACATTTGCTGACGTGCCTCAAATAAAGCCCATGTGAGCCTGATAGATCACCTCGAGACTTTTGCCAGCTCATATAGGTGGTGTATCTCCAAGCTGATCAGTGCAGGCAGATCAGACCTGGAAAATATGGTGGAATTCAGCATTTGCCACCACCAGACATACCCTCACCTAACTTTGATCCACTAACTTCCCCAAACCCATTACAACCATATTTTACCAAGACGGTAGTGGATCCCACCTTGTTCCAACCCCTGAACAGCTGTCTCTTCCATAGGTGGAGAATGAGTGACTCTGGTTCATTGGAGTATGAAACTGGTTGTTCACAACTTACAGCAGCTCAGTGGTGGAGCACTTCCTTTTTCATTCAAAAGATCCTGGCTCAATCCCTGGTATCTCCAGCTGCAGTTGGAAAAGAGCCTTACCTGAAACCAGAGAGAGAGAGAGAGAGAGAGAGAGAGAGAGAGAGAGAATGAGAATGAGAATGAGAATATGCTGTGCTGGATGGATGGATCAATTTCATGTGATCATTTTTCATGGGCATACAACCTAGGCCTTGGGTAGAATTGCCCAAGAACTTATTTTTTTGTGTGGCAGTGCTCCTTATTTTGCAATATCCTTTAGAAATATGTTGAGAGTATCCAGGTGGGTTTGCAATATTGGAATCTTAATACAAACAATGAGGGTCAATTCTAGATCAACCAGATGTTAACAGCAAAGTTCAATTACAGCCTACTTCTTTGAAGAAATGTCATGTCCTTCAAACTTGTAAATATAATTTCATATTTATGAGTTCTCTTGCTAGCATTCAACAACTATGAATATTGTGCTTTTCTGCAGATATGACAGTTTCACATGAACTGAGCTCACTGACAACTTCATAGAACTCCAAATTTGAAAATGAGCTGGGAATTACTGTTTCTGGCAAATTCATTATCAAATTACTGTAACTGGCAAATTTATTATAAATTATTATAATTTATTTTCTGACTTGGCCACTCCTAGGAATGGTTTCTTTATTAAGGTCTGTCTTCTGTCAGATAGTTTTTAAACTAAAAACTAGTAGTTAGGAAACATTCTGTCCCTAGTGCAAGTAGTTTAGAATAAAAGTTTATTAAATATGTAGGTATTTTGTTCATGGAACAACAAAAGAACCACTATAAAAAAGCTAAATAGTCTTAGGTGAATTGATAATTAGGTGATAATTGATCATTGATTATATGAATAACATCCTATAAGCCTCAAAGTAAGACACTGATCAATGAACAGTAAGTATGCTAGCAGAAATTAAATAAATAATTTTTCCATCATTTTATCTCCATGCAATGAAATGAGTTTATGCACATGATGCAGGAGCAAATTTGGTTAATTGTCAAGCACAATCCTAACCATGTCAACTCAAAAGTAAGCCCCACTGTGTTCAATGGGTCTTACTCCCAGGAAAAATGTGTTTAGGATTGCTGCAGTACTTTATCTGTGTAGTCCCTCTCTTCATTCTTAGACTCCTATTCGTCAGTGATAAACATTTTAATTTTAAAAAGGGATACAAAAATGTTAGAGAGAAGGAGACTCACGAATAGCTTGGCACAGAGAACATCGATATCTTTTTTCCGCTTAAAAATGCTGTTCATCTTGTGTAAGAGTTCTGTGGATTGACAAAGCTTTGAATACTGCATTTTGAAGATGCTTTGATCAGAACAAAAGACATGGTCTCCACTTGTTCTGTGTCTTTTTTGTTTTGTTTTGTGGAACCAGCATAGCTAATGAAGACTTGGGCACGCTGCACGCCAGAAGGAACTCTCCTGGGTTGTTCCTTCTTAGGAGTTCTCAGTTTAATGATGTGCAATGCCCCAGAGAGTCCCGGCCTGTCTGGATTCTCATACTGAATAGAGGCTTCAAGGTGGGATGCCAGGCAGGTGTCAGTGCTTCAGTCTTCCTTTTAAGCTGAATATTTTTGGAAGAGGAAGAAAGAAGAAAATGTGAAAGAGAGGAAAAAAGTGACCTCAGTCACTTCTGCACATCCCAATTTCTGGCAGGATTAGCCCCCCCTTTTAGTAAATGAATTTAGTAAAATCCATTCATATCTCTGTCCTGAATGTATTTATTTATGCAAATTTAAATAAATTCATGCAAATTTGAACTGTAAATTTATTCTTCTTTTTCTCTGCCCCCAACACAGTTTCAGAGTTATGATGTGGCCCTCCTTCCAAAATATTTGCCCACCAAAATATTTGCCCACCCCTAGATGACACATATTGCCACTTGACTACATGATCTTGTTAGTACTGATTTTTGTTCTGTTATGAGAATGAATGAAATAACTGAAACATTGGCCAGTCTGAAACTGGGGGGGAAAAGGTGAGGGAGAAGAAAGGAATCCTTTTGTATTTTGATGGGATCTTTATATCCAATAGATATAGGGTGTCCAATAGAGGGTCATAGAAATGGACTTCATAGAAAGGGACTTCTTGGAGAGCTTTACTCCAGATCCTTTGAGGTAATTCATGGCAATGATGAGTGTCATAGTGGCAGCACCTAGAGCTGTTTCATCTGCCATACAGAAAACAATTGGCAAGGTTTAAAGACATTCCAAGAGCATTAAAACTGTTTTGGGTTCTCATCCCCTACTGAGTTTGAATCCTTAGCCTATATAACCAGACTGAACATGTATTCTTCCTTGTTCAGCTTCCCTATGGCTATCCTATTCATGCAGATGCTTCAGCAGCAGATTAATGGAGAGGGAACCCACCCTTGTCACCTAACTTGCTTCTGTGTCTTCTCCTCCTCCTCCTAACCCCTGAATTGGAAAAGAAGAGGAACAGCATGAAAGAAGAGTGGAAGAGAGGAGCATGATGAGCTCCAAGAAAACGCTCTAGCACTTCAATCTTCTACACTTGCTCTTCTGGTCCCTCAGTGTTGGCCTATCCATTAAGTCAGTGTACCTGTTCACATATGATGGAAGACTGAGGCAAGCATGATGTGAACAGAGAACATATGCCTACCTGCCACCTCCCCAGCACTTTACCATCATGGATGGAGCTGCCCTCCTGATCAGCCCTTTATAGCTGCTTAATCAAAGCAGAAAATGTGGAGGAACAGATCCCACCTTTAAATGGACCTGGCTTTACCCCGGCTAAAACCTGGCGTCTGGCTTGGCCCCAACCAATACCAAGTTGGCTAGTTAACCAGTTGCCTAGCTGGTTACTTTGCATTCCTTCTTCACTCCCTCTTGATTCCCCAATAGTGGTCTCAGCCAGGACAAGATGAAAAGGAACCACAAAAGTACTCAGTGGCAAGGAAGGGCAATTAATGGAGGACAGAAAAGATGTACTACTGAAATTCCCTTTTGTGCAATTATTAAAATGTCCTGCCAACCTGCTCAGCTCCTGCCAACCTAGTAGTTCGAAAGCATGGAAGTAGATAAATAGATTCTACTATGATGGGAAGATGACATTGTTCCATGCACTTTGTCATTTAGTCATGCCGGCCACATGACCATGGAGACATCTTCGGACAATGCTGGCTCTTTGGCCTTCTAATAGAGATAAGCACCATTCCCTAAAGTCAGTCTTGCCTAGCAGGCAAACTGCAAGTAACATTTTTACCTTTTTTAGAAACTTTGCTTTTCTTATAGTCCACATTTTGTAACTTTAATAACTACGCAAAAGGTAGGGTTTCACCCTTTATTATTATGTCTACCAAAACTCCAATTTCTACACATATATCAAAGATTCAGGAGTTCTGTCCTCCTTTACATCTAGACATCTTGGAAAATAGGTGATTTCCCTCTCCCAGTCATTTGCAATAGTTTCAATTAACTTTTGAGCAAATAAACAAAGGCAACATTTCACTTACATTATATAAAATCAGACTGGACAATCAAAATCAGGTTTTCCTCCCTAGCATTGAACCGTAAAACAATTTTAATGGAATCATATATAGATAGTAAATGAGACTGTTTCAGTAGTTGATGTTGCCTCTTGAATGTTAAGAGCATTTTTTTTCCCTTGCAGTATAAGAATTAAGTAAGCAGAAGAAAAATCTGATCTCACATTAGAAATGTATGTGAAATACCACAAGGTGGCACTACAACACAGCAATAAAAGAGTACAGTGAAAGTTCAGAAGTAAGTAGTAGTAGGAGTAGTAGGCAACAGTCAGTAGCTATTATTTCTGTGTTATAACCTTATACTAAAAAAAAACCAACAAAGTTCTACAGGCTCTTTTTATATTAAAAAGGGTTCTACAGGAATCCATAGAGGGCAAAAACTGGTTATGAAGAAGCAGTAACCTAGTTTCCTGGCTGGCTACATGTGTTCTAAGAGTGTACGGAAGCAAGAAAGAGAAGAAAAGGAGATGAAGCAGCCAGAGCAGGCCATGTGCAAGGACTGTAATGTTAAACCTGAAAAGTGGTATTAAAAATACTGGAGATAGAGAGATAGACAGACGGACGGTAAGATGGACAGATAGATAGTCCAGAAGTTGCAGCAATTGTCCCAACGGCTAGTGGCAGGGCTTTGAAGCCGGAGACTTCAGGACACGCCTGGGGATCTGACACTGCTGACGGAAGGTGGCACATCATATATAGAAAATTGATGTGGAAGACAAATATGTCCATATTGTTCTAGTGTGATTCAGAATTCTTTTGCTTAGTAGGAAATGCAGTAGAAAATGCACTCCGTCAGCCTTGAAAGACTATGGTATCGTGCTCGGCGCTGCATATGCTGCATGCAAAGCACGAAAGCCTGGGTTGGATAGTTATGGAGGATAGGCTGTTACCCAAGCAGCAAATCCCCCTCTCCACACCACTGAAATAGTCCAATGGAAAGGCAGAGCTGATACCATTGGATCCAGTTGGCGTCGCAGAGCTGGGCTAAGGACAGGAGCTCGCCCTGTCTTGTGGGGCTGACTCAGGTCTCGAACCCTGGCCTGCTGGTTAACAAGCACAGTGTTTTAGCTGCTTGCGCCACCCAGAGCACTTTACAGCACACCCACAGCGCACCCACTTTAGAAAATGCACTAGAGGTATCGATTTTGCTCAAGTACAACTCAAGTATTATACACTGGGGGGTACTTTCACAAACTTTCTTGAAAAAGAATGGACCAGAGACTATGTTCCCTGCTCAGAAAGGTCTACCAAGGTTTTCAGGACTGAGTTCAGAGACTGGAAGTGAAGAATCAAAGCTTTTGTCAAAAGCTGCACACTTTCAAGGTGCTAATCGAACAGTGTGTGAGGACTTGCATTTTAGCAGAGATTAGCCAAACAGTGAAATACAGCCAAATGTTGTTACCCAGCAACCTTAGGAGCCTGGAAAAATGTGTGATGATATGTTAAATTTACAGGAACACTAGGAATGCTTCATGTGTGTGGCTGTTTCCAGGGTTTAGGGCAGGGGTCCTCAAACTTTTTAAACAGGGGGCCCGTTCACTGTCCCTTAGACACTATCAGGGGCCGGACTATAGCTTCCTCCCGGTGAGCCACTCCCCGCACCTGTGACGCATTCCTACACTGAAGTAAATCCCATGATAGTCAATGGGCTTACTCCCAGGAAAGTGTGGCTAGCATTGCAGCCTCAGAGCCCGATCCTAAGCATTCCTACGCGGAAGTAAATCCCATGATAGTCAATGGGCTTACTCCCAGGAAAGTGTGGCTAGCATTTCAGCATCAGAGCTCCATCCTAAGCATCAGAGCCCCATCCATCCTAGGAAAGTGTGGCAGGATTGCAGCATCAGAGCCACATCCTAAGAATTCCTACACAGAAGTAATGGGCTTGCTCCTAGGAAAGTGTGGCAGGATTGCAGCATCAGAGCCCCATCCGAAGCATCAGAGCCCTCTCCATCCATCCATCATCCATCCATCCATTCCTACACAGAAGTAATGGGCTTACTCCTAGGAAAGTGTGACAGGCTTGCAGCATCAGAGCCCCATCCTAAGCATCAGAGCCCCATCCATCCATTCCTACACAGAAGTAATGGGCTTACTCCTAGGAAAGTGTGGCAGCCTTGCAGCATCAGAGTCCCATCCATTCTAAGAAAGTGTGACTTACAAGCCGGCGACTGAGCGGAAAGGGCGCAGGAGGGACTGAGCGGGAAGCGTGCGCGCCTGTTGCCGCTTCTCCGCAGCACCAGGGGTTTCCTGGCCGGCATGTGTGCAGTGACTAAACAGGAAGCAGCGACTGAGCGGGAAGGCGTGCATGCCAGCCAGGAACCCCTGGCGCTGTGGAGAAGCTGCAACAGGCATGCTCGCTTCCCGCTCAGTCCCTCCTGAGCTCATGCACCTGGCGTTGAGGCCCCTTGGGTTTCCCCCCAACACCCAGTGGGGGTGCAGGGGGTTCTGAAAGTGCCCACGGGCCGGATTGAGAGCCCTGGCTGGCCATATCTGGCCCGCAGGCCGTAGTTTGAGGATCCCTGGTTTAGGGGAATTGCAGCAATTGAGTTTGATAGGTGGTTGAGGACTGCAAGGACAAATCATTAGAGAATTAGACATGCCCCATAGTATTGATTTGGAAATTCCCCCCTCCCTCTCTCTCTGTGTAATGCTTCATCAGCTTCCTTCTAGAGAACAAAGAAGAAAGTTATTTCCATTGTTGTGTGTGGTTAAGTAAATTTCTAGTAAATTCACTGGCGTTAAATCCCATGCAAATATGCAGCTGATGGCGTCACTAGGGAGAGGCATTGGGAGTGGGACACAGTAGATGATGTGTACAGGTGGGCAACACACCACCACTAAATTTTAAGAATCTTGGTATTTTTAAATATTACCATCATGTTATTATCTATCCATCCATGTGTAATTTTTCACTGAATCCAATGAAATCCGTCGTGCTGGCCTGCCTCATTGGGTGATGCAAACCCCAGTGACATTACTGGTTGCTGCCTTAGGGTGCAATCCTGAGTAACTACGGGGAGTCCTTGCTCCGGTGTAAGAACAATTTGCTCTGGATTGCAATATGAATTTCCCATAGGTTTTCACTAGGTGATGCAGTAACTACAGGTGCACGTAAAGTCTCTTACGTGCTCCCGTAGTTACTCTGGATTGTAGGGTATGTTTCATTCAGAGATTTCTTTCTTCTCTTACAGGTGATTTGAAGAGCACAGCCCCCACCCCAGCATTTATATGTGCTCGAAGGCACTCTGCATGGGAGGAATAATGTTGGAAAGCCCTCTAGCGCACCCATTAGCCCAGCAGCATGCAAGATGTGTGTCTCTGCTGCTCTCTTCCTTTCAGCACAGGGAAAAGGCTTGGATCCTTGACAAAGCTTTTTATATTGGATAAGCTTTAATTGAATAATATGTTGCAAATTTGATTTTATGTTTTTTGTTTGATTTTACTGCTGCTATTATTTTTATGCCTGGCCACGGTATTATTACATCATTTGTTGTTCTCCATATTTCTTAGGATTCTATAGTTAATTTTAAATTCCGTTGCCTGCTTTCTTGTTAACAGCTTTGGGGCCACTTGAGGAAAAGTGGGATACTAGCCAGCGTTGCCCGTCTCTGAAGGCTAAAGATGGTGTGACTGAGCCAAGCTGAGTCAGCAGACAAGAGATTTCCAGCCCTCTGAATGCACAGCGATGCACAGGCTGACCACATGTCCTCCTTTTCCAGTACATGCCCTCTTTTTTTAGACTTGTGCACTGGAAAATTTTTTGGATTGTCCTCCACTTTCCTCTAAGCAGGCAGCATGTAGTCGTCTTGTAATTAATATAATATATGCAATAACTTATATTAAATAGTTTTAAATTTAATAACGTGCTGCTTGATCTTAGGAAAAAGGAGTACACTGAAATTCCTTTCCAGAACACAAGACTGAAAAATAGGACACGTCCCAGAAAAAGAGGACAAGGTTTCTTGTTTTAACAAATTTGCATTAAATGTCAGTGCAAATATATATATATATAGTGGTACCTCACGTAACAAACGCCTCATGTAAAGTATGTTTCACGTAACAAACAAAAATTTATCTAGAATTCTGCTTCATATAAAAAACTGTGCTTCACATAACAAACAAACACGTTGGCAGTTGGGGCAGACACGCTGGCTGGCAGCCCTTTTAAAAAGCATCAGGGCTGCCTAGCACGCCTGCCCAGAGCGAAAGCAACACTTCTGCACTGTTCCTCCTGTGGCCGGGCGTCCGCTGGGCAGAGGGAGAGAAGAGCAGTTGAGAAGAGGGAAGCAGCTCAGGGCCCGCCAGAAGGGAGCAAGAGAGAGAGGCTCAGGATGAAGAGAAGGAGAAAGTGGGGAGATACTTGGAAAGTGTCTTTGGTTACAGAAAAAAGTGTCTTTGATTGCAGTCTCCAAACTATATCTACCCAGAAGTTACCCCCATTGTGTTAAGCCCCATTCCCAGGAAAATATCTTTAGGATTGCATCCTAAGTAGATTTCATAGGATCATGCACACTGAATGCATGTTTTAAATTTAATTCCAGTGTTTTGTCATCATTTTTACATCCAGTTAATATTTTTATATGAATATATTTTGGGTTCTGGAACCAATTGTCTGAGTTTCCATTATTTGCTATGGGAAAATCCGCTTCACGTAAAGAATGTTTCACATAACAAACATGCCTCGGGAACGAATTAAATTTGTTACGTGAGGCGCCACTGTATATATAACTCAAAAGTCACCGACTCACTGACTGACTTATCAATGCCCAGTCAAAACAACTGGACCTAGAAGTGTGAAATTTAGGAGGGTCTTCCTTCTGTGATGTCGGCACTCAGTAAGAACCAATTTGGTCCCTTGTGTTGCATGAGTGAGGAATGAGTGTTGCATGAGTGTTGCATAGAGGGGGAACGGTGCATGGGAGGGGGGGAATGGTGCATGAGGGAAATGGTGCCCAGGGGAATGGTGCACAGGTGGGATGTTGCATGGCGGCATGGTGCATGGGGGATGGTACAGGGGGGATAGTACATGGGGGAATGGGTGGATGGTGCACAGGGGGTTTTACTCTCACAACAGAAACACAACTGAAACAGACTGAAACAGACTCCCACAACTGAAATAGAGGTGCAAAGAATGCTGGGAAGGAATTGAGTATCATGGGATGGCAGTCATGGCTGCTTGAAACTTGTTGAAGTTTCTCATCTAAGGCATTTTTTAGTTCTTTATCTGTTTACCATTAAAGTTTTAATTGTAATTTTTAATTACAATTAATTTTATTTTTTATTAAATTTTTATTTAATTTTTATTAAATCTTAATTTTTAACTGCTTTGTTTCACACGTCTCAGTCAATAGCATTTTACCTTTTGCATTACAACTGCATGCAATTTCATTCAGTACCACCAATCCACAGATGACAACCCAGCAGGGGTGATAGTGCACGTCACCCAGTGTGGGGAGCAAGTGCATCACCCCTGGGATATGCATCAAATTGCACTCTGGGATGGCACATGTGACATTTTGGGCACTCTGGCCAGATGCAGGGTGACCAGATGCTAGAAGCCAAAATGTACATTTTTTAATGTCTGATCCAATATGCAAATTCCAGACATGTCTGGCTGATTCCGGCTTTCTGGGAAGCCTGGGCCTGATGCCACTGTGCATGGGTGAACTTCGCCCATGGTCAGTGGCATCTGCAGCACTCCTAGGAGGGAGGGGCCGGTGGCCCCTCCCCTCCAGGAGTACTCTGGCCAGATGCCACTGAACATGGGCAAACTTTGCCCATGCGCAGTGGCATCTGGAGTGCTCCTCTGAGGGAGGAGCAGGTCACTTCTCCCTCAGAGGAGTCCTCTGGCCAGATGCCACTGCGCATGGGTGAACTTTGCAGTGGCATCTGGAGTGTTCATGGGAGGGAAGGGCTGGTTGCTTCTTCCTCCTAGGAGCGCTCTGGCTGGATGGGTTGCTTTTGGGTGACTGTATACTACTAACAAACTGTAGTTTAATGCAGATAAGACAGAAGTGTTGCTGGTTAGTAGGAAAGTTGCTGATCCTACTGGGGGATGGATTTTTGGTCTAATATGAAGCAAGCTGCACTCCATGAACCACTTTGCATTCTCGGGGTTCCCTGAACTGGATGGTCAAGTTACATCTATAGTTAGGTATGTATGAGAACCAGCTGCACCCTTCATAGGAAAGAAAGTCATAGTCACATGCATGAGTCACATCCAGTCTGGATTATTGCGGTATAAACTAAAATCTTTGAAAAATGTTGGGAAACTGTAGCGGTTATGGTAACATTGCTGTTTAATGCCGTTGTATAAAGTGCTAGTGTATGCCAGGAGAGCATTGACTTAGACCAGTTGCACAGCATTTTCAATTGTGCAGTTGGATGTGGCCTCGCATCCCACAGACCTTCAAAGATAAGCCAAGATTTGGCTCATAAGAGCGATCACCCCCATCCCCAACTGGCTGGTTGACTTAAGTGAAACCTCACCCATCTGTCTGACTTTTGAAAAATTGCATGACCGGCCGCACCCTATTGGCACAGCAAATTTTCAACCTGTAAACAAGCCACATTTGGAAGCTTCATGACTTAGACTAAACAGATTCATTGGTGACATAAAAGATCTCCCAGTGTTAGCTTTCCTCACCAGATCCATGGCCAAATTAAACTGAGCTGCATGCTGGAAGCTGGGGGCTCTCAGGCCATCAAAAAGCTTGTTGCTGCACTTTCAGCAGGGTGCAAAACATCAGAGGCACCCATCTGAAGTTGGGAGTGCATGAGCAAGGCCCAAAGGAAAGTATTTGATTTGTTCACTCCATGATAGCAGGAATATCTATTCATTCATTCATTCACATTGAATTTCTTTGGATCAGGGGGTTGGCACATTAATGTACTGGGGGGTTGTGAAGCCTCCCAGAGGGTCTTACTCCCTTACTACCCTCTGGACTCCCCTTCTTTCTGCTTGCTTATCCTTTCCCATCTGGTATCACCTCAGGATACCTCTTCACTTTGGGCCTCAGCCTGATCCTGCTGATCCTTCTGATTGTTCACCCTGCTTCAACCATTCTGGAACAGTGGCAAATTTATAAATGAACAGCACAAGGAAACATTTGATAGTAAATGATCTTTGCTGCCAAAAATAAAGTGTCAAAATAAAAGTATTTGCTGATGAACCTAAAACTTTTGTGAAGTTTAACTAATTTTTGGGAAAAAAGGGTAATGCTCTGACCCTCTTTGGCATATAAATTTTTACTATTGGGTTCTGAGACAACTGAAATAGTATAAGTCCTAATGTTCTGTGTCTGCTCAACCAGGCACAGATGTCAACATATCAGAGGCTGTAAGTCATTAAAAAACTGCTTCAACCCCATGGATTTGGCAGCTTCTGGATACCTCCCAACAAGGAGTTCTCCTACACAAGCTATGTCAAAATAAATGGGAAGTTTTATTTTGCCACTCCCATTCGTCTGAGTGGGTTATCATATCCAACTTTCCATAGAATTATACCCTACATTACATAAAGGTTTGTTTGCAGGGTATTTTAAAAGTAAAATGAAATGAAGGCGGCAGTGATATATCCAATTACATTTGTCATTCTGTAATCCACCTCTTGTAAATAACCAATTGAAATCAATGGAACTTTAAACTATCATGCAAATGTGGGGGTAAAAATTGTAGGTCAAAACTCAATTGCACAAAAACCAATTTACAGCTAAGCATAAATTCCCTCTCCACCATGACAGTGTGGGTAATAGTACCTGCAACTACCATCTTCACCTAGGGATGGTGGGGATAGCTCCTGGCTTCTTAAGCCCAGTTGTGTCCACTCAAAAGTATTATAAACAATGGAGCTTGTATTGTGTAATTAAAGTAGATAATAAGGTAGTGCATCAATATTTGCAGAATCAATATTTGATACTGTGACTGAAAAATGGAAAGATTGCTTCCATGCCTACTTCTCTACAACAGTAGAAAAGCAGTTTCTTAAACTGTGATTTGCAGTGGCCATTCATGTTGAGTCAAATCCATGTATTTAAAAAAATTGTATAAAATCCCAAATGTTGGACAAAATATTGATTTAGAATGTTGGAATCAAATTTAAAAAAAATATATTAAAATGACCAAAGCTGTTGCTTTAATATTATAAAGATGTTTTATCGATGGTATTATACACCAGAGAAATTAGCTAAAATTGATCCGAGTGTTTCGAACAAATGTTGGAAATGTGATGATGCTGTAGGCACATTTTACTATGTTTGGTGGACCTGTCCAAAAGTAAAAGTATTTTGGAGAATGATACATAAGATGATAATAGAGATCTTAAAATGTTCAATACCTTTTGTGCCAGAAATATTTTTATTGAATATAATTCCAATGAATAGACATGGATTGTAGACATGTATTGATTCATATTTCTACCGCAGCTCGACTCATATTTGCAAAAAACTGGAAAAAGGAAGTGGTATGAAACACAGAGATGGTAATAGATAAAGTATATGAAATTGTTGAAACAGATATTCTGACAGAAAGATTGAAAGATAGAGAAGCTGAGGAAATTAAACAAATTTGGGAGCCTTTCTATGTATGGTTGAAGTTGTAAACAGTATATTTAAGAGAATGTGTTGTTATGTTAGGTAAGATGATTTGAGTTAATAATGATTTGAATAGTAAAATGATAGAAATTGATTAAATAGATGTATGTAAAGTAGTAATAATAGAGAGGAATAATAGGTGTTGTGCCTTGGAGAACCTTATGTGTATTCCTGTGTATACCCATCCCTATTGTTGTACCTTCAGTATCCTTTCTTGTATCTCAAATTAATAAATTTAATTTAAAAACAAATATGTGTATAACATCTGTGTATATAAAGGTATGAACCTGTACATGACCTGCTAAACAACCCATTATGTAGTGACACCAAGCATGACAGTAGACCAATTAAATTGGTTGATTGTTACATAGAGACCAGTTCTATATGGAGTGCATTTTTCCCACAAATTTCCCATTTAAGAGGTTCTTTTATCTCCAAGTTTTATGTTCGCAACTTATGGTGAAAATAGTGGTTTCACCACACAGGGGCAGGAAAGAGCTAACTTATTTTTCCTTAACAGTGTTGCTTAGAAAAGGCCACAATCAATTTAGATCAGTGTTTCTCAAAGTGGGGGTCAGGACCCCTTTTGGGGTCACCTAGAGATTTCCTAGGGGTCACTTAAAGACCCCTGGTGCAGGGGACCAGGTCAGGCTTGCCAGACCTCCGGCTGTAGCTGCGCGCGCACTGGGGCTGACTGACAGCCTCTGGGCCCAATCCTATGCATGCCTACTCTGAAATAAATTCCATTATAGTCAGGATGGCCTTTACTCCCATGTAAATGTGGATAGAATTGCAGCCTCAGGGCCCAATCCTATGCATGCCTACTTTGAAATAAATCCCACTATGTTCAATGTGTGCATAGAACACACATTTCATTTGTAACAACAAAAATACATCCTGCATATCGGGTATTTATATTACGATTCATAACAGTAGCAAAATTACAGTTATAAAGTAGCAATAAAAATAATTTTATGGTTGGGGGTCCCCACAACATGAGGAACTTATAAAGGGGTCACGGAGTTAGGAAGATTGAGAACAACTGATTTAGAGAGTACTCAATGTATTAAAATTTTGACAATATTTTGACTGTTTTTTTATTTTTTTTAATCCAAGGGTGTGTAACATCACAGCAAAGGAATAAAAGCAGTTTTTAAACACAGACTAAGCATAAAAGGAATTTAAAAAGTCAAATATTTTAAAATACAAATAAAAAATAAAAAATTAAAATTAAATACAGATTTATTATTTATTTCAGATTGCAAAACTCATAACTTAAATCCAAGAACATAATCAATGAACTGTAATCTGTACAAAATTATTTTTACATATTTTATTAAGTTTTTTTGATAAAATGGGTAGCCCAGTCCTAAGACACTGTGCCTGTTAACCAGCAGGCTAGGGTTCGAGACCCAGGTCCCCACAAGACGAGGTTTTCCTGCTACAGGCAGGAGGTTGGACTAGATGATCCGGGTCCCTTCCAACTCTATGATTCTATGATTCTGAGCTATGCTGGCTCAGTGGGGCCACAGGGCCTAAGCTGCCTCCAATGCAGTTCTGGAGGCAGCTGATGGTCTCCTCTGTGTAACAAGAATTTTTTCTCCTTATTCCAAGTAAAACCCCAGCTATTGCCATGGAACTTCATGGATCTGCCCAGTCTGATGCCAGACAGCTTGGAATGGGGATATAGCAGTAGAATAATCTGCCAGTCCTGTCCTCTTCGTGGGTCTGATCTTCCCCCCTTCCCCAAACACCCGTCCCTCCTTCATGTGCTTTATGTCATGTTTATTTTAAAAATTCAGTCTTTATGGTGTTTTATATCTCAAAGGCACCCAAAGAATCAATTAGACTCTATCAAAATAAAAGCCTTAACTTGTGTGTTAGTATGTCCACACCTTCTGAGGGTTCTATTCCCATGTGCATCTGGGGCAGAGAAGGCTGAGGAGAGGCAACTGTCAACATTCCATTCCTATTTCTACTGTAATTTCTTACTGTTTTTGGGACAAATAATAGGCCATGCTGAGAAGAGGGCAGTTGATGCTGGATATAACAACATTGTACCTTGTTATATTGTAACTCTGCAAGCAACAGCTGTAGGCTTATACTAATCAAACTATAAAATACATAATACAGTGGTGCCTTGTAAGAACATAATTCATTCCGGAAGCATGTTCGACTTACAAAGCGTTCTTCTTACAAAGTGGATTTTCCCATAGGAAGTAATGGAAACTCAGATGAATGGTTCCACGACCCAAAAATATTCATATAAAAATATTATCTGTATGTAAAAAATGATGACAAAACACTGTAAGTGAATTCAGTACACTGTAATATAATACAGAACACAATTACTGTAATATTAATTACACCACTGTAATATACTGTATAGTAAAACAGAAAAGAAAAACCTTTATGGCCAAGGATGACTAAGGCTGCGATCCTTAACACACTTTCCTGGGAGTAAGATTCATTGAACACAATAGGGCTTACATGTGAGTAGACATGGTTAGGATTGCACTGTAATTTTCATTAAAAGAATCTCTGGTGTCTTTTGGAGCTACTTTAACAAGGAACCGTCTAATGACACTTGCTTTTGTCTTCTTTTGAGGATTTCACAGTAATGTGATGTTGCATTGTCGTTAAACACATTCATCGCCCGCACTGCTACAGCCTTATTTGGGTGGTGCTTTTCTACAAAATTTTGCACAATTTCCCAGTGCTTATATAGGTCCTTAATCTCATGTAAGGGATTCCTCCTCCTTATTCTCCTCTTCCCCTGCAGATGAGATTCCTCCATAACCTCTTTCTGTTGCTCACGATGCAGATCCATCAATTCATTTAAAATGAATAAAACTGTTTGCCATGTAAAACTGTTTCATGTAAAACTGTTTGCCAAACTCTGTCAAAACTGTTTGTCTTATAAGGCAGAATTCCTTAGAAATTTTAGTTTGTCTTACAAAGCGTACTTCTTACAAAGTGTTTGTCTTAAAAGATACAACTGTACATATAAAATATGAAATATTAAAAAAACAGTCAGTAGGGAGGGAGGTTTAGGAGTCAGATTGTTTTTATTGGATATAGGAGAAAAGAGCATACTGGAATGCTAGACTCCAAATAAAGCAGTACTTAATGCATAGACATCATTGGTAAAGCTCAAGGTGGAACAACTGAAACTGAGAAATAAAAAGTTCAGTTTATCTGAGGACCGCTCTGGTTGTTGGTGGGTTTGGGGCCAAGACTATTAAGCTCCTGAGGAAATCATAAGAGATGCAACTGATCATATATATCTTAGAGGCTGCAAACGTGAACCTGCTTCCTCTCGTCGTTCATATGACCTGTCTCATTTTGAGTTATTCTGAACTCACCTCTTAAGGCAGTGCACAACACCAAATTAACCAGTCAATCAAATATAGAGTCTCGTAAAAACAAACAGGGAAAAATCTTTATGCAACAAAGAAAGAAAGATCTTACTCTCGGTCAGCCTATAATTTCTTAGGATCACATGCATCAGAAAAGGGGGAAGGTTGTAGCAAAGCTGTGATTGAGAAAGAATGCATCATTGCTTAAAATGGGCCAGAGGCAAAGTGACCAGATAATTCCTGAACACCAGGGCCAATGTTCCTGAACCCCAGGACCAAAATTCCTAATCCCAGGCCAAAATTCCTACCCACTTAAAAAAATTGCCAAAAAGTGTATTTTTTTGTTTTTTGGTTGTTTGACCATAACTTTTGATAGGAAGGAGATATCTCAAAACCAATTTTTGCATTGTATTCTACTCTTCAATACAAATCCAACGACATATGGCATGATGGGGTACTGTGCACTATCACAAATTTTCAAAATGTAGGGCAATGAAGCCAAAATGTAGGACACCAGGACAGGAAGCTAAAAATCCGGACAAATCTGGGTTTTTCTGGTCATATGGTCACCCTGGCCAGAGGATACTATAGCAAGAAAGGGTGAGTTAGGTCTTTTAAAAACGTGACATATTTTATGGATGCCCTAGAATTGGTCATGCATAAACTCATTGATTTTGGTGAGTTTATGTGAGCTTAAATCTAAGCTACATGGTGGCCATTGCATTTTGTTTTGGAGAAGCAACTTGACCCATGTTAGGATGTTGTATGTAGAACTGGTATGAAGGGTTTACTGAAAGTCTTTAATTATTTTGACATAAATTGCAGTTGCACCTCAGATGGAAAAGTGATGCAAAAGAGTTCAAAGCCAATCTGAAAATCAACATAAATTAACAGTGCAGTTCCATTGCACTTCTGTGCTGGTGGAGTGAAGGCTCTGTCAAAGCACATTGTGACAGCACAGAAGTTAGCAGAACCAGTGAGAAGCCCTGTACCATTCTGTGGGCATCAGTACGAACCTCCACATGTGCCAGAGTAAATACGCAATTCAGCTGGGAAGGATGGAAAAAGATGGAGGGAGGAGAGGGCATGGTGGGTGATCTTGGGAAAAAGAAAGGATTGGCAGTGGTGGTACAATCCATATCTTATCCCCCTTCCTGGGCTACATCTTCTCAAGTAAATTTATTTGGATTTGCACAAGTAATTTAGCACATGCAGGTCCTCATAGACCCATTGCTGCATTGCTTTCTCCAGGGCATGGTAACAAGTATCCTCTTATCAATTTAGACTACAAAATTCTTCTGCAGGATACAGTGCAAGCTCCACTGACCTTGTGTAACCAGCTCTGGGGAATTTCAATAGGATTTGATTGTGCAATGATTGTCCTGGTTTTTGAAGGTTGACCTGCAACCTTTGATTATATCCTGCACATTGATCATGCTATGCTTTCTTAGGCATTCACATTCATAGGCTGCAATCCTAAAGACACTTTCCTGGGAGTAAGACCTATTGATCACAATGGGGCTTACTTTGGAGTAGACATACTCTACAATCCAGAGTAACTACGGGAGCACATAAGAGACCTTATGTGTACCCGTAGTTACTGCATGACCAAGTGAAAACCTATGGGAAATTCATATTGCAATCCAGAACAAATTGTTCTTACACCGGAGCAAGGACTCCCCATAGTTACTCTGGATTGCTCCCATAGTTGCCTTCTGCACTTCAACTTACTGTTTGTGGGGTGGAAAGTGAAGGAACTATATTTCTTCTGCAAGGATGTTCCCTTGCACTTACTTTCCATTTCTACATAGATGAAAGGAATATGTGGGAAAGTCTGAAGGGGAAAATTGTGGACTTTGGAATCATTCACCTTCCCCCACCCCTAATTGGGCAGTTCTCCGAAGAATCTGTTATTGGGAGTTTCTGGCCCATCCCAGGATTTTCTATTTACTTGTTGGACTGGACAGGGTCCAAGGTGCCTCTACAGTACAACTTTTAGAGTTGTACCACTGTCATAAGTTCTGTTGAGGAATCCTAGTAATTGAAGAAAGATGAAGGGATTGAGATTTCCAGTATCCCTCACAAACTACAAGAGTTCCCAGGGCTCGGGATGGGTTATGAACCCATTTCAAGATATTCAGATAAACAGTATACACTGCATTTCTGGGATGCAAAATATGAAGACTGTTATTAAGCAGATTACTGAATCCCACATTATACTGATTCATTCTCTTGTACTTTGACAATGAATTTGATAACATAAGCATATGTCAGGCCATCCTCCATGATTCATGCACCAGTACGTGCCCACAAGCAGCATAAGCAAACTAAACCCCTAACATCAAAGTGGTCTGAAGTTTCTTTTGATCTGGCTTTCCAGACCGCCAACTAGATGCTTCCAAGTCCTACAAAAGCACTCCTATGTGGACAGATGCATTTATGATGTCATGCTCTTTTAAATAGAAAGCAGGTGTAGGTTGATGTCATTTTCTTCACAACATCTATCTATCTACAATATTTATATACCGCTTTTCAACTAGAAAGTTCTCAAAGCAGTTTACAAAGGAAATGAAAAAAAATTAATAGCTAATTAATAGCTAATGGGTCCCTGTCCCAAAAGGGCTTACAATCTGAAATGCAAAAGAACACCAGCAGAAGCCACTTGAACAGACATTGCTGGGGTGTGTAGGGCCAGTTACTCTCCCCCTGCTAAATAAAGGAGGAACACCCACTTGAAAGAGTGCTTCTTGCCCAGTTAGCTTCTCTAAATAAATGGAATAGTCTTTTTGATGTTGACCCCACCTACAATTTTTACTAAAATCCCATATTCAGTTGATGTTGATGTCCATTTACATAAAAATTATTTATTTATTTATTTATTTATTTATTTATTTATTTATTTATTTATTTAGAATTCTAAAATCAAAAAGCGAACTGATATTGGGATTGCAGTAATTCCCCTGTAAATATCTCTGGCACTCAGTAAGATAGAGCAGTATTAAGCTGAAGCTTGTGCAGGTGTATGAAATGAGAGACTGTGGAGTGACGTCTTTAGATAAAAGTCATGGTGTGCTTGCACCACATTTTCCCAATCTATAACGTGAGCTCTCCCGCAGACTCCCACACACACACATTCCCATCTGGGGAAAATGGCAATTTGCCAATCGGATGGGGGACAGGAGGCAATGAAGGAGGGATTCAACTGGAAGTGTTAAATACTCCAGCACTATATTCAAAACTATATGTGATGAATACTCCAATACTGCTGGTGGAATATTGCATAAATGATTTTCCACATTAAAAATCTTCCTGCACATGGAAATAAAGTTAGGGCGATGGAACCTTCTCTCTGAAATACTAGTAGTATCTGTGGAGTTTATTTTCAAAGGGAGGGTGCATGGATGGTTTGGCAAAGCCCTAAATAATTCCAAAATCATTTGTAGTGTTGCCATACCACCCAGAAATCTGGGTGTTACCCAGTTTCCAGGGGCATGACACGGGCAAGTTTATGACCTGGCTGGGACCTGGAAACTGGCCACCCTGGGCCGCACCAGGTGCTGCCTGCAGTTCCCCAGGCAAGCCACCCCAATACTGAGCTGGGGAGCCAATGCACAGGTGCCAGCCTGGGCTCACTTGTGTTCATTGGGCTTCCCAGCTTAGCTGGGCTAGGGAGCACAATGCACATACACCAGCTTAGGCTCATGCATGTGCAATGCACTTTTCAGCCCAGCCAGGCTAGGGAGGCAATGCACATGCGCAAGCCTGGGCTCACATGTGTGCACAGTGAGTTTCCCAGCAAGGCTAGGGAGGCAATGGGCACACATCAGACCAGGCAGTGAGCTTCCCAGCTCAGCACTGGTCTGGCACTGAGCTGGGGAAGACGAGGCAGGAGAAGTGGAGGGCAATCCAGGACTGTCACAGTTGGCCTCCTCTTGTCCCAGCCAGGTGGAGGGGAGGGAAAAATGGCAATCCTAAGTTCTTAAGTGCAAACCAGTTAGAGCCAGCTCTTCCATGAGGCCAACTGAAGAGGTCACATGAGGCGACAAGTTGGTAGGTACTCATCTCTATCTGCCAACTTGCACCCCCAGTGCCTCCTCCTTCCAAAGGAAGGTTGGCAAAGGAAGAGAGGAACATCAAGGGAGTGGAAATGAGGAGCAGACTGATGAGTTGGAACGCTGAGAATGGTAGGAGCGAAGGCGGGCACTTCATTGGGCAAGAGGGGGCAGCATTTGGCATACCGACTCAGGCGTCAGGATCTCTTGGGGCTGTCCCTGATGCCAGTATTTGAGAGTCAACATGACACAATCAATGTAAACAACTGTCAAACTTGTGTGATTTCAAATTGGATACTTGCCCATTTTGCACTTAGGATTAGCAAACTTGGAAAGGTGAGTTGTAAAATCCTCAAATATTGGTTCTGCTCCACTGCCTGTTGACTTCCTGCTTTGCTGAGGGTTACCAGTGTGTCTTTGGGGGATTGCTGTGTGATTCAGTACAGTCTCTCTTCCTTCAGGGAAATTTAGGAAACTTAATTGGCCGAGTGTATTGTTGAGGCTTTGGAAAGGTAACCTACTGTCAAAGGGAGAAGTATTTATGATTACTGTTATTATCTAAGCTCCACGTAGATAAGACACACGGGTCTCAGTGGAGTTTTATGGGACTGTATAAAACCCATCACTGCCATTATCAACAGCCGGAGGAAATAGACTTTCTACAGTACTAAGAAGTCTAAGCTGGCCACTGGGGCCTATAAAAAAATCCATCTTCGTAGCTACACAAGCCTGGGAAAAGTTTGGCACATTTGGACTCAATCTACTTGTTTGAGTGACTGAGAATTTATTTTTGCTTCAGCTCACTATGGTTGGTTTCACATCTTGGGTACATCTGCTCAGCTAAGGGAAGGAGGTCAGGTAAGAATTCAATGCGCCCAAGTCTAAAAGTATGAAGACTTCAGTCCATGCTTTCCACCCACACATCTATACAACAGATTGGAAGAGAGAATATTGTCTGGATGGCCAAGTGTTCTGTGTTGTGCAGACCACTGCACTGTCATTTACTGCTCAGTTTTTAAATCAAGACCAGTATTATGCAGCATCTGACATTTAGAGGGTAGATCCTGTGAACTACAGCAAACTTCTTGAAATTCATTTTTTCTCAAATCTAAGTGTAGGACATAAGACAAACTAGAAAACTTGATTTTGGAGCAGGCTTCAGATATAAGAGTCCTTTGAGGAATGGTCTAAAGACATATGAGATGCAGTGTTTGTCATGAAGTCAAACAGATCTGAGCATGTGATGAGAGACTGCCTAAGAACAAGGCATAAATTGGTCTAATCTTTCTGGAAGGTGGGAGGACGGGACACAAGATTTTACTGTTACTATTTTATCTTGCTATATTATCTTGGCCAATGCATTTAAGTAATAAACCAATAATAATACTGCATAATACCATTATGTAATACATTATGTATGCATTAAGTAATACCAATAATAATACTGCAGTAACCAATGGTTGGAACTCAGCCTTGGGGCATAATGAGTGGACTGCATAGGGCCAGTGCACACCCCTGATAAAACATCTTAGAAACCATTACTGGAAGACATCATTAACCAGAAGAGAAGGACACAAGAAAAAGATTGTGCTGCGTTACATAATTCACTGCAAATTACATTGAGATGAGTTCCACTGCTGGATATGTGCCATATTTCTTCATTAAAATAAGTTTATATTTTCCTCTGTATTTGGGCTGTGTTTATTGAGGACACAATCCTAATCAATATAGAATGGCACTACTCACCAATCTCTCCATTCCTACAGTGGCAAGGGGAGGCCATCACATGTCTGCCGACACATCTTTGAATTGACCAAACACCATACACGGACTGCCAGTTGGCAGAATAAAGTATTGCATGGCCAATTCCTTGCCAAGATCGAAGGAAAAGTTGATCAGGATAAGACCTGGTTGTGACTCACGAGTGGAACACTGAAGAAGGAGACGGAAGGCCTGATACTTGCTGCCCAAGAACAGGCAATCAGGACAAATGCCATCAAGGTCAGAACTGAAAAATCAGCCCATGACCCAAAATGTCAGCTCTGCAAAGAAGTGGATGAAACCATAGACCACATTCTAAGTGGCAGATCGCACAGACTGACTACAAACTGAGGCACAACTCTGTTGCTCAGATGATCCACTGGAATTTATGTCAAAAATATCATATGCTAGTGGCAAAAAAACTGGCAGTCCGAGCAGTCCCTGCAAGAGGGAACTAAAGGCCTTGGGAATGGACATAAACAGCTGGGACACCTTGACCTCCGATCGTTCAGCGTGGAGGCAAAAGACCCAGCATGGTCTCCTCCAACTGGAAGAGACACTTGTTCGGCAGGCTGAAGCAAAGAGACAGACCCGAAAGCAGCCTAAATCCCAGTCATAAAGTTATGTCCCAAGGTTCCAATGCATAACACCCATAAATACTATGTATTCCAATCCCCTATGTACTCTCAGGCTGCAATCCCAATCCCCAGTTAGGATGGCACAAGTCCTAAGACAAGTCCCATGCTGGCCTGGGGATGTCTCATAAGAGATATCACTGTAGATCCTAAATATGCCAATAATTTATATTATGACACTATCTCTTTATGGAGACAAGATGAATTGGCAAAAAGGAGGGTTAGACCACAATCCTAACCATGTCTACTCAAAAGTAATCCCCATTGTGTTCAACGGGATATACTTCCAGGAAAGTGTCTTTAGGATTGCAGCCTTAATGTAGGAGCAGAGGCCATTATAACACAGTACAATACAAGGTTAAGGTAAAATTGCATCAGCAGAAAGGAAAATCCAAAGCATATTCTCATCCTAGAGAGTTCTTTGAACTTTCAGATCTGTGTAACTTTCTTTTTCACAGAGAAGATCCTGGTTCCATTTGTGCTTATTTGGCCCCCTGCCTCTAAACATTAAACATTAAATAATTAAACAGAACAGATCCAGACACCTCAAAGACATGGGCTTCTTTCCGAAAACACTGAAATTTTGGATTTCAAGACTAGACTTCACAAGACCTGATCTCATCTACAGAATATTGTTGTTAAGAGCTGGATTTTCAAATAAAAAATAAACTATTTTGCCATTTTTATAGCTGCTGTGCAGAAAAAAATAAAAGCAATTCCCTGGTTTATCACCTGGTTTGCTTCAAGGAAAAAGGCAAAAAAAGCTGAAAGCAAATCAGGTTCCCATTAAGTCCACCAAAGTAGAACCTTCTAATCCATGTGTCCTTAGCAATGATGCTTCTTGTAGTAATGAAAACATCTGCTTTTTTATTGTTCCCCAGCGGTCATCATCTGGATTTTTGAATTTTACTTGAGTGCTATAAAGATCCTTGAAAATTTTTTGTTGCATCAAATTTTCTTTATTTGATGACATGCTAGAGACAGTACTGGAGAGAGAGAGAGAGAGAGAGAGAGAGAGAGAGAGAGAGAGAGAGAGAGAGACTCTAAACAGTACAATCTTATGTAAGTCTATTCAGGAGCCCAATCCTGAGAAGCAGTGGTGCAGTGTTGCAAAAATGGATAATCATGTCATCCCCATGTCTGTGCCTGACATGCTTCCCACTTCTGCAACTGGTCAACTTTGGAACCAAATGAAGATGCAACTTTGAAGCAATTACCATTGTAAGTGATGATGAGCTATATTCTGCTCACTGTCTATATGAGCAGAATGATGAGCAGATGATGAGCTATATTCTGCTGACTGTCTAGAAAACTCTGTGACCCTGTGTGTGACACCCAGAGTGTCACAGGGGATACACTGTTCCCATATGCTATCAGCCCCTCTAACATTCCCCTGATGCCTGGTACCCAAAATTTATAGCCTCATTGTATGCCACTGCCTCCATTTTGTCCTACATATAACAAATACGGGACATGCACCTTTGACGTTGTTCTCACTGTCTAGACTGAAGTCAAAGTCAACCCAACCAAGAGACAACAAGATTGGTGAGGGTGCCCATCTCTTTTCATGTACTTGTCTTCAGAGCAATGATTTTCAACTTTTTTCAACTCATGGCACACTAACAAGACACTGAAATTGTCAAGGCACACCATCTGTTATTTCACCATTGACAAGGCACACCATGCTGTTGGTAAGGAGCTCAAATCTACCAATTGCCTTACTAACGAGACCTGCCCAAACTCCCACTGCACACCTGAGGACCTTCTGCGGCAAACCAATGCGCCATGGTACACTGGACAAGAATCAGTGCTCTAGAGCTTCTCTTCCCAACTCTCCTCCAAAAAGAAATACAGGAAAAAGGAGAGAGAGAGAGAGAGAGAGAACATGGGAGTCTAGAAGAAGCAAAGATGGCACATCATTGGATAAAAGTGGACAACATTTGACATGATGTCTCATGCATCAGGAAGTATTGAAGTCATATTATATAAAAATAATTTCACAAACACTTCAATTAAATATAAAATAGTAAAAATGACAAAAATTTGTAGTACCAATAGAAGCATCATTCCTGGGGCTGATAGCAGTAGGTGTGTGCTCATCTGGCTCATGTTTCAAAGAGAAAGGTAAATGTTGTCTATTATTAGGTTGTTGTTGTTTATCACAGTTGCCTCTACTGTGATTTAGTTCCTTTCCAAGGAACGAGGAATCACAAAATTATCTTCTCAATATGTGTGAAGTTCCGAGGAGTGATGTTTTTTGTAACTGGGCAGTTGTGATCTTCTGGAGGCCCATTAAATTTAGATGTTTCTGGAGGCTTGATGGCATTACTACAAGAGCACCTATTATTATTGAAATTACAGTGACCTTCTTTTCCCAGATTCTTTTAAGTTACTACTTGTAAGTCCTTATAACGTGAGCTTTTCTCATATTCTTTCTCATGAAGCCGACAATCTCCATGTCAATAATCCAGACATGTTTTTCCTCAACCATGGTGATGTCCACTGAATTCTGTGCCAAGTGGCAATTTGTTCAAATAGGAAAATCTCATAGGATTTTGGCCTGTTCATTCTGGACAATCTTTTCTGCTTTTTGGTCCCACCAGTTCTTGGTCGTCAGTAAGTTGTTCCTTTTTCACAGTTTCCAATGTATCATGGTGGCTGCTTTATTATGTCCAGATAGTCCATTTGGGTGATCTTTCTGCAGCCACAGATTATGAGTTCCTCCATTTCTTTCGTCTCCTTGCACAGCCAGCACTTGCTGTCTTTCTGACTCTTGTCTATTTTGGCCTTTATCCCATTTGTTTGCAGTGCTTATTCTTGGGCTGCTTGTATAAGGCCTTCTGTTTCTTTCCTTAATGTTCCTTTCTTCAGCCAATGCCATGTTTCTTTGTTGTTGTCATTGTTGTTGACCTTACATGTCAAAGAGCCTATCAATTTATGTAGGCTGATATGGATACAGAATCCATATCACTGAATATAGTGGGCCTTTTAAGTAAACATGCATGGACTATGTCCCATCAGAGTCCATCATTTATCACGTCTTCACCTCTCAGGCATTTGCTGCTGAACGTACGAAATAAATGCTACAGAAAAATTATCTGAGGGAACATCAGGTGACAAGCATGCTTCTTGTATGAAGCTTGTTTGATCTGTGAAGCCTTTTCACTTGTTGCTGAACATGTGGTCTTTGAATCTGCTTTCAGTGTATGCATTGCGAGTTCATGAGATCCTAGCATGTGAACCTATAAATGCCTTGAAGTTGTTGGCATCTTGTTGATGGAATGGGCTTTGGTACCAAACCCCAAATAGCTCCAGAGCAATTCCTCTTTCACTGAATTAACTGCTTGGG
Organism: Cryptoblepharus egeriae; assembly: GCA_030015325.1. Lineage (NCBI taxonomy): Eukaryota > Metazoa > Chordata > Lepidosauria > Squamata > Scincidae > Cryptoblepharus > Cryptoblepharus egeriae. Next base: position 64,757,994 of record JAREYC010000001.1, on the reverse strand, counting down.
AAAGAGGGAGAGGAATATAGTGCAAGGGTAAGTCCTTGAAAAGAAAACAGTGTCTCAGTCCACAAACCCAAGCAAAATCAAAAGAAAAATTGTTCCTGGAGATAAAGAGGGAGAGCAGAGAGAAACAGAGCAGCCTTCTTCCTACGGACTTTCTCTGATCCTCTTTCTTCATCTGTGTCTAGTATCAGTATCAGAACCTGAATAGGGAGGTCTTTGAGTGGCATCTACACAGCCCAACAGTGAAGGTCACATACCAGCACACAAATCACTCCCTCCCCTCGTATTAGAGATACAATATGCTACATTCCTGTCTTTGTTTGAACTCGAAGCAGCTCCAAGTCCATGCACAGGCCAAAAGAGGTGCGAGGTGTAACCTAATCAGAACTGCTGATTTTCTATAACCTGCCTGACAATGGAAATCCGAGGTGCCTGACCTTCTTAACCTCCCGAGTTACTGTTCACTTTCCCACTGATGAGGAGTAGTGATAGAATCTGGCTGGAGCAAACATGTGGAGAGAAACTCTCTCAAATAGTTTTTTTCTGGGATTTTTTCATGGTTTCTCCCAGCAGAACAGAACAACAGAAGAATCTCCTTTTATAGACCATTAGGACTTTTAAGAACCCAATCCTTTCTTTCCTCCCACCTGCCAGCCAATGTTGCTGCACCAAAAAGTTGTGTGCAGTATCCAGAGAACAGAGGAGAACAGATCTTGTATCCAGCAGGGGGAAGAGAGAGCTTTGGAGAAGAAAGGGGAATCACTTCCCATACAACTGTAAGTCTCCCACTCCATAATGGGTTCCTTCAGATCTCTGCCAGAACTCTTCTCTTCCAGGTGGAATCCTTCACAGTGTAGTCATAATCCCATCTGGCATTAGGGATTGCCCTCCAAACTTCCAGCAGAAGCCGTTTCAGGTGGGCTTGGTTGTAGGACCTTGTGCAATTTCCAGCAGTACCAGGACCATATACAACTGCATCATAACATTCCTAATATACTAATATATATCAACCATATTAAAATGGGTGCCATGCAGGAAAAAAAACTCTGGCACAAGAGTCAAATATATATAAACCAAAGCCTATTCATGAAGAAAATGACCTATAATATATTCCACATATATCAAGCACACCTGACTGGTTCTTCTCAATCTCAGTCCAACTCTTTAACCACTACACCACTGTGCATAAACTTGCTTGAGTAGACTTATGTTTGCATGAAGGACTTTCTCCCCTCCAGACTTCAGCCCCCGTGGCATCCCCAGAAATCCTGCATTTTACTTTTATTTTTTGGCACTAGTAAAGATATTCCCAGATTGTGACCTTTCAAACTTTTTCCCCTTTGAATGTAAGGGAAATGAAAGTTTTAAGGGATGAGTGGATTTTTTTAAAAAAAAATGCAATGACAAAAGAGCAACAGTCTTATAATCTAAAAGATATGCTGCTTTGGGCGAAATCCAGAATATGTAACTACAGGGAGTCCTTGCTCCAGTGTAAGAACAATTTACTCTGGATTGCAATATGAATTTCCCATAGGTTTTCACTAGGTGTTGCAGTAACTACGGGTGCATGTAATGTCTCTTACGTTCTCACGTAGTTACTCTGGATTTGGCTGTTATACAGCAGTACTCTGGTTTACAAGCATAATGTGTTCCACAAGCATGCTTGTAATCCCAAACCCTTGTATTTCATAGCATATTTTCCCATAAGAAATAATGGAAACTCAGACAATTCATTCCACAACCCAAAAATGCAGGCCTCCGTCAGTCTTGAAGGACTATGGTATCGTGCTCGCCGCTGCATACGAAGCATGAAAGCCTAGGTTGGATTGTTATGGAGGATAGGCTGTTACCCAAGCAGGAAATCCCCCTCTCCACACCACTGAATTAGTCCAGTGGACTAAATTAGTCCACTGAATTAGTCCAATGGAAAGGCAGAGCCGATACGATTGGATCCAGCTGGCATCAAAGAGCTGGGCTAAGGACAGGAGCTCACCCTGTCTTGTGGGGCCGACCCAGGTCTCGAACCCTGGCCTGCTGGTTAACAGGCACAGCATCTTAACCGCTTGCGCCACCCACAGCCCTTATCATATAAGAATGAGTACAATATTGTAATATAATACTAAATAATAAAGAAAATACAAAATATAAAAAAAAACAAATAACCCTGTATTTATGTCTCTCAAGTCTGTCAGGCTGCAATCTGCTCCCTTACAAAGGAGAGATTATTATAGGGCTTACTTACATGCAAGGCTCAGGTTCCTTTCCATTGCCCTCCTTAATAGGAATTAGCCCCACTGACTGTAATAGGCTTACTTCAGAGTAGACATGTATAGGCTGGTCTCTAGGAGAGGCTGAGCAGGTTCTGGCAGAGTGCTGAAACTGGCCGTATCCTGGCCAGGATTTTTTTTGCTCAATACAAGACATTGCTTGCATTGCAAATCAACATTTATTAGACATGTTTGCTTGTCTTGTAAAACACTCCAATCCAAATTACTCTCAATCCAAGGTTTTAGTGTACCTTGGTTTTGTTTCCTTTTGCAGGCCTGCACCAAAAACCTAAAAAAAACTGAGGCTGGCCTGTGAGTTCTTGTGAAATAAATGTTATTTGACAAGCTGAGAATTTTTTTACTGTGCTGTGACTGGGAAACAGAGAGCTGTGTGTGTGTGTGTGTGTGTGTGTGTGTGAGAGAGAGAGAGAGAGAGAGAGAGAGAGAGAGAGAGAGGTTACAGTTGCAATTATTTTATTTTATTTTAATTACATTACTATGATGATGTGCAGAACTGCCATAACAGTCCCCTTATGAAAACTCTATCACAGCTGGCAGCTTTGGAGAGCTGGAGTTTCAAGAGGGTACCATCTGTTAATTCCCCTCGTACATGGGTGATGTATTACTCTTGGCAAATGTCATTTCAGATGTCCCTTTGGGAAGTGTTACCTCACTTACATGATGCTCTTAAAGGGTCATAAAAATGTGTTTTCCTTTCAGTTCACAGATCATCCACTGTTACTAGCAAAGAATTCTTGCCTTTCTTCAGGCAGTGCACTGTCCAAAATGTTCATCCATTATCTCATTTTTACAAGAGTAATGAAGGTGATTTTTGGTTGTTTTTGCATAGTCTAAATGGAGCAAGGCTATAAAGGTATTATCACGAGTTTCGCTTCAGTATATATCACGAGTTTCAGTATATATCACGAGTATATATCACGAGTTTTGCTGCAGCACTTCACTGCTGCAGATCCCACAGGACATACCAGTTCACACAAACAGTTCCTTCTGGGGAACTTCTGGGAGCCCGTGTAGAAGGCACTAGCAAGTGCAAACTGGCCTTTTGGTAACTGAACACTCAGGAAACAGAGTAAGGGCCATGTATTGGAGAGGATGTGTTACTAGGGGTTTGCATCACAGGATTTGATGTTACACAGGGTTTGCAGGAGGCTAGTATCTTTCATTTAGCAGGGGGAGAGTAACTGGCCCTCCACACCCCAGCAATGTCTGTTCTAGTGGCTTCTGCTGGTGTTCTTTTTGCACTTTAGATTGTGAGCCCTTTTCGGACAGGCACCCATTAGCTATTAATGAGCTACTAATTTTTTCATTTTCTTGTAAACCGCTTTGTGAACATTTCAGTTGAAAAGCAGTATATAAATACCTTAGATAGATCGTATCTCACTCTGTGATGGACCACCTCCAGGATGACCAGATGCCAAACGCAAAATCCCTGAACAGCAAGGCCAAAATTCCTACTCCCTACCAGGAAAATGTAGGACAAAATGTAGGACATGTTAAAATAAGCTAAAAACACTAAAAATAAGCTAAAAACACTGGTATTACTTTCCTATACATAATGTATTACACTATATTACTTATTTTAAATTGAAAAATGATGAACTCTCCACTCACCCCATCCCAGTCTGGTTTGGGGGTTGTGGAACCAATTTTGGGGGTTCCCAAAGTTTTCCAAACAACTTTGCCAAATCAGGCATTCAGCTTTATGTGGGTTCTGTTCAGGTTTGAATGAATTGGGGAAAAATTGGCACTTGTGTTTTGGCATTATGGAAAATAAAAGCAGATATTTATTTTTATGCCCAGACACTAAGTTTTTTGCACAGGGTGGTCAGATGACAAATGCAAAATCCCTAAACCCCTAAAATTTCTAAAATTCGTATGGTCTTAAAAATTGAAGGACACTGCAAGAATGTAGGACACATGTAGGGCATGTTAAAATAAAGCAGAAATACTCATATTGTTTTCCTGTACTTAATTTCAACCCTTTAAAATTGAGAACCTTGTAAAATGCATGATTCAGACCCAGACATTAAAGCAACCATTTGTAGTAGCATAACACAAGCTAGTGACTCCAACGTATGTGGCTCAGACCCAAACACACAAACACAAACACAAGCACACACACACACACACAAGCAAGATATCAAGCAGGGAGGGGGATAGAAAGGAGGACATCTCTGCATCAGGGAGGTGGGAGCTGGAATCACCAAGAGAAATCTGCAGTGCCCCTGAGGTTGTGCAGAGTGCAAAAGCAGACTGTGGGGAGCCAGAAGGACCAGGATGTAAAGGACTGGGAAGGAGGAATCAGAGTATCCCCAGGCAGGAGTTACCTTGCAGGTCTAGAAGTGGAGCACAGCCTGAATTCTTGGCTGAGGCTGGGTTAAGAGGCACTGAAAGGGTTAAGAGCTGGAGTTTTAGGGCTAGGGAAATATGAGCTGCGGGCTGGAGGCACTCTTGCATTTCCCTACTCCCCAGGACAAGGTGATAAATACTGGAGGTGCCGGAGGTCTGGACAGCCTGACCACCTCACATGCTGTGGTATGGTAGTACACCAGGCAGTGGGTGTGGCACTTCATGCCCCCCTAGGTTTTTTGGTTATAACATTTGATAGAAAATATATATATTCTATCAAATGTTATAAATTTATAATATAAATAAATGTTCTAAATGTTATATATGTATTCTATCATGGTTTGTTCTGTATTAAATCATACACTGAAAGAAATATAGCATGACAGTAATTATTCTTTAAAAAATTGTGAATCTCTGTGCATGTCACCCAATATGATCCACACATCTTGCACCCCCTAGCAATGCCATTATTATTCCCAATACCAGTGATTTTTAATCAATGTGCCATAGCACACTGGTGTGCCGCAGATAGTCCTCAGGTGTGCTGCAGGAATTCATTAACAGGAATATTGGGGAATTTGAATAGACTAGTGTACCTTGTCAATGGTAAAAACAACTGATGGTTTGTCTTGATAATTTCAGTGCCTTGTTAAGTATGCTGTTCAATGAAAATGGTTGAGAATCACTGCCCTATATACTAACTTTCAGTGTTTCAGTGCACATGTGTGCTGAACATAGCAAACTGCCTTATCATGGCTCAGGCTGTTGTCAAACTGATAGCTCGATACTACCTCTGACAACAGCAGAACAGGCATTTTATTGTTGTAAAATGCCCAGCAATGGTACAAGTGTTATACTTCTACCAGGTCAGTTGCTGCAAAGTTGCAACAGGTTTGCACCCCCAACACTGTGCACCCAGGTTGTGCTGTCTCTGGTTAAGTAGAAACTGGGGGGGGGGGGTGTCTTGGGTGGAGTGAAGAAGGCAGAGGGAATTTCTGGCAGAGGGCAGGGAGCAATTCAGGGAAGGAAAAGGGGATCTCTGGCACCAGCATGCTCCTAGGATCCCAGGCTCTCTCTTCAAACCAGCTCCCTTTTTGGAAAATTTGAAAAGCTTTATTCCAATTAGAACAAAAAACTTTATTCAAGCTGACTCTGAATCAGAAAGGTTTAGATCCAAGTCATTGAGGTACTTAATTAACTTCATTGTGTTTTGTCACAGCGTGCCAGTAATTCCTGAAAATGAGACTAGATACCTAGAATTGTGATAAGAAAATCCAGAGTTTATTGCCGAGGTTCTTTCTCTCCAGATGGCCACAGATTAGGATGACCATATAGAATGGAGGACAGGAATGGAGGACATATCTTGAACCATCACATAGAAGAGGGAACTGAGGCAGGTGCTGCTTTTTAAACCATTCTATGATGAGCTAAACCTGCCTCAAATCCCTCTTCTATGCATGGTTAAAGATATGGCACTCTGTCCTCCACTGTATGGTCACCCTGCCACAAACTGGTGTCCACTCCATTTGAGAATCCTCTCTGCCTCTTTAGTCCACTAAAAGTACTGGTGTCCCTGGGCCATGGAATGGATCAGTCACAAATGCACCAACACAGCAGTCACCCTCAAACCTAGTAACTTGGATACAAAGCATGTGTTATAACAAATCGCTCGTCAAAAATATTGAGCTTGTTGTTTCTAGCAAATGTCTTCCAAGCTTTGTTGACGTCCTCAGTGTAGGAGAGTGATGAGAAATGTGATGAGATAAGCAGAATGGTCTTCACAAAATGAAGAAGTCAGTGCTGAAGTTCCTTCTCTGCAGATGTCATTGTAATCCAATGTCCTCTACTTCCAAGTATCCACCTTTTGCTTTCGCTCCAGCATGAATCCTGGAGTCCTGGAGTGAGTCCAGCTGTGGGAGTTCTGATCAGTCTAATATCAAGGACTGGCTCTATTACAAAAAGCAGGCCTCCGTCAGTCTTGAGAGACTATGGTATCATGCTCAGTGCTGCATACGCTGCATGCGAAGCACGAAAACCTGGGTTGGATTGTTATGGAGGTTAGGCTGTTACCCAAGCAGCAAATCCCCCCTCTCCACGCCACTGAATTAGTCCAATGGAAAGGCAGAGCCGATACGATTGGATCCAGCTGTGTCGCAGAGCTGGGCTAAGGACAGGAGCTCACCCTGTCTTGTGGGGCCAACCTGGGTCTCGAACCCTGGCCTACTGGTTAACAGGCACAGCGACATAACCGCTTGCTCCACCCATAGCAAGAACATAGTTTAATACATGTATTCCACACATGTGCAACTCAGAGCACTCAGAGCAAGTTAGATGGGTCTCCTAATGGTCTCTGTTCCAGGCATTGATTGAACCCGCAGTTCAATAGTCCTGTAGTGCTGGGTGCTATCAGAGCATTCACTGGGGCTAGTCATTATCTTAAATCTTAGTGTTAGATATTAGAAGCTTAATGCACAACAGAACTGTATGTAAGATATTTCTGGCATGTGGTAAGTTACACAACTCCATCATCAACCATGGTCTGTGTTTTCAGTGTTCACCTATTTTGGTGACGTCAATCCCATGTAAACAAGTCCGTGATTTGCTGTGACCCTAGATCACTGTCAGGGGAAACCTGAAAACTTAAGGAAAAGCAGAATATTTGAGATAAGGATGACTAAAGATACAAGACAAATACACACACATACACACTAGCCTGAGGTAATATCAGGTTGTGAAATAAACAACATGTTCAGGGGCTTATTGTTACCTTGACTGAACTAAAGGTTTGCAGGACAGCTTGAAGGTGATCTGCTATTCTTTATGGAAAAGTTTTCCAGCTGAAGGTTGCAATGATAATTCTGCACCATGAAAAAGTTTGGTTCATTTCAAGCAACATATTTACTTCATGGAAGTGCAGAGAAAATCACCCAGTGGGTGAGCACAAGCTGCTTTTGTCAGATTTAATACCAGGGGTGGCCAAACCGTGGCTTGCAAATCACATATGGCTCTTTGACAAATAAACGTGCAGCACTCAGAAATTTGTTGGCTGCACTCATTCTGCCTCCCAATTCATATAGAAGGTAAATAAGAAATTTATCAAGCTTTATAATTTTTTACAAGTTATAAGCTTAAAGTCCACCGGTTAAAAATGGAAATATGTCAATGTAGGGTTGCCATATGTCCCCAAAAATGGACAGTCCTGATTTGGGGGGATTGTATTCACATACTGGCAAATGGGAGAGATGGTCCTGTCCTATTTTTGTGGAAGACAATTATGGCAACCCTATGTTAATGGTAAGTAAATATATTTAAGAATTTAAATGGTTATTAATTACTGCTGCTCTCATTCATTTGACATTTATTGTATCTGGCTCTTGGGTTAAGCAAGATTGGCTTGCCCTGTTCAATCTTTACCATCAATGGAACAGTCCTGTGTAAATTGGATTTTTACCTTGACAAGCTCTCCAGTAATTTAAAGTTCTCCATTGTTGTCCTAATATGCTTTGCTATGCTTACTGATTGCAAGCAAGTGCTGTTTCATTTAAACTTTATTTATGTAACAATGAAGCATGAGGCCCAGTTGTAAATACACCATTCATTTATTTATGAAAGATTAATTTATGTTTGATACACACCCTTATACAATACAAAATTACTCTTGAAGATTAATTTATACAATTATTAAAAATAATTTTCTGGATAAAAAAAAGGTTTGTGCATGAAACCTAGTTAGTGCTATAGGCCAAAAAAAAAGTTATTTTGGAATATTTAATATTTTGGAATTCGAAATAAGCGATGCTCAACCTGTATGTGATTTTTTCACAACATTTACTTCTAAAATAGCTAGTGGATAAAAATGCTTTTAAAAAATATGGGAAAATGAGTTCCTTAAGTTAGAAACACAAGAAGACATACATTTAGATTGTGAGCCCTTTTGGGACAGGGACCCATTAGCTTTTAATTAGCTATTATTATTTTTCCATTTTCTTTGTAAACCGCTTTGTGAACTTGTTAGTTGAAAAGCGGTATATAAATACTGTAGATAGATAGATAGATCTACACCTAAGCCTGAGCCCACTGTTGGCAGGATGATATTCAACTAAAACATAGAAGCCACTCCTTGTGTGCCCTGATAGGAGCTTTCCAACAGGTGGCCTTTACACCTCATGCTCAGAATTACACATTAAATAGGTGTCTTTACACAGCAAGCTCCTGCTTACATAAAGCCACTGGAATCCAATTAAAGACTTGAATGGAATCCAGTCTAGACTTGAATGATCTCTCCTTGTGGTGCTGGTAGCATGAATGAACACTTCTTGGGCATGGTGTTTAAAAATATCAAATGCCGGTCAGTGTGCTAAATTCTGTCAGTTACATAACAGGTCACAGGATTGGAAAAACCTGCCGTGCAATTGGAGGTTTAGTTGGAAAGGTGACATTATTAGCCTCACTTTTATACGTCACTTGATGTCATGGTGCTGGTAACCAGGAATCCTCCATAAGCCTCAAGGCCGTTAAGTAATTGTTCTCCATTAGATGAATAAAAGATTAGGTAAAGATTGTATGGCCATAATTAGAAATAGAAACCATATTTAACAACATTTTGAAAATTTTAAAATTCAACAGTTCTATAAATCTGAGTTCTATAAATTTGAATTCTATAAAATTCAACAATTCTATAAATACAAATTCAGCATTTGTTTTTTGGAATCTAAATTTGATATCAACATTTGAACTGACAGTTCTCTATTCATTTTTTTTTTTTTGAAAAGCAAGTAAAATGGTTTACAGAAATATAACTGCTCACTGGATGATTTAAATTTCTACCAATGAAGGGCTGAGGAAAGGGGAAAGGGAACAATTAAAATAAAGGCATGCAATAATTAATGAGTTGGAACCTAACGGCTGTTTTTCTGCACCAGAGTTATTATTGGTTCCCTTACAACTAGCAAATCTCCAGCCTCCTCTTAACCAGCACTGGTTAGGCTGTGCCAGCACTAGTTAAAACTGGGCTGTAAATGCAGGTGCTTAGAAACTGTTATTCTAGTACAAGCTTATGATGTGTTTTGCTGCAAGGATATCAAAATATGCCTATATCTGTTGGGTGATGCCAATGATTATTTCACTTTGAGGCATATCATGTTTCTTTCCCTTGCTGTCCCTTTCCAAGAAATTAATAATGGTAAAAAACTAGCCATTTTATCACAAGACGTTTGCTTAAATTCTTCTAAGTAAAGACTCATTTTATCCTTTTGTATTATCCCAGGAAGTTTAAACCTATTCTCTTTAAAATATCTTAAGTGACTAATGCAGGAGGGCCACTAAACCAGACATCTCCATGATGCTGCGCTCTGTGTGATATTGTCCCCATACCTTCTGTGCTCAATGAAGCCTTGTGTGACTCTAGGACTGACTGGCAGAGTGACCATATGACCAGATTTTTCTGGATTTGTCCTCTTTTATAGCCTCCTGTCCAGGTGTCCTCCAAAAGGGCTTCATTGTCCTCCATATTGGCTTCATTTTGGAACTTTGCAATGGTGTGCAGTACCTCATCATGTCACATGTCTTTGGATTCGTAGTGAAGAGCAGAATCCAATGCAAACATATCTTTTTGCAATATCTCCTTCCTATCAAAAGTTATGGCCAAAGAACTAAAAATCAAAACTTTGAGTTGAGCTCTATGGGAAAGTGCCCAATTTCGTGGCTTTACTCTTGAGTAAGCAAATGTGTCACCAAAAAGGACAGGCTGAGAGGAATCCAAGACCTTGTCCTCCATTTGAGGTTTGAGCATCTGGTTACCCTGGGGTCAAGCAGGGTAATTGCACTTCCAGAAAACTGTTACCATTCACTTCTTTATGGCTCAAAATTTTTAAAGAGCAGGAACAACATGCCTCTGTACCATCATATACAGTGGGACCTTGTAAGACAAACACAAATTTCTAAGGAATTCTGCCTTGTAAGGCAAAACAGTGCCTTGTAAGACAGTTTTACATAAAAAATTGGTTGTAAAACGAACGAATTGATGGATCTGCATCGTGAGCAACAGCAAGAAGTTATGGAGCTCATCTGTAGAGGAAGAGGAGAATATGGAGGAGGAATCCTTCACATCAAATAAGATTAAGGACATTTGTAAACATTGGGAAACTGAGCCAAATTTTGTAGAAAAGCATCACCCAAATAAGACTGTAGCAGTGCGAGCAATGAAATCTGCTGAATGACAATGCAATGTCATTTTTCTATGAAATCCTCAAAAGGAGACAAAAGCAAGTGTCATCAGAAGGTTCCTTGTGAAAGTTGCTCAAAAAAACACCAGTGACTTTTTTTAGTGAAAATTAGTCATCCTTGGCCATAAAGGTTTTTCTTTTCTGTTTCACTGTACAGTATATTACGGTGTTTTTATTAATATTACCGTAATTGTATTCTGTATTGTGTTGCTCGAAACTTTTCAGCTTGGCCTAAAAACATATCTTTTTAGAACAGACTTCTGACCTTTTTAGTCTGGTTTTTTTAGTCTGGCTATTTCTACTGCACAACACTTTTATTATGGTTTTAATTAGTGTTTTAGTGTAGGTGTTTTACATTAATTGTTTTTAAGATGCCTGTTTTAACTGTTTTAATGAACTGGATTTTATTGTTGATGTTTTTATGGATGTTTTGTAAGCCACCTTGAGTCCCTCCTGGAAAAAGGTAGGATATAAATAAAGTTAATTATTATCATTATATTACAACATTTTTATTAATATTACAGTAATTATGTTCTGTATTATATTAGTGTTTTAAATTTGATTACAATGTTTTGTCATAATTTTTACATACAGTTAATATTTTTATATGAATAATTTCGGGTTGTGGAACCAATTGTCTGAGTTTCCATTATTTCCTATGGGAAAATCTGCTTTGTATAAAGAACGCTTTATAAGACATACATGCTTCCAGAACGAATTATGTTTGTCTTACAAGGCACCACTGTATATCATACTTACTCTACAATCCAGAGTTACTACGGGAGCATGTAAGAGACATTACGTGAACCCGAAGTTACTGCACCACCTAATGAAAACCTATGGGAAATTCATATTGCAATCCAGAGTAAATTGTTCTAACACCGGAGCAAGGACTCCCCATAGTTACTCTGGATTGCGCCATAAGCATTAGTTGAGTCAGAGGTAGGGTACTTCCCTTACCTGGGGAAAGGGCATGAAAGTCCCCTTCTCCTGAGGAGCCAACAGCAGTAGCCTGCAGCTCTCATGGCAGTTCTGGTGATAACAAGCAGATCAGGATTGGGCAGTCTCCACAGAGGAAAGGTGGGCTATAATTCATGGAAATAAATACATGAATTTATTTGGCGCATGTGGTTAAGTCACTGTGCCTGTTAACCAGCAGTCCAGGGTTCGAGATCCAGGTCGGCCCCACAAGACAGGGTGAGCTCCTATACTTAGCCCAGCTCTGTAACACCAGCTGGATCCAATCGTATCGGTTCTGCCTTTCCATAGGACTAATTCAGTGACATGGAGAGGGGGGATTTGTCTTGGGTAACAGCCTATCCTCCATAACAATCTAACCCATGCTTTCATGCTTCGCATGCAGCGTATGCAGCGCCGAGCATGATACCATAGTCTTTCAAGACTGACAGAGGCCTGCTTTTTTAAATACATGAGCACAGACATTGTGAGAAACTGTATCAGCCATATTGAGGTTTATTGTCTGAACGTGCATGATAACAGCAGCCATGGAGAAGCCAAGCAAGTCTGTGTCCTGGATGAGAGAGATCATCTGGGACACTTATGCACACATCACACTGAATTATAAAGGCAAGAGAAAAATGTAATGACACACATTCTGTGCTTCATCAGAGCAAACGCTTCATCTGGTTGCCATCAGATGGGTTGGTGGCAATTCTTGTCTGCAATCAAGATAAAGGACCTATAAGGACATTCAAACAGTGGCATTCCAAATGGACTCACTAATGTAACAGATATGCTAATAAGTGTAAATAAAATATGATTTGAACACCAGGAATATGCAATACCTCTCACTGGAAGTACTGCTTTGAGGAATAGCACATGGTTTATATACACTGCAGCTAGCCATCAAATGCTCTAAAAATATTTGTCCAGAAAGCCTTAAGAATCTGGCACAGGTTCAAGAAGATGCACACAAGAAGATCATTACTGTCACTTTAACGAGCTGTTAAAGTATTAGTAAAAGACTGCTGATCATGCACACATTTTTTCCTTCCTAGGGAAATAAAGGTTGTGGTCTCAGCCAAAAACCTAAATGAGCCTCGAAAATGACTGCATGTGTACACACAGCCTAAGTGGGTGTTCTTGCATTAGATGTTAGTTTCATCATACTCAGTCTCCATGTGCAGCTTTGCACAGGAAGGCCATATAACAAAAACAATTAGCCTCTGTTCATATTTGATATACAGCCAAAGCTCTTTTGTGTTGAAACTGAGTGAACTACCCATGGGAAAAAAAATCAATTGCTTTTCAAGAACATCCATCACTATAAGTAACTAGTTTCCTTGTCCTCACACAACCCTTTTCTAAAAATAAGAAAGCCACCCCAAATCTGGGTGCGGGGGAGGTCTGCTTTCAAAATAAAGCAGAAACATTTGGTGTGAGCTAATTTTGCATGACACTGTGTGTAGATTTCTGAAATTAATTTTAAATCAGTCACTGTGTAGAATTTAACAGAGTTAAGGTGCATAGCTCTGCCTGTAGTTGGTGGGAATGGCTGAGGCCTCCTCAAGGTAAGGCAAGGTAAGGTCATTTACCCTACAATCCAGAGTAACTACGTGAGCACGTAAGAGACTTTATGCGTACCCGTAGTTACTGCACCACCTAGTGAAAACCTATGGGAAATTCATTTTGCAATCCAGAGCAAATTGTTCTTACACCGGAGCAAGGACTCCCCGTAGTTACTCAGGATTGCACCCTTAGTCTGAAGTTGCATTGCAACCTCTGCAGGTGAAAATAAGGAGGAACTTTCCAGACTAATAGACCAAGCCTATCAGGCTGATGGAAATGTTGGACAGCTAGTTATGACACTGCAAAGGCCTTATGGCACTGCACAGAATGAGCTACCAGTGGCCATGTTGGTTCCACTGTTCAAAGTAGTGGTGGCCTTCTGGGGCCAGGCTCCACGCAGAAATGCAAGTAATTTGGTGGGATGCAAGGAATAGAACAGAGATGAGGAAGGAGAAAGAGGTACATCAGGGGATGAGAGGGAGTCCATCCGTCTTTCCTGGTGTGCACAACCTGTGCCAGGATGCTATCCTCTTTATTGCCATTTGACACACACTCCTTTCTGCTAAGATCTGTGCCTAAGCTGGTACAGGTCTGAGAAATCCCATTGGTGGTCAGAAAGCTTACAGAGGGTATAAGAAAATATTTTCCTTTACTTCTCCTAAGCGAATAATCCCATCACTACCTCTGCATGTAACACAGGCTGTTTTAGAATGAATGCAACCCATTGTGGGGGAAAATAGATTGGGCTGGTTTCATCATGAGCTTCTGTTTCTTTTCTCCTGTGGTTAAACTGCACCATATACCATAATTCCTAAGAAAGTGTAACTCTATCTTAACAAGATAGGACATTGCCCTTGTTTGGACTACTACTGGTATTGATGAGGTTCAATTTGTGGAGGTTTACTAGACATGTGATGAGTATGACTGTTATTATGAACTGAATGACTGGTGGTGAAAAACCAAATGATTCCTCTTGCATGACATATTGGCAGTGGTGTAGCTAGGAGAGGTGCAGACAGAGGTGCAGTAGCACTGGGCAACAAGCTTTAGGGGGGCAATAAGTTGAACTTGACACTAATGGCTAAAATTGTGAAAAATGTGATATGTATGAATGATAATACCGTCATGTTATATATCATTGGAAAGGTAATTTAATGCAGAATGCAATGAAAGCACCCAACACATTGGAATATCTATATTCTGTCAAAAGATATGGCCAATTGGAACAGAAAAGGATTTTCTTAATACAAAACTTTTCCATGATACTGATTGCTCTGAGAGCCAATGAGGTGTCATTCTGATACTGAATGGAACAAATAAGGTGTTAATATGAATCAGTTCTCATTTTCATATGCTTATATAATAATACAGGTACCCATGCTAACTGGGTATATAGGGAATTTTAAGTGGTGCTGCACTTATATTTAGCAGGGAAAGAATAACCATTCCTTCTTGCCCAGCACAATTTCCCTAACTAATAAGGGACACAATTTTCATTTTTTATTTAAGTAAATTTCTTTGACTCCAGATAGCAAATAGTTGCTTTAGCTATGCTAAGCAGGCCTCCATCAGTCTTGAAAGACTATGGTATCTTGCTCGGCGTTGCATACGCTGCATGCGAAGCACGAAAACCTGGGTTGGATTGTTATGGAGGATAGGCTGTTACCCAAGCAGCAAATCCCCCCTCTCCACGCCACTGAATTAGTCCAATGGAAAGGCAGAGCCAATACAATTGGATCCAGCTGGCATCGCAGAGCTGGGCTAAGGACAGGAGCTCACCCTGTCTTGTGGGGCTGACCCAGGTCTTGAACCCTGGCCTGCTGGTTTACAGGCACAGCGTCTTAATCGCTTGTGCCATCCACAGCTCATAAGTAGCCCATAGTAGCCCATGCTACTAGCAGAGCAAATGGCCGGTGAACTGTTGAGGAGGAGGCAGGTTTCTCCCCAATTTTCTTTTTAAAAAATACTTAGGGATGGCATCACTTCTGGTTGTGACATTTGGTGTGAGCTAATTTTGAACTTTGCTTTGGGCTACACTGTCATTAGCTATGCCACTGCATGTTAGTACACTTGCAGCTGTCATTAGACTGCCAACTGGTGACGCACGTAGAAGCTGAAACCAATTAACACTTGACAAATCCTCTTTGGTTTCAACTTTGACAGGGAATCTCCAGTCTGGCCTTGAATTTGCTCTTATGCATACCTTACCTCTCCATTTTTAAAAAGGGGAATGCAGAAGTTGGGCTATTCCATTTCCCTCGTGTAGCAAACTACTGCTTCATCTACCATAAATGGAGTGGATGCCATAGTCTTACCTTTGAATGAAGACTTGGGACATGACAGCTCAAACATAGTCAAGGCATATCTTGAAATGGTAAACTGGACAACCGCTAAACTGAGCCATATTGGTAAATATAGGTAAACAATATATTTTAATAGTAGGATTTAGTTAGTGGTTGAAAAACCAAGTATAGCCAGCTTTTCTTACGTTAACGAACAGACTTATTCCAACCAATGTCCCTAATTGTTGTGTCGTGCCCACTGTAAAACTGCCTGAATGACAGTTATAAGAAGATACAATGAAGACCCTCATTTGGATTAGAGTTACGGAACAGTCATTGCGCAGGACTGTGTTTCCTAATAGAAGACTTTCTCCCTGTTTTCTGTGTTAAGCCAGTAAAGGAGGAGGCAGAATGTGGAAGAGAAAAAGAAAGTTGGTTTTTTTTAAACTGCCTGTTGCAGAATATCAGACTTCCCTCCCCATTAACTTTTCCTGAGCTGTAATTCCCAAAAGTGAGTTGTGATCCATAAGGACCTAATGGAAGAATAGTTTCCTTCAGTGTTAATAATAGTACTAATTTTACAAATGGCAAAAACAACAGGCTTTTTTCTGTCATGTCCAAACTGTTAGGGCACAGTCAGCCATTACTTGAGGAATAGATACAGATTCCCCACCACCACCATTGCCCCCATCCCTTCCCCATGCCTACTAATAATAGCCTAATTTATTCATGCTTTTATTTGGCAACAGAAACTAGGCTGACCTGCCTCCCTTTTTATTCCCACAGATAAAAAGAGCTTTGGCCAAAAAACGGGCAGAGGACTCTCTCTGCATTTAAAGGTGTCTAGCATTGCTCCAAAGAAATCACAGAATTGTTACAGCCTCATTCATTGGTTCTGCATTACTCCCTCGTCCCCCGTCTTTCTCAAAACTAGGTTAAATCTGGGGAGGGAGAAGGGATGATGAAAAGAAGCCAAAAGAAACTGAATGCCTGGGATAGCTGGTTTAGAATACTGTACTGTGGTACAGTATTGACGTGGATGATCTTTGCCCATCTCCAGTGTCATCAGAGCTTAAGACCGGCAGAGTTATTTAGGGACATTGGGGATGTGAAGGCAACAGAGACATTTCCTTTTACACAAAGAAAAATGAGATTATATTTCCTCTTCTGAAACGATGCACGTGGCCCTTGTCTAGCTACCCACATTTACAACCATTTGCAGAGGACATTGTACAGATAATGACTGAGCTGAATTCAACACAGCCTGTTGAAAACAGAACATGTAATAAAAAATGTTAATATGGGACACACACACACCTAGTTAATTGCTCCGCACAAAGCCAGGGATCTTCACAGCTGCTTGCTAGTACCCCCACCCTCCCACTCACATGCTGAAATACCATCCAAGCTCAGGCCTCTTCATTTGAATGGACAGCCAAAGAGCAGGGCTCGGAGCCAACAATACTGGCTCATGGGCAGAAAAAGACATTGGATGAATGAGGAGAGGGCAGCCGCTTACTGGCTTGTAAGGATTCCGTTTCGGCAAGGTTCTCCCCCCCCAAAACCCCAAAATTAAGACTGCTTGAATTAAGGAGTGTGTTTACACAGGCAACAGAAGACAAGTGTAGTCTTCAGCTGTCATGCACAGAGCGGTGTGGAGACTTGCAAACTTATAAAGTCCACCTATATTCTGCTACTGATCCAACAGCCACTTTTACAAAACCGCTCTTGACTCCCATATCGGCTTAAATTCTTCTCAAGAATGAAACTGTAGTTTCTAAACGCTGATGATATGTTGTTTTTTATTTCTTTTTAAATGTACAATAGAGGCTAATCTGTTAGCGTGCCAGGCCCCAGCACAGATGCACATCACAGGATGATGTCTGGATTACATTTTCATGTGCACAAGCCATGCATGACATAGCAAGAAAGACCAGGATCTTCCACTTCACTTTTGGGAAGTCCAACAGTGCAATTGAAGCATATCTACTCAGAAGTAAGTCCCATTGTGTTCAATAGTACTTATTCCCAGGAATGTGTGGCTAGGATTACAGCCATACTCCAGAAGTTACTGTACAAAATCATGCTTAGCAATGGTGAAAATACATTTTGCAATTATAGTGAGGGTGAGTTGATTGTGGTGTGTGTGCATTCACATGTATATGCTTTTATTCTTCATGTTCATGAATCTCCAGGCAAGGTTCTCATCATGTGTCACCAAAAGAAATTCACAAATGTCTGAACTAGCCCTCCAAAGCTTGTTTTCTAGTGTCTTATTTCTGAAACGTTTAAGTGACAACATCCTTTTTGAAGCCACATTCTCCTCCTGTAGGTTCAAGAAGTCCTCTAAGTGAAAGCTTTCAACATTTTATTTGACTGTTTACATTGTCAGAGGTTAAGTATTAAAAGTTTTCCGCTCCATTTCAGTTTTCATGAACACGTGTATTTGCGTTGGCAGCTCTTTTACAAGCAAAACCTTCAACAGGTTTGCAAATATTGGCTCATTGCCAAGACCCCCAGCCCTTCTTCTTCCTCTGTAAAATTATTCTCTGCCCCATCCTAAATCTATCCTTTTTCCACTCCCCACCTGCTGTTTTCAGGTTGCCAAGATTTGGTCATATAAAGATCACAGCAATAAATGCTTCTTCCTGCCTCTCATCAATTATTTCACCAAAGGCAAAGCATAAAGAACTTGGACTTCCAAAATGTCAAGCTTTTAAAATCAGGTTCTTTTTGATCTACCAGTGATAATTCTGGTCATGGTCGTTCCCAACCCACAGCAGTCATTCCTGTGAACATTCAGCACATGGAACTGGATCCTGGATAATTGACACGTTACCTGTCGTGAAATTACACAAGAGACAAATCTTTCTGTGGGAACAGTGAACACAATCATTCACGAACATTTGCAGTTTTGAAAAGTTGCTGGGCACCAAGATAGCTTTCTGCTTTTGACCAGCACAGAAGTATAGGACGCTGTCCTAGGACGGTTCAGCATACTGACAAATCTTTATATGCCAAACCTTTCCAGGTATTAAGCTCTGGGATAAGTGTATAAATGTAGCAGGGGACAATAAATGCAAAAATATGAAAAATAAAAAAAATAAAAATAAAAAAATAAATGCATTTTCCACTCCCTGAAATTTGTTGTTTTCTTTAATAAACTCAAAAGTTTTGATCTGACTTGAATGCCAAAAACAACAACAACAACAACAACAACAACAACAACAACAACAACAACAACAACAACAACAACAACAACAAGAAGAAGACATTCCATTTGCTGGTAAAGCAAAGCATTTGGCATGTCAATTGGTTCAGAAAGTTCAGACTCAGGCACTATTCTGAGTATGATTAAATATGATTAAAATATGATTTAAATATGATTAAAATATTCATATATTGACTTTAAGGATAAGAAGCCTCCCAGGAGGCTAACAACAACCTTAAAACAATAAAACAACAATAAATTCACAACAATAAAAAAAGCACAGACACTAATAGTAGCAGGCCTCCGTCAGTCTTGGAAGACTATGGTATTGTGCTTGGCGCTGCATACGCTGCATGTGAAGCACGAAAGCCTGGGTTGGATTGTTATGGAGGATAGGCTGTTACCCAAGCAGCAACTCCCCCCTCTCCACGCCACTGAATTAGTCCAATGGAAAGGCAGAGCTGATACAATTGGATCCAGCCGGCGTCACAGAGCTGGGCTAAGGACAGGAGCTCACCCTGTCTTGTGGGGCCGACCCAGGTCTCGAACCCTGGCCTGCTGGTTAACAAGCACACTAAACGCTTGTTAACCAACAGACACTAAAAGCGTTCAGAAAATGACAATATACACAAAACAACATAGCAGATTGAAATCACTTTAAATATTTTAAGCAAAAGCTTTGCAGAACAAAGCTTCATATCCAAAAGCAGGAAATGTTGGAATAGGGCAAACCTTTGTAGGAGAAGAACTCAGAAGTTGCTGACATTTGAAAAAGTTGTGTCATTTCTATTTAAAAAGAGGTTTGTTCAGATCACACGGACAGGAAAACATAAAAGCAAATAAGATACTTCTGAAAAATTCTTTGTTCATAGGACAAAACGAATATAAAACATTTGATAGCCAGTAGCATAGCTTATGGTCATGTAGACCAGCGTAAAACTCAAAATGTTGCCCCGGAAGTGATGTCACAACTGGAAGTGATCTCATCCCTGGGTATTTTTTAAAGAGAAAATTGAGAAAACCTTGGTTAGGAAATCTGCGCGTGGGCAAAAAGAAATGGTTATTCTTTCCCTGTTAAATATAAGAGGAGCATCACTTAGAAGTGCCTAAGTTAGCTGTATTATGATTTATGTATGGATATATGTATGATATTGTTATTGGCATCCTTCAGTCTCGAAAGACTATGGTATCGTGCTCTGATTGGAGGTCCTGAAACAACATCTAGTGTGGCTAAAAAGGCCAATTCGAGAGTGTCCATCCCTTCCACACTGAGGACAAATAAATTCCGTCCCCTGCCCAGGCCCCAGGTTTTGCTGCTTTCGGGTCTGTCTCTTTGCTTCAGCCTGCTGAACAAGTGTCTCTTCCAGTTGGAGAAGGCCATGCTGGGTCTTTTGCCTCCACGCTGAACGGTCAGAGGTCAAGGTTTCCCAGCTGTTGATGTCCATTCCCAAGGCCTTTAGATCCCTCTTGCAGATGTCCTTGTATCGCAGCTGTGGTCTCCTTCTTGGGCGCTTTCCCTGCACTAATTCTCCATATAAGAGATCTTTTGGAATCCGACCATCAGCCATTCTCACGACATGCCCAAGCCAGCGTAGACGCCGCTGTTTCAGAAGTGTGAACATGCTAGAGATTCCAGCACGTTCCAATACTGTGTCATTTGAGACTTTGTCACACCAGGTGATTTCAAGAATACGTCGGAGACAGCGCATATGGAAGGTGTTCAGCTTCCTCTCCTGCCATGCATAAAGGGTCCAAGACTCACTGCAGTACAAGAGTGTGCTCAGGACGCAAGCTCTATAGACCTGGATCTTTGTATGTTCCGTCAGCTTCTTATTAAGCCATACTCTCTTTGTAAGCCTGGAGAATGTAGTAGCCGCTTTACCAATGCGTTTATTCAGCTCAGAGTCTAAGGAGAGAGTGTCAGAGATAGTTGAGCCAAGGTACACAAAGTCATGGACAACCTCCAGTTCATGTTCAGAGATTATGTATGATTCATGTATGATATATGTATGATATATGTATATGTATTATGATATTATGATATGTATTATGATAGAAGTGCCTATGTTAGCTGTATTATGATATATGTATGGAAATGAGTGCTGATTCATAGTAACACCTTATTAGTTCCATAAAGTATCAGAATTACATATCATTTGCTCTCAGAGCAATCAGAATCATGGGAAAGTCTGAGTTTAGAAAATCCATATTTTTCAGTAGTCTTTTGTGTTTTCATTTTTTGGTTAATTGGCCATGACTTTTGATAGAATACAGCTACTCCAATGCAATTTTGTTTCATTGCCTTCTGCATTAAACTACCTTTACAATGATATATAACATGATGATAGTATCATTCACACATATCCTGTTTTGGCAATTTTAGCCACTAGTGTCAATCTTTGTTTGTAGCCCCCCTAAAGCTTGTAGCCAGTGCAGCATGTATCCCCTGCATCCACCTCGCTACGCCACTGTTGATAGCAACACATTAACAGTAATTGATAGTAATTAGTCATTTGCAAAGTTCTAGCCAAGGTGTAGGAGGCACACAGCCAGCCATATACAAAGGCAGCACAGAGAACTGCTGCATGTGGCTGGTAAAGAAAATCGATGCCTATAGAAAGGGCAGGCTCAGGTCTGTATATTCAGAGTACTGTGAATGGTAAAAAAGGCACAATGCACTGCAGTGTGAGTCTTCCTCCTACATCAGAGGTGGTCAAACTTGATAAATGTAAGAGCCACATCTGATAAACTTCAGATGTTTGAGAGCCACTATATTTAAGAAGCATTTAAATTCTGAAATATATTTACTCACCATGACCCTTAAACTTATGTTTCAATCCAGTGGACTCTGAGCTTGTATCAGGTAAATTATTATAAAGTTTGAAAAATTTTAAAAATTTTATTTACCTTTGAATTGTGATGCCAAAAATAGTATAGTCAGCATATTTCTTCGAACCTCACATTATATTTCAGAGAGCTGCGTGTAACTTGTGAGCCGCAATTTGGCTGCCCTTGCCCTACTTGTGGGTGCAGTTGTGAATATGTATTTGTATACAAATTGGTTGTATGGTATTGGTTGCATGCCATGCTTTTTGGCATGAAGGTCATAACATTGAGGCTTTAGGGCACACTCCTAAACGGCAATGAAACAGGGAGGACAGTTGGGCTGCACAGTATCCAGTGCAGGTGTGATGCAAGCTGGGGTGCAGGTTGGAATAAGGTGATATGGATTTGAGCAGCCCATGCAATGCCAGTCTGAATCAGTGCAAAGGCACAATTTACAACAGCCAAAGCTAGCACAAGGGGGGAAATTAAGATTGCACTCTTAGGTTGCAATCCTAACCAATTTTCCAGTTCCAGGGAAAGGACAATGCAAATTTGAAGTAAGGTACCAAACATTGCCTTAACCTAAAGAGGCATCTGTGACTGCCCTCCAATTGAAGGATGTCTTCCCATTGGCACAGCCATACCAGCTCTGGACGTTAGTTAGAATTTCACCCTTAGGCTGCAACCCTAAAGACCCTTTCTTGGGGGTAAGACTCATTGAACACAATGGGGCTTACTGTCGAGTAGAGATGGTTAGGATTGTGCTCTTAGTTGGTTTTATTTATTTTTTAGTGTTCTGAATATATGAGTATATTGTGTATTGAGTGTTGAATTTTTTTTTGTATTTTTGAGTGATTCATTTTATTTTATGTGCAAAATTAACCTAATTACCATAAACTGTAAGCAGCTCTGTAACGGAATTGAATTTCGCAACAAGAATTTTGTTTAATAATCAAACCCAAACCAGGAAATAAAATTTCAAGACAATTTGTTTCTTTGAATTTGTTGACCTACTACACCTTGTCTGATCTAGGTGACATGATGTATACCAGTTTCTCGGATTAAAAATAGAAAAAGACTCAGTGTGGGGAGATGTTATCGTCAATGGCTGCTTGGCAGATTTGCAGATAGAAGCTTTGTTAGCGGTTGCATTGGTCAAACATTCTGGCTGATGTTATTGGTGCATGAAATAATAATAGCATTAACATGTTCAAAGAAGAACTTGGAAAAGTAGCTTGTGTTTACAGGATCATGAGGAGGAGATGAATCTATGAGAGAGAGTCATGAATGAGGAGATGAATCTGTTAGGAGAACTCTGCTCCCCTCACCTCTGGTTGAGAAAGTGTTTATCAACTGATTTGAATTTATTCATTTATTTATATAAGTTACATCTCTAATATATTCATTTATGTAAAATCTTTTTTCAGGTCCTGATGTAGTGTCAAAGAGATAATGTGGCCCTTTGGACACCCCTAATTTAAACTGATAGCACAAGTCTCCGAAGTGTTTTTCAGACAGCTTCACAGAAATCTTTGCAACACAATCGGTTGTGCCGTTGTTATTTACAGTACTGTACTTAATTCATTTTTAACTGTACTCGATGAATTAATTAATTCTATTTCTATCCTACCCTTCTATCCAAGAGAAACCATAAGGGTGGTTTGTATCGTTTTAAGGACGACGACAGGCAACAATAACAAAACAATGTCTTATTATTTAATCAAGCAATGTATGGGGTGAAAAGGCAAGATAAAACAGGTAGGGACAAGCAAGGAGGAGATCAAGCCAAGGAGAAAGATGAATGAGATGGAGAAGGAACCAGGAATGACAGGTTAGAGCTGCAGAGCAGGAAGGAGTAGAGAGATGCCATGACTACTTCTATGGCTTGAGGCTGTGTGGGCTTCTGCTCACTGCCCTAAAGTTGGATGCACCTCTCTGAGCATCCAGCTCTGGCACCTGTCCTGGGTTCTTCATTATCTCCACAGACCCTTCTGCCATGGGAATGCTGAGCCTATGCTAAGATGGGTATTGAACAAAGATAATCTAGCAGGGCTGGGAAGGCACTACACTATTTTCTTGGCAGACTTATCTCACAGGACTTCAGTACATAACCTTTAAGCATCCTATCCATGTATCAGGCTTGTTCACTCTTTCCTTTTCCCAAAACTCCAAGATGTTACAACTCCATTGATGCACAGCTTCCAATTTGGTGTGAAGAAGAGACCCAATGGACTCAGTCTCAAGTCAGTTTGGTTAGTGGTTCTTGTCTGCCATTGATTTAGGTCTAATGATGCTATATGAAGATTGTGGAAGAAGACAGGTATGGAAGTCTTCCTTGGATTTTTTGGGAGGGATATTTGGAATGTTTTCAAATCTTCAAAATGAAGAACAAATCTGATTGTATGGTGTTTTTGCACTACCAGAGAAAGGTAAGGTCTTTAGCTTTCTAGTTGCAGCTGTTGGATAATGATCAGCAACCAGTAAGACCTTATCAGGACTTGAGTTCACAAGTGGGTCTTAAATTAATGATGCAAACAATAATCGACTGGAAAGCAAGCTGTGTACCCTTACATCAGGAGCAGTCACAGTAGACAAGGAAAAGGGGGGAAATCAGTGAAACCGAAAGTAAATAATCATAGGAAAATGAGTAACCTTTCAGGCATTTTCTACTTGAGAGTCACAATGTTGTCCAAAGCACTGGCTGAGAGGCTAATGATGGTGAACCTATCCAGGGTGACCATATGACCTGGAAAACCCAGATTTGTCCAGATCTTTAGGCTCCTGTCCAGGTGTCCTTCATTTTGGTTCATTGTCCTACATTTCGGCTTCATTTTTGAACTTACACCACCACAGTACACCACAGCACAGTACACCACTATGTCATATGTTGTTGGATTCGTATTGAAGAGCAGAATCCAATGCAAAAATTGTTGTTGAGATAGCTCCTTCCTATCAAAAGGTATGGCCAAAAAACCGGAAAACAAAAATATTTTTTTTAAAATACATTTTTTGGCTATTTTTTAAAGTCGGTAGGAATTTTGGCTTGGGAGGTAGGAATTTTGGCCTTGGGTTTCAGGAATTTTGGGTTTGGCATCTGGTCACCCTGCTATGACACAAGTGAAAGGTGATATGCCACAAAATTTTGGCAACACCAACACCTGACAACAACTGAGTTTATTTTCCTCATATTTCATTTTTGTAATTATTTGACATTCCCTTATATAATGCAAAACACCAAGTATGATTGGAATGTATTTTAATAAACTTTTAAAAATGGTTTCTCTTTTATTTGGAGATGGCATACCAGCAGAGTCAATTTTGGAATTTTTCTGAATTTTTAATACACTGAGCCCAAAAGGGCTGATTGTACAAGCAATTTGCAAGCTGTGTCAACTCAGAGAAATTCACAAGTGATTTATCACTTGAGGGGAGGGAAGGTCTCTGCCTCTTAGGCTGGTGCAGAAAGAAAGGTTCACAAACTTTAATTGCCTGCCACTGCCATGGTAAGCAGGCTGCCTTTAAGCCATTAACTGGACTTAAGGGGATCTTATCTTTCATTTTAAAAAGCCAGCTGCATTTGCTTTAAAACAAAATTGCATATCAATAAATTGCATATAAGCAGGCTAAACCTGTATAGATGCAAGGCCAGGAGGTAAGAATTCTATCTTTGTAATGAAATTTTCAAGGGCAATTTCTGACAGAGTAACCATATAGAATGGAGGACAGATGCCTGTACCTTTAACCATTACATAGACATAGAAGTGGGAACTGAGGCAGGTTTAGCTCTACATAGAAGGATTTAAAAAGCAGCACCTTCCTCAATTCCCCCTTCTATGCAATGATTAAATGTACAGGCACTCTGTCCTGTAGTCTATATGGTCACCCTGAATTTCTGAGCAACAGAAGCACTATCTTAAGGAAAGAAATCTGGATCCCACGTAATAGCTGTGTAAAAATGATTTGCAGCCTAAACATACTTTCCTGGTAGTAAGACCCACTGAACACAATGGGACTTACTTCTGAGTAGACATGGTTAGGATTACATGTAAAAATAGTCTGAAAAAGCCCTAATGAATGATCATCCATTGTGACCAGGTAAGGCTGCAATCCTATCCACATTTTCCAGGGAGTAAGCCCCATTGACTATAATGGAGTTTAATTCAGGGTAGACATGCATAGGATTGGGATCTGAATCTAAGATAATAATAGAGCATTGTGCGTAAAACAAATATGCAATGTCTCAATATGCTTTGTCAATATGCTAATATGCTTTGTCTTGAGACATAGTTTGTCTCAAGACAAACTAATATGCAAAATAATAGAGCAATGTACGTAAAACTAAAATGAGATACTTAAGATCCCAATCCTATGTTGGTCTACTCGGATGAAGTAAATTACATAATAGTCAATGGAGCTTTCTCTCAAAAAAGTGTAGATAGGATTGCAGCCTTAAAGGCTAAGGGCTAATTCCCTAGCCATATTTTGTTATTGAAGGAAAAACAAAGAGACCTATGACACTGTAAAGACTATCAGATTTATGATCTGGTAAGCTCTTGTGAACCATATCAAACTCTATCAGTTGGCCTAAGGATTTGCTGATCACACGAGCACAACTCAGAAGCTGCAATGTGCTGCTTTCCGCAGAAGAGAAACTATGATGTCGCTCGTCTTCCCTAATGTGCAAATCTGTTGTTTAAGCAGATCTGCCTCATTTTAATCTTTCAGGAAATGGAGCCTTTTGGCCACAATAGCTTCCATCTGCTCCTCTGACTCATGTTGCTCTTTTTTCACCCCAAATGATCGAAAAAAGTTCCAAATTCCTCCATGAATCCTTTGGAGCAATTTCCTCAAATGTTCAGGCTTCCAACTATATTCTCATACTTAGCTATTCCAATGCAGGCAAAGGCCAGGTGTCCAGAATGGTCCAGGCAGGAGGTGGGGTGGGATAGAATCAGTTCCACTTCCCTCCTGTTGGAAGATGAGAACACCCTGAAGTACTCCTTTTCCTGCTGAAACCCAACCACACCAGGAAGAGTACTCCATTCTTAACAAGGTTTATGACTTTATAACGCTATAGGTTTTGCAAAGGACTTGTACCAAATCTACCACTTTCGTGTTACATTCGGGATCAGTAGAAAGCAATGGGTTAACTCCTCTAAAATAAATTTTCATTTTAATAGAATAATATGTTGCTGAGACATATGCATTTTGATGCTTCTGCTTGGTGCTTGCATAGGCAGAGATGTCCTCCCAGTGGTATCACTAGGTAGATTGAAAGCATTAAGGTCACAAAACTAACCAACTTTCCAACACTGAGGTAAGGCATTGCAAATCCAAGGTAAGGGGACAAAGAGCACAATCCTAACCACGTCTACTCAAAAGTAAGCCACATTATGTTAAATGGGTCTTACTCCTACGAAAGTGTTTTTAGGATTGCAGCCATAATTGCCTAACCTTGAGAAGGTCTCCATGACTGGGTTTCAAGCCACAATTTAAACCGGTTTTTGCGGCCCTGGTAGTGGGACCCAAATTTAACTTCAATGTATAATGTAACAGCTTGAATAAATATTTAATTATACGTTTTGTGCCCCATCTCTCAAAACAAAGTCCTTTGCAAGGTGATTAACAACAATTAAAAATAATACAGTAACTAAAAGTAGTAAATAAATTGTGGTGAAAGGTTTTGGTGATGTGAAATTTTTGTTTACTGTAAATTGCCAAAGATGGGTTAAGTTTTTGGAAGGGCGCTTATAAACTTGAATGAAGACATACAATTTTAAAAAAAAACTCAGATAGCAACTAGATGAAGTCAGAAATAAATCTCATTCTTTCCAGGGACAGAATTGTGTCATATAAAAAGCCGTTGGATCCTGCCAAGGAAACTGTGTTGAAGAGGGTGTCACAGCCAAGAGGCATTTATACCCCACCTTTTCAATGTGAAAGCAAATGACTTTTTAAAAAAAATCCTTTTTGTCCCCACAACAACCCTGAG
This sequence comes from Cryptoblepharus egeriae, assembly GCA_030015325.1. Taxonomy (NCBI): domain Eukaryota; kingdom Metazoa; phylum Chordata; class Lepidosauria; order Squamata; family Scincidae; genus Cryptoblepharus; species Cryptoblepharus egeriae. Next base: position 64,730,296 of record JAREYC010000001.1, on the reverse strand, counting down.
AGGTAGGTCATGAGACCACATAACATACAACATTACTGAGACAAAAACACATGCAATTCAGTCCAGCTGAGAGGGAACAAATCACATAAACCTGGGACCTGTATGTCAGTGAAACCTTCTGAAATCTAGATAGATTTTTTTGAAGGAAACATTTACTGTGGGCAGAGAAAGCTGTTCTAACATAGAATTTTTCTTATATTTTTAGAATTCTAGCACTGAATTTCCTATCAGGTTAGCAATCCTGGGAAGATAGCCTTGAGCTTGACAAACAACCTCTTGAATTTGTACTGTATGAAGAAGACTTCTGTGGAGATGTGATCCTTTCTGACCAGTGATGCAGGACTCTCTCTATGCGCATCGAAGGGAATTTGACCTGACTTTACAACAGCCTCCATCCAAGGACCTGAAGGTTGTGCCAATAGTTCCTTCCCATTGCTACATTTTCTCTAGGTCTAGTCTGATTCTTACCATTGCAATCCATTGCAATTCTCCCTTTTGCAGTCCATTTGTTCACACATATTTTGCAAGCCATTTTAATACAGTATTTGCTTTCCAGTGAAAGGCTTAACTTGATTTATTTACCTCTAGTGGAGAAAAATAAATGGAGTTTGGTCAACTGACAAATTACTAGAACCTCTGCCTCTTCCATTGCCAGCCCAAATTAACCAGTAACCACACTAGTAATTAACTAATTGGAGTCATGATTGACAGGCACCCCATGAAAAACTTCTAACCTTTTATTATACTGCATCGGCTTTGATTACTAGAGACTTCAGAGCCTAACAAAGTCAGTAGGGCCACAATTCTGATGTTTGTGGGTATATATACCAGTTTGGAAGTGGATCTGGGAGCACAATCCTAACCATGTCTACTCTAAAGTAATCCCAATTGTATTCAATGGGTCTTACTCCCAGGAAAGTGTTTTTAGGATTGCAGCCTTAGAATTAATTATGATTTCCGATACGAAACCTTTTCTTCCCGTTTAATATTACTGACTCCTATTCTCATTCTAGGTATGGAAAAGAGTTCTCAACTGGTAGGTCTATTAGACTTTGGGAGCAATCCTGAAGTAAGACCAGTGAGAGTGGCCCAGCTGGGCTGCCCCAAGTAGGCTGTATCCAGAGCAGAAAACTGTGGCACATCCACAGGTCTAGGAGCAGCAAGTTAGTGGCACTTGGGGAATGCTTGCTCCTGTGGAGACCTGCTTCAGATCCCACTGAACAAAGATCAGCTGTGGCACCTGCCTTATAAGGAAGCCCAAGAGTCCTTGACAATCACTGCTGCAACCTGAGGCTGCGGTACAGCAATACCTTTGGTGTGGTGTGGATGCAAGAGACTTGTTGCAGTGGCCTGCTATATCCTGAGGTTGGTAGGCTAGTGTAGTTGTGCTGAATCCTGAGGCTGAGAGGCGGGGGTTGCTGTTAGGCTGGCCAAGAACCAGTGTTTGTCAACACTGCCATTCTTACTCTGCCTTATCATGGATCCCTTTGGGTCTACTCAGATTTATTCCTGCTCCTGAGGAGATCTAACTTCGAGGAGTTGGGAAAGGGCATTTCTGCCCTAAAAACTGGACACAACCTAACTGCACTGCTAGGCAATGCTCAACATATCTTCAACACACCCTTGCTGAGCTGCCATAAGCTAGCTCTATTAGGCCAGCCCAGGTCCATCTGCCTTACACCAGCGTAAGTTGACTCACTGATCCAGGTCTTTTTTTGTGCAGCTAGGCTTGCATATCTCAATTTACACCGGTCCAATGCTAGATAGGCTGGCTCAAGTTTACTTCATAGAATCATAGAGTTGGAAGGGACCCAGTGGATCATCTAGTCCAACCCCCTGCCTGTGGCAGGAAATCCTTGACTTGTGGGGACCAGGGCCTCAAACCCTGGCCTGCTGGTTAACAGGCACAGTGTCTAAACCATTTGTGCCACCAGAGGACTCTCAGGTTTGCACCCTTTCTCTCTCAGGTCTTTCAGGCTGCAATCTGCCCCACTTACATAGGAGTGATTATAATAGGGGTTACTTTAGAGGAGACATGCAAGGCTAGGTCTCTCAGGTTCCTTTCCATTGCCCCTCTTACAGAGGAGTGAGTCAGTGATGGGATTCAAAGAAATTAACAACCGGTTCTATGCCCGTCTGCCCATTTAAATGGCTATTTTTAAACTTTATCTGTCCTCTCTCGTTAACAACCGGTTCTGTAGAGTAGGTGCAAACCTGCTGGAGCCCACCACTGGAGTGAGTCCCTTTGACTGTAATAGGCTTACTTCAGAGTAGACATGCATAGGCTGGTATCTCAGGAGAGGTTAAGCAGGTGCTGATGGAGTGCCAAAATTGCCATATCCTGCCCAGGACTGTTTATTCATTTGTTTATGAAGATATCACTTGTATATGAAGTCAAAATTCATTAGAAATGTTTGCTTGTCTTGCAAACACTCTTAGGGTGCAATCCTAAAGACACTTTCCTGGGAGTAAGACCCATTGAACACAATGGGGCTTACTTTTGAGTAGACATGGTTAGGATTGTGCTCTTAGTGTTACTTTCAATCCAGGGTTTTACTGTATAAGGTGGCTTTGCCTTTACCCCTAAATCTACAGCCAACTGGTCAAAATAGATGTCATTTTTGGTTTCAGCACCCCCAAAATATCCTAAATTTGTTCAAACATCCTTTGCAACTTAAAAAAGAGGGGCGTGTGTATGTGTGTTCATGTTTGTAGCCTGTGTTATCAGACACCCCCAGGGGTATGTGAGCAAATCTTGTCAATAGTTGGAGGCTTCACTTTCTATCAGAGTCTGTGCTTTGCAAAGTTTTACAAGCATGCACGCACCTTCAACCATTCATTATTGGCGGGCAGCATTTTTAATTACTTACTGTTGCTACACTCAAGAAGGTTAGGCTCTTCTCTTTCTCCCCCCCACCCCCCAAGCTTGGAAGAACACCAAATTTCCATGCCTGCGAACAAGCACGATCACGTCCTGTGTGACCTTAACAAGATTTACAACATGGTTTATTAACTCTCTAAATTGGTTCCATAAATCTGGAGTACCCTATTGCTACTTAAGTTGACTAACAGTGTCTTTGATCTTTACACAAAGAGACAGAAACATACAAATCAGTAGCTTTTCAGAAAATTATTGGCACAATTTTTGCCTACATTTGTTTCACATGTAACATGGAACCACATGCTGGAATTTTAGCTTTATGCAACTCACTGTGGTTTCTCAATTTGTATGGACAACAGCAACAAAAACCTTCAAGAACAGTCATCTTTCCAGATCTTCTTGATTTACTGTTCATTCAGGGAGATAGTAAAGATTAACCATATCTATTTATATATTTTTTTATTTCAAAGATTTTTATGCAAGCCACCTTCCCTACCATTCCCCCCGGGCCACTTTTGACTCACTTCCCACTCTACTGATTGGCGAGGAGAAAGATGGATAGATGGGAAATTTGTGGAACAATAATCCGTAGATAGTGGTTCACTGTTCACCTCTCCTCACACCCCATCATCACTACAAATGTGTCATATGCAATTGTTATTGGAATGATGAAAGCTTTCTTCTGCTTGGGAGACTCAATTCTTTCTCCTGGGGAACTTGTTGGTTCTACTTCTCCATGCAGGCCAAGCCTGTTTCCTAAAAAGAGAAGCATGATTAAGAAAATGTGGACGCACACAATGCTAATCTAGGTTTAAAAAATATATATAAGGCAATTCTGGGAGGGCAAGATGTTTGCTGATATCAAATTTTTAGCACTTTGAAGCTTGTATTGCAGAATACTCCTGTTATCAGGCACAAATGGGTTGGTTGACATAAGACTCATAAACCATGTAAGAAGATGACCTTGTTTTATGACTCTTCTTTCCTTTCTTTTCCTAATTTTATCTTGACTTTTACATATGCATGTATGTGAATAGTAATAGATTGTTGCTCTGTTACTGTTTTTAACAAATACTTACAATTTTGAAAAGTCTCTGCTGTCTACATATTTGACACCTGATTGCAGCATCTCTGTGTACAGAATATGGAGGCATGCACATGTGTTTCAGCATGAGAGTATTTTTTATGTCTGCCTTGCTGTTCATTGTGTATGGAAGATGTAGTGGGATTATTTAGTCATAGCCATATATGAATTAGTGCAGTCCTTGTGAGGGCAATGTCTGGGCATAGTTAATGGGAAGTATTGCATTTGGGTGAATGCGGAGTGTTCACAGATGTGCATGTGGTTGTCAGTGTTGCTATGCTAGCATTTATTTTTCCAGTACTGTCCTTTTGACTTTACTGCTGTAAGTGGACTGGATTACAACTACTCTACATCAGCATTAGCCATGGTATAATGTCTGCGACAATAGGATCAAAGTATCAAACAACCTGATGAAGGTCCCTTCCTTTTACTAATACATAGAAACAAATATCTTCACACCCATAGCAGCAACAAAAGTTTTGATGCACAAGCCGCAATGAGGACTATTCACTATTTCTTTACATACACACACATATAGTACTTTGTATGTCTTGGGGCACAACCCAGAAGTGCACTTGAGGTACCCTATCTCTCACTGGGCTGACCCAACTGCAAGATGCTCCACCCTGGTTACTCTGGAAAAGGCTTGGGACAGCCTAAGGCAACATAGGCTGCCCCAAGACAGGTGGACCTGGGCTGTCCTAGCTGGGGCAGCCTAGGCAGTTCAGGAGAGGCATGTCGAGGGCATGTTTAGCACTGCCTAGGGCAGAGCAGTTACTCTGTTTCCAGAGCCTGTTTCCCAGGCAGAAATGCCCTCTTCCAGCTCCTCAGAGTTATACCACCTCAGCAGCAAGTATAACAATGAGTAGACCCATTCATGATAAGGCAGAGTAAGAATGGCAGTGTTGACAAAAAATGTGGGTTCTTGGCCAGCCTATTTGCAATCCCTGCCTCTCAACCTCAGGATATGGAACAACTATGGCAGCCCACTAACCCACTACAGCAGGCCACTTCAAGCATTCACCCTCCACTAGAGGTATGGCTGTATTGCATACTCATGTTGCAGCTGTAACTGATTGTCAGTAACATCTCAGCTTCCTTATAAGACAGGCACCTCAGCTATTCCTTGTTCAGTGTGAACTGAGAGGGGGGGGTCTCCTCAAGAGCAAACCCTCCCCAGATGTCACTGACTTGGTGCCTACTGGGCATGCTCTGGAGCTGTTAGGGCAGCCCAGGCTTCCTGATTCTGGATGCAGCATAACTCTCTGCTCTGGATACAGAATAGCTGGGGCAACCCAGCTGGGGCTGTCCCCACTGCCCTTATTCTGGACTGTGCCCTAAGCTTGGGCTTTCCACCAGATGTTGATCCATCAGGGAGCAACAGCCAACCAGAGCTCTCTGAGAAGTTTTTTTTAATATGCTAAATAAGTTTGTTGCGTTCACTCTTAGATGTAAATTGACAGTATCCTAACTATTTATGTGGCCTTATGTGACAGGTTATTTCATATCTGTGTTATGTAAAGAATTCCTTAAACATATTACTTAAATCTGGAATGATTCAGTTTTACTGCTTGTTTGGTAGGCAAAGGGACACTTTATCATAATTTCTAGGATTTAACTCTATACCTTTGTTTTCCATAAATATATCCAAAAATTTTCTACAGTCATTTATGTAAGTGGCTGGCACATCTATATGCAATATGATCCACTAATTAATAAACTGATTTAATACTTCAATTGATTGATATCATGCTATTAATTAAATATGTCCATATAGGCCTTTAAATTATAACACAATCAAACATTGTCATAATATTTTAAATGCATACAATATCTACACTGCATCAAGGTTTTTTTATCATGCTAATAATTAATTACAGGTAACAAATGAGAATCAAAATCATTTGCTTTTTAAACTCTTGTTGCTTTTTAATGCTCATCCTCAGCATTCTGCCCACCAGTTTTATTGTACCAATTTATATTTTTGGCTGAGGAGTTGAAAGATTTTAATTATTCATTTACGCTCATGTACCTACAAAATTAATACCACCCATACAATGTACATGCAACTAAATGTACATGTCTGCACATACAACTACAGTACACACAATAAACTCCCTACCTGGCAGCTGAAGCCTGACAAGGCAGAGCTTGGATGTAAAGGTTGCAAGCGTGTGATTCTGCTGCTGGAGGAAGGAACAAATATTCTTTCCCACCCCAATAAGTGGAGCATGAGCTTGTTCTGATGTTGCAGATGGGCAGGAATTAGTCTGTTAAGTGGCACCACCAATACAAAAAAATTGTGCTTCAAACCCTTGTCTATGGTATATTTGCTACTATAATCAAACCAAATTCGCTAAATGTGTCTCAGGCATTTCATCCAATAAAAATTTTTGAAGAACGTCAGCAAAAAAAGCAAAAAAAAAAACAAACCCCAAAGCTTAACTGCTCATGTGTGTTGTGAAGTTTCTTCCCATAAATCAGTTATATTTTATTGTACTGATTGTGGCTATTGAGTACCATTATTCTGTCTCTTCTCTGAAGCCATGTTTAAATATTTCTTGAATTTATTAACTTTTGCTTGTGACCCAGATCTTGATTCAGGGTCCACTGCATCACGTAGGCAGCTGGAAACCCTGGAAATCCTATCCTTTCCCCCACCATGGCATGGAGCTGCACCAAAACAGTCCATGCTGTATGTTATGGGGGGCAATCAGGAAATTTGAGAGAGGTAAAAGAAAATACTTTCCCTTACTCCTGTGTAGACACCAGTCCAAGGAGAAAATTGCTTGTGCGAGGATACACTCCCATCTGCCTCTGACACATTTCCTTTCCTCCTCCCAATCCACCCCATTCCACGCAGTCCACCAACTTACCAACCTCAACAGGGCCTCTCCTGGATGTCACCACGTACAGGTGACATATGGCATTTGCAGCTTCAGCCTACAAGCACATGGCTACACATCCTTCTGCAACAGCATTTACTGCACTGTGAAGTGTGCTCCATTGCTGGAACAAGCATAAGACTGGGTTGACAATCTTCTCCAGATGTTATGGTGTACAAGGCAGAAAATGTGAAGTCACATTGCAGTGCTATAAATTTGTGTTTTAGACTACATAGATAAGTAAAACTTAGATTTCAGCAAACACTACTTTTTCTTGAATGTAACCATCTATAATGAACACATTTACTAGACACAACCCAGCCAAACTTAAGCACCTAGTTATTTTAGAGAGAATTTATCACATGCATTAACTCTTTCATTGAAATGGGATCCTAATGTTGAAGTCCATGAAAATTTATCAAATGATTATATCAAACTCTGTGGGACTTCTGTTAGCTCAGTCATAAGTTCTGGATAAAAAAATGCCTAGCCCTACAATCCAGAGTAACAACGGGAGCACGTAAGAGACAATATGTGTACACGTAGTTACTTCACCACCTAGTGAAAACCTATGGGAAATTCATGTTGCAATCCAGAGTAAATTGTTCTTATACAAGAGCAAGGACTCCCCATAGTTACTCTGGATTGCGCCCTAAATTTGATTGGATTATAGTCATCAGCTTTCCTTATGTCTTCTCAATATTTTATGGAATGCAGAACCCAGAAAAAGAAACCCCCCCAAATGAGGCCAATTAAAAGAAGAATGTTAACAATTACAATTAAGATATAATTCCAAAACAACATTCCTTGTTGTACAGAAAGTTGTTAGTTTACCTGGAAAGAACCCAATCATCTGACTATCTCAGCCAGCTAGATAAAAAGTGTGGTTGTTTTGGGGAAAGTACATTCAACAGCACACACTTCTAGTGACCCATGTCTCATCTATTAATACAGCCAGATAATAGAGGGAAGGAGGGAACTGTTCTGAATATTTGTATTATTGTGACGTTGGTAAGGTCTGCAGTTGTTCTGTCTACTTATGCTCCACTAAGATAACTGGGAACATATCACTGTCTGTGCATGGGCCAGACTAGGGGGAGTGGGATGAGTACTTACTTGTATGTGCTGAGCTGTGTTTATGTGTAAGTGCCACTGAAAAACAATTCTTCCCAGGAGTAATGTTTAGAAATGAAATGGAAACCACAAAAAAGGAATAAAACAAAAAAGTGAGATACATACTGTGGCGTATCCTTAAAGAGTTTGTGAAGGGACAGAGAAGTGCAGATTCTAAACGCCTCTTTGAAAACAAGACGGAACTCTCCTCTTTTCATTTTTCAGGTACAGAACAAGTAACCAGATACAGAATAAATTCAAAATGTGAAGGCTAAACTACATTACCTTGGAAGGTCTGTGATTGATATCCTGCTTATATAAGCAGCAGACAATTATGTGCTGGGGGAGCTACTGATCAGTAGGTTACCAGATACAAAGAGGGATGAGTGCCTATACCTCTAACTATTGTTTACGAGAGGAATTTTTGGCAGGTGCACCATTTTAAACCCTTCCATATTGACCTGCATCTGCTAAAATATCCTCTAAAATACAATGGTTATAGTTATAGGTCTTCTGTCCCACTAAGCATCTGGTAGCCCAAATGATAAGAGAAGTGAATGGAGGTATTTGGCTTTTCATCCATATCATATTTCGGATGAGAATCACCCCCGAGCCACATTTGCTCCACGGATGAGTATCATGGCATTATTCATGTCTTGGTACCCTCTCCCCTATACAATTAGCCAGTGGTACTTGAACATTTCAGCCCAGGACACTCTTCTGAAAATGACAGTCTGTCATTCTGGGACCCCCCAGAAGTGATGTCATGGCTAGAAATAACATCAAACAGGTAGTGTCATCACTGTGATACCAGAAAACATCCATGTCTACTTAAAAGGAAGTCCCATTGTGTTCAATGAGACGTACTCCAGGAAAAGTAGTAGCCTGAGTGCCCCATTCCAGGATGGTGGTGTCCAGATCCAGATTCCAAGACAGCTTTCTGCAACCCCCCTGAAATGAAGTCATGATTCTCCAAATAGTCTTGAAATAGTCACTGTGAATACCACCACAATAAGCTATTTGATAGAATAGGACCTGGAGGGTGGAGAGGAATACTGCTTCTCCAGTAAACTGTTATGCTTTGTATTTTCTGTAATAATGAGGGAGAAACTCAAGGCAGTTTCCCCCAAAGACTAAATATACACTAAAATCATTGTACATAATTATTACATACCATAAAATAAACTTATAATGCATTATAAGCTAAATAAATTTAGAGGGGTCTTATAAAATAAAAATAATGTTAATAAACAAAATATTTCTAAATTTGTAGCCAGTGATGAATTTGTAGCCAGTATTTTGTAAAGCAAAATACCAGAATTAGACAAATCTAGCAGCTGAGCAGATAGGAAACAAAACAGTAAAGCCTCCAGATAGAGCTCCATATTCCCTGCATCCACATTAGTAAAAAAGTATTAACTGTGGAAATTCCTAGTGTTGTGATGTGTAGCTTTGTGCTTGAGAGCAGTAGCAAGAAGAAGAACATCTGGCTATATCCCCTTTACCCGATGAAATCTTGAGCTACACTGGATGTAGCACAGGCCATGCAGTCTGGCTGAACGGTGCACCTTAACATCAGGCCACCCAATGAAAACATTCACCTAATCAGGAAACGTACATGGTGATCAGTGAGTATCTCCGCAGTCAGAGGAAGGATTGGAACCTCGTTTTATTCTACTGTGCAATTACTGGCACGACCCAAGTAAGTATCTGAAACAGATCTCAACCTCAGAAGGGCTCGTACTGACACACTAGTATTAAGAAGCACAGAGTTGGGCCAACAATAAGTATTTTTTCAGTTGTGCATCTGTGGTTACAATCGGTATCTGTGGGGGTTTTGCTTCTGGAAACTCCAGCAGATTCTGAATCTGCAGATACTGAATCATTGATCTGTGGGATCAATGAGGTTAGGAGGAGGTGCCAGCAGGAGACCTGCAAACCTATTTGCCAGCAGCAGAGACCCTCAGAATCTAGTTGAGATCCTCAGTTTAATCAAGAGGCAGCATTAACAGAATGCCACGCTTTCCCTATCAAAACAGGATGATGTCAAATCAGATCAGATCTGAGAAGCAAACCAAAGACACAGAAGGCTTTCCATATAAGGATCTTAAAATTTGAGAGCTCTCTAGGGGCCCCGTTTGTTGTGGAGTGAACCATACAGAGGAGCAGATAGTGTAGCAGTCTGATAGAGGTACCCTACCCAGTAATCCAGTGTGTTAATCATAAGAGCTGGGATAAGCATTTCAGTGTACAATGCAGAGGGTAAATGTGTAATCCCAAGGAAGGTTCTTTAGCAGAGTAGCAATAGGGAAATTAGCTAGCAATGATGAGCAGATGATATTTCTACCATATTTGTCATTAACTGATTTTCAATGATTTTCAAAGATCTCTGACATTTCGTTAACTGTATCACCCAAGGATGGGCAGTTGTCTCATGTGACTCTTCTTAAGTCACACTTAAATAATTAACCTTAAAGACTTGCACTTACTCCCATCAATGACTCACACTTGACTTGCGACTTGAAAGCAGTTACTTAAACTGATTCAGAACATGAGTGAGTCAGTACTGAGTCCCTCTCTTTATAGTGTGTGTGTTCTTGCTTATGGTAGTTTATTTTTTTCTGCATCACAAGACCTTGTGGGTTATCCAGATGTAAGCATCCAGAAGGATGGAGGCAGATGTTGAAGGAGGGTGGGTTCCAGGAGGTGGGAGCTGAGAGTTAGCATGAAGAGGACAGGAGGCGTCTATGCTTATTCAAAGGCATGGAGATACCCACATATACTGTATATGGGAACCCCATGTCAACATTTTTTCGCAGTGAGTGTTGGAATAAGTCAAATGTGCTTTTTGATCTATTAGTTGGAGGGGTCTTATAAAATAAAAATAATGTTAATAAACAAAATATTTCTAAATTTGTAGCCAGTGATGAAGACTAGAAAAAACTGGAAAAAGAAACCCATACTTTCCCACAACAGACTTGTGGAATTGTGGAAGTATGATATTACTTCTAAGAACGGAGAGAATAGAAACACATCAGTGGACCAATTATTGAGTCAAATGACGACACTGAAAACTTTTCCTGTGCTGAAACTTAATGGGTACCTTAAAATGATGTCTTTTGAAATCATCCCAGCAAAAAGCCATTTATATTTTCATGCTATGTGCTTAGTTTAAGCATTGTTCGAATCAATTCTTTCTCCCCTCCATCCTGGCAGGTGTAACAAAGGGAACCATTCTGAACCAGGTGAAAAATGTGCTTTCTTTCCCCGTTTTAAAAAATGGGGAAAAAAGAAAACTGCAACTCACCATTTCCTTGGTGGAGAAAATGGTAGACAAGATGAGCAATTGCCCTGTCACCCCCCCCCCCAAAAAATAAGACTCCATGACTAGCAGGGAGAGAGTATGTTTGGGTTTTATCAACCCTCTATAAGCTCACCAACCACCTGTGGAGATGAAGCACTCTCTGCCTGGACTAGAGGCAGTAGATAGAAAGAGCAACAGAAGGGAAAGCAACTTCTAGCTTCCACAAATACTGAATCTAGCAGAGTTGACACCAAGGCCACAAGAAGCTGTCAAGTGAACATTTTGGGCCTACACTTGGCACCCATACTTGGAGCTGGCATGGGATGATGACCTCTTTTCTCACTGGGAAAAGAAATGTAACTTACAGCTTAGTCCTGACCATCCCCTCCATTGCCAATGCAGCTGCACCATTGGAGTGTGCGTTGCATCCTGTGGGGGGCAGTCCCGGAGGACTTGGAGGTCTGCTGAGAAAAGCAGTGGCAGATCAGTCTGCTGCGATAAGTCTGCCAAGTTTTGCCAGATAAGCAGATTAAGCTGGCACAAATCCGAGCAGACCTGGGAAGGCAGATCCAAGCCTGGAAGGGGATAGGATATATCTTATTGCCAATTTGCCAACACTGGCAGATACATGTCTCCGCAGATCAGTGCGCCCGTCTGGCCAATGATTCTGTTTGCAGCTCCGGAGCACTTGCCAGCAGAAATTCTCTTCTGCCAGCGTTCTCCACCTTTCACTACATGAACACAACTTATGCCAGCAAGGCAGCCCAGTAGGATTAGGCTGTGAGGCTACATTCCTACACAGTTTCCTGGGAGTCAATCCCATTGATTTCAATGAGACATGTTTCTGAGTAGGCAGGCCCAGGATTGCACTGTAAGAATGTGAATGAAGTTAAGGATGACATATTTATAACAAGAAGTTTTATGATAAAATACAAAGCTATGCAAAGCAGGGGACGTATGGACTTGTTCCTAAACAAATTACTATCACCAAAATAATATCCAGGGCAGTGGTACCCATACTTTTTTTTTGCATTGCTTTTTTGCATTTTGCTTTCTAAAATGTCAGGGCTCACCAGGGTTTAAAAGGCTTTTAAAAAAGATCAGAAAGAAATAATTTATTTACTTACAAGTAATATTTATTTATTTATTTATTTATTTTCATTTAAAAACCTCAATCTATTTCTCATAGTGAATCATTCCTAATGAATTTTAATCAATACTTTCTTTTCTCATTTCCCCCCAGAAAAATTTAAAAATGCAGTATATAGAATCTTCCTGTTATTTTTGAATTTTTTTAGAGGCATTAACTCTGACTGTGATCCTATTAGGTGCTCCACCAGTGCTCCAGTTTCATCCATCACCTGTACTAGGTGTTGTAAAAGTGTTGTAACTCACTCCAGTACCAGAGGTATGCAAGCCAGGGGTGCCAAGCAGTGAGAAGGGGAGGTGTTTTATGGTGGCAAGGGTGGGAGAAGCCATAAGGGGCAGAACTGGGTGGAGGACAAGAGGGCCAGTGGTTTGGTGATGGATAAAGCCCAAGAAGTGGGCAGGGAATGTGGCAGAGGTTGCCACTAGATTGAATGGCTGCACCCCAAGCTATGCCCTCAATATAAGCCTCTTTGATTCTGCAATCACTACATAAAGAGTGCTGCTCTGGAAGGACTGATAGGGGGTTCCACCAGAATGAATATTCTCCTACCCTGAGGAGATTCCATTGACTACTCTGGTCCCACAGGAGTGGCCATTTCAGTGCTGCTTTACCACGTGTCATTATGGCAGCCAACAGACACATTTATATTGACCACAGACTTGGAAAATGCAGGAACTCAGCTCCTTGCAATCCCCAGGAGTTGAGATCTTTGCATCTAAATTCCATCTCTAATGTATTTATTTATATTTTATATTTATTTCTTCTGGCCATTGACACAGTACTAATTATCTGATGTGACCCTCTGGCTGAAAAGTTTGGAGAACCTTGGTTTAGGAGCTTTGTGTACTGGGGATGGCCAAACTTATTTAACGTATGAGCCACATACTGTATGATAATCCTCAGGTGTTTGAGAGCTGCAATATTTAAGGAATATTTTTAATATTTAAATATGTTTATTCACCATGAGCATTTAACTTGCATTTAAATCCAGTTTATATTATTAAGACTGAAAATATTTTATTTACTTTTTTATTATGATACAAAACATAATTTATTTAAAAGGTCCTCTGGTGGTGCAAGAGGCTAGGACACTGTGCCTGTTAGCCAGCAGACCAGGGTTTGAGACCCGGGTACCCACAAGATGAGGATATGCCACAAAAATAGTGGCAAAGAGGGTTGGACTAGATGATCCCTTCCAACTCCTGATTCTATGATCTAAATATATTTCCGAGAGCCATACATTATATGTCTGAGAGCCACACCTGGTGTGGCTCCCAATCTGAAATCCAAACACCCCTGATATATGCCACTATTTTTTATTTTTCATCTCTTTTTTATTTGGTATACTAGGATGAAAAATAAAATATTTTATATATTTTATATATATTAGAAGATTTATATTCCATCTTTCTCCAGGGATTTTTTTTTCTGGCTCTTATGTCCTATTGATTCACATGATACAAGGTGATAACCCTGACTTTTTTGTATTAGAACTACATTTGGACCACTTATGAAGATGAAGGCTAAAGCCCATCACATTTCTTGACCCACTAGGAAAGCTCCTTTAGCCCTGAATGAAATGTAATCTGTATCGCCGACAGGAAAGTGTCATAAGATGGGAGCTGCAGACACTTTGGAAGGTCATCTTCATTGGTAGCTTTGTACGCTAATATCTTCTTAGCCTAATTATAACATCATTAATTAAAATTGAGACTGAACTCATAGATAAGGTAATACAGCAACAGAATTTTTATCGCAAAAATGGAACACAGAAAGAATTGTGTCACTTTGTTCCTCTGCTTTTCTTGCACCAAATAATGATCCCTTTTAGGCCGTACTTCTACATGTATTTACTAATGAGTACACCCTACTGAGCTCTGTTGAGCTTACTTTTGAGTAAACATGCACTTCACATCTTTACCTCAAGTAATTTCTACAAAAAATGAGCACTTATGAACAAATGAAAATAAATATACCCATTTATTTTTCCAGTGTTTTTGCATTTACAGATACTTTCTTAATTCAATATGAGTGGACAAAGAATAGCAATTTTAGATAATGAGCACCAAATACAGAGGTCTTGTAAAGAAGATACAACAAAAATGTATTATTTTATTGACGACTTTATTCAGAAGTAAGTCAATACGATTTACTTTCAAGAAAATTGCCTTAGAATTGCAACCTTATAGCACAATTGTATGCACTGCACCTAAGAGGTAATGGGATCTAGTCTCAGATAAATGTGTATAGGATTGCAGCTTCCCATTTTATATAGGGAATATAATATTGCAGCTTCAAATTTTATATAGAAATATAATATTTAAATTTGTGAATACATTATCATACAAAAATGTTTAAAAATATGTCACATTGCAATATGTCACATTGCAATAATTTATAATATGTAATTTGAATAAAACCATACAGTGCAGTACAAGTCCACTTCTGTGTCACCAGTCCAATACTAAGATTTTTTTTTTTCAAAAAAGGAATTCATTATCTCTCTTGCATGAAACAAGGCAGATTATGGAGGAGAATGCTGATTTCCCCCCTTCAGTTTTGCTAATTTGAAATGAGCCACAAAATAGCTGAAATCACTAATTAAAATTATAATTCCTATCTAAAACAATAAAATGAAATCCTGTAATAATAATCTGCCCATAGTGCTTGACAGCTGGCCCGTCTGATCCTTGTAGTCTGCTTACAAAGTGGAATTAGTGGCACTAATAAAGCTGCTTAATAGTGTGAGTACAGATCCAACTAACCTGGCACGGCCAGCTGGGCTTTCAAACATTGCCAGTCGACACAGCAGCTGTTAAACTATCACCACTGCTGTCTTTATTTTAGCAAATCTCCAGTAGCATCCATCAGTTTGACCTGCAGAAAGTATTTTTTGTGACTTTCAGCAACATCTTTCCTTCCTTTCAAAGTGGAAATATTCTGCAAAAATCCTGCAAAAAAATTCTGGCAGGGAGGAATGATGCATTTCACTTACTGTTGCCATATGTCCCAAAGAACAGGGACAGTCCCAATTTAGGGGGATTGTGTTCACATACTGGCAAATGGGACAGATGGGTCCTGTCCTGATTTCGTGGAAGAGAATTATGGCAATCCTAATTTCATTCTATGCACTGATACTGGAGTTCAGTACTGACAACTGTTGATCACCATGAGGGTTTAGAATGGTGCACAAACCAGAGATTGGCTTTAAAAAATGAACTAGTCTAGCAACTTTGCAAGAAAATGAAAGGAAAGGCAAAGTCAGTGGTGGGCACCAGCAGATAAAGGACATATAAAGTTTAAAAATAGCCATTTAAAAGTGGCTGCCAGATGGGCAGAGAACCGGTTCTTAATTTCTTTGAAGCCCATCACTGGGCAAAGTGATGTGTTTTAATGGAACACATGTCCCCCTATCCCAAAAGGCCTTCCATATGCCTCCTCCCTACCCTCTCCATATCCCCTCCAAACCCCTACACTGGTCAAGATCAACCAGCTCAACTTACCCTTTTCTTGCATTGGTGTGGGGAGGCTGGCACATATCTGTGCACCAGCCTAACTCCTTTAACAATAGCGCAAAACTGCTTTACAGCACTTATGCAACATTTCCATATCAGTTGCAAACAGTGGCGTAGCTAATGATCATATAGCCGGATTCAAAGCTCAAAATGATGCCCCGGAAGTGATGTCACAACTAGAAGTGATGTCATCCCGGAGTATTTTTTTAATGTGATGTCATCGCAAGGTACTTGAAAAAAATGTAATTTTCCCTTGCAAGAACAAAATCAAATTTATTTAAGGAAAAAAAGTGAAAATTGTGTCCCTTATTGGTTACGAAACTTCTTCTTCTTTCTTGTTCTTCTGTTAAATATAAGAGGAGTACCACTTAGAAGTGCCTTTACACCCAGTTAGCATGGGTAGCTATATTATGATATCTGTACAGTGGCACCTCACGTAAAGAATGCCTCACGTAAAGTATGTTTCACGTAACAAACAAAAATTTCTCTAGGATTCTGCTTCGCGTAACAAACTGTGCTTCACGTAAAGAACACATTCGTTGGCAGTTGGGGCAGAGGTGCTGGCCGGCAGCCTGCTTAAAAAGTGTCAGGGCTGCCTAGCGCAGCTGCCCATAGTGAAAGCAACACTTCCATGCTGTTCCTCTTGTGGCCGGGTGTCCGCTGGGCAGAGGGAGAGAAGAGCAGTGGAGAAGAGGGAAGCAGCTCAAGGCCAGGCAGAAGGGAGCAGGGGAGAGAGAGGCTTGGGATGGAGAGAAGGAGAAAGTGGGGAGACACTTTGAAGGTGTCTTGGATTGCAGCCTCCTAACCATGTCTACCCAGAAATAAGCCCCATTGTGTTCAATGGGTCTTACTCCCAGGAAAATGTCTTTAGGACTGCAGCCTAAGTAGACTTCATAAGATCATGCACATTGAATGCATGTTTTGAATTCAGTCCCAGTGTTCTGTCATCATTTTTACATGCAGTTATATTTTTATATGAATATTTTTGGGATTGTGGAACCAATTGTCTGAGTTTCCATTATTTCCTATGGGAAAATCCGCTTCACGTAAAGAAAGTTTCATGTAACAAACATGCCTCCAGAACAAATTAAATTTGTTACGTGAGGCATCACTATTTATGGAAATGAGAGCTGATTCATATTAACATCTTATTAGTTCCATACAGTATCAGAATTACATCTCATTGGCTCTCAGAGCAATCAGTATCATGGGAACATTTGATTTAAAACAGCCACTTTTTGTTCCATAGGCTTTTGTGTTTTCATTTTCTGGTTAATTGGTCATAACTTTTGATAGAATATAGATATTCTAATGCAGTTTGTTTCATTGCATTCTGCATAAAATTATCTTTATAACAATATATAACATGATGGTATTATCTTTCATACATACCAATTTTTCACAATTTTAGCCACTATTGTCTAGCTCAGCTTGTAGCCCCCTTAATGCTTCTAGCCCAGTGCAACTGCACCCCCTGCACACCCCTGGCTATGCCACTGTTTGCAATTTTGGATCTGAGTGTCAGTTGTGTATCACTCAGTTGAGAAGCAGAATCCAGTCTCCTTTAGTTAAACAAGTCTTCCTGTTGTGGGAAAATACCACTGTCCCAGCCCTTAAACTGTATTTTGCTATTTCAAAGTTTTTGCGTCTATACTGGGATTGTGGGTGCTTTATTGATTGTCATTGTGTCAGAGTTTTCAATACTTTGTAAGCAGCCATGGGCATTTGCTTTCATATGCTAAAACCAGGATATAAATCCTAAATAAAATAAAATAAATAGGATCCTGGAGTACTGTGTGGATTGAAGTTTACCTGATGTCATGAGGCCTATGACATCATCAGTAGTGATAAACAACAAGATTCTTCCTCCCTGTACCTGCAACTTTTTATATTTATGTTTTTAAAAGGAATATTTTATGTTTTTGTTACTGTTTTTAAAGTCATCAGAAGTTAGACCCTTCCTTGACAATTATTGTGTTGTATTGTCATTTAGTTTTTAAAAGTTACATCCGTCCACCATTGGATGTTCCCATTTATGGTCTATTCCAGATTGGGCTGGTGCAGGCAAGGATTGTAAAATGCCTTCTGATGGTACACACAGTGTGCTGCCAATGATCATTGTAAGTGTGTTGCCACTATCAGAAACAATGCAGGAGGTCCCCCACAAGGCCAACGAAGATAAGTGCAATGGTGGCAGGTGTGGAGTGGCAGTGGGGGGAGAAAATAGGGGTTGTCCCAGGCTGGGTGGCAGGCCAGATGGAAGGCTGACCAAGGCAACACTGACAGCACACTCTGTGTCAGAATCATATGCATGGATATACTAACTTCATCCATACTAACCTGATATACTAACCTTATCCACAAAACCAGTCAAACACCCCATGGGTGTCACAAATGTGCCATAAGGTACTTCTATGCCATTCCTGGGGGTGGAAGTTAAGCCAGTGCACAGACATGTGCCAGCCTCCCCAGCCATTATGGAGAGATGGTGAATTGCGCTGGCCTAAATTGATTAGAACTTGCATCTGCTCAATAGGAGGTGTAGATCCAGATAGATTCATTATAGCAGTGAAGGCTTTCCCAGAAGTAAGGAAAACAAAAGTTCATTTATTCCAAGGAGATAAATGACTGCCCCCTCCCATGGATCCAGCTGTACTCAGTTGGCACAATGGCATAGGTGGGGGGGCGGGGAACCAAGGCTTGGGTTGGATTGGGCTGTGAGCTAAGCAGAATCATAGCCAGAGGGTGCCCATTATTTATTTTATTTATTCATTCATTTGTTCATTTATTAGATTTGTACTCCACCTTTCTCCTCAAAGGGCATCCAAGGGGCAAACAATCAAAGATTTATAGAGCAATAAAATATGAATAAAACACTAAAAACAATTAAAATATAAAATATAATGACACCTATGACACCTGGATTGCTGATTGGTCCAAGCTAAGAATTTTGTTTTGATAAAAGCTTTTCCATATGTGACATGGTGACATCCACTTAAAACGTGAGCACCTGGTTTTAGAACAGGCACAGACCTTGTTGAAAATCCAATATTGGAAGCTAGTCTCTCTCCCGAATACTAGTAGAGTCTAAACTTCACTTTCCTTATCCAGATAGTTCCACCAACCTAAGGTTCCTAATGGCATGCAGTGGATTTTTCAAAATCATACAAAAAAGATTGAGGGGGAAAAAATCCACCTTTATGGCAGTGTGCAGTGTATAGGAGTGAAAGGGGTAATTTATAGAACATCGTAAAAAAACTGTTTCATAGGGAGGTAAAAGTTTGACTTAAAAATAAGTGCTCTTATGCTAGGATTCTAAGACTGCAATCCTAACTAATTTAGGCTGACCGATCTCACTTAGAGCACAGTCCTAACCATATCTACTCAAAAGTAAGCCTCTTTGTGTTTAATGGATATTACTACCAGGACAGTGTCTTTAAGATTGCAGCCTAAGCATATCTTCCTTCAGTGGTGTGGGAATGTTGGCATATGCCTGTTTACCATCCTAAACCTCCCTCCAGGAGTGGGGCAGAAGTGCCTTACAGCAGTTTTATGACACCACCAGGTCAGCAAAGGACTTATGGTGGGGCTTGTGCCAGCCTAAATGGACATTAGAACCTAAACGTATTTAGTACAGTATTCATAGATACTAAAAAGCCATTGATACCCAAATTTATGAAGAGCACAATCCTAACCATGTCTACTCAAAAGTAAGCTCCATTGTGTTCAATAGGTCTTACTTCCAGGAAAGTATCTTTTGGACTTCATCCTAAAAGAACTATGTACGTTTCTGGTGGTTATAAGGAATAATTCATTTTCACTGATTTTCTGTGAACCACCTCTTGTAAATAAGGCGCTCACATCTAACAGGTAGGTTGGCTGCATGGCTCTAAGGATTGAATCTGTTTTAGATATTTACATATGCATTTGTACATTCAAATTCATTTTCACAAATCCACACTGTGGATTTCACAAAATCACATTTTTCACTGTGGGAAAGTATCACCATAAGATAATTTTCCCCCGTAATTTTCCCTGGGTTATTTTCACTCGCATATGAGCATCCCAAATGGTGAAACTGGAGGCCAGTCCAGATGTTTGAATATCTTATGTGGCCTCAATTTTTGTGTATCCACCACTGTGTTCAATATGAATCATATCAGGGGAGGTATTGGCAAGCATCCAGGAGTGCACTAATAGAGGAGTTCAAGCCTATCAGTGGGGCTACCTGAAGAGCATGCCCACCCATAAGGCCAGCTGAAGGCCTTGACTTAAGCAGCAGGTTGTGGATGGCAAGAAATTGGTGGAATACCCAATATGTGCCTGCCACCTCTGCTCTACTATACGCCCCAGCTGCTTTATTTGGCCCCTGCCACTTCTCTGCTCACGCATTCTCAACCACATAAGAAGTGTACAGAGACCAAAGAAGTTCCCCTCCTGGGATTTTCCCCATTCAATTAAGCAGAATCAGAGGCAACAGAGGAGGTGGTTGATAAGGACTGAATGTGCTGGTGCCAAGGTATGTGTGAGGTTGCACATGTCCATCAGTGGTGTATGTGGAGATGTTGCCAGGTGAGTGAGCAACAGAATTTGAGGGCATGGGCTATGGGAATTTTGAGCTGGTTGCCTCAGACTATGTAGCTGAGCCATGTGCTGAATCTTGTGGTATTAAAGTGTCTAATACACTATCAGGGAACAGGCAGAGGCACCATCCATCAGGGATCTAGAACCTCCTGAAAACTGACACCATCACTGAAGTATAGCACTGGTATAGCTGCCTGATGAACGTTTGTGGCATGCAAAAGTCATCAACCTGCACATGACCCAAACTTTTGTATGAATTTCCTTTGAGATCTGATGTACAAAAATTAGTGTCCCTGTTCTGTCATAATGCATCACGTAACTGGATCTTGATTTCAGCCCATAAGGGGACAGTTCTAAGAGCGAGTCATCACAGAAGAACGGGAAAATATCACCTTATGGTGATGTTTCCCCAACAAATTATCTTCTATGGTGGTTGTTTTTGGTTAAGTCAAGTTCTCCAACGTGGATCCATGAAATTTATTTCCAACATGATATCATGATATCTGCTAAGAAACAAAGTACGCTATCTTTGCAGAATTCATAAGCAGGGCAAACTTTGTCTGCTTTGTCTCGGTTGCTGTCACAATTCCTATCTTGATGGGGTCGACTGGAGTGTTTCATTAGTAGAAGCGTAAAGGCTGGGGTTTCCTGTCAAAGCAGAAAGGCAGCTGTTCCTTAACCATGTTTAATTTAAATATTTTTTTCATGACTGTGGGATGACAGCATAAATATTTAAAATCATTGATAGAGTAGACTGCATTAGAACACAGAAAGGCTGCCACACAGCTGCTGTTAAATTATAGATCTCTTATGCAATGAATACATTTTACCTCTGTCTTTTGAAGAATTAAAAAATGATGGCCTTGGTCTAAAAATCCTTTGTCAACTCCTTGTGGGAGTTCTTTGTATAAACCAAAGCTTCCATATGTCTGGAAGTATTAATTTGTAACTTCATTGATTGACAGCTATACAGACTGCACAGGATCTATCCCACGCAGGCACCAAGATAAGGTGAAGGTATGAAAGGATAACTCTTCTCACCTTTCAGTACAGAAACACTTACATGCACCTTGTCCATTTTAAATGGAAACTTCTTGTGGTCCTCAACTCAGGCAAATTAAACCTGAATGTCAATCTCAAATACCTGGGTGCAATCCTAACTTAGGCCTGCACAACTTACTAGTCTTCCCATTCCTGTGGTGATGTAGGAAGGCAAAAGCATGTCTGTGCACTGGCCTAATTCTCCCCCTTGGATGGTGCAGAAATGCCATACAGCACTTTTGTGACACCCCCCCCCCCCAGGCCAGCATGGGACTTGTACTGGGGCTTATGCCATTCTAACTGGGGATTAGGATTGCAGCTTTATACTGCAGTCTTAACAACACTTTCCTGAGAGTAAGTACTATTGAACTCAATATTGAACTTACTTTTGAGCAGCCATGCTTAAAGTTGCATTGTTAGTTAATGAAATCACCTGTTTAAGTTTGCAGATTGTAATATGATGGTGGCCATGACAAGTCCATATCTTCCACTCTTTTTAAATAATAAAGTGTCTCAAATTATTGAGGTACTGTGTGTGTGTGTGTGTGTGTGTGTGTGTGTGTGTGTGTATATATATATATATATATATATATATATATATATATATATATATATATATGTATATATATATATATATATATATATGTATATATATATGTATATATATATATATGTATGTATATATATATATATATGTATATATATATATATATATATATATATATATATATATATATATATATATATATATATATATATATATATATATATATAAATGTTCCATAGAAGATCTCCATAGGAGATCTATAGGTTTGTCTAATAACACTGAATTTTGGGAAATGTGTTATACCAGTGTTTCTCAACCAGTGGTACTTGAGTTGGTACCTGGTGGTACTTGTAGGATTCCCCAAGTTCCTGCTGCTTAGCAGCAAGACCAGCAATTCGGTGTGCCAAGCAGCAGTAGGAGGCTTGGCTTACCAGGCAAAGTTCCAGCATTTGCTTTCCTTGTGGTCAAAAGGGCCTTCTATTTGCCCTGAGCCTGTTATCGTTGTTTGTCATGATGCACCTACCTCCCATTCCAGAAGTAACTGATACTTCCGGTGGTACTTCCAATAATGGTACAGGAGGGGACATGAAAAGTGGTACAATGGGACAAATACTGAGAAACACCACAATGTACTAAGTGGGGATAATATTTAAGTCAAAAGCCTATGATTTTTTTTAGGGATTTATATTCCACCTTTCCCATGCCAACGTGGCTTACAAAACTTTTGTTCCTTTATCCTCACAACTCTCTGCTAAGCATTCACATACCACAGTTCACATTACATCTCTAACCGTTGCTTCAGTTTTTTAAGGTAGGCTTGTATTATTATTTCTGTAATGCTAATGGGAAGACCAAGCCAGAGGGGGAAAAAACTTGTCAAGGTCTATCTAGGCAGCAAAGTGGTGCACAAAGTTTGTTGAACCAAGAATTTCTCATCACACTCCTTTAGTTACTGTGCTTGATAATTTCTGAACTGACAAGAAGGGCAGGGGGTGGATGATTTTGTGGTGCAGACAGTGTAGTATATTATGACATTATATATTAAAACCAATTATACTTATCCAACAGAACGTCTTATTTTTAGTAGCTGAAGAGGAACTCAGGTAGGATTGTTTCCAGTAAGAATTACTCTCTGTTTACACTAAACAGCAATAAAGTTCAAGACCTGCACCATCCTGTCTCTGAGCCGTTCTTGATGGATTTGCCACCCAAATTTCTGAACTGTTTTCTTATCACAGTTATGTGACTGTAATGTGGACCAAGCAAAGAAAGATGAAGTTCTATGAGTATGTGGCAATCATAGCATTGGAGAATTAGTGCTAACTATTCCACTATGGAAGAGGGCTACCAATCCTCCAGAGATTGGTATGGAAGAGGCATGCAATCTCCAGGAATCAGTCACAGGAGGTCCTCAAGAATTTTCCAACATAACATCAGGTTGGAGGTAAAAAAAAAGCTGAAGGGACATCTTCCCTTAGAACTGGCAACTCTAATATGAAATCATTATCACATATGCTGTAATCGTAAAGACACTTTCCTGAGAGTAAGACCCATTGCACACTATGGGGCTTACTTTTGAGTAGACATGGTTAGGCTTGCTAACAATATAATTGCTGAAGTTAATTTAAGCCCAAGAGTCACAGTTACCTCTTAACCGCTGTGTTTGGAATATGCACACAAATGTAGTCCAGAGATTCAGTGTTGTGAATAGGCAACCAACCATTTTGTACATAAAACCATCCAGCTGGTCAGCAAATGGTGTTGGCGACCACCCCACTCCCAGCAATGGTGGGGGAGGGAAGTAAGCAAAGCCCATAATTGTGAATCACTGTGTAATTTCTGGACAGAAAAAGACATGGTTTGTCCCTCATTAAATAGGTGCAGCTCTTAAAAACTCAGATCATGCCCATATAATGTCTCTGCACTTTTGTTCTAAATAAGGACAATTCATGTCCCCCAGATCTCATCTGTGTTTGCTTGCATTTCTTTGAGTGGGCAGTTTCGGAAGCGAGCTGCCTCACAAAACAGCATTTTCTTTTGCCATTGCCATCTGCCTAATGGTTGTTTCTGTATGTATTTGAAATTCCAATCTGAACCAGTCAAACAAAAGAAATTAAATCCAGTGGAAAAACTGGCAAAGAGCTGTTTTGTAGGGTGGCAAAGGAAGGAAAATCATGGTGTAAGGGGCAGCTGGAGGGTATCAAATCGAATGTGGCAGCTCTTTCTTTTGCTGTTATTGGGAATTTGTTTCAAGGGATCGGCAAAACGAAGCGCCTAGTACCTGAACTAATACAGATACATGTAAATGCAAGCTCTGATCGTATGGAGCAGTCACTTTAGCACAGGATCAAAACCGGTTTGCTTCATTAGCTTTGATGTCTGTGTGAAACCACATTCTGAAAAACTAATTGCCTTGGGTCCAGCATATGATATGGGGAGGGACAGGAGTATACCAGGTGGCATTTGGCAAGTCACTATCTCACACTCTAAAGTACTTCACAGGTTTGTTATGCGTCTAAACAACCACTCTGAGATCCTTGGAAAAGGAAAGTAAAACATTTTTACCTCCTTTTATGTGGGAAGGTGGAAATAACGGAGAGCTAATTGTTCAGGGAAATATTTTATCTTATGTGCCAAGAGGGTGCCAAGGAGTTTCACTTGCCAAGGGAGACAGTGCAGGTTGCATGTGCAGCCTGATGTCATTTTCAAAGCATTATTAAGGATGTCTGTGAAGTTCACTTTCTTTATTTGAGTTCCTCCCTCTTAGATTCCTGTTCATACAAACTTGCCATTCCACTAAACACTGCACATACAGGATATATGGCAATCAGAGCAATACACCTATGTGCATAGGAATGATTGTACAAACATACATGAAAATATTATTTGCGAAAAGACTGTTAGGAAGAACAAGGGGTAGGCTAGTGAATATGGTAGAATATGGAATCTTAAATGCACCTATTGGAAAAAATAGGCTTTTGCATGCAAAATGTAGGCATGAGATGCCTAAGTTGAATGAGATGTGGTGTGCACAGTTAATCTTCCTTGTATAAATGCCAGGTCTCATAAAATCTGAAAGCTGTATATACCCTAGTGATGATCCAGATGCCATAGGCTTTCTAAGACCCAGGAAGGCTGTGCATGGCCTCCAAACACTTCCCAGACATGATTAGAAGTGCCTTCCAGTTGCATCTGAGATGTGCTCTGAGGTGCAGGGTGGCCACATGTAACCTCCTGTGGTCTTAGAAAGCCTGGTGGAAGGGTCTGGAAGGTAACTCTGATCATATCCAGGTGGCTGAGTCCCTCTAGCACAGGTTGGCACCTGCATTGGATCAAATCCATAGGTGCTGAATCTGCAGACATGGAGGGCATACTGTACATGGATCCAGCACCCACAATTTCAGTTATCTTGGTTTCTGCTGATACCAAGGACCCACTGTAAAAGTGTTTGGAAAGTGAAGAAAAATGCCTTCAATAGCTTTCCCTAACAATGAGCGGCAAAACAGAAGTGTTGTGAGGGCTGGAGGTAGCTTTTGATGTTCTCTGAAGTCTCTTCCTGATGTCATGGTGGCATGTGTGGACACAGGGTCCCACCCAGTGATGGGATTCAAAGAAATTAACAACCGGTTCTATGCCCATCTGGCAGCCACTTTTAAGTGGCTATTTTCAAACTTTATATATCCTATCTCTCATTAACAACAGGTTCTGCAGAGTAGGTATGAACCTACTGGAGCCCACCACTGGACTCCCACCTATACTATATGGTAGCAGATGAAGTGAAAGGCTAAGATGTTGGGCTTAGCAGAGCAGTGTTGCCTCATATAACAAAATGGCCAATTACGCATTTTGGTGGTATCACTAAGTTAAGGGAGATTGGCAACTTCTAGAACAGATTGTTCATGTTTCTATCTTTTTTGAGGATAAAACAAAACTCCAGACCACTTTGTTTTGGGATTAAATTGATGTGACCATTAAATTGATGTGGGATTAAATTGATGTGACCATTAAATTAAACAGACCAGGACCCTGTTGTCCTTGTGGAAGGCAAAGTTTGGAGGCTGAGAAAGTGTGAGCAGTGAGCCAGAGTGTGAGAGCAGTGAACAAGAATGAAATTTGGAATAAGATAAGCTGG
Organism: Cryptoblepharus egeriae; assembly: GCA_030015325.1. Taxonomy (NCBI): domain Eukaryota; kingdom Metazoa; phylum Chordata; class Lepidosauria; order Squamata; family Scincidae; genus Cryptoblepharus; species Cryptoblepharus egeriae. The sequence continues at coordinate 64,704,060 of JAREYC010000001.1, read as the reverse complement.
CCTTTGGTCTCTGGTTAACCCCTCATTTGGCACTAATGAGCTGCCTTGGAGTAAGGCACATGTGCTCTTCCCCTGGTGTGCTGAGTGGTCTAAACCAGTGGTCCTCAACCTTTTGATTGGATTGGACTCTGAGGCTGCAATCGTATCTGCATTTTCCTGGGAGTAAACTCCACTGCCTACAATGGGACTTATTTCTGAGTAGACAGACATAGGATTGGGCTCTGAGGCTACAATTCTCCGACAGAGCCCCCTGGCTATGAGGAGGGGAAGAGGGTCAGTCCAAGGACCTCCAGTGGGCCTCCAGTGGTCCTCCAGTAGTCCACCACTGGCCAAGGTCCACCACTGGCCAAGGACCTCCAGTGGTCTCCAGACCAGGAGTTGAGAAACCCTGGTCTAATCTATCCCCTCAATGTACTGAAATTGTTGTGTTCTTGGGTGAAGAGAGAGGTGGCTAACTGGGTTGAATTATCTCTGCCCAAGATGACCAAATGAAAGGGAAGAAGATAAGCAGGAGGTTCAACAACAACAACAATACAACAGCAACGTATTTATATACCTTCTTTCTAGCCATTGGGTTGCTCCTTTGACTTTGTTGAAGGCGATTTACATGGGCAGGCTTCTTTAAATCTCCAAAGAGGTCTTTATAATAAACCAAGAGGTTCTATCTTTCAAGAATTCACTACTTTCAATGTCGATCTTCTCATGGGCTGGACACTTTCTGGCTACTGTCTCCTCCCACATAAACAACAGCTTTAGAGGTGACTTCTTTGGCTTTCACTCAAAAGACCCCTATTCAGCTTGTGCCAATCCAGAGTCTTTTGGAGGTTACTGGCAATGATGGCCTGGAGACATGCAGCATGTGTACAGCACAGCATGCAGAGCATAGGGAAATTGGGGTGAAGTTCAGGCATTCCCTGCAACTATGTCCACTGGACATAGGTTCCTATAGCTACTACTGGTACCACAAAACACTAATAGTAATGAATCCTACAAGAAATGGTTCACGAATCCTCCATGGTGCAAATGAGGGCATGATCCTGACCAATTTAGGCCAGCACAACTCACCCATCTCTCCATTCTGATAATGTTGTGGTGAGGCTGGCACATGTCTGTGCACTGACGTAGCCCCCCAGGAGTGGCACAGAAGTGCTTTACAACACTTTTGGAGCACCCCCAGCCCAGCATGGTACTTATGCCAGGACTTGTGCTGTCCTAGCTTGGGGTTAGGAATGTGCTTTGGCTTATCTTTGATTGCAACTCTCCTGGGGTCATCTCCCTCCTGTCATTGTCTCCTCTGTCTTTTTGCTGCAATCCTAACGTCCAGTTATGCCGGCCTAAGCCCTGACATTAGTCCTGTGCTGACCTGGAAGTATCACAAAAGTACTATAAGACACTTTTGCGCCACTCCAGGAAAAGGGTTAGACCAGTGCACAGACATGTGCTTACATACCTTCATCACCACAGGAATGGGAAGACTGACGAGTTGTGCCAGCCTAGATTAGGACTGCACCCCATGACTCTGGAATGGCTGCAAACACTAAGAGGAAGCAGGTTGGGGCTGAAAACAATGCTAAATATAGGAAGTAGATAATAGAAACTGTGGATATAAGATCTGCAGATATAGGGAGAAGCCTCTGCTGAAGTCTGAAATAGAATATTTGAGCAGTGGTATAAGATCGGTACTACAAATGGTTTCCTAGCATGAGAAATTGCATAGTATCGACTAACTATTTTTCTCCGTCTATCCTGATGACAAACTTGAATCAGTCACATTTAGCAACAACAATGCATGAAAACCTTTCTTTCCACCTTTGTTCAAATGGGAACAAACACACCAGCATACCATGGAGCAAATATTCCACCAGAATCCTCTGTTCAGTACAATAGTACAAGTCACAACAGAAAAAAGAAGGGCTTCATATGGAACCATACTGTGGAGGGGGAAAGGCCCTTTAACTGCCTTGTAAAATAAACAGCAAAGACTATAGCTGAAGCTTTTGTGTTGTGGAAGCAAACAAAAAGTTCAGGCTGCTTAAGCTTTGTGTTTGTTACATTGACTATAAAAACAATTAGCTTTAGATCACTCGTGCTGCAAAGTTTGACTTTGACATACCTTTATAATGTTCTCTTGGGTTATCGTTCTCATAAATCAGGGCAGAGCTCAGCCCATTATTGGTGAAATGTCTTCTTGTGTAGTTAACAATGGAGCCTAAAGGTTAGGGTGCCACTAAAATCCAACCCCACCAGAGAGAATCAAGGCAAATAACCAACCTACATCAGAGAGTTCACCCAAGGATTCCAGCCACTGACTCTATTCCAGAGGGAGTTGAAACCTGATACGTATTTCTTTGTACATTGAGATTAATCCCAATTTTAACATCAACAACAAGAACAATAGTAGTTATATACCGCTTTTCAACAAAAAGTTCACAAAGTGGTTTGCAGAGGAAATCAAATAACTCATGGCTCCCCGCTCCAAAAGGGCTCACAGTCTTTGCAAAAGAACACCAACAGAAGCCACTAGAAAAGACATTGCTAGGTGACGAACGCCAGTTACTCATACTATTAGTACTCATAGGCTGCAACCCTAACCTCAAGTTAGGCCTGAATAATCCCCATCACAAGTTCCGTGCTGGCCTGAGGGTGTCACAAAAGTGCCAAAAGGCACTTCCGTCCCACTCCTGGCGGGGGGGGGGGGAGAGGTTAGGTCAAGACACAAGCATATGCCAACCATGGGAAGATAGGCCAGGTGAGTTAGACCTGCTTAAATTGGTTAGGATTGTACCCATAACCTCATATACACATGCTCAGTGCCTTTTTCCGCTCATACACATATGACTATTAATTAGTTGCTGGGGGTGGGGCAGCTGGAAAAAGGTGCTAGTACTGTGTACTGGTGAGTATTTCCAGAAAAATGCCCTGCTCATACTACTCATACTATTTTCATGACAGCCAATTTGTTTTGGTTTCAACCACAAAAATAGGGTACAAAGACTAAAGTCATAGATGATTTAACATTGTTTTAATTATAATATAAAAACAATGAATTCAAACCTATTAGTCAGAAGCTTAACTGTTGTGATGGGGTGCATTTGATTGGGGTGCAGAGTTTGGGGGTTTGAAGAAGTTTGTACTTCGAAGATTTGAGGAGAATCACCATTTCTCACTGAAAAGTTATTCTCTTTTCTGTGTTGAAGGTCAGAATATGGGGGACAGTTGCAAAATACTGTCCAGGAAATGTAACTGTTGTTTTTCAAAAATTGAAAGGTTTTGCACTGGTATGAAGGTCTGCCTGAGTTGCAGTTATCTTGTGTTGCCTCTCAGAGGGTGGTGTTCTTGTTCAAATAATCTTCACCTTGCAACCAAGAGGAAGCACACTTAAATCTGTTACAAGACAACAACCAGTAGAATGGCCCATGTCTGACCATATTAATATTGATAGGTTTCACTAAGGCTCAGTTCTAAGGCACCTTTGGGCCAGTGCAAGTCAGGGAACAGGTGATAGGGTGAGAATATGGCACTTGGGCCATATCCTAGCTCCATTCATATGGAACCTGGACCATCTCTGGGCCGCTCATATTTGTGCAACCAATTTAGGTGGCGCAGATCCTAGCAGTCCCATTGGGGTTGCTGCTGCGTTACCACTGCATTAGAAGAAAGGGGAAACCAGCCTGCCTGTTCCAGCACAAACTGGGATCGTTCTGTACTTTTCACAGGGCTGGTCAGCATTTCCCACTTTGATGGTTTGATGATGTCTTATGTTTATAAAAGACATGCAGCCACTTCCTTTGCACTCTTACCTTCACTCCTGTCCATAAGTTGTACACATCTTCCCCCACACATGTCAAATGGAGGCAGTGTGGGAAGAAACAAGAAATCAATCATGTTGCAATGCATGATGTGACATATGATCACTAGATCTTGACTTTAGGTATGGGAGCATGAATCAGCTCCCAAAAATATCTGAAGAGGGCAGGACATAATAATTATGACCCTGGAGGATTTATGTTTGTGAAACTATACTACCTTTATCACTGGTTAAATTAGTACATTTTGTTCCTATCCCAGTCAAAATAGAAGATTTGTTTTGGTCCTAGACTTTGTTATGAAATGAGAACAAGATTAACCATAGATGTTTTCATTGCCACAAAGGGGAAGAATCGTAGGGAGAAAAGTAGTATAAAACCCCCAGGTGGGGAGGTAGAGACAAGGTGTTTCTATTTTCATATTCATCCGGATTCAGAAATACAAGAATCTATCCCTAAATGATGTGTCCTTTCTAGACCAACAAGTGTTTGGTGAACAAGGGTCTCGGTGAAAAGTTTCTCAAGTGGGCCAGAGTGAGCATGCAGCCTACTGAATTTTGCAAATGTCTGGACTTGCTTTCACATGGGAAGCAAGACAGTGAAGCTGAAATATATCTCTTTTGCAATGGTACATGAGGAGAAAATGTAAATTTGGGTTTGCACAAAATTGACCCAGTACTAATACTTATTTTTTGGGAGTTCTTTCCATCTTTTGTGGAATTATCTAAAGCTCACACAAGATTTTCATATGTGAAAGTGGAACTGGAACAATTACTGTATTGGTATGCCTTTATCTTTCCTCCTCCCCTTGGATTTGCAAGTGCATGGTAGAGATTGTGCCAGAGCGTGGTTTTTTTTCCAGCCATGCTGCATCTCTGCCTGGAAATTGCTGGGAAGAGCAAACCCATATATGTGCTCAACAAAAGAATAGATTCGGGGAGGTGGAAAATAGAAGCAGAACAAAAAGAATTTGAACAAAGGATATAAGAGAAAGGTGGGCCCAGAATGAGCTATAAGGTGGGCAAAAGAGGGCAACAGAAATAAGGGTGCAAATAAGAGACCTGTCAGTGAGAGTACAGCAAAAGGAAGTTTAAACTGGAGTAGGGCATAAGAAAAGCCCTGCTAGATTTGACCAAACACCCATCTAGTCCAGCATTCTTTATCCCATAGTGGCCCACCAACTAACTCTGTGAAAACCCTTAAGCAGGAGAGAAAGGCATCTCCAAATGTTCTGTATTTATTTGCAACTAGTATTTAGAGACATACTATTGTGGAACGGAAGGTAGCACTCAGCAATCAGTGGCAGCTATTGATAGATCTTTTCTAAATTTTCCAGTTGGGTGTTACCTCCAACCAGGGCCTATGAGAGGGGGGTCCAGCAGGTACATTGTTCCGGGGCCCAGCAGCTACAGAGGGGCCCATGACTGAAGGACCATTTGACATAGGCTGCAATCCTAAAGACACTTTCCTGGGAGTAAAACATATTGAACACAATGGGGCTTTCTTCTGAGTAGATAAGGTTAGGATTGTGCTCATACAGTATTATAGTATTTTATATTGTCACATTACTTGAATACCAGTATGTTTTAACATAATGATTAACATGATCAATAAATGAGCACTTGTTGAAGTTTATTACACACTAGCGAAAAGCGTACCAACGTTGCGGGAGTAACATTTCCCCATACGCCATCCCCCCACGGCGCATAAACATCCCATGCACATAAACACCCCATGTGCCACTTCCCCATGCGCATCATCCCCCATGCACATCATACCCCAATGCACATCATCCCCCATGTGCAACTTCCCCCATGCGCAACTTTTCCCATGCACATCATCCCCCATGCACAACTTCCCCCATGCACAACTTCCCCCCATGTGCAACTTCCCCCATGCGCATCATCCCCCCATGCGCAACTTTCCTCCATGCGCAACTTCCCCATGTGCAACTTTCCCCCATGCGCAATTTTCCCACAGGCGCAATTTCCCACAGGCACAACTTCCCCCATGCACATCAACCTCCATGCACATCAACCCCATGCGCATCAGCCCCCCATGCGCATCAGCCCCCATGCATAACCTTCCCCATGTGCAACCTTCCCCCATGCGCAACCTTCCCCCATGCGCAACTTTCCCCATGCACAATTTTCCCCCATGCGCATCAACCCCCATGCGCATCAGCCCCCCATGCGCATCAGCCCCCCATGCTCAACCTTCCCCATGTGCAACCTTCCCCATACGTAACTTCCCCCTATGCGCAGCATCCTCGCCAGTGCAACCTCTTCCTCCGAACAACATCCCCCAGTGCACCAGGCACAGAGCACCAAATTGGCTGGATGTTGGTCAGTCTCCCATGTTAAGTGTAGGACAAAAACACGTTGCCCCCTTTATAGCCCCTGAAGGGTTAAATTCTTCACAGGGGTTCTTGGTGGGAGTTCAGGTGACAGAAGGAACTCCCAGAATTCCATGCTTCAGGCCCAGCAGTTGGAGTGGAATGTTGATGAGTCAGCAATTCTCCAATGCAAAGTATAGGGAGGAAAACACGTTGCGCCCCTTTTCACCCCCTTCCGGTTGGAATTTCCGAAAACCGGTTCTTAGTGCACCCCTCCATCACGGAAGGAACACCCTCCCCAAATTTCACACTTCTAGGCCCAGTGGTTTTGGCAGGGCAGTGATGAGTGAGTGAGTGAGTGAGTGAGTGAGTGAAAGTGAATGAGTCAGTCACTTTTCTCTTTTATATATATAGATAGATGAATTAGCCTCAATTTTTTTTATTTCAAAATAATTTTGCAATTCTTAGGGGCCCCAAATGGGTTTTGTACTGCCTTAAAAATTTCTCTTGGAGGCCCTGCTTCTAACTCTGCCCCGGAGTGCAGAGAGCCCTGCAGCGATGGGGTGGGGTTTGCTGGCAAGATGACAGAATCATAATCACCAAGCTCCCAAGAGTGGAGATAGGAGTCGAGTGGGGCTTCCATTGGAGTTCTGCAGCCATGCAGTTTGCACTGAAGGCAAGTCCATTCTCCTTTAAAGATCAACCACACAGATGGTTAACATCTTGTTGCAATCATTTCCACAGGGTGCAATCCTAATCAATTTAGGTCAGTACATCTCATACAGTAGTATGAGATCGTATTGGCTTTGCCTTTCCATTGGACTAATTCAGTGGCGTGGAAAGGGAGGATTTGCTGCTTGGGTAACAGCCTATCCTCCGTAACAATCCAACCCAGGCTTTCGTGCTTCGCATGCAGCGTATGCAGCGCCAAGCACGATACCATAGTCTTTCAAGACAGACGGAGGCCTGCTTTTTTAAGATACCTCCAGGCCAGCACAGGACTTGTGCTGGGACTTATGCCAGCCAGCCAGAATAGTGCAGACAGTCACATTATGTGCTATGTAAAAAAAATACCTGTTTTTGTCCACTTGCCAATCTCTTACAGATTAATGTTATTAAATGATTCTTGATTCTGGTATTGTGTGAGTGAGAGAGTGAAAAACATGTATCCTAATGCGGTTTCTTCCCCTGTTCGCTATCATGGTCCTCAATCATGTGCCTGGGGCAGTGTATATTCTGCTAGTGTCGCTGCATCAGTGACAGTTACAATTTACTTAGATTTGGTCTTGTTCCCTATCCTAAAGACCCCAGTATGGAATTTGCATTCTTCCCCACTGTTGCACATTGTAGTTGACATTTTCATTGAAAAGGCAGACAGAGTACACTGAGTCAAGAAGGGGGAAAAAATCTAGAGAAAAGTCCCTTGCAGGATGCCAACTGAAAAAGTTCATCTGAACCACTGTTATGCAGAAGAGAAGACAGAATATGATGTGGTCCTTATGGGACAAAGATAAAAAAAATTGGGCCAAAAGATAAAATTGTACCAAAAATGCTTGTATACAGTAAACATAGAGGTACACTTTACCCATTTCTACACAATGTTGCATATACTCGAATTGTACTTATTAAGGGATTAAATGTGTATACCTGTGGGCAGAAATGAGTCAAATGAACCCTTATAAATTAAACAGAAAATGGCTTTCAGAAAGAAATGGCACATTTCCCTTTAAAGAGCAGTGGGACGATATAGGCAGTGACTCTCCTGTCACAGGATGCACCCAAAAACTGGCAAAAATGATCATTTACATCAGGTGGTAGAAGAGAATATTGGTAACTTTCATGTTCAAAGTCTTTGCCTCACTCTTTTGCAAGAGTGGCATATTCTCTAAGCAGAGAAGCCAAATCAAAAACTTGGTCATTAAGCATGGCACACCTTCATTTTCATTTGGCCAAGAGGCAAGAATTGAGCCTGGCATAATTCCGTACCAGAGACGTGTTTACTTGCTTTATTATTGTTGGAGATTCCTTTTTCTTGTCCTGCCAGATTTTCTTCATAAAATGGAGCTCTGCCAAAAAATGATGTTTAGGTATAAACATAGATTCAGTTTATGGGATAAGTATCTGTTTGATGGTTTCAACCATCTCCAGTGAGCATTGGCACAGGTATGCTCTGCGATGAAGAAAGAACACAATAAATACAAACACCAGGATCCTGGCTCCGCTCAGACTGCCTTGAAGCACTTTGGTGGCACAAAAGATGTTTGAAGACATCCTCAGCTGACAAATGAATTATTCTCTCAGTATGTGGAAATCCAGAGAGCCATATATACGTATATAATGTTACTCAACCATGCAATGGACTATTTTTTCATCCTAAAGCCTGCAATGGTGCGACAGCAAGTGGGGTGATCAAATCCAAGTCCTGTACCTGTAAGGAAAATTCCACTAGGTGATGCTTCTGTTGCCATGATAGGAAAAAACTAGATCAGTGGAAATAGTTTTTATTATTTATTAACTATATTATATACACCACATCTCTGCTCAGGCAGTCAAGGTGAGTTACAAGGGTAAAACAGTACCATCAAAAATTACATAAGAAAACCCAACATGTGTCTTGGGTAACCTCTGGTTCCTTTCGAAGCTGATAGTATGAACTTCCCTAACATGGACTCTTTTTCTGTTTTCCCCTCGGGACACACAGATCTGAAAATAACCCCTGGAAAGATAGTGACAATGCCCTAGCAGTCCATTCAGGCTAGTGTTGAGCATTACAGACCCTGAAATAGGAGTTCTCATGGCCTCCTGGGTGTCTCTTCTTCTGATCTTCTGGTAGTCTCAGGGAAGGTGGGAAATGGGCTGTCCTATTTAATTCTAGGAATGCCCCCAAAGTTCTGGACCCCTCCCAGGTTCTAGACTTGATAGTCTCACATACTTGTTTTGATTTTCTAGCCTATATGCAGATAGGAATAACATAACTTTGACAGCTGTTGCTCAAATGAATTTGATAAATCAGCATTGAGAGGACAGGTTTTCCTCAATTAATTAATGAGATGATTCTTTTTTAAATATTCACTATATTTAGATTGGGAAGGGAATGGTATCAGTGGTGCCAGACGTGCCACCAATTTCCCTTCCAAGCCTTGATCCTATACTCTTGTACTTGGATCAACTATATATCTGTTACATATTTGAGTATTTTCAGCAGGGCAGAAAGGACTAACCCTAGGACAATGGAGCAAATGATCCACTTCCTTGAGGAGCATTATCACAAGGGATTTAGCTAGAATTGGGCTGTAAGTGAAGCTGCATTGTTGTAATTTCCAAGTATACTTGCTGCTATGTGAAGTGATTCTACTGGAGGGAGAAAAAAACAACAACCATGGTATTGATTTTATCCATGGTGTTTTACCTGTGGCAACCCATTCAAACATGATAAGCCTACTATAGGGTGTAATAATCAGTTGTGAGATCAGTTTGTACATGCATATGTGAGTTTTACATCATGCACGAATGAATTCCTCACAATAACACAATTTTCTATATGTACAACTATATAGGTTTGGATCTGTCTATGTGTCTATAATAGGGTGAAATCCAAAGTAACTACGGGGAGTCCTTGCTCTGGAGTAAGAACAAGTTACTCTGGATTGCAATATGAATTTTCCATAGGTTTTCACTAGGTGGTGCAGTAACTATGGCTGCACGTAATGTCTCTTATGTGCTCCTGTAGTTACTCTGGATTGTGCCATATGTGTCTGTCTGTCTGTCTGTCTATCTATCTATCTAATTGGCTTGAGGCTTTTCTATCCCTTCCTCCTTTGTAATGCCCTAAATTCTGAAATGTCAGTCTTGAGGTTTGAAGGATGCCCTGTAATATTGAGGGATATGGCATGGGGAGTTGCTCATAGAGAGGTGAGTCAGGAGAAATCCTACCCTGGCTTGTGTGAGCATAAATGCTATTCCACTTGTACAAACTCAAGTTGGTATCACATGTACACTAAATCAGCTTTATGTTTATCAGTTCCTGTGATGATATTCTATTTGGAATACAGTCCCTTTGACTAGCCATATCAACCACTGATGTGTGGCGTGTGGTCTTATTCAAAGCAATCCTGCTTATTTCATAAATTATAAAGAAGGTATAATTTTCCATGTTGGATTACAGCTGGCTAGTCTCTTGAGCAAGGCATCTTCCAATTTATGTGGCAAAGCCAATACAAAGGTTTATTGTACGGAAGGCAAAAGATCTTAATCTGGAATTAGCTCCTGCTAATGAGGAAAAATAAGCCTGCGAGAATTATTACTAAGAGATAAGGATGTAATTGCCTAATGTGGTTAATAATCTGATAAGAGCCTGTTTTATCTGATTTAACCCACGGAACTGCTGGTGATATTTAGACTTTACACTAATCCCTAAGGAATTCCTGTTAAATGGGACTGTAAAAGGAGAGAAAAAAAAATCATAATTATAGTATTTGCTTGGGACACTTTGAATCATAAAATAATATATGAGACATTAAAGATTGAATTGGTTTTGCAAAATGTTTACTGACTCTAAACTGAATAATGTGCCCTTAACAATTTTCTCTCCCTGTTTATTGCCTAACCACTTCCTCCACAAGATAGAAAGACCAGCATGTAGAAAGGCCACAATGCCAATGTGGTTAACACCATGAAGAAATTGGATCTTGCATAAAAAGAACCCAAAGGTTCTATGGTTCCAGCAACCGGACTCTTGCAGGGGCCAGGTAGTTGCTTTAGAGAAACCCATAAGAAGCTTATAAAGGCTCACCACTGTTCTGTTCCTGCAATGGCAATTGCTTGGGATGAGCAAAAGTGAAGGAGAGGGAGCAAGTAATATGGATGCTGAGCTACAGAGTCTGTTGTTATTTTCCAAATTACAGCGGTGCCTTGTAAGACAAACTTAATTTGTTCTGGAAGCATGTTTGCCTTACAAAGCTTTCTTCTTACAAAGAAGATTTTCCTATTGGAAATAATGGAAACTCAGACAATTGGTACCACAACACACAAAGATTCATATAAAAATATTAACTGTATGTAAAATTGATGACAAAACACTGCAGTCAAATTCAAAACACAGTAATGTAATAAAACACTGTAATATACTGTAAGGTAAAACAGAAAAGAAAAACCTTTATGGCCAAGGATAACCAATTTTTTACTAAAAGAGTCACTGGTGTCTTTTTGAGCAACTTTAACAAGGAACCCATCTGTGTGTGTATGTGTGCGTGCATGTGTGCCCGCCTGATGCAAATTCTATGCTGTCTACTCAGAACCAAGTCCCACTGTATGCACTGGGGCTTACCCACACGAAAGTTGGTAGGATGCAGGAGCAGTACCAAAGGCTTCTGCCTGATGCAAAGGGGGCAAGATCCTATGCTGTCTACTTAGAACCAAGTCCCATTGTATCCACTGGGGCTTACTCACAGGAAAGTGTGTAGGGTCCAGGCAGGGTAGGTGGTGGGAGGAAGAGGGGTAGTTGTAGTTGGGACCAAGCAGGGGGGCTTCCTTGGGGGGAAGGGGTTTCTTTTGAGGGGGGGTTCAGAGGGGAGTCCAGGAGGGTGTTTCTTGATGGTGAGACTCAGGATGCTGGGGAGACTCAGACTCTGCTGGCCGGGTGCAAGTACTGCAGGCAGGAGGAGAGGTACCTCCTTAGCCACCCAATGGGGCCCAGCCAATTGGGATTTGTCTTACAAAGCACTTTCATCTTACAAGGCAGAATCCCATAGAAATTTTAGTTCGTCTTTCAAAGCATTTGTCTTAGAAGGTACCACTGTATATGTATAAAGGTACTGTGAGCCCTTTCCAAATCAGATCTAATTATTTGTGCCTGCGAAAACATGCCAGAGAATTGCCAGAATCACAGCAATGAATCTCAAGTTGAATAACAAGATTGAAAGGTACCTAGTAGGTCAAAGTCCAGATTCTCCACTCTTTGACTCGAGTTGCCCACTAGTCATAATGGGAGGCTGTTGCAAGTCATACAGAAACTTTTCTGAGTCATTTTGACAGAAGAGTAAGGGCGCAATCCAGAGTAACTTCGGGAAGTCCTTGCTCTGGTGTAAGAACAATTTGCTCTGGATTGCAATATGAATTTCCCATAGGTTTTCATTAGGTCGTGCAGTAACTACAGGTGCACGTAAAGTCTCTTATGTGCTCCCGTAGTTACTCTGGATTGTAGGGTTTGTCTTTTTGAGAAATGCCAAGTTGCAGAAGCAGCGAATAAAGCAAGCAAGCACACACAAAAGCAAGTCTTTACTCAATTCTATTTGAGGCTTTCCATTTTTAGGGTAAAAACCCTGAGCCCCAAGTCAGTGTCCAAGTTTTTGACACGTGTGACTCAGGTATGTGCAAGTCCCAAAAAGCATGTTTTTGCAACCTGAGTCAAAGTAATTCAACTTGTGACCCCTTCCTGACAAATACATGTTTATAAGAAAGGCCTGCACAATATCTAATCTACCATATCATGGGTAGGACTCTCCTGCCATTATGATCCACTACATGTTTCACAACCTGTGGTTTTGATATCAAAATAGAAACAAGGTTTCTTGGGTTAATGATACGCCAAAATACAAGCAGGTGGACTGCATTCAGGTTGGTGTCACCAGTTGTACAGATTTAGGGTAAGGCACACTGACTTGCTCAGTCCAAACTGTGACATCCAATAAGCACTGCAAGTAAATGCGAAGTTGCAAATCATTTAGAACTTTTAAAACTCTCTTATAGCCAGATTATTTTGATTCCCTCTATTGAGTTAGTTAGTAATCATCAGTTGAGTGCAAACTGCAGCATGGCATTTGTTAAAACATTTTCAAATCTGAATGCTTTGATATAGGTCTACTCTTTCCTTACCCTGACAGTAAATGACATTGACATATGAGGACAACACACAGTTTGTACAGATGTTATATTAATAGATTTTTCTTTGCAGAATTACAAGAGTAAACGTTAATATTAGTATTTTAAAAATTCAGGAGTACTACCATTTGTATAAAATCTAGCCCAAAGTAAGCCCTACTAAATCCAAAACTTTTGTACACAATTACTTTTTGCAAAGAACTGTTTATTTCAGTTGGATTTACGTACAATATTGTGCAGGATCACAGAACTGAATCATTCAGTTCTTAATTATGCAGGAAGGAAATGAAGAAGAGAACATTACATAATGTAGTGATAATCCAAAGAAGGGTAGCCCGCAGACAGAATCTGGATTGTAACATAAGTAGCAGCTTTTCCATGCCAGAGCTGCTTAGGAAGACATAACCCCTCGTATAATGTTATTAATGAACAAATCCACTGACTGTGATAGGCAATTAAAACCGCAAATCACTTTGCAAGATATGAGGCACGCTGATCGTATACGTTCACATTAGGTTTCATTTAGTTGTTGTTCGACACAGATGGACATAATGTCAATTGAGGATTATCTCATAATGGTCAAATTTACAATCCATCAAGGGCTGCTGCACTTTATTTCAGAGGAGTTCACATTTGTGCTTTGCATGACTTAATATGAACCAAAAGATGTGCAGTAGTGTTTGTTACATTGTTGCCCCAATTTATACGAGTACTAACTGACCACTGCCAGCTCTCCTCTTCTTCTTCTAGCGCAGGGGTCTTCAATCCCTGGCCCAGGGGCCAGATGCGGCCCTCAGTGAGCCTCAGTTGGGCCTCCCAGCAAGACCCCTCTATCTGGCCCTTGGGCAAGCCCAGTAATCAATTGTAACACATTCTTATATGTAAATTTATGAAAATATATTCAAATCTGAAACATATATTAGTTTTCTGGCCACCAACACAGTGTCAGAGAGATGATGTGGCCCTCCTGCCAAAAGGTTTGGAGACCTCTGTGTAAAAGGTGCTCCAGCAGCATACAAAGTCATATTTCTATCATGTGTAACTGTGATATTTTGTGGGGTGAGTGGAGGGGATGAAAATGCAGATAGGCAGATTGAGTCCAGGAAGAGGATGGGTTCAGAAGCAGTGGCTGCTGCCAAATTCTAACCCCCTTCCTGGACCAAATCCCATGATGTGGGTCAATGTGGACCTGGCCCAACTATTTCTCTAGTGCAGGTATGAATAGACCCAAATCCCCACATCTTAAAGCCTTACCCTGTGTAAAGGAATAATTGTTCCCTTGCACAGAGGAGGACTTCCTGGACTGCCACCACCACCAAGATGTGGGGGTAGCCACACCACCAGGGAGAAACATTAAATATGGCTTCTGAGCCTTAAATCTTGACACATTCAAAGAGAGTACAAGTCTCAGAGATTAGGGGCCCAATACAATATGGGAGACCAGAGCAGGGCTTTTCCTTAGAACCAACAGAAATCCTAGGACTGACTAGTGGGTGAACATAGTCAGTCTAAACATACAAGCAATTTTGATTTTTCATGTGTGATACATTTGGACTCATTCGCACAGAGCGATTGTTCGTTTGACTTCTCTAACGAAGTCATATAATGACTTCTCTAATGACTTCATATAAGTGCTACAGCTGGTGCACAGACTATTCTGTCACATTGCAACTATTTCAAAGTGTGATCCTAAGCATATACATATTCTGAAAAGTAAGTTACATTGATTTAACCACAGTGAATCCCAAGACTACATCTTAAGTTTTTTCCAAAATGCAGAAGCTTACAGTCTTAGCACTCCATTTTTTGGTTTATATTTTCTTCTGGTTAGACGCCAGTCCATTTTCTTGTTTTCTTTAAAATTAGAGTTTGCTTAGTTTAACTTTATGGGCATTCATATTTTGGTTATAAAAGATGTGTTGCCTCATCTTTATCTTAGTAGGTGGTCTAGAAAATATAGTATGTTGCCATGCAGTTCTGGCAGATGTAAGCAAAGCAGGTGCCTTGATGAGTCATCGTTCGCTGCACATCAGCTGGGGCTGGAAATTCTGACCACATTTATTTTAATTGAGATTGGTGTGGCAAACACTTCCCACTTGTCTCCCCAAGTGTAATACTTTAAAGATGCCATTTTTTTACTTACAGTGATTTCAATAGCTGTAAGATAAACAAACTCAACAGGTGTAACTTTTCCTGGAATTGGAATGCTATATTAAGCCATAACTTGTTGAATTTCCGCCTGTTATGAAGTTGTACTTATAAAAGTAACAGCTTACCTTGCTTCCAAACTGGATTATTATTACATATGTGCCACTGTTGGAGGAGATGATTATCTGGCTTTCAGTCACACGTTATTCCCCCATTTTCAGACTGCCTTACCGCTTACGGTATTACCTTTCAGACTGACACCATTTATTTATTTGTTTGTTTGTATGTTTGTTTATATATTTATATCCCACCTTTCTTCCTTGGAAGGAAACTCAAGGAAAAAACCCAAAGCTCGATAGGGTGAGGCAGAAATATCTGCCACATTTTAACTGATCACCTATGTGTTGCTAATGAATCTATGCAAGTGCCAATGATGTCTTCATGTAGCTAATTACTTCCCATTTTTTCATATACCCACATCTAGTTGTATGGTTTGGACTGGTGCCGTGCACAGCATGCATTTGCTATAGAAACGTTTATGAAGAATGGTGAATCTGTAATTGCAGAAAAGAGAACTTTTCAAACTCATGACATGTTAGGTCAGAATGTTGTTCTGGATAGGAAAAACAATACTGCTATGGGTTGCAAATTTCAGAGCCACAGGTTCAGCACTTCAATGTTTTTTCTCTGGGGTTACTTGAAAGCAGAGGTTTACAAATCTCACCCAGGTACCATTGAAGGATTAAGGGAAATCATCTACAACAGTGTATAGTGGATAGTTATGGAGTTCCAATCTGGATCGAGGTCACTCTTAGAGAGGTGGACCAGCTGGCTGCAATCTTTCTAAGACGTATTTTAGGGGTACCCAACTCGATTAAATTGCCAACCCTGATTTTAGAGCTTGGCATTCATCTGCCCTCTACAGTGGCCTGGGCCTTGACTTTTAAATTCTGGCTCCGTCTTTTTTTTAATACAGTTTCCCATATTCTCTGTTCTTGCCCAGCTCATAATACGATTCGTATTCATACACTTGACCCTATTTTATCCAGTTTTATTGGACCTCCCCAGAATCTGGTAGGCTTCCTCCTCAAGGACTCCTCCAGTACTACAACGGATCTTGTAGCGGGTTTTTTGCAGGAGGTCCTAATTAAATCTTAACTGTAAATTGTCTTAATGATCCTTCATGATGTTTCACTATTTTATGATGTTTTATGATGTATATTATTACATATATATGTATTTTTGGATCAATGCCGTTAAAGGTTTTTGAAATTGAAATTGAATAGTGAATAGAGGCCACCATTTGGAAGATGTCATTTTTAAAACCAAATTAATAAAAACTGTAACCCTTTGTTTAAACAATAGTGAAATTTATTTTTAATAAATGTTTCTTTTTCCTTTCTTTAATCTTTAAACGTGGGCATGGTGTAATAAATGTCCCAGGGTAAGTCTGTATGGCTTGCACAGACCCGTGTACTGTTTATCCATTGCATGAGCTGGTGCTTTCCCTGGGTCAGGGGAACAAATATACCCTTACCTCAAGCCTAAAAATTTCTGCAAGATGCAACACAGCTCGGAGTGCCTGTTACAAAATCAGTTACCTTCCTGTTTCATCACTTTCTATATAGATATTCTGTGATTTTATACATTATAAAATATATAGAAACAACTTATGTACCACTGTTGGAATAATTTGTCTGGTAAATGTTATATAGGGAGTATGATTTCAAATTGTCAATAAAATCCACTTTTTGCTGACTAAATTGTGACATTGTGAAACTTGCATCAATTGGAAAATGTTCTGACCAATGTTTAGAACAATTAGTATTGACTAGGATTGCTAGCCTTTTACCAATTTAGTGACTAATTAGGTAATGGTCATTGGCACTGCAGCTACCTATTAGGAGAAGGCAATTTGTGGAAAGGGTTTTTGATGTGTCAAGCTGCAGGTGCAGATGGTATATCAGCAGGACTCCTGCACAATGTACTATAAGGTATTTTAATTAGCCATGTGACCTTGATCATTGTTAAAATGGTACATTCATATTCTCACCAGTTGCTCTCTTGTTAGTTTGTAGGGGTGATGTTGAATTGGCTGAAGCAATATTTATTTTGTATAAAAAAAAATTTCTGACACAATTGAGTATCTGGGATTGGATTCATTTACATTCTTTAGCTAATTAAAATATGGATAACTAGAGAATTAAAAAAAACCAGTTCTTATCTGTTTTCATTTTGCAGATCTTAAACTTGTTGACCATTTTTACAATAATATTGTAGCTAAAACCTCACTCACAATACCATGTTAGAATCCAAAATGGCTTTGGAACATAGTGGTGGAGCTCTATTTATTTATTTTATTTGAGTTGGTTTCCACATAGGGATGGTGATTTCAGCCTTCTTCTATTCAACAGAAGATTGGTCCTAACTATGAGCAAAAAATGATTTTTTAGATTGGGTGATTAAAATTTGGGTTTACAATCTTGTGATCTGTCACAGTATGTCCCAGTGCAGCATTGGAAAATGCATAAAACTGTGGGACTGCTGGCATGAATGCCTGGAGGCCATGTACATGCGCCAACAACACATCCAGTAGTCATGCACACAGGTATCTGACTCCCATTTTCTTGGCCCAAAATACCCCCTGAGGCTCCTTGGACTTATACCCATTGGTGCCCAGGCCAGTAAAAAGATATTTCTCACCTGGGCTATTTTGTTGTCTCCTCACCATAGGAAGTGTAAGCTGGTGAGGATAGGATTAGGGAGTGTGTTTGGTCTCGTGTTAATTTTGCAGTGTGCAAATTCTAAGCTTTATTTTTGGAAATTTAATGTCACCTTATGCTTCTAATCTTTTGGAACATTAAGAAAAATGTATAGAGTACACCTGGGATAATGCATTTTCAGATGCTACACTGAAAGACAATACTGTGGATTCTGCCAACATGATGGATTTTCTTTTCAGCCAGTAGATTCATCACTTCCAAATGCTTAGCACCTGTGGAGGTGAGGAGTATATTTACAGTTTACATACTGTTCAAAAGTATCTATTAGTGGTTGAATTTTGAAAGGATCAGAGACACTGTTATGCATGCAGCTAGATGGTTTTCGTCTTTGAAGAAACGGTTTAAATTACACAAATGGTACCTTTAAAATGTATTGTGAATCTCTGGATGTTTATGTTTTGAAAAGGAAGAAAGAAAACTATCCTTTTCAATGGATAAAGGTGAATCATAAAAACAAAATTCCACTGAAACGGAACAAATATAGGCGCAAAGAAGTATCATACTGGAAGCCTTTGCTTTGTTCTTTGATTCTTGGTTCTTGAAAAGGAGAAGCAAAACTTTGAAGAAATAGTTTAAATTACATAAAGTAAATTACAATGAACATTGAGCTCAGTGTAGTATAATGTAGCAGCCTATGCTTTAAGAGGCTGCCTTGTAAGTTCATAATGTTTATAGCCCTGCATTAGAAGAATAGGCTTGCAAACATGTGACAACCAAGGGAAATAGTGCCCAGCCACCCATGTATGGAGACCTGCCAGAATTTTACAACACTTCTTGTTTTGGCACTTGCCCAATTCTGTGAAAACAAGCTGTTTTTGGACTGGTGAGCCACATTTAGTTTCATAGTTCACAAGTTGTGTACAAGCCTGGTCTAAAATGCTTTTGCATACTGGATTATGAGATATCAAGTTTTGTATAAGTCCAAGAAGCCTCAGTGGGTATCTTGGGCCATGAAAAAGGGGAGAGGATCCTTTTACATAAATTCTTTATTTCAAAATGAAACTCATAAGTTGCCTTAGGCATTTGCTTTGGCAAAGGTTATACATTTCCTTATTAAATAAACAAATATGTTTTGCCCAGGTGCCAGTATTCCCAGTGGCTCTATGGTTCTTAACAGCAAACTGGTTTGCAGACATTTAATTGGCAACCTAAGCCAAAACGTCAAACCCAGGAGGCACAAAAAGAGAAAGGAAGATAGCTATGCATTGCTTGAAGGTAAAAGACCTTGGGTTACAAGATGGTTCATTGGAGATCTTATGTAGGAAAGATCTTTAGATCTTGCATGTATACTTTAGAGTTGTCATGCAAAGCTAATACTACAATCCAGACTAACTACAGGAAGACATAAGAGGCATTTCCAGGGCCTCCAAGAGAAATTTTTTAAGGTGATACAAAACCCATTCTGGACCCCTAAGACTAGCAAAATTATTCTGAAATAAAAAAAAATTGAGGCTAATTAACGTGCAACAAATTTCAACAAGTGCTCATATATTGATCATATAAAACACTTTTTTAAAAAGCAGGCCTCCGTCAGTCTTGGAAGACTATGCTATCATGCTCTGCGCTGCATACGCTGCATGCGAAGCACGAAAGCCTGGGTTGGATTGTTATGGAGGATAGGCTGTTACCCAAGCAGCAAATCCCCCCTCTCCACGCCACTGAATTAATCCAATGGAAATGCAGAACCGATACGATTGGATCCAGCTGGCATCGCAGAGCTGGGCTAAGGACAGGAACTCACCCTGTCTTGTGGGGCGACCCGGGTCTCAAACCCTGGCCTGCTGGTTAACAGGCACAGCGACTTAACCACTTGCGCCACCCACAGCAACATACTGGTATTCACGTAATGTGACAATATAAGATACTAAAATCTTATCAAGGAAAAAATTAGAATTTTTTAAACTATATAATAAGTGCTTTTCTGGCTTTCTTATGTACAAAATTTCTAATAACGCTATCAAAATCAACTTTTATGTATACGTGTGTATGTGTGTTTGTATATGTGTGTGTGCACATATACCGTATTAATTTATTAACAAACGTTCAAATGGTCATTCAGTCATGGCCCCTCTGTAGCTCTCGGGCCCTGGAACGATGTACCTGCTGGACCTCCCTCTCATAGGCCCTTGGCATTTCCTCTAGATTGCTCTATGCATTTCACTTAGGTTTCCCATAGGTGGCATCGTAACTACATTGGTGTAAAAGGTCCCATAGTTTCTCTGGATTGTAGCCTTAGTTCCTCATGTAGAACTGCCTCTTTGTCTCTATGCATGCTCTACTTAAATATTAATAAGTAAAGCAAATATTTCAAAGACTTTGTAATATGTTTTTCTATGCTTTCTTCTGCGAAGGAAACAAAACATACATGGTAGAGCTTACTACTGATTTGAGAAATGGGTAAGAGTTAACAATACCAATAGTTGTCATTGGTGGAGAAGTTGGAGAGTAGCAGGCCACTGCAGGCAGATTCTATGGCAATGCTGCTACTTATCTTTTTGGCATTTGTGTCTATACAGTTATTATGGCATTTTCATATATATATACCACTTCTCTGCCCAGTGCATGTCATAAAGTGCCAGCACAGAGACATGCAAGGAGGGATCACATACTCTGAATGTGTACATACTGAATGTGCAGCTGCAGAGGGAATAGTTAGCAGCAGTGCTGGTGACAAGGAAAGGGATTTCAGGTGTGATCACACCTACTCTATAGAACTGGTTGTTCATGTTGTTAACAAGAGATAGGACATATAAAGTTTAAAAATAGCCATTTAAAAGTGGCTGCCAGATGGGCGTAGAACCGGTTGTTAATTTCTTTGACTCCCATCACTGGGTGTGATCCCATTTCTGAACATCTAGGAGAGTTCAGTGCAAACTCCTACTGCATTTTCATCAATTTTTTTAACATTCAGTTATTAAAAGTTTGCTTCAGACAAGGCAACACACTAGCATACGTAACTACTGATAAGGCTTATCTGCAGAAAACCATACTGGATCACAACTTAGAGTGATGCAAGGTTTATTAAGACAAAGCTCAGCTATCATTACTGGAAAAGCTGATCAGCTAGTGACCAATTGTTGCAAATCCCTGTTTAAATCCCTCCTTTCAAATCCCTTCTCATGGCCCATTTTGTAACAAAGAACCAGCCAATTAATAATGTCTAAGATGAGTGGCAGGTGGCGATAGCTGAACCTTGCTTTCAAAAAAACAAATTAATAAAAGAAAATGTTTAGACATTACTCATATGAGAGTTTCTCGTTCTTTTTATCCTACTGCTGTGCCTGCTTGCTGTTTTGCTTAATTATAATACGAGTATTTCATTTGTTTTTTCAAAAAGGAGAACAGCAAAGAAAGAAAAAAGAGAGAAAGAAAATGGAAGAATTAAAAAACCAGAAAAAATAAACAAATATGTTTTTATTCACAATATATGGCAGAACAGATTACCTAATTTACCTTTCTTTAGTCTAAAACAACTTCAATTAATTTCTATTAAATTATACTAAAAATTTTCTTAAAACTATAAGGTTACTTAGCAATTCCAACAGACATCAAATAGGGAGATAAAAAAGTTATATTACAATTATCTATTCATCAAATCCATAATTAATTTTACTCATCATCCCCTTTTCACGCAGAAAGTCCATTAATGGTTTCCAGTTGTCCATGAAATTTTTTACTGATTCCTGCTTGCTGTTTTCCTAATACGGATATGATTTTTTAAGTCATAGGTTGGATATGCTTGTAGAAAACATAATATTTTTGGCATCTGATACTTCCTGGAATGTCCCACTTCTTCCTGCAATTTCAGCATCGGATAACGATGACAGACAGAATCAAGTAGGGACAATTGACTGACAAAACCCAAAGCACTTCATTATTCTCAGTTTCGAACTTGCCCATTCATTTCAGGAAAAATGAAGGCTTTGGACCATGCATGCAAAAGGTTGTATATGGGGAGCTGTCCTCTGTATTAAAGTGAAAGCCTGTATGTACAGCTTGTGGCATTAAACAAAAGAATTAGTAAGGCTTGTGGCACTGAACTCTGGATCCTGAATGATCTGAATTGTACTGCAGATTTCTATATTTCTTTGAACAGTGGTACATTGGTGTACAAGCATAATTCGTTCCTGAAGCATGCTTCAAATTCAAAGCACTTATATAGCAAAGCAAATTTTCCCAAAAGAAATAATGGAAACACAGATGGTTCATTCCTCAATCAAAAAATATTCATATAAAAATGATTACAATACTGTCATATGATATAAAATAATAAAAATATAAAGAAAAATAAAACAAATTAACCTGCACTTAACCTCTTAGCTTTTCTCAGTCTGCAATCTGCCCCCATTACAGAGGAGTGAGCCCCACTGATTATAATAGGACTTTAGAGTCCACATGGATGGCTAAATCTCTCAGGTTCCTTTCCATTGCCTCCTTATATAGGAGTGAGCCCCATTGTCTGTAATAGGCTTAGGCTGCAATCCTAACCACACTTTCCTGAGAGTAATTCCTATTGGACATAATGGGACTTAACTCTGAGTAGACATGTTTAGGATTGCACTGTTACTTCAGCTTATATCATGTCAAGACTAAACAAAATTGAGTCCATTTCCTTCATGAATTCAGTTGTAAATGTTTTCCCTGAAGTAGCAAATTCCAGGGGGAAAGAACGACGATGTTGGAGAAGCTGCTTCAATACTTCTTAGTGAGCATGGTTAGAAACCACATCCAGCAAAACCCATCAAGACCAAATTCATGTACCACACTAAGGGTGGGTTGGCAGACCAGGAGGAATCACATAAAGATGTGGATTGTTTGAATGATTATTTCACATGAGTGCATAAAAAAGCTGTTTTGAGTGCTCGTGTTATCGAACCTGTGATGCCATTTCACAATTAAATGAATCCTCACTGCTACTCTGTGTACTTCCACAGGCAATTGTGTAGGTCTGCTGCATATCTGCACGGGTTTGTAGCACTTGCACGGTTGCACTGCACTGTTGTAGCTGTTAATGTGAAGGGCAACATCTAGAATGTGGTACTAGGTTGTCTCATATGAAGTTTTTTTCTGAATATCTCTGAATTCTCAGTTTGTTCCTGGGATATAATGTGGAGATATGAACTGAATTTTTTTAATGATTTTTGAAAAAATCTCACTCTTTTTTGGTATTTTTTGTACTCATTCGGCAGGCTGAGACAAAGAGGCAGTCCCGGAAACAGCAAAATCTGGGGGCTGGACAGGGGACTGACTGTATCTGCCCTCAGTGTGGAAGGAATTGCCACTCTCGAATTGGCCTGTTCAGTCTTAAAGGACGCTGTTTTAGGACCTCTATTTCTGAGCACGATACCATAGTCTTTCGAGACTGAAGGATGCCAATGAATGATGTACAGTACTTATCATACAAGGATTTAGGGTGCAATCCTAACCTAGGCTGACACAACTCATTTGTCTTCTCATTCCCATAGTGACATAGGTAGGCTAGCGCATGTCTGTTCACTGGCTTAACCCTTCCCCAGAAATGATGCAGAAGTGCCTTACAGCACTTTTGTGACACCCCCAAGCCAGCATGGGATATGCTGGGGCTTATGCTGGCTGAAATGGGAGTTAGAATTGCAGCCTCAAGTGTAACGGGCCTGAAAGCCTGAAAGCTTAGGAGTCAAGCCTTGCCCTGATTACCATGAAGTATATCTGTGTACCACGCAGTACATGCAATACTTTTTCCAGGTGATGGCACATTTCTGGACTGGCAGGAATGATTACAAGGATAAAAGCTGTCAAGAGAACATCTGTATGAACAAAAGTGTTGCAGACCTTCTAAATTCTTTAAAATGCATTAGTGAAGAGTGGTGAGATAGAAATTTCATTTGATATATTTCATCCATTTGCTACAACTACAGTAAAACCATAGCTGTGTCAAATTCATGAAAATGTCACATCTCGGCTCTTGACAAATCCCAGAGTGATGTTGAGTCCAGTCATAATTTTCATTTGTCCTGAATTTGTCAGTTAATAAATATCCAATAAGAGTTACACAAATCCCAGATAAATTTTAAAATCCTATGCCTCTCTGCATGTCTCCCTAGACTCAATGACATTTTGACCGCTTGGAAAGAATTTAGTTCTCTGGAATTTGGAATCCCATTGTGTATGGTATTAACTTATACATTGCACATGATCCAGAACAGAAAATTTGTTCCTGAACAGATATGTTTTCTTAAATGTTACCCCCAGTGATGGGATTCAAAGAAATTAACAACCGGTCTATGCCCATCTGGCAGCCACTTTTAAATGGCTTTTTTAAAACTTTATCTGTCCTATCTCTCGTTAACAACCGGTTCTATAGAGTAGGTGCGAACCTGCTGGAGCCCACCACTGGTTACCCCACCTCAGAAGATTTCACAACAAAGGATTCTTGCTGACAGGAAACAGATAAAAAGAGGGGCATGTCCAGAGGGAGCTAGTGGAGTGTAATGGCTAAAAATCAAACGAGACAATACGTTGAACATGTAATTTTTTCTCCCACATGTTGTTTTTCTGTAGAAATAACCATCACAGAGTGTTCAACTTGTATTGGTATCATAAAGAGTAAGGAAGAGGGGGGTCTGAACCTTTCCTCTGTACCATATGTTTGCTAAAAATCTCCTCAAGCTTGTCCTTGAAGATACCACTGCAGCAAACGGCGTCTTTGCTGACACATATCAGCTATATACAACCATTCATGTTCTTCTCATACCACAACAATAATATCCAGAAGCCTGGGTCACATGAGAGATGCTCACAATTGGGTGGGGGGGGGGGGGCCTTTCCAACGCAGCATTATTCCAGATTCCAAAAGAATGACTTCCCACATGCCCAGTGTGGGCAGGAGTCATTCTGCACTGGCTCCCATATGGAAACAATACTGTATTTGAAGGGGCCCTGAGGGTGTTCCGGAGGTATTCCAGTGTGAACACAACTAGGAAATGAAACAATGCCGTACCTTGTTTTTTTATTTACCTACTATATTGGAATTCAGCACCCATGAATCTTTCTCCACGAATGAGGAACACTCATACAGGGAAATAGATCTCCTTCAGTATTCACTACTGCCCTCTCAATATACTTATGCAAGTGAAGCCAGGCTATGATTTTAAGTGGGGTTTTGCTGACTACATAACAAACTAGCTACTGTGAAGAGGCAATGCAGCTATGCCAGAATATTCTCACTGGTTTGGCTCTTACTTTTCTTGTCTTTATTCACATCCATGGAGTTAGGCCAGAGTTGGTCACTCAACCCGAGCCAGGCTGAAGCCTTCTTTGGCTTGCCCTCCTCTCCCTCCTTTGGAGAGTGGGTACAGCCTGTACAATACATCATCTGTTATGTAATTATAACAAGCTAAAGGTTCCGGTTTGCTTGACAGTGACAGAAATATGTTATATGTTTCCTATTCTTGCCCATTCCTTTGGCTGCCATCTCATTTCGTGGTTTCTTCTGATGTTCCCTCAGGAGATTCCAATAATGCCAGCAGTTTTGCTATGTATAGGCAGGTTTGCTCCTGAAAGTACAGTAACTTTTCTTTTGTTGTTTGCCAAAGAAACAAATTTGTAACAGAGACGTTGGACCAGTTTCAGTCCTGGCACAACTCCACTAAAAATAATGGCACAAAGCCCTCTTTTGCCAAAGCCAAATTTGCCCCTTAGTTGTCTCTTCATTTTTTAAGGATCTATCTGACTCATATCAGTATGCTGATTTATTGCAACCTGTCCTTTTGAAGGCAGCCGCTTTCTTCATCAGACGCCTACAAAAAGCTCATGGCCCAATTATGTAGTTTACATCTCCAAAGCACCATAGTTTATGGCACTTTTTATTTGTTTATCAGGGACCACTCAGTCTCACTCTGGTTGAAAACATATATGTATAGATACAAGGAAATGTTGGCGAAGTGTAGGTAAAATAAAACCTGCCTTTTCAGATAGTCTACAATCTATAGTGATTCAATACTATAAACAATCTTACACTCCCATAAGGGAAATCTGAGTAAAGACACGTGTTCAGTTAGCAGTGCTGGATAACTCCTATGATCATGTAAAGCAATACAAAAGGGCAATTTTTGTTTCGTAGCTAGGTTGTGTCAAAACACATTTTGAACCTGTACAAAATTTGTCAGAGCTCAGGTGAGAATATCATTGTACAGTGGCGCCTCACGTAACAAATTTAATTCATTCCAGAGGCACGTTTGTTACGTAAAACGTTCTTTACATGAAGCGGACTTTCCCATAGGAAATAAAGGAAACTCAGATGATTGGTTCCACAACCCAAAAAATTTGGGTTAACATATTTAAAAAGTTTACATATGAACTGTATGTAAAAATGATGGCAAAACACGGTAATTGAATTCAAAACATGCATTCAGTGTGCATGATCCGATGAAGTCTACTTAGGCTGCAGTCCTAAAGACACTTTCCTGGGAGTAAGCTCCATTTCACACAGTGGGACTTACTTCTGGGTAGACATGGTTAGGAGGCTGCAATCCAAGACACCTTCAAAGTGTCTCCCCATTTTCTCCTTCTCTTCATCCTGAGCCTCTCTCTCCCCTGCTCCCTTCTGGCTAGCCCTGAGTTGCTTCCCTCTTCTCCACTGCTCTTCAGTCCTTCTGCCCAGCGGATGCCCGGCCACAGGAGGAACAGCACGGAAGTGTTGTTTTTGCAATGGGCAGGCGCGCTAGGCAGCCCTGACACTTTTTAAAAGGGTTGCTAGCCAGCGCATCTGCCCCAACTGCTAACGAGTTTGTTAGTTACGTGAAGCACAGTTTGTTACGTGAAGCAGAATCCTAGAAAAAATTTTGTTTGTTACGTGGAGCATACTTTACGTGGGGCATTTTGTTACATGAGGCGCCACTGTACCTTTAACATAAGTATGCAGTTATATTGGTTTTCATAGGATGTGGACTAACAAGGGTCTGGTTCTAGTTCTATATTAGAATTAAGTGTCTGATTTTTTTTCTTTTAAAAAAATTTTTGAGTCAGATAATAACATAAAACAAACAGAAAAGTTTATATCCTTAAGTAACTGCCATAGTGAAGCCACACACCCAATCATATTTTTGTCATAGACAACTATTCTCTGACTGCCACTTCTATTTCCATCGTGCTCTTCCTGAATTATGTGTATTCATTATTTTTTCAATGTAGGTCACACTGTCCTTGAGTGGCTGGATGGACTGGACATTAACATTTTATTTACCATAGCCATGTATTGTATTCAATACACTAAATAAATAAATAAATAAATAAATAAATAAATAAATAAATAAATAAATAAATAAATAAATAAATAAATACATATTAGAACCATGTCAGATGTGCCTGTAAGCGCATAACATGATCTACTCTAGAGGGTTGTTCACTTAACATAGCAACCCAGGGAAGTCACAAATACTAGTGTAGTAAGGAGGCTTGAGGGTTTGTTTCTGCCACAATTTGTTCACTCCTGCTTCACTCCCACACACCCCCGTGCTATTTTTAACAGATGAAAATCTTCAATTGAAAGTCAATGCAAGGTTTTTTATGGTTTTAAAATAGCACATGGAGAGACCATCAGGAACAAAAACAGAAGTGGGGCACAATCCTAACCACCTTTTCAGCCCTAGTGTTGCTGTGCCAGTGGATATGTGTTGCATCCTGCAGCTGGGATGCGAGAGGGGGCAATCACTGAGGGCTCCTCAAGGTAAGGCAATGTTTATTCCTTATTTCTGAGTTTCATTGCCCTTATCTTGGTGCTAGAAAATGGGTTAGGACTATGCCTGCAAAGTCTTAAAGCTCACTTAGCTTTAAAACAACAACCCAATGAACAACAACCCAATGAAACATGCTTAGAGTAAGACGTCATTTTGATATATCCATGCAATCTCAGTATAGGAAAATGTGGCGTAGAAAGAGGCACTCATCCTGTGCTTAAAGGATAAAATGCCTGCATATTTTACCCTTCAACTTAACAAGAATTTCTACATCTGTTTGCCAAGTTCCTATCTCAACCACTCTGTTTCTTATACTCTTTACCATGGCATCACCATGAAGAAGAGTAATGACTTTCTTTTGCTTGCACTAATAAAAGGGCCAAATAATAGTCACTGCCAGTAGGCATTATTGACCCAGGTCTCAAGTGTTTGAAATTAATTTTTCCGCTTTGGACTGCGTATAAATTTCTCATTATGTGTCAGTGATGGACATGAACCGCTTCCCCCCAAAAAAATGTATCAGGATAATGCCAAATGCAGCAATCAAAGTCTCTTGCAGAGCCTGTGAAACATACAAAGAGTTTCACACAGTCAAAGGCGTTAGCTATGCATGCTTTCACGTTGCCTGGGCCCGGCCGAACACTCAATGAGAACAACAT
Source organism: Cryptoblepharus egeriae (assembly GCA_030015325.1). Lineage (NCBI taxonomy): Eukaryota > Metazoa > Chordata > Lepidosauria > Squamata > Scincidae > Cryptoblepharus > Cryptoblepharus egeriae. The sequence goes on along the minus strand of JAREYC010000001.1, from coordinate 64,675,734 downwards.
GTATATATCCTGTTTTATTCTGTCTAACAAATACTTCTGTAGTTCTGGTTTAATATTGCAAGATTGGTTAAATCCAGTGCTTTCTTTACTTCTGAAATAATTCCACTCCATTAAAAACCCCATTAATTTTTTTTAAAAGGAATTTAACTCTTTTTATTTTTTTTAAAGTGCATTCCTAACATGCACTGAAATAGGCAGGCTGGTTTGCCTATACAGTACCCAGTGCAAGTATGGGTTGCTGCTGGGCTACCCCATAGCAAGAGGAAACTTTCCTCTTCCCCAGTAATGCAGCAATGGATCTATTCAGATCTATGCCACCAATTTCAGTAGCAAAGATCCAAGCAGCCCTGGACCACTGCAAACTTCCCTGTTATAGGGCTTGGATCAGGCACAAAGGATGGGTCCCAGCCATACCTCCCTGCCCGCATACCTGTCCATAGTCTCACCTACATCTTCCCTGTCCTCCCCTTGTTCCCTCCAGTTCCCTCCACTGGCCAAAGTTGGCCAAGACAACTCACCTGCTTCTGGAGCCCATGGAGGTGCAGAGAGGCTGATGGAACTCTCTGCACATGCCTCCCGTCCTCTCAGGATGAAGCAAATGTGTTTTGCCCCCTCTGCATGGTGCCCATAGTTTCCTAGAAAGCTATTCTGCCACTTTCTTGGAAAGCAGGGAAACGAAGGTTTCTTCTACGTGCTGCTGAAATGGCAACTATTGAACAGATTTGGTCAATGGCAGCAAGAAAAAGAGTCCTGAAGTAGAAAAGTGCCATAATGTATTGGGCTCCACTTATGCCAACCTGCCAAGGCAAGCTCTTTCTCTCCAGCACATGTACACTTTGTTCTCGTTATCCTCCATTAACTTTGCTGGCTGAATAGAAGCTGAGGTGGGAACTGCTCAAATGCCTCAGTAAACATGCTCCATTTAGGGTTTCCTTTCCTTGACAATTGCACTAGCTCCTTTTACAGTTCTCAAGCACTCTCTATTGAGAGCCAATTAAATCTTTGTGCTTGAGGTGCTAAAATCTACACACAGTGGTTTACCACCACATTTCTGTACACGACTATTTAGCTGAAAGAGTTCCAGCATGAAATTTTTGAAAGTTCCCTTACTAATTTTGAAGGTGAAGGTAGCTTATCAATATTGGAAATCATATCTGAAGTTACAATCAGTTCAGGGATGTAAATTGTGTTTTTACTTCTTTGCATAATTTCTTGACAATGTTTCAGGATCATTACTTACTGCTCAATTTTTAAATTGCAGTAAAGTCACCAAAATTCTGGTTTTTCTTGTCTCTGCCTGAACCACAACATATGATACCTACTTAAGCTAGTTCTAGAAGTAATGGGCAATAAATTAAATTAACTATACTTTGTAAAGTACTCATTTTTGAGCCAGTATTCAGGCAACCTGAAAATAGAGATGGATAGAATCATTTGGTTCCATTCTAGATCAGTTTTCCCAAACAGAACTTGATTTGACTTGTACAGTTTTCTAGAACCCTTGCAGACATATTAATATATGATATATGAATTGTGATATATCAAACACTGCATCTGCCAAGAGATTACAGCATCCACATCACAAAGGGAAGGGACAGCCCAACCAAATCAACTTCCTAATCCAGCCGCTGAGCTTCTGCTTTTGCTGCTTCCACCATGTACCTAGTCCCCTAAGAAAAGCAGGAAAAATGTCATCTACGTACCTCCTCTCAGGGGTGTATTTGAGTCACTGAGCTCAAGTCATATCCTGAGTCAGCAACCCCTCAATTTGACTTGTGTGACTTGTGAAGCAAAAAAAAAAAAATCCTTACGTGTCCTCTTCTTATCCAGCTCCTGGAACCTTTCTACTCTGCTAATGCTGTCCTTCTGAATGCCAGCTTCTGGATTGCCCACAAGGTCTTTTGGTGCAATGCAGAAGTGACAAAAGAAAAACAAAACACAGACTCAATAAGAATTTGAGACAAGGAACTTGAGTAATTTTGAGTCCCAACACATTTTTCGAGTTATTGGCTGAGTTGAGGGACAGTAGTATCCATGACTCAACTCAACATGAATCAAGCACCCATCCCTGCTCTCTCCTTCCTTCCTCTTTGGAAAAAAATAAAACAGGAAATGCAAGTGATGCTTGGAGTTCTCAGTGCTCCCTGCATTTTCTATCTCAAAGAGGGTACACAATGAGAAATCTGATTGTCACTGTTTGCGTGGTTATTATGGGCATGGGAAGTCTCAATCCACTTCCCTCTGCTCTCACCACACTCTTTCCTCATGAGGTTCCTTTAAGTTTACAAACACCACGTGCAGAAAATGAACAGATAGGAAAGTGGATCAGTGTGGCTCTATCCATAAAGACTAGAATAAGACAAAAAAAATATGGGTTGTACAGTTCAATATAAGCCACATGTAATGAATGAGCCGGCCTGACTGAACACCGACCTATCCACTTAAAACTAACTTTAATTACATTTCAGGAATACATTTCAGTATTTTTACAAATACTGAATGCAAAATGCATTTCAGTACTTTTCTTTTTTCAAGTCTGCCTACTTGTCTCCACTTCTTTTCCTTTTCCCTACACTGAATAGGCCATCCTTAGCCCAGCTCTGCGACGCAGCTGGATCCAATTGTATTGGCTCTGCCTTTCCATTAGACTATTTCAGTGGCATGGAGAGGGGGGATTTGCTGCTTGGGTAACAGCGTATCCTCCATAACAATCCAACCCAGGCTTTCGTGCTTCACATGCAGCGTATGCAGCGCCAAGCACGATACCATAGTCTTTCAAGACTGATGGAGGCCTGCAAAAAATTGAATAGGAAAATGGGATGAAGTGAAAGATGTAGTGTGGAGGAGAGGCAAGGTGACCATATGTCATAACCAGAAAAGAGGACAAGGCCTTCCAAAATGTAGGACACCCAAGAAAAATGCAGGACATGAAAAAATAAAAGCTAAAAACACTCATATAAAAAAAATTGTTTTCTCACCCTCCATGGGTGGTGTATGTATGTATGTTATCCTCAATCTCGGGTCCTCTACCAGAGGCCTGGGAGTTTGAGGGTTCTGCGCAGTATCTTCGCTGTTCCTAGCAGTGCGCTTTTCTGGATCGAGTGTTCTGCTGTCCCTCCTGGAATCTTTTGGAGCCATTCTTCCAGCTTGGGTGTCACAGCCCCTAGTGCTCCAATCTCTATTGGGATCACATTCACCTTCACTTGCCACAGTCTTTCTAATTCCTCCTTCAAACCCTGATACTTTTCCACCTTTTCATGCTCTTTTTTTCCTGATGTTGCTGTCGTTTGGTATTGCTACGTCTATCACCAGGGCTGTCTTCTGGGCCTTATCTACCACCACAATGTCTGGCTGGTTAGCCAGTACCTTCTTGTCTGTCTGGATATGGAAGTCCCACAGGACCTTAGCTCTGTCATTCTCCACAACCTTCAGAGGGGTCTCCCATCTGGTCTTGGGAAGGGTTAGTCCGTAGGCTGAGCAGATGTTCCTATACATGATGCCGGCTACTTGGTTGTGCCGTTCAACGTATGCTGTTCCTGCCTGCATCTTACACCCTGCCACAATGTGCTGGATTGTTTCTGACGTTTCTCTGCACAGCCTGCACTTTGGGTCTTCTCTTGTATGGTAAATCCCCGCTTCTATGGATCTGGTACTTAGTGCTTGTTCTTGTGCTGCCATGATGAGGGCTTCAGTGCTATCTTTGAAGCCAGCTCTTTCCAGCCACTGATAGGATTTCCCAGTATCAGCGACTTTGGTTATCTGGCGATGGTACATCCCATGCAGGGTCTTATCTTGCCAGGGCACTTCCTCAGTTTGATCTTCCTTCTGTATTTGCTGTTGCTGTTGTTGCTGGAGACATTCTCTCATCAGCTCATCTTTGGGTGCCATCTCAGTGATGTATTCCTGGATATTCTGGGTTTCATCCAGGACAGTAGTTTTGACGCTCATCAGACCCCAGCCGCCCTCTTTCCGACTAGTGTATAGTCTCTGGATGTTAGACTTGGGGTGGAAACCCCCATGCATTGTGAGGAGCTTTCGGGTCTTCACATCGGCCGCCTCCATTTCTGTCTGTGGCCAGCTTACTATGCCAGCAGGGTATCTGATGACTGGCAGTGCATATGTATTGATGGCATGTATCTTATTTTTCCCATTGAGCTGGCTTTTCAGGATCTGTTGTATTCTTTGATGGTACTTGGATATTGCTGTCTTCCTTACCTCCTCTTCATGATTACCGTGGGATTGTGGGATACCTAGGTACTTATAGTTGGTCTCTACATCTGTTATGTACCCTGTTAGTAGTTCTACCCCACTGGTCTTAACCACTTTTCCTCTCTTTACGATCATTTGGCTGCACTTATCCAGGCCGAATGACATCCCAATATCCTCACTGTAGATCCTTGTCAGGTGTATCAATGAGTCGATGTCTCGTTCATTCTTTGCATACAGCTTGATGTCATCCATATAGAGGAGGTGGCTGATGGTAGTTCCACTCTTGAACTTGTACCCATATCCAGTCTTTGCTATTATTTGGCTTAGGGGATTCAGGCCTATGCAGAACAGCAGGGGAGACAGTGCATCTCCTTGATATATGCCACGCTTGATCGATACTTGTGCTAATTGTTTTGAGTTTATTTCCAATGTTGTTTTCCATTGCCCCATGGAGTTCTTAAGGAAGGTCATTAAGGTCTTATTTACTTTATATAATGCCAGGCATTCACAGATCCACGTATGTGGCATTGAGTCGTAGGCTTTCCTGTAGTCAATCCAAGCTGTGCACAGATTAGTCTGTCTGGTTCTGGAGTCTTGGGCTACAGTACTATCTATGAGCAGTTGATGTTTTGAGCCCCTGGTATCCTTCCCAATGCCCTTTTGACCTGTGCTCATGTATCGGCTCATATGCTTTTGCAATTTAGTGGCTATGATGCCTGATAAGACTTTCCTGATAAGACTATATATATATATATCAGGTGGTTAATTTAAACACTATATTGCTTATTATTAAATTTAAAACTATTACATGCTGCTCATAAGGAAGGACAATGAAGATTTTTTTGATATACAGCTAAATAAGAGGACCTGTCCTGGAAAAAGAGGACATATTGTAGAGGAGATTTGTGAACTAGAATGTTTCAAAGAAGTGGAAGGAGCAGAGATTTTTGCATCATTTGGTACAGGAGAGGCCACATTTGCCACAACATTTCTTGGATCAACCCAGACAGTGTGTATTTTTACACAATGCCACTGCTCTACCAATATTGTTAGGAAGGCTTTCTTTGCCCTTACAAGTAAAAAATGGTGTAGGTGGTAATTCAAGCTGTTACTGACCGGACAAAGCCTTTCTCCAGTTTTTAGGCCTTGTAGCCTTGCAATGTCATCTTGTGCTGATGGGTCCATAGACTGTAATGCATGAGAGAAAAAGCAAGGATTGGCTTTACTGCATGAACTAAACAAGAAAACCAAGATGCACCAATTACTCAACAAACCTAAGTTGTTTTTTTTTTTAAAAGCAAACCATGAGGATATAGTTTAGTCCATATAAGCATTTCTAAACTTCCAAGTGCTACATTCGGTAGTCTTGATCTTCTCTTTCCTTGTCACAAGAAACAGATACATGTTTACATGACATATTTAATTGCTGTTTTTAAGAGGCTAATGCTGTGTAAGATCATAGTCATCAATAGAGCCATTTACTTTGACTATAATTAACAAATCGAGTCCCAGCACGTTTTTGCTATTTGCCAATCTGCGGAATATTTGCTCTTCTCTCCCTTCCCTTACCTATTCATTTAGCCATAAACATGCAACCTAGCAACTGTCTGTCAATATCAACAGTGGCTGATGAAATTATTCATCATGGAGAAAATGAGAAGGGTGAGGATGGTGAGAGAGATATCTTCCAGCCAGAACTTCTATTGGCTGAAACTCAGGGCCAGTAGTATTGCTACTCAAAGGTGAAATTAAATCACAGATTATGCAGGAAGTCAAAAGTCCACTCACTGTGCCTGAACACGTAATTTAGCAGATAGCAATGCGCCTCTTTTGCAGTTATGACATCTGGTCACTCTGATTTGGCCAACAGATGTGTTCAGGCAGCAGACTGGGTTGGGTTCACCCATTTCTGTCAACATACTTGTTTCCACTGATCCTCAATCTACTGCCTGGATTGGAAAAGAAGCGGGGGACAGGGAGGAATTTGAAATGTGGCAGCAGCAGGAGGCTGCTGAGCAGGACCATTGAAGAGCAGATGCACTGGACAACTGGGACAGGATTTGGCCTGCTGGTTCAGGTATCAAGAGGTCTTGGACCAGCCCTGCCAAGAAAGAACAGCAGAAATAGCCCTGAATCCTGAAACCCTCCATAATGTTTCTTCTAATCCCACATCTCTCAGGAACGCACAGAACTAATACTGGATACTACTCCTTCAGTTGGACTATTTGCTTGCAGTAACTGGAATGAAGTAGTGAGCCACTGCTGCTGAAGTGCCAATTCTGCAGTGTTTACATCAAATATTGTATGCACCTGTGGCGAGAAACATGAGGACTCATGCTGGTGATTCCAACTGCATAGGTGACTGCGTAAGCGGCTATTCACGTTAGAGGTTAATTCTTTTTCAAGGGTTCAATGAATTTAAAGATTCCATTAAAAATAGTATGCTACAGATGTGATGAATGGCTATGTGGGTTCCTTTACACTGGCTCCTTTTGTTTCAAATATTGACTCAACTGGGTGCTGCTATATTTAGATGATAAAGAAGAATGCTCTACTCATGTAGGTGCTTTTGTACCATACCTGCGTAGAAATTGTTCAGAGGAACTCCTTTGACATTTGCTTCTTTATGCTTAACTTCTAAGCTTTGCAATTTTTTTCAACCAACATTAGAGAAGGGATGTATAATTTGACTCGTCAGTGTACAATTTCTGCGGATTAAACATCTCTTGATTAGAAATCAATAGAATTTTGGTTATACTTGTGTGCCTTAGGCTGGCCATTTTTTTGAAGGGGGTTATTTGGATCTCCTCCCAGTGCTGAAAGATTTCTATTTCATTCAGTGACCATTTGACTTCTCGACAGCAAAATTCATCAGCAGCTTTCCTTCTTGCAGCAGAAAAAAGGAAGGGAAAAATAAAAAACTGGCCTTTTTAAAATGAAAAAAAATTAATACTATAGGCGCAATCCTGAGTAACTACAGGGAGTCCTTGCTCTGGAGTAAGAACAAGTTACTCTGGATTGCAATATGAATTTCCCATAAGTTTTCACTGGGTAGTGCAGTAACTACGAGTGCACGTAACGTCTCTTACGTGCTCCCGTAGTTACTCTGGACTGTAGCCTATGAGCACAATCCTAACCATGTCTACTCAGATGTAAGCCCCATTGTGTCCAATGGGTCTTACTTCCAGGAAAGTATCTTTAGGATTGCAGCCTTAGGGCGCAATCCTGAGTAACTACGGGGAGTCCTTGCTCCGGTGTAAGAACAATTTGCTCTGGATTGCAAAATGAATTTCCCATAGGTTTTCACTAGGTGGTGCAGTAACTACGGGTACACGTAAAGTCTCTTACGTGCTCAAGTAGTTACTCTGGATTGTAGGGATAGTCTCTCAGAGCAAGTGTACTCTTTGGTATGTTAGTTACACCAAAAGGCAGGCTATAAATATGGAAAAATAATCATCATGTGTGGATTTTACTATTTTCAATTGACTAAATTTGCAGATTAAAAATATGCTAAACTTAAATTCATCCACTGCTAAGAATATAATATTTTTAAGAGCAAAAACTTTGGAAATGGCAATTAAATTATCTGTTATTCAACCTACACAAACAAAAAAAATGCTATGTTCCATCTTGAATACTTTCTCCTGTAAAGCATCCATATTTATATAGTATTCAAGATTCTATAATAAACACAGGTTACTTGGACTATAGTAACAGCCTGAACCTATTAAATATTACAGTATGGAATGAACATACCACCAGCACTAACTGCCTTATGCCGGTTGTAAAACACTTTGCAGCAACATAGAGACTTATGCTGTGCTGACAGAGTCTTTCCCCACACATGGAGGATTATCACAGATCCTCTGACCCATCATCACAGGACAGTGGGTGGGAATAGGGTGAAAGAAGTGGGTGGCAAAACTTGGGTAGAATAGAGGCAGAGATGAGTGGATTTGTTCTGGGAAGGTTGGCGCTGAATCCAATCCCTCTTCCCAGAATCAAATTTGCAACATAGAACTGTGCGTGATTTTGGTAGGTCAGGTCTAAATAGACATTTCCTCACACCTGAGGCTTATCCCAAAGTAAAGTAACAAATGCTCCCTTACTCAAAGGAAACTTCTATGACTGCCAACTCACAGGACAAGTCATGCATGGCTGTATCAGCAGGAGGTTGGCAAGGACAGGATTGGGCTGTTGCTCCAAAAAGGGCACTTATCATTCTTACTTATTCCTCAGACTTCTATTTTGGCACTAGAAGGCAGGAACAAAAAAAGTTCTCTGCCCCCATGAGAAAAATGCAAGGAGATGAAAAACTCCAAGTTCTTACATTCTCTCCTGACCTTTCCCTATAAGTATGACCACGAATCCCTTAAGACCTGCAAATAAGAACTCTTACTGGAGATAGCTGGAAGCACTTCCTACATTATTGAGTGAAAGAAGCAGACCTGAGCAGCCCTCCGGCAAACATACTGTATAGCTCCCTTTGCTACTGTGCATTGTGTTAACTGTCTAAACATACAAAGTTTTTTTTACCATTTTTGTCAGATTGCTATAAAACTTTTTAATTAAAAAAGTACTGTAGTTCAGCAGTAGTATAGACCAGCAGCATAGTTCTCTGAGATGAAAAATCATACATATTTGAAAAATGTGATGCTGGATATGATGAATGGTCTTGTTCATGGAAAAGTCTTAAAAGTCTTTTAAGTCTACCGAAGCTGTCAAGAGTCACTACCCTCTGGATTGCAATATGAATTTCCCATAGGTGTTCACTAGGTGGTGCAGTAACTACGGGTGCAGATAATGTCTCTTACATCCTCCCGTAGTTATTCTGGATTGTAGGGTAAGACTCACTGAACACAATGGAACTTACTTTTGAGTAGACATGGTTAGGATTGTGCTCAAAATGAGTCACCTCTCTATATTGACCATCTTTTCTATAAAAATAATCTAGAGATATTATAATTACAGTATTGCATTGTTTTCCATATGTTGACCATCTTCCTATGTTGACCAATTTCCTCCAGTCCCTTAGGTGGTCAACTTAAAAAGGTTCTACTATATTTCAAAACTCAGTTTTTCCCTATAGGACTTTATGTGTCTGTCAGCTTCAGTTTGCCCTTTAAAATATTCCATCTGTGAATGACAGTTGAATTTGGTTTACTGATTGTATCACTGGCAATTGACCTCTGTGGTTTGACTACTGTAAATGGTTTTTTTTAATCTTGCATTTCTTGCACCCTATACACTACTCTGTTCCAACAATAATCATAACGGGTATACTTGAAACCTCTCTCTCTTTTCATCCTTATCCTCAGGAAGCTCAGGAAAAAACTTGCAGGATGATTTCATAGCCACACTTGTGCATACCTCCTCTTATTATTTTCTTGGAACAAAAAAAAAATCAGTTTTTTGCCATTTCTTCCTTACCTGTTTTTTTTGTTTTTTTTTTTTTTTGGGGGGGGGGGGAGTCATAAATAAGAAAATAAAGATGAGAAGTGAAGTTGACAGAATGTGGACAAACAAGTATCTGTGCTTCCATTGTGAGACTGAATATGAATGACTTGCATATTCCAGACTCCCAAATAAACAATCACCATGTAAGAAGGGATATACTGTACATAATAGTAGAATGCCTTTAATAATAATAGAGCAAAATGATCATTAATTTAGTCACAACAGCTCAGCACCTTCCAAAAATGACAGATGTTGCTGTAAACACAAGGCATTATGTCATTGGTTGTTCCTCTGCTACTAAAAATGCATATGATCTATGTGTTGCATCTGATCTAAGAAAGAGGTGAAGAGAAGGTCAGTTTGAAATGGCATCATGCCTGGCTAGGTTGCCGCCAAAGCAATTGTCAGATTAATTGCATTACCGCGTGAACACAAACAAATCTTTGCAGAAAGACTTAGGGGAGGTTAAACCATTAGCTGTGGAAACCTCAAAATCAATGTTTATCATAGTCAGGTGAAGTCTAAGGTGTGTTTATCAGAAGCTAACATCTTATCCCCAGATGTATTCACTTTTGTCCCAGGGTATGAAGATATGTCACATGCTCAAGTCTAATAAACAATGAAACATGGATGACCGGATAAGCAAACAAGGATATCAAAGACTTAAAGACAGAAAATTGGGTCACAGGGCCCATAAATTTTCACCTGGATTTCTTCTCTGTGTTTATTCAGGAAAACATTGTTTGTCCTGGACAGCCTATGTTAATGGTTTCTAGACTTTCTGCCTTCAGTGAACCCATGGCAAATTGAGTCACCTAAGCAAGTAGGTCCTCCTTATCCATGGGGATTTGGTTCCAGAATCCTCCGCAGATGAGACATACTGTGGATATTCTTTCACCCTGGTGTACCTTTGTTCACCTCGTGCCTCCCATTTGTGCACGTTTAGGCAGCTTGGTTGGCTTTAGGCAATTTGCTGCTGTACACCCAACTGCTTACTTGGGGAAGCAGTGGTGTCTCTAGGGAGGGGTGGTGCATGCAGCCCACAGCATTGTCCTGCTATATAGCAGCAACCTCTGCAATGAGTCATGCTGCTCTTCTCCACCTTGACCACTTGGTCAAGAGTAAGGCAAGATGATCCCCTGCATCACTGGTACAAAGCAAGTCAGAATACAAAAACAGATTCTTTGCTTATGCTATGTCTGTAATGCAGGTGTAGGATATGCGACTATGCCATATGTACACGAAGAAGATGTAGTTCAGAGGTAGAGATGTCATCAGTTTCTTCATTCACTCATGGTCCAATCCTATCATTCGGCTGTGCTGCAGGAATTCATGTTGCAACAACGCAGCCTGATGTATAGGATCGCAAAGGTGACATACTATTGTGCACTATCTGGCCATTGCTTAAAACCGATGTTGAGGCAGCAACTTCTCTGGCACCCATACATCAGGGGTTACAGTGGACTGTAGGCAGGGAAGGGAGGTTATGGGGGAGAGGTAATGGGAAGGCATGTAGGGGGAAGAAGTAAGAGTTAGGTGGGGGAGCGAAGGGTCAAGCATTACAAACCTCATTCCCTCTTTTTTGAAACCTCCCTGCTCCTTTTCTCCCCTCAGACATACAAAATAGAGGCATGAGGGAAACCCATAGGAGGGGACCCATAATAGACCCACAGGACTCCTTAAAGCTTAACTGGAGGTAACTAAAAATGTTTTTACTTATTTCCTTTTTTCCTCCAGGTAGCATGCAGCGCATGCCTTTTTTGGCATGGCTGCATGCTATAGTGTGGCATTAGATAGGATTGGGCTCTTGAACCCAGAAAACAGCACCATGTGAGCAAAGGAATATACACAGCGCTGTATGCTCCACTGAAGTTGACAAATAAGGTTGAAGCCCTCATTTCACATTCCAGTAAGAACTGCATCCAGGTTTCTTCTCATGGCTGTACATCACCATCCCTCACATTCTGGTGATAAGTGACAGAAAATGAAATTCATCTCCTAATTTAAAAGGATAGCGTCAATTAGAATTGAAACAAAACTTGTATAGAGCCCCACTTGTGGTAACAGTGGGTTCGGCCTTTACTTTTCACCCACACACTGAGGCCTTTTGCCAGCTAATCTCTTGTCTTTGCCTGATCTAAGAGTCCTCCAGACAAATGCGGCCTGTCTGAGAGCAAGGAATCTGCCCCGTGCCCCTTCTCAGGAGCCACCCTCCATCAGCATTTGCCATCTGCCGTGCCAGTAGGACCTGGTGAAGCAGCAGGGCACAAAGGAACATTGCTGAGACACTTGCTGAATATTCATGATATATGAATATTCATTAAATTAGCATCTGTATGACCAGGCCTCCAGATTCACAACTGGCATCCCAGGAAAAGGGTCTATTGTATTTTAATTAAATGCCAGCTTGATTTCTAAACAGCTATACTTACCAGGATTTAATCAGCTGAGAAAGATAGCAACACATTTCCAAACCCTGGGGATACACCCTCCCCCCTTGCATGTTTAATAGTAGTGGAAGTTATGTGTTTGCAAGGGAAAGATTAAAAAAAGACCTCTCTGAACAACCAAAATAGCATCAGATTATCTTTATAATACATTCACACCGTGTGGGATCCATTTTCCCTGAGGCATAGTCAGACAAGAATAGCAAAGTGGTTAATATGACTTCAGGGAAAGGGGCAACATTCTCACATGGAATGCTTGGAGCAGAAGCAGTGCCATGCCATACAAATCGTGACTAGTCAGAACAGAAAGTAATGCCGCTGTCCTTCATAGGACAGGAGATAAAAGGAACAGTGTTTGTTTACATCTTGTTAATAAGCAAGCATACGACAGCACTGTCCAGTATACAGCAGGGGCGTCCAAACCTTTTGGCAGGAGGGCCACATTATCTTTCTGACACTGCGTCGGGGGCTGGAAAACCAATTTACATTTCAAATTTGAATGAATTTACATACATTTACTTGTGAGAATGCTTTGGAAAGTATTACAAGGCTTACCCAAGGGCAAAATAGAGGGGTCTTGCCATGGGCCTCATTGAGACTAGCTGTGGGCTGCATCTGGCCCCCCGGGCAGACTTTGAACACCCCTAGTCTAGTACTTAAAATATACTGAAATCTGCTTGCCAGGAGACCACCACAGGCAGAAGTCCAGTGCTTTTTAGCACCAGGACCCACTTTTAAAAATATCTATTTATCTAGATTTGCCCCACTTTTAAAAAAGGAAATCTAGGAATAAATGATTGAGGGTGCAATCTTAATCAATTTAGGCCAGCACAATTCACTTGTCTCCCCATTCCAATGATGGTGTGGGGAGGCCAGAGGAAGGTTGGTGCAGTGTGACCATATACTGTGGAGTGGAGGACAGAGTGCCTTTACCTTTAAGCACTGCATAGAAGAAACTGAGGCAGGTGTAGTTCAACATAGGTTTAAAAAGCAGCACCTGCCACAGTTCCTAAGTCTCTCTCTGCTCTGTGAAATGTACCAGTACAGATGTTGAAAAACATCAAAGACACCAGCAGTCACCCATATATAAAATTTATTTATTTACTGAGTCTCACATTAAAAATTTTTAAAAATTAATTAAAAATTAGAAATAAAAAATTGAGGTGAAATCTAAGCAATACATTTCAAAACTATAACGAGCTTGGATTTCACACAGAAACACTTACATTCCCTTTGAGGTCCAGAATATAGCAGTCTGAAAGGTTTTTTCATTGGCCTGGAACAAATCCTCCTGGACCATGCATGGACCATTAAGATTACAGCATGTCAATAAATGTTCAGGGCTAAGCAGTTCCCCACATTCACATTTTCTATCTCCTGTAATGTCTAATGTCCAAGTCTTTAAGTTTTTCTTACATCGCGACACTCCTATTCTTAATCTGTTCAGTGCTTTCCATGTTTCATATGGAAAATGGTACCCAGGCTTGGGTTCTTCCCTGAAGTTGGTCCAGCTTTCATTATGGTGCAGGCTGTGCCATAATTCCACTTAGTGGGTTTCTGGAGTTGATGGGATTGGTTCTGTTGAACATAGGAAACACTTCCTAGATTTCAGTCGCAGGGCATGGGACTTGGCCCATACATAGGATGCCGGGGGGTATGCTTGCTGTTTATATCTTTCTTTTTCTGCCTCCACTTGCCTCCTCATGTCTAGGGGTGCAATACCTGAAACTTGATAAAGTTTATCAGTTGGCGTTGGTTTTAAATATTGGCATTGGTTTTAAACATCCTGTAACAATTTGTGTTGTTTCATTAAGAGAGGTATTGACATGCTTGACATGGGAAGAGTTCCTCCAGACTGGCACTGCATATTCTACTACAGAGAAACTTAAGGCACTATATATAATTGTGAGAAGAGAAAGTGGAAGCATTTCTCATTACATTTATGCAATAATTCCAAAATCCAGACACATTCCCATCCCAAAAAGTCTGGGCAAGGGATATTCACCCTGCATATGGTGTCACAGTCCACAGGTGTATGGAGTGGGGATTTTGATTAATAGTTCCAAGTCCAGCAGATTGTAGCCCAATATTCATTCATTCAACCATTTTTTATTCCGCATTTCTTGCACAAGCAGGAATCAAGACAGCTTACAAAAGGGTCAATACTGAAAATTAAGAATGCATAAAATTATTTACATTAAAAATATAAATAAAAATATATTAAAAACTGCTGCAGCCAGATCACATAAAACAAGTTAAAAATAAGGTTATAAACACCAGCCTGACTTTAAGTAATGTCAGTAAACAAAAGTGTTTTGTATGGCTAACAAAATGTCAGTTAATAAAATTGTTTTCAGGCCCCGCCAAAAGCTCTGAAGAGAGGCAGCAGTTCTCAACTCCAGGGGAAGGGAATTCCATCATTGTGGAGCAGCCACCGGAAAGGCCCTGCTTCTAGCCCTTCACCTCTCTTGGCGATGGCATAATAAGTAGGGCCCCCCAGATGAAGGGTCACAATATGACCAGAAATTTCTGGATTTGTCCTCTTTTTTAGTCTCCTGTCTGGGTGTCCTCCAAAAGGGCTTCATTGTCCTCCATTTAGGCTTCATTTTGGAACTTTGCAATGGTGTGCAGTACCCTATCATGTCATATGTTATTGGATTCATACTGAACAGCAGAATCCAAAGCAAAAGTTGGTTTTGAAATATCTCCTTTCTATCAAAATATATGCCCAAAAAACTAAAAATAAAAAATATGCATTGAGCTCTATGGGAAAGGGAAAGTGCCAATATCATGGCTTTACTCGTGAGTAGGCAAACATGCCATTTTCAGGCAGTCTTGAATCCAGTGCAAGTTATGGAGTTGCTGCCATGATACTGTGGGGAAGGAGCTGCTCCTGACTGCCTGGGAATAGAGGCTAAGATCCAGAATAACTGCAAGATCCAAGCCCTGCTTCTCTTCCTGTACTTCAGTTCAGAGTCCTGCCCTCCACTCACCTTTGAATAACCCCTCTCACTCCTCCCATCCTTCCTCACTTACCCAAAAGAAAGTCCCTTTTACTTTCAGTGCTAATGTATAGTAGCTTATTAAAAGTACAGATCTGTTAACATTTCCTCAGATATAGTCGCATATCATGGTAGCATCAAGTCTAATAGATTAAAAATAAAATAATGAATGGGGATCCATCATCCACCTGAAATTGGTTCACAGCAGAGCTAGTGTGTCCTGACCTACAGTTTGAGAAACACTGAAAATAATTAATATTGTACTAATAATAATAACTCAGTGCCTTGAACATACATGGCAGTTTTTATGTATTGTTTCAAATTACAGTTTCCAGACAGAGTGCTATAAATACAGTATACCAAAATATTTTACATTAAATTTATATCTCCAAGTTTCTTCAGGAGGTTTGAGGCAGGTGTAAGTAGGATTCCCAAGCAGTCTCTAATTCACCCATTGACCAAACCAAGATCCATTTAGCTTCAGCAAAGTTGCCTTTTGAAAATACTTCTCATGATTTTCTAGTCTTTAAAACTGTAACTTTACTGAAGGTATTAAATTAAAAATAAACTATTTAGTATTTTTTAAATGTTTGTGAGTCATATATATATATATATATGTGTGTGTGTGTGTGTGTGTGTGTGTGTGTGTGTGTGTGTAGTATTTATATAAAGTATTTATATACTGCTTTTCAACTTAAAAGTTCACAAAGTGGTTTACAAAGAAAATGAAAAAATAATAGCTAATTAATAGCTAATGAGAACCTGTCCCAAAAGGGTTCACAATCTAAAATGCAAAAAAAGAACACCAGCAGAAGCCACTTTGAATAGGCATTGCTGGGGTGTGTAGGGACAGTTACTCTCCCCTTGCTAAATAAAGGAGGAACACCCACTTGAAACAGTGTCTCTTGCCCTGTTAAAATAAAATGCCTCTCTCTGGTACAAATAGATGTACTGTTGGAAGAAACCATATTTAAGTTATGTTGTTCAGGGCACAATCCTGGATAAAGGATAAAGTTTCCCTTTGCCTCAGTATGGCAGAACAGCAGCCCCACATTTGCTCTGGATATAGTGCAGGTATGCCATCCAGTGCAAGTTATAGCTCTCTGTAAGTGCATAGTAACCTTGAACTTGCCTAAATAAATCACATTCCTGGGATCAAATTTCCTGAAATTAATACACATTTTGCAAATTCATTCTTTAATCACAAGTTTAGGCCAATATATATATCTTGCTTCATATATATATATATATATATATATATATATATATATATATATATATATATATATATATATATATATATATATATATCTTGCTTCAAAAAAAACAAAACACAGTTGTCATATGATTCTGTTTCAGAACAGTATCATTCCACAACTTGGACCCATTATCATGTAGCTTTCATGGAGTCTCATATGGAAGAAGAAGAGTGTTGAAGGTCCAGAATTTCACACATTTCTTTGTTTGGGGAGCTGCTTTCCAGCAACTGTATGGTTTCTTTGACGTAGGTTTCAGAAGTTGTTTGGGTGGCCCTGAAATTATCTCTCCCTGCCATGTGGTTAAGATGAGATATGGGTAACCTGACCTGATTCCTCTTTCCTGGCGGTATGTGAAAAACTCTTTATTGAGCCAGAGGAAAAGGACTGCACATACACATTATTACTATGAACACACACACTTACATGCACGTGCAAATCGGGTTGTTTTCAGCTGTTCCAGAGAACTGCAACCAGCAGTGCAATGAAACAGAAATGAGCTGGAAGAGCATTGTGGATATTGACATGCTAATGAGCACGCAGTTCTTTAAGAAGGGAAACAGTGCAGTGATTTACTTAAAGCAATAGATGCACCAAAACATCCAGCAGGTGCAGTTTGTAGTCCTTCATTGATTCAAATCCCCACACAGAGCCAGATCAGTGAGAACTCAGACAGACAGAAAGATAGACAGACAGAAGCAGTTTATCATTTCTGGTAAGAGATTGTAAGTTGTCCCAAGTCTCCACTCCATGTTTCAAGTCACCCATGAGTCTTAGAGCACAATCCTAACCATGTCTACTCAAAAGTAAGCCCTATTGTATTCAGTGGGTCTAGGAAAGTATCTTTAGGACTGCAGCCTTACTAAACCAGAGTCATTTCTCCAATCTGAATCTTTTCAAGAAATATATCAAGTTGTGGAAGTAGCAAAAAAAAGTAAGTAAGCAAAACAGAGTCACAAGTACAAATAGGCTGCAATCCTAAACTCCCATTTAGGAGTTACACCCCTACATAAGTCCTGTGTTGACCTTGGAGCGGCACAAAAGTGCTGTAAGGCACTCCTGGGGGAGGGTAATACCAATGCACAGACATTTGCTTGCCCCTCTACATCACCACGTGAATGGGAAGTTCGATAAATTAGGCTGACCTAGGCTAGGTTTGCACCCATAAAAGCTGGCCTTGACACAAATCTTCTCATTTTTAGGGTAAAATCCCTGTGTCCAGGTTTTTGACAAGCGTGACTTGAGTCTGAACGAGTAGCAAAAAATGTGTGTTTTCATAACTCTAGTCTGAGTCATCTGAGTTGTGGCCCATCCCTGCTAAAATGTATAAACAAGTTAGTTTGCAACTGGCATTCCACTTGTTTTCCTTGCCAAAGCGTCTTTCAGCAATTCAGTTGTGTAAGATTTACAAGGGCTGATACTGTGGTGTAAGGAAAATGATCTTACTCTTAACGCCAAAAAAATAAAGAACTTATCACTGATTTCAGGAGGAAGAGAGATGTATATTTGCCATTGTACAGAAATGGCAAGGAGATGGAGAGGGTTGATAGTTTTAAATTTCTGGGCACTTATAACTCAGTGGACCTCTCATCTATATATATAAAAGAGAGAAGTCACTGACTGACTGATTGACTGACTCACTCACTCACTCACTCATCACCGCCCTGCCAAAACCCGTGGGCCTAGAAGCATGAAATTTGGGGTGGGTGTTCCTTCTGTGATGGAGGGGTGCACTAAGAACCGGTTTTTGGAAATTCCAACCAGAAGGGGGTGCAAAGGGGGCAAAGTGTTTCTTTCCTATACTTAACATGGGAGACTGAACAACATCCAGCCAATTTGGTGCTCAGACCCTGGTGCACTGGGGGATGTTGTTCGGAGGAAGAGGTTGCGCTGGCGAGGATGCTGCACATGAGGGGAAATTGCGCATGAGGGGAAGTTGCGCATGAGGGGAAGTTGCACATGTAGGAAAGTTGCGCATGTAGGAAAGTTGTGCAGGGGGAAGTTGCATATGGGAGGAAAATTGCGCATGGGAGGAAAATTACGCATGGGAGGAAGTTGTGCATGGGGGAAAGTTGCGCATGGGGGGAAGTTGCGCCTGGGGGGAAGTTGCGCCAAGGAGGAAGTTGTGCATGGGGCAAAGTTGCGCACGGGGCAAAGTTGCGCACGTGGGAAAGTTGCGCACGGGGAAAATTGCGCATGGGAGGAAGTTGCGCATGGGGAAGGTTGCACATGGGAGGAAGATGCGCATGGAGGAAAGTTGCGCATGTGGGAAAGTTGCACATGGGGAAGTTGCACATGGGGAAAATTGCACATGGGAGGAAAGTTGCACATGGGAGGAAGTTGCGCATGGGGGAAGTTGCGCATGGGGAGAAGTTGCCCATGGGGAGAAGTTGCCCATGGGGGAAGTTGCGCATGGAGAAAGTTGCACATGGGGAAAGTTGCGCATGGGGAAAGTTGCGCATGGGTTTGATGCATATGGGGAAGTTGTGCATGGGGGTTGATGCGCATGGGGGAAGTTTGCATGGGGGGGTTGATGTGCATGGGGGAAGTTGCACATGGGGGGAAGTTGCACATGGGGTAACTTGTGCATGCGGGGTTGATGTGCATGGGTGAAGTTGCGCATGGGGGGTTGATGTGTATGGGGGAAATTGCGCATGGGGGGTCGTTATGCCTGGGGGAAAGTTATCCATGGGGGGTTGATGCATATGGGGGAATGGCATACGGGGGAATTTTACTCCCGCAATGCGGGTACGCCTTTCGCTAGTGGATCATAAATGCTAATACACTTGTGAAGAAGGCATAGAAGAGGCTGTACATCCTGAGAATGCTCAGGAAGAGGAATCTATCTCAGCGGCTACTTCTGTCCTACTATCTCAGTACCATTGAGAGTGTCCTGACATATGACATTCTTGGATGGTATGGGAGCAGCTCTGTACTGGACAAATAAGCTCTATAGAGAATCATTAAAATTGCCCAGAATATCATTTGGCTCCAGCTACCAACCCTGGATGACATCTTTGCTTCTCGCTGTTTGAGGAGGTCACATAACATTCTCAGAGACTCTTCACATCCTGAAGAGATATAGAACAATTAAAACTCATACCACACATTTTCTGAACAGTTTTTATCCCAGAGCTATAATTGCACTTAATAATGAATTTAAGGACCATCATAAGTGAGCTGTTGGACAATAGTTCTTGGTCTGTTGTGTGGATGCTTGTGTGTTTTAGGGGGGAAAATTTTGGTAGGAGGGGGTGTGTTTGGGGATTGTAATGTGTCTGTTGGGTCTGGTCTCTGGGTGTTTTTGTGAATTTCATTGTATGTGTACACTGTGTATATATGTACAATGACAATAAAGAATTTATTATTATAAATGCACAGCAAACAATTTAGTGCTGGTTTCATTCACTTCACCAGTCGGACCCTTCCCAAGAGGCTACGACTGTGTGATGTAGCGGCGTATAATTTGTGCTGATCCCAGAAGAGCGGCTTTCTGCAGTTGGCAGAGTGATATTTTGTCAGTGGCAATAATTTTCAGGTGTCTGCCAAGGTCTTTGGGCACTGCACCCAGTGTGCCAATTACCAGATACACCAGATACACCAGCTTACACCAGATACGCTGTAATTCGATTCTTAGATCTTGGTAGCGGGAGATCTTTTCCAGTTGTTTCTCCTCAATTCTGCTGTCACCTGGTATGGCAATGTCAACAGCCCACACCTTACTGCTTTCTATGATGGCGATATCTGGAGTATTGTGTGCCAAAACCTTGTCCATCTATCCTGAAGTCCCACAGAAGCTTGACCTGCTCATTTCCGACCACTTTTTCAGGCTTGTGGTCCCACCAGTTTTTTGCCACTGGCAGATGATACTTTTGGCATAGATTCCAGTGGATCATCTGGGCAATAGAGTTGTGCCTCAGTTTGTAGTCAGTCTGTGCAATCTTCTTGCAGCCACTTAGAATATGGTAAATGGTTTTATCCACTTCTTTGCAGAGCTGGCATTTTGGGTCATCGGCTGATTTTTCAGTTCTGACCTTGATGGCATTTGTCCTGATTGCCTGTTCTTGGGCAGCAAGTCTCAGGCCTTCCGTCTCCTCCTTCAGTGTTCCACTCATGAGCCACAACCAGGTCTTATCCTGATCGACCTTTCCTTCGATCTTGGCAAGGAATTGGCCATGCAGTACTTTATTCTGCCAACTGGCAGTCTGAGCCTGAATTGCACTTTTGCAGTATTCATAGTTGGTCTGCTGCACTTTCAACAACTTTCTCTTGCTGACTTCATTCAAAGCACATTCCTGGCTCTCTTGCACATTATCTGCCAGGGCATGTTTTTCTTCTTCAACCGACTGCTTCACTTGCAAAAGACCTCTGCCCCCTGATCTTCTAGGCAGGTACAGCAGGTACAACATCACTACATGGATGTCAAGCATAGTGAATGGTCATTAATTTCCTTGTTTTCCTGTCCAAGTCATCCAGTTCCTTCTGTGTCCTGCTCACAATGCCAGCAGTATACCTAACTACAGGTATGGCCCAGGTATTTATAGCTTTTATAATGTTGCCGCCATTCAATTTGCTCTTCAAAATTGTTCTAACCCTTTGTATGTATTCTTTGCTGACCTCAGTTTTTACATGCCCGTGCTTGATATTGTCCAGCTGCAGTATGCCCAGGTATTTGTAAGCTTCAGGTTGGTGGCATTTAATGGTTTGACCATTCGGCATTTCAATGCCATCACTTTCCGTGATCTTCCCTTTCTTTAGTGCCACTGTGGCACATTTGTCCAGGCCAAACTCCATGTTGATGTTGATACTAAAGACTTGGACTGTATTGGTGAGTGACTGGATTTCTGCTTCTGACTTTCTGTAGAGCTTCAAATCATCCGTGTACAATATATGTGAAATTTTCTGTGAATTTTTGGCAGTTTGGTAACCCAGATTCGCTTTCTGTAGGATCACTGACAAAGGGATCATCGCGATGACAAACAGCAATGGGGACAATGAGTCCCCCTGGAAGATTCCCCATCTAATGTTGATGAGTCCATAACTTTCATTGGCTATGAATAATTCTGTCTTCCAGAGTTTCATTGCATTTTCAATGAAGTTTGTAACATTGTTTGTAAAATTGTAGACCCCGATGGACTCCAGTTGTGTGGCAACAAATCAAAGGCTTTCCTATAGTCAATCCAAGCCATGTGCAGATTGGTTTTTTTGCTGCATATTATTATTATTATTATTATTATTATTATTATTATTATTATTATTATTATTATTATTATTATTGAGCCCCTTAATTTTTGCAAAATATTTATCTGGGTAAAAGTGAATGAGAATGAGGGAATGGGTGAAGTGGAATGAGTGATACTTACTTCTGAATAGATATACATGAGATGGCACTGTAAGACACCTAGAACCTTTGCACACAAATAGCTGCTAAGCCATGTCTTCCCCATCTTTTATTTGTATGTCTGAATTTTTGTAACAATATGCAGGACTTTACATTTGTCTCCACTGAACTTTCTCTTGATGGGGTGGTGAGGGGGCCTATTGATGTCTGTCAAGATCATTCCTATTCAGTCTCCCCAGGTGTTTACTATCTTTATTGTTTACTGCTTTATTGTCATCTAAAAATTTTATAATCATTCCTTCGACCTCCTTCTTCAGGCAATTTATACAAGTATATATGAAGAAGAGAAAAATAATAAATATGAATAAAGTCAGTGAACTGGGTATTTTATGTAAAAGTCCACCATAATGAAATGAGAAATTTGCAGAGTTAGCTTGATATCATTTAAGTTAAATAATATTTTTAAAAGAGATTAACCTTACAATCCACAGTAACTACAGCAAGACGTAAGAGGCACTTACTCTGGATTGCTCTATGTATTTCACATAGATTTCCCATAGGTGGCACTGTAACTACGTCGGTGTAACAGGTCCCGTAATTACTCTGGATTGTAGTGTAATTGTAGGGCTGTGGGTGGCGCAAGTGGCTAAGACACTGTGCCTGTTAACAAGCAGGCCAGGGTTCAAGGCTCAGGTCGGCCCCACAAGACAGGGTGAGCTCCTGTCAGCCCAGCTCTGCGACGCAGCTGGATCCAATTGTATTGGCTCTGCCTTTCCATTGGACTAATTCAGTGGTGTGGAGAGGGGGGATTTGCTGTTTGGGTAACAGCCTGTCCTCCATAACAATCCAACCCAGGCTTTCATGCTTTGCATGCAGCGTATGCAACGCAGAGCACGATACCATAGTCTCTCAAGACTGACGGAGGCCTGCTTTTTTTAGCCTAATTGTATACTTAGCCTAATTGTACACTTAGCTGAGCTGGAAAGTGAAATCTGGTCACAGAAAGATACTTGGATTACATAAACAGAACATATATAATTCCTCATAAAACACAATGATGTTTCTTTGCTCCTAACCCTAGCCAATGCCTTTCTTTGTGATTATTCCATAACCTCTGACAACTTTACAAGATAAATTGAGGATGAAGTTGCTATTTCAGAGAAATGCAAGTTATCCATCACAAATCACATTGATCAGAAACTGTGGTCACAGTTTCTGCATATTAATTACAGTAAATGCTTCTGGTGGAACTTACAAACTAAAGCCCCAATGAAATTTACTTCCATGTAAATGTGTCAAAAGTGTACATCATGTGTACATCATGTTGTGCAAATAAAGTGGCTGAAAATAGATGTGTTAATTATTGGTATGGTCTTGCAGTAGTTAGAAGCTATAGGCATGTTGTCATATGCCCAGGACAACTAATTCTAGTTGCAAACTAGTTGCAAACTTTGACAACAGGGCTGTCATCTCTCCAGTCCCCTCCCTATGGGACAGCTCAACCTCCAGGGAGTTCTGGAAAGCCTTGAGGTGTCACAGATGGAAGAACAAAGGTAACAAGCCCTGGCAGCTTTGAGGATTTTATTTTAATGACAAGTTAAAAAGCAACAGGCAGGAGTCCTTTGTGCCTCCCTGCAGTGTTACATCAACCTCTTTCTTCTGATTGATTTTTTTACTGTCCTGGAATCAGGTGGAAGCTCTTCTGCCACAAATCTGCCATGGGAAAAGCATTCCAGGATTCTGCAATACTTACTGAGAAAAGGCCCGACACAGGTGACAAGTCAAGATGACTCTATGCAACCTCAGAATAAAAGAGATTGCTCATTTCTACGTCCCAGGTACAAAGAACAGGCAACAGGATATTATTACAGTGGTACCTTGGTTTATGAGCATAATTCGTTCCAAAAGCATGCTTGGAATCCAAAATGCTTGGAATCCAAAGCGGGCTATTTCCATAGGAGATAATGGAAACAGACAATCAGACAAAACTATCTAAAAATATTTAGATAAAAATATTTACTGTATATAAAAAGGATTATAAAACACTGTAACATGATACAAAACACTGTAATAAAGAAAATACTGTACAGCACTTAATTGTACTCTACCTTTGAAAACTTCATTGCTGGTGTGAGAGTGACTTTCACGAACAGAGTCACTGCTATCCATTGGATATGGAATCTTTGCAACTTTAACATTCCCATGCTGTTGATGGGGAGCAGCGCTGTAACATTGATAAGGCACATCTTCCACAATGCCACACACGAAAACACCCCACACACACCTTCTACACTGCCACATACAGATCCCCCACACACACCTGGCTTAGGTTGTTCCCGCCATATCCCCCCATGAATTCCCTGGCCACGGAAGTCTGTTCCAAACTTTTCCCTGGGCCCCTCTATACTCTGTGCCCTCGGAGTATACTCTATACTCTGTGCCCCCCCTCCCCCAGCTGGCTCCTTACCTTGTTGGAAGCACGTGGAGCAGGCGATACAAGTCGTTGGTGCTCAGAGCAGCTGGTGATGCTGGGGCAAGACTGCTGGGTGAGAAAGGGAGGGACGGAGACAAAGGTGGGAGGAGGCAGGGCAGTCCTGGAGAGTGAGGTGATGGACAGACACGTCCTCAGAAGTGCTTGTCTTCCAATTCAAAACTACTGAGAAAATTTTGCTTGTCTTCCAAAATACTCTTAATCCAAGTCACTCGTAAAACAAGGTAATGCTGTATTATCTTTTCTCATGTCACAGCTGCCTGTTCTTCAACTGGAATTGGTGCAAATCTCTAGACATGCTCCACCTAGGTACCTAGGATGTGTGTACGATATACAATGAACTAAGCAGGGAAGCCTTTGAAATTTGACCGATGGTAGTCTTGTAAATATTCAGCTATTTTGTATGTAATTAAAGTGCTTTTGGAACTGCACCTAAAGCACCAGTCATCACTGGGACAACCACTGCTGGTTTGTGCCATAATCTTTGGATCTCAGTTTTCAAATCTGGATATGTGCTGATTTTTCCCTTTTTCTTTTTGTAGATCGGGTTGTTGCCAGGTATCACCACATCAATTATCTTTTTTTCTGTGATGTCTAGTATATTTTGCACCAAGACTTTTATAGGTTTGGATTCAAAAAGATTGTCACACTCTCATTTTTCATCACTTTCTTTGTTTTATGCTCCCTCCAACTGACTGTTTTGATGTTATAATTTTTGCATAAATTCCAGTGGATTGTTGAAGCCACTGTAATATGTCTGAATTTATTATCAGTCCATGCATCTTCTTGCAGGAACTATTATGTGGTATATTGTTTCTTCAGCTTCCTTGGACAATCTGCATTTTATTTTTATTATTATTAACAGTATTTATATACTATAGTATTTACCGTATTTACTCGAATCTAATGTGCACCCTATACTTGTAATCAAAATACTGTATTTACTCAAATCTAATTAACCATCAAATTTAATGCACACTGATTTTGGAGACTGAATTCAGCTGAAAAAGGTGAGTGTTAGATTTGAGGAAATACATTTCAGTGAAGTGAAAATCAAATAACTAATGGCTCCCACTCTCAAAAGGACTCATAATCTTAGAAAAGATGCAGTAGAACACCAACAAACAGTCACTAGACAGGGTTCTCCAAACCTCTGTCCTGGGGCCAGATTCAGCCCTTGGCGAGCCTTCATCTGGCCCTTGAGAAAGCCCTGTAATCATCCAGAGGTGAGGGAGCTCTTATCTCCACACCTCATGAAGGAATTTTTGAGGGCTGAGAAAGTGCTTATGAACTGGTTTGAAGATCACCCTTC
Organism: Cryptoblepharus egeriae; assembly: GCA_030015325.1. Taxonomy (NCBI): domain Eukaryota; kingdom Metazoa; phylum Chordata; class Lepidosauria; order Squamata; family Scincidae; genus Cryptoblepharus; species Cryptoblepharus egeriae. The sequence continues at coordinate 64,650,219 of JAREYC010000001.1, read as the reverse complement.
TCTGTGTGTGTTGGAAAGTGTTTGTGAACTGATTTGAATTCATTCATTAATTCATTTACAAGTTCCATCACTAAAATATTCATTTACGTAATCACATTTGAAATGTAAATCAATTTGTTTTTCTTCTGGCCCCCACACAGTATCAGAAAGACAATGGCCTATATCCTAAAGTGAAATTAAGCCCTTGCTCCAGAGCAGTTAAGATGACTTTTCCATAAGATAACATTAGAGGGTGACGTAACTGCATGGACCTGTAACTGCCAAGGGTGGGCAGGGCCTGGCCCAAGAACCGGTTCTCCGGAAGGGGCCGGGGCCGGGAGCGGGGCCGGGGAGCGGGGCCAGGGGGCGGGGCGGGGAGGTTTTTAATTTAAAAATAAAAAAATAAAAAAATTAAATTACTTACTTCTGAGTAGACCTGCAGAGGATGGGGCTCTGAGGCTGCAATCCTCTCCACACTTTCCTGGGAGTAAGTCCCATTGACTATACTGGGACTTACTTCTGAGTAGACCTGCATAGGATGGGGCTCTGAGGCTGCAGTCCTCTCCACACTGGCCTGGGAGTAAGTCCCATTGACTATACCGGGACTTACTTTAGAGTAGACTTGCATAGGATGGGGCTCTGAAGCTGCAGTCCTCTCCACATTGGCCTGGGAGTAAGTCCCATTGACTATACTGGGACTTACTTCTGAGTAGACCTGCATAGGATGGAGCTCTGAAGCTGCAGTCCTCTCCACACTTTCCTGCGAGTAAGTCCCACTGACTATACTGGGACTTACTTCTGAGTAGACTTACTTCTGAGTAGGCTCTGAAGCTGCAACCTCTCCACACTTTCCTGGGAAAAAGAGCCATTGAGGGCTTACTTTTGAGAAGACATGGCTAGGATTGTAATCACCAGGCTGAGAAAAGAAGATCTATCCTACTCTACTTCAGAGTAGTCATGCATAGGATTGGCTTGGGCTCTCAGGCTGCATTCCCAGCCACACTTTCCTGGGAGTCAGCAGTTAAAGGGTGCAGCTGGGAGCACTTTGCTCCAAGCATAGAAAGGAAAGGACTCTGGGGCTTGTGGGGTGCTTGCTGGGCTGCCTCTTGGACTGGCAAATGTAAAAGTGCTCCCAGCTGCACCCTTTAACTGCCTCTCCAGCAGCTGAAGGAAACGGTTCGTTGGTTATCCCCCTCCCCACAGCTACCAGATCGCCATTGTCAGGAAATTTTTAACAACAGGTTCTATAGAGTAGGTGCGAACCTGCTGGTGCCCACCTGTGGTAACTGCTATGGATTTTGCCCAATATGACCCTCCTGTCAAAACGTTTAGAGACCCCTGCACCAGAATAAGACACTTCTGGGATGATCAGGGCCAGATACTCTCTGATACAAGCATCTTTTTGGTCTGATCTCAGAGGTATCTGGGGGGCCATTGTGAGATACAGGAAACAGGATTAGATGGGCCCTGAGCCTGATTCAGCAGGTTTCTTCTTATGTTCTTAATGCCCAGGATGTTTTCTGACATTGTCTCTGCAAGATCAGTGGTTGAGCAGAACTGAAAACACCTTTGGAGCCGCTCCCTGGGCTCACTGCTCAGGTTGGCAGCATATTGCAACTTTTCTGGCAACAAGAAGAGTTCTCCTTTCTTCTTCTCTTTCCAGTTTCCCCCCTCCAGGCCACCTCCACCTGATCTCTTTGCATCAATCCTACTACATTCTTTCCTCTGATCTTCACCTCTCTTTTTCTGGCTTTGGCTCTTCCTTCTCTTCCCACACTTTTGCATTCCCCAACTTTTCCCTTCAGCGCACTTCCTTCTACTTCCCCTTCTTTTTTGCTTTTTTTCACTCCCTTCTCTCTCCTCTTTTGTCCTTTCCCCCCATATCCATTGGAGGCTTGCCTTTAATTGCCCAGCCCCATTTCAGCCCTCTATTCCTATAGTTTCCTTAGCTGCGAGGGGGGGGGGGGGGGTTAGATGCCTGATGAAATCATGTACCAGCATTCTATTTCCCCTGACTGGAGTCACTTCTTCAGCATGGCAGGATCCATGGAGCACTGGCTACTACTAAGACATCCCTGTAGAGCACAATCCTAACCATGCTCATTGGGTCTTACTCCCAGGAAAGTGTCTTTAGGATTGCAGCCATGTTGGGCAGGTTGTTGTCATGTTACATAGGTTGCAGAGGCAAGAAGATTGACTAGTGGATCTAACATATTTATTCAAATCTAATGCTCACCTTTTCCAGCTGAATTTAATCTCCAAAATTGGGGTGTACATTACATTTGAGTAAATACAGTATTTTGATTGTAAGTATAGGTCAGTATTTAGTTTAACAGTTTATTGTAATAAAAATGTAACATAAACCCATTACTGTATAAAGTAATGCAATTAGGTAAAAGTCATAACACAAACCCATTGTCATATGATCATTGTCAAATTACTTGTATGCAGTAAAATTAAATTTTGCATCTGCTTTTCAGCTGTGCATTGCAATTGCCTGTAAATATTTTTCGTTTGAAATCAGAGTGCACATCAGATTCGATGGTGCATTAGGTTAGAGTAAATACAAATATATCCTTAAAAGGCTCGCTGCCTTATCAAATTGCTTTCAATGCTTCTAACCAGTGTATCTCTCCCAAAGGTCCAGGTGTAATAGTAATATCCAAAATCATGCCAGGGCCTGCAGACCCAAGAGAAGCTGTTCTCCATATGATTGAAACACCCAGCTATAATGACAAAATATTTCAGAACCCTCCAGTTACAAGGAAAAAATTATAGATGAAGACACATGACAGCTCCATCTTAACCCACACAGAAATGTTTCATTGCATATGCCATGAGCAAAAGTGCTAGAGGTTGAGGTAATGTTGTATAAACTGCAGTCCCTTAATTGCCTGGCATGCATACTTTCCCTTAAGTGTAATCAACTTACAAAATGCAGCTTTTATTTTTCTTGTGCAATTCTATTCAGAGTGCCACTGTTATTTAACTGCAAACAAAGGACACTTGAGGGAGAGGCACTACTTATTTTAAAAATGAAAACAAAACAAATGTCCTTTTCCCCAATCATTCTTATATAATTAAAAATGAAAAGCATAGCTAGGTTTATCCTGTGACTATAATGTATTTAGCAATTGCTAAACCTCCAGTCTTATATCTAGTCCAAAAAATAGAGATCCTTTTTATGAGCCTATTTCTTTTTCTTCTGCAGATGGCTGACCCAACAAATCTCTTCCATTCTCTCCTCCATTGCCACTCCAACTTTTTCTGCTATGCGATCTAGTTGCTAGCATCACAGCATAAGCCATTAGTGATGTGCATGTATTCATTGCAACAGCGTACAACTATAGCAGCTGTAATAAATGATGATAATAATTCTTAGGTATGTAAGGATACAAAGGGGGACTGGTTTTCCTGATAATTTATGTAATTACTACCAGTAGTACTAACTATGAAGTAGAGGTCAGGGTTGACTATGAGCTGAGGATCTGATGCTGCCTTAAAATAATGATATCATTGTCCAGTTTTATCTGCTTCAACCAATGAAGAGTTTCAACTGACAGGGAATGTTCTCAGGCTCTGTTTGTTTCTGAACCTGGAACATAAAATGCTCTCCTAAGAGAGACTGAGGATTGAATCTGAGGCCACATGTTCATGAAGTACATGCTCAGTGATCAAACTATGAACCATTCAGGTCGAGGTTTTCTCCTTGATTTTGACCAACATTTTAAGCCCACTTCTATGCCGATAGTTTGCCAGCATATTGTGAGATCCACCAGAGAAGCAGGCGCTTCACCTGTTTGCATAGTGCTGTTGCAAGTCCAGGAAGGCTGAACATAGGCAGAAGCATTGCTCAGACCAGCAAACAGTGGGGTTATGCTGGTGGAAGGACTGAAAGCAGGGCAGATCAGGGCAGGATGGGGTGCATTATGGCAGTGCTGGCATCTTCCTTGTGTGAAATGTTCCCTGCAGCATTTCAAGTGTATGTTAGCAAAAAGGGATGGAATAAACAAACCTAGGGGACTAGGCAGCAGCTAAAGAAAAGTGAAATTATTCTTTTCTTACATCTATTTTACCTTGTACCTAAGATTTAATAAGAAATGGCTGTTATCTTTGTGTCATTGTATCAGGTTCGTACTAATAAGGAGGCTCCTCATTTTGGGAATAGCTCTGAAATCCTTTTTATATGCCAGAAATTCACCCCAGTTCCAGCCCAAGCCCTTCTCCACATTTTTTAAAGAATTATTCTGTTTGCTTGTACTAAGCTAGAAAAGCCCTTCTTTTTATTTAAAAAAAGGATTTTGCACACAAGGAAATTAACCAGCTCTGCAAGTCAAATGTTCTCCTACCAGTTGGAGCAATAAAAAAGAAAAAAAATTAGACACACTTCTCTGCTTCAAGATATAAATAATAGAGCTCACTTGTCTCTTCTCGTGCAATCTCCGGAGCTTAAGCTCTTATATCAGAACTGCGTCAAGAACCATGAAGCGTTGCTCCTTGACCAGGCCCTGACCCAGCACTAAGTACTAAGCTCATCCTCCTCTGAGGCAGCATGGTCAAAGGTATAAAATGCCTTTCGCTTTAAATCAGTGATATGCTAGTGAAACAATTGTAATCTTGGCTGCTGCCTGATTTAAAACTAGGAAAAGAAATATCTTTTTACCCATTTTTTAAAAAAACTTTCCATCATTTTTTTTCACATCACATCTCAATATCAAATTGTAAAAAAAGCCTCAAAAACACTGGGTAGAGCGATCAACAATTACTCATCTAATTTTAAAAACCTTTATTTTAACAGAAAAAAGGGATGTGCCACCTTTGAACTTTTACACTCCTGTGTGTTTTAGCTGTGAATTCTAAATGTAATCTGCAATAAATAATTCAAAATCCTCTGTATCTTATTTTTAGCAACAGAAGTCCAACAACTCATGACTAAAAGAATCCAAGCCAAGATTCTACCTACAAAAACAAAACAACAAAAAAATCCACTGCTTCACATGGCATAAAATATCTTTGCTATTTGAGTAATAAAATTTCTCTAAAGCATCCTATCAGTTGATCTTTCCTCAGCTTGCTATATAAAGTTTAATTATAATCTGTGAAAAAACTGATAAACTGTAATTAAGCAATAATTAGAACAACATAGTTGTAAAGAAGACAGCTGACAATTTTTGTAAAGTCTGCGATTTTGGAGCCATTCCAGTATCGGCAAATAGTCAAAGGATTTAAAGGTTGGGTGAGTGATATATGTATTGTGTAGGCACTGTGGTTTTTTAAGGAACTGTCTCAGAAGGCAAACAGAAGGTGGTGTTTTTCCTTTCTCTGGAACATTACATCACCCTCAGATTGTACCAGTTTAACTCCTTTTGTTCAAGTGAAAACTGAATAGAATTGGATCACTCCTCCTGGATAAAGTATTAGTCATCCAGTCATCTTTTTCTAAGTGCTGAAAAGCTGTAAGGCTATTGCCCGCCTGCCCCCACCACCACCACACACATACAGGACTGCACAGATCAGCTTTTGTAACTGAAGTGTGCTCTAAATCAGGAAATCCCTCTTATACAAGCTGATTGGTAGAACTGTGTATCAGGAACTGTGTTTTTCAAAAACCTCCCTCAAAGAAGGGCACGGTCCAGAGCCCTGAGAATTCTCCTCCAAGCCTGAGATCAGGAAACTTTAGCAGTTTTCTTTTCCACCAACCCAGGGCGACCATACAGAATGCCTCTACCTTTAAGAATTACATCGAAGAGGGAATTGAGGCAGGTTTAGCTCAACATGTAACTGCTCAATGTGCATCAGGTGCTGCTTTTCAAGCCCTTCCATGTTAAGCTAAACTTGCCTCAATTCCATCTTCTATGTAGTGGTTAAAGGTACAGGCACTCTATTCTCCATTCTATATGGTCAGCCTGCACCAACCTTCCTATCACACCACGTTTTTTACTTACTCTTTGTGGGAGAAGCAGTTGCAGGATGAAGTCTCCCCTCCCACTATTCTGGTATACTGGGTTGCACAGGATGCAGTCCTAACCTAGGCTGGCCTAACTCATTGATCTTCCCATTCTGTGGTGATGTAGGGAGGCAAGTGCATGTCTGTGCCTAACCCTCCCCCGGGAGTGGTGCAGAAGTGTCTTACAGCACTTTGTAACACCCCAGGTCAGCACGGAATGTATGTCAGGGCTTAGGCCAGCCTAAATGGAGATTAGGATTGCAGCCATAATCATTAGCTACACCCCAGAGGGGAGGCAAACAGCATCCTCAGATCCTAAATATAGCAACGTGACTTTTCTGCTTGAGTATGTCCCAGAAATTATATCACAACCGGAAATGATGTTATGCAAAGGCTTAAAAAATTGCGGGAAAATCCATCTCCTCCCCCAGTAGCTCACTATCCACTTGCTTTGATGTCTCCCTCCAGCTAGTGGCATAGCCAAGGCTATCCGAAATCAAAGAAAATTTTGTAGCCTCCCCTTCACAACAAAATCAAATTTAAGTAAATAAATAAAAAGTGCACCTTTATTGGTTAGGGTCACTGTGCTGGGGTAAACAAGGATTTTCTCCATGCTAAATATAAGAAGAGCACCACTTGAAAAAGTGCCTCTTGTCCCTGTTTGCAAGGCTGTATACACAGTAACAGAATCTGACTCATATTAAAATCTTTCTAGTTCCATGTTGTATCCTGCTTACATTTCATTAGCTTTCAAAGCAATGAGTCTCATAGGTCAGTTTTTACTTAAAAAGATCAATATATTGTTCTAATAGCAGTTTTGTTTTCATTTTCTGGTTAATTGTCCATAGCTTTTATCAGAATGCATATAATCCAATGGGGTTTGTTTCATTGCATTCTGAATTAAATTACCTTTCCAATGATTTATAACATGATAGGATTATTCATACATATCAAGGTTTTCACAATTTTGGCTATTAGTATCAAGCTTATCTTGTTGCCCCCCTAAAGCTTCCTGCCTTGTACATTTGCTACCCTCTGCACTCCCTTAGCTACTGATACCACTACTGCCAGTCCCCTCTCTCTAGAACAGCAAAGGCAAAGTGGCCCTTGAGAATTAGAGTCCAATACTGAACTCTTATTGCTGACCTTCCATGGGAGCATTACAAATATCCCATAAGCCACTTCATGGGCCTGCAGCACCAGGGCTAGCTCAGCATAGTTGGCAGTGGGTTAGGACTGGTGGAATGCTGGTGCTGCACTCACCATTCAGCAGTCACCATGACTGCTGGATAGTGGAGAGGTAAGTGGGTGCTTGGAGGAGGAGTCTTTCTAGAGTGAAAGGTAGGGTGTGCATCACCTGGTGTGGAGGCAGTGCATCACCCTGTATGCATGCATGGTGGTCATACATGCACGCTGTGCCTCTGAAGTCTCCAGCCCTGAGTCACTCACAAACACACGACCATCGCATGTGTCAGACTCCCCCAGCCTAGTGCTGGGCAAGTGTGCTGGTGCTAAGTGGAGAGGTCTAATGTGCAGGTGTGACCGTCTCTCCGGTGCACCAGGGTTCCCCAGCCTAGTGACAGGCAAGCGTGTTTGGTGCTGGACTGGGGAATTCTGGGGGTGACCAGTCAGAGGGAGGTGATATGTTGAAAAGAGGAGATGCACCGGAGAGTTTTGTCAAACCCCTCCAGATCGGTGCACCACCCTGTGTGGACTGCACCAGCCTTATACCCCAGCAACACCCATGGTGAAAGGAGGTGCAGCAGGTGCGTCGCTAGTGTTTGCGTCAACCAGTACAGGAGGCCAGCGTCTTACCCCCGTGCAGTGGGCAGGGGAATAATATGAATGGTGGACGTGGTTATGTGCCATTGGCCTGCCTCCACTGGTTTTTTTAGCCACACATTTTAATACAATAAAGATATTTCAGAGTGGTTTGTTCACTTCATTGTGCTGTAAATTATGCATCCAAAGGTGTATAACTTGATAAGATTATTTCTACAAACCATGATTTTAGCCATTTAGCTCACAAGGGGTATCATCCCCCTCAAGGGTGCCACCTTTCTGAGACCCTAGTGACGTCCCTGATCAGGACCATTTTGGAAGCCTTGCATTCCCCTGGACTGACCTTCCCCTCCAGCCAAGGCATGCTTGCTTACTCGCCAGTAAACACAGCTGTGCAGTTCACATCCATTTTCATTGAATTTCAAAGCAACCATCAGAGACTTCCTTCTGGAAAGATTTGTCCAGGCTGTATTCATTGGATCAGGACAATTCTTGTGTCCTTGGATTCCTCTCAGCCTGCCCTTTCCAAAGAACTATGGCACATTTGCCTACTCACGAGTAAAGCTGCGATATGGGTCACTTTCACTTTCCATAGAATTAAATGCATTTTTTAGGTTTTTTAAGGTTTTTTGGACATACCTTATGATAGGAAAGTGCTATTTCAAAATGGATTTTTGCATTGGATTCTGCTCTTCAATATGAATCCAATGGTGTATGATACAATGGGGTTTGATGCACCATCATAAAGTTGCATTATGGGGGTCCCCCAGTGAGCATCACCCCCCACGCATCACCTGGTGAGGACCGCAACCCCCTAGTAATGCCCTTGAGATGTGGTCATGATGGGGAGTTGTGCTAGGGGGAAGGAGTAAGATGGGAGGAGGGCAAGACCAGCAGAACTCAGCTTTGCCAAATATAGGACCTTACAGCATGTCATGGAGGTTTCTTGAGTCTATGGCAGCACGAAGACTGCTGCAGAAATGTGTAGCTCCACTGAGGGCAATTTCTTTTACTCTGGGAAAGGAAACGAAAGTTTCCTTCACTTGAGGAGCCTTCAGCTGCTGCCAGTTGCACACAGGATACTGTGGCAGCCATTATGGACATGTGGCCATCCTGGTGGTCTGGGCAGTTTAGGATTGGGCTATGAGATGTCTACTGCAATGCACCAGTATTCTATATCTTCTTTCCAATACTGACATACCCCTTTGGGCCCATTTAAGAACATAAGAGCCTCCACTGGATCAGGCCAAAAGCCCACATAGTCCTGCGTCTTGTATCACACAACTGTCCACCAGAAGCCTCAACTTACACCAATCAAACATCTGGCACAGATTTGAAATTTGGTCACTAAGGTTTAGCTGAGTAGGTGAGTAAATATTTATTTTAATTCATCATGCCATGATCCTCTTTAGGCCCACAGAATGCAGTGGACCCCATGCCAGCACCTCTGCAATGCTATTTGCAGGCAGAGTGTAGAATTGGACTGTTCATAATTGTCACTGAACAGAGCAAGTTTTAAAAAAAATGTCAAGTGTGTATGATGCCTCAACTTGTTCTGATGTCAAGCTAGGATCACATTGGATTTTAGATGGTCAGAGTATCAACACTTTTTTTACATCAAAACTGGAAAGTGGTCTTATAAAGTGAATTAGGTCATAATTGGGGTGACAGTGTTGAGAATGGGGATTCTTTGGGAAACAGATTTTAAAAAAACCATAGATGGAGCAGGTAAAGTTCCCAGAACTCTAGTTTTTTATTCCTAGTATTCCCTCTTTGGTACCCATTAAAGGATGTTCTGTTTCTAGTTTGTCAGTTAACGCTCCCAGGCATAAATTACTCTTCATGCTTTGGAAGTGACAATCCATTGACCCTGGATATGTCAATGTTCTCTCTCACACATATTCATCTCAAATGATTTTCTTCAACAACCATTACATAACTAGCTACCAAATTATGCACCTTTAGCTCACACTTTAAAAGCCTCATTAAAATTACATGCTATTTCCTCTAAGGAAATTGCATATAATTAAATATAAATACTGTATGTAATCTTTAAAATTCCCTTTTGCTCAGTTATGGAATATTTATTTTTCTATAGCAAAGATATGTCAGTTATACAAAGATCATATGTGAACAGGAAGCTTATCTTATTTCATTTTTACGCTCGGTTCACCAACCACTTTTTTAAAGTGTTCCTTAGCCAGTTCTGAGCAGCCTCTAAATTGACATTTACAGAGGAGTTGTCATGTTCCAAAAAATCACAGAAACCAAAATAAAATACTGAGACTTTGTTTCAGTATATGACAACAAGTGCCATAATAGATTCAAGGTCCAGTCTCCATATATTCATTAAATGTCCTCCTGACAGGTACTATAGACCCCTTCCAAATTCACTAAGTAGAGAAAGTTCTAGTAGCCTCTGGCATAATTTCAGCTTGAATGAGTTTGGGTGGGCTCCCTCTACTTTGGAGACTATATTTATCCACGTCAGGAAGCCACTCTACAATTCAACATGACTGCCAGCTTCTTTACTCAAAGAGACGAGGGTTACAAAAGCAAGGTGTAAAAGAGATTGGAATGAAACAAATGCCCAGAAAATGGGAATGCATACATGTCCTCCAAACTTGCCTTTAATTGTTATAAGGATTAAAAGTCATCAAAATTTGCTTGCTTTTGGAAGCAAACATAAGCTATGTAATCATGTTTAAATTATTTAACATGTTAAATTATTGGAAATTATTAAACATAGTAGCAGGTGTGGTCTGGTGGTTGAGCAAAAGGCTGCCAGAAGATTGCTAAGCAAGAGAAAGATTGGATAACTTTTGGATGGGAGACTGAAAGCTGATAAAGCTGTCATGAGACAACAGAGCCTGGGGGTGTCACTGTTTATAGCTTGGCCAACCTGAAATTGTTCCTACTGGAAGCTTGCAAGGCATTCCCTGGTATTAGATGTGATGACTACATCATGGAGACCTGGAAAAGGAGAGGTATATGAGCTGCCTGTAGAACAATTACCTACCTCAAAGAGTTATTGTGGGAACAAAAACAATAAAAAGCTATGTAAGCCACCTTGGGAAATTGCATTAGCATGTTGAAGCCAGGGTATAAAACAATAAAATAAATAATAAATATTTTCTGACAATTAATGCTTTAACTACTCAGGAAGACATAAGCCAAAAAGTCATATCAAAATTATTTATAGCCGTGTTTTTCAGGTTTTCCCCCCACTGTAACACTTTCATGGTTCACTTATTGGAAGTACCACAGGAAGTAAGTGGCCATGACTTCGTTGAAAGTTACCTCCAGATTGCAAAGTTAGATATAATGTGACAAACACTAATAAGAAGCTCAGGGTGATGAGAAGTTTTTCAATCAAACCAAAAGCTCATTCTGAAGCTCTGCTTGCCAAGCCTGCTTCTACTGCTGTTTGTCATATTGAATTGCTAGCCTTGCTGAAAGACAACAGGAATCTGGGAGTTCCATGTGTACCTCTGAACACCATCTCAAGTACCTTTAGTAGTACAAGTACTACTGGTTGAGAAACACTGTTTTATAGCATTCTCTCTATTTTAAGTCATTCTTTTAAAGTATTTTTTACCATGTTTTTCCTCACAAATTCAAAGCAGCACACACAAAATAACATGAATGGACTGTTTCTAGTGTAAATGAACTTTCATTTCTATTTCTGCTATAAACAAACAATCCCAAGCTCCAGTTAGGCCAGCATAAGACCCGGCATAAATTCTGTGCTGTCTAGGAGTGTCAAAAAAGTGCTGTGAGGCACTTCTGCCACACTCTTGGGGTGAGGGTGGTTTAGGCCGCTACACAGGCATACACCAACGTCTCTACACCACCATAGGAAGATATGCCAGGTGAGTTAAGCTGGCTTAAATGTGTTGGGACTGCTCCATATGCTGCTCAATATATTGATGCTATTTATCCTATTCCGCATTTTCTTCTCTCAGTGGATCTGGTGCCAGCTTCAATGACTGTACAGAGGCGCCACTAACCAGCAATCTTCTTATCTGTAGATTGGTCAGTACAAATGAGAAGCAACCTGTAGATCCCTGAAGATGGGGAAATAATGCATGTCTTGAGAATCACAATTAAAAAAACTGTTGTTCTTGCTGTTATAAAGAGGCAGTTGTGCAAGCAAGAATTCTATTCCTCAGCTCAGCCAGGCAAAGAAAGGGAGTCTTTTGTATTTCTAATTGCTGATGGCTTCTCTACAATAGAAAGAAAAGCTGTTTTTAAACAATTGTGAAAGGACACACTTTTTATTTTTTAAACTGCTTTAATTTTAACAAAACTTTTAGTATCAGAGGGAATCCCAGCATGAAACCCCTTCAGATACTGAGGCATCACCATATTCCATTAGGAGCAATGGACAAACAAGAAAACTGGAAGTGGGTCTTTAAATCTACCTTTAGACAGATTTTTTTAAAATCCACTTACTTTTTTAATTCATGGGTCTTCCAGAATAGTGGATGAGGGGTAAGCTGTACACATTATGGGACAGGTGTATTTTGTCGTTCTCCTCATACATTGCAATGAGACTGGGACCCTGGCATGAGGAAGAAGAACACTAAGCCTATCCCAACCATGATAGTACTGATAAATATTCTTTCCCTCCTCCCCACCTGCTATTTGTTCTTAATAAAGAGTCTTACTGATGCCAATGGGATGAACAAGAAATGCACAAATGTATTTTGTATACATTTTGTATTTTAGGGTATTTGATGTTTTTTTCTACTCAGCAGTTAGAACAAGAGGCACCTTGAATGACTCACTTCTGATTAATAACAATCCAAATTTTAAAATTCAAAAGCTGCAATCATAACCTCCAATTAGGCCAGCCTAAGCCCCAGCATTAGTCCTGTGTTGACTTGGGGATGTCACAAAAGTGCCGTAAGACACATCTGTACCACTCATAGAGAAAGGTTAGGCCAGTGCACAGACATGAGCTTGCCTCCCTATATCACCGCAGGATTACGAAGACTGATGAGTTAGGCTGACCTAAATTAGGACTGCACCCAAAAGCAGAATCTTCCACTGTACTGATAGATCTTGAGCTTGTTAACTTATGATGTATTCTCTGTTTTCCTGAAATGAAATTGAACTTGTAGCAGAGTGACACTTCAAAAACAATACAGCCCAATGTTATTGAAATCACTCTCACCCGTAAACCCATGCTCCTGGAGCTCCTTCAGGTAAGAAAATATTTGTTCTCCTGCCAGGGGGAGGCGGTAGGCCCTTACTTCCCCACTGTGTCTACTCTGACTTGCACCATCAAGTTAGCAATTTAACTGGCACAAGTCTGAATAGACCCAGGAAAGCATATCAAAGTCAGGAAATGGGACAGGATATCAATGGCATCACTGCTGCTGCCCCTTTTCTGGATTTGGTCATCTGCACTTCTGTCCAGCCTGGTCTCCACCTTTTTGTCCATACCCCATTTCTGCCATCATTCTTGCCACCTTGCCTTCCTACTGCCTTTTGCACTGACTTACCAATGCTAAGATTTCTGGATAGACTGTTGGTGCATGGCCACTTGTCACTTGTGGTGGCAGCTCTGGTGCGCAAAATAACATGTGACATTTTGCAATAGAAATAAAGGACCATGTACTGTTGGAATAATAATTTCAGCAGTGCAAGTTCTCCATAAAATAAATTAAAATTAAAAAAAATTCTTTTTGAAAATTTGAATATATGAAAAACTCACAAGAAATATACATGATAATTTTAAAAGCAAAAAAATGAGGTAAATGAGAAATAATAACATTAGCTTTTGTTGGCCCATAAGTAGCAAGGGAAGACTTAAAAATATGAAAAAGTAGTTCTCATTTGGTTAAAATGTATATCAGTTAGGTAATGGTTTCTAAACTTAGGGTCAGAGAACTTCATGGTACACTGAAGTAAATTTATTTTCTTATTTATTTGTTTAATTTATATCCCGCCTTTCCTCACCTGCAAGAGGGAGCTCAAGGTGGCTAACATCACTCAGAAAAATAAAACACCATTAAAATAGAATTATAAATATAGATTAAAACATAATTAAAATACAATTAGATTAAAAACTGAGAACAATTAAAACAGACTAAAAACATTTGTTAAAAACAATAAAATAGAACAATAAACTGTGGGTGCAATCCCAACTTGGGCTGGAATAAGCAAGCCAAGTTGTCTGTGTTGTATTCAGTGCAAGGCAGGTGTGGGCTGAAGTGCAACTTGAAGTAAGAAAATTCTGTTCCATTACTTGTATTGTGCACCAGCCAGCTCTATAGGGCAATTTGTATCTGTGCTGGCAAAATCACTTGCGCAAATCTGCGCAGCCTGATCTAATTCCAACCTAGCTGAGAGGGGTGTTAGGATCTGGCCAAAATTGCCCAGGCTGGTTCCACCTACCCCCATCCTAGGCCTAGTAGACCCACAAATCTACCCTTTCAAACTCAAAATGTCCCATTCCACTCTCCAGCCATCCTCTTCCACCAGCCTGCTTAGGCCAATACTACATAGCTCATCTTCTCCAGGGCTGGAGTCAGTTCTGGCAAGCCATGGGGCTGGCCGAACTGGATCCTGAATAGTTGCGAATGCTACGATCTAGAGCTTGGGAGTGCAAAGGAGTTGAACTGGCCCAAAGGAATGTTCAGATTCTTCTGTGGGTTTGTCAGTTAGAAAAATGTGAAGACAAAACAACAACAACCAAACAAAAACAGTCCAACATAGACCAAGCATACTTGGGGGATCCAGGAGCAATAGCATATTGACAGTGTTTATTAGGGGAAAAATCAGAGAAAGGCTTGAGAGATAACTAGTCTGCTTCAGCCCCAGCTGCTTTATAGTTTTCTGTAGGAAGGCAAGGGTGCCTGGCTGGAACTCTGCACATCAGCTGACCTGTTAAATGATACAGATGTACCACAACATTTTGTTTCAGGTTTTCACTTGTTTTCTTTTTCATACAGAATGTTGCACTCAAATGAAAGAGAAACTGTGTTTTCTTTCAACATCTTCATAAAGGGCATACATTTTGACAGTCTGATAGTATGTAAATTTCAATAATGAGGTGCAAAATGTCTGCTGAGTTGACAGCTTTAATACAGTATTTAACTAATTTCACTGATTTCACTGAAACTTCCTTCCAAGAAGAAACTTGTCCAACCTAAGTTCTGATGATCAGCCAAAAACTGTCTTGGTTTGATTCCACAAAAAAGGAAACCATGATTTCATCAGACTACAGAACAATAGCTTTACTCAGTGGTGTCTGCACAGTTGCAACAAATAATATAGGAACAGAAATTTTTAAATAATGCTGATTAATAAAGCAAGCAGCATAAGTTTCTAGCTTTCCACCAGAGGGTCTTATCATACTGCAGTTGAAGATTTCATTATGAAAGAAGGAATTCAAGCTTCACAGCAAACATAGGTAATTAAATTATAAAATAAGAGGTGGTTGTGAAACACTCATTGTGTGGTTGGCAGAGCCAACAAAAATGTTTACCCTGTCGTCAGTCAGTTATAAGTGAGTAATAACTGAGGAATGAGGAATACTCATCACTTACTTGGAGATAGAAGAACTGAATCAACGATGGGAAGACAAAAGGAGAAGGAAGGGAGGAGACTGGCTGCTGGAATGAAGCAATTACTGTATATTTGCTCATTGAATATCTATATTTCTAAGGCAGGACAACCAAGAAATTCATAAGGTTTTTAAAGTCACAAAAGAGAGGAATGCTGAAATAAAACAAATGCTGAAATAAAACAATGAACAACAACTGAGCAAAATGAATAGATTTCTTTAATGGGCCAACAATCCATAAGGAAGTAAAGGAAGCATTTTCCAAAGTTGAAAGGCCCAAATGGTATACACTTTCCTGATATGGAAGGTGCTCCTGTAATCTTTTTGATTTCCTTCTTTTGCATATTTTCCAAATCTATTATATTCTTCCCGTGGTGTGGTGACCAGAATTGTATACAGTATCCCTAATATGGCCTAATATGGATCCCTTTTCTAATGACCCTAGCATGGAATTTGCCTTCTTCACACTCAGTGGTTTCCAATCTGTGAGCATAGGAGCTGTGGAAACCTGGGAAGCTGCAGAATCCAACTCCACTGGCCTGTAAAGTGTAGCTCAGTGGTCTTCAAAGTGGAGGTCGGGACCCCCCTCGGGATCATAATCTCGGGTCGGGGGGGTTGTCAGAGGCTGGGATCCACCATCCTGGAATCTGGCACTGGGCTTTCCTGGGTGTAAGGCTGCAATCCTAAAGACACTTTCCTCTGAGCAAGACCCACTGAACACAATGGGGATTACTTTTGAGTAGACTGTTTAGGATTGTGCTCTAAGTCTCAATGAACACAATGGGATTTACATCTGAGTAGACATGGAAGAACATCCCAGTAACTTTGACAGGGAGACCCAGACAGATTTTTAAATTTGAAAGGGGGTCCCAGGCTGACATGCCTGAATACCACTGGTAGCTCTATTGGGGTACTGTGGCCAATGGCCCAGCAGAACAGAGGAGCTACCAGATGAAAAGGTTTAGAACTACTGTACTGCAAAAGACAGATGCTTTTACTAAGTTACCTGCAATTTCATAATCTCTTTCCTGGTTAGTTTATATCTGAAATTTTTTTATCAAATGTGCATTAAAAGGTAGAGGTGTCCCCTGCAGTTGTGAATGAATCTAGTCTAGTGACTGCATTAGTTGTGACAGACTCAGGTGTGCCATGGGAATTTGGAAATTGTCATTAATTAATAGGAAAATTGGGGGATTTGAACAGTCTGGTGTGCCTTGTCAACTAAAAACAACTGATGGTGTGCCTTGAACATATCAGTGCCTTGTTAGTGTGCCGTGAGATGAAAAAGGTTGAAAATTACTGCTTTAAAGCTAGGCGCATGGAACACTATTTTCAATCTGTATAAATACCTGCTTTCTTATTCAGAAACTAAGTTTACACAAGAGTCTTTTGTGAGGGACTTTGTAAAAAGCTTTTTAAAAGTCCAACTATGCAGAGTCAACTGGATTTCCACATGCCTTTAGACATTCACAAATTCCAAAACTGTTGGTCAGAGCCCATTGGTGGATCATGACCTAATTTTTGGTGGGTCACCAAAGGGTGATGGAAACATACTGTAGCTGCTGACCACACTGCAAACAGCTCAGCTCCTGCACTTTGGAAACATGGGTAAATTAAGGGAGATAAATGTTTGATGGTATATTTCTGGTTATTACTTAGAAAATAATTTCTTTCTAAAGGGAAAGTTGTCCCATGCAGGTTGTACTGCTAGTCGTGAAAGACTGTAAGGAGTGGTCATCCCATTTCTAACCCAAAGAGCCAGCGCTGACCAGACACCTCTGTGGTCATGTGGCCAGCATGACTGTATGCACACAGAACACTGTTACCTTCCCACCAAGGTGGTATCTATTTTTCTACTTGCATTTGCAAGCTTTCAAACTTTTAGGTTGGGAGGATATGGGCTAAGGACAGGAGCTCACTCCATCTTGCAGCACTTGGGACTCAATCCATTGACCTGCCAATCTTCAGATTGGCACAGCATCTTTAGCCACTAAGCTATTTCAGCTCTCTAATTTCTTAGTAGAAATCCCTTTTTTAAAGTCTTGTAAACCTGGATGGGTCCCGAAAAATGACTTTTTATAAAGTGGTTTCACTGCTCAAAATTCCGATACTTTAGGTTACTGAAGGAGGCCTTAACTTTTGCAGATATCCATAACTTTGTATTAATTAATCATAATTTTGTATTAATTAACCAAGTTACTGTCAACAAATACTAAATTGACTAGCCTGCCATTTCCTCTATTGGCTGGCATAGGAGCTAATTTTAAAGAAAAACATATTTTTGTTAAATCGGAAGTATCACATTTGAGTTCCTTAAGAACTGTTGGTTAGATGCCACCTGAACCCAGGGGACTTGTTAATTTTTAATTTGTCCATATGCTTTAGAACAGGAATGTCAACTCATTTCAGAGGGACAAAGTAGCACTCATGGCGCTACTAAAGCACTGAAGTCTTTAGTACTGAAGGCTTCAGTGCTACTTCAGTAGCACTGGTGCTGCTAAGTGACTTCAGTAAGATGTTGGTCAGACAGAAGCACATAGAAACTTATTAGGTGTAATGATAGAAGAGAAAACATGCAAATCTTGTTCATATGTTCAAGTTATAGTGAGCCCAATTATCAAGCTTGGAGTGCCCAATTCGGGGCGAGAGAAATTGTTTCCAGGGGCCACATTAGGCCCTATTTGACAACCTTACTCTAAAATCTCATCCCTTGTTACTTCTATCTGACTCAGGAAGCAGTCCTATCCAATTAGGCCAGTGCAACTCACTCATCTCCCCATTCCTGTGGCGCTCTGGGGAGGCAGGTGCATATCTGTGTACTGACCTGACCTGTTCCCCACAGGAATGGTGGGGAAGTATCTTATGGAACTTTCATGACACCCCCATGCAAGCAGGGCACTTTTGTGTATGTGTGTGTGGGGGGTGTTAGAATCACATCATCAATTCTTCAGACTCACTCCATCAGATTAATAGCACCATTATTTTTTCAGACTCACCTATAAATGTATCAGGTAAATGTTCAGGTAAATGTATCTACCCACTGTATTTAATAATGAAGACAAATCCAAATACTGTATTTATTCAAATCTTGTGCACAATCGAATCTGATGTGCACCCATACTTATCAAAATACATTTTCTTGAATCTAATTAACCATCAAATCTAATGCACACCCTGATTTTGGAGACTAAATTCGACTGAAAAAGGTGAGAATTAGATTCCAGTAAGTACAGTAATTCATTTAGTTTCTCTTTGATCTCTGCAGTTCACATTTATTTTTTCATCACTGAATAGTCCATCCCCCTGCTTGCTTTATATAAAATTTTTACCATTTGCTGTGCTGTTTTGAATCATGTGTTCCTTATTCCTTTTTTGTTTGCTTGCTTTGACATCCCTTACCGTTAGCATCAGATTCTTTTGCCAGGGTTTTTGCTGCTTTTTTCTACTTTGGACATGGTTTCCATTTTCTGAAGAAAGCCATCTTTCCTTTTATTGCTTCCTAACTCCACTTTCCAGTCATACTAACATCCTCCTGAACTATGTAATGCTATTCTTAAATATTAGTCCCCTAAATTTTGAGAACTTAAGACCCACTGGAAGCTGAATAAAAGGCTGTTTTTCCTGCTTCTTGTATTGTACAATGGGCCAGATGCCTCAGGGAGCGCATGAGACAAGATACCTGCATCCTGTTGCCACTCCTTAAACCTGGTATTTTCAGGTAGCCCTGAGTCCCTTCTTTTGAAGTGAAAAGTGTTTGGTTGGATTTCCTTGGAAACCTTTCAATTACATATGCATTGAATTTCATAGCACTGTTTAGCAATGGTTACTTCTGTCTGTCAGTTTACTCTTACACTGGTCCTGAATACAATAGGATTACATTTGGAGTTGCCACTCCTTTGGTTGAGTTCCATGACCAAATGTTCCAGGCCAAGTAGAGCATCTAAAGATTTTATATTTCTCTGTCATGGCCTTGTCATGGCCATGGTAAACATGAATTTACCAAGTCTAAGTGAAGGTAATTGAAATCACCAATTGCCATAATGCTTTTTCCCCTTTGGATGCACCTTGCCCAAGTCTTTTTCCAAGTCATATCACCCAGAGCATTTATATCCAGAGGTTGACTGGAATGCACCAGTATATATATTAAAGTGTAGCTGGCATTACCACTCATGAAGATTCTTCAGAGAAATCTAGTTCCCCAACTTTTTATAGTTTCTTATAGTCTGCTTCCACTTTGATATACACTATTTTAGGCAGGCTCCTCACTAAAACATGGAAAACTGAGGCGGTAGGAAGCAGTAGCAAACCAGGTTTAGCTTCATCATAGTGGACCCAGCAGTGGGTTTGCCTTTAGAAAAGCACAGCGGTAATCGTGGTTGAAGTTGAAGGCAAAGGTAATCTGCTTGGCAATCAAAAGGGACATAGGAAAATCAAAAGGAAAAGAACATTGGAAGCATCACTGCTGGCTGCTGGTTCAAAGCTTGAAGTCATTTCCAGTGGGGTATTTGTTTGCCTCCCTTTCCCCTGCTAAGTTACATTCCCCTGCCCGGTGCCAAGGCAGCCCATGTAGTATAGTATCACTAGCTACAGCACAGGCAAAAGAGCAATGCACAGTCTGGAGAAAGGACAAATCAACGGTGCTTCCCATTCCCTCCCATTGCCACTTATTAGCCACAGCAGACAAAATGAGCCTGGGGAAGGGGGAAAACTCCACTCTAAATACTAATAGCCTCCAGCTGCTGATCTGAAGCTGATAGCCATTTCCAATGGAGGGTTGTGAGGTACCACGGGATGTGCAGTAATCCTAACATGAGTGGTACAAAAGAGGAGTATACACCTAAAGAGATTGTATATTTCATGTCTCTTCAGTGTTGTGGAGTTGGTTAGGATGCCATCCCCATGACCTCTCCTTCTAGGGAGAAGAACTCCATCTATCACAATTGAAGCAGAAGAGAAAGGGGAAATAAGGGCTCAGGTGAGAGCTGGCAAGGTAGCTGTGAATGTGAGCCAGGGGAACCAGCTCCCTGGTTCATAGAAAAACTTCCTACAAGGCAGTGTAAAAGAACAGAGAACTGTTGGAGCTCCCTTTATTGAGGAGAACTTGAAGTAGTACTTTATCCTGGGGTGGTTTCACTTATTTGAGCACTGTCATTAAAGCATTTGCTTGCCTCTGTTAATTACATTTCATTGCTGCTTTTAAAGAATTTATTTGACAGTTGATCTGTTTTTGCATTGTTTTTTACTACGTGCCTCAGCCGTTAGGATAACAGCAGTCTCGGGGGAGAGAGGCACACACCACTAATGTTAGTTTGGGCAGGAGGAAGATGAGTGAACTAGTGAGTTAAGGAAGGGACATCAGAAAATTAAAAGGCTGTTCCCCAGCCAAGGCCATCAGGTTGCTCTGCCAACACACCATTGAGCCTTGTGAAGCTGTTGCTTAGTAGCAGTACTGGGAAGATAACAGCAACCTAATAATGTCATGACTTTGACTAGCATAATTATGAATAGCCATAAAGAATACTGTTTAAGGTGTTTATTACAGTATTTTCTCATTAATCATAATCAAAGAGTACACTAATGTGGGCTTGAAGAAAAGAGGTGCTGTTTTCTTCAGTGGCCCAGACCATGATCTTTGAAGAATATAATAATTATTAAACATTTGCTTGTTAAATAGGTTTTTTTGGTCTTCCAAAAGCTCAAAGTGTATGCAACTAACAAAAAACACAACCCCAGCCCAAGAGACTGACATACATTGGTACCTCTCATAATAAGCACCTCACATAACAAGCATTTCACATAACAAGTCTAAATTTCTAAGGAATCTTGCTTCACATAACAAACACTTATGCAGCCCTGATGCTCCATGCAGAGGCTGTTTAAAAGGGCTGCCGGCCAGCGCTGCTGCCTCTAACTGCCCCCAAGTGTCCCACTGGCCACCTTGAACTTCCAGCAGCAGCCCATGGAAGCCCCCCAAGAAAGTGTCTTTGATTGCTGCCTCCTACTAACCATGTCTACCCAGAAGTAAGGCCCATTGTTAAATGGGGCTTACTCCCACGAAAGTGTCTTTAGGACTGCAGCCTAAGTAGACTTCATAGGATCATGCACATCGAATGCATGTTTTGAATTCAATTCCAGTGTTTTGTCATCATTTTTACATCCAGTTAATATTTTTATATGAATATTTTTGGGGCTGTGGAACCAATCGTCTGAGTTTCTGTTGTTTCCTTTGGGAAAGTCTGCTTCACTTAAAGAGTGCTTCACTTAAAGAGCATGCCTCTGGAATGAATTAAGCTCTTTATGTGAGCCACCATTGTACAGCAATTCAGTACATGAACTTTTCTTCATTAATTTTGTTCCATGTGAACAGCAGTGAAAGCAGAGAATAAAGGTATCAACTTTTAGATAAACAGATAAACTTTTAGATAAACAGTTTCCGATAGGTACAGTACAATCTACAAGAAAATATCCAAACACATGTGCATGCATTCTCACAGTGCCAATTCATATAGCCATTCATTGTTATATATGTTAACGTTGTTATGTTTTCTTTGTTGCTTAATACTTACGGCAAATTGTATATCTGAAGCCTTTGCCACCCTTTGGCATATGAGATGATGCTTTAAAAGAAGTGATCTATCCCACTCCTCTCATTCGGTGACTCCCAAATGCCTCACTGTGAAGAGAAAAAAACATCATGAAGGAGTTTCTGTTTATTTTAGGTAATCAGTTATTTTCTTTCATTACTGCAGCACTCATATTTTGAAGCGTCACATCCCTGCGTTAGTTGAAGATAATAGCAAATTCAATCGATAGAGCTCCAACCAATTTATGCCCCATTCAACAACAATATTCAAAGCATAGAGATATAAAAAACTCTCTCCCACCTTTCCTTGGCATTTCTTCTCGTTACCCAACCAGCCCCCAAATCCAGAGTAACTACGGGAGCACGTAAGAGACTTTACGTGCACCCGTAGTTACTGCACCACCTAGTGAAAACCTATGGGAAATTCATATTGCAATCCAGAGTAAGTTGTTCTTACACTGGAACAAAGACTCTCCGTAGTTACTCGGGATTTTGCCCTAGGTTACACAACTGAATAGCCACTTGGTCAGAGCAAGGTCTTCCCAGCATATTAGCAGTACTGACTGAGCCAAACTGAGCAGGCTAAGCTTATTACAAGTCATTAAGACATATGAGATCAGAGTTTCCAACCTTCAGCTTCTTATTGGTGGAATGCTGCTTTTTTGGATAAAAAAAATTATAACTCCTCTGCATGTGAAGAGTTAATTATTTGATACTTTCAGTTGTGGTCTACTATGGCATTAAAAATAGCACCTATGCAATTAAATAATGTTGCAGGGCTTGTCAAAACTGGTCAGATGTCAATTCTGTTTTGGTAAATGGTTCCTCTCCACTGCCTAAAATGTGAAAAGTCAATGCAAAGCTGGATTTTACAGGTTATCCTCTCATTATCCACTCAAGTTGTGGATAAAAAGATCTATTACAACAGTGAAAAAATACACACATTTATTTATCTATTTATTTATATCCCGCCTTTCTTCAAGACAAACACAAGGCAGCTTATTCCAATAAGTCAATATACAGTTATAATTTAAAAACATTAAAAACATTATCCATTTCCAGGTTTCGTATTCCTCCATTGCTCCAAATAGTCTCATGTCTCAATATCTGCAGGGATTTGATTTTGGGACTCTCTTTTGATATTAAAAAACGTGTTAAAGCAGTTTTAAAATGCATCCTTGTACAATTGTTTAAAAACAGCTTTTCGTACTGTTGTAGCACAACGGTCAGGAATTAGAAGTGCATTGGACTCTCTCTCTTTGAATGGCTCTGCTGAAGATTGGAAGGATTGCTTGCATAACTGCCTTTCTAAGAAAACAGTAAGAAAAGAAGTTTTAAAAATTGATTTTAAAAGGATATATTTTAAAGCAACTCTTTTTATTATGGTTTTAATCAGTGGTTTTAATATAGATGTTTTATATTTATTGTTTTTAAGATGTATATTTTACATGTTTTAATGAATTGTATTTTTATTGTTATGTTTGTATGAATTGTTTTTTGTAAGCCGCCTTGGGTCCTTCTGGGAGAAAGGCGGGATAGAAATAAAGATTATTATTTTTCCTTCTTCTCCAAGAATCGGCACATTCCTTCTCATTTGCAGCGGCCATTCATGTTGCGTCAACTATATATATTAAAAATATGTGTATAACAAGGTTGTACAGCACACAGAACCTACCTATGCCTTGAGCAGTTACTGCTGGCCAAGTTCTCAAGGAGATATATGGAAGGGAGAGGGGTAGGCAGTCAGAACAAAAGAGGTGGATGACTAAAAATAATCAATACAACAGATCAATACAAAATACGATCAATATAAACAAACTCGTATACAAGAGCTGGCAGTGGAAAATACCAAATTTAAACTGAAAAAGCCCTTAAGAGAGCAATCCCTGAATGATCAGCTCTCCATATCCCCAAAAAAACTCTTACCCTACAATCCAGAGTAACTATGGGAGCACGTAAGAGACATTACATTTACTGCACCACCTAGTGAAAACCTATGGGAAATTCATATTGCAATCCAGAGCAAACTGTTCTTACACCGGAGCAAGGACTCCCCGTAGTTACTCTGGATTGCGCCCTTAGCCAGACTGAGACCTTGAGCTGATCAACTCTCTGCCATTTATGTTCAGAAGCCTATAGCATCATGTCCAAATATAGGCATTCTGACTGTTGACTTTTGGTGGGAAACCTACATGAAGGAGATTAACACAAGTATATTCCCTTATACGCTGCTCTTCATAAGAAGTCTGAGGAAAATTTTAATTGCAAACACTTCTGAATGTACATATGATCACATGTATAGTATTATATTGTCCCTGTTATTACATTTTTACCTCAGTTTTTCCATCACCAGGGTACCTCTACTAACAATACACAAATTTTGGCAGCTGCCATTTTATCCCACACCATGGAGGAGAGGAAGCCAAGGGTCAAAAATAGGCTCATTTTCTGCAGTTCCTATGAAGCAAAAAATTATTTTAGGGTACTGTGTGCCGTGTATTTTTATTTCAGGCCCTGATTCCACTGTGCAGGTGTGGAGGGGATGATCCCAAGAACAGAGGCCCCTTGATACTAATAGCACAAATTGTGACCTTGCCTGAATTTAAGGCCATAAATCTGTCTTCTTGAAAGAGCAAGCCCACACCTCAAAACTGAAACAGTACTGCTAACTGTAAATAGATGATCAAGAAGACTGGAAAAGTGAAATTCCTTTGGGTGATAGCTTATCTTCACTCAATTTTTACTAATTAAAGTATCTCTTTCAGCAGTGATTTTCAACTTTTTTCGTTTCATGACAAACTGGCAAAGTACTAAAATGGCCAAGACACAAGGTTTTTGACAACTGACAAGGCACTGTGCTGCCAATAAGAAGCTTGCATCCCTAATGGCCCTATTAATATGAGCCTCTCCCAATTGCCCATGGCATGTCTGGGAACAGTTCACAGCACACCAGTGATAAATGGCAACGTGGTTGGAAATGGCTACCTTCAGAGACAAAAATTGCTGGGGGTATGTGCAGTTTTTTTTTATAAAACAGTACATGTGGAAAGGGTTAACCACTCTATTGCAGTCCGAATCGGTTCACCCGCCTGTGATCTTGTGGCTACTTTGGGTGAAAAGGATTTAAATCAACAGCCTGTTTTTTTAGCACATATTTGTATGCACATTTATCCTACAATCCAGAGTAACTACGGGAGCACGTAAGAGTCATTATGTGTACCCGTAGTTACTGCACCACCTAGTAAAAACCTATGGGAAATTCATATGGCGATCCAGAGCAAATTGTTCTTACACCGGAGCAAGGACTCCCCATAGTTACTCTGGAATGCACCCTTATATTGATCAATATGTGTATTTGGTGTCATAGAGTGAAGGGCTGTGGGTAGCGCAAGTGGCTAAGACACTGTGCCTGTTAACCAGCAGGCCAGGGTTCGAGACCCGGGTCGGCCCCACAAGACAGGGTGAGCTCCTGTCCTTAGCCCAGCTCTGTGACGCCAGCTGATCCAATCGTATTGGCTCTGCCTTTCCATTGGACTAATTCAGTGGCGTGGAGAGGGGGGAGTTGCTGCTTGGGTAACAGCCTATCCTCCATAACAATCTAACCCAGGCTTTCGTGCTTCGCATGCAGCATATGCAGTGCAGAGCACGATACCATAGTCTTTCAAGACTGACGGTCATAGAGATCAAAGGCTATGATACAACGACCAGAAAGGGATTGTTTTTCATGTTCAAAAGTGATACCTTTTTGAAAAATTGAAACTGTTTACTGAACATGCTCCTCTCTGCCTTTAATGCTAGCCTTAAAGGTTGAGCAGGTTAATCTTCCTGTTATTTTGTCTTAACGCCATGAAAAGCTTAATTAAAAACTACTTAATATCTTAATGAATGTACACAATATATATTCAAGAGCTCAAAACCAAGAAACAAAAACAAAAGAGGTGGGGTTCAACTTAATTAGTTCACACCCACTTAATCTGGACAGGGAAAATCTGTGGCTGTGAATCTGCAGCAACTCACACAGTAGTTTTTTTCAGCACAGGAGATTTTAACCCTGTGAAAAGTGGTTAGGAAGAGGGGAGAAAAGCAAAGAAAAGAAGGAGAAAATGGGGGTTTATGTAGGAAGAGGAATCTAGGTGGAGAAAAAAATAAAGGAGAATGAGGGAAAAGTTTTTGCAGTTCAGGCTCAGGTAAGAGGTTGTGGCTAGAAGAAGCTCTTTGTAGCCTGATATGAAGGCTACAGGCAAGGGATAAGCTTGGAAGCATGTTATAATGTCATGATGGGGGCATGTATCTACTACTAAAAAACTCTCTCGATTGACATTATAAGCTCTTAAAGCAGTGTTTCTTGTTTGGCCTTTGATGTTTCATTTCACACAGTCCACCTATTCAAAGTACCACCAGAAGTAACTGGTGATGACAGACTAGGCATGACACAAAAGTTTCTGAGTTGGCAGACTAGACGTGACACAAAAGATACCAGTAAGAGACTTACCCTACAATCCAGATGAACTACGGGAGCACGTAAGAGACATTACGTGAACCTATAGTTACTGTACCATCTAGTGAAAACCTATGGGAAATTCATATTGCAATCCAGAGCAAATTGTACTTACACCAGAGCAAGGACTCCCTGTAGTTACTCTGGATTGCACCCTGAGAGTGGGTGAGAGAGCATGAGCATGAGAAGCTATCTATGCAGCATGAGCATGGAGAAGCATATTATGGAGCATGAGCATGGAGAAGCATGCTTTGGAGCGCTGCCTGCTGAGCCAAGCCTCCTACCATACTCTTTTGTTTGTTGCTTCATATTCCTGGTCTCAATACCAGGCAGCAAATGTCTAGAGGTCCCACAAGTAGCAGCAGTCACAATTTCAAGTAGTGTACCATTAGTGGTACTCATACCACTGGTGAGAAACACTGCTCTAAAGAGAATCATGACGAGGAAAGGCAATTTTCTGTGTTCTGAGGCCTGCTGGATTAATCAAGGACATTTACTTGGTAAAGCAAGGCTAGCAGGCCTCCAATAGATAAAACAAAATGCAGAAAAAGTTCACTCAAACACATCACACAGCACTTCACATAAAGGAAAGACAATCACCCTGTGAGCGGTTAATTTGACTTCATATAAGATTTTAAGGAAAGATAGTGGCAGTCTGTTTGGTGAGGCTGCACTGCAGAGCAATATTACTGTTCCTTTTTTGCAAGGCTTGAGAGCATGGCGTTTCAGTGATCAGCAAAGTACTTGAAGGGATCAAGGCAAAGCAGCAAAGCAGCCTTTCTTCCTAAAGACAGAGAAGGAAGAGTGGGGCGGCTCTTGGATAGAAAAGCAACTGACAAGCCTAGGTTGAGTTCAGCAGCATTGATTGAGTTTGGTGAGATACAAGATGCAAAGGGGGTGTCAGTGTGTGACTATCCTTGGTGCCAGCTCGCATTGTGGTTCTCAGATGGAGCCTGGAATAGGTATAACTTAACACTGCATCAGCAGGCTAATGCTCCACAGATCAATAACAAGGCAGGATGTAATGAGTGAAGGCATTCACTTCAAGGCTACTGCTTCCCTTTATGCCATGGGCGTACTTCATGATCCTCTTTCCACTTTTGTCCATGAAGACTCACTGAGTTGGTACTTTGCTGACCACTGAAACTCCATGCTCTCAAGCCTTGCAAAAGAACAAGTAGAGAACTAAGAACACAGACAAGGCTTTAAAGCCAAGAATTCCTATAGATCTTAGTTCCATTGAATCCTTGTAACAAGGGAGTGGGAGACAGTGCCACTATGGGAAAAAATTTCTTCCTTGCCACTGGTCTTTTTGCAACTGCAATCCTGAGTCTACAGTTCATGAAGCTTCCTACCACCACTCACATTAGGAAAGGAAAATGTGTAAAGTGAAGAACTGGTAGATCCCATGTTGTTTCTTTGTCTGGAAAGGAGAGTCACCATTGAATCCCAGGCTGCACTCATAATAATGGCAAACCTAGCAGATGCATTTTTCCCCATCATTATTTTGTGTGTGTGTGTGTGTGTATTCTTGCTTACATTTTTTCTATGCTGTTTTGGTAGCCATTTTGTGACAGCAGAACTCTGTTGCAATCAGTAAATAAATAATAAAAAGTGTACTGAGACATTGGGCTGCTTGTGATGCTTCAACACCTGCTGAACTCTGTATACATGTACTGTTTATTTTGATGGGGAAGGTGATCTAAGCACAAGTTACAACCAGTTCTATAATTAGATACTTTTTTACAAGTGTGGAGGAGCAGAATGCCTGTTTTCTGAGAGTAATATTGGTTGTATGTATGTTGTTCGAAATAGGCACATATAACCCGTGCTTATGGTTTCCAGCACCAGCCATGGCAGAAAGCTACTTGGAAATTCATGGCTCCTATCCCAAAATAAATGTACCCAGGAACATTTGCAAGATGGAACTCGAATAATAATTTAAGTGATAACATCTAGAACAATGCGGTACAGTAATGCCTTTTTAATTCATTTAGATTAATAGAAAACACAAGAAACAATGGAGAAAATTAGCCCAAATAGGTAAGATATTTATTTATTTAATATATTTGCACTCCATCCCTCCCCTTCTGGTAGAGAAATATTAAGCGTGGCTTATATTAGTTTTAAAACATAATGAAAACAACATTTTTAAACAACATATCAGAAAACCACATACTCATCAAATGAAATGCTGCTTAGTCAGATGTCCTAATGGATTTTTCAAAAAATAGAACCAAACTGTCAGTGAGAGAAAGGATTTTATGTCAAGTAAGTGCTACACATGATGCACAGTGATGGGATTCAAAGAAATTAACAACCGGTTCTATGCCCATCTGGCAGCCACTTTTAAATGGTATTTTTAAACTTTATATGTCCTATCTCTCGTTAACAACCGGTTCTATAGAATAGGTGCGAACCTGCTGGAGCCCACCACTGATGATGCACCAAAAATTTTATTTTATTTATTTTAAGAAATTTATATCCATCCTTCCTCTGCCAAAACAAATGCCCAAGGTTGCTTGACCTGTGAGAGCTCAGTAGTACAGCATTTTAGCTTAATTTTTTTTTAAATCTCAGATTCCATCAATGGCATCTTTAAGTATAACTAAGGGTGAAATCCAGAGTAACTATGGGGAGTCCTTGCTCCAGAGTAAAAACAAATTACTTTGGATTGCAATATGAATTTCCCATAGGTTTTCACTAGGTGGTGCAGTAATTATGGGTGCACATAATGTAACTTACGTGCTCCCGTAGTTACTCTGGATTGTGCCCTAAGAAAGATAATTTCTGGAAATCCTTAGAGGCATTGTTAAGTCAGTAGCCAGTACCATCCTAGGAATTCAATCCTAAATTAGGTTGGCAAAACCTATCAGCCTTCCCGGTCCCATGGTGATGTACGGAGGCAAGCATCTGTCTGTGCACTGACCTAACCCTCCCCCAGGAGTGGCCCAACCCTCCCCCAGGAGTCTTATGGCACTTTTGTGACATCCCCATTTCAGCACAAGACTTATGCTGGAGCTTAGGCCAGCCAAACGAAGTTAGGATTGCAGCCCCAGTCTTATTATTGGACAAGTAGTCTTGTTTGGTATAAGGCATTTTCCTAAGCTCCAGTGCAAAAACTCATTTCTGTATCAAAAATTTCTGCACTCATTTCTAAAAAGGGAAAACTTTTGGGCTTTATGTTGCTCAGTTCATTATATAGTACAGTGAGCATTACAAGCTAAATAAATTCATTTTCTGAACCAGACAACTATGTACTGAGATGACATCACTAGTGGTCAACACACCCACTTGGGTGTGTAAGGTGATTCTGAATCACAAATGAAAAGTGTGTGTGAAATTTTGTGAAGTGAAATTCATCTTGTTATGATGACTTATAACTGAAACAAACAACTCTGTCTGAAACTTGAGAAGCTACATCCATAATATTGTAATCCATTCTTTAAATTCAAAACCTCAGTGAGTGTCTGACTCATGATGAAGCAAGCAGGAAAGTTGCACCAACCCATAGCAAAACAAGAGGAAAATAACAACAGATGTTATAGATCAGTGGTGCTGCTAGCACAGTGCAGGGGGTACAGATTTCTTTGGGTGATTTATTCAGGGAGGATGGTACCACTACTGGTTAAAATGTAGAAATCCTATTAAAGTTGAATAATGCCATCATGTTATAGATAATTTGTTGTGAAATTTCATGCAATGAAACAAATCTCATGAAATAATGAAACAAATGCAATGAAACAAATATCATTTGTTTGTCTATCAATCAAAGGTTATGGTCAAATAACCAGAAAGGAAAAAAACAACTGCTATATGTAACAAAAGTGGATTTTTTAAACTTAAAATTGACAAATGAGACAGATTGTTCTGCAATCCAGTGAAGTATTATTATGAAACAGCATAGAACAAATAAGGTGCTAGGGTCAGATCTCATTTCCATGCATCACATTAGTACTAGAACTTTTGTTCAGTTGTGTGAGTGTCCTTAAGCTTTCCACACTTTTTCTTGGTTATTGATTTGTTATACCAATCAAATGATATGTTGGTTACTGATTTTTGTAGGTTTCTAATTTGTTGTTGATCAGAACTGTTATAGAGTGAAATAAAGTTAATGGGGGTTACACAGTCCCTAGTGATGCTGCTTCCTTAAGACTGTGCATATGATATTGTAATTTGTTGGGTCTGGAACAGAGGAGGTCCACTATGGGGTCCACATAATGAGCTTTTGCTCCAGATGATTCAAACCCCAGTGAGACCTCTATTATAGAGGGCTGATTTTATTTTCAAAAAATGGCCTGACATTTCAAACTTTACAGTTTGCTTTTTCCTAGAGCATTTTTCTTTTGCATCTCTGTCTGGAGGAATCATGTATTCCCTTATTATTTATTTCGCTGTTACTTTCTGAGATACCAAATATAAATGAGAAGAACCTGTTCTCTCTGGAAACATTTACCAAACAGAAAATACCCTTGTAAAGAGCTGTAAAACTTGAAACTCATTAATCATTTTGGGGGAAATAAATCAGCCTTTTGTAGCACCTTTGGAGATGTTCCTCTTGTTTTTGCTCTGTCTGATGATGAAATCTATCCTAGTGCTGTGTTGTAGGCTAACTACAAAGATATGGCAGAGGTTGCTGTGTGCCAGACATCCATGGCAAACCCAACAAAAATTCAGCAGACAACTTGAAAAGCAAGATGTTTCATATCAGTGTCTGCAAATGCAGCTAGTCATCTTAATGGGGCTGTATCAAAAAACCTTGGGGCATTTCATTTTAAGTTGCTTTACTGCTATCAGGAAGTTATGGCTATGTCAATAATGCTGTGTCTGCTCAGTTGAAAGAGTTTAACATGAGAAAAACTTAAAATATTTAACTTTCACCTTTCCCTGATATACCTGTTTCCTCACTACTGTTTTGCCTGTCCTGGCATTTTATTTGGAACATACTGAAAAGCTTCAGATTTTTGTGCATTGTTTTGGGTTATAAATCTCAGAAGTATAGTACAACATTGGTAAATACTACAAACACAAAATTCAAAGGTCCATTCAAAGGGGATCGCTTAGTCTGATCCCAAAGTTTGAAATTAGTTATCTCATATCAGTGTGTACTCACATTATACTATCACTGTTGCCTTACATTGTTGCCCAGACCAAGAAGAAATTATACCTGAAGCAGTACCCCTGCTGCTAGCCTTCTCCCCACTGTGAACATCCTTGTAGACTCAGAGTGACAGCTATGATGAGGATGAGGATAAAGGATGAGGGTGGTGGCATTAATTTCACCATAATTTCCAACTGCTGGTTGTTGTTGTTGTTGTATGAGTGTGGGTGCTGGTATATGTGCCACTCTGCTTCTTTTACACCATACCAGCCTTTTAAAGCAGGAGAAAAATGGGGAGAGCAGTGTAGCACTGGAGTGTAGCACTGCAGTCTCCTTGAAATGCACTATCTTTTGCATCCTTCACAGACTCATCCTCAAACACACATGAATAGAGCATGTTGGAACCAGACTCCACTTCCACTCCCAGCATGCTCTTCCCAGTTTTGTACTGACTGTGGCAGGGTAGGTGTTAGAGATAAAAGGCACAATTCTAAAAAATTTAGGCTGGCCTAACTCACCTAGCCTATCTTTCTATGATAGTGCGGGAGGTCGCTGTACGCCTGTGCATTGACCTGACACCCACAGAAGTGGGACAGAAGTAACTTACTGCACTTTTGTGACACCCTCAGGTCAGCACAGGACTTATGCCAGGGCTTAGGCCAGCCTAAACGGAGATTAGGATTGCAGCCTAAGGCTGCAATCCTAAAGACACTTTCCTGGGAGTAAGATCCATTGAACACAATGGGGCTTACTTTTGAGTAGACATGGTTAGGATTGTGCTGTAAGAGACAGTGGCAGAGATAGCTCTGCTTCCTTCTTATCTCTTTTTGCTTTTGTTTGCTGCAGATATATTGGAATAAGAGATGGTTTGCTATTTCTCCAATCATTTCCTCCCTTGCCCTCAGAATCAGGAAGAACAAACCACCGGGTGAAGCAGCTGGATAACCATTGTCCAAACCCTGGTCTGGGGGCCAGATATAGTCTGTGGCAAGCCTCCATGCCACCTACAGCTATTCCTCCATCTGGCCCTCAGATGAACACTTAATTCTCTGGAAGGTTTTCTGAGGGCCAGGTACACATCTTTTATTTCTGTGCTTATGAATTGGTTTATATGAAGACCACTCCCTCTCTTTGACTGCAGTCCTAATTTCCAGTTAGGCCAGCCTAAGCCCCGGCATAAGTCCTGTGTTGACCTGCAGTTGTCACAAAAGTGCCCCAAGAAACTTCTGCCCCATTCCTGGGGTAGTTATCCAGTGCACAGGAATACGCCAACCTACCCACACCACCACAAGAAGATATGCCAGCTGTATTGGGCTGGCCTAAATTGGTTAGGATTGCACCCTAAGACTTAGAAAGTATTTATGAACTGATTTGAATTGATTGATTCATTCATTCAAATAAATAATGTCTTCAATACAATCATTTATGTAACTTATGTAAATTTATTAAAATTGAAATGTAAATTAATTTCTTTTTACCTGGCCCCAGACACAGAGTCAGAGAGATGATGTGGCCCTCCTACCAAAAGGTTTGGACACCCCAGTAGACAAACAACTTGTGAGGTGTGGTGCACTCAGGTCAGTTCATTTTTATGGAACACAATTATGGAATTCCCTACCAGAAAAATTAAGATCCACCCCTCCTGCATAGCATTCCCTTGAAGTCTCAAAACCTTTTGTTTCATGTGGCCTTTGGATGATGGGTTGTGTGCTTCCTGTACCTCCCCAGCCATTCTTTGAATGTAAATAGTGTTGCTCTCCTCCAAATTGTTCTGTTTTTTCCTGATTTTATCCCTTGTTTTATGTATTGCTTTTTTTGTTCATGGATTGTAATCTACTATGGGCATCAGTCCTGACAAAGATAGGGTAGAATAAAAATCTTTTATATAGAATTTAATTTATTTAATTTATTTAAGTAGAACAATTTATTTAAATAGAATAAAAGTCTTTTAAATCCTTTAGCTTGATGCTTGACAGTCCACTTCATGCTGCTGTACAGGGAGACAGGATTATCATGTGCAGCAGAAGACAACTCTCCCATACCTTTGCAGCAGTGAAGAATAGAGAATTTTGACAAATGGGAGTGTCTGTGTCATAGAGCTGGCAGTGAGTAGTTGGGCATTTTCCATTGTGGCACCATATCTCTTGACTATCAGAAGACATTTTTGCCCATTTGGATTTTATGGTGGATATGTTGGGTCCTTAGCCCAGCTCCTGCCAACCTAGCAGTTTAAAATCATGTAAATGCAAGTAGATAAAAAGGTACCACCTCGGTGGGAAGTTAACAGTGTTTTGTGCACCTTGGCATCTAGTCATCCTGGCCACATGACCACAGAAGCAACCTGGTTCTTTGGACAATGCTGACTCTTTGGCCTGGAAGTGGGGAAACCACTCCCTAGAGTCAAACACGACTGGCAGTGCAACCTGCAGGGGACACATTTACCTTTTACCTATGTTGGATTTTACTGAGGGTTTTTTCTTGTTACACTTGCCACTGTCTTTTGTTTTATTTGCCATATTTTAATGCTTCTTATATTTTTTTTATTTTGCTGCTGTTGATACATGTGCTTTTATGCCTTAATTTATGCTTTTACTTTTATCTACTGCCTTGTTACCTTATATGGATATTTGCCTTTTGATGAGATGTGTTGTAGTTTAAGTCACGCAATGTTATTTTTATGTAATTGAAATGTTTTATATTGTTATCCATCATGTGAAATTCTAAAAAAAATAACCGGAAAGGTAGGATATGAATGAATGATTGTGCCACAGAATCTTTGTTGTAGCAATTTAACACCTGTTTGGCCCAAGCCAACTATAACCACTTTTCAATTGGATTTTTTTAAAGTGGACAGCACATGAGATGGCAGCTAAGAACAAAAATACACTTTATCAAAAATGACTACAGAATCTTATCAATCTCTCAGAAAGTGTTCTAAAAATTTGTGCAAATGAGCCACTTACTTCTCTTCCTTCTGCCCTGGGAATTCTATAGTACAATTGAATTTTAAGGGGATTATTCTAGCCATTGGCTTGAAATGTGTGACACAGTCTTATTGTGGGATTTAGGCTTTTTTCCACTTGACAGTTGGACTAGTTGTTACTTATTTCCATCTGGTGGAAAGATGACATTTAATTAAGGCTTATGCTCAGAGGTTATAGCTCAAGGATCCCATTCTGTGTGGTACAAAGGACCCTTTAAAAAGTGCTTTGTATGTTTGTTCCTCATTCAATAACAACATCCTAACTGGTGAACTTAAATCCCTTCACAGGATGTAATCTTAATTTTCCTTTGGAAAGGAAATGTTTCATCCATAGAGGCTATTCCTGGATTCTTTCCATATAAATCTATCTTAACTCCAGTGGTGGGCTCCAGCAGGTTCGAACCTACTCTATAGAACCGGTTGTTAACGGGAGATAGGACATATAAAGTTTAAAAATAGCCATTTAAAAGTGGCTGCCAGATGGGCAGAGAACCGGTTGTTAATTTCTTTGAAGCCCATCACTGCTTAACTCCCTTTAGCAGCTATCCAGGTTGCCATTTTCAATACTTACAGTGCAAAATTCCTTCACAAAAATATGACTTGTTGAGCTCAGTGGATAGGAGACATCAATGTATATGAAGCAAATGCTTACAATTCTCCCGGGTGGAAGGTTACGTATTTCTGTGCCTTCAACAAATCAAACCCTTCAGCCCTGTCACCATGTTCAGTATGAATTATCTTGGATATATAGAACAAATTAAGAAAGCAGAGATGAAATTCCTACAGTTCTATTTCAGGCCCCAATTCTAGCAGCAATGTGAAGATTTTACTAAGTTGGTATTACATTTGAATCTCTGAGGGCCTCTGTGGAAGCCGTGATGATATTGGAGAACATTCAAGTCACATATATTACTGTTGGCAAGAAATAAGGCCCAAAAGACCATAATTCAGAGGTAGAGTTCCTAGCCTAAGTTCCCAAATTCAACCCATGGCATTTCCTTTTAAAATTATCTTAGGAAGCAAAACTTGCATCCTGAGACCTTGGAAAGCCATAGTACCAAGATAACACTGAACTGGCAGTTTGTTTCTATGTAAGGTAGCTTTATGTTTTAACCCTTGCCTCTTTCTGTTACTCAGAAAAATGTGCTACTGTGATGTATGGAATGAAATGCTCTGCTTTACACAATTGGATTATAGACACTAATAGTCTGTCCAAGAAAATGGTCTGATGGAGAATCTACAAAGATTTTGTGCTCCATCATATTGTTCTGATCTTGATATGTTCTGAAAAAAATCAGCCCCAGATATATGATCATTTATGTGCCATTAAAGGGGAGGAAAGATAAACGGTACAGGAAACAGGGATCTCTTCATGAAATTCCTACACATTAGTTATGTGTAGCATTCACTTGAGAGGTATCATTACCTGGTAGTTCAGCTTGAACAGATCTATTGCAGACTAAAACAGCTGCATAAAAATCTTTCAAAAGCAGTGCCTGATGAAACACAAGGGTTTTTTTTAGTGAGTTACATGTCATCTGATTTTGAGTTGCCTAATTCTGATATTTGATGCCCCAGTTTCTCCTTGAATCAAAAGTATCATAATCTTCTGTGAGCCTGCATTGTGTTCATAGAAATAATGCAATTAACACAAAAGATACAGAGTCAACAAAATTGATCAGGATCAGTTAAAGAGAATTATTCTTCCAAAAAAAGGCTTAAACATTTGGAGCTTTTTGTTTAGGAGGAAAAAACTAGATAGGGCATGAGTACATGTCACCCTGGGGTTAGCTGGCCCATATGCAGAAGCTTTCTGGCTCAGCGTCTGGCTTGGCATTGAGCCAGAGACTGCGCATGCACCAGCCTGGGTTTGTCTGAGGGTCCCCATCCCAGTGTTAGGCTGGTTCTGAGCTGAGGAGGACTGGGTGGACCACAGGAGGGCAATCTTTGAGCCTTACCTTGCCATTCCTATGGAGTAAAAGAGAGGTTTCCTTCATCACAGCCAGAGTGGGATCATGTGGCAGGAAGGGAAGGGGTTGATAAATTCTGCACTGCTGCTGGACATTGTGTAGATTGCAAGAAAGAATGTAAGGGAAACTCCCAGCATGAGCACTGCCTAGCAGCAGCCCTGTTTCTCGACTCAGAGCTGCAGCACAGTTTTTAGAGGGGAGAACTTGACTCAAGTCCTATCAAGTTGCAAAGCGGTAACCACCAGTGAAAGCTCTCACTTCTGCCTGCTTGTGCCGGCAGAGTTAGGCTGACACATGCCAGTATGTCAGCTTAATATCTTTCCTGGTAGTGCACCAACATTGGTCCAGCACAAGGGAACTGTGCTGGCCTAAGTACATGTGGGGATTGCTCCCTGAGTCTTGGCATCCACAAGGATTACATTCCAGACTCTTGAGTTGCAGAATTGCTTACCTCCTCCCAAGGGTCTGGAGGCCATGTTCAGCTTGTAAGAACAGGGAAAAGGACGTGTTTTGAAAGCAGTCTTAGCTTAGCTTCTTGCTGTACCTGAGAATATCTTCAATTATAGCTAGGAAACAAGCAGAAAAGAAGTGGTATAGAGTTGGAGAAAGTAAGGGAAGAGTTGGTGTACCAGTGCCTCTGGTACAAAGCTGTTGTTCTTCTTATGATAATCTTTACAATACTTGGTCACTGTTAACAGCAGTCCTTCTTAGACTTTTCATGTGTAAACTGATGTGTAAACTGCACATGATACTCTTTTCCTTAAACCTTGGATTTCATTGACTTACACAAAGCAGCTACAGTGGTACCCCGCCTAACAAGTGCCTCACTTAACAAGTGATCCAGATAACAAGCAAAAATTTCTCTAGATTCTGCTTCACATAACAAGTGTTGCTTCACTTAACAAGCACACTCATTGGCAGTTGGGGCAGATGCGCTGGCCGGCAGCCCTTTTAAAAAGCGTCAGGTCTGCCTAGCGCACCTGCCCATAGCGAAAGCAACACTTCCGTGCTGTTCCTCCTGTGGTCGGGCTTGTTCCTCCTGTGGGCAGAGGGAGAGAAGAGCAGTGGAGAAAAGGGAAGCAGCTCAGGGCTAGCCAGAAGGGAGCAGGGAGAGAGAGGCTCAGGATGAAAAGAAGGAGGAGAAAGTGGGGAGACACTTCAAAAGTGTAAAAGAAAATGTCTTTGATTGCAGCCTCCTAACCATGTCTACCCAGAAGTCAGCCACATTGTGTTATATGGGTCTTACTCCCAGGAAAGTGTCTTTGATTGCAGCCGACTTCATAAGATCATGCACATTGAATGCATGTTTTGAATTCAATTCCAGTGTTTTGTCATCATTTTTATATACAGTTAATATTTTTATATGAATATTTTTTGGGTTCTGGAATCAATCATCTGAGTTTCCACTATTTCCCATGGGGAAATCTGCTTCACATAAAGAGCGTTTCACATAACAAGCATGCTTCCAGAATGAATTAAACTTGTTATGTGATGCACCACTGTATATAAATTACTCAGTGTACTTCACAGTTTATTCTTTAGTATTTTGTTTTGTTTTGTTCCAAAATCTCACTGAATATGGGTTATCTGGAGAAGGAAAACTCCCACCTCAAACCTCCACTGCCTTGTGGCTATACCCATCTATTGGAAAGGCTTCAGAAGTCAACCTCAAGGCAAAATCCGGAGCCAGAGTCCTGGAAGCAGATTGTGACTGTGTACAATCAACTTTTGGTAACTCCTGTGTTGCAGCTAGAACTAATCATATCGACAATGCCGTTCCATTGGACTATTTCAGTGGCGTGGAGAGGGGGGATTTGCTACTTGGGTAACAACCTATCCTCCATATTAATCTACCCAGGCCATCGTGCTCTGGAGAGGACACTCAGAGCACAATACCATAGTCTTTCGAGACTGAAGGAAGCCAATGAAGTCCAACCTCACCTCAGTTGTGTTATATCCAAGTTCTTAATGTTGGTTTATGCATCAGAATCTATCACAGTGATGGGCTGCAGGTGGCGCAAGTGGTTAAGACACTGTGCCTGTTAACCAGGCCAGGGTTCGAGACCCAGGTCCCCATAAGACAGGGTGAGCTCCTGTTCTAAGCCCAGCTCTGCGACGCAGCTGGAACCAATCTTATTGGCTCTGCAATTCCATTTGACTATTTCAGTGGGGTGGAAAGGGGGGAGTTGCTGCTTGGCTAACAGACTATCCTCCATATTAATCGATCCAGGCTTTTGTGCTTCACATACAGCATTGAGCACAATACCATAGTCTTTCAAGACCAATGGATGCCAATACTATCACAGTAGACTGCACAATGAAATGAAACTTCCCCAATGCACAATAAACTCTGCACAATGAAATGAAACAATGAAATGAAATGGGTGACTAAGGACCATCATGTTCATTTGATTTATATCTGCACATAATTAACAGGCAGCCCAATCCAGAGCAACTATTCCTTGCACGTAAGAGCCCTTACATTGCCCTATCTATCACTAGGGTGGTGCAACTCGGAAGATGCTCCACCCTAATTAGGTTTTTGGGCAGCCTCAGGCAACATTCAAGGAAATCCAAAGCAACTATTCCATCAACGTAACTTGGTTGCCCCAAGCAATTAACAGAGGGTGTAACGGGGGGTGTCAGGGGCATATCTTAGGTCTCTCCCCCTTCCACATAACTATGTGGTATCCTAAACATTTTCATAGGCTTACAAGCACATATAAATACCTGGTGAGATAAACCACCTCAAGAGGTGGTTTAGTAACAAGGAGACCCATAGGTCTCCATGTTAAAGGCAGATAAGGGCCGTGTAAAGTGGGGACTTTGAAAAGTTTTTGAACCTTATCTGGGCAGTACGTGCCTACTTGAGGATATGGAGTAAACCAGGGCACCCCAGTGGCCAACCAATCCCCTAGCAGCTACCCTCCCATAAAAAGCCCAACCCCTGCACCCACCCTTCCCCTTCAGAGAAGCAGAGTGCATGGCCCAGGGCTATGCCACTCTGCTCTCTCAATGGGCACTTTGCTCTTAGGGAAGCGTTCTCCCCACCCCTCACCATGCACAGCTGCAAAGGGGATTGCACTGGTGCACATGAGGGGCATATGATGATATATGTACATGATATATATGTGATATGAAATAATATGACATATATGCTTTGAAATAATATATGTGATATGAAATAATATTAGAGTGTGGATTTTGCAATTGTTTGTTTGTTGCTCTCTCTCTCCACAGGTACTCCAACTAGGTAAGTGTGGGGCGGCAGCACTGTTTGCATTCACAAACACCTCTACAGGCAATCTTGCAATAATGAAATGTTAGCAATATCATTTTTATATCTGTGCAAGTTGTTGTTTCTCTCTTCGCCACAGGTACTCCAACCAGGTAAGGAGGGCTGCATTGGGAGGGAGGTGTTGGAAGCACCTCTTGCTCAAATTTCCTTCACCTTTCTCCAGCCTTGCATGTCTACTCTAAAGAAAGCCCCAGTATACTCAGTGGGATTTAGCCCCAGTATACTCAGTGTAAGGGGGGCTTGCTTCACCAGGGAATGGGCTTGCCTGCTTGTTGGGAAATGCTGTGAGGTCCCTCTTCAGGTTTGCCTCCCCACCCAACAGGTTCCCCAAGGTAAGGGGGGGCCATAGGGTGGAAGGGTGCACACAAAGACCCACCAGGAAACAAGGGCACTCACTCCTCACAAGTGTGTGGTCTCTGGGTGTCTCTTTCTCTCCCCTTGCACCCCCTCTGACTGCCAGATCACCCAGCCAGTAGGTGCTCCTGATTCCACTCAGTCCCTGCGGGCATGGAGGAAAGCAGCGGGGCAAGCAGCAAGCCAAGCGGCATAGCTGGCCAGCTGTACTCAATCCATGCTCAGCCATGCCTTTGCACACCTACTCCCAAGTAGGCCCTTTGCAGCTGGAGTCCTGCACGGGCATGCAAAGGAGTACAGTGAAAGCTTTGCCTGTAATGCTTTCTGACCCTTCTCTCTGCAGGATGCTGTCTCACCAGCAAGGAGGCCCCCAAGGCAAAAGGTGTGCTCAGATCCAGTAGCCAGCTGATGCCACTCTGCACATGCTCTCACTCCCCCTCTCTCCTTCTCTCTCATTGCAAGCTGCCATTCCACTGGGAAGGAGACACAGTGCAATCTTAACTATGCCTACTCAGACATAAGTCCCACTGTGTTCAATGGGGCTTACTCCCAGGAAAGTGCATTTAAGGTTGCAGCCGCTGGATCCCTGATAAAGAGCCCTGGGAAGAATCTCCCTGCAAACATGTTTGCACAAACACTTACCTAGAACAGAAACCTCACCATCCCAACTACACATGTTAATATGTCTAATATGTCAACATTAATGATGTCTGATAAGTCGTTAACTTTAATGATGTGAATGTGTGTGTAGTAGTTATTATAAAGAGTTCACCATGAACATGTGCATATGATTGAGGTCATCACTGGCAGCCCTGGGAAAGCTAGTTAGAGCGCCTGGGATGACTGCCCTAAGGGATGGGTGAGTGGGGCAGTGCCTTCCTGCTTTGGGGGGTAGGTGGGACAGGGGTGCCCATCCTCAGTGTAGAACCCCAATGGCATCCAGACCAGGTCCTCTGTTCCTAGAGAGGGGACTGCCTGTAGCTTCCTTGCCATTGGAGATTCCACAACAAGAGGCCACATGGAAGCAGTAAGACCACCTTTGAGCATTGCAGAGATGAGGGAATTCAGGCAGGTGCCCAGTGTTGGGTCCAAACTGCCTACAGTCTGCAGATGCTTAAAGGTGCAGGCACTGCTTAAAGGTCCAGGCACTGTGTCTTCCCTTCCATATGCTCTATCTGAATGTGGTTGATTCTGGGGTCCCACTGCATCCTCACTGGAGACTGTTCTGTATCTGGAAGCCCCCCATGACCCTCTGAATGAGCAGGAGCAACCCCAAGCATTTGAACAAGTACACATGTGAACTGACCCCACTTTTGTGTCTGCATCTTCCTGGGTGCATCATTGCCATGGGAGGGGGAGGCCATCTAGAGTCACTGGGGTGGGCTGCAGGAGGGTTCCTGCGGCCTGATGCCACCCCTTAGGCCTGTGAAGTGGGAGGTTTTGGGTGGGCAGTGGCCCCACAAGTGGTCAGACACCCTTGCCCTGGTGTGGGAGCCCCAGGTCCCCTGTGCCCCAGAATGTACTATTGCTCCCTGGCAGACCCAGGTGGACTTCTGTCCCCTCTTCCAGGCAAAGATGCTCCTGGAAGCCTCCTTGCCTCCCCCTCCCCACTGCTCTGCCAGCTGCTTGGGGGACCCTTGCCCCTCCCCTGTCTGAGCCAGCAAGGGGGGGCTCTTTCCTGGGCCTTCTGCCCCCTGGATGGGGTCTTCCCTCTCCTCCCAGCCCACCTGAGTGTGGACCATGCGTCTGGTGTGCTGTCCCGTTAATGTTGATGTTCCCTTCGGCTGCTGCTGCCAAAGACCACAGGACACTCATGTTTATCTGTTGATGTTGTTTTTATTGACAGCACACACACATGTATCCCTCTGTGCATTCTTGCCCCTGCTGGTGCCTGGGCTTTTCTTGGGCCAACTTGCCTGCTTGGGACTGCAGGGGGGCAGTTTGTTTCCCATTTCCAGCCCTGACAGCTGTGTCCTGTCCATCATGCTGGGGAGGCACTCTGATAGCTTGACAGTTTGACAGCTTCTCCCCCCATCCTGCCAGCTGGTTCCCCATGTGATCAGGAGGGGAGGCAGTTTGGACAGCTGCTAGTGATTCTGAGTGATGTGAGATCAGGTCTTGTGTGTAACTGCAGGCCATGTAGCACTCACAGGCTGCCTTCTGAGCATGCCCGATGGAGCAACTTATATTGATCACTGCACTGGTGCAGTTATGGGGAGCCCTGAGTTCCTGCTTCTCTGCCTCACACATAACTCTGTGTTTAGGATACAACGTAGTTAGGGCGGTGCAGTTAGGGCAGAGCAAGCAAAAGTTGCTCTGGATTGTGCTCATAGTCTTCATACAATAATAAGAATTAGTCATAGCCCTCCAGCTCATAATTCATATCCACACTTGTTCTCCATGTGTCATCTGCCTCCAGATTTTAGTTACTTCTTATTTCTGAAGCACTACAATTTAATTACCTGCATCAAAAATGCAGATGGATGTGCTTGTGTGTAGTGGTCACATGCACCAGTGCATTGTTTCATTCTTTGAAATGAGACCAAGAGTTTCTCATATAAGAATGTAGTTTATACACATTTTAGAAAGCAAATTTCTCCTGTAAGTTCAGCATTATGAAATGAAAACAACCTGTATTGGTAAGAATGATACCTGCATAGACACATTTTAAAAAGTCATGTTCTTGGGTTTTAGTACAAGAAAATTATGTGAAAGTTGTTACACTAATTGAATAACAGATCATTCCTCCAAGATCTCTGCATCAGATTTTTATGAAGGCTAGGAGCTGGGGGAAGAGATGAGCTCTGCCAAAACTTTTCCATCCCAAAACAGTCTGAAGGAGTTTACATATGTATATGGCTGGAATGCATATACCCAAAAGCTGGCAAAGAAGCACAAAGAGATTGCCTTTGGCCTTATTTCTCCACAGCAGGCAGTCTGAGAAGCACTGTTAAATCACGAGTTATCAGTTTCAGAAGCATCTCTCCACAAGTATGTAAGAAGAACATGTTTAAGGAGAAAGCAAAAAGCATGTTGTCGCTCTTC
This sequence comes from Cryptoblepharus egeriae, assembly GCA_030015325.1. Taxonomy (NCBI): domain Eukaryota; kingdom Metazoa; phylum Chordata; class Lepidosauria; order Squamata; family Scincidae; genus Cryptoblepharus; species Cryptoblepharus egeriae. The sequence continues at coordinate 64,607,103 of JAREYC010000001.1, read as the reverse complement.
CAGGTTTTTTAGGTTGCTTGCTAGATTGCAGCTTGGCTGAAGCAAGTTCCTTTCCCTGTTATCTTTGACATAAAGGCAACCAGAAGATCTGACGATGGTTGTCACTACCTCTGCTCTCCTTCCTTAAAATCTTGTCATTGCCTTTTGGCCCCTTGTTCTCACATTTGTTTCAGGTGAAATCGTAACCAATTTAGGCTGGCCTAACTTACTTGGTGTATCTTTCCATGGTGGTGTATGCCTGTGCACTGGCCTCAGGATTGTGGCAGAAGTGCCTTATTGGACTTTTGTGACATCCCCAGATCAACACATGATTTATGTCAGCCTAACTGGAGATGAGAATTGCAGTCTTCAGCATCAGTACTGTCCAGGGCCTGTATATATGTCATACTGAAACATCTAGACATGTTGACATAGCAAAAAATTGAACATTTTCAAAACTATGTTGTAGGATGAAGCATTCACTTGTTATATAACAGAACACTGTTTAAAACATTAAAAATGGACAATCCTTTTGCAATTTCAAGTCTCAAAATTCCAAAAAAGTAAAGAAATTGGTGGATAATTCTACATAAATACATATCTCAACATAAATACAATAACTTCCTGGAAATTACACAAGGTTAAAATACTCTGCTATATTAATGTGCATAAGAAATATTCTCATTAGTTATGCTGGTATTTAGCTATTTAGATTTATGCACTTCTGGATTCAAAATCCAAAAACTATAGTAAATACCTCCAGAAAAACAAACAAGAACAGTTGTGTTTTGTTTGCTACAGCACAACCAACAAATAACCTGTGGCACCTTCAAGACATACAGAATTACTGTCAAAGATTTTGTGAGTTTTATGGTAAAAGATGCCACAATTAATGGCCCACTCCTAACTATGGCTTGTGATAGTGAAACATGTATTCCACTTATTCTTGATGTTGCAAAAGTACAGTGGTGCCTCACACAAGTTTAATTCGTTCTGTAGGCATGCTTGTTATGTGAAACACTCTTTATGTAAAGCAGATTTTCCCATAGAAAATAATGGAAACTCAGATGACTGATTCCACAACCCAAAAAATTTTCTTATAAAAATGTTAACTGTATGTAAAAATGATGACAAAACACTGGAATTGAAGTCCATGGTTAGGAGGTTACATTAGGTTAGGTTAGGAGGCTGCAATCAAAGACACTTTCCTGGGAGTAAGATCCATTTAACACAGGGTCCTTTGGTGGCACAAGTGCTTAAGACACTGTGCCTGTTAACCAGCAGACCAAGGTTTGAGACCTGGGTCTCCACAAGATGAGGATTTCCTGCTATAGGCAGGGGGATGGACTAGATGATCCACTGGGTCCAACTCTATGATTCGATGTATATGTGCATATGTTAGGCACTGGTGGAAAAAATGGGGCTTACATCTGGGTAGACATGGTTAGGAGGCTACAGTCAAAGACAATTTCCTGGGAGGCTCACCTGGGGTGCTGCTGGAGGTTCAAGATGGCTGGTGGGGGCATTTGGGAGCAGTTTAAGGCAGCAGCGCTGGCCAGCAGCCCTTTTAAACAGCCTCCATGTGGTGAGTCAGGGCTGTATAGCATGCGTGCCCCTTTAGGCGCCAGAGGGGTTTGCTTGTTACCTGAAGCAGATTTGTTACGTGAAGCAGGATTCCTTGGAAATTTAGACTTGTTACGTGGAACATACTTTACGTGAGACACCACTGTACCATTAAGTGCTTTGCAACACAAGCCTGAGATGCTGGTGAGAAGACCAGAGCCTTTCAAAGAATGCTGACAGGGTAGCCATCAGGGTGATATTCATCACAGATGCAGGAGGATGGTAAAAAAGAAAAGCAGTGGGTGGGCAGATCATGCCCAGGAAGGAAACAGGATCAGCAATGCCATCACACACCATATTAAAAATCCCTTCCTGGGCCTTATTCACTAGCATGGATCAATGTGGTCTTGTGCCACAGATAATGCTAGTGCAGGACCAAGTTGATTCCTTTAAGATGCTGGGACTTATTCAGGGAAAAGGGAATCTTGTCCCCTTACCCCAAGATCTCCTTACCCCATCACCATTACATTACTGTACAGGGATTTAGTTGGGATTGGATTATTAATCTGTTAGCCTTTAAGGTGCCATAAAACTCTTTGGTGTATTTATAGCAACCACCTTTCCCACAGGCAAATTTTGGTTTTATGTAATCACGTTTCACTTTTTCTGTCAGCAAGCAAAATTGAGCATGGAATTAGAGTAAATGAAAACATATAGTAAAAAATGGGCCTTGGGTGCCTGGTGAAGTAATCTTGTGGCTGTTTCACCACTTGGACAATTATAAGGTAAAGATAAAGGTGTCCCCCACAGGTTGCCCTGTTAGTCATGATCGAATCTAGGGTGTGGTGCTCAGACCCCATTTCTAGAGCCATAAAGCCAGCGTTGTCTGAAGACAACTCCATGGAGAATTATAGTAGTATCTAATAATATGTCTAACACTCCAAAGTTAACATGTCTTATCATAATGATCTCTTAAAAATAAATCTATAATTACACTATATATTTATATAGGATACAGGTGGTATACTCTATGTTTGATCCCACACATAGTAAAAAAAAAGGGTGATTTCCTGGATGATCTTGGGATGGTCAGTCTCACCTCACCAGCGTGACCAGAGGTTATAACCAGTGATGGGCTTCAAAGAAATTAAGAACCGGTTCTCTGTCCATCTGGCAGCCACTTTTAAATGGCTATTTTTAAACTTTATATGTACTATCTCTTGTTAAGAACCGGTTCTATATAGTAGGTGCGAACCTGCTGGTGCCCACCACTGGTTATAACCTCTAAAGAAACCACGGCTCTCCAAAATGTAGAACCCCAAGAAAAATGTAGAACATGACAAAATAAAAGCTAAAAACACTCCCTTGCTCTCATGTGGTAAATTTAAACACTATATTACTTATTATTAAATTTAAAACTGCTACATATATTTTGCCTGTGTATAATTTATTAACTACAAGGTTATATGCTGCCTGCTCACAGGGAAAAGGAGGTGTTTCCAGGACAAAGCTATAAAAAAGGACATGTCTCGGAAAAGGAGGACATAGGGTCACTCTGCACCTCACCTACTTCACAGGGTTGTTGTGAAGACAGTATGAGGGGAGGAACTAAAGATTTGTAAGCCACCTTGGATATCTGCATTGGCATGGGAAAGGCAGGTATAAATCTTTTAAATAAATAAATAAATAAATAAATAAATAAATAAATAAATAAATAAATAAATAAATAAATAAATGGTAGTCATGCGTTCATATAGGAGAAAGTGAAATTCTTGGGCATTACTGGAATGAATTATAAACATGATTTCTGTTTATCATGAAACCTGCCATTGCAGTCTAGTATTCTTTAATTTGTTACCCATCCTTCTTCTGCATTTGGGTTCATTATATCACTGACAAAATGTTAGGAATTTGTTTCCTCACATGGTGATGCAATGTTTAAAGAAAACATAGCACATTTCAAAATGTTGGCATTTTAAGTAAATCTACTAAGACATACTTTTTTATCTCTGTGGTTCACAACTTTTTAATTGCAAAGTATGGAGGCAGTGTTCTTGCTCGTGAATATAATGCATACATACAGAGATGTTATATGGTACAACTTAATTTACTGATGAAAAAAAAAATTCCTAATCATAAAGGCATAGGAGATCTTAACAGTTCAATCTTTTTCAGCCCAATACTCACTAACATTCCCACCCAACCATCGCATTGCAGCTTGTGCACCATCCTGTGGGCAAGACCATTCTGGAGATTTCCTCTTGGTAAAGGAATATTTGTTCCAAATATTTCAGGCTAAGCATCTACTTGCTGAATGGGTCGACTCGGACCTGCACTAGCTATTTTGCTGACACAAGTCTGATCCAAGTAGGAAAAGTGGAACAAGGTCAGGAAAAGGAATATGATATTTATTGGAAGTACCACTGCATTCCTGGCCTTGATCCATCCTCATCTGTGCTCTTGTGAACCCCAACTCATTTCACATTCCTCTCACTTGGACTTACTGGAGCCAAGGATCCTTGGCCAACTGATGATGCATGGCTTGAGCAGTGGCTCAGCTGTGCTCTATGACATCATTTTCCTTGACAGCACACTGCACTACCAGAGCAACTCTGCAGCCCAGAAAGTCTGACCCCTTAACTTTATGCTATCAAATCAGTTTAAGACAAGGAACATCATGTTTTTTTTAGGGGCAAAAAACACATTCAACAAGATCAACGATCCTTGTCTGCATCACTCACTGTTCTTTCCATATTTGCCCAGTCTTAGAAAATATGACTCCTTAACAGTTGTTATGATGTGGTAAGATACAAATAGTATGATACAATTGTGGTTAATGCTGAAGAGAGGATGGATGAGTCTTGGTTTCCACTCTCCCTAATGACGCAAATTGTATAATAACTATCAGTGCTTCAACCCTTCCCTGCTGCCAGGACCTGACTGAAGGAAAGGTAGGAAATACTAAAATACTAATTGTTATACCCTAGAAATGTGGCTGCAATAACCAGCACCTGAAGCACATGATCTGCAGAGTATCATATTCCCAACTGCATGCCATGTAAATTGTTAATAGTAGAATCTCATGATATTAATAATACAAAAGTGATTTGTTTGCTCATGTCAACAGAAGTGTTAAATAAGAAAATAACAGGGCCTGACAGTGTACATTGTGAGTTGTGCATACAGTAACTGTTTGCCAGTGTACACGGGTATGGAAATCAAAACAAAAAGTTCTCACCTATGAATAAGTTTGAGTTTCTTATGAAATAGTGAAATAAGGGTTTCTTATGAAATTTCTCCAGTTGTGTGTCATCTCTGCGAATTTGCAAAGTTTGACCTAAAGATACCCTTAACCTCTGACCCAAGATGCACTTAGCCTGACTCTAGGCATCTTGCACCATAACAAGCCTCAAGGACACTATGGGTGAAATCCAGAGTAACTACAGGGAGTCCTTGCTCCGGTGTAAGAACAATTTAGTCTGGATTGCAATATGAATTTCCCATAGGTTTTCACTAGGTGGTGCAGTAACTACAGGTGCACATAATGTCTCTTACATGCTCACGTAGTTACTCTGGATTGTAGGGTATATCTGACACTTATAATTTATATGGCACTTATATGGCAGGACACTTATTTGACACTTATAACTACCCTTCAAAAATTACTGTCACTCCATCATGAAAAAACTATTGTATTTTAGGTGGAATAGTAGTCATAATAAGTATAATTTTATACTTTTCTTCAAATGGGATTATAAATTATGACTGAAATGCTTTTAACACAGTTACCTGCTCCTATTAATTTAACCTGATCTTAGGTGAAGATGTTACTGATATTTTTATGAATTGGAGTGGGTTTGGCTTATTTTTTCATTTTCTCTGTAAATTGCTTTGTGAATTTTCATTGAAAAGCAATATATAAATGGGATTGATTGATTTTTTTATTGTCCCTAAACTGCTGAGGATTTTGCTGACAAATTTTCAGATCAGTTCTAAGCACATGGTTTAGATGAGCTAAGCCAGGCACAATCAGGAAGCTGGCACAGCCAGGCTGCATGGCCTGCAGTGCAATGCATCCCGTGCATTTGTGGGCTTTGCTCACAAATAAAGATAATGTATCAAATAATGTACAGAAGAAAAGACTGGGATATCCTATATTTATTCTTTAATATGAATTAGATAGTTAGTGATTACCTGTTTTGCATCACCAGTATGTAACACTATGAATATGCAACTAAAACTTCCTGAACACGATCCAAATGGATTGATTTATGTAAAACTAGCAAAAAGCGTACCTGCGTTGCGGGTGTAACATTTTCCCCTATGCCATCCCCCCATGGCGCAGAAACACCCCATCATCCCCCATGCGCATCATCCGCCAATGCGCAACTTCCCCAATGTGCAACTTCACCCGCGAAACTTCCCCTCATGCGCAACTTTCCCCATGCGCATCATCCGCCGATGCACAACTTTCCCCCATGTACAACTTTCCCCCATACGCAACTTTCCCCCATGCGCAACTTTCCCCATGTGCAACTTTCCCCCATGCACATCATCCCCCCATGCGCATCATCCCCTCATGCACAACTTTCCCCATGCGCATCATTTCCCCATTCGTTGATGCGCAAACTTTCCCCATGCGCAACTTTTCCCCATGCACAACTTCCCCCATGCACAACTTCTCCCCATGCGCAACTTCTCCCCGTGCGCAACTTTCCCCCATGCGCAACTTTCCCCATACGCATCATCCCCCATACACAACTTCTACCCATGCGCAACTTCCACCCATGCACAACTTCCCCCATGCGCATCATCCCCTCATGCGTAACTTTCCCCATGCGCATCATCCCCTCATGAGTAACCTTCCCCATGCGCATCATCCGCCGATGTGCAACTTTTCCCGATGCACAACTTCCCCTCATGTGCAACTTTCCCCATGTGCATCATCCGCCGATGTGCAACTTTCCCCCATGCGCAACTTCTCCATGCGCAACTTTTCCCCATGCGCAACTTTCCCCCATGCGCAACTTCCCCCATGCACAACTTACCCCCATGCGCAACTTACCCCCATGCGCAACTTTCCCCATGCACAACTTTTCCCCATGCACAACTTTCCCCCATGTGCAACTTTCCCCCATGCTCAACTTTCCCCCATGCTCAACTTTCCCCCATGCACATCATCCCCCATGCACAACTTCCACCCATGTGCAACTTCCACTCATGCGCAACTTTCCCCATGTGCATCATCCGCCGATGCGCAACTTTTCCCCATGCGCAACTTTCCCCATGCGCAACTTTCCCCATGCGCAACTTTCCCCATGCACATCATCCACCCATGCACATCATCCGCCCATGCGCAACTTTTCCCCATGCGCAGCTTCCCCCATGCGCAAATTCCCCAATGCACAAATTCCCCCATGCGCATCATCTGCCCATACCCATCATCCGCCCATGCTCAACTTCCCCTCATGCGCAACTTCCCCTCATGCACAACTTCCCCTCATGCACAACTTCCCCTCATGCACAACTTTCCCCCATGCGCATCATCCCTCATACGCATCATCCCCCATACACATCATCCCCCATGCGCAACTTCCCCCGTGCGCTTCATCCCCTCATGCGCAACTTTCCCCATGCACAACTTTTCCCCATGCACAACTTTTCACAATTTTTCCCATGCGCAACTTTCCCCCATGTGCATCATCCCCCCTGCACAACTTCCACCCATGTGCAACTTCCACCCATGCGCATCATCCCCTCATGCGCAACTTTCCCCACGCGCGTCATCCACCCATGCGCCACTTCCCCCCATGCGCAACTTCCCCCCATGCGCAACTTCCCCCCATGCACAGCATCCCCCATGCACAACTTCCACCCATGTGCAACTTCCACCCATGCGCATCATCCCCTCATGCGCAACTTTCCCCACGCGCGTCATCCACCCATGCGCCACTTCCCCCCATGCACCACTTCCCCCCATGCGCAACTTCCCCCCATGCACAGCATCCTTGCCAGTGCAACATCTTCCTCCGAAAAACATCCCCCAGTTCACCAGGGTCTGAGCACCAAACTGGCTGGATGTTGTTCAGTCTCCCATGTTAAGTATAGGAGAGAAACACGTTGCCCCCTTTTCAGCCCCTGAAGGGTTGTTCTCCAGATGGTTCTTGGTGGGAGTTCAGGTGACAGAAGGAACTCCCAGAATTCCATGCTTCAGGCCCAGCAGTTGGGGTGGAATGTTGCTGAGTCAGCAATTCTCAATGCAAAGTATAGGGAGGAAAACGCGTTGCACCCCTTTTCACCCCCTTCCGGTTGGAATTTCCGAAAACTGGTTCTTAGTGCACCCCTCAGTCACGGAAGGAACACCCACCCCAAATTTCACGCTTCTAGGCCCAGCAGTTTTGGCAGGGCGGTGATGAGTCAGTCAGTGAGTCAGTGTGTCAGTCAGTGAGTGACTTTTCTCTTTTATATATATAGATATTTATTTCTTTAATTTCATCATCCAGCAGAAGAATTGAGTTCAGAGTGGCTCACCTCAGCAGTTAAAAATTCCTTCAAAGTTTTATATTTCACTAATAACAGACCACAGCTGTTGCAAAGTGAGGTACAATATAACAACATTCATCAGTAGAAAAAAACCATTCCCCTTTCCAGCATCTTAACTGCCCTTTTGCCATCTCTCTCTTCAATGCCTCTCAATTATCCCCCCCAGCTTCTTCTCAACCTGCCTGATCAGTTCACAGTTGGAATGCTGACAGTTGCATCTCCTCAGCTTGCTTGATTGGCATGGTATGTTGGCCAGAAGATGCAAACACCCTCACGCACACAGGTTAAGGCTTATATGAATATTCTTCCTTCCACTACCACTTTTATGGATATTCTTCCTATCTTTTTGCCACTAGAAAATCAGACTTGAGGGACTGTACACCGTGGAATCCAGAGCTGTAAAAGGGACTGCAGCAGAAAGGGAAATCTGGCACATATATGTGCCCCCCTGTGCACACACAAATGGTGTAGATGTAAAGATATTTTGTACTTTAGGTTTTCTCATGTCCTTCTCTTTCATTATTCAGGATCAGTTGTGTCATATAGCTGTGGCTCAGTGGTTAAAGATGCAGTGCTTGTCAACCTGAAGGTTGACAGGTCAGAGATTTGAGACCCAAGTGTTGCAAGATGGAGTGAGCTCAGATCCTACCAACCTAGTAAATGGTAGTAAATAAATAGGTACCACGTTGGTGCGTCTTTGGTGTTTAGTCCTACTGACCATGGAGATATATTTGGACAACACTGGCTATTTGGCATTGTAATGGGGATGAGCACCACCCTTAGAGCCAATCTCAATTCGCAGGGCAACTTGTGTGGGACCCCTTTACATTTCATTTGTCATTTGACATTTATACCCAGTTATGGTATCTCATAGAATCATAGAATCATAGAGTTGGAAGGGACCTAGTAGGTCATCTAGTCCAACCCCCTGCCTGCAGCAGGAAATCCCCCTAGAGCATCCCCGACAGGTGCTCGTCGAGCCTCTGCTTGAAGATCCCCAGTGAGGGAGAGTCCACCACCTCCCTTGGCAATCTGTTCCACTGCCGAACCGCCCTCACTGTCAGGAATTTTTTCCAGATATCCAACCGGAATCTCCTCTCTTGCAGTTTGTACCCATTGGTTCTAGTCCTGGTTTCAGAAGCAGCTATGAACAAATGAGCCCCTTCCTCCCTATCACAGCCCTTCAGGTATCTGAAGAGGGCAATCATGTCTCCTCTCAGCCTCCTCTTCTCCAGGCTGAACATCCCAAGTTCCCCCCACCTTTCCTGGTAGGGCTTCCCTTCCATCCCACTGATCATTCTTGTTGCTCTCCTCTGGACTTGCTCCAGTTTGGCTGCATCTTTCTTAAAATGAGGTGCCCAGAACTGAACACAGTACTCAAGGTGAGGTCTGACCAATGCTGAATAAAGAGGAACTAGAACTTCTCGCGACTTGGAAGCTGCAGACCTCTTAATGCAACCTAAAATGGCATTTGCCTTCTTTGCAGGCACATCACACTGCTGACTCATGTTCAGCTTGTGATCCACGGCGACTCCAAGATCCCGTTCACATGTTGTGCTGCCAAGCCAAGTATCCCCCCTTTTATACCTGTATTTTTGGTTTTTATTGCCCAAGTGCAGAACCTTGCATTTCTCCCTGTTGAAATTCATTCTATTTGTTACAGCCCAGGAATCCAGTTTATTCAGATCCTCCTGGAGGTTTCTCCTGTCTTCTGTTGTGTTTGCTACTCCTCCCAGCTTGGTGTCATCCACAAATTTGATCAGGCTCCCCTGTATCCCTTCCTCTAAGTCATTAATGAAAATGTTAAAGAGAACTGGGCCCAAGACAGAGCCTTGGGGTACCCCACTTGAAACCGACCTCCAGGTTGACACAGAACCATTTACTAAAACCCTTTGAGTGTGGCCATTGAGCCAGTTGCAGATCCACCTAACGATTGCCCCGTCTAGCCCATATTTTTCCAACTTCCCAATTAAAATGTCATGTGGGACTTTGTCAAATGCTTTGCTGAAGTCAAGATAAATGACATCCACAGCATTGCCACTGTCCAGTAAGCTTGTAACCCGATCAAAAAAGGAGATCAGATTTGTCTGGCAAGATTTATTCTTGGTAAATCCATGCTGGGTTGTTTTGATCACCGAGTACTTGTCTAGATGTGCACAAATTGTGTGTTTTATGATTTGCTCTGATATCTTCCCTGGGATTGAAGTCAATCTGACTGGTCTATAATTTCCCGGGTCTTCTTTTTTCCCCTTCTTAAAGATTGGGACTACATTTGCCCTCTTCCAGTCCAGTGGCGCTTCGCCACTCCTCAAGGATTTCTCAAAGATGATCAACAGAGGCTCTGCAAGGACATCTGCCAGTTCCTTAAGAACTCGAGGATGCAGCTCATCTGGTCCAAATGACTTGAATTCATTTAGGCCAGTTAAGTGGTTACGAACCAGTTCTCTGTCAATCTTAATCTGCTGTTCTGCACCATCCACGTTTTCATTACCTCTTTGTGGATGCAAGCACATCCCCGCATCAGCCAATGATCCCGCACCCCCATTTGCAAAGCCCTCCTTCCGAGAATAGACGGACGCAAAGGAGGAGTTTAGTAGCTCTGCCTTCTCCTGATTTCCAGACACCTGTTGTCCACCTTGGCCAGGAGCAGCCCCACCCCCTCGTTTCTCCTCCTGTTCCTCTGGGCATATCTAAAGAAGCTCTTTTTGTTATCCTTGACTCCCCTGGCCAGCCTCAGCTCATACTGAGCTTTAGCATTCCTGACCCCCTCCCTACAAGACCGGGCTATCTGCCTGTACTTCTCTCTGGTGATCTTTCCAGTCTTCCACTCCCTATACTTCTCTTTCTTTAATTTCAGTTGATCCCCAAGTTGCTTGTGGAGCCAACCTGGTTTTTTCAGGTTTTTCCCCCCTTTCTTTTTCATGGGAATTGTTACTGACTGTGCTTGTAGAAGCTGCCTCTTAAGGAGCTCCCACCCATCTTGGGCCCCTTTCCCCATTAGATCATCAGCCCATGGGATCCCACCTATGACTCCTCTAAGCCTGTTAAAATCAGCTTTCCTGAAATCCAATGTATAAGTTTCACTCTGCACTCTTTTTATTTCCCACATTATTCTAAATTCCAGCAGCTCATGATCGCTTTCCCCTAAAGTTCCTGCCACGTTGACCCGGTCAATCAGTTCATCACAGTTAGTTAAGATCAGGTCAAGGATGGCCCCTTCCCTTGTTGTTTCCTCCACCTTCTGGATCATGAAGTTATCTTCCAGGCCCATCAGGAATTTATTGGAGTTTCCATGTTTGGCTGAGTGTGTCTCCCAGCAAATGTCTGGATAGTTAAAGTCCCCCATTACTACTACCTCATATTTCCTTACAACGCCTGCCAGTTGCTCCAAGAAGACATCGTCTACTCCTTCTCCTTGGCCTGGCGGTCTATAGTAGACGGCCACCACAATGCTTTGTTTCTTGTTTTTCCCCCTAACCTTTACCCAAACACACTCCACAGGGATATCCGGACCAGTTTCCTGGATTTCAGAGCAGGTATATACGTTCTTGACATATAATGCTACTCCGCCTCCCCTTTTGCCACTTCTATTCCTCCGGAACAGCTGATAGCCTTCTATCACTACAATCCTAACTTATGCCAGACAGAATGGCCTAGATATGGCAGTCTCAAGTAGGCCATATCCAGAGTTGACAGTCCAAATCCATAGGGGAAGGAGGCTGCTAAGCTGGCCTAATTGCTGCTGAGTAGCAGCTAGCAGTACATCTGCTACTTCAGGCATGCTCACTGGGGACCAAGTATGCGAACCTGGGGAAGGCTTGCTTCCAAGACGACCTGCCTCAGATCCTACTGAACTAGGAACAGCTGGCAACCAGTCACATCTGCAGCATGATGGAAAGAAAGGGCATGGCTGTCTGCAGAGTCAGGTGCCAGAACTGCAAAAGGAAAAAAGCAACACACACACACACACACACACACACACACACACACACACACACACACACACAAATGTACAGCACCCAAGATAAATGGGTGACAGGACCAAAGAAAAGCTGGGAACACGCACATCCTTGGTTGTCCTGTGGTTCATGGAAACACTACAGTATCTGTAGTGTAGGGTGGGTGCAAGCGGACTGGCTCCTGGGGTGGACTATTGGAGTTGAGTTACAGTTAGGTGAGTTTGACAGGCAGGAGTGGTGCTTAGGATGGCCTAGGATTTAGAACTTTTTCTTTCACTTCCATTTTTACTCTGTCTTATCATGGGCCTCAATGGGTCTACTCAGATTTGTGCCTTTGGCAGCCTAAGTCAGAGGAGCTGAGAAAGTTTTATATAGAGAGATTCTGAAACTTTAATGTACTCCACTAACAAATTGGAAATGGAGGAAGAAACAAGCTAAAGGTCTGATCCAAACAAGAGCAGTAAGAGCAGCAAGGACAAAACAAAGTTATCTGTGCTAGTATAACTGGGCACCATTAAGTATGAGCAAGGGACAGCAACACACAACACTCCTGTCTCAATGTAATCAGCAGGCATTCTCCAAAACAATACTGCTTCACATTGCATAACAAATTGGCTAATATTCATAAAAAACCAGTTGCAAAAATGAATGCATCAACTGCCCATTCATTTTTTTATTGACATGTGGCTAAATTCTTCATTTAAAACACCTAAAAGTAAGGCTTTTCACCAGAAAGCAGTATACATGAGCATGAACTTTCCTTTTCCCCAGACTGGCTACCAACATTTTCTAATACACCACCTCCACATCTCTGAAGACACCTACCCTACAATCCAGAGTAACTACGGGAGCACGTAAGAGACATTACGTGTACCCGCAGTTACTGCACCACCGAGTGAAAACCTATTGGAAGCTTATATTGCAATCCAGAGCAAATTGTTCTTACACTGGTGCAAGGACTCCCCGTAGTTACTCTGGATTGCGCCCCTAGTCTTAAAAAGGGAGTGGCTGAACTGTGAGACAAACTGATACATGAGGACTGCCATTATCAAATGTTTAGACTTTAATCTCAGAATCTGTTGTGGAAAATGGAGCAGCAACTAGTCAGAGAAGATTCTGAAGCTTAGACAGCATTGCACCAGGAGTGGGTAACTTCCAACCCAGATTTGTTTAATCTAGTGCCTGATCCAGTAAATTGTCGTTATGGCTTTGTTCTTCCAAGGAGGAATTGGACAGCATTTAATAGGACTCGCACTAACCACGGTAGATGCCAATACTGAAAATACAAATGGGGTATGTTGATAATCCTAATTGTGACTGCAGGAAAATTTCCTTTAGACTGCAATGGAATGTCCCTTTAGAAGGTACTCTGGCTCCGGCAGGAATTACACTAACTCAAGAGTACTGCTATCCAATGGTTAAATGATTTATAAGGGTGCAATCCTAATTTAGGCCAGCCTAATTCATCAGTCTTCCCATTCCCATGGTGATGTAAGGAGGCAAGTACATGTCTGTGCTCTGGCCTAACCCTCACCCCAGAGAGGTGCACTTTTGTGACTCTCTAGAGCAGAGGTGTCCAAACCCAGCCCGAGGGCCAGTTGTGGCCAGTGGCAAGCCTCAATGCAACTCATGGCAAGACTCCTTCATCAGACTTGCAATATATCTTACACACACTTATATTTAAACTAGCAAAAACATACCCATGTTGTGGTAGTAAAATTCCCCCGTAAGCCATTCCCCCACTGCACAATAACCCCCCATGAGGAACAACCCCCATGCACAACTTCCCCGTACCACATCCCCCCATGTGTACCACCACTCCATGTGCACCACTCCCAAGCACACCATCCCCCATGCGCAATGTCCCCCATGTGCAACATCCTCTCATGTGCAACATCCCTTGGCTCAACATCCCCCATTTGCAACATTCCCCATGCACAACGTCCCCCTCATGTGCACCATCCCCCATGCTCCCATTAGGCATCACTATGGGCAGATATGCTAGGCAGCCCTAATGCTTTTTAAAAGGGCTGCCGGCCAGTGTATGTGAAGCATAATTTGTTACATGAAGCGGAATCCTAGAGAAATTTTTGTTTGTTATGTGGATCAGTTGTTACGCGAGGCAGTTGTTTTGCAAGGTATACCATTGTATAGGGAGGAAAATGCATTGTGCCACTTTTCCACCCTCTTCTGGTTGGAATTTCCGAAAACTGGTTCTTAGTGGGTGCCTCCAGCACAGAAGGAACACCCCCCTCCCAAATTTCATGCTTGTAGGTCTAGTGCTTTTGGCGGGGTATTGATCAGTCAGTCAGTCAGTGCATCAGTGAGTGAATCAGTGACTTTCAATTATATATAATTGAGAGATGATGTGGCCCTCCTGCAAAAAACGTTTGGACACTCCTGCTCTAAGGCACCAGTTTTCAACCAGTGTGCCACAAATGGTCTGCAGGTGTGCCGCGGAAGTTTGGAGTAAAGATCAATTACATTAATAGAGCCAATGGGAGTTTGAGCCCCCATCAGCCGCATGGTATGCCTTGTCAATGGTCAAAAAACTGATGGTGTGCCCTGACCATTTCAGCACCTTGTCAGTGGAAAAAGGTTGAAAATCACTGCTCAAAGAACCCTATCTGAAAATACCAGCAATGGGCAGCCCAATCCTACTCTGCACTGGAACAGGCAGGCCAACTGGTCTGTGCAGTATTCAGCCCAGGAAGGGAAGAGACTGTGGCATAACTTAGATCAGTGGTATTCAGATGTTTGAGCCCTGGACCCACTTTCAAATTTAAAAATTTGTCCAGGACCCCTGTCAAACTTACTGGGATGCTCCTCCAGTTCTACTTGGAAGTAAGTCCCAGTGTGTTCAATGAGACTCCCAGGAAAGTTCAGTGCCAGATTCCAAAAAGGTGGATTCCACCCTCTTACCACCCCCCTGACCCAAGGTCGTGACTCCTCACATGTGTCCCAATCCCCACTTTGAATATCACTGACTTAGAGTAAGGGAATATTTAACCCCTTCCCCTTAGTCACACACCAGCCACTCCTCTGGGCTACTTGGCTCTGTGTCAAGAAAATTGCTGTTGCAGATCTGAGCAGTGTAATAACAGTGAAATACCTGGATGGCTAGGAAGGGGATGTTAAGATTTGGTCTGTGGCTGAAGCCAGTCCCACCACAACCCAAAAACCCTCTCTCCTACTACCCTCCCCAACCCTTCATGCTAGCTTGCCTACCTACACCAGTGGGAACTTACCCCCTACAAGTGGTGTGGGGCCTGGATCAAGTATCTGAGAGCCAGCACACAAACATGCACTGGTTCAGCCTGCTCTAAAAGATGCATGAACATAATTAATGGCACATTTGAGCCACTCCTGGGTCAGCACAAACTGGTTCAGTTCTCTCTCTCTCTCTCTCTCTCTCTCTCTCTCTCTCTCTCTAGATTGTACACAGAATCTAAAACTTTTTACATGTAAGTATATGTTCTACTACTGAGCAATGTCCCCTTCTGCATCAATATGGCTGGTTTCTGTTAAAAAATCTGCTTTTGTTTCTGATTTTTTGAAAAATATGTACTTTAGGATTAAACATACTTTGAGTGATTCCATATTAGACTCACCATTCCACTAATGCTTTGATTTTGCCCAAAATAAAGCAGAAGTCAGTCAAAACACACTGCCATTTTCCTGGGAATGATAAAGCTGAGCAGCCTAGCAGTCCAAAAGGAAAAAAGAATCCTCTTTGTAGAAGTAGGCTTCTTCTGACTTCTTGATTCTGGCCTTTACAGCTCTGTTTCAAAATAGAGAGTGACAGATCAGGGAACTATCTCCCTCTTGAGTGACCCAAGCTTGATCCCTCTGGCCATGGGACTGCTTTCAGTGACATCTTTGTGAGAAACCATGTCATATGTTGTCAGGTAGCATTGTACATGTCTTTATTTGCAACGGTCTGAAAATCCTGGGAACCCTGGATTCCCAGCAAAATGAACATTCAGCTGTACTTCACAAGTGCCTGTGTACATATGTAAAGCAGCCCTCCGTGAAAGATTGCAGCCTAAAAAAATACCTGGGTAGCTTTCACCAATAAAAATATCCAGTAGTGATGTCACTGAAACACCAGATGGTGCTTTGCCACCCACTTTGGCACATGTTAAACACAGATGTCTGAAAATGTTCTTACTAAATTCAGCCACTATCTGTAGCATCAGAAAACATAAGGCAGATCCACAAATAGCAAAGAAAATTGATTGAATTCACTAGCTTGCCCATAAACTAACTATAAGCAGGAATAGAGCCATAGTAAGCCACCTACAATATTGCCCTGCTAACCCATCAGAGTTTGAGTCATCCAGCACTTCTGCTAGGAAAGGTCTACTAAATGAAATCCTTTGGAGCCTTACAGCCTCCCCCTCTCAGTGGAAGAGGAAATGTTGGGAGATCAATGCTCGTCTTGGGACACAACTCAGAGATTACTAATTGGTCACATCTTTCATGGTCTCTTTAGAAAATTTAAAGCACACAATTTTTTCAGTCAATCCTTTTACTTAATGGTAACACTGTAGTTCTGAGATATGGTACAAAATTTGTGGGTATGTGTAAGTACTAAGGTCTGCCTTTAGAATGCCCAGAATCTTAACTAGGTCCAAAATGCAACAGAATTTTCACCAGGTCTAATTTTTCTGGAGCATGTTTTTCCTCCACCATTACCTCAGCTGCATTGGCTCCTTGTCCATTTCTAAGTCTAATTCAAAATGTTGGTTATTGCTTTTAAAGCCCTAAAACAGTGGTGTTCAAAGTGGGGGTCGGGACCCACTTGGGTGGTCACAACTTCATTTCAGGGGGGTCACAAAAAGCTGGATGCAGCCATCTTGGAATCTGGCACTGGGCACATTAAATGTCTCTTCCAGCCATGACATCACATCACTTCTGCGGTGTCCCAGAAAGATTGTCATTCTCAGAAGAGGGTCCCAGGGTGAAATGCTTGATCACCACGGCCATAAAGAACTCTTCTTTGGGCCATGTTACTTGAAAGTCCAGCTCCATCACCATAATCCAGTCTGTGAATAATCCAGTCCTCCCATCAGGGGACGCTCTATTCCATGTCCTGCCACTGTCAGAGGTGTGGTTTGTGGGAGTGAAGGGGAGTCTTCTACAATGTGGCGCCAAGGATAGAACTCCCTATCCTGGTAGATCAGATTGGCTCCTTCTCTAATGACTTTCAGACGCCAAGCATTTTTGTTTCAGTGCGCCTATGGCTTGGTTAGCTCCAAAATTAGTTTGTCCTGGCTTTTTTTTCCATGATACTACTATCTGCTGTGCTGCTGATTTGATTAAATGGTTTTTTAAATATATTGTATGGTTGTTTTCATTGCTGTTTTTGATGTTCACCACCTAGAGCATCTATTAGAGAGAAAGGTCTGATACAAATATTTTAAATAAATAACATAACATCCAAAAATAATATCTCCAGGCTAAAAAGCCTGTGATTAAAAAATTCATTCGGAACATATCTTTTGGTCTTTAAGGTGTCTTGCCACTAGCATTCTTTCAGAGTTCTTCATCCATATGAGTTATATAACCTTTTTGTTTAATGATCAAAGAATACACAGTCTCAAAATATTTGCAACCTGTACAGTTTAGAGCAGAGCTACAGACTGGTCTCGGGGCATGATCTGAGAGCTCCTGATGCAACCATCTTGCTGAAGTTCTGGTCAGCACTTAGACAGGCGATTGTCTGGGAAACCTATATACAGTATACCATATTGAATGATATGAGAAAATACAGGGTATAAATATGAATATATACAAAAATATTACTTTAAAAACATAAGAAGTACATTTGTATAAATACTTCTATCTTTATATATTTACATATTTAAATATATATACTGTAAATATATTTATATTTTTGTATAAAAGCTTTTGCATTTGTACTTTATTGTTAAGGTGAAAATGCAAACTAGCAATGGTCCTGAATAATTACCTAATTTGGTATATGAATTTGTCCATCATATAATGTTCAAATGTGTAACAAATCAAAGGTAACTTTTTTCAACTCAAACTGTAAGTGAAATTGTGAGCATGAATTATCAGAAGACAAAGCACGCAAAGTGCATGCAAAAATTGTTCTTAATGTTAACACTTTACTCTGGATGAATCTCTCTTTGATTGCTAAGAATTTTTGAAATGGGGATTTAATTTACAAAACAATACTGCACTGTATGAACAAAGCAGCTGATAACACACACGTCAAAACTTGGAAATCTCAGATAGAGAACTGATATGACCTACAATAACAATTATAATGGGATAAAAATTAATTAGATCAACTATCCTGCTCTGGCAAATTTAGATACCTATAACTTAGGGCGCAATCCAGAGTAACTACGGGGAGTCCTTGCTCTGGTGTAAGAACAATTTGCTCTGGATTGCAATATGAATTTCCCATAGGTTTTCACTAGGTGATGCAGTAACTACGGGTACATGTAATGTCTCTTACGTGCTCCGTAGTTACTCTGGATTGTAGGGTTAGAGACTTTAAGGTTGAGACCCATGTTTCACTTTACACCATTAGGCTATTTCATTTATACTATTCAGGATATCACTGCAGCTGGATTCACAGACCAGTGCAGTGACCTTTCTTCTGAATGCATCTCTGTCTCTCCATTCCGCAGAATTACATGGCAAAGCTGTTCCTAGAACGTATCACTGTGGTGGAGTGAAATGTAGAGGAATAACATTTTGGAATGCTCCCACACTAAATTAAAAACAAACAAACAAAATACCTCTCCATGTTCATTGAAAAGATAGCATATAAAGGGGAAGGCTAGACTACATTGCTTCTGATGTAAGAAGCCACTAGTGTAGCGTCAGCACCAGGGCCTAGGTTGGGTCTTGGTACCAAGGAAAAGGAACAAATTGTACTCTTGAGCCTGCACCCATCCAATTCATAGTGGAGGTCGAATGCATAGTCGGGTCTTAAAGATGGATAAGACAAGAGGTCATGTCAGTTCATTGTCTCTCTAGTGCTGGCTTGTGTACATTCCTGTATTTCAAACTAATACCTCAAGATAAAATAATGGATGCTCAGAGAAGAGATGACAGAAACCATCCCCTTGCCGAGCACACTCAATAGTGTTTTTCAAAGTCAGTTTATGACATGCCAGTGAGCCTTTCAAATCCCCATCAAGAAATGTGTTCCCCACCCATCCTGTTATGAACCCAATGTTTCAGAACTCTTTAACTTAGCAGAAGCCAGTAGATAAGGGGAATTAAAAGCACATAAGGGGGGGAAGAAGGTGGCTCTGTGCCGTCCACTAGGTACCAGGGATAGAATTGTTCAGCAGAGGTCCAGCTAATCCAGCAGGAAAACACCCTTTAGGCCTGTTCAGAATCAGACTTAAACCCATAAAATCCAGAGAATTCAGAGATAAGCTTGGATATCTGGACCCATGTCCTGCCCTCAATTAACCTAATTGTTCTGCAAGTAGCAATTAATACCAACAACTGGGGAAGGCATTCCTTTGGAGTGAAGTATCTTCAACATACTTTGCTTTCTTCTTCAAATTCTGAGCACAGTCCATCAAGAAGTTCCCCTGTGCCAGATCTGTTGAAATGAAGGATGAATTGTTTTCCACAGTAACTTGGTACAGGTTCACATTAGACTTAGCTGTCTATAGTATTTATATCTCCCTTGCTTGGTGAAACTTAGTTATGGTTAGTTTCTATGAAACTCATTTTGATAGTAAGCAGAAAATTTCTCAAAATATGGTTCACAAGGACTATACAATCAATAACATTTTAGCAGTTTTGGAGGAGACAGAGGGATAGCTGTTTTTTGAATTTCAGCACTGCAATCACTGCTGCTGATTCTGCCTCCCATCCCAGGTCCAATTTACCACCCCTTGTGTAATATATTCCCTCCCTGCTCTCCCCTTGCCCTCTCCTGCCTCTGCTGCCTGATGCTGTTTCTTACCTGCTTTAGCATGTCTTGAGGTCTGCACTAGCGTTGGTAGGACAGTGCCAACACCTGCCAGTGTTATAATTCCTATAGTGTTTAAGGTGCACATACTCAGAGCACACACACTACTGGTGCAAACTCAGTACACACGTCTCTTGTATCCACAGAACCCAAATCCACAGATCCATTTTTTCTCCTATTTACCATCCTATACCATTCACCTTACTCTCTGGAGGTGAGGTTTCTCTGTGAAACTGAAAGTGCCATTTTTAATGCCTTATACGAGAAGTCTCTGAGAAACCAACAATTATGCTTTTATTCCCAACTGCCAGGCCCAGAAGACCTTCTGGAGTCAAGGGGAGTTCCATTCCTCTCCACTCTTGTGTTTGTGGAATCTTGTGGAATCCATCCACTCATGGATTCACATAACTGAATGGCATTCTGGAATGTAACCACCATGGATAGTCCACCTATACAGGACTGTGATGCGAGATGGTTGCCTCTGACAGCAGTTTGACAGAGGCATTAATTTATACCTGCACACTCCACTGCTGTTCCTCCTACCACTCCCTGGCCTGGATAAAGAAGAGGTGAAAGGAACAGAAGAGGAAATGTGAAGTTCTTCAGTCTTACTTTTCTAAGTTATATTCCAAGGTTGAGCTCTGGTGCACACACACACACACACACACATACCCCCCAAAAAATACAAGTTCTATGACTGGGCCATGGTAAACCATAATGGAGAGCATAGTTTCACAGTAACAATCCTTTAGATCAAGGGTCTCCAAACTCTGGACCTGGGAACAAATGTTGCCCTTGGTGAGCCTCATTCCAGCCCTTGGCAAGCGCCCTCCAACTGGCCCTTGGGCAATCCCTGTAGTCCTCAAGAGGCGAGGGGAAGTTCTGCTCTCCACACCTCGGGATGGTATTTTGAGGGCTGGGGAAGCTGCACACATCTCCTCCTCTCTGTGTATGAAAGTGCTTATGAACTGCTATGAAGATCAACTTCTCTATGTATTGGAAAGTATTTATCAAATGATTTGAATCCTTTCATTTATTCACAAGTTCCATCACTAATATATTCATTTATGTAAATTTATTCAAATTTGAAATGTAAATCAATCCTTTTTTCACAGTATCAGAAAGACAATATGGCCCTCCTGCCAAAAAGTTTAGAGACCCCGGCTAGATGGCAACAAATTAACCCACTCTTATGTAACTTCAAAAACTCTCTTGATCTTCTCTTATGGTAATAATAATCTTCACCTACCTTGTAAAAAGTATTAAAAGATCATATTTGAACAGTCAAAAGCACTTTGCAAATACCTATTCTTTTATTGTTATTTTTATATATCCCAATCCTAGAGGTGGGTTTGAAGAAAAAGTTCTTTGTAGAATGAAAGTTCTTTGTACACACAAGGAATATATACTGTATTTACTATCTAACTTGTCTTTAGCACTATAGTCCATGCACTTACAAGCAAAAAAGCACACACTGTTGGAGAACTCAGGACCTGCCATAACAGAGGTGATGACTAAGGTAGCAATACATTGTGTTAAATCCAACTCATGATGTGTGAAAACCTACACTATTGCATCAACGGAACTGACCTTCTTGGCTATTAAAAGCAACAAACTTGGTCTCCAGTTCTATCTTAACCAGCACAAAATGCTTCAGGAAAAAAGGAACTATATTTAGGTATCATCATGATATTGCTACATAGACATTTTCATAACCACTAATTACTCTCTCTCTCTCTCTCTCTCTCTCTCTCTCTCTCTCTCTCTCTCTCTCTCTCTCCAAGCTGTGTAGAAGTAAGTTGGATAAATATATAATTAGAGTGTTTCAACATGTAGGCTGGCTCATGACATTTTTCTATCAACGCTTTCTCACTTTGCCAAACTGCATTTCTATTTTATTTAATCAATCTTGGCAAATATGTTTTAATCCAGTCCATTGTGGCCTGTTTGGAAGGATTTTGTATCTCTACTGAGGCACCGAGGATGATCATAGTAGATAAGGTATCAGCAGGTCATAGTATGTTCAGATTAACAGGCAATTTACTTTAGGAGAATCTGATGTAATGGCTGATGATTTCAGACTGAGAACCTATTTTCACCATCAGTTATGCTGACATAGGAACTCCTGAACTAACTTCAAACAGTGATTGATATGTTTATACATCCAGGGAGTGATTCACTGCCCAATTCTATCATTGAGAAACACTAGTGCAATGGTTCCCATACCTTTAGTGCCATGATCCACCTTATCCTTAGTAGTGGGTCACAACACAATGCCACTATCAGCAACGCAGTGCCCATGGAGGCCTCTTTTGGGTTGTGCCAGGCTGGCAACCTCCACTTCACTGGTCTCTGAGGATTCCAGAACACCCCTATTAAAGTGACTGGTTGCAAATTTGAGTCCACAAATCAGAAGTTGCTTCCAATCTCTTCTGAATGCTGTTGGATATGATTCTTGGCATGCATTTCAACTTCATGGAGACTGGCAAGAAAACAGTGATTTCTTATAGGTAAGGCCATCAGTTCAATTACCTCAACTACTAATGAGTGGCGGCAGCTGAGTGCCCCTATGCATAGTGAGGTCAGGGAAATCATTGTTCCCCTGAACTTGAAATTATCTCCAAAATGACAAAATCAGGAATATGAAGAAACACATTATACAATATCAACTTTTGGATGGTTACTCCTTTTACTGATTATGAAAGATTAATTAATAAAACACAGAAAGACAGGCAATCAGATATTTCAATATCAACACTTTAGTTACAACTGAAAGTAGCCATTGGAGCATCAATCTGACTTTTTCATAGTGCCATATAGCATAGGTTTTTCATGTTTGTTTCTGGTTATGCTAAGAGTTCAGCATATAATGGAGAAATTTATAGTTCTTATAGGGGGTTGAAAAGAAGAACTTGTATAATACAGGTGTCCCTTGTTATCCACTAGGGCCCCATTCTGGAACCTCCAGTGGGTAAAATAAAATCCATGTATAAAGAAAACAGTTGAAAAACAGGTTTACAATACAATCCTCTTCGTGTCTACTCAGAAGTAAGTTCTATTGAGTTCAGTAGGGAAAATGCAGCCTTGCTCTTAGGATTGCAGCCTTGCAACCCACTTCCAGGTTCCTTGCTCTTCTGTTGTGCCTAATGGAATAAGATAATGCCTCAATATTTGCAGGGATTTGATTCTGGGACTGAAGAATGGAATGAAAGTAGAAAAGCAGTTTTTTTAACTCTGATTTGTGGTGGCCATTTGTGTTGAGTGAAATCCATGTATTAAAAAAATCCATGTATACCTAGGTTGGACTTGTATTCATATGTGTAAATGTTGATTGAAATAGATTTACCAAAAAAAACCCACAAAGAGTACTGTCCTGCCAGGCATTTGGAAACAAGAAAAAACCAAGTTGTAATGCCACAATTCACAAAACTTTGGTATGAATAGATCTTGGAGCCCCAAGTTATTTGCTGTCAGCAATGAAATATTGGATCCAATAACCATTATTTCATTATTGAAATTGTTTTGTTACAGTTTATTGGAAATGTGGGGCCATGATGGGGCCAACATGCAATGTAAGTTATGAAGCCAAATATTTTAAGAGCTAATGTTACATGTTTTCCTGTTACAGTTATCCATGTGTCATTTAAAGATTTACCGTATACACTAAAAGAAACAGGATTGGGTAACCCAAATAAGCAAAGTAGTTTCTGATACAATTAAGAGGGGAAGGCCTATTGTAATATTTGTCCAGGAAATACTACATAGGTGATCAACAGATAAATTATTACATCATTCCTCTTTTGGGAAGTATAGCTCAGCAAGAGGAGTCTTCAAATCATGGAAAGTTTTGAGTTTTTATGATACCCTTAGAAATCTAAAAAGGTGTTACAGCTCATGCTTTCACTGGGTTGAATTTATGTTCCAAACAAGGGCAAAAGTCTATTTCCAAAAGAAGCTTCTCAGCCCACTGAATGAAACATCAGGGTGGCCATCATGACCCTTTCAAAGTTTGAACTTAACAAAATTTGCTTACAGATTATGATCTGGCATAACTCCAATGGAAGTGTGTGGGACTATTATATGCATATTATTCTCCTCACCATAGTTTTTAATTATTCCCACATTGATTATATTCTTACAACAGGGGCCTGGTCACAGACTGTGGTTGAATCAGAAATTAGCCAGCTCACAGCCTCTAAAAATGCATCTGTCTTAAGATTCATGGATAATTCCATCCATTTTTCCCTTTGTGGTGTATCAGTTCACTGCTTTGTGAAGAAAGCATATGATGAAGACATTCAAGAGCTGCATTTTGTGCAAAGAGCTGTACAGACTTATGAAAGCTATTCTGTATATAAAATACAGATATAAAAATACAGTGTATCTGCCCAAAATACCTCCTTACCATCCATGAAATACCCTCTTGCTACCTTTTCCCACCTCCTTTGCCACCTGGCTCAAATGTACCTTGTTGGACCAAAGCAGGGTCTAGATCTACCCCACCCTCACCCCAAGGCTGGCACAGATCTTCATACCAGCCCAGCTAACTCTTGAGGCAAAATGAATGTGCTTATGGCACATTGTCAAAACACAGGAATCAGCATTAGAAGGCCTGTGCTGGCTCAAGCAGTGCTCTGGATTGTGCCCTAAAACAATTTTTAAAATATATTTTTTCCACATTATATAATATCAACCAATTCATATACATTTGAGAAACATGTTGTTTTGTAATTAAAAAGTCACACAAAATTGGGAAATCTTCTAGCCACTGAGCTATATGTTGGGAAAATTCACTGAAATCGATCTTTCATATGACTTTTAATCCCTACTTCACCCTTCAATAACATAAGCCCTGTTCAGTCATTACTTATCTCATGAATAGCAATGTGCAGTCATGGTCAATGGGAGCACACCAAAAATATCCATCCCTGAACTCATAACAAGAAGTAACCCAGGTTCTTCCCCCCACCCCATGATTACCACCATTCTAAATTAGAGGAATATTTTCTCCCAGGTATAGCATTTGTCTCTTCAAACAAATACTGTAGTCATGGAAAGAACTACAGAGTGTGAAATCTCTGGAGCGTAGTTCTTATTGGTAAGCTGTTGACCCCTTGACAGATGCCAGCTGTGTCTCTATTAATTGGGGCAAAAGAGAAGGGCGCATGTAGCACGTGTGCCAATGGAATTTTCTCACAGACCCCAAAAATGATGCAGTAGTCTGGCACATATCTTCCAATGGCCCCCTAGGGAAACTAACTGCTGATCATAGGCCTACCCTGGCAGCCAGTGAATGTAGCATAATTAAGAGACTGTAAGATAAGTCACAGGTTTCAATGCCCACTCAATGAGGAAACTAAGGCTGCAACCCTAACCCGCAGTAAGGCCAGCATAAGCCCTAACACAAGACCAATATGCTGCACTGGAACTGTTACAAAACTGCCATAATTTGGGTTGCCATAATTCTCTTCCACAAAATTGGGACAGGACCCTCTGTCCTGTCC
Source organism: Cryptoblepharus egeriae (assembly GCA_030015325.1). Lineage (NCBI taxonomy): Eukaryota > Metazoa > Chordata > Lepidosauria > Squamata > Scincidae > Cryptoblepharus > Cryptoblepharus egeriae. Next base: position 64,581,583 of record JAREYC010000001.1, on the reverse strand, counting down.
AATATGTGAACATAGACATGCGCTTGCCTTGTTACATCACCACCAAAATGGGAAGACCAATGAGTTGTGCCAGCCTAGGTTAGGATTGCACCCTCAATGGACTATCTTGGGCCAGTCACTGTCTCTTCACCTGACCTACCTCAAAGAACTGTTGTGTGATTTTATAGGGGGGAACATGAATATCAGTCAGAAAAAATATGAAGTAAACATGAACAATAAAGCATGCATGTCTTGGAATATTGAGGCTTTAGATACACCAGAACAGTAGTGGGCTTCAGGGGGTTCTCACATGTTCTATAGAACCCTTTGCTAATGAGTGCCCGGTTCTGAGAACCGGTTACTAATGGGACATAGAACCTGTTGTTAATTTAGGTTATTAGGACATAGAACCTGTTATTAATTTATTTGAATCCCACCACTGCACCAGAATCAAGCTTGGACAAATTTAATCGGTGTCCTGCGGGAATGACAAGATGAAAAGCAGGATCAGAATCTTATATTTCTCCAGCACTGTTGTAGATATTATGAAATAAGAAGAAGCTTTACATGAACACACAGAGCACAATCCTAATCATGTCTACTCAAAAGCAAGCCCTATTGTGTTCAATGGGTCATACTCCCAGGAAAGTTTCTTTAGGATTGCCGCCACTCATGAACATAAAAACCTGGTTGAATATCAGACTGTCTATATCCATATAAATACACTCTGGCTGCAATTCTAAAGGAAGTAAGATCCATTGAACTGGGAGTAAGATCCATTGAACACAATGGGGCTTACTTTTGAGTAGACATGATTATGATTGTGCTCCCAGACTGCTCAATCCTCTGCAGGATCTTCTACTCAGAAGAAAGTCCCATTATGTTCAGTGGGGCTGACTCCAAGAAAAGTGTGCATAGGATTGTAGCCTGAGTCATTAATAACCACCTTAGAAATTACAGAGCTTGACTGAATAGGCTTATTGAAAATGATTCACTCCGAGGTGCTACTGAAGAACACACACACCCACAGCTCCCATTCCTATTAAGAAGAGTGACTTGCTTACAATTACAGGAAACCAGAACCTCAAAGGCTTGAGTGTGGATAAGTTGCTCCCAGACCCAGTGAGAGTAGTTAATTTTGGCTCCTCTTTCTTGAGGCCCAGAGATATTATCTTCTTAGAATTATCTTAGAATGAGAGTGTGGCTAGTCACACTATTCACTGAGCATTCCAAGTGCACCGCTCCACATTTTTATTGAACATGTGGACACACACGTTTAATTTTTATTAATTATAAAACACACAAATTTAACTGGTTTCAAAGTCATTATCTGTCCTTTGGAAGTTTTGCGTCTGGGCTAGTGGGATGAGACTAGCAGGCAAGCGATGGTGGGCAATGCAAAAGCAGCTGTTTGTGCAGAAGAGCAGGACCTTCTGCTATATAGGACCAGGTAGAGCCCTGTTAGCCTATTGGGTCATGTAAATCCCTGAGTAGATGCAACACTCCCACATGGTTGTCGCCAGAAGTCATAAGTCTCTGACTTCTGGTTGTCACCAGAATTCATAAGTCTGACTTATGACTTCTGGTTGTTGCCAGAAGTCATAAGTCTCTGGAGGGTAGTTCATATTGGTAAGCTGTGGACCCCTTGACAGTAAGTGACAGTGAGAGTAGGTGTACACAAGAGAATTGGCAGCACAAAAGGTGAAGGTGGCAAAGTGAAGAAGTTCCATCTTTCTGATGACACAGATAAAGAAGCCCTGGACTGAGACCTTTGGCACCAGGTTCTGGGAGAGAAGAATAAGAATTCTTATAATTTTCATTGAACACAACACCTTTCCGGAAAAAAAAGCAACCTAAGGGTTTTTCAGGGTATTAAGTCTCATTACGAGGGAAGATACAGGGTGGATTTTCTAAGGGATCACAGTTTATAAAAGAGGGGCCACATGTCTATTGGCATAAGTGAAATGCTTTTTTTTATAGCAGAAGTGTCTGTGAGGAAAAGCAATCACTGGGCCTAGAAGTGTGAAATTTGGGGAGTATATTCCTTTCATGATGTAGGCACCCACTAAGAACTGATTTTGAGAAATTCAAACCAGAAGGGGATGAAAAGGGGCACAACATGTTTTTGTCCCTATACTTAACACTGAAGAAACACTAACTCATCCATACCCACGCTCAAATCCCCAGATCTAAAAGCATGAAATTTGAGGAGTGTATTCCTTCTGTGATGTAAGCACCTGCTAAGAACTGATTTGATACCCAATGCCAGATGGTCCCTGCTGCCTGGTGTTGCTCACTGGTGCCTGGTACCCCCAGGTCTGTCTGGTGGTGCCTGCTGGTGCCCAGTGCTGTGTAGTTTTGGATGGAGCCTGCTAGGAGTGCCTGGTCTCTGGTGGTGTCCATTGCTGCCTGCTGGTGCCCACTGCCCATTGCATGATGGTGCCTGGTGCCACCCAGTGGTGCACTGTGCCCAGTAGGGATGCCCTGTGCCCAATAAGGATGCCCACCAGTGCATGCTGCTGCCAGCCACTCCCCCCTAGAAACCTCTGGTGCCCAGTACCTATTGTTGGCCAGTAGTGCCCAGTGCCTGCCAATGCCCACCATTCCCCGTGCTCACTAGTGCCCAGCCATAACCAGAGCCCACAAATATTCTTGAAATTTTACTACCACAACAATCGGTTAATTCCACTAGTATATGAATAAAAGAACTCACTAGAAGAGCTGGATAAATTATTAAAATTCTGAAAGTGTTGAAAGCGGTAATTCAAGCAATCATTGGTCAAATCTTACATGAACTTCCAGAACTAGAGCAATGATTTTCAATCTTTTTCATCTCATGGCGCACTGACAAGGCTCTAAAACTGTCAAGGCTTACCATCAGTTTTTTGACCATTAACCAGACACACAATGTTTGCTGGTAGGGGGATCAAATCCAAGTGATCCCTCCAAAGTCTCATGGCACACCTGCACACCATCTGCAGCACACCAGTGTGCCACAGCACTGGGGTTGAAAATCATTGTCCTGGATTATAAAATGAGATTGGCATTTATAAGCTGTGAAAGGAAACAACCAAAAGAAGTCTGTGATTCTGAATGTGAACTCAGAAGATAAACATGTTCAGCTCAAGTGAGATTGTTTGCAGGTGGAAGGGACTACAGGATAAAGAGGCATATTACAAAATGACTGGCCTGTTCAGATGTTCAAAGCAGTCTACAAATCACAGGTTCCATGCTTGTTTGGCGAGTAAAATTTCTCCATCACCGTGTATTACGTGATCCCAAATAATTGCTCCAATTATGTAATTTGATATAATTATACTAATTACATAAACAGAGAATCATTTACTAAGTTATTCCACAACCAACTTTGGAAGGACATTAAAGAAACCGATTATTTTTTTCTTCTATCTACACTGCTACAAGCCAAAAACGATGCTGTGGAAAACAATTGAATTATACTGATATTAACCTGGTATGAAAAGAAAACCTGTATGCACTGCACATCCCATATACCCAGAGGTCTTTACTATTACATTATAATTAAATATCCCATAGTGCTCTGCAAAAAAGTGGTGTCCGCTGTTGATAAAATTCCTATGTGTATACTGTACACAGATTTTCCTTTATACGTTGCCTGTATATTTTCATCCCAATATACTGTAGACAGCAGGGCTAAAAATAATTTACTCTGGAGCTTCAGTCATCAGCTCTGTTGGCTATAAACCTTTTTCCTAGGAAGTGAAGCAGGCAGTAAATGGAGGAATGAGGCTGATTGGTTTCATGTAGCCAGTCAACTCCCAGATGAAGGCACAGTATACAAAATACCAAGTAGACAGTGGCTGAGAGCAATCTGAGTTGATAGTTCAAATGGAGAGAAAGTCCCAGAATACGGTCAGAAGGTATAAGTTGCAGCTGATTCTGGGTCTGGGCAATACTTGGATGGGAGTCTGCATAGCAACTAGATACTAACCCAGCTCCCTTAAACAAAGATAGGGGTTGTTATGTCGTGGGTTCACGCATAGCAAGACTAGATAAAAGGTCCCATGTAGTAGTTTACTTCACTCCAAAACACACATTAAAATCACACACTCTCTACACTAAAATACCTCAAATATATATACTCCACCCAAGCCTGAATCTCCTTTGATTGGACAACCAATCAATAGATAATCAATGCTTCTCCCACAGGTGATGATACTCACATACATAACAGGCAGTGATGGGCATAAAAGAAATTAAGAACCGTTCTCTGTCCATCTGGCAGCCACTTTTAAATGGCTATTTTTAAACTTTATATGTACTATCTCTTGTTAACAACCGGTTCTATAGAGTAGGTGCGAACCTGCTGGACCCCACCACTGATAACAGGGGTATAAAGTCAAGCACAAAAGAATACAACAGTGCTTTCTCAGTATTCAGATAGGGACTGCCCAAGACCTCCTGAGTCCAGATAGGGCATCCCAATTCCTGACGTCCCTCCTTCCTGATGAAGTACCAGCTTTCACTGGCACAGCTAAGGGGGTGCAGTAGCTAGCAAGCATTAGGGAGAGTTGAGCTTGACACTAGTGTTAAAATTGTGAAAAATGGGGTATGTTTTAATAATAATATCATCATGTTATATTTCAGTGGATAGGAAATTTAATGCAGAACGCAGTGAAACAAATTGCATTGAAACAAATGTATTGTATCAAATGTTATGGCCAGTTCCCCAGAAATTGAAAATTCCAGTGGCACAAGTGGCTCAGACACAGTGCCTGTTAACCAGCAGGTCAGGGTTCAAGACTGGGTCCTACAAGACGGGGTGAGCTCCTGTCCTTAGCCAAGCTCCTGCCAACCTAGCAGATTGAAAGCATGCAAATGCAAGTAGATAAATAGGTATTACCTTGGTGGGAAGGTAAAACAGTATTCCATGCGCCTTCAGCAGTCATGCTTACCCCATGACCACAGAAGTGTCTTTGGATAATATTGGCTCTAAAGGCTTAGAAACGGTGATGAGCACCACACCCTACAGTAGGTCATGACTAGCAGTATATCCTGCGGGGAATAACTTTACCTTTTAATTATCTACTTACTTCTGTAACCAGAATCCCAAATATTTGTCTATTTTTATCTGGTTTGTTTTACATCTACCACAAAAACATTCACAATTCCACTTCAAAACAGGAGGTCTGCCTCCTGGTCTGCCAACTTTTAAAGAAGGCTCTACAGCTGTGCCATAGTTTGATATCCAGATTTTATCAGATGATAATATTTACCCCATAAAATAAATTTGACCCATTGATATCTGTAGATAAATCTGCTGTTACAAAGAAACAGGCTAGAAGTAGATTCACAGTGCAATCCTAACACCCAGTTGAGCCAGTTTAATTTCTGGTACAAGTCTTGTACTGGCCTGGGAGTGTTGTAAAAATGCCATAAGGCACTTCTGGGCCACGCCTTGTGGGTTAGGCCAGTGCACAGACATGCACCGGCCTCCCCACACCACTGCAGGAACATGGAGATGGGTGAGTTACACTGGCCTAAATCAGTTAGGATTGTGCCTTGCTGAAATATTATACAATACAGTGCCATCACTGGGATGTGGGCTGGACCAGGTGATGCACATAGGGAGTGTGTGTGACAACATTACTAACCAAAATTTTGATAATCTTTGTACTTTTGAATGATACCATCATGTTATATATCATTTGATGAATAATTTCATGCAATGAAATTAACTGCAATGAAATATCTCTATTCAACCTAGAGTTTTAGCAAAATAAATTGGGGTGGTGATACATCACCACTCCCACTGCTAATGGTATTGCACTACCCACTGCATGGAAGAAGGTCTACCATGGTAGTGACACATTAGCCTCCCACATGAGGTGATGCAAACTCTATTGGCACAACTGATAACTGTATCTTCTCTCTAAAGTATTTTCTAACATAATATCCTCTCACTGAACACTATGACTTTTCAAATTTGGAGTCTTAAGAAAATATAAGGAGCCTTCACTGGATCAGGCCAAAGGTTCAACCAGTCCAGCTTCCTTTATGGCCCACCAGATAACTTAGGTAGCACCTATGACACCTGCATCCAGGTGTCCCCACTGCATTTGGTATTTTGAGGTTGTCCACCTCTACACACCCCTCATGGCTTGTAACCCATGATGGTCCTTTCCTCTAGGAATGTGTCCAAACCCTTCTTAAAGGCACTGAGACTGGATGCCATTACCACTTCAAGTGACAGGGAGTTCCACAGACCAATAATATGCTGGGTAAATAAATAAATATTTATTTTTGTCCTAACCCTCCCAACATTCAATTTTAGTGAATGTTCCCTAGTTCTGGTTATGTGAAATGGAAAAGAGCATCTCTCTGCCCACACTGTCCATCCCTTGCATAATTTTGTACATCTCAATCAAGACTCCCTTCAAAACCCTTCTTCTCTAGACTGAAGAGCCCCAAATGCTGCAGCCTTTCCTCATGCGGAAAGGTCCCAAACCATCAATCATTTTGGTCGCTCTCCTCTGAACCTTCTCCATTTCCTCTATATCTTTTTTGAGATGTGGCGACCAGAACTAGACATGGTAATCCAAATGTGGCCTCACCATTGATTTATACAATGATATCATAAATTTCCAGGAATACAAGGAAGGAATTGATTTTTTAAGATCTATAATCTTTTTTTCTCATAAATCCTGCCTTTTGCTCTTAATGAATAGATCATTTTGGGTGTATTTTCACAAGAGCTTGTCAGTAGTATATTCATGCCAAAGCAATTTTCTCATGAGAGAAAAATCTTGTCTCATAGGAGTAGAGCAACTTTGTGGGATGGTTGAAAAATTATGCTACTTTTTCATGGACACACAGAGAACAGCATTCAATGCTCGTCAAGAAATTGTCCATGAAAGAATACTTTTTTATGAATTCATAACTGCTACTTTATGGAGTTCCATAAGTTCATAGTGTCATAAGACACTTCTGTGCCACTCCTGGGAGAAGTTTAGGCCAGTACATATACATGCACTTGTCTCCCTACATCACCACAGGAATGGGAAGATTGATGAGTTGTGCCAGCTGAGGTTAGGATTGCATCCTTTAAGGGCACAATCCAGAAGTGCAGCTGGGTTACCATATCTATTACTGGGCTGATCCAACTGCAAGATGGGCCACCCTAGTTATTCTGGAAAAGGCTTGGGGCAGCCTAAGGCAACATAGGCTGCCCCAAGACAGGTGGACCTGGGCTGCCCTAGCTGGGACAGCTGGTCCATGATAAGGCAGAGTAAGAATGGCAGTGTTGACCAAAAATCTGAGTTCTTGGCCAGCCTAGCTGCAACCCCTGCCTATGTACTTCAGGATATGGCACAACTATAGCAGCCCACTAACCTGGGGATACAGCAGGCCACTACAAGAAGCCCCTTGTATTCACTGTAGATTGTACTGGCACATAAGGGAGTGATCACTTTTAGGGAGTGCAGACAGATTATCATTTTCAGAAGGGAGTCCCAGGCTGAAATGCATGAGAACCACTGTATCTAACTGGCCAAAGAATCTAGCTGGCCAAAGAATGAATAGGTTTTATTACTTGGTTAGCTTATTATAACATATATTATTCTATTCATTGTAGCATGCAATAAACTAGAAACACACTTAGTAAAGCACAAAAGCAGCTTACCAAAAAATTCAAGTGATACGTTTGACTATTTTCATTCCAGCAGAAGATATGAATGTGTGCTCAATGAGGACTTGTCTTTTAAGGAACAGTTTATTCTTTTGAGGCTGACCTGAATTACCTAAGAGAAAGCAGAAAAGTATAGCGGTGAAACCTGGAGAGGTGGTAAGATCTCCATTCCCATGCTGATAGTCTCTCTGATGTTATGAAGAATAAAGGTCTCAGGTCAAGAGAAATCATATTGAGGAAGCAGCGAACAATGACCTAAAAGAGATGGTTTCTTGGGTAATGAATTAATATCTGATTTTCTTGTACTGTGAGTAGGCAGCCTCCAGGGGAGTGTGGAGAAGAAAATGCCAGCACTGGATTTGATCATTAGAAACAGAAAGATACTGTATGTTTGTGATGGCCATCATGACTGCATGTTGATGATGTCTTGCTTTCCTGGTCTGAGGATTGCAAACACTGTATACTATCTATGAGGCTCTAATCCTAGTGGTACACATCAGCACCATTTTATTTCGAATGATATTAGAAAATAAGGTGTGCTCATACCACCATTTCTAATGACATTAGAAAATAAGGTGTACACATACCATCTTATTAACTGACTAATTTTATTTATTTACTCGTATTTAGTGTATGGCAATTACAATTGCTGGGAAATCCTCTTGTGAGGTCCAACAACCAGTAAACCTACTACAGTGGTACCTTGAGTAAAGAGCGACTTGAATAAAGGTAGCATTTTGTGTAAAGAGCAAATTTTTTTCAGAAATTTTGACTTGCATAAAGCGCACTGTCTTGAGTAAAGAGCACTTCTGAGGGAGTTTGGAACAGCCTTTCATGGCAAGGGAACTCATAAGTGGGACAAAGGGTCTAGCTTGAGCTATAATGGGGCCCTGGGCAAAGTTTGGAATAGGCTTCCATGGCCAGGGAAATCATGGAGGGTCTGGGGGGAGCAGCCTGAGCCAGGTTTGTATGTGGGATCTGTGTGCGGCAGTGTGGAAGGTGTGCCTTATCAATGTTCTAGTGATTCTCCACATCAGCAGCTTGGGAATGTTAGCTGCACATAAAGACAAAGATTCCACTGAGCCAACAGATAGCAGTGACTCCATTAGTGATTCTGAAAGAGCACAATCCTAACCATGTCTACACAGACATAAGCCCCATTGTGTCTAATGGGTCTTACTCCCAGGAAAGTGTCTTTAGGATTGCAGCCAAAGTCATCCCCCTATCTGTAACTCTCACACCAGCCATGAAGGTTTTCAAAGGTACAGTACAGTGCAGTTCAGTACTGTACTGTACAGTATTTTCTTTACTGCAGAGTTGTGTGTTACTGTATATTACAGTGTTTTGTACTGTGTTATATTACAGTGTTTGTAATCATTTTTATAAACAGTTAATATTTTTAAATGAATATTTTTTGGGTTGTGGAACCAATTGTCTGAGTTTCCATTATTTCCTATGGGAAAATCCACTTCACGTAAAGAGCGTTTCACGTAACAAGCATGCCTCCGGAACAAATTAAACTTGTTACATGAGGTGCCACTGTACTTACTAAACTAAAACTGAACTAAATAGGGATATTTGGTTCACTTTCTGTTTGATCCAGAACAAATGGACTATAGATGAATGGTCCAAAGGCCATGACAGCCCATTCATAGCTCATTCATTTAAAAAATATTGTATTTTCAAGTATTTTACTGTATTTTATTGCATTTTACAATAAAATACTGTATTTTACTTTCAACTTGTACTTTTGTCCCCTGTCTGTCAGTGGTGCATCCTACTCCAACTTGCAGCTGCTTTCTGGTGGCTGGCATTTTAACTCATAACTATTTCGTCCAAAGCAGTTTGGATGAAAAATTGCCATAACTATGAGCTTACTATGCACTGCAGCTGACATACTCCTATGCTCAGTTGGCAAATAGCATGCGGCAGCACTCTGCTGTCTGCTATGTGCCAGCCAGAGAGCATGGCTCAACAGAGATATAATTTTCTTACCTACTCCACTGCACCATCGTCTTCAATGGATCTACTCATCTTTTTGGCTGGCACAAGTTTGAGGAGGCCCAAAGAGGCATGTCAAGGCCTGAGAAGGAGATATTGGGTATCAGCTCTGCCACTGCCACAGATATCAAGTGACTATCCTCCCCTGACACATTCTTGGTGATCCTCAATCCCCACCCCACTATCTCCCTCCCCCCACAATTTATCCTCACCACCAACTTACTGGTACTGGTGATGGCTGGCTGCTCTCATGGTACCCATACACAATCATCAGCCAGCCATTCACCAACCATTGCATGTGCCATTGCTGCAGTGCCAGTAGCCTGGGCCTTCCATTGACAGAACATAACTTTCATCAGCAGAAGGCCAATATAAGATTAGGCCTAAGATTTTTTAAAATTAAAAACAAAATGAAAAATGAAAAACTTCCAAACTGAACCAAATGAACACCAAATGAATTTGTAAATGAAAATTTGTGATATGAAGCAAAAAAAATATTTTGTTTTGAAAAATATACCCATGAGCTCCAGGGTATATAAGAGCTTCAGACCACTTTTGAAAAATATACCCATGAGCTCCAGGAAGCTAAATTTGAGCTTTTTATAAATATCTGGGATCTCCACAATTGCTTGTTAAAAAATGCTACTAATCCATCTATAAGGCCACCTATACAAGCAAAGCTGCAAGGTTTCAATACATGGATGAGATAGTGGTGTTTGAAGAAAAGGCTTATGTTTGTAAGGCACTGGGAATATTTGGAATATGCTAACAGCCCAAATTTATTTTAATGGTGTGCCAGTGTCTTGTGCAATAACAGCACTACAGTCTTAATATCCCAAAACCTATCCAAACAACCCCACAACAATGGTGATCAAATTTAGCTCATTTAAATAATGCTGGTGCAGTCTTTTTCAGTAGCACACCAGTGCCCACTGACACAGCCTGTTGTCCATGGAGTAACATCATCATGGCAGCATGTCATTGCTGTGAGGTCAGTCTGGTCAACAATTGACAGCACATCATCTATGTGACATCTGCTATCACCATGAAGTCAATATGTCATCCTTGCAACACCCATGTGTCATTAGTGTGATGCCCAAGGAGCCAATCATTACATCTAATCAGCTTCAACACTGGCAGCCAGAGAACACCAGCCAGGGTAAACAGAGCAGGCAGGCAGGGGTAGCAACGTCTTTAACTTTGTGTTTTTCTGGTATCTGGGAGCCAGTAAGCCTATGCCAACAACAGAGGACAGCAAACCAGGATAAGTCAAAACTGGGTCTTAATAATTGCAGTATCCATGAGATCCAGAGAACTTGTCTTGGGCTCAGCACACTCACATAACAGGTGGTGCAGATCTGAGCAGGCCCATTGGGGACCATGGAGCAGTGAAAGAAGTAAGCAAAAAAAAAATTTCTTATCTCTGGTGTTTTTTTCCCTAGGTGTCAGTACTCACCGTGAAGATATTATAAAGGTGGAGGTATATATCATAAAGATATTATTTGTAATTATAGGTATGTCTGTTTGGGGGCCACAGAGGTGTTGGTACTCAGTACCAAAGAGTACTTAAAAAGACCCCTGCTCATCTCTCTTCCTTTCTGCTTTGTCCTTTCTGCTTCCTTTCTGCTTTGTCCCCTGTATCAGCAGCACTTCATGCTAAAGGCCAGCCCTACATAGGATTGGGATGAGTGGAAGAATTTATCTCTTATAGAGAGTCCCAATTCAAACCCCTTATTTTCATTCTCGAAAGCATTCTAGTAAACTTTGTTGCAACTTTTCTCTTGCCTCGGTTAGCTTTTCACCACTGGATTGCATAGATATGCCAGTGCATTGACACTGGGCTCATCCTGTACATGATTTGTTCCCATCCACAAATGTAACTTGTTTTAAAAGGCACTGCCAGTTACAAAACAATGGGGAGCGCTGGTCTTCAGATCTCCTTCAAATTTTTTCAAATTCTCTGGTTGGCAGTGAGGATGCTGAACTAGACAGCCTAGACTGAACTAGATTGATACAGCATTATTTGCTTAGATTTGAAAGAAGGCTTTTGGACATTGCTGAGAATATCCCCCTTCCCTCTCCTTGACATTTTCTTACCCCTCTTTGCCCCCTTTCCTAAAAATGGAGTAACCAGCCCAGTAGAATTGGTCAGGAAACTCCAAGAGACAGAAAGAAATAGCATCAGGTTACTACTGAAAGAAATCCTGGAAATTTTTAACTGGGCATCCACAATTTTCCAAGATGATAGCGTGTTGGGGGAAAATATCCATAAGTAGTTTCAGTCAGCATTGCAACCCTACGGGGCAGCCAACCTTGGGATAGTTTAAAAGCAAAGAAAATAGAGCCAAAAGAATCACAACCAGGACATACTGGACATTTCAGAATGTCACCTCCTATAAATCTTGACTTGAGCGCCCAAATTCAAAGGCCACTTTTTCAAATATTGGTCCTGAGGGAGAAAAGCTCAGTTTGGAAGAGTGCCTACATCCCAGTCAAGTGTTCAGGCTCAGACAGGTCAGTCCTCCCATTCCACAGTTTAGAGCATGGGAAAAAACAGCCAGCTTTGGTTTGCCTTGGCTCAGTCATAACATTTAGTTACATTCTTATTAAAATTCTTTTTAGAAAGCTGTGGCCTGATTGACGTTAATGTGAGTTTTCCCATTGATTTCGTAAGGGACAAGTATCTTTCTCACTGGGCTGCATTGCAACAGTCACCTCAGTTCCAAGGCTGATCTCGGCAGCATAGGGGAAACAAGAGACTGGCACAGGAAAAAAAGCACTGAGAAGATTTATCAGGAACAGTGAAGCTGCACTCCTCAAACCCATTAGCTTTCAAGCAATTTCTCTGGTATCACTGGGTTGACTTCAAAGAAATAGATTTAAAGATTGTAATTTAAGCACAAAATAAACAAATGGTTATTAAAATTTATTACCCCTTTATTAAAAGGGGAATTAGACAAAAGAACAAAAGACAAGTCTATCAAGTGCCTACTAGTCATGATGGCTATATGCTTTTCCCAAGTTCAGAGACCATATGCCAGTTGCGAGGGGGGGCAGCAATAGGAGAGGGGTATGACTTTATCTGCTGCTTTGTGGGCTTCTCAAAGATATCTGGTTGGCCTTTGTGGAAAACTGGATACTACACTATATAGGCCTTGGGCTTGATCCAGCACAGCTCTTCTTACAATACTTTGATTTCAAGGAAAGGATAAGCTAAAAAACATTTATTTAGCTGGGTTCACATATGCATGTGGTACACTGTATTCGTCTGCAGTTGAGAATTGCACACTTGGTAACTGGGAATTGATCCATATCAGGTCTTTCGATCCTGATCCATCACTACACCTTACCTGGAAGGAAAACTTCCACTGGTTCCAATGGATGCTTAACCCAGAAAAACTTAGCACAAAATTTCCAAAAAAAAATTCCAAAAATATCACCAGTGGAAAATGGAAATACAGTGGTACCTTGGTTTACAAGCATATTTAGTTCTGAAAGCATACTTGTATTCCAAAATGCTTGTATATCAAAGCAAATTTTCCTATAAGAAATAATGGAAACTCAGACAATCTATTCCACATCACAAAAATATTCTTATAAAAATGATTACAATACTGTAATATAATACAAAACAATAAAGAAAATACAAAACATAAAGAAAAATAAAACAAATTAAGCTGGACTGAGTCTCTCAGGTTGCAGTCTGCTTCCCTGACACAAGCATAAGCCCCACTGATTATAATAGTGCTTACTTTAGAATAGATATGCATCAGGGCTAAACTTCTCAGGCTTCTTTCCATTGCCCTTACACAGGAGAGATACCTCTTAATATGGTTTAATTTAGAGTAGACATGCAAGGTAGCCACCTAGTTGCCACCACAGAGCCTTGATAAACCCTGATTTTCTCTACCCACAAAGGGATACCAAACATTTTTATCCAGGCTTGTTGGGATAAGAAGGTATCTGGATTTTGGATTTGTCTAAATTTTGGAGTACATTTTGAGTCTAATTCTCTTAGGCTTTTGCATCCACAGGTTTTGCTCAAGGTGGGTCCTTCGGCTCCCTTTTATTAGTTTGACAATTGGGGGATTTGAACCCCCTACCAAAAGAATGGTGTGCTTTGTCAGTGGTAAAAACAATTGATGGTGTGCCTTGACAGTTTCAGTGCTGTGTTAGTGTGCCACGAGATTTAAAAAGTGGGAAATCACTGCCTCACAGTATAGACGTTGCAGTCTCTATTTTTATTAGGTACACAAGATTTTTTAGTAGTCACTATGCAGAAACTAAAAAATGTCTGGATTTAGGAATAGCCTGGATTTTGGATTTCTGGATGGCAAATATCTACCTGGATTGTATTCCAGTTTGGAAATATAAATCTTGATGGTTAATAATGCTCACCAAATGTACTCTTCTGAAAGGCCTTCTCTGGCTAGGTTAAGTGTCAAACCATCCATCTCACACTCCTACAACTGGTGCCCATCTTAAAACCGTAGCAGTGTGCCAGGTGACAAAGTGAAGAGAGGGAAGACCACTTCCATTTCCATCCACTGCCACAGACGCAGAAAGCCAGTTAAGCAGAAGGGTGGAAAGAAGGTGATGTGGTTTGAAGGAAAGCAGGCAGGCTGTTAATTGCATAAGATACATAAGGGGCAGTCTGTTAATAAGTTCACTGTAGAGTTGGATCCAAACATGTTGCATTAGCATTCACAACATATCATCTGGGTGCAATGGGATTTAATTTGGCTCTGAATTGAGCCCTAGTTAGATACGCATTTAAAAGCTGTGGAGGGTCACCATGTTATCATTCACAGTGAGTCATTCACCACTGACATGCTCCATAGATCTGTCTCCACCATCCACAAGGAAAGCTGAAGGCTGGACTTTGGAGTATGGCTGCAATCCTTAAGTCACTTTCCTGGAAGTAAGACCCATTGAACACAATGGGGCTAACTTTTGAGTAGACATGGTTAGGATTGCAGCCATTATGTCAGTGGAGCAGGCAAGTCTCACTGGCACATTTATCAGTGCAATGGAAACATGGAGACTCTCCATGGTTGCGTAATGTATGTATTTTTCAAATTCGGAAGCAATTCTGAGTTGAATTCCGATCCTAAAAGCCTCAAAGCCTAAAAGCCTTACTAGTGTGGTTGCAAATAGGGATCATAGCCTGCCATTTTCCTGCTGGAAAATGTGGGAATTAAAAGATCACATCTAGTGTCCTGAGCAATATTGAGTCTGTCCTTTCAGATTTCAGATGGATTAGTTGAGGAAGGTTGGTTATGTTGTGGTAATGCTTTCACCCTCTTACACCCTTCATTCTGCTACCTTAATGCACCCACAGGTTCACTTGAGAACCTGAGACCAAAGAGAATGAACAACTACTCTAACACAATCTCTGTGACAGCAAAAGAGAGCAGCATGGAAAGGAAATCACTGTACAGACCAATTTTTTTCCCTGAGTCTCGTTCTTTTTTTTGTGAACTGCACCTTAAGAATCTAAGCAGAGCCCTGCCAAGATCTGACCATCTCCTCCAGTATTTAGTGTGCAACTGTGACCAGACAGGTGATTCTGGAAAGTGTATTGGAAGTGCAGGAAGGGAACTCCTCTCTCCTTTTGTTATTAGCATCTAGTACAATACTCAGAGATATTTTGCCTTAACTTAGTTCCACTTAACTATATGGCCGATTTCTATTTATATTTGTTGTCCTTCCTCAGTGAATGTGTCTTATACTCTTTTTAAAAGCCATCTAAGATAGATATTTATGAGCCCTGGATGAGATTTGGTTCTTCTGATCATATTCTCATTCATAACAGCAGCCCTCATCTCTATGGCTAAACTGCCATGTTAAAACACTTCAGCATTTGATGATGAAATCTTGTTCTCACATCAGTCATTATTTGAAATGAAACAATTTGAAATGAAACAAATATCTTGCAGGAGCTGTGATAGAATTTGCTTCAGTAAGAACACAAAAATGTACATTTGTACATTTGTTCAAATGCTGCTTATAGTCAGGGAGTGGAGTGACACAAATTTATCAGCTGAAAATGTGGGCAACTTTTTCCACCGACCCCCATCACCGCCATCCATGAGCAGCATTTGGACAAATGAACAAAATCATTTTTGTGTTGATATGCTGAAGACAAAGCAGAACATCAGTGCAAATGATGAATAGTGTAGTAATGTCTTGTGAGCTCTTCCATGACTGGAAACCAGAGTTTCTTAGGGCAGCTTCATCAAACAAAAACTCAAATTAAATTTAAATTCAAATAAAAATTGTTATGAAATGCAGGGTTTAGAATTGTGGGACATGTCTTTTTTTTACAGTAGGTATTAAAAACTAGACACATGGTCCTGATCCTTCCTCCATCCACCAAAGCATAAGGTGTAGAACCTACACTAAATGGGGAGAAGGCTAGAAAGGAGAAGGTTTGCCTGTGCAGTAAATTTTCCCTTCCATTCCACTGTAATCTGTGCAGATGTGGGGAATCTGGCTCATGCCTGGTTTGTTTGTTTTGAGGGGGTTGTTTTGTTTTTTAAAGCTTATGTCTGAGACAACCTGGAGCCACAATGGGCAATCCTAGCTGCTAAAAAAGGGGTTACCAAGCATTTGACACACCACAATCTGTGATGGATGTTTGGTTTGGTTTGGTGCGTCACACAGCGTAGCCTTAAGAAAATATAACAGAGAACTAAAATGCCTTAACATCATCAATACTTAATAATCTAAGGTGTTTGGAAAATTGTGTTATTTATTTTAGTCAGAGGTCAGCCCATTGTGTTCAGTCAGACTTAAGATGTAATCCTAGCTTACATGAAACAATTAAAACCTCTATTAATAATGTCACAATCATTGTGAATCGGTCTGTGTAGCAATCAAAGAACTATCTCTGTTCTGCACTGAAGTCATTATAATACAAGGAAAAGGAAGAGGATTGCAATCTTACAGCACAACCAATGCATGTTTACTCAGAAGTAAATCTCCCTGTATTTGGGATTCCTTCCATGTAAAGGTGCATAGGATTGCAGATTAAAGCAGCACCTTTGTACAGGAGTAAGTAGGGTTGCCATATGTCCCGAAAACAAGGACAGTCCCAATTTTGGGGGATTGTATTCACATACTGTCAAATGGGACAGAGAGTCCTGTCCCAGTTTTGTGGAAGAGAATTCTGGCAACAGTAGGAGTACGCATCATTGAATTCAGTGGGACTGCTTTTGTGTAGGCATGCTTAGGATAGCACTGTGTTTACAAAGTCAGGATGTCATTTATAAAGGTAAGCCCATGGCTATTATGAAATGGGGAATAGTCCAGGTAGTGCACTCCATTTGCAACTAGACAATATAGCAAGCTAGCTATGCAAACGGAGACATGGATGACATTTTGCTAAGCATTTCAGTCCTAAGAAGCAGTATCACAGGACTAAGAATGGAAGAGACTGCTGATAATACATTACATTTTGGAATGACATCACATCGTGCCCTGTGCCAGAAAAAGACCTTAATCATTTTGGTCTGTTTCAGTTTGTTTAGTCTATTCTTCCGTCAGTATATCAGCAATGGCACATACTCTTTACTTAAAGATGAAGTGTTCAGTACCGCAGACCTTGACTGCAAGGCTCGTGGAGAATATTGGATGTGCAACAGGTCACACCTCACTGCGCAGTAGACTGCACCTCACTGCAGCAGCGAGACCCTCATGCTTTGCCTGTGCCCTGTATGAACTAAGCCCTAAAATAGGCCCCCTCATCCTCTGCTATTTGCAGGACTTTGACAGCAAAAAAAGTCAGTGTAGAAAGCATTTCCTGGATGTAAACAGTTTGAGAACTACTGACCCAGACCCTGTGAGGCTATTTCGCCACAGCCAATTACCACCTGCAGAAGGAGGCATTGTTTGCTGCAACGGGCATTCATGGGAACATTGTGAAAGGGTGGATGGGAAGACCAAGTGCAAACTCCCTCTCAGTTAATCTTTGTATTTGCAAAGCCTTAGGCTGTATTCCCCAAATTGTCTGCACATAGCACTAGCCTTGTGCAATTTAATGAGGCTTGCACCTGCACTGTGAGCTCCCTGGCCCTTATCCTCCAAACGGTTACGCATTCATGGTCCCATTCAAGTGTGTATAAGCATGTTCAGCAATGCGGCCTTGATCCTCCAAGCTACGGATACTTTATAACAAAGGTTTCTCCAACAGGCCAGCATTAACTGCAAGAAACCGCTGCAGTTCTCAAACCGCTTTTTATCTGTTTTGTTTTATTTACTTAAACTGTACACAAATGTAAAATACTCTGACAGCAAATCTAAGTGAAAGTTGTTTGGTATTTAAATTATTATGGAACAGATCCTACAAGGGACTTTATTAAATAAACAACAACTGCATTTGTTTTTTGAAGGGTGCACATCTTGTAATGTATGCAATGTATGATGGTATAGAAAAGACACTGACCCAAACACAATGGAATCCATTTTGTACCCTGAAAAAAAATTGGTAGGCCTCACAGGAGATTGTTCAGTATCATTACATGATATATATATATATATATATGATGGCCTTGCCATCTGATAAAAATTACAATTAATATGTTGGCCTCTTTGGTTCCAAAATTTTATGTATAATACATTTCACTGTATTCATTTTTTGTTGCTATAAAAATAACCTTTTTCAAATGGCTGTTTTTTTTTTTGACTAAGTCATGCAACTACATCAGTGCAAACATGAAAGCAATCATTCGCTTTTAAAAAAAAGAAGCAAAAGATTTAATTTCAAGTATAAAAAAAATATAAAAGTCATCTCATTTCAGTCCAGTTTCATCTAGTATGGGTCGACACTTTAAATTGCATAGCTCATGCGGCACTTAAAAACAAAAAAAAACCAACCCTAGAGAGATAGTGAGCAAGAGAAGTGCACTGTCAGTCATCAACCAGTCAAGGCATTGAAATCTGCAAGTGCTATAATATCGTGCATTCAAGCAGTTTGCAAGTGCTGTGTTGTATCATGGCTTTCTCAGCTCCGCAGCCATCCTTGACATCCTTCTGTGGGGAGGACCATCCTCTCTCTCTCTCTCTTTCTCTCTCTCTCTCTCTTCCCAAGGCTTGTTAAATGTTCCTTGGCTGTTACAAAATGCCCTGCATTTTTTCTCCCAGAAAATGTATCCGTCATATGACTGTAATTCCTCCTTAGGATTCATTGGCTGATCGGTGATATCACCAGGTTCTCTTCTCTCTGTCCTCCTCCCCAACTGCCTGAAAGATGTTCCTGTGAATCCCCTGCTGTGGAACATAAATTGCAACTTTTGATGCTGCCATTGTTCCAAGAACATGAAGACTGTATTATGGAGACTGAGAAAAACAGGGACAGGACAGACCGACAGCCCCTTTATCAATGACATTATCAGGGATAGCAGTCCATGTGGAGTGGGGTTGGGAGAATTGAGTGGTCTGCTAAAGCACAAAGTATGTGCTAATAATACTTCTATCAGAAGAACACTGCAGCCATCATTACGTAAGGCTTGCAATAATTGCTTCTGGATATTTCTCCCTTTTTTCACTTGTTATCAATGTTCTACACTGGAAATGCTATTGGTCATTTGTGATATTTTAGTTTCCTTTACCCTCAGGAGGGCTTATTTCACCTTCATTTTTAGAGCTTAGAGATGACAGTAGTCATTTGTGTGCTTGATCACTCAAATTCCAGTGTATATGAATGTATTAGATTGTTTTCTTAAACCTCCAAATGTTTCTGCTCCAAACACAAGTAACTAACAGAAGAAACGGCTACTGGCCCATTCACTTTTATCACTGGCAGACATATAATTCTGTTCATGTTACTTCCTTTCCCCAACTGCTTAGTGCGACTATATGTGTGTGAGTGTGTGTGCGTGTATATCTGTGCATATGTGCCTGTGTCCCTGGGCGTGTGGGTGGGATTAAGGTACTTCATAGCATTAGTTTATAAGTGGTAGCATATTTTAGTGTCTGAGATCCACAAACTGCCACTGTCTTGATAACAGAGTGAAATAATATATGTCGTTATTGCTGCTGCTGCTGTCGCCGCTGCCGCCTCTGCAGTGTTTTAACATCCATGCCAGGAAGGACCAAACACAGCAAAATACCCTCCAGTTCCATTCAGTTTGGGAATGTTCTCTCATGACCCCCTTGTCCCATCCCTTTCAAACACACCCTCCAAATCAGGCGCAACCACATTCTTCCACAATCATATTGGGAACGTCCCTTTTCACAATGTTATATTCATCGTCGAAGTACAGCATGGACATTGTGCTAAGTTTGGTTGGGATGCAACAGGAGTTCACAGTGCCAGGGTTCAGCCCTCGCATGCGGTACTGATTCACTACTGCGGTGTGAAAAGAGGAAGCTGAGCCCGGGACGCCAGCCAAATAGGCCGGGCAGCTCCCTTCACAGTAATTCCCAAAGTAACCTGATGGTGCTATGATCCAGTCATTCCATCCAATAAGTCTGAAATCAATATAAAACTGTTGCCTGCAACACAAATTGGTCCTGCCATCACACTCCAAGCCTCTTTTCCGGATTCGATGTTTGTTGTTGGCCAAGCGGGCTTGCACCACTAAAAAAGGCCGGTGAGCTTCATCCCCAGGGTCCACGTAAATTGGCAGCACTGAATATTCTTCACAGCCTTCACACTGAACATCCAAGTTCAGTCTCCTTTCGCCCTTCTCAAATAGAGCTTGGATTGCTTCTGTCATGGGAAATGTGTGCCAACCACTTCTTTTGAGATCAACTTTCTTTTCAACCACATTCCACTTGTTGCTAGTGTCCGGGTCTTGGAAATACACTTTGACTCTTACTTTTCGTCTGCTTCCTTTATCCAAGACATATGGAAGCAACTTCAAGTAAAGCCACAAGCTGGCTTGAACCACAAACAAGTTCTGATTCCCTTCATTGGAAATGAAGAAATAGAGACGCACTCTGGAGGAGGCAAGGTCATCTAGGATATAAGAAGGAGAAAAAATACAATACCATTAAGCTGAATATAAGCAAAGTTTTTTTTCAAGAAGTATTTGCATCAAATTACAATGCTAAAAATACATTTTAAAAATACCCAAAAGATGAATTTATCAACAGTAGATAGCTAGTTCAGTTTTTGGAATAGAAACCCATTACAAAGTGTGTTCCCAGAGAGAAACTAATCAGGCTACAGGTGAAAATGCCAGATCCTTAGAAATCAGTATACAAGTAATTATGGTCAGATAGATTGAGAGCCATGAAAGGAACCCTGTAAGCACCTGGATAATTGCTAAATGGGTTTATTTTTTTTAAGTGTTAGTCTAGCAAAAGCAGCCTTCATGTATAATTTTCTCAGAAAGCAGGGATTGTTAACGATCTGGGACATTTTACAGAAAAAGGATTTAGTTACAATGTTGAGGTACTGTAATCTCAGCCAGCTGCTCCATAACTCTTGGAAAACACAGGCACTAAACTAGTTTGATTAACTGAGGCCTAATGAGGAAGTAAACCTGTTTCTGGATTATGCTGTGCTCTTGCATCAAAAAGATCCCTTTGAAAACTAGATTCCAAGGTCCTAATCTTAATCTACTGTTCAATACCAATTTTCTAAGAGCAAGTCAATTTTTTGTGTATGAAAAATATTTGATTAGGTACTACTGCCATCCAAAGCGGTACAACTCAGACACAGGCTTACCACCTGAGTGAGAATTTGGGCTATTGTGTCTGCCCCTGATAGATGTAAAACCATGTAAAGTGCTTCAAATTAGACCATTTTTAATGCCCTACTCATTTAGGTGGATTGGTGAAGTAAAGCACATCCTGGATTGCAGCCAACATTTTTCATGAAAGACTACAGCACCAGATGCTGTAATATCTTGCTGACTTTATTATATAAATTTATAATAAAATAATAAAGTTTAATAATAACCCCCCTCTCTCTCTCTCTCACACACACACACACACCATGAACATCTGATATCCCAAATATCTATGACCAAAGGTGGCGATTCTTGCTTCAGTATGGCTGTAATCCTAAACACACTTTCCTGGGTGTAAGACCCACTGAACACAGTGGGGCTTACTTCTGAGTAGATATGGTTAGGATTTTCTAAGTTCCACTTACTCTGTGTAGACCTGCATAGGCTGTTTGCAGGTTAATTCAGTATCCTTCCTTCAATTTAATACACTTTCTTTAAAATTTTAGAAACAGAGATCCCACTGCTGACACTGTGAGCAAGAACCTCTAAATCTTTAAGCCCAGCTGTTCTAACATGGCCATTTAATCAGTTATCTTTATAGTTTTCAGATATTACTTTAAATTATAAGAAAGGTTAGAAAGGTAGTCCTAACCTGTTAGAAAGGTAGTCCTAATCTGTACTTTTTAGGCTCTGTTGTATGGCAATACCTTGTACTTTCATCTGATTCCCTCCTAACTTGTGCTTTTTATATGCACTCCTGTACACGTGTGTCACCTGTACTGTTATCACATATTTGTCAATAGCATCCCACAGGCTTGCTTATGCCTAAAGCAGTCAAGACATAGCTACAGAAATTCATGCCATACAGATGGTAATATGGTAATAGAATCAACTATTTTCAATCAGTGTGCCAAGGCATGCCATGAATGGACTACTGGTATGCTGTGGAAATTTTGGGAAGACTCATTTATTAGGGATATTGGGAGGTGTTAGCTCCTACCAGCTACATGGTGTGCCTTGACAATTTAATACTATGTCAGCATGCCCTGAGATGAAAAAGACTGAAAATTGCTGAAATAAATAATGTTCACTAAAAAAAGCAGGCCTCCATCAGTCTTGGAAGACTATGGTATCGTGCTTGGCGCTGCATACGCTGCATGCGAAGCACAAAAGCCTGGGTTGGATTGTTATGGAGGATAGGCTGTTACCCAAGCAGCAAATCCCCCCTCTCCACGCCACTGAATTAGTCCAATGGAAAGGCAGAGCCAATACAATTGGATCCAGCTGGCGTCGCAGAGCTGGGCTAAGGACAGGAGCTCACGCTGTCTTGTGGGGCCGACCCGAGTCTCGAACCCTGGCCTGCTGGTTAACAGGCATACCTTACAATCCAGAGTAACTACGGGTGCACATAAGAGACTTTACGTGCACCCGTAGTTACTGCACCACCTAGTTAAAACCTATGGGAAATGCATAGAGAAATCCAGAGCAAATTGTTCTTACACCGGAGCAAGGACTCCCCATAGTTACTCTGGATTGCGCCCATAGTGTCTTAACTGCTTGTGCCACCCACAGCCCCAATAACAGCAGTAGTAAAGTATAATTAGTAAACTTCAGACTCGAGAAAAAGAGGATACTAAAAGAACTTAAAGATCTCTCTAGCTTCCCAATCTGTATTCACCTATTCATCTATTTGCATCTATCCATCTATCCCCTTCACAGCTTTATCTATTTCACCAGTTTTTCAAACTTTCCACCTTTACACATCAGCTCTTCTGCTGAGGAAACCCTGGCTGTCTGCCATGGACTCTCAATATGCATCAATGAATTTAGGAGCCCATTCTAAGACATACACTCAAGTAATATGGGACATTAACTATGATTGCTAGGCCTCAGCATTGCCTTATGTGATCAGAAAGTGTAACTCAGAATGCACCCAAAATTTTCCTATGGCTGCATACCACAGTCAGAGCTAGAATATCAGTAGCAAGTGTTTCTTTAGCAAAGTCTATCCTCTCTTACTGATCTGGTTTAAGAATCCAGACTCCCTACTACACATTTGAAACCCATTGATCTCTTGTAGTAGATGGTAGGAGAGATTGAGGGGTAGACAGAAAGAAAATAAATTGTCCTGCTTGATTAATTGGCAAACTGTAAAGTAGTTAGCTAAAAAAGGTGTACATGTGAAATACAGAAGGAGATGAGGGAAAGATAGAGAGATATGTAATTGCATAAAACATGTAAATGGTATGTAATTGCATAGCACATGTAGATGGAGAGATGCTCTGTATAGATCTAGATTGAATCCCGTGATTTCAGGTGCAGATTGATTTCATTTCAGATGGAATAGATAAATAATCAGAATATGAAAATAATAAAATGATAATTCCAGCACATAGATTAACCAGGGATAGATGGATGGATGGATGGATAGAATGCTATAAAAAGGAGCATTATAGCATTTCAGAAGAATGGGATGACAAAACAGCAATAGATGGTTTATGACAGACAGACAGACAGACAGACAGACAGACAGACAGACAGACAGACAGACAGACAGACAGACAGATAGATAGATAGATAGATAGATAGATAGATAGATAGATAGATAGATAGATAGATAGATAGATAGATAGTGGTTGACAAATAAATGGGAGAAAGAAAAATGTTTACTCCAAGTTTGGTGATTACAGTCAACAATTCGGTGACATACAGTCAAGCAATTACTGTGACAGACCATGAACTAATTTAGTAGTACAAGGTGACTAGATAGGACGATGGATATGGTATAGGTAAACAGAAGGAAGCCCAGAGAGATTGGTTTTATAAAGTTTAAGTGTTAATTTATGCATGTAGTAAATGGACTGATGGATGCATGGGATCACCAATTGGGTATGAACATAAAGTCAAGAATACAGTACATGGAATGTTTAAGTTAACAAAGGTGGATAGTACAGGAAACAGAGTAGGGTTGCCATATGTCCTGAAAAACAGGAACAGTCCTAATTTTGGGGGGCTGTGTTCACATACTGGCAAGTGTGACAGAGGGTCCCATCTAGATTTTGTGGAAAAGAATTATGGTATCCCTAACACAGAATAGATGTATATGTGCAGCAGATAGTTGGATTGCAAGAAGAAATCCAAGGCTATGCATACCAGCAAGATGATGGAGCAGAAGGCAGTGGAGAATGTATTGGTGATGCAAAGAAGGCAGATGTGCATCATAGAACATATATAAAATGGGACATTAAAGGAGTGGGCAGGTATACATGGCACACAGAGATAACTGACAGATACTGCAAGCAGGTATAGGAGGAGATTAATAGATCGGAATATAGGTGGGTGGGGCAGACAAAAGGATGCAATAAGTACAAGAATGGTACACTGGGTGAAGAGAAAAGGTCACACAAGGTTAGGGATGGGGTGGGTAGATTGTATGACACTGGAAAAACATATAAGTAGATGGATTAGGAGAGAAGATATAGGTGACATGAGAGATGGCTGGATAGTAGGAAGGGTATGTTTGAGTGTAGCATTCTTGCACACTCAAGTGTAGCATTCTTGCACACTCTTGCACATAAAGTGTGAGGGGAGAAGGATATGAAAAGAAAAATAGCTGAGCTTCAGGACCCTCAGGATGCAGCTGCACTCTCGGTGCACTGAAGAGGTTAAGTGAAGGAGTGCACTTAACCAGCTGAATAAATGGAGTGACTGGATGGTTGGGTGGATGGAGGATGGATGATGACCATCCATCCAGTTGGCCCATTTATTCAGTGGATGAATGAATGAATGTTATCCCAGTTGATAGATGGATGGATTTATTCAGTTGATAGATGGATGGATGGAATGATGATAAACATCCTTCCAGTCACTCAGTTTATTCAGTGGATGAATCTCAGTATGCATCAATGAATTTAGGACCCCATTCTAAGACATAAACTCAAGTAATATGGGCATTGACAATGGATGGATGGAGGGATGGATGGATGGATGGATGATAACCATCCTTCCAGTCACCCCATTTATTTCTTAGACGGATGGGGGGGTGGATGGATGGATGGCACTGATTCAAATCAGCATGCACCCTACCTATCCCAGTGGTGTGGTTCAAGTAAATTAACAACAGTTTCTATGTCCTAATAACGTAAATTAACAACCAGTTCTATGTCCCATTAGTAACCAGTTCTCAGAACCAGGCGCTCATTAGCAAAGGGTTCTATAGAACCTGTTAGAACCCCTTGAAGCCCACCACTGCATCCATCGTTCTGATTCGAATAGAACAGATGCTGTGTTGTCCCCATCAGAGGTGAAGTATGGATCTGCAAGACAACCTTACATACTAATGGATGAGTGGCTGGAAAGATCATGTTGACCCCAACATTTAACCCCAAGCCAATGAGGCAGAATGTGACCTGGAGGGCAGCAGAGCAATGAATGGGGGTGATGGGGAGGGTGAAGGTGGGGGACCCGAGGAATGGCTTGGACAGCCTCGGTGCCTGGAGGGGGATTTGTGGACAGCCCCAAGAGGTGAGCAGTGGCTTTGCAGGAGGGCAGCGTTGTGGCTGTGATGCTGCGCTGGGGGCACCGTCGGGGGTCCAAGGGGAAGAGAGGGAGGGAGGGAGAGGCAGGGGGTGCCCACCTGTCTCGGCGAAGCTGATGATCTCGGAGACCTGCTCGTGTGCGGGGGCTCCGGAGCTGGCCTGCCCGTCCAGGGTGGGGATCTCCACTCGCCCGTCGTCGCGGACCTTCCCCGCGTGGAGCTTGCGGAGAGCGGTGACCATGGCCGCTTTGGGGACTGCGTGGGTGATGTTGGGTCTGGACCTCATCTGGAGCCGGCTCAGGATGTGCCTCTTGACGGCTTCCAAGAAATCCCCGTCTACGGTGCCGGCTTCCTCGGGGGGTCTCCTGAACCCGCAAGAGGTGCAGGTGTCCTGCTGTTGGGGGGCGGCTCCGGGAGGGGTCGGGGAGGCTCCGGCGCCCAGCACCAGCCAGCAAGCCAGCAGCAGCGGCAGCAGGACCCCCTTCCGAGCCGCCCCGTCCATGCCGAGCAGCTCCAGGCAAGTCCTCGTCGAGGCGGCGATCGGAGCTGAAGTGGCGAGCTGAGCACCGGCAGCGGCGGAGGAGGGGCGCGATGTTGGGGGTGGGGGGCGGAATCTGGGGGTCCCCAAGCGACAGCAGCAGCAGCAGCAGCAAGCAGGGTGTCTTTGGAGGGGGCGAGCTGAGCCTCCCCCGGGGGCAGCCCTGCAGCCTGGTGCAGTCACTGTCCGGAGGGCATCTCCCAAGAGGGCAGCTCCTTCTTCATGGTTTCCCAGGCAGAGTCCGGCCACCAGAGGTGGGGAAGAAGAAGGGCGATCTTTTTTAGCCCAGAGTCATCGGGGGGCCAAAAGGGGAGGGGGAAGGTGGAGGATCAACCGGGCAGATGGAAAAGAGTCAATCCAATTTACCTCCTCGGGATGGGGACTCTCCAATCAGTCATGCTCCCTTTCCACAAGACGGGAAAAAAAGAAGCACCAAAATCATCCAAAGCCAACCCTGCGATGCGCTCCGCAGCCGCCCTCTAGAGCCCGGTGGGCTCTCCGGACTGGAGCCTTTGAGTCTCCAAAGCCAAGTTTAACCTGGAGCTTGAAGAGCTGGGATGGGGGGGGGAGGAAGGATAGAGGACAAGCCCAGTCGGATCCACAGAGGCGATTTGCTTCTTTGCACCCCCCACCTTCGGGGGGGTGTCAGGTTGGGGCTGCAGTCCAGCCGAGGGGGCTCCTTCCTGGGGGTCCCGCGATCATATGCAGCTCTCCACCTGGACGCAGGGAATGCGTAAAAATCAAAGCACCCTTGGAGAGGGAATCCGCTCCACAGTCACTCCTGCTTCTTTCTGATCCTCCTCCTTATTGGACACTGGGATTTCTCATGAGTAAAGCAGGGCAACACCGCTGATCTTTTGTTTTGTTGGTTTTTTATGGCTGGATTTCAATTTCAATCTATCTCTCCCCTGAACCTGACGTTGCTGCTCCGATGGCCAAGTGGAAGGTCTGGGTTGGAGAAGCTCCTTGTTCCTGGTTTATCTGCTTCTAATCTCCTGGCGACGGGCTCTTCTCTCCCTCTCCCCCCTTCTCCACTTGCTTTCTTTTTGACTTGCCAAATCACGACATTGGGCCACTTTTCCACTGAAACTTTTATACAGAAGTTCAAACCACGTGGGAACTTCCACCTATAACAGACCAGGCGCCACAGGCTCTGCTGTGCTGGAGATTAAGCTTTCTGCCCCCGGGCTGCTGCTGTTGCTGCTGCTGCTGCTGTAACTTCCTGATGTGGAAATATTAACTCTGCTCTTTCTTTAACTACCACCCCCCATAAACACACACACAAAAGATGTTGCCAAAGAAAAAGGTAGCCAAGTAATGGTTGTGTTAGCAAGAGATTCTAACAATCCTCACCAACTTTCCAGCATTGGCATAGCTGTGCCTATTGGGCATGTGCTACATCCTGCAGTTGGGGATCGGTCACAGAGGCCTCCTCAAAGCAAGACAATGTTTGTTCATAGTAGACATGCATGGAACATCTCTTGTGCATGTAGACATCATCGTAGACATGCTATGCATGTCTACTCCTTACCTTGGAGTTGCATTGCTCTTGACCTGGAGCTGGAAAATTGATAAAGAGCACAATCCTAACCATGTCTACTCAAAAGAAAGCCCGTTGAATGGATCTTACTCCCAGGAAAGTGTCTTTAGGATTGCAGCCTAAAATTGTGTCCCCAGTGAACCACCCATCTGCCCATCTATCTTTTGATCTTTGTATTTATATACTGCTTTTCAACTAAAAAGTTCACAAGCAGTTTATAAAGAAAATAAAAAAGGGGGGAATGAACATCCACCCACAAGTGTGGGCCAAGAGCTGTTCCGGTCCCTAGTTGAAACTTTTGCTCAGTACTCGCCATCTCCCACTCAGCCTCAAGACAGTATGGAAATATGGGTAGTATGGGAATATGGGTAGTATGGGAACAAAGAGTATGGGAATATGCAGTATGGGAATAAAGAGTATGGGAATGTGCAGTATAGGAATAGAGTATTATTATCCTACCTTGCAGGGTTGTTGTGGACATTTCTGAGAATGATCTACACATCTGCTTGAGCATAACTATTGTATTCCTAGATAACAATCTGCTTGATAACAATATTTAACTTTCATCCTAACACCCAAGGAGTTCAGGGTTCCCATCCTTCTTAATTGAATCCTAACATGGCTACCTCATCAATTTCATGGCTGAGTGGGGATTTGCCTTCAAGTATCCTCATCCTTGAACCATTGCAACTCTAGCCATAATGGGGTTGCAGCCAGCATGGCTCTTCAGTTGTGCAGTAGCAGGCTGCACATAGCCATAGGTTTTCAGCCATAGGTTACAGGTGTTCCTTGTTATTCACTAGGATTCCATTCCAGAATCTCCTTTGTATTTAAAAAATCCATGTATTAAATTAAAGAAAACAATTGAAAAATAGGTTTAAAGGCCCACTTCGAGATTCCTTGCTCCTCTATTGCACCAAATGGTATAAGGTAGTGCCTCAGTATCTGCAAGGGTTTGATTTTGATACTGAAGAATGGAAAGATTTTTTGCATGACTACTTCTCTACAACAGCAGAAAAGCAGTTTTTTAAACTTTGATTTGTAGAAGCCATTCATGTTGAGTCAAATCTGTGTATAAAAAAAATCAGTGTATAACAAGGTTGGACTTGTACTGCCTCAGTTTCCCCATCCATAAAAATGGCAGCAGCATCTGACAGAGATGAAATGCATGTGTGTACACAGACGTAATGAATAATTAGGAAGTTTACCATGGCCCTGCCATGGTAATGTACATATACAATGTACATTTTATTGATTGATTGATTGATTGATTGATTGATTGATTGATTGATTTAAAAAATGTATATCCTGCCTTTCTAGGGCCATTAGCCCAACTCAAGGCAGCTAACATAAAACATAATTAAAAACATAAATAGAACAATAGATGTACAATGCTCAGGACAAGCCCTACACAAGTTTTTTTCGTTATCTTGATATGTGGGAAATATAACTGTGAGTACAATCCTATGCATATCTATTCATAAGATCCCACAATAGGGCTTTTTTCCAGCAAAGTGTGGATAGGATTGCAGCCTAGCAGCCCAATCCAATGTATTTCTATTCAGAAATAAGAAATAAGATTCCTTGTGTGCAATAAACGTTACTCCCAAGAAAGTGTGGGTAGAATTGCAGCTTAGGAGTCTGATCCTATCCATGTCTACTGAGAGGTAGGATCCTTGTGTGTAAGGGGCTTACTCCCAGGAAAATGTGGATAGATTGCAGCCTTGTAGCCCAATCTGATGCATGTCTACAAATAAGTTAATTCCCTTTTGCACCATGGGGCTTACTCCAAGGAGAGTGTGGACATAAGAACTGAATCTTATGCATGTCTGCTCAGAAATACATCACATTTCCTGGGGCTTATTCCCAGGAAAGTATGGATAGGACTGTAACATAGAAGCAGTGCCAGATTTAAGTATAGGCTAAACAAGCTATAGCTTAGGGCCCCACTCTCTTGGGGGACCCAAAAAAATATAAAGAAAAAAAACCCAGATATAAATTTCCCAAAAGCAAATACATTCTGATAAAATGCATTTTTGTTATGTGCAAATGGCTTTAGATATCTATTAGGTCTATAAATTACCATTTAGCATATATTCAACACACAAAAAAATCAATTTGCTGTTGACAAAGAACAGCTGGACATATAAAGGGCCCCATCACCTTTAAAAGCTTAGGGCCTCATCAAACCTAAATCCAGCCCTGCATAGAAGCACAATCCTATGCATGCTTACTCAGAAGTACATCCCATTACGTTCAATGGGACTTACTCCCAGGAAAGTGTGGCTAGGATGTAGCCTTAGAGCCCAAGCCTATGGATGTCTATTCAGAAATATGTTCCATCGTGAGAACTGGGAAGTGTATACTTACTTCCAGGAGAGTGTAGGAGGCTGCAATCCTATTCATACTTTCCTGGGAGTAAAATTCATTGAGTATAATGGAACATACTCAGTGGTGGGCTCCAGCAGGTCCACACCTACTCTATAGAACCGGTTGTTAACAAGAGATAGTACATATAAAGTTTAAAAATAGCCATTTAAAAGTGGCTGCCAGATGGACAGAGAACCGGTTCTTAATTTCTTTGATGCCCATCACTGAACATACTTCTGAGTAGACTGTCAAGTGTGACAAAGCAGTTCAAAGGACTCTTGCTCTTTTTTTGCAGTGGGCCAAGCTTGGGTCCCCAAGAGGGCTAGAGATACACAGACAAGGCCTGTATTTGGAGGGGAGAAGCAGCACTGCTGGTGATGCTGCTGCTTGGAGGCTGCAGTGCGAAGCCTGGCAGGGGGCAGATGGACCACTGAGTCATCTCTGCGGTGGAGGATCTTGCTGTCTCCAAGTGCTCTGAAGGCTTCTGTCAGGGGGTTTGCCTCGTGAATAATGCTGCTGAGGCTGCTGTTGCTGCTATGAGTACCATCCTGAAGCAAGGGTGAGACATATAGAATGGAGGACAGAGTGTCTGTACCTTTAACCATTGCATAGATGAGAAATTGAGGCAGATGCTGGTTTTAAACCCTTCTATGATGAGCTAAACCTTAATTCTCTCTTCTATGCAAAGGTAGAGGTACTCTGTCCTCATTCTGTATGGTCACCTGGGTGACTAATAACTTCTCGGCTCCTAAAAGGGTGACCACATGTCCTTTATTTTAGCCTTGTGTCCTGGAAAACAAATCTTCACTGTCCTCCTTTTCCTTGTAAGCAGGCAGCACATAGTCTCCTTGTAATAAATTAAGTTATATGTAACAATTTTACATTTAATGATAAACAATGTAGTGTTTAAAGCTGCAATGCTAAAGACACTTTCCTGAGAGTAAGATCCATTGAACCCAATAGGGCTCACTTTTGAGTAGACTTGCTTAGGTTTGTACTCTAAATTAAGCAGATGAAAGCATCTTTTAGCTTGTATTTTGTCATGGCTTACATTTTCCTTGAGTGTCCTACATGTTGTGGAGGATTTGTCCTCTTTTTTGGGTTATGGCATATGGACACCCTGCTCCTAAAAGCTGGGCAGAGCCTAGAGAAGTGGGAGGCTGAGTGCAGGGAAAGAGAGAGAGAGAGAGAGAGAGAGAGAGAGAGAAAAGGCGAGGGGCCTTCCTGCTTGTTGATATTCTGGGGACATCCTCGCTCTGGTCACTGCTGTTGCTGCTGCTGCTGCTGCTGCTGCTGGAGAGTTTCTCTTGGGGGAACACCTGGAGCAGCTCCTTGCAAGCCAGCCTGATCCTTTTCTCCCCCTATCTGAAGATAGGAGGGGGGTGCATATGGCATACTTATCCCCTGGCATTGCAGGCCTTTGGGGTGCCTGCCACCCCATTTGCTTGACTGGCAGCTCTAAAGGAGGGTGGAGGGGATAGAGCTCTCTTGCACCTAGCAGTGCCAGTGGGAATCTTGCCCTCTGCCAGCCCAGGCAACAGGCAGGCAGGAAGCCCAATACTACCAAGACAGGATGACCACATGTCATAACTGCAAAAGAGGACAAAATGCACCTAAATGTAGGACACCCAAGAAAAATGAAGGACATGACAAAATTAAAAATTAAAAACATTCATATTCAGTCAGCATGATATTTCCTGTTTTTTCCATTAATCAACCACATGAAAGCAGTGTGTATGGGTGAGTTTTGCTTTTATTTTGTCATGTCCTACATTTTTCTTGAGTGTCCTAAAAATGGGGGGATGGGTGACTTGTTCTCATTTTTTGATTATGACATGTTCACCCTGTATATGGTGCTTTCATGTGGTCAATTTTAACTCTATATTAACATGTGATTGAATTTATTAATTACCTGATTTAGCATGTAATTAATATTTAGCATGTAATTAATATTAGCATGTAATTAATGATTTAGCATGTAATTACAAGAAGCCTACATGCTGCTTGCTTACAAGAAAAAGGAGGACAATTAATATTTTTTTCCAAGATACACACCTAAAAAGATGACATGACCAACAGCATATGAAGCCACACACACATAGACACAGAGGAAGAGCTTGGCACAGTTGCATCATCATCATCATCATCATCTCCTTGCCCGCTTTCAGCCTCCCATCCATTTCCCAAGACCTGAGGCTGCCATCCTATACCCACTTTCTTAGGAACAAGCCCCATTGAAAAAAATGGAACTTACTTCTGAGTAAGCATGCATAAGATTGTGCTCTGAGTCCACACTTTCCTGGGAGTAAGCCCCTGGGAGTAAATCCACACTTTCCTGGGAGTAAGCCCCATTGAACGCAGTGGAACTTACTTCTGAGTAAACAGTCATGGGCTTGGGCTCTGAGGCTGAAGTCCTATTCACACTTTCCTGGGAGTAAGCCTCATTGACTCTAATGGGACTTACTTCTGAGTGGTACTTCTGAGGCATAGGCTTGGGCTCTGGGGCTGGAATCCTGTCCATACTTTCCTGGGAGTAAGCCCCATTGAACTCAGTGGAAGTTACTTGTGAGTAGACATGCCTGGACATGGGCTGTCAGTCCCAGGCAGGATGAAGAAATCTTCACCAGCCACCCCAGAGGCGCAAGCCACGCATGTGGTTCTGCCCAAGTACTGGGAATGGGATAAGTTGAGACAAATAAAGTGGTGTGGTGTGGACGCCTATTTCCTGGGCTAAGCCCTTCCTGGGTCTCTTCTGGGTTTGGGTCTAAACTTGATCTCTTTCCTCTCCCTTCTTTTAGTGGGATGAGGATTTTACCTGCCCAAGTCCACTGCCCACTCTGGGTCACCCAGTAGAGTAGCCAGAGGGGGGTGCAAAGCGCTCAGTTATGCAGGGTGCAGCCTTCCCCCCCCCCCCAAAAAAAAAAAAACTTGGAGATTTTGCCTCCGTTTTGCCCCCCACACCTGGAATAGCACTGAAGGGGGTGGAAGGAGGTGAGCTCCCTGAAAAACGTAGAGCTTTGCACCCCACTAACTACGCCCACCCCAAGGTTCAGCACTTCTTCTCAGAGTGAGATGCAACATTCACACACAGAGAAAGATAGATAGATAGATAGATAGATAGATAGATAGATAGATAGATAGATAGATATACACACACACATATATAATATATGTGTGTGTGTGTGTGTATATATATATATATATACACACACACACACAGACAGATATAGATACAATATACACAGACTGAAAGGCACACAGATAGATATATACAGAAACACACACACTAGCAGGCAGACATACACACAGAGAGACAGTCTCATAGACGCAAAGAGAGAGAGAGAGACAGACAGACAAACACATGGACATAAATATACACACAGATACACAGATAAATATATACACACACACATAGACAGACATACAAAGACACAGGCAGACAGATACACACAGAGACAGATATATACACAGACCAACAGACACAAATAGATATATACACAGAGACAAACATACACACACACAAACACAAACTACAGACTAATGAAGAAATTCTGTGTGTGTGTGTTGCTGCTCTGTGTGGGAGGAGGGCTAATAGGCGAGAAGTACTGAGACTTGGTGCCTGAGTCCAGTCTCGCAGGGTGACCATATGACATAACCAAAAAAAGGAGGAAAAAGACTCCCCCAATGTAGGACACCCAAGAAAAATGTAGGACATGACAAAATAGAAGCTAAAAACATTCATATAAGCTTTTATTTTGTTTCAGCTTTTGTGTTTTAGCTTTGACATAAGCTTAATTTAAACACTGTGTGACTTATTATGAAATTTACCATTGTTGCATATAATTTCTTAATTGCAATAGGGCGACATGCTGCCTGCCCACTAGCAGGACAATGAAGATGTTGTTTCCCAGGACTCAGGCTTGAAAAAGAGGACATGTCCTGGAAAAAGAGATATAGTGGCATAGCTGGAGGGGATGCAAAGCACTCAGTTTTGCTGCAGAAGGCCTTTGGTGTGTGGGGCTGCAGCATCAGTGGTGCTGATGGAGGGAGCCCCCCTGAGATCTCAGAGGTGGGGCAGGGCAGATGCTCTCTTAACTTGGGCTGAAGTCTGTGCCCCAATAGTGTTGCCATATGTCCCCCCCCCCCAAAAAAAACAGGGGCAATCCTGATTTTGAGTGTTTGTGTTCACATTCTGACAAATGAGACAGCGGATCTTGTCCTGATTTTGTGGAAGAAAATTATGGCAATGGTTTACTGAGCAGGTGAAGGGACAGGATCCTCACCCTGATCCCCGGGCAGGCAGCAAGGCAGACAGGCAGCCTCCAGCCTGGAAACCTTGGGCCAAGGGCGCCGCCTGTCGCTCACTGGCTGCTGGAAAGGGGCCAGCTGGCCTGGGGTGCCTTGCCTTTCCTTCTTCTTTTTCTTCTGCCAGTGAGTAAATCTGTCATTCAAGTTGCATTAGGGAGCAAGAGGGCATGTGGAGATCCTCACAGTTCTTCACACACTTGGCAGGGAAGTTCATACTGGTACATGGTGAACAAAAGTCTTCTTTTTCCAGGACGTATTCTCTCTTTTAGCATTGAGTCCTGAAAAAAAATCTTCATTGGCCTCCATTTCCCTGTGAGCAGACAGCATGTAGCCTTCTTATCATTCATAAATTATATGTAATCATTTCAAATGTAACAATAAGTAATTATAGTGTTTAAATTAACCACATTAATACAATATATATGAGTATTTTTAGCTTTGATTTCGTCATGTCCTACATTTTTCTTAGGTGTCCTTCATTTTGGGGGTTCTAGTCCTCTTTTTTGGTTATGACATATGGTCACCTTACCCTGGGATCCTCAGCCTGCTTACTCTGCAGTAGCAGCTAGTGAGTTCCAGAAGATGTACTGCTACATCGAGGAGCCTGCACAGAGTGGTCATATGTCATAATCACAAAAGAAGACTAGGCCTTGCAAAATGCAGGACACCTAAGAAAAATGTAGGATGTGGCAACAGATGAAAGCTAAAAACACTTCTATATATTGCTGTCATGCTGTCATTTATTTAAATGCTATATTGCTTATTATGAAATTTTAAACTGTTACATATAATTTATTAATTATATTTTGAAGGCTACATTCTGCATTTTGAAGGCTACATTTTGAAGGTTACAAGGAAAAGGAGGACAATGAAGATTTTTTTCCAGGACACACAGCTGAAAAAGAAGACATGTCCTGGAAGAAAAAGGATATATGGGCATCTAGATCCTGTTGTTGGTCAGCACCAGCATCCTTTGTGACCCTTTTACAGATTCTGTTTTTTGTATGCAAACAATAAAAGTAAATGTATGCCAGGTCATTTCCTTCACTGGGTCTCCATTACATCTTCTCTGATTTCTTGGGAGCAGCCACAGCAAGGTGATGAAACTGGGTCTGACTCCTCCCATGGCCTCTGAAAGAGCTTCAGGTCAGTGTGTCAGGGGTGCCACCTGTGTGAGGTAATTGGGTCAAGTGCTGTGACCCTCCTAGCCAAAATCTGGGTTAATCTCCCATCTCCAGCTCAGATTTCTACCAGCTTGACAGATTAGATCACAGCTGATCAGAAGCTGCTTAGACCATCTTCTACCTCCGGCAACATTTCTGCCTGCCACCCTCACTGACCCACCACTCCTGTGACTCCCTGATGACTATTGGCGGTTGGGGAACTAGAGTGGCAAGAGAGGATGGGTTGAAAAATACAAATATTCTCTGACATATCCATGCACAGATGTTTTTATCAGGTTTCGATGCACATTTACCACACATAAGAACATACATTAATGCTATAGCAGATCAGAGGCCTATGCATTCCAGTATCTTGCTTCCCACAGTAACCAGCCAGATGCCTTTGAGAACCCCATTTGCAGGACATAATGGGGCCTGTGCTTTCTCCCACCATTGTTTGCCAGCAATCATTTTCCATTAAGTGCCCAGAATATGCCAAGGACCAGGCCATCTAAACATAAGAAGAGCCAAGCTGGATTGGGTCAACTTCCTATATCTTCACAGTGGCCCACCAGATGCGTCAGGGAGCAAAAAGTTAACAAAAGACCTGCTTCTTGGTGCCCTCCCTTGATCTGGCATTCTGTGCTAGCCCACTTTTAAAATCAGGAGATTGCGCATGCACATCATGGCTTGTAACCAGTGGTGAGCTTCAGGGGGTTCTCACAGGTTCTATGGAACCCTTTGCTAATGAGCACCAGGTTCTGAGAACCAGTTACTGATGGGACATAGAACCTGTTGTTAATTTATTTGAATCCCACCACTGCTTGTAACCTAAGATAGACTTTTACTCCAAAATTTGTCCAGTTCCTTTTTGAAGGCATCTAGGCCAGATCACCACATCCTATGCAAGGAATTCCACATTGAAATACATCTGCTGTTCTGCTACCCATTCACTCAGTTTGGAGATATCCTTCTGGAGCTCTTCACAATCTCTTCTGATCTTTACCACTTGGAAAAATTCAGTGTTATCCATAAATATAGCCATCTTGTTGCTGAACCCTGTCTCCAGGTCTTTTATGACCAGGTTAAAAAGCGCTGGTGGACCTAGGAGAGATAGATAAATACATTTTTCCACTTGACAGCTATGTTCTTGCATGTTTTTCTTTCAATGCAATGGCACATGGCTGAGGAGTTCTTCCAAATGTAATTGTACTTATAAGATTAGACTGCAAGATTAATTAATTAGAGTCTAACCATATTTAATTCGAAATAAGAACCAGCGTCTCTTTTTTCCCTGTCTAAAGTTTGTACATATATTTCCGTTTTCATGCAGGGAACTTCCCATCAGCACAAAAAAGAAAGTGAACAAAGTGAGTGACAGTGTACCAGCTTTAAGATAGCAATACTATGCACACTTTCTAGTGTGTAAATTCCAAATAATTATTCTGAACTACTTCTCATATATTATATATGCTTAGGCTTGGATTGTACAAATCAAGCATTTTTAACCAGTTTTCATCCAACAAATAGGACTGAACATAAGGCAAATAGGATTGATCCATAAGGCAAGTGTAGGAAAGTTTGCCATATAAAACTGGAATATCCTACATCCAAGTAAGAAAGAAAATGAGAAATGTGTTCTCCCAAATCTGCCAGCTTCCAGCTTTCCATATCATCACTTGCACCTCATTTGTCAGGAACAAATGGGGAGAAGTAGGACTCTTGCAGTGCTGTTACATATTGATATACCCAGGAAATTAACACCTGTGCTGCAGGTTTTAATATCATTCAATATGATTTCATTTTCTAGCCTAGTTGAGGACTTGTGATCTTTTCTTCTTATTTTTTTTCCTGACACCCCATTTGCAAGTATTAACAGCCTCCGCAGCTTCATGTCTCTAATCTCATTTGCAGCTCATATAGCAAATACAAAAGCTGGCAGTTTATTCCAGCATGAAAATCTAAATATATCAATGTCCAGAGATTTTTTTGCACAAAGGTAAGATAGTTGAGTTATACAAATAGTTATAAAGTGAACAATTTCCCTTCACCCCCAAGAAGTTCAATTCCCTCCTTTTAAGATGCTGTACTCTTGACATGTAACAAAAGTTATCATGAAAGGGAGTGATGTGATTGCTGAATTCTTATATGTGTTAGATTGGGAGAAGCCTTATTGATTTCAATGTGACTTCTGAATAGCATATATAGGTTCAGGAAGAGTATGTTTGCATTAGTATCTTGCCTATAAATGCTTCAAATTCTGCTTTAAAAGTCTTCAAATCTTGTACTCCTGCTCTGCTGTCATAAATGGGGGGAACCTCTGTATCAAATATTTATAATATAAAATATAGCTTATAACTTAACATACTTTAAACATGCTACATGTGAGAACAAAAAAACCCTACATTCAAATGGTATATGGCTGCAGTCTTAAACACACTTTCCTGGGAGTAAGACCCAATGAACACAATGGAGCTTACTTCTGAGTAGACATGGTTAGGATTGCGTTCTAAAAGGGATGTTACACACAAGTGAAAACAAGGCACTAAATTCTGGGAAATAGAATTCCCCCAGATATTTACTTCTCTGGATTCTCATAATTTAAAGTTGGGAATTAATGTTGCTTAATTTGGACAAACCACTTCCCCCAACACATGACTACGCAGCAGTGAGACAGGCCCAGTCAGAGCCAGAAAGATCACTGCATATGTGGCCCTTTATATGGAGAACAGGTTAGTGGACATGCTGCTTCAACAGGCCTCTTATAATTTGGTCAGGATGAGGCTGTAAAGATGCTAGGCAGCTGTAAAAGTTTACAGCTATGCTATAAAATCATGGACAGGATGCAAAAGAAAATAAGCAATTAAATAAACGAGAAAAGTCAAATGCACTTGATTTTGTGCACACGTTTTTCTTGCTAGAGCAACCGATTTGTATATTAGTCAGATTGTATTGCCTAAGGACAGGGTGTTTCTATGTGATAAACTTATGCTCAGGAAACATGCTTATCTCATAGAAGTAAACTTTAAGTGTAAGGAGGAACAATGTTCATGTAATAAAAACAATGGGTTCATGTAATACCAAAAACAATGGTATTTTTGACTATTTTGTTTCCTCAGGCAAAATTCTTAAAAGCAAAATGTGTTTTTCTTTATATTTTATACAGAAAATAGTGCAATTTGCAATTTGCAGCATGTCTAGGGGCCCAGCTCTATCCAACTTTCTAGCATCCTGCAATGTGGAGGCTGCAGTCCATTATATACTTTTTCCAATGTATATGCATTGGAAAATTGGATAGTATTGGGCCCTAAAGTGACTACCTAATGTGACTACATAATGTTATTGGCCTTGTAATTGAGGTTGTTGGTTGCAGCATTGGATAGAGGAAGCATTGTTTAAGAGGAATAGATATATTATTTAAAATGCTGATGAAAAATGAAGAAAACTGAGTATAAAAAATAGATGCAGATCCATTTCTCAGCATTTAGACCAGAATTTAGCATTATCATAGAATCTAAGGGCACAATCCAGAGTAACTACGGGGAGTCCTTGCTCCGGTGTAAGAACAATTTGCTGTGGATTGCAGTATGAATTTCCCATAGGTTTTCATTAGATGGTGCAGTAACTACGGGTACACGTAATGTCTCTTACGTGCTCCCGTAGTTACTCTGGATTGTAGGGATAGAATCATAGAGTTGGAAGGGACCTAGTAGGTCATCTAATCCAACCCCCTGCCTGCAGCAGGAATTCCCCCTAGAGCATCCCCAACAGGTGCTTGTCAAGCCTCTGCTTAAAGATCCCTAGTGAGGGAAAGTCCACCACCTCCCTTGGCAATCTGTTCCACTGCCGAACCGCCTGAACCGTCAAGAATTTTTTCTGGATTTCCAACCGGAATCTCCTTTCTTGCAGTTTGTACCCATTGGTTCTAGTTCTGCTTTCAGAAGCAGCCATGAACAAACAAGCCCATTCCTCCCTATGACAGCCCTTCAGGTATCTGAAGAGGGCAATCATGTCTCCCCTCAGCCTCCTCTTCTCCAGGCTGAACATCCCAAGTTCCCCCCACCTTTCCTCGTAGGGCTTCCCTTCCATCCCACTGATCATTCTTGTCGCTCTCCTCTGGACTTGCTCCAGTTTGGCTGCATCTTTCTTAAAGTGAGGTGCCCAGAACTGAACACAGTACTCAAGGTGAGGTCTGACCAATGCTGAATAAAGAGGAACTAGAACTTCTTGTGACTTGGAAGCTACAGTCCTCTTAATGCAGCCTAAAATGGCATTTGCCTTCTTTGCAGACACATCACACTGCTGACTCATGTTCAGCTTGTGATCCACGGCGACTCCAAGATCCCCTTCACATGTTGTGCTGCCAAGCCAAGTATCCCCCATTTTATACCTGTGTTTTTGGTTTTTATTTCCTAAGTGCAGAACCTTGCACTTCTCCCTGTTACACTTGCACTTCTCCAGAGATGGGCTGGCCCCATCGCAAGATCTGGTATGCCGGAAGTGGGAGGGGCCAGCCGGGGTCAGGGGGTGTGGGCGGGGCGAGGGGCGGGACTGGGGAGGGGCGAGGGGCGGGGCGATGTTGGCGCCTACTCAGAGCCTGCTTAGAAGCCGGCCTGCCAGCTTCTAGGTAGGCTCTGCGCAAGCGCCGATGTCGGCGCTTGTGCAGAGCCGCGGGCGTGGTGGGCGCAAAACATGGCGGATCGTACCGGTCCGCTATGTTTTGCATTTCCCTGTCGCTGGCGGTACGCTAGCAGCAGGGAAACGGGAAGAAACGGTACGGGCGCGTAGGCCCGTACCGGTAAGTGCCCACCACTGCACTTCTCCCTGCAGAACCTTGCAATTCTATTTGTTACAGCCCAGTATTCTAGTTTATCCAGATCCTCCTGGAGGTTTCTCCTTTCTGTTGTGTTTGCTACTCCTCCCAGCTTGGTGTCATTTGCAAATTTGATCAGGCTTCCCAGTATCCCTTCCTCCAAGTCATTAATGAAAATGTTAAAGAGAACTGGGCCCAAGACAGAGCCTTGGGGTACCCCACTTGAAACCGACCTCCAGGTTGACACAGAACCATTTACTAAAACCCTTTGAGTGCAGTCGTCGAGCCAGTTGCAGATCCACCTAACGATTACCCCGTCTAGCCCATATTTTTCCAACTTCCCAATTAAAATGTCATGTGGGACTTTGTCAGATGCTTTGCTGAAGTCAAGATAAATGACATCCACAGCATTGCCACTGTCCAGTAAGCTTGTAACCCGATCAAAAAAGGAGATCAGATTTGTCTGACAAGATTTATTCTTGGTAAATCCATGCTGGGTTGTTTTGATCACCAAGTACTTGTCTAGATGTGCACAAATTGTGTGTTTTATGATTTGTTCTAATATCTTGCCCGGGATTGAAGTCAAACTGACTGGTCTATAATTTCCTGGGTCTTCTTTTTTCCCCTTCTTAAAGATTGGGACTACATTTGCCCTCTTCCTGTTGGAAGTTGGAAAGGGCAATTGGCCTCCACATGTCCTGCTTCTGGACTTCCAGAAGCACCTTGTTGGCCATTGTGGGAACAGGGTGTTGAGCTTGATAAAGCTTTCACCTGATCCAGTCGGGCTCTACAGTTATTTTACAAAAGATTTTTCTTGTTAACCAAGTTTTTTTCAAACTTCCTAAGGCACAGGTATCAAACACAAGGTCCGCAGGCCAAATCGGGCACACCTCACCATTTTATCCAGCCCACAAAAGGTTATCAGGCTACACTTTCCTGGGAGTAAGCCCCATTGACTATAATGGGATGTACTTTTGACTAGACATGCAGAAGATTGGGCTCTGGACCTCTGGAGACAACATTAATGCTAATTTTGGCCCTCTGTATGAAATGAATTTTGACACCCCTGGAAAAGTTGAGTGAAACAGTGAGACTTCACTTCAAGCTACACTGTCATGTATGTGGAGGGGAGGTAGTCAAAGCCTCTCCCCAAAGCTATGTTCTCCTTCACATATGATATACACATTTTTCAAACTTTCAGGCACAAAGATTGAGGTTAGCTCCAAATGGAACTCATCTAGGACTAGTCTTTGGAGATGAGAAAGGGCCTTTTAAAAGAAAACTAATTTGAAGACTCCTTTCCATTTTCCAGCACTTTCCTTCAGGCATAAATCTCTCTTGCATATGCACAGAAGCTGAACTATTAGCAGGATGATTTCTTCACACCCTTGGTGTTTCCTCTCTCCTCGCCTCCTCCCTAACACCATTTCACTTTCCTAGGTTGCTCAGTGTGCTAAACTAATCTGAGAAAGGATGGATTTTTTTTTGCACATACATTCTGAAGTTGGCTGGTGTTCAGTTTATTCAGGGTCATGCTTCCCTGATTCATTAAATGCAGGCTGAAAGTATTGAAATAAGTAATGAAATGGAAATAAGAAAAGATCAGATTCGTGCCTGATGGGTAAATTTATTTATAGTTAATTAGGGAAACATGCTCAAAGAGGAAGTAAAAATGGGCTGTTGCGATGAATGATTATCAAGGGGCTTTCATGGGAGGGGGGGAAACGGTCAATGTCTGGATAGACCTTTGCCTCTTTTAGCTAAGGAGGATCAGAGTTCAGCTTCAGGGTTTTTTTTATACTGGGATACAGAATAACCCTACAATCCAGAGTAACTACGGGAGCACGTAAGACACATTACGTGCTCCCGTAGTTACTGCACCACCCAGTGAAAACCTATGGGAAATTCATACTGCAATCCAGAGCAAATTGTTCTTACACCGAAGCAAGGACTCCCCGTAGTTACTCTGGATTGCACCCTAAACCTTACAAGTATGGACACTATTTTAGAAAATGTGACAGTGAAATGCATGCCTTCCCTCTAAGTACTGGAGGCATGTAAGTAAGCTTTTCCCCTTCAACTAAGACAATCTCCCCACAGTCACTATGTGGTTTACCACCCGGGGCAATGCAAGAGTGCGTGTCAAGTCGTGCAGAGGTGAGCATGTCACCCCTGGAACTGCATGCCACCCCTGAGACTGCGCATGCCACACATGTGCACTGCATCTTTGAAGCCTCCAGCCCTGACTCACTCAGGACTGGAGACTCCAAAAGTGCACAGTCATCATGCATGCACATTGCGTTTCCCAAGCCTCGGTCAACTCAACTTGACACTTGGCTTGAGAGAGGCAGTGATGCACTGAGAGGGGGGTGATGCGCCAAATACTACTCTGAGTGATAGGCAACCTGCTTGTTGTTTAGAGCAGTGCTGGGGTCCTGGTGCTACTGTGAACAACGAGCAGGCTGTCTGTCACTCAGAGCAGCCGTAGGACAATAGTGCATATGTGCAAACTTCACACATGCATGCTGGTGTCCTTGCTCTCCACTTAGAGACAGAGAGGAGTGGTGGGGCCTCAGAGGTGCACAGGGATCAGGGGGGGCAAGGGTGACCAGATGCCAAACCGAAAATTCCTGAATCCAAGGCCAAAATTCCTACCTCCCAAACCAAAATTCCTATCCCCCAAGCCAAAATTCCTACCTGCTTTAAAAAATGTAGGACACCCCAAAAAATGTAGGGCAAAAGTAGGGGATGTTAAATAAGTTAAAAACACTCGTATTGCTTTCCTGTACTTAATTTCAACACTTTTAAAATGCAAAACTTTTTAACATGCATGATTCAGACCCAAACATGTAAGACGCCCTCACAGCAGACCATCTAAAAATAGCCCAATTTGCATAAATTATAATTGCTGGTCAATGGATCCAGTTGGTCATCCACGGGGTAATTACAGCAACACAACACATGCCAGTGACTTCAACATGCATGATCCTGACACATACATGTAAGCAGTGGTGGGATTCAAATAAATTAACAAGAGGTTCTATGTCCCATTAGTAACTGGTTCTCAGAACCAGGCACTCATTAGCAAAGGGTTCTATAGAACCTGTGGGAACCCCCTGAAGCCCACCACTGCATATAAGACGCCCTCAAAGCAGTTTAAAGCAACGCAACACAACACATGCCAGTGACTTCAATATGCATGATCCTGACACATACATGTAAGATGCCCTCAAAGCAATTTGCAGCAACACAAGTGACTTCAACATATGTGATTCAGGCCCAGACAAGCCATGTCAGTGACTCATGCACTCTCTCACACATACACACACAGAGAGAGAGAGACAAGCCATGCACTCTCTCTCTCTCTCTCTCTCTAACACACACACACACAAGCCATGCACTCTCTCTCTCACACACACAATCCATGCACACTCTCTCTCTCCCACACACAGACACACACACACACAGAGAGAGAGAGAGAGAGAGAGAGAGAGAGAGAGAGAGAGACCATGACCTGCTCACCTGTGGGGAAGCCCCAGGAAACTCCAGTGGAAGAGCCACAACCTGCAGAGGAGAAGCCACAAGAGGAGCATCCTGTTCAGAAGCCCCAGGGGTGGCGGAAGAGCTTCAATGGGCACTGCAGCAACTTCTCAAGCCCCGGAGCCTCAGCAGCTGCTGTGGAGATCCCCCGGAGGCAGCAGAAGAGCTTCAGCAGTGGCTGCGGAGACGGGGGAACCCCTGGCCACCTCAATCAGGGAGCCAAAGTGGGGAAGCCCCAGTGTGGACGCAGCTGCACACAAAAAATTTTAAAGGGCTGGCAACTTTTAAAAACTTTTAAAGGGCAGGCAGAATGCCTGGAAGCCTGGAGAGATGGGTTTGTTTTCCCCCTTTCTGCTTGGACCTGCCTTTTCCAGAGGACTCCAGGCATTTCTGGTCACCCTGGTCTCTTTGGGGGTAACATGCTGCTCTGAGGGAGTTTCAAACTCACTCAACACATTACCCCTGTGAGGCATGTCACCTGGTGCACAGAGGTGGAAGAGGAGGATAGAGTGGACAAGCAAATATGAGTTGATGTGCAGTATTTATCAGTGCTGCTCTCCTAGTACCACTTGGCACCATATTGTCCTTGGAGGTATCTCCTGAAATAACTGGCAATAACA
The DNA here is from genome assembly GCA_030015325.1 of Cryptoblepharus egeriae. NCBI lineage: Eukaryota > Metazoa > Chordata > Lepidosauria > Squamata > Scincidae > Cryptoblepharus > Cryptoblepharus egeriae. The sequence goes on along the minus strand of JAREYC010000001.1, from coordinate 64,536,827 downwards.
TCATTGCCAGTTATGTCTGGATTTGGAAACCACAACAGGAGCTTTCAAGCTCAGTGAGTTGCTTGTGCTGCATTCAGATCATGCCCTGCACCCATGAGCTCATTTAAATATACAGTGGTGCCTTGGTTTATGAGGATAATTCATTCTGGAAACATGTTTTTAATACTTGTAATTAAAAAAAAATACTTGTAATCCAAGGCAGATTTTCCCATGAGAAATAATGGAAATTTAGACAATTCATTCCACAATCCAAAAATTTTCATATAAAAATGATTACAATATTGTAAAATAATACAAAATAATTTAAAAAGTCATTGATTACTGCAGTCAGTGCTATTGGATAAGCCTTGCCTCCATTGGAGAGAGAAGGAAAAACTGAGCTTAAAGTAACTTTAACACAACATGGTATACTGACAAAATAGAATGCCAAAAAAGTAAAGTCAGTGGCTAGTATATGTTAAATATTACATAAATATATGTAAAATAACATATATTTGGGTTCAGTCTATAGAACAGATATTGCAATGTGTGAACAGCTCATAAAAACTGTTGCTCCACTGAAGGAGAGATTTAAGACATGAAACATGAAATCAGGAGACTGAAGTAGAAGAGTTAAAGCATCTAAAGATGATCCAAATAATGCCTGATACTATGGAACTTAGGCTGCAATCCCATATAAAGTTTCCATATATGGTCTCTGGAATGTCATGTTCTTTGGGCCATTATATTGTATTGTTGTGCAGTGGCACAGTGAGGGAGCATCCTGTAAATTCCATAAATGTCAATGTTAACTTAAAAGTCTCACTAATTATACCCTGGCACAAATTAGCTTTTCAGGATTTTACTTTGTCATCTTAAATTCCTAGCCCACAATCTGAGCCAACTTTCATGTTTTCTCCATCCAGAGTAGCTAGGAGCAAGTTTCTCAAACATTCCAATACTATTAAATCATGATAAGTAGATTATTAATAAAGTGGTTTGAAACATCTTTTGCTCAGTGCTACACATATATTTTATTCATCCAATATTCCCTGCGATGAGAGATTAATTGGTATTCATGGTACATTTCAAACCTTAATTGCAGATGGTATATGATTAGGTCTTCCATTTACTCCTCAACACCTAAGATATTGCACCTGCCACACCCTCTTTGTTGCCCTTTTTCAATGAAAAAATTCTTCCAAGAGATTTCTGTGAAAGCTGGTATTAATTTTGCAATAATAAAAATGGCTACTGGTTGTTCTCATTTTATCATCTTCTAGCCTATAGTTTTCTAATATTGTCTAATTAATTTTGTGTGGGTGGCCAAACTCTGGTTCATGAACCAGAGGCAGCCAAATCTTCCCCTGGTGCCAGTCTGGTTTGATTGCTTGATTTTCCTTTCTGTATTTGGTATTAATAGTACATTTATTGCTCTTGTCTCTATTTCTCAGTTTACCAACCTATTAGAAAACAAGGGAGAAGTTAATAATTGGATAGTTGACAGCTGAGAAGAATGGCCTTACTGGGCCTGACCAGCACTTTCCCTTTTTTCCAACACTGGTTAGATCCAGAAAAGGCAAATAACATGAAAATATTAATCTGTTCCTAGGGCTTCTACAAATGGCTGAAGGGACTGAACACTAAATGCTCAATTATTCCTCAGTTGTTTAGGGGATTCCAGAAGGTATCTTCCTTCAAGGATGTATTTCTGTTTTGTGAAAATCACATTTTCTTATCTCTCAAATGGCAACAGTTGTCACTGGAAAAATGCAGTTCTACCCCTCCTCTATGCAGTTGACCTACTAGGCTAATAAGTGTTGTACATAATGTAATATACATATAGAATGCACAATCTCAAACTTTGACAAAATTAATATTATGATATTAATATTACTGATGTTAGGTGAAACAAATCACTTCAACTCCAATGGGTACAAACTGCAAGAAAGGAGATTCCAGCTGGAAATCCGGAAAAAATTCCTGACGGTGAGGGCGGTTCGGCAGTGGAACAGATTGCCAAGGGAGGTGGTGGACTCTCCCTCGCTGGGGATCTTCAAGCAGAGGCTCGACGAGCACCTGTTGGAGATGCTCTAGGGGGAATTCCTGCTGCAGGCAGGGGGTTGGACTAGATGACCTACTAGGTCCCTTCCAACTCTATGATTCTATGATTCTATGAACCCCTTGCCTGTAGCAGGAAATCCTCATAGAGCATCTCCGACATGTGCTTGTTGAGCCTCTGTCTGAAGACTTCCAGTGAGGGAGAGTCACCCACCTCCCTTGGCAATCTATTTCAAAGCCAAACTGCTCTTACCATCTGGAACGTTTTTCCTGACATCCCATCGGAATCTCTTTCCTTGCACTTTGTACCCATTGGTTCTAGTTCTACTTTGAGAGGCAAGTGAGAACAAATTTGAATTTGAAGAGTGCTGTCATGTCTTCTCTCAGCCTCCTCTTCTCTGGGCTGAACAGAACAAGTTCTCTCAACCTTTCTTTGTAGTGCTTGTCTTCCTGCCCTCTCGTCATCCTTGTTGCTCCCCTCTGAACTTCCTCTAGTTTGGCTGCATCAAAAATAGTCTAATCTGCATAAATTATAATTGCCGGTCAATAAATCTGGTTGGTCATTTAAGGGTTATGTGAGAGACCCAGAACTGGATGCAGTACTCCAGGTGAGGTCTAACCAATGCAGAGTAGAGCACAATGTTAACTTCTTGCAGTTTGAAAGCTACAGTTCTACTAATGCTGGCTAAAATTGCATTTGCCTTCTTTGCAGAAGCATCACACTGCTGGCTCTGGTTCAGCTTGTGCTCTACAGTGACTCCAAGATCCCACTCACATGTTGTGCTGCCAAGCTAGAGATTTCCCATTTTATACCTGTTTCTTTGGTTATTTTTGCCCAAGTGCAAAACCTTGCATTTCTCCCTTTTTAAGTTTTTCCTATTCATTTCAGCCAGATCCTGAAGCAAGTAGGAGCCTTAGGAGGACCTGGTTGGTGTTCTCCGCAAATTGGATGAGGCTCCCTGTCCCCTCATCCAATTCATTGATAAAGATATAAAAAAACCCTTGGATGGTGTGACCATCCAGTCAGTTACAGATTAATCCAACTATCGTATCTTCCAGCCCAGGGCCAACTGTATTTTCCCCAGATATATACCGGTAATTCTTTCTACATTTATTTTAAAAACATAATATTCCCTTTAGAACAGAGACAATTATAATTATTGATACAATATTAGAAAGTTTTTATACACAAATATTTATTCTCTCTTTTCATGCATTCAGGTAATACATACAGGACATGTCCTTTTTCAGCCCTGGTCATACTTAGACTCAGAGTTTCCATCTTATTAAAAAGACACCTCTGTATTTCAATACTATGCTAAAAATAAAAAGAGTTAAAATAACTGGGATAAAGTCCTTCACATTTATTATTTTACTGGCTCTGTAATCTGCATTTAATGTAATAGTGTAGATATAATCATTGATTACTATATCTTACAGTATACCTTTCCTCTGTGAAATGCATTTCCTCATGTTTCATCTTCTTCAACAGACTTTGGTCAGTTTCAACAACTAAATTGCAGTTCATCAGCCATGACCTTTTATGTAGGGTTGCCATAATTCTCTTCCACAAAACTGAGCATAATCATCTATCAAACTTGCCAGTATGTGAAAGCAATCCCCCAAAACTAGGACAGTCCCGGTTTTCCAGCACAACCCTACTTTCATGGGACATTATTTTTCTTATAGTACTGCTTTCCAACAAAATACAGCATATAGAGATAAAACCATCCTCAAAGAAAAATACTGGTACATTGAACCAGTGGTACATTGAACCACTGATTGATTTCAGCTGGAGACATCTTAAAACATGCTTTGGTTGAGTGGCTCATGCTGGAAGTGATGATGCAACACTTAAGTATTGTACAGAGTGTTAATCCATTTGCCTTTGGCAGAAAGAGTAGTGGGACTGACTTTGGAGAAGGGAACCACTGAAAGTTGAAGGGAAGGGTTAGTAAGACATATTTGGCTTCCTCCAATATGCTTTGCTAAAATTAAAATGCTGAAGGGCTACAAGACTTTAAATTAAAACCTATATAAATGCAACCCTTAGGTTAAGAACATTATTACAGCCAGGATTGATTAAAGTATCCATGATATGAGAAAATAAATTATGTTGAAATACAAGAAGCTTCTCTTGATTAGCTTGAAGAGACTTGGGTGCTAAATGATAGCCAGACGAGTCAAATTTAAACGCTCTGTGATCAGTGTGTCATCTAAATCATCTGTCCAAAAGGCAAACCATTATTGTGCATAATTTGTGGCACGTATTCTCAATTTCACAGAGCAACGAGACATGTGTCTTGTCAAAATTCGTATGGAAAAATTTAGAATGTAAGTAAGAGCAGCCTCAAGGGAGGGACAAAAAATGAGATACATTTGCTCTGGTGCCCAAATTATCCATGCCCAACTGTTCCCTCCCCCCATACATAGGGCGACTATATAGAATGGTGGACAGAGTGCCTGTACCATACCATTGTATAGAAGAGAGAATTTAGGCAGGTGCTGCTTTTTAAACCCTTCTATGTTGAGCTAAACCTGCCTACATTCCATCTTCAATGCAATGGTTAAAGGTATAGTCCTCCATTCTATACGTTCACCTTGCCCATACCTACAACTGGCTATTACTGTAGTTTACTAGAGAGTTCCATGCCAACACAAATCCATCTGCAGTTCAAACCAGATTCAATCTAATTAATTATGAAGTAGTGCTGTCCCCTTAAGACAGGACTTTGCATCTTGCTGGCAACAAAGCCATCTCTCAATCAGATTTCACTTATATAGGTCTGTCTGTCTGTCTTTCTTTCTTTCTTTGTGTTTAAGTGATAATACTGCATAATCTCACATTGCTTCCAAATACAAGAAACATGGAAAATGAGATTACGCTTACTGGCCCAAAGATTCAGCAAACCTCCTTCCCACAAACACAGAAAGGGACTTATATGTAAAAAATTAGTTCACAAGATGCTTTGTAAAACAAAGAATTTTCCTCTGCTGCTGGAAAACTTGCTAAAACGGAAAGTATCCTTTTACTCACTGTTGGTTTAAAGTTGAAACTTCCTTTTTTATTGCATTTCGTTCAAACTAAAAACAGTTGCCAGGTAAAGCCATCTCTAATGATTGGGCTGATTCTATTTCAGTTGACTCTGTTAAGTCATCTGTTCCACTAGTTTGTTGCAGTGGACAATGTAATGTAATGGTTTGTTGTAATGGTTGTGTTGCATGTACATTACAATGAGTAGTAAATAGAATTCCTTTGTGAACATTTCCTACAGTGAGCCTATTCCTGCCTGGCTTCCACAGGGGGTCACTAGTGAACAGCGGAAACTTAGCAAAGATCACTACTCTTGGCTGGCAAATGTTCACAAGTTATCTATAGCCTATCTTTATGCTGACTGCAGAATGCCTCTTAACTGGCAGGGAGATTGCATGGTTCAGCCTTGTGGTCAAGTTTACACTTGTACACAAGAGTTGCCCTGCCCTGTCATTTGGAAAAATGTTAAAATTACTTACCGTTCCTTTTTTCCCCTTTTGCATAAGCTTTCAAAGTGAGGCTGATTGTGCCATTGTGGGTGGGGTGAAATGTTGCATCAATGCTAAGTTTAAACTTATAGCATTTGTCATCCAATTACCCCAGGGAATGAGAGACAAGAAGGGCAGGGAGATAGACAACATATCTTAAGGGGAAAAATATATTAAAACACCACTCTTAAGTGGTTTGGAATGCATGAGATACAGAATAAATAGTGGAAGAATGTACACATGTAAATACAGCTTGCGTCCTACAAATTTGGAGGCATTCCTGGCTGCCACGGCAAGCCCTTTTCCCAAGCTGGTGTTGGTTAAAACAAATGGTGCACATAAGTGGCTTGGTCCTAACTAAGATATACTGTACAGGTGTCCCCCACTTTCTGATGGTTCGTTTCTGACAGTTCCACTCTTCTAACACCTTTCAATTATACCCAGGACACAGATTCATTCAACACATGCTTCACTCTTTCAACCTCTCTCTGCTTGTCTAAAGGCAAAAATGGTCTTCCCTGATGTTGATTTGCATGTAGTGCAAACTGTTTTGGGCATTTCTTTATGACTTTCTTCAGTAAATAACCATCATTCAAATACACAAGATATTCTTTGCCTACACATGCCTTTGTTCATGTTACTGTAATTTATTATGTATTTTGGCAATGCATTAATAAATATGTGTTATTTAGGCTTTTGCACATGATATTTATGTGCTTTGTGGTGGCCATTTTGCATTTGCAAGCTGAAAAAGACTGGGTTCCATATTTCCACTTTTCAAAATCTTCACTTTTGGATGGTGCTCCAGTCCATTATCTGTCCTATAAGTGGGGGGTGCCTTTATTAGATATACAGATAAACCCTTGGATGGAATTGAGTAACTTGAATTGAGACAGTTTTGCAAGACAAGCAAACATTTCTAATAAATTTTATCTTGCAATACAAGTGATATCTTGCAATACAAGCAAAAAATAATCCAGGCCAAGATTTATCTGGTGTTGGCACTCTGCCAGCACCACCCCAGCCTGAGAGATTAATTTATACATGTCTACTCTGAAGTAAGACATTACACTCGAAGGGACTATCTCTGATGTAAAAGGGGCCATGGAAAGGGCCCTGAGACCTGTGATCATTTTGATATGAATATTCTTGAGTTGTGGAACAAATTGAGTTTCCATTAATTCTTATGGGAAAATTTGCTTTGATATACAAGCATTTTGGATTACAAGCATGCTTCCAAAACATATTATGCTCATAAACCAAGGCACCACTGTACTGTATGTATTCTGTATGGCTGCCACCATAATCTTCTGCCCTTCACATATCTGGGACCCTCAAAGCCAAACACTATACACCATCTGTATCTTATCTTTGTGATGGCAGATGTAATGACAGAATTCATGTCTCACGTTTGTGAGGATTAAAGGTAAAAATGCCACATTTACATACTTTTCCTGCAAATAGGTGTTTGTACCTCGTTTGTGTCTAATTTCTGCTGTCAGAGTTTTTAATATATGTACAGAAATACCATAGGTAATTCTTGACATGAATTGATTGCAGTAGAATAGAGATACAGTACCTTCTTCCTCCCCTGAGATGGTTCTTAAATTAACACAAAAGCTTCCTGATTCAAGAACTCTGAATAAGTACAGTGACAAATGGAGCAACACAAAGGTGTCAAAACACAAGGCCCACATCCTGCAGAAATCACTTATCCAGGTCATAGACTCTTTAAGATTGTGAGCCTTCTGGGGATAGGGCACAGTTTATTGATTTACCATATAAACTGCTTTATGAACTGCTTTTAGTTGCATAACATATTCAATATGTTATTTAACACATTCAGTATTCAGTATTTTTAATAATGCAGTAATAATAGTAATAATTGACAATAAAAGCAGGCCTCCGTCAGTCTTGAAAGACTATGGTATCGTGCTTGGTGCTGCATATGCTGCATGTGAAGCACGAAAGCCTGGGTTGGATTGTTATGGAGGATAGGCTGTTACCCAAGCAGCAAATCCCCCCTCTCCATGCCACTGAATTAGTCCAATGGAAAGGCAGAGCCAATACGATTGGATCCAGCTGGTGTCACAGAGCTGGGCTAAGGACAGGAGCTCACCCTGTCTTGTGGGGCCGACCCGGGTCTCAAGCCCTGGCCTGCTGGTTAACAGGCACAGCGTCTTAACCGCTTGCGCCACCCACAGCCCAATTGACAATAAGGCCATGTAGTAATGGGCTGCTCAGCAATGTGGTATATCCTGCTGTTCCATCCACTCTGCATTTGGCAGCATTTGCTTGACAGTGTATGGGGCTTTATGAAGGAGGTGAAAGTAAACAGCTGAAGCAAGAACAGGGTTTGCAAATTCGAAAGAGTAGAAGGCATGAAAGGAGTCAGACTCAACCCCATCCAGGGTGACCAGGACATGTCCTCTTTTTTAGCCTTTTGTCCTGAAGATAACTTCAGTGCCCTCCTTTTCCCCATAAGCAGGGAGCACATAGCCTTTTTGTAATTAATAAATTATATGTATTAGTAATATAGTGTTTAAATTAACCAAATGAAAGCAATATACAGGTTCAACCTTGTTTTACACAGATGTTTTATACACAGATTTGATTCAACAGGAATGACCCCTGTAAATCAGTTCTAAAAATTGCTTTTCTACTGTTGTGGAGAGGCAGTAAGCAATGTAAGCAATAATTCCATTTTTTTCAGCTGAAGGATGCAAAGGCAGGTGATCCTTTGCATTTCTAATTGCTGAATGCCTCTCTAAAAATCACAAGAAAAGCAGTTTATAAAGGGAAATGCTTTTTCTTTTCTTTTTTTAAACATTTTTTGGTATCAGCAGGGAGTTCCAGAATCAAACCCCTACAGATACTGAACCACTACTTTATTCCATGCATAGCAATGGAGGAGCAAGAAACCTGGAAATTAGTCTTTAAATCTAATTTTTCACTATTATTTTATCCACAGATTTTTTTTATCCATGAGAGGTTCCAAAATGGAACCCTAGTGGAAAACGAGGGACACACGCACCTGAGTGTTTTTAGTTTTTATTTTGTCATATCCTACATTTTTCTTGGGTGTCCTACACCTGGAGACCTTTGTCCTCTCTTGTGCTTATGACATTTGAAAACTTTGCCCATGCCATCTCCGTGCTCCTCTCATCCCCCAAAATGCTTTTAGCCCCATGTGTGTCCCCATATGCCTGTGCACAAACATGAAACAGCATGCATGAAACAGCATGCATACAGTTCTAGATCAGAAACCATTGTCATTCATTGACACTGTACAGGACTTAGGATAAAAATACACAAAATTTATTGTGTAAATAAATATTGATCTCTACTGTAAAATTAAATGCAATGATTTTACAATGCTAATATAAACATCTAAGGAACTTGGCAAGACACACCTTTCTCAAAGGTTGCATTTGTGGAACCCATCCAAAACTATCCCACTCTGGTGTTGCATTTTTTAAGTGAGTGGGTTAGAAAAGTTGAAAGCTCATGAGATTGATCTATTGCCAAATGGTTTGCCCCAGTGGGAAGAAGGGAACAGAGAATACATGGGTCTACTTAGCCACCAAAGTTAGGGTGATTCCTGAGCATGCCCAAGGTCTCCAGATGGCACACTGTGCTTTGAATCACAGTTGATTTGAGTTTGGAGGAAAAGAGAAATAAGAGAAGCTAGGCTTTTTGGAAAGACTGCTGTCAGCTTATCTTAGATAAGAGTGAGGTATATTCAGTTCTTGACTTCTTCAGCCCCCTTTTCACATGATGGGCGTTCAACTGCTATTTGCAGCCCACACATTACAGATAGTCTAGGATTTTGAAATTTTTTATTTTTTACCAGAAGAATTTCAAGTCAGGATACTTTTGGTAGTCTTTCTGGCCTAATCCTTATCAACAATTACTTATTCCTTCCAGTGCATTCTCCAGCACACTACAGATGCAAAATCTAGAGACTGGATTGACCCAGAGAACTTTCACAACACAGATCACATCACATCTCTTTTGAGGTGAGTGTATTTTCCAGATACTTGAATGTTTATAGTTATAGATAATCAGCATTTTTAAAAGATATTTTCACTGTTCAGTGAAAAACACTGCAGTGCAAAGCACTCTTAATCCTGGGATAATTCTGCCCTCTAGCTTCCAATGTCAGAAACAGAAAGCCAAGTAATGAACCTTTTAAAATTTCCATTTATTTTGCTGTCACTGGACTGAGATTATTTAAAAGCTAATTCGTTTAAATAAAGTTGGCATTCAGGAACTGATCCAGATGCTAGTATCCTAGAGCAGTGACCTCCAAACCCCGGCCCAGCAGTCAGATGCGGCGAGTCTCAATGTGGCCTCCGACAAGACCCCTGTCTGGCCCTTGGGCAAGCCTTATAATCCACTCCTTGTTCTCATATGTAAATTTATTGAAATTTGAAATGTAAATTAGTTTTCCAGCCCCCAACACAGTGTCAGAGATGATGTGGCCCTCCTGCCAAAAACTTTGGTGGCCCCTGTCCATGAGAAAATGCAACCAAAAACACAACAAAAACATAAGAACAATGACATTTTAGATGTACAGAATACACTGATATACTGTGAAGACCAAAGTCTCAAAGTCAGACTAATAAAAGATTAAACATATATCTCATACTTACATAACTTTCATATTTAGATGGCAATCCTAACCACACTTTCCTGGGAGTAAGTTAAACACAGTGGGACTTACTTCTGAGTAAATAGGCTTAGGGTTTCACTGTTAGATAATTTTCAGAATACTGTAGTGTTCTTATCTCATTTGTTATGCCAAACTTTGAAGGAAGGTTCGACTGAAAACTAAACTGCATATGATGTTAAATATGTGATCTGCATCCATGACTTGGTTCAACTATCTCTGACATTCTCTCTTTAGCTACTGAGCTGAATAAATGAATTCAGCTACCAATGTGGCTACCACATTTTCCAGACTTACAAAGAGAGTATAGCTTAATAAGAAGCTGACGGAACATACAAAGATCCAGGTCTATAGAGCCTGCATTCTGAGCACACTCTTGTACTGCAGCGAGTCTTGGACCCTTTATGCATGGCAGGAGAGAAAGCTGAACACCTTCCATATGCGCTGTCTCCAGTGGTGGGCTCCAGCAGGTTTGCACCTACTCTATAGAACCGGTTCTAAACAAGAGATAGGACATATAAAGTTTAAAAATAGCCTTTTAAAAGTGGCTGCCAGACGGGCAAAGAACCGGTTCTTAAATTTTTTGAAGCCCATCACTGGCTGTCTCCGACATGTTCTTGGCATCACCTGGCATGACAGAGTTTCAAATGGTGCAGTCTTGGAGTGTGCTGGTGCCTCTTGCATGTACACACCTGAAACAGCGATGTCTACGCTGGCTTGGGCATGTTGTGAGAATGGCTGATGGTCAGATTCCAAAAGATCTCCTGTATGGAGAATGAGTGCAGGGAAAGTGCCCTAGAGGGAGACCACAGCTGCGATATAAGGACATTTGCAAGAGGGATTTAAAGGCCTTGGGAATGGACATCAACAGCTGGGAAACCTTGACCTCCAATCGTTCAGCGTGGAGGCAAAAGACCCAGCATGGCCTTCTCCAATTTGAAGAAACACTCGTTCAACAGGCTGAGGCCAAGAGGCTGTCCCGGAAACAGCAAAACCTTGGGCAGGGGACAGACTTTATCCATCCTCAGTGAGGAAGGGATTGCCACTCTTGAATTGGCCTTTTTACCATACTAAATGCTGTTTTAGGACCTACATTCAGAGCATGATACCATAGTCTTTCGAGACTGAAGGATGCTAGTGATGAATGATCAAGGCTGTAGTCAAGGTGTAGGATAAAAGTTCCCCTACAACCCCATGGTCCTCCCAACCTATGGGGGCTCAGTATGGCTATTTACCAATAAAACTGAATCATTTCAAGGTCAGTGATGCATTTAACATTACATCTTGTTTTGAAATTAGAACTGTAATAAAATTGCCCAATACAGTATTAACTTATAGGAATGATCAGGGTAAACTCCCTCCCCTTTGAACTTCTGGAGGTCCATTAAGTTTAAATGTTCCTGGAGGCTTGATGGAATTGCTCTCAGAATGTCTATTATTGGAATCAGAGTGGCCTTCTTTTCCCAGATTCTTTCAACTTCAGTTTGTAAGTTTTTATACCACATGATTTTCTTGTGTTTTCTTTTGAAGCTGACAATATCCAGGTACTGCAATGTCAATGATCCAGACATGTTTTTCCTCAATCACGGCAATGTGTGGTGTGGTGTATTATGCTCCAAATGATAGGAACTGAATTACATCAGAGCCAATTCCAGTCAAACACCTGGCGACTGTGATATGCAACATCATCATGGTCATTGGTGAGGATGAGTAGCTTTTCATCTGTACCAGTTCACTGCTTAGACCTGCCCCCATTCCCACCCCCAGAAGCTGTCATTTGGCCTGTGGGAAGGACACATAAAAGATTGTATATGATGAACGTCTTCAGTCTGATCTTCATATCCAAGGTGGATATCCTCACACCAGTTTTCAACTTCCATTAACTTGGTACTGCCTGCCTCACAAGGTTCCTGGAGCTGTTACAGCCTCATCAGCAGGTACAAATAGATTAGTCTGTTGTGATATGGTTCCCTTTTATTGGATACCCTAACAGTCCTTAAGGTTAGTGTGTTGTTGAATGGGCAATTCACAGCCTGACCCTATCCTTCTTCCCATCCACTCCTGGTGCAGCCACACAAAAAATCTTCTCTCTCTCTCTGATTCACCATCACCCGAGCTGCATACAAGTACAGGACCTGTTTTTGGTGTGGCTATACCAGCAGGGGCAGGAGGAGATGATAGGAACATGGCAACACCCTTGAGACATTATTATGCTGCTGCTGCTTGAAGACTGTATGGAAATGCAGCTGGTACATAATACATCAGGTTGTGTGGCAGCAGGGACTTGGCTGCTTAATTTTCTATTTTTGCTGCTCCAGTGGGTACTGGTTCATTTGTGAGCCACAATTAAAGTTGCCAGTTCTGACCATTAAAAGTCCTATATGGATTGAGACTGAAGTACCTAATGAACCGCTTTTCCATAAACAAGTGCCTTTCCTTCTAAAGTAATCACAGGTGACCCTATTCTGTGTCCATCCATGACTGAGGCCAGGGTGATAGCCACAAGAAGTCAAGCCTTCTCTTTAGTTCCCCCAACCTTGGATCTTCCTTTTGTGATAAGGTTAGCATCTCTCTGCTGGCCTTGTGATGGAGGATAAGACCTTCCTTTTCTGTTTAGAGCCTTCCCCATCTGTCTTTTTGGTTTACCTGCCGTTAAATACTGTAAACAAATTTGCTATATTTTTATCCTCTGCTACTGGTTTTAGTGCTTTTATTAATAACTGGCGAAAAGCGTACCTGTGTTGCTGGAGTAAAATTCCCCCGTACGCCATCCCCCCACTCCACATCAATCCCCCACACACATCAACCCCCCATGAGCATTCACCCCAATGTGCATCATCCCCCATGTTTATTGACCCCATGCACATCATCCACCCCATGCGCATCATCCCCCCATGTGCAACAACACCCCATGTGCAACATCCGCCAAGCACAACATTCCCTATGTTCACACTCCCATGCGCATCAGTCTCCCATGCGCATTATCCCCTTAAGCACATCAGTCCCCCCATGCACATCATCTCCCTATGCACCACACCTCCCATGCATAGCGTTCTCCCCAGTGCAGCCGCTCCCTCCGAACAACATCCCCCCCCCCCCCAGTGCAGCAGGCACTAAGCACCAAATCGGCTGGAGTTGGTCAGTCCTCCCTGTAAAGTATAGGACAAAAGTATAGTATAGGACATGTAAAGTATAGGACATGTTGCACCCATTTTCAGCCCCTTAAGGGTTAAATTTCTTCACATCGGTTCTTGATGGGTGTTCATGTGACAGAAGGAACACTCTTCCCAAATTTCACGCTTCTAGGTCTGGTGGTTGGGGCAGAGCATCCCTCCGTCATCAATTCTTCAATGAAAATTATAGGGAGGAAAACGTGTTGTGCCCCATTTCACCCCCTTCTGGTTGGAATTTCCAGCCCAACCAGGTTGGGTTCTTAGTGCACCCCTCAGTCACTGAAGGAACACCCACCCAAAATTTCACGCTTCAAGGCCCAACTGTTTTGGCAGGGTGTTGATGAGTGAGTTTTCTCTTTTAAATATATAGACTAGTAAAAGTCCCCAGCTGTCACTTGGATATCATAATATTCATCAGTAAAAAAATTTTCCCCATGAAATGCACATACCTGTTTTAATTACAGACCCGTTTTTATTTAATTACTGTCCATTTTTGGATGGGTTAAGGACCACTGCCCCAAAGTGAAAACAGCTGAAAAGTGGAACCTGGTCTTTTTCAACTTGCAAATGCAAAATAGCCACCAAAAGACATAAATATCACTTGCAAAAGCTTAAATAACGTATTTACTCACACATAGCCAAAATACATAACAAATTATAGTAAAATGTGTGGGCAATGACTATCTTACGTATTTGAATTATGGTTTTTTACGGAAGAAAGTACGGTAATAAGGAAATGCCAAAGCGATTTGATCACAATGCAAATCAACACCAGGGAAGACTATTTTAGCCTTTAGACCAGTAGAGAGAGGTTGAAAGACTGAAGCATATGTTGAATGGATGAGTCCTGGATATAATTGAAAGGTGTTGAAAGAGCAGAACTGTCCAAAAGTGGGGGATGCCTGTAGTTAGAATTACTCAGAGGAGACTGCGGAAAACCTGGCCTCTTCTCTGTCCAGACAGTTGACAAAGACAGGTGGTAAAGGTGAAGACCATTTGACTCTTTCCCAGCCACCTCTTGCTCCCCTCAGCCTTGCAATTGGAAATGGCAGGTGGAAAAGGCAGACTGCTTAAAGTCTCAGGCCAGTTCACAACCTTTCTAATATCAGGGACAAAAGTGTACAGTCCTAACCCCTGATCAGTCCAGCACAAGTCTGTGCTGACCAGGGGATGTCACAAAAGTGTTGAAAGCCAGTTCTGCACCACTCCTGAGGAATGGAGAGAAGGGTGGGTTGTGCTGGCCTAAATTGGTTAGGATTCACATCCTGAGGGTCACATGTAGCTTGGCTCTGATAAGCAGCCACCTTGTCAAAACTAGCTTGGACATTGTATCAGATGGAGCTATTCATGTTTGGTTGCCTTTGCCTACGTTTGCAGTACGTGTCCTGATCCACAATTAGATGGCAAGAAGTGATTAATTAATGGCAAGAAGCAATTGCTAATCAATATTGAGGTAGTATAGTTCAGCAATCATTTTTTTCTAGTACTTATAAATTCCCTTTCCACTTTAATTAAAGTAAGTGCTTACTAAATAATGCTGATTGGAAGAAGCCTGGGCAAGGCTAATGACTGTCCTGTGTAAAATATGGAAATGAAAAGTCAAGATGAACATAGACATTCAAATGTGAGCCAGTTAGCCCAGCTATTGTTGGGTTGTGCACTCCTCTATACCAGCACTCAGTTGGATTACAGGCACACTCTGCAAAACAGGGCAGTGAAAGCAGGGCAGTGAACTCTGTCCTTACATTTCCAAGGGATGTCTTCCTACCGTTTGGCAATAGGTCTCTTATATTACTTTTATGTAACTCTTATATTACTCCAAAGTTTGCCATTATTATTAGATCTTAGTGCTGTCAAGTTCCATCCCATGCTTCAATTTAATTCAAAGTCACTGAAATGTTTAACAGAGACTTCTTTAGCTTCTCCAAAAGATGAAGTCACAGCTGCAATTACATCAACAACATGAAAACAATATCAAGCATTGTGTAATGTCTCAGATCCTCAGCTACACTGCAGACCTAGATGTCCTCATACACAGTAGGAGCTCTTTCAGATCAAATGATACTGGCACAACAGCAAGCAATTACGAGGTATGATCAGTATCAGGACTGGTGCCATAGTAAAGGAGCTAAAATACGCAGAGTGAAGCCACTTGGCAGATTGACCTTGACCCCAACAGTTCATACACACTAAGTTTTAACATCCTAGCTCACTTTTGCTGCAATCCTTAAGACACTTTCCTGGGAGTAAGACCTATTGAACACAATGGGACTTACTTTTGAGTAGACATGGTTAGGATTGTGCTATGAGTCTCTTTCCAAGTGAATCAAAGTGAAATCCAAGTGAATGTGACAAGGCAGCTGCTGATTATCCAAGAACACAAGTTCCAGGAAAGCTTCCATCAATGGAAACAGCGCTGGATTAAGTGTGTGGCTTCCAAAGTAGACTACTTTGAAGGAGATTGACAGCACAATCCTAACCGTGTCTACTCAAAAATAAGCCCCATTGTGTTCAATGGGTCTTACTCCCAGGAAAGTGTCTTTAGGATTGCAGCCTAAATTGTTACGTGTTGTAGTTTTCTTTTTATAGCACCAGTCCTGATACTTACTGATCACATCTCGATTAATTCTCTCAAAGTGAATTATTCACTGTTTCAGTGATAGCATGTACAAACCTCTGAAAAACCTGATTGGGCATTGTGACCTTCTTATCCTGAAATCAAAGTGAATACAATAGGTTCAATAACCAAGAATACTCAAACAATTAAAAGAAATTGTTCTAGCTACTATGTATCCACTTCCACTGATTTGCTTTCAAATTGCTTGAGTGGCAGAAGTGGGGCAAGTAATGGGAGCTCACTCTGTCATGTAGTACACAGTTCTTGAACCGCTGACCCTCAGGTTGACACAGCGTCACTGAGCCAGCAAAGCCCTTATAGTTTTACATACGATGCTACTTTTAGTAAAATATTTCTTCCACCTCTTGGGAATAAGGACTACGTATTCAGATAAATTACAGATAATTCCACCAACCTGATTAGTCCAAACCAGCATGAGAATGAAAAAAAGAACAGCCAAAAGCAAAATTAGAGATAGTCATCTTTAAGAATTTTTCAGATAAGTTTAGTTCACTTGCTTACGTATGGTCAAGGGTTTCCAAGAGTCCTAAATATAAAACCTATTTTAGTTAGAGGATGAAAATCATTTTTGTGATTCAAGGACTTGTGATTTAAAAATTAAATATAAGAATTACACAGAACTGGGCAACAGATAAGACTAAAAAAATGGGGGGAGGGGCTAAAGTTATTCATTTGGTTTACTTTAACGTATTTACAATTTATTTATTTGATTTACATTTGCTAGATTATGCAATTCCAGCCATGTCATCACTTCTGGTGGATCCTGGCCAGATTGTTGTTCTAAAAAGTGGGTTCTAAGGTAAAGTTTGGAATTCCCTGCAATGACAGAAAAATGGCACCCTTGAGGGGAGTGACACCACTAGTGACAAAAAAGGGTACAATCATTATTTAGGAATAACAACATCATGTTACGTACTGTTGGAATTTACAGCAGAATGCAATGAAACAAACCATTTTTAAAAACCTTTATTCTATCAAATGTATCTCCAAAAAACAAGTGGGGGTTGGGCAAAGGCAAATAACTGCTCACCACCCAGGTTGTTGCCCCACCCGTTGCATGGAGGTGATGCGTTGGCCTCCCACATTGGGTGACACAAACTCGAGTGACACCACTGCTCCCAGAAAAGTGCGATTAAGATTGCAGCCTTGGGGTGCAATTCTGACTTTATGCCAGAGAGAACTGTCCAGCTAAGTAGGCCATATCTTGAGCTGACAGGGAGGCCAAATTCAGAGGTCTAGGAGGTCTCTAGGCTGGCCTAACTATTGCTGAAGAGACAACAGCACAAGGGCAGCAGCTTCACTGTTGTGGCATATCCTGAGGTAGGCTTGTGTAGTTGTGCTGTATCCTGAGGTTGAGGCTCTGAATTTTTTGCATCACTTCCAATTTTATTCTGGCTTATCATAGACCCTTATGAGTCTACTCAGATTTATTCATGCTCCTTAGATGGCATAAAGATGAGCAGCTGTGAGGGGGCATGTCTGCCCTGGGAAAAGACTCTGTATACATCCTACCTGCACTGTTCTAGACCATGCTCAACATGCCTCTACTGAGCTGCCTCAGCCAGTGCTGCTAGTCCATCTGTCTTGGTCCACCCTAAGTAGAGTTCCACCTGCCGAAGACTTTCTGGTGTAGCTAGGCTGGCCTATCTTGGAATTAGGTCAACCCAGTACTAGATAGGCTAGCCTAAGAGTACTTCAGGATTGCAGCCTTTATGTATTACAGGTTGAATCTCCTTATTCATGACATTTGGCTTCAAAAATTTGTATGATTTAATTATGTTTGCATTATACAAAGGCAACTAGTTATGATAACAAGGCAGACAATGAGCTCCTGCAAAAGCAGCTGAACTTCCATAAGCTTAATTGCCTGCCATGGTAAGCAGGCTGCTTTTAAGCCACTAACTGCTTCTTAAGATAAGCTTATCTTTCAATTTAAAGAGCCAACCCCAGTCATTTTGAGACAATCTCATATAAATAGGCTACACTTGTTTATCATGACTGAATTTTTTTACTCATATTTTTTACGTCTTTTCCTACTCAAGAAGTTAGCAATGTAAATAGTGACAAAATCAGAAAAGGATACTTTTAGTGAGTATATTTAGCTGCCTTTACAATACAGACTTTCCATGACTGATTAACTGTATAAAAAGTGTTTTCAGCAGCAGAATTAGTACAATCTGCACAATAGCAGTAATGATCAGGCTTTTTGGCAATGGCACAAAATTAACCCAAATGCACCTTTTTAAAAATGTAATGAAGGAGAAGTGAAAAGATTGCCCACTTCCATTGCTTTAATTTTATTCATCCTTTACCTCACAATTTCTTCCAAGTAGTAATAAGTATTCAATCATTTCAATTCCTGATTTGGACATTACAAAATAAGACTGAAATAGTTTGTTACACAAAGGGAGAAGCCCACTATAACAAAATAGTCTAGCAATTTTTTATGGTATAATCCACCATAAATGCACAAGCTCCTTCAAAATTTGCATAATTACAATTTATTTTAATTGAATGTGCAGAAAGGATACTGGTGAATTGTCCTCTCAAATTATCACCACTCTTCTGTTTTAAGTGAAAGGCTGAATCAAACACACTAGATGTCACAGTGTGGGACTTCGTATGTAAAAAGTATACCCGAGCAAAAAATACAGCAATTTCTACAGCTCTAATACATGATTACAAAACACTGTAATATCAGACAGAATTTGCCATTTTTATGAAACAAAAGTATCAGTTTGGCTAGGGTTGCCATAATTTGCAATCCCATAACTAGGCTGGGCAAGAGGAATGTGATCTGGGACAAAGCCCTTCTCTAGTCCCACTGAGTCCTCCCCAGCCAGAACTCTGTGTATGCGCCAGCAAGGCTAGCATGTGCGCAGAGGGTCCATGGCTCGACGCTGGCCTCTGGGTGCTTTGCGCATGCACCAGCAAGGCTAGCGTGTGTGCAGAGTGTCCCTGACTCAGTGCTGACCACTAGACTCTGTATACACGCTAGCGAGGCTAGCATATGCCTCAGGCCACTTCGTAGGGGGAGAAGTTGCCAGATCCTGGGCATGACCCTTGAACACGAGTATCACCCAGGAAATGCAGGGGAATGGCAACCCTATATTTGGCAAATAGAATAGAATCACTCAATGTGAAACCAGAATTAGCTCCACATTAAAACTCACATAATCCAAATTTCCAATATTCCAACATCATGTTGGAATTAAGAAGGAAAAAGTTAGAAATGAGATTTTCCAGAATATAACCAATAATATTTCAAAGTTATAGGCTCAATCCAGGAATACTGTGGCAATGATTCAAAAACTGACTCACTGCTGGGCCTTTGCTTTTGAATGCAAAAGCAAGTCCTCATAGAATCTAAGCAAAACAGTAGATTTTACAGATTCATAATACAGTTGTGTACAAATTTCAGAGACCAGTAAGATCTCACTATATCTAACTTTCCTTTAAAACAATGGCTAAAGGCCTAAGCCTTCATAGGAGCACCAAAACTGAAGCCAGGTAGGATATGCAGAAAACTTTGGTTGAACTTGAATGAGAACTAGCCACTTTGAAAAAGACTGATGGAGAAGTCTGCAGAGAAAGTGGCAATACCAGAAGGTTATTTCAGCATGTGCATGCTGTTACCAGACCAAGATCTGGTGGCCAAAGCAACACTTGCCAGCAATATTGTGAGCACTGACAGCTGTTTTCAAGAATAATCCATTTCTGAATAAAAGGGGACTGTAGACTCCTAACCAATTCTTACACTTTCAAAAAGGCAATTAAGTGAATGGAAAAACCTATTTGATGCAGATTCTCAAATCCAGTCCTCTACTCTTAGTGGTAAATGTCTTGTTAATTCCACAGCGTATATGCATTGTTAAAAAAATTCACAGTAAGCAACATCTTTCTTTAAAAGACTTCTTATTCTTGCTGCTTTTCTTGCCATTCTTATCTTTGTTTTCTGACATCTTCTTTGCTCTAATCTCTCTCATTAAGTCAAAGAACACCTACGAAGAAAGAGAAAAAGCACATAATTATCAGTATTTGTATCTGATCTGCACTAGATAGGAACAGAACTTTATTACCGTATATACTTGAGTATAATCTGAGTTTTTTGGGCCCAAAAAATGGGCCCAAAAAGCACCCTCAGCTTATACTCGGGTGAACTGAAAAATGACATGATCAAAACCCATCATGTCATATACCATTTGATTTGTATTGAAGAGCAGAATCCAATGCAAAAATCAGTTTTGAATATCTCCTTCCTGTCAAAAGTTATGGCAAAAAAAACTATGAAAATAAAAAATGGCAATTTTTTTAAGCAGATAGGAATTGTGGCCTGGTGGTAGGAATTTTGGCCTTGGGGCTCAGGAATTTTTGGTTTGGCATCTGGTCGCCCTGTCCTATGCATGTCTACTCTGAAGTAAGCCCCACTAATTTCTATGATGCAAAGAGCACAATCCTAACCATGTCTACTCAGATGTAAGCACCATTGTATTCAATAGGTCTTACTCCCAGGAAAGTGTCTTTAGGATTGCAGCCTTACTCCCAGAAAGGTGTGCTTAGGATTGCAGCCTATGAGTTCCAAGAAGGTTACAAGGAAAAGGACCAGTACCAGTACCTGCTGCATTTCCCACGCTAGGCTTATACTCGAGTCAATAAGTTTCCCCGGTTTTTTGTGGTAAAATTAGGTGCCTCGGCTTATGCTTGGGTCAGCTTATACTCGAGTATATACTGTACTTATTTAAGCAGACAACACACAACTATAAGGGCTTATCCATAATGGACAGAAGTGGTTGAATACAAAGATCATCTTTCATGAGTGGAAGTAGTTCCATTCGTACCAGAAGGAGGAGTATTTTCACTTACCTACCCTTCCTCTACAGATCCTCACCCACTCCACAAAAATGTATTCCTAAAGGTTATAGGACATAGTGGGAAAACACGCAGATTTCTTTACCAAGAAATATGTATGGAAGAATCCAGCACAGATCATCATTAAGAATGATCAGACCACATTTTAGAAATTGTCATGATTGATAAACACTGCTATTAACTGCAATCAGAAAATCCCTCTTTGGGAGGTATTCATCAGTGTCAAGTTATTAATTCCTAAAACTTGTACTCAATCTTCCTATTCTGAATGTAACATAGGGCACAATCCTAACCATGTCTACTCAAAAGTAAGCCCCATTGTGTTCAATGAGTCTTACTCTCAGGAAAATGTCTTTAGGATTGCAGCCATAGTCAAAAATTTAGTACAGGCCACCCAAGTACCAGGGCTACACAACATTTGGTTGGTCTTGTGGTCCCTTCACCCTTGTCCTAGATGTCAATGACGTTTTGTGCTTGTTTTGTTTGTGCAAATGGCCAGAAGAGAACTATTTTTTTTACCTTATCTACATTTGCTCTCGTTTTTGCTGATGTCTCTACATATTGTACACCCCACTCCTCTGCTTTACTTCTGGCTGCTTCTACAGGCACTTGTCGGCGGTCTTCCAAGTCAGATTTATTTCCTACCACAAGCAAAGGTATTTTGTCCTCTTCAGCTTTCACACGCAGGATCTGCTCCCTAAGGAAAGAAACAAATGTTCATTATACAAGTTACAATTACATATATGCAAAAGAAAAAGTCCTTCAGTGGAAATGGTATGCCAAATAATACAACAGTTTCTTGAAATAAAAGGAGTGTGCAGGTGAACACCTGACAGTTTGCAAGTGAACATTTTCTCAAGCAGTGTCTAAAGCTAATGTAAAACATTTCAGCAAGCTTCCCCATCACACCATCATTTTTTAAAGGATACTATCATCTAAATTAAAAGTTTTTATTTAAGCTGAGCTCAAGTCTCAAACCCTGCCTGGTGGTTAACAGGCACAGTGTCTTAACCACTTGCACCACCAGAGGATCATTTAATGTGTGAATTGATTTATTTTGCAAAGACTTAATTTGTATATCTTGTGCATCTTACTTGATTGTGGAAAATATTCTCATTGAAATGAACTGATTAAGGAATGTGGATGCTGATTTAATACAGTTGGTAAGATGGTTCAAAACTGAGTCTTTTGTCCTAAACAACATTATGCTTTTGTAATTGTAAATCTTGAATCTATTTTTGGCCCATTTTACTTCTGTTAGAGTAAGTTGTAAGGGCTTTCAAAACCAAGCTTTAAGCAGTTTGGATTTCCTGAAAGCCGAGTAATGTTATATGATGTCTCTGAACGCTCAGTGATGACACTTCTGTGCCACCACAGAAGGGAGACATTGTGATGGTTGCAACTAGAACTAATATTGCTTAATATGAGAAATCTGCTTCTCTTCCAAAGTCAAAGAAGTGGCTAGTCAAGTTAGGGGATAGTTATAATAAATGTTCAGAATAATGACAGTTAATATGTTCAGATTAATAATGACAGTTAAAAGATGCATAGGAAGATGTTGGACAATACTGTAATGTTAAACATAGGAAATCCATTTTTCATTCTGTATTGGTGCTTTTTTGTATAAACTTGAAATTTTTTAGAACTGTGAATTGTGATTTGCAGTTTATTCAATGTTGAAAAAATGTTTGGTGTTCAGTTTCTATGCTAGAAATTTATCTTACTGTTAAAAGTCTTATAAAGTGTATACAATGTGGTGGTGACAGCAGCAGTGAGAGCACTCTGGTAACACTGGTCCTTATTCCCAGTGAGAATCACAGGAATAATTTGTTATTGCCAATATTCTTATTGCTCCTTTTCTGACTCCCCAAATAGTGTGTACTTCAGTGGTATCTGATCCTTTCATGTATTAGGATGTATATATTGTAGGTATACCTGCTGTTACCTGGTTTTTTATAATTAAAAATTTATGGAGGTTAAATGACTGATAGTGCCAGGAGGTCTCCTTGAAAGCATCTTCCTGTGTCTTCCTGGATTAGTCTTCCATTAGTCTAAAATGTATAACTTTCTTTACCAACTTTGCATTGCTCAAGTTTGCAACAAAAGCTGCTTTGAGCTACTCTGGGATCTGTCTTGGTTTCACCAAGAAACTTTCTCTAATCCCTTGGGTGCTTTTGCTGTTTAAGAGGATTAGGTGATCCACTGGGTCCTTTCCAACACTAGGATTCTATGACTCTATGAGAAAGGTATCTTATGCTGTTAGGACAAAACAGATTTCAAACTCCAGTTCCACTATTAACTACATTTTTGACATTTTTCCATATTTCTATTATTCAATTTTTATCCCAAATTATTTTGAAACTATTATTGAACCAATATGCAGCCTAGTCAAAACCTGAAAATACATTTCCAGACAAAACAGTACTGTACTTACCTAAACTCCGCTGTTGCTGTAAAAGATTCATGCTCAGTGATTGAGAACACTAAGAGGAAACCTTCTCCACTACGGAAGTAGTTGTCCCGAATAGCAGCATAATCTTCTTGACCGGCTGTATCCAAAATATCTATCTGGACTTCTTCACCATCCAAAACTACTTTCTTTCTGTAACTGTCAGCCTTTGTAGGTTCATAGTCTTCAACAAACTAAGGAGCATAAGAGCAGGATTTCATTTTGGAGCACTCATATTCAGCATCAAGTGGTTCCAAAGTGGTTCCAAACTTTTAGGAAGACTGGGAATCTAAGGCCACTATAGGTGGAAATGAAGGTATGCAGTGGTTATTAGACTACAAGTAATGGCTATTGGAAACAAAGCATCAGATGATGTTTTCTTATGAATTTACAGCCATGCAGGTGCAAGGAGAGACAAGAGATACTATTTGTCTCTATGCTTAATATTTTGAAAGTGGACTGACGGCCAGATGTTATTTTACCAGAAGGTATTTCCTGTTCATTAGCTATTTTAATGAGCCATGCATGGATCAGGACTTGCCCCATTTGCATCTTCTCTGTCCTAAAATCACTAGATGATATTACTAAGCCATACTTTCTCAGCCTCAGCTCCCTGTCTGCAATAATGTGCAAGAATTTCATCAGGATACTGATGCACTTGGCACTCCAAAAGTATAATACAAATGGTAGGCTTTATTATTATTATATCAAATGCTAGGCTCTCATCTGAGACCACTAACTGAAGAGAGTAACAGTTATTTCTTTACTACGCAATTAATCCATCCACTATGCTAGATTTTTAAGCACACAAAGTTAAACATTTCCACATTTAAACACACACACATTCTATAAAATATTGATGTTCCCTATGCAAATATGCTGTACAGGCATGAGGCCCCTTCTCTGCAATGCTTCTGCGATTTCCACCAGAAATTGTTCTATCAATGCCAAGAATATTTGCAGGGTCACATGTGGCCTTTTAAGAGGCACACTAAAATTCTGTAAAACTGCATTCAGTGTTTAGGTTCTGTTGAAAACTGCATGTAATCAGACATTTATATTAGACTCAAAGAGCTTTTATAACCTCAAATGAGGCCACACTCCCAACCTCAAAAACAGGTATTGGAAGATTGGGAACACAATGTCATAATCACAACCCTCTTTCATATTCTTTGAAATTCTTTGATATAGCTCTTCAAAAACAAGGAACTTCAGTATGGAAGAGCATAATTATATTTTCATGATAAATTTCATGTGAGTAAGCAAGAAGGTGGAAGGAAGATTAATGCAGACTGTATCATGGTTCAACAGGGTGTAGACAGAAAAATAAAAGATACAGTTAGCCTACATCTTATGCAAGGAGTATACTCCAAGATCAATTCACAAAGCCAAAATTGAATATTCAGTAGTCAAAACTCATTTACACCCAAATACATACTGTCTCTTTAAGAAGAGCACAGTACAAACTATACAGGAACTGAAATGACTGAGGGAACAATCAATTCATTCTCTCCCAGGCCCACTCCAAGACATAAAGAAAGTAAACGGTGGCAGAATCACTGCATTATTTTAACTGTTTTTCTCCATGGGGGACACTTATACCGGAATTTCATGAATCAACTGCACATAAGATGCAGGCCAATTGTGGTTTGAACAAAATCAACTTACCTCATCATACATAAATTGAAGCGTGAGTGCTGACTTGCCCACACCACCACTACCAACCATTATTACTTTGTGGAGGACTAAAGAACTCTGGTTTTTTGCCTTGCTAGCAGCCATTCTGCAAAGATGTCAAGTATCCAAATCAGATTTGATGAGCTAAAAAGCAAAGAAACAGAAATTTTGTTTGGCTGTAAAAATCAAATATTTAATCTATTGTAACAGAATATCCGGCAATATCATAGAGCAGAAGCTCAACAATATACTAAACCAGGGGTAGGCAACCCCCCGCACTAGAGCCAAACTTGGCACTTGGAATGGTCCTTGGCAGCACAACAAGGCACCCCAGCACACGGAACTAGAATTGCCTGCAGGAAGCTGCCTGCCACCATCGCTGGTGCCCAGAACAGCACCGTCTCTCCCCATCCTCATCCAACCCTGCCACTATCAGAATGGAAGGGGTGGGGAGGGGTGTTATCCTCAAACCTGCACATTTCTACTCAGAATTAAGCCACTTTACAGTCAATGGAGCCTACTCCCAGCAAGGGCATTCTTAGAGCCCAATCCTGAGCATCTTTGCTCAGACATAAGCCTCTTTGCAAGAGGAATGGCAAGGACAGGATCAGGCTGTTCTTCAGCATCTCCAGCTCCCACAGAATCATAGTGATGGAGAAGTTCCTCAGGGAATGCAGAGGGAGCCATGTGATGGCTGGAGGTCAGATAGTGCCTAGGATAATGCCCAAATTTATTTATAAATTATATATATATATAAAAATTAATAAAGGCAACAACAACAAATGGACACTATCTCATACAATACAAACGCTGGAGAAGTTGCCTTTACCTATATACGGGGGGAGGGTACGCATGAACACAGTATATATATATAATTTAATAATCATGTTGGCACAAGGAATAAGAATTTTATAATCATGTCAGCGCACAGACTAACACTGTAACATGTCAGCACACAGACTAACACTGTAACGTAAGTTCAGCACTCCACTACTGAAATGTTGCTAACCCCTGCACTAAACAATACACTAGAAAGAAAAGGACTTGGCTCAATTTCAATTTCATTAAAAAGTGGAATTTTTTTAATTAGATTTGGTGGTACCATGGTACATGACTGAGGGTGAAATCCTAACCAATTTAGGTCAGCACAACTTATCCATCTCTCCTTTCCTACAGAGGCTGCTGCTTTTCTGTGCACTGGCCTAACCTCTGCAAAAGTGCTTAATGGCACTTTTGTGATGCACTCAGGCCAACACAGGACTTGATGTGACCAAATCATGGGGTTAGGAATGCGCTATAAGTTTGGGAAAACGGAACAGGTCTTTACTTTTAACAGGATACCATGCATATCCTTTTAACAATGAGAGTCAATGGGGCTTACTCTTGAGTAGGTATGGATATGATTTAAGCCTTGGGTTGTTTGGGGAACTTTCCTGAACAGATCAGAAAATGGTTGGGTTAGGAGAATTTTTAATTTTTAATAACTTTTTCTTATTGTAAACATTTAATTTACTTAATCTGATGTTGTCACATAAAAGTGTTAACATTTTCCTGCAGAATCATGTCACTTCCAGCCATGACATCACTTTCAGAGAGCCCTGACAGATTGCCATTCTAAAAAGTAGGTACTGGAGTTTAAGAATCACTGTTAGCAAATTTCGATCATCAAGATTTTCCATACTGTACATTACTGCCAATTCCAATTCACAGTCAGGAACAGCAAAAATTCTTCAGTTGCTTTTCAACCCTTGATTAAGTAGTACTTATTCAAATTACATGTTTCCCTTCATGAACTAAAGTTCCTTGAGACATTATGCTTTCAGTGAGTATACTGCAGCAACTTCTCTGTGGGTAGACAATTATGTAAATATGTTCAAATGGAGAAATATTACATTGCTACCTTTACTGTAACAATGTTAACTGCTACTGAAACACTGTTAACATGTTTCTCAACTTCTGAAAAGTTAAATTAAGATTATTAAGACCTTTATTAAGAAAAAATACTATCAACAGTTAAATTTTAAACAGTTTAAAACATTTAAAACCCACACTGTTACAAAAATTCATACTTTAATGCCAAACATTTTAGATATTGAGTGCCACACTGTTGGTTAAGTACTAATGTATTTCCTTCTGTTAAGGATGCAGTGTAATTTTTTTACAAGTCAATGTGTATAATTTCTTTTTCTATTTGTGCATCTTATATAAAAGACAAAAAATGCTTACTACAAAAAAATTATGCTTTGTTTTTTACAGCCACATAGCTTCAAAAACTAGAAAATTCCAAGAGCTTTTTAAAATTCTGCTCTAAGCCACTGAATAGAGATGAGCAGGCAGCTTAATCTTTCTTTCCATTTTACTTGCCATGCAGCTGGTGTTCACTGACTTTCTCCAGCTAGGATAGAATTGAAAGCACTCATTCTTTAAAACAGGAACCCAAGTCTTTGCATCTGTAAAGGCCAAACAGAACTCTTCTGTCATTCCTACCAGGACCCAGCTCTTAAAGTTAATTAAAAATTTTAAACAGAGAGATACAATAATAATCATTTGCACTAATTTTTAGCATAAATACATCACAAAGATTCCCTGATCATGAAGTTACAAGATTTAAAGCAGGTTGTACACACTTATCATAGAGATCAGACTGTTCCACAGTCACAAAGTTTCAAAATTACTCTAAGAGTACAATCCTATGTCCATCTACTGGCATGGCATTTCTCAAACTGAGGGTCATGATCCAGTGTGCCATGGATCATGACCCTATGCTTTGGTTCAGTTTGCTTTAAGAGCACAATCCTAACCTTGTCTACTCAAAAGTAAGCTTCATTGTGTTCAATGGGTCTTACTCCCTGGAAAGTGCTTTTAGGATTGCAGCCCAGGCATTCAGGGGCTATGGAGGCCAAGAAGCAGGTCACAAGCCCTGCGTGTCCCAGAAGTGGCCTCCAGAGGCTTTCTGTAATACTTTGCAGTCCAACAACAAGCAACAAAGTGTAACTCAGCCCAATGGGCAAGATGGGTCACAGTGGTACTAAGTTTGAGACTGCTATACTAGAAGAAAGCCCCACTGGGTTCAATGTGATTTATTCACCTGAAAGTGGAAATAGGATAGCCACTCAACAGAAAAGAATTTTTTAGAAGTAAAACCTTATAAGCAACAGATTCCAAAATATGATCACAAGGACTTTCAGGCAAGCATAAACCCTTTTTATCACATGTCCCCAACTGACCAACTGAAAAATAAAACTTTCCCTTCCCCCAAGTGATCTAGACTTTACAGATACTTTGGAGACAGAATTAGAGTCCAAGATGAAACTAATTAGGACAAGATGGGTCTTGTCCTTGACACCACCTAAAAGCTTTCTAGTACCTTCCTTCCCTCAGTTCTCTGAATAGCATTCTCCTGAAATATACTGACTTCATTCAGATGCAATAAAAGCCTTAGCTTAGTCTTAAAAGAAGTTGTGGCAAACCTTCATATGATCTATCTTTGCTGGAGGTGGGGGAAGAGTTAATGGATGGAACAGTTAATATCAGACATAAGTTTCCAGAATGTGAAAATATATTTACCCCAAAACTAAAGTAGAATCTTCTGCATAAACCAGCATCTGAGATAAACTATGCTCAGCCTATCAGTAAGCCAACCCTAATGTACAACACTAATAATCTAATTCAGGAGTGTCCAAATTTTTGGTTAGTAGAGCCACATCACACCTCTGACACTGTGGAGAAGGCTGGAAAACTCAAGAATTGCTTAAGTTCATAAACACTTTAACACAGAGGTCCTCAAACTATGGCCCGCGGGCACTTTCAGAACCCCCCCCTGCCGGGGGTTGGAGGAAACCCCAGGGGCCTTGACGCCAGGCGCACGAGGGACTGAGTGGGAAGTGCGCACACCTGTGGCCACTTCTCCGCAGTGCTAGGGGTTCCCTGGCCAGTGCGCACGCCCTTCCCACTCAGTCGCTGCTTCCTGTTTAGTCACTGCGCGCATGCCAGCCAGGAAACCCCTGGTGCTGCGGAGAAGCGGCAACAGGCGTGCACGCTTCCCACTCAGTCCCTCCTGCGCCCTTCCCGCTCAGTCGCCGGCTTGTAAGTCACACTTTCCTAGGATGGTTGGGGCTTTGATGCTGCAAGCCTGCCACACTTTCCTAGGAGAAAGCCCATTATTTCTGTGTATGGATGGATGGATGATGGATGGATGAGGCTCTGATGCTTAGGATGGGGCTCTGATGCTGCAAGCCAGCCACACTTTCCTAGGATGGTTGGGGCTCTGATGCTTAGGATGAGGCTCTGATGCTGCAGTGCTATCCACACTCTCCTGGGAGTAAGCCCATTGACTATCATGGGTCTTACTTCTGTACAGAAATGCTTAGGATGCGGCTCTGATGCTACAATGCTAGCCACACTTTCCTGGGAGTAAGCCCATTGACTATTATGGGATTTACTTCAGTGTAGGAATGTGTCACAGGCGCAGGGCATGGCTCGCCGGGAGGAAGTTATAGTCCGGTCCCCGACAGTGTTTGAAGAACAGTGAACCGGCCCCCTGTTTAAAAAGTTTGAGGACCCCTGCTTTAACAGATCCAGAGGGAGTGATCTTCAAAACAATTCATAAGCACTTTCAGACGAGTTCTCAGAGAGGAGGTGTATGCAACCTCTCCAGCCTTCAATATCCAGAACATCCAAAAGTTCCCCTTACAGAATATTACAAGATTTGTCATGGCCATATGGAAGCTCACTGTGGGCTACATCGGGCCTCCAGGGCACAGTTTGGGGCCCCCGGTCTAATTAAACTATTTCATTATTTGGATTTCAGGCAATCGTTTACTAGCAATTGTTCATTCAGTGTAGAGTCCTGAATTTAGAAACACTGCCTTGGGAATCTGAAAGTTACAAAGATGCTTGAACACTCTGAAACAGTCAAGAGTATACTTATTCAAGCAAATCATTCAAAGACAGGCCATAAAACTAAAGCCAGGCTGTAAGTACTGCACTATTAAAGTAATAGAATTGCTATTTATATCATGATTGGTTACTTAATGTAGTGTAAGAGGCACTTCAATGGCTCAAATGCTAACCTTTTGCTGCTCTGTTATCACCTAAATAAATTAGATAGCTATTTTTGCTTCTTTCTAGAACATTCAGAAAGCAAAGTAGTTATCTTTTATGCACCAGCAAGATCGTGATGTTTTAGCTGTTAGCTGTTCAGATGGTGAAGATACTAGAAAAGCAATGGACAATGGAAAAGCAAAGGTTCCAGATCATATAGATGAAGTATCACTCTCTTTCCCTTCTTGCCCTCAGTCCCAGGATGGTGCTGGAGCATGCCAGGTCAGGAACAAGGCTTTCTGTAATGCTTTCTCTGCTTCCCCACTCCTAATGGCACAGACTAACAGCATCTGGATAGGGCTGCTATATCTTCCCTAGCATTTGATTTGAAGCCACTTGTGCCTTTATATGTCTCAAATTCAACCAACGCTTGCATAAGACATACAGTGGTATCTCGCTTAACGAGTGCCATGAATAGCAAGTGTTCCACATAATGAGTAAAAATTTGTGAGGGCTTCTGCCTCTCTTAACGAGCATGATTCACATAATAAGTGCCCATTGGCTGGGCTCCCCCTCCTCTTCGCTGTATTGGCTGAGTTGAGGGATTGAGGCGAGACTTTCTCCCCCTGCCTGCAGTTCCAGGGAAGAGGCCAGCAGAGGAGCCTCTTCAGCCCACCAACAAAGATGGCTGCCTCCTGCAGCCAGAAAACACATATCCAGCCCAGCCTCTGCACTGCAACCTCCATCAGGTAGGAGAGAAAACTCCTCCTGCACCCTCCTCTGGAGCCCCCTTCAAATAGACCCCTTCCCCCAAGGATGCCCCCCCTTCCTGGACCCCACTATAACCACCCACTTCCCCCACCAGCACCTTCCCTGCCTGCACTTTTCCTTTCCTGTGAGTAAGCCCCAGTGGATTCAATGGGGCTTGATTCTGAGTAGACAGCATAGGATCTGGCCCCTTTGCTGTTGCAGACTGACTATCTAGCTTAGATAGATCTCACACACAGAGAGGTTCCTTGTTAAAGATGCTCCAAAAGACACCTCAGTGACTCTTTTAGTGAAAATTAGTCATCCTTGGCCATAAAGGTTTTTCTTTTCTTTTTTACTGTACAGAATATTACAGTGTTTTATTACAGTAATTGAGGTCTGCATTGTATTAGTCTTTTGAATTCAATTCCAGTGTTTTGTCATCATTTTTAATCCAGTTAATATTTTTATATGAATATTTTGGGGGTTGTGGAACCAATCATCTGAGTTTCCATTGTTTCCTATGGGAAAATCCACTTCACTTAAAGAGCGTTTCACTTAAAGAGCATGCTTCCAGAATGAATTAAGCTCTTTATGTGAGGTACCACTGTATATCTTCCCACAATCCAAATTCTTTATTCCTTTAACTCTTTGATAAACAATAGTTTAGGGCAGGGGTTTTAAACAAGGCAATTGAGAGTGGAAGAATGATGGGACATGATACCTACCTACCTACAGTATTTATATACCGCTTTTCAGCTAACAAGTTCACAAAGCGGTTTACAAAAAAATGGAAAAATAATAATAGCTAATTAAAAGCTAATGGGTCCCTGTCAAAAAAAGGGCTCACAATCTAAAATGTAAAAAAGAACACCAGCAGAAGCCACTTGAACAGACACTGCTGGGGTGTGTAGGGCCAGTTACTCTCCCCCTGCTAAATAAAAGAGGAACACCCACTTGAAAGAGTGCCTCTTGCTCAGTTAGCAAGAGGCATGATAGCTCATCTAGCAGAATGACAGACTGCGTAGATAAAGGTGCACATCTTGGGGGACTCCCTGTACCAGTGCTTTTAAGCTAATGCCCAAAATCTCAGACAAAAGATGGGAGAACTAGAATGTTGGTTGGCCAGGAAAAACATTGAAACAATCTCAGGCTATCACCTTTTAAGAGTTAGAGGGGCATATTGATGGTAGGGTAGCCAACTCTGTTAAAGGGATGAAATCCAGCAAGTAAAGATTGAAATGGGTCTGACTCTTATTACAGAATTGCTTTGGGTTATCAAACTCAAGGTGCAATGTAATACTGCAAGCATGCTTTGTCCTCTGGACCAAAACCTGAAGGAGAACTGAAAATGAAGAAATAGATCAGGGAGAAATTGAGAAGTGACAGGATTGAATTGTGGGGGGACTTCAAATATCATGGGGAAAATCAAATGGGTCAAATCATCCTCTGGTCAAAAAAGAGACTGGATTTCTTAACATGCTAAATGACTGTGTCTTAGAGCAAGTAGTCAAAGAGCTCACCAAAGGACAGGTGAATAATATTGTGAATTTAATATTGTGTATTAATCAGAATCTGGTTCAATATGTACGTATTATTGATCCATTGGGAAAGAGTGACCATGGTGTGATGCATTTCGCCATGTATGTCAGGGGGAAAGTGCCAAATGGAGTGCCAAAAGAAATACTCTTTTCTTTTCTTGCACAATACCAGAACCAGGGGACATTGACTAAAACTGAGTATTGGAAAAGTTAGGAAAAAATATTTCTTTACACAGAAGGTAATTTATGGAACTCCTGGCCATAGGATGTGTTGATTGCAACTTGCCCATATGCCTTTAAGAGGGAATTGAACAAATTTCTGGAGGAAAAGTCCATCACAGGGTACAAGCCATGAAAAGTTTGTATTGTGTTCAACAGGGCTTACTCCCAGGAAAGTGTCTTTGACTGCAGCCTCCTAAGCATGTCTACTCATAAGTAAGCGTCACTGTGTTTAATGGGTCCTACTCCTAGGAAAGTGTCTTTAGGATTGCAGCCTAAGGAGACTTCAGAGGATCATGCACATTGAATGCATGTTTTGAATTCAATCACAGTGTTTTGTCATCACTTTAACATACAGTTAATATTTTTATACGATTTTTTGAATTATGAAACAAATCGTCTGAGTTTCCATTATTTCCTATGGGAAAATCTGCTTCGCATAAAGAGCATTTCACATAACAAGCATTTTTCCAGAATTAAATTTGTTGTGCGAGGCATCACGTATTACATTCTTAGTTATTCTAAAACTAGTTAGTTAATACTGTCATAAAACCATAATTAACTGTTGTTCCTTTGTGTACAATTTTGCAGGCATAAGAAGCCCCAAACAGCTCCGTTTCCCCCAAGACTGCAGCAGTTTGACCCTGTAGGGCCACTTCTCCGGCGACTACACTGGCTGCCCATTTATTTCCTGGTCCAATTAATGGTGCTGGTCCATTAAATCCTACACATCTAGGGGCCACGGTATCTAAGAAACCATCTACTTCCATATAATCCCCTCAGGTCATCAGAGAAGCATAATCCTAAATCATGGTGCTACTATTGATCACGGTGCGACCATCCCTCCTCCTTCAGCAACGTACAGCAGTCCTTTATAGGAGTTTGTGGAACAGTTTTAAGGCTCTCTGCATCCTCCTACATAGGAGCCCACAGACAAAATGATGTTGCCATGGCTACATACTATCATGCCTCATTTCTCAGGGCTACAATATTATTTACTGTAACTAAAAAAGCTATTCTAATTTTTGGTGAACATGAACAATCAGGCCTAGAAGTTTCAAAAAAAGCATGTTCAGTGCTTCTTAAGGACACAGTCAGGGCTGTCATACTATTTTAAAAAGGCAAAAATGGTTTATATCAAACCACCGCTGAGTTTTGGTCTTGAAGCAGTCAGGAATTTCTGACAATCAGTTCAAGTCATGCAAGGTTCTTAATTGGACTCAACAGTGTGGGTTCATCTCTGTTGGTCCTGCTGGACTTTTCAGTGGCTTTCAACACCATCAACCATGATGTCCTTCTGGGCCATTAAGCCAAGTTGGGGTTTGCAGGCACCATACTGAAGTGTTTCTGCTCCAACTTTGCTGATGGGTCCGAGGTGGTGGTGCTGGGAGATGTTGTATGGCACCCTGACATTTGAGGTGTGATGTACCACAGGGTTCCATTCTGTCTCCCATGTTATTTAGTATCTACATGAAACCGCTGGGAGAGGTCATCTGGAGATTTAGAATAGGGTATCACCAATACGCTGATAACACCCAGCTCTCTCTCTCCTTTCCACTACAGTCCAAGGTGGTTATTGAGGCCTTGGAGCATTGGGAGCTTGAGGCCTGGAAACTGTTGGCATGGATGAGAGCTGATAACAAGACATTCTCCTGGTCAGAAAATCCATGAGCCAGGTAATAAGAGTATTCCTCTACACTGAATGGGGTTGCACACAACCCCCCCACCCCGAAGGAGCAAGTCTGTAGCTTTGGATTCACAACTGCTCCTGGTTTCCCAGGTGACCATAAGAGCCTTTGCCCAACTTTGGTTGGACTACCAGCTGTGCCCCTACTTGAACTGTGAGGACTCGACTATGATGTTCCATGACATCAAGGATAGACTATTGTTATGCACTTTATGTGGGGCTGCCCTTGAAAATGGTTCGGAAAGTGCAATTAGTACAAAAAGGGGCGGCCTGTGGGGTTGCTGGAGGTAGGTAGTTTGACCCTGTAGAGCCACTTCACTGGCTGCACATTTATTTCCTGGCCCAATTAATGGTGCTGGTCTTGACCCATTAAATCCTACACATCTAGGCACCACGGTATCTAAGAAACCATCTACTTCCATATAATTCCCTCAGGCCATCAGAAAAGACTCTTTTACAAGTGTTGCTAACAGGGCTGGGAAGTAGTGGTGATTTTGGGGTGACTCCTACTCCAGTGTAAGATTTTTTTCTTAATGTTACTCCTAAATAAAAAATATTTCCTTTCCCTGTGCTGATTTCTGAATTGCATGGCTTATATCTATTCATCAATTGACATATGAAGGCATTTTTTCTTGAGATAATTCAAAAGTATTCAGATACTCCTGCTTTCTTTTGTTCCATTTTATACTAATTAAATTACATAGTTTATCTCAAAATTAACTTTAACAGGCATACACATTCATATTACCTAAAACAAAAGATTAAAATTAAAATTTAAAAGTAGACAGTGCAATATAATGAAATTGTTTTTGGGTGTTTGCATGTACAATACAATATAATAACAGGAGTAAGGAGTAGCAAATATATTTTGTTACTTTACTCCTACTCCTATAAAAACCTCTTACTCCTTTACTCCTACTCTTACTCCCTCAGCCCTGGTTGCCAACTAAGGTGGTATGTGGAGTGGTAGCGACACATAGAGCCTTCTCGGTAGTGGCACCAACACTATGGAACTCCTCCTTCCCTCTCTGAAAAATATACTTGTTCAGACAAGCCTTCTGAGCTCTTGGCCTTTTAATGTCAAGCTTTTAATTATGAGGTAGTTCTGGTTTTCATGGGTTCAGGATATTAAGATGCCACTACTTTTATCTGTTCTTTATTGTGATAATTTTACAGTACCGTTTTTATTCTTTTGTAATATATATAGAGGTCTATTATACTCTTTTATGGTTATATTATATAAAAATATAATGGACTAATTTTCTGAAATTTAATGATAAGGCTTTTTCAACTGATTTTAAGTGAGCCATCAGGGGTCCCCATAAGACAGATGTGATACCAATATTGAAATAAACAAATAAAATAAACTGAATTGATGGTTTTGTAAATCCTCCAACACAAATTGCTTATTGATTGGGATGAACCATTCAAAAGTCTAGAATACTATAACTTTGTATCCCATACAAATTGGAACAAAACTTTCTATTATAAAAGTCAATGAACCAGATCAACAAATTTTTCAGTTTGAATAAATTCTAGAAGTTTGATTAAGGTCAAGATGGACACGCAAACAGAGCTTTGGTAAAGCAATGGGGATTCCCAAGCAAAAAGTTGCAGGAACCCTTCAGATTAGTATGGAAAGCATCACTGAACAGGAGTCAAGAAATAGCAGAAATGGCCTACAACTATATGTTTATAAGGGCACTTAATTTATTCTTATTGGCTAAAACAGATTCCACTCTACACATTTGCAAAGATCTCTACTGAACACTTCCAACACCTTATAAACAAATTGTGTACAGATGCTGCTTGACAATCATTTTATGGCTCATTATCCCTAATTCTGTGTGAAAAGGGCAAAATGAATATTGCATCACTGGGCACAAACAAGTGTCATTTCAACACCTTGGCCCTCAATCCAAATAAGAATTATCTACTTTAGCAAAGCTACATAGTTTCTGCAATAAAAGGAATTTTCCTGGGGACTAGAGGCCAAGGTAACTCTAAGGTATATTACAACATGAGATCTTATAAAGCTCTTTCTCTCCACTTCAAAAGATACTGAAATGAATCAATAGAAGCTGCAGACCTTCAGACACCAACCAACACCTATCCTGAGATGTATGAAATAATTTAGGAAAAGGTGAGAGCATTTACCTCAAACATTACTTTTTTATATTTGGCTCACATGTTTTGCAATATCAGTAAGCAAGGAAGAGCCTTTTTTGGCAATGCTCTCTGTTAAATATAGTAACAGCACATTCTCTAGTAAACAGGAAGAAAAATACAGAATTATTTCAGAAAAGGACTTCTAGAAGTTGAGGTTTCTGCTTGAGACTGATGCTGTGCATATAGCATCATATTTGAAAGACCTGACCTTGTTGGGTCTGCCAAATGTGGTTTGAGACAGATTCTGAGTGCCTTTTCTTGTTCAGATAAGGCAGTGATTTTCAACCTTTTTCATCCCAATGCACACTAACAAGAACACTGGGATAGTCAAGGAACAACCATCAATTGTTTTTACCATTGACAAGGCACCCCAGGCTGTTCAAATCCGCCAATTTTCCTATTAATATCAATCCCCAAATTCCTGTTGCACACCTGAGGACTATCCGCAGCACACCATGGCACACTGGTTGAAAATCACTGAGATAAAGTTGAGAATAACCATCAACTGAAGAACAAATTTAAAAAACACAAACTGTGATGGTTTGGCTGTGTCTGTAGAGTGAACACAAGTTGCACTGCCACACAAGTTCCTCTAGCAAGAGCTGTCTTCCTCCTGCAAGGTTCACAATGAGCAGCATCCAAGAAATTGTGGCTCAGACACAATGAGGAAGATCTAAGGAATGAGCAGCCATTGACAAGGCAAGGAGTATCACCAACAATTCCAAAGAGTTGAAGCCTGTCATGAATAACACAGTGA
Organism: Cryptoblepharus egeriae; assembly: GCA_030015325.1. Lineage (NCBI taxonomy): Eukaryota > Metazoa > Chordata > Lepidosauria > Squamata > Scincidae > Cryptoblepharus > Cryptoblepharus egeriae. The sequence goes on along the minus strand of JAREYC010000001.1, from coordinate 64,499,624 downwards.
TCCCAGTATCTCCTACAGTAACATTGATTAACCCTACAACTCAGAGTAATTACAGGAGCACGTAAGTTTTTTTACGTGCTCCCATAGTTACTGTACCACCTAGTGAAAACCAATGGGAAATTCATATTGCAATCCAGAGCAAATTGTTCTTACACTGGAGCAAGGATTCCCCATAATTACTCTGGATTGCACCCTAAGAAGACAATCTGGTTGTCAAGCACTAGCTAAGGACCAAAGAAATTTCAAGAACACAGAAGTTTTCCAGAGGAAGGAATTCAGCAGCCCATTGAAGATGAGTTTATGTATATCTTAGCATTGGATTAATGATACTTACTAGCTATCATCACAAAGCTGGTTGCAACATAATAAATCAGCTGTAAATGGAACTAGAAGAAAAAAGAAAAATGCTAATTGGGATCTAATCAATATGATATTCAACTTTCCCAGAATTTTATCAAAAATTCAGTTTCAGCAAAATTTGAGGAACACGTTTCCTTATCAAACCAAAACTAATTTTCATTACTTTAAGAAAATATTGAGTATAAAATTTAGCACTCTATTGTGGTTTACAAGAACTATATTTAGTTTTATTAAAACATATCAGGAGGGGATTGCAGCTGCTGCATCCCAGGGCAAGAAATCTTGAGTTTTGTGATTTGGAAGACTATGATAAAGGGGACATCAAAAAACTTATCTGTGCTTAGAAATAGTATGCAAATATCAGCAACACAATGAAAATAGAAAATGTATTTTCCCCAACCAGAAAAGGTTTATAAAGTAAACATTCCTTAAAGAGGACCCTCTGTCCCATTTGCCAGAAAGTGAACACAATCCCCCAAAATCAGGATTATCCCTGTTTTTTGGGAAACATGGCAATCCTAATTGCAATACATGTGGCTATTTGGTTTAAGTACAGTATCCATTAATAAGAATGCATCACAATACACATTTAACTCCACCATCCGCAGCATCCAAAGGTCTTCCCTTTCTACCCTTGCTGTTATTTCTTGGAAACAGTGCCTGGAGTAACAGTGCATGGTATCCTCTTATTCCCCCAACTCACTTCTCAAAACCTTTTAGGTCCACAACCTTTTTGGGCACAATGCCTTCGGCTCCATTTCCAACTGTTACTAAGCTTAGGTGAAAGCTGAACCAACACATACCCTTCTCCTGCTTACCCCCCCACCCCCCGCACCTCTCTTGTTTCTTTTGTATCAATGTGCACATGTGAGATACAAACTTGTAATAAGATGTAATGTGTTTGTAATGTCCATTTATTTACCAACCCACTCAATAGCAATGATAATAGTAGCAAATCCTTGTATCAAAAATGTCTGTAGCATGGCTTATAAAACACTGCTTTTAAGAAAGATTCAAGTCCTTGTTCTAAAAGATAAAGTGTTTCATTAAAAAGTTTAATATCTGGTTCTCCCTGATTGGAAATTATTCAAACAATCCATCTATTTTTCCAGAGCTCCCCACATTTATTTATGCACTGTGTTCTCTACATTGCAGAACCATCCTACCATCACTTAAATCTGTGAATTTCAACCTTTTTCATCTCACAGCACACTTCACAAGGCACTGAAATTGTCAAGGCACACCATCAGTTGATTTTACAATTGACAAGGCACACCAGACTGTTCAAACCAATATTTTCCTATAAATGAATGTCAGTCTCCAAATTCCCACAGCACATCTGAGGACGAGCCATGGCACACTGGTTGAAAATCACTCACTTAAATCCTCATAAGAATGATGAAGGTGTTTGGGCAACAGGGCAAAGTCTGAATGTTCCAGTTAAGATTTCTGCACAGGCTACCATGCCCCATGCCAAAATAAATCTTCTTGAAAGCACGCAATATATTTGCCCACAGTCTATGCTTAGGTTATTCTGAGTATCAGAAAGCAAGACAAACCTCTCTGGATCACTGCCACTGGCTTTAATTTGCACTACAGATCTGGTGTAATAATTAGGGAGTTGCTCTATTTTTACTTCAGGATGTGGTTAACTATAGTCTTAATTATCCAGGCACCTAAAAACATACTGCATACATAAAACATACGTACATTAGAATTAGAGCACAATCCTAACCATGTCTACTCAAAAGTAAGCCCCACTGTGTTCAATATATCTTACTCCAAGGAAAGTGTCTTTAGGATTGCAGCCTTTGTTTATCATATTTAAAGCATTTCCAGCTACTTTTCCCACATTTTATCACTACTGCAGATTAAAAATTTATGTTAAGGCTACAATTAGGGTTTCCATATGATCTGAAAAACAGGTACAATTCCAATTTTGGGAGATTGTGTTCACATACTGGCAAATGGGACAGAGGGTTCTTTCCCGATTGTATGGAAGAGAACTAGCTACAATCATATGCACACATGAGATTAATTCCCTTGTACTCAAAATAATTTAATTACAAGTAACTATGCCATGTATACTCGTAACAAGACAATTTATGCAAACCTTCAACCAAATATGCTCTGTACTCAGAATTAATCTGGTTTTCCCCCATTCTATCCATGTTAAGCTACAATGCAATACCTCAGTAATGTTACAGTCAAAAACTGTTATCGCATCACACTGTAGGTATAGATAGAAGCCACAGTATCTGAAGCATTAGCATATGTACACCACCAACGTGGCAGTTTGAGACGCAAATGCTGCATGACAGAGTGATCTCCTGTCACTCATCCCAGCTCCTGTCAACATAGCAGTTTCAAATCATGCAAACACAAGTAGACAGATAGATACCACCTTATTTGGAAGGTTAACACCACCACAGAGCTCCACTTTATCAGAACATTCAGAAATACATACTAATAGTAATATTAATTCAACAATACTTTTATAAGCAAAAACAATCATATAATTCTCTATATGCTTATTCTGCCCCTTCACAGTTAGCAGGAGGATATAACCTAAGAAAAAGGAGGTGGCAAGACATCTGGATTTGTTCCATTTTCCTTCTATCATTAGGCATTCACTAACTAAAATGAGCAGCAAATGGACTGAAATAACCTCAACAAAAATTATCCTATTGCTTTATAATGATGCTGCAAAATATTTTTCTGAAGGCTATCAGTCTCAGAAGTTAACGACTGGTACAGGATCTCTACAAATGAAGCAGCAGCAAACTAACAGCAAGTATTCAATAAATATTCAGTATTTTAGTAACAAGTCACCCACTATTTTGGGATGCATTTGCAGAAAAGAGAACAAGCATTTAATTAGAAATGACTCAACACTTGGCTCTCATCACATGTTCATTTCAGCCTGCATACACCACGCACACAATGGAATTTGAAGTCAGCAGGCAAACTTGTAATCCCCAGTCTAGGGAGAAAGAAAAACGTTCCCAGGCAATCTTTACTGGCATAGAGATATTCTCCACACTTTGACATTCCTTTCAGTATTCCTCATCTCTTTGCTGCAGCACCAAGATTAATGGTAAGCATCTGTATACACATTAGCACACATTGCAAAACCAACCAACCAACCAACCAACTCTGGTTATCAAGGCATTCAGCCAGTTTGCCCAATATTCCGGAGTCAGACCACTGAAGACAAAGCATACAAAGAAAAAGATAATGTTCCATATTAGAAACATTGATTTTGCTCACACGCTGTGAATCATGGAATTCAAGGAACACTTTTACAGTAGCCAACAGACAAGGGCAGTCTAAAGGTTATTGTGAAATACCAACAAAATACAAAAATATGCTTATAAGACAACAAAATGCTATTTTGTGCTCATAATACTGCCATGTATCTATTCAAAGTGTCTCTGGAGTACATATGAATTGTTCCAAGTGATTCTTTCTGACTATATTTCTAGCGCTTATCTCCACACCTTGTCCTGGATGTTTCTCCTCGCCCACTATAGTGTCTTCTATGCTCACAAGCTGCCAAGGAAAATGCACAGACCACTAAAGTGACAGTGCTCTGTGGTCCAGTAGTCTCTAAATCTTTTTGGCCAAAGGGCCACATCAAGTACATGGCACACTGCCAAGAGCCAGAAAAATATTTTAAATACAAAACTTAAACAGATTACAGATACAACTTAGATTAATGAATAAATGGGCTCAAACTTCTGCAGAAATAAAGAACACACTTAAATGGACCCCCATTTTCTCCCTCATCCCACTATCACAACTCCAGTATTGGTTGGTCAACTGGGTCAGAGGCTCTTAGGGAACTAGAGGTTGTCCACACGCAGTTAGGGGTTCGCCAGGAGCCACACCCAGCTCCCAAGGCAGGGTTTGGAGACCCCTCTGTAAAGTTTGCCCCATCAGAAAAGGGTAGACCGAGGAATGTAATGCCACTAGAATAGTCCCAATCTGATGAATACAAGCCATACAAAAACATTTGCTTAGGAAGTTCCTCCCTCAAAGAAATGTATCTGATAAATGTATTGAACACTATAGAATATGAAACCAAGCTACACATTTGTGTTTACTCATAAGTAAGCTAGTGTTTAATGGTTCCTTGGTGTATTTTTTCCTTGTACTTTAAAAACAGCTTTTCTACATCTTCAACACTATGTTCAATTTTGTTGGTTTATCTTTCCAATGTTCATTGTGGTTCATAGAAGTAGCATGCAAATCTTACAGAACTCCTTTAAGCTTTATTGTAGTTGACTATGTTCTTCAGGTGTGTTTGCGAGAGTGAGAAAGGGGTGTATTAACATAACACAGACAACCAGAGGCACAGAAGCCTATATACTACCAATATGAGAGTAATTACACTCGGTAGAGTGCCTTAAAATTGATTAATATATAAATTTGGAATAAAAATACATAATACTCCAGTAACACAGCTTTCAACCCCATTTTTAGAATACCATCTATGAAAAAATAAAATTGTTTTAAATTGTCTCCACTGATTGGTCTTTCCATCCAATACTGAACTAGTATTATACAACTCAGGGATTAGCATATTCAAGATAAGCAAGACCAATTCAGATATTATCATATCCAGTTCTCAGCTATCCAATCAGCAGTACCTACTGGTAGTTCAAGTTACACTCGTGACAAGAATATATAGGTTCCTTCAACCCTCTGTTGATCCAGGCATCTACAGCAGTCAGACCAACAGAATAATCTTGCCTATTTTTATGGAGTTCAAACTTTTCCTGACCCACCATGTTATTCTTTGCATAGTTTTAAGAACAACGTTCCCAAACGAAAGGGTGGTCCTGCTCAGTTTATCATTCACTAGCCCAAACTGGACACCTAGAAGTGGTAAATGCAGACCCATAATTGGAACAGGGAGGACATAATTGGGACAGGAAGGTGTGTCCTACCCCCATCACTAAGTTCCTTCCCACTTTTTCAGTGTTCTCAAGCCATCACAAGACTCCAGAACCAACAATGGCAGATATAATCTTAATCCTAATGCATAACATCAAAAGATTCCGCTTGCCCAGAATTCTACTTCCAGGAATCTTATTCATAAAGCAGCAGTAACAGACCCTGTGATTTGTCATCCCTCCCAAAATTTGACATTCAATGATACACTGCCTGTGAATATGGAGGCTCCCTCCAGCCTGTCTCAGTCAACTGCCAGCATCTCCATCCCCTAAAATTAGTCAAGACACAACTCCATCTAAATTATTTAGCCCCAGGATGGGTTGCCACACTAACACGAAGCCCATGGTTCCCAACTTTTTAAACTGGTGGCGTCCTTGACCTACTGGGCCCCATTAGAGCTACAACTGCATACGTTGTAAGGGAGCAGGCTGGTTTTCTGTGGAAACGTTATGTGGCTCCCCTGGCTAGTTTCCAGAGCTTCATCAAGAACCAAGGTTGTCAGCTTGAAATAAAGCAGTGTTTCCCAATCTGGGGTATGTGGACTCTGGGGTACTTGCAAGGTCTTCACATCAGTTGTTCTCAAGGATTTCAGCCAAGGTCCACCTTCTGAGAATGATAATCTGTTTGGGACCTCCTGAAAATGATGTCATGGCTGGAAGTGACATCAAACAAGAAGTGACATCACGGTGATGCCAGAGCTCCTCCATATCTACTCAAAAGTGGTTCACATTGTGTTCAGTGAGACTTACTTCCAGGAAAGCAATTGAGTGCCCCATTCCAAGATGGTGGCTCACAGTACCAAATTCCAAGATGGCAGCACCCAGCTTTTCACAACCTCTCTGAAATGAAGTTGCGACCCTCACAGACACACATACACCGCGGGGGTCCTAACCCCCATTTTGAAAACCACTGCTTTAGAAATGCCTGAAAAAGAATTGAATAATGGTGGGAAAAGGCAGGTCTATATTAGAATGCCTATCAGGGCTAATATTAGGGGAACCATTTATGGAAATGGCCTTCCAAGGGGTACACACAAATGAAAAAAGGGTTGATAACTACTGGGTTAAGGGAAGTAATAAGAAAAGTACCCTTGAACCCAATGGTAGTAGATGGCGGATAACTTCCTCCCTCTCTTCATTCTCTGGCTGGAACTCCCCAATTCCCCCAGTCACACACACATATATACAGCCAAGCCCCCCAACAGCATCTCCGCCCATGCAGCCATTATGGGACAGGATGAAAAGAGGAAGCAGATCAGTCAGTACATCTCCAAAACCCTGGGCGAATATATATTTCCAGGGCATGTCCCCTTTTCCCACTCTTGTGTCCTGAAGAATAAAATCTTCATTGTCCTCCTTTTTCTTGTGAGCAAGCAGCAAGCAGCAAGATGTACCTTTCTTGTCATTCATAAATCCAATGTAATACAAGTTTTAAATGTAACAAAACAAATGACACAGTGCTTAACGAAAGCAGTATACTGAGCACAATCATAACCATGTCTACCTAAAAGTAAGTCCCATTTTGTTCAATGGGTCTTACTCCCAGGAAAGTGTCTTTAGGACTGCAGCCTCTGAGTGTTCTGAGCTTTCATTTTATCATGTTCTATATTTTCCTAGGGTGTTCCCTGCTGTTTTATTTTGTATTTTTTCTTGGGTGTCCTACATGTTTATTTTGCCATGTCCTACATTTTCCCCAGGTGTCCTACTATTTTATTTTGCATTTTTCTTGGGTGTCCTGCCTTTCTATTTTGTCGTGTTCTACATTTTTCTTGGGTTTACTTGTCATGTCCCCCTTTTTTCTTGGGTTTCCTACTTTTTTGTTTCATCATGTCCTACATTTTTCCTTGAGCGTCCTACCTTTATATCTTGTCATGTCCTCCATTTTTCTTGATTGTCCTACATTATGTTGTCATGTCCTACATTTTTATGTTACAGTGTCCTACCTTTTTTCTTGAGAGTTCTACATTTTTATTTTGTCATGTCCTCCATTTTTCTTGGGTGTCCTACATGTTGCGGGGGGGCAACTTGTCCCCTTTTGCTATTATGACTGGGGGGGGGTCACCCTACCCAAGACCCCTTTGGGGGACCCCACAGCAGCACCCAGAGGTGGGAAGAGGAGGGGGAGGCTGAGCCCCCCCCACCACAGCCCCCCTCACCACAGCCCCCCTCACTCCCCCACAGCCCCCCTCACTCCCCCACAGCCCCCCCCCCACAGCCCCCCCCCCACAGCCCCCCCAGTCAGCAGTCCCCCCGGCTCCCTCCGTGCCAGCACTGCCTTACCTGAGGCTGCCCAGCCGGAGAGACTCCCTCGCCCACGGCCGGCCGCTTTAAGCGCCGCTCTGCCTTGGTTCTCTTCGGGGCGGGTGCCGCCTCCGCCGCGTGCACGCGCCCCCACCCACTCCCTCCCTTCAGGCCCACGAGCACGCGCACAGCGACCGTTAACGGACCCCGCCCCTTTCTCGCGGCGTTCGCGTGCACGCGCTTCCTGAGCGTTCTCTCCCCGCTCGCGCGCACACGCGCACACCTCACTTCACCCGCATAGGGAACTTCATGTGGCAACCACGTGGCAACCCTCGGCCAATGAGAGGCGGGGAAGAGGCTGTCACTCCTGATTGGTTGGATTAGGCTTTCTCATTTGCATATATTCGTTTCTATTGGCTCCCGTATGATGGGGCGGAGACAGAATGTTCAAAATAAGGGGCAGTGCAGGCTGCAGTCCTGTCCACACTCCCCTGAGAGTAAGCCCATTGAACATAATGGGGCTTACCTCTGTGTAGAACTGCACAGGATTCGAATATAAGCTACACTCCTCTCCACACTTTCCTGGGAGTAAACCCATTGCACATAATGGGGCTTACTTATGTGTAGACATACATAGGATTGGAATACAAGCTACACTCCTCTCCACACTTTCCTGGGAGTAAACCCACTGCACATAATGGGCCTTACTTCTGTGTAGACATACATAGGATTGGAATATAAGCTACACTCCTCTCCACACTTTCCTGGGAGTAAACCCATTGCACATAGTGGGGCTTACTTCTGTGTAGACATGCATAGGATTGAAATAAAAGCTACACTCGTCCTCTCCACACTTTCCTGGGAGTAAACCCATTGCACATAATGGGGCTTACTTCTGTGTAGAACTGCACAGGATTCGAATATAAGCTACACTCCTCTCCACACTTTCCTGGGAGTAAACCCATTGCACATAGTGGGGCTTACTTCTGTGTAGACATACATAGGATTGGAATATAAGCTACACTCCTCTCCACACTTTCCTGGGAGTAAACCCATTGCACATAGTGGGGCTTACTTCTGTGTAGACATACATAGGATTGGAATATAAGCTACACTCCTCTCCACACTTTCCTGGGAGTAAACCCATTGCACATAGTGGGGCTTACTTCTGTGTGGACATACATAGGATTGGAATAAAAGCTATGCTTCTATACTTACTTTCCTGGGAGTAAACCCATTGCACATAATGAGACATACTTCTGAGAAGACCTGCATTGCTTTGGCTTCACTCTTCACTTTCCTTGGAGCAAACCCACTTAACATAACGGGACTGAGTAGATATGTATAGGATTGATTTCTAAGGCTACAATCCTAACCACACTTCCCTGGGAGTAAGCTCCATTGAACATAAAGGGACTTACTTCTGAATAGACATAGGGAGGATTGGGATCTAAGACTTGGGCTCCAATCCTGAAGTCACCTTCCTGGGAGTAAAATCCATTGAACTCAATTCGGCTTACTTTTGAGTAGACATGATTAGGACTGTGCTCAAAAACACTCCTATACTGTGTTTTTTTCTAATCTAATGCACAATCAAATATAATGCACACCCTACACTTAGAATCAAAACATCATATTTACTCATATCTAATTAACCATTGAATCTAATGTGCACCCTGATTTTGGAGACTGAGCGCAATCCAGAGTAACTACGGGAAGTCCTTGCTCCGGTGTAAGAACAACTTACTCTGGATTCCAATATGAATTTCCCATAGGTTTTCAGTAGGTGGTGCCGTAACTACGGGTGCACGTAATGTCTCTTACGTGCTCCCGTAGTTACTCTGGATTGTAGGGTGAGTTTGGCAGAAAAAGATGAGTCTTAGATTGGAGTAAATGCAGTATATTGGCTTGAAACAGCTTTGCCTGTTGTACAGTAGTGGGCTCTCCCTCTACTCAGTAGTGGGAGGTTCTCAGACAGAGGCTGGATGACCTGTCAGGGCTGCTTTCACTAAGCAGAGAACTGAAGAGATGACCTTTTAGCTTTACCTCTGACTTTTTGTGCCTACAAGAGCCTTCCTTACCTGCACAGCAGCATTTCTGGGTTCTTGGCAATGGTATCACATATCATTACCAACTTCAAGGTAGCTGAGCATCAAATTGTGAGAACTCATACAGTATTTGAGCTGTGCAGCCATGTGGTCACACAGTTCATAAGGAACGCTGCCTTCAAGGTCCCTTCATTCTGTAGTCGGACCGCCAGGAAGTTTTGAATTGAAGGAAATGGTGGATGTGTGAGATATCAAGATCTGCCAGTCCCATAAAAATTAACACTGAAGATTATAACATCCCTCAGATATAGTTTGTCTCGGATTAGTTTACCTTGTAAAACAGATTCAGATATTTATCATTAAATTTAAATGCATCTTAAGAATTAAAAAAAATTAAACTGAATTGTTTGTGACCTACCTTTCCCCAAAAGCAGATTAAGGAAAGTTCGTTTTAATGTGCATTAGAAAGAAAAAATAATGGTGACTTGGATAAACATGGGGAGGGGATGGAAATACAGGCATCCCCCCACTTATTGGATAGTTAAGGGACTGGAGCACCATACAAAAATGAAGACTGTTGATAAGCGAAAATGCTTTCTAGTTTGTAAATGCCAACCAAAAAAGACATAAATATCACTTGACAAAACCTAAATTATATATACTTATTAACATATGGCCAAAATACATAGCAAATTACAGTAAAATGAACAAAGGCATGTGTGGGAAATGAATATCTTATGCATTTGAATGGTGGTTATTTACTAAAGAAAGACATAAGGAAATGCCCAAAACAGTTTGATCACCATGTCACATGCAAATCAACATCAGGGAAGACAGTTTTAGCCTTTAAACCAGCAGAAAGTAGTTGAAAGAGTAGAGCATGTGTTGAATGAATGAGTTCTGAGTATAACGGAAAAGTGTTGAAAGAGTGGAACTGTTAGAAAATGGGGGACGCCTGTATCAAGGCAAGCTCCGTGAGGATGGGATGAAGGCATGTGGCAGACGCACAGACGAAGGAAGAACCAGCAGTGCTTATAGGCTTACAGGTTATCATCAGACACATCCTGAAATGTACAGCTTCCTGATGCAAGAAACAACAGAGCATTTTAAAGAGCTCTTCCAGTGATCATACTGTGTTAAGCAACATGTCAATAGTGATATTGACAGCATCAGTGTATAGCATCAAAGAACACAATCTTATCCATGTCTACCCAGAAGTAAGTCCCATTGTGTTCAATGGATCTTACTTCTAGGAAAGTTGCTTAGGATTGCAGGCACTGTGGCCTATTTAATAATACACTTTAAGAACTGAGGGACTGAGGCTGCAGTCCCAATCCCCTTTCTCTGGGAGTAAGATCCATTGAGCATAAAGTGTCTTACTTATGAGTAGACATGCTTAGGATTATGCTGCACGAAAGACATTAAAAATCAAGTAGGACTCGTTTAAAAATTTCTGATCAGCTGCTGTATCTTCTTAAACAGTTACAGGCAGAGATAAGAACTTGTCAGCAGGAGTTAGAATTATCTTTTCATTAAAAACCTTATTGCTGGTAGTTAATTACAATATGCCAGTGGTAAATCACTAGCACACCACTGTGTATAATGGTGTCTCTCAAGCTTTCAATTAATTCAACTCATTAATGAGCCACTTGTGCCTTTCAGCCTGTAACAGTCATTTTGTGATGCCTCCGATCCACATTGGTGAATTCCAACGTGTTGCATTGCTGAATGAGTTGTACTGTATAGTGTTCGGTTACAGTTCTCAGATTCATAAAAGAGATCTTTAAGGTTTCGGGGACCAATCCTATCCAATTTCCCAGCAGCGATTACAACCATAATGCAACCCCAAGATAAGGGAACAAGTGTTTTCTGTACCTTTAGGGACCTCTGTGACTGCTTCCTCATCAGCTTGGCAATACAGGCACTAGGACAGGATGGTTCACCACTAGATGAGAGTAGGTCCCATTGTGCACTTCTCAAGAGGCATGCGTGTTATTGGGGTCAGAATGTGCAACCCTGTGCATTCCTACTGAAACTAATCAGACTTCTTAATGAACTGTGAATAGGATTGGATGCTAAAAAAACTGAAAGGCAGTAGTGATGGGCAATGTGATATGATCAACAGGACAACGTCTGCTTCCCTACCTACTGGTGTTGTGCAGAACTGAGTACAGGACAGACAAGAAGGAAAAGCAGGTTTTGGACAAAATAATTCCTGTTTTCTGTGGTCCGGTTTGCATGGACAGTGGTGAGGAGAAGGTTGGTGGGAGAGGCGTCCACAAAAATACAAGTTTAAAAAGAAACCAAAATGAGGGTACTGCTTCGGGGACAGGAGAGCGGCATCATTTTGGGCCTCCTGTGTGTATTGGATTGCTACTAAGATTGTCGTCCTGTTCATACCGAATTCAACAGGACTTATAAAATAACATGCATATGATCACTGGACCTTTTATCTGTGTAAGCTTTACACAGTGAAAGCTGTGTAAGATGTTTTTTAGATCTCCCTATACAGTATAGCCTTCAGCAACAGACACAAGTACAGCAAGTGAATAATTTGCTTGCAACAGATCAAAGTGATTAATCTACAAGTATTATATAAACATGTCTTTGGATCAAAAAAAGTCCCCCCCCCCCCCCCGTTCAGTTTGCTAGAAGCCGGCATCAGTACTATCTGCTAACATTTCCTGACAAGCAAATCAGCATTCATTTTTCTGACCCAAAATTGAATGAGAAGGTCAGTTATGCCCAAAAGTGAAGTGTAACAAACAAAAACTGAATAGGGCAGGCATCTCAACTGAGCTATTTCTACAGTTTTGATACCAGCCAACATCAGCTGAGAATTTTGAGTGTGGAAGCTTGGAATCAGGCAGAATTTAGTGCAATTCTGCATATTATGACTATGGTATTGTGCTTGGCGCTGCATACGAAGCACAAAAGCCTGGGTTGGATTGTTATGGAGGATAGGCTGTTACCCACGCAGCAAATCCCCCCTCTCCACGCCACTGAATTAGTCCAATGGAAAGGCAAGGCCAATACGATTGGATCCAGCTGGAGTCACAGAGCTGGGCTAAGGACAGGAGCTCACCCTGTCTTGTGGGGCCAACCCAGGAATCGAACCCTGGCCTGCTGGTTAACAGGCACAGCGTCTTTACTGCTTGCGCCACCCACAGCCCCTGCATATTATGTGTGGGCTGTGGGTGGCGCAAGCGATTAAGATGCTGTGCCTGTTAACCAGCAGACCAGGGTTTGAGACCCGGGTCGGCCCCACAAGACAGGGTAAGCTCCTGTCCTTAGCCCAGCTCTGCAATGCCAGCTGGATCCAATTGTATTGGCCTTGCCTTTCCATTGGACTAATTCAGTAGCGTGGAGAGGGGGGATTTGCTGCTTGGGTAACAGCCTATCCTCCATAACAATCCAACCCAGGCTTTCGTGCTTCGCATGCAGCGTATGCAGCGCCAAGCACTATACCATAGTCTTTCAAGATTGACGGAGGCCTGCATATTATGATAATATGCAATCACTGTATTTTGGGAGGTGCAGAAACAGAAAAAGAAAATTAAGTTTGTCACTTCCTTCGTTCTTATTTTGTAAGTTCTTCTTTTGCACTTTTAACAACTGGAATGTGTGGAATTAAACTGCAATGGAATTAAGTGTGGAAAAGCCATTTTCTCCGTTCCATGTATCAGTGAAAAAAGGGTACACTTACCTTGTCTTGGCAGCTACTTGTGTTCTTGTGCTTATTAAATGATAGGATGGAGGGCAACCTGTGGATGCACTCCAATAGTGTAAGGATGCACCCCAATCCATGAATTGTTAAATTGTTGCCATTGCAGAGGTTAAAAAAAACACCTGCTTGTTGTTATTTAAATGGCTTGGTTCGGAGGAGAATATAGAGCACAACATGGATGATTCTGTTCCTACTCCTCCAGCATGTCTGTAAATCCCCTGAGTAATCACCTGTTTCTTTTTATACTCTAGTTATTCTTGCTGTTTCCTTTTACACTTGAAATATTTTTACATTAAAATAAAAGCCTATAATCCAGAAGTCAATAAAAGCGTAAAGCAGGGAGGCACCTACAGTTGCTCTTACCTTCCACCGGCCCTAGGTCCTTGCATGCCATTTTAGAAATGAAATTGCTCCTGTTTGCTTTTTGAGGTGGGAGACGAGCAGGCACGTGCTGATTACTGTAATCATGTCTTGCATGCACAGGACCCAGCAAAGCAATTGTGCTTTACCTTCCAAACGCCTGCAAAAATGCCGCTGCATCTCTTTCATTTTTATTAGCAAGTGAAATGATGCTTTGCTTGCAAATGGCTGCAATCCACTGAGTTTCCCTCGGCTCACGTTTATAGCTTTGACTTCTCCACAAATTTCCCTGGAGACTTCCCATTCATCACTTGAGGAACTTTCCATTCAGGAGAAAGTGCTTTTAAAAATAAGCTTTGTTGTTACTGTTGTTTTGTAAGGGTGTATTTCAATCAGGCAGTTAGTCTGCATTAGCTATTATGAACTTGGATCGCCAGTTTCCAAATTAAAATTGAGTAGAGGGAACACCTTGAATTCAGCCTCTAATGCAGTTCATAGAAAAGTTAATCCCATATAGCTTTTCAGAAGCATGGCTTCTTGCCTTTGCATGCATGCTCCATGTCTGCTGCTATGTATGAGGATTAAAATCCTATCACTCTGTAGGCCTAACTTATATGGCTCACCAATCAGTAGCAGGATCATAAACCTGCCAGCCACAGATTTAAGAAGCTTACCATTCAGGACTTGGAGAGGCTGGTTTGAAATTTCCAGTTTGAAATGGCTAACTAGTTTGAAATGGTTTACTTTCCCACTGAGGTGTTATTTATCTACTTTCATTTGCATCCTTTCAATTGCTAGGTTGGCAGGAGCTGGGCTAACGGGTGCTACTCCATCTTGCAATACCGCAATCTCGAACCCTGGGCTACCTGATAACAGTTACGGTGTCTTAACCAACTGAGCCACTGCAATGTCCCCATAGCCAACACGAAGAATAAATAAACCGTAAAGTATTAGATTATATGGGAAAACATGAAACACATCCATCCTGTTCCTACAGTGAGCCTGTCATTTAGCAAACAGGTATTATCAAAGTTAGGTTGCAATCCTAAAGACACTTTCCTGGGAGTAAGACTCACTGAACACAATGGGGCTTACTTTTGAGTAGTTGTGGTTAGGACTGTGCTCTTAGAGCAGCGCTTAGTTGAAAATTTTGAGAGCTAATGGAAACTTCTTATTTTTATCTCACAAACTAAGTGATGCAGGAGATTCACGAACGGTCTTTTCCTGAGGTCTTTTTTGTTGCTCAAAGCAGAACAGAGCACAATTTGAACTGAGGCTGCAATCCTAAACACACTTTTCTGGGAGTAAGTACTATAGAACACAATGGGACTTACTTTTGAGTAGACATGCTTAGGATTGCAGTCAGTGTGTTCTTTTATCTGTTTTATTGCTGTATTAATTGTTTAGTGTTTATGGTTTATTGTAAGTAATTATGGAGCCATTAGTTGAAGCCAAAATCCAAGTATGGTATTCATACATGGCCAATAAATCTATCTATCTCTCTCTCTATCTGGATGGTGGCAACAGCTGGGGGACAATTTTTGGCCCTTTCTCTGTATGCCAATTCCTGAAATCAAATCCCCCAAAGCTGCTGTTTGCTGCATAGATAAAAACATACATCCCTAAACTGTTTCCTTGAGTATCTGGTTAGAGAAAGAGAGTTTGAGACGCACCTTTGGTTCAAGTCCAAATTCCCAGAGGGGCTGTTTGTCATATTTTAAATTATTTTCTGAAGAACTGATTCAAGGACTGACTTATTTAGCTTGTTAGATGTTTTCTTCACTGATACATTTGCACTCTAGGCATCCCTGAAAATATCTTTCAGAATATCTTGTCAATCACACAAGCCTGTCATTGCTGTCTAGACCAGCATCCCATCTCTAAATTAAAATTCTGTTGTTATTCTTTGTGACATCTCTCCAGTTCACACTTTTGTTTCAGTTTATGTATTTCAGCTATGATCTCATATATGCTAGCAAAACAAGAATGAAATGTATTTAAATGCTGGAAGAAACAAACAAACCGTTATGAGGTTTGCTGAAGATTTCAGAGGGCTCTTGGCAAGCTGCCCTCCAGAGTCCCTTCCTACATTCATGGACCAGGAAAGTCACTCCACTACTGCCTCACAATGCTGTGGGCATCGGGCACAAAGGTGGTCTTAGGGATCAATAGTGGATCCTTTTGAGAGCATTGGCCCTTTGGCAGCTTTCAGTGTTACTAGCCCCTGCCCCAGAGATGGGCTGGCCCCATCCCAAGTTCTGGTTCGCCGGAAGTGGGAGGGGCCAGTTGGGGTCAGGGGGCATGGGCGGGGCGAGGGGCAGGCGACGTCTGCGCATGCGCAGTGCCTGCCCTGGAGTGGGCGAGCCTGCTTCAAGGCAGGCACTGCGCAAGCGCCGACATCAATGCTTGCATAGTGCCTGCCCTGGAGTGGGCAAGCCCGCTTCAAGGCAGGCACTGCGCAAGCGCCAACGTCGACGCTTGCACTGTGCCTGCCCTGGAGCGGGCGGTGGGTGCGAAAACATGGTGGACCGTACCGGTCCGCTATGTTTTTGCATCTCCCTGTTGCTGGCGGTTCGCTAGCGGCAGGGAAACTGGAAGATCCGGTACGGGCGAGTAGGCCCGTACCGGTAAGTGCCCACCACTACCCTGCCCATGAACTATTATGTCTTTCAGTTATTTAGGACAGTATTTCTCAGACTGTATAGGTTGGGATCCACGAGGTGGGATGTGAGCCAATTTCTATATGGGATTCTTGATTGCAGCATAGGTTTGAAGCCTACAATGATGATGTCACTTCTGGCCATTATATCAGTTCCAGGTTAATTATGTCACTTCCAGTGGGTCCAAATAGATTTAATAGTGGGTCCCCATGCTAAAAAGTTTGAGAACCATTGCTTTAGGATATTTCACATATACAGGTATATTTCAAGTTGACTTTTCTGTACTTACTGTTGAAAAGGTAACATATCTAGGATTAGCTTGTTTTGACAGTCTTCAGATGTATGACTAGTTTATGTCATTCCTGCATTAAGCAGAAATGAGAAGTTGTATCCATTCCAAGCTGCAAATGTTCTGAGCTTAAAAACCAGAGGTTGACTGGCGTGTTCTTACCCTTACCGCCAGATCCATTTTACCTCTGGCAAAGAGGTTTCTCTTTTGGACCAACAGTTTACAATGCCTCATCATCCTTGCAAATGAAAGTAGCTGAAATGAGTTACTCATTATGATAATTACTCACTATAAATACTTCAGCTAAATCACTCATAAGTGTTCTTATAGGATTCAATGACATAAATGAAATGCAAAGAACCAAGGAATTTTTCTGTTCAAAGATTGCACTTACCTGGCTTAAATTTATGCGCAAATCTTTTGCTGCAGAAAACAATTTACATGGTAGCTTTAGTAGGTTAGACAGTAAAAAAAGTTTCAATGTATTGTGCTGTATTGCTGTATTGTGCTGTATTGAAATATTGTCAAAGGATACTTCCAGGTGATAAGCCTTATAGATACTTTGCTTGCTTTTTGTAACATTGTCATAACATTGTCATCCATCTGTGATCCACTGGTAACTGGTAACAGTAGTCACATAAATTTATTAGCACAAAAAGGCTGACTCTTGACAATAGCAGTTAAGCAGCTTGCTGACTGCATGTGTATACTGTTGTTAGTGCCACTGTTCTATCTTCTTTGAGAGGCAGGTGCCAAAGATACAGAAATGTAGATATATGTATGGAAGGGATTAAAAGGGCAGGGTCAATCTGTTGCATCACCAAAACAGGTTGTATGTACTGTGGTGTGCATGGAATGTTGCAAATCCACATATGGATGCAAATGGAAAAGCAGATATTGTTATAGCACAACCAAACACAAGCCTAGAAGTGTCTTTCACATACTGAAAGCTGCATCCAACACATATTTGCTTGGGAGTAAGTCCCTTGATGGTGGCACTTGCTAGTTGGCAGTTTGCCCTGAAGATTTGTTTGCCAAACTATGTGGAGTGTTTGGACAGTCACATGAATGTGCACAAGAATTTGTCATCAGTGAAAGGCCTGAGAACTGTGCCCGGCGATCTCCTGAAGTTTAAGTTCCTTGAGATTATAGGATTAAAAAAAAGCAAATCAAGAACATGCATTTTTAACACAGAGCACAATCCTAACTATGTCAACTCAAAAGTAAGCCCTATTATGTTCAGTGGGTCTTACTCCCAGGAAAGTGTCTTTAGGATTGCAGCATAAGTGTGGTGTTCTGGCCAATGAACCAGGAGTGTGTAGGATGGGTCTGTGGACTGTAATAGGCTCCTTTGGATACTTAAATCTTGTTCAAAAGTTAAAAACAAGTATTTGGGGAATATGTGAAGAACTATAAATGCATTGGAAAGTTTTAGGGTACAGCTGGGACAGAAGAACTTGGATAAAAGAAAGATTAGGAAAGGTAAATGTGTCCCCCACAGATTGCCCTGCTAGACATGACTGACTATAGGGAGCAATGTTCAACCACCTCCATGGTCTTGTAGTTGGCATTATTAAACCCCAAAGTGCACAGAACACTGTTACCTCCCCACTGAAATGCTACCTATTTATCTACAGTATTTGCACTGATATGCTTTCAAACTGCTAAATTGTTAAGAGCTAGACCAGAAAGATTAAATTGTCACCAAAACTGACATTTGTATATCAAGTTATTTTCCCCATTTCTTCTGTAAAGTACAAGACAGTAATTTCCTGAAAATCTTGAAATACCCCTTTTTGAATGGATAGCAAAGTTGCTATAAACTGAGTAGTACCAGGATTTGCAGTCTTGGGGAATGGTTTATGTAAACAAGCCCCGGATCATCAATTTTCCTAATCATCTTATTGAAAGCTCCAAAATAGCTTAGGCATAATTTTTCCATGTTTAAAAAAGAACTGCTTGTCAGTCGGAGGAAATTACATCCATTTCCCTTCTATCTAGTGTTAACCTTGCTTCGCTGATTGATTAAGCACGCTTCCTCTTCAATTATTATTGAGAAACAGGAAGTTTGCTCTTCCAGTTGTGTATTAACTCTTCCCTATCCTTTCCTCTGCAGAGCTGTGTAGGAACAGGAGCCTCCAGACCAGATTGCCAGATGAGCAATTACTTTCTTCTCTCCGTTTCCAAAAGGAAGAAAAAACAACAACACAATATACGTTGGGCCATTTCTATTTTTCTAGGTGCTGCTTGCTGGAAAAACTACCTTTGGGAACATAATGTCCATACTTAATGAAACAGCTAGAATGTTGTTCTTTTAATCTAGATTAGAATTTTTCACTGAGTGGTATTTAAAAAGAATCAGAACTAAATAAGTAAGGATTTTAAGCCACATCATCAGCGTATACTGTATGAGGAATGGTTGGTTTCTAGACAAATAGAAGGCTAAATTGCTGCCTATATCGCTGCCCAGATCGTTCCTTATTTAGCTCGACCGTCATGTTTGATAATTGTCTAACAGTGCAATCCTAAGCATGTCTACTCAGAAGTAAGTCCCATTGTGTTCAATAGGATTTATACTGTATCAGGAATGGCTTGTTTCTAAACCAGGAGTCTCTAAACTTTTAACTTCAGGGCTCTTGGATCTTTAAAGGAGGGAATTTCAGCAGGTGCAGCTTCTCATTGCACAGATCACAAGCTGAAATTCCCTCTTCTACACACTTGTAAAGGTCCAGGAGCACTGAAGTTAAGTTTGGAGACCTATTCTAGACAAATAATGGGCTAAATTGCTGCCTAAATCACTGCCCAGATCGTTACGATACTCATTTAGCTCTACAGTAATGCAGCCTAAATGTGGTCTCATATTTATTCATATCTCAAAGATATGCATCAGGCAACTGGTTCAACTGATTGAGAATAGGCAAAAAAGGAAACCCATATCAGTGGGCTTTTGCCGTCTACTCCCGATAAAGAATTATAGACTAGAAAAAGTTAGAGCAGCCCTTCTCTACCTTTCTAGGAGTTTCTGAAGACCTGCATACACTGAGAGGCAGCAAGTGAGAGCAGGTCAGAAAGTCCATTTTTGCATTTTAGATTGTGAGCCCTTTTGGAACAGGGACACATTAGCAATTAATTAGGTATTAATTTTTTAATTTTCTTGTAAACCGGTTTGTGAACTTTTTAGTTGAAAAGCAATATATAAATACTGTAGATAGATCGACCATTAGTGGGTTAAAACAATTCTGCTATGTCTTGTTATATTTTTGTATTTAACACTGTAAGCCAAGACAAAAATGTAACAAAAGTACTACAATATTGCCTATTTTGACTGACAAGATTCTGGCCATACTGTTCGATACCTCTTGCCTTGTCACTAATTTTAGCCTGATTTCTAGCCTAAGTCATGACTAAGCCCCAGATAAAGCCACCTGTTTTATTGCATATCTGTTCCATATCTCTTGAAGTCAGTGTGTGCCCTAATCTTAAACACATTGCAACTCACATCAGCAACTGAAAGAGCTTTTTCCTACTCCTCTCTGTATGGACAAGAGGGTGTTTGAAATGAGTTTTAAGGATAACATTTAATGCCTCTGCCTGTATGCTGTCAAACTGAAGGCGATTATGAGCAAAGGAGGATCTTGTATCTTCACAGATATGTATATGACGTTGTAGCAGCATGTTCGACTTATCTCCTTCCTGCCTGACAAGCTCTGCCTTCTACAACTCTCTGCTACATAACCATTAAAAGCCTGTCTTCATTTGCAAACCTTGGTGACTCAGAAGCAGCGAAGAGAGAGTTCTGTCGATGGACAGCTTTGATCCCACAAGCCACGCACCATATTTCATACTCTGTTTACTGAAGATGAAGCAAATTAAAACAATAGTTTCTTGCAGTGGAACATAAATCAGTATTAAGAAAGCACTTTGTTCTAAGTAAAGCAGCAATCCTATCCACACTTTCCTGTATGTAATCCCATTGGCTATAATGGGACGCTTCCAGTAGACATCCATAGGACTGGACTGTAAAACAGGCTGGATTGTTCTTCCTAAGAAGAGATTAGAACAATATAAACCTTTGCTTTAATATTTACTTCTCTACTAGAGAGAAAGTAACTTTGCTTTTCTGATAACACAGCAAGCAATAGGCAAAGTCACTCCACCTTTCCCTGGCACAGTGGCACAGATGAACATTTCACTATATATAACATTATCTATGCATTGAAAATTGCACAGCAAAAAGGATTCTGGCCTAACCTTACTCCCTGATTATCTAGTTTTCTATGTGGACATTTTTTTCCCCTTCTTCATGGAGAAGGATTCATTTGTGTGAGCTTCCCCGGTTAAAAAAAGCACATTCTTGTGTTGATATGCTGTATATCCATAAAGTGTACCTCTAACTACTAGGTGCGTAAGACCATCATTCTGTCACTTTAGTTTTACACAATCTGACTAGCTGCTCTTGGGGGAAAAAACAGTGATATAAGAAAAGGTTTGATCTGATCCAGCAATGCCATTTTTGTAATGACCATGGAATCATTGCACAGTTACGTTTTCCCCTTGTTTTAATGTCTAGGACTGAGTTTCTGAATTTATTTAATATGCAAAAGAAATGGAATAATTTTGTGCTTGAGTCAAAGAAATGCAAGTTACCCACGATTAACATACTTGCTCAGCCTGCGTGCTTTATAGATGATGAAATTAACAGACTGCGTTTTCAAAAGGCCTTTTGCTGTTATTTAGTTTGCCCGTCACTTACACAAAAGATGACATTGGAGAAATGGTGCCTGTCGCGGGACTTTAATACCATGTCAGGTTTGCACTGGAAACCTCCAGTTTCCTCATCATTAGCATGAAACTGTTTGTTCCTGTCACAGAAGGAAGAACAGTACATTACCTCAGACTGTTGACACATCTATTGCTGCACCTCACCAGCGATTCAGTTCAGTTTCTGCAAACCTGGACAGCACATCAATCTCCTGCCACTATTGTTTGTGCTTGAAGAGTACAAACCCATCATGTGTTATTTGACAGCAAGTCCCACTTATGACATCCTCAACTAAGAATACAATCCTAATCAAGTCTACTCAAAAGTAAGCCCCATTGTGTTCAGTGAGTCTTACTCTCAAGAAAGTGTCTTTAGGATTGCAGCTTAAGTTATGTTTACTTAGAATTTCAGCCCTTATATCAGTATCATGGTGTTTTACTGCACTAATGAAAAACCTATTTACAGGGTGCAGTGTATCTAAAAATAAAGTATCTTGCAGAATATTTTATTTATCCAGTCCATGGATCAAGGTTTTTTGTCATCTTAAGGATCAGATTTTTTTTTTGTCATCTTAAGGCATATTAGGAATATTTTATTTTCTCCAAGTTATTTATGAATGGGGTTGCTGATGACTGACATGCCCCTACCTTGTACAATATTGTATACTTGGAGTCTGCAAAGTTTTGGCAAGAGGCCACATTATCTCTCTGATACTGTGCCGGGGGGGTGTCAAAAAAACTAATTTACATTTCAAATTTGAATACATGTACATTTACATGTAAGAATGTATTGGAATGGATTACAAGGCTTGCCCAAGGGCAGGATAGAAGGATCTTGCTAGGGGCCACATTGGAGACCCCTACTGTACACTATACCAGTTCAGAACACTTCACTCACAAAGAACTTGGACAAAATGAATCTTAAAAGTTTAGCATTAATAACCTCCATCATGCCAGAAATCACCAGCGTGCAAAGAAATGAAAACCCAACTCCTTTGTCAGTTTAACAGGGTTTATTGTTATACAGACACATCTCCCCACAATAATAGTTTCTCTTTTTCAGAGTATTGCCTTTCCCTAAGAGCTCTATTTATCTCCAACAACAAACATCCACAGCTGCTCCAAGGGCCTTCACAATAGAGTCTGGTCCAGCAGAGGTCTGGCAGGTAGTCCCAGCATGTAGGTCCTCCAAGAAACCACTCCACACGCACACTCCCTAACACTAGTACTGCTTTCCAGATTTCTTCTGGAACTGCTTTTATTCCTGAAATTCTCATTAGTCTTAATGAGCTTCAGGTGTGAGCCGAACTCTCAGCTGTCAAAGTCCATTAACCGTGATCTCCCCGAACTGTTAAATAGCTGTCAAAACATGGGAAGCACTGTCAACGCCACATCTCCTGCTGATCATCTTGATCTTCCATGACAATATCTTCCCTGCTTGTGTGTGAAGTTTTCAGAATTTTACATTTTATAAGTAGATTTTTGCATGAAAAGACCATTGTCTGTTCAGGACATCTTATAGACCACCAAGCAAATGTTAGCCATAACTGAATCCCATGGAAATAGACACAAATCAATGGGGTAAATTGGTTGCAGCTAAGTTCAATTTGCTAGCTCCCTTCATGTTTCTTTCACTTATAACTAGTTCCCTTTACTTATAACTAACTTTTGTTGGATTGTGCACACGAGTTGCATGTTCACATTAAGAAGGTATCTTGAAATGATCATTTATCACATTTTATCATTCCTGTTAAATGTAAGATATCATTTTTTGTTTGTGGGTTTGTATATCTTCTAAATATGTTCTTTTCTTCACAAGAAATAACTTCTGGGACCAACACCTATTTTTCCCCATAAAACCGGGTTACATACATCAAAGTCTCTGCCTAATAACTGCTCCATACCCATAACAGAGAAAGTTAGGAACATTTTTCTAATACAAAAACAAGGATTATTTTTCCTTGTAGCATTAACTGGTACACTGCAAAGGTGAGATCTCTGCTGTTAGTTTACACAAGTGGAGAGATGTATCAAGCCCCATCTAACTAATCAAATAACTGGCTGTTCTGTCTGAATCTGGGCTGTGGGTGGCGCAAGTGGTTAAGGCGCTGTGCCTGTTAACCAGCAGGCCAGGGTTCGAGACCCGGGTCGGCCCCAAAGACAGGGTGAGCTCCTGTCCTTAGCCCAGCTCTGCGACGCCAGCTAGATCCAATCGTATTGGCTCTGCCTTTCCATTGGACTAATTCAGTGGTGTGGAGAGGGGGGATTTGCTGCTTGGGTAACAGCCTCTCCTCCATAACAATCTAACCCAGGCTTTCGTGCTTCGCATGCAGCGTATGCAGCGCCAAGCACGATACCATAGTCTTTCAAGACTGACGGTGGCCTGTTTTTTTCTGTCTGAATCATAAATAAAATAAAATTCCTTGGGGAAAGCAAGTGACATGGCTGAATTTTGGAACTGCTGGGAGAAAAATGCAGCTGTTAGAAAAAAAAGCAATAGTCAGGCATTTCCTTTGCAGCTGACGGCATCTAACCAGGCTCCCACTTTCCTTCCACCAATCTATCTACCTCCAGCAAACTTCCTCTCTTAGCCTGGGGCCTGAGCTCTTGAGGACAGTGGCAGGCAACAGTTTAGTGGAGTAAAATGCTGTGTCAGTACTTCCTTTTCCAAAACCATTTCCCAGAACTGTGTTGTTTCCTTCTTGGCACATTGACGTTGGCAGATCAGGAAGGAAACAATTTGGGCAAAATCTGCTTCCTAGTGAAATATGAACCCTCCAGGCAAACTTGTAAGAAACACACTCCCAGGAAAATTCAGCATTAATTTCTTTTAAAAGCAGTAAAGGGCAGCTTTTCTGTTTGATATATGAAAACAGATTATTAGATGTGACGACTTGCAATTGATTTCTCCTTTGGCTTCTTATTTTAGTTGTTATGTTTGAGCTTTTCTTTTAGAATCTTAAGTTATTATTCATTGTACTCTGTTAACCACTAAAGCCAGTTTGAGTTTCAGCTGTTTGCAAGAGGGTGTGTGTGTTTGCAAAACACATTTTCCGAACAGATGTTTCAGTGGCCCAGCTAATTACTATTATTCCCAAAGACACTGTAGTATTATTAAAGTTTCGTGGGTGGATAATACCACAAAATATACATACAAGGTTTCCTGAGTTTTAGTGCAGTCCACCTGGGTGTGTGGGGTGTGCTTGTTCAAATGAATGGCAGCTGGTCATTCCTATATTCCTTTTTAGATCAAGGAAGATGCCTTGTTAGATTTTAAATTGCAATCATAAACAAACTTGCTAATTTGAGTTCTTTAATTTTTTAATTTTAATTTAAAAATAAAAAATTTAAACTTTTAATTTTTCACTCTCTTTGGCTGCAACCCTAAACATACTTGGCAGAAACCTCAATGAATTATTTCCAAATAAAACTCAAGCAGGATTTTCCTGTCTGCCCTCAAGGAAATGATACAGTATGCTATAGTTTAAATACTTTTTCTTACCCAGGGGAGAGCTGCTGCATCCCAAGTTGGTCTGTGTAGATTTGCACCACCGAAAAGCTGGAGCAGATCTAAGTATCCCAGAGCTATACTATCCAGGGATGGATAAGGAAAGTGCTGGATCCTGGCTCAACCCCATCCACCTGCCCTCCTCTGCCCCTAAGCACACCAGCAAAGCTCAGCCAGTGCAGATCTACCTTTTTTATTGCTGCAGAGTCTGGATGCCACCTTTGAGGACCACGTATATCCCTGCACCAACGCACCTGATACTTGAGGGGGTGCAAACATGCATTATGGCATATTTGTAACCCTCCCAGAGTGGCACACCTTTTACAATGCACTCTCAGATGCTTCAACAAAGTGAACACAAATTCCTCTCATTATTTTAATTTTAAAATAATTGAATATAGTATATATAACAGGAATTTTCAAATAGTCAGTTTAAAAAAGTACTCTATTTTCCTTCTCTCCATATAAGAAGCTTCCTGGTCACTTTAGTCAGAGGATACAGAACCTTTATTTGGCATCACTGCACTTTGCTC
The DNA here is from genome assembly GCA_030015325.1 of Cryptoblepharus egeriae. NCBI lineage: Eukaryota > Metazoa > Chordata > Lepidosauria > Squamata > Scincidae > Cryptoblepharus > Cryptoblepharus egeriae. The sequence continues at coordinate 64,474,179 of JAREYC010000001.1, read as the reverse complement.
ACTTTTGTCCAGCATACTTTTGATGTTTCATTATTCAGTGCGTGGAATCGAATCAGGGAAAGGTCTATAAAATACAGCCACCACAGGCAACAGAGATCCTCCCAGTATGTACCAGAAAAGTATTTGACCCAATGATGAAGATGGTATTCACCAAATGCAATCAGCTAATAGACAACTGTATGGTGTATCCAGCTGAGAAACTTGCAGGCCCTCTGCTGGGAGCATAGAGGTGTGGCAGAAATAGTAGATTTTGTCCTGGACAAAATTGTTCTTGTTCCCTTTAGTTGTCTGTGGTTCATTGTTACTGTTGCATGCAGGGTTTCTGAAACTTTTTGAACTTGGAGGTCCCTTTTCTCAACTTTCTCTGCTTCTTGGTTCCCAATAGCAAATATCTTTCTGCGGAAAACATATAGAATCCATGCATCTGTATACTGTCATTGCATGAATGCAGTTTGTGGTTGTATACAAAGACTCGCAAGGTGAGGCACTAATTCCATGCTGGTATGCTGATTCAGCTCTGAAATAGCTTCCCCTTACCCAAAGGATGTTTCTGAGTTGGCCTCCCCACTGCTGCGATATGCAACACATATCCTATTGACATGGCAGCATTAAGACTTGTAGGGTGCAATCGTAAGAAATTTAGGTTGGCCTAACTCACCTGGCTATCTTCTCATGTTGGTGTGGAGAAGTCTGAGCATATGTTGCATTTGCCATCTTCAGGATTGGGGCAGAACTGCTTTAGGGCACCTTTATAACACCCCCAGGTCAGCACAGGACTTGTGCCAAGGTTTAGACTGGCCTAACTGGGAGATTAGGATTACAAATGTAGTTGGATAAGATTAGGCCCTACATTATATAGAAAGTCAGGAAGTAGAATGGAGGCACGTGCATCCTAACTGTAAAGACCGGATGCTGCAAACAACAACACACCTCAGAGTCTATACTAGGGAAGTACCACTTGCAATCATTGGGGCAAATATACTGTCAGTATGTGGCAAATGTTTGCCATTATAAAAAACACAACCAAAGATTAGCATATAGGAAATGTCTTTTTTCTCTCTCTGTTTGTGCATACATGTATATATGTATGTATACATGCATGTATATTGTATGCATGCTTATTTTTCTTCCGCCTGCTACAACTGTGGATTGTTATAATCCTAAATTTCATCTACTTGGCATCTGCGGTGCTCCCTTTGTAGTTATCTGCATCTCCAGGAGCTGGTGTAAGCACCAGCATGATTCATGGATTAGTTTGGCTTGATTACACACAGATTAAATCATTTCATGCAGTGGTGTGTGTGTGTGTGTGTGTGTGTGTGTGTGTGTGTGTGTTCTACGTTCATTTTACTTCAGAGCTGAAATTCAATTTTCCTGGGCTCTGAGGTCACAGCTTCAGGATAATCCTTGTGAGTTTGAGAGGTGCCTCCCAGTCCATTCCAGCAACAACAAAACAAGCTTAAAAGTAATAAATAAATAAACTTCAGATCTAATCCTGTTTAGCTTTCTATCATGATACATACTTCAGTGAAATGCTGAGTAAGGGTGCAATCCAGAGTAACTACGGGGAGTCCTTGCTCCGGTGTAAGAACAATTTGCTCTGGATTGCAATATGAATTTCCCATAGGTTTTCACTAGCTGGTGCAGTAACTACGGGTACACGTAATGTCTCTTACGTGCTCCCGTAGTTACTCTGGGTTGTAGGGCTAGTCTAGGGAGAAAATAAGCTAGGCCAAACCAAATAACCAAATCCAAACTAAAATAAACTCATCTTGTTTTCAGTAACAAATATTATAAACAATTTTATCATGTGCATATATTTTTAAATATTCATTGTTTTTTGAGATGTGATAAATAGTTACAGTAATTATATTCAAATAATTCCTGAGCTAACTGGACTGTCAGTGATGATACTATTGTTTAGACATTGTGACACACATGATCAGGAAAGTGTCATCTAATCTGATCAGAAAAGTGTCAGAATGGCCTATACATATTCCTAAGGCCAGCCTAGGGGTCACCCAGGGCACCAAGTTGTTTGAGCTTCAGAGGGGTGCGCAGCCAATGATCCTGGCTCAGTGTCAGTGGCAAGGCACTGGGCTTTACTTTGCAACTCTACTTCAATCAGAGCAGCATAAACTTTTTTTTTTCCTATTGAATGGTTTTCACAAATATTGTTTTCACTTCTCTATGCAACTTTCCCAATAAGAGCCATTCAGTGGCTGCAGAGTAAGATTAGGTTCACGGTCTTTTAGTATCTGCCACTGTTGAAGAAGGGCAGAAATTAATAGCACAAAAATGTGCAGTAGCATACCAAAACGAAGACTAGATTCCTTTGATGAATAAGCGTAGTCCTTTATTTTCCTGGGGCTTCTTCAGGCTTTGAAGATCTTTTTGGTCTTTCAAAACAAAAGGATCCTCTTTCTGGATCTCAGGTTTGGTCTCTTGTTGACTCCCATCCCAGAGGGTTGGGCTTGCTAGCTTTTGAAGAAATAATTGGGGTAAGTCTGGAGAATAGGTCATTTCCTTACATAACAAAAAGTGTTTGGGCATGTTCAGTGCCCAAGGGACAGAAAGTCGATGGAAAACCATACTGATTGGCATCTCCATTGCTTGGTAGCAGCGATGCTTGATCCACATCATGGCTGGGGGAAAGGAAGGACAAGAGGCACCTGCGCAGGACTTTAAAAGGCCTTTATAAGTGACTACTGGAGGAGGATACCAAGGAAGCCAGCTAAAGAGAATGAAGAGAGTATGATAAAGCTTAATCCCTCTCCTAAACAAGACTGTGAGTCCTTAATGGGCACCAGGAACACTTTGATGCATTACTGTCTCATAACAGCTGCCATGCCATTGTGCTAAAAGCAGAATTCAGCTGGGTTGGTACTTACAGAAGCATCAAATTTAGGGTGTAATCTTAAGAAATTTAGGCTGGCCTAACTCACCTAGCCTATCTTTCTACAATGCTGTGGCATATGCTTGGCATATGCTTCAATCCAATGCTTGTGCATTGATCCTCCCCAAGCAGTGTCTTACTGCACTTTTGTGACACCCCCAAATCAGCACAGGACATTTGCCAGGGCTTAGGCCAGCCTAAGTGGAGTTTAGGAATGCAGCCTTAATTATACAGCCAAAGTGGTAAACAAAATATCTTGTAGGGTTGGAAGATGTGTTTTGCAGTCATCATTCCCCACAAAAGGTTGAAGGAGCCTTATAGAGCAGCACCCACTGAAGGACCACTGCTGAAAAGAATTTCTACTCCTTTCCCCTGCATCTCTACAAGTACATTCTGCTTATGAATGGGAGAAGGCTCAATCCCATTTGTACTCTCCAAATACAGTAGTGCCTCACATAAAGAGCTTAACTTGTTCCAGAGGCATGCTCTTTAAGTGAAATGCTCTTAAAGTGAAGCAGATTTTCCCATAGGAAATAATAGAAAATCAGACGATTGGTTCCACAACCCCCAAAATATTCATATGAAAATATTAACTGGATATAAAAATGATGACAAAACACTGGAATTTAATTCATAACATGTATTCAATGTGCATGATCCTATGACGTCTACTTAGGCTGCAGTCCTAAAGACACTTTCCTGAGAGTAAGCCCCATTTAACACAGTGGGGCTTACTTCTGGGTAGACATGGTTAGGAGGCTGCAATCAAAGACACTTTCCTGGGAGGCTTACCTGGGCTGCTGCTGGAGGTTCAAGGTGGTCGGTGGGGGCACTTGGGGGCTGTTAGGGGCAGCTGCCTCTGGCACTTCCAGACAACTGCCCCCAAGTTGGGGGCAGTTAGAGGCAGCAGCGCTGGCCAGCAGCCCTTTTAAAGAGCCTCCATGTGAAGCGTCAGGGCTGCATAGCACGTGTGCCCATAGCACGTTTGCTTGTTAAGTGAAGCAGAACTTGTTGTGTGAAGCAAGATTTTTTGGAAATTTTTGCTTGTTATGTGAAATACTTGTTCAGCGAGGCGCTTGTTAAGCGAGGTACCACTGTATAATTCTAGTATCATCTGATTCCTTAATTACACATACATTACTGCAAATTCTAGATCAGTAATTCTCAAAGTGGGGGTTGAGACCCGCTATGTGATTGCAACTTCATTTCTGGGGGTTCATGAAACACTGGGCATTGCCATCTTCAAATCTGGCACTGACTGCCATCACCTTGAAATGAGGCTGCAATCCATACTTTCCTGGGTGTAAGTCTCATTGAACACAATGGGACTTACTTCCGAGTAGACACAGCGGCACTCTGGCATCAGTGATGTCACTTCCTTTTTAACGCCTTTTCTGGCAATGACGTCACTTCGGGGGGGGGGGGGTCCCCAGACAGATTGCCATACATGGAAGGAGTTCCTAGACCGAAATGTTTGAGAACCATTGGTCTAGTCAAAAGGCAAGCACAGTTAGCAGCCCTGGCTTATGGCCTCCTCAGTGAGCAGTGTATTTTCCAGCTGAATCCAATGAATAAAACAGCTTTGAAATTTCTTCTTCCTATCAAAAGAAATGGTCAAAAAACTTTTAAAAATGCATTGAGCTCTATGGAAAGTGAAACTGAGCCATATCATGCAAGTAGGCAAACATGTCGTCGTCAGTTGGAAAAGTCAGACTAAGAGGAATTCAATGACCGCAGAATGGTCCTGATCACAGTCCACAAATCAACCCAGAAGGAAGTCCCTGATAATTGCATTGAATTCTCTGGAAAGTGGAACTGAGCTACACAGCCACATTTACTCATGAGTAAGCAATGGTGCCTTGGCTCACATTCAGGTCAGGCAAAGAGGAATGCAAGGCCATCAGAATGGTCCCAATCCACTGAAGGCTGAGCTCAACAAGTGCTCTAGAAGCTCCCTTACCCTCCAAAATATAACAGAGCTTTAACTGGTAAAGTAATTTTTAAATATGAAAATATTAATTAATATCTGGTTAATTTTATTAATTAAAATTGATAATCATTAAATAATTTTGCCATATGGGGATGACAAAAAATTTGTGGGTCCCGGGTGGCAAATGACTTAGGTACGTCACTGCAGCAACCCGCAATTGGGCCTTCTACATAGTTTGAATATAAATGTCCATCAACCATTCAAATGCTGACTTCCCCAGTGTTCTCCTGCAGCATTTTGTTTCCACAGAGGCACGTTTCACATTAGAGTAGGTAGCTTATTGGACCATTTCTACATGTTGTAGTGGTAGTGATTGCAACTTATTGGAAACCTTTCCACAAACTGCGATACACCAATTTACAGGCCTGGCAACCTCTGCAGAATTGGCGTAAAGAAAGTGACAGTACATAATTATGTGTTTTGCTCAGTGATAATGAAGTAAAAATACATATAACTTCTTGCACTTCTCATTGTAAAAAATCTGCAGACAAAAAATCCCACATTTTCTAACAGCTCTGTCAATTGGTCACTGTAGGCTGGGTTGGATAGGGGAGAGGTGCATCGGTAATGAGTGTGCCTGTACCTGCTGACACTATACCACCTATATCACCTACCTAGTACATTTTAAAAGCAATTAGAATTTAGAAAAAATGCAAATAAAACAAATAACACCACTTTCTGCACTTCCCTCCTTGGGAAAATTTCTTCAATGGAATATAACCCACACTCCTTTGACATCACTCCTTTAAATCTGTTGTCAGCAAAATCATTCATGCCAAAGTCCAACACAGACACCATAAAATGTGCAAGCAATTCAAGAGCACAGCAAACACCTTTCTGCTCACAACTAGAAAATGCCCTTCAAAATAACTTCTTGTAACTCGGAGGAAGTAAGCTCCAAACACTGCTGTGGAATGCAGTATACAGTCAGCCTTGCTGGTACAGTATAATGTCTTGATAAGCGACATAGGGTGTAAGCAATTTAGGCCAGCTTAACTCACAAATTAGCTTAACTCATAAATTTAGCTTAACTCACAAATTAGCTTAACTCATAAATTTAGGCCAGCTTAACTTCACAAGGCATAACTGGTGTGGGAGGCCGGCACATGCCTGTGCGCAGGCCTAAGCCCCTGCCCTCTCCAGGAGTGGGGTGTCTTATGCAGTGATGGGATTCAAAGTCATTAACAACCGGTTCTATGCCCATCTGGCAGCCACTTTTAAATGGCTATTTTTAATCTTTATATGTCCTATTTCTCATTAACAACCTGTTCAATAGAGTAGGTGCGAACCTGCTGGAGCCCACCACTGCTCTTATGGCAGCATTGGACTTAAGGTGCCTTAACTAGGGGTTAGGATCACAGTCATAAGCTCAAGTACGTAAGATCTAACCAGTATAGTGTAAATAACTGCCACATAAAGTTGACATGGTCAACTTGTGACTGGGCTGTATTACTTCAGATTGCATGTGAGGGTTCTTGTGGCCTGCTTGTTGCTCCACAACAAAACTGCCAGGTAGAAAACTAGCATAGACTGCAATCCTAAAGACACTTTCCTGGGAGTAAGACCAATTGAATACAATGGGGCTTACTTTTGAGTAGACATGGTTAGGATTGTGCTCTTTTGTATTTTCAGCTTTTATATTGTCATGTCCTATATATGTCATGCCATATGCAGTATTTTTCTTGGGTGTCCTATGTTTTTTTTGGAGGGGGGGGGGCTTGCCCTCTTTTCTAGTTATGACATATAGACTGGGGCTTATTTTTGAGTAGTCACCTTGGTCCCTAATCCCCATTTTTCTCCTTGCATCAACTTTTTCAAGTTAGTGAGACTTGGAGCCCAAATCCAATGCAGGGGTCTACTCAGAAGTAAGTCCCAAGAAAGTCAATGGGTTTTACTCTCAGGAAAGTGTGCAGAGGATTGTAGCCTGTGCTGGTTTGCCATCACTTCCTTGGAAGGAAAGGGTCTTTCTTTCTTTCTTTCTTTCTTGTGAGGTGGAGAGAAGGAGGGGGTGGTGGCTTCTCCTTCAGGGCCAGGGAGCGCGCCCTGGTGCAGCGGGGGCGCGCTTTCCTGGAGGCGAGCCCTGGCAAGAAAGGAACTAACGGGAAGAGAAAGAGGTGAGCAGCCCCTCCTGGCACCCCTGGGCTCCCTTTCCCCTGTCTGAGGGTGCAAGCAAGACCTCCTCTCCTCTGCCCCTCCTTCCTCCCTCCCTCCCTCCCTCCAGGCATTCAGGGGTCCTGTGCCCCCCAGTAGCTGGCCTCCTGCATGGCTCCAGCCAGCCCTGGGACTCCCCCCCCCCCACTCCGTCCCTGCCATCCATGATGACCACATGTCCTCTTTTACTAGGACATGTTTTCTTTTTTAGCCTTGTGTCCTGGAAAAAGATCCTTCTTTGTTTCCTTGTGAGCAGGCTGCAACCTTCTTGTAATTAATAATTTTTATGGCGTTAAATATATGTAAAAACTTTTTTTGTGGTTTATTGTTTGATTTATTGATTTGATTTATACCTCACACTTTTTCCCCAAGAGGGAACACAAGGCTCAAGTGTTGAAATTAAATGCATGAAAGCAATCTGTATATGTATCTGTATATGATACATATGTATATGAATCTGTTGATGTTTTTAGTTTTTATTTTGTCATGTCCTGCATTTCCTTGAAAATCCTACTTTTCAGGGGGCCTGGTCCTCATTTTCCAATATGGTCACTCAGTTTGCCACCACTCCATCTGAGGCCAATATAAAGAGCTTCTCTCTCCCCCCATCCCCACCAAAGTTTTTCTGGGCCTTCCCCCTCCTTGTGGGGCTGATTCAGGTTTCAAGGAAGGACAAGAAGGCAAGAAGATACACTGTATCCCCCTCTTTCTCCAGGGAACTTGTAACTCAGTGCTACTCAAAGTGGGGGTCCTGACCAGGTCAGGGGATTGTGAGAGGGTGGTGTCCACCATCTTGGAATCTGGCAGTGGGTTTTCCTGGGAGTAAGTCACATTGAACACAATGGGACTTCTGAGAAGACATGGAGGAACTCTGGTGTCACATCCCAGTAATTCTGGCAGATTTTGAAGTTTGAAATAGGGTCCTGGGCTAAAATACCACTGCTCTAACTAGTAGCCCCACAGGACTCTGCTTAGCATCTGCTGTTCAGAAAGGGTGTCTCTATGCCAGGGTGTCCTGAGGACTTCCTCCCCTTCTTACTCCAGTTGTATTCCCAGCTGCGGCCTCCTCTTCTGCCCGCCTTTTCTGTGTATTGCCTTGGCACTACCTTGGGGTAGTTATTTGGGGTTGTAAGGCATAGGATAGTGGTTCTTCAGCATTTCAGCCCAGGACCCCCTCTTGAGCAAGACAATCCATTCAGGACACCCCCTCTTGGAAGTGATGTCATGGCCAGATGTGATATCAAAGAAAAAGTGTCATCACTGTGATGCCAGAGCTCCCCATGTCTACTCAGAAGTAAGTCCCACTGTGTTCAATGAGGCCTACTTCCAGAAAACATTTCAGCCCAAGAACCCCATTCCAAGATGGCAGCACCCAGTACCAGATATATAAATATATATCTTCCATTTTTTAACATTTTTTTCTTGGGTGTCTTATATTTTGGGGTCCTTGTCCTGTTTTGCAGTTATGACATCTGGTCACCCTGACCCTTACCTACTTCACAGGGTTAAGTAGGTGACAAAAGCTTTGTAAACCACTTTAGGCATTTGCTTTGGCAGTGGAAAAGTGGGGTGTAAATCCCATAAATAACTAAATGGATTGGTAGTTCTTCTCTGATGAGAGAATGCAATGCTCTCCCTCCTGTGTGCTTCCTCTCATGCCAAATCTGAGCGATGGCATGGAAAAAAACACCTTGGGGTTGTGCCATAAGGCACGTTGGCCACAGAGCTTTCCCTTCAGGTCTGGTTTATGTTTCTGGAATTTCATGAGGGAGTATGGGGTGGGGAGAGGGAAGGGGTAGAGGCTTTAATTTAGAGCCAGTCCCTTTCAAGAAAAGGAAAAATATGCAGTTGTTTTGAAAGCAGGCTCTTGTGTTGGGGTATTGGGTATTGTTGTGTTGTGTATACTCTTCAGGGAAGGGACTGTAACATCTTATTATCTAGACAAGAAAAGTGGAAATCTGAGCCATTTTCAAAGAAGTACAATAATGGGAAAAGAAAATTTTAAAAGACAATTTCCTATTAACTACTTCTGAATAGTTTTCTTTTAAAAATCTGCTAGTTAGTAGGCAATGTAATATTTTCCACCGAACTTTCATTTCCTAGTAGTAGACAACGCTGTGCTTCTGTACTGTAGTTGTGGCCTTTCCACTAGGTTCAAGGATTGAGATCAGGCAAGGCAATATTTAAGGTCATCAAATTTCTGTGCTGTGGATGTTCCTGGGATTCTGCACACCTCTGACGCATAACCATGCTTTGTATTTTCCATACACACACACACACACACACAGAGAGAGAGAGAGAGAGAGAGAGAGAGCAAGCACTTCCCACTTGATACACACCATGCTTGTATTTTTTCTGCAAAAGTGGGGGAGGAGAGAGAGAGCTCCCCATATATGTTTCTGGGTGATGGTTGCGTCAGCCACTCCTTTAGGCTTTCAGATCTGAATCCTTCCTAGTTGGAGTGTTACAAATATATCTGTTCCTTTAAGTAAAAGTTTAATAAAATAGGGCATAGCCCTGGAATAGAATTTGATAGAGTGCTTAACTGTCCTTTCCTCAGCATCCCCAATTATGGTCGTGTAAAAATTGATTCAAATACTTGAAATAATAATAGTTTTTAATTCTATACTGCTTTCCAACAAAAAAGCTCATAAAAAGGGTTTGTTTTTTTTTAAAAAAAGCTGTACTCTGAAGCAGTGTACAGGGGAAAAATAGGTCCCTGCCACAAATAGGCTCGCAATTGTAAAAGACATACGGTAATTGTAAACACCAGCAAACAGCCACTTGTTCTGGTGTGAAAAGGAACAGTTTCGTCCCCTGCTAAATTTAAGAGGAGCACCACTTGAAAAAGCGGCTCTCACCCAGTTAGCAGGGAAATGAACTACATAATAATAATATAGTATTATAAGGTTTTATATATCTATAAAGCTTTTTGGCGTGGCTTTTGGTTTATTTCTTAATTATAATTCCTGATGAGAATCCAGTTGTAAGTACTGTATATTTGTTATATGCATCCTTCCCTTGGTCTCTTCCTCCCTTCCTCATGATTGAAAGCTCCTTGGGAGCAGGCACCTCTCTATTTTTGCTTACAAGACACTAATGTGGTGTTGACACTGATAGTTCTGTATTAATCATTGCCATCATCAATGTGAGTGTGGATTGTGGTGGCGCAATGGGCTGTGGGTGGTGCAAGTTGTTAAGACACTGTGCTTGTTAACCAGCAGATTGGGTCAGTCCCCACAAGACAGGGTGAGCTCCTGTCCTTAGCCCAGCTCTGTGACGCAGCTGGAACCAATCGTATTGGCTCTGCCTTTCCATTGGACTATTTCAGTGGTGTGGAGAGGGGGGATTTGCTGCTTGGGTAACAGCCTATCCTCCATATCAATCTAACCCAGGCCTTCATGCTTCACATGCAGCATATGCAGTGCCGAGCACGATACCATAGTCTCTAGACCAGGGATCCTCAAACTTTTTAAACAGGGGGCCAGTTCACTGTCCCTCAGATACTGTCGGGGGCCGGACAATAAGGGGGGTTTCTGGGGGGTGGTGGGTACTGGCAGGGCTAATGGGAGGTTTCTGGGGGGTGGGGGTTACTGGCAGGGCTAGTGGGGGGGGGTTTCTGGGAGTGGTGGGTACTGGCAGGGCTGGTGGGGGTTTCGGGGGGGGGTGGGTACTGGCAGGGCTAGTGGGGGGATTCTGGGGGGTGGTGGGTACAGTCAGGGTTAGTGGGGGATTTTTTGGGGGGTGAAGGCCTGTCAGGGATGGTGGGGGGTTTCTGGGGGGTGGAGGGGTACTGTCAGGGCTGGTGGGGGTTTCTCAGGGGTGGTGGGTGCTGGCAGGGCTGGTGTGGGTTCTGGGGGTGGTGGGTAATGGCAGGGCTAGTGGGGGGTTTCTGGGGGTGGGGGTTACTGGCAGGGCTGGTGGAGGTTCTGGGGTGTGGGGGTTACTGGCAGGGCTAATGGAGGGTTTCTGGGGGTGGGGTTACTGGAAGGCCGGTGGGGATCAGGGGAAGAAATGGAGGCACTTACCTGGGGAGCCCTGTGGCCACCATCCAAGCCCCCTGGCTGGCCAGGGTAGCTGTGGATTAGGCACTGCAGCTGCGCGGTCCCCCATCAAAGCCCCCTGGCTGGGCAAGGAAGCTGTGGATGGGGCGCTTCAGCTGCACAGCCCCCCATCCAAGTCAAGTTCTTCCGCTGGGCGAGCAGGTGGGTGGGCAAGCGAACAGATAGGCAGCCTCTTGCCATGGTGGGCGCCCACCCCGGTGCTGTCGTGAGGGAAGGCTCCTCCCCCTCCCTGCCTGCTCCTGCCTGGCAGCCACTCAGCAACAGCGAGGCAGGGAGGGGGAGGAGCTGTGCCCTCAGGACAGCACAGCGCACACAGCAGCATGCCAAATTTAAAATGGCAGCCGCCACCAAGCCGCTTTTCCCAGTGGCGGCCAGCAAGCCTCGGCGGGCCGGATTGAGGACCCTGGCGGGCCGTATCCAGCCCCCGGGCCATAGTTTGAGGACCCCTGCACTAGACTGATGGATGCCTGCATCAATGTGAAACTTTTGTAAGTATTTTGCTTTAATTGATAACCATTTTTTTCTTATATCAAGCTAGCTTGGCTTGCTTAAACATAGTATTCAAGGAGGAAAAATGATGAGACTGTTAATTGGTGTGTGATGGTGTATGAATGGAAAGAATAGGAGATACTGTATGAGCTTTCCAGTTAAAGCATATATTCCACCCCCTTTGCATTGTTACATGCCAGAGATATGAACACATAGCAGTGATTTGCAAAGGGAAGCAGAGATGTCCTACGTATGGAGGTGGCCACACATATGAGCATTGTGATGGTTCTGTGCAGGCCAAATGCTGTAGCTGTAAAGGTCAACACAGTGTAACATATGGGGACTATGAAGTTCAGGAGCAGAGATACAGCAAGTAAAAATAATAAATAATATCAGCTATGCAGAAGTGATAAAAAGAATACAAGGACAAAAGAGAATGAAAGAGACAGTGAAAATTAGTCATAGCAAAAGAAGTTGAATAAAAAGAGCAAACTGACATAGCAGTGAGTGTTGATAAGCTGATTTGTTTATAGCTTATGTGATATACTTTATAGACCAAATTAAGGCACATAAAATTAATATTAAAGTAAAAGGAACAGAAGAATTATTGTCTGTGAAAAATATATCTTGGGAACAAGTACACATGAGACTTGAGCTTGGTGGAAACTTAATGAGTCAGAGAGCCCAATCTTCTGCATGTCTACTCAGAATCCCATTATAGTCGATGAGCTTACTCTCAGGTAAGTGTTGATAGGATTGCAACCTGACTGTAAGAGCTGCACACAGATTATTCTTCAACACGCTGAAGAAGAAAAAGAGTTGAGTGAGGATTTGATATTGAAGGGAGCACAGTTTGCACATGCTTTTGTGTTTCATTATTATTTTAGGCTTGAAGAAACATTCTGGGATTGAGTCCTGGCACAGAGTACGTCTTGTGTCTTTTTTGTAGGATCATGTCTCTTTTTCTCAGTTTGCATCTTGCTTTGATCCAGTAGAATTCTGTATATATGTTGTTGTCAAATAATTGTGAGCTCAGTTGTTAATGCTGATGAATATAAGAAGACGACTACTACTACTACTACTACTACTACTACTACTACTACTACTACTACTACTACTACTACTACTACAAAAGTCTTACTTCCAGAATAGTATTTAACTGTTGTGTTGGTATTGGTGTTGTACAGACTTTAAAAGCAAATTAAAACAGAGAAACTGAGATTCTTGCATCATGCTGAATTATTTCCTGTAACTGTATTTCCTTGAGGATTTCTAATAAGCAGTGTGTTACCCCAGGGAAGGAAGCATTTCAAACTTGCCTGTGCAACTGTTTTTCTTGGCAGTACAGCCACACAGTTCAGCTACTTTGTCAACAGTTTTGTCACTAGATTGTCTTTCATGTATTACAGTTTTGACAATGGCTGACTTCTTTAGATCTTAGCTGGTGATTGGGGAGAGGATCGTCCTCTCAACCAATATACTGCTGTAGGTGCCACTGGTTTCTGTGCATCGTTCACTATATGCTTCCATTCTTTGCAGTCTTTGTGGTGATGTTTTCAACCTCATCAGTGGTCAGTTGCTGGTTCTTTAGGTCTTGCTCAACCAAATTGAGCCATGTCTTCTTCAGTGCAGCTCACTCTCCAGTGTCCAGGTCGCTGTCACCAGAGGAGCTTATGTGGCAGCTGATTGGTGTTCATTCTGCAGATGTGGCCAAATGTGGTCTGTGTTTTTGGATTAGTTCTTTGATGGTTGATGGTAGCACCTTTTCCGTATCATCTCATTAGGATCGTATTGGACATTCCAGATCTGTCTCAGGCACCACATTTGGAAGGCCTCAATCTTGTTCATAGCTGATTTGAGCAGAGCATGTTTCTGATCCATAAAGGAGATTATTGTTTGGATTAGTGTTTGGAAGAGACAAATTTTGGTGTTGGTGGAGTTATTTGCCTTCTTCTAATCTAAAGGCACCACTTGCGTGATGCAAATGCTGCTGTTGCCTGGCCAATCCTGCTGTTTACTTGGTTGGGAGATGCCACCTTCTTCTCCTGCACCAGCGACCCCAGATATTATAATTCTTGGAGCTTCTCAATTTGGACTCCATCTAGGTGAACAATGGCCTGTGATCCATTATCAATAGTTGATAATGGCTGCAATCCTAAACACACTTTTCTGGGAGTAAGACCCATTGAACACAATGGGGCTTCCTTTTGAATAGACATTTTTACTCAATGGCTGACTAAACATAAACTACATATTAAAAATACCTGAGCATAATTTTTTGATGCTTTTTGTATTAATTTAGAAGTCAAAGTGATTTGCATATATTCTTCAAATAATAATCATTCACTTCACATTAAAAGGTGACTCATTCTGAATTAGGTCAGTGGTCCATTTATCCCAGTATTCCTGAGTAGCAGGAACTCTGAACTTTCAGTTCCAGCCTTATAATTCTAGATTCCTGAAATGGAGATTGAAACTAGGATTTCTTTTATGTAAAGTATATGTTCTACAACTGGGTCATGGTTTTGCCTCTAACAGGAAGGTCACTGTTAAATCTGTTGCACACAGGGAACTTGGGGCTTCATAGAGAAGTGAATGGTCTTCATCCAGTCCGTCAGTGGCATGCCTGAGCAAGAATTTTGTATGCATCTCAGTGGAGTGTTGTTGTTGTTGTTGTTGAAAAATGATGTTCTCTACCCACATTCCAATATGAGAATGTGCTTGTCTGACAATGAAATATCAAGAGATCTAGCCATACAGTTGTCAAGCTTCTGGTTAAGTAAAAAAATTCACTTCTCCTGATAGTTTACCCTAATCGGTGTATAAAACAACTTCCATAATTTTCTACTTCTGAATGGTAGACACTGCTATTAGGAATGATCCTCTGCCTGTGGAAGGTTAGATAGAAAGGATGCACACAGAAATAGTGTCCTCAGTGGCCAAAACAGTTTTGCAGTGCTCAACCATTTTTGCATGTATGAGCCAATATGAGGAGGGTTCATTTTCAGGTTCACCTGCTTCCACATCTCCTCTTACATGTCAGTGATGTGAAGGGAAGGAATTGAAAGTTCCACTTTCATTTTAGAATAAATTGAGGTTTCCAGTATTTCTGCACATGAGAACTGATTTCTTCAAATTGCATTTAGTCACAATCCAGAATTTAAAGCCATGATTCAATCCTGGTTTGTGGTTAGAAGAAACCCAAATTTCTTGAGTTTGATATTCATTATTTTGAATGGAAACTTTTAATAATCTCTTGTCACATGTGGAAGAAATAAGGAAAGTTTATATTCCTGAGGTTTGGCTCTGCTCATAATATTTAAGGTTTAGTGCTGTCTGTGTGCGGACAGTGGGGACTGTCCCACAAAGAATCAAACTTCCTATAGTTCCAGTACTCTTAAGCAGGATTTTTGAGACAGCTTTTTATATTCAAGGAAACTCATATAATATAAATACTAGGCACTACTGAGCACTGGGCAGCAGTAGGCGGCAGTGGTCACCAGGCATCTCTGCCAGGCACTGTGCACCACCAGCCACAAAAATCAGTTTGTAGTGGGTCCTTACATCACAGAAGGAATAGGCTCCCCAAATTTCAGTCTTCTGGGTCCATGGGTTTGGGCTGAGTGTTAAGTCAGCGATTCTTCAATGTAAAGTATAGGGACAAAAACACATTGCACTCCTTTTTACCCCCTACCAGTTTGAATTTCTAAAAATCAGTTCTTTGTGGGGGCTTCCCCAAATTTCTTGTTTCTAGGTCTGGCGGTTTTGGCTGGTTATAGTCAGTCAGTGAGTCAATGATTCTTTGATTTTATGTATATAGAATACAGTATACTAAAGCTTAGAATTTCCAAGAAGAAAATAGTAGAGTAGCTTGGGCATCCAGGCATCAGTTGAAAGGTAACTGGTCTTCCCTAGCTCAGCTTCTTAAGTTAAAGGTTTGATGCCAGGTATGCCAGCTTCACAGACCCAAAGCCATCTGACTTGAGTTGGTGACTAATGCGTCTCTAGATGCATGGCAATGAGGAGCTAGGAACAGATGTAGCAATTGCTCTCAGGTTCAGAACTGGGTAATGGGGGAAGCAGAGAACAATTTTCTATGTTTTATGTCTTTCTTCTTTTGTCAGGACTTTAAATGTCCTGTCAGGGTGTGCAGTTAAGAGATTATTTGTGCAAGTTCTTAGTTATCATGAGTCACTATAAATTCATGAGTCAGTATAGTCACTATATTAAAATTAGATGGGTGAAAGCCTGTTTCATTCAGTTCTCTGACGCTTATTGTTTTGAAAGATCTGTGCTGCCCGCTGGTACCTGTGTAAGTGGCAAAAACATTTGAAACAGGGCAGTGGGGATGCCTGTGTGATGTTGCCTGCTTTCAAGAAAGCTGGATTTCTGTTTGGTTGCAGCCAGGAAAGACAGACTAACTTGTAAAATTTGGCATCCAGGGTTGCCAAATGAAAAATAATACTCTAATGGATAAATTAAATGAGTGTTGATGAGTAGGGTCAAGAAACAAGTTGGCTGTCTGAAATTCTACATTTTACTTTGCCCATCTTACTGGCTGGTTGGATAGTGATGTGCTTGATCAATGTGAGGACTAATCAGGAACATAGGTTCCAATTTTCATTCGAAACTTCCCCAAATGTTCTTGCTAGCAAACAGGAAAATATAGTCATGAGCAGGTACGGACAACAGATGTGGGGCAAATGACAAATCTAATCCAGCAAACAGCTAGAAATAATCTCAAAGTTTGTGTGATTAGAGATTTTTGGCTGCTGTTGCTTTGCCAGTGTATTTTACAGAAGCCAAAAACTGGTTTTGCAAGATGATTTTGTGCATTACATTATCCACAGAGTGAACAGAAAGCCAGTGTTTCCTTTTATAAGCAAACTAGGGTCACTAATTTTTGATGGACTGTGCTACTTAGCTCTTGGCTGAACACTCAGGTTCTCTTCAAAGGGCAAAACTCTGTGTTTGTCCCATTTGCTTATAAAGCAGGAGTGGAGCGTTGCCTACTTAATATACCTTTTGGAGTGATGAGCTCCCCTAGCTGATTGATATTCTCTCCTTGCTACATTAAAGGACTTTTGTCCCTAAAGAAGTCATATCTTGTTTATAATAACAGTTAGAAAGAATATTTTAATTAGAGAGACATAAAGACTCTGAGACTAACCCTCACTTAGACCGGCATAAATCCCAAGTTGGTCTGGGTTGTTGCAAAAGTGCCATGAGGCACTTCTGTGCCACGCATGAGAGGTTTAGGCCAGCCTTGCCAAACGATTAGGATTGTACCCTCAGTTATATACAAGTAAATGTTAGAGGACAAATGTTAGCTGCCTTGCATTGGATTTAGATTTTAGGAAGATACAAATGAAAATAAATATTGTGTTTGCTTTGAATGCTATTTAACAACTTTATGAAGTTTATGACATACTATACTTCTTAATCATTAAAGTTCTGCCAGACGAGTATATGAACACCTGCTGATCTCTGATTCTGTCTTATAGTTCATAACTTAAGAAATATACTGTACCCAGATAACTGAATTAAGCCTAGGAACATTCTGATTCATTAAGTCTGCAGTCCAAACCTGCAATTAGGCTGGCCTAAGCCCAGATATAAATCTTGTATTGACCTGGGGTGTCTCAAAGTACTGTAAGACACTTCTGTGTCACTCCTGGGGAAAGTTTAAGCCAGTGCACAGATTTGCACTTGCCTCTCTATATAAATGGGAAGACATCAATCTCTACATCAATTGCCTCCCTACAGAAATGGGAAGACCAAAGCGTTGTGCCGGCCTAGTTTAGAATGCACTCTTATGGAAATAAGCAAGTCCTTTAATTTATTTTCCTCTCTCCCTACTCAGGATGGGATTTTGAAACTCAAGGGAATCATCCTGATATCACCATGATTTCCAGCTGACCCAGGAATGAATGGAAAGACAGCAGAATATTCATGGAAACCAGTGTTGCAGAGCAAACATTCTCCATGTGATAGATTCAAACATGCCTGCTGCGTCTCCAGGAGTTTCCTTTATATCCATGGTGGGCGGCACACTACCAGCTTAAGTGATTTCTGGCGGTACAATTTAGGTAAGTCGTCTTTGAGTAACATCATCTTGCCCCTAAATCAGTTTGCATACACTGCCACATTTTTCTTGTGGTATTGCAATTATGCCATCAGTCTGATGATGATTGAGTCTGCAATCCTAATCCCCAGTTAGGCCGGCATAAGCCTCAGCACAAATCCCATGGTGACCATCTTCCCATGCGCATCATCCCCCCATATGTACCATCCCCCACACACACCATCACCCCCTGTGCACCCTCCCTCCCAGTGCATTGAGATGTCAGTTAGTCAGTCTTCAATGTTAAGTATAGGACAGAAACATGTTGCACCCCTTTTCAGCCCCTTAAGGGTTAAATTTCTCAACATCGGTTCTTGGTGGGTGTTGATGTCAAAAAAGGAACACCCTCCCCAAATTTTATGCTTCTAGGTCTAGGGGTTGGGGCAGAGCGTCCCTCAGTCAGGGATTCTTCAATGGAAAATATAGGGAGGAAAATGTGTTGCGCCCCATTTCACCTCTTTCTGGTGAGAGTTTCTGAAAACTGGTTCCTAGTGCCTCCATCCCAGAAGGAATACCCTCCTCAAATTTCACACTTCTAGGCCCCACGGTTTTGGCTGGCCGTTGATGAGTGAGTGAGTGACTTTTCTCTTTTATATATGAATATGTATATAGATATAGATGAGAGCCCTTATTGCAGGACACACAGTTTTGTAGTGCACATAGTGTGTATCTGTACATTATAAGAAACACAGCTCTGTCCCTGTAGGTGGTTGTCCCTTGATTGTCCTTCCTTTTTCTGTCACATATTGTCCAGTTTACCCTGTGTCCTGTCATTTCTACTTCTTCAGCCATTGGAGGAGCATGAAAACAACATACTGGTGTCAGGACACCAGGTCAATTAAACTATGTTTTATGGCGGGGAAAAGGTAGAATTTAATACAAGGCTGGTGTGTGATAGAATGTCTGTTGTCCCTGGTTGCAACCCTTGTTTCATCCATACAATTGCATGAAACACAGCAATTGAAGTAACTACTTAGAAATCCTTTATTTGTCCATCTTTCTTTGTTTCTAGTAGGGCAAAAACAACAACAGTTGTAAGCATCAAAGTATCCCTGTGTTTTGTTTGCTTTATCATTTTCACTGCTACAGGAAATTGATAATATCAAATAACTGTAATGGTTCATGTCAGGGTCCTCAGTCCTGTGCAAATATACTTGGCAGTAAACCTACTGCCTTCAGTGGAACTTGCTTCCAAATACACATAGGATTGTGCTGTTCGTAATTTTAGGGGACTGTTTCTCACCTTAACAATCAATAAAACCATTTTCCAGTGAACAAGGAATGGGAGAGGCTGGAAGATTCAGATGATGCTCCAGAAGAACTTGAAGAGCATACAATGGTGGATTATCAGGCAAGTTTGAATTAGTTCAATCCTGGTTTCCTCACTGCAGTGTCATTGCTTTCCTCATGAAGATCTGGTGTTATTTCCAAACAACTTCCTATTTTTTGGAGCTGGTTCAGATTTGTGGTTCAAGATCAGAAAAACATTGGCTTCCTTGGGGTGGGAGGAGGCAAATGCCCCGGGTTCCATGCCTGAAGTTCCACCCGCTTCTCTCCCTTAAAAAAACTTCTCCAGAAGTTCTCCAGAAGAAGAATATGGTGGCCCAGAATCAAGCCAAGAGGGGCTGGGAATCGGGGAAATGTTTCTTCACAACCAGAAGTGGAATCAATTGAATCAATTCCTTCAGTTCAGTTCCTTCAATGAACCGGAATAAATTCCTTCAACTCTGCAGAGGGACCTCCTCACATGCCTGTGAAGTTTATGGTTAGAAATGGAAATGAACAGACATGTTTGCCAACCCTCCTATTTTACAAAAAAAACAGTTACTGGAGGGAACTGAACCCATGTTTTTAATAGCTTAATTCGCTGCCTCTAGTGAACGGAGATGAAAGTGAAGTCATGTGCTATTTCTTTATTTTACTGCCTCAACATTTGGGGGAATATCGAACAGGGTGTTTCGTAGCGACAAGGCTGCTTGCTTGCTTATTTATTTGTTTGTTCGATTTATATCTTGACTTTCTTCCTTTAAAGAGGAAACCCAAGGTGGCTTCAGAGGAGGAATATAAAAACAAAAAAAACCACAGTCAGTTCTCCAGCAAATCCATGCCATATTTAAATCAGTGAAGATAGTTAGGTCAAATTACGCAGCCCTATAAATGAAAAGCACTTTTCTATGGTGGCACTGTGTCTGTGAGGCTAACCTTTTATTAAGAAGATGGGATTATATCCTTTCCTTCTCAAATAAAAAGGCACACTTTAGGTGTCAAAGCATAATAAATAACCACATCAAAGGATTTAAAAGCCTGTTAGCCTGGGTGTGCTGACATATCTTCAATGTCTCCCATTCTTCTGCTGCACTTTCCTTTGTGACTTCTGACACTGCTGTGTTTGGATTGATGCATGTGATAAGAAGCTTCACACCTGCTGCTTTTTGTCATTCATTTGGTTGGTGTAATATTTAAACCAGCTCCAGGCATTTCCCAAGGAGGAACTTCTGCAATCTTAAATGATGGGCCTTGAAATCAGAATTTGTTGTGCGTGTCACTCTAGAGACACACAACAGTGTGTTAAAAGTCTTAGGTTCATCTTTATTTCTACCTGAATTAACATCCCTCAGTAGGCTCAAGTTACTTCTTTTGCATCTGGAGATCCCTCCTGGAATACTAAGCTAGCTCTTAGTCATCCAAAAGACACCTCATTTCCAGTTTGAGGACGTTTTTGATATGGACGGTCCTCATGCCCAGCCTATGGCATAATACCCTTGCATAATGATGGGTGCTTGGATGCCTGATGCTGTTTATTGCTGGGCATGTCGTTTTGGTTTGTTAACTTTGTTCTCATTGGACTTTGGAAAATGCAGGTGTGGTTGACTGTATAATCCTTGTATTTGTAGGGCATTCTCTTCATTTTTGGTGGGATGATTGATTCTGCTTTCACACAGAAGAAGAATCCCCTATGGATGTATGACACAGGTATGGACCAAGAAAAGCAGCATCTTTATGTGGCATCACTGGGTTTGATAAGGGATGCAATCCTAACCAACTCTCTACCACTATAATAGCTGTACCAGTGAGGAATGTACAGCATCCTTCAGTTGGGAGGCCAGTTATGGAGACTTCCTCAGTGTAAGGCAGTGTTGATCCATTATCTTGGAGTTGCCTTACCTTTCCCTTTCGGTATTGGTTAGGATAGTGCCCAAAATGTAGTGCAGTTTCATAGGGACAAACTGTTCTAAATTTGGTACATGCTAGTACTGAAAATCTGAAATGCTGAAAATCTCAGATGAATTTTGTGAATGTTTGGACACCAGTGGACATTGGCTATCATATTCGTTCAATTGTATTACTACAGTATTATCTACAGTATTTACCGGTATATACCGCTTTTCAACTAAAAAGTTCACAAGCGGTTTACAAAGAAAATTGAAAAATAATAATAGCTAATTAAAAGCTAATGGGTCCCTGTCCCAAAAGGGCTCACAATCTAAAATGCGAAAAGAACACCAGCAGAAGCCGCTTGAACAGACATTGCTGTGGTGTGTAGGGCCAGTTACTCCCCCTGCTAAATAAAAGAGGAACACCCACTTGAAAGAGTGCCTCTTGCTCAGTTAGTAGGGAAATTCAAAAATAAAGAGGCTGGCAACCTAAAGCATATTCACAGAACATACCAAGTTGCTCCAGATTAATTCCACAAGTGTCTGACAGAGATGTTGTTGAGTCATTGATTCTTCAATGCTAAATATAGGGACGAAAACACATTGCACCCCTTTTCACGCCCTTCCAGTTTGAATTTCTAAAAATCGATTCTTAGTGAGTGCTTCCATCACAGAAGGAGTAAGTACCCTCCCAGTTTTGGCTGGACATTGATGAGTCAGTCAGTTTTTTCAGTGAATGAGTGAGTCGGTCAGTGGCTCTTCAATTTTATATGTATAGAAGATAAATGATATTATTTAATAAATAAATAAATTTTCCAACCCCTCAGTGTATCCCTGTGGACTCTTTGCAGCACACCAGTGTGCACACTGGTTGAAAATCACTGCTCCGTACATACAAAACGTGCACTGCCATGGAAATAAGCATTTTTGCATAACTATCATTGGAAGTCACTTCTTTTGAGAGGGCAGTTCCAGATTAGGCTTATGACACTTGAAAACTTTCTTCTGTCTCTGATCATCATTATTGGGTATTATGTATGGCACTACAAGTAGGGCAGCAGCACCATCTCGTGGCTGACAGTGTAACTGATACTATATTAAAACTTTCTACAGATTCCACCATGTGGATGGACCGCCAGCTCACAGCAGTGGAGGGTGAGGTAAGAACCTGGAAAACAAATATATGAATCATACATGAAATATGTTGCTTTGCTAATTAAACAGCTTGCTTTGGAATATGTTTTCAAAATAGTTCCCGTCTGGGTTTGGCTGGGGTCTTGCAGCAGTGAAGTAATCCTATGATGTCACCTTGTAAACAGCATCACAAATGGGGAGTTATATAAATCTTCAAACAAGAATGGTTCTTTGGTTATGATACATGTGGTGTAATTACATTTTATAGCTGTAGTTACTGAGCTTTCCCCATTTTTCAATGGGCATTAAAATGTAGTTGTGAAAAAGCTCCTTTTGGTAGTACAATAGGTTTATAATAATATAGGTTCATAGGTGGTAGCCAGAGAGTGGAGAGGGAAAACTAGGATGTGCAATGTTATTTTCCCTTCTGTCATGTTTTGGCTAAGGAGGTGTAGCTCTCTGCTTGCTGAAATTACTGGAGCATAATTTAAAAACTTCAGACATTCCAGGCTGATATAGCACAACAGCTTTTGCAAATGTTGCTACAGTTCTTTTTCAAGGGAGGGGGGAAAGTAATCTGACAACATGCTGAGCATGCATGTAGTTAAGCATGTGGATGATGCTAATATTAGGGTTTTGCCTTACAAAAATCAGTTATGTATCAATAACTTTACTCAATCAGCTTTGTATCAGAGGTTTAGGGCTTTTCATGCTGGAAGCTGCTGAACAGGGTTACATAACAGAAGTTATGAATGCTGTTGAAGGACTCAAGCATAGTTGAGGATTGTTTGGGTAAAAGTGCTGCATAGGTGCAGTGAATTTCTACTGGCACTTTAACTTCTGAAAGTAGGCCTACCACTATCCAGTGCTTTTGATCAACAGTATTTTGGTATCTGATTTACGAGATATCTGATATATCTTGTATATAGAGAGAGCCCTAATGCAACTGTGCCAGTGGAGTGTGGTGTCTGTTGCAGAGAGGGGACAGTCATGGAGACCTTCTTAAGGTCAAACATTGTTTGTTCTCTTGGCCCTGCAGTGTAGCTTTATCAGAACTGAAAAATTGGATAGAATTGGGCTGTCATACAGTCTTAAGCAGAAGCAGCTAGATACCTTTTATCACAACTACCTCTACACTCCCTTATGCATATACATGGAAAAGCAGCAAATGCTTTTCTTTGGTAAGTCAGCAACTAAAGAAATAAAAAGATGGTAAACACTTTCAAGTAATTATGTAAACCGGAATACTTTAATGCTGTGTATTAGTTACCAGTGGTAGTGCTTTCTCTCTTCAGGGATGTGCTCCTACTAATCGAAAGGGTCACAGTGCCATCATCTACAGAGGAAGCATGTATGTGTATGGTGGATACATTGACATTAAAGGTGCTTCCCAAGAGTTCTGGACCCTTTGTTTGGGTAAGTCAAGTGACTGTTTTGTACTGTAGATGCCTCTGAAACACCCAGAATGAAATTACAGTCTCCTCAAAAATGAATTTTTAATGCTTTCAGATACAAAACAATGGTCCCCTCTACCAGCGGCATCAGACAGTAGCAGTCCAGGGCCCCGGCATGGTCACTCAGCTGTGGTTTATGGAAATGGCATGTACCTGTTTGGAGGGCTAATGGGGCTGAGTGAACAAAAGGACTTCTGGAAGTGGGATTTCATCTCTGCCAACTGGTCCAACATCAAAAGAAGGTAAGTATTTAAATAATCACTCAGCAGTTTCAGCAAGCAGGGAGTTTGTCAAGAGAAACTAATTTCACCTCTGAATTCAGAAGCAGATAAGATTTTAGATAGGTAGATCAGGAGTGAGCCTAGTATGCTGAAGTTCAGTTTCTCAACCAGTGGTACTTGAAGTGGTGACTTGCAAGATCCTGATACCTGCAGCTCATCAGTGAGGCCAGGAATGCAACACAACTAACACTTGGAGGAGGCTACCCTGCATCGTTTTTCTGTGCTGCATCTGGCCTCCTAACCCAGAAGTAAATGACAATTATGTTAGCACCAGTTACTTCAAATAGGTGGTCCATGTGAAATGATAAGTAGAGAACAAATATTGAATAGCACTGCTCCAGTTGGACTGATTTAGGAATGTGCATTGGATCGTATTTGTACTAACTTGCAAAAACACAGGTCACTTCCTTTTACAGCTGCTAGCTTTTGTACTGTAATGTGTTGTCTTCCACATCATTTCAGTCACACTAACCAAGCTCCTACCAAAGCAGAAACTACTTTTAGTTTAGAGGGGACAGTGCTAATATTTCTTGTGTAGCTGCATCTTTTTATACTATAAGAAAACCCACTTGAGTGAGATCCCTGACTTTCAGGAGAAATCTCTTGGGGCCTCTGAGGAGTTGCAGTGGGAAGGGTAATGTTCTGATGTACCTCATTTCACTAGTAAGTTTTGCCCTTGTATGTATATCTTGTGTTTTGTATCTAGCCAGGGGCCTCCCAAGACGGTGGGGCATTCTGCTTTAATCTTTGAAGACTCCATGTTGATCTTTGGAGGAGGCGTCTCCAATATGAGGCCAAGCAATATTCTATGGAAATATCATTTTCCATCTCAAATGTGGAAAAAACTGAGTAGCCCAAGAGAGCCAAATCTTTCATCCAAAACTTATCACTGCACCCTGGGGATTGGCTCTGGCTTCCAGGGCACTCCTGCTTCTTCAAGAATGTCCCTCCGCTGTGGTTTGCATCCAAAAGAAAAGCGTTCTTCCAGACTACTGGCCATTTCTAAACAGCATGCTTGTTTCTGCGAGTACATTCGCCATGAGCCCACATATGAGATATTCAGCAATGAGGACAGCTGTGAAATAGAAATGAAAACATTTTACCAATCTCAGGAGGAGCCAGAGTCCCGTTTGTCCCAAACCACGTTTTGTGAAGAATTGCATGCAAACCAGGTAACTGGAATATTGTCAGAGAAAGAGAAAAGGTTGTGTCCCAGCCTTTCAAGAAAAGAAGTTCCTGTACTTGATCATGTGGAGAGAGAGGCAGGCTTTAGCTGCTTGAGCCCTGACAGTTTGGACAGTAGCAAGTCCTCACCTGTGCTATTTCTCATAGGTGGCAAACCTTTGACTAGTTCCTCTGCAATCTTCTTTTGGCAAATGAAACTGGAGATAATTTAAGGGGAAAAAACAATATGCCTAACCTGGGGCAAAAACCACCAAGAAGTATCTCTGACTATTACTGCTCAACCCAAAAGTGTTAAGAAAGGCAGCCTGAACGTCTTCCTCGAATCTCCAACTTAAAAGGAGCAAACAGTGCAGCTGTTACCAAAGGCCTTACCAGTGGAGGACATCTGGGTTTATAACTATGGTGCCATCATGTAATTTGCAGTATTTTTTCAGTGCAATACTTTTCAGTGCAATGCTTGTGTGTTTACTCAGAAACAAGTCCTGTGGCCAGTGAGACTTGCATATTGTGGAGTGGCGACATGTCTACTCAGAGGTTCCATTGTGTCCACTGGGGCTTATTCCCAGGAAAGTGGGTGTAGGATTGCTGCCTTATGCCTGGGTTGTCAGATGTCCACCTAAGTTTTTACTTTTCCTGTAGGCATGACCTAACAGCATCTGAAAACTCATCCACCTCAGAATTCCTATAGGTCTACGGTTAGGCAACTAGACTATATGGACGATGGCTTCCATCCATGTGGTTTTAGGTTTCATGCTATTGAACAAAATCTTTCTGAACATCAGTATTTGTG
Source organism: Cryptoblepharus egeriae (assembly GCA_030015325.1). Lineage (NCBI taxonomy): Eukaryota > Metazoa > Chordata > Lepidosauria > Squamata > Scincidae > Cryptoblepharus > Cryptoblepharus egeriae. The sequence goes on along the minus strand of JAREYC010000001.1, from coordinate 64,448,466 downwards.
CTAGCACAGTACATTGGGTTCAGCTATAGAATAGTGTCATTACAGACACGATACCAGTGAAGCAGAATGTGTCTGTTGGTGTCACAGATCAACCTTTCACTGAGGTCACTTCCACACTTTTAACTTTGCAGAGCTCTCTGTCTCAGGAAAAGAAAATAGTTCCTTTTAATTACTCTCCACTGCTCAAAGCCCTGAAATATATAGCAGAGTTGAAGTGCCAAGGCAGATGTTTCTAATGTTTTGTGCCTTTTGCACCCATCCAGTTTCCTGAGTATTGACCTGAAATGGAAACAGAACTGAACCTCCAGCCCATGGCTGCTTAAATAGTGCAAAGGGCACACAGTCACACTAATGAGTGATCTCATATTTATATGTTGAGACTGAACAAAAAGTTTTTTATTCAAAATAAAACCAAATTACATTAAAGGAGTTCAAAAATAAATTGTATTTTCTACTTTAACAAAGCTGAACAGTAGCATAATTTTTCTTGAAATAAAAACTGAAGTGTACAACTGGAAGGCTTGTCAGTACAGCATTTGTCTTCACTTTTAATGTGGATTTAAATATTTTGCCTACCTGTAGCAACTGCATAAGGTACAATGGAGGCTCTTGTGTCCCCTTTGTGTTTGATCAGTGTCATGTTGCAGATTTGAAATTTACTGAAACTGGAAGCAGTACTGAAATTAAAAAAATTATAGACCTGAAAACTATACTATTTTTACAAACAAAAGTTGTGAAACTTGTGGTAACCCTGATAAATTTGCCATAACAGCTTTTGTATGTCAGCACAGGCCATTGTATCCTTGACCCCTTGGCGCTACTGTTACTTGTTTTCGTTTATGTGCATTGGTCAGAAGACAGCTGGCGCTGCTGTCAATTTGATGAAAACCAAACTGCACTGCAGATGTGCAGGAATGCAGGAAAGAGAAGATTTCCTTCATGTTTTTGAAATATGTAAACACAGTTTCATTCTTTATATCATTGTCATATGGAAATAGAATCTAGCTGAAAAACATGCAGAAGCAGACATTTTGTACAGTTGTGTTATATTTAGAAATAAGCTACAACAGACAGTTTGGGACTGATTCCAAGAGGACTAACAAATCACAGTGCTTGTTCCTGTATACAGATGTTCTCAGTGCAGTGATTTTAGCACAGTTTATACATCTGTTGTCATGAATCACAGTGCACCATATATATACACTCACACACATACTTAAAAAAAAACCAAATAAGTTATACTTTGAGAGCTACTGTCAAGCTCTACATCAGTTAAAAATGAATTACAAATACAGTAGTTAGTGGATAGTGGTTTCTTTGCTTTTATAAAATACTCTAAAAAACAATAATTCTTACATACTTTAAAGTAAGTTTGTCCAGCAAAAGAAAGAAAGGAAGGAAACCTGTCATCAAAAGAGTCATGCTGCTGGAAGAGTCACAAATAGGAGATGCTTCATCTCTTTGATACATGTGGAATGCTAAACCTTCCCCATTATATAGACTTCACAGTTATAAAACAGGTGAAACATTTGCTTGAAGATTATTAATGTTGATGCTCAGTGTTACCACCAGATAAAAGCATTATAGCATCAAACTACACATTGCTTTAAGCACATTCTTTGCAACAGAAAGCTTTAAAAAAATTAATGCTACATGACAGCCAGGTCAGTTCCCCTGTAAACTGGGACCACTGAGGGGCTCTAATCCCTTGTCTGTTTTATGAAGTTACCCTTTTGCTGCTATTTGTCAAGGTAAAGAGTCAGAGACAAATGGCTACAGAGAGAGTTGGGGCTGGGAGTTAAAGCAGAGTTAAAGCCCTCCTTGGTATGCATCCAACTGCTATTTTAAACATTAACAAAAACAGCATATGCTTGCAAAACATGTTTAAGGTCAAACTAGTTGTTACTATAAATCATAACCATCACAAAAAATCTAAAGCATGGTTTCTACAATTATCACTTGTGATGCTCCTGCATCCCCTCCATACCAGGCACAGGACCTGTGAAGACATGGAGGACTGAGCTGCACAATTCACTGAAGTCGGGCGTAGAGCCACATGGGCTGCCTAACACATCTCTGCAAATACAAGCTAGAGGGGAAGACCTGCATGTGTTCTGTTAGCAGGAGTCCTATCCACCCCAGAAACCACAGATATGGGGGTACAGTATATAAATATCAGATTGAAAGAGGTCTTGGATTTCATTTATGTTTGGAAAAAGGTTTAATAAATCCTCCATTGCCACAGGAAATCTTGGACTGTCTTGGAATACACTTCCAACTACACAAAAGCAAAGACTATGGAACGCAAATTCATCTGGAAGGCAAAAGCCCTAATCGTGGTCAAGAGAAAGTGTGGGGTTGTTGGTGTTTCTGATTGCAGCAATATCCATGACAAGCTAATGATCATGCAGTTCACAGAATGGTTTGGTGCACTGGCTTCCTCCCCTCTTGAAACAACCTCTTAAAACAACTTTCCAAACACAACAGAGCCTGCAGTCACAACACACAAAATTAAACTCTGCTCTAAAAAAGCCAGCTCTAAAGATTTCACATACTTTTCAGCATTCATCCTTGGAATTTGTCCTGTTGCTCATCAAACATGTCTTTCTTTAAAAAAATAAAATAAATTCAGCTTTGCAGAAAAAGGAAAATTATTCCTGCAAAATATCCAGTTTTGTTCTCCATATTCAAGACAGATACCAAAGTACAAACAGTAAAAGCTGGCCCTGAATTAGAAATTCCCTTAGCTCAGCCATTAAACAGCATTTCACCTGAGATTACAGTAGAGAAAGGTCATCACTGGGTAATAATCAGCACTTCAATGCACATGGGGAGGTCATTCCTCCAACGCCCAGTCACTGCTCTAATATGTTTTTTCTTCTTGATCTGCCCTGCGCACATCCCAAAAGCAATCTCACTTGGTTCAGCTGAAAAAGGGCTGACATCACGAATTGTGCAAGTGTACTCTGCATGACAGAAATGTTCAGTTCAAAACTGCTAATCCTTTTCATGCAAGGCCCCAAACTTGCCATAACAGCATCAGAAGGACCTTCCTTTTGAAACAGAAGGCATTTCTATTGTCTACCCAACTGTATTTTTGAGATAAAAAGTCTACAAAATGGGACAAATGCTCCACCCACACATGCTGATAGTTCTTCCTTGGCCTCTAGAGCAGAACCTGCTACTAGTAGGTTAAGTTGCCATTGAGGTGCTCTATTTTCAGTTGTTACAAATGATGTGAGCAAAAGTGCAAAGTCTAGATTAAGGCCAATAAGATGTATTCAATTGCAGTACAAAAGAAGAAATCAAAGAAAGTGGGCTCACAGAAAAAGAAATAGGGCCTGCTCTGTAAAATTGTCAGTACTACTAATTGCTTTTATATTAATCACCAGTAGGTGGCTCTACATGTTCCAATTCTCCTGGTTATTGGGTTACAATCTCCTGAACCAGATAAAGCTAATCTTATCACAATGACCGCTTTCCACTAACATCATAGAGCAGCACAGAGTTCGATAGACAAATACACTCATATGGATGGAAATCTTGTGAAGTTCATTACATAACAACTTGTTTGAGAACTTGCAAGAGGAGCTCAGGCTTCCCAGCAGCTCTTCATCCAATAATTCATATTCTAATTCCAGTTGAAAGGATCCCTGGAAAAGCAGTCATGGGTTAATTTCAGGAAAATTCATTCCATAGGCTCAGCAAAGATGCTCAAAAGAGGAGGCTTGACAAACTTAGAGTTCAGTGGTGAGTAAACATTTTGGCCTCGTCGTAGCATCTTCATCCACAGAACTGAAAATAAAGCAATACAATTTGTTTATAACTGTAGACGGTTAGGAAAGAAGCTACATTTTTGGACCATGCAGTTGATCAGCTCAGCTAGATCATGCAACTGAAACAGTTCCCCACTTCACCCCTGCCTCCATCCCTCTTTCCTCCCCTTAGTTGGCCCCCTGCACCAATAACTAGGTTGTAAGCCATCCAGGGCATCTGTATTTTCATTCTATGTAAACCACCATGAATGTTGAGGCTGTTATATAAATAAGAACTGTAGAGTAAACCTTAATTCCTGACCAAGTCATTCATATTATTCCTCAGAGCAGTGGTTTTCAACCTTTTCCATCTTGTGGCACTCTGACAAGTTGCTAAAATGGTCACACCATCAGTTTACCACACTGCTGGTAGAGAGCTCACATCCCACAACTATCCTACTAATAAATGTCCTTCCTTAAACTCCCACATCACACCTGTGGTCCTCTGCAGCACACTAGTGTGCCATGGCACAGTGGTTGAAAATTGTGCATCAGAGCATTTTCAGTATTCTTATACATTTATTATCATCATCATCATCATCATCATGTTCTAATTTATGAGATGGCCCACATAAGTAGAATCATCTTTCCCAAATGTAGTCAACCATACTTATTTAGTAGCATCCAAATATAAACAGTGATTCTTAACTTTTTTTCCCACTTGCATATACCTTGGCAAACTATTTCCATAAATTGTACCACTCATATTAGCAAAACGTAATTAATATAGTTATTACAAATATATACATTTTCAACTACTGATCAATATCTGATAATACACAAACTGATTCCAGAAACTAACAGTTGCTTTGGTTTTCAAGCCAGCTGATGTCCTTCCTGCAAAGCATTCTGAGACAGACCTGACTTTTTCTACATTATTCAATTCTTTTGAAATGTACCTCTAAAGGTCCTGGCAAGGTGCTGTACCACATATGCCACTATCTACCGTAATTGGTACGTATATTTGTAGTTGCAGTCACAAACACTGATAAAGTTGGATTTCCTCCCCCACCTCCCCGCAAGAAATAGAGGCCTTACTGGTGAAGCTAAAATTCAAGGAATCAAAGAGTCCCCCCTAGGCTTGCACAAGTCATTTTGTGCTATTTTGCAAGTGTTGTAAACATGCCACATCTGCGCCAAAACAAATGAGGACAGGCCAGCGCAGCCTGTCTACCTAGCGTAAAACTTTTGGGGCTGCTGCCACCCTATTCCAGTGATGGGTACAAGTTTCTCATTCCCTGCAGTAGTGCAACAGGAGTCCCAAAATTTGCACTGGATATAGCTCAGGCTAAGCCAGCCTGTCTATTCCAGGTAGGGTTGCCATAATTCTCTTCCACAAAATCGGGACAGGACCCTGTGTCCAGTTTGCCTGTACGTGAACACAGTCCCAAAAAATCAGGATTGTCCCTGTTTTTCAGCAGCCCTAGATCCAGCACAAGTTTGGACTGCACTCTCACAAGGATAATTGTGCTGCCACTACTTGACGGGAAAATTGCATTGTAAAATTTGCTCAGAACAAGATGTAATTTAGGTCAGAATTTCAGAAGCATAACATTCCCAGAATACAAAGAGAAAATCAGTACCTGGCCATGATTCCAGGTGAATAGAGAGGTGGTGAGGAACCAGCCATGAGCGACAGCGTCTCTGTGCTGCCTTTTGCTGCCTTAAGAGCCAAGGCAGCATCATTCACCAAAGGCCCATTGGAAACCAGCCCACTCTATATGAAAAGAAAATTAGAGAAAAGAAGCTATTAAGGGATTATAATCCAACCTAATCAGACTGATTTAAGGACAGAACCAAATGTTGAACAAACTTAATGTTCCCAAACCTCAATGTGTGTCCAGGGAATTGGTATATCCATACTCAGTAATTCCTTCCTGCAGCTGCCTCTCAGGTTTTCTCCTGTCTGGGTTTATTTTCAGTCAGCCAAGGACCGAAGAAACTAGATTAAGCAGACTCTTGTCCCCTGCTGATTTCCCTCCTGCCACATCCCCAGTGTCTCAGCATTTACTTCACATGGGGTTGGAAGATGTCATTCCATTGGCAGGCTGAATTAATTTATTAAAAATATTTGTCCAGTCTTGTTCTTCCATGAAAAAGGTCAGAATACGTAGGCATCTTATCTAGATTAGACTTGATCTCAGTCACTAAGAGGTCACAACTATGACTAGCATTGCAGAAGGAAACTAACTACTATGCTTCAGGTATCCAGCTTCATTCAGAAAATACTTTGGTTCAGCAGTGTGGTAGAAAGGAAGATACAATTTTCACTTGGGAGAGCTATATAATAAAAATTTTAGAAACTTGTACCCAGGGATACGGTGCAACTTATTTTTTAAGATATTAACACTTTAATTTTGGTAATTTAGTTTAACACTTTAATTTAGGTAACACTTTAATTTGGTACTAGTAGATTATCAGATAAGATTTTATAAATTTTCTGTACTTTAAATAAATTATTATTATTATTCAATAACTTACTGGCACTAACCACCTCGGCACAATTGTTGGTGGTGAAGTCACCTAAAAATCAGAAGCAAACACCTCAGAAACAGAACATAACTGAAACATTTGTCACTAGTGCAAATGAGCTATCACAAGGTCTTGCAGTGCAATGTAGATCACAAGATTAGTAGCATCATAACCAGCACCCCATAACTGCGAGGGCCAAAAGGGAAACCAGGCTGAAATGTCACTGCTCCCTTCCTTTGCTCGGGTTAAAGAGACTAGCCCTGATCTTTGGAAACCCCTGGGGAGATGAGAAACATCAAGACTGAATCAGCACTTGCACACAAACCTGAAAAAGAGCTGGTGGAAGCCTGAATAGATACCTCACCATTGTCTTCACTCTAAATTAGCCACACTAAAATAGTGCTGGCTCCTCTAATGAAGAGCTTGATTCATTTATAAAGAGCAATCCATTCAAAATCCATCAACAAGTACAAATGTTTTCATTAATGCAGTTACAATAAAAAATAGATCTTGCTAATTTTGCTAACAGATTCTGCTAATACAAAATGTAGCCCAAAACAAAGAACAAAAAACCATCTCAGAGTTTGCAAAGGCTTTTTCTGTGGTGGTCCCCCTCAAGGGAACTTGCTAGAGCCATTCCATGGTGGCTCTGTAAGCCACCTGGGGCATTTGATTTGGGGAAAAGATGGATTTATACCCCATCATGGAAAAGGTGGGGTATAAATCCAATCAAGCAATCCTGCAAACCTGCAAGATGAAACTAGAACATTTTCTTTTACCAGTGCTTTGAATTATAAGCTACTATGTTTTCAACTAATATTTCCTACCTCTACTGTTTTAATTTTATATTGAACTAGCAAAAATGTACCAGCGTTGCGAGAGTAAAGTCCCCCCATACAACATCCCCTCATGCGCACCATCCCCTTATGAGCACAATGTGCAACACCCCACGTGCATCTTCATCTCCCCATGCACAATATCCCTGTACAACATCCTCCACATGCACCGTTCCCCCATGCATATCGTCTGCCCATGTGCAACACCACCCATTCACATCATCTACCCATGCACACCATGTGCACCATCCCCCCATATGCAACACCCCCTTACAACGTCCCCCATGTACACAGCCCCATGCGCAACAACCCCCATGTGCAATACCCCCGTACAGCATCCCCATGCACATCATGTGCACCATCCCCCCATGCACAACGCCCCCATACAACATCCCCATGCACACTGTCCCCCATGCGCAACACCCTCATACAACATCTCCCCATATGCACCTTCCCTCACACTGAATCAGCTGGATGTTGGTCAGTCTTCAATGTTAAGTATAGGACAAAAACACGTTGCACCCCTTTTCAGCCCCTTAGGGGTTAAATTTCTCAACACTGGTTCTAGGTGGGTGTTGATGTTACAGAAGGATCACCCTCTCCAAATTTCATGCTTCTAGGTCCAGGGGTTGGGGTACAGCATCCCTCAGTCAGGGACTCTTCAATGTAAACTATAGGGAGGAAAACGTGTTGTGCCCCATTTCACCTCCTTCTGGTGGGAATTTCTGAAAACCAGTTCTTAGTGGATTCTTCTGTCACGAAAGGAACACCCTCCCCAAATTTCACACTTCTAGGTTTTAGCGGGGCATTGATGAATCAGACAGTGACTTTTATATATGTAGATGCTATTGTGGTCTTAATATATTAGCTGCTTTAAAAGACTCACAAGTTGAACAGCAGATTGTAAAAGTGAAAGCAAATCAAAACCTGGTTTTTATGTTTTGTTTTGCTCTTATTACATTTATATCATTACATCTTCTCAACGTACTGTATTGCTGAATCAGCATAATCTGAAATTCCATTTTACTGTGAAAATAAATTTGTTCCAAGATCTTGGAGTTGGTCACAGAATTAAGCTATTTCCTGTTCTAAAGTGTGATATAAAAGGTGCCAACCGTGCAGTTTAGGGGACAGGGTTATCAGTTTACATGATGTAGCTGTTAGCAAACACAAATTATAAACCTGTATCCTTCCCTCAATACACATAAGGTGCAATCCTAATATATGTAGGCCGGCTGAATTCACCTGGCCCATCTTTCCTTGATAGTAGGGGGAGGTTGGCCTATGTCTGTGCACTGGCCTAACCCCCACCCCTACCCCAGGAGAGAGGCAGAAATGTCTTACAGCACTTTTGTTACACCCCAGGTCAGCACAGGACTTAAGCGAGGGCTTAGGCCAGCCAAAGTGGAGATTAGGATTGCAGCCATAGCCACAATATTTTCTTAAACCTTTTGAGATTCTACTTAATCTCAAATCTCAATCTTAATCAGCATTTGCATTGGTTATATCCTTCATGTGCACATACACACATACATATACGAAGTTAAAAACACTGCTACTGTCTAAGATGCTACCAACCATTTGCAGACCTTTCAAATATATATAAATAATATAAACTTTTTTTAAAATGGGAAAGCAGCTTAGGAAGAATATAATAAGAAAAATGGTCACTTGGGATGGTGGAAAAACAATGAAATGGGTAGAACTTGGATTGCAATATTTGTTGCCACCCCACAACCTTGCTCTTGGAATGTGTTGCTAGCATTGAACTCTGATAGAAAATTACTACCCCAAGGCTCATTTATACAGGATTATTACAAGGGAAACCAGCTCAGACGGGTACCAGACAAGAAGCAGAGGCGCCTCGCGCGCAGAAATCAATCAGGTTTTTCTTCTCAAATTTTCAACAGCACAATGAAATTACTGAGGAAGAGGTGCCATCTAATTCTCACTCTTACCCGAGGCATGGCTTCTGTAAAGTCAATTAGATTCTCCGCCTGTGATGTTAATAAAATCTCCAGCTCCTCTGCAGAGTTCTGCACCAAAATTAAAAAAATTAAAAAGTATTTAATTAAATTATAATCAGCCAATAAACAGAGATGTCGAGAGATTTTTACACTGTGCCATGCACGCTTTAAAAAGCTGCAACCAATAGGACTAAAGTTAGTGCTGTCTCTGAAAGATTCATTTCCCTCTGTCACTTCATGCACTTGAGAAGCTGGTATGCAAAAACCTGCCATTCACATAAGCTTTGATGAAGCAACCTGGATCCAAGCAAAAGGAAACAGTCAAAGCAGCTCCTTATCTATTGACTAGGAAATCCAAACTCCACTTAAAGTAAATTTACTGTACACAAGCCCAACAATGTTGGCATTTGGCATTTCAGTCTTGTCTTCTTCTTCAACAAAACAGGACTAGGCAGAATCTGTCACAAGAAGCAACAGCACAATCTGAAGCTCCACAACTGCAAATAACATGCTGCGCCACACATTTCAGCACAAAAACACAAGACGGCTTCTGTTCTTGCACTTTGCTGATACAGTCGGTGATTCACTGTGGGCAAGGAGAAAACAAAACCCCTCTCAGCACAGACAATGAGGTCACACACCTTTAAAACAGCAGCCTCCTCTGCAGAAGCCAGATTAGGATTCAACAAATCTTCAGAGCTCGAGGCAGCATTATCCTCATTTAATTCATTCCTGGAAGATGAAAACAAGCCCATCATGATGCTCAGGGTTGTGTGGAAAAAAGTGCAATATTTTAGGACTGCTGAGCTTAAAAATATTGCTGCCGGGAAGCCTTTGAAGTTCATTGCCATATGAGCTGCAGCATCTTAACACCTGCCGCCTCAAGCAAGCCCCCTGCATTTCAAGGTGCCAGAATGGCAAGCAGATGTGCACACTCCTTTGCAGGAATATATAAGCCCAAGTGGTTCATAGGCTTTCAATTTCTGGATCAGAAAAGGCACGACAAAGCTCTCACCACCCCATTTATTATATGGAAGACAGGTTGAGACCAATCACCCTAGATTCCTATGAACTGATACTGTAGTTGACAACCTGCATAGATTTCATTGCCATGCCTTCTGATAAGCAGATAATTCAATGTGGCTGCAATTCTAAAGACACTTTCCTGGGAGTAATACCCATTGAACACAATGTGGCTTTCTTTTAAGTAGATATGGTTAGGATTGTGCTCTATGACAACTGTGCAGTTCTCACATGTTAGCTCTCAAAGTCAGAACTTGGAAAAACAGCATATTTCAATTAACAGATGGGGGAGGATGCTCTGGACCAAAGGTTCACTGGTTTAACACACAGTCATCTATGGTGCTGCAGGAGTTCTGCTTCTGTGAGGCAGCTCAGGACTGGGCTACCCTTTATTTGATTTTCTCAGTAAAGTAAGAAGCAAATGGAACTACATAGACTGAAACGTACACAAATGGTTATGTGAAATATACACAAATGGATATAACTGCCTAACTTTGGCAAAATCTCTTATCTTCCAATATCACTATTTATTAAATAGCTGAGTTTAAAGATGAAGCAACACTCGCACTCTTAAGACAGCTGAAAAACCTTTTAAAAGGAATTGCATAACCATCTCAAATGCTTTTTGTTTTCTTTTTCCTCATTCATCCATTCTATTTTATGAATAGGACAGCAACATTTTCAAGAGACCAATTGACAGCAGTGATATCCATCCAGCAAATGACCCGAGAGAAGGCAACAAACAGCTTAAAAAGCTGTGTTTTGTTCCTGCTTGACTTGTGCTAAAAATTTACCAGTTTCTCAGGGAAAAAATGCAAGAATGAGGCATTTAGCAGAAAAACTAACTGGATCAAACAAGGGCATTGCTCAAGTGCTTAACATTTTTATTCTCGCCATAGTTGATTCTCAGTTAATTTCTAAGCATTTTTATAAATTTCTTGCTATTTCTCCTATTAGGAACAGGTCATCTCAAAAAAACTTACCGAATGAAGGTATTTGAAACAGGAATGGTTTTCAGCCCCTCTTTTGGCTCCTGGAACAGTGGGCTGTGGGCTTGCAGGGGGCTGTTCTGAACTTTTCCTGACAGAAGGATACTCCTGAACCAAAGCAGATCCAGAGAATATGATTTCCAGATAATATTCTCCACCATAGTGAAGCCAATCTGCCTCCTTTCTGGTTTCTGAAATTTAAACCATGTGTTGCCCGCACAAGCCTATCTTCACAGCCCCAGGAGCTAGAAATATTTGGTTTTGACACAAACTGAGATTCTCAGGATGCTGAATTTGGTGCTCGCTAACAAGACTGTGCATGATTACAGAACTGCAGGTGACCCAACTCTCTGCTTATCTTTCTTCTATTTCATGTACCGGGTTCCAATTAGCAGACAACAATTTTTACAAGTCCTTTGCTGCTGATGGCAATTATCTCTGTGGCATTTACATCACCTATAATGCAATGAAACCAATTTCCTTTTCTGCCTCTTTCAGAAGGCTTCAATATAACTCTATAATTTTATTAAATCACTTTAAATATAGCGAACTGCTTTGAAGGCCACTGGGCCAAACAGCATATAAAGTCTAAAATATTTTTAAAAAACTGACATGAAGCACTTCCAACCTGTTCTCTTGAACAGGGGAGAGGAAGAAACCTACATTTGTTATAGGGCAAAATAAAGATAGCAGTATCTCTTTAAGCTTTCAATCCAACAGTATTGCAAACTCCACCCCATCCTCAAAAAGACTGCTTATCTTTCATGGGTTTGTGAAGGCTTTTTTAAAAAATTAACACAACAGATATGCAACTGTATCATAAATTAAGCATGAAAGGTGAACGTAGAATGCCGACATCTTATCCTCTGGAGGTTAACACCAATATCACCCACTTTAAATTATACAAGAACCTTTTCAATACTGCTGGATTAATAGAAAAATTGAAGAAATCTGCTCAGGCTACAACGTGTAGGGGCAGAAATACCTCAGATCACTTCAAGCACAATTCAGATACCTGGCAGCAGCATCTTGAATATTAGTGTTCTTATTGCTGGACATGCTTTCCTCCCTTGTGACCTGAAAGATAGTAGGCAAAAGGTGAAAATTCAGACAGCTGAGGTTAGCAGAGGTTAATATTATAAATAGCAGGTTTCCCCAACAGGTAAAGAATGCATCACCTGCTGGCTGTTCAAAGAAAGCCTCGCAGCACTTTAAATAGACTGAAATACAACAGCTTCATGTTTATAAATAAATAGTATTTCAATACTTATTCATTTTTCCAGATCATATACAGGTATCCCCCTGTATCCATAGCTCATCCTTGACCATCCTTCCAGTACATACACAAACCTCCATCAAATACTGTGGAACACTGCAAGGGCAATGCTGCGAGGGCAATAAACCTCTCTTGCATCATTAGTTTTGCCTTGTCTCTATATTCTAGAGAGACCACAAAGCTGAATTTCACATACTCTGATCAGCTGGGGATTTCTAAAGGGTGGAGCTGAAAAAGCATTTGCTCACTAGGGGCACCAGTGTGTTGATGCACTCCTCTGAAGAAAACCAACATCTCTGGCCCTTTTACTGGCTCCAGTGGCAAACTGGGTCTGCAGCACTTACCTTGTGCACGGCCTCAACCTGGGCCTTCAAAATGTTGCTCTTGATATCTGGGGGAAACCGTACAGAGGCACTTGCTGGGCTCTCAATAGCATTGTTGAGACATTTTTCAGTCAGCTTTACTACCTCCTCCTACAAGAAACATAGGCACACTCTGAGTAACTTCTCACCAGTGAGAACCTTCAAAGGATGACAGTTATAGAAAGTTATATATTGCACCCAATAGGAAATCAAAAGCAGAACATGTTGGAGCTCCATCAAGAACACAACACTTTGAATATATGTGATTTATGGTATGTTTGCGACATCCAGTGACAGCAGAGCAGTGGCAGTAAGAATCATTTTCCCATCTACAGCTTAAAAAACTGTGTTCCTTTACAAGCACCCAATTATAATCTGCAGCTAGTTTCAGGGATACTTTGTACCAAGTGATCACATAGAACAACATAACACACCTCACCAAAGAATTTGTTCATCTGCATTTCAAGATTCCTATATTGAAGTTCACTTTGGCTGTCTGCCATCAAGAGGGCAGGGCTAAATTAGCAGAGGGAATGCACTTCCAGAATAAATCTGCTGCTTCTCTTGAGAACCAGGAGACAGAACTTATTTGACTGAATACTTATTTGACTGAATACACCTTTGTTCTCAGCGGAAAGCATATGGCAGTTTGGATCTTCCTTGTTGCACATTCTCTGTTGCACATTCTTTTCCTACTCAAGGATTAAGATTGACTCAAGGTATTTTGCATCTTCCTTCCAAGTGATACATGAAAGGATCTAAGTTCCATGGCTCAGTATGTATTACAGTGTTGCGAAGATGAGGGACAATTTTCAGAAATCACATATGAATAGAGTATATGCCACACAGAAATTGCACTACAGCATTTTCTGAAAAATTTTCTGGAAAAAAACTCCTTGACTCACAAAGAGCTCTTCTGCCCTCCTGTGCTGTTTGTATGATGAAGGCTAGACCTGGCGAAGAATTAACCCATTGCCACCATCACCACTACTTACTTTGCTATAGATTTCCTTCTCTTGACATAAAAGACAAGCAGCAATGAGAATAAGATCCTGTCATTTGGGAGGGAAGAACAAGGACTAATCTCTACTGCACAGCCTGTTCTGGCTGCCAGGAGAATGTTCCCTTAAATATGTAAATACTTGCAACAACATAACACTTTTCAGTTTTGTCTCCTCATTAAAATCTTTTTCCCATTAGCTATTCAAAATCTGATCTTACTTTGTGGCTACTGTTTTGCTCCCTTATACTAAACGTTCTTGTAGGTTGAGGTTCAAAAAAGGGGAAAGGGGAAATAGCCAAACCTAAATTATATTCACAAGCTTTAGAAACACCATGGTTAAAATTGTATTTTTAATTTCTGCATTTGAACAACTTGCATGTATTCTGTTTGTCTTCTAACCGCAATCACACTGCTTTATAGATGCAGCAGTTGCTGAAACAAGTTCAGATTATGTAATCTGTTATTGTATTCAACCACCCAGGAATTAGAGGAGTTCAACAGAAGTATATTTTTCTTGTGGTAAGCCCTCGTGAGTGAACCCAAGCATGAATGATACCAGAATGAAAGTTCTAGAAGTGCTAGCCTTTAAGATATATTTTTAGGTTTCCTTTGTGTGTGAGTCTTTATAATTTAGCCATGCTTTCTAGTTCTTTTTTTACATCCATTGTTCACTATAGGAAATATTTTCACTTTTATTTCCTTAGTTTTAAAATGTTCAGTAATAAGGTTTAGCTCTTATCATTCCCTACACTCCAGAAACTCAAGACACTAGAATGCCTGTGCATTTAAAAATTAATTGCTCCTTTCAGTGCCAGCGTGCTTGTCAAGAGCTTGGCAGCGCCAAAATTACATGTTTCCCGTCCAGCCAACCCGGGCAGCGAGTTGCCAGAAACCAAAGCAACTATCTTACAAGAACAAGGCCATTCATTTTAAAGTTTCAAATGTGTCAGCTGTAGATTATTCTCCAACCTAAGATTCTAGTATAACTCTAGAAGAAGAAAACTACTGTTGGCAAAGCAAACTTCAGGGGATGGTTTTTAAGTGTTTTTGAAAAATATTTTGATAACAATTCCTAATATCATCAGAGAATGTTATTTGACCCACAGGAGTTGGATACAATCTTCACAGCTGAAACAGAATGCAGTGGACATTCCAATTTTTATGTGGCCAAATTTGTAACAAATTTTCAAGATTATAGCACTCTTTGAACAATATGACCCCTGGCTGGTTTTTGTGGTTTCTTGACAACCACTGCCCCATATAGTATTAACCTGTCAGTTAAAAAAATGTGCACATACACACACAAAATAGTACTGATCAAATGATACTAACACAGTTAGACTACTATTGGTAACTTACATGGTCACATCCATCACAATTTGTTGTGCAACAGCTATTCAGTATGCAATATATACAGAGACAAAGCTGCCATAAAGCCGGCAGTAGATTCACTAGGGACTGGTTTCCCCTAAATTCACATTCTTGAAAGTATATTCATGATTGCTCAAATAAACTAAGGAGCTTCTCAGATAATCAGAAGACCCAAAAAAGTAGAGGTGGATGAAAAACTGATCACAGACAAGGCTCTTCGGAGAGGTGGTTCTCTTGGGTAAGAGGAAACACATGTATGTTCCAATGGGAATGAAAATTATGGAAGAAACAATCACATGCAGTTTAAATTCACACTTAAAGCACAATCCTACCCATGTCTACTCAAAAGTAAGCCCCATTGTGTTCAATGGGTCTTACTCACAGGAAAGTGTCTTTAAGATTGCAGCCTTAATCCCACTGCGACTGAATATCTAAAGCAAATGCTTATCTAAAGCAAATGATTGAATGTTTTATACAAATGGGATGCCTTAAACCAGGAGCAACTCTGGTCCACAGCTTGCTATCATTTAATGGAAATACTATTTCTTAACCCAAACAAAGTTATCTTATTTAATAACTTCATGTTTGTTTTCTAGTGACAAGGAGGCTTTGTCATTTCTGGTTCCTAGACAGGCAACTATTTATTTCTCTTAAATAATTGTAAACATATATCTCTTGGTCTTAAGGGGGGGGGGGTGGGCTAGGAATAACAGAGGGTTGAGTGGGAGTAACATGTGCACTAAGGATAGAAGATTCAAAATGTTGTAAGCCCCCCACCCATAGGTAGAAGTGGGAGAAAATGGTGATAATGAAATGAAAACACATTACGCAGCAGCTTCCTACAATTTTCATTTTTGTAAACAAGACTTTACAGGGTCCACTTACTTTAAGTAATAGGCCATGATGTATCACCAGTACTTTCAAACACCAACCAGTAAGAAGCTCAAGGAGGATGGGACAGCTTTTCTAAGTGTGCAAAAATGCATGCTGGAGCTCTGCAAACTCAGCCAAGCTGTCTGTTACGTTGCATAGCTGGTCTTTGTGACAGGCAGCAAGAGCTTGGGGTCCCACTAGTACCACCTGACACCACTTCCAGTGTCACCATTGTACAAGAAACACTGGTCTACAACAAAATTGTTACGTAAATGGTAATCACATCTTGGTCTAGAAAGCCAAGCTGCCTCTCTACAGTACATCAGGCTGTAAATCCAGATTCATCACCCTGTATTTGACGTGCGCTGGAGGCCCTCAACTGAGTCCTGGAAATGCATTCTGTTTGTTTACAGGAGGCTTTCTGAGGCCCAGGAAAGACTCATATAGCCTCTGCCTGAGGTGTCAGAAGGACAGTTCCACTAATATCCTGGAGGTCCTCTCCCACATATTTCATTAATCATGGGTTTCAATATCAATAGAAGCCTGACAAGAGACCTTCCCTATGGATACTGAGGTCCAACTGCACTGAAAAACGATTGTGCCAATTATACCTAGAGAGCCATGATTTTAAAAATTACTGTGGTGTCTTCATGTAACAAACATCTTATGTAAAGTATGTTTCACGTAACAAAAATTTCTCTAGGATTCTGCTTCACATATCAAACTGTGCTTCATGTAACAAACACTCGTTGGCAGTTGGGGCAGACACGCTGGCCAGCAGCCCTTTTAAAAAACGTCAGGGCTACCTAGCATGCCTGCCCAAAGCAAAAGCAACACTTCTGCACTGTTCCTCCTGTGGCTGGGCATCTGCTGGGCAGAGGGAGAGAGAGAACAGCAGAGGAGAAGAGGGAAACAGCTAAGGGCTAGCCAGAAAGGAGCAGGGGAGAGAGAGGCTCAGGATGAAGAGAAGGAAAAAGCGGAGAGACAGTTTGAAAGTGTCTTTGATTAAGAAAGTGTCTTGGATTGCAGCCTCCTAACCATGTCTACCCAGAAGTAAGAACTTACTCCCAAGACACTTACTCCCAAAAAAGTGTCTTTAGGATTGTAGCCTAAGTAGACTTCATAGGATCATGCACATTGAATACATGTTTTGAATTTAATTCCAGTGTTTTGACATCATTTTTACAACCAGTTAATGTTTTTATATGAATATTTTTGGGACTGTGGAACCAATCGTGTGAGTTTTCATTATTTCCTGTGGGAAAATCTGCTTCACATAAAGAACGTTTCATGTAACAAACATGCCTCTAGAACAAATTAAATTTGTTATGTGAGGCACCACTGTACATTGAAATACTTCCTGAATACCACAGAACCTGTGGTATGTGGAAATACAAATACTTGCACAGGGATTTTTTTCAAGTTTCTCAACACATTACCTCAATCAATCAGCATTTGAAAGACATTTGTTCCCTTCATTCCCAGAGACCTTGCTTTCCTTAATCTTACGAAACTGAAACACTATAGCACTGGCAGATACATTGAGTAAGATTGTGTGCGTCTGCTGCTGTTTACAGGGAAGCAGAGCCATCAGCAGAACAGGAACCAAAGCTAATCTTCTTATATCCAGTGTAATCTTGATAATGCACAAGGCACAGAAGAAAGAAACATACACAAGGCACAGCAGAAAGTCATTATAGAGTCAATGAGCCCACCAAACTATCCACCTATTCCACCTGAAGTAGGGTTCTGTAGACTAGGAAACAGAAAAATTAGTCACACGGACCTGCAAGCGACAACACTGCCATTCCTATCAAGCAGAAAGAGGAGGAAAGCTCCAACACTTATAGTGTACTGATTATAATTTAATCCTAATCTCAAAATTGGCCCCCCCAAATGGCTCACTGTAATTAAAATATACAGTGCATGTTCAAAATAATTACCTTGGTCAAAGCATTGTGGGAATCAAAGACAAGTAGGTGATCTAGGTGGAACTCATTCACAGAGCCAGAAGCTTTAGAATGAAGCTACAAGTATGATAGTGCCTTGTAAGATAAACATAATTTGTTCTGGAAAAATGTTTGGTCTTACAAAGCGTTCTTCTTACAAAGTGGATTTTCCCATAGGAACTCAGACGATTGGTTCCACAATGCATATTGATATAAAAATATTAACTGTATGTAAGAATTATGACAAAACACTGTAACTAAATTGAAAACACTGTATGCACGTGGGGGGGGGGGGGTTTGATGCGCATGGGGTGGTTGGTGTATAGGAAATTCTACTCCCGCAATGCGGGTACATTTTCGCTAGTTACTTAACACTGTAATATACTGTATGTACAATAAAACAGAAAAGGATGACTCATTTTCACCTAAAGAGTCACTGGTGCCTTTTTGAGCAACTTTAACAAGGAATCTTCTAATGACACTTGCTTTTGCTTCCTTTTGAGTATTTCACGGAAATGTGACATAGCATTGTCATGAAACAGGTTCATTACTCCAGGTTTCTCCCTGAATGCAAAGAGGGCACAATCCTATGCTGTCTGCTCAGAGTCAAGCCCCATTTTATCCCCTCTAGAGAGTGATCCCAGGCAGTTAAAGGTGGGATGGGAGGGAGAGAGGGGTACTCCAGGCTTCTTCCTGAATGGAAAGAGGGCACGATCCTATGCTTTCTACTCATAGTCAAGCACATTGTGTCCCCCCCCGGAGAGTGATCCCAGGCAATTAAAGGTGGGAGGGGGGAGAGGGGTGGTTGGAGTGGCATCCAGGGAGGGAGTAAGAGGGGTAAGATGTTTATTTCAGGGGGGTCCAGAGGGGGACCCAGGAGGTGTTTCCCTCCTACCTAGTAGTAGGTGGTGAGAGGCTGGCTGGCCAGCATGGAGGACACTGTAGCAGAGAAGGGCTGCCCGCCCCAGTGAGGCTCAGCAGGGCTGAGCTCGGTGAGGCTCAGCGGCTGGACTGGATGTGGAGTCACTCACTGAAGCTTAGGACTGGCCACTGAAGAGGCCCTTCTGCCCAACAATATCCAGCGGTGTCCAGATTGGGCACCAGGTGGCTTGAAGCTGTGGCAGCGCTTGTGGAGGGGGCTCAGACAATGCTGTTGGGCCTGCCTTTGCTGGGCGCACTGATGCTGCAAGGGAAGCAGAGAGGTTCCGCCTCTCTTTTTCCCCACCTCAGCCACCCGGAGGGGCCAATCAGCATTTGTCTTACAAAGCAGAATTCCTTAGAAATGTTAGTCTTACAAAGACTTCATCTTACAGGGCATTCGTCTTACGAGGTACCACTGTTACTGTTCTGAAACTTTCTAAGAACTAACATAATTTTGCATGAAAGGTGTATACTGTAGCCATTGCTTCCTTAACCGATATCTTTTTTAATTTTAAAAAGTTTTGTGCTATGTTTCTAAGCTGTGTACTCTACAAAGGTTGTGCTATCCCTTTCTGCCTGGTGGTAGATATCCCTTTCTGTCTGGTGGTATTTTATCAGGGGATAAAATTTTATTTACTTTGTTTTATCAGGGGATTTATTCTGCCTGATGGTATTTTATAAGGATCCAGTGGAGAATTTGTCAGTGGTTTGAGCAAATGATTGTCTCTGGGTGCCTTCAGGTTTTCAGTACTCCATGTTCCTGCATGAGTTGCCTTCCTGGTTTTTTTCTCTTTAGATCAGAGTTCCCCAGCTGTTAAGAGTCTTGTATTCCCAATTATAGTGGACTGAAGTACAGTAGTGCCTCATATAAAGAGTTTAATTCATTCCAGAGGCATGCTCTTTAAGTGAAGCAGATTTTTCCATAGGAAATAATGGAAACTCAGACAATTGGTTCCACAACCCCAAAAATATTCATCTATATATATAAAAGAGAAAAGTCACGGACTGACTGACTGACTCATTGATCACCGCCCTGCCAAAACTGCCGGCCCTAGAAGCGTGAAATTTGGGGTGGGTGTTCCTTCCGTGACGGAGGGGTGCACTAAGAACCCGGTTTTTGGAAATTCCAACGGGAAGGGCGTGAAAAGGGGCGCAACGTGTTTTCCTCCCTATACTTTGCATTGAAAATTGCTGACTCAGCAACATTCCTCCCCAACTGCTGGGCCTGAAGCATGGAATTCTGGGAGTTCCTTCTGTCACCTGAACTCCCACCAAGAACCATCTGGAGAAATTTAACCCTTCAGGGCCTGAAAAGGGGGCAACGTGTTTCTGTCCTATACTTAACATGGGAGATTGAACAACATCCAGCCAATTTGGTGCTCTGACCCTGGTGCACTGGGGGATGTTGTTCGGAGGAAGAGGTTGTGCTGGCGAGGATGCTGCGCATGAGGTGAAATTGCGCATGGAGGAAAGTTGCGCATGGAGGAGAGTTGCGGACGGGGGGAGAGTTGCGCCTGGGGGGAAGTTGGGGGGAAGTTGAGCACGGGGGGAAAGTTGAGCACGGGGGGAAAGTTGCGCATGGGAGGAAAGTTGCGCATGGGGGGAAGTTGCGCATGGGGGGAAGTTGCGCATGGGGGGAAGTTGCGCATGGGGTTTGAAGCATATGGGGGAAGTTGCGCATGGGGGTTTGATGCACATGGGGGAAGTTGTGCATGGGGGGTTGTTATGCCTGGGGGAAAGTTATCCATGGGGGGTTGATGCATATGGGGGGATGGCATGCAGGGGAATTTTACTCCCGCAACATGGGTATGCCTTTCGCTAGTATAAAAATATTAACTGGATGTAAAAATGATGACAAAACACTGGAATTGAATTTAAAACATGCATTCAGTGTGCATGATCCTATGAAGTCAACTTAGGCTGCAATCCAAAAGACACTTTTCTGGGAGTAAGAAACACAATGGGGCTTACTTCTGAGTAGAAATGGTTAGGCGGCTGTAATCAAAGACACTTTCCAGTGGGGCAGTTAGGGGCACCAGCGCTGGCCAGCAGCCCTTTTAAAGAGCCTCTCTGTGAAGCATCAGGGCTGCATAGCACGCATGCCCGTAGCATGCTTGCTTGTTAAGTGAAGCGGAACGTTATGTGAAGCAAGATTTCTTGGAAATTTATACTTGTTATGTTAAACGCTTGTTATGTGAGGTACCACTGTAGGTTCATTCTACAAAATATATTCATTTTGTAAACAGCTAAGAATGTTCACAATAGAATGTTCACCCACCTCCCAAAAAAATATTTACAACACATGGTGTTGCCTCTTCTCTCTCCACCACCAATCCTCAAGCCCCCAGGACTGCTTCTAGCATGTCATCAAATAAATAAAATTTGATGTAACCAAAAAATTATCAAGGAACTTTGTAGTGCTCAAGCAAAATTCTAAGATCCAGGTGATGACCAATGGTGAACAAATAAAAAAGCAATAAAAAAAGAAATAAAAAGCATTCTTTATCAAGATAGTGGAATCATAGATTCTACTATGAAACATAGTACAATCAAAGAGGCCTGCAATTCTGCATTACATGACAAAGTTATTGAAAAACAGGTATAGACGTAAGTGATTTCTGAACAAACATGCATGATTTTAAGATCTTTGGAACCACAGAAATTGCTCCTTTCAATGCTCCTTTCAAAACCTCTTGCCTTTTGTAATGAATCTAGGGATGCACATGAACTGGAATGCATATCAAGGGATCAAGGAATGCATATCAGCAGCTTGTAGAATGATTTTCTTAAATTGCGTACATGTGGAACAAGATGGCTTGAAATTAGTGGCATCTCAGCCCTGGTAGGATCCTTTTAACACATAACAATGGACCTTAAGGAGAACAGTAGATATACAGAATCACAGGCTGTATGTGTATTGAGGGAACGATTTAACTTGATGTAATAAAATATTTAGTCTGCAACTCTCAGCAGCTAGGAGCATCTTTAACATAATAATGAACCCTATGAGGACTTTTAAATTACTTTTTAGAGAGGGAAATAAACTTAGTTCTATGGCAAAAGTTCTATGGCAGGTCTTGGAATGAATTTATCAAAAAAAATTGTATTATTGGATTCACATTAAAATATTTTCACAATACTAGTGTCTCTGGAATAGATTATCATTGTAAAGTTAGGGTCCACTGTACCTGCTTATTGATATTGTTGTTTAGGCTGGAGTGAGGAACAGGCACTGGAGTGACCTCTGTTTCCAGGTGTTTCAGTTTCAATGATGTATCTTCAGGTGCTAAAAATAAAAAGTTAAGTGTTATCCAAGACCGGGTCCAGGATGCTTGACTTTCTCAGGTAGCAAGCTAATGGATGGGCAGGTTCCCCATTCCCAGGAAGTGGAAGGAGTGCTTCTTGTCCCACTCCTGGGCAGAATCTCTTGATAGACCACCAATCTCTTCTTACCCATTATTTCTCTTCCACTCCTCCTTTTCCTTTCCCTAACTACAGAATGAAAGCAGCACTTTGTGATTCAGGGTACAGGCCATCTACTCAGACCTTCGCCAAAAATTTCATTGGTGCAAGTTTGCATGGTCTCTGGTTGAGGGAATTGAAACTGGGATGGGGATTAGGATATTGGCAATACCACTAATACCACCTTTCCCCA
Source organism: Cryptoblepharus egeriae (assembly GCA_030015325.1). Classification (NCBI taxonomy): domain Eukaryota; kingdom Metazoa; phylum Chordata; class Lepidosauria; order Squamata; family Scincidae; genus Cryptoblepharus; species Cryptoblepharus egeriae. The sequence goes on along the minus strand of JAREYC010000001.1, from coordinate 64,425,954 downwards.
GCTTCAATCCACCCTCCTTCCCTGCCTGCCTTGCTATCACCCTGTTGCAATGGACTTACCACAACTGGAAGGGGTTCTCTGGCCACAGATGTACAGCCTCAATCATTCCCTACATGTGGTAATGGTCAGACTGCACAGACTAGTATGTTCCATTTTGTGACAGCTATACATGGCCTAATGAGCACACTCATTCTGGCATTGTAAAGCCCTAAGTGTGCAACCCTAACCAACTTTCCAGTACCAAGGAAAAGGCAGAGCACATCTGAGGTAAGGGAAGAAATATTTCCTTGTCTTGAGGAGGTCCCCCTGCAACTGTCTCCACCTGCTGCACCTGCCCCACTGGCACAACTATTTCAGTGTTGGAAAGTTGGTTAATATTTCGGTCTAAGTGTCCTAACAACAGTCATTTACAGAGCATTTCCTTACCAGAAGGTTCCATCTTTTCAGAAAGGTGTTCTTGAGAAGAGAAACTAAGGTCTGGGTCTTCCCAAGTTTCAGCTGACCCTCCAACAGGTGATAAACCAGCAGGATTATCCAAACATGTCTCCAATAATTCCTTGTGATCCAGTAAATCAATGACAAGAGGCATACTATTACAGGATGAGAAAATAAGACAAAAGTTTTAAGATATAGCAAACAAAAATGAGCATACTATGTAAGAACAGGTGAAGGATTTTCTTTCGTTCTTACCTAATATTTTTTTAACAAATGAATCATATTTCATATCAACCAGAAACCTGGATTAGGCATGGGTGAGAGATTACAAGTCCAACAAAATTATTTTTAATCTCTAGAAAAAACAGTTACTCCACTGAAGAAAACTACAATTTTTTCCCCCGAGTCAGGAACTAATGGGCATCCCCACTATAAACACTAACAGAAAACTGTTAAGGTGTAGACATAATTTGCTGAAATTAGGGAAGGTTTGCAGCGTTTGAAGCTCACAGTCTCCTCTCTAGACATGGTGAGGGAATACTAAAATAGAAAGTCAATATTGTACACAAAGCATAAAAATTTTAAAATGCTCAAACAAGGCAAATCAGCCATAACAAAAAAGCCTAAAAGAAATAAAAACAAATTAAAATCATAACAAGAAAGAGTAAAATCTTCAAAACTCAAACAAATGTAATTGTATAAAGTTTTTATAAGATGCCACTGTTTTTATTGTGATAATTTTTTTGTAATCCAGGTAAAGATGTTTGGGATTATTTGGTCAATTTAGGGGAAAATTTAAATTAGATAGTTATGATCAGGGATTGCTCCTCTGTTCCACACAGTTGAGAGTGATCAGAAGTGAACAGCAAACCCAGATAATGCGGATCAGAGAGAAGCAATAGGATTAAGGGAAACACACTGGCTATGATTTCCAAGATGTGCACTTGGGATATCCTCCAATTCTGAACAGCTTATTCTGTTCTAAAAGTTTAGTCTGTGAAATAGTGAGTGGCCCCAAAATTTCCTACAGTTATAAACAGAAGTAAAAACTTTAAATCCAGAGCTTCCTGATCCAAATCTGATATTCTATCTTCTAGTGAAAGAGCCAGTTGTTAAAACTGGCTCAGGAGCCTGGAATCAAGTTTCTCCTTTGTATTCATGACAGACTTGGCTTTAGATACAATTTCTTTGACCTGACCCATCTCTCTCTCACTCTCTCACATACACACACAAACCCAACCTAGCAACAACAGTGACAAGAGGAAATAATATATGAGACAATGTGTTCACACCAATGTCTGATTCCCAGGAAAAGCATAACATGCCATTTGTCTTCTTTAGAAAAAAGGAAGAAAAATTAATATTTCCTACAGTTCAAGCACTGATAAGAATGCCCCCAGTTCATGTGTTATATCCTGCTGTAATGATTCCCAATTAGTACAGATTCCTTTTAAACATGTGAACTGGTTCTGTCTCTGTTTCCTATCTATTCAAGATGAACAACAAAACGACAACTTAAAATAAAATGAAATGACATGTTATGTCAGTTTAATTAAAAGATGTAGAAGGACTAAGTGAAAACCAGGTTCAGTTTTTATTGCTCTATAAGAAAACTGACATTCAAAATAAGGGAAACATTTTTGACAACACAAGTAAAGGTTTTCCTATCCTGCTATCTAAGATCTGTAACTGGAGCATGATACAAGAATTGTCTGTATGCTGCACACAGTTACTATCACTGAGGTATGGGCCTGCATGTCAAGTTCTAAAACTAAAGAGATTTAAAGCTAGATATCAATTATTATTCTTATTATTTAAGGATAGCTACTAATTAAAATATAATAGTAAAGGCATCCTAATTCTTTGTCCCAGGACAATCTCCTGCCTCAGTTGACCTTTCAGAGTTCTTAGTCACCATTTCATAACACGGATTGAAGTGAACATGCAACCTCACATTTCTGCTGAAACCTTAGCAATCATAGCAGTAAATGTTACACAAAAAAATGTGTGACCAGTTAAATGACTTACCATTAGTTTAGACGAGGAACAATCTGGAAATTATCCAAGACCTGTGTATCATGCAGGTGTGCAGACTTGTAAAAGGCTGTGTCAAACTTACTGGACAGAACAATATCTCAGCAAGTGTGTTCTATCAATCCCACATTTGGAGAAATGAGGGAATGCAAGAAATGGTAGTATTTACAAGTGAGAACTACAGGATGTTCAATCCCTCAAGGATATCCCAGTTCATCCCTGTCAATAGTCATTACCAAGTTCATTTTCCCCACAGGCAGGATTACTGCAGAAAGAGGTATTGCAGTATTTTCCCTCTTGCCCTCCGAGCATCCCTTACAATATCTCATATTACAGAATTTAGTATGTTACTCTAGTGCAGTGGTCTTCAAAGTGGGGTAGGATCCACTTGAAAGGGTAAGAAAAGCTGGGTCCAACCATCTTGGAATCTGACACTGAGCACCTTTAATATCACTTCCAGCCATGACATCACTTCTGGGGTCCCAGACAGATAGTCATTCTCAGAAGGGGATCCCAGGCTGAAATGTTTGAATACCACTGCTCTACTGTGAACTCAAATTTGAGACACATTTGATAAAGCAAAACATGTGACCCACTTTCAATTTTGATTTGGATGACAAATGTACTAAGACTTTTCTCATAAGGTTAAAATGATGTGACTGAAGCCTCTTTTCGCATATTTTTGTGCAATCTTCCTCACTTTTTCTTGAAAAACAGGTCCACCACCTCAACCAATTTTCTGCAGAGCACATAAATTTGGTATTCAAATTGATGTGCAATCTCAACAAGCTAAATGACAAAAGTGATTCCCAGTTTCTCTTGGCAATCTTCAGTAGCTTTCATGATAGCTGAATAGATACGTGCATCTCTCCTTGAGAATTGTGCCACTGATTGCCAAGACAGATAACCAGACCCACTCAAACATGTTGACGGGAAAGATCAGCTGCCTCAAAATTCAGTGAGGGTCCATGCAATTTTTATTTCAACATGCCATATCTTGTTGGATACGCATCTTTTTATCTCCCATAAGCAACTTATAGAAAATCCTTTTTGCATCCATGGAACCAATGGAAGACTGTGCCCCATTAGTGTCTAATCCCTACTCTATTTTGTGTATGCTCACATGCACCCCCTGCCGATGAAAGAAGCGAGCAGGTGAGTTCTGTTGAATTACAGGAGGGACCATATGTACAAGTGACCCCAGGCAGTACAGCTGGGAACATGCTGCTTGTCCCACTGTCCTCCTCAAAAGTGCTACAGAAGCCATAAATGGCATCACCAGTCCTGTGAAGACCTTCTGAGGCCTTCACAGGTGGGGAGGCCTTTAAAAGCAACTTCCAGTTTTCAGCCTTCTAAGGCCTCAAGAGGGCCTGTAAATGTTACTTTTGGGTCTGGGCAAAAACCTGAAGCAATGTTCACAGTTAAAAAACAGAAGGTTGCAAGAGGATGGAGTATAGCTCCACCTTTTGTGCCACTTCTGATCACTGGAAAAAGAAGCAGCAGGGACTTGTACATGCTCTTCTGATAAGTAACAGAAGCAGGGAGGAAGGGGAGAGGCTCCAGATTGACTTTTCCTACCTAACAGTGTTTTGTAAGCTTGGAGTTGGGCAGGGAGAAGCCATTTGGACCATGGCAACTTTTCTTTTTGGTCTCTTTCCTTACAGCTGAACTGGATATTAGAGAGGATGATGCCATGGACTGACTTGCTCTTAGAGAGTTGGAAAAGGATTGGAGCCCTCCATAGGAGAAGCTCCCTGGGGAGACACATGCAGGGGGTGGGCTTGTCTGGTTGCCAGCCACCATTCAGTGAAACAATTTCAGGTACGTTCAAGGCAGGGCCAGCCCTGAAATGGACCATCTTTTCCAGGAGCCACAATGATTACCAGAAAAATCATATATATAACTACATGGTGTGCCTTGACAATTTAACACTATGTCAGCATGCCCTGAGATGAAAAAGATTGAAAATTGCTGAAATAAATAATGATCACTAAAAAAAAAAAAGCAGGCCTCCATCAGTCTTGAAAGACTATGGTATTGTGCTCAGCACTGCATACGCTGCATGCGCAGCACGAAAGCCTGGGTTGGATTGTTATGGAGAATATGCTGTTATCCAAGCAGCAAATCCCCCCTCTCTATGCCACTGAATTAGTCCAATGGAAAGGCAGAGCCAATACGATTGGATCCAGCTGGCGTCACAGAGCTGGGCTAAGGGCAGGAGCTCACCCTGTCTTGTGGGGTCGAGTTGGGTCTCAAACCCTGGCCTGCTGGTTAACAGGCACAGCATCTTAACTACTTGCGCCTCTGAAAAGGCTTGTGAGAGCCTACAGTGCCAACAGGCACTAATGAGCTCTAAAAGGAGAACTATGCTCTGGAATTTGGTTCTCATTCTCCAACACTTCTGAATTTTATCACATATCACTCTCAAACAGTATCCTTAGGGGAAGTGTTTGTTTTGTTTTGTTTTTAATTCAGGGCAGCAGGCACAGTGTCCTATGAGGAAAGGGTGGGGAAGAAAGCATGTGCTCATGGTTTATATGAGTACTACTTAAGATGCAAGCAAAACATCTCAAAAAGATCCTTTTATCCAACATAGATAGCATTCCTTCAAATATCTTCAGAAGTGTTTTTTAATGTAAAAAAGTATCATTTTATTAATTTCCAATTAGGCACATTATTTTAAAAGTGCAAAAACAGTAAAAGAAGCAGCCCTTTTCTTACCAGTTGCCATCTCCTTTTAAAATAGTAAAAAGATGACGCTAAGCATAATCTAACCATTATTGGTACTCATCCTTACTTAAAACTTGAAGAACAAGATATTGTTACCTTGGATAGAATATGCAGCTTTGTTACAAATGAAAAAGCCATTTAAAATCCTCTTTCCTTAAACAAAACTTTAAAAGATATTTTCTCTTCCAGGACACTAAAGGTCAGAAACCTACGTTCAAAGAGAAATTCTCTGTAAGCAGTTACCCTTCATATACAGGTAGTTTACAGCATTAATTATATATACAGGGTTAATTTCTTGTAAGTCATGTCCATTCCAATGTCCTTCAAACCTGTTACTTCCAGATCACTACAGTTCAATCAAAGCTTCCTGAATATCAAAGTCCTACAGGTCAGTCACGGTGGTCTGGACACCATAGCCAAAAGCCTGTCTGTACATTCCTGCATTCTTCACATTGCGTTCATGGACAAAGTCACTGTAGTGTCTATCCACTGACTGGGCAGAGGGCAGGGACCACGCGTTCCATTCACTTCCACCACGTTGACAGAAGTCACCAGCATCATGGGGCCTGGATTGTTTGGGGAATTGGATTGGGCACAGTTAGTATCTAGACACAAATGAGGAAAGAGAATGGAAGAAGGAAGAGGCAGCTAGGAAAGGATAAGACACTCTAGCAAGTTTGAACTTGTTGAGCAGCAAGCACAGAAGACACAAGTTCAGGAATTCACAATTCAAAGGGAGGGAGGAGGAAAAGGACTGCCAAGTTAAATCCTTCACTGCCACTGCTAGGTTGTGCTAACTTAAGAGTGAGCAACATCTTAAGTTTGAAGACTCTTCTTTTGTCTTCACACAATGCCTCATTCATCCCATAAATGAAATCAGAAACTAACCCCCAAATCCAGAGTAACTATGGGAATACGTAAGAGACTTTACATGCACCCATAGTTACTGCACCACCTAGTGAAAACCTTTAGGAAATTCATATTGGAATCCAGAGTCAGTTGTTCTTACACCGGAGCAAGGACTCCCCATAGTTACTCTGGATTTTGCCCTAAGTCTTCTGTCCACCAAGCTTATCATTTTCCTCATGCATGCATTTCAAGCATTTACATGTCATGAAACATGCCTAATAAACCCCATATTGGGTTGAATCTCTGAAATGAAATAATGTTTCTCAGAGGCTGCAATCCTAACTTCCACTTAGCCCCAGCATAAGTCCTGTGATGACCCGGGGTTGTCGCAAAAGTCCTATAAGGTACTTCTGCACCTATAAGGTAACTCCTGGAGGAGTTAGACCAGTGCACAGACATATGCTTGCCTCTCTGCATCTACACAGGAATGGGAAGACCAATGAGTTGTAACAATCAAAGTTAAGATTGAAACCTATATAAGGCTTTCAAGTTAAAATATGTCCTTCTTCAAGTAATTTCCTTTGTATACCAGCGTATTTCCTATGTACAGCAGCATTGAAGGATTTAAATGACATGGTTAAATGATTAGGATAAATAAGACTACCAGAAAGCACAGCTTTGACTCAGAAACCATCAGATGAATGACTACAGTTATAATCAAAGAAAGTATAACATACACAGATTATGTTCAACTCACTTTTAGCGATCCTGCCTGCTTGACACAACTACTGTCATTTTAACTGTCCAAGCTTAATTTTATAGAATCAGATTTTATTGGTGGTGTGCATAACTTTAGTCCAATCTGTTACCAGATGACTAAATGGATAGTATGACAAGACTGCTTTTCCTTCCTGTGATATTCAATAGAAATGTGAATAAGACATCCAAAATTTTCCCAACTCCAGGAACTTGAGATATAGTTTTGATTATGTTACAGCAGGAGTTTGGTTTTAAAACACATCGGTGAAATAAGGAGCTCATTGGGTTCCAGTTCCTATTTCTCTTTTGCATTATTGTCTCCTATATGGATAAGATTTGAATAAGCTCATTATGGTTGGTGTGTGTGCAGGAAATATTTAGCCACTTGCAATCTGGACATGATAAAAGAGTCTAGCAGGATCCAGAGCTTGCCAAAACATAGTTTTTGACATAGTAAATGGAAACATTTATCAAAACTGAGACTTTTTGTCTGCTCTCATGCTTGACTAAGCCCAGTATGTGCTGCCGCCACCACCATCATATACAAATAGGCAGCATCTCAAGTGCAATATTCATATTAAGATAAAGGAGATGGAAAACACATGCAGGATACCAAAGCAAAAAGCACCTGTAATTAAAAGGAGCCTTCTTTAGAAAAATTAAATCAAGTTCTTCCCTGTGTACTATGTGATGGATTTGGTTCTTTGCAGTATTAGTTCTACCATTTTATTTATGAAAAGGTTTTCACTGTGGCTGCCTGTAAAAACACCCATCATGTTTGCAATACAGAACAGCTGTCAGCCTGCCAAAGCCTTCCAACATCATCCGCTTCAATGGAATGCAAATAAATAGGACCATCAGGCAAGAGATGCATGAATGTTAAAGAAGCTGAGAGTCCCCAGGCAAGAACACATGTGATCTTAGATGTTCAGCATTTAGAAAAAAAGTATATAAAGTTATAATAAAACATTTTAAAATGAAGCGGTACTGGAAACTAGCAAGAAACTATGAACTGTACTTTTATTTTAAGTGTAACCAATAGTAATGCTGCTCAAAATTTATATATACTTTTAAAATGAGGTAATAAAAATATAACATTTTAATAAATGCAAAGAACCAGTCCCACAAAAATATACTGATCTTTAATTCAATTAAAAAGCTTCATATATACTACTGTCCTTAAAATGAAGGAACAGTCAAGGGGAGTTCTCTAAAGAAGGCTTACAAGAGCAATAGGAGCAAAAGCCAAGCCATGAGAACAGGCCAATTAAAGGGATAAGAGGCTGATGCAGGGAAATCCCCATAGGCAACATCAAGGCATTCAAGTTATTTTCCTCCAAGCAGAAACATAATTCCATCAATGCATCCAGTTAATCTTATTCCAAACTTCACACTGAATGCAGCACACTTGATTGACCATACAGCTCCAAACAATTCTTTATTGCTTTCCTCTTGCCCTCCTAGAAATGGCAGTACAGCATGCCCCCCCCTCAGACACACACACCTCACACACATACCTCACACCCCCCCCCCCCACACAAACATATTTTATCCTACTTGATCATAAACTGGTCTTCTGATGCAGTCAAACCCAGGTCAGAAATTCTGAATACATAGTCCATCTACAAAAAGACCTATATTTCCAGTGCCAGCAAGCACATGGGTATAAGGCAGTGAAGCAGGGGTGGGGACAAGATTTTTTCCTGCTACAGGCAGGGGTTGGACTAGATGATCCACTGGGTCCCTTCCAAATCTATGATTCTATAAAATGTATTTAACTTGTACATAGCAGTACAAGGAAAGGAAATTGGCATTTTCTTCACTACCATTATGTCTATGTGGCAGTATGTACTGGTGGGAAACCAAAATTGGAAGTAACATGGATACATACAGCAAAAATCATTTGTGACTGTATAAATAGCAGACACTCTCAAATATGATTCCAAGTTACATTCATGCAGGAGTGTCTATGATGAAATAGACAAATTTTTTCAGATAAACTGCCAGTACATTAGCTTCCTAACATGACTAAGAGCTAATCCTAAAGGCTCCAGGCAGGGCTGTGGTGGTGGATGGGTATCACAAATGTGAGATAAGGCATCCTTGCAAGGCAAATCTTGGGGCCACCACTGGAGCTAACAGTGCCGAGAGATGTGCTAGAGCCAGAGAACAGCCCTTTCTTCACTGCCCAGAAGTCCACATGGATGATGGAGTGGAAGAGAGCTGAGTAGGGACATGGAGAAGGCAGGGAAGAGGCATTCCAGGGCAGAGAGAGGGTGAATAGGAGGCATGTCAGAGAGGAAGGGAAGGGGGACCGGTGGAGCTCTGCTCCTCTGGATCCAGAGTCTCCATTGCGGATGTTTCACCTTTGCACCAAGGCTTGATTTCTACACCAATTAACATTTTCTGGATTCTACAATACAGAACACTCTCTCAGCTATGCAGATTTCTGGATATTCTAACCACTTGATAGTATGTGGGTTTTTTCCCCTTTTCTTTTTGGAAACTGTATCAACCTGCAGCTTCTCCTTCACAAACTGCTATAATCTATAAAAGCACACTGTCAGAGCTGTTTGGAGCTGGACCCTAAGGTTCAAGCCAAAGATGTTACCAACAAACATGCGCACAGCAGTTGTATTGAGCTTATATAGAACGAGCCATTGTACTAAAAAAGCAAAATAATAAATACCGCCACCAGTAGGGAAGGAAGAAACTGATTGATCAACCAAGATCTCAGAGAAAACCCTCCAATTTCAGACACTGGACAAATCAAGGGCAAAAAGAAAAGAGAAAGCACTTTTGATTTTGATTGTCACCAAACAGTGAAAGCAGAAGTCCACTCTTCAAGGTATAAAGCCAAGATCCATAGCATATTAAAAAGTCAGCAGATATATTGGATAGAATTGCATTAATGAACATTCATTTGAATCAACACAACATCATATTTTACAATATCACCTTGTCTATGAGTTATTAGAAAAAAAGTTCTGTTCATATGTAGAAGGACCTTTTAATAAAAAAAATGGAAACAAGCTAAGATCTGTAAATCTACTGAATTCTGTTGGTGCACTCTTTCAAATGGTCTAATGATAATAGGAGCTCTTCTCTTTGACCCCTTTTAATTTAAGAAGTCAGTATTCAAGACAGACTTGGGTTTGTAGATATGGCCTTTTGATGGATAAACCAAAGCTTAAACTGTTAAGGAAAGTATTATTTTAAAGCAAAATTATATGCAGTGATTTCTCTTTCCATGAGAAATATTCTGTTTGACTTGAAACTGCAGAAATTCATGGAGACCGAAAGCTAGACAGCCAGTTTCACAGTATTTGGGAGGGGAAACCTGAAATATGAGTAATTTGGCTGTTAATAGCTCTTGGTACTGACTGCTATGAGCACAACCCTGGCTGAAGTGCAGATGATGAAATCCTGCATTCCACAGTAAGAATTTACAATGAAAGCCCACAATAGGAAGGTGCTACACAGTAACATGGATTTTCCCAAGGGACTCCAAATCATGCACTGGTAAAGTACCTTGATTGGGTTCTAAATAACAATGTGTTTTTCATGCGGAAAACCAAATATCAAATTTATGCCTTTGAAAGACACATATATGAAAGGTGAGCCTAAGAAAAACTGTGGGAAAGTATCTGAAGTGACCGGTAATAATTACTCCTTCCAAAACAGAGTAAGTTGATACCACAGTTACGCACCATTTCTTGTCTTGCTGGCTGGTTCCAGGACTCCGTGGAAGATTCTCTATATCAACTAAGACTGGACCAGGAGAAATTGCTGTTACAGAGGGAAGAGCTGGCACTGTACTCCAATTCTTGAAAAGACAAAACACAAAGGCTAAAATGTTTTTGCTTCAAAGAAACTGCATAATGAAAAAAACCACCCACTATTTTTCCTCATGCTGAAAGAGAGTAGTCAGCCAGTTTGTCTTACATGGTTGTACAATGTACCCCATACATCTTGTCCCGAGGGGACAGAAAACTGCCTAAATTCCCCATGCTGACAGAAATTCTGCAGCTAGTGAATAGTGAAGCAGCTGAAACTTGAAAAGGTTTTCTGTTTTATTTTGAACTGTTTTAACTTACATTTTCAAGGCCAAATGGACCAAAATGATCAATCCTACTTGCCAGACAGCAGTAGCTATAGTTTAATATTGACAAGGCCATTTGAGCACAGATTTTATTTATGACCCAAAGGGATTTATTGGAAAATTTTCAAGTCAAACAGAATACACTTACTTGATGTGCTCCATTATTTTGGCTTAACACGTTATTTGGAAGGCTGAAAGAAAAAAAGAAAAATTTAAAAACAGAAAGCATTTTTAGATTTGTACTGATTGCTGCAACAGAGTCCTCTAAGTATAGATATCTATAATATTTAAAAGATTTATATATTGCTTTTCTGATTTTCAAAGCAGTGTAAAACACAGAAGAAAAACATATGGAAGATATAACATCTGAAACAATATAAAACCTCTATAATAGAATCTGATTATAATATACTATAATAAACAATTATCTACCAACTAATGTTTCATAAGTCCCTATATCCCCATCACCTTATGAATTCCTCTAAAATTCTCCATTTATTTTTCATTAGTAGGGATTAGATAATATAGTCATGGATCTTACTGGACGTGGAGGTAAGATACAAAAATATTTAGTCCTTCACAGGAATGAAGACACACTGTTATAAAAACAAAATTTATTTTAAAAGACTTATGACAGCTTCTTACCTAGTTTCTTCAGGCTTAGTAATATTTGCTGCAACAAAATTAAAAAATATTAAAAATTACTACTTGTCTTACAATGAGTAAAAGAAATTTCTTTTGCTATTTCTCTGTTTTTCAGAGAATACCCCAGCAAAATATGAATCAATTTTGATTTGTATGTATGAAAATACATACGCTTTGCCTTTTGCCTTTCCCCTTCCAATAGGGAGGCATTCAAGACAGCTTACAGGATTTTTAGAACAAGAAAATTAACTGTTTTTAAAACAATTTTTTAAAATTACACTATTAATTGTACTGAAAGCAAAAGTAATGGCCAATATTTAAAAGAACTGTGAAAATAAAGCACACAATCTCAAGGGGGAAGTCCAGATGTATTATTTTAAGGACATTTCAAAAGCACATTGCCATATGGTATAGGAAGCTGATGTTCAGTTTCCAGGAAACAACATGGGATAAGTTGTTCAAAGAAAGTAAGACAAGTTCTGCTGGTTGACAGTGAACCTAAATAAGCCTTTGGATCCTAGACACTATCTACAAGTAAAGTAGTACAGACAGCAATTGGATCAGATTACCTTTCATTTGTAGTGTTCTCCTTGAATACCGTTTGCTAGGCCTTCTTTCAAAAGATGATGATCTTCTGGCTTTATTAGTTTTTGTTGTCTGGTATTCAGTTTTCCCACTATATTGAAGAGAAATACAGAAGGAAATGACATGGGAAACAATTCATGATAACCAAATTGGCATTGTAAATAAGAATATATGAAGTCTCCTGGATCTTCGAGAAAAGGGTGTGTGCCTAGCAAGCTGTGCCCTCGCTAATATCTCCCCTGCATGAGTTGAGATTAGTCTTACAGGCGGGGGTTCCATTTTTTCTGTTGATCTTTCTCAATCTTTGTGCTACCTATGCACTTCTGTGTTCTGCCACCCATGTGTGCTCTGTTCCCAGTTTTCCTGACAGACAGGGCTGGGGGGAGCAAATATCAGGGGAGGTCAACAGAGACAATGGAAGCCTCCCCAGCACAATAGTTGAGTTGCAGTTCTGCTGGTAGAGCAGTTTTCAGCTCACATCTGTCTACACTTTGGAGACAGCTGTTCAATCTAGATCAGTGGTACTCAAATCGGGGGTCAGGACCCCCTTTGAGGAGGTCACAACCTTGAGTCAGGGCGGCCACAAGATGGTAGGATGGTGGGATCCACCATCTTCAAATCAGGACTGGACTTTCCTGGAAATAAGTCTGATTGAACAAAATGTTTCTTACTTCTGAGTAGACATGGAGGAGCTCTGGCATCACAATGAAGTCACATCCCAGTACATTTGATGGGGGTCCTGGGCTGAAATGCCCAAGTACCACTGATCTAGAACATTGATAACCAGTTCTTTTTATTAAACCCAGTCTACCGATTTAGAGTGTGGCCAAACTAGTTTCTAAATTTGTAATGCATTTTCTAAGAACTGAATCGGATGTGTTGCCCACAAACAGATGTCCTACAGATATAGTACTCATTAACAAATATTTTCAGGACTCAGTTAAAGAATGTCAGAATGATATTATTGACATCATAGAAATGTAAGTTCTTGTAATGATGAATTAAAATAAGTTATGTCCAGAAAAGAATAGTTACTAGACAAAGATATTCACTTGTGATAAGTAAGAAAGTCTTTTTTTTATGCTAAAGACAACAAAACAGTTTCTACCACCCAAAGTTTATTTAGATCAGCTTTACAACTTTGACTTAACACCATTAGTTGGCATGATGGTTGTTACAAAAAAATCTGAACTCAGATACTAAGTTTGCAAACAAACTGGAAATAAATCTTGAATAATAATAAAAGATTGCTGACCTGTATCTGAACCGTGACCCAAGTCGAATAAAGCTTGATCGACTGGAACCTTTTTGGACGGGTCCACGAAGGCGGAAGAAGGCATGATGCTCCACTGCACACTTCCACAAGTGTTTGCAGGCTTTTGGGTGTTCCAGCCTAAAGACAAAAGTGTGTTCCTGCTCCTTGCCCTCAAAAAGAAAAAACAACACATGGATCTATCTTGTAGAATAAAGATATACAACATTAACTTCACATTATCACAACTGAAGAAAAACATTTTCTCCTCTTCCTTAAATATACATACTTTCCAGGAAATAAATCCAACTGCCTTGACACTACTGGTTTTTAAACTAATAGTGTTTATATTTGTTGTTTTTAATTTTTAGCAGCTGGTTTGTTTCCGCTATTTAGTCAAGTGGCTTGCTTGATCTTTTTGTATTACTGTTTTACACTGTTATAAGCTGACATGGTGATTCTCTGAATAGGAATGAATTGTGGCATATAAATATTTTTAAATGAATAAAGATGTAGATTCCGCATTTCTTTCCAAAAGATAATCAACTACTTCATTCTTTCCAGAGGAAAGAGTTAACTTGTTTATCTACCTGTTCATCATCTTCAACCACCACTAGTGTTAATTTATTCTTTTTGAAGTCCAGCCTGGTGATCTTGGGCCTGTAAGAAAGACATCCAGTAAATGTTTAAATTTTAAAATCAGAACATATCTCTGTATTTTGCAACTGTACAGTATACCAAAATTGATCCCTAATGAATGCATAGGCAGGTCCATATATGCAGATCCTTTTGTGCAGATTCACTTATCTGCCAACTGGTCCAGTCTCCCCAGCATGCACACTCCCATATGCACCCCCTCCAGAGGTAAGGAGAACTCTGCTCCTTTCACTTACGGAGTGGCCAGTGCGCTAAGCAGAGGATGAAGATGCTAATCCCCATCTCTGCTGAGTGCAAAGGCAGAAGATGAATGCATCTACCGAATATAATGCGCCATTGAATATAAATTCTGTCTTCGTTAACGAGGACTGTCTAGGAGTACAAAGAGAGCAGGGCACTTCCTCAGCAAGTTCCTTAGCTCACTCTCCAGGAAGCATGAGGACTGCCCTGCCTCCTCCTCCTCCCTTTCAGCAAGGTGCGGGGAGCCCTCTGGGGCTGCTATCAAATCCCACACTTCACAGGGAGTAAGCCCCATTCACTCTAATTTACTTCTAAGTAGATATGTCTAAGATTGGGCTCTGAGGCTTCAATCCTATCACACTGGGAGTAAGCCTCACTGGCTCTTAGGGGTCTTACTTCTGAGTAGACATGCCCAAGATTGAGCTCCATGGCTACAATTCTCTCACACACTTCCCTGGGAGGAAACCCTGAGAGAACACTGGGTGGCTTGGAGGAGGTGACTCCGGAGGCCTTGAGAGGAGCTCTGTGGCTTCTATCCCACACTTCACAGGGAGCAAGCCCCATTCACTATAATGGGACTTAGTTCTGAGTAGACTTGCCTAGGACTGGGCTCTAACACTGCTATCCTATCACACAGTTTCCTGGGAATGTGCCTCACTGGCTCTAATGGGTCTTACTTCTGAGTAGACATACCTGTATTATATTACAGTATTGTAATAATTTTGATATGAATATTTTTTGAGTTGTGGAACGAATCATCTGAGTTTCCATTATTTCTTATAGGAAAATCCACTTTGGTATAAACCTGTTTTGGATTACAAGTGTGCTTCTGGAATGAATTATGCTTATAAACCAAGGCACCACTGTATTTGCTTACACTATAATTAATTCAGAAGTCCTTGCAGGCTGTAAACCTTAATGTAATCTATAGTATAAATTATCTGGCTTACCAGAAGAACAAGCCAATCTTGGTTTCTCCTTCAAACACAAGAACTCCTGTAGGTGTTAGTCCAAGACTATAATCATTCCCATCTCTTGCCTAATAGACAACAATTAAAATAAGGTTAGACTATACCCATAGGTATAACTTTATGCTATACAGATTTTAATGCTGTGTAATTAAAGAGCTCAGTCACAGATATCTGCAATAAATCTGTTACTAAGGATTAAAGATGACATGAGATCCATGATTGAATTCTCAAGGGAGAGGTTTAGAGGGAGAATGAGGCCTCTCCTGCACCCAATTCAAACTGGATTTGCCCAAGACCACATTAGCCTAACTATTATTTCTATTTTAATAAAATCCTCTCTGAGAAAGAATATTCATAACAACAGGTGTGCCCTCTCTTATCCCTGGGGGATTCATTCTAGAGCCACACACAGATACTGAAACCACAAATGCAGGTGAACATCCAATCCCATGGTCCAGTGACCACCCCTCCACTCCCTTACCTCTGAAGGGATTTCTAAGCTCAGCAGAGGTAGTGGACATCAGACCATGGCCTCTGCCAGGCTCAGATTGAGCTTCAGAGATCACCTTACATATGTTTCATGTTCCAACAATAGAACATTATTCTTATAATATTCTAGACTGAAACTCTTTCATATACATTCCCTCATGAGTCATCCAAGATTAGGCAGTCACCTTAACTTTGAACATATTTAATGGAAGAAATATTGCATAGATTTCATCAGAATGTGCCTTCAGGTTATGGTATATCATAGCCCTTTTAAAAATAATCATAGCTTTTACACAGGACCAGGACTATACTTCAGAAACCACTGTTGTTCTGAATATAAATTTAACATAATTATTAAGAATTCAAGATAGTAGTTTCTTGTCGTTAGTTAACTTCGGCTGCAATCCTAACCACTTTCCTGAGAGTAAGTATTATGAACACAATAAGACTTACTTCTGACTGGACATGCTTAGGATTGCACTGTATGTGTTTATTCAATAACATAAGCAGTAACCATAGTCAAAACCATTTGTGGTAGAAGACCTAAAAATTGTATCCACTATGATAAGTTGCCTTTGATCATCACTATGTTTAAGCAAAATAAATTGTGTGAAAAGTAGATACCATCATTATCTTTGTCTTTAATATTAATGTTTAGACAGTATTTTTTTAAAAAAACACTAATTCCTAAGAATACAGCCTATAGGCACATACTTACTTTAACTATATGCATATCTACTCCATACATTTCCAGCCATTTTGCTTTGTTCAGATAATTTGTTTCTGCCAGGGCTGGTGTCTGTCCCCTGAAATAATTTAGTTTACATAAAAATCATGAAGATAAAGACATATCTAAAGAAAAAGTGAGATGAAAGATAGAAACTACAAGAGGGAAACTCCAAGGATTTGCAGATGATACTATAGAGTCCTTGTCTCCATATTAAGTGCTGCCTGGGATCCAGAGCAACATTGGCATATTTTGCCTCAAAAATGCAGGAAAGAGGAAACAGTGAAATGCACAAGTTTGGCCTACCCTCAGGAGCACAGCAATGACTTCAGTAAGTTTTAAAAAACCATTCTGACCCCATCAGTGGCACAATCATGAAGATCACATTAGTGTCCCACAAACAGTTCAGTGGTTCTCAAAGGTGTCACCTGGGTTTGCGTCACCCAGTGTGGGAGGCCAGCGTGTCACCCCCATGCAGTTGGCAGGGCAACATCTGGATGGTGGGCATAGCTATGTATCATTGCTCCACCTTCATTTGTTTCATGGCCACACGTATACAGAATAAATATATTTCAAAGTGGTTTGTTCCATTACATTCTGCTGTAAATTACAAATCTAACATTAATAACATGATGGGATTATTCCTAAAAACCATAATTTTTAGCCATTTTGGTCGCTAGTGTTGTTACCCCATCTACAAGACACCCCCCAACACTGAAAATGATAATTGGCTTAGCAGGTGATAGTCCTAACTTCAGTTCCCCCTCTACACAAGCCTCCTTTCCTGTCATGTTAAAGCTTTTTAATTTTTTCACCATGTCATCTTTTTCCAGGATATGTCCTCTTTTTTAACCTTGTGTCTTGGAAAAAATCTTCCTTGTCCTCCATTTCCTTCTGAGCAGGAAGCAAGTAGTGTGCTTGTAATCCATAAATTTTATGTGCTAAATTATATTTAATATTTTAAAATTTACTAATATAGTGTTTAATAATCAATATATAATTAATGGGATCAATGCAAGGAGGAGGAACTGCCTTCTGGGGCAGGGTGACCATAAGCCAGAACTGTAAGAAGAGGATAAGGACACCCAAAATGGAGGACATGCAAGCAAAATGGAAGACAAATGTAGGACATGTTAAAATGAATGCTAAAAACACTCATATTGCTCTCATGTACTTAATTTCAACATTACATTGAAGGTAAAGGGGCTTACCTCTGAGCAGGCAGCCTCAGCTCTGGGAAAGCTATGGGGGGCCTCTTGAGGCTGCAGGGGTGCTGCATGGGGGCTATGGGAAGCCTACAGAGGCTGCAGAAGGAGAGGGGCAGTGGGCAGAGGGGCGGAACGGTGGGCAGGGAGATCTGCGCGATGCCCTGCCTAGTGCACGTGACCAACCTCTGGACATGTGAAGTGGGAATGGCTCATGTCTCTCCCACTGCGCATGTGCAGAGACAGGCCATGCGCAGTGTGCCTCTGAACAGCCATTCGACCTTGCTCCAGAGGTGGAACAGAAGCCAGGAGCTGCTGCTTGGCCTCCAGAGCAAGGCTGAATGGCTGTGTAGAGGCCTGGACATGCATAGTGCGCCTCACCCAGCCACTCGAGCCTCCGCCGAGGCGGAACAAGCACTCCTTGCTTCTGCTCAGACTCGGAGCAAGCCCGAATGGGTGCGCTGAGGCATGGACGCACCGCAGTAGTGTCAAATTCCTCCAGCACGTCACCCCGCAGTGGCACACCACCTTGTGTGGCCCGCACCAGCCATACCACCCTGATGACACCACTTGTGGTTCTCAACTCCTCTAAAATAGTTGGGAACCACTGATATAGCAAAAATCCACATTGCAGTTGGGGGGAATCAGATTTACTATTGGGGAATTTGTTACCTGTATTCCTTCCACTTTTCAAAAATTGCCAGTTCCATCTCTTCTGTCTGATTGGGCACAAACCTGAACTCTGACACTATATCAGGGACATGCTCAGTAGGGTCATAATCACCAAGTTCAGCTGCAAAGTGTAGAAACAAGAAACACAAAATTCTGAATCCCACAAAATGACTTTGGATGTTCACCTTTTGAAGTTTAAAGTATCAAATTGCAACTGCATGTGTAAGTCATCACAGATCAAATGCTAAAAACATAGCATTTCATATCACTTTACATTAAGTAAAAGTAAAGCACTCACTTTTTGCAAACATTTTGATCAGTGCTAAGAAATGTTTGCTTCACCCATTTCTACTTTCCAGTGATGCAAGAAAATTTGCTTGCCTATTAATTGATGACCTGTTTTGTCTGCATGCTCTCTCTCTCAGCCCAGAATAAACCAAGGCCTTCAGCATGTATATTACAAAATTATCCTTCCATAGGCTCTCCTATAGAGGACTTTGTAGTTTTCATTGCATGTCCATGCCTACTCCACATGCTAGGATTCCACAGACTCTTACAAGTTCCTACACCTATTCAAGTTGTGGATTACATGTGTAGCAAGCCTGTCACAGCTAAAATGGTTTTATACCTCAAGCAGCACACCAACACTAAGTCAAATTCCTGCTATCAACTCACCTTGCAACAAGTAAGCTGACAGCTGCACAGATGTTTCAAAGGGACACTCCAACCTGAAATGGGGAAAAAAATCACTCAAGCAAATGATTGTGAAGCATTTAGAAATCAATTGTGCATCAAAACTTGGGGAAGAGTTAATTAGATCACCAGATCACTCATGAATATATTTGGGGGGCAATCCTAACAGGCAGGTGCACAGTAAAGCATGTGCTTTCATGTTGATATATATGCAGTTAAGCTGGTGCACGGACATGTCCAAGCCTCCCTTTGGTGACATAGCTCCTAGGAACAGTGGGTTTGCGCAGACCTTTCCATGTCAGCGTGGGGGTTGGGAGATTTGGTGAGAAGTAAGGAATTTCAGGTTAGGAGAGGGCAGGCAGGAAGATGGAGGCAGGGTCAGGATTCAGCATTTTTGCTAGATTCTCATTCCATTCCCAGGCAGCCCAAGACAAGCTGCTTGAATTTGCACTGCCCAATTGAGATAGCCCCATTGGGACTGCATTGGATATCTTTGTGGTAAGGTGAAATGTTTTCCCTTGTCTCAGGACAAGCCACTGGCTATCCAAAACTTGCACTGTTCCAGCCAAGTTAGGATTGTGCTCTAGATGATATAGCTTTACAGCACAATTCTATGCATGCTTAGTCAGATACCGGTCAAATTTTGTTCAACTGATATAACTTCCTGGTAACTGTGAATTGCACCCAGACTATCGTATCCAATTTTCCAGGACTGTATGACTTGCCATATGCTTGGCAATCTATTATTAAGAGCATATCAACTTGTCCAACTCAGATTCTGTACACTGATAGATTGGGGACATTAAGACTAAATTTCTCATTTAAATCATATGAATCTAAAATTGGAACAAACGTTCAAAAATAGTTAATGGCATGCAGCAACACACCCAATTCACAATACAGATTTCCATCTCCTCCCCCACATATATAATTCTGTGGAAATCTGAACAATATTCTACTATAGTACATTCTATGAATGATAAATGAAGTATGCTATGATACCTAGAAAGTGATCATAGGACATCAAATATTACGCCAGAACAAACAATCCATTATTTGTAACTAGCAGTGCCCGTTAGAAAATGGTCACTTCTAAAAGAGCTAACAATATTAGTACGATTAAGTCACACATGGTTAGCTCTAATTGTTGAATACATTTAATGAAAACAAGTCTTTCATTTAGTATCATTACCAACAGTACTTACTTGCCACTCAGAATGTCCTGTTTTAACTGGAGGACAAATAAATACCTGTATCAAAATAAAAACAAAAATAAAGCAATATGAATAATGAAGTCCATTAAGGTTGCAATCCTAACCTCGTTAGGCTGGCCTAAACCCTGGTATAAGTCCTGTGCTAACTTGCAGATATCACAAAAATACCTTAAAGCACTTCTGCCCCACTACTGAGGGAGGTGGGGTTTGGCCAGTGCACAAGCATACACCGACCTCCCCGTACCACCATGGAAAGATATGACAGTTGAGTTAGGCTGGCCTAAATTGTTAGAATTGTACTCTAAGCGTCTTAAAGACCGACCTGATATTGGTCATGTTTGGGAAGTCTCTTCAAGGCAAGGAAGCAAGCAGCATTGTTTCATAGCAAAATAATAACTTTAGCTTAAAAAAATTACTCATTTCAAAAACAATGTTCTCTGATACCAAGGATATATTGAGAGAAAAAAAATGGAATTCCAAAGTCTGAACATATTACCAAATATTCAACACTTCTTCAAAATTGTGTTTTAGCCATTGACTTATTTTGGGATAAAATACCATGATCTTAAAGCACAGGAACACTTCTTCACCAAAGCATCAGGATGCAACAGTGACTATATGCACATCATATTACCTGTTTTCTCTTAGCACATCTTTGTCCTTCATGATATTACATAGTAATAGACCAATGTAATTAAACAGACCCATGACATTCATAATTAGATCAGATGACTGACCCAACCTGGTTGATTCAGCTATGAATATCACCAAGTACATGCACTCCTTACTCCCATGATCTCTGCAGTTTTCATCCATGACAGTCATATTTGAAAGGCACAGTTCTAGTGGCTTATCTGAACCTGAAAGACTGGTTTAACTGTGGCTTATAAACTATGATTAAACCAAATGTGACTTCAAATGCTTAAAGTTCCAGTTTCAGATGGACTGTTGAACAGTAGGATAAACAAACCATGAGGGCTCCAAGATGGATACAGTGAACAGGAGGTACACACACTTGCATTGGATTCACAACTAAATAAACCATTGTTCTTGAGTTATTCAAACCCACTCTTCAGATTTGGATGAATATGTCAGATACAGGCTTTATAGGTCACTTGTCTGTATATTTGCATAAAAAGGATACTCATTCACTGTACCTTGTGAGCTCTTCACGTAGGTTGTTTGGCTCAGAGGAATAAAACTTTACACGGAAATGCAGACAGTATGGTGGACCAACTAGAAAGAGAATATATTTGGGTTACTGACATAAAAACAATATTTGTGATGATTTCTCTTGTTGCTCTATGCACATCATAGAAAAGATCAGCCTAAAATCTATGCATTTATAAGACTATACAAATATATGCAACATTGAATGCATTAAAGACAATATAAAACCTACAATCAAAAAGGGGAATGCTAAAAGTAGTTTTAGATACAAGAAGCCAACTCAAGTCACATCACATTAAGTTGATCTGTCTTGCCAAGAAGAGACAAATCTAGGTTAATCCCAATATTACAAGGCTCCATTTCATGAACTGAGAAATTGACAGATCTTCCCTGCATGCCCAGTTAAATCCTTAGAAATCATGCCCAGAATTCTTTAACTGATATGGACACCTCACTTCAGAACACAGTCTAAAGGACTCAGCATTAAATTGGGGGCAATAAGTTTTCTCCAAGAATTGTTGAATTTTGTGGTATTACTCAACTTGCAGATTAATGATTCTTTGAAACTGCGCAATAAAATGTAAAGATTATTCTGCTGATGCCCAAATATAACTAGAATTAAAAGCGCATCCAGAGAGATAACCTACATCCATTAACTTTCTCCATCTTTAAGGTGTTTTTGGCTTAGTTATTTGAATGCTTTTTGTGCTTCCAAGCCATCTACAAAGCTCTGAACACAGCCAGGCTCTGCATTTAGTTAATCTATTACCACTTAGGTTAATGGAAGTTCCTTTCAACTATTCTTGCAAAACCAATGCAAAACCTGATGCTTTTGAATGAAATTAAATAAAACAATACAGTACTCTAAAGTAGGACTATAGACAATGCAGGCCTCTGTCAGTCTTGAAAGACTATGGTATCGTGCTCGGCGCTGCATACGCTGCATGCAAAGCATGAAAGCCTGGGTTAGATTGTTATGGAGGATAGGCTGTTACCCAAGCAGCAAATCCCCCCTCTCCACACCACTGAATTAGTCCAATGGAAAGGCAGAGCCAATACGATTGGATCCAGCTGGCGTCACAGAGCTGGGCTAAGGGCAGGAGCTCACCCTGTCTTGTGGGGCCGACCCGGGTCTCGAACCCTGGCCTGCTGGTTAACAGGCACAGTTTCTTAACCACTTGCACCACCCACAGCCTT
Organism: Cryptoblepharus egeriae; assembly: GCA_030015325.1. NCBI lineage: Eukaryota > Metazoa > Chordata > Lepidosauria > Squamata > Scincidae > Cryptoblepharus > Cryptoblepharus egeriae. The sequence continues at coordinate 64,403,328 of JAREYC010000001.1, read as the reverse complement.
TTTATAGACAATGACAATATAGACGACCTCTATCTTAATTGCCAAGTTGTTTCCCTGAAGAAGATGGCAGCAACAGCAGTAACTGGAGGGTAGATTCCACACCTTTGCAAGAAACTCTGGACCAGAAAAATTATATAGCATGGCCTCACCTCAAGACTCACTGATTTCAGGTACTCTTATTAGATTAAGATTCTGTCCCCTTCTATAAATTTATAAGCAAAAGAGGTATTGTATATTTAGAGATCTCTCTCCCACACACACAAATTTGTGACAGAAGGATTACTTGAAAATAATTCCTATAGGGAAAGGAGAGAAAATATGAGTGCAATCCTAAGCACGTCTACTCAGAAGTAAGTCCCATTGTGTTCAATATTATTTACTCCCAGGAAAGTGTGGCTAGGATTGCAGCCTATGGCCTGTTGGAAAGGTGTTGCAAATCTTTAATACTTAGGACACCAAAAACAAACCATATGACAAAAAAATCAATAAGTCACAATTAATAAAGTTATGGATCATTAGTCGAAGAGTCATTCTTGTAGTACAACACTATTGCTTTTCAAACATTGCTTGGTATGTCAAGGTATATTCTGGAGATGGAAATAATTCTCATACAGATACCCAACCCTCTGATGGAAAGGAAATCATACAAAGGAGAACTTACTTTTAACTTGTTTTTTAATACTCTTTGTGTTGTCCAACCAGTGCTAAAAGGGAGAACAGAAGAAACAATATGGTTTTTAATATAGAACAAAAAGAAAACTAAAAGCCACAAAAAATTACAAAAAAAGTAGATGAGTTTTCTTTCCCCTTCTGATGGTTCTGTTTTTATATGTGCTGGAAATCATTTCATTTTTTTAAGTAACAGGATTGTATAATTAAATATTTTGTTAGGTGCCCAAAGCTTTGGAAGAAAGACATACAAAAACAAGTGTAAAAAAATTATATGACCATTCTTGACCCTTAGCAAAGACCTTGGGAAAGTGAGCTTGGAAGCTCAGTAGGGAGTAAGGAAGGTGGCTTCCACTAGTATTGCTTCCAACACCGCCAATGGTCTAGTCTGGATGCAACCCATCCACAGTATTTTCAAACAATTTTTTTTGCAACCCAAGGTTAAAAGGCTGCCAGGATTCTTAATAAAATCCAGTACAGTGTTTTTATAGTTTTAATAAAATAATACACAATACTGTAATAAAATATTAATACAAAATGTTGCCAGGATTCTCATAATTCTAACATATAGGCTGTATGGACAATCTAATGAAATAGCTCAAATACATATATAAAAACATACCCACCTCTCATAAACAGAGGCATGCCAATGCCACATGTAAATGGAGTTTGTTTTCACAAATAATATACACCCTTCTACTCAATTTTCTCACAGAGTTATGTTTAAAAACTAATACTGTGGAATGCATTGTCTACTTCAAGTGCTGACACAGGCATTAGCATGAATAGTTTATACAAGTCCTTCTGGGAGAGCTAGTGACTGGGAAAGAGAAGCAGCAGAAGATAAAAAGTTGCAGATTGTATTAATTTGAGAACACCAGGATCCAATGGCTAAGTTCATGAACTGAGTCATCAGGAGGCAAAAATTTCCTTATAACTGCCAAACATTTCCTCAAGGTCACATATGACTGGGGACAACATTCTTTATACCAGCAATTTTCAACCACTGTGCCCTGGTACATTAGTGTGCTGTGCGCATAATGCTGAGGTGTGCTGCAGGACTTTGGGGAGAGACAGTAGGGCAATTGGGAGATTTGAGTCTCCTATAGTGTGCCTTGATTGTGATTTTAAAAAAGCTGATGGTGTGCCTTGAATCAGTGGAGCTTATTTCCAGGTAAGTGAGGATACAATTGAAGCCTCAGACTGGGAAATGTCTGCAAAAAACAATATAACAGTCGTTCTCAGGCATTTCAGCCCAGGATCCCCTTTCAAACTTAAAAATCTGTCCAGGACCCTCTGTCAAACTTATCAGGATGTGTCATCACTGTGATGCCAGAGTTTCTCCACATCTATTTGGAAATAAGTCTCACTGTGTTCAATGAGACTTACTCTCAGGAAAGCCCAGTTCCAGATTACAAGATTGTGGATCTCACCCTCTCGTGATCCAACTGACCTGAGTTTGCGACCAGCCAAGGGGGTTCCAACCCCCACTTTGAGTATCATTGCAATAGTTTCTCTATATTAAGAGAAACAAGCTGACATCAACAATTAAAAAATTTCAACTGAAGGAACTCTCTAAGTCACTTCCTACCAGACTTCATAAGGCTTTTAATGACTTAACACAGTATTAAGTCAGATTCATAAGAAAGAAGGGAGTTATTCATAGATCTTCCATTGATTTCAGCACAGTCCCCAATATATGGTGTAAATAATAATTCTTGAAATGTGTAGCCATTAGATACTATGCTAGTGCAACTTGAGAGTGCACTAGATAAACTCAAACTGGCAAGTGTGATATTTCAACACCGGCAAACAGGTATTACATCTTCAGGCTGCACATGACATATGACTTTCATGGATGAAATCGCAATTTACAGCAGTCGCAATTTACACCAGAAATGCTTACATCCCAGTGTGTTAAAACCGTAATAGCAAGGAACCTGTGAGTTTACCTAAATGAGGCCATATCAAACATATATGGCCTTTGGCCATATCAAACACTTGGCACAGCTTCTAGGGCTAGAAAAAATATTTTAAATATAAAGATTAGAGATGGAACTTAGATTAATGAATAAATGGGCTCAAATTTCCAGGATTTCTAGAACCATCAACACATAGCACAGAAATAATGCACACACATAAATGAACCCCCATTTCCCCCACACCACCATCAACAGGATGAGAGGCTCTTAAGGAACAAGAAGTGGGCCGCAGGCTAGTTTGAGTTTCGCCATGGGCTGCATCTGACTCCTGGGCCAGGGTTTGAAGATCCCTGATCTAAATGAACAGTGTATCACCAGATAAAACTATTCACCCAAGCTTGGCTCAATAGACTCTTTGCTTATTTACACAAATTAGATGTGATACTAGTAGTCATGTGTGTCTACTCATGCCTTTCTCTTTTATATACATACAAGTGAAATATACCTGCATTGTGGGAGGAAAATATCTCCGTATGCCATCTCCCCATTGTGCATCATCTGCCCCATGCACATTGCCTCCCCATCGACAACACCCCGCCATGTTTATCACCCACCCAATGCGCATCACCCCCTGATGCACACCACCCCTATCCCAGTGCATCAGTCACAGGGCACCAAATTGAATGAATGTTGATAAATCAATCTTCCATGTTAAGTACAGGACAAAAATATGTTTATCCCTTTTCACTTCCTTAAGGGTTAGATTTATCAAAATTGTTTCTTAGTGGGTGTTCAGATCACATAAGGAATATCGTCCCTTAAATTTCATGCTTCTAGGTCCAGGCATTGGGGCAGGGCCTTGATCAGTTAGGGATTCTTCAATATAAAGATAGGGACGAAAAGGCGTTGTGCCCTTTTTCAACCCCTTCTGATCTGAATTTCTGAAAACTGGTTCTTAGTGGGTGTCTCCATCATAGATGGAATACGCTCCCCAATTTTATGCTTCTAGGGCCAGCGGTTTTGGCTGGATGTTAATGAATGAGTGATTCAGTGAGTGACTTCAATTTTACATATATACACCGGTAAATAACAGGAAGAGGGAAAATTTATTTATCAAAAGAAGTGAGCAGATAAAAGAAGAAACTCTTTCCCACCTCATTTTCCTATACTCCATTTGTCCCATATTCCATTCTGACACTAGAAATGAGCCAGCAAGAAAAGAGATCCTGCAGCTACAAAGCATGCATATAACCTTTCTGGTGTAAAAACCAAAGTACCCCCTGTAATGAAATTCACAAGATCCCTTGCTGAAGACAGAGTGTGTAGCTGCCATGTCCAGGAGTTACTGAGAATCAAGCTGTTACTGAGATAGTTGGACAAGCTGCTGCCAAGAGAGGGGAGAAAGAAGGACCTCTATATATTGAACAGGTAAACAACCATGGTGGTAAGGTTCATCAGTGCAAAACAGACCATTGCTGAGAAAAAAGGGGGAAACTAATTAGCTTAAAGTGGGCATAAGGTCTGTATGTTCTGCAAAGCCCCTCATTCACACACACTGAAATTCACTTTATCCATGACCAGAGAAGACATCCAAATAAACTAAACACAGCTGTAACTATCACATTTAGTTTGAGCCACAGTTTGTATCTTAGCGCAATTAAGAAATCTGATGCTGTTGAGCAGGTGATATTTCAGCTGCAGCACTAGAAAAGGTTTTAATTATTGTACATCACAGTGATATATTTATTGGTTTGTTGAACTCAAAGATAATCTTTTAATTAATTTAAGCTTTTCAAAAGTCTCCACTGGGTGGAGACTACAATTTACCCATGTTTCACTGGACAGTTCCAACCTGAGTATATCCAGGCAAGTAGATAAAGTATTCATTGAGAAGGGCAGTACACACATCTATAAGACTGCTGCAGTGTTGATTCAGGACTGGGGATGCCTACTTCCAGCACATATGTGGGCACCTGTCTTACATGCTTAAAAGTATGTACCATCTTGGTGCAAGCATCTTGGTGGCTGAGCAGATAGGTAGTTACCACAAGGTTTGAGGGGAAAAGTATATTAAATACTTTCGAGGTTAAAATTAATTGGCCAATGGTAGAACAATTATATTAAAATCACAAAAGATTCAAAAAGCAAAAACTCCAAATACAGACAATACTTTCTATACTCACACAGAAACTCACATGGTATCCTTAAAAGTCACATCTAGCCTATGGAAGTAGGCAGAACCTGATAACATATTCATAATTGCTAACAGTTATGAAGAGATGCTCAACTATTAAAAGTTTAGTTATGGGCTGTATTAACAAAGTCAGGGGAAAGAGACTGTACATAATGGTATCATTCCAAGAATGAGGCAACTGTTGGGCTTATACTAAGCAGCAAGGTATGAGGAACAATTAAAAGATTTCAGGTGCTATCTTTCTGAGCCTACTGCACATGCAGCTGCTCCAACACCCTATTTTTCTGCCTCCTACCCACTCCTCGATATTATTTTTCTTCTTTGCATGGTCCTTTAAACATAACAGGAAGTTTTGGGATCTGTTCTGTTTAAGATCACACATGGGGAGGGGGGAAATAAGGAGATACGTGGCAGGGTCACTACCTTATACACAGTTTATCAGGAGGTGGCTTGTGTATGGACTTTGGCTCCCCTGATGTTCACAGAGAAGCAGAAATTTGCAATACCATACATTAAATAAGCACAGCATTATAAAAAGCAAACTGGCACTGAAAAAAATTGGCTAAGAGTGCACTCTGGAAATCTTGTTTATAAAGGAAATGGATTATACAATTTTTCCTGGATGCAAAAAGCACTATAGCAACTACAGAAAATTATGCCAAAACATGCCTTCATTGGATTGTTATATATTCAGAAGCCTGACCCCATCCAAGCCAAATAACCTTCCCTAGGAAAAAAATCACCAGATGTTATTACTACAGGTCATATGAAGCTGTACACAGGAATAATAGGCAGAACAAGGAAAGGATGTTCTCAGACAGTAGGGCAGAGTATGTGTTTCATCTCCAGTCTGTTATCCTTCACCTCCTCCACATTCCAGAGGTAGGCATTTCACAAACCAGAGACAGGCACCAATTCCATTTAGCTCAACTCAGTTCCTAACACCACCATCATCTCCAAGTTGAGTTTGAGTGACATAAGGAAAAGAAGCAGGAAATTATTTTTACAGGGTCAAAGCCTGCGATACACAGTACTCAGACTTATGATGCAATTCCACCACCTAAAACAATGTAAATGTTTTTCTACTTTTTCCTAGTGAAAGCTGTAGAATAAAGTTATCCAGCTTGGGTAAATATAATTGAAAAGATAAACCACAAAACATCACTGCATCAAATAAGTCAAATCTGCAACTAGTCATAAATTAATTGAAAAAAGGACCTCAACTGTTCTTCAATTACTATAAAATTGTAATATAATTGCTAAATGCGTAACACATACAACTCCTTTAACAAGGGCTTAAAGTTAAATGCTATGTCACAAATAGTATTACAATCACTGCCCACCTAGAGACATCACAGGCCACCTAGAAAAGAAACTGTACATTTCCTTCTTTCAAGGCACCAATTCTGTTGCAGTCTTGTATCTCAAAAAAATCACATTTAAACAAAGAAACATAGTCACCAACTCAGTAAATTAAGATGTTTCACAGCATAGTTGTAAAGTGGCACAGGATGTTGTGTTCAAAGACTGATCAAATATTCTCCACTGTCGCAAGTAATTTACAAGTCCTTTGATTCTTTCCTTTTGATTTTCTCACATGAAGTAAGTAGTGAACTCGAATTGGTAGTTTTGTATTGATGTAAAAAGAGACCCTATACTCTCCTACAGCCCTTATATTCTTGTAGCCCTAGAATTCTACTCTTCAGCTGACCTTGCATCCCAAACTTTCATAATTGCTAGACTACAAATGGAGATAGAAGCCAGCTGGGGAGGATAAAAACAGATTGGACGACAATTTTGTAAGAGACCACAAAATCTTATTTAAAAAATGCTGATTAGTGCTCAGCAGTTCCTTACTGCCGCCTCAAATTCTAAAAATGTTTGATAATAAATTTTAAGCACTATCAGTGAAACAAAATGCATAAGAAAACTTAATAAAGATTAATGAAAGATTAATAATAATTGACAGACTTATTTGCAAGGCTTGCCATACGATCAGTAAGCAATAGAGAACATTTCTGAATTTATCATGTTCTCTTCCTTGATGTGCAAAATCTTTATTTAAAGGTGTCAGGATAGGCAACTGCTAGAAATTTGGTGGGGATAATGTCCTTTATCATGTTGGGGGTTATGCTGGTGTTGAAATATCGAATGAATTAAAGCACCAAAGGCTCTTATTCTGAACTGGTCTCCTAACAGAATTAGTAAAAGGGAGAATAGAAGAAATGGTACGGTTTTTAATATAGAACAAAAAGGAAACTAAAAGATAGTTAGCCATAAAGAAAACTGTACTACATGAAAATTATACTAGTGTGCTGAAATCCAAGATTCACAATCTTACATAAAATGTTGGATTAAAACTGAAAATAATGAAGCTATTTAAAAAGTAGATGTTTGATAACTGACATGTCAGTGCTTTATAACAATAACAAAAAACCAGAAACTTACAACTTACAAACCAGAAACTTACAACAAGACTGAGCAATAATCTCTCAATGACTACCACTGAATATAAACAGATACAAGCAATGAATTGCCTGGAGCTAAAATGTTACATATTGTATCAGCCAAAGCTCATACAACCCCAAGGGTGTAAAAACAAGTTGTACAAGAAAACACAACAGAGACAGGAAGGTTTTTTCACTTCATTACTAGCATGAGGTGATGGGATGCAAAGAAAGTAGCTATCAGTAAGTCTAAGATGGGAATGCTAATAAGGGCTAATACATAAGAAAATATGATAACCAAAAGACAGAAAATTTCACAAAGATATGAACAACAAGCCAATCTAAGGGGCAGAGTAGAAAAAATTATTAGGCATGGTTATGTCAAAGGAGTCCAAATTCAGAGTCTAACAGATCTATTGGAATGAAATTTGGTATTCCTGGTGTAAACAGTATCAGCTTGATCCCACACCAATTTTCCCAGTGTGTGAAATGCAAAATATAACAGTATCTTTCTTGAAGAATGAATGAAACATTAACAGAAGCATTTACAGTGGTGCCTCACTTAACAAGTTTAATTCGTTCCAGAAGCATGCTTGTTATGTGAAACACTTTTTATGTGAAATGGATTTTCTCATAGGAAATAATGGAAACTCAGATGATTGGTTCCACAACCCAAAATATATTCATATAAAAATATTAACTATATGTTAAAATGATGACAAAACACTGTAATTGAATTCAAAACATGCATTCAATGTGCATGATGCTATGAAGTCTATTTAGGATGCAATCCTAAAGTCACTTTCCTAGGAGTAGGACCCAGATTTAACATAATGGGGCTTACTTCTGAGTAGACATGGTTAGGAGACTGTAATCCTAAAGAAACTCTCCTGGGAGTAAGCCCCAGTGAACACAATGGAGCTTACTTCTCAGTACACACGGTTAGGAGGATAAGGGCATGGAGGACAGGGGGCTTACCTGGGCTGCTGCTGGAGGCCAGAGGCTGGTGGAGACACTTGGGGGCAGCTGCCTCTGGCACCCCCAGGCAACTGCCCCAAGAAGGGGGCAGTTAGAGGCAGCAGCACGCTTACTGGCAGCCCTTTAAAAGAAGCTCCACGCGGAGCATCAGTGTGAAGCAACTTGGGGGCAGTAGCCTGCGGCTTGTTAAGTGAAATGGGCTTGTTAAGTGGAGCACACTCCCAATTGGAATCTGTGCTTGTTATGTGAATCACTCCTTATGTGGGGTCCTTGTTATGCGAGGTACCACTGTATAATATAATTATGTTTGAAACTGTAGACCATTTGTTTGAAATTTTAGACCAGAGTGACCACTGCAAACATATTTTTTGAAAAATGGGTTGGAAGAAAAAATTCAAAACCTAGAGCATTTTGAAATCTGAAGTGAGGCCTCTGAAGTATTTCATGGTTAAAAACAGGAATGTTGAGAAAATTTTGAAACAGGAATTCAAAAATTCAAGTCATTGCAAGCAGTGGTCTCCCATCTCAAAATTTCATCTTAGAATACAATGGCTTGGCAACATTCATCTCACTTATCCCTCCGTCTCACTTTCATAAACATACCAACTTGGAGAGAGGAGGAGAAAGGAAGAAAGAAAAATAAACAGCAGGTAAGACTGAAACCAAATGCTGTTTTTAAACTAATACTGCAGAACTGTAGAGGTTATTTTGTGTTATTATGATTCAGCTATAAGAAGAAATAATAAAATCAATTCTAAATAGTTCTAATTCTTAAGCAAGTCTTAACTTGTTCAGAACCTGATGCTGGAAAGAATAAGCTCTAATGTTTTAGTTTTCCAAATTAGATTAGGAGTAACAAACCTACATTTCCATAGTTCCTTTTGACAATGAACAATTTAAGTGTGCTCAGAAGTTCTCACTGAAAAGAACAGAAGCCTAGAGAGATGCCCTCAGCTTTCACACATCCTCTGAGCTATCTAATTCTCTTCTCCCCACCTGTCAGCTTGTACATGTGGGAAAGTGAGGAAACAGGTAGGGAGGGAAGAGGGTGTGGAATAATAGTCCTGTCTCTTTGGACGTTATGTTTCTCCAGTTATTCACTAGCTCACCACTACTAGCAACCAAGTACCTACCTGATGATCTAATCCATTCTATGTGCACCCCTTCCAAACAAAATTCCTGCCAACTGCTCTACAGTCTGACACTATGAGGTAAGGCATCTCCTCCTTTCCCCATCAACTCCTGCACGAACATGCTTTGTCATCTGGGACTAAATCACACCTGACTGCTAAGGACTGGATTCTCTTGGCTATTCCTCCCTCCTAGGAGTCCTTACAATTGGAAACTTTTACCTATTCACACCAAGAACTTTAACATCTACTGTCATTTTATCACAGGAAATCTGCTGCTTAGGATAGCCATATTTTCAGTGGGAACCACGTGCGTCCCTGAAGAGCACTAGTACACTTGAACGGTGCCACAGACTGAAATCTGTGAGAAGGGAATTTAATGTTTTTATGCTGTCTCCTTGTTTGATGGGGTGGTGGGGGGTGCAACCCAAGCAAAGCTATAGGAAGTCATAAGAAAAAGAAGACTGAGACTGGGAAGTTTAGAATGTTATTTATGTTTAGGCTCATTAGAATGTAACTGTTTATGACATCTTTCTGTGTCATTGAAGCTCATCTGTAATTGCCTTTTTATACTTCAGTTTTGAGTCATTTAAGTGTTCCCCACCTGTTTGTTCCAAGGTACTAGAGAGAGATATGAGTCTCATGTGGAGACACCTGCCAACAAGAAACTGAAGGTAAACCAAAAGATGTCTCCTTGCCTCTATCCTTGCCTCCTCAGTTTGAGGGAGATACCCACTCTCTGAGGTAGCAATCATTTCAGAGAAACAAGGTAGGCCAGCATGGCTGGATGGGTATAGGTTACTGGCGTTAGTGTTGTTGTGGAATTTAAAAGACGTGTGTTATGGATGGAGGAAAATAGTAGATAAGAAGGTTGGCAAAAGTGAATGAGAGATTAGGAGCTTTCTGAATTTTGGAGATTTCTTAGGGAAAGGACAAATGTTTTCAATGAATTTGCCAAAATTATTTAAAAAACCAACTTATTAAAAATAGAGAAGGGAAGATCTATTAGTCCAGGAGTTTACAAGTCATAGGGTGTAATTGTAGAAGTACTCTGTAGGAGTTTATCATTCATGATCTAACCATTATTTTCAGCTGAAGCATGCATGCACACTTGCAGTTGTCACACATACAATTTAGAAGCTGAAAGAGGGAATTGTGAAGGATGCTACAAGAGAAGAAGGGCACATAATGAACATGAGTCATTACTAATACTAATTACACTGAAGAAGTATTCAAAAATGTAACAAGGGGACATTTCTCCTAATATCTGGAAGTTTCTTGGGATCAAAACAAGTTGCTACAGAATGGCATACAATAGCAGCAACAAACTGTGAAATCTCATTTAAGTGCTCAAAGTGTAGCATAATATTTTTTTTAAAAAAAATCAGGCAAGCTAAAACAAACTTAATAATAAAACAAACTTTGTGCCCATGATCTAACTCTCTTGAAAGATTAGATTACCAGAGCGCTGCATTCTACTAAAAACACAAAAGACAAGGAAAACACAGAAGACTACGTGTCAAATAACCACAACAGCACTGAAATAAAATCTGCTACTTGATTACATTTCTTCTCCATTAAGCCTTAAAAGGTCCTAGGAAACAGCATTAAGAGTCAGAGACAACACACAGTCCTGACCCTTTGACCTTCCTGATAGGAGGCTTGTATTGAACACAACTATCAGAGAAGCTACTAGGCATCCTTAAGCTGAACAACATGGTAAACGTGTATGAACTATTTTATAAGTCTTAGAGATAATGGACCCAGTCTACCTGATACAGCCTGGGTAAGCAGAAAATACCATAACCAGGAGGTACACTATTATTTAAAACCTGAGAATTGCTACTCACTTAAAGTCGCCCAACTAAGGCTGCAATCCAAAACCAAACTTGCTCAGTGCTATTTATTTCTAAGTGCAGATGCTTAGAATACTACTGCTTGCATGAATCTGAACCTAAATTGAAACTAACATTTTCCTAATCCTAATCACATGTCCAAATATTCACCCAAATAATACATTAGAAAGGACGATTTAAAAAAGGGCAGTGATGGCACACAAACTCTCAGAACAGTTTTACTGTTTATTCTAAATTTTTTATACCGAGAACCACTGTAGTTAAATACATGCAGAAATAAATCTTGTGCAAGAAAACTGCAGTTCTACATATGTTTGTTACAAAATAAATCCAATGAAACTCAGTCCTTAACAGCAGAGGACTCCAGCCAATTTATTACTGTAAGAAAAAAAACCTTTGCCACTCACAGCCACTTGTGCTGAATCCATGAACCGCAATCCAAAGTAGTCATTTTCAATGAGGTCCAGATGGTACATGATCTGCTCAAACAGCTGCTGTCCTTTGGCTTTTTTCTGAAATTGCAAAATGAATTCGAGTTAGTAGGATACATACCACTTGCTGATTAACATCACTTGTGAGGCCAATTCTGCATGCACCCTTACTGATAAATTTTATCCAAAAAAAGGCACACTCCCAGACACAAGATTATATACCGGACTACTGCTGGTTGTAAAAGCTACACAAGAGAGAGTGTTAATGCTTAAAGAATGATGATTAGCTAAAAAGTAGCGGGTTGGACCAGTAATAAGGCAAATTTTGAGGGTCAACTCAAAAATGTGTATTTCTTGGTTAGGCTGGCAGAAAGGTAGCCAAGGCACAATGCATGATCAAACAAGAAATACAGAGTGATTGAAAAATAACTCCCAATTTTAAAGTACTTATAATAAATTACAATATAGGGATTTACTTTGCACTCACCCGGTGAATATTAAGAGCTACCAATGATATAGCTATAAAGCTCAGAGAAGGGCATAAATACACTAGCTTACTTCGAATTAGCACTATAGAAATCACATGAAGATTGGAGCAAAGAATAAAACCTATGAAGTATACATATTCCAGCTGAATGAAAGGACTGTAACCCTTTAATGGAAAAAAATGGGTGTCAATTAAGATCAGTGTCCTAATTATTTTTCTTCCCTCTCCAATTCTTTCAGCTATGAAGAAACAGCTAAAGAATGGATTTTTTTTTCCTCATTACAGCACTGGATTTCTTTCTTTCCTTTGAGAGGTACTTTTAATCTCTACTACCCATAAGAATTCCTCTTACCCAAAATCTCTAACACTGTATTTATAGCTTGTGCATTTATGTACTCGCATTAAGAATTACGATAAAAATATAAAAAACACTATGTTGCCATAAAAAAACTTCAGTATATATTTTAAAGGAGGCAAGTTCTACAATGGGGTTTGGGATGAGTTACAATGCACCTAAAGGTTGCACAGTGAGGCACTAAACCCACCTTGGGAGATTATGGACCTGTAAGCATGATACAAAGTTCAACTTATAATATTGTTATTTGTCATAATAGTTCATGTATCACTAGCAGAACTCTTGAGTTGCCTGAACATGCTTGTTGAACTGTCAAAGAAAACTTGAAAACAGTGCTTTGTTGAACACACACCCAATTAATCAGAAACTAGTGATTAAGGATCCAATCTAGAATTCAGTGCTTGGTTTCCTGACACTTTACAGAATATTAAAAATGTTGCTATTTATAGAGGCTACTGAAAGAAGAATTCATGACTAAGCAGCTCACACAAATCAGTGGGAACCTTAAGTTACAACACAAGTAAAATATTGCAACAGTAAGGTATGGTAATCTTGCAACGATGGTAAGGTTCTTTGTAAACTCCTACATACGGTGGTGTCACTAGGTGGTGTGAGTCACACACACACTGGATGATGTAGACAGGGTGATGGTGAAACCACCTCCTGGCTACAATTTTTAAATATTGGTATTTTTACCAATAACACCTAGCTCTATCATTTGTTGTGTAATTTCATGCAGAGTGAAATGAAACAGCACAGAAATAGCTGTATTCCATCAATGGTTGTAGCAAAAATACCTGCAAGATGGGGCAATGGTGCATGACTATGCCCACTGCCTGGGGCATTGTCCTACCAACTGCATGTGAGGACAACCTTCATGGGGTGACATGCCAGCCTCCAGTATTACATGACAGAAAAACTGTCTCCACACAAAAAATACTAATCAGAGTCAAATATTATTCTCTGCCACAAATTATAGTAACCCAGAACAGAAATCTTAACTTGCCAATGACCAGTGCCAAAATCCTAACCTCCAGTTAGGCCAGCATAAGTCCCAGCACAAGTCCCATGCTGTCTTGGGACTCTCACAAAAGTGCTGTAAAGCACTTCTGCACCATTCCTGGGGGAGGCTTAGGCCAATGCACAGACATGACACCACAGAAACAGAAAGACCCAATAGGTTGTGGTGTCCTAGGTTAGGCATGCATCCTAGAAATTTAAATATTTTTATGTAATGTTCTAATGTAGCATGATCACAACTATCCAAAAAGTGCCCTGTAATGATATACTGTTGGGACAAACATGTGAAAACTTCACTTACACCAAAAGGCCCAATTTCTGAACACAGAATGCAGTTCATGGAAAGATGTGCCAACAATCTCATTTACCCACATACAGAGGACAATATTCTTGGGAAACTGTCAAGTCAGACGAAAGGGAAAAAACGTTATCAAGGCCTGGGAAATAATGAATGCCCCTAAGAATTCTCTCAATAAAGCAACCAGAATTTTCACAGCAAATCACCCCTACATTCCACTTCTTTTCTCCCACGCCCAACATCGTCAAAAGGTTAAGAAGCAAAATCCACTATACAAAAAATTCTGCTAAAGAAAATGTAACTGAAACCGAGAGTGACTGAAGAAACTGGTGTTGAGAACAAGGCTACATTTTCTTCTTTTATAAAAATGAGCAATTCAAATACTGCATTATCGCAGTAAGGTTTTAGATAAGCTCTAAATTTGGGGATCATTTGTTCACATGTTTCTTTTTTAGTGATCCCAATAGCTCTATAATAACACAGAACTCTTTTCCCCTATCAGAGTGGTAATTACTGAATCTGCAGCATTAGGACAACCTAAGATGTTGTCTTTAATTTGAGAAGACTTTCACATCTTTAATGGGACATAATTTTGTTTTACCGCTTAAAGAAATGGTCTAAAAATCAAACAATAAGTTTTCTTATCTAAATGAATCTTAATGTAATAACTTGACAGCAAAATAGCACTCCTCAACCTATCTTAGGGTCATAGAAAATTCCATGATTTTTGGCTCAAAGCTTGCCCCTTAACATATTTGTGAGATCAACTTATACTTGAGTATCTATGATAGGTCAGAGGAAGCTACATCATATATAGTCATGCAATTGGCTCATCTAATATTGGCTCTCCTGGAAAGCCACAACCAGAAAAGGAGTCTTTCTCAGGACTAGTGATTGCACCTGAGAACTCCTCTGTGCAAAGCATGTGCCCTAAGCAAAACATCTTAGTGATCTGCTTAGAATCAGATTTTGGCAACATGCACAGGACTGATTCAGTTTCTTATGACTGAGATCATCTGTCTCATAACTTGGACACTACTGAAAGATTACTGCTTGAAGTAACTGAATTCAGTAACATACTGATATATTCAGTTATGCTGAATAATATCACGCCCAGTGATATTAATTTCCCAATTTCTACATGTAAATTTTCTGCGCAAGAGATTCCTTCACAGTGATACTCCACATAAATGCTAAACTCATCTTCCTTTTTAAACTTTTTTTTGCTCAAGTTGGAGCTACTCCAAAGAAAAAGCAGTTAAGAACTTCAAAGTTACATAGTAATTTCCAATAAAGCATTAACTACATTCTTCACAAAAGAGACCACAAAATTTTTACTAAAGAAAGAGTAATATCCCTTCTGATTCTTTAGAACCTCTGCACTAGTAAATGCTATATTCGTCAAAAGGACACAGCAGGCAAAAAAACCCACAAAATTATCTTAACAGCAGTTACATTTCACAATGGGCTATATCTCAGTCACATAAATAAAACGTTTAGGTTCTAATAAAAGTTCATGAAGTTTCTGAAAAAAGATGTGGCTGACACCAACCGAAGAAAGGGCTTTTGGGGATGTCATATAGACTATCAGATATGAGGAGAAAATCTGTTCAATACTTAATTCAAAAAGCAGTGCACAAAACTATTGCTTTTTCTTCAAGTAATGATCACCAGTTTCTATGTAATTATAAGAGAAAATACGTTCTGAAATTACATGCCACTTGACATCCATCAGACCAGCATATTTACAATTTACACACTGCCAAATGATGCTCAAGTTCCCTTAATCCAAAAGCCTGGACATCCTATTCTGCAATTTAACTAAGGGAGAAAAATAGACAAGGTGTACCCCACCTAACACCACTCTTACCAAACATACTGATTTGCATGATCTGAAGATTTTAAGAGTTGTATTCTATGTTCAAAATTCATATTTTACACAGAAACTACACGAGAGTAACCACTGAAGGCAAGTAACAAGGACCATGGCAACAACATGACTCCTCATTTTACTTGCTTCCTGGTTTTTCCCACAAGGGAAGGGTAATGAGCAAAAAGAGGACAGCCGCAGTGCTGGAGAGGAAAGTGCCAGCACTATGATCCTTGCTTGCTTTCCTTTCCAGAAGGGAAAAATAAAGATAATGAAGTAAAGATGATACAGAAGAATCAAGAAAAGCATGGTGACAGCAGGAGAGTCTCATCCCACAGCTGAGATAATCTTCCTAGCTGTCTTCTAAACAGGGAGGGTTGGCAGAGCAAACAAAAGAAGAAATCTTCCTCCTGGTCCCTCCGGTCTTTGACCAACCCCCTTGAAACAGAGAGCTGGGAAAGTGATCGGCAAGGCTGAAGGACAAGATGGCCAAGGCAGTAAAGGTAAACAGGCAGTGAAAGGCATAAAAGAAGTGGGGAGATTACTTATCCCAATGCACATATGAGAGAGAGGATTAGCCACTACACCCTGATGACAAAAATACAACTTGCAAAACAAGCCTGAACCCACACCCCAAACATCTGAATGTAAACTCTGGTGTAGCCATAGTGCAGCTCCAGTAGGCCTCCATCAGTCTTGAAAGACTACGGTATCGTGCTTGGCACTACATACGCTGCATGCGAAGCACAAAAGCCTGGGTTAGATTGTTATGGAGGATAGACCGTTACCCAAGCAGCAAATTCCCCCCCCCACTCCATGCCACTGAATTAGTCCAATGGAAAGACAGAGCCAATACAATTGGATCCAGCTGGCGTCGCAGAGCTGGGCTGACAGGAGCTCACCCTGCCTTGTGGGGCCGACCCGGGTCTCGATCCCTGGCCTGCTGCTTAACAAAGTGTCTTAACCACTTGCGCCACCCACAGGTCCACCAGTGCAGCTCCACGTAAGGAAATACATGTACCTACACCTTGAGAAAGCCCAAGTGACTTTCCATCCACCAGGGGATGCAACACACATCCACTAATACAACTGCACCAGTACTGGAAAATTGGACTGGGTCCTTACAATGGGACAAGCATAAAAAAAACCACTATTTTAATTTTTGTAGAACTGTAGTTGCAAGAGACTAACTAGAATTCATATCATAATACTTTTTAAAAGATCCGTTTTCTGCGACGGTTAATAGTCCAACTCAACAACTATGTCAACTGCTAGCACCTATTTATAATTTCTGCATGTTTATTATGACACATGCTCACATATTATGCACACTCATAACTAAAGCACAATTATTTTCTTAAACATATGTCAGCAATGTTGAAAAAGAAACTACAATTCTCACATACCGGTAAGTCCACACTGACATCAGTTCCATCCAACAGTGACACACGACATGTAATTATGGATCTTGCATCTCCAGATGCAGGGATATGAGTTGCAGCTCGTTGAGCCTCTCTTAACCGTTCCTTCTCGGCGTGTTTACGTACAGATCTGCGCCCAAGTGTTCGCCGAAAGAAGCTCAGCATCCTTACTAAATTAGACAAGAGAGATTATAAACACTTCAAGAAAAAAATAAAAATTTACAGCTAAAATGTTTTTTAAGAGCCAAAGTAATTATGCATTTATGGAAAGTAGTTCCAGTGTCTGACATTTTGCCCAGAAGTTTTAGATAAAAGTTTTAGAATAGTTTTGTTATCTACAATACCTGTAGATATTTCAGTAAGACTCCATTGTATTTTAAAGAAAAGGTTTGAGGAGCAAGGTTTGAGGTTGAGCAAAGGTTTGAGGAGCAAGAAGACACTGACTCCTGTGCTGACTAAAGATTTGTTTCTAAATAGTGTTTTGTGCAGTTGTTCAAAAGTTGTAAGAAAAAGTACAGACTTCAATATATTCATTAATAATTTGGTTTAGAATAATAATGAATATGGAAAGTCTAGTTGTTTCAAAAAGAAGCTTACATACTAGCTTTCCTATTTCCAAAGCCCAGATTTTGCTCACACTTGTTAAATTCTGTTTTTATATAAAGCAGATACTTTGTCTGCAATAAGATTCCATAAAGTTTTGGAGGCGCAACAGAGGAAGCCAGGCCAATCCCATATGAGCATGAAGAGCACTCTAGAGTTTGCACCTTGCATGACTCATAGCAGATTCCAAACAATCTAGGTCTCTGACAAGGGTTTCATCCTTCACTGCGAGCCAAAAGGATAAACTGGCAAATACGCCTTCCACCTTCTGTCTGTCTGGACTTGCCTGCCACATACTATCGCTGCAAGAGGTTGGAATTCTTAAAAGGTCAAATTAGCACAACTGGAAGATTTAAATTTTAACCACTCCGGAGAAATTGCTTGTGGCATAAGCCTCTAGTAATATTAATGGCTATTTCTACCAAAATAATCCAATATTATCTATTCCAAGACCCCATTCTGCTCAAGAAGAACAAGTATTTATCTTAATTAGATGTGTTCTTTTAAAGAACTCAGGCTTACAATCTGCATTCTTAAGAAATGAACATATAAAGCTTCCTTTTTCTGAATCAGATCGTTGCTTCGCTCACCTCAGTACTGACAGCAGGCTTTCCCCTAACCCTGTTATTTAAGTTTTAAAAAGCCATGTAAAGCCAATTCTGCCTATTACATCCCTGTTACTTAAGTTATTTTTTTAAAAAAAACCCTTTTAAAGCCATTTTGCCATACACGCAAAAGGGATCAAATGTGTATAGCTGTAGGCTGGGAAAAATGGGTTTAAATTAGATTTAATTTAATGATATGCAAATCAAGTAATACTGAGCCATGTCTTTCCCCAAACAGAGTAGCAGTTAGAAGCTTTTTACCATGTTTTTCTTCAATGGAGATGCAAAAATGAAATGTGATTTTTCACAAGCTATAATAAGAGTTTCATATCATGTAGCCTGGGTGAATGTCCAGAGCCACTGGCAGACTAATATGCATTGTCAGACATGAAGATGTTTCATCATACTAATAGTCTAGCCCACTATCATCAGCACACCTGCTCAGCATCACCTTCAGGTTTAAATGAGCCATATGCACACATGCAGAGAACATCTTTTCACCTATGGCTAGATGCAAATTGCTGCACAATTGGACAGAGAATACCTTCAGTGTGACTACAGGATGTCTTAGACCAGTGCCTGAGAAGTGAGTATCAAAATGTACAGGTGTATGTAGCTAATATGTGCGTTGACTGTGAATGTGTGTGACTGCAATACGGGGTTACTAAAGAACCATTTCTGAGAACTGACCCCCCCCCAAAAAAAAAAAAAAAAAAAATACCAGTCTGGGTAAAGTTGCTGTTTGGAAGTGATCTATCTCATAGTAAAAAAAAATTTTAAATTTTCAGCCTAGTAATCTAACAAAGCTTCCAAGACCTCTCTGCTGGATTAAAAGGGGAAATAAGCTATCATTAGCATAGCAAAGAACTTTTCAATTAATTTCAGCACAGAAAGTTTCAATTAATTTCAGATTTTGGCAGCCCACAAATGCCCATTTTGATTAGTGGAGCTGAAAATATCAGAACTGGCAAACATACAGCATAAGTTGTTTCTGTACAAGTCTCTGACAACCATCCAAACGGCCAACAGTTTGCATGACAACTATTTGCTGAACAGCTCAAACTGCCATTTCTGTTACTCACAAGATGTTTCATGAACCCAAAGTGAATGAAGAGACCCTCAAAACAGCAATATACTTACACCACTGGCATCACCACATGAACAAGCCCATATCCTCAATTATGTGTTAAGGAGCCAAAGAAGCAGTGGAAAGAAAAAGAATCCCTGAGCTCTAGTATGATGTAAATATGGGTGGCTGAGTCAAGAGTTATAAACCTGTCAATTTTGAAAAGAGGCTCATTTTAAAGCAAGCAGTTTTCAAATTATGGGCACAGTCCAGAGTAACTATGGGGAGTCCTTGCTCCAGTGTAAGAATAATTTACTCTGGATTGCAATATGAATTTCCAACAGGTTTTCACTAGGCGGTGCAGTAACTACGGGTACACGTTATGTCTCTTATGTGCTCCCATAGTTATTCTGGATTGTATGGTACGTCACGTTAAAACCCTCAAACATTAACTATAACCAAACATGAAAGGTTCAGAGTGTATTTCTGTTGCAACTACAGGACCATTTAAGAATTTAGAGAGAAAGAAAACATTTTCTTACTTGATCCCAACTAAGCAAAAGTCAGCTACCAAGATATTATAATAGTAAAAAAGTCACTTCTGTACAGGAAGTTGCATGAGCACTTCCATTTAGATCAGCATTTCTCAAAGTGGGGGTCGGGACCCCTTTGGGGGTCGCCTAGAGCTTTCCTGGGGGTCACCTAAAGACCCCTGGTGCAGGGGGCCAGGTCAGGCTTGCCAGACCTCCTGGTGTAGCCGCACATGCACTGGGGCTGATGACAGCCTCAGGGCCCAATCCTATGCATGCCTACTCTGAAATAAATCCCATTATAGTCAGAGGGGCCTTTACTCCCATGTAAATGTGGATAGGATTGCAGCCTCAGGGCCCAATCCTATGCATGCCTACTCTGAAATAAATCCCATTGTGTTCAATGTGTGCATAGAACACACATTTCATTTGTAACAATGAAAATACATCCTGCATATCGGATATTTAGATTACGATTCATAAAAGTAGCAAAATTACAGTTATAAAATAGCAACAAAAATAATTTTATGGTTGGGGGGGGTCCCCACAACATGAGGAACTTAAGGGGTCACAGCGTTAGGAAGACTGAGAACCACTGATTTAGATAGACATATGTAATAATCATATTTGAATACGTTTCATTATGTGTAGGAAATTTCACTCGATTCAGATAGAGGGAAAATTCAGCTAAAATAATGTGCAACATGATCACAGCATGCTGGTTTCAAGGAGTAAATGCTGGAACTTGAACTAGAAGATAACTTCTGAACAGAACCACCCAAGACTTCCTGGTGTCTGAAGCACCATTGCCTCATGCCACCTCACTCCCTTCTCAATGCTGCCTCTGCTATGTGGGGAGATGTGGGGGTGGGTATCTGCAAGTAGTGTGAATGGAGAATAGTAGCACAATGAAAGTAGTAGCACAATGGAGAAAGGCAGTAGAAAGTAGTAGCACTACAATGGTAGTAGAAAGTAGTAGCACAATGGAGAATGGCAGGAGAGAGGAGACAAGTGAACAGGAAGCAGATAGAGAACAGAAGGGAAGGTCAGAATACACAGATAGTTGACAAAATTGAACAAGGGTCATGAAGGCAAGAAAGGACTGGAAGAAACAGAGGACAACCTGTGAAGTGAAAAACAAGAGCATGGAGGCAGGAGAAGAGAGGGGAAGAAGCAAAAGCATGGAGCCAGAAGAACAGGAGCCAAAGGCAAAAGGAGGAAAACAAGGCCAAGGAGAGAGGCAAAGGACACATGGGAAGGAATTAATATAGAGGTCCACCAACAGGAGGCCTGGTGGTGGAAAGCAGATTCAGAAAGAGATAGCTATACCGCCAGCAGCATCTAAAGGTGCCCAAGTTGTATCTCTCCTCTGATTTAGAATGATATCCCTGACAAAAGGCATTACAACAAACCCAAAGGCTCAGTGTATTTAGGAGGCAAAACATCAAAAGAACTGGGTGACCAAGTTTTTTTTTAGTGTGCCTGTCATGCGGGCTCGAGGGGGTAACATGGGTGGATGATGTCTCCTCCCCTGGGGTTCTTGCCAATATGGAATCAGGCACACTACTAAAGTAATTGCACGGAGACAGGTGAGGCATCTCAATAACTAGAGCTTTACTTCTATCCATGATAGAGGCACTTCTTTGGTACAGGTTTCAAAAGGTTTAACAGGTAAGTAATCAAACACAAGTCCCTCTTAACTAGAGATAAAGTCCAACAATTCCCTGCATAACAGGAAAGTAACTCTTCTCACGTTTAGTCCTTTAAAGCAGGTAAGTAACAGGCATCTCCTTCCAAGCTAACGCCTAAGTTGCACCAGCATGAACATACCTCCTCCTTCCCTTTGCCTGTCCTTTCCCAGTCTGCTCTTCTTCCCGCCTTTTCTGCTCCTTTTATCCATTCCAGGGGCCCCTTCCCCTTGGGAGCTTCCACCCCTCTGCTCTAGGAGGGGTGGAAGGTTCCACCACCACACAGGCCCTTTGATGGGTCCAGGCCTGTGAAGGGTGAACCCTTCCCCCTGGTGCCATCCTGGGCCTTCTTTGAGTCGGCCATTCTCAGACCTCTGCAGCCTCTCTCCACTTCTTCCTCCCTTCCTCCTGTTTCCTGAGGAACCTCTCTGCTCCCTTTGGGCCTTCTTTCCTGCTCTACCGTTCTTCAGTCTTTCTGTCCCCGTCTCTCTCTCCTAAGGGGGGTCCTAGAGACTGGCACCCGGACTGCGGAGCCACAGTGGCAATCTGTGTCCCCCTCCACATATGACACCTCGAGGTGCATCAAGTCCTTAGCTAGCTCCTCCTCCGGGGTCTGCCCTTGGGTTCCCTCACAGTGCCCCTCAATACTATGTAATAAAAGAGGCTGCACCAGCCAGTTTGGATCTCCTTAATTTTCAGGGTAGGCTTCCAGGTCCCTGATGTAATGCACCTTTGAGAAGGACTTAACCTCCCATCTGAGAAAACAAAATATAAGCCAAAATTCTCCTTAACAGTTTGTGCATGGATAATATAGTATAAAAAGTTGCCACACAAAGCTCAGAGGATGGAAACTGGTGAAAAGGAAAGAAAATCAGGAGTTTATTGTAAAACTAGGAGCTCATAAAGCCAGAGCCTGGTGCCCCACAGGGAATAGGAGCCTGTCATTTTCTTTTGCTGAGGCACTGTTACCGGCACCCTAGATCTCCAGTGGTTAAAGGCACTTTGCACAGTAGCAATATATGTACAATAATATATATATATGCACACTCAGAAGTATACTATGTTTAAAAATACTTTAAAAACTGTGACTAATTCATCAGAAGACTCTCAAAATGGATGTAGGGCTATGTACTGAAGTCTAGAACCTACTGTGCTGGGGTGAGGCTGTCAGGTGAAAGACATAAGGTGCAATCCTAAGAAATTGAGGCCAGCCTAACTCACCTGGCCTACGTTTATGTGATGGTGTGGCAAGGTCCGCGTATGCCTATGTACTGGCCTAACCCTCCCAGGAACAGGACAGAAGTGTCTTACTGCACTTTTTTAACACCCTCAGGTGAACAAAGGATTTATGCTAGGGTTTAGGCCAGCCTAAGTAGAGATTAGGATTGCAGCCCTAAGTACTGGAGGGGCCCCAAAATACCTGAATGCCTAAGGTTCTGACAAAAATAATAACGAAACCCAGTACTTCTCATCAAGGGAATAGTGGTGCATGAAAAGAAACAGGAAACCAAGGCTGCAATCTGATGCACACCTACCATACTTAGGAGAAAGTCCTATTGAACATTGTGGATTTATTTTCTAGTCAACATTGCAAAATATTGCTCATGCAAAACAGTGATGAATGCAGGTGTAATACTTTCAGGCACAACTAAATCTGAGGATGCAAGTCTATTTATTTAAGAGATTTATATGCTTCCTTTCCACCCTGATTAAAGGACCTCAAAGAGGCTTACAAAATAATATAAATACAAAAAATGCTGAAAAAATTAATATAAAACAATTAAAACCATAAAAAACAATAAGACACAAGTCAACAGCAATTCTAAATGAGAGTTAAGATGGACATAAAAATGAAGAGGTTGCAATCCTATGCTCGCTTATCTGGAAATTAGTCTCACTAAGAGGACTTACTTCTGAGTAGAGTGCATAGAATTGGGCTCTAAGTTTGCAATCCTAGCCACTCTTTCCTAAGAGTAAGCTCCATTGACTTTAATGGGACTGACTTCTGAGTAGACATGGACTGGATTAAAAGCTTCAATCCTAGCCACTCTTTATGGGAGTAAACCCCATTGACTTTAATGGGACTGACTTCTGAGTAGACATGGACTGGATTAAAAGCTTCAATCCTAGCCACTCTTTCCTGGGAGTAAACCCCATTGACTTTAATGGGACTGACTTCTGAGTAGACATGGACTGGATTAAAAGCTTCAATCCTAGCCACTCTTTCCTGGGAGTAAACCCCATTGACTTTAATGGGACTGACTTCTGAGTAGACATGGACTGGATTAAAAGCTTCAATCCTAGCCACTCTTTCCTGGGAGTAAACCCCATTGACTTTAATGAGACTGACTTCTGAGTAGACAGAACTGGGTTGTAAAAGTTGGTGTGGATTGTGTATAGTTTTTCCTTAACCCACAAGAACCAGCAGCCCCATCCCAATGCAGCTTCCCCCCTCTCAGCACCTGCTGCCCTTGAAACCCCACAGGGTTTAATCCAGTGAGTGAGCCATGTAAACACAGGACCCTCCAGACACAAGAGATGCTTGTGGGGCGGTGTGGATGGGGGAGTGGCTCTAGGGACGGCTTTAGAGCCCAACCCCAGGCATGGCTACTCAGAAGTAAGTCCCATGACAGTCAATGGGCTTCCTCCCAGGAAAGTGTGGCTAGGACTGCAGCCCTCTCCGTGGGGCTCCATGTGGAAGGTGCTGGGCTCGACCCATAGAGGAGGAAGGGGGGGTCTGAGCTCAAGGCCAGGCGCCTTCCCGGGATGGGGGGACTGGAGAACCTGCAGGGCTCCTGCTCTCCTCAACCATCGCTCTCTCTCTCTCTCTCTCTGCGCCCCCCCCCGACCCACCTCCTCGCCGGCGACTCACCTGCTGGCCCAGCCGCCACTCTCCTCTCTGAGTCCGCCGCTGCGCTTCTCCTTCCCAGCCCGACCTGCGGCGGCGAAGGAATGAATCCCGGCTGGGAGGGAAGGAAGGAGGGGACGAGGGCGGAGGCAAATGGCCGCTGAGCAGGCGGAGGAGCCGCCCCTGGCCTCGCCCTCTCCCCCTCCCCTCACAGGGCTCAGGAAGAACCCGCAGGAGACCCACCTGCACCTCCCCTCAGGCACAGCACAGCCCCCCTCCAGCCATCTCTCCCTCCAGCCAACCCCTCTCCCTCTGCCCTCCAGCCATCCATCTCCCTCTAGTGACCATGACTATATGAAAAATACAGTATGTACACGTCTACGTATGTATATACAGTAAGCTCTCTCTCTCTCTCTCTCTCTATATATATATGTATATGACTAAAATATACAGTATGTATGTCTACATATGCATATGCAGTGTGTATATATATACACACACACAAACATGCATGCAAACACACTATATATGTAATTTAATATATATTAAATTACATAGTGTGTGTGCATGCATGTTTGTGTGTGTGTATATATATATACAGTATATGTATATGTAGACATATACATACTGTATATTTTAGTCATATACAGTATGTATATGTCTACATATACATATACTGTATACTGCATATGCATATGTGTATGTAAGTTTGTGTGTGTATATATATAATGTGTGTGTATATACTGCATACGCATATGTAGACATATATATACCATATATTTCATATGGTCATATACAGTATGTATATGTTTACACATGTATATACAGTGTGCTTGTGTGTATGTATGTGTGTGTATACACACACACACAAGCTTAAAAGCCACACTCCATATGGACTTTTAAACCAGCTCCTGCAGAGGGTGTTTTGGGTCTTGAACCCAAAACTAAAGGTACTTCTGGTCCATCTTAGAAAACAGCCATTTTGAAGAAATAACTTTGAATTCCTCAGTTCAGTCCATGGAACTTGAAAACCTCACTGTAGGTTTTGTCAGTTATTTTCAAATTTGAATTTTTAACTGTTCCCTCCTCATCCAGCCACAAATCCCAATGCTGGATGTTATAATAAGTCTATGGGCACAATCCAGAGTAACTACGGGGAGTCCTTGCTCCGGTGTAAGAACAATTTGCTCTGGATTGCAATATGAATTTCTCATAGGTTTTCACTTGGTGGTGCAGTAACTATGGGTACACGTAATGTCTCTTATGTGCTCCCGTAGTTACTCTGGATTGTAGGGTATGTAGAGCAAGTGTGGGTGGAGCTAGAGGACCTGTGTGGAGTTGTGTTGTGTGTGGAGTGTAGGGTTGGCTTGTTTGGGGGGATTAATCCCAGGACCATCCCAATTCCAAAAAGGATGGACAGACAGAATTAGCCTTTTATTGGTGTATATGTATACTGTATATGCATACGTAGACATATACATACTGTATATTTCATAAAGTCATAGTCATATTTCATACATTTCATAATGTATACTAGTAAAATGAGCCCAGGAGTAAAATACCCCCATGCCCCATCCCCCCTGTGTCCCATCCCCCCATTGCACAACACCGCACAATACCCAAGCACATCATTCCGCCCTGCACAACATCCCACCCCAAGCAACCCCACACCCCAATCGTGGGCACTGCTACTGAGTAGGTGCAGAATTTGGGGCTGGGTGTTGATCAGTCTTCAATGTTAAGTACAAGCCAAAAATGTGTTGCTCACCTTTTCAGCCCCTTAGGGGTTAGATTTCTACAAATGTTTCTTGGTGGCTGCTCCTGTAATGGAGCAAATATGTTCCCCGAATTTCATGCTTCTTGGCCCAGGAGTTGGGGGGTTGATGTACATGGAGGGGTTTGAGCGCCGGGGGGATTGAAATGCCTGGGGTGTTGTGCATGGGGGTGTTGCACATAGGGAGGATGGTGCACGACGGGTATTTTACTCCTGCGAAGCGGGTACATGTTGCGAGTTTCTAATGCATATCTTGCTCTACTCAGTCCCAATACCTTAGGGATGAAAGGGCAATGATTGAGTGCAATTATTTCCCTTTCAGAGTTTGCAGTATAAAACCTCAGTTCAAATAGCTTTCTTTGGGGTATGAATAATGTAGTTCAACTGCACTACTTTTCTTCTTTCATCCATCGCCTTCAGTGTATACAACCTCTGAGTCTTTCATAGCCCATGTTACCAGTCATCTCAGGGCCCAATCCTATCCAACTTTCCAGTGCCAATTCACTGCAAGATAAAGGAATAAAATGTTCCCTTATGTTGAGGACACTTCCATGACTGCCTCCCTTGCAGGACGCAGGGTACATCCTGTTATCATGGCACATCAGTGTTGGAAAGGATTGAAGGCTCTGTGTCTTTCTTTGACTGTCAGATTTGTTGCTTCTTTCCCTTGTTGCTCTTTATTTTTCTTCCCAAATTTGTTCTTATTTAAGCAACAAAATAGTTTAAAAACCTTCATTGGGGAAATGTTTTATTAAAATTTTATTCTAACATAAGATAATATGGACAAATTTTAACATAAACCCACACATTTTCTTTAGCAGATTTGGCAGACAAGGGATAGTAACCCCAGGAAACGACTGAATACATCTACAATGAATGAGTACAGTTAGCAAAAATGGTAACTACAAAAACTCTTTCATAGCCCATCACCAAACTGTATATTCAGTGAAAGAGGAATACGTTTGCATTTTATTCAAAAACTTGGCCAGTGTTGATACTAATATGCTTGTGAAATTCAAGCCACTGTAGTCTACTTCCAAACACCTAAAATATGTATATATATTTATATATGTTAGCAACAGAGGTTTGATCTCCAAAGAACACCAACTCTTCTTGCCTGTTCACAAGGTCTCTGCACTTTGGATGGTGTGGTGTGAAAGTTCAATCTAAAACATGGAAGATCCAAGTTGAAATCTTCACTCAGCAATGAAGCTTCCTTATCTCTCAGACCCTCAGGATTGTTGTGGGAAAAACCTATGGGATATTGGTCAAAAAATGTGAAAAATAGAACAAAATTTTTAATGTCACATTACTCTAGTTTAAGGTAAGTTACCCCTCAATTTGTAGGAATCTGAGATATAAAAAATTGTACCGTGCCAGTCTAAGCCCTTAGGAAAATCATTCAACTGATGCGCAACTTGGTAATTCCATTTTTTCAAATCCTATCCTGTTCATCCAGTTCCAGAGCTCAGCACTCTTGCAATAGTGGAGGAAATTCCCCACCTGTTTTACTTTACAACCTTATACAGCAATTCCTCACTAGTTCCCAACTTGTACATTTCCTCTTACCAATTTGTATGCCTTCTTGTTACCTCTTTACTGCTATTGATATGGTCATCTCTTCAGTCTTTGTCTTCTCTGGGATGGAAAAGGGGAACCTTCTTTACCAAATGGGTTTTCCCCATCCATCAGATGAGACAGGGCTGGATTTGATTGAAGTATCCTTCCTGACAGGTTGACACAACCCAATCCAGCTGCAGTTCTCTAAGAGAGGTTGTGCCCCTAGAGCTCAGCCAGTCACCTCCTTTCCATTCATCTCCTTACCTCAGGGAGTTATTTGTTGGTTCTGGAGCTTCCCTCCAGAGGTTCTTGGGCCCAGTTGTCTCAGGATCAGTAGGCCTCCTCATCCCCAGACTGGTGTTCCTTCACCGGACTGCAGTGGCCAAGGGGGTGGAGGTCACGTGTCTGGATCTATCACTACGCAGTCCCCAGCACTGCTCCCTCCTCCCACCATCAGCAATGGTACATCTCGGGTGCAGCCACAGACCCTGGAGACATCTCAATCAGTTATTTTTCCTCAAGTCTGTCCAACAGAGATGAGTGGCGAGGGCAGTGATGATCCATGGTGGCACCAACTGCTTCATTCTCCACATTCTGCCTAGACCCAGGTGGGTCCCAAAACTTCACAACTGGCCTGCTGTTGTCTTGGCAGAAGGAGCTGGCAGGGCTCCTTTTGTCCACACATTGAGCTGTGAAGGGCAGAGCAAGTACCTTCTTTAAATTTCAGTGCCCATCCTGCCCAACACTCCCATGCTTCAGTAATTTATCTCACATTTATGAGGTAAACCTATCAGGCGCCATTTTCCATCCATGCATTCTGTCATGGACTGTTAGGTGCAAAGTACCATTTTACCTTAGGTAAGTGCTAAGTAATGGCTCAGCCTATCAGAGGGGGGCAAATTTTGGCTTCTCAGGTGCCTCACTGGGACCTCTTTTGACTGCCCAGCCTGCTTGGAGGGGAACCTTCCCCAGGAGCACCTGTCTGGTGGAAGGTTAAACAAATTGTTAAATGTAGGCGATTGCCTGTCCTTTTGGGGCCTGTTCTTTGAGTTTCACGGTTGTTGCTTCCAGGTCCAAAGGCATTGCTCACTTTTGCAGCTACATTTGGTTGGTTTACCAAGTTGCAGATTGGGACCATTCCAGGCAGTGGAGGGGTTGTCCTTCTTGGGCTCTGTGAACAAGCTTGGGTTTCTCAACCCCTCCCATCAGAGAGGAGACTTCAGTCAATTCTAGCTCTGTCTCATTGGATGAGCAGGGCAAACCCAAGTGGTAAAGAATGCCCCCTTTTCCCCTTCCCAAAACAGGACACTTACAGGTAAGAAATTCCTAACTTTTCATCTCTCTGACTTGTTCTTCACACTTTAAAACTTAATCTGCTGCTTTTTCGTGAGCTTTTCTAATGTCCTGTATTAATAAACCAATACAATTCAAGCCTCTTTATAATCTTCATCTTTTTCTATTCATCTCCTTGTCCCTCTGTCCATCAAATGTTAATCTTCTTAGTCAACCTCCACCTTCTTGTGCTATTTTTCCTTCACATGTTCTCACTCTTTAATAGCCCTGCCTGTGTAGAACATCTCCACTTTAGATACGTACCAGACTCTGTTTGGCCCTTCCCTTTAAGTAATTATTAAACACACATCTTTTTTTCTCTCGTACTTCCTTCTTGGTCATGTTCTATTTTGGTTCCTTGCCCTATGTATTAATACAGTGATTTTCAACCTTTTTCATCTCATGGCACACTGAACAAGGCACTGAAATTGTCAAGGCACACCATCAATCGTTTTTACCATTGACAAGGCTCACCAGACTGTTCAAATCCCCCAATTTTCCTATTAATGAATGTTAATCCCCAAATTCCCACGGCACACCTGAGGACTATCCATGGCACACCGGTGTGCCATGGCACACTGGCTGAAAATCACTGTATTAATGTTACAGCTAGCGTTTACTACCTATTTTTATAAATCACAAACTACAGCACCACAGTCTGCATTTACCCCATCTACCCAAAATATACTCGAACCTTTCCTAGTTACTAGTGGATTACTGGGGGGGGGGGGGGCAGGAGAGTGAAAGTTGAATATTTAAATTTTGGCCCCATTATGTCACTGAGAGAGAGGTTGGGAACACTTAAAAATTAATGAAGAAGCATTCTTCAGCAGTCCTCTAGATAAGTGAAAGCTTTGTGTTGGAAACAGATGCATTTTGACACAATTACACATACTCCTGGATTCAATGCTAAGTCACTGCATTTCTTCCATTCCGTAATAACTACCCAACCAGATAATACAGTGTTGCTGGATGTCTACATGTCACAGTCCTACAAAAAAGAAAACAACACAACTGTAAAATCAAAAAAAGAATAGGAAAATTGGATTTAAAAAACAATTTATCTTTCAAGTGTCACTCGTTTTTACCCAGCTCACTGGTGTACACATTTCATCCCTGTTTCATATTTGAAATGTTGAGTAGAAGTGGCTTTTAGCACATATTTCACAAGGTGGTGCAGGTTATTAAACTTTTGCAAGGTTGATTAATGCAGGTAGAGAAAACTCTTCAGCAACATACAATAGTGGAAGAACATGGGTTTAATACTACATGTAAAAATAAGAAAATCACAACACAGACTACCATTTTAATCTCTGTTATGATGTAACTGAACTTTAGGAATGTGTTTCTGAGTCCGTTAAGACTAAGGCTACAATCCTAAACACATTTTCCTGGGAGTAAGACCTATTGAACACAATTGGGGTTTACTTCTGCAGTGGTTGGCTTCAGGGGATTCTCACAGGTTCTATAGAACCTTTTGTCAATGAGTGCCTGGTTCTGAGAACCGGTTACTAATGGGACATAGAACCTATTGTTAATTTAGGTTATTAAGACATAGAACTGTTGTTACTTTATTGGAATCCCACCACTGCTTCTGAGTAGACATGGTTAGGATTGTGCTCTAAGTTAACAGAACAAGATGCACATTACTGAGCTTCTAAGTTCCTAAAACTTGTAAAAGAAAACCTAAATCTCTATCATTATTTTCCTAAGCCAAGATACATGAAAATTGAGTGACCCCAAACGCATCCAAGAACAAAGCCTTTATATTTACTCATAAGCACAGTATTGCAAAAGATTTAAAGAGCCTTTTAAGGAAGGCTTGAACAATGAAATTGCCCTAATGCCAGTTCCAGATTCCTAACACCCAACAAAGCTCAAAGAAATAGCACTTCCATTTATCTTCTTGCATACCTGCATTGGGGTGGAAGGCTAGTGACTCAGGAGAGTCCGGGGAACAAAGCCTTCTTCAAGTGTGTGGCTTTGTTCTTGTGAGTTTCCCTGCTTCTTCTATTACCTTAGGAACTCCAGAAGGAATACTTGCTACATATTTTACAGGTATGTCAAAACGCCCTAGTGACTTGCCCTAGTATGTGTTAAGTACTCCCTGAAAACGGGAAAGTCAAGAGTGAATCACACAAACATGAAATCAGAAGTCCCATCAATGTAATGATAGTTCCAGCCAAAAGGTGGAGACTGATCAAGTTACACAGTATTCAACAGAACATTTAATTAAATCCAAAGATAACAAGGCAGCACAATGTTTCCTGCTGGAGAGAAAGTTATAGGTGTGTCAGCTCTGCATATCAGGAACTTGCCTCTTCCGTTGTCATTTAGGACCTAAAGTCTAAATCACTTTAGACCAGTGGTTCTCAAACTTTTAGCACTGGAATCCACTTTTTAGAACAAGAATCTGTCAGGACCCACTGAAAATGATATCATGACCAGAAGTGACATCAAGCAGGGAATTTTTAACATTCCAAGGCTACCTACCTACCCACATCTGCCAAGGAGCAAGTCCCATTAACTTTCATTGTTAAAAACACATAAATAATATATTTTTCAAAGTACAGAATGGTAAAATTTCTCCAAATGCAGTCACATACCATGGTAGCACCAAGTCTACTATATTAAAAATAAAATGAATGAGGACCCAACTGAAATCGGCTCGGGACTCACCTAGTGGGTCTCAACTGACAGTCTGAGAAACACTGCTTTAGACCCTTTTAAAGAGGCAATTTGTGGCATAAAGATTCCAAATAATTGCCATTTGTAGGGAATACCATACATAGTTTTTATCTACTTCTGGCAGAATTAAAAACATATTCATACTATCACTCCAGTCTAAGGGGATCAGCCTCATCCTCAATGGAAGGACAGCAGTGAGTATAATGTCTCTGTATAAAGGTAAAGGTTCCCCCCACAAGTTGCCTTGGTATGTGTGACCAACTGCGGAGTAGTGCTCATTACCATTATAAGGTCAAAGAGCCAGTGTTCTCCAAAGATGCTTTTATGTACTGGCATGACCGAATGCCAAAGCACACAGAATGTTGTTACCTTCCCATTAGGTTGGTAGCTGGGCAAGTAAGGGGAGTTCACTCTGTCTTGCAGTACTTGGATCTTGAACTGCCAATCCACCTTCAGACTGACAAGCAGTGTTTCAACAAGTGAGCTACTGCTGCCTGGAGTTAACCCTAGATTTCCTGGTTATCTTGCCAGAGCAAGAGACCACTGTTGACACCACATCCCTTCTCCTCAAGAAATTTTGCATGTTTCAGATACAGAGTGCTGGGATAGTTCTCCAAAGCAAATCTATTTGAGAGCCATCAAAGGACAAGGCAACATTCACATGGCAAAACATGCTAGGTACTTCTGTAAGACTAAATGTCAAGGGTATGCTATACTTTTCAGACACTTCCCTATAAGGAAGACTATGATCACTAAAAATGAACTATTAGATTCCAGAGTTCAGATTTCCCCAGTTTTGTTTAACATTGTGTAACTATCTCCTCGTTCTTCTCTGCTCTAATTTCTAGAGAGAAAATAATTATCTTTTCATAGTGGATATAGGATAACCTTAGAAAGGATGGATCAATCCCTATCGAGTAATATTTACATGAACAGAGTTCTTGAGAACATGAATTTTTATTTCTGTTCCTCGAAATTTGAAATCTTGGAAAAAGAAATATACTGTACAACTAATACATGTGAACATTTTTGTTAAATGGAAATACTACCTTGCTAATGCAGCTTGCCTTGTTGTCTTTCCAATTTTGAAACTCGTGTTTACCCAAATTAGTTTTACTTGCACTTGTATCAACAATGGCACCATGCAAAATATGGCCCTTTCTCAACAATGCATGTGTTACATTACCAACCATTCTTTGCAGTAGCCGGTGTTAATTATCTCCATTACCAGTGCTTTTTTCTGGAAAAAGGTACCAATACTCACCATGAAGACCCGTTTCCCAATCCTATGCATATCTACTCAAGAGTAAGTTCCTTTGCAGTTCATGGGGTTCACTCCCAGCACAGCAAACATGGCTAGGATTGTAGCCCTAGCTGCCTCCCCCATCCATTGTGTGTGCCGTACTTCTTGGTCTGCTGAGGCGTGCAGAAGGAAGAGTAGTAGCACCCAGGGCTGCAACCAGTGCCAGCCTCCCATGCCCTCACTGACTACAGGCTCTACTGGAGCGTCCAGGTCTCCCTCATTGACCAGGCCTAGATTGCTCTCCAGGTGCCCCTTGCCCAGCAGTCCTGCCTGCAAGTGGCCATTGTCTGGTGGGCAAAAGGTGCCAGTACTGCATACCATTGTGTACCACCAGAAAAAGCAGACCATTACTAAGGAAAATATATCACAACACAATTAAATACCTTTTAAGTAACTATCTTCTCTGGTACTAATTCTGGGAAGGGCACTGTATCCATACTGTGATCAACACAAATATCCCTTAAATATCCCTAGCAGTTAACAAAGCAAGTTTTAAAAATTGTTATTTTAATAAAAAAGCAAGTTAGGCTACAATCCTATACACACAATGGAGTAAGCATTGTGTGTATTAATGGTTAATGGAGTAACCATTAAACAATGGAGTAAGCTCCATTGAAGATAATAGAACTTACTTCTGAGCAGACATGCTTAGGATTGTACCCTTACTTTAGATATGGAAATGGTAAATGCCCAAATGTTTAAGATGTCAAAAGTTAACATATATTATGCAACATGCAGTATCTTCAGCTGATCTTCCACAACAAAAATCTCCAAGCTTTAAATTACTAAAGCACATCTTTATTTTGCAATTAAACAATTAAGATCCACAAGTAAACTATATATTTTTCTTCAAGTTTGTACCTAGACAACTATTTGTCAATCAAAATTAAATATATCCACAAAATATGTATAACAGCATATTTCACATAATGAAGTTGCTTTTAAGACTTGAAACAAGATTTGTTAATGTTAAATATTATTTTCTCTGGGGAGCTGCTGGTGTAGTAATGTAGAATGTTAGTGTACCTTATTAATGGCAAAAACTCTCCTTTTACTCCAATACAGGAAACATACATAAGGCCCTTTTAAAGCATACATTAGCTGCAGTGATGAATGCTGAATTCTTTTCACATTGTCCAGTGTCGATCAAGTCCAACTGCATGCCAGTTTCAACTGAGCATATTTCCTGTTGCTCTAGTGTAGAGACTCTTATTAGCTGAATATGTGGTTTTAAGTAAACACACAAATCTGAAGACAAATATCAAACAAACTTGTGTGGAGAACAGAAAATGCATATTTATGCTGGGTTTTAGAGATGGCTAAGATACTTGAAGCCAGCTCACAGAGAAGTGCAACACCCAGTTGAACTGGACAAATGCAGAGACAGAGAAGACATGCAAACCTTTAGCAACAAAAAATGGGCACCGGTAGCACTGCAAATATTAATCAAAACACAAGATTAGATTTTTCATCCCAATATATTTCCACAGATACTAAGCACCTGTGACAGGAAAAAAACATACTCAAAAATATCCTTTTAGAATTTGACAGAAGACCCAAATAATGTATTTCAATTTCCATATGAATTATGGACATTTGCAAGTTTTGAGACATTTGCAGTTTTCTGCCTATAAGAATTGCATTTTTTCACTTTCAAAACTAGTTTTAGGGGCATTAAACTCCATGTAGTTTATCATCCCATCCACATATTGCCAGATTTATATGCAAATGTTAAAAATAAGGCTAAGTAGGAAAATCTATAAGCTAGGATCCGAAGAGGTAGATATACCCAAGCACTTCTATATGTGCACTGAAAAATCATTCTCCTCACCCAGTGATCATAGCTTCTTCTGATGAATCAGTCACTCCTGCAAAGGATTCCCTACTGGAAGCAACCTGTAAATATCTCAACAAAGATAGGCTCTAAAATCTTTGGAGGGCAAGGGAATGGTCATCATTCCCTTTGGATCCTAGCAGAAAACAAAAATATTTTGATACGGCCAACTGAAACATGGTTTAAAAAGTCAGTTAAGAACAAACTAGCTTTTCTGTGGGACTATTTTAAGTATTATGAGTTGACCCATACTGAAAACCTGGACCAGAGAAAATATTGAGTTTATTCAAAGTTGTGCTTATTACAGTACCACTAATTAGCATGGTACATCAGCACAAGAAGGTTGACACACAGTGTTGTAAGATTTTAGAGTTATCTAAATGTGCCTCAAAACAGATGGAAATAAGTCAGAAAATGAGAACACTGGCAGTGCATTCACATTGAACAATCACAATTCTGCACAGGAATCAAATTAAACATTTCTCTTCAACCTGATAGCAAATTTATTTTTTCCAAATATTTTGTCAGTAGTAAAGCATGGAATAAAGTGCTACTAGTTGAAATTCAAGAAATTTAAGCAAAAGTGAAACCTTTTACACTTGTGATAAATATAAAGTAATTTCACCAGCAAATGATGTCAGTCAAGATCTTCAAAAGAATCATCAGCTAAACACTAACATTGTGGTCATCAAGTCTCCCTGCACAACACTATATGCCAGGAACATTTGGTTTAAGGCTATTATAGTTCAACATTTATCCACTGATAATCCATATCTGTGAATATTTCCATTAAATATTTCAAATTTTGTCAGTCCTAAATTTAATTAATATAAAAATTAAAGCCTATAGATTTTTACATGAAACCACATGAATGCCATTACCTGTTTTTAATTGTTTCGATACAATTCAGAAAACTCAGAAAGAACCATTTTTGCTTTGGTTTGCATTTGCAGGTTGCCTGCATTAATGGATTAAGCAATAGATTTTCTTTCCAACACCTACACATATTTAAATTAATATACTTGTCTCTCAAATTTTGCCAATCAAAATGCTATTTTGTTACAAGAATGAATCATTAATTGGCACCTGTCCCCAAAATACCAGTTATTTGTGGAATAATACAAATGGATAAAGTTGTGCTGACTAAAACAAGCTATATTTTTAAAGCTAGATGACTGTTAAAATTAACAAGCACGCATATGTGCACACACACGAACAGCTGAATGCTTGTTGAAACTATTGATGTAATGGTAGTCATTCCTTTCCCTTTCTTATGCCTGCTCTGTTCTTGGTTATGGATCCAATCTACCTATATAAGTATATTGGTAGTATTATGTATGTGGGACTGATAATGCTTCATAATGCTGGACACAGGTACAAGAGTTTTGCATAGTATGCATTATATTCCTTTGAACCAACATATGTAAATATAAGTGGTCTACTACATTAACTATAGGCTAGTGAAAAATTAAAAAAAAACATGAGACCAGAGGCCTCCACTTCTTTCCAAGAGCTAGGTTTAAGTGTGAGGAATGTAATCTGCACAGTGTGTTGTGTGGTTTAATAGGGCTTTCAAAACTAGATGTCTTAGATTTTCATGGAGTTGGGAAACCATCCCTTCTCTAGTGCTGATCACACTTGAAACTCTGCACCCTATTCAAGTGGAACCTTCATAAAAATCTAGTGGAACTCTGAGCCACCAGTTACAGAAGCTGTTGAGATTCCACACCCATCTTTTCCATTTCTTGGCTTCCCTGAACAGCTGCGGCACTCTTCTTGCTACTTTTAAACCATCAAATGCTTAAATTCCAATGTGCACGATGCTCATAGCAAGGTGCTTGCCATATTGACTGACAAAAACCTTTCCCCAGCTCTCTTCACTTGCATTTTGACCATTCTACGATAAGAGGACGGCAGTATTTCTAATCTGGTAGCTGTGGGATACTACAATATGAACTATGAAAAAATAAGACCTTTGACATGTAGACCTTATTTGTTGAAACCTTGAGCCACCTGACTACCACTGAATGATGCAGAACGATTTACTTCTGTTCAGATTAATGCAGTACAATAGTTTGGACCACAAAGTCTAAGTAGAAGTATTTATTATTTCAGTAAAGACATTCAGAATTTGGCTTAACAGAACTTATAGCCTGATTGTAAGCTTTGTCATCTTAGCATGTACATCTGGGAACAGGAAATGCCAGTGATTATAACACTCAGCAGAACCTGCAATCTTGTTCTAATGCAAATACTGTAGGGACATTTCTGCAGCACCAGAAGCAGATTCTCACTCCATATAGTTAGAGGGGCTGTTACAATTACCTAAATTAAATTGCTTAAAGTTATGATCCTCAGAGAACGACTGACATCATTTATGGATACTTCATATTTAACTTATCCCAAATTATCCCCCACCACCCCCAAAACCACATAACTAAAAAGATAAAGAAGCAATGATAAGATGTCTCAGAGTCCTAGATTTCTGCATTAGACAAACCTTCAAAAGTACCTTAAATAAACACAGTTTTCCATTCTGAAGATAAAAACAAAACAAAAACATACATCTGTAACATACACTGGCACAAAACTATTACCCTATTGCTCTTATTTACATGAACACAACTTGAATTAAAAACATGGAAGTGTTGACAATTCACCCCCCACCCATTTTTAGCAAATAGTAAGAAAATAATTATCCATAAAATCCAACATCCATGTCACTCACTTTATGTCATTATGCCTGAAACATACATTCATGTTTTGTACAGCATGAAACATACAAAAAAATATTTTTTTCGTTTTTAAAGTTTGATACAGATCTTCATAACCCAATGCAAAGTAATTAGCAGTATTAACCTTTAGGCAATATAAAAATATTAGTAAAAGGCTATTTATACCACAATAGACAATGCACGTTGTGGAACTCTAACTTTATGGCATGATAATGATTTGATTTGCTTATTTTTATGCCATCTTTACTTTATGTGCATTTAAGGGAAATTCTTATAGCTTGTTGATTAGCTGGTAATTCTGCCGAACTAATCTCTTTCAA
The DNA here is from genome assembly GCA_030015325.1 of Cryptoblepharus egeriae. NCBI lineage: Eukaryota > Metazoa > Chordata > Lepidosauria > Squamata > Scincidae > Cryptoblepharus > Cryptoblepharus egeriae. The sequence goes on along the minus strand of JAREYC010000001.1, from coordinate 64,365,364 downwards.
TATTTTTCCATTGCCCTTTACCAGTAAGCTCTAAATAAGCTTATATCAGGGGAGATGTAGACCTTAAGAAGGCTAATGTTTCTGTGCTGGATAAACATCTGAAGTACCAAAAATATACCCCAACATTTAGCCACAGTGGTATAAATGTTTCTCATGGATTCAAATTGCTTTGGCAACCTCACATAATATCAGCATATGTAAAATACCCATGGCATACAACTCTTGAGTCCTTTCCCTCATATTGGTTATAAAAAGGGCAATAGTATTTTACTTAGTTTATGCAGCAGTAGACATAAGTTGTTTCAACAGAATGGATGCAATAATTTAATGTCTATTGTAACGTGCCAGAAATACTTAAGTTAGTCCTGCAAGAAGCCAACACCATTGTTTTAAAATAGAAACAATTCAAAAATCAAAAGCATGAAAATATCCCATGTACTAAATTGTTTTTGCTATAAAAGTATGAAAATAGAACATGAGCATGAAGTTTATTTAGTATTACTTATTTCCTTGTTGCCAGACTGCTTAAGTGCCACTGTGGTTTTCTAAAAAGGGATTTATTGTTGGTTATATTGACCACTAAATGTTATCAATGATTGCACATCATGCTTGGTCATTGAAATTGCCTGAAGATAAATTTTAAAATGATGACAATTTTTCATGCTCTGTTAACAGATTAGTCAAAACCCGTTCCTTCAATTATTTTTCAAAGAAAAAACTTGATTCACTGCCTTTGTTTTCCCAACAGTCTCTACAAACAGATTAAGCTCTTGTTCTAGTTTGCAAAAACTATAATGTGAACCACCACTCAGTTCATGAGTTGTTAGATGCTCATGATCACTATAATCATAAACTGGGTAAAAAGAATTCCTAACCATGGCAATGAGGTAAGTTTTACACTGATCCAGGAGTTACCAGATTAAAAAGTTAGTAATGTACTAAACGTTGAATCCAGAAACATACACGACAAGGTTTGCTCTGTAAATATAGAAAGAGCCCAACTACTAAGAGTTAAAAAGTACGTTCTCTCATTTGGAACTGTGATATTGGAATTCTATAGTTTTGAGTCACATGGGGATAAACTTTACATGCTCTATCTGTAGATTCCAAATATAGATAGAAAAGAATATATGACACATATTTTAAAAACCTCTCAGGTTAAAATTATCCATATTCTCATTTTATAATCTGCACATAGAGCAGCTCACTAAAACATTAAAATACAGGGCATGAAAGAAGGTTTTCATAAAGAAATAACTGAATCTGAAAAAGCTGGACATCTTTGCTAGTCAGTCAGCTTTGATCATCCTATGGTGTTGAAAAAACCAACATACCCACCACTCTTAACCGCAGAATGAGTTCAGATACTGTATCAAAGAACTGCCTCCAACTGCATACATGCTGCATACATCAAAAAGAGGCACACAATTTCATTGCACAAAAGAACATAGAAACCTTAAGAATTTATGGAAAGGCTAAATGTTTTGGGGGATATGTTTATGGCACTTCTCATTATTTTTTTAAAAAAGCAGTCCAGTAGAAATATGAATTTAAAAACAGCAGATGTGGACTCAAGAGAAAGTAACTAGCAGGCAGGTGATGGGGAAGGCTCATCTCTGATTTGCACTTTTGGAATGGAGTTATGTGCCTTTAAAAGTCATCATCTATTCAAGTTACAAAGCTCTGCTTAGTGTAAGGGTATTGTAAAGGAACAAATTCTAAAACAAACTACTGGTTTTTCATTTTATGCTGCGAACAATTTATCAGTTCAAAGGAATGTGTCAGATTTTCCACTTCATTTCATAGCAGTAAACAATAATTACTTCTTTAATAGGCTGGGGTGCTTCTGCTACCCATTGTAGCATGCAGGTACTTATAAAAAGAGAAGGAATGGTAGTTCTGTGACCCCCCCTACAGTACCATATTCTAAGCACCTAGGGCCATGCTTGAAAATGTGAACCCGCAAAAATAAATGTTACAATGATGATACTTCCCCTTTAGGGCCATTGCAAGTGCCTTTTCATTAAGACGTGAGTCTCAAGGCACTTAAGGGGTTAAGACAAAATGCATGCATTCATTTCTATTAGGTAATGTAGTCATGTTTCAGAACATACCAATGTTACGATACACAGAGCAAGTGAGCTACCAGTTCAAAAGAGATGTCCCTCCTATGCCACCCTAAAAAGATGCTGGTTAAACGGGCTTTTTATGCAGCTACTGGTGGGTTAGAACAGATTTCCACTACTACTGAAGTTAGATTCTAGAATAGGGCGAAATGTGCTGCTTTAAGTAGGCAGTGTGTCTAGTAGTAGTAATATTGCTAATGTTTCATTAAAATAAAAGACAAATACAGCAAGAATCTGAACACAGCAAACAAATCTAGCATTGGAAGAGATGGCTTTGTGTGTATTGTTGTTTTAAAAAGACACTGGTGTCAAACAGAGTGAAAATATTCCAAGCTTTTTGTAGCAGTTCAAATGAAAAGGGACTCTATGGCACTACAATGAAGTCTGGAAAGTCATCCTGAATACATGTTCATTCAGTCTGTGGTTTGTTCAGAGCAAAGCATAACATGAGAGTCTTCCAACACACAGAAATCAGTGTTTGAGAGACTGATTTTCAGTTTAAACATAAAGTGCAACAGTGCTGAAGTTTTTCCAAGTCCTTTTCAGTTCTTCATTGTTTTCAGACACCATTTCTCGCAAGCAATGTTATGGCACAACAAGTGCAGACTGTGTCTTATAAAGATTCTTCCAAAACATATTTTTCTTTCTATTTATGTAGTGATGTTGTTAAAGGTCTAACAAGTCCTTCTTCATACACTTTCAGAATAGCCTCACAAACGAATCTGTATTGACTCTAGAAAAAAATACAATAAATTGTAAATTACAAAAACACATAATTTTTGAAAGTGAAATATTGCACTTATCATCCGAATTCATGAATGTAAAATTTCTCAAGGTTATTCTGTTGGCTGCCAATATCAGAATATTAATATAAAAAAGTAGTCCATAGAGCTAGCTGAGGCTTACAAGTCCCCATACCTTGAGTTGCATCCTGCCCCACACCTAACATACACTGGATATAGTATATACCAGTTGGGCTGCCTGTTCAAGCATGGTCTGGGTTTGTACTGTTAATTGTTTTGGGTGGTTTCAATGTTAACTGTTTTGGGTGGCTTTAGAAATTCATTTTCTGTTGGAATGTATCATATCATTAAGTTCAAAAGAAATCACTTTACTTAGGGCTGGTACTGAAAACAGTCTATTCCGGGGCCTGTTATAGCTTGGTAGGACCAATTTGGCCCAATCAACCCTGGTTCTGTGGTAGAGAGCAGGTTACCCACACCCACAGCTGGCACTTAAGTGGAGGTAAGCCTCCACACACTGGCGACCTTGGCAAACAGAGCTCTCGCTGCACACATCGACCAGCTTACAGGTCAGACTGGATACCAGAAGTGTCGGATACCAGACACAATTCAAATGTCTTCTAGTATTTGTCTAATAATTGATGGATGCAACAAAGGCTACCAGCACTGACTTTTGCAATCATTATACTATGTATTGATATAAAATATTTTAAACTGGATAATTAAATAATTTCCAGTTTAGTTGTCACTGAAAAAATGACAGTTTAAAATAAAATCTGAATATATAGTTATCCTTAGAACTCAACCGATAAACTTCTTTAAATCCATCTTAAAGATTGATTTCAATGTCAAAGAAATAAGAGAAATATTTGACTTTGAGCAGTGGCATCACTAGGGTTTGTGTTACCCAATGCAGGAAGCCAGCTGTCACCCCAATGATGGACTTCCTTATACATAGTGAGTAGGACAACACCATGGATGGTGATGTACCATCTCTCTGCCCCCGGTTTTTTGGCCATATCTTCTCATATAACTGAGGTATTTCAAATTTGTTTGCTTCATTGCATTCTGCTGTAAATTACACATTCAATGGTGTACAACACGATTGTCCTTTTATATAAACAAAGAGCCAAACAGGAGTCTTTCAGTTCTAAATTCAAAAAGAATGTGGGTCTGCCTAACTACAAATTTGTGTTATGCTATTAAAGCTGCAATCCTGTCCTTCAGTTATGCCAGCATAAGCCCCAGTGTAAAACCTATGCTGACCTAGGTTGTCACAAGAAATGCCTTAAAGCACTTCTGCCCCATTCCTGGGGGTTTCAGGCCAATACAGGCAAACACTGACCTCCACAACCATCACAGGAAGACATGCCAGGTGAGTTATGCTGGCCTAAATTGGTTTGGATTGTGCCCTAAGTAGTATAAGTATATTATTTAGTTGTAAACAAATATACTGTATACACTCGAGTATAAGCCGACCCGAGTAAAGCTGAGGCATCCAATTTTACCACAAAATACTGGGAAAACTTACTGACTAGCCTAGGCTGGGACAAGCCTAGGGTGGGAAATGCAGCAGCTACTACTGTTTTAATGAGGAGAAAACAGCCAATGAGGTGAGCCATCAAGCTCCAACATGCAGGAAGGAGAGGGATCAATCTGCTGACTTGGTTTTTTTAAAAAAAGGACACAAAGCAGCCTTTCCTGCTTTTTAAAAAGGTTGACCTAAGCTGAACTGCTTTTGCAGAAATCCACTTCTTTGCCCATCTTATGACAAGCCGAGGGGGGCTTTATCAGCATAAAAAATGTGCTGAAAAACTAGGCTTATATTCAACTATATAGGGTATTTCAATTGTTCTAGCAAGCAATCAGTATACATTCTTGTTAAGGAATTCATAAGTTACAAAATTGGAGTTTTGATTTAAATTGCTGATTACAGCCATCAGAAAACAAAGCCATTCGACTTAGACCCTTGAGTCATAAAAAGTACGTAAAATAAGTAACAGCCAGACTCAGAAGTCATTATCATGACCTTTCAAGCTTGCCTACTACCCTCCCTATGAAGGATATCAACCTTGGTTAATACAAAGGGCTGAAGTTAGCATTAATGGTGTCTGCTAAGGGTCAGAAAGGACATCATTAAACAGAAAACAACGAATAAGCGATAATGGCCAGAAATAAGCACTTGATCTCACACAGAAACTCATTAATGACAAATGACAAGAGAGAATGTTCAAATCTTGTTCATACTTCCAATAAAAGATAACTGAATAATCAAGCTGAGAGATCCCAATTAGGCACCAGATATATTGCTTACTAAAGATGCAATCAGCTCATGGCTTCATGTTTGAAACCCTGTCCTACATCTTTGCTGTGAAAGAAGGAAATCTGCAATTCCTATTCCTAGTTTAACACCAACTGGGATTCATCTATTTTAAACTTGGAATAAACATTGAATATTTCCTGCCTTCAGTTCTGAAGGGAAGAGGGAAATCCAAGCTTGTGACAACTATGGTTCACCATGCGGAAGCCAAGCCAGGATAGAAGAGGATATGGATAAGAAGAGTGTACACAATCAAGCCTGTGTCATCACACTAAAGGTCACTATAGACATTTGTATTATTGACAACGGTTAAGTTTACATTAAATGAAAAACTTACGGCAGTTTGGATCATCATGGCCCTTTGATCTCTCATTGTTCTTACGATATCCAAAGGATAAACAGGTTGATTACACTCAATGAGACACATAGCGGTTTCCATAGTGATAAGAACTCCTGTTCTTCCAATCCCAGCACTGGAAGATAAAAAGGATCCTCTGTTAATCATTTAATGAAAGCACTTAGAAGGTGTACATGGGAGATGCTTTTTCAAATGGTTCTTGAGATGGCTAAAAGTTTGGTTTTTTCCACAATTGAGAAATGCAAAGTCCTAGCATTTCCATAGCTCCAGTTAAACTTGGTCAATGTAGTCAGAGGCTTTAAAGGCACCAGAGGGCTGGCTGTGGGCTGGTTTGAGGCTCACCACAGAACAGGGTTTGGAGGCCCCTGGTCTAGGTGGTCCACCAGTAAAAAATGGTTGACATTCTGTCCAATCCTTAGTGGCATAACAAACTCTCTTGATAGGTCTGGGCTGCAACTGTTCAGCAGGCCATCTTTAGAAATCAGACTCAGAACTAATAAACACTGATATGTGACCTCTGTCACTTGTGTCTGAACTACAGTATAACACTTTGCTCTGCAAGTGTGGGATGATGTGATAAAAGATTCATCATATGAAAAGTTCCCTTTGTACTGAAATCTGGGGTATCAGGGAGGAATAAAGCTCAGAATCTTCTCCCAGACATCTGTTTTTCTGCATGGATTTGTGTGTAGGGGAGTGTAGATATGTATAGCAGAGCTTTTGATTGTCTGGGTTGGAGTAGTACTACCCATACAAAAGTTTACCATTTCATTGAGACTCTAGAACAGTGATTGTCAGATGAAAAAGTTGAGATAGGATAACTATCTTCAAGGATTCCACAAATTTGCCTCCACATACCTTCAAATGCTTTGGCTCTGACAACTCAAGAGTTTTTGCACAAGCAGTTTGCTAATATTTTGTCTGTATCAATAGCAGGGTAATGTGCAGCTCCTCCTTTCCACCAAACATTTTAAGAATAAGGAAGATACTGCATTGTATTTGTCTCTGATGGACTACACCAACAAAATCTCTGGGCAAGTAGAGAAAGGAAATACCTCTTCTATGATAAGTTGTGTATATTCTATTAGGGATTCATGACTCCTCCAATAGGGATACCCTCTAAAGCGGGGCAGCTACGCAAACAAACTACTAGGGCAAACAAGATATTTAGCTGAATACTTTCCCATGAAAGTCACTATAACACATAGTGATCTCTCTTCTGACTTCCATGTAGGTGAAAGGCAAATAAGATATAGAAGCATAAAGGCTCCTTGAAGGATGAAGCTTGCAAGGACAATCCTGATTCATTAGTAGCAGTGTTCCCTGAACAATGGGGCTAAGATTAATCACAAATACTAGTCAGCTTGCAGTGCCTAGAGTAGGAAACTTTCTCCCAGTTTCTCCATGGAAGTGTGCATTTGGTGAATCTGCTAGTGCATATAGTATGTGCAATAGCACTTGAAGGTCATCATGAAATATTCCCTAACCCCACAAATAGGATACTTGGGTACCTTTGGATAATTACTTTTATGTGGTAGATACTTACAAGCCAATTATTTCCTTGTAAAATTATTTAAGGGAGCTTTTTGCGCAGGACAAAATGCAGCAGCAGAATATTGTAATAGAAAGAAAACAACCACATACACACGTACAAATTAGAAGGAGAGCTTTTTGAAAGTGGAATGACTTTTACAGTTTGGTAACCAAATAGAATTCTTAGAACCAAACAAGGGATAATGTTCTTGATTTTAAAATTGTAAAAACTAGCTAGATATGGGGCCCATGAAGACCAGGACTATGATAAGTAGGAAAAAGATACAATATTTGCTTCTGCCATGCTCCTAATCAGCCCCACCATGGCTGCTATTTGCTCTGGAAAACATCCTTATAGTGCCAAAGAAGCCTTTTTTGTAGGTCCAACAAAAGTACAGGGAGATGGTTATCAAGATTAGACTAATATTTTTCTCCAGAAGGTGGCATCAAAGCTTAGAACTAAGCTATCAATAGTAGCAAAGAGAATCATAGGCCTGAAAAGTGCTAAGGGCAATTTTCAATACCATCCTTCATAGATAGCAGGGATATGCCATAACTTCTGACATCATGGAGGCCTCTATCTAGGAAGTGATATCTCTTCCAGAAGGGCTTTTATTTACAGGTTACCCAAAGACTCTAAGAACCAAACAAGGGCTACTGTGCTTGATTTTTAATTTGTAAATAGTAGCTAGATACGGGGTCCATATCCATATCTCAACGGTCATATCTGGAGGTGTTTTGAGGGCTTAAGAGACTGTTAAATACTGCATGCTGGCCTTCAGAAAGCAGATGTATCTAACTTTTTAAAAACTTGTCTTGTCTGGAAGTGGCCAGTTTTAGTTACCATAAGTCTCCCATGACTCTATGGCCTTTAGCACACACCCCTGAAAGACAGCAGTGAGCAGGTATGCTCTAGAACAAGCCTAATTGACTAATGAACCTATAACTAATGAAATAACTCTGTAAACTGCTTTGTGAACTTTTTGTAGAAAAGCGGTATATAATTGATTGAATGATACAAACAAGAGAACCAAAAAACATCCAATATAATGCAAACAAGATGTCATGCCTTATTGAACAATAAGGAGAAAAGCCTGAATAGGATCAGAGAATCAATAAAAAACCATTCCCAAAGATTTCCAGAAATCATGTGTTTTAAAACATTGCCACTAAAGATTCTGATGGGGAAAACACCAGCTTTATGCATTGTTTCTCAAATGACTCAATTTTTGATGGTTTACAAGACTGACAGGGTAGTTATCAAGAGTTAAACAGCCTGATACTTAGGGGGAGCAACATTACATCTACAGAGTCTTGAGTGACCAGTAAAGTCAAATCTTTTTTAGGTGGGTCACAATGCTTTGAGAACCACCACTCTAAGGTAAGTATGGAGAAGCAATATTGTGTTGCATGTTTCCTTTGTATTAGTAAATAGTATAAATAAATAAAATAAATCCTATAAATAGGAGAGCCTCCAATCCAAAAAGTATGTTGAAAGAGACCAAAGTAGTGAATAGTCAACAAAACAGAGGACAGAATTTTGTTCATCTAACATTGCATAGAATTTCTGGGTTAAATTTAATTTAATAAACCATCACTCTTTTTGAAAATGTCCACACATGACAGTCAGTGGAGAAGTCTAAGACAAAGAATCATGTTAAAAAACAAGGAATAGCAGACCAATTTCAAAAGACATGAACACTTGGTGCCTTGTGTAAATTTTTGACTTTGTAGTAAAAAAGATTTATGGTCCAATCCTAAGCCCTGAAGGACAAAGTGCTGCAAGTCACAAGCATGCTGTAAGGCATAATATGGCGCAGTGTGGACCAGCCTGTCCTAGCATACCAGTGCCAGTTGGAAACCAATGCATTCCTGTGCTCACCATAGGCTGTCAAAGGGTGGGGGAAGGGCAATATTGAACCTGAGTAAGGACGGGGTGACCAAATGTCATAACCAAAAAAGAGGACAAGACACCCCAAAATGTAGGACATCCAAGAAAAATGTAGTTAATAAGTAATCCTAAAGTGTTTACATATTTTTAAAATTCAGCTAGTGTTACATATAAGAAAGCTATGTGCTGTCTGAAGGGGCCTGCTCACAGGAAAAGGATGACATGTAACTTCTTTTTCAGGACATAAAGCTGAAAGAGAGGACATGTGCTAGGAAAAAGGGGCATCGATAACCTGGGTGAAAATGGTGGTAAAGGGTCCTGCCAGATCTATTTTGGTGCTGATACACCAATGGCAATGGCTGGGATAGGACTGAGCTGTGAAATAGCTGGCTGGGAAGTATACCAACATGGAGTGAAGCATGCATTTATCAATATCCTCATGCATTTTATCATGATCCTCCAATCTGCTGCTTGAAGCAGCTGCATCCTCAAGGGGCACCTCAGACCAGATAATGTAGCTTCCAGAAGAACTTTCCATACCTCTCTTTTTCAAAGTTGATCATAATTTACTGTATTTTTTTATCTTAGACCACAAAAGAAAACTGAGATTAAAACACTATTAGCTTTGAACCAAGATTTAGAAACCATACTCTTTGGATTCTGCTTCTAAAACCACAGTAGAATAAAAAGATCAATTGAAGAAGCCACCTAAGACAGAACAAATTAACATCAGCAACAAAACCAGGCATGCATCAACTGTATAGATGGGAACCCTTTAACTACTAATTTGTGTTAAAACAACCACAGTGCATCATTGCTTATGTACTTGGCTAATGGACACTTACTGCTTAGGTTTTTGAGCCTCATACATAGTTGGTATGATTTTTTCAATGATTTTGATTCCTAGTCCTGTTTGACTAAAGATACTAATTTATACTAATATATTTTATGAATCACAGTATGAGTTATCAGAATATTATGCAGTTAATTCAAAATACTTTAGACTCAGAAAGTAAAAGGAATTATGGCAATTGTTTCAATTTAAGAGAAACAGGAATGATCAATATTTGAAAAAGAAAAAAAAAACATTATGAAGTTAAATTAGGCCATCAAGTAAAATGCTTGAAAAGGCAGCATAGTAATTTCTTTAAATACCTGCAGTGAACAACAACAGGTTCTTCTCTGTCAGCTCTTTTCTTCCGGACAAGACACACAAAATCCAGGAAATCACTCGAGTCATCGGGAACTCCGTGATCAGGCCAAGCTATGTACTGGATTTGAGTAAGCTGACGGTTCTCATTTTTCTAACAAGACAAAATTTGATCAAAAATAACTGAACATCTCAGGGTTTTCATATAACAAATTTGACTTTCAAAGACAGCAATGTTTCAGGTTTGACTCATGAGGAAACAAAATGTTTTTTTTCAGACTGCTAATTAACATACAGTATTCCGGTTTTTTGTACCCCCTCCTTCAATAGGGGTATGCCCCACATCTGCAGGGGTTTTATTCTGTGAAACTGAAACCGTGAAATGGGAAAATGCCATTCCCCCACACTCCAGAGCTAGGGAGAACTCTGCTCCACTTGCCTCTGGATGGTTGTCTTCATTCAGCTGAGGCTACAGATGTTTCTCTTCAGACATTTTCTCAGTGAAACTGTAACATTTTTAATGTCTTAAAAGGCATTGGGAGGCCTGGGCCTTAAAGGCATTTTCAGTAAAATTAAAGGCATTAAAAATGTCAGGTCCCATTTAATGAAAAAACCAAAGTGCTTGGAAAAAAACCTACTGTTGGGCTCCATCTGAGTCTGACAAAGGCTGCATAACATCCATCAATGACTTCTGCGAGGGTCAGAGGACACTTACCCTGAGGCTCAACAGGGGACACAAATGAGGGAGACCACCTAATTCTCAGAAAAGTGAATCTGTAGACACAGGCGCTCCCACTGTACTATGGACTTGTAATATCAGTATGATTAAAATTTGACCACTGAAAGTTATAGTTATGATTTTGTTTTGAACAAGAGATAACAAGCAACAGTAAACTTTCTCCAGAGTCTAAAAAAGTATTATTTTAAATTTTTTCCCCAGTGTGAAACACTTTTATGGTTTAACAGTCTTATCAAGTATACTAGTTTGGCATCACACCTCCAAGTTAGACAATGTCATATCTCTGAAAACATAAGCAGGATTTCCTTCTTCTGAATGGCAAGTGATCTGGAAATTCCCATATGAGGTGCTTCCACTTGGTTCTGGCCAGTATTGATGGCATTTTACCTATAGAGAAAAGGTTCAAAAAATTACAAAAAGTCTCATGTTCCCGACTGCTTCTAAATCCTTTGTAGTTAACTTCTGATCTTTGTATGAAACGTGTTATGAAGACTATTTTTAAACATACACAGAGACCTCAATGCAGTGACTACAGGTTACTGGAGACCTGGAGATAGGTCAAAGGACTACCTCCTTTGACTGGGGGTATAAATGCAGTGGTATTATCTCTGCTTTTCTGTGGTTTTCCTGTTGGAAAAAGAAATCCCATCAACACAGATAATCAAAGTATCATTTGCTAAATTTAAAAAAGAACATTAGCACTTGGGGTATGTGTCAAGATTTTGTGTTTATCATATTTCCAAACAGTGTAAAAACACGAAAACCATTGTAAACATAGTAAAGTCATTTGAAACAAATTAAATTTGCAGATCAACTTACTCTGCCTCGCTCAACTTGAGTGGTCAACATTACAACCATAGATGAGCCTTGCTCCCAAGTCATCTGCCAAAAATCAGGACAAGTGTTGGGTAATGGACCCTGGCAAGCAATGTATTTGTTTATTATACTGGAAGAAGGGATTTCCATCTAAAAAACAAAAGATATTGCTTTTATTTAAATCACAGTTTTGTGTACTGTGTTGAACCACACTTTATATCAAAAATAGGCTAGAATTATTGAACTATTAACTTGCAAAGACTACAGTAAAGTTTGTGACCATATATCAAGATGCAGTTTTTACCACAACCCTGCAAAACCAATTGCTTTAGTTAGACAATTAACACACAGTGATTTAGGATTATGGATTTCCTCCATTTGAGGTCATAACATACATTGAGAACTGGTGCTCTTTTGAATGAAAATGTATCAGAAAATTTTAACATTCAAGGCTGTTGCAATCTTTTCTGCTCTAACCAGGTCATTCAGCTGTCTGTGCAAGCCTCTTGCCATATAACATGACTGTTTCAACTTATAGCAAAACAATTATTGCCCATTTAAATCAACTGACATTCAACCAATCACCAGACAGCAGGAAAACTATAATCACCAACTCACATTTATATAATTTGCATTGATGTAATCATCGTTACTCTTTAAAATGACCCGTGTAGCATCATCTGAAAAAGAGATAAAACTGTTAATTCTCTAAATGGCAACTAGTAAAATATTTTAAACTTACATAAATACAAGCACTTACAAGGCGAAATATCTCTGTATCTATTTTTGGAAATGTTTTGAGGTAATTTGGCACAAGACATTGTCATCCCAGGCTTCTTCCTGTAAAGTTGCTAAACAGAAACAAAAATGTCAGGTAGTAACAAATAGAATATGAGTAAGTTGAGTGTGTTTGCAAATAAGACAATATTACACTAGCACAAATAGACATTTCTGCTTGCAGACATGCTACTGAACAAGGAAGACAGATACCACATGCACTTTGCCTTTGTGCAGTTTATTTCTAGGAAACTATTTCTTATTCACAAAAATAAGAAATAAGAAATAAGAACGACTATAGAGTATGTTACTGCAGTATGCTTGCTTTAAAGAAATAGTCATGAAAAATCAATGTGAAACTAATTACAGTGGTACCTTGCTTAACAAGTGCCTTGCATAAAGAGCGTTCCACTTAAAGAGCAAAAATTTCTGTGTAGTTTCGCTTTGCTTAAAGAGCATTTTTCGCATAAGGAGTGCCCATTGGCTGGGCTCCCTGTCCTTCTCCCTGTCTCTCCTCAGCATTGGCTGGGCTGAGGGAGTGAGGCAGGACTTTCTTCGCCCTGCAGTACATGGAAGAGACCAGCACGGAGAGCAGAAGAGCTGAAAAGCTTCATCAGGGGAACAAAGATGGCTGCTCTTCTCCTGCAGCTAGATAACTTGGTCAGCCCAGCCTATGCAGCCTCCATAAGGTAGGAGGGAATACTCTCCTGCACCCCCTCTGCAGCCCCCTCAAACAGACCCCTTGCCCCCAAGGAAGCCCCCCTGCCTGGACCCCATTACAACCACCCTTCTGCCCCCACTACCTTCCCTGCCTGCATTTTTCCTTTCCTGTGAGTAAGCCCCAATGGATTTAAAGGGGCTTGATTTTGAGTAGACAGCATAGAATCTTGCCCTTCTGATGTTGCTGTGCATGCAAAATGCAGCCTACACACTGTCCTGTGAGTAAGCTCCAGTGGATTTAATGGGGCTTGATTCTGAGTAGACATCATAGGATCTTTCCCCTCTGCCTATCTATATCTCACACACAGAGAGAGGTTCCTTGTGAAAGTTGCTCAGAAAGACACCAGTGACTCTTAGTGAAAATCAGTCACCCTTGCCCATGAAGGTTTTTCATTTCTTTTTTACTGTACAGAATATTACAGTGTTTTATTACAATAATTGTGGTCAATAATTGAATTCAATTCCAGTGTTTTGTCATCATTTTTACATGCAGTTAATATTTTTATATGAATATTTTGGGGGTTGTGGAACCAATCATCTGAGTTTCCATTGTTTCCTATGGGAAAATCCGCTTCACTTAAAGAGCGTTTCACTTAAAGAGCATGCCTCCGGAACGAATTAAGCTCTTAAAGTGAGGCACCACTGTACTGTAATGCTTCAACATGTAGACCAATGGTTCTCAATCTTCCTAACGCCATGACTCCTTTATAAGTTCCTCATATTGTGGGGACCCCCAACCATAAAATTATTTTCATTGCTATTTTATAACTGTAATCTTGCTACTGTTATGAATCGTAATGTAAATATCTAATATGCAGAATGTATTTTCATTGTTACAAATGAAATGTGTTCTATGCACACATTGAACACAATGGGATTTATTTCAGAGTAGGCATGCATAGGATTGGGCCCTGAGGCTGCAATCCTATCCACATTAACATGGGAGTAAAGGCCCCCTGACTATAAAGGGATTTATTTCAGAGTAGGCATGCATAGGATTGGGCCCTGAGGCTGTCAGTCAGCCCCAGTGCATGCACCAGGGGTCTTTAGGTGACCCCCAGGAAAGCTCTAGGTGATCCCCAAAGGGGTCCCAACCCACTTTGAGAAACGCTGATGTAGACTGTTGGAGTGAATGGAGGACTTCTACAAAACTGAATACAGAAAGAAGCAGGGGCAACCCAAGATGGCGTAGTTGTTACAGAACTGGAAGGAGACATGGGAAGATCAGGGTTCAAATCCTCATATATGTGAAGCTTCATGGGTGACCTTATGCCATTCCCTTACTCTCACCCACCTCACAGGATTGTTGTGAGGACAAAAGGATAAAAAAACTTTATAAGCCACCTTTGGCATTAGCTTGGCATGGGAAAGGCAGGGTATAAATCCCTTAAATAAACACCAAAACTAAGGGAAAGAGCTGTGTTGCATAGAAATGCAATGGTTTCACAGGAAATGCACAACCATCTAGATATAAAGGAAGGTGGTGCATCTTCAACCACATTAACCCATGCCTCCCATTAACAGTGGAAAAAGAGTAGCTGCCATACTGTACACAAAATCACTTATTGTGAAATCAATTAATGTCATTATGTTCAATAGGATTTACTCCCAAGTAGACGTGAACAGAATTACAGCTTTAAAAAGGGGGTCATATAACAGTGGCCACACTTTTTTTTTCCTCATTCCAAAGGAAGATATACTGGGTATAATGGGGCTAAATGCAGACATACAAAGAGGGATCCAGTTGCAAATAACTGAATAATGTCTCTTGCTGCAAAAAACAGCATCCATAATATCTTGTGCATGCCTCATGATGTGTGTGGGTAAACTAAAGAAAGAATAGCTACTGAAGTAGTCAAATGAAGAACTTATAAAAGTAAGGACATTCTACACCAAGTTTATATTTCTGACAAAAAGAGAAAGGCTGAAAAATAGTATTGCACATCAATTTGTCCCTGTAATATGATGAAGAAAGGAAAAAGGATTGGAAGGACTGATAAACTAAACTGACAAAAAACCCACACATGTTTTCAAGACAGGAAAACTACTTGTTACATACCTGGGGTAAAGCAATTTTTCTAACTCAGCCAAAGATAATTATAACCCCTTCGTAATGGAACTGAAAAGAGCACACAGTCTGTATGAAGAAAAAAAATACTTACATCAAATTGTGTCAGGACAGTTCCAGTGATAAGCCCCTCTGCCAGCTGAAACATTGATTCCCTCAGAGCATTGTCATCCTGGTGGATACCGTCTAGAGGAGACTTCTCAGGGATGTATTGGAAGTCTGGCTCACTTTCCAGTTTCTCTTCTACCACATCATAAACAGCTATGGAATAAGTCAAAGATTTTATAATTACTAATAAACTGGCCAATTATAGAAAGCTGTAGCAGAGAATTTACACACACATATTGTGGAACAATGTAGGCACTAATTCTATTCCACAGATTTGTCTTGACCAGGGTGCCCAAAACCCTGACTCCAGGGCCAAATGTGGCTCACATCAAACATCTCCATCTAGCCCATGGGCAAACCCTGTAATTCTCTAGAGGCAAGGCAAGTTCTGCTCCCCTCACCGTTGGAGTGAATTCTGAAGACTGGGGAGAATGCATGCACCTTCTTTCCCACACAGAGAGAGGTGCTTATGAACTTTTTTTAAAAGTTCACCCCCTTTTCTATGTTAGCAGCTGTTTATGAACCGATATGAATTCTTAAGATCCACTCTAATATATTCATTTATATAAATTTATGTAAATTTATTCTCATGTGAAATGTAAATCAATTTTTTCCAGCTCTAACACGGTATCAGTGAGATGATGTGGTCCTCCTACCAAAAAGTTTGGACAGCCCTGATCTAAACATTGGAATGTACAGTATCTAGATTGAAAAAGGAGTGCTTTCCGGCATCACAAAAACACCAGAACGTACAGAATGTGTGAAAGCACTGATACTTGGGACCCACTGATACAGTAAGCCATAACTTGGGACCCAGCACTGATACAGTAAGCCATAACTTGGGACCCAAACAAATGATTATATTTTCTGTGAAACAGAAAAGCATCTCATTTACTGAGTTCAGACTCAATACCACACTATAATTAAATAACCATTTTCTATTTTGGAATGCAATGTGATTTAGTTTATGAAAAAAATCACATAAAACAGTTGTGCCTCATTGGCGGCCCCTTCAGAAGATGATAGATGCTCTTCTCTGCCCCTCCAGGACACACAAATCTTCACATTTGACAGGGAAGGGAAGAGAAAGGGCTGCATCAATTGTTTACTTAGAGCAATTCCTCTACAAGGAACTTAAGGAATGAGCTTCCTTTGCCTGGACTCCTTACCTAAGGCTTGCAAGCTCAATCCTCACCACTGAGCATCAAGATAATACATGTAAAAGGGATTCTCATGCTCTAATTAGTATTATGTCT
Organism: Cryptoblepharus egeriae; assembly: GCA_030015325.1. Classification (NCBI taxonomy): domain Eukaryota; kingdom Metazoa; phylum Chordata; class Lepidosauria; order Squamata; family Scincidae; genus Cryptoblepharus; species Cryptoblepharus egeriae. The sequence goes on along the minus strand of JAREYC010000001.1, from coordinate 64,348,759 downwards.
ACTACTGCTACTAATATTGCCACAAATCATTAGTTTCTTTGAAAATATATCTCAAACCATTACATGGAAAATTCCCTTCTACTGAGTCAATAACATGTCCATCTAGCATTACCTACACACTGGATGCAGCTCTCCAGGATTTCAGAGAGGAATTTTTTCCAGTCCTGCCTAAGGATCTGAAACTGGCAGCTTCTGCATGCCAACCCTGTGCTTAGCTACTGAACGAGGGCTCCTCCCCATAGTGAGATATCTATATTTATAAAACTGAGAGGTCACTGATTGACTCATTCACTGACTCATCAACGCCCAGCTAAAACCACTGGACCTAAAAAGGTGAAATTTGGGGAGGGTGTTCCTTCCATGATGGAGGCACCCACTAAGAACCCATTTTGGGAAATTCTAACCGAAAGGGGGTGAAAAGGGGCACAACATGTTTTCCTCCCTATACAGTGGCGCCTCACGTAACAAATTTAATCCGTTCCAGAGGCACGTTTGTTATATGAAACATTCTTTATGTGAAGTGGATTTTCCCATAGAAAATAATGGAAACTCAGATGATCGGTTCCAGAACCTAAAAAATATTCATATAAAAATATTAACTGTATGTAAAAATGATGACAAAACACTGGAATTGAATTCAAAACATGCATTCAATGTGCATGATCCTATGAAGTCTACATAGGCTGCAGTCCTAAAGACACAATCCTAAAGACACTTAGGAGGCTACAATCCTAAAGACACTTTCCTGGGAGTAAAGACCTATTGAACACAATGGGTCTTACTTCTAAGTAGGCATGGTTAGGAATTAGCAATCCTAGACACTTTCCTGGGAGTAAGACCTGTTGAACACAATGGGGCTTACTTATGAGTAGGCTTGATTAGAATCAGCAATCCTAGACACTTTCCTGGGAGTAAGACCCATTGAACACAATGGGGCTTACTTCTGAGTATGCATGGTTAAGACCTCCCAGTCCCCCCAAGCACCTTCCCCCCCCCCCCCCAGGAACAGACCTGCATTACCTGACCTGTTCATTCAGATAACAAGTGCAGGCTGGCAGCTCTTTAAACTTTAAAGAGCTGCCAGCTGGCCTTCGTTACCAAAATCAGCTTTGCTACCCAAGTCAGAAGCCCAGGGGAACAGTATGTTCTTTATCTGGAACATACTTTACCCAGGGCATTTGTTACCCAAGGTACCATTGTACATTCAAGAATCCCTGACTGAGGGACATTCTGCCCCAACCCCCAGACCTAGAAGCATGAAATTTGGGGAGGGTGATCCTTCTGTGACATCAACACCCACCACAAACTGATGTTGAGAAATTTAACCCTTAAGAGGCTGAAAAGGGGTGCAATGTGTTTTTGTCCTATACTTAATATGGAAGACTGACTGATCAACATCCAGCTGATGCACTGGTAGGGAGGTGATGGTGTGCATGGGAGGAATGATACGCATGGGGAGATGCTGTACGAGGGTGTTGCGCATGTGAAGCAACCAAGCAGGTGAGGTTAATACCTACATGTAGGGTGGTTACAGAATAAGAAAGATTTGTGAAAATGATCCTTCCTTCATGTTTACTTCCTCCAGCGACATGTAATTTAGAAGGTATTCCCACCAAACACCATGCACAAAAGAGAGACAACTAGACACAATATTCAAAAATTATATAAACAAATTCAATCCAGGAATTTTTATGCAATATAGCTCTGTATACAAACATATGCACAGCCTTAAATCCAAACAAAGCTACTGACGCTTCTTCATACATCCATCTGGTAAACAATTGGCCCTGCATTTCACCTGCATTTCAGAGGGTTAATCAAGAACAGAAAAGATCTAATTTTTACTATAACACATGCTGTTGTCACTTAACTACCCTGTAAGCATTTCCGGTCTAGAAACAACATGTGTTGAACACATAACATGCCAGACAGTATTTACCAATTATAAACACATTTTGTTAGTAATGGTTGGAACTAAAAATGAAACTAGAAAAATGTGGAGGAGGAAATTATGGCTTCTGCTAAATTCTTCTTTCACTATCTTTTATTTAAACTAAAATTCCAATCAACAGAAAAAGGGTATTAGTTTGGCATCTTAAATCAAAACATCTACCATAATTTGTTTCCTGCGACTCTGATGCAGGTGTACATAAAAGACAAATTAGTACAGTTACTTGGATAAAGCAAAAATTAAAATGCTTGCTTGTTGATTAAGGTGACCAAACAAGAGGGCATTGGGCACAAGCAGGCACTGACATTGGGCACCACTGGGCACTGATAGGCATGAGGCACCGTAGTGTACAGGGGGCACTGTTGGGCAGCAGTAGGGACCAGGCATTCCTACTGGACAACCATCTGCAGTGGGCACCAGCAGGCACTACTTTGCAATGGGAAGCAGGCAGCAGAGGGCAGTAGACACCACTGGTTACCAGGCATCCTTAAGGAGCACCAGGCATCACCATGCAGTGGGTACTACCAGGTGCCAGCTGGCACCAGCAGGCACTAGGGCTTCCTTACTGGGCACTATGGGCATTGGGCACCACCACATGGTGTGCAGCAGACACTATGTGGAACCAGGCATCACTACCAGGTAGCAGCAAGCAGTGAGCATCACCAGACACCAGTGGGCAACGGGAACCATAGGGCACCCTTACTAAGCACTAGGCAGTGCTTGCTGAGCACCAATCACTGAGCAGCACCGGGCACCAATGGGCAACACCGGGCAGCAGGTACCATATCAGTTATTAGTATGTCCTGACATCACAAAAGAAATACACTCCCCAGGACCTGGGTATTGATCAGTCAGCAATTCTTCAATGTAAAGTATAGGGACAAAATGTGTTCCGCTCCCTTTCACCCCCTTCTGGTTGAATTTCTAAAAATCAGTTCTAGTGAGTGCCTACATCACGGAAGGAACACACTCCCTGAATTTCATGCTTCTAGGTCTAGTGGTTTTGGTTGGGCATTGATGAGTCAAGTCAGTGAGTCAGTCAGTGACTTCAATTTTATATATATAGAAGATATATAACTTACCAAACACAGTAAATCATGCTAATGATAAATAAATGAAACACCATGTTCTGTGGGAATTTGTTCTTAATTCAGTTTATACAATAATGGGAGTAGAGCTGTTGCCTACATGTGAGATAGAACGCTGAACGCTGAGATAGAACGCTGCTTTTCAGTGGGAGTGAAGGAGCTTTCTCAGCTGCCTTTCGTGAGAACTGAAGGAGAACTTTGTCAGCCAGCATTGCAGACATCGGGGCCAGTGTTGTAACCAGACTGGGAATGTAACATCTTGAATGTAGTGTCTCTTAGAAGATAGAGACAATCTGTGTTTGTAAAAATCCGTGCAGGGATTTAGAATTCACCTGCCTATGTAAACCGCTTTGATTAAAGACTGAGGAGGAATCCAAAAAGGTCCAGAAAAGTGGTATATAAATGCTTAATTATTATTATTATAACAAGACAGGCTCTTGGTCTAATCCAGCAGGCCTTTTCATACATATTTTCAATTTAAGATACAGTTTAGCAACATAACATAATTCATAAGGTATGACCAAAGTGGTGTGCATTTTTATTTACACTCTTAGCCAAAACACTCGGTTGTTTACAGACTGTTTACAGATAATAGCTTGTATGTGACATAGGATACCCCACCCTAGCAAAGAGTACCTTTATGTTAAAAGGGGAGGTAGGGGAGATAATTTACTTTTCACTACACATATGAGAATAAAGCTTCAGACAACATAACATACCCAAATAAAATGAAGTGATAGATTCTGTTCACATAAAATACTCACCATTGGGTCGAACAAGGAGCACAAGTTCCCCTGAGTGCCGCTCACAGCTAGCTTTAATAAACATGACAACTTGGTCATGTGTATGTTCTGATATATCCCTGCCATTGATCAGTACAACCTGGTCTCCTTCATTCAAACGAGGGACACAAACATCGGCCTGGAATGCACAAAAAATTGTTTTTACACCACAGGTCCTACATCAAAGACTTTGCCTTCCCATACTTTTAATTAAGAATTTCAGAGTCAAAAAAATCTCAACAATTTCAGTTAATTAAAAAATTATGCCTCTCAATATATTAGCACTGTGAGCTGGTGTATTTCACCAAAGTAAGAATTAAATTCTGCCTGGCAGAAAAAAGCCAAATAGGACAAACAATAGATAAACCTATACAACACATGTTTTAAAGCAAGGGCACTCTTTCAAGTGGGTGTTCCTCTTTTATTTAGCAGGGGGAGAGTAATTGGCCCTACACACCCCAGCAGTGTCTGTTCAAGTGGCTTCTGCTGGTGTTCTTTTTTGCATTTTAGATTGTGAGCCCTTATGGGACAGGGACCCATTAGCTTTTAATTAGCTGCTATTATTTTTCCATTTTCTTTGTAAACTGCTTTGTGAACTTGTTAGTTGAAAAGCGGTATATAAATACGACAGACAGACAGACAGACAGACAGACAGACAGACAGACAGGATGCCAACCCATGGTGTGTGCCATCAGTGGCACATGGAAACTCTAAGTGGCACAAATACACCAAATATGACTTTTGTTACCAAATACGACAAAAAGTATATATTTTTAATTTCTGAGAACCAACTATTTGAGTAAATATGGCATCAATAAATGAATGACACAAACTAATAGGTTTATTTGGATTTTTGTAATCAGCATGATATAATTTAGAACAAAACAGAAATGTGACAAAGAAACAATGTTGTGCTTAAACTGAAAAATGATTATCTAATGAGTAAAAATCTAATTTTTTTAAAAGGTTTTTAAGTTGCCGATGACTTGATAAAATTTAGATACAGGAGAGCATGAATATGGTCTCTGGGTCATTAGTTGTAACTGAAAGTCTCTTTGATAACTTACAGGAGTTCCTGGAGCCACCCTGGACACTATGACTGGCATCTTTTGGTCATATCCGCCCTTTAAAAGAAAGGTTAATAATTAAACAATATAAAGCATTCAAGAATATAAATGATAGAGTTGGGAGAATTTTTAAAATACCTTTACATTGAAACCAAATCTTCCGTTTTCATCTGGCCTCATTCGGATTAAAACAAGATTATCATGCGGAATTCCACCATTGGGCTGAAATGATAACAAAATATGTTGATCAGCTCACTAATCTTTAATTTGTTGAGAGAGCTTCTTCTGAATCCCAAAGTGATGCATACTTGTCATAATTATTACTGAAATAATGTCTCTGGATAGAATGTTCATATGCTGGGAATACTGACTCAACATTGTAGCAACTTGTACTATTTTCACTCCAAAATTTAATTACAGAAATAAAGCTCATATAATACTACATAGTTAAGAACAGATTTCTGTTGAACTGAGAAAGCAAGCTACAAAATAATTTGTCAAGTATGTAGAAAAACTTGACAGCAGAGTAAAGAAAAACCAAGCTATAAGAAACAGACTTAATTCTTTTGCCATCTATTTTGTTATCTTAATGTCTGCATGGTTTCCTATTTATTTTTGTATGCATATCTATTGTTGTCTATTACATGCCAATAAAGGTTCTACTAAAAAAGAAAAAAAACCCATGTACTGTACATTTAAGTTAAGGAAAAGCCAGTAAGGAAAGCCAGTATGACATTAAAGAGATAGTAGATAACCTTCCATCTAAATTTTAAAATAGTGATAATTTACTGTAGATGAGTCTACTTACATCTAGAAGAAAGAAGTTAAATCTTTTTTAAATCTTAAAATACATGCTCAAATGCCAGTAATTCACTAACGTGCACTCCTTCATCCCCCACCAAATGGAAGCTTTCAATTCAAACAAACTGAAGGAAACTTCTTACTGTAGATTTTTCAGGAGATGAAGAATCATCGTCATCATCATCGTATGTTTCATTTATATGGTTATCCAGTTCTTGCTGAGAAAGTGAATAAGGAATTTGATTCCAACTATTCTTTTTAGATTGTTTGGGTGGCAGTGCAGGTGGTTGCCCATCTACAGGTGTCTCTTGAGATCTACAAACACAAATATAGACAAAAATGTAATTCTGAAATTCTGAACTGTGTGCTAGAAAATAAAAAACTCCAGAAAAGCATCACGAAAAGCTCCAGATTAATGTAGTATATTTGGGTATGTGGAATAACCTTTTAACACCTGTAGTGAACAATATACTAGCATGGTATATTTGTGTCAGTCGAAAAAGAAGTTGCCTAGGCATGGAACTTCTTTCAGCCTCACTTGATTTTACAATACAAAAAGGGTGCAAGATGCAAATGTGTCACTTAAAGGATGAAAATTATGTAATTCAACAGCTAATGTTTCAGTTTTATCCTTTCCCTTTTGCTGGTGCAGGCATTCCAAAAATGGGACCACTGTATCCAGTGGAGAGGTAAGGGAGGCTTTGAAGGGAAAGCAGATTTAAGTTCCTTTACTCCTGTGAAAGCCTCCCATTCTGCAATGGGTCTCCTTAAGGTGAATGTCCATGAGCTTAATTGACAGATCTGAAACCCTGTGGATGACTTGCTTATCCACAACTAGGAATCATGCCCTGGACATAAACGTCTCCGCATTATATTTGTCCAGCCAGCTTTATATTTCCTTGGGAATGCTTGGACAATGGATGGAAAAACAGACTGTTTTAGCAGGCAAGCCTCTGAATTAGTGCACCCACTAATTTGAATAATCAAACAAAAAAAATACCCTGTTCTTATAAGCTGTGTGTTCCATATATTTGGTTTGATCTATATCTAATATGCCAATAGCTTGCCATTCAAAAGTAACACATTTAAGACATATGATTACATTCTCAATCTTTGGCAAGCATGATTTTTAGTGCTTTTTAATTATTAAGATATATAGATGTGCTGGCATAAATAACTATAGAATGATAAATATTCAAAAGTAAGTAAACAGATCCAAGAGTAGGCCAGATCATGCAGGCATCGATAAGCACAAGATTTTAGACTGAAAGTCCTATGCACTTCAAGACTATTCAGGATCAGCACCAATGTTTGAAGCCCCTTGCGCAAAAGGCTTTCAGACCCTTACCATTATCATGCTGCCAGCTAACTCCTCCCAGTGGAGAAAAGTTCTCCTTTGCAGTAGTGATAGGACATGGCTTTGGGGACCCAGGAATTTTAGAATGGCATTGGTGTCTGGGAAAAGACACCTTGTTGCTCCCCATATTGGTCAGGAAGCCATGCAGATGCTTACTGGACAGGTGGGGTGCAGAGCAGTGACAGAAGCAAACATAAATCCTCTTGTTTCCTGCAATTTTTGAATTCACACAAAGAAGGGAAGCTCCACAGGGCTGGGAAGCAGTATTTTTCAGAGATTCTACTCATTCCTGACCCAAAAGTCTCAAAAGATGGTATTGGTGGCTGCATACTTGGTTGGACACCCTGGTTGTTGGCTTGCAGGGTGCTGGAGGCCTCTACCTACATTTAATTATTGGAAGAGGTCATTTGGGTTTAGAGTGAGATACCATCACTAAGCCAATGACATCTAGTTCCACCTCTCCACCAAATACGGGCAGAATTGTAGAAGTCACAGAGCACTGGTAGAGCACTTTTAAGCCTTTTGGGTTCAGTGTGTCAAAAATTCAGAAGATACCAAACTCATATCTGCAGGCACATGATCTCCTCACCCAAATGGAAGAGAACAATTCTCATTTAATAAAATGTGATCCAATTATGAGTGGTGCTATGTACTGCAAAAGCATGAATTGAGAGTAATTTGGATTGAAATTGTTTTGCAAGACAAAAACCCACTTCTAATAAATTTTGATTTGATATACAAGCAATGTCTTGGTAAACAAGCGAAAAACTACCAGCTGGAATATGGCTGGTTTCAGCACTCCACCTGAACCTCTTCAGCCTCTCTTGAGAGATGAGCCTATGCATATTACTCTGAAGTACATCTATTACAGTCAACAGGCTCACTCCTATGTAAGGGGGACAATGGAAAGGAGCCATGCATGTCTACTCTAAAGTAAGCCCTGTTATAATAAGTGGGGCTCACTCCTGTGTAAGGGGGAACAGCCTGCAGCCTGAGAGACCCAACAGACTAACCCTACAATCCAGAATAACTAAGGGATATTTACGTTGACGTAGCTACAGCACCACTTAGTGAAAACCTACGGGAAATTCATATTGCAATCCAGAGCAAATTCTTCCTAGACTGGAGCAAGACTGGAGCAAGCAAATCCATAGTTACTCTGGATTGCACCCTAAGTGCAGGTTAATCTGTTTTATTTTTCTTTATATATTTTTTTATTTTATACTTGCGAAAAGCGTGCCTATGTTGCAGGAGTAAAATTCCCCCGTTCACCATCCCCCATGGCACATCAACCCCCCATCCATATCATTCCCCCAAGCACATTAAATCCCCATGTGTATCAGCCCCTCATGTGCAACATCCCCCATGCGCATCAATCCCCATGTGCATCATCTCCCATGCGCAACATGCCCCCATGTGCATCAACCCTGCATGCACTGCATCCCCCCATGTGCAGCAACACTGTTTTCAATGCCTCTTTATTAATTTTTATATATTGCTGAAGTTTTTATGACTTTTTATGCTGATGCCTCTAGGTTTTTTGCTGTTTTATTTTTGCACTGTTTTAGTGTTGGTTTTTTTATGTTGCTTATGTAAATTGCTTTGGATGCCCACAGTAGAAGGGGGGGGGGAGGAAGTTAAAATGTATTAAATAAAATAAAATGAATTTAAGTAACTTAGGTAAGAAGTTGTATGTTAGACTTTCTCATCTTACTACTAAAGAAGAACTAACTTACGGTGATGACTCCAGAATAATACTATTTGCCTGTGTTGATGAAGGAGATTGGTGATTTACAAACACTTCACTCGGTGACGTATGAACCACATGGTCCACCAAATGTCCAACTGAAGACGGCCGTAATCGGTTTCTCTCTTGAGTAAATGCAGCATTGCGACTAAAATAGGGAAAAAGCAGTTGTTCATAGCAGTATATATTTATCCTGCCTTTTTAATTATAACCATCAAAAAGAAGCTAAGAAATGTTTAATTAGTATTACAGTGAATATTGTTTGCAGTCCTAAATGCATTAATTCAATATTTCCATTCTATTTAGATGAAGTATAATGTCATCAGTATAATAAGTATTTTAAGCTTATTGGAAAAAATATGTTGAGTTCAAACAAATTTTATTATCCTAACATTAAAAATGAAACTCTATAAAAATCTTGATAAATACCATCTGAGAGGGTACAGTATTAGAACATCTATATAGTAATTCAATACGGTGGTACACAATGGACTGTATTTAAGTAGTTTTTAATAATTAAAATTAGTGCTGCTGCAATGACATGAGTGCAAGATTATCTTTTTCTGCCCAGCCCTCTGTAAGCCATTTCACTGATTTCCCTCTCCTCACAATTCTTGCACTATTCCTTTCTAATACAAGATACAAGACCTCTAATATTGGCCCTCAGACCATTGGAATTTGCTATATTGCAAATATAGACCCTTGGACAGGTTCTCATTGTGAGGCAGTGGTAATGTCAGCCATCCTACTAAGCACTGATATTCTGCTGGTGCTACTTAAGAATCATGTCATTATAAAGCCAGCCCTGTGCACATTTTGTAGAAAGAGAGGTGGATAAACACACAACATGCCTTCAGAGTGAGTCAGAATAAACTTTAGAGTCTACAAATTTTAAAAAAAACAGAACAAGAACTCTTCCATTTAGTAATATCCTCCCCCAGACCCATAATTCAATATTAACAATCATGTATACAATATTCATACAAGGGCAATGTTACTCAAATTTAGTTTACCTATAATTTTTTTGTAAAGTCATGCTCATTTTTTCTCTTTACAAAGCACAAAATCAACAAAAGCACAAAATGAACAAAAGATACAAGACTATTAATAGTTTTACTATCATGGCATTTGGAATTTTTAGGGCAATAAATGCAGGAAAAGCTAGTAATCTGAAATAGTAGGATAGTATCAATCTTCTCTTGAAGATTATATCCTAAAGAGATAGTAATAAGTCCTATTAAAATTAATTATGCCAAATTAGCCACGAAGATAACAACATACCCCCAAATTCAGAGTAACTACGGGAGCATGTAAGAGACTTTACGTGCCTCCGAAGTTACTGCACCGCCTAGTGAAAACCTATGGGAAATTCATATTGCAATCCAGAGTAAGTTGTTCTTACACCGGAGCAGGGACTCCCTGTAGTTACTCTGGATTTTGCCCTAAGTTATCTAATTGTTTTCAATGGGGCTTAGCAATGATTTTGGCTACAACCCATTGTATCCAACTTAAATGTAAAATTTAATCCTGACTAGCAAAAATCTCTCCATCATGAAAACCTCAGTGACAGTATTTAAAACATCAGATATTTCCCAGGTAGTCTTTACATATACCTTCTCAATTCACAACCAAGCATCAAAGGAAACAAGAATATATTCTTAGCACAATGAGTAATAGTGCAATCCTAAGCACATCTACTTCCATCGAGTTCAATAGTACTTATTCTGAGGAAAGTGTGATTAGGATTGCAGTTTAAGCCACCCTCAGAATAAAGGATATTTTTAAAAAAATCTTTGTTCACTATGGAAATCTGATGATCTCTAGCATAGTACCTCTACAAATGATATTTTAATAAGTTTATTTTCTTTGAAAAAATGAGAATAAGGTGAAAAACATGAAGTCAATTCTACTTACTGATTAGGAGTTCCAGGTGGAGAGCGTGATGGTAAGCTTTGAGTTTCTAACCTGTCATCAGATAACGAATTTCTGCTGACCACCTCCCAGTCCATCCCACTTATCAATTTGCGAGCCAGAGGTTTACTTGGGGATCTACAAAAAAAGAAACATTTGAACAAATATGATCATTATAACCCATCTCAAAGGAATTGAGATGAAAAACAGCATTAATCTTTACATATCTCTGCTTTCAGTATCTATGCATGTAATTTTCAATATTTATTCAAGACAGAACATTGCTTCTGTCCTATGGCTTTATATTTACTTGAAATAATTTTTATTTATAAGACAGAAAAAACTGAAGACAAAGTATGTCAGGATCCTTTTCATGACAAAACAACTGCATGTCATTCAGTCTTTTATGCCATCCTTCCTTTGCCCTGGTTTTGTTTATCTTCTTGCTTAAAGAACAATTCCGTACCTCAGAGCCAGACGAACATAAGTCCAAAATGGATGATTTTCAGATTACCGTTTTGCATGTATAATCTGATTCTGCATCAAGCCATAACCACCTAAGTCTGTTAAGCATTCTCCCTAACATTCTCCTTAATGCTTAATAGACTTATGTTGTTATAGTTTGATGAAGAATCAGATTATATATGCAAAACCTGAAAATCGTCCATTTTGAACTTGTGTTTGTCTGGCCCGGAGGTACAGAATTCTGCAAAATTCTGAATTTGCTGCCTGCTTTGTAATGTTTCAGTTGACTGCAATAAAGGTAGTACTCAACTGAGATGTTAAGAATTTTTTCTAGTGGATAAACAATGGTATCTATGATTAATATCCAGGTCAAGAATTAATTTCTGTATTTCCCCTCTGCACCTGATGGTAGTAGTTTTGTTTTTATTTACTAACAAATAAAATGCTGAATTGAATCTGAGGTATTCGATGCACAAATTCAGCTACTAAGAATACCAACTGTAATATAGTTATGCAAGAATACTATAAAATTCTACAACAATTAAAATCTTCAAAATTCTACAACAGTGCACACCCATGTATTGATATCTAGAGATCAGTCCCCTTTTAAACACCATACAATATATAAAACCTTATTTTAAAAACCTGGGGTGAACATATTTATTATATCAAATGAATACAGATGCTAACAGTTTTTTGTAGGCTGAAGGAGATTTGTGTTCTCTTTCTAAGAACAATGCAATTCCTAGCAGGACTCACCTTAATTACTAAGCAGAGAATTGAATCCAGAGTTTTCAGCAGTAGATAAAACAGAGGAGAAGCATTTAACTGCCGAGCTACATTTTGATAGTATAACTATTAACTGTTTTAACCTCACAGTCCCACCCACTCATGCTTGTTACCAAAACTTCCTGTTCTTTGTGGAAATTTCAAAGAAACAGTTACCACATCGCAATATATTTTCCAGTGCTGCTGCATTATAGTTTCCTCCTTTAATAGGTGCCTATGTGAAAATTAGTATCTGAATATTTTATTTGATTCACTTTTGGATATATGCTTTAAGACACTGCAGAGACTTAAATTTCATTCCATTTGATTTTTCATAATATAATTTTCATATTGCATAAGAAAATTCTCAAAAATACTTTATGTCAGGGTTTGCAAAAAAGTACCTTCAGACAAGTTATTTTAAAGAATATATTTATGGCAGTGAAGCAGTAAACTGACTTAAGAGGTGTCACCAACTACTAAGAGGCAAAGAAGATCTAAATCAAAAAAGGATGCCATCCAAACCTCTCACCTAAAGCACCATCATCCATGTTCACATTTTCCTTACATATGAGCAATTATCATTACTGTACATACATTTCCTTACATTAAGTAGCAACAAAAAAGGTGAAACTTGGCAAGCCTGGGAAGCACTTTTGTTGCTATCAATCATGCCCCCCACAATGTTCTTGGAGAAGGGTTGTGATGAAAATATACTTAGCATACAGGGTATATGCAGAAAAAGCTTCTGAGGTACCCAAGTCCCAAGCTGTGAAATGTTTTAAAGGAAAGCCCCAACACGCTGTTTTTATTTCAAAATTGGTATACGTCCCTAGATCATGTCTCATTTAACAGCCCAGCATGCTGCTGATGTTTTTAAGAATACAGCCTCATGCATAAAACACACTGCAGAACTGTGTGGAATACTAAGAGCGTAAGTTGCTTCACATGTATTCTTTTGAAAGTGCATTTACAATGACTGTGTAAGTTAAGTTGTATTATTTTAGCCAAACCTGTGAGGAAGTGGCTTCCCTAAGGCCTTCTAGCTGATTTGTGGAAGAGGTAGGATTTGATCTAGGAAGGTCCTGATTTGCAGCTCAGTCTCTTTTCCTTTATGGTACTCCAGGTTTCAAAGTTATCAGAGTATTGTTAACCACAACCAGGATTCTATGTACAGGAAGGGGGGTTATAGCTGGGAGACAAGCCTTATTTTATAAAAGGTGATAAATGTCAGAAGACATCAGAACCTCCAGCAACAGAGATGGATTAATGGGAGCCCTCACACTGCAAGTCTGGCCCTTTAGGGGGAGTATAACTATGTACATAATAAACTGATCACTACCTCTCTGGTCAGACACCTTGTCAGAAACGAACTTTAGTTTTACTGAATCTTATCCAGTCCCACTAATCTCACGGTCAAACTTGAGGAAATAGAAGAGTTGGTTATCATCAGTGCCTGATGCCACCAAATCTCTGAATGAGCACTCTCATAAGTTTAATGCAGAAGCTGAAAAACAAGGTGCCGCCTTAAAGGGCTCTTGAAACATAAAAGCCACAAGGCTGAACAACAGTCCTACAGAACAGGGATGTCCAAACTTTCGACTTCAGCGCTCTTGGACCTTTAGCAATTGTGTAGAGGGAATTTCAGCTGGTGCAGCTTCTGATCTCAAGGATCAGAACCTACACCTGCTGAAATTTCCTATTATTTACAAGAATAGAACCATATTCTGTAGAACCATATTCTGGAACTATCCATTTAGTAGGTGAGAAAACATAAAGAAGAGTGCAATACCCCCAAATACTGACAGCTGAACCAGAAATCTACCATGGTAGGAAAACTGAGGAGGTCCAGCAGAATTAACAAGCCACATTCTTCTATCATTCTTCCAGAATATTATATATCAAGAAGATCAAGGCAGATTCTATGCTAAAACTTGGTAGGAAACTAAGAGCACAATCCTAACCATGTCTACTCAAAAGTAATCCCCATTGTGTTTAATGGGTCTTACTCCCAGGAAAGTGTTAAGGATTGCAGCCTTACCCTACAATCCAGAGTAACTACGGGAGCACGTAAGAGACATTACATGCACCCGTAGTTATGACACCACCTAGTGAAAGCCTATAGGAAATTCATATTGCAATCCAGAGTAAATTGTTCTTACACCGAAGCAAGGACTCCCTGTAGTTACTCTGGATTGTGCCCTTTGTCAAAATAGATGGGAAAGATACTTGAAGGACTGTCATAAGGAGGAAGGGGCTCATTTGTTCTCTGAAAGCAGAACTAGAACCAATGGGTACAAACTGCAAGAAGGGAGATTCCGGTTGGATACCAGGAAAAAATTCCTGACAGTGAGAGCGGTTCAGCAGAGGAACAGATTGCCAAGGGAGGTGGTGGACTCCCCTTTGCTGAAGATCTTCAAGCAGAGGCTCCATTAGCACCTGTCGGAGATGCTCTAGGAGGATTCCTTCTACAGGCAAGGGGTTGGACTAGATGACCTACTAGGTCCCTTCCAACTCTAGGATTCTATATGAATCTAGAGAAATCACTTTCATCCAAGACTGCTAAAGAACACCTTGTCAGGAATGAGATGTTTATGACCAGGTGACAGTTGTAGTCTGCAGGGACTGAAAATTTTTTTATGAGCAGCCTCACAGCTGTTCCTTTTAAAATGACACACATCATAGATTAAACCTTGATATATTAACCTCCAAACTGGTACATCAGATAAGTGCTCACGAATAAAAATGTATTGCTTTCAAATGAAAAATGCTTACAAAAAAAGTAAAATGCACAACTTTTAAGAAAGAATTTTACTTTAGTATCTAAGTGTGCTGACAAACTAAAATGTCTTGTACAAAATGTGCATTAACAGGTAGGATATAGAACAAAGTGGTACGTCTGAAGATGCAAGTTCATCCAGCTATCATTTTGGCAAAATGCCTAGCTGCAAACCTAAAACACTCTTATTAGGGTACTAATTTTTCCTTGCTATTTGAAATATGTATTTTTATTAAAAAATATGCAAGATGGGCATAAATAAAGCAAGCATTCTTTGGCATCATAAAAACATAATTAAAATTGCTTACCTGGCAAATACTCTGTCCTTATTTGCCTTTTCTTTACCATACTGTACAGACTGGACCTCTGTTCTCCCACTGGGAAAAAATGAAATAATTCTGAGATTGGGGAAAATATTTTCTTAACAAGTACTGTACACTGAAACCACTGAAGCTGAAGAGGAACATTTAAAAAAATAACTGTATTAGTAGTCATACCCCATCTTTCCAATTCCCAAATAAAGAACTAAAGAAAGAACTTTTGCTACACAATAAGAGAGACATAATCCTGACAAAGAGAATAACTTCACTTTCCAGAAGCATCAAATTAAGTTCATTAAAGTCCTAAATGAAGAATCAAACTACAATTTGCAATCCTGGAAATTGCTTATATTTGATCAATAGTGTACATTTACTGGCTTCTGTATCACACAAAGGATCTCTCAGCAATTGGAACTGCCATATGCTACATAAATAAAATAAATAAATTGTATTAATACCAGGTGAGCCAAGGTAAAGTATCCCTCCTCCAATACTTGTGCTGTTCTATGGTGGGCTACTTTTTTGTGGCTCACCTGGTACAAGGAACCAGGAACTGTCTTTTGTCCACCACTGCACTCCTCTTGCAAAGTCACTCAAAAGATGGACAGGGCTTCAGGAATGGTAACATGTGGCATTGAGGAATTCCATGGAACTGGAATCTGCAGAAATGACCTTCCCCCCAAAATTTTCTACTTGCACTAACCTAAATCCAAGGATTTGTCAACACACTTTGCACAGCCAACTCCATGTTGATAATCTCAGAAAAAAATAAGTATTTTTCTGACATTGTAATATGCTTCTGATAATTCTTCAGAAGCAGTTTCTCAAGGGACTTGCAGTGTGAAGAGGAGACAACGAAGTTCCCTTGTGCCTGTGCCTTTACAGAAGCATGTGGAAATCCAACATCAAATCTGAATAAAAATTCTGTATCTACCCACATTACATAGCTTATACTTACCAGTACCGGTACTTTGATCCCAAAGTAAAATAATGTGCAAAAAAGTTCTTCTGAGGTGGCAGTGGTCTGTCTAACCGGAAGAAGGTGTGGTGTTCTACACAAGCTTTCCACAAATTCTTACATGCTCGGTAATTCACCATGTTGAATCCTAGCAATGTTTCTCTAGATTCATGCTAGAGGGAAACATTTTAAATATCATTTGAGTTATAGTTTCATATTCATGACATGTATTTGAGGTTATCATATTTATAAAATACTGATTCTTTTTTAAAGTGCAAAGGATCCTTCATGAATGTTTCAAGAAATTAAAAAACTCTTTATAAGAATACTTCCCCCCCCAAACTTAATTAAAGAGATTCAATAGAAAATCCCATGTCCCTGTTTCTTCTAACTCTGATGACTCTTTCATCCCCTTTCAAATGCCTGATCAGATATATGCCTGATCAGATATATATCAGAAAATGCCTGGTTTTCTCTTTCATCCCCTTTCAAATGCCTGATCAGATATATTTATCACAGCAGTTTTCAAGTTAAACAGATTTGTTTCCCATCAATTGTGTTTATATTGTGCACTGGAAGCACAGCAAAAAAAAAATTGTTACTGTGTGATGACATCTTGTATGCCTCCATTCATACAAATTATTAGCACAATTCACTAAAGAATTTCTAATGAACCTTCATAACTTTGACCTCTTTGCACTATTTAAAAAAAACCACATACCAAAACTGAAAACATTTCAATGATTCCTGCAAAACTCTCTCATTCACAGTTCCACAAAAACTAAAATGTGAATTCTATATCATAGAGTAGAATTTTTCAGCAAGGGTACCACATATTGCCTGAACTGGGAGAGAGTTAGTTAACAGAAGCTGTAGGATAGCCAGGGAGGAGTGAAGCTGTGCTGATTCTCTTTCGCAGGAAGTTCAAATACACTGGGGAAACCTTATTATATACATTTTTATGCATGGGTTCAACTCAGTACAAATGGCTCCAATACAAATGGCTCAATACAAATGTTCCAATGAGAAGGAACATGCTGTTCCCTGGAGAGGGGGAAAAGTGCATCTCTTTAAATTCACAGTTCCAAAACAGCTTTTCTTACTGTTGTACAGAGGCAGTCATGCAAGCAATCATTACATTTTTCAGCTGAGTCAGGCAAAGGCAGGAGGTCCTTTGCATTTCTAATTACTGATTGCCTTTCTGAAATAAGAAGAAAAACTGTTTTTAGAAAAAACTGTTTTTAAACAATGTAAAAGGACAATTATTTTTTTAAGAACTGCTTTTATTTACTTGCGTAGCGGCAGGCAAGTCCCAAAATCAAACCCTGTGGATATTAAGGCACAACCTTATTCCATTAGGAACAATGGAGGAGCAAACAACCTAGAAATGCATACTTAAATATATTTTTCCACTGTTTTTTTCACCCATTGTGAATTCTGGAACATAAACCTAATGTTTCAAAACATTATTTTTGGAACACTGGAACACTGAATGAGGTATACTACTATGGGGAGGGTGAACAGACCGAGGAGGGAATGGGCTTGGTGGAGTATGCCTCCTATGTACTTTATCTTACTCCCACCCTTCCAGTGCCTCGCAAATTTGCACAGGCCTTTTCAGATTTGCACAAGCTATATCACCTCCGAAGGCCACTAGTGTAACTATGGCCTCATATGGGTAAGGCTGCTAGTTACTGTGAGTAGACTGCCAGCATCTTCTTAACTGGGCTTGGATATAGCATAGGTCCTGCTGTACCAGTACTTGGCCATAACATACAGTCCTACTGTCCCAGCACTGGTTAGGATTAGATTGTTCATCAGGAATTTTACTGAAGTTTTTCTTACACAGCTGAGAGCTGAGGTTTTTTTTTTCCTTTGCATAGCAAATAATTCTAGTTGGAATTTTTTTCATCATACTATCATATTCAACTTTGTGACTTCCAACTGACTCCAGCTTTAGGTATCAAGCAGGAATCTTAGTTAGGGAATAAAGTGTGGGCCGGCACCAGGGAGAGCCCTTAACAGACTACCTCAAGGTTCACAGGCTCATTAGTGATGGACAGGAAAGCTACCCAGGGAGCCATTGTCAGCACATTGACTGTCAGCAACCAAGGATTATCTCTGCTTGTGCAACGCCAAACTACCAAGAAGCTATAAGCAAGTAATACATGTTATGGCCTGTTCTAGCCCAGTCACATGGTGCTTTTACATTTTCTCCCTGTTCCACCCCTGTACTCTGCACAAAAAAACTACTCTACTCAGATCTGATTTCGGTTTAGAGTTTTACTCTGATTTCTTTTCAAAAATAAGCCACACTGAGTTTAATAGACCTAACTAACAGGTAAACTGGTTAATATGAACAGGATTGTAGCCTCAATTGTAGCAGGGATGAGATAAAACAGGAGTTGTTTCAAGTAAAATGCAATATCTACTCAGTATATAATTATGGAATCAACAACATACATTTTTATCATATCTGGATAAAGTCTACAGATCATCTCATATCAATCTCACTTTGCAATTTCAGAATAAAATGCAATGATTCATACTCACCAACTCTTTTCTAAGTTGAATAAAAAACTGTTTGCACTTAAAAGAAATTTTTACAATCTTCAACCTAAACAAAATAAAAATAAGAATGTTGTAACATTTCTGTAAGTGTATACTCTGACATATACTAAGAAGTCAATTTTATACATTTCATTAGGATCCTTATTTTTTAAAAATGTTCACCAAAAGAAAAATGATGATTTACCCACCTTCCAAATCCCTATTCTACCTCAAAAACATACATTTTTATGATGCAACTGCTTTAAAGTCCCTTTTGAATACTCAAGGACATTATAGAATTAATTTCTAACACTGTGTCAGGGGCTGAAAAAATGATTTACATTTCAAATCTGAACAAATTTATATATAAGAATTATTAGAGACAGATATAGAGGGTTACAAGGTTTGCTGGTAGGCCAGAAGGAGACGACTCCTTGCAGGCTGAATTGAGGCTCACTGAGGGCCATATCTGGCCCCCAGGCCAAGGTTTGGACACTCCTGAAATAGAACACCTGCCTTGGGCAGTATCATGCAATATTATACGCTCTTGCAATACTATCATATCCCCTGCTACAAACCATCCCTATGCCAGGGGCTTCCCCAGACCTCAGAATGCTTTGTATGAAATGTCAGGGATGATCTAGGAGGATTTCCTGCTGCAGGCAGGGGGCTGGACTAGATGATCTACTAGGTCCCTTTCAACTCTAGGATTCTATGATTCTAAGAAACACATATGTGCAGCCCCTGGGAGCTTCAGAAAGATCTCCAGAGGTGACTGGAGTATAGTCTGGTTGCCTTTGAAGGGCTCCGATTAAGCTGTGTCTGGTTCGATGCAGGTCCAAGAGCTCCAGCAATACCCTGGCCTGAGACCTATTTCTAGTCAGTTAATACTGACCCAAATGGATGGATATTCCAAACATTTATCTCTTTGCCTCTATCTTCTCAAGACTGTGGATGGCCAAAAGCATCAGTAATTAACTGGACTAATATTATTGGATTGTGGCTAGATATTGGGGCAAACAGAGGGAAATGGCTGCATCTGCCAGAGGCAGAATTTAAACTTGTCTCAGTTTCACATGTGGCGCACGTACGCAGTTACATTATCATGGCTGATAGAAGCACAGCAGGAAACCATGCTGTCTGCTATTGCAAACATTCTCACTGACCATGACCTAGAAGAGAAGGGATGGATGAAGTCAGTGTTACCAAACCATTGGTGTGATGTAGCAGCACAGCACGGTGAGAGTTATCGATGGACAAAATGACTAGTGAAAGTGTCTCTAACCATTTTCAGCATGACAGTAGATGTTACTGCTGTTGCAATGCTTTTAGAATGTTTATTGTATTGCTTGGTTGTTGCCAGAATAAGATATCACCAAGCTTGGCTGATGGAAGAAGTAATGCTAATTCTTCATGACCAGATTATTCACAGTGCTGGATATATGTATTAGCTAAACAAGCTATAGCTTAAGGCCCCACTCCCTTGGGGGTCTCAAAAAATTTAAAGAAAAAAACTGGACATATGTTTCCAAAATATAAAATAACAAATGAAATAAAACTTACATACAGCAACAGTGTTTTGTGTTGTGTGAGTCCATAAATTACCATATAGCATTTATTCTACACAAAAAACAGTGACAATTTGTTGTTGACAAAGGATAGCTGGACATATGAAGGGCCCCATTACCTTCAACAGCTTAAGACCTCATCAAAACTAAATCCGGCCCTGTATTCACAATTCAAGTAAACCATGTATTGGAGTCCATATTTACTTGGGAAAATGTGAATTAATGAATTTAATGTATTACTAGTGAATAATGAGCTTGTATTAATAAATGATTTATTTATCATCATATATTGAAGAATCAATTGACAGTTAGCAACCACTCTTGCCTAAGACATGACTTTGTGTGTGGCCAGGAAAACAAATGGATCAAAATGTATCACACCCACCATCACCTAAATACTGAATCCCTCTGAGATTGTATCGCTTCCCAGGGACACTGGATAAAATTCACCCTGAAGGGATAATATAGTCTCCCAAGTAGAAACTGTGTATTACTACACTTCTGTCTGCAACCATTATAATAATAAAGAGCAAACATACATTTGTGAGACTAAGACAGAAGGAAAGTCAAGATGAACTCCATCTACATAAAAGCCTTAATCTGTGAGGGTGTCCGCACATTCTGTGTCAATCAAGCAGGCTGAGGGATCTATTCCCGTGTTTCTCTGTAGCAGAGAAAGCTGAGGAAAACAATTGTCAACATTTCTTTTGTATTTCAACTGTCTCTGGTAAAGGTAATAGACTGGGTTGAGAACAGGCTGGGGGCAGATGAGAATAGCCACTAAAGAGAAAGAATGCAAGGGCAGTTAAGATGCTGGAAAGGGGATGGTTCTTTTCACTGATGAATATTTTTATATTGTACCTCTGCAAGTTACAGCTGTGGGCTGTCCATAAAAACATCTGCTCTTACACGTGATTAACTGCAAGCAGCAATAACACATGGGTTGCTTTGAGTATTTTTTTTTCTATCCTTCCAGGACAGTGTGTACAGAGAGAATCTGTGTATGTCTGTGTATGAGATCACTCAGATATTCTCCACTGATGCTTTAATTCACACACAAAATGTCTCTAAGCAAGAATGTTTTAAAAATACATTATGATAATGGCTTCCAATATACGCATTCTTGTACATAAGGGCTCTTTATTGATATCAGTTCCATAATTGCTTATGGAAGTTTATAATTATCTGACTGATTCAAACAAGTCTTCTCTAAGTCAATGCAAAATATAATTTTTATGTTTTCTTATACAAAACATAATCTCTTCTTTTCTAAACTAATTTTTTCTACATATCCACTTTAATGATAGAGATCAAATACATTCAGATTTTCTCTAAAAGTACTATCACTCAAAGGATTATGTTACCCAGTTTATCAAAAGACGCAGGTTAAATGATCTAGCATGATTCCCACAAGCGTGGGAAACGAAATAACTACCTCTGCAATTGTAGATGTTCCTGTCACATCACTAATACTTTTTGATCTCTCATCTGGCAGGTTCTCATATTAATCTTCTACTTCAGTAGCCTCCAAAGTTTTTGGCAGGAGGGCCCCATCATCTCTCTGATACTGTGTTAGGGGCCGGAAAACTAATTTACATTTCAAATTTGAATACATTTACATATAATAATGTATTGGAGTGAATTACAAGGCTGATGGCTACATCTGTTCCCCGGGCCGGAGTTTGGAGACCTCTGTTCCACTTCATATACAGAAACAGCTAAAGGATGAGCATTTGGCATTCACTATGATCACACAGAATAAAAGCAGCAATCACTCTGGTAAACGTCTACGGGAAGTAGTTAAAAGTCAAAGGGAAAGGGATGGAGAATTGAAGAGGAAAACAAAATTGGATTCTGATGAGGTTACATTTTGTCAAACACTTGTAACCGAACTGTAACAAATGACAAAACTTAAAAATCTGGAAATGTCATTGCATTCCACTGCATGCAGTAAAATTATAATTTACAGGGGCAGAAGACAGTGTTGGAATTATAGTAATCAAAGAAGCATCTTTTGGGCTTTTCCTAAGGATCACAACATGCACATACTTTTCTAATATAGTTCAGTATGGCAACTGACCAATGCCCACATCTTCTTCCCAGTGCACTTGCATTCATCTTCTGTTTCCCTATGTCAAATGCTAAATTGTAACCTTCTGCCTTTGAAAATTTAAACTTGGTAAAATGTACCATGTAACACACACTGTTGCATTTAAAACTATATAAAACATAAAACAAACCACATGCAATATAAAACAAACCACAACAATTAAGTTACACCTGTCATATGCTATGCCTGACAAATGATTACATCAGCAGGTTCAGTATTTCCTGCTTGCTCTGCTGGTGGCTGGGCCTTTTGCTGCTTCCCCACAGAGAACTACCATCTTCTCCAGCCCCACTGCTGTGCCCTGGGCTGTGTTTGGGACTCCTACAGCCTCTATCAAAGAGAGAACGCCCAGCACCTGCTGTTCTGGAGGAGGACGCCTACCAGTGGGCATAAGAACTGCAGAAGCCTCACCTGTGAGTGTTCAGTATCTCCTGCTTGCTTTCTGTTGGCTGGGCATGTTGCTGCTGCTATCTCCCCACAGAGAACTAACATCTTCTCCAGCCCCTTTCCTGTGTCTTGGTCTGTAGTGTATCGTCCTTTCCCTTCCAATATGGTGATAACCAGAGCTCATGGAAGGAGTCTTAGATCTAAGGAAGCTGCTTCAGCAGTTTTACAGAATTCACAAAAAACTATTCCAGAGTACTATCTACCAGTGATTACATCAGCAGCATATCCGCAAGTCCATTTTTTAAAATGAGATTTCATGCATGGGTGTAACTGGAACTTGGTATGTCAATGATTACTTAAAACTCTTGGCAAACACCTTTCAATCTGTTAGTTCATGAGCACCACTGAGCATGTTATGGTAAGTATGATATTGGTTGCAAAGTTCAAGCTTTTTCACAATCTACTTAAAGAAAATGTTTAAGCTTAGCAGTAAAAAAGTAAAAAGGTAGATTGTAGTTAATAGGGAAAATATGCATTCTCATATTCAAACATACAGTCTATTAAAAAAATACAAAAGCTTTGGAAGAAAGCATGTACAATTTTGGGCTTCTGAAATACAGTAAGTAACACAGTAGTCACAAAACAAAGTTCAAACTCAATTTTTAGATGAGAAACACCATATTTCTTGAATGCCAAGATGATACAGTGATTGTGGCTGTTGGTGATGGTCTTAAACCTTCCAGGTTCCAATTCCACTCCATCATGCAACATCTTGGGTAATCACAGGCTTACCATATAGAATAGAGTGAATAGAATAGAGTGTACCTTTAACCATTGCATGGAAGAGTGAATTGAGGCAGGTTTAGCTCAATATAAAAAGCAGCACCTGCCTCAATTCCCTATAACTCTCTCAGACTCATCTACCTTAAAGGGTTGTGAGGACAGAAGGGAAGAAACACTGAACTTCTTGCAAGGAAGGGCAGCCAAAAACATGGAAAAATTATGAAGATAAAATTTCCTTTGTAGTCATGCATCTTCCCAGTTCTTGATGGAAATTATTAGCTACCGGTAAATACAGTGGTACCTTGGTTTACAAGCATAATTCTGAGTCCCAATATCACACAAGTATAGTCATGCCTTGGTATTTATACAGGGGGTTCTGTTCTGAAACCCCCTGGGATACCTGAAACTGCAGGAAAGGGGGAGCTTATGTGGCATTTATAAAGTGGCATAAAAATGTCACTTCTGAAAACACACAATATTTCACTAACAGCTATTCTGAGGCCTGCTAAGGCTGCAAGCAGATGTGCACAGCCTCCACTCATCTCTGAAAGGGGAATGGAAGGGCATGTAATATCTGCTGATACATGAAACATGATAGGGGATTTATGCATATGGTCCGTCTGTAATACATAAGGTGCCAAATATAAAACTGACAAGTAGATAACCCTAAAATAAGTATAAAAGTTGAAATCCAGAGGCATTTTCATGCAAAACAATTTTACAATTTTACACAACATATGTATATTGCATTTTCCTTTCTGAAAAAATCTTGTGCTTCATGAATGATAACTTCTGAGAGTTCTCTGATCTTTAGAATGGTAGTAAGGACTGCCACAACAGAAGAATAAGACTGAAAATTTTCTTGAAAATCTGAAAATCTCCATTAAACCACCCTCATCCCATTGGATATTGGTTATACCAAGTCTTTTGGTTGTGATGTTACAGTAATTATTCAGCAAAGCAACTTATAGTATTTCCACTGACTAGCTGGACTTCCTAACTACAAATAAATTTACTGGTTTTGCTTATATAAACTCCCCTGCTTCTCGTATTTTCATTTAAACACTTTTATACTGCTTTTCCTTTATAGCAAAACAAAAAAACTAAAAAAGCAGCTTACAATAAACCATAATAAAATCCAGAACATCAAAAATGCAGGAGAAATGAATTGCATCAGAAATAATAAAACATCAGCGTTCAAAGTCAAGATATACAACCAAGAACCTAGCAGCAATCCCAGAAGATACCCCTACAAAGCCACATTTCAAAAAGATGGTAAAAAAAAAGATGGGCAGGTTTTCCCAAGAATAGTGTCCATAATGCCATATCATAAGCAAATCAGCTATATCTCTTGCATTTACACACCAAATGTAAGTTAACAAAATGCCATTTTAGGCTGTATTGAGAGAACTGTAGCTTCTAAGTCACGAGAAATTATACTTCCTCTTTATTCTACATTGGTAGGGCCTCACCTTACTGTACTGTATTCAGTACAGTATTCAGTATTCAGAATTCCGTACATGCGTACTGTATTCAGTTTTGGGCACCTCAGTTTTAAAAAGATGCAGCCAAACTGGAGCAAGTCCAGAGGAGAGCAACAAGAATGATCAGTGGGATCGAAGGGAAGCCCTACAAGGAAAGGTTGGGGGAACTTGGGATGTTCAGCCTGGAGAAGAGAAGGCTGAGAGGAGACATGATCTCCAGCTACCTTAAGGGCTGTCATAAGGAGGAAGGGACTCATTTGTTCTTAGCTGCCTCTGAAGGCAGAACTAGAACCAATGGGTAGAAACTGCAAGAAAGGAGATTCCAGTTGGATAGCCGGAAAAAATTCCTGATGGGGAGGGCGGTTCAGCAGTGGAACAGATTGCCAAGGGAGATGGTGGACTCTCCCTCACTGGGGATTTTCGGGCAGAGGCTCGACGAGCACCTGTCGGAGATGTTCTAGGAGGATTTCCTGCTACGGTCAGGGAGTTGGACTAGATGACCTACTGGGTCCCAACTCCATGATTCTATAAATACAGAGCAGATTTTCTGATATTGGTCAGAGAACATAAGGAAAGTTACAAGAGAATGCAATCTTTAGAAAGCTCAGATTTCAGATTTTAAAGATAAGAACCAGCATTTCAATCGAACCTGATACCAAATAGAGTGCATGATGATCACACAAAAGAAGAATAATATACTTTATCAGCCAATACTTGACAGACACATTGTGGGTTTTTTTAGCAACTGAAATGAGAGGAGAGCAAAAGTCCAGATTCATACAAGTACAGCATCTTTTTTCGGGAGATTTTTGTGTGTGTCTTTTATGTCATTTTTCCTAGGAAAATGGAACTTATTAGATTTATAATAATTTAAAATTATTCAACTATTATCTCTTCTATCCATTTAAGAGCCGGATTTAGTTCTGACATATACAAAATAAGTACTATTCTCATGAAAGTATTCAGTTTAAAGCAAGTAATTTCCAGTATAGCATTCCTTACCATGGAAAGGTGTTAATTCGTACCCTGTTCTTATAAATTAGTATGCCTCCGGACATTACTCCAATCATAATTTCATTGTTACTTTGATCCTACCAAAAAAAGGAAGAAAAAGATTAATATATATCCTATACTCAATCATGTGAGTTACTACCGTGCAACTTTCAAGTAAGCTTCAGGGTACAGACATCTCACCAAATGAGGCTTTGGTAGAGGTTTCCAGTGAGGAAATGTTACCTCACACAACACATTCTGTTTCCCCTCTTCAATTCCTTCCCATGCACTCATCCTCCCACAGAAAACCCTACAGCTCCCAAAATTATTTTCCAGTATAAAAGGAATGCTACTGTATCACATATCAATAAAGGGAAAGGATGGTCAGACCAGAACATCATCATAAACAGAATGGGTGAAAAAGCAATTGTTAATCAATAACTGCCTAACTGAACAATATCCAAATCAAAAACAAACCCAAAAGCTAGTTTCAAAATCTCAGCAGGGAAGAATGTCAGTGCACAAAAGCATTCAACAACTGAATTTGTAAACAAATGATGTTGGACAAAAAGCGTATCTTTTAAGATATGAAATAAAGATGGACTGATCTGTTGAAGGGGTATGAACTTTTTCTGTTTCGTATAACAGGAGACTTTTAAACCTGGTTATTAAAAGACTAGCAAAAACCATACCTGCGTTACAGGAGTAAAATTCCCCCCGTACGCCATACCCCACTGCACATCAACCCTCCCATGCGCATCAACCCCCCCATGTGCACCATCCTCCCATGCACACCAACACCCAATCGCATCAGTCCCCCATGCACATCACCACCTCATGCGCAACTTCCCCCGATGCGTATCAGTCCACTATGTGCATCATCTGCCCATGCGCATTATCCACATCACCTCCACATGTGCAACAACCCCCCATGCAACCCCTCCCTCCGAACAACATCCCCCCAGTTCATCAGGCACTGAGCAACAAGTCTGAGCAACGTGGACAGTCTTCCATGTTAAATGTAGGACAAAAATACATTGCTTAAGGGTTAAATTTCTCCACATCTGTTCTTGATGTGACAGAAGGAACACCCTCTCCAAATTTCACACTTCTAGGTCCAGGGGTTGGGGCAGAGCATCCATCAGTCACTGAGTCTTCAATGCAAAGTATAGGGAAGAAAACGCGTTGCACCCCATTTCACTTCCTTCCGGTTGGAATTTCCAAAAATTGGTTCTTAGTGACTCCCTCCATCACAGAAGGAACACCCTCCCCAAATTTCATGCTTCTAGGCCTGATGGTTTTGGAAGGGCGTTGATGAGTCAGTAATGACGATGAAAATTAGTTTATAAAACACACTGTGCCCCTTTTCACTCCCTTCTGGTTGGAATTTCTGAAAACTGGTTCTTAGTGGATTCCTCCATCATGGAAGGAACACCCTCATCAAATTTCACACTTATAGGCCCAGCAGTTTTGGCTGAGTGTTGATGAGTCAGTGATGATGATGAAGATGCCTTTTATATATATAAGACAAACTACATGTTATATTATTAACACATTGTTTGGCTCTTGGATGCTTGTTTTTATTTTTTAATCTGGTTAAGAATCAGTGGGGAAAGGGATTGAATAAGGACTATTACAGGAGCAGCAGGAGGTTAATCTTCCACTTTATCACTGTTCACATCTAGACTGGAAATCTAAGGGATGCTCCCCAAGGATCCAGGACAAATCCTTCCACTGATAAAGAGCTTCCCTCCCAGGGAGAAAAGTCGGGAAAGGAACTCCTGATCCCAGTCATAGATTTCCAACCCAGAGTAACAAAAGAAAGGCAAGACTCAAAACTATACATTTAACATAATGTATAGCTGGGTTCCAATAAATGCTTGTTAGAGGCTACTATTTGAACAGAGAATGTACATACCATTTAAAATTAACAGATATGCTAATCCTCAAGCACATGCATAAATGAACAATAATTTTAGCAATCAAATAGAATTTGGGATTGCAACTAATGTGTGCAATGCATATTTACAATGAAATAAGCCCCAATGAATTTAGGAGTATATAAGATTGCCAACATAAAATACACAGTTTTAAAAGGTTAGCAATTTAAATCTAGTTGGTAATTAATATTTAATTAACAGGGGAATGGTTTTTCATGTGACATTATTTATAGGATTCAAATAGAAAGGGATTCAAATTTATGGGATTCAAATAGAAAGGGATTCAAATTTATGGGATTCAAATAGAAAGGAATTCAAATTTATGGGATTCAAACAGACAGTATTTATGGAATTCAAATACAATAGAAAGTATTTATGGGATTAAAATAGAAATGGATTTTAAAAGCTGAGTTTACTAGAAACTGAGGATAACAACCAAGATGAGGCCCTAATCCTAATCTACTTTCCTGTACTGGCATAGCAATGCCAATGGGGCTTGTGCTACATTCTGTAGTTGGATGGCACTTATAGAGGCCTCCTCAAGATTAGGAATTATTTTCCCCCTGAACTTGGAATTCCATTGTCTTTTGGCTCAAAGCTGGAAAGCTGGTTTTTACCCTAAAATTTTCTTGCACAATCTAGACTTATCTGTTGAAACTTACCCTTGCATAGTGCAATTCAACTCCGTAGAGTTCTAAGGTTCGGGCTGTATTAAGATAACTCAGTTCTGCCTCAGCAGGAGACAAGCCTCTATAGTAATAAAAGAACAGGCAGAACATGTAACAAATAAAAATGCATGTAACATCACCTAAGCCCTTATCTCAATACAGGTTTCCTGCATTTGTTCATGAAGTTTCATAAAGCAAACTGGAAACAGCATATCAAATTTTCAGTTATCTAATGTTTGCATAAAATTCTTACGCAGAGAGAACTCTGCTTGAGAATTCATGCAGGGCTGTCTCAAAATTACATTTCAGTATTCTTCAAAACATCAGCCAAATTACAAAGTATACTTCTGGATACACAGATACAGTCAATTCTCATTTTCTAGGGCAGCAATTTTCAACCTTTTTCATCTCATGGCACAGTGATAAGGTGCCAAAATGATCAAGGCAAACCATCATTTTTTTACCATTGACAGGGCACATCACGGAGGTTCAAATTACCCAGTTGCCTAACTATTAAAAAACCATCCCCAAACTCTTGCGGCACATCTGTGGACCATCCATGGCACACCAATATGTCATAGCACAGTGGCTGAAAATCACTACACTAGGATTAGGTTCCTGAAAAGCCTAGTGAATTCTGAATTACTGGATAACTAATTACTGAGTCTATGGGGAAAATAGATTTGGTACCAGAGACCCTTTTCAACATACACTATATGAACCTGAATCTTAACTTGGGTCTATGGGTCTGGGTGATAGTAAGATCTCATCAGCATCTGAGCACTTGAGGCTTCCTTCCCCAAGCTGGATATCCTTCAATGCATTGAAAAGCACTACACTGAACAATCTCACAGTTCAGCAGTAGGGAGCTGATTGCTTCATCCTTTCACCTATCTCTTAGCTCCTTTTCTGGACTTGGCTCAGCCCATGAGAAGGTCTAATGTAGCCTTCCAGATATCTCTATTTCCAGGCTTGTAAAAGTTCAGCTGGAGTCCCCAAGATGGTGCTCAAGCTACTGTGACAAGTCTGGAAGTGGACACCAATGTGCCCGATTACTCTACATGGGCAAATACTAATGCAAATCACACACAGCATTAGCAGGTTATTCACAGATGAAGAAAGGTAGGTGGCAATTCTGACCCTCTCAGATAAGCACATTCACACATAATGAATTTGTAGATCATACTCTGGTGGCTGGAACCCCAGTAATTGCTGAAAACTATTGATAGTGAAATCTGTACTCCAATCTGTTTTGAGGTGCACAACCTTCTCACACCTCAGGATGCTTGCCAGAGCCTTCAACAGGCACGTACAGGGTTTGGAATCTTCCACCGGTTAAAAAATAGTGGAAAAATAGCTTTAAATACACACTTTGTTTCTTGCTCCTCCATTGTGCCTAATTGAATAAGATTGTGTCTCAATATCTGTAGGGGTTTGATTATGGGACTCCCTACTGATACCTAAAAATGTGTTAAACAAAAGCAGTTTTAAAAACTAGAGAGCATCTAGTTTAAAAATTACCTCTACAATTGTTTAAAAACATCTTTTCTTCCAGTTATAGAGAGGTAGTCAGCAATTAAAAATGTAAAGGACTCCCCACCCTGAAGAGCAGAATGATTGCTTGCATGGCTGCTTCTTGCAATTGAAGAAAAGCAGTTTATAAAGCTGTGATTTGAAGTGGCCGTTCATGTTGAAGTGGCCATTCATTACTAGATAAAAATTGTGTATAACAAGGTAGCACCTATACAGGGAAGTTGCATGCAACCCTTCTGCAATTCAGAATGCATCCCCAAGCCTTTTAGCAGGCATTTCTGTTTTCACAAAAAACAGAAGTGCCTACCAGGAGCCTCTGGCAGGTATTCCATGTTGTGTCCAGGCAGCCCTCTGTGTGCCCTCCAGTCACAGGTTTGAAACCACAGTGTGTCAAATCTGAATCTGTGCATAGGGAAGACGCACTGTACATTACTCAGTTCACCATTACTTCTTATGGCCACACCTGTTGTTCTTTAAAGAGCTATCCTTTCTCCAAAAAAGTGGAATAAGACACACATGCAACAGTTTAGTTCAAGAGTTACTCACAGGGTTGCAGCACAAAATTATGGAATTAATTCAGTTTTTAAATTGATTACTGTATTCCCCCTCCCAATCTTCCTTACATATGCTGCTGATGTAGTTTGGATACTTCTTTTTCAAAATCTTGAGGCTGGCCAGGGACGAATGTGTAGTCTGAGAGGTAGCCTGGGAAATTCTCAGAAAGGCTGTAGTCTCCCAGTTCAGCTGAAAGAGAAACTTTAGAAGTCACCTAACATATTGCAATCCATGACAAACAAGGCAAATTACATTTACTGTATTTTTATACCATAATAGGTATTTCTACAATCAAATCACTTAATCCTGTAAACAAATGAATGTATTTACGGTATATGTTTGGAGGAACAGTGCTCTTTAACTCCAATGCAAGACAAAAATTGTTTGTAGCTCTGTCTGTTTGATGGTGGAACCAATTACCATGAGAAGTACTGAGATCTCCACCTGAGATTCTCAAGGAGGGGTGTGACAAGATAGCATTTGGTGTTGCTCTAGAGAAGATTTTATTGCTTTAAGTAGAGGATTGGACTAGATGGAATTAAAGACACATGATCATATGTCTTCTTTTTCAAAGACATATCCTCATTTTTAGCCTTGTGGCCTGGAAAAAAACTTCATTGGCCTCCTTTTCTTGTAAGCAGGCAGGATTCAGCCTTCTTGGAATGAATAAATTCTGTAATTTATTATAGTGTTTTAACTAACCATACAGAAACAAAATATCTGCATGTTCTTAGTTTTTATTTTGTTGTATCCTACATTTTTCTTGATGTCCTACATTTTCGGGCCTTGTCCTCCTTTTGCAGTTATGATATATGGTAAACCTATTTGAAGGTCCCTTCCACCTCCACTAACGTTAAGACTGTTCAAAAGCTAACTGTGATGAATTTGCTAGACACTTTGTAGATAGGCTGTGGGTGGCGCAAGCGGTTAAGGTGCTGTGCCTGTTAACCAGCAGGCCAGGGTTCGAGACCTGGGTCAGCCCCACAAGACAGGGTGAGCTCCTGTCCTTAGCCCAGCTCTGTGACGCCAGCTGGATCCAATCGTATTGGCTCTGCCTTTCCATTGGACTAATTCAGTGGTGTGGAGAGGGGGGATTTGCTTAACAATCCAACCCAGGCTTTCGTGCTTCGCAGCGTATGCAGCACCAAGCACAATACCATAGTCTTTCAAGACTGACAGAGGCCTGCTTGTAGATAAAATCCACAAGAAATATTCTACTTTTAAAAAAAAAAATTAAATTAAAAAATATGCTGCTCCTCAAGATCTTGACTGAGAACAGAGACAAGTCAAAGAGTTCACATGCAACTCCATCAAATTGCCAGACTGGAAAGTAGAGTCTACTATTGACACAATCTTCCTGTAAGCCCCATTATTGCAACTGAATTTATTCTAAGCTGTATATAGGGTTGCAACCTCAGGGTGTTCATTTTAGTAGAACAGAAACAACATTAACCCTTTTCTGCCCAGCCTCAAGTGTACACATTAGTTCCTGTATATTCAACGGGCAGAAATGGGTTAAGAGAAGTAGCACTATTTTAGTAGCAAAGCACATGCTCTGCATGAAGGAGGCCATAGGTCCATTCCCTACATTTCTTGGAAAAACTAGGAAAGATTTATCTGAAATCATGGAGAAGCATTGTCAGACAGGTAACAGTAAGTTCAATGGGTGAGTACAAAGCAGTTTCCTACATTATATTCCACACTAACCATAATTATTTAGATGATATAACCCAGTGGTACTCAGCATTTCAGCCTGGGACCACCTTTCAAACTTAAAAATCTGTCCAGGACTTCCTATCAAACTTTGATAGGACATTCCTATCAGAATGAGACATCACTGTGATGCTAGAGATGCTTCATGTCTACTCAGAAGTAAGTCCAATTGTGTTCAATAAGACTTACTCCCAGGAAAGCTCAGTACCAGATTCCAAGGTGGAGGTTCCCACCCTCTTATTATCACCAACCCGAAATAGAGACCCCTTCAAGGGATCCTGACTCCCAATATACCTCTGATATAACCTATATACATGTTAAGGCAAAGCACACCAATAAAATATAACAGGTAATGGAAAGTCAAATCTGTGCTCACATTGATGTCCTGTCATATTTTGATGAACACCATAAAAAAATTTTTATCAGATGCTTGTCAATGTATCACCATTAACATTCATGTTTTGAATGTTGTTCAGTTTTAAGGCTTGATGAATTCTTCCATACATTAATACCCATTTCATAAGTACGCTTTTGGATATCCTTCCTTTAGGAAGGCCTATATTATATATAATATAACAAATAAAATCTAAACAGACAATTAAAGAGGTATATCCAGTTTTTTGAGAGCTCTGTTCAAAAAACATGGGTAATTTCCACCCAATTTTTCACCAAATCATCTTCTCTTTGGCACTTTTCTGTGTCCCCCATTCTTAAGAACAGTGTTTTGTGAATATCTGTGAATGTAAGAGGGAGTTGGAAACTTCTCCTATGAGATTTTCCCCACTTGTTTGAAGTCTGGAAACAACCAGAAGAACTAGTCATATATTCTTGCAACAATTACAAAATTAGGACTTCAATATAAACATGAACACTAAAAGTAAAAAATTTTAAAGTGTTAATTTACTAAATACCATACTTACACTGAACAGCATAAGAAGCCAAAAGTGCAGCAGTATTGTAAGGGCAGGGCAATCTGTTGAAGGGGGAAAGAGACCAGCTTAATATACAAAACTACCTAAATCTATCAATTTTTTTGAAATTCATAAGAATAGCTGAAACACCATTTTATCATATGCAAATATAAAATAGGATTACACATTTTTAGACAACCATGTGGATACCAACAAAAGGCATGCCAGCAGAGAAATATTCTGCTACCCAGATATTGATAGTGGATGCTGTCAGATTCAACAGCCCTGATTGCCTGTTGAGCACTGAATGCTCATTTTAGCACAAACAGTTGTTCAGTACTGTGTGCATAATTCCTCATCTACTACCAGGAATGGTATGCACCACCCTCCAAGATTCAACTTCAACTACATAAAGCATAGCTGAGATGCATGTTTTCCAATTCACCACTGCATTCACCACTGGAAGTCAACTTTCCCACACACATACTGCTTTCTCTTTATTAAGAATTAAATTTATGCAATGCTCTCCATTCTGCATAGCTTAATATTTATATTAAGCCTGCACTATTTTATAATAATCTGCAGACACTCGTCTTCAAAGAAAACAAGTCTTACCTTCCAGTAAGAACGTCTTGCTTAATTTGCAAAAAATATTGGTACCTTAAAGAAAGAATAAGTAGTACAAAAGATTGATAAACTTGTTATTGCATTTTTAATTAAAATTAAGATCAGCTTTGACTAACATCTGTATAAACCAGTGATTCCTAAACTAATTGTGTGCAATTTTTGGCCCAACAAACCAGAAGGTGTCAAAACACTTCTATAAGAGCACTGTGAAACCTCAGGAACCACAGTTTGGGAACCATTGCCTTATACCATTATTTCAAGTTAGCAAGAAAACAGCAATGAAAATCAGATGTCAAAATTTCCGCAATAAGAAATTCAGTATGTTGTTAATTCACAGCACACTGAGTTTATAGTACAGCAGTGCTACTCAAACATGGAGGGTCATGACCTTCCTGTTCATGTGAAGTTCTGCCTTTCCCTATAAGGGGCAGGGAAAGAAGGAAAAGGAGCAGAGTGAACCTCAAGATTGTTCTGCTGCTGGGGAATGGGGATTTTTTTTTGCCTCCCCAGGGGTCTTGTTAGGGTCTGCATTACCTTAGGGGTACCAGAAGATTTTCACACAGTACTTAATGAGCAGCCAAAGATCTGGATGCATATCCAGCAGAACATTGCAGGCTTTCCCACCTGGGTGTATTATGTCACTGTTTGTGTGCTTTATAGCATGTTTTCAGCAGTTAGCACAAGCAGTATTGTTACTTAGGTTTGTGCTGTGTGGATTGGCTTTTCAAGTGAAAGTTATTAATAAAAGAAGAATAACCATCAAAATAGTATCTTAAGATCTTTCCTTGCACAATCAGTACTCATCTCCTGACACCCATTCTCACAAAGTGTAATTCAGCTCCCTAAAGTTCAGTCTGTATTAAGATAACCAATGGTGTCTTTTTGAGTGTTCAGAAGGCTGATATCACCAATGCTAGCAGGTGCTGGAATGCTATGTAAGATACAACAAATATTTCTTCAGACTTGTTTCAGTTGTGTCTTTATTAGGCAAAAGAGCACTGCAGCATCTTACTGCTCTAAATGTATGAATAAGCATAATAAAAGAACAAAATAATTAAAACATTTTACAAACATTATGTAAGCATATTAACAAACCAGTTGTCTAATATATAAAGCATGTATTGCTTTATGGGACTGATCTGTGGTGAGAGACAAGAGAAAGCTCAAAAAGAAAATAATAATTCAAAAAACTGTACAAAAAATTGTACAAAAAATGATTCCAAACATCTTGTGACAAGTTCAAGATTTAATGTCAAATGAAGTCTAAATGCAATTTTATGAATGTACTACAAGTGCTTTATTTGAAAGGTGCTCAATCTAACAAAAAATGTAAAATCAGAACAGAGATTGCTCAGATTAGTAATCTTCATATTTTAGGTGTTGATACCACAGATACTTGCCTATAAGTCAATCTCACAGATTGCTCAGAGAAAGTTCTGAACAAAATGAGGATGGATTTCTATGATCCTCAGATAAGTCAAGGGGTAAACGAGGTGGGAGGGTATGACTATAAATTCTGGTCTTCACAATCTTTTTTGTGAACACTCTCTGATTAGTGCACTTCAAACATACAAGTAGAAAGATAAATCAAATCCTTCTTTAAGGTGCTTGGTGTGTTAAGCCAGAGGCTCAGCCTATAACATATAATTGGAAATGTGCCACTAAATTTACAGCTGAGATACAAAAAACAACATACACAGCTACACATACTGGAGTTTCAAACTGATTTACTCAGAAGTACGGCCATTGATCTCCATGGGTGTTTAGTAATAGTGCACCAAATTGTAGTCTGGGATTTTGTTTCAGAAGAAATGAAGATTACATCTGGTTTTAAAAACCAGACCTCTGCCAAACATTTGCAAGATAAAATGCAATTAGAAGTATTGAGCTCCGGGTTGCTCCCCCCCCCCCCCCCCCAGGAGCAGTGAACACATTAACTTTGGCTCCAACTTTAAAGCCATGGAAATTACTAGCTATCTCTGCATTGTCCACTTGCTATCTGATCCCTAAGTGATAATGCAAAAAAAAAGTGAGAAGGTGATTTATACTTGATTTATGGGCAGAAATTTCTCAATTTAAAGACAAATATCTATGGTGATCAGTGCACATATATTTCACATGTAGTCAAATATATAAAATTTTTATACCAGCTTCACTTCTTCCAATGTTACAAAACATTTTCACATTAAATGAAAAAGTCACTAGTTAAAATAATAGAGTCACATTAAAGTCACTAGTTAAAATAATAGAGACTGATACCGTGTGTATTCTTCTTGAAGCTTATTAGGATCGCTTACAAAAAATTTGACTCTGAAGTTCAAACTGTGGGGTGATCCTCCTAAAAATGACCAAAACAATTGTTTTTATTATTTTCAATCACAGCCTTTGCCAAATTACGATTTAAAAAATAAACACATAAAATATATTTGCTCACTTTTTAACTGTTTCCTGATTGGCTTGTTTGGGTCCAGCCACCTCTGGGAAAAAAAACAATAACTAATTATTATGTCTTTTCCATGTCAATAAAGAGATCCACATAAGGATTATAAAAACTATATTCAACAACTTTTGTGGATTTGTTTTACTCTGCTATTTGAGATGGTACTGAAAGCCCAACCCAGTAGCCAAAGGCAGATCTTACATGTGTGCCACCTATGTGGAACATGCCTAAAAATGCTACCTCCTACTGCAAGTAATTCATAAGAGGTGTGCAGTGCTGGGATTCGAGCAAAAAGACTATGGTGGAGCTTTTTTGTGCTACTACCAGAGAGAGACTCCTGCTTCTTCCAGTATTGGTTTTAAACAACATTTGTTAAAAAGGAATTGCAGCAGGACAGATCAGTGTGAAAGGCAGGCAGCACAGCACATGTCAATGACTTAATGGGCAACATGGGATAGCACTGGAAATGGGCAGGGGTGCAAACTGGGCTGGGATGTTCATCATATTCAATGTCAAATCAATATCGTGAAAGCAGTGGCTCAGCTAAGTGCAAAGGATGAAAATGGATTAGAATGGGGGATAGATTGCTGCTCTACACCCTCCCAAATGCCATCTTGGGTAATTGCAAATCTTCCCCCCCCCCCCGAGTTATGCCAGTGTCAGTTATTATTACTTATTATTATTATTATTACTCTTGACCTAGCTGGCCCAAAGTAGCACTCTTTATTTCTTTCAAGACCCTCATAAGTTTTATAGACTCATTCACCGATGCCTGGCAGAAAACAACTGGTTCTTATGCAATGCAGCAGTTGGGTTAATGATAAACAAAATATATTCAAGACTAACTAGCTAACTGGTTTCACCATATATAGTGGGGATTGAGAATTACACAAATAATACTACCATGTTGTGTAATGGGACAGTTAGGGCATGCTAGTCAAACATAACTAGTAGCTGCTGAAGTTCACTGTTGCACAACAAAACTTGCACAACACTGTGGTGCTGCAAGTGGTTAAGACACTATACCTATTAACCAGCAGGCCAGGGTGTGAGACCCAGGTCCTACAAGATGGGGTAAGCTCCAGACCTTAACCCAGCTCCTGCCAACCCATGTAAATGCAAGTAGATAAACAGGTACCACCTCAGTGGGAAAGTAAAACTTCCAAAATGTATGTAAACTATATTTAGTATGCTACAAACCTTTTGAGTCAGGTTAACAAATAGGTGTGAAGATCTTCTAAATGTTGAAAACAGCCAATTCAAATACCATGCCGTAGTAAGCATTATATAAAAATGAACCTAACACTAGAGGGAGTATAAAAAGAAGTACTACAACATTCTGAAATAAGATTCAGTAAACTCAGTTTTTCATATTCAAATTTTCATATTTCATATTTCATATTTTCAAATTCATAACAATTTCAAATTCATAACAACTCAGTAAAACTTCTTAAATAAAATCCAGTTTAGCTACTAGCTATCAGAAACAACACATTTTTTCCAATATTTTACTATTTTCCCTACAAAGTTTTAATCTCTGCATCAGTAAAGCTATTCATGGTTTGTTAAGTGCTTCAGCTGAAAATACCTCTGGATAGGTAAAGGAGGAAAGCAGATCACAATTTCCAGATAATTTTACTATTCTTTGTCCAGGCACATACATTTACACACACACATACAGTGTAGAAAAAGTCCATATTCATTACAAAAAATGTAGGCTTCAGAAACAAAGACTAATTCCTAAACAAAGACAGGCCCTACAATCCAGAGTAACTACGGGAGCACGTAAGAGACATTATGTGTACCCGTAGTTACTGCACTACCTAGTGAAAACCTATGGGAAATTCATATTGCAATCCAGAGCAAATTGTTCTTACACTGGAGCAAAGACTCCACGTAGTTACTCTGGATTGCGCCCTAAGGAAAGTGAGGTATGGAAAATAAGACTATATAGAGGTGATTTTTAATCTTTCACATTTCATGGAACCCCAACCAGGTGCTAAATCTCTCAAGGAACACCATCAATCTTTGGACAATTGAGAAGACAACTTTCAAGTTGCTAGTGGGAGATTCAATTCCTCAATAACCCTATTAATAAATGTTTATTTAATGTACTGGTATAACATAATTATCAGCATTTTATTTATCATTGATTTTGTCTCAACACAAATGAGGTTGGCTCTTTATATTAAAAGTTAAACAACCTTTAAGTAGCAGTTAATGGCTTAAAAGGAGCCTACTTAACATGGCAACCTGGCAGGCAATAAAGCTTGCTTGTTAGAGTTCATAAAGGATTCAGATTTGGTTTCAAGACCTTCCTGCCTTCCCCCATGTGACTATCACATGAAGACAAAATGATAATCACTTCTGAATAGCTTTCTAAAGGAAATCTTTTGCCTCTGAGCTGAAATTAAACTGTTTGAAGCCTGGAGTTAAGGAAAATTGATTCATATGGATTCATTGCCTGCCTTTTTACCATAGTGAACAACTGCTTTTGATAATATGAAAATGTATGGTGAGGTTCAACCTGTATTTGCCAAACTCCCACAATGTACCTGTAGATCACTCACAGCACACATTATGCCATGTTTATGCCACACATAATGCCACTGGTTGAAAAATCACTGCTATACAGTCATATAAGTATGCCTATGTAGTGATTTCCTCATTATAAACTGACACAAAATGAATCATTACTGAGAATATCTTCTCCAACCAACTGCATGATCAATATAACATTGGTGAAATCACCAATGAAGGTATTTAACATAATTGATAGTGCAACATGAGACTTATAGAAGCACAAGTTAGATTCTTGCAGAATAAACATTCATCCACATATGATGACTATCAGGAAGCTTTCACGGCACCCCAAACTGTCTATATCACTAGCAAACAAAACACTTTGAGAGCAACTGACTTTAAATTAGCCTTAATTTTAAAATGTTGCATCTAATGCAGTCTTCAAGCAATCTCTAATGCTTTGTGCATATACTATCTTCCAAGGCATGCCACGTACTCTGCAAGTGATTAAATGTAATTAACATCTTTACATTAATCTTACAGAAGCACTTTAATTATCAACAACAGGTGGAGCAATAAAATAGGTCATTGAAAGTCCTTATTATATCCATGACATAACAGCAATACATTAACCCTTCCTGAAAGCTGTTGTTGTGATCTATATAGCATACTGTTGTGTTTACATATAACCAATCAATGTAGAAAGCTAGAAGGGGAAACACCTAAAGAAAATATTTCAATGCACCCTACTGAGGGTAAAGTTAAACCATCCCCAAACTATTAAACTAGAATCAGTATTAAGAGCATAAGAAAGAAAACAGGGATTTTTGGAAAGATATCTATTAATGTTTTGAATACATATAATGCATGTTGGCTGTGGGTGGCACAAGTGGCTAAGACACTGTGCCTGTTAACCAGCAGGCCAGGGTTTGAGACCCGGGTCAGCCCCACAAGACAGGGTGAGCGCCTGTCCTTAGCCCAGCTCTGCGACGCCAGCTGGATCCAATCATATGGGCTCTGCCTTTCCATTGGACTAATTCAGTGGCGTGGAGAGGGGGGATTTGCTGCTTGGGTAACAGCCTATCCTCCATAACAATCTAACCCAGGCTTTCATGCTTCGCATGCAGCGTATGCAGTGCTGAGCATGATACCATAGTCTTTCAAGACTGACGGAGGCCTGCTTTTAATGCATGTTGTTATTCATGCACTTGTACTGATATTGTAATTTTTAAATGTTGTAAGCCGCCTTGATTTCTCTTGGGAAGTGTGTGTGTGTATATACGGTATGTGTGTGTATATACAGTATGTGAGAGAATGCAGTTTGTTATTTCACCAATACCAGTTCAATATAATAAAAATACCAGTTCTGCACCTCTGAGCACATGACCAGCTATCTGAGAGAAGGGACCCAAAATGACCAATTGAAACAAATTTAATCATTGTGCCAATTTGATCTCAAGCTCACATGCTCTAGTAAATACAGATACAAGCAAATAAACAGCACCTTATGGGGAGAAAAGCAATTAAATATTAAATATATTACAGTCATAAATTTAAAGAGAAATGAGTCATCTTTG
Source organism: Cryptoblepharus egeriae (assembly GCA_030015325.1). Classification (NCBI taxonomy): domain Eukaryota; kingdom Metazoa; phylum Chordata; class Lepidosauria; order Squamata; family Scincidae; genus Cryptoblepharus; species Cryptoblepharus egeriae. The sequence goes on along the minus strand of JAREYC010000001.1, from coordinate 64,308,403 downwards.
TTTTCTTTCTATCTGCAATGTGGCATAAGGCTTAAAGATCAGGACTTTCAGGTTTTCAATTCAGCATTCCTGTAGCATACCCATTTCACTTCCACAAACATCTTCTATATATAAAATTTGAAGAGTCACTGACTGAGAGCACAATCCTAACCAATTTAGGCTGACATAACTCACTTGCTCCCCATTCCAATGGTGGTGTGGAGAGACTGGCGCATGTCTGTTTACTGGTCTAACACCCTTCAGGATTGGGACAGCAGGGCCTTAAAGCACTTTCGTGACACCCCAGACCAGCACAGGAGTTGTGCCAGGACTTAACTGGTGGGGACAGGGGTGGTTTGGATTGCAATCTCACTGACTTATCAATGGCCAGCCAAAACCACCAGGCCTACAAGCTTAAAATTTGAGGAAGATCTACCTTCCGTGATATAGGCACCCAATAAGAACCAATTTTTAGAAATTCAAACCAGAAGGAGGTGAAAATGTGTGCAATCTTTTTCATCCCTAAACGTAACATTGAAGAATCACTGACTCATCAATGCCCTGTCCAAACCCATGGACCTAGAACCATGAAATTTGGGGAGTATATTCCTTCCATGAAGTAGGCACCCACGAAGAACCGATTTTTAGAAATTTAACCCTAAGATGGTGAAAAGGGGTGCAACATTATTTTGTCCCTATACTTAACAGTGAAGACTGATCAACACTCAGCACCTGCACCTAAAAGCATGAAATTTGGTGAGATTATTTTTGTGATTTGCGGACCCACTAAGAACCAATTTTGTGCCTGCTGCCCAGAGCCTGGCAAGGATGCTGAATGCTTGGTAGGGATGCTGGCTAGTACTTGGTGCCACCTGGTGCCCAGTACTGATGCATGGTGCCTAGCTGTGCCTGTTGCCAATTGCTGCCCACTGCACGGTGGTACCCAGGAAGGGATGCCTGGTGCCCACTGGTACTCAGTGATGCATGCTAAAGTCTGCTGCCCAGTAGGAATGCCCAGTAGGGATATCTGGTGCCTGCTGGTGTCACTGCCCACTGATGCATGATGGGATTTGGTGGTGCCTGCTACCTGATGGTGTCCAGAAAAGATGCCTAATGCCTGCTCGTGCCCACTGGTACCCTACTATGCACAGTGCCTTCCAGTGCCAAGCAGTACCCAGGACCAACAAATATTCTTGAAATTTAACTCCTGCAATGAAGGGTAAATTCCACTAGCTTCTGAATAAATGTTGATCTAGAAAGTGATGTCATAACATGATCTTCTCTCTCATTTCATTAGACTTAGCAGTCAAGTGCCAACAAGGATCAAGAGTGCAGATTTGCAGGTTAAAGTCTAGAGGTGCAACAGAGGTGGTAGCCAAGAAACATTGAAAATAGATAGAGCTTACCGGGTTATCAGTAGAATCATCAGCCAGTTGTAAACCAAAATAGTCTCTCTCAGTAAGGTCTAGATGCTTGAAAACTATATCCAACAGAACTTGTCCCTGATCATGTTTCTATAAGAAGAAAATATTGAATGAAAATGTTTCAGAATGAAAACAAAATCTCACCATAGCATCAGATCAGAATGTCTTGCCTTTTACAGGTTTTTACAGCCGAATGTAGTAATGATGAATGCAGGGACAGAAACTTCGTCCAAATCTTTTTCCCATCTCAAATTTAATACTTTTCAACTTTAAATTTGAAAATTTTCAAAGAATAATATGAATATATATGTTCTTACTTTGACTTCTCCTCGGTTTAATTATTACTAGTGCATTTCATAGATCAGAGCTCTAATAAAAGCCTTTCTTGACTTTACTCCTGGTCTCTAAGAAAGCTTCTAATATGTAAAGAATACCACCATTTGAACTGAAAAAGAATGCATCACCCTTCAGGACTGGAGACATGACTATGGCAGCAATCCTAAAGACACTTTCCTTGGAGTAAGACCCATTGAACATAATGGGGCTTACTTTTGAATAGACATGGTTAGGGTTTTGCTATATGTACTGTAGTTCATTTTGAAATCTGATATTAAGAGCTAAATCAGACATTGCTGCAAATGAACAAGGAAGTTCTGTTCTCAAACATTTTAGAACTGAGACCCACTTTTTAGACTAACTGTCTGTACGATTCATTAACCTGGGAGTTGTGTCATGGCCAGAAATGATAGTATCAATGTAGGCTTTAAACTTATGCTATAATCATCCAAAGGTTTTAATACACAGCACACTTGTGCTGTTATTTTTTATAGGATAAAATTCAAACATTTCACTCGAAGTCAAAAGAGAACACAGAATTCATCCTTCTCTGGTCACTTAGCCCTCCCCTTCTTTCAAAGTTCCATCTTCCTACCTATTCAGAGCAGTGCCTCTCCCCAACCAGAAGCAATTCTATAACCTGTATTTTCACCTATCTGTTTTCAATGGTGGCTGAACTAGGAGATATGAGACCCACAGAAATTGGCTCATGACCAACCTAGTGGGTTGCAACCCACACTTTAAGAAATGTTACTATAAACAACACACTGAAGGGGTCACAAAGTGACAGAAACCATGCCCATCATGAATCCTAGCCCAATTGTATCCACTGGGAAACACAAGTCTGTCCCTTCTGTCCTTTCGTTTCCCTTTCACAGACATTGCCTTTTCTTTCAAGTTACTTTGTCCTCTTTTTCCTTGTAGCTAAGATATGAAGGAATTTACACATAAATGCTGAAATTTAGCTTAAGAGGCATTATATGTCAACCTACAGGTTATAGTAAGTTTATTTTTCCATTTTACACCCCAGAGGTTTGTTTCCCAAAGCTTCCTATAGTAGCCTGTTGAAAACAATAGTTAATCTAGATGGAGCCATGTTTTGATAAATCAAAAATGCACATATGTTACACTATACAACCATAAACTGAAGCAGACAAAACCTGTCCATCCTGCAAATCATCAAATCATCTCTGCAAGTTAATGCTAGTGAAACAAACTGATGAAAGTGATGAATGGCTACTGCTGACATTCTCATAAAGTTTAAAGGCAACTGCAAAGGCAAGCAACCATGAAATACAAGTGAATCAATCTACCAGAAAATGAAAAAGTTTTATCTTCTTCCCTCAACACTCAGGAACAAAACATTTTGGGGGGGGGGTGCCTATGGAAGGGGGGAAATAGAAGTCTGCAGAGAAAAGAAATTGAAGGCAATTGATCTTACCCCATATGTATAAACAGGGCCTCTTTTGCTAATAGAAGACAAACTTTGTTACAATCCAAAGTAAGTTCGCAACAACTTAATGGTGTATTCTTTGAAGCCTTTGTATGCAATGTATTCTTTCTTTGAAACCTTTGTATGCAACCTTTGTATGTATTCTTACTTTGGTTCAGCGGTCCATGGGCCACAGCCAGCCACCACTAGCAGTGCTGAGTGTGGTATATACCTAGGCTTTTTCAATACTTTCTCAAAATCCATTCCCACTTCTACCTGTGAAAGTTAACTTTGCTCCTCAGACTGCTCTGCTCTGAGGAGGGGCAGGATGCTGTTCCTCCTTGGAATAGAGTAGTCTGAGACAACTGCACATGCCTGGAAAGTCCAGGCATGCACAGTGAGGCTCAGGGCACTTTGAGCTCACTGTGCATGCACAGGTGGAGAGCAGTACTCAGAAGGGCAGGCTGCTCCTTCTCAGAGTGGAGCAGTCTATAAGCCCAGGGTTGCCAGAGAAGTGTCAAACTGTAGCACTCATACCAATCACACCATCCTGGTGACACTCCTGCCAGTCTCACTGACCTTGTGTAAAATAAAAATTGTGCTGGTTAAAATATGTTTTTAAGTAATCTGCAATATTGAAAGCATATCTGTCAAAGCCTCCAATTTAACCATGAGGCAACAATATTAGATGTTATACAGGAAATTTTCTACAATATTATACAGCGGCGCCTCATGTAATAAGCACCTCACTCTACGTTTTCCAAGGAATCCTGCTTCACATAACAAATCTGCTTCACGTAACAAGCCAACCCTTTTTGGCGCCTAACGGTCACGCATGCTATGCAGCCCTCACACTCCATACGGAGACTCTTTAAAAGGGCTGCTGGCCAGCACTGCTGCCTTTAACTGCTTCCAACTTGGGGCAGTTGCCTGGGGGCACCAGACGCAGCTGCCCCTAATTGCCCCCAAGTGCGCCCACCAGCCACCTCCAGCAGGAGCCCAGGTGTCTTTGATTGCAGCCTCCTAACCACGTCTACACCCAGAAGTACGCCCCATTGCATCCAATGGGTCTTACTCCCAGGAAAGTGTCTTTAGGATTGCAGCCTAAGTAGACTTCAATTACAGTGTTTTGTCATCATTTTTACATGAATATTTTTTTGGTAGTGGAACTAATCATCCAAGTTTCCATTATTTCTTATGGGAAAATCCGCCTCATGTAAAGAAAGTTTCACATAACAACCATGCCTCCAGAATGAATTAAATTTGTTATGTGAGGTGCCACTGTACTTACGTTAACTCTGAAAGCATGTACAGTGTTATCCAGAAGAAGAATATTGCAGACCACCACTGTATGCTGTCTGTCTCGTGCCAGCTCAGATGCTCGTACATTGTAGGTTCTGCCAGCAGGCAATCGGAAACGTGCGGTCATTACTGTCCACACAGCGTCTGAAAAAGACAATTAAAATAAAAACAAAACTAAGTCTTATTGTTTATAACCTCAAGAATGCACAAATTGGATTTAATCTGAAAAGCTAATCTTGAGATAAAATATACAGTTGGTTTTGTACGATTTATAAATCATCATCCAATATTGAAGCAAGCTTTTGATGTTCTTAAAGGTAAAATTTCAGGCTACATTTTTATTTTAGAAAAATTGATTTCTCAAATAATTACACACGCTCACTAAAAAATGGACAAAATAAACAAAAATGGATGGAGGTACTGTTGCAAGTGACTTCTTTAGAGACAAATGTAAACATTATAAAAGAAAATACATAAAAACAAAAACAAAACAATACATTTGGGTAACCTTTGTGACGTTGAGATCTACTTTATTATGTTCGAAGGGCGAAGCAAGTGTTACTGAAAGCTCCTTCAAAAATGAGGGTTTCATGTGCTACTTTAAAATAAGTCCATGACCCACCAACCGTATCCCCTACTGTGAGAAGTTACTCCAGAAAGCACTTCATTCTCCTCAGAACTACTGAAAATGACACAGGTATTTAACGATAGAACGTTTTTGGATGTTATAGTAAGTATACAGAGCACTTCTATATGAGATTGATTTTAATGATAACTGCCACTTATATGATACTAGTGAAATGTACCTGTGTTGCAGGAGTAGAATTTCAAGAATATTTGTGGCCCTGGGCATGGCTGAGCACTGCTGTGCAGCAGGCAGTGGGCACTGGTGAGCAATGGACACTGCTGGGCACTGACAGATGAAGGGCATTGGAGGATATTAGGGGGTAGTGGGAAGCACCAGCGAGCACCAGGCATTCCTACTGCATATGGTTTTCCAGCCCCTTAGGGGTTAAATTTCTAGAAACTGGTTCTTGGTGGGAGTTCCCATCACGGAAGGAACACCCTCCCCAAATTCCACCCTTCTAGGTCCAGGGGTTGGGGCAGAGCGTCCATCAGTCAGGGATTCTTCAAAGTATAGGGAGGAAAACACGTTGTGTTTAAATTCACCCCCTTGCAATTGGAATTTCCGAAAATGAAAAGAACATCCTCCCCAAATTTCATGCTTTTAGACCCAGCAGTTTTGGCTGGGGGTTGGCGAGTCAGTCAGTGAGTGAATCAGTGAGTGACTTTTCAGTTTTATATACGAGTATATAGATATAGAAGATATGAAGACGCCTGAGCGATTACTAGCGTCTTATGCCTGATGATTCAAATAAAAAGCAACCTAATTTAAATCCACATCAAATTAACTGGACAAATACTGGCTCAGATTCTCCGGTCAGATCTTTGTGTGTGTTGTAAAGTCAGCAGCTTCATTTTAATTTAAATCTTGGCTGGTGGTTTTCTATACAGTTCTACTGACTTCATGTTAATAGCAGCACAAATTACACTGACCTAAATTCAAAATACACAAACATATCAAAATTAGTTCTAAATTAAGATGGAAGCATGGAGCTTGTGATCAAACAACAACTGTTAGTGGATCAGGACTGTGAAACAAATTTCCTGATTCCTTTCACTTTACACTGCATTGTTTTCACCTATTCTTAAGCAGCGCCATGTCCAATTTCCCAATTAAAAAAAATCAAGTTTCAAGACAATCACTTATGGAAATATCCCTCCCCAGAGAACAAGATTCAGGAATAACCTAATTTTCAGTGCCTGTTAACCAGCAGGCAAGGGTTCAAGACCCGGGTCGGCTCCACAAGACAGGGTGAGCTCCTATCCTTAGCCCAGCTCTGCAACGCCAGCTGGAGCCAATCGTATTGGCTCTGCCTTTCTATTGGACTGATTCAGTGGCATGGAGAGGGGAGATTTGCTGCTTGGGTAACAGCGTATCCTCCATAACAATCCAACCCAGGCTTTCGTGCTTCGCATGCAGCGTATGCAGTGCCAAGCATGATACTATAGTCTTTCAAGACTGATGGAGGCCTGGTTTTATTTATCAGAAATTCTGTCTCACCAAGAATGCGGTTGGCTCTTTAAAAGATAAACATCCCTAAAGTAGAATGGCTAAAAAGCATCATGTTTACCATGGTAATGTGGCAGGCAATTAAGCTGGCCTCAGAAAAAGTTCATAAAGGGTTCAGTCTAGTTTCAGGTTTCAGCTGGGAGGACCCTTCCTTCCCCCATACAATTATCACATCTATACAAAATGATAATCATGTCAGAATTGCTTTGAAAGGGGAAGCATTGCGTCTGAGAAGAAAATCAGATATTTTAAGTAACTTGAAAAGGAAACCAATTCATTTTCATTCACTGCGTGCTTTGTTACCATGGTAAACGATTGCTTTTGTATAATGAGAAAATGGGTATACATGATGGTGGGGTTCATTTGATTTTATCACTAAGAAGCAACTTAGAAACTGCAATTACCATATTTGCTGGCTTATAAGACTCACTATTCCCCCCAAGGGGGTGTAAATGTCTGTGCATCTTATAGATTGAAGGGGCCAATCCTGGAGCACCTTCTGCAGCTGTGCTCTGCCCCCATGGGCAGGGCAAGTCTACAGGAAGGCAAGGGCAGCTGTGGAGGTGGGACATAGACTTCCACACAGGCTCCTCCCCCAGAGAAACAAGAGCCAGAGGATCAAAAGGAATAGCTGAGCATACAAGGCAGGCAGGCAAGAACAATGGGGCACTGGTGGGAAGGGGTGAAGGAAGCAGCCCAGGAGAGAGAAGTCCCTGCTGCTGCATGGCTGTGCACCCCTCCCTGGGTTGGAGACTTGCTCCAGAGTAGACATGTACAGTTGCAATTCCAAGCAGATTTCCCTGGGTTGGAGACTTGCTCCAGAGTAGACTATCACAGCTGAAAATCCTAAGCAGCCTTCCCTGCACTGGAGACTTGCTCCAGAGTAGACATGCTCAGGACCTGGTCCCTAGTGTTGCAATCCTTTGCATTCCTGCTTGCCTCCCCACTTACTTGCCTCTCCCCACTTATCTGTCTCCCTCCCCACTTACTTGCCTCTCTCCCCACTTATCTGTCTGCCTGGATTCCCCCACTCCCGAAAAGAACACCCCACCCTTCCCTATCTACGTAGACCCCCGCCCCCACCCACAAAAGAAACACCTCCCCCAAACTTACTTGCCTTCCTGGACCATTTGCAATGAGATTTCTGCAAAATGTTGGTGTCTGATCATGTGCAATGAGATTTGTGAAAAAGTCACAAATTAGAGATGAATTTTTGGAATTTCCAGAAAATTAGAAGAATGCTTGAACCTTTAAGTCTTTCTTCATTTATTAATGACAGCGATGATGGTTCTCAATACCACTGTTGACTTTACATGGTTGAAATATTATTCTGCTATATTTTATTAAATATACTAGCAAAAAGCGTACCCGCATTGCCAGGGTGACCATACGACCAGAAAAACCCGGATTTGTCCGGATTTTTAGCCTCCTGTCCGGGTGTCCTACATTTTGACTTCATTTTGAAACTTCACAATAGTGCACAGTACCCCATCATGCCAAATATCTTAGGATTTGTATTGAAGATCAGAACCCAATGCAAAAATAAGTTTGGAGATATCAAAAAACCAAAAACAACAAAATACATTTTTCGGCAATTTTTTTAAGTAGGTAGGAATTTTGGCCTGGGATTAAGAATTTTGGCCCTGGGGTTCAGGAATAATCTGGTCACCCTGCATTACGGGAGTAAAATTTCCCGTATGCCATTCCCCCACTGCGCATTAATCCCTCATACACATCAACCCCCCATGCGCATCCACCCCCATGTGCAACATCCCCCATAATCAGTCCCCCACGCGCAACATATTCCTCTGGACAACATCCCCTAGTACACCAGGTACCAAGCACCAAACTGGCTGGATGTTGGTCAGTCTTCCATGTTAAGTATAGGACAAAAACATATTGCACCCCTTTTCAGCCCCTTAAGCGTGAAATTTCTCCATATCGGTTCTTGGTGGGTGTTCATGTGACAGAAGGAACAGCCTCCCCAAATTTCATGCTTCGGGGTCCAGGGGTTGGGGCAGAGCATCCCTCAGTCACCAATTCTTCAATGCAAAGTATAGGGAGCAAAATGCGTTGTACCCTATTTCACCCCTTCCGGTTGGAATTTCCAAAAACTGGTTCTTAGTGACTCCCTCCGTCACGGAAGGAACACCAACCGCAAATTTCACGCTTCTGTGCCAAGTGGTTTTGGAAGGGCACTGATGAGTCACTCAGTGACTTTTATATAAGAGAGAAGAAGAGAAGATAGAAGATAAATTAGTACATCATTTGGTTCAGAATATTTTTTTCTTGTTCTGCTCCTCTAAACTTTGTTTCATCTTATGGTCCGGCGCGTGTAATAAGCTGAGAAATATGGTACTTTCTTTAAATTGTACTTAATTGTACAATTGTTCTTAAATAGTAAAAAATCATAATAAGATGTAATGAAGCTATTTTATAACACCTAAGTGGTAAAGATAGTAGCACAATGTGAAAATACATTGAACAAATGAATGTTTAGTTCCAGCTGAACACACAAAGCTGGCTTTCTTGTATACTGAGAACACCATCCCCGGCTTGTTTGTGCTTAGAACATTTGGATTTGCTGAATGCATGACAATTTGGGTTTCTTCACTAGTCTAACGCTAACCAGTGGATCATATAAAACTTCCTTAAAATGTGAAACTGCCTTTTCTCAAGTCAGTCTAGCTTGATATTGGATATTCTAACTATAGTGGTGTCTCACATAAAGAGATTAATTCGTTCTGGAGTCATGCTCTTTAAGTGAAACGCTTTAAGTGAAGCAGATTTTTCCATAGGAAATAATGGAAACGCAGATGATTGGTTCCACAACCCCCAAAATATTCATATAAAAATATTAAATGGATGTAAAAATGTAAAAATGATGATGCTTGTTAAACCACTGTACACATTTTCAAGCAGGATGACATTTTCAAGCAGGATGGAGGTGTCAGGAATTGAAACCGGGACCTTTTGCAAACAAGCATGTGCTTTGCTCCTTCCTCAGTACATTCATACAGCATATATCAAAGTTATTTACATATATTATTAAAAGCCCTATTGTTTATACAAATATTTGAGAAACATGCATTTTTTAAAAAGATAATTAAGACATAATCAAGATAATTCATACGAAACACTTTTATTGTGAGAAGCAGCCAATGTGTTTCCCTTTTCATTTGCTAGGTATGGAAAAATCTTATGGTGTCGTTAGGATACAATGCGTAGTTGAATGTAACAATATAGTTTTTGTACTCAAACACGTTACTCTCTAAAACATTTTCCTAAACACTGAAAAATAGGCTTGCACGGCTAAGCCAAGAAAGGTGTGCACATACATGCACGTACACACGAATACAGAGGGGGAGAGAGCACAATATCCTGTTTCCCAATCGTGGCCTACCATATAACCCTGGAATGTCCACAATCTGGATAGAATGCATGTATCTCCCACCACTACCAAGGTAACTACTAGACATACTAGGCACCACTAGACAACCACCAGGCAGCGAGCACCACTGGACACCAGTGGGCAATGGGCACCAGTGGGAATCCCTACTGGGCAGTCCTACTGGGCACCAGACAAAACTACATAAGCTTCACTATATCTACTGATGAAAACAAATCTTTGAAGTAATGCATAAATTGTACTGCCATTAACATGGTATAAGGAAGGAAATTATTCTCTTTCAGGACTGTCTCAGATGACAGCATTCTATGTTCCTAACTTTGAGCAAACCAAAAGACAAGGAAATCCTCACATCATTTCTCTCCTTCCCCCTCAAGACCACGATGCCAACAGAGCTAGATACAGGAAATGCTGAAATACTGAAGAAATGGAAAAAGCTAAAACAGTTGTTTCTGTCAACTGCAGAAACAAATCCATGCAATCAGTCTATCCCTAATATGCAACTGTATAATTCGTACACATTTACCCCATGCACGACATGGAATTAGACTGTGTGGAAGCAGATCCCATGCCGCTGGCTATGTAAAGATGAAATTATTTTGGCACACCTCAGTGCAACCATGGAAAAATTTCTCCCTAGAATTTGATATGCACATTAACTCATATGCACACACTATTTATCATGCTTTATAGATGGAGGTCTCCCATACAAGTACTGAGAAGAAATCCTAGATGCAGCAGATTTTCCCCCTAAAATAAAAGGATATACTTTTATACAACATCCCTTGTATGATCTAGCCCAGCATTTCTCAAAGTGGGGGTTGGGCCCCTTGGGGGTCGCCTAGAGCTTTTCTGGGGGTTGCCTAAAGACCTCTGGTGCAGGGGGCCAGGTCAGGCTTGTCAGATCTCTGGCTGTAGCTGTGCGTGCACTGGGGCTGACCAACAGCCTCCGGGCCCAATCCTATGCATGCCTACTCTGAAATAAATCCCATTATCATCAGGTGGTCTTTACTCCCATGTAAATATGGATAGGATTGCAGCCTCGGGGCCCAATCCTATGCATGCCTACTCTGAAATAAATCCCATTATATAGTCTATATATAGACTATGTAATGACATTATATAGTCATTTACTCCCATGTAAATGTGGATAGGATTGCAGCCTCAGGGCCCAATCCTATACATGCCTACTCTGAAATAAGTCCCATTGTGTTCCACGTGTGCATAGAACACACATTTCATTTGTAACAATGAAAATACATCCTGCATATCAGATATTTACATTACGATTCATAACAGTAGCAAAATTACAGTTATAAAGTAGCAACGAAAATAATTTTATGGTTGGGGGTCCCCACAACATGAGGAACTTATAAAAGGGTCATGGCGTTAGGAAGGTTGAGAACCATTGAGCTAGCCTATGACGTGTCACTTGAGTATATTAACTGCTGCGGGTCTCAAAATTTTCCTAACTCTTGATTCTACTTAATGCTCAATAAATTGGTCTATTGTCCCATTACTTTGGGAAGGGGTTTGTACAGGCAATAACTGTTACACCTTCCTTTCCTGCTCTACTCAGATCTTGTTCTAAAAATTCTACTCTCCCGAGAAGGTCCAAAAAGCTAATACCTTTCATTCAAAATGGAGACAGCACAGAAATATGTAGCAATCATTACCATGAAATCTATATCACTGCAACTCATTGCACATTGATAACTCACTACATTAAATGCACTTGCCCTTTTATACAGGGATTGAATAATAGTTATTTAGAAGATCCAGTTCTTGAGCACAGAGGTTGTAGATTACCATATGATTACCATATGTAACTACCATAACATATCCTGGCACTCTTTGAAATTTGGAGATTGGTGCTGGAAGTTATTAAATTACCAGTATTGTACTGCTTCTTCTCACATGCTGCAATATATCTGAACTAAGCAAAAGCATGTGAGAAGGAAATATTTTGTATTTTTTATATATACTGTATATAAAATTGAAAGGTCACTCACTTTGATTCATCAAAGCCCTGCCAAAACCGCTGGGCACAGAAGTGTGAAATTTGTTGTGAGTGTTCCTTCCATGACAGAGGGAATCACTAAGAACTGGTTTTCAGAAATTCCAACTGGAAGTGGGTGAAAAGGGGCACAATGCATTTTCCTCCCTATACTTTGCATTGAAGAATTGGTGACTGAGGGATGCTCTGCCCCAACCCCTGGACCCAGAAACATGAAATTCTGGGAGGGAGTTCCTTCTGTGACATGAACACCCACCAAGAACCGATGTGGAGAAATTTAACCCTTAAGGGGCTGAAAAGGGGTGCAGCATCTTTTTTTCCTATACTTAACGTGGAAGACTGATCAGCATCCAGGCAATTTGGTGATTGGTGCCTGGTGCACTGGGGGGGATGTTGTTCGGAGGAAGAGGTTGCACCAGGATTGCAGCTGTGCATGGCGGGTTGCACATGGGGAGATGATACACATGTTGGGTGATGCACATTGGGGGGTTGATGCGTGTCGCGGGTCTGCCTATTTCTCCTCTCAGTCCCTCCACTGACAGAGACTTGCTCGTCTAGGATATCTGTGCCCCATCATCATCTTCCTTCCCCAAGGTATACATGCTGACAGGAAAACAGACTCAGCTATGCTTCACAACTTGAATTTACTTGTTCAGGGCTTGGTGGTTACTGCAAGGTACATTTCTTAACCGTTTCTTTTCCTTATAATGGGTCCATTCCCCCCAACATGGGTAATTAGACGCAACCAATACAACAGCCCCAGATCCCAGGTAAATAACTTAACTCAACAGTATGTCCATAGTCCTTAACTCTTTTTCCTTTTCCTGTTCACTTGTCTTCTAGGTCAGGGTTGTCCAAGATACTCAGCTCTCTGTGGCTGGGACTAAGCTTGTCCCTCACGTCTCTGACCTCTGGCAGGATACTGCCTGCTTGGCTGGCTCTCCCTTCCTTTCCTCTCTGTTGACAGTGTAGCTGCCAGTCTTGACCCTGTAGCCTGGTTGCCAGGAGAGGGTGCAACAGGTGGAAGGGTGCTGGATTGTTCCTGTCCAGCTTTCCTTGTAAGCTCCCCACCCTCTCTCCAGGGTAGCTGGAGAGGGTAGCTCCCTTTTCCCGCTCTTTTTCCTCCCTTGTATCTCTTCTCCCTCCTCCCCTTCCAGGGCAGGTCCAAACCCTTTCTTGTGACCCAAAGAGGCTATATCCTGTTCCTTCTAGGACCTTCTCCCAGGCATCTCTTCCCTTAACCCTTTCACTGATGAAACCTTCAAGGAGATTAGGGGCCTCACCACAATGCACATGGAAGTTGATGCTCATGGGGGAAGTTGCGCGTGGGGACTTGATGCCCGGGGGGGGGGGGGGGTGATGCTCATGGGGTTTCATGTGCATGGGTGGTTGTTGCTCATTGGGGGGATTTCATACAGGGAATTTTACTGCCACATTGCAGGTATGCTTTCACTAGTCAATAATATAAGAGACATGAATGCAGCTTGCAGGAGCAACTTGCAGAGAGAAAGGAAAGTGCTACAGTCAAATTCATATGTGTTACTTTGCATAATGTAACATTGCCTCCATTCTACATTAAAAGTGGCATTCTCTGACAAAAGCACATGTTCTACCGGCAAAGTGGTCCTTCCCACTTTTATCACAGCAAACATTCAGAAGGGTCGGAGGGTAACTGTTTTATTTTGTCAAATATACTCACCCTGCTACGTCCCACCTAATGTAATTGAAAGTGATTCTTGTGAGCAATCAGGTAGCATACCTTCTGCCATTTCATGAAAAAGATACTTTGCAATTTCATAGAGGTTATTTGGCTTTATTGGAGGTCCATTTGATTTGACAATAAGTAAAAACATTCTGTTTTCAGACAGAGAAATCACAACTCAGGGTGATAAACAAAAGAGGCAGACAAACAGGCAGGAACTAGGGAAGTTTACAAGTCATCAGCATGCTTTCCAGGCTTGCAGTAAAGCAGAACAATGGAAGACAGTATACTAAAGATCTATTTTTTGGGTCTGAGCCAGTGAACATTAGGATGAGCATCTAGGAAAAAGAACCGAGTGCCAGAAATAAAACAAAGCAATTAGAATGTTGTTGGGAGTATCTTATAGTCTGCAATCAATTATTATAAATTCTGAAATAACCACATTAAAAGTATTAAATAATTTGTCATTCCAACTTCAGTTTGTACAGCATTAATCTGTGTTGATAAAAAAGTACTCAACTCTACTTCATTTAAGAAAAAAGAAAATACATATATTAATTCTAGCTGCATAGCATGGGTGAAGCAAACACTTCTACTTAATTTTTATTTTTATAGAATCTATTTTTACTTTTATAAAATCTAATTTTAATGCTAAATCCAGACTATCTCCTTCCATTATCTTTGTAAATTCCATTTTTTATGAAAAAAGATTCAGGCCATTTCTTTAAATTTTGTCCTCAAATCCAAAGTTCATTATAACATTTTTCTCTCTTGTAAAAGTCAGCAACTGGTTTCCAACTGTTCATAAAAGCTTAAGTTATCTTTAACTAAATAGTAAGTTTGTCCATTTCTTCAAAGTCAATGAGTTTCATTCACCATTCACTTGTCGAAGGAATGTCTTTGTTTTTCCAGTATCTGTCAGGGTGCAATCCTAACCAATTAGGCCAGCACAACCCATCCATCATAATTCACTCCGGAAACATGCTTGTAATCCAGAGAATTTATACCAAAGCAAATTTTTCCATAAGAAATAATGGAAACTCAGATATTCATTCCACAACCCATAAAATATTCATATAAAAATGATGACAATACAGGTTGAACCTCCCCTTTTGCAACATATGGTTCTCTAAAACTATTTTTGCATCATTCTAAGGAATTTAGTTACCATCGTAACAAGGCAACATTGATCATGTTCCCTTTGAAGTGGCAGCTAACTGCTCAGCTAACTGCTCAGTTTGCAAACATCAGCTCAGAGCAATGGGTTGAGAAAGGAGGGGCTCCCCTTCGAGCTGAACAGAAAGAAACTAAAAGGTTACAAACTTTTAAGATAAGCTGCCAGTGTAAATAGGCTGCCTTTAAGCCATTAAATGCTCTAAGGAGGGTTTATCTTTCAATTTAAAGAGCCAACCTCAGTTGCTTTAAGAAAAATTGCATATAAATAATTTTTTATTTATTAGGCCACATCTGTACTGTAATATAGGGGTGGGCAATCACTGGCAGGGATGCCCAGGTACCCCTGGCAGACACAGCCAGGAGTGCTGCCACTGCCCCGATTGCCAGCAGGCCCTTCACCACCACCAGTGCCCAATGGCATAATCTCTCTTCCCTTCATGCTGCCCTGCAGCCATCAGAATGAACGGCCCTCAGACAGAGACCTTGTGCCTTCTTGAGCCTTCTGTAGGAAAAGCAGGTGTGCAGCTTGGATGCCGCCAGGCTGGGGGAACAGCAGCCAAGGGCCAGCCTCATTCCTTTTGATGCCTCCTTCAGCAGCTCTTCCAGGGTCAGCTAAGAAGCAGAAAGCCTAGAGTCACAGGCAGGCAGGTGATGCCGCCTGGGCACAGGGGAGGCCAGAGGAGCAGTGTGGGGCCCTCTCTGCTGCACCAGTAGCCAGAGCCTTGTGTGGGGCTGGCAAAGGAGCACCTTGCTACTCTGCCCCATTCAGACTTGCCCTTTTCTACACCTCCCTAATTAGAAGAACCTTCACAGTCAATGGAGCATACTCCCAGGAAGCGGTGGTGAAGAGTATAAGAACTTGCTATATATATAGTTCTATATATATAGAACTTGCTAGAATTCAGCATCTCCAGCTCCCACAGCAGTGCAGGGATGGAGAAGGCCCTTTGGGGGCAGGGAGGGGCAGAGGAAGCTATGTGCTGGCTGGACAACAGAAAAGCCCCAAGAGGTGGTCTCTGCAGGTGCATATATAACTTTAGAATCATGTCGGCATGCAGAACATTGCAAAATCATTAATTTGGCACTACACTGCCAAAATATTACTGACCCCTGCTGTAATATAATGCAAAATAAAGAATATAAAGAATAAAGCAAATTAACCTGCACTTACTCTCAGATCTCTTAGGCTGCAATCTGCCCCCCTTACACAGGAGTGAGCCCCCCTGTTTATAATAGGGCTTATTTCAGGGTAGATAGGCTAAGAAAGGGGTGATCAGGTGAGGTCCCAGCCAGGCTGTTTGGAGGGAAACTTTCCCTAGCACCACCCTTCTGGAAGAATCGGGAGGACGCAAATAGACAGCTTCTGCTCCCCACAGGTCCCAGGTCCTGTGGATGCCTATTGGAACATGGAGTGGAAGGTGCCTGCCCTTATCCAAGTCAAAATTTATTTGCTTGTCTTGCAGAACACTCTCAGATCAAGTTACTCTCAAGAATATCATAGTTGCAAGAATATTGCTCTTTCAACTGCTTGCTGTGAAAGAAAAAAGAATTGAGATAGGAAAGGGGTGAGGCTGCAAAGAGAAAGTAGTGGACCTTGTACATTTATCAAAACTATTAAAGGAGATCTGTCTTCCCTTCATATCACACCAGGAAATCAGTAATTTCCTGCTCGTGCAATCCATATCAATTCAGGTGGCGGAAGGAGGGGGGTTACCTTCATAGTCTCAGAAGTTTTTGAATTTAATATATGTTAAAATTCAGGAAAAAATAATATACCTGTATATTTTTGTTTTGCCCAAAAAAATTCCTGGCCTGAGATACAGGCCACCAAAGATGGTGCCCCGGGCACCATTTCTCACATGCAATTTTCGATAAAAATTTTAAAGTGCTCTATCTCTGGAACGGTGCAAGATATTTTGTTGTGGTTTTTATATATGAAAGATAATATTTTTCTAATTAAAACGATACACTCCATTTTGAAATATGTGTTCAACTTTTCTTGCTGCAGCCTTCTGAATTTTTAAAAAAACAATAAAAATAATTTTTTTTTTCTCAAAAATGCCAATCCCAAAAATTTTTTACTGTTGATCAGTACCATTGAGTACTGCATTCCCTGTAAAGGAGAACTTCCACTTTTGAGTTTAACAAGTGAAAAGGGGCACAACGCGTTTTCTCCCTATACTTTACATTGAAGTGAAGTGATCAAAACAACCCAGCATGGATTTACCAAGAATAAATCTTGCCAGACAAATCTGATCTCCTTTTTTGATCAGGTTACGAGCTTACTGGACAGTGGCAATGCTGTGGATGTCATTTATCTTGACTTCAGCAAAGCATTTGACAAGGTCCCACATGACATTTTAATTGGGAAGTCGGAAAAATATGGGCTCGACAAGGCAATTGTTAGGTGGATCTGCAACTGGCTCGATGGCCGCACTCAAAGGGTTTAAGTAAATGGGTCTGCATCAACCTGGAGATCGGTTTTAAGTGGGGTACCCCAAGGCTCTGTCTTAGGCCCAGTCCTCTTTAACATTTTTATCAATGACTTGGAGGAAGCGGTACGGGGGAGCCTGATCAAATTTGCAGATGACACCAAGCTGGGAGGAGTAGCAAACACAACAGAGGACAGGAGAAACCCCCAGGAGGATCTGGATAAACTGGAATCCTGGGCTGTAACAAATAGAATGAATTTCAACAGGGAGAAGTGCAAGGTTCTGCACTTAGGAAATAAAACCAAAAATACAGGTATAAAATGGGGGATACTTGGCTTGGCAGCACAACATGTGAGCGGGATCTTGGAGTCGCCGTGGATCACAAGCTGAACATGAGTCAGCAGTGTGATGTATCTGCAAAGAAGGCAAATGCCATTTTAGGCTGCATTAAGAGGACTGTAGCTTCCAAGTCACGAGAAGTTCTAGTTCCTCTTTACTCAGCATTGGTCAGACCTCACCTTGAGTACTGTGTTCAGTTCTGGGCACCTCACTTTAAGAAAGATGCAGCCAAACTGGAGGAGAGCAACAAGAATGATCAGTGGGATGGAAGGGAAGCCCTATGAGGAAAGGTTGGGGGAACTTGGGATATTCAGCCTGGAGAAGAGGAGGCTGAGAGGAGACATGATTGCCCTCTTCAGATACCTGAAGGGCTGTCATAGGGAGGAAGGGGCTCATTTGTTCATAGCTGCTTCTGAAAGCAGAACTAGAACCCATGGATACAAACTGCAAGAGAGGAGATTCCGGTTGGATATCCGGAAAAAAATTCCTGACGGTTTGGGCTGTTCGGCAGTGGAACAGATTGCCAAGGGGGGTGGTGGACTCTCCCTCACTGGGGATCTTTAAGGAGAGGCTCGACGAGCACCTGTCGGGGATGCTCTAGGGGGATTTCCTGCTGCAGGCAGGGGGTTGGACTAGATGACCTACTAGGTCCCTTCCAACTCTATGATTCTATGAAGAATTGATGACTCATCAACATTCCGCCCCAGTCTGTGGACCTAGAAGTGTGAAATGTTGATGAGGCGGAATGTTAATGAATCACCAAATCTTCAATGATTTATTTTTTGCCTGCCTGAATTGACATGGACTATACTTGCTACCATTTGAAACAGCTAGCTGCTCCAGTTTTATGCTTAGAAGAAAGTATACAACTTTCCTTTAGAGTCATACCTAGAACCAGGGTAACTGTTTCAAATTCTTAGTCACAGTGATGCTTACAGGTTGACCCCAAGGCAATCACTATACACTATATATCTAAGCTACTGGGAAAGGGGGGGGGAGAGAAAGAACTGCACAAACTGCCCTGAGACAGGTAGAGTTGAGTGGGATAATAAATGAGGAAAAAATTTATAAAGCCAAAATTCATGGGCAAATACCAAAGTATCAGAAAACAGAATAAATACCACCTGGAATCTAGGAAATTCAGAATTGATACCACCTGGAATCTAGGAAATTCAATTTCATAGTTTATATAAACTGAGTGCCTTTCATACACAGAGCTGAAGTCATAATGGCTACAGTGGAATTAAATTTTATATACCCATTGAAAGGTGGAATCACAAGTCACAACATACTAAAAAAGGTCTGTATTATAACATTTAGGGTTGCAACATTACATGAGATTTGATCGATCTATTTTTGTTAACATGTTCATAATCCACCCACAAAAAAGGCAAATAAAACTTTCCTGTGATATTATATTACATGAATTTAATAATGTATCGTTTTTTAAATGCAAGACTAAACAAAAATGAGTTTTTATTACAAAGTGTACTAATGTAAAGCACAACATTTCAAGGTTTCTCTTGGAGTGAAACTCAAGGCCCAAATCCGTGTGATGCTGATCTCAACAGCCATGCATGTTGCCAAGGGTCAGGCTCTATTATTAAACTACTGTACACTGTAAACATGGTCCTCTCGCTATTTATATTTGCCAGTTTTTTGTATGCTTTCAGGTAACAATTTTGCCACCAACAATATGCACATCTAAAGAAACTGAACACAATCAAAGTTGAGAACACACTCAATAAAAAGTATTCATTCATTAAAAGGTATTCATTCATTCATTTTTAAAGATCCATGAACTATTTTTGTATTTTGTCACCTCTGCATTTTAGACTTACCGTATATACTTGAGTATAAGCCGACCCAAGTCTAAGCCAAGGCACCTAATTTTACCACAAAAAATGGGAAAACTTATTGACTCGAGTATAAGCCTAGGGTGGGAAATGCAGTAGCTACTGCTGTTTTAATGAGGACAAAACAGCCAATGTGTTGAGCCTTCAAGCTCCTACATGCAAGGAGGAGAGTGATCAATCTGCTGACTTGGTTGTTTTCTTTTTAAAAAGAAGGAAGCAAAGCAGCCTTTCCTGCTTTTGCAGAAATCCACTTCTTATGACAAGTATAAGCTGACCCGAGTATAAGCCAAAGGGGGTTTTTTCAGCATAAAAAAATGTGCTGAAAAACAAGGCTTATACTCAAGTATATACAATTCTGTTTGGGATTTCACTCAATTAAAAACTGATATTTTGGTTATAAGTTCTGTTCAGAAACACACTGTTCCCCGTTACTTCGGCTACTATGTATATAAATTACCTGCATTATCATGAAAGGCAGGAATTTCCTTACCTGAAAATGTCCTTTTCTGTGAGGAGAGAAAAAGGGCCACTCAGTAAAATCTGGGTTTGCCCCTCCTCCTGAGTAGCAACCCCCTCCCCTTTCTCTGCTGTCTTCAAAAACAAGTATAACTCAATAATTGCCTAATAACATAAATATTGATAAGAAAAAGCTAAGAATTATTTGAAATAAATATGTCATAAGAAATTCCGACAGAGAGATTTGAAGAACATAATACCCTAAAACTAAAACAGAAAGATTAACAATGCAATCCTAAGCATGTCTATTCAAAAGTAAGCCCCATTGTGTTTAATAGTACTTACTCCCAGGAAAGTGTGGTTAGGATTGTTGCCTAAGGCTGCAATCCTAAAGACACTTTTCTGGAAGTAAGACCCATTGAATACAGTGGGGCTTACTTTTGAATAGACATGCTTAGGATTGCATTGTTAATCTTTCTGGACAAAGATTAACTAATCTTTCAGGACAAAGAGTAGGGATCTGAACTAAGCATATCCTTTTTTGGATAGCAAATCCTTTTTTGGTCTTCCACATCCCCCATTTTATTCCAACAATGTATTTCATTGGAAAAACAAAACAAAAATCTTGTCAATCCTGAGAACGTATTCAAAGTTTTGGAAAGAATTTTATTTTATTACTAGCGAAATGCACCCACATTGCTGGAGTAGAATACCCCCATACGCATCTATCCCCCCATTGCACAAGACCCTTCATTGTGCATCAACCCCCCTCTCTCCTGGTACAGCATCAACCCCTCCCATGAGCAATACCCCCTCTAACAACCCTGGGCACCCCTATCTGGCAGGTTCAGGATTTGGGGCTGGGTTTTGATCAGTCTTCAATGTTAAGTATAGGGCAAAAATGTGTTGCACCCCTTTTCAATCCCTTCAGGGTTAAATTTATCAACATCAGTTCATGCCCAAATTTCATGCTTCTGGGTCCAGGGGTTAGGGCAGAGCATGCATCAGTCAGAGATTCTTCAATGGAAAGTATAGGGAGGAAACAGAGTTTTGCCCCTTTTCACCTCCTTCTGATTGGAATTTCTGAAGACTGGTTCTTAGTGGGTGCCTCCGTCATGGAAGGAACACCATTCCCAAATTTCATTATTCTAGATCCACCAGTTTTGTCTCATATTCCATGAGGCACCTCACGTGACAAATTTAGTCCGTTCCGGAGGCATGTTTGTTACGTGAAACATTCCTTACGTGAAGCGGATTTTCCTATAGGAAATAATGGAAAATGGAAATTGGTTCCACAACCCAAAAATATTCATATAAAAATATTAATTGTTTGTTAAAATGTTGACAAAACACTGGAATTGAATTCAAAACACTGGAATTGAATTCAAAATATGCATTCAATGTGCATGATCCTATGAAGTCTACTTAGGCTGCAATCCTAAAGACACAATCCTAAAGACACTTAGGAGGCTGCAAATCTAAAGACACTTTCCTGGGAGTAAGACCTATTGAACACAATGGGGCTTACTTCTGAGAAGGCATGGTAGGAAGCTGCAATCCTAGACACCTTCCTGGGAGTAAGCCCCATGGGGGGGGGACTTGGATGCTTTCTGGGGGTGGGTGGGAGGGTGTTTGGGGACACTGGGAGGAGATAAGGCAGCCGCAAGTAGCAGCTGCCACTTTAAAAGCCTAGCATTCTAGAGAATGCCAGGCTTCCTACAGAGCTGGCTGGAGGGAGGAGCATCCTCTCGCCCGCCTTCCAGCCTCTTCAAAAGCCAGTATCTCTCCCCCCCATCCCCAAACACCCTCCTACCCCCCTGAAAATCACCCAGTCCTCCCAAGCACCCTCCCTCCCACCCCCAGAGGGACAGATCTGGCATTGTCTGACCCAATCATTCAGGTAACAAGCGCAGGCTGGCAGCTCTTTAAACTTTTAACAGCTGTAACATCATTAGTTTTCTTGCTAAAAACACTGATTTTTTAATAGATGGAAAACTCACGTTGGCATGCTAGAATTTTAACCACACAGATTCCAGCTCTTTCTCTGAACATTTTATCTTTTTGGAGATTTTAGGGAACTAAAAATTTTGCCAAGGTTATTGTATGATTTCATCATGGGATGGAAAAATATTGCATTGCGTAATACATTGGCATTATGAAGTTAGTATTATGCAAAGATCAAGAGAGTTTCCCAAGTAGCTTCACTGAAATATGGATGCCATTAATTACTGGATGGATGCCATTAATTACTGGAATACTTACTACAGGAATAGAAATGAATCTGTCTTTGCAACTGTATACAATTATTTAATCAGGAGTGAATCCAAGAAAGGCACAACCTGTATTTTTGTACATTGTACTGTCTCTATATGTGGGATCAGCATGAAAAGATGCCACACCAATAAGATCTCAGAAAACCTCTAGACACAGTTATAAGTCACTGGCATGAACTGGAAGTTCCTTCTGGTCACATCTTGGAGGCCATCTGATGAAGTTGGGAGGTTGAACGTGACATCTGGGCCAGACGCAGCCTCCAAAATAGTAATTGCAGCACAGTTCTGGGCCGATTGGTGGAAGATTGGAACAAACTCTGAAGTACTTCACATTATATGCCAGATCATGGCTGCTTTAACCCAGGGCCCAGATCTGGCAATCTGTTCACATGTTGAGGAGATAGGCACCACACAAGTCTTCATCAAAAAACAAGTCTTTGTCAAAAAACAAGATGGGTCTTGCCAATGACTGCAACTTTTGGTAGCACAGTGTACTATAGCCCTCAGTGACACAATTTTAATGTTTCTATAGTTTTAATCAGTTCCCATACTTGTTGCAAATTCCTCCAGATAGGCAAGTACAATAGCCTTCAAGTCATGAAAAATGAAGACAACTACTTCTTTTATATTCTTTATATTTTCTTTATAATCAAACTTTCTTTATATTCTTACATGGAAGTTGAAATTCTCCCATTTCCAAAAACTGCCTTGCTAATGCATACAAAGTTTGTTAGGCAAGCTACACGTCTGAAGCACCTAACATCTAGATCAGAGCAACATCTAGATTAGAATAGAAGAAATTGACATTTTAGCATGATTTTTCATAAAAGATAGCAACTATAAGTATAACTATAGAAACCCAAAGGTTTAGGGAAAATAAGTATTTTTAAAAATCTTAACTACTGTAGTGAAAGAGTTGTCATAAACTTGCTGAAAAGCTTTTGCTTAAGCTGAAGGAGACACAGAAAGTAGTTGTCCACATAAATTAAATTCTGTTCCATTATAGTTCTTACACCAGCAGATGCTGCGCAACAGGTTGCATAACCTCTAGCATAAGATTGCATAAGCATTCAATTTTTGTTTGGCATCACACCCTCACTTGCTTATTACACTTCGTCTTTTCATTTGCATTTTTTGTGTGTGGATGCATGAAAAATAAGAAGTATCTACGTTAAGATTAACATGTATCATATCCTCTGCATCGTGGTACATGTGTAAAACTGTAGCTCAGTTGCCAGTTGACATTCAAACTTTTCCTTTAGTTGCCACGCACAATTATTTTCAAAATATTGTACATTTATGCTGTCATTCACATGAAACTGGTAACCTTATAAATTATCTTTAACATACCTGGCACTTGGAAAAAATTCATGCACTATCCACTATAACAATGATATACTTTCAACGTCAACTTTCAGTTTCAACTGACATCTCCAAGATCGCTAGAAAGTACTTTTTATTCAGGAGAGGCCCAACTGACAGTACAGAATTTGGTACAAGAAGACTGAACCATCCCTCCACTACATATAAAATCTGGAACACATTTTCTAGAAAAGTAATGAATTAGGAAGGGAGAAAGAAAGGAATGAATGAGCATTCATTCACAAAATGCCACCTCACTGGCTGTATTGTTGTTTAGTCATTAACTCCTGTCCAAATGTGCCCTTCCAGTTTAAATTTCCAAAAGTCAGTTTTTAGCAAGTGCCTACATCACAGAATGAACATTTCACACTTCTAGGTCTGGTGGTTTTGGCTGGGCAAAGTTTTATGTACAGTATACAGTATTTTATATACAGTATATAGATATAGATTTACAAAAAGAATGTATCTCTTAATTATTTTGCAGACACAAGGTTCGATAAAGTCTGTATACAAAGGGAAAATGTATATTTTCAATAAATGTTTTCAATAACATTTTATTTCATTGGAATATTAATTAACATCATCTTCAGTGTTATTTCCACCATTTATGATGCAAAGTTCCATGCATGGGGTGATGTTGCGCATGGGGGATGGTGCGCATGGGAGTTGATGCTCAATGGGGGATGTTGCACATGGGGGATGTTGCGCACAGGAGTTGATGTTCAATGGAGGATGTTACGCATGGGGGGTTGATATGGATGGGGGGGTTGATGCGCAGTGAGGGGATAGCGTATGGGGAATATTACTCCAACAACACAGGTACGCTTTTGCTAGTTAATATTTGAATGCTCCACAACTCACACATCCATTAATGCAGTGGTGTGCCGTGGACAGTCCTCAGGTGTGCATTGGGAATTTGGGGATTGACATTCATTAATAGGAAAATTGTGGGATTTGATATATCTGAGCTTCATCTTCAGTATTTGTGTGCCTTTTCAATAGTAAAAACAATAGATGGTGTGCCTTGACAATTTCAGTGCCTTGTTAAGTGTGCCTTGAGATGAAAAAGGTTGAAAATCAGTGCATTAATGTCATTTAAATGCTTAACCTACAAGGGGAAAGTGTTACAAGAAAAAGTGTTGAAAGGTTTTCACTTCTTATAAAGTGGTTATGTGAAAGAGTGCACAAGCATAAGAAAATGTTTGTCTAGTCATTCAGTCATGTTGGACCCTTCATGACTGCATGGACTGCAACACTCCGGGCCCCCTATCCTCCACCAGCTTCTGAAGTTCATCCAAATTCATGTTCATTGCCTCAGTGACACTAACCATCTCAATCTCTGCCATCCCCTTCTACTTCTGCCTTCAGTTTTTGCCAGCATCAGGGCAGTGGCATACTGTCTATGTTAGCATGAGGTGTCGTGTGCCATGGGCGCATATCTGCTGGTGGGTGAAAGTACACTTCCCCCATCCCAGCCCCCTTCTATGCCAGCCAGAAAACACTCCCTGGCTGGCTCATAAGGGCATGTGTATGGTTCCAGCTGAGCTATGCATGCACACTCCTGCGGCAGCCAGAAAACATTTCCAAACTGACTGGCTGCGAAGGTCACGTGTGCGGCTACAGAGAAGTGCATGTGCTCCTTGCAGTTGGCCAGAGGGTTTCTCCAGCTGGTTGTTAAGAGCCCATGTGCCTGATGACATCATGATGCCATAAGTCATCATGGGTGCCAGGGGCGCACACCACCATCATCAGCCCCTGCCTCAGGGTCTTTTCTAAGGAGTCCTGCTTTCTCATGATGTGGCCAAAATATCTGAGCTTCAGCTTCAGTATTTGTGAACAGTCAGGGATGATTTCCTGGAGGACTGACTGATTTTATCTCCTTGGAGATCCAAGGAGACATTAAGAGTCTTCTCCAGCACCTATTCAAAGGCATCCATTCTTCGGCATAGTTTTCGGTAAGAAAACTATACATGTGTATTGTATACATGAACCACTAGAACTGTGGTACTGAGGACATTATGCACTGTAAAAATAAAGCAGCCCCACCAAATTTAATAATTTCTTATCTGAAGAGCGAAGTATGGCTTTTTGGGAGTTTTCTACAAAGAAATCCACAGTTTATGTTGTGAAACGTATCCTTCCATGCTCAAGATGAGTCTATCACCCCATGGTATTTTGCCAGGGGCTCCCTTTTTTCTCTGCCTCCCTAAGCAGGATCTTCAGGCAACTTCTTTAGCATTTGTCCTGTGTGGTGATGTCACTTGTTGTGATTTAAGGTCACCCAATCCAGGATGGACATGACATGGGGAAACCTGGCCAGCCTGTTGTAAGGGCTTATCACCAGGATGTTTCCTTTACTTCCAAAGAGGTACCTATTTATTTACTTGCATTTGCATGCTTTCAAACTGCTAGGTTAGCAGGAGCTAGGCTAAGGACAGGAGCTCACCCCGTCTTGCAGTACTCGGGTCTTGAACCACTGACCTGCTGATCAGAATTCCAATCAAGCAGTGTTGTAACCCCAGCATTCTAACCACTGAGCCACTGCAACCTCATTCATGATCTTAACATGAATGCATTTCCCCCATGCAAATCTTAACATGAACGCATTCAGATCAAGGACAGTACTTTTTCTCAAGGTATTTGCACGTTCTCTTTCAGAAAAGAGGGAGTGAGCGTAAAATCAATCAGCTCAAGTCTGTTCAACAAAAAGCATTAAGTTCATAACCTGAAGTCATTGCTTTTGGGTTACCGAGCTCCACCTTCTGCACCTCACTATTCATCACTGCTTCCTTGTAATTCCAGTTACAGTACTCATAGTTTTTAATTTTGAAAATGCTTGATCATTATTTGACATTTTTGTGGTAATTGACCAATATTGGACAGTGACTAATGGACAGAGACTGATGAAGCACTTTTGAGAAGTCAAATAGTCAACTTTATGCTCGACTGCAATGGTATTCGGGCATTTCAGCCCAGAACTCCCTTTCAAACTTAAAAATCTGTCTTGTCAAACTTGCCAGGATGTGAATATGATGTCACTTCCAGTCATGACATCAACTGATCAGCCCCAGTTCTTCCATGTCTACTCAGACGTCCCACTGTGTTCAGTGAGACTTATGCCTGTCTCCAGGCAGCTTCCCCTGTGATGGGAAGCCCCTGCAATCTGTCTGATGGGGCAGTAGGCACATCTGATGGGGCTGTCCTCCCCGTCAGGCCCAAAGCAGCCCCTACCCACTGCTCCAAAGTGCTGCTGCTCACCACCTGCCAAACTGCCAGAATGGCAGCCACCTAAGTGCTAACCACTGGGATGATTCACCCCTTCTGGGTAGTGAGAGCTGCAGCAGCAGCACTCCTGACTTTGCACTCATGCAGGAGGCACCACAGGTGAGAACAGGCTGAGGTCTGTCTCTGGTTTTGTACCTCCTCAGTTTGCTTCCCTGGGAGGAGGTGCAGCACTGGAGATGGATCTCAGCCTGCTACACCTGGGTGCCTCCTGCTTGGGTGCTTCTTCAGGAGTGCTACTGCTGCTCTTTCACTGCCCGCAAAGGGGGCGGATTGCCCCAGTGGCTGGCAGTTGGATGGATGGATGGCAGTCAGGCAGGTAACGGGGCCAGTTCAGGTTGGCAGGGACAACAGCACTGCATTCCCATCAGGTGCACACACTGCCCTTGTGGGAGGGGACCAGCACCAGATTCCAAAATGGCAGCTCCCACTGGCTCACAATCCCCTGCAACATAATGTTGCAACCCCCAATTTGAGTACCACTGCCCTACTGCTTGAAAACCGTTTTGAGAAGTCAGTAATATAATCAGTATCGTGCACATATAATGGGTCAGAGCATTCATTTAGTTACAGTGATGGGATTCCCACAAAATTTAATAAGATTACATTATTACAGTGTAATAATAAATGCATTATTAAAGTGTAAGTTGTCTAAGAGTGACACCTCACTTTTTTCAGCTATGGGAAACAATCCTAAACTATAAGAAAAAGCAGCTGCTGCACTAGGCCAGATTGGAATTTAATCAGCACTATGGATTTCTACACTTTTTTGTTTTCCACTCTAGTTCTAACGCAAGACATTTCTTCTCTTCCATTTCCTTTATCCGTTAAGCCCATTTATATCACTACCATTTCTGTACAATGATTTTAAAGCAATCCTGGTAAAGAAGAGTGAAACTAAATGATGGTATTCCATCACTTTACAGGCAGTGATGGCACTGGAATGCACGTGGTACTAGAAGAAAGAACAGTTGTTATCTTCCCAAGAAAGACCTGCTTGTTAAACAATTTTATATCTGCTGAAGGATGGACAGTAGGTGGTACAGAGAATATGAAGGCACATCAGAATCAGAGATGAACAGCTAGATAAGCAGTGCTGCCTAAAGCAAGTCTTGATATTTAACAAAATGGTAAATTCACCCGCAAGTCAAGTATGAATTGTAACTTTACCAATTGGTACCATCAACACTCACATTAAATGATTTTTGCATACGTAAGGCATTGTTGACCATACAGTGGTGCCTCGCATAACAAGCATGCTTCCGGAACAAATTTAAATTGTGAAATGCTCTTTATGTGAAGCAGATTTTTCCATAGAAAATAATGGAAACTCAAGACAATTGGTTCCAGAACCCAAAAATATTCATACAAAAATATTCACTGTATGTTAAAATGATGACAAAACACTGTAATTGTATTCAAAACATGCATTCAGTGTGCATGATCCTATGAAGTCTATTTAGGCTGCAATCATTTTCCTAGGAGTAAGCCCCATTGAACATAATGGGGCTTACTTCTCAGTAGACCTGGTTAGGAGGCTTCATGGAGGATGGGGGCTTACCTGGGCTGCTGTTGGAGGCTGAAGGGGGCACTTGGGGGCAATTAGAGGCAGCAGTACGCTGGCCAGCAGCCCTTTAAAACAGGCTCCACGCGGAATGTCAGGGCTGCCTAGCACACTGCCCATTAGAAAGAAATGCTTCCTGTTTCTCCGTGCGCCTTCCTCTTGTGTCCCCAGATGACCCAGCCAGGTCGCTTTCAGGTTGCCTGGGGCTTGTTAAGTGTAGCAGGCTTGTTAAGCGAAGCACACTCCCAATGGGAATTTGTGCTTGTTAGTGAATCACTTGTTATGCAGGGCAATTGTTATGCAAGCTACCACTGTACTTTGAAAATATACCAGTCTGCTTACTAGGCAGTATCCCTAAAAGAAAACCAAGCAGTATGCCTAAAGGAAAACACTTCTTATCAACATTAAATGTACCAATTGCTACTGGTAACCACCTTGCTTTGTAATCTCTCAATGAGAGTACAAAATAAAATGGTTATCTATACATTGAGAAAATGTATCTATAAAAGAGAAAAGCAACTGACTCACTCACTCATCAATGTCCAGTCAAAACGCTTCTAGGCCCAGCGAGAAATTTGGGGTGGGTGTTCCTTCTGTGACCAAGGGGTGCACTAAGATCCGGTTTTTGGAAATTCCAACCAGAAGGGGGTGAGAAGGGGCGCAACGCATTTTCCTCCCAATACTTTGCATTGAAAAATCAGTGACTGAGGGATGCTCTGCCCCAACCCCTGGACCTAGAAGCATAAAATTCAGGGAGGGTGTTCCTCATGTCACATGAACACCCACCTCTTGGAGAAATTTAACCCTTAAAGGGTTGGAAAGGGGCGCAACGTGTTTTTGTCCTATAGTTAACATGGAAGATTGACCAACATTCAGCCAATTTGGTGCTCGGTGCCCGGTGCAGTGGGGAAGATGCACAGTGGGAAGGGATGATGTGGGGGGGGATGGCATACAGGGAATTTTACTCCCACAATGTGAGTATGCTTTTGCTCGTTTAGATTATATGTGGCAATAGTATTCAAACTTTTAGGGAGATTTACACCCCAAGTATTGCTGCAATCCTAAAGATACTTGACACTTGAACACAATGGGGCTTACTTTTGAGTAGACATGGTTAGGAGTGTGCTCTAACTCTTTGTGGGAGGGAAACTAGAACAACAATGCAATCTCTAGAATCACACCCCTACTTATGCTTAGACCAGAAGTCTCTAAACTTTTAAACCAGAGGACCACAAGAAATATGTAGTGTGGAGCTAGGGGCCAGAAAATAAATTTAAATAAGTACATTAGACATTAAATAAAGAGATTAGAGATTTAATTCATTAGATGAATGAATAAATTGGATAATGAATGAGCTAACACTTCCAGCATTTCTCCAAGAATCAACACATCACAGAAATAAAGCACATCCACAAATAGACCTCAATTCCCTCACCTCCCAAGCACCTTCTAAGGCACCTTCAACCTTTCTCATCTTGGAGAACACCTCCAAAGAAGTTGAGGGACACCACCAGTTTTTTAATATTTTGAACTATTAATAAGTACATTTAAATTATTACCATACATTAGTAAATTAATTTAATACATGTAAATCATGAATTAAATTTTAGTTAATACAGTTAAAAGCACAATCCTAACCAAGTTTACTCAAAAGTAAGTCCCATTGTGTTCAACTGGCCTTACTCCCATGAAAGTGACTTTAAGACTGTAGCCCTATTTAGCCTTTTGTCCCAGAAAAACTATTCACTGTCCTCCTTTTCCTTGTGAGCAAACAGCACGTAGCCTTCTTGAAATTCATAATTTATATGTAATAAATTATATGTAATTTTAAACGTATTAGTAATATAGTGTTTAAATTAAGGAATGAAGCAATATAGAGTTTTTATACTGGGTACCCAATATTTTGGGGGCCTTGACCTGTTTCTGTGGTTATGACATATGCTCACTCTATATATTGAAGAAATGCAAGGATCAGGGTAACCATATTCCATAGTCAAAAAGGACACATAGTCCTTCATGTGTATGAAGGACAGAAGAAAAATGTAGGTCATGATAAAATAAAACCTATAAACATTCCTATACAGTGATTTATACAATTTGAATTAAGAGCATTTTGCATTAAGAGCACTTCTGAGGAAGTTTGGAACAGGCTTCCATGGCCAGGGAACTCACAGTGGGGAGCAGCCTGAGCCAGGTATGTATATGGGATCTGTGTGCAGCAGTGTGGAAGTTGTGCCTTATCGATGTTCCAATGCTGCTCCCCATCAGCAGTATGGGAATGTTAAAGTTGCACAAAAGATAAAGATTCAGTTGAGCCAATGGATAGCAGTGACTCAGTTAGTAATAGTGAAAGTCATCCTATAAGGTTTCAACAGTACAATACAGTATCCTACAAGGTTTCAACAGTACAGTATTTTCTTTATTGCAGTGTTTTGTATTATTGTATATTACAGTGTTTTGGATTAGATTACAGTGTTTTGTAGTCATTTTGAAATACAGTTAATATTTTTATATAAATATTTTTGGTTATGGAACCAATTGTCTGAGTTTCCATTATTTCCTATGGGAAAATCTGCTTTGTATTTATTTATTTGATTTGAATTCCACCTTTCTCCACAAAGGGCACCCAAGGCAGCTAACAATAAAACAATGACTATAAAATAAAGCTAAACCAATAAAATACAATTAAAACAATATAAAAACAACTACTAAACAGCAGTAAAACCAGACCAGAGATGGGTGAAGATAGATTAAAAACATTATGTGACCTCAAAAGCTTTTTTATATGAAAAGATCTTTAGGCCCCATTGGAAGGTTAAAAGAGAGGAGGCTGAACTTAATTCAAAGGGGAGGGTGTTCAATAAAGCAGATGCGACTACCAAGAAGGCCCTGTTTTGGCCACCATTCCCCTAACCTCTCTCCAAGGCAGCACAACCAACAGGGCCCCCCCTCAGATGACCTCAGAGAATGTGCCTGATTATACGGAAGAAGGCAGTCTCTCAAGAGTGCTGGTCCCAGGTCATTTAGGGCTTTAAAAGTTATGTATATGGGAGTATATGCACCTTGAATTTGGCTTGGAATTCGAACTGGCAATCAGTACAGCCACTGGAGCAGTGGAGTGACGGAGTCAAACCACCAAGCTCCAGCAACTACCTGACCTGCCTGTTCTGAACTAGCTATAACTTCTGAACCATTTTTAAGAGCAGCCTCCCGTAGAGCATGTTATAATAACTATTTTTTATGTCACTGAGGCATGGACCACCGTGGCCAGATCCAATTGAGACAGGTACAGCCATAGCTGTTGCAACAGCTAAACCTGGTCAAAGGAGCTCCTGGCCACAGCTGACATCTGAGCATCCAGGAGCAGCTGTTAGTCCAGGATCACCCCCAGCTACGAACCTGCTCTTTTAGGGGGAGTGCAACCCCATTCAGAGCAAGGCAACAATCCAGTATATGCATGAAGGATTTCTCAACCAGGAAGCCCTCCGTCTTGTCAGGATTTACTCTCAGCTTGTTTGCCCTCATCCAGATCCCAACAGCCTCCAGGCAACACTCCAGGACAGAGACAGCCCCCTTAATATCAGATGGAGAGATAGAGCTGTGTCATCAGCATAATGATGACACCCAACTCCAAATTCCCAGATGACCTCTCCCGGTGCTTTCATGTAGATGTTGAACTACATGGGGGACAATATAGAGACCTGTGGCACCCCACACCTCACGGACCAGGGTGCCGAACAGGAGTCCCCCATCACCACCATCTGGGACCTGTCAGCGAAGTAGAGGAACCACTGTAAAATAGTGCCCCTGACCCTCAGCTCAGCCAACCACTATGGCCATAACCATATGGACACTATGGTTAATGGTGTCGAAAGCCACTGAGACATCCAGGACTAGCAAGTTTGCACTTCCTCCATTCAGTTCCCAGCATAGGTCATCCACAAAGGCAACTGTCTCCATCCCGAAGCCAGGCCTTAAGCCAGACTTAAAGGGATCCAGATAATCAGTTTCCTCTACGACCCACTGGAGCTGAGATGCCATCACCCACTTGATCACTTTCCCAGAAAAGGAAGGTTAGACACTGGCCGATAGTTGTCAGGTATAGCTGGGTGAAGAGAGGACTGTTTCAGGAAGGGGCAAACCACTGCTTGCTTTAATTCAGTTTAAAGTGTAAAGTGCACTTTGAATGACAAGCATGCTTCTGGAACAAATTATGCTCATAAATCAAGGCAGCACTGTATATTGCTTTCACATGCTTAAACACTGTATTTATTACGTTTAAACCATTACATATATCATAATTTATTAGTTACAGTAAGGCTGCATGCTGTCTGCTCCCAAATAAAAGGAGGACAATGAAGATTTTTTCCCCAGGATACAAGGATATGTCTGGGAAAAAGAGGACATATGGTCACCCTTGTGGGTTAAGTAAGACCTGATTGAAAGTACTGCAGGATTCAACTGGGGTGGGGGGAAAGAGCCCAATCTATGCATGTCTACTCAGAAATGAGCCCCATTATAGTTAATGGGCTAACTCCCAGGAAAATGTGAATACAATTGCAGCCTCAGAGCCCAATCCTGCACTTTTCTATTCAGCGGTAGCCAGTGGTGGGCAGCAGCAGGTTCGCACCTACGCTATAGAACCGATTCTTAACAAGAGATAGTACATATAAAGTTTAAAAATAGCCATTTAAAAGTGGCTGCCAGATGGACAGAGAACCGGTTCTTAATTTCTTTGAAGCCCATCACTGGCGGTAGCCCATTATAGTCAATGGCGCTTCCTTCCAGGAAAGTGTGGATAGAACTACTGGAATCCAGGATTTCACCCTCCCCTCACCCGCATCTTCCATGGGCCTGTCTTCTCTGAAGTAAGCTCAATTATAGCTAATGAGGAGAACTCGCCAGGAAGCAAGGAGAGGAATGAAACCCCCTTTGCTCCAACCCAATCAATGTCCTCCAGCCTTCTCTGGCTGGTTAGTGTGTACCCTGGGGGAAGAGAAGAGCACAGGAGAAGCATCTTAGGGGAGGGCATCAGCTTTCCAGGCTCCTTGCTCTCCCAGGCTCCACAGGCTTCACTCACTGTTGAGTCTTGCTGTCCTCTTTTTGACTATGGAATAAGCCTGTTCCAAACTTCCTCAGAAGTACTCTTCGTTCAAGATAGGGCTCTTAAAACATAATGCTCTTAATTCAAGTTGCTCTTAAATCAAGATACCACTGTATATGAATGTTTATAAGTTTTATTTTGTCATGACCTACATTTTTCCTGATGTCCTTTATGGGGGGTGGGGGGGGGCTTGTCCCAACTCCCACAACACAATCTCACAACACATGGGTTAAAATCTCCTGATTCTGAGGCCTTTAGAGGACATGAGTCACTTCTGGTTTGGGGGAAAACTAGAAGTGATTTTTTTGGCCCTCAGAACACCCTCCAGACCTAACCAACGTAAAGCTCTGGTTGTATTCAGTCAAGTGGGCCAAAAGCTTGCAAGGATCCAGAGGATGGCCATAGACCAAACAGAGGCTTGTTGAGGGCCCCATCTAGCCCTTGGCCAGGGCTTTGGAGACTGGTTTGGAGACTGGTTTAGACTAAACAAAGGTGCTGTCAGGGCTCCTTGAGGCTTCCATGCTGTGAAAGTTGTGATTAATTGCAACTTTCATTATTTAGAAGCCATGCAGAGCTCAGTAAGCACTCTGGGGGCTCCCCATACAGCCCATACTGGGAACAGGGCATTGTTACTTGAGCTGCAGGGGTCACAACTCCTAAGCCTGAATACCACTGGTTTATGCAGTAACATCAGAATATGTAAAGTAATATTTATTGAGTCAATTTATTTAAAAGTATCTTAGTTACACAGAAGCCTTCAATCGGCAGAAAGATGGAGAATTTCTAACACTGGAAAACATTGATCTGAGAGTTAAAACATTTTAAATCCAATATCTTGCAAAAATGTACTTAGAATGGGACATACCAATAACTAGAATGTATATAAAACTTGATTGTACAATAGGGCTGTAAGCTGACAATGGATGAAATCCTAAAGACACTTTCCTGGGAGTAAGACCCATTGAACACAATGGGGCTTACTTTTGAGTAGATATGGTTAGGATTTGCTCATAGTGTCTCAACAGCGTTAGTCGCTTATATTTCCCTAGAGTGAATAAGGCAAAAGGATGCAGTCTTATTCTGAGACCAAAAGAGCACAATTATTTACAGCAAAATATGTTCTGAGATTAAGTCTCATGCCAAGCTTTCTCAGAAAAGCGAAGCATGTTGCCCAGAATGCATTAGCTATAGAATTGTTCTGTGTCACTGTTTATACCCTATCAGCATAATCCTTTGAAGGTTGCTGGCTCAGAATTAAGTTTCTCTATGTTCAGAGAAGCTTATTCCACAACAGTATTCCTGTACACTCATATCCAGCTACAACTAATCCAATAATCAACTCCTTGTACCTGGAACAGTTAAATAGAACTATAAAATTAAGCATATTTATGTCAATTGTTACTTTCACAGTGCATTGCAGCAATGCAAATACAGGTGGGTCATTCCAACGTTGTGGGTGATTCTATATATTGGCTTCAGAAAGCTGAAGCGAGTCCTGGTTAGTTGAGAATTATAGTCATCATTACTGTACATTACTCACATTTGATGTTTTAAACAAAAAAAAATCCCTCAGATTTTCCATCTCCAGATATTTGGGTGCGCAGAAGTAAAAGCACAGATATACTCATGGTGACCACATGACCTGAAATTCTTGGACAGACCAGAAATTAGATCCTGGAACAGTTAAGTCCTGTTTTAGTGCCTCTTTGTCAGGAAACTGGGGGCATTTCCAGCCATTTCCTGGGATTTTAGGCCTTTGAGGCCTGCTGCAAGCCAACTGAGCTGCTGAGGCTGCTGGTTAAAGGAGAAGGAGGAAAGGGAATTGAAGTTTTTCCCCTCCTCCACATGCTAAAGCACCTTTCCAAGCCATCAGTTGAAGAACTACATCTCCCAACATGCATTGCACCAGGCTTTGCAGCCTGCTTCCCAGGGACTGAGGAGCTCCAGCCACTGAATGGCTGGGAAAATGGCTGTGGTCAGCAGGAAGCTCCAGTCCCTGCACTTGCCAAAGTAAGGAAAAAAGGAACTCTGCTTGCTGCAAAGGGAGAGAGGAGGGAGCTCAGGTGAGACTGATAGAGAGGAGAGCAGGGGAAGGAGGGAACCTTGGAAGTGGAGCTGCTGCTGCTCTGAAACCTTGCAGTGAGTTTGACTTTAGAGAAAGGGGGGGTGAATTAATTTTTTTAAAATAGGGATGCCAACTGACCAGATTCCAGCCTCCCCTGCTCCTATGCCTTTGTAGATGGATCCACCTTACTTTGCACACAAAAAAGCAAGTATTTCACAAGGGCTTGAGTTGCTCAGGTTGTGGGGCCTTTCATCCAGCTGTTGTCTAAGCAGAAGAGCAGGGGTTGGGTGTAAAGTTGGCATCTTTCTCAGAGTAGGGATAGTGGGGATAACTCCTGGCTCTTTATGTCTTAAGCCTCCAAGCCCAATTATGTCCACTCAGAAGTATTATAGACAGTGGAGCTTATATTGTGTCAAGGGGCAAAGGAAAGGTGGCTGAAAGACCAAGCCTGTATATGCCTGTCTGAGAAAGCCTGGCTGCTTGGATCACTTAAACATGTGCCTTTTGGTTTGGGAAGCAGGTCTTGCAAAGACGATGCTTGAAATTAAGTACAGAAAAGCAATACAAGTGTTTTAGCTTTTATTTTAACATTTCCTACACTTGTGCTACATTTTTGGGGTGTCCTACATTTTTTAACATGTCAAGAACTTTGCCTGGATGTCAGGAATTTTGGGGGACCTTGTCCTCTTTTTGGAGTTTGGGCACCTGGTCACCCTGAGATATACTACTCCAGTTTATCTGCATTATCCCAATCATTTGACACGTTAATATTGTTTTAATATTATCCAACTTGATAGTGGGCTATCATTAAGAGCAAAGTATGAGATAATACTATCCTAATCTGTGTTATAGTACAGGCGTCCCCCTGAACCATACAAAGTATTCACAGGAGACTAGTTTTCTGCTGTTAACGTGGGAACCAAAAACAGTGGATAGAAGCAAACCCTATTCAAATTTGCCTCCCTGTTGCATTCAATGACTTGACTCTATGGTTGGAAAAGGAAGCTTTTTCCTCTTCTTCTGCACTGGAAAATAACGACAGAAAGAACACTAGACTGATTGCTATTAGCACTGTCACCTCCTCAAGAGTTCCTCTAGTACAGGAATGGGCATATTCCCAGCCCATGGGCAACTTGTGGCCCTTGACAAACCTAATCCAGTGGTCTTCAAAGTAGGGAAGCAGGAGTCCCTGGGGAGGAAGGGTTGCAAACCTGGGTACAGCCATCTTTGACACTGAGTACCGAGTACCTTTAATGTCACTTCCACTTAATGACTTCACTTCCAGTAGGTCCTGGACAAGTTGTCATTCTCAGAAAGGGGTCCTCCAAGCAGTTCTGGTCACTGAGCCTCTGTACACTGGAGTCCTCGCTGGCATGATGCTATTCTTCATATTAAGAGCTGCCCCTGCAGAGTTCTCATGCGCGAGTGCTGCAGCAGCCCCACCCATTCCTCAAACACTCCCATAGGGATTGGGGAGATAGAGTATGCTAGGAGTTGGATGGCAGTGAGAAGTCCCTGGTCTGTTTGTGCTGCTCAAGTTTGCCTTGGGACGAGGGGAAAGGGAAGGTGCTGAGGAGAGAAATGGTGGGTCTATTCATGTTACTTAAGTCTGCTTTAGGAGAAAGAGGAACAGGCAAGTGTAGGGAAGAAATTGCAAACATGTTTGAATGCTGAAAAGTACCTGAAAAGAGTGTAAGACCTTTCAGAGTCAATGGGGCTTACTCCCAGGAAAGTGTGGATATGCTTGGGCTATGCGGGTGCTTCATCTCAGACACTGGGAAGGAGAAATTGTGAGCATGTTTGAATGCTCCTGGAGAAAGCATGCCTACTCAGCAGTAAGTCCCTTAAGAGTTGTTGTTGCTTGTTACCAGATTGGAAGAGGGGGAGAGAGAATAAAAACATGCTTCTGCATGGAAGGGAAAAGGAGCCCATATTGGCTACTCTTATGTTTGTTTTCTTCTTCCCTGGGCAAGAGATCAGTTAGGAGTGTCAGAAGTTATTAACACTCCCCTTTTCTGGATCTCATTTGTATTGTAAATAAGCTTAGTACAATTTATTCATAAAAGTTCAGTCTCTAATGTATTTATTTATATAAATTTATTCAAATTTGAAATGTAATTCTTGTTCCCAGCCCTGAGATGATTATCCCAGTCAGAGAAATGATGCCTTTTGCCCATGCCTGCTCTAGCAGCTTAGTGTCTAGGTTCCTGCACTTTGCTTCCTTTTCCAAAGGATTCCAAAGCAAAAAGAAAAAGCTTCATATTTCCAAAATGTTTGCAGATGAAGAGAGATGAATTACAAGTACATTTGAGGGGGAGGAGTTGGAACCATGGATAAATGGTATGGAACCTCTTGATAAAACTCAATGAGTTTACAGGATTATATGCTTTAACTCATGTCCGTCCGCCCTGCCCCCCCCACCAAATCTTACCTGCCACATCTGAATGGATAAATTTGATTTTTTTAATATACAGTGTTGCCTCACATAACAAGTTTAATACATTCCAGAAGCATGCTTGTTACGTTAAATGCTCTTTATGTGAAGCGGATTTTCCCATAGGAAATAATGGAAAGTCAGACTATTGGTTCCAGAACCCAAAAAATATTGATATAAAAATATTAACTGTATTTTATATGCTTTATTACAAAACACTGGAACTGAATTCAAAACATGCATTCAATGTGTGTGATCCTATGAAGTCTACTTATCTGCAGTAGACTTTCCGAAGTCTGCAGTAGACTTGCAGAAGTCTACAGTAGGCTGCAAGACACTTTCCTGGGAGTAAGCCCCATTTAACACAATGGGGCTTACTTCAGGGTAGACATGGCTAGGAGACTGCAATCAAAGACATTTTCCTGGGAGTAAGCCCTATTGAACACAATGGGGCTTACTTCTGGGTAGACATAGGAGGCTGCAATCCAAGACACTTTCAAAGTGTCTCCCCACGTTCTCCTCTTCATCCTGAGCCTCTCTCCCCCTGCTCCCTTCTGGCTAACCCTGAGCTGCTTCCCTCTTCTCCACTGCTGTTCTCTCCCTCTGCCCAGCGGACACTTGGCCACAGGAGGAACAGCACAGAAGTGTTGCTTTCGCTATGGGCAGGCGTGCATGGAGCCTAGGAAAGGTGAAACTGGACTACATCATACATTTACTCATGAATAAGTATCATGTCTTAGTCCAAAGGTCAGCAACCTCCAAGATAAGTCAACCAATTCACTGGCACTCCAGGACCTGGGCAAGTATCAGAGGAACCTCTGTGGTCCCTGCTCTATTCCTGGAGAGTAGAGGAGCAAAGAAAAAGCAGCTTCTTTGACTCCTTCACTCCCCAAGGCTGAAACACTCTGTGGAGGCTCCTAGGATGCTCACCCAGGTACTGGAAAGAGCAGGAGGGGGACAGAAGCAGCACAGGCAGGTTGGGGTGCATTATGAGTTAGGAGGATCCAAGGCAGCTCCAGTCTGGAAGGCAGTTTCCATCTGGAAAAAAGTGGGGGTGGCATGTGCAGGGGAGCCCTGGATCCTCAGGACTAGAATGCTTGTCTGTAACGCTTGCAGTTTCTGCCTTCTCTCCCTGCTAAGGACCCTGCATGGTAGGTGGGAGGATGGATGAGGGGAGTGGCCTTTGGAAGGGGGAGATAGGGGAGGGACTGCCAACGATTACATTGGTTGCAGGGCTCTGAAATGGGGGCAGACCTGGTTAGGGCAAATGGCCAAATCCTGTCCACACTTTCCTGGGAGTATGTAAGCCCCATTACACCCAATGGGTTTTAATTCTGAGTAGTCCTGCCTACAATTGCGCTCTCAGTAACCTACAGTTGGGCTCTCAGTAGCCATACAGAGATAGCCACATGCTGGCTAGAGGACCAAAAAGTCGTAGGAAGTTGTCTCTGCATTTTAGAATTATTTCAGCAAGGGGAACAACCTTGAAACATAGGTTCAGCACAATATCATGGGACAATTGCTGACTTCTGCCTTGATCCATTGCAAAGGGCAGGTTGAGAAGAATCCAAACAGGAAGAATGGGCCCAATCCAATGAATACAGCTCCCCAAAAACACGGGAGAACAAAGTAGCTCCCTACAACCTGAGAAATGTACTGTGCTCTGTGGAAAGTGAAACTAACCTACAAAGTCACATTTATTTATCAGAAAACAAACATGTATTGGCTTGTAATGAAAGATGAGGTAAAAGCAAGGCCACCAGAATGGTTACAATCTGATGAAAGTGGAAATCAGCAATTGGTGAAGACACTCCTTGTGAAGGCAACAGCCCAACCCCATTAAAAACAATTTAAAAAAGAGGCTTGAGCTGGTATGGATATACATTTTTTAGGCTTGTAAAACTATTCTAATACATATACAATTTAAATATTAGAACTTAAAATTGAACTGGGCACTTTATAATTTAATTTTGTAATTTTATTACTGTTATCTTCCTTGGTAGGTCAGAGAAACCACTATTCTAAATAATACTGGGGATTAACACTGGGGATGAGTTTATTGAACCAGGGGGGTGACAGCCAGAAAAATTTGAAAACTACTGGCTCAGGATCTATGCCACAGAAATTTAGTCTTCACACTCCAGGATTATCTAATATGGCTACAACAAAAACCTAATTAACAAATGTTACAATTATTGTAAGTCTACATAAACAGTGTGTCAAAAATGATGAAAACTTTTTGAAAACTGTCATAATGGCTGATGAATCGTGAGTCTATGGCTATGACCCCGAAACCAAGGCTCAGTCTTCACAGTGGAAGATCCTAACCTCTCCAAAACTAAAGAAAGCACGAATGAGTCAAAGCAATGTGAAGACAGTGTTGACCATTTTCTTCAACTACAACGGGATTGTCCATCATGAGTATGCTCCATCATGAGTATGCTTGTTTACTGGTCAGACAGTAAACAAGGAGTGTTGTGGTGTTTGCAGTGGTGGTGTTTGCAGTGATTTTTAACCTTTTTTCATCTCACAGAACACTAACAAAGCACTGAAATTTTCAAGTTGTTTTTACCGTTGACAAGACACACCAGGCTGTTCAAATCCCCCAATTTTCCTATTAATTAATATCAATCTCCAAATTCCCATGGCACACCTGAGGAGTAGCCATGCACACCAGTGTGCCACAGCATACTGGTTGAAAATCACTGTGGTAGAGTATAAAAAGACTGCTTACTGTCATATTTATATTGCACCTTTTACTGGAAAGCTCCAAGGGAACTAACTCCAAAGGAACCATTTTGGGAACGTTAGTTGAATAAAGTTGTAAATATTGTTGTAAATATTAGTTGTAAATATTAATAACTAAGAAGAGTGAAAAGAATAAAAACAGCTTACAGTAAAAAAAAAATACACCTTTGAATGTTCAGGAGTTCTAAAAACTGCAGCCCAAGCTTATGTTCGCACCACTAAGCCTTCAGGGGTGCTACCAGCACCCCTGCCACATGAACACCCACCTGGAATGCCGCCGGTACTTGACTGGCTGCAGAATAGGTTCAGAATGGCCACTACAGATATAGAATGACCACTGTGGACAGCTTGAAAAAGACTGCAAATATGAATCTGAATGTCTGAATCTGCAGATGCAAGATGTTGCATACCCTCCCTCTCCTCCAGGACTTCCCTAGATCTCTTCATCTATCTTCTATATATATATATATATATATATATATATATATATATATATAGGTAGATAGAGAGAGAGAGAGAGAGAGAGAGAGAGAGAGAGAGAGAGAGAGAGAGAGAGAGAGAGAGAGAGAGAAAGAAGTCATTGACTGACAGACTCATCAACACCCTGCCAAAACCACAGGGCTTAAAGCGTAAAATTTGGGGTGGGTGTTCCTACCATGACCGAGGGGTGCACTAAGAATTGGTTTTTGGAAATTCCAACCGGAAGGGGGCGAAAAGGGGCACCTATATTTTGCATTCCTTCCTATACTTTGCATTGAAGAAACAGTGACTGAGGAATGCTCTGCCCCAATCCCCGGACCTAGAAGTATGAAATTCAGGGAGGGTGTTCTTTATGTCACATGATTACCCACCAAGAACCTATGTGGAGAATATTAAACCTTAAGGGGCTGAAAAGGGGTGCTATGTATTTTTGTCCTATACTTAACATGGAAGATTGACCAACCTTCAGCCAATTTGGTGCTTGGTGCCTGGTGCACTGGGGGGGATATTGACTGGAGGAAGAGGTTGCACTGGGGAGGATGCGGCACATGGGGGAGGACATTGGGAACATGGCGAATGTTGTGCAAGGGGGATTTATGCATGGGGGTTGATGCACAGTGGGGGGATGGCATACGGGGAATTTTACTCCCACAACGCGGGTACACTTTTCGCTAGTGCCTTATAGGGCATTAAAATGTCCTTAAACCATGAGTGCCTTTTTTGCCTCTAGAGCTCAGTTTGAACCAAGCAGAGGCCGCATATGGACTTCCACAGAGCCTTCTGGGTGCAGAGGACTATCCAGAGGCCAGCAGATGCACATGGGGGCCCTGCACAGTCCTGATCTGCAGCTAAGTGAATCTGCAGATACAGAATAATCAGGCTCCATGTGCCTTTAAAATTGCTACAGATGTAGCAAACGGCTGCAGATAACCTAGAAAAGGCAGCAGATGGTGCAACATTAAGTAACAAATGTGTTCCACAGGGCCACAGAGGCTTTCCAAGGGCCAAGCCTTTGGAAACCCCTGTTCTAAACTACCAGGGCATCTGTGAAATAACTGTACAATTCTGTGCATATAATACTAAGAAGCAAATCTCGCCAAGTTGAATGGGTCCTACTTCAAGGTAAGGCTGCAAACTAAACACACTTAAGCAGGGCAATCTTCCTAATTGAAACTTACTTTTCAGCAAATGTAAAAATTGTTCAAGTTGCATCCTGAGAATGTTATTTGTGCTTGATGCTTTTCTTCCCCACCTTACCCCATCAAACATATGATAGAAGAAGTTGTTGAATTAAATCATCACACCTTCCAAAAGTTGGTTTACCAAGAGCAGCAGCAAGAGTGTCAGGTTCAGAACTGATGAGTGTCAGTCTCATGGAATAAGGAGTCTGTTTTCACAGTAATTATGTGAATATTCAGCAGAACCAAGTAGGTCCACTTGTTTGCAAATATGGATCAATCATTATTGGATAAGAATCTATGTTTAGGAATAAGAATATTCTATCCTTGTCCTAATTATATTTATTGTCTTCTAAGCCTTTCTTGTGTTTCTCCAATGCTGTGTTTGCACATAGCACTTTTTATTGTGCATGTGCTACATGGACTATCACCCATCTTAAGACTTCATCGGCTGACACAGACTCAGAGAGCCATTAGCACAAATAATTGAACTAAACTGGAATATAAACAACCCAATTTATCTTGTATGGAATGCAGTTATATTAGCCTATCCTTCCCTACCTGCCTGTTTTTATGACATTAGTATTTGTGGCATGATGGAGCATCACAAGTGTGAATATGCGCATATGCATATTTATACACACACAGAGAGAGAGAGAATTTGAATATATTTACATAAATTTACATACAATAATGTATTAAGAGTGGATTACAAAGCTTGCCCAAGGGCTGGATAGATGGGTATTGCTGGGAGGGGGGCACATTGAGGCTCCTCGAGGGCTTAATCTGGCTTCCGGGCCAGGGTTTGCAGATCTCTGCATTAAAGAATAGTTGACTGATCAACACCCTGTCTCAACCCCTGGACCTAAAAACAAGAAATTTGGGGAGGATATTCCTTCCACCATGTGAACACCCACTAAGAACCAATTTTTAGAAATTTAATCTAATTTAAATTTGAGTGAAAATTTAAATTTTGGGTGCAAAGGGATGCAACATGTTTTCTTCCTATACTCAACACTAAAGACTGTCTGATCAATATGCAGCCCCAATGCCTGGATCTAGAAGCATGAAATTTGGAGAGCATAGTTCTTCTGTGATGTAAGGACCCACTAAAACTATTTGGTGCCTGAGGGGGATAGTGGACATGGGTTAGAGGAACCACCACTGCATGGTGGTCCCTGCTGGGCAACAATGCCAATTATGAATGCCTGTGCTTGCTGCTGCCTGCCATTGCCCCGATACCCTCCAATTCCCTGTGCCTGACAGTGCTCAACAGTGTCTATTGCTCACCAGTGCCCAGAATAGCCCATCCATCCCCAGGCCCATATAATATTCTTGAAATTTTATTCTCCCAACGATAGGTACATTTTGCTAATCTATATATATAAAACTGAAAAGTCACCAACTCACTCACCGACTGTCATCTCTGACAGATGGATGCTCTAACCCCAACCCCTGGACCAAGAAGCATGAAATTCAGGGAGCATATTCCTTCCTTGACAGGAGCAGCCACCAAGAACCAATTTCTAGAAATGTGCAACACATTTTAGGCCTATACCTAACATTGAAAACTGATCAACACCCAGCCCCAAATTTTGCACCTGCCCGGTAGGGGTGCCCAGTTTCGGGGGATGGTGCATGGGAATGGGGGTATGTTGTGCAATGGGGGGTGATGATCAATGGGGGTATTTTACCTCTGCAACACAGGTACATTTCACTAGACTATATATAAAACTGAAGCATCACTGACTGACTCATTCACTGACTAATTCAATAACAACCAGCCAAAACCACTGGACCTAGAAGTGTGACATTTCCTTCTGTGATGTCGGCACCCACCAAAAATCAGTTTTTGGAAACTCAAACCAAAAGATGAAAAAGCCACAATCCATTTTCCTCGCTATTCTTTACACTGAATTGCTGAATGATACCACATTGAAGACTGATCAATGCCCTGCCCCAACCCCTACAACCAGAAGCATGACATTTGAGGAGCGTATTCCTTCTAAGATGTAAGCACCCACTAAGAACTAATTTGTTACCCAGTGGTGCCCACTGGTATTCAGTGCCTAGTTCCCAGTAATGATGCCCTGTGGTGCCAGGTGCTGTCTGCTATCCATTGCCAAGCAGTCATGCCTACTGCCCAG
Source organism: Cryptoblepharus egeriae (assembly GCA_030015325.1). Taxonomy (NCBI): domain Eukaryota; kingdom Metazoa; phylum Chordata; class Lepidosauria; order Squamata; family Scincidae; genus Cryptoblepharus; species Cryptoblepharus egeriae. The sequence continues at coordinate 64,263,772 of JAREYC010000001.1, read as the reverse complement.
TGGTGCCCAGTCTCTGGTGCCCTGTGCCCACTTGCTTGGTGGCCTGTAGGGATGCATGGTGCCCAGTTGTGCCCACCATATGGTGTCCCATGCCTGAAGTCCAGTGGTGTATGGTGCCTGATGGGGTGCCTGTTAAGGATGTCCGGTGGTCACTGCTCACTGATGCTTAGCGTTACTTGCGGTCCATTGGTGCATGGTTGTATCTGCTGCTGCTCACTGGTGCACCCTGCCAATTGGTGGGTGCTGCCTGATGCACAGTGGTGCCTGCTGCTGCCCACCAGTGTTCTCTGGTAACCCCTGGTGCTTAGTGCCTGTTGTTGCCCAGTGGTGCCAATGCCCACTAATCAGTGCCCCTAACTGGTCCCCATCATGGCCCACAAATATTCTTGAAATTTTATTCATGACAGATTCATTCTGCTAGTTTTGTAGTAAGTACTGATACAACTTTAGATTCCGCATTTACTAAAAAAAAAATCAAAAACACAGTACCCTAAAGAATTATGAATGTACTCTTAATACTACTGATGGCCAATTGCAATGAAATTAGCAGCTAAGGCTATGTCACAGAAGCCTTTTACTTTGTTAGCATAAGAGAAATTCATATTATTGTAAAATGCTTGCAAGCTACTGAGTTCAGACAACATATAACAACATGAGAAAATGTAACCATTAAGAAAGCATTTCACAAAAAATTACAGATGTATTTCATTACTCCTTACTAAGGAAAATCATGAGATAGACTATTTCATAGAATTTTTTTAAAATTACAGCTTCCAAAATCTCAAAATTATCTGTGCTGTTGCTTCCAATTTCTAAAATAGTAACCCAACACAATACGAAATTGTATCTATTTCAATGTGAACACTATTTAGCTGTGTAATATGAAAGATATGTATAACATGAAAGTAATACGTAAACAGTAGCCAATAAAAATTCTTTTTTGAACAAGTGTTCATTCCGCTGCAGGTGACAGTACATACACATAAACTTCCAGTTGAGTGACGAAAAGGTCCCTGTTGCTTATCATAAATCTTTTCCACCCAAAGGAGATTTACTGTACCCATTTTTAACATGAAAATAAAGCTTTCCTCTAATCAATACAGTTCTGTCCTTAATAGCTTCATCTTTATGCTCTAAGCTTTTAAACAAACTATTTGCAGAAAAAAATGAGGGGCTGAAGACACAAGGGGCCTTTAAACAGCATTTTCTACCTCAGCATAACTGTTTCTTTATGGTATTTTGAAACTGGCATTTTTATCCTCACAGAAAAGGTGATAAAACAATGTTACATGAGGTATTGTATGTTACATGAGGTATTGTATGTTACATGAGGTATTGTATGTTACATGAGGTATTGGAAAGGCAGAAAAAGGCTTTCCAACAACTTATTTTATGGCTGACATTATTAGGAACTATATAACTAAAAAGCAAAGCTGCCTCTTGACAATATATTTTCCAAACTGCACATAATTACATATCTAATTTGTATGAACAGTTATGGACATACCCATCTCATATTAACACATGCTCCATTAATTATGAGATGTGGCCACACAGTCAATCTCAAGTATTTTCAAGTCAGACACACTAATGTGTCTGCCTTGAAAATATGAAGAAACAACTCTTAATTATATTACCTTTCAGAGCATTTTACAGAAACCAGGCTTTAAAGTAGTTTAGCTGATGACTAGCCTTTCCACTTTCTTTGATATATGAATGCAGCATTGTAGAGATACATCATAATTCTGCAACGTATGATGTAATGAATAATACACAATAAAGTAAAATTTTGATTTCAGAAGCCATCTGTAAATCTTGGTGCCCTGTCATGAGCTAATATTAAAGCTTTTCTTCAAATATCTTCACTTGCTAGCAATAAACTCAGCTTTGGGCCTTTTTACGCCCGCAGGCAACCTAATTTTCTCATTTCTTCACTCCCTCCCCTCAAGAATAACGTAATCCTGCTGCTTTTTTGGCTCAGATGGAAAACACGCCACAGTACACCAGGACAGCTATTCTCAATTACTGGTTTTCAGAACCCCAACAATTGGGTTTTATTAAAGTGTAATATTTACTGTATTAATACTGCAGCTGCTGAAAATACAATAACATACTAAACAAGGGAAAAAGAATAACCTATCTGACATCAAGAGCCTTTCCAATCTTCCTGCAAACCAATATTGGACTCGAGAAACCACTTTACCTAAGATAACATTATCATTGCTTTAACTTCATTTTTTAAAGGATGCCACTTATATATTCCACCAAATCCACAAATTTTAGACTTCTTTTTCTCTCTTTTTTTAAAAACTCAATACAGTGGATCATTATGACGGACAGTCCCTAACAGATATGTTCACCTACCCAGTTTAATGCTGCCACGCACTCTCCTGTACCCCATTAGTGCACAGGACATTTAGTGCACCCCATATATAGCAAAGGGCCCCCACAGGCATGCAGGTGAGTGGGCTTTGATAGCAATTTTGTGTTGCACTCTTACCTTGAGGGTGTTGCACATTCTTCCATCCCAAGAAATATGCAACTACCTTTTATTTTATTTTTTGTAAGTGTTGGGGAGGGGGGGAAGAAGGGGAGTTTTCCCCATCTTAAAAGGTAACAACTTTATTTAAAAAAATAAATAAAAATGCATAAATCTTACCGTCATATAAGAGCCACGTCCTTCCAGAGGATGCTAATAATGGATCAGTCCACAGGGGAGTGAGAAGAGCTGAAGAGTCAAGTGATGGAGGGTCCTTGTCCTCCCCCCCACCCCACAAAAATAACCACCACCACCAACACCAGCCCAGAAGGCTCAATGGAAACCAGTTCAGTCCAGTGGAGTCCTTGCACCCCCAGGGAGGGCAAAGGGATGGGGGGCCACGAAGAGACGTTGCAGAGAGAGCCCCACTGCCAGCTCAGAGCCCCCCCACATTCCTACTGCAGAGAGTGAGGCAAGGAGGGGTGGGCAGAGGGGTGGGGGAAGGGGGGAAGGCAAGGCAAACCTCCCCCCCTCCCCACCCCTCGCCCAGCCACTCAGCCCCCCTCAGGCAAGGGAGGGGTCTCAGCGGTCACCACTCTGGGGTGGGCGGGGGTCACCACCCCCCCTTGGCCTTCCAACCGTCACCAACCGTCACCAACGGTCGCCTCCCGAGGGTTGGAGGGGGGTCGGCGACGGTTCAACAGCAAGGCTCTGCCTAAGGGGGGACGACGCAGCCACCACCGCCGCCTCCTTCGCCTCTCTCCCCTCCCCAGAGCCAGCCTCCAGCCTCCCCTCCCCTCAGACAGGCAGCAGCATAGCAACCAACATGGCAGCCGCGCATTCACCCACTCAGAAGCGAAGGAATCAACTCTCGCGAGAACTTCTTTACCTGCTCTGGTTTATTCCTCCCCCTCCCTCGGTTAAAAGCCTTCCACAGAGCCTTCCCTCATTCGCTGGCTCGTTTCGCAACCTGATTGGTTGTCGCCCGGTGGAAGGCCCACCCCGCTTTCATGGACTCTCCAAGGCGATTGGCTGAACGAAGTGCCTGTCGTTGCCAGGGAATGACGTCACAGCCATAGGGCCCGCCTCTTCAGAAGGTGAGGCTTCATTCAGAGCAACCAAGAGTGGTTTTTTGCAGTATTTCGTGAGGTTATTACAAAAGAGGTGGGAGGGGGGAGCTGTTTGAGTGAGAGCTGCAGCGCCACCTGCTGGTACCTTCAGTATTGCAGGCTCTTGAAGTGCAGTTTACTTTTCTGGCACCAGTTTTTTGATACAGTTAATTTTTTATTCATTCCTCTCTGTAGCTATTTTCATTGTTATTTTGTAGACTACATTCTTTCTTTCTTTTTTTGCACAGTGGTTCTCAAAACTTTTAACATAGGGACCCACTTTTTTAGAATGACCCATTCATTGGGACCCACCAAGAGTGATGTCATTAACTTAGAAATGATGTCATGGCAAGAAGTGACATCATCAAGCAAGAAAAATTTTAACACTCACATCCAACAAAATCAAAATTAATTAATTATAGCTGTAGTCCCTAGCCACACTTTCCTGGAAGTAAGTATTATTTAACACAGTTGGACTTACTTATGAGTAGACATGCTTAGGATTGCACTGGAAGAAAATTGAAAATTTACATTAAAAGATTAAAGATTTTAAAGTAAGTTAAAAAATTTTTTAAATTAATTTAAAAACTTAATTAAAGTTAAATAAATTAAATTTTGAGTCCACAGAGTCTTGTGGCACTTTAAAAATGAAAGGTCCAATCCTATCCAATTTTCAAATGCCAGTTCAGTTGCGTCAATGGGATGTTTGCAGCACCTGTGGTGGAAGGGCAGTCAAAGAGGCCTCCTCAAGCTAAGGAAACATTTTTAAAGTAGGGGAATATTGCCGCTGCATCAGTTTTCCAAACTGGTCTAATAGTGAAATCCTAGGCATATTTACTCATGAGGAAGCCCTATTGTGTTAAATGAGACTTAGGATGCAATCCTAACCAATGTAGGCTGGCATATCTCACCTGGGATAACCTGAAAGTGATGTTATGGCTAGAAGTGGCATCATCATGCACAAAAATACCTAACACACCCAAACAACAAAATCAAATTAAGTAAATTAAAAGTTTACATTAAACATAAATGTAAACATTTATTTAAAATATAGAAGAACCCACCTAACACTCCCAAGCAGTTGCTGATCAGTTTCTTTTTTAAAAATAAAAAATCTCAGACTGCATTCCTTTCACACAGTAATTCACACATCATTACAGCAGTGGTGGCAAACCTTTTACAGCTCAAGTACCCAAACCGCAGCCCAAAACTGTGAGCATAGTGGAACTCTGGGCATGCGCACTGGGCTCAGGGCACTCCTGGCCCAATGCACATGCCCAGAGTTATAGGCATATGTGGTGGGCACCGGTGCCATCAGTCAGCTGTGCTCCAAAGAGGAGCAGGTTGCTCCTCTTTGGTGCAGCGCTGGAGCGATGGTGTGCCAATGGCGAGAGTTCTGGTTGCCCACAATGGCACACGTTCACCACCACTGCCTTAGAGTAAGTCCTATTCACTTTCATTGTTAAAAGCATATACATAATAGACTGTCAAAAGAACAGTTCTGTAACATTTCCCTAAATTCAGTAACAGAACACAGTTGCAGCAAGTATAATGTTAAAAATAAAATACACATTGAAATGGGGACCCTCCTGAAATTAACTTATGACACCGCTTGAGTGAGAGAGATGTATAAAAAAAGCAGGCCTCCGTCAGTCTTGAAAGACTATGGTATCACGTTCGGTGCTGCATGCGAAGCACAAAAGCCTGGGTTGGATTGTTATGGAGGATAGGCTGTTACCCAAGCAGCAAATCCCCCCTCTCCACACCACTGAAATAGTCCAATGGAAAGGCAGAGCCAATACGATTGGATCCAGCTGACGTCACAGAGCTGGTCTTAAGGACAGGAGCTCACCCTGTCTTGTGGGGCTGACCCAGGTCTCAAACCCTGTCCTGCTGGTTAACAGGCACAGTGTCTTAACCGCTTGTGCCACTCACAGCCCATCCTATGCTTTTATTGGCTATGTTTATATACAATTATTTTGACTAACACTGTGTGCCTGAAATTTATGGACAGTTCAGTACGGATGGAGTTGATTGCAGTTCAGATTGTAGTTATCCAATAAGCATGGTGTAGCAGTCCACTAGTAGAGTCTCTTCTATCAATCCAATATTGTACAGTAATTACATGTCTCATTCTATCACCTTATTCATCCTTCATCAAGTTATAATGGGGTAAGCTAAGCTCTAGAATTCCCAGCATAAGTAGATGATCTTATCCATGGAAGCACTCAGGTGTTATCTTTTAAAATTCCCCAAAGGCAGACTGATCAGATGTCTAATTGCAAAAGAGGACAAGGCACTCCAAATGTAGGACATGACAAAATGAAAGCTAAAAACACTCATATATTGCTTTCATGTGGTTAATTAAAACACCGTATATTAAATTTAAAATGATATTGCACATGATTTACTGCTTATAACAGGGATCTCCAAACCCAGATGCCATCCTCTGTGAACAACCATCTGGCCCTCAGCAAACCTCCTCCATCCTGCCCTCAGGCAAGCCCTGTAGTCCTCTAGAGGCCAAGGGAGTTCTGCTCTCCATACCTTGGGAGGGTATTTTGAGGGCTGGGGAGGCTGCACACATGTCCTCTCACTGCATATGAAAATACTTATGAACTGGTTTGAAAAACACACTTTCTCTATGATGTGAAAGCAGTGATGGGATTCAAAGAAATTAACAACCGGTTCTATGCCCATCTGGCGGCCACTTTTAAATGGCTATTTTTAAACTTTATATGTCCTATCTCTCGTTAACAACTGGTTCTATAGAGTAGGCGCAAATTCATTCATTAATTCACAAGTTCCATTACTAATATATTCATTTATGCAAATTTATTCAAATTTGAAATGTAAATAAATTATTTTTACTTTTTTTACCCCCAGGCACAGTATCAGAAAGATGATGTGGCCCTTGTGTCAAAATGTTTAGAGACTTCTGGCATATAATACAGTAAAACCTTGGACTGAGAGCAACTGGGATTAAGAGTTTTTTTGCAAGACAAGCAAATATTTCTAATAATTTTTGACTTGATATTCAAGCAGAGTCTTGATAAACAAGCAAAAAAATAATTCCAGCTGGGATATGGCCATCATCAACGCTGCGCCAGCACCTGTTCAGCTTCTCCTGAGAGACCAGCCTATGCATGTCTACTTTGAAATAAGCCTCTTACAGTCAATGTGGCTCACTCCTATGTAAGGAGGGGAAATGGAAAAGAGCCTGAGAGACCTAGCCTTGCATGTCTAAAATAAACCCAGTTAGAATCAGTGGGGTTCATTCCTGTCTAAGGGGACCCAGCCAAATTCACTGGTCTTCCCATTCCTTTGGTGATGCAGGGAGGCAAGTACATGTCTCTACACTGGCCGAACTCTCTCCCAGGAATGGCGCAGAAGTTTCTTACAGCACTTTTGTAACATTCCCAAGCCAGCCTGGGACTTCTGCTGAAGCATAAGCCGGCCTGAGTGGAGGTTAGGATAGCAGCCTAAGTGCATGTTGTTTTATTTTTCTTTATATTTTGTATTATATTACAGTATTGTAAACATTTTAAAATTAATACTAGCGAAATTTACCCACGTTGCGGGTGTAAAATACCCTTCGTATGCCATCCCACCATTGTGCACCACCCCCATTGTGCACCTCCCCCCATGCAAAACATGCCCCCACCCCATGCACATTGCCCATGCAACTGTGGACACCTCTACTAGGCAGGTGCAGGATTTGAGGCTGGGCCACATCAGGCTTCAGTGTGAAGTATAGGCCAAAAATGCATTGTACCCCTTTTAGCCCCTTACAGATTAAATTTCTAGAAACTGGTTCTTGGTGGGTGTTCCTGGCATAGAAGGAATGCACTCCCTCAAATTTCATGCTTCTAAGTTCAGGGGTTGGGGCAGGGCATCCATCAGTCAGGGATTCTTCAAGGTAAAGTATAGGCAAGAAATGCATTTTGGCCCTCTTCACCCCCTTCTAGTTGGAATTTTCCAAAACCACTTCTTAGTGGGTGCCTACGTCATGGAAGGAACACCTTCTCCAAATTTCATGCTTCTAGGCCCAGTGGTTTTGGCAGGTCATTGATAAATCAGTCAGTCAGTGAGTTGGGTTGTGGAACAAATCATCTGAGTTTCCATTATTTCTTATGGGAAAATTTGCTTTGATATACAAGCATTTTGGCTCACAAGCAGGTTTCCAGAATAAATTATGGTTGTAAACCACGGTACCACTATTGATTATAAGTAGGCTAATATTGCCTGCAAGTGTCTGCTCCCAGGGAAAAGGGGAACATTTAAGTTATTTTACAGAACATAAGGCTAAAAAAGAGGATATGTCCTGGAAAAAGAGGACTGGTCATTCTGCCCAAAAGACCTTAATAGAGAAGAAGCAGCAGATGCATCAGGAGCAGAAATTTTCCTAAGGGCATTTATAAATTTCTCTCAGCTGCCATAATTTTTCAAAGGTGCACAGAGTATTGCATAGAGCTGATGATACAGTAAGGCTAGAATCCTATGCAAATCTAGATGATATACCCTTCACTGTATATTCAGCACTGTACACAGTACTTATTAGTTAGGTGCATGTTGGAGATAACCTCAGAGTAAGGGAATAATTCCCCTATTCTATTCTAAGTCCTTTCTACTCCTGTGGGGCTACTCAAATCTGCTACTGAAATTTTGCTGGTGCAAATTCAAGCCCCCCTGATAGGATTGCCCAGCCCATTTAGGATTAGGCACACAATGCCACACAATCCTACTTCTTCCTGGCCCAATCCTTCCCTTGTACCGCATCCCCTGTCCCCAAGCCCACTTATCTCCTCTATACTGTCCTCCCACTACCCTCCCTCACCTTCTGCCCTGGCCTGTCCTGGCAGGAGCAAACATCCCCCATTTGGGCATTGCAAGAATTGGATACTGCCTTTGTAAATTGGGTCTGCAACAGAGAGGACAGGGTGCCTCTCCCTTTAAGCATTGCATTGAAGCGGGAATTGAGGCAGGTTTAGCTCATCATAGAAGGATTGAAAAAGTAGCACCTGCTTAAATTCCCTCTTCTATACCTATGGTTAAAGGTATAGCACTCTGTCTGCTATTCTATAAGGTCATCCTGAGCATGGTTGACTCCCAAGTTAGAACAAACATGCCTTATGGCAGTGGTACATAAAGTGGAGTTGGGACCTCCTTGGGGGGTTGCAACCTCTGGTCTTGGGGCTGAGACAGGGTGGTATCTGCCATCTTGGAATCTGGCACTGGGCTTTCCTGAGAGGAAGTGTCATTGAACACAATGGGACTTGCTTCTGAGAAGACATGGAGGAACTCTGGCATCTCAGTGATGTCATCCAAGTAAGTTTAATAAGAGGTCCTGGAGAGATTTTTAACTTTGAAAGTAGGTCCCTGGCTGAAACGCCTGAGTACCACTGCCTTATGGTATCTTAGTTTGTCAGGCATTATAGAAACTGGCGCTTGGAATTTTTACTGCATGAACTGTATGGATGCAACATTTTAGTGCAACTAGGCATAACCGCTTTCAGAAGGAAAATGAGATGATGCTATCTCTGCAATGATTAGCTAAAAGTGATCATATGAGGAACAGAATAAAAGGGCTAGGAAATTTAGTAACTGTTCAGTGCAGGCTCTGTGAGCAGTCTGGCTCAGTCTGTGCCTGTATGTAGAGCCCTGACAAGCTCTGAGGCTGGTGAAATCTAGAAGCCTGGTGAAGCCCTGTATGTTCCAGAGAAGACCTGAGCATTGGTGGAAGAAATTCTCTACTTTGATTTACCCTACAATCCAGAGTAACTACGGGAGCACATAAGGAACATTTACATTGACGTAGTTACGGCACCACCTACTGAAAAACCTATGGGAAATTCATATTGCAATCCAGAGTAAATTGTTCTTACATCGGAGCAAGGACTCCCTGTAGTTATTCTGGATTGCACCCATAGTTGCACATATTGCATTGCTAACCATCTGCAAAGCTGAAGTTCTGATTCTACAAGAGATACAGCCTTGGATATATAATGTATTCCATGTAAAGACTTTTACCTTGTTTTAGTAAACCTGGACTTCTTGTTCTGCTTTTTACTCATGTTAATACAGAACCAATTCAAAACACCTTCTATCTTTTTGGTGTTTTTATTTCACCGCTGCGCTTGTGGATAGTAGCTACGGGGACTGTCATGTGAAGGACTTGACAAGTGGCACTCATGAGCCAGCCCAGCGGTCCATCCAGCCATCTCTGATGCTTATCTGTTTGCAAGAGATGAAAGAGACAGATCACACTTCTGCACATAAGGAAGCAGTTAGGTTAACTGCAATCCCTAAATCTCTTAAGGCAAGGTCTTGTCGACTCTTTTAAGAAGGTGGGATTCAGAGGAAAGGGAAAAAGAAGGGGAGACAGACATGAGCCCCCATAGTTGTGCCATATCTTGAGGTTGAGAGGCAGGGGTTGCAGCTAGGGGGCCAAGAACTCAGATTTTTGGTCAACACTGCCATTCTTACTCTGCCCTATCATGGACCCCTATAGGTCTACCCATTACTGTACCTGCTCCTGAGGTGGTATAACTCGGAGGAGTTGCAAGAGGGAATTTCTGCCTTGAAAACAGGCTCTGGATACAGAGCAACTGTTCTGCCCTAGGCAATGCTAAACATGCCCTCAACATGCTTCTCCTGAACTGCCTAGGCTGCCCCAGCTAGCGCAGCCCAGGTCCACCTGTCTCAGGGCAGCCTATGCTGTCTTAGGCTGTTGCAAGCCTTTTCCAGAATAACTGGCCCATCTTGCAGTTGGGTCAGCCCAGTGATAGATAGGGTAACCCAAGTGCACTTCTGGATTGTACTATAAATCTGGTAGTTCTCTCTTTGTTCTGGTGTAAATGATTGCATTTCAGTAAACCTTCAACAGATTGGGGAAATGTACCCATGAATGCCAAAAGTCAGTTAAATCCAAATGCATTGAAAGTGTGTGTGCATGTTCCACATGTGCATTACCTAATTCTTAGTGATCTATTTCTGAAAGGATGTTTAATTGAGGTCAATTACATTAAAGATCACTGTTGCTATACTTTTTGCTATCTTTGTGTGTGTGTGTTTTAATGTATTTGGTTATATATTGTTTTGTCAGCTGTCTTGAGTCATCCTTGAAGGGTGGGATATAAATTTTAAGGATAAGTTAATATATGCCATGGAGATGTCTGTGCCTAAGTGGTGGCAGTGTGTTTATGGGCAGCAAACTATGGAAGATTACACTATGCATTCTGTTACTCCATACTATCCCAAGGAGATGAAGTGCAGCTAAAAGTTTAGAGGGGTTACACACTGGATCAATTTTAACAAAATTTCTTACATTGTCCACAATAAATATGTCCCATTTTAAGTGATACCTAAACAGCCCACAGCTGTTGCTGGTGGAAGTACAATATAACATTCATCAGTAAAATGCTATCCCCCTTTCCAACATCTCAGCTGCCCGTTTGCCACCTCATTCCTCAACAGCTTTCCTCAATTGACTAGCCTCTTCTCAGTCTGGTCTTCGTCATAGTCGAGATTCAATTAAATTCCATTATTCACCCTATCTAGTGGCAAACAGTGGAATAGCATTGGACACACTAGCACACAGGATAAGGCCTTTATGTACCTTGATTGATAAATGATGCAAAGTGTTTGTCAGCTTGAGTTGGTGTGAAAAATGCTTCCCCTGGCTACAGTTCTGACCAGTAATATCCAGGCTTTACTATTGCATGAGATGCATGGGGCTGCCCCTGAAGATCTCCCTGAGTTTTAAAACAGTTTAGGATGCAGCAGCTAGGCTTCTGACTGGTATTGGCTGGGAGACCTATTTTAACAGTTTTTAAATGGATCAACTTGCTTCTTGTGTTTTTCAGAATACCGTCAATGTACTGCTATTCACCAGGAAAATTTTTTAAAATGTCTTGGACCATAGTATCACTTAATTCCTGTAGGAACATGTCAGCTCTTAGAGATCTGCTGCTGAAGTTTAAGGTTTTCCTGCTGGAGTTGTGAATGAGCCTTTTTGTGGTGACAACCTGCTTTTGGAACCTGCACATGGAACCTGCTCCTTGTTTCAGAACAAACTACACTTTTTAATCTAGTCTGCTTAAACCTTACTGTTAGTGGTCTTGAGGCCTGTCCTAAGTTGTGATTTTAGTTTTCAATTGAAATTATTTTTAATTAAAATTTTAATTTAGTTTTTAACTTACTTTATCTAATTTGTATTTTTACCTGTCACCGCTTTTCTGGATAATTTAGATTTCTTGTTAAATTTCCTGCTGAATTGCTTTTAGTTACTGTAATTTGCTGGTTTAAAAAAAAATTGATTGCTTTGACTGTTTTGTCCTTGTAAGCCTAGAGGTTTCCTGTGCAAAGGCCAGGAAAAAAAATTAGATAATTTTAATTTATGCTTCAGCTGTTTTGATTTGTGCTTGGGAAAAGCCTTGACAGTTTGCCATAATTGGTAACAATTTTGTTATTAAAAAATACAAAGGATACGACTTCCTCCAAGTATTCATTATTGAGGAACATATTCTCTCAAGGATGCTCCTTGATGTTGATTAAGAACACCAATCCTTATTTTCCCTCCACACCAATTAGTGTTAAGGCATCCTGTAAAAATCTACTGGACATTCTTATGCATCCAGCCGGTTGGTAGCATCAGTGGATATAGATGCAGCACTGGTTCTGTGCCAGATGCAACCAAAGCCAAATCCCGTGATCTGTCTTTCGTTGTATTTCTCACGCAGGGCTCACTGAGGCATCATTGACATCAATAGGAAACGGCAGAAAGCGTGAAAGAAAATGTGTTCTTTTGGATGTTAGTTGTTCTGCTGCTTGGAGTTTAATCAGAAATTGGGGGAAGCTGGTTGCAAGCCAACATGGGAACACTTGTCAAAGGAGAAGAAGGCAAATAGGGAGAATCTTCAAAAGGGACTTTATTTCCAGACTATTGATGTTTATAAGATTTATCATTCAGTTCTCTCACATTCATAGACCTCACTTGGGCAAATTTCAAGTTTTGGAAGTGGTCCAAACTTTTCACACTCTAAGTCTTCAGCTTAATACAGCACCTTCACAATCCTAGTGTTCGGTGTGAACATATGTGAGGATGCTATTTGCTTTTATATTTCATCTCTGCGATTTGCACAGTCTCCACTAGATGCTGTGCTTAGACCATTGCACATTAGCAAGCATCATGAGACATATTCATGAAACAAAAGTAGAATATAGCATTTTAGTAATTTAATAGCAGATCCAAATTTTTTTGAGAACTTACAAAACACATGCTTAGGATTGTGCTGATAAAAGGGAGTGAGTGTGAGTTTACCATCATCAGAATATTTTGCTGTATGTATTCATCATTTTAAGAACTGTGCTATTCACACATAAGGAAATTCTAAGTTATGATCTTCTTGTGAAGAAATATGTTATGACTTCTATCTCTTCATCTTTGCTCCCTGTTCTTGATTCTAGTTATTCTGGTGCATGACAAACTTCTGCAGGATCAATGTTTTTGTGGATGGTCGCAGCCAATGTGAGAAAGAAGAGGTGTGGAAGAACACTGAGTTCAGGAAAAGGCCCCAGGAATAATGGCTTCAGATCAAAAGAGGTCCTAGATCTGAACTACACTGAAGATATGAAACAATCTATGTACAATGCATTCAAATACCAGAGACTAATGAGCATCATTCAGGGCATCAGAATTCTGTCATAGGCAAGTGCAGTGAATATGGAATTAATGGGTGTACAATCTTGAGTATGGTTCTTGCCAAAAGATTATAGTTGCTATTAATTCTTTGATTTCCTAGAAACCTAAGAGGTCTTTCATGCTCCATCAGATCTGGTTCATTGTTAACTATTTGTCAATCATATTTAATACAAGGATAAGATTGTCCTATAAGAAAGTTATTGTGAAGGAAAGCTATAGCATCTTAAGAAGAATAACTACAATTCTGTGATCATAGAATCTTTTTACAATTACCCAGTCATTTAATATTTCTAGAATCACTAAAATGTATAAAGTCTTTTAAAGTTGACAAGGACCCTCTAAAAAAAAGCCTGCAGTATCAGACCAACAAGCATTTTTGGAAACTGTCCTTTCTATTCACCATAATTACCAGACTTGTTTCTTTGCCCTAGAGATTGTGTTTTTCTCTTTAAAATAGAATTTTAGAAGTCCAGGTGTTGCGCTTAAATTAAATTCTCCACCCTGGAGAATTGTGACTTTTTAATATGTATAGTATAAATTGCTGTTTTATAGCTATACTGTACACAAGACAACGTATATTTTCATATATGGTGCATAGTCATATATCAGACACCCTGAATGATTCGATATTATATATATATATATATATATATATATATATATATATATATATATATATATATATATATATATATATATATATATATATATATATATTTATATATATATTTATATTTATATTTATATATATAAGTCACATACCAATGATTCGATATTTTATATATATATAAAATACACACACACCAGTCATATACCTTGAATGATTCAAGCTTGAGTATTCCCGCTTAGGAACACAGGAGAATATTTGCAGCAACAACAGTGCCATAATGTAACCTAAGGTGAATTAGTCCTTAGGGCCATGTCATTACAAGTGGGTTGGTCTGAGCTGCATCTCTAAAAAATTGCAGGAACGTTTCCTACATTGAAAGTATTTTGCAGTTCTTCACATCCAGTGTGTAGCATGGCCAGAAGTAGAGAACCTATGTGCAACAGCACCAGTGGTGGGCACAGGCAGGTTCGCACCTACTCTATAGAACCGGTTCTTAACAAGAGATAGGACATATAAAGTTTAAAAATAGCCATTTAAAAGTGGCTGCCAGATGGGCAGAGAACCGGTTCTTAAATTTTTTGAAGCCCATCACTGAACAGCACTATTACTGTAATGTGCTTAAAGGTAAAGGAGTCCTCTGCAGGTTGTACTGCTAGTCGTAACTGACTGTAGAGTGCAGTGCTTGTCCCCTTTTCTAAGTCTTTTAGAGCTAGCGTTGTCCAAAAACATTTCTGTTATGAAGCTGGAATGACCATATCCCTAGGCACATGGAACACTGTTACCTTCCCACCAAGGTTGTACCTATTTGTCTACTTGGATTTCCAAGCTTTTGAACTGCTAGGTTGGCAGGAGTTGGGCTAAGGATGGAAGCTCTGACACTGTCTCAAAACCCAGCCTGCCAGTTGACAGGCAGTCTTAACCACTTGAGCCACAACATCCAGACAGTGTGCTAGGAAATGTTAAATACAAATGCATGGTCTTTAGTCAAAACCACCATGTCAAACAAAAATAGGTCAATTTTAATAACCCAATCCCAAACATTTTTGTTTTTCACATTTTTTAAAATGTGCCCTTGTGGCCAAAATTCAGGACCAAGAAGTGAAGCTGCCCTAATTACAAGTCATTTAATTTAAAGAGGTCATGACTCAGAGAGAGAATAGTTTGCTGCATTCCAATGGCTAGAAAACATTGACCGGTCCTGGGCTGTGAAACAGTCATAGGAAGTCCTTCAAGGGACAAGAACATAGACTTCTCTTCCCTAAACTAGTTGACAGAGAACTGACAATAGACCACATCTTTTCGTAGAATGATTGATGCTTAAATTGTTGCCTAAATTGTCACTATTGTTGCTTAAATATTTCTATCTCTCTTCTTTATCAAGGAGTCCCAAAGCAGCTAACTGCATTTTGTAACATAAGCACGTTAAAAACTATAAACTACTAACATTGGCCAGCAGACAATGTTAAAATAGTATAATCAAATACTTTTAAGAACTGCAAAAATGTAGCAAGTTTTCCTGTCACCTAAACTCAGCTGGAGTGGGAGCCAAGTTATTTGCCTGGGGTAGGGAGTTCCGATGGCCAGGTGCCACAGCTAAAAAGACTCTGCTCTGCAACACCATCTGTTACAGCTATTAGTTGCAAGTTTAAATATCATACATTGTTGTCTGCAGCAGGCATATATGAAAAAGCAGAAAAGTGTGCAATTAAAGAAATAAAAAGCAAAAGACTATACAGTACGTGAAACCAGAAAATCAAAATTTCCTTTGGTTTCTTTTCTATATGAAAAACATTTTTCTCCAACTGGCAATTTGGTGCATTTCCCCCCAACCTTTTTCTGGTTCAGAAAAGAATTAACTTTTTGGTACAAAATTCAAAATAAAGAACACCTCTAAAGCTCTGGATTTTTTTCCTGGAAAACAGAGTGCTTTTGAGATAGTACTCGAATAAAAAAGCAGGCCTCTGTCAGTCTTGGAAGACTATGGTATCGTGCTCTGCGTTGCATACGCTGCATGCGAAGCATGAAAGCCTGGGTTGGATTGTTATGGAGGATAGGCTGTTACCCAAGCAGCAAATCCCCCCTCTCCACGCCACTGAATTAGTCCAATGGAAAGGCAGAGCCAATACGATTGGATCCAGCTGGCGTCGCAGAGCTGGGCTAAGGATAGGAGCTCATCTTGTCTTGTGGGCCGACCCAGGTTTCAAACCCTAGCCTGCTGGTTAACAGGCACAGCGTCTTAACCGTACTCGAATAACACTGTTATAAAATAAATGTGTTCACTGCAGTTACTAGTTGGAGTGCTATAAATCTACATTTTTGCCATGCTGTGGGATAAGGCTTGGGGTTAGGATATCAACAGTGACATTGCCACCAATCCTATTCCCTTACCATAAAACAATCCCCACTTCCATTTCACCTGCCTGCCATCCCTTCTGCCTCTCCCATCACTGTACCTGCTCCACTGATAGTTGGGCTCCAAATGGTTGGGCCAGAAATGTGCAGGCCTTCCTACTGGCAGCATGTTAGAGTTGCCTTTGCAATGCTGGACACAACGTTGGAGTTCCCTTTGCAGCGGGCACTGACTGCTGTATGGCAGGGCCGTAGCAAAAGGCTTGCCACCTTTGGCAGCAAGGATTGGACTTGAGAGTGCCCTCAACTAGTCACACAGACACACAAAAAATAGCAGGAACTTGGTGGGTCTTTCAGAAGGATGCCCTGCAAATCTAAGAGGCTTAAGAGTTAGCTGGTGTTGCAGGTGCCACATTAGCCAAAGATCTATTCTTTTGAACCTTCCTGAGGTAAATAGGGATCCCACAAACAGCAAGCTCTGAAGCAAAGCCATGTATGCAATGAGGCATATGCAGTGAAGATAACTACAAGGAAACCAAGTTGCCTTTTTTGGAGGGAAGGTGATCTCTCTCTCTCTCTCTCTCTCTCTCTCTCTCTCACACACACACACACACACACACATATACACACACAGAGAGAGAGAGAGAGTGAGCGAGAGAGAGGCAGGTAATGGATGGTGGAATGAAGAATGGGACAAAGAATGTGGGGGTCCAAAGTAGAATAATTTTTTAAGATTTCCACAGAATTTCTATCCCAAAGTGCCCCACAGTATAAAAGAAATACAAAGGAGATGCCTGCAAATATCCACTGGAAAAGAAATGCAGAGGGAAATGGGAATTGTTGATCTCCCTTCCACTCAGCTGCCTGAAAAGGTTCCTCTTTGCCCAGTTAGCAGGGACAGTAGACAGCAGGAGTTTTCCGTGGCTAGCAGGTGGATTAACATCATCCAATTGTTTCCCATGGCCTTTCCACTTGGCCTTGCTAACTGAATTCTCTCCGCCTCATACACTTTTTCTTTTTGAAGCTTAAATCCTTTTTTTGCCTTATTCCTAAAAAAAGATGATACACAAAATTACAATGGGGGAGGGAGAGGCCTGCACATCATGTGGATTAAATATTGCGGAGTTTTGGATTTGACTGCAGAATTTCTGACTTGCTGGACAGAATTTCTCAAGCTTATAGTATGAAAAACATGTAATATATCTGATTTTACTCTTAATGGCATGAAGAGCAGTAAGAATTGCTGCCCAGATTAACAAGCAAATGGGAACTGATATCCTGAACTTTGCTTTAAATGTGTCTTTTCCTCCCTTCAACACACATTCCTGCCTTTTAGACATGTTTACAAGGAGTTTTTATGCATTTTCATTTCATTTTTTACTGTTTACTTTGTACTGTTTCTTTCAGTGTTGTTTAACACTGATTTGAGTGAAGTCCCACACCATTTATTGATGCGTATAGCTCTGTCACTGCATAATTTGTTCCAGGTTTGTACCACTCTTTTAAGGCATTGCCTATCCAAATGTTCAGAGAGATGGGACAAAAACAATTTTTCAAGAAATTTTAAATACACGCCCTCTGTTCATACATTTCTACTTTCCAATAAATTCAATGGAAACTCATGCTGTCTTTTGATATTTATAACTTTGGTATAAATACATATAATTTTTAGGGGTTGCACTAGATTCATAAATCAGTTATAACTAGATGCAGCCAGTTATATAAGTAACTAGCAGAATCAACCCATCATTGTGGGAGTAAAATTTCAAGAATATTTGTGGGTACCAGCCACTGGTACCGGGTACCCATGGACAATGAGTACCATTGGACTATGACAGGAACTGGGCAATGGACTGTATCAGAGGCAGTGGCAGGCAGTGGCAAGCACCAGCAAGTAACGGGCATTCCTATTCCTATGTATCATCAAGCATCCTTACTGAGTACCAGGTATCCATGCTGGGTACCAGACACTGGGAAGCACCATGCACCAGAGAGCAATACCAGGCAGCAGGCACCATCAGGAACTTGGCAGCAGTTCTTAGTGGGTCCTTACATCACAGAAGGAATATGATCCCAAAATTTCCTTCTTCTAGGTGCAGGGGTCTGGGCTGGGTGTTGATCATTCAGTCTTGAATGTTAAGTATAGGGAAAAAAACATTGCACCCCTTTTTACCCCCTTAGGGGTTAAATTTCTAGAAATATGTTCTTATTGGGTACCTACATTACGGAAGGAATATTCTCCCCAAATTTCATGCTTCTAGGTCTGGGAATTTGGGCTGGGTGTTGATGATTCTGTGATTCTTCAATGTTTAGGGACAAAAACTCATTTTGCAACTTTTCACTCCCTTCTGAAATTGGTTCTTACTGCGTACCTTTATCATGGAAAGAATATCCTCCCCAAATCTCTCAGCTGTACGTCCATCAGTTTTGGCTGGGCATTCATGAATCAGTCAATCAGTCAATGACTCTTCATATATATTATACAGGGTAATTGAAAAGAGAAAATTTATATTATACAGGGTAATTGAAAAGTAACTCCCTATTTTAAAATACTTATAAATTACAATATAGGGAGTTACTATTCAATCACCCTGTATAATTATATAAATTAAAATTTTTATATAATTTTATATATAAATTTCATACCAATTGCATAAATAGCAGAGAAGCTTGTAGATTTCTGTCGCTGAAATCAATTAATATTATATATTAATGGTACACATTGTAAGACTTTGTATTGATTTCAGTGACACAAATCGACCAGCTTTCTGCTGTTTATGCAATTGGTATGAAATTTTCAACTATTTTACTGTTCCTAAGGCATCCATCAATATTCTGTGTCAAACAACAATGAATGAAAAGAGAATGTACTATTAAATTGCTTCTAAATTGAGTTTGTTTTGTCCAACCTGTCTAAAGATTTACAGCAATGATACCCCAGGGAAGTACAACTCCTGAAAATGGCTTGGAATTATGATCAGAAAATGACAAAATTATAAGCATCTATAGATGGGGTACACCTTCTTTGAAATCAATCGAAGATGAATAAGTGCCCAATCCTTCCCATCTGTTGTCAGTTTTGCTTTTTATTTTCCTTTAAAGCAAAACAAATGGGGTACTTTTTCATTGCCATTCATTCTGAAAACAAATGCCTTTTCTTGTTTCTCATGCTCTGAAAAAACATCCAGGTGTAATTTGCACCAGTGGCACTTTGATGCACTGATTTCAGTGCCATCTGAGAATTGCATGCTTAGATGGCAAGAGATCCTGTTTGAATTCTGCATGTTGCTTTTAAGAGCTTAGCTTAAGAAGTAGTGGTTTTCTTTTCATGTGCATTCACATATATGTCCTGTGTTTATTAACAAGAATCTAAAATAACTGCATTGATCTGTGGTTTCCTCTAAAGGTTGTTTCTGAGGTCAGTGGCCTCTTGAGAATATAGAGGCCTAAATGCCTTTTATCTTTTAAAAAGATTTACAGTCCACAAGGCTGAATGGAAGCCCCTGATGTAAGGTAACAAACTGATAAAGGATTAGGAAAATGGAGGGGTGTTTGTGTAAGTCAAATAAGGAATGTTTCCAGTATCCCTGCAAATCCTCACTATCTTCATTAGATGTCAGGTGCTCAGGAATACAGTTCTTATAGGATAAGGGTGTTCATAAGATTTCTGGTGGCAATCTGGAGTATGAAGATTAATATATAATCTATTCTATACCAAAACAGAAGGATTGAGGACGTCAGTGGGTAAAGGAAGGTTCATAATCCAGGCTTATGGTCAGTCGGTTGTGACTGACAATACTAAAAAGACAACAATAGCATACACAATGAATAACAAGATTAGGAATAGGCAAATCTGATTTGATGTACTCTAATAATAAGTTGCTAAGCCAGAAAGGAAATTGAAATAAAAAGACATATAAACATTGTTACTTGCAGTTCATTGATTTCACACTTGCTGGTGGAGCTACAGTTCTGACTCTATGTAAAACATGTCTTGAAAGCCAGGTTGAAATTGGTAGCACACTTCATAGCACAGTTTCCTGGCAATTCTTATATTTCTCCATGAAGAAATGGCTGGTGAGCAAAGGACATTTAACCCAATACCCACCACAACCTTCCTGTGAATCTGCTATCTTCCAGCTGCTTCTCTTCAAGAACAGTGGGTGCCAAACCCCAGCCCATGGGCTGGCTGGATCCAGCGCCTGTGAAAATCCCTCCCTTGTGTGAACAGTGTTTACTGTTCCAGATGGGAATCTGGTATCCTCAAACCAAGCTCTCAAAAGTTTGCATCGGCCAGACATTTCTGCATTCTGTCCAGGCATGGGCTAATACCGGTTCGGACCGGATCGGGCGATCCGGTTGTTAAAATGAGCCCGCCGGTCACGAATCGGTTGTTATGGGGGTGGGTGAAACACAGCGAGCCGGATCGGCGCGGCCGCGATCTCCCCACCTCCCTCTGCTGGCCGTGGAGGCCGTTGGGAAGCCGCTCGGCGGGGCAGCACTCACCCTGCCTCCCTCTGCCGGCCATGGAGGCCGAGGGGAAGCCGCTCGGTGGGGCAGCGCTCACCCCGCCTCCCTCTGCCGGCCGTGGAGGCCATTGGGAAGCCGCTCGGTGGGGCAGCGCTCACCCCGCCTCCCTCTGCCGGCCGTGGAGGCCGAGGGGTAGCCGCTCAGCGGGGCAGCGCTTACCCCGCCTCCCTCTGCCGGCCGTGAAGGCCGAGGGGAAGCCGCTCGGTGGGGCAGCGCTCACCCCGCCTCCCTTTGCTGGCCGTGGAGGCCGTTGGGAAGCCGCTCGGCGGGGCAGCGCTCACCCCGCCTCCCTCTGCTGGCCTTTAGCTTCAGACCCCCATCCTAAGCAGGTCTACTCAGAAGTAAGTCCCATGAAAGTCAATGGGACTTACTTCCAGGCCAGTGTGGGGAGGACTTCAGCTTCAGACCCCCATCCTAAGCAGATCTACTCAGAAGTAAGTCCCATGACAGGCAATGGGACTTACTCCCAGGAAAGTGGCTGGCTCTGCAGCCTGGATCCCAACCTGACTACACAGAAGTAAGCCTCATGCCAGTCAATGGGGCTTACTCCCAGGACAGTGTGGAAAGGACAGCAGCCTCAGAGCACCATCCTATGCAGGTCTACTCAGAGGTAAGGCACATGCTTAATTTTTTTTAAATTTTTTCAATTATAAAAAAATTATTGCTGGCCCCGCCCCCTGACCCCAGCCCCGCCCCCTGACCTGACCTGGCCCTGCCCACTTCCGGAGAACCGGTTGTTAGGGCCAGGCCTGCCCATCACTGATTCTGTCGCCGTTTCCAGGCAGGCAGAGCTGGCCAGAACACATCCTAGGACAGATCAGAAAGGAAGATAGCAAGCCATGGAAGGGATTTTCAATGCATGGCAGTCTTTAGTTTGGGCAGGGTGACGATATGTAGCCTTCTTGTAATTAATAAATTATAAATTATAATCAGTGCTTTTTCTGGGAAAAAGGTGCAAGTACTCACCGCAAGTCATCCCCATATGACTAATTATTAATTAGCTGCTGGGTGGGTGCGGGGAGAAGTGGAAAAGTGCTGGTCCAGTGGTGGGCTCCAGTAGGTTCACACCTACTCTATTGAACCAGTTGTTAACGAGAGATAGGATATATAAAGTTTTTTTAAAAAGTTTAAAAATAGCCATTTAAAAGTGGCTGCCAGATGGGCATTCAATCGGTTGTTAATTTCTTTGAATCCCATCACTGGCTGATACTACCCAGAAAGTACCCCCAGAAAAAGCCCTGTATGCAATCAATTATACAAGTTGCTAAGTCATACGTAACTGGTTATATTTAGTAACTAGCGAAAGGCGTACCCGCGTTGCGGGAGTAACTTCCCCATACAACATCCTCCACGGCGCATCAACAACCCATGCACAACCTACCCCCATGTACAACATTCCCCTGTGTGCATCATCCCCACGTGCAACTTACCCCATGCACATCATCCCCCCACGCGCAACTTCTCCCTACGTGCAACTTCCCCTCGTGCGCAACTTCCCCCTGTGCGCAACTTCCCCCAATGTGCAACTTCCCTCCATGCACAACTTTCCCCCATGCACAACTTTCCCCCATGCGCAACTTCCCCCATGCGCAACTTCCCTACATGCGCATCATCCCCCATGTGCATCATCTCCACGCGCAACATCCCCCCATATGCAACATCCCCCATGCGCAACTTCCCCCATGCGCAACTTCCCTCCATGCGCAACTCCATGTGCAACTTCCACCCATGTGGACTTTCCTACATGCACATCATCCCCCCATGTGCAACTTCCCCCATGCGCAACTTTCCTACATGCGCAACTTCCCTCCATGTGCAACTTCCCCCATGTGCAACTTCCCCCATGCGCATCATCCCCCCATGCGCATCATCCCCCCATGTGCATCATCCCCCCATGTGCAACTTTCCCCCCATGCGCAACTTTCCCACATGCGCAACTTTCCCACATACGCAACTTCCCCCAAGCGCAACTTCCCCCATGTGCAACTTCCCTATGTGCAACTTCCCCCATGCGCAACTTTCCTACATGTGCAATTTCCCCCATGCGCAACTTCCCCATACGCAATTTCCCCATGTGCAACTTTCCTACATGCGCATCATCTCCCCATGCGCATCATCTCCCCATGCGCATCATCTCCCCATGTGCACCATCCCCCATGCGCATCATCCCGCCATGCGCATCATCCCGCCATGCGCAACTTCCCCCATGCACAACTTCCCCCATGCGCACCATCCCCATGTGCAACTTTCCCCCATGCGCATCATCCCGCCATGCACATCATCCCGCCATGCGCATCAGTCCCCCATGCGCATCATCCCCATGTGCAACTTTCCTACATGCGCAACTTTCCTACATGCGCAACTTCCCGCCATGCGCAACTTCCCGCCATGCGCATCATCCCGCCATGCGCATCATCCCCCATGCGCAACTTCCGCCATGCGCACCACCCCCATGCGCACCATCCGCCATGTGCAACTTTCCCCCATGCGCATCATCCCGCCATGTGCATCATCCCGCCATGCGCATCAGTCCCCCATGCGCATCATTCCCCCATGCGCATCATCCCCATGTGCAACTTTCCTACATGCGCAACTTTCCTACATGCGCAACTTCCCCCATGCGCAACTTTCCTACATGTGCAACTTCCCCATGTGCATCATCTCCCCATGCGCATATCTCCCCATGCGCAACTTCCCCCCATGCGCATCACCCGCCATGCGCATCACCCACCATGCGCATCATCCCGCCACGCGCAACTTCCCACCATGCGCAACTTCCCCCATGCGCATCATCCCGCCATGTGCGACTTCTCCCCATGTGCATCATCCCCCATGTGCATCATCCCCCCATGCGCAACTTCCCCCATGCGCAACTTTCCTACATGTGCAACTTCCCCCCATGTGCAACTTCCCCCATGCGCAACTTCCCCCAATGCGCAGCATCCTCGCCAGTGCAGCCTCTTCCTCCGAACAACATCCCCCAGTGCACCAGGGTCTGACCACCAAACTGGCTGGATGTTGTTCAGTCTCCCATGTTAAGTATAGGAGAGAAACACGTTGCCCCCTTTTCAGCCCCTGAAGGGTTAAATTTCTCCAGATGGTTCTGGGTGGGAGTTCAGGTGACAGAAGGAACTCCCAGAATTCCATGCTTCAGGCCCAGCAGTTGGGGCGGAATGTTGATGAGTCAGCAATTCTCAATGCAAAGTATAGGGAGGAAAACGCATTGCGCCCCTTTTCACCCCCTTCCTGTTGGAATTTCCGAAAACCGGTTCTTAGTGCACCCCTCAGTCACGGAAGGAACACCCACCCCAAACTTCACGCTTCTAGGCCCACTGGTTTTGGCAGGGCAGTGATGAGTCAGTCAGTCAGTCAGTGAATGAGTCAGTGAGTGAGTGACTTTTCTCTTTTATATATATAGATAAGTAATACAGTGTTTAAATTAACCACATGAAATCACTCTATCTATCTATCTATCTATCTATCTATCTATCTATCTATCTATCTATCTATCTATCTATCTGTCTGTCTGTCTGTTTTTGTCATGGCCTATGTTTTTCTTGGGTGTCCTACAGTTGGGGGACCTTGTCCTCTTTGCAGTCATGATATATTGTCATTCTGCAGTTTGGGAAAATGATTTTGGGAATTCCTTGGGTGACCAAAGCCAGCAAGATCTTTTGGCACCTGATGCTGCCACCAGCTTACCTTTCAACATGCTAATCTCTGTTCCTTATGCTCTCTGGATTGGACAAGGAAGAAAGAGACAAGGCAAAAAAGTATGTGTAGAGGAGAGGAGAGGAGAGTGGTAGGCACTAGTGCCTCCTCCCCCACGTCCTCTTCTGCTTTACTCCCTCTTCTTCTTCCAGTCCATGGAAGAGGTGACTGAGCAGGAGCAGTGGAAGCCAGTGGGTAAATGGCAGTGATCACTCTCTGCCAGGTTGTTGCCTGAGTCTACCATCCTAGTGGGCTTCATGAGCCAGCCCCTTAGAGTGGGTGAAGTGATGGGATAACAAGGAGTTAAGTTATTCCTCCTTCCCTGATTCTCCTAGAAATAGGGCCCATCTGGCTTGGCTGTGCAAAGGAGAAGCAGCAGCTGGGCTTTGTAGTTCCACTCTAATAAGTTACAGTTTGTGGTTGCAGGCACTTTTCCCACTAAGCTGTGGGTGCAGCTCAGCAACTCGGGAAGTTTGGCAATGACACATTATTTCCTGTCCAAATTTCCAGAAAGTGCAGCAGAAGAATTGGGTCTGGGCCATTCTGTGGGGCAGACCCCTTCCAGGAAACATTGATTGCAGGTGCCTTCAGCCTATTAACGTGGTGACTTTTCTTTGATTACTTAGATAAGCGAAGCAGAAGCAGGTTATCTCAACAAAGTCAAAAGACCTTTGCTTCCTGGCATATTATATTAGCCATTCATTGAAGAGCCTTGATTATTTCAATATGATGCTCCAGTCCTAAACAGTACTATTTTGAAGTAAATCAATTTATTTTAATTCAGTTAAATTTTAAAGCACTGCTTAAAGCTGTACCTTGAATATTGTTCAAACATAAAGAATGCCAATGTTTGTTTGTTTACTACATGTACATATATACCCTGTAAACCACTGAACTAATTCTGGGTTGGAAGAAAAATGATATTTGAGATCATGGCAGGGTCTTTCTTGCTCTGACAGTAGTGGATAGTACAGCAGCGCAACCAAACTGTGGCTGATGTTGATTTTGCTGCAGCTGTTGTCCTTTGTCTGGTTTCTTCTATCGTGTCATCACTGAGGGTGCCAACTGGCAGCAGTACCCTGGGAAAGTACACCAGCATCCATGAAAACCGAATGGCTTGGTCATCCAGAATCTGTGGTTATGCCAACAGGAATTTACCTCTCTGCAACACCAGCAAGGAATGTAAGGCCTAAAATATACACATGGGCCAGATTAACAAGCAGCATCCGGGAATTCTATACAAGAGGCATTACACATTGGTGGATGTCAACCATAGTATTACTCTGATCCAGGAGCTTGACAACCACCTGTAGGTGGAGCTTTCAAGCTTTTAGCAACAAGTAATTCTGAATCTGCTCTTGTCTGCTTGGCCAACTGTGCTCATCAAAGAAAAAAAAAGCAGGCCTCCGTCAGTCTTGAAAGACTATGGTATTGTGCTTGGCGCTGCATGCAAAGCACGAAAGCCTGGGTTGGATTGTTATGGAGGATAGGCTGTTACCCAAGCAGCAAATCCCCCCTCTCCATGCCACTGAATTAGTCCAATGGAAAGGCAGAGCCAATACGATTGGATCCAGCTGGTGTCGCAGAGCTGGGCTAAGGACAGGAGCTCACCCTGTCTTGTGAGGCTGACCTGGGTCTCAAACCCTGGCCTGCTGGTTAACAGGCACAGCGTCTTAACCGCTTGCACCACCCACAGCCTGTGTGCTCATCAATCTATCACATGAAAATAGAAACTGAAAAACTGCAAGCATTTTGAAAACTAATGTGCGGATTTAAGTTATTTGGAAATGATGTTGCAAGTAATTAAAATAATTTTCAACATATTAAAAATATTTATTTGTAACAATATTGTCCTAAGACAGGGGTCTCCAAACCCTTAACTTCAGGGCTCTTGGACCTTTAAAGGAGGGAATTTTAGCAGGTGCAGCTTCTCATCTCACAGATCACAAGCTGAAATTTCCTTTTCTACACACTTGTTAAAGGTACAGGAGCCTTGAAGTTAAAAATTTGGAGACCCTTGTCCTAAGATATAATTAAGGTAGTTTTTTTATCTTTTGTTCCCATCTCTGGACATCTTGTATCTTGTTATACCAGTGGTGTAACTAGAGGAGTACATGGGGTGCAGTTGCACCAGGCTACAAGCTTTAAGAGGGCTACAAGCTGAGCTTGACACTAGTGACTAAAATTGTGAGAAACAGGATATGTATGAAGGATAATACTATCCTTCTGAGAGATAATGAGATGCAATTCTGATACCGTATGGAGATAATAACTTGGCATCCATCAGTCTTGAAAGACTATGGTATCGTGCTTGATGCTGCATACGATGCAGCGGGTTGATTGATATGGAGGATAGGCTGTTACCCAAGCAGCAAATCCTCCCTCTCCACGCCACTGAAATAGTCCAATGGAATGGCAGAGCCAATACGATTGGTCCCAGCTGCGTCGCAGAGCTGGGCTAAGGACAGGAGCTCACCCTGTCTTGTGGGGACCCAGGTCTCGAACCCTGGCCTTCTGGTTAACAGGCACAGTGTCTTAACCACTTGCACCATCCACAATCAATGGAGATAATAAGGTGTTAATATAAATTGCCACTCAGTACATATATCTTATATATACATATTTCAGTACATATATCATAATACCCATGCTAACTGGGTATACAGACACATCCAAGTCGTGCTCCTCTTATATATAGGAGGGAAAGAATAGCCATGCGTCTACAGTTTCCCTAACCAAGAAGGGACACAATTTTTGTTTTTTACTTAATTAAATTTGATTTTGTTGTTGTGGGGGTTGGGGAGGGGGTTACAAAATCTTTCTGGACTCCAGATAGCAAATAAGTGCTTTAGCTATGCCTCTAGCAGAGCAAATTTGTGGTGAACAGCTGAGGAAAAGGAGGCCGGTTTTTCCACAGGTATCTTTTCTTTTTAAAAGATACCCGGGGATGACATAACTTCTGGTTGTGACATCATTTCCAGGGCAACATATTGAGCTTTGCATCAGGCTACATGACCATTAGCTACGCCACTGTATTATAAAGTTATACAGCCCCTTGTTATTCAAACTCTCACTCAGGGGCCAGATGGAGCCTGCAACAAGCCTTTAATTTGCCTTTGCCCATCCTCTGGTCCCTTAAGGGTCTCTGACCAAGTTGAACAAACACAATGGTGTGGTCAGGAAATGAGGGTCCTATTAAGTGTGTGCTTTATTTCTGTGCTGTGTGTTGGTGCTTGCAGAAATCCTGGAAATTTGAGCCCATTTATTCATTAATCTATCTCTAAGATATTTAAATTTTATATTCAAAGTATTTTATCTGGCCCTCAGTACTATGCCAGATATTTGATGTGCCCCTTTGGCTGAAAATAAGATTGCCATAATTTTCTTCCACAAAACCCAGACAAGACACCCTGTCAAACTTGCCAGTATGTGAATGTAATCCCTGAAAACTGAGACTGTCCCAGTTTTCTGGGTCATATGGCAGCACAACCTGAAAACCTAAGAGACTCCTATACTAATCTGTAAGCCTTTGGCAAGAAATGTTTGTTATATACTGTATATGGATATAATATTGAAGTGTAACAGTCCAGACCAGCAGTACTCAAAGTGGGGGATCATAATTCCTAGTTGTGTAAATTTCCTCAGTCCATTTAAGGAGCAGGGGAAGGGACAGTGATGTGATCCCCAACGTGGGGTTGAAAGGGGATGCTTTGACTTTTACTGATGTATGGCTGAAGCAGGCTCCAAGAGGTGCAGGGAGCCCTGGTCAGCACTCTGTTGCACTCCCCGAATCTTTGAATAAAGCATAAAGATTGCTCCATTTGCATTGCCAGTTTAGAATTGGGCTGTCAGACAACTATAAACAAACTAAAGAGAATTCAGTGGAGAATAGCAGAGAAGGCAGAGATTTTTGGAAGTACTTTATATTAGCAATTAATAAAACTATCTAATTGGAAAAAATTCAAGGAATAACTTGTTGGATTTTAAAATATCACCCACAAATGAAGAGATGCTTATCTACATGCTTCTCAAGACAATTGCCTCTGAAGCAGAACTTTCTTATTTATGTTAGAGAATAAGAAATCATGTCATGATAAGAGTAATTGGTCAATGAAATAAAATTGCTTGTGGATGTAGCTATAAGTGTTTTTGGCTAAAGTCTTCAAAGTTAAAGTTAGATGATTCCTTAGGAAATGTACGTTTGAAACAGAATCTTGTTTTGGTGTATGCAGGGACGAGGACTGGAGCTCAGCATGGCTGTCTTCCTGCTTTCTTCTAAATATGACTAAGGAGAAATCTGGTTCTGTTGTAAAAATGCAACAAAGTACTGCTTGCTCCCAGGATATATGTTCTCAACAAAACAGCGGGATCTAAGATACATACTGTGCACAGCCTTTATTCACAAGCTTGCTACCATAGCCACTTGCAACACAATCCAGAGCAACTGTTCACATAAGAGCCCTTGGGTTGCCCTATCTATCACTAGGGTGGAGCAACTGCAAGATGCTCCACCCCAGTTACCCTGGAAGAGGCTTAGGGCAGAGCAAGGCAACATAGGGTGCCCTAAGAGAGGTGGACCTGCTTTGCCCTAGCTGCTCTGCCCTAGGCAGTTCAGGAGAGGCATGTTGAGGGCATGTTTAGCATTGCCTAGCGCAGAGCAGTTACTCTGTATCCAGAGCCTGTTTCCAAGGCAGAAATGCCCTCTTCCACTTCCTCAGAGATATACCACCTCAGGAGGAGGTATAGTAACGAGTAGACCCATAGGGGTCCATGATAAGGTCCGAATAAGAATGGCAGTGTTGACCCAAAATCTGAGTTCTTGGCCAGCCTAGCTGCAACCCCTTCCTCTCAACATCAGGATATGGAACAAACTACGGCTGCCCACAAACCTCAGGATACAGCAGGCCACTCCAAGGAGCCCCTTGTATTCACTGTAGAATATACTGGCATCTCATCAGGGACTCCTTATAAGGCAGGCACCCAGTGGTGTCACCAGACTGGTGCAGCTGGTGCAGACCGCATTGGGTGATGCACTCCATACAGGGTGATGCGCCGGAGGAGTTTGACTGTCCTTTGGCAGGCCCTGGGCATCAGCGCACCCATTCAGGCCTGCTCCAAGGCGGAGCAGCAGCCAGAAGCTGCCACTTGTCCTCGGAGCTGGCCCAAACAGCCAGCTGAGGTGCACTGCACAGAAACACACTGAGCATGCCGAACAGCTTCAGAGGAGACTTCCTTAGAACGGAGAAAGTCCACCTGTGCATGGCCATTCAGCCTTGCTCAGGAGGCAGAGCGGCAGCCGAATGGCTTCAGAAGAGTACTGCACAGGCACCAACTCTGACGCCTGCACAGTCTCCTCTGAAGCCGAAAGGCTTCAGAAAAGTACTGTGCCCACGTGAGGGATGTTGCCTGTGCGGTACTCTTTCTGAAGCCAGTTGGCTTCAGAAACAACTGCGCAGGTGCCAACTTTGGCGACTGCGCAGTCCAAGTAGGGGTGTGCGCATCCCAGGGGTGATGCACAAGTTCCGCACCGGGTGATGCGCAGAGTCATGTCACCACTCTAGGCACCACAGCTGTTCCTTGTTCAGTGTTATCTGAGGGGTGTCTCCTCAGGAGCAAATCCTCCCCATGTGTCAAGAGGCTTTCTGACTCTCTGGATGCAGCATAACTTTCTGCTCTGGATACAGAATAGTTAAGAGAGAGCCGTTGGGGCAGAGCAGGTTGAACTTGCTCTGGATTGTGCCCATAGTAAGAATCAAGCATGAGAATATATCTATTCATCCACAGTGCTAACTGCATATATATATTTTTACCCATATCCATATCCCACATGCTCTCTATGCATTTGCAACATGTCATTTTTTTTTAAAAAAGATCTACTGAATCTTTCAAATGAGGCCTTATTCTGCCTCCACACAGAAATAAAATATCATTGCTTTTCTTCCACCAGAAAGACTGTTCAGTCATATTATTAGAGAGCAGAGATCTTGTTTTCTCTGAACTAATGAAGTAAAGCCACTGGGTGATATTTGGCACATCCACTGATGCAGATGGTCTGACTGTTGGATTTTAGAATGATCAAACTTTTCTCTAATGTCAACTGATTTATAAATTCTAGAACAGCCATTTTCAACCACCTTGCCAAAGTACATTGATGTGACCACTCCACTAGCAGCATGGATTGCCTTGTCAATTGTCAAAAACCTGAGGGTGTGTCCCATGTTCAACTGCTGTTCACATGGAACCTTCTCCACGTCCCTTCGGAACAGCACTCGCCTATCGCTTAGGACCAACTGACCCATGGGTGTGTCTTGACAATTTAGTGCCTTATCAGTGTGCCGGGAGATGAAAAAATTGAAAATTGCTGGAAGATAGAAACTCCAGCCATCCATGATGTAGCAAACCTCATAGTCCTTATTGCACAAATACTAGGTTGGCCATGGAAAAGTAGCCTGCTTCCAATAGTGGTGCCATGCTATCACTGGACGTGGGCAAATTTTTGTGTCCCACCTGGTAGAAACACTGACAATTTGATCTGATAGAGTGGTGCACCATTTCAAGTTGACTTCTAGGAGGCAATGGTATCCAGAACAATCTTTCTGAAATTATTTTGTTCATGTTAGTGCAGGATTAGACCTTTCTCCAGACCTGGCTCATTTTTAATATCAGTTTTCAGGTTCAAACAATTAGGATATTGGAGGTTGTGATGAGATTTTTTAATCTAACATGAAAATTAATATAGTAGCACAGTAATTTTCAACCTTTTTCATCTCATGGCACACTAACAAGGAGACTGAAATTGTCAAGGCACACCACCAGTTGTTTTTAGCATTGACTAGGCACACCAGGCTGTTCAAATCTCCTAATTTTCTTATTAATTAATGTCAATCTCCAAATTTCCGCAGCACACCTGATGACTCTCTGCGGCACACCAGTGTGCCATGGCACACTAGTTGAAAATCACTGTAGTAGCAAGAGAAAGCCTCAGCTTTTAGATCGGGGAAGGGGCTAATCCTGACCCAAACATCATTATCAATCCCCTCCCACAATATGGCTTTTTTGGAAAAATTTTAAAAACATGAGTGGTCCACTCATACAGTAGTTTTCTGATGAACCCTAAGGAAAAATGAGTTGAGGAGTGTTTTACGGCACTTTTGTGAAACCACCAGGCGGGAGCAGCGATGGAGTTTTGGTAGCTATCGGCCCTCTTATCTCCTATTTTGTTTTTGTTTTAAGATGTTTTAAGACCTATTTTTGCTCGCTTGCCCTTGTGGATTCCCTCCCTGTCTCCATATCTCACTTTTGGCCCTTATAAGACTTTGTTTTGAGAGTTTAATTATGCAAACCCTCTCTGGCCTGTTGGACTGCTCGACCTCCTCCACCCAGCTTTTCTGCTGCTCCGCTGATATCTCGGGCTGTTTTACCTTCTCACGCCGTGTTGCTAATCAGCTCAAATGAGATGCAAAAGAACTTTCTCCAGCCCAGATGTAGAGGCTTTGCCTCCTTTGTTTAAACAATCCAAAATTTGGATTATTTATTCTCTCAAGACCCTCCATCGGACGAAGTACCCCCTGGGCATATTTCCTCCAAGGCCACTTCTCAGGCCCTATCTCCACCTTTGGAAGGAAGCCAGTCTCTGCCGAATTGCACTCTGCCCACCTCAGATGCGAAGACTCCTCATCTGGATTGTGGGGTGAATAGTGAATCCCCCAAAGCTTGTAAGAAGTGCCTCCTATCATCCATTCAGTCAATTCCTTCTACTTTTGACTCGATTTCACAGATGCTCAAACTTTTAAAGGAGCAGCACCTTCTAGTTACTAAACTTTTTAACCTGACTGCTACCACTCTCTCAATGACAGTTTTAGATCCGAATTATGTTGCCTCTACAACAGCTTCCTCTTTAAAACTTCCCACAGATGTTCCGGAGATCCCTTCCTTTCAGTTAAAATACGAAGCCCATTTTGCAGTATTATCATTTGACTGTCACACAAGGAGACATCCCAACTGGTCCAAGAGCTTTCTGGCAAAACAGCATTTAGCTTTTTTGCTCCGTGTTCCTATCTCTGTAATGGACCTTATCAGGATTACTCCTATATCTCCACCCAGAAGACAGCTACGCCTCATTCTAGAATTTCACTCACCATTTATTCCAAGCCTTTTGTTTAGCTCTCCAAATCTGCTGCAGAATGTGGACATCATGACTCATCGGTATTTCCGGAACCAAGCTATCACCAAAATCATCCCTCCTAAGCTTCCTGATTCTGAAAGACCCCTGAAAGTCAACTCTACAAACCTGATTACTGAAGGGAATTTTCTGCAGAAGCAGCTGGAAGGGAGCGCACGGTCCCAGCCTGATAAGATGGATACTGCTCCCATTGCTCAGTCGCCATCCAATATCCCCAAGAATGACCTTTTAATTCTTCAACCCTTGTCTCCCAAGTTGCCTGAGATGACTTCAATGTTAGGGGGACCCCCTCAAGATTCCAAATGCCTCCCACCACTTATCCTTCCATGTAATAACTCTGCCCACTCTAAAGGAAATTTATCTAACCTTTACCCACCCTCTTGCCCCTCTAGGTTGCTTTTATCACCTTTCAGTGTAATGGACAAAAATTCCCAATGTGGTGCCCCTACCCTTTTGGATGTACAGACCCAGCCAGTACCCTCTTTATCCCTGGATTTTATTAGGACAACTGGTCTGACTCCCCCTTGGAAATTCCTCCACCTTCACTTCCTAGAAGTTGTAATCCAGTCATCTCCTCCAAGTTGTCGGACAATTTTTCCAAGACTCGGGGCTCCTTTTAAGAATGGTTGTGTTCTCCCTGACTTTTCCCTTGGTATCGAGGCTGAGGACTCTGATTATTGACTACCTGGTTATCCCTTCCCCTTCAACCCCATATATCCCTCCTCAGCTCCTCAACACAGTTGTGCCCTGTATTTACTGCTTTTTGTTTTGCCCTGTGGGGATGCCTGGTGTTCAATGGGGTTGCTCAGTGGTGTCCAGAGGTCCTGAGGCCAGATGGTTCCCACTGTTTAGTGGTGCCCACCAATGTCTATTGCTTTCTACATAATGGTGTGGCCGGTGCTTACTGTTTGATGATGCCTGATGTCCACCAGGGATGCCAGTCTGCCTACTGATCTTTCACAGTGCCCATCACTTTGTTGCCCCCTTTGTGCATGTGCAATTGTGCCTGATGGTGCCCAATTATAAGTGGTGCCACTAGGGATGCCCGGTGCCTAACATAAATGTATCATTTCCCTATTTCTTATCTTCTTTCCTTGCCATACCTTATTCTATTGGACTAGTTACTTGTTGTATTGTATGATTTGTCTGCTCGCCTGACACCTGTTTGATTTGTTATTTATCTATTCATTTATTTACTTGTATGCCAATAAAGGTTATGAATATATGAAAAAGGAGTCAGTGCTGTATTCTAGCTAGAAAAGACATTTCTTGTCATAAATCCCCCTTTCCCATTCAAGATTAGAGTGGAATGCCTTTTTATGTTTCTGGGAGGGCACTGGCATTAATCATATGTTGAACTAACTCTATGCTGTGGGTCTAACTGTGGGTCAGATAGTCAGTAAAGTTCCAAGCTGTTTCATGGGTGGAGAGAATGTTCTACTCCAACAGATAAATGGAACTATCATAGTAGATCATGCTGATCATTGGCTTGCTGGGTATACCATATACTAAAAAAAAAGCAGGCCTCTGTCAGTCTTGGAAGACTATGGTATCGTGCTCGGCGCTGCATACGCTGCATGCGAAGCACGAAAGCCTGGGTTAGATTGTTATGGAGGATATGCTGTTACCCAAGCAGCAAATCCCCCCTCTCCACGCCACTGAATTAGTCCAATGGAAAGGCAGAGCCAATACGATTGGATCCAGAGCTGGGCTAAGGAGAGGAGCTCACCCTGTCTTGTGTGTGTGTGTGTGTGTGTGTGTGTGTGTGTGTGTATATATATATATATATATATATATATATATATATATATATACTATAGACACTGTGCCTGTTAACCAGCAGGCCAGGGTTCAAGACCCAGGTCAGCCCCATAAGACAGGGTGAGCTCCTGTCCTTAGCCCAGCTCTGCGACGCCAGCTGGATCCAATCGTATTGGCTCTGCCTTTCCATTGGATTAATTCAGTAGCATGGAGAGGGGGGATTTGCTGCTTGGGTAACAGCCTATCCTCCATAACAATCTCACCCAGGCTTTCGTGCTTTGCATGCAGCATATGCAGCGCCGAGCACGATACCATAGTCTTCCAAGACTGATGGAGGCCTGCTTTAATAATAATACTAATATACTATTATATACTAATATATGCTATTATATTATATATTATTATATAACTAGTTAAATAACCATATACTAGTTATTCACAAAAAGGGACGGTTGAAAATTGAGCATAGTTCCCTCCCTTCTATTTTTAAAATGTGAGATTATATTTTTAAAATTTTTACTTTTATGAATTAAATGTTGTATATTTCCCTTCCATAAAAATAGTCTGGTAAATAATCATGTTAAACCTATGGTAGCCGCTTCTTAAACTTGAATCAACAAATATCAATCACACTGACAGTGCAATCCTATCAAGCACTTGTGCAAGTGGGCTGACATGCTTGTGCTGCATCCAGTGCTTGATTGGGACTGCTGGTGTGCTGGGTAAGGAAAAAAATTTCCCCCTGATCCTGGGTAATGTGGCTGCATCCCCAATGTATCTACTTGGTTCTGCACAATCTCTGGAGGTGGCACAGAAACAAGGAGATGCAAGCAGCTAGAGCCTGCTCCACACCGCCTGGAGAAAAGGATTGGGATGGGATCTGACATGAATACTACTGGTAAACACTCTTTCCAGGGAGTAAGTCTAATTGAACACAATGGGACTACAGACTTGATGTCAGGGGTGGGCCCAGCCAACCCCAAGGTCTGGTTTGCTGGAAGTTGGGGGTGGGCCAGGGTCAGAGGGCGTGGCTGGGATCAGGGGCGGGGCCCCAACCCCGCCGCACTGCGCATGTGTCTCCTGAAGGTTTAGCACATGCGCAGTGCGTCTCCTGAAGCCGAGCTTCAGGAGACTCAGCGTGCTTGGATCCAGCTGGACACTAGCGCACTGTGTCTCCTGAAGCCGAGCTTCAGGAGACGCGGCATGCTACCGTCCAGCTGGACGCTAGCGCACTGTGTCTCCTGAAGCTGAGCTTCAGGAGACGCAGTAGCCGCTAGCGAACCGGTCCCTGTAGTTCTGGCAGTCGCGGCTCTTTCCGGTTCGCTAGCGTCTGCCGCGTGGGAAGATCCGGTTCGGGCGAATAGGCCCGAACCGGCTTCTGCCCACCTGTGCTTGATGTGTGTAGGATTTGGCTGTTAGCCAGTTCACTTTCATGATTTGTTTTCTTTTCAGCTTGCCTTTTAACATCTTTCCCAATCTGTACTCCCAACCCACACATCTAAACCTTTGTTTGTCATTGTCAAATACCTAAGGGAAGGTGGAGTACCACAGGACATGAAGGACGCTAATATTGTCACACTGTACAAGAACAAAGGCGACAGGGGTGACTGTAACAACTACCGTGGCATCTCTCTTCTTAGTGTTGTAGGGAAGCTGCTTGCCCTAGTCATACTGAAGAGGCTTCAGGTGCTTGCAGAGAGAATCTATCCTGAATCACAGTGTAGATTTCGAGCCAGCAGGTCCACCACTGATATGGTATTTTCCCTTTGACAGTTGCAAGAGAAATGTAGGGAACAAAGACAGCCACTCTTTGTAGCCTTCATAGACCTTACAAAGGCTTTTGATTTGGTAAGTAGGGACGGCCTTTTTAAAATCCTCCCCAAGATTGGATGCCCACTTAAGCTCCTCAACATCATCAGGTCCTTTCACGAGGACATGAAGGGCACTGTAGTTTTTGATGGCTTAACATCAGACTCCTTTCACATCTGAAGTGGAGTGAAGCAGGGCTGCGTCCTCGCACCAACTTTACTTGGGATCTTTTTTGCAGTCATGCTGAAGCATGCTTTTGGAAACGCAACAGAGGGAATCTATCTCCGGACCAGATCAGACGGAAAACTCTACAATCCTTCCAGACTAAGAGCAAAGTCCACAGTCCAGCTGAAATGCTTGCGGGAGTTCCTCTTTGCCGACACCTCTTTGATGACACTGCTGTTACTGCTCACTCTGCCGAAGACCTTCAAAAACTTATGGACCATTTTACCAAAGCCTGCTAAGACTTTGGACTAACAATCAGCTTGAAGAAAACACAAGTCATGGGGTCAGGGTGTGGATCCACCTCCCTGTATCACAACCTCTGAACATGAACTGGAGGTTGTCCATGACTTTGTGTACCTTGGCTCAACCATCTCTGACACTCTCTCCTTAGATACTCAGCTGAATTAATGTATTGGTAAAGCGGCTACCATGTTCTCCAGGCTTACAAAGAGAGTATGGCTTAATAAGAAGCTGAGGGAACATACAAAGATCCAGGTCTATAGAGCTTGCGTCCTGAGCACACTCTTGTACTGCAGCGAGTCTTGGACCCTTTATGCATGGCAGGAGAGAAAGCTGAACACCTTCCATATGCGCTGTCTCCAACGTATTCTTGCCATCACCTGGCGTGACAAAGTCTCAAATGACGCAGTATTGGAATGTGCTGGAATCTCTAGCATGTTCACACTTCTGAAACAGTAGTGTCTACGCTGGCTTGGGCATGTCGTGAGAATGGCTGGTGGTCGGATCCCAAAAGATCTCCTATATGTAGAATTAGTGCAGGGAAAGTGCCCTAGAGGGAGACCACAGCTGCGATACAAAGACACCTGCAGGAGGGATCTAAAGGCCTTGGGAATGGACATCAACAGCTGGGAAATCTTGACCTCCAATCGTTCAGCGTGGAGGCAAAAGACCCAGCATGGCCTTCTCCAACTGGAAGAGACACTTGTTCGGCAGGCTGAAGCAAAGAGACAGACCCGAAAGCAGCGAAACCTGGAGCCTGGGCAGGGGACGGAATTTATTTGTCCTCAGTGTGGAAGGGATGGACACTCTCAAATTGGCCTTTTTAGCCACACTAGATGCTGTTTCAGGACTTCCAATCAGAGCACGATACCATAGTCTTTCGAGACTGAAGGATGCCAATGAATGAATGAATGAATGAATGAATGAATGAATGAATGTATATGTCACAGTGAGGGGCTGAGAAACATGGGGGCAACCCTATAATTAAGTTTCAATGACTGTGTGTCATGAAAGATGGAAGCTATCAGGTGATTCCCTTGGAATGGCTGGTCAGCCACTAGCTAGGCCAGTTAAAATGCAGGAGTGCCCAGTGTGCTCTTCACACAGAATGAAGACTTTCAGACTGCTCATTTGAATTGAAGCTATAGGTGAGTATTTGCATTCAAGGAAGCTTCACAGTCAAAAGCTGACTGTGGTGACAGAAAGCTATAATTACTCAGCAAACACAATTTTTCCACATATTTTATGGTTCCTAGATTTTATAGAGCAGTGGGCACACCTCAGAGCACCAGGAACTACTTCAGATAATATCCCCGACTGTCAGGGCTGCCCATCTACAAGCTGTTCCTACATGGCCAGGCCTCTGATATCACTGCACAAACATCCAAAATTATTCATTTGCTTGGCTTGCCCATCCCAGTATATAATCACAGCATATAAGCAAAATTAATTCCATTTGCTTTGTCCAGAGGAGAATCCATCATATCATGTAACATTGTCTCTAAGATCCAGTAAAAAACAAGGTAAGTTCTAACCTTCATTTTCCCTTTACAGATTTGCTTTTTTAATTTTTTTTAAATACTCAAGCTAGGGAGCATGCCATGACACATGCTACTTACCTGCCCCTCCACAAAACCCAATCTTTACTCTTAAAGTGCTATATTTAAGATCTGCTTTAGAAATTATACTTATTCAGTATCTCAGTGCACAACTATGGCTACAATCCTAAAGACACTTTCCTGGGAGTAAAACCCACTGAACACAATGGGGCTTACTTTAGAGTAGACATGGTTAGGATTGTGTTCTATGTCTTCTTGAAGGTGGCATTATGCTTATGTTCAGTTCTTTTTCCCTACCAGGTTCTGAAAATGCTTCTCTACTCAGTTCTTTGTTTGTGCTTTTTCATCACCAACTATGGAGATGCTTTCCCAGCATCAACACATGAAGAGCTCTACGGACGCATTGGCAACAAACACATGCTGGTAGACAAGGATATATCTACTGTGATCAATGGCCAAAAGCCTGTGCTTTATGAAGGTAATGAAAAAAACCTTAAAAGAAAACATAACGCAAAATTAATATTAAAATAAAATCTGAGAGCATAATGTGATGAAATTGCTTTGCTCCATCATTGCATAGCAGTGAGAAGGTGTCTAAAATGGGTAAGGCAAAAACATTTTAGACTATCCCTTACCAGATCCAAATGTAATCCCGTGGTATTGTGCAAAATGATCCTATAAAGGAAATGGGATATTAAACACTTTCCATAGGCAGCGTTTCCAAAGGTTTATTTGATTATATTTTTTTGACTGCAGGCACGCTTTTAGATTGCTGGCTGATTAATGAGTCAACATAATAGAATGGGATATAAATATAACAAAAAAGTTAATTTAGATAAATCTTTAAGCTTCACTCCAGTGTGTCATTTTTTTCAGCCATGTGTCAGTTTTTTTGAAATACAGAGCTGAATTTGAGAATCAGCAGTTCACCAGGGCATGAAGCATTAGACATTACTGAGCAACAACTACAATAATTCACCTGGAAGAATAGTTTTAAAACATCTGTTCTTATGAAATCCCTGTTCATGCCAAACATCATCTTCTGTCTCTCTGGATGACTTTTCTCCAAACTGGGTGGCCCAGTTTATGGTGAAAAGAAAACTTTTGCTCCAGACAACTTGATCATGCCCAGTTCCTGCTGATCAGACTATCAGTGCAGCTCTGCACAATGTTAATATTGTATTAAATAAATTAAATTCACCCTGGAAGCCATGTGTTATAGCTCTCATACACTTCTCTTCACAGTTCTCCTATTTTACAGTCCTAAGCAAGCCCTGAAAATTGGAAATTTGACAGAGACCCTCAGGTTGCTGCACATGACTGGTGAACTCCATTCAACTTGTTCATGAGTGTGCAAGCTTGATGTATAGTACTGTGATCAGCAGGGTTGGTTCATAATAGTTTTTGAAGGAAATAAATACCTTAGAATACAATACTGTGCTTATGTACTCAGAAGTAAGTCCCATTGTTTTCAGTGGGGTGTATTTCCAGGAAAATGTGCTTAGGATTGCATTCTCAGTTTCTTTTGCCAAGTAAGATTGATTGATTGATTGACTGATTGATTGATAATCCCCAAGGCTGCTCACAACAAGTAATGACTATAACCTTAATGCTGTAATCCAATGTACGCTTACCTGACAGTAAGGGCAAAATCCAGAGCAACTACGGGGAATCCTTGCTCCGGTGTAAGAACAATTTACTCTGGATTCCAATATGAATTTCCCATAGGTTTTAGAAGGTTACTGCACTAGAAGGTGCAGTAACTACGGGTGCACGTAATGTCTCTTACGTGCTCCCATAGTTACTCTGGATTTGGGGGTAAGTCTCACTGTACATAGGAAGATTTACTTCATGTAACCACATATAGGACAGTGATGCAAATAACATGTTGATAAAGCATTCTACTATGATTATTATTATGCTGGTCAACAAGTATTTTCTTTATTTAAGTGTGCATTTATTTGAAGGACCTTGCAGGCTGTTTTGGGACCTGGCCTTGAGAACCATTCACCCCACTAAATATTGCTTTGTTTATCATTGTCTGCCAGTCCTCTATGGCTGCTCACTGGGGCTTGAAATCTTGATTATACTGCTAGCCAGGGATTCTTAACACAGGCCATATTCTATTTAGAATATGTAAACCACAGATTAGGTATACCTACAGATCTTTCAAAAAATAGTATGACTTAAAACCCATGGCCTTGAGATGGTGGGACAAATGTGCATCAAACTGGCCAGCTTTCTGGGATCAAGGGAGGCAGATCTGCTGGACTTCTACAAAGGAGAAGAAAAGATATGAAATATTCTAGTTATGTAGAAATAACTACATAACTGTTATGTGTTCTCTGCCTCTGTCTCAAGTCAATTGTGCATATAGAAATGCACTACTGAGGACACAATCCTAACCAACTTTTCAGCAGTAAGGTAAGGGGAATGCAGATCTGAGGTAAGGGAACAAGTCCTTATTTTTCGGAGGCCTCCGTGACTGCCACACAACTGCAAGATGAAGCACATGTTCCATTGGCACAGCTGTATCAATATAAGAAAGTGGTTAGGTTTTGAGCCTAATCCTTTTTCCATGTCATCTTCTCTGTAAGCAGGGAGTCAACACACACCTTTCATATATTGGCCCCAATTTCACCTTTAAAATAATTATTGTATAACTCTCAAGGCTCCAGGCATCATAATACAAAAGCATCTAAACAACTGTGTACCTTTGTGTTTTGTTAAGAAAGAAAGAAAGAAAGAAAGAAAGAAAGAAAGAAAGAAAGAAAGAAAGAAAGAAAGAGGCTGCAATCCTTGAAGGGGTAACAGGATAGCGAGTTGTATGATAATGAAAGTTAACAATGAGACTGCAATCATAATCCTCAGCAATGCTGGCACAAGTACTGTGCTGGCCTGGAGGTGTCACAAAAGTGCTGTAAGGCACCTCAGTGGCACTGGTTGGGGTGTGGAGGGTAGGCCAGTGCGTAGGCATGGGGTGGTCTCCTCACACTACCACAAGAATGGAGAGTGGGTGAGTTGGCCTAAATTGGTTCAAATTGCATCCTGAAAGAATAACTGGATGGATGGCTGGATGGAGAACAGTTACTTTCTTAAAAAATCAGAATTAGGAAATATGGAAATATGAGAAAAAATATAAAATGGAATGCAATCCTGTATTCATTCCCAAAATCCTAGCAAAATCATTTGTTGGTCTGATTATCATATGAACATAACATGAGCACAGCATGATACTACATAAGTCTTGTTTCTGTATTTCAGAATATCTGGCACGAGACTGCAGGAATGCTTACATTCGTGGCAGGAAGCGAAGTGGGCTGTACATTATCCGTCCGAAATTCTCTCCATTACTGATAGTCTACTGCGACATGGAGTATGATGGAGGTGGCTGGACAGTCTTGCACAGAAATTACCCCAAACAAAAAACAGCTTGGTCACGCACCTGGGATGAATACAAGAAGGGATTTGGGAATCTGATGGCAAGCCACTGGCTTGGCAATGAATACATACATCTTTTAACCAGACAGAATCCCTTTTCTGTGCGGATTGTGTTAATGGACAGTAGTGGAAACAGCAAACATGTTGACTATCAAAGTTTTCAGGTAGATGATGAAAGTACTGGCTATGCTTTGAGGTTAGGGAATTACACAGGAGATGCCCCAGATGCACTGACCACTATGGGTGAATCAGGAATCCACGACAATATGAGGTTTTCTACTCAAGATAATGATAATGACCGAAGGGCTGATACAAACTGTGCATTAGATCATGCTGGTGGCTGGTGGTATGATAACTGTTACTCAGCTCTCCTAACCAGTGACAATAACATTTACTGGAAAGGATTGTGCACAGAGGCTAACCCCTGTCAATTAGCATCCATCATGATTAGACCAGGTAAACAAAATTGCAACATACCTTCAAGATATTGATGAATTGATTCTGAACACATTAGAAGCTTCCATTCTCTTTAGATTATCTCTGAAAACCAACCACCAGAATATCATTTGTGGTGCTCAAGAGCTTGGGGCAAAATTCCCCAAGAATTTCTGTTGCAGAAAACCCATTGAAAAGGATAGGAACAGGCTGCACAAGAACATATTACCTGTGTTGTTTTGGCTGTTCCCATTCATTTCAATGGGGTTTACTTATGAGAATTTTCCAGTTCTTATTTTCCCACCTCTTTCAGACTAGCTTTTAGATAGTTTGGCCCAGGTTCATAACTGAAATGTACCAAGTTCTTGTTTAGAGACAGAGCACACCTTACTGAATGTGAAAAAGAAGTGGCTTATTTAAAACAGAAGAAATATAGGGCTGAAACATCTTCATCTCTGTACTTTTAATTTTAAAAAATACAAACTGTGATTTTACAGGTACCTGCAATAAAGAAATAGAAACGGCTATTGTTTCATGTCAAGTTCTACAAAATTATAAATGGGAAATGGATTTAATAATGATCTCATCCCTCAAACACAAAGTTGAATTATCTAAAGTGTATATCTAAATAATGAACATTCCTTGGGCTGCGGGTTGTGATTTATCACTTTTTAAACTGGAAAATTATTGAAAATCCAGCCATTCAGCACATCACAAAGGCAAGTGAGTAGTTCAGGGGACTTAAGGGCACCTTTTTCTTTAGCACATGACATAATAAGTGATTCCTGACAAAAACAAATTGACCTCTATTGATAGATGACACATTGGCATATTAGTTCAGTCAGAAGTGGTGGATCTCAAATGTGATCCATCAGCCTCTCTCATTTATGAGCAAATTCTGTCAGTAATACATATTTTTACTTAACATGTGCTGGATTCCTAAAGACACTTTCCTGGAAGTAAGATCCATTGATGTAAATGGGGCTTTCTTTTGAGTTAAACATGGTTAGGATTATACTCATGGACAAAAGTCCTTTATAAATTCCTTTACTTGGCTTCTGTGTCATAACTTCCATGCTTGGGGTCATTAGGAAAAAGATTGAGAATAAAATGGCAAAAATTATGATGCCATTGTATAAATCGATGGGGAGGCCACATTTGGAGTACTGTGTCTAGT
This sequence comes from Cryptoblepharus egeriae, assembly GCA_030015325.1. Taxonomy (NCBI): domain Eukaryota; kingdom Metazoa; phylum Chordata; class Lepidosauria; order Squamata; family Scincidae; genus Cryptoblepharus; species Cryptoblepharus egeriae. Next base: position 64,220,452 of record JAREYC010000001.1, on the reverse strand, counting down.
GCTGGTTGTCACATCTCAAAAAGGATATAGAGGAAATGGAGGAGGTTCAGAGGAGAGTTTGAATGATTGAAGGTTTGGAAAATGATTGAAGGTTTGGAACATGTTCCATATGAGGGAAGGCTACAGCATTTGAGGCTCATCAGTTTAGAGAAGAGGTGATGGAAGGGAGAATTGATTGAAATGTACAGAATTATGCAAGGGATGGACAGAGTGGGCAGAAAGATGCTCTTTTACCTTTCACATAACACCAGAACTATGGGATATCCACTAAAATTGAACATTGGGAGGGTTAGGACAGACAAGATAAAATATTTCTTTACCTAGCATGCAGGTGGTCTGTGGAACTCCCTGCCACAGGATGTGGTGATGGCATCTGGCCTCCATGCCTTTAAGAAGGGTTTGGGCAAAATCCTAGAGGAAAGGACCATCATTGGTTAAAAGCCATGAGGGGTGTGTAGAGGTGGACAACCTCAAAAAGCCGGAAGCAGGGGTGGACACCTGGATTCAGGTGTCATATGTGCTCCCTCAGGCATCTGGTGGGCTGGTGTGTGATACAAGAAGCTGGTGTGTGATATAGGATCGGGCTTTGGCCTGATCCAGTGGAGGCTCTTCTTATATTCGTAACTTTTATTTTCTTCTCATTAGGTTACTATTAGTTACTCATTAGGGCTGTGGATGGCGCAAGCAGTTAAGACGCTGTGCCTGTTAACCAGCAGGCCAGGGTTCGAGACCCGGGTCGGCCCCACAAGACAGAGTGAGCTCCTGTCCTTAGCCCAGCTCTGCGATGCCAGCTGGATCCAATTGTATTGGCTCTGCCTTTCCATTGGACTAATTCAGTGGCGTGGAGAGGGGGGATTTGCTGCTTGGGTAACAGCCTATCCTCCATAACAATCCAACCCAGGCTTTTGTGCTTCGCATGCAGCATATGCAGCGCAGAGCATGATACCATAGTCTTCCAAGACTGACAGAGGCCTGCTTTTTAGGTTACTAAAGATTACTATTACGACAGTTGCAAATGTGTCTCACTGAATGCAAAAGCAGCCTTTTTAGAGGTATACACAGATGACAGAATATAAATGTTCTGATTATGAATTTCCCTACAGGAAAGTTATAAACAAATTTAAAGAGTTACTAAACAGTCTAAGTTACTAAAAATTATTCAAGTGATGATATTTTTGTAGCCTTGGTTTGATAGGAAAAGCTATGAAAGCCTGAGGTGTCTCATGAAGAAACATATTGACTTGTGCAAATATTTGCAACAGGGAGTGTTTTCTAGTATAAATTGATAGTTCAGATCACAAGTTGTGATCATGGAAGAGGGAAGTGTTAAAACCCCCTGTCCTCTACTCTGATTGCAATTGATGGAACATACCGTATATGGAAAAATGCTGATGAAGAGCTGGTATGGGATGTACATAGCATCGTACATCACCATGTACATGCAGTTCATAGCTGCACACATTACTGGAACTTAAAACAGTGGCTTTTAAAGCAAACATTCCAAGAAGTACCGGTAACTTGTGTTGAACTCTTTTGACTAACTTTTTGTGTAAAAACATAGGAACAGATTGTAGGAAACAGTTAATGTTAGAAGCAGTAATATCAGATTCCATCACAAAAATAATGGAGGGCACAATCCTAACCAATTTTTCAGCTCTGTGGTTAGAGGATAATGCAACTCTGATAAGGGAACGTTGTCCTACCTCGAGGAAGCCTCAATTACTGTTCCCCCTCCACAACAGCAGGACGCAGCACATGCCCCAATGGCATAGCTATGCCAATGCTGGAAAGTTGGTTAGATTTGGCCTGAACTTAGCACTCATAAAGGCAGGCATGGCAACCGCCATGATTGAATAAAAGGGATGGACAAAAGGGATGCTTGAATAAATTCAGTTTTAGTTGCCTGACCCACAAGAAAGAAAGAAAGTTGGACCAACCAATTATTTATATAATGTGTTCTGTTTGCATCTGCATCTTTCCATCTTCATCACTATTAAATCTGATGAGAGGACTACATAGCCTAATAAATAAAGACTGATAATCAAATATATAGCCTGATAATTCAAATAAATCAAAAGAATCATAAATATGTTCATACCATGAAGAATATGTTGGTTAAACAATCCTAAGATCAGGTAGTAAGAAGTAAGTCGCATTAGCTTCAGCTTCAGATTGACATTAGTAGTTAGCCAGTATCAGTGACAAAGAGAGAATCCAATGCACTATTTAATGGTAGGTGAGTGATGCCAAGGGTGACCTAATGCAGAACCTTACACCCCGTGATGGGAAGAAGAAAACATGGGACTGCAGGGTCAAATCTAGACCCTCATGACTCAACCCAAGTACAGTGGCGCCGTCACGTAACAAAACACCTCATGTAAAGTATGTTCCATGTAACAAACAAAAATTTCTCTAGGATTCTGCTTCATATAACAAACACACTCATTTTAAAAAGCGTCAGGGCTGCCTAGCACGCCTGCCCATAGCAAAAGCAACACTTCCACGCTGTTCCTCCTGTGGCCGGGTGTCCACTGGGCAGAGGGAGAGAAGAGCAGTGGAGAAGAGGGAAGCAGCTCAGGGCTAGCCAGAAGGGAGCAGGGGAGAGAGAGGCTCAGGATGAAGAGAAGGAGTAGGTGGGGAGACACTTGGAAAGTGTCTTGGATTGCAGCCTCCTAACCATGTTTTCACCCAGAAGTGTTAAATGGGGCTTACTCCCAGGAAAGTGTCTTTAGGATTGCAGCCTGACTTCATAGGATCATGCACAGTGAATGCATGTTTTGAATTCAATTCCAGTATTTTGTCATCATTTTTACATCCAGTTAATATTTTTATATGAATTTTTTTTGGGTTGTGGAACCAACCGTCTGAGTTTCTATTATTTCCTATGGGAAAATCTGCTTCTCAAACATGCCTCTGGAATGAATTAAATTTGTTACATGAGGCGCCACTATACTTGGGTTTCACCACGAGTTTCCAAGTCGGAAACGCTTGAGTCAAATTGACTCTACAGTTGATTTGAGTGCTCCTGAACACAGTAAGGAAGAACTTCCACCCAAACATGGTGACTCAAATTGGGAAAGGACTCAAGTTTTGGCAATTCTTTCTTGAATGCTTTACAGTTTCCCAATTTTTGCAGCTCGAGAGTCTTTGAGTGATATGAAAAATGGAATATTTGTGAATTGAGTCTATTTCTTGACTCAGGTTCCCATCTCTGCTAACACCAGCACTTTAAGTCTGGTGCTGCTACTGCTTCAGCTGGACATATTTATATTAGACAATAACCAAGACAAAGGTGCTAGAATTCATTTTTATGTATGCCTTTCTTCTTCCTGGCTTGAATGAGTGATTTATTTTTTATCAGCTTGTGTATCTCAAGTGTGTGTGGGGGTGGGGTCCACAGGAGAGATCTGACTGTTTCTCAGTGGATGTCTAAGTAAGGAAAAAGTTAAAACTGAGTTTAAAGTATATACAAAATAAGTGTCCAAGAAGCCACTGTCATTTTATTTCTTAACTGTTTTATCTGGTTGGGACTCTTATGCATTCAGATTTTTTCCCCAGCCCATACAGACACATACCAATCTTGTTCCTAAATGCCAAGAACACTATGTTTTTATGTGACCTTGTTTAAGAAAATTTTCAAGATTTACTCTGAGCAGAAGGACCCATCTTGTGAACTTGATCTTGAATGCATAAGAAAGGAATGACTGGCTTTCCAGTCAAATACTATCTATCAAATCATGTTGTTGTTGTTGATGATGACGATGATGATATCCAAATTCTGAAAAGCAGTTGGCAAAACAAAATTTTGCTGAGAACGTGTGCTGTATTAAAATGGTGAAGAGAATATGGTATGGCTGTTTCTGCACCAGGGAAGGTGTCAATTTCCTTATTCCTTGTCTTAACATTCTTCATTTAGAGTGTTTGCTATCATCAGATGGCCTAGCAAATAGACAAGGACTACATGGGTGTGCTAAGTTTCTGGAACTCAAGGTATGTTGTAAAGATAATGCCTTCAGAACAAACAGATGACACACACGCACAGGTTGTGTGGTGCCTTGTATTTCTTTGCTCTTTAAATACTGTATATAGCACAAAGGTCCCAGGAAGAAATGGAAATTTCTTATCTATCCATAAATAAAGCAAGATGTTGTTCTGGTGAACAAAGGAACATGAAATAATAATAAAAAACTAAGGACACAATCTAGAGCAAATTCAGCCTGCTCTGACCTAACTGCACTCTCCTAACTATTCTGTATCCAGAGCAGAAAGTTATGCTGAATCCAGAGAGTCAGGAAGCCTGGGCTGCCCTAACTGCTCCAGAGCATGCTAAGTAATTGACACAAGGGGAAGACTTGCTCCTGAGGAGACACCCCTCAGATCACACTGAACAAGGAACAGCTGTGGTGCCTACAGTGGTGACATGACTCTGCACATCACTGGTGCGGAAGTCTGTGCGTCATCCCTGGGATGCGCGCCCCCCCACCTGGACTGCGCAGTCACCAAAGTTGGTGCCTGCGCAGTTGTTTCTGAAGCCAACTGGCTTCAGAAAGAGTACTGCGCAGGCACCATCTCTGACACCTGCACAGTACTTCTGTGAAGCCTTTTGGCTTCAGGGGAGACTGTGCAGGCGTCAGAGTTAGTGCCTGTGCAGTACTCTTTCTGAAGCCATTCGGCTGCCGCTCCGCCTCCTGAGTGAGGCTGAATGGCTGTGCAGAGGCGCGGACTTTCTCTGCTCTAAGGAAGTCTCCTCTGAAGCTGTTCGGCATGCTCAGTGTGTTTCTGCGCAGTGCACTCAGATGGCCGTTCAGGCCAGCTCCTCAGACAAGTGGCAGCTTCTGGCTGATTCTCCACCTTGGAGCAGGCCTGAATGGTGGTGCTGATGCCCGGGGCCTGCCAAAGGACAGTCAAACTCCTCTGGCACATCACCCCATACGGAGCGCATCCCCGATGCAGCCCACACCAGCTGCACCAGTCTGGTGGTGACGCTACTGGGTGCCTGCCTTATAAGGAGTCCCTGATGAGATGCCAGTACATTCTACAGTGAATACAAGGGGCTTCTTGGAGTGGCCTGCTGTATCCTGAGGTTTGTGGGCAGCCGTAGTTTGTTCCATATCCTGAGGTTGAGAGGCAGGGGTTGCAGCTAGGATGGCCAAGAACTCAGATTTTTGGTCAACACTGCCATTCTTACTCGGGCCTTATCATGGACCCCTATGGGTCTACTCATTACTATACCTGCTCCTGAGGTGGTATAACTCTGAGGCTGGAAGAGGGCATTTCTGCCTTGGAAACAGGCTCTGGATTCAGAGTAACTGCTCTGCCCTAGGCAATGCTAAACATGCCCTCAACTTGCCTCTCCTGAGCTGCTTAGGCTGCCCAGTTAGGGCAGAGCAGGTCCACCTCTCTTAGGGCACCCTATCTTGCCTTGCTCTGCCCTAAGCCTCTTCCAGAGTAACTGGGCTGGAGCATCTTGCAGTTGCTCCAACCTAGTGTTAGATAGGGCAACCTAATTATGTGTCTTATATGGACAGATTAGTTGCTTTGGATTGTGCTGTTAGAATCTGAAAAATGCCAGTATGTAAGAACTTTGATGTGATGTTAAAGGCCTAGATTTAAACTTGATAATTTATATTAAAATCATGGGGAACAGATTAATATAAATCTGAATGCTTTGTGCTTGAAGTGTTTCAAATAACATGTTTTTGAAAACTTGAAGTGATATAACATTCTTGTATAGGAGTGAACTTCACAAGCAACAGGATTGCCTGATTTGGGTGTTCTTTAACTGCAGAATGTGGATTACATTTTGCATGATCTGCAATATCAAAAATTCCTTGTTATGGTAATTCTATTATTCAATTTATCTTTCTCCAGAATGTCTTAGAGAACAATCCTAACCATATCTACAAAGTCCCATTGAGTTCAGTGGATCCTACTCCCAGGAAAGTGTGTTTAGGATTACAGCCTTTGTTTTTTACACCTTCATATTTATGCAGTTGGATCCAAGCATGTAATTTTCCAACTGATGTATGAAGTGGTATCAAGAGGTCATGTGATTCTCTTACAGTGTGATCCTAAGCATGTCTACACAGAAGAAAGTTCCATTGTGTTCAGTAGTGCTTACAGCCAGGAAAGTGTGTTTAGAATTGCATCCTTAATCATGTATCTTAGCAATTAATCTATTGAACCCTCTTTCTATAGGCAACTCACCCTGCTTTGGTGCTTAGTGGCAGCTGGACAGAAGTTTGATTAGTTATTTGCTCTCAGTAGATTTATGATGGGAGTGCTAGTTAAAGGTAAACACAACCAACTAATCATGATTGTACATGTTGATTTTAAAAGGAATTGCATTTTAATAGTAGGAATTTTAACTGTTGTAACGGTTTGTTTTCTTTATTTAGACTTATTACCCGGAATCAGATTGACGTAGTATATTTGCTGAATTAATAAACGAGTTACATTCCCAATCACTAACCAACACACACATATACATGTGTGTGTGCGCATGCGCGCACGTGTGAACACATACACATGCACACACACACAAACCATGCTTATAGTCATTTAACAATTACTGCAGGGTTCTCAAACTTTTTTGACTGGATGTTTCCTTGACCTACTGCACCAATGGCCCATGTGGCCCATGTGTCTCAAACTACAGACTGGCTGATCTTCAGATCGTCAAGCACAGTGTCTTAACCACTAAGCCACTGCAGTCCCACAAACTCACATTACAATGCTAAATGAAGCCATCACTTCTTCATGTCAAGAGGGGTTATGAAGTTATGAAGTTCATCCATTTAGGCTTTGTTTGGAGAGAGAAGAAAAACATTTTATATCTAAGACATTGTCTACAAGTGCTTCTTTGGTGGAACATGATGCTTGGCGTTTCATATTACTTCTCAAAAAGTTTTCTCCTTTCTGCTGTTATGGAACTATTTCTTCTTTGAAGGCAGGAGAGGGATTCATAATAATATTACCATCTGCAGAGAAGTGTTTCTTTTGGGTGCATCAAACTCAGGTTGTACATTTGACTCATCAATGCCACAATTAGTGCCAGTGAATTTGTAATCCTCACGGTTGACTGTTGCATTAGTAAGGGCACAATCCAGAGCAAATTCAGCCTGCTCTGCCCTAACTGCTCTCTCCTAACTATTCTGCATCCAGAGCAGAAAGTTATGCTGCATCCAGAGCGTCAGGAAGCCTGGGCTGCTCCATAGCATGCTAAGTAATTGACACAAGGGGAGGACTTGCTCCTGAGGAGACACCCCTCAGATCACACTGAACAAGAAACAGCTGTGGTGCCTAGAGTGGAGACACAACTCTGTGCATCACCTGGTGCAGAAGTCTGTGTGTCACCCCTGGGATGCGCGCACCCCCCTACCTGGACTGCGCAGTCCCCAAAGTTGCCACCTGTGCAGTTGTTTCTGAAGCCAACTGGCTTCAGAAAAAGTACTGTGCGGGCACAATCTCTGATGCTTGCGCAGTACTTTTCTGAACACTTTCGGCTTCAGAGGAGACAGTGCAGGCGTCAGAATTGGTGCTTGTGCAGTACTCTTTCTGAAGCCATTCAGCTACCGCTCCTCCTCCTGAGTGAGGCCGAATGACCGTGCAGAGACATGGACTTCCTCAGCTCTAAGGAACTCTCCTCTGAAGCTGTTCGGCATGCTCAGTGTGTTTCTGTGCAATGCACCTCAGCTGGCGGTTTGGGCCAGCTCCGAGGACAAGTGGCAGCTTCTGGAGCAGGCCTGAATGGGCGTGCTGATGCCTGGGGCCTGCCAAAGGACAGTCAATCTCCTCCTCCAGCCCTGTTTAGAATAGAAAGGTACAGTATATAGGTTGATAGCCGGGGTATCAATCTTTCAGTGTTATTAGAATTGTCACCAATGTACTACCTGATTAGTGCAAACACTCAATAGGTTTTTCCACATCAGTTGACTGGAAATATTCTCTCTGCCAGGAAGACTAAAGGACTTCCCATTTCCATAAGATGTTCTGCCTAAAGGGTGGGTGTTGAGCCAGCTGATCCACTTGGAGCACAACCATGTCTACTCAAAAGTAAGCCCCATTATATTCAATGGGTCTTACTCCCAGGAAAGTGTTTTTAGGATTGCAGCAATAGTCTTGGTTCCAACAGTTGTTGCATAGGGAAATTACAACAATAGAGAGCAATATTCCCTGTTATTCCCTATTGGGGAATAGATGGCAATATTTCCTATTCCCTATTATTACCCTAATAGATGGCAATATTCCCTTAGAGTCAGTGAGATGGTACAGTGAGATGGTGGATGGCATTCACCCTGTTCCTGAAAGTATATTGGTGGTTGACAACTAAATAGTTCTTGAATGACTGCCTTTTATGAGCAAGAAATGGACTTTTTAGCTTCTTCAACTTGCCAATCTTGTAAAGACCAAATATATTTTATGTAATTCTCATTAAATGCTGCTCTTCTGCATGCTACTGCAGGTTGCATTTTATCTCATCTATACTGTATATTGACTTTACAAAGGAAAACCAAATAGCTGGAAACTTATATATGGCAGGAACGTAAACCACACAGATGAGTCTCGCAGCTGTTATGGTGCTTATTTTCAGCACTGGCAAACAATGCATACCAAAGTTAACCAGTAACAAGCTTAGTCATCTAGGATGTTAACGTAGCCGTATAAAACATAAATCAGGAATCTGCTATACCACTTTCTCCATATGAATTTGGGTCCTGAAAGGAGAGTAAGTTTATTAGAGAGTTACAACTAAGATATAAGAAGTTTTTGCAGATACTAACAGATATATATGCATGTGTGTGGCCTTTTTCAGATATCAACCTGTGCAATGTATCTCCCCCACTTCCTGCTCCATTTGGTGGCTCTTCTTGTTCTGATCCATGCAACTAATTCAGAGGAACATGGAGATGAATGGTGGAGGGAGCGACTCACTGACATTGCCAACCTGAAGATGATAAATGACACCACTGAAATTCTGAACCTGAAGACTGTTATACAAAGATATGGTAAGCATGGTCTTTTTCTCCTCATGATATTTGACATGTTTTAAAGCTTGGCAGTCAAGGGAGAGAATCCATTCCCAGGAGTAGCTCTACTGAAGGCATGTATTCATTACTTTCTAAAATGGTGGATTTAAGGAAGTCATGTCTGAATGGATACGGAATGATTTGGAATATCCATTCTCAATTCCATTGAATTACATTATGAATTTCCCACAATCTTTTCTAAAAAAGGATAATTCCCAATGACCATGTTCAAAAACTATTACGTAATTCATATTTTCAAAGAAAAACAAAACCTTACTAGCGGGACCACTAGGAGTTGGCATTGGGCCCAAAGATGCCTGATTTCCTCCCCCCTTCATATAGAATGACTATACAGTGGTACCTTGGTTTAAGAGTGACTTGGATTAAGAGCATTTTGAATTAAGAGCAAAATTTTCTTGACTTGGTTTAAGAGGACTGTCTTGGAGGATGAGCACTTCTGAGGAAGTTTGGAACAGGTTTCCATGGTTAGGGAACTCGCAGGGGGAGATGGGGGGTACCTTAAGCTGGGGTGAGGCTCTGAACAAAGTTTGGAACAGACTTCTATAGCCAGGAAACTTACTGGGTGTGGGATCTGGGGGGAGCAGCCTGTGCCGGGTATGAGTGTGGGATCTGTGTGTGGCTGTGTGGAAGCCACTGGCATCAATAGGATGTTGTGGGGGGTGCAGCCTGCATTGGATGATGCGCCGAGGAGGGTGCACAGTGGGGGACTGTGGCACCCCAAAAAAGCAACCTCATGATGGTGCACACTATCCCATAATGCCATATGTTGTTTTGAGACAGCACCTTCCTAGCCAAAGTTACAGCAAAAAAAGTTTTTAAAAGGCCCAAAATTTGCATATCATGGCTTTTCTTGTGAGTAAGCGAATGCACCTTAGTCTGCCAGAAAGGGCAGCCTGAGAGGAAGCCAAGGTCACTGGAAGGGTCCTGATCCAAGGAACAGAACCCCCAAAATCTCCCCAGGAGGAAGTTCCCTCCTAAAAAGATCCCCTTTGCATTGTTTACTCAAGAGTAACCAGATGTGGTTTGAATGGGAGTAAAGGTGCAAGGCTTCCAGAATGGTCCTGATCCCAGGCACCTGGAGCTTGAAAGTGCTCCAGAAGGCAGACAACCCTCCACCCCCAACAATGAAACTCGCTCAGCAGGTAAAAGAAATTTAAAAAAAATTATTTGTAAGACCTGTGTAAAGTCCAAACTTCCCCCTCTACTCAAGCCTCATCTGGATCTCCAGCCTTTTTCCTCCTGGGGCTTTAATGCCTTTTCTGGGAGTTGGGGTGGGGGGTGAGGCAGTTTTGACTTTTAAAATATTTTTGTAGCACTTTGTGAGAAACCGGCAGACAACAAGAGATATCAGATACAGGATCTTTTATTCAACATGTGTGTTGGGCAAACTCCCTGGACTCATATCCACAGCAAGGAGTGGCCAAGATGGCTCCTGGCCCTTATCTTTTATAGCAGCATAGCAGGTTACAGAACGCATAAAAGCGTGAATTCCATTCAACTGGCTACTTTAAACTAATATGATCTTAACAAACAATTCTAATTGGTTTACAAGTAACCATGCTTAGTAAGCTCTGGGTACTTTTCCGGTTCTTAGAGAATTCTTGCTGACCTTCTCTGCTCTAGGACCGAGGTCACATTTTGGCTAGTGTTACTTTCTCAGAAACTTTCCCAGGGTTTATAACTGCTATTGTTGTTACAGTTTGTTTGGAGAGATAGAAAGCTTGGTTATGTTCAAGGAGGGGATTGCATTGCCTCACAGTTTTTTACCAGATGTTCTCTTTTTCCGGGACATGTCCTCTTTTTTAGCCTTGTGTCCTGGAAAAGTCTTCCTTGTCCTCCATTTCCTTGTGAACAGGCAGCATGTGTGTGCTTGTAATTTATAAATTATATGTAATAAATTATAATTAACAATTTTAAATTTAATAATAATCAAAAAACAGTCATATCTCTTCAAACATAAGCCCCATTGTGTTCAGTGGGTCTTACTCCCAGGAAAGTGTCTTTAGGATTGCAGCCATGGTGTTTAAATCTGCCTATAGCCTACTTGGAATCAATAAATTATGGCTCCAATCCTAAAGACACTTTCCTGGGAATAAGACCAGTGATGGGCTTCAAACAAATTAACAACCGGTTCTATGCCCATCTGGCAGCCACTTTTAAATGGCTATTTTTAAACTTTATATGTCCTGACTCTCATTAACAGCCGGTTCTGTAGAGTAGGTGCGAACCTGCTGGAGCCCACCACTGAATAAGACCCTTTGAACACAATGGGGCTTATTTTTGAGTAGATATGGTTCAGATTGTGCTCTCTGTATATTAAATTACTCTATATGTAATAATTTTAAATGTAATATTCAGTGATATAATGTAATATTGTAATATAATGTAATATTCAGTGATATAATTCAGTAATATAATGTTTAAGCATAATGTTTAAGCCTTAAGCATATAATATTTAAGCATACATGGGCGTCTCACATAATGAATTTAATTCGTTCCGGAGGCTTGTTCTTTACGTGAAACATTCTTTACTTGAAGTGGATTTTCCCATAGGAAATAATGGAAACTCAGACGATTGGTTCCACAACCCCCAAAATATTCATATAAAAATATTAACTGGATGTAGAAATGATGACAGAACACTGGGATTGAATTGAAAACATGCATTCAATGTGCATGATCTTATGAAGTCTACTTAGACACTTTCTAAGTGTCTAAGACACTTGATCTTATGAAGTCTACTTAGACACCTAAAGACATTTTCCAGGGAGTAAGACCCATATAACACAATGGGGCTTACTTCTGGGTAGACATGGTTAGGAGGCTGCACTCCAAGACACCTTCAAAGTGTCTCCCCACTTTCTCCTTCTCTCCATCCTGAGCCTCTCTCTCCCCTGCTCCCTTCTGGCTAGCCCTGAGCTGCTTCCCTCTTCTCCACTGCTCTTCTCTCCCTCTGCCCAGCGGACACCCGGCCACAGGAGGAACAGCATGGAAGTGTTGCTTTCACTATGGGCAGGTGCGCTAGGCAGCCCTGGCGCTTTTAAAACAGGCTGCTGGCCAGCGCGTCTGCCCCAACTGCAAATGAATGTGTTCTTTACGTGAAGCATTTTCTTTACGTGAAGCAGAATCCTAGAGAAATTTTCATTTGTTACGTGAAACATACTTTATGTGAGGCTTTCTTTACGTGAGGCACCACTGTACACAAGTCTTTTGAGCTTTTATTTTGTTATTTTCTACACTTTTCTTGGTGTCCAACATGGGGAGGGACTTCTCTGTCTAATTATGACATATGGTCACCCTAGTCTAGCAAAAATAAGAAAAACTTGCTGGGTTAAAAACTTAATCCCAAATCATACTGAACCTGTTTAAATATAGGAACTTAAAAATTGAACTGGGTGTTGAAAATCTGACTGAATTTTTTTGTGGGTGGGTGGGTTTAAGGTTATTTACTTGATTAAATTTAAAGTATTTACAATTATTTATTTGTTTTAATTTGCTTGATGATGTCACTTTCAGCCATGACATCACTTTTAGTAGATCCTGGACAGGTTGTCCCTCTACAAAGTGGGTCCCAAGTGGGTTTGAAAACTACTGAAATACGTTGTGGTGGGTGACACCACTAGTGAACAAGATGGCTAAAAAATCATGGTTTTTAAGAATAACCTCATCATGTTATATACTGTTGGATGCATAATTTGCAGCAGAATGCAGTGAAACAAACCACTTTGAAATACGTATATTTATTTTATCAAAACTTGTGGCCATAAAACAAATGGAAGTGGAGCAATGGCACATAACTATGCCCACCATCCAGGTTTTGACCCCACCCACAGCTTGGGGGTGATGTGCTGGCCTTCCACACCGGGTTACGCGAACCCTAGTGATGCCTCTGGTGGATGCTGTGCCCTATTAATGTGACAATGCTGCTCTTTATCTGCAGCATGGGAATGTTAAAGTTGCACAAAAAGACAAAGATTCCATTGAGCCGATGGATATCAGTGACTCTGTTAGTGATAGTGAAAGTAATCCTACAAAATCAGTCATCCCTTCTCTCTCTTGTATCCCTCACAACAGCCATGAAGGTTTTCAAAGGTTCAGTACAGTTCAGTACTGTATAATATTTCCTTTATTAAAGTGTTTTGTATTCTTTTTTACATACAGTAAATATTTTTATTTATTTTTTTTGGACTGTGGAACCAATCATCTGAGTTCCCATTATTTCTTATGGGAAAATCTGCTTTGGACTACAAACATTTTTGATTAAAAGCATACTTCCAGAATGAATTATGCTCATAAACCAAGCACCACTGCATGTCATAACCCCAAAAAGAGGAAAAGGCACCCCAAACGAGGGACATCCAAGAAAAATGTAGGATATGAAAATATATAAGCTAAAAACACTCATATATAAATTGCTTCCATGTGGATACTTTAATCCCTATATTGGTTATTATTAAACTTAAAACTATTATACTGTATATAATTTAGTGCAGGGGTGTCCAACTTTTTAGCTTCCCTGGGCCGCATTGGAAGAAGATGAATTGGTTTGAGCTGCACAGATACACTAACTTTTTAAAAAATGTAGGACGTCCTATATTTTGTCCTACATTTTTAAACATTGGAGTAAGTCTCATTGAGTTCTGAGACTTCTGAGTAGGCATGATGGATAGAATGGGCAGTGATCCTCTCCAAGCTAAACACTGAAGTACCAGTAAGTCTCATTGATTATAATGGGGTTTTTTGCTGAGTAGCCATGCGTAGGATTGGGCTCTCAGACTGCAACTTGGAAGTAAGCCTCATTGAATTTTGTGGGGCTTACTTCTGAGAAGGCATGATGCATAGAATGGGCTGTGATCGTCTCCAAGCATAACGTTGGAGATATGCTGCAATCCTGAACACACTTTCCTGGGAGTAAGACTCTTTGGGTACAATGGGACTTACTTCTGAGTAGACATGGTTAGGGTTGCAGCATATCTCCAAGCTTAAGCTTGGAGAAGATCACAGCCCATGCTATGCATCATTGGGCTCTCAGACTGCAACTTGGGAGTAAGCCTCCTTGACTTTAACGGGGCTTACTTCTGAGTAGGTCTAAAGGCAAGAGGCAGTGGCTGGGATAGAGGCTGAGGCTGCTTTTGGGGGATGCGGGTGGGGACGTGACAAGGTCTGCAAGGGCCTGAAGCACTCTGAGTGCCAGGAGGCAGGTAGGGGGAGAACCCAGCAGCCCAGACTGGCTTTGTGGTGGCTGCCCAGGGCAGCGCACACAGTAGTCCGCGAAATTTGAAAAAGGCTACCACCACAAAGCTGGTTTTTCCAATGGTGGTGGCTAGCTTTGCAGGAGGGCCGCATCCACCCTCGTCCTGGGCCGCGTGTTGGACACCCTTGAATTAGTGCATATAATTTATGAATTACAAGAAGGCTATCTGCTGCATGCTCACAAAGGAGGACAATGATGTTTTTTCCAGGACACAACACTAAAATCCAGGACATGACCTGGAAACAAGAGGGATTGGTTACCCTGTCCTTCATGTAATATTCTGGACAAGACACTGAATGTGTTGGGGGAACAGAAGTTGAAAAAGAATTAAAATTTTAGTGGAAATATAACCCTGGTTAGATTGAAATGGAGGTATCCTAATTTATTTTGTAAAAAAATCCATTTGTACAATATAGTTCATACTGTCAAGCCCAGATACCCTGGAAGAACAGACCCTGAGGATTTTACCCCCTTCCTCCCTTCTTCAGAAGTCTGCTTGCTAAGCAGATTAATCTTCATAGGAACGTAGATATATTGGAACATTAGTCTTGATAGTCTGATAACTTTCAGACACTGGCAAGTTTCTAATGAATGCCTAAATATTAAGAATTTATGGTAATGCCTCGCATGGACATGATACTTGACAATTATTAATGAGGACTTATAAAACACACTTCAAATTCTATGTGCCCAAGTTTCATCAGCATGACTTCATAAAAACATTCTTATAATTCTTGTCTGTTAATATCTGTGGAGAATTACATAACACACTTTTATAACATGGCCTCAGAGGAGTTCATTTCACCAAAAATGCAGTATTATAAACAAAAAGACTTTGTAAAGAAAATTCTTCCTCTGCTCTGGTTGTAAAATATGTAAATGTGTTTCTAGTTTAGCAGCTGGGGAAAAATATGTTTTCAAAGCATTATTAAAATGAGTCACCATCTTCTAGTTCCTATTGTTTGTTTTTGCAAAAAGAGAAGAGTAAGGAGAGGGAGAGCTCAAGATGGGACTTGTCCACAGTGATGGAGGTATTCATTTTTCAAAAAGCCTCTATCTTTCCTCTGCCAATGGCTTTTGCTCCTAAGTAGCCTTTGCTGTATCCAGTTCTCCAATACAGAATGAAAATTTTCTACATTTGCCAGGTAATTTATGAATATTCAGTTTCATGGTTGTAGAAATTATTAACACAGAGTTGAACACAGAATTTTAGACCTTTTGATCTGGACATTAACTAGCAATGCTAATGTCCTTAAATGGAAACTGCTTCCATTTTGATACTATATTAGAGTGCAAACAGGTTTTGTTTAATTTTATTGCTATTTTTAGCAATTAAAAAGTACAACTAACAAAGGACATGGTTTTATGAGTGCAGGTAGATTCTAATAGGTTGTTGTTTAATCATTCAGTCGTTTCTGAGTTCGTGACCCCATGGAGTGCAGCACACCATGCAGGCCCCCTATCCTCCACCAGCTTCCCAAGTCCATCCAAATTCATGTTCAGTGACCACCTCATTCTCGTGCTCCCCCCTTCTTCTTGTGCCTTCAGTTTTTCCCAGCATCAGGGTCTTTTCTAAGAAGACCTCATGAAATATATTGCCAAAATATTTGAGCTTCATCTTCAGCATCTGTCCTTCCAGTGAATAGTCAGGATTGATTTCCTGGAGGATGGACTGATTTGATCTCCTTACAGTCTAAGGGGCTCTCAAGAGTCTTTTCCAACAACTCATAGGTTAGACAGGGAATAAGGGCGCAATCCAGAGTAACTACAGGGAGTCCTTGCTCTGGTGTAAGAATGTCTTACTCTGGGTTGCAATATGAATTTTCCATAAGTTTTCACTAGGTGGTGCACGTAATGTCTCTTATGTGCTCCTGTAGTTACTCTGGACTGTAGGGTAAGTCTATTTTACTAGACATGGAGTTCTTGGGAAAAACAGGAATGCCATTTAATCATCTTTCTCACCCTGTCAAAGTGATATTCATAACATGCTACATTCCACTATTACTTTAGGGATATGTCTTTCAAAAGAGAGAAGGGTGAAGTTACAGGAGGGAAATGAAGAGCACTGTTTCAGTGTCCTATAATAGCATACCTGGATATGGACAGATAAGGGAATTTACAAGGTACAACAAAGACAGAAGTGGAGGAGTCAGAACAGCATCATCTTTCCAACTGGAGAACCACATGGTGGTGAAGTGAATGTGAGCTGGCAGGAGCCAGCAGGGCTATATGCCAAACTTTCCATGGAAATACTGTTGTAGGTCTCCTTAATTGCTTCGATACACATTACAATGATGGCAGTTTTTATGACAGAATGCTTATCCCACCTATATTTGTCTGTCTTTTCAAATGTCTTGTTTCGGCTTCCATGGTGGGTAAGGGGCAAATATAATTTGCCTTTATCTACATAAACTGAATATACAAATGAGCAATGTGGAGAGGGGAGGCTGCTGGAAGTTATGACAACTCAGCTTTATTACAGCTGAGTTTCTTTTCACTTTAGTTCTAATCCTTAAAGTCCTTCTGTTGCCACTAAATCCGTTTTCTCTAATCCTCAATTCTTTTTCCAAGAAATCCCAAGTCTCCAACTTTCTCTAATTTCTTCCAGTTTTTCACCAGACTCCCCTCCCCTCTGAGCCATGTACCTTATTTACCTCATTACTTCTATCTCAGCTTTTCTTCCTCTCTTCACACTGAATTTTTTAAAAATTTAGTTCAGCAACTGTTACCCAAACTACAGCCTAAGGGAGCTTCAAAATTTTTTTAATTTACTTTCACATATTTTCATCCTAACCCAATTTACTATTACAACAAATTCTGTATTTTTCCCTGTATAAAGTACGGCTGCCATGAGGGGAAAAATAAATTCCTCTTTTCTTATTTAACATGCTTCTGCTCTGCTTATTAACCTATTTCTGTCTTCGAACTGTTAACACAGCTTGAACTGGAAGAATTTATTTGCAATTCTTTTATATTTTATATGGGGGAAAGCAAATCTGCTCCTTGTAGTGCCTTGTTATGAGCTTCACCGCTGTGAGAGACAACAATACCTTAGACATCTTTCAGAAGTGTTATAAAACCCTTGCCGACATTTTTGAAAGCCAGAACTAATGAGAAGGGCTTAAATATGACCAGAGGTCATCCAGTAAAACTGATTGACTGGAGATTTAAACAAAAGGAGGTACTTCTTCACACATAATTAATCTGTGGAATTTATTGCCACAAGATGGAGTGACTGCCACTGGCTTGGGTGGCTTTAATAGGGGCTTGGATGAATTCATTGAGGATGGGTCTATCAGTGACTGCTAACTATGATATCTACATGTACATAAAAGCAGGCCTCCGTTAGTCTTGGAAGACTATGGTATCGTGCTCTGCGCTGCATACACTGCATGCGAAGCACAAAAACCTGGGTTGGATTGTTATGGAGGATAGGCTGTTACCCAAGCAGCAAATCCCCCCTCTCCACGCCACTGAATTAGTCCAATGGAAAGGCAGAGCCAATACGATTGGATCCAGCTGGCGTCGCAGAGCTGGGCTAAGGACAGGAGCTCACCCTGTCTTGGGGGGCCGACCCGGGTCTCGAACCCTGGCCTGCTGGTTAACAGGCACAGCCTTAACCGCTTGCACCACCCACAGCCCGCTACATACTAGTAGTACATACTAGTAGTGTTATACTAATAGTACATACTACTAGTGTTATATGTGTAGTACATAAGTCTTAGAATATCATTTTCAGGGGAGCAATGGAGAGAGAGAAGTTTGCTTTCCTCGTCTGTTTGTGAGACAATTGCTGCCCTGCTGGCAACCTGGACATGACAAGGGTGGCCCACTTTTACATGACTGGGGATATGGTGCTGGCAACACCTCCTGGCTGCCACACAGCTGAAAGCAATTGGGTTCAAGTGATAGACATGCAGGCAGGAGGATATTAAAATGGTACAAGAGAAGGTATCATTATAGGTGATAGAGGGTCTGGGGAACCAAATTTGCTGCAATCACTAATTTAAATAATCTTTTGTTCCTTAGCCATCCCTTACATGCGAGACTGCAATGAAATGTTTCAAGCAGGCCATACAGAGAGTGGCCTTTATATATTACGTCCTGAGAAGACACGCAAGCTTGTGGCCCAGTGCTACATGGATGGCTGTGATGGGTGGACAGTGATCCAGCACAATACCTACAACACTGAAATTGTATGGTCAGAGTCCTGGAAGACCTATAAATACGGATTTGGAAACTTGGAGGGAGACCACTGGCTGGGTAATGAGTACATCAGTTTCATTACACAACAGAAATGGTACAAAGTCCGAATAGTCTTAATTGATGCCAATGGACACCATAGATATGCAGAATATGATAGCTTTGTCCTGAGAAATGAAACTGATGGTTATCGGGTGGAATTAGGGAAGTATGAGGGTAATGCAGGGGACCCTCTCACTTCCTCTCTGACCAAAAACATGCATGATAACATGAGGTTCTCGGCTAAAGATAGAGATAATGACAGAACAGGAGTAAACTGTGCTGATGTCCATGGAGGAGGATGGTGGTATGACTCTTGTTACAATGCCCAGTTAAATCACAAAGGGGGTCTTTACTGGAGCACCCTATGTGATGGGGATTGTAGGAAGTCAGTGATAATGGTGAAGCCTGTTCACATGCATTGCCACAGGGTTTAGAATGTGCTAAGACTATACAGTAATGTGACAAAATGAGGAGTGATGAAGTGAGGTAAAACCACAGACACTTTTGTTTCCATAACTTAAAAAATTAGAAGTTTCTTCGCCACTTGTTAGGGATGTGGGAATATAATACTGATGGAACAAAAAACATCTCTATTCACATCTCTATTCCTGCATGACATTTTTTCCTTGTCACAGTCTTCCAGTTTGTCATTAAAGTAATATTTTAGCCTGCACACACTATTTGTGATTTTTCTTTTAAAGCAGCATTCAAACATAGAATCAAAGTTAGAAGGGACCTAGTAGGTCATCCAGTCCAACCCCCTGCGTGCAGCAGGAAATCGCCTAGAGCATCTCCAACAGGTGCTCGCTTGAAGATCCCCAGTGAGGGAGAGTCCACCACCTCCCTTGACAATCTGTTCCACTGCCGAACCACCCTCACCGTCAGGAATTTTTTCCGGATATCCAACCGGAATCTCCTTTCTTGCAGTTTGTACCCATTGGTTCTAGTTCTGCTTTCAGAAGCAGCTATAAACAAATGAGCCCCTTTCTCCCTATGACAGCCCTTCAGGTATCTGAAGAGGGCAATCATGTCTCCCCTCAGCTTCCTCTTCTCCAGGCTGAACATCCCAAGTTCCCCCAACCTTTCCTCGTAGGGCTTCCCTTCCATCCCACTGATCATTCTTGTTGCTCTCCTCTGGACTTGCTCCAGTTTGGCTGCATCTTTCTTCAAGTGAGGTGCCCAGAACTGAACACAGTACTCAAGGTGAGGTCTCACCAATGCTGAATAAAGAGGAACTAAAACTTCTCGCGACTTGGAAGCTACAGTCCTCTTAATGCAGCCTAAAATGTCATTTGCCTTCTTTGC
Source organism: Cryptoblepharus egeriae (assembly GCA_030015325.1). NCBI lineage: Eukaryota > Metazoa > Chordata > Lepidosauria > Squamata > Scincidae > Cryptoblepharus > Cryptoblepharus egeriae. Next base: position 64,200,598 of record JAREYC010000001.1, on the reverse strand, counting down.
AGACACATCACACTGCTGACTCATGTTCAGCTTGTGATCCATGGCAACTCCAAGATCCCACTCACATGTTGTGCTGCCAAGCCACGTATCCCCCATTTTATACCTGTGTTTTTGGTTTTTATTTCCTAAGTGCAGAACCTTGCACTTCTCCCTGTTGAAATTCATTCTGTTACAGCCCATCATTCTAGTTTAGAATGCACTGTGAAACACCCTGTGTTTTCACATGCATCTCAACTTTACTAAATCTGCAATAACGTTATCAGATATGTATCAATGTCTCAGACGTGATCTCAAAAGAATGGAAAACTTATTCTGAATGTTATAGAAGAGATGAATGGAACATTTGTCTTCTATATCTCCTGCCCCTACAAGTTACACTAACACAAAGCACAATCCTAATCAATTTAAGAAAACCAGGGTGACCAGACTCAAGGACAAGGTCTTGAGATTCCGCTCAGCCTGGCCTTTCTGGCGGACAATGGCACATTTGCCTACTTACAAGTAAAGCCACAATATTGGGCACTTTCCCACAGAGCTCAATGCATATTTTTTGATTTTTAATTTTTTTTGCCATAACATGTGATAGGAAGGTGCAGACTCCTATGCATGTCTACTCAGAAGTAAGTCCCATTACAGTCAATGGGGCTCACTCCCAGGAAAGTTACATTCACATTACAGTCAATGGGGCTCACTCCCAGAAAAGTTACATTCCCATTACAGTCAATGGGGCTCACTCCCAGGAAAGTTACATTCCCATTACAGTCAATGGGCTCTCTCCCAGGAAAGTTACAGCCCCATTGCAGTCAATGGGGCTCACTCCCAGGAAAGTTACAGTCCCATTACAGTCAATGCAGAATCATGGGAAGGACTATGAGCCATTCCCTCTACAAGTGCCCAAAGAAGAGAACATACAAGGGACCCTTGAACTTTCGTCTCCTTTTGAGGATTGTCAACATACTACATAGCAAAAAAGAGCAACAGAGTAAAGGACAGCTAGTGAATACCTGCTTTGTGAGGCACAGGTGAGAGTTAGAAAGGGTAATTATTAACTGATACATCTTTAGGTATGTTTGTGAGGGGCAAACCCTTTAGAAATAAAGGGAGAGAATACAGTCAGGATAGTGTCCACCCTGATGTAGTCCTGGGTACCCCAGGGTTACTGAGCTCCATTGAGGGGTAGTGGTGAGATTCTGCTGAGGCCAGCTTCTGCCAGCAAAACCCAACCACAAACTTCAGTCAGATTACAGGGTAAAGATGATTGCACCCCCTATTCCTTTTCTCCAGTAGTGGCCCTGACTCCCATGCTCACTGGTTTCCTCATGAACCAGCAGCCTTGTATCTGGCCAAATCAGACCCTCATCTCTGGTTGGATTAGACTGGACTTTATCCCTAAGAAGCCAGCTCCTTGCCATGGCAGCCTGCTTTCTGGATGAACGTTTGGATGGAAAGCATTATATAAATACTGTAGATGGTGATGATGGACTGTTTGTGTGATTGCCGAGGGCTGGGGTGTTCAAACCCTGGCCCACGGGCCAAATGCAACTTGTGGCTAGCCTCACTGCAGCCCGTGGCATGATTCCCCATCCAGACTCCAGGCAAGCCCTGTAATCTTCCAGATCTGTCTCTAATACTCTTATATGTAGATTTATGCAAATTTATTCAAATTTGAAATGTAAATGAATTTTCCAACCCTTGGCACAGTGGCAGAGAGATGTGTCCCTCCTGCCAAAATGTTTGGTCATTTTGCTGGTCTAGGACTACACATGTAGATGTGCTATCAGCATGGCTTGTCCTGGTGTGACTGCCCAACATCAGTTCAATGCTCACCCCATGGGACAAAAATCTTTTAAGGACTTTAAATGTCACTTCCTTTTTTTTTTTAAATGGAAATGACCTTCTGAAGCCTTTCAAATGCCTTAGAAGATTTTCTAAGGCCCATGCAGTACCTCTGGACACAAGACCCTGGATATCTCAGGAGGGTTCATATTGGGTTAAATAAAGATCCATGGATGATCTGTGGTCCTGAATCAGTGAGTAATTGGGGCCATCCTGCATTTCTTTCCTTTAAATTAGGGTCTCCCAACTCCAGCCCAGGGCCATGCCATAGATTTTATCCAATCTGCAGCAACTTGGTTTTTATAACAGAGCATTTGCTAATGTTTGACATTTTTACTCAGCATATATTATTTCTCAATGTGAGCATGGCATTGTTTCTGTGTGACTGTCACATTTTTATTTTGCTCTGAATCACATCAAGCAGATTACAAAAAAGATACAGGTAAAATTTATTCATTCATTTAAATTTCATCGTCTATGTATATAAAATCAGAGTCAATGACTGACTGAGTGCCTATCAATGCCCACCGGAAACCAACAGATCTACAAGCACGAAATTTGGAGAGTGTATTCCTTCTGTGATGTTGTTACTGGTTCTTTAATCGTTCACTCATGTCTGACTCTTTGTGACCCCATGGACTGCAGCACACTAGGCCATCCTATTCCATAAGCTTCCAAAGTCTGTTCAAATTCAGGTTCATAGACTTGATAACACTATCTAATCACCTCATCCTCGGCTGTCCCCTTCTCCTTTTGCCTTCAATTTTTCTCACATTTTTCTCATGATGTGGCCAAAATATTTGAGCTTCGGCTTCATTATTTGTCCTTCCAGTGAACGGTCAGGTTTGATTTCCTGGAGGATGGACTGATTTGATCTCCTTGCAGTCCAAGGGTCTCTCAAGAGTCTTCTCCAACACGTATTCTTTGGCGGTCAGCCTTCCTTATGGTCCAGCTCTCAGAACCATATATTACTTGAAGGGAAACTATAGCTTTAACTAGATGGATCTTTGTCTACAATGTGATGTCTCAACTTTTAATTAAGTTGTCTAGACTTGCCGTGATGTAGGAACCCACTAAGAACCGCTTTTTTTGAAGTTCAAACTGGAATGGAGAGCCAGGTGCCTATAAGTGATACCTGATGCCAGTGCCAGGTAGGAATACCTGGTGCCCATGGGTTCCCACCACTGCCCCCTGCAGTGCTCTGGTTCTTGGTGCCTATTGATGCCCAGCAGCACCCTGTTCCTGTCAATACCTGCTGCCCAGTTCCAGTGCCCATTGGCGAGTGGTGCCCACTAAGATTCTTGAAATCTTACTCTCAAAACAATGGGTAAATTCTGCTATTCATTTACAAAACTGATTTTTTGAACCTCAAAAATATGTAAAATATATGTGACCCTTGCAATGAAGTATTTGGAGACCCCTGCTTTAAATTATCTGTATCAGTTCTGCACCTTCCTAACAGAACTCTCACAGCCCTACAGACTATCCTCTCTCCATAAAATTGAGCTGCTTTGTACTTTTCTAATTCTTTCAAAATAATATGCAAAACCCAGAGAATGCCAGCTTTTCCAGCTGTGTGCTTGGCAAGTAGCACTCCCTCTGAGTTTTAAGATGGGTTTTCGAGGCATGTAGGACACAGAATCTTTGAAGCAAGGCTTTAATTTTTTAAGAGACAGGCATCCAGTGGCTATGGAACTTAAAAAAAATAAACCTCTTTATTCCCCAAAATGGAAGCACACAAATGAAATTGTACAAAAAAGGAAACCAGGCTGCTGCGTTCCAAGGAGAATACATAATTTAAAAGTTTAAAATTCAATCATGCCCTCTCTATGCCTGGGGCATCTTTGAAATGTTGATAATCAAGTCCCTTCTGGAAGTATATGGCGCATGTTTTAATCTGAACCAGTATCTGGGAAAAAGATTACCACTTGGTGCATATATCTTTTCCCCATGTTTGCCCATGAGCACACGAAGAATCTTGTTCTGAAATAAGATTTTATTATAGAACTCCACTCCACCGCTGGCAAAGTCAGTGGAAATGGTAGCTGCATTTCTGTCTGCTCTATAATCTATTGCCTGACTCACTGTGTCGTAGGACAGACAATACCCCACAAATCCAACTGCCATTACAACTATGTTATAAATGCCTCGTAACACCACTGGGCCAGAGTACAACCCCAGGAGCTGCTTTATAGCTACCCCAGAAATGTAAGTTCCAGCTAGGCAAATAGGGGCAACTGCGGCAAGTACTAATGGGCTATTATTTTGTAAGTATATGACTTCTCTTGCAATAGCAAACTTCTGAGCCTCTGGAGAAAAGGTCAAAGAATCCTTCAAGGCCAGGCCTTCTGTGCTTTCCCAGTCTATTTCTTTGCCTTCAATCATAACAACGTGGTTGACAATCCCATATTCGTCTTCAGCTGCACCACAGAAATTGACAGGGATACCCACAACACAACCTGCAGGCAACCATGGAAGACCAGCACTCACTGGGTGGAAGCTGAAGGTTAGAAAAGCTTGGTAACATCTTGCTGACTTTGCTCCAGTTTCATTGAGGATACCATGGAAAAGATTCTGTAATTTCTCTGAAAGCTCCATTGGCTGCCCCTTCGTCCAGGCCTGATAAAATGGTTTGAATGTCTCTTTAGGTAAGATGTGAAAAGCAAGATTAGTGCCAAAGAGTCCAGCACAGGAAATGGTCAGAAAACCAGTCCTGTGCCTCTCCAACATGGCTGCTGCCTTCCATATAAGCCGCACTGCCATAGCCAACGTCCAGCCTGTTTGCAACAGAAAAACAAAGACTTAAGATATCTGAACACAAGAACCAATCTCTTTTTGGGATTCCCTTCCTATCATTATTTGAAACAGATAGAGGAGAAGCACACACAGAGCACAATCCTAACCATGTCTACTCAAAAGTAAGCCCCACTGTGTTCAATGGGCCTTACTCAAGGAAAGTGTCTTTAGGATTGCAGCCTTACTCCATATTCTTCTGTTCTACAACAATGGATGGAAAAATACTAGAAAGAAAACATCAGAAAAGCACTTGTGTCATCTGAACATTACCATGCCTTACAAAGCAGATTGACAAACAGCCCCCAAATGAATCAAACACTGCCATATTCTTGGAAGATAATTTCATGTAGTTCTATGGAACTTGCTTCTCAGGAAACATGCTTAGGATAGGACTATGCATGCAATCCATAAGCTGCAATCCAGTGCACATATACTTGGGAGAGAGAGCCACTCTGAACTCAATCAGATTTGTTTCTGAGTAACATATACAGCATTTTGCAGTTAATTATTCTTGCATTCTGATTTCTCTCTAAATACTGATGTGGCCCTTGGCAAGCCTCGTAATTCACTCTAATACACACTCTATGAAAATTTATGTAAATTTTTAAGCTTGGCAAGACCCCTCTATCTGGTCCTTGGGCAAGCTTTGTAATCCACTCTAATACATACTTATATAAAAATTATGTAAATTTATTCAAATTTGAAATGTAAATTAGTTTTCTGTCCTCTGATCAGTGTCAGGGAGATTATGTGGCCCTTCTGACAAAAAGTTTGGACACCCCTGCTCTACAGTTATGTGCACTTGTCCTGGTCCCTCTGTTTGTTTCCCCTAATCCTATTAGGGTGGAAGTCACCATTACATGCACTGGTTTAGAAGAATATAAATACAAACATAAAGGGGTCTCCCACAGTATGTCCTGCTAGTTGTGAACAACATAGGGAGGTGCGATCATCCCCGTTATAAAGCTGAAGAGCCAGAGTTGTCTGAAGACTCCTCCATGGTCATGTAGCCAGCATGACTAAATGCCACAATGCATGGAACATGTTGCCTTCCCACAAAGTGATGCCTTATTTATTTGCATTGACATGCTTTCAAACTCTAGCTTGGCAAGAGATGGGCAAGAAATTGTAGCACCTGGGTCTGAAACCACTGATCTTCAGGTCAACAAGCATAGCATCCTTAATCACTGACCATGGCTGGCCTTTACCTGCTAGCTTTATCTTTAGCTGTTTTTAGCAGTATATAATATAGAAAGCCCATTCAGACAGAACATCCCCTTACTTGAGTAAGGAAATTTCCTGAGAAGTTTCCAAGGAGAGGATCCAGGACATGCACATGTTGGGAACAATATTATTCTGTGGGGTTAGTTGGCCAGGATGTTTGATACAGCCTTACATAGTCACCAAGCTACATCTCTTTGCAGATAGAAACATGGCTGAAGAGAGCAAGTGAGTTAGCAAGCCCTGTCCATGCTCTGAAGTCTGCCAGTCCACATCCAGTAAGAAATGCTGTACCTATAGAAAAACCATCCCTGTGATCTGGAACATCATACATCAGGTATGGTCCAGATTCACAGGGATATGCCAACCTGATCCAGATCAGGCCTGTGATCATACAATGTTTCAATTACTTATCTGAAATAATTATATTTTTTGCCAAATATTTTTAATATCTGTTTTCCTTGCTTAAAATCAGAGGCAGCTCCCATTGGCAATTCATTTTTTATAGAGCTGGGTAATAGTTTTATACTCATGTCTCAGAAGTAAGTCCCATTACAGCCATGGGGGCTTATTCACAGGAAAGTGTGGATAGGTTTGCAGCCTCAGAGCTGCAAAAAAATCATAGACCGCAGATTCAAGATAGTTATGCAGGGTCAGCAAAGGACAGTATTTCTCTACATTGCACAAGTAGCATAGACTCCACAGTCCATTACCATCCCATGTTCCATGCCCTCTAACCTCCCCACTATGGAAACATTTAAAATTATAATATTTAATAATGTAACAGCATTTTTCAAAATTCAATGGGATTTACTCCCAGGAAGTATGGATATGACTGCAGCTAAAGAAACCAAGCCTACGCACATCTGCTTAGAAGTAAGTCCAATTGTGTTCAATTGGGTTTACTCCCAGGAAAGTGTGGACAGATTTGCAGCCTCGGAGCCTAACTTATGCATGTCTTCTCAGAAGTAAGTCCCATTAAAGTCAATGTGGAAAATGTGGATAGGTTTGCAGCCTCAGAGCCTAACATGCATGTCTACTCAGAAGTAAGTCCCATTACAGTCAATGGGGCTGACTCCCAGGAAAGTGTGGATAGGTTTGCAGCCTCAGAGCCTAACATGCACGTCTACTCAGAAGTAAGTCCCATTACAGTCAATGGGGCTGACTTCCAGGAAAGTGTGGATAGGTTTGCAGCCTCAGAGCCTAACATGCACGTCTACTCAGAAGTAAGTCCCATAACAGTCAATGGGGCTGACTCCCAGGAAAATGTGGACAGGATTGTAGCAGCAAACCTGAATGGAACCCCCTCTTGCACCTACCCGCAGCTTCTCCTTACAAGCAGCAGTTCTTCCTACCGTAATATCCCAGCGCCTTGCGCCTGCGCAGTCAGAATTCACCTTCCAGCAATAGCTACCGTAATACCCCCAAAGAGAAAAAGCGCACTGGGGTTGCCGTAAAGCAGGTGAGCTGCTGTGAGAGGCGGGAGGGGGGTTGCCCTGGCGACGAGGAGTCCTGCTCCAAGTGAGGCTGGCTGCCCTGAGGCTTGCAGGGACCTTTTCCGTCTCTGTTTGTTTCTGTTTTCTTCATGCTCCTTTCCTGGCCAGTGGCCAGACCCTCTGCAGTGGGGAGAAGGAGAGCAAACATGGCATCTCACAAAGGCTCTCAGCAGCCAAAGAAGAGCTTAGGTTGCAAAACACATACTAAAATGAATAAAATGCAATAGGATAAAGGCAGCAAAGCATGCAAATGTTCATATGTATGTGGCCATCCTATGGCTCAACTCTGATTTTTGTTGTTCTTAAAGCCTGCAATCCTGAACACAACTACCTGGGGAGTCCCACTGAACTCTATACCATCTCAGACATGCATACAGCCTCTATACTCCCCTTCTGCCACCTCTCCACTCAATGGCTCTTGTCAACTGCTCCCCTCAAGTGCCTTTTTGCCACCTCTCAGCTCAACCGTTCCCCCTTAACAAGTGCCCCTTTTCAGGACGTGTCCTGGATTTCAGCCTTGTCTGCTGGCAAAATCTTCATTGTCCCCCATTTCCTTATGAGGAGAGAGCATGTAATCTTATAAATAACTAGCAAAAAGCGTACCCACGTTGCGGCAATAAAATTCCCCCATACGCCATCCCCCCACGGTGCAACATCCCCCATGTGCAACATCCCCCCATGCACAACATCCCCTCATGCACAACAACCCCCGCAACACACAACAACCCCCATGCACAAAAACTCCCATGTACATCAGCACCCCATGTGCATCATCTTCCCATGTGCATCATCTCCCCTTCAGCATCAAAACCCCATCAGCATCAAGACCCCATGAGCAACAACCCCCATACGCAACAACCTCCCATGCACAATAACCCCCATGTGCATCAACCCCCATGCACAACAACCCCCATGCGCATCAACCCCCATGCATAACATCTCTCCATGCGCATAAATCCCCCATGCATATATCTCCCCCATGTGCACCATCTCCCCATGTGCAACCTCCTATGCACATCATCCTCCTCAGTGCAACACCTCCCTCCAAACAACGTTCCTCCACTGCATCAGGCACTGAGCACCAAATGGGCTGGATGTTGTTCAGTCTCTCATGTTAAGTATAGGCCAGAAACACTTTGGCCCCTTTTCAGCCCCTGAAGGGTTAAATTTCTCCACTTGGGTTCTTGGTGGGAGTTCAGGTGACAGAAGGAACTCCCAGAATTCCATGCTTCAGGCCCAGCAGTTGGGGCGGAATGTTGAGGAGTCAGCAATTCTCAATGCAAAGTATGGGGAGGAAAACGCATTGCGCCCCCTTTCACCCCATTCCGGTTGGAATTTCCAAAAACCGGTTCTTAGTGCAACCCTCAGTCACAGAAGGAACACCCACCCTAAATTTCACGCTTCTAGGCCCAGTGGTTTTGGCAGGGCTGTGATGAGTCAGTCAGTCAGCCATCAGTGACTTTTCTCTTTTATATATACTGTATAAATTATATGTAAAAAATTATCTGTAATAGGTTTAAATTTAATAAAAAGTGATATAGTGTTTAAATTAAGCCTATGAAAGCAAAATACGTAAGTGTTTTTAGGTTTTATTTTGTCGTGTCCTACATTTTTCATGGATGTCCTTCATATTGAGGCCTGGTCCTCTTCATGGGTTATGACATATGGTCTCCCTGCCCTGACCTGCCAACTCTGCTCAGTGGATCTCAACTGCCCCCTCAACTACCCCTCTTAACTGCCATTCTGCCACCTATTCGCTCAATGGCTCTCATCAACTCCCCCTCAAGTGCCCTTTTGCCACCTATCTCTTCAATAGCACTCCTCAACTGCCCTTCTGCCATATTTTTTCAATGGTGGCAGAATGGCCCTCCTCAACTGCCCCCTTAGCTGCCCTTCTGCCACTTCCCCACTCACTGGCTCTCAATTGCCCCTCTCAACTACCATTTTGTCACCTCTCTCTTCAATGGCTCTCCTCAAATGCCTTCCCTCAACTGCCCTCCTTTACTCCCCCTCTGCCACCAATATCCTCCATGGCTCTCAACTGTCTCCCCTCAACTACCCTTCTCAATTGCACTTTTGCCAGCTATCTCTCCTCAATGGCTCTTCTCAACTGTCCCCCTCAACTGCCCTTTTGCCATCTCTCCTCAATGACTATCTCAATTGCCCCCTAGCCTCTCCTCAGCCTGGCCAATTATCTGCCCCAGAGGCATTTAGAAATTACAATAGAAATGGGACTGGAATGTTAACAGTTGCCTCTCCTCAGCCTTCTCTGCACCGGAGAGGCATGGACACAGAACACTCAAAAGGTGCCTTTTCCATGTCAAGGCAAATACCCAAAGTGGCTTACAAAATTTTAATTCCTCTCTTCCTATACGCAACCTGTGAGGTAGGTGAGGCTGAGTAACTTGCCCAAGGTCACCCAGGAATGGTCATGGAGGCCGAGGATCTTCCGGGTCTCAGTCCAACCCCTTAACCACTAACCAGACTCTGTATGGATTTCATGTGGTTAAACACAACTGTATATTAATTACAAGAAGTCTATGAAGGCTTACAAGAAGGCCTGGAGGGCCCTCTCATGGAGAAAAGGAGTACATTTAAATTCTTTTCCAGGACACAAGGCCAATAAAGAGGACACATCCTGGAAAAAGAGGTCACCCTGCATGCATAAGATAGCACTATTCATCTCCATACGCCATGAACTTTAGGAAAGTGACATATAAATATTTTAAACAAACACATGTGCTGTTTTACTTCTTCATGCTCCACAGAATGCAGTGGAAATTGTCCCATCCCTTAGGTTTTTTTCCCCTGTCAAGCTGCTATGTAGGGTTTGATTTAGCCGCGCGTTTGGGCTAAGAAAACTAAAGCCAGAGGCAGCTGCTGAGTTGGCTGGAGATGCTGGCTAGAATATCTGCCTGTGCCAGCCTCTCACGGGCAGCTGTGCAAACCACAAGGCGTCTTGGAGGGACTGAACACTCATTTATCATGGGGAGACTCTCCCACACTAGAGGCATTGTGTGAGAACACTCTCCTCGTGAAGCCTTTTCCATGCCCTTCTGCTTTGTTAAGGTACACATGGTATGGCAAGAAACATGGTGTGGTTGTGGTATTCACCGTTATGCTATTCATAACAAAGAAAAAAGCATGGAAGGGGCAAAAGCGGCTAGCCACACAACAGAAATCAGAAGACTGTCTCTTTCATCTGAATCTGGAAAGGTTTTTGTCCATTAAATCTGTATTTGTCACTGTATAAAGTCTGTGCCTTCCCTTGATGTTGTGCTTCTGTTGTTGTTTGGAGTGTGGTAGGTTCAAATGGAAGTCACAGGCAGCTATAATGTGTGATGATGCCATCTGTGAGAGATACAATGACTCCCTTCCCTGTGCCCTGCACTATATTGAGAATGTCTGTGTCATATTATTTGCCTTTTCAGAGTCAACACTGTCAACATATGCTCAAACCATGCAAAGCCGACGGTGGACTGCTCATCCAGCCCTTGGAAAGTACAGCAAGACTACTCATGCTATTCTTCCTATGCATATGTGCAGTTCCATGCATCCTTAATGCATGCACAGTCATGCACTTCCTACATCACCACAGGAATGGGAAGACCAATGAGATGTGCTGGCCAGGTTAGAATTGTGCCCTTTCTTATTTACAAATTTCTATTCTATTTCCCCAGCAAAGCAAATCTAGTTTGCCCACGAGGAAGCACAAGTTCCTTCCATTGGCTCCTGAGTGCAATGAATCTGTTATAAAGCATGCTTGGGAGTAGGCAAGACCAGTGCAAGGACGTGCACTGGCTTCAAGGTGACCATATGTATTCTTTTTTCCAGACATATTTTCTTTTTTAGTCTTGTGTCCTGGAAAAAATCTTCATTGTCCTCCATTTCTTTGTGAGCAGGCAGTATATAGTCTTCTTGTGATTAATAAATTACGATATATGTAATAAATTATATGTAATATTTTAAATTTAATAACACTGTAACATAGTGTTTAAATTAACCATATGAAAGTAACATATATGAGGTTTTTTAGCTTTTATTTTGTCATGTCCATAGTTCCCTCTAAGCTGTGAACGTGTGCGTGCACACACAACTCACCAAACTAGCGTACACAAGTTAGCAACTTTTGACAATAACAACTGTCATTTTGATAATGACAACTGACAATGTAAACTCATTATCTTCCTCCATACATTGTTTTGTATTTTACATATTGTAATAAAAGTACATATTGGGTCATTCCATGTCAAGTGGCCTAGGGGGCTCCCTTCATGACCATCATGGATCTTGATGAAATTTTGTATGCAGAGTCCCACATTTCTCAAACAAACTTTTATAAAGTTATAGCTTCACCTGTGGAATAGATATTGAGATATAGTGGTTTGTTTGACCCCATACCACGTTGATGTTCAGTACGACTACAAGATTTTGGCAACTTTAGGATACAATATTTCCTGTGCTGTTTTTCTAAACAAATGAAACTGAGCTAGCTTGTACAACTTTTTCTGCTCTATTCAATGGAACTAATAACAATTTTGGCTTCATTCATTTATAGTGGGTAAATTGCAACAAAGTCGACTCAAAAAATCTTTTTTTGTAAATTCAAAGCTCCCACAGTAGTCAAGTAATAAATGTGAAATTTAGCACATAATATCCCAGTATAACATTGTTTCTGAACATATATTTTCAACCTCCTTGCTCTTTTCATTACTGTACAAATTGAGTGTAAAGTTGATAATTTTTGTAAAAAGCCCCCAAATAGGGTATGTTCAATCTGATTTTGCAAAAAAGTACTTTCTAGAAACACTTTCAAATCAACCGCATAAGAGCATGTTTAAATTTTTCAAATTTCAAAAAAAAAAAAAAATTGGGACCACAATAATGGCCAGAGAGACAGCCTTCTGTGTGACTGTTTCAACCAGTCTTGTCTTGAATAATATGGTCTGCTGACTAATGGCACTAGAAATTAAATGTTTCAGTGACAATCAAATGGCAAATGTAATGGTAACTGGACACAGGATTGGGAGAAATATTACTCAGGATTGGGGCAGACACAGGATTGGGGGAAATATTACTCAGTCTGCTGTTTCTCTCACAGATTTGTGGATTGGGGCCAGAATCATCAGCGCATGCTGGACTATTGAATTTAGAAGGACCCCAATTAATCATGTGCAATTGGAACATCTGCTGTAAGAATGTGTGTTATTCTGCCCTTTTCCTGCAACCCACTAATGTGCCTGCCTTTCTAGAATTAAGTATTTGCAACGTTTGCATACATATAGCTTTTGTGCAGAAGAAAATCAGAGCCTTGACAAGAAACTGCATTGCTGTTTTTACATTGACAGAATATCTATCTATCTATCTATCTATCTATCTATCTATCTATCTATCTATCTATCTATCTATCTATCTATCTATCTATCTGTCTGTCTGTCTGTCTGTCTGTCTGTCTGTCTGTCTGTCTGTCTGTTTTTGCTCTCAGGCTCCCAATCAGATTTCTTATTTCCAAACCAAGCTAGCTTCCAATATTAGAATAAGGTACACATCAATCATTCTGCCTTTTAAATTAGAACCACAGCAAAATCTAGTCTTATCTTACTTTTTCGATTAGACTGCTAGGTGGTGCTACAGGACATGCTCTAAGATATTAATTTAGTGAAAAGTTCGTTTGTGATATGTTAGCAAAAACAGAGCAGGCTTATGTTTAATCTTCTATTGCACCTTCAATTCACACCTTTCTGCACAGATCTTTGTTGACAGCTGTCATGATAATTACAGTGGTTGCTCTTATAAATGATGAAGTAGGAAAAACACTGAATTTTTTTTTAACTGGGTGTTACTGTATAGTTGGCATAATTTTCCATTCTGTATCAACTCAATACTCAACTGATGAACTCAGCTTCAGCTACATACACATAAAATTTCAGTAGTAAGCCAGTTGTGGAAGTACACCCACTGTCGTTATGGCACACAAACTTCCTCCAGGATTGGGATCAAAAGGAATAGTGGGATTTTTGGGGAGATCCCATGTTTATAAAAAAATGTAGTTGCCTGACATTGGTTGATCAGGTACATGTATCGGGTACTGTATGATGTTTTCCCCATCTCCACACAGCCAGCCCTTGGAAATTGAATAAGGTCACTTTATGAGCGAGATAGCAATTTATTGTTGAGTGTCTTCACTTATACATCGATATGCTGAGTGTGTGTAATTTCATCACACACCTTTTTTAGAAATTAAATACAGTACCATGCCTGAAATAGAAAAGGGAGGAAGAACATAAAGGGTGCAATCCTAACTAATTTAGGCTAGCATAACTCATGCATAGCTTCCCATGGTGGTGTGAGGAGGTTGGCATATGCCTGTGCTCTGGCCTAACCCTGACATGAATGGGGCTGAAGTGCCTTAAGACACTTTTGTGATATCCCCAGGCCGGCACAGGATTTGTGCTAGGAAATATGCTGGCCTAACGAGGGTGACCAGACGCCGAAGCCAAAATTCCTCCTCAGTTACCCCTAAATTCCTGTCCCTTCAGTAGACTTATGAAGGAACTAGTGTGGGATCAAGACATGGCTTTCTCATTTTTTTTCCAAATAATTCTAGGCCACCTTTTAGTTCCATTGATAGGACCATCAGGGTGGCTAGGTAAATAAATAAAATAATGCTATCAGATTGGGTTCTGCCAAAAGCAACTGATTATCAAATTAATAAGCCATCTAGATGCAAGAGTGCTATTGAACAAAGAACTGCTTTTTAAAAAGTCTCATGGTTGATTAGATTATGGCTGCAATCCTAACCATACTTTCCTGGGAATAACTGCTATTTAACTCAGTGGACTTTACTTCTGAGTAGACTTGCTTAGGATTGCACTGTACGCAGGAGTAGCTCATGCCAACCACTTAACTTCCCCTCAATTTCCCCACCCCAGAGCATGCATGTGCAAGTGCCTATCTACTGGTAGTGAAAGAAAGGAGGCCAACTACATCAGGGGCAACAAACAGATGAGGTGCAGAACTTCACAAACTGTTTCTGCATTATCTTGGCATATATCATAGGGATAAGTGCACACAAGGGCTGTGGGTGGCGCAAGTGGTTAAGACGCTGTGCCTGTTAACCAGTAGGCCAGGGTTCGAGACCCGGGTCAGTCCCACAAGACAGGGTGAGCTCCTGTCCTTAGCCCAGCTCTGCGACGCCAGCTGGATCCAATCGTATTGGCTCTGCCTTTCCATTGGACTCATTCAGTGGTGTGGAGAGGGGGGATTTGCTGCTTGGGTAACAGCCTATCCTCCATAACAATCTACCCAGGCTTTTGTGCTTCGCATGCAGCGTATGCAGCGCCGAGCACGATACCATAGTCTTTCAAGACTGACGGAGGCCTGCTAAGTGCACACAAGAGGGCTGTATGTAGAACTCAGCAGGTTAAAAAAGGAACAGGTTGGTATAGGGATCACAGGATATACTATTTCATGCACCATGTAAATGCTGATGAAGTCATTGTAGGAGCAATGATGCTAGTCTGCTGTACTTGATTCTGCAGTTAATAATAATACTTTCTACATGTACAAGGTGCTTCAAATATCTTGAGTTTGGTGTCACAACAGCCTTGTAACAGTACAATCCTAAAATATGCCAGAGAGGATGGACTAACTATAGGCAGCCTAAGGTAGGCCATATCCAGATCTCATATCCAGTCTTAGGCCAAATCCACAAGGGAAGGAGGTCTCCAGGCAGGCCTAACTGCTGCTGAAGAGGCAGCAGCACAAGTACGCTATTCTCACTGGGAACCAAGTCAGTGTCACCTGGGATGGGCTTGCTCTCGAGGAGACCTGCCTAAGATCACATTGAACAAGTAACAGCTGTGGTGCCTGCACCCTGCCTGCCATATGAGGTAGCCCAAGAATCCCAGTCACAGCTGCATGGAAAGGGCATGGCTGTCTGGGGGACCCCCCAACCCATGTTGGGCTTCTTCTTCTTTACTTCCTCTTTTACTGCTTTGGGTGTCGAGGGAGATGTAAAATTCTGGATCTTGTGTTTCTGGTGGCCTCTTCCAATTTAATTTGGTGTTGTAGCAGTACTCGCATGTCCTTGATGTTATCTCTCCATTGTACTCTGGGTCTAGCTTTCACTCTTTGTCCTTCTTCTCTCTTGACATAAGACTTGTATGGTATGGCTTCCCAAGACATTCTCTCCAAGTGTGCAAACCACTTTATTTGCTGCCTTTCTATATAATGCAGAATTGGTTCTGTTCCAGTTCCCCCCCTTATTATTTTGTTCCTGATTTTATCCCTTCTTGTTACGCCGACAGCTTTCCTCAGGCATCTCATTTCTGTTGTTACTAACTTCCTCTTATGTTTTGTTGTATGTGCTCATGTCTGGCACTGATGAGATAAAGTGGGAATGAATATACTTTGTATGAGATGCTTCTTTGTACTGATTGGTATTGCCTTATGTTGTTGCAGTGGAGCTAATTGTCCCAGCACTTGGTTTGCTGTACTACGACATATGTTGATCTCTTCATCCATTCTACCATCTTCAGCAAATGTTGTTCCAGATATTTAAACTCTGACAATTGTTTTATCCTTGTATTGTGATGTTTAGGGTATATTTTTTTCTTTTCCAATTGTAGGAAGAGACCATTCTCCACCAATGTAGGGCACCCAAGATAAATGGGGGACAGGACCAAAGAAAAGCTAGGAATACCCACATTCATTGTTGTCATATGGTTCATGGAAACACAACAGACACTGTGATGTCAGGAGGTGCAAAGGGACTGGCTGCTGGAATGGGCTGTTGGAGTTGGGCCGTATCCTGAGTTTGACAGACAGGAGTGGTGCTTAGGCCAGCCTAGGACTTAGAACTTTTTCTTTCACTTCCATTTTTACTGTGGCTTATCATGGGCCTCAGTGGGTCTACTCAGATTTGTGTCTGCTCTTGAAGTGGCCTATGTCAGAGGTGCTGGGAAAGTGCATGTCTGCCCTGGAAACAGGCTCTGGATATGGCCTAACTGCACTGTTCCAGGCCATGCCCAATATGCCCCCAGCACGCGTCTGCTGCACTGCCCAGGCTAGCACTGCTAGGCCAGGGCAGGTTCATCTATCTTGCACTGGTATAGGCAGACTTGCTCTGGCCCTGGCCCTTTTCTGGTGCAACTAGGCTGGCCTATCTAGCATCAGAAAAAAACCCAGTGCCAGATAGGCTGTTCCCAGTGCACTTCAGGATTGTGCCCAAAGTTGAGAAACTCCTATTATTTCTATAATGCTATTTGACTTGTAGCTGGGGAAGCTGAGACTGGGATCCTAATTCCAGTGAGTTCAAAGCAGAGATTCAAGTGGGAAAGTTCTCGTTTGTAGCTGAATCTCTTGGTTAGTTCATGATACCTGCTCTCATTTAGTTTAGTGGAACATCCGTTTTTAGGCAATGCACAATGACCTGCTTCACAACATGTCTTGCACAATTCATTGGACACCAGAAAACATTTAATGCATTTAGTGCAAAAACTGCAAAGCCCAGCTGCCTTTTCCATTTTCTTCTGAGTTGGCATACTTTACCTCTAGTTTCCATTTTATTCAGCTCAGTAGGCCTTCTTGAAATGAAACCTGTATAATAAAACTGTTGTTCTGTACATTATGCACAAGTGCTGGAAGAAAAACAGCTCTGGGCCTAAATTAGAAAGCTCTTTATTCCTGTTTTTCATTCCAGCAAGATTTCAGAGAATGAATTAATGTCCATAAAATCAGAAATAAAGTGACTTTGGTGCAAATAAATACTTCAAATTTGTAGGTGTTAAATTTGCCACTACATGAGCCCATCTAGCAAAATGGTTGTAATAAAAGCCAGTAATGAAATGAAATAAAAGACATTTTCATTTCTCACCCTTGGTATAATATGTGTGGGGGTCTGTATATATACATAAATCTACACATACAGAGAGGGGAAGCAAAAGGGCTTGGCTTTCTACCTCCCTCCTCCTCTCCTTCAGCCCCAAACAGAAGCCTTCAGAAAAAAGCTGCTGCTGGAAGGAACTTTAAGAGGAAGGGGGAGCATCAATAACAGGAGACCATGAGAAGCTTGCTGTATGTATTGAACACCTATTCTGGTTCTTACTAGTGATGCACATCAGGTGCTGGTGGAGGAAGGGGCCATTTCATGCAGAAGCAACTTTAATCAAAAGAAATTCAACAGGTGAAACTTCACCAGGCATTTGCTAGTGAGACAGCTGATGAATATCTGTATGATGAATATCTAGCGAAGCTCTGTACTTTCCCAAATGTCACCTTCTATTATAGAAAGGGTTCAAATAGAAATTACACAGGAACATCATACACAATCACTCTCCAAAAATTGTTGGCTAAGTGCAGGGTAACCATAGAGAATGGAGGACAGAGTACTTACTTGCACTTCAGTGATATCAGCAATTGAAGGGATTTGCAGAGAACTATATTCGATTCTTCCAAACCGTTTAAGAGAAACATCTGTTGATCCTGAAAAATCATATCTGTCTACCTATCTATCTACTGTACATACTCGTGTATAAGCCGACCCACATATAAGCCGAGGCACCTAATTTTACCACAAATACTGGGAAAATTAATTGACCCGAGTATAAGCCGAGGGTGGGAAATGCAGTAACAGCAGGAAAGTGTGGCTGACCTTGAAGCCTCAGGGCCCAATCCTAGGCATGTCTACTCAGAAGTAAGGCCCACAAAGAAGTACCTGAGTCTGAGGAGGGGCTTGGCTGCAGTGGGCTCCATGTCTTGCCGCTGCGCACCTCCTCCGCAGCCCATAGAGCCAGCGCCAGCAGCTGGAGAGGCTGCAGAGCCTCTGAGGGTGCACGCTGGTGGTGCACGCTGGGTGCACCATTTTTCTTAATTTTTTTTTTACTGACCTGCATATAAGCTGAGGTGGGTTTTTGGGCTCATTTTTTGGGCCCAAAAAACTAGGCTTATACATGAGTATATATGGTATCTACTAAAAAATTCACAAAGCAGTTTACAAAAAAAAAATGAAAAAATGGTTAATAGCTAATGGTATATTTACAAATGGAAGAACAGCCATTACCTATTTAGTCAAATGAGTAGTCCTCATTGACTTTGGATGCAGCTACATGTCCGTTGTGCTGTCTCTTAGATATTACTGCATATCAGTTTTTTTAATCAATTAAGTCTCTTGCTCTGTGTATTCTTTCAGGTTGTGTGTGTGTGTGTGTGTTGTGTGTGTGTGTGTGTGTGAGAGAGAGAGAGAGAGGGGGGGGGGCTTACAGGGATCAATTCTCAAATCATTAACATTTTATGTGTATTCTAACATCCATATCCTCATCCCCTCATACATCAGCCTCTCTGTCAATTATTGGTCACCCTTTCCATCATTTCAGAACAAAAAAATGGCTTTCTGTAGCTCCTCAGTTATACCTAAGCCTTCTGTTTTAATATCCAAAAAACACAATGAATGAGTTACATTCCAGCTTTAGAAAGGAATCAATCGGGACCTTTGCCTGAAGTATCTTGGGAAAGACAAATCCAAATAGGTTCAGCCTATTGTCATCATTTTCCTTTAAAAGCCTGGGGTCAAAAACTCTGTCTTCCATTAAGTGGACATAAATTCAGAATAAATCCATTGAGAGGAAGCATGGGGAGCAGGGGAGGGACACTTTTAGGAGAATTGCTTGGTCCTCTCCCACTCCCATTACAGCAGAAAGTGGCAATATTGCAATATTGACAATATTGCAATATTGATGGGTATTGCAAAAGTACAATTCAGTATTTGCAAAAGTGAGTTTAATTTCACCAGAGTGATATTGAAAGAATTTGGCATGCTAAAATCTGGCTTATATTGGGAGAAATAATGAGAAACCGATTTCGTCCAGAATAATTCTGATAAAAAAATTTTGTTTGCAAAAATTCCTGTTTATAGAACTGATTCCCTCATCCAGTTTTTAAAAAAATCTTAGGAAAGCTATTCTTTGAAAATGCCTTCTAGATTTTTAGAATCAAAGATATGTCAAATTGAGAAACTGAAAGAACAGAAATGTAAATATATATCCAGATATCATGCATGTTATATGACAATTTCTAACACATTTACTGGAAAGCAAGTTTTACTGAATAGAATTTTATGTAAATAGGTGCACATGTGGGCATGCACACACGCACTCTCTCTCTCACACACAGTTAATTTACTGGGATCCTGTATTCATGAAGATATAGGAGTTGCTTTCCTAAGTGTTCATATGTTCCATATTCACGCATGTGGATCCTCCTGGGATGATCTTAACTATCACAGGCACTTCAAAGGTATAATTATGTAATTGAGCATTTGCAAATAGAGCTCCTCCATATTCTTCTCTTTTAATTCATTCACAGTGTAATTTTTCCATTGATTTAGAGCCCAATCGTGAGCTTATTCTGCTGGTGCTCCAGTAGTGATACAGCAAATGTGCTGTAAAAATGTTTGTGGGTCCCAGTGCTACTGTAGTCCAGCCTGTGCTAACTGGCACGGTGCTAGCACTGGTTGAGTGCAGGTGTTGTATAGCTTGGTGATTGCCCAGACTACTGTGCAGAGGAGGTGAGTAGGGATATGGGGGTAGCAGGGAGATGATGAGCTGGGGCAGAGGGAGGTGGTTGGTTGGATCTTACAGCCCCAAATGAGGTTTTTTTTTAAAATTCTACAGCAACTCAATGGTTATCATAGAATTGAATACTCCCATTGTGGGGCAACTTTCCTTACCTATAGGAAGGGGACAAAAGTCCCACTTGTCCAAGGAGCTGCCAGTGGTTGCCCGATAGTGCTCTGGCACCAGGTGGTCTTTAGCAAGTCACTCGCCTCTTCCAGAGTGATTGGAAGGACAAATCAAGATAACATGCTTGAAGTGCTTTGCACATTTAAAAAACCACTTTGGAAATGTTGTGGATTATTAAACCAGTTCAAGTCTGCAGGTACTGTACTTTGTGGCCTAATGTTCTGCTTTAAAGCAGCATAAGAAGATACATATGCCCAAAATGGTAACAGAAGGTGATACAATCCAGAATAACTATGGGAGCACATAAGAGACATTACATGTACCCGTAGTTACTGCACCATCTAATGAAAACCTATGGGAAATTCAAAATGCAATCCACAGCAAATTGTTCTTACACTGGAGCAAGGACTCCCCGTAGTTACTCTGGATTGTGCTAACCACTTGTCAGTGCCTTCAATGAAGAGCTATATGTTTTTGAATTTATATGTTGGCCTGCTTCAGGTATGGCAAGATTTCACCACTGGCATCACAGTATAGGGGAAATGTCAGAGAAGCGTTCGCTTCCAAATAGCACAATAAGAGATGGATGTAAGTAGCAGAGAAAAGTGGAACCAAAGTGATTTTGCCTTTTTAAAATTGCAATAGTGCCAAAGAAACAGAATCAGCAAATGAGATTGAAGAGTTACATGCAAACAGGCTTGAGTTTCTCTGCATCGCTTTGCCATGATGCAAGTGCCAGAGCCACACATGTTTCTGACTAAAGGGATGCCATTTGCAGCTTAATTTGATCTAGAGTCCAGTTCTGGCACTTATTTTGAATTCCAATATTGGGTCTGGGATTATAACATAATAACAACATCAAAGAGAATCTTATTAATTATGATCTAACATTTCTTTTGTGTATGAAATAAGTCATGTTGGAAAAAGACCAGAATACTACATGTTCTTGGATCCTTTAGGCCAAATCAGGTGCAGAACAAAAAAAAACTTCTGAGGTAGGTCAGACTGAATGTCCCAGGGCTCTAATTTCAAGACAATGTAAGACAAGGAGATGTAAATTTATCTATATATATAAAAGAGAAAAGTCACTGACTGACTCACTCACTCACTCACTCACTGACTCATCAACGCTCTGCCAAAACCGCTGGGCCTAGAAGTGTAAAATTTGGGATGGGTGTTCCTTCCGTGACCGAGGGGTGCACTAAGAATTGGTTTTCGGAAATTCCAACCGGAATGGCGTGAAAAGGGGCGCAACGCGTTTTCCTCCCTATACTTTGCATTGGAGAATTGATGACTCCTCAACATTCCGCCCCAACTGCTGGGCCTAGAAGCATGGAATTCTGGGAGGGATCCTTCTGTCACCTGAACACCCACCAAGAACCCATGTGGAGAAACTTAACCCTTCAGCGGCTGAAAAGGGGTCAACGTGTTTTTGTCCTATACTTAACATGGAAGACTGACCAACCTCCAGCCACTTTGGTGCTCAGTACCTGGTGCACTGGGAGGATGTTGTTAAGAGGAATAGGTTGCACTGTGGAGGATGCTGTGCATGGGGGGTTGGATGCTGTGCATGGGGGGTCTATGCTGTGCGTAGAGGGATTGGTGCGCATGGGGGAAGTTGCGCATGGGGGAAGTTGCTCATGGGGGAAGTTGTGCATGGGGGGTTGATGCGCATGGGGGAAGTTGCACATGGGGGAAGTTGCACATGGGGGGTTGATGCGCATGGGGAAGTTGTGCATGGGAGGAAGTTGCACATGGGTTGATGCGCATGGCGGGTTGATGCGCATGGGGGTTGATGCGCATGGGGGAAGTTGTGCATGGGGGTTGATGCGCATGGGGGAAGTTGCGCATGGGGAGTTGATGCGCATGGGGGAAGTTGCGCATGGGGGAAGTTGCGCATGGGGGTTGGTGCGCATGGGGGTTGGTGCGCATGGGGTTGATGCGCATGGGGGAAGTTGCGCATGGGGGTTGATGCACATGGAGGGAAGTTGTGCATGGGGGGTTGATGTGCATGGGGGAAGTTGTGCATGGGGGTTGATGTGCATGGGGGAAGTTGCGCATGGGGGTTGATGTGCATGGGGGGAAGTTGCTTATGTGGGGAAGTTGCTTATGTAGGGAAGTTGTGCATGGGGGAAGTTGTGCATGGGGAAGTTGTGGATGGGGGGTTGATGCGCATGGGGGGTTGATGCGCATGGGGTGATGGCATACGGGGGAATTTTACTCCCGCAACGCGGGTATGCTTTTCGCTAGTATGCTATCAATCATTTTAATTTCCCCAAAATTTTAGTCTGGAATCTGATGTTCATACACCCCAAATAGAATAGGCCTCTTTTTTCCACACTTTGCTGTTTCCCCTACCCCCAGCTTTGTATGTTGACCAGATATTTACTAGTAATTTGAATAATGATTAAGGGTCCAAACCTAAACTGGGCCAACATCAGTGTTGAACCCTTGCTTCTGTCTTAGGTAAAATCATATCCTGAACTCTGTCATGTGATAAGATCCAACATGAAGTCTTTCATGTCTGCCCTGGCAAAAAAAAGCCAGAGCAGAATTGAGTAGCTCTATTGTGGGGGTTGTGGCTTTCCCTAGTGGAAGGAGAAGACAGTCCCCTTCTTCCGATGAGACCTCCAGTTGCTTCAATGCCTAAGTAGCAACTGCTGTATCCAGCAGGCATTGAGAAGTTCAGGATTGGGCTGTAAGTTACTGAAAGTTTTGTACTTTCTTCTATACTTCAAGCAGTTTTTTGCATTTTGAAAGAGCAAAAGAGGACTGAATTATGTAAAAACACATCACAGAATAATTTTCCAAATACTTCAAAGTATTTTCTTTCAAAATGGGTTGATCTGATAGCATTGGAACCAGCCAGCCAGTGCTGTGCACAGCTGGCTTTTTTCTGAATTTAAAGAACCTGTTTTTTAAATCTTGATTCTTAAGAGAAAACAGTTCACTTGAACAGAATAAAGAGAGTACAGAGATGTTCTACTGCTCAAATTATGTACATTACATTGTATGAATTTTTAATTTTGGCTTTAAGCTGACTCTTCACCTTTATATTTTGAAGAAGAAAATAGGGAGGGAGGTGAAACTCTTAAAAAAATGCAAGTGATCCTTTGCAAAGAAAGCAAGTAATTACCTTCTTTATTCCTGTTTTATTTTGGGTGCCACCTTTCTTTCCTTCCTTGCTACATGTAAACTAAAGTTTCAGGGTGTTTTAACAGTTAATATGTATATGGATCCTATTTGGGGTTCATCAAATGCATAGAATTTAAAGTAAAAAAAAAGATTTCTACTATCTTTCCCCCATTCCTATTCTGGCTTTTTTTTTTTTGCCTTTTAAAGATTTCTTTAAATGGATGGAAGAAATAAAACCTTCCCATCTGTCAATTCTCACTAAAGATGATATGTAACTATAGATTCCTAGCATCTTTGCACAGTGTTGTTCTTACAAATGTGAGCCTGGAAGGCAGCTTGTGAAATGAATGGAAAGATGTGTTAAAGGAGAAAAAAACTCACAAAAGCTGTTGAGTGAAGCAGAGCCTCTCCTCCTCCTTGAGACCTGGGGCAGATTGACAGCTGGTGCAAACACTCCTGCCGAAGCAAAATATTACCCCAGGCAAGTTTGTGTGCTAGATTTACCCAGCTTGTTGAATCTAATATTAATAACATTTGAGTGTGTTTTCTTTGAACAGCATGCACATGTCACTGGAGGGTCTCTTGACTTTTGATTGATTTTGATACTTATTGATTTTGATACAAGTAAATTTTTCATGGTGTAGGTGGCACACCAGTGGGCCACAGCATACTGATTGAAAATCACTCCACTAAGCTATGGATACTTCCTAAGTATGATGCATCTTAATGTACAGGACTGGTAATAAACCGGGTGTTGGGTAACACTCACGTGCTCTCAATAATTTCCTTTGGGAACTTATGCTTGGGCTACTAGACACAGTTCCCATTATGATGTGTGACTTCACGGCTACACACCTCGAAGAAGCCAAGCCTCATGTAGCTTGGAGATTAGTGTTCCTGGAAATCTGGTGATGATGTTTGATGTCGTTGTTGTGCACTGGAAAACACAAATGATCTGTTATGCGAAGGGCTCTGCATGTCAGATCCTTGACTGTGAATATAGCTACCAAAGTCTTTTTATGTGGTAGTATGAGCACATAGCTTGCACTGAAAAAATAATGTAAGTTTTCATGAACTGACCTCAAGTCTGAGAATTCCTGAGTCACTATCCTTTCAGGGTGGGACACTCATAAACCCTTCAGCTTCAGAACTAGAAAGCACTGTTCTCATCTAGGCTGCAATCCTAAACTCCTTTTCCTGGGAGTAAGACCCATTGAACACAATGGGGCTTACGTCTGAGTTGACATGGTTAGGATTGTGCCTTTAGATATACTGTTATGGGGTGGAGCTGGCACAGAAGAAGTTTTGTGATGCACAGGAGTTGTATTGACTGCTGAGGTCAACCTTCCTGCTTCAGAATGTGGGAGCTATCAAATGTTTGTGTTTTTAAAATACAGTATGTCTATTTTTTAAAAAAAGCTTTGTACTTTCTGGGTGAACTACAGGTGGCATGCTTTCACTCAGAATCTTTCTCAACCATCTGTGTGAGGAACCAGTAAATATACCAATATATCTATAGAATCATTGTAATACACCCACAGATGAATTGTTGTAAACTGGATAATATATTCCTTTAAGGAGAGAAAATGGAAGAAGAAGAGTGGGTGGTTCTTTCTTTTCTGCAGATTGACACATCGGCAGATTCAGAATGAGAAAAGGTCTTTGTTCAGTTTCATATATGACACCATACAGGCAGCTGTCATGTTATTTTTATTCTCCACACCCACAACCCAGAGAATAATGCTCCATACTATGTCCAATTCAGCAGGAGATTTTGGAGCATAAGCTTATTAGAAAAGTGGGGTCCTTGATTTGATGTAACCAAGCAATCAGTTATATAAACTCATGAAACCAGTTCCTGAAATGCTACAGCATCTTCTCTAAGGATCTCAGAAAGACACGCTGTGAAAGTGTGTTCTGGTTTTAGACTCGCTGTGAGAACCATGGTGGGCTCAGAGTGAAATCCAAAGCTGATGATCTGCCACAGCTGACCATATGCAGATGGAGGGCATTGCAAATGTGCTGTTGTAAGACATGTTTGCATACCTGGAGTTGGCAGCAGTGGTGGGCTCCAGCAGGTTCGCACCTACTCTATAGAACCAGTTGTTAATGAGAGATAGGACATATAAAGTTTAAAAATAGCCATTTAAAAGTAGCTGCCAGATGGGCATAGAACCAGTTGTTAATATATTTGAATCCCATCACTGGTCGGCAGCACTGGTGGGAAGACCTGCACCAACCTGCCAGTGCTGCATTCAGGTCTTCCACCTGATGGTGAAGGATCACCCCAGGTGGCAGAGGTATGGAGGGAAAGTGAGGGGATGAGAGGCAGGTAGGGTGTAATGGGGGTGGATCAAGATCAGGAGAGGGAGGGAATGGCAGAGCAAGCCTCCTCTATACCCTAAACACTTACCTAAACAGTTTTCTGGTTTTTCACTGAGGCACTCTGATTTGCACCTGCTATTTAAGCCAGGAGGCCCAACTACACAAGTGCAGTTTAGGATTAGGCTATGTAGCACATTCTCTCAAACAAGCAGACAATCTAAGTTATCAGATGCAGGATCTTTTATTCAACAAGTGTGCTGGGCAAACTCCTCGGACTCATGTCCAAAGAAGGAGTGGCTAAGATGGCTCTCTGCTCTGATCTTTTATAGTTGCAAAGCCAGTTATAGAAAACAAAAAAGCATTATTTCCACTTAATTGGCTACTTCAACCTAATATGATCATTACAGACAATTCTAACTGGTTTATAGGTAAGCTTGCTCAGTAATCTCTGGTTACCTTTCCACTTCTTAGAGGCTTCTTATAGACCCCCTTTGTTCTAGGACCTGAGGTCACACTTTGGATACACATTACTTTCTAGGAATTTTCCCAGAGTTTAGCTTTTACTCCTTTTAACTTACATCCTGTTGTTTTTCAAATAGTTTGGTTAGATGAAGAACTTGTTTATGGCTAAGGGGGGTTTTATGCCCCCTCTCGCCACCTGTCTCTCTGTACCCTCTGGGTGACATGTCTTCCCCCAGGTGGGCTGAGTTGGGTATTATCTTCTTCTTCCTCTACTTTCAGCATGTTTAAGAAGAGACAGACCAGGTGAGTATGAAACAAGATTATTTTACTTTTTTGGCTCAAAGCTTAATGGTTGCATTAAGTTTCTTTCTTTCTCAATAGCTATGTCTTGCAGTCTCAACAACTCTCAAACAGGTAAGTTTCCAATGTCCCTTCTCTCATATTCCCTTTAACAGACAATTGAAAGCCTCATAACTAAATGTCTCTCTTTCTTTCAGGGCCGTCTGCAAAAGGGGTAGCGTTCACAAGACCCCTCTCTCTCCGTCTTCTCACCTTCTGCTCGACTGCTGTTTCCTGCTCTACTGCTGTTTCCCACCCTTTTAAACCTCTTCTCCTCGACCCTCTTCGCTCCTTCCTCCATTCCAGTTCCTGGGCAATTGTCACACCCCGCCGGGTGCGTATCATTATTATCCAACTATTATCCCTCTTCAGGACTGGAACCGACCCCGACCCGTTTCTTAGCTCTACAATCTCATGTAGAGACCAGACTTCGATGGTGTCTGGACACAAGTCAATGTCCAGTGGTGGGTATGGTGGTCTGTGATGCACATAAAGACTTTCTCCCATGTGCACCCCATTGGCTCCATGTTATAGTTCTCCCAATCTTCCTCACAGGGGGCTTGCACAGCCTATGGTTGGGGTGGGGGCTGCACAGCCTTACAGCTACTCTATAACTGTTACATTAGCAGCCCAATCCTAGCTAAGGACCCTCCTTCCCACTGATGCAGCCTGCCTGGAATATATGCTCCCCCTCTGCTGAAGTGATAACCTATAATATTCTGTGCCATCACTCCAGCCAAGTTTGCAGCCTATGGGGTGAACAGTATGTTGTGCTGAGCAGAGGCCAGCACAAGGGTTTGGGGAGGGCATGAAAAGTGGGATGGTTCTTTCTGGGATGGGGGACGGCAGGGGAAGGCATTCCTGGGGTAGATGGGTGGATTGGCATAGAGCGAGAGGTGGGCTTGGATCTGGCAGCTATGCCAGATCCAAGACTCAGCTCTGGGCAACCAGGAGCAATCTCTTTTCTAGCTCTCCCATCTGCTCTGATATAGGCCAACCCTCACTGGACTGTGCTTGCCTTACCCTGTTGGGTCTGCACTTGCCTTGTCTTGGGGAAGGGGGCAAAGATTCCTCATGTACACCCTCATGTAGCACAGCAGTAGCCCAGATCTTTGCGCTGGATTCAGCAGATGCTGAGCTAGCCTATCAGATCCAGCATAAGTCAGGCGCTGAGTTCCTGATAGGCTGCCAATAGTCCAGCTTACAGTGCTGTGCTTAATTTAAGAAAGCTTCATTCTCTTCTTGCCTCTATCAGGCGCCATTAAATTCTGCAGATTTTTTTTTTTTTTGCCTACAGCTCATCACTCATAACTGCTGTAAATATACATCATTGCCACAGACCTCATTTATAAAAGGGGATTTATGGCTCCATTCCTAAAATCTGCACATCAGGTTTATCTTGAGTAATGCTTTAGTTCCTGGGGAACATCCATAAGAATTACCTGCTGCTATCAAGGGACCCACTCTTCCTTGGCCCTTATCTTCCTTTGGAAATCAAGGGACCACTTAATCATGATGAGATATACTCCTCCTATAATGGTCTCTTTGATTTACGCCTCAATCCTGGTCCTTTAATTTGAACTCTTCTGCCTTATTAGCTTGCAGCAGCTGGAACAGGCTTCTGAGAGAGGGAGACTTAGTGCTGAATTAGCTTTATGGACGTGTGAATTATTAATGCCCCTTGACTGGCTCTGTAAGGAAAGGACTGGTAGCCCTGGAGCTACTGGCAGTGATTGATCAGAAGATCAATGTCAGCTATTAATTGGTCAGTGATTTCCCAAATGGGGGTCATGGAGTCGTGTGGCTAAATGGCCAAATACCTGGACTTTGTCCTGAGGGCCATGTAGGTCAAGAAGCTGGTGGATGGGTGAGTTTGGGGTAAAAAGCATGAATTGATAAGAGGGCTTTGAGTAAGGACAAAGGTCTACTGATGGATCCATTTAATAAACTCATTTGAAACAATAGGCAGTGGTGACTAAGGAAATTCTGCATCTGATGTTCAAGGAACAAGCAAAACAAGTCTACTTCTTCATGTGACTCTCTACTTCTTTCTGATGTGCTTAATGGAGCCTTGGACAAGGCCAAACTGTATTTTTTCCATGTGACTTTTGGAAGCATAGTTTGACACACTGGCTTCTGCCTAGATAATACCTTACAGGTGTCTACCATATTTCCCGGCTTATTACATGCACCGAACCATAAGACCCACCAAAGTTTAGAGGAGCAAAACAAGAAAAAAGTATTCTGAACCGAATGGTGTACTAATATATTTAATAAAATATAGCAGAATATTATTACAACCATGTAAAGTCAACAGTGGTATTAAGAACCATCATCACTGTCATTAAAAAATGAGAGATTTTTTGTTTTTGCCTGCCTGCCTCCATGCTCTGCTATTCCTCTGGGCTCCATTCGTTTCTTTGGGGTAGGAGCCTGTGGGGAAGCCTCTGTCCCTCCTCCCCAAATGCCCTCGCCTTCCTATAGGCCTGCCCTGCCCAGGAAGACAGAGCACAGCTGCAGAAGGTGCTCTAGGATTGGCACCTTCACTCCATAAGATGCACAATTTCCCTCTCTAGAAGGTTCCTACTGTGTTCTTTAGAGGCCACGGCTGTCAATTTGGATAATCTTGCATTTATAAAACACAAAATACAAGCTGTATCCTTCACTCAGTACTCATAGCCACAATGCTAACAACATTGCTATCAGCTGAGATATGACCTTGAAGACTTGCATTTGCATCAGAAATTGTATTGGCTAGATGATCTTTCCCTCTACACATAAAGCCATGAAGTTAAAAAAAAAAACTGCTGTTGGCTGAGTCACTTCCAAACACTAGCATTTATTGACTTATCTATCACCCATAAGGTCTTGTTGAGCACAATCATGAGCTCATTGTAAAGTGAATAAATTAGGTGGAATTCTAAGAAAATTAGGCCAAAGAAATTTTGCATGATAGTGTGGGAATGTCAGTGTATGCTTGTACAGTGGCCTAACCACCCCCCCACCCCCAGAATGGGGTAAAAGTGTCTTAATGCACTTTTTGAGACCCATAGCTCAGCACAAGACTTACACAGGGCTTAGGCTGGCCTAAGTAGAGGTTAGTATTGCAGTCTTATTGTATAAGTAGACTTTCTTATGGAGATGCCATTGCAAAGTTATCTGATTGCAAAGTGAATACATTGATAAGTTAGGGTTAAGTTATATTTAATGTTTCAGTCCACTGCCCTGACAGTTAAAAAAATAATTGAAAAGTAGTTGTATGTGCCCATAGTATCCTTGCCTAGCCAACTTTATGCTTTTGCTATGCCTTTGTGTTTAAAACCTGTACTCTCATTGAAATGCTTATGCTTAGGAGAACTGCTTCACATATCATCTCTTACCTCTTTGAAGTTATAGTTCATTGCTGAGCACGTACTTCACAGGTAAGGTCACTGTTTCAATCTTTGGGTTTGCTAATTAAAGAAAGTTAGGTTTAAGAAAGATCTTTGCCTCGGACCAGTGATAGGATTCAAAGAACTTAATCTATGCCCATCTGGCAGCCACTTTTAAATGGCTATTTTTATACTTTATATGTTCTATCTCTTGTTAACAACCGGTTCTGTAGAGTAGGTGCGAAGCTGCTGAAGTCCACCGCTGCCTCGGACCTAGGAAAGCAAAGACTGTCAGTAGGGCCTTTGATGGGAGTTTCTTAAAAGCAACCCATCACTTAGGCTGCAATCCTAAATACAGTTTCCTGGGAGTAAGACCCATTGAACACAATGGGGCTTCCTTTTTAGTAGACGTGGTTAGGATTGCACCCTTATTCAGGCTTATGCTGAATAAGTAGGCTGGTGCCAAAGTCGTAGGCTGGGGCCAAATTCATAGGCCCATATCCTAAAGTCATACTCGCATAGAAGGTATGTTCTCTGCTAGGGATTCCTGAGACCAATAAACATCCATTGCAATTTCCATACTTTAGAGCAGGACTTTTGATATAACTTCTATCCTTTTTTTCTCCCATATCCTGTTCCATAGTTGTTCTGTTCAGAAAGCTTAGTAGCGGTTGCTATTTGGTTCATCTTGTAAGTATAATCAATATTTATGCAGTCTGAAAAGTCATGATTGTGGGAAGAGTCTACCAACTTGGGAGTCACTTGTACAAAACATCAGGCAGAACATCTCACACTTTGTCCTTATTACTTACTGCCTGATTTGGCTATGGTTTAAAAACTAAACTTTCTGTATTTATACAGTACATACTGTATATGTACTGAAAATACAGTATATGCACATACTGTATTTATACCCAACGTGCCTTATGTACATATATAGTGAAAAGTATATCAAAACACATAATTTGTTTCTGTGTTCCAAAGGGTATCACAGTAAGGATACAAGTATGAACCACTGGGAATGATGCTATCTTGGGAAAAACAGAAACAGATGCTCTCCCCCTGGTAAAGGGTGCCAATACTGTCTCTTTATCCAATTGGCAAAGGCCTCATGTTTTAGAGCACAATCCTATTCCTTTCTGCTCAGGAGTCCTTTGATAGTCAATGGGACTTTCTCCTAGGAAAGCATGAATGGGATTGCAGCCTTTGAAACTGACAGTATATTTCCCTGCCTCTATCCACATTCTTTGGGCTCATGTGCCATCATCCTCATCAGAACTCCCCATGCAAAAGTTTCTCCCCCTCCTGAACACTTTATGTTTTGTTTTCATGAGTCAGCTCTAACTTTAAAAGAGGCATCATATTGAGTCAGGTAGACACTGAAAGTGCCATACAGAAATTTTGTACCTTTCCACTGCACAGCAAACACGTAAATCAGCCACCTGAAAGCTGTTGAATGTATATGGGAGCAGGCAGAACATTGTGATCTTGCGTGGAGAGTGGGAGAGTGGGTGGGCTTCTATCAGATTCACTGTGGTATTAGACACATTATTAGTGATTGGTATTGTTATCTCTCAACTGAAGTGAACTCATTTAGCCTCTACAATATTTCAGGGCTTGGGGTAGATATTAGTCATCCACTATCTTGTTCTATTCATAGGCTCACTACAGTACCACCAGTACCACCTCCACCAGCTGGGAAATTGGAACAACCGGTTCTGGCGATCCAGGGCGATCCGGTCTCAGTCCACCTGTGTTATGCATCTTCCACTTTGTCCTGTGAGGCCTATATCCAGTAAAGTGCTCATAATAGGCAGAGCATTCTGTGGCTTTCACACACAATGGCGCCTTGGGTGAGGAAAAGAGATGTAGGGCGCAATCCTAACCTAGGCTGGCACAACTCATTGGTCTTTCCATTTCTGTGGTGATGTAGGGAGACAAGCGCATGACTGTGCACTGGCCTAACCTTCCCCAGGAGTGGGGCATATGTGTCAGTGATGGGATTCAAAGAAATTAACAACCGGTTCTCTGCCCATCTGGCTGCCACTTTTAAATGGCTATTTTTAAACTTTATATGTCCTATCTCTCGTTAACAACCAGTTCTATAGAGTAGGTGCAAACCTGCTGGAGCCCATCACTGATATGTGTCTTATCTGACACTCCCAGGTCAGCACAAGATTTATGCAGAGGCTTAGGCTGCCCTAACTGGAGATTAGGATTGTGTTCATCCTTGGGAGTGTCAAACTCATTTCTTACAAGGACCCATGTACATGTTGAGGAGCCTGCTGAGGGGCAGAAATGATGTCATTAAACAGAAAGTGACATCACTAAGCAGATAATGGCTAGAAATAAGTACTTTGTTCTTGCATACAAAAACATACTCCAAGAAAGAATGGGGTAACTGATTCTCCATTCAGAATACCTCAGAAAGCAAAGACTGAGAAAATCATATAGCGTGCAGTTAATTTGATTTTGTGCAAGAGAAAGAAAGAAAAAGGGAAATATTGCGAGGAGTTGGTGGGTCTTTGGTGACGACTGCATCATGCACTAAGGTTACCATTCCTTTTCAATGAGGCTTAAGAGTGTTGTATCTCAGACATGGTGCAAGTAGTACAGGTGCTCGCCACTTGGCCCAATTTGACTCAAAATGGCATCTCAGAAAGAGAGTTACAAGGCATAAACTAACAATCAGTGAGGGAGTAGCCTTAACTATGAAAAAAATCACCTCCAGAGTACCATTGGATCCTTTTGACCCTATAAAAAAACCACAGGTACCAAAGGGTTAATTTGGCCCCTTTATAAAAACCTTTTGTTTGTCTTCCAATTACATTGTACATTAAATATTTGTATAAAATATTGATAAACAGAAGCATATTTGTCTTAGAAATCTACACAGGCATTTTCACTTAGCCATTCATTAGGCTGAAGAGCTCACCTTGCATTTACAACCCAATCCTATCTACACTTTCCTGGAAGTAAACTACATTGACTCTGGGACTTTTGTTGGAGTAGATATGCATTGGATTGGCCTCATGAATTTTACACAAGTGCTTTCCCATGCATCAAATTTATCCCACAATCTTCAACTGTAATCCTACTGTCATTCTATAATCATCCTACTATCTGAGTAGTATCTTCAGGTAGATTCTATTGTCAAATATGGGCATGTCAGACCACTAACTAACCAGGGGGATTATAAGCATTAATAAAACTATACAGAAGAACAAAAACAATAGTGCTGTGAGTCACATTGTTAGGGCCTAATGGAGAAATACACGAAAGGTCAGGTCACTAATCATTAGAGTTTGAAAGATACACATGCATGAAGTTGGATCAAAAAGACCTGATGGTACCTGGCAAGGGTTAAAGAGAGCCAGCCGATCAAGCCACGCTGCCTTTTTTTGAGGAGAAGGTTAGCTGACCAGCCCACAGTAGTTCAACAGCTTAGGCAGTGCTTAGAGAGACAGAGGCAGAAGTCTGGAAAGGAAATCAGTTTGTGAATTGTTACCAGTCCTGGCTGCCAGTTGGTACAGTGGTCCTTGGATGGCAGCTCGGCAGGGAGTGGCTTAATCAGTTTTAAAAAGGGTTTAAGCTTCACTGGGTGACAGCAAGATAGGATGCAATGGATGAAGGGAGAGCAAACAACATAAGGCTCTAAATTCATTGAACAATTTTGCTTCCTTGAATCCTCCAGAAAGGTGGAGCGATTCAATCAGGGGAGCTTTTCTTGCTTTTTGAACACCCTTGCTGGGTTTTGCTTTTGATTTGCCCACCAAGCTGAGGTTAGAGTAATTTTAGAGGACAATTGCCTTATCAGATTGCCTATCTTATACATAGATCAGGCCATGAGTTTGTTGAATTGAAGGTGCAAAATTTTTACTTCATTTTGCAAAAAGAAGTTCCAAACTCAGTCCCAATCTTAGGGGATGGACACACACACACACACACACACACACACACACACACACACACACACACAGAGAGAGAGAGAGAGAGAGAGAGGTTGTCAAATATGCTGTTCTATCATGATTTCGAGCTCTAAGCCATCAGGATTTTGAATGCACCATTTGTATCAAAGGAAAAACAATTCTAAATTCAATCTTTGAGCATTGGAATCCATGGAACAATTATGGTTGAAATGTGTGGTCTTCTTGGTCTGTGAACCTGTGGCATTTGGTTCAGCAAATCGCCACTTTACTGGCTTGGTCCTTCACTCTCCAAGCTGGTGCTCAACACCAAATACACATAAATGTACACATCCAATACACTTTGAATTAAACAGAATTTAACTATTGACCATGTGCCAAGTCCAAAATCAATATAAGAAGGGAAAATGTGTCTCATTCTCTGCATCCTTTTAAAAAGAAGCTTTAAAAGAAGCTGTGGCTGCCACTTTCACAATGTACATGCAAAGGTGCCCTGAATTTCCTTATCATGCCAACTCTAGAGCAGGTGTTACACCTTCTCTGTTTGGGAGCTGATTTTGTGGTTCTTAGAATCAGCATTAATGAAGAAATGGGGAATGAACACAAGGAATATTTCAGCACAAGAAGCATATGGATTTCCCCTTCTCTTGGTTTTAATGGCACTCAGCTATGCCATTTGTCCTTTTTTGGATCGTGTCAGCTGTTGTTCCCAGGACAGAGACAATTATCCCATCATAGGCTGTCACGAAAGCTTCACAGAAGTGGAATGTTATGTGCTTCAGGTTGCACTTAACCCTGGTGCCCTCTTAAGTATAAAACATTGCTGTGAAGCACATGTTAATGGCAGGACCCTAGGAGCACACACAGCATAGCACAAGTTACCGATCATGAGTTCACAAAGCCTTGCTGAAATATTAATTTGTAAATCTTTTCTTGCTAATTTGCTGCTAAAATCAGACTAACACATGCCTAATGCTTCGTGTATCTGGTATGCATGACAGGGTATTTAATGCTGACTAGCACTAATCCTTTTAAGCATAAATGAATGCACACTTAACTGCTTATGAAAGATATCCATGTGGATAGTGTGGTGGTTTCATATAGTATAAGGTCAAACTGATTGGCAAGCTCCTGGCTGTTTTGCTGCTGGTATTACAGTGGGGGTGAATTAGAGGCTCGTTCGGGGACTGTGATCTTCCTTGGAACCTTAAAAGCCCTCAGATTTTTTTTTAAAGAGAAAAGACACTTTCTGAAATCCAGGTTTTGGATGACAAATAGATATGTTGAGAGGGCAGGTGAAAGGAGGTGGTATTAAAAGCAAGAAATGGTAGAACAAAACTCAAAAGTTAGATTCTATCTCTTGATGCTTGGCATTGATGTATGGAATTGCCATGATTATGGTCTTGTCACAGCTGGGCTGATAAGTGATGGAAAGAGAAAAGGGCAAACTTCAGTGGAGAAAGATGGCAGAGAGCAGAAAAAGGCTAAGTAGGTCACCAGTGTATGCATAATGTTCATGTAGGAGGAATTCCTTATCGCTTCTTGGTTTAATGCATGCCCTGCCCACTTGCAGTAATATTTCAGCAGGGTTTTGAAAAAAAAAACACATCAGCAACACTTTCATCTTAAAAATTAAGTTACAGGGATTTTTAATTATCTGATTGGAAATTTTAGTGCGTCTTAAATTCTTCCTCAGTCAATGTCATATTCAGGGATTAATGGGAGACGTAATACAAAAATTTCCAATCTCATCCCTTGCAGTCACACTGAAGGAAGTATGCACTGCCTGGAACGATGGGAGAGCAACCCTGGCTGAAACGATGGTGAGAATTCAACTCCAACTAGGTTATAAAAGTCATGTGGCCAAAGGCAGGAAATTCAGAAGGAAAAGGAGGATCCCATTGAGTGCCCAGTTCACACCATTGTGTTTTGTTCCCTCTCCACAATGGTGTGAGCTGGGTCTGGTGCATCAGCCCACATTTTGTATTTCCTGCCTTTTTTTGGTTGCTCTGCCTCCTTCAACTTTTTGTTTGTTTGCAAAAGTCAGCTTTCATTCTAAAGCATACAGAAAAGGGTCTGCTGCACTTGAAATGTGTGTGCTGGTTTTTGGGCTGGTTCCCATAGTTCACACATTGGAGGCTACTGAGAGCAGAAAGGGCACCAATGCTATTGAGATGCAAAGAACACATCAGATACCCTCATTCTGCAGCAGAATTTCTTGTCCTAATTGCCAACTAAAGGCGAGAGAGGCTGTTTCAAGACACTGACTGCATATTAATTACTCTTTTGTCTGAACAAGTGGTTGTTTTCACTTGGCGAGGCAGTGAAACTGTTACCCAAAATGAGTAAACGTCCCTCTCTGATGTGCATTGAAGGGGCCCTTCCTTTTGAGGGTTAATTTAGTCTCAAAGCAGATGCACACAAAGATGGGTATCTTCTTGCAAAAGTTTACATATGCAGTGCTCAGCCCTTGGAATTGGGAATTTTTCACCAAATGACTAACAACTGTTGGAAGTTGGATCCAGAGAAATTCTCAGCCATGAACAGTTTGGCAAATGGAGATAGTGACCACTGAAAATGATTTAGGTGCAATCCTAAGAAATTTAGGCCTGTCTAACTATTTTTTCGTGATAATGTGGGGAGGTAGGCATACACCTGTGCTTTAGCCAAATCCCCCACCCTTCCAGAAATGGGGCAGAAGTGCCTTATAGCACTTCTGTGTTACCCCCAGGTCAACATGGAACTTATCATAGGGCTTAGGCCGGTCTAAGTGGAAGTTAGGATTGCAGTTACGATTGGAGATTAGGATTGCAAGACTTAGCAGTTTTAGGCACACAAACCTAGAGAGTTTGATACAACATGGAGAGCAGCATCTAATTGTGTTAACATATCAGGTCATCACACATCAAACTAAGGTGTTTCTATGCTCAGTTCTATGTCCTCCTAAAGTCATTATTTCCTCTGAAAAGTCACAGAATCTCCTTGACCTTATTAAATGAATACAGAGACATAAAGCCTACACATGTAGTTATTTGGGAGCAGGGTGACCAGCCATCCTCTTTTTTTCCAGCACACGTCCTCCTTTTCCAATGAGAGCAGGCTGTTGCAGGATTACAATTAATCTTGTAATTAATAAATTATGTGTAATAGCATTTTAAATTTAATTTAGTGTTCACTAATCACTTGAAATCAATATACCTGTACAATTGTTTTATTTTGCCATATCTTGCATTTTTCAAAGAGCCCTACATATTTGGAGTACTTGAACTTTTTTGCGGTTATTACATCAGTTCATCCTGCTTGAAAGTCCCATTCAACTCAAAGGAACCAACTTCCAAGTAGCCATGCAAAAGAGTGTTTAATAACAGCTAGAATACATGTTGAAAGAGGGTGTCAAACATAGCTATCTTATAATAAGTTTCCTCTAACTGGCCTACTACAATGCAGCTTGTCATGATGATGGCTGCCATTGTGTGGCACGACTTACTTTATGAAATAAGCCATTATAAATGGGTTGGCAAAGATCTTTCTTTGCAAAAGCACCTTCTTGCTGCAATCCAAAACACACACACTAGATAATAAGCCATACTGAAAACCATGGAATCTATGTAGCTTGGGTTCCTCTCAGTTCTTTTTTGTTTGTTTACATTTAAAGACTTCTCAAACTTGGACATAATTAATCCTCCTTATGCCCTAGTCTTATCCAGGACTGGCTCAGAGCATGCTGCGACACCAATGCATTATGTGC
The DNA here is from genome assembly GCA_030015325.1 of Cryptoblepharus egeriae. Lineage (NCBI taxonomy): Eukaryota > Metazoa > Chordata > Lepidosauria > Squamata > Scincidae > Cryptoblepharus > Cryptoblepharus egeriae. Next base: position 64,163,203 of record JAREYC010000001.1, on the reverse strand, counting down.
TGCATGCACGGAGCCAACCAGGATGTCTTAGTAGGCTTTGTACGTACCTTGTTTGTAGGTTGCCTGGTCCCCCATAACCACATTAGGTCTTTACCAGCGCTATAGCTGGTGTGAATTGAGATAGCCAGGTCTGGTTCAGGAAGAGGGAAAGCATTTGGCATGCACTAATGCCACTAAGATCCTATCCTCTCCTTCTTCTGGCCCAACCCCCATCCCAATATTTCTCCACAACTAACTCAGTGGCAACAGCAGAAGATCAGCAGTCTTTTCACCCACATATGGCTTCGGGACCTTGCACTGGTGGCAACACTCAGAAAGGGTGTTGAATACCTATGGAACAAATGGCCTATGAGATTTGTCAGTGTACTGTATTGTGCATCAAGGTGCAAGAGTTCAAGGGTCAATAACTAAGCTATCTACAGATCATTTCCAACTACAGTTTTGTCCCATTCAAGAACAGTAGTAAGAAGGTTTTTTTTAATCTGCCATCATCTTTTGGCAGTTGCTTTCTGAACTCTCGAGGATCATTATTGATTTACAGAGCATCATGGAAAAATGTGAAATGAAAACATTATTAAAGTATTACAGGAAAAAATAAATGTGATTTTTAAATTGCATGCAAAGCACAAAATGGTTAATATAATAACGTGTGATGTGTGAATACTTTAATGCTGCAATTTCTCAGCGGATGGCTTTGCAAAAATCAGATGTAATACAAGAGCTGATTTTCAGCAAGCATAGACAATTCCTCCTGAACTTAGGAATGTTATTATTGGAGGCGAACACTGCAGTGGCTTTAAGCAATTCCAAAAATGCAAAGCTTTTTGGCTTAGAAGCAAAAGGAAAGTAATCAAGAACTCAGAATTGAATCAGTACAACTCACAAATATTCATTGCTGAGCATCCAATGTATTCAATTTACATTTGTAAAAATCTATCCATGTTTCCCTTAAAAAAATCACACCACTTAAAACTGTAAATTACTTTTAATTTAGATACTTTTAGGATTAGCAAAATGGCTGCCTTTCTCCCAAAATTCCCCCACCCCCAGCAGCCTCGACCTGCCCCCCCACACAACCCCCACACTGGGATTAACAGCAAGGACAATGACAACAAACTAACCACCCCCAGTTCTTCAACCTCTGTGCTGGCGTTTATGGACCAAGCGCTGGCTGCAGGCCAGCCTCTGACAGAATGTCTGGAGTCCCCAGAGCAGCTGGAATTCATTTTCTCCCTTCAAATCCATGCACTTTTCTATGAAGTTTCAGCTGGGCATTACTGTGTGTGTTTGGGAGTGTTCAGTGCAAGAGAAAATAAATCTGATGTATGTCTTTCTTGTATTTCCTCACACACACGCCCTCACACACACACTTGTACAAAATGGAGTCATTCATAAATCTTTACAAATGGGCTATACCTAGAAATGTTTTCCAGTAAAGTCAGAGCCTTTTTGGCAATCACAATTGCTGCAACGGTCAACAATCACACCATTCGGAGACTTGTCTGCACCCCTCCTTTTTTGGAGTCCATTTACAATCCATCTTGTGCACCGCTTGGCCAACCAGCCACTTTGGCCAAGTTTCAACAGTGCCCAAGGCTCTCCTCTCTGGGGTGCTGTTCCTCAAATGTTACACTGCAGTTAGGTGAGAACTGTGTGCCATGGGATGTTCTTGTTTTGTTTAGTTCAAGTTAGGTTCAAGTCAGAATGGAAAACAAAAAGAAGACATGGAAGAAACAGTCACAAAATCACGCATTGCAGTTTGTGGGAACCAGTTGCTCTGTCACCACGCCACTTGGTCTTCTTTTTCTTTTGGCTCTTCTCTGGGACCTGTTGCCTGTGGAGGAACATAAAATGTTTAAGTCCCAGCTCTAAGGCAGAAGTCTGGCTGTTCCAATTAGATGCTGTGGGTACCTTCCTGGGGACACAAGTATAGGAGGGCAGGCGTAAATGCAGTAAGTTGGTGGCTGTGGAAAGATTAGCACCTTGTCCATTCCCCCACTTCAGAAGCAGCCCATTTCATTCATAGGTCACAACCCTCATCAATCTAGGCTGGCAGAAGCTACCCATCTACTGATTCACATGGTGGTGAGGGGCGTCCTGTGCAAGTCTGTGCACTGACTTGACCCCCGCAGGAGTGGTGCAGAAGTGCCTTATGACACTTTTGGCAAGACCCCCAGGCTAGCATGGGACTTGTGACGCCCTAACTGGGGACTAGGATTGCACTGACAAATAAGCAGTCATGAGGCTTTCCATTTTTTTAATACAGGCATCCCCCACTTATTGGATAGGTTAGGGACAGAGTAAAATCCAAAAGTGAAAACTGTGGAAAAGTGGAATCCAGTCTTTTTTCAACTTGCAAATGCAAAATGGTCACAAAAAAGACATAAATATCACTTGCAGAAGCCTAAATGACAAATATTTTTAACACATTGCCAAAATATAAAACAAATTACAGTAAAATGAACAAAGGTACAAAGGACAAATGAACTTTGTCCTCTGTGTGGACAAAGGCACGTGTGGACAATGAATATCTAATGTATTTGAATGATGGTTTTTTATTGAAGAAAGTAATAAAGAAATGTAAAAAAACAGTTTGATCACCATGTCACATGTACATCAACATTAGGGAAGGTAATTGTAGTCTTTTGACCAGCAGAAAGAGTTTGAAAGAGTGAAACCTGTGTTGAATGAATGAGTCTTGGGTATAATCAGAAGGTGTTGAAAGAGCGGAATCATCAGAAAATGAACTGTCAGAAAGTGGGGGATGCCTGTACTCTTAAAAAAAATTCTTTCTCCAGCTGTTGCTTACAAAAATGTTGGCTGATGAGAACATAAGCCAACCTCCCTTCTTGTATATTTTATTTAGTGGTTCAACCTGATGATTCAAACCCAACTGGACAGGCTGCAGCTCTCCCACATGTCAGGTGGGACTTTTTTTTTTTTTACTCCCGCTTGGTTCCCAGGTTTTTTGAATAGGAGATTGACTGAGAACTTTACTTATGCAAAGCATGCAGTCGCCACAGATCCTGGCATTAAGCTCAGCCTTTGCTGCTCAACCTAGGCCTTGTGCCATTTCCCTTGAGAGAGACTTGGCTCCGGTCAGTGAATACAGGAAATGGAAAAGGTGCCAACGTTCTGTCTAGGAGGGAAGTAGGAATTCTGCTGTGAAGAAGTCTGTTGAAAAGGCTAAACTAAATGGCACTGTGGTATGGCGACAGCTTCTGCAGGAAAAGTTTCATGCAGTTTAGGTGTCAAGATCCAGTTTCTTTCCCACCTACTACATCCCACTCCCTTCTTTATCATGTAAATGCAATTCCCCCAAATTGGGATTGTCACTGTATTTTGGGACATATGGCCACCCTATATGCTGAGGAAATGAAACACTGAAATGAAACATTTCAGCCTTATTTCTGAAATGGGTGCTGGCAGACACCCAGCACTTCTGTCCTAGCAAATGTTCAGCAATGTGGATGAAAGGTCAGTGTAGGATTTTTTTTAATGTTAATATACAAAATCCAGAATCACTTGTGTCAGTGAAGGAGCTGCACATTGAAAGAGCTGCAGCTAAAGACATGCAGAATACAATGTACAGAAATTCATTTGGGGCCAATGGTTAGTTAGGGGGAAAAGGACTCTTCCTAGCAGTTCACATGGAAGAGAGAAAAGGATAGGAAAAGGATACAAAATACATACAGAAGAGTGCATTTAAAGGGACATTTAAACTTTGTTTAAACTTTGCTCATTCTGAGACTGTACAACCTTTGCTAGCCACTACTTCACCAGAAAATTGCTTGTGATGTGCAGTTAAAATGAGATTACCAGTTTTGGGGATAATCAGGGAAATGGGGGAAGGCGCATAGGTTTAAATTTGGTCCTTTTTGCTGTACGTATTGCTTACTGACAATGCATACATATCAAAGAGACTAGTGAAAGCAGGCAGTAATACATGTCCTCAGTTATAATGTCGCTAACATGTCTTCTTTCCTGGGTGGTCAAAATTCCTTTTTCTACTCATGGCTGCAACTCCCTGCAGCTCTCCTGGTTTTAATTACAGTCTCATGAGTTTTTCATGTGTAAACAGTCAGTAACAACTCCCCACAGGTAGACTTGGTTGGTGAATACAAGTCTAGTCTTGGCAGACTAAGGCCCTGACTCAAGTGTTTTTCAGTCTTCCACACAAGCAATTTGTAAGTCAGTGAAAACACTGATTCTTGTGACTTGAGCCCAAGTCATCTAAGGCTACAATCCAGAGTAACTATGGGACCTTTTACACCGATGTAGGTATGGTGCCACCCATGGGAAACCTATGGGAAATGCATAAAGCAATCCAGAGTAAGAGCAATCCAGAGTAAGTGCCTCTTATGTCTTCCCATAGTTACTCTGGATTGTAGGGTAAATGAATCTATTTCCCAACACTGCAGTCCAGTCCTACGGCACCAACATTAATTCTGTTCCCTGGGGGTATTTCAACAACAGAAATTAAGTGTTAAAATACTGTGATGTTTTATATTTTCTTTCAACTTTTCTTTTTCAGAGTCCTGTGAAATCTCCTACATGGACACTTAAGACATCAAAAGATTTGTGGTCAGCAACATATCCTCTTTGACAAATGGATAACTCTGGCACCTGTCTTTGAGGATACAGCACAACATCTTAATTACACTTGTGCTATATCTACCTCTGGAAAATCCAATTGATCTGCAGCATTTTTCATGAGAGGTAATGAGATCCACAGAGACATCTTAATGGCAGTTTCTTCCCCCAAATATGGAATGTACCCGTAGCTAAGTAATCCTGATCCTGTCGGTCAGACCAGCCATGACCACAGGGGCTGTGTTGCTAATGCAACGTAACGGGCATGGAAGGTTCCCATGGAAGGATTAAACCAGCATTTGATTCAATCATGTTTGTCTAACCTGCAGTGGGCAGAAGTTTTGTTCCCACTACAAGTGTTACCCCTACAGATCCAACCCAGCATAGTAGGGTGGGATACAAGGGGAGAAACTTTATCCTGTGTTTGTTGCTGCATCTGCTGTGTTGAGGACACCATGAAATACAATCTCATGCATCAAATTTTTTAAAGGATAATAAGCAAAAGCAGGCAGAGGCAAATCTTCCACACTGAGATGTTCAGTCTGTGGATGCATAGCAATCCAGCAAAGAATGTCTCTTGCAAATGAATGCACAGGGGGCAGATTCATGCTTCAGCCATTCCACTTCAATACAGGGATTTGTCAAGTGAATTGGCAGCATTTTCTCTGCTTGGTAGGCTGGAGAAAAAGCACAACGCAACTTTCAAATGGAGAAATATGTGCAGTGCCTCTAGACTTCAGCCAAGAAAGCAAAAACCAGACATAGCAATGGAAATAAGAGTAAAGGAAACCCAAAAAAGCAAGCTACATTTCCAACCATGTCAAAATTGGCCTGGACATCTGGTGAACAAGGCAGGTTAAGAACCCAGACCTGAGGGATCTATACTGGTCTGATGCAGCAGTAGGGCATAGCAAGTATGCCACATGCCTGCCTCCTTTACACTCACTTGCTACTCCTGTTACACCATCCAACCAAAGTTCACTGGAACCATATAATCTTATTAGAGAGAGCAGAAAAAGTTCCATGAAGCCTGGCAATAGTGAAAGCTATTTTAGCACTATTGCTAAGAACATGAGCAGGATTGGGACACAAATCTCCTGATACTTGAAGGGATATACTAAAACTCCTCTTCATCAGGTGGTGCTCTAGTGGCCTTCAACCTTCATTCTCATAAGTGTCATGACTCCAAGGTTGAAAACTTTTCAGGAAAACTTCAGAAGTTTATCAGTCAAGGATGATAAGCTTTCTTGGAAAGCTTATCCACAACTATCCAATTTCTTTTGCAGTGTACAGTTTACCAGAGTACTAGATTTGTTCTAGAGCACACTCTCAGTTTGCTGGAAGACAGAGGTGCCCAGCAGTGGGCAGCTGTCCCCAGTGCACCTGATGTGCCCAACCAAGGATTTGGGGGAAAAATTAGATAGCTGCGCATGGGAATAAGTGCCTAGAAGTCATCACTTTACACAATATCAAGATGCATAAGTCTTGACTCACCACGTAATATGCTCAAAGCTTAAAACAATGGTCGTATGCTAGAAAAGTACAGGTGTGCCCCAGTATCTTCAAGCAGCCTTCTGAATAGCCACTTTTCCCCACAAATATATCACCCTGTATTCTCTTCCTGACCACAATGCCTTCTGTGGTGACATTGGGAAAAATGAGGAGACCTCAAGGACCATCAACCTGAAACCCAAAGCATGAAAGCTCACCTGATTACTCTAACAAGGTCATGGAAGGCCTTATCAACATTCAGTGGAGGGTCCTTGGCACTTGTTTCTATATAAGGAATCTGGAAAACAAAAGTTCATTAAAATATATAACTGTAGAAAAAAAACATGAAAGCATCCAAGAGAAAGGAAGAGATGTCATCACAGAAAGAATGGAAGATGTCTGCTATTCCCTCAGCAAACCTCTAATAATTTTAAGGTTCAGAAAACAAGTCTGCTGTTAAGGGAGAATTACACCAATATGGGATATTGGAGAATTAATAGCATATTTAGGAGTTTCTTCTTCTGTGTTATACACTTACATGGCAGATGGTGTCTTCACAGATATATCCTTGATAATTAACATAAGGCTAATGTGCAGTTATGTAAAATTAAGACACTGCTTCCCCAAGCATATTAGGAATGATTGTTTGGAAAGAGCAGTGCTGAGTTTTCCAGAGTTACCAGGGGGTTCTGGCAAGAGGGAATGACTTTTAAGTCATAAGAAGTGCTCCACTGGTTCAGGCCAAAGACCCAGATAGTCCCCCTTCTTGTATCTCAGAGTGCCACCAGATGCCTTAGGGAGCACACAACAAGGTACTGGTATCCTGGTGCCATTCTCCTCCTCCTTTTCCTTGAACAGATACTTTATTTGCTGTTTTACCTACACACTTGGTCTCAAGAGGGACTTTGTCCTAAGGATGCCATCTGCAGCTCTGGCAAGGACTTACTTGCTAGCAGGTCCTAGCTATAATCTCTAATTCTGTCACTGTTTATCTCAATATCCCACATTTTCATGGATATCACATGACATGAACAACATGTCCATCACAAGTCCAACTGGCATTTAACTTTTTCTACTGGGATCTCACCAGTGGTGGGCTCCAGCAGGTTCACACCTACTCCATAGAACTGGTTGTTAACGAGAGACAGGACATATAAAGTTTAAAAATAACCATTTAAAAGTGGCTGCCAGAACCGGTTGTTAATTTCTTTGAATCCCATCACTGGATCTCACTGGATAGTAGTATGAACTCTACTAGGACAGAACCATCAGTTCTATCCCAGTACAGTTTACTCTGAGTGGTATCTGCTTCTAAAGTCTATGAGTCATGAAACAGATGACTATTAAAGCAAATAGCTTGGGACAGAATTGAAGGACATACGTTGTGCTTTGCTGCCATTTCCTTTCCCTGCTCCCGGGTGATTTTTCGCAAATGCATTAGATCAACTTTGTTAGCCACCAAAATCATTGGAAAAGATTCTCTGAAAGACAAGACGAATAAGGGAGCATCAGTACAACATTTCCTTTTTCCATTTTGTTAGTTGCGATACTCTTTTTAGTCCTAAAGCTTCCTTTTGTACACTTCGTCATAGATTACACCACACATAATGCTGCTCCTTCAATACCTTCAGAAGTTCACTTATATGGTGAATTGCTATTTAAAATGTAAATCAGGTAAGATAAATTCATTCTAAAGAAGTTCAGCCTCACTGAAAATGAAGATATTCTGAGGTTAGTTCCACAGCTAGATCAATGACAAGATTCTCTCCCTAGGACCCAAACAAGGAAATCTTTAATATAGAACCTTCCACAGAATTTGTTGTGAGTTGACAACACCCTTCTTTCTGAGACACCTACCTGTCTTTGACTCGCAAGATGAGTTGGTGGAATCTGTCCACATGCTCAAAGCTGGCTTTATCTGTGACTGAATAGACTATGAGGAATCCATCTCCTGTCCTCATGTATTGCTCTCTCATTGCACTGAATTCTTCTTGGCCTGCGGTGTCCAGGACTAATGAGGGGAGGAAGAAAGGATTCTTGATCATCCTGCCTGATATACCACGTGTATTTACCATATTTGACCTTAGACCACCTTTCTGAGACAACATATTCAATTCACAAATATGGATGTGAACAGCACACACACAAGATGAATACTAATCTTATCCAACTTCTTAGCTCCAATGCAGTCCCAAGGCAAGGTAACAAATCTTCCCTTGTCTTGATGAGTCCAATTTGCCTCACCCCATTGGCATAGATATATGGGCAAAGGAAAATATTTTAGGATTGGGCCCATAATCCATAGACAGAGTTCCTGTGCGTACATATCATGGCTACTTCAACCAGATTTCCAACTGTGAATTCATATTCATTTCCAAAGGTTTGTCAAGGGCTATGAAAGGCATTGTCAGGGGCTACTGTTCCTATTGCTTTATTGCCAGAATTTGGGATTTTCCAGAGTATTTGATGGGTATTAAAATTTAGTTGTGAAATGTGGGCAACCCTGCATAATATAGTATTGTTTTGATTGGTTTATTTTAAATAGAGATGCATTAAAGAGATGAATTAAAGAATTTTGGCCCAATCCTATCCAACTTTCCAGGATCAATATAGCAATGCAAGTGGGGTTGTGGTGGTGGAACAGCCACGGAGGCCTCCTCAAGATATGGGAACATTTGTTCCCTTACCTTGGGGCTGCATTTCAACCGCTCAGGTGCAAGAAAGTGAATAGGAATGGGCCCTTAGTATGTATGTGAAAATAATTTTTAATTTGCAATATATATGTGGTAGAGCCAATTCCACTTTCTTCTAAGCTGGGAATCATCAAATATAACTTTTATGTTCTTATTAAAAATGATTGGACAAATTTATAGGGATTTGTCTCTCAGTAGGTTTAGCCATAAAGGCTCAAATGAATCGCAGTATTCTTTGCAGCACACTTCTAAATACCAAGTTTTTCAGACTGGCATTGAGGAAAGCTGTTGCTTTCATGCCCTGCCTCTAAGGTTGCAAGAAACAGTTGAGTGACCACAGCTGGAAAGAAGGACGCTGTAGTAGATATTCTGATCCAGTTGAGCTGTTCTTAGGTTAATTTACAGCACAATTTAGTGCCATTTATTTTTGCAGAGTGCACGTGGTAACACGGTATACTAGCTTGACAATTACTGTTTTATATTTATACTCTTGCTTTTTCTTGCAGAGGCACTTGTTTTTCCCCTTGGAGAAATGGCTGGAAAGGAAGGCAAATATTTGCTCCATACAATGGCAGGCTGTGTGGGTCCAGTTTGGAAGCACACTGTGGGACTTATTGAGAATATTCTTCCCTTCATATAAAGACGTTATTTTCCATTGCTCTTCATTGCCAGATTGAGAAGGCACAACTTCAAGGCCACTCCTAAGTAACGGTTCCAAAGCCATTAAGAAGAGAAAAGAAAAACTCAGGACGAAAAGGGGATTATACTGTAATTATGACCTGTAAATTCTTGTTTGGCTTGCAGAACTAATGAGGAGATTGAAAATGACAGGGAAGGCACGCGACTCAGATTTCTCATGGGATAAGAGAAAATGTCTGAGAGTATGGCTTCCAGTAATTCTTTGCCATGTCTCTCTTTTGGAAGTTAATTTCTACCCTCTGTCAACATACAGGGTTCCCCCCCCCCAAAAAAAAGTATCCAAAGATGTATGTGAAGACATGTAGAAACAAATGATACATATGTAATCGCTGTGTATAAAATCTAAAAGTATTAACTAAAGTATCTAAAAGTATTTAAGTATAACCAAAGTATTTTGGTTACTTTTTTTGGGGGGGGGCACCTTGTATTACTTGAGCATAACACCACTAAACTGTTTTCCGAACTGCCCTTCTTGACCAATTGAGCATCCTGATTTTCTTAATGGCCAGTCAGATATCTTCAGGAAACCCAAGACAGTAAAAGTAAAATGAAGTAATATGAAGACAGTGACCTGTCTATACCAAGCATACTCGTAAACCACACAAGTTCCTCCACTCATTAAGATATCATCTTAAGTATTTCTTTAAGGCGTCACAAGACTTTGTGCTGCAACAGACTATCGTCTGGATTTATTAGTACCTCATGATAACACTAAGATTGCATAGCTTTTAACATTCGACCAGTGTTCCTCATCTACCTTCCAAATCATAGGCAGGAAGAAAAATGGACCCCAATCCTCTCCAATTCTCCATGATGTAGTTGCTCCTATGGAGTGTGTGCTGCATCCGATGCTGGTGGTAGGCAGCGATGGAGGCCTCCCAAAGATAATGGGGACATTTGTCCCCTTATCTCAGGGTTATAGCTGCAGTGGCGCTAGCACATTGGATAGGACTGGGAACATGGTTTGGTTCTTCTGTATAGTTCCTATTAACCACACCCCCATTTATCGCAACCTCTTATTATTTGAATATTTTAGGTGCTCCCTCTATAACATTTCAGTAAATGAGATGATATTGTACTATTTCTTGGCAACTCATGCCCAGCCACTCCATGTGCATTTAACATTTTGGAGAAATTTACTGTATGATAACAGAGTCAGAGCACAGAGCTTTTCTCTGCGGCACAGAAACACTAATGCAGTTCTGAATTGCCAGTTTGCCTTTGGCCGAATCTGCAATCTGTTGTTTTGATCCTGCCCTGGTCACATGGCAGCTTTCTACAGGGGACAGTAATAAACCAGAAGATTTAGGACATTATAACCTAGAGAAAAAGAGAGATCATACTTGAATTGTTTATCTTGTGTTTTTTATTTATTTTATTATTTATCATTACTATTTATTTATCTTGGGTATTGTATGTATAATAGAATGGATGCTGCTTGATGGCTTCTAACACCAGAATCCAAAATTATTATTATTTTTCTCCAACAGATGGAAAATAATTTAACCCCAGGTAGGGGGCAGCTCAAACCATGAGACAAGGCAGAGGATTTACATGTAAGCAATCACACTGCATGTGTACAAATGTATTTCGCTCATCAGCCACTGAATATGGCAGCCCCAGGAGGGAAATAATGCAAATAGCTGGGTACAGGGAAACTTGCTGTGGCTGTCACAAGCCATGACTTGAATAATAACCCACAATTTACGGATGCAATGGCCTTAGGTGTCCTAGCAGCCCATTACAAATCAACTTCTGCCACATTTGCTCTGAGCCAAAAAAGTTTTGTTTTTCCCAAAAACTCACCTGCCCTTTTAAAAAAACTCAAAATGACCAAAGAAATAAAAAGGAAAAGCCCTCTGAACCCACAAGTGAGTCAGTTTCAATTGAATTTCTATTGGTTATTTCTGTGAATTTGCTGGACTAGGATTGACAAAGGTGACTTGGGCTGAAAGATATGCTTGGTCATTATAGTTAACAAAGTTGCTTTGAGCAAGATGACTCACTTTCTCAAAGCATCCCAGTTATACCAGTTTAAACTCTTTGGCAAATGGGCAGATATCAATGTGGCCAAGAGCTGGTCAAGCAATACTAGTAAACGCATATTACTCCACTCTATTTAGCCCAGGGAAGCCAGAGATGGCTGCAAGTTTTTCTTATGCCAATGGCATTAAATGGACAAAAAAGCAGGACTGGGATTTGTGCAGCCTTGTTTCTCCTGCTCCCTGCTTTCTGATAATGCATAGTAGAACAAAAACAGGCAATGTGACATTTCCCCCAAGTGGCAACCAGTAAAGAACAAAAGGTGCAGCAGTTTCTTAATCTTATTTACCGAACACTTTCAGGGATGTGTCATGCTGTCAATGCTAGCTACCATATATCTTGTAGCATCCACTTTCACATAAATTTTCTCTCATGATGTTCTCTACTAGATTCTTTCAAAAGGGTTCGGCCTTTTTTTCCTACGTAACTTACCTCAAGCAAAATATATAGTCTTTGTATAAGTGGGTTAAATGTACACTGTAGCCAAAAAGTCACATTCTGAATCCAATGAAACTTCAGTGGAAACCCATATCCGGTGGGTTATGGAAGGATCAAAACTCTAGCTGATATCCTAGTATACTGAGTGCAGGTGTCCCTGGTTATTCACTATGGTTCTGTTCTGGAATCTCCCATGGATAAATAAATCCAAGCATAAAGAAGAAAATGGAAAAATAGGTTTAAAGACCCAAATCCAGGTTTTTTTTTGCTCCTTTATTGTGCCTAATTAAATAAGGTATTGCCTCAGTATTGGCAGGGGTTTTTATTCTGGGGCTGAAAAATGGAATGGTTGCTTCCATGACTGCTTCTCTACAACAGCAGAAAAGCTGTTTTTTAAACTGCGATTTGCAGTGGCCATTCGCAAATCCGTGAATAAACAAACCAGTGTCTAACAAGGTTGGCACTGTACTATACTGTATTCAGTATTATACACTTGTACTAAGACACTATGCTTGCAGATACTAAAGTGCACAGAAAGGGTAAATACATAAAATTAAACCGGCTTAAATTTGGTGGTGCCATACCATAACCAGAATAGGTAACTCACCGTCTAGAATTGCCCATTGCCCATCTATTTCAGTGTGCTTCAGGTATGAATCTTCAATGGTTGGGTCATAGTCTGGCACAAAAATCTTTTGGAAAAACTGTATGGTGAGAGCACTCTTCCCCACACCTCCATCCCCAACCACTACCAGCTTGTACGTTGGTAGGTTTTCACTTGGGACAGCGCTTGTAGCCATGGTGCCAACAGGAGAGACCTGGAAAGAGAAAAAGAATCCTTCTAAAACAATAAATTGGCAATAACAACGTATATATTGGTGTTTTAAGTCAGGCATGTCCAACATAGGGCCCCGAGGGCCGCATCTATGGGCTTTCTAAGCCAAATGCGGCCCTCAAACCTCTTGTTGGACATGCCTGTTTTAAGTCAAGCCTAAGATTCAGAGGCGTAGGCAAGATTATTATTGTTGCCACATGATATAACTGTATTAGGGCAAAATCTAGAGTAACTACGGGGAGTCCTTGCTCCGGTGTAAGAACAATTTACTCTGGATACCAATATGAATTTCCCATAGGTTTTCACTGGATGGTGCAGTAACTACGGGTGCACGTAATGTCTCTTACGTGGTCCCATAGTTACTCTGGATTTGGGGGTTAGGTCAAGTTTAGCTATTATTAAATAGGTACATCTGTTTTTCCTAGCCATTTGTGATCTCTGCCACCATAAATGATGCTGAAACATTACACAGAGAACACTGACCTCTATTCCTGGCCTTACCTCAAAGAAAGAATATCAGAACTGGTCTTTGCTGACTTGCGCTGCAAAAAATCCTGTGCTTCAGACTCCGCCTCTGAAATCTTACTCTTAAAGTAATGATAAAATAATTCAAATATCTTGCAGCATTCCAGCTGTTGCATTCAGAATTGCCTTTTGTGAAAAGGGGATGCCAATGACAACTGCACTGGAAAACTGATGTTTGAAAGTCACAGACCTGATTGTACCAAACATCTATAAGGTTGTACAGCACCAATTTTCAACCACAGTGCCATGGCGCACTGGTGAGCTGTGGGACTTTGGGGAAGTCATTGGAGGATTTGAGCCTCCTACCAACAGCATGGTGTGCCTTAATAATGTTCAAAACTAATGGTACGCTTTGACAATTTTAGCACATTGTAAGTGTGCCATCAGATGATAAATTTTTTAAAATCACTCTTGAACAGTACATAATATCAGTGTCTATTACCAATGAATTATGCTCTATCTAATGGGAAACCCATGAACTATTGGTGCAACCTAAGAAATTTAGGCTGGCCTAACTCACTGGGCCTATCGTTCCTTAATGGTGTAGAGAGGTTGATGTATACCTGTGTACTAGCCTAACCCCCCCCCCCGGAGTAAGGTAGAAGGGTCTTACTCTTGTGTCACACTTAGGCCAGCACATGACTTATCCGTGGCTTAGGCAAGCCTACGTAGAGGTTAGGATTGAGCCTAAGTACAGTAACAGAATCACCTTCATGTTGATACAGCAAAGGCAGAGGATTGCTGTAAATTATACCCAGAGACATCTTCTGACAACTGCCATGGGCAAGAAACCACAGTTACTCAAGACATGCCAACAGCATGCCAAGTCATGCTCGTCCCATGGTGAACAGAGGTTTTGTGACACTCCCAAGCCAGCATGGGACTTTTGCTGGGGCTTATGCTGGCCTAACTGAGCGTTATAAAAAAGTAAATAATATAAAAAATAATTAAATAAAAATATATAAAATAAATAATATATATATATATATATAAATAACTTTCTACTAATTACACCCATCTACTAATGTTTAATTTAAAAGTTAGTGGGTATTAAACATTGGCAGTACAGATTAGATCTCCCTTCTTTGTGTCCCTCCCCTTGGAATTAAGAATGGTTTCTTGGAGACCTTTTGGTGGGACCTCAAGATCTTTTATTTGACAGCTAACATGATGAGCTGGTGTGCAATCAAATACAATTTTGTTTTATGTGATCCATTGGTTTGCGTTCAATTGTGTTTATTTTTTTGTTTTATAGTTGTAGTACGGTTTTAATTCTGCATAGTTTCTCTAATTCTGTAAGCCACCTTGATTGCCCCTACTAGGAAAAAGTTGGGATACAGTTTTTTAAATAGACATCTTCTGCTGCACACCACTGGTAAATGAAATTTCATTTCCATCACTAGGCACTTATGGTATTCTAATCATATGAAAAGCAAACATAACTGTTTGGGGGGGGAGTATTTTGTGTTCTAAAGTATCAGTCACCCCATGGTTTTTCATGGTGTAGGGGAATTATCAGCAGTCCTCTCTCTGTTGGTTCAGAGCATCTGGACATGTTCATATAAGAAGAGGCAGGCTGTAAAACAGCCTGATTCCACGCTCTTCAGGACTTCAAATAGGTGATTACCAGATTTTGAATTGGACTAGAAGCAAACTGGTAACTCATTTAAGCTGCATCACCACTGGGGGGTAGGGGGGGGTGGGGGTGGGGGGGTCATATGATCAGAAAACCTTGTACCAGATACAATCTGGCTCCTGCATTCTGAAACAAAGAATGCTTACTAATCCTTTTCAAACAACAAAACCCTCCTTGAGAATGTTGCAATTATCCAGTTTGGATGTAACTAGGGCATGAATGGCCAGGATGGTCTCATTGCTGATTGCTGGATAGCTGGGGCCTTTTCTTCACTTCCAGTTTCTTCATTAAACACAATTACACACACTATCCCAACCGAAATCCCATTTAAAACAAGTTTATTCAAATTTTATATGCAGCATTGGGGCTGCAATCCTAACCTCCACTTAGGCCAGCATAAGCCCTGGCATAAGTCCTGTACTGACTTTGGGGGAAGTGTCACAAAAGTGCAATAAGAGACTACTACTCCACTTCATTTTATGAAGTGATTATGATATTATGATATTCAAACATATCATAGTCCATCGGAAAGGGCAGGCTGAGAGGAATCCAAGGACACCAGAATCGTCCTGATCCAATGAACACACCCACAAATCATCCCTGAAGAAGGGCCCCAATGATCGCATTGAAATGCATTGAAAATGAAAGTAAACTGCACAGCCATGTTTACTAATGAGTAAACAAGATGCCTTGGCTGGTGAGGAAGGTCAATCCAGGGGAGTACAAGCCTTCCAAAATGGTCCCAATCAGGGATGTCACTAGGGTGTTAGAAAGGTGGCACCCCAGTGACCAAAATGGCTGAAATAATGGTCTGTAGAAATAATCCCATCATGTTATATACTGTTGGATGTATAATTGGCAGCAGAATGCAATGAAAGTATTTGCTGTGAAATACAGTAAAACCTCGGATTGGGGGTAACTTGAATTGACAGTGGTTGGCAAGATAAGCAAAGACTTCTAATAAATTGTGACTTGCAAGACAAGTGATGTCTTGATAAACAAACAAAACAATTGTTCTTGCTGGGATATAGTCTTGCATGTTGACTCTAAAGTAAGCCCTGTTATAATTGGGGCTCACTCCTGTGTATGCGCGGGGGTGGGTGGGGAGGGAGATTGCAGCCTGAGAGACCTGAGAGACAAAGGTTGCAATCCTAACCGCACTTTCCTGGGAGTAACTAGTATTGAACACAATGGGACTAACTTCATGCTTAGGATGGCACTTCTGAGTAGACGTGCATAAGATTGGACTCGGGCCCTCGGGAAACACCTTTAAGGCTAACTTCAGCCCTCCATCTGAAATGATTTTGACACCTCTGTTCTATATATATAAAATTGAAGAGTCACTGACTGACTCACTCATTCACTCACTGACAGACTGATCAACACCCAGCCAAAACCGCTGGGCCTAGAAGGGTGAAATTTGGAGAGAGTGTTCCTTCTGTGTCAGAGGCACCCACTTAAGAACTGGTTTTTAGAAATTCTACCCAGAAGCGGGTGAAAAGTGGCACAACATGTTTTCCTCACTATACATTGAGAATCCCTGACTGATGGACGCTCTGCCCCAACCTCTGAACCTAGAAGTATTCGGGGAGGCTGTTCCTTCCATGATGGGAACTCCCACCAAGAACCGTTTTCTAGAAATTTCATATCATAGTCTATTGGAAAGGGCAGGCTGAGAGGAATCCAAGGACACCAGAATTGTCCTGATCCAATGAACACACCCGCAAATCATCAATGATCGCATTGAAATGCATTGAAAATGAAAGTAAACTGCACAGAGTTGTGCAGTGAGTTGTTATTGGCCAACTTGGTCCTGGGAAGGATGCTGGTGTTGGTCCATCTCCACTGGAATTGAGGTAAATTGAAGGTAAATTAACACTGAAGACTAATCAACATGCTGTACTGGGTGGGGGGGATGTTGCACATGGGGGGATGTTGCACATCGGGATTTTTTTGCGCAATGGTGATGCACATAGGGGGATGCACATGGGGATGGTGTGCGGGTTTATTTTACTCCCACAAGGTGGGTACATTTTGCTAGTGTGTTTTATTTTTCACAATATTTAGTATTTTATTTCTTATTTTGTATTACATTACAGTATTGTATTCATTTTTATAAGAATATTTTTGAGTTGTGAAATGAATTGTCTGAGTTTCCATTATTTTTTAAATGGGAAAATTTGCTTTGATATACAAACGTTTTGGATTACAAGCATGCTTCTGGAACAAATTATGCTCATAAACCAAGGTACCACTGTATCTTTATTCTATCAAAACATATGGTCAAAAAAACCAGTGGAGATGGGGCAATGGAACATAACCATGCCCACCATTCAAGTTATTGCCCTGCCACTGCATGGGGGTGAGGCGCTGGCCTCCATGCCATGTGACGCAAACCCTAGTGACACCCCTGACTGGACCATGTGCATACTTAGTTCTAGTACTTTTTTCTAGAAATAAAGGTGGGGGTACTGTACTCACCAAGATGTTATTTGTAATCATAGGCATGTCTACTTAGGAGGTCACAGAGATGCCAATACTCACCACAGGGGTGCTGGTACTCACACAGAGCTTGTAGTACTCAGTACTGGCGAGTACTCCCTCAAAAAGACCTCCGCTTAGTTCCGTTATTATTGTAACTGTATTGTATGACCTTGGACGCATTTTAGAATCAGCATCACTCTGTAAAAAGAGGCTAATGGAGTGCACGCACACACACACACACACACACACACACGCACGCACACACACACACACACACAGCTTGTTGAAAGGACAAAGCATGCCAGAGTCATAACACCACATGCTGCTGCGAATCACAAACATTTTACAAGGTGAATGCTTAACAGCAGCACCAAAGAAGTCATTTGCGTTTGGGCCACAGAAGCATAACTTCAAAGGGTGGAGACAAGCGCCTCAAGTCCATTTCTGGTTTGGATTTTTTTTCTTCTCACTGGAATGGAATCAGATGAAATGTGCATATAAATGCTTGGAATGAACTCAAAATTTAAAAGTTTTGTTTAAGTCCCATCAGGTCTGAGCAAGAACTCCACCGTTCGGGGGCTTTGATGAAGCTCCCATCTGAACATCCTGTCTTTATGTATCAAGTAGACTTTCTGGATGTAAACTCAGCCGAGAAACCGTGTACAATAATGATTTACAGTGTCCATGGTAACATGTGTGACGTTGCAATTGCTTAATCCTGTTATGAAACCCACAGGAAAAAAAGAGCAAGACACAGCAGCTGCGTCAGCCTTGGCGTTAATGTGGCAGCCCCCAACTCCCAGCCAGCTTACTACTAAATTGAGGTTGTACATTAAGCAGCAGGCATTAGGTCTTCACCCATTTATCCATGGCTGTAAATCCGGTTTTGGCTGTAATATCAGAAGCACAAGATACTTGGAAACAAACACACTGTATGTGCTACTCAGTTACTATAACTATGGACACAAAGAGCTTCATTTGTAGCAGTGGGTTCCCTTAATGTGTCAGTAATGGCAAGATTTTGAATGCATTATTTCTCCATCTACCGCTTTTCATCTAGAAAGTTCACAAAGCAGTTTACAAAGAAAATGAAAAATTAATAGCTGATGGATCCTTGACCCAAAAGGGCTCACAACCTAAAATGCAAAAGAACACCAGCAGAAGCCACTACAACAGATCCAATTTGGGCTGCAATCCTATAGACTCTTCCTGGGAGTAAGTCTTATTGAACACAATGGGACTGACTTCTGAGTAGATCTGCATAGGATTGTGCTTTTGGAGATGAATACCTTGTGAACACGAGACCCTCTCCATTTTGATCTTTTCTGTACTACAGTAACACAGCCTTTCAAATTGCAATGGTTCAGGCAAACACATTGACTATATGATTTTTCTCCTTGTGGCTGCTTTCAAGAATAAGCTGACAACTTTGTTGAGGACAAGGCGGTGAAATTACTGACTAGATTTTGAAAATGAACAAAAAACAAAATAAACTACTGTACGTGTTGATTAAAAGAGAGTTGAGTTTTCTGCATCAGAAAAAAACTTCTCTGCAAGACCTCATTGATTAATAGGTATTTTGCCAACTAGGTTCATTTCCTCACAAGTCTGGTGCTTTACAAAGAATTTGTTTTGGTTATAACAAGCTTCGTTCTTCATTACCAATATCTATGAAATCAATATCTATGAAACTTTTTGGAAATATTTGGAATGTTAAGAAATTTCCAAAAACAAGACAGGATGACTAGATGTCATGACCAAAAAAGAAGATAAGGCATTCCACCTCCAAAATGAAGGAAATCCAAAAAGGTAGAACATGACAAATAAAAGCTAAAGACACTCATGCATATTGCTTTCATGTGGTTACATTACTTCATAAATTTAAAACTATTACATATAATTTATTAAGTACAAGAAGGCTAAGTGCAGCTTGCTCACAAGGAAAAGGAGGAGTATGAAAATCTTTTTCAAGGACATAAGGTTAAAAAAATGTTCTGGCAAAAGAGGACATATGGTAACCCTGGGTTTAAGATAAAGTTTAAGACTGAACATCTCAGGCCATGACAATGATTGCCTGCCCAATAAAACTAAGGGGTAATCCAAACAATCCTGGCAATTCGTGAAAGTGAGCTATACCACTATTTATTTATTCATAGAATCATAGATTCTATGGGTCATTTCGGGTGCAATCCTTACCATGTCAGAAGTCCCATTCTATTCAATGGCGCTTACTCCCAAGAAAGTGTGTTTAAGATTGCAGCCTTAATCTAACCCTCTGCCCATAGCAGGAAATCTCATAATGTATCTCAAGCAGATGTTTGTTGCATTGCTACTTGATGACATCCAGTGAGGGAAAAATCTAGGAAGAATTAGTTCCCTTATCCATGTAGCACTTTATAGTGCTCAGACATTACAGACACTCAGAGCCAGCACCTTAGCACCTTAGCCAGCACTGGCATTACCCAACCATAGGACCGGGATTTAGGCTGCAATCCTGAAGACTCTTTCCTGGGAGTAAGACCCACTGAACACAATGGAGGTAACTTTTGAGTAGACATGGTTAGGATTGTTCTCTGTATATTACAATTACTATCCCCAGTCTTATTTCATATTAAGAAAACTGATTACCTGTTATTCTCCCTACTAATTCTCCCTACTAAACTGATTACCTGTTATTCTCTCTTTCTACTAAGACAGAAGCAACGGTTTTAGAGAGCGAGTTTCACAACGTGGCTCTTCAGAACTGCAGAGTGAGACATCTGTTCCTTGATGAACATTTAGTTATTTCAGGAAACTTAAAATTATAGCCTCAGAGAATAAAACTCATGTCACTGTAAATTACTTAGGTAGGCTGGTCCCAAGTGTCAGTGTGCTGCACACTTTCAACAATAGCAGGCAGCCAAGAGGTTGAGCAGGGAACAATTCTTCTCCCTCCCCAACACACATCCCTGCTTTAATTGGAAGATTTTTTAAAATTACAATTACAGAGAAATTGAGGTGGAGAAATGCGGTGGAGAGAAAGCAGGTATCCCCTTCCTTTCACCACCTTGGGGAGGAAAAAATGTAAAAGGAAATATTCTAAGCAGCATAGATTCTAGACTTTGGTAGATTAACTTGAAGTGTAGATTTAAAACTGGAGCAATGAAATCCATTAAAGACCCAGTTCAGATGCAGTTCTAGTTGTTCTTGTTCGAAAAGGTTTTTAATAATATTAATGGGCACAGAGAGGGGTTGGCCCCCTGATCCACAGATAACTGAATCCATCAGTGTGGAACCTGTGGATATGGTCGCCCTCCTGTTTGCCTCCCTCCCTGACTCTTCTTTCATTATGTGTTATTTGAGTGGAAAAGCTTGGTGCACCAGGATTAATCAGAGATCAAGAAATCAAGAGAGAGATTAAGGGAGAAATCCAGAGTAACTACGGGGAGTCCTTACTCCGGAACAAGAACAATTTACTCTGGATTGCAATATGAATTTCCCATAGGTTTTCACTAGGTGGTGCAGTAACTACAGGTGCACGTAATGTCTCTTACATGCTCCCATAGTTACTCTGGATTGTGCCCTAAGAGATCAAGAAAGGCAGCAATGAAAAAAATGAACAGCTTCCCAAAACAGTACACAAACGATGACTTATTAACCCAAGTGTCTGTCAAGTTTCATAACACTTCCTCAGAAGTAAGGTTTAAAACAAATCACACAGCATAAACTTAGCATATACTCATTAATCATTAACCCACAAGCTAGTATTGCTAAAACCCACATCTTATTATTTTTTGTTCTTATTTTTTTGTTCTTTTTTGTTAAATCTTTTTTGTGTAATGATGCAGTTGCAGTATCGTTAATGTCTTCCTGATTATATAGCAAACAATTACAAAATATACACCCATCATAATACTAGCCATCACATGCCCCTTGCATATTTTGAGGAATATACCGATATTAGCTTTCACCTCTGAATACAGTTCAGCACTTCTGCATGGAAATCAAATGGGTATAATCCTGCCTATATCATTTGCAGCCTACCTTTCCTCCAATAAACCAGTTATGGATTTTACCCTTTTTTCCTTTTAGTATTTCTTTGAAGCAGGACATCCTGACATGTTATATTGAGAAACACTAACATGTCTGAGAGTAAGGGTGCACAAATGTTTTGGCAGAAGGGCCACATCATATTTCTGACACTGTGGTGGGGGCCGGAAAAATTAATTTATATTTCAAACTGGAATACATTTACATAAATGAATATATTTGAAATGTAACTTATATGAAAAAATTAAAAAAAGTTAAGAAACATTTCACACACAAAAGAAATGGGATGATCTTTCACATCGATTTATAAATGGTTTCTCACACACACACACACAGAGGTTGTGTAGTTCTCAGAAAACCTTCCAGAGGCAAGCAGAGCTCATCTCTCCAAGAGGGTTACAGGATTTGCATGTGGGCCAAATGAAGGGGGCTTGCCAAGGGCTGCATGAAGGTTCACTGTTGGCCACATCTGGCCCGCGGGCTGGAGTTTGGACATCCCTACTGCTGTGAAGTCCATGACAAAAAAGGAATCTGAACTTGTCTCCATGTTCCATGATCATAACACAGTGAGAGTTCAATACAATCTAACTTTACATCAATGATGCAGCTGTGCCACCCTGGTGGCAGTGGCGGCCTGCTCCAGTAGCACCCTGGTGGCACTGCACCAGTGGCACCTTGGTGGCACCCTGCACCAGTGGCACCCTGGTGGCAGTGGCACCCTGTGCCACCCTGCAGTGGGGGAGAAGTTATAGAGGTCTCCTCAACATAAGCAAACTTGTTCCTTTACTTTGGGGCTGCATTGTGGCCACATCTGCAATAGAAAGTAGCATTGGATTCGGCCTTGAGAGCAGAAGCCTACATGGGTCTACTTAGGGGTAAACCCTACTGAGTCCAATGGGAATTATGCCCACGTATGTTTTGTGTAGGATTGCAGGCACATTGTCTAGTCAAGCTTTTTCAGTGCCATTCGAGTCATAAAGGGGAAGCACACATCTCTTTAGATAGCTTCAATAGAAATAAATGGTATTTAAAGGAGCTTAATTTTGTCTGGATAATGTCTCATTTTGAAACAGTGTTATTCCTTGTGATTTTGCTTTTAAAGATGTTATTTAAAGTCCTCTTTGGTTGCTTTTGACAATTCTTTACTGCTGAAGTGAGAAATACTTGCCTTATGTTATCATGGAAACAATGAATCTGAATGAACTAGATAGAAAAAAAAATCAGATATTCATACAGTATGCTTGCTTATGTAGATATAATCAAAAGAAAACTAATCCAAACAAGGAGGAAATGGCTTGGAATTCCAAAAACTACCCTTCCTTTTAGTACAATCCCTGGAAATGGACATTTTCCCTCTTAGAAATTATAACTCTGGTATACCAATTAATAATCTCCCCTTCAGACCACCACCCTTGGCTGCTCCAGATCAAACTTCCTCAAAGCACAGGAAATCCAGGGGATGTTTCTTAATTGCCTTTGATCATTTTACACTTTAATTTATCATTTATTTTGGAAGGTATACAAAATTAAACACACATGGACGAAAGAGATGTGATATGCCATGATAATGCAAGAATTATGCTCCTCCACTCAAGATACTGATGGGAATGCAGTTTCAGTATGTTCTTGCTAAAGGACTGGATGCTGTAAAAAGGCTTAAACAGGATTTTTGAGACATTTTATCTATAAGCAGCAGAGGCTGCTCTTGGGAATAAGGAAAAGAGCAGCTAAAGTCTTGGAGACAAACTGATCTGGGAGTCATGTAGGCATGTACAGATATGTACTCATGGGAGAGACAGGAATCTGATAAGGCAGCCCTCTGAACAGGGATGCCTACACATGAATTTTTTTCTTTTAGCAGACTTGTCATTATAATATCCCCACATAGTAGTCATGCTGCCACTCACTCACCACTCCAATAAAGGGAGTGGTGACAAACTGGGACCCTTTGTTTTACATTACGCTTAAGGTATTAGCCCAAAGTAGCCCAATTCTGCCTGTTGTGTGTTTGGGGAGGGGGTGCATTTTGGAATGATCTTTCATCTCAAAACAGCATCTTGATGCAAAAAAATATCATACCTGGGAGAAAGGATTGCTGTTTTATGGGAGAAATACTGTAGAAAGAAATACAACTTCCCAGTTGAATACCTTCAATGCAGTTGGTGATACAGTCCATGTCAGCCCACTTTCTCATTCTCAACAGTGTGTGGAACATCACCAGGACAGGCTCATACAGTGCGATCCTAACTCCCAGTTAAGCCGGCATAAGCCCAGCATAGGTCCCATGTTTGCCAGGGAGTGTCACAAAAGTGCCATAAGACACTTCTGCGTCAACTCCTGGGGAGGTTTAGGCCAATCCCATCATCACAGGAATGGGAAAACTGATGTTGTGCCAGCCCAGGGGCAAAATCCAGAGTAACTATGGGGAGTCCTTGCTCCGGTGTAAGAACAACTTACTCTGGATTCTAATATGAATTTCCCATAGGTTTTCAGTAGGTGGTGCAGTAACTACGGGTGCACGTAAAGTCTCTTATGTGCTCCCTTAGTTACTCTGGATTTGGGGGTAGGTTAGGAATGCGCTTATAGCTACACAGGGAGTTTGTGGCTGGGCTGGCAAAAGAACATCTATTAACACTTTCATTTGTCCTTTGTGATTTGGTAGAGACTGCAGTTGCGCCATGGCTTTTCACACAGTGGGCAGCAAAGTTTGAACACTGCTGTGTGAGGCATAATTTCCAATGGAATAAACCTTGTTGGGTGTGCACATTTCTAGCCCTGAAATTCAGCACTCAGGAGGTTTCCGATCCTAGCAACAGCTCCAAGTTGCCTCGCTTACATAAAGTGCAGCAGAGAAAGTCCGTGCCTTCCGTTTTCAGAACAACAGTTCGTATTTCAATTCAGCCTCGTGCTTCCATCTGTTCTCAGACCCATAAAGAACACCTCTCATGCCGCAGAGGACATTTATATCTTCAAAGATATGTAAAAATGCAAAACTAAAAACACAACCCCAAAATAAGTTAAAATCACCCACGTTCTCCAGCTGGCCTATTTGGACTATTTACATAATTAAGGATTTGTGACTTATTTTAAAAGGTTAGTTCAGAATTCCATGCCAAATTCGCAATTCTGTCTTCAGTTGTGTAGGTGGATCCTGTAGGAAACATGGGTGGAAGGAAAAGATGTCCTCATTTTCCAAATGCAGGCTGAAAAGAGCTACACATTTATTTTCTCACTCCCTCATGCAACACTCAGGTCTTGAATTCCCAAGCTTGAATTCTTCAGGCTCAGTGTCTTAACCACTGAACCACTGCACCCTCTTATTATGTGTAGCCATGCCCTAAATGGTTGAATAAGTACAAGCAGCATGTCTCAGAGTAGTGTAGGGTCTGCCTGTCAAATTACCCTGAAGGTGGCTCACAATATACATACGAGTGCATCCTGTTATTTATATTCTACCAAACTTACATAATAGACACATTTTACATAATATATTAAAATCGACAAGTCAAGGGAATAAACCATAACCAATACCTTCAATCAGCAGAAAGTAGGTATACCCAGTAGGTATACATAATAGACACATTTTACATAATATATTAAAATCAACAAGTCAAGGGAATAAACCATAACCAATAACTTCAATCAGCAGAAAGTAGGTATACCCAGAAAGTGTTTGATACCCAAACACCTGGTTAAAAATAATCTAGACCATATACTGAAATGACAACAGTAGGGGATAAATTAATCTCCTGAGGCAGGGAGTTCCACAGTCTGCGGGCCACATTTAAAGACTATCTCACATTGCCCTCCCCAAACGCACTTCTGACAGCAGAGAGATGTGGACCAGAGTTTCAGATGACAAACAGCAAGCACTCTAGAGTCAGTCCATTGACATGCCACAATAAAAATCACATTAAGATTTTTTTAAACTATATTTTAGAAAAGCAAGGAACACAAATGCTGTACAGAAGGCACTCATCATCTTTAGTTTGTGACCCACAGGAGAACTATAATCCTTTTTATGACGGAAGAGTTGTAAAATATTCAGCTGGCCCCACTATATGGATGCGACGGATAAACAGTGTCACTACGTTGTGGCTTCCAGGACGAAAGAAATACCTCTTACTGAGGCAGACAGACATGCTGTCATGCAGCTCATATCAATTATTGCTGTTATCAAAATCCCTCCGCTTTGGCTTCTTCTGGATTCGTATGTGCTAGTATTAGTATTTAAACTGTAAATGGTACATGCGCATTATATATTCATGCAAGCAATTCCATTTATCTCCCACCCCACAACTACATAAATTCCTTTTTTGTGCTTTGACATGGTGCTGAACAGCAACACCACAGCTGAGGTCTCTAGAGATTGGTTTCTTTCAGCCTGTAATGCATGTAGACAGTATAATCTACTTCACCTTGACCAACCCAAGAAGGTTTGCTCTGACATTTTCTTGACAAGTTCCTGTTTAGACAGTTCTCTCTGTTGAAAAGCACATTGGAAACAGAGATGGGTGCATCTGTTTTCAACACAAGAGCCATTAGAATAAATACAAAGCCCCTAGTATGGGGAGAGGAGGAAGGGTTCTTGGCCATCCACATGTTTCCAATTAGCCACTGTTCACACACCAGTTAGTATTTTTAAAAGATGTCCTTGTACCAAAATATTCACTATTTAGATTCAATGTACACACATTCATTTTCAATTTATCTTGATAATAACACCACTTTCTCATAACAGAGAGATGATAAAAAAATTATATATGGAGAAATGTATTTGATCCTGAAATATATTTGATCCCAAGATATCTCCATGATTTGGAGATAGGGTTGCCATATGTCCTGTAAAACGGGGACAATCCCAGTTTTTTTGGGATTGTGTTCGCATACTGGCAAAAGGGACAGAGGGTCCTGCCCTGTTTTTAGGGGCAACCCTATCTCTAGAGCACAATGTAATAACACAATCCTGCACATGTCTATTCAAAAGTATGTCCTATTGAGTTCAGTGGGCCTTATTCCCATGTAAATGTGTGTAAGATTCTGGCCTAAAGCCCTAATCCTATCCAACTTTCTACTGCTGATGCAGCCCTGGGGAAAGGGAAAAATCATGTCCTTATCTTGAGGAGGTTTACATCCCCCTCCCCAAAAAGATGCAGCACATGCTCCACTGGTACAACTATGTCAGCTCTGGAAAATTGGATAGGATTAGGTCCTATCCAGGGAGCAGATAATTAAAAGAGAAAACTCAAAGTGGCAAAACCAATGTGTTAAGTGTGTTGCATTTTTCACCAGCCATTACAGCAGACTATTAAACCCAACTTCAAATACTTATTTCTATGCAAGAGGGGAAGAAGAGAGAAACCATCCACTGATAATATTTATGAGTTACACAAATTCAGTCATAGCTATTCTCATGGTTAATTGTCCCCACGATGAAGTGATCTTAACAGGAGACCTTTTGCCATATGAAATGGAATTCCAAAGGCATACGTCTAAGGAGTATATGCTACTGAAGTGGTGAATTGCACCAAATTGCATTTATTGCTGTCATGTTCCGGTTTGTGAGATGATAGGGATCTTTGCAATACTTGAAAACTCTGGATTCACAACTCTTTTTGTGCCAAGACATCTCTTAAAAAACCAACAAAAGCGAAGACTGCAACTGATCCCGTGGATATTGATGGCCACCCTGTATTTTGCATGACACACTGTCCATTGTACAAAAAACTGAAAAAAGCATTGCTTGTGCACCTTTTTTTAGGACATATAAGCTAACATGGCTGGCATACCGTCTATAAGGCATGAAATGGCAATGGGAACCACTGGGAGAATATGCCCACTGGGCATGAGTTTGCCCATCCATTCCCTGGACTTCCCCCACCTGGTCAGGCTCTCCTGCCTCGCCAACTACAGAGGGCACATATGCATGCTTTGTCTGTGGCTGACTGGGAGCTTTCCCACCCAACTGTGGACAGCACATGGCTGCCCCTTTCATCCAGCAAAGTTGCCTGGCCAGCTCTGGAGCATCTCTACCTTTGCAGTACCTCCGGAGCCCTCCTCAATGGGAGGCCCAGCAAGAATGGGTGGAGATCCATTACCCTGCCAGTGGGGGATCTCTGTAATGCACATGCACATAATGATATCACAATGTCACATGGCATCATGGCATGCCATGGGGCATGGAGTTCCCTCAGTACACCTTTGCCTAACCTTGTTTTATGGAGTCCAGTATTCATTTCATACCTAGCACTTCATCTTTGCTGTGTTAAAGATTGAAGCTGATCTTTTGCTGTACAGCAAAATAAACTTATTTAATAATCTTGGTATTCAAGAACTTGAGGGCAAGAACACACATTCCAATGCTGCAAGATAATATTGTGATGACTCTGCAACACAGAAGTCAAACATCTTAATAGGGCCTGACTATGAAATGAAAGGATGATGTGCCACTTTCTGACCTGGGTAAAATAGTCCTCAAAAGTTTGGTGCAATATTTTGTTAACAGCTATGACAAAAGATTCTGGCAATCAGATTAGACTCTGTAAGCAAGGTCTGCTGTTGCATTTTTGCTCACAAAGATGGATTACCCTCTTTGGTCTGACCCTAACTATGGCAACATGAACCAGAGTATTTAAAGATCTGCAATCTTAAACCACATATTTGTTAAACACCTTCTCTTACACATATTTGTTATATACATGTCTATTTTTAAGGTCAGGAAGGTTGCCTAGCTAATGTGCTTGCCAGACCCTGAGCAAACAAACTGCTCCATTATTTAATAATTCAAATCCCAAATGCTTAATTAAAAACAGTTTTACTAGATGGAATAAGAGTGAAGAAACGATATCTTGCTTTGCTGATATATTTATCTCCCTATTTTTTGTTTCCCTATTTTTCAGCACAGTATACACATGATTTAGAGAAGGAAATGCTCTCTGGGTTACTGAGTGTAACTAAATACTTTCTGCTCACTGCTTCTCTATAATCCAATATTCTTGCAGCACCTTTCTCAATGTTCATTTATCCTTTGAGATCTTGATGCTGTGATATTTCAAGGTCAAGCAGCTCAGACGCTTCAGCAGAGGTCAAATTCTAGGTTGATTGTGGGTATAATATTTCTCCCTCATTCCCACTCGATTATCATATTTTATGCTATGGTCAATGGAAGCTTGAACAAGAGTTTGTGGCTTTGTTGCTCATGTATGTTACTGTTCTAGATAGCTTGAAAAAATGTTTATTAGCAGAGGCTTGCCATGTTGCCTTCCACCAGCATCATGACTGAAGATCAGTCTATAAATTCAGGTGGGCCCCCTAATCCATAGGAATTCTGTTCTGGAACCAATGTGGTTAAACTGAAACTGGATATAGGTGAATGCCTGCCTCTGAAGGGCCATTTGAGTCCTGCGGAAGCTATCGACCACTGGTTTCAAGCATTTCAGTCCAGAACCTCCTCTAACAAGAACAATATGTTGGGACCACCATATAAGTAATGTCATCAACCTGGAAGTGATAGCTGGAAATGGCATCACTGTGTTGCCACAGCTCCTTCATATGTACTCAGAAGTCCTATTGTGTTTAATGAGACTTTCTCCTAGGAAAGTATGAATTGTAGTCTGAGTGAACATTCAAAGATGGTGGCTGAATCTGGTCTGGGTCCTGATCCACTCCGAGAGGCTTGATTTTAGGAGTTGCTACCAATCCTCAACTGAACATTTTATTTATTCATACAGGAGTCTTAGTTGCCCTGGGGGTACAAAATTTGATTCAATACATCCATTTTATGGCTGCTACTTTTGAGTAGCAATTCACCCACAAGCAGGAACTTGAAAAATGTGCCATTGTTATTAAAATATCTGGTGGAAAACAGAGTCATGGACATGCTGGGGAAAAGTTCCTTCTTGCACAGCATAATATATACAGGGCCACTTGAACCTCTGAAGGTATACATGTTTTTGAAGATGTGAACATCCTTACTCGGGTAGTGTTTCAAGTCAATCTTGCGATTATCTTGTATAGTATACCCATTTTAAAAGTTCTGATATAATGTATATTATGTATAGCTATTACAAAAAGGGTGCAGGTATTATCTTGGTTAATTGGGGAGAGTACACGGAGCTTTTTGGTAACTAGTATTTTCTGAGTGGAAAATAAATATCCCCAGATTTTCTGGCTTCTCTGCCTCTTTTTAACAGCCTGGAACATGAACATATTTGGAAATGCACATACTCCCACATGATGCCATCTGTGCAGAATTTACAGCAATTCCAACCCCCTCTGCCACAGTTTGATGAAAAACTTGTATTACAACGGTGTATTGAATTACACCTCAACTACTAGGAAAGAATTCTAAACAGACTTCTCAGAGTTTCAGGCACCAAAATCTGGCACAAAAGTAAGGTTCACATTCTCTTTAAGGAGAGGTCAGAAGTCAAATACCTTTAGCAAGCAGAAGCAGCAGCTGAACTTTCAGGGCAGACATGGGCAAAATATATCCCACTGAATGAGGTGGAGTTATTGCAAAAGTGAATACGCTGCATACTACTAGGTAATATCTGAAATTAGTCTTTGTGTAGAGTTGACATAATTATCCCCCACAGAACCGAGAAGGACAACAGAAGAGTAATCTGGGGCAAAGTTATGGATTACCCTTTTCTCGGCCTGCCCGATTCTCTCCAGCTGAGCGCACTCCAAAATCACTGCCCAGGGAGCCTGGCACAGGGAGCTTGGGCAGAAGCCCAGTTGGGGGGGGGGGTCCATTTTGAATTTTGCCACCTCTGTGGGCAGCAGAGTTGGCCCTGCAGTTCATGTGGACAGCTGGCAGCAGTCTCAAGCTGCGGTGGGCATCCCCCTTCTCTTCCCGCCAGCCTACAATTGTGGCGCTCCTAGGAGCAGTCCCTACAGTGGAGCTGGGTGCTTTCCTTTTTAAAATTGCTACCCAGGCCCCGCAGCATTGCTGGCAACACGCAAATCACAAAGGGTGGCTGACCAGCTAATCCACCCTCAGCAACCTTAGCATCTTGGCACTTATTACAGAAGAGCAGTAGAAAGGAAGGACCGTATTTACTTGAATCTAATGCGCATCCCTATTTTAAAAGGCTTGAGATTTTAAGTAATGTTTACTGACATTACTTTACTGACAATGGTAATGTGCAGCTGTAAAGCAGGTACAAAATTTAATTTTACTGCACATAATAACGAGTTAAATAATAATAAAATGGCAATGGATTTATGTTATGATTTTTACCTAATTGCACGACTTTATACAACAATGGGCTTATGTTACATTTTAATCACCATATAGTAAACTAAATTAAACTAAATACTGACTTATAATAATACCTGTATTTACTCAAATATAATGCGCCATCAAATCTAATGTGCACCTTGATTTTGGAGACAGAGAGCACAATCCTAACCAGGTCTATTCAGAAGTGAACTCCATTGTGTTCAATGGGTCCTACTCCCAGGAAAGAGTCTTTAGGATTGCAGCCTAAGTCACAATCCAGAGTAACTACGGGACATTTTGCACCGATGTAGTTATGGTACCACCTATGGGAAACCTATGGGAAATGCATAGAGCAATCCAGAGTAAGTGCCTCTTATGTCTTCCCATAGTTACTCTGAATTGTGGGGTAAGACTGCAATCCTAAAGACACTTTCCTGGAAGTAAGACCCACTGAACACAGTGATTTACTTTTGAGTAGACACAGTTAGGATTGTGGTCTAAATTCAGCTGAAATAGGTAAGTATTATATTTGAGTAAATAGGGCACTTAATCTTCCCTACTAATTTTCTCAGTGAGTTGAAACTGCTACAAAAGAGGAGCATCACCCAGCCCAGTTCTTTCCTCTGTTATGTGTTAGTTTTTTGTCAGCTCTGTTTTAAACTGGAACTCAAACCTTCATGTCTGTTACCCTCTAAGCAGAATCTAGTCCAAACTTTGATCTCAAAAAGCATGGAAAGGATCGCAACCTTACTCACTTGCAGGGGAGCCTGTGAAAATACTTTGTCTCTCCCTTATTATTTCCAGAGCTCCAACAAATCTTCAAAGTGAAGTGCAAATGCAATGAATTCCCCTACTTTTAACTGCTCTTTTACATTTCAGTTGGCACCAGATTTTGTCACACTTTCATCACCGTGCGTGACATTTTAGTAACCAGGAGTGCCTTCACATCAAGACATATTTGATATAATTGCACTGTGTGCTACAACAGCAATGAGGAAGCTGACACTTAAAGCAATTTAGGAGAACATAAGTCACAAAAATCACTTTAAAGGCTGTACAAACTAAGGGCACAATCCAGAGTAACTATAGGAGCACGTAAAAGACATTACATGCACCCGAAATTACTGCACCACCTAGTGAAAACATATGGGAAATTCATATTGCAATCCAGAATAACTTGTTCTTACTACGGAGGAAGGACTCCCCATGGTTATTCTGGGTTTCACCCTAGGTACAATTGGCTGTACAAGTGTCATGACTGGTACCAGTAGTACATTTAGAAGAACATGTGGCTAGGCTCTGACCTGGGATGAGCAAAGAATGAAATCTTTGCCAGTAAAAGAATACCAGATGGTCTCAGTTCTTTGCTGGGTTTCATCTCTTTTGCTCTTAAGTTATGGATAGCTCTTTATTAAAGTCAAGAAATCATTAAAAAAAAGATCAGATGCATTTCTGATTTTGACTAATTTACAATCCGCCCTGCAAGTAATTTGTACATCAGTTTTGTGCATGAGCCTGGGACACACATTCAAAGGGGGAATGGAGGAGGCAGCTGCATGGAAGTTACTGTGATGACAATAACACCTCTGCAAATTACTTCTGGGTCAGCAGCAGGGGAAAGTAAAGGCAGAGGTGCCACTAAGTGGGGTAAAGCCCAGGACCACCTCTGCCAAGTTGCACTTTTTCCAATGAAACTGTGTTATGATGACCCTCTCTTTCACAGACTGTACCAGTACAGACATATTTTAAATTTTCATCCTTCGTTTTTAGTTTTCTAACCATAAGCACTTACATCCAAAGCATATTTAATGATTTCCAGGGAGCTTGGTGGAATGCACTTTATCGCAACAGGTTCCAAAAGTTCTTGTAAGCCAGCACTGAGCTGAATCCATTGAGGTTATCTCAGGGTTTATCATGATAAACTTCAAAATAATTTAATCTTCATCCACCCTTCTGAGAAGACCTTGGGACTACAATGTGGGCTTTTGGTATGCATGCAGTTGTTACAGAAATCTTGTACTGGGAAAGCCCAGTACAAAAACTCATGTCTCCCTTGACCAGGGTTAGGGCAAAGTGAACATCAGTCCTGGAAGCCTCTTGTAAATTGTAAAACTTCTTAGGATTTAAACTGTCTCCCCTCCCTTCAACTACTGGAAAATTCCACTGTGACTGCAATCAGTCTTGCTAACCTATTGGAGTTTGCAAGACAGTGGTACAGTCCTTACAGCAAACTGCCCAAGGAACAAACGCAGCCAATTAGGCCACAAGAGAAAGTGCCTGCTGCTTCTTCTTCACCTTTACCAGTCCTACTGCCAATTCAATTGGAAACCGATAGTATTTAAGTTTTGGAATCCACAGGCAATCAGAAAGGTGTTCACTGAAATCCCTCTATGAACAGGAAGAAAGAAAATGAATGGGTTCAGTCCCTCCCAAGAAATGATTCACTGGGCCAAGAACAATAGGTTTATCTAGGATGAGCTCACCCCACACAAGATCCCATGATATTCTATGGCTAAGGTCTCCAAATTGTTTTCTGTTCTCATCTGATAATCTGTTGGAATTGCACCATGACAGGTTTACCATGCACTTGTCATCCAGTCTCCCTGCTACCAGACACGTAAACTGCTTTCCTTATAAACCGAATTAGGTTTGTAAATCTACATTTGGTTATGTGGGAGTAGGCCCTTCTAAATGCAATGGAATGTACTTGGAAGTTAAAAATGCACTGGACTGGCTGCAAGTAGATCCACTAACTGCTTTTAATAATTTAAGTTTGGAGTACAGTTTAGACATTCAATTGAATATCAAAACACACAGCTTTTGTGAAGCACTTGGAAACTGGAGAATGGAAAAGACAGCCAAAAAAGTCAGCAAGCTGGGTATTTTTCCAACTTCTTTAAAAACAAAAGAGGTCCAAAAGAAAGTATAGAGAAAGGCTTAACCCCTCACTTCCATCTCTGGGTTAAACCCTTGCCCCCACCCTCAAGAATGAAAACCTAGACCTTGCACAATGGTGTGAAGGTTAATCTGAGCACGCAGACCATTCTTGCTCCATCGGATCTTGTTCCTGGTGCCGTTTCTTTTGCTAGGAAGGCTTAAGGCACAGTGCCAGTTATGACAGTCAGTGATTCATCATCTCCATGCTCTCCGCTTACATCACGATGCTCTTCGCTGCCAATTAGAAGCACAAGCCTGTGTATGGTGGGGCAGGAATCCAGCTGCTTGGGCAGGCAGAACCCATCAGGTTTGATTTTTAAATGTCTCTTGTGCCTTTTTGGCTACTCCACCCCATCACTGTTAACATATGTTAACTGATAAGACAGAAATCCTTTTCTGTGCAACTAAATGGAGAGTGGGTCAGTGGTTCACACATCCCTTTTGTAAAGTTCCACCCTGTTTTTTAAAAGGCTCAATTTTTTTAAAAGGAAAAATGCAACATTCATTTCCTCTGTGAAATCTTGAGCAAGTAAAGAGAGCCCACAAGTAAACAGAAATTGGTTTCTACAGGCTTCCTGAAATAATGTCAATGGGAGAGGGGTCAATAGGGGTCAAAACCATTCTGGAATCTATGTTAAGAATGATAAGACTTTTCAACCTTTAATGTTTCTCTACAACTCTCAACATTTCTTGTTGAGAGAACCCACAGAAATCAACAACACTTGAATTCATGTCAAGAATTTAGGAGTACAATGATTGAGTGTAAAGGATGTATCCTGTTCATAAAAGGATTGTACAGTGATGCCTCATGTAACAAATTTAATTTGTTCTGGAGGCATGTTTGTTACATGAAACGTTCTTTACGTGAAGTGGATTTTTCCATAGGAAATAATGGAAACTCAGACAATTGGTTCCACAACCCAAAAAATATTCATATAAAAATATTAACTGGATGTAAAAATGATGACAGAACACTGGGATTGAATTCAAAACATGCATTCAGTGTGCATGATCTTATGAAGTCTACTTAGGCTGCAGTCCTAAAGACACTTTCCTGGGAGTAAGACCCATTTAACACAATGGGGCTTACTTCTGGGTAGACAGGGTTAGGAGGCTGCAATCCAAGACACCTTCAAAGTGCCTCCCCACTTTCTCCTTCTCTCTCTCCTGAGCCTCCCTCTCCCCTGCTCCCTCCTGGCAAGCCCTGAGCTGCTTCCCTCTTCTCCACTGCTCTTCTCTCCCTCTGCCCAGCGGACATCCGGCCAAAGGAGGAAGAGCGCAGACGTGTTGCTTTCACTATGGGCATGTGCTCTAGGCAGCCCTGATGCTTTTTAAGCAAGCTGCCGGCCAGTGCATCTGCCCCAACTGCCAACAAATGTGTTCTTTACGTGAAGCACAGTTTGTTACATGAAGCAGAATCCTAGAGACATTTTTGTTTGTTACGTGAAACATACTTTACGCGAGGTGTTCTTTACGTGAGACGCCACTGTATTTCTTTGTGCCATATGCCTAGGAACTGTGGTGTCCCCAAGAGGGGGTTGGCGAGCCCTAGGCCTTGGTGCCACCCTTAGGTAGTTGACACGGGGGGGGGGGGGCAAACAAAATCACTAAAATTGCCAAAATAGTTTAGAATAACTCAATCAAGTCATATACCAGTGAATGCGTATTTTCCAGCAGAATTCAGTAAAAAAGAAGCTTTGAAGTATCTTCTTCCTATCAAAGGCTATGGCCAAAAAATGAATGGAGCCCTATGGAAAGTGAAACTCACTCACTCACAGTTGGTTAAGAAAGCAGAATCAAATTAGTAAAATCCAGAGAATTTAGTATTCAGGAGGACCAGCAATTCTGGTACTTTATAGGCATTCACCCATTAGTTGAGATTTTTTTAATTATAAAAACCAAGGACAGGCTAATTCTAGAGAATTGTGGGAGCTGATTCTGTTATGTTCCTCTTCCACGTTATTTAAATAGTATTTATATATTGCTAGTGGCTTAAAGAAAAGTGTCTTCATGGCCAGGTAGAGTACCAGTGAAGAAGTACTCTATTAACAGGGTAATAGATAAATTTAGCATTAAAATACCCCAGCAGCATAAATAAATTCATGTCCTCTTTTTCAGCCTGAACTCCTTGAGAAGAACTTAAATATTCTCCCTTTCCCTGTGAGCAGGCCTCTGAGGGTAATGCATAGCACTTTTGTAATAAGTTTTATGTAATAGTTTCATTATCTTCTATATGCTTAAAGTTAAAAAGTCACTGACTGACTCACTCTGTCTCATCAATGCCCAGCCTTAATACTACACCCCCTCTTAATAAATGTGGCAGCCTTTTCTGTATGTACATCAATACCTGCTATTCCCCACTTGTGGCAGTTCATTAGTGCCAAGCAGAACGTGCAATTTGGCAAGACTCATCTTAACCCATCTTGATATCTATTTAGAACATTTACTCAGAACATAACCTCTAGGATCAACTGGGCTTACATGCAAGTTACCCAATTCTGCCCTTGGTCCCAATAAAACAAATGAAGCCATAATGGTTTTTTAAACCCTTGCTTATCTCTTAACTACAACATATCTCTTAACTACAACCCTGGATCTCACATATGTGGATCTTGTAAGATGCCTATAGAGTTCAAGAGAGAAACCAGTTTCAGGGTCAGGATATTGCGTGTGGTTTTAACAGAGATTTCTAGGAGACTGAACAGATTTTTGATGTAGACAAGAGTCTATTTAATGTTGAATGAAGACCCTTGGATCAAGTATGGTGAAGGCAGATAAGATATTTTTTAAAAAAATTAAAATTTTAATAAAATTCAATAAAATTTTAATAAAATGTTATTATATTTAAAAATAACATTTTTAACCATCGGCAGCTGAGCAGAATGTTAACATTTCACTATAAACCAGAATTTTATTTATTGGAAAGATTTATGTATTTAATACACCCATGGCCACTTGATGACAGACAAATTAATGAGAATAACTGTAAAAATAAGGATTCGAAGGCAACCAAAGCAATATAAATATCACAAGCAAAATGGATATCTGAAACACTCAAGAGGTGTGCCACTCTTTAAAAATGCTGCCACTCTTATTCAGGCATAACAGTGCATGGGAAAGAAGAAGATTAAATATTGTATCTCAAGTTAAGTAAGAAGGTAGTCATGGGGTACTCTGTAGGGAAGGGATACAAGAACACCACTTTACAGAGACCTGCCTTTATTACATTTTTGAACAAAATATTTAAAAGAATGGAATGGACTTTACTCAGATGCATCTTTGAGAGGGCCCCAAGTGCAAGTTGCAACCCTATTTTACTCTTGACGCCCCATGAGCATCGATCAGAAGACCATCAGAAGGTCACCAGAGAGTTTGTGTGTCTGCACCCATCTCAGTATGCTCTTCACTTAACAGCACCAGCTGTTGATTGCTATTGTGGTCCACTGCCATTACAATGCCTCCTTTTATAAGATACCATGCCATTATGTTCGTATGAACCCCTTCATGATACAAAGACTTATTTTGCCTGGGATAATTTACACTCATTGTATTTGACATGTACCAAGGGACTCTTGCACCACAATAATTGTTAACTTCATTATTTGGAGGGGGAACACTCCATCTACATTTTCTATTGTTGTTGGAACAGCTAGTCAACACACTATACCTATGGGGGCAGCTCTACTTTTGCAAGTGACTGAGGAGAATTCACTGTGTGGCTGAGGGAAAAAAGAATTAATTTACATTTCAAATTTGAATAAATTTACATAAATGAATACATTAGAGAAGGAACTTACACAAATGAATAAATTTTATTCAGCTTAATTTTAATACACACGAGAACTATAATACAGACAGGTAGCACCACATGAGAAATGCCTGCCACATACCTCTTGCACAGTGAAAGCATACAGACCCAACAAGAAACACATGGAGACATAAGTTTTTAAGGTTAAAATAAAAGTTGAGAGGGTTAAAATAATGCTCAGGGAAAAGCAGAAAATACATACAGTCATGAATTGATGCACTTGGGACAATTGTAGATGCACTAACAGCAGTCACAGGCTAACATGGGCTTCAACCATCTCCAGTGGGCAACCTGCAGCCCAAATTGAGGTCCCTAGGGTTCATGGACCAGCACTTAAAACTTGGCATCTGTCAGTCTTGAAAGACTATGGCATCATGCTCGATGCTGTATGCAAAGCACGAAGGCCTGAGTAGATTAATATGGAGGATAGGCTGTTACCCAAGCAGCAAATCCCCCCTCTCCATGCCACTGAAATACCCATCTGATTTAGAAGCAAGACTAAATTAGTTATTTGTTACAATCCAGTGCAATTATAGTTCATGCACCCTTACCAAGTAATAGCCTTAGTAAGTAATAGCCTTACTGGAATTTGCTTCTGAATAAATATACTGTATAAGACTGTGTAATGGGTGCGCAGCGGATTCTTTCGATTTTCAGCCAGCAGCAAGCATTCAAAGCACAGGTGGGACAACTAAAAACCTTTCATTGTTACTCCTTTTGTCAATTCTGGTATTGCAATGAGACATATGATGACTCAAAGCCACCAATTCATCATAGTCCTGCAGAAGCCAATGGGACTGTACAGTAAGTTGATGATTTCAGGCTAACAACATCAATTTCAGTGAAGGAAACAGCAATAGAGCACTTGCACAGTGAAGAAAGCTTAGGTCAGTGATTTTCAACCTTTTCATCTCCTGGCGCACCATCAGTTGTTTTTACCATTGGCAAGGCACACCATGCTGTTCAAATCTCCAAGTTTTCCTATTAATAAATGTCCCTCCCCAAATTCCCATGGCACTCCTGAAGACCATCTGTGGCACACCTGTGTGCCATGGCATGGCTGAAAATTGCTGGCTTAGATTCTGGACAAGAAGATATGAGCTTTAAGTAGACAATTGGTTCAAAAGTTACAGAAGAAGACTGAGAATTATTTTCCTTACAGTATATCCTACATTTCTTCCAAATAAGTCCTTTTTTCCATCTCTACATCAAGTCTTTGTTACCAGTTACCATTTTCACCCATCACCCCCTTGGTCTTTTATGGTGCAATCCTTACAGACCAACACAACTCATCAGTCCTACTCTTCCCATGGTTATGCAGGGAGAATAGCACACATTTGTGCACTGGCCTAAGCTTTTGCACCAGGCGCTTTTACTCTTTTGCACCAGGAGTGGTGCCGAAATGCCTTTACTACACTATTTGTGACACCCCCAGGCCAGCACAGGACATGTGCTGGGTTTTAGGTCGGCCTAACTGGAGGTTAGGATTACATTCTTAATCTCATATAGGAGGACAAGCTTAGAATCCTGCTTAAGATATTAGATTTCTATTCCACACTCTACTATGCACAATCAAGGACATTCATGCCTCTTGCACAGTTTTGAAGTATTTTCAGGATCATATGAAAGGGTCTCTGCGACTCCCAACATTGTGATTGACCTGATGAGAATGACACCGGTGTGAAACAGTGCAGAATTTCAATATGTAGTAAAGGAACCACAGGATTTCTTCACACTGGGGACAATCCTAACCAACTCTCAGCATTGGCCTAGCTGTACCAGTGGGGCAGGATGATGGAGGGCATTCATGGAGAGTACCTCCTCTAGGTACAGCAACGTTTGTACCTTTACCTCAGTGTTGCTTTTCCCTTACCCCAGAGCAGAAAAATGGGTTAGGATTGCATCCCATGTGCTCAGGTTGTTCAGTTCAACCCACAATTTATAACACCCTCACAAAGTGGATGAAGAACTGTGGGGACCACTTCATGAGAATATTTGCATGCAGGAAAAAGTACATAGATTGCCTATACAAAACTACTTGGCAACTGCATGGGTTTCTGAGTGTGCAAAGAACTTTACATGTACTGTATTGTCTGGAGGTTGTTCTTACCTTAAAGAACTACACTTAAAGGGCTGTAGTGTGATATTATTTGGGGCTTTCACCCAAGATCCAGAGGGAATAAAGTTGTCTAAGGTTTATGGTAAAGGCCAAATTCAAATGGGGAAGCCCCAATTGGAAGCTCACTCTCAGACAAAAACTGTCTCAGAAAAATGAAAGAGAAACCATGGCGTTGACTCCTTTTCTATATGAAAGTTTAGTTGTCCAAAAATGCCAACATATGTAAAGCAGATTCATGGCAAAATAGTAGGTAGCAAGGGAATCACATGAACCCGTGCCAAAGAGTCCACTCTCATATAACGTTTTGAACGGACAACACATTACAAAACCACTTCATTTCACCTTAGGTACCTTCAGAAGGACAGCAGCTGAAGCCTTTCAGGAATCATAAACTGACTTTTCTAGAACCCTGAAGAACAACATTTATAGTTGTTCTTTATAGACTTCAAAAGTATACACGACACTCTACCTGTTTATTTTTTCAACATGCAACAAAAATCTATACAGATGTCCATTGTTATCCACTAGGGTTCCATTCCGGAATCTCCCATGAATAAAAAATTATGTATAAAGAAAACAGTGGAAAAATAGGTTTAAAGATCCACTTCCAGGTTTCTTGCTCCTCTGTTATGCCTAATGGATAAAGTAGTGCCTCAATATCTGCAGGGGTTTGATTCTGGGACTGATGAATGGAATAATTACTTGCATGACTACCTCTCTACAACAGTAGAAAAGCAGTTTTTTTTACACTGTGATTTGCTGTGGCCATTCATACACAGTCAAATCTGTGTATAACAAGTGTATTGTCTTCATGTTACAATCTAGCTCAATACCCTAACAGTTGCGGCTGCAATCCTAAAGACACTTTCCTGGGAGTAAGACCAATTTAACACAATGGGGCTTACTTCCGAGTAGTCATGGTTAGAATTGTGCTCTTTGTCTCATACAAGAAATTGGACAATTGCGATAAAATCTAATTTACGTTGCCAATTCATAGAATCATAGAATCCTAGAGTTGAAAGGGACCTACCCCCAAATCCAGAGTAACTACGGGAGCACGTAAGAGACTTTACGTGCACCCGTAGTTACTGCACCACTTAGTGAAAACCTATGGGAAATTCATATTGGAATCCAGAGTAAGTTGTTCTTACACCAGAGCAAGGACTCTCCATAGTTACTCTGGATTTTGCCCCTAGTAGGTCATCTAGTCCAACCCCCTGCCTGCAGCAGGAAATCCTCCTAGATCATAAATTCAAATAATCTCAACTACAATTAGTAATATTTGCTAGTTGTAAATGCTGTAGTAGCAGAATCTATGTCCTAAAATTGTTGACACATCATGTCTTGGAACATAAGAGATCACATATTCTTACCAGCTCAACTATTTGTTACTGACTCCACAGATTTTCCCTCCTCTCATAACTGCTTATATCTCATTTTCAGAGAAAGGACATGGAGTGCTACATGTTAGCTGTGCACCAAGAGGGAAAACAAAACCATTAGGCTCTCGCTTTTTTAAAAGCATATTTTTAGCTTGCCTTTTGATCCTAAGGGGGGGGGGGGGTTTCCCAATTATGCAATTTTCCGAGCAACAACATCTTTTCACACTGATCCTTTCAAAAGAGAGTGATGTAAAGAATGATGTAAATATATTTGTTTTTGGGGGGATGGATGACAACAATTTTCTTGAAAGGAATCTGCAAGACAATTTGTGGCAATACAGCAAGCATAGAAAGTCAGCTACATGTAGTGGACAACAGGCAAGCGACAATGCAATCTTAGCTATCTGTACTCCAGAGCAAGTCCAATTGAGTACTTCCAAAATAGTACTTCCATAAGTGTGTTGAAGATGCAAGGGAAGTACATCTTATGGGAAGTATCATTAAAATTGCATCTTAAGGCTATGATGTTGTGTATTTATTTGAAAGTGAGTCATCATGGGATTTACTCCTGAGTAAACAGAGATAGGTTTGGGATACTGAACACCACTCAAGTACATCTTACACTACTGAAAAAGTGTTCTTTGGAGCAATGAGTCCCCTTTTTCATTTACAGCTTCAACCCTTAAAGAAAAAAAATGCTTTTCTGGTGTTCTCACAAAGGGGAGTATCCTGATGGCCAACCACTTAATTTCAGGTATTGATCACAGTGCCTGTAGGGTTGCAGAGGAAGAGTAGCTGGCAAAGTTCTTCCACAGCACCCTTCTGCCCCTCATCAACTCTTTCAAGGGAATGGACTCTGGCCCCACAAGTAAGAAGAAATGGAAATCTATTGCTCCAGGGGGTGATCTGCCAGTGTCAAGGGGTACCAACTACTGATAATCCCAAGACTGGAGAATACAATCAGGGCAGGATTTAAACCCAAACCTTTCAGCAACAGACTCTTCCCATTCAACAACTACAGAGTGACTACATGCCATAAAATAAAAGAGGACAAAAAATGTAGGACACTATCAAAATGTAGGACATGACAAAGTAAAGGCTAAAAACACTCAAATAAATGGCTTTCATGTGATTAATTTAAACACTATGGCTGCAATCCTAAAGACTCTTTCCTGGGAGTAAGACCCATTGAACACAGTGGGGCTTACTACTGAGTAGACATAGCAAGGATTGCACTGTATATTCTTCCATTTAAAACTACCCTATCTCACTTATGGATTACAAGAAGGCTACATGCTGCCCACTCACAAGGAAAAGAAAGACATTGAAGTTTTTGTTTCCAGGACACAAGGCTAAAATCCAGGACATGTCCTGGAAAAAGGAGACAGATGGTCACCCTGAGTAGAAAACACTCACCCCCAAGACCAGGGTCTTCCAAGCCTGGTGCTTCCCAAGACCAGCCCCCTGCCTGGCTGCAGTTGGCGCTCCTTTCTCTTAAAATACATCCATCCCTTTGGAGCAGCAGGGGAAGAAAGGATGGTCATTGACAGCCCTCCCTCCCTCCTTCCCCACTGAAAGCAATGCAGCCAAGTTCTGCCCCCTTAAAGCTGCAACACCCTCTCTGCAGAGTCTGAGCCACTCCAGCCCTTCTCCAGGCTCTGCAATCGTGGCTTCTATAAATAGGACCATCGACTCAGATTGGGGGAGATCCTGGCTCTGCTCAACGTCTTCATTTCCAAAGAAACCCACTAATTGCCAGCCTTGAGATGCAAACCCACATCTTCCCCAGCATCGCTTTTTTCCAGGGATCCACAGGAGCAACTCAACCTCTTTCAGGGAAATGGTCCAGTCCCAAAGATTTTTTCCCACTCCCAAATGAATGGGTGTTTAAGGTGGACACCTATAGGATGCGCAAGAGGGACCTTAAGGAGTTTATTTGCTTGGATTGCAGGCTGTTTGGGATGCTCAGTTGGCAGAAGGTGGAGATATGGGGCGAGGGTCTGTTGTTAACCTGGACCCAGGACAAAATATTTTGTTTTCTCAATTTGTTTTCTTACTTAGAGTGCAATCCTAAGTATGTCTACTTAAGAGTTAATCCCATTGTGTTCAGTAGGACTTTCTCCCAGGAAAGTGTAGTTAGGATTGCAGCCTCAGTTTTCTTACATAGAGCACAATTCTAAAGCATGTCTACTCAAAAGTAAGCCCCATTGTCTTACTCCCAGGAATGTGTCTTTAAGATTGTAGCCTTAGCTTTCTGCATTTTCCTTCTTACTAACATACTTATTAAGCCTAACCATGTCTTCTCAAAAATAAGACCCATTGAGTTCAATGGGTATTTCTCCCAGGAAAGTGACTTTCCTACACTACCAGGAAACTACACATTCTTGGGAGTATTGAACACAGTGGGACTTACTTCTGAGTAGACCTGCTTAGGATTGCACTGAAAGTATGTTGAATTTCTGCATTTGCATACATCAGAGGAGGAGCAAAAATATATGGTGATGCCAAAGAATGCCCTACACCACATCTGCAAGATCCACACTGTTTGTATGCTGTGAAACTCTTGAGATAAAAACTGAGTTTTTACCATTGATATATGTTTTTAACCATATGATTGCTTTTAATGTATTTATTGATGTTTTAATTGTGTTAGCCTCCTTAAGTGAGCTCCAGTTGAGGAAGGCAGGATACAAATCTGCTAAACAAACTTGTGTGTATGTGCACACACACATGATTATGTACATACACACAGATTTTACAGACACACATGTACATAAAAGCCTTAACCTGTGTGTAAGGGAGTCTGCATCTTCTGACCAACATTCTCTGTCAGGCTGAGGAGAGGCAACTGTCAGCATTCCAACTGTCAATTGGTAACAAGCCAGGTTGAGAAGAGGTTCGGCAGATAATTGAAGAAAGCCATTGAGGAGAGGGGTGGGAAAGGGCAGTTGAGATGCTTGAAAGCAGGATGGGTTTTTTTTTTTAATTGATGAATGTTGTTATATTGTACCTTGGCAAGTGACAGCTTCAGGCTGTTATTAGTTTGCAAGGGTGTATGTATATGTATGTATACACAAACATCACAGGTGGTCCCAGGCCGGTTTGCACCAGTTCTGTAGAACCGGTTGTTAAATTGGGCCCATCGCTAGCGAACCGGTTGTTAGTGTCAGGCTCAGTTCCCAGCGCCCACCTGTTCTGGCTAGCTCTGAGGCGGAACAGCAGCCAGAAGCTGCTGCTCCATCTCAGAGCTAGCAGGAATGGCGCTGTGCGCAAAGGCTTTGGACATGCGCAGTGTGTCTCTGCACAGCCATTGGGCCTTGCTCCGGAGGTGGGGCCACCTGCTCCACCTCTGGAGCAAGGCCCGATGCCTGCGCAGACGCACTGTGCATGTCCGAAGTCTCGGAGATGCACAGTGCGTCCCTCTGCGGGGCCGTTTGGCCTCTCTAGCGAAGCCAAATGGCCCCGCAGAGGCGCAGACCACCTCTTTGGAGAGGAGGAAGTCTGAGACTGCGCAGGCGCCAAGGTTGGTTCTTGTGCAGTGCATCTTCTGATGCCAACTGGCGCTAGAAGTCGCACTGCGCATGCGCCAAGGTTGGCGCATGTGCAGTATCAGTAGTGGGCTGCAAACCGGTTGTTAACTGGTTTGCCGCCCATCACTGAAACATGTGCGTGTATAAGATAAATGTGGCCTCCTGATGCACACTGTGACCATATGGAATGGAGGACAGGGTGCCTCCACCTTTAAGCATCATATACCAGAGGGAATTTAGGGAGGTGTAGCTGAACACAGAAGGGTTTAAAAAGCAATGCTTAAAGG
The DNA here is from genome assembly GCA_030015325.1 of Cryptoblepharus egeriae. NCBI lineage: Eukaryota > Metazoa > Chordata > Lepidosauria > Squamata > Scincidae > Cryptoblepharus > Cryptoblepharus egeriae. Next base: position 64,118,448 of record JAREYC010000001.1, on the reverse strand, counting down.
AGGAGGCACTCCATTCTATATGGTCACCCTGCAGTGTTGGATCAATAGGGACGGTGTTCATCTCCATTTCAAAGCCAAAGAGCAAGCATCATACAAAGAATATCTCTTGTGGCCAGCATGACTATATGACAAAGGTATATGGAAGGCTGTTGCCTACCTACCAAAGTGCTACCTATTTATTGACTTGCATTTGCATGTTGGCAGGAGGTTGGCAAGTAATGGGAATTCAATCCATCATGCAGTACTAGGGTCTCAAACTGCAAACCTTCAGGTCAACAAGCCTAATGTTTTACCCACTGAGTTACTGCACCCTAAAACCACGTTAAAAGCCAAACAGCAACAAACAGCAGCAGAAAAAAACCACCACAGGTTGTAAAGTTGTACAAACTTTAAATAATTAAACCAAAAACATCAATTAAAAAATTGGCTATTGCCAATTCCAGAATCACAAGTCTGTTTAGAACCCCCACTTCACCCACATCCAATGAGGCAAGCAAGTGTAGTGTGATTCCTATAATTTAGGTTTAAAGGTTGCATCTGCCCATAATCTCAGTAAGGGTGAGTCAGGATCTCAGTAGGTAGCCTTAAAACCTAATCCTATGCATGTCTACTCAGAAGTAAGTCCCATTAGCATCAATGCAGCTTACTGCCAGGAAAGTGTGAATAGGACTGCAACTGTAGGCAAAGAATAGCATTTGAAATACATTTCTTTTCTTCCTGCTCCATCAGTAACAAATGGAAGTTCCTTCTGTGTAGGTCAGTCGTCCCCAAAAATTTTAGCACTTTTAAAAATGACGCTATCAGACCACACCTAAGTTTAGGAGAATTTTTTTTTTAAAATATACATTTCCTATATAGAAGGAAGTATCTTTATTTACAAGTAAAAATAAGCTGAAAAAGATGCTCTAAGCTGATGAACTCTTTGCAGGACAATTAGCAGCTCTTTCCTTTTTAAAATATTTTTGAATAGCCTTAGATCTTGAGGCCGTTAGAGCACTATCCTAACCATGTCTACTCAGAAGTAAGCCCCATTGTGCTCAATGGGTCTTACTCCCAGGAAAGTGTGTTTCGGATTGCAGGAATAGTTAACTGACCTTTCCATCGCATATTTTTCTTTGGAGACTGTTCCATGACTAACAAATTAGGATTGTGACCCAAACCATTGTTTGGGGTCCACTGGGGAATGTCAGCCATATGTCCATTACTTTCCACACCAGGCAGCATTGTCATTAAGGGTACTGATGCTGATGCTATAGTGTCTTTGGGATGGTTATGATGATAATAATGCATAAATGCAATAATAGCACATAAACTGGAGGTTGGATTCAAAATCCGCTTCTGAGGGGACAGCCACCTCTGGCACCGGGCCATTGCTGGTGTTGGCTTAGCCCCAATCTGTGCTGCGGCCAGCATTTCCAGAAGCTTGCCACACATTGCCTGGAGGAAGGGATGAGCTCTGGACAGGGGAGAGGTTTGTCAGGGTAAGTGTTCCAGAGGAGAGGGGTGAGACAGAGAGAACTCTGTTCTGCCAAAACCTGAACCCTATGTTGTGTTTTCTGAAATTTGCACCAAGGACTTGAGTAGCCCCATTGTAGAGCCTGTGTCCTTACCTGGGAAAAAAAAGAGTCAAATGTTCCTGTGCTAGACAGAATATATACCTTAAGAGCTAGAATATGTATCTCCTGTTGATTGAAGGCCAAGGGCAGATAGCTCTTTTTTTGCACTGAACTTTTGAGTGGTTTTGCGCATTTGATAGTTTTTTAAAAACCATTTTTCCATTGTAAAAACTACAGCCTGTAAAAAGAATGCTACAATGAAGCAGAGTAAACTTGCAATAGGATTATTGTATAAATATACTATATTACATTTATGGCCCATTTCATGGATCTCTCCCTCCTTTTATCTTCACAACAACCCTGTCAGGTAGGTTAAACTGAATGATGGTGCTTGACCTAAGGTTGCACAGTAACTTTGCAGCTAAGGGAGGACTTGAACCCAAGTTTCCTCAACCCTGTTCTGACAACGACACCACAATTCTGCTTCCAGACAATTCTGTACAATTCTGCTTCCAGAATTAAACAAGGTGCATGTATAAAAGGGGATCACACAATTATTTTAAAAATATGCTTCTGTTTAAATTTCTTGATAATGCAACTCTGAATCTGTTTTTTGCTGGTGTGGTATAATAAGATGATGTGTGTGTCCTTTCTGCCTATGGCATATTAAAAATAATATCTGAAGCCTGGTTCTGAAAAAATTAAATCAATCAATCTATCACCATATACAGTAAATATAAAAATATAAACAATATAAAATATAAATATATAAAAAATTTCCATTGTTTCTGCCATCAAGAGTTGTGAAATCCAGCTGGAAAAAGAAGACATCTAGTGGCCTAAAATGTAATTGCTTCATGCAGGAGAGTTTGGCAGGAGGGATACACACAATTCACTGATCATAATGGGATCAAGAATAATGGCATTAGTTTGTCAGATCACAGAGAAAGCACATGACATTAATGGTTGTCCCACTGGGGATTCTTAGTCTGAGAATAGGGCTGCCCCAAATCCGACTCGATTTGCATTTGAGCAATGTTGGACGGTATGAATTTTCCAACCAGTGACTTTATTTTTCTGCCTGAAACAAAAATGCAGAGGTGCAGAGAGTAGGACTCTTCCATGGGGAGGGAAGAGCGTCAGCCATGAATATGTGATTGAGTCCTGATTCCAGCTGAAATGGAATTTCTGCCTCCTGCCAGCCAAGTATGTGGTGGGTTAAGAAAACAAAGAACACATGAGACGTTCCCAAGAGGTTCTTAATAGCAACGATACATTTGATTTGCAGCAGTTTTGTGCCATTAAGCTCTGAAAGCCTGTTAGATTGGCATGTGCCATGAAGTGCTGGGGGAATTGTATTCACTTATGATGTGGGTAGCAATACAAAGGAGATGTGGGGATTAATGAACCAGAGAGTACAGAAGAGATAATGCCTCATGTAGCTCACTGATGAAATTTCCAGGCAGTTTGCTTGTTCTCTGTTTCAGCAAACCCCATGGGGTGAAAAAGGGAGATGATCATATTTTCCACAGAATATGCTGTAGTGCTGGGTTTCTCAATCTCTGGGTCGGGGACCACCGAGGTCTTTGGCAACTGCCCCACTGGTCCGCTAGAGGAACCTCTGCCCCTCCTCCCAGCAGGGGACCAAAGGCTGTGCTTGGCATCTACCTGAGCAGTCTGCAAGAGGACTTGGCTGGCCTCAGGAGGACTCTGTTCAACCTTTCCCCTCCTCTCAGCAGGAGGGCTGAGTGTGTGTGTGTGTGTGTGGGGGGGGAACTTCCACACATGTGTAAAGTTTCCCCACCAGACCCCAGATGCAGAGAGACTCATAGATAGAAACCCCAATGATCTGAGCCTTTTGTGACCATCTATCCTCTTTTTCATGGACATGTCCTCTTTTTAAGCCCTGTGTCCTGGAAAAGAAATCTTCATTTGATTTGATTTGAGCAGGCACCATGTAACCCTCTTGTAACTGATAAATTATATGTAAGAAATTATGGCTGCAATCCTGAGAACACTTTCCTGGGAGTAAGCCCCATTGAAATCAGCAGGGCTTACTTAAGAGTAGACATGCATAGGATTACAGCCAAAATGCAACAATTTTAAATTTGCTAATAAGTGACATAGTGCTTAAATTAACCACATGAAAGCAATATGCATGTGTTTTAACTTTTATTTTGTCACGTCCTACATTTTTGGGGGGTGTCATATTTTTTGGGGGTCCTCTTTTTGAGTTGTGACTTATGAGTACTCTGTCCTCTGCCATGATCCATGTTCAGGTTCCCAGTGGCCAAGAGCTTCCTGTCACACGTTCTCAGCCTCACCACCTTACAGGATTGTTGTTCAGCTGAAGGGATAGGGCTGCATATGTGCTGGTTAGGCAGTTGGACTGAGATTTTAGTCCCATTATAGTTAATAAGGTTTAGTCTGCAATCCTTAAGACACTTTCCTGAAAGTAAGACTCATTGAACATAATGGGGATTACTTTGGAGTAGACATGGTTAGGATTGTGCTCTTACTCTCCAGTAAGAAAGAATAAGATGCCTTTGAGCTTTTCAATGCATCCTGCATCAAAAAAGGTTGAAAATCCCTGCTCTCTGAGTAGACATACAATGAGACATTGGGCTGTTACCTGCAATGCTATCCACAATAACCTAGCAATAGATCCATTTATTAATGTATCATAATGTGATTTTACAGCTGGAGGCAGCAGTGCTGTGGGTAGGGAAGGCCCCCTCCAGGTTGCCAAAGGGAGAACTCTCCCTTCCTCTCACTGGTCCTTGGAAAATTTTTTCCCCACAGAACCGGTCCCTGGGGCCAAGGAGGTTGAGGACCACTGCTGTTGTGCTTATTTGAACTGAGTTTCAGTGGCGATGGCTGCAATCCTAATCTCCAGTTAGGCCAGCCTAAGCCCTGGCACAAGTCCTGTGCTGGCCTAGGGGTGTCACAAAAGTGCTGTAAGACACACCTGCACCACTCCTGGTGGAGGGTTAGGCCAGTGTATAGACATGTGCTTGCCTCCCTCTATCGCTTTGGGAATGGGAAGATTGATGGGTTGTGTGAGCCTAGATTAAGATTGCACCCTAATGTTACTACTATGCAAAAAACTTAATGCTCTATGTTTCGATTTAACTATGTTGAGGAATGAACATAGTAGTAACATTAGGGTGCAATCCTAATCTAGGCTCACACAACCCACTGATCTTCCCTTTCTATGTACAAACCAATAATGAACATGCCCTAGGAACAGAGAAGATCAGGAGAGATTGAGGTTTCAGTACCAACCCAATTTTTCTGCTCCAGGGTAAGGATAATGCAACTCTGAGGTAAGGGAACAAACATTGTCTTACCTTGAGGAGGCCTCCATGGCTGCCTCCTCAGTTGCAGGATGGAGCACATGCCCTGCTGGTACAGCTATGCCAGTGCTGGAAGGTTGGTTAGGATTGTGCCTTGAAACCATAATAAAAATGAATTTTGGAAGAAAAATTTGGAAGGAAACTTGGAAGGAGAAGACACTTAGAAGCATTTTCATTTTTAATTAACCAACACTGCTGCCTGACAGTTCTGAATTACTGTGTAGTAATTATTTGTAGTGAATTCAATATCTATCTATCTATCTATCTATCTATCTATCTATCTATCTATCTATCTATCTATCTATCTATCGCTTTTTAACTAAAAAATTCACAAAGTGGTTTACAAAGAAATTGAAAAAATTAATGGCTGCCCCCGAAAGGGCTCACAATCTATTTGAAAGTGGATGAATTAGAATTGTATTTTGAACATTTCAAATCATTTTTTATGATGTGACCATTTTTTGTGTTTGTTTGTGTTATGAACATTTAAAACCATTTTTATCAGTGGCTAGCAGCTTGCCACTAGTAAGCCCTGTACTGATAGCAGTGGCTAGCAGACTGGTTCTGTGCTAGCCAGTAGCAATTATCTGCTGAAGCAGGTAAGGTGGTGGGGATAGGTGTGTAATGAAATAGATTCAGATGGAAATGGAGCAGGACTAAGGATGGAAAGATATTGGCAGCAGTAGTGTCCTCATGATCCAGAGCCCTGTATTGGGAATGACATGCCTCATTGGACCTCACAGATTTATTCTAGTGAAGTAGCTGGTACAGATCTGAGCAGGCACATTGGGAAACAAGGAGAGGTGGAGGAGATAAGTAAAAAATGCACTTGTTTATCTAGTCTGGACCCCTGCAAGCTCTTGGAAAGCAGCCGAGACTGCATGCATCAGTGGTGCATTGCACAGGCTGAGGGTAGGACTGGGGTGGAGTGCTAACTTATTACTGTGGCTCCTGGTATTGGCCTTAGCAAATATGAATCACTATTATGGATGACCAAAGAGGTGGAATGCAACAGACCTCAAGAATGTATCAGTGCAATCCTAAGCATGTCTGCTTGGAAGTAAGTCCTATTGTATTCAGTGGGGCCTACTCCCAGGAAAATGTGCTTAGGATTGCAGCTTAAATCTTTTAAAGAAAAAGTGTCATGACAGTTTGTCTGTAACTGAGCAAGGCCATTATTTAGCTTTACCTGACTGCATATGCCTGAGTGAGATGCGAAATTTCTGAAGAGAATTCACTGTCTTCTCTGTCTTCCCTGTCTTCTCTCCATCATTCTGTTGCTGGCCAGTTATGACAAGAATAGAGCATGTAAGATCCAGAAGCTGAAAATGTCTATTGGTCACATATGGGAAAAAAGGATGCACATGCACTTCCCTATCAGGGCTGAGGACTGATAAGGTGCCTGTGTGGACGGTTCTTGCAAGCCACTTCCTGCTTTATGCTCCCTGCTAAACCATCATGAAGTAACAAAGGGTTCAACGAGTTATATTGTCTGGTTTGGCTGAAATAGAAGCAAATGTTCAGCAGTCATACCTGAGCCAAAACTCGGAGCAGCCAATTCGGGGCATTGTCTTTGGGTTCTTTGGAATGTGCATCTCCCAGTCATTCATTATCTCATGTAAACAAGATAATGGTCAGGAAAAAGGAGGGGTGAAAATAGTTCTTTTGAAAGAATCCTTTACACATGGGCTTTGTATCCATGCTGGATTGTATCATTTGTTTATTTATCTAAGTGTATTGTACCTCACCTTTTCCATGCTTTAGGTGGCCTACAAAGCTTTTATTCTTTTGGTCCTACCTGTGAGGTAGGTTTGGCTGTGAGTAACTGGCCCAAGCTCACCCAGGAAGCTTCACGGCCGAGGAGGGATTTGAACCTGGATCTTTCAGGTCTCAGTTGAACTCCCTAACCAGTACACCATTAATGCCCCAAGCATCTCTGTCACATGCACTACAACCAGTGGTGGGCCCAGCCTGGCCCTACAACTGGTTCCCCAGAAGTGGGCAGGGCCAGGCCGGGTCAGGGGGCAGGGTCAGGGAAAAATTAAATTAAAAAAAAAATTAAAATTGACTGTCATGGGACTTACCTCTGAATAGTCAGGTTGGGCTCTCAGGCTGCAGTCCCAGCCACACTTTCATGGGAGTAAGTCCCATTGACTGTCATGGGACTTACTTCTGAGTAGTCATGCTAGGAAGTTTGCTCTCAGGCTGCAGTGCCAGCCACACTTTCTTTCCTGGGAGTAAGTCCCATTGACTGTCATGGCACTTACTTCAGAGTAGTCAGGTTGGGCTCTCAGGCTGGCTGCTGGCGCGGCAGTGAAAGCCTCCAGCAGCCGGTCCACGGCCGGACATTTTTAAATTTGCGGCTCCAAGTGGCGAGGTGCCCCACAAGCCCCAGCGGCCGGGGAAAGGATGCTCCAGGCTGGGGCTTGTGGGGTGCCTTGCCGCTGGGACCAGAAAATTTAAAAATGCCCAGCTGGGGGCCGGCTGCTGGAGGCTTTCACTGCCGCACCAGTGGCTGAACCGGTCAGCCCGGTTATGCCTCTTCCCCTCCACTACCAGATTGCCAGCAGTGGGGAGCTCGGAACAACAGGTTCCCAGATCTGGACCAAACCGGACCAAACCACCACTGACTACGACAAATTTGTACACGAAAATGTTAGGCAAATAATGCACACATCTCCTTCTCCCTTCCTGACATGTTCTGCTGCATTCCCAAAGAGTAATGTTTTGATCTTCACAGTTCAAGTGAAAGCACTGACCTTGTCACAATTAGCTTGACTCATCTCAGTAGATAAAGAATGCTGGAGTCAAAAGCCTTATTGATAAAACAAATTTTCATTATTTCTAACTTTTATTACAAAAGGCTTGCTGGGGAGAGAGAGCACTCTTTCAAGTACGTGTTCCTCTTTTATTTAGCAGGGGGAGAGTAACTGGCCCTACACACCCCAGCAGTGTCTGTTCAAGTAGCTTCTGCTGGTGTTCTTTTTTGCGTTTTAGATTGTGAGCCCTTTTGGGATAGGGACCCATTAGCTTTTAATTAGCTATTATTATTTTTCAATTTTCTTTATAAACTGCTTTGCGAACTTGTTAGTTGAAAAGCGGTATATAAATACTGTAGGTAGGTAGGTAAAGAGAGATTTCAAAAATCATTTCTCAGAGTTTGCAAAGCTAAAAGGTAACCAGCATTATATTGTCACTGACTATGACATAAATATATAGACACAAAAGTATGTTCTAATATCTGTATCTGTGTCTCTTGAGTAGCTTTTCTAAGTGTTTTGCTGTGCCCAGGCTCTTATTCTGTCAGTTGGTTGTACAGTCAATTATATTCTTTTTAGCCTTGAAATAAAATACAATATTTATTTTTATTTTAAGTATCTTGTTGCAAACAAGGCACATTTTCAAACAGGCTCGCAAAAGTGGCACGATAAGTGCCACTCATGATTAGTTTCCTCAGAAAAATAAAATCACACCACAGCTACTTTCCTGATTACAAAATCAATGCTATCGATAGTGAAGGTATTGCAGAAGGTCAAAATCATGAAAGCTCTTGGAAACTATTAGCAGTTGGACATCTCACTGGGCTTTCAAAATAAATACATTAGCCATACGTAATTTAGTTGTAATAGTCTTTCTTGAACTGCAGATTAAATCCAAAACAAAACCACTCTTCTTACTGTAGTGAGACTTTTACATGATGAGACTTTCACTTCTCTTCTGCTGGAAGGTGTGCATTTTGGGGGAATGGAGGAGGCTCAGAGCGACCAGAAAGAAACTTTAGGCAGCATCCTACAACCAGAAAACTAAAGCAGTTTCACATTGATATGATAATACAAGATTTTTTTTAACAATCCCGTCTTTTAAAGGGCATTCCTGGTATATGTGGTTTAAGGCAGTGGTATTCAAAGTGGGATTGGGACCCCTTGGGGAGTTGAAACTTCATTTTAGGGGCGGGTTGTGAAAAGCTGGGTGCAGCCATCTTGGAATCCGATACTGGGCTCCTTTAATGTCACTTCCAGTCATGACATCACTTCTGTGGGGTTCTGGACAGATTGTCATTCTCAGAAGGCAGTCCTGGGCTGAAATGCTGGAATACCACTGGTTTAAGGTATCTGTGGGGGATTCCAGAATGGAACCCTAGGAGATATTGGGGCACACCTGTACACACACACATACACAGAGAGTAATAAGCCTTGCGACAGTGGAAAAAGAGAAGACATGAAAGCTATACCTAACACCACTTATGTATTTATGTACAAGATCATAAAGCAGTATGTTGAAACACTGGTTTTGCAAAATATGGGTAGAAAACATATTATCACCCAGCTGTAGTTCAAATCCTGAATCCTGCAGTGACATCCCTACAGAGAGGGGAATGGGACTAGATTTAGAGATCATGGGTGCAATCCAGAGTAACTATGTGGAGTCCTTGCTCTGGTGAAAGAATAATTTGCTCTGGATTGCAATACGAATTTCCCATAGGTTTTCACTAGATGGTGCAGAAACTACGAGTACACATAATGTCTCTTACATGCTCCTGTAGTTACTCTGGATTGTAGGGTATGTGTGCCTAGTGCCACACAACTTCTTTTTATTCATGCGATTCAGGGTGTTTTAATGTTTTATTGTTTTAATTGTAAACAACAACAAAATTGAAAATTAATAATTAATAATATCATTAATGATAATATGCTGCTATGATAACACAGATAAATATTTTCACAATAAAACGGAATAAAAGCAATTTTTGATTCTGTGTCTCAGCAGCACCTTGATGCCAGCAGAATCTCTCCTACACCAGAGGTTAAACGAATGAATCTTTGGCACTCCTATAAAATACAGATGTTTGAACTCTTCTAGAAAAAGTCCAGATGTGACTTCCTACCTCTTAACTTCAAGCCTGACAAAGAGCTCTACAGAACGTCTGATCTTGCCGATTAATTTATTTATGTGATTATTTTATTTATTTGGAAGTACTGCTGATAGTTCTCATAAAGGTATTGCTGTTTTTTGATTTTTTTCTTTTCTGATGAACCAATATGGCTGCAATCCTAAACACACTTTCCTGGGAGTAAACCCCATTGAACACAATGGGACTTACTTCTCAGTAGACATGTTTAGGATTGTGCCATATGGCTACCTGCAATGTTTGTGTAGGAGGGAAGAAGTGCATTGAAGCAGGCACTTAATTTGATTACAAAGAGGTCCCGCTGATAATGTTTCTGTTTACACCAAGGCCCTCTAGGGACAGATCACTTAATGGGGGTCAGTCAGCCTAACCGAACTGTAATCCAATTAGCTGTAGCTTGCTGAAGAATTCATATAGTCTTGGTGCAGGCATGAAAGGGAGCAAACATGAGGATGTAATCCAGGGCTGTAGCTGGGAGTGGGAGTGGCGAGGATTCTTGGAGGGGAATTGGGAACCTGGTGAATCTTTGAGGGGCAAGAATGGGGCAGAGATTGCACTGCCGCAGGGAGCAAAGGGCTTTTCAAAGGAGGGCAGCGTTTGTCTTCTGCAGGGTCTGTGAGGCTCGCAGCCCCCATCTGCAGACCTCATTAGTCACAGCGCTATAAACAGTGCTATAAACAGTGCTCAGCTCCTGGTGTGGAGCACCTCCATGCCGGCCCACAGAGCAGCACAAGGCACTCGGGGATTCACAGTCGTATCCCACACCACACCCTCCGGCCTTGCCTAGCAGGCAGTGCAGTGGGTGCTGCTCCGGAGACCAGATGCGGCCTCCATACTGGCTTGGGAGGAGGTTGGCCACATTGTGAGGCATGCGTGGAAGCTCTGAGGACTGCTTTTCTTGAGCGTCCACCATTTTGTCTCTCTGCGTGGCAGCCGTTTTGAAGTGGGAATGGCAGCCATTTTGGGTGTCATTTTGCAAAGGGGTGTCATTTGCTGAGCCCCTGAAATGGGTGTTTGCCCCAGAGTGGGATCACTGGGGCGTATCTATGCATATGCCTGGTAAGCGCTGCACACTACAGAATCCATTGTGAACAAAATCAAGGTCCCAATGGGCCAGGACTACATTTCCTGACTGTGACTGGCTTCCTGACAGAAGACCCTGCTGTGACTGGCTCTGAGCCTACAAGGAGGGAATCCTTGGAAGGCCTGAGCCCTGCCAGGAGGGTGAAGAAGGGGCAGTAGGTGGAGGAAGCAGGCCAAGCCCAGCCAGGAGGGGAGAGGCAGGGCCTGGAGGGCCAGAGGGGCTGCTGGGCTCCCTCCTGCACCCCTGAATGGGCCTGGCAGGACTGGCAGCCACAGGAGCCTGGGAGGAGGACCGGACGCAGCTCCAGCCTTTGGGGGCCCCTTTCTGAGCCCCATTGTGATTTCCAGCCCCACTGCCTCCACAGACCCCTTAACCTCATGGGACCCCCAGTTCTTGAGGGGAAGAGGAGAGGTAGAGATTTGTTTGGGGAAGGGTCCCCATTTCCCATCAGAGGGCCTTCACGGCAGCCCCAGGTGCCTGGTGTTGGTCCAGACGGAGCCCCCTTTGGACTCTGATTCCCCCTCCCCTGCCTGACCTCTAAAGCCTTCCCTTCCCAAGAGCCAGATATCAGGGGAGTGTTGGAAACTTCCCCTAGAGAGACTGAGCTTCCCGCCAACCTTCTCCCAGTGGAGAAGGACCCGATCTGGCCCACTTTGGGGCCTTTCCTTTCCTCTTATTTGATTCACCAGGTATTAGGGTGATTGCTGGGTTAGTGCCAGTTGTGGTCCTGAACCCCCTGTGGCCTGGGCCCAGGAATATCATGTGCCACACGCCCATCCCGAACCACCTTCAGGAACCACCAAACCTAGAGTCCTTCAGAAGACCAAAAATGTCTTTTAGTTTTTGATTTGGGAGGTCCCAGGTGGCCTTTGGGGACAGGGGATGTTGCAGTGAGTGCCCCCTGCTTTGTACCCCGAAACATCAGCCCCCACCCCACCCTCTAGAAAGCATGTTTGTGAAGCAGGTATTCAGGGTTAAAAAAACTCACACTCCTTCCTCTTCCCAACAGATAGAAGAGAAACTGAATCAAAGGAAACAAACCCTCCTTTGGGGGTAAAAACATGGCTCACTCAGCGGAGGTAAGAGGGATCTGTGGGTTGGGCTTCTCCTCTTGTAATGTTCCTAACTGCAGCCTTTTCATCTGAGTTTGTACCAGGCATTCAGGCATTTGTACCAGGTATTCAGGCATTTCAGCCCAGGAACCCCTTTCAAATTTAAAAATCAGTCCAGGACCTTACAGGGATGCTCCTCCATGTCTATGCAGAAGTAAGTTGTATTCTGTTCAGTGATACTCCCAGTACCAGATTCCTAGATGGTGGATCCCACCCTATCACAATCCCCTGATCCATGGTCACGACTCCCACTTTGAATACCACTGGTCTGGACTGTCTGAACTAAGCCCAGATGTACTCTTTTTCATATCTGCCAAGATCTTCCCTTTCTTCTCCAGGATTCCTCTGGAAGCCCAGCTCCTCTACCTCCATCTTTTCTCCACCTGCATTTTCCCCATCTCCACACATCCTCTTCAAAGGTGTTTCTGTCTGTCCCCTCTAATCTTCACCTCTTTCTGTACATATCCTTAGGGCTCCTCTATGCATTCATGCTGGTGTAGGTGTATAGTTGAAGAGTGAATGTCTCAGAAGAGTGAGCCTTGAAACCCCCTTTTGGTTCTTAAGCACCTTCAGTAAACTTTGGTACTCCTTAACTTTTCCCAAAGTACATCGAGTGACCTTGAACTTCAGTCTGTGATCCCTGCACACCATTGCTTTTGCTCTTTGTGCACATGTTATCTGTGTCTGTAAAGGTAGAGAGACCTTCCTTGCCATGGCTAGCTGCCCATCTGATGATCCTTGTCAACCTATCCACATTGTGCCATTTTCTTTCTTTCTTTCTTTCTTTCTTTCTTTCTTTCTTTCTTTCTTTCTTTCTTTCTTTCTTTCTTTCTTTCTTTCTTTCTTTCTTTCTTTCTTTCTTTCTTTCTTTCTTTTCCTCTTCCTGAATGTCCTGGAGACAGAATTGGGCACTCCTCTTAGCACAGGGAAGAAACCGCAAAGCAAATCCACAGTATTTGGAATGCATTAACTCAGAAAAACCTGAATGGCTGTCAGAAACTATTATTAAGATAGAAGGTGGGCAAAAGTTCCACAGTCCAACTGCACACTAGGGAAAAATATTTTCTTCTGCCTATCCTGACTTTCTCAACATTCAATTTTATCGGATGACTCCTAGTTCTGGTGTTATGTGAAAGGGAAAAGAGCATCTCCCTATCCACTCTATCCATTCCTTGCATAATTTTGCATAATCTATACATATAAAAATGAAAAGTCACTCACTCACTCAGTCATCAACGCCCAGCCAATACTGCTGGGCCTAGGAGCATGAAATTTGGGTTGGGTGTTCCTTCTGTGATGGAGGGAGTGACTAAGAACCAGCTTTTGGAAATTCCAACCGGAAAGGAGTGAAATGGGGCGCACCAGTGGTGGGCCCAGACTGGGTCAAGAACTGGTTCTCTGGAAGTGGGCGGGGCCAGGCTGGGTCAGGGGGTGGCACCAGGGTCAGGGGCAGGGCCAGGGAAGTTTTTAATTAAAAAAATTTAAAAAATTTTAAAAAATAAAATTACTTACTTCTGAGTAGTCAGGTTGGTCTTCAGGCTGCAGAGCCAGCCACTTTCCTGGGAGAAAGTCCCATTGCCTGTCATGGGACATACTTCTGAGTAGTCAGGGTGGGCTCTCAGGCTGCAGTGTCAGGCATTGTGGGGGGTGGGGGGTCACTGGGGGCTTCCTACACTCAGTAGCGGTAGCTGAGTGGGTTGCGCATGGGGAGATGATGCATATGGGGATGGATGTGCATGGGGGTGGATGTGCATGGGGGAAAGATGGCCATTGGAGACTGATGTGCATGAGGAGATGTTGCACATGGGGGGTTGATGTGCATGAGGGCGTTCATGCGCATGGTGGGTTGATGCACATGGGGATTGATGCACATGGGCGTTGATGCGCACGGGGGATGTTGCACATCGGGGTGGAAGTGCATCAGCTGAATGATGCACATGGGGGACTGATGCGCATGGAGTGATGATGCGCAAGGAGGGATGATGCGCATGGGGGGTTCATGTGCATGAGAGGTTCATGTGCATGGAGGTTCATGCACATGGGGGTTCATGCACTTGGGGATGGATGCACATTTGCATTTATCCATTTGCAAATATCTTTTTGTGACAGCAGGAATTTGCAAGATCAAAAAGGCATTTGCAGTTTGCAAGCTGAAAAAGTATAGGAAAAAGTATATTTATAAATTTAAAAAATTGATTGTAGTTTTGAACTGTTTCCGCTTTTCAATATTACTCTGGTCCCTATTCTGTCAAATGTGCAGGGGACACCGGCATTACGTTGAAATGAATGGAAGCCAAACTGGACACATTATCTAGTAATGGGAGGCAATTTCAGTCTTTTAAAATAGAAACATCTAGTAAGATTTAAACATTCCTTGAATCAATGAAAAAAAATCCCAAATGGCCTGTTCCAGGTCCAATGTCTAAAGAAAGTGAATGAGGACACCTTGTGGAATAGTATAGGAACTGAATGCAGGGAGTTGGAAACATTTCCCATATTCTCTTAAGAGGGGGAAAAAATTGGTGGCTTGAAATAAAGGGAAAGGAATCAATGCATCTGACCACAAAAATTAGTGTTAACAGTTCCCAGGTAGTGATCACATTGCTTGACAATTTCCTTGTGTGGAAAACCCTATGAATTATGTGGCATAACAGTTCATTACTTTGAATGCCACTCAGTTAAAATACTCTTCAGTTGATTCATCAAATGAGTGTTAACTGATTAATTGGTTAGTTAAATGTACAAATGACTAAATGGGAGAATGAAGGTTATTGCCTGCTTGAGCTAGTTGGACGTTAGGGTTGTAGAGATGCGACTTTTTTATAGGGCTAACTTGTCTAAATGCTAAAAGTGATCTCAGATGGCTGAGTGTGTCTCAGATTCCAGTTCTAACTAAAAAAGGCCACCAGGGTGACCATATGTTTTCTTTCTCCAGGACATGTCCTCTTTTTAGTCTAATGTCCTGGAAAAAATTTCATTGTCGTCCGTTTCCTGCTAGCAGGCAGAATGTAGCTTTCTTGTTATTAATAAATTATAAAATTATGTGTAATAATTTTAAATTTAATAACAATAAAGTGTTTAAATTAAATATGTGAAAGCAATATACAAGTCTAATCTTGTCGTACATTGATTTTTTATACATGGATTTGACTCAACATGAATGCCCCTGCAAATCAGTTTTAAAAAACTGCCTTTCTAATATTGTAGAGAGGCACTCACACAATGCAAGCAATCATCTATTCTTCAGCTGAGCCAGGAAAAGGCAGGGGGCAATTTGCATTTTTAATTGCTGATTGCCTCTACAACAGTATGAAAAGCTGTTTTTATACAACTGTAACGGGACACACTTTTTATTTTTTAAAACTGCTTTCATTCTACACATTTTTTCTATCAGCAGGGGTGCCAGAATTAAATCCATTCATGTATTCAGGCATTGGGAGCAATGGAGGAGCAAGAAACCTGGAAATGGTCTTTAAGTTTATTTTTCTACTGTTTTTTAATCTACAAAATTTTTTTATCCATGGGAGATTCTGGAACCTAGTTGTCCCTAGTGGATAACAAGGGATACCTGTATGTGAGTTTTTTTAAAAGATTTTAGTTTGACATGTCCTACATTTTCCTTGGATGTTATACACTTTAGGGGCCTTGTCCTCTTTTCTGGTTATGACATCTGGGCACCCTGAAGGCCACTTCAAAATAAACTATTAGTGGTTTTTTATGCTCAGGGAACTGCCCAAGTCAGTGCTTTCTAAACTCCTATAAGGAAGCTAGGGGCACTATAGGTATGAAGAGGGAAGGGGCTATGGCACCAGTGTGATCTGCATGATTGCGCTCTTGATCAAAATATTCTTATAACAACCTTGTCTCCATTCTCTTCTTGTCACACATTTTGCCACACATTTCATCGTAGAAGATGAAACAGGCAAGCAAATATTCTTACTGACTACAAGAACGGAAGTGAATGACATTCTTGCCTAACCACACCAATGACAGCGCAATTCTATTTTTGAGCTGGGCTGGTGCAGTGGCTGTTGTGTCAGCCAGGGGTGTTGAAAGCACATTCATGACACTGGGTGAGTAGGTAGTGCAGTCCTGCTAGTGCTTTATCAACAGATTCAGCCACCAGTGTTTACATTAGTGATTTTCAGTCTTTTTCATCTTATGGCACACTATCGGTTTTTAAACACTAACAAGGGACACTGTGCTGCAGGAAGATATCCCAAACCCCCTGCCAGGCTAGTTGGTATTGCACTGGGTTACTCAGATTCCTATCCCATTACTGTGTGATCTCTAGCCTGTTCCTAAGCTGCATTTGATACATATGCCTGACTACTCCAGCATAGCACAGGATTGGGCTCTATTCCTCAGTGGCAGTGTTTCTGCCTCTGAGAGAACCCCTGGTGGTGCTCTCCTGTCATGAGTTATAAGATTGTAGTGGAGTAGTTGAGTGGTTATAACGCTGGGTTAGAGCACTGCTTGACTGGAAGACTGCTCAGCAGGTCAGCAGTACTGCCAGATGGGGTGAGCTCCCATCCTAAGCCCAGCTCCTGCCAATCTAACAGTTCAAAAGCATGCAAATGCAAGTAGATAAATAGGTACCACTTCGGTGGGAAAGGCAATGTCCTGGCGACAGACCCCTGTGACATGCTGGCCAGGTTTCCCCATGTCATGTCCGTAATGGATTGGAGGAAACTCCAATCTACAACAAGTGGACACTGTCAACATACGGTACAAATGCTGAAGAAGTTGCCTTTTTTGGTGGTGGTTTGGTACCTTTACTGTTTGGGACACCTAAAGTCCAACCAAAGTCCACCTCAAACACAACTGAGAAAAAAATGAACATCTACAGTCCTTCCTCTCTCTTTCAGTTTGTGGTACTCAGGCATTTCAGCCCTTTCAAACTGAAAAATCTGTCCAGGACCTCCACTCAAACTTACTGGGATGTGACATCACTGTGATTCCAGAGCTCCTCCTCATGTCTACGCAGAATAGAATTGCCATATATCCCCCAAAACTAGGACTATCCTGGTTTTCAGGGACTGTGTTCACATACTGGCAAGTTTGACAGGAGGTCCTGTCCTGGTTTTTCTCCTGTCCTGTCCTCTCCTGGAGAAGAGAATTATGGCAACTCTAACTCAGAAGTAAGTCCCATTGTGTTCCCAGTAAAACCCAGAGCCAGTTTCCAAGATGGTGGATCCCACCCTCTCGTGACCCTCCTAACCTGAGGTCACAACCCCCACTTTGAGTACCACTGCTTTAAGTGAAGACTGCTGGCTCTGGTTATCTGCATTACAAGCCAGCAGACTGACAAGAACATTTGCACTGACATGTGGAGCAAAGCTCAGGAGATTTGATAAGTGTCCTCTGGGCTGCTCTACATCCCTCTTCAGCCTTCAGCTGGAATGACAGTCTGCCTTTGACATCATCATTATCCTTCCTTGTAAGATGCAAAGAAAAGGACTTTTCCCCCCTCCTAGCACAAAGGACAGCTGCCCATTCTTCCCTATGCAAACTTCAGGAGCAGGATGACCAGATGCCCAAACTTCAAACGGAGGACAAAGTCTTGGATTCCTCTCAGCCTGGCCTTTCTGGTGGACAATGGCATGTTTGCCTACTCATGCGTAAAGACGCGATATTGGGCACTTTCACTTTCCCATAAAGCTCAATGCATATTTTTATTTTTAGTTTTTTTGGCCATAACTTTTGATAGGAAGGCAGTATTTCAAAGCCAATTTTTGCACTGGATTCTGCTCTTTAATACAAATCCGATGACATAATGGGTACTGCACACCATTGCAAAGTTCCAAAATGAAGCCAAAATGGAGGACAATGAAGACTTTTTGGAGGACACATGGACAGGAGGCTAAAAAAGAGGACAAATCTCAGGATTAAATGTTCATGAGTAAACACCATCATGCATAACTGAGATGAGAAAGACACTTTTCTCAAATTGTCTTAAGGCCGCAATCCTACAAAGAATAAGGGCGCAATCCAGAGTAACTCTGGGGAGTCCTTGCACTGGTGTGAGAAAAATTTACTCTGGATTGCAATATGAATTTCCCATAGGTTTTCTCTAGGTGGTGCCGTAACTATGTTGATGTAAATGTCTCTTATGTGCTCCCGTAGTTACTCTGGACTGTAGGGTAAGTCAAATAAGTCAAATGTTGGGGCTAAGGTGGTTTCATGTGAGGCCAGATTTTGCCATGTAAAAATAAGATCAATGGGCAGCTTGAAGCATTCGCAGATGGAAATTATCAATGCTTATATTCAAACATGCACTGAAGATATTTCATAACTGTTTCAGTAGTAGTGGAATCGAGGGATGCACCAACACACTTATGCACACAAGCACACAATCTGTATGTTAAAAGTGTATGAGCAATTGGTGTTTAATTTGCCCTTCATTGTTGCTTCAGAGAGAAACAATTTTCTTCATTGCTTTGACATAAACATGGGACTTCCCATCACACACACACACACAATTTAATGTTTTGTGAGACTCCAGAAATTGCAAAAAAGTCATGCTGATTTCACTTGCTGTGAATGAAGTGACACGAATTAATTTGAGAAAAGGGGTGATTTTGAAGCTTGAAGTAGTTTTTTTCCAAGAGAACTGAATGAGATTCTCACTTCTCCAGAACTAGCCTGATGAACATGTCGTTCAAAGTCTTTCTCATCAAAGGATTTGAAGTGGCCCACTCTGTGTGGTTTTTATTGATTCAGAGATTGAAGGTACTTATTAGATCAGTGATATTCAAGCATTTTCATCTCATGGCACACTAACATGGCACTGAAATTGTCAAGGCACACCATCAATTGTTCTACCATTGATAAGGCACACCCTTCTTTGGGTAGGTGGCTGAAATCCCCCAATTGTCCTACTAATAAATGGCTCTTCTTAAACTTCTGTGGCACACCTGAGGATCATTCATGGCCTCGGATGTCCTCGAAAATCACTGTACTAGAGATGTCCTCGAAAATCACTGTACTAGAGAGTAAGCCCCACTGCATGGGTACAGTGCTGACTTAGGCCAGAAAGAATGGCCCAGATAAGCTGGCCTAAGTAGGCCGTACCATGAGCTGACAGGCCAAATTCACAGGGATAGGAAGCATAACTGCTTAACTGCTGCAGCTCAAGGGCAGCATATTCACTGGCTTGGTGTAGTTGTGCCATATTCTGAGATGGGCTGTTGTAGTGGTGCCATATCATGAGACTGAGAGACAGGAGTGGTAATTAGTCTAGCCTAAAACTTAGAACTTTCTCTTTCATTTGGGTCTACTCTGATTTATTCCTGCTCATGAGGTGGCTCTGAGGAGCTGGGAAGGGGCACTTCTGCCCTAGAGACAGGCTCTGGATACAACCTAACTGCACTGTTCCATGCCATAACCCACATGTCCTCAACACACCTCTGCTGAACTGCAAGACTGGCCCTGATCCATCTATCTTGGGCCAGCCTTATGCCAGCCCAAGCCTTCTCTGGAGTAAGTAGGCTGGCCTATCTTGGAATTAGGCCTAGTAGGCTGGCCCAGTGAAGATAGGCTAACCTAACTGCACTTCAGGACTGCAGTCTTAAACATTTATTACAATATTTCTATCCCATCTTCCTTTTACAGATCCAAGGCAGCTCAAAACATAAGATATATAAAATCAATATTAAAAACACCATCGAATATTAAAAACATCATATAAATATTAAAAACACCAAAATATTAAAAACATAATATAAAAATATTATAGGAACAATCAACTTCATATAAAATCCAGCAATTAAAACACTATGAAATTTTTAAGATAAATATAAAACATGCATAGGATTACTCTGTAAGGTGTTGTGCAGGCACCAGTGCATCCTTGGTGAGACTCCAGGAAACTCCTGTATACTTGTGTCATGCATTAGAGGCATAAATGGCAATTGCTGAAGCTGATCATGTGTTCATTCTTCTTCTCTGGAGCATTTCTAACATGTATAACATGCAAGACTGAGCATACACCCATGTGAAATAGAAACTGCCAGTGTCTTTTCTATTGTATTTGTTGGTGCGTGCATTTCAGCTTCTCTCAATTTATTCTGAGATTCATTATAAAAAAGATGGGGGCGGGAGGGGGAGAGAAGAGAACCTATAAAAATGACAAAGGAACTGTACAGATAAATGCAGAGACTAATATTGGCTTCTAAAAGGCTCCCAGGCAGAAATTAACAGGTCGGCTTTTTACAAATGACTTGGGTTATTGGGGAATAAATCCCTTTTAAGGTGAACAGGTTGAGTGACAGTTTTGGAAAGAAAGTCCCTGAAGACCCATCAACCTGTTTTTCGATTTTGCTGAATGAACAAATGAATAAAGATGTTTCAATCACTTGATCCCAAGGCCTCTGGGCAGTTAATACAGAGGGGGAAGGTAGTATCACTATAAGGCAGTATCATAGCATAAGGTGAGGCCATTATTGGAGGATAAAACATAAGTGGGGCAAATAAAAATATAAAACAGCTACTCTCCGTTAGTGAAACAAACAGGGGTCAGTCAAACTGAGGATTAACCAAACTGGTACAAGGCAAACACTGACCTTTCACTGGTGTAAACCTGAGGTCAGAAAAGAAGTGGCGAAGTTGCTACCTGACAGGCCATTAAAAGTAGCACATGGTCCACATTTTCAAGGATCCCACACTAAATACTTGCAAACTATATGTGGTGAAATTGGCATCTCACAATTTGGCACATACTGGAGGAACTGCATGCTGTATTTATGTAATATACAAATTAATAATTTTGTTCAAATTTAAATCCTGTTATTCCTCAGCACCAACAGAGTGCATTGTCCATCTGTGCTGGCTGTTGCACATGTGTCATAAAGCACATTCTGACAGAAGAAGAGTTTGAGGCATCAAAGATCTGTGCCAGTCTTCTGGTGCCCACAGAAGACCACTGTATGCTGAAGGGGGACAAAGTGTTACAGGACAGGGAAAAAGCAGTGATGAGGCCCCTTGCCACAGGCCCTACACTGGCTCTGCTACTGGAGGGGATTGGATTGGCATGTTTAATCCATCCCTTCCCTCAGTCTCCTCACCCCCTGTTCTTTCACCTGTCCCAACCCAGTTCATCTATCTATCTATCCATCCATCCATCCATCCATCCATCCATCCATAAACAGTATTTATATACTGCTTTTCAACTAAAAAATTGCAAAGCTGTTTATAGAGAAAATGAAATAACTAATAAAATAACTAATTGCTCCAAGTCAGGAAGCTCTCAGGATTTGGCTTTTGTTCATAAGCCAAATGTTCTTCGCAAGCCAAGGCAGGGTCAGTCACAGAATTCTCCAAGAGATGAAAGCTAGTTAAGGCTGCAATCCAGAGCTCCACTAAGGCCAGCCTAAGCCCCAGCATAAGTTCTGTGCTGATCTAGTGGTGTCACAAAAGTGCAGTAAGACACCTCTTCCCTAGTAAGACACCTCTTCTCTACTCCTGGAGTGGTTAGTCCAATGCACAGGCATTAACTGATCTCCTCACACTATCATGGAAAGCTAGGCAGGGTGGGTTAGGCTGGCCTAAGTTTCTTAGGATTTTGCCCATAGCCTCCTTTCAAACCAGTTTGCTAGAGTTGGGAACATCACAGGATGGTGATTGCTCTGACAAATTAAAGGGCCTTCCTTGATGCCTGTGGAATCTGAGGCTCTTGACATCAGTCCAACTCTAATGTCACATAACTGATGTGGGTCATTGTCTCTTGGCAGACACCAAGCACCATGTACACAAATGCACCTTGCATCTAACTAGAAGAGATAAATGGGATGTCAGACAAAACTTTGGCCCTGGGCTCTCAGCAATCCAGCACCAGCAGGACAGACGAGGCATGACAAATCACACCAAGACTTTCGATTAACACTGACCTCTCTTCTGCAATTCCCAACTCCTGCCAACATATCAGACTCTCATTTCCAATGTTGGAATAATGGAACAATAGGACATTGGCAGGAACCCCTGTTGTTTTTGTGGAGTGCAGCTACTGCACTTTGCCCAACTTTGAACAATTCCAGGAGCTGCTTCTGTGACGATGGTGGGATATGTAGATGAGGCAGGAGAAAAACTGGCATAATTTTCTAAAGGACAATTTGCTTCATTGCCACTTGCAAGAAATGATCGCCTTCCATTATGTGCCAGCGTGGATACACTTGTGAACTTGCTTGCCGTGATGACAGTCTCTAAGGATAGAACCACACCTCATTACCTCTGTAGATTTGCAGGTGCATGCATCCATGAACTACTTGTGAAAATGATTCTGCATACACACAAGGAAGGGGCTGGATCCTGGCCCCAAACCAATTAAATGAACAATCAACATGAGTAGTAACTCTTTAGTATGTATGTATCTAGCAATTCTTGAGCAGGACAGTCTCTGCACATCCCACTGATATATGTGAGGAACTGTGGATGAGGGCAAAAATATAGTATTTAAGATATTACTCAGTCAATGGGTGGGTAAATGTCTTTTTAAACATGCTTCCTCTCTGCACATTTATGGCAGTTCAGTAACTATCAGTCCTGCTTATTGTTATTGCTGTATTGTGGCTGTAAGCTGCTTTGTGTGCCATTTTTATAGTACATAGTGTGATGGATGAATGAATGAAGAAAAAAAACAGGGGTTGTACAGGTTCCTTAATGTTTCCATATTATTAGATGGTAATCCTGTAGGCAGGATTTGTCTTCCTTTAACTTTTGTACAGTGCATAGTTTTGAAGTGCTATAAAAATAATGAATGTTATCATTATTATTATCACAGGCAAGCAGATAGAAACGAAGCCACTGAAGACACTGAAGATTCAGCCTCAGATTGCAGCAATGATGTGCTACTAAAAGCAAGGATTAATTAATTTTTCCTCTCTAAATATTTAATATCTGAGGTTTATAAAAAGGCCTTAACATTTGACAACCAAAATTCCTATATCCATATTTCTTTGGAGTTTTTTTATAATGCAGTTCTAGTAATAACCATCACTTTGGCTGAGCTGAACTATAATATTGGGTTGTAATGGGAAGGAAGGCAAACAATTATTAGAAGTGTACTGATTTAATTTCACATTGATCCACCTCCTTGATGTGACAATTTATTGCAGGAAACTTAACATCTACTGAACTAAATCTACTCTTCCTATAAATATACTTCTAAAGTTACAATCAGCAATGGTCTCTCTGTTACCCAGCATGCATAATCCTTTGCAAGTCTATGTATGTCTATGCAGAAGAAAGTCTTTTTGTGGGGTTGTGATGGGAAGGATGCAGGGCAAATCAGGATCAGGAAGGGGGTGGATTCTGAAGCAAATCACTGAAGAATCATGAATCAGTGGCATTTGCTGAATCCAAATCCCCTTCTTGGGCTTGATCTCCTTCATGGGTCCATGTCAACTTGTAGACCCACTGGACTATCAAATGTAATTGGATTCATGTTTCCCAGACATTGCTAATTCTACCAAGTAAGCCAGGAAAAGTTGAACCTATTGAAAAGATGAGTTTGATATCAAAGCAGAATTCTCATCCACAGTTATTAATTCTCATCCCCCCATCTGCTGGCAACACAAGTTAACTAACGTTAGCATCACTGATTTGAGCACCACCAATGGCAGCAACACATTTCTTCTGGCGGACTGGATACATCTGCCTGTACTGATCAGGACAGAGATAAAACAGAAGGAACAAGAAAGACTCATTTAGTTCTCCACAAGCAGCACGTGTCCAAGTCCCTCTTCTGAATAGAAAAGATAAAGGTGTCCCAGCAGGTTGCCCTGCTAGTTGTGACCAACTCTCAGGAGTGGTGCTCATCCTCGTTTCTAGAGCCATAGAGCCAGTGCTGTCTGAAGATGCACCTGTGGACATCTGAAGATGCACCTGTGGCCCACATGTGCACTGAATGCAGATACCTTCCCATTGAGATGGTACCTGTTTATTTACTTGCATTTACATGCTTTCACACTGCTAAGTTGGCAGGAGCTGGTCTAAGTTGAGGAGCTCACCCCGCATTGCAGTACTCTGATTTCAAACTGCTTACCTGCTGATCTTTCAGATTGACAGGCACAGCACCTTTAACCAATAAGCCACTGCTTAATCCAAATAGGGTCAGCCCGAATAGGGTCAGTCTGAATAGAAAAGGAAATGTCAAAAACCTGTGAGTCTCTCTTTTAGACCTGAAAGGGACAATAACTTTTAGTGCTCAGTGATTGAGTATTTCTCTGGGCCTGGGGATTCAGCCAGCTCTTTCCTCTGAGATTATTTCTTCACACATGTGATTGACTCTAACTCAATTACTTGACATTACCCATGAAAACAAGAATATGAGGGGATGACAAAATTAATTTATTTACTAGTGAAAACGTACCCAATATTGCAGGAGTAAAATTCCCCCTGTTCACCATTCCCTCCCTGTATAACAACCTCCCTTGCATAACAACTCCCTTGCGCAATCATTCCCCTCATGCAAAACACTGGGAATATAATTAAACCCAAATCCCATTGCCCTTGCCCATGCTGCAAAAGTACAACATCTCCCCATGTGCACCACCACTCCATGTGCACCACTCCCAAACATAAAACCCCCCATGTGCACCGTCTCCCCATGCACAACAACCCCATGTGCATCATTATTCCATGTGCAACACGCCCGTACAACATCCCCTATGCACACCACCACCCCATGCGCACCAACCCCCCCCATGAGCATCATCCCCCCATGTGCACCAATGCACCCTCCTTCCCAGTGCATCAGATTTATATCCCACCTTTCTTCCTTAAGAAAAGAAAACCCAGGATGGCAGTGAAATGCAAGTATCTTGTGTGCTCCTGAGGCTCCTTGTGGGCTAATCTGAGGAGGGCTGTTCTTGCATCCTTAAACAGTATAAAAGACCACATTGTGTAAGGTCCTGTCAGAAAACATAATTAATCTGAGGACAGAATCCAGAACTAACATATCCACAGTGCCCTCTGTGAGGTTGACTGAAGCAGTCTGATCAAGCATCATCTGGGGGAGGGCACTCATCTCTGTCCATCAACTCTGTCTTCTGCAGCTCCTCCATCTCCTTCCACTTCTTGTATTGGAAAAAGGAAGAAGGAAACAGAGGAAATCTGGAGAGGAGGAGAGTGCTAAGTTCAAATATTGGAGAGTGGGAGGAACAGAGGCTAAGATATCATCCAGCAATGGAGGGACATTTGGTATATGACCTCAGATGTAAAGAGATCTTGGACTGACCTTAAATTAAATTATCACTTTATCCAAGTGATATGTGTGTGTGCTTGGTTGTGAGGTGTGTGTGTGTGTGTGTGTGTGTGTGTGTGAGAGAGAGAGAGAGAGACCACTGACCAATCACATCCCTCTATAGTTTTGGCACATTTCTTCGAAGAGTTTGAGAGGAAATTGCCACATTTTTCTGAAGTTTTATGATTGAACATAATGCATGATACGCCATGTTCTGGGAATATAATTAAACCCAAATCCCATTGCCCTTGCCCATGCTGCAAAAGTGAAGACTTTGCTCCTTTTGGAGTGCAGTCCAGGGGAATTGGTATAATAAGAACAATCTTCCTTGCAAGAGGAGAACTGTTTCTAGGGCACAATGAAGTGAGTGTGGAATGGAGGAGTATCAAAGAAATGTTTCTGGTTTATCCAATGACTGCAAATGCAACTGCTTGTCAAAATTACCCTTAGAATAAACCAACACTATTTTAATCATGACAAGGAAAAATGTGATGTAAAACGGTGATAATGGTGTACATCTGTACAGCATGAAATTGGGTCTGTGATGATCTGGGGCTAGAGAAAAAAGTTTCATGTTTTCCTTTGACAAGTCTCTGAAAAGAACAAAGGATAGCTTGAAACATCCAAACTCTTCATGAGCTTCATTCACCAGGACTGCAGTGTCCTGCACATTGCCCTGGCAATGGATGCTATGAAAGCACTTAGTGGCAGCTGATCTAAGACAGGCAAAGGCCAGAAAGAGGAGAGGACAAAAAGTGGAGGGAGAAGGTGGTGATGTGCCAAGAGTGGATGGATGAACCAGGATTAGAAATGGCAACAGAACCTCCTGATTTATCCTATCCCATCTCCTGGGCACAGGGCTGAATGTTTTTGTGGTAGTTACTTTAGCAAGTGTTGCAGTTACAAATTATAATTCTCCCTCAGAGGTTCTTTATCACAAAGTCCCATTTTCATAGCAATTCAATGAGGCAAATTAGTTTGCCTCAGTGGATTTTTGTACCAATAATGCTTAGTATGCATATAGCTGTTAGAAGTGCATTTTGCATTTGTTAGCTCAGTGCTGCGGCAGTTTATTATCTGAACAACCCTGTTATGTAGGCCAGTGTTGTTTGCTCAGCAATCACAAGCTGAAATAATGAAGACTTGTCTAGAAACCCATACAATGAATTTGTGATTACGGCAAGATATGAACCAGGGACTTCTGAACTTGTATTTGTACCTACCTTGCTATACTAGCCATGCAGGTATTGGAAGTATGAAAGACATTAGAATAGCCTGGAAGACAGCCCAGGATTCTTGGCTTCTCTTCTCTGCTAATTGGAGGAGATGGCAATTTCTGAAGACATGCCCTACAATCCAGAGTAACTATGGGAGCATGTAAGAGACATTAAGTGCACCCGTAGTTACGGCACCACCTAGTGAAAACCTGTGGAAAATTCATATTGCAATCCAGCGTAAATTGTTCTTACACTGGAGCAAGGACACCCTGTAGTTACTTTGGATTGGGCCCATAATCTTGTGGCATCTTCAGTCCTAAATAGCCTTATTGTGAATGACTTCAGGAAGAAGTCATTCACAATATTCACGGGAAGATATCACAATATTCAGATCATCACCACCTCATCAGATATAGAAAAAGGCTGTGTTCACTTTTCTTCCAAACTGTAGCACAAAATGGTTTACAGGAAAATAGAAAAACAGCAGCAATAAAACAATAATATTGGAAGTCAAGAACAAAGTGTTAACAACAATAAAGCAAAAGCCTCTTCACATAGAAAAACCCCAATATAACACCGTCCACTCCAAAAATAAAAACAAAAGCCCTACCCAAAAGCCTGGATTTTACATTTACAGTTCTGTCCTACCAGGCCTTTGTGCTATTAGTTGTGCTCAACTAGCATAAAGCCAAGGATGCTTGAGCCTGCTGAGATGGTACATGAGTACAAATGCTTGGAGGCCCCAAGCATGCAACCAAGTCCTTCCAACCCCCTGCCAGAGCTGTTATATCAATGGAGTTCCAGAGCCAGAATGGGGTGGAATTTCTGCTGGAGACCTGTTGATGGCAGGCTGGGAGCAGCATCAGTGGCACTAATATCCTATGCCTCCAGCTCAGACGCACTCCTTGGACTCACTTAGATTGACCCCAACTAAAGCATTATTGCAGATGGCCTTACTGGGGATAAAAAAGCAGTCGTTTATGGAAATAAAAAGTGTTTTGCTTACCTCTCCATTGCCATCTGGTCTCCAACTGACGCACAGCATGTAGCAGAGGCTGGACCAGAAGCCACTTTGGGTATCCTTTTATTAGGTAGAAAGGCAGGGTATAAATCAAATAAATAAGAATGGGTTGTTGGTGCTGATGTAGTAAAAGGTAAGTTGAGGCCATTGCTGTAATGTCCCTGTTTTTGGTAGATCCTTGCCTCAGCAGTGGAGGAAAGGGAAGCTTGAGATTCAGCTTGAGATCCATGTAGATCCAGTATCTACACGGTAAAGCAAAATGTATGCATTGGGCAAAATAGCCAGGAAATGTCAGAGGTCTAGTAAACCTGTGACATTTCCTATGTAAAACACAAGAGTATTTCTGAAGACTTTTACCCAATATCACTGATCAACAAGGTGTAGATATCTGACATCATGGTTACATTTTATAATGCAGTTTTACATGCTTATTTCAAATCTGAAAACCATTTTGATGTATCACGTCAGGTTTCGAAGATATCACAAGCAGGCCTCCGTCAGTCTTGAGAGACTATGGTATCGTGCTTGGCGCTGCATACGCTGCATGCAAAGCACGAAAGCCTGGGTTGGATTGTTATGGAGGATAGGCTGTTACCCAAGCAGCAAATCTCCCCTCTCCATGCCACTGAATTAGTCCAATGGAAAGGTAGAGCCGATACGATTGGATCCAGCTGGCATTGCAGAGCTGGGCTAAGGACAGGAGCTCACCCTGTCTTGTGGGGCCGACCCGGGTCTTGAACCCTGGCCTGCTGGTTAACAGGCACAGCATCTTCCTTTCATCGAATATGTTTTTGTCGGTTTTCGTTATTTGTAATGCAACTCAATTTGTGTTTTTGACGATTTTGAAATCGTACACCAGGTATGATTGCACCAGGTACAACGACTTCGCACTTGTGCAGTTCTTTGCAATAAGTGACAGTTTTTGTTACTGCATGGACGTCCAAGGTCTTATGTCAAGCCTTGGGGTGGAACACAGCATTGAAGAATGGCGACTGTTCATTGATTTGTCAAAGACAAGTCTAAAGGCAGTATTATTACACAACGGTAACAGATATGCATCAGTACCAGTTGGTTATTCTACCCACCTGAAAGAGACGTATGAAACCATGTTGCTACTTCTTGACAAAATACGCTATTGCGACTACAACTGGCATATCTGTGGTGATTTAAAAGTTATCACTATTCTCATGGGAATGCAGACTAGGTACACAAAGTACTGCTGCTTTATCTGCGAGTGGGACAGCAGAGATAGGAAGCACCACTATATAAATAACAATTGGCCCATCAGAGATAAAATGCAGCCAGGAAGTAAAAACATCCTTCAGCTGTTGGTTGAGCGTGACAAAGTTATCATGCCTCCACTTCATATAAAGCTGGGGCTCATGAAGAACTTTGTGAAGACACTAGATAACAACTCAGATGCTTTTCGGTACATGTGCAACAAGTTTCTGGAGTTGAGTTACACAAAAGTGAAAGAAGGAATGTTGATAGGTCCACAAATAAGGAAGATCATTGCTGACAGCCACTTTGAAGATTACTGGGTGATACTGAAAGTGATACTGGGTGATATCTCAAGAACGGTGGGTGACAGAGACAAACGGTTTGCATATTCTGAATCAGCATGTCTCAATTGCCTTAGAACGTATGTTGGATACCAAGATATCCACTGAAAGATTTTTTTTGTCTATCAGTGTATTTACACTTTTTCCAGCCTCTCATCAGAAGTGCATTTGTTATCCTCCTGTTCTTTTGGATGGTGTTCCAAACAAATTGTTTTACCTACAGGCATCAACACTGTCTAGGGAGATGTGTTCTCTTTGGTCATACATGGACAGTGACATCTGGTGTCAGGATCTAAGGATGTTTTGGAACTGAAAAGCTACCTCCTAGGGTAATGTCAGCTACATACACTTTATAATTCCTCTTCCTGATCAGTGGGATTAGCCATTGTTTGGCAGATGTAATTGACAAACAGCGTTGAATCTGCTCAAATGTCCTCATCCATATTCATCCCATTTAAATGACTTAAAATCTCATGGATAATAATCTTTGCCCCAAACCACTGAAAAGCTGTCACTTTGGTCTGAAACTAGGGGAGGTCCAAGGCCTTCCTTGTAAAATATGCATTATTTCATTAAGGCAAAGTGTACGTGTGGTAATGGGTGTTTGCCTTTCCTTCTTTCTGAGGAAAATCCTGCTAAAACCCATATAACCTCTCTGCTGTTTGACTTCTTTCTGCAGAAGTTTTGCCTGTAAAGGTAGCCCAAGATGATGGAAAAAGAAAGGTTATATTAGACTTGTAGCCTGAGTAATAAAACCCACTGAAAAGATAGGTTTAAACCCAAAATAATCAATTTTTCTTAAGAGTAGGCAATTGCTGCAGATAATTATCTCATCTAGAGCCTTCAATCTGAGTGCCCTAATGCAGGTGGCCTGTCTTGTGGTGAGGAAAGTTCTATGGTGAGTTGGGCAAGCCACAAAAGTGCCATAAAGCACTTCTACATCTCTTGAGAGGAGGTTAGGCCAATACATGGGTATATGTCAACCTCCCCACTCCACCATGGGAAGATATGCCATGTCAATTAGGCTGGCCTAAATCTGTTAGGATTGCACCCTTAGCCAATCAACCCAGTTGGACAGTTCTCTTATATCCCATTTTAGGAAGTCTTTCCCCCAAGCTGTGATTGGTTGGCTGGAAATTAACAGATATTATAATTTCCTCCTCCTAATCTTGTGCACAACTGGACTAATTACCAGGTTTTAATCAAGAATATTGCTCTCTGATTGTGCCAGTAAGTCATAGGATTCCAACTGATATTTAAAAGAGGAAGGGCACAATTGTGGTGTGGTTGTATGGGGGTGTGGGGAGTTTGGTCCATGCCGGTGCACTGGCCTAACCCGCCCAGGAGTGGTTCAGTTTGTGACTCCCCCAACTCACCAAGGGACTTGTTCCAGGACTTATACAGGCTTAACTGGGAATAAATATTGCAGCCAAAGTCTATGTGCAATGTGTGTCCTAGAGGGCTAATCAGATTGGAGGATGCGCCAAGCCTAAGTCAGCCTCAGTGTCTACAGATGGCTGATGTTTGTGGAACTGCTTGCCGCAGGATGTAACGTGTTGATGACATCTGGCCTAGATGCCTTTAAAAGGGGACTGGACAGATTTCAAGAAGAAATGTCCATTACTGGTTACAGCTCCTAGTTTTATAAATAGGCTGTCTCAGAACGCCAGGTGCAAAGAAGGGGCAAAAGGATATAACGTTAGGTATCATTTTGTCTTGTGCACTCCCTGAGGCATCTGGTGAGCCAGGATGAGATACATTAAAATGTACTTCAAAATATTTAACTGGATCGTTGGCATGATCCACCAGGGCTCTTAATATGCTTTTATGAGAAAATCAAGTTTTATGAGGAAAGGGGTGCTTGTGAGAAGAGAGCCCTTCTTGGTTGTGGCACCTTGTTTGAGGAATGCCCTCCTAAGGAATATACAGAAATCAGGTTGGCTCATTCCATATTGGTTTTTAGACCCTCGTTGAAAACATTCTTGTTCCAGATAGTGTTTACTTAAGTCTTAGCTTTGGCTGCAATCCTAAGCAAACCTAAGCCCATTATGTTCTGTGGGGCTTACTCTCAGGAAAGTGTCAATAGGATTGCAGCCTTCATTTCAGATTGTTGGTCCATCTGCTGTGCTTCATTGTTGTAGTTTTGTTAATTGCTTTAAGGGCGTTATTTTGTGATCTAATAAACTAAATAAATACGTATACATTTTCTTTAAAAATATCTTTTGAATCAATGCAGTAAGCATATCTATTAATTTTAAAGTGAGGTACACAGATGAATGCTCTTCTCTAGCCATTGGGTACCTGTTATGATTGGTGCTTCCAGTGTCAGCATCTGAATGACAGAGTTGTGCTTGGAGGACATAACTCATCTTGAATTAAACCCATCGATGTTTTATTTGATCTAATTCAGGGTAGGAAAGAAATAGGAAGTGGAGATGGGGGAAAATGAGAAAAATAATGATGGCTCTAATCATGTTGTTAATTAGCACAAATTGCTAATCACTGGCTTGGGTGCAACCAGGCAAAGAATGCACAGCTGTCCAATACATATAATATCATGTATAGATTAACTTTGAGGAAGGGAGATAATTGGCAAATCAATATAATTGTTCTTATACCAACTACTGTGATTTCCCACCCACCTCAGCACCTTCCCGTGTAGTTTTTGAAGGTGTTGACAACAAAGAGTTCAGAAGCTAGAAACATAATGAACAAGAATTTAATCAAACATCTAAGATTTTACAGGCTTCCTCATGCCCATCATAATAAATATTTGAACCCATCTTTGCTCATTTCTTTCCAGCTGACATTTAGATATTTGTTTGAACATCCATTTTAAGCTTCTTGAGCTTTTGTTTGATCCATTTTTTATGCCAAGAGGGAATGTGTGTGAACTCATTACAGAGACCCTCTGGAAACCCTGCAGAAATATGATTCCCCCACCAGATGGCACAAAACACAAATTAGTCTGTTTTAAAGGAGGGTTGGGATTATTATTAACTAGAAAAGCAAAAAGAACTGGTGAAACTTTGCTGATTGTACATGTATACATGTGAACGAACATACACCCTGTTCATTAATATGGCCGAATAAAATAGTAAAGGAAAAATAATTGGCTAGTATAAAATAAGGACTTGTATCGGGCAGGGTGACCAAAGAATCTTATAGTTGTTAGGGACCTAATAGATCATCTAGTCCAACCCCCTGTTTGAAGCATGAAATCCTCCTTGAACATGTCTACCATGTTCCTCCTTTTAAAGCCTTGAGTCCTCAAAAAAATCTTCATTGTCCTCCTGTGCTTTGCAAGCAGGCAGTGTGTAGCCTTGTAGTTCATAAATTATATGTAATAAATTATCTGTAATAGTTTGAAATTTAATAATAAGGAATATTGTTTTTAAATTAATGAAAATTTCATTAATTAATTTTCATTTAAAATTAAATGAAAGCAAAATACATGAAAGCAATATGCATTTATTTTGTCATGTCCTACATTTTTCTTGGCTGGCATATATTTTGGAAGGGGGTCTTGTTCTCTTTTCTGGTTATGACGTATGGTCAGTGTGGATAGGGATAAGGAATGGGAAAATTAAAAAACATGAATTTTAAACTTTGCATGTTGAATGACTCTGACACTATACTAGATCTTGGAATGGTTCCTGGGAATCTAGATCTGGGAATATACTAAACTAGATCTGGGAATGGGCCCAGGGATCCCTAGGCAGAAAGGATGCTCTCCATGTCATTCATCATTGATGAGGATTCTCCAAAGTGATTATTATAATTGTTTTTCTTTCCTTTCCAGAGCACAGAGTCCAGGATTCCAGAATAGAGCGAGACTTACAACTCCTCAGACACATCCATCAATTTGTTATGGTTACAGATTGGCTGTCTATACACCAAAGTTGTTAAACTTTTTTCATACATCAGGCTGAATAGCTGAGGCTCTGAAGTGATGCCATAAACGTAGGAAGTGATGTTATTAAGCAGATAGTGCACAGAACTCAGCACTTTGTTCTTGCACAGAAACTGATTAGCTGCACATGACAGAAGACAAAGTATGCAAAGCTTAGTCATATTTTCAAAATACGGGAGAGCCCAGTTATGTAGGCTGCTCTTTCAGGAGTGCTGCTTCTGCCAGGGTGTCACCTCACAGGTCATAAGCTAAGAGGAGCTCTTCAAAGTGACACTTGGGCAAAAGAAGTGCTAATAAAAGGGTGGTTCAATTATCTACTTCCCAGTGATCACTTCTGCAGGCCACAGTGACCTGAGGGCCTTATGTGTGACATCCCTGCTGTAGAGCCTTCCCTTTCCTGTCATTCCAGTTATCCTATTTCTATAGTGTGTTCTGCTGAAGGCTTATTTCCATATATCTGTCTTGACCTGCCTCCTAAAAGTTCAACACACAGCCACCACAATCATGGGTCTCAATGGAAAACCACAAGTGTGTTAACAGCTGCAACATTCATCACTGTCTGATGTTCTCTTTTCACAGAAGGGAAGCTGTCCTTTCATTCTGGACTCTCTGCTGTCCGCCGTTAAATATTGATCAAGTATGCCATACTGTAAGCCTCTGATATGAAAGTGCTGCCACACTTCACAGGAGTCTTAGGCTGCAAACCTAAAGACACTTTCCTGAGAGTAAGACCTACTGAACACAATTGGGCTTACTTTTCAGTAGACATGGTTAGATCTTAAAATTGCAAGATTAGAACCACAAGGAATCATAAGGATCACAAGATGCCTCATCACAACAGCCACTGTGTTGCCATAAGAACCTCAAGCGTATACAGTGGCGCCTCATGTAAAGAACGCCTCACGTAAAGTATGTTCCACGTAACAGAATCTCTAGGATTCTGCTTCATGTAACAAATTGTACTTCACATAAAGAACACATTTGTTGGCAGTTGAGGCAGATGCGCTGGTCGGCAGCCTGTTTAAAAAGCATCAGGGCTGCCTAGCGCACCTGCCCATAGTGAAAGCAACACTTCCATGCTGTTCTTCCTGTGGCCGGGCATCTGCTGGGCAGAGGGAGAGAAGAGCAATGGAGAAGAGGGAAGCAGCTCAGGGCTGGCCAGAAGGGAGCAGGGGAGAGAGAGGCTCAGGATGGAGAGAAGGAGAAAGTGGGGAGACACTTTAAAGGTGTCTTGGATTGCAGCCTCCTAACCATGTCTACCCAGAAGTAAGCCCCATTGTGTTAAATGGGTCTTACTCCGAAAAGTGTCCTTAGGACTGCAGCCTAAGTAGACTTCATAAGATCATGGATATCGAATGCATGTTTTGAATTCAATCCCAGTGTTCTGTCATCATTTTTACATCCAGCTAATATTTTTATATGAATATTTTTGGGGTTGTGGAACCAATCGTCTGAGTTTCCATTATTTCCTATTGGAAAATCCACTTCACATAAAGAACATTTCACGTAACAAACATGCCTCCAGAATGAATTAAATTTGTTATGTGAGGCATCACTGTACAGTATTTTGTGTATCTGTTCCTGAGGAGTGACTGATCCTCTCTTCTTGCACTCTGTAGAAACATTGATGACCTTGATTCAACACCAGGGACCATTACAAATGTGTGTTTCCTCTTCTATGGATGAGTCTGCCAATCTGTTTTTGATTGTAAAAGCTTCTCTCAGTCTGAATTTTTCTCCCCACTAAAAGAAACACAGTCTTTTTTTTAAAAGCAAGTCGTGAACACCCAGCAAGCTGCAGTTTTAAGTGTGTCCTCTTGAACTCAAGGCTGAGATATGCTTTCTTAAGTACAAAACGGAATAAATGACTCATTCTTTCTTGTTAAAGTTCTGTTCATGGTGAAGAACTGAGAAATATCAGACATCAGATAATAAAGGGGATCTGACAAAGCAAGATCCAGCTCACAAATGCTAACACCACAACACATTTTAAATGCTTCAGGATCTTTCTGTGGTTTCACCTGAGCTTCAATAAATCTAGAGTGACTAGTTGGTTCATACAATACTTTGCGGCAAGTGTAAGGAGGTGTCTTTTGTTTGATTATAGGCGCTATCCATGCAATACATTATATGGGCTGTTAGTTTGCCTATGGCCAGAGTCAGAAATGCAGGGACTAATGTAGTGCCATCTTTACAGTAAAACTATGCTTCCTTACATAATGAGAACACACTTATATGACAGCTGTTCCATATCAAAATCATGCCCCATATTAAAATTTTAGGATCTAACTAAATGTGGCCCTAAAAACATAAGAGTGAGTCTTCTGGCTTTTGTTTCAGCTTTGTAAATAGCATATGGACATGTGTAACACAAATGGCCAAAAAGTGATAGGGTTAGAGGGGCAGTAGTATTTTATGCCACAATTCCAATACTGATCACAGTCTCCTGTTTAGTATTAATGAGGGGAAAAGTTATTTTAGTTTTAGAAAAAAGTGTTGGAGGGTCTATAGTTGGGTCCAGAGTGATAGCTATACTCCCATATCCCTGCTCTAGTTTCATCCTGTTTGAAGTCCCTCAAGTGTTACTGTTTTAAAAGAAAAGAAATCTGTCTGGCTCACATTACGCATTGGTTGAAATGTACTATTTGAACCTTGCATGAATGATGGTCTTCCCTGTGAAGCACTTTAATAAAGAAGTTTCTCTCCGCTTAGTAAATACCGGTATTTTTCTTGTAATGCTATCTTCTGGCAGTAGGTGTCACTAAAATGCTTTTTGCTGTGCCCTGACATTGGATGACAGAAGTACAGTTGCTCCTTGTCTTAAGTACCATTGATGTGCATAAATCTGACTATACATTGTTGGCATCCCAAAAAAGGTTCACAGAAAAATACAACAGTTTTAAATAGTGAAGGGACACTATAACCGCTCTTCACTTTCAGCCTTTTCATTTATAACCCCATCTTCCTGCATGGGTGGCATCTAAGAGGCTGGCCTGTTCAAGCATTGGCTGAGAGCCCAAGTATTAGAATCCAGTATGTCAACCCTTGAACCATCAGCGCTAGTGGTGGCAGGGAGACCACATGTCATAATCAAAAGGACAAAGCCCTCCCAAAATGATGGACACTCAAGAAAAATGTAGAAAAAAATAAAAGCTAAAAACACTCACATATATTGCTTTCATGTGGTTAATTAAAACATTATATCGCTTATTAATTAAAATTATTATATATAATTTATTACATAAAATTTATGAACTACAAGAAGGCTACATGCTGCCTACTCACAAGGAAAAGAAGGAAAATGAAGATTCCCCCCACCCCAGGATTAAAGGCTAAAAAAAGTAGATATGTCCTGGAAAAAGAAGACATATGGTCACCATGTAGTGTAGCATGAAATGCACCATCAGGGAGTTTGGGAAGGGGTGCAATAGAGTCCACTTCAGGTCTTTGCCCCAGCTGCACCCAGGAGGCTGTTTCCATAACATGGCTTTCTATTCTTGCTAGTTTCCTATATATGGCTAACGGGCAAGCTTGGGTACTTTTGTGCCTTTTTCCCCTATCCAAGCTTTTCCACTTACTACAGCAAATGACCCAATAAACCCCCTTGATGACCCAAGATCACTGAAGGCTGAACAAATATTTAGTATTTTAGAAAGATTAGCAATCTAAAGTGAAATTAATATATGCAGTATGTCCAAGCTGTCAAAAGGCACAGAAGTTATATTGTATAACAATGCTGCTCTGCTTTAATATTGTTATATACATTTTATAAAATGTTGAAGTAGTTTCGATCAAGGCATACACTTGATATGATGAAGGGGTCCATGATCAGACCTCCCAACATAATTTTCCTTGGTTAGAAGTTAGCTTAAGAGGATTTGGATCAGAATTGTTGTGCCGGAGTGTGTGTTTTAACCTCTGTGCTATGTATCTCTTCTCTGAAGAGGTTCTAAGATACATAGATGGTGGGGGAAAAGACAAGTATTCACACTGTCTTTAGAAACTAACAATTAATTGTGTGTGTGTGGGGGGGGGGTGTTGTCAGAGAAAAAGAATTGACTGCTCTAATCCTGTATGCTTAGATCAATCTATGCACACCATTGCTTTCTTTAGTCAAAGAAGGCAGCAGCAGGAGATTTGATCACAGTTCTCTCATTACATTTCATTTAGCCCCAAATCTTATTGAATTTTGCACTTTTGAAGCAATTGTTCCCTTTATTGCAGAGATAGGAGCAGAGATTTAAACCTGACTCCTTTTCTGTTTGTGTGAAGAAGTGCATGGTGAAAAGCTTAAAATGTTTCCCCGGAAGTGATGTCACAACAAATAGTGATGTCATCCCCTGGTATTTTTTTAAAAAATGGGGAAAAAACTTGCCTCCTGCTTCTCAGCAGTTCACCACCCATTTTCTTAGCTAGGGGCATTGCTAAAGCACCTATTTGCTAACTGGTGTTGAAGATTTTGTTGTCCCCCTTCCCCGAAACAATAAAATTAAAATTAATTATGCTAAGTAAAAAGATGAAAATTGTGACCCCTTTTTGGTTAGGGAAACTGTGCTGAGGGAAAAAGGAACGGTTATTCTTTTCCAGCTAACTATAAGAGGACCACCATTTAAAAGTATTGGTATGCCCGGTTAGCATGGGTAACTGTATTATGCTACATGTATATGGAAATATTAATACCTTATTAGTTCCATACAGTATTAGAATTCCATCTTAGAGCAATGAGTATCATGGGAAAGCTGAGTTAAGAAAATCCACTTTTTGTTCCTTAGGCTTTTGTGTTTTCATTTTCTGGTTAATTGGCCATAATGTTTGATAGAATATAGGTATGCCAATGTGGTTTGTTACATTCCATTCTACATTAAATTACCTTTCTAAAAATATATAACATGTTGGTATTATCATTTAAACATAGTTTTTCACAATTTTAGCCGCTAGTGTCAAGCTTAGCTTGTTGCCTCCCCTAAAGCTTGCTACCTGGTGTAACTGCACCCCCTGCATGCCCCTAAATATGCCACTGGTTCTTAATGAATGGAGCTGAAGCTGAATCATGAAGCTTGTCTTTTTATGTGTGTTCCCTGAGGCATCTGACAAGCCGCTGTGAGATAAAAGGAAGCTAGATTAGATGGGCCTTTGGCCTGAAGAACTCTTAGGTTCTTAAGCTAGACTCACTAAACTGCATCACTGTTGAATACCATTACTGAACAATTTGAGAGATAGATGATGAGTTGACCAGTCTCATTTCAATAAACCCAATTTCCTTGGAAGAGTTTTATTTTCTGAACTTCAGTGCTGCCTGAAACATTGGTTACCAGAAGGTAAATCAAATTCAGGGGTTGGAAAGAAGTGTTTGAGATCCCTGAAAGCCCTGCAGAAAGTGAGACTTTCCCCCAAATCCAGAGTAACTACAGGAGCACGTAAGAGACTTTATGTGCACCCATAGTTACTGCACCACCTAGTGAAAACCTATGGGAAATTCATATTGGAATCCAGAGTAAGTTGTTCTTACACCGGAGCAAGGACTCCCTGTAGTTACTCTGGATTTTGCCCTTAGTCAAGGTGAGGACTAATGTCAGTGTACAAATGACCAGATATGTCAATAGTGGGTATCTTGGGGTCCAGGGTCAGCTAACCACAGAAACCACCACAAAGTGATATAATCCAGGAAATGAAAGTTTTTTCCCTTTTCAGTCTTAAGCAGCTTGACCAAGGTCTGAAATTTTGACATCTCACAAGCTTCTTTTTCCTGATTCTTTTTGCACTGGTGTTTGTATTATACAAATTAACCTTGAACCTGTATAAGAAAAGTGGTATGAAATTGAAATTAATTTTAATGTCACACCAACAGCATCTGCTTTTATAAGTGTTCATCCTGCATTGCCACTTTAGCACTAGGGTGCCAACAGAATGCAGGAAGCTTCTGGCTTCTCTAAGCTCTTATTTACAAGACATGTTCTCGCCTCCAGCAGAACTACAGCAAAGGTCAACTTAAAGAGCTTCTGAGTTAGCTCTCAGAAAGCCCAGGCAACTGGCTGAAATGATGACATCCTCATTGGTGCGGAAGTAATGAATCTATTCCCCCAGGACTCCAGGCCAGTGCTTTGAGCTACCATGACAGACACTACAGTTCTCCATAGCTTTAGCAAAAGTGATGGGGACCATTGGCTGCAACAGAAGGGAAGCTCTGTCTGACAGCTGACCTTCAGAGATGGCTCTTTCACCTTGGGTAGAAGACATTTCTTCTGACAATCACCCTTTCTGAACAGATTTTCATTTTTAAGTAGCTAGAAACAACACGCTTTTACTGAAGAAAATGCCTGATAAAAAGATTTCATCACTTTAGGCTAGGGTTCCCAGACCTCTGGATTTTCCTGGAGGCCTCCTGAAATTGGGCCTGTGGTTCAGGAGGCATGGAAAGGCTCCCACTCCTCTGGAAAATGGAGGAGCAGGAGGGCGCTTGGGGAACCCCATTCCAAACAGGGGGCTGCCCTGTTTGGCAAGGCTTAGTAATGGCTGACTGGGCAGCTGCTTATTTGAATAGTGAACATTCCTCCGATGAGGAAGCAGTGCTTCCTTCAGGTGTGATCCAGGTGGGAGTGGAACATCCTGGGATCGGGCTGCGCGTGCCTCCACTTTCACTCTCCCAGAGATGCGCAGTGGAGTAAGTCAATGGAGCTTACTATTGAGACAGGGAGGGAGTCCTTCCCTATGCAGCTCAGTCCTTCCCTACTTACCTCTACCCCCTCCCTTTCCCCTCACTTGCATGGCTTGTGTTGCTGCAAACTGCTTTGAGGGCATCTTACTTGTACGTGTCAGGATCATGCACGTT
Organism: Cryptoblepharus egeriae; assembly: GCA_030015325.1. NCBI lineage: Eukaryota > Metazoa > Chordata > Lepidosauria > Squamata > Scincidae > Cryptoblepharus > Cryptoblepharus egeriae. The sequence continues at coordinate 64,078,649 of JAREYC010000001.1, read as the reverse complement.
GAATTCACATGCATGGGTTGTGTTGCTGCAAACTGCTTTGAGGGCATCTTACATGTATTGTCAGGATCATGCATGTTAAAAAGTTTTCAGTTTAAAAAGTGTTGAAATTAAGTACAGGAAAGCAATACGAATATTTTTGCTTTATTTTAACATGTCCTATATTTGTCCTACATTTTGGGGTGTCCTACATTTTTTAACCAGATAGGAATTTTGGCTTGGGTGACAGGAATTTTGGGGGACTTGGCAGGGAATTTTGGGTTCGGCATCTGGTCACCCAATTCTGTGAAAATCTTAAGTAGAAGTAAGTCCCATTATAGTCAATGGGACTTACTCCTAGGAAAGTGTGGATAGATCTGCAGTTTTATGTTCTTGAGCATTTCCACCCAGGACCACCTTCTGAGAATAACAAATCTGTCTGGGTGTCCCCAGAAGTGATGTCATCAATCTGGAACTGATGTCATGGCCAATGCCATGGCATCAAACAGAATGTCACGGCATCAACTGATGTCATGGCATCAAACAGGAAGGGATATCACTGTGATGTCAAAGCTCCTCCATGTCTACCCAGAAATAAGCCTCATTAAATTGTGTTTAATGTGACTTACTCCCAGGAAAGTATGGATTGCAGCCTGAGAACCCCATTCCAAGATGGCTGCACCAAGTGGCAGTTTCTAAGATGGTGGCACCCAGCTTTTCAAGACTCCTATGAAATGAAGTCATTACCCACCATGAGATCCCGATCCCCCCTTGAAGGAACACCGGTGTAATGACTTTTATAATATTGCTTCATACAGCGCTATTTCATTATAGCATTCTTTGTCCTGGGTGCAACTTTTATTGTTATAAAAATCCGAGAGAGGTTAAAATCCATAAAACTATTTAAAAGTTCAATGGAGAAAAGTACAGCGGTTTGGTCTGTATGTTCGGCCAGTAGAAGGTATATATTTTAGCTAATGCTGTGCAATGAGAGGGTTGTATTTTGGTTAGCACAGTTTCTATTAGGAAATGCCTTTGATGCTTTGGTTCAGTAGTGTCTGGATTTCAGTTTCTTTTTCACAATCACTGCAGCGTATTTAAGTAAAGTACAGGCATCCCCCACTTATTGCCTGGTCAAGGACCAGAGCACTGGCCAAAAGGGAAACCCACTGAAAAGTGGAACCTGGTCTTTTTTCAGCATGCAAATGCAAAATGGCCACCGAAAAAAGACATAAACATCACTTGCAAAAGGCTAAATAACACATATTTATTAACTAATAGAAAGAATATATAACCAATTACAATAAAATGAACAAAGGCATGTGTGGACAATGAATATCTTATTTATTTAAATGAATAGCGTTATTTAAATGTTGAGTAATTATTTACTGAATGGGCTGTGGGTGGTGCAAGTAGCTAAGACACTGTGCCTGTTAACCAGCAGGCCAGGGTTCAAGACCTGGGTCGGCCCCACAGGACAGGGTGAGCTCCTGTCCTTAGCCCAGCTCTGCGACGCCATCTGGATCCAATCGTATTGGCTCTGCCTTTCCATTGGACTATTTCAGTGGCGTGGAGAGGGGGGATTTGCTGCTTGGGTAACAGCCTATCCTCCATAACAATCCAACCCAGGCTTTTGTGCTTCACATGCAGCGTATGCAGCACTGAGCACGATACCACAGTCTTCCAAGAGTGACGGAGGCCTGCTGCTGTTTACTGAAGAAAGTCATAAGGAAACGCCAAAAACAGTTTGATCACCATGTTACATGCAAATCAATACCTGGAAATACAATTTTAGCCTTTAAGCCAGCAGAGAGAGGTTGGAAGAGTGCAGCATATGTTGAATGAATGTGTTCTGGGTATAATTGAAAGGTGGTGGAAGAGTGGATCCATCAGAAAATGAACCATCAGGAAGTGGGAGACACCTGTAATTTGTGAGGAGAGAGTATGAATTTTTTCTTATGACGATGAAAAGGCTTCCAAGAACAAAGGATTGTGAAACTTGCAGTAGGAAAAATCAAGCACATTACTTAAAAAACAAATTGCGTCCCGTCCTTTTTAAAAATAATCCATGTTGCTCTGTTAAAATATAGTTCTGCTTCACCCAGGAAAAAAAACAACCTGGTAGATTGATCAGCTTCTCTTTCAGCTTCTAGCTGAGTTTCATTTCCAGTTCTTAGTTGCTTAGCACAATCCTCTAGGGGATGGATTCTCTCTGCCGCTACCGAATGTTTAAATGCCCCCCTAAAACCTCTTTCCATTTAATTTAGCTTTTAAATATGCCTGAAATATACTCAACTCATATTAGGTTTGACAGCTGCAGGTGATAAATTCATGGCTGATGCAATTCCACTGAAGCCAGTAATGGCATTTCATTTGGGACATATTTGGCCTGAAATGAATATTGGCTCTATTCAAGTGTTGCTGGGTGTATCTCTATGGGTGATTCTGATGTTATTGACATCGCAATTGTCAGACATAATGACACTAATGAGGTTTATTTACTCTGCTATATGCTACAATATTCTGTTGGTTTCTCAAGCAGCAAAGCAACGGTGATGCCTAATGGCACTTGATATGCGCAAAGCAATTAAAAAAACATTTGAAATGTCTCCCTTAAGTGAGAGGCGGGCCGAAGACAAATGATCCGGTTTTATTTATTTATTTTTTTCTGGGGGAAACGGGTAGTACGTGAAGTAAAACAAACAGACTTGCAAATAGAAACCATGATGAATAATTTATCCCATTAGCAGCACCCCTTCTTGCGGCTCATGGAACACTTGCCGAGTCAAGCTAGACTTCCTTGGGTGTATTCATCATTTGGATCTGGCATTTCCATTCAGATTAGTTCACTTTATGGATTCTGAACAGGCATATTGGGAAATGGAACATTGTTGCTAAATTCTGAATGGTTTGATAAGTCACATGAGAGTTCTTCCATGCTCCGAGTGACACAGAATACATGAATTTCCTTTATGGGACTATAATACTTTTTTCCTGGTGCTGTCCACAAAGCCCAAGTGGCCATAAGGGTTCCATTCAGCCATGTTAATACAAGCCCCTAACACGAAATACAAACTAATGATATCTCGTTTCATGCTATGGAAATGCAATCTGGGTCTCTTCAAAGGCACCAGAATTGTTCCATTTGCTTCTGTGGGATGAGGAATTGCTTTCACAGAGATTTGCAAAGCCGTTCTTTTTATTATACTCATTATCAGCCTGGACAAGAGAGGGAATTATTGACACAATTTGCAGATGTTATCTTTTTGTGTGTGCAATAAAGCTACTGCAGGCTCTGGAGGGTTACAAACATCTGTAACACTAGAGATCAAAGGTTCTCAAACTTTTAGCATTGGGACACACAGGGCAATGCAAATGTGACTTTCGGTCAGCACAAGTCCCTTGTGCCGACCTAAGGATGTAATAAAAGTGCCATAAGGTATTTTTATGCTACCTTAGGGAAGGTTAGCTTGATGCACAGAGATGCCTTGTATTGCCCCACAGCTCTGCAGGAATGACATGGAGGGAGAGTTGCAGCCAGGACTAAACCAGAAACTTCTGGTTTTGTTGCAATTGCACTTTCACTTTTTTCAAGTCTTGGGGATCACTGCAAGTGCTCTGCAGGGCTCCCTAGAGCTTCTCACACTCCCCAGACTCTGGGAGCTCCTTTGCCACATTTCAAAATTGCCTCCCCATCCCTCTACAGGGGAAAGATCCTGGGGATTGCATCACTTCACTAGCTTCTCCTCCAGAAAGACTAAGGGTGCAATCCAGAGTAACTACGGGAAATCCTTGCTCTGGTGTAAGAACAATTTTCTCTGGATTGCAATATGAATTTCCCATAGGTTTTCACTAGGTGGTGCAGTAACTATGGATGCACGTAATAACTCTTACGTGCTCCCGTAGTTACTCTGGGTTGTAGAGTTATTTAGGGAGTAAAATTCCTGAAAGTTTGAGAACACATTTTCTTTTCTGTCATTTGCAGCTAATGAGTTTCTGAGTAAGAAAGTGCTTATTTCTGGTCATGACCTGCTTAATGGCATCACTTGGTTCTTAATGACATCACTTCTGGCCCTCAGGAAGCATCCTGAATGCTATTAGGCCTGCTGTATGATAGATAAATGAAAATTTATCCAGCATTGCAAACACTTAAATTGCTACTCTCCTTTGCAATGCCTTTGCTAATATGTATAAATTCCTGATTCTATCAGCAAGAGGGTGGTACAAAAACAACTGTTTCCTTGAGTTTATGTTCAGTATAACAAGGTGCTCAAGTTCTCAAACATCTTTTAAAAAGTAAAAGAAGAAGGAAAATTATATATATTATATATAAGATGCATAAACGTGTCACTAGCATTTTTAGATGAAGAGCGCAGCCTTGTGTTTTTTTTTCTCTTGAGAGAAAATAAACATAACACATTGCTATGAAAGAGGACTTGTAATCTGCAGTAGGTATCTCTTGGTCCTCATTTGCTTCTCGGCATCCAAAATGTGAAGATCAGTCAATGAGTTAAGTGCAAAGGGACTGCATGAAGAATGGCGCTTCTTTGGAACTCACTGTAGAGTAGTGTGCGTTTGTGTGTACATGCGCACCCACAAGCAACACCATAATAAATCTGATTTCTATTCAATCTCAGGTGAACCAATTATAACATGAAGATTTATTGATCAGTGGAAGAGAAGAATAAAGTGGTAACACAACGTTGCAATTTTGCTATTTCTGCTCTCTCACTTTACAAATGTATTCTGAGATAATGTCCCTGAGATACAATTCAACATCACATTTTTTTAGTATTTCAGGATGATGACTGTTAATCTGTTATTGTGTCCTTTTGACTGTGTGAAGCATTTTTTAAAACATGATTTGGTGATATCACACATCCATTTTCTATCACCCCGAACTGTTGAGACAAAGCTCTGCCTGTCTGTCATTTTCATTTGCTCCTTCGGAAGTTTATATATTTTTTATCCCTTGTCTTATCCCAAAAGGGCACTCATGGTTGCTAGAAGCCATCCTCTACATACTATGGAGGTAGTGGCTGTGGTTAAGCAAACATAGGATTGGGCCCAAGAATTTTCAGAAGTTTCTGAAAATTTTTGAGCTCAATCCTATCCATTCTTGTTTAGGAGCGAGCCCCACTGAATGCACTCACGTAAATCTCTGGGACATATAATATAGCAAAGGCCCATGCTATCAGTTTGCCTAAGCCAACTGTTTTTAGCTCTCAGAAATGATTCCATCAGCATATATTCCACTTGCTGGCATCGAAGGAAGATAATGATATCCTTTTTAATGGGCTCAGCTGGAACCTATTATCATTTGGCTCTTTTCTGCCCTGAGCAGCCATTTGACTTGGTCATTGTCACAATTATGTAACATGATGTAAGAATTAGCTCCTGCAATTTGCTGATGTTCCTTTCCCCTCTTTTTGTTTCTTTCCTTTTCCTTTTGTATCACAGCTATTAGGTGGTGTGCTGTTGACAGCCAGGATGATGTAATGGTTAGTGAGTTGGACTTAGATCTGAAAGATCCAGGTTCAAATTCCCCCACAGCTGGGAAGCTTGCAGGGTGAGCTTGGACCAGTCACTCATTCTCTACATCACTTATCTCACATGGTTGTTGTGAGGGAATAAAAGGATAAAAGCTTTGTAACCTACATTGGGCATTTGCTTTGATATGGGAAATTCAGGGTATAAATCCCTTAAAATAAATATTGTTTTAATTTTTTTGCTGCCTTGATTGCACGCATAGAAAGTTGACAAATTCGGTGATGGAAAGAAATTGAGATAATGAATTTAATGGCTACTGCATATACTGTAATTCAGTTATTTCTTATTATAATTTCTAGTCCAGGCCTCCACAACCTGTGATCCACTATGCTGAACATAATGGGGCTGGTACGCTTGTATGTGCTGGCCAGTTTCCCCCAGCCCCAGTAGAATGAAGCTAGGGCAGATGGCAGCCTCCCATTGGCTGCTGGGGCCATTGGGGGCGATGTGCTGAGCTTGCTTGGGCATCTTCACCCAGACAGGCTCAGTCTGACCTGGCGCAGTGTCCCCTGTCCTCCCTCCCTTGATTCAGCTTAAGACTAGCTGGTCACTTATGGGCCAGGTAGTAATTTTGGGGGCTTTCACCAGTTTGGCTGTGGTGAAGCCCTTTTTTCGCCTACCCTAAGCTGTATCTGGGAGGTGGGAGTATACAGAGTTAAATTGGTCACTTTATGGCAGGAGTCATGTGGGGATAGGCTTCCTGTTTGGAATGCAGAAATGGTGTAGAACAGGGGCTTCTATGGAAGCCCCTTTTCATTATGAATAGTACTAAGAATGGTGGCGCCTCACATAACAAACGCCTCACGTAAAGTATGTTTCACGTAACAAACAAAAATTTCTCTAGGATTCTGCCTCACGTAACAAACTGTGCTTCACGAAACAAACACACTTGTTGGAAGTTGGGGCAGACGCGCTGGTTGGCAGCCCTTTTAAAAAGCGTCCGCTGGGCAGAGGGAGAGAACAGCAGTGGAGAAGAGGGAAGCAGCTCAGGACTAGCCAGAAGGGAGGAGGGGGGGAGAGAGGCTCAGGGTGAAGAGAAGGGGAAAGTGGGGAGACACTTCGAAAGTGTCTTGGATTACAGAAGAAAGTGTCTTTGATTGCAGCCTCCTAACCATCTCTACTCAGAAGTAAGCGCCATTGTGTTAAATGGGGCTTACTCCCAGGAAAGTGTCTTTAGGATAGCAGCCTCCTAACCATGTCTACCCAGAAGTAAGCCCCATTGTGTTAAATGGGGCTTACTCCCAGGAAAGTGTCTTTAGGATTGCAGCCTAAGTAGACTTCATAGGATCATGCACATTGAAAGCATGTTCTGAATTCAGTTCCAGTGTTTTGTCATCATTTTTACATCCAGTTAATTTTTTTTATATGAATATTTTTTGGGTTGTGGAACCAATCACCTGAGTTTCCATTATTTCTATGGGAATATCTGCTTCATATAAAGAATGTTTCACGTAACAAACATGCCCTCGGAACAAATTAAATTTGTTATGTGAGGCGCCACTGTACTAATTTGCCACCAGGAATAGGAGCAAACTGCTGTCAACATCGGAACTATGCCTAGGGTTAAGTACTAAAGCAGGCCTCCATCAGTCTTGAAAGACTATGGTATCATGCTCAGTGCTGCATACGCTGCATGCGAAGCACGAAAGCCTGGGTTGGATTGTTATGGTAGATAGGAGCAGCAAATCCCCCCTCTCCACACCACTGAATTAGTCCAATGGAAAGGCAGAGACAATACGATTGGATCCAGCTGGCGTCGCAGAGCTGGGCTAAGGACAGGAGCTCACTCTGTCTTGTGGGGCTGACCCGGGTCTCGAACCCTGGCCTGCTGGTTAACAGGCACAGTGTCTTAGCCACTTGCGCCACCCACAGCCTTAGGTTAAGTACTAAATGGGAAAGCAAATCAAGGAAGTTCCAATAACGTGTTTAGGTTTATGCCCAGTGGTGGGCTTCAGATAGTTCTTACACATTCTATAGAACCTTTGCTCATGAGCGCCTGGTTCTGAGAACTGGTTACTAATGGAACATGGAACCTGTTGTTAATTTAGGTTATTAGGACATAGAACCTGTTGTTAATTTATTTGAATCCCGCCACTGGTTATGCCTTATTTAAGTCAAAGGATTTCACTAGCCATACACTACTGCTAGGATACAGTATGGCGCTGTTCTAAATTCACGGTGTGAGTGTATTCATGTCCCAGGATTAGTACCACATGGGATTTAGTAGAGGTGATCTTGTCACACCAAAGATAAGATTGTGTCATCAGTTCTTCTAAGTGTTCCCACTGGACACGATTTCATAAAAAGAAGGCCTAATTCATAGAATCAAAGAATCCTAGAGTTGGAAGGGACCCAGTGGGTCATCTAGTCCAACCCCAATATTTGTCTAAAGAATACTGCAGTTTTTGTCAGTGAGCTTGAGACAAATGGCAAGTGTGATATTACCTACCTTTCTACACAAACATGAAAGATGGTTTTCTGTATTGTTTTAAACCAGCCTCAGTTTTACCAACCAGCAGCAATTTAAAAAATCTCCAGCTTTCTTTTAGACTTCATCTGATTAAAGGGAAGCAGTGTTGGGAAAGCTGCCCTAGGCCATGATGTCTATTAAAACTGTAGAATTAAACCCTCTCCCCAACAACCTTGTGTAGCTCTAATGGATTCTAAATTTCACCCTCTGTAACCATTAAATCCATCATTTTGGTACAATCAAGATAATTTAAAAGTTGCCTCAATTGTTTCTTTTATTTATAAGACATTTTTAGTATGGAATTTAATCAAAGAGATGAAATGTCATGCCACCTATTATTACCTTCATGTTAAGATATTAATCTGATATCAAACTCAGAATTAATTGAAAAAAGGAAAGTGACACAGGGCAATGAGCATATCAAAAATTTCTTCACTTGCATTAAATTTCAACATACTGGGGAGGAGGAAGTGGAAGAATGAGGGCACAATCCTAACCAATTTAGGTCAGCACAACTCACCCATTTCCCCATTCCCGCAATGGTATGGGCAGAACATGTCAGTGCACTGGCCTAACCCCAACCCACCCCAGAGAAGTGCCTAATGGCACTTTGTGATACCCTCAGGGCCCAGCATGGGACTTGTGACAATCATGGGACTTGTGCTGTGACAGTGCAATCCAAGCCTCCAGTTAGGCCAGCATAAATCCCATGTTGGCCTGAGGGTGTCACAAAAGTGCATAAGGCACTTCTATGTTACTCCTAGGGGAGTTAGGTCAATGCACGGATATGTGATGGCTTCCATGCACCACTGTGGGAATGAGGAGACAGGTGAGTTATGCTGGCCTAACCTGGATAGGATTGTGCCCTGAGATTCTATTATGTTACATGCTTTTGAGACCTTGCTGATTGCAAGGTGTGAAAATCTTTTAGGTAAATTATTTATTATCAGCTTTAACCATCTTTCAGACTTCAAGTTTAAGATTCTCATTAAGGCCAGAGCTATTTTTTAAAACTTTTTTAAAATGCAGGTGTATGCTATGAAATATTTCAGACTAATAAAGAAAAGAGTTCATTAGAACCCAGATAGGTTGTCTGACAACTTGCAAATCACAGCCATGGGAAAACATTTCAGCTCATGCTGTGCATGTTTCTTTCAGGCTTGAGATCCAGTATCCCTCTTTTCAGAAAATATCATTCAACAGTCACCATGGCTTTCCATGTTACAGATGTCTGGTTATGGACTGCTGAGTAGCACTTTTGTGCAGGTGCAGCATATCCTTTTGTGGCACTTTCAGGAAGGCACAGGTGTCTTAGATCAGCAAGATCTGAATGCCTCAAGTTATATATGCTTTGACTTCCAGACTTCCAGAACTCAACAGTATAAATGGAGAGGACTCCTAGTGCAATCCCATCCTCCTCATTTACTGCTGCAGCAGAAGGGAGAGGGCAGAACAACATCTTCCCTTCTGGGTCTGCCAGTTCTCTACAGGGCTTCTTGGAATCTGCACCAGTGAATTTGCTGGTACTGATCTAAGGAGACCCATTGGCAAGCTGGAGTGTTACATGGGGTAGTGGGGAAATCCTCTCACCCTGAGGGTATCTCCAGCTGTGCTGAGAATACCTCTGAAGCTGTGCTGGATATAGTTTCTAACCCCTCGTCTGGGGACCACTTGAGGTCCTTGGCAGCTGCCTGAATGGTCCATGAGAGGACTCCTCTAAGTGCGTCTTCCCCTTCTCACAGCAGGAGGGCTCTGTTGGAGGACTGCAGCCTCAGAGTTCAATCCAATGCCTGTTACTCAGAAATAAGTCCCATTATAGTCAATGAGGCTTACTCTTCAAAAAGAGTGACTAGGATGGCTTTGTGCATTTTCAATGCATCCTGCGCTGAAAAAGGTTGAAAATCCCTGCTCTGAGTAGACATGCATTGAGACACTGGGCTCTCACCTGCAATCCTATCCACAGTAACCTAGCGATAGCTCCATTTATTATAATGGGATTCACAACGGGAGGCAGCTGTGCTGTGCTCTAGGCAGGAAATCATTCCTCCAGGTCACCAGAGCCTGGTCCCTGGACATTTCCCCCCCCCCCCACAAAAGCGGTCTCTGGGACCGAAAAGGTTGAGGACCACTGGTGTGGGCCACTCTAGAATGTGCCAGAATAAGATAGGATTGTCAATGTATGTACCTATACCTTTAGGAAACCTGCAACCACTTACTTAAAAGTATCAGACAGACATAGGCCCCAAACAATATCCTAGAGATTTAGGCAGGAGACATTTCTGTGAGTATCAACAATCTCAAAATCAAAAAGACAACTGACACAATCATGAAGAAGAGCAGCAAACTTGGTTTCCACTTCAGTGTCATGTACACATGGTCTTAGTCACCTCAATATATTTCCACAAGGGCTTCACATTTCCATTCAAATGTGTTTAAGCAGGAATATGCTCTCTTTAATGTGGATGCTAAATATTTTAAGTTTTGTGCTTTTTTAAAGCTATGATAAAACTATAGCTTTAAAACCTGAAAACAACATATTAGCTATGCTTACATATTGATCACATTTTCCAGGCAACAAAATCCTAGAATCCAACATGCATTTTAATATGAATTCTGTGGAGACCCCTGTAGAAACACCTGCGGTTTTAATAACATTGTTACAGCACTGTTGGGCTGATAGTTAAAGCAAATAAAGCTGGTTTGAAAGAGACTACTGTACTATGATATGGGAAATCTTAACCCAACTTTCTGTGCAAAAACTATCTCCTGGGACATTACACATCAAGAGCCATCATTTGCAAATTGAGGACATTACCGGCTTATCAGTCAGTGCATTAACTCTCAAGATGACACTGACAAATTTGCACTTTAAAATGTTATTCAGAAAGGGAGAGAGACCTTTGCCTATTTGTGTTCTGTTTTTAGACAAAATAGTACCTATGAATAATGTTCTTCATTATGTGCTGAATGCACCAAGTCACGCTTTTCAAAATGAAATTGACACATCAGATCAGCAAAGCTACTTCAGATTGGAACAAGAGAATCCTAAGGCCTATTCCACCTCATCCAAGTGATCCTCCATTAAAGACTCGTGGTGCTGGAGGTAACATGGTAGATACTTTTTCACTTTCCAAATGTCCTCTAGTGGTGCATGTGATTAAAACACTGTGCCTGTTAACCAGCAGGTCAGGGTTCGAGACCCGGGTCCCCACAAGATGAGGATTTCCTGCCAGAGGCAGGGGATTGGACTAGATGATCCACTGGGTCCCTTCCAACTCTATGATTCTATGAATTCTATGATGTGCCAACCTTTGCTCCTTCCACTCTGCATGTTCTAGCCCAGCACTCTCCTTCTCTCCACAATTTCCTGTCCTCTCTGTCCCTACCCAGGGTGACCATATGACCGGAAAAACCTGGATTTGTCTGGATTTTTAGCCTCCTGTCCAGGTGTCCTACATTTTGGCTTCATTATGGAACTTTGAGATGGTGCACAGTACCTCATGATTTCATGTCATTGGAGTTGTATTGAAGAGCAGAATCCAATGCGAAAATCAGTTTTGAGCTATCTCCTTCTTATCGAAAGTTATGGCCAAAAAACTGAAAAACGAAAAAGAAAAAGCCAAAAAACCATTATTTTGGCAATTTTTATAAACAGGTAGGAATTTTGGCCTTGGGGTTCAGGAATTTTGGGTTTAGCATCTGGTCATCCTGGTTCCTACCTTCCTTCTCTGACCAAAGAGTGAAAGGGGAAGGAGGCATGGGGGTAGACAGAGAGGTAGGTGCCTCCTCACCAATCTGCTGCCTCTGGTAACTATTTCAGTTGGTATTCCTGTTAAGAACAGAAAAAGAGCACTGTGAGATCAGGCCAGGGCCTATCCAGTCCTTCTTTCTGTATCTTGCAGTGCCCCATCAGGGAGCACTCATGAAAACAAGATACCTAAATCATGTTGCCACTTCCTTGCCTCTGACATTCAGAGATAGGTTACCTCTATATTGTTTAGAAGTTTTGTATGAAATGGAGCTTATGCTTGATGTCTCCTGAAAAAAAAAGAAGTGAATGGGTCATATGAATTCGTTCTATTAATGTACAAAAATGGGACAATAACAGCACAATCTTATGCTCATTGCCAGGTGTAGCAATACTGAAATGGTTACCTCCTCCTCCTCGTTTTCTTCCTCCTCTTCTTCCTCTTCCTTTTCCTCTTCTGCTTCTTCTTTGCATTGTTCCCACCAAGGAAGGACCCACTTGTTTGGCTAGACATCGCCACTGACTCGACTAATTAGATGTACTTCAACCCATGTGTTGCTCCATTTGTCATCAAAGGCATATTATTTTAACACTGAAATGGCTACCACTTATAAATAATATTTACGAACATGGTTTACAAATCTTCATGTTTTGTGCTTCACGTTAAGTGCCTTAAAAGATTAGGTAATGATGCCCTCAGGAAAATAGAAATAAGTCTTCCCAGCCAATTAAGAGTGAAATGAGGAAAGCCAAACAGGGTTAAGAGGTTTAAGAGGTTATTATTTCTCAGGTAAGGAGGTCTTTCACCTCATTTATGTTTCTATGATTCTATGATTCTATGATTCATTTGGTAAACAGAATCCAGCCTGTAGTCTCCTTTAACAATACTGTATTCTTTAATCCTTAAAGATGAACTTCTGACTCATCCTAAATATTTTGTGATTCTCAACCTCTTGCTGTCCAACCAATTATTTGTTTTTAGCTTGAATGTGTGTGATTTTTTTCCTGGAGGGTTCATGCAATGCCTTCAGCATTTATTGATCCCCTTAAAGACTGTCATATTGTAGGCAGTTCCTTTGCACTGGCTCACAAAATTGCAGCAAACATAGTATTCTACTTTGCCTTTAACTGCTGTTTAATGGATTGATTGCACTCAGCCAAGACTTCAGACAATGGAGGAATGAGGCATGCTGAGGCCCAGAGTACAGTAATGCAGGGTGGACAATTCTGAAAGAGTTGCATCTCTCCTGGAGAGCTTTATAGTACCACGGAAATGAACTTTCATTTTTCCCACTGCTGATAGAACATACTGTATGAGCTCTGCCTTGCAATTTTTCTGGAATAATATCAAGCACCATATGACCTGAATCTGAGATACCCCAGCAAGGAAGCACCAACTTCCATAGGTTGCTCCCCAGTTGCAGAAACTCTGTAATAGATTTTGGCAGCAGGCACTGCCTAGAAATATTGTCTTTGGCAATTAATATTTTTATTATTTTTCTGTCCCAGTGTTTTTTGGAATTTGTTGCTCCCTGAGATTGGCTGGTTCAAGAGCTTATTCCATTTCCTCAAGGAGGCTTTCAAACTCAAGTATGATGGAATTCAGTCTGCGCTGTTCTCCCTCTGTTAACATGATGATGTATTTTCCTTGGATGTTTTAAAGAACTGAGACAAAGCCTCCATCAGCCCCCCTTTGAAGCCATTTCCCACCTTATCAAGGTATATTGGGTGACATTGCTGCCAGTGGTGTAGCTAATGATCAGGTAACCCAGTGCAATGCTCCAAATAGTGATGTCATCCAGAAGTGATGTCATCCCAAGGTATTTTTGAGACGAAAATTGGGGAAAAACTTGCCTCCTCTTCAGCAGTTCAGCACCCATTTGGTCTGCTAGTGGTAGAGCTAAACCACCTATTTGCTATCTGGAGTCAAAGAAGATTTTGTTCCCCCCCCTCCTCCAACAACAACAAAATCAAATTTTATTAAGTAAAAAATGAAAATTTTTTCCCTTTTTAGTTTGAAAAACTGGGGCAAAGGTGAAAGGTTATTCTTTCCCTGTTGAATATAAGAGGAGTATCACTTAGAACTGCTTGTATACACAGTTTGCATGAGTAACTGTATTATGATATATGTACAGTGGTACCTCGCTTAACAAGTGCCTCGCTTAACAAGCGTTTCACATAACAAGCAAAAATTTCCAAGAAATCTTGCTTCACATAACAAATTCCGCTTCACTTAACAAGCAAGTGTGCTATGGGCACGCGTGCTATGTAGACCTGACGCTCTGCACAGAGGCTCTTTAAAAGGGCTGCCAGCCAGTGCTGCTGCCTCTAACTGCCCCCAACTTGGGGGCAGTTGCCTGGGGGGTGCCAGAGGTAGCTGCCCTTAACTGCCCACAAGTGCCCCCACTGACAACCTTGAACCTCCAGCAGCAGCCCAGGTAAGCCTCCCAGGAAAGTGTCTTTGATTGCAGCCTCTTAACCATGTCTACCGAGAACATGCTCACTGAGAAAGATTTAGATAAACAGGGATCTGCAGCAGATGGGTTTGGACTATGATTGTCAACAGTACTTTCTCCACAGTAGTTAAAATGTATAATTGAACATGATGGGGTCTCCAAACCCTGGCCCAAGGCCTCAATGTGGCCCAAGGTCTCAGTGGGACTCAATGTGGCCCCTGGCAAGACCCATCTATCCAGCCTTTGGGCAAGCCTTGTAATCCACTCCAATACATTCTTATATGTAAATTTATTAAAATTTGAAATATAAATTAGTTTTCCGGCCCCCAACATCACGTCAGAGAGATGTTGTGGATTGTTTGTCAAAAGGTTTGGAAACCCTACAGAATAAGCCGACTGTTCCATTTGGCTCAGTTTATCTGTGCTGATTATTAGTAGCTCTCCAGTGTTTCTGAAAGGGTCTTTGCCAGCTCTAACAGAAGACATCAGGAACTAGATCTGGGACTGGGATCAGGTCTGGAATTGAAATCAGGAACTGGAGCACTCAAAAATGCAGTCAACCAATGAGCCCTCCCTTAATAAGCTGGCATTAATGAAAAAAGAAGAAACTTTATTCAATATTAAATATTGAATAATTATATTGGCCAGGGGAGCCTTTGCTCAGCTTCGGCTGATCCGCTAGCTGCAACCATACCTGAGTCGCTCAGATCTGGCCATGGTGACCTATGCCCTAGTGACGTTGAGACTAGATTATTGTAACACGCTCTATGTGGGGCTGCCTCTGAAGATGGTCTGGAAGCTGCAACTAGTCCAGAATGCGGCGGCCCGTGTGGTTGCTGGGGCTCGTCGGTTCAACTCTGTCGGGCCACTGCTTCAGCGACTACACTGGCTGCCCATTCATTTCTAGGCTGAATCCAAAGTGCTGGTCCTTACCTTTAAAGCCCTAAACGGCTCGGGTCCAGGGTATCTGAGGGACTGCCTTCTTCTGTACAATCCGACCCATCACCTAAGGTCATCTGAGGGGGCCCTACTGACTGTGCCGCCACTAAGAGACGTGAGAGGTGTGGCGGCCAGAGATAGGGCCTTCTCGGTGGTGGCACCCCGGCTGTGGAACTCCCTCCCCATAGAACTGAGGAAAGCTCCCTCAGTATAGAGCTCCAGGCGGAGCCTAAAAACCTTTTATTTTAAAAAAAGCTTTTAAATGGGCCAGGGTTGGGGGGTAGTTTTATTGTATTTTTATATATTCTTGTTTTAACAAAGTTTTTAGTCTGTTTTAATCGTTTCAATTTTAAATCTAATTGTATTTTAAGTGTATTTTAATTATGTTTTAACTTCTATTTATTATTATTTTAATGGTGTTTATTCTTCTCTTATGTTAGCCACCTTTGGCTCCCTCTTGTAGGGGAGGAAAGGCGGGGTATAAATTAGGAAATAATAAAAATAAGTACTGCTATAGAATGCCAGCTAAAGTTTTTCTCAAGTTACCTAAGCTAAGAATGTTTGAGTCTTATGAATAATCTTTTCCATATTACATATGTCTAGTGGTGGGCCCGGCCTGGCTCAACAACTGGATTGCCGGAAGTGGGCGGGCCAGGCCGGGGTCAGGGAGGTGGGGCCGGGGTCAGGGGGCGGGGAGGGTCAGGGGCGGGGCCGGGGAGGGCATGCCACCCACCCCAGCGCGGTGCAGGTGCAGGTGGGCGGGGCAAGGGCGGGACAAGGTGCGGGCCCCAACCCTGGTGCACTGCGAGTGCACTAAGCTTGGCGCATGCGCAGTGCTGCCAAACCAGTACGCCTGATTCTCCGGCCCCCCGTAGCAAGCGGATCGCTAGCGGGGGGCCCAACTAGCAACCGGTTCAGGCAATCCTGTCCGAACCGGCTAGTGCCCACCACTGCATATGTCCTGAGTTAAATTTTAGAAAATCTATGCTGTGTGTTGTACTTATCATAATTCACATCCTCCCCCTCTACACACTCACATATTAGGAATGACCCTTTATCACTTCACTTCATGAGAGATCATTATTCTATGAAGTCCATAGCAAAGGAGGCTGTAAATTGTAAAGCAGCATTGCTCCAACAGATCCTATAGATACAGTGCAGTCTTCCATTATAACCCCTCTCTATTCAGAAGTTTATATCTTGACCATAAAAGTTTCCCCTGAGCTAAAAGTTGGCATAAAAGATCTTATCTCTGAAGTGAATCATTATATAAAACTAGATACTAGCAGGCTGTACATTTATAGACCATTTTTTCATCCCAAGAGATCAGAGTTCTCCCTAAACAATATGTTGGGATTACTCTCCTCAGTCTTCAATGCCAATATAATCGGAGCCATTCATCTTATGTGAGAGTTACATTCCAGTGTCAAAGTGTAAAGCTAAAATCATGTACAGTATATACTATTTCCTTGGAAATTTCCTTGGAAATCTTTTACATCTTTAAAATATGTACTGTTGCTTTAAAAATTATGAGATGCTCAGGAACAGAAACTGATTATGATTATTCTTTGGCAAGTATTTAATAAGTGGACTGGCACGCAGAATGGCAGTGGAATGGCAGGCATTATTCAAACTGCTTTTTTTGGGTTTTTTTTTGCCAACTGCATGAAGTTGAATTCACAAAAGTTACTTCCACCCAATACAAGGGCAATTGTATCTAATACCCCTCTATCCAATAGTTCAAAAAGGCTCAGTGAGTTTGGAAGAAAATGCAAATAAAATCAAAACTTGAAAAAATATTGTCCAGTAAACAAGTCAAAGTTTGACCAGGTTGCCAGCAGTGTTGCTAATCAGTCTTGGTAATCCATGCTAAGGCTTGACTCAAACCAAAATTGTAAAAATATATGGTAAAAACAAAATATAACCAAAACCAAGTTTGAGGATGACCATTAGACCAGTGTTTCTCAGCCTTTGTCCTCCACTGTACCATTTCATATGGTCCATCCATTCAAAGTACTACTGGAAGGCACTGACAATGTCACCACCAATCACTTTATTTATCACTTTATTTATCACTTTATATTTATTTATACTCCGCCATTTGCATGCCAAAGCAGATGCACAAGGCAATTTACAAAGTTTTTATTGGTCCACACAACAACCTGGTGAGGTAGGTGAGGCTGAGCCCAGGGTCTGGCCCAGGGTCTGGCCAGGTGCCAAGTCTAGGGTCACCAAGGAAACTTTATGGCTGAGGGGGGATTTGATCACTGATCTTCCAGGGGTTAAAACCCTAATAAAATAATGATCACTGATCTTCCAGGGGTTAAAACCCTAATAGAATAAAACCCTAATAGAATAAAGACTACACTTTCGAGAAAATAGAGAAGACAACCATGACTGGAAATGGGTAACTACTATAACAACAACTACCTGAAACCTAACCTGGGAAAATACAAACCTGTGCTTTACATTTAAGAAACAGAGATGCAGGGAAGGAACTGAAAATTATCTGGAAAGAGCAACCAATACAACACTGTGATAATCCTAAATATCTGGGGGTGAAGCTAGACCGAACATTCACTTTCAAGACCCACTGCTAAGATACAAAACAGAAAGTATGTGCCAGGAATAACAACATTAGGAAACTTACCAACACCACATGGGGAGCACAACCTGAAATCTTACGGACCTTAGGTCTTGCCTTAAGTTTATCTGCAGCAGGATACGTAACACCAGTCTGGTGGAACTCTTCCAATGTCAAGCTTGTCAATACCACTCTTAATGAAACAATGCAAATTAAAGTAAACCTCAAATGATAACTATATCAAGTTTTGGGTATTGCTCCCCCAGATGTGAGGAGACAAGTGGGGGCAGAAAAAGAAAGATATAAACAGCAAGCAGACTCCCGGCACTCTATGTGCACCCTATGTGCTTGTGCATACCCTGATACAAGCCTCATCCCCCACAACTGAAGTCAAGAAGGTGTTTCCTATGTTCAGTGAAACCAATCCCATCAACTCCAGAAACCTGCCGAGTGGAATTATGGTGCAGCCTGCACCACAATGAAAGCTGGACTAACTTCAGGGAAGAACCCATGCCTGGATACCATCTCCCATATGAAACATGGAAAAGACTGAACAGATTAAGAACAGGAGTGTCGCAATGTAAGAAAAACTTAAAAGACTTGGGGCTGCATTACAGGAGATGGAAAATGCGAATGAAGAGCCCTGAAGATATACTGACATGCTGTAATCTTAATGGTCCATGCACAATGGAGGATTTGTTCCTGGCCAATGAAAAAGCCATTCAGACTGCTATTTTCTGGACCTCGAAGGGAATGTAAGTGTTTCTGTGTGAAATCCAAACTTGCTAAAGTCTTGAAATGTATTGTTTAGATTTTTCCTCAGTTTTTAATTTTTAATTTTTTAATTAATCTTTTGAAATTTTTAATGTAAGATGTTCTGGACTTGGTAAACAAATAAGTACCATGGTCCTTTGTATTCTTAAGTCTCAGGCTGCAATCCTACCCCGCAGTTAGGCCAGCACAAGTCTCAGCATAAGTCCTGTGCTGGCCTAAGGGTGTTGTAAAAGTGCTATAAGGCAATTGCGCAATACCCTCAATTGCACATCAACCTCCATGCACAGCTTCATCTCCCATGTGCATAAACCCCTATGTGCAATATCCCACCATATAAATTGCCATGTGCCATGTGCAACATCCCTCCATGCGCATAAACTGCCATGCACAACATCCCCCATGCGCATCAACCCCCATGCACAACATACACCATGTGCAACATCCCCCCATGTACATCAATCCCCATCCACAACATCCCCCATGTACTTCAACCCCCATGCGCATCAACCTTTCAGGGACAACATCCCCCTATGTGGAACATCCCCCATGCACAACATCCCAATGTGCATAAACCACCATGTGCAACATCCCCCCCTTGAGCATAACCCCCATGCGCAACATCCCCATGCACATCAACACACTATGTGAAACTTCCCCCATGTGCATAAATCGCCACATGCAATATCCCCCATGCATATAACCCCCATGTGCAACATCCCCCTGCACATTATCCCCCCATGTGCATCATCACCCATTCACAACCTCCCTCCATGCCCATTATCCCCATGTGCATTACCCCCATGCGCATTATCCCCCATGCGCAATATCCCCATATGCAACATCCCCATGCGCATAAACCCCCATGCACATAAACCCCTATGTGCAACATCCCATATGCGCATCAACCCCCCATGTGCATCAACGCCCATGTGCAAGAATTCCCCATGCACATTTCACCCCCTTCTGGTTGTAATTTCCAAAAACCGGTTCTTAGTGGATACCTCCGTCACGAAAGGAACACCCTCCCCAAATTTCATGCTTCTAGGCCTGGCGGTTTTAGCTGGGCGTTGATGAGTGAGTGAGCGAGTGAGTGACTTTTCAGTTTTATCTATATATATAAAAGAGAAAAGTCACTCACTGACTCACTGACTGACTGACTGACTGACTGACTCACTCATCACAGCCCTGCCAAAACCGGTGGGCCTAGAAGCATGAAATTCGGGGTGGGTGTTCCTTTCGTGACGGAGGGGTGCACTAAGAACCGGTTTTCGGAAATTCCAACCGGAAGGGGGTGAAAAGGGGCGCAACACGTTTTCTTCCATATACTTTGCATTGAGAATTGCTGACTCATCAACATTCCGCCCCAACTGCTGGGCCTGAAGCATGGAATTCTGGGAGTTCCTTCTGTCACCTGAACTCCCACCAAGAACCATCTGGAGAAATTTAACCCTTCAGGGGCTGAAAAGGGGGCAATGTGTTTTCGTCCTATACCTAACATGGGAGACTGACCAACATCCAGCCAATTTGGTGCTCAGACCCTGGTGCATTGGGGGATGTTGTTCGGAGAAAGAGGTTGCGCTGGCGAGGATGCTGCGCATGAGGGGAAATTGCGCATGAGGGGAAATTGCGCACGGGGGAAGTTGCACGTGTAGCAAAGTTGCACAGGGGGGAAGTTGCATATGGGAGGAAAATTGTGCATGGGAGGAAGTTGTGCACGGGAAGAAAGTTGCGCAAGGGAGGAAGTTGCGCACGGGAGGAAAGTTGGGCACAGGAGGAAAGTTGGGCACGGGAGGAAAGTTGCGCACGGGGGGATGATGCACATGGAGGAAAGTTGCGTACGGGGAAAGTTGCGCAGGGGAAAGTTGCGCATGGAGGGAAGTTGCGCATGGAGGGAAGTTGCACACGGGAAAGTTGCGTATGGGGGAAGTTGCACATGGGGGAAGTTGCACATGGGGGGATGATGCACATGGAGGAAAGTTGCACACGGGGAAAGTTGCGCACGGGAAAGTTGCGCATGGAGGGAAGTTGCGCATGGGGATAATGCACACGGGGAAGTTGCACACGGGGGAAGTTGCGCATGAGAGGAAAGTTGCGCATGGGAGGAAAGTTGCGCATGGGGAAAGTTGCGCATGGGAGAAAGTTGCGCCTGGGGGAAGTTGCGCATGGGGAAAATTGTGTATGGGGAAAGTTGCGCATGGGGAGAAGTTGCGCATGGGGTTTGATGCATATGGGGGAAGTTGTGCATGGGGGTTGATGCGCATGGGGGAAGTTGTGCATGGGGGGTTGATGTGCATGGGGGGAAGTTGCGCATGGGGTAACTTGTGCATGCTGGGTTGATATGCATGGGTGAAGTTGCGCATGGGGGGTTGATGTGTATGGGGGAAGTTGTGCATGGGGGGTTGTTACACCTGGGGGAAAGTTATCCTTGGGGGGGATGCATATGGGGGGATGGCATACGGGGGGAATTTTACTCCCGCAATGCGGGTACACCTTTCGCTAGTATATATATAAATACATACATACATACATAAATACATACATACATAAATACATACATACACACACACACACACACACACACACACACACACACACACACACAATTATAACTTTTTGTAACTACGCATCTGTAGTCATCCATAAGGGACATTCACCTGGAGAATTTTTTCTACAGGAATATTCAAGAATTCCGTCTTTATAAATCATTTTTAAAATTCCACTACCACGCTGCCTGCTGCCAGTTAGTTTTCTTTTTTCACTTGCTGTTCACACTTTTTCAGCCAGTGCTGTTTTTATCAGTTTCAGGGAGAAAATAGCTAGTCTTCTACAAGTTTCTCCATTTTGCTGTGAAATGTGTGAAATATTGTTTGGGCAGTCATATCTTGTGGAAGGACTGTGGTATCTCTATGGTTAAAGACACTGTACTTGTTGACCTGAAGGTCAGCAGGTTGGCAGTTTGAGATCTAAATATCACAAGATGAAGTATCGCACACTTAACAAGTCTGCACTTAACAAACGAAGGCAATGAAATTATCAAGGCTCACCATCAATTATTTTTACCATTAACAAGGCACACCAGACAGTTCGAATCCTCCAATTTTCCTATTAATGAATGTCAATCCCCAAATTTCTATGGAACACCTGAAAACGATCCGTGGCACACCAGTGTGCCACGGCACACTGTTGAAAATCACTGCGTTAGAGGAATGTTATACAATGGCGCCTCACGTAAAGAATGCCTCACCTAAAATATGTTTCACATAACAAACAAAAATTCCTCTAGGATTCTGCTTCATGTAACAAACTGTGCTTCACATAAAGAACACATTCGTTGGCAGTTGGGGCAGACGTGCTGTCCGGCAACCTGTTTAAAAAGCATCAGGGCTGCCTAGCGCACCTGCCCATCGTGAAAGCAACACTTCCATGCTGTTCCTCCTATGGCCTGGTGTCTGCTGGGCAGAGGGAGAGAAGAGCAGTGGAGAAGAGGGAAGCAGCTCAGGGCTAGCCAGAAGGGAGCAGGGGAGAGAGAGGCTCAGGATGGAGAGAAGGAGAAAGTGGGGAGACACTTTGAAGGTGTCTTGGATTGCAGCCTCCTAACCATGTCTACCCAGAAGTAAGCCACATTGTTTTAAATGGGTCTTACTCCCAGGAAAGTGTTTTTAGGACTGCAGCCCAAGTAGACTTCATAAGATCATGCACATTGAATGCATGTTTTGAATTCAATCCCAGTGTTCTGTCATCATTTTTACATCCAGTTAATATTTTTATATGAATATTTTTTTGGGTTGCTGAACCAATCGTCTGAGTTTCCATTATTTCCTATGGGAAAATCCGCTTCATGTAAAGAACGTTTCCCGTAACAAACATGCCTCCAGAATGAATTAAATTTGTTACGTGAGGCATCACTGTACATTGTAAAAGCACATCTTGTTTAATAGAGAGATCTGATGGAAATATTTTGTATGAAGGAAAACCATCAAAATGCTTCTGGTTTTAGCTCTGGTTTGTAAAGTATTTCCTCTTTTGTTTTCCCCCTAAAAATGTTGTCAAGCTGTAATTCAACAATGTTGCTGGAGGGGGTGCTCCAGCTTGAAATTTAGCACTCCATTAACACACCCTTCACTCACTCTCAAGAAATTAATTAAAATAAAATTAAAACAAATTAACATGCATGCATCAGGTGCTTACTTACTGCTGAATGTATTTATTTATCGCCCAAAATATTCATCTGGACAAAAAGAAATACGAGCGTAAAGCTAGAATCATTTGTATTGCTTGTTCTGATGTTTTTTCCCCCTCCTTCCCCAGATTAATTTAGCAGTACTTGCATTTTCATAATAATTATTCAGCAGAGCAGAGTGGCTCGCAGACACTTTTCCCCCAGCTTGTTTCATCCTTCTCTTCTGAAGGTGTCTGGCAGATTTAGGTCAGGCATTTTTCTCCAATCACCCTGCAATGAGAGTGGGAGATATGGAAGAAGTCCCAGTCCAATTTTTTCTAATATTTTTACATTAGTTCAAACCAGTAGAGGTTTACTCTCTGCCTCCAGCTAAAGAAAATCTATTAGGCTTTTAAAGGAAAAATATTAAAAGGGGGAAGCACCCTGGGTCAGGTCAGGCAAAGATGTGTCCAGCTGGGAATATGGCTGCTTAATGTCATTAGTTGGGCTGTCAGGAAAAGTTTGCCCCACAACTTGCCTCGCTTGGTTGTGTTCATTTCCTCTATTTTTGTACCCTGTTTCTTTTGCACCTCCTCTAAGCGGGAAAGAGTACATTTCTGTCCTGCACCCAAGAGTGAAAGGCTTCATTCAAGTCTCCACTGAAATGAACGGGAGCTACACAACAGCATTGATCTTTTATTACCCATTTTAGTTAGGGGTGTTGTAGGAGTAGGGTTGCCATATATCCTGAAAAAACAGGGACAATTCCAGTTTTGGGAGATTGTGTTCACATACTGGCAAAAGGAAGGGAAGGTCCTGTCCAGATTTTGTGGAAGAGAATTATGGCAACCCTATGTAGGAGGCTATCAGGATGCATAGAGAGGCTGGTGCAGAGGTTCTTCAAGAGGTGCCAGCAAGGTCCTTTCAAGGAGATTTGTGCAGGAAAGCCTCACAGTGGGTTATGCTCATGAGTATATATGTGACTTCCTGCCAGCCAGCTGAGTACTTTTCATGATTTCAGCTATCTTCTGCATTTTCAAGAAGTGCTCTATATGCAATTCTAGTATTATACATGTGAATTACAGTACTATAAATACGACAGTATGAAGCATGTGTGCATTTTCTTGAGATCCACTGTAGTGTCAGTGGCAGCAGTTGTGGTCTGGTGATTGCTCAGAAGGCTGCTGGATAACTGCTAAGCAGGAACAGTTCTAGAGACTGAAGGCTGATAAAGCTGTCATGATTCAACAGAGCCAGAAGGAGTTGCTGTTTACCCGCTTGGATGACATGATATGTTTCTGCTGGAAGCTCAGGAGGTGTACCCAGATGTCAGATGTGACAACCGTGCTATGAAGGATTCCCTTGGGAGCTGAAGGATTCTATGAGCTGCTTTTAGAAACTAATTTGTACCTGATTATGGAGCTTTGTAAGCTGCCTTGGGTATCTCCTTCAGCATGGGAAAGGTGGCATATAAATTTCTCAAATAAATAAATTAAATAAATTGTTGGATTTTCCATGCCAAGGGAAATGGTTGCTGAATAGAAGAGATAAATGGAACTTAAGAGATAAATGGGACTTAAATGTGAAGACAATTGGCCAACTATCATTCTATTCTCAGACATACACATAATTTTTATTTTTTATTTGCATGTTCATAGGCCTGGATCAAAAAAAACCCACAAAATCTGTGCATTCTAGGGAATCTGTGGGTCTCAAACAGCAATGAACAGTGCAATCCTAAGCATGCCTTCTCCAAAGTAAGTCCCACTGTGTTCAATAGCACTTACTGGTTAGGACTGCAACCTAACTGTCTCTGCCACATAATATGTCTCATCTGAAACTGAGCTGACTTTTGTTTTCAGAAGACTGTGACATGAAAGTCTGATGTTGGAAGAAAGAAAAAACTTGATTGGTATTATCCACCCTGGGAGGACCTATGCTAAAAAGTGGGTTTAAATATTTTAAAATAAATACAGAGCACAATCCTAGCCATGTCTACACAAAAGTAAGCCCCATTGTGTTCAGTGGGTCTTACACCCAGGAAAGTGTCTTTAGGATTGCAGCCATAATTAATAAAATTATGAATGTCAGATTCTCTGCAATTGTAAAGTTGCTCTTTGAAACCTGGCTGTTGGGATTTCAGAGGAGATCCATATTTTATCTCCTTATCATATTGTATCTTCTTATTGAATGAACATGTACAAAACCACTTCTGCATTTAGCAGCTGCTTGAATATCCCTTTCTGGCACTTTCTTACCTATTGGATACTGCCATAGGGGCACAGAACACTAGGCAAAGGAGCTGGTTCCATTGCCAGATACTTGTTCTTGGAGGATTTAAAAAGTTCTGGAAGTTTCCGTCAAAGGACAGCTTGAAAGGCAGCACCGTTAATCAGCCCCCACTGAGTGTACATTCTGGTATTCCTGTTAGATAATTAGGACTGTGGAAAGGTGAAGAAGGCACCAGAGAACTGTCAGTCATCAAAGTATTAATAGTGTCACCTGTAACCTTGTACAAACATGACTACAGAACAAGATTTTCAGTGAACCAAGGTGCTGAATTTTTTATAATGCCCCCAGATTGTTGATGGAGACCCTAACATTTTTTTTAAGACAACCTGATTTAATTTACAATAACTATCCTGAATTATTATTTTTTGAACCGGCTATTGAATGCTTGGTTAGAGATTGGCTAACTTGGGAAATCTAGAAGTCAAAATTATTTTTCAAAGGCTGCAGTCCTATGCCCACTTACTGGGAGTAAGAGCACAATCCTAACCATGTCTACTCAAAAGTAAGCCCCATTGTGTTCAACGGGTCTTACTCCCAGGAAAGTGTCTTTAGGATTGCAGCCTAAGGGCGCAAGCCTGAGTAACTACGGGGAGTCCTTGCTCCGGTGTAAGAACAATTTGCTCTGGATTGCAATATGAATTTCCCATAGGTTTTCATTGGGTGGTGCAGTAACCACGGGTGCACGTAAAGTCTCTTACGTGCTCCTGTAGTTACTCTGGATTGTAGGGTTAGTCTTACTGAATTATGAGTAGACATGTTTAGGATGTCTTAAAAATGTTTGCACTTATTAGACAGGTTGTTGACTGCAGAAGTATCCAAAAGTGAAAGCTGTTGAAAAGTGGAGCCGAGTCTTTTTCAGCTTGCAAATGCAAAATGGCCACCAAAAAAACCACATAAATATCCCTTGCAAAAGCCTAAAAAACACATATTTTTGGCACATAACCAAAATACGTAACAAATTACAGTAAAATGAACAAAGGTGTGGATTCAACCAATGAATATCTTATATATTTTAATGATTGTTTGAAGAAAGATGGATTTTAAAGATGGTTTGAATAATTGAAGAAAGTCATAAGGACTTTCTTATGTCCTTATGTAAAAATACAGAAGTTACCTATAGGTCACCATATCAAATAGTTACCTATTGATCATCATGCCAAATGCAAATCAACTACAGGGAAGACAGTTTCTCTAGAGCAGCAGAGAAAGGTTGAAAGAATGAAGCATGTGTTAGAATGAATGAGTTCTGGGTATAATTGAAAGCTGTTGAAAGAACAGAACCATCACAAAACAAACCATCAGAAAGTGGGGGATGCCTGTAATAGCAAGAAATAATTAGTTTTTAGAAGACCATTAAGAGATCATGAATTGGTTGAATGGGGGAGTACATTTTTTCTTTATCACTTTCAACCAGGGAATTTCCAGTCCATTGGTTTTCAACCAGTGTGCTATGCCACACTGGTGTGTCACGGATAGTCCTCAGGTGTGTCATGGGAATTTCAGGACTGACATTCATTAACTAGTTTACCAACACTTTTTTTTGTATCACCCTATACTTCAGGGTCAAATCAATGAATAAATGTTGCATCAAGTTTTAGTATAATTATTTTATACTAATTTTAATTGTGAAATATTGTGAAATTATGAATTTTGATTATAATTTTAGCTAGCAAAATATTCAATAACCAGTGAAGAGAAACATGGGTCAAATTAACCCTGCCAGTATTTGATGCTATACTTTGAATTTACAGGAAAAAATGTAAATTCAAAACATTCATGCTTTTGGATTTATAACAGTCTAATTAGTAGTAAAAAAAAAGTCACAAGTTCTTGTCAAATAATAATAATAAATTCCATTAAACTGCCAGCTGGGTCAAAATGACCCAGACTGTCGATTGGGTCAAAATGACCCAGATGGTAGACTATCCCCCAAATCCAGAGCAACTATGGGAGCACGTCAGAAACTTTATGTGCACCTGTAGTTACTGCACCACCTAGCAAAAACCTATGGGAAATTCATATTGGAATCCAGAGTAAGTTGTTCTTACACCGGAGCAAGGACTCCCATAGTTACTTGCCCTATGGGCAAAATCCATAGCAGTTACCGGTCCACGCAGTTATGTCACTGTCTAGTATTATCTTATGGAACGTCATCTTCACTGCTCCGGAGCAAGGGGCTTAATTTCACTTTAGGATATAGGCCTATGGGTTTTAATAGGAGAATTGGGGGATTTGAACTGTCTGGTGTGCCTTGTCAATGGTAAAAACAATTGATGGTGTGCATTGACAATTTCAGTGCCTTGTTAAGTGTGGCGTGAGATGAAAATGGTTGAAAATCACTGTCCTAGTCCCTAGTCAGCTCGCAGGGTGCCTGAGAACTGTCAGTGACCCAGACTACGATTGGACTCTTGATTGTACAAAGGTTGGAGGAGACAGAGAATGAAAGATAGGTGCTGGTTGGAGGCACCATTTTATGAGATGAGATGAAATCTCTTTCAAATTTTCTCTTTGAAAGAGAATTTCATCATTTGATACCTATCAGAAGAATCCAAAGAAGTTGCCTTCAATAAACAAATGCTATCATTTGTGAAGGCTGTTGACTGAATGCGTTTTGGGGGGGGGATGTAAAGAAAGATGTAGGTTGTACATAAAAATTGAATGGCACAGCATTATTATGGTTTCACATGGATTCCCCAGGTGTAAACCATAGAACACACCAAAATGCATTTGGAACATTATTTTTCCCCATCTAAAGATGAATTGCTTGTCTTTTGCTTCTCTGCAAGTCCTTCCAAGAGATCAGCTAATGTCAGTGATAAATTATCCATCAAGCAAGACAACCTACTAATTTCAAATATCCTTCTTCATCAGAGAGATTGGTTGGAGTAGAATGTTTGCCCCCATTGACATGGATTTATGAGAGATTTCCTTAAGTAATGCACTGATTTTCTCTTGCAATGAATCATTTTGACACTGTGTTATAACAATTTAAACATTTGTTAAAATAATAAAGGGTCTTGTGGTATCTTAAAGACTTAACACATTTTTTTTGGTGGTTGGGAAGAGGCTACATTCTGCACCTCAGTTTTTTTTGGACCCTTCATGGGCTCAACTAAGAGAGGCTTGAAATACATATTTTGTTTACCATAAGAAGTTGTAGTTTAAGATTTATCTCTATGCCATGGACCTGGTCTGAACTACAGCCCCACCTGGGTGCTACACATGTCTGGAACTAAGACATAACTCAACTAAATGAAAACATATTACACTAACATGTGGTAAGCATGATGTGTAGTTTGGGTCTACATAGGGTTGTAGCTGAGATGGAGCAGAAGTTTTCTACAGCAGATATAGTGATGACATCAACAGGTACACTGACATGCTCCCTTCAAATCTTTTTTAAAAAGTTATTAGCTGACAAAGATCAGAAGACAAACTGAGAAATTTCCCTAAGTATATATATGTCAGCATTTAGACCAGCGTTTCTCAAAGAGTGCCCCAGGAGCTCTGGGACTATCTGAGACTCTCCACAAGGACGTCATGAATGGCCACTATCTACACTATACCTAGTTTGCTCATCTGCCCCACTAACCCTGGTTGTTGCTGTACTTTCTTATACTGGCTTTTCACTGGTATGCACTGGTAGGTATGTGAAAATGGGGCTCCTTCCTTTTAGGATTGTAAAGGGCTCTGGAGATGGAAAAATTTGAGAACTGCTAGTCTAGACTGACCATTGTCTTTCCTACGGCCTCATCAACAAGCTAGAATGGGATTCTGTCATAAGGGTCATGAAGAAATAGCTGTAAATTGGCTTGGGCAAAGTGAGAAGAGGACAGGTGTTGCTGCTTCTTATAAGAACTTCCTATAAGAAGGGGGAGTTGTTGAGGCAGAAGAATCTCTCCAGCATTTGTGGAGCTCACCAGAGAGTCTCGAGGGCACAGGTATCAAACACAAGGTCTGCGAGCCAAATCTGGCCTGCCTTGCCATTTTATCTGGCCTGTGAAAGCTTCTGAGGCTACATTTTCCTGGGAATAAACCCCACTGACTATAATGGAACTTCTGAGTGGACATGCAGAAGATTGGATTCCAACCCTCAGGAGATGCCATTAATGCTTTCGGCCCTCTGTATGAAATGAGTTTGACACCCTTGCTGTAGGAATTAATTTTATCTGGAGATATCTACTGTCTGTAGCCAGTGCTTTTTTTTTTTTACCACAGCGGTGTAGCTAGGTCATCCCCTTATGACAAGCTATTAATTAGCTTCTGGGGAAGGATGTGGAAAAAGGTGCTGGTACTGAGTACTGGTGAGTATTCCCAGAAAAAAAACCCCAACTGTAGCTAACAATTATTGTACAATTATTGCTGGGTTCTTAAATGTTGTTTGTAATTGTTATCTTGGCTTAATCTGTTGAGGGGAAAGTTGGTTTTCTTGCTTGCCAATAAATTATAGATACTTGGACAATCTCGTGTGGTGAATGTGACTATAAATGACCTGAGGAAACCCATGAGCTTTCTCTTTTCATGAATGACCAGTCTCACTTGGAGGGGTGAGACTGGCCCTGGGAAGTCTTCAGATGCAGTGGGAGTTTGGGGAGTAGGAGGGCTGAACCGATAAGGCAGAAACTATTGTTTGGGGACCTGGCACCCTAAGGCTCTCAGCACCCTTGTTACAGGTTTATATTACATTAAGGGCACAATCCCTAGCAATTGTGTCACTCAGGGGTGCCTCTTGTGCCAGTTCAGGGGTGCCACAAACATGCTATAAAGCACATATGTGATACCAATTTTGGTGCAGCTCCACCACCACCTCCACCATTGGGGCTGTTGCTGTGTTACCTGGGGTAAGGGTAAGATTCCCCTTGCCCAGAGTAGTGCAGCAGCTGCACCAAACTTGTGCTGGATTCAGTGCAGGTACACAAGCCTGCCTGTTCCGGCACATTTGTGGATTGCATTGCCCAGCTACAATCCTATGCACATTTCCAAGGAAGTAATTCCTACTTTTTAAAATAAGCCACTCCAGAAGTTTGGGATAAGATGAGCTTAACTTTAAATGACGTATGATAAGCTTCAAAGTGCAAATAAATGGCAGGAGGGAAACACTCTTAACCGATAAATTTAAAGTTGATTATTTTCTGTTGTACATTCTTTGTAGAGTATGGCTAAGGGAAGCATCACATGACAAGATTCTGCACGTCTGAATTTACCTCTGCATGCATGAATCTGTCTATGTACATCTTCAAAGTTGTATGTCCACTGGCTCCCAATGCCATGACCCTTACCCCCAAATCCAGAGCAACTATGGGAGCACTAAGAGACTTTATGTGCACCTGTAGTTACTGCACCACCTAGTGAAAACCTATGGGAAATTCATATTGGAATCCAGAGTAAGTTCTTACACCAGAGCAAGGACTCCCATAGTTACTTTGGATTTTGCCCTTATCCAAATCTTTTGTCTCTTTGCAAAATTTCTTTGTAACCTGTAGTTTGGCTACTGGAGATCTAGGAGACCTGGATTTGACAGCCCAAGAGCCAAGATAGTCAAACTGGGACTCCCAAGACATAAGGGGTGTTTCTGGGAACTACAGAACACCATAATGATGGAAATTTGATCTTGAGCCACAGATACATTTGCCATGATTTTCTGCTCCAAGCGCGACAGACATTCTGTCTGGAAAGTATGGAATCAAAAATGCTAACTGTGCAGCTGGACATCTTGATGAACATACTGTACATTTGGCATTACTGAAACATGTCTCCAGGCATCCTGGGGAGCCATGATTGCTCCTCTCTGCCCATTCATACAATTTGAAAACAAGCAATCTTAAGGCACAATTCTGCACCTTTACATTTCCAACTTTTCAGTGCAGTTGGAAGTGTAAAATATAAAAAAGCTGCTGAACTTTTTGCTCTTCTGCTCAAATTTTTGCTCTTCTGGATTTTTCCCCTCAATGGTATCAGTAGGGGGCAGGAAGTACATTCCAATCATGTGACACATTCAGGGGAATTGTTCCGCGACTAGCCAAAATTGTGAAAATCTTAGTAAATCTTAGTATTTTTTAATGTCATCAAGTTATATAACATTACATATGTAATTTACTGCAAAGTGTAATATAACAGACCACATTAAAAAAATCTGTTTCTATCAAATGTTATGGCTGAATTTTCAGAAAAGGAGGACACAACTGTCTTGTGTAACAAAAGTGGATTTGTATAACTTAAAACTGACTTTAATTATTCTGAGAGCCAACGAGATGTTACTTTGCTAGTGCAGGGAACCAATAAGGTGTTAGCATGAGTCAGCTCTCATTTCCATGTATTAGAACTAATACTAGAACTCTGTTTCAGTTGTGTGTGTCATCAAGTTGGCCCCTACTTTATTTTGTTAGTTATTGGTTGGTGACCTGTATGTTCAAATAAAATAAAATAAAATAAAATAATAAATAAATTTTGCTCAAGCCTATCTATGCCACTGCATTTAGGTTGTGCATTGTTATAGTAATTTATTTTTTCTCTTTTGTTATAAAACACTATGTGATGAGCTCTTGCACTGGGTGATACAGGAACCTTTGTGTGATACTCTGTTTGTTCTATATATCCTGTCAATTTGTACATTTTTTGGGGGGGGAGGCAGCAAAGTAAGCATTATAGTCCCACAACTTTCCCCTTCCACTTGCAAGTCAGAGCCATTAAGAACAGTGGCTCCAATGCACACATGCTTTTCAGTATAGCCCCACAGTAAAGCAACAAATATTCCCTGGCCTTGGGGAAACCTTTGTGACTCTCCCACATTGCTATGGTTTGATCAGTGCTAAGGATTTGGATAGGATTGGGCCCTTAACTTCTGAGCAGATATCAAGAGGCTTGCACTGCAAATTCCCCTTCCAAGTTCTGTTACTGTGTCCAGATATCAGTGTAAATAAGATGATATTTAAACTGAAATGTACAAGACAACTGGATGCCGCAAATTTTGAAGCAGAACTGTACCTCTCCAAGAGCAACATTGGGATGAGAGTTTGGATTTTCCTTGGGGAAATATAGGGAAAAGGTTTAAACTCCCCTTCCTTGTGATATAATCCAGATCTGATTGTCCTGCAACCCCATGGCTGCCATGGTACTCTAAAGCAGGCCTCCGTCAGTCTTGGAAGACTATGGTATCGTGCTTGGCGCTGCATACGCTGCATGTGAAGCACGAAAGCCTGGGTTAGATTGTTATGGAGGATTGGCTGTTACCCAAGCAGCAAATCCCCCCTCTCCACGCCACTGAATTAGTCCAATGGAAAGGCAGAGCCGATACGATTGGATCCAGCTGGCGTCGCAGAGCTGGGCTAAGGACAGGAGCTCACCCTGTCTTGTGGGGCCGACCCGGGTCTCAAACCCTGGCCTGCTGGTTAACAGGCACAGTGTCTTAGCCACTTGCGCTACCCACAGCCCACCATGGTACTCTAAATCAAAGCATTAAAAAGAGAGAAATGCAATTATATATCTTTCTCTCATCTAGGCTAGCCCACAGCACAATGCAGTCATTGATAATGGTGCAAACCCCAACAGAGAATTGTTACACTGTTTATTAATGAATCTTGCATTCTGTTTCTAGGGTCTGTTTCTTTGCTGGTGGAGGATTTGCCACTGAGTAAATTGTGTGTGCGTTTCTTTTAACCAAGAAATAACTGGGTGGAGAGGGGAAGCTTTTGAGGCTCTAGCTTCTGTTGAACATTCAAGCTTTGCTGATGCACTGATAAAGACAGTCCACATCCTATGGGCACCGAACAAAGAGGTGAAAGTCTGCTGCTTCCTCAGAGGAACATGCATACAGTTCTTATGAAGGCAGTCGGCTTAAATCAAAGTATTTTGAATGCAACTGTAGTGCATAAAAGTGCATAAAACTGCTTAAAAGTTTATTTTTAAAAACCATGGAGCAAAGGAGTGAAGAGATCAAACGAGGTGGAGCAGAAAGCAAAGAAAATATATGACATTTGGATAGCTCATGAATAAGCAGGCAGGCCTCAAGACAGATGGAGAAAAGAAAGGCAGCTTGATTTGAGCTTATCTGTGCTGTAGGAAGAGGCTCTCAGCAGAGCTCTTTATGAAACGTACATACATTTGTACCATTTTACATTTGGTTTAATAATTTATCAACCTTCAATATTTCAAAGGAGTAAAGTAGAAAATCAGATAAAATTTTTATACCTGCTATTAGAAACTGAATGGAGTGTTGAAAGAGGATCTAAGCATTTGTACTAGTCAGTGTAGCAGCGGAAACTGCCCTTTAAAAAAAAAGAAACCAGTGTCATATGCTTTTTATTGGCAGCTTATTTTATTCTCACCATCCCACTGGGGACAGAGCAATTACTGGGTATTCAGGTCAAGCTGGATTCCTGAGATTGTTCTGAAGGTCTGAAGCTCCAGCATTGTAGTTATTAGTTCACCAAAAATACATCTTACCTAGGATCTCTATTGCCTAATTACAGTGGCCTCTATTGGTGAAAATGGTACATCTTTTCCAAAATTAAATGATGTCTCTTTTCCAAAATAAAAATGAAGGATTGGCTGGTGAAAACTCCAATACTTTTTTTTCTTACATATTTTGGGGTGGGGGTGAGATAGTTTAATTTTCAGGTTTTGAACAAAAGCGCATATCCTGGTGCAGATCACATAAAAAATCAGGGCCAGTTCAAGACCTCCTGATGCCTAAGACAGCACGATGCCTAATGTTACCCCCTTTACCCAATGATGTGCCAGACTCAGCTCTTTGTGCCTACTTACCTCTTACCTACAGTCCAGGTGATTAGCAGGTGATGGAGCATTAGAGCTGGCCAAGTGTGGGCTCATGCTGAGTTAGCTCTGTCACAGGGACTGTGATAAGGGCTCACAAAAATGCCCTGTGGCACATTTGTGACAATGTGCACTGGTGGTAAAATGGTGCACATGACTCAGGATTGGGCCCTTAGCTGACCTCAAGGATGTGCTGGCCTTGCAAATAAGCTATAAATACATGGTGTTTCTCCAGATGCTGTAAGACTAGTTATGATAGATCCACCCAGGTGAGTTTACTCCCAGAAGCACTCTCATTACTATGGAAGGTACAACACTAACATTCAAGGTGCATATCCCATTTGCTGGTCAACAGCTATTCTATGAATCTCAGCAAGCACAATTAGTTCATGTTCCAAGTGCTGAGGCATAAGAGGTTGCATGCTCCTCTGTTGGTGCTTGTGGGGTGCATTAGTGAGTCCATTTCCCATATAACCATGAAATGAATCAATTTCCCATTTAATCAATGAAATGTGTGCAGTGTGCATTTCATTGTGCATTTCATGTGTGTAATGAAATGTGGGTTTTAGAAGCAGGTGACCTATGAATGCAAGATGCAGGAGGGTGGCAACAGGGTACCAATATCTTGCTGTCTCACCTGCTTCCAGAGAAATCTGATGGTCCACCGTGAGATACAGGAACTTGGACTAGATGGACCCTTGGCCTGATCCAACAAGGCTCTTATGTTCTTACATAAATGTCTCTCCATCTTCTCCAGAGGCTGTGTATTGACCTTAACACTTAATGCCTCTAAAATTGTTTATAGGAGGCCCAAGGCTATTCCGCAAACTGCAAAGCAATCCTTTACCTGACTTTACCCTTTGCTTTATTTATCTGTGGTGTTTATATAAATACCTGTTATATATAAGTGTCCTCAAAACAGTTCACATTAAAAAGTTAGAACAATTTAAACATCATAAAACATCCCCCGATGAGTGAATGGAGGTAGTATTGGAGATGGCAGGAACAGTAGTAGTGGGACAGCCTTCCAGAAAGCTGCTGTTTTCATCAGAGCAGCTCTTCAGTATAGAAAACCCACTGGGCCTCATGGGGGCTGTGGCGCAAGGAAAACACTAATACTACTGAAGTACAGCCAGCTCTTGTTATCCACTATGATTTTTGCAACCTCGTGGATTCTGAATTAGCAGATACTGAGTCATTGAGCCTATGGGAAAAATGGGATCATTCCAGGATCACTGACATCTGGTGCTTTCTGCTCTTGCTGGCTAGACTTTTTGAAGGATGCCAGCAGAACCACAAGGCTTTAGGGCAAATCCAGAGTAACTATGGGGAGTCCTTGCTCCGGTGTAAGAACAAATTACTCTGGATTCCAATATGAATTTCCCATAAATTATCACTAGCAGCACAATCCAGAGTAACTAATCTGTCCACATAAGAGCCCTTGGGTTGCCCTATCTATCACTAGGTTGGAGCAACTGCAAGATGCTCCACCCCAGTTACTCTGGAAGAGGCTTAGGGCAGAGCAAGGCAAGATAGGGTGCCCTAAGAGAGGAGAACCTGCTCTGCCCTAGCTGCTCTGCCCTAGGCAGTTCAGGAGAGGCATGCTGAGGGCATGTTTAGCATTGCTTAGGGCAGAGCAGTTACTCTGTATCCAGAGCCTGTTTCCAAGGCAGAAATGCCCTCTTCCAGTTCCTCAGAGATATACCACCTCAGGAGCAGGTACAGTAATGAGTAGACCCATAGGGGTCCATGATAAGGCCCGAGTAAGAATGGCAGTGTTGACCAAAAATCTGAGTTCTTGGCCGGCCTAGCTGCAACCCCTGCCTCTCAACCTCAGGATACGGAACAACTACGGCTGCCCACAAACCTCAGGATACAGCAGGCCACTCCAAGAAGCCCCTTGTATTCACTGTAGAATGTACTGGCATCTCATCAGGGACTCCTTATAAGGCAGACACCCAGTGGCGTCACCAGACTGGTGCAGCTGGTGTGGGCCGCATCGGGTGATGCACTCCGTATGGGGTGATGCACCGGAGGAGTTTGACTGTCCTTTGGCAGGCCCCAGGCATCAGCATGCCCATTCGAGCCTGCTCCAAGGCGGAGTAGCAGCCAGAAGCTGCCACAAGTCCTCAGAGCTGACCTGAATGGCCAGCTGACGTGCACTGCGCAGAAACACACTGAGCATGCCAAACAGCTTCAGAGGAGACTTCCTTAGAGTGGAGGAAGTCCGCACCTCTGCATGGCCATTCGGCCTTGCTCAGGAGGCGGAGCAGCAGTCAAATGGCTTCAGAAGAGTACTGCACAGGCACCAACTCTGATGCCTGCACAGTCTCCTCTGAAGCCGAAAGGATTCAGAAAAGTACTGCACAAGTGTCAGAGATGGTGCCTGCGCAGTACTCTTTCTGAAGCCAGTTCAGAAACAACTGTGCAGGCGCCAACGTTGGCGACTGCGCAGTCCAGGTAGGGGGTGCACGCATCCCAGGGGTGACGCGCAGACTTCCGCACCGGGTAATGTGCAGAGTTGTGTCACCACTGTAGGTACCACAGCTGTTCCTTGTCCAGTGTCATCTGAGGAGTGTCTCCTCAGGAGCAAGTCCTCCCCATGTGTCAATTACTTAGCATGCTTTGGAGCAGTTAGGGTAGCCCAGGCTTCCTGATTCTCTGGATACAGCATAACTTTGTGTTCTGGATACAGAATAGTTAGGAGAGTGCAGTTAGGTCAGAGCAGGCTGAACTTGCTCTGGATTGTGCCCTAGGTGGTGGAGTAACTACGGGTGCACGTAAAGTCTCTTACGTGCTCCCGTAGTTACTCTGGATTTGGGTGTTAGTGTTCAACAGTGGAGAGGGAGTTACTTCATGCTTCTTCCTCTGTCATCTGTCTCTTGCTTGCTCCAACCCCAGAACTGTCCTAAGATAGTCTTCCAGAGATCAATCATCATTGGTATCTCATCATTGCCAGGGTTATGAAGAATTAGCTGGAGTCCCAAAGATGACGGGGAAACTTTGAAAGAAGAAACTGTGTGTCCAATGATTCTCCCTGGGCCAATACTGATGCCCATTTGATGCAGAAAGATGACTCAATCCAGAAAACGTTTTAAAAAACAAGTATAATTAGCTGGACATAATTATCACATATCCTTTCCCCACTGACTGTGTATTGTATATATGTATTTTCCTCTCAATCCCCACTGGCATGTTGCCAATGCTGTCTTTTGCTTGTCAGAAGGTCTCTGGCTGAAATCCTAAAGATACATTCTTGGGAGTAAGACCCATTCAACACAATTGGGCTTACTTTTGAGAAGACATAGTTAGGATTGTGCTCTCTGTCTTGCTTTCTCCTCCAACAACTTTTCTTACTCCTTCCTGCTTACCTGCTCATAGCGATACCGAACCTCCACCTACCCTGGATGCTCCAGCACAATATTTGCAAGTACAGTGGTACCTAGAATAAAGAGCGTCTTGAATAAAGAACGTTTTGTATAAAGAGCAAAATTTTCTCAGAAATTGTGACTTGCTTAAAGAGCACTGTCTTGAATAAAGAGCACTTCTGAGGAAGTTTGGAACAGGCTTCCATGGCAAGGGAACTCACAGGTGGGGCAAGTAGACTAGCTTGAGCTACAGTGGGGCCCTGGGCAAAGTTTGGAATAGGCTTCCATTGCCAGGGAACTCATGGGACGTCCAGGGGGAGCAGCCTGAGTCAGGTCTGTATGTGGGATCTTGTGTGGCAGCATGGAAGGTGTGCCTTAATGTTCTAGTGCTGCTCCCCGTCAGCAGCAGGGGAATGTTAAAGTTGCACAAAAAGACAATAGATTCCATTGAGCCAATGGATAGCAGTGACTCCATTAGTGATTGTGAAAGTCATCCCCTCTCTGTAACCCTCACACAAGCCATGAAGGTTTTCAAAGGTACAGTAAAGTTTAGTACTGTACAGTATTTTCTTTATTGCAGTGTTGTGTGTTACTGTATATTACAGTGCTTTGTGCAGTGTTTTATTGCAGTGTTTTGTAATCATTTTTATAAACAGTTAATATTTTTATATGAATATTTTTTGGGTTGTGGAACCAGTTGTCTGAGTTTCCATTATTTCCTGTGGGAAAATCAGCTTCACTTAAAGAGCGTTTCACTTAAAGAGCATGCCTCCGGAACGAATTAAGCTCTTTAAGTGAGGTGCCACTGTACCATAATGAGAACAGAGACTCAAATCATGAGAGTCACAAAAGAACAATTCAGCCCCAATCAGATAATCAACTTCAATTAGCAAATTCACATGTAAATTCACATTTGGGGTTTGGAGATTCCTGGTCTAGAGGAAGATCCCTTGGTTTCAATCTAATAGTAACAATTTGTAAATGGTTGGAAAGACATCACAATGATAAATTCATTACCCATTTGCAAGAAAGTGTGCACTTAGACCCAGAGCTTGAGAAACTATGTACCATACTTAGATACTAAGAGATAGTTAGAGGATGATTGATTCAGGCTGCAATCCTAAAGATTGCAGATTCCTGGAAGGAAGACCCATTGGGTCTTATTCCTCCCTATACTAAAGATTGCAGATTCCTGGAAGTAAGACCCATTGGGTCTTATTCCTCCCTATACTATACTGGAAGTAAGACCCATTGGACACATTTGGGCTTACTTTTGAGTAGACATACTCAGGATTGCACCCTCTGTCACATTGCTGATAGTAGGCAGGTTGAGATTCAGTCAGTACCAAGATGGACAGTTGCCAAGGAAGTCCATGCATGCTCCCTAGTGTCCTTTGATGGAAGAAACCCAGCCTACCAATGCATACATTATATTCTGTGCATGACTGTTTTTGTGGACACATGATCAGGTAAGAAATGTCGATATATCTCCTTCTTTCACCCCTCTAGCTCTGAATCTCAGGAGAACTAAACTGTCTCTTTGATTATATTTAAACCAGGTGATGCTGTTGTCTGGTGGGGCTTCTGATACTTCTGAAGTTTGTGATAAGTAGAAATTCAAGTCCGTGGAGAGAAATTCAGCATAGCCAAGCTGTTACTACTTTTGGCTGCTCATCATCCTGATTCATACTAGGCTTTGCTAAATTTAGGTTTTCTCCAGTTGCTGTGGAGGGCACGGCTTCAGAATATTTTAATAGTTGTGTAGAAAGAAAGAATTGTGGCAGTTGCAATTTGCTGCAAAGGTGTGCATAATAAACAGTATCTGCTGAAGTTCTTTCTCCTGCATGGAGACCATGTGGATCTGGCCATTTGGATAGTATGTCTTGTTCCAGATTGACAATGTATCCTGCACAGCTCACATAAGTTTACAAAAGGAAAGATATGGTTGTGGTGCAACTGGAGCATTTTCTCCTCTCTGTGAGCCTCTGGATGAGTTTTGCATGAGGTCTTCTTTGCAGTCTCAGGTTTCTTCCCCTCAATTTCTCTTCTTGGATAAGAAGAATATAAGCTGTATGAATGTGGTGCAATGGCCTGATCAGAAAAGTTCTGAACTTTATCAAGAAACTAGTTAGAAAGTTATATCATCAAACTTTAAAAATACATTTTTAAGCAGCTCTAGATGCTTTTACAGTTGGGGTGGGGTTCCCTCTCCATTTTAAACACAAAATGGCATAAATAAAATAATAACTGGTATGACATTTTTAGAGAAATTGTAAAGGCCATAATGGAGCTTGTTCTCTTTTTGGGCTGTCTAAATTTTTTAAGAACTTAAAGTAAAATCACATCAGCTGCCTCTTGAGTATAGTGCACAGTTCAAGCCCACGATCTACAGTAGTTCTTTCTTTCTTTCTTTCTTTCTTTCTTTCTTTCTTTCTTTCTTTCTTTCTTTCTTTCTTTCTTTCTTTCAAAAAAGAATTAAAGAAAATATGCACTAAAATCATACATGCAGCTTATATTCCTCCCTCCTCACAAAGGCCACCTTAAAAGGCCACTTCTTTAATTAGCACTTACGAGTTGGAGTAATTTGAAAGAGGCCTGGAGTTAAATGATACTTAAGGAAGTATTAAAACTGCATGTCCAGGGACTGACAACTGAGCTGTGCAATCAGATGACAGTGTGCAAGATGGTGATGGGGAGATGCTTGCCTCCGTGATTTTTCCTTATGCATTTAAGGAATTGATTTGGAATTAGGACTCACCTAAACATTTTCTGCCATTTTCTTACTCACCACTGACTCATCAATGCCCTGCCAAAACCGTTGGGCGTAGAAGCGTGAAATTTGGGGATGGTTTTCCATCCATGATGGAGGCACCCGCTAAGAACCATTTTACAAAAATTTCAACCGGAATTGGGTGAAATGGGGCGCAACATGTTTTCCTCCCTATACTTTACATTGAAGAATCCCTGACTGATCCAAGCCCTGCCTGAACCCCTGGACCAAGAAGCATGAAATTTGGGGAGGGTGTTCCTTCTGTGACATGAATACCCACAATGTTGAGAAATTTAACCCTTAAGGGTGGGCTGTGGGGGCACAAGTGGTTAAGACACTGTGTCTGTTAACCAGCAGGCCAGGATTTGAGACCTGGGTCCCCACAAGACAGAGTAAGCTTCTGTCCTTAGCCCAGCTCCTGCCAACCTAGCAGTTCGAAAGCATGTAAATGCAATTAGATAAATAGGTGCCATCTTGGTGGGAAAGGTAACAGCATTCTGTGCGCCTCGGCGTATAGTCATGCTGGCTCCATGACCTTGGAAGTGTCTTTGGACAACGCTGGCTCTAAAGGCTTGTGAATGGGGATGAGCACTGCACCCTACAGTCAGAAATGACTGGCAGTTATCCTGCAGGGGGGGAACCTAACCTTAAAGGAGTGAAAAGGGATGCACTGAGTTTTTGTCCTATACATTGAAGACTGACTGACATCCACCAGTTTGGTGCCTGGTGACTGATGCACTGGGAGGGAGGATGCACTGGGAGGAATTGTGCACAAGGGGGATAGTGCGCATGGGGGATGTTGCACATGGGCCAGATGTTGAGCATGGGCCAGATGGTGCACATGGGGAGTTGATACACATGGGAGTAAGTAGTGCATGGGGATTGATGTTGCGCGTGGGCCAGATGGTGTGCATGGGGGAGTTAATGCACATTGGGAGTTGAGTTGCATGGGGAGTTGATGTGCATGGGGGTTGTTGTTCATGGGGGTTGGTGCACATGTGGTTGTTGTGCATGGGGGGTGATTCGCATGGGGTCTTATATCCAATGGGGGAATGGCGCACAGGGGGTACTTTACTCTCGCAATGTGGGCACATTTTGCTACTACTTAATATGATAGAATTTGCATTTTATGTGCAAATAATATGTATTTTTAGACTGTGAGCCCTTTTGGGCATGGACCTGTTAGCTATTAATTAGTGATTAATTTCTTTCATTTACTTTGTAAACCACTTTGTGAACTTGTTACTGTTGAAAAGCAGTATACAAATACTGTAGATGTAGATGCCATCCTTGATCATCCCCACCATTCCTACCACATTGAACACCCCTAGAACTGGTTTCCTTCCCTTCTCCTCCTGGGTAATGCCTTGAACAGTAGGCATAGTGATGTACAATTGCCCTGTTCCTGCTTTTTTTTTTGCTCTAACTTTTGTTAGAATAGATATATTTCAACGTGGTTTGTTTATGCAGTGATTGATAAAACAATGCAGTGATTGATAAAACAATGCAGTGATTGATAAAATAATGCAGTGATTGATACATGATGGTACTATTGCCATTTTCACAGCAACAATTTCTTTTCTACTGGCCATCTGTTGATTTTTTTCATTTTTTAAAAAGATTTTGAGTCCTTTTGGGACAGGGTACCATAGTTATTTAATTTTCACTGTTAATGGTTTTGGGAACTTTTGGTTGAAAAGTGGTATATAAATACTGTATGTCCGTCCGTCCGTCCGTCCATCCATCCATCCATCCATCTACAGTATTTATATAACCGCTTTTCAACTAACAAGTTCACAAAGCAGTTTACAAAGAAAATGGAAAAATAATAATAGCTAATGGGTCCCTATCCCAAAAGGGCTCAGAATCTAAAATGCAAAAAAAGAACACCAGCAGAAGCCACTTGAACAGACACTGCTGGGTTGTGTAGGGCCAGTTACTTTCCCCCTGCTAAATAAAAGAGGAAC
Source organism: Cryptoblepharus egeriae (assembly GCA_030015325.1). Taxonomy (NCBI): domain Eukaryota; kingdom Metazoa; phylum Chordata; class Lepidosauria; order Squamata; family Scincidae; genus Cryptoblepharus; species Cryptoblepharus egeriae. Next base: position 64,036,824 of record JAREYC010000001.1, on the reverse strand, counting down.
ACCCACTTGAAAGAGTGCCTCTTGCTCGGTTAGCAAGTTACTTGTTGTACTCTTGTTGGACTTCTGGCCACCATAGCATGCAGAAAATGCTCTGTTAGTGCAGATGCATGTTATAGCCAGGCAGAAGATAGGATTAGGGTATTAATGTTATTGGAACTGAAGCCAATTTTCATAATAAAAAACAAGTTCAATTGTCTTCCTGAAGATCGTCTTCTGAAGTACTAATATTCCATCAAAATGATTACCTCGGAAAACAAATGCTAAAAAATGTGAAATTTTGAAGCTCTTGTCTCATCATTGATGGGGAGAGTATGGGTGTATAAAAAATATCTGTCAATGTCATTGTGTTCCTTCCTTATCTGCCTTTTCAGAGGAAGGTTTTATGAGGTGGTTTGAACACTAAACCAACAATTATCTGAGAACCTAAAATTACTTTATTAATTGTTAATGCTTACTGTGGTATTAAAAAAAAAAGAATCAGACCATTTGAATGGACTTGTCACTGAAGCCTGAAAGAAATTTCCAAGTCTATCAACCTAAAATATTAATGCATTCTAGACTGCTGTAGAAAAGTAAAAGGAGAAAAATCTTTATGCTCATAGAATAAAGACTTTTTTTTTTTGGAATGTAAGGAAATGATGTGATTTTTTTTCTTCCCCAGCCATCCCTGAAGCAAAAAGGAAGATGAAAATGTTCCATGAGCAAACCTCAAACCAACAAGGTAATTTAAGGTTCTATCAATTTGGGGCCAGGAAGAGGAACCTACCCGTCATACCTAAAGATGTGTTAAACCAAGGTTTCCTACAGTTTTTGAACTTGTCTCTCCCACAGCTAAACTAAATTTAAGTTGGTTTTGCTGGGTTGCTGTATTTTCTAATGAGTGGTTTTAATTTTTTTAGTTCACATATTTTATGGTCTGCCATTTTTAATTGTGTTAGTATATTTTTATAATTATTTTCACTGGGCTTTGTAATGTACGGTAAGGCATCTTTACTTTTCTAACAGAAAGGCAGGATATAAACCTTTTTGATAAGTACTGTTATGTCATTACAACAGCCAGAATGGTGTAGTGGTTAGAGCAGTGATTTTCAACCTTTTGAACCAGGGGACATCCACTAAAATAAAGCGTTGTGAGAATTTGACAGTCAAAAGAAAATATTTATCCAGCATGCAACTAATCTGTGGAAGTCTTTGCCACAGGATGTGGGGATGGCGTCTAGCTTTTAAAAGGGGATTGGACATATTTCTGGACAAAAATTTAATCACAGATTAGAAGCCATGATGGGTATGCAGTGTGAGTTTAGTTGGTGTTCATCATGAGGGCTGGGTAAGAATTTTTTTTCTGTCATCCAAATTGGATGTGGATGGCAGTTTTTTGCCTACCCCAGATTGATGAAGAAGGGAAATTTTATAGATTTCATGCATTAAAAATTGGTCACCGTGGTAAATGTGAGGGTAAATAGAATATCAGATGAAGGGGAGTGGTAGTGAGATGTGACATGCAGGTATCTATTGTGTTGTCACTGAGGAATCTGTAGGCTTATGTGAGATATAAGAAGTGGGATTTGATGGGACCTGGGCTTGAACTAGTAGGTGTCTTCTTATGTTCTTAGGGGGTAACAAGGGGACCATATTCAGGGCCTTACCCAGGTTCTGCAGCCACCTCACATCAACAATGTTTTGATGGCGGAAAAGAGACAACACTGACCTGCGCGTGTCAGAGGGTTGTTCACTGTCCCCTTCTGAGATGTGCAAGTCGGTGTTGCCTCTTTTCCTCCAATACCCCTTCTGAACACGTAGCGCTTGAGTCCAGGAGACTCATCCTTCCTCTTTTGCACTGCTACTGTTTCTTCATAGGCAGCATCCTTCTGCACTTCTGCTTTGGCTGTGCGCACTCCTTCAACTTTTGCCAATGATTCTGGGTTATCCCTCTCCACTGACCTTGCAGAGTAAGAAACTCCAAGCCTACCTAGCACACCTTTCTCCTTCCAAGATGATCGTCTGGGCTGTTGTGCTTGAGCTTCCCGCACTTCTTCCCGCTGGTCACTCTTTCCTTCTTCCAGGTTGCCAGCTTCAGGATTTGGCCCTTGGATGTCTCCCCTTCTGCTTGTCTCCCCGTAGCTGACCCTATGAGAACATGGCTCTCCACCAGGCCGCAAACCCACATGCAAGCAGGGGCAGCATTAGAACCTCTGTTCTGAATTAAGTCGTAGGAACTCTGATGATAATCAGATGCTGTAAATATAAGCCTTCATGTTCTGTAAATAAACCTGTTCTAAAGTTTGCTTCAGGTCTCAGTCTTGATTTTTATTTAAGCAAATAGCCAGGGTGGAGGGAAAGTCTTGTAAAGCACAGAAGGGGATGCTCTGTAGTCATTCACCTTCCAAAACGTTTATCTGTATTTTTCAAAGCTATTTAATTAAAAAATAATTTGAATGTAGAGATAAGTGTTGCTGACACAATAGCTAAGATTACGTTCACAGCTGAGTGTTAATTTCACCGCTTTGATATGGTATCACTGAAATGTCAAGAGTTACTTTTGTAGAACTGAAGCCTGTTAGCAAATGAGCTATACATTTAAAAAATGAAGTGGACAGTGGAGAAAGGATGATTATTTACCCAAGTTTTCATGGTGATTTACTAGAGAAAGGTCATTCCTTCAGCAAAAGCCTTGTGTCATGTAAATCTGTCTTAGGACCATTGGTTACATACGTTGTAGTTGTTCAATTATGTCAACAGTTCCAGGCCTATTAAATATTTTAAACAAGCCCAGCAGCAAAAAACATTAATTATACAAAATGCCTAAGTAGAACTGTGAATCCCAGCAAGGGGAAACATAATCTTTAATGACAAATATGTGAAATTGTTGGATGTGTGAGAACTTGGATATGCTCAAGAGGCTGTACTGCTATTTCTTCAATTCCCAGATAGCTGAAAATAACCTGTCCTTTTATCAACATCTCTTAGGTGGGACCCTGTTACCCTGTCTCCGTTGAGCAATCACTAGGTAAAGTATAGCCACACATTGACTACCACTTGCAGGATCAGAAGTGAACTTGTTAGAGCACAAATAACAGCACATGCATGGAAACTGTAACCACAGGTTGCCGGAGCTACAGTGTCACACTGTATGTGAATCTCAATGAAATATAGGAGATATAGGTGAAAAAGTAGTAATGGGGGCGGGGATATTGTACAATAGGAAGGGTGAGGAAGCTGAGAGTAAAATGCAATAAAATAAATGAGCAGTGATTTAAAAGCTTGTATATTTAGCTCACACATGGGTAAAAGCTAAGCTAAAAATTAAGTTATCTCCTCCACATCTCCCTAATATCTGAAGTGACATCAGATATTAGGGAGATGTGGAGGAGATAACTTAATTTTTTAAAGGGGTGGGGAAAAAAGAAAATGCAAGCAAGAAGAGGGTAGAGAAAGAAGGAGGCAGGCAATTAAATAATTGGTGAACAATATACTCTACAAACACATACACACGCTATGGATTGGAAAAGAAGCACAGGTGTCTTAAAGAGATAGGGAATAATCTTCAACTGTGCTGTCAATTTGATTGCATGTTGGGACGAGGGGGAGGAAGGTGGCTAGAGAAGTGCTTTGCAGCCAAGTATAACCATCTGCTGTGATGGTATCTCAGGGAATGTGGAGTGCTGAGAGAAGGAGAGAATTGCAAGTCTAAGTATCAAAGATTCTTCACATTCCTCATTATGAAGTGGAATATGGAAAAAGAAGCAATGGAGTTGAAAAAGGCTCACCAGGTAAATTCAGTGGACATAAGGAAACCTGGCTTGATAGGATGTGGGACCAAGGGAAAGGGGCCAAAGGAAAAGATTCACAAGGAGGCACGTGTCATGTACTGATCTGTGGTGTATGAAGATCAGGGAAGAAAAAGGAGAGGAAGAAAAAGAGAGGAAGCAGAAAGAAGAGCAAAATAGCTGGTTACCTTTCTTGTGTTTCTGGAGTGGCACAGAAATCCTGTGGCTACTGATGAAATTGGGCTACTGTTGATCCTGGTGTTGAGTAAAATAGAAATGGGTAATCCTTTAAACCATCAAGGAATAAAAATACATGATTTGAAGGTCTTTGGCCGATTTTCATCAAGTGTTTGTTGCTATAAGCTAACAGAAGCATTTGTATTTGTCAATAGCACAGCAACTAGAGGGGTGCAAAATTTTGAGTGCAGGCTTCCACTGTGTAGCCTTTCCCACTTGTCCTTAATGTTATTATAGCAAACAACTACTGTGTGTTGTGGTTTGCTGACTCAACATCACTGAGCTGGGGTGGAAAGTCAGTACTTGTGGTCAATAGCCTGTACTTAGGATTTTGCACAGTAGTGGGATTCAAATAAATTAACAACAGTTCTATGTTCTAATAACCTAAATTAACAACATGTTCTATGTCCTAATAATCTAAATTAACAACAGGTTCTTTCTCAGAACCAGGCGCTCATTAGCAAAGGGTTCTATAGAACCTGTGAGAATCCCCTGAAGCCCACCACTGATTTTGCACCCCTCTATCTATGCTACAGATGTTGGTGACGCCTCTGTATGAGGAACTCAATCTGGACATCTCTTTTTTAAATTGAGATGACCTTTGATGAATTTCTAACACTTGTTCCCAGACAGTGGGCTAAAGAAACCCTTTGTATTTGTGAAAAGATCAGAACCTGAGAAAGGGCAAGATTGGATCAGCTGGATTGTTACAATTTGTTGTGCAAGAGAGTTTGAACATTGGATCAACACTGGTGAAATCCACATGGGAGAAATGTGTCTGCTCCTGTTTTATTGTGGGTTTTGGTGTGAAACAATGGGAAAAAAGGATTTTCCTCTGTTATTTTATTTTAATTTCCTCTGATTTAGAGCCTTTTTCAACTGCCTAAACTCTCTGTATAGTGGTCTGGTTGATGGTTGTGCTGATAATGCTGAAGACTCTGGAGAAGTCTTTAACCGCATATCTACAGCTGTTGTCTGCTCATTTTGTCTACTTGTACATGCCATTTTATCCTTTTGTTTTCTGTTTGGGTTGCTCTTTGGCTGTTGTTTCATCCATTCTTGCCAATGGTTCCACACAACAAGTTTTCTACAAAGGCCAGAAAGCTGTTAAGTGTGAAATCAATGCCAGAGTTAGAAAACCGTGTGAAGAGCCAACGTTTCATCTCTCGATGCACAGATGGAGGGCCTGCCAAAGGGAAAGGAGATGATTTGTAAAAAAAAAAGACACATCTAGATGAAATTTATAACGGATCATCAATTTCTTTTTGAACAAGAAAAGAAAAAAGAATGAGGGAACAAATGAGAAAGAAAAAGGGGAGGTTTGGACAAGAGAACTTATTTGCACTGGATTCCTCTTTTCAGATTTTGAAAATTCTGCAAGCAATGACATTTGTATAATACAGCAATTGTCCTTGTATTCTATATTAGAAAATGCTTTATGAAGAAAAATTTCCAGACAGCCTTGCTGATATTCACAGGGTGCAATCCTAGCCATGCTTTCCTAGGAGGATGATCCATTTACTATAATGGGACTTACTTTTGAGTAGACAGCATAAATTGGGGTTGACAAACTGTTGAGATTTAGGCTGCAATCCTAAACACACTTTCCTGGGAGCAAGACCCACTGAATACTCTGTAAGCATAGGGAATCTGGCACAACACCTCACAGGGGCTGCAACCCTAACCACATTTTCCTGGGACTTGCATAGATTAGCAAAGGTGGTCTCAATTATTTTTTGCAGCACCCTTTGTGAGCAGGTAGGATTACAATGCCCATGTTAATTTCTTTTTTGGGGGGGGGATTCTTTTTGTAAGAAAAAGGCAAGATTTAAATATCTAGTAATAGTAAAATACCTTAATGGCACAATTCAATTGCGGGTCTTCAATTATTTTTACGTCATTAACGTCATGCTCTTTTATTTTTGATCATGTGATATTTTTGATCATGTAATACTCATTGTTTGACAGCTTTTGCTAAGCTTTAGCATATCTTTAATAGAACCTATACACATTGGAAAATAGAGTCTTTCCCTGAACATTAGTTCAGAGTCATGATGTTATCATTACAATAAATGCAACATTAGTAATTCTGATCCGTCAAAATTTAGACAGTGTTGGAGATTTCAAATATTCCCTAGGCAGCACTAGAAGTTATTCGAAAAAACTAGTCTGAAGTCAGCATAAGCTGGCTCTTACTGCATGACTTCCAGTTAGAATGAGAAGGTTCAGGCAGTATCCCAAATTGGAAGTATCTACTGATCAAAACTAGAAAGCAACCCCTGCTAACTGGTTAAGAGGCATTTTTTTCAGGTGGGTGCTCCTCTTTTACTTAGCAGGGAAAGAGTAACTGGCCCTCTTCACCTCGGCAGTGCTTTTTCTAGTGGCTGTCTACTGGTGTTCTTTTGTGACTTTTTAGATTGTGAGCCCTCTTGGAAAAGGGAGCTATTCCTTAAATTATTTTACTTTTTCTGTAAACTGTTATGTCAACTTCTTTGTTGAAAAGTGGAATATAAATACTGTTGATGATGATGGTGAAAGTACCACAGCATTTGGGAAGACCATGCTTTTGCTCCATTGAGTTTTTCATAGTTGGAACAATATCTTCCACATAATGTAGTATTTTCTCGTTCGGCCTAGGTGATACTGGAGGGCTCACACATCACCTGGGCCTCATTCTGACTAGTCAAACCATGGTAGTTTCTGTTTTTTTCCCTAGGCAGCACAAGAAACATCCAATGCTGTCCAAAGTTTTTCATTTTGATGGAACTAGTAATGATAGATTTCAGGTTTTGACTGCAATATACCCCACCTTTTGACCTGAAGCTGTTTTGGAATCCATCTGCATCGACTGACTGACTGATCATAGAAAAGTCATTGTCTTTCAACTTTGGTTCTCTCTTTTAAAATGTTGACAACAACAATGGTAATAAATAATTGCCAGTCCCCTGAGAAATTGCAAAGAAAATCAAGACAAAGATTCGCATACTAAAAAAGCAACTGCAAAATATAATAACCAGCATCCTCACTTCAGACTTTATCTCTCCAGCCTGTTCCAAGTTATGCCAAGTTTTTTCTCCATAAATATATTTATACATTCATTTAATCCTACTCTAAGGCTGTGTTGTCTCAATTTTGCCTGACCAGGCTGTCCCATTTATTCAGTTTTCAATTTTGTACAGCTGTGTTAGATGCCATTTATCAAGCTCCTTGTTATGTATTTGCTTGTTAAGCCACATGTGGAGAAACTACATAATCAGAGCTGGATCCAAGTGGTTGGCAGCTGATGGATATAAAACAATCAAATGATCCAAAAGTAAACCTCAAAGCTGCTAGCAGGTGGCTGTTTTGGTGCAGGCCTGCTGGCGGGTGAGATTACTGCAGATATCCATCAGGGTCCAGTTCTGAAAGTGGGCACACTCTTATAATAGTCTTTTCTGTCTTTTAAATAGCACTGAATTGTGTTTTCTGCAGTAGGAAACAGAACTTAAATTTCTCCTTTTGATTGAAAGCCGGGAATGCTGTAAGGTTGAAATTCTCTGTGTGTTTGACTCTTTTTTCCAGAAGTAAATCTTTGGGGGGGAATGCTGACTACTTCAGGTGCTGCACTGTGTTAGAATCATAGAATCCTAGAGTTGGAAGGCACCCAGTAGGTCATTTTGTCCAACCCCCTGCCTATAGGAGGAAATTCTCCTAGAGCATCCCCGACAGGTGCTGGTTGAGCCTCTGCTTGAAGATCCCCAGTGAGGAAGAGACCCCCACCTCCCTTGGCAATCTGTTCCACTGCCGAACCGCCCTCACCGTCAGAAATTTTTTCCAGATATCCAACCAGAATCTCCTTTCTTGCAGTTTGTACCCATTGGTTCTAGTTCTGCTTTCAGAAGCAGCTATGAACAAATTAGCCACTACCTCCCTATGACAGCCCTTCAGGTATCTGAAGAGGGCAATCATGTCTCTCTCAGCCTCCTCTTCTCCAGGCTGAACATCCCAAGTTCCCCCAACCTTTCCTGGTAGGACTTCCCTTCCATCCCACTGATCATTCTTGTTGCTCTCCTCTGGACTTGCTCCAGTTTGGCTGCATCTTTCTTAAAGTGAGGTGCCCAGAACTGAACACAGTACTCAAGGTGAGGTCTGACCAATGCTGAATAAAGAGGAATTATAACTTATAGCGACTTGGAAGCTACAGTCCTCTTAATGCAGCCTAAAATGGCATTTGCCTTCTTTGCAGACACATCACACTGCTGGCTCATGTGCAGCTTGTGATCCATGGCTACTCCAAGGTCCCGCTCACATGTTGTACTGCCAAGCCAAGTTTCTCCCATTTTATACCTGTATTTTTGGTTTTTGTTTCCTAAGGGCAGAACCTTGCACTTCTCCCTGTTGAAATTCAGTCTATTTGTTACAGCCCAGTATTCTAGTTTATCCAGATCCTCTTGGAGGTTTTTCCTGTCATGTATTGTGTTTGCTACTCCTCCCAGCTTGGTGTCATCCACAAATTTGATCAGATTCCCCTGTATCCCTTCCTCCAAGTCATTGTTGAAAACATTAAAGAGAACTGGGCCCAAGACAGAGGGCACCCCACTTGAAACTGATCTCCAGGTCGAAGCAAAACCATTTACTAAAACCTTTTGACTGTGGCCATCACATCAGTTGCAGATCCAGCTAACGATTGCCTCATCTAGCCCATATTTTTCCAACTTCCCAATTAAGATGTCATGTGGGACTTTGTCAAATGCTTTGCTGAAGTCAAGATAAATGACATTCACAGCATTGCCACTGTCCAGTAAGCTCATAACCCGATCAAAAATGGAGATCAGATTCTTCTAGCAAGATTTATACTTGGCAAATCCATGCTGGGTTCTTGACTAGATATGCACAAATTGTGCGTTTTATGATTTGTTCTAATATCTTCCCTGGGACTGAAGTCAAACTGACTGGTAATTTCCCAGGTCTTCTTTTTTCCCCTTCTTAAAGATTGGGACTACATTTGCCCTCTTCCAGTCCAGTGGCACTTCTCCACTCCTCAAGGATTTCTCAAAGATGATTGACAGAGGCTCTGCAAATACATCTGCAAGTTCCTTAAGAACTTGAGGATGCAGCTCATCTGGTCCAAATGACTTGAATTCATTTAGGTCAGTTAAGTGGTTACGAACCAGTTCTCTGTCAATCTTAATCTGCTGTTCTGCACCATCCATGTTTCCATTACCTTTTTGGAGATGTAAGCATATCCTCGCATCAGCCAATGATCCCGCACCCCTGTTTGCATAGCCCTCCTTCCGAGAATAGACGGACGCAAAGAAGGAGTTGAGCAGCTCTGCCTTCTCCTGGTTTCCAGACACCTGTTGTCCATCTTTGTCCAAGAACAGCACCATCCCCTCGTTTCTCCGCCTGTTCCTTTGGGCATATCTAAAGAAGCTCTTTTTGTTATCCTTGACACCCCTGGCCAGCCTCAGCTCATAGTGAGCGTTAGCGTTCCTGACACCATCTCTACAAGACTGGGCTATCTACCTGTACTCCTCCCTGGTAAGCTTTCCAGTTTTCCATTCCCTCTACATCTCTTTTTGTAATTTCAGTTGATCCTAGGCTGTTTTGTATAAACAGCCCTTCTCTCTTGCAGTCACATGTATTTTGGGCAATGACAACACACAGGATATGCCATTTGTGTTGACTTGCATATGCATATGTGTAAGTGGCCCTTGACTCTGTAATTTGGTTTACTTCCTTAAATAAACTGTTCAGTATATGTTTTCTCATAGATTCTTAATTGTCCTTGGGGATTAGTTCCAGCCTTGGTGAGAATGGATAAATCCATTCCCAAACAGCTTTCAAATTGTTAATTTCCCAATAACATACTGTGTGTATAGGTGGAACCTAATTATCAGTAGGTTGTTCACCCGTGATGTAAGGATTTTTACGATTGCAAGTTCAAATTTTCATAGAACAACTTCATTCCAGGGGAATCCTTCATAGTTTGGCTTCACATGCTTCCTGCTCACAAGGAAATGGAGGACAAGGAAGGCTTTTCCAGGACACAAGGCTAAAAAAGAGGACATGTCCTGGAAAAAGAGGACATCTGGTAAAATATATTTTAAAAAGTCAAAACTGCTTTATCGCCCCCTCTATCCCAAAAGGCATTAAAACCCCGGAGGGAAGAGGGCTGGACATCCAAATGAGGCTTGAGTAGAGAGAGAAGTTTGGACTTTACGAAGGCTTTACAATTTTTTAAAACTTCCTTTACCTGCTGAGCCAGTTTCAGTGTTGGGGGCTGCCTTCTGGAGCACTTTTCAGCTCCAGGTGCCTGGGATCAGGACCATTCTGGAAGCCTTGCACCTTCCACACTAGCCAGAGCATGACTGATTACTCATGAGTAAACAATGCAAAAGGGAGCTTTTTAGGAGGGAACTTCCTCCTGGGGTGATTTTGGGGGGCTCTGTTCCTTGGATCAGGACCTTTTCACCCTTGACTTCCTCTCAGCCTGCTATTTCTGGCAGACTATGGTGCGTTTGCCTACACACAAGTAAAGCTGTAGTATGCAAATTTGGGGGGCTTTTAAAAAAACTTTTTTGGCCATAACTTTGGCTAGGAAGGTGCTATCTCAAAACAGATTGTTGCATTGACAAATTCAATAACGTATGGCATGATGGGATAGTGCGCACCATCATGAAGTTAGTTTTTTGGGGTGCTACAGCCCCCCACTGTAAGTCACCCCTCCTGGACATATCACCCGTTGTGGGCAGCACCCCCCACACTAACTGGTGACACCAGAGGCCAGCACTCCTTCACTCTCACTGAAGGTTGGGGTTGTCCTCTGCTTCTCTCACCAGCTGGAATGACTTGTCTGGGATATTTCCCTTGAATTGCATTGTCAGATGTTCTTTGGGCATTATAGGCAACAGCTCTACCATTAAGCCAGACCTACCCCATATAGGATGGCCTGATATCACATCTGGAGAATGTTGCTTTGCATCACAGGCGTGGCAAGCACATGCAACAGCTATACATTATAAATGAAGAATGCATTTTCTGGGGGTTATACTCCTAGGCTGCAACCCTGAAGTGCACTTAAGCAAACTTATCTATCACTGGGCTGGCCCAATTCTTTGATGTGCCAGCCCACTTCCACCAGAAAGGATTGCAACATAGGCTGCCCTAAGACAAATGGAGGTGGGCCAGCCTAGCTGTGCCAGCCTAGGCAGTTCAGGAGAGGCATGTTGAGGGCATGTTCACCATTGCCTAGAATAGTGCTGTTTAGATGTATCCAGAGTCTGTTTCCAGGGCAGAAAATGCCCTCTTCCAGCTCCTCAAAGTTATACCACCTCAGAAGCAGGAATAAATCTGGGTAGACCTATAGGGGTCCATGATAAGCTAGAGTAAGAATGGCAGTATTGACAAAAATTCTTGGCCATCCTAACGGCAACTGCATCACCCAAAATTTCTTTCTTCTTCCCGCATAAGTCCAGCTAAGGCACCAGGAATGAACAGCTATGCAGATGTGAAATTAAAATGCAAACAATTTGCATTCATCACAGAATGGCGATCCAGGGTCGAGCAAATGTCGTATTATGATTGTGTGCATTTATATTTGATAAAACATGCTTGCAATTTATATGTAAATGAGGCGTGGCTCTTGATCTCCTGGCACATTGTCAGCATGGCCCTCAGTGTCACCACATTTAGTTGCTCCTCCTTTTTATAAAAAAAATGTGCAGAACACATTTGAAGATATTTTCAGCTGGATCGTATTTTTCCTTTTATTTAAACGGCACAAGCAGCTTCTGACCAAAGAGTGAGTCCGGAATTAACAATCAAGATAGACCACTGCTATAAGGAAAAATTAATTACTGCCCTGCACTGCATCTGGTGCATGCAAAAATACCAGCGGTGGGGCAGTGGTGGGCTCCAGCAGGTCCGCACCTACTCTATAGAACCAGTTGTTAATGAGTCATAGGACATATAAAGTTTAAAAATAGCCATTTAAAAGTGGCTGCCAGATGGACATAGAACCGGTTGTTAATTTCTTTAAATTCCATCACTGGGATGGGGTTGTGTATTTTCCTAAATGTTCCCACCCTCTGTCCTGATTATAGACCTTTCGGACAGTGGGTCTCAACCTTTTTGCCCTCAGGGACTGATTCTGTGGGGAAAAATTTCCAGGGACCAGTCCAGGGGTTGGGGGAAAGTTCTGCCTCTGGCAACCTGAAGAGAGGGCTTCCCCACCTAGAGCACAGCACAGCTGCATCCAACTATAAATCCTATTATAATAAATGGAGCTATTGCTAGGTTACTATAGATAGGATTGCAGGTGAGAACCCAATGTCTCAATGCATGTCTACTCAGAGCAGGGATTTCCAATCTTTTCCAATGCAGAATGTACAAAGCCATCCTAGTCACTCTTATTGGAGAGGAAGCCTCATTGACTATAATGGGACTTTTTTCTGAGTAGCAGGCATTGGATTGAACTCTGAGGGTGCAATCTTAACTGCACTTTCCTAGGAGTACCTCCACTGATTACAGTGGGACTTACTACTGAGTAGACAGGTGTAGGATTGGGCTCTGAGGCTGCAATCCTCTGACAGAGCCCTCCTGCTGTGAGGAGGGGAAGATGCGCTTAGAGGAGTCCTCTTGGGGACCTGTCAGGCAGCTGCCAAGGACCTCTGATGGTCTCCAGCCCGGGGGTTCACTTGGATTCACTTTTTATAAGGAGAATCTGTCAGGGTCCACCAGAAGTGATGTCATGACCAGAAGTGACATCATCAAGGAGGACAAAATTTTATGATCCCAGTCCTACCCACACTTACTCAGGAGTAAATCCCATTGACTATCGTGAAAAGCATATACCGGTATATAATAGCCTATTAAAAGTACAGATCTGAAACATTTCCTGAAATGCAGTCACATACTATGGTAACATCGTCTAGTATATCAAAATACTGAAATGAATGGGGACCCCCCTAGTGAGTCCTGACCAACAGTTTAAGAAAACTGCTTTACAGGCTCCATGTGGATGAAAAGAAAAAGAGCCAAAATAGAGTGGTGGTGAAGGGGTAGGACACATCTTGGTGCTTCATATTAAATAATAAGCAATACAATAAAATATAGTGCATAATCCAGAGTAACTATGGGAGCTCTAAAGTGACATATAGGTCAGCATAGTTACAGCACCACCTAGTGGAAACCTAAGGGAAATTCATAGAGCAATCCAGAGTAAACTTTTCTTACGTCGACATAAGAGCTCCCGTAGTTACTCTGGATTGTGCAGATAGATACTCATCGATATTGTGTCTATTACATTTCCTGATGTAAGTAAATGTACTGTAGTACATGGACTTTCAACTGCCTCCTGTCGTGCCTCTGAATTCACGATGTTGGAAAGATTGGAGAGGGAGAGATAAGGTTTTTCAGGGTCAGACTTTTCAGACGGGACAGGGTTTATGCCAGACTTTTGTGGGAAAATACTATCATAGACCTTCACATTTGGTGGCTGCTTTCTTGCTGTTTCGTAGAGAGAACCTCTCAGCTGGGTATCATATACCAACAAGACAGAAACGGAAAGATATGCTAAACCGGTCTTAATTTTCTATTTCTGGAATAAAATGCCAGCCCTCTCTCTTGCCAGCCCAAAGGTGCTTTTTTATAGCTTTCTGGGCCAGAGATCTCTACTGCAACACCCTGGATATTGATCTTCTTGAGGCTGCTAATAATGGAACATGAGAATCAAAGTGTAATCCTAACCAATTTAGGCCAGTTCAACTCAACTGTCTCCCCATTCCCGTGGTGGTGTAGGGAGGCTGGTGCATGTCTGTGCACTGGCCTAACCCCCCTTCAGGAATGGCACAGAAGTGCCTTATGGCACCTTTGTGATACCCCCAGACCAGTTCAGGACTTGTGCCAGCACCTTTGCCCACTTAACTAGGTATTAGGATTGTAGTTGATGCCTTACAAATCAGACTTTCATGGATTGACACCATTGGTCTGTTCAGTTCAATCATGGATATGCAGTGTGGGGCAGCAGGAGAGGCAGAACCTCCACATTGTCGTCCATGGAAAAGCACCACAACTGCCCTTCTCTGCTTACACCTGAGGAGGCTCAACAACCTGAGCCTGCTGTACTGCACATCCCAGGTAAAGTTTTAACTAGTAATCAGAATCTAGTAATCAGAAACTAGTAATCTGCCTGTCCAGAATCACAGGCAGAGGACTTTCCAAACCTGAAGTTCGTCTTATGGGAGATGTCAGGGATTGAACTTGGTCATATAAAGATGTATATGCTTTGAACATTGAACTACGGCCCCTTCCAATCAGAGAGGCTCGTCTGATCAAGAATGTATGGCCAGAGCCAAAAGCAATAGCCCTGTAACTGCTGATCTCTTTTCCGTAATTTCTAGTAAAACTAACATTCATAAATTGGTGTCATTGTGTTACATTTTTCTGCCCAGCTGCCATTACCTGACACTTGCACAGATGAGAAAAGTCTCCATGTGATCATGTCACATCATATATAATTACTAGATGTTCCTGTGGAAGAGGGAAGGAAGGGTGGAGGTGGCTGCTCTTGATGTCAGTCACAGATTTTCCATATCCTTTTGTTTCACCTTAAGTCGTTTCACCAGTCATCAGAGATCAAATCTCAATTGTTCATTTGAATGTGAAATTTAGATTGAGATTTCTTATGTTAATTGTTTTTGGTTCCATTCCTTCTAAGCACACAGAAAATGTATAGGAATGATAGGGGAAATACAAATAAGACTGTGAGAGAGGGTTTGACCAAATTGAGGGTAAGAAAGATTGTGTAATTTCATTTTTTAAAGGCATAAATGGTGATCCAGGTATCTTCTGACATGGGGTTGCCATATGTCCTGAGAAACAGGGAAAAATTCTGATTTTGGGGTAATGTGTACACATACTGACAAATGGGACAGAGGGTCCTGTCCATATTTTGTGGAAGAAAATTATGGCAACCTTAATCTGGTATCCAATGGCTCTGTGTCCTTGACCCTCATAAAGACTTCTAAGGCCTTCTGAACAGTCATGAATTGGTGTCATTGTGTTACATTTGGATTTTACTTTGGATTTTCAGCTGGCTCTCATAACATCTGTGCAGATAGGGGGAGCAACAAGTGTGGAGATGTTGAATACTATCCCTACTCATCTTCTGCCTGGGTTCATGTGGTACACTGTACCTCCTGCCAGGTACACGACTAGTTAAATCTATGGATGCCTGTTCTGTGAACAGGTCTCTCTTGTATGTCCTATGTTTAGATGTACAATCTTGGAGATCCTTTTCATGGGGTACAACATGTACTATCAGTAGCCAATAACAAAAAAGGAGTTTCACTCTAGGCAGAATTTGATGGTGACTTCAGTTCCAGTATAACACATAGCTTTTAAAATGTAGCAGTGCATCCATGTTTTTAAGATTCCTTGATTCCTTTGAAGGGTGTTTTACTTGGAAGAAGAAATGGTTGTTGTTTTAATAGAAATTATCATAAAGACTGGGATATATAAGGTAATTTAGTATCTCTAAAGGAGTGTCTATTAAGGACAGAGAATATCTGAAACAGATGGATCACCAGAAAATTTAAAACATGTCACTTCTATTAGTAATGGTGGTTTGCGGCTGAAAAATTGAACAGCTCTGGTGTGGAGAAATTTGAAAGTCGGCAGTGGGAGATTATTTATTAGGTCTTTTCAGTTGAATTAGACTCACTTTAAAAGTTCTAAAAAGTCTGCTCAATCTGCCATTTGTCATCCTAAGTGTAATAGTTGGCTCTTCCTCCTCCTCCTCCAGCTTTCAGGGAGGTGCTGTCTCACTCTCTCCCTAGAATAGCAAGAGATATAATTGAACCCTGCACAGACGGACATTACATATCCAAGTGCTTCTTCACATTCAGGGTGTCCTCCGAATGTTCAAGTCCCAAATGCCTTTGTGCCAGGTAGATTGATTATTATCTATTTTCTGTGTGATTCTGTTTTGCATTCTGCTTCCCAGGGACTGCATTTATCTCTGCCAAAGGCTGGTAGCCTTAACAGTATATACCAGAAAAGCACAGTATGGATGATTGCAGAGTCTTCTAAAACTTGACTATTAAGAGAGTGATTGAGATCCATTCCTAAGACCAAGACCCTTGTCTATCTTGCAGTATCTCTGCCTTATGAGCCTTAAATCCCTCATCCATACAATGCCAAAGACAGCCCATCCTGGCCACTTCATACCCATGCACCACCCTGACCTGCTGATTATTCTGACATTAAAGACTCTGGCCAGTTTTCCTTTAAAAGGTCTTTATTGCAATGGAAGATCCAAAATTGTGATTCTACCCTTCCAAGATAGTATTGCTGCCCTGCATGCTTGCCAGATTCTATATCATAATTCCTGCTTGCAGCAACAACCTCAAGGATATGTGTGCCATCAACAATGTCCTGTTACACAGTCCTGGTTTCTTGGGCAGCTTGGTTCTCTGTCTTCCCATTTTCTGCAGCCCAACATAGGGTAGGTGCTATAGAGGGGACTAAGATTACCATGCTGGAGTCAGCCAATTTAGTTGATGTACTTAAGTTCCTTTGCCAGGTATCGGCAGCATTATACCACTGAAACTGAAGATACTGGCATGACAGGGAGCAGACTCCCATGGGCCAGTGATCAGCTTTTGAGAACTGGATTTGACACAGGTTGGAACTGGTCATGTGAACCCTCAGCTGTATTAACAGGAGTGGTAGTCATGCCTTGTGTCACCAATGCTGATCTGTTACACAGCTCTGGTTTCTTGGCAGTTTGGCTCTCTTGCCTTTTTGTGTTTGGGTCTCTTGTCTTTTTGTGCCTTTCCTGCAGCCAAACATGTGGTAGGTGCCCAGAGACTACTGTGATTGCCATGCTGGTAAGTGAGTTGATGCACTTGAGTTTTTTGCCAGGCACAGAACCATCTTACCAGAGACATTGGCATGATGTGGAGAGAATGCCTGTGGGCTTATGATCAGCATCTCAGAGTTGTACCTAGACACAGAGCGGTACCTAGCATGCCAAATTCTTCCCCTGGTTTGACAGAAGTAGCCATACCATGTGCCATCAAGATCATCCTGTGAGGCAGTTCTGATTTTTCTTGGCTCTCTGTCTTCCCATTTCCTCCAGCCCAATGTGGGGTAAGTGTCCTAGGTCATTGTAAATGCAAAGCTGATAAGTCGGTTGACACACTTCAGTTCCTTTGCCAGGCACCAGCACCATCATATCAGTGCATGCAGACACATTGACATGATGGTATCAAACTCACATGACCATTGGTCAGCTTTGACAGTAGAAGTAGCCATGTCATGTGCCACTAACACCATCCAAGTGTGGGTGGAGCTAGAGGACCTGTGTGGAGTTGTGTTTTGTGTGTGGGGGGTGGGGGGGCGGAACACACCAGGTGAGCTGGCCGAGAGGGCTGCAGCCAACAAAAATTATGCCAATGGTCTGTGCAAGCCTGCGCTTGAAAGCTGTCCACTCTCTGACTGGACTACTAATGAGAGAGCTATCTGTGGTGGAACCTCATCTGTCTGCTCTCCCTGAACCTATTGGCTAGGTGCTAAATCTGATGGCTTTTTCGGTGCTAGATGATGACCATTTTGCTTCTCAGGGCTGTATTTTTATTTCCTGTTTTTTCCACTATTGGTTTTATAATAACGTTGGAAGAAAAAAGCAATTTGTATAAATCTTTCTTTCAGAAACTATTCATGTTATTCACAGACAGGTGAATCATCTTTCCTTCAAAGGTGTTAGTTTATAAGCAATGTTGTAAGAAGCTTTGGCAATTTTATCTTGAAATGAAGGATCCAGATTTTTGTAATGAATTAATTCAATCACAGCGCAGTCCTATCAAGGATTGGGCTGCTGGGTTGATTAGGCTGGGACAGTAGAAAGCACTTCTGCTTTTACAAATTGCTGATGGCCAGTGCAGCACTCCACTGGTGGCCATTTTGCTCAGACTGTGCTGGTGCCAGTTTCCACTATGTCCACTGGATCAGGTAAGGCTGTGGTGGGAGTTGGATGGGCAGGGAGAGCTTGAAACTGGTTGGAGAGGGGGAAGAAAGGGAGAAGGTAGCAGAAGGGGGCGGATCCAGCAGCTATGGTGTACACCGGATCCTAACCTCTCTTTTTAAAACCTTCCCATCACTATCCTCCCCATTAAAAAAAAACTCCCCAATCCAAAAGTCTTTGCATTTTCACCAGCTAAAGAGATGGTGCATGTCAGAGACTCGCTGGCAAGCAGGAGGCTTATGGAAGGGAAAAAAGAAATAATTCTCCTTTCTGCTCCAAAGCCTCCCAATCTGCTCCCTCCCCTGATATGGTGTGTACCTTTTTGGTGCGACTCATCAGTCAGGAAGGGAAAAGGATATTGAACTTTTAATGTGATGTCTCGCTTGTAGTCATGGCCAAATCTGGATGCATGTAACATAAGTATCCATGTAAGATTCCCTGGATAGGTAGGCAGGTTCTATTGTTCTTAGGATTAAAAATGATAAGGTTAGATGACAGGCTGACACAATGAGATACCAATGATGCCACTTTCTCTTACCATGAACAAAATGAGAACTGCCCAGTGGTCTTAATTTCTGATCACTCCATCTCTGCCTGGTGTTGGAAGGAGTTTCTCCAGTTGTCGGTGCCTGTAGCAGGTATCAGAACTGGTAGCAACTAAAATCACTAGAAGGTTCCAGTAAGATGGCCCTTCTGTTAGAGTACAATGTTTTATATCTTTATTTTTCACATTTTTATACCAACCTTTCTTTAAAAAGGATGATGGTGTTGGTGGACTGCTTTCAAGTACCTCTTCTCTCATGTTCTACATCTATCATTCCATTTTTTAGATGGACATACAAGGCATTTTAGAATGTGTACCTATAAAAGGAACATCAGTGGTGGGCTCCAGCAGGTTCGCACCTACTCTATAGAACCGGTTGTTAACAAGAGATAGGACATATAAAGTTTAAAAACAGCCATTTAAAAGTGGCTGCCAGATGGGCAGAGAACTGGTTGTTAATTTCTTTGAATCTCATCACTGAGGAACATGTATATACAGTATACCCATGTACCATACACAGGTACAGCTATGACCGGCAGCAGTTGTTCCCTGTTTAATATACCCTTGGTGGCAATTTTTGGTGGCAATTTTTTCAATGTCTAGAAAATCTGGGAATAAAGATTCTGAACAACTATTCTGAATTTGTCTCTCCAAAATGATGTAAAATGGCCTTAAGATTACTAAGAGCACTGCACTAACCAACCAACCATATGGCTTGTGAAATAAGGCTGTTAGGAAGTTAAATTATTCTCACCTACTATTTTACAGTTCTAACACTTGTTTTCTTGAGAACTCCAAATTTGCAGAGGCAAATATTCATGCATGTAAGATTGTTTAATTTTGGCTCATTTTCAGTTCCTGACATTAAGTCCAATACAGCTTAGAGCTAATGAACCTGGCTTTTGGAGTCAAATAAGATTTTAGTCCCCCTCCTCAAACAGTCCCTTCCCCCATTGCGAATGTCTTTATTCGGGGACCTGGTTTTCACATAAACCAAAAGTTCCTGTTTAAAGGTTCTGGGAGGGCCCACTGGCAGTCTGGAACCTGGACAAATTGACTCCAGCAATGTCACTGCTTAGAGCTGACATAAGGTGGCAGATAGTATGTTTTGTATTTAACAAAAACAAATGGAGTTTTGCTTTGGGCTTGGCTAAAAAAAATCTAAAATATAATTTAAGGAAGTATATAGGAGTAAAGAAGACACATACTCACATAGAAGGCAGTTCTGGGCCTTCATCTTCTTGATGAATGGCATTTTAGTGCATCCTGCTACGAGCTATTGCACACATATAGCACAGTGGGAGAAATCTGTTAAATCTTAATTTTCTGGGTTAATGTGATACAGTCTGAGTCTTAAAAGATCTTCACGATATTTTTGCCTGCTGTGAAAGCTGATGAGTATCCAACCTGGCAGTCTTGATCCATCCTGTTTTGTTAAGCTACTCACAGTCTCCATGGACGAAGGCTTCCAAAGCAACTGGGAGCTGGAGATAGATTTTTCAGGTTTACATCTTTTGTCATCTTGATGATTTCTTGTTTCTCGCTTGCAGTTTTGGCTGGAAGATCAATTCCATGATAGGAAGCTTAATTGGGAGTGATAGTGAGATAACGGAAAGTGCTATTTTTCATAGCCATGGGAGTCACATGGCTGTGACATTTAATGTGCGGTGAGTCAGGATGCCTTTTCTTTCCTGTTACTTATACTGAAAAGCCTAAAGAACAACTAACAGAAAGAACAAAGCATGGGTTAAGAGCACTGATTTTCAACCGGTGTGCCATGGCACAAACGGTGTGCCCCGGATAGTCCTCAGGTGTGCCACAGGAATTTGGGGATTGACATTCATTAATAGGAAAATTGGGGGATTTGAACAGCCTGTTGTGCCTTGTCAGTGGTAAAAACAGTTGATGGTGTGACTTGACAATTTCAGTGCCTTTTTAAGTGTGCCATGAGATGAAAAAGGTTGAAAATCACTGGTTTAGAGTTTGGCCCTTGGGGACTAACTCACAATTGGCACAACTCCCTAAAGGAGTTTCTCATTTGCATTGGAGAGGTAACACGTTAGACAGCATGATGGCCAATCAGTGTCAGAGATCAAGTGATTGTCCTGGTTTTGGTACTGAGGCTGTTGATCATGAGCTGCCAATTCTGGGATTAGTCTGTCTGGTCTATCGAGGGACGCTTGAGCTTTTCTTCCCCCACTGTACATAATTGGTGGGAAATCAGAGTGGGGCAAACACCCCTTTCTCATTTCTGAACAACTCTGAGTAATAAAAGGGCTACCAGGCAAGAGGGCTCTGTCAGCCCAAGCTACTTGTGTGTTGACAAGGATAAGCAGTGCCACCTGAATAGGGATAAAGGTCTTTGTTGCCTGTGGCACAGTTACTGACACCAGCTCTTCCCAACGCTTGAGCAGTCTGAGCTTTTGCTAGTCGCCTGTTAGGGAATTTTTTTGGCTATTTGAAAAGTATTTTTTTGGGGGGCTATTCTCCTTATTGGCCATGGAAATAAGCTTTCCTTCCCCCCCCCAGTCCAGACTGTCAGTAGTGGGGGTTCATCATAACACACACTGGTCACTAGTAGGGCAGATGATGCGGGGTAGAAGGCTTGATCATGGTCATTCAGTGTGCACTTAGGGCACTAAAAGGCAGGGCTGAACCCAGGGCCAGTGTTCAGTGGGCTTGATGGTGCAAAGGCTAGTATGAATCAGGTCCTTGCCAGAACTGTGGAAGCCTGCCTCAAGGCCATATGAGGTGGGAGGTCATACACAGACTGGTGGATTAGGGCCTTCTAAACTTTGGTTTAGTTGTGAAAATCATGACAGACATTCTAGAATAGCCTGTTTCTTAAGATACTGATCTGCTCTATCACTGTTCTAAATCAGATTGATTTTAAAAGTAAACATAGTGATTTCTTTTTAAAGAATTGGATCTTCTGGCTGACACATAAATCACCATGAAGAAATTCTACACTGTTTTTTTTTGAAGGTGCTTTGGAAAGCAGGTGAGATTTAGGAAGTGTTGATGATGTTTTGGTATCTGTAGGGTTAATGAGCTCTAAAAAAGCTTCTGACAGAGGCACTATAGGGAGAAATGAAGATTAAACAGCTTCTTCCTTCTCCCCAGATAGGTTATCTGTTAACATTAATAAGGTTTGGAACAGGTAAGTTCTAATCATTAATTTATCTGTGCCATTCCTAAGCTTCTTAATGGGATCTAACCCCCAAAGGCAAAGTGATTACATTAGATACATTTGCTAATGCCACTGTGATCTGCTCCCAGTTGCCAAAGAGGGGTCAGCAACAGCCACGCGATAGATTGCGAGGAGAAGTGGATAAATGGAATTGAGATACATAGACCTGAAGCCCCATCCTGATGTGATAAGTAACTGGTTTTTTTTCCTTGAGTTAGCAGGAAAAGTATATGTAGAATTGGAAACTGTACTTATGAGCATGTAGCATTTAATTCCTCTGCAGATTTGGAAACACTGGTTCAAAAATACACAAGCCTGGCTTGACTTGAGCATACTGATGAACAAGGAATTGTAACACAAATCCAAAGTCTGTTTTGAGAAACTAGAGCTGTTGTATATGGCAAGTGACTGAGCTGTGTTCCGATTTGGTTGCACGTGCAGGGCAGCAGATTATGATGCCAAAGGTACCACCAAGCAGTGGTGTCACAAGGCTAGGACGATGGGAATGGTCTTCCCCAGGCCTGGATTCAGGATAATTTTCTGGATTCAGACAATTAACAATTTAATAATTTTTTTGCAAAGTTAATAATATGAATAATAAATAACTTATTCAATTAATAACTGAATAATAAAAAATTGCAGATCATTGTAGGTTAAAGCTGGGTTCCAGCTGGCTAATATGGCTGTTCAGGCATGTATAGCAGCAGCATATTCTTCTATTTCTGTTACTTTCCGGCATAAGAAAGGGGGATATAAGAATAGGGAGTTATCAAGCATGAATTCAAGTTATCATTTTGGTTAAGTGGGCTGTAAACTGCACACCTTGGAGAAGTGGTTGTATGAAGGAATCAGAAGAACCAGGGAAGACTATTTCTCCGAGCAGAAAAAGTCCAAAACATCATGGTGGCTGAGAAAGAAAATCCAAAATAATCCCCCACAAAATGATGGCGAAATATAATTAAAATACACCAAAATAATAGACATTTGACTTACCTTTTAATGTTATTTTTTAATGGGATCTGTCATATTTCTAGACCAGGGATTTTCAAACTTTTCCATCTCATGGCATACTGGGAAGGCGCAAAAATTGTTAACTATAGTATGAAGGTTTCGAAATTTCATTGTGATGTTTATGCTGTGAAAATAATTGACAACTTACGGTATTTGCACCATCTCAGCTTTTGGTAGCTGAGTAGTTCCTTTTCAGTTAGGAACCTTTTTCCTGTTTAGGAAATACCACAGTAAACCTTTTCACTTACAATTATTAATTATTTCATACAGACGATGTCACTCCCTGGTAAAATGATGTTCAACACTTATGGTGTAAAGATTGCCCAGGTAAATATAAAGTTTTCAAAGTGAGGATTAGTTTCAACAGAGATCCACATTCCACGACCACACAATGAATTATCATGATACTGGAGGCATTTTAGTAAGAGTTAAGATTCCTTTCAGCATTGCTTTCAAGGCAACAGATGGCACAACACTGACAAACTCTGAGGGAATAAAACATCCTTCTCAATTTCTTCAGACTCTTCCTAGTTATTTTTTACTGACTGGCAGAAATTAGCAACGCCACATTCTACTGATATATATATATATTTGTTTTTTTCCCTTCATAAACTGTTATTACAGGTAGATTAATTTCAGTTAAGTGTTTGCCATTATTGAGAGAAACAGCGAACAGCAGTTATAAAATCTTTTTGAATTATGGGCTCTACCCAGTATATCCAATGTAGATTAGAGAGAGAGAGAGAGAGAGAGAGAGAGAGAGAGAGAGAGAGAACACAAATACAAATCACCAGGTAAGCTGTACAGATGAATGGATTTTATTCGTATAACCCCAATTTTGAAGTGATTTTCTAGAAATAAGAATTAAGATGGACTTGAAATTTTATACCTTGTGGTAAGGAGTTCTACAGAATGATTTCAAGCTGGGTACTTTTTTACTTTTTCTTTTCCCTAACTCTCCCAACTCTCAATTTTAGAGGCTTGCTCCTGGTTTTGCTATTGAGTGAGCAGGAAAAGAACATTCTCTGTCCATTCTATCCACCCCCTGAATAATTTATCATATTTATTGTCATGAACCCCAATGCGGGTAATGTGGGTTGATGACGTCTCCCCCCCCCCCCGGGGTTCTTGCCAATATGGAATTAGGCACACTACTAAAGTAATTCCACGGAGACAGATGAGGCATCTCAACACTTAGATCTTTACTTCTATCCATGATAGAGGCACTTCACTTGAACAGGTTACAAACAGTCAACAGGTAAGTAATCAAACACAAGTGCCTCTTAGCTAGAGATAAAGTCCAACCGTTCCCTGCATAACAGGTAAGTAACTCTTTTCATGTTTAGTCCTTTGAAGCAGGTAAGTAACAGGCCTCTCCTTCCAAGCTAAGGCCTAAGTTGCACCAGCATGAATACATCTCCTTCCTTTCCTTGCTTTCTCTTCCCAGACTGCTCCTTCTCCCGCCTTTTCTACTCCTTTTATCTATACCCAGGGGCCCTCTCCCTTGGGAGCTTCCACCCCTCTGCTCTAGGATGACACCTCGAGGTACATCGAGTCCCTAGCTAGCTCCTCCTCCAGGGTCTGCCCCTTGGTTCCCTCACATTTATCCACAGTAGGGCTATTCAAGAGTAAGGCTGCAATTCAGAAGTGTACTTGGGCTGCCCTGTCTATCATGGGGGTGGCCCAAGTCCAAGATGGGGCAGCCCAGTTATGCTAGAAAAGTCTTGGGGCAGCCTAAGGCAACATAGGCTGCCCCAATACAGATGGACCTGGGCTGCCTTGGCAGCTCAGGAGAGGCATGTTGAGCGCATGTTCAGCATTGTCTAGAACAGTGCAGTTATGTTATATCCAGAGCCTGTTTCCAGGGCAGAAATTCCCTCTTCCAGCTCCTCAAAATTATAACACCTCAGAAGTAGGAATAAATCTGAGTAGACCTATAAAGGTCCATGATAAGCCAGAGTAAGAATGGCAGTATTGACAAAAAATCTGAGTTCTTGGCCAGCCTGACTGCAACTCCTACCACTCAACCTCTGGATACGGCACAACAACGACAGCCCACCAACCTCAGGATTCAACTGGCCACTGCAACAATCCCCTTGCATCCATCCGCCACAGGTACTGCAGTCTCATACTGCAGCTGTGACTGGTTGTCAGAGACTCCTGGGCTTCTTTATAAGGCAGGCACCACAGATGTTCCTTGTTCAGTGTGATCTGAGGCAGGTCTCCTCAGCAGCAAGCCCTCTCCAGGTGCCATTGACTTAGTGATCTGCAGCCTCAGCAGCCTGTGGATTTGGCACAACCTTCTGCTCTGGATACAGCCTACAGCTGGGACATTCTCACTACCCTAATTCTGGATTGCACCTGTCAACAGCTTATGCAGATCATTTGCAGTGCATGCAACTTAGCTAGAAAGCACCCATAACTCCTGTACACTATCTATGAAATACATTTTATTTGGGGCATGCATGACGTTCTCTTCCATTACCCCACTTTTTTAATAGTCACACACAGTGGTGGGATTCAAACAAATTAACAACAGGTTCTGTGTCCCATTAGTAACCGGTTCTCAGAACCAGGCGCTCATTAGCAAAGGGTTCTATAGAACCTGTGAGAACCCCCTGTACACATAACATTGGTTTAGGACCAATGTCTCACAAATCTCAATTTAATGTTTAACTTCTATATTTCCTTTCAGTATAAAATGTAATCTTCAACTCCTGAATGCAAGTCAAAATCAAAACCAGATGATTTATTGCTTTCATTTTAGATACAATCTGATCCCTTCTATAACAAAACCCTGTGATAATTACTTGCCACTTGGTGGCATCTGTACTAGAACTTCTAAATCCATTCTTAATTGTATAGAGAGGTAGGCACGGTTTCTTGGTTACTGCTTTGTGTGATGCGCTTAATAATAGAAACACTAATAATAACATGGAGAGAATCATAATAATCTGTAGTGGGTGGAGGTGAATTCTGTATAGCTTCTTTTGCTGTCATCCCATCTCTTACTGGCACGTTTTCCCAGCAAACCTGTGTCCATGGAGGCAATCTGCAACATGAACCTGGACTTTCTGTTTTCTCTGTTGTACATTTCCCGACAGTTACAGCTACTCAGGCTGCAATCCTAATCTTCAGTTAGACCGCCATAAGACCCGGCATAAGTTCTTTGCTGACCTGGAGATTCTCACAAAAGTGCCATTAGGAGGTTGTCCTTGTCCAGGGGGGTTAGGAAAGTGCAAAGGCATATGCCCAACCTCCCTACACCAACATGGGAAGATATGCGAGGTAAGATATGCCTAAATTATTTAGGATTGCACCCTCACTCTCGCATCAGTTGTGCACTCAAATATGTATGCACACACTTATCATTGCACACATTGTGAGTCACATTCAGCACATGATTGAATGTGGAACCTTCTATATCTGAATCATGTGCACAGCTACTGTTGTAGTCCCTTCTGATTCCTGTTCCCCAAAGAACCAAAATAGACCATTGGCAATCACTGCAGAATGTCAGTAAACCATTCTTGATATATTGTACCTGGAATGTGAGGCAGCACTGCATTAGCACACCTGTGTTTGCAGATCCAGCCCTTGAAGTCGTAAGAACATAAGCCTTCACTGGATCACGTGAAAGGCCCATCTAGTACATCTTCTTGTATCATACATTGGCTCACCAGATGCCTCAGGGAGCTCATATGACACCTGCATCCAGGTGCCCTCCCTGCATCTGGCATTTGGGGGCTGCCCATGTCTACACACATCATGTAATCCATGATGGTCTTTACTGACTGTCTAAGCCTGTAGCTCTCAAACTTTTCAGCACCGGGACCATCTGCTGAGATCTATCCAAAGTGATGTCATCAACCTGGAAGTGAAGTAATGGCCGGAAGCAGTGCTTTTTTTTTGGGGTGGGGAAGGTGCTGGCACTCACTACAAGTCTTCCCCATATAATTAGCTGCTGAGGGGGGCAGGTGGAAAAGGTGCCAGTACTGAGTACTGATGAGTACCACCAGAAGGACTGGCCAGAAGTAGCACAATCAATTTAGTCTTAAACTAAACCACAATTGGCCAAAAGGCCTATTACACAGCATATCTGTGTTGTTGCCCCAAATTTAAATTTCCAACTTGAAAGTAGATTACAGGCTTTGATCTTCTCCAACCACACATCCTTTCCCCATTTTCATCATCCCATTTTGTTATCTTCCCAGAAAAGCACCATGCTTTTCTCCCAGTGGCAGTCAGCCCTGCCCAGAAAATTTTACCCTGTATTTTCAGATCTGTATTTTTAGTAGCAGCTGAGCTAGATGCTATGCGACCACATGAAATTGGCTCATGACTCATCTAGTTGGTCCTAACCCACAGTCTGAAAACATCCCACCAATCTTCACCTGTGGAGCCACCCTCACTATCATAGTTAATTCAACTGCCTTAAGGTTCTGATTCGATGACTCATTTTTTCCTAATATTATCTTCTCTATATATAAAAGAGAAAAGTCACTGACTGACTCACTGACTCATCACCGCCCTGCCAAAACTGGTGGACCTAGAAGTGTGAAATGTGGGGTGGGTGTTCCTTCTGTGAGGGAGGGGTGCACTAAGAACCAGTTTTCGGAAATTCCAACGGGAAGGGGGTGAAAAGGGGCGCAACGCGTTTTCCTCCCTATACTTTGCATTGAGAATTGCTGACTCATCAACATTCCGCCCCAACTGCTGGGCCTGAAGCATGGAATTCTGGGAGTTCCTTCTGTCACCTGAACACCCACCAATAACCATCTGGAGAAGTTTAACCCTTCAGGGGCTGAAAAGGGGGCAATGTGTTTTCGTCCTATACCTAACATGGGAGACTGAACAACATCCAGCCCATTTGGTGCTCTCTGCCTGGTGTACTGGGGGGATATTGTTCAGAGGGAGGGGTTGCACTGGGGGGGATGTTGCACATGGGGAGATGTTGTGTATTGGGGACTGATGCGCATGGGGGACTGATGTGCATGGGGACAGATGCACATGGGGTACTGATGTGCATGGGGGGATGATGTGCGTGGGGGAAGTTGCGCATGGGGGACTGATGCACATGGGGAAGTTGCGCATGGGGGACTGATGCGCATGGGGGAAGTTACGAGTGGGGAAGTTTTGCGTGGGGGGAAGTTGTGCATGGGGGACTGATGCACATGGGGGAAGTTGCGCATGGGGACTGATGTGCATGGGGACAAGCTGCGCATGGGGGACTGATGTGCATGGGGGAAGTTGCACATGGGGAACTGATGCGCATGGGGTGTTGATGTTCATGGGGAAAGTTGCACATGGGGGAAGTTGAACATGGAGGAAGTTGTGCATAGGTGACTGATGTGCATGGGGGAAGTTACGAGTGGGGAAGTTTTGCGTGGGGGGAAGTTGTGCATGGGGGACTGATGTGCATGGGGGGATGTTGCGCATGGGGGACTGATGTGCATGGGGGAAAGTTGCACATGGGGGACTGATGTGCATGGGGGAAGTTGCACATGGGGGACTGATGCGCATGGGGTGTTGATGCACATGGGGGATTTTGCACATAGGGGAAGTTGCACATGGGGGACTGATGTGCATTGGGTGACTGATGCGCATGGGGGAAGTTGCATATGGGGGAGTGATGCACATCGGAGAAGTTGCACATGGGGACTGATGTGCATGGGGGAAGTTGCACATGGGGGAATGATGCGCATGGGGTGTTGATGTGCATGGGGGATGTTGTGCATGGGGGGAAGTTGCGCATGGGCGGAAGTTGCGCATAGGGGGAAGTTGCACATGGGGGACTAATGCACACAGGGGACTGATGCACATGGGGGACTAATGGCATGGGGTTTTAATGTGCATGGGGTGTTGATGTGCTAT
Organism: Cryptoblepharus egeriae; assembly: GCA_030015325.1. Classification (NCBI taxonomy): domain Eukaryota; kingdom Metazoa; phylum Chordata; class Lepidosauria; order Squamata; family Scincidae; genus Cryptoblepharus; species Cryptoblepharus egeriae. The sequence continues at coordinate 64,008,193 of JAREYC010000001.1, read as the reverse complement.
GGGGAGATGACGTATGGGGAAATGTTAGTCCCACAGGGCGGGTACGCTTTTTGCTGGTTTTCATCATAAAAGAGATCTTGGTCATGCTATTCTAATTAGTGACATTCTTTTGTAGTCTTTCCTACAGATACAATGACAGATTAATGAACCTTCTCTTCACAGGTATTAATGCTGCAGTAATGATATTAAAATTAAAATATCATTACTTAACACCAATTTAAGAGAAATGAGAAATTAAAAATAATCTGTATACCAAGAATCATAAGAACATAAGAATAGCTTCTGCTGGAACATGCCAAGGCCCATCCTGTATCTCACAGTGGCAAACCAGATGCTTCCAGGAAACTACAGGTGTCCTTCCCTGCATCTTGCATGATATCTACATATATAAAAGAGAAACATCACTGACTGACTGACTGACTGAATGACTCACTCACTCATCAACGCCCAGCCAAAACCGCTGGGCCTAGAAGCGTGAAATTTGGGGTGGGTTTTCCTTCCGTGACTGAAGGGTGCACTAAGCTTTTTAATGGGGGCAGAGATTGGGGGGCTTTTGTTTTTATCATTTTTTTGTTTTATCATTTTTAGTCTATGTTTTTAGCTTTAATCTAACTGCATTTTAACTACATTTTAATGTGTTTTAATCTCTATTTATCACCCTATCTAATTTTAGTAGTGTTTTATTGTTTTTAAATTGTTGTTTGGCCGCTTTGTGTTCCCCCTTGTACAAATTATTAAATAAAATAAATAAATAAGAACCGGTTTTTGGAAATTCCAACTGGAGGGGGATGAAATGAGGTGCAACGCGTTTCCCTCCCTATACATTGCATCAAAGATTTGGTGACTGATCTGCCCTAACCTCTGCCCTACCCCCTGGACCTAGAAGCATGAAATTTGGGGAGGATGTTCCTTTTGAGACATCAATACCCACTAAGAACTGATGTGGAGAAATTTAACCCTTAAGGGGCTGAAAAGGGGTGCAACGTGTTTTTGTCCAATACTTAACATGGAAGACTGACCAACGTGCAGCCAATTCGGTGTTTGGTGCCTGGTGCACAGGGTGGGGTGGGGTTAATGCACATAGGGGTTGATGCGCATAAGGGGATGATATGCATAGGGGGTGATGCGCATGGGGTGGATGAACATGGGGGATGTTGTGCATGTGGGGGTTGATGCGCAGTGGGGGGATGGCGTACAGGGAAATTTTACTCCCGCAATGTGGATACATTTTTGCTAGTAAATAATACACACACCCATACCCATCATGGCTTGGAACTGGGTAAACATTTAAATTCTATCCTAACAATTTTTAATTTTTGTAAATATTATTACGGTATTGAATTCTTTAAAAAGTTAAATTTATAATTTCTTCTTCCTTAATAAACTGTGAAATTTCTTGACTTTTTTGGAATGTGAATGTAAGTAAAGCTCCAAAATATATTAACAGAACCTGAGAATAAGGAAGATCTCTGCTTCTAGGACCTTTCTCTGAACTGGAACATAGCTGAGCTGTGGGATTAGAGGAGTCCCACACATAGCAAACAGATTTTAGTTAGGACCTTTACTGGAACAAATGCCACCATTATTACGCATAGGCAGAAACAGCAAGGCAGGAAAAGGAATTGAACAAAGTGTCTGGGAACAGCAGGAGAGATCAACTCACAACGCTTTGAACAAGCAACTCTGCTGGTGGAGGCCAGCATTTCCAGTCTTGTTTTCCAGACCAGAGATGTCAAACTTGTTTCAAACAGAGGACCAAAAGTAGCATTCATGGTGCCTATTGAGGGCCAGAACAGACATCATTAAGGTGATAGACAGAAATACTTTGTTCTCATATAGAAACTCATTAGCTGTAAATAACAGAAGAGAAAATGTGCCAATCTTGTTCTCATATTTTCAAGATATGAGAGAATCTGATAATCACACTGGGTGAGCCCTGGTCAGGATGATCAGATGCCCAAACCTCAAAAGGAGGACAAGTTCTTGGATTCCTTTCAGCCTGTACTTTCTGGCAGACAATGGCACGTTTGTCTACTCACAAGTAAAGCCACAATATTGGGCACTTTCACTTTCCCTTAGAGCTCAATGGATATTTTTGATTTTTAGTTTTTTGGCCATAATGTTTGATAGGAAGGAGATATTTCAAAACCGATTTTTGCATTGGATTGTGCTCTTCAATACAAATCCAACAACACACGACATGATGGGGAACTGCACACCACTGCAAAGTTCCAAAATGAAGCTAAAATGGAGGACAATTCAACCCTTTTGGAGGATACCTGGATGGAAGGATAAAAAAGAGGACAAATCTGGAAAAATCTGGTCATATGATCACCCTGGCCCTGGTGATATTCTGGGGAACTCTTTTAGCCCATAGGCTGAATGAGGCCTCCAGAAGCAATTTATCTGGCCCCTTCTGACACCCCTTTTCTGGATAATTTTTGGCAGCTCAGCTCACATGCTTGCATTGTATCAATACTTACGTCCGATTGCATGATGCGAGTGGCAAGGTTCCCACCCTGCAGGCGAGTGAAGAGCTTTCATGGCCATGGGTCTTGGTCCAGGCAACAAAGATGTCGTGTTGCAGCAAGAACCTTGGTGCTTTCTGCCTCTCCAACTTATAATAAGGATGGGAATGTGCTGCTGTTCTGGAGGGCAAATGGCATGGCTTTTTCAAATGTCTTTCATCTGTCCCTGGGTTTTATGTTGTTGTTTTTTAAACCCAGTGAGATAGATGAAAGTATTTGGGGGCCACATATATTTTTTCTGTCTATGAAATGCAATTTTAAAATCATTTGGCATTTTAAAATCTCCCCAGCCATATAATTATTTAGGTTGTCAGTCCTTTGGTGTTGGGAAGGACAATTGCTTTCAACTATTTTGAATGTAAGGGATAGCTTTAAGTAAAGAAACTCATGGGAATTAAGGAAATAATTCGTGAGAGAGAGAGAGAGATGATAGCTTTCGGCCATGTTTCTGAACATTTCCTTTGTCCCATACAACTGATGTCGATAGTGAATCTTCAGCTCAATTCCTATTCATTTTAGTGGGGCTTACATAGATCTCCCGTGAAATAAATGAAAGTAGATCAGCAGTGTTGCTTGATGGACAGCCACATCTTTCTCTTTATACATCACCTTTTCTGGGGAAATAAACTTTAAACATGTTATGTCTTTGGTTTCAAAAGTAGTAACATTATCAGACTGTATCATGCTGGAATTAAGGGGCTTCATGAACTGATGAAAAAGGAAAGCAATAAAACACCATAATGTCAAACACAGAACAAATATTGCTGAAAGCGCTGTTTTACTTTCCTGGGTCTAGGACTATCATAAAATTCAAAGTTTTGTATGTGGCATTCATTTGTGGATCCTTTGACCATTACTTAGGAATCTGAAATATGTAAGATGTAGTTTGGAAATCTAAACGTATTTTTTCTTTCATCAGTCTGAGATTATACAAACTGTGGCAGCGTATGCCTTACATAAATCACAACTCTAGAACTGTCACGTCAGTTTAAATATTAGACCACAAATCATATAAACAAAAAGATTTCAAAGCCAATTAAATTGGTTTTGTAAAAACAGGATAAAATAAACAAGGTTGAGGCTGTCAACATGAATTAAAGAAGCTCAGAGAAACTCTTAAGGTAGAACTCTAAAAAGTTGAAAATTTTTTTAAAGGTGATTCATTGCAGATGAAGCTTCTAAGAGGAGCAAGTTGTAATGTAATAATCAAAATCACTCTGTTGCATTGAAAACCTTCCTTGAGTTGAAAGTATTGTATTCTACAAATTCAGAAACACAACAAAAGCTCTGTAAGTGGGTAGAAATATACTTCAGAGTGCTTTAAAATGTGGTCACTACTTATTTGATGGCTTGAATACATCACAAATGGGGTGCAGTTCACCTCCTCCTGGAAAACACATAAAAAGTGAATTGGAGTGGTAGGTGAGGAACTGCCAGCTCATTATCTGTGGCTTGTCACAGCATTGACCTGCTCAGTTGTCTTGCCAGGAAAATCATCCTGATGTTATTTTAAAGACATGTATGTGACACAAATAGATTAGCTGAGGATTTTTAAACCCTGTTTGAAAATTTTGCAGAAAGGATGCTAAAGGAGGAAATTGAGGGCGCAAATCCTAAACAATTTAGGTCAATGCAACTCTTCCATCTCCTTGTTCCCATTGTAGTGTGGGGAGACCAGCACATGTCTCTGCACTCCCCTAACATCCTGTAGGAGTGGTGCAGAAGTGTTTTATGGCACTTTTATGACACCACCAAGACAGCATGGGACTTGCACCAGCCTAACCAGGTGTTCAGATTGCTCTCTGTTAAAAACTGACAAAAAGTGAAGGAAGCACAAGAAAGGAAGAAGGAAAGGAGTTTGTATGCTTAAGGATGACTTAGAGTTAAGGATGACTTATAGGTGAAGAGAGACACTTGCTAAAACTGTGGTTTAATATTATTAAAATGTATGAATTCCAAGTATGGGCACAATCCAGAGTAACTACGGGGAGTCCTTGCTCCGGTGTAAGAACAATTTGCTCTGGATTGCAATAGGAATTTCCCATAGGTTTTCACTAGGTGGTACAGTAACTACGGGTACACGTAATGTCTCTTACGTGCTCCCGTAGTTACTCTGGATTGTAGGGCAAGTCTACTGAAAATTGATGTAAAGAATTTCAAAGTTAGAGAAGTTAAAAAAGGGAAGGAAATGTTTATCATCTTGATACTCTATACAGTTCAGAAAAAAGGAATATTTTTAATTCAGAAGAGGATTGAAGTGGACTGTGGCTGCTCACTGCTTGGTAGTGCCCCCTTCTATGAAACCCGCACCCATCACTTTCTGTGCATTATTATTTGGTTCAACTTGTCCTGGTGCAGAACTAGATAACTCTATCCCCAGATTTGTAGAACATGCTCACACTTTCCAGATGATGTAATATTTAGTTTCTTCCCTTTCTGTTTCTTCTCCCCTTCCCCAACTTCCTTTTTACTGGCTTAGGTTAGGTAACTAGCCAGGAGTCCTTTAATTTGTCTTATCTTTTGATGAAGGGAGTGGTCAAGCAGAAGCATGGAGATAGCAGCTTTGTTCCCACTGCCTGAACGTAGAAGAACAAGTCCCAGTGTGTAGACCGAGACATTGCTCTGCAAGACCAGTACAATGAAAATGAAGAAGAGTGCTTCGTTTTGACTAGGAACTGAAGTCCAGACACCTTCAGATGAGCCTTTCAGCAGTCATTGCATCACTGCTTGGCATTATTAAATGAAGCTTCTCAAAACAGAACAGAAAAGCAATGGGGCTTCACGTTTGATAGAGGTGATTTTTATCTCCAAGATTTTTACAATCCGATTTCCTCCCTGCATCCTCCGCTCCACTGGGGCCTTTTATGTTCTGCATTTGCTAGAATAACACTGAATTTCCATTTGTACCTCTTTTGTCGCTCATAAAAGCTCAATTAGCATTCTGATTCGCTGTCAGCCTGTACCTATTTAATGAACTTTTATCCACTTCCATGTTCCTTAAGTTTAATTAACTAAAATGGATCTGGTGACTAAGCAGCGATAAAATGCTTTTGAAGTAAAAATATTCTTTCTCTGAAAGCATTAGGCAAGAAGCAAAGAATGAAAACTTTCAAGCATAGGCAGAATAGTTTTCTACACAGAGATTTCTTACATAGTCAGAGTGGAACGCCTCCTCTGACCTGGAATAGCATTAAACCCAGTGTAGAGGGGGGAAAAGTCCTCTTGTATTCACCAGGGCTAAAACTAGGCTTATATGCTGATTCATTTTACAGTGGTGCCTCACATAACAAGTGCCTCATGTAAAGTATGTTCCATGTAACAAACAAAAATTTCTTTAGGATTCTGCTTCATGTAACAAATTGTGCTTCATGTAACAAACACACTCGTTGGCAGTTGGGGCAGATGTGCTGGTCAGCCCGTCAGGGCTGCCTAGCATGCCTGCCCAGAGTGAAAGCAACACTTCTGCGCTGTTACTCCTGTGGCCGGGCGTCTGCTGGGCAGAGGGAGAGAAGAGCAGTGGAGAAGAGGGAAGCATCTCAGGGCCAGGCAGAAGGGAGCAGGGGAGAGAGAGGCTCAGGATGGAGAGAAGGAGAAAGTGGGGAGACACTTTGAAGGTGTCTTGGATTGCAGCCTCCTAACCATGTCTACCCAGAAGTAAGCCCCATTGTGTTAAATGGGGCTTACTCCCAGGAAAGTGTCTTCAGGATTGCAGCCTAAGTAAACTTCATAGAATCATGCACATTGAATGCATGTTTTGAATTCAATTCTAGTGTTTTGTCATCATTTTTACATCCAGTTAATATTTTTATATGAATATTTTTTGGCTTCTGGAACCAATTGTCTGAGTTTCTATTATTTCCTATGGGAAAATCCGCTTCACATAAAGAACGTTTCACGTAACAAACATGCCTCCGGAATGAATTAAATTTGTTACGTGAGGCACCACTGTATTCCTTTCTACATTAGCATGTATTCAAGGTAGTTTCCAATGAGATTAAAATAAAAACAGTAACAGAATGCAGTTCAGGAAGCCCTTTTAGATGGTGCAACAGAAGTTAGCTGGGCCAGTCCAGAGGCCTGTGCTAGCTTGTGAGAGTTGGCTTGTGTGTTTGTGAGAGTCGCTTCCCAGATGGGGTAGGTATGCATGAACTGGAACAAGCCAGCAGGAGGAGGGTAGAGGGTGACAACATTCCAGGAGTTGAGGAAGCCAGAAGACAGGTGGATCAGCCTTATGGGTGGGATCAGTGCTCTGGTACAGTTTTAGGGTGGAATCCAGAGTAACTACGGGGAGTCCTTGCTCTGGTGTAAGAAAAATTTGCTCTGGATTGCAATATGAATTTCCCATAGGTTTTCACTAGGTGTTGTAGTAGCTATGGGTGTATGTAATGTCTCTTACGTGCTCCAGTAGTTACTGTGGATTGTAGGGTTAATCTTAATCCCCAATCTCAGTCTAAGAAAGAAAGGAAGGAAGGAAGGAAGGAAGGCTGCAGAACTTTACAATTAGTTGCCTCCTGGTAACACTTTCCTGAAATACCTTGTATTCAGTGATGGGATTCAAAGAAATAATAACTGGTTCTATGCCCATCTGGCAGCCACTTTTAAATGGCTATTTTTAAACTTTATATGTCCTATCTCTCATTATCAACTGGTTCTACAGAGTAGGTGCAAACCTGCTGGAGCCCACCACTGCTTGTATTTCACAACATTTTCAAAATAGATAAAACACCAAAGAATAATCTGAAGTATAAAATACAAAATTTCTGCCGTAGGTAATTAGGTCTGGTTTTGTACATCATCTCAATGAGATTCTACCTGGGAATGGTCTGGTAGGCTGGTCTGATCATGAGAGTCATGAAGAAGTGACATCTGTTCGTTTTCAAAGAGAGACCTGTCATACAGAAGGATGTGTGCCCTTGACTTGTGTGCTAGACAAAACTTCTATTTAATTGTGTATTACTCTGTTCGGTGGACCAATTGGTTGACCAGAGATACAAGTGCTCTTGAGGAATAATTCAATTGTTCTGAAATGTAGGATGACTATCAGTTTGCCGTCAGGAGCTGTTGCTATTTACATTCAGCAGAGATGGATTTAGAATAATACCTTGATCCCAGTGTCTATGTATTCTAGCCTCCATCTATTTGATTGGGAGGTAGAACTTCATACTTGGCAGGAAAGAATTGGACTGTTTTCACCTTTCAACGGAAAAGTTCAATGCATGGAAAAGATTCAGGGTGATCTGTCCAACTCATCCCTATACAATATATAGAGATGATATAACGACTAGGTCAAACCAATGAGCTTCATGTTGAAGAGGGATTTGATGAATCCAGTATAGCACAGTGCCAGGAACATTTAAGAATAGGACCAGGTTCACATAAAACTCTTAACAAACAGCAAGATTTAATTATGAAATTCTTTCCTAGCATATCACCAGACTTCAATTTATTCTTTTAGAATCTTCCTTGGCCTTCTGGTCTAGCCCAGGGCTGCAATCCTAAATTCCCTTCCTTAAATTAGTTTTAATTTATTATTTAAATTTATTTTAATTTATTTTATTTTAATTTATTTTAATTTATTTTATTTTAATTTATTTTAATTTATTATTAGTTTTAATTTAATTTAATTACTTTTTATTTAATGGACATGAGGTGAGGTGGTGCCTCAGGTGGTGGAAGAAGCAGCCTGAGTTCAATGGGAAATTTTGTAGCTGCCTCTTCTAGCTCCCGATAAGGGCTGTGATAGTGTAAGTGGCTAAGACTGTGCCTGTTAACCAGCAGGCTAGGGTTCGAGAAGTGGGTCCTTCAACATGGAGTCAGTGGTAGGCTGCAGCAGGTTTGCACCTACTCTTTAGAACCGGTTGTTAATGAGAGACAGGACATATAAAATTTAAAAATAACCATTTAAAAGTGGCTGCCAGATGGGCATAGAACCGGTTGTTAATTTCTTTGAATCCCATCACTGGATGAGATGAGCTCCCGTCCTTAGCTCAGCTCCTGGAAACATGTAAATGCAAGTAGATAAATAGATACCACCTCAGTGGGAAAGGCAACGTCCTGGTGACAGGCCCCTATGAGCGGCCAGCCAGGTTTTCCTTTGTTGTGTTCATCATGGACTGAATGAAACTCCAATCCACAACAAGTGGACACCATCTCACATGGTACAAATGCTGAAGAAGTTGTCTTTTATTTTTCTTCTAGCTGCCTTTTGCTGTGTTACCTCATGGTTTGCCATTTTGAAATAGAGTGGGGCATTATGAGAAAGCCAAGAGAACCCTGTTTCTCCTTCTCCTTGTTTATATAATCCATCTTGTTTTGCTGGTTTATTTCAAAAAAGAATATATGGGAAGAAACAGGTTTTGCAGGGAGTTGTAGAGATGGCTATGACAATGGTAAGCTTTGTCCCCCCCCCCCCCCCCGCAATTTGTGAAGCGAGCCACACTAAGATCTGATCTAAGGGTTGTTGTCTCTACCCTTCTGCTCCCAAAGTGAACATCAACAGAGATTATGATCCTCCACCCCAGGCAAGAAGCAGCAACAATGAAAGGCAGCTGAGGTGAGAAGGTTTCAGGCATACTATTTCTTCCCCTTGATCTGTCTTTTTTTATTTAAACTGAAGTAGAATTCAGTATTTTGTGGATCAGTTTTATGCGTGCCAGATTTATTTTTGCCTCTTCAGGAGGAAGATGGTATCACCTTAATTTGTTGAAATGTCACTTTGATTGTAAAGATTAGCTTGAATTTACCTTTGATTAGCACAATTAGATCATTTGTAATTGCATTAATGGAAGTCAGATATTCACTTCGTTAAACAAATTAACAACATGATAATGGTGCCAAACACCATGTTTCTGCAAACAATTTCGTTTGGCTTATTTTAAGCTTGATCTTTCTGTTAGTGACACAAAATCTAACTGTAATGGTGTGAAGGTTTTCCAGCCTTCTATAACACTGCTTTTAATTTCCCTAAAGTATTTGCATGAAGGAGAGGGGAAATATACACAGTGTTCGTTAGCTAGTGAAGACTATTTTTTGTTGGTTTTCTGCAGTGGCATCACTAGGGAGGTATGATGGTCCACACTGTGTGACCCTCATAGGGGATTGATGCATATTGGGGATGACATTAAGAATGACCAAATCACTAGAAATAATACTATCATGTAATTTGTAACTATCATTCAATATGTAATTTACAGCAGAATGCAATGAAAAGAACCAGAGTTAAATTAGCTCAATTAGATCATTTGTAATTGCATTGCTATGCCCTCCCACCAAAGAAAACAAAAATGTAACTGTCTCGTGTAATTAGCTGTGCAATCCACCACCTCCTTTCCTGGCTATGCTATCAGCACTATGGTGCTACTTTTGGGGGAGATAGGCCACTGCACAGAGATGCGTCAGCCTCCCATCGCCAACATGGGAACCAAGGAAAGGGTGAGTTGTTCTAGCCAATCAGAAGGCTGTTGAAAATCCAAGGAATGTTGTATGAATCACCGTAGGACAGATAACTATCCCTGGGTTTGGGGGTGTTGGTATGTTCTGGTGGGACAGCATTGTGCTATCCTGTGTCCCGAACCAGCACAAGGACCAGGCCCATAACTGTGAGAGGCTTGGAAAGCAGAAGAACTGTGCAACTAGGATAACTATTGCACCATGAATGGAGGCATCTGGAGAAAAAGGGGATCCAATGAGTTTCTCTCATTAAAAAAAATCCCATTAAAATGGGGTTAATGGTAAGGTCCACCTTTTCAAACCATCTTGATTCTACATGAATCAAGTCTATGTATCTTCAAGAAAGGGAGCATATAAATGACTGACTGAGTGACTGAATGACTGACTGAATGAATGAACTGCAATCCTAACCCACAGTTTGACCAGCATAAGCCTGGCATAAGTCCTGTGGTGACTTGGAGGTGTCGCAAAAGTCTACCCCATCCCTTTGGGGGTTAGGCCAGTGCATAGGCATACACCGACATCACCGTACCACCATGGGAAGATATGCCAGGTCAGTTATACCAGCCCAAATTGATTAGGATTGCACCCAATGAATGAATGAATGAATGAATGAATGAATGAATGAATGAATGAATGAATGAAATTATTCCTACCTGCTTTTCTCCATGGATTTTATCTGAAAATTTCATGATTTTTATTTCCAGAGCAATATTTGTGCATTTGCAATTCACAATTCATTTGTTTTTATTGTATATTTTTTCCAGTTTGTATATATTTTTAATTTCCAGATTGTATATTTTTTGTAAATTGTTTACAAGCACGCATTCACACTGATCGCACCATAGTACAGAAAAAGAAACTTGTTTTGATTATACAAATTCTCTTTTTAGTAATGTGATTTAATTAATGTGAAAATGAGCTGGTGAACTTGTAAAAAATATATGGCACATGTGGAAACTGTGGTGAAATGAGCACATGCCTATTCCAAAATAACTTCTCCAAATCAAAATGCAAGACAATCAAAGCAGAATATGGAGCAAGAAATCAATAAAAGAGCAGGACAGGGAAAATCCTGCTCATTTTTAATAAAACCTCATGGTTGAGACCCACATGAAAACAATTTTTATGAATTTGTTCTGTGTTTGCCATTCTGCATGGAGATCTGTTGTCTGTGTTCGACATTCTGTATGGAGATCCTGAAATCTTAAAGATTTTTTATTTGAATGCAGTTCTTTGCGGCTGCAATCCTAATCCTCAGTTAGGATGGTGCAAATCCCAACAAGTCCTGTGCTGGCCTGAGGTTGTTGCAAAAGTGCTGTAAGGCACTTCTACACCACTACTGAGAGGGTTAGGCCACTGCATAGACATGTGCTGGCCTTCTCACATAAGCATAACCTCTGACCTATGCACATGATATCTCAGATCTTAAGATTTTCCTCCAGAATATCTAAGGAGGAAAAAATGAGATATTTTTAGTTCCTGACAGAGGAAAGAAGATATACCTGGTTATGATTTATAGGAACCGAGCTATGTTCTCTATTGCTTTACATCATGCCTATAATAAATGGTCCCAGAGATTGATTAAAGTGCTGCGCTCCAGATTTTAGTCAATTTCAGCTTCTTGCCTCTTTTTTCATGAACAGGAAAGCGATACAGGTCATTCTTTAAGTAATACCCTTTTTATGTATCCATTTCTAGCAGCATGAACTACATACACCAACACTGCACATTTTGTTGTGGTCTCTAATGCTGGCCATTTATTACAGAAGTTTTCCACAATCAATAAAAGGACAAAATCAGATGCTGGATAACTCTCTTCCTTTAACGCCTCTTAGCTTTCAGAGAAACAGTGTTTGGCTTTCATGGCACCATTTCCCAGTCGAGTAGCAAAATGCATGCTTAAATTCTCCTCCCATCTTCCTCCTCCCTTGCATGTATTTTACACATGATCTGCAGTGTGACTCTCCAAAACACTGACTCCTCAAAACACAGCATCTTGTACAATTACTGTATTTAAGAGGCTTCTGCTCCTTCTCAGTTTTTCATATTATTTTTAAACCTTTATTGTCGATGCACAACATGTGTACAATGAGATTGGTTGAGCTTCCCCAACACAATAAACCCCCCAACACAATACAATTTGAATCTTATAGGGTGTCCCTCCATGTTAAATGAACGAGTGTATTTATATATATTTATATACTAGCAAAAGGCGTACCCGCGTTGCGGGAGTAACTTCCCCATACAACATCCTCCACGACGCATCAACAACCCATGCGCAACCTACACCCATGTACAACATTCCCCTGTGTGCAACTTCCCCATGCGCATCATCCCCCATGTGCATCATCTCCATGCGCATCATCTCCCATGCTCAACTTCCCCCATGCGCAACTTCCCCCATGCGCAACTTCCCCCATGCGCATCATCCCCATGCGCAACTTCCCCCATGTGCAACTTCCCCCATGTGCAACTTTCCTACATGCGCAACTTTCCTACATGCGCAACTTCCCTCCATGCGCAACTTCCCCCATGTGCAACTTTCCTACATGCGCATCATCCCCCCATGCACAACTTCCCCCATGCGCAGCATCCTCTCCAGTGCAACCTCTTCCTCCGAACAACATTCCCCCAGTGCACCAGGGTCTGAGCACCAAATTGGCTGGATGTTGGTCAATCTCCCATGTAAGGTATAGGACAAAAACCTGTTGCCCCCTTTTCAGCCCCCGAAGGGTTAAAGTTCTCCAGATGGTTCTTGGTGGGTGTTCAGGTGACAGAAGGATCCCTCCCAGAATTCCATGCTTCAGGCCCAGCAGTTGGGGCGGAATGTTGATGAGTCAGCAATTCTCAATGCAAAGTATAGGGAGGAAAATGCGTTGCGCCCCTTTTCACCCCCTTCCGGTTGGAATTTCCGAAAACCGGTTCTTAGTGCACCCCTCCGTCACAGAAGGAACACCCACCCCAATCTTCACGCTTCTAGGCCCACCGGTTTTGGCAGGTCGGTGATGAGTCAGTCAGTGAGTGACTTTTATATATAAATATATATATAAATTTATTTATTTATTTATTTATTTACCGTATTTCCCGGCTTATTACACGCACCGGACCATGAGACGCACCAAAGTTTAGAGGAGCAAAACAAGAAAAAAAAATATTCTGAACCAAATGGTGTACTAATATATTTAATAAAACATAGCAGAATAATATTTCAGCCATATAAAGTCAACAGTGGTATTAAGAACCATTATCACTATCATTAACAAATGAGGAAAGACTTTAAGCTTCAAGCACTCTTAATTTTCTGGTAACCCCAAAAACTCACCATCTCTAGTGTCAGGGATTTGCGACTTTTGCACAAATCTCATTGCAAATGATCAGACAACAACATTTTGCACAAATCTCAGTGCAAATAGTCCATGAAGGCAGGTAAGTTGGGGGATCCTTTTGGGGGGGGGGGGTAGGTAGGGAAAGGTGAGGGGATCTAGATACATAGGGAAGAGTGAGGGAGGCACAGGCATGGAGCAGGAGGGACCAGGTCTTTGGAGCAAGTCTCCAAGCCAGGGAAGGCTGGTTAGGATTGCAACTGTACCAGGGTGACCAGATGCCAAACCCAAAATTCCTGAACCCCAAGGCCAAAATTCCTACCCACTTTAAAAATTGCCAAAAAATGTATTTTTTGTTTTTATATTTTTGATTTTTACATTTTTGGCCATAACTTTTGATAGGAAGGAGATATCTCAAAACTGATTGTTGCACTGGATTCTGCTCTTCAATACGAATCCAACGACATATGACATGATGGGGTAAGGTGCTCCAGGATTGGCCCTATCACTCTATCAGACACACAGACATTCCCCCCCCCCTTTGGGAAGAAAAAAAAGTGCGTCTTATAAACCGGGAAATATGGTATTTATTTATTTATTTATTTATTTATTTATTTATTTATTTATTTATTCAATTTATACCCCGCCTTTTGTCCCCCATAAGAGGGAGCCCAAGGCGGCTAACACTGAAGAATAAAACATCATTAAAATTGCTAATAAATACAAATTAAAACATCATTAAAATACAATTAAAATACAATTAGACTAATAAAAACTAGGAACAATTAAAACAAGCTAAAAACATTTGTTAAAACTGTACAATAAAACACTAACACACTGCCCCCCACCCTCTGCCCCGTTTAAAACGCTTTTTTAAAATAAAAGGTTTTAAGGCTCCGCCTGAAGCTCTGTATTGAGGGAGCTTTCCTAAGTTCTATGGGGAGGGAGTTCCAAAGCCGGGGTGCCACCACCGAGAAGGCCCTATCTCTGGCCGCCACACCTCTCACATCTTTTAGTGGCGGCACAGTCAGTAGGGCCCCCTCAGATGACCTTTGGTGACGGGTCGGATTGTACAGGAGAAGGCAGTCCCTCAGATACCCAGGACCTGAGCCATTTAGGGCTTTAAAGGTCAGGACCAGCACTTTGAATTCAGCCCGGAAACGAATGGGCAGCCAGTGTAGTCGCTGAAGCAGTGGCCCGACAGAGTCAAACCGACGAGCCCCAGCGACCACACGGGCCGCCGCATTCTGGACTAATTGCAGCTTCCGGACCGTCTTCAGAGGCAGCCCCACGTAGAGCGCATTGCAATAATCTAGTCTCAATGTCACTAGGACATGGGTTACCGTGGCCAGATCTGAACGACTCAGGTATGGTTGCAGCCATATATATATATATATATATATATATATATATATATATATATATATATATATATATATATATATATATATATATGCACACACACACACACACACACACTTGATTCTTATGTATATATATATAGATAGATAGACTCGATTCTTTTATATATATAAATATAAAAATATATATATAGACTTGATTCTTATATATATTCTCAAGTATATATATATATACTTGATTCTTCAACTCCACAAGTTAATCTTGTCCTGTTTCTTCTACCTCATTTTTCCAGCAGTAGCGGCTTGATTTCTTTGTTCATTTTTTGTACTGGACTTTTGTACTTAAACCATCTTTTCCTCTTATCGTTTAGATAGCCCCTCCATCCATTTAAAGAATTTTAGTCTTTGATGCCCTAAAAGTTCTAAGTCTTAGGCTAGCCTAAGCACCACTTCTGCCTCTCAACCTCAGGATATGGCATAACTAAACAGCCCACATCAGGAAATGGCACTATTCCAGTCCAGTGAGCATGCTGCCCTTGAGCTGCTGCTTCTTCAGCAGCAGTTATTCCAGCGTAGAGGCCTCCTAGCCCTGTGTATGTGGCCAAGTGTCAGCTGAGGGGCCTCCTAGCCCTGGATTTTTGGCTTAACTCAGCTCAGGATATGGCCTTCTTAGGCCAGCTAAGCTGGACCATTCTCTCTGGCCTAAAGTCAGGATTGCACCCAAAGGAGATTACTCTAGGCTGTTATTAATATACTGAAATTGGCTGCCTGCTGTTGAAATATTAAAACAAAACAAAAATTTGGGACTTTTGGAAGTATACTGGGAGTATTACCACGTGGTTGACTACTGAAAGTGATCATTTTAGCAGGAAAATTCAGGGCAGAATGATAAGGCTGGGGATCAAGAGAGATGAGGTTGGGGGAATGAATTTGCATAAGAACATGGGATAAAGTTTTTAATAACCACGTTGGTAGAGATATATGACTATCATCATTAAATTTTTACCTATCAGCACTGTTGAGCATGCTTTAGAATTGTGCCCTTAATCTCGCATACACTGGGCTTAATACATTTGTCAGCCTGGAGAAAATAGCTTCCTTCTGAAGTGTTTCTTCGGAGCTGTATATATCAAATTGAGACCATTCTGGTGGCACTGTATTCCTCTCAGCCTGCCCTTTGTCTTAGACTGTACCACATTCATCTGCTGATGAATAATCATGCAATGTAGATCAATTTAACTTTCCATGGAGTTTTATGTATCTTCCTTCTTCACTATCTGTCAATCACAATTTTATGACCCACCAAAAATTAGGTTGTGACTGAACAAGAGGATCTCAGCTCAGAGCTTGAGATATTCTGCCGAAGATGATACAATGAGCATGTCTGGAAGCATCCATTATGGAAACACTGTGTGGAAAGTATATTTCTCATACTTCCCCACATCTGTGGATACGCTCATTCATGCTCATGGCAATGTCCATACCTTGATTCTGAGTCCTTTATGATTGCCAAGAAGCCCTTCCACTTCTGATTCCTTGCTTTTAGACCAGGGGTCTCTAATCTTTCTGGCAGGATGGTCACATTGTCTTTCTGATACTGTTTCAGGGGCCAAAAGAAAAAAAAAAATCATTTACATTTCAAATTTGAATAAATTTATGTTAATAAATATACAGTGGCGCCTCACATAACAAATTTAATTCGTTCCGGAGGCATGTTCTTTACGTGAAACCTTCTTTACGTGAAGTGGTTTTTCCCATAGGAAATAATGGAAATTCAGACAATTGGTTCCACAACCCCCCCAAATATTCATATAAAAATATTAACTGGATGTAAAAATGATGACAGAACACTGGGATTGAATTCAAAACATGCATTCAATGTGCATGATCTTATGAAGTCTACTTAGGCTGCTAAAGACTAAAGTACTAAAGACACTTTTCTGGGAGTAAGCCCCATTTAACACAATGGGGCTTACTTCTGGGTAGACATGGTTAGGAGGCTGCAATCCAAGACACCTTCAAAGTGTCTCCCCACTTTCTCCTTCTCTCCATCCTGAGCCTCTCTCTCCTGCTCCCTTCTGGCTAGCCCTGAGCTGCTTCCCTCTTCTCCACTGCTCTTCTCTCCCTCTGCCCAGCGGACACCCAGCCATAGGAGGAACAGCATGGAAGTATTGCTTTCACTATGGGCAGGTGCGCTAGGCAGCCCTGACGCTTTTTAAACAGGCTGCCAGCCAGCGTGTCTGCCCCAACTGCCAACGAATATTTTCTTTACGTGAAGCATGTTCTTTACGTGAAGCAGAAGCCTAGAGAAATTTTTGTTTGTTACTTGAAACATACTTTATGTGAGGCATTCTTTACGTGAGGCACCACTGTATTAGCAATGGAACTTGTGAATGAATGAATTCAAATTAGTTCATAAATACTTTCTAGCACACAGGGAGAGGGTGATCTTCAAACCATTTCATAAGCACTCTCCTACACAGAGAGAGGAGGTGTGTGAGTAGCCCTCAAAATGCCCTTCTGAGGTATGGAGAGCAGAGCTCCCATCTCCTCTGGAGGATTACAGGACTTGCTGAGGGCCGGATGGAGGCCATCTGGTCTCAGGGATGGAATTTGGAGTCCCTTTCTTTGGTGATGAGAATATATTTGGTGTTGAGAATATAATAGTGAGAGCATTATTTCTCAACACCACTGGACACCATCTCTTATACCACTGGTGGTATGAATAACACTGGTTGAAAAAACACTGCTTTAGATTAGAAAGGAGTGGTAGTGATGTGTGATCGGAAAGCCTGAATTCGGAAAGACTGAATGATAGGGTAAGATACAAACCTTTTCTTTTTCTGAACTATAGTTTTGGATTTAGTCACTGAAAGGGTTCAGGGGTACATCCATATTTCTTCCAAAGTTACTTAAACGGCAGACTGTACGTGTTGCAGTCCTGCCTTGGTGAAGGTGACAATTGTTTAATACTGTATTAGCTTAAAACCACATTAAAGCACATTTAAGCTGCACTAAGTGAAAACTTATATTACAGACTGATTTGGCTTTGAAATCAAGATAACCCAGCAGGTAAGCACCCCAGAAAGCAGCATCCTGTCCTAACATTGTGTATTCTGTTTGATTGGTACTCTGAATGTTAATGCGGAAGCTTAAAATTGTTCTTACCAGCTGTCTCACTTTCTCCTCATCAGTAAGAGATCCTTGTTGGAAACACATATGTTTCTTTGTGCTCTCCATGTGGGAATGTGATTTATATAATAATTGTGCATGTCATCAGTCTATGAATTTATTCCAGCTGTTGGAACTCCATTTGGGAGCATCCACAAGCGCTGCTTGTCTTGCGGACCACCATGTGAGAAATTTCTTTCTCTAGACCTCTCATTTCCACAACTTGCCTGACTGGACAGTTTATATTAAAATGTGTTTATGTTATTTCAAAAATATTTCTGTCTGAGACACCTGAGGCGATTCATTATGAAGGAAAAGGATGGAAAATAAGATAACATGAGCATAGTGGTCGCTAGAAAAACCCAGGTTGTATGCAGGATGCAAATTAGCCATACGTGCTGCATTTTAGTCCAGGCAAACTATGATCGTAGGATTTGGGGATACAATTAGTGACAATTAATGACTAGGATGGGGAGTAACCCATGAAAACATTGTTCCTCTACTTAAAACAGTCAGATGGATCCCTGGAAAGTGGACTGAATCAGAGCCCAGTCCCAACCTTTCATGTGCTTAGGGCTACAGTGGTACCAAAATTGCAACTGTATCTAATGGAGCAGGTATGCAGTACCAGGTTTCCTTAGGGTAAAGAAACAAACATCCCCTTGACCAGATGACTGGAAAAACCTGGATTTGTACGGATTTTTAGCCTCCTGTCCTACATTTTGGCATCATTGTCCTACATTTTGGCTTCATTTCGAAACTTTGTGATAGTGCAAAGTACCCCATCATGCCATATGTCGTTGGATTCAAATTGAAGAACAGAATCCAATGCAAAAATCAGTTTGGAGATATCTCCTTCCTATCAAAAGTTATGGTCAAAAAACAGAAAAACAAAAACAAAAAAAATTGGCAATATTTTCAGTGGGTAGGAATTTTGACCTGGGATTAGGAATTTTGGCCTTGGGGTTCAGGAATTTTGGGTTTGGCATCTGGTCACCCTGCCTGACCCTGTGTTGAACTCAAGCATTCTTAATGGGTCTCCCTGGTTCAGAGTGAGCTATTGAGCTGGTGCTGAACTGAGGAGTCCCATGCTGACCTGGATACCCTGAGTCAGGATATGATAGCAGAGAGACTGACACCTTCACCACCTCCTACTGGGCTCTTCCTCCTCTCTCCATCCCTTACCCACACAATTTATGCGTACAATTCTGTCCCCTTCTCACTCTCCCTCCTCGCTGGATCAGTGGTTCTCAGTCTTCCTAATGCCGTGACCCCTTTATAAATTCCTCATGTTGTGGGGACCCCCAACCATAAAATTATTTTCATTGCTACTGCTCAGTGCTATGCACACTTTCCTAGGAGTAAACCTCACTTAACTCAATGGGAATGACTTCTGAGTACACATGCATAGAATTGGGCTCTAAGGCAGCAATCCTAGCACTTTCCTGGGAGTTAGCCCCACTCACTATCATGGGCCTGACTTCTGAGGAGACCTCCATAGGATTGGGAGGAGGAGGCTGCCATCTGTGGTGAGTGTGTTGGGCGCCTCCCCGCCCCAAAGGCTCCACATCGGTCTCACAACAGCTCAGAGGCTACTTCTGAGCCGCTTCTCAGCGACTTCTTCCAGCTGCAGCAGCTCCAGCGTTTCTGCCAGATCTTCCCACCTGGCCCCCTGCACCAGGGGTCTTTAGGCGACTTCCAGGAAAGCTCCAGGTGACCCCCAAAGGGGTCCTGACCCCCACTTTGAGAAACGCTGCTCTAGACAACGGTGCCACGCAATGGTGCCATGAGCTCATGCAGCCATCTTCTGGTCCTGAGGCACAGTGCCAACTGATATTGGGCTTTGTGCCAGTGATGTATCCGTACCATTGGTGCAAAAGTGCCTTTCAACACTTTTTGTAACAGCTGGTTCAGTGGACCTGGCGGAGCACCATGATGCAATATAGGATTGGGCCCTCAGCCCAATCCTATATTAGCATGAAAGTTGGTTTTTAATTTGGTTACATATGCTTTAGATAACAGATCATTATAGTCAATGCTAATCCAAACATAATTGTTTGGCATAATCCTATTAGCATAATCCTATGCTAATAGGACTGCATGCGTGACACTGGTCTGTTTACTACTGATACATATAGAAAATTGACTTCAGCGTTCCTGGGGTCTGTTGAGAGCCTGAAGTGATGTCATTAAGCAGGTGAGGACAAAAAAATAAGCTTAGGCTGCAATCCTAAAGACACTTTCCTGGGAGTAAGACCCATTGAACACAATGAGGCTTACTTGTGAGTAGACATGGTTAGGATTGTGCTCTTTCTTATGTAGTTCTTACATTTACTCGTGGTACAGGATTTGCAGTGGGATTATTGCAGGGAGCCTGCTGATGTCTCTGCATGGCTTCCGAAGCCTCAGACTCATATGGACAACAAAATCCATGGCAATCTTTCGGCTTATGCAGAGGTAAATAGCTGATGAATACCTACAGAGTTAAATACCAGAGGTAAATAACTGAAGACAGCATGTGCCTTTCTTGTAAGGCTGCATCCTGTAGCATGGTGGGTGATAGGATTAGGCTGCTAGTCTTCTCGTTTGCATTCTTAAATGCTGTATATAATTATTTATCACTTAACGTCTAGCTAGGAATGTTTATCTCCTGGAAGGCTTTTGTTTTCCTGACAAGATGAGTTTTGCCCAGCTCTACTTATCAAGCTTGTCATTTATTATAAGGCATTGGTTTGCTCTGCTTAGAACCATGCAAATGAATATGCTCAAAATTAATCTCATGTGTTGAAAACTGAGCTGGTATAATAAGGATGGGTATGTCGCTTTTGTTTATCTCAATCAAGATAATTTCAATTGTCTTTGAATACATGTGGCTTTGTTCATAATTTGGTCTTATTTTTCTTCCCCCCCCCCTCCCTTGGGCATGAATGAATGAAAGAATTGTTTATAGATGAATTTAAATGGCATGCTGGGCATCTTGCTCCTTAAAATTCTCCATTAGAAACCTATCAACATCTGAATCTATGGAAAATTGGAACCAACGGGAGTAAACTGCAACGTCAATAAGACAGTTTACAGGTTGTTAGCCATCATGTGTATATGGAGTATGAAGTAAGTTCACTCTTCCCTTACAATATGCTTGTTTCATTCACCAAGTCAGTGGACCCTGTTCCTACACGGGATAATTGCTAGGACAAATAAGATTTGCTAGCCAACATGGCAGGCCACACTATCCTATGCAAGTTTTTGAAAAAGTAAATCTCAATGTGCTCAGTGGAATTCACTCCCAGGCTGCAGTGGTTCATGTGGTGGCTCAAGTTTGCTGTGCCTGTAAAAGCATTGTGATGGCTGTTACCTTCTCACTGAAATGGTACATATTTGCCTACTTGCATTGACATGATTTTGAATTGCTAGTTTGGTAGGAGCATAACCCTATATGTATAGGGTTAGAGCCTTAATATGCACAACATAAAACTAGCATTAAAAACTAGCACAAATCAACCCAACTGCCTGGTCTGACCACAGGAAAGCACACCAGAAGCCGCCAGTTCAACCAAGAAGCAGGCAGACAGTCAAGACAGCTGGGGATGTGGCTGGTGGACACCAAGGATGAGCAAGTCAGGAGCAGCTCAGTTGTGAGTTGCTGAGAATACAGTGTTGGAGGCCTGTATGACCAGATGAAGTTCTAGGTGCTGATCTCTATGCTAAGCTGCACACTGCCTTCTTGTGGTGCTAATATGTAGCAGACATATTATTCTGGGAGGAGGATATTATTGGATATTATAGGAATAAGGGAACCCTTATTCTTTAGATACTCTTCATTTTATTTTGCTGTAGTATCACCTCCTGTCTTGTTTCCATAGTTTTGGTGTTTTGTTATTTGTTTTTTGAATGACTATATTGTCTTATGATAACGTCTTATGATTTTTTAATGATTACCATCTTACAATGAGCTGTTGTGGATTAAATAGCAACTAAGAATAAAATTTTTTTAATTAAAAAATAACATGGGACTCTGGTGTACAAGACTCAAAGAGACTTATAGTTATAGCAGTGCATTAAAACAGGTTTATAATTGCAGAAATTCTAGCACTACAACACTGTAATTCCAGAGAAACAGATACTGGCCTAATATTTGCACCAGCCTCCTGGATATCAACAGCGAGCAAGCATTAAAAGAATGCTAGGCAGCCCAATCCTAACCTGCTCTGGAATATGCATGTGCTTTTCTTTTGCCTTGTGGCACATTTGTGACAGTCCTAAACTGTAGTCCTAAAGACACTTTCCTGGGAGTAAGACCCATTGAATAGAATGGGGCTTACTTTGGAGTAGACATGGTTAGGATTGTGCTCTTAGATGCTTTTCCTAGTACTCCAGCAACTTGCGTCAGCCCAAAGAGCACTGGGATTGTGCTCTAAGAAGACAATTACACAAATATCAGTTCGATTGAGAAGGCCTTATTCTTTGTAGCCCTATTCCATGGACTAGTATTTTAAAGATCCAAGATGAAAACCCTACTGATACAGAAACAATGAAGTGTTTGCTGCCTAATATAAATCAGGAAAAAGATATTGTGAAAATGGAAACGTTTCCATTTTCCATTCCATTCCAGTCCAAGACAGAAACACTTCCTGTTTCTTTTAGCCTTGTTTCGTTCTTGCTGACTAATGTTTGTTGGCACAGATAAACTCAATAAGAAGTGTCACGCAGGGCTGCCGCATGCAGAAGTCATTAAAGGAAATGAAATAGTAAGATAACTTAGGGTAGTTTGCAGATAGCGTCTCTCTGCAAATTGGCAAAAGTTCCTGTAAATGCAAAAGTTCCTTCCAGATCCTTTCTCAATTAAGGCTTAGTTAACGCTAATAGGTCCCAGCGGGTGGATTTGTTGCCATATGACTAGGAAGCTGCTCCATTTTTGAGGCTTGATGGTTTCCAAGATTTGACTCATGCTGTTTGCACTCTACCTCCTTTACAATATGCTTTAATCATCTGAAGTTGGATCTTCAGGCGGATCCATTCTAATGTTGCAGTTTTTATGTCAACAAGCAAGACTTCCAAAGTAGCAGATTCAGTAGCAGATTCAGTCTGAATCTGTTCAGTCTGAAATACAATATCTGGTATGGAGAACTAACAGTTTTGATTGTGAAGGTTGAAACAGTAGGTTCTGTTGATGGAAGGAAAAAACATACTGGTTTTTCTAGTTCTGCCAATATTGCCATCACCAGTTTCCATTCTGTTAGACACAATATGGATGCCCCCATAGTAGCATATGCTATGCAGGCATAATGTTGTGATTGGAATCTGCAAGGCTGTCTCTGATCCTATTGTGCTCTATGCCTAGTATTTTCTACACCAACTGCTGGCTCTTTCACTACTCCTTCGCAGGCTGCTGTATGGGTTTAGAAGTCTAGCTGAACAATATACCTATAGACTAGATGCAACTACTACCACTATTTTTTGAAAAGTATCCTGTAGTTTTAAGGCACAGTAATCTTACATAGAAATGAGGTTTGTTACTGATACAGTTTATTTCTTTTCACTTGTTAATTGATACTGGCTGTGAGTTAACATTGGCTTTTACACACTTCTTAAGGGCTACAAGTACCTACAACAGATGTTGGCTAAACTCTGAAATCAGGCCAGAATTGAGAGCTCAACTCCAGCATGGGCCACTGAGAGTCAAAGGAATCAGTCAAAAATCAGGAATCAAATGAGAGTCAAAGGAATGTGGGTGCAAACACACTGATTGTCATGTACTAAGTGAGGCAATGCTGTTATTGTTAGAACTGGAAAAAATGTCGCTGCAATCCTAACCTGCACTTAGGCCAGCGTCAGCCCTGGCATAAGTCCCATACTGGCCTGGGGGTATAACAAAAGTGCTGTAAGGTTCTTCTGCCCCACTCCTAGGAGGGTTAGGCCAATTCACAGGCATACGCCGACCTCCCCGCACTACCACAGGAAGATATGCCAGGTGAGTTAGGCCAGCCTAAATTTGTCAGGACTGTACCCTATGTTGCTCAGATCATATTTGCCAACTATTGCAATTTCAGTAATGTTTCAGCAGGTGTGGATGACATTGGGTGGCACACTGAAAGGGTGACACCTAGCCAAAATGGTTAAATCATGGTGTAAATAAGACCACATGTAAGTTAATGCAATATGTAAGTTAATGTTGCAGTGGCTCAGTTGTTAGAATGCTGGAATTAGCATTTCACTGCTAACCGAGCAGGTCAGCAGTTCAAGTCCGAGTACTGCAAGATGGGGTGAGCTCCCATCCCATAAAAAGGTGGCACATAACTGGTCAGCCCAGAGGTTAGGGAGTCCAACTCCCTAACTGCTACACCATCCTAGCTCTCTATCTTATCTTAGCTCAAATTATATTTATGCTTCTGTGTGAAACAGGCCATCT
This sequence comes from Cryptoblepharus egeriae, assembly GCA_030015325.1. Lineage (NCBI taxonomy): Eukaryota > Metazoa > Chordata > Lepidosauria > Squamata > Scincidae > Cryptoblepharus > Cryptoblepharus egeriae. Next base: position 63,983,949 of record JAREYC010000001.1, on the reverse strand, counting down.
TGCTACAGGATTCAGGAGACTACAGTTGGCTGGAGGTGGAGAGGGAATCAGTAGATATGGGAGACTCCTCATGCAGTAGTGATAGTGCTTCTGCTCATGTGAGGAGCCTTTGGTTGTAGGCCGTACAGTGTGATGAAACTCAAGTGCTCTATTGGATGAAACTGCATCTCTTTTTGTCAGGTTGAATGTGAGAAATTATAAATCAGTGAATAGATAAAACTAGCTCAAGTACGCCTATGCATGGCACCTGTTTCTAAGCACTGAAATGTACTGGATTCTTTTTTGAGCCATAGCTTAGTGTATGTTCATTGCATGTTCCCAGGTACAGCTCTATTTGCTGGCAGGGCTTGGATTATTTTTTTCAATTTTATTTCCTATTTTCTCCTCCCTCTGGGGTATTGTGTTAAATCTATAACAAGGTGAGACAATAAAATGAGAAAAAGAGTTCTCTCTCCATAGCTTATATACAGTAAATTACTGCTTATATGTGGGGACATTTTCAGGGTGTCCAGATAAAGCAGTCTATAACAAACAAAGTAGCAGGGAATTCACACATTCCTAAACACTTTCCAGTGCACACAGAGAGGTGATCTTCAAACCTGTTCATACACAGAGAGAAAAGGTATGTGTAGCCTCCCCAGCCCCCCAAATACCCTCCCAAGATGTGGAGAGAAGAGCTTCTCCTGATTCTGGTGGTTTGCAGGCCTTGCCCGAGGGCCAGTGGGAGGGGTCTTGCTGAGGACCAGATGAGGCTTGCTGAGGGCCGCATCTGGCCCAAGGGCCAGGGATTGGAGACCTCTGCTCTATGTGACCGTACCTGACCCAGTGTGCATCTAGTGGCTATTGGCACACAGAGCTATTTACTTGTAGCAAAGGCCAGGCCATGAGATCTAGATTGTCACATTTTGCATCAACTGTAAAACACCAAACTTCTTGAATGATTTCTGGGTATAATTGAAAGGTGTTGAAAGAATGGATCATCAGAAAACGATCTGTCAGAAAGAGGGGGATACCTGTATTTACACTGTGTTCAGACAAGAAGAACAGATGAACAGGCTCCAAAGCAATAACCTTTTGGGTTATCATCAAAGGATGTTGCTCACACTAGCACAACCAATTCACAGAGAGGATGATTTCATAGTATACTATATTTGCAAGCCCAAATGGGATAAAGCTAAAAAGCTCCTGGCTGTGGAGCAGATCCACAAATCATCTTGATCTATCACATGGTTCACTTGCAAATTTGTACACAGAAAACAAGCAGCCTCATGCAGCTCCTAGAGAAGGAAGCGTCTCCCACTTTGTTTAAGCTTTCCACTTCTGCTGTGAAATTGCATTTGTGACTGAGGAATAAACACTTGAGTGTTGCAGCAAAAATGGATGTTGCATATTTAGTGGGTGCCTGTAGGCAATTTCTTTTCTTAATGGAGATCTGAACGCCGCTTTAATTTTTCCACATTTTATAAGGGTTTTTTTTTCCCTCCCTCCTCTTGAAATTGCTTTTTATGTGATGCATACTGGATGGTTTACAAAGAAAGGGGTAGTGAGGGAAAGACAGGAAAAAGAAGAAGTGCCAATGTCATAAAGAGAAATGTGTATCACGGCAATCAATAATCCTTCTCCTGTATTTGCTAAGTATTGATTGTGACCAAAGGATTAGACACCATCTCTTCTGGATTTGAGGCAGACAGTTGAAATGCAGATCGTAGAGGACTGGAAATAGAAAACAGGCATAACTGTATCTCTTATTGGACCAGTTTCTACTGGGGTAGGAGTAAGCAAGTTAAATACTCTTAATTTTTTTTTAAAAAAAGTTTGATCTTTTACTCCCGTTGGTGGTGATCCGGGGGAGAGGGGAAGCCCTTCTACCATGCCTGCAGTTGCTGTGATGGTGGCACTACCTGGCCTCTGTGGCATTGTTTCCACCTGCCAGGGAGCCACTGCCATCTCCACTTACCCTTTGGAACCATTCTGGGGGCATCTGTGATGCTGTGCTTTCTGAGTGCTCAGGAGTGATACGCAAGACCCCATAGTGGAGGTAAGTTTCCGGGGGGCCATGTGTTGCAGACCATATGCCCTGGGATGGCCCAGGGGCCAGGTCTGCAATTTTCAGCTTGCAAATGCAAAATGGCCACCAAAAAAGACATAAATATCACTTGCAAAAACCTAAATAACACATACTTAAAACATGGCCAAAATATATAACAAATTACAGTAAAATGAACAAAGACATGAGTGGACTATGAATATCTTGTGTATTTGAAAGATGGTTATTTACTGAAGAAAGTCATAAGGTAATGCAAAAAAAAAGCAGTTTAATCACCATGTCACATGCAAATCAACATCAGGAAAGACAATTTTGGCTTTTAGACCAGCAGAGAGAGTGATGCAGTCTGTATTCATACACCTGTGTCCATATACCTCTATATCAGGATAATACTGGCCAAAAGGAATAGGTCTGTATAAAATCATATATTTGTTTGTGCAAGACCAAAATAGGCCAGAGGCTGAGCGAATGTCCATTCTGCTGAAGTTACTAAAAGTTGATCACAGGTCTAACCACAATGTTTAGCATAAGCAACGTTACCCCAATTGGGCAAGAAACAATACTTATAACTTTTGCTGAAATTAGGAGTCTCAATGAGGTCTTAGAAATCAAAAGTTACAGCCCACATCTAGTGGAATATGTATGCTTTGAATAATATATTCCATGTATAGCCAATCATATGATGCCAGAAATGAATATTAATGCTTCTGCTTTCTGAGGTATAAACTTTTATGTCAGTTTCTGTTTGATTGTCTTTTCCAGATTTGAACTTACATGTCCCGGGAACTGACCCAACTGTGCAGTTGAAATAAATCCTACCTGCTTCTAACCACTACGAGCCTGAATTGAGTTTTGCTTTACCTAGACCTACACTGCAACAAGAGGTTGAAAGAGCAAAGCATGTATTGAATGAATGAGTTCTGGGTATAAATGAAAGGTGTTGAAAGAGCAGAACTGTCAGAAAACAACAGTTAGAAAGTGGGGGATACCTGTATATGTTGTTCTGTGTGGGGTTGCCTTCTAGGTGTGTTTTGACATGGTGGCTGGTTCTCAAATGCTTTTGCCAGGTTCATCCTCTGCCTTACCAGCATCTTAGTTCCTTACCTTGGTCTCACTGGAGTACCAGATAACATTTCTATGGTTTCCCCTCTCCCAGTGCTTCATAGTTATTTGGGGTGTACAGCTGTGAATGAGCCATTCTGCAAAGAAGAATTATTTTGCACAATTGGCCAAGATAATCTCCTTCACAGGTCCTGTGGAAGTTAATTAAGCACAACAGCTGGACTGCAAAATACTGTAGGGGATTCCAATGGGGATTCTGGAAAGGTGGTCTTTATTAGAGTCTTTATTCCTGTAGTATTTTCCTTATGAAGCTAATAATGGCCAGATTAGTCCCTAGGATAGTATAAGGAAGCATCAGAAAAGCAGTTAGGTGGGACAGCAAAAGTAGGGTTGGAAGATTAGTATTTTTTTCCTGAAAGGCTGGACTAGTTCTTTAATTGCATGTCCATTCTGAAAAGGTCTTTAGTTCACATACGTCTTTCTTCTACTGTGTCCATTATTGCTGTTTTTGTCCATTGATCCAGATGGCTTTGTTCTTTATGAATGTGACCCAGAAAGAACTGAGTTTGGACATAAAGAAAAGGAGGGATGGTTCTGCTGTAATTTTAAAAGACCCTTTTCATATGAGATAGATATATTTGGTTCGTTTCCCTGCATGATTCCTTCAGAAATAAAGTTCAGACAGGAGTACCCTTATTGATCAAAAAACCAAAAAGAGTTCAGGTCGCAGCCGCTGCAACCAAAAAGAAGTTTTACAGCTCATTAACTGTGCAATTATGAGGTGCAATTCATTCAATTTCTGTTCCACTGACTGCATTTGTAAAAAACCTTCTGAGAAGTTTATCAGCCTTTCCATAGGATGGAGCTTTCATTCAGTGCAGACATTTCTCTTCTGCGCCATACTGATACAAGAGAAGCAAGGGGAAAGTTAGGGTAAAAAAAACCTTATCTTTTTTCTGCAATAAGAACATAAAGAATTGTATTGCCTATGAAGCATAACAGATATTAATTAGGTTTTTGCTATACAGGTTCCTTCAAACCAGTGTATTTATTAAACTCATTGCAATGATTTTGTATGTTTGCCTCCCTTCATTGGTAGTTGTTTGAAATTTTATGGGGAATGAAGCAGAGTTTACCGCACAACTGTTCATCTTCATTTGTTACTTTAAAGGACATTGTATCTGTTTAGTATGCACTCAGGTGGGGGAAGGTAGTTGGGAGGGAGAGGAGGGTGGCAGGACAGGGTGCAAATCTGGGCATACTTTTGTAGGGCTTCCAAGCCAAGGAGGGTGTATAGGATATGGTGGAGGCGGCTTTTGCCAATCCTGTCCCTTCTGGGCCTGTCTGACCCCTGATCCATCCCCATGCCCCAAACCCTCCCTATCTTTGTCTTCTCTCCCTCACCCTTCCCCAAGGCCCTCACTAATGGGAAAAACAACCACAGCCAAGGGCTTTGGGGCTGAAGGCAGTATTAGCAGTGCTACACTGGCCACATCACTACCTACTCATTCAACCCCACAAAGTCCTTTATGGCTAGGATTGCCATAATTCTCTTCCACAAAACTCGGACAGGACCCCTGACACACTTGCTAGTATGTGAACACAATCCCTGAAAACCAGGACAGTCTGTTTTCTGGGACATACGGCAACCCTATTTATGGCATATTTGCAACACCTAGTGCTGGCATGGTGCTTGCTGTGCTGGTGCTTCAGCATGATGGGATTGCACTTGAGCCTGGTATTTATATCCTGGTTACCATATAGCAATTTACTTCCGTTGTTTCAGGCAGTAGTGATTTATGCTTAACATATTTCTTTAATTTAGCTTTGGAGCAGAAGAGATGCTTCTCAGCAGCTTTCCTTTTTTGGGCGCTTTTTTAACGCCAAGGCTGACAGTAGGAATGATTGAGCCTATTTAAGCATCTTGCTTTAAAGTCAACTGTGCATTTAACACTTATCAACAAAAGTTAATTACTAGATAATGATGGCCTCAGAGGGTCCAGTGGTGAGAAGAGGCCCCATAAAACAATCCCTAGTGTAAATAAAATACAAGCAAATACCTTACTGAGATCCAAATTCTGAAACGATGCTGACATCGAAGTTCTCTGAGCATCCTAAATGCTGAGTCATTCAGCCTGGGGAGTCTCTCAAGGTTCTCAACCAAGATTGAAAATAGACATAGTACAGCCAACAGCAGCAGTTCCCCAGGACAATGTTTCCCAAACTGTGAGCTGTGGCTCCTCAGGGAGCCATGGAAGCCAGCCAAGGGTGACTCTCAATCCTCATTAAAATCCGCCACCCTGTACAATGCATAGAATTATACCCCTAAATGCAGAGCTGTGGCCAATGGCCAAGTAGGTTAAGGGAACCACCAGTCAAAAAAGTTTGGGAACCACTGCCTTAGGGAACTACAGGCACGATTTCTATTTTTGAAATGTTAAACTCATTCACCCTAGTTTAAGAGCTATCTGAGTCATATCCAGTGTTTACAGTATGTTTAGGGGATCATGAGCCAGGCTGAGGAAAAGCAGTGGATAGGCTTCCCTTGGTTGTCTCCTTGGAGCTCCCCCAAAAGCAACCTCCCTCTTTGGCAGTCTGGCTCATTATGAACCTGGCTGCTTGGTCAAAGAGCTCTGTCCCTTTCAAGACTATGGGCCAGCCAGAGCATCGGTCAGGTGCTGACGCCACCCAGTGGGTATTCCACCAGTGGGTATTCCCTGGGTGCCCATTTGTTCTCCATCCCAGTGAGTCCCCATCCTATTAGTGCTACATTTTGGAAAGGGGCCACACAATCATTAGGCCTCCTTAGATCCACCCTTCCACCTGACCCCTTGCTTAGAACCTTTGTGGTATTCCTTAGGTTTTGTGATCCCTAACAATATGATGGCAACTTTCATTTGAATAACAAATGAATGTTGGAACATCTGATGGGGGATAAAAACCCTTGGCTGCTCTTCTTCCTCTTGCCAGCAGTTACATTTCTGATACAAAAGACAATCCAGTGATACCTAGCTTAATGAATGCCCCCTCATAACGAGGGATTCGCATAGCGAGGAAAAATTTCCTCTCTATTCTGCCCCCTGTAATGAGTGTGCTTCGAATAACGAGCCCCTCTGGCACCTCCAGAGGGGTTCTTTATTGGAAGCACACTCTGTTGGGGGTGACCCAGGTCACTGGGGTTTCCCTGCCACTTCCTGGATGGCGCGCAGGGAAGCATTAAAGTGGAGGCAGGAGGCGCTGCGGGCAAGAGCGCTGTGGGTGAGCGGCTTCCTGGATGGCCCGCTGCTTCCTGGATGGGGGAAGAGGCACTGTGGGAGAGCAGTGGTAGGTGTACGCACCAGGCACGTGCACCAGGCATTCTATGAAGCCTACTCCCAGGAAAGTGTCTTTGATTGCAGCCTCTTAACCATGTCTACCCAGAAGTAAGCTCCATTGTGTTGAATGGGTCTTAGTCCCAGGAAAGTGTCTTTAGGATTGCAGACTAAGTACACCTCAAATACAATGTTTAGTTATAATTTTTACATACAGGTAATATTTTTATATGAATACCTTTGGGGTTGTGGAACCAATTGTCTGAGTTTCCATTATTTCCTATGGGAAAATCTGCTTCACATAAAGAGCGTTTCACATAACAAGCATGCCTCCGGAACGAATTAAACTTGTTATGTGAGGCGCCACTGTATGTATCAGTACTCTTTTAACAGCCACCTTTTGTAACAAGAGGTACTGGAAGTGTGATGGACAGTAGCCAGCGAGCACAGAGCAATCTCCTGCTGTAAGCTACTTTGAAAAAAAATCCTCCTAAATGATATACACAAAAGGTGTCCTATCAGCTAAAGACAGAGAAGGAGAAGCAGCAACCCTAAGCTGCTTTTTTCTCTGGGTCTCTAATTAGATATAACAAAATGGATGTGATTCAAAAGGAGCAGAATTGGCATGAGGCTGCCATTGAGTGCACTGATCACCATAAGTATCAGTGTCTCCGTTTCACAGAGTAGATAAAAGAATGCATTGTCTTTGCTCCTCTAATAAGATGCAACACCCATCACAGGGGGGAAAAATGGCAGAGATTTTACAATGGCACAGATGTCGGATATCGTTATTTTCAGACAGTGCCGGGCATATATTGTTGGGAAAAAACACTGAACCCATGGGGTGAACGTCAGAAGAAATGTGCTTATTATGGTAATTAGGAGAAAAGGTGTTTAAAAATAACACCATTTTAGGTGGCACATGAAAGTGATGCTTAAAGAGCTGAAGTGACTAAATGGTTTACAGGGAATGGAGATCTATATTTACATCGAATCTGAGGTTGCCTAATGAAATCATTCTTTTTTATTCCAGGGGAAACAAAGCCTTGTTTTAATGAATTTTGCCAAATGCACTTTGCTAACTTTCATTAAAAAAATCAAGAATATAGAAATGAATGTTTCTATAATAAATGCCAGGAAATAGGAAAGTATCAATTTTTAAATATCCCCTAAGGAAAATCTATAGTAGACAGACTTACCTTGGGCCCTTGTTAATTCCACTCTGCAACAAACTGTACTCACTTCGGTATTATTAAATATTAATATTATTAAATAATAATTTGGTACTAATTTAATATTATTAAATACAATACTAATTAAATATTAATTACTAATACTATTGGGCTTCCCAGCTGCTAAAGCTATCCTTATATCAGCAGTTCCTGTCTTATTGAAGTTGTAAAAAATATTCCAGCAGTACACAATGTCGTGGGCTACCAAAACATTAAAAGAGAGGCTCATGAGCAGTGGTAGATCAAGGAAGGCCCAGCAACCTAGGCAGGTCAATGGTGGGGCAGAAGAGGGAAAGGTGGGAAAAGTACTATGGTGGTGGGTGGCACCTGATGTGGCCAACTTGCACTGGACGCTAATGCTATCCTTTCTGGTAGCAGCCAGCACACCTTTGTCTCCTTGAACTTGTGCCAGCTATTTATCTGGCACAGATCTGACCCATAGGAAACTATCTCACCATGGGTTAAGGTAAGCATAACTTTGCTTTACTTCCCCCTCATGTCTCATCATGGCATCGGATACAGTGCAAGCCTTCTTCATGTGGATGCTTTGGTGAGCAGCGGAAGAACAGGATTGGGCTTATCTTAACACAATTTACTGTTTAAGAGTCACTCTCTTGAAGTGGCAGCTTCTTCCCATCGTTCAGCATTTCACAAAAATGAACCCCCACAGAAAACTTCACCTATAAAACTTCTTTAGCAGAATCAGCAAGCAATATTAAGTACTTGATTGTAGGAAACTTAATGGCGTATCTCTTATTATGAAAAAAAATGCTAGCCATCATTTCTAATTTCCTAGACATATTCTCTCATTAAAGGGTAGAATGAGAATCATATCAGTAGGATGGTATATACCAATAATAATATTTATTATTTATAAAGTGCCCCAGGAAACAAAGAACTATACAAAAGCATTATTTCTTTTTTATTACTAATGTACTTCTGCACTTGAAATTACCTTTTGGAAATTTGAATAATTTTATGCAAGTTATAGCTCAGTCTTGTGGATTTTTACTTAGTTGTAAATTTTACTGAGTGCTATGGGAGTCATTCTGAATTAGTTGCGCTTAGGACTGCTGTCCTAGAATCTTTTCCATAGTGATCTCGGAAGTGACAAGATTCTCTTCCTACTAATATTCACGTTGGGTCTATGGGAATAACCTTATTATGTGTCATACTTTTTGATGATGTCTTCATAATGTGGTCCTCTCAATTAGGATCCCTCTAGCCAGACTACATTCCTTTCTTTTATTTCTGTTTTACACATTTTTTGTGTTTTTTAGAAAGTATTTTTATTTTGTTGATAACTCTGTGACAACTTTCTGAATTGCTTGGAATATGCTTGATAGATAAATGGTATAGAATATTTTAAATAAATATGCAAAAACTATTCTGTTGTACTGAATCATGCCTACAGTGTAATCTGCTTAGCTTTCCCCTCTGCATAATGTTGACCACTAGATAATATAGGTACTTTGTTATTCATTGGCTGATGGTTTTTCTTTAGAAAATTATCAAACAAAAAAGTGTACTATGAAATGTGAAGTATTCATACCTCATTATTCCTTCATCAGAGCCAACATCTCCAGTATTACAGGTAATTCATCAATCGATCCTCTTTTGTTTTTTGCTTTTTTAAAGTGGAAAGTCCAGTTATTGCTTCACTGTTCATTTGCTGGCATCAAGATTGTATGAGTGACTGAGGCTGCAATCCAGAGTTAGAGCAGTGAGGTGAGTGAGCAGTGAGTGCCCTAGCTGGGCTACCCCAACTTCTCTGAATCCAGAGGAGAATGTTATGCTGAATCCAGAGAATCAGCATGCCTGGGCATGCTCAATAGGCACCAAGTCAGTGGTACCTGGGGAGGGCTTGCTAACGAGAAGACCCCCCCCCCTCAGATCACACTGAACAAGGAACAGCTGTGGTGCCTGTGGTGCCCGTCTTATAAGAAGTTCCTCATGAGATGCCAGTACAGTCTATAGTGAATACAAGAGGCTTCTTGAAGTGGCCTGCTGTATCCACAGGTTAGTGGGCTGCCATACTTGTGCCATATCCTGAAGTTGAGAGGTAGGGGTTGCTGCTAGGCGGCCAAGAACTCAGATTTTTTGTCAAAGCTGCCATTCTTGCTCTGGCTTGTCATGGACCCTGTGATGCGGGTGGGGGGAGGTGATATGTGTGGACGGGGTGGCTCCCAAACTCAGGACCGCATCCTTCCCAAAATAATGCCATGGAGACGTAGATGGTATTTCCAGGACGACACTTTTACTTTCTTCCCCATGGGAGGCTCCGTTCATAGTTACAATTAACCAAACAGGTAATAACTCACATCAAAAAACAGTTCAGTCTGCTTCCTTACAACAGGTTAGTAACTCAGGTGTCCATCCCCAACAAACAGGTAAGTACCATCAACTGTTCCCCTTACAACTGGGTAAGTATCTCTAGTCTACCAAGCACTCCACATGCTCCACCCTCCTTTTCCCCCGCTTTTCCTTATATATCCCTCAATGGCCTCTGCCCCCTCGGCAACTTCCATCCCTCCGGCCTGGGGGGGGGGTGGAATCTTGCTCCACCAGGCAGGGCCATGGTCAAGTCCCGGCCTCCTGAGACTGAACCCTCCAGGGCTCCCCCCTCCTGTTTCCCTGAAGGCTCGTTCCCTCCTCCTCCTCCAATACGCAGCTACAGTCCTTTTCCTCTCCTCCTCATCCCTCTCATCTCTGGCTGTCATCTCTTGCATCTCCTCTGGAGTAAGGGTCTCCGCATATACCGCCTCCACCTCTCTCTCACGTTGTTCCCTCACTCGTGGGGGGTGCGTGGGGCCGAATATCGAGTGGCTGCCCCACAGTGGCACTCTGGATCTCCCTCCTCCCTGGAGAAGTCCAGCCACATCATGTCCTCTTCTAGTTCTTCTTGGGGGGTCAGGCTCCTCGCACCACAGACCCCATCTGCCTATTCGCTTCTATACCTGCTCCTGAGGTGGTATAACTCTGAGGAACTGGAAGAGGGCATTTATGCCTGGAAAACAGGCTCTGGATATAACATAACTACTCTGTTATAGGCAAAGCTGAACATGCCCTCAACGTGCTTCTGCTGAACTGCCTAGGCTGGGCCAGCCCTGATCCATCTGTCTTGTGGGAGCCTATGTTGCCTTAGGCTGCCCCAAGCCTTTCTGGCATAACTGGGCTGCCCCATCTTAGACTTGGGCCAACCTAGTGATTTCTTAGGGCAGCCCAAGTGCACTTCTGGACTGCAGCCTGAGGCTGTAATCCTAATTCCAGTTAGGCCAGCATAAGCCCCAGTACAAGTCCCCTGCTGCCTGGGAGTGTCACAAAAGTGCTGTATGTCACTTCTACACCACTCCTGGGGAAGAGTTAGGCCAGTGCACAATCATGATCTCATCTCCATACATCACTATGGGAATGGGAAGACCAATGAATTGTGCTGTCCTAGGTTAGGATTGCACATTTAATTTCATATAAATTTATATAGTTAAGTATTTATAGTCCACTTAATTAATTTTACTCTATGGTTAATTGCCCAGCTAAATATGGGTTGAGTTTCTCCTCTTTTCGTGTTCAGTTCCATCTTCCCTGTTTTAATGTTATTATAATGTTTGTTTTTCCATTACCCTACTAGCAACATTTAATTGTTTATCTGAGGAATTTATATCCCTCCATTCCCATGGTGGTTTACAAAGCTCCATAGTAGGGTACAGATACGGTATGTTTCTACAATAATTGTTATACAGGCATCTCAGTAGAAATCCCACCTGATGTGGTCATCACATCTGACATCTGGGTATGCCTTCTTAACTTCCAGTAGGAGCAGTTTCAAGTCGACCAAGCTGTAAACAGCTACTCTACCTGGCTCTGTTGTCTCACAACAGCTTTATCAGTTTGCAGTCTCCTGTCCAAAATTTAACCAGGTCTGTTCCTGCTAAGGATTCTTCTGGTACTCTTCTGTTCCACCACCATATCACACCTGCTGCCTCGATCCAATACTTCAGGCAATGGCACCACCAATATCATATGCCTTCCACCTGGCCTTAACATGTCCCACCGTGGCTGGAATAGATTAGAACAGACCTTTTGTAGACCGTAGCATGATTAAATAGTGAAGTAAAAATGTATTTTACTTACCTTTCTATCATAGCATGATCCCTGGCTGGCCCATAGCACACAGTGGAGCTGGTACTGGTTCTACTTCATGCTATTTGCCCATCTTGGATAGAAGTGGGCCATTAATTTATCTCAAATATATGGTAACTCTTTATAAATTAATAACAAGCTTTGTTTAACATTAGTTTATGTTTCCTCCATGCCTATTAAATCCAGTGTTCTTTGATGCCTTCTTTTTTCAATATACAAGCTGAAATAATTGCTGTCAATTAGTTTACCATATTCTTTCCTGGGCATACATTTGCTGCCACTGAGGGTTAAACTGCCAATTATTCTTTAAAGCTTAATTAGCTAAATGGTTATGCCAACCCTATATATCATCACTTTCATTATTTTTATTTAGATGTAAATTTATGAGGATTGTCTGCCAGACAAATAAAAAAGAAGAGAAAGGAACAAAATCTCAAGCAAAAGAAGTTTAGATTTTGACAGTAGGGAGAATCTGAGACAAGGGGAAGGAATAGAACAGAAGAAGGTAATAATAGTTAAATGTGAGCAAATGTTCCTTACATGTACTTGAATTTTGTCGCAATTAAGAATAAAGACTTGAACCTGAGAAGGTTACATAAATCTTGAATACTGCTTCTCATTATTCAACTGAAACTCTTGCAGAACTATCACAAAATCCCTATTTCAGCAGCTGGAACAGTTTAGCAAAATCCATGGATGGTTCATAGTTAAAGGACACTATTATGATTAAAGATAAACAAAGTAACTTGGAAATTGGTGACATTTGGAATGATAATCTCTCTTATAGGGCTGGGGGGAAGTAGAAAGGTCCATCCTTTCATTCAAAATGCTCATGCTACAATCTCAATATAAATATCTATAGACCCTATGGATATGAACTATAAAGGGCCATATTTTGGAAAGATCATTGTGTCCTGAAACTTCTGTGGTCTGAGTTGATAATGCTGGGCTAGATGAATGAATGATCTGAGTGTATAAAATGGACCCTGGTGTCCCTATAGAATGGTTGTGGAGACCCCAGTTGTTGACTTTCAGGGTGTGCATGCATAGTGATGACCATCAATTCTTGGCCTCCTATGGTGACAATAATGCTTAGCATTTGGGTAGCGCTTAAAAAAATGTATAGTGCTTAAGGAATGCAGGAGAAGAGTGAAGGGGGAGTTGCACAGGCCATTCCAGACCAGTGCATGGTCTTGGGGAAGGCAGGAAAGAGGTGGGGAGGAGGCAGGAGGGGATTCCAGGGTAGAGGAGGCATTTCCAGGGGCAGGTGTGGAGTGGAATGGGGTGGGGGGTAAGATCTTGCTATTTTTCCCACTTGGTCTTCTTGGTCCCTGGGCAGCTGGGATCTGCCTCTGGCTGCTCCCATCAGTTTTGATCAAAGCCACCTCCAAAAGTGATTTAGATTCAGGGAGACTCAGGGAGACTGTCTTATCCCGGATGGGGGAAAGCTTCCCCTTCCTCACAGTACCACAAAAGCTGCCCCGATCCTTGTTTGGATTCAGTGCATACTGAGCTAGTCTACATGGTCCAGCACAAGTAAAGATTCTGATCAGATTCATTGTTATAATTATCATGTCATATTCGTCACCATCCATTTTATTTTCAGAAACACACAGTAAAAGTGTCCTATTAATTAACAAGTGGACTAAAGAGTTCTTATTTAACTACAGAGCTCTGGAGATAAAATGTAATTTCATGCTTGCTCTGCTTGTACTGCTTATTGCTTTAAGGCAACAGTGTCAATGAAAGTATTTAAAAGAGAAACAGCCCCTGGGGGATATTAAAAAAAATCTTTAGATGCTTGCATCTAAATAAACTGGCAGCTCCATGAAAGGAAAGATAAAGGCACATTATTAAACAGGTTGTAATTAGAGTATTGATTCTTTCTGCATGAGTGAAAAACAAAGAAGTATTAATTAGTGATTAATTTCATCTGGGATCAAGCTGAACAGATATTAAATCTTGGTGCCCACATTAATTCTGCACACTCTGTAGTTTGCCAATTAGACATCTAAGGCTCAAACAAGAATTGCAGGCTGATGAACAAATATTGGAGCAAAAAGAACATAGGAAATTGAAACTGAGTGACAAAAATTAAAATAATGTCGCTCTTCTGAATACTGTATTAGTTTTCAGGAGCAGAAGTTAACTTTCAAATTGGATTTTGTATTTCACATTTTTTTCTAACATCTGGTCAGTACCTGCAAGGCATGTATGACGATAAGCTATGAAGAACTACACATTGCAGAGATCCAGCCTTCGTCTATACTTGCACCAGGAGCTGGCCTGTAGCATGGTTGGTTGTGCTGTATGAACTCCTCCTCCCCATCATCTCCTGTTTTGACCAAGGTTAGTAGATGACAAGCACTGGGTCTGTTGGACCCACTGCTAATTCCTGAAATGCTTGGGATACGTTTCATCCAGTGATGGGCTAGAAAAAAATTAACAACCGGTTCTATGCCCATCTGGCAGCCACTTTTAAATGGCTATTTTTAAACTTTATATGTCCTGTCTCTCTTTAACAACTGGTTCTATAGAGTAGGTGCGGTTCTTAACAAGAGATAGGACATATAAAGTTTAAAAACAGCCATTTAAAAGTGGCTGCCAGATGGGCAGAGAACCTGTTCTTAAATTTTTTGAAGCCTATCACTGACTATGTTGACAACAACAAGTTGCTACATGCCTCTCTTCCACCATAATATTTCACCATAGTAATGTTCTAGTTAGAGCTTAGCCTCAGGTGTTGGAATATATGTTTTCTACTCTCATAACCATATGTGCGGATTTTGAAGGTAATTGCAGAGATAGCAGGCACCCAATACGAATACTTATGTTTCATGTCAAGAAAGGCAAGGTGCCCATATTTTGTTTTTCTTGTGGTCTACAGGAACTGCCTTTCAAGTCCCGTAAGCTTATAACGAAGAGAACATCACCAAATGGTGCACTTCAACTCAAGGATGGTCCTTGTTGAGAAAAGCTTTGTGAGATGGTCTGGCATGTAGCTTGGTTGTTTGAGTATTTACAGTTGACACAATGTGTAAAGAGTGAGCCTTGTGCTACCTGAACAGATGAATTCAAGAAGGAGGGTGCCAAAGTGTTAGCATGTGTGTCAGAACAGAATAATGGCACCTGGTTTGCTGTCCAAGAATACGAGATTCTAGCTTGGAGAGCATTCCTAAACATATGGTCAATGGCAGGCACAATATTTTCTCTTTAAAAGACAGTCTTGTATAGATGAGGATTTCTGGCCTTTATCACAAGGATTTTCAGATTCAAATTCACACTTCTCATACATGGAATTCTAATGCTTCTTTCAAACTTGGAAGGAAAAAAAGTTCCTCTTACATGGGGGCGATAATATAAGGTCACCAACAGGGCAATCATGCATGTCTATTCTCCGTCTCTTCAATGACTGTGTGAGAATTCCCTGAAATACAGAAAGAAGGACAAGTAGTCCAGTAATGGCAAATGGAGCAGCTTATAAACACTTGGCTGGGTTGAAGGAAGTCATTGAGCAGAAAACAATTTAAAAAGGGAGACAACTGGACTGTGTTGCCCCTATTGAACCTATTTATGCATAGGTTCAAATGACTCTTCAGGCTGGCTCACAAATGACCCACCATTCCTATTGTTGCCATTGCAGGTCATGGTGATGGTTATAGAAATGTCCTGGGGTGGGGCAAGATTCACAGCAAGGATCAAAATGAAACTGTGAAGGAATAATATATTTTTTAACTGGACTATCCTGTTCCACATAAAATTGGTAATATGTACACTCATCACCAGAGCCCTCTGCACTGTGCCATTGCTGGGGTTTTTCTAACAGTGGCACGCAGATTATGGAATATTCTGGGAGTCTTGGTTGGCTAAATTGAAATTTATTGAATATTGTTTTTATAACTTTGTTGTTGTAAGCCACCTTGTTGTCCCCTGAGAGTAATGGTTCCCAAACTTACTGTGGTCACAGTACACTGCAATCATGGTGGCCTGTCTCAGCAGCACCAATGTCCAACTTTCTTAGGCTCTGCCACCTTGAATTTATGAGATCTTGCTTGATTCATGGTGGTGGCGGCACTCAAGGGGACAGTTAAGAAGAATCCACTGGGGAAATGTGCAGCATCCCTGTGAATTCTCTGCAGTGCCACTGGGCACCTCAGGATATAGTTTGAGAGCTACTGTCTTTAGAGCAAAAAGTGGCAGATATACCACCACCACCATAACAATGTTTTAGGGGCATTTCTTGTGCTAATTTATACCTACGTCCCAGATATGGTTGTCCCTAAGAAATAATCATGTAAAAATGTGGCCAGGGGAACTATTCCCTCTTTCCTCCTTAATTTGTTACTTGCTCCATGATCACTCCACTTCAGTCTTCCATAAGCCATGGGGAACAATGGAAGTAAAAAAAAAATATGCAATAGTTCATGCAAAATTGCTCGTTGGTCTAGTGATAAATTGTGGCATCTTGAACATCTCCAAAAAAGAAAACTTTGTTTTGAGAGTTCTGCATATGTGTAGGCAGATGGGCAGAAACTGTGAAACTGCTGAAATTGTGGTCACCGGTCATTTCCAACTTTCATCTTGTAGTATCATAGCATCATCTTCCAAGAAATGTAGCCATGAGGGCAGGGAGGAAATTGCCTTACAGTTGGATTTTGCCTATAAAAATGGATTTTGAATTAATATACTGTCTGAATCTACTCATATTAGTCCAATAAGACTCTTGCCAGGATGCATTTTATTAACAGCATCTAGTTTTATATGGGGACATATATCTACTGTTTTGTCCTTCATTGCGTTTGCCTGTGACTAATACATAAGCAAATTACTTGTGATGCAATCAATTTAAATGGAACTTGGTAAGACTTAAAAATTCTCTTATCTTCTGTTAGATACACAGTATAATGTACACTGTTCTGATGGTGCTTCACTCAAAGCCAAACAGACTGACAATGAATTTAGTAATAAATAACAACAGACCTGAAGTGATGGAAAACAGTTCACATATTTCAAGCTAATGAAAAGGTAGTATTATTCCGCAAATTTGACAGCAGCTTGTTTAACTCAAGTAAAAGATTGCTGCACTTAAAAGATGAAAGCTACTTTTAGGGAATCAGCCTTGAGTTGTGCAAATATTTGGCCAGTGAGTGGCTGTTTTGGATGCCAGGTGGAAAACATGTCATAATGGCAGTCAGGTGAGACATAGGAATGAATGAATGATGGTTGGCAGTGCATATTCATTTAAGAACAAATGGGAAAAAAATTGAAACTTAACAGTTAAGACAGAGAATAACTGAGTTTTGGGGAAATCTCTATAAAAGTATTTTAATATAAAACTTTATAGGCACACACACAAGACATCTATCTGTCTATCTGTCTGTCTGTCTGTCTGTCTGAACATTCACAGAGCAGTTTACAAGAAAATAAAAAATTAATAGCTAATTAATAGCTAATGGGTCCCTGTCCCAAAAGGGATCACAGTCTAAAATGGAAAAGAACATCAGCAGAAGCATCTAGAACAGACATTGCTGGGTTGTGTAGGGCCAGTTACTAGACCTATCTACAGCCCAATCCTAGGCATGTCTACTCAGAAGTAAGTAGTGGGACTCAGTGGGACTTACTCCCAAAAAAGTATATATAGGATTGCAGCCCTAATCTCCTTACTAGATTTTTCCTGATAGTACCACTGTGAATTTTTATAAATCTGATTTGCATTTTATACTTTTCCAGGTTGCATTGCTTTTTATGGTTTGGGATCCATTTTCTAATTTAATGTGATCACTTTGAATTCTAAGCATGCTTTCAGTATCTGCTAGCACATCCAAATATGGGAATGGTGTTGCTTCAGGACAGCAATCTTTCTATTGGCAGAATGTCCTCTTAAGATGAGCAAATGGTATCACCTACATTATTGATGACATATGCTCTGGGTGGTTTCTTTTCCACCTTTTGATTGGTGTAAATCAATCATGCTTTGCAGGCATATCCTGTGTTATTGATTCTAATTCCAGCTTCTCTCTCCTGTGCTGTGTGTTCTTGAAGTAAGCATTTTCGTTCTGTTTGCCTTTGCCCCCAGTTGTTTCTTGTACATATGTTGTTTCATTTCTTATCATGCTCCCTTACTAAGAGCTTGTGGGTTACAACTGTTTAAAGAGAAAATCAAAATGAGATCAAATTGCCCCACACAGCCTTGGGACTAGAAAGCCTTCTGGTGAAATTTTATCAGTATTTGAAATGTATCTTTTGCAATCTCTCCTGTCACCATATTTTAGGCTGTAATTCAATCTCCACTTTCCTAGGAGTATGCCTTACTGGATAAAGTGGGACATTTCTCAGTAGATATGTATAGGATTGTGCAGTAGATATGCATAGGATGTCACAAACATTAAAGATTATCAGTTATTTTATGGCAGTGTTCTCCAGATAGGTAGGATTTTAAAATTATTATGGTTATGGAAAGAGTTTTCCATCTTCTGAATCCATCCTGTTTATCACCTCCTTATTATAGCTTGTTGCCACACCGATAAAGACGTGTTATTTGGGGTGACAATTAAAGTCCTCAGGCTGCCTATAGGTCTCTTTGGACATATGCTATCTATTTTGGTGGAATATATCCAGGGCAAGGCTGTGGGTGGCGCAAGTGGCTAAGACACTGTGCCTGTTAACCAGCAGCCCAGGGTTCGAGACCCGGGTTGGCCCCACAAGACAGGGTGAGCTCCTGTCCTTAGCCCAGCTCTGCGACGCCAGCTGGATCCAATCGTATTGGCTCTGCCTTTCCATTGGACTAATTCAGTGGCGTGGAGAGGGGGGATTTGCTGCTTGGGGAACAGCCTATCCTTCATAACCCATAAACTAACCCAGGCTTTCGTGCTTTGCATGTAGTGAACGCAGCGTTGAGCACGATACCATAGTCTCTCAAGACTGACGGAGGCCTGCTATCCAGGGCAGAAAAAGGGACAGAAAGGTTTATAAAGGAGGGGATTGGGACACTAATATAGTGGCTGGGAAGGAATTGTTGGATGAATAAGAGAGGACCAGTCTGCAATACTTCCACATCCTGTCTTTGGAAAGTGGAGGGAGAGGAATGGGGCATCCTATTCATAAAAAGAAACTGGTACAATGCATAGGTAACCTATAGACTTAGATAATGCCATTTCTTTGTATCAGTGCTGTCTGAGGTGCAGACCCAAATCTGTTTTTATTGACTGCTTATACTGGCTCGTTGGACCTGACCGGCAGTTGTTAAAGAGAATGAAGGTAACATTAATCTTTTATTTTGAAATAGGTTCACTAGGCAGCCAACTTACTCGACTTATGCAGCCAACTGAAAAACACCATTTCTGTACTGTGAATATAGCGACACTAATCTTTCTCCCATTAAAGAAAGTGAGCTCATGTGGAGAAAACAAAAGAAAATGAGTATGTCTTTACAGCAAGGGCTGCCTTGTGAACATTTCCATTTGGACCAGTGCTGTCGCAATTCTCCACGGTTGTAGGTACTTGAAACAGCTAATGGGGAATATGCATGGACTGCTGTTCAGGGCTCCTTGCTATTTAACAGTATGCAAATGGAACATTTTAATAATTGCATGGAGTTTGTTTAAAAAGCTATAAAAGGTACATAACAATTCCAGGCTGCCACAAAAAATGAAGTGCTTTAGTGCCTTGTGCAGAACTGTTTGGACAAACTCTGCATGAAATGTACACTGCTTCAAATATTAATTGCAGAAAAGGGGAATACCACATGGTACCACGCAAAGGAAAAGCATTGACTGCAGTCTTTTAGCATACTGAGCAACCTTGAAAGACAGGAGAGATCCCAGTGATTGATCAGGTGTCCTTTGGAGGTGTTTCCAAAGTGAAAGAGCCCAATCCTGATGGCTCTCTGCTGGCCTGCAATGGTGGCGGAGTGTCACGTCCATGAGGCCTTCCTGGGTTACACCAATTCTCTCCTGCTTTGTGGTCTGTGTAGACTGTGGCATGGCAATGAGCTGTGGAGGGAGGTCCAGGACAGGAGGAGGGTGGGCAGGAGTCAGACTTGGAGAGCAGGGAGGTGGCCCATGAGGAGCTCTGATTCTCTGAATCCAGAATCTCCATGGAGGGCTTTTCACCCTTATATAGAAGCTTCCTTTCTACATCAGCAAGAGCTGATACAGGAAGGAGTAGCCCAACTGTAGGGGCTATATTTGTCCACTTTCCTCAAGTAAACCAGACAGTGGCCACAGCAGTCTACTTGGCCGCAGGATCCCCCTGGTAGTGTTCCACTGCTGTGGTAACCCTGCCACTGCAGGCAGCTCAGGATTGGGATGAAAGTCTAGGATTTTGGATGAAGAAGCAATAGAATTTCTGCAGAGAGCAATAGAATTTCTAAAATCATTGAAATTTTTAAAATAAATTAGTTTAATAATATTTAATAATTGCACACTTCCTAATTTGTTTTTTTTTAATCGTTCAAAATACAATTTCCACTTTCTGGATAGCTGAACAAGTGCAGAGTTTTCAGGATTAAGTGATATCTGTTACAATCAATCTTGGCCTGGATTACACTCCAGTTAGTGATTAGTAGCTACATTCTTTCACCTTTATTTAATAAGCTGCATAGGTATTAGTTAAATGTTAATGCCATCACACTTTTGTATGTTGGCATACTCTGGGTATCCCCTGCTTTTTAAACTTAACCTGTTTTGCTGCTTCCATGGCAATTCATCACATGTTTCAATCATAATGATTCTCACTGTCTATTATGCCCTCTTGTGTTGAGAGTGGAAATCCAGAATTGTTGTAGCAGAAATCCCTAGAGCAACAAGTGATGGTAGGAAATTATTCTATGAATATGAATTTCTGATCAACATAATTTTTGAGAGACAGAAGGGCTAATTATGCCATAATTAGGAATTCACAATAGAAGAACAAGATGCTTAAGCTGGGAGACATGCAGATGCAGCCACGGGCTCTCTTTGGGTGGAATAGCTGAGCACGTGTGTACTACCTTGTAAAACCAGAACCTGGAATTGTGAGTAGATGTAGATAAAACAGGTGCTTGTACAATTTACACATAAATTTCATAAGTGTTTCAGTGTTCTCGAGATTGGACTTAGCTTACTTCATTTGCTTCAACTATGAAGGCTTAACTTCTACTTTTTAGGCACGTGGCCAGAATTTGGTGTTGTTTTTTTTTAAACAATGTTGCATTTTCTTCCTTTTCACCTTGCTTTACAAATGATTTCTCACTTTGAGACAGAGCCAAGTAATAGTGTATGTAAAATTCAGGATGCCCACAACTTACAGCAAATTGCTAAAGATTAATAAAGTTCATGGTACAGAAAGAAATGTGTACATTGACTGGTTCCATCTAGAAGCAGCAGGCCTCCGTCAGTCTTGACAGACTATGGTATCGTGCTTGGTGCTGCATACGCTGCATGTGAAGCACGAAAGCCTGGGTTGGATTGTTATGGAGGATAGGCTGTTACCCAAGCAGCAAATCCCCCCTCTCCACGCCACTGAATTAGTCCAATGGAAAGGCATTGCCGATACGATTGGATCCAGCTGGCGTTGCAGAGCTGGGCTAAGGACAGGAGCTCACCCTGTCTTGTGGGGCCGACCAGGGTCTTGAACCCTGGCCTGCTGGTTAACAGGCACAGTGTCTTTACCGCTTGCGCCACCCACAACCTATAACATGTACTACTGCATTTCTTAAGAAGATGGTGGGGAAATAGGTCAGATCCTTTCTATAGCAGTGGAGTTCTTTGTATGAGACCAGGCTCTATACTTGCAGCTACAACAGGTGAAGATATGCATCTGGTTTCTCAGTGTAGAAGGACTAGTCAGTGGACAGTCTGCTCAGAAATGCAGAGCAGGTGTGGAGTTCAAGTCTGAATTCAACTCTGGGACACCTGTAGTGTGATGTCATTTGACATCATGCAACTTAATTATTTGATGTAACATCACTTTTGGAAAGCACTGGCGGGGGGTGTGTGTTCTCACACTGGCTTTACCAGAACCTTGATATGTCACTGAAAGGAAGGCACTGTCGTTGGTGGGTTAGGGGAAATTGAAGATGGCAGGATGATTGCACATTAACTGTATATCTTCAGAATACAGTAGCTTATTATGACTGGTATAAATAGATTGTAGGTGAAAGCTCTTAACTCTGAATTCCTACCTAGGAGGTATTAGTATGTTCCTATTTTATGGGTGAAATCCAGAGTAACTATGGGGAGTCCTAGCTCCAGAGTAAGAACAATTTACTCTGGATTGCAATATGAATTTCCCATAGGTTTTCAGTAGATGGTGCAGTAACTACAGGTGCACA
This sequence comes from Cryptoblepharus egeriae, assembly GCA_030015325.1. NCBI lineage: Eukaryota > Metazoa > Chordata > Lepidosauria > Squamata > Scincidae > Cryptoblepharus > Cryptoblepharus egeriae. Next base: position 63,961,845 of record JAREYC010000001.1, on the reverse strand, counting down.
TAATGTCTCTTAAGTTCTCCCATAGTTACTCTGGCTTGTGCCCCATGTCCCTATTATTGTCCCTATTTTCAACAATAGTCCCTATTTTCTGTCATCTGACACAGACAAATCATAGGTGTTTTCTGTCCTTTTGGCTTTTAAAAATGCTTTGTTAAAAAGTGGTTTCTTGATTAATTATTCTTCTGGGTTTAGCACCTCCCAGTCTCTAGAAAGTTAAACCTGCAACTTGAGAGATGTATCTTGTTTCCTGACCACATCCATATAAAATAAAATTCATATGCATGACCACTTATGTGCTGCTGAGAGATCTTTTGAGCAGTTGATAGCGTATTTTAGGAATACTTTGTATTTCAGGAACTGCATTAATTTGTAACTGATTTCTCCATAACAAATGTCTCATCATACTTGGAAGAGACTCAGATTTTTCTTCAGCTTGGAGCTGGAAAGCAGGTGAGGCTCTCTCCTCCCATCACTACTCAGTTCCATCCTGGAAAGGAAAGCTAAACTGACCATTTTGGAAGAAGGAAGTAGTGGCAGAATGGTTTGCCAAGACCTATTTATTTTTTATTTATTTATTTTTATTTATTTATGTTTTTTATCTATTTTTTTCTCTGGAGGAGATTGGGTTGGTTGTTCCAGGAGCAGAGCCTTTTGTCACCCAAAGTTCACCCAGGGAGGACGATTGCGTTTGACTGTTTGGGAGTTGATGCACAGCTTCCCTCATAAATGTCTTTGCTTTCCCTGCCATAATGTGAATTATTATCCAAGACCTTATATACACACAACAAAACAAACATCAGAAGTGGGTCACAATTGCTTCAGGGAAGCACTATCACTTTGGGGAGGTGTAGGGAGGCTTTCTACTGGACCACCTGGCACATAGGAACTCCCTTTTTCTCAATGTTGGCATGATGGTGGCATGATAGTGGAAGTGCTGGAAATGCCATTGTGGTTGAATCATCTCCCTGCTGTCACCACTTCCCTTAAGGGAAAGGGTGGGACCAGTAGCTGAAAAGCACACCTTTACACTGGGTATTCACACTGGCACCACCATCTCAGCACAGATCCAAAAAGTTCTGTAGGGGTAGCTGCCGTAGTAAGCAAGAAGCAAAAGAGAGAAGGGAAGTAATTACATTATTTTTGTTTCATTACTACAAATTATCTCATTGTTTGTTATTTTTGGTAGAAATGTCCAATAGTTTGAAATGCTAGAGAAATTCCCTCTGTACTTTGAATCCACCCTTTTACAAGATTCTGTCCTGTACTCAAGCAAGACAAGTCGATCAGATCTAGAAAGTACAACAGGAATATCTTCTTGATAAGCAGAAAAGTACCAAGAAATATTTAATGACTCAGCAGTAATACAGTTTTCAATTTTCTAATTTTATGTCTGTTACAACCTGCAGGAAAGCAAAAAATGTAAGTGCTAATTAAAACTTTATTAGATAGAAATAAATCTCTATCTGTAAGAGTGTGTCGTCTTGTACGTAGGAGGAAGCTTATTTCAAATTCCAGTGTGGCTGTGAAATAGACTTACCAGATATTATTTGCTCATTTAGAGCCAGAGTAGTAAGTGGTACAAAAATCTTAAGAACCCAATAACTTTAATTTTTAAAATTAACAGTTGATAAAAAGGAGCTATCCAGAGTGACTTGAAAATAGTTTTCAATTTTGTTTACAACTCTTGACTTTTTACAAGAGACTAAAAGTGCAAGCCTTTAGAACTTCAAGCTGCAATCCTAAACACTATTACCCCCAAATCCAGAGTAACTACGGGAGCATGTAAGAGATTTTACGTGCACCCGTAGCTACTGCACCACCTAGTGAAAACCTATGGGAAATTCATATTGGAATCCAGAGTAAATTGTTCTTACACTGGAGTAAGGATCTCCCTGTAGTTACTCTGGATTTTGCCCTTACTTAGGAGAAGAGTAACCAAATGGGAGTTAGATGGATAGGAATGTGTAGACATAGATAGGGCATGATTGTGCCTGTACTGTAAAACCCAAACATTATTGTCAATCTTAAATCCAAGCAATACCATACTGTGCTGCTTTCACACAAATAATAAATGCTAATTGCATCTACAATTCAAAAGATATTATCGAGGCAGTAATATCAAGGCAGTAATATCAACATATTATCCCTGTATCCTCTTAAGCTACATTCTGATAATGATTAAATATGTGATTTTTATCACAAAATGTGTCAAGAGTTTATTTCTTCCTTTTCTTTAGTTTCCTTGTATTTGTTACTTAACAATTTTAATCATTTTTGAGTGCACTTTGCAATCTAGTCTTGACATAAAGTCACTATCTTTTGTGTTTAATTTCCTTTCTATATATTTCCAGATCAATGTATATAGTAGAACCTTGGTTTACAAGTGACTTGGATTAAGATTTTGATTACAAGCAAAATTTTGTGAGAAAGCTCACAATTTTGCAAAATTTTGTGCTGGCCAAGGTTAGGGTTGCACCTTTAGTTTTCTAATAAACAATCTACATTCTTGAAGGTAATGGTCCTGATCAAAAGATCTGCAGGATCAGCAATACTTGTGAAGCTTTTCTCTCTCCTGTCAGGCAGATATTGATTTATTTTTTTTTAAAGTATAACTTGCTTTTTCCAACAATCATTTTGACAGGTAGGTAGGAAAGAGAAAGGTAATGTCTATATTGAGTTTATGTTCATCTTCTATATGTATAAAACTGAAAAGTCACTCACTTACTGACTCACTAAGAACCGCTTTTCGGAAATTCCAACCAGAAGGGGGTGAAAAGGCGCACAACACGTTTTTCTCCCCATATTTTCCATGGAAGAATCTCTGACTGAGGTGCGCCTGGGGGAATGATGTGCCTGGGGGAACGATGCACCTGGGGAGACAATGCACATGGGGCTTCATGTGCATGGGGGGACTATGCGCATGGGGGACTATGCGCATGGGGACAATGACCAGGGTGGATGTTGATATGATGCTGATGTGCATGGGATTGTTGTGCATGGGGCATTGATCACATGGGAGTTTGATGTGCAGGGGGGGATGTTGCGCATGGGGGACTTTGCACATGGATGGTTGTTGCTCATTGGGGGACAATGCACATGGGGTTTTTGTGCAGTAGGGGAGGCGGCGTATGGGGGAATTTTACTCCTGCAATGTGGGTAAGTTTTCACTAGTTCTTAATAAAAGGAAGAAAATAAATTCTCTCCTGGGGAGTCCCCAGTTTCTTATAGCTATTCAGCATTTTTTGGACTAGGAGCAGAACTGTGTGAGCAACTAGGTCCATTGGATGTCAGGACTGTCCCCTTCATTCCCACCAGGCACAGTCTTCACCAAATTTCCAGCAGTGGCAAAAATTGTTCCAGTGGGACATGTGTTGTATCCTGCAGTTGGGGACAGTCTTGGAGGCCTCCTCTAGGTAAGGAACAAACTCTGTTTATTCCTGTTTATTTCCTAAACTCGGAGTCACATTGCCCCCATGCCAGTACTGAAAAGTTGGTTAGGATTGCATCCACAGTTGCCTTTTGAATGTTTGGAAGAAACTTGGGAATGATCTGAGAATGGAAATCTGCATTTCCATTTGGATTATTCCTAGATTCTTCAGCAGCACAGGTCTACTCGGACCTCTGACAACAAAATGGCTGTCACAGGTCTGTGTTAACGTGATACGTGACTGAGCCTGGGAAGGTATATCGTTGACACCTTTTATGACAGACTCTGACTGCTTTATGGCAATCAGCATCATTTCAGAGGAGGAACGGAGACTGGGAAGCTCTCCCAGGTATGTATAGTTGAGCTCTTCAACAATTAAATTCAGAGATATTTATGTGTCAAGACAGTATAGGAGTTGTTTATAAGGTTTCCTAGGTCAACCTTTGGTTGTTCCTTCTATGCCTTGATATATCTCCAGCCATTATTCTTTACTACTGTAGTTAGGTCATATATTAAGAGTCTAACCATAGCAGCTGAGATAAAAAAAAATAAAGTTCAAACTCACCATTTAAGTTTAAAGATGAAAATGTTGCTTTGGTTATCTATACAACCCATTCCTATAGCTATATCTGTAATCCTTTACTGACAGATCTTTTGTTACCTGCGTGACAAATAATGTAACATTCTTTGTCAAAACTGAATGAACAAATGTTCAGCTAAATTTAGGGTAAGCAGGCTAAAGGTTGAAAAGAGCATTATTCTCAGAGAGGTTTGGAAAATAAAGTCTGAAACTATTTCAGGGACTGATGTCCCATGTTTTAATATTTTACTATGTTAATGGATTTAAATGTGCCCAAATTAAAAACTAGCTGTTGCTTTGGTGAAATGAAACCAGGTATCGAAAGCTCTCAGCCAAGCCATTTTAAAATAAGCTAGGTGGTATAGAGTTTCCCCCATCTTATATCATTTTCCATTTTTCGTCTCCGCTTTGTTACATTTTAAGGCTTCTTGCAACCCTTTTTCCTTGTCAGACCTTAGCAAATAATATGTGATTTGCCTGGCAAGACCATTACTGGAAGAATTTCTTCTTGGCCAGCTGCCTTTTCATATTTCCTTTCCTGTCACAACTTGCCATCTTCAGGCCATCCAGGCTGTTGGCCTTGATGATCTGGATCAGTTATTTTCTAAAGGTTTCTACTGAATAGCTTCAAAATTTATTGCTTGGGATCTACACTAAAATATATATACCCCATTGTTATCTTGTGCTTGAACAGGCAGGACTGCATGGCTGCACTGTATCCAGAGCAGTGCACTGAGCACGATTCATACCCCTGGCATGCCATATGTCATGACATCATGATGCGAATGCATGAACACTGCAGCGACTCCCCAAAGGCAATATACTAATGGGGGAGTCCAAGCCATTCAGCTCCCAGGCTGGGGGGTCTTCACTTTCCCCACTGGGCCTTCCAGTGAAGAAGGCAGAGATCTGCCCTCTGTCATGGATCCAGGTGCAAGTGGGGGTCTCTGCTGTCCGTGCTGGGTCTCCTAGTGAAGAAGCAGATATCTGCCCTCCATCCCTGAGCTCAGAGGGGCACAAGGGGTAGGTACAAGCTCCTGGTTGGCTGCAGACGGAACATGCGTGTCCCAGCCAAGGCGCATGTGCCCTCCGCAGTCAACCAGGCTGAAGAGCTATAAAGGGAGTCTGCATGCTCCCTTGACTTCCTTGGGTGTGAATGGGTCCCTTTGTCTCCTTAGACTTATGCTGGAGAAATAGCTGTTTTAGGTCTGAGGATAACCATTGGCTGTTGAAAGGGAAGGTTATACATGTTCCTTCCCCCTCCCAAGCCTCCTGATGGCCCCCAACACCACAGCCATGCAGTACAATCCATTTTGGCATGGCTGCATGCTCTGGCAAGGAAAAGCAAAGTATTGGGTAAAAATAATCACTTAACATGTATGGCTGCAACAGGGTGACCATATGCCATAACCAAAAAAGAGGACGAGGCCCCCCAAAATGTAGGACACTCTAGAAAAATGACATGACAAAATAAAAACTAAAAACACTCATAAATATTGTTTTCATGTGCTTAATTTTAATGCTATATTACTTATTATTAAATAAAACTATATTAAACTATTATATATATATATATATATATATATATATATATATATATATATATATATATATATATATATATATAAATTTATTAATTACAAGAAGACTACATGCTGCCTGCTCATAAGGAAATGTATACAAATGTATGTGAAATTTTTTCTAGGACATGAGGCTAAAATCCAGAACATGTCCTGGAAAAAGAGGACATATAATCACACTGAGCTGCAATTCTTCCCACACTTACTTGAAAGAAAGTCTCATTGACTATAATGGAATATACTTCTGAGTAGACTTGTTGAGATATGCTCTTTGATATGTTAGCTAGCTGAGAAAATAAGTGCTCCAGAGGAATAACCACATATGGCCTGAAACATTCAGGGGGAGGGGGCGCTACTTCTATCCCCAGACCCCCACCTAATGGCACTCCTAGACAATCCTTAGCTAAGAAATGTTGAGGAAATGCTTTCAAAAATGGGGACAACTTTAATGCTCTGAGGACTGAACAGCGTGACTTTCTTTACCTTTAGCAGAATGTTTGTGAAGCCTTATTTTTGAGATTCTTTGAGCTATTTTGGGCTAGAGAGTTGGCCTTTTTCCTCTTCCAGCACAATTTGAAATGAAGTAACAAAAGCTCAGGGGTAATTGCTTCATACTCTTGGGTAAAAATGGAGGGAGGGATACCATCAAGCAGAATTCCACCTGGTCAGGCCATTTCAATAATAACAGTACCTGACAGTCACTTGACTGAAACCTACCCTTCTGAGGCAATGCATGTTTATTGTTTCCACTGTACTGATGGGGAATAAATGCCATGTGCTGCATCTCAGGGGGCTTGCCTGCAACAGCCTTAATGCTTGTCAGATATTGAACTATGCTGTTTCTTCTCATTTCTGACACGGCTAACTCTCCAGTCAGTGGTGCCTCAGCTTTCATAGCTTCTGGAGGGGATGGAGAAAAGTCATAAAGCCAGGGACCTGTCAGTAAAGTATGGAATGCTTTCAGGGTAGCTTCAGTCAGAATGAGAATATGGGCGCAATCTAGAGTAACTATGGGTAGTCCTTGCTCCGGTGTAAGAAAAATTTGCTCTGGATTGCAATATGCATTTCCCATAGGTTTTCACTAGGTGGTGTAGTAACTATGGATGCACGTAATGTCTCTTATGTGCTCCCGTAGTTACTCTGAATTGTAGGGTTAGGTTGTTGGAAAAATGGTCAAGCACCAATGGCTTAATGCCACATAAATATAGGCATACTCCTGAAATTGTCCTCATTTGAATCTCTTTCTAGATGTTGCAGTTGCAAATGACCTGGTCTTGTTTCAAACACGTATGCATTAGAAATGTTCCAGTGTTCCATAGTTTTATTTCCTAATTTTGTCGATAATTATGTATGTACATCCTCCGTTCAAACTGCTTTCCTGGGAAGAAATGTCATTGAACAAAATGGGGCTTTCTTCCAAGTAGACATGGAGGAGTTCAGGCATCACAGTGATGGCATGTCTTATTCCAGCAGTGACATCACTTCCAGGAGCGTCCCAGACTAGGGTTGCCATAATTCTCTTTCAGAAAATTGGGACAGGACCTTCTGTCAAACTTGCCAGTATGTGAACTGGAATGTAATTCCCAATTTGGGACATATGGGACATATTGGGCATATGGGACATATGGTGACCCTGTCCCAGGCACATTGTCATACTCAGAAAGGATTTTTGGACTAATTTCCAGAACCACTTTTTAGTTTTTGTCTTGGCAATGGCCAATGCACCTAAAAACTGGATCTTCTTTCAGAATGGATTCCCTACGTCAGGCGAAGCTCCCTGAGTTCCCGTAAGCTCGAAGGTGTGCATAACTGTCCACTGTTATAAAACTGTTGGTAGCACCTATTCTAATACTCTTAAAGTGATAAGTGATGCTCATTAGGGTGTACAAAGAGAATATTTGAAATCTGATTCAAAAACTGCATTTATTAAATAAACAATAAATACTGAAATTTGTAACAAGGAGAAGCGAAGCTGTAAAAAAAAAGGCAACCTATATAAACCTATAGTTTGTATAAGTTAGTTTAAGTTAGTTGTTAGTTAGTTTATAGTTGTATAAGTTAGTTTATAGTTATTTAAGTTAGTTTATATAGTTTGTATAAGTATAGTTCGCAAAATCAAGGAGGTGCGAATCAAGGAGGTGCGAAGGTGGCCAAATTGGCCAGGGGGGTCACTACTGCTCCCCACAAAAGAAGCTGGAAAAATGACTAGGGGGGTTTCAAACAGCACCTAGAACTAGGAAGGTATTAGGAGGGGCAGGCCTCTTGGCCATCATGGTGCAGAGAGGGAGCAAAAACAAAATCTTATGGGAAAAATTTTTCAGCTACGCCTATCCTAAGACTAAGCATCTCATGCATCTATAATCATCATCATAACCTTTATCGGCATTAGTAATAATAAGGATTAACAATAACAGACAATAAGGAAGGAACAAAAATTAACAAAATTTATGCATAAGTAGGAGAAGGTTAGGAGTTCCTCATGCCTCTATATATTAACTCAGTCCGAAACAGGGTTACCAACTAGTTAGTTTCACTGAATTTAGTGTGAAGCTTTCCCAACCCAAGATGCACACACTTTAGAGCAAGTTTTACAGGTAATGGGTACGCATAGACCACAGAAATCAGGTCTATCAGGTAATCAGGGTGGATACTGTGCACAGAACTTCCAACAGAACCTCCCTGTCAATCTCTTTCCAAATTCAATTTTCATCTCGGGGAGTTCATTTCACCTCCAGCAACTACTGACTCAAATAATGCTGTGCAAGGGTGACAATGTTCAGGGAAATTAAAGAGCAGCTGCAGGTCAAAGGCTCGGGTAGCCATTACAACCTTTGCTTCCTTTATACTCGGGCTTTTTTGGAATGAAAACCTTAATATACATGGACAGATTTTTCCAGCCAAAGTCAGTCTCCTTCAGCCAGAAAAGGTGGTTTTCTTTTAATGGATTGTTAGGCACATAAGAGCTAATGCTTTGCCTAGATATAATGGTGATTTTTTTTTCCTCCTCAAGATTTTAATAGGCCTCAGACTGATCCAACTTTCCAAGGCTGTTGCAGCCATGCCAATAGGATCATGGGGGCCTACTCATTGTTCCCTTATCTCAGGGCTGCATTGGAACAGGTCAGGGCCCTAAGCTCAAGGATGTTGCTCTTGCTGCTGGATGTCCCTTTTTCAGCCTGCCCCTCCTTACAAAAGCTCTTATGTCCACCTGAAAATTCACCAAGGAAGAACAGGGAACTCTCAGCAATGTGAATGATATGAGGCATGTAGGCAAGGGCTACAGAGGAATAGGGAGAGTACTCAGAAGTTGGGAGAAAACATCTACTTCCTGGCTTTCCTATATTCTTTTCTTTCTCTGCACCCACTATATTGAATAAGATACAATTAAACCATTTTGTGAACTTTTTATTGAAATGCAGTATACAGGATACTATAGATAAAATACTAAGGATAATATAGAGGTAGTGACAGTGTCTTCACTGATATTGCTATAAGGCTCATGTTTGTGATCCTTGAATCTGGTTCCCAAGAATTAGGTTGCAGTCCTAAAGACACTTTCCTGGGAGTAAGACCCATTGAACACAATGAGGCTTACTTCTGAGTGGACATGGTTAGGATCGTGCTCTTACCCTACAATCCAGAATAACTACGGGTGCACGTAAGAGACTTTACGTGCATCCATAGTTACTGCATCATCTAGTGAAAACCTATGGGAAATTCATATTGCAATCCAGAGCAAATTGTTCTTACACCAGAGCAAGGGCTCCCTGTAGTTACTCTGGATTGCGCCCTTAGTCTCTGATTATCTTATGCAGTTATTCACTGCAGAGGAAATTGGATTTTCCAAATAAGAAAAAATTTCAACAAATAAGATTTGCAATAGACTTGTAACAAAATGCACTTTCACAAATTAACTAGAGATGTTGCTCCTTAAAATGTCTTCTGAGTAGCCCAGTCGGACTGACTTTAAAACGGTGGAAAGTTCCTGCTTCAGCAGAAATAGATGGGAAGGAATGTATATTGATGGGTCCATTTTGTTCCAGCCATCAGATAATGGACACTTTGCATCACTCAACATGGCCTTTTTTCTCAAGATATGGTATTTCTCAGTATGGCAGCCCATGACCTTTATTGGGTTGGGTGTATATTTATAGGGAAACAGACCACTGTGGTGAATTACAACCCATGTGGAGTAATTTAAAGTATCCTTTACCTAACAGCCAAGGGGGTTGCATGGGTTGTTCTTTCAAAAACAAACAGGAAGCAAAACAGGTAGCAAAAACACCATCTAAAACATTACAAAATCAAAAAAGTCTAAAGAAAATATTTTATTTTTACCTACACAAATAGAGGAAAAGATTACAATGTACATTTTCTCATTCATACCAGATGCTTTATTGAATCACAATAATATGAGGCCAATTATGGAATTTTTCAAGTCCTTAAGCGCTTTGCAAACAGTTTAACACTGCATGCAAACAAATCACGTTAATGTAACATTAAGATAATCATTTGGAAGCACAAAGAAGAAACTAATTCATGTTTCTTCATGCCCTCCTTTGTGCCATTATGGATTTCTTCCCACACTGCTTCCCACAATTGGCCCAGCAGTTGTGGTAAACTTTTGGTTTTCAAATGTTTTCTTCTTTGCTTTCGAAATCATTGTGACCCGGGGAAGAGAACACTTTTGATACAGACTGGGTTAGAACAGAAGCTTTCAACTGCTGGCCTGTGCAGACTGATGTTGATGCTGTTTATTGCTGGCCTGTGAAAATTCTTCAGAAATTCAGACTTCCTACTGAATAAAAAGTTCTCACAACAGCAAACTGAGGGCTGATTGGAGTATTGGCATTGTACTGCTGCTTAGGCAGCAATCCTAAAGACACTTTCCTGGGAGTAAGACCCACTGAACACAGTGGGGCTTACTTTGGAGTAAACATTGTTAGGATTGAACCCTCAGTAAAGTTTAGGTATACAGTGAAGCAGTTAAATTGTTTCATTTCCTAAAGTCAAAACAGACATGGCACAAACAGCCCAATCAAGGGTGACCATATATCATAACCAAAAAACAAGGGACCCCAAAGTGTAGGAGAAGCCTTCTCCAAAATGTAGGACACTTGAGGAAAAATGTAGGACATGACAAAGTATATTGCTTTCAAGTAGGGTTGCCATAATTCTCTTCCACAAAATCAGGACAGGACCCTCTGTCCCATTTGCCATTATGTGGACACAATCCCCCAAAACTGGGATTGTCCATGGTTTTTTTTATGACATATATCAACCCTACTTTCAAGTGATTAATTTAAACACAATATTTCTTATTATTAAATTTTAAACTTTCAGCTTTCTAAACGTCCCAGCTAGATGCAGTGTAGACCACATCGGCACTGCTATATCAGAGCAGGAAAGTTTAGGTAGGAGTGGGCTATTAACCTTTCATTTCCTTGGCTAATGAAACTGTTGAAAAGTACACAACAAAGGTGAATTTGACATTTGTTCCCACTTTCAGATCATTTTTTGACCAGTTTTTAAAAATGGCAATTTAATGTATTTCATTCATGCAAAATACTATAATAGCCCAATTGATACCTTTTTTTCTTTTTTAATGGGTGTTCTTATTAAGTGGTTGCAATGAAAGACGGAAAAACAGCTCCTTTCTCCCTCCCAGTTCAAATAGGTATTCTCAAATGGTATTTACAGGCATCTCCAACAAAAGTGGCGATTCTTCAGATCACTGCAGCTGTAACAAGGAAAAGCAATTTCCTACTGTTATAGGCTAGGAGAGTGGCTTGAGGGTGAAGCCAGTCAAAGGATGGTACTTCACACTGAAAGAGAAACACTGTTTGCTTTTGGTTCGTTTAAAGAAATTCAAATGTGTAAGAGGGATGCTGAATATTGTATTGTTAGACCAAAATGGGATTCCTTTTTCTCAGAACCGAAGATGTAATAACAGGTTGGTTGCATAATTTCTAGAACTTTCTCTTGCAAGCACCAATGGTAAAAGTAATTGATTTTTAGGGAGTACAACTAACTACAACAAAAAAACTGAAGTATTTACTATTCAACTTTTCTTTCAATAGCTGTGGCAACAATAAAGGCAAGGTCCTTGGAAAATCGGCCCTAATATCAAGTCAGCAATCAGGCAGGGAGTCTATATAAGGTGACTTTAGATATATTTTGAGAGGCTTCGTGTCAGATATGACCTTCAGGAAGATTGCAATCAATGAGCCTTGCTTCAAAATGCAACTCAATAGGAGGTAAACATATATGGATAAAGTGTTCATAAAGATGTTACTTGCAGCTTCAAAGCCATGTTGGAAACAAAAGGGCCCTGATCTAACTATGGGTGCCCCAAGCAATTTGGCCACAATGTATAGCCCTGCTGGAAAAATCAGACTTCACATTTATCAGATGTTCAATAAGGAGGAGGGAATGTGGGCTTATATTCAGTTCTCCCTTCCAAACAGGGTTTTGTTGTAGCTGGTTTTTTGTTAGTGAGGCAGTCTTGATAGCCACACCAGGGAAGAAACTCACAGCTCCTGATTGCATGTTTGGTTCCATACTGAGCTAGGAGTATGTGCTTAGATTTCTTTTTGATGCATGTACCAAAAGCCTCCTAATTGGATCAGCTGGGAATCAATATATGGTATTGGAAAGGGAGGTGTGTCAGCAGGGGACTGGGACACAGTAGTCAATAGGAATTGAAAGTCCAGGGAAGCAGTGCATTGATGTACAGTATTAGGTCAGGGGCAGGGTGACCATATGCTGGCAACCAAAAAGGAGCCAACGCCCCCAAAAGTCAGGTTTTTCCACTGAAAATCTGGACTTTAAAAAATTTTGGGGGAGGGCCTTGTCCTCCTTTTTGGGTGCCAGCCAGTGGTGGGCTCCAGCAGGTTCGCACCTACTCTATAGAACCGGTTCTTAACAAGAGATAATACATATAAAGTTTAAAAATAGCCATTTAACAGTGGCTGCCAGATGGGCAGAGAACCGGTTCTTAAATTTTTTGAAGCCCATCACTGGTGCCAGCATATGGTCACCCTTTACTTAGGAGTAAGCCCACTGACACATGGATGGGGGCTTACCTGGGCTGCTGCTGGGGAGGTGCATGGTGGAAGATGGTGGTGAGGGCACTTAGGGGCAGCCTGGCCAGCGCGGCAACATTTTCGGCCACCTGGCCAGCAGCCATCTTTAAATCAACATTCCTCCGCATGCGCGCAGATCCTAAGAGGCACACGCCAGCCAGGGCAGAGCATCCGCTTCAGGGACAGAGGCGTGCACTTCCATTTCCTCTGCAGCTGCCCACAGCCTGGACAAGGACTTGCGGCTGCGGGTGGAGATAGGAGGCTGCTGCTGCCTGCCTGCCACTGCCCACCTGCCCTGAGGCCTTATTCATTAGTCTGCTGGCTACACCCAAGATGCAGCCAGCCTCTGTGGACCCGCCAGTCCTGCGCCAGGCAGGTCCAGGTCCACAGAGGCTGGATGCTCTGTCCATGGCTGGCGCGCGCCTCTTAGGACCTGCGTGCATGCACAGGAACGTAGATCTAAAGATGGGTGCTGGCCAGGCAGCGGAAAGTCTCGGCACGCCGGCCAGGCAGCCTCTAAGTGCCCCCAAGCAACCCATTTGGCCAGACAATCCCTTATTGCACCGGATGGTCTGGTCTAATATGGAAAACCTGGATATGGCTGGCCAATTCTGGCTAAATGGGAAGCCTGGTCAGGGTCTTTAAACTTTTGGCAGGAGGGCCACATTGTCTTTCTATTACTTTGTCAGGGGCTAGAAGAAAAAAAATGATTTACATTTTAAATTTTTATAAATTTACATGAATGAATGTATTAGTGACAGAACTTTTGAATGAATGAATGAATTCAAACCCGTTCATAAGCACTTTCATGCACACAGACGGGGCTATATGCAGCCTCCCCATTCCTCCAAATACCCTCCCAAGGTATGGAGAGCAGAGCGTGCCCTCACCTGTGGAAGATTACTGGGCTTGCCTGAGGCCAGGATGGTGTGGGCTTGCTGAGGGCCAAAATGAGGCTTACCAAGGGTTGGATGGTGGCTCATCGAGGGCCACTTCTGGCCAAAGGGCTGGGGTATGGAGACCCTGTGTTAGGTGACTAGCACCATGGAGAACAACAGTTGATTGCAGCTACAGTGGGAGCCTTTTCATATTTGGCAACCTAGTTAAAACTAGCTTTGTTAAAATTGCTTTGCCTACCTTGCAAAATACTCAAACCAAAAGATGCTAAGCATATAGCTGTTCACTCTTCAGTCTTCAGGCTATGTGGAAAGCAAAAAGGAAGGGGGAAATGGGGTTAGCATTTTTCCAGCTGTCCTGTCCACGGGTTGTAAAATCTATGTATGGAATTTAGAGGGGTTACAGATATTTGGATTAGCCTTTGAGACACAGGACATGCTTTCCATATCCATACACGAAGGTCTGCTTGGAGATAGAAAGAAAAATATGGCTGTATCTCCAGTTTGCTTTGCTGAATTCACTTTGAGAGCTTGTGTGACATCTTTCATCTTCTTCATGGACTTGTACCAAAATTTAAACCAAACTGTTGTTATCCAATTAAACGTATGCCACAGCATGGGGAACGGTTTTGCTTCAATTTTTGTCCAATTTGTTGAAACAGATCAAAGGAAACTATGGGCTCTCAAAGTGAATTAAGCTAAGCAAATACCTCAAACGGCGCAAATCTGCATTTAAGTATTAAATATAAAGAAAGCAAATACCAAAAAAAGAATTTCTATCATCTAAACCTTGGTTATCTGAAACTCCGAGCTCTCAAAATTCAACATGCACTGCTAATAGCTGGGTAAATAATGGTCCAATTTCTTTTTCAATCTTTGGCTGACAGAAATGTGAAGAATGTCAACAAATATCTGAGAAGATGGGGTAGATAGATTTGAGAGTCATACTTACTTGTAGCTCCTTGGACAGATGCCCATTGCATGGGCGTCCCATTGCAATATTTTGAGTATTGATTTCCCAATTTATGAAAAAACAACAATAATAAAGCGCTCCCTTGCTTACTTGAATAATTATTCCATGGGGCATATCTTAGCAAAAAAAATAGAATGAAGCAAGAAGAGGTTAATCAATAGGGGAAACTCTTCCCTTTTGCCCACCGCACACAACTCACAGCAGCTTTACATGCCTTGCAGCTTAGACGTTGGAAGACAAGGCAAGATCTGCAGGACAGCCAGTTAACCTTCAACCTGCATCCACAGCTTTCTGAAGCCTTGAGTGAAACTCTGATTAATAAAGGAAGATTTCAAGGGGAATTGAGGAAACATCTTCAACTTCACTTGGCCTTTATCCATGAAGTCCTGAGTGTTTGAAAGATTAAAGGAGAGGATAAAGGTGATTCATGTGGCATATAACCCTTAGATGTTTTTATATCGTTTGATATCTTCTATCAAAAATTAAAAGCAGAAAACTCCCAGTACCATACAGAGTTGATTTCCCACTATTCTTCTGCAGGAAAGGCTGAGCCAAAGCTGGATACGATTGCTCTCTCTCTCTCTCTCTTTCTCTGTGTGTAAAATTTCATTTTATAAATATATTTCATAACTGAACTATTTAAATATTTGTTCAGATTTATGTTTAGTTCTGAATTGTCCTGTTATCATGCAGAACAAGTGGCATTCTATCCATTTAGCATGAGGTGTCTTAAACCACACAATACTGGGTGCGAGAGCACCTCCTTCCTCATATTCCCAGTGCCTTTCTGGCTAGGGCAGCTGTGAAGGGGGTGCATGTGTGGCACATCTGCTGGCATGCATGCACCTTTCACAGTTGACTGGTTTCCTGGATGGCTATGAAGGGCACATGCATGGTTTCAGCCGGGTTGTGCTTGTGCTGTTTGCAATTGACTGGGGAACCCATCCCTAGCAAGCCATGAAGGGCACTTGTGTGGCTTCAGCCAAGCTATGCTTGCACTCCTTGCAGTTGATCAGGGAAGGCTTCCCTGGCTGGCCACAAAGGATGCATGCTCACAGGGTGACCATATACAGTGGTGCCTTGGTTTATGAGCATAATTCATTCCAGAAGCATGCTTGTAATCCAAAATGCTTGTATAGCAAAGCAGTTTTTCCCATAAGAAATAATGGAAACTCAGGCAATTTGTTCCACAACCAAAAATATTCATATAAAAATTATTACAATACTGTAATATAATACAAAATAATAACAAAAATACAAAATATAAAGAAAAAATAAAACAAATTAACCTGCACTTAGGCTGTAATCCTGACCACAATTTCCTGAGAGAAATACCATTTAACACAATGAGACTTACTTCTGAATAGACCTGAGGTTTGCACTTTTAGTCTCTCAGATCTCTCAGGATGCAATTTTCCCCCTTACACACCCTTACATGGTAGGGAGCCCCATTGATTGTAATAGGCTTACTTCAGAGGAGACATGCACAGGAGAGGTCTTATTGGTGCGGGCGGAGCACCAAAAGCAGCCATATTCTGGCCAGAACTATTTTTCTGCTTGTTTATCAAAACATTGCTTGTACTGCAAGTTAAAATTAATTAGTAATGTTTGCTTGTCATGCAAAACATTCTCAATCCAAGTTACTCTCGATTCAAGGTTTTATTGTACAATGGAAGGCAGATGCATGTACCTTTAACCATTGCATAGAAGAGGAAGTGCTGCTGGAGTTCCACCAGCCCCATAAGATGAGGGGGAAACATATGATAGGAAAGGAGGAGAGAAGAGGAAGGGCTTCAGGGATAATTGGAGTGGGCAGAGGATGGAATGGGGAAGATGGGAGTGATCTGAATTTTACTGGTATGCACCACAATCCTACCCTCTTCCCCTCAACACTCTCCTTTTTCCACCTCAGACTTAATGCCAGCTATAGAGCTCATGCATTTCCAAAAACACCCATAGGACATCAAGGGGCTTATCTTGAGGAAGCCTACCGATTCGCCCCCACCATCAGATGCAATACGCATCTTCATGGGTGTCAGTGGTGGGGGAAAGCATTGTCTCATAAAGATATTTATCTAATAATCTGTAAAACACACACATCACAGGGTTTGAGTCTGATATTTAGGGGGTTGAGCTATGTAATAAGATGATAAAAAATGATCCCATTGATTTCACAGGAAAGATTGTCTCAATGCCATATGGTATCAAATATTTGGAGTTTAAGTTGACCTAAAGTGATGGGAGTAAGGAAGTGTTGGGAGTACAGAATTTATGTCTGAGTAACTATGGGAAGCCGTATATTGAACTGGAAGACTAATGACTAAATTATTAACCACCTGGCTAAATTCTTCAACCTTGAGTAGGGTAAGCAATGACCTGAGCATAATGATAATCTTTAATGAGGCATTTAATAGAAAAAATGAGAAATTACAGATTAGGAATTAATAAGTATTATAATCATTATATGCCAGAATTTGTTAACCAGTATGTATTTTTTAATCCTTGAAACAGTTAATGTTGGCAAGACCAGTGTCTATCCCATTGAAAACATGGGCGCTGGCTTGTGTTCCGTGATGGCACCTGATGATATGGAAAGTGTTACTGTGATTAGGAGCAAAACTTCTAAATGCACCTTATTGATATGAGAATCAAACTAATAATTACCGGTATTTCAATGCCTCTTGATAAAACAGAGCAGGAAGACAGAAAAAAATCAAAACCAAAATAATATGGTTGACCACATCTACATTATCTAAAATTAGGTGCAAATCTAGAGTAAATAGCAAGATAGGTTTAGTAATTTTCATTTTCCAAGAGTTGAGGCACCAGATGTCCCTTATTTTGAAGGACATCTTATGTAAAGGTTGTCCTTTCCTCCAAATGTCATAGACATCTGGAGCACATGTTTCAAATACTATCCTTTCCTTTGTTATCATGTGGTCTAAAAGTTATAATCTGAAGGCCCTTTCAATGGCCTATGCAAATTCACTGGGAAGTACTATGCATATTTATAACCTCAATATGTTGTGCATAGAGCTCCAACATATGTGCTAATTGTACGTGTGAAGACTCTGTATGTGTCAACTGGAAATTGGAATTCTGCAAAAAGCAAGATTCCAAGTTATGTGGCTGGACCTATTCATGTACAAATTGTTCGCAGGTAGTGACTGTGCAAAATACTGCAAGCGTATAGGTTTCTGCACATAGGTTATACTGAAAGCACATTGGGTCCCTTCAGGGAGAAAGGTGGCATAGAAATATACAGCACAATCCACTGGTGGATTATGACCCTACTTTGAGAACCACTGATTTAGAATATAATTTATAATATCATTGACTGACTATAATTTAGACTATAACTCTTTTCAACAAATTAATGTCATTAAAAATGAGAACATGGAACCCCATGAGAAGGTTTTAGAACCACTGTTCTAAATTTTTAAAAATAAAAATATAGTCTCCCTAGCATGAATGACAGCCACTACACCCATCACTCGGTAGATAAGGAAGACTCATCACACTTCTTTTAAGATAGTTAGAATATCCGTCATCCATCTGTCCTGATCAAATGGGCTCAGGGTCATAATTGATTTGTTTACAGCAATGAATTTCCATTGATGGAAGTACCAGTAATTCCATTTGTGTCTTTGTGGAAACTCTTTGCTCAAGTTAATTGCAGTCTTTGAGATTTTTCATGACATTTACCTACTGACTGAAATACAACGTATGAAAGGAGCAGGAAGGATGGGGCACTACATTGCACAGGACTTTCTTCAGCTTAATTATATGCTTTCAAATGACAAGAAGCTCCCCTCTCTTTAATTCCAAAGAACTCCAGAAAGTGAGCACAGGTATCAATATCTGAAAAAGAAATAATAATAATTTTCAAAAGACCTACACTATTGCTGAATGGAGCGGTTCCATTTATTAGTACCTCTCCTCCTCTGTATTGTAAGAGATGTTAATATTATCTTGTCAACCAGGTGGGTTGTTTTGGAAAAGATACACAGGATTCTCATGCTTATCAGTGTCCATATTTACCTGAAGCCTGCTTTCTGTCTTTTTAACCTGCCCAAGCATAATGCATCAGAAAGATGTAGTAGTCATGCACGTCCTTTTTCATTTCCTCCAACTGGGACACACACACACACACACACACACACCTCATTTGCCTCTGCAGTCATACCATAAAAAAGATGGTGACTGAACCATAAAAAAGACATATAAAGTCATTCCCAAGGAAGTGAAATACACTCTGGTGCATGTGATTCTGGCAAGAAAGGATGAGATGGGGAAAAATTGAGGACTCGTTCTGACCTGTAATTGTTTTCTTTTACTTTTCTGAGTGCTATGAATGAATAAAAGAGTCAAGAAGGCTTGTACTCCTTGAGAATTTAGTTTAGGTGTTATCCAGAGATCGTTAGGGACATATGCCTGTTTGCTCTCAACAGGACTGGCCAAAGCTTTTTCTCAAAGCTATGAAAAATTGACTGTCAAAGGACTAAGGCTGAAATCCTAAACTCCAGTTAGGCTGACATAAGCACTGGCATAAGTCCCACGCTGGCCTGCTGGTATCACAAAGTGCTATAACTCCTGGGGGGTTAGGCCACTGGGGTGTATCACGCCCCACTCCTGGGGGGTTAGGCCCTGCACAAACATTCACTGACCTTCCCATACACCATGGGAAGACATGCGTGGTGAGTTAGGCTGGCCTAAATTAGGATTGTACCCATAGAGAGTGCCTTGACAAAGTGTGTGTGTTACTTGTGCAACAGATTTGATATGTTGACTATCCACTGTTGCTAGCAATGTATAGTGGGGTGTGTGAAGGGAGATTGATTTTATATTGTCCTGGGGTTGCAAGGGTAGCTTCCACCATTCAGACCACTGACCCATTCTTCTGGTGTTTAGGCTACAGAGAGCAAGCAATACAGGCATGTTGCCAGATGTACTATTTAGGATGCCAGGCCAAAACACATCTGCTGGCATATGTTCAGCTTGGTGGGTTGCAGTGTTTCACAATTTCATACTGCCTTTCCTCTAAGGAACTCGAGGTAATAATACAGTACATGCACCTCAGGTCATTTGACACATTAGGGATTGGAGCTGTGATGAAAAGCAGAAACAGTTGAAAAATGGATCCCAGTCATTTTTTTAGTTTACAAATGCTTTTTTAGCCAGCAAATTGCAAATACCATTTTTATCTTACAGATTTCTGCAGATTTCTTATAAATGTCCTTGGGAATAGGAACAGACCAGGAGCAAGTTAGTGTGCATTCTCTCTCTCTCTCTCTCTCTCTCTCTCACACACACACACACACACAATCACCCCCTCCAAAACAAACCTTCAGAAAACAAACTGTCAGAAAGCAAACCTTCTGAAAGTGTGGGCTGCCTGTACCAGGTTCTTCTGCCCTCACACCAACCCTGAGACACAGGTGAAGCTGAGAGCTAGTAATAACCCAAGCTCACCCAGGAGACTTCATGGCCAAGTGGGAATTTGAACCTGGAACCTCCAGGTCTATCTGCCAAACTACTACAACATCCTGGTCCTCGTATCATGTTCATACCCATAAAATAATTACAAAACATGAACATTTTTATTTACTCTTTTCATTCATTGTGATGCAGAAAGCCAAAATATTTCTATAAGCTGTACAGTATGTATCAAAGAGCTGCATGTGGCTTATGAGCCACAGTTTTGCCACCCCGATCTAGAAAGACTGAGAGTTCATTATGTATCCTTAGTAGATTCAAACATGATTGCTCTAGCTTTATTGTAGCATACTGTTCTGTAGGGAACTGATATATGGGAAGGCCTCATTAATCTTTTTGGTAATTTACAGTTCTGTGCCTCTATGATCTCTATCTACAATACAGATTTGCTGGAACCTAGCAGAAGAAAGAGGAAACAAGCTTTAAAAATATCCCTTTATATTTTTTGCAACGATAAAGGTATGTCCCCTGTTATAATGCTAGGGCTTTGCCCATTTTGTTGTGTAGCTGGCATGACTTCCTTTGTTGGTATTGTCTCTGTATTCCCTATGCACTTAAATCCAGTTCCTCATTTTTCACATCAAGGTGAAAGGATGATAAATATGGTATAAATAATAGGATTGGCTTTAAAGATAAATAGGCTGCTGCTTTCTCTGTGTTTGTGAAAGCACGTTCTAACAAAATACAGAAAGCATATGATATAAACCAGGAATTTGCTTCTCTTTGTAGCTATTTATCTTGACAGTGTACAAGGGAGTGGAAATGGAAGAAAAAACCAGAGAATTTGTGTGAGAGAGAAACTTTGAAGTTATTACACATTTTTAACAAATACAAAGTATGCAAAATTCAATTGGTTCATGGTACAATGCAGAATAATGCTTGAGAAAGCAGCCTGGGATGTCAGCTTTTCCCATTTCTTCCTATTTCTTGTTCCACTTAGCATGGGTGGAAACCTTTGTCAGGTGGGAAACAAACAACTTTTTGCTGACTCGTGTACACTCAAGTCATCTGTGTTGATGACTCTGGCACTGATTTGAGTCTTGAACAGGGTGACCAGATGTCATAAGGCCCCCTAAAATGTAGAGACCCAAGAAAATAGAATCATAGAGTTGGAAGGGACCAGGTGGATCATCTAGTCCAACCCCTTGCCTGTAGCAGGAGATCCTCGTCTTGTGGGAACAAGGGTCTCAAACCCTGGCCTGCTGGTTAGCAGGCACAGTGTCTTAACCACTTTTGTCACCAGAGGACTAAATGTAGGATGTGATAAAATAAAAGCTAAAAACACTCGTGTAATGCTATGTATCATACATCATCATGAATTATGTATGTATCATACATAATACATTATGTATTATTAAATTTAAAACTATTACATATAATTTATTAATTATAAGAAGGCTACATTCTTCCTGTTCACAAGGAAAAGAAAGAATGATTTTTTTCCAGGACATAAGAGTATAATGAGGATATGTCTTGGGAAAAAGAGGAAATGGTCTTGAGGCCGTTGACGTGGCACTCAGTCCCCATGCTTGCAAACTCAAGCCTGTCTGTGGGCACAATCCTAAGCATATCTACTCTGAAGTAAGTCCCATTGTTTTCTATGATACTTACTCTCAGGAAAGTGTGTTTGCAGCCTGTATCAGGGTGTGCTTGCTAACTTTTTGAGGCATGAAAGATCTCATGGGGCCACCATTGAGACCACGCGAGCAGCAGTAAATTTCCAATCAGTAGACAGGAAAGAATTAATGTTTTTCTTTTGCATTTAGCAGGACTTTCCAATTGCATGACTCCTTTGAGTTCTGGTGTTACTGGGGAGGAGGAAGTCTCATTGAACAACTGGCACAAATTGGACTCCCAGCGTCTATATGTGATCCTCCTCCTATCTCTTGCCATTTCTGTCCCAACTCTCAAGCAGTCCATCTCTGTTTACAGAATGGTTGGTGACAGCAAGGAGAGGTGAAAGAGAACACACACACATGCACACAAACAAAACCTGGCAGCATCTCTATTTTCTGTGGATCTGCGGCTGGCTTTTAAAAAGAAAACACATGGCACTTGTGTCTTTTCAAGTTGCCGAAACACTTTGGGTGATGTAAAACGTCCGACTGGTAGGACTGACTTTCAACATTTTGTGTGGCGGGGTGGAGAAACATGTCAAAACTTGAGTCAGTGGCCAAAAATGCAAGCTGCTACCTGGGGTTGGAATGTCAAGCTGTAATGTTTCCCTATGACTATGAATGAACAACCTGGTGTAGGTCAAACAACTGTTATTTTTTGGAGTGTTGTAAAAATCCACATTTCTAATAAGACAAAAAGTGCTGATAACAATCTATTGCCCTTACAACATCATTTTGGGAATCAGAGAGGAAGAACCTGTATAAATCTAAACAATGAGAAGCAAAATTTATTTTAAAAATTACTTCCACTACAAAAAAGCTAATTATAGAATATTTGGGTGGGGAAAGTCACTTGAGAATCAGTTGTCCTGCAGGCTCCTGATTAAAGTACTGTGGTGCCTCACATAACAAGTTTAATTTGTTCCGGAAGTATACTTGCTATGTGAAACGCTCTTCATGTGAAGCAGATTTTCCCATAGGAAATAATGGAAACTCAGATGATTGGATCCACAACCCAAAAAATATTCATATAAAAATATTAACTGGATGTAAAAATGATGACAAAACATTGTACAGTGGCGCCTCACGTAAAGAATGCCTCACGTAAAGTATGTTTCACGTAACAAACAAAAATTTCTCCAGGATTCTGCTTCACGTAAAGAAAGTGCTTCACGTAAAGAAAACATTTGTTGGCAGTTGGGGCAGACATGCTGGCCGGCAGCCTGTTTAAAAAGCATCAGGGCTGCCTAGCGCACCTGCCCGTAGCGAAAGCAACACTTCTACGCTGTTCCTCCTGTGGCCGGGCGTCTGCTGGACAAAGGGAGGGAAGAGCAGTGGAGAAGAGGGAAGCAGCTCAGGGCTAGCCAGAAGGAAGCAGGGGAGAGAGAGGCTCAGGATGGAGAGAAGGAGAAAGTGGGGAGACACTTTGAAGGTGTCTTGGATTGCAGCCTCCTCACCAAATCTACCCAGAAATAAGCCCCATTGTGTTAAATGGGTCTTACTCCCAGGAAAGTGTCTTTAGGACTGCAGCCTAAGTAGACTTCATATGATCATGCACATTGAATGCATGTTTTGAATTCAATTCCAGTGTTTTGTCATCATTTTTACATCCAGTTAATATTTTTATATGAATATTTTTGGGGCTGTGGAACCAATCATCTGAGTTTCCATAATTTCCTATGGGAAAATCCACTTTACATAAAGAAAGTTTCACATAAAGAAACTGCCTCCGGAACGAATTAATTCTGTTACGTGAGGCGCCAATGTAATTGAATTACTGCTGTTCTCTCCCTCTGCCCAGTGGACGCCTGGCTACAGGAGGAACAGCACGGACATGTTGCTTTCGCTACGGGCAGGCGCATTTGTGAGCCCTGATGCTTTTTAAAAGGGCTGCTGGCCAGCGTGTCTGCCCCACCTGCCAACAAGTGTGTTTGTTACGTGAAGCAGAATCCTAGAGAAATTTTTGCTTGTTATGTGGATCACTTGTTAAGTGAGGCACTTATTAAGCGAGGTACCACTGTACTTACCTGATATTATTCATTTTACACTGTCCTCAAAGACTCATGAGCTCTCACAAAAATACCTATTTTTCTCCTCCAAAAGGGCAACATCATTATAGATCAACTTTTCATGCTCTTCTAAATTATGGGTTGAAGGGATTTAAGACAATAAAAAACATTTTTACTCAGCTGTAGTTGTTAGAATATGGTTTTAACAATGGAACAAAAGTTGCATAAAGGGGGAGAGAAGATATGAGAGCAAAATAATGAACCTGTCATCTTATTTGTAGAAAAAAAAATTACCTTTTTTCCAAACATTGAGAAAAGCTGATATTTGTGTGCTGACCTAGAAATGCTTCCAGAGAACTATAAAATCTGACTTATCCACCAGACTCCAGGAATTTAGTGAAGACTTGCCTGACATAAGTAACTCAGTTTCATCACAAACATCAGCAATGATTTGATTTCAGTGCTAAGGAAAATCTTCCCAAGATATAGGGTTGTCATATGTCCTGCAAAACCGGGTCAGTCTTGGTTTTCGGGGATTGCATTCACATATGGGAAGATTTGACAGGGGGTCATGTCCCAGTTTTGTGGAAGAGAATTGTGGCAACCCTATCATGATAACATATACTAGTAAAAAATCAAAAAGCAAAGACATCCCACCTTTCCACTCCAATAAATATTTTAAATGTTTTTATCTCATACCACATTGGCATGAATTGGAAAGTCTGATTTTTCAAAAATACCTATTGTATCCATATGCTGTTGAAAATTACAAAAACTGGAAACTGAGTTTATTGTGATGGTACCTGAGATGATACTCCCAGATGAAACATTCTTGAAAGAAAGTAGCTCCAACCTCTTCATAACATTCCTTGATAATATTCCAATTTTGCAAGATGTTAATTAGTCTAAAGTAGTTCACCTGTTTATTTTGTATCTTCCTAGTAAATAACAATCACTAGGATGAGCCTAGTGAAATAAAATTCACTTAATTTTAATCAAACACAACTTTTTAAAATTAAAGGTGATACTTGGAGGGAGTTTCCCTCAAAGGGAAGAAGATTCTTGTTGAATCAGGTCAGCTGGTTCAAGTTTCTGTATCTCACAATAGATCCTTTATCTGTATCCTGTGTCTCACAATGGATCTCACACTAGGTGCTTCAGGGAGCACTGAAGACAAGATACCCCATACCCTATTGTCACTCCCTTGCATCTGACATTCAGAAATAGGCTATCTCTAAAACTTGGAGGTGGAAAATAGTCATCATGGTTTGTAATCTGGTTTGTAATCTGTAATCATGGACTTCTCTTCAAAATTATCTGTTCAATTCCCTTGGAAAGGCATCTATGCCAGATAAAATTACCACATCCTATGCAAGGAGTTCCATAGACTAATAAACAATCGGTAAAGAAATATTTCCTTTTGTATGTTTTAAGTCTCCTGAAACTCCGTTTTACTAATACATCTTTTGGTTCTGGTATTATACAAGAGGGAAAAGAACATCCCTTTAAACAAGGCTAATGTCAGGCTATTTTGCATTCTAGGCCAGACTAACTACTTACACCCTCTCAATAGATACAGATGATATAGATATAGATATATCATTGAGAAATCCTATCCCATTAACTTGCATCAACTCAATAGCTGAGTGGACCCATGGTGGATGCTGTGGCTTACAGATGTTCCCGTACACTGAGGAAGCCACATCATTCTGAATCTTGACCATGGGATACACTGGAATTTATGCTGCCCAAACAGAAAAGATCTTCCTCACCCCTCACTATAGTTTGGTCCATGAAAAAAATTCATATATGTCAACATTAGTGGCAGTCATGGAAAGAATACTGACCTAGATAGACCAACAATTCGACTCAGTGGCTTTGGTACATCAAAGTACAGCTTGGAGTTGAAGCAGGCCATATACAAAATGAATGGTGCAATTTCTCCAGTGTACTTCTACCACAATATTAACCCACAATGACTAGGCTGTCAAAGTGCTTCCAGTAGTTGGCTGTAACATGTTCAGTGTGGGCTGAGTTTCAACCTGGATTCTTATTACTTCAGTTGCACAGCTGTACCACAAGCAATTCAATTCGCATCTCAGTTCCACTGGCTCCCCATTCTGTCAGTGACTGCTTAAGGCCAGAAATGTATTCATTACATTTGGATCTGGCCTCTCTTCTAGTAGCACCCAGGCTGGCAGATATGAGTATCTTCCACTTTTACCTGCACAACAATCATGTGAAGCGAGTTAGGTTGAAAAACCGTGATTTCCCAACTATCTGTCTGTGAGCAAGCAGGGATTTAGAGTTGAGCTTTATTCTGAGCCTGGATTTTGTGAGTTTCCATTCACTATCATACACCACATCGAATCTCAGTTATATTGAATTGCTGAATGTGGGAAATCATGAAATCCATCAAAGGCTTTCAGAAATTGGAGTCCCACTTCAGGTAGGAAATTGTAAGCTGAACATGTGTCATGTTTTTTGAATGGGAAAAAGGGATGAGCTGTTCTATAGCAAGTGAGGCACCAGTTGTATCCAACTTTGCAGAAGTGATGCAACCCTGAGGTAAGGGAACAAATGTTTCTTTACCTTGAGGAGGCCTCAGTTACTGCCCTCCACTGCAGTAACACATGCACTGTTGTCACATCTACATCAGTGCTGGAAAATTGTATAAGACTGGGCCCGTATACCAGTTACCGAAAACTACATTAGCACACAAAATGGGTTCCACCCTACAATCCAGAGTAACTACAGGAGCACATAAGAGACATTATGTGCACCCATAGTTACTGCACCACCTAGTGAAAACCTATGGGAAATTTATATTGCAATCCAGAGTAAATTGTTCTTACATCGGAACAAGGACTCCCTGTAGTTATTCTGGATTGTGCCCTTAGTTAATCTGAACAAACCAGTGAAGCTCAGCACTAAAGCAGGCCTCCGTCAGTCTTGGAAGACTATGGTATTGTGCTTAGTGCTGCATACGCTGCATGCAAAGCACGAAAGCCCAGGTTGGATTGTTATGGAGGATAGGCATATCCTCCCAAGCTGCAAATCCAAGCAGCAAATCCCCCCTCTCCATGCCACTGAATTAGTCCAATGGAAAGGCAGAGCCAATACGATTGGATCCAGCTGGGCGAAGGACAGGAGCTCACCCTGTCTTGTGGATCACCTGGGTCTCGAACCCTGGCCTGCTGGTTAACAGGCACTTATCAATAATAACTGCAATAACAATGATTAATAAACATGGAGGGCCTCTGATTAAGCATATGGTTGAGCTATCTTGGAAATCCCTTCTCCACATTTCTGATTAATGTGACAAATGTCATTTTCTGTGCCCTGCTCATTAACCATAGCACAACACATAATCAGATGGATGGAAGAAGGAGGGGCTGACTGGAAGACTGAAATAGATGTAATTTTCTTTAACGACGCTACCTGGGGAATGTTGCATTGCTGAAATCCACTATTAATATCCAGCACTCACCTTGACTTTTCATTTCAGACACCTTGTTTATCAGACTTGCTCAGTCCCTGCCAGAGTCTCTGCTCATGTCAGACTGACTTTGGTTTAGTTACCCTGCTTTCTGGGGTCTGACGGCGGGATGGAAAACACTTTCAGTTTAATGGAGAGAGAATAACTACACTACCTGGTGCCCAAAATGAAGTAAGTGGGCAAAGTGGTCATTAGCACACCAAGTTGCAATTCAAAAATCTCTCAATTTGACTGAAGCTCATGGACATGTACCAATCAAGTTTTACTAGTTAAGCCACAGTGTGGGCTCTCGGCAAGCTTTTCACAAGCTTGCTGGGCTTTCTTTAGCGCTTCAGAAAGACTAGCAATTCCCGCATGGAAACTTTTGGGAAAGATGCTTTCCCCCCTTCTCGATTCCTTTATGTTTATTGTGTCTGGTTCCTTAGGAAACTCCAGATGTAAAATTTCACATCTCTGCAGAAAATTACCAAAGCACTTTTCGTTTTAAACTTGAGGTCAGCTTGAGCTCAGACAAATTCTCCCATTGACTTGGTAGAAGGCAGTAATTGTTTAAGGCAAGTCTGAATAAGAACTAAATAAAAGCCTTGCAGAGGAGTCCATGTAGAGCATTATCTCCGCAGAGAGGGAATCAAGCCTTACATCTCTAAGGCATAACAATTCTGATTGCTACATGCTCCGATTTTACAGAAAGCCTATGCCTGAAAGCTTGGCAAAATAGGACAGGGGAGAGATTAAGACTGTGGCATCTTTGTGGTTAATGTAGGGCACTGAGCTAGAGAGAATATTTTAGAAGTGTTGCTTTTTGCCACTTAATTAATAAACTGATTCAAGGAAACATCACAAAACTGCTGTACTGGTGAAAGATTGAGGATGTTTACTAGAGATATTCATCTCAACTGATCAACAAACAAAACTCACTGTTATGTCATCTTCTGTTCAAAACTTTATTTTATTTAAAGTTGCCATCTAAACTGTTCAATAGGCACCAAACACTCTTTCACACAAAACAGTGCCCATTGTGGACCCATCAAGAAAAATAAATTATTCTGTTTTCCCCAGCTGGATACCAGCATTTTGTTGCCGGGAAAATGTAGACTTACTGCAATGTAGTTGAACTGTTAGGCTATGAACACCTAGAAGAATGTGGTATCACAGCTCCCCCCTTATGCACCAATTTGTGATCCTTAACTATTGAAAGACCCAATCAAAACATGTCCTAGTGTTCCAGCAGCAGTTGATGCTTTACAGAAAATAAAGAATATTTTCATCTTATGGCACACTGACAAGGTGCTAAAATTGTCAAGGCACACCATCAGTTCTTTGACCAATGACAAGATGCACCACGCTTCTGATAGGGAGATCAAATCTGCTAACTGCCTTCTAATAAATGACACTACTCAAAAGTCTCATGGCACACTTGTGGACCACCCATGGCACACTTGTGTGCCATAACACAGTGGTTGAAGTCACTGCTTTTCAGGATCATGAAAGGTAAGTGGCAAAGTGAGTGAAGCCACATGGTTCTGGCCAGATTAGGGTTGCCATATGTCCTGAAAAATGGACACTTCCAAGTTTTGGGGATTGTGTTCCCATATTGGCAAATGGGACATACGGTCTCATTTATAGTATACCTGGGCCAGAGGATCCTACATGCAGTGGTGCAAAGAAGAGCTCTGCTGATGCTGATAAGTTGGCAGAGTGGGCAGAACAGCATGGGAAGATCTGGTCAGTATGGGAGAGAAGGACCAAAGGATTGTGAGAGATGGGTGATGACACACCAAATGAGTGACATTCGCCAGATGCTATCTTCTCTGGAGTGTTTGGTTGAGCTGGTGAACTCCTGACACAGCCTCCCAAACACAGGCCAAACATTTTCAAATACATTCCTCTCAATCCTATATTTTCATATGCTTTTGGAGGGCATGGAGATGTTTTTAGTATGCCAGGTCCGGAGGGATGTTGACTGTCTTCCTATGGCTAAGACAACTGTGCTTATGCTGTTTTACCCCCAATCCTCCCCAGTTTTAATGACAGGTTGAGTCTCAGCATCTGCAACGGTTCTGTTCCATTTGTACCACCATTACCATCAGAAGGATGCACTTTTTACTGCACAGCGAGATCTCTGTTCTGCCCCAACAAGTCAAGCATAACCATGTGTCACTAAAGGTGGAATGAAGCAAAATTCTCCCTGTTCAGTGCTGGTGGGTAATGAAACTGTCAGCGTAGCATGGAAATGTTGCTCTGTTTGCCTAGACAATGGAGATACATTTTTTCTTACTCCAGTTTCAGCAGCAAGTTTGGGAGCAAGGGAGCCATGGCTGTGGAGCTATGCAAAAATGTTCAAAAGAGGGGAAGGCAAGGGATTTTCATGATCAGTTTCATGCCCACTGTGAGGGGAAGAAGATGACCCCCCAGGAGGAGTTAGAAGAAGATCTAATGTGGCTGGACATATCCCAGGAGGAAGGGGACCCAGAGTGCCACTGTGGATCTGCTACGCGATACAACCCACCTCCGATTCCTCCCTGGGAGAAAGAGAGGAGAGAAAGGGAGGCCGAAGCCATCGTGGCAGACACCATGACTCCTGAGGAGTGGCAGGCTATGGTGGAGCGGGATGAGCGAATGGAAGAGGAGAGAAAGCGGATGGTGGCAGGGTATTGGTGGTGCAGGAAGGAGCAAGCCTACCGCCATCCCGGGGGGTTGTCAACCAGTTGCAGTTTGAGGAGGCCGGGCATGGATAAGGGCCCAGCATGGTGGTGCAACCTACCTCCCCCTCCGAGGTCTGAGGGTTGGAAGCTCCCAAGAGGGAGGGGACCATGGAGAGATATTTAAGGAAAGGCGGGAAGGAACAGGGGCAGATGGGTGCTTGGTGTGACTACTGGACTTACCTGTTCTTGTGAAGGACGTTGGAGGATACTTACCTGTTGTAAGGAAATCATCCGGGTTGGAAGGTTTTGTTGGTTGTTGTAACTTACCTGCTGTACTGATCAAGATGAATTGTGCCCCTCTTAACGAGGAGAGTAAAAGTGTAATTTTGGAAATACCACCTACCTCTCCATGGCATTATTTCGGGGAGGACGCCGTAATGAGCATGGGGGCTACACCTTCCACCCACATCACCTCCCCCCACCCGCATCACACCCACCCACAACGGCTTTTGCCCGGAAAACTTGTTTCATTTGGGAAAAAGAAGAAACTTCATATTTCTTGATCACCAGCAAGAAATAATGTTCTTGAAAATGCTTTGCAGCATAATTTCTTGCCAACCTCAGGTCAGCCAGACCTCTACCATCTCTAGCCAGGCTTCTCAGTCACAGTTATTTCCTCTCCTTTCTCAAGGGATGGGGGTTGTATGACAATGGGGTTAGTATGGCATTGAGAAACTCACAGGAAAACAGATCTTGCACTTCTGAGCTCTCCCCCCCCCCACCCAGTCAA
This sequence comes from Cryptoblepharus egeriae, assembly GCA_030015325.1. Lineage (NCBI taxonomy): Eukaryota > Metazoa > Chordata > Lepidosauria > Squamata > Scincidae > Cryptoblepharus > Cryptoblepharus egeriae. The sequence goes on along the minus strand of JAREYC010000001.1, from coordinate 63,931,249 downwards.
TAAGGGCTTGGCCTTTTAAAAAAAACTTTAACAAATGCTCAGAGAAGAACAAATTGATTCAGTACTTAGCCAAGGGGGATTTGTTATTGTAAGGATTACCAAGATAATGTATGGGAAGCTCTTGAAGTGCTGGTGAAAAAAGTTCAGTAGAAACATTCAACATTATTGTCATTTGGTCTTGGAGAAAATCTGTTCATTCCAGGTGGCTGTGCTCTGCTGTTGAGAAACTGCAGAGCAGATCAGATATAGTCCCTTTGGTTATGCTTGCAACTATACAGAAAATTTCAGGTTACTGTGCATAAAAAAGTGAAGGTGTCACCTGTGGGTAACTCTGCTAGTTGTGATCAACTCTAAAGGCAGTGCTGATCCCTATTATAAGGCAGAAAAGCCAGCATTGCCTGAAGGTGTCTCATGTGACCAACATGCTAAATGCCAAAGATGCATGGAATGCCATTACCTTACCTATTTATCTACTTGCATTTATATGCTTTCAAACAGGTAGGTTGGCAGGAGCTTGGGTCAGTAACAGGCATTCACTTCTTTGTGCAGTACTCAGGTCTCGAACCACATGCATAGTGTCAACCCTAAGCTACTGTAGCCCATACACTAGTGTAGAATATAGAACAAAGAAATGTGTTTAGCCTATAATTGCAGGCCTCCGTCAGTCTTGAAAGACTATGGTATCGTGCTTGGCGCTGCATATGCTGCATGCGAAGCACGAAAGCCTGGGTTAGATTGTTATGGAGGATAGGCTGTTACCAGTGGTGGGCTCCAGCAGGTTCACACCTACTCTATAGAACCGGTTGTTAACAAGAGATAGTACATATAAAGTATAAAGATAGCCATTTAAAAGTGGCTGCCAGATGGACAGAGAACCGGTTCTTAATTTCTTTGATGCCCATCACTGGCTGTTACCCAAGCAGCAAATCCCCCCTCTCCACGCCACTGAATTAGTCCAATGGAAAGGCAGAGCCAATACGATTGGATCTAGCTGCGTCGCAGAGCCGGGCTAAGGACAGAAGCTCACTATAATTGATACATCATAATAAGGGGAAGTGTTATTAATTTAGTCATTAAGAAAAGATATTATGAGTCAGCTGTAAACCTTCTGCCTGAACAGTTCTGGTACTTATGTTTAGCACTGGTATGAGTTATTTGCGGGATAAAGTCAAAATGTTCCCAGCTTCCTTCTTATGTACACCCCAAATCAATAATTTTGTGCATTAGAAGTAAGGAGTAAATCCAGCCCTGACTTGCCTCCAGCCCACCCCTTTGCCAGAAGATGTAAATTAGAAGCATTCCTCCACCAACATAATAAGGCCAGGGTGTATTTATTAACTCCAACTAGATATAAAAAGCCCATAATTCAGCCCAGAGCAAACAAATGCAGGCTCCAACACTCCGTCTACACCACCGTGACATTTATATTGTAGTAAAAATGGATTCTGAAATGTGCTCGCCTTTTAAGAGTGGAAGTAAATTATAATCAATTAAAAGGTTTGTTGTATTAAAAAAGGGGGCAGGGAAATAACATAAATCCAAAGTTCTTTAAAGGCCCAGAAAAGAACACGTGAGAACCTTAAGAAAACAATTTGCTGAAGAATCATTAGTTTCACGCAGTTCTAGGAATTCTGCTCCTAGCTCTCTAATGATCCATGAAACTTGAATTCAATCAAAAATGATTTAACAGCTGAGCAGTTGAACTCTGTTGACTTTTGCTTGTTTGCTCATTTCTTATTCTCTCCCTTTGTAAAGAAAAGGGCCCCCTTTGTGTGTAAATAATGTCAGCTCTTTTGCAATTTGAAAAAAAAGAAAAAAAATCCCATCGAAATGGTATTTCATTCCTCGGAGGTAGCTTGCAGCTTTATTGACCTTTGTTTTCAGTTCCCTCGATGGTATCAAATACACCCCAAACCTGATGGTAACTTACTAGATATGCACAATCAGTTTGCTAGTCTGGGGAGACTTTTGAGAGCTCATACATTAGACTCTGACTTTCCAATCCATTAATTCCGTTGTTCTTCGCCTATTGGGAGCTGTACTGTCTCTTGTAAGAATAACAGATCACTGCCGGAGCTTTTAAGCTCTATTACTGAGAAAAGCTGGCTCTGCAGTCAGGCTGTCTGCTTCAGTATATACTTTCTGTTGCCAAACTTCAAAGATCAAGTTAATCAGAGTGTATTTACTTTCAGGAATGATGGGATCACTCCTCCTTGTTTCCTGTACCCAGGGCCTCCAAGAGAAATCTTTTAAGGTGGTACAAAACCCATTTGGGGACCCCAAGACTTGCAAAATTATTTGGAAATTAAAAAAATGAGGCTAATTAATGTGCAACAAACTTCAACAAGTGCTCATTTATTGATCACTAGCAAAAAGTGTACCCGTGTTGCGGGAGTAACATTTCCCCATATGCCATCCCCCAATGGCGCATCAACACCCCATGCGCAACTTCCTCCCATGCGCAACTTCCTCCCATGAGCAACATCCCCCATGAGCAACATCCCCCATGTGCAACTTCCCCATGTGCAACTTCCCCATGCACAACTTCGCCCATGCGCAACTTCCCCATGCGCAACTTCCCCCTATGTGCATCATTCTACCATGCGCATCATCCCCCATGCGCAACTTCTCCCATGCGCAACTTCCCCCAATGTGCAATTCTCCCCATGCACAAATTCCCCCATACTCATCCCCCCATGTGCAACTTCCCCGATGCACAACTTCCCCATGTGCATCAACCCCCATGCACATCATTGCCCATGCGCAACATTTCTCCATGCGCAACTTCCCCCATGTGCAACTTCCCCCCATGCGCAACTTCCCCATCTGCATCAAGCCCCATGCAGATCAGTTCCCCATGCGCAACTTCCCCCATGCGCAACTTCCCCCCATGCGCATCATCCCCATGCACAATTTTCCCCATGCGCATTGTCTCCCATGTACAACTTTCCCACCATGCACATCATCCCCCATCCCATCATCCCCCATGCACAACTTAACCCCCATGTGCAACTTTCCCCATGCACAATTTTCCCCCATGCACAACTTCCCCCATGTGCATCAATCCCCATGTGCATCATCCCCCATGCTCAACTTTCCCCATGCGCATCATCCCTCATGCCATCACCACCCATGCGCAACTTAACCCCCATGCGCATCATCCCCCATGCACAATTTCCCCATGTGCAGCTTTCCCCTATGCGCAACTTTTCCCATGCACATCATCCCCCATGCACAACTTTCCCCATGGGCATCATTCCCCCATGCGCAACTTCCCCACATGTGCAACTTTCCCCCGTGCGCATCATCCCCCATGCGTATCATCCCCCCATGCGCATCACCCCCCTTTGCAACTTCCCCATGTGCAACTTCCCCCATGCGCAACTTAACCCCATGTGCAACTTTCCCCCATGTGCATCATCCCCCATGCGCAACTTTCCCCATGGGCATCATTCCCCCATGCGCAACTTCCCCACATGCGCAACTTTCCCCCGTGCGCATCATCCCCCATGCGTATAATCCCCCCATGCGCATCACCCCCCTTTGCAACTTCCCCATGTGCAACTTCCCCCATGCGCAACTTAACCCCCATGTGCAACTTTTCCCCATGCGCATTATCCCCCACGCGCAACTTCCCCCATGCTCATCATCCCCCTTATGCGCATCATCCCCCCATGTGCATCATTCCCCATGCTCAACTTCCCCATGCGCAACTTTCCCCCATGCGCAACTTCCCCCCATGCACAACTTACCCCCATGCACAACTTCCCCCCATGCACAGCATCCTCACCAGTGCAACCTCTTCCTCCGAACAACATCCCCCAGTGCATCTTGCACCAAGCACCAAATTGGCTGGATGTTGTTCAGTCTCCCATGTTAAATATAGGACAAAAACACGCTGCCCCCTTTTCAGCCCCTGAAGGGTTAAATTTCTCCAGATGGTTCTTGGTGGGAGTTCAGGTGACAGAAGGAACTCCCAGAATTCCATGCTTCAGGCCCAGCAGTTGGGGAGGAATGTTGATGAGTCAGCAATTCTCAATGCAAAGTATAGGGAGCAAAACGCGTTGCGCCCCTTTTCACCCCCTTCCGGTTGGAATTTCCGAAAACCGGTTCTTAGTGACTCCCTCTGTCACAGAAGGAACACCCACCCCAAATTGCACACTTCTAGGCCCAGCTGTTTTGGCAGGGCGGTGAGTCAGTGAGTCAGTCAGTGAGTCAGTCAGTGACTTTTCTCTTTTATATTATATAGATATAAAACATTATGTTAAAACATACTGGTATTCAAGTAATGTGATAATATAATATACCGTATTGATTTATTAGTAACAAACACTCAAATGGTCCTTCAGTCATGGGCCCCTCCGTAGCTCTTGGGCCCCGGAACAATGTACCTGCTGGACCCCCCTCTCATACAGGCCCTGCCTGTACCCACCAGTGGAGTCAACTGGGTGACCTTCCACATTTGCAAAACTGGTAGTTGCTCTCTTAAAATATGAGATTGTCTAGTCACAATTTTAGGCAAAGATCTTTCCTACAAGACAACAAGAAATTTGCAAACTGAGCTTGACTTCATTCTATTTATTCAATTTCTATGCTACTTCTCCATGAATGCTCAATTTGGAACAGAAAAACTATAATTCATTAAAAACAATATATCATCATCACCATTGTCATCATCATCAACAATGAAAGTACAACGGTCAAAATACGGTTAAAACAAAGGAATACCATAACAAAACACAAAATAGCCAATCAGATGCATGCCTATGCTGCTGCAGGACTTTTGGGTATCTAGTGAAACATCTTCAGTAAGGAGATAGATAACAGGAGCATTCAAGGAGGTAAGTTCTATGCAGTGATGGGATTCAAAGAAATTAACAACCAGTTCTATGTCCATCTGGCAGCCACTCTTAAATGGCTATTTTTAAACTTTATATGTCCTAACTCTTGTTAACAACCGGTTCTATAGAGTAGGTGCAAACCTGCTGGAGCCCATCACTGATTCTATGGTCCAGCAGTTGTCACTGAAAGGGTCCTGTTTCATGTCACTGCCATTTGCATCTCTGACAATGTCAAAATATAGTGCAGACTGCAGGTGAATTTTTACAAGAGTGGTGTCTTGGTGTGGGGTGTCCCAATGGTGCTGCAGCATTCACAGTGCCACAGGGACTGGGGTTTTATCCATCATCAGAGACGGCGATGTCCAGCATGTCTTGCGGAGGTTCCCACAGGCTCATAGCTCTTTCAGTGGGGCCTCCCTGTTGCTAAAAATTGCTCCGTTTGAAGATCAGACTGCACTTCTGGTTCTTGCATGATACTACCTGACTGGTTTCACATTCAGAACTATGCTGTAGATGCAGGGTTGACAGCACAATCCTATACATGTCTATTTTGAAGCAAGATCCACTGATCTTACACCCATTTAAATACGGTACATCTGCAGTCTTATTTTATAGTAAGCAACTGATTCACCAGCATGTTTTATATGATATTTCTTCTCATGCAGTTTTTTGATTATGCAATTCATTCATTCATTCTGAATTAGAATTTTATTTTCTTTTTTTTATTGGCCCTCTTGAAAGCAATAGAACAAGGTAGGCTGCAATCCTAAAGACACTTTCCCGGGAGTAAGACCCACTGAACACATTGGGGCTTACTTTTGAGAAGACATGGTAAGGATTGTGCTCTAAGAATGTTACCAGTTCAAGCACAGATGACAGTAACAGAATTATGAATTAATTGAATTGAAACACCACCTTTTTGGAAAACTGTGCATCTTTTTGGGAAAAAAATAGTTATTACAAGAAATCAGTTTTTTTAACCCAGTTTCCAAGATGACCCCATTGCAACCAGAAGTTATACTGAGAACAATTAACCTTGAAAGTTTATGATGGGCAGAACCACCCATCTCTTTAAAACATTTCATAACTTTTCAACAAACTTGGTTTTCCTTCAAATTCATCAGATGCTTTGCCTGAGGAAGAGACCCAAATTCACTTCAAATTTCACTTTAGCAAAAAATGTTAGTGGCATCTCTAATATTGACGAGAAAATATGACTAAAAGAAAGAATGGAATAAATTGCTTGGGGGAAAGAGAACTCCGTGCAAAATATTCCACAACTCCACATACATGGGATTGCCTAAAGAAATACCGAACTGTCAGGAGATTTTTCTTTCCAGTTGTATTAAGACTTCATGTATTAGAAAATAATCCATTAGGCAGAAGAAAAGTTCACTGACTCACTCCTTAGAGGTCACTGGGACAGCCTTTGGATGGCATTCAACTGTCATTGATCTATTTCACTGCTAAGTTAATAACCTAGAGATGGAAAGACTCAATATTCAATTACTTATCACTTACACAAGTATCTCATAGTGGGATATTGCTTCCTTCTTTCCTTTTATTCCCATTGCTTGAGGTGAAAGCTATTTTCACACTATTTTCTCTGTGGTAGTTTTACATTCTCCTCTTCCTTTTTATACACTTAACCATTTATTATTACCGAACACTGTCTTGTCCTCTTTATTACCTTGGTCTGCTCCTTTGTAGGCCCTGATTACCTCTCTGGGCTGTTCAGCTGCTTCTTTAGGCTATGACTGCTATGCTTTGATTCTTTTGTTAGCTTATTTTCCTCTTTAATATTTACTTTTTTGTAGAAATCTGAATGCGATGATCTCTGTCAGCAGATGTGTCAGTGATTTTATGGTAGGCAGGGAAATAGGGTAGAGCTCTTGAGTACAGAGGGTCCCAAGCTGCATCCATGGTGTCATAGATTTCTGCTCAAGATGTTGAGGAATTGTTTCCAGTCATCTGGGCAGCTCAATACTACAGCTGTCCAGTGGTGTATCCATTCCAGGATTGGGTCTGGCTGCAGTTCAACTCGGGGCAAGGAGGATTTATTTCTACCTACTTTTCGACTTTAGCAAGATTGTTAAAATATGTCACCAAACGCAAATATATGAACAAAATAAATCTTGGTGACCACATTTTTTTCTAGAAACACTAGAAACCTACAAAGGTGTGTTAGTGGCTCTGGTCCTTGAATCAAGTTGTGCAAGAAGCCAGGAATGTGGACAGAAAAAACACCCATATTCTCCTTTCTGGCAATTCAAGGCAGCTGGTCACCCAGTGCAATCCCCAGGCTCCGTACCCAACTCTGCACTTTCCCTGCAGGACAGAGAGGAGGTGAAGAAGAGAGAGAAGAGGAAACAAACTCACCCAGTGCCTTGCTTTCCTTCTCCACTTTGCACCAACTAAAACTGCATTTGACATCATATAGTAGTTATAGACAGAATGGTTGGAACTTCTACACCAGCAGTCACCAAATTCATGACCACTACCAAAAAGTGGTCCCCATTTTGTGACCTTATCCCAAAAGTTAGCTTACCATTGAGCTTATTGTTTTGCCTCTGCATTGCAGATAATCTTGATAGATATGGGCAATCACATCTACTGCCTGTTATCTCAGAAGTGTGTGGAGGAGGACATCTGGGCTGAGAATACCTGTGATGGGGAGGTGGAACAGTAAATTCTGCTCATGGAGTGGTGGACTTTCCTTAAATCCCAAATTCAGCCCCTGAGGTTTGGAAAGCCCTGCTCTAAACTGCAAGTACTATAGCTTTTGAACATAAGAGAGTGAACCTTTTCAGAGTAGGTGGCTTTGCAACCTTAGGACCACTGCACTAGCTTAGGGTGACACCATCATATCTTGCCCCTCCATCCTGAAAGCCACCCCTTCCCAACAGATGTGATATAAAAGGAACAGGTGGTAGAAATATGGCCTGCTTTTGATAAACAGAGACAGTTGAAGCATATGTAATTATTAAATGTTTGCAAAGAATTTGGATGGCTTTAAATGATGAATGGACCCTATTTGATTTTATAACCTTCCATATAATGCCTCGTGCCTACATAGACTGCATGCAGTGTAGTTGTGCCATATATGGTGTTTTTCATTATCGTTAATTATATTACCGCCTCGAAGCTCTTAAGGTCCCCATCTTGATGCATAAATCTCTGTGGCATTTTATATATTATGGACCTGATTTATACCTTGCAGCCACCTTTCTGTTGGGGCTGACTCTATTATTTGGCCTCAAACTTAACAGCAAATGTTTGGTTTCTTTATGGGAGCCCATATAAATGCTGAAAGGCCAGCAAAGTACTAGTGTTGACAATCCCTACATCTACAGTATATATAGCTATTGTTAAAATTAACAACCTTTTTATTTATCATACCAATCCTGGATGGATATGTTTATTATTCACATTATCTGGGGTAATCTTTCTGTCCTTATTTCAACCTTGGCTGGCAATGTTTATATTAAGTATTTTTTTTTTAACAGGGTAGCGGTGCTTGGTTGTTTCGGTTCCTTCCAAGTAGCATTAGCATCACAAGAAGAAAGTATATGTTAGTGCTCTGCCATAATGAAACCAGCGTATGCCATGCGGCACAATGAAATGAACCGGTATGTGAAATTAAACTCTGTAAATTAAATGTACGCCGGTTCTCTAGTTCTGTGAGTTATGATCGTGATTCATTTCTCTTCAAGAGCAACAAGTTGTACATAACAATTGTCAGTCCTTGATGGTCCTTGCAAGGCATATTTGGGCAAAACACATATCTGGGCAACTCAACAGGTATCATTGGGCAAATGCAGATCTAGATGAACATGTACACTTGGCTAACAACAGCAGCAGCATTTGTAGAGCATCTTATGGGTGTGCAGAAGTATTTTCACTCTATGTAAGATGCCATGTAAGTTGATGGCCCTGTTTACATAAATATTACTATGCCAACGTTAAGGAGGCAAGAGTTGTACCAGGCAGTGGTGAAAGGATGATTGGGGGTGTGTGTTTCTGTCCAGACGAGGGCACAACAAAGAGTGAATCAGGTCTGGGAGGAGTGAGATTAGCAGAGCAGATCTGCACCATAACCTAGCCTCCCACCTGGGTCTGACTGCCGTACATGGGGCTACTCAGATTTGTGCCAGCTAAATTGCTGTTGGAGATTCCAACAGCCCCACTGATAGTGCAATCCTAACCGCTGGTTAGGCTTGCACATGACCTGGCACATAAGGGCCATAAGGTACTTCTGCATCACTCCTGGAGGGGTTAGGCCTTTTGCACAGGTTTGAACTGGCTTTCTCATACCACCACAGGAACAGGGTGTTGGGTGAGTTGTCTTGGCCGAAATGAGTTAGGATTGTGCCCTCGCTGGGTATGTTGGGATGTTACTGGGGGTAAAGGGAAATATATCTTCTTGTCTTGAGGAGATCTCCAGCCTGCTTTAAAGCTGAGCAGGCCATACAGACTCACTGTGCCAGCGCAGCTTAAGATTCGCTGTCAGTCAGGTTAAATGCTACAAGAGAAAGTAAAGACACAGGGAAGTACCTTGGCAAAAGAAAGGGAAAATCTGGAGCAAAATATCTGGAGCAACTGAATATTGTTTATAATTCTTCACACTGCTGTCTGTAATACATGTTTTGAGCATATATATGCTTACTGAATTGCTCTTTTAAAGTCATTTAAAGTTATCATGGTTATATATAGGCAATTCCCTCTTTCTGAAGGTTCATTTTCTGATGGTTCCACTTTTTCCTTTCAGTTATACCCAGGACTCATTCATTCAACGCTTCACTCTTTCAACCTCTTCCTGCTGGTCTAAAGGCTAAAATTGTCTTCCCTGATGCTGATTTGCATGTGACATGGTTATCAATCTGTTTTTGGCATTTCCTTATGACTTTCTTCAGTAAAAACCATCAGTCAAATACATAAGATATTCATAGCCCGTGCATGCCATTGTTCATTTTACTGTAATTTGTTATGTATTTTTGCTATGCGTGAATAAATAAGTGTCAGGCTTTTGCAAGTGATATTTATGTTTTTCAGTGGCTATTTTGCATTTGCAAGCTGAAAAAGATTGGGTTCCACTTTTCAGCGGTTTTCATTTCTGGACAGTGCACTGGTCCCTAACCTGTCTAATAAGTGGGGGATGCCTATATGTTTAAATCTCAGGGCATTACAAACGAACATGACACACTACTAGCAAATGGACAAGGCCTTTTCCGGGAGAACCGGCAACCCAGCTAGTGGAGAATCGACTCAGAGAGTGTAAAAGGGAGTGAAATTCATGACTCCTGACAGGGCAACATCTGTCTTCCTTTGTGACTGCTCATAAAATGCAAAGCACTAGTTCCACACAGGCGCAGGACTGATGAGAGCAAAAAGATTTCTGATGAAGTGGAACAGAAGGCAGCAAACCCAATTTCTAATATGAATTCTGAGAGGTGCATCTGTTATTATCAACATGGGATAAAATTGCGCTTTTTGTCTCCTATCACTCACCACATAAGAGGCAAACACTTCGAGCCGGCAAGTTCAGGCAAATAGTGATCTGATTGACTACCACAATCTGTCTCTTGCAGGCGTTTGCTTGGATTCTTGAATAAAATTGGAAGGAGGAGGCAGGGAAAGACAGATCAGTTACACAGGTGCATAGTTTTTCACTGAAAAGAAGTATATTTGCAAATCCAGGGTGTGGGGGTGTTTCAGGGCATGGGAGAGCAGGCAGCAGGCAGACCAATTGGTGGACCAAGATCCAGAACTTCTGCCAGATCCTGACCAGTGTGGCACAGCTCCAGGTTGCTCAGATCTGTGCCTCCTCTTTTGGTGGTGCAGATCAAGGCTGTGTTCATTGGATCAGTACCACTCTGGGGTTGTTGGATTCCTCTAAGTCTGCCCTTTCCAATGGTCTAAGGAACATTTGCCTACTCATGAGTAAAGGCATTATATGGCTCAGTTTCCTCACGGTGCCTTGCATTTTTTTCTTTTTTTGGCCATAACTTTTGGTAGGGAGGAGATATTTCAAAGCTGTGTTTTCCATTGGATTCAATTGGAAAATACACATCCAGTTATATATGACTTGATGGGATTACTGCAAAGGATTCTAGCAATTTTAGTGATTGTGGTCACCCCCAGTACATCACCCTCCTGAGGGTGGTACCTGGGGCCCAGGCCCCACCTAGAAATGCCACTGCTGAGTAGCTATCAGCCATAAATATGTGATGGATATGAGACAAGTCTGATGGCTCCCCTGATCCAGAGCAAGTCTCTTAAAGCTAGATGGGTCCTGATAGTGTGTCCAGGAACAAAGTGGGTCCAGGTACAAAATCATTTGGCAACCAGTGATATAGGGAACAGATACCATCCCTGTATGTGACTGAGAAAGAAGAGTTTGAGTCAGGTAGTGCAGAGGTTGCAAGTGGGTGGTGAGATATAAGTCTGGGTTTGGGGAGTACAGGTGGAGGATCAGGCCTAGAAAGAGGGTGAGGTTGGCAGTGGCAGTGTATGCTGTATCCAACCCTGGGCCCAGCCGTCTTTATTGGGCTGCTCAGTTTTGCGCCCTGCAAATTCTTTTCCCTTTAAACCAAATGCAGAAATTTGTCATACTCAAGCAGGATGTCCTGTTCAAAATTGCAACCACAAAGCATATGAAGAGAACCCAAATACCTCTGTGGCTTGGATGCAGATTGCTCACATTTGCACCATGAAGGCTACTAATAAGAAAAAACCACGCCAGACCAAAAAATGATTCAGCATAAGGCAACCTTCTAGCTTTAGGTTCAAGGCATGTGACATTTGTTTCAAATTACTCTTTTAAAGTCATTTAAAGAGTGACCATGGTTATATACAGGCAATCCCCTCTTTCTGAAGTTTCATTTTCTGATGGTTCCACTCTTTCCTTTCAGTTTCTTTATTGATGCTGTCGATTTTTTTTCTTTTGGAAGGGGCAAAAGGCAGGAGGAATATGAGTGATGACATCAATCAGCAGCCCAAAGATGTTCCCATTCTTCCTGTGACTCTACCAAGCTCATATGAGTAACTCATGGCAGAGTTAACACCTTGACATAATTAAGTCTGTGCAGAATCACACACAGAGAGCCGGAAGCCAGCTGAGAAGCAGTTATAGTTAATGTCTTAATAATTAGCAATAATAACAACTACAAAGTTGAGCAACCTCCATAACATTAGCAGACAGATTTGGCTCCATTATCTCCTTCTCCCACATGGCACCAGGGACATTACTTTTTCCTTCCCATTGTCTTAACACACTCACTGGTGTCTGTCAATTAATATGCACCAAGAAGCATGATAATCAATCAGAAGGTTTTTTACCCGCAGTCCTTGCTCTGTTCATGTCTATCTGCTCCATCCACCCTGTGCTGTGAGTAAGCTCTGGTGCTTACCAGAGCAACCTCCAGGCTACTCAATTACTGAATGCAAACTTGGAGAGAAGGATTGCCATTATTCAGGCATGATTATCAAACACTGCACATTCTTGTTTTAAAGACCGTAATTATTCAGATACTTGATACTGCAGTCTCATGCCCCTTCAATAATGCATCAGGAACCTTTTGGTTCAGGTTTCTTCTTAAAATAAAATAACTGAATTTCTAAAGATTCGATCAGATTTGTCACTTTAAAAGCTTAACACAAATTAATATTCAGCATTCTGTTCGTGAAATTCTACTTCAAAAGGGTAGTGGGCTATTATCCAATTGAGTTTAGGCAGTACATGCATATTAAATATGCCTTCCCTTAAAATATTCAGAAAATGAGGCCTGCATCCAAGAACTTAAAAAATTTGTTTTAGAAAGAGAGCTTTGCAGAGTATCTATCGTGCCATGCCACATATTGTCATGACACATTCTGAATGAGTTGTATGCTTTTCAAAGAGAGCAGCATCCTGATAGCAGTCCCTACCCCCTGCTGCACACTGATAGAAACAGGATGAAAGGAGGCCTTAGCTCAGTGACAAAACTTGCTTCAGTGCAGGTCTCATAGTCAAATTTTCACCAGGAAAGATCTTTAACGGGAACTATAAGATTACATGTTCCTTGGTTAGTATGCATGTATCGTTATGCAGAAGGTCCCAGTCTTAAATGGCACTGGTTGATCTGTTAAAGTCCCCTATCTGACATCATTACCAGTCAGTGCAGGCAATACTGGTTAAGATCTGGGGTGGGCAAACTGGGCCACTTTAGGAATCCTGGTCCTTTAACAATTATATACAAGAGAGAAATTCAGTAGGTGCAGCCTAGATGAACAAGTGGGTTGATTCAGCATAAGGCAACTTTCTAGCTTTAGGCTCAAGACATTTGACATTTGTTTCAAATGTCTGCCCCCCCCAGAGGCATCCCTGATATAAGTCCCACCCAGTGGGTTGCTTACCTGAAGGATCACTTACTGAAGGATTACTGCTTACAATCAGTGGTGGGCACCAGCAGGTTCGCACCTACTCTATAGAACCGGTTCTTAACAAGAGATAGTACATATAAAGTTTAAAAATAGCCATTTAAAAGTGGCTGCCAGATGGACAGAGAACCGGTTCTTAATTTCTTTGAAGCCCATCACTGCTTACAATCACATAATTCCCTCACTTTCTGTGCTACCACGTTGCTTTTAATGTGAAATCACATTGTTTTTAATGCAAAAGCCTGCCTCTGGGCCATCTCCATTCAGTGATCTCTTGTCCACTCAGGGCCCAGCCAGTCACTTTGTGATCTTGCTGGCAAGTGGCAAAAACACAATTGTTGGCACAGCATGAGGTGGCTGAGTCCAGAGTGGGGAAAGATCACAAAAAGGAGGCTTGGGTAGTGAGGTGGGTGGCACCTGATGCAGTGTGGATCCACCACACTCCCCTATGAGGCCACTGGCATCATGTTTATTTCCACCTGTTTATTTCAGAAAACAGTTCTTTTGCTTCTCCTAAATACGTAATTTTTAGATGTTGCTTAATGCCTCACTTAAACTTCTGCCCTTCTTCTTTCACTGCACAGCATAACGTTGGACTGAAATAAATTGGCCTTCCTCATTCAAATTCCTTAGAGGAGGTCTATTTTCAATGCAGATGAATGTATCCCTTGTGATAATGATCCATGCACAAAATACAAATGTCATGATTAATAAGTTAAAGCTGTGTTCGGGAAACCTTTTGAAGCCATCAAAGAACTGTCAGGTATCTTTTTGAGAAAGGCTCTCTGCTGCCAATAATCACAATTCAGATGTTAATCAGAGTGGGAGGTGTCTGTATCTCTTGAGAATGTTTTTGGTCCAAATCCTTTCTTTTGCAATCAGGCACCTGAAATGTTTGTTTAAAAGTTTTCATTGCATTCTATTCATTTTCCCTCTATTTCTTGAGGTCTTCTATTGCCGAGATGATTGTAACTGCCAGGCAGTGGTATTTGTAAAATCAACTCTTCCCCCTAATCAAGCGTTAGTAAAGATCAATTCCCTCCTCCTTTCCTATATTATCTTTCCCTGATTGTTGAGGATGTGCAAGGTTCAGGGGGTCATGACTGAGCTTACAGACATATAGACAGTATATATGGATTCAGAAGCCAGAATATGAAGATTAATTGAGATCACATAGTGAAGAAGCAAGTGGTTGGCTGCTCTTTTTTGTGCATTCATTTTCCACCAGATTTTCTAAGCCACATGATCTACACTGGATCATGTTCTATGGCTGAATATAAATGAGCCATGGCTATGTGATGTTGTACCAGACTGTATGTGATATGTTGTGAAGCTCCAGGAGGCTGACCACAAATTTAACCACATGTTTGCATAGGATATATGGTAAAATCCTCTTTGTGGCTTGGCAATGTTGCAAGAGGAACCCAATAGATGACCACTTTATACCAGGGTGGTATTAGCAGTGCTATGCCAGAGTGGTGCATGCATCCTATGGCAAATGCATGCATCCTATGGTCTAGTGGTTGAGCAAAGGGCTGCTGCAGGAAAAGACCTGGGTAACTTTTTGATGGGGGACTGAAAGCTGATAAATCTGTCATGAGACAACAGAGCCAGAGGGATTGCTATTTTCAACTTGGACAACCTGAGAAACTGCTCCTGTAGGAACCTTGAAGCTTCCCTGAAGCCAGATATGATGACTACGCCATGAAAGGATTCCATCCAGAAGAGTTCAACAAGCTGCCTGTAGAACAAAGTAGACTGGTCTCCTTGTGGTGCACCCTGGCCATAGCCTACACATACTGGCTGCTGGACCTCACAAGGATCTCCCAGCAAGAAGAAACCACATAAACATTGGAATTACCATACAAATAAATAAAATATACCTGATTTTTAGGGGCTCTGGTATACAAAGCCCTGCAGTGAGCTTTCTGTGACACCTCCATCTGTCTCGTGGTCACTAAAAATCCACTGAGGTTTTGGAGATCACCCTAGCCAGGTTGGCCCTCTGAGGCATACATTGATGCACATGGACACTTGTGACCAATGCCCAATATGACCACTCTTTATCATCTACAGAAAATTAGATTTAAAGCAAACAAGCCACAAAAATCCCAATAGCTCTTTTGAAGGACTGGGAAATGCTCACTTCAAAACTTTCAGCCAAACCTCATGATGAGCATTTTTGAGCAGATCCCCTTTGTTTACATAGTCTGTTTTCTGAGATGCTACAATAACGCAAACAGTACTGTACTAATATAGTCATTATTCAATTCCTGCTGAAATGTTATCATCTGAAAGAAATTCTCCACAGCAGGGGGTGGGAATATTTAAAACACAATTATAATGAAAGGAAGGTCATATTCTTCAAAAAAAGAAAGGTCATGCTATGTGGAAATTGGGGCAAATTTGAAGCCAGCTTTTACAGTAATTGATGCCAAAGAAACTTTTTATGTGCAAAAGAGGTCAAGAACTAAGCCATAACCAGTTCCCCAGTGATGCTCTCTTTGGGGAGAATTTTGTTGCAAATCATCTTCTTTTCATGGCAAAGACTTTTTTAATTAAAGCATTCAGACAGTTTGCTTTCATGATCCTTTACTGAATAAATCCTTGATAAGTCTGCTTAAAACCAGGTAACTAATCTTTTGATAATGAGAGGGCGAAACAGGCTCCCATTCATTCTCATTAGGGGACTTCTTTTTCCCTGCCCACTTGATCTGGGCTTCCGTCCAGCTAAGGAGAGCTAAGGGAGACAGAGTGGAACCTAGAACTGAAGACAGTTGCTACAAACTCATTAATTTTCCAGATGGTGGGACTTAGTCAATTTAAATTTTAATAGATTTTTCCTTCCAGTACTAACCAGTCTACCTGCTGCTTTAATAGTTACCTGGGTATATGTTTTTTAAATTATCTTCAGTGGCTTCTAGAAAAGAAAAATAGAATGGATCTGCAAAGAAAGTGGATTGTTTTTCTCATGGTTACCTTTGGTAAAATATTTCCTGTTAGTTGTGGCTGCAGTCCAAACAATGTCTACTCAAAAGTGAGCCCCATTATGTCATATTAGTGGAATTTACCTGTTGTTGTGGGAATAAAATTTCAAGAATATTTGTGGTTCCTGGCCACTGCATGGTACTGGTGAACACTAGGCAAAGTGTACCAGCAGGCAATGGCACCACTGGGCACAGACAGGCACCACTGGGCATCAGAAGATATCAGGGAGAAATGGTGGGCAGCAGCAGGCAACAGTGGGCAACACCAGGCAGCAGGTACCACATCAATTTTTAGTGGGTCCTTACATCACAGAAGGAATATGCTCCCCAAATTTCATGTTTCTAGGTCCAGGGATTAGGGCTAGGTGTTGATCAGTCAGCTTGCAATGTTAAATACAGGATAGAAACATGTTGTACCCCTTTTCACCTCCTCAGGTGAACCAATTCTCAAAATTGGTTCTTAATGAGTGCTCACATATGGAAAGAATATTCTCCCCAAATTTCATGCCTCTGTGTCTGTGGGTTTGCGCTGAGCATTGATGAGTCAGCAATTCTTCAATTGATGAAAATATATTTGGGTGAAAATACATTGAATTTGTCCCCCTTTTTGTCCCTTCTAATTTGAATTTCTCAAAACTGGGTCTTAGTGGGTGCCTACATCACGGAAGGAATACCTTCCCCAAATTTCATGCTTTTAGGTCTGGTAATTTTGGCTGGGCATTGATCAGCAAGCCAAAAATTTTACATCAGTGCATAGGATTGCATGCACAATCCATTCATAGTTGTCGTTTTGCTATGTTGTTGGTTTGCCATGTTGTTGGTTTGCTAAAAAAACTTGAGAACATTGCTTGCAGATTGAGATTAAGAATTTTAAAAAACATAGAAATGAAAAATAATTCTTTGCACAAGACAAAACACTAAGAATGATCCAAAACAATACTACACAGTTGAGAAAAGCATGTGTGGATCTTGTGCTTATCTAATTTTCTCTGTAAGCCACTTTGTGAACTTTTTACAGAAAAGTAGTATATAAATACTAATGATGATGATGTTTTCTTTTGAGGGACATATGTTCTCTTGCCACTCTGATATTGTAACTGAGGCGCTAACAGTTCCTTGGACACTTTAAGAAGAAAGTATCTGAGATTTTACATGCTCAATTTTTCCCGTCACTCATTATCTGTAACTGTGTAGGGCCTTGTCAGTGCAATGCCGTAACAGTCATGATACAAGCCAGGTTATGGCCATGCTACTTTGAAAGTAAAGTCACCATTGGGGGAGGCATATCATCATATCTTTCTGTGTTGTTTATAGCTTAGAAAGGCTTTCATCTACATAGGTTTTCCATGCTCAGTACAAAAGTTCAATGACATGCCTTCTGAATCTAGTTTACTAGTTTGTCATTGGATTCTGTTGAGAAGGAAGGAGGCTTTTAGGCTGCTTATTGAAATTTACAACATGGTTTAGGTCATTGCTGTGGCATGAACCAAAGGAAAAATGTGGCTTTTTGCAAATAGAAAATCAGGACGTCTGTAATGCATTACAAAATGAAGACCTCATTTCCATATTACAAGCCCTACTTTCACAGTGAAAAATTATTAGGAACAGTTCAACAATTTAATACCAGCCATGACATTTATTGTGGTGTCAGGAGGATCCCCAGGTTACCAATGAGGCAGTCGGTCCTGTTGTGTTTTCATCAATTAATTTCATTCTGCTTGCATTCTCCATAAAAGATCAGGAAAGAGTGCTTAATGTGGTCTTGAAACTGATTGCAGATGCTTTATTCTCTGAGCTGTCAGTGCCATGAATAGGGAGGCATGGCTTCTTCAGCTCCTTGACAGCTCCAAAGTTTCCTTTCTTTCAATTATGATTACAGTTGTTATTCCACCATGTTTGGATAAAATGAGGGATTTGTGGCTCTTGTCTAGTGTCAGTGGTATATCTGGGTAACATGAGTGACATGCAGTGTCAGACAAGTGCAGTTCACATTCATAACCCTTCCCCATTTGTGACATTTTACAGATCTCAACTTGTCTAGATCTTAATGATTTTATTATATTATATAACACCTTTGAAAGATGAGTTGCTTTCATGTAATTAAAGAGCTTAATTTGATCTTGCAGTTGATTGCAAATGCTTTATTCTGTGAAATGTCACTGAAAGATTAGGGAGGCCTGCCATCCTCAGCTGCTTGACAGTTCCAAAGTTTCCTTCATTTTAATTATGATTATGATTGTTATTCTATCATATCTTAAGATTCAGAAACGATTTGAACTAAGGTTACTAAGTAGCAAATTGTAGCTTTGACCTCTCTTTTTAATAGCTCTGATCTGCAGAAAAAGGCACAGCTGTTGATTCTTATAGCAAACTGTGGGTGGGAAAGGGCACATTGACCTTGACATCTTGACTTCATAAATGTGACTAGGCAGGTGTGTGAGCACCACCTGCAAACCGTTTCTAGCAATTTATTTGAAGGCAAGCAGTTTGCAGATATTCAAGATTTAAGGATATTTTTTGTTCTTGCGCTCCCTATAAAATTTGGGACTGGAGGAGGGTGGAAACATGACAAATTTCTGAAGGCTGTGTTTCATGGAGCCAACGCAATATCTTTTAAATTAAAATTCACAGTTTAATTCAGGGTAATAGTGCCCTTTCTTTCCTTTTTTCCTTCCTTCCTTTGAGAGTCACTCAGATCCAAACTAGACATTAGGTAAGAGTTCCATTACTTGAACATCCTGCCCCCCCCCCCGCCCCCCAGTTGCATGGGGCTGGGAAGTTGAGATTTATGCCACTATGATACACAAAACATTTATGATACACAAAACAATTCCAAATCATATATGATTTATGATACACAAAACAATCCCAAATTGCTATAAGCATAGAGCAGGGTTTTCCAAACCCTGGCTCAGGGCCAGATGCGGCCCTTGGCAAGCCTAAGTGTGGCCCCCCACAAGATCCCTCTATCCGGACCTTGGGCAAGCTGTATAATACACTCCCATACATTCTTATATGTAAATTTACGTAAATGTATTCAAATTTGAAATATAAATTAATCAGCCCCTGACACAGTGTCAAGAGAGTTGATGTGGCCCTCCCAAAATCTTTGGAGGCCCCTGGCATATAGGGTGACATATAAAGTTAGATGTACAGGACCTAACTGCTTTTCCCTCTGAGGTGAATAGCATTTGGGGAGCGTGAGACGTGCACTGGGAGACCGGCAGAAAGTAGTTGAGCAACTGAATACAAGGCCAAGGCCTTGATTCAAACCTTTCCCCCTACACAGCAGCTGCTTAAAAATAAAAGAAAAAAGGTGGCAAGCTTTTAACTCCCTTGTGATATCCAGTTTTGTCCTCTCCAGTAGCATGGTAACAGGGGCATGATAAGAAAAGTAAGTGCTGTATAATAAATATAAGTATAGTGGAAGTAGTTTTAGTGGAAGTATATTCATGGAATAGTTTTTCCCAGTCGCCGTCAGAGCTGATGGTGATGCTCTTGTGCTAGTTGATTGGTTAGACAAATCCCTCCTCAGCCGTGAAGCTTCCTGGGTGACCTTGGGCCAATCTCTCACTCTCAACCTCACCTACCTCCCAGGGTTGTTGTTAGGAGAAAAGGATAAAATCTTTGTAGACCACAATAGGTATTTGCCTCAGTACAGGAAAGGCTGGGTATGAATCCCTAAAATAAATATGTGTGTTGCTGTCACTGGTGCTGTCCCAAATGGCTCCAATGGCAACTGAGAGGATCCACTTCTCTGGGGAGCTGTGATGCCTGCTCCACATACCCTGCCACCTCCCTTCTGGCTATGCTACTAGTCCTCAGATACAAAGTGTGTGGGGAGACCCGTGCAGTTCAAACTCATGACCCACCACATACACCTCTTCCCCATTACAGATCACAACTTGTCTAGTTACAAATGCTTTTATTATATTGTGTAACAGCTTTGAAAGATG
Organism: Cryptoblepharus egeriae; assembly: GCA_030015325.1. NCBI lineage: Eukaryota > Metazoa > Chordata > Lepidosauria > Squamata > Scincidae > Cryptoblepharus > Cryptoblepharus egeriae. Next base: position 63,911,047 of record JAREYC010000001.1, on the reverse strand, counting down.
AGTTACTTTAATGTTCTTTTAATCCGATTTAATCTGATGTGATTTTTTTGTGCTTCTCATTTCATGTATTTTAATTTAGGGTTCTGTACTCATATGATCTCATCTCTCTGATGTATAATCACTGAAATCTTAACTCTGTTGCAGAGCTCATGAAGTTCTAATCAGAAGCTACTGTTATTATTATCTCCTAGTTATTGCTCTGAGTTCCTAACCAGATGCTGGAAATAACAAGCTAATAAAAGCTGCTACTAATTCCGGCTGAAGGACAACTTTGCTTCTCCTGAGGACAAAAATAATTTGAGCAATAAAAAGTAACTTTAACAATAGTGAGATCAGGGTATAGAAATGATCTTATGTTGATGAACATTTGTAGCCCAATCCACACACAATTAAAGCAAAATCACTTGGGCTTGAAATGATACCTTTCATTTTCAAAAGTAACGGGATGAAATAGGACCTAAAATTGTTCTCAGGAGGTCTGATCACGTCCTAGCTGCAGCCCATTGATCTGATGACAACCAAAGCACAATGTACTTACCAGAGGAGGCATATTCATACTTCATTCTGCTGTAGTACTAAAGAATCAGGGATGCTGCATCTACATCCACCACCTCCTCTTATGAAATGGTACATAGTAACAGAAGTTCCAATGCTAGGTGTTGTACAATAGAGATGATAGATTATAAAAAATCAGGGCACAATCCTAACTAATTTAGGCCTGCCTAACTCACATGGCATATCTTTCTATGGTGATATGGGGAGGTCAGCAGTGGCCTAACCTTCCCAGGAGTGGGCAGAAGTGCCTTATGGCAGGTTTGTGACACTCCCAGGTCAGCACAGGTTTTATGCCAGGGCTTATGCAGGCCTAAGTGGAGCTTAGGATTGCAACTTTTAGCCCAATCTTGTGAGCCACTTGTGGCGGCGACCTCCTTGTCTGCTTCTTCAAGTTCTGATGCAGTGACCTAAAAGATGTGCTTCTGCCATACACGTTGGGGTTGCCAGTGCAAGTGGCTGGATGCCCCTCATGCATGGTGGCATCTGCTACACACCGCACCAATGCAGGTGAAGTGGTGAAGGGAGGGCAGCAACGGTAAAGTGGGCAAGAAATTGGACAGGTTTTGTTTCAAAGGCAGGACATGATGCATTTTGCATGCAGCAGCTCATGGTGCTATATTGGTTTTCCTGATCCAACACTTCCTTCCTCAGACTTACCTCAGAAATATAACTGACATGGGTCCAAGGAGACCTATTGGAGATCAGGGAGTTTCTGACAAGGTAAAAAGTATTTATCTCTCTCAGGCTGTCTAGGCATCCCCCTCTCACCGTTGCATGAAACTCACACACTGTAAACTTTTTGGGGGATAGTACTGGGCCGCCCCGTCTTAGACACGACTAACTAAACTTAAGATATGATCCATTCAGTCATGTGTCCCGGCCCAGGGAAGAACAGCCACATGAATACACACTCACACTTCCCTTTTCCTCCTCCTTACTGCTCATTTTAAATGCCTTCCTTGGAAAAAACAAACAAACAAAAACACACACACTCTTACTCTCTCGCCTCTCTTTTTGTAAACAAACAAACAAACAAACACATTCACCTTCTCCCACTCGGAGTAAGGAGAACTCAGCAAGATCCTGCCTCCTGAGGCAATAAAAAAAATGCCTTCTCTGGTGCTTTAAAGAGAGCTAATGTTTTCTATAGGCTCTTTGCTTTTTTATGGCTTTTGTCAGAGTTGAGGCAGCTCTTCCTGCTGCCTCTCCAGTTGCCCTGCTTTTTTTTAAAGTTGGAAGCCATGAATGATTACAGCCTAATCTGCTAAGGCAAGTCTTCTTGGTGCCTCTCCAGAGGTTGCTGACGCAGATACCTGCTGGTTCCCCCCCCCCCCCCAATTAGAAGCCAGTCATGATTGAAGTGAATAGTCTTTAGGCTGTTTTCCGGTGTACGTCAATATGTATGTGCTGCTTATATGTGTTTCTGCTGGAGAAGAAAGGAGAAGAGCAGGAAGGCAAAGAATTTTTTTTTATTTTTACTTGTTGGTACTTGAGCTTTTCTTTTTTTCACTTCTTGGGTTTGGAGAGAATCTGCCCTCCCCAACTACATGTCACTGAATCCATTCTATAACCTTCTTTCCAAAGCATCAGACAAAGGATTGGTCAAAGACCAAAAACTTAGGAGTGAAGACGCTATTTCAAGCACATCTTAAACATTTGGAAGGCGGGAGAAAGTTGTGGATGTCAGGAAGAAGTGAATTCCAGGGAAAGGGGATAGCATGAAAGAAAGAAAGTACAGAAGCACGTATAGGAGATAGTGTGAGGTTTGGTCAAGGCACAGTGAAAATGTCAAGAAGAGAAAATATTTAAGAGGGTTCAGAAAGAGAAGAGCTATTAAAAGAAAAAGCAGTGTAACCTAGATCCAGTAAAGAAAATAGAATGGAATGAAAGAGAAAGGTGTGCAAAGGAAATACAAAAGAACAACTGAATGCAGAGTAGAAGAAAATGGTGAAACTGAGTAAGGGAATAACCTAAGAAGAATCAATTGCTAAGAAGAGTGTCATTGGGTCAGAGAGGAAGGGTATCTTAAAGCCTGCCCTTTCTGCCCTCCAGAACAAAGAACTCACAGCAGATGCAGCATGAACAACTTCAGTCTTTAGCCCCAAAGCCGTCAGAATCATGGTTAAGAAGGAAGAACAGAAGAACTAATCAACATGAGAGAAAAGGAAGAAAGACTCAAAGCAGGAGAAAAAACCAGTGGCACAGTTTGGAATACGTTGAGATTTAAATAGTGAGTTTTCCACTGATTCAGAAACTGTAACAAAATAAGCAGAGACAAGAGAAACTCAAGAGTGCAATCCAGAGCACTATTTGGACTGACAACATGTGCTGACCCAGGGCAGGAGTGTCACAAAAATGCCATTAAGGTTCATTTGTGCTAGCCGCTGGAGGAAAGTATGGTGGTTAGGAAGGTATGGTGGTAAGCCAAGGGTGACTGGTGTAAGCCAAGGGTTCGGAAGAGTGGATCAGTGGCATTTTGGATGGGAAAGGGCATGCCTGTGGATGGACCAGACCCAGAGTGGTGCAACCAACCCTGCCACAAATGCCAGTTCTGTAGCAGCCTGGCATTACACCAGGGAGCTTGGATCTGGGTCAGTGATGCCAGTGGCACATTGAGGTAGCTGGGGCGTTTCTTCAGGTAAAGAAGAAATGCATGGCAGCAACTTCCTAACCTGGAGTATATATAGTGCAAACAACTTTCACTCCTATCAGTTATTGGCCTTACTATACTCACATGTCTTTTACAGACTCCTTTGAGACATCTAAGGTTCAAAAAACGGGAGGAAATTTTTAAAAGAAACTTCCAGTTTATACTCAGGAAAATTGCCATTGCTCTAGGCTTAATCCCACATTATTGAAAACACTTTACTCATAAAACTTTTACTTTTAACTGAGGAAGTTAAAATCCTCCTAGAGTTACATGAACACATTTAATTTCTACTGAGGGCTCCTAACTGCAATGTGAAGCCAATTTTGACCCAGCAATGTTGTTTTAATTAGCTACGTCTATGATATGGATATGCCAATCATTCCTGGATCTTGGCTGTAGAAGTTGGAGTCTCTGGTCTGAAAAATGTTATTCCATCTGGTTGATTGGCATGCAATAATGATATTCTGCCTGGGTGGGTTTAAGTGATTGTCAGGACTTGATGGTTGTTTATTGAAGCAATGCCTTGTTCATGAAAACACCAAACTTTTTACTCCTTTCCTCCATCCTGTGGGGGTAAATCAAAATCTTATTATGCGAATAAAGTGTATTTGAAAAAAACAAACCACCGTAATTGCAAATTGGTAAGGGAATACTTAAGCAGATAGTATTAGCTGGCAGTGGGAAATAGAATGGGAAAGCTTGAACATGGGATGTTCAGCCAGTATATAATTACCTTCTGCAAAGGACATAACATAATGTCGGATTAAAGTTGGACGTTAGTCCAGCTAGGAGTTGCTCATGCCAGAGATCCATTAAATAAATGTTAAGTCTTATACTCACCATTCACATTGGTCTGTTTCTTCCATTGCCAGACTGCTGTAAAGCTGTCAACTACAATCACAAAAGATGCACTAAGCTTCTCTGTACCTTCTTGCATGTATTGGAGACTCCACTGAGGATCTCTGGAGGTACACCAGTCAGGTGGTACGAGGGCAGAATGGGGTGGGGAACAGTAGAGAAAGATAGAGATAGGCAGTCTGGGTCCCAGGAGGGATGGTATCTAATCTTCACAAGCTTGCGCTGTTTGTTAACAAACCTGACATGACGTTCCCATCACCATTTTATGGCTGCCACCTCATCCATGTTTTGCACCATTCAGCCATTTGCTTGACTGCCGAGGTAGTGCTTCCCTTGTTCTGATGGGGAAACTTCTCCTCCATGCAGCTCAGTGCTCCAAGCAGTTATGCTGCTCTCAGGCAGAAAGTTACAGTGATCATAGCAGGCTCAACATTGCATGCATGCTTGTGTGCTCTCTGAGGTCATGCAAGGCCTCCACCAAAAGGCGGCTTGAGCTATGCTCTGTCCCCAGCAGTTGGGCTTCACAGGCTTGGCATGTTTCACATATGAGCCTACACCGGTGTGGTAGTGGCATCCCCACTAGTGATGCTACTCCATGGTGCCACTATTTCGTTTCAGAGGCTCATCACAGAGTTGTGCCACAGTTTGGAAACCACTGGATTTTAGAGCCTTATACTGCTTTTTGAGTTAGGTTCAAACTACATATTATGTGAAACATATAATGTGGCATTGTGTTTTTATTAAATCATAACATGCTGTGGGGAGGTGAACTTGGGTGGAACTGCAACAGAGGATCAATGGTTTATCAAGCTTTGTCCCCTTTAAAAATCAAATAAACAATTTTTTCAAATTAAAATGGTTCACAGGGGGCCAAAATCATGATAAAAATAGCAGGCCTCCTTCAGTCTTGGAAGACTATGGTATTGTGCTCTGTGCTGCATACGCTGCATGCGAAGCACGAAAGCCTGGGTTGGATTGTTATGGAGGATAGGCTGTTACCCAAGCAGCAAATCCTCCCTCTCCTCGCCGCTGAATTAGTCCAATGGAAAGGCAGAGCCAATACGATTGGATCCAGCTGGTGTCACAGAGCTGGGCTAAGGACAGGAGCTCACCCTGTCTTGTGGGGCCAACCCGGGTCTCGAACCCTGGCCTGATGGTTAACAGGCACAGTGTCTTAGCCACTTGCGCCACCCACAGCCCTATGATCAAAATAATAGTGAGGCAAACCCACCACACATAGATCGCTCTGTCTTACCATGGTAAGACATTACTAATTATTTTCAAATAATTATTTGAAAAATGTACAGTATGTGCCCCTTTTCCCATACAAAAGCAAATTCCCACAGCAGCTACTGGGCTATGTGCAGTTAGCAAATTTAGCTAAAGTTGAAAAGTGAAAGCACATCTTTTTCAATGTTGCAAATATATTGTACTGCCTACTCCTGCTCTATAATTTGCGGTGTTTGATTGGGGTGAGGAAATATTATAAAGAGTCAATGAATCATATACAAAAAATAAAAGTTAAGTGTGTGACCATTCTGTTGTGGAACAGCAGTGAAGAATCAAATGTTGAGGCCAAGGCTCTCATAACTTTAGTTAATAATGGAGAATTGTTGCAATGGATAACCCTGATGAAAGAAACCTCCAGTCCCTTTCAGCACAGCTTTGCAGAGCATTAATAATGGTCTTCTTGTGATGCTTCTGTGTTGAAAAGACAAGGATGGATTTTTTTCTTTCAGCCTCTGATGATGCATGAAGCAAAAAAAGAAAAAAGAAGAAAAGAAAAAAGTGGAGGGTGATAATATTCCTACTGTCAAATTATCTGGCCTTTCAAATAGATATGTGTCTCCCAACGTATTCTGTTTAGGGATACCTGCTGCTAAATGTTAATACCTGCTATGTGCAATGGTGATGCGTGCAGGAACAGAGGGAGAAGTCAGGGAGCTGAAGATGGTGTGCCGTTGTGGAAGAGTAAGAGGGCACACATCTCTGAGATCGTAGCCAGTAAAATCTGGCTAAGTAAAGATTCTGGGAAAAGAGCTCTGGGGCAATTAGGAACAGAGCTCTGGGGCTCAGATCCCTAATAGGTTGTCACTTTTTATGGTATTGTTAGATAATTTCATCTCAGAGCCTGCATAAGACAGCTAACAATATATAAATGGCAAAGCCCTTTTATGCTATGAAGTTTCGGCGCAACAGAAATCCATCTGCGTGGGTTGCCTGAGTGGCCTGTTATTAAATGTCCTTTAAAAGTACAGAGCAACAGCCAATACAAAATGGAAGGCACTTATTTTCAACTTTTCCCAGTTAACAAACAGAAAGAGATGTTCCCCTTTTACGTCTGAGTCTCTAGTGCAGGGGTCAGGGAACTTTTTCACCTTTTACCCCCAAATGTATTTAGATTCGCTGACGTTACCCCCTTGATTTGAAAAGAAGGAAATAATACATTATTAATACGGTGCACTGTGTCAGGTCTTTGTACACTACAGTACTGTAACACGCACAGCCGGGCATGTATATAGAATCTATATATTGATTCTACATGCAATGAAATGAAATTCTTGGAGGTAATGGACAGTCGTGCTGCCAAGACACAACCGGGCATGCATATAGATTCATATACATGCCCAGCTGTGTCTCAACAGTGTGACTGTCCGTTACCCCCAGGAATTTCATTTTACCCTAGTTGGGGTAATCTACCCCTGTTCCCTGACCACTGGTCTAGTGCAAGGTGAAAAATTCAAAATGCCCAAATATTCATATCATGATAAGACATTCTCATTGCCCTGATAAATGAGGCTGGGACTGCACATTCAGCAGGATTAGGAGCCAGAATCCTGTGGTGATACAATGGTTTGTATCATTTCAGGTTGTGGTGAGGGGTTTCTGAAGGAAGTATCTCATTTTTAAATGCTCTCATTTTTCAAGTATTTTGAACACTTTAAACAAAATTTAAAAACTACCTCAGCTATTTGCTATTGGGAGGTATTTTCTGCTGGGTTAGTTTCTTAAATTCAGGATGATGAAAGATGGATGAAACCAGAGAAATTTGGAAAGTATCAGAAACCCTTTTCATTGTTTTCAAAAATTTCTGTGAGTTTTATGATTGAGCAGGACAAATCTAGATTATCCTTTAGATTCCCAGTGCGTTCAAAGGTGTGCCTTCAGTCATCACATCCTGTGCACATGTGTATGTTCCACTGATCTAATATAATGATCTTAATTATCTTCTGGTACACACACACACACACACACACAGCAAAATCCAGAGCAGTTACGGGTCCACGCAGTTACGTCATCCTCTAGTGTTACCTTATGGAAAGTCACCTTAACTGCTCTGGAGCAAGGGGCTTAATTTCACTTTAGGATATAGGCCAAAGACTCAAAGGATGCAATCCTAACTAAGGCTGGCATAGCTCATTGGTCTTCTGGTTCCTGTGGTGATGCGTGGAGGAAAACACATGTTTGTGCACTTTCCTAACGTTCCCTTAGGAGTGGTGTGGAAGTGTCTTGCAGCACTGGTGACACCTCCGGGACAGCACAGGACTTATGCTGGGCCTTATGGCAGCCTAACTGGAGCTTAGGATTGCAGCCAAACTCTCTGAAACTCCCACCATCCAGAATTGGATTCAGGGTGGATCTACTTCCTTTCCTCACTGTCTCAAATTTACTTTTTCGATGGCATTGGCAGTTAAAGCAGATCAACAGAGCAAGAGTGACACATGTCAGGGAAATAATTGCTAGTGTCTAACACAATGTTGTTTTGTTAGGGGCTTAATTTGTCATGTTTTCTGAATATGTAAACACCAAATCCCCAGAGTTTGTTTAATGACAGGCCAATACATTTTCCTAGCAGAAACCATCAATCTAATGCATGTCACAGCTACAACCCAGTCTTGACAAAATCTAGAGTTTATAAAAGTGACAGCAGAAAGGTGGAATAGCCCAGTTGTTGGGTCTGTTATCACGGTCTGTGTATCAAGAAATGACATTTTGGTTTCCAGATCTTCTGATGAAACATTATTTCATCTGTTTATTTCATGTCTGCTTGATTGCACACATGGAATTTGGGATCTTCCACATAAATGTGCATGGACAATATTATTTCTGAAAGGATCAGTTGGGGTACTTTTCAGGGTTATTTCAGGGATATTTCAGAGGAATAGGTCCAACTGATTGACAGTACATTTTCATGGTGGTGGGATTGTGTGCTCCAGTGATACAAGGGGCTCTCCTGGCGGTAGTGTAGCTACTGGCAGGGACTCCCATGCCAGACAGGCCTTTGTTGAGGAGCCAGACGAAGCATGTCCAAAATCCCACTGAACATGGGTTGTCTGGAGAAGGAAAACTCCCATCTCAAACCTCCACTGCCTTGTGTCTATACCCATCTATGGGAAAGGCTTCAGGAGTCAACCTCAAGGCAAAATCCAGAGCCAGAGTCCTGGAAGCAGATTGTGACTGTGTACAATCACGTTCTGGTAACTCCTGTGACTCAGCTGAACCAATTGTATTGACTCTGCGTTTCCACTGGACTATTTCAGTGACGTGGAGAGAGGGGATTTGCTGCTTGGGTAACAGTCTATCCTCCATCTACCCAGACCAACTTGCTTTGGAGAGGACACTCAGAGCACAATACCATAGTCTTTCGAGACTGAAGGATGCCAGTGAGGTCCAACCTTGTTATACATCGATTTTTAATATATGGATTTGACTCAACATGAACAGCTGATGCATATAAGAATATGATGAAGGGCAAAATGCATCCTTCCAAAGCTTATTATGGTCTTGCTACTTCCAGAGGCTTCCACTGATCTTCAGCTGGCAACCTTAAGATGTAATATTCACATGGTTAACAGTGGCTCTGGCCATTAGACTAGTATATCCAATTTTTTTTAGCCAGAGGGCCACATCATCTCTTTGACACTAGGTCGGGAGCTGGAAAAAAAGAATTAACATAAATTTACATGAATGAATGTATTAGAGATGGAATTTATATGGATGAATGAAATAATTCAAAGCACTTTCACACACAGAAAGTACCCTCTGGTGGTGTGAGCAGCAGAACTCCCCTTGCCACTGGACGATTGCATACTTGCCCATGGACCGCATGGAGGGATCTTGGCACAGCCTCATGGAGGCTTGCCACAAGCCACCAAGCCAGGGTTTGGACATCCGTTCTCTAGACCAAACTCCTGGCCCAAATATGTATGATTTATTCAGGTTGCAAAATTCTGAGAATGGAGCTTCCCTCTTTATTGTAATTAGTGGCAAACCTGCTTCAGCAAGAGCTAATTTCAGTCCATGCATCCATATGTCATCTCTTGCTCTTGGACTCTACAAAAATAAAAGTGAATTTTTGCCTCCCAGGTTTGTTGAAAGTGGTCAGCAGTGGGGAATTCTTTGGCTTAAATAATATATCTCTGGTGACTTTCAAAATAAATTGAAATCTTCTGAATTATACAGCAGTTGGGCCTTTAGTTATGATTGCAAAGGGTGTTCTATAAATACTAAAATGGATTGCTCAGGTAGAACTGAGTTATTCTAATGGGAGCAGACAAGCGAGGCTGCTGTTTTTCATTAAACCAGCCTATAATTTTAGCTAATGGCACGGGTTCATTTATACTTTCTCACTTCTCTGTATATGCCGCATGAAGAATGAAATTCTCAGTAATAGCTAAACATAAAAATAAGTGTCTATTTAAATCATATTATAATGATTTAGTAGTTGGGCTAGGCAAGTTTAAATCTATCTATTGTGTGATAAATGTAAACTTGTGAAGGTTTTTTTTTTTAATGAACCCTTGAAAAAGAGTAGTTAAAAGAAAAGAAGTGACATTGGCAGAATTCTTTAAGGGCTTTGATGTGAAAAATGCCATCCTCATCAACACCTCTGCATCAACGCTGTTGCACATCTGCAGGAATATGGACTGCTGTAACATCAGTCTGAGGGGCTTAAAGGGTCAGGGAGCATCAGCACTCTAAGGCTGCAATCCTAATTCCCTGTTAGTCCAGGAAGTCCTTCTATGCTACTGCTGGGGCGGGGAGGAGGTTAGGCCAATGCACAGAAATGTGCTGGCCTCTCCACACCACCACTGGAACAGTGATTTGTCCTAAATTGGTTAGGATTATGCCCGCAATGCCCAACCTGTTTTTCCTTCATGGAAACTGCTCAACTGAGTGCAATATTTCATTGTTGCTATTTTTTTAATTTCTCAGCCTTTGTTCCACAGGTGGAAGAAGCGAGCTAAACTGACATTCCCCTTGGAATGAGTTTTAAAGATGAGTCAGGTAAGGGAATTGTATCACCCCTGGAGATTGGTATAAATTTGCATATAATTGTCACCACTATTGGCAGGAAGAAGCAAAACAGTAGTATTGCAGTTCATTGGAAGGCTAACAGATTTGGCAATGCACATTGCTGATATTTCACTGCTGATAGAGAAAATATCTTGCACTCAGAAATAATTGACTTGCCACATATTCCCAAATTGCATTGACATCTACAGGGTTTGTGTTGAACACCATGACGCTAATTCTCATTTCCTGTAATTTTTCCCCTGTATTCTAGTCCTCCCCCTGAGCACTTTGCAATGCTAACCTCCTAAAGAAACTGCATAGCATTCCACGTAGATGCTGGAGTCATTACGCTGGTAATTCTCCCCTGAGATTTGTTTAAAATGCCATTCCTCTAAAAGCCATGTGTTCAAGATGTGAATTCCTTGTCTTCCTCTTTGGAATCAGCTGAGAAAAAAATAATTTCTAGCAAAGTTTCCACCTGGAACAAGCATTTGGCATTCCCCATCCATCTGACCGAGCCAGGGAGGGACTCAATCAGTGGTGCTGGGATGCACAAAATTTTATCCTCCTTCCCGGATCAGACCCATGAACACTGATCCACTTGGACTTGTGCAGGGTGGCCATATAGAATGGAGGACCGTGCCTCCACTTTTAATCATTGCACAGAAGAGGGAATTGAGGCAGGTTTAGGTCATCATAGAAGGGTTTAAACAGCAGCGCCCGTCTCAATTCCCTCCTCTATGCAATGGTTAAAGGTACAGCCACTCTGTCCTCCTTTCTGTATGGACTTGTGCCAGTGAATTAGCAAGTTCAGGTCCAAGTAGACCTGTAGGGATTGTTTGTGGCAAGACGACAAATGTCCCCTTACTTTGAGGAGACTGATAAAATCCCCTGCAGGATACAGCAGTCCCACTGATTTGGCATGGCATGTGGGAATTTCAATAAGATCGGGTCATTAATCTCCACTGCTCTCTCCTATTCGCCAAGCATGTCACATGCTTTCTGTGCAACATACGGGCAACATAAGGGCAACATAAGGGCAAGAAATGGGCGTGAACACATGGACAAAAATGAACACAAGTTCAGAATGGCAGAGGGACCTTTGCAAATCATCAAAATGGCTCCAATTCTTCACACTTTGAACAGCAAATCCCATATTTTCACCATGTTATATGAATTTGGGGGAAATCTTAGTATTTTATAAAGGTGAGACATTTGCTGACTCACCAGTTCTGATTATAATGTTAACAGAATATTTAATACAAAATTAACTATAATCACTGTTGCTTTCTAAATAATTGCTCTAATTAGGGTGCCTTAATTTAGGATGAAATAATAGCACTTCCTTTCATCTTTAAATAGTCATTATGGAGAAAGTGGAGAAGGAATTATGCAGCATCTTGGCTCACATTCCTTAGTCATAAACATTAGAACAGGAATGAAGGTTGTTATTTAAAAGAATCATGCAGCATTTCTATAGAGGTGTACAGGTCATCAATTACAATCTTTTGTATTGCGGGACATCTCAACACTTTATGATAACTAGTTTGTGCCATCAAGTGAATTTAGGATAGCAGGCCTCTATCAGTCTTGAAAGACTATGCTATCGTGCTCTGCGCTGCATACGCTGCATGCGAAGCACGAAAGCCTGGTTTAGATTGTTATGGAGGATAGGCTGTTATCTAAGCAGCAAATCCCCCCTCTCCACGCCGCTGAATTAGTCCAATGGGAAGGCAGAGCCAATACGATTGGATCCAGTTGGCGTCGCAGAGCTGGGCTAAGGACAGGAGCTCACCCTGTCTTGTGGGGCCGACCTGGGAATCGAACCCTGGCCTCCTGGTTAACAGGCACAGTGTCTTAGCCACTTGCGCCACAGCCAACCCTGTAGGATAGCATTATGTACTTATTTTTATATGACAAAAACATCATACTGTAATGACTTCTCAGTAATCTTTCTTCAAATACTGTAACTGTTCTTGACCAGCATTTTGACTCTTCACATTAACATTTCCCTATATTTTAAATTTCACAACTGTGCTTTATTTTAAAAAACACACTTATTGTAAATATCATCAGCACATAGTAGTTTTGATTCCATCGAAAGTTCCTGGGGAGGCCATCTGTCTAGCTAAAAGCAGGCCTCCGTCAGTCTTGGAAGACTATCGTATCGTGCTCGGCGCTGCATACGCTGCATGCAAAGCACGAAAGCCTGGGTTGGATTGTCTAGCTATTCCACAAGGAAATTCATTCCCTTCTATATAACTTCATTCTCTGTTCACTGTAATTTCCATTTTGCCTTCAGGGATAACCCCACATGAAGCACTCCACATTCGCAACTTGGGAATTTACCAAAGCATGAATGACAGTGACCAGGTGATTATTTTAAAGAAGTATCTTGTAGGTGCCTAACAGCTGTATATGAGGGGATATCTTCCTGGCTACAGCTTCAGTCTGTGCATCTGGGACATGCTCCAGATGCAAGGGAATCACCATGTTTCAGTTATGGTCCTTCAGTGGGTCCTTCATGCTTGGAGGGAAATGTGACTCCCATCAAGAAGCAAACCAACTACTTAAGCTCCTGGCTCTTAAGATCAGAAACACTTGGATAAAACTCAGCATGTATATATGGGGGTTCTGTGAAACCTGGGGTATGGGTGAACACCTCCAACCTGGTACTCTCCAGACCCACATGAGCTCTCCTCCCCCCATCTTTTGGGGGAGGCGTGTTCTGAGCCCAGCAGAAGCTGCACATGTCCATAGATGACCTCAGTTAAGCTGAGACTGAGCTAGACAATGTTAAAAAAATTTCCAGTTCCTCCATGGAATTGCCTTATAAGGCATTTAAAATGTCACTAATTTTAATGGAGAAATTAGAAGTCACATTTTTTTTATCCACAGACCCAATCCCTAAATATAGAACAGATGATTTCAACAGTATAGCTGTGGCAGGAGATCTATGGTAAAATGTGGAAAGGGATGAAAAGCAGAACTCCTATTTTGTACGCTTCCAAAAAATTTTTGACACAGGAGATTTTAGAGTATCTTTCCCATGTAAATTGCCTGGAATAAAGGAACAATCCAATGGCCATAAAGGCAGTATAGTAACTGTTGTTATCTTCAACTCAGGAGTGCCATCATTCATTCATTCATTCATTCATTCATTCATTCATTCATTCATTCATTCATTCATTCATTCATCTACTTCTGTCTATGTCATCTTTTAATTTTGGTATTTAAAAAAAATTCACAAAGGTTTTTTTTTTTCTATATATATGTTTCTGAGATAGAAGCAAGCCAACACAGATTAAAGAGAGGGACAAGTGAAAGTGGTTGTTTTCCCTGACTCATTGCGGAACCATACATTTGAAATTAAAATAATGCTATAGACCTTGGTAACTCCATTAAAACAAATAGGAGCTACTTCAAAGGAAGTATGCTTAGGGAAGGAGCATGAATTTGAAATGTACCACTGCATCTCTTTTAGAAATCTAATCTGTGGTACAAAGCTTGCTCCTCTCTGTAATGTTCTTTGCCCCTTCTGTGTCACTAGGCTTTCTTTGCTGGTGCTGCTACTGGGTAGAGATAGGTAGGGAAAAATTCATACAGTCTAGGAATCTTACCGTTAGTCACTGAATGTGTTCGCTTGGGAGTAATACCTGCTGAGTTCAATGGGCATTCTTCCTAACATTGCAAGCTTGGTTTCTCTTGCTCTTGCAACAAAAGGTCTGTGCACCTCCTGGCCCTATGGCACTCCATGTTCTAGGAAACATAATAAGAGCTACAGTTTTAAAAGGTCTTGCAAAGCCTGAGAAAATGGATTACAGGGCTGTTCAATAACAAAGGTAGGAAAAAAAAGAAGCACGAAGACTTTGTTTTCCAAGCAAGTTACATGGAGGTTCTTTGTAGAGCAAAATGTAAAATATTTTGAAGCAATGGAGCTATAAAATGAGAGATAATGGCCTTTTTTGCTCTATTCTCAGAATAAGCCTAAGGACATAGTCCCATTTCAGTCTCCTAAATGACAGTATAATTCAGGGAATACCTTAAGTCCAAGTTATTCAAGTACTTTCCTGTTTTGAGGCTTTCCATAACAGTTCCATAATATTGCTGGTACAAGTAGCATTGATCAGGGCAAGTGGTTCAGGTCTAGGAAGGAAGCATGGCCTGATCCATCCACTACTTCCCCTATCTTCTTCCCATTCTGCTCCCCCCCCCAACCCGTTGAACAATAGTGTGTTACTGTATGGTGAAAGGTATATGGGGTGTTCATGTGGCCCTTAAAAAAGCAAGGTGGAGATAATTGCTTCATAACTGGGAACTTCTCTTTGTCCAAACTTTTTGATAGGAAGACCACAACATCACTCTGACATTGTGTTGGAGGCCGGAAAAATGATTAACATTTCAAAGTTAAATAAAGTGATGTATAAGAAGGTAATAGAGACAGATCTGGAGGATTACAAGGCTTCCTCAAGGGCTGGATAGAGGGGATTGGTGCGGACCACATCTGGGCCAGGGTCTGGATACCCCTGGTCTAATAGATCATCACACACATGTTTTCATTCTAGAAATATACAAAATCCTTCTGCTTCCCATAACACATGGGGCTAGTTTGTCTTTGGCTGACCTTTCTTTCTTTTTTAAAAGTCTTCTACAGAACATATATTGATTGAACTTTTTCTCTCTCTCTTTCCAGGTTCCAATGGAAAACTACTTATTGCTTCTTAAGTTGAAAAAATGACCTGCAGCAACCTACTGAGGTGAAACATCTCAAGGAGTCAATAAAAAACATCTTGAGTTTCTAGCTCAGGCCCTTTTCTGTTAACATAATTATCTATAGGTTTCAAAGTTTGATCCCACATTGGTTAACCTAGCCTTCTTATGTTTGCACCAATTTTGCAGATCTCATTCATGGGCAAGTGCCATCAGTGGCATAGCTAATGATCATATTACCCGGTGCAAAGCTCAAAATGTAGCTCTGGAAGTGATGTTGCAACCGGAAGTGACATCATTCCCAGGTATTTTTAAAAATAAAATTGAGGAAAATTCTGCATCCTCCTCCTCAGCACTTCACCACCATTTGCTCTGGTAGTGGCATAGCTAAAGCACTTATCTGGTATCTGGAGTTGAAGAAGATTTTGCAGCCCCCTCCCATGCATTAAAATCAAATTTAATTAAGTTTTAAAAAAAGAAAATTGTATTCCTTATTAGTTTGGGAAAATTGGGTCCCTTATAGTGCTGGGGCAAAGAGAAATGGTTATTCTTCCCCTTCTTAATAGAAGAGGAGCTCTTAGAAGTACCTCTTTACCCAGTTAGCATGGGATAACTATTTTATGATATACTAGCAAAAAGCGTACCCGCGTTGCAGGAGTAAAATTCCCCCGTATGCCATTCCCCCCATAAGCATCAACCCCCCATGCTCAACTTCCCCATGTGCAACTTCCCCCATGCACATCAACCCCCCCATGCGCATCAACCCCCCCATGCGCATCAACCCCCCATAAGCATCAACCCCCATGCACATCAACCCCCATGTGCATCAACACCCCACGCGCAACTTCCCCTCATGCGCATCAACCCCCCATGTGCATCAACACTCCATGCGCATCAACACCCCATGCGCAACTTCCCCCATGTGCATCAACCCCCCATGCACAACTTCCCCCTTGTGCAACTTTCTCCCATGTGCATCAACCCCCCATGCGCATCAACCCCCCCATGCACATCAACCCCCACGTGCAACTTTCCCATGTGAAGCTTCCCCCATGTGCAACTTCCCCATGCACAACTTCTCCATGTGCATCAACCCCATGCGCAACTTCCCCCCATGCGCATCAACACCCCGTGCACAACTTCCCCTATGTGCATTAACCCCCATGCGCAACTTCCCTTCATGCACAACTTTCCACATGCGCAACTTTCCACATGTGCAACTTCCCCTCATGTGCAGCTTTTCCCTATGCACAACTTTCCCCATGCGCAACTTCCCCAGGCGCAACTTCACCCATGCGCAACTTCACCCATGCGCTACTTTCCCTCATGCGCAACTTCCCCTCATACGCAACTTCCCCCCATGCTCAACTTCCCCCCAAGCGCAACTTCCCCCCATGCGCAGCATCCTCGCCAGTGCAACCTCTTCCTCCAAACAACATCCCCCAGCGCATCAGGCACCGAGCACCAAATTGGCTGGAGGTTGGTCAGTCTCCCATGTTAAGTATAGGACAAAACACGTTGCCCCCTTTTCAGCCCCTGAAGGGTTAAATTTCTTCAGATGGTTCTTGGTGGGAGTTCAGGTGACAGAAGGAACTCCCAGAATTCCATGCTTCAGGCCCAGCAGTTGGGGCGGAATGTTGATGAGTCAGCAACTCTCAATGGAAAGTATAGGGAGAAAAACGCTTTGCACCCCTTTTTACCCCCTTCCGGTTGGAATTTCCAAAAACCGGTTCTTAGTGCACCCCTCCATCATGGAAGGAACACCCACCCCAAATTTCATGCTTCTAGGCCCAGCAGTTTGTGCAGGGCAGTGATGAGTCAGTCAGTGAGTCAGTGACTTTTCTCTTTTATATATATAGATGTACTTTACATGATATACTGTATATACTGAGATTCATATTAACACCTTATTAATTCCATACAGTATCAGAATTATATCTCATTGGCTCTCAGAGCATTCAGTAACATGGGAAAGTTTGAGTTAAGAAAATCCACTTTTGTTTCATATGCTTTTGAGTTTTCCTTTTCTGGTTAATTGGACACAACTTTTGATAGAATAAAGATATTCCAATGTTTCATTGAATTCTACATACAATTACCTTTTCAACAATATATAACATGATATTATTATCATTCATACATAACTCGTTTTTCACAATTTTAATTACTAGTGTCAAGCTCAGCTTGTAGCCCCCCTTAAAAACCCTTAGGATCCCAACCGGTTTTTTTAACACATTGTACCACAGGGTCCATTGGACCCGATTGGAAGTTTGTGTTGTGTTTTTTACTGGAATTTATTATTATTACTTGACAAGACTTTCTGAGGTTTTTACTGCTAATGAGACAGTTACAAATCCAAAAGCAGAAAAGTGTTTGAATTTACCGTTTTTCTGTAAATTCCAATTTATACATATCATCCCAACTAGGTCCAGTGGAAATTTGTGTTGTGTTTCTTACTGAAATTCATTATTTTTACTTGACAAGCAGGAGGCCTCCATCAGTTTTGAAAGACTTTGGTATCGTGCTGGCGCTGCATATGCTGCAGGCGAAGCACAAAAGCCTAGGTTGGATTGTTATGGAGGATAGGCTTTTACCCAAGCAGCAAATCCCCCCTCTCCATGCCACTGAATTAGTCCAATGGAAAGGCAGAGCCAATACGATTGGATCCAGCTGATGTTGCAGAGTTGGGCTAAGGATAGGAGCTCACCCTGTCTTGTGGGGCCGACCCGGGTCTCGAACCCTGGCCTGCTGGTTAACAGGAACAGTGTCTTAACCACTTGTGCCACCCACAGCCCATACTTGACAACACTTTCTGAGTTTTTTACTGCTAATGAGACAGTTACAAATCCAAAAGCAGAAAAGTGTTTGAATTTAGTTTTTCTGTAAATTCCAATTTACACATATTGTCCCAGGTCGGGTCCATTGGACCCATTTTGCATGGATGATATGTATAAATTGGAATTTACAGAAAAACTGTAAATTCAAAAACTTTTCTGCTTTTGCATTTGTAATTGTCTCATTAGCAGTAAGAAATTCAGAAAGTCTTGTCAAGTAATAATAATGAATTCCAGTAAAAAAGCACAACACAAACTTCCAGTCGGGTCCAATGGAGCCGGTTGGGACCCTAAGGGTTTTAAAGCTTGTAGCCTGGTGCAACTGCACCACCTGCACTTCTATATATGCCACTAAGTGCCATGACCTATGTGAGTGCTTTTGTAAAAAGGAAGTAGATTACAGTTATGCAGCAAGAAGAAAACAAAACTAAGTTTTCTTTTCTTTTATAGGGAGACTTTTTGCAGCAAACAGTCTGAATGGACCTGAGTTGGGTTCCATCCTTACTTGGTACTTTTTGCCCCAGCACAACTTTCTCCTAAAACACGATTGTTGAGAAGTATAGTTGACTTGTATTCTTGGCTCACTTGGAACCCAATGCCATGGGTGTGAATGTCATTGGTGTGCTCATACTGCCAGTGCTGGGTGTTGCAAATATGCTGTAAAAATCATTTGCAGCACCTTCTAAGTGGAGGATTTGAAGGCCCTTTATAAGGCAGGGTCTTTAGAGGATTTGAAGTCTAGAAAGTCTCTTTAGGGTTGATCTCCAGCCTCCAAACCAAAAGACAAAAGAAGAAAATGCTTATGTTCGTGCAATCAATCCCACAGCACTCATAAATAATATGTTTGCTGAATTTGACTTTGCATGAGACACAGCCACAGAAAGTATAAGGGATTTAGGTAGTCTTTAATGAGGCTGCACCACAGAAGGAAACAGCAGCTCAAAAAGGTTGGCTGATGTCTTCTTCCTGGTGTCAGCTGTATGAGAAGCATGCAGGGAGAAAGGGAAGGGGAAAGGGCTGGCAAGGAAGGGGTTTGTCAGGTTTGTTAGATCTGAAATTTTCACTAGATTTTTTGAGACATGAAAACTCTATTAGACAGCAATTTTCAACTTGCATGCTGCAGCGCAATAGTGTGCAGTGAAAGGTCTTATGTCACGAGAATTTGGAGCACCCTGGATGAAAATCACTGAAAAAACTTTGGGCTGAGAAAAAAAAAAAACTAATTGTGGGTCTTTTATTTTTCTTGAATCCCCTTTGAAATTTGCAGATGGGAGACAAAATTACATGTTGGGGGCCCTCTAGTGTTTGTATTTGGATTGATGCCTTCAGGTGGCACTTGGACAGGACCCGAGTCATGTAGCTATGCCCAGAGCAGTATAGCTATATTTGATGGGAAACTAACCAGTAGTTCTCAAACTTTGAGGGAGCTTAACTTCCTCATTTGGGATGCTGTCCTAATCTAGTCCAGCACTACTCATCAGTCTTCCTGTTATACCACTTTTGTGACATTCCCAGGCTAGCACATGACTTATGCTGGGGCTTAGGCAGTGATGGGATTCAAAGAAATTAACAACTGATTCTATGCCCATCTGGCAGCCACTTTTAAATGGCTATTTTTAAACTTTATATGTCCTATCTCTCGTTAACAGCCTGGTTCTATAGAGTAGGTGCGAATCTTCTGGAGCCCACCAATGGGCTTAGGCCAGCCTAAGTGGATTGCAGCCTAGGTCTTTTTCAGGGAACAATCAGCACAGTGACCTGATCCTTAGGATTGCATTGCTGTGGGTGAGACATTTTTGACACGTACCAGGGTCCTGCCAGTGTCTGGGAAGCCTAGGGCTCTCCAAGGCTTGAAAATAGTGAAAGAAGTAGTACACTCATTTTAAGGGCTCCCATTTCCTAAGGGCTCCTATCACTCATTTTAAGGGCTCCCAATCCCCACAGAAGTGTGATTTCAGAGATCATGCTGCTACTTTCCCCTTTCTCCAACCCCTTTAAGGGAGTCGTAGGTTCTTTAGATGAACTGGGAGGTCACAGCCTCCCAGCTTGATTTCCATTGATCTAAGCTATGTCTAAGCTAGAATGCTATACTCCAGCTTAATTCTCACCATTTATTTCATTCCTGAGTTTTTTTTTTCGAGAAGGGAGTATGTGAACTTCTTAAATCCTTGAAGCCAATAATAAATACATCATACTGAGCATTGTTAGCTGAACATTGTAACAGGTTCTAATCACCATATCTAATTGTGAGGAAGAACAAAGCACTACACTGACAGTAATGTCTTACATTATGAATGCATAACTCCATGTGGAAAGTTGATTTCCTATAAAAAGAAATTTTAATAAGCGGACAATAAAGACATGATGTAACTTTTTAAATTTAAACTTATGGCAAAATGCAGCATTATTATATAAAATTCCCTATATATATAAATAACAAGCTGTAAATTATTAAAAAACCACATAATCAATAAAATCATGAATAAAATTATATTGTATGTTGTATATGAGCAGTTACTAAATGTCTAGACCTTTGGCCAGGGTAATAATATGTCATAACAAAAAACAAAACAAAGACAAAACAAAAACAAAAAAAGAGGATGAGGAACCCCAAAATGTAGGACATCAAAGAAAAATGTAGGTTATGACAAAATAAAAGCTAAAAATACTCATATATAATGCTTTCACATACTTAGTTTAAACATTATATTAAAGGTAAAGGTATCCTCCACAGATTGCCCTGCTGGTTGTAACCAGTTCTAAGGTGTGATGCTCATCCCGTTTCTTGAGCCATAGAGCCAACATTATCCAAAGACGCCTTCATGCACTTGTGGCCCACATGTGCACAGAATGCTGTTACTTCCCCACTGAGGTGGTACCTATTTATCTACTTGCATTTGCATGCTTTCAAACTACTAGGTTGTTAGGAGCTGGGCTGAGGATGTCTTGCAGTACTTGGGACTCAAACCACTGGCCTGCTGATCTTCAGATTGACATGCACACCACCCTTAACCACTCAGCCAACTGCAGCCCAAACATTATAGATAAACATTATGTTACTTATTATTAAATTTAAAACTACAGTGGCACCTCATGTAACAAATTTAATTCGTTCCAGAGGCATGTTCTTTATGTGAAACATTCTTTACGTGAAGCTGATTTTCCCATAGGAAATAATGGAAACTCAGATGATTGGTTCCACAACCCCCAAAATATTCATATAAAAATATTAACTGGATGTAAAAATGATGACAGAACACTGGGATTAAATTGAAAACATGCTTTCAATGTGCATGATCTTATGAAGTCTACTTAGGCTGCAGTCCTAAAAACACTTTCCTGGGAGTAAGACCCATTTAACACAATGTGGCTTACTTCTGGGTAGACATGGTTAGGAAGCTGCAATCTAAGACACCTTTAAAGTGTCTCCCCACTTTCTCCTTCTCTCCATCCTGAGCATCTCTCCCCCCTGCTCCCTTCTGGCTAGCCCTGAGCTGCTTCCCTCTTCTCCACTGCTCTTCTCTCCCTCTGCTCAGTGGACACCCAGCCACAGGAGCAGCAGCATGGAAGCGTTGCTTTCACTATGGGCAAGTGCGCTAGGCAGCCCTGCCGGCCAGCGCGTCAGCCCCAACTGCCAATGAATATGTTCTTTATGTGAAGCATGTTCTTTACGTGAAGCAGAATCCTAGAGAAATTTTTGTTTGTTACGTGAAACATACTTTACGTGAGGCATTCTTTACGTGAGGCATCACTGTACTATATATAATTTATTACATAAAGACGACATTCTGTCTGATCAGAAGAAAAAAGAGAAGACTGAAGTTTTTCCCAGGAGAGAATGGTAAAATCCAGGACATGTTCTGGAAAACCTGAGCAGGCTATGGTGCAGGCAGATAAGTGCACAGTGAAGTGCTAACAAGCAACAATGGCCAGTGCAATTTAACCAATATAAACTGTAGAGCTCTTGGTTCTGGAATTATAATTGGGGCTACCCCTGTTTCAAGCTGTGTTCTGTGATGATACATCCGGTGAGAAAAATGGCAATAAATTAATATGTAATTGAGATTAATGCTTGTTGGGGTAGAAGTGTAGACAGTTTCCACACCCATAGTTGGATATCTTGAGCAGAATCATGCAGAGGAGGTGACAGAGACAAATGGGGCTGGTGTGAAAGAAGAGATTATGTGTAGCAACACTGGGAGGGAAGAGCCAAGTACTCTTGCAGGTTGACAGTGAGAAGTGAAATTGGATTATATTGATCCAATTAGTATTGCTTTGTCCTTAGTCATTCTCAGTTGTATGTGTTGCCATTTATTAAATGTCGTTATAGAGAGAAACAGTGTTTATGGTTTGAGAGGTTGGAACTGAAAAAAAGGATTATCTGAACTGCTTGGTTTGATCACTCAGCATACAGAAGACTTTAAGGGGGAACACATCCAGGACAAAAGGATCACGCCAACAAAAGAGTTGAGCTTTGGCTCCTCTGTTTCTACGAAGGGGGTTTGAAAAAGAAAGGAGTCTATCACGGTGTATCTGAATACCAGACAAGATGCAAAAAGAACTGAAAAGAGAAAGACCTATGCACCAGCATGTGCAGACCTGTGCGCCAGCATGTGCAGAAGTTCCACTGAAATCAGTATGAAGCATTTTCACCTGGGATGATCAGCATTAGTCTGGTGCATCTTAAATGAAGGACAGACTCTGTACCCCTTCACTCCCTCTCAAGTTGCTGATGTCCACTTCTGTCATTCCACTGAGTCTCCAGGATATGGAAATATCAAAGTATGCCAAATGAGTCTGCCAGCATGCATGCCGTTACGTTTCTTGAGCACTGGCCAGAACTGCAGAAGAGCCGGTGCTGTTGCTAGCGATTTGGATTTTTCCACCCACTGATGCGTTAACACTGATTGTATCTGAGTGTTGGGCTGTGTTGTCATAAGGCCTCTCTGTTTTGTACGTGGGAGTGTGTGTTTCATGTCGGATAGTTGTTCCAAGAGTGTGATTAACACTCCTAACACTTCCAGCTGTTCTGTTTGCGCTTTGTTCTCCTGGAAATTTTTCTCTCTCATGTTGGTATGGCTAGATGTTCTCTGTGATCCTTTTCTAGGTCTTCATTTTGTCTGAGTGCGTTGCTCTCAGGTATGTTTTTACCTTTTCACATCATCTTCCTTTCCATTTGTCATAGTTTCTAACAATCAGGCACTTTGCTCTATTTCTATCCATTTGGGAAGGCTGCTCTCTCTCTCTCTCTCTCTCTCTCTCTCTCTCTCTCTCCATTGTGGAGTAAATACCTTGGTCTTTTTAAAAGATAATTCCTTCATATGACTGGCTGTAAAAGTTGTCATTGTTTTGAAATCAGTTAGATCATGGCCAAATGAATGTACCATATTATTAAAATGATGAAAGTTCCTCTGGGTTAAATAGAAAAACGTTTTTCTCTATGAAGTTTCAATTGTAATGGAAGGGAAGGAAGGAAGTTAGGACACAGGTCATGTTTTAGTAATATCCTAAGACTGTAAGATAGAACTGGTAAGAGTTCATGCTGATAGGTTTTCTGTGCAGTCTGAGAAACCTCTCTCATTATTTAAACATGACAGTATGTCTGCAAAAATAACTTATTGGTGTGGGGAAATTATAGCACAATTTCCCAAACCCAACAAAGGAGTCTGCACGGGACATTAAGATTGCTGAGAACAGGAAAAAGACAACTATCCCTACAATCCAGAGTAACTATGGGAGCACGTAAGAGACATTACATGTACCCGTAGTTACTGCACCACCTAGTGAAACCCTAAGGGGAAATTCAGATTGCAATCTAGAGCAAATTGTTCTTATACCAGAGCAAGGACTCCCCATAGTTACTCTGGATTGCGCCCTTATTCTATTGTGTGATGGTGATGATGATTGATGATGATGATGATGATGATGATATTGGGAGTTGGGAACTTGAGTCAGCTGACTCAGATTCAAGTAGTGAAAATGCGCTATGTTATTGACTCATGAATTGTGTGCATGGAAAAATCTGGAAAACATTTGAGTGAAGGGCCCCTGACACTTGTCTCATACTCAAATAATGTGCTGAGTCATGTGACACACATTGCGCCACCTCCATCTCGCCTGCTAAAATTTCTTCATGGTGCATGTGGGCTAGCAGCAGCATCAGGGTATACTCAGAAGTTTGCTGGAGGGGAGTGAAACCTATTAACTTTTTTGTTTGTGCCCCCAAATTGGAAAGGCCTCATGATGCTGCACATGTTCCAAATTCTGCAAAATGTATCAATTTGACCTGGGTTTTGCAGAGAACCCAGATAGCAAGGTGCAGCCGCTGGTCCTTTCCTGCACAGGGTGACCAGATGCCCAAACCCAAATTTGAGGACAAGTCTCCTAAAATTCCTGTCATCTAAGCTAAAATTCCTCCACTGTTTAAAAAAAAAGTAGGATACTCCACCCAAAATGTAGGACAAATGTAGGAAATGTTAAAATATAGCAAAAACACTCGTATTGCTTCTCTGTACTTAATTTCAACACTTTTAAAATCGAAAACATTTTTGCAAGAGCTGTTTTCACCAACAATGAACATGTGAAATGGCTCAAAGCAGACACAATCTTTTCTCAGAGACCCCAAACCTATAATACTTGCTCGTGGCTCAAAGCAGGCCTGATTCTGACCCAGGTCCTTACATTGCTCCCAAAGCAGTCTCCAGAACTCTTGCAAGTGACTTTAACATACAAAAAAACTGCCACAGGACAAAGCCCCCCAAAATGTAGGACATGTAAGAAAAATACAGGACATGACAAAATATGAGCTAACAACAGTCAGATATATTAAGGGTGACAGTATGTCATAACTGAAAAAAAGTACAAGGACTGCCTACAATGTAGGGCTCCATGTATGTTCATTCAAAGGCATGTACACTTTATACATCTGTGTGCGGACAGGTGCATGCTTACTCCAGATGCATGTGCAGCTAACATGCATGTGCAGCTAGATGCAGGATTTCTGCAGATGCATGCGAATGAGGACCCCATGCATGTGCACTCATAGACAAGTGCATGCAATATATGCGCGTGCACCCAGATGAAGCTTACTCCAGATGCATGCACATGAGGACTCCATACATGTGCACTCCATGCATCTGAATCACTGTCATGTACTTAATTTAAACATTATATTACTTGTTAATTTTAAAACTATTACTTATATACTATTACATATAAATTATTAGTTGTAAGAAGGCTCAATTTGCTGCTCACAAGAAAGAGGAAGACAATGAAGGGTTTTTTTTGCAGGACATAATGCTTAAAAAGAGTACACGTCCTGGATAAAGAGGACATTTGGTCACCCTGTAATATATTGCTTTCATGTGCTTAATTTAAAAACTACATTGTTTATTATTAAATTAAAAACTATTATATATAATTTACTAGCGAAAAGCGTATCCGCGTTGCGGGAGTAACATTTCCTCATACGCCATCCCCCCATGGTGCATCAACACCCCAAGGCGCAACAACACCCCATGCGCACCAACACCACATGCGCATCAGCACCCCATGCTCAACTCCCCCCCTGCGCATCAGTCCCCCATGTGCAACTTTCCCCTGTGTGCAACTTTCCCATGTGCATCAACCCCCATGCGCCTCAGTCCTTCATGTGCCTCAGTCCTCCACGCGCCTCAGTCCTCCATGTGCAACATCCCCCCATGCGCAACATCCCCATGCACATCAACACCCCATGCGCATCAGTCCCCCATGCACAACTTTCCCCCATGCGCAACGTTCCCCCATGTGCAATATCCCCCATGCGCATCAACCTCCATGCACATCATGTCCAATGTGCCTCAACTCCCCATGCGCAACATCTCCCCATGCGCATCAGTTCCCCATGCGCATCAATCCCATGCGCAACATCGCTCATGAGCATCAAACCGTCATGCGCATCAGTCCCCCATGCGCATCAGTCCCCCATGTGCAACATCCCCCGTGCGCATCAATCCCATGCGCTTCAGTACCCTGTGCACATCAGTCCCCCATGCGCATCAATCCCCCATGCGCATCAACTCCCCATGTGCAGCATCTCCCTATGTGCATCAACCCCCCATGTGCAGCGTACTCCCCACTGCAACCTCTTCCTCCGAACACCATCCCCCAGTGCACTAGGGTCGGAGCATCAAATTGGCTGGAGGTTGTTCAGTCTCCCATGTTAAGTATAGGACAGAAACACGTTGCCCCCTTTTCAGCCCCTGAAGGGTTAAATTCTTCACAGGGGTTCTTGGTGGGAGTTCAGGTGACAGAAGGAACTCCCAGAATTCCATGCTTCAGGCCCAGCAGTTGGGGTGGAATGTTGCTGAGTCAGCAATTCTCAATGCAAAGCATAGGGAGGAAAATGCGTTGCGCCCCTTTTCACCCCCTTCCGGTTGGAATTTCTGAAAACCGGTTCTTAGTGCACCCCTCCGTCACGGAAGTAACACCCACCCCAAATTTCACACTTCTAGGCCCAGCGGTTTTGGCAGGGCTGTGATGAGTCAGTGAATCAGTGAGTGAGTGAGTGACTTTTCTCTTCTATATATATAAATTTAGTGGTTGGTGCCTGGTGCACTGGGGGGACATTGTTCGGAGGAAGAGGTTGCACTGGGGAGGATGCTGCGCATGGAGGGAAGTTGCGCATGGAGGGATGTTGTGCATGGAGGGATGTTGTGCATGGGGGATGTTGCACGTGGGGGAAAGTTGTGCATGGGAAAGTTGCGCAGGGGGATATGCGCATGTGGGAAAGTTGTGCATGGGGGAAAATTGCGCATGGAAGGATGATGCACGTGGGGGAAGTTGCGCATGGGGTGTTGATGCGCATGGGGTGTTGGTGTATGGGGAAATGTTACTCCAGCAATGCGGGTACGCTTTTTGCTAGTTTATATATACAGAAGAAGAAGTTTCCTTATATGGATTCCCAGAAGGCTACATGCTACTTGCTCCCCAAAAAATGGAGGAAATGAAATTTTTTCCATGACATAAGGGTGAAATTCAGGACATGTCCCGCAAAAAGAGGACAGATGTTCAGATTGCTTCAAAGGGCTTACTTCTGAGTAGAGAGACAGGTTTGGGCTCTGGGGATACACACCTCCCCTTCCTTTCCTGGGTGTATGCAAGGCTGAATTCAAATGGGGTTTACTTCAAATAGAGAGATATGGGATTGGGCTTAAGGAAGCACTGCTTATCACCTCTTCCTGGGAGTAAGCTCCATTGACTTCAGAGGGGCTTACTTCTGAGGAAGAGGCTTGGGTTTTCCGGTGAGCCCCCCATTTTCCCTGACACCTCCAAGAATTTCTTCCCTTCTGGTCAGCCTGCTGCTGCGTCAATTGACTAAAGGATATTCACTCACAGCAGTGTCCATAGATTATCTAAAGATGGAGGGAGTGAGGGAAACAGAGCAGCCATTTTTTTTCTTATAGGGTCAATTGGCTCTGCTTTCTCCAGTTAACACCTTGACTTCCAGGGGAAATATTTTTCCACTCTCCTTTGAATTAGGGACAGAAGAGGAGCAACATTTTATAGTCAGCTGTACCTCTTCACTGTTTCCCATTTCACCCCCTGTATGCTATTCCAGAAATAATATGAAAAATCATGGGGTTAATTACATGTACTTAGCAATGAGCAGCTTGGTCCTCATTGATCTTAAACCAAGGGGGAGTTTAAAAATCTTTGATTATCTGTCCTTGTCTGTGGTTACCATTGGCAGTGTATTTGGGAGATAGCAATGGGATAACTGATAATAGAAAATAGTCATTCAAGCCTATTAAATGCTGATCTCAGTGAGGCAACTTCAGAAATAATAAGACATCTATTGAAAAGGCTTTGGAGTTGAAACTTCTTAAAATTTTAATGCAAAAAGGAATTTAGCAGCTCTATCCTCCTACCCAGTTGCTACTGCTTTGCCCCAAAGCAAACACTGTATGCAACGGGGGAATGGGGAAGCTTCAGCAGGGAATAGGATGTATGCCTTATGTATGCCCCTTGCCAGTCTGCAGTGGGTCTCCTCAGATTTTCACTAGTGATTTTGCTAGCACAAATCTGAAGATTGGAAAGGGCTCCTGCCTGACGGGACAGAATCTGGTAAGCACCATTGCAGTCTAATCCATCCCTTCCCATAGCCTCCCTGCCCCTTTCCCAGGTACAGCTGCCATTTTGCCCCCATTTACCCTTCCCTGCCTTGGTTGGCAGTAATATAATACGGAAGGGAGAAGGCTGGGACTGTATGGTGCGTCTTCCTTTCATGCAAGGTGCTTTCAGTGTCCAGGTGTTGTTTTGGCCAAGGTTGCACCAGGGTCAAGTGTGTAGGCAGCCATTCTTTAAGGCTATCAGTCAGGTACATTGGACTGATTTATCATATTTTTTGTTCAGTCATTAAGTCATGTCTGACTCTTCTTGATCCCAAATTTATCATTACAGGACAGCAGCAAATTCCCATGGATTTTCTTTATCTTCTACTTCCAACTGCAGGACATTCTGAATCAGGTTGGGTACTGAGAATGAATAAAATGTAGATGATTTATTACTAGAACCATACAAATTGTTTGCCCCAGAATTGACCCTAGACATGGTGAATGCCCCAGGAAGGAGAAGAATTTTGCAGAGGATGTGTTTACTGTCAAAAGTGATTTGTTCGGCTCCACTTGGCATTTTTACTTTAATTTAGACAAGACATCTAATTTCCCAGGAAAGCACAGATCTTCTTTAATTCAGTGTGGTTAACCCCCACCCCAAACTGTCTCAAGGGTATCATAGATTTAACAAGAATCTGCACAGAAAAATCCACAGACCTAGATTACTTCCAACCCAGGGAAGAATCTTGTGTTGTATTCAGTAAGCAGATTGCAGGTTGTCAGACTGTGTTCAAATGTGTTCAGAATCCAACTGCACACCTGACTCACTCATATTCTAAAATACAAGTATAAGTTGGCAAAGAGACACGTGGCATCAGTATTTCACTATAGAAGAAAATACAAGGCACTAGCAACAGCATGCAGGTATCTTGTTGTCTTGTATTCTCCCTGAGGCATCTTCTGGGCCACAATGAGATACCAGAAGCTTTTTATGTTCATACATTCCCTGACTTCTGCGAACCGGGTAAGATGCACTTTTTCAAATGGGTGTTCATCTTTTATTTAGCGGGGAAAAGTCACTGAAAATCTTTAGATTTCATTTTACCATTTAGCTATGATTAATGGCAACTGGTAGAAACCATGGTGAATCAGTTTAAAATATTTCTAAGAAATAAGAAATATTTCTTTCCAAGTAAGTTCAAGAATTAATTATGTGTTCTGAACAGTTGTTTTGTCTGACCAAAAATTGTCCTGGACTGATTTTACCTGAATCTGTCAAATATCTTTAAAGTGGTAAATATCAAAATGGTGCTAAAAATTCTATTCCGTGAAGTAATTGTTTTGTCTGACCAGAAGAATCCTGGCTTCACTGGATGCTTTCCATGTTCTAATAATAAAAAGGGAGAATAGTTTCTCTTTGTTTGGTCTCCCATGCCAATCATCATTATATAAAGCTTTACCATGCTTTCTGTACGATGCAGTTCTACTCACTTCTACTCAGAAGTGGGTTCCATTGCATTCAGGGGAAAAGGTTGTGCAAATCCTGTACAAAAAGGGAGTGAAAATCCTGTGCAAAAAGCTTGCACAGGATTGCAGCCCAAGTCATGTTTTTCTCCCTGTTACATATCTCTATCCTTCCCTCCCTAATCTTCTATCATGCAACTGCACTGATGGAGCTCCAAAACAACTGGAGCACAAATGGGCATGTTGCATGCAATGGTGTATATGGGGAGATGTGCTCAGAAGGCCTGGGAGAAATGAAACTTTTTCTTTTTATTCTGCCTAGTTGCCATTGGGTCTTCTTGATTTATGCCAACTATTTTGCTAGAATAAGACTGAAGAGAGGAAGGGAGCAAGATAGGCTAGACGCTGTCCCTGTTAACTAGCAGGTCAGGGTTCGAGACCCGGGTCGGCCCCACAAGACAGGGTAAGCTCCTGTCCTTAGCCCAGCTCTGCAATGCCAGCTGGATCCAATCATTTGGGCTCTGCCTTTCCATTGCACTAATTCAGTGGCGTAGAGAGGGGGGATTTGCTGCTTGTGTAACAGCCTATCCTCCATAACTATCCAACTTAGGCTTTCACGCTTCGCATGCAGCGTATGCAGCGCCAAGCACAATACCATAGTCTTTCAAGACTGATGGAGGCCTGCTTTTTTTATTCACTACTGCTACCAAGATTTACCACCTCAAGTTCCTGAACCACCTCTAGCCCTTTGCATTCTCTGTAATGAATTTCCCTCTGGCCTGTCCCTGTCAGATAGGCTAGGTGGGTGCATAAAGCCTCCAGCCATTCCAACTTACAGTTCTGTCACACACAGTAATGGTGCAACAAGCATGCTACCTTTAGAGGATTACAGATCTCCCACAGGCCATCTGTAATGTTAGGCCATGAAATCTTCCAAATCACTTTAAATATTCCTCACAGAGAAAACTGAATTTTATCATGCATTTGAAAAATTCTGGACATAAACCTGAAAAAATTTAGTGAGGGGTAAAATCAGAAGTTGGTTATAATGAACCTTTTTTTTTTTTTTTGGTTAAACCCCAAGGTTTAATTTTTTAGGTCCCAAAAATTCTTCAGGAAATCCTGTGCAATAAAATGGTTCAAGACACCAAAAAATGAGGAAAATTCACCCATCACAAACTAAAATGAGGATGAACATTAACTTCATTGCCATTCTGGAATCTTCTGATGAAGATGTTATGCACATCTACAAATGTCAGAACATTTGGTTCTGCTCAAGGACAGTTGTATGTACAACACACAGTTTAAGAATAATCCATTAAGGCAGTCAACCAAAGGCAGCTTTGAATTATAACCACTGTGAAAAAATGAGCATTTTTACTAGTTCCCTTTTCCATCAAGGAGTATCAATATCATTCCAATGAGGGACTGGAGACCAAAATCACATCAATTGGAAGATGATAGCAGTCTGTATTTCAGGTCTGTCCAGAGGCTATCAGCGAACAGTGCATGCATGCTGCTGTTTTTCTACCAACATATGGTTAGCTCATTTTCCTGATGGCACCTCCTGCTTTCTCTTCTACACTTAATTAACTGTGATCCTGGGAGATAAAAACACAACTTGATATTCAGGCAAGCCAGCCGACATAGATAATGAAATGTTCACTCCGTTCCACTGGGCGTCTTGCTGTTAAACATAATGTCCAGGCTTCACATTGAACTTGAGCACATCATGCTTTGATTGTATTAAATTATCTTCTTTATGGCACATTCCTTGTTAAAGCACCAGGAAATGGTCAGTTCTTTTCCCCCCAAAGGCAATTCTACTTTGTATACAAAGGCTAGTTTTAAAAAGGAGTTCTGGGTATTTATTGTTAATTTTTTAAACAATTGTTTAAAAAATAGTCCTATGAGTTCTAATGTTTCTATGAATCATGGCACAAAGGCACACAACTGGTGCCTTTTCAGTTGACCCAATAGTCAATAGCCTTTGATACTCTTCTATTGTTGATACCATTCTGTAACTGCAGAGATGCCTGTTGCAAGCAGGCATATTTAACTGTTGTGAGAAGACCAGCAAAAGAGAAGCATGTAGCTGATAGCCCTGACTTTTAAAAGGGCTATATAAAAGACTTTGCAAAGACTGAGGCTGCAATCCTAATCTCCAGTAAGGCCAGCATAAGCCCCAGCATAAGTGTTGAATTTGGAGTGTCACTTCTGCCCCACTCTTGGGGGTGGGGATGGGGAGTTAGACCAGCACAGAGGCACACACCAATACCATGCCAAGGTACATTGTATGCTATTACCGTCCAATCGAGGTGTACTTATTTATCTACTTGCATTTACATGCTTTTGAACTGCTTGTTTTGGCAGAAGCTTGGCTAAGGACTGTGTATTTGGGTCTCAAACCATTGACCTGCTGATCTTTAGATGGGCAGGCACAGTGCTTTTAAACACAAAACCACTGTGGTCCCTGCCAGGTAAGTTAGGCTGGCCTAAATTGGTAAAGGCTGCAATCCTGCAAAGGCTGTTTGGAAGCTATTAAATGGATAGCAGAGTGAACAACCTTAAAACACATCTCATTAGGTTAATAGTTACCAGGAGACAAGAGTTTTCAGAAGGCATATAGGTTTTATGTAAATGATATCAAAAATCAAGGAAAAGGCCATTTCATGTATAAGCAAATATTGGGGGAATAAAAGCTTTGGAAAGGTAGAAGAAGTTTTTTTAGGAAATTAGAGAAAGGAGATGGAAGACGGAAGAGGAATTACCTATCCTTACAAAAGTTCACAAGAAAAAGGTATCATTGACAAGCAGAAGAGGACGTTCCGCCAGAGATGGGGAAAATTACTGCACTTTCAAATTATTGAAAAATAGCTAAAAGGACAGAGAGGGATCTTTAATGGAGAGGATATTACCAAAATAGGGGGGTGCTCCAACTACTGAAGAAATTGTAAACGCCAAAGTTGTGCTCCCAGAGCAGAGGTAGAAACTATATTTAACATCCCTGGACAGAATCAATGAACCTTTAACCATTGCATGGAAAAGGGAATTTAAAACGTTTGGTTCAACCAAAGGTCTGAAAAGAAGGTTTTAAAAAGAGAAGGGTTTAAAAAGTAGCACCTGCCTAAATTCCCTCTTCTATGCAATGGTTAAAGGTAGGCATTTAGTCCTCCATTCTATATGTTCACCCTGAAACAAGGTCATTTAAACAAGGAGAAACCATGCCTCACCACCTCCAGGGAGAAGATCTAGATGACGTTCTGGAATGTCTGCTATCCAAGATAGAGGGCGATGCATATTTGGAAAGGGAGGTCACTGGCAAAGCCTTGAAATTGGATTTTTTTTTAGGCGGAGTGAATGAAATGTATATACATTTAACATGTACATAACATAACATAATGTAACATAATGGCAGAATTGGCAGCCTTGCTTTTCTTGTGCAGAATAGAATCACATTGCAGTATTAACAAATTCACAAGCAAGGATGCTTTTGTTCTACTCTATTTATAAAATGGCATGTATTTTATGGGGATTTGGCAACAAGGCACAGTGCTGAATATATTCTTGGTGTGATAGACTTGATTTTTCTCCCAAATCATTGGAACATGATTTACCTTCCAGACAATTTTTTTGGGAGATAGAAATTATTATGGCAGGTGATTGTGCTGGTGGTTCCAAGTTCTGGCTGATTAAATCCCTATTGCCAAGCACATTTTTGTGGACCATCAACACAAAACAAGTAAGCCAAGACGGTGGTAGTGAGAGTAAAGACATTATCTTAGGGTAGATAAAGAATGAGACTTGTTCAAAAAATGAAATTTGTTAAGCATTTACATTGTTCTCAAAACAAAAAATAATTTTTCCCTATAATAAAAAATCTCCAAATATTCAAAATAAATGAAGAATATTACTTACAGACTGTCACACCGAAGTCAGGATGATCATGGGCCCAACATACCATGCTGGCTATGGTAGGCACCCAAAAGATGCCATCCTAAACAGCCTTTTTAGATCCTGTTAAACTATTTGGTACTAATTTCCAAATAGACATTCATTCATTTATATGATTTATACTCCACCTTCCCCATGCTAATAAAATGTCCAAGGCAGCTTACATAGCTTTGTGTCCTTTTCTTGTCCTCACAAAAAATTACCTACTGTGAGGTAGGTAACTATTATACAGGCAGCTTGTATAACTCTTGTTTTCCAGATGGAATCCTTCATGGCATGGTCACCATCATATCTGGCATCAGGGAATGCATTCGAAGCTTACAGCAGGAGTTTTCAGGTCAGCCTCGCTGTAAACAGTGACACCTCTGGCTCTGTCTCATGACATCTTTATCAGCTTTCAGTCTCCCATTCCAGATCTTTTCCAGCTTAGCTTTCTTTGGCAGCCCTTCACTCAAATACCTGCATTAAATCACATGGAAATATAATTCCCATGATATCTAATGGTCTATGCTAAACTCAGGCTGCAATCCTAAAGACATTTTCCTGGGAATAAGACCCATTAAACACAATGGGGCTTACTTTTGAGTAGACATGGTTAGAATTGTGCTGTAAGAGTGCTAGTAATGGTCATAGAATCTCCATACATTTTGATTCAGGAAAAGCAGCCTAATGGAAGCATCTGCAGAAACAGAGCATGGTCAAGTAACCCACAAGAAATGTCTATATCCTTTCAATGAATTTCCGAAAGGGCTGGCCCAAGATATGTTTATGATCCCACAAAGTAAGAATACCAAAACTACAACCAAAATGCAGGTTAACCCGTCTAGTTCCAATCTGATGATATAGGGTTTCTGCACTATCATAGTTTATGTTATGCTACCGATGTCTTATATCTGATGCTGGAAGGAAAAGATAAGGAAAGTGAAGGACAAGCACATATCTTGGTGAATAGCTCAATGAAACAACAATTCAATGGGCAGTAAAAAATTATCCAGCTGGGTCTGACTTTCACAAATGAGAAAGGAGAATATCCTGCTGGAATCAATACCTGGCAGTTTAATCAATACATGGCAGTAAAAGGACAAGCTTGAGTCATGGATGTCACTTTTCTCTAGTAATCTCATGATTCAGAGCCAGTGGGCACAATCCAGAGTAACTATGGGGAGTCCTTGCTCTGGTGTAAGAACAATTTACTCTGGATTACAGTATGAATTTCCCGTAGGTTTTCACTATGTGGTGCAGTAACTACCAGTGCACGTAATGTCTCTTACGTGCTCCCGTATTTACTCTGGATTACTCCCAGTGACTGTCAAAACAAGCCTGACCTTAAAATTACTCAAGTCCTATCACAAGTCCCTAGCTTGTGCGTGTGCTTCTTTGAGCTTACTTTTTTTGGGGGGGGGATTGCATTGGGGGGAATTGCATTGGGGGGATTGCATTTTTTGGGGGGGGATTGCATTTCCAAATCAAGCTCAGTGACTCAAGTGCATCCCTGTTTCCAATGAGTCTGCCAGAGATGTCGGAGTTTGCTCTCCAATGGGAAATGAAGTGGGAAATTTAGAACAGATACAAGAAATACTTCGCAGAATGTTGTGGGGCCGCCTCAAGGATGCTCCAATGGGCCAGAACTGGAGCTGCCTATTGGTCTCCACACAAGCATTTACCTCAAGTATCAAGCAGGTAAGCCAAGGAATGGGAGAAAATTTTGCCTGCAAAAGTTTGCAAAAAGGGAATGCAGTTTTAGTGGATATGATTAATATAATGCATTCATTGTGACACCCATAAAACCCAAACATTATTGAAATGTTTAAGCACTGTAAGTAAAATCTGTAAACCATGATTTAGTTTTTGTATGAGGAATGGCTGTCTGTGTGGAAACTGCTGCCTCAGTGCCTTCACGCACTCGCTCTCACTCGCTCTCTTTATTTTCTCCGTATGTTGCTTTAAGTTATTTCCCTTAAATCAAACCAAGCCCAATATAACTGACAAGCTTCTGGACTCTTTTTAATCACTCTCCTGGGCACAGACTAAACACTGA
This sequence comes from Cryptoblepharus egeriae, assembly GCA_030015325.1. Classification (NCBI taxonomy): domain Eukaryota; kingdom Metazoa; phylum Chordata; class Lepidosauria; order Squamata; family Scincidae; genus Cryptoblepharus; species Cryptoblepharus egeriae. The sequence goes on along the minus strand of JAREYC010000001.1, from coordinate 63,875,593 downwards.
AAACATATTGATCTCCTCTTGTCTGGGACCTCTGTTGTATTGGCTCTTCCTTGGAAGGATGATAGAATTGTTTTTAAAGGGACCTCTAATACTTTCCTCATGGTACCTTGTCTGACACAGAAGCATATTCATTACGGATGTCTCCAAGTACCATGTGGCGGATCTGATGACAACTTCCACAGCTTGAGTTCCATTGGAATTTAAACCCCAAAGACCTCCACTTTTATATCTGAAAACAGTTAAGCCTGAAATATTCCATATTCCCAGAAAATGAAGCTGTTTCAGCCTGAAATATTCCACTAATTCAGGTCTGGAATAAACTTTTCACTTTAACCTTTAATATGGAGCACATACCGTTTTTATCTATTGGTCTTCCTCTTTGTTTTGCTCCTCTTTCTCACTGTTTTCAGTCTTCCTTTTCCCTCTTTTCAGTTTTTTCCTTTTTTTAAAACGAACAAAAAAACAGCAAAAAAACCTTAAACCTAATCTTAAGGTGCACTGCATTTCACATAGCAGGTTGCTACTAGAATATCACCAAAATTAAATTAATTCTGTAGTATGTTTCTATGGGAATATCAAATGAAAAAGACAAGTTTAGTTTTTGTTAAAATTGAAATGCCTTTCTAAGACCTGCAGCCATCAATACCACTCCATTCCTGGCTGCAATCCCACCTTCCTGCCCCAGTCTACTCCTTTTCCCCTCCCTTTTCTACCCACTCCCTGCTTCCTCACCATCTTCAATGTTGATTTAACACTGCTATGGCTTGTTGATGGGATGCTGGCATGTGGAATCAGCCTTTTGTGATTTGATATGGCAGCCAGACCTTATTGTATGGGACATTTTCTTTCATGACAGCCATAAAGCCTACTGTGTGGCTAGAATGTTGGGCATGATTGGCATGATTTGAACATGGTGGGCATGATTTTTGAGTAACTACCATTGGTGGCACCAGAAAAGAAAGGTGTTGTGAAGAAAAGGAACAGAGTGTTTCACTATTTAAAAATAAAAAAACTTAGGACGCAATCCTAATAAATTTACATGCCTAACTTAAATGGTATATTTTTCTATGGTGGTGTGGGGAGGTCAGTGTATGCCTGTGCAGGGATCAAACCCCTCCAGAAATGGGGCAGAAGTGTTTGTGACACCCCCAGTTCAGCACAGGATTTATTCCAGGGATTAGGCCGGCCTAACTGGAGATTAGGATTGCAGCCTTAATATGTAATCTATTTACAGGAAACCCATATTAGAAAAGTGGATACAATGTATTTAATTCAAAAAGATTTGGGAGAAGAATTTTTCTCTGCAAATCAGAGAAAGAAAGAAAAATGTCAAAATGCTTTATGTTAAGGCCCATTTGAACCTGAACTAATTTGCAGATGAAAAAGGTAGGTAGATAGCAGTGCAAGTGACTTTGCCTGGAACTGAGAGGAAGGCTGAATTTCAAAAAGAAATGTTAGTCAAAATATTGAATAACTCATATAGTAATTACATACACTCCATTACTAGATCCTCTAGTAACTTGAAGGAAAGGCATTTGTCATCGGTTTAGACATCAGTTTTTCTTTATTATTATAATGTAATATGTATCCATTCAATTGATAAAAAGAACATAGACAGATTTCTTTTTATCTCAAGATTCAGAGCATTAATGTGAAATGAACAGGTGACCATATAGAATGGGGGACAGAGTGGCCTTTACCACTAAGGCAGGTGTAGCTCAACATAGAAGGGTTTAAAAAGAAGTAAATATCTATTCTTTTCTGAGAGTAAGCCTTATGGTGCATAATAGGACTTGATTCTGAGTAGACTTATTTAAGCTTGCACCCTAAGATTTGACTCTAAAGTACTTCCCAGATGTATTTTGAAGAACATTATTTGTAATATTTTAATATAGTGTGCAGAGCTTTAATCTAGAGCAAAATCCTAATCATAGGTACTCAAAAGTAAGCCCCGTAATGTTCAGTAGGTCTCACTCCCAGGAAGGTGTCTTTAGGATTGGAGCCGAAGTTACTTAAATCATTTAGACGAAATCCTTATCACATCCATAAGGGTCTAAGGGGCTTACTTACAATTTTGTGTTTTTAATAATACAGGAAAAGAAAGAGAAACATAATTTTTTGAAGTTCCAAGGACTGTCAGTGTCCTTTGGCTGTGTCTTCAAAAACAACTGCCAATTGCACTGCAGTTTTTGCTAGAAGCGGGCAGGCCATTCATGTGTGCATGTTGGGAGATGGCAACATTGAGTGGAGACCATTTAGACATCCATTGCATGCATGGTGTTTAGGGATTCCATTCTGCCATCTGGTGGTATCCATCACCCATCTGTAAGCAGCAAGTGCTTCTGATGTCACATGATCCCCAGGAAATCTGCTATTGTGGCTGCAGGCAGCCATCATGGCACTGTCCTTGCTTGTGCCACAATATGCTAGATGTCATTTAAGTCAATTAAGAGCACAATCCTAACCATGTCTACTCAAAAGTAAGCCCCATTGTGTTCAATGGGTCTTAATCCCAGGAAAGTGTCTTTAGGATTGCATCCTAAGTCAGCATCCCTGAGACTTTGGAATGGATAGGATTAGGCCTTTGCTTTATGAGGATTTGACATTCTTGATGAGAAGGAGAAGCAGTGCCCTCTTCTGACTTCTTTATGCATTTCTTGGTTCAAAATGGATATTTAGAATTGAAATAAAAAAACTGCAAATATTTTGCAAATATTGCACACATTCTGAATGAGATATTTTGGAGAAAACTCTGAATGCCCATTTTGAATGTAAAATTTAAAATCCAAAATCTAAACCTATCACTTATCTAATTTTGGCATGCTTTAAATATGACATGATATAAATGACAATTGTTTTATATTTTATGTATGCCATTTTGAAAATCTTAAACATTCAATAATTGCTTGTAAATCTTATTAATAAAACAAATTGTCAAATACTTTCTATCATTACAATTCTCTATTAAACTTTGTCTTCATTAAATACAATTGCATGCTAGCTAACAAGGAATGCAGAGAATAATCCATCTCTTGCAGCTTTCTGATTAGAGGTTGTACACAACATCTTATCACATAGTATGCTATCTGGACTTAAGCTACTACAGCAGCAAACATGAATCCATGATATATTTCAATGTCTTTTATCTACATTAGTTCAGAATACAGTGCTAAAGTTATTATCCCAGAAGTCTAGAATGTAAATATTGTACAAGTCCTGCTCTAAAGATATTTATTGGTTTCCAGGTTATGAAAAAGTGATGTTTTTGAGCTTTATAGATGTAAATGCTTTAGAATCAGCACCGAAAACCTACCTTTCTCCATTTATATATATATATGCCTACCTCAGTGGCATAGCTAGGGGTGTTGCACTGGGCTACAACCTTTAGGGGGCCTAAAAGCTGAGCTTGATACTAGTGGCTAAAATTGTGAAAACAGAGAAAGTACAAATGATAATACCATCATGTTATATATTGTTGGAAAGGTAATTTAATGGAAAATGCAGTGAAACAAACTCCATTGGAATAGCTGCATTCTATCAAAAGGTGTGTCCAATTAACCAGATAATGGTTAATTAAAAGGTATGTATAATTAAAAGGTATGTATAAATTAAAAGGTATGTATAATTAACCAGATAATGAAAATACAAAAGCCTATGGAACAAAAGTGGATTTTAAAAAAATCAAATGTTCCCATGACACTGATTGCTCTGAGCCAATGAGATGTAATTCTGATACTGTATGGAACTAATAAGGTAATAATATGAATCAGCTCTCATTTCCATATACATATATCCAGAGGTAGGCTCCAGCAGGTTCGCACCTACTCTATAGAACTGTTTGTTAATGAGAGATAGGACAGATAAAGTTTAAAAATAGCCATTTAAAAGTGGCTGCCAGATGGGCGTAGAACCGGTTATTAATTTCTTTAAATCCCATCACTGCATATATCATAATAGTTACATGTGCTAACCGGGTATACAGGCACTTCAGTCGTGCTCCTCTTATATTTAGCAGGGAAAGAAGAACAATTCCTCTTCCTCCCAGCACAATTTCCCTAACCAATAAGGAATACAATTTGCATTTTTTATTTAATTAAATTTGATTTAGTTCTTGCTGGCGAAAATTAATTTTTTTTTAAAAAAAAGTATCTTGGGATGACAACACTTCTGGCTGTAACATCACTTCCGAGGCAACATTTTGAGCTTTGCACCAGGCTTCATGATCATTAGCTATGCCACTGCCCAATCTTGCCTTTCTCTGGAATGAACCAAGAAACATTAAGGAGAAAGTACTAAATAGAACCACAGTTGCAGAATTCCCTCCTAATTTCTATTAACTTCAAAATTCATTAATTATATTTGGAGTATTAGGAAATATATATCATTTTCACCCAACCATTGATTATTATTTTTTTCTGTTTTGATTGCATTGATATATATAAATGCAGTCAAATATATGATTTCAAATATATGATTGGGGAGACAATTTTATTCTTAGTTCTGAGTTGCTTACTTTTGATTTTTTTTTCTCATTTAATTCTCAAATGTTGGCCACCCAAATATCTGCTTTTGGGAGTTGGCCAATACTACTTTTATCAGCTGCTTGCCTCATGGTATGTTTTATTGATTTGTCTTTATCTGGTAACAAAGAAACATTTTCAATAAATCAATAAAATATTTGTTGCAAGCTTATCTCCAGATTCTTCTCTTATATGAAGTCATCCTGTGATTTGGTTTCCTGTCTGCTGAGTAGGGACTGGAATGCTTTGTTTTCTAAAGGAATTATGAGGATAAATAGAGGAATGTTTATGTTATGATGAAAACAGGACAGCACTAAGTAGGTAAGAAAATGCCTAAAACGCACTACCAGACGTGGAAGGCAAAATATTTCCATATTGTGAATCCTAACACAATGAAAACAACATAAGTTATTTGCATGACTGTTTAAACAGCTACACTCTAAGATTAGTTAATAAATCTGCTATTAATAACAAGGACAGAGTAATTAAGTAACAGGAAACATATCTAGTGCACTGACTTTTAACAGATTCTAGCCCCTTAATGTCCTTCAGTAATGAGAAAAAAGTTTGAATTGAAATATTCCTCCATTCTTCTATTATAATTCCCAATACGGCATATTTTATTTTTAAAAAACAGACTGTTCTAGCACTCAAATATTAAAATAAAGCACTTTGCCAGAATTAAATTCAGCAAACATAATTCAGTGCTTCTTTCCCTTCCCCCTTTCTCAGCACCATGAAGTGTTATTGAATATGAGCAAAATATGCCTGCATTATATTCCACAAAGAATAGAGTACGGACCCGATTGTAAGTGCAATTATTCAAAGCTGAGCTAGCAGAATTCTTACAAGAGCTGAAATAAGTATCTAAATATCAGATTAATTATTTTTTTTCTGACAAGCTTGCAATTCATAACTGTGTATTGGATGCAAAAAACTGTTTATTCAGCATCGGCACAGAAAATAGGAGGATTCATTTTGTGAGGCGGCCTGTTCCAAAGCAGAAAAGAGACAAACTTGGTAGAGCTTTTCATTTTACAATACAGTGGTGCCTCACATAAAGAGATTAATTCGTTCCGGAGGCATGCTCTTTAAGTGAAACGCTCTTTAAGTGAAGCAAATTTTCCCATAGGAAATAATGGAAACTCAGATGATTGCTTCCACAACCCCAAAAATATTCATATAAAAATATTAACTGGATGTAAAAATGATGACAAAACACTGGAAATGTGTTTCACAAAAGAATATAGAATCACTCTATATTTTAAGTATAATATACTGCTTGTATGTAGCAGCTAATCAGGCCTTTCCAGCAGCCATCTTTTCAAACCTGTTTCAGTAATAAAGGCATTTTCCATCAAATTCCAATCAATCATATAATATTTCTATCAGTACATCACAGTATTAATAAATTAATTAATTCATTCATTCCCCACCTTGCCCATGCCAACAGAAATGCCCAACATGACTTACAAGCGTTAGGTCCTCCTCACCTGCTGAACTTACAACAACCCTGTGAAGTAGGTGATGCTTAGAGTGAGTGACTGGCCCAAGGTTCTCCTTCCTACAACGTTTCTCAGCTCAATCTCCAACAGACCAAATGTTCTCCTCACACCTCCTTTTTAATATACATAGACTAAATGGACAGCTCTACTAAATGGACATCCACTTATAACCTGTGGCTTGTCTCCTAAATGGCTTGTAACCTATGATGGTCCTTTCCTCCAGGAATTTTTCCAATTCCTTCTTAATTAAAGTCATTAAGGCTAGATACCGTCACCACATCATGTGGCGGAGAGTTCCACAGACCAACTACACGCTGGGTAAAGAAATATGTTCTCTTGTCCGTCTTAACCTTCCCAACATTCAAACAGGAACTTGATTATGGTCCTATGCCCTTCCACAATGAACTTTTCTTGAGGTGCTGCCATATTCACTTTGGACCTGTAAAAGAAAGACAAGTTAAAATCATAGGTCCCGGTAGTTAATTTTTGCACCATTGCAAATAGTGAAATTGACCAGTATACCCTGCAATTTATTGCTTCCTAGCTCAAATTTTTCTGGGTAAGGCTCAATATGTATCAGCACCCCCTCGTATCATAGCATTGCGACTGTTCAGTCAGTGTAGCTGTTGATTTTTGTTTGTTTCTAACAAGCCACACTGCCTGCACGTATGCTATATTAATAAAAGATAACTTTGACATACAACAGCTTCCACCAGCTGTGCAGGCTGCTATGTGAAAATTTGATAGTTCAAACTAAAATGGTAACAAAGTCGTAATTAGGTAAAAGGCTTTCTTGTGTAATTCATTTTCTCCCTCTCCTGCCACATTCTCTTGGGTGTCATCATCCAGGATTCATTCTGGTAAACAATTGTTTTCTGTTCTCATTTCCAAAATCACCTGAGATTTTCATTCTTTTTTATTGTTGCTGCAATATTTTGTTTCAATATGATTAAAGGTGTCTTCTTTTTTTGCCTTGCACTTTCTGGTATTCCAGGAGAAAAACAGAAAATCAAACACATTAATTTCTCAAAATAAAAAAAAGCAGCAGGCCTCTGTCAGGCTTGACAGACTATGGTATCGTGCTTGGCGCTGCATATGCTGCATGCGAAGCACGATAGCCTGGGTTGGATTGTTATGGAGGACAGGCTGTTACCCAAGCAGCAAATCCCCCCGCTCCACACCACTGAATTAGTCCAATGGAAAGGCAGAGCCAATATGATTGGATCCAGCTGGCATTGCAGAGCTGGGCTAAGGACAGGAGCTCACCTTGTCTTGTGGGGCCGACCCGGGTCTCGAACCCTGGCCTGCTGGTTAACAGGCACAGCGTCTTAACTGCTTGCGCCACCCACAGCCCATTTCTCAAAATGGAAATGGTCTAAATGGGCAATTTAGAAGAGACAAGAGACAATTTTTTACTGTTACAGGGAGCCCTGCTCACTTGCACAGAAGTAAGAGCGTGATTGGCAGTGATAGCCAGTGAGATGGTTCAGGAAATCCTGACCACTATGGAAGGACAATGTGGGGGAAGAACATTCTTATTTAGACAGAAGGCAGCAGGCATCTCACCATCAATCCTGAGAGCCCAAACCTATGAGCTTTGAGCACCAGTGCTGAGCTCCAGCACTGGTTCTGGGAGTTGTAAATGTGCCTTAGGATGCTTACAGCACATGGAGGGCAAGGAACACCAATACTACTGAGACAAGTTCCTTGAGCTAGGGTTGCATGAAAAACTTTTCAGGGAGTAATGATTTTTCAAGTCAGAATTAGGAATTTAGAAGACCAATGAGAAGTTTGAAGAAGCCAAGATCCTTTTTGTCTGTAATGCCATTGTAATAAACTGTGGTTTTCTGGGATAAAACTAACCTTTGCTGTTGACACTGCTGTTAAATCTAAATTAGAAGTCACTGGCAATGAAGTTTCTTGATCTGGAGAACCCAGAACCATTAATTGGTAATCCTTCAAAGTCTGAGTCTGGCATATACGGTAATTGGCTTGCCCTGCATCTACATTGCCACCATTCAGCTCTCCTACTAGTAATTCTCACCACACACTCAAAATTTGTTCTTTCAATAAGGGATAGCAGCCAAATGGCCTTATAGAAGCAGCATGCACCTCTTAATATTGCCCTTAATATGCAGGTGCTGGCAAATGTATTCCATTGCCATCCTGTTCAATTCATAGAGATGAAAGGCAGTGGAAATTGCATTGCGCATGCTCTCCAGTGGCATCTTGACAGTAGCCATTTCCTTGAACATGTGTGGGGTTTAAGGGTGAGGTGTCTCCCTCTAGCACTAGTCCTTCCTTCCAGCTTCTGCCATGTTGCCAGCACTCTTGGCCAACTGTTTCCTCCTTTTCTACAATAGTTTTTAGAAAAGTGGATAGATGACAGTTAGTAGGTTGGGTTCCTAAGCCCAAGATAAATTCTCTTGCCTGAACTCTTAGCGTCACCTTTTATTAATACCAAGCAATTTTCCAAAGTTCAGAAAGGTGGAATCATTTTCAAAACAGTTTGCCAGACATTACCCCTTTCTAATCTATGAAAAAATCGTGGAGGGGAGCTCATATTATGCAGCCTTTTAGATTTCAACATTATGATGTTTGTTACAAGGTCCTTTAGATTAATAAAAAATTATACTATCAAAATAGTAATTGCTAAATAGGAATTTATTTCTGTTACAAACTAATTTCTGCATTCTTGGCAGGGATTTTTACTATGTGCCTTCTTCATAAGAATAGCATCCACACTACTACCAAGGTAACGTTTTGGAATTAACAGTTACAGAGTTCAAGGTGAGGCACTTCTCCCTACTAACATGTTAATAACTACAAAAGTCTCTGTTTTCAGGATTTAAAATAAAACAAAAATGAAGCTTTAATGACACAAAGTCAAAGAAAACCTCTTTTTGTAATTAAAGGGAGTGCAGAAAATTGATTTAATAAAATTATAAGGTGTAATGATTGCAAGGTGTTAGGTTCTTAGCAAAGAGAGTGACATTTTATCTGAATTGAATCACGTCTTATTAAAATCAATACACTCTACAAACTATTGAATGGTTAATAAAAGTTTAATCTAGCCCACTATTGAAAATAGCTAATTCTAATACCAAGACTGTTTTATAAAATAATAGAACATATGTAAACCGTATTGGCTTAAGTAACGTATTTTCTTTGTTAAGTGAATTCATGGAAAGGTTATTCATTTCTTTCAGAGGAGAAAGGCTTTTGGCTTTGATTCAAAAGATGACTGACAACCGAATCCAAAGGTCCTACTGCTGACACATTGCTGGTGCTGAGTGTTGCAAACATGCCATAAAACAAGTTTGTAGTCCTCAGCACTGGTCCAGCAGTGCCAGAAGAATGCAGGGTTGCCATAATTCTCTTCCACAAAATTGAGACAGGACCCTCTGTCCCATTTGCCAGTATGTGAACACAATCCCCCAAAATTGGGATTATCCCTGTTTTTCGGAACATATGGCAACCCTAGTAGAATGTTCGTGCCAGCCAGCCCCAGCGGGACCAGCCAGCACTACATTAGCTATGTGCTCTGCCACACAGTGGTTGCCCATTACAGGCCTACTTAACTTACCCCCAAATCCAGAGCAACTACTGGAGCATGTAAGAGACTGCGTGCTGCATTTCATGGGATCATGAAGAGTTGGACATGACTAATGACCAGTGCTTTTTTTGTAATGTAACGCACAAGAACGCCATTGGGGCACCTTTTTTGGTTCTGCCTGCTGCCGTCCCTGGCCATCTGCCTGCCTCCACTCTGGCCCCGCAGCAGATCAGCAGGCAGGCTTGGTGCCCACCTGCACTCAGACCAGAGGAGAGGAGCCCAGCCACCACCACCTCCCTTGAAGTGAGTTAGCTGCAGTGCTGGAGGAGGAGAGGAGTGGAGCCCAGCCACCTGCCTCCACATAAGACTGATTGGGGGAGCACTTGCCTGCTTTCTCCCTGTGCCAGTGGCTGCCTTCATTGCCTGCCTACTCAGAAGTAAGCCGCATTATATTCAATGGCACTTACTCCCAGGAAAGCCTATGGCTGCCTGCATTCCTTAACACACTTTCCTAGGAGTAAGACCCATTGAACACAATGGGGCTGACTTCTGACTAGACATGGTTAGGATTATGCTTTTAGATACAATATATAAATACCAAAATGTTACTCCAGACTTCTCCCTGCTCTCAGAGTCAGGTCCAATTTATGCCTTCTGGACAGGGCATCCCCTGCATGGAAGGGGGCGAAGGGGAGAAAGTGGTACTCCAGACTTCTCCCTGGATGCAGAAAGTGCATGATCCTATGAAGTCTACTTAGGCTGCAATCCTAAACACGCTTTCCTGGGAGTAAGACCAGTGGTGGGCACAGCCTGGCCCAAGAACCGGTTCTCCGGAAGTGGGCGGGGCCAGGGTCGGGGCCAGGGTCAAGGGGGTCAGGGCCAGGGTGGTTTTTAATTTAAGAATTAATTTTTTTAAAAAAATTACTTACTTCAGAGTAGACCTGCATAGGATGGTGCTCTGAGGCTGCAATCCTCTCCACACTTTCCTGGGAGTAAGCCCCATTGACTATACTGGGACTTACTTCTGAGAAGACCTGTATAGGATGGGGCTCTGAGGCTGCAGTCCTCTCAACACTGACCTGGGAGTAAGTCCCATTGACTATACTGGGACTTACTTCTGAGTAGACCTGCTTAGGATGGGGCTCTGAGGCTCTCTTCACACTGACCTGGGAGTAAGTCCCATTGACTATACTGGGACTGACTTCAGAGTAGACCTGCTTAGGATGGGGCTCTGAGGCTGCTCTGAGGCTCTTCACACTGGCCTGGGAGTAAGTCCCATTGACTATACTGGGACTTACTTCAGAGTAGACCTGCTTAGGCTGGGGCTCTGAGACTGCAGTCCTCTCCACACCTGCCTGGGAGTAAGTCCCATTGACTACACTGGGACTTACTTCATAGTAGACTGCTTAGGCTGGGTCTCTGAGACTGCAGTCCTCTCCACACCTGCCTGGGAGTAAGTCCCATTGACTACACTTGGACTTACTTCATAGTAGACCTGTATAGAGAGGAGAGACCTGCATAGGAAGAGGCAGGGAGAGCACGATGGTGGTGCTGCCCCCCCCCCCCCCCACTTGAGCCTCCTCACCTGCAGGAGAGGCAGGGAGAGTGCGATGGTGGCGTTGCCCGCCCTTCTGTGCCTCCCCACCAGCAGCAGAGGAAGGGAGACCGTGGTGGCGCCCCTGGCCAGCTGGGAGGAAGGGGGAGGGAGGGAGGAGGAAGGGAAGCAGCAGCTGTGCAGCTTACTGGTCCCTAGTGTTCTGCTCCTCCTTGGTCCTACCGGCTCCCAATTGGCTGCCAAAAGACAAGAACCTACTCTTGAGAGTAAGTGCGTCCCCCCCAGTGCCCACCTGTGCGTAAGACCCATTGAACACAATGGGGCTTACTTCTGAGTAGACATGGTTAGGATTGTGCTCACAAGCTGCAATCCTAATACAAAGACAATTTCCTGGGTGTAGGATCCCTTGAACACAATGGGGCTTAGTTTTGAGTTGACATGGTTAGGATTGTGCTCTGTGTCCTCTTTTTCCAGGATATGTTCTTTTTAAAGCCTTGTTTCCTGGAAAAACTTCATTGTCCTCCTTTTCTGTGAGAGCAGGCAGCATAGAGCCTTATTGTGACTAATAAATTGGCATCCATCAGTCTTGAAAGACTATGGTATTGGGCTTGATGCTGCACATGAAGCACGAAGGCCTGGGTAGATTGATATGGAGGACAGGCTGTTAACCAAGCAGCAAATCCCCCCTCTCCACAACACTGAATTAGTCCAATGGAAAGGCAGAGCCAATACAATTGGATCCAGCTGGCGTTGCAGAGCTGGGCTAAGGACAGGAGCTCACCCTGTCTTGTGGGGCCGACCCGGGTCTCAAACCCTGGCCTGCTGGTTAACAGGCACAGCGTCTTAACCGCTTGCGCCACCCACTGTCCTCATGGATTCATTGGATGCATGCAAAATGTATGAACCTTGTTTTAATAAAAAAAAATGTTACTGATGTCTGCATTAAATTTCAGAAAAGTAGAATAAAGAAAAGTTATTTCCTAAATCTGGTAAATTGAGGTCTCTTAAATTAAGGGTACATGGTTTTCTTAATTTCCAATTAGCATTTTAATGACTTTGTCCTTAGTAGGTTCCTACCCTTTAAAAAGTTTGTACATCTGCATAAAAAACTGAAAGGCCTTTAAAGTTCTTTCCTCCAGGAGACATTTGTACAGACCAAATCCATTCTTTGTTCTCCTCCATATGATCTAATAATTCATCCACAAAGCCAGGTCCATTAAAGAAACTTATGGAATATTTGAGACTTGCTTTTATGAAAGTGTATTTCTTTTTTAAGTGAAGGTAAAAGAAGGAGGCAGTGAGTATTTTGACTGAAATAACTATGTAAAGAGGACCAAGGGGGCAATCCAGAGTAACTATGGGGAGTCCTTGCTCCGGCGTAAGAACAATTTGCTCTGGATTGCAATATGAATTTCCCATAGGTTTTCACTAGGAGGTGCAGTAACTACGGGTGCACGTAATGTCTCTTACGTGCTTCCGTAGTTACTCTGGATTGTAGGGTAATACATTTTTTTTTTTAATAAAAAAGCATTTACTTAGAAAGAATGACATTTTGGCTGCAATCCTAACCTCCACTTAGGCTGGCCTAAGCCCCAGCAGCGTCACAGAACAACAAGCCAGATGAATTATGCCAGACTAATAGTGCAATCCTAAACATGTCTACTCATAAGTCCCATTGAGTTCAATAGGACTTACTCCCTGGAAAGTGTAGTTAGGATTGCAGTCTAAGGGCACAATCCAGAAGTGCACCCTCCACTAGAATTACTGCTGTGCTGCATTTTCACTATGCAGCTGTTACAGGTTGTCAGAAACATCTGGGCTTCCTTCTAAGGCAGGCACCACAGCTGTTCCTTGTTCAGTGCGAGCTGAGGGGGGGTCACCTCAGGAGCAAGCCCTCCGCAGGTGTCACTGACTTGGTGCCTACTGAGCAGTGAGGGCAACTCAGGCTTCCTGACTTTCTGGATGCAGCATAACTCTCTGCTCTGGATACAGAATAGTTGGGGCAGCCCAGCTCGGGCTCTCCTCGCTGCCCTTACTATGATTGTGCCCTAAGTTTCTTAGGATTGCAACCTAACACAAATAAAACCTTTAGGTATAAAACAAGGTTAGTCTAGTTGAGAGCAGCATTAAATATCATGCCCTAAGATTCAAGATGCTAAAGGCATATATCCCAGGGAATGTGTCTGTTGATTTGGCAAGCACTGTCCAAACACTATATATCTGAAAGGCTTGAAATAATTGTGTTTTCCATAATTCATGTATGTTAATCTGGAGACACAAAAGGCTCACTTCTCAACTTTAAGCCACAAATTGCTTGGTTTTGTTAGATACACGCAATTTACCAAATTTCTAATTTACAGGTATTAAGAAATGGCTTTCCACAAACTACTTTCCGGAACAGTGTCAGGGACCTGCTTGCTTTCCCAGAATTGAAAGTTGGATATCTGGTTACTGGTAATAGTCAGAAATCATGAATATACAGTGATGCAAAATATTTGTGTGCTGAATGGTTTGCCTTTCATGCACCTGTTTACGATGTGTGACCTAATGTAACCCATCAGTTTCCTAACATGTATAGCTGTGGCTTGACACACATATTAAATGTGGAACAGTGTACACAATGTGCAGATATATATTTTTTTCTTACATAGGCAATATCTCAGAGTGGGAAAAATGGTCACAATGTAGAAGTGACATGGCTCCAAACACGTACAAAGTACAAGTATAGAAATGTGACATATGATATTTTCTCCTTCATTAGGGCTGGGCAGATTCTGGTCTGGGGGCCATTTGTGGCCCCTGAGACCTCCAGTTTAGCCCACAGGGAGTCCCCAATGACTCTCTGGCTCTTCAGAGATTGTTGAGCCGGTACTGGCCCATGACTGCCCGTTGCGACATAATTGTCCCAAGTACTGTACATCATTTCATGTTTCCATGTGTTTTCTGTTTTTCCCTGGGCATTATTTGACACACACACCCATTGCCTCTGAACATGTTTTGATGTGTTTCTGTTTTGGTCTTATGTTTTCACTATAGAAGATGTGTGTGGAAAACAGTTCATAGTTCTCATGCCTGTATTCTCATGTATTATAAGTAAGCTCAGTTCAATTCATTCATATAAATTACATCTCTAATAAATTTATGTACAGTACCTTGGTTTATGAGCATAATTCTTTATGGAAGCATGCTTGTAAACCAAAATGCTCATATTTCAAAGCAAATTTTTCCATAAGAAATATTGGAAACTCAGACGATTCGTTAAACAACCCAAAAATAGTCATATAAAAATGATGACAATACTGTAATATATTGCACTGCCAGGACTGCAGTGGCTCAGTGAGTAGAACGCTGGAGTTAGAGCACTGCTTGATCGGAATTCCGCTCAGCAGGCCAGCAGTTCAAGACCCGAGTACTGCCAGATGGGGTGAGCTCCCAACTTAAGCCAGTTCCTGCCAACCAAGTAGTTTGAAAGCATGCTTCTAGGCCTAGTGGTTTGATTGGGCGTTGATGAGTCAGTGAGTGGGTCAGTCAGTGACTTTTCAGTTTTATATATATAAAAGATGTTTGCTTGTCTTGCAAAACACTGAATCCAAGTTACTCTCAATCCAAAGTTTTACTGTAAATTTATTCAAATTTGAAATGTAAATTAATTCCTTTTACCCCCCACCCCTGAAGCAGATGATGCTTCCCTACTGCCAAAATGTTTACCTACTTGTGTATTACACTAACAGGCCAATCCTATGTTCTCCCTGTTGATCAAAAACAACTCACACTGCATCCTGTGGGAAAGAGGACACAACGATTTTCCACTGCATTCAGATCAGTTCCTAGGGAGATATGCAGTGCTCCAGAAAATGGAGTACTGGTCACAAGGTGGATGTATGCAACCAAATGCCAGATCTGGCTCACAGTTGTTTGTCCTCTCCTAATTTATTGAACAGTCCTCCAAGTTTTCAGACAGAAATCATTCTTCCCCTATCTGGACATCCTATGTGCCAAACATGTGCTCTGTTTCTGAACTCTTGTTTCCTAAGTTTGTTTCACATTCTTATCTATCTATCTATCTGTCTGTCTGTCTGTCTGTCTGTCTTATTGCATTTGCTATGCTATGCATATGCTCTTGTACTGTACATATATGTGGGGTAGGACTTACCCTACAATCCAGAGTAACTACGGGAGCACGTAAGAGACTTTATGTGCACCCGTAGTTACTGCACCACCTAGTGAAAACCTATGGGAAATTCATATTGCAATCCAGAGCAAATGGTTCTTACACCGGAGCAAGGACTCCCCGTAGTTACTCAGGATTGCACCCTTATTCTTGTGAGCAGTCCAGTGCAAAATAGGAATAAATGGATTGCATGTGAACAAAGATTTATTACATTTTTAGTCTACTCTTTCTCCAAGGAATTCAAAAGCACATTTATTTGTTTAAGGGATTTATACCCCACATTTCCCACGCCCAAGCAAATGTCCAAGGCATACATAACATATACAGCTTCTTCATTTTATCTTCACAACAACCCCATGAAATAAAGGAGGCAAATATAGGGTGGATAGCCCTGGAAACTTCAGTGAATTTCAAGACCAAATAGAGGTTTCAATCCTCCTCTCTAGAGCTTTATTTAGTACTCCAAGCACAATGCTACTGAAACTTTCTAAACAGTGTGTATGGGCCTTGGTTCACACGGACTTTTCTGTGCAGAGTAGGAGGTTATGTGAATTTGATGTTCACTGCTACATTTAGAACATACCATTTCTGAACCTTTCCAGGTCAGTAGGAAAGCCTGCATTTGGTGAAGCCTGCATTCCAGCCTGCATTTGTTGAATAACACTAAATTACCAGTCTACCTGAGCCAAATACAGTGATAAAAGCAGTAAAAAGGCCAGTGCACTTTCATTCCTGGTCTTTGGGATTTTCAGCACAAAAAAAAATACTGAAATAATGATTAGATTTTCTCATACTGACAGATGCCATTAGCACATGTGTTCAAAGGATGACCAGCGGCAAATGTTTCGACTTTGCAGTTCACTGTTCAAAACTCTGCTGCTTTGTAGCTGGTTACTCCATCGATGGACACTTTTAGGAATCACTCTGCTCAAGGAGACTGTCAGCCCAATCCAGAGCAACTATTCCTTGCACATAAGAGGCCTTAGGGTGCCCTATCTATCACTAGCATGGAGCAACTGCAAGATGCTCCAGCCCAGTTACTCTGGAAGAGACTTAGGGCAGAGCAAGGCAACATAGGGTGCCCTAAGAGAGGTGGACCTGCTTTGCCCTAACTGGGGCAGCCTAAGCAGTTCAGGAGAGGCAAGTTTAGGGCACGTTTAGCATTGCCTAGGGCAGAGCAGTTACTCTGTATCCAAAGCCTGTTTCAAGGCAGAAATGCCCTCTTCCAGTTCCTCAGAGATATACCACCTCAGGAGCAGGTATAGTAATGAGTAGACCCATAGGGGTCCATGATAAGGCCTGAGTAAGAATGGTAGTGTTGACCAAAAATCTGAGTTCTTGGCCAGCCTAGCTGCAACCCCTGCCTCTCAACCTCAGGATATGGCACAACTATGGCAGCCCACTAACCTCAGGATACAGCAGGCCACTCCAAGCAGCCATCTTGCACTAGAAGAACTGCAGCTGTAACTGATTGTCAGGAACTGCTGGGCTTCCTTATAATGTAGGCACCACAGCTGTTCCTTGTTCAGAGTGATCTGAGGGGGGTCTACTCAGGAGCAAGCCCTCCCCATGTGTCAATTACTTAGCATGCTCTGGAGCAGTTAGGGCAGCCCAGGCTTCCTGACTCTCTGGATGCAGCATAACTTTCTGCTCTGGATACAGAATAGTTAGGAGAGAGCAGTTAGGGCAGAGCAGGCTGAACTTGCTCTGGATTGTGCCCTTAGGGTGCAATCCAGAGTAACTATGGGGAGTCCTTGCTCTGGTGTAAGAACAACTTACTCTGAATTCCAATATGAATTTCCCATAGGTTTTCATTAGGTAATGCAGTAACTACGGGTGCACGTAATGTCTCTTACTTGCTCCCGTAGTTACTCTGGATTGTAGCCTTAGGTTGCAATCTTAACATACTTTCCTGGGAGTAAGACTTATTGAAAACAATGGGGCTTACTTTTGAGTAGACATGGTTAGGATTATGCTCTTCATGAGAACTGCCACTGAAAGATTCACCAAATGCCAATCTGGGATAAACATTACAATCATTCCTGAAATGTGGGCTAGTTTAAAGATCCTGGACTTTTAACAATTGTATAGAAGGGAGAATTTCAGCAGCTGCTGCTTCTCCTTTCACAGTAAGTGAGCTAAAGTGGCCCAGCTTGCCCTCCCCTCCGCTATAAATAATACTATATATAATACTGAGTGGGAGCACCACACAGTAGGAAGCAGCTTCTTATGTTCATACAGGTGTAAATATATCTCACATTTAAACTGAGAGTGGGTAGAAAACTGTTGGTAAAATATGGGGTGTGGAATGGCAGAATTCATCTCTTCAATTCTTCTATGCCTGATTCGTATCCATTCCTAGTTAGAAAAGAAAGTGACCCTACAATCCAGAGTAACTACGGGAGCACGTAAGATACATTACGTGTACCCGTATTTACTGCACCACCTAGTGAAAACCTATGGGAAATTCATATTGCAATCCAGAGCAAATTATTCTTACACCGGAGCAACAGCTCCCCGTAGTTACTCTGGATTGCGTCCTTAATTTCATTCAGCTTTGCTGAGCTGCAGTTACTGCCACCTTTCATCTATTGTGAGACCTTCCATTTTATGTTCAAATTCAAGTGGTTTTTACAGAGCCTGCATTACTCGGAGTGTCTGTTTATGTATTGGAGAAGCAGAAAGGCAAGAGAAGCCTTTAAATCTAATGGGGTTCTACAATGATTAGAAAAATGATAGCACTTGAAAATGAGCAGGCTATTATTGCAACATTCAATGGACTATCTGACAAAATTAACTTTTGTTTGAAAGCTTCTGGCTAAAATCTTTTGCGATGCAAGGAAACCATTGCAGGAGTGAAACTGAGCTGATGATTTCTGATGTGTGCATTTTAATTGATTGCCTATTTCCATTTTCTTGTCTGCAGATGTATCAATTGCCAAGAAAGGGACTGCTCTCTATTCTCATTATTAGTACAGGGCCCCCCTTTGCCCTGTTACACCCTCACATGAGAAAAGGTGGGGAATTTGTGGTATCCCAATTGAGTGTTTGTGTCAATGTAGGCTTTAGGCAGCAAGTTGCATGACCCTCACTCATATCAGCTCACTATGCTTCAAGCCCTCATTGAGCACCTTCCTATCCACCTGGAGGGTGATCTGAGACAAGCTGTCATTTGGGGTTTGATATGAATATTTCAGTTCTCACCAGATTGTCTATTGGTGGATACTTTCTTCCTTACAATGATGATCTGATATAGTGTTGGTCATGTTTGACAAATATACTGTAGGATAGGGTAGGCAGAGGTTTGGTATTCACCCTGATGTAAGAATTTTTTTTTTTTTTTTTTGTGAGGGGAGACCAAAACCAATCTCAAGAGGCTGTCTGGCTTAGCAATCTGGCTTACAGATCTTTTAGGCTTGGTTTATAAATCAGGTTCAAGGTTGCTGGGCTCCAGAAAGGCAGTACAATTCAGCTTAACCAGCCATATTGGAGGTGATGTTGAGAAGCATAAATCATCAGCTTTGGATCACATGGGAGCCCTGAAAAGTACTGGCCTTCCTAGAAGTGGGGGCAAATGCTAAATTTCTTCGGGTTCCCAAATGTTAGTATAAAGTGGCTCATCATTCTCTCCTGCAGAACCATTTAGAGCAGGGAATATGAAGCAAAGAAGACATTTCCCTGCTTTGAGGGCAAGGGGGAGAAGCCACTTTACAGTTGTATTCAGGCACCTGAGAACTTAGTGTTTTTCTCCACCATCCCCATAACACCAAGGGTAACACCATCTCCTCCAAATAGGTTCCTGTACTAAGGGACTGCTGAATATAAGACAAGCCACAAAGCTCACATATTTCAGTGACTGGCAATTTCAGTCCATTCATCATTTTCTGTATTGATGGGGAAGTGTGCAAGCAAGCTGTAGGTTCCCCATGATTTCTTGCTCTAAAAAGAAAGACTGAGCACCTGATGTATGCTAATCTGTCACAAATCTAATTGTTGCATGGACGAGAGACCTCTGGATCCTCATCTAAGCTTCTGTGACATCTCCAACACAACAGATGCAATACAGAAATAAGGTCAGCCATAAATGCAATACATAAATAAGGCTAGCACCAGCACAATATGGTGTTAGGCTCAAAGACAGGAAAAAAGCATATTCTCCAGCAGAGGTAGAAAAACCTTCTTGTTTACTTCCTTTTAGGTTCTTACAGAAAGTAGGTGATTGTCAAGGATTTGCTCAGCTTTCCAATGTTTCTAATTTTGTTGTATGCAACATTCTGTTTCTGCTTGTGTTCTTTGCATTTTAGACACACAAAACTAGCTTAATACAGAAAAAGATCCAAGTGGCTTACCAGCTATGCAACACATAAAACTGTTCACTTTCAATTGTACGGTTATGCATAAAATCCTACTAAACTCAGTGAAGCTGAAGCACACTTAGCTTTACACTGAATCTATATAGCACACTGCATTCAATGAAGAAATGTAACTGATCTGTGGCACTAAGTAGAAAAGGTCTGGCAACATCTTTTACTCAGTGAATATTGTGTGTAATATTCATTCACATGCTTGATGATGATCCTGATTACTAGCAGGTATGTGCCAATACATCATGGCTAGACCCTTTGACTCAATTGTTCTTGAGTCTTAAAGGCAGCTATTGGGACTAGTCCAGAGTAGAGTGTTTGCTTTGCAAAATAGGAAGAACAATCCATTATGCGATAACATGTAGTGACATCCACTGGTCTATGGGGTGCTTGTGATTGTACCTGACTTGCTTAACCCTACCTTTGAAAGTGATTGCATATTGCCAGTCTTGACACACACTGTCCAATGTGTTGGCTGGAACCTCTGTTTCATAGCATGGCTTGAACACTCCTCCCTAAATGTTTTAGACAGCAAAAACTATTGTGCTTTGATCCTTGCTTTTCAGCCACTGTTTGTTTTTTTTTTTTGAAGCATATTTTGTGTACAATCTTTCATGCTTGCCACATTTCAATATTCGTTAATCCTCAATGAATCTCCCATTCACAATTGTGGATTAAAGTACATTTGCTGCATAATGAATGTTCCATTCTCGGCTTTCTTTCAGCCCCAGATACAGCTTGCTAAATATATTTTAAAGTCCTTGCCATCTTCAGGGTGTTGAAAATTTAGAAGCAAGCAGCAGATGCCTTGTTAATTTTACTAGCTACAGATATATTTTTATTTTGTATTGTTGTTAATTTGTTATGGAATTGATGGAGCATTAAAGAAGAACCATTCGCTAAGCTGAAGATTCTGGATGGATAAACAACCAATGCTAATGATTTAGCTTGGAAAGATGCAAGGCTTTTCTTAGCAGTTCACTTTATCATATGAAAAAACAGCATCACTAGATTGTATCACAAGTTCCTCTCCTGTCAAATGGAGGCCCTTAATGCTTGGAGGATTTTTGACAATGCTTTTCTCTATAGTTACCTGAATGATGGCCACCAGAAGTGGCAGAAAGCCCCCAGAACCACCAGGAAACTGTTTAGATCCCTAAGCCTTCACGGATCTTTCTATAGATTTCTCCAAGGACCGTTCTAGAGGACAGACTGGTATGCCATGGATGAACTACAGGTAGGCTGTGGGAGTTTGGGGAGGGAAATTTTTTTTTTTGGGGGGGACACTTTAACTCCCCTATCAACAGCATGATGTGCCTTGTCAATGGTTTAAAAAAACCCTGATTATTTGCCTTGACAATTTTAGCATCTAATTGTGCCATGAGATGTAAAAGGTTGAAAATTAACCATTTGGAATCTTGCATTGGGGTTCCCAGTGAAGACAATCTGAAAATAGCTATTAGCACCTAGGTTATTAACTTGTATGAGGCATACAGAATGCCCCTTAGCAGGCTTGAACCAGATGCACCAGCTCCCAGCCCACTGGTGACCACAATCCAAACTACTAATTTAAACTTGGGGATTACATGGTATGGAGTCCATGATCCCTCATACCTGTGTTTTTGGATCAAGATCCTTGCAAGTGGAACAGTTCCCACTCCATGAGATCTTTCTGAGATCAAATATGTGGTGACACAGAATAAAATCTTTGGTTTGGCTTCCCTGATGTGTATTTTTGTTTGTTTGGTTGTCTGTTTTGGGTGGGCAGCATGCTAGAGTTTTTTGTAAATTACCCTGCTTTTTAGTGCTTCTTACTTGTGACTAGTGGGCTTATCTGAGTTTTGAGAAAGTTAAAAGAAATATGTCATTGCCTTATTGCAGATTTTCTAATTAGTCCATTTTAATATTTTTAATTTTTTTTAACTAAATGGCTTTATTTTTCAGGGTTCTTGTTTATTTTTCAGGGTTCTCCTGAAGCAGGTACTGCTTATACTGTATTTACTTGAATCTAATGCACCATTGAACCTAATGCACACCCCTAATTTAAAAGGCTTGAGAATTTTTTTTTAAATGTTTACTGGCCATTGTAATGCACAGCTGCAAAGGAGGTACAAAATTTAATTTTACTGCATATAATAATGAATTACAGTGGGGAATAATTTTAACACGCTTTCTGTTGATTTTGCAGCTGTTTTAAAGTTAAATAGGTGTGCTGATTTCAAAACTGTAGTTAGTTTTCTTCTAACATGTCAATTTTTTTTCTCTACAGCTTATCTTAATGTGACCATTCTCTGCTGAATCAAACTTGAGTCATAGGAAGCACTAGTGCTCTTCCTGTTCATCTCTATAGGAAGCACTAGTGCTAACCTTCTCCAATTGGGGAGGGGTGAGGCCATAAGCGACCAGTGACAGCTTCAGACTTCTCTAGGCTATTCAGTTACACCTGATTTACCCCCAAATCCAGAGTAACTATGGGAGCACGTAAGAGACTTTACTTGCACCCGTAGTTACTGCACCAGCTAATGAAAACCTATGGGAAATTCATATTGGAATTCAGAGTAAGTTGTTCTTACACCAGAGCAAGGACTCCCCATAGTTACTCTGGATTTTGCCCATAGTGTAGTAAGACATTGTGTGTCGCTCTTTATAGTGAAGCACATTCACTATAGTGAAGTGGAGTCCAAGTTCTTGCTTGTAACAAGTGACTGTTACTTTTGTATAGTGAAAACGTCAGGATTTAACAAGAAAAACAAAGGTCACAAAGAGTATCCTAGTTTACCATCAGCTATACGCCCAGTACCTCATTCAGCTGAAATCCCTGTGCCAGTTTTCAAAGAAATACCCTCTTTCGAAATACAGGAATACCAGTATTCCTTCATTTTGTGCATAGCCATCTTGCTGACTTCCTGAAAAATCTTGATGCAGTCAGTGATGAGCAGAGTGAGCGATTCCACCAAGATTTGAAGCTCATGGAGGAACGGTATCAAAGTAGATGGGACGGGCATATGATGGCTGACTATTGTTGGAGCATCAAGTGAGATCGTCCACCAACTGAACACTCCATGAAAAGCTATAAGCGAAAATTTTTACCTTAATATGTATGTTTGTCGTTTGGTAAAGGAACTTTACTACTGGTATGAGCACAATTTAACTTATAGTAACTATATATAGACATTGTATGAATAAAATTTATTATCTGTGAACAGTATATTAGGTAGATTTTTCCTTTATTTTCCTTTTTATGCACAATTTGTATGACTTTTGGGGTATCCTGTAGCTTAAAAAGTTGATGTGATTGAAAAAAACTGGGGTCATTTTTGGATTCAGAGGCCAATAATTAGTCAAAAACAAGTGCCAGATCTAAGTCAACAAAATGTGTGTTCCCCAGTGTTATATGATAATAATAAAATGGAAATGGACTTGCGTATGATTTTTATCTTATTGCACTACTTTATACAACAATGGCTTAATGTTACATTTTAATTACAATCAGTGATGGGATTCAAATAAATTAACAACCGGTTCTATGCCCATCTGGCAGCCACTTTAAAATGGCTGTTTTTATACTTTATATGTCCTATCTCTTGTTAACAATCGGTTCTATAGAGTAGGTGCAAACCTTCTGGAGCCCACCACTGTACAGTAAAGTGTTAAACAAAATACTGACCAATACTTATAACCAAAACACCATATTTACTTGAACCTAATGCAGCATCAAATCTAATGCACACCTCAATTTTGGAGACTAAATTCGGTTTTTTAAGGTGAGCGTTAGATTTGAGTAAATAGTGTATCCAGGCAAAGCCAAAACTCATCCCCAGAAAAATGATCAACAGCACTGCTGCAAAATGTGTGCACTTTTTGGTATGGCTATTGCAGGAATCTATAGCACAGACCCATGCAGAGTAAATAAATACTCCAGGGTAACCATTTAAAATGGAGAACAGAATGCCTGTACCTTTAACTATTGCATAGAAAAGGGAATTGAGGCAGGTTCAGCTCAGCATAAAAGGGTTAAAAAAGCAGCACCTGCCAAAATTCCTTCTTCTATGCAATAGGTACAGGCACTCGGTCCTCCATTCTGTGTGGTCGCCCTGTATACTCAGACCACCTCCCAATGCTTAGAATCATTTTGAAACTTACCCTGCAATCCTAAGAGCACTTTCCTGGGAGTAAGCCCCACTGATGTCAAAGGAACTTACTTTTGAGTAGACACAAATAAGATTATACTGTTTGTTTTTAAAATGAATGTTTTGGAAGAAAGATGGGACGAGAAGCGCCAGCCTATCCACTTATGCTGTCATGTACTGCCAAGAGCAGCAAGAATTGTCATTTGCAGCCCATTTTAGTTCTGTGGATTTTCGCCAGTGTGGCAGCTGTTGTAAAACTCCTTCGTTAATGGGACAAGGCTCACATTGAAAGGATCACAGGAACACTGACTTTAGCTGGATTGATTTTAACCTGATTGTAGTGCCACCAGTCTGCATGTATTATCAAAGCTTGTATGTTCAGTATGCCAAATGACAACAATGCAAATTCATTCTTCATATAATTCATAGGAAAAGATGTTTAAGGTGTAAAAGAAAAAATAAATAAATTCCCATTAATTACCTTATGAAGAATGACTCTATGGCTGCAATCCTAACCATGTCTACTCAAACATAAGCCCCATTATGTTCAATGGGTCTTACTCCCAGGAAAGTGTCTTTAGGATTGCAGCCTATGTCACTGTTTCTCAACTCATGTTATAGGTACCACCAGTGATAGATGGTGTCTGGTGGTGTTTGCAGGACCCATAGACACCTGCTACCCAGGAGCATGACCAGGAACATGATGCAACAAACAGAGATAGGAAGCTCAGCTTGGTGGGCAGAGCCCTAAAGCATGCTATTTCATGTCCCCAAAAGTTCTCCTGTCCACCCTGAGACTCTTAGGCTTCACTCCTAATTTCTAGTTAGGCCGGCCTAAGCCCTGGCATAAGTACTTTGCTGACCTGGGAGTGTCAGAAGTCAGAACATTTCCCCATACGACATCCCCCCACAGCGCATCAACACCCCACACGCAACATCCCCCATGCGCAACATCCCCCATGCGCAACATCCCCCATGCGCAACATTCCCCCATGCGCAACTTCCCCACATGCACAACTTCCTCCATGCGCAACTTCCCCTCATGCACAACTTCCCATCATGCGCAACTTCCCCGTATGTGCAACTTTCCCCATGCGCAACTTCCCCCATGCGCATCAGTCCTCCATGCACAACTTCCCCCATGCGCAACATCCTCGCCAGTGCAACCTCTTTCTCTGAACAACACCCCCCAGTGCACCAGGCACCGAGCACCAAATTGGCTGGATGTTATTCAGTCTCCCATGTTAAGTACAGGACAAAAACACGTTGTCCCTTTTTCAGCCCCTGAAGGGTTAATTTCTCCAGATGGTTCTTGGTGGGAGTTCAGGTGACAGAAGGAACTCCCAGAATTCCATGCTTCAGGCCCAGCAGTTGGAAGGAATGTTGATGAGTCAGCAATTCTCAATGCAAAGTATAGGGAAGCATTTTAAATGGGGCAGCGGTGGGGCGACAGTTGTTTTTATTGTTTTTTACTGTTTTTAGCAAATATTTTTAATTTGCATGTTTTTTAATTCAATTTAATTGTATTTTAATTATATTTTAATGGTGTTTTAATTTTTATTTATGAGCTATTTTAATGATGTTTTATTCCCTGATGTTAGCCGCCTTGGGCTCCCCCTTGCGGGGGAGGAAAGGCGGGATATAAATTGATTAAATAAAATAAATAAATAAAACGCATTGTGCCCCTTTTCACCCCCTTCCGGTTGGAATTTCCGAAAACTGGTTCTTAGTGCACCCCTCAGTCATGGAAGGAACACCAACCGCAAATCTTACACTTCTAGGCCCAGTGGTTTTGGCAGGGCGGTGATGAGTGAGTCAGTGAGTCAGTCAGTGACTTTTCTCTTTTATATATATAGATGATTAAACCAGATGTGTGTGTGTGTGTTTTTCCCTTTGACAGATGTGTGTTATCCACAGTTTAATATGCCTGCTTTTAAGAATCTACAGGACTGAGCATCAAAACAGAAAATATAATTTTCAGAGAGTGGAGCATGCAAATCAATTATCTCTGAAGGCCAGTGACTGCTATGAATCTTTTTGGACAAGCACCGCCTGTCCAAAACATGATCTCTCAGTGGAGAGAGATGGCAGAAATAACTTTTTTCTCCATGCAACATGAAAGAAAATTGCTCTTTAATATTAAATGAGAAAATGTGCAGATGAATGGGCTGCAAATTGGGAGCACTTATGGTGTTATACCCTGTCTTTGATAAACATGGACATTTGTGAGTCATGTCTGTTAAATTTTTAAGGATATTTATTTCCTATCTAGCAAAGATAATATGGAGCTAGTTATTATTACTGCTTATTCCCACAACTTGATTCTGCTGCACTTCTGCAGCTATGTTGGATCATGTATAAGCCAGGATAGATCATCAATTGCCTGCACAATTCATTCATCATGGGCATGTGCAAATGGTGATATTACATTTTGTTGTGTGGAAAAAAGCCTTCAGAAATGCTTCCTGTTGGCTCTACCCCCAGAGCTGACCCAAGAGTGTCTGTTTGCCCAATTAGTTCATGAAATGTGTTGGTTCCCTGCTGACTATCAGCCTCTACTTAAAGATTTCCAATGACGGAGTGTCTACTACATTCCAAAGTACAATTTTCTGTTACTGAACATTTTGTATAGTGAGGAAGTTCTTCCTAATGTTTAATCAAAATATCCCTTATTATTTGGGTAATTAAATCCAATGGAGAATTTAAACCCATTTGCCCTGGTCCCACCTTCCACAACAACAGAGAACAAACCATTCCATGTTTATCTCGTTCTCCATTGTGTCAAAATCCCATTGGATCTTGTTTCTATTTCCTAGAGCAGGAGTCTCCAAATCTCCGCTTGGGGGCCAGATGCGGCCCTTGGCGAGCCTCAGTATGGCCTCTGGCAAGACCCCTCTATCTGGGCCCTTGGGCAAGCCTTATAAGTCACTCCAATAAATTCTTAAATGTAAATTTATGTAAATATATTCAAATTTGAAATGTAAATTAGTTTTCCAGCCCTCAATAAAGTGTCAGAGAGATGATGTCGCTCTCCTGCCAAAAACTTTGGAGGCACCTGGTCTCAGAGCTCTGGGGGTTCATATTTTTTAGACTTGCAGACATGGGTATCTCTGTGGAGTGCACTGTGGGCTTCCTCCCTCTCCAACCCTATAAGATATAAGCAACCTGCCCATCATCTCTGGTAGCTGTGCGATCCCGGTGATGGTGCCTTTACTCCAATTACCAAACTCCTGTAGAGTTTAGGAGCTGTTTTTCTAGGGTATTGGCTCCCCCTCACAATGTCATTTATTGACATTGTAATGGTTGGCAAATTTTGCAGTAAAAATGAAGCTTCAAAATGTCACTAGACACTGCAAAATGTCTGCGTAAGTGTGTCCTCTGCTTCTTAATTATATAAACTCTCAGATAAATGGTGTTGTTATCAATGGTATGAAAAGGCAATGAAACCAATGGTTAAAGATTGTTGGCTACACTTGACTGGTTGGTGTACTCAGACTTTGAAAGTTACACATCCTCCAGAATAGAAAATTCCTTTCTCATTAAGTTTTAAAGGCTTCCTGACTTGGAATTACAGCTGGGAGATGTAAATGATGTATGAAATGGAAAAAAAAGTCCTATCTCGCCAAACACATGCAAGACAAAGAGGGGAAGAGTGCTTAGCAATTACTGTTATTATAAACCATTTGCAGTAATATTCAGATGAGAGGCAAACATTTCCCACCCTCCCCAAATGATGATAAAAATAAATTAAAACTCTTCACTAAGAACAGACATTGCAGCAAGGGGGAAATACTTTTGTTTAAACATTTGAAGCTTTTTAATTTTTTTAAACCACAATCAATTTTTTCTTTCAGTTTTACTGTCGTTCCTTTATTTGTTTGGTGGCTACCTTTGTGGTGATGGGGAAACAGAATGACAAGCAGGAATTTTATTTGTTGGCTCCAATTCAAAGAACATTAATCACATTTACATCCTATTGAAATTAATTAATGGGACTTAAATTAGTTGTGACCAACTTGCCCCATTGTTTTAAATAGAAATACTGGAGAACAAAATGTCATTTTCTCTAAAAATCAGTGGCAGATTGAGGTTAAATATTTGTGGGTACTGGGAATAAGCAGAAAAGTTTCTGAGAAATTTAGTTAAATTCAAGATTATTTTTACTTCCTTTGAAATTACTGAGATTTTTTCCCTCCAAACAAGTACTTAAAAACTTGCATTGAATATTTGCTTTAGGCAAAATTTGGCCACTAATTTCGTCCATGTCTATTCATGGGCTGTGGGTGGCGCAAGTGGCTAAGACACTGTGCCTATTAACCAGCAGGCCAGGGTTCGAGACCCGGGTCGGCTCCACAAGACAGGGTGAGCTCCTGCCCTTTGCTCAGCTCTGTGATGCTGGCTGGATCCAATCGTATTGGCTCTGCCTTTCCATTGGACTAATTCAGTGGCATGGAGAGGGGGGATTTGCTGCTTGGGTAACAGCCTATCCTCCATAACAATCTAACCCAGGCTTTCGTGCTTCGCATGCAGCGAATGCAGCACTGAGCACAATACCATAATCTCTCAAGACTGACGGAAGCCTGCTTTTATTCATATAACATAGAATATTTCTTCATAAATGCTGGACAACTCCCAGTAGGGCATCTAGTGACACTCGCATACACTCCTATCTTCCCCAATGCCTACCCTCCACACTTGGGCAGTGCAATTTATCAGTAAAAGTCTGGTAAGACTGGGAAATCGCATGGGGAGGCTGGTGTACATTCTTCTACCATCCCTCCCAACTCCTCAGTTGCTGCAGACTTGCATGGTTTTGACATGTCTGCAGCCCTCGGATTGTGAGCCTCCATGTTGGGCTGTGAGACCTGATAAAGAAGCTCTGGAACTGGTGAAGCTGTGCTCCACTGGTACCGTCCTAGAGTCATAGAATCATAGAATCCTCGAGTTGGAAGGGACCTAGTAGGGCATCTAGTCCAACCCCCTGCCTGCAGCAGGAAATCCTCCTAGAGCATCCCCGACATATGCTCGTCAAGCCTCTGCTTGAAGACCCCCAGTGAGCGAGAGTCCACCTCCTCCCTTGGCAATCTGTTCCACTGCTGAACCACCCTCAACTCATACTAGCTCCCCCAGCACCCCAGTTTCCTCTCTTCTGCCCAGTGGTCTGGTTGACTGCTGGTGCTCCACCAGCTCTAGTCCTGCACTGACTGGTACTGTCATTGGACCTGCACTTGATTCAGTGTTATGCTGGCTTTCGGACAGTGGTGGGCACCAGCAGGTTCGCACCTATTCTATAGAACTAGTTCTTAACAAGAGATAGTACATATAAAGTTTAAAAATAGCCATTTAAAAGTGGCTGCCAGATGGACAGAGAACCGGTTCTTAATTTCTTTGAAGCCCATCGCTGCTTTCGGACCTTCAAATGTGTTTCACAGCATGTTTATGAGACTCAGAGCTGGGGGAGGCCTGGAAGTATGAACTCAGGATTGGGCTCTAAGACAGTGGCCTTCAAACTGGGAGACCTGACACCCAAGGGGTCATAAAGAGCTTCCAGTGGGTCATGAAAGGTTGGTTGCCCCCCCCCCCCCCCCGGTGCTCAACATGCCAGCTGGCAACAGCAGCGGGGGATCAGGCTATGAAGCAGCAGGTGTCATGCAGAGCTGCTGCCTTTGGCTGCAGAATTGAGAGCAGGTTGGCTTAAAGCTGGCTGGGTGGCCATGCAGTCTAAACTCCCTCCTATTCCTGAAGCCATGCAGAGATGGGGGGGAGTTCAGGACATGCACCAACTTTCCTTCCCCTGTGCATGGCCAGCCAGTTAGTATAAGGAAAAATAAGGGGCACTTATGGGGATGGGAAAGGTCTGGAGCCTTGAGAGTAGGGGGGCGGGGAAGAGATGGCTTGGAAGGAGTGGGGCTGGGAGAGAGTCTGGGGGATTCAGGCAGTGCAGTGGTATAAGGAGAGGGATTGGGGGTTGAGGTCAGGGTGACCAGACGTTCTCTTTTGCCAGGACATGCCCTCTTTTTTGAATTGTGTTCTTGAAATAAAACTTCATTGTCTTCCTTTTCATTGTGAGCCTGCTTGTATTTAACAATACACGAAAAATTATCTGTAATATTATTAAATTTAATAATAAGAAATATAGTGTTTAAACCACTGGAAAGTACAGTGGAACCTCGCTTAACAAGTGATCCACATAAAAAACAAAAATTTATATAGGATTCTGCCTCACATAACAAGTGTTGCTTCACTTAACAAGCACACTCATTGGCAGTTGGGGCAGATGTGCTGGTCGGAAGCCCTTTTAAAAAGCATCAAGGCTGCCTACCATGCCTGCCCATAACGAAAGCAACACTTCCACGCTGTTCCTCCTGTGGCCAGGTGTCCACTGGACAGAGGGAGAGAACAGCAGTGGAGAAGAGGGCAGCAGCTCAGGGCTAGCCAGAAGGGAGCAGGGGAGAGAGAGGCTCAGGATGGAGAGGAGAAAGTGGGGAGACACTTGGAAAGTGTCTTTGAGTGCAGCCTCCTAACCATGTCTACACAGAAGTAAGCCCCATTGTGTTAAATGGGGCTTACTCCGAGGAAAGTGTCTTTAAGATTGGAGCCTAAGTAGACTTCACAGGATCATGCACATTGAATGCATGTTTTGAATTCAATTCCAGTGTTTTGTCATCCATTTTGTATCCAGTTAATACTTTTATATGAATATTTTTTAGGTTCTGGAACCAATCGTCTGAGTTTCCATTATTTCCTATGGGAAAATCCACATCACATAAAGAGCATTTCACATAACAAGCATGAATTAAACGAATTAAATGAATTAAACTTGTTATGTGAGGCACAACTGTAATATATAGGTGCATTATTAGCTTTTATTTTTTCATGTCCTGCATTTTTTGATGTGTCCTAGATTTTGGGCGTGACTTCTTCTCTTTCTTGTTAATGACATATGTTCACCCTGGGCTGGGGGTGGCAGCAAATTTAACAGGGAGAGGCAGTCTGAACAGGGGTTCTGGGCTGAAATGCCTCAGTTGTGCACTCTGCAACTGAGTGCCTCAGTTGTGGCACCACTGCTCTAAAAGATCCATTGAGAGATAATTTGTGGGTAAATTTCTTCTGAACGCAAGCCATCTAATAAAATTTCTAGCATCCACTCCGCAATGCGTTCTAAATCTTTATCACATTTATGCTCCTCTCTTGGGCTGCCCCCTTGCAAAGCTCTTTCTTTCAAAAGAAGCCTGTATCTAAAGGTTTGGATCTCCCATGATTTTGCTTAGTAGTTGAAAATCACAACAGAAAGCACAATTATGGGTCACAAATGAACCTTTTCTGCATGGCAATATTCTTTATTTTCTCTCTCCGGTTTTAAATCACATCATTAAGAGTGCTGGCATTTTAATAGCTTGAAAACCCTTCTCACCGATATTAAGACATTCACTAGTTCCCTCTAAGGGATCACTGATTACACAAATCTGCAGTAATATAACAATGAAATAGAGAAGCATTATTAAACTTCAGATTACTCTTGTTAGATATTTTTGTAGCCTGGGGATGCTTTCAGAACTAATATTAATGTATATATAGCTGTCAGGAAATGCAACCATAACATCCCCAAAATTTCATAAGAAAGGCTTTTTCAAGCCCATTCCTAATTCCCCCAATGCTGATAAAGCTGAGCCAACAGGATTGCACTCCATCTTGTAGTGGGAAAACAGTTATGGAGCTTCCTCAAAGTAAGCTTCTGTTTTTCCAGTTGTATTTCCTTAGACCCATTTCAGCTATTTTGCTGGCATTAAGTCTAAGAAGAATAAGGGAGAGAGTAATGCAAGTCGCTGCCCTTGGATTCACTCCTTCTGATCGGTCTCCAACCATCCCTTCTCTGTGCCCATACACTCCCCATTTCTTGACTTCCTCACTCTGTTCTTCCTACCACCCATCCCATGCATTGGCTTACCAGTGCTCTTATATGCTCTTACAGGTAGCTGGTGGTGGCAGTGAGCAATTTTGACCAGCACAACTCACCTATCTCCCATTCTGACAGTGGCATAGGAAGGCTGGTGCTTTTCTGTGTACGGGCCTGATCTCCAAGGAGTGGTGCAGAAGTGTCTTACAGCACAGCTGTAACTCTCCCACTCCAGCACAGGACTTGTGCTAACACTGGTACCCACCTAACCGGGGTTTAGGATTGCACTGGGGGTTAATACTCTGTTAGGTCCATAGTGGGAGAAGATTGCACTGCAAAATTAGTGCAACAAGTATTATGGTTAGTTTACCTATTATGATTCTTCTTATGACAGAAGTGGACCTGTGATCTTTCATGAGTATGTTCTTCCATTAACTTGTTTACCCTATGGACAATACATCCATGAACAAATATTTCTGTATATATGATCTTTGGATAAGTACAGGGAATGCCTGTGCCAGTTGTCTCTTATGCTACTGACAGTGCAATCCTAACCCCTGGTTAGACTGGCACAAACTGTTTGCCACACAAATTCTGTGTGGGTGTAGCAAAAGTGCCATAAGGTATTTCTGTGCCACTCTTGGCAGGGGTTAGGCCAGTGCATAGATATTCACTGGCCTTCCCACACCATCATGGAAATTTTGTGCTGAATGAGTTGTGCTGCACTAAATTGATGAGGATTGCGTCCATAATGTTGCCAGTCATTCTGATATGCTTTGATAGCTAATTCAAATAGGTATATGATGTCTCAACTCAGAAGCTTGACTAGTTTTCAGAAAGAACAAAATAATACAAGAAACATGGAAAGGTTATTAAAATAGTCATTAGTTCATTTGTTCCCTTTCCACTATGTAATAAAGCTTAACCTATAACTTGACATCATTTAAAATTTGTATTTAGATGTATCTTTAGATGTGCTGTTCAAGTAAAAATGTGTGTTGTCAAATAATTGGCTGCCAGTGGCTAAGTAGAGGAGAATCACGATGTAATTAAATGGAAGGAAGAAGAAACACCTTAAATGAACATTCTCTGAAAAGAAATGCTTTCAGCATTTAAATTTGGGAGCTCGGCTGAAGAAGATTTCCAAAACTGTTCACCTTTGCTTTCATTTCCTTTTGTGGGTTCCTGGTGATGATTATATGCAAGGGAATCCCTATGGCTGGGGTTGTTATGCTGTTGTCCCAATGACTATCAGGAAAGGCCACCACGTTTTGGGCTTTTCAGTCCAAGAAAAGAGATGCTTGATGGGAGACATGATTGAGATGTACAAAATTATGCAAGGGATGGATAAAGTGGAAGCTCTTTTCACTTTCACAAAACACCAAAACTAGGGACATCCATTAAAATTGAAAGTTGGGAGAATTAGGACAGACAAAAGAAAATATTTCTTTACCTAGCATGTAGTTGGAACTCCCTGCCACAGGATATGGAGATGGCATCTAGATTCAATGCCTTTAAGAAGGTATTGGACAAATTCCTAGAGGAAAGGACCATCAATGGTTACAAGCCATGAGAAGTTTGTGTGTGTGTGTGTGTGCGCGTGCGTGCGTGCATAATTAGCTTTAGATGTGGACCACCTCAAAATGCCATATGCAGGGGAGGGCAACTGGGCAACTGCTCCCTGAGGCATCTGGTGGGCTGATAAGGAGGTGGGACTAGATGTACCTTTGGCCTGATCCAGTGGAGGCGCTTCTTAAGTTTTTATGGATGCAATCCTATACTCACATTCCTGTAAGCACCATTCAACCTGATAGGACTTACTTCTAAGTAGACATGCTCAGGATTGCACCCTATGTTTCATTATGATGCCAAATGACCCTCTCTGAATGATACACATGCTACACAACATTTCCTGAGGTGAAACGGAGGACATTCTACATGTTAATGCAGCTCAGTGAACCAAATTTCATGTAGTTGATCCGTGTTCTAAAATATTTTAGCATCAGGACCCACGTTTTAGAATGACAGTCTGTGAGGACACATTGGAAGTGATGTAACTGACCTAAATGTGATGCCATTGTCTGAACAACCAACAATTTAGTGTCCAAACCTAGGCTATTATAGATAGAGTTCCTTTATCTGCTCAGGTGACATTTTGTGGTTGTATTCATTGTGAAAAAGCTGCATCACTGGAACCAGCAGATAAACAGTTTACAGAAACATTGCACAGGGTGACCATATAGAATGGAGGACAGAGTGCATTTACCTTTAAGCACTGTATAGAAGAAGGAATTTAGGCAGGTGTAGCTCAACATAGAAGGGTTTAAAGAGCAGCACCTGCCTAAATTCCCTCTTTTATGCAATGCTTAAAGGTAGAGGCACTCTGTCCTCCATTCTATATGGTCACCCTTCATTGCATGCTCTCAGTCCCCCCAGGATCAGACAAATGCAGCATCTATATATCAAGATCACATGAACAGAGCTATAGAATGAGAGAAATCAAGGTGTTATTGGTTACCTAAAAAATCCAATCCCATTTTCATTTCTGGACGAACCATTTCTTTTTATGTAAACCAGGCTTGTCGAACATGAGGCTCGAGGGCCGCATTTGGCTTAGAAAGCCTGTAGATGCGGCCCTCGGGGCCCCTTGTAGGACAAGCCTGATGTAAACCATATAATTTTTCAAATGTGTCTTGTGTTTGTTGAGATTTCCGGAGCTGGAATGTTGGCGAAGAAAATGTCTTATGTATCTTTCCTATACTTGTCCGAGTAAAACCTAATGTACAGCAAATGCATAAATAATTCCAATACCAATAGATTCTTAGGCAAAAGGTGCCAATCTATAAAACATATGGCATTTTGAAATATTGATCTCTTCTGTGCCAGCAAGTAAGAGATATTAGTGTAGCATGGGATTCCATTTGTAACACTGGGATTAAATGCAGGGAAGTGGAAAATTGGAATAGACCAGAATTCATGTGAAGTGGAAAGTGCAGCTGGCAGTGTTACTAAAGCAAGAGAATAGGAAAAAAAAATAAGGGGAAGTATTTCTTTGTATTAACAAAACCTCTTCATGACAACTAACAAGCTAGCTGGGCTGGAGCAGACAAATGAATGTTTTAGATCAGATTGTTTTCAATTTTAGCTGGTGCTTATTACAAATGCAATGAAGCACCAAATTAAGGCTAAGTTACAAGTGGAATTGGAGGAAGAAAAGGATTGACCCCACTTTTCATACATGAAGGACTCTGTGTGTTATAAAAATAAGCTGTGTGTTGATCCGTATGTTTTAAACCAAGGACATAATGTTAAGTCAGCTCTGGCAAATCTTGTTGATAGCATGCTCAGTTAGTGCTTATGCACTTGAATCCTACCTACTGCTTACAGGTCTCTCAAACAAATTGAAGATACAGAACTTTCCCTGTTTTTTCAACATGCATACGTGAATAGGCAAAATGCAACTCCATCACTGCAACATCAAGAAGCAAGGAAACTAGACCATGGAGATAATGTCATCTGCTTCTGAGGAGACTTTCAGTGGCCAGAGAGACCAGGAGGAGGGCCTCCCCCACTTTCCCAAGGATGCTGAAAAAATGAGGGGAAAACTAAGAGGAAAAGCCCAGAGAGTTCTTTCAACTGCTTCAGAAAATACCACCAATGGTCTGAAATAACCATTAAGGGTGAACAACCCTTAGATCAGGTCTCAGACCTGCTGAAGACCTGAGTAAGACACTTAAGGCAAGAGAGGAGATACTAAGGCTATAGAGCTTGTACCAACAGGTCCTGAAAAGTTATGTTGACAGCTTGAGACAATTCTTCCTTTTTTCTTCCTTTCTGAAATGTTTTGTTACCTTGAGTGCCTCAGTTGTGGTGAGAAGGCAATTTATGAATGAAATTAACAAGGAATATTCAAGTCTCAGGCCCTGAATTAAAACCAGGGCCTTGAACTGAAAACTTGCACAGAGCTGGTCAAGGTCTCTGATGTCTTACCCAATGATGTGTCTGTCTCTGAAAGCTAATGGTAAATCTATTTACCAGCATACTTAGGCCAGTATAAATCCTGGCAAAGTCTCATGCTGTTCAGGGGATGTCACAAAATTGCCTTAAAGCACTTCTGTGCCACTACTGGAGAGGATAGGCCAGTGCACAAACATGTGCTGGCCTCTCCATATCACTACAGGGAGACATATAAGTTATTTTGGCCTAAATTGTTTAGGACTGTGCCCTGACTGACTGACTGACTGACAGACAGACACACTCGCTCACTTGCCCGCTCACTCACTCATCAGCACCCAGCCAAAACCACTAAAAGTGTGAAATTTCAGGAGTATACATTCTGTGATATAGGCACCCACTAAGAACTGATTCTTTGAAATTCAAACAGAAAGGGGGCAAAAAGGGGTGCAACATGTTTTTAGAACTTATACTTAACATTGAAGAGCTGGTGACTCATCAATGCCCACCCCCATTCCCTGGATTTAGAAGCATGAAATTTGGGAAGGGTGTTCTGCTGGTGCCTGGTGGTGCCCGCTGCTCACTGGTCCCTGGTGCTACCTGCTGGTGCCTTGTAGGGATACCCAGTGCTCAATGGTGCTCAGTGGTGCCTGCTGCCCACTGTGTGGTGGTTGTCAGTTCCCTGTAGGAATTCCAGTGCCCACTGGTGCCCACTGCTGCCTGCCACTGTCCTCTGGTGCCTGATGTCTCTCGCACCAGTTCTCCCCAGTACCTGCTGGTGCCCAGTGCTCAGCAGTGCCTGGGGTTCACAAACATTCTTGAAATTTACTCCCGCAATGATGGGTTAATTCTGCTAGTATTATATATATTTATTGAGATTCATTATGTAGTGGAAAACCTCCACACTCCCATCATGTTTTCATTATATCACTACATGTTTTTAGTGTAGAAAATAAAAGTGGCCAATATATACATTACATGTGGCAGCTCATTTGGCCATGTAGTAATGTGTTCAGAGCCTGCCGTACACTATCTGATATGTAATAAGTGTAGGGTTGCCATAATTTTCTTCCACAAAATTTGGACAGGATTCTCTGTCCCATGTCCCAGGATTCTCTGTCCCATTTGCCAGTATGTGAGCACAATCCCCAAAAATCAGGATTGTCCCTGTTTTTGTGTGACATATGCAACCCTAAATAAGTGCCCTACACAGCTCTCCAAATTTGCACATTTGGTCAGCTTTTGCCTTTATTATGAGTTTTTCTGCAGAATGTGTGAATTTTGTTTGTGACGTTTCTGTAGGCTGCACAGTAGGTTAAGATTTTGTAATCCAAACTCAAATTCTATTCCTATCTTTGTCATCAGCCTGAAAACGGTTTAATATCTCTGTGAAGAACTACTGCTGACTCAAGGCCCTCAGCGTTCTTATCTGCTTCAGTTGCAATGTAGCACAACTTGTTTTCACCTTCTTCCAATTTCTGCAGCATTTCCTTTAAAAATATCCACATTCCTGGAAACATGAACTAGTTCATCTTTTTTGCTTCATTCTTTTACTTTCTGTTTTTTGTTTGACCTCATGAAATTTTTAATGCTCCCATGTTCACAAGTGGTGTAGATTCAAGTGGCCTTTCTGTGCTATGGTTTTTTTCTGAATTTTCTCATTTCTTGCATCCTCTCACATAATCCTCTTGGTTCCTACTATCGTCATAATAGTCTTGTGACACATATGCATTATTCATGATCAGCCTTCACTACCATGAATGCCACACACTGTAGCATGAAGGCAAACATATTCAGATGCAAGACATCCTATATGAAACACATCCCAATCCTATCCCCATCATGCTAAAGAACCCAGGATGCATCCTATGATTGTGGGGATAATGGGGGTGATCAGACAGCCTTCTGGTGGTAAATAAAATATTTCATACTTACCTCCAGTTGCAAATGGGTTTTTTAAAGTTATACACTGCTTATTGTGGTGGCATAAGTCTGAGGAGAGGAAAGGGGGAGGTTGGGGGAGAAACTGGGTTGCTGAGGGAAGAAAGTCTTGGATCTGGAATCAGTTATGCATGCTGGATCTTATTCTTATTTGAAACTCTCTGTCACTTTATTCTCTTTGGATATTCCACCAAATAAGCTGCTGCATGTCTGGGAGACCCATAGAGAATCGATGTAGTTTATGTCTTGCATACCGTCTGATATATATTGATATGATATCAATATTGATATATTGATATGATATATATTGGAATATATGGCCTCCATTGGCTATAAATTGACAGGTGCTAGGATTCGGCAGTTAGTAAATTTTTGTGTGTGCACATTGTCTGTCTGTCTGTCTGTCTGTCTAATCTTATCTATCTATCTATCTATCTATCTATCTATCTATCTATCTATCTATCTATCTATCTATCTATCTATCTATCTATCTATCTATCTACAGTATTTATATACCGCTTTTCAACTAAAAAGTTCACAAAGCAGTTTACAAAGAAAATGGAAAAATAATAATACTAATAAAAGCTAATGGGTCCCTGTCCCAAAAGGGCTCACAATCTAAAATGTAAAAAGGACACCAGCAGAAGCCACTAGAACAGACATTGCTGAGGTGTGTAGGGCCAGTTACTCCCCCCTGCTAAATAAAAGAGGAGCACCCACTTGAAAGAGTGCCTCTTGCTCAGTTAGCAGGGGCTCATTACACTATAGGATGAAGAGATTTTCATGTTTTAATTTTAAAGAGAACCTGAAAGGTTCTTGAGAATATCTGCAAAATTCTCTACGGCAGACAAAAAGTGGGAGAAGGGAAGGGGCCCAGCACCTTAACACATTTGAACTGTTTGTCACACGGACTCAGGCAATGCTGAGTCCAGTAATAATTAGCATTTAATTGACTTTACTGGAATCTTCAGCAAAGTCTAATTATAGAACATTAATTGTGGTGGCATTTTTTGTTCAAGCTGATTGGCCCCCAAAGCATAATTTCTGCCTGTGATGGTTCAAGGCCCTGTGTGAAAGAGTAGTGTGTAGTGCATTGAGTGGTTTTTAAAATAAACCTCATAAAGGCATCTGTTTGTCAAGTTGTTGACGCACAACAAGCCTTTATGTTCTGGGGTAATAAAATGGATAAACACTTCATTATATGCTCTGGATTATATAAAAGATAAATGGTGCATTAAGAATATATCATTTTTCAAGTTACCTTCCAAATAACTCAGGGATATAAAACTTATTTCATACAGAGCACAAGTCTAACCAGGTCTACTCAAAAGTAAGCCTCATTGTTTTCAGTGGAACTTACTCCCAGGAAAGTGACTTTAGGATTGCAGCCGCAGTGGGTTAGATATCATTCATTAAACATGCAGAGTGCCAAAAGTGTTGTCATTGAGCAGGAAGTGATGTCATTAAGCACAGATATGAGTACTTTTTCTCACTTGTTGCAAATAACAGGAAGGTAAATACACAAATCTTGATCATATTTTCAAGCTCAGTTATCATGCAAGCTACCTTTGAACAGTGACATCTCAGCTCAGCAGCAGAGGGGTTTGCAAGGAGATCCTGAGGGCCACATTAAGTGCTTCTGAGGGCTCTTACAGAATAATGCTACTCAAGAAATTGAATTTAAAAGTCAAATACTTCATTCTCCTCTTTTATCTTAAATTCTGGACAAAATGTTGAAAATACACATGATTATTTGAAATTATTTTTCATTAAAGATTCAACAGTACTTCTGAAGATAGAGACATTTCCTTCAACGTACATTCTCTTTTTTTATCCATGCTCATTTTGAAACTAGCGAAAAGTGTAACCATGTTGCGGGAGTAACATTTCCTCATATGCCATCCCCCCATGGCGCAACTTCCCCATGAGCAACTTCCCCCATGCGCAACTTCCCCCATACGCAACTTCTCCCATGCGCAACTTTCCCCCATGCGCAACTTCCCCCGTGCGCAACTTTCCCCCATGTGCATCAACCTCCATGCGCAACTTCCCACCATGTGCATCATCCCCCCGTGCGCAACCTCCTCCGTGCGCAACTTTCCACATGTGCAACTTTCCACATGCGCATCATCCCCCACGCGCAACTTCCCCATGCGCATTATCCCCCATGCGCAACCTCCTTGCATGTGAAACTTTCCTTCATGCGCAACTTCCCCCATGTTCAACTTTCCCCCTTGTGCATCAACCCCCATGCACAACTTTTCCCCATACACAACTTTCCCCATGCGCATCACCCCCATGCGCATCATCCCCTCATGCACAACTTTCCCCCATGCGCAACTTTCCCCCTTGCGCATATCCCCATGTGCATCATTCCCCATGCGCATCATCCCCATGCGCAACTTCCTCCATGTGCAACTTTCCCCCATGCACAATGTCCCCCATGAGCAACTTTTCCCACATGTGGATCATCCCCCATGTGCAACTTTCCCCATCCGCATGATTCCCCCATGCGCATCATTACCCCATGCACAACTTCCCCCATGAGCATCAGTCGCCCATGGACAACTCCCCCATGCGCAACTTTGCCCCATGCGCAACTTCCCCCATTCACAACGTCACATATGAGCAATGTCCCCCATGAGCAACTTTCCCCATGCGCATCTTTCCCCATGTGCATCATCCCCCATGCGCAACTTTCCCCCATGCACAACTTCCCCCATGCGCATCATCCCCCATGCACAACTTTTCCCCATGCTCAACTATCCCCATGCGCAACTTCCCCCCATGCACAACTTTCCCCCATGCACAATTTCCTCCATGCGCATCATCCTCCATACGCAACTTCCCCCCATGCACAACTTCCCCCCATATGCATCATCCTCCATGCGGAACTTCCCCCCATGCGCAACTTCCCCCCATGCGCAACTTCCCCCCATGTGCAATGGGGGGAAACTTCACTGCCAGTGCAATCTCTTCCTTCGAACAACAACCCCTCCCTCCCAATGCACCAAGCAGTGAGCATCAAACTGGCTGGATGTTATTCAGTCTCCCATGTTAAGTATAGGAGAGAAACACGTTGCCCCCTTTTCAGCCCCTGAAGGGTTAATTTCTCCAGATGGTTCTTGGTGGGAGTTCAGGTGACAGAAGGAACTCCCAGAATTCCATGCTTCAGGCCCAGCAGTTGGGGCGGAATGTTGCTGAGTCAGCAATTCTCAATGCAAAGTATAGGGAGGAAAACGCGTTGCGCCCCTTTTCACCCCCTTCCAGTTGGAATTTCCGAAAACTGGTTCTTAGTGCACCCCTCCGGCACAGAAGGAACACCCACCCCAAATTTCACGCTTCTAGGCCCACCGGTTTTGGCAGGGTTGTGATGAGTCAGTCAGTGAGTCTGTCTGTCAGTCAGTCAGTGAGTCAGTGACTTTTTTCTTTTATATATATAGAAGACATGTTGGCTCTAATATTATCCTAGCAGATTCTAGCCTGATTTGTGTTTTATCAACTCTTTTTCATCTAGAGACAAAGAACATGCACTGTATGTTTATATGAGATCAGATGATAATAATGACAAATCATATAGGAAGTACATGGAGTGCATGAACATTCTTTAAATTCCCAGGAATGGGATCGGAACTAGAACATAGAACATGGGTATCCAGATCCTAAACCGTGCTAGAATAGGCTGGCCAACTGCCTTTGTCCTGTAAACAGAGTAGAGCTGAGGTTAACTGCTGGGCAATTCAGAATAAGGCTGCAATCCTAAGAGCGCTTTCCTGAGGGTAAGACCCACTGAACACAATGGGGCTTACTTTTGAGTTGAGATGATTAGGATTGTGCTGTAAGGTGAGTTAATTTCCCTTGTGGAATTAATTACCTTCACAGCTGCCCCAATGGTGGTACTTGGATCTGCACCACTGAAATTGCTGGCACAAATCTGAGCAGCCCAGTGTTAAGTCACACTGCTCAGTAGGGGGTTAGGATTGGGCCCAAGTGCCAGAATTTGGTACTCAATCTCCATGGCCTGTCAACCCAGTGGATCACCTACTATTCTGACAAACAAAATGTAGACTGAAACTGATGAAAAAAATAAGTGGAGTGCATAAATAAAAACATCAAGATAAAGTTCTGTGATTTCCAAACAGTGTGCTGTGTGCTCTGGGATGTCACAATAAACTCATATGAATGCCATGGGAAAGTTTAAATTTCAACTGCAACATAAATGTCATGAGGCAACTCAGACTTGTGTTAGCTATTTATCAGGCACAGTTCCAAGCTGTTCTACTGATCAGGCTGGGACTTTTTCCTGCATCCCCTTATATTGAGGAGACCCCCAGCATGCTCTATTCTAGTTTAGGATGCCGTACAGTTATGCTGGCCCTGCTGTATCCGCACTGGTAAAGATGGGCTGTGAGTCAAACAGAAGTGACAAGGAACTAGATATTAGAACATTTTGGCAAATTAAAAAGAAACAAATCACTGGTCCAGATGGTATCCAAACAAGCGTTCATAAGGAACACAAATATGAAATTGCTGATCAGTGGGAAAGTAGCCAATGTAGTGCAATTTTCAGAAAGAGGTTCAAGAAATTACAATCTGCTCATCTTGCTGAGTCACATCAATACATTGGTTCAAAGGTTTACTTTCAAGAAGCACAAATATCTAAGTTGTGTATAACACCGTTGAAATGTTTTGAGAACTGCTATAACTTTGTACCCCTTCCCAAATATACCATCTGGGTACAGAAACTAATTTGCCTGAGTGCCTCCATCCTACACAATCTCACCCTTGGCAAATATTCAACAATTTTAAATAAATTTCTAAAGGATCTTGAAAAAAATGATCCGGGGTAAGCTTTAAAAGCTGGTATCCCCACCCCTCATCATACTGACCTGTGCTGAAGCTACGGTGTTACATTAGCCTCACTGGAAATCACTGTAATTAAAGGTTTCTGGTTACAGGGCTGTCAAATCCGTTTGTAGATCTGTTTTTGGCAAAGACCTAAAATCTGAGAGCCACATTAAACAGGCCATCTGTTAGCCTTAATTAGGGCTTCTCTCATCAACGCCACTATTAAATAGAATGGAGCACACTAAAAGGGGTGATGACATCTGGGCTTTCAGTGGCAACACTGATCAATATTAATAACAGAACTACTTCACCTGAATTTATTATTAATGGAAATTTAAATGCAACATAAATATGGATGCGTTGCCTCACAGCACACTTTTAACACAACTAATCTCAATGATGGAGTGAAACCTTTCTTTGCTGGGGCTGAGATACATAATAATGAAGACACCTAAGCCATCTTGTAGCACTCTATTATGGCCTAGCTTCATTATGTCACAATTATGTCTTAAAATTGTATTTCATTTAAATATCTCTGTGTTACAGAGAATATTTACCATTCTTACAGCTCAGTCCTATCTACCTTCTCCAATGAAGTTGTGCTACTTTAGCACACGCTGAATCTTAGGAAGCAGTCCTGGAGGTCTCCTCCAGTTAAGAGAACATTAGTTCCCTTGCTAGGGACTAAGTGTCCACTGCCCAAATGGGTCTACTCAGATTTTTGCCAGCAATTTCAAGTCTGATCAGCAATTACAAGTCTGATCAGACCTGGAAAAGCAATTCATTGCCTAGAATATCAGTGGTTCTGCTGTGACCAAAACCACCCCAACCTTGACAGGTACTGTAGACTCTGCCCTGTTCCTTCCACTGTCTGCTCCTGAAAACCCTCATGCAGACTTACTAAGGTTAACTCATGCATGGCCATGGCCACCTTCCACTGGAGACAGCCATCCCGCTGCATCTTATGGCTTGTCACCTCCTCTGACCACCATAAAGCATGCTCTGCCACCATAATATACATTTGATTGGATTAAGCTACATGCTTTCCTAGGAATAACTGCAACCGAGCACACTGGGACATACTTCTGAGTTGACATGCATAAGATTAAACATGTATTAGGGAAGCGTATGCTTGTTCTCTGTGTGCAGACAGAAATACTGTGTGATCACATAGGAAGCTTCCATGTATCAGTATCAGGTGTGCAGTATCAGGTGTGTAGTTGGTGGTATGCCAGTGATTCTAGTCCATGCCATTTTGGCCTATCATTGAAATTTTTCAAAATCTCAATTTTTAAAAATGCAATTATGTTATAGACAGTGATTTAAAGGACATAAATCTATGCCTATCAACGCTTAAGACAAATGCTTCAGTAAGACGTGCAATGTACCCTATAGAGTTACTGTCCTCAGCATTTTGTTCAGGGTGGACATTTGATGCACTGCTCTGGTTGTTTTCCACACAGAGGGCTAGTAAGACAAATCCTGATGTTCAAGTCACTTATGGCATTGCTGCTGATGTTATAAATATGCATGTTGATGTATTTCTGAGCTT
Source organism: Cryptoblepharus egeriae (assembly GCA_030015325.1). Taxonomy (NCBI): domain Eukaryota; kingdom Metazoa; phylum Chordata; class Lepidosauria; order Squamata; family Scincidae; genus Cryptoblepharus; species Cryptoblepharus egeriae. The sequence goes on along the minus strand of JAREYC010000001.1, from coordinate 63,831,600 downwards.
AGGATCAAACTAGAAGTTACATTAACACATCCTATTTGTTGAAAGGCAATGGATTTTTTTCCAGTTAAAATTAGCAGGGAGGGATATGGTCAAGAAGGAAACTGTTGTGAAGGCAAAGTCCTAAAGCTTCTCTACTCTCCTCCATGACCTATTGCATAACCCCTATAGTGCTGTTTTGAAAAGCAAAAGAAAGGAACATTGCATTTTAAGCATTTTATTGTCATTTGAGCCTTATGTTTCCACTAAGGGCTAACCAATCTGAAGCCACAATTTCCCCTTTGTCCATCACAGCAACCAGGCTTGAGACAGCATATACTGCCTCTAACATGATTACTGTTTCCAGGCAGGGAAAATGGAGAGCATTATCCCCCCAGGGCAGAATTTAGGTTTGATGAGGCCCTTAAGCTATTGAAGGTAATGGGGCCCTTTATAAGTCCAGCTGTCCTTTTTCAGCAACAAATTGTCGCTGTTTTTTGTGTTGAGTATATGCTATATCATAATTTATGGGCCTAATTTATAGACCTACACAACACAAAACACTGTTGCTGTATGTAGGTTTTATTTGATTTGTTTTTTATCTTATATTTTGGAAATGTATATGCAATTTTTTTTTTTTGCTTTAAATCTTTTGGAGGGTCCCCAAGAGAGTGGGGTCCTAAGCTATAGCTTGTTTAGCCTATAAATAAATATGACACTGTATCCCACTGCTTTTTGACCCAGAAAGTAGATGAAAAGATAGACAATCCTAAAGAAAAACCTTAGGGGAAATAATGTAAGTGGAAACAAAGGTTAGTAGTGGGTGGAGATGTTCAAATTTACTATGCAAAAGACAAATATAAATATAGGGTTGCAAAGTCTTTCTAGTATATTCTGCAAATGTCCATTGAGGCTGCAGTCCTAACTTCCCAGTTAGACCTTGCATAAGCCGTGGCACAAGTCCTGTGCTGGCCTCGGAGTGTTGCAAAAGTTCTGTAAATGCTGCACCACTCCTGAGGTGTAGAGTGTGAGGTTGTCCTTCTCCAATTGTGACCATATAGAATGAAGGACAGAGTGCCTCTGCTTTTAAGCATTGCATAGAAAAGGGAATTTAGGCAGGTTTAACTCAACACAGAAGGGATTAAAAAGCAGCACCTGCCTAAATTCCTCCTCTATGCAATGCTTAAAAGTAGAGGAACTCTGTCCTCCATTCTACTGTATATGGTCACTCCGTCCTCCTCACACCACCATGAGAATGGGGAGACAGGTGAGTTGTGCCAGCATAAAATGGTTAGGATAGAACCCTAAGATTCTGAAACTTTAATCCAAATCAACCCTTATTTATGTACAAATCAGGAAAAGGTGAATTTTTTTTATCTTGTTTTGGTAATGCATTTGGTAAGCGCACGGATATCTATGACATTTCCCCCCTTTGGGTGCTCTTGATTTACTTTCTAGGGTCTGCAAAAATGGGATAAGAACTGTTATTTGTAGTTGGATGGGAATGGCTAAAGCTATTTCTTGCAAAAAAAAAAAAAAAAAAAACACTGACCAACATTAATCAAAAAGCCAAAAAGTAATTAAAACCAATTATTCGCATTTTATTTTGCATGTCAAAACAGTTTTCATGCCTTGGTGAAAGTTCAACTCATTTCTTAATTGTTCTGAACCTGTTTACTTATCATTAGTAGTTCAGAATATTTTCTATCCACTATAACAAAAACATGGAAGGGGTTGTGTAAGGTGAAATTCACAGTTTATTGGTTTCTTTCTTTTTTAATTCAACTCAGTTGAGATCCTGCTAAGGCCATCACCACATAATTTACAAGAGTTCTTTCCATTATGGGTGTTTAAGTGCAATTAGACAAGAGGGATGAGACAAAGGAAAAAGTCACCACTGAAACCTTAACATTATCTTCCATTGCGCTAATGTTATGAAATGAAAAACAAGAAATGTTAATGAAAAACAAGAGTACTTGTACAGGTATATCTCCATAACTGTAGAGGATCCATTTCTATACACCATGTGGTTAAGTGAAACTGTGCATAAGGGCAAATACCACTAGCGCCCAGCCACCCACACATACACATTCTAAAGCTGATGATCTTCTGAGCCCAGAAGAGGTCTTCTGGCCCAGAAGAGGTCACTCATTGATGGCCTCTTCTGGGCTCAAATTGAGCCCAACAATGAAAATGTCACTTCTGGTTTCTCTAGGAAATGGGAAGTAACTTTAAATTTCTTATAAGTAGAGCTTTTTTCAGGGAGTATTCACCAATATTCAGTATTGGCACCTTTTTCCTCCTGCCCCCCCCCCCAGCAGCTAATTAGTCATATGCGAATGACCTGTGGTGAGTATTGACACCTTTTATCCTCAGAAAAAAGCACTGCTTATAAGAAATTATAAGGAGGCCTGGAGGAAGCCCTGAAGGGGTTGTGCAATGGAGAGGACCCCAAACCATGGATAAGAGAATCCATGGATATGGAATCCTTTGATATACCCCATACCCTACAATCCAGATTAACTACAGGAAGATGTAAGAGGCACTTACTTTGGCTTGCTCTATGCATTTCCCATAGGATTTCCATAGGTGGCACTGTAACTGCGTTGTAATAGATCCCCTAGTTACTCTGGATTGTAGCTATAATGTTACAATTGCATAAGTCATTTCTGAGGAAAATATTTTAAAACTATATGTTAAAATATAACTTGATAAGATGGATTATGTGTAAGCAGGAGCAGTGAGGGGGCAAAGACTGAATAATGGCTGGAAATGTCAAAGCCTGCGGAGTCATGTTGCTCTGGCTGCAAAGAATACTAGCTGAAAGTATTTTAGAAGAGTTCTTCTATTCAAAGGTCCTCTTGTGGTAAAACTTTTGCAATTTTCAGGACCTCCAGCCAAGACTCAGGAAAATCCAAATTCCCCTTTGGATTTGGAGGCACAGAGGATGATTCAAAAATTGCGACTGGGAAGTTTGTAAACTGATTGTTCGCAAAGCAAGCTTTTTCCTCAAATCTCTCTGGCTTTTATTTTCCCTACAGTTGGTCTCATGTGATTAGCTTTTATAAAGGTCACATTTAAATGATACATGTCTTGCCCTCAAGGCCTATGTGAACAGACTTTGCAGATACAGTATAATATCACTTCATCAGCTTATAGTATCCTTAATGTAAACCATTTTCCAAGTTCAAGAAGTTAGACTTGAATGCATTCACTTATTGTACACTAGAAAAATTTGAGTTGCAAATGAAATATAATTGAATTTTAGTACCATCTCTTGTTATGTACAAAATAAAATCCACTGTGATTTAAAAATTCACAGCCCTTCTGTAGAATTCTAGCTGATTTGTGCCAGAAATTTAAACCTAAAACTTAATCTGAGCCTATAAAATGCCATTTTGCTTGAGGTTAGCTTTGGTCTTCATAACCTTTCCTTGATCCAGCACAAAAATATTTGGGGTATACTTTCTTACTCCATTCATGCACACTGCTTATCTAAAACTGCTGTTTTTGCTGCCTGATCGGATCAAGAAGTCCATGTTTTCTTTGTTCACTTTTTACAAATGCCCTTTCAGTAATGAAATTTCAGGAAACCCATTAGTGAGAAAGGATATCAGTACCACAACAAAAATACAAGATGCAATCGGACTGGGAAACACATAAACGCTTAAATGAGATCTTGGCATTCATAAGGAATTTCTTGTTCTGATATAATTATATAATAATGGTGAAAGGTGGTTTAGTATGAAATTGTCGGTCAACTAAATGGAATGAAAGGGAGTATTTATAAATATTTAGGAACATAGGGCTGTGGGTGGTGCAAGCAGTTAAGACGCTGTGCCTGTTAACCAGCAGGCCAGGGTTCGAGACCTGGGTCTGCCCCACAAGACAGGGTGAGCTCCTGTTCTTAGCCCAGCTCTGCGACACCAGCTGGATCCAATCGTATTGGCTCTGCCTTTCCATTGGACTAATTCAGTAGCGTGGAGAGGGGGGATTTGCTGCATGGGTAACAGCATATCCTCCATAACAATCTAACCCAGGCTTTCGTGCTTCGCATGCAGTGTATGCAGCGCAGAGCACGATACCACAGTCTTTCAAGACTGACAGAGGCCTGCTTTAGGAACACAAACAATATTTCCACATATATATCTCCAAGGATTTATTTCATCAAAGGGTATAAAAGACTAGTGGAAATATTGTTTGTGTGTGTGTGTGTGTGTGTGTGTGTGTATATATATATATATATATATATAATTTCATATGAGGGTTTAAAAGACGTATGGATACACTCCTTGTGTTCCCTAATATGATTCATTTGCAAAAAATCTTTTCAGTTCCATCTTAGCCAGAGATAAGGGAAGAATTCCTGAAAGGAGTTGCTTTTAGAAAAACCAAATCTGAAAGGAATTGATTTTAACAACACAATTCTATACAAGGCCTTGGACATAAGGCTCATTGAGTTCAATGCAATTTACTCTCAGGTGAGTATGTACAAGATTGCACCCTAACAGCCCAGCCTAACACATTTGTGCTGTATTACAGAGCCCATTACAACACAGAAATGAGTTTTGCTATCATAAAATGGCTGCCATAAAATGGAGTGCAGAGCAATCTGTCGGCAGCCATTTTGCACACTGTGCTGTGAGAGACAACTGTATACATCAGAACAGGTAAGTGGTAGGAGCATAGAGGGAAGGGGTAAAACAGGATATGGAGAGGGAGGAACATGGGGACAGGAAAGTGGAGGAAGCTATGTGGGTCTGGTGTCATCGGTGCATAACTGTTCCTATCATGTCTTTTTCAAACATCTCAATCATTTTATTCTCCTTGGAATAGTGCCAGCTGAAGAGCTGGCACAAATCAGAGGAAACCTATTCTGGAGCATAAGGCTTACAGATGGGTGAGGGGAATAATTTCCCATTTCCCTCTAAAGCCTCCCTATTCCACCCCCAGCCCGCACACTACTTTTTGGTACGGCTGTATTGAAGAGAGGAAGGAGAGACACTTGTAATGCTTCAGTATTGCAATGCGTGTATGTTTGTTGGTTGCACAGGGGCATACCAACACTGCTATGTGCCCAAGGCATGCATGAGGTCATGACGCCATGTGGCATCATGACATCATCACACCTACCGGCTCTTCAAAGCAGGTCAGAAAAACCCTCTGGCCAGCTGTGAAAAACGACTCACCTACAGTCGTGCACATGCTGTTCACATCCAGCCAGAGGGTTTCTCCATGTGTGCAGCTCAGCATGTGCGCAGTTCAGCAGCTGATTCATTCATGGGCCCTTTTGAGCCAGCAGTGTTCCTCAGCTAGCTCAAATGGAAGCATGTGCGGATCAGCTGAAGTCATGCATGCACCCTTCTGAGCCAGCTGATGAGAGTTCTCTGGTTGGCATAGAAGGGTGCTGGGGGTGGGGTGAAGTGTTAGGTGGGTGGGGGCGCTTGCGCCCACCAGCATATATGTGCCCATGGCATGAGCCACCTCATGGTATATCAATAGTATGCCACTGGGTGTGTATATATTTCTTGTATCTATAGGCCCCTGCCTAGGGATGTGTAATTATGCACAATAAATTACACACAAGCAAAAAACTTGGTGCTGTGCCCTACACCAAGGAAGTGTTTGCATTCCCATTTAGAACAAGAGACAGGAGAGAACACACGGATCTGACCCAATTCTAAAGTGCTAAAGAGGATTGAATGTCTGAATGTGGCTCCAAAAGCAAATCTCTTGCTGTCACTTCATGCAGAGTTAGAATCCAGCATCAAGTATAAATCATTGTTTGACAAAGGAATTAAACAAGGGATATTGGGACATTTTGTTGAATCTACTGGCCCTAATCCAGCAAGGGTCTCAGCATGCAATAGCCTGCTGCATATAGATTTTTTTCTTCATATGGTGAAAGGTTTTTTGACCTAACCCTGTGCTTTCTCTGCCTTTTGCTCAGGAAGAACCATTTTGATCAAAACATGAAGGCAATCGGAACTTATTCCTGAGCCAGCACAATCCTTTGTGTTGACTCCCAAGTGTTGCAAAGATGCTGTGAAGTACACTTATGGCTACTTTCGAGCAGCATTCTCTGTGGGGGGCCGTGATGGACCAGGGCAGCACCTATGTTGTGTTTGTATCTGAAAGGCAACATGGCCCAATGCTTTGAGATGATGATTTTGGCTAGGGATCAACTGAGGGCAAGTTAAGAGTAGGTAGTAAGCTTTCTGTTATGTTAATTCTGGGTTATTTCTTTGAGGTTTTGGCTTCTCATATTTGGCTACCTTAAACTTTATTCTACTGTATATAACCTTTCTTGTTCTCAATAAACCCTACTACTTTCATGAGCTGTGATTTTATTACTTTAGGACATGGGTTCAGATTCCAGCCTGACCGCTCAGCACCAGCTACCAGCCAGCTACCACAATCCTGTAACTATACTCACTGAGAGCTAGTACCTTGTGAGGACTGAAGCTCAAATTGCAACTCCATTTCTGCAAGGGCTAGAAGTTGACCATCCAGGGTCCCATGAAAGGCAGGCAGCTTGGGATGAGGATCAGGACTAGGAAGGTGTGGGATCAGCCACAGCAATGCAGGATGGATCCTATCCCTGGGTCTTGCCCAACTAGCCACTCATACATAAACTTGTGAAATCACAGGTGGAAATCCAAGTAGCCCCATAGGGCAGGCTGGTATACAGTCTAAGGAGAATATACAGGTTACCAAGCAGACAACTTGATCTTTCTGTCTCAGTATAAGTTCTGATTGCACCCTGGGTGTTTACTCAATAAGATGGCTGAAGTTACAAACATTGTATCCAATAACAGTTCCCTCTGTATACTCTTGAAAAATAATGGTGCATCTCCACTTTATACTTTTAGTGTACATTAAAAAAATACATTTCTGAAAATGTTGTGTTAAGTCTTCCTCAGTGATTTATATTTATGAAAAAAATGAAGTCATGTCAAATTCTCCAGAATGCAGAACTGGCTGCTCACAAAACCAATTTTCTAGCAATAAATTTCTTTGTGTAACATCCTCACCCCTTGAATTGTAGGAGTACTTGAAATTGCCATAAATACAAAAAATTATACATATATTTTTTTAAAATTGCAGTATTTCATATATGTTCTCTGGTTTCTGAACAATATGTGTTTCTCTGGGCTTTGCTGTCTTTACAATGGGTTAAAACAAATCACTACATTTCAGTTCCATTTTGAAGTATTATCAGGGTGTTGAGAAACTGTGTCAGACATGTGAACAAATCTGCCTAAATACGCACAGTATTCCTTATCATTCTCACATAAATTAAATATTTGCTAACTATAATTATTTATGCTTTTCATCATAATTTTTCCTCCAGTCTTAATTATAAACTATTATTACTCTTTTGTCTTATGGCTCCCAAATGGAAAGAAGAAAGGAGGGCTACACATTATGGATTTGTGCTATATATGAATATTCATTAGGTCCCTCTCTCCTGAACTGTGTTGAAAATTGGTAATGAGTGAGAATTATAAAAAGTTATATAAAGTATAGCAAGTAGAAATTTTTACTCCTGGTTGGATTACCACTTGCCAGTGACATTCAACCTTGCAAGGTGCATTTAAAAAATGTGTAACTTGCTAAATTCAAACTCTGTGCATCAGGACATGTTAGTACCTGAGGGGAAAAGCCCAAATGATACCCCCAATGATGGGAAATATTGTTTTTAGTTTGTCCTATGCTTTTATGACAAACTAAATAATTGACCATTTCCTGCCTTTTTATTGCATCAAAAATTGTCCCCTCAGTTTGCATCAGTTTGGCCACCTCAACTTGTTTAATAGAGTTGGCCCAGTTTATAAAAATACCTTCATGACAATTTATTTGTGGGAAGCAGAATGACTTTAGTCATGGGTCACATCTGATTTCCTAGGAGCTGAAAACTCTCCAAATCGGCTGTTTACAAAAGTGACCAATCTCAAACTCCTTGTCAAATCATTTTATTGGTGGATTCTATTATTTTTCTTCATGCCCAAAAGTTTTAAGAGGTGTATAATCCCCTGTAACATCATAAAATCACATATCACTGAGAAATCTCACATAAATTCAAAACATCAAAACAACGAATGTAAAGGTGCAAATTTTCCTTCAGTCATGAGAAATGTGATGAACATTGTACAGCATTTGGTACACTGAATATACTGTGAAAATGATTCATAATAATAAAGAGAGATAGCTGTATGAACAAGACATGATTGGAATGTCCCCTGGGATATCCTATTTAAATATCTTATATCCTATATTGAAAAAAGGCTTTCTAACACATCTATATTGCATTGATGTCATTGTTTTGTTCCAATAAACATTGGAATGCATTGCAAGTGCATCCATCATGTTCTAGTTGCACTGGGAGCAAAGCTTTCTTTCTGAAATAATCAATGAGCCACTGATTAAACTTGCCAAATGTCATTTGACCGATGCAGAATTCTCTTTATGTGATATCACCTCCCATCTTGATTCTCATGGTCAATACCAGGAGGACACCTGCTGACCACCAATGAGATAGACATTCTATCTATCTATCTATCTATCTATCTATCTATCTATCTATCTATCTATCTATCTATCTATCTATCTATCTATCTATCTATCTGCCTGCCTGCCTGCCTGCCTGTCCCCACTGATAGATACTGCCTACAAATATTGAAAAAGAGTTCAATAATAAAAGGTCAATACCGTGAAAGAAAGGGCTAACTTTATGCAATTTGTTACAGAAGAAAAGCATATCGGTGTATTGTAGCAGATTATGGTATTATCTGGTATTAGGTCACAGGAAGGTCCATCCAAAACTGGAGCAGTGAATTCCAAAAATCAATTGAAGTTGGGAGGATAGTCTGATGACTATCTGTGAACTCTTCTCATAGCCATATTATGAGTTTTGGCCTTTGCTCTCCAGGCAAGTACGTAGCTCAGCGTTCATATGTTTAAATGCAAATCTTTTGCACGTCTTGAATTAACCTACTGAAGTCCTAAACTAAAACCCATTTATATATATTGTATGGTTTTGGAATACATGTCAAGGAACTTCAGAGCAGTTGTGTGCCATCAGAAAAATGTTCCATGTATTTCCATGTACCTGAAACATAAAAGCAGGCCTCCATCAGTCTTGAAAGACTATGGTATCGTGCTTGGCGCTGCATACGCTGCATGCGAAGCACAAAAACCTGGGTTGGATTGTTGGTTGAGTTTATACAACATAAAGCTGTTTTCTGTTCTGGTGCGTATGTGGACCTGATTGACGTAGTACTGATTAAAAATAGTCTTTAGATCACAGGTTCAGAAACCAATATGTGTTCGGTAAAGACATAGGGTGCAATCCAGAGTAACTACGTGGAGTCCTTGCTCCGGTGTAAGAACAATTTGCTCTGGATTGCAATATGAATTTCCCATAGGTTTTCACTAGGTAGTGCAGTAACTAAGGGTACACGTAATGTCTCTTACTCCTGTAGTTACTCTGGATTGTAGGGATAGTGTTTGATAACAACAAAAACCAGAGAACAATATTACCGATTATCAATCATACATACCCATACATACAGTATGAAAACTTTTGAGTTTGAAACCACCACCACACCCAATATACAAACCAGAGAAACACTGAAATCAAACTGAAACATGTGTAGTAAAGGCTTGAAACAGACTTCTGAGATGACTTATGAAACAGACTTCTGAGAACTCCGAATCATTAGTGAGCATATGTCTCAAAGGACTCATGCTGCAAATATATTTTATAATTCTTGCACTTAAGTAGCAATACACAGAAATAAAATATTGATCAAGTAACACCTGGTCATACTTGGCTCATCTTCTCTGGCCCATAGTTTTTCTCTGGAGATATCAGGATACAACAGAAAGAGCTGGAATGCCTGAAATTTGGCAAACTTTTTCTTTAACACAAGGCAATATTGTGTTGTCATTTTGTCATTTGCCTTTTGAAATGCACTGACCTTTCAAGCCCTTTGCATCTAATACAGTTAATTTAGTCTTTGCTTCTCATCTTGCTAATTTCATGTCCCTGGCATCTCATGCAGAACTGATTTCTCTGTTGCTTTTTAAAATATAAGATTTCTGCTTCTACTAAGAAAGTGGCCTTTAAAAAAGAGGCTCAGAGCTAGTCCAACAAATTGCAGGTCGCTCAGTGTAATGTGTCTATTTGGATAAACTGGTGAAAAGTTGGGTGAAAGTATAAAGGTAACATTTTTCACCAAGTAGAAGAATAAACCTAGCTGAAGGAGACCTCAGCTAGGTTGGACCTAGCTGTCCAACCTCACAAACCATCTAGGGTAGCATTTTCCAATATTTAGCACCTGCTGTACCATATGCAAAAGAGCCACCTATTGGAAGTGCCAATGAAAATTTGGGAGAACAGATAGTAAGATACACAAAAATAAGAGGCTTACTGTGAATAGAAGACCTTTTTTGAGCCTGCTTGAAGTGCACACTGGCGTTCTGACCACTGACTTCCGCCCACTGCTTGTTACATTGCTAATCTTGAAGTTAGATAGTACTCCAAGTATCACTGGTGGTACTAGTGGATCAAAAGATCTCCTGTATGGAGAATTAGTGCAGGGAAAGCTCCTTAGAGGGAGACTACAGCTGGATATAAGGACATCTGCAAGAAGGATCTAAAGGCCTTGGGAATGGACATCAACAGCTGGGAAACCTTGACCTCAGTGTAGTGGGGTGGGTAGTAGTCTTGCAGATTTCCCCGGCTAAAGTAACATTTGTTCCCTTATCTAGAAGAAGGGTTTGCGTGGATTCGGACCTGCAAAAACTAAATGACTGGCATAGGCTCTTGTGAACCCAAGCCACAAGATCAGGGCCAACCTCTGGGATGGAGGTTTGTATTTGATAGCCCCCAGTGGCATTAACCCTACCAGGATTTCTCAATGTTTGTCTGCCACCATTATTACTTTTCATGGTCCACTTATTGGAAGAACCACTGGAAGTAACTGGCACTGATGTCATTTGGTAACTGTAACAGAAATCATTGATGATGTCACTTCTAGATTGGGATGTCAACACAGCTCGACAAATACTACTAAGAGGCTCAAGGTGGTACAGAGTGCTTTTTCTATGCCACAACAAGTGCATGCAGGACTTCTGCACGCTGAAATCCCTCCTACTGCTGCTTGCCCTATTATTGCTATTGTTGCTGTTCTCACTCTAGGCAGCAGAGGTCAGGGAGTCCTACACTTGTCTCCGGACACCACCTCAGGTACCACCAATGGTAGGAGTATCACTCACTGAGAAACACTGTTCTAAAACAAAACTAATGGAGAAACTGATGTTGAACTGGAGCCCTGCAGTGACTGAAGCACTGAGTTTAGCGCAGAACCTCTTCTGAAACACCTGTCTGAGTTGGCAATGAGGTATGTGGGCTGGATGTGTCTATTATTTAGGAGTTCAGAATGCCAAGATCTCATAGGATGTGGATATAAAAGGATGCATATAAAAGGATGGCATGTCTGTTGGGAGAGAACTGCAGGAAGGAAAGATGACACTTCTCTAGAAAGGAGCCTGCTTCTTTGATTAAAATAAATTGCTTGTTAGCAGTTAACAGTCTCCTGCATTCATTTTCGTGTTCAGAAACAACACATGGGTGTGCTATAAAAGAACAGCTCGGAAATCAGGAGGTAAATAAAGATATCCAAACAAAAATAATTGAAGCAGTCTGGTGGCTTGAGGCTCACAGGAGGTCTGCATCCTACTTTAAGAAATATGCAAGTTCATTAACAGTGAAGTTCTTGCCCTGTTATGAGGGTGGTGTGGAAGCCAACACCTTTAATCTGAGGGTGGGACAATGTTGTGCATGCATGTGGTTCCTCATGAGGAATTTAGGGTGAACAAATGATGGCTAATAAGACTGGATGAACACTTTGCGTGTTGTCAACTCAGAGATACATGCAGCCGGAGTGAAGAAATCTATGCTACCTCCAGCACATCTCCAATTATACAGGTCCCGAGTCCTGTCCTTTGTTTTCCATAGCTTCTTAGGACACTGTTGAGAAAAGTCAGAAGTTCACCTGCCAACAATGTACAGTACAGTACCTTTGTTAAACTGCCCATCTTTGTTAAACTTGTTAGTTGAAAAGCGGTATATAAATACTGTAGATAGATAGAGCTCTAAGCAAAAGTGTAGTTTTGAGTTGGAACAGAATTCAAAAGGACAGTGACATGGACACATTTATAGAGCCAAAGCAATACATAGGAGTCAATGCACAGCAATCTGGATTCACTGTGCTTCCACTGCTTGGATATTCTTATTTTCTTTTGTAATCCTCGTTGCAATGTGCTACAAACAGAGGTGTTCTTTAATACACATAAAGATACAGGTACTTATATGAAATAGAGGTATTTATAAATAACAGGCATTTGTATGATGCAAGAACTCTTGTTTGGATAGTAAGAACCTGTGCATCCTTCCTAGAATTTTGGAGAGTGGAAGAGGCTGAGACAAGCACATCACTGAATAAGGGGGGGCAGCATTTGACAGTTGTTGTTCAGGCATCAGGAGATCTTGGGCAGGATCTGAAAAGCACATAAAGTGTTTCTGTACTCAGAAGGTTAATGGTCAAGCTCTGTGATACAGATATACCTTTATCAGTAGAAGATTTATTTAGGACTGAAGCTTTGAAAGAAGAGATGCTTTCCTGAGTTGCCACTGGTTTTTGACAGGTTTCCAGAGATTTATACTGGCATGTGGGAATAGAATTAAACTCATCAAGAGCAGCTGAGAACACCAAATTAAATGAAAGATCAAAAGCCATTTGTGGCTTTTTCCTAGAAATTGCCCTGGAAGGGAGGGGGAGAGTTGAAGAACTCTCAGAAGAGTTTGGGAGGAACACAGTTTCCTTATTTGCTTTATTACTTCTGTACGACAATGAGGGGATCCTAATGAACTGAATTATTTAAAAATATTCACCCTGTAGCAATAATGGGCTCTGCAAACTGCCTTGCCAATGCCTTCTCAGCCTTGTTGTGATGCGTGACAAAAAGGATGAGTATGGCCTCGTTCTGTCGCTGCTTTTGAGCTGCTCAGGCATTCAGTTTAATCATGGCAATATTTTTCCATGTGTGAGAGATGTGAGACCCTTCTCCTCGGGTAGCTGTCTGAACAGTCAGGCAAATGCTGAAAACCTGTGCACAAGCACGTTATCATTTCAGGCAAAACAGGCACTTTGGTACTCTTGAGGATAGCGGTGTCTCATAAAGCTGACCTGAAAAGGCCTTCTTCATTAGGCCAATTTGAAGTCTTTCTCATCCATCTAACCAAAGGCAGGCAACTCTCCAACAATGGAATGAGCCAACCCACGCATCCCTTTTCCACTGAGCTAAAAGCCATATGGAACTATTCATAGCTGTGAAGCTCAGCGAACGGAATTGATGTGGAGGGATCAGCTATCTCCGATCTCAGATGGCAAAAGATGCAAGCAATGCCAAAAGGAATGGAAAGGAAGATTGCCTCACTTCTGAGTGTTTAAAAATCTTCAGCCATCGCTACACACCTCTGCAAGCCTGTCTTCTGTCTATCTGTTCTTCCTGTCTTCCTCTTGAACTGCTTCTGCTAGAGAGATGCAATCTAAAACCCAAGAGGGAATAGAGGACAACAAAAGTTGAAAATGGCAAGCAGAATTGGACAGCTGTTCGAACATGTGGTGATCATATATATTTCTTAAATCAGACATGACAAGAATATGAGATATGGTGGAGGTGTAAAGTGTCTGGTATTCCATTAGACACACAAGTTTATCCTACGACCTCCCTTAAAATGGCTGACACTAGGTTTGCATTTATGTGGTGTAATTGACTGCCTTCCTTTATTCTTCCAGCAGTAATAAAAATGGTAAAGGTGTTCCCTGCTGCTTGCCCTGGTAGTCTACGCCACGGCTCCAGGGAGTGGTACTCATCCCAGTACATGGCCGAAGAGCCAGCATTGTCTGAAGATGTCTTCTGTGGTCAAGGCAATGCATCATAGCAATGATGATGAACATTCCCTAGGGACCCTTGTAACACTGTTATCACAACATTGCTTCAAACAAGGTCCCCATGTTGCTGATAAACTGAATGAACCACTTGGCAAGTGGCAGTGATGGGAATGCCCTGATGAAGCCGTTAATCCACATGACTTTTGGGTCTCCTATTACTGTGAAGGCCCAATGCTCACCTTTGCTGTCCTCTGCACTGGCATCCACTCTCCTTCTGGCTGCTGTCAGGTGCCTTATGAAAGTTTTGTGATGGCCACTTTCTGGGCAGTGCATGCAAGGCTGGTACTGGGCCCTGACTCTTAAAATTATGCCATCCTAATTAAAATTGAGCTGTCATCGCTCCACACTGTGGCAACCTGGACTTACACTATGATAGTCATTAACTCCAATCTTATTATCATCCAGCAGGTGTAGCAGATAGGATTTCCCTCTTAGATCTCTTCTTAGTGACATAGAGTAAAACTGATCAGAAAGATCATGTGAAATTGATCTCATATATATAGATTTGTGATCAAGTTGTATTATTCTAGAACAGGAATTTCAACCAGTGTGCCATGTCAAAGTGGTGTGCAGCAAATGAAGCACATGGGAGTTTGGGGGAATGTCTTCTATTAATAGGGCCACTGGTGGATGCCAGTGACACAGTGTGCCTTATCAGTTGCTAAAAAAAAAACTGATGGTGTTTCTTGACAATTTTTATAACTTCTCAGTGTTTTGTGAAAAAAATTTGAAAATCATTGTACTATCTAGAACATAGGAAGTTATTTCCATTCCCTTGTTTTGTATTTCTGAATGAGCAACAAAGCTTTATAATTTTGTAGCATGGCAAAATTAACTAATTTGGGCTAAAAGGAGGAAAAATAAGTAAAGTACAGATTTATTTAGTTTGGGGAAAACATTTATTGATTTTTGGCAACAGAGTACATACCTTTCCTTGGGTACATTTCAGTTCCTTAACTTGCCGTCATAACTATAGGAAACAGATATACACTAGCACTTAGTAGTAATTATCTTTTTTTATTTATAATTAATCATAACCAGAAATATTACTTTAAAAAAGAGGGGAGAAGGAAAGAAAATAGAGAAAGAAAGCCATTTTGGAAAGGGCCCCAAATTGTCCAGCTATAAGTTGGCAACATAAGCACA
The DNA here is from genome assembly GCA_030015325.1 of Cryptoblepharus egeriae. Classification (NCBI taxonomy): domain Eukaryota; kingdom Metazoa; phylum Chordata; class Lepidosauria; order Squamata; family Scincidae; genus Cryptoblepharus; species Cryptoblepharus egeriae. The sequence goes on along the minus strand of JAREYC010000001.1, from coordinate 63,816,454 downwards.
GTTCACAAGATTGTCTACCCTCACATTCATCAAATGTACAGAGGGCAGAATGGAACTTATCCCATGTCCAAACTCCACACATTCAGCAGGGGATCCAAAGGTATGGAAATGTATGTGTGTGGATGCTCCACCTGGTCGGAGTTCCCAACTGGATGGTCAGCCTATATGCTACAATTGTACAACTTAAGCTTCCCTTTCACGTCCTCTAAATCAGGGTTCTCCAAACTCTGGCCCTGGGGCCAGATGTGGCTCTCAGCAAGCCTCAAGATCTCTCTATCCGGTGCCTAGGCAAGCCCTGTAATCCACTCCCAATACATTTTTATATGTACATTTATTCAAATTTGAAATGTAAAAAAGTTTTTTTGTCCCCTGACACAATGTCGGAGAGACGATGTGGCCCTCCTGCCAAAAGGTTTGGAGACCCCTGTCCTAAATACAGGTATCCCCTGCTTTCTGATAGTTCATTTTCTGACAATCTGCTCTTTCAACATCTTTCAATTATACTCAAAAATCATTTATTCAATACATGTTCCATTCATACACATTCCATTCAGTCATACATGTTCTCTGCTGTTCTAAAGGCGAAAATTGCCTATGATTTGCCTGTGACATGCTGATTCAGACTGTTCTGGTATGGGTAGGTATGAGAGACAAAGCAGGCACAGTCGGAATTGGCAAGATAAAAAGGGAATTTGCTATTTGCTAGCTCAATAAATATCAGAAGGAACCTACTTTTGTAAAAGAAGAAATAAAAAAGACAGGGTTCAGCTTTTCAGTCATTTTCTTTTTTCATTAGAGCTCTTATCCTGGACCTATGAGGTATGCTGAGTACTTAGAAGATTTTTTAGTACTTTCAACTTGGACTTATTTGTACGCTAGCAATTAAATATTGAACTTGCTTTTTCATGAGCACTGAAATCTTTGGATTTCTTTCAGGAAAAGGATTTTGGTCTAACTTGTTCCATTGTCACAAGCATAATTGAAACAGATGCAAGATAAATTGACTGGCCCTTTACTGTTTGGAGTAATCCTAGCATAGTACTAAGTGAATAATGACTACACTGTAGCCAATGCATGAATGAGGAGAGCCAAAGCAAACTTTTAAATGTTACTAAAGGAGATGTGGGATGAAACAGTGGTCAGGACAAATCAAAAGGACACTTAGGCTGCAATCCTAAGGACACTTTCCTGGGAGTAAGATCCATTGAACACAATGGGGCTTACTTTTGAGTAGACATGGTTAGGATTGTGCTTTCAGATACTTGTTTTCACTACAGAAAACTGATTGTCTTTAAAGTAGTTTATCCATTCCTGACTTTGAAAGTCTTTTGAAATAATTTCCTGCTCCAGGAATTTCCTGCTCCAGGGGGTTGGACTAGATGACCTATTCAAATCTATGCTCTATGATTCTATACATTTTGTTAAAAACCCAGTCCAATTCTATGAGCTGCCTTGCTTGCAGGGCTGGCATGGTGACAAAATGGCTACTGTGGCATCCTATGTACACCAGGCAGTGAAAGAAAGTGGCTACTTTCATTCCCTTCCCCTGGGTAAGGGAGACACCCCTGCAATGAGGATACAATTCTGCTGTGGCTCTTGAATCACTGAGGAATCAAGAGCCTCTGTGTCGTGCCACAAGGTCTGACATGGGGCTCAGGATCCAGTGCAGCTGAACTCTGCTGGTCCTGGCCACTGCGGCTATGCTCCCTCCCCTATTTTGTCTTCTGCTGCCCATCATCTGCCTCAAAATGCTTCCTCCCCACTTTCTTCCTTGCCTCGTCTTACCTCTCCATTGCTGGACAGTCCAGGTGAGCGCAGGGTGGCAGACCGCTGGCCTGGCATGTGCTTATGCCCAGCAGCTCTGGCTCTAGGCTGGCAGTAATACATATAGAAGACTGGATGGATTGACAGTTGTAAGACATGCAGGTGTCCTGAAACATCCTGAAACTATTTGCATCAGAATTTTTGATGTTTAATTACCTACTGAGCACCATTACAATGAGTTGGGTCTACATCCATACCAAGGATGTCTATCATACATTTCCAGTGACTAAGGGTGAAATCCAGAGTAACTATAGGGAGTCCTTGCTCCAGAGTAAGAACAAGTTCCTCTGGATTGCAATGTGAATTTCCCATAGGTTGTCACTAGGTGGTGCACATATAATGTCTCTTATGTGTTCCTGTAGTTACTCTGGATTGTGCCCTAAGGCTGCAATCCTAACTCCCTGTTAAGATGGCACAAGTCCTGTGTTGGCATGGGGTTATCACAAAAATGCTATTTGGCACTTCTGCTCCATTCCTAGGAGACATGGGGGGTTAGGCCATTGCACAAGTATGTGCCAGCTCCCTCCCACCAATATGGGAAGTTATGCCAGATGAGCTATGCTGGCCTAAATTAGTTAGAATTGCATCCTAAATTCATCGGCATAGTTAGAATTGATTCTAGATTGTGCTTATTCTCTTTCTAACAACTTTCTGATTAAAAATGAAATATATCAAGAAAATGGATCAGTGTTTCTCTGCTGGATATATTTGCAGTGTGTTGGCTGGATTGAGAGCCTTCTGGAAAACTTCCACTATGATATGCTTGTGAGAAAGAACAGAATGACAGGAGCAATAATGTATGCGCACCCACATGCACATACCCGCTCACACACACCATGTTTTATAGGCAGTGAAATCAGATGCAGAGTTTATAAGAACAAGTTGGTTGTGTGTGTAATTTTCCCATTAATGATTCCACAGATGGAGCATTGATAATTATGCCTCCAGTGAATCTTTCTGAGGCACATTTGCCTGACATTGTTGTAAGATGTGAGGAGGTGGTGAGGAAGCTGAATATGTGCATTTTAAATTTTTATGGTTACTTTTTCACGGAAATGTAGGGGCCTGAAGTTACATGTTTTAATGCAATCGGTTCCACTTAGAGAAGACAACATGAAAATGTGATGAGCTGAACGTTTCACAGGTATTTGGAATTCCAGCAGCAGCAACAACAACCTGTAGCATTGTCACAGTTCCTAAGGCACGAGGAAATCTCCCTTTAGCTTTCTGCTGCCTACAAGGCTTTATATCTCATCATACCTACAGATCTTAAATGCCAGCCTCTCAAACCAATGTTTTCCAAGGAAACAAAATTTATTTTGCCTAGGAAGAAATTTATGTTTCTTAGCCTTTGCAAGGCACGCTCTGAATGGCAGCTCAGTATTCCTCTTCTTTCTACTATTGGTTTGCAATTGAAAATGTGGTGGCAGGGGATGAGACATAGGATGAGACAGGGGATGAGACAAAAGGAAGTGGAAAGTAAGAATGGGCTGTGGAGGCAGATAGGTGGACAGAATTGGAGGCCTCCCCCACTAATCTGCTTCCTGAAGCAACTGCTTCATTGGGCCTCATAAATGGGCCTGTCCTGATGAGACACCTAAACACTTTTTAGACCATAACTGACCACATCTGGTTGATCACTTACATAGTGGCAAATGATTTTAATGTGTCATGACTTGACAACATTATTTTCCTAGAGCCAACTAAAATAAAGCATAACCATTTGAAAGAGGATTCTTTGAGCAATATGCAACCGTTGAGGATTGGTGGGAATTTTGTTCTCATCTTTTTAGAAAGCCCTCTTCCATCCCATTCCTCAGCTTCCTGTGTTGGTTTAAGCTCCAGTGAGGTTTAAGAGTAAGAACGATAGAGGAAATGTGAAGCAATATTTCTTCCCTTCTGCTCCCAATTTAACCAAACAGAACCAGGCTCTTAATATAATCCTTATCTTTATTTTAGCATAATGTTGGCAAATCCAATTCATAAACCCACATCTTAATCCCTATCGCAATTTGAATTGCATGCTAGAAGTTTACAGATGTGTATATGAATGATCTGAATGGATATGACTTGGGTTTATGTTATACTATTTCTCTAATGCCTTCTTGGCATAATATTGCTGCTTGGAATAGCTCTGGGAATGGGGAGATATTTTACTGGTAGCATTTCAGTCTTGTTCTGCAAGCTATAAATAAATGTGTAATTCTTCTCTTGTAATTTTAAAATATCTCTCTTAGCAATAAATTGTACATTCATTGGCTGCCTTTTCCTTGGCTTTGCCTTGATATCAGGACCATGAGCTCTTATTTTCTGTACTGTACTCAATTATTGCTGAGATAATTTATTTGTTTTCAGTTCACTTTACTGTTTGTTTAATCAAGCCACACACGATATTCCAAGAAAGGAAAAATCTTCATACAGTCCAATCCTATAGGACTTTTCTAAAACTACTGAGTATTTTACTAACATGTGTTCCACTTGTTAGTATCAGGATCCACGTAGATCAGGGTTCATTCTAAATCCTGGCATGTGTTGTGCAGTGGTGTTGCTCTTTCTAATACAGCTGAGGAGACCAATTAGAATGCCTGGCTGGAGAGTTGGTGGTGGGTGGGTGGGCAGGGGGAAGGAGGTGGAAAGGGGGATCTGGCAGCAATGCCATATGTCTCCTCTTTTCAAAGCTTCCTGACATTTTTTTCTTCTTGGACATATACCAAACAAAATAGAAGGTGGAGATACATTGGCACTTGAACAGCCTTTAAGGAGGTAAGTAAGAAATGTTTGTGTTCTTACGTCCTACAGTCTGTCCAGTCTAGGGTAGCCATAATTATCATCCATAAAACCAGGAGAGCCCCGTCCAACTTGCCAGTATGTCCCTACAAATCCAGAGTAACTACGGGACCATATAAGAGACATTTACATTGACGTAGTTACAGCACCACCTAGAGAAAACCTATGGGAAATTCATGTTGCAGTCCAGAATAAAATGTTCTTACATCAGAGCAAGGACTCCCTGCAGTTACTCTGGATTGCGCCCTGTGAACACAATCCCTGAAAACCAGGACTGTCCTGGTTTTCAGGAACATATGGCAACCCTAGTGTAATCACACCCCCACCACGCCCACCAGGATGACACTCTTGCTTCTGGGGGAGGGGGATTTAGATAGGATTGCAACATAAGTTCCAGAAAGCAAAAACAATCTTTCACCCAGTGACTCTCAAATGCCACTTTGTGCCATCCTCTGCTATCATATTTTGGGAAATCACTTCTGGAAGCTCCCATATTTGGATCTATCCAATGCCAATTTTGTGGTGTCTGAAAGTGCTTTATAGGACAAAATGTACTGTAAACTCTGCACACCTTATATATAGAAGGTGGAATATATATATTCCCTGACTTTAACTTCTATTATTTGAAGTGATAAGAAAGTAAATCTTTTCTTCCCAAAGATAGCCCCACTGTCTGCAATGAGTTGCTGCAAACATGTGATAAGAGTATCTGCAATACAAATGTAACTCAGCAATCTTGAGTTAGCATCTTACACTGAAATGTGCAGGAGAATTTTTCTTCATGGGCAAAAAGAAGAAAAAAAAAACAGAAAAAATAAAGGTGAGAGGAGGGGATGAGAAACAGTTTGCTTCCTGAAAAGCCTCATTGTCATTTAAGCTCATTTTTGGGAGTCAAAGTGATACTTTGCAAGATGAAAAACCACTATTTTCTTCAAGTACTTAAAAATGGATCATTTTATATTCTTCTAATTATATGCTAAGTTTTCTTCTTTGTTCACTGTTGGAATGTTCTTAAAAGATTATTCACCAAGCAGTGCTTGGCAGAATGTTGCACATATTCAAAATACAGAATGCCAGGATTGCCCAATATTAGGCCAAATGTGGTTGTTGCTTCAGGGCAGCAAAATGGCAGCTTGTTGCTAACAAAGCCTCTATTACTCCTCTTGCCACCTTCTGGATTGAGAAAAAGGAAGATAGGGATGGTACATGTGGGGATATATGATAGAGGACTTGCCAGTGCCCTAGCCCACCACTTTCATCTGCTTCACACTTCTTCCCATATTTCTTTTTTAATCCAGAAACATAAAGTGATGCACCCTTATATGGTACTTTCCAATAGTTTTCAGTACCAACAACCATGGTATCCTTCGAAATAACTTGCTGGAATAGTCCTATGAGGCACAATTTTGTAATGTTTCCTCTCTTTCCTGGAGTTTTGTCTTCAGAAAATGGAAGATTCAGCTAGGCAACTGTGGCCAACACCTTCCTCCACCTCCACGTTCGTGCTTGGTGCTTGTGAAAAGGAAGATGGGGGTTAAGAAAGAGGTTCTTCTGGTTATGAGACTGTTGGATGGTGGAAGGGCATTAATCCATTCTAGAAGAGTAGCACTCCCTCTAAGGATCAGGTGTGGAATTTGGGAGTGCTCCTAGACTTGGCCTTGCTTGTTATCTGGAATGCTTTTGTTCAGCTTTGGCTGGTGGTAAACTCTGAAATTTCCATTTCAGTAAGACTTAGCTACAGCAGGAGGACCCAATCCTATGGTCCTTTTGTGCTGGCATTGATCTCCAGGGGTCATAAATGTGCCATTTATAGTGTCCTGTGAGAAGGGTGTTCCACTTATAGATGCCACGTTGTGCAAGGTGAAAGCCTTCAGGATTGTAGGAAAGCCCAGAAGGTTGGTAGGACCAGCAGAGCCATGCTCTGATGACTCCTATCTTCCAGGTTAGGCTTAGAAGACTGATGTAGAGGTTCTCCAATTTGCACTGGCAAAACATCTGGCCCAATAGAAGCCCATAGGAACACCATAGTGGGCTAGTAGACCACTATTAGTGGGCCACCATTTTGGCACTACTGCTTCTCACAGCACATCCTCAGCTTTTTACAAAATTTCCATTTCTTACTTTTAAAAATTAAACAGGAATCTTGCAAATTCAAATTCTGAAAATATGCACTAACATTTATTTACAGCATCCATTCCAGCTTTATTAAAAGGTACACCAAAAGGTATATGAGGTGAGGAGCTGTTGTGCATCTCATCACTAGTGATGTTAACAGTCTCTAGCAGGTGCTCATGACACCCACAAAATGACATTCACACATTTACAATGGGAGAAAATTATTTTCTAGGGAGCAAAGAGCATTTTGATTTGAAACTTAGAGGAAAAAAATGTTATTTCCCTGCAACAGAACCAATACCTTATGATAAGAAATCTTGATCCCCAGGCCCCAAGTCAATTTAGTAACTGCATAATTGACCCAACTATGTATTTTCATGATTAAAAATGATACAGTCACATTTAAGCACTCATGCAGACCAATCCAATTCTTTGTAGTGCAACTGGGTACAGTGGTGCCAAATGGTGCCTGCTGGATCCAGTGGCATTGGTGGAGCCCCTGGAGGTCTCCTCACAAGGGGGCTTTCAAGGAAAGCCCAAAGTCCTGCAATGACCTTCTCAAGTCTTCTGGCTATTTTGCTGGTGCAGACTTGAAAAGCTTTTTTTGCAGACCAACAAGGAGTATTCCTCCAGCATTTGGAAAAACCTAAGACTGAATGTTATTGATTTTAAAGGTCAGTCTGAGCCCAAGAGAGGCTGCGGATGGATGTGGACATCCTCTGCAGGTCTCAAAAGACCTTCCAGAAGAAAGGTCTTGTGAAGGGGGGGGGGGGGGACATTATTAGTCTGTATCTACAATTTCATTTAACTGAAGGGGAGGGCATTTCTATGGTCCAGAGCAGAGGATCATGTTTCCAGAGCAGAGCTTCCATGGTCATGGGTAGCTCACCTGTTCTACTTAATGAAGGATAAACTATGTAAATAAACAGTAAATTCTCTGTCTGTCTGTCTGTCTGTCTGTCTGTCTGTGTGACTGAAACCCCCCTTAATGTAGGCCACACTTGCTCTATATAGACATACCTTTCTATCTATCTATCTACAGTATTTATATACCGCTTTTCAACTGAAAAGTTCACAAAGTTCACAAAGGTTTACAAGAAAATGAAAAAAATTAATAGCTAATTAATAGCTAATGGGTGCCTGTCCTAAAAGGGCTCACAATCTAAAATGCAAAAAGAACACCAACAGAAGCCACTAGAACAGACATTGCTGGGGTGTGGAGGGCCAGTTACTCTCCCCCTGCTAAATAAAAGAGGAACACCCACTTGAAAGAGTGTTTCTTGCCCAGGATTGATGATCCCAAGATTGAAAATCTGCTCTTCATCTGCTGCTTAAACATCCAGCATTAGAATTTGGGTCTGGCCCAAATCGGCAGACATGACATTTGAATTCAAGAGACAATGTATTTGTCTCCTTAGTTTTGGGCCAGAGGCCCAAAATGCCCTCTGCAGGAGATAGTTTAAAAGTTTGCACAGAGTGTAGCTTTTAAGCTAGTTTACAATAATTGGAGGGTAAAAATGCAAAAGCAGAAATGAAACCAAATCAGTATGCCAGCAGTGATACATAGAACATTATGTATTCAATAAAAGAATTGCTTCTGAATAGTGTGCTATCATCATCGGCATCCTTCAGTCTCAAAAGACTATGGTATCGTGCTCTGATTGGAGGTTCTGAAACAACATCTAGTGTGGCTAAAAAGGCCAATGTGAGTGTGTCCATCCCTTCCACACTGAGGACAAATAAATTCTGTCCCCTGCCCAGGCCCCAGGTTTCGCTGCTTTCTGGTCTGTCTCTTTGCTTCAGCCTGCCAAACAAGTGTCTCTTCCAGTTGGAGAAGGCCATGCTGGGTCTTTTGCCTCCACGCTGAACGATTGGAAGTCAAGGTTTCCCAGCTGTTGATGTCCATTCCCAAGGCCTTTAGATCCCTCCTGCAGATGTCTTTGTATCGCAGCTGTGGTCTCCCTCTAGGGCCCTTTCCCTGCACTAATTCTCCATATAGGAGATCTTTTGGACATGCCCAAGCCAGCATAGACACCGCTGTTTCAGAAGTGTGAACATGCTAGAGATTCAGCACATTCCAAGACTGCGTCGTTTGAAACTTTGTCACACCAGGTGATGTCAAGAATACGTCGGAGACAGCGCATATGGAAGGTGTTCAGCTTCCTCTCCTGCCATGCATAAAGGGTCCAAGACTCGCTGCAGTACAAGAGTGTGCTCAGGACGCAAGCTCTATAGACCTGGATCTTTGTATGTTCCGTCAGCTTCTTATTAAGCCATACTCTCTTTGTAAGCTTGGAGAACGTGGTAGCTGCTTTACCAATACGTTTATTCAGCTCAGTATCTAAGGAGAGATTGTCAGAGATAGTTGAGCCAAGGTACACAAAGTCATGGACAACCTCCAGTTCATGTTCAGAGATTGTGATACAGGGAGGTGGATCCACACCCTGACCCATGACTTGTGTTTTCTTCAAGCTGATTGTTAGACCAAAGTCTTGGCAGGCTTTGCTAAAACGGTCCATAAGTCGTTGAAGGTCTTTGGCAGAGTGAGCAGCAACAGCAGCGTCATTGGTGAAGAGGAACTCCCACAAGCATTTCAGCTAGACATTGGACTTTGCTCTTAGTCTGGAAGGATTGTAGAGTTTATAGTGTGCTATGCCTTTACTAAATGAGAATCTATTTCTAAAGAGGGGAAAGAGGGAGAAGAGAGAGGAAGAAATGGAGGGGTCAATCCCAAGAATAGAGATGTAGGGCAATGGGACTGTCAATAAGAAGAAGGGTGGGGCCAGAGCAAAAACCAAAATGCTTGCAATTGACTAGGTTTGAAATAGTCTACCCTATATATAGGAAGGGGAACAGGAAACAAGAGGTTCTAAGGTGCTATGAAAAGGGTTTTTCAATGGAATATCAGCTCTGGGGTGAGCTAGAAAGGGAAAAGTAGATTCTGCAGATATATAAAGAAACTTTGGAAAAGCTAGCCAAGACATGAAAGCCAGCGGAGGCTTTGCCCTCACTGAACAGGGTGCACTCAAAAGGTAATAGTACCAGTCCTCAGATGAATCATTTTTTCAAACGAGAAAGTTTTGCTCTCAACCTTTCAGATCTCTTAACTGATGCTGTGAACTTTGCAGAGGAACTTCTGTACTACTTGGTGTTCCAGAAGCACTGGTTCAGGAACTGGACCTATGGGATCTAAAGACATCTCTGGGTTCTCACATCATTTTAGTAACTAAAAATCATGCACACATGCACTGACATACACACACACACACAGGGGGAGGGGGAAAGGGAGGAAACTCATGGGACATGCAAAAAACAAGATGTTAGGCAGCAAGTCTACCAAAACACTGGGCAGATTATTTTAATCCAACCAGTGGAAGAGTTTTATTGGTATTTAAAACAGAAAAAGGAAAAAATAGGTAAACAAATTCTATACTTGTGAGAAAGAGGAAGAGTTCTAAATTAAAGTAAAAGCAGACTCACAAAGACTTCAAGCATCCACTCATAATTGTAGTATTGTCCTGACACTAGAGAGAAAACCTTCCTATGAGAAAGTCCTATTAAAATCTGTGGAACCTGCTTCTGAGCAGACATGCTATTTGTGTTGCAAATCTATTTGTGATGACTGTAGTTCATTTGTATGCAAAGTCAGTTTGAACTGTACATCCGTGCATCAGAAGGTAACTGCGGATGTACATAATTAGCTATATTCATAAGTGCCAAATGTGTTGGGGACATTTTCCATCACTATGTTTATTAGAATATTGTGCAGATACTACTTAATAATATTCCACATAACCATAATAATACTTAAAAATCTCCAAGATGTAAGCAGATTTGGAGATGCTCAACCAGAACTTTGCAGCCAGAAAAAAAGGAGGCCACAAGACTACAAGGCTTGCCCAGTTCATTCATAATACCCTGTTAGGCTGTTACAATGAAACTTACGTTAAGCTGTTGTCCATTGGACTCAGGGCTTTGTACAGAAGAAAAAACGTACAGGACTGAGCTATTGAGAATGATTTAGGAACCATCATCACCTGGTGGAAAGGTTCTCTCTCTCTCTCTCTCTCTCTCTCTCTCTCTCTCTCTCTCTCTGTGTGTGTGTGTGTGTGTGTGTTCATAAGTGTCAAATGTGTTGTGTGTGTGTGTGTGTGTGTGTGAGAGAGAGAGAGAGAGAGAGTTCTCTTTCACTCCCTTCCTGTCCTGTCCCTACTCAGATGTAGTCCCACTGCTGTTGCTTATTTAATGAGGGTTCCTTCCCCAAGTTCCCCTTCCCCTTCCGACACCGAAAAATTGGATCCTTTTTCTATTCTTTTGCTCCCTGCTTTTTCCATTGTTTCCATTTGGAATGTGCTACACAGTAATCAATCAATCAATCAATCAATCAATCAATCTATCTATCTATCTATCTATCTATCTATCTATCTATCTATCTATCTATCTATCTATCTATCTATCTATCTATCTCATTCACTGACTCATCAACGCCCAGTCAAAACCGCTGTGCCTAGAAGCGTGAAATTTGGGGAGGGTGTTCCTTCCATGATGGAGGGAGTTACTATGAACTAGTTTTTGAAAATTCCAACCGGAAGGGGGCGAAATGGGGCGCAACGCGTTTTCCTCCCTATATTTGCATTGAAGAACTGGTGGCTGAGGGATGTTCTGCCCCAACCCTCGGACCTAGAAGCATGAAATTCATTCTGTCACCTGAACACCCAACAAGAACCAATGTGGAGAAATTTAACCCTTAAGGGGCGGAAAAGGGGTGTAACGTGTTTTTGTCCTATACTTAACATGGAAGACTGACCAATCTCCAGCCAATTTGGTGCTCAGTGCCTGGTGCATGGCGGGGGGTGTTGTTTGGAGGGAGGGGTTGCACTGGGTTAGGATGCTGCACATGGGGGGCAGTTGTGCATGGGTGGCCAATGATACACATGGGGGCTGGTTGCAAATTGGGGACTGTTGCGCATTGGGGATATTGTGCATGCAGGGATGTTGCGCATGGGGGCTGGACATGGGGAATGTTGCGCATGGGGAATGTTGCGCATTGGGGTTTGTTGCACATAGGGGGATGATGTGCATGGGGTGCATGAATATGGGGTTGTTGCGCATGGGGTGGATGAACATGGGGATGTTGTGCATGGGGTGGATGAACACGGGGGATTGATGTGAAGTGGGGGATTGATGTGCAGTGTGGGATGTCGTATGGGAGAAGTTAACTCCCACATCACAGGTATGTTTTTTGCTAGTCTATATATATAAAAGAGAAAAGTCACTGACTGACTCACTCACTGACTCACTGTCTGACTCACTGACTGATCACCGCCCTGCCAAAACCGCTGGGCCTAGAAGCATGAAATTTGGGGTGGGTGTTCCTTCCGTGACGGAGGGGTGCACTAAGAACCGGTTTTTGGAAATTCCAACCAGAAGGGGGTGAAAAGGGGCGCAACCAGTGGTGGGCACCAGCAGGTTCGCACCTACTCTATAGAACCGGTTCTTAACAAGAGATAGTACATACAAAGTTTAAAAATAGCCATTTAAAAGTGGCTGCCAGATGGACAGAGAACCGGTTCTTAATTTCTTTGAAGCCCATCACTGGGCGCAACGTGTTTTCCTCCCTATACTTTGCATTGAGAATTGCTGACTCAGCAACATTCCTCCCCAACTGCTGGGCCTGAAGCATGGAATTCTGGGAGTTCCTTCTGTCACCTGAACTCCCACCAAGAAACATCTGGAGAAATTAACCCTTCAGGGGCTGAAAAGGGGGCAACGTGTTTCTGTCCTATACTTAACATGGGACACAGACCAACATCAAGCCAATTTGGTGCTCGGTGCCTGGTGCACGGGGGGGGGGGGATATTGTTTGAAGGAAGAGGTTGCACTGGTGAGGATGCTGCGCATGGGGGGAAGTTGTGCATGGGGGAAGTTGCGCATGGGGGAAGTTGCTTATGGGGGAAATTGCGCACGGGGAAAGTTGTGCACGGGGGAAGTTGCTTATGGGGGAAATTGCGTGTGGGGGGGTGATGCGCATGGGGGATGTTGCGCATGGGGAAGTTGCGCATGGGGGGATGGTGCGCATAGGGGATGATGTGCCTGGGGAAAGTTGCGCATGGGGAAAGTTGCGCATTGCGCATGATGTGCCTGGGGAAAGTTGCGCATGGGGGATGATGCGCATGGGGGGAAGTTGCGCATGGGGGACTGATGCGCATGGGGATGATGCGCATGGGGAAAGTTGCGCATGGGGGAAAGTTGTGCAGGGCGGATGATGCGCATGGGGAAGTTGCTTATGGGGGAAGTTGCTTATGGGGATAGTTGCGCATGGGGGGATAATGCGCATAGGGGGAAGTTGCGCATGGGGGATGATGCGCATGGGGGATAATGTGCATAGGGGATGATGCGCCTGGGGGAAGTTGCGCATGGGGAAAGTTGCACATGGGGGAAATTTGCGCCTGGGGGACTGCGCCTGGGGGACTGATGCACATGGGGAAGTTGCGCATGGAAGAAAGTTGCGCATGGGAGAAAATTGCGCATGGGGGATAATGCGCATGGGGAAGTTGCACATGGGGGACTGATGCGCATGGGGGATGTTGCGCATGGTGTGCATCGTGGACAGTTGCGCATGGGGGCAAGTTGCGCATGGGTTGTTGATGCACATGGGGTATTGATGCACATGGGGCGTTGATGCGCCATGGGGGGATTGCGTGTGGGGAAACGTTACTCCCACAATGCGGGTACGCTTTTCGCTAGTAATTAAATATGATTTATGCTGCCTGATGGATTCAAAAACTTTTATTCAAGGGGATCAAAGGATATTATTTTTTAAAGGTAGGATATTGATCACACGAACTTGGAGGATCCCTACACGACTATATCCATTTTTAAATATGACACCTCTTTAGGCTTTTTAGAATAAATTATGGTGATTTTGTATATTTTATTTTATATACTTGGATAATCTACTAGCAGGATTGCACTTACGGTATGCAGTTGGCATTTTTCAGGGAAGCAATGCACTGGAGACCTGTCTGGCTACTCAGACTAATGGATTATTATTGAGGATATGACACAGTGGAAGAATAATTATGCGTTCCTTCAGAGAAAGACCAAACTGATCTGAAGCAACACTAATATTTCCAGCCATGAATATAAAGCAGGTGATATTTGGCAGTGCTAAACCCATTATCCTGAACATCGCAGCCACAAAATAGTATTAATTTCACAGTTACTTTGCTTGTATTTAATCTGTGTATGTGGAGCGTAGTAATCTCCTGATAAGAGAACTTCACACAGGGATGATTCTCACTGTACTTTCAGTGCTAGGGACATGTTACCAAGCTCAAATAACAAATTTGCCTTACATATGTAATATTAGGCAAGTGGGGCTTTGGAAAATGTAGAAGCTAACAGTATGCAATTTCACTGAATCACAGCATCCAACTTTTTTAAAGAGTTATATGCCTGGACTTTTTCTTATGCATGCAAATATTTTGTTTTTATTGTTTTATATTTTGTTCATGCACATATTTTGTTCTATTCTTATGCATGCACATATTTTGTTTTAATTTATTAATTCCAAGCAGGCTATAGGCTTCCTGCTCACAAGGAAAAGGAGGAAAATGAAGATTCCAGGATTCATGGAAAAAAAGATGTGTCCTGGAGAAAGAGGACATCTGATTAAAAATAAATAAATCAGCCTTAAACACTCCCCCAAAGCATTAAAACTCCAGAGGGCTAGGGACAGGAAATGAGGCTTGGGGAGAGAGGGAAGAGGAGTTTTGACTATTTTTACAAATACATTAAAAAAAATTCACTTTACCTGTTAGAGCCATTTTCTATTATTTTAAGTGCTGTGGGGAGGGGACTACCTTATGGAGCACTTTTAAGCTCCAGTTGCCTGGGGATCAGGGCCATGCTGGAAGCCTTGCACTCCCTGGACTGACTTTCCATGCCAGCCAAAAGTGTTTGCTTACTCACGAGTAAACACATATGTGCAGTGTGGAGAGACTTCCTTCTGGGATGATTTTGAAGGCTGCACTCATTGGATCAGGAGTCAGGACCCTTCTGTCAGTCTGCCCTTTCCAATGGACTAAGGCACGTCCTACTCATGAGTAAAGCCACGATATAAATTACTTTCATTTTCCCCATACATTTTCTATGCATATTTTTCCTTTTTTTTTTTGATAGGAAGGAGCTATTTCAAGATGGCATGTTGTGTTGGATTCAACTCTTCAAGACAATTCCATTGACATATGACATGAGGGGTAGTGCGCACCATCGCGAAGTTGATTTTTTGGGGTCGCCAGGACAAGATGGTGGTCCCTCAGTCTTTGTGACCCCCTGGGGGAGTCACAATCCTCACTTTGAAGACCGTTGTTGTAGAGTATGTGATTGTTTTAAAAATTGACTTTCTTAAACTGAATCTTGTACTAACCATCTAACCAATGACTCATTGAGAAGGAAGACTAGAACAGCAACTACATGTTAAAGGGCATGTCTTCAGTTTAATAACTTTCATTCTTGTCTATTGCTTCCTAATGTTCAAAATCTCCTTATTTGTTTGTTCTATGCAGCACCTAGCCCACAGCTGATGCTCACTACCATATTAAAATGCAGAAGTGAAGCTTGAAGGGGGCTTGTTGAGTTCAGCAAACTCCACAGTGTCATGTATGAGCATTCCTCCCTCTCGGCATTAGAACCATTTGGGGCAATGATGGCAACATGGACCAACATGGACCAGGAACAGTGATGGACCAAAGCTGAGAGGGAGGGACCACTTACAGAGTGTGCTGTAGCTACATACATAAGAGGAAAGGATTCAGACCAGCATCAGTTAAGCTAAGATAGAGGACAGTGTCGTGGCAGCTTGCTTAAGAAGCAGCTGACAATAGCCTGACCTCACACTTATGAAGAGGGTTGGAGACTGTGCATGGTTGGAGCCCTGTTATTGGGAGCACTGTGCAGACTGTTGGAAACTGTGCAGAGGTTGGAGCCCTGTTATTGGGAGCAACCCAATGCTCCAACTTTAGGGGCACTCCCTGACTATCTCATTGAAGATGCATATTGTTTATATAGGGAAAGATGTAAAAGAAAATGGGTCTCCAAATTTTTGGCACAAGGGTCATATCTGACACAGTACTGAGATCAGAAAATAAAGTAATCATGCATACATGGAGAACCAATTTTCTGAAAGTCTGTGTACAGAATGTGCATAGAGGTGAAAGAAGAAGGGAAGTTGAGGGCAAAACTGAGTTGTGTAAGAACTGGAGGGATGGATTTTTAAAAACACCCCAAGGCAGATCACAAACTTCTTTTTGTCTCTGTTTCTGCACCATAAAAATTTAACATAGGTTGCAATTCTAAACACACTTTCCTGGGAGTAGGCCCCTTTGAATACAATAGGACCTACTTATGGGTAGACAGGCTTAGGATTGCACTGATAGATATCAACTTTATCTTCAAGGTCTAAATTGGTATATTTTTGTATACCTTCAAGGTCTTAATTGGAACATATACTAATATATACATTGGTATATACTGGCATTTCTTTCAGCCACTAGAAGTCCTGAATATAAAGCAATGTAATGAAATAATTTCCATTACATTGCCGCATATATAGTAGTTGCTAAATGTGGCATATACTCATGCTGGGAAACCTAGAAGTGTATCTTTTGAACTGTCTTTAGCTCCAATATGCTGTGGAAACTTGCAGACCAGATAAAATTCTCCAGATGGTTGTATGTGACTCAGTCATAAACTGTGAAAGCTAGTAGGCCATAAACAAAAATGGTATGAAGACATCTTACCATATTCCTGAGCAGTGGCATAGCTAATGATCATGTAATCCCCAGTGCAAAGCTCAAAATGTTGCCCCAGAAGTGATGTCACAACTGAAAGTTATGTCATTTCATCCCTGGATATTTTTAAAAAGAAAATTGGGGAAAAACTGCCTCCCCCTCCTCCTCAGCAATTCTAATTTAATTAAGTTTTAAAATAAAAATTGTGTCTATTTTTGGTTAAAGATAATTGTGCTGGGACAAAGAGGAATGGCTATTCTTTCCCTGCTAAATATAAGAGGAGCACCACTTAGAAGTGCCTCTTTACCCAGATTGCAGGGGGTAACTATGATATATGTACCTTATTTCCTGGCTTATTACATGCACCGGACCATAAGACGCACCAAAGTTTAGAGGAGCAAAACAAGAAAAAAAATATTCTGAACCAAATGGTGTACTAATATATTTAATAAAATATAGCAGAATAATATTTCAACCATGTAAAGTCAACAGTGGTATTAAGAACCATTATCACCGTCATTAACAAATGAGGAAATACTTTAAGCTTCAAGCACTCTTCTGATTTTCTGAAAACCACAAAACCCATCATCTCTAGTGTCAGTGATTTGTGACTTTTGCACAAATCTCATTGCAAATGATCAGACACCAACATTTTGCACAAATTTCATTTTGTACACATCTCAGTGCAAATGGTCCAGGAAGGCAGGTAAGTTCGAGGGGGGTTCTTTTGGGGGGGGGGATCCAGGTAGGTAGGGAAAGGTGAAGGGATCTAGATAGATAGGGAAGAATGAGGGATGCACAGGCATGGAGCAGCAGGGACCAGGTCTTGTGCATGCCTACTTTGGAGCAAGTCTCTAAGCCAGGGAACGCTGCTTAGGATTGCAACTATTCATGTCTACTTTGGAGCAAATCTCCAACCCAGGGAGAGATGCAGAGGCATGCAGAAGGAGGGACGAGGTCTTGTGCATATCTACTTTGGAGCAAGTCTTCAAGGCAGGAAAGGCTGCTTAGGATTGCAACTATGCCAGGGTGACCAGATGCCAAGCCCAAAATTCCTGAACCCCAAGGCCAAAATTCCTACCTGCTTAAAAAAATTGCCAAATTTTTTTTTTGTTTTTATATTTTTGTTTTTCGGTTTTTTGGCCATAACGTTTGATAGGAAGGAGATTTTTCAAAACTGATTTTTGCATTGGATTCTGCTCTTCAATATGAATCCAACAACGTATGACATGATGGGGGTACTGCACACCAGGCTTGGCCCTATCTCTCTATAAGATGCACAGACATTTCCCCCCCTTTGGGGAGAAAAAAGTGCATCTTATTAGCCAGCAAATGCAGTATATGGAAATGAGAGCTGATTCATATTAACATCTTATTAGTTCCATACAACATCAGAATTACATCTTATTGGCTGTCAAAGCAATCAGTATCATGGGAAATTTAAGAAAATCCAGTTTTTGTTCCATAGGCTTTTGTGTTTTCATTTTCTGATTAATTGGCCATAACTTTTGATAGCATATAGATATTCCAGTGCAGTTTATTTCATTGCATTCTTTGTTAAATTCCCTTTCCAATGATATATAACATGATGGTATGATCATTCATTCATACCCTGTCCTTCATAATTTTAGCCACTAGTGTCAAGCTCAGCTTGTAGCCCCCTGAAGCTTGAAGCCCAGTGCAACTGCATCCCCTGCACCCCTCTTAGCTATGCCTCAGCTTACCTGAGGGATATTCTACATGCACAAAATAACCTGGCCACTGTGTTATGTGCTGGCTACAGTCTCCAACTCTTGTCATATGCAGCCCCATATTCAGCATGCTGCAGAAGTCTAGTTAATAAGGCACAGGCACCAGTGACATAATTCTTGCTCTTACAAGAAGGTGAGATCCATTTATGCTCTGCGTGACCATCTGAACCTTCTTGGAAAGCTAGTCAAAATCATTATAAAACAAAACCACAACACTTAGACCATATGACCGCAGGCAGGGATTATTGTGGTTGTCTACTTAATGTAAAGTGATTAATACATGTTATGTACTCTAGAATTAATAAATGATATGATAATTAAGCAGGAAACATTGCAAGAAATTAAATAAAAACATTTCATAACTGCAAAATATGGGCATGGTAAAGTTTTGTTTAAAATATTCAAGGTAAGATTAATTGAACTCTACAACAGTGGCCAGTTTCAGCTTGGTTAATAGAGATTCCCTGTACATAATTACTCCTTAGGTACTAATTTTCAATTAGGTTAGAACATGTATAGAGAGGTACGCTTCTAATTAGCTGAGGCTATTATTATCAGCATATTTATTTTGAACATTTATTTTGCACATTTATTTTGAACTTTATTGTGAAGTTCAGTCTTTTTTAATGCTGATTTCTGTTGTTGGGAGTAATGCCCCAATAAAGGCAGGCTATACATTCTGTACAATGTTATATTCTGGCAATGTTGTAAATTCAGCATTAAGAATTGGGCTGTGGGTGGTGCAAGTGGCTAAGACACTGTGCCTGTTAACTAGCAGACCAGGGTTCGAGACCCGGGTCTGCCCCACAGGACAGGGTGAGCTCCTGTCCTTAGCCCAGCTCTGCGATGCCAGCTGGATCCAATCGTATCGGCTCTGCCTTTCCATTGGACTAATTCAGTGGCGTGGAGAGGGGGGATTTGCTGCTTGGGTAACAGCCTATCCTCCATAACAATCCAACCCAGGCTTTCGTGCTGCATGCAGCGTATGCAGCGCTGAGCACAATACCATAGTCTTCCAAGACTGACGGAGGCCTGCTAGGCTTCAGTCCTAAAGACACTCTCCTGGGATTAAGACCCATTGAACACAATGGGACTTACTTTTGAGAAGACATGGTTAGGATTGTGTTCTTAGTCACAGTAGAAGGATACCCATCATTGCATTTTGTTTTTCATTATTCACAACTTATTCAGCAGTGCTATTAGAACCTCAAACTCATGTCTACTAGGGACTCACACACACACAAAAATTCACTCACTCACACAGAAAAATTATTCTCTATTGAGGTAGCTGTATATTTGATCAAAGGGATCAGTGGAAAATCGAATAGATGGATAACATTCTCCTTCATTTTAAGGGATATCCAACATATGGAGACATTTTTTTAGTAAACTTCCCATAAACCCACTAACCCAGCAGCATATCAAATGAAGGTATATAGTCAGGGGACAACCCAGAATATTGTCTGGTCAAGTATCTTGTATTATGAATGGCAGAATGTTGTGGAAATACTCAGGATCTAGAGGAGCTAGCAGTTGGGAAAAGCAATAGGGAATTTGGAACAGGGACTGGCTGAGGTTGGAGCCTTTCCTTCCTTGAAGCTTGATGAATACCAACTTGACAAGAGCAACTGAGAGCTGGATTTGGAACATGATTAAAGCTCTTTCCGCTAACATCATGTCTGCAAATGCTTCATGTTAATGAAACACCTCACCAGGCATTATTCTTTGTTAGTTGGGAAAAGTCTTGCTATGCTGAATGATCAAAAGAAGAGTCTAAGTTCCAGTTGTCAGTAGAGGGGTCATGAGAAATTGGGCAGGAGAGCTTGAAATTTAGATCTTTTCTCATCTATCTCCTGCATGAAGTATTGGACTACACTGAGTTCTCCACCTATAATCCTTTTCTAGCCCCAAAGGAGAATACAGAAGAGCCATATCCATACTCTTGAGCCAGGGTATAGAGCCATCACCAGAGGCTACTTCCAGTAGCCCCAAAGTAGTCTTGTTGGGAACACTGGGAACACTGACATTTTTTAGGAGTGTATGCTCTGTTTTAAGATGGACTAGATGACCTACTGGGTCACTTCCAACTCTATGATTCTATGAATCTAACACTCACCTTTTTCAGCCGAATTCAGTCTCCAAAATCATGGTGCACATTAGATTTGATGGTTAATTAAATTTGAGTAAATAAGGTTTTTTGATTATAAGTATAGGGTGTGTATTAGATTCAATGGCACATTAAATTCGAGTGAATATGGTATATGACTTTTTTAGCTTTTATCTTGTCATGTCCTACATTTTTCTTCACTGTCCTACATTTTAGAGAGTTTTTTTTGTTTATGACATATGATCAACCTGGGCCTCAAGGCCATATACGCTGTTTAAAAACCCTTAGGATCCCAACCGGGTCCATTGGACCCGATTGGGACATTTGTGCTGTGCTTTTTACTGGAATTTATTATTTTTACTTGACAAGACTTTCTGACTTTTTTTACTGCCTATTAGATAGTTACAAATCGAAAAGCATGAAACTTTTGAATTTACAGGTTTTCTGTATTCAAAATTTTACTGTATTGTGAAATTCGAATTTGAATTCCAGTTCCCAGGACGGGTCAATTGGACCCGATTCTAATTTGAATACAAGTTCCCAGGACGGGTGCATTAGACCCATTCAATATTTCAATATTTTGCTAACTAAAATTATAATTAAAATTCTTAACTTCACAATATTTAGTATAAAATAATTGTACTACTAGGTCTACAATAATAATACGTCTAATAATTGTTGTACGGGTCCAATGGACCCGTATGGTCAAACGTGTAAAAAAAACAACTGTGGGATTCTAAAATCTGGCTTGAAAAGTGGTGGAAGCAAACATGAGACTAAATGCATACATTTTCCATCTTCCTTGAACCACCTTCAAATCATTTTATGCTAAGCAAACAATTAGGAAGAAATGCTGTTCTAAGCAGGGCAAAATGGCTCCCTGTTCACCAGGAGCCATTTCAATAGCTTCAGACATGCCAGCTTTCTGAGACCCCGTCAGGTTTTTGTCACCCAGAAGAAATGAAATGTTTTAATAGGACTAGCAATAATTATTTGAATGCTGCCTCCATTTCCAGTTTTAAAAAAAGAAAACAAACTTCCACTTGGAAACATGAATTTGCTCAGTGCAAAAAGTGGTGAGAAATCTCACTGAAATGTGAGGCCTCTTTTACTCCTGTGCAAAGGACAAAGATAACAGAATTGGGCCTGAAGGGTGCATTTTGACCATGTCTGAAGAGCATTATTCTGCGTGGGGAACAGCACTGCCTGACTGATCATTTAGCACCTCCTCTGACCTCTGGAAAAGCAGGTTGGAAGCTGGAGAATTTGCAAGAGACAGTCAGTATATATATATATATACACAGTATAAGCAGCTTTTGTACAGTACCACAAAGCATGCCTGCGAGCCATGAGGAGAAGTAATGCAAGCCCTGAGGTCTGTGGATCAATTTGTGACTCATGAGCTTTGTAAGTCTCCTTCCCTCCAGTAAACTGATGTTATTTACTAGTTCTAGCCGTTCCTTTCCTTGGGGCTTAGAGTTAAGTTACAACCTTTTAAAAAGCCCTAAAATGACTCTTTAAAAAGTGACCCATTCAGCTGAATGTGACCCACCAGTCTCAATAAACTTATTTTTGTTACTTGCTGGTTAAGACTTGGCTGGTGAACTTTACCTGTTGGTCATAAGAGGAGTAGCTGCTCAAAACACATGGCATGTGGATACAATCACATTAGATGTGTTACTAGATGCATTGGTGCCCAGGGTGGAGAGCCTCCAAAGGAGAAGAAAAGGGGGTAACTGTAGGGTGTGGTGCTCATCCCTGTTTCTAATCTGAAGAACCATTGCTGTCTGAAGACATATCCGTGGTCATGTGGCTGGCATGACTATATGCTGAGGCTCACAAAAAGCTGTTCCCTTTCCACCAAGGTGGTAACTATTTATCTACTTGCATTCACTTGCTTTCAAACTGCTAGTTTGGCAGGAGTTGGGCAAGGGACAGTAGTTCACTCTGTCTTGTAGCACCTGGGTGTCAAACCCTGGTCTTTGCAGTCACCATCATGCCTTGTTATGGGTGCAAGCTCTTGAAATAAAGAAATTGGTTGGTATCTGTGCAGAGCCTGGGAGTGAATTCCAGAGCAGTCTGGAGTTGGGGCTAGTGGTGGACGGGGTGACCAGATGCCCAGACCTCAATAGAAAGACAAGGTCTTGAATTCCTCTCAGCCTGACCTTTCCAATAGACAATGGTACGTTTGCCTACTCACAAGTAAAGCCACCATATTGGGCACTTTCACTTTCCCATAGAGCTCAATGCATATTTTTTTTTGTTTTTTGGCCATAATGTTTGATAGGAAGGAGATATTTCCAAACTGATTTTTGCACTGGATTTTGCTCTTCAATAAGGATCCAATGACATACAATGGGGTACTGCACACCATTGCAAAGTTCCAAAATTAAGCCAAAATGGAGAACAATGAAGCCCTTTTGGAGGACATCCAGACAGAAGGCTAAAAAAGGGGACAAATCTGGAAATTTCCAGTCATATGGTCACCTTAGCGAAGGAGCATATGTCTTTTCAGTAGCTCCAGAACAGAGTCCATTCAAAACATTGCCTGTTTGGAGTGCACTTCACTACCTGTGTACTCCTCTTACTGCAGTGGTTCCCAGACCTTATTGAGTCTGGCAGCTCTGATGACCTACTAGGGTATTGGCCCCTAATTAGAGCTACAATCCTATACATTATATAGAGAAAAGGAGTTTTCATTCGTGTGGCTGGTTTCTATAGCTTCCCAGGCAGCCACAGTTCACATTTTGGGAACCACTATCCTATTTGTGATCTTTTCAAAAGCAAAGGGTCAGATTTCTGAATAAATCTTTGGTAGGGAAAGTAGTAAGCAGGAGAACCTGGACCTGACCTACTGATCAGCAGCTCACTGAAGCTATTGAGTATGAAGTAGCCAGTACAGTCCTTTAACCTTGGAGAGCCTTCAGGGTGACTTCCTATGTAATGCTGCAATAGTTAAACCCCAAGGTGCTTTGAGGAGGGGAAAAAAGGGGAATTGTTCTATATCTTGGACAGTTTAGCTTTAAGATGTTTTCCCCTTCCCACTAATCTTTACTGGCACACAACAGAATGTCTCAATACAGGATCGGATGACATGTTCCCATGTCTCATGACATGAACCTTCAATCCACATGTCTCTGACCTCCTCCTCTTCTTTACAGCTGCAAAACAGCCCTTCTAACACAGAAGATGGGGAAGAAGCATGACTTTGCCTGCATTCAAGGGTCACATCTGGGGAAACACAGGACAAACCAATAAAGCTACCATACATAAATGTTCATTGTGCTTATTCTTTTAAAGACTACTTGTGGAAGGCAACCAGGTGAGTGGCTGCAATTCAGATTCTCTCTATGCAGGATACTGCAGTGTGTATGAATTTAGACCTTGATGGCTGAACCTTTTCTACCCTAGTCCTCTGCTGTTTTACACAGATTTGATTCTCACCAATGGCCACTTAAATAAATGGGATTATGCTTCCATAGAAGACAATCAAGCAGGGGGAAGAAGAAAGCCAAGACTGCGGAGTAGCAGATCAACCTCACAGCTTTGAACAGAGAACCAAGAAAAGGAAAATGTTGGCTTCCCCCCCCCCTTGCGTCTTAGAGAAGCTTAGGTGGGGGGTGGGGGTTCTTATTTGTTTCTTCTTGCTTGAGGAAATATGCCAGTAAATTGTTGTTTTGTTAAGCTCTGTGGTTTTCCAGTAGCACATGCTACAGTGGCATTCCCACAAGGAAGAAAATGTATTAGCTTTACAGGGGATAGAACTCTGAGAGGATAAGCAAATATCAGCACATTTATCCAGCTGTCCCAAAGCTTAATAGGATTAACTATAATAATGATAGTGCTGGATTGTAGAGAAGGGTGACTGTGTGTGTTTGTGGCATGTGTGTGTGAGTGACTTCATGTGCTTTCAGATCTTTTCCTTGCCCAGTTATGACTTATTTCCATTTGGCATCTTTCCAAATGTCTTCTTTCCATTCCATGAACTCCATGGATTTTATTGGATTTTAATGGTATTTTTACCATATTATGGATTTTAACCTTATTTTTGGGCAAGAGGCACTTTTTCAAGTGGGTGTTCCTCTTTTATTTAGCAGAGGAAGAGTCACAGGCCCTCCATATTTATTATGACATTTATAGTGGCTTCTGCTGGTGTTCTTTTTCTTCTTTTTAGATTGATCCCTTTAGGGTGAGAGGCCATTAGCCATATTTTGTTTTCTTTGTAAACCACTTTATGAACTTTTTGTTGAAAAGCAGTATATAAATCCTTGATTGTTTGACTAAATGAATGGTGCCACCAGATTTTGTTCAAGGCAAAGCATCAAAGCAATTCGTGAAGTTGTATGTAACACCCATGGAGGTTTAAGGGACAGAATAAGACACGGACTTTCTTGTAGGTGTAAGGGCTAAAGGGAAGAAGGGATAAAATAGAGGTCCTATCAGGTAACATTGACAATGATATTAGGAGGTGAATTCAGAGATTACTGCTTTGCTGAAACTTCAAGAAACTGAAAAAAATTCATGCCTAACAGCCCAGTCCCAACTATATCCT
Organism: Cryptoblepharus egeriae; assembly: GCA_030015325.1. NCBI lineage: Eukaryota > Metazoa > Chordata > Lepidosauria > Squamata > Scincidae > Cryptoblepharus > Cryptoblepharus egeriae. The sequence continues at coordinate 63,791,524 of JAREYC010000001.1, read as the reverse complement.
TGTGTAGTAAAGCAGCAACAGCATTGTGGTTTTTGCAACATTCTGCTGGGAATTTATGGCCATTCAAGGCCTTCTTAGGATGAAGTAACATTTGTTCCCTGCTCTGGAGTAACAGCCAGCAGCCATCATGGATGGCCAGCTGAGGCAAGTCTGTGTTGACCCAAGCAAGCAGATTAGCCCCAAGAAGGATATTTTTGGTTTTTTGCCAGTGTAAATCATTATTAAGATTGGGTTGTCAGTGGCTTAGGACTAGTGCAAGAAAAATGTGTATCTACCAACTATCTGAGTCCTGTGTATTAAGACAAATTTCCCATGTTTCCCAGATGTATCACTTTGTAAGCATATATCATTCTATGATTAAAATCTCACTTTTTATATCAATGTGCATAAGGATACAAGGAAATAATTAAAACAAGCCTGGCATCTTCATCATTATAAACAGCAGCTATCATGAAAAGCTGCAAGAAGTTTCCAAGTTAAAATATAACTTGGCTACAAAAGCCGCTACAATCATTTTTAAGAAGCCACATAAAATGTTTTCCAAATGGTGTTCACCACCAGCCTAAAGATGTGGAGGGAGGGAAGCTGACTGATCTGTTTGTGAAAAGAGCTCTACAATTGTGGTAATGCTGTCAAAAAAGCATTTTTATAATGCCATTTTTTCCTTATATGCACATTCAGGAAAACCTTTTCATCTACGGTACTTCATTACAGCATTTTGCTGATGTTTATCTGTATGCATATAAATGAATGAATGAGCCATTTGGGTCTAATCCTTCTGGACCACCTTGAGTTCCATATGTTCAAAATTAACCTATGTTCAGAGTATATAGACATATAGACTTTGGGGAAATAGGACCTTTGTACATACCAGGATTTGCTGTGGTCACTGAGTGCAACCCCAGGAGACATCGGGGTCAACCAGATGCATCCCTGCATCATCAAGGCAGACCTGGTGCAGGCCTTTGCCGTTCGTCAAATGTTCTTTTGTATAGAAATTAACTGCATTGGACATCTGTCTCAACAGAGGAAAGGCGAGATAAATACATTTTAAATAAAATAATTATATAAACAGAAATACAGAAAAGTGCTAAGCAATTTCTCAAACTGACTTTTAACAAAGCCCATTCTCTATTAAAGCAGGATGTTACTAAATTTGTCCCTTCCTTTTACCATTCTCATTTTAAAACAAGAACCATAGCTGTAAGTGGAAACCTTGAAATGGTGCAAAACAGTGCTATGGCAATGGGACCTTAGTTCTTAGCCCGTACTGTGTTTCTGATCCTCAACAAACTGGGGAAAAGAGGGGAGAAACACTAAGAGGCCAGTTCATTAAGGGGTCATGTGAACCTCAATTCTGTGGATCTTTGGGCCAGAGGTTGTGCCTTATGCCGTGGTTGTGATGACCTCTTGTTACATAGGTATGTGCGGCACTTGTCTTGTGTGCATTTGTAAATAGCTGATGTTGCATTGGAATGCAGAACCTGTTTTATGTGCCTTTGTAATTACCTGCTCTTAATAAACACACCATTTAAAATTTATGTCAGAATGTTTATTAACCGATAACGCGGCAGTGAACTGTTCTAAAAATAAAGGCTTGCCAATTCCCAAAAACCAATCTCATCTGTTCGAGCCACTGATTAATCCAGCCCCTCACTGCAGCACTGATCTTTTTTCCAGCAGAAATTGTGTGCATGTAACATTGCTGCCCACCATCTCCGTCAAACCATTGGCTTCCTCCTCCAATTTCCAGCTGGTGCTGGCCATGCTGGGTGACTGGATTACTGTACTTGGCTTGGAAAGAACCCAGCCTTCTTGGCCAGCAAACAGATAATGAGAAACAAACTTTCCTAATGAAGTTGGACCAATCAGTTGTTTACTTTGCCTGTGGCTGGTTCATCACACTGAAGCTGGTTAATAGTAATAATTTCCACCCACTGACACTCCATTTACTAGGTGGGAGAGGACATAACGCATCTGGGTGTTAATTAATCACCCAATGAGATATTCTGACTTATTTTAATTATGTGCATGATTTAGAAAGGCATCCTGGGGTATAGGTTTTCCTTAGAAACATTTCTATTTTTTTAAAAAAAATCTCAAATATGGGAATGTGCAGGCTTCCTCTTCAATTTCCCTTACTTTGTCCTCTGAGAAGCCTCATTGTGGGGCTTGGGCTTTTTCCTGGAAGAAGGGGACAAAAGGAGGCATCCTATGGGATGCCATAGGATGCCACAATAGGATGCCGTAGGATGCCACCATTGCTGAAACACCTGGTAGCAGCAGCATTGTTAGGATTAAGCTGCACTCCATGCAAACTTTTAAGCCAGCTCCTTTGGAGGGCTTTTTGGGCCTTTGGCCCAAAACTAAACTGGCCTCTGGTCCAGCTTAGAAAACAGCAGTGCTAATGAAGCATTTATTGTTATTGGAAATCTGCACTTCATCTGATGCTTGACCATCCAGCATTGGGATTTATCTCTGGATGAGAAGGGAACAGTTAAAAATTCAAATTTTAAAATAACTGAAAAATTGGTGATTTTAAAACTTTTTAATTTATACTGAATTTAAAGTTGCTATACATAGACATGTTATATCTTTTTCAGAATTGGGATTGAAAATCATTAAGATCACTGTAAAGCACCAGGATAAACAACATTCTTGGTTTGTCCATTTGGTGTTAGTATGAAGAGATTGTTGCCATTTCCAACTCTGGAACAACCCACATAGAGCTGACCATGGGAAAAGCAATGTTGCATGATGTGAAGTCCAACTATTTTCTATTATTGCCCTTGACTCTTGTTAATGGACATTGCGAAGCTAACCCTGACTGGAAACTGGAGTCTCTTGAATGGAAATGGCATGTCTGCTGGAATCAATGGAATTTTTGGAATGAACACATTTTCTCCCTTTCCTTGTGCAGTGAGAATGTGGCTTCCCAAAGATGGGGATGCATTTGCCTGGTCATCAGTCTTGTTCCATTGCCCAGTTTTGGAGGATCCAGATTTCTCAAAAGACAGACAGACAGATAGACAGATGTGTTTATTGGCCAAGTATGATCTCCATACCTGGAATTTGGATTCGGCAATGGCTGCGTACATACAAACACCAACTCATAAATAACAAACAATACATACAGAATATACAATCAAATAAGAACACTGCTTCAGTATTCTCCAATAATCCCTCAGCATAGTTGTTGGTTCAGCAATTTAATGGCACAAGGAAAAAAACTGTCCTTGTGCCTAGATGTCTTAGTGTACAGAGTCCTATATCGGCGTCCAGAGGGAAGAAGCTCAAACAAGATGTGTCCAGGGTGAAGAGGGTCCGCAGCAATACTCGTGGCTCTCTTCCTGACCCGAGCGATATATATATCCTCCATAGAGGGCAGGCTGACTCCAATTATTTTCTCTGCTAACTCTATAGTTCTTTGTAGTTTTTTCTTGTCCAGTTTGGTTGCTGTGCCAAACCAGACAGTGATGGAATTGCAGAGAACAGATTCAATAATTCCCCTGTAAAACAGGATCATCAGCTCTTGAGGCAGACTGAATTTTCTCAATTGGCGCAAGAAGAACAACCTCTGATGAGCCTTTTTAAAAATGCTGCTGATGTTAGTTGACCATTTCAGGTCTTGGGAGATTACAGAGCCCAAGAACTTGAAAGACTCCACCACTGAAACCACATTACCACAGATGGAAAGTGGAAGTAGCATAAGGGGGTGCTTCCTGAAATCTACCCTCATTTCCACAGTTTTTTGTGGATTAAGCTCCAGGTGGTTCCTGCTGCACCACAGAACCAGTTGTTCAACTTCCCGTCTGTATGCAGATTCATCACCGTCACGGATAAGTCCAATGACCGTTGTATCATCTGCAAACTTCAAAATTTTAACAGAGGGGTCCGTTGAGGTGCAGTCGTTTGTATAAAGGGAGAAAAGCAGCGGGGAGAGCACACACCCTTGGGGAGCTCCTGTACTGATTGTTCGAGTACTTGATGTAATTTTTCCCAACCTCACCAGCTGCTTCCTGTCCGTCAGAAAACTGAGTATCCACTGACAGATAGAGCAGATACCTTAAGGTGGATCAATTTGGAATGGAGGTTTGATAGAACAATAGTGTTGAACGCTGAGCTAAAGTCCACAAAAAGAACCCGTGCATAAGTCCCCAAAGAATCCAGATGTTGCAGGATGTAATGCAGTGCCATATTAACAGTGTCATCCACTGACCTGTTAGTGCTGTAGGCAAACTGAAGGGGGTCTAGCAGCGGGTCTGTAATGTCCTTCAGGTGGGCAAGCACCAGCCTCTCAAAGACCTTCATTACAACAGATGTTAAGGCAACAGGTCTGTAATCGTTCATAAAAGCATAATTGGAACTCCTTTCTTCAGTATCAGCTTGTGATAAGGCATTCCAGGAGGAGCCAAACAATTAAGAAACTCAATGGGATAATTCACAGCCTCATTGGGGCCCACAACAGTATTAATTGAGATATAATTTCTTTCTTCACTATTGATTGTTTGCATCAGTTTCCATTTCACAGATTGGACAGCTTCATTTTTGGGTGCAAGTATGACTTTGTCACAAAGCCAGTCATGATCTTGATAACGATGTCCAATATTTGTGTAAACCTCAGCAATCAATTCTTCCACAGTTGTGACAAAAATGCCTCAGCCATCTGGAAGAGTGATGTCTCCATTGGTGTCTTGAACCAGTAGATGAGCTCCAAATCTTCCAGCATCCAAATCTCTGTAAAGTCTTAGTGTCATGTTCTCATGAGACCTTCTCATGTTTTCTTGACCTTCTTTTCCTTGCAGCATCTGCTTCTCTCCTTGCTTGCATCCAGGGTGACCAGATGCTGAACCCAAAAGTCTAAGCAAAGCTCTCCAAAATTCTTACTCCCAAGCCAAAATTCCTACCCATTTACCCAAAAAGTAAGACAAATGTAGGACATGTTAAAACAAGCTAAAAACACTCATAGATTTCCTGTACTTAATTTCAACACAATATTACTTCTTTTTAAATTGAAAACTGATGGAACTTTCTACTCAGCCCCTTCCAGTAGGGATTTTTTTTGAGGGAGTGGGTGCACGAAGGGGTGGCTGGGTAGGGTGGGATAGATACGTAGGGGTAGGATAGCTGAGGGTGGGAAAGGCCCCAAACCTGAACAAATCAAGCCCTTGTTGTGAAATACATGCTTTTTGTGCAACGTATATATTGGTGGATCCATCTACAAAGGCATATAAGCAGGGGAGGCAGGGGTTTCTCTGGTCAGTTGGCAACTCTGCTTTAAAAAAATTAATTCACTGCCCCTTTCTTTCTAAAGCCAAACTCACTGCAAAGTTTCAGAGTAGCTTCACTTGCAAGGCTGCCTCCTTCCTCTGCTCTGCTCTACAGCAGCCTCAGCTGAGCTCCCTCCTTCCTTTCTTTGCACAGCAAGCAGAGTTTCCCACCCCCTGATCTTTTTCTCTGCAGGACTGGAGCCACTGCCAGGCACAGCCATTTCCCCAGCCATTAGTTGTGAAGCAATCTGCAAAATGGGAATCTGGGGCGATGCATGCTAGGAGATGCAGTTTTTCCACTGATGGCTTGGAAAGGGGCTTTAACATGGGGAGGAGGGGGAAAACTACAATTCCCTTCCCTCCGTCCCTTCCCCTCCTTTAACCAGTGGCCTCAGCAGGCCAAAAAGCCCTAAAATGGCCAAAAACAGGCCTAAAATCCCAGGAAAGGCCCCCAAATTCCTGACTTTCGTTTTGAGGGTCTCATTTCCGGTGCTATCCGGGCAGTTCCAATCATATGTTCACCCTGCTTGCACCTCCTCTGATGTTTGAAATGCTCTTGATCTTCTACGGTCTGCAGCATTTGCTTGTCTCCCTGATGTTTCTTCTGCTTTTCTCTCCCTTTGCCTTAGAGTGCTGGCTGGTCTTTGAAGTTTTCCATGGACTTTAGAAGAAATAACTTTGAATTTCTCAGTCCATGGAACTTCAAAAACCTCACTGTCAGCTAACCTTGTCAGATATTTTCAAATTTGAATTTTTAATTTTCCCTCCTCATCCAGACACAAATCCCAGTGCTGGATGTTATAATATGTCTACGTAGAGCAACTTTAAAGTCAATATAAATTAAAAACTTTTAACATAAAATTTTTTTAACTTAAATTTTTTTGGAAACTTTTAAAGCAAAATGTATAGGGGGTTGGGATTAGGTTGTGTTGTGTTGGAAAGAATGTGGGTTAGGTTATCTATGTGTGTAAAGTTGGGTTTTGTGTGTGTTTGTGGAGTTTGAGGATTGGATTGTGTGGGGGGTTGAGATATAACAACAACAACAACAACAACAACAACAAAAACAACAACTAGGCATTTATATACCGCTTTTCTGGACATTTTGGATTGCTCCTCAGTCTTTAATCAAAGCGGTTTACATAGGCAGGCAAATTCTAAATCCCCAAAGGGATTTTTACAAACACAGATTGTCTCTGTCTTTCAAGAGACACCACATTCAAGATGTTACATTCACAGTCTGGTTAACAACACTGGCCCCGATGTCTGAAATGCTGGTGTGTGTATATATGTTGTGTGTGTATATGATGTATATATGATGGTGTGAAAATATGATGTGTGTGCGTTTGGAGTTGTGTTGTGTGAGTGTGTGGAGTTGTGTGTGGGGTTGTATTGTGTGTGTGTGGAATGTGAAGTTGGGTTGTGTGTGGGGAGTTGGGCTATGTTGTATGTGTGTGTGTGAAAGAGTGGGTTAGTTTGTATTGTGTGTGTTTGCATGGAGTTGTGGTGTGTGTGTGGAGTGGGATTGGATTGTGTGTGGGGGGTTGGGCTACATTGTGTGTGTATGTCTGAAAGAGTGGGTTAGCATGTGTGTGTGGAGTTGTGTTGTGTGTGTGTGTGGAGTATGGGGTTCTGTTTTGTGTGGGGGTCAATCCCATGATCATCCCAATTCCAAAATTGTATAATATGATTTTGTAGAGCAAGTGTGGGTGGAGCTAGAGAGGTTTAGGATGTGTGTGGAGTTATGTCATGTATATGTGTGTGGGGTTGGGTAGTGTGTGGGGGTCAATCCTGAGATCATCTTGATTCCAAAAAAGGTATAATTTGTCTATGTAGAGCAGGTTTGGGAGGAACTAGAGGGTTATGGGACAGATGGACAGACAGACAGAATTTACCTTTTATTTATATAGATAAGCACCTGGGTCCATGCGAAGAATTCGTGGTCATGGCATACGTGACAGAAGAATGGGAACGCTATCTGTTCTTGAATTATTGTGAAGACACAGTGGATCTAATCCTTTTCAATTCAGTTGTGTTTCCTTCAAAATATAACAAGGCCAAAAGATGGTTAATACTAATGGTGGGATTCAAATAAATTAACAACAGGTTCTATGTCCTAGTAACCTAAATTAGCAACAGGTTCTATGTCCCATTAGTAACCGGTTCTCAGAACCAGGCGCTCATTAACAAAGGGTTCTATATAACCTGTGAGAACCCCCTGAAGCCCACCACTGGTTAATACTCATGAATTTCATTAAAGGTCCACCCCTAGGTTTCCTCTCCCTTAAACTTTGAATTCCAGAATTCACAGCCCTGTTCTTTCAACTTGTAATCACTTTAGTAAAGTGAAAATCTATGGAGATTTGTATAGTGTTTGTAGAGTGAGTGAGTGAGTGAGTGAGAGAGAGAGAGAGAGAGAGAGAGAGAGAGAGAGAGAGAGAGAGAGAGAGAGAGAGAGAGAGAGAGAGAAAGAAAGAAAGAAAGAAAGAAAGAAAGAAAGAAAGAAAGAAAGAAAGAAAGAAAGAAAGAAAGAAAGAAAGAAAGAAAAAGAAAGAGTTTGTGTCACGGCGGTTCAGTAGCATGACCCTAGGATTCCTTCTCATCCTTAATATGGGTCTGTTGTGAGCTGTGATTTTGCTAATGCATAAATTACATTTAGCCAAGAATAAATTGCTCAGGTGCTGATGTTGCTATGTTACTTATATTTCAGTCTCCATTAGTGAGAAAGGAAGGGGTATATTGATGGCATCTGAGTTTGACTTTCAGTGCAATTATAAACACGAATTTTTCAGTGTTTCTAATTCAGATACTTTGTGGCATAACTGGCTTGCACATGTGGTCACCAGTATGTTTTCATGGGCTAAATGGTGAAGTGGGAAAGACTAACCAAATGATGTCTTTAATTTGATTTTTCTGAATGACTTGTTTTGTCTTATTGACTTATCATGTCTTATTTTCCAATATCAAAAGCTCCTGTGAGCAACTGCACATGAGATAAAATGCAACTCATCTCCCAAGTTGGCAGAGACATTAATTACCATTAATTGTTGCTGGAAGGCAGTTGCCGGCTGTGTACGTATAGCCACACCACGCTTACTTTGGCAATTGTTTTTCTTCACTAATGGGGGAACTGTGGAATCATTCTGTTTAATTTAAGTTACAGCAGCTCTGGGGATTGACATGCCAAGATATATCCATGTAAATATTGTCTTCCTCTTTTCAAATCTGTTTTAAATTAACATCCTAAAACCAAGAGCACAGCAACACTTATCATAAAGAGGAAATGGAAGGAGGATTTAAATTTACTAATGGCGAGTGATGAGCTCCTACTATTCTGCTATTCTTCATACCTCATTCCCCACAGAGTCTATGCTTCTTCCGACAGCGCATTAAAAGCAACATAACTAACATCTGTCAGGTGTACATTGTTTTCTTGAAACTTCTCATAAGCACAGTAAAAAAATGTAATCACCACCAGTTTGGTAATTGAGTTATCTTTTCAAAATTCAAAACATGGTCCAGAATTTGGATTTGGGAGCATGAGAGGATATGAGATGATGGTACAAGGTGAAGCTAATGGGTTTTTCTTGTGTGAGCCAGTCTGCAAGACTGAGGACCAATCTTGGAAAATTGAACCATTTGTATTATACTCTCCATTTCGTAGAGTCTTAGAATCCTAGAGTAGAATCCTAGTAGGTCAATCCTAGTAGGTCATAGAATCCTAGTAGGTCATCTTGTTCAACCCCCTGCCTGCAGCAGGAAATCCTCCTAGCACCTAGCAGTACTCTGACAGGTGCTCATCAAGCCTCTGCTTGAAGATCCCCAGTGAGGGAGAGTCCACCACCCCGTGGCAATCTGTTCCACTGTCAAACTACTCTCACCGTCAGGAATTTTTTCTTGATATCCAAACGGAATCTCGTTTCTTGCAGTTTGTACCCATTGGTTCTAGTTCTGCTTTCAGAGACAGCTAAGAACAAAAGAGTCCCTTCCTCTCTATGAAAGCACTTCAGGTCTCCTCTCAGCCTTCTCTTCGCCAGGCTGAACATCCCAAGTTCTCCCAACCTATCCTCATAGGGCTTCCCTTCCATCCCACAGATCATTCTTGTCACTGTCCTCTGGACATTTCTCTACGGCTATGATAGGAGGTGATGTTGACAGCACCATGAGTTAGCTCCAACAACAGTGGCAGGTAAGAGTGAAGATGGCAGAAGAAAAAACTGGAAAAATGTAGTTCCTTTTTTGGTGCCACTTAGAAACCACATTAAACCTTTTCAACAAGCACACATGTCATGTTATTCTATATTATTTTATTTGTCCTTTCCTTTTTCTCTATTTGCAAAATGTGCGTTAGGCTGAAATCCTATCCACACTCAACTGGGAGTAAGCCCCACTGACTATATTGGGACTTACTTCTGTGTAGATTTGCATAGGTTTGGGCCCTTAATTTCTCCAGACCACCTACAAAGAATGAGACAGTGGGAGCCACTGCAGCATCTCAAACCTGTCTTGTATGATATTTTAAAGCCCCAACTGCTCCCATCATAACCCATTTTTGCCCCTATTCACATGGGGGTGGGGTGTAAATTTACAAAATAAAAGAATGTCATTCAGACAAATTGCCACATCCCACACAATTAAGGAAATAAGTGGAGGGAGCAAAGGAATAATGCATGGAAATGGTCTGGGTTTAGTCATATCCTTAAGGTGTTCTTTTAAAGCTCTTTTCCCCTCTCCTTGTCCCAACTGAAAACAATGAAAATGGCAATTCAAAAACAACAGAGTTGAATGAAGAATATTTTGGAAACAATGGATTCTTGTCCTTACCTAGGAATTCTCCCTGACTCTCACCATTTAAGGCTGCAATCCTGCATACTCTTATTTGAGAGAAGGCTTTTAAACACAGGTTAATTTACATGTAGGAAAATAAGGAAAGAATACCATGCCTGAAAGGCAGCCCCTACCATCCGTCCCTTCTCCTAGACATGAGAAGGAACCAATCATCACATTCAAGTGATGCAAGTTTTCTCTCTCCAAGTTTTCTCCATCCTTTCTTTGAACTAGCCCAGATTAGTCTAAGGCAGGCTTGTCCAACCCACAGGCCATATGCGGCCCAGGACACCTATTGATGCGGCCCAACCCAATAAGCAAAGGTAAATTTTGGTGGAGCCACAGCACCGCACAACTGAGTTCTGGCCAGCTGGTAGCCATTATGGGTAAGTTTAAACTGTGCACGTGCTCGCACAGCGTTGGAGCTGCAGAGCGCATGCACGGGTTGTATATAGGAAGTAATGTTGGAGCTGGTGGCATCTGCTTCCTACTATGGGAGCCAGTATGGGTGGAGCATCTGCTCTGGGGACATCGCCAGCTCCAACATTGCTTCCTATGTACAAGCCACGCATGTGTTCTGCAGGTCCGATGCTGGGCGAGCACGCGCACAGTTTAAACTTACCCATAATGGCTGCTGGCTGGCCAGAACTCAGCTGTGCCATGCCCATGCCGTGGCTGTCCCCTAAGTGCCCCCTCCATCCTCTATGATTAAAGCACCTACCCACCATCAGCAGCCCAGGAAAGCCCCATAGCCATGTTTACTCAGGAGTAAGCCTATTAAGTCAACGGAGCTTACTTCTGAGTAAAGCTTGACCATGCTGGCACCCACAAAGGAGGACAGAGTCCTCCCCCCCAAAAATTTTAAAGCTCCGGTTTTCCAGTGGAAAATCCAGACTTTTGAGGGACCCTATTTTCTGTGGTTTTCTGAATGATCAGCTATTGTTAGTGTTTATGTGCAGCCCAAACCAACTTGTCTTTTTCCAATGTGGCCCAGGGAAGCTGAAAGTTTGGACACCCCTGGTCTAAGGCAATGTGAGCCATGACATTCCAAGGAGACACAGAAACCAGCCAGAAAACGCACAGAAACCTTGCAAAAAACCTTCAACCCTATACAATATATAGGATTGTAACCCTCATGGAGAACAACAGCCAATGGTCAAGGAAACAGCCAACTGAAATGTTTGGGACTGACAAGTCTGAGGAATCATCCTTTGCCTGCACCTTGTCTTATTTAATACTGTACCTGAATGAGGTGGGACTCAAACCCACAACCCTTGGGCACTACCCAGGTTCTTGGAGAGACAACCAATGAGATAGGAGAATGCTACACAGATCCTTTATTGAGCACCTGTACAGGGGGATTGGCAAGCCAGAATGACTGTACCAGCCCTGATACACCATTAGGAAATTACTTTTATAGGACACGTTTAAGAGCAGAGGGTACAAATGGCAAGGAGGAGGAATACAAATGACTGAAAGCAAAGCTTGGACCCTGGTTTGCTAGATTTAGGGCAAGGGTGGGTTTCAGGGGATGATGACAAGTAGTGGATGGGGAGGTCGGAAGGCAAACTTGAAACCACAGGTGGGCTGAGGCCGGTTCTGTAAAGCCGGTTGTTAATTAGGGGCTGACGTTAGCGAACCGGGGGCTGACGTTAGCGAACCGGTTGTTAATTGGGGGCCGTCACCTTTGAACTGCATGCAAGTGTGTTTGAATTTCTCTTAAAAGGCCTCTGGGTCTGTCCTCCCTCCTACTCTACTCCCTCCTCAGCTCCACTCCCTCCCCTTCTGAGCAGGGCTCTCTCCCCCCTCCCCTTTTAAGCCTCCCCCTTCTCTCTCCCCCCTCCCTAGGTTATTTTCAAGTCAGAGTGAAGAAATTCTTCATGCCCCAAACCTTTATCTGAAGCTATTCAGGAATCCTGTCTTTGCTAAACATCTTATTTTATAAACCTTAGACATCTTATAAACCTTATTTCCAGCAAGTTTTCAGTTGTTTCTCTAGCAATATTTTCAGAAGTTATTTCCTTTTGCAGCTTGCAAAGCATGCTGTGTTTCTCATATGCAAATGAGGCATGGAGAGCTTTACAAAGGGCTCCTTAGATGGGGAAAGAGATGTTCCTTCAGCAGCTGGAGGCAGTTAAAGAGTTAAAGAGGCTGGTCGGGCACTTTTAAGTTTGCTCTAGCCCCAACAGCCAGGGAAAGGAAACGTGGCTGCTGCAAACCTACTCACACTTTCCTGGGGGTAAGCATATTGGCTATAATAGGGCTTATTTCTGAGTAGACCTGCACAGGTCTGGGCTCTGGGCTGCTGATAATCCTATCCACACTTTCCTTGGAGTAAGCCCCATTGGCTATAATAGGGCTTATTTCTGAGTAGACCTGCACAGATCTGGGCTGCTGATAATCCTATCCACACTTTCCTTGGAGTAAGCCCCATTGGCTATAATAGGGCTTATTTCTGAGTAGACCTGCACAGGTCTGGGCTCTGGGCTGCTGATAATCCTATCCACACTTTCCTTGGAGTAAGCCCCATTGGCTATAATAGGGCTTATTTCTGAGTAGACCTGCACAGGTCTGGGCTGCTGATAATCCTATCCACACTTTCCTTGGAGTAAGCCCCATTGGCTATAATAGGGCTTACTTCTGAATAGACCTGCACAGGTCTAGGCTCTGGGATGCTGAAATCCTATCCACACTTTCCTTGTAGTAAGCCCCATTGACTATAATAGGGCTTATTTCTGAGTAGACCTGCACAGATCTGGGCTGCTGATAATCCTATCCACACTTTCCTTGGAGTAAGCCCCACTGGCTATAATAGGGCTTATTTCTGAGTAGACCTGCACAGGTCTGGGCTACTGATAATCCTATCCACACTTTCCTGGGGGTAAGCCCCATTGGCTATAATAGGGCTTACTTCTGAATAGACCTGCACAGGTCTGGGCTCTGGGATGCTGAAATCCTATCCACACTTTCCTTGTAGTAAGCCCCATTGGCTATAATAGGGCTTACTTCTGAATAGACCTGCACAGGTCTGGGCTCTGAGGATGCTGAAACCCATGATAGTCAATGGGACTTACTCCCAGGAAAGAGGCTGGAAATGCAGCCTGAGAGCCCAACCTGACTACTCAGAAGTAAGTCCCATGATAGTCAATAGGGCTTACTTCCAGGGTGGAGTGGAAAGGACAGCAGCCTCAGAGCACATCCTATGCAGGTCTTCTCAGAAGTAAGCCTCATGCCAGTCAATGGGGCTTACTCCCAGGACAGTGTGGAAAGGACAGCAGCCTCAGAGCAACATCCTATGCAGGTCTGCTCAGAAGTAAGCCTCATGCCAGTCAATGGGGCTTATTCCCAGGACAGTGTGGAAAGGACAGCAGCCTCAGAGAAACATCCTATGCAGGTCTACTCAGAAGTAAGCCTCATGCCAGTCAATGGGGCTTACTCCCAGGACAGCAGCCTCAGAGCAACATCCTATGCAGGTCTACTCAGAGGTAAGCCACATGCTTAATTTTTTTTGAATATTTTTAATTTAAAAAAATTCTTGCTGGCCCCGCCCCCTGACCTGGCCTGGCCCCGCCCACTTCCAGAGAACCGGTTGTTCCGGCCAGGCCTGCCCATCACTGCTTGAAACGTGTCACTAACTCTTTTGAGACTGCGTTGTCAGGGCTGCTTATTGCTTTTTTACCCAAAACATGTATTTTTGTGGCCAGGATGTTTTGTGCCTGGTCTTCAATTGTTTTTCTGGCTTAGAGCGCTTGGCCTTGCTATGGGGGCCAGATTAGACGACAGGGAATTGGGCCTGGGTCACTTGGACCGAACGGGATATGAAAACAGGCTGTTTACAACAGTTTTAGGACAGAACATATCATACATAGGCAAGCACTTATTAATTACAATTATTGGTTACAAGGCATAAATATCTTTAGGAAGCAGTTTGGACAAGGCATTTTTAGAACAGGAATGTTTTGGTACACCGAGAATAACTAATATCCTTGGCATTGCAGCTTTGATTAATGCAAGAGGATGGAGGGGGCTGGAAAGTGTGAAATTAGACACAAGGCCTGGATGTGCAGGTAGAACACTCAGGATTAAATCTAGACTTTGGTATTAGGAAAACAGAAGTCAAAATGCACTGCACATTGAGAAAACAAATCTTGTTATAAATCCAATACATTTTTGGCACATTTTGGAATATCTTTTCCTTTTCCTTTGCTGGGGTGGAACATAAAACACATAATTTTTCTCAGGAACAAAGTCATATTCATAGGTTTCACAGCATAATGAAAATAAATGATAGTTTGATTTAAAAACCAATTTTTAAACCTGGAATGTGAAATGTTCATTTGCCCTTATACCATAGAATGAAAATACAGGCACAAAAATGTTTTTTAAAATGGCCTTAGCTTTATTTATACAAAGCCCAATCTGCACAGGACTTGTGAAATCAATCATACTCTTTCAGTGCCAATGTGCTATCTACCAATCTTGCTTTCCAACCTTTCCTGACTCCAAGCATCTGATGAAACTTAAACTGATCCTTGCTGTTTAATGCTTACATGCATAATACGTGAAGACTGAAGCCCTTTAGACATGGCAATCCTTATTCACAGGCCCATTGGGATCTGAAGGTTTGCTCCTTTCCCCATTTTTCCATAAGCCAATCATCTATGAAAAGCTGGTTCTAATGTTGATATTTCATAAATGCTTGCCATAGTTCTTTTTTCCCTCCCCACTGACATTGAACTTGCCTACTGTGCCTACATAAGTAAAATTAATTAATAAGCCAATAACTGATTCAATTTATTGGACAGAACAAAGTAGGTGAAAAATATTCCAGATGTCCATTGTGGCAGGAAACATAAATCTTAGGACTGGACAGTAAGGCTGCAAGCCTGTACATACATTCTTGAGAATAAGTCCTATTGAACTCAAGGAGATTTGCTTCTGAGTAGACTTGCATAGGCTTGTGCTGTTAATTCTTTCGGCTTTTTTTTATTCTATAGATTTAAGCACCCCCTGCCTGCTCTCATTTCTTTTAACTTCAGACACCACTATAATAATGAAACCCTCAAAAATATTTTGTACAACTTTAGTTCTGCTGAATATCACATTTCTATCTCATTTGAATGTCTACTGATGTCTCCATTTTATATGGATAAGATGAATCTTTCAATTCTCCTACAAAGGATTTCTCTGGCTGGAATATCTCCAAAAGAGATGGGACACTACAGTGAAGATCTCTACAAAACTTAGGATTTTAACTCTCTGGCTTTGCCACTTATCTAACTCATAATACTTCCCATTATAAAATCTCTGTGACATTACAAACATATTTCAACCATTTCCTTAAGTCCCTGTGCACTGAAAATTGGAATCCAAATGCATTTACAGCTAGTGATTAAAGCAAACTCTTGGGGATTGTGAAGTATTTTATAGCAGCAGTAAAATCATCAACTGGTGTTGGCCATAAGGCAGTTTCTGTTAATTTGCCACACAGAATCACAGGCATGTAAGATTGGTGTAAACTGGTGTAGAGACATTTGGGAATTGTGCCATTTCCTATTGGCAGGGAATGACTTAGACCTAAATATTGTCTTAATAGTTGACCATTTGCTTGGCTCATGCAAGGGGTAGGAAGACTTCTAGGGGCCTAATACTATGCATGTCTACTCAAAAGTACATTCCATTATAACCAATTCTTATTCCCAAATAAGCATGGATAGGATTATAGCCAGTGGTGGGCACCAGCAGGTTCGCACCTACTCTATAGAACCGCTTCTTAACAAGAGATAGCACATATAAAGTTTAAAAATAGCCATTTAAAAGTGGCTGCCAGATGGACAGAGAACCGGTTCTTAATTTCTTTGAAGCCCATCACTGATTATAGCCCAGAAAAATAAATAGCTCTGCTTGAGATTTTATTTACTTTTATCAATTTCTGTATTTCTTACTTTATTTGAGAGCTAGAACAATCCAGCTCCTCTCACAGATGTTTAAGTTGTATATTTGGCATCTGTACAGGTATAGAAACCAAAGCTTGGCTTATAATCATTTAATGTTTCCATGGGTAAGGTTCTCATCAACCGTTACACTCTTTGGGTTCTTCAAGTGCTTTTCTACACCAACAGCTATTCTTTTTTTACAGCCTGTTACTTCATCAAATCCTGTGGCTTTCAGTGCCATCTATATGCCAAAGACAACTACCAGACAGCAGACGTCCCACTTTGACATTTGTTCAAAATTTTTGTTTTAATGTGTTATCGCTAGAGGTATTTGCAAATAGTGTTTTCTTAAACTCACAGTGCAATCCTAACCCCTAGTTAGGATGGTACAAGTCCAGGCACAAGTGCCATAATGCACTTTTGTGCCACTGGTGGAAGATTAGGGACCTACTCCCTATGCCATTGTGGAAATGATGAATGAGTTATGCTGGCCTAAATTGTTTAGGATTGTGCTATAGTAACTTCAGCTGTAATCCTATCTTGCTCACCAGAAATAAACACCTCTACCATTGCAGTCTCATCAATTGTATGTCCACTATGGGATTACTGGTGTCTCCCCATATCCATGAGGGATAGGTTCCCGATGTTATCCCAAAACTGTGGATAGCAGCAAACCATACCCAAATCCCTCCCTATATTGTACTTGTGCTTTTGTATATGGTTTACGAAAGGAATGTTTTTTCCTTTTATTTTGGAAAAAGAAAAAGACAGGTAGCTACTGAAGGAACACAACTGGAGGCTATAGTGAGAACCTTAACAGGAGGTGGACATTCTTGTTACCACTCTCACTTTCCTCTCCTATAGGATTTATCTTGCATTAATGAGCCTATTTAAGTCCTCATTGTCTGCTTCCTTATGCTGTCATACTTCCTAGTATAACCTAGCCTGTGAGTAAAGCTTGACCTACTCCTTGAAGAGTGAAGTCCTGCCTGGCTACCAGGAACCAAAATGGTTAGGTTTAGACTGCACACATGTTGGGAAAAAGAGAATGTTTATAACAAGTGCTACCCTATGAAGTAATGACACTGTAACACAAAAGGGATCAGGAAAGCAGCGCTCTCTTTTGTCGGAGGGAATAAGATGCCTGTCTTCCAAACCACCAGATTGATCTCTGGCTGAAGACGCAAGCACTATAGAGTACTTCGTTCATTATCTTGCCACTTAGATGTTGGATTGGTATGAATGCTCTGGGAAGTATGCACTATGTGTGCACAGCATCTGGTACATGCTCTTGATACATGCTCTAAAGTTAGTGACGTGCTTTCTCAGGCCTACTTTGGGACTGGCTTTGCTGAACTGTTGGTTCTTAGCTACTGATTGGCATGATGGCAATTTCTCTTTCTGCTAAAAATCTTTTTCATAAGTGTCTAGGCAGGAAGCACCTTGTCTGATGTTACTACTGACGTGTTAATGGGATAGCATCTCAGATACACGAGATTAGTCAGAGTGAATGCTCTGTGCGCTACACATTAATCAGCAGGAGACAAAGGGAAACCACTCTGATAACAAAGCATTCCTCTGTTCCTGGAGCGATGTCATTAAAGCTGCATCAGAAGCTGACAGGGATAAGAAACTGGACCTGGGATTCTAGAAAATGTAAGCTCCGATTCTTGCTGGCTGCCTGCAGCTCATGGTGATTTATGGGATTAGCTGTGTCGAAAATCAGTCATCCCACTGGTTGACATGGAACAAACTCTGGCTCAGTGGCACTACAGAAACTGCTCAAGATCCTTGGCAGATCACAGCCTGACCCACTTGACCTGCAGTGTGTAGAGCTTCGGATGTGGGAAGATGATGAAAACAAAGGAGCAGCCAGTCAGAATCACACCAACCAAGTTACTTTTGTTTAAGAAAGTGTGCTCAGAAAGGCAGGCGTCAAACTGGAGACGGAGCTTGCAAGAGGCATCCCAAACAGATCTCCTCCAGCCCAAGTAAAGCAAGAAATGGGTGTTCCCTGATGGTTACTCCCAATGTTATCTCTTTCTTAGGCTCCAATCCTATACAAACTTACCTGGGAGTAAGTTGCATTCAACTCAGTGGCTCTTCTGAAAAAGAAAGATGGACAGGGCTTCCCCCACCCAACTTGCGTTTTGAATATACCGGGTGGCCCTACAAAAGGTAACCAAAGATGTATGTGCAGACATGTAAAACACATAGTTGTACGATAGGTAATCGCTGTGTACAAAAGCTAAAAGTTTACTAAAGAATTTTGTTACATTTGGGGGGGGGGCCACCCTGTACAGTATATTTGATTTTAGAACATTGCTGCGCTGGGCTCTTGTCCTTTTCTGCAGATTGCACCTTAAATGAGATAAGGATCCCTAATGATCTTCTCTCTGTGAAAAATCTCACAACAACAACAGCAACAACAACAACAACATATATTATTTATTTATTTTTGTTTGTTTATTACCTTCCTGGCCATTGGATTGCTCCTATGATGCTATTCAAGGTTGTTTACATGGGCATGCTACTCTAATCCCTGAAGGGGTTTTACAATAAACAAAGAGGTTCTGTCTTTCAAGAACAAGCTACTCTCCAGGTGGATCATTTTCTGCCTTGGTCATCATTCTGGCCATGTTGCTCCTAGCTGAGAAACAACTGAAGCTGATTCCTTATCTTTCATTCAGCTCAGCTTTTTGGTTTCAAGGTCATCACCATTTCCAGTGTTCCTGAGCTTGCTACCTTCATACGTTATTTTTGGGTTTAAAACTCCCATGGTCTCATAGTAAATGATGCTTCTGAATGCTAAGCATGGGAGTCAGGTGATGAGACAGGCAATGAGCGCAATCCTAACCATGTCTACTCAAAAGTAAGCCAATTGTGTTCAATGGGTATTACTCTCAGGAACGTGTCTTTAGGATTGTATCAAATGTCTATGAGCTAATGAAATGTCTATTGCTAATGAAATAGTTGCTGTTCAGTTGTGTCCAACTCTTTGTGACCCATGGACTGCAGCACGCCAGGCCGTTTCCTCCATCAGCTTCCTAACTCCATCAAAATTCATGTTCATTGCCTTACCCCCAAATCCAGAGTAACCACGGGAGCACTTCAGAGACTTTACGTGCACCTGTAGTTACTGCACCACCTAATGAAAACCTATGGGAAATCCAGAGCAAGTTGTTCTTACACCAGAGCAAGGACTCCCAGTAGTTACTCTGGATTTTGCCCTTAGTGTCACTATCTAACCACCTTATCCTCTGTCATCCCTTTCTTCTTTTGCCTTCAGTTTTTTTCCCCACAAACTAAGCTCTTTCCTAAGGAGTCCCCCCTTCTCAAGATGTGGCCAAAATATTTGTGAACCAGACCCAGATTTTAATTTTAGTGACTATTAAGTCATGTGCAACAAGGGAACAAATATCTAAAGAGGGAGAATAACAGTGATCAAGAACCAAAGTTCTGGCTTCTGGAAGAGGAACTTTTCAGAGCAAAGAAGCTGAAACTGAGTGTGAAATCATTGATTGCTTCCCCTTTTTTATAGCAAATATTCCTGCTTGCAGTGTTTGTAAACTGAAGTCTGGGAACACGACAAGATGAAATATGAGAAGGTTGCAAATGTACATACACCTTCTTGAGAATAATCCTACCACAAAACTCTCTGGAGCTTACTTTTGAATTTACTTGCAGGGATTTTGATCTTGATTCTATATGACACTGACACAAACCTTCCTGTTATTTTCATTCAGTATCAGTCATTGGGGCCTCTCTATTTCATTGGGGCACAGAAGAAAGGAACCCATCATAGGAGACTACATAATATCCTACAACGAGTTTGCAGTTATATCATAGACCTATGTGATTCAGAATTTCAAGGATGCTCTGAAAAGCCCTTTCTGCTTTCACAGTACTTAGTATTTTAATGCTATGCAAAGCTCTTTTGATATTTTCTCTCCCCTGCATACTAATACTTGTTGGTCCATGGACTCAAGAAACTTACATTCAGAAGAAAAACAGGCAGGGTTCAGGAGAAACTGTTCAACATTTTTGTAAAGCCGATCACTGTAGTCTGATTTGCTCTGCAGAAGACTGGGATCTTGATATGACTATTCACCCTTTGTTATTTTAAGGACTATTTCAAGTCACTCTCCACAAGGATGCTTTTGAAACTGGTCAGAAGCTATAGCAGATGTAGAATTCTGCAGCATCCCTCTGGACTTACGCCAAATGATGGATGGAAGTTCAACTGGTTATGCAGACATTTCAAGGCTAAGATCTAGGTGCTGGGCCCCCTCATGTTCCTCTGCCTTTCGCCATATGAATTGCCACCTGTTTAAATATTCAAGAAATGCCCTTGTCCTGCCTTTCTTAGGGTGTTAAGGCACTTTTGCGACACCACCAGATCAGCACAGGACTTATGCTGAGGTTTAGGAGGTTAGGATTGCAGCTTTAATGTCCTAAAGTTAAGACAGGTCATGCATTTCCCTTAATGTATAACACAGCCCACTGTATTTGTTCATTTTTAAAAACTAGAAACCAAGAACGCTTGCAAATAGGAGCTGATCTCTGGTGGTTGTGGGGGGCATTCTGGAGCATTAGCACTTTCTCTCTCCTCTATACCAGACTCCCATTAAGAATGCCATTATGAATGCTTCAATGGTAGTTTGTGAAAATTTCATGAGAGAGAAGTTTGATTGCACATGGGAAAGCACAGAAGAGGCACAATTATAAAACTCATCCACTATCCAGTGGCATCACATTGAGTTACACCATCCAGGGAGTGGGAAACCCCAAGGAAAGGGACCCAGAAATTTCTTGACTAGGTAGACCAGGAGGTCTACTGGATGGGTAGATTTGGGCACTACATTGGGAAGCCTGGTGGATCTGGGGTCCAAAGACATTTCTGGCCATTACTGCCCTCCCCGATTCTGTTTTAACCCTTCCTGGTTCCTATTCTTCCTGCCCCTGTTACCATCCTCCCACACCCAACATTGCCTCCAACCTAGGTGATAACACTGCCATGTCACATTGCATGTTTTTTACACTTTCACAGCCCATCCCCTATAACACCAAGTTACAGATTTATGGTGATGTGAAATTTGGCCCTAAGAATATCCATACTCTCTTGTATGGCAGAAGGTCTGGTCTAGAGAGCTGAGCTGCTGTAAATTGCCTGAAGATCCGAAGGTCACAGTCTCAAGAACACCGGAATCCGTGCACGGATAGATTTTGATACTGGACTGTGGAGTGTGTGTAAAGAAAGAAAGAAATGCAGCTGCAGTGAAGTCTGTCCAAGGCATCACAGTAAGCAAATGAATGTGAGACTGGACATAAAAGGAAACATCTAAGAATGTAGGAGTTCTTGGAACAGAGAACCTTTCTTTGAATTGTAAAACACTTCTAGGATTAGTAAGCCTGCCTATGTAAACCACCTTGAAAATAAAGTCAAAAAAGAAATCTGATACGTTTGTGAGAATGAAAATATGAATAATTACATAGGTTAGGTTATGTAAAGTTGTTAGTAATTCAGATCGCTTCTGCATAGTCAGCAAGAGCCTCTTGGATCTCCACACTTTGGAAGTGCATCATGGCCCTCACCGTATTTCTGGTCTTGCTGGCTCCAGAATTACAGCGATGCAGAATGCTAATGCTATGCTATCCAGAACAACCCCTCTTTTTAAGAAAATTTATAACACGGTATTTAAAGAGTGCATTGCTGAAAAAATAGCTCTGCAGTTTTGCTGAAAGCTCTGGTTTCAGAACCGATTATCAAAGTGTATGAATTGAATCTCCAGTTAAGACTGGCTGTATTTGGACTCCCACTCTATATTCACAACATCTGGAACCAACCTGTCTTCCATTCCCTTACAGAGTAGCAATCTTCTTAAAATGCAAGCATCATGACATCTGCTGGGCACATCTAACAAAGTGTTTATGAACATTTTTCCTGCAGACAGATTCCTGCAGAACTTTGGATAACGCTTTCAATGTTTGTAGATTTCTGTCTCAATGAAATGACACAGGATCCGATTTGGCATGTACATCAGACAATAAGGTTGCAATCCTAAGCTCCTCTTAGGCCAACATAAACCCAGGCATAAATCCAGTGCTGACCTGGGGGTGTCACAGTGCCGAGCAGGGGGTGTCACACTGGTTAGGCCAGTGCACAGACATGCGCTTGCCTTTCTACATCACCATGGGAAGAGGAATACTGATAATTTAGGCCACCCAAGGTTAGGATTGCACCCTGTGTCAATGCATTGTTCAAACTTCTGTTTTGGTGTGTGATACAATATATTATGGATTTTTGCTACTCTGCTCAGATCATTCGCATCCCTTGGCAAAAGCATAAGAACCGACAAAGGCACAAACTACAAATAGTTCATCTGTTGTTCTTTACCACTAAACATAACATCTCTCCTTGAACTAAACTGATTATCTCTTGGGGAAAGTAAAGGCACTGGTATACATTATTAGTTAAGAGTTTTGTTGAGAAAAGATGTTTTTCCTAAGTAAGGAAGACTCAAGACTTCCTGATGCCTGCAACGGCATGCCAAATGCCTCAGTTGGCCTACTGGGTGGGCTGGCTCTGTTCATAAACTATTTCCCATCATATTCTTTGGGAATGCAAAAGATGTTTTGATGCCATCATTATGCAATGCTTGCATTAGTGATATCAAATCATCACCTCCTTCTTAATCAGCAGCATACCAGGGGGTGTAAAACATAAGTACTGACAGTGCTACATTGCGCCATGTAAGCAATCCCTAAAACTCACCAGAGATGTTCTGGACTGTGGCAACAATATGCAAGAGATGTAGAATCATAGACTCCTAGAGTCGGAAGGGACCTAGTAGGTCATCTAGTCCAACCCTCTGCTTGTAGCAGGAAATCCTCCTAGAGCATCTCCAACAGGTGCTCGTCAAGTCTCTGCTTGAAGATCCCCAGTGAGGAGAGTCCACCACCTCCCTTGGCAAACTGTTCCACTGCTGAACCACCCTCACCATCAGGAATTTTTTCCAGATATCCAACCGGAATCTCCTCTCTTGCAGTTTGTACCCATTGGTTCTAGTTCTGCTTTCAGAAGCAGCTATGAACAAATGAGCCCCTTCCTCCCTTTGACAGCCCTTCAGGTATCTGAAGAGGGCAATCAGGTCTCCTCTCAGCCTTCTCTTCTCCAGGCTGAACTTCCCAAGTCCCCCCAACCTTTCCTTGTAGGACTTCCCTCCCATCCCACTGTTCATTCTTGTCGCTCTCCTCTGGCCGTGATCTAGTTTGGCTGCATCTTTTTTAAAGTAAGGTGCCCAGAACTGAACACAGTACTCAAGGTGAGGTCTAAGCAATGCAGAATAAAGAGGAATTAGAACATCTCATGACGTGGAAGCTACAGTCCTCTTAATGCAGCCTAAAATAGCATTTGCCTTCTTCGTAGACGCATCACAGTGCTGACTCATGTTCAGCTTGTGATCCACAGTGCTTCCAAGATCCTGCTCACATGTTATGTTGCCAAGCCAAGTATCTCCCATTTTATACCTGTGTTTTTGGTTTTTATGGGTTTTTTTTAACCAAGTGTATAGTTCAGCAAGCACATTTGTGTTGCCATTGCTACTATGAATGACTCTGATGGTGACTGGGAGGGCTTGTTTACATGCAGTGCTGCAGTGCCTGAAGAATTTACCATTTCTTCCCAGCGATGGTACCGCTCTTTATTAATATAGGATTGGTGGGAGCTCTTCCTCCCTGCTCATCTTGGCAGCTTGGTTTATCCCGATAGTGTCGGAATCAGTGGGTGGAAACCATGGCTCATTCTGATAGTGGTAAATGTGAAACTGAAGTTTCAGTACTTGTGATTATGTATATTCCCATAAATAATGTAGGTCAGTCAGTATCTAACACAAATAGTGATTGATTCAATACACATACTGTTGCTATAGCAATCAAGGTCATGTGTATTAAAATGTTTCATTTGCAAAAGTGGCTGTGTTAAAACCAGTGTAATATGTTATTCTGTAAAAGCTATGGTTTGAATGACATTTATTGTCCACAGAGCTATTTCCTGTAAGACATTCTAAAACTTCTAGCATTTTTCTCCATTTGAATTAACAGGGGAAGAGAGAGCAAGCATGTGTAAGGCCAAATGAAATGGAAAGAAATCTCCAGGGCAGTGGCATCTTCCATGGAATATGTGCAGGTTATAAAGATGTAGCTTCCCATATCCTGGGGAGTTTATTCCGCAGAATATTCAAGTATCTCTCTCCTACTTGTGGTACAGAATACCACAAATATCTCTCTTACAGGCTAACTCTACGAGCCATCTATTCTGGTGCAGCAGCAATGCTGGCATAGGATGTCACAAATGTGCCATAAAATAAATTTGCCGCACTGTGTAAGGAGTGGTGGAGTCACGTGTCACCCCACCAGTGGATCACTGGGTCACCCCACCAGTGCTGAATACCAGCAAACAGACATCAGTTCGTGTAAGTTTGCCAAGTGGTGCAGGGGAAGGATGATGTAGGGGTTGGGATGGGGGAGGGAGGAATGGGTGGATCAGGGTTGGGAAGAAATGAGATCAGCAGAGAGGGCCTCTGCCATATCCTAACGCCAAGTTTGGAAGCCCTACATGGGGCTTATAAAACTTGCACCAGTGACTCTTCTGTTAGAGATGCAAGTAGCTTTATTGGTCAGGCAGGATTTGACATGGGGCAAGGCAAACGTTTTCAACTGGCAGCTCCCAAAGTGTGCCCTAAGGTATACTGGATCTTTAATAACACTGTAGGAGAGAAAATGAACTACTTTTGGAGTAGCCCAATTTTGGCCCAATTGGATATGTTGGTAGGTGAGAGGCTCCACTTACTGTGCTGGCATCTCCATCGAGATTTACTCAATACAAAGTGCTTCCTGAAGCTGTGGGTTTATCCGCTGAGCACACCCCCCAGCCTTAATTGGTCTGAATTGGTCTAATTGGGGCAAAGCTGGCTCTGGCCTATAGTCACAACTAATGGGAAACATTCCCAGTAAGCCAAGTTCTGAGTCCAATGGGTAGGTTCATGAAGAACCACAAGGTTAACCCACTGAGCATAAATCCTGATCCCACCCATGAGTATTCCCATAGAAACAGGCCTATCCCCTTCTTCTAAAGCCAGACACTCTTAAACTCAGGAACAGAAGGTTTGGTTTTTTGCCTAACTGTACTGATAACAGCAGCCCAGAATGTGTCAAAGTCTTGATGCAGTTTATAAATCTGAATGTTCTATGGGGTTTAGACAGGCAGATTTCAGCGATGCTGCTGTCATGGGGGAATTGGAGAAATAATACAAAATAATGATGAGTTTTTTAAAATATTTGCAGACAGGGAGA
This sequence comes from Cryptoblepharus egeriae, assembly GCA_030015325.1. Classification (NCBI taxonomy): domain Eukaryota; kingdom Metazoa; phylum Chordata; class Lepidosauria; order Squamata; family Scincidae; genus Cryptoblepharus; species Cryptoblepharus egeriae. The sequence continues at coordinate 63,766,140 of JAREYC010000001.1, read as the reverse complement.
TTTAAGGACTTTACTGCATTTTTGAGAACTGCAAAGATCTTAGATCTCAATAGGTTTATTGCTTCAAACCTACTTGGGTCCACAGGTCATTATGGGGTGATCAGGGAGGAGGCCTGAGCTTGAAATACGTTTTTTAAAAAAAATTAACTGTACTCATTGGAGGGTTCTTATAGTTTCTCATTTAAAGTCAGCTGGGTATTTTAATTTTACCGTACTGGAAAGCCAGGGATCTGTTTCCCAGTATACCCAAGCATGATTTGGTTTGCAGAGAGAAATCAGGTAAAGGACTTACAAATTGCTTACAATGGAGATTAAAAAACACAACAGATTTATGAAGCCCCAGAAGTAAATGCACACCATGATTATTTTTGAATGATCTCTGAGTCCATTGTGGTGTGTTATGGCTTATGAAATACTCGAGCGCTATTATTGTAAGAAATAAAGTGCCAGAAATTCATTTTGAGCCGTTCTTGCATAATTTATGTGATGGATTGGATGACGACTTACTGCGGGTTTTTCCGGCTTTGTGTTCTTTCTTTATTCAAGCTTAAAAGGGGTTTATTGCAAAGAGAGCAAGGGAAAAAGAAGAGAGGAAACTCACATTACAGCCAGTTTGGAACTGCATAAATCTAAAATGCAGATGATTTGTAAAGGCTGCTAATGTTAGGGGTGCACTGGGAATGTTACACAACGGTGTTCATATTTTACATAAGCTCTACTAATTGGATACAAGGCCAGCTAGCAAATATAGGCCCTGATCCAGATGTTCAAGAGTACCACAATTGCCAGCTGATACATTAGGAATCCTCATTGGATCTACATTTCTGGAAAACAGAAGCCACACACAAGTTGAGTTATCGCAAATGTTGGGGGTGTAGTTAGATGTGTCTTTAGGGCCAGTTTTAAGCCAATAGGACCAAATGTCCCCAGTTGGGCTCTGTGCCAAGGAGACCCCATGCTAGAGTAATCTGGCCTTGTATGCAATTTTATATTATAATGTACTTAGATACATTTGGGCCATTAATTCATATGTGCTTTTTAAGTGTACGTTTTGAATGCTTTCTATTCTACTATAGATAGATTATAGTCTATGATAAATTTTATTTATATCCTGAAGATTCTACAGACATTTCTGTGAATGTGTGACCCTGAAAAAAGTGAACCTATGAAATCCACTGTGTGCCATCAAACCTTCAAGCACCACACTAGTGTTCCAGATAAACTGATGGTGCCTCGCAGTTTTCTACTGATTTCTTGTTTTCTGAGATGATCAGATGGGGTGATCTGATCATATTGCTACCAGTGTTTTTCCTCCCAATCACAAGTCCAGGACATATTTTAAAAAGGATCAAATATCCAAAAAGATTATGTCATTGACGTACATACATACACATCTAGAGTTGTGATCCAAGTTGCGATCTTTGTGATGATAAAGGGGATATGTGAACCAGCCGAAAAGTGGGGAGAAAAAAGCAAATTATCTGTCTCCTCCTCTTTCCTCTAATATTACAGTGTTATGAAAGATGGATTGCTTTGGATTTTGAAACATGGGTGAAAAAAACAAAAGTCTAATCTGTAGTCATTCTTCACTGCTTTTATGATGTGCTCATTAAGCACAGCCAGCCCAGGTGGGAGTAAAGTTTATCTAGGAGTTCTTTACTTACCAGGAAAGGATGCCAGGTTTAACATCTGCTCCATTCAATATTTTGGCAGCCATTTAGCACATGTATATCGGGAGCTGTCAGGACTGCAAAGAAGTTGGCAAGGCTGTGTGTTAGTTTTTCACTTGTGTTTCCCCCTGTAATCATTCAATAAGTTTTTTTTTAAAAATCTCAAACGGATCCACTGCCTATATTTAGACTTACTGTCTTTCAGAGAATGCCTCATCTCCTTCTAGGAACTTTGGTAATTGACATATTAAAATTTATTTTTATATGTGCTAACTACCTCTTGCCTAATATTGAACATAAACTCAAATTAACAGTGCAATCTTATGCTTGTTTACTTAGATGCTCATCTCACTGATTTCAAGGGACTGAGAGCACAATCCTATCCATGGCTACTCAATAGTAAGCCTCATTGTTCTCAGTGGGTCTTACTCCCAGGAAAGTGTGTTTAGGATTGCAGCCTTACTCAATTAAGGAAAGGATGTATAAGATTGCAGTTGGGCAGCCCAATCTTGAGCTGCATGTAGACTACCATGGTCCCAGAACAGGTCCCCTATGAACTGATAGTGGACTCCAGCAGGCAGCCACAGTGTCACAGTGTTGAGGGCTGAATTTTTTTATTATTATAAAACTTCAATAAATACATTAGAGATAGAACTTGGATTAATGAATAAATGGGCCCAAATTTCCAGGATTTCTGGAACCACCAACACATACACAGAAATAAAGCACACACAAATGTACCCTCATTCCCTCTCTTCGCCATCACAGCTCCTATCATATTTACTCAGCTATGTCAAAAGCTCTTAGGGGACCAGAGGTTGGCCACAGGCCAAATAGGGGCTTGCTATGGGCAGTGGGCCACATCTGACCTCAAGGCTAGGTTCTGGAGACTCCTGTTCTAGGCTGTACAGTGGTACCTCACGCAACAAATTTAATTCATTCCAGAGGCATGTTTGTTACGTGAAACATTCTTTACACGAAGCGTAAATTTCCCAAAGCATAAATTTCCCATAGGAAATAATGAAAACTCAGACGATTGGTTCCAGAACCCAAAAAATATTCATATAAAAATATTAACCGGATGTAAAAATGATGACAAACACTGGAATTGAATTCAAAACATGCATTCAATGTGCATGATCCTATGAAGTCTACCTAGGCTGCAATCCTAAAGACACTTTCCTGGGAGTAAGCCCCATTTAATACATGGAGTAAGCCCCATTTAACATGGGAGTTAAACATTTAAACATTTAACATGGGAGTTAAGCGGGAGTAAGCCCCATTTAACATGGTTAGGAGGCTGCAATCCAATACACTTTCCAAGTGTCTCCCCACTTTCTCCTTCTCTTCATCCTGAGCCTCTCTCTCCCCTGCTCCCTTCTGGCTAGTCCTGCGCATCTTTCCACTGCTGTTCTCTCTTTCTGCCCAGCAGACTCCCAGCCACAGGAGGAACAGTGTGGAAGTGTTGCTTTCGCTATAGGAAGGCGCGCTAGACAGCCCTGATGCTTTTTAAAAGGGCTGCCGGCCAGCCAGCACATCTGCCCCAACTGCCAATGAGTGTGTTTGTTATGAGAAGCAGAATCCTAGAGAAATTTTTGTTGGTTACATGAAACAAACTTTACTTGATGCATTTGTTACGTGAGGCGCCACTGTATTTTGAAATTAGGGGGGAAGGTCTTGCTAAATCTAGTTTCTGTCTCAACAAAATCACTAAACTTGATCCAAAACAAGACTTTAAGCATATAATGTTTAAATTCCACTGTGTTCAACAGGCAAGGGTTTGCAGCTTTAAGTCTTTTTTCTCCCTGATCTTTTTTTAAATCTAGCCCTTCTGACTCTTGATACTAGTTAAGTATTTTACACAGAAAACTCTGGATAAACATGTGTTTATTCACATGTTTATCTTGATTTCACATTGGCACTATATTTCAACTTAACAAAATTAGCAGACCTGGGGGTGTATAGTATTAAAGACCACACATATGGAGCTTGTAAACACAAAATCTCAGTTTTCCAGCCTCTTTGTCAATCCCCTCTCTTCTGATATTAACAGGAACATTCTTGATTAAAAATCAGTGGTTTTGTACTGTGTTTATGTGCTGTACTTTTCTCTCTTTGTACTTCAGAAATATTGCCTTACATTTTGACAAATTACATATTTACAGAAAGACGCTATTTTGTTTCAGTTGATATTTATAGGAGGAAAGTAAAAAATGTAGCAAGACTGAGCTATGTGAAGAATCTAGAAATGAAAAAGTCTGTGCTGGTATAAAATACTGAGTCCTTCAGATCTTCTTATTGCTTGTTTGATGCAGTTGGTAGAAATTTTCAGTTCAATCAGACATTGAACTTTCAAAGACAAGGGTGATAGGGAGGAGTGGGAAAAACCTTGGCACATCAAAAACAAGCTTTTAAATAATGAGCAAGTGTCAGGCCAAAGGTCCAACAATATACTGAACATGGCTGAAATAGTACGTACAGTTGGAGATGTTCCAAAATGAGTTTTATAAGCAACTCAAAACCCATTTTGGTGACACAGAGGATTTTGGTACAGTAAATAAAGCCCATGATGCCCTGGAGTTTTTATTTTTGTATCAGGCTATGTGAGACTGTGCTTTATCTGAAGGTATTTCAATATTATAGAGACCCCAATATTCAAGGTCAATCCAAATTAGGCTTTTTTATTGAAATAAATTGAACTTTTCATGTTGCTGCTACCAAAAAGACTACATCACTAGATATTTATGAGGGGAAAAGATATCAGAGAAAGATTATGACACCTGAAGTGCTTGCAAGTGAACAAATTCCAAAAGGATTTTCAATACTGAAAGGACAGGGAAAGGAAGTGCTTTTGAGTAAGCACCCATTTTTTATTAAGAAAAAAATTGCTTTTTCATCATAGTCCATCCTTCAATCCATATTTATTCACCAGTTTTACACTCATGTCAGTTGAGGCATTCCTAACAGGATTATGTAGACAGCACCAATTGTCTAGGGTTTCCACTAGGGTAAGTAAAATCTTTTTTGGAGGATACGTTTCTATCGCAGGTATATGAAAAAATATGTTCAAGCCATTCAATACACAGATGATCACAGAGCAGACAATAAGGAAATCAGAGCAGTGAACAACAGGCCTTTATTGTCTCTTAACACAAACTATCACAAGCAGAATATGGTAGGATTTATTCACTGAACTGGACTAAAAAGACAGACTGGAAGGAAGGTTGAGCTCAATATTTTCTATCTCTACTATCCCAAAATGAGGTTAAAACAGTATTGAGTATTTGCTTGGAAAATCTGTAAATGAACATCTGAATCATGGGACACCCATAATCCTTGAGAGTCAAAATACTGCTTTTCTGGCCATCAGTGAAAAGAAATTGCTGTGTTTGGTGATTCATGCAGGAAAAATACAACATGAATAAGTGTTTCATTAGTGGCAATGAAATGGATTGCAAGTTAATCCATAATAATTAATTGCAAACTAATCCATAACCAATCCATTATTATTAATATTAAGACTATTTATATACTACTTTTTTAACAGAAAGGAGGTTGCATAGCAGGAGGTTGCATAGCAATCAATAAATGATCCTCTGTAAATTATTTCCAGATAATTTACTCACGGGGCTCACAGTCCACCAGCATGCAGCTGGAATATTACCAGAAAAGATGGAACATACTTTTCATGCCAGGGGTTTCCTCTGAAGCATTTTGTAATTACCACTGTCAGGAGGTGGACTGTGGCCTTGGCTGCTTGCACAGAAATCATCTCCAACTCCTTACTTGGTCCAGCGGCAAAGAGCATGAGAATAGAAACCAATTTACTGCAATAGATTCTTTCTCTTCATCTGGTTCAATGGGTCTCAAATTACCCTTGGCTTTGACCCATCTTCTTCTCCGGTGTCAGAGAAGATCTGGAAGCAACCATAAGTTACTTGCAGAAGGAAACTGGGTTCTTGATACCTGGAGGGGACTTTTTGACCTGTTTTGACCTCCAATTGTGTCCAGGAGCTCCCATTTGGACCCAATTGGATGGGTGGAAGGGCCAAATCCCGAACCCTTCCTGTGTCCCAATCCACAGATTCAGACATCCTACCCAAGTTGATAGTTGAAGCATTGGAGCCAGAAACAAAACTCATTCCTTTCCCAAGATTCCCTCCACAAAAATATCCCACAAATACGCATGTAAGACTTCAATCGTAAGAGCACTTTCCTGGGAGTAACCCACACTGAACACAATGGAACTTATTTCTGAGTAGACATGAATAAGACTGCGCGGTAAGTGAGCCACACTTATATTGGGCCGCATTGCACTGGACTATTTAGAAGTGTTTGGTGGAGAGGGGAAGGAAAGGAGATCTGTAATTAATTTCCTCATCAGTAAGGGTGTCATTCAAAACTGTTGCCAAAAGCATCTGCTGAACTTCAAAGGCTGCCACCAAGAGAACGAAAAACAATGACTGAACTGAGCAATAAAACTGCATTATTCTCAGGGAGGAATGAACATACACCAAAATAATGAATATAAAGCTTGTGTTTTCAGACTAGACAAAAGTGAATTGTACTTGCTGTTGAAAGTACAAATGAAATGGCTTTGAAAGCAAGGGAATGATCTTTGGAGCTTCCATCAGGTTTCTTTTATTATATTTTTTTATTTATACTAAGCATGACCTTCTCTGTGTGTGACTCGGAAATTAATTACTTTTTTTGAGGAAAGCATACCAAAAAAAGAGAATGCTTTAAACAACACTAAAATTATGAAAAGTTGAAAAGGTCTTATATTAGTGTTATATATGAAAGTTGTGGAATAATTATTTCCCCCATGTATTCAAGGACAAATTCATTATTTGGTTGCCTATTAATAGCAGAGACAGCTCTTGTGGATCAATGAGGGGATAGAATTTGAAGATAGGCTGTTTTTATTTTGAGAAACTCCATGTCAGGTGGAACTGTGGAGTAGATTTGTCTGTTGGAGGAAAAGAGGAAAACAATCTTTTGAATGATCCTACATTTTGACAGTTTCTTAAGGCCAGATTCCTAAGAAGCCATCTACTATTTGTTGAAACTGTTGGATTGGATTATTCACTTCTGTTTGCTTCCTCATGTTGCCACCTCATGTTGCCACATCCAGAAAATTATCTTTCCCATTAGGAGCTTGGTTGGTTATAATAACCAGAGGTATTGTGAAACTGCTTCTTGGTTAATACTTGTGATATGGTTTATGTATCCTTCAAACCTTGGGTATGTCTTTACTGGAGGAAAGATAGTGTAAGAAAAGATAAATATGTACGTATGCATGTACTGTATTCCAATAAAAGACACTGTTTAATAATCCAGTAATAGATAACTTCTTGTCTTTACCAGTGATCAAACTATTGGGCAATTCAGAGGTATCATTTTTTTATACCTCATCTCACCAGTGATGGGATTCAAAGAAATTAACAATTGGTTCTAAATCCATCCGGCAGCCACTTTTAAATGGCCATTTTTAAACTTTATATGTCCTATCTCTTGTTAACAACCGGTCACCATATAGAGTAGGTGTGAACCTGCTGGAGCCCACCACTGCATCTCACCCATTAGTGCACTTACCCAACCGACTCGACTCAATATTTCTCAGTTCTTTACAGTTGGCACTGATTCCATCAAATCCTTTTTTCTGTTTAAATTAAACCATGGAGGAAGCTCTGATGTGTCATCAAGCACTAGTGGAGTTTCTTTGAAGAATGTCTCAAGTTGTGTCCGCTCATCTGTTTGGAAAGTAGCATAATCAGCCTCATGACAGGGAATTGGACTAGCCTAATTATGAACCCCATTGAAAGCTCTAATGTAAAGCCACTTCCAGCGCAATCCTAACATGCACTGGAACAGGCAGGCCAGCGTTCCTGTACTGTATCTAGTGCAAGTTTGGGGCTGCTGCTGCACTACTGTGGGGCAAGAGGAAATTTTTCCCATTATCCCAGGAAAAACAGCAGCAGTCCTAATAGGTCTACTTGGATCTATGCCACTGATTTTGGTGGTACAGATCCCAGCAGCCACAGGCTGCCACAGGCTGCCTGGGTTTAGGGCTTAGATCTGGAACAAGTGCCATTCACTGTCCACGTGCCTAGAGTACTGCCCATCATCCACCTTCCCCTGCACTGAAATACTTCCACTTCACCTCTTCTCCTTGGGCAAGGAGTTATCCCAAAGAGACCTCCAGCCACCAAAAATCCCATGCAAGATGCTGCATAGCCAATGCTGATGCCACTCCATTGCCACATGGGGATTTACCTTGGATCAAACTGTCAGTTTCACATAAAACGCTGCAAGCCACAGTCAATGAGCACCCAATATAATTTGTCCATAAGCCATTCAGTGTGAAAAGCAGCATCACAGGCTTCAGTTCCCCTTTTCTTCACTGCATGCATTATGCGAATTTGGCAAATGTACACATGAGAAGATCAAAGCCTAATCTTGGCTTTTGTTGCTTCTTTCTGGTTACCGATGCTTATGGTAATCTTCCTGAAACTAAAGTGGTCAGAGATTTGGGAGATTTCTGAAACATAAAATAGATTCTATCCTTGAGATGGATTAGGGTTGCTGCATGACACAGAACTGTCACACAGGACTAACATTACAAAAACCAGTGCAGCAGAGACCAGTATTAGTTGCAGAACTGAAAAAGGGATTTATCTTGAGGTGGGAAAAAAATGTGGATCAGCTTGGTTTGAAAGAAGGAAATTCTCCCTTGACAAATATATGGCTTAAATGTCTTGCAAGGTTATTGATTATGTATGTTGAGTTTCCTTTGCAAAGGCTTTGTTTAGCCATCCAGTAAACACAGCAATCTTCAGGATGTGGTTATTCACTGGGAAAAATTGTCCCAATTTCCATAAATCAAGGCTTAATATGCAGTATAGTTGCATATATGCAATCAAGGAGTCTCTCACACACAGTATATATATACTGTGTGACATTTTTAAAAAGTGAAGGCTATTTCTGTGATTTGAGAGAAATTGCATCTAGTCATAATCTTATGAGGTGAAAGCTGATATAAGATGCACAGCTGAATATGGAATTTTGATTGGAAATGTAGGAGTCCATCAAAGCAGAACAGCGTTCCCAAAATGCCCACAAATTTGCCAAGATTTGCATAACGTTTTGTTCAACTTATTGTGTTTCTCAAAAAAAAACACTGTATTGTTTTCAGCACCATAGCAACAAATGTAGTAAGGAGTACATGCTCTCTTCATGTCGTAATGTTCTTAACCGACTCATCTGAAACCATCTGATATCATAAGATATATACACCAGAGAACTGGTAAAGAGTCTTAGGGTCTGGGGCAGAGGAGGGCAGGGGAAGGATGGTGGATAATGTTCCAGGGGGAAGGGCAGATATGCTGCATCCCCACCTGTTTCTATGGGTTGCATGGAGCATTCCATCTGCTTGGATTGGTGGCTCAGATACAAGTAGACCCATTGGTCTTCCTGAGCCTGTCTGCCTGTTTCAGCAGAAATGATGATTGCGCTGTGGGAGTATGCTATGTAGCGTACTCCCAAATCAGTCTGGATAGTACTGCAGCCTGGGAATAAACTTCCCTGGATTCAGTTGGATGTACTCATGAGTAAACATGTGTAGGTTGTGAGCTCTGAGGCTGTAATTGTATATATATATATATATATTTACCCAGAAATAAGACCATGCAGTATCTTTGGCCCAGATCTGAGTAGACTGGGGCTGCAATCCTATCCGCAAAGCTGGCAGAACCTACTCTAAACCTAGGGCAGAGCCTGAGGGGAAGACATGTATCTTCTCTTGGTCTAGCAGGCAGGGCAGGTCCCCCTCAGTCTCTGTTCTAATTATCCCTCTGGTTTTCTACTTATAATGTGCAGACTTGTTTAATATCCCTTTTCAGTTCAGCAAGAATTTTGCTTTGTTTGAGGAAGAAATACAAAAACTAAAATAATGGAATGGGCTTGCGATGCAAGTGCCAATCACACTTTTACTTGTGAGTAGACAGATGTGCCTTAGTCCTTTGGAAAGGGCAGACTGAGAAGAATCAAACACTCCCAGAATGGTCCTGATCCAATGAATGCAGCCCCCACAAATCAACCTAAAAGGAAGTCCCTGATAATTGCATTGATCCCTATGGTGCTACACAGGCATGTTCACACATGTGTAAGCAAAGGTGCATTGGCTTGTGTTCAGGACAGGAAAAGAGAAAAGCAAGCCACCAGAATGTGAAAGTGGTGCTCAACAAGTGCTTCAGATGGCAGCCTCACACCCCCTCCCACCCAAAAAATAAAAAGTATTAGAGGCTTAATTGGTAAGTTGATTTTTCAAATATGAAAATAATAATATTAACACTGTTAATAATTTAAAAATTTTAATTATATGTGGGTTCCAAAAAATGTGTGGGTCCTAGGTGCTAAATGACCTAGGTACGCCACTGAGCAAGGCATGTCCTTCTTGACATCTCCAAGATGAACTGGTAAAAGGCCTAGAGAAAGTGAATTGATTTCCTTGTCTCAGAAGCTTTCGGAGGTATGCAGGAATCTTGGGTATCCATTTTCTGTAAAGACATTTTAAGGAATCGTTCATGTTCCTTGTTGTGTGTTTTGTTGCTGTTTTCCTTTTCAGGGCAAGAATTTAAAAGCAATTGATGGAGAAAGCTCTTATTGCTTTTTAAACACATATTTCCAAATCCAAGGCCTCTGGTAATGCTTCCAATTATCTCTAGTATATGTGCATTTTCTTCATGTTAGCTTTTTCCTTTCTGTAAAACTCAACTGCCAGTGCAATTTTTAGTTGACATAAAAGAAATGAGAGCCATTTGCAGTCAGACCTTTTGTAATAAAAACATGATTATGATGGAGAATAAAATCCCAGAGCTCCTGCTTTCATATAATTTTTTCCATTTGGGACCTGAGCTAATAAAATATTTTTAACCAATGCCTTCAAAATGGGACTTCGACGCTCTTCAACTCAGTAACCGATCTCATAAACAACAGCAAAAAAGCTCACTTCGGATGTTTTGAGGAGTCTTTATAAACACCAGTGACAACAATTAACTCCAACTATGGCTACAATCCTAAAGACACTTTCCTGGGAGTAAGATCCATTGAAGATAATGGGGCTTACTTTTGAGTAGACATCATTCAGCTTGTGGCTCTAAGATGAGATGTAGCATATTATGGAAATACAGCATTCTTCCACCACAGCATCAACATAGACATTTGACATTAACCACAGTCTGTAGCTTTACACTCTGAACTAGGTTGCATGTTGATTTAGAGTCATTCATACTAACTCTCTCTAATATGTACTAATAAATGTTTATAAGAAGTAATATTTGAGAGGCATACTATGTCCTGATGATGAATATGATGCACTGGGAATGCAGATATTTCTGCTCACTGAAGTTAGTGCCACATTTTCCCTGGGAATACTTCTTGACAATGTCCTGCGCGTGCAAGTAAATTACTTGTGGAAACAGTGATTTGCCCAGAATCAATTTAAGAATCTATGGATCAGCTCTACAGTCTGTGAAATCCATATGCTGGCATGCTGGGAGAGATGCACAGTTATGCACTTGTCCACTCATATCAAAGTTCATATCAAAATTTGACAAAGAAAAATGACATTACATTGCAGTGAATAACTGCTGAAAGTGTCTGCACTTTGCCACACACAATGCATGCTTTTTCTGAAGGAAGCACTTAGCAAAAATATATATTTTTGCTTTGCTATATATAAACTAAAAAGTCTCTCTGACTCACTCACTGACTCACCAAAGCCCAACCAAAACCACTGGGCCTAGAAGCATGAAATTTGGGGAGGCTGTTGCTTCTGTGATGATGGCACCCAATAAGAACCAGTTTTTGGAAATTTCAACAGGAAGGGGGTGAAAATTTGGAGAGTTACACTATATTTACACTCCATTCTCCTAACCAGTTTCATATGTTAGAATCTGGTTGAAATTTAAAATGAACTTTTCAGTCTGCAGTTTTGCCCAGGAACTCTGTTTGCCAGTAGGGGTGGCTTTTATTAAATGCTGAAATTGTATCAAATTTATAGTGTTTTCAAAGAAGCAGCTTCTGAGAATTTTCAAGGGAAGTGAAACAATATTCTGTAAAAACTCATTAAATTTCTCAGCAGGTTCTGCATAGTCAGTTATAACCAAAACTTATAACTGTATGTGTAACGCATGTTCTGCTCAAGGTGTAATATGTAATATTCAAGAGACAAAGGTACATTTTTATAAAATAAATGAAACATCATAGAGAAAACTATCAGGCACAATACAATATTCAAAATCCACAAAAGAGTTAGAAAGTGAGAAGAGGTCTCCTAATCTATGGGTCAGTGGTGGAAGGGTGGGGATAAATTTGTTGATAGCTCACTGAATGGAAATGAAAATTGGGCCAAAATATAATTAAAACTTTCACATACTTACAAAATCCTGATCTTTTTCCAATTATTCATGAACAATGGGAGGGTTATTTGTCAGATAATTTATTCACACTGTGTAATTTATCCTGATCCAGTTGTGAAGATTAATTAGCAAAGAGCTTTGAGGATGAAAAGCTTGGTAAAAGTGCTAAGTGATATTAATCATTGTGATTAGAATGTAATTGTTTTTTACCTCTCTGAAGTGACACAAAGCTGTAATTTGAGGGGAAAAGTCACTATTTAAGTAAGTTATTTAAGTACGATATTTATTTGCTCTGTGTGATTATTCTAGAAAGTGTCCCCACTAGATTCAGGCCCCAGTTGTAGGCAGAATAAATTAGCCAACTTTCCCCAATTCACTTTATTCCTATATCAGTTTCAGAATTTCTTTACTGCTCATGCTAGCCAAAAGGGATAAATTTTGTGGGGGGAAAATGTTATTGCAGTATTTTGCTCTCTCACCTGGAATTTAGAGGCGATCAGAGTATCACATTTGAGAAAAAACAAGGTATTTCAATACGTGCTTGCCAAAAGCCATATTGTTGATATCATGCATTTGACAAAAATATGCAATTTCTAGAGCTGGTTGCCCATGTGTAGTTCAGTAATTCTCTTGTTGGAGAACATTGTGTCAAATATCACAATCATAACTTATAAATTATGGCTGTGGGTGGTGCAAGCGGTAAAGATGCTGTGCCTGTTAACCAGCAGGCCAGGGTTCGATTCCCGGGTCGGCCCCACAAGACAGGGTGAGCTCCTGTCCTTAGCCCAGCTCTGCGACCCCAGCTGGATCCAATTGTATTGGCTCTGCCTTTCCATTGGACTAATTCAGTCGCGTGGAGAGGGTGGATTTGCTGCTTGGGTAACAGCCCATCCTCCATAACAATCCAACCCAGGCTTTCATACTTCACATGCAGCGTATGCAGCGCCAAGCACGATACCATAGTCTTCCGAGACTGACGGAGGCCTGCTTAACTTATAAATACAATTATGAATTCCAAGAATAATGTATTATTATCATCACCACTGATTATCCATAACATTTCACAAATACTGGGGCTATGAGTGGCACATGTGGTTAAAATGCTGTGCCTGTTAACCAGAAGGCCAGGGTTCGAGACCCGGGTCTCCACAAGACAGGGTTAGTTCCTATCCTTAGCCCAGCTCTGCAATGCAGCTGGAACCAATTGTATCGGCTCTGCCGCTCCATTGGACCATTTCAGTGGCGTGGAGAGGGGGGATTTGCTGCTTCGGTAACAGCCTATCCTCCATATCAATCTACCCAGGCCTTCATGCTTCACATATAGCGTCAAGCACAATACCATAGTCTTTCAAGTCCGATGGATGTACTGACAAATACTATTTTCCAAAAAACTAAAAATATCACAATTTTCTGACCATTTGAAAAAATAAAAACCTTTGCAGTACTCAATTGGAATGCTCCAATCCAACTCACAGAATGTAAGTCTGAATGTAGGTACAACACATACATTCTGTGTTGTACCCAGGCAGGAGATATTTCCATCAAGGTACGCATAATGGTGTATCCTAATTATCATGTTTTTTACTTGTTGTTTTACCTCAACACAGATGTAGTTGGCTCATTAAATTAAAAGATTAACTGCCCTTTAGGTTGAAAAAGCCTGATTACCATGGTACTGCGAGAGGCAGGCAATCATTCACCCTCTCCCTCCCTGTCCAGGGCTTAGAACTGCTTGGTTTCAGCTGGAGAAGACCTCTCACTTCCCCTGCCTGGAGCAGCAAAAGAATGCAAAGCAATTTGGAATTGATGATCAATTTTCATTCTTTTGCTGTTCCGGGGGAAACAAAGTGAAACAGTAGGCACTTAACACTAGTTCTGCCACCAAACTAAAACAAAGCTGCTCAAACTCCTGGAGAGCAAAAGGAAGATTGCCTGCCATATTACCATGCTAAGCAGATTTTTTTAAACTGCTGCCCAAAGGTATGTTTATCTTTTAATTGCTTTTGAGCACAATCATAAGCATGTCTACTCAAAAGTAAACCCCATTGTGTTCAGTGGGTCTTACTCTCATGAAAGTGTATTTAGGATTGTAGCCTTAGTTCAATGTGAAAATCAGGATCCAAGGAGGATCAAGGAATGGAGCCCTCATGGATGCAGAGACTGTATTTCTACATGGGTATACATTTCCATGTAAATGATTGTACTTTTGTTCATTTTTACAGTTCAGCAGTCTGTGCATACACTTCCACAGAGTGACAGACCCCGTATTTAATCCAGAGTTGCGAATATGCCCAAAATATTTGGTAGCCTCATAGGAAAAATCAAGAGAAAAAGGAAAAAAGGCACTTCCTGCTATAATAGCAATGGCTTTCCTAGATACCTTATCCTTGCCTTTTGATGAACGTAACAATAAGAACGGATAAATATTGTGCTATTTTATTTTCTTGACACAATCTTTCTATCGTGAATGGGGCAGTATTTCTTACTGCCTTGTGTCACTCTTGAATTATAGAAACCCGCTCTGTAGAGTTGACCTTTTCTGTAGGCTATATTTTGGATAGATGGGCCTTCCACTCCATTTTATCAGCCTCACTTAACTCGTGAGAAGGAATAGAAATATTTAAGTAGGAACAGTTGAAGATGCATTACTAAAAAGCTTCATAGCATCCGATGTTATTTCCCAGGATGTACTCAGCATTAACATCCTGCTATCTCTCAGGAGCTGAGATAACAGAAAATTGTGCTACTCAGAAACCACAATTCTCATGCCATAGATTGAAACAGCAAAGTGAAACAGTAGGCACTTAACACTAGTTCCTCCTATATTGCAGAGAAGTGAAATTTTTGATTTCTCTAGTTCAAAATGCAAAGTGATACATTTTTTTTCCTCTCCTGGGGTCAGCTGCTTTTAGAATATACGTATTTTCCTCATTAGTGGAACAGGAAAGCTCAGTCTCATATAAATGTTGATTCTAGTAAGTAATTATGGTATGTCCCACAGCATGGCTTAAAGGCACACAAACTAGAAACTATATGAAACCAGAAGCTTCATATAACTGGTAAATAGATATGGGATGGGACTCATGGCCCAATCCTAACCTTAGTTGCACCAGCAGAATACATATTCTGTTGGATTGTGCTCTTGCAAAAGCATAATAAATGCATAATAAATAATTGCTTTAATTAAATTTGCAAATTATAATTGCATAATAAATAATTGCATAATAAATGCTTTGAAACAGCACAAGGGCCAGACATGCCAGCACAGAGGCAGGAGACTTCTCAGTGGTGTTGGTGGTTGGTTGTACTTCCTATCAGTTTTGCCAAACCATCCTTTCCCAATCATACTTGGCTTTTAGGCCCACTGTGGTGTCAAAGCTGCTGCTGTTGTTTGCTTTACTGCCCACATTACTCCCCCTACAGCAAATTGCCAGCCACAGTACGCAATAAAGACTCAGGGTGTAATCCTAACCAATTTACAGAACTCAATTGCTCCCAATTACTGACGTGGTATAGGGAGGCATTGGTTTAACTTCCCCAGGAGTTATGCAGGTGTGCCTAATGGCACTTTTGTGACACCCTTAGGACACCCTTAGGCCAGCATGGGACTGTGGGTGGCGCAAGTGGCTAAGACATTGTGCTTGTTAACCAGCAGGCCAGGGTTCGAGACCCGGGTCGGCCCCACAAGACAGGGTGAGCTCCTGTCCTTAACCCAGCTCTGCGACGCAGCTGGATCCAATCGTATTGGCTCTGCCTTTCCATTGGACTAATTCAGTGGTGTGGAGAGGGGGGATTTGCTGCTTGGGTAACAGCCTATCCTCCATAACAATCTAACCCAGGCTTTCGTGCTTCGCATGCAGCGTATGCAGCGCTGAGCACGATACCATAGCCTTTCAAGACTGACAAGGGCCTGCTTTCTTAGGCCAGTATGGGACTTGTGCTGGGTTTTATGCCAACCAATCTGGGGGTCAGAATTGCAGCCTCAGTTCTACCTACTTACTTTCATATAGCATTTTTACAATTTTTAGATTTTTCTCTCTCTTATGTTTGCTTCCTCAGTTGCTTTGCAATTCTTTTCATTCTCCCCTTAACACTCACTGTCCCTTTCCTTTATGTTCTTTCTCTTGTCCTGACATACTTCGTGTGTAATTATCCATAAGGTTTCGTATTTTATTCTGACAGAAATTGCTGGATGACAGTACCCATGAACATGGACCCAAAAGATCAAAAAGTAACTAGTTTATTTAAAGCCTCAACTAACAAGGAATTTAATAATATGGGAAACGGTGGGTGGTAAAAATACAAGTAGGGTGTATTAAAGAAGCAGGAAACAGCTATACAGGTGGAGACACTTGTCCTACTATTGCAGTTCCATGAGGTGAAACTCAATGCATTAATTGTATTTCTGATGCCATTGGTAAGGCAGGGCACATCTGACATCTGCTCATTGTGGTTTGTAGTATAGGCACCAAGAGACTGAGCTGTAAGCCAGGAAGTTCAAATCCCAGCTCTGCTATAAACTCAGGCAGGCTTACACAAATCACTCACTCTCTTTTAGCCATTCTACATGATGGGGATAATAATGTCGCCCTATTCTACAGAGTTGTTGTCACGAGGATTTCCAAGATAATAATATCTGAGGCACTCTGAGGCTTCTAACCCACCAAAACACTATTCAAATGTCACGGAGGAGTATTTGCTCGTTCCCCCCCCCCCCCCACAGTACACATAGAATCTAGCTTTTTTGTTTGGCCCATTATGTTGAGACTCCAGCACACTTAGAGCGCAATCCTAACCAACTTTTGAGCACTGGAATAGTTGTGCCAGTACGGCATGTGCTGCATCCTATAGTTGGAGGACAGTCACGGATGCCTCCTCAAGATAAGGCATTGTTTTTTTCTGAAATTTTTATTCTCTCACCTCAGTGATGCATTGTGCCGGTGGTGGAAAGTTGGTTAGAACTGCACCCTTACCCAATGTGGAAAGCCAAGAACTCAGTTGTATGTCTTGTTGTGGCTGAGCACTGCATGGGATGCTCCCAAGCTATCTCTGATCAAATTCGATGGGTGTTACCAGGATGTGTTTTTTCCCCAACATGTGCACATGAAGAAAAGACCATCTTGTGTGTTGCATCCCTATGAGGCCTTTTGGAAAAAAATAAAGCAAATAGTACCTACACCACCACACCACAAAGCTAGAGAAGAGTTAATGGACAGGATGCAACAATGAACAGGATCACTGGTAGCAACCCATTTATGTTAGATAGAGTGCAATGCATTGCAGGATCTGTGAAGCAAAGTGCATGGAGGAGGCAAATTTCCTGATTGAAGGCAGGGTGCAAGGCAGAAAGAAGGTTTGAACAAAAAATCCAAGCAGTACCCTTAAGTAGTTTGAGGGAAGGAGCTGGAATAGCTTTGTGAAGGAGCATGCTGTCAAGGTGGCCTATGTGTATGGTTGTCCAGCTCAGGACAAGAAGCAGGGAGAAATGGCAGAAAGTGAGAGAGTGGCATCGCTGCTAGACAAGGCAATCCTTGAATTGAGGCTGGAATGGAAGGAGGACATAACATAGCACCAATGGGTCAACAACAAAAAGGTCAGCAGCATGACAGAATGAAGGTGAAGAAAGAGTGATGGCAAAGAGGTTACTGCAACACATCTTCTTATACCTTTTCACTCACAGGCACGGGTTCCAAATCTGTCCCCTGGAGTGTCATAAGAAGCTGCAGACCAACAGAAAAATCATGGTGTAAGCCTAAATATAATGGTAAGGAAGCTCAACACAGCAGACCTGCTGTGTACAAAAACACTCCTGAAAAAGCAATCCTGCTCTTCCTGGCTCTCTTACCACTATTTTTAGACTCCAGCCTCCCAACCAGGAAGTGGCTAGTGATTCCATCACATGATATGTTTCATGTAATTGTCATTCATTTCTGGGTTCTTGTCTGGGGGTGTTGGGGAAGCACTCCCCAAAGGTTCCTATGGGATCTTTTGCAGGGTGAGTTCATCAAGGGACCTTGCCCAGGTGATGATCCTTGAATGCTTTTCCATAGACTTAAATGGCTGGTCCTTTTGTTCTTGAGTTGGAGGCCAGTTGCTCCACTGGAATTACAACTTGATTCAGTCTATTGTAGAGTTGTTGAGGACAGAGCTAGGGTTGGGGATCCTGATTTCAACAATCTATTTTCCTAGGTCAGGAAAACAGATTCCCCCCCCCCCCTCTTTTTCCCCTCTTTGACAAAGACCAATTTTGTCAAAGTTCATTGTGAAACTTGCTGTTGAATGGTTGCTCATGGACTTTTGAAGTCTCCATCTAACCCCCAAATCCAGAGTGACTACAGGAGCATGTAAGAGACTTTACATGCACCCATAGTTACTGCACCACCTAGTGAAAACCTATGGAAAATTCATATTTGAATCCAGAGTAAGTTGTTCTTACACTGGAACAAGGACTCCCCGTAGTTACTCTGGATTTTGCCCTGTCAGACCGATAGAAAGGAGTAAGAAGAGGGGGCTGATTGCTCTAGATCAGGAGTATCCAAACCCAACACAGCCCACAGCAAGACCTCCCTGCATCTGGCCCATAGTAAACCATATAATTCTCCAGATCTGTCTTAATACTTTCTCTCTTAATACTTAATATTACACTCTTAATACGTAATACTCTTAATACGTAATACTACACTCTTAATACTTTCCCTGACACAATGTCAGAGAGATGATGTGGCTCTCCCCCCAAAATGTTTGGATACCCCTGCTCACAACATTTTGTTCTTTCTCTTGGCCTGTGATTGGAGGCCTCTTGTCATCAGTCCTGTTTTCTTAGCACCACATTACTGTCCTGGGCCATGCTCTTCTGGCAGGCAGGGACTCAGCACATGTATACACATGCATGTTCTCTGCATGTCTCATAAAAGAAATAAAAAGACTGGTCTGTCAACACATCGGTCTCTGGTCTTTTCAGTTTTAATAAGCAAAGTATTGAGGGAGAGAGAGAGGAAAAAAACAAGTGACATTTTCCTCATTAAGCCTTAGATTGAGCTGCTAATATCATTTCCCAGATCTAGAAACCACAGGAAAGACCTTTATGTGGGCAAATTTGCTGCACACGTTCTCTAATTCCTTGTAAACCAAAAGCAAACAGCTTAATCCCCATGCACTTCTTGTTTGCCAGAGGGAAGCTGAGAGTCATAATTAACTGTCGGGTCCACATGGACAAACAGATCAAAAAAATGTGTGTGCGTATGTAACCCAAAATAAACAGATATGCCAGCTTTGTTCTCCAGTCCTATTATGCTAAAGTGCCTCTGATTCTTTTCTGTCTGTGCTTATGTGTAAAAATACACATTGTGAACTATCAAATATCCTGCCTATGTGCAGCCCGATATATAATTCCATTATGAAAGATGAAGGCTTTGGATCTGAGTCAGTTCTGCACAGTTCACGTCCCATCAAATCAAAGCAATCCATGATCCATAGTTCACAAGGCCAGAATGTCCAAACCACTTCCATTGCCTGAAGTCACCCTCCCGAATTTCCCATGCCAAAATGCAGCTACTTACTTTGGCTCCTTCCCATGTGATCCTCCTGGCAAAACAGTAAATGTGGGTCATTCTGAGTATTCCCAGCACACACCGGACAAAACTGAAAAAGAGGACAAGGCCCTCCGAAATGTAGAACGCCCAAGAAAAATGTAGGATGACAAAATAAAATCTGAGGAACAATCATATATATTGCTTTCATGTGATTAATTTAAACAATATATTACTTTTAATTAAACTTAAAGCTATTATATATAATTTATTTCATAAAATTTATTAATTACAAAAAGCTCCCTTGCTGCCTGCTCACAAGGACAATGAAGATTTTTTTCCACAAGGCTAAAAAGGAGGACATGAACTGGAAAAAGAGGACATGACTTGGAAAAGGAGGACATATGGCACCCTGAGCAAGCACCAATCTTAAAGGATGGAAAGTGCAGTGGAAGTACTGAGGGGAAATAAAGGGTAGTAATGTACATGGAAGGAATAAAGAAAGGGGGTAGCAATTGTTTCCCACACACTAAGTAAGTGAGAAGCAGATAAATGTGGAGAAAGGTGGAAGTGGGCTCATAATAAAGGCCACTTGAAATCAGCTCTCCCACCTCCCTACATGCCACTAAAGAAAGCCATGTCATTTGCCATATGGCTGGGCCAGCTCTATTGCCAGATACAGTATTATCTTTGTAGATGAAGGTAGTCAACAAAAATACAGCAGTCCGTTTATTGAACTTCTAGGGCACAGCTGTATGGAGCTGATTTCTTCTAGAGCATCAAGACTGTGCTTGTCTACTCAGAAGCCAGTCCCATTGTCTTGAATGAGTTTTACTCTCAGGAAAGTGTGCATAGCATTACAGCCTTACTTTTAAAAAATATTTGTATCCCAAAGAACCCAAGATGTCTAACCACAACATTTTTTATAAAAAAAAAATACTGTACAAAAACAAATGTAAAGAAAATGAAACATTAAATGATTTGTAAAATCACTCAGGGAAAATGGATAAATCAGAAAGGTCTCAGCGGCCTGTTCGGGACACTTCAAGAAATGGGTAGATGTACATGAGGAAAGCTGTTTTCAAGTACAGTACTGCATTCTGGCCCCAAGCTATGTATGGCTGATGGATCACACACAGCCCTAGAAGGTATAAGATATGCTGGTCTGATTTAGGGCCCAATCTTAAATTTCCAACACTGATGCAGCTGCAGTGCAGCCCCAAGGTAAGGAAATAAATATTCCCTCACTTTGAGGAGACCTCCATGACCACCCCTCTTTTGCAGGAGGCAGCACACATCCGATTGGTATGAATGCATCAATGCTGAAATGTTGGAGAGGATTTTCAGTGGTGGGCTCCAGCAGGTTCACACCTACTCTATAGAACTGGTTGTTAAACATATAAAGTTAAAAAATAGCTATTTAAAAGCGGCTGCCAATGGGCATAGAACCTTTGAATCCCATCACTGAATCCCAACTGTGCTTGACCATGAACATAAGAAGGCAGTATATTAATTAATTTGTAATTATTTATTAATATTAATTACAGTATTTATTTTAAGTAATTAATTATTAAATAATATTAATATAATTAATTGAGTAGATGGATATATTGATAGACGAATAGAAAGAATTTCCTTCAGCCTTTTTTGAGCAACACAGACTAGGGGAAAACACTACACACTGTCAGCAAAACTTAATTCTCACATTCCTTTCACCCTTATTGGGAAGGACTAATGAAGGAGCCCAGATGCCTACAGCCAGACCTGTAAGCAGAAAGGCATGTTATGGAATCTGAATACCTTTCCTGATCTTTTTGCAAAGGGGAAAATAAAAAAGAGCCACATGCCAATTCTAATTAAAATGTAAATGATTAAATACTCCAGCCAGCTCATAATAAGGTTGGTCAGTCATGTTAATAAGGTGTAAGCTACAGTTTTGACTTTAGATCAATGTGGCAAGGAACACCTTCCAAACAATCAATGTTAATTGTATCCAGTGGCTACTTTTTCTTAGTTAATGGAACAACTCTTTTTAATATGATAACAATGACATAAAGCAGGGCTGGGCTAGCTCCTCTTTCTCTCTTGACTTTTCAACTCTCCATACTGATCCATCACCATTTCTCAACATCCTTATCTCCAGCTTCTTAAATCTTTATTAAAAAATTCAAGTGTCTTACTATCCTCACTTTGTTTAACCATGATTTAGCACTGCATACTTTCCAGAGAGAATAGCGCAAGCAGACTGGAAAATGTCTCAGGTTCAGTTCATAAAATCAGGGGAATCAAGTGAGAATGCTTTTTCTGGTCTGTTTGGCTCCAGACTCCTGGTATGCATGTCAGGGGAAGGCTTTCACATCTGAATGCTTCTACATTGGGAAAAAAATTTCTCACTGCATACATAAAAAACCCAACCTGCTCATTTGTCTGACATACTACTTTTTCTGCAGGAAGCAGTTCATTTCAGTTCCTGTGCAGTGATGCAGTAGTGGAGACAGGCATAGCTGCATCCCATAAGGGATTTTTGGATATTGGAGGGTCTTCTCATGGCTGATGGAAAAATCTCACATCACCACTGTACCACCTCTGTCTTCGAAAACCATTCTGCAGGCATGTGGTGTTCAGAACTGCTCCAAAAGCCTTCTGAAGTATTCTGAGAGGTCTTAAGCAGTACTTCTAGGAAACTAGAGCTTCTATTTAAGAGTTTTCCAGACATAGATCTCCAGATCTGCTGCCAGACATAGGCTTCCAGAGGGATCCTGAATGCCTTGCAAGGCTTCATGCAAGTAGGAAAATATCCCAAGGATGATGGTGTCGGTGTGATGTGGAGGACTGCATTGCAGATCTGGATCAAGGCTGCCACAGGAGCCAAGTTTTAACAGCTCATGGCAGTGGCAAACTGCCAAGTGGGGATGGGGGGGTCTATGGGCACAAATGACCTTGTGTAGCATGGATGGAGGCGGTATCATCACCATCCCAGCTGTGCCACTCCAAAGGCTGCCTATGCCAGCTGCCTCCCCCTGGAGGCAGAACACCCCTGGAGGTGTTCTGAAGCCTTCCTGGCCCTCAGAAGACTTTGTTATGCCTCTGGTGGGCCTTGGCTTCTTGGCTGAAAACTGTAACTTAGAAGGGGCTGCACCTTCAGGCATGTCCTTGGATGCCATGGGGGCCATAACCACCACTGCCTTAGGGTGAGGAGATACTTTTTCCCTTGCTCCTAGGTAAGCTCCAGCAGCTGCAATGAATCAACTTGGATATTGCTGGCAACGTAGCTAGTACACGTCAGTACTGATTCATGCAGGCAGACCAGTTCCAAAAAGGGATCTTGGATATGAGACACAATGGCATTGCTTGGATCCAGCCTTCTTACTTGTATGCCTGGCTCTTGCAGTGTTGCAAAGCACTTTGCTTTTGTGACAGCATGTTCTGGCTGAACATCCTCTGGAGCAGGCCCTCATTTGGATGGGCCATAAGCAGGGCGACCATATAGCATAACCAAACATGTATATCATGTATATCATAACCAAACATGTATATCAAACATGTATAACATATATCATAGTTCAGAACATGTATTCTGAATATCATGTATATCGTAACTAAACATGTATATCTAACAATGTATAACATAAAACATAGTTCAGAACATGTATTCTGCTGGCACAGGCCCTCATTTGGATAGGCCATAAGCAGGGTGACCATATATCATAACCAAAAAAAGATAAGCCCCCACCCAATGTAGGACATCCAAGAAAAATGAAGGACATGACAAAATAAAACCTAAAAGCACTCATCTGTATATTGCACCATGTGCTTAATTTAACTGGCATTATTTTACATATTAAATTTAATGCTCTTATATACAACTTATTACATATATTAATTACAAGAAGGCTACATGCTTACAAGGAAAAGGAGGACAGTGAAGTTTTTCCAGGACCAAACAAATAAAAAGTGCAGGTGTACAGGACATGTCCTGGGGAAAAAATGGCATTATTTTATCAGGAAATATTCATCCCTGCAGCCTCAGGTAGCTGATTAAAGCTAATTCCAAGTCTTACTGCTTAATTATGCTGCGTAGATAAAGTGTCTAATAGTTTCAGTTTGCAGAGACATTGTACCCTCTACATACAGCTCCAATTCTTCAATATGAGGTTGCTCAAATGTACTCACAGATCATACTATATTTCAACATTGTATATTTCAACATACTTGTATACTTGTATATTTCAACATCTGTGTCTGAGGAGGTGGGATATATGTATTTCCATTTGATATTATTTCCATTTGAAAGCACTGAAAGCTTTGACTTAAAAAAGCTACATCAGAGAACCTGCTTAGTTCTGGTGACTCTAAGGAATTGAGTAATTTCCTAAGAAGCAGAGTTAAAAGGATGTTACTTTAATGATCAAGGACCTAGGGAGCAAAAGTCCCCATATTTTTATATAGATCTGTAAATAATTTGCTGGCGAAAACCCCTGAAGCTTCATTCTAGTAGAGCTGCAGATATCTGGTGGGGTTAAGACCCATTGTCAGAAAACACACTAATGTTACAAGTAGATTTTAAAATGCTGACAATGTCATACCATTAAAATAGGATCAAAGCAGAAATGGCAAGAATGAATGATCAAAGGAAGTGGGGAATGTGAACAGAAATAAAAAGTGCAGGCGTTCCCTTCCCTGTTCCCCAGAACAGAAAGAGAGAGAGAGAGAGAGAAAAGAAATGTAATATCAACTGCCTGTATTCAACGGAACTAGAGAATAATCCCAGTGAACATGTGAAAAGCTATCAGCCAGTATCATACATTTCTTATTATTTATGTAATATTTCAGAAATGGCCAAATCATGACTCCTAGAGCCATTTCAGAGACACTACCAGCCATGATGCAACCAAAACATGACTGCCCATATTACTTGAACTACTTTGCTTGCACATCTTGCACATCAATGAATGCTGAAAGACCTAATGGGAACAAATTCAATTATCAAAGCTTGGTGAGAGATCTCCCTCCAAACTGTGGTCCAGCCAACCATTTCCAGGTTCTGTTGCCCCAACAGCCATTGTAGCTAGATTTCCAGACAGTTGGGCTGGCTGGACCACACTTTGGGGAGACTGGTGGAAGACTGAAGGAAAACTCCCCAGAGAACATTGAGCACTGGTCACATGAGGAGTTTTCTGCCTTTCCCAGAGCACAGCAGTCTCTGAACTGCTGCTCAGGGATGTCCAAACCCTGGCCGGGCCAAATGTGGCCCTCAGCATGCCTCAATGTATCCTGTGGTAAGATCCCTCCATCTGGCCCATGGACAAGCCTTGCAATGTATCTTATATACTCTAAGATATATTAAATTTATTCAAATTTAAAATGTAAATAATTTTTACGGCTCCTGACACAATGTCACAGAGATGTCTAGCCAAAACGTTTGGACACCTCTGCTCTAGAAAGTAGAGGGGCTGCTAGGAATACAGAGTTCTTGCTAATTTTCATCACAATTGTGCATCTTACCCACCAGTTATTTATTGCTAGGTTATTCTTCAATAATTGCTAATTGTTTTGATGCATGCCAATGTGCTGTCATTTCTGGATGGCCATTGATTCAACCTTTGTTTTCCCCTTTTCTATACTTTGACTGTCCCATCCTAGAGCCACAAGGCAACTCCAGATCATTTTTATTAGATTTTCAGATTATCCAATGCTAATAGATTATCCTGTGCTAACTGAAAGAAATACTGTGAACCAGACAAGGTCGATATTGCTATTTATAATCCATAAGAAGGAAGTGAATTAAATCAAATACCTTGAGAGGCTGGGTCATCAAAGCAATTTAGGAATTGCTATTTGGTTTACTGGCAACATCCTTCCTTCTCCACTCTATAAATGTCTCTCTGACCAAGTCCTATAAACACATTGTGGAATTCAACTATCACAGAGGCTTTATCTAGTTATTTATGGCAGCCAACATTAGGAACATGAAGCGCTGGCAGGCAGTTGCTCAACTGCCAGGCATGGTGAGTTCTGCATAAAGATAGTTACTGGCAACTTGATTGCAATCATTGTGTTTCCAGAAAAAAATTCTTAGAAAGCAATTCAATAAGCAGAGAGCCCTTATTTCAATTAAAAATTAGTCGAACACACTCCAAATTGATTGGATGAATTAAATCTGTACTGAAAACTTATTTTCATTGCTTAGATAGCTATTTCCCTTGATAGTGCATGATTTTACAAGAACTCTATGGTTTGTAACAAAGTCCACAAAATTAGCACTGTATTATTATTATTATTCTGCAGCAGAGCTTGGACTGGAAGGATGGGAAAGAGGTAATTAGTTAATTGTGGCCTATGAAATATGCAGGTTCTATTAATTAGTTGTTTTACATTTCATGCAGTCCAAGAGGTTGGAAATAAAGATACTGACCATGAATACAGATCACACATCAACACGTCGTTTTGAAGATCATTTGTATCCATGGATATCTATGGACAAATAAAGACACAATTATTTCTTTAAAGACATTTTTTTTTGCATATTTCTCAGCCATGATGGGCAGCTCAAAGCAACCTTCAAAATGTATGATTAAATAGTGAAATGAACAATAATAAAAACAGATCACTGAAAACAACCAAACTAGCAGTGCAACGGATCCAGCACAAGTGGGAGTTCAAGAAGTAAAGGAAATTGAGGCCCACACTTAGCCCTGATGCCAGCTTTGGGGTGCAATCATAACCTAGGCTGTCACATCTCATTGATCTTCCCATTCCTGTGGAGATGTATGGAGGGAAGCACTTGTCTGTGCACTGGCCCAACCCTCCTCAAAGAGTGACACAGAATTGTCTTATGGCACTTTTGTGACACCCCCAGGTCAGCATAAGACTTAGGCCAGGGCTTAGGCTGGCCTAACTGGAAGTTAGGATTGTAGCCTAATCTCCAATATGTGAACATCTATTTTTTCTTTCCTCTTTCTGTAAATTACATGAACTTAAAAGAACTACATGAAATTCAACTATATTTAATTCTGTGGTACTAACTTCAAAGGAATCTCAGTGGTCTAAGACTTTGCTAATACTTATTCAAGAGTGTCAGTAACAGAAACTTTTTCTTCTACCTATTAAATTATAGATGGATTTTGCTGCAGTAGTGGAGAGACCAAAAGAGACACATTATTGTTGACCTATACATGCATGCAGTTATTCATGTGACATGCAGTGCACGTGCATGTGATCTGCATTGTGGCAGCTTTTATTTAAATAAAGAGGAATTCAGATAAATTTAGCTACAGGAATTCTGAACAACGCAGAAAGCTTTGATAATTGCATTCATTCCCAGCAGGTCTCCTAAACTACCTGAATGCCAGGTGTCCTCATGCAACTTTTAGGAAGCTTTAGGGGATGTTGAAGGGAAGATTTAATGTAGCTCATGGTAATAAAGAGTCACGTATAAAAATCTTATCACTCCAAAATATTTACTCGCTTACAAAATTTATCAAAGCACATTAACAGAAGTAAAAAAAATCTTAGGAAAAGAGGAAAAAAAATAATATTTACGATAAACGCATATTTCAAAACAGCCAAAATAACAAAAACAAAACTAGCAGAATTAAAATAAAAGCTAAATTCTGGTATTCTATTGGAAGATGCAAGCAACATTTCACTATTGGCCTCTCAGTTATTTCTTGGACTGTAAGGAAAAGCTTCTTTACCAATCTAATCCCACTTCTCCAATAAAAACATTGTCCTGTTATCGCTGCTGGTCCATGCAAAGGACTGCCTTATGGATTAACACTGAAATCCCTGATATGACTCTTTTCCATAATTAAATAAGCTATAATAAAATTCAGCTGAACTATTCAACTATCCACAGGGCAGAAATTAATGAAAATAGCTTGATCCCTTTTTGACATCATTACCATAAATGTTTCCAAATATATGAGGACAGCATTAACGAAATAGCTGACAAAACCCCCCAGAACTCTGACATTGAATACTGCTTTTACTATTTAGAATTTCTGAACAAGCAAATTTGATGGCATAACTGCATAAAAAGCATGCATTTTTTCCTAAGGAAGTATGTTGAACTGGGCACTAGTGAAATACTGTACAGGTACTTGAGATAATGTACTGATGGAAGAAGCACATTGAAGTTAAGAAGGATTTAGATACCAGAAGATTCAGAACTGGACTGCCCAATCCTAACCAGTGGTGGGCTCCAGCAGGTTCGCACCTACTCTATAGAACCGGTTGTTAACAAGAGATAGTACATACAAAGTTTAAAAATAGCCGTTTAAAAGTGGCTGCCAGATGGGCAGAGAACCGGTTCTTAATTTCTTTGAAGCCCATCACTGATCCTAACCTATGTTGGTGCAATTGTACTGCATGGCCTCTGCTGTATCCAACCCCAATTAAAATAATTCTGGAGGCAGTGGCCTCAGTGTTTGTGTCGCCTGGTATAGGAGTCCAGTACATCACCCCTATGATGGACCTCCTCCCATGCAGTGCGTCACTCAATACCAAGGTGGTGGGTATGTGGATGCACCACTGCCTTGCCTCTACTGGATTTTTGCCTGTTCCTTTTGAAAGAATAGAGACATTTGCTGTTATTTCTTTCATTACTTTCTTACACACACACACACACACACACACACACACACACACACACACCACACACCCCATGATGGTAGTATTCGAAAATCAACTTTATATATATATATATATATATATATATATATATATATATATATATATATATATATATATATATATATATATATATATATATATATATATATATAAAAAAGTAATGGTGCCACCCACCAGGGAATGTTACCTGGTGTGGCTTGCATCCTTGTCACCACCCAGAGAAGTCTCTAGCTGGAGGTTTCCTTGGAGAAACATATATTTTCATGTTTATGATGACATCATTAGAAGACGCATAAGCCTATATCCTAAAGTGAAATTAAGCCCCTTGCTCTTGAGCTGTTAAGATGACTTTCCATAAGGTAACACTAAAGGGTAACTGCGTGGATCCGTAACTGCTATGGATTTTGCCCATAATGTGAAGTCAGAATCTGCGGGTGTCATCTTGATTGTTGGAAATAAGTTGTGGGTCAACATTAAAAGTGAAACGTATATACATAGTGCTTTTTGAAGTTTACCTGCAATCCTTTCCAGGGCGGGATTCGTGTGTGCGTGTGTTTGTGTATGAGAGCGAAGGAGGGGAGGTAGGGAGTGTTCTGTTAAATTCCCTCCTAAGTCAATAAGCATGTTCTTGGAGTCCCACAGACACATCATAATTCATCATGAATAAGTCATGGAGCCGGGATATTTATTCATCAGTATTGACAGGAAATGCTATTGCTCATGGAATAATGACAACAAATCCTCGGTTGCTGAGAGCCAGAGCTACCACAATTTGCAAAGCGAAATGTTGCACATTTATATTGATGAGCTGGCAGATGGACATGCTGTTTGAGCAGCCCCACCTCACAACCACCTTTTATTCTCATCTTTTAAAAATTCTACTTCTTATTCTGTGACAATGGGGAAGAGAGAGAAGTTCTTTATAATTAGTCTCAGATTTTTTTCCTATCTCAGACAGCCCACATTTTGGGCATAAATAACCATAAACAGTAGAACAGACCTGATTGAAACATCTTTAAAGAATCAGTGGATGATCATTTTCTCCTTTCCATTGCATCCTAAGTTTCCCCACACTTCTAAGAGTGAAGTCCCCTCCCCAAGTGTAATAGTAATGGAAAATAGAAGTCCATACAACTATTTATTTATTTATTTATTTATTTATTTTCATTCATTCATTCATTCATTCATTCATTCAACGTAATTTTCTTCCTCATCCCTGGGGCACCTCAGGTAGCTTACACAATTTATGAAATCACAGTAACGTAATTTTTTTCCTTTAAATAAGAGAAAATTAATATTTATAATAAACACATTTCTCAAAACTGCCAAAAACATTAATGACAACAAAAACAAAACCATCAGAACTAAACAAAGAGGAGCCTCTATCCCATGGTGAACATATGTTCTCTTTTTCCAGGACAACATTTGTTCTCTTTTTCCTCTTTTTCGGGCTTGGTTCCTAAAAAAAATCTATTGTCCTCCTTTTCCTTGTGAGCAGACAGCATGTAGCCTTCTTGAAATTAATAAATTATATTGTATATAGTCAGGTTGACTATATGTCCAGTTTTTCCAGGACATGTCCTAGATTTTAGCCTTGTGTCCTGGGAAGAATCTTCAATATACTCCTTTTCCTTGTGAATGAGCAACATGTAGCCTTCTTGTAATTTATAAATTCTATGTAATAAATTCCAATGTTATAGTTTTAAATTTAATAAGTAATATAGTGTTTAATTAAGCACATGAAAGCAATATACATGAGCTTTTTTAGCTTTTATTTTCTCATGTCCTATATTTTTCTTGGATATCCTACATTTTGAGGGGTCCCTGAACTCTTTTTGGTTATGGTAAATGGTCAGCCTAGGACTACCATATCTGGCAACCCTTTAACAGGGTGGGCCAAGGGATGGGAGATTTCAGGGGTCTTTGTCCTCTTTTGGGTTATGACATCTGGTCACCCAGCCCTACCTAGAGGCTAGCAAGAGAAACATAATACTTCACTGACATGAGAAGGAAATCCACAAGAATTGTGCTGCCATGGAGGATGGCCTACCCTTTGTTGCTACCAGGATTTAGCCAAGAGATCCTCGGCACAAGGTCCCCTCAGTTGACCTCAGGGTTAGGCCAGTTTTTTGGAGTAAGGTGACTCCTCAGGTTCCCTTGCCTCATGTCTCCTCTAATCTTCACCCTCACATCCACAAAGCCCTATTAGGGCTGTGTGGTGCCAGTTTCACATAGTGCTCAGTGATACCATCATCATCATTGCCGAGTTCAGAAATGTAAAAGGGAAGCTGTGCCTGGGGGAGGAGGAAGAGGGAACAGTGCTCGACTCCAAACTATAAAGGGTTCTAAAGTTTAGAACCAGCACCTTTAACTGAGTGCTGTCACTGAAGCCACGGGAGACACGGACTCAGATGACTGAACTTCCAAGATCATGAGGGATGCAATTTTCTGCTCTAACTGCAGTTTCTATACAACCCTCAAGGGCAGTCTCATGTAGCTCAGAGGAGGATTACCGGAAAGGTTGAAGAGCATATTACACAAGGTACAAAGAGTTAGATGAGTGTGGGACTCATCAGTGCTTTCTAAGCACATATGAAAAAGGGAGATACAAGTTGTTGCAAGAGCTGCTTTGTCTCCAATTCTCCTTTGAAGGTGTCATTTGGAAACCGTCCAATACTGTCAGCCCATCTCAGTGATTTTTTGATAAAATGCCTCTTCCTGCAGCCAAGTCCCAGCAATTACCTTTGAATTAGATACAGAAGAACTTCTGACGGAAGTGATTTTGACATAGATGCTTTGGAAACAAAGGGAAATTGACATCATCACAGAAGTCAATTATCATTTTTGGCAGGGCTTGAAGACTAGCAAAAATGTTTTTGAACAGTGACAACTATAAGGCAACACAGCTGAATCTAAATGGCGGAGGCTGTAATCCTATTCTCCAGTTAGGCTGGCCTAAGCTGTGCTGATCTGGTGGTGTCACAAAAATGCTGTAAGACCAGGATGACCAGATCCTAAAGCCAAAATGTAGGAAAAGGTCCAAAAAAGTCCAGATTTTCAATTGAAAATCCAGACTTTAAAAAATGTAGGACAAAATGTAGGATGTATATAAACATGTCCTATGTTTTTTTAAACGTACCCTCAACTCCAGAGTAAGCTCTATTGACTTAATGGGTTTACTTCTGAGCAGACCTAGATGAGACTGGGGCTTACCTTGGGAGGCTCAGGCTGCTTGGAGACACTAAGTTTGGCCATCCGGCAGCCATGTTTAAAAGGATTACATTGCACATGCGTGCGCAGCCTGTATTTTGAAAGCAACAGCTTCCGACACTTGTAACATGGGCGGAGCATCCCTTCCAAATCAAGAAGATGGAAGGAAAATAAGATCACACAGGAAAATAGGGTAGTGAACTAAGAGGAAGGCAAGGATCATAGTATGCGTTCATTCCAGGGACCAACCAGGTTAAAAACACACAGTGTAATCATAACCCTTGATAAAGCTGGTACAATTCCCAGTACAAATCCCCCATGCTGGCCTTGGGGTGTCACAAAAGTGCCATAAGGAACTTATGCACAACTCCTGGGAAGTTGGTCCAGTTCACAGACATGCGCCGGCCTCCCCATGTCACTGCAGGAATGCAATGATTGGTGAATGGTGCTGCTGTGTAGTTTAGGATTGCGCTCCGAGGGCCTAATCCAGATCCCTCAGTGCCAGCCATCTCCAGTGCTGAGTGTCACAAACGTGTCATAAAACACGCTTGTGACACTCATTGCCTGGTGCCAGTCCGTGCTGATCCAGGGGAATAAAGGGGAAGCAAGGGACACTAGGGTAGGGATAGATGCAGGGCTTGTTGGGGTAACATTGGCAAATCAAGGGGATAACGTTGGCATATCTAAATATATTTTGGGGTAAAAGGTAGAAAAGGGGTCCCTGACCCCTGAACTAAACTGAAGGGGAAGAGGTGGCAGGAAGCATTGGCCCCAGTACCATCCACCAGCTAGGATTAATAGGAAGCAGTGTCATGGCTGAAACTGCAAGCAATCTGTTTTGAATTGCAGTTGCAAGAAATTATGCATTCCTTTTGCTGAACACATGCATGAATATTACAGGTGGGTCTTGGCCAGAGTTGGGAAAAGTCAGGGAAGGCTTGAATCGAGTACAGAGTCATGAGTCCCCGTGACTCAAGTCGAAAAGGAGTCAGAGTTAAAAGCACATGGATTGAGTTCCCCCTCTTTAAAGAGTCTGATGTTGATTTTCTCTTCCCCATGCTGCTGTGTATATCTGGGGAGGTAATGTCTACTTGTGTGTGTGTGTGTGTGTGTGTGAGAGAGAGAGAGAGAGAGAGAGAGAGAGAGAGATCATTTAGGTAAGGCTGAAATCCAATGCACACTTGGCTTACTGGAATGTAAATGCCACTAAATATAATAGGGCTTACTTCCAAGTCGACCCACATAGCTCTCCATTTATAACTGGCCTCCCTGGTTCTGCCACTAATATTAAGGCAGGAAATACCTTGGTTTCTGCCTCCTACACTGCTCTTAGAGAAAGAAAACATTAGGATTCTTATGGGCATTTGTTCTAAGTTGTTCAAAAGATCTTTCACCTTCTTCCCTCCCTTGATTGGGAGACATTAGCCCTTCCCTGCCTTGTGCCTGGAACTCTCAGCTGCTTGCCTGGTCTGCGGGATATCTCCCTGAAGTTTTCCCACACTGCAAAAACAGTAAGTAAGCACCCCAGAGAAAGGAACTTGACTTGCTGTCCCCACTTGAATCTTCTCCATTTTCAAACTTTCATGCAACTGTAGAGTGGTGAAGTTGCCCCCAAACTGGAACTTTGTGCAATCAGTAGTGCAATCTCTAGTGCAATCAAGGCAATCACTAGTTCCGTACCCTGGTCTTGGCCATGGGGAAGGGCATTGCTGGATAATACATTTATACTAAAATGCTATGTAGGACTTCTGTTTATATTCTGTTTTTGCGAATTATGGAAAAGCAGTTCTTCAAAAGTGCAAAAGGACTCAACTGTGGAACCAGCCCTGATCATGCAAAAATAACAAAGATGGGAATATTCTACAATTCAGATTTAGGTAGATATCTGATTACATGTTCAGGTTTGTAGAGCTCCACATTCTGTACTGATTGCTCATAATGGCTAGCAAATTACTGCTTTGCTGCAATCTAAAATTAAGCTCTTTTTCAGTTTTGTTAAATATAAATTCTCCACCTCCTGTTTTCTGCAGCTGGATTTCTTTCTTTCTTTTTGGCCAACCCACTTTAGTGATTCTAACTATAATTTGTGAGAGGTTCAAGGTGATGATCCAAATGCCTTGTCTCCCACAATTGCCATTTGATGTCAGGGAACATCTGACCTAGCTCTTCGCTATACCGGCTTGCAAAGTCTGTACCACATCTCATCCCTTGTCCTAATTACTTCCACACTTAGCAATTTAGCAAAATCAGGACTAATTCACAGCTGGGAGATGCTGCATTTGCTGGGGCTGCACAGTCTCTTCCTGCAGCAGCTGGCTAGACTGGAAGTGGCAAGGACAGCTGGTGCACCATTCCTAGCAGGAGTGACATCAGCACATGGGTCTGTTAGGCAGCCACAGTACAGGGAATCAAGCATTCATGGACTCCTGTTCATGCCTACCCTGGGAAAGTGAGTCTAACCGACAAGCAGCAGCCTCTGGGTGGGATGACTACACTCCCGTTCGGTGTAAGTCTCTGGCATCATAGAATTAATATTGTAATTAGTAGCTGGCCACTACGCTTCTACCCATTGCTTGCATCCTGCAACATCTTGCAACACAATCCTGAACCCAGGGTTGCATGTTTAATATGTAAATTACACTTGAATCCTCAAACAAACTCAGAGATTCTACCCCCACTCTTTAGAAGTAGGTCATGCTAAACATGGCTGGCTCAAGGCTACTCAGTGGGTAATCCTAAGTTTGCACAGGACTAGTGAAGTCTCTTTTACTATTCTCATGTAGAAAAATTGCAACACACACACACACACACACACACACACACACACACACACACACACACACACACACACACACACAAAACAGCCCTAGCTAAATTTCCAAACCCCATGCAGCCATGCCAAGAGAGCTCATGGTGCATATGATGGCGGCACAGTGAGCTGGGGCCTCCCAGATGATTTTAGGTGTCGGGTCAGATTGTATGGGTGGACATTATATACATTTGAATAAGCCTTACCAATATTACTTGGAAAGGGAAGAAATGATAGGGGGTGGAGAGAACAAGATATTTATCATACCACCACTAATCACATAGTGCATGACTTAGAAATATTGCTTGAATTAACCCAGAACAGAATAGCACTGTACAATTTTACAGACTGCTATTTTTGTCCTGCTTCTTTGTTGTTCCTGCTCCTATGGTGCCTTTTAAAAATTGTATAATAACCACCATTAAATAAAACCTCACTTTAGGTTTTATTTAAGGACACACAATGTGGACCTATTTTGCACTTTTTGGTTGATCCATTTCTATCGCTGTTTGCAAAATAAAAAGGTCAAAACAATAATCAGATGTTTCCTTACTTCTTTTATGTTTGCTCAGAGTCAATCTGAAATATCTTTTAGTTTCCAATAGATGCTGCACAATAATCAATGGAAGCACTAATGCCAAGTGCTTCATCACACATGGTTGAGAATGCTATAAAAAAGTATTCAGAATGATGATAATGAGAACAAGGGAAGTGGAAGCCTGACTGAATCAAAGTCAAGACTAATTTTGTGTCATTATACAACATCAGATGTAAATTGCTCGGTAATGCATGCATCCATTTAAACTGGGCTGGTCATTTGGAAATGAGACCATTCCACATTCTTTGGATTATTGTTTTTTCTCATAGCTTATGGGATTGTTTTGCAGCATACTTACTTTTTTCTCTGGTGTGAATCTGTGATTCTGTGTACTGAACTCAGTAGGACATTTGAAAGGTTGGCCATTCTGCTTGATGAACAAGATGAAGAAGCATTCTGTTATTCTAGCCACTTTTCCTTCACAAAAGCCTCAATTATGGATATTGTTTTCATTGTTACTTTGACAAAGAGGCTGGATGGAGCCACTTTTCAGTAACAAAATGCACTGTACTATGGATCTATTGCCCCATCTGTGAGTCTGGCTCTGTGTGTGTGCGTGAATATGTGCACATGCACACAATGACAGGTTAAAATTTTAAAACAAACCAACTCTCTTAAATTTATAAAAGACTTGTAAAAACGTACCCATGTTGTGGGAATGAAATTCCCCCGGTATGCCATTCCCCCACCTTGCAACAACCCCCCATGTGCACTGTCCCCCCATGCACACTGTCCACCCATGCACAATAGCCCCCCATGCGCAACAACCCCCAATGTGCATCATCACCCCATACACAACACCCCCTGTACAATATCCTTCCTTGCTCACCACCACCCAATGCGAACCATCCCCCATGTGCACCATCCTCCTCATGTGCACTGTCCCCCACTGTACAACCCCCCATATGCATCAATCTCCCATGCGCAACATCCTCTCATGCACAACATCCCCATGTGCCACATTCCCCCATGAACATCAACACTCCGTGCGCAACATCCCCACATGCGCACCATCCCCACATGTGCACCACCCCCCATGCGCATTATCCCCATATGTGCAGCATCCACCCCATGCGCGCCATCCCCCAGTGCACTCACCTTCCCAGTGCAACAGGCACCAAACTGCTGAATGTTAATCAATCTTCAGTGTTGAATATGGGACAAAAACATGTTGTATCCCTTTTCAGCCTCTTGAGGGTTAAATTTCTCAACAGCAGTTCTTGGTGGGTGTTGATGTTACAGAAGTAACACACTCCCCAAATTTCATGCTTCTTGGTATAGGCGTTGGGACAGGGGTTGGATCAGTCAAGAATTTTTCAATGTAAAGTATAGGGAGGAAAACACATTGCGTGCCTTTTCACCCCCTTCTGGTTGGAATTTCTGAAAACTGGGGCTTAGTGGTTCCCTCCATCACAGAAGGAACACCCTCCCCAAATTTCACTCGTTTAGGTCTGGTGGTTTTGGCTGGGTGTTGATGAGTGAGTGAGTGACTTTTCAGTTTTATATATAGCGGTACCATACAAGATTAATGCCCAATAAGATGAATGCTTTGAAAGACAAACTAAAATTTCTGTGGGATTCTGCCTTGCAAGACGAAAGCAGTTTGTAAGACGAATCCCCATTGATTGGATTTCGGTGGCTGAGGCAGCACTTCTCTTCCCCACTGCAAGACCCACACTCAGCCAGCAGAGGGACTCACAGGTCCTGAGTCTCCCCAGCAAGCGTGTGGCCTTGTTGCAGGAATCAGGACCCAAAGATCACGCAAGATCAGAAAATCAGTTGCAAAGAACAGAATTTATTTTAAAGCGTGTGGCCTCCAAGTCAGGATTGGCTGCAGGCACAAACCTGGTCGCTGGTGAACACAAAATGAAATGCAGGCCCCTTACAGTGGGCACAGTGGGTTTTATACCCCAAACATCAAAGAATCTTCTTGAACTATCAAGAGAATTTTAGCAGTTCAAAGTTAAATCATTCCTACATCACACTACAGCACCTATTCATCCTGACATTTGATTTGCCCTTCTCATTGATAACAATATAACTGTCACCCCGGACGTTTGGGTACATCATGCCTCTTTGATATCCAAAACAGACCCATTTGCTATAGACAATCAGGTGTCTTCTCACCCCCATATCTCTCTGTTCCCTGCCACAAGGCCAATTCTTCCTGCCCCACCCATTGATTTGCAATTGTATCAGGAAGATGTTACATTTCTTTTGCATTCCAAGGCAAGGGATAGCTTGACTTAGGGCCTCTAAATTCTTTTCTCAGGCCAGGAGGAAGCTAGCTTATGTCAGGCTTGAACCAGAGGCCTGACAATTCTTTGGTCCAACTAAACATATAGCAATACTTATAAGTATTGGAAATATCGATTTTTCCCATCACAGCCTCAAGCCAGCTGAGGTCCTGCAGCAGCCACAATCAAGTAGGAGGGAAACCCCTCCTAGATCCCCTCTGGTCCTCCTGAAAAGAAAACGCTTCCCCCCAAGGAAGACTCCCCTGCCTGAACCCCACTACAACCACCCCTCTTCCTCCCACTCACCGCATTGCCTGCCTGGACCCCACTCTTGCATCCAGGCAGAAGCCTTTGCTCCTACAAACATAGAACGAGTTAGGCTGGCATCCTACACACATTCCTGTGAGTAAGCCCCAATGGATTCAATGGGGCTTGATTATGAGTAGACAGCATAGGATCTGGCCCCTCTGCTGTTGCAGACTGACTATCTAGTTTGCATAGATCTCACACAGAGAGAGGTTCCTTGTTAAAGATGCTGCAAAAGACACCAGACTCTTTTAGTGAAATGAGTCATCCTTGGCCGTAAAGGTTTTTCTTTTTTACTGTACAGAATATTACAGTGTTTTATTACAGTAATTGTGGTCTGTATTATATTATAGTGTTTTGAATTCAGTTCCTGTGTTTTGTCATCATTTTTACATCCAGTTAATATTTTTATATGAATATTTTGGGGGTTGTGGAACCAATCGTTTGAGTTTCCATTGTTTCCTATGGGAAAATCCGCTTTGTAAGAAGAATGCTTTGTAAGACAAACGTGCTTCCGGAACAAATTAAGTTTGTCTTACAATGCACCACTGAATATAGATCAAACTGGAAATGAGGCCTAGAATAGGAAATTAGGAATTTGGGGGCCTTTGGGGGGGTCTCTCCAGCCATTTCCTGGGATTTTAGACCTGTTTTTGTCCATTTTAGGCCTTTGAGGCCTGCTGAGGCTGCTGGGCAAAGTAGTAGGAGGGAAGGAGGGAGGGAGGGAAGAAAAATTGTTGTTTTTCCCCCTCCTCCCCATGCTAAAGCCCCTTTCCCAGGCATCAGTGGAAGAACTACATCTCCCAGCATACATCACGCCAGCTCCCCATTATTATTCCCAGGGGCCTTCCCAGGGTCCTTTCATCCAGCTGTTGTGAAAGCAGAGGAGCAGGGCTGGGTGCAAAGCAACCTGCAACCTGCTCAGTGTAGGGATGATGGGGATAACTCCTGGCTTCTTTAGTTCTAAGCCTCCAGGGCCAGTTCTGTCCCCTCAAAAGCATTGTGTAAGGGAGCAAAGAAAGGAAAGGAGTCTAAAAGCCCAAGCCTTTGCATGCCTCCCTGAGAAAGAAAGCCTGGCTGCTTCAGTCACTTAAACATGTGCCTTTTCGGTTAGCGTCTGGTCCATTGCAATGAGATTTGTGCAAAAATTAAGTACAGGAATTCAATAAAAAAGTTTTTAGCTTTATTTTAGCATGTCCTTCATTTTTGGGGGTGTCCTACTTTTTTTTATCCAGGTAGGAATTGGAGGACAGGAATTTTGGGGAAAATTAACCCCTACATGCATCCACTCCCCCTCCCCCCAGAAACCTCCACTTCCCTACTTTCCTCTCCCACAGTACCCTCCACCAGCCACCCCTCCCCCTACCCCTCGAGAATGGAAAAAAAAATATATAATACATATGTCTGTATATGTGTGTGTATTTTATATATGTGCATTTTATATATATTACATATATATACATGTGTATTTTATATATGTATTACATATATGTGTGTGTATTGTGTGCGTATTATATATCTCTCTGTGTGTGTATATATTCTGTATATTTTTTGTGTGGGTGTATTTATATGATCTACTGGGGTCCCTTTAAACTCTGTGCTTCTATGTTTGGTGCAAAGCCTACATCTGGTCCTTTGCTTGAAAAGACTGGTGCAAAAGTCTGTGGTCCTTTGCAAAGATGTTTTCTGGGGGTGGGATGATGCAAATGTCTGCGTCTGGTCGATTGCAAAGGTTGGTGCAAAGCCTTAGTGTCTGGTAATCAAAATAAATATCTGCTGCTTAATTTTCCAGAGTGCCAAAACAAAAGTGCCAATTCTCCCCCAA
This sequence comes from Cryptoblepharus egeriae, assembly GCA_030015325.1. Taxonomy (NCBI): domain Eukaryota; kingdom Metazoa; phylum Chordata; class Lepidosauria; order Squamata; family Scincidae; genus Cryptoblepharus; species Cryptoblepharus egeriae. Next base: position 63,726,901 of record JAREYC010000001.1, on the reverse strand, counting down.
TTCATTCAAACATGGACAGAACCTGCATGAAGCCGAATGCCTCATTTGGCAAAGTCATGGTCAAGCAGACTGGGAGGGGGTGAGTAGAGTTCATCAGTTTTCAATTTAAAAAGAAGCAATATAGTGTTGAAATTAAGTACAGGAAAGCAGTACAAGTGTTTTTAGCTTATTTTAACTTGTCCTACATTTTGGTGTGTCCTACAGTTTTTTAAGCAGGTAGGAATTTTGGCTTGGAGAGGTAGGAAAATTGGCTTGGGGGGTAGGAAAATTGGCCTTTGGGTTCAGGCATTTTGGGTTTGGCATCTGGTCACTGCAGGCCAGGTGGCCTCTCGGGAGGCATGAAGGATAGTGTAGTGGTTAAGGAATTGGACTGAGACCTGGAAGTTCAATTGATGTGTGAGTTCCTCGGCCATTCCTGATTATTGTAGAAAAGAAGCTGAGCTGAACTCTGAAATCCAAATTGAAGCCAGAGAAAAATCTGGGAGCTCTTAATGATCCTACGATGCTGGTATCCAGGGCTGGGGCAAGTACATTTTGCCATCAATCAGATAAGAAAAGGATTCAAGTTAGTAGTGATGTTGGAGGGGGAAAAATTAAGTAGATAGGTTTACTAGATAGCCATGAAAATTATATTTATGCAGATGTGGGAATGCCACTGCATAATAGTAATAATAATAAACTCAGAAAGTTCTGGTCCAGATAGGCATGTAGGCAACAGAGACAGAGAGAGAGAGAGAGAGAGAGAGAGAGAGAGAGAGAGAGAGAGAGAGAGAGAGAATAAACATTGTAGTTTGAAAAAAAGTAGTACAGATTTAGGTGGTAGGAACAATAGGGTCCTGGAGTTTACCAGAATGTTCAAACTGTTTTTCATATTGTCCATTGTGGACACATGTTGAAAATGTCTAAAATGCTTAGGAAGAAAATATGTGATGTATAAAATAGTAATTAATGGCCATGCCAATGTAGTTGAATCCAAATGACATCTACAGGAAGAAAGGAGCACTGTTTTGCACATATGTTCACTGATATACCTTAGACAGCTAGTTAGACAGTTAGATAGACAGTTTGTTAGGCAGCTAACGTGTCCTCATTTGCTTTACAGAAAACAAATGTACCATCCCAATTAGGATGTGTAGGTTCACAGGTGATTTTTAATCTTCTGAGTTCCATAAATCAGCCCTTAAGGTGAACCTACGAACATTTTTGATCAGGCCTGCTTTAGACAGTGGCACTAAGGAATTATACTACATCTCCTCATTGGGAGTTGATGGAGAATCAACATCATCTCCTTGATGTAGAGAATTTGGCCAGCAAAAGGAACTGGATTTATAATATCCTTGTTTGTCTTGAAGGATAGACCAGAAAGTTCATCTGCCCTTGAGCTATGTCAGGTACAAGATGCTGTGAAAAGAGATCAAGCCAAGGATATATATGTCAGCTGTGAAAAACATATTTGACGATATAAAGTTTAGGAAAATAGTAGGCAGACGGGGTCTAAGGCAAAAAAAATGGAAAGTGATCCACAGGACAAAAAAGTTTGGGGACTTCTGATCTGGTTGTTCAACTCCTCGTTTTCAGCATCTGATACCTTGTCTGTGTATTTGTACACTGCAAGGGAATGGAGAAACGTGCATTTAGGCAACAGGATGAAGAATTAGTTAAGAATCACTCTGACTTTCAGAACATGTCCCTCCTTTTTTCTATTGAGGAGCTAGCAAAGTTAAAAATGAAAAGCACATTTTTATCACCTTTGAGATGCTCCATCCAGGCTGCATTCCCAAAGCAATCTTCAAGATAGTGGAACCCCTGAAATTTGCTGCTTCTGAGATATTTAGCTATCCTTCTCTGTAAATATCTCCATATAAATGGCAATAAGATTTTCTCAGACAGACACAGAGAGGTTTTTTTCCCCTGCTAGTGATAATACAGACTTAGAATGAATTGTTTCAATATCCTTAGACAAAAGCAGACAAACGCTCTTAAATACTAATAACATATAAAGGGAGTTTATGGGATGCATTTTAATTGTCAAATACACATTGTCCCCCAAAGAGAATGTTTTGTACATAAATAGCTGCACAGAATGACTAAGTTATGTGCCTGCTTTTCAGTTTCATCAGAGAACAGTCTGGGTTTTCTCTAGGGATAACAGCAATACTGGATGGGCTGGGCTTCATCTTATAAAATGTAATTGCATCACATAAGGTCATGAACATTTTCTCAAGACCCAGCACAGTAAAACCTGGTTTTGATTGACAGCACGTCGACTGTCAGGAATATTTATCCACCTTATTCCATAAAGTGCTCCAGCATTCTCCTTCAAAATAAGAAGTGAAAGCATAACTGACAGGTCAAATATAGAAAGATAGATATAGGCAGATAAACACACACACACACCAAAATATTTGAGGCTTGCTGTTTGAAAGAGAACTTCTGGAACAAAGCAAATCTCAAAGTCATTGGATTGGATTATGGGAATGAAACTGCATGGTGGGGAGTTACAAATATGGCCTCTTTTATCACGCACCTCCCATCATTTCAAATACTGTCCACTTTTTGTTTTCCACAAACACTTAAGAGAATTTCTACTGCTGGGGCCGACTGCTGGGACACAGAAGTAGCCCAGAAGAGGCACAGCTGGGAACTGTATCTGACAGCTTCAGATGGAGTTGCGCAGGCACTGAAGGAGGCTGGAACAGAAAGTTTCTTCAGGAACACAGGAGCTGCCCTGGAAGCTTGGAAGACATTCCCTGACACCAAATGTGATGATCACCTGGCTGTGAAGGATTCCATCTAGACTCTGGAGGAGAAGAATTATACGAGGTGCCTGTAGAACAATTATCTACCTCACAGGGTTGTTGCCGCAAAGAATACTGTGGAAATGATATTCCCAGCTGTCAGGCATTTCTTGTTCCCTTTGGGCGCAATCCAGAGCAAGTTCAGCCTGCTCTGCCCTAACTGCTCTCTCCTAACTATTCTGTATCCAGAACATAAAGTTATGCTGCATCCAGAGAGTCAGGAAGCCTGGGCTGCCCTAACTGCTCCAGAGCATGCTAAGTAATTGACACATGGGGAGGACTTGCTTCTGAGGAGACCCCCCTCAGATCACACTGAACAAGGAACAGCTGTGGTGTCTGCCTTATAAGAAAGCCCAGAAGTTCCTGACAACCAGTTACAGCTGCAGTTCCTCTAGTAGAGGGTGGATGTTTGGAGTGGCCTGCTGTATCCCCAGGTTAGTGGGATACCGTAGTTGTTCCCTATCCTGAGGTTGAGAGGCAGGGGTTGCAGCTAGGCTGGCCAAGAACTCAGATTTTTGGTCAGCACTGCCATTCTTACTCAGGTCTTATCATGGACCCCTATGGGTCTACTCATTACTATACCTGCTCCTGAGGTGGTGGAAGAGGGCTCTGAGGGCTGGAAGAGGGCATTTCTGCCTTGAAAACAGGCTCTGGATACAGAGTAACTGCTCTGCCCTAGGCAATGCTAAACATGCCCTCAACATGCCTCTCCTGAACTGCTTAGGGCAGAGCAGTTAGGGCAGAGCAGGTCCACCTCTCTTAGGGCACCCTATGTTACCTTGCTCTGCCCTAAGCCTCTTCCAGAGTAACTGGGATGGAGCATCTTGCAGTTGCTCCACCCTAGTGATAGATAGGGCAACCCAAGGGCTCTTATGTGGACAGATTAGTTGCTCTGGATTGTGCTGTTTGTCTTGTTCCTAACCTCGGGTTGCCATAATTCTTTTCCACAAAATTGGGACAGGACTCTCTTGTCCCATTTGCCAGTATGTGAACACAGTCCCCAAAATCAGGACTGTCCCTGTTTTTTGGGGACATATGGCGACCCAATTCCAACCTTTTGTCTTCCTGTCCCTCTGTTTCCACCTCTACTTCCACCACCCCTCTCTCAAAGTTTCTTCCTAGTATCTTCCAGTGTCTCAACACTGGAAACTTCACCAGTGTCAAAATCCTCCAACCACAAGAACCACTGGAATCAATCCATCAATCGGCTGGCCACATTGGCTCTCTCCCACCCAGTTTCATCCTATCCAGTTCCACCCTCTCTTACCCTCCTCTACTGCCTTACCTGCTCTGAAGACTAGTCAGTGATTCCCTGACATGCATGGCAATGCTCTGGCCTTTTCACCAAAACTCAGGCAGCTCTTTACTCTGATGCAGTTCTGGAGCATGCATTACAAATATTTTGCAGCAGTTGCCACCAGGGAAATGTATATTCCACTGGCAACTTGGTCCAGTAAAACTGGGCTTTAAAAATTCAAAAAGAGTTCCTCCCAGGGAAGTGTGTTTAGGGTTGCAGTCTAAGGGCAAAATCCAGAGTAACTACAGGGAGTCCTTGCTCCCGTGCAAGAACAATTTACTCTGGATTCTAATATGAATTTCCCATAGGTTTTCATTAGGAGGTGCAGTAACTATGGGTGCATGTAATGTCTCTTACGTGCTCTCGTAGTTACTCTGGATTTGGGGGTATGAAAGACTGAAGAGAAAATCCCTATGGTTTTGGCTATGTAGCCCAGCTGGAAACATAAGCTCTTCTCTGGTGGATTTGCATTTAAACAATTATCTCCTATTTACATCTTGTTAAAGGAATTAATTGCCTTAAAATCTTACAAAATCTCATGGTAAGAACTGGTGAGCACATGTGTCTTATCTGGAAAGCAAACAGATTTGTGAGAGGGCTGGAAGCTGACCCAGGAGATAACAGCACCCAAGTCAGACATGTGCTTCTTCTCATTTCAAGTGCTGCAGGGTGTTAAAGTTCAAGATTAATAGGAGTGCATTACTTGTTCTCTTGGTGGTCATATGATTAGTTCATAAATGCTTTCTCCACAAAAGTTTCCTGCCTATTTCATAACAATCTGCAGAGAAATATCCTGCTAAACATCTTGTTGGCTTTTTTGACAAAGAGTGTTCTCCTGCAGTCATAAATGTCTAAATAATACTTTTTGTGAATGGCTGGACTTATTAAAATCACCTCCATTGCCTTAATATATTTCTTCCTCTGACAGACAGGAATGTTTTTCTGAAGGTTTATTGAAAAGTGAAACCTCATAGAAAATGTACTGCAGATCATTTATATCATCTCCATCTCTTTTTATAATCCATTCAGTTTTCATTCATTAAAGTAATCTCCTTCTAAACTAAGTAGTGCAAGGCAGAGATTAAAATACTGTGTATATGAAATAACAGTTTAGAAATTATTATCTGTATCTCCATCCTTTCTCAGAGCCATTTGGAGCAATCAATAATACTGCAAAATGGAATGAACCTCAGCAGACTTGCTAACTGAACTTTATTCTGCTGTGGCTGCAATCCTAAAGACATTTTCCTGGAAGTAAGACCCATTCAACACAATGGTGCTTACTTTTGAGTAGACATGGTTAGGGTTGTGGTCTCTGCTGCAAAGTCAAAGGGCAGGTGGCAGAACAGCTTCCTAATTAGCAATGGTCCTCCTCCCTTGCTGGTTATATTCTGGTCATATATTCCTTCTCCATTTCACTCCACATGGGAATCAAGGTGGGTTTGATTGTCTTCCTGATGCCACCACCCAAGATTGCTCAAAGAGGACATGTTTGAAAAGCCAGGTTATCCAGGAGACCTAAATTCCAAACTAATGGAACTTTTAAGCAGCTGGGTAGGTGTGACAATCTGCTTCCTCCTAACTGAACTTGGTTCAGGCAGGTAATTTGTTAAAAAAAATCCCTAAAAAGGCCCAATACTATCCAACGTTCTTGTGGTTCTGCTGCTGTAGCAATAGTATGTATGTAGCATCTTTTAAGGAAGGGTATAGTCACAGATTTTTCCATTTTCTTTGTAAACCGCTTTGTGAACTTTTTAGTTGAAAAGCGGTATATAAATACTGTAGATAGATAGATAGAAGCCTCTTACTCTCCCCCCTGTCAGCTTCTGCTCCTTTTTCTATTCTTCCCATTGCTCCCTGGCAATCTCTTTTCCTGTTCCCTTTGTCCTGTCTTCCGTCCCTCTCTTTCCAGCTCTACTTCCTCCACCCCTTTCTCAATATCTCCCTTTGGGCTCTGTCTCTTCCTATTTTCCTCCCTTTGGTCACCTTTTCCTCCTCTCATTCCTTTTCCCCACTTGCATTTCCCACTCATTTTGTGTTGCTTCACCTTCCCAAATGGCCTCCACCACCTTGGATCCTGCAAGACTTGTTATGCCAAGATCTATATCTCATCAGTAGTGTGGCTACAGTAATGCAACTTTGAAAGTAGTGCAGGCTCCCACCTGCCCTCTGAGCCATGCGGGCAGCAACAGTAACACACATTTTTGGGGGGGGGGGGTGAGTGGAGCCTGAATTACTTACAATTCTGCATGTGTCTTGCACCAACTATGATAGGATGATAGGATATGAGATCCTATCATCTCTTCTGCATCAGGAGGCTGCAGAAAAACTGCATGGTTGTGGATGCAGTATTATAGGCAGGTGTGCAAATGTTTTAGCAGGAAGGCCACATGCCCCCAAATCCAGAGTTACTACAAGACCCACAAAAGAGACTTTATGTGCACCCATAGTTACTGCACCACCTAGTGAAAACCTATGGGAAATTCATATTGGAATCCAGAGTAAGATGTTCTTACTCTGTAAGAACAGGACTCCCTGTACAGGACTCCCTGTAGTTACTCTGGATTTTGCCCATCATCTCTCTGACACTGTTATGAGGGCACAGTGTACAAAAAGAATGTATGCTTCAAATTTGAATAAATTTACATAAATAAATATATTAGAGATGGAACTTAGGAAGGAAGGAAGGAAGGAAGGAAGGAAGGAAGGAAGGAATTCAAATCAGTTCATAAACACTTTCAACACACCGAGAGGGTACAATGTTTGTAATACCACATCTTCAGATTATTTAATATTTGATATTCAAACCAATATTGTCTGTCAAACAATATTTGATAATCAAGGGTGCAAGCCTAAGAAACCTAGGCTGTCCTAACTCATCTGGCATATCTTTCCATGCTGATGTAGGGTAGCCAGGCCTAACCTTCCCAAGAATGGAGTAGAAGTGCCTTATCCAATATTTGACACAGAGCTGGCCTACATGTGAGACTTTTCCAAATTAGCCTAAGGCTGCAATCCAGAGCAAATTCAGCCTGCTCTGACCTAACTGTACTCTCCTACCTATTCTGTATCCAGAGCAGAAAGTTATGCTGAATCCAGAGAGTCAGGAAGCCTGGGCTGCCCTAACTGCTCCAGAGCATGCTAAGTAATTGACACAAGGGGAAGACTTGCTCCTGAGGGGACACCCCTCAGATCACACTGGACAAGGAACAGCTGTGGTTCCTACAGTGGTGACATGACTCTGCACATCACCTGGTGTGGAAGTCTGTGCGTCATCCCTGGGATGCGCGCCCCCCCCTACCTGGACTGCGCAGTCACCAAAGCTGGCGCCTGCGCAGTTGTTTCTGAAGCCAACTGGCTTCAGAAAGAGTACTGCGCAGGCACCATCTCTGACACCTGCGCAGTACTTTTCTGAAGCCTTTTGGCTTCGGGGGAGACTGTGCAGGCGTCAGAGTTGGTGCCTGTGCAGTACTCTTTCTGAAGCCATTCGGCTGCCGCTCCGCCTCCTGAGTGAGGCCGAATGGCTGTGCAGAGGCGCGGACTTTCTCTGCTCTAAGGAAGTCTCCTCTGAAGCTGTTCGGCATGCTCAGTGTGTTTCTGCGCAGTGCACCTCAGATGGCCGTTCAGGCCAGCTCCTCAGACAAGTGTCAGCTTCTGGCTAATTCTCCGCCTTGGAGCAGGCCTGAATGGGTGTGCTGACGCCCGGGGCCTGCCAAAGGACAGTCAAACTCCTCCGGCACATCACCCCATACGGAGCACATCCCCAGTGCAGCCCACACCAGCCGCACCAGTCTGGTGACGCCACTGGGTGCCTGCCTTCTAAGGAGTCCCTGATGAGATGCCAGTACATTCTACAGTGAATACAAGGGGCTTCTTGGAGTGGCCTGCTGTATCCTGAGGTTTTTGGGCAGCCGTAGTTTGTTCCATATCCTGAGGTTGAGAGGCAGGGGTTGCAGCTAGGCTGGCCAAGAACTCAGATTTTTGGTCAGCACTGCCATTCTTACTCGGGCCTTATCATGGACCCCTATGGGTCTACTCATTACTATACCTGCTCCTGAGGTGGTATAACTCTGAGGGCTGGAAGAGGGCATTTCTGCCTTGGAAACAGGCTCTGGATACAGAGTAACTGCTCTGCCCTAGGCAATGCTAAACATGCCCTCAACTTGCCTCTCCTGAGCTGCTTAGGCTGCCCCAGTTAGGACAGAGCAGGTCCACCTCTCTTAGGGCACCCTATCTTGCCTTGCTCTGCCCTAAGCCTCCTTCAGAGTAACTGGGCTGGAGCATCTTGCAGTTGCTCCAACCTAGTGTTAGATAGGGCAACCTAAGGGCTCTTATGTGGACAGATTCGTTGCTCTGGATTGGGCTGCCTGATTGTAAACATTTAGTGAGAGAAACCCTCTTTCCTTTACATATATGGTGAGATGCTCTTCACATGGTGAGATACTCTACCCAGATTTGTGTGGTTAGTGACTATAAGATTTAAGTGAACAGGTTTCATGCTTGCAGTTTTTATATGGAGAACATGGCTATCTGAATCCACTGTTAATGATAGGAAGATGAGCAGGTAAAAAGGTCTTTTCCTGAAAAGTGTATAGACTCATCTTTCTCTTATATTTAAGGGTATAGAAGAAATGAACTATGAGGTTTATTACCTGTTATGAGGGCACAGTGTACAAATTATAACAGAGTTCAGAACTTGAACTGATCAGATGACGACTTTTAAATGACACCCCTAAAATTCTACTTTCCTCTCTCTGACCTAAACTTCTAAATTAGATTTTGGTGCCATTTAATAAATGTCATTGAATTGACATTCTAGGCTGGGGGTCACATAATTAATTTTCTCTCTCTCCATATTATCATTTTCAACATTACTTGAGCAGATGGACTTTTTTAACACCATAAATTGCCTCAATTTCTCCAATTTCAATAAATTTGGTAATTTTTTTCAACCAATTGCCATGACCAACATAGCTGTTCATTATAAGTTTATGGTTTTACTTCTTCCATACTTTTGTGTATTTTAATACATGCCTGAGGAAAGTTAGATCTGTTCATAAAGACAGCTGGTGTAAATCAGATAGTGTAAATCAGACTGTAATTTACACTATCTTGGCACCATACTATCTCCATGCCGCTGAAGGGGATAGCAATTAGGTTGGGCCTACTCCTTTGGTAAAGTGGGCATGAACGTGTTGATGGCTTACTCCCACCTAGCCAGTGCGATAGACAGGCCCTACAATCCAGAGTAACTACGGGAGCACATAAGAGACATTATATGTACCCATAGTTACTGTACCACCTAATGAAAACCTATGGGAAATTCATATTGCAATCCAGAGGAAATTGTTCTTACACCGGAGCAAGGACTTCCCGTAGTTACTCTGGATTGTGCCCTAAGGCTAGCTGGGTTACCATCTAGACTTAGAAAGGAATGTTTGACCTCTCACTTGATTAACACTTTTTTTACCTATCATCTAATGCTGAGAAGTTGATGGTGGTGGTGTATGGGAAAAGTAAATTTGAGAGTCGCCAGACCCCTGTGACTCTGTGAAGTCAAGTGACTCTGGGGTGATACCATGAGTCCCCATGACAGGCATTTTCAAATGAAAAGTACTAATGTCAATTCAGATTGACCTGATTCTATACTCAACTAGTGAAGTGCTCCCAAATATAGTAAGAAGGACCCCTACCCAGTGGTGGGCTTCATGGAGTTCTCACAAGATCTACAGAACCCTTTGCTAATGAGTGCCTGGTTCTGAGAACTGGTTACTAATGGGACATAGAACCTGTTGTTAATTTAGGTTATTAGGACATAAAACCTGTTGTTAATTTATTTGAATTCCACCACTGCCCCTACCTACCCAGACTCTGGACACTTGGCAACTGAAGTCAGGAGAGGACTGAAGTCAGGGGTGGGGGGAGTTCTGACTTGAGTGTTTCCAAACTTTTCACAAGTTTTGACTGAGTTTGATTCTTTGATTGACTTGAAAAATGACATTTTCATGACTTGAGTTTGAGTCTTTTACTCAAGTTCCCATCTCTTGTATTTAATCTGGCAGGTCACAACCAACAGGACAGTGAAGGACAGTCAAATTCAGTAGAATCTCTTTAAGTTGACCACCCAAGGGAGAGGAAGAAATTGGTCAACATAGGGAGGTGGTCAATATATGAAAAAAATATGCAATACTGTACTTACAATATTTTTAGAGTTTTTATTACAGAAAAGGTAGTCAGTATAGAGAGGTGGTCAACTTTGGAGGTTCTACTCTATAAATTTGGTGTGCAGCTCAGGTAGAAAGGTGTCAGAAGAAGAATCAGGAATTGTGCTAGGTAATTCTGTCACTTGGTGCAGAACAGTCACAGGTTTATTTAAAAAAAATAAGAAAATGGGTTTTTCAACCTTGAACTGAGCTGCATATAGAGATTTTTTTACTTTAACACAGATTTGAAAAAAAGCAAGATGTGGTTCTGCAATTTGTTTTTCATTTTCATGGGGATAAAGCAAGATAAAAGAAATTAAACTATACACACTTGAATTTACAGTGCAATCAATGGTCAAAATGCAAACACCACAGTGAACTTTATAAGCATTATGAAGCGTTTCCACCAAAATGGTTGAAGTTTTACTTTCTCAACAAACCCAGTGAGACATTCATTCACATTCCACTGTACTTTGCAAAGCAAAGGTTATTCGGAACAAAGGGGAAAAAACAGATAATTAAGAGATTAAAAACAAAAGAACTTTTGAGCTTTGCACATTACATGTCTTTCAGTGATGCTATTAGGGAAATTAATGAAACCCATTTTCTTTACTCTGGGGCGTTGGAAAAGTCATTAGATTCGAATGAATACATAACAGTACATCAATCTAATTTGAAGAGAGGGAATCGGCAAGCCAGATGCAACTTCAGAGGGATTCACCTTAATGGCAGTGATGCACGTTTCATAAATTACAGTAGAAGGCAAATTACCAACAACACAAGGCGACAATGATTCAGCACAGTGCAAACATAACAATTAAGTGTGTCTATATTCAGTATCACCTTGACAATTAAGACCACATGTGAGATCTGCCACCTTTTATTTATCTTATGTTTTCATCTCACCCAGACCTTTGAAGAAGCTTTAAAAACTTGTGTATTTATTAGCGACTTGATTTGAGTGTAGAGGCAAGACAGGAAATACGTGCAGTTTGGAGGTGATAGAAAGAAAAAAACATTTCCATACAAAAGCATAAAATATTTCAGGCTTATTTACAAATTGCTGTTTCAAACATTTGAACACAATGGGTTCACTGAGCAATTTTGCATGGCGTCTGATGAAAAGGGGTGGTTAGTTTTTCTAACCACTTAGGTTTTTCTAAGACAAATGAAAGTTCAACTCTAGCCTATCTCAGTGCATATTTCTATGTCTTGATTTGAATCATAATTACAGTAGCTGATGTCTCCCCATATGGAAACTATATTTCAAAGCCTCCTGGTAGCTCTTCACTGTAGGATTTTCCTGCCCTGTCGGTGATTTATAGGGGAATTAGATGATCTGCTGGTTTATTCTGCTAGTCAGGATACAGAAACTATAGCAAGTGACACTTATTTTGTGTTTGTATTTGAATCCACCAATTATTTCACCAACGAAACCTTTGTTTTGTCATTTGATCAGGTCTACTGATGAGTTGAGTCTACTGCTCATCCGAAGACACTTGGCAAGTTTGGAACATCAATACCTGCACTAGTTGAGGACTGGCAGCTTGTTAACTTTAGGTGGAGAAAACTTGAAGTATGTGTGAGATCACAGATTTCATACACGGTACTGTTGTTGATAATCACCAGTGCAATCAGAGTGACTAGTGCCCTCTAACAAGCATGGAAGAAAAAAAAGAAAACTTGTTAAAAAAGCCTGAGCTACCAAGCACTTTAGAGAAAGATATGATTTCACCAACAATCCTCATCAATTCCAGTTAAGATTTAGTGTGACAGCTGATGGACTCTGCACAATAAACACGCTTGAGCATGGTATGTGTTATACTTTCCCAAGAAAATATTGTATTTTGCAGTGTGGTAACTGTCACCCGGCAAAATCTAATGAAAGTCAAAAATATAGAGGAGATTTACAATCTGGTGGCTTTATTGCCACTCCTGTTACTGCTACTATTAAGGAGGAGAATCCATACCTTAACTGGAGTTTATTCTTTGTTGAGCAGGAAGCTTTATGATACTTTATTAAGTTTAACACAGGTAAAGTCATATGAGGCCTAAAATCTTATTCTTATCTTCGCATCCATTCAAGTAGTAGAATGGCAAAGCTAGAATTTTGTTTTGGAACTAGTGAGGTGCAGAGAACCGTATAATAACCTGACTGTTTGGACCTTACAAAATGGATAGAAATTTCAAAAACTGGCTTTGACTATTCACTTTCTTGTCAGGAGCTCTGTGGGAAAAGGTAGATGCTTAGTATCATCTTAAACCACCAATACTGAAAGTATTACCGGGTAGGTATATTTTTTGATAGGTATTCCCCAGCTTTGTAATTCTGAGTCCTGAACACCTTGAGGAATAAATACCAGAACTTCCATTTTTTCAAGGATTCAGTAAGACTGTTTTTACCAGTTTTTGTCCTAGTTATAAATGAATACCTTTTTTTGAATTACCATTTTGGAAATCTCACTCACCTTGAATATTCAGGGACAAGTTGTATTACAGTGATAAAACAAATAATAAAGAATTGCCCTTTAGGAGTTACTGATATCCTCTACAATTAAATTCTATATAAAATTCTTAGTTATTTGCTGATCAGCACTCTGGACATTGACCAGCTAAATCCAACACTTTGATTTCTTTCAATAAGATTGTTGAGAAGAAGGCTCAATTTTCTCCAGTTGAAATGAATAGACTGTAAAAGTGACTTAGGAAGCAATCCAGAGTAACTAAGTGAAGTCCTTGCTCTGGAGTAAGAATATGTTACTCTGGATTGCAATATGAATTTCCTATAGGTTTTCACCAGGTGGTGCAGTAACTATGGGTGCACGTAATGTCTCTTACGTGCTCCCATAGTTACTCTGGATTTTAGCCTTAACTGGATCTAGTCCAGTGGCTTACTTTACTGGATCATGGCTTACTTTACATGCCCTTTGCTTTCAAAGTTCCCACTGACTTCTTTTTATGCCTTTTCAAATTACAAAACAACAATTGAAAATTTTGGAAACCTCAGGATTTCCTAGCATTGTTTTCTGCTTCCTAAATAAAGAGCACTGAAATGTCTTTTTTTTAAAATCCACCTCCTCATCCACCTCTTTATTATATTGGTGTTAAATGATTCTTGGCCAATGGGAGTTTCCTTTGTCTGAATTAACTGCAAAAAAGTGATGTTTCAAAAACCATTCCCAAAATTGATTTAGTCATCAGGTCATTCATATTGCACTAAGAACTTCCAGACCACAAACAATGGAAAGCTACAATACATATGACTCCTCTATTTGTTTTGCATTTAGTTTGAACTGTAAAATTCTTGTTGTCTCTGAAGCTGTGTCCTTATCTTCCATATGAATTGCTTTCAGAACCATACATCAAAGATAACAGATAGATAAAAACAATCCCTTAACCACATAGTGAACTTTCATTTGTACAACTACAGATTTCCATGTTCTATGAACAAAACCTTAAATGAGAAAACCAGGAATCTGTGAAAAGGAAATTGCTAACTTTACTTGCCACCCAAAGCTATCCCCCAATTCTGTTTCATACACCTTTCTTCATTTCCTATTCTTCCTGTATTTCATTTCCTGAATCACACATTCTACTTACAGTATGGCTGCAATCCTAAAGACACTTTCCTGGGAGTAAGACCTGTTGGACACAATGGGGCTTACATCTGAGTAGACATGGTTAGGATTGTGCTCTTATGTCTCACTTTTTAATGACTACAATGGTGCCTCACATAAAGAGCTTACATGCTCTTTAAGTGAAGCAGATTTTTCAATAGGAATTAATGGAAACTCAGATGATTGGTTCCACAACCCAAAAAATATTCATATAAAAATATTAACTGGATGTAAAAATGATGACAAAACACTAGAATTGAATTCAAAACATGCATTCAATGTGCATGATGCTATGAAGTCTACTTGGGCTACAATCCTAAAGACACTTTCCTGGGAGTAAGCCCCATTTAACACAGTGGGGCTTCTGGGTAGACATGGTTAGGAGGCTGCAATCAAAGACACTTTCCTGGGAGGCTTACCTGGGCTGCTGCTGGAGGTTCAAGGTGGTTGGGGGGGCACCTGGGGTCAGTTAGGGGCAGCTGCCTCTGGCACCTCCAGGCAACTGCCCCCAAGTTGGGGGCAGTTAGATGCAGCAGCGCTGGCTGGCAGCCCTTTTAAAGAGTCTCCATGCAGAGTGTCAGGACTGCATAGCACTCATGCCCATAGCACACTTGCTTGTTAAGTGAAGCTGAACTTGTTATGTGAAGCAAAATTTCTTGGAAATTTTTGCTTGTTATGTGAAATGCTTGTTAAGCGAGGTACAACTGTATTTTAATTATTCTTTGCACCTTTTTCTTCTCCATCTTCACTGTGTACTATTAACATCTTTATTTTACTATCCAAATTTGGACAATTTTTAAAAACATGAACCTGTACTGAGTAATGGGCTCTGAAAAAAATCCTTGCCCTACCTCTTCTTTCTGTGTCTGATTTTGGGATAATGTTGGATTTGTCCTTTAAATATTGGTTCAGTGGTGTACTTGGAAAGGTGGCTTACATGAAGGCCATCCTACCATATGATTAAAAAAACTAATTGGGAAGAGAAGGAAGACATGCGGACATGTCTTCCATGTCGGTGACTAGTCCTAGTCCACTTCTGCACCTGATGGGTGATTTGATTACACACTTCTTACTACTTGCTGAAATGATATATGTCAAAAGTCTACGCTAAAGTGGGAAGTCTACACTAGTCTACAGTAAGGCTGCAATCCAGAGCAAAATCAGCCTGCTCTGACCTAACTGCACTCTCCTAACTATTCTGTATCCAGAGCAGAATCCAGAGAGTCAGGAAGCCTGGGCTGCCCTAACTGCTCCAGAGCATGCTAAGTAATTGACACAAGGGGAAGACTTGCTCCTGAGGAGGCACCCCTCAGATCACACTGAACAAGGAACAGCTGTGGTTCCTACAGTGGTGACATGACTCTGCACATCACCTGGTGCGGAAGTCTGTGCGTCATCCCTGGGATGTGCCCCCCCCCCCACCTGGACTGCACAGTCACCAAAGTTGGCACCTGCGCAGTTGTTTCTGAAGCCAACTGGCTTCAGAAAGAGTACTGCGCAGGCACCATCTCTGACACCTGCGCAGTACTTTTCTGAAGCCTTTTGGCTTCGGGGGAGACTGTGCAGGTGTCAGAGTTGGTGCCTGTGCAGTACTCTTTCTGAAGCCATTCGGCTGCCGCTCCGCCTCCTGAGTGAGGCCGAATGGCTGTGCAGAGGCGTGGACTTTCTCTGCTCTAAGGAAGTCTCCTCTGAAGCTGTTTGGCATGCTCAGTGTGTTTCTGTGCAATGTATCTCAGATGGCCGTTCAGGCCAGCTCCTCAGACAAGTGGCAGCTTCTGGCTGATTCTCCGCCTTGGAGCAGGCCTGAATGGGGGTGCTGACACCCGGGGCCTGCCAAAGGACAGTCAAACTCCTCCGGCACATCACCCCATACGGAGCGCATCCCCAATGCAGCCCATACCAGCCGCACCAGTCTGGTGACGCCACTGGGTGCCTGCCTTATAAGGAGTCCCTGATGAGATGCCAGTACGTTCTACAGTGAATACAAGGGGCTTCTTGGAGTGGCCTGCTGTATCCTGAGGTTTGTGGGCAGCCGTAGTTTGTTCCATATCCTGAGGTTGAGAGGCAGGGGTTGCAGCTAGGCTGGCCAAGAACTCAGATTTTTGGTCAGCACTGCCATTCTTACTTGGGCCTCATCATGGACCCCTATGGGTCTACTCATTACTATACCTGCTCCTGAGGTGGTATAACTCTGAGGGCTGGAAGAGGGCATTTCTGCCTTGGAAACAGGCTCTGGATACAGAGTAACTGCTCTGCCCTAGGCAATGCTAAACATGCCCTCAACTTGCCTCTCCTGAGCAGCTTAGGCTGCCCCAGTTAGGGCAGAGCAGGTCCACCTCTCTTAGGGCACCCTATCTTGCCTTGCTCTGCCCTAAGCCTCCTTCAGAGTAACTGGGCTGGAGCATCTTGCAGTTGCTCCAACCTAGTGTTAGATAGGGCAACCTAAGGGCTCTTATGTGGACAGATTAGTTGCTCTGGATTGGGCTGCCTGTTTGGGAAGTTTATAATGGCTATATGGGATTATTGTCTAATCTTAGAAACTGTCTCCCAATTCCAGCAGTGTGGTAGTATCTGTGAACACACTGGATAGGACAGTGCTGCCTGTGAATTTCATTCTGGAATCCCCAAATTGTGACTTTCTTCACAAAATTATAAAGTTTTAATTTAAGGTAGTTTTCCTCCTACTTCATTTTCAAACTGTCCTCCAAATTCAACTGAAAGGTGTTGGCAGAGAATTTTTGGCCTCAAAAAAAACAAACCATTCAAAGTTATCTTTCCTGTAATTCTACTTCACCCCACACTTCATTTCCTACACATCCTATATTTCATTTCATATATATCACTTCCTAATTATATCTCACTTCCTAAATTTATTTATTTTACACCTTTTTGTCCCTATCTTCATTATGTACTATTAGTATATTTAGACCTTTTGAAACATAAATATAGACACCAGTAATTTACTTCAAGGTGTTTGTAATTAATTTTCAGTTACACTCAGCTTCCACATAACCTGTGCAAGTCCTGTAATCTATCTTTTTAACACAAGGTGTTAATTTATTTAAGCAAGATGTTACATTATATAAATGTGAGAGCTTCTGAACTTAAAAATAGCTGCTAGTGTATACATTTCTGGAGGAAAAGTGGCCTCCATGACATACATTTGAACCATCCCTAAGAGCCTGAATAAGGGCTGTGGTGGCTCAGTGGTTAAAGACACTATCATTGTTGATCTGAAGGTTAACAGGCTCTGCTGTTATTCAGGTGATTCAGGATCTGAATACTGCAAGACAGAGCTCCTATCTCTTACCAGTTGTGGTAACCTCTAGCAAGAGCCCCTGAGTTTCTACATTGGTCTAGTTCTGAGCAAGTTTTGGGATGTGTTCCAAGTACTCTTTGGAATGAAACGAAGAGTACACGTGTTGCTGGTTTTGATAGCATTGATTTCAGATTGACAGGTGCTGCTTCCATAAATATTAGTTGACAAAACTGGTCAATTGCTTATGCAGCAGAATAAATCTAGAGAGATGAGAGTTTTTCTCTTGGTGATCCATCTCCATACTGTCAGCTTCCATAATGTTGATGTCAGGAAGATTAGTCTAAGAAAGTCTGGAGATAAAAAAAAAAAGATACAGAGGCTGCAATCATAACCTTAGGCTGGCACAACTCATCAGTTTTCCTTTTCCTGATATAAGGAGGCAAGCTCATGTTAGTGCACTGGCCTAACCCTCCCCCCAGGATTGGCACAGAAGTGTCTTATGGCACTTTAGTGACACCCCCAAGTCAGCATAGGATTTATGCCAGGGTTTAGGCTGGCCTAACGGCAGGTTAGGAGTGCAGTCAAAGTTAAGACTTTGTATGTCACTCTGCTGTTTCTAGAAATAAAGGCAAGAAGAAAGGTTTAGCACCATTTAGTATGGTAAAACTTTTTAATGATTTTTTTTAACAGCCAATTTTCAGATAACTGGGAGGCATCAGAGGCTATAAAAATAGGAGTTAATCGTGGGGTTTCTCAGTTCTGTTCTGCTTGTTCTTCAGTAAACATTTTGAGCTATCACTTTGTCTTCTCTCACTCACACTACCCACTATTTCAGTGGTTCTCAAATATTTCAGCCTGAGACCCCCTTCCAAGAATGACCATCTGGAACTCCCCCCACCCCTGGAAGTGATATTATGGCTGGAAGTGCCATCAAACAAAAAGTGACATTACTGTGATGCCTGAGATCGTCTGTGTCTACTCAGAAGTAAGCTCTATTGTGTTCAATGAGACTTTCTCCCAGGTAAGCAGCCCAAGTGCCTCATTCCGAGATGGTGATGCCCAGTGCCAGATTCCAAGATGGAGACACCCAGTTTTTTTGTGACCCCCCTGAAATGAAGTTGTGACACACCAACAGGAGTGCTGACCAGTGCTTTGAGAACCACTGCTCTGTGTAACAACAAACTTTTCACAGCAGCCTCAAAAAAGGCTTCAAATCCATTCTGTACTTGATAGAGAATCCTCCATAGCTCTTTCTACTCTCCCCATCCCACTCCTGATGAAGAAATTTTAATTCAGTCTTATGTTGTGTAACAGAAGTTGTGATCATAGGAGAAAAAAATACACATCTCATGAACGTGCTTGAAGACCACAAAGCAAGAAGGCCAAAGCCATAGGTGTGGGGTGGGGAAAGAATTATGACAGCTGGGTTGCTTGTGAGCCAGTTATTGCAATCTTACACAGCATAATTTAACACCTGCACACAACTGAACAACCAGCCCACATGTTTTGCAGGTGGAAGTGGAGACATTTACAATACTGGGTAGTTTTCCTCAGTGCCTCACAGTAACAAAACACCTGCTCAGAGCATCTAAGCTAATCCACTAAGAAAAATCCAGTGGGAACAAAGCAAAATCCTCATTAGTTCTTCATTTCTTATGTGTAGAGGGCTTTTCAAGCCACCCAAAATGCAAGCAATTTCAGGTTCCACATGGAGTGGCATTTGATCTATTCATCTTCAAGGTGTCTTTCTTGCCATCCCACTTTGTATGTATGTTGCTATAAAATTGGAGTGTCCGAAAGTTTTGTCAGGAGGGCCACAATCTCTCCCTGAAACAGTATAACGAACCAGAAAAATTAATTTACAGTACAAATTTCAATAAATTTACATAAAGGAATATATTAGAGATGGAATTTACATGAATGAACGGATGAATGAATTCAAATCAGTTCATAAACATTTTCTAAGATAGAAATAGGGGATGATCATCAAACAATTCATAAATATTTTCATAGAGAGCCTCCCTGGCCCTCAGAACACACTAGAAGGAAGAGGAGCAGAGCTTGGAAAAGAACAAGGAGAGGGGGCTTGCCATGGGTCACATGAAGATTCGCCACAGGCTAAGTTTGGGCACTGCCATAAACAGTCACAAAGTGACCTGATGTCTTGACTTTAGAACCCTACCTTTATATACTGCTTCACTGCCATTCACAGTATTCGTTCATTCATTCATTCATTCATTCATTCATTCATTCATTCATTCATTCCTAACCTGCCTATCTCAATCCATTGGAGATGTCCAAATATGCATGTATCTTTAACAAAAGCAATAAAATATACTAAAAAGTCATTTAAAAATTACAAAAAGTAATAATAGCAGCAACTAGAATAAAAAAAAGACAAGGACGGAAGTGGCACCAGACAAGAGAACAAATTTTATGAAACAAAAAGTGCAAATCACACCATTTCAAAAATAAAAAAAATTAACAAAAAGGATCTCAAGCACTGCTCAAACATAATTTGACAGCACTGGAAGGAGGACTCTTCCTGCTCTCTTTAAGGGCATTTCATAAAGGCAAAGGTGGTCCCTCAGGTACTGAGGATCTAAGCTATGTTGGGTAGCCAACAACAGGTGCAGGTGCTACAGCACAGGCATGACTGAATAAAACTATTTTGACACCATACATGCAGTTGCATTTGGTACCAGTTGAAGCTTCCAAACGCTTTCAGGCAGCATGGATTCAACCCATGTATGGATCACTGTGGTCAGATTTGACTGACATGGATATGAATGCAGCTGATGAATAAAGTCCAAGATGGAGATCCAGAAGCTGCACTGAACACAGAATAATTCCCAAACTGTACGCCTGTTCCTTTAAGGCAGTGTTTCTCAAAGTGGGGGTTGGGACCCCTTTGGGGGTCGCCTAGAGCTTTCCTGGGGATCGCCTACAGACCTCTGGTGCAGGGGGCCAGGTCAGGCTTGCCAGACCTCTGGCTGTAGCTGTGCATGCACTGGGGCTGACTGACAGCCTCAGGACCCAATCCTATGCATGCCAACTCTGAAATAAATTCCATTATAGTCAGGGGGCCATTACTCCCATATAAGTGTGGATAGGATTGCAGCCTCAGGGCCCAATCCTATGCATGTCTATTCTGAAATAAATCTCATTGTGTTCAATGTGTGCATAGAACACACATTTCATTTGTAACAATGAAAATACATCCTGCATATCGGATATTTACATTACAGTTCATAACAGTAGCAAAATTACAGTTATAAAGTAGCAACGAAAATAATTTTATGGTTGGGGGTCCCTACAACATGAGGAACTTATAAAGGGGTCATGGTGTTAGGAAGATCAAGAACCACTGCTTTAAGGGAAATGCAATAATCTCCAGGCTGACAATCCTTCACTTAGCACAATCTCATTTGCCCACATCCAGTCCTTAACTGATTCCAGATAACAATTCATAATTTCTAAGGCCATTTTGACATTAGAAGGAATGTTGATCTGTTATGGGTTGTCATATGGCTGATAAAAGCAAAGCCCTGATGACTTCATCCACAGGGATAAAATGGAGGACCAAATAGATCCTTGCATTACAAATGAAAAAGGCACTATTGACAACATGGTGGAGGAAATGGTTGAGTAGACAAATCCGTTGCCTCCTGGTGTGTTGCAGTTCAGAAGGAAGGACAATTCTCACCGTTACCTGCACTGTGAAAGTGCACGGAGGCTGAGCTGCCTGTCATGGATAGTCACCATTGCTGTTTTAAGCACCCTGTGTGAAGATGACTGCCTTTACAGAAACCATGTGCAGCATACTTAGTACTGGGTAAAGCGGTCTCCCACTTCTTGACATAAAGCAGTATAGCATTTTTTTTATCAGCTTCTGTATAAAGGAGTCACCTCTGGGACTCCTAAATTTCACTAGAGTTGTCATCACTCATAGAAGATCCTGGCTCATTTTCTCATTTGCAAGTGATATGCTGCTAAAACATAAAATTTGCTAAACTTTGCAAATAGATGCAAATTGAACAACTTATATAAGGGTGAATTAACAAAAAGGAAAAAGAAATGGAGAAATCTTTAAAACTGGCTGAATGATCATCTTTCTCCTGACAATCTGATGGAGGGACCGTATACAGCCTGGGGCCAGGAAATTTGAGAAACCACCTTCTTCTATATAATTTGGATTACACTCTTTGGCTGCAATCCTAATCTCCAGTTAGGCCACCCTAAGCCCTAGCACAAGTCCTGTACTGGCCTGGGGGTGTCACAAAAGTGCTGTAAGGCACTTTTGCAGCACTCCTGGGGGAGGGTTAGGTTATGCATAACATACACTTGCCTCCTTACATCACAATGGGAGCTGGAAGACCGATAAGTTGTGCTGGCCAAGGTTAGGATTCCACATTTAGGGTGGAATCCAGAGTAACCATGGGGAGTCCTTGCTCTGGTGTAAGAACAATTTGCTCTGGATTGCAATATGAATTTCCCATAGGTTTTCACTAGCTGGTGCAGTAACTACGGGTGCACATAATGTCTTTTACATGCTCCCGTAGTTTCTATGGATTGTAGGGTTACTCTCTTATTCAGAAAAGTCTCTGGTAGGGGTGCAACCATCTATGGAGGTGATTATCAGCAATTTTTCACCTGTGGTTTTCTCTCATTGTGAATGAGGTTGGCCCTTTAAATTAAAAGATAAAGGTTTTTTATGCAGTAGTTAAAATAAAAAACAAGACTGCTAACCATGGTAATGATAGAGGCACACAGTCAGTTTCCCCCTCTGGTGCTTAGAAAAGCTTCTTTTTAGCTAGAAGGTAGAACCCTTTCTTTCCCCTGAAGAAGCAAAAATTGCAAAGTGATTATCCCTTCCCATAAAAAATATGCAATGGAGGACAGAGTGCTGATGGGTGTGGAAATGCACCCTGAAATTTATTTATATCTTATTTCCACCAGTTCAGTCAAACCAGATTAAATATATTTCTCTGACAGATTCCCGGTATTTATGCCCTGATCATTATCCATATCAGGACTGAGGATGGAGCCAAGGGTTGAATTCCATGTCTACATGATTGCTATTTGGTGAGTGAAATACATTTTTTTCCAAGCTTAAAATGGGTTTGCTGAAGCACAGAGGTGAGAGATTTGGTGGTTTGGTGAGTAGGAAAGAGTGAGATGAATCCTGAACTTCAATTATGATCTCTGGTGCACTGGGAGGCATGGAATATCCTGAAAA
The DNA here is from genome assembly GCA_030015325.1 of Cryptoblepharus egeriae. NCBI lineage: Eukaryota > Metazoa > Chordata > Lepidosauria > Squamata > Scincidae > Cryptoblepharus > Cryptoblepharus egeriae. The sequence continues at coordinate 63,704,488 of JAREYC010000001.1, read as the reverse complement.
TTCAAACAAGAACCAATTTCCTAATAGTCATTATTGAGGAACAATCTTAGAAAGCATTGCAATACACGCCTAAGGCTCAAAAGCAGAACCCAGAAGCCAAAACAAAAACATAAATGCACTGGTGTGCATTTTCAAGTCAATTAATTCCCAACCCAATTTCAAGACATATCAGAAGGTGATGATGCCAAGTTAGGCCACCCTAAGCCTAAGCCTAAGGTTCATGCTTTATATGTTCATGCTTTTACGTATATGCAGTTGATGTTAGGTACACACAATGAGTTTTAGCAAATGAAACATTTCTTGTTGGCTTAGGAAATGTAGCCTCAGTGCTAAAAAACTTCAGACTACAGTTGAGGGTTCATTTTTTTAAACCAGATCTTTCTTTTGCTTCATTCCCAAGTATCCCTGGATATTTGGTGACCTACTTTCACACTGTATTTTCTTCTTCCCCCAAAGGGTTTGAAACCTAATATCCCTTAAAATATTGTTTTAGCAAAAATCTGGGGAAAGAGCAAATGGTTGGAGTTGCACTCTGTAAATAAGAGCTTTTTTTCCCCACAGTTCCACACTTTCCTTAGGAGATCATTCATTTTGCTTTTGAATCTATCCTTATTACAGCCCATTCCTTCTTAACTGCCTTCTGCACCTCACATGCCAAATAATCACAAGCTGTATCATCCATCAGTCTATGGCCCATGTCCCCCCAAACAAAATCCCATTCAGATCTCTAGCAATCAGGCCTTGTGATGCCAAGCAACCCGAGGTATTTCCATCCTGGCTGAGAATGTGCATAGGTTTAATATGGAGCATATAGACCGCAAGCCTCTGACATTTTGCTTTATTAAAAAGAAAAAAGAAAAGCACACATAGGCTGTAATGGCAAGTTGTCTAATACAACAATCAGATTTAATTGTTCATTCTGACACGCTCCAGCACACTATTAAACACAGATTACTCAGTATTGAATAAATGCATACAAAGCAAGTTGGCCCATCACTCCACCCGCCATCAGTAGAAATAATGAATTACATCATCTTATGAAAATGCATCAAGGGTCCTGGGAAGGTCAAGAGCTTGTTATAATTTCATGTTGTCCATTTTGGGTATAATTTGGTACAACAACAGAATGTGTTCCAGAGGCAGCTTCTCCCTCAAAGCAGAGATCATTATGGGTTATTGTTGTTTTAGATCTTTTTTTAAAAAAGAAGATTTTATGGTTTGCACACAACATCTAAGCAGTAAATTGGAACAAAGAAAACTGGATATTTATGCCTTCAGAAAGAATGAGGATCGCTGGATTAATTTGTAATTGAGAGTGTTGTGCCGCTGGAAGGAAAAGACACTTGGTCAGCGGTTCGCAAACCTTTAAAGGACTAAGGGCAGAGATATTCAACCTCTTACATCTTGTCAAGGCACACCTTCAGTTTTTTCACAATTGACAAAGTGCACCTCATTTTAGGGAATTAAGTCCCCAATGGACCCACTCAGTGGCATAGCTAGGAGGGGTGCAGGGGGTGCAGTTGCACCAGGCTACAACCTTTAGGGGGGCTAGAAGCTGAGCTTGACACTAGTGTAGCGTTTCTCAAAGTGGGGATCAGGGGTCGCCTGGAGGTTTCCTGGGGTCGCCTAAAGACCCCTGGTGCAGGGGGCCAAATGGGAAGACCTGGCAGAAACACTGGAAGAAGCTGCTGAGAAGCAGCTCAGAAGGAGCCTCTGAGCTGGTGTGAGACTGGTGACCACCTTGGGGGCGGGGAGGCACCCGACACACTCACCACAGACGGCAGCTTCCTCCTCCTCCCTCCTCCCTGCAGATCCTCAGTGCGCCTTTGGGCTGAGAGTGAAGCGCACTGAGGTTTGAGCGTGGCGCCAGAGCTCTGGCAGGTGGGCTGTCTGGTGAGCGCCCCGCTTGTGCACCGACTGTTGTGCCTTGCTCCTTGTGCTCTACTCAAAAGTAAGCCCCCTCAATGTTGTTGTTGTTCATGATAAGTGAATGGGACTTACTCCCAGGAAAGTGCTAGGATTGCAGCCTTAGAGCCCAGTTCAATGCATGTCTACTCAGAATTCAGTTCCATGATAGTGAATGGGAGGGATTTACTCCCAGGAAAGTGCTAGGATTGCAGCCTTAGAGCCCAGTTCAATGCATGTCTACTCAGAAGTCAGTCCCATGATAGTGAATGGGACTTACTCCCAGGAAACAGTGGCTGTCTCTGCTGCCTGAGATCCCAATCCTATGGAGGTTTCCTCAGAAGTCAGTCCCATGTTAGTGAATGGGGCTACTCACAGGAAACAGTGGCTGGCTCTGCTGCCTTAGATCCCAATTCTATGGAGGTCTCCTCTGAAGTCAGTCCTATGATATTAATGGGGCTACTCCCAGGAAAGTGCTAGGACTGGAGCCTTAGAGCCCAATTCTATGCATGTGTACTCAGAAGTCATTCCCATTGAGTTCAGTGAGGTCTACTCCCAGGAAACTATGCATAGCACTGCAGCAGTAGCAAAGAAAATAATTTTATGGTTGAAGGTCCCCACAACATGAGGAACTTATAAAGGGATCACGGCATTAGGAAAATTGAGAACCACTGCACTAGTGGCTCAAATTCTGAAAAATAGAGTATATATGAAGGAAAAAACTATCATGTTATATATAGCTGGAAAGATAATTTAATGCAGAATGCAATGAATCAAACTGCATTGGAATATCTGTATTCTATCAAACATTATGGCCAATTAACAAGAAAATTAAAATACAAAAGCCTATGGAACAAAAAGTAGATTTTTAAACTCAGTGTTCCCATGATATTGATTGCTCTGAGATCCAAGTAGCAGCTTGTTTAACCCTTGATATACATAGCCTAATTTGTCCTAATAATTTTGTAAACCACCAAAAATTGGGTAATGACTCCACTAGTGAATCCAGAACTCACTGTTTCACAACCATTGCACTTGATTATATGCTGTTCCTTGGAGTGAAAATCGTGTTTGTGACCCATTTCCAGGTTGTCATCATGAAACCATAAATGAGACACAGTCATTATTTTCATGGTTTACAAGTTGTGGTGAGCTGTGAAGAATATTTTGCAAGACAAGCTGCACCCGCCTAAGGCTGCAATCCTAATCTGTCACCAAAGTGCTATAAGACCCTTCTGTGCCACTCCTGAGATGTTGTGCATGGGGGGTTATGTGCATGGGAGGATGTTGCACATGGGGATTTATGCACATGGGGATGTTGCACATGGCAGTTTATACTCATGGGGATGTTGCACATGGGGGTTTATGCACATGGGGGTTTATGCACACAGGGGTTGTTAGGCAAAGAGGGTTGATGTGCATGGGCGTTGATGCACATGGGGTTGATGTGCATGGGGATTGATGTGCGTAGGGGGTTCATGCGCATGGGGGATGTTGCATGTGGGTGGATGATGTCCTTGTGGGGTTGATGCACATAGAATGGTGTTGTGCATGGGGGTTGATGCACATGGGGAGTTGCACATTCCAGGCTGCACATGGGAGGCTGCACATGGGAGGATGATGCCCTTGTGGGATTGATGCGCATGGGGGGCCGATACACATGGAGGGACAATGTGCATGGGGGGGACAATGTGCATGGGGACAATGTGCATAGGATATTGATGTGCATGGGGCATTGATTGCATGAGTTTTTGTTGCACATGGGGGACATTGCACATGGGGGTGTTGCACATGGGAGTTGATGATGTCCTTGTGGGGTTGATGCACATAGAATGGTGTTGCGCATGGGGGTTGATGCACATGGGGGATGCTGCACATGCTGCACAATCCCTTGTGGGATTGATGCTCATGGGGGGATGATACGCATGGGGGGACAATGTGCATGGGGACAATGTGCATAGGATATTGATGTGCATGGGGCATTGATCACATGAGATTTTGATGCGCATGGGGGACACTGTACATGGGGGTGTTGCACATGGGAGTTGTTGCACAGTGTGGGGTGGCATATGGGGGAATTTTACTCCCACAATGTGGGTATGTTTTCGCTAGTTTCTAATAAATTTTAACTTGATATACAAGCAATGTCTTCATAAACAAGCAGTCCTGACTGGGATACAGCTGGTTTTAGCACTCTGCTAGCACCTCCTCAGCTTCTCTTGAGAGAACACCCTATGCATGTCTACTCTGAAGTGAGGCTCACTTCGGTGTATTGGGGGCAATAGAAAAGAGCCTGAAAGACTTGATAGATTAAGTGCAGGTTAATTTGCACTTAATTAAGTGCTGTGGGTGGCGCACATGTGCCTGTTAACCAGCAGGCCAGGGTTCGAGACCCGTGTCGTCCCCACACGACAGAGTGAGCTCCTGTCCTTAGCCCACAAGACAGGGTGTGCTCCTGTCCTTAGCCCAGCTCTGCGACGCCAGCTGGATCCAATCGTATCGGCTCTGCCTTTCCATTGGACTAATTCAGTGGTGTGGAGAGGGGGATTTGCTGCTTGGGTAACAGCCTATCCTCCGTAACAATCTAACCCAGGCTTTCGTGCTTTGCATGCTGCGTATGCAGTGCAGAGCACGGTACCATAGTCTTTCAAGACTGAAGGAGGCCTGCTTTTAATTTGTTTTATTTTGCTTTATATTTTTTATTTTCATTATTATTTTGTATTTATGTATTACTTTCTGTATTTCTGTATTATTTTCTGTATTATTTTGTATTTCTTTATAATTTTTGTGGAAGAAATCATCTTCCATTATTTCTTATGGGAAAATTAGCTTCGATATACAAGTGTTTTGGATTACAAGTCTGCTTCTGGAATGAATTATGCTCATTATGCTCAGAACCCAAAGTACCACTGTTCCTTTAACCATTGCATAGAAGAAGGAATTTTGGCAAGTGCAACTTTTTAAACCCTTCCATGCTGAGCAGCCTAAATTCCCTCTTCTATGCAATAGTTAAAGGTACAGGCACTCAGTCCTTCATTCTATATTGTCAGCCTGTCCTGTGGTGCTACTAAAATTTGGATTTTAATTAAGAATGTTTTCAATTCAGTGTAGAGTTTACACAGTGAAGTTTATTCAGTAGAGTTTGTTCAGTGAAGCGATAACTGAATGGCCCCCTTTGGTCTGATCTCCATGGCCTGGGATTGTGGCAGCAGATAAAACTACCAGTTTTCCTCCAGTTTGCCCTTTGTAGTAAGGGTTGTGTCAGCTCTGTGCACCAGGAATAAGCTGCATCTTCTGCCATACATGCACAGTCCTACAGGAGATTTTAATGCCTTTAACCTCATTGAATACAGAAAAGGTTTTGTAAATACTGAATAAATACTTAGCAAAGAACTAGCAATGACATTAATCAGAACACAATATATCCATACATAATCTGTTTTCCTGTTCTTGTACAATTACATAAAATACTTTTGATAAACTGCAGCAACCTCTGTTATGTATAACTGACCCAATTTGACTACGTATGGTTGCTCCACCTTGTTCTGTAAGGACCTTTGCTAGAATCTTCCATTCTATGTGGGCTCTGTGTGTGTGTGTGTGTGTGTGTGTGTGTGTGAGTCTGCATGCAAGTGTGTGCAGGGTGACCACATAGAATGGAGGCCCGAATGCCTGTACATTCCACCATTGCATAGAAGAGTGAATTTAGACAGGCGATGCTTTATAAACTGTACTATGATGAGCTAAACCTGCCTAAATTCCCTCTGTATGCTCACCCTGCATGTGTGTGTGTGTGTGTTTGCACTACCTTCTTCTGCTCCAGCACATTATCCTGCTCTTTGTCCATTCAGAGGTTCAGTTAAAGAAATATGCAATAAATATAATGGTCAGTGTCTGACTGGTTTCTCATCATCCAGCTTGTATTATTGACTAATTGTCAGACTTGATAGAAAAGCATTCTACGAGATGACTGATAATTGTTTTCTGTATGACAACAGGCAATTAACGGGCAGTTACATGACATCACTTGGAATTTGTGCAATTATTGTGTGAATACAAATGCCTTGATAGTGCATGTCTTATTGTTTTCCTGTTCAACCCTTTTCTCCAAGAGGTCGCAAGTTTCAGTTGCTTTCTTTTCCTTTAGATGAGATCACCAGAGAGAGTGTCTTTGTAATATGTTATTGTTTTTAGCTTATATGTTTTAATTGAATATTCTATTTGTGTTTTTAATTATGTTTTAATGTGAGCCACCTTGAGTCGGTCTACAACCCGAGAAAGGCAGAATACAAACTTTTAAAATAAACAATAAATAAATACTAATATGCAATCAGAGCCTAGTGCAAGCAAGTAGGTATAAGTGGATTTGTAAGTGCGCAGCAAATCCCGAGAACACCAGTGCCAGACCAGCTGCTGAAGACTTTCCTTCTTCTCCAAAGGCTTAGCTCCTTTCAGTTAAAGATTCTGAAGTCTTTCTTCTCCACATTCAAATTACAACAACTTTCTTTGGACACACCACTGCAGAAATGGAGAACCCAGACCCCTGGTGTGCCTTCCCCACTCTGGAGGACATCTCAGATCAATAAACACAGACTGAGGGACGTTCGACTAACCCCTTCTAATTGGTGGGCTGACATTAAATTTTTTTGTCATGTATGTACTTTATGCATGACTTCACTTTGTTGATGCTGCAATCCTATGCACACTTTCCTGGGAATAAGTCCTATTAAACTCAGCGGCACTTGGATTGTGCTGAGCATTATACTGAGACTTTTTGAATACACTTCTTTTAATCTGGGTTCAACACCTGCCTTCCTTGTGGTTGTACAGCATGAACTCCACCAGGCTAGCTATTCAGGACAGTATACAGCAGTTGTATATCCTTCACACAGGATCCAGGTGGGTGCAAATAGTAAGTGAATTTGCCTTCACACTGAAGCCAATAGTAAGTGAATTTGCAAATAGTAAGTGCAAATAGTAAGAGAATTTGCCCAGCTAATGTGTTGGAAACTCTACAGCAGTGATTTTCAACTTTTTTCATCTCACAGCACACTTAACAAGGCACTGAAATGGTCACGGCACACCATCAATTGTTTTTACCATTGACAAGTCACACCAGATTGTTCAAAACCCCCAATTTTCCTATTAATGAATGTCAGTCCCCAAATTCCTGCAGCACTCCTGAGGACTATCCATGGCACACCAGTGTGCCATGGCACACTGGTTGAAAAATCACTGCTCTATAGAGTCATAACAGCCATTCAAATTCTGCCTCCCATTTTATCTGCTGTGGTTCTGATCCAAGACTCTTCAATGTAACAAATGATTAGCCAAATCATAAATAAGCCAGTTTAAGAGGAGGAGCTGTTGCAAAAGACACTTGGCCTGATCCAGATTGACAAGCTGGATACATGTTGAACAACTACTCCATCTACAAGGACCATTAGTTGTTGTGTTCTTGCCATGGTTTGTTCAGTGGCATCAAAAGGTCGGTGTGGAGGTTTCAGGCCACACTGGGTGACACATACGAGGAGGGGATTACACCACTACTGGCTAAAATGGTAAAACTGGTTTTTAGAACTAATACTATCATGTTATATCATTGGATCCATAATTTCCTGCAGAATGCCATGAAAACAAAAAATGTAGAAATTTCTCTGTTCTTTTGATAATTATAGCCAAAAAATCAGACACTGATGCATTTCCATATTCCCAGCCTGAGGAGGTCCATCTTGGGGATAACCCACTGCCTCCTGTACAGGTGATACCCTTGTGACACCGCAGGTTTTAATTACAGCAAAGTAAACAATAAATGAACCACTTGAAATTAAAGGTCACGTGTTTGGTTTTAAAATGTCCTTTTTGCTGTATAAGAGGCTTTTAATACTTTTTACCAATGCTGAGCAATTGAGTGCTATAGGTGTAACCGAAGAATAAACTAGTGAGACACTGATATTATGTGCACTGGTGCCTAATTGCAGCCACTCCACAGATTGAGACTAATTATTCTTTTATATCCGAACAGTGGCAGGCAGGATTGAAAATGCAAATGCCAGTGGAGGCTGAAATCCTTGGTGCGCCATTCATGGTTACTGTTGCGAAGAGGGAAAAAAACCAAACCTGGAAGCAATGTTGAAAGGTGGTTGAAAATAGCATAAAATAAAATAATGAAACAATGTAAAAACAGCATAGCTGGACTCGCATTAATCCTCATCCTCTGCCTTCTACCAGATCTGGAAGGTGGCTAAGGTGTATTGCATTGACTCTGTCTGTGTATTGCTACAAACTAACATGTCCTACTGAAAATAATAAAGCAAAAATGAACAAATCCTCCTCTGGGGTATTTTCATTTTATGCTGTTACTGTATTTCCAAAAGACGTAGCTGGAGACAGGATGTTGGAGAAAATGTGCCCAATAAAATCCCCTTTGGGGAAACTGATGATGACTTTTAGCCATGCTTTAGATTTGTCTCACTGTAGCTGGCATCCAGAAGGAAATAACCCTTTCTGATTAGATTGGCTAATGACCTGGGTGTTATTTTTGATTTGCCTTTCTCCATACTGTGGACATTGTCCAGTCCCTTGACTTAACTGGGAGTATTTGCTTAGCATACAATGCTAGACTTTTATTGCTCCTTTTCTCTCTGATATTGCAATTACGTGACCGTATTGTGGATGGTTCTGCTGGGAATTTAGCATTTGTGTTTTTCTATTTAGCTGTTTGAAGCTTTATTCTAGAAACAGGTATTTCCAGCTCATTTAACAGGTTAGGGACTAGTGCTATGGTAAAAAGTGGAAATGGTTGAAAAGTGAAACCTGATCTTTTCTTAGTTGTTAAATGTTTCTTCTATTGATTTTAGGCTACCAAATTGCAAATGCCTTTTTTATCTTGTGATTTCCTATCACATAAAAGTGTATGTGTCTGTGCAAATATGGGCGCAATAGTGGCTCTATCTATCTGCCTGTCCAGTGATGGGATTCAAAGACATCAACAACCGGTTCTCTGCCCATCTGGCAGCCACTTTTAAATGGCTATTTTTAAACTTTACATGTCCTGTCTCTCATTAACAGCCGGTTCTATAGAGTAGGTGCAAACCTGCTGGAGCCCACTACTGTGACTGTCTATCTACCTTTAATTGTGCCATGAGAGTTGACATATGTCTGGCCTACCCTGACAACTGTTTTGTTCAAGGCAAACAGTCACAGTCCTTATACTGGTTTGGATGATATCTCCAACCATCCCAGCCTACTAGATGTTGATAGGTGTAAGTGTACACATCTCTCTTCCCCTTCCTGCATGCACTTGATTTAAACACTGCATTACAGTAGTACTGCTGAGTAGTACTTCTCATATATTATTGGTGCCTGGAGTGTGTTTTCTCACTTTTATTGTGAGCTACACTGGCACCTCCCAATTGTGAGAGAAAAGAGGGATAATAAATAATTTAACGAAAGAAAAAAATGTTAAATTGTGTGTGAGGGACAGGTCAGATGGAGCATTCTTTGAAATATTGTGCGGCAAAATAGTGTACTCACTGACACCATTCATTATGTGATGGCTGAGGTCACCCATAAGCTTTGCTGTGTTGCCTGGAGCTTGTTTGGCTTCTCTTCCCAAGAGATTCACTCTGATCTCTTTGATGTGCCATGAACCTGGACTCTGAGTGCATCTGTGTGTACACAGAAGGGAGGTGTGCATTTCTGCAGCTCTGTACTGATCCTCTTGTCACTCTGAGGTGGGATGTGTGTTTCAATCAGTTCAGTGGACGGACAGTAGGCTTGCCAGAGCTGAAAATGAAGCTTATTTTACACGCGCACGCACGCACACGCACACACAGACCTAGGGTGAAATCCAGAGTAACTATGGGGAGTCCTTGCTCCAGAGTAAGAACAAGTTACTCTGGATTGCAATATGAATTTCCCATAGGTTTTCACTAGGTGGTACAGTAACTACGGGTGCACGTAATGTCTCTTACGTGCTCCCGTAGTTACTCTGGATTGTGCCCCTAGTGGGGACAACCATCGTTCAGCACAGAGGGGGCTAATCACTTCTTGCTCCATCAGTTCCAAGGGGTGAATGGAGGCTTCTCTTCCATGTACCAAAATTCAAAGTGATTCACCAAACAAGAGATGGCACTGCAGTTTTACATCACTAAGCCCAAAAAAATTTTGTTGACACGTTTTTGAATAGCACCTTACTTAGACCCAGAAAAGAAGCAGCATGGACATCCTGATGCCACTAGCAAGAGCATAACATTGATTGCACTCAGCAGGCATGAAGTGCTATAACTTGAATATTAACTAGTACTGAATTATGTGAATCACTAGTTTTTATCCCTCTATGATAGAGATCTGTCAAACCTTGCAAAGTTTGGCCTAAGGGATGAGCTATGGGGGTCAAGGATAGAGCCAAGCCAGTTCTCTTTTGCACTTTGGAGTCTAATTTATTTTATTCATTCAATTTTTATCCTACTTTTCTCCTAGAAGGGTGCCTAAAGTAGCTTATAAAAGCATTTGAAATATACAAATAAATATTTCATAACAATTAAACATAACTAAAATAACAAACAATAACAATTATGGAGGCAGCAATCCCTCCATAATAAGAGTAAGATAACAAAGTGTATACATTACATAACAATAAAACCTTACCTGTAAAACCTGCAGAACATCCCAGCATCAAAATGGCAATAATACAGTCTGGAGGCTAATCTAAAAACAAATGTTTCTAGGTTCTGTCAGATTATCTCTCTTGTAATTCAAATTATACTCAAAAGGTGGTCTCTGATCCCAAGCCATAGAGAGCTTTATCCACTGGGTGGAGAAGGGAAGGTGTCAGGGTCCCCTTTGCCAATTGAGATCCACGATGGCAGATCCATGATGGGTGCTCCCAGATGGGAGCACCCATCTGAAACAGGAAAAAGAAGCTACATTGTGAGCCAAGTATGTATGGGAACCACTAGTCCATCTGAATCAAACCAACATCTGAACACTCAGAACTGGTGGTAGTCTTGGCACTCAATGAACCATCAATAGAGAGTTAGGTACGATGGGTGGTAAGTGCTGGACTTGGCTCCTGGGGCCTCAGCAAACTGATAACATTACTGACCATCGGGAGAGCAGATTGGCATTATGCAACTGAAGGAAGGAGCCTTCAGAATATAAACTATGAATATACATTCCCATATACATCCCACGTACATAACAGTGAACAGTTGTTTGCCTGTGTCTTTGTTCTATCTTTTCATATCAAGAAGCGGGTCCAAAGCTTAGTTTATAAATTGCGTTATCATCTTTCTTAGATTTCTTAACTGATCCACAGTTATTTCAACATCAGCAAAAAGTTTCCTCCAATTTATTCCCAATCAGGAGTTTAAATAATATCTGTAAATATGACAACGGTTATGCTTTTAAAGTCCAAACATTCTGTTTCTGCATCATAAAGTCATATGTTGTGGGTTTTGAGGCGATGGTGACTTTGAATAATGACTCCGTGCCTTGCTTTTTCTTTTAATTAGATTGTTGAAAATGGAGCAATCCCTTTGTCAAGGACTTCTAACTGCCAACGTCTTAATGAGATACCATGCATTTTTTTGCCTTGTAAGCTTCCTTGTTAGTTGTCCAGGGGGAGAAAAATGTAACTAAAAGTCTTCTATTCCCACCTCCAAACAAAAATCAATTTCAGTTGTTTCTCATCCCGACTGCCTGCATTTTTCCCGTTCAGCTTTATACAGACTTTCCCCCTGCAACAGCAGCATCAATACATAAAGAGTGTCATATGATTTAATGGAATCATATTCAATCTAAGCGGCTACTCATCATAACCAATTGTTCCTGTTTTTACTACAGCAATAGTAACAGAAATTTGTTTTTACAGGCAGCCATTAGAGTCTGCCCACTTATAACTGAAAGAGGATCTACTCCCACTTGTAGAACTATCTTTTGCAAACAGATGTCATTAATGCCAAGGTAAATGGGTATTTTTCCTCCTTGCCCATATTTATAGGTATATATTAGCTATGAATAAAATATAAAGCAAAACCCCAATAACAAATGGCATAATTGCAATCATTTAGAATGCGGAATAAAGGCGACAGAGTGCTCTGTTTGATAGGTAGCCTTGGAATAATGAAACCAATAATGAAAGTGAAATATTGGCAGACTTTTACAAGATTGCAGAAGGAAAGGCTGTGGGTGCAATCCTAACCAATTTAGGCCAGCACAACTCACCCATCTCCCTGTTCCCACTGTGGCATGGGGAGTCTGGTGCATGTCTGTACATGGCTCAACTTCCCTACTACCTCATCAGGAGTGGCACAGGAGTGCCTTATATAGGTTTGTGAGACCCCTAAGCCAGCATGGGACTTGTGCTGGAGACTTGTGCTGGCCTAACTGGAGTTTGAATTGTGCTGTCATTTATTCAGCTAAGGTGTCTCTTGTCCTATGTGAGCTTTTGCTGTGTCATCATGTAAGATGTCCTTTCCCATCTGCCATATATGTGTCTAGCAGGCTGCTGTTTATATGGCCTGGAAGACATTTTCCATTGAAGTGAATGCATCAGGACTATAAATTTGGAGATGCTGGATCTCAGGCAATGCAATCCTGACTTTAAGCTGGAAAAATGGCCCAACTAAGCTGGCCTATGTAGGCCATATCCTGAGTTGACAGGTCAAATCCACAGGGCTAGGCAGCCTCTGGCTGGCCCAACTGCTCCTGAAGAGGTGGTAGCACAAGTGCAGCATGCTCACTGGGCTGGTGTGCTGTATCCTGAGGTTGAGAGGCAAGGGTTGGCCTAGGACTCATCACTTCCAATTTTACTCTGGCTTATCATGGAACCCTATGGGTCTACTCAGATTTATTCCTGCTTCTGAGGTGACGTAATTCTGACATGCTGTGAGGGGGCATTTCTGCCCTGGATACAGGCTCAGGATACAACCTAACTGCACTGTTCTAGGCCATGCTGAACATGCCCTCAGCATGCCTCTCCTCAACTGCCTAGGCTGGCATAGCTAGGCCAGCCCAGATCCATCTGTCTTAGGCCAGCCTACGTTGACTTACACAGGCCCATATCTTTCTGGTGTAACTGGTGTGGCCCATCTTGGAATTGGGCCACCCCAGTGATAGACAGGGTAGCCCAAGTGCACTTCAGGACTGCAACCTATTGCAATGGTCAATAGTGTCAAAAGGTTACATAAGAGGTCTAGAAGAATTAACAGAATCACTGTTACTCTCTGCATACATCATACTTTAGTATGAGTGCATATATCACTTCATCCAAAAGTCTCTGGTGTGGAATAGCAATATTAATATCCAAGTTTAAACCTAATTATTTCTGAACATAGATCTACATAAAACATAAATGATCAGTGCTGAGTTTTTAAAAATCCTCCTATTCCTCCCCCCATGCCAGTATTCTCATTACATATTCAAAATCCAAATTTCATAACACATGAGTTTCCTCCTGTGTGAGGGGGTAATGAATTCAATTCACATCTAATTTTCTTCTGGACAAAGTAAAAAAATATGATTGTCACTTAACTGCAAGGTCATGTCTGCCATGGATCTGCCATGTCAAAATACAATTTTCCAATTATTCCAACCACATTTCTGTGATGAACATGCAATAAATGGGACATGCTTACCATTAAGGTAGTTTTGGTAGTGAACCATTTTTTCCATTGCTGAGTCTTCCTTTAAGTAAAAAGAAAAAAAGAAAAAGAAGTTTGTTTTGAATGAAAAGTTTGACTTGCCTGCAGTATAAGGAAGTAATTGCACTGAGGAATGTGGAAAAGGTTTTTAGAGGAAAGCTATGGATTTACCATTTGAAAACGTCTGGATATAACCTGCTAATGAAATGCAACTGATGGTATGACAGTCTTTGAAATAATAAAAAAGAGTTCAAAGAAATATGTTAGGATAGACAATTTAGAAGCAATTCCTCCATGAAAATAAGTTCTTTAAAAGACTTAGGAGGAAAGATATACCAAAGAGTCTGTTTCTTTAGAAGAGAAAAGCATGCAATTTTCTATCTACCTCAATGCATTTTCAACACGTATCTTGAAAGCAATTAACATAACATTGATCATTTGCAGAAGAACAAATGATTCGGTAATAATAAGTTGAATTTTTTTTAAAAAAATTTAAAAACACCATGCATAGCTCTCACTGTTTCTTCCAAGACAAATCTACTGACAAGCCACTTCTGTGAGATGTCCATCAAATTGTAGAAGAACATTTTTCTTAGAATTTCATTCTCTTTTTCCTCTCTCTCTTTCTCTCTCAAGTTAAAAAAAACAAACCTCTGGGAATATTTTGATGATTAAAGGCTTAGGCAGGTCTGGGGATTCTTTTGACCACATCTGCTCCTTTCATCCTTGTCTAAAGTTTGAAATCAAACAAGGATGCTCTGGCAGTCTGACTCAATTTTTTCTCTCGTTCTTTTCTCCCCTAGAAGATTGATCATAGGATTGGGCCTTGACAGAAAAAAATCATGACACAAATTATAGAAAAACATTCCCGTGCCTTCCTACTGAAGGCTGCATTTGTATCTTGGGCAGCCAAATCCTAACTGAACAGGAAAGACCCAATTCAAGGTTCAGGCAGTATGTGTTGACCCTGGCTCAGCCAGAGTCTTGGGCTCTTTCCTTACCCAAGGAAGAGCCACTGCATTCCCAATGGGCACATAAAGAGGTCAAAGAAATCCAAGTAAGGCTTCCTGGAAGGGTTATGATCCAGTATAAGTTCCAGAACCTATCCAGGCCTCCTGCTCCCGGTCTGCTCATTCCAAGGAGCACCCACCACCCATCTTCCCCCATCCTGTAATGCCTCCCTCTAGCACCTTCCCTCATCAACTTTATCCCAAAATTTCCGGCATTGTATGCTTGTGTTGGAAAATCAAACCCACTTTTTTGGAAAGTTTGAAACATGCTCTTTCTTAAGAAGTTGGCTTGAAAGTGTTTCAAAAAAGTACTTTTTTACAAAATCAGGTTGAAAATACCCGATTTGAGGGCTTTTTAAATAATCATCAACTTTACATTCAATTTGTTCACTAATGAAAAGAGCTAGAAGGTTGAAATTACACATTCAGAAACAATATTATATTCAGATATTATGTGGTAAATTTCACATTTATTACTTCACTATTGTGCAAGCTATACAATGTTAAAACTTTGAATTTTTTAATGATTTTTTTTGGTCGATTTTGCTGCAATTTACCCACACTGTATGAATGAAACCAAAATTATTATTAGTTCCATTGAATAGAGCAGAAAATGTTGTACAGCTAGCTTAGTTTCATTTGGTTAGAAAAAAAACAGCGGAGGAAATATTGTATCCCAAAGTTGCCAAAATTTTATAGACGTCCTGTACGTTGATGCGGTATGGGGTCAAACAAACTGCTACATCTCAATAACTATTCCACATGTGAAGCTATAACTTTATTAAAGTTCATTTCAGAAATGTGGGACTCTGCATACAAAATTTCATCCAAATCCGTGATGGTCATGCAGGGAACCATAGACCATTTGACATGGAATGACCCATTAACTGATTGAAACCGAAAGGTAGCTCTGAAATTGTCAGATTTATTTGCTGGCAAAACCCTGGAACACAGAGGATCAAAATTCTTCTGAACCCATACAATCCTGCTGCTGAACCCACACATACCTTTGGGTTGAAGCCTGGAATTGTTCTGAATTCAATACTATGCCAATCTCTCAGTCAGTGGAGATGCATGTCTGAACCCCATTGGGGCGTCACAAACAGGGTTACGAAAAGCTGGGTGCTGTCACCTTGGAATCTGGCACTGTGTAAGGCCATTCTGTAAAGGGGCACTCAGGCTGCTTTTCTGGGAGTAGGGCTGCAATCCCAAGCGTAAGCCCCTGCATAAGTCCTGCGCTGATCTGAGGGTGTCACAAAAGTGCTGTAACGCACATCTGTCCCACATCCGAGGAGGTTATTCCAGTGCACACATATTTGCCAACATACCCACACCATTATAGTCTTGAAGACATGCCAGGTTAGGTACGTCAGCCTAAATTGTTTAGAGAGTCTGTAAAGTCTATAGCTGAAAGTCTCTCAGCTTTGTAATAATTCCTCATTCAGCTCTATAGCATCTTATAAAATGTACAATGCTAGGTCTTGCATCGGAAGACACATCTGAACCTTTTCTAAGCAAGCAGAGATATCTTTGCAATACTCAGTGACTTTACAGCTATCTTCCATACTCTGTAATAAGTCTTTTCTATAAAGTCTATAAGCTGGCTCTGTGACATTAAAGAATGTCCCTCTGACCTTGAAGCTTCATTGCACCAGGACTGGCCTTGTTTTTCACGCTTACCATGGATAAAGTCATCTAGTCTCTGTAGCATTGTTACCTTGTTCTTTCTGGTCGTCCTTGCTTTTTCTGGCTCAGTCTGTTGTTCTGTTGGGATACATCTGCCTTGCAAACTTGTACATCTAGCTGTGTCAGGTGTTTTTAGGTTCACACTGTCCTTGGGCATATCTAAATGTTGCACATCCCGCAAATAGTAGATGGTCTTCAAGGCATATCCCAGTGCTGGGAAGAGTCCTGTGGGGCTTAACTTGACTCGAGTCAAGTCTAGGGTCTCAATTAGACCCAAAACTTGAACAGAGTCTCCCTTTAAAAAGCCCACTATAAAAAACAACAGGGCTGCGTCTGAGCCCTGCATTTCTTTAATAGTTTGAAGAAGAGAGAAAATGAATTGAAGAATGAAACTGATTTATTATTATTTAAATTTTACTTTAGTATTTCTTGCATAATATTGTAAAACCACAGAAGTTAAGAGAGTTGTTTACCAGTCTGTTGTATGTTATGAGAGGGGGGAAAAGTAGGTATTGAGATATCTTGAGATTGAGATATTGATATTACATATAGATTTAATAAATATAGTTGACAGTGAAAATGCTGGAATTTAAAAAATGGTTTTAAAAATGGTTTTAGAACATAACAATATAACAGAAAATATATAAAAATAATAATATAAGTGGCTGGGTTTTAAAACTCCACTATTGCAGTATCTTACAGATAATTTTTTTAATTTTTTGATCTTCTCTGGGTTGAGAAAGGATCTGGACAGTTGCTGTCATTATAGACAATAATGGGATAGTTGCACCAACGATTAGCAGCTTCCACTGGAGTAGCGATACATATACTATCTGGTCAAATAACAGGTAGCATCATTCTGTTACTTCTACATTTGTGCAGGAAGTTCCAGTTGTACAGAACAGCTGCGAATAACAGACACAAACTTAGATAGGTACATGTACAATAAAAAGATCAATGTTTACTTGAAAGAGGAAAAAAGATTAAAGACAAAACACTTATTTTCTTATAACTGACAGGCTGTGGATTATCAGATATTTGATTATAGTGTTTAAATATGGATCTATTTGCCCCAGTATCTCTTGTGTTCATTGTTGGCTGGTTATATTTAGTTGCTGTAACAACACCTTGTTTGATGTTTTTAAGAGGTAAGTGCCTTTGGGATGCTACATTCTAGAGAAGTGGGACAAAAAATGTTTATTAGAGTAAAATGAACAAATAAATATTAATCAAATACAGTAATTATCAGTCGATCATGAGAATAAGGCTGTAATCCTAAAGACACTTTCCTGGAAGTAAGATCCATTGAACACAATGGGGCTTACTTTTGAGGAGACATGGTTAGGATTGTGCTCTAAAAGTCTTTTAGCCTTTTATCTTTTCAATCTTGTTGAAAGGCTCCAACTATTGGAAATTAGTGAAACATTCACAAATCACAAACATTGGTTTATCTTGAAGAGGCTTCCGTATCTATCCTTCAATTGTAGATTGAAACGCGTACCCTACTGAACGTGTAGAATACATATATACCATAGATTCCGGTTAGATTCCAGTTCTAGCTATAACAGTGCTGGAAAGTTTAGGATTGTATGCTAATGTATATCAACAACCTTAATACCTAGAGTCAGATATATATATATATAAACCCAGTTCAATGGTAGCAAAACACAGAACAAAACTTTTGGACTGAAAATTGTTCACTTCCCAGAACTGATGACTTAAGAAATGTGGTAGGGACAACAACCAATTGATTAGAAAACCATTATTTTGGATGTAGATCAAGATACCTCTGGATAATATTTCGTTGGCTATAAAGAACCTATATTGAACATACTGAACTCCTGCACTGAATTTCTAATGGCAGAAAGCTGTTCCCAAAAACCACACAAGTATTCAGTTCCCACCTGTACACTTATTTGCATCTAGTTGTTAAATATAGAATATAGATTTTAGTGACATCTTTAATAGACTGTTCTTTATAGGACATGTTCTAGAATACATTATATTACTAACATGAAATTGGAAATTATTGCCAATAAATAGTAGTTGCCATTAGATTCCAGTCTTTGGAAGTAAGTGTTCCCTGCTTTGCTCTCACTGTCAAATCACTGATTACATCTGCAAATACTGATTAAATAATGTCTTCACCCTATTTATGTAGTTGGAGTTGCAGCTGTTCATTGGTAAGATTCTACAGGTGGCATCAGCAGCTGACTACAAGGGGCAGGGACAGGATATCAGCAGATTTGGGGTGCACTTTATCCTGAGTCTTCTGCTCAGTTGTGTCTCTAGGGTTTGAATCACTAGCAGCCCAATCCAGAGCAACTAATCTGTCCACATAAGAGCCCTTAGGTTGCCCTATCTAACACTAGGTTGGAGCAACTGCAAGATGCTCCAGCCCAGTTACTCTGAAGGAGGTTTAGGGCAGAGCAAGGCAAGATAGGGTGCCCTAAGAGAGGTGGACCTGCTCTGCCCTAACTGGGGCAGCCTAAGCAGCTCAGGAGAGGCAAGTTGAGGGCATGTTTAGCATTGCCTAGGGCAGAGCAGTTACTCTGAATCCAGAGCCTGTTTCCAAGGCAGAAATGCCCTCTTCCAGCCCTCAGAGTTATACCACCACAGGAGCAGGTATAGTAATGAGTAGACCCATAGGGGTCCATGATAAGGCCCAAGTAAGAATGGCAGTGTTGACCAAAAATCTGAGTTGTTGGCCATCCTTTCTGCAACCCCTGCCTCTCAACCTCAGGATATGGAACAAACTACGGCTGCCCACAAACCTCAGGATACAGCAGGCCACTCCAAGAAGCCCCTTGTATTCACTGTAGAATGTACTGGCATCTCATCAGGGACTCCTTAGAAGGCAGGCACCCAGTGGCGTCACCAGACTGGTGCGGCTGGTGTGGGCTGCATTGGGGATGCGCTCCGTATGGGGTGATGTGCCGGAGGAGTTTGACTATCCTTCGGCAGGCCCCGGGCGTCAGCACCCCCATTCAGGCCTGCTCCAAGGCGGAGAATCAGCCAGAAGCTGCCACTTGTCTGAGGAGCTGGCCCGAACGGCCATCTGAGGTGCACTGCACAGAAACACACTGAGCATGGCGAACAGCTTCAGAGGAGACTTCCTTAGAGCAGAGAAAGTCCGCGCCTCTGCACAGCCATTCGGCCTCACTCAGGAGGCGGAGTGGCAGCCGAATGGCTTCAGAAAGAGTACTGCACAGGCACCAACTCTGACGCCTGCACAGTCTCCCCCGAAGCCAAAAGGCTTCAGAAAAGTACTGCGCAGGTGTCAGAGATGGTGCCTGCGCAGTACTCTTTCTGAAGCCAGTTGGCTTCAGAAACAACTGCGCATGCGCCAACTTTGGTGACTGTGCAGTCCAGGTGGGGCGGGGGCGCATCCCAGGGATGATGCACAGACTTCCGCACCAGGTGATGTGCAGAGTTATGTCACCACTGTAGGCACCACAGCTGTTCCTTGTTCAGTGTGATCTGAGGGGTGTCTCCTCAGGAGCAAGTCTTCCCCTTGTGTCACTGACTTAGCATGCTCTGGAGCAGTTAGGGCAGCCCAGGCTTCCTGACTCTCTGGATTCAGCATAACTTTCTGCTCTGGATACAGAATAGTTAGGAGAGTGCAGTTAGGTCAGAGCAGGCTGAATTTGCTCTGGATTGCAGCCTAGGTGTGGGAGGCAAGCATGTCACCTCCATGATGGATCTCCTCCTATAGAGTGGGATTGATATCCCAGGAATTGGGATGGCAATGCATGATCGCCATCATTTGACCTTTTTTGGATATATCTTTTGGTAGAATAGAAACAACAGGGCTTGTTTCATTGGACTAGGCTGTAAAATATACATTGATTGATATAATGTGATGGCATTATTGCTAAAAACTGCAATTTTACCATTTTAACCAGTAATTGTGTTATCCGCCTATGTACATCACCCTGTTTGGCCTACATCTCCAGCACTCCCTTGGGGACTCCATTGCTTCTGCCTCCAGTGCCCCCCAACTGCCATAATTTTACTTTCTGTCCATCTAAAGCATGGATCCTTTACTTTGCTCCTGTTGCAGTTTCTTCAAATGCAGAATTTCCAATTTTTTAAAAAATAGGAACCGCTTGGATGAGGGAATCAGAAGCTCATTCAAAAGGTCCCTTTAAATCAAACCAGAAGTTCTGTACTTGCACAACTGAAGACATTTTGAGTGTGTGGCAAACCACTATTTTGTTTTGTTTTGTTTTTTCTATAATTGTACAGACATGTATTCATCACCCTTTGTGACACAACCTTGGGGACTGTGTCTCTGCATCTCCCATTCCTTTGCCCTTTAAAGGAAAGCGGAAGCTTTACAGAGTCTGGTGGGTCATGACCCACCAGTTTGTGAAACACTGGTCTATAGAATTAAAGAAATCCAATTATTGTCTCAGAGGAATCCTCAGTTATGTAATGGCTCCAGAAATACAGGTAAGAAGCTCTCCTTCTCCTGTCAGTCTGATTTTGACTGGAAATGTGTAGGAGAACTTGAGCAGCGTATAATGGAGATTTTTAAAAGAACCATATTGCAGAGAACCTTGCAAGCAAAGAGGCTCTGGTTCAGTGCCCACCTACCTGAAAGTAACCATCACTGTACCCAGCTGTTCTTGTTTGTGATTCCAGGCACAGGATTTCACAGTAAAAAACTAATTTGCTTATTAAATTAGCTAACTAGTCTCTTGTTTTGTGGACTTTATGATTGTCTAAAAAATTAATAGGTTTATTTTGGGATAAGGATAGTAACAGCAACAAGAATATTAGGAAATAGATGGGATTCATATTTTTAATTGGTCCATCTCTGTTTCTGCAAGTTATAAAAAATTTAATAATTAGATTGTGTTGGAGACTGATGTGGGACACTGATCAGGCTTAGCTGATGCCTGAATATGGTGCACAGAAAACTGAAAGGAAAAAATTTACTAAATAAATATAATTTAGAAAAAAAGAAAAAAAAAAACAGAGCTTTGTATTGTCATTCTCAGCCCAATCTTATGTTCAGCCCAATCCTGAGCATGTCTACTCAGAAGAAAATCCTCTTATAGTTAATGAGGCTTACTCCCAAGTACGCGTGTGTAGGATCACAGTGTGAGTTCCAAAAGCCAAATTTAATATGCAAAACTTGATACTATTAAAATCTTTATCAGAACAGAGCCTTATTACAACCAGATACCCCCCACTCACTAGTTCAATATGCACTGAAGGTTTCCAAAAGTCAATGAAGTAGACTGTGTCAGAGGCAGGGCTTCAAACGCCTCCGTAGCAGAATTTGAAAAGGCTTTTGCAGAAAGGAGAGACCAGCTGGGCACAGCATCTTTGAGGAGTTAAAAAGGTGGGCAAGGATGAGCTTTGTAAAATATCTTCACTGGAGGCCACCAGTACAAGCCCTGAATAATTAAGTTACTTGGCTTTCCGTTTTACACAATTGTATTCATTTACTGAAATCACTTGATTTTCATCAGGAGGGAGTCATAATGAAGCAAACCAACACTAAAGTATGCTGTTCTCACACCATTTTCTTACATTTACAGCCCAATCCAGAGCAACTAATCTGTCCACATAAGAGCCCTTAGGTTGCCCTATCTAACACTAGGTTGGAGCAACTGCAAGATGCTCCAGCCCAGTTACTCTGGAAGAGGCTTAGGGCAGAGCAAGGCAAGATAGGGTGCCCTAAGAGAGGTGGACCTGCTCTGCCCTAACTGGGGCAGCCTAAGCAGCTCAGGAGAGGCAAGTTGAGGGCATGTTTAGCATTGCCTAGGGCAGAGCAGTTACTCTGTATCCAAAGCCTGTTTCCAAGGCAGAAATGCCCTCTTCCAGCCCTCAGAGTTATACCACCTCAGGAGCAGGTATAGTAATGAGTAGACCCATAGGGGTCCATGATAAGGCCCGAGTAAGAATGGCAGTGCTGACCAAAAATCTGAGTTCTTGGCCAGCCTAGCTGCAACCCCTTCCTCTCAACCTCAGGATATGGAACAAACTATGGCTGCCCACAAACCTCAGGATACAGCAGGCCACTCCAAGAAGCCCCTTGTATTCACTGTAGAATGTACTGGCATCTCATCAGGGACTCCTTAGAAGGCAGGCACCCAGTGGTGTCACCAGACTGGTGCGGCTGGTGTGGGCTGCATTGGGGATGCGCTCCATATGGGGTGATGTGCCGGAGGAGTTTGACTGTCCTTCGGCAGGCCCCGGGCGTCAGCACACCCATTCAGGCCTGCTCCAAGGTGGAGAATCAGCCAGAAGCTGACACTTGTCTGAGGAGCTGGCCTGAACGGCCATCTGAGGTGCACTGCGCAGAAACACACTGAGCATGGCGAACAGCTTCAGAGGAGACTTCCTTAGAGCAGAGAAAGTCCGCGCCTCTGCACAGCCATTCGGCCTCACTCAGGAGGCAGAGCGGCAGCCGAATGGCTTCAGAAAGAGTACTGCACAGGCACCAACTCTGACGCCTGCACAGTCTCCCCCGAAGCCAAAAGGCTTCAGAAAAGTACTGTGCAGGTGTCAGAGATGGTGCCTGCGCAGGACTCTTTCTGAAGCCAGTTGGCTTTAGAAACAACTGCGCAGGCGCCAACTTTGGTGACTGTGCAGTCCAGGTTGGGGGGGGGGCGCATCTCAGGGATGACGCACAGACTTCCGCACCAGGTGATGTGCAGAGTCATGTCACCACTGTAGGCACCACAGCTGTTCCTTGTTCAGTGTGATCTGAGGGGTGTCTCCTCAGGAGCAAGTCTTCCCCTTGTGTCAATTACTTAGCATGCTCTGGAGCAGTTAGGGCAGCCCAGGCTTCCTGACTCTCTGGATTCAGCATAACTTTCTGCTCTGGATACAGAATAGTTAGGAGAGTGCAGTTAGGTCAGAGCAGGCTGAATTTGCTCTGGATTGCAGCCTTAGTTTTTATTACTTCTGGTGTGCTTTTTGGACTGCATAATGGTAATTTCATATAACCGAATGCTTCTCAAATATGTATGACTAGGAATTCTATGAGGAAATACCTAGAAAGGATTCCTGTCATGGGATCTATGAACATGAAAATTAACACAAAAATTAGGAAACGTGAATAGTTGGGGGAACATAATGGAATCCTAGGCATATTTACTTAAAGGTGTACTCCACTGAGTTCATGTTTTCTTACTTCCAGTTAAGTGTGTGAATGATTTAAAATTTATCCAGTAGGGGTTTCACCCCCCCCCCCCAGGGTGTCACTCAGTGCAATTTGCACCCCTGGCGACACTACTAGGTGAGAGATGTGGTTCTTTGAATATTGCCCTTTTTGGATAAAACTCTTTCTGTCTTTTCTTCCTGATGCACTGAGCAATCCAGGCATTCCAAACCATGGAGAAGAAACTTCTCACTAGTCAGCACTGCCCTTTGCAGACCAATGCTCAACTGGTGGACTCACAGTGGGGAGACATGGCCAGTGGGCACACTGGCATAGAGTACATGGCTGTCTAGCAGAACCCTCCTCCATGCTTTCAATGAGTGCAGCAGCCTGGATAATTTCTGCAAGAGGTTTATCTCCATTTTTTTAAAAATGGAAACACCTATGTGTTCTGTTGCCATTGTATTAGCAACAACATAAAATCAGGAAATAAAATATGCACAATCACACTTGCACATAAACACTGAATGAAGATGAATAAAGGGCCAAATAAATATTGCACACAGGTACATGGAAGAATAAGGTGACCTTGGCTAAAGTAAATATACCGTACCTACACACACACACACATACACACATACACACCCATTCTAGTATATACTGATGGGTAAGTTACTGAAAGGTAATGAAGTTGATGTACTTACTATATTGAGCAGTTCATAGATTAATAGTTAATGTGAAAGGGGAGACTTCGTCATGAGAGATTTCCTGGCAGAGTAACAAATGGGATTGACTGATTTATTTATTTAATAAGATGATCCTAAAATGAAAGTGGTTGTACAATCAGGTGGCAGGTAATGCTTTAGACATTTTTTTAGCTACCTCCTGATTAGATTTGCTTGCTTGGACGAAAGGAATGGGATCTGTAAGAAATTTCTCCTGTGTATCATCCTGTGTGCTCTTTCCTCAGAGTGGCTGCTGGAGCTGATTGGCAATCCTTGCGGATAAGAGAGTTAAAAAGGGCTTAGCCAGGGATTAAAAAGTGTGAAACTGACGGTCCGAAACATTGCTCTTCAATTTCAGGCTTTCTCCAGAAGTTGGATGAGCCCAGAAAACTCAGTGTCATATGCTGGAGCAAGAGTGTTGCTTGCAGGCAGTACTTATTCTAGGTTTAAATAAGAGTCAGGATACTATAATGGTTTTGGTATTGAAA
This sequence comes from Cryptoblepharus egeriae, assembly GCA_030015325.1. Lineage (NCBI taxonomy): Eukaryota > Metazoa > Chordata > Lepidosauria > Squamata > Scincidae > Cryptoblepharus > Cryptoblepharus egeriae. The sequence goes on along the minus strand of JAREYC010000001.1, from coordinate 63,679,906 downwards.
GTAGACCTAGAAGATCCAGGTTCAATCCTTGCTCAACCAAGCAACTTCCTGGTTGAGCTTGGGCCAATTACTCTCTCAGATTCATCTACTTCACTGAGTTGTGAGGACAAATGAAGAATCCATATGCACCACCATGATCTCTTTGGAGAAAGGCAGTATAAAAATATTAAAAATAAAATTAAAATATGGCCACAGTAATGATCTAGTGGACTCAAATCATAGGAAATTATTGTGCAAAACAGGAAGGGGGGGAAGAGAAAATGGCACACATGCACAGTGAAAAATTCTAAATCCAAATCAAGACCTGAATTATTCTTTGCACCTATCCCTCAATTGCCATAGAATCCCTCTATGGAAAATGGAACTGAGCTACACAGCCACATTTACTCATGAGTAAGCAAAGGTTCCTTGGCTTGTGTTCAAGTCGGACATAGAGGAATGTAAGGCCACCAGAATGGTCCCAATCCAGTGAAAGTGGAGCTCATCAAGTGCTCCAGAAGGCAGCTTCATCCCTTTCCCAAAAATAATTAAACAGAGGCTTAGGGCACAATCCTAAGAAATTTAGGCTGGCCTTACTCATCTGCTCTATATTTCTGTGATGGTGTGGGCAGGTCGGCATGAGCCTGTGCATTGGCCTAACACCCCATTCCACAAGGAATTAGGCAGAAGTGTCTTACTACTTAAGACTACTTGCACTTTCCATAGGGCTCCATTCATTTCTTTTTTTTTAGCCATACCTTTTTGATAGGAAGGAGATATTTCAAAGCTGTTTTTTTTCATTGGATTCTGGTGGAATCCACAGCCAGTACACAGCCAATGCTATACAACTTGTTGGGGTTATTCTGAATGCTTTTAGCGATTTTAGTGATTTTTGTCACCCACCCCAGTGTGTCACCCCCCCTTCGGGTGGTATCTGGAGCCCAGCCCCTGCCCCAAATCCACTGGTAACACTACTGTTGCCAAGTATTAATCATGGTATCCATCATTCATGAGAAAACTTACAAGGTGCAAAACTAATATCAGACATTTTGGGTGCAATCCTAACCATGTCTACTCAGAAAGTAAGTCCCATTGAGTCCCATTGTGTTCATTGGGTGTTATTCCCATGAAAGTGTGTTTAGAACTGCAGCCTTTGTCTGTTCTTTTGTTGTTGTTGAACTTGTTGTTGCAGGCCTCCGTCAGTCTTGAAAGACTATGGTATCGTGCTCAGAGCGGCATACGCTGCACGCGAAGCACGAAAGCCTGGGTTGGATTGTTATGGAGGATAGGCTGTTACCCAAGCAGCAAATCCCCCCTCTCCACGCCACTGAATTAGTCCAATGGAAAGGCAGAGCCGATTGGATCCAGCAGGTGTCGCAGAGCTGGGCTAAGGACACAAGCTCACCCTGTCTTGTGGGGCTGACCCGGGTCTCAAACCCTGGCCTGCAGGTTAACAGGCACAGCGTTTTAAATGCTTGCGCCACCCACAGCCCTTACACTGTTAGACAGTGTTACACTGTACACAGCTCTTACTCAGCCCTTACACCCACAGTTGAACTTACACTGATGGTATCACCCCATCTCTATCTTTTCTCTGGAATTCATTTATCTATCTTGTCAGAAGCACTTAAATCGATTATCAAGGCACAGTTTTCGATTTGGTTAACAAGATTCTAGCATGTATTTTGCTTGTTTAGGAGGACTAATGTCTCTGACATTCTGGGCTCATCCTGTTGGCAACTTCTTTGCCAGGCTGAGGAGAAAGGCCCTTTTTCTTCTCTGGACTGATTATAAATGTTGCAGCTTTGTGGCCTGCGCCTTTATTATTCAATTCCAAAAAAAATCCCAAGCATTGTCTGATTGCTGAAACCTATGATCAGTTCAGGTGATTCCCTCCATTTTTCAGTGCATGGAATATTTAGCTGGGGAAAATATCATCCAAGCAAAGCCACTAATAGAATTATTATTAGGCACTCATAACCACTAAAATATGCTAAGTTGGATGATATTTTGTGCACCAAAATATTCCTTGCATTGAAAGAGGGAAGTTATTACCTGGTTGAATACTACTACTACTACTACTACTACTACTACTACTACTACTACTACTACTACTACTACTACTACTACTACTAATAATAATAATATAGTCAGAAGCAGAAATCCAGTCATTCACCAATACAGTGCCTGGACAAATGTGCCACAGTAGCACTAAAGAAAGGGAAGATCACAGAAAGTGATGGCACTGAAATGCTGAATGGTCAAACCATTAAATGCCACCAGCCTAAAGCCTACAAATATCTGGGCATACTGCAGCTGGACAATATCAAGGACAGGCATGTAAAAACTGTAGTCAGCAAAGAATACATACAAAGGGTTAGAAAAATTTTTGAAGAGCAAATTAAATGGTGCCAACATTATAAAGGCTATAAATACCTGGGCCATACCTGTAGTTAGGTATACTGCTGGCATTGTGAACTGGACACAGAAGGAACTGGATGACTTGGACAGGAAAACAAGGAAATTAATGACCATTCACTATGCTTGACGTCCACATAGTGATGTTGACAGGCTGTACCTGCCTAGAAGATCAGGGGACAGAGGACTTTTGCAAGACGGTGGAAGAAGAAAAAAATGCCCTAGCAGATTATGTGCGAGAGAGCCAGGAATCTGCTTTGATTGAAGTCAGCAAGAGAAAGTTGTTGAAAGTGCAGCAGACCAACTATGAATATCGCAAAAATGCAATTCAGGCTCGGACTGCCAGTTGGCAGAATAAAGTATTGCATGGCCAATTCCTTGCCAAGATTGAAGGAAAGGTTGATCAGGGTAAGACCCGGTTGTGGCTGACGAGTGGAACACTGAAGAAGGAGACGAAAGGCCTGATACTTGCTGCCCAAGAACTGCAATGAGGACAAATGCCATCAAGGTCAGAATTGAAAAATCAGCCGATGACCCAAAATGCCTGCTCTGCAAAGAAGTGGATGAAACCATCGACCACATTCTAAGTGGCTGCAAGAAGATCGCGCAGACTGACTATAAACTGAGGCACAACTCTGTTGCCCAGATGATCCACTGGAATCTATGCCAAAAGTATCATCTGCCAGTGGCAAAAAACTGGTGGGACCACAAGCCTGAAAAAGTGGTCACAAATGATTAGGTCAAGTTTCTGTGGGACTTCAGGATACAGACGGACAAGGTCTTGGCACACAATACTCCAGATATCACCATCATAGAAAGCAGTAAGGTGTGGGTTGTTGACATTGCCATACCAGGTGACAGCAGAATTGAGGAGAAACAACTGGAAAAGATCTCCTGCTACCAAGATTTAAGAATCGAATTACAGCGTATCTGGTGTAAGCCAGTGCAGGTGGTTCCAGTGGTAATTGGCACTCTGGGTGCAGTGCCCAAAGGCCTTGGCAGGCACCTGAAAATTATTGTCATTAACAAAATATCACTCTGCCAACTACAGAAAGCCGCTCTTCTGGGATCAGCACGAATTATACGCCGCTACATCACACAGTCCTAGACTCTTGGGAAGGGTCCCGACTGGTGATGTGAATGAAACCAGCACAAAATTGTTCGCTGTGTATTTATGGGTAATAATAATAATAATAATAATAATAATAATAATAATAATAATAATAATAACAACAACAACAACAACAACAACAACAACAAGTGTTTTGTCATATATAAAAATAATATTGTTTTTATCTATGATAATGATGACGTGATATACAACATAATAATAATACGTAAAAACAATATATCATATTTGCTGGTCATATTTAGCATTTCTGAAGCCTTATTTTGCCTATGTGCTTAAAAACTTTCATCTAGCACTACAGTAATCCTTATATAAGGTGGTATTATTATCGTACAGTATTATTATTATCTTATAGATGTGGATGCTGAATGCTGAAAGTTCTTTTCCTAAATACTGGTAATATTATGTAGTTCATGACAGAAATGAAACTGTGAACTCCTGATTCTCAGCTCATCTCTAATACTCTTAACCACTACACTACAAGAATAGCAAGAACATTTATATAAATCCATACTGACATCTCACTATTTATGGCCACTTATTCATAAAGTGTGTATTTCAGTCTTCCACTTTTCCACAATGCTCTTCCTGACATTGAGACTGGAGTGGCTCAGAGTTTAAGACCATGCCTGTCAACTAGCAGGCTGTGGTTCAAGACCCGGTTGCTACAAGACAGAGTGAGTTCCCATCTCTTGCACAGCTCCTGTCAAGCCAGAAGTTCGAAAGCATGGAAATGCAACTAGATAAATAGGTACCACCTTGCTGGGAAGATAACTGTGTTCTGTGCACCTTGGCATTTAGTCATGCTGGCCATATGACCACAGAAGCATCTTTGGGCAATTCTGGCTCTTTGGCTTAGAAGCAGGGATAAACACTACACCCTATTGTTGGTCACAGCGTGATCATATGACCAGAAATTCCTGGATTTGTCTGGGTGTTCTCCAAAAGGGTTTCACTATCCTCTATTTTGGCTCCATTTTGGAAGTTTATGATGGTGCACAGTACCCCATCATGTCATATGTCACTGGATTCGTACTGAAAAGTAGAATTGAATGCAAAACTCTGTTTTGAAATATCTCCTTCCTATCAAACATTATGGCCAAAAAACTGTGAGATACAGGAAGCTGGACTAGATTGGCCTTTGACCTGATCAAGAGGGACTCTTCTTATGTTCTTATGAGTGTAACTTCTAATTTTTTTCCACAATGCTTTTTGGGGGGTGAGATATTTTTAATGTTTTTAATTATGTATTACTTTAGAGTGGTGGGATGTTTTTAATGTTTTGAAATATATGTTACTGTGATATGTTTTATTCACGTTGTTAGCTGCTTTCAGTCCACTTTGGCTGAGAAAGGTGGGATATAAATTCAATAAACAAACAAACAAATAAATAGAAACATACATTTTTAATGTACCAACATATAGACCAGTATAAAGACTGTGGTATGCGGAAAGCAAAGTAGGCCTGGCCTTGCAACTGTATTCTCAAATGTACAGGCCTTGTGTGTAAAGGTGTTGGAAGCTGAAGACTCTCAGCTATTTGAGAGAATGGGATCTTAAAATTCATTAGTCGTTGAGGCCTGGCTCAACAAGGGTTGTGGAAGTGCCTTTTCAAAGGAATAGCTGAACTCAGGAGAACCAAAGTCTGCAGGTTTGGTTTATTGCTTCTGACTATCTGGCTTCAGGGAGCCATTTTAGCACCTCACATTTGGTGGTAATGGAATATTCCTGGATGCTGAAGTCCTTCTGGAGCATTTTTTTTGTAAATGTGTCTTTTGATACTGCTCCAGGTTCTTGCCTTCCTCCTCCGATGCCATTAGTTCTCCCAGTGGATGTGTTGTTTATAAAATATATGTGTGCACGTTAGGGCAATATTTGGCTGCCATTGATTGGAGCCTGTATGCCACAACCAGAGGCAGCCGTGCCTGAAACCAACGGTGTTTAAACAAACAAATCAAGACCTAATGATTTTCCAATAACTCAGCTGCCCTCCTTATGTTTTTGAGATGCCATAATTTTTTCTTGGACGAAGAAAATGATGTGGAGCTTTGAATTACAACAGAAAAGGCTGATGTAAGGTGACTGCGAGAGGGTCGAGGGCTTTTATTTGCCACTGCTCCCTGATTGATTGGTGTTTCAGCACTTTTTAATTTCATGTTCTGCTTTGGCATGGCCTCACCACAAATGCATAAGCTGAAGCCATAGATCAAAAGTTAGAGAAGAGAATGTAGCCTGAATCAAGGACAGAACACCTTGTTCCTTCAATTGTTAATATTTTTATCCGCTTAAAGGCATAGTTTCAACAGCAAAAGCGCATCCTAGAATTACCATCCTAGAATTACCTTTCCCACAATGTGAGTCTGAACTTGGGAGTACAATATTGGGAGACTCCATCTAAGGCCATACTGATCATGGGCAGGAGATTGGTGGGGTGCCCCCAGCTCCCTCTCTCCTGATCCCTTCACTATTTTTCCTTCCATTTCCTACGTTGAAGAGAGAGGGTTAGGCAGAAGAATGGTGAACCAAAGGTTACCTGCGTGTCGAACTCTTTTCATACGGAGGGCTGAAGTTAGCATTAATGGTGTTTCCTGAAGACTAGTGTCCAATCTAATGCATGTTTACTCAGAAGCAAGTCCCACTATAGTCAATTGGCCTTCCTCTCAGGAAAGTATGGAGGAGAAGAAGCTTTTGGGGGGCCACATGAAATGGTGAGGTGGGACAGATTTGGCTCTCAGGCCTTGTGTTTGACACCTGTGAAGGGATTGAAATCCAGTTGGCAGAATCTGCTTTCAGATTCCACTACTTCAGTTATATCTTTTTTCTTTTTAATTGTCTTCCAAGAAACACATCACCGGTGTTTCTGTCAACACATCACCTGTGGTAAAACATGAGTTGGGAGCAGTGAAGACCGCTGCAGAAATGCTGTAGGGTTATGGCTGAGTAATGCATTGAGTAAGATGGTAGAAGGTATTGGTGCTGCTGATATACTCTTCCCCTTCCTGTTCTCCATCCACCTTCCTGAATTCACTTGGACTTGTGGTATATTAAAAGTTGGTGCAAATCTATAGACATAGCAGGACAATGAGAATTTATCTGTGGGTAAGGCAACAACGGGCTGTGGGTGGCGCAAGCAATTAAGATGCTGTGCCTGTAAACTAGCAGGCTAGGGTTCGAGACCCGGGTCAGCCCCACAAGACAGCGTGAGCTCTTGTCCTTAGCCCAGCTCTGTGATGCCAGCTGGATCCAATCATATTGGCTCTGCCTTTCCATTGGACTAATTCAGGAGAGGGGTGATTTGCTGCTTGGGTAACAGCCTATCCTCCATAACAATCCAACCCAGGCTTTCGTGCTTCACATGCAGCGTATGCAACGCCGAGCATGATACCATAGTCTTCCAAGGCTGATGGAGGCCTGCTTTAAGGCAACAAATATTCCCTTCCCTAAATGCGACCTTTGGGGCCTGAAGCTCCTCCATGGGATGCATTGCATGTCCTGTTGGCAAGGCTGCAGCAGTGCAGGGGGGGAGTTAGGGAAGATTTGGCTGGTCCACTCCTAGAGAATACTTATTTATTAGATGTCAATTTTAAAACTATTACCAGTAGCTTTGCTTCTTTTTTCTTCATGCTTGTCTTCTGATTTCTGAACCTTTTGGCATTTTTCATCTTATCTCTTTGCGTAGTTTTATCAGCCATGATACACAATTCTTTAAAAACAAAAAAGAAGTGAAAAGCTGAAATATTCAAGATGCTAAACAAATATTTGCCCACTGCTCATAAAAATAACTTAAGGGCACATCAGAGTTTGCACATTGCCCACTCCTGTGCTAGAAGTGTTGGAAAATGGGACTGTTTCTTAAATGTTTCTTTTTAATTAAACTGTACATGCCAAAGTTGGATATATCATCAAAAAAGATATATGAATCAAAATGCACCCATGTCAAGAGGAATCTGATTCATCACCATAATCTGGCGAACATTATGTCATAACATAGTGAGGGCTGAAGCAAACATTCCAATTGCAGAGACACAGTGATTCACATAAGTGCTGTCCCCGATGGATATCCATATGGGCTGCTCTGTCCTAATTAGACTGCCCTTTATAGCAGTGGGGCACATTTCTGCTGTTGTAAATGACCATATGATGATTCACTGTGCATGTCACCACCAGTAGTCACAGCTGTACCAGGCAGGAAAGGAAAGCTGGTGATGGGGGCAAGGAGGTAGGTGGAATGGGAGAGGGAAAGTGGATCTCAGTGGCACTAGTGTGCTCCAGATTGTAACCTCATTCATTGCCCTTTCCCTTACCCTCTGTGGAGTTGCACTAACACAGGGGAGAGAAAACATTTTAGCAGGATGACCATGTCATTTCTCTGACCCTGTATTGGGGACCAGGATGTTAATTTATATTTCAAATTTGAATAAATTTACATAAATGAATACATTAGACATGAAATTTATATGAATGAATAAATTTTAGTTAGCTTATTTATAATGCCTATGAAAACTGTAATACGGGCATGTAGAACCATGTGAGAACTAAAATGTTTGCCAAACTCTTTTTGCACAATACAAACATACAGACCAAGGGCACAATCCAGAGTAACTATGGGGAGTCCTTGCTCCGGTGTAAGAACAACTTACTCTAATTCCAATATGAATTTCCCATAGGTTTTCACTAGGTGGTGCAGTAACTATGGGTGCACATAAAGTCTCTTACGTGCTCCCGTAGTTACTCTGGATTTGGGGGCAAGTCAGAAACAGATGGAAACATAAGAGGTTCAGAGGCAATGCGGGTTAAAATAATGACTGCATACTAGTGCAAGCTCCAACAGTCTTTGATGGACCAGAGGCTCATAGGAAACTTGAGGCTCTTTGTGGGCTTATTCCTCAAGGACCAGAAATAGTCCCCATACTGGGGTTTCCACACCTGTACTAAATTGGGGAAATTGGTTTCACCTATTGGGGAATGGGAGGCTTGCCCTGAGGTAAGAGACCAAGAATTCCTTTACCATGAGGAGACCTCTGCACTTCCACCCCATCCCCTGCAAGGCACAGGGTACTCCATTGGTGTGGATGCATGATTGTGGTGGAAATTAAGTTAGGATTGGGCTGTAAATAAATAGCCTGTATGAATTGCCTATATTTGATCTGAAATATCCAGTCATTCTTAGATACTTGTCAAAAGTTTCATAGGAAACAAAATCTTACATATGAGCCATTTACAAAATCTGTCCAAGTAGTCACTAGTCCACCAAAATACTCCTGTAGAAATTGTCCAGTGTGGAGTCAATAATAGGTGGATTGGCCTACTTTGATATAGTACTAAGCCATCAAAAATTCTCTCAGAAGTGTCCAAATCACTCTATAAATCTCTAGCTTCCAAAAAGACAAACACTTGTACCAGATGGACAGACACTTGAATCTCTGGAGGAAAACAATAGATTTATTTTCTGTAGAACAATACTCTTGGCCCAGAGACACAAACTGCAGTATCTCTGACGGCTATCCTATAAATGTCGATGCAGCATTTTCATCCCTGAGGCCAGTGACCTCAGGGTCATATTAAGCTCACTGTACAGGTCAATATTAAGCTCACTGTACAGTTGTGTATTCTTTACTACAAGCTGGAGTGTCTAAGCTGGGTTTTTACATCATTCCGGTCACAATGTGTTGACAAATTACCAAAGTGCAGATCCTCCTGAAATATTTGGCAAGATGTTGAAACTTTTTTTTTTTTTTTTGGGGGGGGGGGGGGTATTTCCTTTGAAGTCCTTCAGTTTTTTTCTGACGTTCAGGAACCTCCAGATTAGCTGTGTATTTTACTTTTGAGAGGCAACATTCAGTTTTTCCTGCATTCCTACTTAATGCAGCACAATCCCTTTTCCAATACAACTGAAGCATTTTTTCTGAGTTTTTTTTTCTGATTCTCAAACTTACCCTTCAGTCCAGCGTAACAATGGGAGCACATAAGAGACATTATATGCATCTGTAGTTACTACACCACTTAGTGAATACCTATGGGAAATTCATATTTGAATCCAGAGTAAACTGTTCTTACACGGAGTATTTGTAATTACACATGTAATTGTTCTTACACAATAACCCGTAGTTACTCTGGATTGCACCCTTAGACTATTTTGGTGGATACAGTAAATTATATGTATGGTAGTTGAGTGAGTTATAAAGGGAAAAATGCCTGAATTCAAATCCACTTGAACCCTTGGCTTCTGTGTATTGACAGACAAGCATAACCTTATTGTGCTTTTGTTCAAGGAAAAGTTCTATGCATAACATTCTCTCAGTTACTTTGCTATTGTGTTTTCCACTACCTCTCTTGCAAATTAAGCCCTGTGAATAGAAAAAAAATTCTGGTTTTTTTCCCCCAGAAGATCAGCATCCAAGTGTGGTCAACATTTTGTGCATTACCTATGTATCAGAGATTTGCTGGAGTCACTGTGCTAAGTCACGAGTCTATAGACATGAGTCTCCAAATCCCCTTTTAGAGTCTACTCGTAAGTCATAAGTACAGGACACTGCAACAACTTCTCTTGAGCCTCCATAGAGTCAGTTTTTTACACAAGTGTGAGTTACTATAAGACATGAGATATGGCATAATTCTGGTAAGGCCTCCTCCTTACCAGAGCAAGCATACACTCACACAAAAGAGTCACAAGCATACACAAAAGGGAAATAGGACTTGAGATTTAGTCATGACTCTTTTTCAAGTCACTGGCCTAGAGTTGCAAGTCAGTTCTGAGTTAGTGATATCTGTGACTCAGGTTAACACAAGTTATGAAAAATGTGTTTTTGTGATTCAAGTCTTTATGAATCCAGTTCCTATCCCTGCTATATATGATTAACAGTAATATGTTAACCCAACCTCAGTAGGGTTGGTTATTTACCCCCAAGTCCTCTCCAGTTTTGTCTCCTATTGGCTTTCCATAGTTGAAACATCTCAACTTTTCTGAGGAGCTAGTCTTCTTCAGAGTTTAAAAGGAAGGAGTCTTTTTTCCTTTTCAATTCAGGAAAGTATTTTCTCAAGAATGTCTTCAACATATTTACAAGTCCATCAAGAGACAGTTTATATCAGCTTTGGAGTGAAGGCAGCAACAAATACTGAATCTATATAGGGTGCAATCCAGAGTAACTACGTGGAGTCATTGCTCCGGTGTAAGAACAATTTGCTCTGGATTGCAATATGAATTTCCCATAGGTTTTCACTAAGTGGTGTAGTAACTATGGGTACACATAAATCTCTTGCGTGCTCCCGTAGTTACTCTGGATTGTAGGGTCTGCCACAGACATTACACCTCTATGTGCATAGCTCCAAATATGTTAACATTCCCTAACCGCTATTTCATTACTGTCCCTAGGTAGATCATGGAATCCATCAAAACATCTACCTAACATATTAACAAATCAATGCTGAACCGATTTATTGGACTATGCTCTTTATGCCTAAGGCATTGAAGAAACAGCACAATTTGAGGTGGAGAGGCAGGAGTATAATGATTCCCAAGAAGATGACTTAAGCCTTATTCAAATGATCAAACACATATTGGATTGTTAGATGACAAACATAAAAAGTACTTCACCCATTCCTCCTTCATTATCCTCGTACATCTGACTGAATCCCTAAAACTTCTTATAATGTAATAAAACAACATAGACCATTTCCAATAAAAGAGAGCTACAATAAGGATATAGGATACACATCAAGACAAGACTGAGAGAGAGAGAGAGAGAGAGAGAGTGAGAGAGAGAGAGAGCATGTGTTTTGGAAAAAAAATGTTTTCATTTTATCAGAAAATACTTGACTTTTGTTAATAAAATAAGAAAGCAAGAGGAACCAGTTGGTGGAATTCTTATCACAGTTTCTTTCAGAAATCCCATGCTTTGTGTTTCTGACATAATAATGCTGAGACACAGAAGGAGCTTCTCCTTTTAAGTGTCAAGGATTGAGCTTCTTTTAACACTGCAGGTGAGCCTTCCCCTCTTGAAATCATTATCGAACTTCAGAATCTTCCAAGCAATGGTTGCCCTTTCTGAAGGAATATGCTTGAGATGTTTTCAGGACCCAACTCTTTCAAAGCACTGGCATGGCCAGAGGCCAGGCCCAGGAGACATTTTTTTCAGATCAAGTTCCAGTCTTTATGAGATGCACATGCCTTTCGGCAATTTGAATACATTTCAATTGATTCATCAAAAACTTGCTTTGCACTTTCTCATTTTCAAGAAATAGCCTCTCTTTTTAGTTTCCCCTCTTTATGGGGAGCCACGACTCAGTATATTATTTAGAAGGAAATACTTTTCGTTTCATGGGAACGGTACCATTTTACCTTACCATTAGAAAGGTAAAATAATTGAGGACTGCAACTTTAGGCACAGATTAGAAGTTTGTTTTATTGTAATTACATGAAATCAAGCATTGAATTTTATTCGGAAATTTGGAAGCTTTCAGAAAAAAAATTGTCCCGTATAGTTGTCACCCCCTGAGCATGTCACCTGCTGTAGCTCACACACCCCTGGTGATGACACTGGAGAGTAGAGTAAGTGGGGTGTAACTTGACCTTTCAACAGCCTCTACAGGAAGGCTTTGGAAGTTGAAATGAACTTAACTGTATGAGGGAATCAAATCAATAATAGCAGGCTGAAGTTACATTTCTTTTGACCCACAGAATTTGACTTATTACTTAAACACGTTTGGGGAAAGTGATAGATATTTTAATAATGTAATTGGAAGATCATTAGCCCCTTTGCCAACAGATACTGTTGACACTCAGTCTTGCATACCTGAAAGAAGAAATAAATAGCTGATGGCTCTCTCAGTACATCAATATATTTTAAAGGAAAAAAAAACTGACACTGAATTATTTGACATTTTAGTATCTTTTAAAAACATTATTCTAATTTATTAGACTTTCCTCTCAAAAATAATATGCAATGGAATATTTTATTTTGATCTGAATTTTTCTCTATGCCATTTTCTCTCCAAAGAGCTCAGGATAGTGTACCTGGTTCCTGCCATCCTTTTGTTGTCCCAACTCAGTGAAGTAAGTGAGGCTGACAGAGAGTGACTGGCTCAAGATAACCCAGAAAGTTTCATGATTGAGCAGAAATTTGAACCAGGATCTTCAACACCAGCTCCATCATTTTAGTCACTCTCCTCTGAAACTTCTCCATTTCCTCCATATCGTTTTTGAGATGTGGCAAACAGAACTGGACACAGTACTCTAAATGTTGCCTCACAATCAATTTGTATAATGGCATTGTAATTTTTGCCATTTTATTCTCAATCCATTTTCTAAATATTTCAAAGTGATTTGTTTCACTGCATTCTGCTGTAAATTACACGTTCAAAGGTGTATAACATGATGGGGTTATTTCTACAAGTCATGAATTTAACCATTTTGGTCAATTGCGGTGTCACCCCCTTCATGGGTACCCCCTTTCTAACACCCTAGTGATATCCCTGATCAGGACCATTTTTGAAGACTTACACTCTCTTGGACTGACCTTCCACACAAGCCAAGTCATCCTTGCTTATTTGGTAAAAAACATGGCTGTGCAGTTCACATCTATTTGCAATGCATTTCAAAGCAATCACCGGGGACCTCCCTCTGGGGTGATTTGTGGGGGCTGTGTACATTGGAACAGGACAATTCTGATGTCCTTTGATTCCTCTCAGCATTTCCTTTCCAATGGACATTTACCTACTCATAAGTAAAGCCTATGGGTCACTTTCACTTTCCATAGAACTCAATGCATATTTTTATTTTTAGTGATTTGACCATAACCTTTGATAGGAAGGTGTTATTTCAAAACAGATTTTTGCATTGGATTCTGTTCTTCAATACAAATCCAATGGTATATGACACGATGGGGTTTTTTTGCACCTTTGTGACCTTGCATTTTTTGTGTCCCCGAGTGTGCGTCACCCCCTTAGGCACATCACTTGGTGCAGGTTGCACCCCTTAGTGATGCCCCTGGCTTGGCATCAGGTTGACCAGTGGGAGACAAGAATGCAATAGGCTACATCAGCCCTTCCCAATGGGATAGTTTGCAAGTCCTGTCTGACTCCTGGCTTGTTCCTGACCCTAACCCCTAACTTTCCTGAACCCATGGCTCAGGATTCATAAGTAGATTCTGGCTGCAATCCTATACACACTTTCCAGGAAGCTCTGCAATACACAATTCTGAGTAGACATGGAAAGGTTTGTGCCCATATTGTTATATATTCTGCAAAGTGTCTTTCTGAGCATTGCCAAGGCAAATTGCCACATTATTCATAATTTTCCAAGAGTGTTAATTCAGACCTAAAATGAAATAAATGCTCCAATTAAAGCTGCCTATTTGCACTCATAATGAGATTGCTTGTTATTTTTATAAGATGCTTGTTATAAGCATCTATATCAAGCAATTACCTAAACAATACCCAACTCAACTGGTTATTATTATAATCTTTGTTATCTTTTTATAATAAATTCATTTCTTATTAAGAAGATAATAATTCATCTGAAATGCAGAAAAATGAAGCATTAAAACATGCTGAGACGTGGGCAAAGCTAACCATGTTTAAAGTTGCTGTAATCAATGCATCCATTATCTGATTAAACACAGGATTCCTTGTAATGTAATCTCCTCTTGAAATCAAATGTTTTGCTCATCCTTGATAACCTAGTAAGAGAAACATTCCTTGAAAAGAAAGCATTGTTATGCTAGGATGTTGTAATGGACACTTTCTATATGAGGAAAGGCTGCAGCATTTGGGACTCTTCACTCTAGAAAAGAGGTGCTTTGGGGGAACATGATTGAAACGTACAAAATTATGCAAGGATGGATAGAATGGAAAGAGAGAGGTTCTTTTCCCTTTCACATAACGTCAGAACTAGGGGACATCCATTAATACTGAATCTTGTGAGGGTAGAGACAGACAAGAGAAAATATTTCTTTACCCAGCACGTAGTTGCTCTGTGGAACTCCCTGCCACAGATGTGGCAAAGGTGTTTAGCCTCAATGCCTTTAAGTAGGGATTGGACAAATTCCTAGAGGAAAGGTCCATCATGGGTAACAAGCCATGAGAGGTGTGTAGAGGTGGACAACCTCAAAATGCCAGATGCAGGGGGTGCACCTGGACGCAGGTGTCATATGTGGTCCCTGAAGCATCTGGTGGGCCACTGTGTGATACAGGAAGCTGGACTAAATAGGTCCTTGGCCTGATCCAGTGGAGACTCTTCTTGTGTTCTTATATTGTTTTTATTCTATTAAAATGTGTGGCTAAAAAACCAATAGAGGTGGGGCAATGGCACGTAATTATGGGTTGGCACATAACATTCAGGTTGTTGCTCCCCTCCCCACATGGGATGATATGAACCCTAGTGACATCTTTGCACCCAGTCACTTGTTTATTTGTGTGCCTAACCCCCAAATCCAGAATAACTACAGGAGCACGTAAAAGACATTACGTGCAACCGTAGTTACTGCACCAGTGCAGTTACTGCACCAGTGAAAAACCTATGGGAAATTCATATTGGTATCCAGAATAAATTGTTATTACAGTAACTATGTATAAAGTAACTATGAGGAAAAAGGACTCCTCATAGTTACTCTGGCTTTTGCCCTAACTCTGGTTGTAACAGTATACTGAACTATGCAGGAAGCCTTAGGGCAGGAAGAGGAAGAGGGAGAGGGAGAGGAAGGAGCACTATTGCAGATTACTTGCCCCAACTACTGCATATCTGCATCATTATTCAAAGATACCCATTTATATGTTACTGGAGAATGAGTAATCGATCTTGCATCAGAGCTTTCAAAAACAGTAATAGCCATTTGATTTTATCCACATATAAATAGGACAAAAATAGCATGTATGCAATCTTTCTGTATACAGACAACTTCATAACAAATCTCATGCTTTCTGCCCTCTTAAACTGTAGAGGACAATGTAATCTACACTTGATTTAATTAAAAGTTTTGGAGCTGTAACATTTTAACATTTTGTTCAAGGCCAGAATGGGTTATTATTAGATGGTTTATCATGAGTTATTAATTAAAAGGCTCCTTTCTTTTTTTGCTCATGACAGCAAATCGCTGCTCCTGTGTTTGGTTCCATATAGGCAATCTTTACTCATTACTTAAGAGCCACCTTGAGGACTCTGCTGGCTGTAAAAAAATTGATCTAGATCAGTGTTTCTTAAAACTGGGTTTTAAGGTTTGGTAGGTCACAAGGCACTTCTGTGCCAATCCTGGTGGGGTTAGGCCTGTGCACAGCCTCCCCATTCCCCCATGGGAACAGGTGAATTGTGGGTGAGTTGGGCTGGCCTAAATTGGTTGGGATTGCACCCTTATTCATCTTTTATTCAGGGGCTGTTTTACTGTGTACCGTTTAGCTCCTTTTGATGATGTGAGTGTTTGCTCTATTCTGTACATGTGTATGCATGCGCATAGGTTTCTCCTTGACTTACCTATGAATAAATAGATACATATATAAAAATATCAATAAGATTGAATTTCAGGCCTCCGTCAGTCTTGAAAGACTATGGTATCGTGCTTGGCGCTGCATACGCTGCATACGAAGCACGAAAGCCTGGGTTGGATTGTTATGGAGGATAGGCTGTTAGCCAAGCAGCAAATCCCCCCTCTCCACGCCACTGAATTAGTCCAGTGGAAAGGCAGAGCCAATACGATTGGATCCAGCTGGCGTCGCAGAGCTGGGCTAAGGACAGGAGCTCACCCTGTCTTGTGGGGCCGACCCGGGTCTCAAACTCTGACCTGCTGGTTAACAAGCACAGTGTCTTAGCCACTTGCGCCACCCACAGGTCTGTGGGTGTGGCGCAAGCAGTTAAGGCGCTGTGCCTGTTAACCAGCAGGCCAGGGTTCGAGACCCAGGTCGGCTCCACAAGACAGGGTGAGTTCCTGTCCTTAGCCCAGCTCTGAGATGCAGCTGGATCCAATCGTATTGGCTCTGCCTTTCCATTGGACTAATTCAGTGGCGAGGAGAGGGGGGATTTGCTGCTTGGCTAACAGCCTATCCTCCATAACAATCCAACCCAGGCTTTCGTGCTTTACATGCAGCGCATACAGCACCAAGCACAATATCATAGTTTTTCAAGACTGACGGAGGCCTGCTAAGATTGAATACGTGTGTATATATTAGGTACTAAGCCTAACCTGGTTCTGGAATAATTAGTTGGCAGTAATCTGCAGAGACGGTGCATTTGTGATGGCCTCTGTCATGGGTTCCCTTGGTTTTACACCTCCCCCGCTCGCCTGTGGGAGTCTGCTCTTCCAGGACAACCGATATTTGGGTCTCATCCTCATCATCACCCCCCGGGCATACATCATCAGACTAAGTCGGGTAGGTACTGTCAAACATGTTTACTCAGGCATTCACTTAGTTCCACAGAATAACTCTTTTCTTTTTACAGGTCAACGTGACCATTCAACGGAGTCCCCACCACCATGAACAGGTAAGTCTTTTAACATGTCAATAACACCAATGTCTCTCTCTGCATGTCCACTCCTCACTCCTTTCCTCTCCTTTTCCAGGTTCCGCGTCCTGACTGAGCACTCACTTCCCCGCCTGCAGCACCGGTCTTCTCTTCTCCACTTAGAGTCAAAGCACGCAGTCCACTGCACACTGATGCAGGGTGGGTTCCTCAGATTTCTCAGGGTGGGGAACCTCTGGATCCTTTTTTGGGCTCTCCCTATAAGCCGAGTAGGTACTCCGCTCCTTCCATTGGAGTTCCTCCTGCCAAAGAACCCCTTGTTCCCTCCCCTCCCTCTCTCTTATATCCTCGACCCCTCCCCCCATCTCTTCCCGCCAAACTCCCGTCAGCGACTGGACCCCTCCTGGAGCGTACCACCTGGTGGATGGCCCAACTGTTATCCCTCTTCTTTTAGGTCCTCCATGCCCCCCCCCCCCGTCCTCCAGAGCTCCACCATATCGTCCATCCTCCAGACCTCGACGGCATCTGGGAACAGCTTGATGTCAAGGGGGGGTGGGTAATCAGGCCTGTTCCATATGCTCAGACTCTCCCCCATGTGTACCCCCATGGGTTCCATGTTAAAGCGTTCGTACGCATCCCAGTCCACGCCACAGCCTCTTATGTTTCTTTGGGGTCTAAACCTATTAGCTGACCTTATCACTCACAGTGTGGTGTGTACCAAATACTGAAAGCTCACCTTGGGGGTTTCCTCTGTTCAAACACAACTGTTTCTAACAGAATAGAATCAAAACTTAGGGTAAGACTGAAACATAAATTGGGCAGGCCTATACCTACTTCACATAACTGGTGTCTGTCCCAGTAATGAGACAAAAAGATTTTCAGGCAAGTTCTCAAGGGACTCTTGAATGAATAATCCCCAAAATTGGATCGATTAAATGGAATTGAGTCAAAACCTTCCAAGTGTGGTATTCAACCACTGCTATGCAGTTGGGATTGTCTAAAACAGGAACAAAACTGCCTTGCTTCTGTTTACGCAGCCTGTCAGAGTGATCAACGGGAATATGAATATATACGTATTAGCAGCTTCTTGTTCCATTTCATGTGACACCTGCTGAAGAAGATAAGGCAGGAGAACAATGGAAGTGCCTTCCTGTGCTACCCCAGGGTCAGATGCATTTCTTGCATCTTGAATTATGCAGAAGGAAAAAAGGGATGGTGTTTTGCATACCGAAAGCTCCCTGTTGCTCTCAGAGCAGAACGGCCTTTGTGACTCAGGTAGATAAACTGAGCAAATCCAGAACTCTCACTGGTTTTCTGGTCCTTGTCAATGAAGCAAAGAAAAGCACAAAGATCAGGGAGCTGATCCAGGGAAATGAAACTGATTATTCTCCCTTCTTCCTGTGGTGCCAAAAGACTTTGGAATGCTGGTCGTTTGTAGAACATAATTAAGAAGGACAGGTGAAAAGGAAATGCTGTCTTGACCAATATACCTGTGAATGAACTTCAGACCTTACTGAGTTAAAACACTAAGGTTAATATTGCTATATAATACACCGTGCAATACATTATATATAACTTTCATTATATAATGTACTAGTGGAAATTACCTGTTGTTGCGGGGAAAAAATTGAAATAATATTTGTGAGGTGGACATTGATGGGAGTGACAGATAATGTAGGGCACCGGAGGACACTGCTTGGCACCAGTGGGCACTAGGGACACCAGCAGGCACAACTAGGCACCAATAAGCAGGAGGCACCACCAGGCAGTGGTACTACCGGGCACCACTAGGCCCCACCAAGCAATGGGCACTACTGAGCACCACTGAGCTGTGGGCACCACTGGGCACTGAACACAATTGGAAATGAGGCATCCCTACCAGGCAGAACTGGGCATCAGCAGGCTCCACCAGGCTGCGGGCACCACGAGGCACCACTATGCAGCAGACATCCCTGCCAGGCAAAGGCACAATGCACCAGGGACCATCAACACCAGGCTGCAGTCACCAATAAGCACTGGGCATCCTTATTGGGCACTGGGCAACAAGGGACACTGTTGGGCAAGACTGGACACTGGGCACCACCATGCAGCAGGCATCAAATTGGTTCTTAGATATTCCTTACATCACAGAAGGAATATGCTCCCTAAATTGCATGCTTCTAGATCCAGGAGTTGGGACTGGATGTTGATGAGTCAGTTATTTTCAATGATAGCAGGCCTCCGTCAGTCTTGAAAGACTATGGTATCATGCTCGGCGCTGCATACACTGCATGCGAAGCACGAGAGCCTGGGTTGGATTGTTATGGAGGATAGGCTGTTACCCAAGCAGCAAATCCCCCCTCTCCACGCCACTGAATTAGTCCAATGTAAAGGCAGAGCCAATACGATTGGATCCAGCTGGCGTCGCAGACCTGGGCTAAGGACAGGAGCTCACCCTGTCTTGTGGGGACAACCCAGGTATCGAACCCTGGCCTGCTGGTTAACAGGCACAGCGTTTTAACCGCTTGCTCCACCCATAGGGACAAATCACATTGCACCCCTTTCCACCCCCTTAGGGGTTAAATGCCTAAAAATCAGTTCTTAATGGGTTCTTATGTCATGGAAGGAATGCACTTCCCAAATTTCATGCTTCTACGTGCCGGGATTTGGACTGGCCATTGATGAGTTAGGGATTCTTCAATTTTAAGTATAGGCACAAAACAAGTTGCACCTTTTTCACCCCCATTCTGGTTTGAATTTCTAAAAATTTGGTCCTTAGTGTTTGCCTACATCACAGAAGGAATACCCTCCTCAAATTTCACACTTCTAAGATGAACGGTTTTGTCTGAGGATTGATGAATCAGTGAGTGGGTCAGTGACTTTTCAATTTTATATATTGTACTAGCAAAAATGTACCTGTGTTGTGGGAGTAAAATTTCCCTGTACGTCATCCCCCATGCATTAACCCCCATGCACATCAATCCCCATGCGCATCAACACCCATGCGCAACACCCCCCCTTGTGCAACATTTCCCATGTGAAGCATCCTCCCCAGTGCTACCCCTCCCTCTGAACAACATCCCCCCAGTGTACCAGGCACTGAGCACCAAATTGGCTGGATGTTGATCCATGTTAAGTCTTCCATGATAAATATAGGACAAAAACAAGTTGCACCCTTTTTCAGCCCCTTAAGGGTTAAATTTCTCCACATTGCTTCTTGGTGGGTGTTGATGTCACAGAAAGAACACCCTCCCAAATTTCACGCTTCTAGGTCCAGGGGTTGGAGCAGACCATCTCTCCATCATGGATTCTTCACTGGAACGTATAGGGAGGAAAATACAATGCGCCCCATTTCACCCCCTTTCGGTTGGAATTTCTGAAAACCAATTCTTAGTGGATCCCTTTGTCAAGGAAGGAACACCCACCTCAAATTTCACCCTTCTAGGCCTAGAGGTTTTGGCAGGGTGTTGATGTCTGTATCTTTTCAATTATATATATACTAGTGAAAAGCGTACCTGCGTTGTGGGTGTAACATTTCTCCCTATGAAACACTCCATGTGCCACTTCCCCCATGCGCATCATCCCCCATGCGCAACGTCCCTCCATGCGCATCATCCCCCCATTAGCAACTTTCCCGAATGCGCAACTTCCCCAATGCGCAACTTCCCCAATGCGCAACTTACCCCATGCGCAACTTTCCCTCATACGTATCAACCCCAATGCGCAACTTTCCCCCATGCGCAACTTTCCCCCATGCGCAACTTTTCCCCATACGCATCAACCCCATGTGCAACTTTCCCCCATGTGCATCATGTCCCCATGCACATCATGTCCCCACGCGCATCATGTCCCCATATGCAAATTTCCCCATGTGCAACTTCCCCTGTGCGCATTACCCCCATGCGCATCATCCCCCATACGCATCATCCCCCCTGCACAACTTCCACCCATGCTCAACTACCACCCATGCACAACTTCCACCCATGCGCAACTACCACCCATGCACATCATCCCCTCATGCGCAACTTTCCCCCATGCACATCATCCGCCGATGCGCAACTTCTCCCCATGTGCAACTTCTCCTCATGCGCAACTTCTCCCCATGCGCAACATCTGCCAATGCGCAACTTTCCCCATGTGCATCAACCCCATGTGCATCAACCCCCATGCACAACTTCCCCCATGCGCAACTTCCCCCATGCGCAACTTTCCTACATGTGAAACTTTCCCTCATGCGCAACTTTCTCCATGCGCAACTTTCCCCATGTGCATCAACCCCCATGTGCATCAACCCCCATGTGCAACTTGCCCCCATGTGCAACTTTCCCCCATGCACAAATTTCCCCCATGTGCAACTTTCCCCATGCCCATCATCCCCCTTGCGCAACTTTCCCCCACGCGTATCATCCCCCATGTGCAACTTCCCCCATGTGCATCATGCCCTCATGCGCAACTTTCCCCATGTGCGTCTTCTGCCGATGCACAACTTTCCCCCATTCGCAACTTTCCCCCAGCGCATCATCCCCCATGCGCATCATCCCCCATGTGCAACTTCCACCCATGCTCAACTTCCCCTATGCACATCATCCGCCGATGCGCAACTTTCCCCATGCGCAACTTTCCCCATGCGCAACTTTCCCCATGCGCAACTTTCCTCCCATGCGCAACTTCCTCCCATGTGCAAATTTCCTCCATGCGCAACTTCCCCCCATGCGCAGCATCCTCGCCAGTGCAACCTCTTCCTCCGCAAAACATCCCCCAGTGCACCAGGCACTGAGCACCAAACTGGCTGGATGTTATTCAGTCTCCCATGTTAAGTATAGGACAGAAACACGTTGCCCCCTTTTCAGCCCCTGAAGGATTAATTTCTCCAGATGGTTCTTGGTGGGTGTTCAGGTGACAGAAGGAACTCCCAGAATTCCATGCTTCAGGCCCAGCAGTTGGGGCGGAATGTTGCTGAGTCAGCAATTCTCAATGCAAAGTATAGGGAGGAAAACGCGTTGCTCCCCTTTTCACCCCCTTCCCGTTGGAATTTCCGAAAACCGGTTCTTAGTGCACCCCTCCCTCACAGAAGGAACACCCACCCCAAATTTCACGCTTCTAGGGTGGGCAGGTTTGGCAGGGCGGTGATGAGTCAGTGAGTCAGTGAGTGACTTTTCTCTTTTATATATATATATAACTTCCTCCCATGTGCAACTTCCCCCCATGTGCAACTTCCCCATGCGCATCAACCCCCATGCGCAATTTTCCCCCGTGCACAACTTCCCCATGCGCATTATCCCCCATGCGCATCATCCCCCATACACATCATCCCCCATGTGCAATTTCCACCCATGCGCAACTTTCCCCCAAGCGCAACTATTCCCCATGTGCAACTTTTCCCCATGCGCAACTTTTCCCCATGCACATCATCCCCCATGTTCAACTTTCCCGCATGCACAACTTTCCCCCCATGTGCATCATGTCCCCATGTGCAACTTCCCTCCATGTGCAACTTCCCCCATGAGCATCAACCCCCATGCGCAACTTTCCCCCGTGCGCAACTTTCCCCATGTGCATTATCCCCCATGCGCATCATCCCCCATACACATCATCCTTCATGTGCAATTTCCACCCATGCGCAACTTCCCCAATGCGCATCATCCCCTCATGTGCAACTTCCCCCATGTGCATCTTCCCCAATGCGCAACTTCCCCTCATGCCCAACTTTTCCCCATGCACATTTCCCCATGTGCAACTTCCCCATGTGCATCATCTCCCATGCACATCATCCCCATGTGCAACTTCCACCCATGCACAACATTCCCCATGCGCATCATTCCCCCATGCGCAACTTCTCCCCATGCGCAACTTTCCCCATGCGCAATTTTCCCCATGTGCAACTTCCCCCATGAGCAACTTCCTCCATGAGCAACGTCCCCCATGCACAACTTTCCGCCCATGCGCATCATCCTCCTATGCGCAACTTTCCTCCAGGCTCAATTTTCCTCCATGCACAACTTTCCTCCATGTGCAACTTCCCTGCCTGCGCAGCATCCTCGCCAGTGCAACCTCTTCCTCCGAACAACATCCCCCAGTGCACCAGGCACCGAGCACCAAATGGCTGGATGTTATTCAGTCTCCCATGTTAAGTATAGGAGAAAAACACGTTGCCTCCTTTTCAGCCCCTGAAGGGTTAAATTTCTCCAGATGGTTCTTGGTGGGAGTTCAGGTGACAGAAGGAACTCCCAGAATTCCATGCTTCAGGCCCAGCAGTTGGGGCGGAATGTTGATGAGTCAGCAACTCTCAATGCAAAGTATAGGGAGGAAAACGTGTTGCGCCCCTTTTCACCCCCTTCCGGTTGGAATTTCTGGAAACCGGTTCTTAGTGCACCCCTCCGTCATGGAAGGAACACCCACCCCAAATTTCACGCTTCTAGGCCCAGCGGTTTTGGCAGGGCGGTGATGAGTCAGTGAGTCAGTGAGTGAGTGACTTTTCTCTTTTATATATAAAGCCATTGGGCCTTGCTCCGGAGATGGAGCAGCTGGCACCACCTCTGGAGCAAGGCCCAATGCGTCTGGGTGCTGGAAATTGGGCCCAACGCTAGCTACCGGTTTGCTAGCGTTGGGCCCAATTTAACTACCGGTTCTATAAACTGATGAGGAGCGGCGTGGGCCCACCTCTGGTTGGTGCATGGAGAAATCATGGAAATTTTAGCCCAGTTTTAGAATTTTAGTACCCAATTTATTCATTCATCTAATTTACATTTCTAATGTATTTAAATTTATTTTCTGGCCCTTGACACTGCACCAGGTATTTAATACAGCCCTCTGGCTGAAAAGTTTAGAGGTCCCTGGGTTAGAGTCTTAATGGGTTAGTGAAAGGCTCTGTGTCTTGTCAATCAGCAGGTCAGTGGTTTGAGACCCAAGTACTGCAAGATGGAGCGAGCTCCCGTCCTTAGTCCATCTGCTACCAACCTGGCAATTTGAAAACATGCAAATACAAATAAATAGGTACCACCTTTGTGGGAAGTTTCCATGTGCCTTGGTGTGTCATCACACTGGCCACATGATCATGGAAGCATCTTTGGACAACATTTGCTCTTCAGCTTTGAAACGAAATGAGCACTGCTCCCTAGAGTTAGTCATGACGAGCAGGACAACCTACAGGAGACACCTTTACCTTTATGGTCAAGAGGCATCATATGAAAAATAAAGGTAAAGGAAACCAAGTTCAAAAGAATGTCAACTAGCCTAATCCTATTCTGTATAGGTTTGTAGCAGAGGCTGCATATTGTATAAATACATCACCAATCTAATAACCCAGAAAACAGAGTTCCATTTTGGAGACTGTAAAATGGATTCAGCAGCAGACATGAGCCAGCTTTTGATTGTCCCTTGGAGGCAGAAGAAGTACAATCTTAATAAAGTTATATAGAGTCACACTTAGTACATTCCCTCCAAGGATTTTAAAATGTTCTGCAAAAGCAGATTATTTTTGTCTGTATTTTACTTTTATTGAAGGGGTAGAGAAGTGTATATTAAAATACAGCTATTGGAATTGCTACATTCCTGTGTCCAGGCTTATGATAATTTGAATAATGGGGGTAAGGCGAGCGGGGAGTATGTGCCTTTCCACACAATTTTGCAGCACTGATCAGAATCCTTTACCTATTGAGTTTCATTTTGTGGAATATAGGGGTTTGCAAATATAGGGGTTTGCAAATTTGCATCTAGCAAAAATGTTTGTTAATCTTCGATAAATTCCACAGATCTCATTGATAACTAAGCTAGGAAGCTAAAGTGCATGCATGGAAAAGTGCATTTGGGAACTGTTGAATATGAGAGAAAGAGAGAGGGAGGGGAGAGAGCGAGAGCGAGAGAGAGATTCAACGAGTTTTCTCTTTGACATACATAAGGAAATTTATACAAGAGGCAACATACAACACAACATGCTTTGGCTCAGCGCGTACAGACAATTCTATGAAGCCTATATTATACCTGGGTTAAACACCGTAAATGTTCAGATTAAGGCTACAATCCTAAAGACACTTTCCTGGGAGGAAGACCCATTGAACACAGTGGGGCTTACTTTTGAATAGACATGGTTAGGATTGTGGTCTTAGTCTAGAGAAGCAGTTTTCAACCACTCTGTTGTGGCATTTTGATCCTTTGTAAAGTCTCGACACTGCCGACACTGCCATGTTGGAGGGTATTCTCGTCTCAGCTCCATACAGTTGGCTGCTACTGGGTCTAGCCTCTGTTCTAGCCTGGCATTCTGTGACATCCTTTCTATAACATCCTCGTGTTCCATGACTTAAAGGTGATATCAGGAGCTAACCATAGTTCTATGACCACTTGACTGTTCTCTAATCCAGGCCTCCAATTAAAATCAGATGATTTTTTTCCCCCACTTCACACAAGAGAAAAGGGCCGACCAGGTAAGGTATGGAAAAGTCTATCTTGACGTGGACTGACCATTCAGTGGAGTAAAATTGTGGTTTTGCTGCCAAATTATGTGTACTGTCACACTGAGTCATGCATGCAATTATCTGAAAGAATAGGATGCTGAATGCTTTACATATATCTTCATGAGAAGTATTCCAATTTTTATTTCATAGTTTAGACAAATGAATATTTAATAGGTATGATTTATTATAAATATATACATATATATTTCAGTTATGTCAGGAAATTTATTTCATCGGAGTTTGCCACCACAGACAATCCTTCTCAATAACTGGGACTTTCCTAATACTTTGCATGCTTACTACTTAAATACCTTTGATTTTTGTTGATAAAAGATAAAGCTGTTTTCATCCAGCAAATTCTGTATAGTATTTGGATTAATCTGGTACTCCATCTTGTCTGAGATTGTGAGCCCTTTTGGGACAGGGACCCATTAGCTATTAATTAGCTATTAATATTTTTTCATTTCCTTTGTAAACCACTTTGAGAACTTTCTAGTAGAAAAGTGGTATATAAATACTGTAGATAGATAGATAGAGACAGACGGCAGACAGATATGGATATAAATGTTTTGCCGTTGCACTGATTGGTCAGAAGAACTGGAATGAATATGATAATAGTTCTGCAAACAAGCATAAGATTTAGGATGAAATCCTAAGCATGTCTACACAGAAGTAAGTCCTATTGTGTTCTATGGGACTCTCAGGAAAGTGTGTATGGGATTGCAGGGAACAATCTAGGGTAGACTTTTTTTAGTGGTAAAGAATTTGCAGTGGGAAATAATTACAGTTGGCACCGAAATCTTTGATCATCATATATACCTATTGATCAAAGGCCCCATTTGAGTGGCCTGTGATCCTAATAAATTCATTAAAAACGCAAGTGCTGAAGATCACTATTGTGGGAAAAGCTAGATTGCCTAAAAAAGTTGTGGTTTCTTCATCCTTATATCCTGCTCTCTCCTGATGCTCCAAACTGGGCTGCTCTGGGATTCTCTAAGAAAAGTGAAGATTTCTCCATTCTTCTGTGCATGATCTCCGAGTTCTTCCTAAACTGAGCTGGAAAGTATCAAGAGACTTCTTTAAAGGAGAAAAATGTGACTGTGGTTGAAAAAAAATCTTGTTTAAGATGCACCTTTTCAAATGGTTGAAGAAAAGATTGAGACAGACTGACCGCAGAATCATTTTTACATTTTGGAATTTGTGATCACATCCATAGTACTACAGAGAGAAGAAGTAACTTAATATTTCTATTTTTGTAGACAAATGAAGAAGAGGATTCAATCTCAGCTGCTTGGGATGACTGGCAAATATTCGGTGAATAGGGGAATTAATGCTATAGGTCAGATCAGACTGTGACCGTTCTCAACAACAAAAACAGACAAAGAATGTTTATATCAAGGTATTGTGCAGTACATATTCTAATTTTAAAATGAAAATAATGAACAAATCTAAAATTCCTTTTAGGACACAATCCCAACCAGTTTAGGATGGGATAACTCACTTCCTTTGGTGGTGTGAGGAGGCTACTGCAAGCCTGTGCACTGGACTAACTTCTCCACCCCCCCCCCCCCCCAAGGACTAGGGTAGATGGAAGTGGCTTATGGCATTTTGTGACATCAGTGGTGTAGCTAATGATCATGTAGTGCAAAGCTCAAAACATTGCCCCAGAAGTGTTATCACAACCAGAAGTGATGTCATCCCTGTGTATTTTTAAAAAGAAAATTGGGAATAAACCTGTCTCTTCCTCCTCAGCAGTTCACAACCCATTTGCTCTGCTAGAAAGCACTTATTTCCTATCTGGAGTTGAAGAAGAGTTTGTTGTTGTTCCCCCTTCCCGGTTGCAACAACAAAATCAAATTTCATTAAATAAAAAAATGAAAACTGTGTCTCTTTTTGGTTAGAGAATCTCTGCTGGTGTGCTATATTATAAGTATATAAAAATAAGAGCTGATTCATATTAACATCTTATTAGTTCCATACATTATCAGAATTATATCTCATTGGCTCTCAGAGCAACCAGTCTCAGCTGAGTGAAGAAAATCCACTTTTTGTTCCATAGGCTTCTGGTTAATTGGCCATAACGTTTGATAAAATTTACATATTCTAATGCAGCTTGTTTCATTGCATTCTTCATTAAATTACGTTTTCAATGATATATAACAAGACGGTATTCACACATATCCTATTTTTCACGTTTTTACCCACTAGGGGCTTGTAGCCCCCCTGACTTGTTCAGGGGCTTATGCTAGCCTAACTGAGGATTAGAATTGCAGCCTTAGTAACACTGTTTTTATAATCTTTCGGACAAAATTAAATTGATCATTATAATTGAAATGAATATTGTTCCTTAATCAATTTTGAGAGGTAGGAGTTTGAGAGGTAGGAGAAGGAGATTTGGGAAGGGGGAGGAATGTACAGCTCTTGGATTTATTTTAGATCAGTATTTTTCATGTCTAACAATTCAAAGTACCTCCAGAAATAACTGGTGATAACATAATTGTCAGTTAATTCTGATTTGGGGAGCCAGATGCAATGTAACAAACACCAAAAAGAGACTCTGTGTCGATGGAGGGCTTTTTCAAGGATACTTTGCAGTTTCCACTGTTTGCTTTGTTGCGTTCTTGGTCTCACTGTTGGCAGCAGAAGCCCTACAAGTACCACCAGACACCACTGGTGGTACCCATATCACTGGTTGAGAAACATTATTCTCTAGATTATTTTTGTAAAAAAAAGCCATGCATTTTCAGATTCTTTTGGGGGTTTTTAAGAAATCATGAGGTTTATTCCTCATAGTAAACAGAAATAGCAGATAGTGTCTTCCGGTTAAAAATCACATATAATTTGACATCATATGTAAGGCCTGTAACATAATGTCTCTGTAATTATAAATACAGATACCAAAACATTTTATTTTTGTCAGCAAATGTCAGTCTCTCTCTTACAGTTACATTCAATTCAAGGTCATTTATTATAATGGGAAGGATTTGTTTCCCTTCATCTATGCCTCATTTTAGTATAGGAACTGGTAAATTGATGGTGTGTGCTTTCATTACCTTCAGTGTTAGCTACGTATCTAGTTACCCGCTGTGCTTACTTGCCTAGTAGTAATTCATATGCCTTATGTAGGTAATATTTTTTATGTAAAAAGGAAATCTAGCCAAGATGGGAGTAGTTAAGAATAATTTACATTCAAATCTCTGTCTATAAATAAGTATACAGAAATAATATATATAATATAATTTTTCAGTTTTTTTCATTGCAAATATATTTGCAGTGGTGACTATTTAGTTCTGTTCTTGCCTGTTTTCTGCCACAGAATACAGCATGTACAAAGGGTATAGTTAAGGAAGAGCGTAATTCTGGGGCATCTAGAACAGAAGCGGTGATTTCACCTACAAGAGGACTTTGGTGCTGCCCTTGAAAGGTTTTCAAATGCTCCAACCTGAGGAGGAGGAAAACTGACCAGCAAAGAACTTGGGGACACAACCTAACCAGTTTAGGCAAGGACAATTCATCCATCTTTCATGCCAGCCTGGGACTTGCACTGGCTTAACCAGGGATTAATATTGCACTGTCAAACATTTGCTTACGGAAATGGTTCTCAAACTGTGGGACCTGCATACACCAGTAAACTGTGACCCAATTTTGGTAGTACACAAAATTGACAGTGCAGATAAGGCTATGTGCATCAAGGGTTAAACAAACTGCTATTTGAGGGAGAGCACTGCTGCTCAGATAATGTTGCCATATGTCCTGAAAAACAGGGACAGTCTCATTTTGGGATTTTGTTCACATACTCTCAAGTGTCCCGTTTTTGTAGAAGAGAATTATGGCAACCCTACAACCAAGCATAGTTATAGCTGCACCCCTTGGCATTCATAAATTGGGCAGCAGCCTCCAAAAAGTGTAAAAATCAGTGGACTAGGGGCATCTGTTAATATCAAAGGACAGCAGTTTTCATTCTTTTTACTCTCGAGGCACACTGACAAGGTGGTAAAATTATCAAGGCACATCATTGTTTAGACAACAGTGCACTGATGCTGAGGGGCTCCCATCCCCCAAATGCCCTGATAATAAATTGCCTTCCCCGAACATCCAAAGCACACCTGGAAACCATTCATGACGTATTAATGTGTGTCATTTAAAATTTTATTAACTTTCCCAACACCTGTCTAAGGGACAGTAGTTCCCATCACCTGCCTAAGGGACTCACTACATTAGGATTCCATCCTATACACCTGCTATAATTCCTGCTGAACAATTCTGAGTAAAACATGCATAAGCTTACACTCTTGTAGCACAACCCTATTCCACCCCAATGATGCACCTGCACTAAGTGTGTGCTACATCCTGTGGAGGGGGAGAGTTCTGGAGGTCTCCAATGGGTAGAAGAATATTTGTTCCATTCTCTTGCCCTGATCAGACAGTTATACCACTGGAGGAAATTTGAGAGGACCTGGCTTTAGGTCCAAGAAAGAGGTTTAGATTTGGTGAATATTGCTGTTACCAAACTTGCCATTTTCCCAGACTGACCCTACAATCCAGAGTAACTACAGGAAGACATAAGAGGCACTTACTCTGGATTGCTCTATACATTTCACATAGGTTTCCCATAGGTGGCACCGTAACTACACCGGTGTAAAAGATTCCATTGTTACTCTGGATTGTAGCCTTAGTGCTCCTTTTCCTGCCAGTTTTGCCTCCCCATTCAGCTCTTCCCTTCCCCTCATCGCAAATACATGAGTTGTTGCCCAATTGAGGGATTGCAGAAAAGGAATCAGTTTCCATTTGATGAGAAAAGCCCAGGATTGCTAAAAATGAATTGAGGGGGGAAGAAATGGGAGGGAGGGGATTTAGCCTGCTTTAGTTACTTGCCATTTAATGTATCCTGGAAGGAGGAGGTGATATTAGAGGTGCAGGCTGTGAAATTCATAATCCCTCAAACTCCAGCAAAAAAGCCGCTCCGACCTCTTACAGGAATGGTCAAGTAAAAAAATTCCTCTACCCTGCATTGTACCACTCATTGTCAGGTGCAGACAAGGAGCTTGTGCTTGATCTGTCCTTTATCTCTGCAGCATTTGCCCAGCAATTATACTAGAGGAAGAGAGTCCCAATTTATTTATCCCCATGAATCCTTGTGTGCCCCCAACTTGTTTAGCATGTTTGAGCATGCTTGACTTTACAGGATCAGTAGTCTAGTTGTTGTTTGTTACTTAAACACCAGACAATCTCGCCGATCAAGCTCCTACCTGTTTGGAAAATGTATGAGAAACACAAATGCTTTAGGGACTCCATAGATATTGGAAAACATATCGGCATCCATTACCTGTGCTCTGCTTCAGACAAATGCAGGCTTAGCTATTACCGCTTGTATGCCTTCAAGGACAATAGATGCCTACAATTTTGTTCTACAGAACACCCAATTTGCTTTGTGCCTACTTGAGTCAGCTTGCAATATCCTATCCATCTTTTCTCCATACCTGAAATTCACATCTTGTCCTGCAAGCTGATCAATTTCATCTTCTTCCAATATAAGCAAGTGCATTCCAATATGTAGAATTGTTTATTAGATCCTTCTTAGGCAGTGGTTTAAAAATGGAGTGTTGTGGCTAGCAGATAGCACTTTTTTTTACTGGGAGCTACATCATGTGCAGCATTTTCTCTCTTTAAAAAAAGTATGTGTTCATAGAAGAAGGTCATGAAAATTTCTAACAGGAACAGACATATACCTAGCAAACCAGATTGTTGTCACCAGCAATGGATTATGCCATTCTTCATAAGCGGAAATCAAGCTAGCCAAGTCTGCATCATACACATTCGTAGAAAAAAGGCAAGCATGGCAACCTCAGCAACATGTTCCTGGGTTATGGCCAGTGGTGGGCAGCAGCAGGTTCGCACCTACGCTATAGAACCCGTTCTTAACAGGAGATAGTACATATAAAGTTTAAAAATAGCCATTTAAAAGTGGCTGCCAGATGGACAGAGAACCGGTTCTTAATTTCTTTGAAGCCCATCACTGGTTATGGCCCCTTTACCTTCCAAAACGTCACTGAGAAAAATTGGGCCATGCAAGGGCCTCTTTCACCCCTCCTCCCAAATCCTAAATATATTGTGATAATAGATGTGCATTTAGTATGGGTTAAAGCTGTAAAGGAAACACAGCCCTGGACAGGCTAAAATTAAGGCACCCAATTTTTAATGTTGGAATAAGTTTGTTTTGTATTGTATATTTTGTTTTGTCATGGCCCAGGCCCTTTGGAAATCTAATCCCTGTTTTTCTGTGGCATTCAGCCTGGTAAACTGTTTATAGTTCGGTATGTGCTACATGTTGTATCTCACACAGATCTTGGGGAAGGCCATGCTTAAACTCAGGGTACAATCGATCAACAGTATTTATATACAGTTTTTCAACAAAAGTTCACAGAGCAGTTTACAAAGAAAATGAAATAATTAAATACTAATGAAATAATTAATCATAAACAATTTAGGCCAGCACAACTCTCCTGCTCCCTCTTCCTGTGGTGGGGAGGAAGAGGCCAGTGCAAATCTGTACACTGGCCTAACCTCCCCTGAAGTGGCACAGAAGTGCCTTACAGCACTTTTGTGAAACCCCCAGGCCTGCATGAGACTTGTGTTGGCATAACGGGGTTTAAGATTGCAGCTTTACGCCGCAATCCTAACATCCACTTAGGCTGGCATAATCCCTTGCATAAGTCCCATTCTGGTCCAAGAGTGTCACAAAAGTGCCATAAGACACTTCTGCCCCACTCCTGAGGGGATTAGGCCAGTGCACAGGCATATGCCAACCTCCCCACACCACCATGGGAAGATGTGCCAGGTCACTTATAAAGGCCTACATTGGTTTGGATTGTGCCTTCAGTGGTGTAGCTAGCTATCCTGGAGCCTGGGGAAAGGTTTAAAATGATGCTCCCATGTCACACCCAGAAGTGACATCACATTTCTTTTTTAAAAATTAAATTTTTTTAAAAGTCTGCCACCTTCCCTCACACCCAGCCTACTCCTGCCTGCCCCCAAATGCAATCAGAGTCTCTTGCAATGTACTCCCCTTGCTCTCCCATTTCCCCCTAACCCTAGCCTCCTCCTGCTTGCTCCCAAGTCTCTAATCATCCCTCAAACCGCAGGAGCAAGGTGAGAAAGCTGCCAGAGACTTGATTCCTACTGTTCCTCTTGCAAATAGTGATGTTTTCCCCAGCACTTTCTGCAAGAGATATGAGCAAAGACATAGGAGCATTCTTGGCCAGGTTGCAATTGCATGAACTATAGCTCCAGGCCTGCTATAGCGCCAGACTATAGCTCCAGGCCTGCACCCAAGTGCCATTTCTACCCCTGAACTCTCTCAAGCTGCACTACTGCTTAGACATCAATATATTCCCCAAACAAATCCACATCCAGCTGAGCATGATGCTTCTTCTACACCAAGGTCCTTACCCCAAAAATTAAATAAAAAATAAAAAGGCAGTGTTTGAATACTCCTGTGGATTTCCTCACAATTCTTGTTGTAGAAGTTTCTCAATCCACAGCAGGCATGAATGGTGAACTCTTAAATTCCTTGTTTCATGTTTTCATGGAATGAAATTTTTACCCCATGTTGCTCAGATTAAGTTGACAGTGTAAGATAGTATCCTTGTACACTCTCTATATGTCTCTGAAAGATATATCTCTCACCATCATTGCTGTATTTTGAAGTGGTTATCCCTTGGGCTACTGAGCTGTGGATGATGAAGGAAGCTGTGCAGGGAAGGACACCAGGCAGGAATGTAAGGTTGGGTCTAAGATATAGACAGCCCTGCAGAAGTACGATAAATCCTGTGCCTGTTCAGCTTGGGACGGCCACACCACAAGCTGGCCACCTGCACTTTATTGCAAATTTTATTTAAAAATAATGATTACTTCTATTTTAAATTCTGTTTAAAATAAGTCCTGTTTAAGTCCTGTTTTAAATTCCTCATTAGACAGGTTCAGAAGATAAAGAAATGAAAATAAAGGAAACAATTATCTTATACAATGAAAGATTTGTTTTCCTTTATTTTGATATATGAATATATACTGCATTTATATAGAACACAGACCAGTTTTCCTTAGAGATTTCTCCCCCTTTTTATAAAATGGAAAAGAGGGAGGCTGTTATCACTTCTTTGGAATATATTTATGCATATTTCATAGAGCCTGAAACCACTTATGGATTAAAGTTCTCACTTTGTCTAGCTGTGCAGGAAAAGCTGATAGGCATAGTGCGGTGATAATTTTGAATATTATTTGCTTTGCTATCGGATGATCTGGCACCAATGTTATGTAGCTGGTTGAACATTACCACAATATGGAACTATGGTTTGTCATCCAAAATGCTACAAATAATGGTAGAAACAGCCATGCTGCAGTGAATACATTAGAGAGAGAGAGAGAGAGAGAGAGAGAGAGAGAGAGAGAGCACCAGTTAGGAGGCTCATTTAGATATGGGCATCTTCTCCTGTACCGGTATCAAATGGGGGGATAAAGTGTATCGATATCCTATAGCAATATCAGTAGGGTCAGTCATGATGGTCAGACATGACTTTAGAGTTTGATCAAGTATTGCAACACCCATCAGAAGACCTGACTGACCAAGACTGATCTGTGAAACTTCAGTAACAATGAAAAGTCACTGTATTTCCATTTGGGATTTTCTTTAGCATGATAAGGTCTCTACAACTTCCCAAATTTGATCTGCGTACTGTAGATGCCTCAGATGAGATAAGCTCTAGATTATTACACATTAGCTGGACATTAAAACTCAGCCAAGTCAGCCAATCAGCTAAGGGTACAATCCAGAATAACTACGGGGAGTCCTTGCTCTGGTGTAAGAACAATTTACTCTGGATTCCAATATCAATTTCCTATAGGTTTTCTCTTTGTGGTGCAGTAACTATGGGTGCACGTAATGTCTCTTACATGCTCCCATAGTTCCTCCGGATTTTAGGGCCTATCTTATATGACCAAACTATGTGGAACCTAAATTATAATTTTTGACAACAAAAAAGATAGGAACAGAACTGAAAAACTATCAATATTTAAATATAAAGTGATAAAGGGCTAGCCTAGCTTTAATAAAGAGGTGATCAATAATATAATTAATACACACCAGTCACATAATCTGGGCAATAAAAGATCAGTTTCATCCCCTTTAACCTCCTGCAGCCTTCATGTCACTCCTGAAATATGGCTGTTTCTGCATCTTGTTTTCCATAATCAGGTGTCCATAAAATACCAACATATAGTTCATTTCTCTTTTTTGGTAAAGAAAATAAAAATTCAGAATGACCTTTCTAAACTTTTCACTCCTTGGGAAAAAGGAAAACAAGTGTTTGATGTTCTTTGGCAAGTGACATTTGCCTACCAGGTGCTGGCAGGTTTGATAGTATCCTGTTGCTACAAGTATGGCTCGTGTCAAACAAAAAACAAACATATAAGAGAACCTGAAGAACTTCTAAGAACACTGAAATCAACAGCTCTTTGAGATTTGCTTCCCCGCTTCTCATTGTGCCCCACATGTAGGACTTTCAATGAACCCTCTAAAAATGCAAAACACAATATGCGTTTTCTGTGAAGATATTTTTTATACACTTCTGGAAAGGATACAGATGGAAGCTTTCTTCTTGTTAAACTGAGAGGAGGCAAACAAACATAAATCCACTGTACTTCTAAAGACTTAACAAGTACAATTTCCTTTTTTCCAGAACCAAAATAATCAAACAGAAAAAAGCAGTTTAGCCTCAAGTTGCATTCAGAAAGTGATTAAAAGCTCAGAAGAATAACAGAATTGGCTGATTGTTGTTTTTTTTCTGCTGGGTATTTGGGGGAAAGGATGGTGATGATGATGATGATGATGTACTATTTCACAGTTGCCAAGTGTTTTGACTGGAATTGGCTCTATTGTGATTTGGTTCCTATCCAAGGAATTAGGAATCACAAAGGTATCGTCTCAGCATGTGTGAAGTTCCCAGGACTGCTGCTTTTTGTAATAGGGCAGTTGTGATCTTCCGGAGGCCCATTAAGTTTAGAAGTTCCTGGAGACTTAATGGAATCGCTCCAAGAGCACCTATTATGATTGGAATCCCAGTGGCTTTCTTTTCCCGTATTCTCTGAATTTCTATCTGTAGGTCCTTATACTGAATGATCTTCTCATGTTCTTTCTCTTGAAGCCGACAATCTCTGGGTATTGCAATATCAATTATCTAGACCTGTTTTCCTCAACCCCAGTGATGTATTATGTATTATGTTCCAAGTGGCAGTTGGTTTGAATACAGAAGTCCCACAGGATTTTGGCCTGTTTATTCCTGACTACCTTTTCTGGTTTGTGGTCCCGCCAGCTCTTGGCTGTGACTAGGTTGTACTTTTGGCACAGATTCCAATGTATCACAGTGGCCACTTTTTTGTTTCTTTCCAGATCGTCTGTTTGGGCAATCTTTCTGCAGCCACAGATGATGTGTTCCACTGTTTCTTTGGCCTTCTTGCATAGACGGCACTTGCTGTCTTTCTGACTCTTGTCTATTTTGGCCTTTATCACATTTGTTCACAATGATTGTTCTTGAGCTGCTAATATCAAGCCTTCTGTTCCTTGTTCCTTTCATGTTCCTTTCCTCAGCCACTGCCATGTTATCAGTATTAGTATTCTCTTGAGTGTTGTTTAGGTATTGCCCATGCATTGCCTTATTTCGCCACCTGGCTCTTCTGTTCTTAACCATCTGCACTTTGTAATCCCACTCTATTTCATCGTTATTTAGGATACTCTCCTTGTCAGCCTCTTTTAAGTGTTCTTCTTGACTTCCCCTTTAATACTCTGCCAGAGATCGTTTTTCCTCTTCCACTGGACTTGAATTATGCCCCGTCCTCCTTCCTTATGTGATAATACAGTATAATCTGATCACATCACTTTGTGGGTATAGTGATAGTCATTATTTTTCAGGTTTCCCTATCCCTCTAACCCTAAGTTCTCTAACCCTACAATCAGGTTCTCCAAGTCAATTTGAGTCAATTTAACTATGCCAGCAGTTTATTGAACCACAGGTATGGCCCATGGGCGCAATCCAGAGTAACAATGGGGAGTCCTTACTCCAACATAAGAACAATTTACTCTGGATAGCAATATGAATTTCCCATGGGTTTTCACTAGGTGATGCCATAACTACATCGACGTAAATGTCTCTTATGTGCACCCATAGTTACTCTGGATTGTAGGGCATGTATTGATGGCTTGGATGGTATTGCCAGCATTGAGTTTTGATTTTAGAATTTTCCAGACTCTTCTGATGTATATCTTGGCTACCCTGGTCTTGACTTCTCTGTGTTTAATATTGTCAGCTTGGAGTATGCCATGGTATTTACAAGCTCTTTCTGGTTCAAGACTTTTTATTTCACTATTGTTTGGCATCTTCACTCCATCCATAGACATAAGTTTTCCTTGATTTATTGCCAAAGTTGCACACATTTCTAGACCAAATTCCATTGATATGTTGGTACTATAAATCTGAAGTGCATTTAGCAGTGATTTAGTTTCAGATTGTGACTTCCCATACTGTTTGAGGTCATTCATGTAAAATAGATGATTGAGCTTTGTTGATGACTTTGAAGCCTGATACCCTTGGCCTGTTTGTAGAGTATTTTGGACAATTGTATCAATGCAATCACAAAAAGTAATGGGGAAAGTGAAGCTCCCTAGAATATGCCTCGCTGGATATTGACATTGCCCACTTTTTCTCCATTTAAGATTAATTGTGTTTTCCATAGAGCCATAGATTTTTCTACAAACTGTTTGATATTGTTGCTAATTCCAATCATTTCTAGGGACTTGAGTATCCCATTAGGTGGAAGTGAATCAAAAGCCTTTTTGTAATCAATCCAGGCAACATGCAAGTTTGTTTTCCTTTGTTGCTATTTTCAAGAATCATCTTGTCAATTAGAAGTTGGTCTTTTATTCCTTTTGAGTTTCACCTATTTCCTTTTTGTTCAGTAGAGAAAAAATTGTTCTTCTCTAAATGGTCCTGAATGCCATAAGATATTATTCCTGTCAGTAACTTGAAGGTGGTCAGGAGGCAGGTTATTGGTCAAAAATTGCTTGGAGTTGCCCCATTATTATTATTATTATTATTATTATTATTATTATTATTATTATTATTATTATTATTATTATTATTCATCTTTGGACTAACAATCAATCAGCCTGAAGAAAACACAAGTCATGGGTCAGGGTGTGGATCCACCTCCCTGTATCTCTGAACATGAACTGGAGGTTGTCCATGACTTTGTGTACCTTGGCTCAACTATCTCTGACACTCTCTCCTTAGACTCTGAGCTGAATAAACGCATTGGTAAAGCAGCTACTACATTCTCCAGGCTTACAAAGAGAGTATGGCTTAATAAG
Organism: Cryptoblepharus egeriae; assembly: GCA_030015325.1. NCBI lineage: Eukaryota > Metazoa > Chordata > Lepidosauria > Squamata > Scincidae > Cryptoblepharus > Cryptoblepharus egeriae. The sequence continues at coordinate 63,642,086 of JAREYC010000001.1, read as the reverse complement.
AAGCTGATGGAACATACAAAGATCCAGGTCTATAGAGCTTGCGTCCTGAGCACACTCTTGTACTGCAGTGAGTCTTGGACCCTTTATGCATGGCAGGAGAGGAAGCTGAACTCCTTCCATATGCCATGTCTCCGACGTATTCTTGGAATCACCTGGCATGACAAAGTCTCAAATGACACAGTATTGGAATGTGCTGGAATCTCTAGCATGTTCACACTTCTGAAACAGCGGCGTCTACGCTGGCTTGGGCATGTCGTGAGAATGGCTGATGGTCGGATTCCAAAAGATCTCTTATATGGAGAATTAGTGCAGGGAAAGCGCCCAAGAAGGAGACCACAGCTGCGATACAAGGACATCTGCAAGAGGGATCTAAAGGCCTTGGGAATGGACATCAACAGCTGGGAAACCTTGACCTCTGACCGTTCAGCGTGGAGGCAAAAGACCCAGCATGGCCTTCTCCAACTGGAAGAGACACTTGTTTGGCAGGCTGAAGCAAAGAGACAGACCCGAAAGCAGCGAAACCTGGGACCTGGGCAGGGGACGGAATTTATTTGTCCTCAGTGTGGAAGGGATTGCCACTCTCACATTGGCCTCTTTAGCCACACTAGATGTTGTTTCAGGACCTCCAATCAGAGCACGATACCATAGTCTTTCGAGACTGAAGGATGCTAATAATAATATTATTCATTCATTCATTCATTCATTCATTCATTCATTCATTCATTCATTCACATCACCAGTCAGACCCTTCCAAAGAGTCTAGGACTGTGTGATGCAGCGGCGTATAATTCATGCTGATCCCTGCTTACTGGGTAAGAGACACTCTTTCAAGTGGGTGTTCCTCTTTTATTTAGCAGGGGGAGAGTAACTGGCCCTACACACCCCAGCAATGTCTATTCTAGTGGCTTCTGCTGGTGTTCTTTTTGCACTTTAGATTGTGAGCCCTTTTGGGACAGGGACCCATTAGCTGTTAATTAGCTATTAATTTTTTCATTTTCTTGTAAACTGCTTTGTGAACTTTTCAGTTGAAAAGCGGTATATAAATACTGTAGATAGATAGATAGATCCCAGAAGAGCGGCTTTCTGCAGTTGGCAGAGTGATATTTTGTTAATGACAATAGTTTTCAGGTGCCTGCCAAAGTCTTTGGGCACTGCACCGAGTGTGCCAATTACCACTGGAACCACCTGCACTGGCTTACACCAGATACACTGTAATTCGATTCTTAGATCTTGGTAGTGGGAGATCTTTTCCAGTTGTTTCTCCTCAATTCTGCTGTCACCTGGTATGGCGATGTCAACAACCCACACCTGACTGCTTTCTATGATGGTGATATCTGGAGTATTGTGTGCCAAGACCTTGTCCGTCTGTATCCTGAAGTCCCACAGAAGCTTGACCTGCTCATTTGCAACCACTTTTTCAGGCTTGTGGTCCCACCATTTTTTGGCCACTGGCAGATGATACTTTTGGCATAGATTCCAGTGGATCATCTGGGCAACAGAGTTGTGCCTCAGTTTGTAGTCAGTCTGCGCGATCTTCTTGCAGCCACTTAGAATGTGGTCGATGGTTTCATCCACTTCTTTGCAGAGCCGGCATTTTGGGTCATCGGCTGATTTTTCAATTCTGACCTTGATGGCATTTGTCCTGATTGCCTGTTCTTGGGCAGCAAGTCTCAGGCCTTCCGTCTCCTCCTTCAGTGTTCCACTCGTGAGCCACAACCAGGTCTCACCCTGATCAACCTTTCCTTCGATCTTGGCAAGGAATTGGCCATGCAATACTTTATTCTGCCAACTGGCAGTCCGAGCCTGAATTGCACTTTTGCAGCATTCATAGTTGGTCTGCTGCACTTTCAACAACTTTCTCTTGCTGACTTCAATCAAAGCAGATTCCTGGCTCTCTCGCACATAATCTGCTAGGGCATGTTTTTCTTCTTCCACAGACTGCTTCACTTGCAAAAGTCCTCTCCCCCCTGATCTTCTAGGCAGGTACAGCCTATCAACATCACTACGTGGATGTCAAACATAGTGAATGGTCATTAATTTCCTTGTTTTCCTGTCCAAGTCACCCAGTTCCTTCTGTGTCCAGTTCACAATGCCAGCAGTATACCTAACTACAGGTATGGCCCAGGTATTTATAGCCTTTATAATGTTGCCGCCATTCAATTTGCTCTTCAAAATTTTTCTAATCCTTTGTATGTATTCATTGCTGACTACAGTTTTTACATGCCCGTGCTTGATATTGTCCAGCTGCAGTATGCCCAGATATTTTTAAGCTTCAGGCTGGTGGCATTTAATGGTTTGACCATTAGGCATTTCAGTGCCATCACTTTCTGTGATCTTCCCTTTCTTTAGTGCCACTGTGGCACATTTGTTTCAGGCCAAACTCCATGTTGATGTTGGTACTAAAGACTTGGACTGTATTGGTGAGTGACTGGATTTCTGCTTCTGACTTTCCGTAGAGCTTCAAATCATCCATGTACAATAGATGTGAAATTTTCTGTGAATTTTTGCCACTTCGGTAACCCAGATTCGCTTTCTGTAGGATCACTGACAAAGGGATCATCGCGATTACAAACAGCAATGGGGACAATGAGTCCCTCTGGAGGATTCCCCATCTAATGTTGACACATCCATAGCTTTCATTAGCTACGAATAATTCTGTCTTGCAGAGTTTCATTGCATTTTCAATGAAATTTGTTACGTTTTTGTTGACCCCAATGGACTCCAGACATTTTATGATCCAGCTGTGTGGCAATGAATCAAAGGCTTTTCTATAGTCAATCCAAGCCATGTGCAGATTGGTTTTCCAGCTTCTACAATTCTCCAGTATCATTTTATCAATCAGGAGCTGGTCTTTTGTGCCTCTGCTTCTCCGTTTATTGCCTTTCTGCTCCACTGGTTAGATGTTATTTACTTCCAAGTAATCCTGAATCCTATCAACTATGATGCCTGTCAGCAGCTTGAACATGGTGGGTAGACACATTATTGGCCTGAACTTTCCTGGTGCTATCCCTTTTGCTGGATCCTTTTGTATTAGTACAGTCCTTCCAGTTGTTAACCATTGGCTGATATTACCTGTTCATAGCATTTCATTAAATAGTTCAGCCATTTTTCCATGCAGGCTAGTCAGGCACTTGAGCCAGAACCCATGGAGCTGATCATTACCAGGTGAAATCCAGTTTTTAACTCTTTTCACTCTCTGTCAGATCATTTCAGTTTTTATTTCCATCTGTTCCATTTTGTTCTTGGAGAAATGTTCTTCAAACTCTTTTATCCACTCAGCACCTCTGTTGTAATCTTCTTGGTTTCCCATAAATTTTTCCAGAGTTGAGTAGTTGCATTTTTCTCAGGTTTTATTACTTTTATATCTGCTTTCTGATTCAACGCCTGGTAGAACCGCTTTTGATTTGACTGGAACATTTGATTTTGTCTATACTGATGATTCTGGCTTCATATCTTTCAATTTTTCTGGCTGTAGCTGTTATCTGCTGTCTCACAATTTCCATGGCTTCTTCAATCTTCCTTGTGTTCAGCCAGTACTTTTTGACCAAGTATTGCTTGATTTTGTCATTCCTCAGTGTTTTCTCTTTCATGTTCTGTAAGTTACTTGCATCTGATCACAAACTCTTGATCTTCAATTCCAGTCTGATTTTCCATTTTGGTTTTCCAGTTGATTTTCCAGAGGACTTTGGTGGTTCAATCCCCAGTTCTTCTGTTACTATCACTGCTGTGCTATAGGTGAGCTGATTTGTTTGTTCAATCAATGTTATGTAAATTGTTGCAAGTGCAGCGTTGACGTCTTTTATTAGTGGTGCCAGGTGCTTTCTGGTTATATGTTTCAGAGCTTGAAGCCTTGTCCTTTCTGCATCTGAGGCAGCATAGGTCAGGATTTTATCTTTCAGTTCTTGTTGCCTTGTAGTCAGTATTCCTGGCAGCTCACCAAGGCCTTCAGGTTCTTGCTCAGCTTCACACAAAATTTCCATGCTTTCTTCTGGTTTAGTGCCTCCCAATATGGGAGCTTCTCCCCCAACTGCTACAGAAGTCTGCTGTTCTTCAGTTTTGCAGCTTTTCCTTATTTCTTCCAGTTCAACATCAGTGAAGATCTTTTTCCAGACTATGAATCGTCTCTGGTCAGCCAGTCTAAGATGGGTTGTATTTGAATGTGGGAATTCTTGGTTCCAGAGTTGGTACATCCTCTTCTGGTAGCCGTGCTTTTCAGGTTCTGAGTTGTAGTAGCACTTCATGATGATCTGATTCTCTAACATTGAGTATTTCTGCCGCTTTTGTGGTTGTCCATTTGATGGTGTTCCCTGATCCAGTAGCCCGCTTGTCGACGGATGTCCAGGATCAACAACATCCACTGCAGACCTTTTTATCCTGGGCAATGACCGAGCCAGTATAGACTTCGGATTCTTTTATTATTATTATTATTATTATTATTATTATTATTATTATTATTATTATTATTATTATTATTATTATTATTTCATAGAAAGGTAGGTATATCAGGATATGTAGAGGATGATTTCTCCAAATATCTTGTCCCCACGATGTGTTTAAGGAGACTGACAGAAATTTACCACCACGTGGGGGAAGTAATGAGGATTTCTGCATGTTGTCATTGTAGGTGCCCTTTTATCAAGGTGGGTAAGAAGAATCATCCAAACCAGACCTGGTTGTACTTTTGGTAGTACCAAAAGTACTGCCTATTGGTAAGATCACCACACATTCCAGCAGATGAAATAAGTTGATTAGTTCTGTCTCTGCCTCCCTTAGGCCAGTATCCAAATAAAAATATTGTAATATTCTACTCAGTGGTTCTCTCAGCCATCTCATTTTTCCTTGTGGACTCAAAACTGAAAGGACACCATAAATAATGACACCCTTGCATGTGGTATGTAATTGTTCTGACTTCCCTCATTATTCTCCATGACAAGGTATTGAGAGAATATCACCAGAGCAGACCAACATGCTTAAGTGAATGAATCATTGATTAGCATCCAAGGAGCCAGTAGGCACATTGCATTTCTCCCAGCAGTTTGTTACGACTTAATAATGTAAAGAGGCAACATTTCCCCCAACATCTATTCATACTTTTTACCCAGAAATTGTGGTGTATGCCAGCCAGAGTATATAGATTAGAAGCCAAAGCATCAGTGAATAATATATTCTCCACTGAAATGAATTATTGTGCTCTACTTGTCAGATTTCAACAGTGAAACCACTGTGGAATGACACTCAGTAAATTATGACTGAAATTATGACTGAAAGTTATTGAAACACTAGTTTTTAGACAACTTTGTATTCACAGAGTAATTCCTCCATAGCATTGATGAATGCCTTTCCTTTATCTTCAAAGATATCACCCTGCTCCCCAAAATTGTTGATGTCCCGTAAAGGTACGTTTATTGGACTGTACAATATTTTAGTCAGAGCACTCTGTGTTTGAAGCACTCACTATGTATAACTAGCAATTATACCAAACAACAGCTGAAATAAATGTTTACTGATTTGTGAATTTTGAAAACAGGCGAATGCAAGAAGGATGACACTCTTGGCCACTGAATTCACTGTGAAGTAATGAATGAATAATCCATTGAGGTGGATGTTTATTGAGCACATGACATTAAAGCATATCTAAATGCTAACCTGTCAGTCTTATTCCTCAGAGCAATGCATGTGATGTTTCTTAGGCATGCACACAATAATGACGCTACTTGGAGCTGCTGGGAATTCTAATCTATGCATCAATTCCTTATATTTTTCCCTCCCTTAGACTATTTGTTTTTACGGATAAAGGTCTTAAGGCCGAAAGGCTACAGCGTCAATCAGCAGGTGGACAAGGAAATATTGCATGGCCGCTTTTGTCAAACACTGTTTTCGAAACCTTCCAAGATGCACAGGTGCTAATTATCCTTTTCTAAATGCTCACAAAGGAGCTTGAAATGCCATTAACAGATGGAGGATTTCATTTTCAAATACAATCTTCTCTGAAAAGAAACTGTGTGCCAAGAGGGTTGTTAAAAGGTCCCCCGGGATCAAGGCTTTGATGGTTTATTGATCTCATTTAATGCTTTTAGAGACATTAATAGTCACCTTTCTTTTGTCATTCCGTCTAAGGGAGTAATTGAACATTATGGAATTGTAGGTCACTGAGCACTTTGTGGTAGTTTATTCAAGCAAGGGAAACCCATTGCTCCTGCTACGCTGAGTGGCACAGTTAAAAAGTTGGATAGGGAGGAAAGGTTTGCTGAAGGAAACAAAGCACCATTTAACACTGTATTGCATGACTCTTGATAAATAGCAGAATCGAACACTTTTTAAAAGTGAGGTTGCTTGCTCTCTGGGATTCACTCAGAGTCTTCAAAAATCAGCATGGATCTCTCGATGACTACTAAAAGCAATTCTGAATATTTATATAAGGTCTCTTTGACTTACAGCCCAATCTAACCTGCATGGTTGGTTCGTTGGTTTTTGAATGATGGATTTGATTGATTTGATTTGTATTCTGCCTTTCTCCCCAAAAGGAGATTCAAGGCAATTGATGCAATGTTGTGGCTGCCACTGTTTCTCACAGGGAATTCTCAGCTGCCAGACATTTAGCCTCTTGGCCTAAGGTAAGCCACAGCAGCCACAACGGGTCAACTCGAATATGTACCAGTTCAATTGTTGGTGCAGGACCATGTTGATCTCAGAAAGTATATCAGACCCAAGTGGGGAAGGTGGTGGGATGCAGCATGAGACACTGCTGCTGTTTGTTTTAAACTATAATGCTCTGCTTCTTTCCTGCTGAAATTATCTCCCGTCGATGAAACGCAGCCCCGCTAATGATCCAACTCTCTTTTTCTCCTTTATGTGAACCATGCCTGTCAAAACAGTGTTATTCATAAATATTTCACCCACAACCAGTTAAACCCCTACTCATCTTGTCTTAGCTGCAAAATCTGTCTTTTTTCTGTCTTATGGCTGAAATCCTGCTAGCCTATCTATCACTGAGCTGGCCTAATTCCAAGATAAACCAGCCTAGCTACACCTGAAAGGCTTAGGCTGGTGTAAGTCCAGTTAGACTGGCCCAAGATAGATGGACGTGGGCCAGACTAACATATAGCACAATCCTAACCATGTCTACTCAGACGTAAGCACCATTGTATCCAATGGGTCTTACTCCCAGGAAAGTGTCTTTAGGATTGCAGCAATAATGGGCCTAGGAAGCTGAGCAGAGGCATGTAGAGGACATGTTGAGCATGGCCTAGAACCGTGCAGTTAAACCATATCCAGAGCCTGTTTCTAGGGCAGACATGCGCCCTCACAACTCCCCTGACTTAGGCCACCTCAGGAGCAGGCGTAGACTGTTAGGGTTCCATGATAAGCCAGAGTAAAATTGGAAGTGATGGCAACAAATTCTAAGTCCTAGGCCAACCTGAGTTCATTCCTTGCCTCTCAACCTCAGGATATACACCAGTCCACTGCTGCCCTTGTGCTGCTGACTCCTAGAGGCCTCTCAACTCTATGGATCTGGCCTAACAGTCAGCTCAGGATATGGCCTTCTTAGGCCAGATTAGCTGGACCATTCTCTCTGGCCTAAAGTCAGGATTGTATCTTATGTCTCCTAATAAAATCTATCTTCTTTTGGAAAATTCTGTCTCATGGTTATTGTTCGCCTATTTAGTTGCACTTTGCAATTGTTTGCGCCACTTTTCACTCAATAGTTCCAAAGCAGTTATGTTGCATTTTGAATGACTTTTTGGGCTGTCTTGTTATAAATTTTCCAATTTCATCTGGGCTGGGCTATCATGGGTCCAGGACTGTGTATTGCATATATGTAGTGATAGATGTGTGTGCCATATGTTAGAGAAGTACTAAGTTGAAATGTCACTTTTGATATCTTCTGGTTTTTTCCACAGCACTCATAGGACAAACACTAGTTTCATAGGTAGATAATGTATTCATCCTGTTTTCGATGCTCCTAGGTTATTTTTACTACTCTGTGACTCATGTGAGTATAAATTAGTACTCTGTGTATATCTGTAGGGGGAAAGCAACCTGAGGTTTCTGTTTAATGAGGAGTGGGATGAGGAGGAATGGCTATAGCTCAGTGGTGATATGGAGGGCTTCTGCAGTGCTTGTCATTATTAGGTCTTATTTTTGAAATTGAACTTGTTCATTAGGAATCCACTACTGTTTGTGTTTCTTTAAATATGCCATTTCAGTTAAAATTGGGCATATGTAGTTTGCTTTGTTTTTTCATTTTACTTGTTCATTTTCAATCTTTTCCCCCTCTCTTTTACATTACAGTAAGTGCTGTACTTGACGGAGAGGTTAAGATACCATTATATATCAGAATAGCTAGTTCTTGCTAGCCCAGTTCTATCATGTATCCTAACTCAAAGAGCATACTAATGCACACAGTTGAGAAAACAATTAAAGAAAAGCCATTTTTAAGCAATCATATTTTAATAAACTCTTATTCTTTTTATGTATAGTTTTACAAATACACTGGAGCTGGTGCACATCCTTGAAATAACAAGCATCTTAATATGAAAATAATAATTACCTTTTTGTGTAAGGCCGAACTAGAACTGGTCATTATTATAGAATCATCAATGAGCTAGAATAGTGGCACCCAAAGTCACAACCACTGTATCCTGAAAATGTGGGCCCCGTCTGGACTTTCTATTCCACATTTGTGTGGTTACTTTCCTGGGTAGATACTTGTTCTTTTGTGATTTCTGTTCTGAAAAGCAATATATGAGTGTTGTTGTTGGGTGGCGCAAGTGGATAAGACACTGCCTGTTAACCAGCAGGCCAGGGTTTGAGACCCGGGTCAGTCCCCAAAAGACAGGGTGAGTTGTCCGTAGCCCAGCTCTGCAACACAGCTGGAACCAATTGTATCGGCTCTGCCATTCCATTGGACCATTTCAGGGGTGTGGAGAGGGGGATTTTGCTGCTTAGGTAACGGCCTATCCTCCATATTAATTTACCCAGGCCTTCATGCTTCACATACAGCGTCGAGCACAATACCATAGTCTGATGGATGCCAATGCATGTTGTTACTTCTACTACTATTATTTCCCTTTACCCTTGGCAGGCTCTCAGTCAGCCTAACCTTGCACTTAATACAGCGAACAACACTAGACTGCCTGTTCCAGCATAAGTTTGGACTGTATTGTATGTCAACCAATAGCTAATTCAGTAAAATATTCCTACTCAGCTCTATACTGACAACCAGATAATAGCCAAGAATGCAGAGCAGGTAGGAGGGAAGGAAGGCGCTAATGAAGGGAACAAATAATGGTCTCCTCAGCGCCTCCCTACTGCCTCACCCCCAACTGGCCCAGGTGCATTCAACACATGCCACAGCCTTCCTTATTTTTTGTCTTCTTGCCTTGTTCTTGTGAATATCTGAAAAATAGCCTAACGTTGCAAGCCCTGCTTCCTCAAGAAACAAAGAATATAACTACTGACACAGCTAACATCAGGTGATATAATCTTTGGCAGAGCATTGATTATTTCTGTATGTAGCTGATCAGTGATCAGGAAAAAAAATCTAGCCCTTTACTTCCCCCACAATCAAAATAGTACAAGAATCAGTTCAGACAACTTTCTATGGTTTCAAGAACTAGAGGGCTACTAAATAATGGGATAAAGGTTTGTTCTCCAGGGGGCAGTTCTATGAACCACAAACAAACTCTTTTTATATTGCCTGTTACAAATACCATCCCATTTTTATTGTTAAAGAGGTCACTAAGGACTAGAATGAACAAATGAAAGGTCCCTGATAGCAATATTTCACTCCTGCTTCATTGCAGGCTTGTAGCAGAAAACAGAATTAAGTAGCGAAAATATCTGCTACACACATTTTATTCCGTGGCTTAAGTTGTACTCTGTATGCAGTCCAGCAGTTTGCAAGATTCAAGTGATGAGTTGCCACGGGAAAGGACAATTTCACTGCTGTTGAAAACACTTCATGTGAATTCTTCTAGAGATGCAGGTAAGTCTATATACGTATACCAAATAATTTTTCATCAATGTGTCCCTAACGTTCTGCAGGTTTTCAACATTCACAAATTCTTCTTGACCTTCACCTATGGAATATAAGTTTGAAATCTGGGATATTTCCTGGTTTGCTGAAGGCCCCAGTTACAGCCAGAGAGATAGCACTGGAAATCTCAAAAGCAGCAATAACAGGATCTGCTTCAAGTGCACACAAATCAGTGGTGGGCCAAAGCCGGTTTGGGCCGGATTGCCCAAACCGGTTGTTGTTTGTGCCCTCCCGCTACCGATCCGGTAGCTATGGGGGCGGCAGGGGGGGACAAAACCGGGCACGCCAAAACAGCGTGCCCGGGGAAGCCCTACACTGCGCATGCATCAAGCTTAGCTTGACGCACGTGCAGTGTGTCTCCTGAAGCTGGTCGACCAGCTGGTCAACCAGCTTTCAAGAGTCGTACTGTGCGTGTGCTAAGCTTAATGCACTGTGCGTGCGCCAAGCTTGGTGTATGCGCAGTGCGCCGGGGTTGGAACCAGCGCCTCACCCCACCCCTCACCCCGCCCACCCACACCCACAGCGCGCTGGGGTGGGTGGCATGTCCTTCCCGGCCCCGCCCCTGACCCTCCCCGGCCCTGCCCCCAGTCCCGCCCCCAGCTCTCCCCGGCCCCCTCCTTGACCCTCCCTGCCCCCTGACCCCAGCCCCACCCCCTGACCCCAGCCTGGCCTGCCCACTTCTGGCAATCCAGTTGTTGGGCCAGGCCGGGCCCAAATGACACAAATGCACGATGGGCACAATCCAGAGTAACCACAGGAGCTCTTGCTCTGATGCAAACATTTTTTAGTCTGGTTTGCAATCCAAATTTTCCATAGGTTAACACTAGATGGCGGTGTAACTCAGTCGACGCATGTAGACTTTGTGTCAACAGATCTCTTCACATAACTGCTCTGGATTTAGGGGTATGTGTGGGATGCTTGAATGCTTGTGGGATGTTAGAACATAGTAATGCAAAGTAGAGGTAAAGGTGTCCCCTGCTGGTTGCCCTACTTGTTGTGACCAACTGTAAGGTAAGGGTGCTCATCCCATTTCTGGAGCCATAGAGAAGGAAATGTCCAAAGACACCTATGTGAACATGTGGTCTGCATGTGCATAGAATGCTTAACCTTTCCACCAAAGTGGTACCTGTTTATCTGCTTGCATTTGCATGCCTTTGAAGAGCTAGGTTGGCAGGAGCTGGGCCAAGGATGGGAGCTCACCCCGTCTTGCAGTACTCAGGTCTCGAACAACTGACCTGGCAATCCTCAAATTGCCAGGCACAGCACCTTTAACCACTAGGCCAAATGTAGACTCATAATGTGGAGATAAGAAGCCATAAATAAGAAGCCCATGAATGAGGAAATGTACTGAAACACACCAAACAAATCTGAGTTGAATATGCATGAAATTATTTGGGCAGAAGTTCTGGTTTACAAATTTATTTATTTATTTTAGGGATATTATACCCCCATCTTTCCTATACAAACACAAATGCCAAAGGTAGCTTACCTAACTTTTTATTTGTTTTTCCCCACAATAAATCTCTGTGAAGCTGATAATTGTTCTATGGGCAACTCAGAGAACTCTTCTTGGATAAACTTCTTCACCAAGTGGTCATCACATCTGGTGTCAGGGAGTGCCTTCCAAGCTTCCAGAAGTAACAATTTTCAGGTTGGCCAGCCTGTAAACAGTGACACCTCTGGCTCTGTTGTCTCATGACAACTTTATCAGATTTCAGTCTCCCATCCAAAAGTTATCCAGTCTTTTTTTCTGCTTAGCGATCTTCTGGGCAGTCCTTAGCTCAACCACCAGATGTGGAAGGTAAAGCCCTTGAAAAGCCCACAGAAAACATCTGAAGGTCACTAGTACAAGAACACCGGAAGTGTGGTGAGACCTTGAAGCTGATAAGCTGAGTGAGAAATAAAAAATGGCTGTTGCTGCTTCTCTATGTGGGGGCAGGCTTTATGGCACATTTGCAGTACCCAGCATCATCGGATGAAGCATGCTGCTGGTTCAGGTGACCCTATAGGCTTGGTTCCTAAAATTGCATCCAGTCAGCTTAATACATGTTTTCCAGAGAAGGGAATGATTGCCATACTTTTCATGACAACATTAATGGTTGAAACCAGGTACTTTATGGATTTAGCTAGAATTATTAACCTGTTTCTATTTGGGGGCATTTGATTGTAGTGTTTTTAATGATATTTTTATTACGGTTCATTGTATTTTAATTGGATTGTTTACGTAAGATATTTTGGAAGCATACTGATGGAGAACTGAGATAGAAGTAGACAAAGAAATAAAAAAGCTGAGGGAAATCGACTGCACCAGAGAAGTAAAGTGAGAAATATTAATCAATGTCTCAGCAGCTAAGACTACATAAATAATAAATCCAGAGCTGACAGTAGCCCAAAGTAATGTGCCAATTGTGATTACATTAGATTGTTGGATGATTAAAACGACACCGTTCTTATGTTAACTCCCTCCAAATATTTCCCTGCCTTTGATGCAAACTGGAAGAGTCATCTCATCTCATTGAGCACAGCAAATTCTTTGATCAGATCTATCATCCATATAAACTTCATAGCTGAAGTACAATCCTGTGCTTAGGTGGGGCATGGCCAAAAAAGTTTGAGAACCACTGCTGTAAGTGATCCCATCAGTGGGGTTTCACTTGTTTGTGAAAATTTGTCATGCAAAAGAAGCCCAGCATTTAAAAAAGGACTTGAATGAAATGCATTCATTCAGGAAAAAAAATTCAGCCAACTAGCCTTTCAAACAAAACGATATTATTAAAGGTCAACTGGTCACTCAGATAAATATCTCTAGAGTATGTGAAACGGAAAATCAGACTAACTTATAGACAAACGGACTAGTTTATATAGCAATGGCAGAAAGCATGCAAGTCTGCTGGTAAAGGAAGGATCTTTAGGTTGTGACCTTAACCGTGAGCTATAGACTAGAACAAGGGATGTTCAATGAAGAAAATTGTTCTAAATGAATAATCTTTTAGCATCTATAAGGACATGCTGCTGTGAGAAGCCATTCCGTGTAATGGCCTAACAGCCAAAATTAAAGCATTCAAATAAGCTGCTTGCTACAATTGGAGTTAATAATAAGGAAGTTTGGAGAGGAAAGGTCTGATAATTGGACAGGTCAAGGAATATAAAGGCTGGGGATGTTCAACAGGAAACAATAACATTTACCAGTTCATAGCAAGGTGCTGCACATGACAAAATACCCTTGCTTACAGAACTATTGATAGTATGTGTGTTTTGACTTCTTTTTCATCTAGTTTCATCTGGTTCAATCAAGCCCCTTTTAAAAAGGCAAGAAAGTTGCAGACTAAATATTCTAGCACAAATTCTGTGATTCAGGAGGACCTAAGATCACGATTGCCGTTTGGGCTATTGTTGCGTGAACCCCAAAAAGGCCAGTTAAGAGCCCAAACCTTGAATGCCAGTAGTGAGAGTGTAATGCTTAAGTTGGGTGTTGGTGTTGCAAACATGCCATTAAGTATGTTTGCATGACCTGGCGAGGAGGGAGTGCTGGAGCTGGGCCAGTATCAGTCAACACTGGCCCCATAATCCAGAGTAACTATGGGAGCACGTAAGAGACATTACATGTACCCACAGTTACTGCACCATCTAATGAAAACCTATGGGAAATTCATACTGCAATCCACAGCAAATTGTTCTTACACCGGAGCAAGGACTCCCCGTAGTTACTCTGGATTGTGCCCTGGGTCTCAACACCTGCATTAGGTTATCAAGGAGCAGCTGGTAGTATTGCCAGGCTGTGGTTTGATTTTTGGGGCAGGAGGAGGCATTTTAAGAAGGGGAGGACAGAATGCATGAAGGGCAGGGCAGAAGGGGGTGAGACTGGCACATGCCTCCTCCCTTCAGTGGTGTGCCCATCTGGTTGCAAAGCCTGACATGGGCTGTTCAGGTCTGCATAGACTCAAGTAGCCCCATTATGGAGCCTGGGATTTGTTTTTAGGGGTGGAATAGATCACCAGAGGACTTCCCCTGAGAAAAACTCTGATGACCTTCCTATCCCTGCTGTATACAGCAGTAGCCATTTTATTTATTATTTATTTATTTGACAAATTAGATAAGAAATGTTATTTCATGAAACACAAAGTCAAAGTCTTTTTAAAGTACTTTTTACTAAATAAAAGCAAAGACGGCTGCTAAAATGCATGTCCATGAGGTTTTGTGAAAACATTAATAGGTCTGTCAATGGTAGCGTATTACTATAATAGTTTTTATAAAGGTTAGTCACACTCTTGTGAATTTGCAAGAATGCATCTATATTTATGTAGGAAGACTGGGAGTACAAATGATGAAGACAGAGCCAGAGAGAGAGAATAAATTAATAAAGCATCAGATCCCAAAGATGTTGTTAATAATTCAATCCAATACATTGAGATGCATTTTTAATAACAGCATTAGAAATTAAATTAGTTATTTAATTGCAATTTTCTATGCTCATAATAACTCTATGGCACAGGGAGAGGGGGTTTCCCTCTGCTCATTGTACATTCATTCTTCATGAGCAAGAAGTGTTTGGGAATTCCAAGGCTTAGCTTATTTATTCAATTCCAGAAACGCCCATTCTCATTATTAGTGGTAGGAACTTAAGTCTGACAAAGATCCTTAGTCTTGTTATCTATTTTCAGAAACTCCCTAAAATGGCTGTAGGAAGAATTTAATGATGGTCCAATTCCCCTTTGTTTGATTTGGAATTGGACTCAACTAATATGAACACTTTCTCAGAAATATGGGAAGTCTTTGGGCCCAATCCTATAGAACTTTCCAGTGCCAATACAGCCATTGTGCAGCCCTAAGGTAGGTGAACAAATGTTCCCTTACTTTGAGGAGGCCTCCATGATATCCCTTTCACTCCATGTGCCATTGGCACAGCTGCATCAGTGCTGCAAAGGCTTGGATCCTCTGATCCTGCTTTGCATTTCAAAATTCAGAAACCCTGTGGTGATACAGATGGAATACTAGGGAGTACAAAGTGGCCTGGATACAGGCTGGAGGTCATCTTGAGTTAGGGAGTATTTGTGCCATTACCCCATGTCAAGCTCCAGCCACCCTTATGTGGCTATTTGGATCCACACCAGCAATTTTGCTTTTGAAAATGTAAGCAGCCCATATAAGCCTGCTGGGCCTAGGAGTTAAGACTTGGCACATGTTGCCATGGCCGATCTCACTCTGACCCCCTCCTGAGCCTAATCTTCCATTTCACCCTCCACCCAAACTGCTCCCATCCTGCCTCCATTTCTCCCTCCCACCATTCTCTCCCACCTGCTGTACTGGCTTGCCCCATCCAATGCACCCTATCCGGGTGGCATAGAAAGGGACTATGCCTTTGTATGGTAGTGCAGCCTTCATGCCAGCCCATCCAACTCCTGAGTGAGAGCAAATATGCCTTAAGAGCGCACTCAGGAGCTAACTCAGTAGGACTGAGAACTGGTACCCACCGTTCCCATGAATGTGTATATATAGAGTGGCCATAATTCTCTTATGCAAAACCGGGACAGGACCCCCTGTCAAATTTGCCAGTATGTGAACACAATCCCCGGAAACTGGGACAGTCCCAGTTTTGGGTGACATAAGGCAACCCTATGTACATATGCCTGTCCATGCCTTAGGAAATGATTGCTATTCACTCAATTGACAAAAAATACATGAAAAACACATGAAAGACACACACACATGTCACAAGAAAATGTTGAAAGTTGGATCTCTCAGGAGTTTGGTTAGTAAGTGGAGTTCCTTGTTTCAAACTAAATGAGCCATCATTCTTTTCATTAAAGTTGCATCTACTTATTGAATAATTTCTCTGCTCATTTCCACCTGAGGTCCTGGAAGTTCTTTCCTTTTGAGCTGCAGCTGGCATATTTTGTGAAGTGATTCAAGATTAGAGTTTTATGGACATTGATTTTGCAATGTTGTCCACAAAGATATAAATTTTCTTTCTTTTCTAAACATACAGAGAGAGGGGGGCTGCAATTCTCAGTGTGATCAGAAGGGGGGGCTCCAGAGAGGGCTAAGAGAGACTTCACCATTTTAATCTGCATTGCCTCACACTGTGCAATTAACTAATTGAGTGTCTTCGATTTTGCATGGAGTCGGAGGAACGGCAGGGAGACCTGTGTGGTTGCCTTAATGAGGAGCAGTTAATCTTACCTTTTAACTGAATTTAATTTAGAGTACGAGTGACGTGATTGAGGGGAGCAACAAATGTACTTGCTGACCATTCAGCTTGGCAGATGTTGAAACTCTACAGGAAGAGACTGATTAATCAGAGCTGGTCTAAAAGGCTCTGTTGATGATAAGGGAAATTGTATCTTGCAATTATAAGAATATCACTGGTTGTTTGCCAGGATTACTGTGTGGAATTTGTGCGCTACTGAATATGAATTGCTGAACAGGGTAGTACTGTAGCTGGATAGAGCAGTGCTTTCTTGTGCAGACTGTAGACTTCTAATGAGATATTTGATTAATTAAATGGGAAATACAACCTTGGATGTCCTTTGGTTTGATTGGGACGAGTGCATAAGAATCTCAGGTGCAATCCTAATCTGTTTAAACTGGCACAATATTTTTTTATTTATCTGTATTAATTAATATGGCAAAAAGTCACTTACCCTACAATTCAGAGTAACTACAGGAACATGTAAGAGACATTACGTGTACCCGTATTTACTGCACCACCTAGTGAAAAACCTATGGGAAATTCATATTGCAATCCAGAGCAAATTGTTCTTACACCGGAGCAAGGACTCCCCATAGTTACTCTGGATTGCACCCTTAATGTTTACCCTCAGGAAATGGGAAGTGGTGTTTCTTTTGCCTCTTTAGATTTCAGAAAGCCCTCTGGAGGGAATTGGAGTACAGCTTTGGTTCCCTTCAAAGGTCCAGGTTTGAGCCAGATCCATGGATGATAATTTTCCTGTTTACAATCTCTACCTATATGAAACCAGTTTGTGACCTCATAATAGGTTCATGTTTCTAGCTACTCCATTAATACAAAGAGTTATTGTAGCTTGTATCACCTCGTCTACCACCCAGTCCAAGCAGTCAATAATTTGCCTACATGATTTCATGAAAGTAAATGGTCTCTGCAAGACATATATTCCATCAGAATTGTGATGAAATTGACATATTGAATACATATGACTCCTGAGGGTTGGCCAGCTTGACACTCTTGGCTTCCATTTGATATGAACAAAAACTACATACTGTATGGGAAGGAGGTCAATCAAATTTGCTGAATTGACTTTTGCTTGGAAGAAATGGTAAAATTAAGGAATATAGTTCCAAATACTATCTCAGCATGTAGCATAGATAGAGGAGTTCAGTGTAAATTTGTAACAACACTGCTTGCCAATAATCAGTTTTACATCAGGTTTTGGATATTTGCTGGAACTTAATTAATTCCATGGACTGTTCTCACCTGGAAATGCCTGTGTGACCATGGAAGTGCCATGGACTGAGATGACTGAAATATGTGTTTGCAAAAGACTAATATTATATCTATCACTTCCATATATCCTAAACAGAAGGTTTTTCAGCAGAGTCATCCTTACTATCAGCCACTGGCCACATGTACAACAATCCAGCGTACAGAGTTCAAGAGTGGTGCATGTGAGTCAGGACCATGACTTCCTATTTGAAACCAGACACAGTAAAACACTATGTCAAGGCTATGATGAGATTTTAAAACAGCAATTTGCATAATGAGTCACAATAGGAGCCCAATACCCTAATTAACTTTCTTGTGTCCTTTGAACATGTGGAAGGCAGTCAGTGGGAACAGGCCAGTTAGGTTTGTCTGATCCATAGTCACCCCCTTCCACAGCTGTTCATGCATTCAGCAATAGCCCAGGGGAGTACTGAATGAAGGGAGGGTTCCTCTTTGTGACTTGGCTGGCCTTTGGCACCAAATCCCCAAGATGAACTTCATTCAGTACTTGCATTTTTCAGGCAAGCACTGAATGCCCAGGGGCCATGACTGACAGGTGTGTGAACTTGGAGGCATCGCTGGCCAGCACAGTCCTGTTATTCTGTCCGCCCACTCAGTATCAAAGGAAGTGTAAACATCTGCAGAGGGCATATATATCATGTAAAATATTGTCACTTTCATGTGCTACCTTTCACTGCTAATTGCTTGCAACAAGCAATTTTGTTTAAGTAGGGATGAGTCTGTATTCTTCCATAGCAGATGAAATCCCTCTTGTTTATGTGCATATTGTAGATTCACACTAAAGTTGAATCCCAGTTTCTCCCAGAATCCACCGATATTTCGGTGGAAGAGTTTGATCAGGGTCAGACATGCATACCTTGGGGGACCCGTTTCTTTGTCTTTCTTGAGGCTGGTTTCCTCATCTTCAGTGTGCGCTTCAGTCAGTGACACATTCATGTTTGTTTCATGCTCAGTTGTTTACTGAATTGCCACAAATTGGCCAAAATTGGTATTGAATTTGTGTGGTTAGATTAAATTAGGGATTTGGGAGATTGCATCTGGCATGTTTAATCAAGAATGGTTTAAGGACTATGGATGCTGCCAGTTGGTTTGCAGATTGGTTTGCTGTAGTGGGATGTAAAAATGATACCTCTGAAAAAATGGCTGTAAAAATGTTCCCCCCACCCTTTTTACTGATAGAATATTATGGAGAGGATCCTCTCCGTATTAACCTGTCCTAAAATTAGACATATGAGTGCTTTGGAGCAGAGTTAATGTGCTTCAAAGCAGAGTGAATGTGTTAGTGCAAAAAATACAACATAGAAAGATTTTTGTCACCTTAATTTTTTTTTTGTTTTTTATCAGATTTGAGAGGGAATGATATATATATATATTAACAAAAATTAACAAAAATATATATACACATACATACATACATACACACACATACGTACATACATACATACATACATACATACACGGTGGCACCTCATGTAAAGAATGCCTCACGTAAAGTATGTTTCACATAACAAACAAAAATTTCTCTAGGATTCTGCTTCATGGAAAGAAAGTGTTTCATGTAAAGAACACATTCGTTGGCAGTTGGGGCAGACGCGCTGGCCGGCAGCCTGTTTAAAAAGCATCAGGGCTGCTTAGCGCACCTACCCATAGTGAAAGCAACACTTCCATGCTGTTCCTCCTGTGGCCGGGTGTCCGCTGGACAGAGGGAGAGAAGAGCAGTGGAGAAGAGGGAAGCAGCTCAGGGCTAGCCAGAAGGGAGCAGGGGAGAGAGAGAGGCTCAGGATGGAGAGAAGGAGAAAGTGGGGAGACACTTTGAAGGTGTCTTGGATTGCAGCCTCCTGACCATGTCTACTCAGAAGTAAGCCCCATTGTGTTAAATGGGTCTTACTCCCAGGAAAGTGTCTTTAGAACTGCAGCCTAAGTAGACTTCATAAGATCATGCACATTGAATGCCTGTTTTGAATTCAATCCCAGTGTTCTGTCATCATTTTTACATCCAGTTAATATTTTTATATGGATATTTTGGGGGTTGTGGAACCAATCGTCTGAGTTTCCATTATTTCCTATGGGAAAATCCGCTTCACGTAAATGTTTCACTTAAAGAACATGCCTCTGGAATGAATTAAATTTGTTACGTGAGTCGCCACTGTGTGTGTGTGTGTGTGTGTGTGTGTGTGTGTGTGTGTGTGTAGTTTATTCTTTTTATATCTAATCTTTCTTTCTTAAAAAAAGGAAACCTAGTATTTTATACTTAGTTATTTTCTTGCATGACCAATAGCCTGAATAATGTAGGGGAGGTCAATTCTGAATTGCAGAACCTCATCACAATCCCCACTTCCATATGTCAAAGTAAATTTGTGCATAATTTTAGCCTTAAAGCACAGTTGTATCCAGGCTGCCCTTGCTATGGTCAAGCAATGCCTGAACAGTCACTACTTGTCAGAAAGTGGGGCCAGAAAGGCAGCTGGAAGTCTCCTTGAAGTAGGGGGACAACTAGCCTCAAGTCAAACTCTGACAGTCTCTATAGGTCTACTCAAACCTAGACCAGCTCAGTCACTGGCTCAGATCCAAATACACCCATATAGGGCTTTCTGGTATGGGAGGCAGGATAGGATCTGGCAGTCTCTTTGCTGTCTCTTGGTTCCCATCCCTGCCTACTGTTGCCATAATTTTCTTTCACAGAATTGGGACAGGACCCTCTTCCCATTTGCCAGTATGTGAACACAATCCCCCCAAAATGGGATTGTCCCTGTTTTTCGGAACACATGGCAACCCTATCCCCACCCATACCCAGTTTCATCCTTGTAATGCCTTCACTCCATAATCCCCTGTGCTGTCCTGGGATTGTATCGGGCCCTGAATGTAACATGTGCAATATACTTTCAGTCCAGCAGTCCTAACAAATGATAATGCTTAGACATTTAAAGATATCCTTAGGTGAATGCTGCCGTTTTCCTCCTGATAAACCATATGCTTTACAGCTAAGAGCATTTGAAAAATGTTTCAGGCAACATTTGAGTGCTCCTGCTGATGACATCAATAATTCTGGTATAGAAGAAATCCTGGATCTCTGTTGCTTCTCCTGGAGCAAACATGGAGCCCATATTGGAAGTGCAACCTGTACAAGTCAATGAAAGATGTGTGCACAGTCTTCCATTCCACATCATACCAGTTTATGACATGACACATAAAATCATAGTGTATACTGTGTAAAAAAGCCTACTCTAGCATAGATAACTGTTGATGGCAAACTTTATGCATACAGACTTCAAACTGGAACTTTTGTAATCTATTACTGAATCCCATAATACCAAGTATGATTTGCAACAAATTTTTATCTTTAACATAAATTGTGTAATATTTCTCCAAAGTATACAAGGTGGTGTGGCAGAAATGTGACATATTCAGAACCCTAACAACAATGTTTCCTGGTTACCACAATGCTATTTGTATCATTTTTACTTGGGAGGCTCTTCTTTTTAGTGGACATTATAGAAATAACATTTGTTTCCTACCAAGAATTCCTGAATGGAGATTTCCAACAAGGACAGCTTCAGAGTGAGTGAGGCTGTTTGAGGGTGCACTCAGTTGGTCCCTTGTACCTATGCCCAGGGCAGATCTGAGAAGGAACATGTTTAGTATCCCATGATGGCATTTTGCATCAAAAATGTACTCATTGGTTCTATGGGGATGCCTGAGATGGCAGGCTATCATAGCTGGACTGTATTCCTAACCTTGAATCCCCTAAATAATACCAGCTACATTTCATATTTCCAACAGGAAGATACCAAGCGTAGCACAACATTAATCCCCGTTCATGATTTCAAAGCCAATGCCATTTGTTGTCATCTTGATTCATGGGCCAGAGTGAAGCATAAATGCAGAAGTCCTGTGCCAGCAAAGCCTTTCAGATATTTTTTGTCCAGGTTTTTATGCCAAGGATGCACATTGCCTTTGAAGATACAAAAATTCTTCTTCTATTTTTACAGACCAAAAACGATAATATTATCTTTTTAAGAAAAAATAACTTGGCATCCTTCAGTCTTGAAAGACTATGTTATCATGCTCAATGCTGCATGCAAAGCACGAAGGCCTGGGTAGATTGATATGGATGATAGGCTGTTACCCAAGCAGCAAATCCCCCTCTCCATGCCACTTAAGTAGTCCAATGGAACAGCAGAACCAATACAATTGGTTTCAGCTGTGCTGCAGAGCTGGGCTAAGGACAGGAGCTCACCCTGTCTTGTGGGGACCCGGGTCTCAAACCCTGGCCTTCTGGTTAATAGGCACAGTGTCTTAACCACTTATGCCACCCACAGCCACTTCTTTTTAAGAAAGCAAAGCCTATGAATCGAGTTACTTTTGTTGCTGTTCTAGTGACAACAAGTTTAAATAGTGAGAATACTGAAAAGTGGCAAAAGAATATAATAGTGATGCTTATCAGTGGCAGAGGGGATGAAATGTGCTATCCGAGGAGATGAAGTGTGCAGAAGGGATGAAGTGTGCTAGGCAGCCAATTTTTAGGACTGTGGCAGGTTCACAGCAACCCCTTACCCCCGACAGTGGTGTAGCTAGAAGGTTGCAAGGGGTGCAACTACACTGGGCTACAAGTTTTAGGAGGGCTACAAGCTGAGCTTGACACCAGTGACTAAAATTGTGAAAAACAGGGTATATATGAAGGATAATCCTATCATGTTATATATCACAGGAAAGGTAATTTTATGCAGAATGCAATGAAACAAACTGCATTGTAATATCTATATTCTATCAAATGTTATGGCCAATAAACCAGAAAATGAAAACACAAAAGCCTATGGAACAAAAGTGGATTTTCTTAACTCCCATGTTACTGATGGCTCGAAGAGCCAATGAGATGTAATTTAGGTACTGTATGGAACTAATAAGGTGTTAAAATGAATCAGTTTTCAATACATATACCATATACATTACATATATCATAAAACAGTTACCCATGCTTACTGGATATACATGCATTTCTCAGTGGTGCGCCATTTTTATTTAGCAGAGAAAGAATAGCCATTCCTTTTTGCCCCAGCAGTTTACCTAACCAACAAAGGATACACTGTTTGTCTTTTTACTTAAGTAAATTTGATTTTGTTGTTGGGGTGTCAAGAAAATCTTCAATTCCAGATAGCAAACAGGTATTTTAGCTATGCCACTAGCAGAGCAAATGGTGGTAAACTGCTGAGGAGGAGGTGGCAGCTTTCTTCCCCAATTTTCTTTTTGAAAATACTCTAGGATACTTTTGGTCATAACATCACTTCCAGGGCAACATTTTGTGCTTTGTACTGGGCTACATGATCCTTAGCTATGTCACTGTTCCCTTGAAGGTATGGAAGGATATCTCCTTTAACCTTCTTAGTGATGCTGTGGACAATGGTGGCCTCAGAGATTTCCTGGAGGAGGAGGTTCTATGAGGGTTTCCATACAGGGTTGTTTTTTGTCCTGATTTTTGGGGATTGTGTTCACATACTGGCAAATGGGACAGAGGTTCCTGTCCCAATTTTGTGGAAGAGTATTCTGGCAATCCTACGTTCTATCACCCTTGACCCTTAATTTAGTTTCAGTGCTCCACTAGCTCTCTCCAACATTCCATCCTCTGCAGTGGTGGGTGGTCTCTTGCTTTGCTCTCAACATTGGCCTGGGGCTTTTGTGAGAGGTCACCTCCCTCACCTGCCATGTCCTTCCTGATGGGTCACATAAGCCCATCCCACTCCTTGTCTCCCATCTCTTGAGCATGACCATCGTTTTGTCTCACTTATGGCCCTGTGATGCTGCCATACCTTTCTCATCCCAGGAAGCCAGCAGTTGGCTAAGACAGCTCATAAGCATGCCATGATGCTGGCCACCTTAAGGTTATGGCCAGGATCTTCCGATGCTGGGGCTTGTTGACCCCATAGCCTTTCAAACTGTTCAGTTGCAGCTTCTCCATAGCTTCTTGAGTTGCATTGGTGGCTGGCCATCAGTAATGCATCCATGCAGCTGCCTGCATCAGTGGGATAAGGCAGCTTTGCTAACCCAATGCCTGGGGCAAAGCCAACATCTGGGATTCTGACTCTGCCAGATACCTCCAGTGAGTCAGGCATCTGTCAGGATCTTGGAAAATAGATCCTGCTCTACTTTTCTTAGCTACTTCTCTTGAGGAAGGAGTATATTTTTGAGTTACATCAATCTTGCTGAATTTTAAAAGAAACTCAGAGGCACCTCCATTCCAGTGGCACCCAACCCAGCTTACATGTCAGACCTTAGATACTAGAATGATTTGCATTGGTAAAGCTCCAAAAAGCTTTTTTCTTATTTTTTTTAATCGTATATTGATTTGTATATACTTATTTACATGCATCAAGCTTGCATGCAGCCTTAGAATTTCACAGCAAAATGCATCTAGAGTCTTTTCCATCCCACTTCCTCCCTCTCTTTTTTTAGAACCTGAACTAAGAAAAGAAAGCCTCCCCCATTTTACACCATTTGAAGATGGCTCATAAAGCTTTATTTTAAGCTGTCTATTTTCATCATCTGAGAACAGCCGTCTAGTCTCCTGCTTCTTAAAACAGGTGGCCTTGTGATATCCCAAACAATCTTGCTTCCCGCAGTTTAAAGAATACTCTAATCTTTGATAAAATGTCTTTTCTTGTGGTTCAGAGAATGACGTATGCTTCCATCTGATCTTTCGTAAAGAACTTCTTAGAACTATCACTGCTTCAAATTCTTCTGATAAATCCCATCACTTAAAGAATAAAAGCCCAAAATAAAACATCTCTGCTCTGATCTTTAACTTTGTTTACAGGATTCAGATGTGTCATACTCCCATTTTCTTCTTATCACTAGTATTCATATGGCATTATGAATATATTCAGTTAAAAAATATTCAAAACACTTTCACTTAAGATCAGTTTTAAGGAGCTCCCAATTTTTTATTTGTGCCCCCAGAGGACAGGAAATTGGAAGTTATGATGGCTGACTTTTTGATGTTACTTTATTTTCAAAATCAGGACTTTGTATGGTCTTATATACCAAGTTGGCTTTATAATTTAGGCTCCATGAGCTGCACCTTGTTTGTTCATTCAATTTGACATTGGACCAGGGAGGGATGTGTGCAGGGAGACAATAAAAAAATTCAGAAAGGAATGCTTTTCCAAACAGTTGCTAGATGAATCTCTGGTGAATCTCTATAAGGCAAAGTGCTTCCTCAAAACATCATTCACTACTATAGCAAATTGTGTTTTAAATAAAAACAGTGATCAAAGATACATACCTTGTCCATGTGGCAATATAGGGGACAGAGTCAATTATCAATTACTGTCAATTTCTGTCTGCATCACAACTTCATACAGTTCTTCAGAGCCTTGTAGAGCAAGCCTATGTAAACAGATGTAAGCCCCATTAAGTTCAGAAGGATTTGCTTTGTTGTAACTGTGTATAGAATTGCAGCCATAATCAGTCTTGTGGGGAAGATCAATAGTTTTCTTTTTATATACTGTACATATTTACTCAGAAGTACTGTATTTCCTAGAATCGAACGCTCACCTTTTTCAGCCAAGTTTAGTCTCCTAAATCAAGGTGCACATTAGATTCGATGGTTAATTAGATTAGCGTAAATGCAGTATTTTGATTATTAGTATAGGGTGTGCATTAGATTCTATGGTGCATTAGATTTGCGTAAATATATGAGTTGCACCTCATTTCATGGGCCCTTGAACCTGTAATGCCACTGAAATGTGACTGAACCAGTCAGTCACTCCCAAGCCAAAACCATCATACCAAATTGACATATCTTCCCCTGCCTATGCAGCTATGCGAACAGAGCTTGTTCTGCATCCCATGGGTGGGCAGTCCTGAATGTCTCTTCATGGTAAGGAAACATCTGCCAGAATGGGTGTCCTTGGATCTGGCACAAGCTTGCGGAAAATGAAAGGAGGGGAAACAGGTTTAGAATCCAGCTTTGGTGCCTTCCTGCCTGCCTGCCTGACTGCTTGCTTGCCTTCTATTTTATTTTGTCTTTCTCCCCAAAGGGACTCAATTATTTGCCTTCATTTCACATTGGTGCAGTTAGGACTAAATCAGATCTGGTTTTTCTAAGTCTATGCATCCAATTGTTTTAGGAGTCGATCATCATCAAACACGTAACCTTCTCTCAACTTCTAGTGCAGGCCCTTAGAGAGACATTTTGTGGTGAAGAAGCCTAAAGGGACTGTGGGTCACACTGCAAAACGGATGCAATAGAAATACTGTGCATGTTGCCTAGAATTGTTTTATTCATTATACACAAGTAGAAGTACTATAAATATACTTTAAAGAAAGCTTAAGACTTAGAAATGGCCTTATCATCATCCTGAGAAGCAAGGCCCCCTTTTGCAAAGGACCTGTGTCCTCAGGGTTGGTACATCTACAGCCAAAGTTTCAGTGAGCTGTTCTAATATATTCTTTCTGGGTGAGAGACATGATTCACTGAAATATTGAAATACAAAATTATGAAGTACAAAGGCACAGAGTCATGAATAACTTCTTTGCAAACCTGATGTGCAGTGTTCTCAAATGTAATGAGAAATCACATTTGACTTTGCCCTGAGAGAATAAAAATGTACCCTGGGAGAATTCATTAAATTCAATAAATGTGATTGTTGCTTTGAATACCTGGTGTCGGTTCTACTCAGTTTGCATATGAACATCCAGCCTATCTTTGCATTGCATATACATTCATATCGCCTCTCCATTAAAAAACACACACAGATAAATTCTTTGGGAGAGGTTTTCCATGTACCCCAAGATGTTAAGATTTCATCCCTGAGTCTCATACTTGGCATAGAAATGAAACCATGACACTTGCTTAAGAAAAAAAGAAACTCACAGTAAACCTTACTGGTACAGCTAGTTGCCACTTCTCTCAAGGGGAACATTATTTTGCGTATTTTAAATGATTGAAATCTAAGGTTCCTAAATGATGAGTTAAATTTCCCGAAGGAATTTTAAGAAATGAGAAAGAAAAATGCAAAGAAAGGCAAACTGCTTCTCCTTTCTCCCTGTCCACATGAAGTAGATTTGTGGTTGGGGTGTGGAGGTTAAATAATATCCTGCCCTTCCTCCTCCCAGTTGTGCCATAGCTCCCAGGGCGTTTAACACAGACATTACATGGAGAAGACTTGCTGAAAGAACAGTTGGATAACCAATTTTCCAATAACTGTTCCTCCTCCCACCAAGCCTCTTGGACAGCCTCCCCAGCCCAGTTACACCCTTGCCCCTTTTCCACCATTTCCCCACCTCCCTGCTGTCAGGCTTTGTGTTTACCCAATCCTTTCCTTTCCCACCAGTGCAACAGACAAGCAGCCTCCAAAACTGACCTCAGTTCTGGCAATGACTACCACTGGGCTGTCACAAAGTGCTTTATAGCACTTTTGTGATGCCCACCACCATGGCAGCTTGTTCAAGAGTGGCCATACCTCCATCTAGGGTTTTGAATTGCACACATGCTTCTTTGAATGCATTTTGTTGACATCAGAAAGATAAATGCAGGGGGTTAGCCTGGTTGACAAGGGGCAACAAGTGTGGTTATCTTTGGAAGTCCAGTGCAAGACCCTCAGATCCCCAACAAACCTGGCACTAGCATTGATGATATGAATACACAAGTGTGGTTTGCAGAAACTCAGTCTGTTTTTTTCCTTGACTTGAGGCAACTTAGTAGGACAAAGATCTTACAAACATGTACTTGTACTATTACCTAGAATTATGCCTGAGGGAAAGAAATAAAAACAAAGAATTGCTCAGAGATATTTTGAAACTGGCAGAGTAGAATCCTTGAACAGGCTTTGCTGGGTTGGCATTATATTTAGGGGAATCAAACAACCTCCCTCCCTTTTGCTTTGCTTGTTCAAGAGGAACACTATCTGATATGAGTCTACTTACTGAAACTAGTATTGTACTTCTAGTGTGTCTCCCTTGGCTTTATACAATTTTGATGAGGCTGTTGAAACATCTCACAGAATGCAACATCTCGCAGGAAAAGGCGGCTATTTCATACAACCTCCTGAACTTCGTGAACCACAGGTCTGGATGGCAACTGGGAAATGGGGAAGTGATGGCTTCTCCACATTTCTGATCCCTTTTCTTCTAGTTCAACGAGTGCTGTGTAGGGACAACAGGTAGTCCGTCTGATTTATATGTTTGTTTATCCTAAAAAGATTCTGTCAGTTGCCTGTCTAGACCCTCCACCTTTGCTTCTTCTGCCCCTTACCCATTTTTCTCCCATGATGGAAGATGCTCCTGAATACATAACTCCCTGTGCTTTCACAAACCTTTGTTCCACCATCTACTACTGCATCAGGCTTAATTTTAAATTAACATTCTAGTCTAGTACAGTATTACAGTATATGCTTGCTTATGGTCCAATGTCTGATGTACTGAAAAAAGAAAACAACTCAATTGCTTCAGAGCTCATGCCTCTCTCCACCCTGGTCTCTGGTCCACAAATGTTTCCAGAATAGATTTGAACTTTGCATTGTCCATAAGTAAAACAATTCCAGTCAGCAGGTGATGGTGCTACGTCTGCCCATTTAATTCCAGTCCAAGTAATTTGTCACCAGGCTGAGGCCAATGTGTCAGCAAATGAATCAGTGCAACCAAAAAAAGCCCAGAAGATAATAAATTCAAGGAGTTTGATGTCAGTTAATTGCTGCTCATGCTGTTTGGCAATTTATAGTGTTCTGGTCATGACGCAAAGCTTTAGAACATCATCAGGACCAACTGGAGAGTAGCAGAACATGGCCCTGCCCTTGGACTTCTGAATCATTTTCTATCTGCGTTTTGTGTTCAACTATTTTTGAAGTACACAGTGAGAAACCTAGGTTGCAATACTAACCACACTTTCCTGGGTAGTAAGTACTATTAAAAAGAATTACTACTTTTGAATAGACATGCTTTGGACTGCATTGTCTAGGCTGCACTATGAGTTGTAAATTTGTTATCTATTTTTATGCAGTTTAAATACATTATTATCTTATTTACCTACTTGGAGGACAGCCCAAGTGGGCAAATGTCAAAAATATAACTCCTATTTCTAATAAAGAAAAATTGCATCAACAAAGAACCAAATTTTTAAAAATCTAAATAAGCATGGAAAAGTATAGCAAAAATCTCACCAAAAGCCAAATGAAAGAACTGTGTTCTTACAAGATGCCAAACGGAGTCCAATTTTATGGATCTTAAAGGACCTCAAATGAAGGAGAATTTCATATATGTCATTTTAGCGACCCAAGGATTCATTGCTAACAAGCAGATTTAATCCATTTCTCTGAAATGGCTTGATCCTGTTGGTTTGATCTGAATTGTTAATCTGAACTGTTAAGGACATATACCAAGTTACATAAGAAGAATTGTTCTTCAGCCGTTTTCAAATGAGTGTCCTGCCTAGTTTCTCATGCAACTCACACAAAAACAACCAAAACCAAAGTTTACATTTTATTGCCAGATTGGATGGGTCAGGGGGGCGGGGGGGGGGGAATGGATCCATTAGCATTTTGCAGGCTCTCATGTCTTAGAAATTGCTACGTGTTCCTTGTTCCCTAGGAATCATTATGTCGTTATGTACAATGTGCAGTTAAATTCTACATCCCGGTTAGCACACCTAGCATTAGACCACAGTATTAATTTAATTTCTACTCTGGAAGAATTGCTAGTGGGGAAATGGACCCTCAGTGGGTGTAAGGGTTTAGCAGTGACCTGTAATTGAGAGAAAATGTAGCATGTCGCTTTAATGTTCTTCCAAAAAAAAAAATCAAATCTGAGGTTTAGGTAAATTCTGAATTTGGAAACTTGAATCTTACATGCACAGACTGCTGTATCAAAAGGTAGCACTCTGGTTACTAGTGTGATCATGTTCCCGGGAAGTAAAATGGCTTGGATGCGCAACATATATCAATCACTTTTGATTTCTTGAGCTATTAAAAAACAGAAAGGAAAATCCAAAGTAAAAAAAGTAAAAGTAAAAGTAAATTTGTTTTTTCTCCTTTGTGGTTGTGATGGTACGTTTCTGATTACCTGTAGTTGAACGAAATGTAATGACTGACTTTAGTTTTTTATAAAGAAAAATGCTATGTATAGGAGACACAAATTCCTTGATGTTTTTATTTTCAGTCTAAAGACACTTTCAAGTTGTCACAGTAATGGTCCTGGAAGAGGAGTTTTTTACCCATTTCCCCTGCCATTTTCCAAGTTGAAATGTTACTTCCAAAAATATTAGCTTCATGGTGTTGGGGAAAATAGAGAGATTATCTTTACCATGATGTGCCTACACCCCCCTTTGGCACAGTGTATTTTGAATGGCTTCTGTTTGCCTAATTCAGGAGTGTCCAAACTTTTTGTTAGGAGGGCCACATTACCTCTCTGACACATCATGGGGCAGAAAAATGATTTATATTTCAAGTTTTCATATATTTGCATAAATTTGTATATAAGAGTGTATTAGAGACAGATCTAGGGAATTACAGGGCTTGCCAGAGGGCTGGATGGAGGGGACTTGCCTTGAGGCTCACTGAGGCTCACTGAGGGTTGCATCTGGCTCCCTTGCCGGAGTTTGGACACCCCTCCCTAATCCAATGATTTTCAGTCTTTTTCATCTCATGGCATATTGACAGGGTACTGAAATTGTCCATGCACACTATCTTTAAAAGAAAGAAACGATTGACAAGACATACCACATGACATTAGGAGCTTGCATCCCCCCAGTGGACCTCTTAATAATCCTCTCCCAAACTCCTGAAGCCCACTTGCAGACTTCCTGTCTACACCAGTGTTTTAAAATGGTTGGCCTAAACTGTATTAGGTTATCTTTTGTTCTTTCAGGTTTCACTCACTGTAGGTAGTAGTCCTCCCAAACCTTAATGTGAGCATGGTATCTTTGGATTGTTTTGTGATGGAGGAAGATTAAGGATGTAAATGTAGATTGCTTGGAAGGAAGTGGTCCACAGTGAATCCTTTGTCCCTAGGCATTCATCTAATAAAATCTATAAGGTCTGCCAGGCTCTAAAGGAGCCATTTTCAATCACTGTGCCATGGTACACTAATGTGCTATGGATAGTCAATGGGTGTGCCATGGGTATTTGAGGGAAGATTATTTGTTAGTAGGGTTACTAAATGTGTGAGCCTCTGCTGGAATATTTAGTTCTGCTAAAAACATTCTTCCTCCAAGGCATAAAGGCATAGTCCATCTTCAGCGAGAAGCTCTTCCTATAGGAAACATAGTTCATGATCCCAAAAGTCATATCCCTCTCCACAATGCTATTTTCATAGCTTGCTGTTCTCATGGAATATTTTACTGTCCCTCTGAAGTCCTCAGTCTCTCCAAAAGGAAGTCTCCTTGAGGCTGACAAATGTATTGAAATTGCCAGATGTCCAGTATAAAAATACTTAAATTCCTTCAAGATATTTAAAAGGCTAACATGGAAACATATTTTTTAATGTAGGAGGAAAACTTCGTAGAAACTCCCTTTTGTTTAATCACAAAATGTATTCTTGGCACTTCTCTCTGAAACATTTGATCAGAGACATTCATTATTTCAACCTCTGACAACATGAGGGCTGTGTAATTACCTCTCTGTCTTGTCCTTAGGTTTCTTGTGCCACTGGCAATAGGATTAAAACTGCACTATAAAATATGGAAGGACAGTCTGGAAGCAGCAGACTGACACATCCACTTCCACCCCTTCTTAATCACCTTGAATGCAAACTCATTTCAATACAGGACTTCAGGTCTCAAGGTAATTTTCCTTGCCATGAGTTAACTCCTTCTGTTTCAATACGCTCATTCCATTCTCCTTTTATCTCTTCGCAACAACTACAGGCTCAGTGACATACCAACTAGATTTTCCGCATGGGTTTGGACAATACTTTTCTTATCTGATCAGACTGATGCAATTATCTGATTTATTTGTTATGATATTTATATTCTACCTTTCTGAATAGACTCAGGGCAGTTTACTTAGATAGGCTGAAGAGAAATCCATTTTTCAGTCAGATTTCTGCAAATATTATTCCATGAGTTATCTCAGCAAAAACCTACATTTCTCTAGATGCTTCCTGTCATGGTGCAGTTGTCATCCTAGCTTCCAACTCTTGCACTTTCCAGTCTCTGGCAGCTACAAACATACTTCAGACTGGTTTCTCAAAGATTTTGGCCACTTGGCTCCTCCATTCACCTCCACACAGATATACCAGAAAGCTCCTCATCTAAGCAACTGATTTCCAATTTAAGCAACTGATCTTGCTTACCCCAGTCTCCAAACCACAACTTTTGTCTCTTATGACCATATGTGTGTTTTTTAACGTATGTGTGTCTAATGGCTATATAGCTTGGCCTAGAGGAGGTCCATCATGCCTTTTTCTTCAGATGGTATAGTTGCAAGACTGTTGCATGGAATCCTCCCTGCCCTTTTGTATACTGTAGACTAGTCAGTAAAACTATACTGTGCTTCCTCTTACCTGTACTACATCATCCAGAAGTGACCAAAGAAAGTTATCTTTCACAATCACTGCCTAATCCAGGAGTCTCCAAACCCTGCCCCTGGGGCCAGATGCAGCCCTCAAAAAGCTTCCATCCAGCCCTCGGCAAGCCTCCCCCATTTAGTCCCAGGGCAAACCTGTGTAATTCTCCAGAAGTGAGGAGAACTCTGCTCTCCAAACCTTAGGAGGGTATTTTGAGGGCTGGAAAGGCTGCACACACCTCATCTGTGTATGAAAATGCTTATGAACTGGTTTGAAGATAACCCTTTTTCTGTTGGAACTGATTTGAATTAATTCATTCATTTGTAAGTTCCATCACTAAGATATTCATTTATGTAAATTTATTAAAATTTGCAATGAAAATCATTTTTTTTCTTCAGCACAGTATCAGAAAGATGATGTGGCCTTCCTGCTAAAAAATTTAAAGATCCCTGGTCTAATCCAAGCAGTATGGAGTAGCCAGAGGAGTTTCTAGAGTTGTCCATGCCTTATATTTCAAAGACTTTTAGATTTCATGTTGATCTGTAGAACAATTATGTTCATCCTTTTGGTTAGCATATCCCTCATATATTATTGTATATTATTTTTCTTAACTAGAGAGAGGGGTTTTGAGAAATTGTTTTGAGACCATTTCTTCTTTTATGTTCCTATCCCAGCTGAAGGATTTATTGCAAACCCCTTTTAACAATTATTTGGCAATCTCAAGGGTACAGAAAACAGCACGGTGGTATCCTAATGCCACTGGGAAACCTCAATTTTTCCTGATTATCTCTGTTCCTTCACAGTTCATGTGACCTGAATGTGTACAGGTGAGGTCAGATGTGCTGTAGGAATAATTGGAGTACAGATCTGGAGACTGCCTTACTTCCCCTTTGCCAAAGCAATTTAACAGTTAGAACAAGAGGGAGTTCAGAGTCTGTCATTGGGTCAGAGGTGTTTACTCAGACTTCTCCAGTTCTCTCTTTGTATTGACATTCCTATTAAGAGAAGAAAATGAAGCTTTGTTAAGGGTGAATCAACAAGAACTATCACACAATCAACGCTTGACCAAGAGAAAAGGAATGTTCTTTACCTTCCACTCTCCAAATTGGTCAGATTGTTAGAGGGCAAGGTAGAGGAGGAAGTGGTACGTGATATATCTAGATTCTCTATCCCCTCTATCCCCTGTCCTCCCTGCCCTCTTCCCCCCCCCCCCCAAAAAAAAAAAACGTTCTGTGAGACAGTCTATAATGAAAGACAGTGACTGACCCAACATCACTCAGTGAGCTTTTGGGATGAGTTGGGATCTGAAGCTTGATCTCCCTCCTCAAAGTCCAAGATTCCCACCACTACACTATGCTGGTTCCTTGTGATGAAATCTAGGAAATGAAATCAATTCTTAGAAATCAAAAGGGCTTTGATCAGGTTTTCCAATGATGAAATAATTATGTGTTGTTGTTTTTTTAGTTTGGAAGGTCTTTGCATTGCAGATTAAGGGTTCTGATCACCAAATGATCATATAAGACAATTAAAAAATTGCCTTTGCATCGCTTCGAGGTCGTTATCTCTAATTGTGAATTGTCACTGTGCTTATCTTGCATAACTGTTACATATCAGCCTTGTTTACTTTTTAATTGCTAATTCACTTAGCTGTTTTCATTTCTTTTTCTTCAAGAGCCATGTAAATATCCATGCTTGCCTGCTGAGACGTTCACTTCATGAAAGGAATTGCTGCCTATGAAAATTAAGCTAAAATAAATCTGTTACCCTTTAAGATGCCCCAAGACTCCTAATTGGTTTTCCTGCTATGGATTAGCATGGCTAACCTCTGAAACTTTACAGTTCTGATTGTCGTTTATCATAAGGAATGTATTCTGCTAATATTTTCAACAACCTTCATTTCAGTGCCGCAAATGGGGATGCTCCAGAATTCTTCACCGGCGGAAGTCTAGAAAGAAACCTGGGTGCTTGCTGAAAAAAAGGGTTGAAGTGAGATTATAATCTACCACACATTGGTGATTTCCAGCCCATTAAAATTTTCTCCTCATGTCTGCTGCAGTCAGTGGATGATGAAAACTGTGTCTACTGCCTGTGTTAGAAGGTTTATGGGCAAAATCCAGAATAACTACGGGGAATCCTTGCTCCACTGTAAGAACAACTTACTCTGGATTCCAATATGAATTTCCCATAGGTTTTCACTAGGTGGCGCAGTAACTATGGGTGCACGTAAAGTCTCTTATGTGCTCCCATAGTTACTCTGGATTTGGGGGTATATTTGTATGATCTGGTACCTACAGTACATGTTCCAAGATGCTAAATTGCACATACAGGAGTTCCTCGTTGTTCACTAGGGTTCTGTTCTGGAACCTCCCATGGATAAAAAAAATCAGTGTATAAAGAAAGCAGTGGAAAAATTGGTTTAAAGATATACTTCCAGGTTTCAGGCTCCTCTATTGTGCCTAATGGAATAAGGTAGTGCCTCAGTGTTTGCAGGGGATTGATTCTGGGTCTGAAAAATGGAATGGTTGCTTGTATGACTGTCTCTCTACAACAGTAGAAAAGCAGTTTTTTTAGAATTGTGAATTGCAGTGGCCATTTGTATTGAGTCAAATCTGTGTATAAAAAATTCATGTTTAACTAGGTTGGACCTGTATAGAAGACTATGGCAGCAAACCTGCAAACTATGGCTGCAAAGACACTTTCCTGGGAGCAAGTCCCATTGAACACAATGGGGCTTACTTTTGAGTAGACATGTTTAGGATTGTGCTCTATGCATTCAATATATATGGGTGTAGACACACAAGCTCCAAGCATACATGAAGGTCAGAGACAGGAACATAAGTAAAGACTTGCTGGATGAGGACAAAGTCCCATATAGTCCAGCATCTTGTTCTTTAGTGGTCCATCAACTGTATTTAGGAAGCCCACAAGCAAGAAAGGCATATCTTTCTCTCAGTATTGCTTTCTGTAGGTAGCATACCATTGGTGAACCTGGAAGTAGTACATGACAATAGAGCCTAGTGGCTATTGCCAAACCTATCCTCCATGAATTTATCCTAAGGCCAGATAGAATGTGTGCAACCCAATCCATGCATTTATTTACAGTGAAATGCATAGGGTTTTGATGCTGTAGTCACTGAAGATTAGAACATATGTGCATAAAATTGCCCCGGGAGATCTGCTACCATGTGAGAACAAGCCCATCGACTATGTTTTAGTATTTATGTGTAAATGCAATGGGAGCTCTTATATTAAATAAATGGAAATGGTTATACAGGAAGCAAATAGAACAGCTGCATGTTTATTTATGGAAGGTTTTGCTCGCATGTTGCTTTCAACTGTGCCTGTGATGCATCATAGCTAGATGATTATCTAATTCAGGAATACAGTAAATCATTATTATTTATATCACAGTCTTCCCAGAGAAGAAAATGTAGCAGGCTTTAATGCTTCAAGTTCCCTTTGAATGATTCGATGAAGCTGCTTCATATTTTATTAAATGCCAGAAAAATGCTTCTGATAATCCAGTGCTGAGGCCATGTGCCTGAAATGCACCTTTAGAAAGGCAATATACAATGCAAGGTAATAATACAAAGCATCTGGGGAACAGAAATGAATGTGCCTATTCTGTGCCTTTCTAGGGACCCATAGTTCAAGTTGTCCTTGCACAAGCACAGATTGGTCCCTCAAATTAGTCGGCAATGGTTCCCAATTTTTTTTTCAATTGGTGATCCTTTGACCTATGCGGCCATCAGCTGTGGCTCACAGTTACGACTACAATCTCTTATATACCATTTTATAAAGCCCTGTAGCACAGTATGTGCTACCTGACCCTCCAGATGACTATTGCTGCAGAGAGAAAAAAATCCTTTGGTTTTGGTGCTATTGGTATAAGTGGCACGATTATGGGCTAAATCCGTAGCAGTTACCTGTCCACGCAGTTATTATAGTATTATCTTATGGAAAGTCATCTTAACTGCTCCGGAGCAAGGGGCTTAATTTCACTTTAGAATATAGGCCTATGGCAATCACTTTGCTGCCCTTGCCATCAGTACACAACTTAATGGGGTAGAGCCATTATTTCCCTGACTGGGGCATCACAGCAATCCAGTCTGGGTACTTCTGACATCTGCTATCCAATTCAATACCATTATCAAACAGAAGGTGTATTCTGGGAAGTCAGCCAGCGCATGATTGTGAAGCACTGCAGGTAAATCAAACCCTCTAAACCAAAACAGGATTTGTGCAAGTTTCAACATTTCTATATTCTGTCCCAGTACATAGTACAATCTAATTTCAACCCTCTTCACTAAGTCATTTGGTTTCCCATTATTTTATTACTTACAGTAGATCTGTAACTTCATTCAAACCGTGGACATGTAAGATTCCTAAATGACACTGTCACCGTTGTAGTTATTTTTACAATAATTTCAGAGATGTCAAGAAGCTGCCAACTCTTCTATGGAATCAAGCCATCCCAAATGAATAGCAAATGGAAACTGCTCATGAATGCTTAAATGGGGACAATTTTCAAAGAAAATACTTGTCGGGTCTTATTATTGCAGTCTTTTTCAAAGACTCACAGTAAAGTTCATCTATATTGGAACCACATTTCTGTAACAGCCGAAGGTGGGCCTTACTATATATGACATTAAATCAGGAGTGTTGCTAGGAGTCTGTAGAAGATATGGGCCACCTCGATAACACAAATTGAAAGGGTAACACCTTGGGAAAAGCCCAGTTTTACCCAGGTTCAAAAGTCTTGTTCTAGAATCATCTTTGTGTTACTGCGAGCCTAGCTCAATAAAACACTAACAGTTAATCCTAACCTGATTAGGCTGGCAGAAATCCCAGCATAAATCCCATGCTCGCCTATGGTATTGCTCTACGGTATTTCTGCGCCACTCCAGGGAGGGGTTAGGCCAGTGCACAGACTTGCGCTGGCCTCCCCATGCCAGCACATGGGGAGATGGGTGACATATGCTGGCCTAAATTGGTTAGGATTTTGCCAGAAGGCTGCAATCCTAAACCCCAGTTAGGCCAGCATAAGCCTCAGCACAAGTCCTGTCCTGGCCTAAGGGTGTCACAAAAGTGCTGTAAGGCATTTCTGGACCATTCCTGGGGAAGGGTTAGGCCAGTACACAGATAGGTGCTTGCCTCTCAGCATCACAATAGGAACTGGAAGACTGATGAGTTGTGCCAGCCTAAGTTAGGATTGCACCCATATCTCACAATCCAGAGTAACTATGGGAGCTCTTACGTCAATGTAAGAAAAATTTACTCTGGATTGCTCTATGAATTTCCCATAGGTGGCACCATAACTATGTTGATGTAAATGTCTCGTAAGAGCTCCCAATTACTCTGGATTGTGCACTTAGTGTCTCAGTGCAGCTCCTAAGGGGTGGCCCCTCCGCGGAGTCACACTTGCTTACTCTTAGCCATCTCTGGCTGCTCCAAACAGCTTCCTGTTCACACAGCATGCAGAAAAGAAGATAGCTGAGTTTGAAAGGTGAAGTGGTCCCTTTGAGCACAGCCCCTTCAACTGAGTCACACCAAGCCCAGTTGCTCTGATACCTTTGCTTCTTTGGTCTGCTCCAAGTTCTGTATCAGTTCACAAGCTAGAAATAATTGGTAGTGACATGAAAATGTCATCACGTCACTGCCAATTCCTTCCGCATCTGCACACTCAGTGGGGTGACACCATGAGTCACCACACTGGGTGCCAGAAAAGATAGTGATATCACTACACTAAACACATAGGTTCGCCTTGTGTATTTTTGGTTTTTCTATAGCAGCCATCCATGGAGAAGGAAACAATCGATGTCAATCAGGCCAGTGCTGAGCACAACGAAGGCTGGAGTTTCTAATTTTTCATCAACTATGATAACCCATCCAATTTGGGACCACAGTGGGGGGAACAATTAAAGTCCTCAATTTGATCAACAGCCTCCTTTACTATTTAAGTCAGAAAAAATAAGCATTTGAAATTAATTAGAATTCTGATGGGAAATTTAAACTTCTCAAGTCCTAAATCAAAAATAGATGTGGTGGTAGGATTTAAGCCCAGTTACTTTTATGGAATATGATGACTACTGTTTCAGTGGCACTTGCTATGGTGGCATCCCTTAAAGCATGGGTTGGAAAATCACATATTTGTCCATCACTTGTTCGTTTTGTTGAGAACAAGTACCTGTCCAGCTACTGTGTTTTGCTTTGAATTGAATGATATTCTTTCCTGCTCAGAGAGAGAGAGAGAGAGAGAGAGAGAGAGAGAGAGAGAGAGAGAGAGAGAGAGAGAGAGAGAGATTGTTTATTTCTTCTATCACATAACATCAACAGTTTGGCCAAATCCCACGCGGCTCAGTCCTTCTGTATCTTTTATCATGTCAGTCACTTGCTATTTCCTCTGGGCTTCCTTTCTACAGCAGTCATGCATGGGGTCACAGAGGCTACAGTTCATCACTCTTGATATATTGGAGGAATCCATCATGAAGTGCATTCACTAAGATGAACAGGAACCCGAAGCATCCAGGAGGTTCAAGGGAGACATAGTTCTTGATATAATAACTTTTGTTCTCTTACAGTATGAGATCCCAAAGTTCAAAGACGTGAAGAAAACAGGCAGGACATTTCATTAAAAAAAATCTCAAGAACTACCACTGTGAGGAAAAGGTTAATGTAGCACAATATGCAAAGCTGTTATTTATTTCACCTTTCACATGATGTGCTATTCCATTCAACAATAGTCATAACCCATGAACGCTTTATCAATATACATGATATCCTCTTTATAAGACAGAAAACACTTTCTCAGCTTTCCAAAGAAGTCTGGTTTGCTCAGTTCTGAATAATGAAATTTACAGCCCAATCTTATCCCATATCTGTGGTCCTCTTCCACAGATGCTGACTGCCATAAAGCAGCTAGTGCAAGTTGTAACAGGCAAAAAAAAATGTTTACAATTTTTTTTAGTTGTAAAATGCTTCAGCACATTACTCAGCACATTGCTGAGAAAGCCAATAGTTTTTTTTACTCTTGCCTACCCACATTATTGTTGGTTCTCCTACTCAGTGGTGAGAAGGTAGGGGAGGCAGAAGGCAATGATGGGATCCTAACTGCATTCCCAAGTCCAATCCTGTAGTGCAGGTCAATGTGGGAATATTCCACAGCAAAATAGCTTTCACAGATCTCAAGGTAGGCTTATCTCCAGGTAAAAGAATGAATTTTACCCTTATGTAGAGGAAACCTCTCTCTATGTAGAGGAAACTACTCAAAAGTAGAGGAATCAGTGATTGCAATTTTGGCATCAACTGGGAATGGAATGAAAACAACTAAGTTGTTAGTTTTACATCTTTTAACAAGTTTGATTGACTTAAAATAATTTGCTGAGAGTTTATTTTCTTGCTGATTTTATTGCAGGTGAAGAATACTGTAGTGTTCATACTGACTTCACCAGGAAATTCTTTGTCTCCATAAAGAGTAAAATCTTCCAACGAGTTATTTTCTGCTATCACAATGAACAGAGCCTGTAAAGGAACACATTAGTCCAGTGGATTTTGATCAAAGCCTGGTGGGACATCTTACAAGCTTAGGATCAATTATATGGATATGGTATTTGTAATAAGTTGTAGCTGAAATCCTAATCCCCAGTTAGTCCAGCACAAGTTTCATGCAGTCCTGGGGGTGTCACAAAAGTGTCATGTGGGACTCTGCACTACTCCTAGAGGGGTTAGGCCAATGCACAGATGTGGTGGGGGCTAAATGCTTAAGTTTTCTACCCTTGCAATGGTTATAGATAATTTTACTGTAAATTATGCATCAAGTTGTATATCACATGATTGCATTATTCCTAAATTGCAATTTTAGCAATTTTAGACACTGGTGGTGTCACCTCTTCTAATACCCATCACCTCCATCATCTGGTGCAGACTATGCCCTGTATGTATCTAGTGATGCCAGACTATCCATCTGGTGATCCCACTGCAGCAGACGTTTTTGGCCACATATACCGGTATATGGAATCTATCCTCAGTTAGGTAGATTTTAATTCTGAAAAACATATTCTAGTAACAGGATATTTATTGCTATTAAAATACTATTAAATAAACTTTTCTTTGGTATAATTTGAGATTGGCAAATTTTCAGGCAAAATTTTCAGTCTTGCATACTGTACCCGGGCTTCAGTTAAAGTCAGAAGCCTGGTTACAGTTCAATTCTTCAGGCTTAAAGATTTGCTCTATGTAGGTCAACCAAAAAGATTTATCCATTTTTTTTAAAGGCAGAATAACAACTCAGAAATGAAGTTACCGTAGCCCTGGTATGGGATACGTATGATGCAGTTTTCCCATTCTTTTGTGTGAAATAAGGTTCCCTGCTTTTCAGCATGGCAGCATCCAGCAGCAAAGGTTCCCCCCATATCTGGGAAAACGAGCCTGATCTATCTAGCCAGAAATGAGCTGACTTCTTCTCTGCCTTTGAAATATGAAGCAGGAAACCTTACAGATTGCACCTCTCCTCCTCTACTTTATCTTTCCAAAGATGGAACTGACTGTAACAGCAGGAAGGATGATGACAAATGCATTCACTGAAGAGATGCTATTCCTCCTCTTTATGGAGAATGAATGACTTGAGGTGAAATTACAACTGCTGTTCAGTTACAATAGTAGATTGCTGAACAAGTTCAAGAATGACAGAAATGCCTATGAACAATAGGGCTCTTTCAAGCTTCAGCATTAGAAAGCAATCTATATTCTTTTAAATCATTGCACGTCAAGACTGAGGCCAGGTTATTCTAATCTAGGCCTTGAGGGGACGTTCTTCAGCTCAGGGTCTTCAGATCGGAGAATGAAACTGGCAGCAAGCAGATGGCAGGTGACTGACAGTAAGCCAAGTTCCTGGTATTGATACAGACCTAACCAATCTAATGGCTTCATGCTGCTAAAAAAATCACAGGAACTTATAATACAGACGCTTATCCGCTTTTGTGCCTGAAGAGGTCTTGGAAGGCTAAATGTGAATACTCCACTCAACAGGCTATATATTGGCCTCTGACCATGATGATCTATGTATACAACCTAAACATTTTTCTTTAGGAAAATCCAGGTGAAGTCCATGGGGATCCTTTGAAGAGTGAGAACCTCGTTCCTCAATACAGAATGTAGCCCAAGTCATTGTGTTGTAAAAAAACAGCCCATCCCTATGACATACCATCAAAGGTATAGGAATAATAAAAGCAATATTTGCTATTGTTAAGTATTCCTCATTTTTAAAATCTTGGAACTCTCACAGTCTTTATAGAGGCTATCAGTTAGCACTCCCCCCCCCACCCGAGAGGGACATGAGACGAGGGCTTGGGATAATTGTAGGTAATTTATTGAATTAGTAACAAAAACCTGCATCAGGATAAAATTAAACTACCGTACGTAGTTTTTTAAAAAATCAAAAATGTGCTGGCCACTAAAAACTTGAGGGGAGGGGTTGGGAAAAGGGTCTTGTGATTTACTTTACCCCAGACCCCACCGGCATGACATACTTGCTCATGGATTAGATTATCCAAGCCAGCACAAAGGGAACAAGGCAGCTTGTTGGTCTTGATCCAGCAAAGCCTTGAGCTGGCCCTTGCAGCCAGGGAGAGCTCACCAGACCCAGCAACAGTCACACTATGCTCCTATCAGTTACAGGGCTTGCCACAGGGCCCATGGACTCATAGAGGCATGCTGTGGGCTGCATCTTGTCCCTGGCTAGATTTTGGATATTCCAGCACTACACCAGTGAAGTAGGTTCCTCATGCAATGGAGATCAGGCAGCCCCACAAAAGGCAAAGAACAGTATTGTTATTAACAACCTCATAAATAGCCCATAGAATTGGGCCCAATCTTGGAAAGTTTTTCTATGCTGAATTTATTCATATGTATGATTTTAACTGAGTGGAAATGTGAACAGTTCATGCAAATTGAGGGCTGTGGTTTTGCAGATTTGCACAGTGAATTGGTAACCTGGGAAGAAAAATAATAAGGGAGAAAAATATCCCACAATACTTGACAAATGAGTGTGTCAGGATATCAGGGCTGATGCGCTACATAAAGCTGATGATTAACAGCAGGGTCCTGGGATGAAAATCTTTATTCTGTTCTCTTTTGGCCTTACTCGTTGATTTATTGGTTAGCACCTCGGCATGTCCAGAGCCTTTTGGTAAATTTGGAAAATGCCAATGTAACCTGCGAAATATGTGTCATAAGTGGCATATTATTACCATATCCCAGCAGGTATCAAATCAAATTCATCTTTTCTGTCAGCTTTTCCTTATATGCAAGAAGTAGTTGTTATGATTAGGAATAAGGCTGTGTTTCTCAACATTTGTCCTCCACTGTACTATTTCACATGGTCCTTCTATTTGAAGTACAACTAAAAGCATCTGATGATGACATCAACATCACCAATTCTGGGTTGGGGAGAGGCAGATGGAACGATAAACACCAACAAGAGGCTCAGGGTGGGTGGGAGAGCGTTTTCAAGTATGGAAAAACCGGTTTTGCAGCTGTGCTGCTGAACTGAGCCTCCTACCACTGTTTATTGTGTAGCATTCCTGGTCTTGCTGCTGTACCACCAGGACCAGACATCACAAGTACTACTGGTGGTACATTACCACTGGATGAGAAAAACTGAAATAGGGTTTTACTCTGTGTATAACATATGTTATGTTATACACATAATCAAATGCCCTGTGTATTTTTAAAATGGAGGGAGGATGCTGAAGCTCAAGACTGTGGACTTATTTTCAAAGCACTGTCCATTATTTTTTTATCTATCTATATGAGAAAAGTGACTGACTGACTGACTGACTCATCACCGCCCTGCCAAAACCGCTGGGCCTAGAAGTGTGAAATTTGGGGTGGGTGTTCCTTCCGTGATGGAGGGGTGCACTAAGAACCGCTTTTTGGAAATTCCGACCGGAAGGGGGTGAAAAGGGGCGCAACGCGTTTTCCTCCCTATACTTTGCATTGGAGAATTGATGACTCATCAACATTCCGCCCCAACTGCTGGGCCTGAAGCATGGAATTCTGGGAGGGATCCTTCTGTCACCTGAACACCCACCAAGAACCCATGTGGAGAAATTTAACCCTTCAGGGCTGGAAAGGGGGCAACGTGTTTTTGTCCTATACTTAACATGAGAGACTGACCAACAACCAGCCAATTGGGTGCACGGAACCTGGTGCACTGGGGGATGTTGTTCGGAGGAAGAGGTTGCACTGGTGAGGATGCTGCGCATGGAGGAAAGTTGCGCATGGGAGGATGAAGTGCATGGGGAAGTTGTGCATGGAGAAAATTTTGCATGGGGGACTGATGCACATGGGGAAAGTTGCGAATGGGCGGAAAATTGCTCATGGGGGACGTTGCTCATGGGGGAAGTTGCGCATAGGGGAAAGTTGCGCATGGGGGAAGTTGCGCATGGGGAATGATGCACATGGGGGAAAGTTGCGAATGGGGAAGTTGCGCAGAGGGAAGTTGCGCATGGGGGAAAGTTGCGCATGGGGAAAGTTGCGCATGAGGGGAATTTGCGCATGAGGGGAAGTTGCGCATGAGGGTATGATGCACATGAGGTGATGATGTGCATGGGGGATGATGCGCGTCAGGGGAAGTGGCACATGGGGTGTTTTTGTGCCATGGGGGATGGCATAGGGGAAAATGTTACACCTGCAATGCGGGTACGCTTTTCGCTAGTTATTTAATAAATTTGTATCCCGCCTTTCTCGGGCCATAGTCGACTCAAGGCAGAACTCCTTCCATAAGTTTAACTAGTTCCTGAGAAGTGAGAAGATCATGTCAGAAAAGATCAGGTCTGAGTATAACAAGAAGTGGGTTAGCCTTTTCAAGTTGTGGAGAAATGTAAGGAGAAAACTTCCTGAGATGCTTTTAATGGTCAGACTCTTCACCACTACTATTTCCTACACTATGGTATGAAATATCAACATGAAACAAATATAAATAATTGAACACATCTTGAAGGCCTATGTACAGTATTAGATACATGGGAAGCCTTGTGCTGAAAGGAAATGTATATAGTCCTTAATACATATATCTGACTGAAAAAAAACTTCCCTCATGTTGTTGGCTGTCAATAATAAGGTAGCTTATTATTTCCTATAAGGTAGCTTCTTATGAAGTTGGGCAGGGAAACAAGACATCAAAGAAAAGTTGAACTTGATGAACAAGGAAGAAGCAGCTCTGTAGAGACATATCTCACCTGGTGTCAGAATCTATGCAAAAGATGCAGTATATTTAGATACAAGGAACAATTTTAGAATATTTGGAATT
Organism: Cryptoblepharus egeriae; assembly: GCA_030015325.1. Classification (NCBI taxonomy): domain Eukaryota; kingdom Metazoa; phylum Chordata; class Lepidosauria; order Squamata; family Scincidae; genus Cryptoblepharus; species Cryptoblepharus egeriae. Next base: position 63,597,764 of record JAREYC010000001.1, on the reverse strand, counting down.
GTTCCAATATTTGGAATAATGAATAATAAATTCCAATATTTGGAATAATGAATAGATACATCAGCTGATTTTCAGTGGCAAGGTTGTTTGAACAATACCAGCTACTTTTGTTTGTCTGCCTTGGATTATTTCAAGGAGAAAGTTGGGCTATGTATATTTTTTAAATATATAAAGAGAAAATTGATTCTCTGGTATGGAGCACCTATCAGATTCAAGAATGTGTCTCTTCAGGTCAGATTCCTCACCACTTTTGCTGTCGTGTTCTAACAAGAAATCAAAATAAACACCAACCATGGTGCTCACAAATCTTCAGGCCGCATCTGCTGAGGGGTTCCTCTGTTATTAACCTAGTCAGTCTTTCATAAATGTGAAAAGTGCTTCACAGAACTCAGACTTCATAGCCACTTAATTTGGTAAAATGCAACATTTATGTGAGATAAGAAGAAGAAAGGAGTGAGTGCTGTTCCAAGCTGGAAATGCTGTAATGCTTGACAGAATGCAAATTAAAGGCTATTTTAACTTCCCTGAGTTTCCCCTTGGGTATTTGCAGAGTAAATATTAACAAGTTGTTTAAATGAAGCAGATCATTATTCATTTCACCTATTCTGAAAAATTCCATTCCAATTAACATGGTGCCTGTTTCCCCCGCTCCGATTTGGATACTGTACACAGTAGTTTCAACAAACCATAGAAAGATTTAATATATGGTCTCGCTGTTTGGGATAAATTTAGCATCATTAAATTGGGTGTCAGTCTGATTTTCTGGCAAGCTTTATCCCTTATCTTAAATCTAAACATCTCATTACATTCTGAATTACCTGAAATCTCAATTAACCCAAGACATGCGTTACTGTCTTTGGCATGTGTGTTCCAAGAGCTTTGGTGCTTATATTCTGAATTATAAAAAAATTCTCCCAATCTTTTCTGCTTCTCACATGAGGCTTACATTTAGTTGCCCTTTCTATCCTGAAAAATTTTGCCTGCTAATACCAATGGTAGCCACAGCATATGGAGATGGCGCCTAATCTAACTCATGCAGCAGCCATTCTGCATGTGGTCGAGCTTCATGCTCTCTTAGATCCCCCATTCACATACCCATTGCAACAGTTTAAGCCCAGCTGGTTGCTGTATGGGGTCAGGTAGGGATTTTTCTGTCCACCTGATTGGCCATTTTTTATCAGTTTTTTTTATCTTCCCCAGACTGCTTTAGGGGTTAGGACTTTTTCTTTCTTTCTTTCTTTCTTTCTTTCTTTCTTTCTTTCTTTCTTTCTTTCTTTCTTTCTTTCTTTCTTCACCAGCTCCCCAGAACACCGTAATATCCCAATCTTATCCTTAGTGCCCAACAGGGTGACCAGATTATTCCTGAACCCCAGGGCCAAAATTCCTAATCCCAGGCCAAAATTCCTAACTACTTAAAAAAATTGCCAAAAAGTGTATTTTTTTGTTTTTGTTTTTTGGTTTTGTGACCATAACTTTTGATAGGAAGGAGAGATCTCAAAACTGATTTTTGCATTGGATTCTGCTCTTCAATACGGATCCAACAACCTATGGCATGATGGGGTACCGTGCACTATCACGAAGTTTCAAAATGTAGGACAATGAAGCCAAAATGTAGGACACCCAGACAGGAGGCTAAAAATCCAGATAAATCTGGGTTTTTCTGGTCATATGGTCATCCTGGTGCCCACAGCATGCTCCAGTGCCTTGGCTTCTATTGCATAGTGTGGGGGAGATGTACAATAATAATATTTTATTTATCTACTCTGCTATCTCATGGTACTGAATAGGACTACTCCAACTGCTCTTTGGCTGTCATGATACAATATAACATTGAATTTGGCTGGTGCAACTCCAAGTCGGCTTGAGAAGTTTATTGAGGCAAAAAGGGAGGCGTAGTATATTGATGGAGCTACTGCCACAGACATCCATCTCCTGCCCTCTCTGACAGGTCCTTGACTGTCTCAAATTCCCATTTTAATTCTCCCTCTTGCTGCCCATTGCCTACCCAACTTCTTATTACCACCAGCAGAGCTTGGACACTCCAGTGACATGCATGCACAGTGGTCAGCTATTCACACTGGGAGTCCCACTGTGCGCACTGTTGGTGCAGACCAGGCCTCCAGTAATAGAACATGAATTCCAAGAGAGGACCTGTATAGGATTGGGCAATACACTTACTTAGATTTTATTTATTTATTTATTTATTTATTTATTTATTTATTTATTTATTTTAAAAATTTGTATCCCGCCTTTCTCAGGCTGTCTAGCCCGACTCAAGGCGGCAGAAACATAAAACACAATTAAAAACATAAATAATTAAATACAGTAAAAACAATTAAAACATATAGGCTAAAAGATACAGAAAAAACAGTAACAACAATATAAAACCAAATCCCCCCCAACCTCTGCCCTGTTAAAAAGCCCCTTTGAAGTAAAAGGTTTTTAGGCTCCGCCTGAAGCTCTGCAATGAGGGAGCTTTCCTTAATTCTATGGGGAGAGCGTTCCAAAGCCGGGGTGCCACCACTGAGAAGGCCCTATCTCTGGCCGCCACACCTCTCATGTCTCTTAGTGGCGGCACAGTCAGTAGGGCCCCCTCAGATGACCTTAGGTGACGGGTCGGATTGTACAGAAGGAGGTGGTCCCTCAGGTACCCTGGACCCGAGCCGTTCAGGGCTTTAAAGGTCAGGACCAGCACTTTGAATTCAGCCCGGAAACGAATGGGCAGCCAGTGATTCAGCAACAAGAATGATCAGTGGGATGGAAGGGAAACCCTATGAGGAAAGGTTAGGGGAGAAGAGGAGGCTGAGAGGAGACATGATTGCCCTCTTCAGATACTTGAAGGGCTGTCATAGGGAGGAAGGGGCTCATTTGTTCATAGCTGCTTCTGAAAGCAGAACCAGAACCAATGGGTACAAACTGCAAGAGAGGAGATTCCGGTTGGATATCCGGAAAAAATTCCTGACGGTGAGGGCGGTTCGGCAGTGGAACAGACTGCCAAGGGAAGTGGTGGACTCTCCCTCACTGGGGAACTTCAAGCAGAGGCTCAACAAGCACCTGTCAGGGATGCTCTAGGGGGATTTCCTGCTGCAGGCAGGGGGTTGGACTAGATGACCTACTAGGTCCCTTCGAACTCTATGATTCTATGATTCTATGATTCAGTGTAGTCGCTGTAGCAGTGGCCCAACAGAGTCGAACCAACAAGCCCCAGCAACCACACGGGCCACCGCATTCGGGACTAGTTGAAGTTTCCGGACCATCTTCAGAGGCAGCCCCACATAGAGCGCGTTACAATAGTCTAGTCTTGATGTCACTAGGACATGGGTCACCGTGGCCAGATCTGAATGACTCAGGTATGGTTGCAGCTGGTGGATTATATAGATTACAGAGGATTTATATTTTTAAAAAGTAAAGATTCATTCAGAGGGCTATTTTAAACAGAAATAGCCCCTTTTTTAAAGTTCCATCAATGAACATTATTTTTTACTACTGTTCATTAAATAGTGTTTATTACTGCTCAAAACAACTAATATACCTTGTGCTCTTTAAATGGGTTACATCCCAATGAGGAGCATGAACAGCAGTTTAAGATGGTAACCTGATTACCAGAATGAAGCAATAAAGTATATTTTTCCTTCTTAGCATTCTCCACCGTGATACATTAGCAGCCTTATGTTGTTTTCTTATTAGAGTTTCAAGTAAAAGTCACATTATTAATAATTGCATGACTGTCTGCGATATACCTAGTCATAAAGTATCCAAATAAATATGCTACATTAGGTTTAGGTAACTGAATAGAAAATATTCTGTTCCATAACAGTCCAGCGAAAGAAATGATAATTGGAGGTGGTTTGTTTCCAAGCAGTCTTCAGAGATGCCCCAGTTGGAATATTTTTATGATTTTGGCCAAGAGCTAACCCAAGTTGAAGGCTGGTTTGTAGCAGGACCTTCTGGTTGCTGCCCTTTTCATTTCCCATTCAGATTTACTTGGTGGTGCTGAGGACAGGACTGTCTCACAGCGGAGCTTTCATTAGGCCGTAAGTGCTGCAAGAGCAGATAAAATGGATGCTCCAAATGCAATTCTCATGTTTCCTGTCAGCACTCAAGCGCTGGAGACAGACACAGCAGTTCCCAGGGAATCAGAAACCAAGGGAATCACATGTGCACAGGCTTTGTGCGCTAGAGACTGCCATGGCAGCAATGACAGGGTGACCAGATATCATAACCACAAAAGAGGACAAGGCCCACAAAATGCAGGACAACCAAAGAAAAAGTAGAACATGAGAAAGGAGGAGCTAAAGCAAACAGGGCACAATCCTAACCAATTTAACCTGGTTCAACTCACTCACTACCTGTTCGGTAGGGGGAGGCTGGCGCATGTCTGTGCGTGTCTGTGAACGGTGCAGAAGTGACTTACAGCACTTTTATGACCTCCCAGGCCAACATGGGACTTGCACTAGGGCTTATGCCAGCCTAACGTGGGTGGGGTTCGGATTGGCGCCTCATGTATATTATTTTCATGTGGTTAATTTAAACACTTTGGCAGCAATCCTAATATCCAGTTAGGCCAGCCTAACGAAAATAAAATAAGGAAAATTAGTAAAGATCAACACATAAAGTTTAGGTCTGGTTAACTTTCAGATGACCTCTAATCTCAGAGATTTTCATTTCAGCTTTTCTTTTTTAAGTGTAATATAATACCAGAGTCAATTGGAAACAAATTGACCTTTTATTTTAAGCATTCCTAACAGCAGTATGGACAGGTTAGAGGAGGGAAAAAAGCTGCTGGCTGATAAATTTGTGAAATGTTTGTCCCCCATCAAGATCTCTGGGGTTGAAAAATGCAACGTTTATAGATTATGACCTACAATTCTTTTTAGAATTGCATCCCTGCTGCAAAAACATATAGTGAAACAAATGCATCTCCGCTGAGTTTATCGATCCATTTCAATGCAATAATATCCCACTTTATTAAGTTATTATTACTCTAAAGAAGATCAATAAACTCAGGGAAACATTTTACATTGTTTAAAAATTTCTCAGAGATACAGGAAACATGATGAGAAAAGGTAACAGAATTAAACATCGTGTCATGATTTTCACTCACATGTATGTATGTATGTATGTATGTATGTATGTATGCATGCATGCATGCATGTTTGTATTGTACTCTGATGCTGATGTGCTAGTCTTCAACTTTTGAAATAAATTTCATAGATCATGACTATTGCCATATAATAAAATTTAGTGTGATTGATCTTGTTTGTCATTTGCAAACATGCTAGTATTTTTGTTTCCTAGCGTGGACAGTCATGAATGAAGGTGGAAACAACTAACTTTGGGATTCAACTGAAATTCACACTTTTGCTCTATCTGAAGATCTAAGAAGCATTCAGCCCAATCTACAGTAAATATCTGATGTCACAATCGGCCAAACATATGCTTTACTACTCAAGAAAGTGCTCTACAGCATGGTTTTTTATCTCTTGGGGAAGCGAATCTAGAAAAAGCAACACAAAGCAAAGTCTTTGCAACGATACTATCTCCTATTACTTCCCCCCCCAAAAAACTTCATTTATTTTTTGGGTAAGCATATTTCTGTATCCTTCTGGAGCACGAAAAAGAAATTCATATTTCACTTTATCTAAAAATGGTAAAAAAGATGAAGCAGAAAAAAGAAGCTCTGTATGTTGTTGATGGGGTTATTGCTGTGTTGCAATAAGAAAAGCTGCTATTAGTTTTGCGAATACTGACATTTGCATTTGTACAAGCCTATACTGTAAGTCCTTCAGGGTGGAGTGCATCAAGAGACACCTTGACAACCATTTATCCACAACACATTCACCATCTACTCAGGATTTCTAATCAAAGTCTAGATTATGTCGTTCACTGGTCTGGAGTGCTATATATTCTGGAGTGGATTATTTTGTTCATTGGACTGAAGTCAGAAAAAAACTGCTAAAGTGGATTTCACAGCCCAGTGGACTAGAAGTGCAGCATTGCATTGCAGAATCCTATTATCCCTTGAGGTTACATGCAGGGCTCTGGAATCCTGCCTTCTTTTTGTCTTCGGGGATTTGTGAATAAACTAAACCTTTCTCCGTCTTTTCACAATGCTCTGCTGTGAAGTTTTCCTGAAGTTTTCCTGAAATTAGGATAGGCAAAAATGCAAATCACTGGGGAGAATTTTTTACTCTTGGTGATTTCAGCTATAATTAGGAATGATGTTTCCTATGTTTTCTGCCTTAAGAGTTGCAAAGATGTGTCTGCCTTATCCGCTTTTATTCCCACTGTTTTTCCTTCGAATGTCTGCCTATTTTTCTGTCACTTTTTTAATGCTACGCTCGAGGCTGTGTTACCCCAACTCCTAGGATGTTAGCCTCATCCTGCTAATCCTTCTAACACTCTGAGTCCCTTTGCACATAAAGCTGTTTGTACAACAGTTCAAAAAAGACAGTTTTTCCCATCGGTTTAATATTTGAGTGTGATGCAGTCTTATTGTCTGGTATCGGCACACTGTAAGAAAATGCTGGTGCTGTCCGGTTCATCCAGGAGACTCACAAATCCCTTTGCAGCTGGTACAAAAGATGCAAAGGAAAATGAACTCCAGATGTGCAACTTACTTGTGCTTCTCATAGGCAGCTTCTCATAAGATGTACTATTCTTGAACTGTGGGCAGAGAAATACAGGAATGCCCCTCTGTCTGTGGGATTCAGTTCCGGAACCCCCTGTGGTTATCTGAAACCATGGATGAACACCTGCCCTCCACCATCTTGAGGATAGGGGAGCTCTGAATCGCTATTGGAGGTGAGGGTCCTCTTCCCTCGGCTTCCTAGTATTTTTTAAAACATTAAAAACATCACTTTTTCTGTGAAACTAGAAGTTGCATTAAAAAAACTGGCAGTTTGATCCCTGCAGAGGCTGCTAATAGATGTCCATGGCCTGACTGCAAAAATATCATTGTCATCGTCATCATCATCATCATCATCATCAATCAATCAATAAAAAAGTGAGCACAGCATGTACATCTGTGAAGCATGGTGAAGATGTTCCTTTTGTTTCTTTTCAAATGTTCCTTCTCTGTGAACCAGGAATGCATATTTATGGGCTATAAGAGCATTTTGGCAAGCCCTTTGTTTTCTTTCTTTGACTTTCTTGTCTCCATTTTTCTCTTTCCACTGCCTATCCAGGAGTCTGACATCAGCTGCTGCTCTGCAGTTTCCCACAACCAATGGATATGAGCCCACCAGCTCTACCTTCACTTCTTCCATGATGAACTGTATCAAAGTGGGAGCAGAGAAACTGTGATGGTGGCAGCATTAGAAGATCAGGTTGTAACTCAGTTCTGAATAATGAATCATCAGTTTCATTTACCACTGCATTGCATTTTCAACCCTTGCGGGTTCCAGATGTGCTGCATTTGAATACCAATGTCCTAAAAGTAGGCTTTGCACTTGGATTGAACTTCATTTTCTTTGTTGTATGTTTAAACCAACCCAGGACTGCAAATTCAGACCTGTGAAGAGAGCTCAGGATTGAGATGTAAATCCTCTGTAATTAATAAGCATTGAAGTAATCCTTCTTGGGCCAATTTGTTGCCATGTCTGAGTCAATAAAGGATCTTGTGATACAAAAGAAAGAGCTGTAAGAACTATATTAAGCATCAGGGAGAATTTTCTGTTTGTAAGTCAGGCAAAAGACTAATTACTTGGGAAGCTGCGAAACACTCATCATGGGATTTTTTATTTCTTTATTTTTTCCCAAAATGAGTTTGGAGAATAGCTGGGGTTGAGTTAGGATTAATTAGTCCTATTTAAGCACACATGGATGAAACTAGATGAGTTTTAAAATGCTTTCTGCTAACATTACAATCTATTGGATATTTGTATATTTTGGTAATTTAAATTAAATGAACGCCTATTATTGTGGTAAACTATAATACTAGGATAATGTGTTTCAGATTATTTCTTACTCAATGTATGCAATGTAAATCTATCTTTTTTAACTTCAGCAATGAGCTTCAGATGCTAGAATAAAATAAGGGCATGTAATGACATGAAAAATTATCTTCTTAATATGAAATTGTATGTGGCTGTGTAGATTCACTTGAAGAGAAATCAAAATCATGTCCAAAGTAGAATAAGGTTTTTGTTAATTAGGACTAGCCAAAGAAACATAATCCTAAAGACACTTTCTTGGGAGCAAGACCCATTTAACACAATGGGGCTTACCTTTGAGTAGATGAGGTTAGAATTGTGCTCATTGTTCAGACAAGTTTGAATTGTAATGCTCTTGAATTCTACTTAAGTCTAAATGGTCAGCAAAAGGAGAGGAGGAGATAGTCGAGATATATTGTAAGAAAGCATTTTTTGTTTTCCAACAAATCTGCAGTATGTAAACTCAAAGGATAGAGTTTTAGAGCCTTTGATACAGTCAGAGGTGCTATTGGGGTTCATGTCTCCCAGTGCAGAGGCAAGCGCATCACCCCCATGTAGTTGGCACAATAACAATCTGAATTGTGGGCATGGTTATGTGCCATTGGTTATGCCTCCACTGGTTTTTGGACCATACATTATGATAGAATAAAGATATTTCAAAGTGGTTTGTTTCACTGCATTCTGCAGTAAATTACGCACACAGTGGTATGTAACATGATGTGATTATTTCTACAAACAATTACTTTAACCATTTTGGTCATTTGTGGTGTCACTCCCTTCAAGGGTGCCCCCTTTCTAACGCCCTAGTGACATACCTGATTGGGACCATTTTGGAAGCTTTGAACTCCCCTGGGTTGACCTTCCACACCAGCAAAGGCATGCTTGCTTACTCACCAGTAAGCACGGCTGTGCAGTTCACTTTTATTTTCAATGAATTCAGCGACAATCTTCTGGGACGATTTGTGGGTGTACTCAATGGATCAGGACAATTTTGGTGTCCTTGGATTCCTCTCAGCCTACCCTTTTCAACGGACTATGGCACATTTGCCTACTCACAAAAAAGCCACAATATGGGTCACTTTCACTTTCTATAGAGTTCAATGCATTTTTTTTGTTTTTGCCATAACTATTTCAAAAGTGCTGTTTCAAAATGGATTTATACATTAGATTCTGCTCTTCAATATGAATCCAACAGTATGTGACATAAGGTTTTCTGCACCAAGGTTGCATTTTTCAGGTTCCCCAGTGCACATCAGTCCCCCTGCACATCACCTGATGCATGCTGCACCTGCCCCCCCCCACTCCTCTAGTGATGCCCCTGGATACAGTGTTGTTTAATTGAACAAGGTGTTTACTACTCCTCGCCCACCCCCTTTGAATGGCAGGATGCTTTTAGATGGCTGAGGGCAGTGACGCTAGAGGAGTGGAGATCATGGGCAGATTGCAGAGGGCCATGACAGTTTAGAGACAGGGAAAACAAAGGCATTCAGGCATTTGTGAATAAGAAAGGGGGGTTTGTGCTGGATCTACAAGTCAATCACTGAAGAGATTAAAGGAAGGGGATGCCTAACTAGAATGAATGACATGCAGTTTCCTCATTTTAAACACATGGGAAGAGAAAAGGATTTGGAATGCAGTCTGTATCTTACAATGCCACTTCATTGCAATTCACAACAGGAGCCCCATTATAAATTATCTTAAGCACATGGTTTCCAATCCGAATAGCCTCTCCTAATGCAAAAGTTGGGCATGATAGGGAAACAGTTCTTCTAATTAAATCTAAGAACTCCACAGCTGCGAAACCATAAATTTTTATCTATACCAGCAGTCGCTGTAAAACTCATTCTAAATTAAAATATTAACTTTTGTTTTTATCCCCCTGCAAGGCAACTTATAAATGGTCTGAACATCCTATTTATACCCAAGCTGCTGCGTCTAAGAAGCCAGACAATCCTTTTCTCTATGTTTATCTCTCATAATAGAACCGGTTCTGATGCTGGGGGTGGGAACATTGTCCCACATGCAACAGACTCTATTTTTATTGCTGTTATCTTCTTCTGATGTGAAAGCAAATAGCAGCATCTGGTATGATGCTGTGCTGGTCCTCGTATCTCTTGTTCTAACACTAGAAAAAAAGGAAAAGAATAAAACAGCTCTTTTAGCAGTAGCAAAAAGGAACAATCGTCTCTTCAGTTTGGGATCTGCAACTTCAACGATGACACTTGTACAGAAGGAACTAGCATTGGCTATGTAAGAATAGTTTGGTCCATATTTTAAGTGTGAAAAAGGTGAAAAAAAGTTTTTGAAAAAGTTTGTTCCCAAATTTTTTTGATTGGCGACTCCCTTGACCTACAAGGCTATATGCAGTGTTTCCCATTAGGGCCACAGTCCAACAAAAGTATAAGTTGGTGGGATTTTCCTGAAAGTTATGGCCAGCTTCCTTAAAAGTCATGGATATTACTTCCTGTGTTTTATTTCCTGTGTCAGTAATCATTGGAGAGGTAGTAGACAGAACTGCTTCATAACCCAAGTCTATGGTCCTCGGCAGGGCCGCTGTGTGCAATAGTGCCAAAACTGTGATTCTGTACCTACTGGCCCCTCTGAGGAGAAATTTCATTCCCTTCCCCTGTGGAAAGCCCCGTGCCCTGCAATGGAGCTTCTCAGTGCTGACTATTTTGCCATTTCAGATGAGAGAATCTTCATGTTGGGCTTTACAGGACACGATCCAACAGTCCCAACCCTCTCCTAGTCTCAACCCTCTCCCAGGCTAATTCTTGCAAATAACATTCAAGAGGCAGTTATAGGATGCTCAAAGGTAAGCCACCGAATGCTTAAAAAAAGTGTTTCCTGAAATACTATAAAGGAAGAGATTGTTCTTAAATCCCCTAGAATGAAGATTCCCGGTTGGTAAACAGGAAATATTTGATTCCACAGTAACCTGCTTCACTGAACATTTAATATTTGATGCTGCCCATTTGTAAAGGTGAAGAACTCCCCAAGATTTGGGAAACTAAGGTTGCATTTCTAAAGACTGGGAGTAAGACCCATTGAAAACAATAGGGCTTACTTTTGAGTAGACATGGTTAGGATTGTGTTCTAAGGCTACAATCCTAACTACACTTTCCTGAGAGTAAGGCTGTAATCCTAAAGACACTTTCCTAGTCGTAAGATACATTGAACACAATGGGGCTTACTTTTGTGTAGACACAGTTAGGATTGCAACCTAAGCCCCATTGACTATAATGAATCTTATTTTTGGGTAGATATGAATAGGATTGGGCTCTCATTGAACTAAATAAGAAGACCTCTGGTGGTACAAGTGGTTAAGACACTGTGCCTGTTATTCAGCAGGGCAGGGTTCAAGCCCCGGGGTCCCCACAAGATGAGGATTTCCTGCTACAGGCAGGGGGTTGGATTAGATGATCCACTAGATTAGATGATTAGGGTCCCTTCCAACTCTATGATTCTAAGACCTGGCTTATTGAAGACTTGACTGCTATCCCAGCCTGTCAATGCAGTGGAGGGGAAGGGAAGGTAAAGGGCTTTGGACAACTCAATATGGGCATGATAGAAGATAGTTGGATGTGACAGAGCAAGTCTGAGAGATTCCTGGATGTAGCCAGGATAAATTCAGAATAGCACAGATAACGAACTGTACAATGCTTTCCCAGCTGTCTCTATTGTGAGCAAAGAGAAGCTTGCCTAAATGAGATTATGGATGGAAGGCCCACTACCTATTGTATAAAATCCACATATTCAAAGCCTTTGAATAGGAAAGAAACAGAAATCTGTGATTATGGTAAACAGAACAAGGATTAGAAAATAACATTTTTTATGAAAAGATGTAAGAAAATATTTGTTTCTTCAAGTATGTACTTTGAAATAGGATTTTGATGGTTTTATTTCCTAAAATGCCTTTGAGGACATCTCTAGGAGAAATATGCTTAAATATTTAGTGGAATGATGCTGTTTTAATCTACTTATAATAGAGGAGTGCTATGTTGATAGAGTTACACTAACATGTGGCTGTAGGGAAGAAAAGGCGAACTTATAACCAAATGCGAAGTTGATCCAGACTCCTTCATGCCAGTTTATTGCTTGCATACATTGTCACAAAAGCAGGCCTCCGTCAGTCTTGAAAGACTATGGTATTGTGCTCGGCGCTGCATACGCTGCATGTGAAGCACGAAAGCCTGGGTTGGATTATTATGGAAGATAGGCTGTTACCCAAGCAGCAAATCCCCCCTCTCCACGCCACTGAATTAGTCCAATGGAAAGGCAGAGCCGATGTGATTGGATCCAGCTGGTGTCACAGAGCTGGGCTAAGGACAGGAGCTCACCCTGTCTTGTGGGGCCGACCCGGGAATCGAACCTTGGCCTGCTGGTTAACAGGCACAGCATCTTTACCGCTTGCGCCACCCACAGCCCCACACATTGTCACAAAAATGCTGTAATACAGTGGTACTTGATCATTTCAGCCCAGGACCCACTTCTGAGAATGACAATCTATCCGGGACCCCCCAGAAGTGATATCATGGCTGGAAGTGAGAGTAAAGTCTGTCCAAATTCATGTTGATTGCCTCAGTAACACTATCTAACCATCTCATCCTCTGCTGTCCCTTATTCTTTTGCTTTCAGTTTGTCCCAGAATAAGGCTTTTTTTCCTAAGTCCTCCTTTCTCATGATGTGGCCAAAATATTGGAGCATCAGCTTCATTATTAGTCCTTCCAGTGAACAATCAGGGTTGTTTTCCTGGAAGATGGACTGATTTGATCTCCTTGCAGCCCAAGGGACTCTCAAAAGTCTTCTCCAGCATCATAATTCAAAAGCATCTATACTTCAGTGGTCATCCCACTTTATGGTCCAGCTCTGACAGCTATACATTACCTCAGGGAAAACCATAGCTTTAACTAGACGGAACTTTGTCAGCAAGATGATGTCTCAACTTTTCATTAAATTGTCTAGCCCTGTCATAGCTTTCCTCTCCAGAAACAGGCATCTTTTGATTTCTTGGCTGCAGTCACCATCTACAGAGATCTTAGAGCCTAGAAAAATAAACTCTCACAACTTCTGTTTCTTCCCTTTCTCGTTGCCATTATTTGATTGGACCAGAAGCCATGATCTTGTTTTTTTTAATGTTTAGTTTTTCGCTGCTTTTTGCACTTTCTTTTTTCACCCTTATCAAGAGGTTCCTTAGTTCCTCCTCACTTTCTGCCATTAGAGTGGTATCATCTGCATATCTGATTATTGATATATCTCCCAGCAGTCTTAAATCCGGCTTGTGATTCCTACAGCCCAGCCTTTCTCATGAAATACTCTCCATTTAAATTGAATAAGCATGGTGACAATATACAACCTTGTTATTCTCCTTTCCCTTTACCACTCCGTTGTTCCATATTTGGTTCTGGCTGCTGCTTCTTGGCCTATATACAAGTTTCTCAGGAGACCATACTCCCATCTCTGGTACTCCCATCTCTTTAAGAACTTGCCACAATTTGTTGTGATCCACACAATCAAAGGTTTTAGCATAATTTTTTCAGGCGCTTAAATGGAATACCATCACCTTCACTAGCTCTGTTGTTAGAGAGACTTTCTAGGACCCACTTGACTTCACTCTCCAATATGTCTGGCTCAAGTTCAGTTATCACTCCGTTGTGGTTATCAGGGAAATTAAGATCTTTCTTATAGAGTTCCTCTGTGTATTCTTGCCATCACAGCTTAACCCTCATCTGCTTCTGTTAACCCTCTTAATCTTAACCTTCATCTGGACCTGTTAGGCCCTTACCATTCTTGTTCTTTATTGTGTCCATCTTTGCACAGAATGTTCCTCTGATATCTCCAATATTCTTGAAGAGATCTCTAGTCCTTCTTCTGTTGTTTTCTTCAATTTTCGTGCACTTCTCATTTAAGAAAGCCTTCTTTTCTCTCCTTGCTGTTCTCTGAAACTCTGCATTTGGCTGGGTATATCTTCCCTTTTCTTTCTTGACTTTTGCTTCCCTTCTTTCCTCAGCAATTTATAAAGCTTCTTCAGACAACCATTTTTCTTTCTTGAGTAGTATCGTAATCCCTAAACATAAAGGTATCCCCTGCAGGTTGCCCTCCTGGTTCATAGTTGTTTTGTTATGTATATATTAATTTGATTGAAGGTATTTTTAAGGGACTGTATTATACCTGTGAGCAAGCAATGTAATTTCATTTTGTGTGTATCAGCGGGCATGTACCCATGTGTGCACACAGTAAAGTGACAATAAAGGTTTATCTTATCTTAGTTGTGACTGACTCTAGAATGCGGTGCTCGTTCCAGTTTCTTAAGCCATAGAGCCAGTGTTGTCCAAAGACGCCTGTGTGATCATGTGGCCTGCATACGGATGTAATGCTATAATCTTTCCAGCAAGGTGGTACCTATTTCTCTCCTTGCATTTCCATGCTTTTAAACTGCTAGGTTGGCAGGAGCTGGGCAAGGGATGGGAGCTCACTCCATCTTGCTGTACCAGGTTTCAAACCGCTGACCCACTTATCTTGGTAATAATTTTTATTTTTTTATATAATTGCACATTCCTGAAAATTAAGATACATGGTTGTATGTGTGCACCCGTATGTACAATAAAAAACCAATTCATCACACATAGCTCAATTCAGTATTTAATTTCAAAAAAGAGAAACATAGCAAACCAAAAATGATTGAACCAAGGAAACTTTCATGAACAATTCTTACTAATTTAAATACTGGGGGAGGGAGGGAAGGGAGCAAATCCATATACAGTATCTTAAATATACAGGTGTTCTCATTTCTATGTAATAACAGAACTGCTCATGGGACAAAAGTGCATCAAATCACAACAAACAAGTTCACCTTTTCCATGTACCCAGGCATCCTTGTACCTTTTGCAGGTGTATCTATTTGGTAATTTTCTCTGATTATCATACCAGTTCCTGTGTATGATGGGGGTGTGATTAACAGATGACCCTAATCTCAATGTGTAATAAGTCTAAAGATGGATGCAGATGTTTTTGTGGGTGGTTTTGATTAACACATTTATTTCAAGAGCTGAAATCTCTACTACATTTTGTTGCAGCTGGACAGACTGTTTTCTCACTGGTACCAGCCACAGTGACAGGGCTTATCAGTGGGAAAGATGGAGTGAGATGGGGTGGCAATCCTCACTTAGTAGCAGGGAGTTGTAAATACATACTGTTAACTGGTATGTATCCCCATTAGGTTTAGCAGGCCTTATAAATGGTCAGCAATTATTTGCTTCTTGGTCACCTACACTAACACTTCTAAAACTTTTGCACTGGTGGCTGGAATTTCCAACTAATGAGGTACCTCACCAGTTACTACTTTGCCTACAATCCAGAGTAACTATGTAAGCACGTAAGAAACATTATGTGCACCTGTAGTTACTGCACCACCTAGTAAAAACCTAAGAGAAACTCATATTGCAATCCAGAGTAAATTGTTCTTACACTGGAGCAAGGACTCCCCGTAGTTACTCTGGATTGCACCCTAAGTTTTACTAGCCTTCTTCAGACAAAAATAACAAAAATCTCAGGATTTTTCCTTCTCTTCTGAATATTTGAGAATTGCTGCCATGGGGGCAAGCATTTGGACTATTTTTTAGAGATTAAGCTACACTCGATGCAACCCTGGTTAATGTAATACAACCCTGATTAACCCATGTAAATGCATGAAGTTGAGACGATCTCAGATTGGGCTTTTCTGCCCACTTGACGGGTTTGGTGTCATATAAAAGTGCCTTGGTGACCAGCATTGGCATCCATCAGTCTTGAAAAACTATGGTATCATGCTCGACACTTAATGCACAGCACGAAGGCCTGGGTAGATTAATATGGAGGATAGGCTGTTACCCAAGCAGCAAATCCCCCCTCTCCACACCACTGAAATAGTCCAATGGAATGGCAGAGCTGATACAATTGGTTCCAGCTGCATCACAGAACTGGGCTAAGGATAGGAGCTCACCCTGTCTTGTGGGGACCCAGATCTTGAACTCTGGTCTACTGGTTAACAGGCACAGTGCCTTAACCACTTGCACCACCCACAGCCCATGTGGCCTTGGCCCACCATGGCTTTGGTGACCATGACTTCACCAATGAGGTGAAGCAGCATCATTCACTAAAGGACTTACAAGAGTCTATCAAAGGATGGATGCCTTTGCTCTTGACCCTGACTCTGATTGCAGTGTGACTGGTGCATAGTTAGAATCCAGTCCTCCATGAGTGAGATAAAGGCTGTAATCCTATCCACACTTTCGTGGAAGTAAGCCCCACTGACTATAAAAGGACTTATTTCTTAATAGACGTGTTTAATATTGCACTGATAGTGAGTTAAATTGAGATTCCCTACAATCCAGAGTAACTATGGGAGCACGCAAGAGACATTACATGCACCCATAGTTACTTCACCACCTATTGAAAACCTATGGGAAATTCTTATTGCAATCCAGAGCAAATTGTTCTTACACCGGAGGAAGGACTCCTCATAGTTACTCTGGATTGCACCCTTAGTTAATATTAGTTAGTCAAATAAATTGAGTGAGTTAATATTGCACTGATAGTGAGATTAGTGAGTCAGTTAATGCACTGATAGTGGGGTCTTCCAAATGCAAGTTCTGTAGTGCATTGTAGGACAGTGGTTCTCAAATTCTTAGGGAGTTTGATAAATGAAGTAAGTTATTGCAGGAGAGGGATGAAGGCAGTGCTATCACTCCCATGATTATGCCAGGGCTTTTGTAAATACCTAAACCCAGCGTTATTCTCTGGAGGGAGGGTGGAACAAGCCCCAAGGAGCCCTCTGCAGGGCTTACCAAGCATGCAAATGTCTCAAAATAGCAATCAGAACTCATGTCTGGTTTGCAATCAAGAAATTGGATGTTGGTTCTAATTGCTATTTTTAGAACCCAATCTTATGCATGTCTACTCAAAAGCATGTCCCATTATGGTTAATGGAACGTGGACAGGATTCAGCCAGGAATGTGTGGATAGGACTCAACCTGAGATGTTTGTGGGCTTTGGGAGCCCTGCAGAGAGCTACTCAGTGTTCCCATGCACCCACAGAGGCCACAGCTGCTGTAACCACACACACCCCCTGGCACACACACACCAAACACAGTGTAACCACACACACCCTCTGGCAGTGCCATGATCCTGGGGAATGGCATACTGCCTTTGCCCCTCTCCACTTTTGCTTCTATCCCCCAAATCCAGAGTTTCTAAGGGAGCACGTAAGAGGCTTTATGTGCACCCGTAGTTACTGCACCACCTAGTGAAAACCTATGGGAAATTCAAATTGGAATCCAGAGTGAGTTGTTCTTACATCGGAGCAAGGACTCCCCATAGTTACTCTGGATTTTGCCCTATGCCTTAACAGGGGAGAAATAGGGCTTTCCAGGCTTGTGAGTCATGATGCTCTAGTTTCAGAACCCTGTTGTTTGGGGTTTGCCATCTTGAGTAAAACACCATTCGTGAACTTAAAAAATTCTCTTTTGTTTATCCTTATTGCATGCTGTGATGCAAAGCCCACAGTAATTATCACCTTCTGTTTTATTTTTCCATTCACCAGTGGCAGCCCCCCCTGAGCTGTATCCTGTAGTGGGGAGATGTTGTTGTATTCTGCTGCTAAGCATCCAAGCTGTTTGCGTACTAAAAGATCTGTGTCGTATTTCAAACGACACCTTAAATAAACGCAGAGAACAAAGTTTGTGGCAGACCTATGATATCTCATTAGAGGCAGGCAAACACATGTATCAGTGGAAGCAATTTAAAGTGTAGTGGCAAATTGAATCAGAAATACACACTTACCAAGAGAATTGTGTTTGATCTCCTTAACTATCATCTATGTTGGACTGCATCTAAAGCGCCTATTTCCTCTAAATTATTTTGGCTTCTGTGCAGTGGAACTGAAGACTAAAGGAAAGACATCTCAGACTGTAAAGGATGCAAAACACTTTAGTTTGCCTCATTAATACTAGCTAGATTGGCCAGCATTGTTAGAATTCTGGCATTACAAAGAAGAAAAATCTGTGTCCTTTTATTTGCATAAATTATGGCAAGTGGGCTAGAGCAGAGATGGGATTCAAAGAAATAATAACCGGTTCTATGCCCATCTGGCAGCCACTTTGAAATGGCTATTTTTAAACTTTATATGTCCTATCTCGCATTAACAGCCAGTTCTAGCGAGTAGGTGCGAACCTGCTGGAGCCCATCACTGAGAACACTCATTGGAAAGAGACATCATAGGGAAGGAATCTGAAAATACTGTCCAAATGGCCTGGCCACAGGGCAGTTAAGCACAGTTTATTTTCTGGCAGACTTGAACTTGCCAAACAGATGATGCCAAGGCAGTAAATGGAAAGACCTTAGTTGAAGAACAAATTTGCAAGATCTTAATTGAAGGTGGTGCACAGATTCCCTGCAGTGCGACTCCTTTCCTTTGCAATCATTAGTCCTTTATTAGTGTGATCTTGGTTAGATAGAGGAAGTCCTGCCTCACCCTGTCCAGGGCGGCCACTCAGGAATTCCAGCTGAACAGCCCAAACCTACATAACTCTCATGTGGGAGTGCATTTGAGTCAACAGGATATGCTCTGTATCCTGCAATAGTTAGGTCCTGGTGGTGTCTTACTGGTAGAAAAAATATTTGTCCCCCTGCCCTGTGCTAAGCTCTTGCCAGCTTTCTGCATCTACATTGGGGCTGCAATCTTGGAGTGCAGTTGGGCAAGCCTATCTTCACTGGGATGCCCTAGTTCCAATATAGACCAGCCTGCCTACAACAGAGAAGGCTTGGGCCGGCATAAGTCTACTTCGGCTAGCTGAAGACATATGGATGTGGCCAGCCTAGCAGGACTAGCCCATGCAGATCAGCAGGGATATGTTGAGGACATGTTGAGCATGGCCTAGAACTGTTTAGTTATGTCTCATCAAGACTCATAACTGTTTAGTTATGTCTCATCAAGAGTTTCCACGGCAGACGTGCCCCTCACAGCTCCTCTGACTTAGGCCACATCAGGAGCAGGTATAAATCTGAGTAGATCCATAGAGGTGAATGATAAGCTAAAATGGAAGCGATAGCAAAAAATTCTGAGTATTAGCCAACCCGAGTGCAACCTTGTCTCACAATCTCAGCCCATATGGCACCATATCCAGGGTGACCATATAGAATGGAGGACAAAATGCCTCTATAAGTACAGTATAGATGAGGGAATTTAGGCAGGTGCTGTTTTTTAAACCCTTCTATGTTGAACTAGACCTGCCTAAATTCCCTCTTCTATGCAGTACCTAAAGGTAGAGGCACACTGTCCTCCATTCTATATGGTTACCCTGACCATATCTTACAGAGCACAGTGACTGGGAGACCACAGAGAATGGAGGACAGAGTGCTTCTACCTTTAAGCATTGTATAGAAGAGGGAATTGAGGAAGGTGCTGCTTTTTTAAACCCTTCTACTATGAGTTAAATCTGCCTCAATTCTCTCTTCTATGCGATAGTTAAAGGTAGAGGTGCTCTGTCTGCCATTCTATATCATCACCCTGCCCAGTGAGCATGCTGCCCTTGTGCTGCAACAGTTAGGCCTCGTAGCTTTGTGGATTTGGCCTATCAGCTCAGGATATGGCCTGCTTAGCTGGACTATTTTTCTGGCGTAAAATCAGGATTGCACCCTGGTTATGCTTGTTCCAGCTATATAGAAAATAAAGATATAGCTATCTACTATAGCGCCTATGGCCATACCACCCTGAATACGCTATCTCCTATGTACTACTATAGCTACTTGCACCATGATGGAGGAAAAGAAGTTGTATACTGGTACATGTGACCTCCACCAGTATGATATCAGCTTTGGATAGCGCAGCACATCTCCTTTCTCTCCTCATCAGGCTAGTGTAGGTTCAAGGAGAAACACTGGAGAGTGGTGTGGTTACCAGAAGTAAAGCAAAATAATTTCCGCTACTTCCCTCAATCCGTCCAGTCCCACTCCCCCCACCCCAAGAATTTGTAACAATCCTTTTGGGCATAGTTGCATCAGTTTGCAGGGAGAAGATACAACTGAGCTGAAAGAAACTTAAATGTGGCTTCCAAAAATCATCCCACCGTTGAAGCATAATAAACCTTGTTGTGACATCAAATCTTGTTTTAGTAAGATTCCCAGAGCTAACAGACTGAAAAAGGGTTTTCAGAATTAGTTCTTGAGAGGGTTTCCAAGACATTGATGTTTAAAACACTGAATGTGGAGATCAGAAAAACAAGGAAAGGATTTCCTCATTTCTTGAATTTTTGTCTTTATTGTTATTGTACTGTTATTTTTGTTGGATTTACAGTTAGCAGCAACTTTAGTCTTACCACTCTTTCCATCTGTTGTCCAGAAAACTGCAGAATTTGTGAATAGTAGACACAGATCATAAAACTGCTTTGTTTGCTACAACTAGAAAAGGTTTTGTGCTCTCTTCAAATTGGTGTTTGATTTTGTGATATTTTCAAGAGCTGGGTCTTACGATGACAGAGCCATCAACCTGTGATAAAAGTGTAAATTAAACAAATAGGTTGAATTATATCACAATACCGGAGTCTACCTCACTTTGCTCTAGAATTCAAATTCAGGAAAAAGAGGATCAGAAGATAATTTTTCCTAATATAGTTTCTTTTATGCAGTGATTCTTACAGCTCTCTGCTTTTTCACGTTGTTCTCATACATACAGATTGACAAGACCTATCTTTTCAGTTAAAGACCAGTTAGAAGAGATTCCTTACAATGTAATTATTTTTGAAAAGCTCATCGCTCCTTTGTACATCTAAAAAGCTGAGCTTCATTTTATGTTTGTTCATCTGTAAAGTATGCTTTTCTCCCTATGCTGCAGTTCCTAAAACTTTTGCTGGCTAGAAAGGAAAAATTATAGCAATGAGACAATGCTTTGTATTTATATAAAAAGTACAGTGGAGTAGCTAAAGGACCCAGCACATGAGAGCACAAAATTTTTTAACATCTCCCTTATTTTGGCTGGCTTTTAAAAACCTCCAGGGATGTGATGCCCATAACTTTCTCCCAGGCATGGCCAGGAGGTGTTTTGAATGGAGGGAAGCTGTGTTTGGCCTCCTCAAAAATTGGAAGATACTTTCTAAGCCAGGCCTTTGGCAAGCCTTTTGAATGCTTCTGATGCTCGAAGAGGCTACTCAGAGTCTTCTCATGCCCTAGAAGTTCTGCTTCTAGGTGACTCCACTTGCCTTGGTGACTCCACACAGGTGACTCCGCTTGCCTTGGGATCCCCTAAAGGGTGTGATTTGGCACCCCTCATGATATAGTACCCAGAGTAATGTATCTCCCAGTACTTCCTTTGCCACTGGTGCAGAACGAATTATCCTTGATAAAGCAGGCCCAGATTTTGGTAAGATTCATGCTTAACAGAGTTGCCCCCATTAATTTGCCACGTTCTGCCATCTTGTAAAGTATGGAATAAGCCCAGGGAGCACATAATACCATATCCCTTTCCCTTCTGCTTTCACACTTCCTATTTTGTCAAATAACAGCATATCATGATGAAGTTAACTTGTGCCTTTGCTCCAAACCAGAGTTTGGCTAGCAACAAATCTGTTAGTATGAGCAGTTGACTAAGTTCGATACTAGTCATCAGATGGTTTTTGCAAGGGATGACTTTAGCACTGGTGGTAACAATAATACCAACTTCACAATTATGGGGTGAGTTGACTACCATTGGGGAGGCCTAATTCAGGGCTTTGCACCTGAGCTCCATGAACATGGTATCAAAACCACTCTTTAATCTAGCTGTTTGGTAAGCAAGCGAAAATGAATTTTTTAAACTATGCACCAGTTACATCATTTTTTGCACTGAACCCCACATATGCACACAAATCAGTGCAGAAGGAAGTTGAATTTTTCCCATGCAGACAATACATAGGGATGCCTTATGTGTTTCAAGGCAGAACCCACTCTCAGTGCTGTCCAAGCTACCTGCTCTCCAGTTCCTCCGTAAAAACTAACTCCATGACGAACAATAGTTATTCTCCACTCTCATGGCTATGTGCAGTGCATTATAGCAGTACAGCTATAGTTGTGGTTGATGAAGCACCCCCATTATCTTCCCCTGGTTTGAACTCTTTGTGAAATAATTACCCTCTGGACTGAAATTTCTCATGCTTGTTTTCAACCCCAGGGTGAGAAATTTTTTGGAAAGCATCATAAACTCCCATTTGGGCATTTTATGAGAGAATGAAGGCCGGGAAATAAAAACAAGTGTTCTCTGCTGGTGAAGAAACATTTCACATGCTTTATTTGTGCTCAGGTAAGTCCAAAACGGTTTCCTTCTCCTTTTTTAAAAAGTCTAGCAATTATTCCTAACTGTGCTTTTGACAGAGTGGAAGACATTTTATTTAGAAATAAAAAAGGCTTTTCAAAATTGCTTAGATGGGGAGTAGAGGCTTCTATTTTCTTCAACTGTTTAGTGGCCCACTTAAGAGCACTGTGCCCTGGGTGATGTTCCCACTGAGGGCATATCTTATGTTTCAAATGCCTTCTTAAAATTTACTAGAGCTAGATGATGAAAGACAGTGACTAAGTTCACATATGTATATATTCATCACATGATTTATCTTCACTGGCTCACAGCTGAATATGTAGAAACACATGGATGTTCAAGATGACATACTGGGGCATGAAAGTTCTCCCTTGCTTGAATGCTCCATCTGTGGTGGTTCCAGCTCAATGGTCCCCAGAAGCTGGTGGTGTGCAAGAAACCCAAGGCTTAGGTTCGCCAGGTTTCTAGAAGAAGTGAACGTAGTATAAAAGTCAGATGGAGCCCAGGGCCTATAAAAGCTGGCTCATGTGATAGCAAAAGCAGTTCAACTGGTTCCATCCAAGAGAAAAAGTTCTCTGAGCTCCAGCACAGAAATTAAGCATAGCATCTCCCATGAATACAAATGCATTCCTGTGCACGTATACATTAAGGCTGAAGAACAGAAAATACTGTCTAACGGTTTAATCTATTTATTTAAAATATTTTACCTTGTTTCCCTTCAACCAGGATTCCCAAGATGGAAGGCAAGACATAGTGACCTAATGTTAACCACACTGGGGTCTCTGGTGCTGCAAAAAACAGAATTTCCTACTATCCTAGTGATCTGCTCAGTATAAAAGCCTCAGGAAAACCCAGATAAGATGCTAATTGCAATTCCTTAATACCGAGAACTCCTTCTTGCTTCTTATCCAGCTATGCCCATAGAGCAAATCATCAACAATGTCACTAGCCAGGAGGGATATTAACTGTGTTAAAGTTCTGGTCCAAACTTATAGATCATATGGCAGTTAGTATTTTTGTTAAGGTGGCTTAAGGGTGCAATCCTGACTTAGGCTAAAAAGAATAGCCCAGCTAAGCTGTTTAAGGTAGGCCATATCCTGAGTTGACGGGCCAAATTCACAGGGCTAGGAGGCATCTACACTGGCCTAACTGATGCTGAAGAGACAACAGCACAAGGGAGGATGCTCACTGGGCTGGTGTAGATGTGCCATATCCTGAGGATGAGAGCCAGGAGTGTTGCTTAGGGTGGCCTAAGATGTAGAATGATTTATTTTTCTTCAACTTGTACTCTGATTTATCATGAACCTCTATGGCAGCGTTTCTCAAAGTGGGGGTCGGGTGGGGAGGATTGCAACCTTAGAGCCCAGTTCTATGCATGTCTACTCAGAGGTATGTCCCATGATTGTGAATGGGACTTACTCCCAGGAAACAGTGGCTGGCTCTGCTGCCTGAGATCCCAATCCTATGGAGATCTCCTCTCACTCAGGTACTTACCTCCTCATTCCTTCCTTCCTTCCTTCCTTCCTTCCTTCCCAGTCACCCACTCTTAGCTATGCCACATCTATCTATCTATCTATCTATCTATCTATCTATCTATCTATCTATCTATCTCTCTCTCTCTCTCTCTCTCTCTCTCTCTCTCTCTCTCTCTCTCTCTCTCTCTCTCTGTCTGTCTGCCTGTCATTATGTATTGTTTTTATGATTAATCACTATGCTTTAATTATGTTCAGTTTGTAACAATGAAAATGCACCCTGCATATCAGATATTTGCATAACATATTCATAACAGTAGCAAAATTACAGTTATGAAGTAGCAACGAAAATAATTTTATGGTTGGAGGTCCCCACAACATGAGGAACTGTATTAAGGGTTCACGGCATTAGGAAGTTTGAGAACCACTGTTCTATGGGAAGGGACCTGCAAAAGGCAAGGTTATATTTCCTGGCAAAGGGGTGTTATCCCAAAATAACCTTGCCTTTTGCAGGTCCCTACCTATGGGTCTATCCAGATTTATGCCTGCTGCTGAGGTGCTCTAGGACAGAGGCATGTCTGGCCTGGAAACAGGCTCTGAATATGGCTTAACAGCACATGGACAACTGTATTAAACTGTTGTGCCATATTCTGAAGTTGAGAGCCAAGGGTTGCAGCTAGGCTGGCCAAGAACTCAGATTTTTGATCAACACTGCCATTCTTACTCTGCCTTATCATGGATCCCTATGAGTCTACTCATTACTATACCTGCTCCTGAGGTGGTATAACTCTGAGGAGCTGGAAGAGGGCATTTATGCCCTGGAAATAGGCTCTGGATACAGAGTAACTGCCCTGCCCTCGGCAATGATAAACGTGCCATCAACATGCCTCTCCTGAACTGCCTAGGCTGGTACAGATAGGGCAGCCCAGGACCACCTGTTTTGGGGCAGCCTATGTTGCCTTAGGCTGCCCAAGCCTATTCCAGCGTAACTAGGGTGGCCCAACTAGGGTTAGCCCAGTGAGAGATAGAGTAACCCAAGTGCACTTCTGGATTGTGCCCTAAGTGGACTTGTGCCAGCCCAGGCCATTTTGGGTGGCCCATCTGGCATTAGGCTGGCCCAAGTGTCAGACAGGCTGGCCTACGTGCACTCCAGGATTGCAGCCTTAGAAGAATAGGACAGTGAACTAGCTGTGTGCCATTCTCAGCAGAAAGGAAGCATGAAGGCAAGAGGAGGATGCTTATCTATATATTTTCTCTGCCTGTTGAAAACAGCTGGCAATTTCCAAGGTTTGCTTTATAAATGGGAAGAAATTGCATTTTCCCTCCAGGCTGGCTGAGCTAGTTTCCTGTGGGACTAAACTAATAACTTGCTAGACTACAGAAGAGCTGCCCCCACATTCTTCTCATACAGAGTTTGAAATCTAATTGGACCTTCCAGAGTTGGCCTGTCAGTTGTTCTCATTTACGGCCCATATTGATGTAGATAGAACTGCCATCTGGGCAGTTTTAACCCACTTTGGCAACTGATTTTTTCCCTGACACCTACAGTGCATTTCTCCTCAGAAGTAAACCCCAGTGAAAGTGGCATAGCTAATTATCATACAGCCCGGTGCAAAGTACAAAATGTAGCCTCAAATGTGATGTCACAACCAGAAGTGACATCATCCCTGGGTATTTTTTAAAAAAAGAAAATTGAAGAGAAACCTCCTTCTCAGCAGTTCACCATCATTTGCTCTGCTAGTGGCTTAGATAAAGCACCTGTTCGTTACTTGGAATTGAAGATTTTCTTGCCCCCCCACAACAAAATCAAATTTACTTAATTAAAAAATAAACAGTGTATACCTTGTTGGTTAGGAAAACTGCTGGGGCAAAAAGGAATGGCTATTCTTTCTCTGCTAAATAGAAGAGGAGTACCACTTAGAAGTGCATGCATACCCAGTTAGCAGGGGTTAAAACTGTTTTATGATATAGGTACTGAATACGATCTTTATATTGGGCTGTGGGTGGTGCAAGCGGCTAAGACACTGTGCCTGTTAACCAGCAGGCCAGGGTTTGAGACCTGAGTCAGCCCCACAAGACAGGGTGAGCTCCTGTACTTAGCCCAGCTCTGCGACACCAGCTGGATCCAATCTAATTGGCTCTGTCTTTCCATTTGACTAATTCAGTGGCGTGGAGAGGGGGGATTTGCTGCCTGGGTAACAGCCTATCCTCCATAACAATCTAACCCAGGCTTTCGTGCTTCGCATGCAGCGTCGAGCACGATACCATAGTCTTTCAAGACTGAAGGAGGCCTGCTTTTTTTTATTGGCAGCTGATTTATATTAACACCTTATTAGTTCCACACAGTACCAAAATTACAACTCATTGGCTTTCAGAGCTATCAGTAACATGGGAAAGTTTGAGTTAGGAAAATCCACTTTTGTTGCATATGCATTTGTGTTTTCATTTCCTGGTTAATTGGCCATAACTTTTGATAGAATATAGACATTCCAATACAGTTTGTTTCATTGTATTCTGCTTAAAATTAGCTTTCCAACAATATATAACACGATGGAATTACCCTTCATACATACCCGGTTTTTCACAATTTTAGTCACTAGCGTCAAGCTCAGCTTGTAGCCTCCCTAAAGCTTGTAGCCTGGTGCAACTGCACCCCCTGCACTCCCTAGCTATGCCACTGCCCAGTGAGTTCAGTGGGAGTCATTCCCATGTATAGAAATGCAACCCTGTTCTTTCCTAATCCAATGTATCTGTCTACTTGCAGACATTGTGCTTTCTTTCAGGAAGTAAAGGGACATATGCAAACGAACAATAATTTTTTTTTACCTCTGGTTATTGAAACATTGAGAGTAAATCCTCATTTATAGGTTCACTCAACTTTGGTCAGCATTGTGACCAAATGGTTAAATATGTTTATTCCTAAACATATTTTTTTTTCAGGTATTTAATCACACAGGCCAAAAGACATTTTGATGTCTTAAATGTTAGATCCATTTCTGGGTATTTTTGAGATGGTGATTTAAAAACTGCATTAATTTCACTTCTAGTTCTGAAGATATGCTATATCTTAGCCTTGATAGTGAATGATTCCAGCAGCTTCCTCATGAAGAAACCTATGCCATGTCTTCCTCACGAGGAAGCTGCTTTAACCATTTACTAATGCTGTATCTCCAAAATGAGGCATGATGTATTATTTGGAAGGAGCACCTCAAATTCATATAAAACCATCATAAATTTCAAAAAGAGTTTTCCTGTTATGTACACAATTTTACAGGCCTATGTTGTTGCTTATAATTTTGCTGAAACTCTTGGGCTGTTTAGCATACATCTTGATTTGCTGTCACATTCAGTTTTGATGATGAGGTGGGGTTAGATATATATTATTTGTATGTGGTGTTTCAGCTGGCATGCTAAGGGGTGTGTTTTCTAAAGGGTTACTGATGAGATGGAGGTAATGCTTTTGGCCAAGAATCATGACCCATTTGTTGACAGTTGAATTGCAGCAAGTCAGGTGTTAACATGGTACATTTCTGCTATTCAAAAAGTGATCCGCTCAATTTACTACACTGTTGTTCTTCCTCATCCAAATAGAAAATCATTCTGTTGGTGTTAAATGCAGTGGAAAAACAAGGAAGTAAAATTTTTATCCAAGCCCTTGACCTGAAGGAGATATACTTAGGAGCTGCTGTGTATTGTAGGTAGAGTGAACAATCTAATTTTAGAACTGCTCCTTCTCCTGAACCTTCTGCCTTTCTCCTTACAGAGGCCATATAGAGTTTGAAAATATTTAGCCCTTAAATTTGAGCCCAGTAGGGCAGATTCCAGCCATGATTCACAAGGGCTGTAATTCTATATACGTTTTCCAAGGAAAATATATATGCTGAGCACAGTGATGTGTTCTAAGTAGACATGCTTGCTCTATTGAACATTTTGAAGAAACAATTATTTTTCAATTCACTATATGGGCATAATCCAGAGTAACTACAGGGAGTCCTTGCTCTGGGGTAAGAACAACTTACTCTGGATTCCAATATGAATTTCCCTTAGGTTTTCACTAGGTGGTGCAGTAACTATGGGTGCGCATAAAATATCTTATGTGCACCTGTAGTTACTCCGGATTTGGGGGTTTCTCTGACTTTGGATATTAGCCAAATTGCTCTGAACTGAACTAGGTGAGATCTAAGAAGTGCCACTGGCAGGAATTATGGCACTGAAGCTTAGGCCAGCACTGGCCCCACCATGACTAATGATGCCACTGAATACTAGGACTTCAGAAATCTATCATGTGAACCTCTCATGAAGATGTGACCTTGACCAGTGCTCCACCTGGCCAACCTCTGACACCATCTTTGAATTTATGATGTATCTGAAGCATCACATGAAACATTTCTGAATTTTAGAAACAACTTGTGTCTAAAGCTGACTGTGCATATTGTACCAAAAATAGTCAGAGGGTTTCAAGTAGGGCATAGTTAATGGCAGGCCTTTGTTTGAGGTTCTCCAGTTAAAAATGGGAGAATCAATATACGGTTGGAACAAAAGGATTCTTGTAGGTAGAAAAACTGAGCTACAATTAATTAGTCAGTGTCTTCTGGTATACATCAAGGAGTCTGTTAAGTTGTCAAATTAATAGGTGCCAGTTGTTCTCAGTAGATGTTCCCAGGCAAGACAAACCGAGTTTGTAAGTTACCGTTTAGCTTGACTTGGTAGAACTGGAACAGGCAGGCTGCACTGCAGCCAGCACTTGGTTGGGGTTGCTGCCCATAAAGATACAGGTACACCCTACAGGTTGCCTCGTAAGTTGTGACTGATGGAAAATGAATCAACACAGCATAGTAATGACCACAAAGCATGCCCTTCTGTGTTCAGAAGCCTTTCGTTCCACCCTTAGGCACATGCAAAAAATCAAGTCTGAGACCAGAATCAGGTTCACTCATGATTCATGATGGTTCATATTTGCAGCATCTGATGATGACCCAAATTCCTAACACTTGAAGGGACCAGAGGCACTAAACCTGCCTCTGCTTGCATGTGGGTTTGGGGCCTGGTGGAGAGCCATGTGCCCACATCTGGAGAGAGGAAGAGAGAGAGAGGAAGAGGAAATGGTCCAGCCACATTTCCTGCAATGGTCACTGAGGAGGACAGGTAGAGAGGTCATTCAGGGCAGGGGATGGTTCACTGCTTCAGGTCAGTGTTGTCTCTTTTCTTCCCAACAGTGACTAACCTAAGGGTGGTGTTCATCCCACTTATAAGGCTGAAGAGCTAGAATTGCCTGAAGATGTCTCCATGGTCATATGGCCAGCATGACTAAATGCCAAAGGTGCACAGAACTCTGTTCCTTTTCCTCCAAAGTGGTACCCATTTATCTACTTGTGTTAACATACTTTCAAACTGATAGGTTGGCAGGAGCTTGGAAGTAAAGGTCGCTCATTCCACCAAGTGGTACATGGTCTTGAACTGTTAACCACTAAGGGTGCAATCCAGAGTAACTACGTGGAGTCCTTACTCCGGTGTAAGAACAATTTGCTCTGGATTGCAATATGAATTTCCCATTGGTTTTTACTGGATGGTGCAGTAACTACGGGTACACGTAATGTCTCTTACGTGCTCCCGTAGTTACTCTGGATTGTAGGGTATGTCACTGTAGCCCTCACATTCCATGGGGCATAGTAATTTTTATCAGCCTGGAGAGAATTCATCCTCGAGAATTTTTGAGGGTCTGCATTAATTGCATTGGATTGTTAACATTTCATTTCTCCTTGCCTGCCCTTCAAAATGGACTGACCCTTTGATGCCCACTGATTTGTGCTTAAAATATCTGTTGTACACAGGTATTGTGCACTATGAAATGTTCCAGCAACATTAATAAGTGCAATACCTTTTGTGGATCGCTAGGGGAATTTTCTTCAAATGCATCTTGTCTGCAGATGACATGCTCCTTCACCCACTGTGCCAAAGCTTTGGTTTAGAGCAGTGATTTTCAACCAGTGTGTTGTGGCACAATGATGTACTGTGTATAGTCTTCAGGTGTGCCATGGGAATTTGGGGATTGAGATTCATTAATGGGAGAATTGGGGGATTTGAACTGTCTGGTGTGCCTTGTCAATGGTAAAAGCAGTTGATGGTGTGCCTTGACAGTTTCAGTGCCTTGTTAAGTGTGCCATGAGATGAAAAAGTTTGAAGATCACTGGTTTAGAGTATGCCACCTGCATAGGATTTTATGCACCTTTTGGCCCCTATTTGGGCTTTATGCTGCCAGAACTCACATGTGAAAGCATGAAAGCTGGGACACTCATTCAAGCATCTGCCACAAATGGGCAGATGTGTGGTGGATGTGCTGGAAGCTCCCAAAGTTGGTTTTGGTAATGTTGGAGAAAAATGTGAATTTCCATAAATAAGACTGGAAGTTAAGACCGGTAAGTTAGTGATGGAGAACTCAAGATTTCAGGAATATACCAGGGCAAGGAAGGGAAAGGATAATGCTTATGTGGCACAGTTTGTTGTCAGCATTGGGGGTTGGGTTATTAGGCACTGCCATGTAGTTTGGCGGTGGCCAGAGTTATTTTCTTCAGATGGGGTGCATCTTTCTCCTCGAGCCCTTGAAGTTTTTATTATTAATTTAATTCAGGGGCTGCTTTCCTGTCTTTAATGGGGTGGGGGAGCTAAGCTCTAGGCTAGTTTCGCATGTGGCAGGTGTCATGCGGGGTTAAGCAGGAAAGGCCTTGGTGATTAGCCTGAGGTAGCAAGGGTCAGGGTAAGCCAGAGCAGACCTATTGATTCCTACCTGGATCTGGCTAGGTGCATGCTGGCTTGCCCTTGGCCTGGAAATTAGGCAAAGTCAGCTGGGCAACTGGCTGGCTGAGCATCCAGCTGCCTCACCCTTCCTTAAGTGGTTTAAGGTTGGCCTTAAACCAACCTATCCTTAAGTGGTTTAAGGTTGGCCCTGAGTCGGGCTTGTTTGCCCTCTATTTTTGTAGTTACCCACACAGCATTAGAAAGCAGTCCCTAATTTTGCCGTGTTGGTTATTGCATTAATTCGTTAATAAAGTGGCCGTTTAGTCCAAGTCTGTCTCTGTTGCTTCATGCTTGCCAGTGGGGGGTAATAAAAAACACTGGCTGACTAAATCCACGAATACTGTCTTCTTTCATAGTGTTTTTGATAGCAGCGTTTTCTCCTAGGGACAACACGTCCATGAAGTCACTAGCCTGAAGGGGTAGAAGAATCTAATGTGAGGTGGATTCTAGGACTGTTATTTATATTCTCCTTATTATGGCTACCATGGAGGTTAAGGATATAATGTAGAGTGAGATGCAAGTTGACAGCTTGTTATTGTATCGTTCTGCCACTCTCATTAAGCTGCTGAGAACCAAAAAGAAGTAGCAAACTCAGGAGCAATCCCAGTCATTTTTTGTATTTCTACTCATTCTCTATCTATACTGCTAATATTTACAGTAAGGAAGGAAACAGTTTAGAAAGACTAAAATAAAATTTCCCCAAATGAGCTTTGTCTAAGCTGAATGGCAGCCATACCTCCATTAGACTAACCAAGGGCTGGTTCCGCTTAATGTAATGAGCAGCCCACAGGAAACCATCCAGCCACAGGGCTGGCAGAGTGGGTGAAACTCAAGGTCCCAATCACTGATTTATACTTCAGCAGGGAGAATTTTATGACAGTGGCTTATTTCCCCCCCCCCCCCCCCACAAAATATAAGCTTTTCTTTTTCTTTAATAAGGCTGGCAACCGTTGGGGAAATCCTGAAAGTTAAGGATAGAACAACATGCAGCTTTAAAAAGGAAAGTCATGCAAGTATAGACTTGGCAGTGCAAGCCTGAAAGAGGCAGTGGAAATGTTGGTGAGAGTATTTTGGGTATCTGAATCCAATTAGCATTTTTTGCAAGCAAAAATGAATTGTGCCCCTGGAGGAGTGCTGACCTGGAGGAACATAATATTTCATTTAATTTTGCTGTTGGGAGTTTTCCTCTTCAAATTGACGTGGAGGGGACTTTACAAGCAAACACCACTTTTCTCCTATTGAAAAAGGCACAAGGACAAGGGAGGATGCAGAGACGTTTCCTCTTTCCACAAACACTTACCTGCTGCTGTGATCAAGACAACATTACAAGGTCAGTAGAAGGTGGAGGGTTGGCAGGAAGTGAGTTGAGAATGTTTTTGAGGTCTTAGATGTCAGAATTTTTGGACCTCAAAATATTCACATCTGTTGGGAGGTCAGGTTTTTTTCAAGCTTCAAGAATTGCTTTCCATGCTCACACTTTGTTCCAAAACAAACATTTTCAAATCTCCAAAGTTCCAAAACAAACAAAAAAAATACATACATACATATGTACACAAATCCTTGAGTCTTTATGGATACCCATGCACAAGCACTATGGGCTGTGGGTGGCGCAAGCGGTTAAGGCGCTGTGCCTGTTAACCAGCAGGCCAGGGTTCGAGACCAGGGTCGGCCCCACAAGACAGAGTGAGCTCCTGTCTTTAGCCCAGCTCTGCGACCCAGCTGGATCCAATCGTATTGGCTTTGCCTTTCCATTGGACTAATTCAGTGGCGTGGAGATGGGGGATTTGCTGCTTGGGTAACAGCCTATCCTCCATAACAATCCAAGCCAAGCTTTCGTGCTTCACATGCAGCGTATGCAGCGCCGAGCACAATACCATAGTCTTCCAAGACTGACGGAGGCTTGCACAAGCATTTACTTACCATCTTCCAATTTTGGGTGATCCAGGTACAAAAGGAATGGGTCAGCAGCATTCCAGGCCTGCCTGCATCATATTCCCTTCCCCTGTCCCAGGAAACAGCAACAATGGTAGCAGACACTTCATGCCCTGATGGAACATCTTTCCTCCTGTTGCTGCTCAGACTACACCACCCAGCTCTGTGCATTGTGTAGAAATTATGACCTGCACACTGTTTCCTACTAAGTCCCTGGTCTTGTTTTCTGCCAAAGAACTGAGTGAAAATTCTTTGAAAATTAGGCTACATATGCATGGGCACATGCTACCCATACACACTGTCCCAATTACTCCAGATGCATTTGTTGAATCAATGCATTATTAAATAATTGCTTTAGATAGCAGTTGGCTCGTATTGTTCAAAGATCAGGCAAAGCTTTACGGTTTAGCAAAAGTAGTCTTAAAAACTTAGGCGTGAACAAAGAATGATCAAATAAAATTTATTCTGGAAAATCATTCTTTGGCACATCAAAAGAAATTCCAATCTATTTAATTCCCTGGCTTAAGAGCAGGTCTATGCGTTACAAAGATCACAAGGAAGCTCCTTGAAATTACTTCCACATATTGTCTTGTTCTACCTGTCACATTGCTTCCTACCTACCACCTTTTATATATTCTCCAGTTATTGCACACATTTTGCCTTTTATGGGGAGTGGCTTGCATTTAGAAATAGAAAAATTGAAAAATAAATCATGGAATTTTTGAATAATATCTAGAAATAATATACAAAGCCACACATACCATAGACATCCATGCAGCAAAATTCCTTACAGTTCAGGCAGTTCGGCAGTGGAACAGACTGCTAAGGGAGGTGGTGGACGCTCCCTCACTGGGGGTCTTCAAGCATAGGCTTGACAAGTACCTGTCGGGGATGATCTAAGAGGATTTCCTGCTGCAGGCAGGGGGTTGGACTAGATGACCTACTAGGTCCCTTTCAACTCTAGGATTCTATGATTCTAAATTTCCTTAGGCTGCCACCCTATGCAGATGAAAAATAAGCCCCTTTGAAAACAGTGTGACTTTCTTATAAGTAAAAACATTTAGGACTGCAGTTTTAGAGGCTGCTTTGGGCTATACTATGGACAAAGACTGAACCTTGCAAAAGCCTATACTATGTATTTTGTATTTATAGTGTGTGTATTTATATAGTATTTATTTTCCACTTTTTATAGCCTCCTCCTCCAAGGAATTCAGGATGGTACATCCTTCTTTTCCTCTCTTTTCCTTTCCTCTATGGACTGCCACCCAACTGCAGGATGGAGAACATGCCCTATTGGCACAGCTCAGGCTGAGCATATACTATAGAATGGAGGAGTGTCTCTAACTTTAAGCATTGTATAGAAGATGGAATTTTGCCAGCTGCTGCTCTTTAAACCCTTCCATGTTGAGCTGACTCTGCCTAAATTCTCTTTTCTATACAATGCTTAAAGGTACAGGCATTCTATCCTCCATTGTATATGGTCACTCTGGCACAGATATATTTGTGCGGGAATGTTGGTTAGGATTTGGGCCTCCTGAACCATATGTATTGCCAAAGTTGTCTACTCATGCTACATAAGGACCAGGAATGTGTGGTGTGGGCACAGCAGGTGGGGCAAAACCACCCAACCAAAGTCCTCCAAAAACTGCCACCACCCAAACTGTGAGTGTGCAAACACCAACAACACAAGTGCTCCAGCCTCTAATCACAGCTTTCAGAGGACTCTGGTAGTGTGGTTCTCCCTCACCTGGCACCTCCATAACACATGTCTCTATGTCTACAGTATGACTGTGCTTTGAGAACCATTATAGCCAAGAACTATGTAAAATATTGCAAAGATATAATATTTGGACTCCATGCAGAATTTTAGTGTAAAATGTTTGCTCTTCTACAGGTCAAGTCTGATAGAGTACACAGTGTACATATTTATGCTGAGCAGCAGCTAAATGTTTCCAGCAATGCAATGTCCACACAAGTGCGATGAGAATACTAATGGCATTAAATAGACAAGGCACTCCATTTGAATCAAATCTGCACTGAGATAATTCATGTTCTTATAAAATAACAAATGGACTTGTCAAAAATAAACAGAAGGAACCATAAAAATAAAACACCTGCTATTTCTTTCTTACAGATGTGCTTGCATATGGCCAGGCACTAATAAAAAATACGTTAATTATTAGTCAGCAAATTAATCACTCAGCAGTCACCTAACCAAGTCAGAACAAAAATGTGATTTCATTCTTTGTAGGCTTGCATTGTTAATTGTATTGTTTTTGTTTTTTTAAAATTATCCTATCCATACATTCCTGGGATACATTAGCATGCGTGTGCTGGATTCTCGTGTGGCTCTCTGGGTGGGGGTTGGGGGTGGGGGATTATCTATAGGCCTCTTCACAGCAGACCCTGTGCTATTTTCCACAGGCACATTGGTGGGGTCAGGACCCATGAGTCCTATGTGGAGTAGTTTGGGGGCTTGGCCTCCTCTAGCCCAACAGCCACGCTGTGTGACTTGTCTGCAGCTTCTTGCACCTGGAGTTGCTGCTTCAGAGCTTCACAGAAGGTGACTGGGAAGACTATGTCAACATGACATGGGTGGTTGTCGGCATGTCGGTGTGTGTTTCCTTCTCCTTTCCCCTTGCTGGATAAGTGCATCAGTGCATCACTGGAACAGCATCACTGGAGGACTGTTAAAAATAGAAATGTTAGCTTGGCATGCTGGGGAATGGATAATGTTGAAAAGGTTCAGGTCTTTGTGAAAAGCAAATTAGGAAGTCCATTTATCATGAATGACCTTCAAATGTACCAGGAAAAGAATGGCCACCATTAGCAAGATGGTCATAAACCACCAATGCTATTAATTGTTTATCAGGATTGAGGCATCTGTAGGAATTGGCTGGGAACTTAAAGTTGGCAGAGGCTAAATCAATGTCAGAGCCGGAAAGGAGAAACTCAGATGAGGTCAAGAGGTACCCTAGAATCTTAAATTCATTAGAAACTTGTTCTGCAAGAATTTCCAGTGTTATGAACAGTTGTGACACAGTAGATATACCTGACAGATATTACCCAGTGTCAAGAACATGGGCCAGGCCACAGGCAGAGATGTAGGCAACGTCCTTGAAAAGTTTGTGTTGTTTATTCACATTGCTGACAACACAGTTGAAGACATTCTCCGGAAAAAAAATCCATTGTGTGTATCATAGAAGTTACTGTAGGTGAAAACTGATCAACACACAGAAAAAACCATTTTTGTAGGCATTTGTCTCTTCTCTAAAGTAGACTTTGCAAGCATGGCAGTAGGAACATTTAACATAAAATAGTTTATATATCATTTCTTCTCTCCTTTTATTATTTCATTTCTCAAAACAAGGTTTCTGATGCACTGGACATTTTTTTAAGTGAGCCAGAGTTGGCTAACTGATGGTGATAGGTCGGATTTGTCTTGTAAAACAATTGTATCCATCCTAGATCCAGTGGCATTGCTCGGAGGGTGAAGAATGCACCGGTGATACACCACTACTGTCAATATTTTTAAAATATACCATCATGTCAACTATCATGCTAATAATAGCCCACAGCTATTGCTTGCAAAGGTACAATATAACAACATTCATCAATAAAAATTTTTTTTTCGTGAAATGCATATGCCTGTTTTAATTATAAATCAATCAACACTTTTCAACATAAAAATTCACAAAGTGGTTTACAGAGAAAATGAAAGTAACTGATGGCTCCCTGTCCCAATAGGGGATTATAATCTACAAAGATGCAGAATACCAGCAAAAGCCACCATAAAACATTGCTGGGATGAGGAGGGCCAGTTACTCTTCCCCTGCTAGATAAAAGAGGAACACCCACTTGAACGAGTGCCTTTCACCCACTTGCCCAGTTAGCAATGGGGCAATTAGTTTTAATTAGTTGTAAAATTGTTACATTTTGATGAATCCAGAACAGGCGCAGCATCACAAACAACAAAAAGTTAACTCTTTTCCTCCACTCCAACCTATCTCTGAGGGTACTTTTCTTTTACTACTGCTCCTGGTAGCTCCAAATGCATGCTACCCCCCAAAATGCATGCACCAAAATGACTGTTTGAACACATTTTCATATGCAAGCTGGAAAGAGTGCATGTCTGATGTTGCACAACTAGATTTATCTAGATTTATCTGAATCAAATATAAGTCAAGAGTCAGCAGGCCTTAGCTTGAGTGTTTTTCAGAGTCTTCCAAGCACATGGAGTCTTCCACACATGTTTTTCAGAGACTTTTACACACAGTTCTGAGTCAACAAGTCAGTTTAAAACATGCATTTTTCATGACTCAAGTCAGAGTCACCTGACTTAATGTTCCCAACTCTGCCAAATCCATTTTTAGTCATCAGATTACTAGGTGGAAAGATATTACACATCCAAAATTATAATTGAACATTTGCCTCTGAAAGGAGCCAACCTCTTTGTGCTAACTCACCACTTCTTCCTATGTATGAGTTCACCTGTAAGTAAAAAAAGAAAATGGAATATTATGGAATGGAAGATATCTATATACCTTCTTTGAAAATAGCTTGATGTTTTCATTCATGTACCAGATCTTGCTTCTCAACTGAGGCATTGTCTATAGTGATCAACTGGGTGAACAACCTGGCCAACCAATCAGAAACCAGGAGAGAATAAAATTTATTAACTAGAACCAGATATATGTCAAAGTTTTTGAATAACTCTTCATCAGAGAACCTGCTGGGAGTTTTAGAAATTGATGGGGTGTTACATAGTAAGGATTCAGATCTATCCTGACATTGGGAGATCATCAAATACGCCATTTGACTTTGGTTGTTTTGCAGGTTCTCGAGAGGTGGTATATTTCTTCATTAAGAACTGAGTGGCCCAGAAAGATTTTGAAAATAAGGCTTTTTTCAATCCCCCCACACACAAACACACAAGGAAAACTTACTATTCCAAGATGCTACTGGAGCATATCTGGTAATGCATTTTCATTGGCATCTGATATCTTTCCAAGTGCCAGTAAAAGAACTTCAGGTCCACTTAGTAAGAAGAGTAAAATGTTGTTGCTAACCACAACAGACAAAATGGCTCCCCTGTTAAGAGGGGCTGCTGAGTAACAATAAAAGAGAGTGCTAAGAGAAACTTGAAGCACCTCTACAGTGTCATTAATAGACAAAACTGGGGGTCAACAAGACCCACCATCTTGGAGTCTGATGGTCTCTCCTTAATGTTAAGTCAATGTGTGTTTAAAAATTCATCAATCTCGCTATAAGCATCATTGTAGCAACTAAAAGCGAGAGAAAGATATTATTATGGGTCTGATGGAATGAAACCAGAGTTCTTGCAGTTTTAAGTGTTTGGGGCAAATTGCTGAAAGAAATGGAAAAAGCCACTTTCACAGTACACAATGCACCAGTAGATGTACGAGTTTTAAGGCAAGCAGCGTTCTGCATGAGGCAAAGTACGTTATAAAAATAAGAATACATAAGAGTCACATAACAATATTTACTATCCACTTAAAAAGTACAGTCCTAACCATGTTTACTCAGAAGTAACCCCTTTTATGTACTCCCAGGAAAGTGTGTTTAGGATTGCAGCCAAAATACCTTTCTTTCTGCCTTTCTATCTTGGCTAAACCTAATTTTAGGAAATGCTGTTTCCCCCACCGCCTAGTTTCAGGTGTAAACATGAAGAATTTGGGTTGTAAATCGCAAGTGATTCTTCAGGGCTTGTTGACATAGACAGATGCCTGGGAAAGGATTTGTCTTAATTTAGCCTTAATTTTCTGCCTTAATTTAAATGTTTCTTTGCCTTAATTTTGCAGGCATCAGTGATGCCTCTTCAGAGGCAAAAATCTTGATTTTAAAAGACTGGCTTCTCATATGTTTAGGTAAAGTGCTTGATCATCCTCAGATTTTGATACCTATGCAAGAGGTTTTGGTATGTAAAATGAAAGTTTCTCCTTCAAAATGCTAACAGAGGACAACTGGGCCATAATTTTAGGGAATTTTAAAGTAAAGCACCATTCTTTTAGGCATGTGTACTTCCATTATTGTTAAAGCAACAAGTATACATTTTGCATCCAGATATTGAAAATGAAATTCAGGTTTTCTTCTGGAAAGTGGTCACCCTGGTTATGAAAAAGTAGTCTGAAATTGGAGCCCTACTGAAAATATATAGATACATGGAAAAAGTCAGGAATTTTTTTTAAAGGCAATGTCTTTGTATTTTAAACTTTGTAAAAAAAAAATAACAGGGATTTCAGAGACTTCTGACTAACAGTAGGGAAGAAGAAGAGGGGGAAAACATGGGGAAATTACAACAAAGAGAAAATTGGCCTCCAACAACTTTGAAGATTGAAACAAAAGAAAAAACTAAAAATAAATGGTCATTCCAGCCTTAGGATGGTTCTGTAAGTGTGATGGGCAGCTGCGGCATCAAAGGAGATAGCTTACTCATTACTATTTTTAGATACCATAAGTACAGAGATCAATATTACACCCTGTCTGTAGCCGGAGGAACAAAAGGAGTGAAGAGAGATTGTGAAATCTGATAATACATTTATTGAGTCACTTTTTTGGCACAGACTGATGTCGTGTAAAACTCAACACACCCCTGCAGCTAATAGCTAAAGCAAAGCCAGTTGTCGTAAGAACTCCTGTGACATACCTTGTACTACATGTGCCCTGGACTCTTGGGACTTGATTCTAAAGCTGGATTCCCATGAAACACAGTTCCTGTATGGAAGCTGTTTCTTCAGTAATTCACCACATGAACCATCATGTTCAGAAATGGATGTCTACAGTGCCAGAAAATATTTCTATGGTGATTTGCTGTTCATGGGGAAAATTGAACATCAGTAGTGAGCCTATATGTCAAGTAAGTCCACAGCAATAGTTCACTACAGTTTCTTACAGTGTTGGGAATCTTCTTCATCACATTACCCACATTCATTTGAACTCAACTAGGAAGTATTCATGCCAAAGAGATGATGCTTTCAATTCTGAATATGTCCAGAGTGCTTTTTCTCCATTACAAAACAAAATCAGGTGTTCGTGTTCACTGCATTTATCAGAGGCATTTCTACCCATGCTTCTAAAAAACCAGGTTCTTCACATCCCAATCCTATCCTTGAGGTAAACCAGAGTATCTCTGCATATGCTGGTTCAACAACAGCCCCACCACAGAACAAGTCTATCCACTAATGAATGGGCGACAGATGCTGCTGCAAGCCTGAAAACAGCAGGCCTCCTTCAGTCTTGGAAGACTATGGTATCGTGCTCGGCGCTGCATACGCTGCATGCGAAGCACGAAAGCCTGGGTTGGATTGTTATGGAGGATAAGCTGTTATCCAAGCAGCAAATCCCCCCTCTCCACACCACTGAATTAGTCCAATGGAAAGGCAGAGCCAATACGATTGGATCCAGCTGGTGTCACAGAGCTGGGCTAAGGACAGGAGCTCTCCCTGTCTTGTGGGGCCGACCCGGGTCTCAAACCCTGGTCTGCTGGTTAACAGGCACAATGTCTTAACTGCTTGTGCCACCCACAGCCACTCAAGCCTGAAAACACACCAGATCAATATAGCATGGATACATCACTGACTCTCTTGCAACTAAGGGGACAAAACAGGGTGGATAATGGGAGGAACATGACAGGAACAAAGAGGATCCTAACCATACTATCATGTGCCCTTTGTTTTCTATATTGCTATGATATATGCTGGGCAGTAGCAGGGGAACAGCATACCAACATTCATGACAGCAGGTTCCAGCTACAAAGAAATTCTCAAGAAGCACCTACTTGTCAGTAGAACTTATTTGTAGTGAATTTCCATAGATTTGAGAATTTCTGTTTCAGATATCTCATTGGAGATAAAGTTTATGAAGATAGGCAGTGCTTCAAATCACATAACTTTTTTCTCTTGGGTTGGGCAGAGTCTTTAATGATTTGGATTTACAGAAAGTCAAAAAACATGTTTTTTTTACAACTTATACTGACTGAAGTTGCATGTATTTTTGAACTGGGATGTTACTTCAACTTGGATATTTTACTCTAAAATTTAAGACTCAGGTTCAAGACAAGGTTTGGTTTTATGGAGAAAATTGTGCTTTTGACTCTTTTTGTGTGCTTGTTTAGATGTTTCAGGTGCTTGACTTGCTTTTCAAAAAGGCTTTGAATCAAATCAAATTCAAAGTATAGTAACAAAAAGAAAAGGTTTTCAGTGAGTAATGATGGCCACTTTATGACTAATGAGTCACTTGAATCAAGCGGGCAGAGACTTGGGATTCAACTTGAGTTTGTGCAGGCACATCCCTGTTTTTCCTCTATGGATACAACTTTTGCCCCTGTATTTTGGCCCTGTATTTTGTCCATGTATTTACCATAAGTCCATGTATTGTTTGCCATACACTAAATACACTTCAGTGTGGACTGCACCAGGTGACACACATGGAGGAGTAACATCACAACTGGCCAAAATTCCTAAAATGGTAGTTTCTGGCAACCATACTTTCATGTTGAATATTATTTGATGTGTAATCTACAGCAGAATGTAATGAAATAAATGGAGTTGAGATATAACAAAAAGTTTTGCCAAAAGATTAGGGGAGGCAGAGTATGATGCATTTCCATGCCATTACCCAGAGAATTGACCCATCCACTGCATGGGAGGAGGTCCGTCATGGGGGTGATGTGCTGGCCTCCTTCACCAGGTGACCTTAGAAACACCACTAGGAATCAAGAAATGCAGATTTTGATTTGTTTTATTATATTATATTATATTTTACAACTAGAAAATATACTCAGTAAAATACAATGTATTTCTTTCATGACATTCTGGCAATCTTCAGATGCTACAAGGAAACAGAAAAATCATGTTTTGGAGGGAAGACAGAGCCAACAGTAACAACATGATTGCCACAAAAGAAAATGGCTGTTTCACTTCTCGTTAGAACCTAAAAATGAAGCAAACCCTTAATTCACATATCTTCATTTTGTAATCGGGAATAGATGGCAGATGTTGTGAGACACATGGTATGAAAACAAGAGTGAGACACATGTTGTGAGACACATGGTATGAAAACAAGAGTGTCAATTTATTTAGCACAGGGGTCTACAGACCCTAGCCCTGGGGCCAGATGCGGCCCTCCACAAGCCTCAAGTTCTCTCTATCTGGCCCCTGGGCAAGCCCTGTAATCCACTCCAATACATTTTTATATGTAAATTTATTAAAATTTGAAATGTAAATTAGTTTTTTTTTGCCCCTAACACAGTGTCAGAGAGATGATGTGGCCCTCCTGCCAAAAAGTTTGGAGACCTCTGAAATATGGTAATTACACAGACTTGTGATAAATCAAATGTTAATATTCAGTCCATCCATACACTCAAGGACAGAGTGGTCTATATTGGAAAAAATGAGAGATTGGGCTGGTGTAAGCTGTTGATGGACACTTGGACACAATGTGATGAATATTTTGTCAAGGTGCACCACAGTCACACTCAAGGGTAGATCAAGACCCTACTTAAACAGTGAGTCCTGGAAGACACCATGCTGGGTACAGATCCTGTTCATAGTTGATCAGTGCTGATGAGGTAGGTCAAACCAGGCACATTTTGTGTAGGGTCCTCTATGTAGTTGAGATACCTGTTGTAGCGGGGTGTTCAGCAGCCCATTTAGCTTTCCATTGTGCTTTCCATTTAGCTTTTTATTTTCAGTTAGCATTTAGCATTTCCATTTAGCTTTCCATTGTTAAAGTTAACAAATATTAAAGTGACAATAAATCCTGCCCTTTACCACAAGAGGGTGGTGTACAATCTGGATTAATTCCACCATAGCAGTGATCAAGAAATAGCACAGTGATCAAGAATATACCTTCAAGTAGTATAATAGCTCTGTAGCAAGTATTGACTATTGGAAGATCTTTGATTTTGTGCTATTTTTGGTTATTTCTGGTCTTTAAGAAGTACATATTGAATCCCCCTATTACAGAGATCCTGGTAACTACAATTGCAAAATGAAACATTAAGACTGAGCATGGTGAACACAGAGGAGTTCAAGAGGAATTCTGTCTTATACTGAGCAACTGAGTACCAGCAAGAACAAAAGTCTTAGAACTTTTGTATATGGATGACATCAAATTACTTGCTGAATCTCCAACTAGAATAAATAGCCTCATAACAGCCACAAAAATTTTCAGTTCATGCATAAAAATGCCATTTTACCTGGAAAAAATATGCACTTTCTAAAAATGAAGATGCTGTGCAACATCTGGTAGCCTCTAACACATTACCTGTACTTGATAGCAAGTCAGCCTACAAGTACACGGGGATCACTCTTAAGAACCAAACAGCCACCGAAGTCTTAAAATCATCCTACCATCATCTCTATAGACAAAAGTTCCTTTTAATACTGAAAAATGAGGTTACAGCTAATTGTGCCTCTATGAGAGGAAATCATTGAGATTACAGCTAAAGTGCAGTAGACTATGCCAAACCAATGCCAAATTACAAATGAAGTTCTGGAAGTTGCACAAGTTTCAAATGAATGTTAAGTCTTCGTTTCAAAAGGAAAACAGTCTTGCTGATGTTATATTTCCAGAAGGAACCTAGAAGTAGACAGATTTGAAATTTCTGCAAGAAGGGGGCTGATCCCATGAGGATAAGTGTTCCATTGGAGGAAAGGTTGGAGAAGATGTGAAGGATTATATTTGCAGCCTCCATTGTGTATGTGTGCCATGTTCTGCCATGTGTTGCAAAATGGTAATCTCAAGAGAAAAATTCCTCTTTCTGTTTGGCTCTAGGAAAAACACTCAGCTCAAGAAGTTGCAGCCAAAACTACTGTTTAGAAAACTGAGATATGGAATTTTAGAAAACAACTTTAAAAACTCTGGAGAGATAAAACCTTAGGGCCCATTTCTATACCCTACGCCACCTGTCAATGTGATAGTTCCAAAACGGTGACCACTGGAACCTAAGTTGGGGTAGTTCAGGAGGTCTCATCTAGGGAACATTTGTTTCCTTACTCAG
Organism: Cryptoblepharus egeriae; assembly: GCA_030015325.1. Lineage (NCBI taxonomy): Eukaryota > Metazoa > Chordata > Lepidosauria > Squamata > Scincidae > Cryptoblepharus > Cryptoblepharus egeriae. The sequence continues at coordinate 63,554,288 of JAREYC010000001.1, read as the reverse complement.
AGATAAGCCACACAGTTGGTATACATGGAGCTATGTCCAAGTATGGTATAGGTCCCTTTCTTGTCGTAGGTGGCTCAAGTATGACAAAGGTCCTACAGGTCCTTGTGCTGGCATAGGTCTGAACTGACCCATTACAAAAGAATGGTCCCAGGAAGAGGGTAGGATATTGGTAGAATTGGTTGCCACCTCTCCCAGTCCCTCCTGGGACCTGATATTACTGTCCCTACCCCATTTTTCCATTCCCCCTACCGTTTTCGCACCCTCTCTCCCTCATGTCAACCTCTTCAGCATCTTCTGTCATCTTTGCCTTCATGTCAACCTCTTCAGCATCTTCTGTCATCTTACCTGCTCTAGTGAGCAAGGGAACCTCCAACAATAGGGATGGCAAGGTTCAGTCCTTCCTGTTGGCACTCCCAGGAGCACACTAAATTTTGTGTTGCTTTATGCAGCCAGCATAATCACAAAAGTGGAACCAACATTAGATAGATCCCCACAGTAAGTATAAAATTGAGCTTTTAGGCTGTAATCCTATAAACACTTTCCTAGAAGTAAGGCTGCAATCCTAACTTCCATTTAAGCTGGCAAAAGTCCCAGCATATGTCCTTTGCTGACCGGGGAGTGGGTGGGTGTGTAACAAAATTACCATAAGGCACTTCTGCCCCACTCCTGGGGTGGAGGGGTTTAGTCCAGTGCACAGGCATGCACTGACTTCCCTACACCACAACGGGGAAGATATGCTGAGTTAGGATTTTGCCCAATGACTAGTAAGTGGGACTTGCTTCTGAGTATAATACACATGGGATTGCACTATTAAATCTGGCTATATGATTGAGTAAAATCTAGGAGGAAGGTTCAATGATTTCTGTAGAAGTGGGTTGAACCGTATTACCATTAATCATGAGAAGCTTAGAAAAGAAGGAAGTGGGATTTGCTGAAATTTGGGGAAAAAAAGTTTATGTTGCAATTCTCAAGCCCAGCTCAGTTAGATCAGCACATGTACCCTACTGGCCATAACACACTTCTGGGCTTCTCCTGTGAGGGAGTGGGGGGTAGACCAGTGCACAGCCATGCAGCTGCCTCCCCACACTACCACATGAATGAGGAGGCAGTTGAATTGTGCTGGCCTAATTGGTTAGGACTGTGTCCCGAGTGCTATTCAGATCCAGGGGTTCAGCAATAATAGCAATTTATTTGTTTGTTTGTTTGTTTGTTTGTTTGTTTGTTTGATCAATTTATATCCCGCCTTTCCTCCCCTGCAAGGGGGAGCCCAAGGCGGCTGACATCAGGGAATAAAACATCAGGAAATACACAAGTTCTTGCTTGTGTAGACAATCTGGTTTTGATGTCAAAGGCACACTTGATAACAGTGGAGGATGTTGACAGCAAAGGCCGATCCCCCCTTTAATACCTGATTGACTCTATGCCAAATTAGGCCTTGCTGCAGTTCATTGTTGTTAAATAGTTAAATGAAGAAGCCCAAGTTTAAATCCATGCTGCTGTCTCACATCATTCTTTACATGGGGGTGGTGGTGGTGCAAGGGTAATATCTGAGCAGGGTCATGGTGAATTAGCGATTAGGGGAGCCGATAGTGGAACCCCCCACAAGCATGCTGACAAAAAGGGAAATGTTGAGTGGTTCTGATGGATGAAGGAGAAGGAACACAGAAGAGATCTGGAAAGAATTTCCACAATGAAGTGTAGGTTAATGCTCAGTAGGTTAATGTTTCAGTTATTTCTTTTATTATCTACTGTACGTATGAAGGTTACACAATGGCAACAAAAGTATAATGTTTAAGGCGTCCTACAAGGCTGGGAAGAAAGAGTTATTAGATCTCTTGCATCTTTTGAAAGAATAATTTTATAGAATCAGAATCACAACGGTTTCCCTTCTATTGTGGAAAATAATAAAATAAAATAAGAAACCCAATTAGGGGAAACTCAGTTCCTAACCCCCTGTTCTTTTGTGCTACTTGAAAATACATTTGTATGTTAAGTTAAAATTTTACAGTAGTGTTTGAGTGAAGTAAAAGCTGTTTCTTTTGTTCCTTTAAAGGAAGATTTAAGCTGATCTTAAATGATTTAAGATTTATGTTGCTCTTCCATGGTTCTGATCATTTTTCCTTCAGGATCTAATTACTACATGTGTAGGATTTTTTAATCTTTGTTTTTAATATCTGAAAGTGGTGATATTTTAGCATGAAACAAGGAAATACCTTGAGATGGTTCAAATCTTCAAGAAATGATATTGCCTCCCCCCACAATGGTCTGATATGAAGAACTATTATGTAAAGATAATAGAATTTTTTTTGCTGACTTTTGTGCTTTCAAAAATTAGAAGTACAGGAATATATTTATAAAATACAATTGATATAGGAGCATACTAAGAAGGTGATATAGATCAGGTCCTCAACACACAGGCCAGACACCAGTTCTGGTTCATGTCCTGTTAGGAACCAGGATATGATCAGGCAGCCATAGGACCTGGAGCACAAACAGCAGTTTGCCTGGGTCCGCCATGGCTTGGCTCCCTAAAGGTTGAAGCAGCAGCAGCCTGGCTTTTCCTCTGCCTGCTTCCAGTACAGCCTTCAAGGATCCAGGCCATGGCCAGGCACACAATTGGACCCAGGCAGACTGGAGTGTGCACTGAAGCAGAGAGTGGAGGAGAAGCTGCACTGGCACCATTGCTTCAGCCTTCATGGACTTCAGTCAAGCCTCAAGTGGGCGCACACAATCCAGGCGCCTCCCAGCAGCGGGTGGACTCATCTAGGCAGGCAAGGAGGTGGTCTTGTGCTTTGCCCTGGAGGTTACAGCAGCTCTCCAAAGCCTTCTGGCCTCTCTGTTTGAAAGTGCAGGGTGGCCAGGAGCAGCTTTTAACCCTCTCCCATGTGGGTACATGTGGTACGCCTTCCCCCCAATACTATGCTACTAGCTTACCACCATGATGGTCCATGGAAAACAATTTTCCCATGCAACTGATCCCTGGAGGCTAAAATGTTGCAAGCCAGAGTTACAGATGGTATAGTGTCAGGAGATGTAGCAACAGCACAAACCAAATAAAACATTCTTGTTTTTTCCACAGATTTTGGGTGCAAATCTAACAAATTTAGGCCAGCATAACTCACCTGGCATAACTTCCCAGGTGGTGTGAGGAGGCTGGTGTTTGCCTCTGCATTGGCCTAACTCTCCCCCTCCCCGGAGTGGGGCAGAATTGCCTTATGACACTATGGCACAGGACTTACACTGGCCTAACTGGAGATTAGGGTTGCAGCCTTGGTGTTATCTTTTTCTTTTGTTTTTGGTTTCGAACAATTAGAAGAGCATAAAGTGGAATTATGTGTTTTTATTTCGCTATTACAATTTTATTCCACTTCTAACTATAAAATAGTCTGTGGCAGGATTTGGATTTGGGTTTTGGCAAAAACAAATAAGCAACGGCTCAATCTGTTTTAAGTCCAATTCTGACTTGTCTGTCTCATTATGCACCTGATAACTTAACCATTTCCAGGCAGCTTGTAAATTTCGTCTTAATGCCCAAACACTCCATAATAACAACAAAACTTTTTCTTCATAGGATGCCAACTTGGAAAAAATGGCTGGCTATTCCAAACAGGCTTGTAAGGTATGTCTGCAAGCCCCACCTTGTGCTGCAATCAGCCCAGCTCAGAAAGTTATCTGTTATTTCAGGGCCACTTATATTTATGTAGTTATTTTTAAAGCCAATAAGGTAAGTTTACTCGAGGTAAGCTGTCTCAAATTTTTTTAGCGCGTCAGTTAGAATGAGATATACATACAGTATTTATTTTTATGTACATGGATATGCCAATTATCAGAGATATTTTGTACCAGAACAGCTTAGAACACATTATAAACAGTGAAACAGGGAACAGGAGGTAAGGACAAGGTTATGTCTCCCTTTCACTCTACTGCAGCTCTTTCAAAGTAGCTTCCTCCTTTAAGAGTTTCAGAGCACAATCCTAACCATGTCTACTCAAATGTAAGCCCCATTGTTTTCAATGGGTCTTACTCCCAGGAAAGTGTCTTTAGGATTGTAGCCCAGTCTCTTGTTTCTACTCAAAATGTCTACCTGGAGCTCTGACAGAAGAAAAGAGAGTCTGGGAAAAGCAACAGCTGTTTTCAGTAGCTGAGGGGACCATCAAACATGTTGCGATCTGAAAAAGACCAATATTTGTTGACAGTGTGAGCAGAAGATGAGCACCCTAATGGATCACACACATTTAAATTGGGTGAAGCACCTGCTTGGTTGTCTAGCTCTTGGATAAATTCCTGAAGTAATTAGCCAAATTTCGGGTTGGAATGAAGGACAAGAGTAAAAAATGGCATTTTTCACGCTCTTGATTACAGGAGGAAGCTATCAAAGAAACATCTCTCTTCCATTTCTGCTCTTTTGACATGTGAATTTAAAAAGAGTATTTTTTAAAATCCCTAAATGGAAGGTTTCATCACTCGCTCTTTTATGTGTGTTCTAGTTCTTAGCTACCAGCTTGCAAAATACCTCTGGTAACCAGCCCTTCTTTCAGAATATTATATTCACTGACCTCTAAGCTGTATTCTTATTTATGGAAACCTTTGTTCTGAGGATAAAACTAATATCAGGGGATTATCAATTGCATTCTTTGTAATACATGAAATGAAATATAAACCAGTCAGAGAGATGGGACTGACAAGGAAGGAGCAGAGGAAGAGTCAAGGGAAATGGAGGAATTGAAGGTAGGCAAGATCGAGATAGGAAATGGAAAGAAACTACCTCAGCAAATAAACAGGTGTGTGAATTATAGTCTGCAAAATGGAATTGGCAATTATGCTTGAACTCTCATTACATTTTTTCCTCTTACCACTGTTCTCATTTCAAATCCCAGTAAAGGCATTAGGAAAATAACAGTTTCAGGTGTGTACTGAGATGCCCTTCAGCAAAAGAAACCTTTTCAAATCTGGGGGTTTTCATACAGAGAAAAGAAAGTATTTGTCCTGCTTCACCCAAATGCCCCCAAATGCTATTTTCCTCTCTCTCATCCTTTTTAAAGATCATTCCAAGCTTTATCAGTGAGGCCTGGGACTGGGGAGCAGTGCCTACTGCTTAGCATGCATGTACCCACTTCTGTTTTCCCTTTGTACGACCAGCAGCACAAAAGGGGAGAAAACTGGTTTCATTTTTATCACTACCAGTATGTGAGGTTATAGAGAGTGGCAGGCAGAGTGGGACTTTGGGGGCAAAATACATTTTCCAGGAGAGCACAGAAATCCAAAACTTTTATTAAAAATCAAAACTAAAGTAGCATCTGCAAATGTTCAGATGTTACAATCTACTGAATTAGTGGTAAACATGGACTAGGCAAGCAAAAAGTAACTTTATTTTTTAAGTTTATTTTTATATGTTTTATATATTTTTTAGTTTATTAAAAATCCAAAATCAAACAAAAGAAGAAGGGGTGCTAGAATAAAGCTCAAGCAGGCTGATGGAAAATGCCTGAACTTAGCTGGATGAGCACAAATCATAGCCTTGATCAAAAAGGTAACAAAGCACTCATACTTTGCAGATGGTGCTAGGATGCTGTTCAAGGACAGGACTGGGCTGTTGCTCAGAAGAGTTTGTGAGGGTTGAACAGTCACAAAATGGTCACCACCCACAGAGCGGTCTGATGGGGGATGCCCTGATCTCCACATCTGTGCACTACTCCTCAAGCTATGTTAATTGGCTCTTCAATTCTCATCTTCCCTCCTTGTCAGAAGTAGTGGGAAATAGGTAGACTATAGAGCTGAAGGTAATGGGGAGGCATGAAAGTGGGGTTTTCTAGATTGTCACCCACTGTGGTTTGCCCCTATCTCCTAACCTAGCCAGTTCTTTTTGTACTATGCCAGGTGGGTGAGAAGAAGGAAGGCGAGGCAGAGTCAGTTAGTATGGTAATTGAGATCTACATTTTTAAGGTAGTTCATACTATTGGGGCAACAGATCTATCCTAGCTATATTGTAAGATTTGCTTATGTTGCTCCTGAACTGGACTATCTTCTGGAGTTCTGGTAACTCCTGTGACACAGCTGGAACCAATCGTATTGGCTTTGCCGATCAATTAGACTATTTCAGTGGCGTGGAGAGGGAAGATTTTCTGCTTGGGTAACAGCCTATCCTCCATAATAATCTACCCAGGCCTTCATGCTCTGGAGAGGACACTCCAGCCTCGCATACAGTGTTGAAACAACACGGGAAGTGGCAGTTACCATTTATAAGTCATTGCTTGATTGGCGCAGAATGTGTCACCTGGGACTGAATAAATGTATTGGTAAAGCTGATACCACGTTTTCTTGACTTACAAAGAGAGTATGGTTTAATAAGAAGCTGATGTAACATACAAAGATCCAGGTCTATAGAGTCTGTGTCCTGAGCACGCTCTTGTACTACAGAAAGTTTTGGACCCTTTATGTGTGGCAGGAGAGAAAGCTGAACACATTCCATATGCACTGTCTTTGACATATTCTTGACATCACCTGGCATAACAAAGTCTCAAATGACACAGTCTTGGAACGTGCAGGAATCTCTAGCATGTTCACACTTCTGAAACAGCTATGTCTACACTGGCTTGGGCATGTTGTGAGAATGGCTGATGGTCGGATTCCGAAAGATCTCCTATATGAAGAATTAGTGCAGGGAAAACGCCCTAGAGGGAGACCATAGCTTTGATATAAGGACATCTGCAAGAGGGACCTAAAGGCCTTGGGAATGGGTATCAACAGTTGGGAAACCTTGACCTATGATCATTCAGCTTGGAGGCAAAAGATGCAACATTGCCTTCTCCATTACAAAGAGACACTGGTTCGGCAGGCTGAAACAAAGAGGCAGACCAGAAACCAGCGAAATCTGGGGGCTGGGCCGCGGCAGACTGTATCTGTCCTCAGTGTGGAAGGGATTGTCACTCTTGAACTGGCCTTTCTAGCCACAACAGTTGCTGTTTTAGGACCTCCAATCAGAGCACAATACCATAGTCTTTCAAGACTGAAGAATGCCAAAGACTGTTTTCTTACACTAAGATGGTAAATCAGATGGTTCACTTATAATTTAGTAATATCTTAATTTTCTTCAGTTTCTTTGTGCCAAGGTTTCTCTCCCTTGTTTGGACAAATAATCATATATTCATGCAAACTGCTCAATATCTTATGTACACCTGAACCCGTTCTGCTTGACAATATACTGACAACTGAATGCAAATTGTATCGACAGAGCCCCCTCAGCCATAATTACTGAGGAAGAACCATCCTGAACCAATTAATGCAGTAACTCAGCTTCAATTTTGTACCTATCCAACATTCAGAGTCGTAATCAGTTGCATGGCTTGTGGCCAAGTCCAGTTCATCTTGCCCAGGCCTGCAGTTTTGATTTGGTGCCCAATGAATGGTCAACCAGTGACTCCAATGATGCAAATCATTTGCACAGTATTTGGATCTGGTACAGATTTTAATTGGAATATCTGTCTGAGGAACATCAGCAATTTTCATTGTAGCCCATGGGATTGACTATGGGAATTTGTTGGCCAAATGCCTGTCAGTCTTTCATGAAGAAGAAAATGTCAGTGAATGAGGCAGGGATGTCAGAGATTTTTCAGAGTTCTTCACAATCATTTCCTTTGTTGTTGTTTACCACCTTGAATCAGTACCATCAACGAATCTGGCCACTTTCCTATTTATCTATAACTCCAGACCATTTATGGACAAAAGGAACAAATCCTAGTCCATAGGGCCACTCATTTCTATCTCACGTCGTTGTGAACGTTGTCAATTTGTTGAACCTATTTCTGGTTTCTGTTCTTTAACCTGTTAGCACTCCATATGATAACTATTCCCTAATTCCATGATTGTTAAGCATATATAACAGTCTGCATTACAGGACTTTTGTCAAAAACTATTTGAAAAGCTCTTTTCAAAAGCTCTTCAAAAGTTCAAAATCACTCAAAACTCCAAATATTCCAAAGGATCTTTCCTAACCAGGAGAATGTATTTCATTTGTTTATGAATTTCAGATGTATTTCAATATAAATAATTGCATATCTAATGTTATTATCTCAAAACCCAGGTCTATTCAACATGACAAACAATTCCAAAATATATTGGATATTTAGCATCCAGAAGGCCAGTTCCATATGGCTCTTACAATCACAATGTGATGACTTGAAGGCTTGTTTATGAAATTCCTGTATACATAAAGTGCTTAAATTGTGTTAGCGAATAAAAGCCTGCATTTTGTGTTCCCAGTCTTTGCACTAGGGAGTGTGGATAATGTAATTATGTGGGCTTAAGGCCTTATAGTTTAGCCATTTATTAGATTTCATAAGCTTATCCTTAGTCAATCATCAGCAACAAAAGGAAAAAAAATGGAGACAGGAAATCTTGTATTGATTTTGAGGGACGTCCCTGTAGTATAATAGACCTGGGAGACAGCAGTATATTGGAAGTTATTCCTTTAATACACAACGATCCACACAAAAGCTGAGCTTAGGTGCATCAATTTGGAAGATAATGCTTGTTTTGAAAAGCCCACATAGCTAACTGCAATTAGTTCTAAAGTAACTACAGCCAGGAAAACAACTAAGCTTTAAGGCTTTGGCTCCATTGCTGTGCAAGAGTTAGATGGTTTAAATCCCATTGACTATAGCAGGGTTTAACACATTGTGTAAAGTGTTGATGAACTACGAACCGTAAGTTTGTTTAAATGGCATCTCATATATCATGAATCAGCAGCTCTAAGAAAATGTATTACAAAGCAATGCATAGGGTTATTTGTACAGAAGTAAGTCTTAACATGTTCACAGTGCAATCCCAACCCCTGGTTAGGCCGGCCCAAACCCCATGTGGCTAGGATGCTCTGGAAGGTTAGAGCAGTGTATACTTTATCAGCCTCTCCTCACCACCATGGTAATGGGGATACAGGTGAGTTGTGCTGGCCTAAATTGATTAGGATTGTGCTCTCATTGGGGTTACTCCTAGGACAGGGCATATAAGATTGAAGCCTAAAAACTGAATCTAGTCCCATCACCAGAGCATTTGAAGCCACATTAAATGGTGTGGGATTCTTCCCTCATTTGGTTATGGATCCAACTATTTCCATCAATTAGTGAACCCTTCCATGAGGCATGCATTTATGCATTTATGCTTGGCTGATTATGAGGGAATATCAGTTTTTAAATTAGGAGATTTTCCCTACAATCCAGAGTAACTACGGGAGCATGTAAAAGACATTACATGTACCTGTAATTACTGCACCACCTACTCAAAACCTATGGGAAATTCATATTGCAATCCAGAGAAAATTGTTCTTATACATACACCCATTTCCCTGCAGAATCATTGAGTATAAAGTACATTTTTAAAAATTTCTAACATTGTTAGCACCTCTCAGTTAAATATTACAGACCAATTTGGATTCACAGTGCAAGGGAGACAGGGGCTTTCCAATCTGTCAAATTAAACCATAACAAAAAATATAGTCAGGGAATGACAACTGGTTAAAGTGTGTTGAGGAAGCTCAGTAAAAAAATAAAATGTAATAAAGGTGGCCTTATATAGTTTCCAAGCCTTTGTATGATTTCTTAACAACTTCCTGACAGGTGCTGTTTTGCCTTGAATGTTTCCAAGTAGAAACTGAAAAAAATCTAACCAGTGTATGTGATCGAAAGGCACATAGTCAATACTATAAATTAAGGCCTGCCATATCATAAAAGAAGCTTAGACTGAAATCCTATACACCTTTTCCTGTGAGCAGTGGCACCTCTAAGGGGTGCTTGGCTGTCAGCTGCACTGGAAGATATGCAAAAGGGCTGGCTGTGTGTGACACCGCTCCTAACCAAAATTTTAAAAATCTTGTTATTTTCAAATAATACTATCAAGTTATTTGATAACATGATGAATACTATCATGAAAAGCTTTGTGTATTTTCATTGTGTATCATTCTTTTTGTATTTTCATGCAGATTGCAATGGAATAAACCATGTTGAAATATTTCTATTCTATCAAAAGTTATAGGCAAAAACCCAAGAGTGGGAGGGACAATCAGTTATCACCATTCAACTTCCCAGGTCATTGCCCCACCCATTACATGGGGGAGGTTCATCTTTGGGGGTAATCTGCTGGCCTCCTGTACCAGGTGACACTAACAATCTAAGAGTGACTTATTCCTGAGTAGACAGGCATAGGATTTTACTGTAATAGTTATTCTGTGACTGATCAGTGACAACTCAATCATTTGCTTTAGGGATAGACAAGCATGTCAGAAAAAGGAAGCACCTGCTCAGATCTAGACCAATTCCAGAGATAGGCTAGATCCAAGCAGACTAATTGGGGAAAAGCTTCCCCTTCAGCAATCCCCTGCAGCAGTCCCAAACCTTAGGTTGAATTCTGCACAGGTTGCACCGGTTCCAGAACAAGTCAGGATTGTGCTGTCAGTCATACAGACATTATGGCTGCTATAATATTATAATACCTGGATCTGTCCGGACCGGGACTGGTGGGTCCACAGAGACTGGCTGCACCTCGGGCACAGCAAGCAGACAGGCAGATAAGGATGCCCAGGGCAGGTGGGCAGTGGCAGCCTCCGAACTCCACCTGCCTCCGAACTCCACCTGCAGCCACATGGCTGAGGGCGGCTGCAGAGGAAGTGGAAGTGTACGCCTGTGTCCCTGGAGCAGATGCTCTTCCCACGACTGGCATGCATCTCTTAGGATCTGTGCACATGCGTGTGCGCAGGAACATTGATTTAAAGATGGCTGCCGGTCAGGTGGCTGAAAGTCTTGCTGCACTGGCCACCGTACGTGCAATCACCACCACCCTTCACCATGCACCTCCCCAGCAGCAGCCCAGGTAAGCCCCCATCCATGTGTACTCAGAAATAAGCACATTAAGTCAATGGGCATACTCCTGAGTAAAAAAGGAGGTCCTCCAAATTTTTTTTTTGAAGTCCAGATTTTCAATGGAAACTCTGGACTTTTGGGGGACCTGTCCTCCTTTTTGGGTGCAGCATATGGTCACCCTGCTTGAGGATGTCTTTGCACATGGTATTATAAGGCCTTTTTTGTCTCTTCTGCTTTCCTCTCATGCTTTTCAAGGGCATTTCCATTCCCAAGGTGATGCTTATAAAGTCAATGTGTTTATATGTATGGCTACAAGCAAACCAGTACAGACAGACTCTGATTTTTGGCATGCCTTGCCTATTGTGATTAGAATTTCTAAATGAGGAGGGCTTGTGAATTGTTCTAGGTGGAGAAGTAAGGAGAATAGGATGCCATTGTGCTTTGAAGATGATCAGCATGCATCCTAATCAAAGCCTGACTTTGAGGACTATCTATATATTTATTCTTGTTGCAATGTGGGAGGAGGCCTGGTACTACCTGTATTGCCAAGGCAGTACAGTCCCCAAAACACAGGGTATGATGCTTCTCTCCAGTTCCAAACTGTGTTCCTGATTTTAATTCCCAAATCTGTGACACAAATAGGCAACCTAATCCATTGCAACTCCTGTGTAGCGATGTAACAGCACTGGTATAAACTCAATGGGATCCCAAAGGAGAAGTCTCTGCATGATAAAGGAATATATGTTCCCTTGCTATGGGGTAAGCGCCGGTAGGCCTGGTGGACCAAGTCATGACTTATGGTGGTGCTTGGTGGCATGGGATTGAACCAAACCATGAAGGAGCAAAAAATTATCCCTGACATTTAAAGCATGTCAGAATCTCAATGTGACATCAGAGACTGAAGCCAACCCCTCTTTCATTGTGGGAAGAAGATCTTGTTTACCATCCATTTCAATTTGATACCAATTTGATACAACTCTCTTGATTCTTCCTGATTCTGAACACTTGGAGATGTCAGTGTCAGGACTAGTCTGTGTCCAGACATTGAACCAAGTGAGAGAATCCATATTCTACTTTGGCTCCCAACCTAGGCTGGTACCCATCGAGCCCACAATCTCCCAGGAACTTTCCAAAGGTAAAGTTCTATTGACTTCTCTGCCCATGAAAGCTGCAATGTTTAGAGACTGAATGCACCCCGTTGCGACTCTGTACGAACCCTTCAGTAATACCCAAAGACCACAGGAACAATAGTAATAATGGTAGGTCTTTGTAGAAACATAATGATGGAACATAACCACCCATGCCTGTCTATCCTCTATCACTGCTACTCAAAAAGCCTGAACCCATGCTTTGTGTCAGTTAAGGCACGGAGAGAGACAGAATTGCTAACTCCACTGCATAATTCATATCCCTGCCCCACACCTATTGCGACTGCTCTGTGGGATACAGTAATAGTTCCCACTTAGCCCTACAAATGCAATTACTTCTGGACAGCTGTTTGGCAAGCCTCCTTGCCTGCTGTTTGCTTCTTTACATGGGTGCTCCCATACTGTTCGGCAGACTTGGACAGTGATCTGCTCATGAGATATGCCTCTTCCACTAGACTCCTAGTATATTCAGCTTCTAGTATATTCCATTTTTTGCAGACCTACATTAAAGGCTTCACACTCGGAATCAGTTGCTGAGTCAGAGCATTTTGGGTAGCCAGTCTCAAATAACATAAAATATTTTCAATCTCTCATTCAGTTTTTAAGATCTACCACCCCTGATGTTCATTTGACTTCACCTTTCCATCAGATTGCAAATCTATATCTTTGTGATTTAGGAACTCTGGGAAGCACCATCTTCTTATTGCAAGTTTCATTTTTTCCCCCAAAGGTAATACATCTTTTTTTTAAAAAAACCCTGCTCTTTAGCTCTCTGCTTTTAAGTCACTCTCGATGAAGCTGACAGTCATTCAACATTATTTCAACCACCTAGAAAAAAAGTGTAAAACATTGCTAAAATTTGTCATTTCATTCACAACAGGTCTACGACATTAGTCAAGCCGCCTTTTAAATTCAATCAGCTGTCTCACATGCTATTACAAAGAACCTTAAATAATGATGGTTGCATTAGTAAAGAATATTTGGTATCAAAATCAGTGTTTATTTTCAAGTTTTAAGCATCCTTGGGCCTCCTTCAAAGGTTTAATCAAGTGCAAAGGGGAAAAAAAGCTTAGCATTTCCAGATGTTTTGTATTTCGATAAATCCAAGGGAATTTGCTGTACAAATTATGAACATATGCTGAAAAAACATAACCCTTAAGTGTGAGTGAATTATTTGCACTTCTCGTTTTTCAGTAAAAACCTAGTTGAAAGTATTCAAATTACTGCTTTAGTCACACAATATGTGGTAATTCCATTCACTTTTTTTCTCCTTGAGGCAGAAATGGAAGAAAAATGCTTGTTGACAAGAAGCAAATGTAAACCTCACCCATAAAAGAACTCAAGAGCAGTAAATAAGATTACAAACATCGTGTTGTGGGGGTGTGAGATGTAGGTCTATATCCTAAAGTGAAAGTAAGTCCCTTGCTCCGAAGCAGTTAAGATGACTTTCCATAAGATAACACTAGAGGGTGATGTAACTGCATGGATGCGTAACTGCTATGGATTTTGCCTGTAGTATAGATAGAGTGGCCATCAGGTAGGGCTGGTAGGTCTTCCCCCAGGCAGTGATATCACATTTGGATAGAGAAGTCTTGAGGGACTCATGACTTGCTGTCCTCTCTTACCTGGAAGTAAGTCCTGTTGACTATAAAGTGATTTACTTCTGAGTATGCATGCATAGGGATGGATACTAAGCTATCAATATAGCTGGGGGGTGGCTGAGAAGGGAGAAAAGGATCAGAGATTGGGGAAGAGGAAGGAGCTGTGGGGGAAGATGGAGTAGAAGGAGAAGGCAACAACCTCTCAGTACAACTCTACTTCCCCCTTTAATCTTCAACTGAAAAAGTGATTGAATTTTAAAAAATGTGTAAATATTATTAGGGTGGGTTTGATAAGGACAGAAATCATGCCAGGGACTAAAGCTGCCCTATCCAAGCCACATTTTACTCACACTAACACACATTGTGTTGTGGAAAGAAAGCAAAAAAAGGAAGAGCTACATTTCTTGTTATAGTATTTTGGCCCTATGAATTGGTAATATTCAACTGTAGTGCATGCAGGAATAGGACAGCTTGTATTTCTTTTAATTCAGTACAGATTTCTGCTGGTTTCTGAGCACTATAAAATGACAGCTGAATTTGGGCCACTTTTGCCTACACTGCCATCTCACTATCTATTATCTCTATTATCTCTTGGAAGCTGAGCACATCATCTACATGGGATACTGGGGGAAGCCCTGTTTGAACTTGTTTCATTATTAACTATTGGAGAACTGATGTTTAGCTATTTGGTAGGTCTGGAGAAGCACTGAAATCCTGGATATCATTCTTTAACACCTCAAAGTGTGCATGCACTAGGGGAGGCAGGTGAAGCTGAAGTTTTTTTCAATATTGGGAAAATGATGTAGTTGGTGAAATAATTGATTTTGCAGAGAAGTGGAAGTGACATTTGGAGAGCTGGACTGAATGATTTTGTAAGCATAGGAAGCTGACTCTATAAGGTTGACTGCTTGGGTTGCCAACATGGTTTACCATGCCAGCTTGGGTTACCTGCCAACCAGGCTATGGTTTATGCCTCTTTTTGTACAATGATTTTCTAACTAGGTTTCAATCTAGCAACAGAAAGAACTTGGATCTCAGTTGACAAACCACTCCTGGGTAGGTCCAGGGCTAGTTCAGACTCCAATGCATGCTCAGGGCCAACCAGGATTCAGACAACAGCAGAGGGGTAAATAAAATAAAATAATTACCTACTTTGTACAGACTTGTCCTCAACAGGTCTACTTGTATCTGCACTACCACTTTGGTTAGGACAAATCTTACTGGAGCTACAGGTGCATGTTGAACCCAGATCATTGGAGATTGGTGCCACCACCGTCACTAATCTGTCCCTAGCCCTACTTGATACATCCAGCCTCAACACAGCTGGTCCAGATGTCTGTCTGAAGTTCCCTAAAATGTCCTAGAATAAAATTAACAGTACACTATTCCTGCAAATCCAGCTCAGATTATATCCTCTTTTCACAGCCTTAATAAAAGACCTGCTTGCTATGAGTGTTGTACTGGATATTGGTAACATCCTACTGCACTTTGCTGGCTTCCCGAGGGTCTCTGCTGGATTCTTCTGATGTCAATGAATATATTCCATTCCCCCTTTAAGGGTACCCCTTGTACCTAATCCCAAAGGATCAATGGTTCATTATCTGCAAATTTGCTATCTGTGAAGGTTTCCTGGGAATGTAACTTCTGCTGAATTTTACTGTATAATCACACTTTTACTTTTTGTATAATAAATATTTATTTATTGTATAATAATAATATTTTGCTTTTACTTCTGGCTGTATGTCAAAGAATAGCTTAACAAATTTATATGTTAATACAGCAAGGAAACAAAGCAGATTAATTTTAAAAAATACAACCTTATAATGCCACATTATTGTAATGCCACTTCTCAGTCAATTTTGTTCCAGACCTTTTCCATGAATACACTGAAAGAACTATAAGAAAAGCTCATTTCTCACTGGAATACCCTCAAAGAGACTGTGTTCACAGAGAAGATAAAATGCACTGCAGTTAAAGAACAGGTTTGACGACCATTTTTAAAATGGTATGTCCTGTACTAATTGCCCTCCATTACCACAAGGTCCCAACCACAGTGTCTCAGTGCTGTCTATGGCATTTCCTTTGCAACCATTCAGCAGCTCTTCTTTTTCCTTTGGTATCCTTACCACAAAGTTCTCTATTGATCCCCTGTCATGGGGCTTTCTTTGCTGAGCAGCTCAACCCCATTGTTCACTTCTCGGTTTTTTTTTTCATTTTTGTAGGCTCTGAATACTTTATTGATGTCAGCATAGCGCATAAGAAGGTTTTAACCAGCATGCTAGCCAATCAATGGATCAATGCATGAGTACTTAAACTCTCTTAATAAGAAGATATAGTAACTAGATTTTGTCTGAATCTAAAGGCACCGTTGGGCTAACACAAATCCCTTGTGCAGGCCCAACATGTGAAAATGCTGTAAGGCACTTACATCAGTGAAATTAGGTTGGTACGCAGGCATGCTCTGCCCCCCTTGGGCTACTGCAGGCCCTGGGACAGGTGAATTTGTGCCAGCTGTTCCAGGATGGCATGAGGGGCTAAGAGGGAATGGGGAGGCTGGAAGGCTGGAAGGAGGTGTTTTAGATTGGGGGAAGGAAAGTGGGCGCAGCCAGGATCAGTAACATGTGCCAGATCCTGATTGCATTCCTGGACAGCCTGAAGCAGACCTGGGCCTTTTGGATTTGCACCACCTCATCAGTTTCAGTACTTCAAAGATGGATAGGATTGGCCCCTCAGAACTTTTGCCCATCTATCTCAGAATTGTCAATACCAGGAGTGGGTAAATCTCATCCCATGACCTCCAGTTTGGCCACAAGAAGTCCTCAGTCTCCAGTTATCCCCTCCCTGTCAGAGACTATTTGAGCTCACCATGGCCTGAGACTACCTGTTGTCCTAAGAGCATCAGTTCACATCTCCATATATTTTAGTACTTTTGGAGGGCATTATTTTAACATCCCACATTGCTTTTAAACAACTTACGTCTCCATGTGTTTCTGGCTTGCACACTGTGCAAAAGGTGTGTGGCAAACAGTTCATTATATTTTTCTGCATATCTGCATACCTGTATACCTGCATACCTGCATTCTCATGTTTGTTACAAATAAGCTCAGTAAAATGCATTCATTCACTCATATAATTTCCATCTCTAATGTATTCATTTATGTAAATTTATTCAAATTTGAAATGTAAATTAATTTTTGTTTTTCCCAGCCCCCAACACAGTGTCAGAATGATGTGCCTCTCTTGCCAAAATGTTTGCCCACTCCTGATCTGCATAATCCATTACTGACTGTGCAGGGTTTCTGTGTCTAGGAAGGGTCTGGAACTAAGACCAGAGTAGGCTGGGAATCTTCTATACGTATATGAGTGGAATCATATGTGCAGTCATATTCAAAGAAAGTGGAATCTTCTATATATGCAAAGCAGGTGCTCCTACACTGAATTACAGTCCCAACTTCAAAGCTGTCACTCAGTGCTGGATATGATTTCTGGATTGTAAGGATTCCATGTGACTTTAGCACTCGATGCTCATGCCAATCTTGCTGGCCTCACAGGTTAGCAAAGTGCATGCTTGGTTACTTGATATGCAGCCAACTGACATGGGAAATCAACTCAATGTTAAGCAGATACTTAGGAAGCCAACCATACTGGAGGAATTTTGGCAGCAGAGACAGTTCTGTGACATCTTCAGTGGGCTATGATATGATGGACAGTTCTGGCTCAGTGTGAAGCAGTTTTGCTTTATATTAACCAGTTAAGTATGAATTCTGTTATGGGACTACTGCTTTTTGTGCTAGTTTCTGTGGCCCAGCCATTCATCCTAATTTGTACAAATGTATAAGTGTGTGTGTGTACAGTGTGTTTCCATTTCACAGAAGCTGGATATTTCCATGTGAGTAATCATCAAAGGTTATCTTGATCTCTCACAATTTAGTGAAAGCAAGTCACTGAATATAAACACAGACGTAACTAATACGTGTTTCCATTTCACAGAAGCTGGATATTTCCATGTGAGTAATCATCAAAGGTTATCTTGATCTCTCACAATTTAGTGAAAGCAAGTCACTGAATATAAACACAGACGTAACTAATATGGTCAAGGGAGCAAATACTCCAGGATGCCATGCTTTCAGCGACACCACCACTATCTCCAGCCTTCCTTCACATTATTCCTTGACCCACCAGATGACCTTCAAAGTTGCCTCTTCTGCCCTCAAACGGCCCTTTAGGGCCTTTGATGATGAAGGTCTTGAGCATCACTTCCAGCTTTCATCCAAAAATCAAAGTCTTTAAAGTCTTCATAAGGCCTTTGGAGGACAATGGATGGTGCATGTGGCCTCTTCCAGTCCCTTGTTGTTTGCTGATGGGGTGAGTGTGGAATTCTGAAGTCCTGGGTCAGAAAGGTACAGGGGCCAGGATCACCAGTGAGTATAAATTCTATACAGATCTTCTCTATTGGATCACAAGATCTGTCTGTGCAAGTCCCAGAATAATGGCTTGAAAGTAAATTTTGTTGTTCTATAAGCTGCGACTACCAGAAGAAAGATCTGGAGGTCATACACAGGCTCAACCTTTTTCATCTCCTGCTGCACTGGTAAATCCTGCTGCATTGGAATGGAAAAGTTCATGGGAGGTTCAGTGTGAGAACTGGGCTGAGTTAGGGAGGGTCTCATTAACAGTACTGGGTACTAACCCCCAAATCCAGAGTAACTACGGGAGCACGTAAGAGACTTTATATGCACCCGTAGTTACTGCATAACCTAGTGAAAACCTATGGGAAATTCATATTGGAATCCAGAGTAAGTTGTTCTTACACCGGAGCAAGGACTCCCCATAGTTACTCTGGATTTTGCCCTAAGAGTCTGTCCTATCATCCAATCTGTCATGCCCCTGACTCTCCTTGGTCTAATGCAGGTAGGTCTGAGGAGTCCCACTGAAGGTCAGGCAGTCTACAGAGAAGTTAAAAACTGTTTTTACAGCACAAGTCTGTGCATGTCTACTCAGAAGTAAATCTCATTGTTCCATGATTCTTACTCCCAGGAAAACATGCAAAGGATTATACCAATTACCTCTCCTGGGTTGTCTGGTGTTCCCCCACCAGCACATAGCATGTGCTCCATCAGTGGCATTGCATGTTATGGGCTGGCAGATATAGTTACTTCCTGAATAATCATAGGATAGAATAGTTACTTCATGAATAATCATAATAGCTAGCAGGAATGTAATATTTTTCCTATCGCGTGTCACACACTTGACATTTTCTGACTACGTATGACCTCAGTCAGTTGAAAATAATCCCACATAAACCTTTCCTTGCAGATCAGAATTTTCTTATATGAATGATGAAGTCTAATTAGCTTTTCAGAACAACCTTCTATTTGACTGAAGCACCTTCAAGAAGTTTCTTATGGCCTCATTTTGGTATTTCAGCACAAACCTGGAAATGTGGGAAGTAATGCTTGAGAAAAAGAGATACAATGTGGCATGGAATTTATGCCTTTGCTGGAGTGCATTTTCAGTCACATGTTTGAGCCACTCTGGCAGGGCCAAATTTATTTCATTTGATATTATGACAGGTATGGAAAAGAGTGAGAATCAGTAATGTAGCAAGAAGGGGACAAGATGGTAAGTACTTCAGGTGCCACAACACACCACTGAAGCAACCCCTCCCACTCACTGTCAGATCCATTCTTGGCAGGCACTCGTTAAACCAAACAGTACGTCTTTCACATTCCCTTTGCTGTCCAAAACGGCTCTAGGAGTGAATGAGAGGAGTGGTCACATCATGCTTTGTGGCATCTGCTTTGCTCACTTATCTGTACTACTTCTTAATGTTGGGCCAAACTGGTATTTTTTAACAGTTTGGTACATGTATGTCTGTACTTCATATTGCTGAAAAAACAAAGCAAAAATCATTTTAGGAATGTTAGCAAATGCAAATAATTGCAAGTGACTTGTATCATCTAGCTGTATGAAATGCTGGATTTGGGTAAATTGGGTGCATTACCCTGATAAACGAGCAAGAGGCATTCATTCAAGTGGGACAATTAACTGACAGTCCTGACCCCAGCAATGTCTTATATAGTGGCTTCTGCTGCTGTTCTTTTGCATCTTTTAGATTGTGAGCCCTTTTGGGACAAGGAGCCTTAGATGTTATTTTGTGAACTTTTTGTTGAAAAGCAGTATATAAATATTGTTGATTAATTGAATAAGCATGCTCAAAAACAACACTCCTCACTTTCTCCAGTAGAAGCACAGGCCTGCTTTTCCATTTCCAGTCCATCACTCTTTTGCAGTTTTCAGTTTTAGGACGCTGACAGAACTGGCTAGAGCTAAGTGCTGGAACTCGGATGTTCACAGCTTTGTGGCTTAGCCTAAGACATTAGTTTTGCAGTCTACATTTTGTGTGAAAGCCTAAGTTTTGTGTGAAGGATAACTTGCTTCAGACAGTGGTTTTTGACTTGACAAAATGGAAGCTGATGCATTGACCCCATGAATGGTCCTTGTCCCATAATGCAAAAATGTTCATATAAATATGATGACCACCGCGTTCAAAGCTAGGTCAGCCTTTTTCATTTTATGGCACAGTGAGAAAGTACTAAAAATGTCAAGGCACACCATCAGTTCTTGGACAAGGCACACCATGCTTCTGATGTTTCCCCCAACCAGCAGGCCTCCGTCAGTCTTGAAAGACTATGGTATCGTGCTCAGTGCTGCATACACTGCATGCGAAGCACGAAAGCCTGGGTTGGATTTTTATGGAGGATAGGCTGTTACCCAAGCAGCAAATCCCCCCTCTCCATGCCACTGAATTACTCCAATGGAAAGGCAGAGCCAATACGATTGGATCCAGCTGGGCTAAGGACAGGAGCTCACCCTGTCTTGTGGGGCTGACCCGGGTCTCAAACCCTGGCCTGCTGGTTAACAGGCACAGCGTCTTAACTGCTTGCACCACCCACAGCCCCTAACCACTTTATTATTAATGACCATCCCAGTGGTGCCCCTGTGGACCATTCCTAGCCCCCTGCCCCTCCCACATACATACATATATACATACATACATACATACAGAGAGAGAGAGAGAGAGAGAAACGGGGGGGGGGGGTTTCTATCCTTTTCCATGTATATATTCTCCAGACATTTTGGCAAATATATTTTAGAGACATATCCTAATTTAACTTATAATATAATAATACAAAGTTATTAACTCTTACACAACCACACAATAAAGAACAATGCTAATGTTTTTATAACCTTTTGATATCCTGATTTTATATATTCATCTCTAATTATTGTTCTCTGCATATTTTTCTAACTTTTCCTTGCACGCTGCAGTAAAAAGGGGCGAAACCTAATTGGATTTGGAAAAGTGTTTATTTTAAATATGTTTATTCCACTTCTCATGCCTCAAGGCAGCTTGAGTCCTGGAAATAATTGAATATGTTTTTGTTTTTATTTTTTTTTACTAAAAGCGCACAAAATGAAATACACTAAAATTGTGTTCATGAAGCAGATCAGAAAGTGGAAGCAAGTGGATCCATTTTTGCCTTGTCAAACTACTGAGGTCAAGGTACTTTTCAATCAAAAAATGTACAATGTGGCTCATATAGCTATCTTCTATATATATAAAAGAGAAAAGTCATTCACTGACTGACTCACTGACTGACTCACTGACTCATCACCGCCCTGCCAAAACCGCTGGGCCTAGAAGTGTGAAATTTGAGGTGGGTGTTCCTTCCGTGATGGAGGAGTGCAGTAAGAACTGGTTTTCGGAAATTCCAACTGGAAGGGGGTGAAAAGGGCCGCAATGCGTTTTCCTCCCTATACTTTGCATTGAGAATTGCTGACTCAGCAACATTCCACCCCAACTGCTGGGCCTGAAGCATGGAATTCTGGGAGTTCCTTCTGTCACCTGAACTCCCACCAAGAACCATCTGGAGAAATTAACCCTTCAGGGGCTGAAAAGGGGGCAACCTGTTTCTGGCCTATACTTAACATGGGAGACTGAAAAACATCCAGCCAGTTTGGTGGTCAGTGCCTGGTGCACGGGGGGATGTTGTTCGGAGGAAGAGGTTGCACTGGCGAGGATGCTGCGCATGGGGGGAAGTTGCGCAAAGTTGCGCATGGGAGGATGATGCGCATGGGGGAAAGTTGTGCATGGGGAAAGTTGTGAATGGAGGACGTTTCGTATGGGGGTGATGCACATGGGAAAAGTTGCGCATGGGAGGATGATGCGCATGGGCAGAAAGTTGCGCATGGGGGACTTTGCTCATGGGGGAAGTTGCACATGGAGGAAAGTTGTGCATGGAGGAAAGTTGTGCATGGGAGGATGATGCGCATTGGTTAAAGTTGTGCATGGGGGAAGTTGTGCATGGAGGAAGTTTCGCATGGGGGTGATGCACATCGGGAAAGTTGCACATGGGAGGATGATGCGCATGGGCGGAAAGTTGCGCATGGGGGACGTTGCTCATGGGGGAAAGTTGCGCATGGGGGAAAATTGCTTATGGGGGAAAATTGTGCATGGGGGAAAGTTGCGCATAAGGGAATGATGCGCATGGGCGGAAGCTGTGCATGGGGATGATGCGCATGGGGAAGTAGCGCATGGGGTGATGCACATGGGGAAAAGTTGCGCATCGGCGGATGATGCGCATGGGGGAAAGTTGCGCATGAGGGGAAGTTGTGCATGGATGGAAGTTGCGCATGGGTAGAAGTTGCGCATGGGTGGAAGTTGCTCATGGGGATGATGGGCATAGGGGAAGTTGTGCACAGGGGAAATTGCACATGGGGAAGTTGCACATGGGGAAGTTGCACATGGGGACATGATGCGCATGGGGGATAGATGCGCATGGGGATGATGTGCATGGGGAAAAGTTGTGCAAGGGAAAAAGTTGCGCATGGGGGTTGATGCGCATGGGGAAAAGTTGCGCATGAGGGAAAGTTGTGCATGTGGGATAGTTGCGCATGAGGGATGATGTGCATGGGGAAAAGTGCATGGGGAAAGTTGCGCATCGGCGGATGATGTGCATCGGGGAAAGTTGCGCATGGGGGAAAGTTGCGCATCGGCGGATGATGCGCATGGGGGAAAGTTGCACATGAGGGGAAGTTGCACATGGGGGATGATGTACATGGGGGATGATGTACATGGGGGATGATGCGCATGGGGGGATGATGTGCATGGGGGAAGTGGCACATGGGGTTTTTCTGCGCCGTGGGGGATGGCAGGATTTCCCTGTTTATAATACCACCCTGTCAGTTTTTGGTAAGGAAGTTAGAAAGACAGCAGACTGGTTTGAAGCCAACTCGGAGGAGCTGATGCCAGCTCTTGAGGAAAAGAAGGGTGCTTTAACTGCATATAAAGCCTGTTCTAGTGAGCACAACCTACACATCCTGAAAGCTGCTCGTAGCAAAGTCCAACAGACCACCAGGAGATGTGCTAACAACTATTGGCTGCAGCTTTGTTCTCAGATCCAGGTAGCTGCCGACACAGGCAACATCAAGGGGATGTATGATGGCATCAAGCAGGCCTTTGGTCCAACAGTGAGGAAATCTGCCCCCCTGAAGTCTGCTACAGGCGAGGTCATCAAGGACTGAGCACAGCAGATGGAGCGCTGGGTGCAACACTACTCTGAGCTACACTCCAGAGAAAATTTAGTAACTGAAGAAGCATTAAACAACATCCATCGAGTGCCAGCCTGTCTTGGAGGAGCTTGACAGTGAACCAACTCTAGAAGAAGTAAACGCGGCCCTAGATTCCCTTGCTTCTGGCAAGGCACCTGGGAAAGATAACATCACTGTCGAAATCCTGAGGTGCTGTAGGGGGACTATTCCCATTGAACTATATGAAATCTTCTGTCTCTGTTGGAGGGAAGGTGGAGTACCACAGGACATGAAGGATGCCAATATCGTCACACTGTATAAGAACAAAGGCGACAGGGGCGGCTGTAACAACTATCGCAGCATCTCTCTTCTTAGTGTTGTAAGGAAGCTACTTGCCCGCGTTGTACTGAAGATGCTCCAGGTGCTTGCAGAGAGGATCTATCCTGAATCACAGTGTGGATTTCGAGCCAACAGGTCCACCACTGATATGGTATTTTCCCTTAGACAGTAGAAAGAGAACAGTAGCAGGAGAAAAGCAGGGAACAAAGCTATTTTTTTGTAGCCTTCATAGATCTTACGAAGGCTTTTGATCTGATTAGTAGAGAAGGCCTTTTTAAAATTCTCCCCAAGATTGGATGCCCACCTAAGCTCCTCAACATCATCAGGTCCTTTCACGATAACATGAAGAGCACTGTCATTTTTGATGGCTTAACATCAGATTCCTTTGAAATTCGAAGTGGAGTAAAGCAGGGCTGCGTCCTCGCGCCAACTTTATTTGAGATCTTTTTTGCTGTCATGCTGAAACAGGCTTTTGGAAATGCAACAGAGGGAATCTATCTCCGGACCAGATCAGATGGAAAACTCTTCAATCCATCCAGATTAAGAGCAAAGTCCAAAGTCCAGCTGAAATGCTTGCGAGGTTTCCTCTTTGCTGATGACGCTGCTGTTACTGCTCACTCTGCTGAAGACCTCCAACAATTTATGGACCGTTTTAGCAAAGCCTGCCAAGACTTTGGACTAACAATCAGCTTGAAGAAAATACAAGTCATGTGTCAGGATGTGGATTCACCTCCCTGTATCACAATCTCTGAACATGTACCGGAGGTTGTCCATGACTTTGTGTACCTTGGCTCAACTATCTCCAACACTCTCTGTATAGATACCGAGCTAAATAAACGTATCGGTAAAGCGGCTATCACGTTTTCTAGACTTACAAAGGGAGTATGGCTTAATAAGAAGCTGACGGAACATACAAAGTTCCAGGTCTATAGAGCCTGTATCCTGAGCACACGCTTGTACTGCAGTGAGTCTTGGCCCCTTCATGCGTGGCAGGAGAGAAAGCTGAACACATTTCATATGTGCTGTCTCTGACGTATTCTTAGCATTACTTCTCTTGACAAAGTTTCAAATGGTGCAGTCTTAGAACTTGCTGGTATCCCTAGCATGTACACGCTTCTGAAACAGCGTCGTCTACACTGGCTTGGACATGTCGTGAGAATGGCCGATGGTTGGATTCCAAAAGACCTCCTGTATGGAGAACTAGCACAGGGAAAGCACCCTAGAGGGAGACCACAGCTGCGATACAAGGACATTTGCAAAAGGGATCTAAAGGCCATGGGAATGGACATCAACAACTTGGAAACCCTGACCTCTGATCATTCAGCGTGGAGGCAAAAGACGCAGCATGGCCTTCTTCAATTCGAAGAGACACTCATTCAGCAGGCTGAGACAAAGAGGCAGTCCCGGAAACAGCAAAATCTGGGGGCTGGGCAGGGGACTGACTGTATCTGCCCTCAGTGTGGAAGGAATTGCCACTCTCAAATTGGCCTGTTCAGTCTTAAAAGATGCTGTTTTAGGACCTCTACTTCTGAGCATGATACCATAGTCTTTCGAGACTGAAGGATGCCAATGATGGGGGGATGGCATAGGGAAAATGTTACACCCGCAATGCGGGTATGCTTTTCGCTAGTATATATTATATTATATTATATTATATTATATTATATTATATTATATTATGTTTTTTAAAATGTTCCTTGTCCTCAAAGGGCTTACTGGGGTCACAGTCTTTTTTTTTAAAGATACCTGCAACAACTGCTGGAGAAGATGCCATGCTGAGTTAAGGGGGGATAATTTCTCCATGCTAAATATAAGAGATCTACCATTTTATAAGAGATCCACCTGTTGGTCCTGCTAACATGACCCCAGTTAGCAAGGAGTCTTGTGGGATACAGAAAATGGCCATGTAAGGTGGATCAAAGTAGTAACTAAAGGATGTTAAAAATTGTTATTTATTTTACTCAGATGTAAACCCTCAGTAAAACCTAGGGCCTAATCCTATCATACGTTCCAGCACCGATGCAGAAATGCCAGCGGATAATGTATTGCCTTGTAAGGGGGCGGGGAGCACTCACATAAATTTTGGTGCAGCTGTGGCATAGCACAAGTGAGTTCTGTCCAGCCGGCAGCCATTACAGGTAAATTTAATTGAACATGCGCTCATGCTCGCGCAGTGTCGGAGATGCAGAGCACATGCTTGGGTTGTACATAGGAAGCAATGTTGGAGCTGGCAACGTCCGCAGAGCAGATGCTTCGCCCAATGCTTCCTACTATGGGAGCTGGCATGGCCGGAGCATTCGCTCTGGGGACATCGCCAGCTCCAACATTGCTTCCTATATACAACCTGCACATGTGCTCTGCAGCTGTGATGCTGCGCAAGCATGAGCACAGTTTAAACTTCCCCTTAATGTCTTCTGGTTGTCCAGAACTTAGCTGTGCCATGCCCATGCCTTGGCTGCCCTATAAGTGCCCTCACCATCCTCCAAAATTGAAGCACCATCCCAGCATCAGCAGCCCAGGTAAGTCCCCTAACCATGTTTACTCAGGAGAAAGCCCTGAGTTAAGTTAATGGAGCTTACTCCTGAGTAAGTTTATGTGCAGTCCAAACCAACTTGTCATCTTTCACTGTGGCCCAGGGAAGCTAAAAGTTGGACACTCCTGCTTTATACCATGTTTGGGGGATCAATTCAGAAGATTAGATACTGTACTGTATATTTGGTGCTCTCCCAAATGAACATGCACTCATCATACTCTTTGTAGATTTCATCATGAATTATTTATTTTAATGAGGTTACAATTCCGTACATAATTTACTCAGAGTTAATATCATGAAACACAATGGGATTTGAGTAAACATTATAGGATTGCATAGTAACAGCCCAGTCCTAATTCAGGCTGTAACTGGCAGGCCAGATACCTGGAAGGAAGGGGTGGCCCTTATGTTGCAAACCTGGGCATCTTTTCTCTGTCAAGCATTATGATGGATATTACTGATTGAAACTGCTATTGTTGCTGTAGGTTTTTTCCCCCAAAGACTGTTATTTGTTAATCTCTTGGGACAGTATAGGCACAATCCATAGGTAGGGCAATGAGGAGTGCCCTAGCTGGGCTGCTCTAACCATTCTGAATCCAGAGCAGAACATTATGCTGCATCCAAAGAGTCAGGAAGCCTGCGCTGCCCTAACTGCTCCAGACCATGCTATGTAGGCATCAAGTCAGTGACACCCAGGGAGGACTTGCTCCTGAGGAGACCCCCCTCAGATCACACTGAACAAGGAACAGCTGTAGTGCCAATCTTATAAGGAGTCCCTGATGAGACTGCCAGTACAGTCTACAGTGAATACAATGAGCTTCTTGGTGTGGCCAGCTGTATTCCCAGGTTAGTGGGCTGCCATAGTTGTTCCAAATCCTGAGGTTGAGAGGCAGGGGTTGCAGCCAGGCTGGCCAAGAACTCAGATTTTTGGTCAACACTGCCATTCTTACTCTGCCTTATCATGGACCCCTATGGGTCTACTCATTACTATACCTGCTCCTGAGTTGGTATAGCTCTGAGGAACTGCAAGAGGAATTTTCTTCCTTGGAAACAGGCTCTGGATACAGAGTAACTGTTCTTCCCTAGGCAATGCTAAACGTGCCCTCATCATGCCGCTCCTGAATCGCCTAGGCTGCCCATTTAGGGCAGCCCAGCTCCACCTATCTTGAGAGAGCCAATGTTGCCTTAGGCTGCCCCAAGCCAGCTTTAGTATAACTGGGCTGCCCCATGTTGGACTTGGGCCACCCCAGTGATAGGGCAGCCCAAATACATTTCTGGATTGCAGCCTATCCAAACCATCATCCAAGCATTTATAATCTTTCCCCTCTGAACAAACATGTGCTTCAACTTCTGATGTGCTCTCTTCAAGCATGCCACAGAATGCAAGGCAGGCAGCTCACCTTGAACCCTTTCCTCCACAGTCATGTGAAGTCATACAATTTTCTGCCTCTCTTACCACTGGTTCTTTCATTTACAGTTGCACAATTGATGGCTTAACCTCCTCACCCTGTTAGCAATATAAAATTCGATATACATAAATCTTTTAACTCAGAAGCCTTGTGCTATCCATAGTGAAAAAATGGATATATTGTTTCCTTCCTTCCATATATTTTTAAATGGTTTCTTATGAGATTCTGATACACATTGAATTTTTTAAAAAATTGTTTTTATTTTTTTTAACATGGGCTATTTGAGACAAAATGCAGTCTACAGGGAGAATTTTACAAACATTATCATAATAGGCATTTGCAGTCACAGTGGTACATTGGTTTATGAGCATTATTTGTTCCGGAATCATGCTTGTAATCCAAATGCTTGTATATCAGATTTTCCCATAGAAAATAATGGAAACCAGACGATTCATTTGTCAATGAAACCAGACGATTCATTCGTCAATGAATCAGACGATTCATTCCAAAACAAAAAACATATAAAAATGATTACAATTTTGCAATATAATACAAAATAATAAAGAAAATACAAAATATAAAGAAAAATAAAACAACCTGCACTTTACAGTACAATCCAGAGTAACTATAGGAGCTCTTACGTTGACGTAAGAAAAAGTTACTCTGGATTGCTCTATGCATTTCCCATAGGTGGCGCCATAACTACATTGATGTAAATGACTCTTACATCGATGTAAGAGCTCCCATAATTACTCTAGATCAGGGATCTTCAAACTACGGCCCGGGGGCTGGATCAGGCCCGCCAGAGGCCTCAATCCGGCCCGCAGGTCTTTTGGGGGGTTTGGGAGGCGCTTTGTGGGCACTTGGGGGCAGTTCAAGGCTGCCGCGGCGAAGATCCGCCAGTTGTGGCAGGGAGAGAGCCCCTCCAGGCTCCGGAATTTGGGCAGCTTCAAGCTGGCCCTTAAAATTTTTTTTTTAATGTTGCGCGCACAGCTGGAGCAGGGGCTTCAGGCTGGAGCGCGCGGCCACCCCAGCTGCCAGGGGCCCAGGTTGAGGCTGGCGCGCACGCCTCCTGCTGCTCTCTTGTGACTGTCCCAGGGCTTCAGGCTGGTGTGCGCATGCCTCTCACTGCCCTTGCGTGGCTGCCTCAGTTACCAGGGGCTTGAGGCTGGCATGCGTGCCTCCCGCCACTCTCTCACGGCCCCCCAGCTGCCAGGGGCTTCCTTCTGAGTAGACAAGCAGAGAGTTGGGCTATTAAGGCCACCTTTCCATCCACACTTTCCTGGGAGTAAGCCTCATGGACTCTAATGGGCCTTACTTCTGAGTAGACATGCAGGGAGCTGGGCTTACTTTCCTGGGAGTAAGCCCCACTGACTCTAATGGGCCTTACTCCTGAGTAGACATGCATAGGCTTGGGCAAAATTCCAGAACAGCAAGCTCAAAATTGAGGTGAGCTTCTGCTTGTGTGTGTGTGTAAGAATACATGGGTGTGTGTGTGTGTGTGAGAGAGAGAGAGAGAGCATGGTGTGTGTCAGTGCATGTCACTGACATTCCTTGTGTTGCTGCAAATTTCTCTGAGGGTGTCTTACAATTATATGTCTTAAGTCTGACATGAAAAATATGTTAAGTTAAATATGTTGAAGTAACATGTTGCTGGAAACTGCTTTGAGGGCGTCTTGCATGTCTGGGTGAGAATCAGGCATGTTAAAAGTTTTTCTATTTCAAAAGTGTTGAAATTAAGTACAGGAATGCAATACAAGCATTTTTGCTTCATTTTAACTTGGCCTACATTTTTAAAATGTAGGACGTCCTACATTTTGTCCTACATAAGTCCTCTCACTCTCCGGCCCCCGACAGTGTCTGAGGGACAGTGAACCGGCCCCCTGTTTAAAAAGTTTGAGGACCCCTGCTCTAGATTATGCTGTTAGTCTGTCAGGTCTCTCAGGCTGTAATCTACCCCTTTACACAGGAGTGAGCTACACTAATTTTAATAGGGCTTATTTCAGAGTAGAGATGCATAGGCTGGTCTCTCAGGAAAGGCTGAGGAAATGCTGGTGGAGTACTGAAACTAGCTGTATCCTTCTTTTTTACTTGTTTTTCACATATTTTCATATACATCGCTTGTATATGAAGTCAAAATTTATTACAAATGTTTGATTTTCTAGCAAAACACTCTCAATCCAAGTTAATACAAAGTTTTACTGTACATTTTTTTCTAATTTATGTTGGTGTTTTCCCTTTCCAAATAAGAACACTGTTGAGCTTAATGGTGGCATTGGAGGAGGGAAGTAAGGTAGGATTTGGCACACATTGATACATATTGCCTTATAATGAATAAGGCTACAATCCAGAGTAACTACAGGACCTTTTACACCGACGTAGTTACAGTGCCACCTATGGGAAACCTATAGATGGGAAATGCATAGAGCAATCCAGAGTAAGTGCCTCTTACATCTTCCCATAGTTACTCTGGATTGTAGGGTCAATTATTGAAACTGGTGCTTTAAAATATGCCCCAAAGTTGTACAGTTCCTGGGAAAGATATGAATGATGCATTGTTGGTAAATATCAAACTGATGCTATCTTTTGACCTCACAAGGGCATTTCAAGGCCCATTTTGTCATATGAATATGAAGAGAGAAATGATTTCATTTCCTCCCTGAAAGGCTTTGTACTAGCCCATACTCAATGGATATTACTCGAGTTGATATCCATGATGAAGCTGTTTGATGCCTAGACATAAAACAACAGTGACCTTTGGGCATTCTTTGCTTGCTTTCCACAAGGGAAAGGGCTTTGAAAAGCAGTCTCTGAAATATTTTGTACAATAGTGATCGTCAAATGTTCTTGTGCCATGACTCCAATAAACAAAGTTTGGTGAGCCACCATTGATCCTGTCCCTGCTAGGACCTAAACTGCCCATCCTGCCTCTGTTGCTTCCCACCCATGTCCCTGTTGTACTCTCAGAGCACTGTTCTCTGTAACCAAATATTCTTATTAGAGAGGAGAAAAGATCACCATGAAGCCTGGCCCTAGTGAAATCAATTTTGGCATAATCGCTAAGGACCAGAGCATGAGTGGGACACAGTCTCTTGGTGTCTGAAAGGGTACAATAGATGTCCCCCTTTACCTTGTGGTGCTCTATCTAGTGGTCTTTAACATTTTTCATTCCTGTAAGCAACACTGACTCCATAATTGAGGCTTCCTAACGCCCCACAGGGGCCCTGACTCTGTAGTTAAAGTCCCCTGCTGTGTAGGCAGAGACATTGCTTAAAGTGGTGTCTCACTTATATTTTGCAGTGGAAGATAAAATGTCCCTATTTTTATTCGAAAAGCAGTGTTGTCACTAGGGTTTGTGTCACCTGGTGTGGGAGACCAGCATGTCACCACCATGATAGACCTCCTCCAATACAGTGGAGGGGTGGTGGTGAATGCTTTGGTTGGCAGGCATAGTGATGTACCATTGCCCAGCCTCCACTGGTTTTTTGGCTATATTTTTGAAAGAATAAAGATGTCCTGACATGATTTGTTTCATTGCAGTCTGCATGAAATTACACACTGAAATTTATACATAATTTATGTATAAATACATATATATACTTATATGTATGTATAAATGTATACATGTATGCATAAATACATATATATACTTATATGTATATATTTATATACATATAAATTTATGAAATTTATACATAATAAATTGATATTATACAAACATACCAAGATTTAAATAATTTTGGCTGGTAGTGGTGTCAATTCCCTGTATATTACCTACTGCAGCCTGCACCTTTCTAGCATCAGCACTGGCACGGGATGCACCTCCATGTCGCTCTTTGCTGGTGTCTCTTCTGTGTCTCTTCTTTTAAATTGCGAACCTGAGACATTTCAACATCTTCTTATTCCTATGCTATGTAAACTTCTTTGATACATTTAATAATAATATTCAACAGTAAATTACTTATTTTGAAAACAAAATAGAAGCTATTTCATTCCATCAAGTGTCCATCTTTCTTACAAATGACTTTGTTAGGTATTGCTAATTGCCCTGTGCTGAATGTTCTGATACCCTGCATAGAGGCCCGCTGCTGTTATACTAAAACAATAAAGATTGCTCATTATTCACATTACATAGCCTGTGATGATTATGGTGAATAAAAGACAAACAACTGACTTTAGTGTTCAAATCCAATCTTGCTAATTAAATGTTTGGAGAATCCAATCCATGGCATGTTCATGCCATTGTTATTCAAATATTCCATAATGACTTCTCCTACTGTGAACAGAATGCATTCTGCTAATTTGGGGGCAAACACATATCTTCGATTCATTAGAGGCAATAATAGTAGCAACATCAGCAATGGCATTGCCATGGTGTTAGTGAACTAATGCAGTAGACTGGGGATCTCATGAAATAGCAACCAGAAAATATTGAGGGATGCTTCCAAAGTTCTCTCTTGGAACTGATCCATGTATTTCAAATATCTGAATTACCCTGTCTTATATCCAAAGTGTAGTTGAGCCATTAAAAATTATCTGTGGTTTTGCTATTTATTTCCAGATTTTATACAGCACATTGCACATGCATAGTTAATCAGAGCTGTCAATTCCTGTGTCGGGTGAATTATCAATATGGTATATAGGGTTAGGAACATTGACTAGAACTAGAGAGAGACCCATGTGTCAAATCTGCACTCAGCAATGAAACTTTCACAATGTAACCTTTGATATTCAAGCTTTCTCAGCCTACTTTAGCTGACAGATTATTGATAGGTAAAAGGGATGGTAGAACAGGTTATGCCACCTGAGCTCCTGGGGTTCACGCGGGTTCACTTTTCGCTAGTGTTCTTATATAATGATACTGCTTCATAGTACAACAAAAGGTGCAATCCTAACCTAGGCTGGCATAACTCATCGGTTTTCCATTCCCATGGCGACATGTATGTAGAGAGGCAAGTGCATGTTAGTGCGCTAGCCCAACCCTCCATCAGGAGTGGTGAAGATGTGTCTTAAACCACTTTTATGACACTCCAAGGCCAACATGGGACTTGTGCTGGGGCTTATGGCAGCCTAACAAAGGTTAGGATTGCAGCCTAAAATTAAGGAGAAAAATTCAGATATTTTTCCTTCCTTTAACCCAATGTAAATAATATAATGTAAATAATGAAATTCACAGGAGTGCTCACTATTATATGGAAAGATTCAAATGGGAAAACACAAATATACAATTTTTTATGACAAAGTGTAGAAAAATACAGAAAATTCTGGGAGGAACGTTGGTGAAAGATGCGTTGGAGACAAATGCATTATTTGTCATATCTTGTTTACAGTTTTTAGAAAGAAATCAAAACTTTTTTTGTTTTACACTACTCCAGCCTAATTATGTTGGTGAGATGGAGGAAGCAAATGAAAGGTGTGGGAATCCTGACATGCAACTAAGGTGAAATGGAAACAGATTAGTTACATGAATACAATCTCTACCTTTTAAGCAATTTTTCTAGATCTTTCACGTCAATATTTTTTTGTGGAGACTATATTTAGAAAAGGGATTTTATAAAGGAAAAAGAAAATCAATTATTTGGTTTCTTCACTATTCTAAACTGTAGTGTTTTGTGAGAAAAATTCTAAGACGTTTGTGAAAACCATGAGATGCCGACTACATAAGAAACTAGTTAGCTGGATTCTACATGGGTGTGGGTTAGAACTCAGCTTGAGAGTCCATCTGAAATATATTTTGGGTGCAATCCTAACCAAAGCTGGCACAACTCATCAGTCTTCCTGTACCTGTTGTGATGTAGGAAGGCAAGCACATGTCTGTGCACTGGCCTAACCCTCCCGAAGAAGTGGCACAGAACCCTGGGTGACAACCCTGGGTCATCACAGGACTCATGCCAGGGCATAAATTCGCCTAACTGGAGATTAGGATTGCAGCCTTCACGACAGTACTTAGTAGTTTTAAAGCACATTCAGGTATTCAAAGCACTTTTTATGTATCATCTTGACATGATCCTTGTATTAACCCTGTAAGGCAGTGATTTTCAACCTTTTTCATCTCGTGTTACATGGACAATGTGCTAAAATTATCAAGGCACACCAACAGTTGTTTGACCTTTGACAAGGCAAAGGCAGGGGGCTCAAATACCCCAATTGCCCTTCTAAAAAATAGGCCTCCCAAAGTCTCATGGCACACCTACAGACCATTCGCAATACATCTGTGTGCCACAGCACAGTGGTTGAAAATCACTGCTGAAAGATAAGCAGCATCCATATTGCAGCTGGGGTGAAGAGGCAGTGGCTTAACCAAGGTCACCTGCAATGTTCATAGTAGAAGTATTTGCACCAGGAACGCCCTGAATCAGGCTCTCAGCCCTGTTGTGGCACTAACACTTGTTTTCCACATACATCCATAATTAAGGATTATCATTTCATGGCATTTCATGGCTCTGTTTTATGGCATTTCTGTATGTAGAAGGTAGGCACTGTCATCCCCTAATGGAGACAGCAGAAAACTACCACTCTGCTGGGGAGAAATTGACACCCCCTGGTCTCAGCATAATTAAGCCACAGAAGCAGCATGGCACTCTTTTGACAGGCAGGGATAGGATTCAGCCATGAGTGGTATGAGAAATAGCAAGAAGAGTTTTTAAAATAGAGAGGGAAACTCATTATATGCCTTTCCACTACATAACTTCATACAATTGGTGAGATAGTTTAGATAGTCACAGGCAGTAGATCCAAAGAGAAGTATGATGAAGAAACTGTTAAAATAATTTTAGAGCTGAAATGAAATGTCTGAAAAGCACTGGGCTGTGTTGCAGCGCAGCCTTTCATTAAACCTCATAGTGCTTGGGCATTACACGAGCAGGGCTGCAGAACTAGTCTCTCTCTCTCTCTCTCTCTCTCTCTCTCTCTCTCCCTCACACACACACACACACACACACACACACACACACACACACACAAACTTGCTATGCAACTTGCTATGATAGGTAGCCTATCATGCAACAGATCTTTTCAATCTGGATGTCCCCCTCATTGTGGTTTCTTACCAGGAAAAGACAGCATCTTCTATCTGGCCAAGACCGCTGAATTGAGTCACTTACTCAAACTACAGTGATGCCTCACGTAAAGTATGTTTCACGTAACAAACAAAAATTTCTCTAGGATTCTGCTTCACGTAAAGAACATGCTTCACGTAAAGAAAACATTTGTTGGCAGTTGGGGCAGACGCGCTGGCTTGCAGCCTGTTTAAAAAGCATTAGGGCTGCCTAGCGCACCTGCCCATATTGAAAGTAACACTTCCATGCTATTCCTCCTTTGGCTGGGTGTCCGCTGGACAGAGGGAGAGAAGAGCAGTGGAGAAGAGGGCAGCAGCTCAGGGCTAGCCAGAAGGGAGCAGGGGAGAGAGAGGCTCAGGATGGAGAGAAGGAGAAAGTGGGGAGATCTTGGATTGCAGTGTCCTAACCATGTCTATTCAGAAGTTAGACCCATTGTGTTCAGTGGGTCTTACTCCCAGGAAAGTGTCTTTGATTGCAGCCTCCTAACCACATCTACCCAGATGTAAACCCCATTGTGTTCAATGGGGCTTACTCCCAGGAAAGTGTCTTTAGGACTGCAACTTAAGTAGACTTCATAGGATCATGCAAATTGAATGAATATTTTGAATTCAATTCCAGTGTTCTGTCATCATTTTTACACCCAGTTAATATTTTTATATGAATATTTTGGGGGTTGTGGAACCAATCGTCTGAGTTTCCATTATTTCCAATGGGAAAAATCCACTTCACGTAAAGAATGTTTCACGTAAAGAACATGCCTCCGGAATGAATTAAATTTGTTACGTGAGATGCCACTGCACTTTGAATTTATCTTCACAATCCTATTGCTTAGGCACCAGTGTAACTCCTTGTAATGAGGAGCCTTCTGGGCCTCCCTCTGACTGTTTGCTAACATCAGGCAGCATATCACGGCCTTTTCTTCAACCACTTGTCCCACACGGGAATGCTAGTTTGACTAAAAAAAATTCACAGATCTCCCATTCTGAAGTAAATAGGGGTAAAAACACAAAGTTTGGTCATCAACGGCAGGCTACATGCTGTATCATGAAATAAGATTTGCTTGGGATTCTGCATGAGTTACTGCTGGGTTATATTCACCAGTAGTGTTACTAGGGGGTGCAGATCACTCCAGGTGACATGTTTGAGAGGGATGATACCACTACTTGCCAAAATTTTGAAAATCTTGGTATTTTTTTAATTATACCATCAAGCTATCAAATGATCATCAAATGATGTGTAATTTCATTCTATTCTTCCAAATGTTATGTAAAAATGTAAATGTAAAAAACCAGCAGACTTAGGGCAATGATGCTTCACCCCCCAGGGCACTGCCCCACAGTAGAGATCCATCGTAGTGGTATATGCTGGATTCATGCACCAGATGACACAAGTCCTAGTGTCATCAGTAGGTGTTCATACTTCACCTATGACTAAACTTGCTGCTCAGAAGTAAATTGGCTATTAAGTGCTTAGAGTGGAGGGTAGCCTTCATCCTTTGACATTTTTTACTCAAGCAAGCTCATTAATTGTATTAGTGACTGAAAATAAAGATACAGCTGAGTTTTTTTTCACTATCTCAAGACCCACTGCAAGCTGAAAGCAATTTAATCAGAACTGTCAGAGCAAGAAAAATCATGTTGTGTCTCTAGAGAACTGGCTTATCATTTGTTAATTTGTTTTGCCCTTAATCCAAAAGCCAGTTCAGCTAAATAATCACATGGATTTATTTATATTTGAATGAGAATGGAGATTATGAAAACAATAAAGAGAAGCTCAACTAGCTTTGACATTAGAGTACTATTTTAACATGCTCATGAAGATACAGGTTTGTGCATTTTTACATACATTTTGCCGAAAGGCTACAGTTAGTTTGATAGCAAGATGGCAATAAAATACTCAATATCTAACACAAAGATTTACAGGGCAAAAATTTTTCTTTTTAATTGTCTAAGGGTGCAATCCTATGCATGTCCACTCAGAAGTAAGTCCCATTATATTTAATGGGGCTTACTCCAAGGAAAGTGTGTTTAGGATTGCAGTCCAAAGGCTCAGTTCTGACCAACTTTCCAATACAGGCATAGCTGTGCCAATTGGGCATGTGTTGCATTGTGCAACTAGGTAGGGGAGCAGTAAGGGAGACCTCAACGTAAGGCAATGTTTGTTCCCTTTCTTCAGAGGTGTATTGCCTTTACCTCAATGCTAGAAAATTGGTAAATATTGTGCCCATAAAGGCATGGACTTGGGAAATTTTCATGGAAATGAAATGCAGGGATGCCTATGAGGATAAGATGACCCATTGAATTACTGGTGGAAAGGCCCAAAGAAAAGAGGTAGTGGGGATTAGGAGTTTACGGGATACAAGGAAACCTCATTTCATATGAGAGAGAGAGAGAGAGAGAGAGAGAGAGAGAGAGAGAGAGAGAGAGAGAGAAGCGTTTCGAGTTATATAATATTTTTGGAAAGATACAGAGATCAAATACAGTGGTGCTGGCAGGCTCATGAGGAAGGATACATTCAGAGATCACAGAACAACACAGGGAAGATTCATGTCGCTTTCATAGACCAGCCAGGCCAGGGCCCAATTAAAGATGCTGGAAGGCTGCCCTGGGATCCTGGTATATCCAGTGGCTTCAATTTCAAATCCTAAAGGGGGTCTCTTACTATATGCTGCTTTTTGAGAATTCTCAGTTTTTAGCCATGTTACAGTTTGGCAGTCTCGTAACCAGAATTAATTCCCGCAGTTCACAAACGAAACAAATTATATGCCATTTGCTGTGCTTCACAGATGCCAACCAGGTGTTTGTCAATTAACATACATGGAAAGATGCTAAGTAGAAAACCATATTCTGGCCTTGAAATATGCACTGGGGGAAAAATCCCAGTGAATGGAATTGCATTTTTCTTGGCTTTCATTCAGTTGGGGGGGGGGGGGGGGCACTAAAATTTGATTCCCAACAACTGTCAGTTCTTGTTATCTGCTTGTTATGGTTAGGTTCCTAGAAACGCTAGTGGATAGCAAATTTGCACATAGAAAACAATTGATCCTATATTTTGCCAAATTCCC
This sequence comes from Cryptoblepharus egeriae, assembly GCA_030015325.1. Taxonomy (NCBI): domain Eukaryota; kingdom Metazoa; phylum Chordata; class Lepidosauria; order Squamata; family Scincidae; genus Cryptoblepharus; species Cryptoblepharus egeriae. Next base: position 63,516,692 of record JAREYC010000001.1, on the reverse strand, counting down.
ATTCTAGTTTTACCTAGAGAACTTGTTCCCATTTTTTAGTAAATAGGGTGGAATCCTGAAGTGCACTTGGGCTAGCCTCGCTATCACTGGGCTGGCCCAATTCCAAGCTAGGCCAGCCCAGTTACACCTCAAAGGCTTGGGCTGGCATAAGTCAGCTTAGGCTAGCCCAAGACAGACGGACGTTGACTGGCCTATCTGTGACAGCCTAAGCAGTTCAGGAGAGGTATGTTGAACGCATGTTCAACATGGCCTAGAACAGTGCAGTTATGCTGTATCCAGAGCCTGTTTTCAGGGCAACTGGAAATATATCAACTGGGAGTATATCACAGACATTGCATGTGTAATTGTATGTTTCTATGCATAGATCATTTCTCTATCTGAAGTCTATATATACTGGAATGACACATAACATCCATTCATATATTTTTGATCTTGTTTCCTATTTTTAATGCCTTATTAAATAAGCATGTTAATTTGTTAAAAGTAATGGGATCTCAAGCTGTTAATAGCAATTTAATTAATTAGTGCAAGGTGGGGAACATTTTGACAGGAGGGCCGCATAGTTTCTCTGATGCTGTATTGAGGACAAAGAAAAAAATTAATTTACGTTTGAAATCTGAAAAAATTTACAAAAATGTATACATTGACAATGGAGCTTAAATGCTAATTAGAAGATGCTTCAAGGAGTACACAAGACAATATACCTTTATCCTATTGTCACACTTTTGACTCACTCTCTCACTGTTATCTACCCACCCTCTGGGATCCAGGAAAAATGCCTCAAGGTATCCCCATGCATTATTTATTTGGTGTCATGTGAAATTGAACTGAAGTGGAAATAGAACATTGAGTTCTTGATGCCAAAACAATTTTTGACATCACGGTGGCACAGACCAGCACAGACCCTTTTTAAAGAGTTGGTAGAAACTTCTGTGGCTCATTTCAAAGGTCTTTGTGTTGGTTGCAGGTGCCATTCTGAAGATCCAAGTGCTGCTGAGGACCAAAGTGGCTGAGATGGCCAACTAAAGCACTCACATCAGGCATCCTAGTGGGATGGATGCCCATCTCTTTCCATCTTCTGGCCTGCTCTTGCTCCACTGCTCTTCCTCCTACTTTCACTCCCTGGATTGGAAGTGGTATTGTTGAGAGAGGAGAATGCTAAGCTAGAACATTAGTGAGTTGGACAAGCAAAGGCTGGCACACCATCAATCAAAGGCATGCCAGCCTAGACATGACATCTTGGCTGGTTCTGCCTGCCCCTGCCCTTGCACATGGTCTATGGTAGCTTTGTGAATAGGGGTAGCCCTAGTGTCTTCTGAACCTTAGAGAAAGTTTGTGTCTCTCCTATGGTCTTTCTCTCCTTACCTTCATGCTCTACACCAGGAGTGTCAAACCTTGATACAGAATGCTGATGTTAGCATTCATGGTATCTGCTGATGGCCAGAAGTGACATCATTAAGCAGAAACTGACATCATTAAGTAAATAATGATTGAAATAAGCACTTTGTTGTTTTCTCACAAAAAAATTAGCACCAAATGACAAAAGAGAAAATGTGCAAATCTTGTTCTTCTTTTCAAGATATGAAAGCACCCATTCATTAAGCTGGGAGAGCCCAATTATAACAGGCATAAAATAAACTACTTTCAGGGGGCTGCATTCAACTCATAGGTCTTGAGTTTGATACTCCTGCTACAGCTCCCCACAATCCCTATCTTTGTAATATACCACCTGGCACTTTTTCAGCATACTCTGGCTCCAGGTTTTCTTAAATCTTGCTACTTGCCTAGGTTGGACAGTTGCTTCACTGGTTTCCCAAAGCTGAATTCCTGACGGCTGCATCCTCGCCTACTCCTGTCAGCTCTCAAGTCAAGCGCAGCTTCTGTCTTGTAGCTTCTGAGTTCCCGCTGTGGTCCTTGATCTCCCAAAGACTTGTTGATGGCTTTAATCTGACACTCTAACAGGAATTTCAGTGACCCGTCTCACAGTCATTGTTGACATCAACCGAGAAACTGAGCTTTCAGATGACATTGGATATTGACCTCTTCTCCAAAACTTAGTAGAGGGAATACCACAGTAACTGCTTGGGAGCCAAGTACTATTTACATATAAAATTCTGATGGGAGTTTGTGTCACTTTTGAAAGCAACAAAACAGTGCAAAGGCACATAATCTGTATGAATACATATGCTTTCTTTTGTGAGCATTTAGAGAACCTGAATGACACTTTTGGTCAATGTCACACTGTGCTAAAACCCTGGTGATTATACTAACTAGACAGTGATTTGGGGTGGACTGGCTTATTTGAATGCAAATAGTGATAAGATTTGCTTTCAACTTTGGACTTGAAAATGATAAAAGTTCAATTTGCATAATAGAATATTTAGACCAGAATTCTAAATTTGCACTTGGCCTGCTTAAGTCGCTTACACAAGCCCAGGAATGTCACACGAGTGCCATATGTAATTTCTGCAATGACTCAGGAACCAAGTCCAAACTTGCACAAGGTAAGTTCGCACTGGCCTGAGGAGGGAGGTACAAGGATTTGGGGAGGATTAAGGCAGAATTGGGATTTTTTGGGAGAGAGGCAGAGGTGGGCCCACCCTGGCCCAAGAACCGGTTCCCTGGAAGTGGGTGGGGCCAGGGGCGGGGCTGGGGCCAGGGGGCGGGGCCAGGGAGTATTCAGCTGGGCTGAATACTGGGAGTGACTTAGCCCAGTCCTGTGCAGGTCTACTCAGAAGTAAGCCCTATTATAACCGATGGTGCTTACTCCCAGGAAACTGTGGATAGAGTTGCAGCAGCCTCAGAACACACATTTTAACAACAGCTTCTCTATGTTCTAATGACCATTTTAACCCTTAGTTTACAAAAAAAATTATATCACCTGTGACTGCATCAATCAGGATTAAGCTCCGAGTTCAGTGTAATTTATTCCTGTGCATGATGCTTTGTTGTGCTCTCAGGGGGGATGTGTCCAGGGATGCCACAAATAAGAACATAAAAGCATAAGAAAAGCCTCCACTGGATCACCCCAAAGACCCATCTAGTCCAGCTTCCTGAATCACACAGCAGCCCACCAGCTGTCTCAGGGAGCACATATGACACTTGCATCCAGGTGCCTAATACAGCAGACACTTCCACAGGTGGTGCTCAAACCACTGGTTGAGAAACACTGGTCTACAGTTTAGGACCAGAGTCTGTGGTGTCCCCTCTGCGGGTTGAAGTTTGCCTCTAAACCACTACTTAAGGCTACAATCCCGTCCACACTTTCCTGTAAGTAAGCTTCATTGAATATAATAGGACTTTTGAGTAGTCAAGCAAAGGACTGAGCTCTTAGTAACCAGCCTCTGGCTGCAATCCTATTCACTTTCCTGAGACTAAGCTCCACAGACTCTAATGGGACTTACTTCTGAGTAGCCAAGAATAGGATTGGGCTCTAATGCTACACTCCTCTGCACACTTTTCTGGGAGTAAGCTTCATAAATTGAAATGGGATTAACTTTTGAGTAGTCAGGCATAGGATTACAAGCTCATAGACACCAGCTTCTTTCCAGGGAGTAAGCTTCACTATTATAATGGAACTTAGTTTTGAGCAGACAGATGATTGGGCTTTGAGGCTACACTCCTATCCTCACAGTGGAGTAAAACCTACTGACTTTAGTAGGATTTACTTCAGAGTAGGCAGTGTACTGGGCTGGGGGGGCAGGATGGGAACTGGGGCTATTTCTTCAGGTGCCCCCCATCCTGCCTCTCCACAATTTCAAGTGGAGAGATTTCTCAGAGGGACAGGATGAGGTGGGGAGATCTGGGAGGGGGCAAAAGGACTACAGTGTGGATAGGATTGCAGCCTGAGCCCAATCCTAACCATGTCTACTCAGAAGTAAGTCTCATTCAAGTCAATGGAGCTTACTCCCAGGAAAGTGTGGTCAGGATTTTAGCCTTACAGTCCAATCCTATGCAGGCTTACTTAGAAGTAAGTCTCATTCTAGTCAGTGGGGCTTACACCCAGATAAGTGTGGATAGGTTTGCAGCCTCAGAGCCCAATCCTAACCATGTCTACTCAGAAGAAAGTCCTATTATAGACAGTGGGCTTACTCTCAGGAAAGTAGACTGGGCTGGAGGAACAGGGCTGGAAGGAGAGATCCAAGCAAGTCTCTGCCAATCTCCTCAGAAGTAAGTCCCATTATAGTCAGTGGGCTTACTCTCAGGAAAGTGTGGATGGGAAAGTAGCCTCAAATCCTAATCCTATGCTACTCAGAAGGAAATTTCATGATAGTCAATGGGAATTGCTCCCAGGAAAGTGTGGCTAGGATTGTGGCCACAGGCTGCAGTCCTCTACTATACAGTGTGACTTACTCCTGAGTAGTACTGGGTAGTACTGAGTAGTTCTCCATGCCTAGTACTGGGCTGCAAAGGCACTTGGAGAGGTAGGCAGGCATGGGAGGGGAGAGGGAGGGAGAGAGCCTTAGGGGAAGGAGGGGGAACAGAGAGCCCCCCTCAGAAGGGGAGGGAGATTCAGAAGGGGAGGAAAGAGAGGAGCTTCCCCTCTGGAAAGACAGATCCAGAGGCCCTTTAAGAGAAATTCAAACACACTGGCATGCAATTCAAAGATGACGGCCCCCAATTAACAACGGTTCACTAACTCAGCCCCTAATTAACAACCAGTTCTATAGATCTGGTGAGAACCGGCATCAGCCCACCTGTGGAGAGAGGGATAGTGGTGGGTGGACCAGTGGGTAGACTGGTCCCATGAAGAGGTTGGAATTGGTTTCTGGCAACCCTCTCAACCCTCTGCCTCTCAATCAGGCAGTCATGAAACCAGTTTGCTTGCATCTGCATCTGGCATAGATCCAAGTAGTTCCATTGTGGTAGCTAACATATGTCCCCTTATTCCAAGTTGTGTCCCTTCCACCTTCAAACCTGTGCTGGGTACAGTGCAGGCTAATTGGCCTACCTGTTCCAGGATCTGGCAAGCTAGCAATTTGCAGATGAGCTGCTAAATTTATCTCTCCACTTTTCTTAAACAAAATAAAAAAAATCCAGGACAACTTACATTTCGGCTCAACATAAAAATATATATAACTGTGGTTCAAAGGAGGTCCTGTTTGGTATCCCCTGAAGCCCTGCAGAAGCCTCTCCGCTGTCTCCTCCCACTTAAGTGACCTTTTGATCTCACTTCAGAGGAAAACCAAGAACGGTAGGACAGAAAGTTAGAAAAACCTTGCCACATTTGTATTAATTTTATCATATGGGAATGTCAAAAGTTGATGTGTCCTGGGTGTCAAAGGAGTTAGCTATGCCTCTGCTGCTGATTGACTTCAGGATTGTATGTTCACCCCCTCCTCACTGGCTGGCCTATGCTGGCACCATCCTGATCTAAAATGCATCAACAGAGTAGATTTCTGCCATCAGATTGATCAATTGTTTAAAAAGTACCATGTAACCATCTTCTTTAGACAAAAGGCTCTGTTGCTTTCACTATTAGCCCAAAGAACACTATGCCAAGAATAGACACTGATGAACAACTAATAAATAATTTCCATTGTCAAAGAAGATTCGAATAGCACTATTGAAGAAATCCTGTGTCGATGGAGTCTTAGCTGGACGGATTTGATAACTGCATTGGAAGGCATTTGATAACTGTATGTGGAAGGCATTTGTTACACTGCCTGGTCTTTAGGTAATCCAATTTTAGGTGTCAGATGCTGTTATAAACAGAATGGAGATACATTTTAAGCCTGATTATTTGCTATTTTTCTTGACATCGTTACTGTAATTTAATGGACAAAATAGAACTAATGGAAGATTTGTGAGAACCTTCTGATCATAGGTATAGGCCAGATAGGAAACTTTTTCCTCTGGTCGCTGAGGCACAGATAGAGAACCAGCCAGATCTGCCCCTATATGTATATTCTCAGCTGACCATGTAGGCGAAATGAGAGTGAATCAGTTCCTTCTGTACACCAGATCACCAGGGAGGTCAGACCAATTACCTTTCAGTGCCACAGCAGTGCCAGGAAAGGAATAGCTAGAGACCCTCTCTTCCTTATCTTTCCAGTGTTTCTCAAAGTGGGGGTCGGGACCCCTTTGGGGGTCACCTGGAGCTTTCCTAGGGGTCGCCTAAAGACCCCTGGTGCAGGGGGCCAGATAGGAAGATGTGGCAGAAATGCTGGAGCCACTGCGGCTGGAAGCGGCTCAGAAGGAGCCTCTGAGCTGCTGTGAGACCAATGTGGAGCCTTGGGGGTGGGGAGGCACCCAACACACTCACCACAGATGGCAGCCCCCCCCCCCAGATCCTCAGTGCAAGCGTGCTGAGGTATGAGCGTGGCACCAGAGCTCTGGCGGGTAAGCCCCCTCAACATTGTTGTTGTTCATGATAAGTGAATGGGACTTACTCCCAGGAAAATGCTAGGATGGCAGCCTTAGAGCCCAGTTCTATGCATGTCTACTCGGAAGTCAGTTCCATGATAGTGAATTGTTCATGATAAGTGAGTGGGACTTACTCCCAGGAAAGTGCTAGGATTGCAGCCTTAGAGCCCAATTCTATGCATGTGTACTCAGAAGTCATTCCTATTGAGTTCAGTGAGGTTTACTCCCAGGAAAGTGTGCCTAGCACTGCAGCAGTAGCAATGAAAATAATTTTATGGTTGGGGGTCCCCACAACATGAGAAACTTATAAAGGGGTCATGGCATTAGGAAGATTGAGAACCACTGTTCTAAACCATCATGAAAATAAAGCACATCAGCTTTTCTGCATGTTCTCTCAACTTTCAAGGGTCAAGATTGAGAAAGTCTAGGGTCAATTTAATGGGTCTTTGGATTGGATGCCACAGCAGATTTGGGGTGAAAGTCACCCACACCAATTTGCATCTCCTGATGAGAGAGGCCAGTGCATCACCCCTATGATGGTCCTCTTCACATGCAATGCTCTGGGCAATGGGAGTGATAATATACCATTTTCCAAACCCCACTGATTTAGCTACAACTTTTGATAGAACAGAGATAAGTCAATGCTATTTGTTTTATTGCATTCTGCATGAAATTATTTATGGACTGATGTATAGCTTGATGGCATTATTTTAAAATATTGAGTTTTTTTAAAAAAATTTGTAGAATAATAATGCCAACCCCCTCCTTGAACTTCACCCTGTGTGGACCGCACTAACCCCAATGACACCACGGACTCTGAAACCTCTGCCCCCTTCAGACCCTTTACAATCCACTGCTGGTGCTTCCTCAGGAAACCCTGAACAACCTGGCCTAAACAGAGGCCTCCTGTATCAACATATGTGATCCAGAAACAGCTGAAAGAGTCCAGGCAATGACCCCTTTCACAAATTCAGCAAAGCAATGAAGGAGGGTGACTCTGCACCTCTGAAGGTAAATAACTAAATGAAGGTAAATAACTTAAAACTAAGCAACAATTAAACTTCTAAGTTTATGCTCTCGCTTAGCCGATACTGGGAGGTTGGAGGTTGAGGGAAAGCCATAAGTGTAAGAAGCACTGAAATCTGTAACCAAAAACTGACTTCTGACAAACGGCAACTTTTGTGCCAGAGACATGGCCGTTCACTATCCCAGCATCATTTATGTTTGGCTCTGCTTTGCCAGACTCTGACAAAGCAGCCATATTCATCCTGCCACTTCAAAAGTATAGAAAACATGTTCTTATCAACTTGAGGACCATTGCTCCGTTGTTTACATGCTGCTCATATATCTCCAATATTGACTTGAAAGAGACTGCATTGTTAAAATCACCTCCTTGATGAAACCAAATCACCTCTTCCTTGCCACTTTCTGTCCAGTGTGTTTAACTCATGACATCAGCATCCCATGGTGGGTCTGGCAGTTTGGAGGTGAGTGGGGCAACAGAAGGTCCTCTCTGGTCAAGGCAACTCTGAGAGTGTGGAGTCACATGTTGCCTGGACTGAAGAGCCAATTAAATAGAATTAGCCAGCTATATAGATCAAATGGATTCCTTTTGGTGTATTGTATTGCCCAGTTTTGTCAACTTGTAGCTACAATACCTTCATCTGTCCATCTATACAAGAGGCACTGAAATAGAAAAGAAAAAAAACCTCTTCCAAGCCCAAAGAGTAAGGCAGTGATTTTCAACCTTTTTCATCTCAGTTATTTTTACCATTGACAAGGCACACGATACTGTATAAATACCCATATTTTCCTATTAATAAATGTCCCTCCCTAAATCCTTGTGACATACCTGAGGTCTATCTTCAGCACACCAGTGTGCCATGGCACACTGGTTGAAAATCACTGGAATAAGATATCTCGGTTCTGCTGCAGCCATATTCCCTGGTTAATTAACAGTGCAGCCTACCAAGTGGTAGAACTGAAAACAAATAATTCCCTTTAGATTTTTCAGCCTATTTTCTCCTGATTGTGTACATAAGAGTGTCCATGATATTTGCACAAAAGGGCAAGGTCCGTTATTATGGATGGAAATCCCAGAGCTCTTGATCATCGTGAGTTTGGTGAGGGCAGAGGGATGAGGACTCGAGGCAGAAGGAGGTGGACATTTGAAGATTTCTTCCTATCCTCAAAAGGGCAGGAAGTACATGCCTTTGACAAAGACAAAAATGCAAGGGGAATATAGGAGCAATGGATTTGCTGCTTTGAGAGTTTTGAGTGCAACAATCAGCCCTTAAACAACATGACAATTCTGATTCTTTTCACTGTCCATTTTCTTCCCAAGACATTATTGTTTATGCTGAAGATCTTTTCCAATTGAAATAAAGTAGAAGATAAAAGACCATTTATTGTTTACAATAACCATAGACATTTTTTTGCAAATATTCTTTTATTAGTTTGGTAGAATATATGTTGTTCAGCCTTGACTGCTATTGAGACTTGAGCATTCTCCTATTTGTCAGCTGTGATATCTTCCCAATGCAAACCTTCCTGCAATGGACTATAAAGAAACATTTTTTTTGTTTCTGTTTAGAGAAAATGAAACCTTCAAGGTTGATGAAGCTGAAGTACAACAAGAAAAAAATGCAAGTATGCCTTGAGGAATAGTTGTTCCTTTAAGAAAGATCTCACATTGTATTTGTGCCCTGCTGCAAACTATTCAACATGATTATTAACAAATAATGACCAAATCCTAGCTGGGCACTGATAGAAACTTGCATTCCAACAAGACAAGGCTCTAGAGGTGTGAAAGTTGAACTGCCTTTCATGTGCTGCTGGACCACTGCCAGAAACAGTGAGATGCAAAACTCCCAGAGGCTTCACCACTCTGGATAAATAGGTGGCAGGAGCAGGAAAGGGAATGATCCTGGTGATACAAACATGCACCCAACCCCGTCCGCTCTTTTACAACAAGTTAAGCCTTTTTTGGTCCCCCAACTTATGCCAACTCTAAAGTTGGCATGGCAAGGAGATCCGCGGGCCATCAGGAGGACTATACAGACATAATTAGAAAATATTTCCACTCATCTCTAGCATGCCTCACCACTTGCCTGACTTATCTCTGGGATGCCCACTCCGCACCATTAGATCCTTGCAGCCACCTCAGCAATCTCTCTTACGCTACAATCCAGAGTAACTACAGGAAGATTGCTCTATGTATTTCCTATAGGTTTCCCACAGGTGGCACTGCAACTACGTCAGTGTAAAAGGTCCCATATTAACCTTTGGATTGTAGCCCTAATCACCATACTACAAAACAACCTATATTTTAACTATTAGCCTCCCAGCATCACCTCTTGCAGTTTGTGTGCTGTCTACCCTGTGAATGCTGTTATATACCAGCTATATGAGATATACCAGTATGAGAGATAAAGGACTGGCACGTTGAATGCCCCAATATGCCTTGAATCCATTTAATTGGTTAGTATTGCTGACATTTAGCCTGAGTTCTGACATTATGTGAAGCCCAACCACAGCTGCACAGTATGAGAATTATATCCCTGCTTGAATGTGGCCACATCCACTGGGACACTACAGCTTTGGAGACAATAAAAGGGAACCATATAAATGCAGTGAAACTTTATTAACTGTGGGGCTGACCCTATAAAAGAACACATGGCTTGAATAAACACACTATCAGCACAGGCAAATGGCCTCAAAAGGCTGACGGATATGGAATCTCTTCAGGCAATTGTAACAGGCACTCCTGTGATGTGCGTTCAATTACAGATACTGTTTCGAACAGTTTGGTTTCTGCATTATTTTCATGCATTGGTACCACCAGAAAATCCAAATTCTGCGGGTATATGTGGTTCATTTTCTATTACCAAATTTTATTATATTATGAAATTTTAATAAGGAATGGAAGAACAAAATAGCTATAACACTATAAGAAAAACAGATTAATATTTGGAATTGAAGATTACGAAGTGGGAGACATAATACCTTCTGAGCTCTGTTCATTTAAGAGCCACCTCTGATACTCTACTATGGACACAATCCAGAGTAACTATGGGGAATCCTTGCTCTGGTGTAAGAACAATTTACTCTGGATTGCAATAAGAATTTCCCATAGGTTTTCACTAGGTGGTGCAGTAACTACGGGTGCACTTAATGTTTCTTATGTGCTCCTGTAGTTACTCTGGACTGTAGGGTAAGTCACATCTCATACTATAGAATTGTCTACGACAGCTGTCAGTCATGACCCAATTTTTGATTTTGGGCAAAACTCATGAACAAGGAAAATGTATTAAGTTCTATGGAAAGCAGAACTGAGCAGCACATACATATTTACCTGGGAGCAGGTGAGGGTGCCTTGGTCAAGCAAAGAGGAATGCAAGACTACCAAAATGATCCCCATCAAGGATGACCATACAGAATGGAGGACAAAATGCCTCTACCTTTAACCATTGCATAGAAGAGTGAATTGAGGCAGGTGCTGCTTTTTAAATCCTTCTATGATGAGCTAAACCTGCCACAATCTGATCAACATTGAGATCAACAAATGCTCCAGAAGCCCCTACCCGCACCCACAGAAAAAGAATAAAAACAGAAGTTTTAATGACTGATAAAATTAAATTATTTTTAAGTTTTATGAAACTAGGTGGATCTCAATAGAATATCATTTTTAAAAGTGCTCAAAAGTTCGGAAATCACTGGTCTAGGAGATATTTTAGGACCCACATTTTTATGTTTGTAAGTCTCCAGAATTTTCAGTTATATAGGTTGTTTCTTACAATATATTATGCTTAACTGTCATACCTTCTATTATTGGACTTCCTGGGAATGAAAATTTAATTTCCTCTCATTATCTGTCCTGCAGCTGTGTAGTGCTGGACAGAAGAACAGGAGCATGGTCCTAGACTATGTATTGACCTCAAGCACTGACTGTCCATCTCATGTGCAGAAGTGTCATAAGGCTTATATCTGCATTTGTTTTCATAATGAATGGAAATCAAGCTATATGTGTGACATATTTCAGTTTCTATGTAGTCTGAAATGATGATGCAATGTGACATGAATTAAATTGGATTAATTTTGGGCTGTGGGTGGCTCATGTGGTTAAGTCACTGTGCCTGTTAACCAGCAGGCCAGGGTTCGAGACCCGGGTCAGCCCCACAAGACAGGGTGAGCTCCTGTCCTTAGCCCAGCTCTGCGACACCAGCTGGATCCAATCGTATTGGCTCTGCCTTTCCACTGGACTAATTCAGTGGCGTGGAGAGGGGGGATTTGCAGCTTGGGTAACAGCATATCCTCCATAACAGTCTAACCCAGGCTTTCATGCTTCGCATGCAGCGTATGCAGCGCCAAGCATGATACCATAGTCTTTCAAGACTGACGGAGGCCTGCTTAATTTTGGGAACCATATTCACTTGTAAATTTTTAATATTGAAAACTGAACCAAAACTGAACAGAAGTGATCTATGGAAGTAAAGAGGATTCTGAAATAATATTAACATTTTCATCCGTATCAGCCTGTCCACATATGGCACCCATATACTGTGAATTCTATCTGCTTTTAGACAAAAATGAGTAGCTATGGGGAAAATTTTTTAAATAGCCCTAATCTAGCAAAAGGGCAACAAGTTACACATAATTACTGAAAGCTTATGGATACCCATAATTATTTGCATTTAAAGATGAAGCAATCTACTCTATAGAACTCACAGCAAAATCCTAACACCTGGTTAGGCTGGCACAAGTTCTGGCACAAGTCCCATACTGGCCTGGGTGCTGCAAAAGTATAATTCTTCTGGGGGCAAGTTTTAGGATAGTGCACATACATGGCTGGCCTTTCTTTGCCACTGAGTGAGTTGTGCTGACCTAAATTGGTCAGCATCATTCATTTCCATATTGGCTGGGTGAGCACAATGGAATTGGTTAGGGATGTATATAAGAGTTGGCAGAGGTTGAAGCTGATGAGTGGCAAACAAGTAGAAGGGTACCCCATTCTGTTACTAGCGGGACATGGGCAGTGGAGAAGGCAAATGGTGGCTGAAGTTGATGCAGGTCCAGGAATGCTAACTAGGTAAGAATGTCAGATTATACATGGTGTTCACACAGCTGTGCGTTCCTTCCTTCAATGTAGTTTTGTCTCTTGTTGATAAGAGCATGATTCTTCTCTTCTTAGCAGAACGCCTGATCGTACGCTTCCTCCTGCCTGTCTCTACCATGACAGATAAGGTGAAAGTGGAAGGCAGGTCTGGGGTGGTATTGATGGTGAAGAACATCAAATATGCTGGCTTATCCAAGTTATTTACAATTGCTTTTGAGAAGAAACTTGAATAATATCCAGGTTATTCCTGGTAAAGAATGTCATCCATCTCTGAGCACTGGCACAGAATACCAGACAATGCCCTCTGTGAATCTATGGATAATGGTCCATGGCCATTATGGCCCTGACCTAGGCTATGTCCTCCAGGTGTCTTGCCCTGACAAGATAAGCAAGATCAGCATATGAAATATCATAGGACAAAATCTTTTTTTGTAGCACAAATTTTAACAAGAATGGGGGATTGGAAAACAAACGGAGTCCTTGTTGCAATTATTGGAATTTAATGCAATAGTTCCCTTTGGATTCTCTGCATTGCCTTTCAAGTCAGGTACCGTAATCAAAGGAGAACAAGGTTGTAATTTGAACAGCTATCGGAGCAGGGCATGTAATGATAGTTTTTAAAAAAATGTCTGATCTGGATCATGCTGTTCTAACCAGGGATTAATACTGTCAAGGCCTTGAGAGAGGGGAAGGAGAGAGAATGGATTACAGAAGAACAATGGCAGATGATAGCTCATCAGAATACTCATGAATGCGAACAAAATCAGTGGGGAAACAGACATTTGATGATCATTCAGACACCGGAGCACTCATTAGTTAACATGAGAATCTGAGGGAAAAAATGAGCTTTAAACATTTCTAAAAACAGAATGTCACATCCAGAACAAAAGGAGACTCATTAATGCACTTCTGTGACTTCTGCTATGCTTGCACCTGGCTGTGTTAGGCAGCCTCATTTTTATTTATCATGCCACTTATCTCTCCTTCAAATTCTCCTGAAGCCCCCTTTTTCAGAGATGGGGGAGTCATCTTTAATTGGCTCTCTAAGAGACAAGCCCAGTTGGTCTTGGGATCTCCTGAGAAACAGGAGAAAATATTTTTTTTTGCAAAAGATTGCATTCCTGGACTGGTATGAACTCTTCAGTGGGTTCTTCGGGGGGATCTCTTCAAGAGAACATTCCTAAGCTCTGATGGGTCAGTCTTCAGATAAGCTTGATTTGTTATTTCACAAGTCTCAGGTATTTTTAGTGAGCTCACAAATATTTCTAAACAGAAGACAATTTGTGTGTATGTGTGTGTTTTCATATGTGCGCGTGTGTATAGTTTACTGATCCAATCTATCTTGTTATCATGGTTCTTTTACCACTACATCATAAGTGTTTCCTTGTGGATCAAGTCAATGGTTCTCGAATTGCGGGAGGGGTGGTTCACAAAAAGCTGGGTGCCGCCATGTTAGAATGAGGCACTCAGGTTGCTTTCCCAGGAGTAAGTTTCATTGAATACAACGGGGAGGAGCTCTTCCTATTTGAAGTCACTTCTGGCTGTGGCATCATTTCCAGAAGGTCCCAGAGAGATTGTCATTCTCAGAAAGGCTAAAATGCCCTTTTATTCTAGCTGGAGTTCTGACTCCACTACAAGCTCCACTTGTAGCCCTCCTAAAGCTTGTAGCCTGGTACAACTGCACCCCCTGTACCCCCCATAGTTACACCACTGCTGGGAACCAGTACTTTGGTGCCTCTCTAGGAGAAAGGTTGAGTACAAATCCATCCATCAATCAATCATTAGTGTTCCCTTCCAATTTATGTTTGCCTAAGGGCATGACCACTTCCCTATTTCTCCCATTGCCTCTCTTGCACTGGTCTGGGTGCCCTATGCCCATGGGGTAGGCAAAAAAAACTCTCTTCAGGAGCTCTTTTTTTAAAAAAAGACCAGTCTGGCGTAGTCAAAATCTCCTTGAAAGCATCCATGATGTGAATCACCCAGCTCTGTTCTGAAATATCCCAGGAGGAGGCATTTTAAAGATTGTTTATCAGAGCCAGACCTTGCAGATGGCATGCTTTGTATTGTAAAGCTGGAGATATCCTTGGACAGAAACATTAAGAAATATTTACCAAATTACAGGCTCTGCAATACCTTATGATCCTAGGATGTTCTGTTGTGTTATTTAAGAGATTATGTAGTAATAGTAGGGCTAGACCTGGTAATTTATTTGTTAATGGCAGCAGAAATCTCTATTGCAGCAAGCTACAAAATGTCTTTTGTGTCATAGCTGGATTTCAGCAGATGGGACTTCACTCTCTTAGAAAAAAAAAATGGCTTTTTTCTAGGACCTCTTTCCAATGTTGAAGGAACAAATTTGTAGAATAAAGCTATATTCATTATTACTTTTTAAAATAATGGTTCCCAGGACAATTTGTTTTTGTTTGTTTTAAACTACATTTGGACTTTCTCCATGTTGCTTATTATTCATTTATATTAACATTATTGTAATTCTTTTAAATCCCATAAAAAGTCTCCAAATGCCCTCGATGGATTTTTTAAAATAATATTTTTTTATTTCTAAAAAATTGGTAAAAACAAAAACACATAAGGTCCTCCGTTATAGAACAACAATTAATTTCTAATCATCTAACATTTCTCTATATCATCAACTGATTTCTAATCATCTTACATGACTCTATATATTTTATTGTTTTACACCTACTTTCTCAGAACTCTGTCCGCTTAACATGGAAGCCGCAATCCCATACAAACTTACCTTGGGGTAAAGTCCCGTTGGATTCAATGGAACTAACTTCTATCCCCATTTGCCTATCCTATCCCAATTTACCTGAGATAGACTCTACAATCTAAACTACGGGAGCATGTAAGAGACATTTATGTTGATGTAGTTATGGCAATACCTGGTGAAAACATATGGGAAATTCATACTGCAATACAGAGTAAATTGTTCTCCCCATAGTACTCCCCATAGTTACTCTGGATTGTGCCCTAAGCCTGTTTGATTATAATGAGACTTATGTCAGAGTGGATAGGATTGGACATAGGATTGGACTCTTCATTTTAAGCATCAATAGATCACATTTATGGGAAATGTTTACATTCATTAGCGTACTTGTACAGTTTGATATCTTTTTTTGTCCTTTCCCCTTTTATTTTATTTTTCCCTTCCACTGCTTTCTTCTAAGTGGCCATGAAAGAAGCTAACACATCTGAGTACAAAAATATGACTCCATTATCGCTATCTCCATTGGTGATAGAGATTGAAAAAAATTAACAATAATGACAGTTCAAAAATAGCAGTAAGATAATAGCTCTAATGTGCCACAGCTGATATTTTTCCTGCACTCTCTGAAAGAAGTTACTTCCATTGGTTCTTTCTGATCAGAAACTGAATAGATTTCTACACTTGACTTTTGGTTTGGTCTGTCTCTGCTTTTAAGTTTTAGTGTACCAATTTCATTTCCAGTCATTGCAAAAATGTAGCATTTTGGTTTAAAGACATGTTCAAGGATAGCTTAATGGGATAAAAAGATACAGAACATACTGGGGCGTGATATCTTTTTTTTTCCCCATGTCTGGGAAATTTCCTGCTTTTACCCAGAGAGCACAACATTCAATAAATGGCTGTGCTATCAAGCAAGGGATTATTCTCTGATTAAGATGGACATTCTCTAGGAAAGGACACTGAAACCCAGATTTGTCCACTGCTTTGATTTTTCATAGGGTGAGTTTAACGTTTTATGTAGGGAAGCCACACTGGGAGTTGGAGGTGGGTTTGCCAACAGTGATTATATCCCTCTTTTCTGAAACCTCCTCATATCTTTTTACTCCTTGGACTTGCTCCTTGAGGAGACCCGCTGTG
Organism: Cryptoblepharus egeriae; assembly: GCA_030015325.1. NCBI lineage: Eukaryota > Metazoa > Chordata > Lepidosauria > Squamata > Scincidae > Cryptoblepharus > Cryptoblepharus egeriae. The sequence goes on along the minus strand of JAREYC010000001.1, from coordinate 63,500,346 downwards.
GGTTAGGTGGCTTACAGAGATGTACAGAGATTTAAAAACTTTCTGAAGCCACCCGAATTGATCCCCAATGGATACAGTAATACAGTATACCCATTTTGGGCACGGCTGCACCAGCAGGGTGGAAGAAGAGTAGGATTGGGCACCTATAATTTTTAATATTTCCACTCTCATAAATTTGATGAGACTATTGGAAGTGTTTTGCTGGGAAAAAATTGCAGGGATAAAGTTATCATGAGAATATAGAATACTTGTTGCCATGGCACCAGGAAACAGCAGTTCCAGACGAAATGCACGTGTTGTGGGTCTAACAAAAATTTATTGATTGTGCTATTTCTGCTTTCACAGAACTCTGAATTTGGAATCCAATTTCTTCTTTTGGCCAAACAAAAATGTACTCAGTATCCTAAGAGTTTGCAAGATAATAATTGAAAGGGGGATCAATGAGGTTGTTCTCTTATACAGTGAACTGGAAGCCCTTTGTGTTTTTTGAGAACCTAAAAGGATCAGCAAGATAGGTGAATTTCACAAAGTTCACTTAAAGTTTGCCAAAGAAAGGAGAGGACCTGCAAGATGCAATGGTAGCTTTATCATATTTTCTTCCCAGTGCAAATGAAAACATTTACTTTAGGCCAAGAGAACTGTCAAATTAGCAGTAAAAAGACATAAGTTCTTATCAAGTAATAAATTCCATTAAAAAACACAACATTAACTTCCTACATACTAAATGTAGGTCCCGTACTAAAATGTAATGCAATATTTATTCATTATATGTACCAAACTATAGTACAGGGTCCATTGGACCCTGGAAGAAATTGGTGATACAAAAATAAGTGTGTATGTTAAGGTGTGTAAGGTTAAGTGTGTAGGTTAAGTGTTAAGTGTTAGAGGAAAAGGTTTGAGGTGCCTCAAGTGTTTGTGACACACCTCAATGGAAACAAAAAGCCTATAGGTCTGTTACTGCAATTCAATTCCTCCAGTCCCTTTCCATGATCTTGCCTTCTCCAACTTTCCCTTAGTCCCTCCTTCTCATTCAACCATCTTTTTCACCTGCTCTACTGTCCTTCTGGACCTTCCTTCCTTCTATCAATCCTGTCTTCCTTCCTCTTTCCCTCCATATCCCTCCTTTCCAACTTTCGTTGTTCTTCCTCTGTGTTCCTCTGTTCCTTGCCCACCACTGTGTTCCCTTCTTAGCCCAGAGGTCAACTTTAAAGCACTGGCTCCACAGCTATCTATCCCCATGGACACCAGTGCATGCCATCCAATATCAATAGTTGGCACACTTCCACATAGTATGTAGCTCATGCTGCTTTTTGTCATAGAGGCTTCTATGGAATATAGGCAGCTATACTTGTTATCTTTTTAGGTGTACTACATCCCTCTCCTGAAAAAGGGAATTTGGCATTTAATCACATCTACCATGTAGGATGCAGAAAGTTTTTTTAAAAAAACATTTCAATGTGTCCCTGTTCAGAATGTCCCCGCATGCTCTTTTCCAGAGGACCTTCTAGGCAATTCATAAATTGGTTGAAGCATTTCCAAATCAGCACAGTTGTCTCATTTTATCTTTATCAAGTCCTTTGTTTCCTGCCACCTACTTTTTTGGCACTAAGAGTTTGTCATCATGCCAACTTACATGTTAAATTTGCTTATACTGAAGACAATAAGACCAGATGGCTCTTGTGCTCTTTACAAGAGAGAAAGGAACAATCCAAATTTTAAGAATGTGACCAGTGCTAGACCATTTCAGAATATTTAACCTTTGACAGCCATGAACGGAAACACTTTATCCCAGACTGATTTTTTTGCTGCTGTGCTACCAGTTGATGCACTGTGTTGAACTAAGTTCTTCTCAGCTTGAAATCAAATTAGCAACTCAAACCTACTTACTGCTCATGCTAGTGATGCCAGCATGGAATCCATGTTATGACTGTTGGATGTCTCCTTGAAGTAAGGGGATCCTTGCCTCAGGGTACGCTCCAGCATCTGCAATGTGTCAGCTCAGACCTGTGTCAGTGATACTCCTGGTACAAGTGTGAGTTGATCCATGTCAGCCAGAAAGGGGGATAATATACAGTGCACACAGTGGTGTTCATCCTATACCCTCTGGACCCAATCTGCCCATTCCCATCCCAACCCCAACGTATTCCCACTCCATCTTCACCCTCACTCCAGAGAGAGAGAGAGAGAGAGAGAGAGAGAGAGAGAGAGAGAGAGAGAGAGAGACTGACTGACTGACTGACTGTGGGTTTGGCTGCTATAGGCTACAATCCAGAGTAAGTACGGGACCTTTTACACAGGGACCTTTTACACCCATGGGAAACCTATTCGAAATGCATAGAGCAATCCAGAGTAAGCGCCTGTAACATCTTCCCATAGTTACTCTGGATTGTAGGGTTAATTATTTTTATTAATGTTAGAAGTTGTTGTGTATAGTTAGCATCACTTGTTTGATTCTTTTTTTTTAAAACAAAATTTATTGGTTTTTAAAGACAAATTAAAACAAACAAAACACAAACAATAAGTCCAAGAATATACAAGTAGTGTGTTGGTTGTTATACAGAGTTTTTTGTCACCCTTTCCTAACCATAATTACAGTTACATTACATATTAACTCATATTAATCAACCTTTGAACTGTAAACTTGTTCATTAATACTTTACAAGGTGACTATTCTAAAATTTTTTGTTGTCTAGCCATTGATAGAAACAATCCCAAATTTCATAAAATTGTTTATCCTCTTGTTTTCTAATTTCAAATGTCAATCTACTCATTTCTGCACATTCCAACATTTTCTTAATAATTTCCTCCTGCAATGGTATTTTCTCACTTTTCCAATTTTTAGCAAATACAATCCTAGCCGCTGTTAATATATTTACAATCAAATATTTTTTTACTGTATATATCAGGTAGAATTCCCAATAAAAAAAATTCTGGTTTCAAATCAATATGTTTCTTTGTCATTTTTTTCCAGCCACAAACATATTTTAACCCAATACTTTCTAGCATTCCCACAGGTCCGCCACATATGATAATATGAGCCAGGAATCTGATGGCATTTCCAGCATTTTTCAGATTTATTCTTGAATATTCTTGCAATTCTAGTCGGAGGGAAGTGCCATCTATAAAACATCTTATACAGGTTTTCTTTATATGCTGTTGACATTGTCATACTATAATTTTGAGACCACAATTTTTGCCATTTTTCTAAGTCAATCCCATATCCAAAATTTTTTCCCCACACAATCAGGTCCGTTTAGGTCCGTTTGGACCAGCCAGAAGCAAAGATATCAGCTTCAATTGTGGAGCTCCAAGACTGTAGCTGTATTGCAGCGACGTAGCTCCACCTCCCCTTTATCCTTTATCCAGAGTAAGTACGGGACCTTTTACACAGGGATCTTTTATACCCATGGGAAACCTATTCGAAATGCATAGAGCAATCCAGAGTAAGTGCCTGTAACATCTTCCCATAGTTACTCTGGATTGTAGGGTTAATTACTTTTATTAATGTTAGAAGTTGTTGTGTATAGTTAGCATCACTTGTTTGATTCTCTTACTACAGAAGCTTGAATTCAGTGTCAAGCCCATGCATATTCTAAGGAGCAATGTTGTTAAATATGTTATATTGCTAGAGCACCATGCTATGGACTGATGTATCGTTGGTTCCATTGACGTATGGTGGCAGGGTGGTTGTGGGCAGAGTAAAATAGATGGCTTTTCTGCCTTTTTGTTTGTGCAGCATTTCATTCCCACACTAGAACTTGTGCACATTCAGTCCCATGGACTTGTCAACGGTTGCAACAGGAACAAATTCCTTTCTATTAGCCTTCCATTTGCCAAAATTCATGAAGTTCTGCCTTCTTATGAGATTGCACCAGGGATACAACCAGTGCTTTTCTTCTGGTTGTACGCACTGGTACACAGTATCGCCACCTTTTCTCCAGAAAAGGCACTGTTAAAAGACCCTTCCAGCTGGGGAGAATGGGGAAGAAGCAAGACAGCCATAGCTGGATGTTGTTGGAGGTGATGGGAGCCCTGTAATCACCCCCTGACCTGCTGCTACAGCCACCTGGCTTCCTCCATATTTTTCCCTGCTGGGAAGGGAAACCCCAGGGACATAGTCAAGCTCCCTCCATCCTAGGCTCTGGAAGACCCATGCATGGCTAGGACTCCCAGAGCCTGGGATTGAGGAAAGAGGATCCTATTCACCCCACTCCCGGCTCTGAGTGCCTCATGGGATCTAAGCGCCTGGGGTGGGGATGAGCTTCACCCACTTCCCACTTTCCCCAACCCCAGGCTCTGAGCACCCCGTGTGCTTCTCAGCACTTGGGGTGGGGGAAGGTGATTACTTTCTTACACCCACCCACTTTAGCATCCTGCTAAACTGTGCGGGATGCTCAGAGCCTGGGGTGGACAGAAGAACGTGATGCTCATTCCCCCACCCTAAGCACTGAAAGGTTGGTCATTCCTGACTTGTGTAATAATAATGCATAAAGTGATCCTAGTAGGCAGTTTTTCAGACAATCTTAGCACATATATTCTCTGGTTTTTTTTTTTCCTTTCTTCCTGGTCCCGGAGGCTCAGGTGACATATTCTTTGACATATAATACACTCCTTTCTCCATTTGTCAGTTTCCAATCCATTCTGAGCATGAAATATATTAAACTAATAATAATAGCACCATATAAATAAGCAAAATGCAGTTTGGAGAAATCAATCATTTTTTTCTTCCAGTTGATTTTAAAGAATAGGCACCTGGCGCTTAACAAGACCATAGACAATCAGCTAAAGAATAAAAGAACGAGAAGAGAAAAATCAGGCAGGAAAAAAATCTACAAACACTGGGAAGCACATTTATTCTTTGGCTGCTCTGTACTCTGGGGGATGTAAGATTAGAATCAATGGCAGAAAGTCTAGAGAGTTACACAGGGATAAAAGTAGCAGGTATAAGTAGCAGCAGAATCCATCACATATTGATCCAATATGTGCTAAACTATTACATTATAGGAATTATTCCCCCAACACGGCATGGGTTTTGAAGCATTTAGAAAGACAGGAGTTTTAAATTCGACAAGACAATGTGACATTCTCTGAAAATTAGAGAGAAAGGTATGAATAATGGCTAGGTTGGGAAGATAATTAGGCAGTGCTGGTGACATTTTGTTGTGAACCTGAAATGTATATTTTACTTGTATGCAGTTTCTTCAACAATGACCGGATTCTAGCAATTTCACAAAAGAAAAAAAATGTACTGGTGATCAGTATGGTTAACATGACACATTTAAAAAACAAAAACTATGAATCCATTAATTTTAGTGAAATAATTTGATTTCCAACTTAACAAGGGAAATAAAAACTAACCTTCAAATTTATGGTAGATCAACATGTGTTCTTTTTCACCTTGGCTGCCATTTCAGTTGTTTTTTATGAACATTGTCTCATCTGTCATACCCTCAAGGGGTTGATCTGTTCCACTTGAGTTAGTAATTTTACTATTTTGCTTTGTAGGCCTGGCTGATCCCATGGGCCACAGTTTGCTGATCAAACTGAAAAACACCTTATCCCTCCAGTAGTGGAAGTGGCCACAAGAGAAAATTCTGGCTAGATGTGGCTCTTTTCTGCATTTGTGTTTTATAGCATCCTATTGAATTTGTGACATGTTTTAACTACAGGTGTCCCCCCTTTCTGATAGTTCTTTTTCTGACAATACTGCTCTTACAACACCTTTCAATTATACCCAGAACTAATTCATTCAACAGATTCTTCACTCTTTCAACCTCTTTCTACTGGTTTAAAGGATAAAATTGTCTTCCTGGATGTTGAATTGCATGTGACATGGTGATCAAACTGTTTTTGGCATTTCCTTATGACTTTCTTCAGTAAGTAACCATCATTCATTGTCCACACATGCCTTTGTTCATTTTACTATAATTTGTTGTATATTTAGGGACAGCCTAACTCACATGGCGTATCTTCCCTTGATACTGTTGGGAAGTTGGTGTATGCCTGTACAGTGGTCTAACCCCTCAGGACTGGTGCAGAAGTGCCTTACGGCACTTTTGTGACACCTCCCAGGGCAGCAAGCACAGGACTTATGCTAGAGCTTATGCCGGTCTAAGAGCACAATCCTAACCATGTCTACTCAAAAGTACGCCCCATTGTGTTCAATGGGTCTTACTCCCAAGAATGTATCTTTAGGACTGCAGCCTAAGTGGAGGTTAGGACTGCAGCATAAATTTAATTAAGCTCTATTTGCCATATATTTAGGCCTCTTTTCCCTATATTTAAAAGGACATATCTCAGACTCCATGTTGTCTGCATCAATTCACTATTAAGTGACAGAATCACATACACCCATGGCCCTGAATTACTCTTGTGTGAAACAGTAACTGAAACAATAACAGAAACAGCTTTCCCTCCAGTACGCATAGGGACTTTTCAAAGGACCTTGTGACCTATGTTGTCTTTCTGACGTGCCTACATTAAGTATCAGTGTGAAGAATTTTGCATATGGTGACAAAGAGGTAACGTTTGGGTTATAGAAAATCTGTGCAATTGTAAGTTTTGGCTCTCTGAAATTTGTGCTGAGATGCTTAATTAGATTCTATTCCACTCTTAGAATTTTACAAACATTTATATTTCCTGAAAATAATTTACTTTAAGCTTATCACATTTATGCAGCAACAATGAGGCTATATACCACAGTAGTGAAATACAGTGGAAAGAAATAGAACCAATGATGGGCCCAGCCTGGCCCAACAACTGGTTCCCCGGAAGTGGCCGGGGCCAGGCCGGGTCAGGAGGCAGGGCCGGGGTCAGAGGGCAGGGCCAGGGGCCAGGGAAAATTAAATTTAAAAAATTAAAAATGTCATGGGACTTACCTCTGAGTTGGGCTCTCAGGCTGCAGCGCCAGCCACACTTTCCTGGGAGTAAGTCCCATTGACTACTCATTGCCAATTCATTGACTATCATGGGACTTACTCCTGAGTAGTCAGGTTGGGCTCTCAGGCTGCAGTGCCAGCCACACTTTCCTGGGAGTAAGTCCCATTGACTATCATGGGACTTACTTCTGAGTAGTCAGGTTGGGCTCTCAGGCTGCAGCCCCAGCCACACTTTCCTGGGAGTAAGTCCCATTGACTATCATGGGACTTACTTCTGAGTGGTCAGGATTGGGCTCTCAGGCTGCAGCCCCAGCCACACTTTCCTGGGAGAAAGTCCCATTGACTATCATGGGACTTACTTCTGAGTAGTCAGGATTGGGCTTGCAGGCTGCAGCTGGGCTGGCCGGCCGCTGGAGCGCAGTTTCAGAGGGCACCCCGGCTGGGCACTTTTAAATTTGCCGCTCCCAGCGGCAGCCCGCCAAGGCACCCCACAAGCCCCAGCAGTGGCCGGGGAAAGGACACTCCAGCACTGGGGCTTGTGGGGCGCCTCGGCGGCCTACCGCTTGGAGCAGCAAATTTAAAAGTGCCGGCCGGGGTGCCCTTTGAAACTGCGCTCCAGCCAGAGCGTGAACCGATCCGCCTGGTTATCGCCCCCCCCCCCCCACGCCGCTACCAGATCACCAGTGGCGGGGGAATAGGAACATTTGGTTCTATAGAAATGGACAGAACCGGCCTGGGCCCATCACTGGAGAACATTTAGAACAATCACAGAACCAAAATCTGTCATGGAATCTTCCTGAACTAGACATACTAAAGCAGAACTTGGAACTGGGTGTTTTATATGCCTTTCAAATTGTAGGCACCAGGAATAGGATTTAACCTTATGGATCATTACAGTGGTACCTCGGTTTACGAGCATCATTCGTTCTGGAACCACGCTTAAACAAAACACTTGTATATGAAAGATAATTTTCCCATAAGAAATAATGGAAACTCAGACAATTCATTCCACAACCCAAAAATATTCATATAAAATGATTACAATATTATAATGTAATTCAAAATAATAAAGAAAATACAAAATATAAAGAAAGATAAAACAAATTAACATGCACTTGATCTGTTATGCTGCAATCTGCCCCTCTTACACAGGAGTGAGCCCCACTGATTATCATAGCACTTACTTTAGAGTAGATATGTAAGGTTAGGGCTGAAATCCTAAAGTCACTTTTCTGGGAGTAAGACACACTGAAGGCAATGGGGCTTACTTTTGAGTATAAATGGTTAGGATTGCGCTCTAAGGATGCAATCCAGAGTAATTATGGGGAGTCCTTGCTCCAGTATAAGAACAATTTACTCTGGATTGCAATATGAATTTCCCATAGGTTTTCACTGGGTGGTGCAGTAACTACAAGTGCATGTAAGAGACATGTAGTTACTCTGTATTGTAGTTACTCTGTAGTTACTCTGTATTGTAGGGTAAGTCTCTCAGGCTTCTTTCCATTGCCCACCTACCATAGAAATGAACCCCACTGATTATAACAGGACTAAAATTATAGTAGACATGAAAAACTAGGTCTTTCAGACTCTTTTTCATTGTCTTCAGTAAGCCCTGTTGACTGTAATAGGCTTACTTCAGAGTAGACATGTATAGACTCGTCTCTCAGGAAAGGCTGAGCAGGTGCTGGGCGAGCACCGAAACCAGCTATATCCTGGCTGGTACAATTTTTATATTTTTTTTTCTAAATTAAATAAGTCAAATCCATTTGTTTATTTTTTTACATCACAACCTGAAAAATGGCAAATTATTTCATGCATACTTTTGAACGTGTTTGATCAGACTACCAACCTGAAATGGTTGCTCTTTAGTTACTGTAGACCAATGGTATTCCGGCATTTCCGTCCAGGACCCTCTTTCAAATTTAAAAGTATGTCCAGAACCCCCTGTCATACTGTCTACTTGAAAGTAAGTCCCATTATGTTCAATGAGGCTTACTCCCATGAAAGCCCAATGCCAGATTCCAAGATGGTGGATTCATCCCTCTCACGATCCCCTGACCGCACTTGTCAACCTCTCCTATCTCTGTACATATTCAGGCAGTTATATAGCTTTAAGGGATTTAAGCATTAATTACAACATTGATGTATTTATCTGGAGTTTTGGAAGCCACTGACATAAGAACTGAGAGGAGCAGGGAGTCAACTAAGAGAGTTGATGGTGGTTTGTGTATTGAAATAAAGTACCCGTGCCATTAAAAAACTCATTCACCTGCTTATCCTCACTGTACAACAGTGAATACTAAATGCTCATCACCTTGAGAATCAGTTTAATTTTATTTTGCAAGATGAAACATCAGTTCTGAAGGGGAAAAAATACAATGGTTGGACATGTATAGTGATCACTGGTATTATTTTAAGCGTTTTATCTGCACAAGTTCAAGTTTATTACATAATAGTTTCTAAAAAACCTTCAGGGCTTCCATTCCAGGCAGCTCATCTGTATTTTTTCCCTCTTGGCCATTTTGAACTACAGAGAAATTTTTAACAGGATCTCTTGAGGACTAGAAGAACATGTAAAGTTCATGATTTACTCCTGGGGCCAATTCTGTGATCCCCAGAAGGATGTTGTTAGATAGGCAATCCAGTCATTTGGAGTCCCTAATCATCTTTGTTCCTCCTTCATAGGTCTTTGGGGGGAAATAATTCTCAGTGAGTGATAAATTTCCTTTCATGGAGCTTCACTGCAGGGCTGAAGGTCCCTCTTGGAGAGCCAGTTAATTATAAATCACATGCAGTTTCTGGCAAAATTTAGGACACGGGTTCCTTTCTTCTAATAAACAATGACTTTGGTTTTTACTCATCAAGCAAACAGTGATCATCAAGATTGTAAGAAAAGTAAACATCTCTTAACTATCAAGTTGTTACCTTTGGGTGAGAAAGTTTTTGTCTGACAACAGAATGCATACATGGATTTCTACATTTTATTTATTAATTAATTATTTTTCCCCACATTATATTGTCATTCCAAATGAGCTGAATCAGTCTCCTAAATTCTTTGTATGCCTTTCCTGAAACCCATGTGACTGTAGTCAAGTTTGGTGAAGAGATCGCATAACCAACAACCAAATCCTATGTTGCCCATTTTCCAGAGGAACAACATTGCCAAAATGATTGCAGGCACAATCCTAACCAATTTAGGCCAGCAGCATTCACTTGTCTTCCTCTTCCCGTGGCGGTATGGGGAGTCCATCACATGTCTGTTCATTGGCCTAACCCCCATTCCCCAACAGCGGTGCAGAAGTGCCTTCTGACACTTTTTTGCAACGTCCCCAGGCTAGCACAGGACTAGTTCTGGGACTTAAGGTGGCCTAACAGGGTTTTAGGATTGCAGCCTGACTCAGTATCCAACAGGGATGAGATAGATTCTGGAGAATCCTTGCATGAATAATAGCTCTGCAGTGATAACATGAGTAATACCATGAGTATCAGCTCTGCAGTCCCAATGGGTCTCCTTGGAGCTAAACTCCTACTGAGTGGGTGCAGAACCAAGGGATTCTAGCTAGGGCTTTCCAGCCAGGGAAGGAGCACAGGAATTAGTAGTAGACTCAGCTGATGTCTCTTTCCTTTCTCAATCTGAATCCTCCTCTCTGTCTACACAGTTCCATCCCATTCTTACCTCCTCCTGCTCCCATAAAGCCTTGCCACCAGCTGGCAGTCATACTTACTCCAGATCTCTCCAATGCTGGGTTGTCCTAATGCTGATGCCCAATATTGAATTGTGCTTCCTCTGTGCTGACAGTACACATATACTGCCAATAAGAAAGTGCTTGATGGCACTTTCACAACACACCCATCACCAGCGATATGAGTGTACCAACAGCACTGTGCACCTTAATAAGAGGTGATCATTTAAAGTACTCAAAAAGATATTGTCTAATATTTTTTTTTCAAAAGGGACAGAAACTTACACTCTGCAGGCTCATAAGACTTCTGGCTTTTTAATGCATTTGGATTTTAAAAAAATATAGGCAGAAAGGGAGTCCAAGGCACAGAAAACATGTCCATTCTGATAGAAATAATGAAATTTTTATGTACATTTACTCAGAAATAAGTCTCCCTCTGATTGATAGGACTAAATCCCATCTAAATGCATATAGACTAGGAGCATAAGGGAAGAAAGGAAAATTTTAAAAGCATCTTCAAAGTCAGCTCTAAAGAGCTCAACTACAGAGCCAGCAACAGTCACAAAATCCTATGTACTAAGTGCCCCTTTAATGACTCATTCTTGAATGTGTAGATTTACTGTATATTGAATGAAAAGCATTTTATTGGGATGGTGCTATATTTGTTTGATTTGCAATGCCCTATTCACAAACCTCTGTTGAGGTTGAAATCTTCAAATGATGATGACTATATATGGATGGCAGCTCTGAGTCTTTGGTAGTACGTCTTATCAAAACAAGAAAAGAAGAAGTGGAGCTAAATGGCAGTAACCAGATGCTGCTGTATAGCCATTGTGCCAATCAGGCTCTTTATATATCTGAAGAACTGAGAAGCTAAAACTGTCCTTCTGACTGGTTGTTAGAGAAAGGATAGCCAACTGGCATTGCACAATTATTTTGTGTTATCTGACTGTTCCTTGACATAGGAATGCATTCACAGCTTCCTGACACTTGGTCAACCCTATCAGGAAATGCCATGCTTTGCCCATAAGTGAGAATGAAGACATGGCATAGAAGACACTGACTATATACTGGCATTTCCCCAACATTACATGCAAGCAGACCAGCAGTGAGAGCTCCTCAACAACCCCAACAACTCATATACAGCAGAGTGTGGTTCATCTCAGGCTACTGACACATTTGCTGTCACTTGTTCTGCTTCCTTTCCTCTCACCCGCCTGCAACACTGATACTATATCCTCTTTCCTAAGGGGTGATGCAGACTGCCTGCAGGCTTACAACTTAACACTCTGTTCTTCTGGTATGTGCGTTCATTTATTCACTCGTTTTGTCCTTGGTGATATTCCACACATATGTCCCTGTAGGACTGTTTCAAAATGATTAAGCAGTATCTTCTGCTCTACACTCAGACTTCCACCTTCTTTCCACTCTGCTAAATTATCTGTAACCATCATCATCAAGTTGCTTCAGGACAAGATCACAAGCTCACTTAAGTGCAGTAACACCTTGAAGTTAGTTGGGATGTTCAATATTTTACATTTGGTATTCCACGGTTCTGTGGCTGCAATTCATCCTCATACTTAGGTTAGGAAGGAATTCCACCTCAAGACATGTAGTATCTCCCCCTTAACATATGCGTGTTCCCTATCCATGGTTTCATTTATCCACAGATCAAAATACTTCCAAGGCAGTCTTCCCTTCTCTCCTACTCAGCAGCAATACCTTCTTACAATTCATAAACTGGTAGTTACACTGCATTGCCATGTGGGAATTTAATTAAGATCAGGCTGTTGGTTAATTGGACCAGCTAAGTGACCATTCTGAGTTTTTCCTTATAATGAAAATCCTTCATGACAAAACATTCAGTAGGTATTTTACAGTACCTACTGTCACCCTGATCAACCTGTGGCCTCTCTGATCAGGCTTCTTTATTGCCATTCTGTGACCAAATCCTGTGGCTGAGCAATAATGTCTTCAGCTCGACTTCTTCTATTTCTGGAAAATAATTTCTTGTTCAGAAGATGCACTGCACAGAGAAAAAGCACAAGCTGCACTTGAAATCAGAAGCACCAACAAACCCACTGATATCATTGATTTCTTGGTGCTTGAATCACTGAACTCCGTTTTCATCTTTCTATTTGTTTATTTCCAGCATGTTGATTCCAATTTTGACAGTATAGGGCTTCAAAGAGGGGGGACTTATAACCAGTGGCATAGTTAGGGGAGCTGCAAGGGGAAGCAGCTGCAGTGGATAGCGAGCTTGGGGCAACAAGGTGAGCTTGACACTGGTGGCTTACAGCACAATCCAGAGCAACTAATCTGTCCACATAAGAGCCCTTAGGTTGCCCTATCTATCACTAGGCTGGAGCAACTGCAAGATGCTCCAGCCCAGTTACTCTGGAAGAGGCTTAGGGCAGAGCAAGGCAACATAGGGTGCCCTAAGAGAGGTGGACCTGCTTTGCCCTAACTGGGGCAGCCTAAGCAGCTCAGGAGAGGCAAGTTTAGGGTACGTTTAGCATTGCCTAGGGCAGAGCAGTTACTCTGTATCCAAAGCCTGTTTCAAGGCAGAAATGCCCTCTTCCAGTTCCTCAGAGATATACCACCTCAGGAGCAGGTATAGTAATGAGTAGACCCATGGGGTCCATGATAAGGCCTGAGTAAGAATGGTAGTGTTGACCAAAAATCTGAGTTCTTGGCCAGCTAGCTGCAATCCCTGCCTCTCAACCTCAGGATATGGCACAACTATGGCAGCCCACTAACCTCAGGATACAGCAGGCTACTCCAAGCATCCATCTTGCACTAGAAGAACTGCAGCTGTAACTGGTAGTCAGGAACTGCTGGGCTTCCTTATAATGTAGGCACCACAGCTGTTCCTTCTTCAGTGTGATCTGAGGGGGGTCTACTCAGGAGCAAGCCCTCCCCAGCTGTCACTGACTTAGCATGCTCTGGAGCAGTTAGGGCAGCCCAGGCTTCCTGACTCTCTGGATGCAGCATAACTTTCTGCTCTGGATACAGAATAGTTAGGAGAGTGCAGTTAGGGCAGAGCAGGTTGAACTTGCTCTGGATTGTGCCCTTCAATTGTGAAAATAAAATAAAACCCATATTATGAAACCCATATTATAAAACCCATATGAATAAAACCCATATTATATAAATTGTTGTATAGGTAGTTTAATGTAAAATGTAATGAAATAATGCTGTGAAATTGCATTGAAATATTTATATTCTATCAAAAGATATTGCCAGTCATCCAGACAATGAAAATACAAAAGCCTATGGAACAAAACGTGGATTTTAACTCAAAACTTCTTCTATACTAATAAAAGGCTAATTCTGTTTGTCTGTCCATCCCATAACCCTCTATCTCTACACGACTGCTCTACATAGACATATTATACCATTTTGGAATTGGGATTAACCCCCACACATTATCCAACCCCACAATCCACACCCACACACATCCTAAACCCCTCCAGCTCTGACTGCATCTGCTCTACATAGACGTATTATACCTTTTTGGAATAAGGATGATCCTGGGATTAATCCCCACACACAGCCCAACCCCACACTTCACATCCATACACAACACAATTCCACACACATTTTCTTGCTCTACCCACACTTGCCCTACATAGACATATTATAACACCCAGCATTGGGATTTGTGGCTGGATGAGGAGGGAACAATTAAAAATTCAAATTTGAAAATAACTGACAAAACCTACAGTGAGGTTTTCAAGTTCCATGGACTGAATTGAGGAATTCAAAGTTATTTCTTCAAAATGGCTGTTTTCTAAGCTGGACCAGAAGTACCTTTAGTTTAGTCCGCAGGAGCTGGCTTAAAAGTCCATACGAAATGTGGCTTTTAAGCTAGTGACCTAAAAGACTGATTGCTCTGAGAGCCAGTTAGATGTAATTATGATATTATCATGAAATGATATGATGTGCTTTCCATGATGAAAGCACCCACTAGGAACTGGTTTTTGGAAATTCAAACTGGAAGGGGGTGAAAAGGGGTCAACGCATTTTTGTCGCTATACTTTAATTGAAGAATTGCTGACTGATTAATGCTCTGCCCCATACCCTAGGCCTAGAACTCATCTCCAGCTCTAACCTTTTCAGACATTGCATATTCAAAATATAATTGCCAAGAGTTGAGATTCTCCACCAAAATAATTATGGCTGCTATTGTTTTCACAAAGCTAGTTCATCACAGAATGTCAGTGAAATGCATGCACTGGCATAGACAGAAAATCTTATCTCTAAAAGCTTCCTGTTGAATGAATGTTCCTACATTCTACCAACACATCAATATTAAATGTGCATCTGTATTACTTAACACTGTATGTCATTACACATCACAATTACCCAGGAGAAGTGCTTAGGTAGATATGAAAAAGGCAGAGATAAAAAAGCCAGAATAGACAACACAGAATATTGAATCTAGATTATTTGAATGGCTAAAATACATGTGCACTTGTAATGATTTTATGAGCTTTTATGCATAATTTACCAAATGATATCCAAATCAAACAATAGCAACGGTAAACTAGCTAGAATGCAGAATGCTTTGCGAGTACGTATTCTGGATGATGGATAATATTGTGGGGCAAATCAGATTTTGTCACATCACTGTCTGCCAAGATCTGACTAAAGGCCATTGAGGATGCATGCAAACAACTACCAAGTGGTAAGGTAATGAAGTATGCGTATAGTTATTTGGTAAGCCAATTGTCTGATTTCTCTCCATTTTTCAGACACTTGCACATGTGCCTGAGCACACAAGCTCTTCCCCATCCCCAAAATGCCTTCCTCATCTCCTCACACACTCCCAGACCACCACATCAGCCTAGCTGTGCTGACTTGAAGTTACCTCTTGCCTTGGCCAAGCTCCAAAGTCAGGGAGAAAGTGCTTTATGACACTTTCATGAACATGATGAGCCAGTAAAAGGAACTGGTGTTGGCCCAAGGCAAATTTGGAACTGTACCCTCAGTTTCATACTTGAAACTTCTCCTCATAATTGTAACCAAATTTACACATGGTTGGGGAGGGGGGCAACCATCATGCAGTTTTCATTCACTCCAGCATTATGTCTTTTCCTATGGCTGCTGGTGTCTTTTGAATGCCTTGTTTTAGATTGTAAGCTCTGCGGAGGCACAGAGCCTACTGCTGCTGCTGTTGTTTTGCTCTGTAACTTCTTTATTATTTTTTAATGGAAATATAGTGCAGATGGAGTAGTACAAGCTACACCTACTTATCCATGGATTGTGTATCTGAGGATGTGGCTCAATATGGGTCTCCCAGACCCACTCTGAGCCAGATTTGGCCAATAATTGGAAGGTCTCTTCTGCAGGGTAACCTGATGCTAGACCCCAAAATGTAGGACAAGGTCCCCCCGAAGTCTGGATTTTCAGATGACAATCCAGACTTTCAGGGGAGCTTGTCCTACATTTAAAAAAATGTTTTTAAAAAATGTTTTTAAAAAATGTTTTTAAATGTAGGATGTCCTCAAAAGGAGCATCTCTCCTGGGACCCCTTGCCGTGTGTGCATCTTCACTCTTGCCAGACCTGGCCTCTGGCCTCCATTAGAGAGGCTGCTGCACTCATGCGCAGTCAACAACTTTTAAAAATGGCTACCTGGACAGCAGCAATGGACCTGATGCGCACTGGAGCAGCCAGTAAAGTCACATAAGCACTTCCCCAGCCCTCCAGATGGCCAGACATTTGCATACTGGACTGAACAGTCCAGTCCAGTATGCAAAAGCTGGACATGTCTGGCTGTTTCTGGCTTTATGGGAAGCCTGCCCTTCAAGGCCCTCCAAAGATCTTTCTGTTGGCTGTAGAAGCTGCGCACAACTTTCATGGGCTATAAAATTGTTGCTTTATTATTGTTTTATTTCATCTTATGTTTTATTTTATTTAAAAAAGTTTGGTTTATTATTTTCAATTTAAATTATTCTTTTAGATTTATTATTATTATTATCTTATTGTATTTTAATGTGATTCTATGTTGTAATCCACCTTGGATGCCACAGTGTGACAGGGGCAGGCGAATCATCATCATCAACATCATCCTCATCATCGACCAGTTTCCCTATCTGCAGTCTGATGCGGTACAGTCCATTTTAGCACCTTAGGGCACAGCTATGTCATTCTGCTGTCAATCTTGTTCCAGACCTTAGAATTTTATTAATAACTGCTTTTGAAGGAATTAAATTCTGCCTCTGTGGGCTAAATTTACAGCAATCCTACAGAGAACTCTAAATCTACAGGAATTAATGTGCAGCTAGTTTTTAAATTTTAGCTTAAACTTTAGCCTTCCTTCTTAAATATGTTATCCTTGATTTAGCCTTCAGTGTAAGAGGATTTTAAAGCAGATGAGTAAATAACATGTACGTAACTTTTCTCCCAGGACTCAAAATCCCTTGTTACCTTATTAGTATGCTCTGTCATTATGGTTCTCTCTCTCTCTCTCTCTCTCTCTCTCTCTCTCTCTCTCTCTCTCTCTCTCTCTCTCACACACACACACACACACACACATTGGGGCTCTCTGTTCGAAATTACTACCATACTGTGCAACAAAATTTTCTGCTGTCACTACAATAATAAAAAGAGGCCTTTCCACTACACTACACTACCTTTCCATTACACCACACAACATTACACTTTCCTTTCCACTACAGACTTAATTTATACACTATAAACTTATGTTGTATTTCTTTATATATTAGACAGTTTTAATTGATTGATATGTTTTAAACTAATGAATTATTAGTCCATTTAGCTTAAATGAATCTATACTGCATTAACAAAACATGACCAGAAGTGCCTTTCTGAAAAAAAAGTGTAATGGGACCAAAAAAAAAAAAATGCATTCGGGTGCACATTTACTCCCGAGTCCTAATCCTTTGACAGCAATAGTGTGACAAGCTGAACATCTTACATAACATATGGCTGGAGAGCTAAGGAACATGAGGATTCATTTCCCCATCTAAACAGCCCACCTCCCTGTCCCATCTCTTGCTTTTGTTCCCCTTCATATCACAACTGCTTTCAGTTAAACAAATCATTTCCATCTTTCCCTTTCTGCTCTCAGGGATCCTGTCCTTCTTCCTTATCTCTCACCGTCAAGGGTTCTGCATCCATCTGTGTGTGGTAGATAGAGTCATTTGGAAAAGCAGGGGAGGTGATCTCGCATTTAGTAGGGTGGAAGGGGGAGCCAGGCTTCCGGGATTTGCACTTCACTTTTCTACCAACCAGAGTAAATCATTCAAGGTCAATGTCTGTCTGTCACTACATGGCAGGGGAGGCCTCCTGATTCATACCCAAGGACCATCTTTGAAATGTATCGTGAATGGGCTGCAGTGAAAAGTGCCCTTCCAGACAACCTGTTCCCCATTCTAACTTAATTCTCATAAAAGTGTGTTATATGCCACTATTCTGGTTTTATGCCAAAAACAATGGGAAGACTAGATCTGAAACATGTATACATCTGTTATATGTTTCTGTTGTACATCTGTTGTTTAAATGTCACTTAATGAGGTTTACATCTCATCACAGTTTTGTTCTGTAGCATATATAGCTGAGGCCTAAAGCACATTTAATAGGGTTGAAAGGTAATCAAAAACCACATTGTGAAATTGGAGAAGGGCAGATTTTATTTATTTTATTTGTTTGTTTTTGGGATTTTTACCCTGCCTTTCTCAGCCAGGCCAATTCAAGGCGGCTTTTCAACATCCCCCCACCTTTTAAAAATATCAGTTCATATTCAAGATTATCTTAGGGGACATAATTTTGTCTCAACAATACATATGAAGTGTTGGTACTCCTACGTCTGGATGGTTATCACATAGAAAGTTTTTCTGTTTAGCTAGCCCTGAGCTTAGTGGCTCAGAGAATGAGATGTGAGTTTCACATCTGCCAAGTCAGTGACCTTCAGCAAAACTGTCAGCATTCCTTCTGTAATTTGGGATAATTATACTTTTACAGTTGTAAGGATTTTGTCAAGATAAAACTTATAAGAAATATTATACAAATACTATTTCTCCAGTCTTTCAGTGAAGGCTTATACAGTAAGTCAGGCCTAGATGAAGTTCACCTGATATCCCTAGTACAAATAAAATAGATTATGCGTATGGTAGCCTCCCAGTAACTTCCGTGCTCAAGATGCCATCCCTCTGTTGGAAAATTTTAGACTACCTATAACAGATAACTGTTTACTGAGATTGCAGTCCTATAACACTTTCCTGAGAGTAAGGCTTCAATCCAGAGCAAATTCAGCCTGCTCTGACCTAACTGCACTCTCCTAACTATTCTGTATCCAGAGCAGAAAGTTATGCTGAATCCAGAGAGTCAGGAAGCCTGGGCTGCCCTAACTGCTCCAGAGCATGCTAAGTAATTGACACAAGGGGAAGACTTGCTCCTGAGGAGACACCCCTCAGATCACACTGAACAAGGAACAGCTGTGGTGCCTACAGTGGTGACATGACTTTGCACATCATCTGGTGCGGAGGTCTGTGCGTCATCCCTGGGATGCGCCCCCCCCACCTGGACTGCACAGTCACCAAAGCTGGCGCCTGCGCAGTTGTTTCTGAAGCCAACTGGCTCCAGAAAGAGTACTGTGCAGGCACCATCTCTGACACCTGCGCAGTACTTTTCTGAAGCCTTTTGGCTTCGGGGGAGACTGTGCAGGCGTCAGAGTTGGTGCCTGTGCAGTACTCTTTCTGAAGCCATTTGGCTGCCGCTCCGCCTCCTGAGTGAGGCCGAATGGCTGTGCAGAGGCGCGGACTTTCTCTGCTCTAAGGAAGTCTCCTCTGAAGCTGTTCGGCATGCTCAGTGTGTTTCTGCGCAGTGCATCTCAGATGGCCGTTCAGGCCAGCTCCTCAGACAAGTGTCAGCTTCTGGCTGATTCTCCGCCTTGGAGCAGGCCTGAATGGGTGTGCTGACACCCAGGGCCTGCCAAAGGACAGTCAAACTCCTCTGGTACATCACCCCATACAGAGTGCATCCCCAATGCAGCCCACACCAGCCGCACCAGTCTGGTGATGCCACTGGGTGCCTGCCTTATAAGGAGTTCCTGATGAGATGCCAGTACATTCTACAGTGAATACAAGGGGCTTCTTGGAGTGGCCTGCTGTATCCTGAGGTTTGTGGGCAGCCGTAGTTTGTTCCATATCCTGAGGTTGAGAGGAAGGGGTTGCAGCTAGGATGGCCAAGAACTCAGATTTTTGGTCAGCACTGCCATTCTTACTCGGGCCTTATCATGGACCCCTATGGGTCTACTCATTACTATACCTGCTCCTGAGGTGGTATAACTCTGAGGGCTGGAAGAGGGCATTTCTGCCTTGGAAACAGGCTCTGGATACAGAGTAACTGCTCTGCCCTAGGCAATGCTAAACATGCCCTCAACTTGCCTCTCCTGAGCTGCTTAGGCTGCCCCAGTTAGGGCAGAGCATGTCCACCTCTCTTAGGGCACCCTATGTTGCCTTGCTCTGCCCTAAGCCTCTTCCAGAGTAACTGGGCTGGAGCATCTTGCAGTTGCTCCAACCTAGTGTTAGATAGGGCAACCTAAGGGTTCTTATATGGACAGATTAGTTGCTCTGGATTGGGCTGTGAGTCCCATAGAATAGGACTTATTTCTGAGTAGACATGCTTAGGATTGCACCTTTAGTAAGATAGTAAGTTCAGTTCATACACATCTCTCTCAACTGCACAAATGGGAGTTATGCATGGATGGGACTCCATTTGAAGCAACAGTCTCAGTCATCTCATTGTGGACATAGTGTGACACTCCTTGGTCATGCTCATTGTACTTCTAGCTTAGTATATATTTAAACAGTGATGAACAATCAATGGCAGAATTTTTTCACAATCATTTAAATGAGAATTAACTTACAATGGTATTCTTTGTAATGGAGCGTGTGCTTGAGTATAAACACAAACGATTTCACTAAACTCAGTCACATAGAGTAGTAGCCTTAAAATTTGGAAGACAGCTTTGTTTATCATTTTAGATTATTAGCATTTGCATTCATGAAATCGATGATGGAACATGTGGCCCTGTTTTGAAACTCAGTGTCACTAGAAGACAACTGATCTGTTTCAATATACACTTGTGAATGTGGGTCTCAAACCTTCAAATGGGTGCTGAGGATGCAATCCTAACCTATTTAGCCCAACACAACTCACTCATCTACCCATTCCCACAGTGGTGTGGGGAAGTCAGCACTGGCCTAAAACCCCAGGAGGGGAACAAAAGGGCCCCTTACGGCACTTTTGTGACACCCAGAAGCCAGCAAAGGACTTGTGGCAGGACGTGTGCAGCCTAACCAGGTGTTAGGATTGTTTTGCAGTTTCTGACATTAATCATAATTTTATTACATCATAATTCCTATAACTGGCCAGGTACAACAAACTTCAGCAGAAACAAGTCATGTTGCTAATGATCAGTGCATGTTCCATTAGTGCTAATTGAACAGTGATTTTTATTCTTGCTCATCCTTATAAATCTAGCAACAATAATTAAAATAGTACTTAGAATGTGCCATACTCCATACACTGTTGAAATCTAAATTAATTACGCTTTCATTCTGCCCTTGCAATTTTAATTTTTGTCTCACATCAGGACTTGATTGCAAATTAGTGTTCACTCCTACATCATCAGTTATTGACAACAAACCTTAGTAAGATTTAGCAGCATTTGAAGGGTCTGATCCAAAGATGATGAGAGTTTGAGGCCTAGAAGCAAAAGACAAAGTAACAGAGTGTTATGATTATGGATTTTAATATTCTTCCGACCTTGCCAACGTCCAAACATTCAGCCTTGTACATAGCAAAATCCATTTTCATAAGACTTTGCTTAAGGAAGCTGCAAGTGGTAACATACTCTATTAAAATCTATGTGCTGTATCATTGCACATTATGGATACACTTTGCACAATTTTTCACCTAATGTTTGAAGGAGGGAAGGTGTCATAAAATAGGAACAGAAATACTGAAATGGCTATAATCTCTTCACAAAATGGCTATGATCTCTTTACATTTACAAAAAATAATAAAAATGATAATAAAATATTTACCAGAGCTTTGCCAGCTTCGAACAGCGCAAATTGAATTGCAGCATGTCTTGTTTAGGCAATAAGCTGG
The DNA here is from genome assembly GCA_030015325.1 of Cryptoblepharus egeriae. Taxonomy (NCBI): domain Eukaryota; kingdom Metazoa; phylum Chordata; class Lepidosauria; order Squamata; family Scincidae; genus Cryptoblepharus; species Cryptoblepharus egeriae. Next base: position 63,478,639 of record JAREYC010000001.1, on the reverse strand, counting down.
CTTGATTTCACTCTAAGATATAGGCTAGAAATGAATGTCAGCTTTCTTAATACATTAAGGCACACTTGGATTCTCAAATTCAGTGGTTTCAAATTATTTTTCAATCCACTTACTTAGGATGTATTTTAAACAATTCTTCTATAGCACTTTCTGCATGCACAGTGTTGCATGCCCTTGGATGGACGCATACAGGATTTCAGTCACTAAGGAAAAAGAGCATGTACAAGAACTCTATCCATCAATACCCCAGTTTACCAAAAACATTACTTTCATAAGATTATTCACTGTTACCCAGGATTAATTAGTATAAGCTTCACATTGTCCCTCAGATAATCTTTGGTAAGCCAGGTCAACAAGCTGAAGTCATCTAGTCCACAAGCCAAAATCTGACAGGCTCAGAGCTTAGTTTGGGAACAAAAGCACCCAACCCAAGTTGCCGGCCAAACAATTGGGGCAGGAGACTTACCCCCAAATCCAGAGTAACTACGGGAACACATAAGAGACTTTATGTGCACCCATAGTTGCACCACCTAGTGAAAACATATGGGAAATTCATGTTGGAATCCAGAGTAAGTTGTTCTTACACCGGAGACAAGGACTCACTGTAGTTACTCTGGATTTGCCCTTAGTCAAACTCCACCCTTGGCATTTTTGCTGCTCAGCAACCCAAAAATGCAACTGTGGCATTATGTAATCACTAACAACCATATTGACCTTTAAAGAAAGCAAGAAAAAATGATGTCCCTGGTCTAGACATTAAGAGATTCCCCTAGGTCAGTTTTTCAATTTGCCTTCTGCTGAGCCTGATGCTTCTTCTCTACTAAGGTCCTCTCCTCCACTTAAAAAAAAGTACATATCAATGGTAGTAAACATATCGAAATTTTTTTTAATTATATTAATATAAAAATATGATATGGTTTTTAAAAAACCATGATGTGGTGTAAAAAAACATACCAGTGGTACTAAACTACTTTTGGTGATGACATCACCAGTCCTGATGTAGAAAAAGTCCTAGAGCTACTCCTCCGGCTTCCCCTTAACTATACCCCTATTATGAGCCAGCTAGCTAAAATCCTATTTCTAATCAAGAATCTAGATTACAACCACAGGCATACTCTGAACAAATGAAAAACCCTCTTTTAAACCATTTGTGAAGCAGGCTGATTATTATTAAAAGGCCATTTCCAAATCTGCATCAAGTGCTACTGACTGCCTCCACAGAGTGTCCTTGATACGTGCTGATGATTCTTCACTTACAGAAGGGCTACCAGGGTTTTTGACTTGACCACACAAGTGTATGTGAAACATTGTTAGATAATGGCTAGATCAGGGTGGCCCAACTTTGGGCAGCTGGGGGATGGGTGGGCAACTGGGTACGCTATCTGAGCTGGGCCAGCATGAGCCTCTTACAAGATATTGGCAGTGGCATGATGATGTTGTCACCAATTACTTCTGCATTCTTGCTTCTACCCCACTCCAGTTGATGGGCATGAAGACCCTCAGACGCCCTCAGGAAAATTTCTCAGTTTGCTTTCTATTGAGTGATGCTTTTTCTTGGTGAAAGATCTTTGAAAAAATTTCAAAGGTAGCAGCAGTTTGCCATTTTGAAGACATCTCTGTTCTTGCTGTGAAGGAAGTCCTGGAGACCCATTTTCCTGCTTTACCTTAACTGCATCCTTGTATTTTTACTAAAGCAATATCTTTGTATTTGTTCTTTAGCACAACAGCCTTAGAATGCAACATCCTAAGGATGCAACAGCCTAACAGCCTAAGAATGCAACATCTAGCACAACAGCCTTAGGATGCAAAAGGATTTGGCCTGGCAAGGAAACTTCAATATGGAATATGGAATGTGGGTGTTCCAATGTGCAGACAATCTATACTGTAAAATAGATGAGCTACCAGTTTAAATCAGAGTAGTGTGTATGAGTGGCCACCACAAGAGGATAAAAGTGCAATCTGAAAAGCTGTAATTCTTAGGACACTTACTGGGCAGTAAATTCAATTGAAATCAATGGGAATTATACCCAAATAGATTGAAGTACAGATGTTTGTGCATCTGAACTAATTTGGTTCTCTCTAAGCAGTTAATGCAACTGGCTGAAAACTACAGTACCCTCCAAGATCTCCTTAATGTGTCGGTAAGTTCAGAACAGCAATCAACGTATAATCCTCTTTCACTCACAAATCATAGGCTGAACTTGGTTAACTGCTACAATCCGTGTGGTTTTACAGCTTGCTTAAGTCCATTTGATGTGACTTTTCTAGGGCTCAATATAGACAAAAACCTGAGCTGCATCCAGTTGGTATATCAGGTTATGCAACAAACTGCTTTTCCTGGCTGGTTTGCTTTCCAGATGGGATTATAGAGAACTTTCCGCAGATATTTTAAGCTTCCTTTAATATTTCCTAGTTATTACATTATGATTGTGTCAGGCATACTTTATGTTTACTATCATTTTCATTTTTCCCCATAGACCAGTGCAATATACTCATATCAATGCTCGATTCTGATACATTTGCACAGCAGTAATTCTATTGATTTCTATGTAGGTTGCTTTCAAGGAAGTTGGCAATAGAATGTTAACTTTCTGTGATGATGTTGCTTGCTGGGAGTTTCAAAGGCTGATTTACACTTTATCTTTGGTTTCAATGTACAGATGCCTGAGTATAAAAAAGAGACAATGAGTTCATTGCCTTTGAGTTCTATTCTGTTATCAGTTTTGGCATTTCTGATAAGAAGCTGTATTTTTTTCTTTTCAATAATGGTTCACCTGCCCTCGATATTTTATCATTGTTTTCATCCAGTTCCTAATTCCTAGAAACAACTGTGCAAAGGTCCTTGAAGGCTGATGTTAAAGACTATAGGGTTTGCACTCCTGCAGGTAGTCCACTGTTAAGGAAGCTCCTGAGTCTCAGAAAAAGAGAATTGTAACATCCTACAATTTGCCTTATCAAGCTTAGGCACTTATAAGGGACTCATATAGGCAGGCACCACAGCTGTTCCTTTTTCAGTGTGATCTGAGGGGGGTCTCCTCGGGAGCAAGCCTTCCCCAGGTGTTACTGACTTGGTGCCTACCGAGCATACTCTGGAGCAGTTAGGGCAGCCCAGGCTTCCTGACTCTCTGGATGCAACATAACTCTCTGCTCTGGCTTCAGAATAGGTGGGGCAGCCCAGCGGGGGCACTCCTCACTGCCCTCACTCTGGACTGCAGCCTAAACAGCAGATTTAATGCAATATGCAGCCTTTGAGAATTTGTCCCTGAAAAGGTGTAAGCCCTCTTACTTTGCTAGATCTGTGTAGGACTCCAGTCCTGATCAAACAAGCTCAGTGATTTTAAAATTCCCTGATCACAAGGTTTGAGAGTTTTCTTGAATAGTACCCTGTGGACTGGTTGTAAGAATGAACTCAAACATTGACCCTTGGGGGGCTTTTGCCAAATTCTGTCTCAGCTATGATTAGTGTTCAGTGCTTGGACTTCAAAGCAAAGAAACCCTTTTGATTTTCATCTGTGGGGTTTTTTTCCCCTCATGAAAGGCCCTTCCTCTCAAGCAAACGTTGACACAAAACTGAAACTCCACTTGAGCACAAAATATATGCACCATGCATCAACTAGTGCACATACTTTCAGGTGATTCATTTTTTCAGCCATATACAAGCTGGAAGTAGGTATGATCTGAAAAGATCATGTCTATATGTGCATGTGCCATTCACAATTGATACCTCTGAAATGTGAATCAGCCATAAATGTTCAACATGTGGCAGATGCCTGGATGCTATGAAGTCTGTCAAGGCTCTGATTATAACTAAAAACTAATTCATTCAAAAGGTTTTTGAAAAAGCTTAAGTCCATACTGTACAGTATTTCTTCAGAAATAAGTCTTTTAAAAACCCTGTCACTTCATTTTATTATGAAAATTGTTGGCTGTCTTTACTCCCCTTTCAACTGTCAATCCAATCTCCAATTTCCACTGATCATATTTCTATAGCTGGTTCCTCACAGATTTTCTTTTGATTGCTTGTGCTCGGAATCTGCCTATTGTTTATTAATCTAAACCAGCCATATGCTACTCAAAACCATTACTGGGGGAAAAATCTGCCTGATTTACCTTCGGAGGATGCTGTTGTTATTTTTCAAAGTGTATTAATTTTCCACTGACATCTGACACTATATATCCAGTTTTCATATCTGATGCTTTGGGGAGGGAGTGCAATTGAAGAGGAAAGCAGAAAAATGCTAATAATAATAACAACACACATTCATAAATATTAAAATTTGTTTTGGCTATTGCCTTGAAATGAAATAACCAATAATCTTTTAAGTCAATAATTTATTCAGTCCAAAGTTCTTATGCTCATAAATTGTGATCCTCATTTTTATATATGGTATAAGGAAGCAGAGAAAGGCAAGAGCCTCAGAAACCTTCTTGAGCAAAAGACGTGCAAAAAAGTAATATCTCATTCAGTGAGAACTGACATTCATGGGCAGTTTCTTATATTTGTGTAATGGGATATTTTAAAATGTTTTCTATTCTGGACAGTTGCCTGGTCCTCCTCCTTTCCCATTGGACCTCCTCATTTTTTCTTTCATTCACAATCCCACTAAATATGCACATTCCCACATGTTAATCCATCCTCATTAAGAGATGGAAAATTATATTTGTGCCCAATTATAATTATGATTATAAGTAAAAATTATATTTGTGCCCAATTATAATTATAATTATGTGCACATAATTATATATGTGACTTTTCAATGCCACATATAAAATTTTCCATGCCTACCTTAAGTATTGGCATCCATCAGCCTCGAAAGACTATGCTATTGTGCTCAATGCTTCATGCAAAGCAGAGCCGATACGATTGGTTCCAGCTGTGTCACAGAGCTGGGCTAAGGATAAGAGCTCACCCTGTCTTGTGAGGACCTGGGTCTCGAACCCTGGCCTGCTGGTTTACAGGCACAGTGTCTTAACCACTTGCGCCACCCACAGCCCTATGCCTGCCTTATTCACAACAAATCAATCATAACCCAAGTACACATAGAAAGAAGTTTACACTTGGAAATGTAAACAACAGCAACAGATTCCTGCAGCCCCTGTAATCCGTCAGGAGACTATCTGAGCAAAATGGGATGGTTTTCAAGGATAAGGTTAGTGATCAGCAAAACCTACGCTGTCTCTTGAACTTCCATTTGAGCAATCTGAAGTTAGAAGATATTATTGATGACATATTTATTTTTTTCTTTAAATGTACAACTCTATAAATTGACCACAGTTCTGAGAGAAGTCAATATACTATACTGTATCAGAAAATGATACACTTCAAGAAAAAATATGGAGAGCATTGTGGGACAACCATGGGAAAAACAAAAGCACATGTTAAAAATGCAACAAACAAGCCTCTGGTACAAACAAGCCTCTCCCAATACCAAAGTGGTTTCCAAACTAAGCTTAAGTCCAAACCAAAGTGGTTTCCAAACTAAGGCTACAATCCAGATTAACTACGGGGCTGTTTACCCTGACATAAGGTGCAATCCAGAGTAACTATGGGGAGTCCTTGCTCCGACATAAGAACAGTTTATGAATTTCCCATATGTTTTCACTAGGTGGTGCCATAACTACATAAACATAAATGTCTCTTACGTGATCCCATAATTACTCTGGGTTGTAGGGTGTTACGGTGCTACCTATGGGAAGCCTATGGGAAATGCATAGAGCAATCCAGAGTAAGTGCCTCTTACATCTTCCTGTAGTTACTCTGGATTGAAGTTAGTGTGGTTAAGGCTCAACACTGCCTCTTCCTCCTAGTTCAGCTGGGTACCACCATCTTGGAACTCATGAGATCTAATATAGTGGCACTATAAGAGGATTAGCAGGGGCATCCCTGTGAAAGTGCTGCAATGCTCTAAGACATTGTGACAAACTTTGGGAATCCCTGCCATATGTCGCATTTTATTTCAATTGCATCAGCCACAGAGATTGTTGTACATGTACAAAGAGCCCACACAGGAAATGTGGAAGCACAACACAATATGTGAACAGTTCTTTAGCAGTGCCCTTCTCTGTATCTTTTGCAAAAACTGGAATAGTAACAAACAGGATCAGGACAAACAGGATCAGGACCTACTCTGCTGTGACACAATTTTCTCTGCTCTTTCTTTTCTAATGAAGGCATGCCCAAATATTGTTTGTAAGTCAGGCTATTGAAAATAAGTAGGAGATGTTGGCTTCTTGCTAGTTAGATTGTCCCTATCATGAAATTCCTGTATTGTATATGTGTTTTATTCCTTTCTGTGAACTTTTGCCTGTTCTTTTTGTGTCATTCTATGGTTCCTAGTTGTAATAGAGGCAAGATTTTCCAATACCACACCAGGTAGAGTATGCATCAGCCACTGTTTCATAGCACATTCTGTGGCTTCCCTGAGAAGAAACATCTTTCTCCAAAGGAGGCCCAGAGACATAAATGTCCAGCTTTTATGAACTTCTCACAACTCTGTGGACTCTCTGTGAACACTATAGTAACAAATGAGCTCAGAACAAATGTTTGGGCTGATAGGAAATACAATCTCCTATAAGTGAGATTGGCAATAACTGGTAGTTTATATTATTCGACATGCCATTACTCTTAAGAGAAACCCCCTAAATGCTTCCATTTCCAAACTCATCTCAGTCGAAAACAGGGTAGGAGGGTAAATGAGAGTCATCTACAGTTCATCTCCAAAGCTGCCGCACTTGTAATGAAATTTTCTCCTTCTCTATTCCATTTCCTGATGAAATGATAGGACCGATTCGCAAAGAGAGAGAGATGTTTACGAGAAGCAAACATAATACAAATATAAGCTATGAATGCTGAGTGCAGCTAATATCCGTATAAGGGATGCAGGACAGAATGTTAAGCAAGTATTATTCACCATCTCGGGCCATTAATTTATAGCATCATTTTAGCTACTGTTCCAAAGGAGAATAAACCAACACATATACACAATTAACTTGTATTAATATCAAGATATGTAATTTATCAGCTTTCAACATTCCTTCCTCTTTGGGATTTGATTTCCAAATTTCAGGCCCTTCCTCTTAGGTGATAAGCGGTGCATTTGCTCAATGCTCTCATCATTGGCGTTATCACCCCAGAACTACAACCGGATGTTTATCTTCTGAAAGAAAACTGCCTGTCATTTATTGTGACTGCCAGTGCAATTATCATCACAGGCATCCAGAGATAGTGATTTTTCCATTTACACTTCACGGATAGTCCTTGTAAAGTTTAATAAATGAAGTTGGTGGTTACATTATTATTCAATAGACTCATCACTAGCTTCCCAATCAGAGCCGTCAAAATACGCAATGATCTATTCCTGAGAGGGATTGAGAGCAGTGACACGGGGTGACTTCTCATTGTTCCATTTTGTTTCCTGGTGTTGGGAAAAAAAACAAGCATGGGCTCATTATAAGATGTTTTTCTCTTCTGTTTTGCAGCTGATTGTAGCCAAGTGCTGCAAACTCTTAGCAATGAGCCTGAGTGTAAATGAGGTAACCAGAACGGACTTAATAAGTGTTTACCTGCTGAGATTTTCTCTGTAAATAGCCACATACAAACTGCTGATAGTCCCTGATAGAATCCTCCCTGCCCCCTTACTCCAGATGCCAGCCCTGGTCCAAAGAATGTCCCCACTCTCTTTCTCATACATGTGAAGGATATGTGTGTGACACACACACACACAGAGAGAGACTACAATCCAGAGTAACTATGGAACCTTTTACACCGACGTAGTTATGATGCCACCTATGGGAAACCTATGGAAAATGTATAGAGCAATCCAGAGTTAGTGCCTCTTATGTCTTTCTATAGTTACTCTGGATTGTAGGGACACACAGAGAGAGCGAGAGAGAGAGAGCCAACTAATATTATGAGGATAAGACAGCCTCTGAAACAAAGGGACTGTGCTTAAGGTATATGCTGGCAAGCAAAATTTCAGTCTGGCCTGTGAAGTGGAAAGAGTTCAGTGGAAAGATTCCATTCATCACATATGTAGACAGCACACTTCATTTCCTTGTGAAATCACCACACTATTTCTTTCGTGGAAGTCTGCAGCCAACATTTTGGTGAGTTATTCCCAATCATGTGGCTTTCTCTGAGATCTGCAGCTCCTAGCCATGCGTGCCTTTCTGTGCCCACTCTTTCATTGAATTTCCACAAATTCTGCCCTTCTTCGACGGTCTCTGGAGTGTTTTCCAAGTGCACTCCCTCTTCCCTAGGTTGCACTTTTGTTTGGTTAGGCACCAGAGCATGGACCAAAAATAAAGAATCGAACATGAATGAATGTCAATCCATGGACTTATTTAGCTTGCAAATTTATTTCTTTTTGTGAACAAATAACTATATAACATGCCCACAGACTCACATATTTGCAGTGGATCCTGGAAATGACCCCCTGCATATAACAAATGTGTACAATATAAGAATATTGGTGAATGCTGTGGAAGATTGGATGGAATCAGACAAAAGAGGAAAGAACATAGAATAAATTTGAAACGTGGTTATAATTTAAAATAGGGATTAAAGAACTTAAATTGGTATTTGGAACCAAAGCAGCTAAACTAGTGTGAAGCAGAAGCCTTTCAGCTGGCCAAAATTCAATCAATATCTGATCATCATGATCACCAGCATCACCACAATACAAGTTCTATAGGGCTTTGCACTGTAAATGTTTAGCAGGTTTTCCAGTGACCATTTGGGAAATGCCAGATTCCTTTTTCTCTTATCATTTGAAACAAGCCAGCCACTTTGAACAAACCCACTGTGGCGAAGAAGATCCTAAGAAAGTTTTTGAAGAGTGAAATTCAATATATCCTGCATGGAAGAAGTTTTCTTTGTGTTCGTGTTTCAGGACAGCTCAAGTTTTTCCCCACCATTACAGCGTCTCCTTCTTGATATCTTCAATGATGTGCTCATCTATTTTACCTCTTTTCGTGTAAGTCTTTGTGCTGAAAGTATCGGAGTGCTTGCTTTGAAGTCTTGGCTTTTGTTTTTCTACCTTTGCTGAAAATGTTTTTTTTTCTTCAGTTTCTCAAAGTAAAGGCTTGTCGATGGCCCCCCTGGCAAGACTTTCATTTTAGTAGGAAAGTATTTTGATGAATGGCCCCCTTTTTTCTTTGTTTGAACCTTGTAGGTAAAAGTTCCAGGCATGTATTTTTTAATCCCAATTTCTTTATTTTATGTTTGCTTTCTCTGCAGCTGCAACATTTTCTGTTTTTAAGCTGTGTGTTGCTGAACGTTGTTAGTTTTCTTACTAGTATTGGTATCCATCAGTCTTGAAAGACTAGGGTATTGTGCTCGATGCTGTATGCGAAGCACAAAGCATTGTAATTTTTAGGGCAGAGCAACTGCAATAATGCAGCAACAAAAAAAGTTACTTGACACTCTGTTCTTAAAATGGGAGTTTGACTTTGGTGCAACTCATCTGGCTATGGGGCCAGACCTTCATTTTGAAATATCAGACATCATTGTTAATTACAAGCCCAAGTCACTAAGGTCCAGTCACAAGACAAGTTGTGTTATCCAATTCCACAACTCGATTTGCGATTGATAATATGCACCAGTCACAACTTGATTGGAAAATTTCAAGTCCTTTAAGTTGTGAGCCTGATGGCCCAATCCTATCCAATTTTCCAATGCTGGTGCCATTGTGCCAGCAGGGTACTGGCACCAGCACTGCATCGTGTGGTGTAGGGGCACCCACTGAGGCCTTCTTGGGCTTCTGCCCTGGGTATATGTGTTCCCTTACCATGGAGCTGCATTGTGGTTTCATTGGAATTGCAAAGCTGAATAGGAATGGACCCTGAGTCATTCTGAGATATGAGGCACATGTAAATTGCCATAATTCTCTTCCAAAAAATCAGGACAGGATCTTCTGTCCAGGGTGACCAGATGCCAAACCCAAAATTCCTACCTGCTTAAAAAATTGCTTTAAAAAGTATTTTTTTGTTTTTATATTTTTTTGTTTTTCGGTTTTGTGGCCATATGTTTTGATAGGAAGGAGATATCTCAAAACCTATTTTTGCATTGGATTCTGCTCTTCAATATAAATCCAATGACAAATGACATGATGGTGTACAGTGCACCATTGTGAAGTTCAAAAATGAAGCCAAAATGTAGGACAATGAAGCCAAAATGTAGGACACCCAGACAAGAGGCTAAAAATCTGGACAAATCTGGGTTTGTCCAGATTTGTCCAAATCATATGGTCACCCTGAAAGTCTGTCCCATTTGCCAGTATGTGAACAATCCCCCAAAACTGGGATTGTCCCTGTTTTTTGGGGAGAAATGGCAACTCAATGTACAAGTCTTTGAGTAAAGATGGTGGTGAAATATGGTCTCTAAACATTTTCAGTCTAGACATGTTTTCAAGTGACTGGCCTCAAGTCACAAGTCAAGTTTGGAGTCAATAACGTCGTTTCAGTGCAAAAATGAATTGGTACATATTGTATACCGCATTCAGACACTACATGGCGAGAAGAATGGAATCTAATGTGATAATTTCATTTCATTATTTACCCCATCTAGTGGCTGAATGAAAAACACCATCTATACTAATCCACTTTGGGGTGACAATGGAGGAATAAAAAACGGGGAGTCGTCAAAGTTTTCTTTAGCACCAAGAAGCTTATAACCGCTGGAGTGCAAAGGTAGATTGAATTTTGGTGCTTTTTTCTCATTACCAAGCATCTGTTAAAAGGTAAAAAGGTAAAGGTGTCCTCCCCACAGGTTGTAATAAGGTAAAAAGGTAAAGGTGTTACCCCACAAAGGTAAAGGTGTCCCCACAGTCATGACCAACTGTAGGTTGTGGTGCTCATCCCCATTTCAAAGCCCTTACAGCCAGCATTGTCTGAGCTGCTTCCATGGTCATGGCCAACATGACTGATGCACAGAATGCTGTTTTTACCTTCTCACCAAAGTGGTACCTTTGATGGCTTTTGCACAGCTTGTGAGATTCTGAGCACAATCCTATGCATGTCTCTGCAAATGTAAGTCCCATTTTGCTCAGTGAGGCTTCTAAAAGAAAGTGTTATAGGATTGCAGCCACAGGGAGCTTCCAAGTTTTCGAAACCGGCTCTGACAGTCTGCCAAATCTGAATCCACAGAAGTCATCATGGTTATTTTTTAAAACTGCTCCCTACATCAGCTTCTTTTCATAACAAAATGTTTGCATTTATGCAGGAACAGATGTATTGGTGACTATTTGCACTGAAATCTCCACACATTACAGTAAAGCAGCAAATTTACAGTTGGCTGACTGTGTCTCATCTTTAGCAGATAATTAGTGAACAATGAAGAACTCATTATCTTCTTATTTCATTACAGGCAAGGAAGCAAACAATTACAATTGGCAGAGTAAGAAACATATAATCCATCCCCGAACAAACATCTTGACTTTCCCGATGCAGTCGTGCATCTGTGATTTCCCAAACAGCAGGTTTAGGAATACAGAAAATGTGCTGGCGCGGAAAGTATACCTTTCCTGAACGCCTTTGCATTTGACTTTGTACAAGAGATGTTTAGAGGTAAAGGTGTCCCCCCCCGTAGGTTGTCCAGCTAGTTGTGTCCTGCTCTAGAGAGTGGTGTTTTATCCCCATTTCAAGGCTAGCATTGTCGGAAGATTTCATCATCTTGTGGCTGGTATGACTGAGTGCAAAAGCCACATGGAATGCAATTACCTTCCTTCTGAAGTGGTACCCAATTATCTATTTGCATTTACATGCTTTCAAATTACAGGCATCCCCCACTTATTGGACAAGGTAGGGATCAGAGCACCATCCAAAAGTGAAAACTGTTGAAAAGTGGAACCCAATCTTTTTCAGCTTGCAAATGCAAAATGGCCACCAAAAAAGACACAACTATCACTTGCAAAAGATTAAATAACACATATTTGTTAATTTATCACATAGCCAAAATACATAACAAATTACAGTAAAATGAACAAAGGTATGTGTGAGCAATGAATATCTTATGTATTTGAATGATGGGTATTTACTGAAGAAAGTCACAAGGAAATGCCAAAAACAGTCATATGCAAATCAACATCAGGGAAGATATTTGAGCCTTTAGACCAGCAGAGATAAGGTGAAAGAGTGAAGCACATGCTGAATGAATCAGTCCTGGGTATAACTGAAAGTTGTTGAAAGAGCAGAACCATTAGAAAATGAACCAACAGAAGGTAGAGGATGCCTGTACGTGGTCAGGTCACCCTCATTGTTTCGACAGATTCTCAGTCAATCTTTACCTAAAGAACTTATGCTCCCTCTAAGATACTTATCCTTCTTTCCCTGACAGCTTCAAAGCTCTCTCCTTCAAGCTCCTTCAAGCTCCTTCTGCTTTCTCAGTCTTTCCTACCTCTTTCCTTCTGATCACACCAAACTTGACCTCCTCCAGGTGATGCATTTATCCCTTCATGTCTTGGCTGTGTCTAGTGGCTTCAGGTGTGCAGCACACCCACCACTAGTTAGATCCCTGGGGTTAACCCTATATTTGCCTTGCAGAGCAAGGGACTGCTGTTGATACTTCACACCATCTTCTTGAGGGATCATGTGCATATCCATTAAACTCACCTACCTCACAGGGTTGTTGTGAAGAGAAGAGGGGGAATAACTAAAAGCACCACCCTGAGCTCCTGAGCAGGATAAAAATGTGAAAATAAATACACACAACTAGCACTGCACCTTATTGGAATTAACAATTACCACATAGTCTAGCTAATCTTCCACATGCTGAAAGCTGGCTCAAATATTTTTTACAGCCCCATGCAGCCCCAGTTCTGTTGAAGCAATGTGTAGAAGCAGGTACATTTCTGCAGAAATGATTCATGCTGACCTATTGCTGATTCATTTCAGAATTTTTTTCCCCTATTTGCATCAGACCAGCTGTTTGCATTAGAGCAAATCAAGTTGTCATAAGACATTCCAAGCACCACATTACATAGGAAGATGCCTCATCAATGAATGGCAGCAGCATAGAGCACTGCAAGCCAAATCACTTGTAGGCTTTTATATCTTTTAGCCTGTATGTCAAATCACTACATTATTTTTTTTGGGGGGGGGGAATAGTTACACTTTTACCTCAGTGTTTTCTTTCTGTTTCACTTTTTTCCTCTTTCTCTGGTTTTCTACATTTTCTAATCCAGTGGTACTCAAACTGGGAGGTCACAACGCCCTCAGTTTGTGTAAAAGTCCCCCGTTCCCTTTAAGGGGAAGGTTAAGGGGGGAAATCCCCAAGATTGCACTTCTGCAGGAGGAGGAGGACTACATTTTCACTAAATGGGGGTGCTGCCATGGTCTGGACCAGGGGTCCTCAAACTTTTTAAACAGGGGGTTGGTTGTTCCTCAGATACTGTCGGGGGCCGGACTATAGGGGGGTTTCTGGGGTTGGTGGGTACTGGCAGGGCTAACGGGGGGTTTCTGGGGGGTGGGGTTACTGACAGGGCTAGTGGGGGGTTTCTGGGGGTGGTGGGTACAGTCAGGGTTAGTGGAGGATTTTTGGGGAGTGAAGGCCTGTCAGGGATAGTGGGGGGGGGGTGGTGTGTGCTGGCAGGGCTGGTGGGGGTTCTGGGGGTAGGGGTTACTGGCAGGGCTAGTGGGGAGGTTTCTGGGGGGTGGGGTTACTGGAAGGCTGGTGGGGAGCGGGGGGTAGGGGTTACTGGCATGGCTAGTGGGGAGGTTTCTGCGGGGTGGGGTTACTGGAAGGCTGGTGGGGAGCGGGGGGAGAAAGGGAGGCACTTACCTAGGGAGCCCTGTGGCCACCATCCAAGCCCCCTGGCTGGCCAGGGTAGCTGTGGATTAGGCGCTGCAGCCATGCGGTCCCCCATCCAAGCCCCCTGGCCAGGCAGGGAAGCTGTGGCTGGGGCTCTTCAGCCGCACAGCCCCCCATCCAAGTCAAGTTCTTCTGCTGGGCGAGCAGGTGGGCGGGCAAGCAGACAGGCAGCCCCTTGCCATGGTGGGCGCCCACCCCGGTGCTGTCGTGAGGGAAGGCTCCTCCCCCTCCCTGCCTGCTCTCGCCTGGCAGCCACTCAGCAACAGTGAGGCAGGGAGGGGGAGGAGCTGTGCCCTCAGGACAGCACAGTGCACACAGCAGCATACCAAATTTAAAATGGCAGCCGCCACCAAGCCTCTTTTCCCAGTGGCGGCCAGCAAGCCTTGGCGGGCCGGATTGAGGGCCCTGGCGGGCCGTATCCAGCCCCCGGGCCGTAGTTTGAGGACCCTTGGTCTGGACAGTGTGGGGAGCCCCACAAAGGGTTTGCAGTTCCCCACAACTCCCCACAATTGCTTGAAGCTGCCAAAAACTCTGCAGACACTCTATGGGACATTGGCAAGACCTCTGTTTAGTCTGGAGGGATGATCTCAGTAGCAAAAGTGCATACAGGATCATATATTCAATTTTCCAAGCCACCCACCTCCTTCCTCTCCTTGAACAATCAGTGAACTTGAATGCACAAGTACTCTTTTTTTACTTACCTCTCACTGGCTGTCTGATTGCCCCATCACCATAGGATGCACCTTGTTGGTATGGTGCAAGCCATGGAGTGGCTGGAGCTAGAACTGGACTGTTAGCCCCTTCGTTTTGCCGTAAATCACTTTGCATCCCACTTCACCATTTTTTTCCCTCTTTGCATCTCATGGAAGTATCCCAGCTTTCAGTTATCAAGTCAATATATAAGCATGGTGTATGGGTCAGTTAGGAAGGTATATTGGCTTATATTGTTGGGGAAAAACTGGCACCAACTTTTTGTACCTTTGAATCTATGGATATAAGTAGTGATACAGATCTAAACAATGTAAACTTGGGATTTCCTCAGAGTACTTCAGATAGTTGTCGGTGTAACCATACAAAGCCTTTCCTGCCAAAGGGACAGATAGAATTCCCAAAGGAATCAACAAGCAGATATATATATTTTTTTTAAAATACAATTTAAAAAACATTTGGATTGGAATTCCACAGGGATGTTTATTTTGTGACTCCTGTGTCTTCAAACAAGCAATGGTACTTTCAGGACTTTGTTTAGGCAGTGCTTTAAAGGAAGCACCTACGTTTCAAAAAGATAAAGGAAACATGTTTGGCACCTCCAAAAGGTACGTATAATCAAAATAATATGACTCCTTTGCCAATTATTCCCTTCTTTGATGCTGTTGGAGAGGAACGGAGATAGAAACAGAAGCTTATCCTTCACAGGGCTCTTTGAATTGGCTGCACACAAACACATCGCACATATCACATTGATTTGAAATGAATTGGCACTTCTAACAAAGCCCCTCAACTCCCTTCCATTTAAAAAGAAGGGCCGATTCCTACAATTGACCCCTGTCAGACTTACTCAGAACTGGTGGTAATGATGGGAACAAACTGATCCCCACTGGAGTAGGGCTCCTGTGACAGAAAAGTGAGCATTTTTTGGGAAGTAAACTCTAGAGCAGTGGTTCTCAATCTTCCTAACGCTGTGACCCCTTTATAAGTTCCTCATGCTGTGGGGACCCCCAACCATAAAATAATTTTGTTGCTACTTTATAATTGTAATTTTGCTACTGTTATGAATTGCAATGTAAATAGCCGATATGCAGGATGTATTTTCATTGTTACAAATGAAATGTGCATTCTATGCACACATTGAACACAATGGGATTTATTTCAAAGTAGGCATGCATAGGATTGGGCCCTGAGGCTGCAATCCTATCCACATTTACATGGGAGTAAAGGCCCCCTGACTATAATGGGATTTATTTCAGAGTAGGCATGCATAGGATTGGGCCCTGAGGCTGTCAGTCAGCTGCAGTGTGCGCGCAGATACAGCCAGAGGTCTGGCAAGTCTGACCTGGCCCCCTGCACCAGGGGTCTTTAGGCGACCCCCAGGAAAGCTCTAAGCGACCCCCAAAGGGGTCCCGACCCCCACTTTGAGAAACGCTGCTCTAGAGGAAATACCACAGATGCAGTAGTACCAGTTTATTTTTAACATCTCTTATGCAGTCAGGTCCAGCTGAGCCTCTCTTTTTTGTTGTTTGTTTTCTGGAGTGGTGTAAGAGCTATTTCAACTGGGCTCCAGTTCATCTTGCACATTAGAGCCCTCATTACAACAGCCTCGTTGAGTTTTTTGTCAATAAAATCACTCCCATTCATGCTGATTTGGATTTGGTTTGGGGAATAGGATTTAAAGCATAAGTGTCCAGAGTTTCCTTTTGTCCTATTATAATGAATGAATTTCAGTTATTGACAGCTGAGACTGTAAGAAAAAAAAAAGTTGGTCCAGCCTGGCCTATTATCTCTTTATTGAATCATTGCCCACCTGCCTTGTGGAGGCTTGTAAATTGTAAAGGGGGACTTGCAGCCAGCACTTTCTTTGTCTGTCCCCCCACATTTGCTATTATTCCAGAATAAATATTGTAATAATCAAGGGGGTAGATAGTCAAATCTGGGGACCGTGAGTTTCAGCAATGAAGTTTTGATAATCTTGGGACAAGTTAAGGGAAGTGATCATGATGGAGGCACAGCCTGGAGCACTTTAACATCTCCTACCTCTTCCACTTTATTCCATGGTAAACTTCTGGGAGTCGTGGAACAGGGAAGGGGAAGATGCAGCAGTCTGGATTAGGTGCTTTTGTTCATAAAGTGTTGATAATTTGGTTACATCCATGGAATACACACATTCAGAAAGCCTCTTCAGGCCAAACCAAGGGATAATTATCCATCCCTGGTATTCCCTGTGCACATTCGTAAAGCAGCTAAGGGAAAAGAGACAAATCAAAACTACCTATGACAAACTGTGCATGCACCAGTGATTTAATATTAGAAATCCTAGGGTGCCTCAAGAAGTGCACTTGAGTTGCTGTGTCTATCACTGGGGTGGCCCAAATTATTTATTTATTTATTTATTTATTTATTTATTTATTTAGATTTATATCCTACCTTTCTTCCCTTACCAAACGGAGCTCAAGGCTGCTAACAGCAATTAAAAGAACAATAGAATACCATTAAAATTAGGTCATAAATCTAGATTATAACACAATTAAAATACAATTAGATTATACAAAGACTAAAAACAATTAAAACAAACAGGCTAAAAACACATGTTAAAAACAATAAAACAACAAAAACAGTAAAACAACAGCCCCCCCCCCCAACCTCTGCCCCATTAAAAAGCTTTTTTGAAATAAAAAGTTTTAAGGCTCGGCCTGAAGCTCTGTATTGAGGGAGCTTTCCTCAGTTCTATGGGGAGGGAGTTCCAAAGCCGGGGTGCCACCACTGAGAAGGCCCTATCTCTGGCTGCCACACCTCTCACATCTCTTAGTGGCGGCACAGTCAGTTGGGTCCCCTCAGATGACCAAATGTGTCGATCACCAAATGGGGTGGCCCAGATGGGGCAGCTCAGTTATATTAGAAAAGGCTTGGGGCAGCGGCAGCATAAGGCAACATAGGCTGCCCCAAGACAGGTGGACCTGGACTGTAGACTGTACTGCCAGGGTGAGCATGTGTGCCCTCATTTCCAGGACATGTTCTGGATTTTAGCCTTGTGTCCCAGAAAAATCTCTTGTCCTCAATTTCCTTGTGAGCAGACAGCATGTAGAGCTCATGTAATTAATAATCTGTATGCAATAAATTATATGTAATAGTTTGAATTTAATAATAAGTAATACAGTACTATTAGCTACATGATAGAAATATATATACGAGTGTTTTTATTTTGTCATGTCCTACATTTTTTGGTGTCCTACATTTTGGGGTGCCTTGTCCTCTTTTTCTGGTTTACACATATGGTCACCCTGTGTCCTGCAGTCTCATGCTGCAGCTGTTACTGGTTGTCAGGGACTCTTATAAGGCAGGCACCACAGCTGTTCCTTGTTCATTGTGATTTGACGGGGGGGTCTCCTCAAGAGCAAGCTCTTCCCAGGTGCCAGTGACTTGATACCTACGGAGCTTGCTCTGGAGCAGCTAGGGCAGCCCAAGCTTCCTGACTCTCTGGATTCACCATAACTTCCTGCTGTGGATGCAGAATAGTTGGGGCAGCCCAGCTGGGACACTCCTCACTACCCTAACTCTGGATTGCACTGTTAATTAGGGAGGCATGAAATGCAGAGCAGAGTGAACCCCTGGAACATTAAAGAAAGGGGGTGGAGGGAATCTACTGATCTGCATGGAAATCTATGTTACAATGGAACGGGGGAAATTATCTTAGGCTGCAATCCTCTACACATTTCCTGGGAGGGAAGCCAGATAAGCACAATAAAATTCACATCTATGTAGAAATGCATAGGATTGTGCTGCTGCAGTGTATTCCTGAGCATGTCTCACTTCATTCAGTAAAGCCCACATAGTTCAATGGAAATTACTCCTAGGTATGGATAAGACAGCAGCCTAAATCATTAAATCATTAGCCCATTTTATCTTAGGAGAGAAACAGTTTTATTCCCATATGGAATTAAAACAACAGCAAGAAGAAAGCAAATGTTTTTGTATAATGTTCTACATTTGATTTTCCATTGTGTGTATGTGTGTGTTTTGCTTTCCACATTTCCATGTACTCCCCCTATCTTCTATGCATTTTTATTGTCAGCTAGATAACAGAGTCCTCAGGGAATATATTAAATCATCACCCTCCATTTTTTCCCTCTGCCCTTTACTTCCTTTCCCTCAATTGATTCGGTAATTCTTCTTGCATGTTTTCACAAATTGTCTTTTCTAAAATTCATTGTACTTATTTTTCTCACCCTTTAATGGGCATTTATTACTATCAGGCAACACAGTCACTCAGCATCCTCAGCCTGCTGTTTCCCTCTTAAGATAAATCAGACTATTGCTATGCTCCTTATTCTCTTGTCCTGACCCACAGGAAGAAACACAACAGAAATCCATGAAACATGAAGTCTCTTTCATTTTGCATATCATGGGAGGGGGGGGGACACATTGGATACCTGTAGTGCACACTACTGCATCAAAACCTGAACCGTGTGCTGAATGCATGTGTCTTTATAGTGAAAGCTCTAAAACATATGAGCTCAATAATCATTTTACTTAGGCTACAATCCAGAATAACTACAGGATGTTTTACACCAACGTAATTACGGTGACACTTATGGGAAACCTATAGGAAATGCATAGAACAATCCAGAGTAAGTGCCTCTTACGTCTTCCCGTAGTTACTCTGGATTGTAGGAACAGAAGATTAGCAGCCCAATGCCATGTGTCCAGTGGAATATGTGTTCCATTAAGCGCACTCCTGCAGCACACTGAGTAGCATGCTGCTAGAGCACTGGTGCAAAGACCACAGCCTTCCCACCTACATCAACGCACCCAAAATGACCTGCTAGGTTAGGTAAGATGATGGGGAAGGGTTGAGCAGGAAACTGGGTGGAGAGGCAATCAGAAGTGGGGGCAAAGAGGCTGAAGGAGGGGTTTGTTCTGGTTGTGGTGCACAACCTCTCCCTGCTTTTCTCCTCAAATTTGTGCTAATGACATGCACTGTATGATTGTACATGACATGATGGACAAATGATGTTCCCTACTGCTAGAGAGCAAGGAACTTTAAATCCTGGCCCTGCAACCAGAAACATCCCACTACAAACCAGTAACTGGCCTTATACACCCCAGCAATGTCTGTTCAAGTGGCTTCTGCTGGTGTTCTTTTGCATTTTAGATTGTGAGCCCTTTTGGGACAGGGACCCATTAGCTATTAATTAGCTATTAATTTTTTTTTCATTTTCATTGTAAACCACTTTGTGAGCTTTTTAGTTGAAAAGCAATATATAAATACTGGAGATAAATAGATAACTGGCCCGCTGCCAACCTCTGGTCACCTATAGCTGCAATCCTAAGAACACTTTCCTGGGAGTAAGCCCCATTTAACTCAATGGAATTTAACGTCTTAGTGTAAATGAATAGGATTGCACTGTAAGACTGTCTGACCCAGTTGAACAAACACAGCAGAAGCTGAGATGATGGGGTGGGGAAAATGGTGGTTCATTTAAGTGTGTGCTTTATTTCAGTGCTGTGTGTTGGTGCTTGCAGAAACACTGGATGTCTGAGCCCATTTATTCATTACTCTGATATATTTAAATTTTATATTTAAAATATTTTACCTGACATTTGACACTGTGCCAGATATTTGATGTAGCCCTTTGCCAAAAACATTTGAGAACCTTGCCGTAGTCGTTGGAAAGCACCAGGCATGCGGGCTGTTGGGGTTGCTGTTCATGGAACGGGAGAGCCGGGGATGTAAGTGGGTGAGAAGAGAGAAGAATTAATGTGTTTTGCTGGTTGGAGAGGGTGAATCTGGTGGAATCTTGGTGGTATCCAATGGCCTTGGTCTCTGGAGAAAAAGGAGGAAATCGATATACAGGGTGATTGAAGAGTAAATCCCTATTTTAATTTTAAAATACTTAAAAATTACAGTATAGGGAGTTACTTTTCAATCACCCTGTATATAATCTATATATACAGTATACGGTATATGTAAATCTATATACAGTACTTACTTTCTGTAGGCTTTTTCATTGTTCCACCACCACCACAGCATGAAGCTCACTCTCCCTGGCCACAGCTGCATGCTATAACCTTACAAGAGGTAGGCTCAGGCTGTTGATCAATATTAGTTAATATTATTAATTAGTTAATTAGTTAATATATAAATGCTTTATATTCAAAATTTGGGTTTGAAAATTCAAAGTCAGAATGTCATTCAGGTAAGTGTGAGCACTGATTTTAGTTTCTAGTCTGTCTCTTAATTGTATTTGCTCTCTCTCTCTCTCTCTCTCTCTCTCTCTCTCTCTCTCTCTCTCTCTCTCTCTCACACACACACACACACACACACACACACACACACACACACACACACACACCACACATCAAGAACTGGACCAAGAATGTCTATTCTCCAAAGTTTGAATCCAATGTGAACAGAATTGTCGTAACCTTCAAGGCTGTTCTTTGTGACTTGGCTTTGTCAGTTTATCTCTTATTATTATTTCAAATACCCTGGTAAGCACCTTGACAGTAAATGTTAGTCATTCTGGACAGGATTAACCTTTATACAAAGAACTTTGTAGAATAGGACAAATACAATTCCCTGCTATGGTCTAGTTATTTAGAAGTTTCCATGCAAATGGTGTGCAATATCTTTTGCAACTAGCAACATGAGGTTTACCTTCTTGTCAAAAGATATAAATTGTCTACCACACGTTTCCCTGCTTGTTGTGACCAACTTTAGGGAACCCTGCTCATCCATGTTAGAAGTCCAAAGTCCATTGCCTGAAGATGTCTCAATTGTCTCCAAAGACATTTTTGGCACAACTGTGTCCAGCAACCCTACACTAGTCGGGATTGGCCTGCCAGTTAGGATCAGGCTGGTAGAGGCACACTTTATGGCCACACTTTGTGTACATTGCTGTGGCAATTCTAAAATCCAGAATAAGGTATGATCCACACACTGGAGAGCTTTCAGAATCTGTCTGCCAACCAATGTGATTTCAGATAATTTGTACAACTCCCAAGTCTCATGCTTCTCATATTAATGTTTATCTCTCTAGTTCTTGCTGTCCATCAGTTGGCTTTTTATTGCATTTCTGTGCATTGCCTTCCACATAAAATCTTATGACTGCGATATATTTTGTCTTCCTAACCTGTGTGCCCAGCATGTTCATAAGGATTCTCCATCTTCATTATAGTCCACTACTGTCCTTATTATAGTTTTCTGCTCTCCAAAATCCAGGTGCATGACTCAAATTCTTAAAATATGTATGAAAATCCAGAGCAACAAGATAAAATGAGTACTAGTATATAAAATGGTGCATGAGGATTTTTGGAGAATACAGAAAAATCCTTTAATTTCCAACATACAATTATGTTTTGGGAGGAAAAAAAGCTTCAAATATGAAATGTCAAAGATATACATGAATCTGGAATGGAAGAAATGTTTGACCTTGTAGATCAGTGGTTTTCAAAATTTTAGCAACATAACCCACTTCTGAGAACAAAAAACTGTCAGGATACACCAGAAGTGAAGTCATTAATATGGAAGTGATGTCATGGCCAGAAGTGACATCATGAAGCAGGAAAATAAACATCTTTCCATATGACAGAATCAAATGAAGTAATTAAAAGTTTACAATAAGTGTAAAAATTAATTTAAAATGAATCTGTCCAAGCCTCTCAAGTTAATCCCATGGACACTTACATGCACACTTACACTTGAATCCCATGCACACTTACCCAGGTGCAAGCCCCATTATCATTGGCTATCATTATTTAAAGCATATGTATAGCAGCCTGGTAAAAGTACAGATGTGTAACATGTCCAAAATGCAGTCAAATACCATGGTGGCTTCAAGACTAATACAGTAAATAAAATATATTTTGCAATGAATGGGGTCATACATGAAACTGGTACACAAACCATCTAGTGGGTCCTGACCTACAGTTTGAGAAACACAACTGTGGATGAATGGCAAGGGATGGGCAACAAAGATTTGTAAAAGAGCAATGAATGATCTTGTTCTTCATCTTGTTTGTGTATAAGTGGGCACATCGTTATCAGTCTTGCCAAGTACTCAAGGTTTTTAACTGATTTTTTGGTTTTTTTTTGTTTTCTTGTGTTTTTTTGTTTTCAGTGTGTTTTTGTTTTCTGTCATTTTGTGAGATGTTATTGCACAATTGCAGGTTCTTATAATATGTTTGTTTTGATGCAAGTGTGTTTTCCATGTTTTTGCATGAGAGAGTGGCAAAGATGGAATGGAGGATAATACAGTAGATTAAGCAAAAGATGCTACTTTGGAAAGTGTATCTTCACTTCATTGACTCTCCATTTCTTTCACACTCTATCTTAAAAATAGAATTTTTGTATCTCGTGTTCATGCTTCTTAATCTATTTCCAGTTCCATTAATGACTATAACGCTGTTCTCCTGTGTATGTGTCTATGTGCAGTTTCAGATAGTGTAATCACTTAGCTCTCCTACCGCATACAGTTTATTATACTACGGGTCTTATGGACAGTGTTTTTCATGAAGATTTGCATGGTACAGTAGCCCCACATCTAATAACATTATTTTTCCTGTTCTTCTTGCAGATTAGCTATAAGATCACTAACTATATTGAGGAAGAAGGCATTAAAGAAGAGTGCTATGGGAGCATGCAACAAAATCAGCAATAGATTTTCAAACCTGCTTCAGAGACCTTCTAACACCAGGTACATCAAGAACTGAAATTTATTCCTGCTGTTTTCATATTTTAGGATGCTCCTCCTATCCATAGGTGGAGCAATGGAAACTGGGCTGGGAGTGGCGGTCTGCAGCAGCACCATCTTGCAAACTGAGCAAAGCTTGCAACTTGATTTCTAATAAATCTTTTCTCGTCTTGCAACACACTCACAATCCAAGGTACTCATAAACCGAGGCACCACTATATTATTAAAAATAAGCTCCTGCCAACCTAGCTGTTATTTGTATTTGGACCCAGGATAAATGCTGGGATAATGATGAATAGAATAGAATAGAAAAAGTCTTCATATAGTTAAGGAGCCATGTTTGCTTTTGCTCTATCTTCCTGTTCCCTTTTTATTCATGAAAAGCCACATGGAAGAAAGAAACCATGGCTGATGTTGAAAAACTATCTGAACCCAAAAGGCCAGAAACATTGTGCCATATTTCTATTAAAATTAAAATATGTGTGTTCCGACAAAGGATCCCCCCGGCCAATATGAGACCCCTCATCTCACAACATCTTCACCTTGGTTTTGGTGGTTGTAGAAATGTGCCTGCTTTATCCAAATCTAGACATTTGCCATCATCCCAAACCAAACCCATTAGCTCCTCCTACCCAAGAGGTTAGTCAACACATACAGCTAAGCAAATTTGCCACATAAACTGGTAAATGAGAAGATGCCTGAAAAGAATTGAACTTTGGAAAGATGATACCTGAGCCAATCAGGATTAGCTCGCTGCATATGTAAAAAGTCTATAGCTCAGCTTTGGAAATCCCAAATCAAATTCTTCACTAGTCTGTTCAGTATTGATTTGTAGAATCCCTACAGTGTTGCATTAAGACACCTTTACTCAGCCAGCTGTTTTCATGGCAATCTAAAACAGTGGTTCATAAAGAAAGCTATTCTCCATATCTCAAATGTCTTCCTTTTCTTTGGCTAACTTATATATCTGTCTCTGTCTTTTACATCTCTCCCTCCTCGCCCTCCCATCTATCTAACAACCAGTCATTGGTTGGTATGTCTGTATTTTTCAATTTCTTTTTAATTGTACAAATTGGGTTTCCCCAACTTCCATGTAATTATTTTGTACACACAGGATTTTCTAGTCTCCTTCCCTCTTCTGTTGTATTGCATATTAACCTTTGTAGTCAGCTGTCTTGGATGTCCAATTTTTATGGAAGGAAAGGCTGGATATAAATATTTTAAGTAAACAATTAACTAAGCATCTGCCTCCCCTTCTCCAAGCCATGGAAGCATCTGCTTCTCTCTCACACTCCTTTCTCTCCTCACTCCTTAGTGCGATTTTTATCAGTTTCAAAACACTTTGCTCTCTGGCTTTCTCTCCCCCTTTGTTTGGTAAGAATCTAAATTGGGAGGCAGGGACAAAATATGATCTCTCTCTCTCTCTCTCTCTCTCTCTCTCTCTCTCTCTCTCTCTCTCTCTCTCTCTCTCTCTCTTGCACCCCGATCTCATTTGCAGAACACTTTTTCAGTTTCCTGCACATTCTCATCCCCATCAGTTGCAAAATAGACATTTCAGTACAGCCCCTGCCTATTCTGTGGATTCCACTTGATTTTATTGTTTTTCCTCCTACTGTGAAGATTGGTCTTAATCCTTCAATAAACTTCATTTCACTTCATATTCTTGGCTCCTGACTCTTTTTACACCTTATATGCCAATATATAATTTGGCTTCTCCATGAGCCAACAGTTAAAAGATCTTTCACCTGTGCAAGTTGGGACACATGTCCTAGAGCGTTTGTAATAACAACATCGAGTTTCTCAGTAGCTGAAGTAAGGAGCAGCGAGGAGTTTAATTCAACAGAAGCCAGAGTTCTCACAGTCAATAACTGCAAAGATTTCAAAAACACATTTATTTCAGGATTTTTTTTTATCTGTTTGGATGGTGAAGGTGGAAAACACATCATTCCTCTCCACCACCACCTACATGTTCGGCACTTTGGTACTTCATTTGTTTCTTCCTGCACTAAAAATAATATTCTGGTTTGACTTCAACTTTATAAATGAAATATGTCCCTTGGAATCATAACTCAAAGGATGTTGCACTGACTCAGAACCCAGTCATAATTTGCTCTTGGGCTGGGGCAAAACTTGCATTTGCCTAGAAGTTTTATGGACATGCTAAAAAGCATGTTGGATCAGCCCAGAGATACACACCAGCCAGCAGAGCAACATCTCCAACATAATAATGATGTTGATGATAAGGTTGTGTCAGCTGAGAGCAGCATGCACAGGGGGTTGGAGAGAGTGACAGAGGGTGGAATGGAGGCATTAGGGGGCAGGAAAGGATGGTAAAGGGTGGAATAGTGGAAGTCTGGGTTGGAAGGTGAGACCAGCCTCCAGCACTTAGGCAGCCTCCTAATTCCCTCCAGTGCAGCCCAGTTTTATATGATTTCGCTGGTGCAGTAGTCCCACTGAAGTGGCTGGGCATTACTAATATCCCCTTACTCTGAGTTGCACTCTACTGAGCTCCTAAATTGCACTGGATGTGGCGCAGGTTGGATGGTGATGGTTGTGATTATGGTTGGACAGCCTGTTTCTGAATTAGAAGGCTCAAGCCCAGAAAATGTGATCAAAGAAGGGACACCTTGAAGCATGGAAAACATGTAACAAATTGGTCTGTTGCAGAGAAAGACTGGATACAAATTCAACAAACAAACAAATACTTCCACCTGCCCAGTCACTGGTCCATCCTCACCTTCTATGTATTAATTCCATAGATTAAAAGATGACCTGCATCTTGTGCCTTATAATCATTAGGCATTTGAGTGCCAAGAACCTTGTCACAGTGAACATGTTTTCTGGCCCAGGTTTTATTCCTTTACCTTTTAATAGCATCATTATATGCATACTCTGCATTTTTATATTTTATAGCCTATTTTAGACGCCTGTGCTAGATTATAAACCTGCCTAATGTGCTCTGTAGATTACCTAGCCTTTTTTTAGGCACTCAATTTTTATTAGTTGTATTATTAGTATTTTGTTTTTTTTGCTAAAACTGTTGAAGAGCCCAGCTCAACGTATCTTGCATTTGTGTTTAATGATGCCCAAGAACACAGATCTTTTACTGAAGAAGCTCAACATGCTGACCAGCTCCAAATTGTAAATGAACATGATTTTGCCACCGGGTTACAGTTTGGTCCATTTTCAATTGCTAGAATAAGGAGAACTGGCTTGTTTGATTTTTCATGTCCTGTTTTATTTCTTGTCAGATTTAAAACAATGGAGCATTTCCTATACTGTATGTATGATCAGGATATGGGGAAAACGCCACACTTCGTTCTCCCCCCCCCCCCCCACACACACACATACACACACAAAAAAAGCAGGCCTCCATCAGTCTTGAAAGACTATGGTATTGTGCTTGGTGCTGGATACGCTGCATGCAAAGCACAAAGCCTGGGTTGGATTGTTATGGAGGATAGGCTGTTACCCAAGCAGCAAATCCCCCCTCTCCATGCCACTGAATTAGTCCAACGGAAAGGCAGAGCCCATACGATTGGATCCAGCTGGTGTCGCAGAGCTGGGCTAAGGACAGGAGCTCACCCTGTCTTGTGGGGCTGACCCGGGTCTTGAACCCTGGCCTGCTGGTTAACAGGCACAGTGTCTTAACCGCCTGCGCCACCCACAGCCCATATAGGTACCAGCCTATCCTCCATAACAATCCAACCCAGGCTTTCGTGCTTTGCATGCAGCGTATGCAGCGCCAAGCACGATACCATAGTCTTTCAAGACTGACGGAGGCCTGCTTTACACACAAACAAACACACATTTCCCATTGTCCAAGTTTATACATAGTTAATGTTGCAGACAGACTGTAGCGCTGCACTGGGTTAAATATATTTTATGCATATCAACTAGCACATTTCATCTTCTATTAAAGTCTCTTTCCCTGTTCCCCTTGCTTGCTGGAAGCTGGATAACAAAGCTGTGATTCATAAGGTTAAGACATAAGGTAATGCATGTATAAATGCAGCAAGGAAGAATTGGAGCAATTGGAGGAAGTGCACAGCCATATTCAATAGCTTTACAAATGGGGCACAGATCTTGCCAGCTTTAACCCTCAAGAAGGGTGACACCACACTGAGAACCCTCCATTTCAGACCATTCCAGTCCCAGTCATTGTCTTCACTTCCATGATCATGTTTTAACCAGTGAAAACAAAGTGACTGGGCCCAGAGCAGGTTTAAGATTGCAGAATGGAACAGTCCAGTGGTGGGATTCAATGCAATAGCCCAAAAAGTCATGGGTTACATGATTACATCATTACATCAGCTTCTGGAATGCTAAGCTGCTCCGGGGAAGCCCTGCACGAGGTGGGACCCCACTCCAGGGATATCTCTGACTGTGTGGACATGCAGAAATATGTTTCTTGTCTCCTACTTATATAAAATGACCCTGAATAGGTGTAGAAAAGTATATTACATCTAGTGGTAAAAGTTCCACAAGTGATACATAAGGTAGCATCTGGTGGAAATCATGGGATCCCTGGACACCTGCTGCCTGGAATGGGATGCAACAAACAGTGGTAGGAAGCTCAGATCAGTGGTCAGAACTCCAAAGCAAGCTTTTCTACACTCAAAAATCTTTCCACCTACCCTGAGCCTCTTACCAGTGTTTGATATATGGTATCTGGAGTGTTTGATATATGGTATCTGGAGTGTTTGATATATTGTATCTGGAGTGTTTGATATATTGTATCAACCCAGAAGGAAGTGGCAAAGTTTTCCTTGCCAGTTACTTCCAGGGGTATTTTGAAAAGATGGACCAGGAGATGTGGTACAGTGGTACAAACATTGAGAAAGACTGATATAGAAAGTTTCTTACCATAGTATAACTGGAGCAAACCTTAACTTATTAATAGAAGAAGACAATACACCAGTTAGAAAAAGCTAGCTCCTCTCTCCACCACCCTCAGCATGCAATCAATAATCCAGTTGTCCTAACTCGACAATCCTTATATTTTATCCATCCCTGTGAGCTTCAACAACTTTGGGAGAACAAAGGAATTATCTCTCTTGTTGCAGGATAAGCACCAATCTCTGAACAGGAGGTTGGAAAAAATCAACATATGGTACTGGGGCACCAAACACATGTGTGGGATAATGCAGCAATCTGGATTTAAAAGGCCTTGTTAAATTATCTCAGCTTCATACACCTGGTGTTTGATGCCTCAATAGCTGAAAGTCTCCAATGACTTCTACATGACTGAAGAATTCACAGAGCCATGTAGAATTAAACCTAAAGAACCCAGATGCTTGCTTATTGTATTTTCCTGCAGTTTATAAAAAGGGAAAAAATTCCCCAAACACTGGTACTTTCATTACTCTCTTGGCATATCTCCGAACATGCAAATTCTCTCTGTCTCATGGGATACTATCAATCCTACATAAGTTTCTTTCACTGTTTACCAGCTTTGTCCTGATTTGCCTCTGCAATTCTGTTTGTGAGAGCACTCAAATCTATGTCTCAGAAACAAGATCGTGGATACATAATGATCCTGAGCTCTCTGTGAATAATGAGCCCATTAATGCGCAAACGGTCACAGTGTTTGTCTTTTCCTATGAGGTGTACAGCTGTGTGCTAGCCTGGGGTAAAGGAATACAATAACCAAATGCTGAAACTTGGCATTTATTCAGTCCGTTTGGAAGGGATTTGTTTTAACGATCATTTTACATGCAGTGGGGTTTCTCCACCCCATCCAGTATTCTCGCTTAACATTTACCTAAGGACAGGCATAGAAGTAGAAAAGGTTTTTGTGTGGAAAACCCCAACAGAAGCTGATTACTGGGGAATATGGACTTATCTTTGAACACAATCCTAACCATATCTACTCAAAAGCAATCCCCATTGAGTTCAATGGGTTTATTCCCAGGAAAGTGTCTTTAGGATTGCAGCCTTAGAACATTAGTAATATTTTTTCCCATGCTTGTCATGTAAACATGAAAAAATAAATTATTTATTGTCATTGTACCTATACACAATGTACACATGAGAAAAAGTTTTTGTGTGGAAAACCCCAACAGAAGCTGATTACTGGAGAATATGGACTTTAGACAGCTTCTAATATGACATTAGTAATATGTTATTTCCATGCTTATCATGTAAACATGAACAGTGTCATGAATAAGGAAATGCAAGACTGAAATTCTTTCAACACGTTCAGTTGTAGGAGGAAAGAATTGGGATGGTGTCCACTGTCCATCCTCTCAGTCTTCAGGTATGCATTCCTGAAAAGATTAAGAAAGCCTATGTAATGTGTGTAGGCTGGTGGGCCACCAGGGACAGCCCATGGCACCCCTTTTGCACACATATGGGGACCACTATTGCAGGGTGACTAGACATCATGATTGAAAAAGAAGGCAAGGCCCCTCTAAATGTAGGACATCCAAGAAAAATGTATGGTATGACAAAATAAAAGCTTAAAAATACTCAGAAATATTTCTTTCATGTGGTTAATTTATAAACTAGATTACTTATTATTAAATTTAAAACAACCACATATAATCTATGTGTATAAAATTGAATAGTCACTCACTCACTTGTTCATCAACACCCAGCCAAAAACAATAGATCTAGAAGTGTGAAATTTGGGGAGGGTATTTCTTCCATGATGTAGGCACCCACTAAGAACAGATTTTTAGAAATTCAAACCAGAAGGGGTGAGAGGGGGGAAGGATGCTGATGCCCCACCTGCATGCCCTCTGCTTAGTAGGAGGTCCATCATAGGAGTGGCATGCTGGACTCCTATACTGGGTAACACAATTCCTAGTAACTCCACTGGCCAGCACTATCTATGGGATTACTAACAGACAAAAAAATTCTTTAAAGGACAAGCTTCAGCGTGGTAACCTGAAGACCAGCTGTAATGTCTTTCTGGTGGGGGTTCCTTCCTGGTGTCTGGTTACAGTTTCACTTCCTTAGTTGTTGAATATTTTCTTCTTGGAGCTCTCTGTCTAATGAGATTTAGCCATCAGCTTTGCGATTTTCTTGGAAAGGGATTAGGACCCCTTGAGGGGTGTAGATGCCATAGTGCTGAGCTTTGAATTTTATGAGTTTGTCTGGGCTGTGAGTCACATGGGTGACCTCTCTCTCTCTCTCTCTCTCTCTCTCTCTCTCTCTCTCTCTCTGGCACACCCAGAGGCGTAACGAGGATGTAGCACAGAGCCCTTTGCAGAGGACTCTCCTGCTACAAGCAGGGGGGTTGGAGTAGATGACCTCCTGGGATCCCTTCTAACTGTTTTGATAGGGGCGAAATTTCAGTCCTTGCCACAGGTGAAATTTTGCCTAGGTACGCCTCTGAGTGTAACACTGACATCATGCACATCACTGACATCATGCACATTGATCATACAAAGCTAGATCAGTGCAAAATAGTAAGCCACACAGAATGGACTTATACTGAATTTCTTATTGCCTGCTATTGCCTATTCAGAACTATGCCTGGTAGATAAAATGCCTTTGTATCACATTGAGTTTTAAAGGCCCTTTTACTTATTTAAAATGTGTGAGTTTATGCTGCTGGGGACATTTTAGTTTCCCATCAGGAAACTAAAATGTCAGGAAGGCCTAACCAGGCCCCAGAGCTTTTCAAAGAAGGAAAATTGAGTGTGGGATTCCCCGCAGGACTCTCATAGCATTTACATATGGCAACTGTCAGAAATAGACTTTTGTTTTGCTCCTACCCCAATCCCTTTCCTGGCTAACTCTGAGCATCATCCCAACTGCTCTACATGCTGAGGAATGAGAACAACTCGAACAGGGCAATTATGCTGCTTGTGCATGTATGCCTAGTATGCATGGAAACCAGTGCTAATAAAGGGTGATTTCTATATGCTTTGGATTTATTTTTTGTGACTCCAAAGTGCTAATTTTTTATTTTAGTTTTTGTAGGGACTGATGGATGGATGCAGTTTTCAGAGCAATCAGTGAGTTAAAATAATTGATATATATGAGATGCAAAAATATTTTTCCTGAGTCAGATTGTTTTGTGGAATAAAGGTAGGCTAAAAAAGAATATATTTCTATGGCAGAGCATATGTAGCAGTCCCCAATGTGTTCTTTAGCATCTCCAGATCAGTATGGGAAAGGCACCTTTGTCTGAAATTTGCCAATCAGGGTAAAAAAATCCTGACCTATAGAGGTTTGACTCATGTGCATATGCTCCCAATCCTTTTCTAATAAGGTTCCTGGTAAAAAGTTTCTGAAACAAGGTGGTCAGCTTCTGGCCTGGCAGAAGAATTTGCAGCAGATTTTGCAAATTTAGACTTTGGGAAGCTTGTCAAAATCAGCAATCAATCCATATGAAAGGGGTCAATCCATTTGAAAGGAGGATTAACATTTTTGGGTCATCCCTGTTTCAATGGCTCATCCAAGCTTTCTATTATCACACACAGAGAGACTGCCATAGAATGCAGCAAATGTATGCATTTGAGAGGCAATCATTTTTTATAGGACATCTACTCAAGGTATCCAGATATATCAGTGTCATTTGGCCTTGCTCAAAGGTGGGCAAGCTGGACCACCTAGATCTTGGACTTTTAACAACTGTATTGAAGATGGAACTTCAACAAATTGTACTTGCTGAATTTCTCTTTCCTACATAACTGTTTGTCTAAAGTGTTGGCACATATTTTTATCACATGTATTTTCTTCAAGGGCTGTGGGTGGCACAAGTGGCTAAGATACTGTGCCTGTTAACCAGCAGGCCAGGGTTCGAGACCCGAGTCGGCCCCACAAGACAGGGTGAGCTCCTGTCCTTAGCCCAGCTCTGCGATGCCAGTCTGGATCCAATCGTACCGGCTCTGCCTTTCCTTTGGAGTAATTCAGTGGCGTGGAGAGGGGGATTTGCTGCTTGGGTAACAGCCTACCCTCCATAACAATCTAACCCAGGCTTTTGTGCTTCGCATGCAGCATATGCAGTTCTGAGCATGATACCATAGTCTTTCAAGACAGATGGAGGCCTGCATTTTCTTCTATTGGTAGTGGGTGGCGCAAGTGGTTAAGACACTGTGCCTGATAACCAGAAGGCCAGGGTTTGAGATGCGGGTCCCCATAAGACAGGGTGAACTCCTGTCCTTAGCCCAGCTCTGTGACACAGCTGGAACCAATTGTATCGGCTCTGCCATTCCATTGGACTATTTCAGTGGTGTGGAGAGGGGGGATTTGCTGCTTGGGTAACAGCCTATTCTCCATATTAATCTACCCAGGCCTTTGTGTTTTGCATACAGCATCAAGCACATTACCATAGTCTTTTGAGTCTGATGGATGGCAATACAAGGTAGTTCTAATATTTCTGACAGAGAACCATCATGCCAATTGAAGAGTGAGAAGCTTATATGCAGATTGGACCTTAATTGTCTGTAAACAGGATGACTTCCAAACAAGTCACAGACATAAAGATGCTATCCTTAGGAGCGGCAGGATAACAATTTAGCTCCTGCCTTTGAAATAATTTTTTTACACCGCTCTTTCCTAACATGTTGGCACTTGGGATGAAACCTCACTGTCGGGTTTCTTTTTTTTCTATTCATCTTTGCCTGTTCAAGCTTGCTCCCCCAAGGCACAAAAACGCACAAAACATTTAATTTCATCTGTTTGTGCCAGTCAGGAAGCATAAAAGTTACAGAAGAGGCAAATTGTTTCTTTTATGTGTTATCTTTCCATCAGCACCATGTAGCATAAAGCACAACTTGGGAGAAGAATAGGGTTTGACCTCCACATTTGTTACTGTGGCTTTCCTCTCCCCTTTTCATTAAAAAAGTTGCTGGAATATTACATTTGGAATAGTTGGAAAAATCTTATTTTATATAGATGCATGAGATAGTGTGCACAGTCAACAACATGAGATTAATTTTAATTAACCAATATACATACCTGAAACACGTAAGAAACAACAAAGTATTGAAACAAAAGAGTTTTTGAAATAAACACTCAAAAAGACAGATGTGCTTTTAAGTGATTGATTAAAATCCTTGAGCATAGGAAATGAAGATTACCTTTACAGGACACAGGATGCACATCTCTTTAGGAATCCTCAATGGTTTTTAAAAAATCAGTAAATATCAAAGGTGTGGAAAAATAACTTTACGGGAAGCTGGATTAAATGGCTTTGGCCTGATCCAGTGGACGGTCTTCTTATGGATTCTTGTTTTTCCATCAATATAGATGATTTCCATATTCAGCCACCAGATGGGGAGAAAAATGGAATCTTATCAATGAAATTATTATTGTTTATATTGATGCATTCTGGTGCAATGATAGAAAAGCAAGAAACCCAGAAATGGTTCTTCACAGCTATCTTTAACATCTACTATGTACTATGTAACTTTCTACTCCTATGGATATCATCACCCAAGAACACTTTGGCTGCAATCCTAAAAACACTTTCCTGGGAATAAGACCC
Organism: Cryptoblepharus egeriae; assembly: GCA_030015325.1. Taxonomy (NCBI): domain Eukaryota; kingdom Metazoa; phylum Chordata; class Lepidosauria; order Squamata; family Scincidae; genus Cryptoblepharus; species Cryptoblepharus egeriae. The sequence goes on along the minus strand of JAREYC010000001.1, from coordinate 63,444,981 downwards.
ATGGAACACAATTTTAAAAAGCAGGCATCCATCAGTCTTGAGAGACTATAATATCGTGTTCAGCGCTGCATACGCTGCATGCAAAGCACGAAGGCCTGGGTTAGATTGATATGGAGGAAAGACTGTTACCCAAGCAGCAAATCTACACCACTGAAATAGTCCAATGGAAAGGCAGAGCCTATACAATTGGTTCCAGCTGTGTCACAGAGCTGGACTAAGGACAGGAGCTCACCCTTTCTTGTGGGGATCGACCCAGGTCTCGAACCCTGGCCTGATGGTTAACAGGCACAGTGTCTTAACCACTTGCACACAAAGGGACTTCATTTTAAGTAGATGTGGTTAAGATTGCATCAATAGCTACTTAAAAATCTGTAAATTAGGTTTTAGTTCTACTGATTGTAGTAGTTTTTATGTAATGTAATTTTATTCACAATACCAAGAAGTCCAAAGTTCCAGTCTCATCTTAGTCATAAACTTAAGGGACAGGAGGGAATTTTTGAAAGTTTCTACCTCAGCCACAGCCTCTGATGCAACTCTGAGAACCCCATGTATGGCTGAAGAGCCTGGAAGTGGGCAGAAGCTGTTCCCACCAATCCTACCTGAACTGATCTTTCTTCCACCCCAGCCGTACCCAACCCATTTGCCACTCTCTCCAACCCACTTCCCTTGTCTGGCTGGGGCTGCACAAACTCACCCTGTGCCAGTGATGTGGAGATCTGGCTTCTGTGGGCCAGCACAGGCTTCTTTATCAGCCTACCCCAATCCAGAATAGTTGCAAATGTGTTTTATAGCATCTTCAAGACACTCCTAGGCCAGCGCATGGGGCCTGTGCCAGCACTGTAAGTGCTCTGGATTGTGCTCAAAAATGGCGAAGTTAAATGCCTAAAGCACAAAATGAATATTCAAGCACCCCTGAAATGCAAATCCCATGATAGTGCAAATCACCCTGGATGGTGTGTGGAATTATAGTGACACTTCAAACCTGATGGAAATATTCCATTCTCTACTTGTATGTGCAGAAAGTAATTATAGAGATACAGAGAAAAGCACCCATTCCCTGTCCCCTGAATACCATCTTCAGGAAGGATATTGTTTCCTGCGGCAACTAACCTTAACTGAGGAACGGGAGCTGAAAAGCTACAAGACAGAAAGGAAGAGAAAGGCATTTGGATGCAAACAGCAACAATAAATGCTTTAGTACTCTGCCTGATAATTTTTTAGGTGACTGGGCTATAGTGCAATATATAATAAAATGCTGCTGATCAAGTCACGTAAAGGTTTTTACACCATAGAATGTACAGTAATATCACAAATAATATTAATTGAATGTCGACTAGCCAAAGATAAGCATTTGAGCTCTTTCTAATTTCAGTGATACAGATTTAAACACATGCTGTATTCTTCAGTTGTTCCACTGAAGTAGTTTTACTTCAAGGCTCTTAACTTGGACAAGAAACTGAATTATATCTAATGTTCCCAGCACCAATGCAGCCCTTAGAAAAGGGAATAAATATGCCCTTCCCTTGAGGAGGCCTCTAGTAGCTGCCCCCCTCTCGCAAGATGCAGCAGATGCACATCATTGACATGCCTACATCAGTACTGCAATGTTGGATCGGCTTGGGCCCTCAATCACACTATTAGTTTTTAAGTCTTTCTGAAGCTACTATCAACTCACCCAGCTTAAATGTTCCTTCCCCTAAACAGAGCTGAAATTTCATATGAGAAGTTTTCTGAGCTCACACATAAAATATATTGAAAAGTTGGAGCCATCACATTTCAAATTCTAAATGTGTGGTGAGATGAGTCATTCAAACATCCAAACAGCATTTCATCCATTAAAGGCTATCAAGTATAATACTGTTGCCTTCAAACTCTCTCTGTGAACATTCTGGATTGTTGGGAAGCTAATTAGGGGTACTTGAGGATAAGAACAGCCGACAGACGGCTTGCCCCAGGCTTCCCAGAAAGCTGGAATCAGCCAGACATGTCCGGCTTTTGCTTATTGGACCAGACCAATTTTTTTAAGTTTCAGTGGAAAATCCAGACTTTTGGGGAACCCTGTCCTACGTTTTGGGTTCCAGCATATGGTCACCCTGGCTTGCCCATTATTGCTGATCTACTATTTGCATTTTCCTGATGCTGAAGACAAGACTGGAAGGCAAGAATCAAATAGGAATGGGGTGAATCAACCAAATGAAAGAGGAAAATTCCACTACACGTGTCCCCATTTTGCCCCCATTCTTACCCAAAATAAACAGCTCTACCCTCCACTTATATTCTGTCTGCCAGTATGCCGTTACCTTATCCTCATATTAAAAATCACACATCATTAGAGATCACAAATAACTGAAGAATATGCAAGTATATTTGGCAAAATTATAGTTAGAAAAAATTGGTAAAGGGTAATTTTAAGAATTAGGATGAGTACATCGATTCCAGCTCAAATTCCAGTGCTGCTGGTAGGTGTCCAAAAATGCTATTGAGAGAAAAAGTCCCAGGACAAGATGAGACGGGAAGAGGTCTCCACTAGATCCTATCCTCTGTGTCATTCTGAAAAGCCTGATATGGAGGTTCTCAATTTTGTGTCATTAAAATAGCTAGTGCAGACTTGAGAAGCTCCATTGCAGAGACTATGCTCTTACTTGGTTGAAATGTTGACTTTGGTGGCTTCAGCGTAGCAGCCACAATTTTGGTATTACTGTTACTCCAGATGCTGGAAAGTATAAGGTTATAAGGCAGGCACCACAACTCTTCCTTGTTCAGTGTGAACTGTGCAAGCCCTCCCCAGATGTCACTGACTTGGTGCCTATTGAGCATGCTCTGGAGCAGTTAGGGCTGCCCAGGCTGGCTGATTCTCTGGATTCAGCATCACTTTCTGCTCTGGATTCAGCATAGTCGGGGCAGCCCAGCTAGGGTACTCCTCACTGTCCTAACTCTTGGGGGCAAAAAAATACATGTCTTATTTTCAGGGTTACTTAAATAAAAAGCCAAGATATATCTCACTTTAAAAAAAAAAAACAATCAAGGTTATATATCACTGGCTGCTGCTTCAAAACCGTGAGACCATTTTCGGAGTTGCAAATTTACCTCTTCCAGTGATAATTCATCTTGCTTGAATATTGTCTAGCATTATCTAAAGAATCAACAGAAAACCGACTTGCACTGAATAGGGCTTTTTCATTGTTTCCAGAAGACAATGTTTTCTCAAGCTCTTTGTGAGGTAACATAAAATACAGTAAGTTGAATCGATCAGCCGCCTGCGTGGCAGAAGGTGCCTCTTTTGTCCCATTATTTCCTTCCCACATATAAGACTTTGATGTGGAAAAATAGGCAGTAATCATTCAGACCAAAGCAAGAAAGAAGTTGAAAGGGTAAGGAAGAGTCCTTGGACAGGGACTGAAAGAGTAAGTTTACAAAATCTGAATATAGGTATCTCAAATATACAGCACCATATAAATAAGAGGATACATAAATATCCTTCAGTGAAATTTCAGAGCTCAGTCCTAACCAATTTCAGCCAGCACAACTTACCTGTCTCCCAATTCCCATGGTGCATGTTTGCACCGGCTAAACCCCCACCCCACCCCCAGGAGCAGTGCAGAAGTGCCTTATGACACTTTTGTGACACCCTCAGGACTACACTGCACTTGTGCTGGGTCTTATTCCAGCCTAACTGAGGGTTTGGATTTCAGCAGTCTTTTACTTATGGATAGCATTTTAGCCTCCTAAGTTATAAATTCTCTAGTTTAGTTTTGTGCTATATAAATTACAAGCCCAAGAAGGAAACTATTGTGTAAATATGTAGTGATAGACTTGTGCATGTGTACAGCATTAATGTTGGCAGCATGGCTTATTGGGGGGGAGGTCAATGGCTCATTCGGGAGGGGCAAGCCCTTCCCTGCAGGAGCTGAGAATCCTCTCCTAGCCAGCATCGTTAAAACTAGGAACAGTGTCCTCAAAATTGTTAGACTAGAGAGTAGCTTTATAAAACAACTAGTAAAAACGTATCCAGGATGCGGGAGTAAAATTCCCCCTGTACACATCCCCCCCCCGCACAACAATCCCATGTACATCATACCCCAATGCACATCAATCAATCCCGCATGAGCAGCACCCCCCATGCACATCAACCCTCCATGCACAGCACTTCCGCTGAGCATCATCCCCCACTGAGCATCATCCCCCATGTGCATCAATGCCCCATGTGCATCAAGCACAATGCGCAACACCCTCCCATGCGCATCATCCCCTAAGCACACATCCCCCATGTGCACCATCGCCCATGAGCATCACCCTCCCATAAACATCGTCCCCACATGTGTACTGTCCCCACACATGAACCATCCCCACATACACACTGTCCATCCATGGGCATCGCCCTCCCATGCGCATCACCCTCCCATGTGCATCAATCCCCCATGTGCATCAATCCCCCATGCTCAACACCCTCCCATGTGCATCATTCTCCCATGTGCATCATCCCCCTATGAGTACCATCCCCTGCGCACACCATCTCCTCCATGCACACCATCCCCTCCATGCACAGCAACCCCAATGCGCATCATCCACCCATGCACACTATCCCTCTATGTACACCATTCCCCATGCACAATACCCCCATTCTCATCAACTGCTCATGTGCATCATTCCACATGCACTCCATCCCCATGTGCACCATATGCAAGACCCCCATGCATATCATCTCCCATGTGCAATACCCCTGAACATCTCCTATGCGCACTGTCCCTCCATGCGCATCATGTGAATCATCTCTCCATGTGCATCCCCATGTGCATTATGCCACATGTGCATCATCCCCCATGCGCAATATCCCCCATGTGACCATTTCCCCAATGTGTTTTGTTCCCCCATGTGACCATTTTCCCATGCCCACCATCCCCCCATGCGCACCATCTTCCCATGCATATCACCCCATGTGTATCATTCCCCCATGTGTATCATTCCCCCCATGTGCACCATTCCCAGAGTTCCCATTTGACCAGAAAACCCTGGAGAAATTACAAAATTGCCCCCCATCCACAATGTGGATACTTTTTCTTATTGCCACTCACAGCAGCAAAACATCTCTGAATTTCCTTTTTTTCGGGTATAGGCTGGTATTTTTCTCCTGGTCCACCACTTTCAACAGATTAACATTCCCACCTTGTGTTAATGGTAATGGAGAGGCAGCTGGCCAGTTGACCAATTTACTTCACCAAGTTCCTCGGGGGTCTCTCTCTGTTTGGAGAATGAATAATTGAGGCTCTGAATGTTGCTCTTGTTGGCAAAACACCATTCAGCTGAATCCAAAGGGTATGTATTCCAGAAGAAACCGTACAAAAGGCTAATTAAGAGACTGATGTGGGTAGTTATGGCATGCTACTGAGCTCAGAACCACTTAGCCTCACTGAGCTGTCCACTTCCAAAGTCAATTATACCATATTCAGAGTGGAATTACTTCTCTAGGGACTGTATTTAGTAGAGATAACTGCATTTCCCAACTCCAAAAAGTCTTTTGACTTGAATGAACACCCAAAGGATATGATTATCTCATGACACCACCATACATCTTGTTGTAAATTATCCACTCCTCGGAGCTTCACTTTTAGCCACTTACTTTTGAAAAAACGATTGTGGAAAACTATAAGCATAGTGGATATGAAAAAAAGAAAACTTTGCGATCAGGAACATTGCAGATATTTAGAGCGCATACATTCTTAACCAGAATTAAAATGCAAAAGAATGCTTAATTCATAGTTAGTTGGAGTGGTGTGGGAACCCCTGGCTGGATGATTAGCACCGGGGAAGGAACCATATTGTTTGTCCCACCCACACGGTTTGCAGAAGAATGCACTGTGGGGAAGCAGCTTTCACACTGCTACAGGTAAGTTTAAATTGGTGTTTAATCACCTCTCACTTCTTGGGAAATGTCAGTGCTTGGTTTAGGTTAGAATTACCCCCCCCCCCCCAAAAAAAAAAAATTGCCTAAGGTGAAATTTTGAAGCAAATATAGTATAGCAAACCCTTTTAGTTAATGCTAGTCAAACTGAAAATGAGTTCCACACAGCCTGGACTCAAGAGGAAACAATAAAGCCGGCTGGTTGTAAAATTAGGCTGCGGATATGAGCTACCTCTCACCTGTATTACTGTTATTCTGTAGGCTATTCCGGACCAGGGTTATAGCTAGCCCAGCATTCTCTCAAATGTGATGTTGTGAGATGAAATTGGAGGTACCTGCTTGAGTGAAATATTCATAACCTTTTTGAGATGGTTCCATACAGTATCAGAATTACATCTCATTAGCTCTCAGAGCAATCAATATCAAGGGAAAGTTTGAGTTAACATTTTGTTCCATAGGCTTTTGTGTTTTCATTTTCTGGTTAATTGGTCATATCCTTTGGTAAAATATGGCTATTCCAATGCAGTCTGTTGTGTTGCATTCTGCATTAAATTACCTTTCCGATGATATATTGCATGCTGGGATTATCATTCATATATACCTGGTATTTCACAATTTTAGCCACTCGTGTCATGCTCAGCTTGTTGAACCCCACAGCATGTAGCCCAGTACAACTGCACCTCCTGTGCCTCCCTAGTTACGCAACTGCCCTACAGTGTTCTATATATTCTCTACAATCCTATACATCCCTGGGAGTAAGTTGGGCTTACAGTGATTGCAGTGTCAAATGACTCTGGTGGATATTTATGTATCCTCTTATGTATATGGTGGATGCATAGTTTTGAGCTGCTTAGTTTTAGATTTCGTAAATGTACTCCTTGCAGTCCTGGTACTATTGTGCCCTGAGTCAGCCTCTCAAATGATATCTGAAGAAAATAAAAGAGATTGTGGCATGCTTAGCAATTAATTATTCCCAGCCACACACATACACACATGCACTCAAGCACACACAAATGCACACACACACTTTCCAGAATGACCACTCTACAAAAAGTAAGTTAGAGAGATTCTGATAATTTAAACTGGTGCAATCTTGTTTTCGAAACTGAAGCTGTTTCTACAGTATTTTTTAACAGATTTCTTTTCAACTTTATTTTCCTTTCAGTTTTTTTATCCTTTTCCTCTACCCTCTGTGAACACTTCCCATTTTGGTTGGTTAACTTTTTCTCTGAGCCTTTCATCAGAGACATCTAGTATACATTTATTTCCTCTGCATACAAGTGGTTAGGTAACACTTATTCCCAGTCACAATAGCCTTTAGCCATAAAAGCAGCTGAAAAGAAAAGAAAGAAAGAAAAAACCTATCAAGCTATTGCTGGAAAGAAGCCTCTATGCAAGGATGAAACAGAACACCTCCTTCCCCTGCCACCATATCCTTTCTTGGTTCTCCACTAGCAGCAGTCCATATAGACTGCAGACCACTGGAGAACATGTGCTCAGCCAGTGGAGGCACATGCCAAGAGCTGTAGGGTTCACAGGTGGGTTCATACATTATAGTATGTCTGCAACACTCTACAATCGCTGCACATCTGCAGTAAAGTCACAGAATTGGGCCCTTAGTTATGATTGGGCTGCTATACCATTTAAATAACATTTCATCTCTAATTCTTACAGCGGGTGGCAATTAAAACAAAAGTGTACATGTTGAAAAATTGATTCAGAAATATATACCAGAAAACTATAAAACTTTTATTAAGCATAGTAAGCTCTACTTGTTTCTTTGGTAGTAAGTCACAGGGGGCTGTATATTGCAATCCTACGCACATTTATTCAGAAATAAATTCTGCTTTGTTCAGTGGGGCTTAAGTAAATGTTTTTAGCATTGCAGCCTTAGTCTGAGCTACATGCTATCTTTCAGGTGGCCCGCAGGAAAGACAATGGTCTAAACCAGCGATTTCCAAATGGTTTATGGCTCCCAATGGTGGCTGAAGCCATTTCAACTCCTAACAAAGGTGAGCTACAAGAAAAACAACATGAGAAACATTGGCCTAAGCATTAACATGTGCCCCTAACCACGTTTCTAAGTTTGTCCCCTACTAAATCTTGACACTTCTTTTTGGCTATGGTCCCTTGGAAAAAAGTTTCAAAAGCCACACCTGACTGTTCCTGCTAGTACATCATCGCCCATGCCATAAGGGAAATTCTGGAGCATAGCTCCCATTGATAACTCATCTATCTATAACAAAAAAAACCAGGAAGCCGTACATATTGTATGATATGCAAATGTTTAAAATGATTTTACTAATGACTTCTGCCAAATGGTAAATTCCATGTCATAAAAAATGCTTTCAGCCATTGTTCCCTGCTCTCTCATTGATGTCTGTCTGCTGTTTAAATTGCACATGAACATCTTGTTTTGCGTGGTTATTTTACATCCACAAGCAATTCACCTCACTCCTATTTGTCTATTTTTATTGCATATGCATTGATTTTATGTCATCCATCATTGAATGAAGTGTGCTCATGTGATGAGATTTTAAGACTACGAACTGCCAGTCTAGAGAAATGGCTATTCCAATGGCTGTGGTTGTCAAACAGAGCAAGGCAGATCTCTTAAAATTTTTCAGAAACACCACCCGTCATGGACATACTGGAACACATTTAAGAGTATTGTTCAGATATGAAATAAGTAGCATCTATTTGTCCTTTCCTTTTTGGTGTTCACTATCATGCCCTGTCATAGTTTTGCTTATCTATCATCACTGTTCTCTCGAGAAGCTGTAAAAGAAACATTGGTTTCAGAAGTAATATAGTTGAGAATGAATTGTTCCTAATTTACTCAGGTTATATTTTTATCAGTGAATTATTTAAATGTATGTATGTTTAAGTACAGATGAAACTTTAATCCAGGGGTGTTCAACACTTGGACTATGTGACAAATATGTCCCCCAGAAGGAATTCATCTGGCCCCCAGGTATAATTGGACAGTCCTTATGATAAGGGGCTTCTCTCATATCTTGAAAATACGAACAAGACTTGCACATATTTTCTAATGTCATTTGGCTAATAACTTTCTGTATGAGAACAAAGTGCTTCTCTCTGGCCATCATCGGCTTAATGATGTCACTTTATGTTTAATGATGTCACTTTGGCTCTCAGCAGGTGCCATGAATGTTAAGCTTGGCCTTCAACCAGTTTGACATCCATGCTTTAATTCATAAAGTACAGATTCTCAGGTTGATCTTTGTGGCCCTTTGATAGTTGGAATTACTGGAAAAGTCATGAAGTACTACTATTGGTACAGTGGCACCTCACGTAAAGAACGCCTCACGTAAAGTATGTTTCACGTAACAAACAAAATTTTTTCTAGGATTCTGCTTCACGTAACAAACTGTGCTTCACATAAAGAACACATTTGTTGGCAGTTGGGCCAGACGCGCTGGCCGGCAGCCTGTTTAAAAAGCATCAGGGCTGCCTAGCGCACCTGCCTGTAGTGAACCAACCTTCCATGCTGTTCCTCCTGTTGCTGGGTGTCCACTGGGCAGAGGGAGAGAAGAGCAGTGGAAAAGAGGGAAGCAGCTCAACCAACCGTCTGAGTTTCCATTATTTCCTATGGGAAAATCCGCTTCACGTAAAGAACGTTTCACGTAACAAACATGCCTCCAGAACGAATTAAATTTGTTATGTGAGGCATCACATAACACGTTGGTCCTAGAACTTTTTTTTCCAAAGTCAGAATTCTGCTCTGTCTGCCTGCACAATTTTATTTCTTTCTCAAAAATAATTGCCAATTCTCATCTTTGATTTCTGGAATTTAAAACTAATCACGATATTCTCCATCCCAGTTATATTCTTTAAACTAAAACAGAAATATGGCCACATGTTTCTGCTACATTTGGGTATTTTTCTCACTGATGTGTAGTCTTTCTATATATGTCTATTTAGTGTCATCTGCAAATTTAATTAATGTGTTGTTTACTTCCTCTCTTAGATCATTAATAATCCATTTAAATAACACAACTACTTCCCTGGTGCATGATGCTGGACATCAGTTGAGTCCTGATGCACCATCCGTTATCTACCACATCAATTTAAACTTCTTTAGCCAGTTTTCAGACATTGTGACTGTTTTCTGGTAGGAACCAACTGGTTGATTTTAATTGAAGCAAAATATGATGATCTAAAACCCACTCCCAATTTCTCCATATGAAGTTGGTAATCAGTGGCACCATCACCCCAGTAGCGCTTTCATGTTTTCCAGTGCCTCTTGCCTTCTGCTTTCTTTTCTCCCCTGACTTGATATGATGGTCAGAATGTGTTGCTTCCTCATCCCAGGAATGTATTTGGGGAGAACAATTGGGGGTCTATAATTCACAGCACCCCACCAAGCTGCAGCTCCCAAGATTCTTTCTGGGAAGTCATGATTGATCATGTGGTATTAAGCTTGAAAGTCAAGATACAAATAAATAAACCAAACAGTCACATCCCATTCGGAATGCTGCCAGAAACAAAACAAAAAAAATTCCCCAGATACATCACTCAAACGACATTTTTTGTGAACTTTATTAGAAGTCCTGCCAGACATGTTTAGGGAATATATCTATTGCTAAGGGACCCTGTTTATGTTTTACAACTGAAAAGTGTTGCACATAAAACTAGTCCCATGGGAAGGGTTGATCTAGGAACCAGTATGGAATTTTTCCCCCTTAAAGATAGCAAATTCTATCAACCCTTCCCAAGAGATGTTGTTAGAAACAAGATTAACTTATGAAGGTGCACCTCCATCCCTCCCTATGTCTCTCTGTGTGTAAAATAACAGAAAACTGCCATAAACTTGATCTGCAACTACTTGAAAAATATTCTTGTATTCATGTTTGCCTTATGCCTTATAACATACTCCTCAGTTCCAAATCTCTCTCTCTCTCTCTCTCTCAGACATACACACACATCTATCTTTACCCTTGTCCAGTAGCAGCATTATACTTTTAACAAACATAGTTCAAATTAATATGCAATGAGTCAAAGCACACAGTAATTTAAGCAGGAGTATTTGCAATTCAGGGCATTACCTGAGGAAGAACTGATGGCTGTCCAGCATTGAGAGCAGAGCAATGCAGAGCATTCTGCATTGAGAGCTTTACAGCTCACAATGAAGAGAGAGGAACATGAGGTTAGCACTGTGGATTTTTTTCCAGTAGTCCTTTTTAATTACACAAATAGAGTATTTCTGTTGGGTTAACATCTGGTGCCATTCAGCTTGCTTGAAACATATCACAATAAACAGATCACCTGCATGCACATCCTTTCCGCATGCACAGTTATGCACCACAACTTTCAGTAATGGGCATGAGACCCGGGAGCTGTATATATATATTTACTCAGCCAGTGGTGCAAGTGGACAAGACACTGTGCCTGTTAACCAGCAGGCCAGGGTTCGAGACCTGGGTCGGCCCCACAAGACAGGGTGAGCTCCTGTCCTTAGCCCAGCTCCGTGACGCAAGCTGGATCCAATCATATTGGCTCTGCCTTTCCATTGGACTAATTCAGTGGCATGGAGAGGGGGGATTTGCTGCTTGGTTAACAGCCTATCCTCCATAACAATCTAACCCAGGCTTTCGTGCTTTGCATGCAGCGTATGCAGCGCCGAGCACGATACCATAGTCTTCCAAGACTGAAGGAGGCCTGCTGCTTTCTTAGAAGTTTGATTCTAAACAGTTGCCACTTTCAAGGAATCAAGCCCACCATTCCACTTTACAGCAGGCATCTCACTTTGCAGGAATCACAGTGGTGAAGAGTTCAAAGAAAGCTCTAAATCTAAAGACAGATCTCACTTACATGGAACAATAATTGATTTACAGCCCAATCCTAAATAAATACCGTCTGCAGGGCACAGTGGCCCTGGACCAGGCTTCAGTGCATCATGTGGGCAACCAGAGATTGCAACTTGAGGAGAAAAAAAATGTTTCATTTCTCCTTCTTGGTCACCAGTGGATCTCCTTGAATCAGTGCTGGGGATTTAGCTAGATCAGATTTCAAACATGTCTTTCTACTCCCATGTATATCATCACCCAAGAACACTTTGGCGGCAATCCTAAAGACACTTTCCTGGGAGTAAGAACCATTGAACCTAATGGGGCTTACTTTCAAGTTGACATGGTTAGTATTGTGTTCTTCGTAAGTTTCCAAGGAAGCTCAACTTCTCCTGGAATAGCCTGAATCCAGTGAATCTTTACACTGTTGATTCAAATCAAGGAACACTGATATAAATACCGTACTAGGTCCTTTTTAATTTTAGTGAAGAATCTCAACCATATGAGCAAAACCCCTAGTTTTGTGCTTGAGGCCATGATGTGTAGATTTCTTCTTTGGGTCTGTGATGAATCAAAATCCCAACAAAAGCCACAAACATGGCATTCTCTCTGGGGTATGATGAAGGAAATTTTTTTCCCCCTAAGGTGCCTAGCAGCTGCTAGTAGAGGAAGTCAGCATGCAGAGAAAGCCTCCTGAGACCAATTAAAGTAACCTGGATGTGAAGAGGCAAAAAAAAGTGTGTTTCGTGACTCTCTTTTTGCTGATGGTTTGCCAATCTTGGCTCTCTTACAAGTACAGAGCAATGAGCACAAGGGACAGGGAGGAAGGTAGAACCTTCCAGAAGAACTTATATGAGCTGATTCTGGGCTTGAAGCTGATCTTTTAATTGTTTCAACAGAAACAACCAGAAAAAGGACCTTAAAGACCTGCAAGGGTTTCCACGGGGCATTTGCCTCAGCCTCATCTTTGCCATACAGGCGGAGTGTTTTCTGACTCCATTTGACAGCAGGCTGACCAAATGCTCCTTAAAGGGCATCATGGCTTCACTCCGCTCGCCTCACTATCTCCTCAGGCTGTTCAGTTCCCAATTAGCTTTTAAGTTGCATTATAGATCCACTAACAGTTGTGCGGTTAAATCATTAATTACTTTCCCCAGTCAGCTGGGAACTCAATTTCACTTTGGTTTGCAGTTTGTGCCTCATACGAGATTACTTAGCTAATCCATATAAACATCTTCAGACACTATAATTTCAGGGAGTTAATGATGAGGAAGCTTAGATAAGTTTATCACAAAATAATTCTTAGTTAGGGATTTGAAGTACAAAGTCCATCAACAGCAAAGGACTCTAGATATGCAAATCTCTGGCCACACACTCTGGTGTGTGTTAATTCACAGATTAGATGGCAAAATTATAGAGAAAACTGTGATTTTAAAATAAAAGTGTTTTTAAAGACAGGGTTAATTTATACTTAAGACAATGACACAGATTGATCAAATCTACAGAAACTATGTGTAAAAGAAAGAGAGGTTTGTAAAGATGAAAGTGACCCCTTTGTAGAGAGAGAAAAATTCATAGAATCATCAAGTTGGAAGGGACCCAGTAGGTCATCTAGTCCAACCCCCTGCCTGCAGCAGGAAATCCTCCTAGAGCATCCCCGACAGGTGCTCATCGAGACTCTGCTTGAAGATCCCCAGTGAGGGAGAGTCCACCACCTCCCTTGGCAATCTGTTCCACTGCCGAACTCTCCTCATCATCAGGAACTTTTTCTGACATCCAAGCAGAATCTCCTTTCTTGCAGTTTGTACCCATTGGTTCTAGTTCTGCCTTCAGAGGCAGCTAAGAACAAATGAGCCCCTTCCTCCCTATGACAGCCCTTCAGGTATCTGAAGAGGGCGATCAGGTCTCTTCTCAGTCTCCTCTTCTCCAGGCTGAACATCGTAAGTTCCCCCAACCTTTCCTCATAGGGCTTCCCTTCCATCCCACTGATCATTCTTGTCGCTCTCCTCTGGACTTGCTCCAGTTTGGCTGCATCTTTCTTCAAGTGAGGTGCCCAGAACTGAACACAGTACTCAAGGTGAGGTCTGACCAATGCTGAATAAAGAGGAACTAGAACTTCTCGCGACTTGGAAGCTACAGTCCTCTCAATGCAGCCTAAAATGGCATTTGCCTTCTTCGCAGACGCATCACACTGCTGACTCACGTTCAGCTTGTGATCTATGCCGATTCCAAGATCATGCTCACATGTTGTGCTGCCAAGCCAAGGATCTCCCACTTTATTTCTCAGACTCTGTGTATTTGTGTAAATGCAACAAAAGCCCTGGAGGTTACAACTCAATGTGTGCCCCCCCCCCCTTTTTAAGGCCGGGCCGCTTGAAAAACTCTCCCGTTACAGCAGTGCCCTGACGATTCCCATCCAGAGCATTTTCTTGATTCCTAGTTTTCCTTTTGACGTATCCCACACTGTTTTTATTTAGTTTAAAGCCCTTGTGATCACCTTCTCTATATTCTGTCTGAAGACACTCTTCCCCGAACTTGTAAGATGTAATCCTTCCTCCACCATGAGTCCTTCCTATAGGAAGCTCAGTCCGTGATCCCAGAAGCCAAATTCTTCTTGACGACATCATTTTTGAAGCCAGCTATTGACTTGGAAAATTTTGCTCTCTCTCTCTCTCTCTCTCTCTCTCTCTCTCTCTCTCTCTCTCTCTCTGAGGACCTTTGTCTATTACCAGGAGGATCAATGAGAATACCACTTGGGTATTCCCCAGGTCCTTTCTCTTCTTTCCAAGAGCTTTATAGTCTTTGACAATCTTCTCATGACTTTGCCCAGCATATAATGGTCATGGATGAGCAAGAATGGGTAGCGATCAGCAGGCATGATCATTCTCGGTACCCTCTCCATGACATCCCGGATTCAGGCACCAGGGAGACAGCACACCTTACAGCTTCAGTGTTCCTCAGGAGGGAATTTCCAATGACCATCATCAACATTAATGAAATACTAGTTAATTCATTTACGTTAGAGATTATCACACACACCTCCACCACCAGCCAATATTAAAACATGAAAAGAAGTAAAAGCAAGGCAATATTAAGCTACACAGACAGTAATATAATAGCATATAATAAGGGAAATAATAAAAGTAATAATAAAAGCATAAAAGAACCATCACAAATCAGCGGGACTGGCTTTTCTGGTCCTCCACATCCTCACAAAGCAGTTGGTGCTTCTATGACTATTGTGAGCAGGAAGAAGCACAGTCCAGGCTTAATGTTTCTTTCTGTTTTGATGCCGAATGACATAAAGATGCTAAAGAAGCATCATTGGTAAAGGTCAGGATGAATATTTTCAGAAACTGTATTAGGTATTCTTGCAGTGTCTGCAAATAACATTTGCAGAAGGGCCAGGGTGGGAATGAGACAAGGTATGTTGAAATGAGACAAGGTATGTTTCAGGTGGCAGCTAGGCGGGGGTCACCCTGTCCCTATTGGCCACCTCTGCAGCCAGCTTGGATGGACCCATTTTGCCCCTTACCTATTTCTCCTGATTATGCCGTCTCATGATTTGAAATAGAAAAACAAGAAGGATGGAACAAGGAACCTGGAAGAGCAAAAGTGAAGAGGCTTTCTTTATCTACCCTGTTATATTAATCCAGATTTTTAAAAGAGCCCCACTGGATCAGGCTTTGGGTCTATCTAGTCCAGCTTCCAGTATCTCATTGTGGTCCAACAATTGTTTTGGTCTGGACCTCTATTTGATTATTTTTTGTCTTCCATAACTTCCTTAGCAGTTGTTATCTCTATCAAATCATTCTAGTTGATTAATCAACCTATTTTCATCTGACCAATTACTTACAGAGAACTTCTCCATTAGAGCACTTATTATAACTCCTGGTTGTTGCTGTCATGAATATTGGAGCTGCCAGCAAATGAACCTGGAATCCAGCTGCTTAGCTTGTAACAGTGAAGTAGGAGCATCTTTATCTCTTCTTTATTAGCTGATAGGCAGAATCCTAGTTCTGTTTCTTTGAGATGTGGGCTCCACAGCTGCTTAATCAATCTAGGGCAGGGAAGTTCATCTGTCTAGGAACATGTCTGTTTCCATAAGCATATAGTTCAACTCTGAGCTTGACTTGGTCATGCTCACAGATTCACCTCCGAGTCGTTCAAAAGAACCAACCCGAAAACCCAGAACATTTACTATATATATTTTACTCTACAACCACATTTTAAATATTTATGTTCTCAAATGCATTTGCTTGATATTGACTGTACACTGGTAAAACAAACAGCAAACAAAACAAATTTAAAACGTAGGAAGGAATGATTGTGAACATGACTTTTCCATAATTCATGGATGATTTGCTTCAGAGTATATATTCTCTTAATGAGCCTATTCTAAATGCAGTGATTGTAATTTTTCTAAGCATTTTACTTTGAGAAAGCAATAAAATGTAAGTGATAACATAAAAAAAATCCCAATTTCAGTAGTCGTGCGCAATGCATCTGGATGCAAGTTAATGGTTTACATATTAATTTGTTCATCTCTCTGATGGGCAGAAAATTGCTTTAATATAAATGCAGTTAAATTTGTCATTCTACATCTACAGAGCTTATGCTGTGAAATTTATTATGGGTCCCGACAAATTGTTCCAGAGCAATTTAGCAAGCTTTTGAGGATGAAGGAAATATACATATGTCAATTTTGGAGGATGAAGAAAAAGTTCTGCCTTCCAATTTAAACCATGTATGGTTTTCTTCATTGTCTAATCAATTTATTTTTAAAAGGCTGAAATAATGAAGAAAAATCCATGGAAATATTGGGGTTGGGACTATGATGGAAGGAGAAATGATGTTTGCTTACAGTTGGAAAGATGAAACAAAACAATAAGACTTTCATGGTAGCAGGCCAGCCATCTCTTTGTTGTTCAGGTTCCCAGATAATAATCCTATTACTCTTAGGTAATACAGGTAATTTGTCCTTAATAGGACTTAATGACTGGGAAATATCAGAACAGCACTCTTGAGTTAACTGAGATTGAAGTGAAAATTCCTCAGTGTTCCTGACTATCCACTTAAGAACATCTGAGCCCTTCGAGACCAGGCCATCTAGTCCAGCTTCTTGATGGCCCACCAAATGCCTCTGAGAGCACACAAGACAACAAAAGACCTACATCCGGGTGCCTTCCCTTGCATCTGGCCTTGAGGTATCCTTCTTCTAAAATCAGGAGGCCATACCTGGGGGGGGGGGGTATGGGTTTTGGCCCCCTCTGAGCCAGCAGCCTGTCCATCCTAGCATTTTTCGCAGACCTGTCCTGGTTTTTTAAAGCTTGTTATTCTTCAAATGGATATCCTCAATTTTGGTTTTTGTTCCCCGAGTGCTCACCCCTCCCTGCAGACAGTCTGATCTAATCAGGTCAGAACAATGTTTGCCAACAGGCAATCAGCAATTCCCTTTTGCATTACAAGAGGGAGAACTAAGCCTGCTGGCTGCCTTGTCTTTCCAAGGAGAAGCAAGGAAGATCATGCCTAGCCCACTGTAGGATTCTAGTGCCTACTTCTTTGGACTACCGGCCTCAGTTGGAGGAGTTTGAAATATTTTTATACTGTTTTTCTGGTGCTCAAAGCAGTGTACAGTGTAAAAACAAACATAGAAAAGTAAAAAAATATTTGAATAAAAACATTAGAATAAAACCATCCCAAAACAATTAAAATGATACAAGAATGATACAAGACAGTGGTTCTCAATGTGGGGTACATGTGGGGTTCTAAAACAAATTCTATAATGGTGAGAAAATGTTCTGTAATGGTGAGAAATGTTCTATAATGGTGAGAAAATAGGCTGCAATCCTGAAGTGCACTTGGGCTGCCTATCTATCACTGGGGTGGCCAAATTCCAAGATGGGGCGGCCCAGTTATGCCAGAAAAAGTCTTGGGGCAGCCTAAGACAACAGGCTGCTCCAAGACAGATGGACCTGGGCTGGCCTAGCTGTGCCAGCGTAGGATGTTCAGGAGAGGCATGTTTAGCATTTCTTAGGTCAGAGCAGTTATGCTATACCAACAACCTGTTTCATGGGCAGAAATTCCCTCTTCCAGCTTCTCAGAGTTATACCACCTCAGAAGAAAGTATAAATCTGAGTAGACCCATAGGGGTCCATGACAAGCCAGAGTAAGAATGGCAGTGCTGACAAAAAAATCTGAGTTCTTGGCCAGCCTATCTGCAACCCCTACCGCTCAACTTAAGGATATGGCACAAGTATGGCAGCTCACTAAGCTGGGGAGACAGCCAGTCCAACAAGCCCCTTGCATTCACTGTAAACTATACTGCAGCCCCATGCTGCAATTGTTACTGGTTGTCAGATATTCCTTATAAGGCAGGCACCACAGCTGTTCCTTGTTCAGTGTGATCTAAGTGGAGGGGGGTTTACTTGAGAGCAAACCCTCTCCAGGTTTCCACTTACTTGATGCCTACTTAACATTTTCTAGAGCAGCTAGGTTTCTTGACTCTTTGGATTCCAAATAACTTTTTGCTCTGGATACAGAATAGTTGGGGTAGCCCAGCTAGGGCCCTTCTCACTGCCCTGACTCTGGATTGCTCTCTTGGTCTTCAGTTCTTCAACCAGTTTGGAAGAAAAGATATTGTGATGAAGTAATGCAGTATGGGATTTTGTACATAGGATGTGAGGACTATATGTTTCCTTAATAGGACTTAATGACTGGGAGATATCAGGACAGCCTGAGCGGTAGCCCAGAAACTTCTTTATTTTGTGACAATTACAAACAAAACATTCCAGTTATATGGATATGGTGCTGGTGAAGGAGGCTTTTTCTTCTTATTCCATCATAAAAAGGAATGCCTAAAGAAAGCTTGTATCTTACATCAATTGAACCTGATTTCTCAAAATGATGTGTCTCAAAACAAGCTCAAGGCACTGGTGGGCTCCAGGGGGTTCTCACAGGTTCTATAGAACCCTTTGCTAATGAGCGCCTGGTTCTGAGAACTGGTTACTAATGGGACATAGAACCTCTTGTTAATTTAGGTTATTAGGACATAGCACCTGTTGTTAATTTATTTGATTCCCACCACTTGCTTGAGGATCACACTGAACATTTGTTGTGTATTTTGTGTCAATTACAAAAATTATAAGATTACTTTTTAATCATATCATTAGGCATTTATGTACAGTTACAATATACAAATTTGAAATAACAGCAATTGTATTAATTGCAAACATTTTGCTAATATGAGGGGGCATGGAAATGGGCTACCAAGAGTTTTGCAAGTATGGATGCATACTACAGACACTTTTCTGAGAGTATGACCCATTCATTGAACACAATGGGGCTTCCTTTTGAGTAGACATGGTTAGGATTGTGAAAGGTTTGTGAAGCACTGGATTAAAATATGAAACCGCCATAACATAAAAGCAACTACATAATATCTGCAACAAAAATTAAAAAGGAGGCACTAAAAGGTTACTCACTTCTTGAAAGCAAAGTTAAATGAATAAATCTTCATACTCTACTGGAATTCAGTCATGCAGGTAAAATAATACAGTGCAGAATTACAACGTCAGTTGAATAATAATGAACTAATGACTGCCTTTGCTCATATACTGATATCCTTCCCAGTGGCCCCAACCACTGATATTAGGGAAGGGCACATATGAAATACATATCTATGTCAGAAGATTTGATTCCAGTCAGACTGAGCCATAGAAACCCTTATTACATAAATTAATCACTGTTTTCAATAAACATGATGCAGTTAATTGATTGGATTTGGTTATCCACTAAGCATTTTCTCAAAGCAATAACTCAGCATGAATAATGTTGCTACTCACTATGCATAAGATATTATTAAAACTGTCCCACAGTGTTCTGTGAACTTCCAATATGCCATCAGCAGCAGTCAACCTTAGTCCTATTCTTATGATATATCCAGAGGACAATGATACACATTTTCACAGTTCCATCCTAAGATTGCACTGGGTCAGTGCAAGTCCTTTGCACCAGCCTGGAAGGGTCATAAATGTTCCATAAAGCGCACTTGCACCAATGTGGCTTTCACCAGAAGAGGTGCATGAAGATGTGCCCTCTGAACTATTTTTTGGTGGGAAAATCTGAGAATTGCTCATTTCTTGAAACCTTCAAAATTAAGACTTGTTTGCTCAGCTCTGGGCAGCATTCAGGACTTTAACAGAGGCAAAAAAAAACACCTTCAAAATTTGTGTGCCTGGCTTAGCTATGGTTCTTTTGAATTAAACATGCACATTTTGATCTGCAAACGGAGTCTCACCAGAGTTTGGCTCACATCTAGTGTGATGTGCTACAAATGAATAAATATTGTTGGCTAGAAAGGCACTTACATGTCATGCGATATATGGAACAACAAATGATTTCCTCTCCATCTGTCTATCATCATGTGTGTTTAGACCCCATGTAACCTGTTTCCATGACAGCAACATCCATTTTTATTGTCTTCTTGTCTATCTTCTATAATATTCACCTTTTTCTCTACTCGCTTGGTGTGTGTCACCTTTCAATCATAAGATATTGTGAGCATATGGCATACATTCCCAATTTCTGTAGACTTTCTTGACTCATCGTTCCTCAATAAGTTGGTCAGTTTTCATTGTTACATGCCTGTACTGATTCTTTTTCTCACAAAAAAGGTAGTACTATATAATTTTAGCTAGTTTTTTTCCCCAGATTCTTGCTGTTTTGAAGGAAAAAGTGGTTTCCTTTATGTTGTGGCACTCTATTTTTCCTATGGAAGCTAAGGAGACAATCTGATAGAAATTTAAGCATATCCTTAAGGGTATTTTAGAAACACAGATTCATTTCAAACCTTCCTATATACGGTATGTATTTTTGCAAACAGACCAATTCTGTGTGCATTCAGTGCATGCTGTCAATCAGATATATTTGTTTTAGACCATCAGCATCTAGAGAAGGGATGTCAAATATAAGGCTTGTGGGCCATATATGGTCCCCAGATACTATTTATGCAGCCACCCTTACATTTGTGCTCTCCCAGCTTGATATTCTCCAGGCTCTCTCATATTCAAAAAATATGTACAAGAGTTATACATTTTCTCTTCTCTCATTTGCAGCTAATGAGTTTCTATGTAAGAACCAATTGCTTCTTTCTGGTGTCTTCTGCTTAATGGTATCACTTCGAAATGATATTCCAGCCCTCAGGAAGCACCACACTATGAATGTTAACTTGACAGCACAATCCAAACCCTTGGTTAGCCTGGCACAGGTCCCAACACAAGTCTCATGTTGATCTGGGTGTCACAAAAGTGCTGTAAGGCATTTCTGCGCTACTCCTAGGGGTTTGTTAGGCCAATGCACAGACATGAGCAAGCCTCCCTATGCTACTGCGGAAATGAGGAGATGGGTGAGTTGTGCTGGCCTAAATTGGTGAGGATTGCACCCTCAGATTTTTGTATGAAATAAGTTTGACATCTGTGAGCAAACGCCTGGTTTCAGCCCCAGCACCACTATTAAAAGCTCTTGTAAAAGTCCAAGTAGAATGCTACCCCCACCCCAAATAAAATACATCCACACTCTTGCTTCCTCTTGTTTCCCTTTTAGGATGATTCATGTTTCCACACAGAGTTATAGGAACTGGATTCCATCATGCAATATCTTCTCCAAAAATGCTTATATGAAAGTATCAGGCAGATGAAACCCAAAATTTAGTTCCTTCCCACACAAATGTTGCACCAGCTTAGAATGAGAATAAAATTGTGGAAGAAAGAATCACATCATTGACTCCACTGATGGGTCGCACTCTGAGGAAGTGGCTCCTACAGCACTGCATAGAAGGGTGAATCAGTTTCTCAGCAGGAAGAATACAGTAAGGAGTTGTGGCAAAGCAAGTGCTCTCATGATCCTGCTCTCTTTTTCTAACTGAATTAGAATTTCCTCAAGCCATATGTCATGATTAGGCACAAAAGTATTTCTTTATCTTTATGGTTTCTCAAGTTCACTGCACCCTAAGTCCTACTCCTCCTGATCCTATTTAACTATCCAATTTAACTAGGATAATTTGTACAATTAATTCCAGAATAAAAACATGCAGTTTGCATCAACTCTCAGTTATCATTAATTTGTATCATTCTCCCCCTCTGTGCCCCTGAACCGCGTGCCTCCAGTGATCATACAAGCCATCACATTCTGCACTAATGGCTGTTTCCAAACTATCCTCCAAGGCAACCCCACATAAAGTGTGCCACAGTAGTAAATTCAACCAGTGTGTCATGGCACGGATAGTCCTCAGAAGTTTGGGGAGGGACATTCACTAATCGAAATTTGGGAATTTGAACAGCATGATGTGTCTTGTCAATGGTAAAAATAACTGATTTTCGTTTTTAACTGTTTTAACTGGTTTTATCTCAGGGCTGCCATGGGATGAAAAACGGTTTAAAATCACTGGTCTAATGTATTACATGGATTGCAGTGTCCAGGTCAGAACAAACCAGGCATGAAGGTGGTGCAACAAGCCAAAGCTCGAGCGAGATCCCCCTCCCACACACACAGTCTTCAGGTGTTGCCAGAAAATCCAGGAGCAGCCGTGAATCCTGGAGAACACTAAATTGCAGACCTAGATTAAAAATCTAGTGATATATACAGATATACTTGTATGTTCAAGTATATTGACAAAGTATGTTCTGACTCTTTCTCTTCATCTACATTTATGTGCATTTCTAAATATTTCTGTCACTCTCCATACCCTATGTAGGATCTTATGTATCAAACCGTTCTGCTGCCATTTAGAGGCCAACCTGAAAGAATAATGCCATGTATTTGCATGCTGATATAAAAATAAACAAGCAAAACATATCCAAAGAATGCAAAGTGGAAATGTAGAGGCATTCAAATGAGCATTATCCATAAAATCCAAATCTACATATTTGTACTGGCAAGATTGTTGTGTATGTATTCGTTATAATGAAGTACCATGTACATTCGTAACTGCTGCTCTTTGAAGACAGGAAAAACAAAATTAAATAATCCATATCATGAAATGTATACATCAGATAATACATTTGCTATATTTAGTAATTGGAGCCTAATGTTCCTGCATTTTTCCCTGATGTATTTTGGTGAAAGCTGTGCATTTAATGGCCACATTAATTCTTTCCACATGGGTTCCTATCCAAATCTGTCATCATCCTTTCGAATCAGTTTTGAAATCTCAGGTGTATCCTTTGCCCTGCAGGGCTGAAGTTATACAGAGCCACGCATTTTCAAAGTACTATAATCAGAGAAGCATGACTCTGATTTGGTGCAGCCAACACTGTGCCTTGATGGCTGGGGGGACTATGAGAGGATCGGATGTACAGGCAGGTGTTGGTTAAATGGTGCAGAGGCTGCTCTCCCACTAGGATTGTGATAGGACAGCTAGAGTCTCTGAGACAATGGATCAAGTTTGGAAGTGGACAGTGGCTTTTAATCTAATTTTTATTTTCTCAAAAATTGTACCTTGCTTAGCCTAAATATCCAAACATACAAATGATAAAAAGAGATGTTGATTATGATTATTACATTGTAAGAGGTACTAGGAGTCATTGACAGGTGCAATCCATTCAAATACTGGAATTTTTCCAATTGTGGTGTTCACTCTTGCTTGTATTTGCACAGGCCTCTGCCAAACAAAAAGGACTGGCATATGATTAAGGATGTGAAATCAATAGGGCTGTGCAAATATCACATCCTACATATATATATATGCTACAGATCAGGTCATGGGAAAAAAATAACGACACTGCAAAACTCTTTTTTCTGCATTACCTATGATCTAAAATACATTCATAGAATGAACAGAAAAGGCAAAAATCTCCATAGGAAAGGTAATCAGTATTTCATTTGACATCTTGAAAAACAAAAGACTGAGTGATGTGTGAAACACACACTTTTTTGAGTGTTAGATTTGAGGTACTATTAAGTTATTTTTACCCAACATTCCTATGGCAAAGCAAATCTCTAAGGTGGCTTGTAAAGCTTTTATCTTTTTTGTCCTCACAACAACCCTGTGAGGTAGGTGAAGCTCAATGGGTCACCCAGGTCACCCAGGAATGACTGAGGAGGGATTTGAACTTGGACTTTCCAGGAGGTAGTCTTAACTCCCTAAGCACTACACCATCCTGGCTCTTTAACTGCTGATTTTATATCCATGGATGTGGTTCAATGCAGGTTCATTGCACCCAGGCTGGGTTCCAGTTGAGCCATCTGAAAGGAACTCAAGCTGTTCTCTGGCCTCCTCCAGAGGGTTTTCTGAAGCTCAGAGAGCCATTTCTGCCTGCTGCTTCTGCAGTCTTGAGAATACCCAAAGAGACAGAAAAATGTAACTTTCATTTTCTTTCAGGAAACTGGAAATGGCAGTTTTTTGCCTTAGAAAGCATTTTAAGTCCTCCAGGGGCTTCAGGGCCTAAGAATGGCCTTCCCCAGGCTTTGCAATGCCTTAAAAGGAGTTAAAATATTACTTTTTCACTTCTCTGGAATGTTTTGAAGCCCACAGAGGCAACAGGAGGATGGACACTGCTTCTCCGGGCTTCAGAAATCTTTCCAGATGGAAATAGAGTGCTGTTCTGCTCTCGTTCGTTGGGGTGAAAGGGGCAAAGTTAGCACATTTGATTATCCGTGAAGTTCTGTATTAGTTTAGGGAGGTATCTGAGAACAGCTCTCCCATGGATACCGAGGACCTACCTGTTATTTAAAGTTCCCATCATCACTTCTTGAATGTTCTCCTTCCTTTGCATAAAAACATTTCTTGTAGACCCTTGACCGAAGAACAGTACACTCCTTCTATCTGGGATGATCATCCTCTTCCACCGAGCGCACAGCTTCAGGAGGGACGCACATGGAGCGGTGAGGGAGGAAGGGGACATCCGCCTAGCCAGCCAGATCAGCCGAATCAACCCTGGCGATCAATGGGGTGACAGATGTCGCAGCCAGATCGCCCTCACATCCCATTTCTTGTAGAGAAGCAAAATGTCCTAAATTCTCCCTCCAAACCAATTGATGATTTATAAAATATCCATGAAAAGCTAAATGAACTGCAACTTCTTAAAGAGATGAAGTGATTCAGTCATTAAGTGATTCAGTGAACTGTCTCATCAAACTACTGTTTACAGGTTTAAGGAACGAATTCTTCCAGAGCATCTTTTCTCTGGGAAGAATTATATTAACCTAACAAGGAGAATTTTCTTGGTCGGCAGATCGGTGGTGGCAGGCAATCACAAAGAATCAAAGGCAAGTGGACGCTTGTGCAATTGTTCCACTGATGACATCTTTCGTCTGGGCAATTTTCTAGGGCTACGGGGAAAGTGTTCGTGCTACATGGACTGCGGAGTGGCTTTTGAGCAAACCCATTAGCCTCAGCCCACCTCAAGGCGGCTATTTGTTCCCTTGAATGCCAAGTTGTTGCTTTAATAGCAGCTAGTGGGAAATTGAATTCTGCTTTTATCCAGGGTAAGTTATTGGACCTGTGAGAGTTTGGTGATCAGCTGGGAGTGATGGAACTGTTCTCCAAGGAGGTCCTGACATTTCTCTACCATGCAATGTGTAAATAAGTAGTAGGAGCACCCAAGAGCTTGTCCACTTCCATAGGACTTTGATGTACTGTAGAGTTGGAACAAAAAAATTTTTAAAACGTCACTTGAGTTGAATACTACTTTGCCATGTTCTCTCTCTCTTCCCTCTCTCTTGGGGATGGGGACAGAGGGGGGCCAAAGAAACATATTAAAAACAGATAAGGACCAAGGGGATTCAATACAGGAATAATATGGGCAAAGGAATTTAATGCCTCTTTCCTCTTTTGTTGGAGTCCCATAGTGGGTTATATACCATTCCCCGTGGCTGATATTTACCAAAGAAAAATTAGATACTCTACTTCATGATGTGTCTGCATAAGTTCAAAAATGGCCCAAATATTTATTATTTACTTGAGCTGACAGTAATAGCAATAGTACCTAATACTATAATAGATCAGTCACTGGGGTTTAACTCTGATAGAAAGAGCATTCCACCACTATCAACTGCTATAAAGCAGTCAAAAGTGTCTCCATCAATGCAGAAAGCTATGTGTTACTGGAACATCAGGAGGGAGACTGCAGCAGCTTGTACATGGCAGCAGCTCTGTCAGGACCCACCAACTCAGGTAAGTCAGTGAGGGAGACAGGACAGGGTCAGAGATGATATATGGGCAAGGAAGAGCAGAACAGAATGTTAATAAGGTGGGTGAGGGTGGATTAAGTCTGGAAAGGGAGCTGGTTGAGCAGTAGTGGAGTGACATCTGTTGAAACATAGCACCCCTTCCTGGAACCAATCCAGTGGCCCAGATCCATGTAGACGTATGCCAGCCATTTTCCTAGATCCAAATAGATCTCTCTACACCACAGAGCCTAATCTCCAGATAAGTGTATGCGTGTTCCCCTCCTTAAAGAACTCTTCCAGGACTGCACCCCACAGGGCACAGCATGAACCAGTTTGGCACACATTTATCAATGGAAAGAGTACTTGGAGTACTTGGTATCTTTCTTGGTTGACGTACAGGGTTGCCATACAGTATGTCCTGGAAAACTGGGACTATTCCAGTTTTCAGCAATTGCATTCACATACTGACAAGTTTGACAGGGGACCCTGTACTGGTTTTGTGGAAGAGAATCATGGCAACCCTATTGACAATGCAGCTCATCCACAGGGGTCAAGTCCTCTTCCTCACAAAGCCACAATCTATACCAGATCTACAGCATAGGTGAAGAGAGTGTTAATACTTCATAAGCACACTCACTGTGGTACTGATGAAAATTCCACCCCAAAGCAATTTGCCCAGAGAGGGAAGCTACTGCTTGACATACGTTGCTGCCATTTCCGACACTCCAGCAAGTGGCAGCCAAAGTAGAGAATGGGGAGTCAGAAAAGTCTCTATGGGTGCAATCCTATCATAGGCCGGCACAACTCGTCATTCTTCCCATTCCTGTAGTGATGTAGGGAGACAAATGCATGTCTGTGCACTGGCCAGGAGTGGCACAGAAGTGTCTTTCAGCACTTTTGTGACATCCCCAGGTCAGCACAGGACTTATGCTGGGAATTAGGCGAGCCTAAGTGTAGGTTAAGATTGCAGCCTATGTGAGGACATCATATTGCTTGTTTTGTTTTACTAGGGCAGCAATCCTAAAGACACTTTCCTAAGAGAACACAATGGGTCTTTTGAACACAATGGGTCTTTTGAATAGACATGGTTAGGATTGTCCTCCAAATGTTATAGGATAGGTGGAGATTAAGTAAAAATAAGCGTATCTGCAGTAGCCTTTCATTCAACATCTCATCTTGATTAGAAGCTGTGTTCTTTTTTTGAACTTGCTGAACTAGATATTGTACAGATTCCATACAATATGGCATTGTCAGGACCTCCAAAAGAGTCAAGGGCTATAATAACTAAATACAGACAGATCTTCCTGTTACCACTGAATAAGCATGACTACAGCTTGTTCAAGGAGCCACAGAACACCCCACTTCATACACCTAGTTTCGGTGACAGCACTTTGTGTGTGTTTGTGTGTGAGAGTTTGCTGAATTGACATTCTTCCCTTTGCTATCTCTCCCGGCACATCATTTGGGGCTATATCTCTTGGTTAATTAAGGGACCACTGTGTTAAGTGACAGCGCCTCATAAAAGATTTAAACCTGGAGACTACAGCAGCAGGCACACTTTACGATTTAAATATGACTGCATTCTAGGCAGCACTAAGCTAAATACTTGGGTCTTCATCATTCCATCCTTGCAAAATAAATAAATAAATGTACTCTGCCTTCCCAGATAGAATATCTCAGTTGTGAATATTTTTTTATTCCTACATTTTTGATGAAGGCAGAATGAGATTTAAGAAAAAAGGAAAAAAAAACAGCTGGAGGACACTAATCTACACATTCCAATTTGTTTGTATATAAACATGCATAAAGAATTAAATGCTATTTAACGGGTTGTCTGCTTCCTCCAGGCGGCTATTCTACTGTGGCAACACTCAATGGCAAAAACTGCCCCAAGGGCCCCGTAAATAATAAATAAGTTATTCTGTAGAGTGCTGAAATTTTTCCTAAATATAATTTACTTGTAATTGACATACACAATGGTGATTATGTCAACACATAGTAAACATGCCAACACATAGTAAACATTCTTTCTTCCATGGTCAACAGCAATTGCATTGCTTAATTTGAGATGATGGGCACAATCCAGAGTAACTACGGGGAGTCCTTGCTCTGGTGTAAGAACAATTTACTCTGGATTGCATTATGAATTTCCCATAGGTTTTCACTAGGTGGTGCAGTAACTACGGGTGCACGTAATGTCTCCTACGTGCTCCCGTAGTTTCTCTGGATTGTAGGGGATGTGACTAGGGTGATATCTAACAGGAACTATAAGGACTGACATCAGTTTAAATTAATTGCTCATGTATTAATGTAACAGATTAAAGAGATGCCTGTGTGTTTACGGTAGGCATGAATGATTTATTAAGGAGTCTCTCTGTTATACCTGGAGGTTACACTGATTGTGTTACTTCATTGATTTCATTTCAAGGTCCCAACCTATCTTTCGCTATGGAGTAGCTAATCAAGACAATTTTCAAAAAGTAGCATGATTTCAAAAGGACTATTTTGAACTCAAAAGTTAAAGATACTTTACCTAAAGATACATGACACAGTATCCATGCTGCCACTTGGGCATATTTTTGGTACGAATCTCTTCCAAATTGCATCTGAAGATCCAAGGTCTTTAACTGTGTACAAAAATCACTTAAAGAATATTGTTATGTATAACTGATTACAAAGTAGCACATCTGGCAAAATGCCAAGAGTTATAATGATAGATATTCAACCTTTATTAAGTAACATTTAGAAGCTAAGCATACTACATGATGTAACATAAGAATGAATAAGTCCTCTGTTTGTGTATGCATGTGTGTTCTTCCTAGGACAACTTGAAATAACTGTGCTACTGCATCTCTTCTTATATTTATCTTAATAATAATCACACCCTATGCCATTTTCATAGCATTTCTTTATAGCACCAAAAATGCACAAGGACTTGTATGCTTTCTATTGTGTGAGTTCTTTCTTCCACACATTGTCATCCAACTGCAACAATTAATTATGCCTTTCTTGTTTTATATTGCATAAATATTGGACAACACTGAGAAGGTTCTAGAATCAGCCAATTTCATGAACACTTCTGCAATTTAAACAAAGTACTAGTGTTTCCTCTTATATAATATTCTGGTCTGCTATAATCATCTGCTGCGTGTTGGTTTCCCCCTTATCCAAGGATTTCCAGATCTGTTCTTCCATGTCCCCTATGCCACTTAATATTGTTTAGGTACTCAGCAAAGTGTCTTTTTTTACAGGACATTATAAGCACGCAAACTTATAATGCTACATGTCTCTAGCTGCAGATAGCTTAAATACTTGAAGAAACTAGACCAAATGTAAAAGGAAACAATTAATTCCCTGCTTATTTTTACTGTTTGATCTTGTCTTTTCAAGCATTTAAATTGCCTGTCTGCTTGCATATGGTATACATAACTGCAGTTTATGTAGCCACATGTGGATGGGGGGTTGCAACAGAATTGTAATACATGATACAGGGCCTGATACTATCCAACTTACTCCCTGCTAACTGGGCAAGAGACACTTTTTCAAGTGGGAGAGTAACTCCTCTCTTATTCCATTGTGGGAGAGTAACTGATACTCTTCACCCCAGCATTGTCTTTTATAGTGTCTTCTGCTGATGGGTTTTGTTGTTGTTTTTTGCATCTCATCTGAGCCCATTTGGAACAGGGAGACTTTAGTTATTTAATTTTCTCTGTGAATCGCTTTGTGAACATTTGTTGAAAAGCATTCTATAAATACTGTTGATGATTGCTTGATTTCTAGCACCAATGCAGCTGCCATGCAACCCCAAAGAGAGGGAACAAATGATCTTTTACCTTGAGAAGGCCTCCATGACTGCCTTTGAACTGCAGGATGCAGCGCACACCCTACTGGCATGACTGACTCAATGCTGGAAAGATGGATCGGATTGGGCCCACAGTTTGCTTAGGGATGTGGTGAAAGAAAGCAGCATGTGTGATTCCCATTCCCTAGTTTCTGTAACTTTGGGAGATCTTGTGCATTTCTTCCTCCTTTCTTCCATTCTTCCTCCATCCATTCCCCATTCTTCCCTCTAGGAAAGACTCCAACTGCAGAATAAACTCTGCAAGTGCTTAGAGAGAATCAAATTTGATAGTGCTTTTCATTGCAGAGGTTAGGGCTAAAGACCCATTCTAGACTCTGTTTCAAGCTGAAATTAAGAGAGAACCCATTGTCAAGCCCTAAGAATTGATTCAAATTGTCCTTTAAAATCTTTTCAACCCTCCGGAGTAATTTTATTTCTTTAGATTAGGCACATTTGTGGAGGTTAGATCTATCAATGTCTGTCAGCCAAGATAGCTTAATCAGTTATTTCCATACTCAGTGGAAATATCTTTGATTATGAAGTGCTAGGAAAAAGGGCGGTTTCTTCCATCAGGGTTTGCTTTTGAGTTCCACAATGGCAGGTATGTCTGACTAGTATTAACAGCTAATGCAGAAGAACTTTGATAGGTGCAATCCTAACTTAGGCTGGCACAATTAATCAGTCTCTCCATTCTTGTAGGATGTACAAGAATTGTACAGGCTGGCACAATGTCTGACTAGTATTAACAGCTGACTAGTATGTCTGACTAGCACAATGTCTGACTAGTATTAACAGCTGACTAGTATGTCTGACTAGCACAATGTCTGACTAGTATTAACAGCTGACTAGTAGTCAGACTAGTATGTCTGACTAGTATTAACAGCTAATGCAGAAGAACTTGGATAGGTGCAATCCTAACTTAGGCTGGCACAATTAATCAGTCTCTCCATTCTTGTAGTGATGTAGGGAGCCAAGCACATGTCTGTGCACTGGCTTAAGACCTCCCACATGAGTGGTGCAGAAGTGTCATATGGCAATTTTGGACTTGTGCTAGCATAACTGGAGGTTAGGATTGCAGCCATGAACAACCAATCCTATACACCACTATTTTATGCACTGCAGCTGTTTTGATGGACTTCATCCAGCATGCTGAAATCAGGAATTGACCAGATGGCTTCTTGCCAGCAAGACTTCTAATAGCCACATTGCTGGTTTGGTGATTTGCTTTCCAAGCAGGCACCTTTAGAGCCAAAGACACATGTTAAAATGCATGTATCCTCCTGTAGATCTGAAATGAATGAGAACTAGAAACAAACTATGGATAGTGTAATAGGCCAGTTACCTGAGTCCTTTGTTGGGTGTGGATCCCAGGCAGTGCCCAACCTGGCTGATTCATGAAGAGAGACCTGAATTATTCTGTATAAGTTTTATTAACCTAATGTCAGACATGGAAACCCTATGAGAATGGAGTGCATTCATCCTATGTGCATTCATCTGTGGAAAAAGGGCTTCAAAAACCTATTGTATTCATGTGGATGAATGAATGCAAGTGATGGCAACAACAGTGGATGGATGGCAATAACTACTGTTGGTGTAGCCTGGCATTGGATGAGAAAAACAATGATAAAATGTCATGGTAAGAAAACACACACACATATGAGCAGTGCAATCCTAACCCTGATTGCAAAAGTGCCATAAAGTATATAAAATACTCTAGTGGGGGTGAATTGCAGCCAGCACAGATGTGCACTGGCCATACCTTTTTGTGTCACTGTGGGAATGGAACTCAGAGAGAGAAAGGAAAAGAAAGAAACCTCATATTGCAATTTTTATATTTACAAAATATTGTCTGCTAAGGATTCATTATGTTACTAGAATATTTGGACTAAGCCCAGTAACCTCCAGGAGAAGCCCATGCATCTTACCACTGTTTGTTTCTTATCACTGATAGAGATACAAAGATATGGTCCCTCATTTCAAAAGATGAGGGGCACATTATCCCCACTGGGGTTTTAACCCAGATCTCCTACTCTGTTTCTAACCCTACAATCCAGAGTAACTATGGGAGCATGTAAGAGATGTTTATATAGATGTAGTTATGGCACCACCTAGTGAAAACCTATGGGAAATTCATATTGCAATCCAGAGTAAATTGTTCTTACGTCAGAGCAAGGACTCCCCGTAGTTACTCTGGATTGTGCCCTCCATCTCACAAAAAAAGCCAATAGAAGGTATTTTCCTCTTAAAATGACATGAGAGGATGAAGACTATAACCAGGAAAGAATCAAACTCCTAAAGTCCCCTATCCAGCCGCATCTTTGCCCCATTTCACCCTGCTGGCACACTGATTAATAAAAACAAAGGAATGCATCACATGTATATCATATTTTTTATCCTTATATGTTTCTAATACTTAGAGAGAGGTTCTTAGAGAGGTTCCTTCATCTCTGTTTCTTTTTAGAACTTAATAGCTGCATTTTGATTTTCCAGGAGACCTTTCAGGCCAGAGTTTTCCTCCTATTTTTTAAATTCTCCCAGTCTTATGTTCCTATTTCCTTCACTGTCCCCATGAAAGAAAACAGTTTTTAAACACTCTGCGTATATTTGTAAGCCAGGGTGTAAATTTGCATATTGATTGGTTTTGTCGCAACATTTCATTTTGTTTTTCTCATAAATGGATTGTTGTGGAGGAAATATGTTTCCTTGCCAAGTGTGATAAGCAGTGCATCTTCTCTGTAAAGCAGTGCCATTGCTGGAACAGTGGTCTCCTGCTTAGCATATGTGCCTGTTAGCTTTAATCACCAACATGTGACACCACAACACACAAAACAGGGGAGCATAGAAATGTGCCATACTATGGGGAAAGAGAAGGTTTCCACCTTACTGGGCTTTGATCTATCTCTTGGACATCATAGTGAAACACAGTGCAGGACTGGTTCAAATTTGTTGTACAGTTCCTCAGAGAAATGTGTACAAATGTTTGCCTGCAGTGAACAAAACATAAAAATTAGGAAATATTGCGCTGTCCATCTGGTTTGGTGGCCATTCTGGTCAATATCATCCCCTAGACATTAAACATTCCCCATATTGTAAGCATTTTAACTCTGATTAGCAAGACTTAAAACTTGCAAGATGTGCTTTTCCAACCAGATTCAACTGCTATTGGAGCTGAAATTGACTGCCATGGGATGTAATGACAGCTGACAGCACATTTGGGTTTTAAAAAGGAATGGAAAATTAATATTAAGACAGGAATGTCAATGGCCATTGACTATAAAGAATGCAAGAACGCAAGTGAAGTGTATGCCAAGAACACAAGCATGTTAATTTATTCATCTTTTTGAGTAGGGAAAAATGACTGACAGTTACACCATCCAATATCAACAAGGAAAAGAGAAATCAGGCTATGTACACCATTCATGTAACTGAAATAACCTAACAATGATTTGCAACCATTCATCCGTTCAGCATCTATTGCCCACTATATCTATGACTACAGAAATATCCCAGGATCCAACCTGGAATACTTGTTTGGGTAGGTACTTATTGGGGTAGGAAGTATATAAGGCATATAAGGAATATACAGTGTAAATATTTGAAATTCCATATGAACATAATGTTCTCCTTCAGATGAAACATTTGAGGAATTTAAATGACAAAACTAAAGAGATTTTTGAGAAGAGAAGCAGTTTCTTAGGAAGGACATTTCAACTCCAAACCTGTGGCGCTAAATGTATATTCCAATAATAAAGAAGACCATTACTCTTTATTGTTTCTGTACCTCTTTAAGCCATCTTTCCCATCTGAGAAAAGTGAATGGGAGAAAATGAAATTCTATACATGAATTTAATAAGGAAAGGGAGTTTGAACCTTGCTGTGTTTTGATATTGTTCTTTCACCGTGTAATGCATAATTTTTATGTTTAGTGTTAATACTAATGTATTTTATTGGTAGATAATGTTTTTCATGCCTTGTTTTGATTTTTTTTCTTTCAAATCATGTTAATTCTTATGTTCGAGTAGTGGCATATTAATTTATTTTAACCATTGTTTATGCTGTACTTGATTTTAAAACCCTTGTAAGCCACCTTGGGCATTTGTGTTAGTAAGGGAAAAGCAGTGTATAGATTCCAAAAATAAAATAAATTTGGCAGTCAAGTTTCCCCATAGCCGGCAGCAGAGCATCTCTTTGCACAACAAAGACGGCTCTCCATCTCCAATAGCATTTGTGACCAGCAAGTGTCTGGCAGGGAGTTCTGATTACAAAACAAAGGGACTAAATTTCATTGAATGTTCACTTAACAACCTAATCACACACTAACAGAGATATCTGTCATTAGATGGTGCACACTTGTACTTTTTTTTGGCCCTGCAGTATACAGTGGTGGCCATTTCATGGCCACTGTATCACTGGCCACTGTATCATTTTCATAGCATTGGGCTGTGGGTGGCACAAGTGGTTAAGACACTGTGCCTGTTAACCAGAAAGCCAGGGTTCAATTCCCAGGTCCCCACAAGACAGGGTGAGCTCCTGTTTTTAGCCCAGCTCTGTGATGCAGCTGGAACCAGTCATATCAGCGCTGCTGTTCCATTGGAGTATTTCAGTGGCGTGGAGAGGGGGAATTTGTGCTTGGATAACAGCCTATCCTCCATATTAATCTACTCAGGCCTTTGTGCTTTGCGTACAATGTCAAGCAAATTACCATAGTCTTTCGAGACTGATGGATGCCAGTACTTCTAGTGGGCTGCTCAGAATGCTTGTCAGATTCTGTATAACTAGTTGGCAATGTAGGAGCATTTGAGATGATGGCACTAACCTAGATACAATTATCAAATATAACAAATTGTGTGTTTTCCATGCCCGATTCTGGATCTTTTAATCTGAGTGTCTGATTCCTGACCACATGACAAAGGAATGGAACTCATATCCTCCTACCCCATTTTACTATATTTCTTTCAATATTTTCATGTACTTTTGCCTGTCCCACATCAGCGTCCATCCCTTCCCTGCTTACCTCTGCTTCCAAACTGTGATACCAAAAACAGCACAGCTATAATTTCCAGCATACAAAACCCAGGATTGGAATTTGCAAATCCAATTTCCATTTCTTTCTACAGGTTCTTTCCTCACAGACCCTGTCCAACGAGGGTTAATCTGATGGGTCATTTTTCCATGGCTTCTGAGGGTGAAAGAATAATTTAATTTCCACAGTTGTCCAATTTTTGCACCTTACTGCTGAGACAGCTGTCAGTCTGACACGCAGCCCCAACACTGAATTCAATTAAAATGTTGAAAAGGTGAGAAAGGAAGCATCACCTTTTGCCCCATCCCCATCCAACAAAATTCACAAAAAACGAAGAAGCAGAAATTGTGAGGTAGCTGTTATGCTAGGGGTACATGCTATACCAACACCTCTGCAGAACTGAGATTTTCTTTTTGGAAAAGCTGGCCTCAGCCTGTGATTGAACTTGTAATAGGATTGCCAGGAAACTGCCATATAGAATTGTGGACCATTCTGAATACACATAATATATCATTATGCACATAATGAATGTTCTAGGTTCATGAAGGTTTCATGAGTTTAGTCCACTCTTGTTCTCAGCAGATAAACACAAGGAAGGGAGAAGTGGATGCCTCTTTTCCTCCATCTTCATGTGAAGAAATGATAGACTACAGAAAAAAATATTTACTCGAATCTAACACTCACCTTTTCTAGCCGAATTTTGCCTCCAAAATCAAGGTGCGCATATGATTTGATGGTGCATTAGATTTGAGTAAACCAATATTTTGATTATAAGTCTAGGTTGGTATTTAGTAAAGTTTACTATATTGTAATAAAAATGTAACATAAACCCACTGCTGTATTAAGTAGTGCAATTAGGTGTAAAGCATATCCTACAATCTAGAGTAACTACGGGAGCACATAAGAGACATTACGTGTACCTGTAGTTACTACACCGCCTAGTGAAAACCAATGGGAAATTCATATTGCAATCCATAGGAAATTGTTCTTACACAGGAGCAAGGACTCCCCGTAGTTACTCTGGACTGCGCCCATAAACCCATTATCATATTATTATTATTATTATTATTATTATTATTATTATTATTATTATTATTATTATTATTATTATTATTATTATTAAACTCATCATTATATGCAGTAAAATTAAATTATGCACCTGCTTTGCAGTTGTACATTATAGTCACCAGTAAACATTTTCTTTAATCTCATGCCATTTAAAATAGGTGTGTGCACTAGATACAATGGCACATTAGATTCAAGTAAATATGGGTATTTATTAATATTTAGTAAATTTCTGGCATTTAGGGTGCAATGCAGAGTAACTACAGGGCATCCTTGCTCCTGTGTAAGAACAATTTACTCTGGATTGCAATATGAATTTCCCATAGGTTTTCATTAGGTGGTGCAGTAACTTTGGGTGCACGTAATGTCTCTTACATGCTCCCATAGTTATTCTGGATTGTAGGGTTAGAAAGCTGACACTTGCATGATCATTATGACTGTGCTTCTGAGAGGTTCAGTAACAATCAAATTTCTTCTTCTGCTTATCACCATAGCCTGTGACATGCAGAATTCACAGCCTCCTTAGCTACTTTTGGCCAACTTGCTATGACGTCTTAAAGATTTTCATCCTTGGTCTAATGCTCAGTGGAATTTTCAAGGCTTTGAAATTTGAATCCACAGAACTATGAGCCACCTCTCATCCCTTAATTTACAGTTATGTGTTACATAAAGAGATTGTGTGTGTGCACGCGTGTGCGTGTGCAGTGGTAGGATTCAAATAAATTAACATCAGGTTCTATGTCCTAACAACCTAAATTAACAACAGGTTCTATGTCCCATTAGTAACCAGTTCTCAGAACCAGGCGCTCATTAGCAAAGGGTTCTATAGAACCTGTGAGAACCCCCTGAAGCCTACTACTCTCACTCTCTCTCTCTCTCTCTCTCTCTCTCTCTCTCTCTCTCTGTGTGTGTGTGTGTGTGTGTGTGTGTGTGTGAGAGAGAGAGAGAGAGAGAGAACTCTATTACATGTTTTATACATATAATTTATTAAAGAAGGCTATGTGCTTCCTGCTGACAAGGAAAAAGAGTACAATGAAGATTTTTTTTCCCAGGACACAAGGCTAAAAAAGAGGACATGTCCTGGAAAAAGAAGACATCTATCACCCCACTACAGGAGACCAAAATTAATGACAAATACAAGAAAATCTAGAGCAGAGGTTCCCACTTACAAACCTTGTAAATGAACTGGTGATGTTAGGAGCAGAGGGGTGGCTTTGATGGTGCTGCAGCTGCAGTTACTGCAGTGCTTCAGGGTTCCAGCAGTGATGATGTGTAGCAGAGGTAGGGGCTGCTCATGTGTCAATGAAGGTCTTGGAGACTTGCAACCCATGTGTGAGCTTCAGTATAGCTGTACAGTGCTACAAGTCCCAATCAGAGCTACAAGTCCCAAACTGCTCAATTTGTGCACAGTGTGCTCCATTCAGGGTTTGGAGCTCTGTGAAGCTGTTTGGAGGCTCAAAAAGGGAGCTTAAATCTCTGGAACCCTCATGGTCACCTCAGAAGCCCCCAGGTCCACTTAAACATTGCTGAGACCCTGCAGTGTTGTGATTGCTGCAGTTCCATCAGGACACTCATTTCTGGGTCACTGAGCTTAAGGGGAATTGCCCATTTTACATGCCTATTGATGGCTTAGGATTGGGAACAGATTGGGAACCACTGATAGAGTCATAACGACTAGAGATTTTCTTAACTTTAAGAGCAAATGTGATTTTCAAAATTAAATTATGAAAAGTATGCAGTGGTTAGTAACATTCACACTACAAAAGGCTTTTGTGGAGCAGGAATTGTCCTGCTAGAATTTTCTTCCATTTGCAATCACATGGAATGGGGAAGACCTAAACATTGAGAATTTCAGAAAAATTTACTTTTTCCCCCAAAGACTTCTCAAGAAAACAGCAATATTGCTCTGGTCTTTTTTGCGCTCTAAGCAGTTGTGAGGTTGGCCTTTGGGTAATCACAGGTTCATTGTTGCTTTGAAGACAAAGATAACCTGATGGGGCTGCTGTTCTTCCACCCAGAGAATGGATTGTTGTCTTGGCATTTTGAACCTTTCATTACGTTAGAAAACATGCCAACAAGGAAGTATCTTGTGAAATGTGATCATCAAATATTATAGCAAGTCCAAGAGATGATGAGCAAAAGGAGAGTTGATGCCAAGAAAAGAAACACACAAGGGGATTGCTGGAGCTTCTAGGATAAAATAAGGATGTTTTTCATAATGGGGAAAAGGAGTCATATTGGCGGTTGCAAAAGGAGGCTGCGCACTTCACAGATCAGTAAAGCGATTCTGTTGTTCACTGCAATTAGTCTCAATTTGATATTCTGTTTAGCCAGAGAATGCCCAAGTGTACTCTCCCTTCACAATTCCATTATTCCAAAGTACTGTTGATATCTCTCACTAATACAAGTGTGTACAGCTGACATCCCAGTTTTGATTATAGCCATTAATGGATGCTTATGAGTGTTACATCCTCTCTGCCAAACATTTTTATTTCACAAGCAGAAAGCCATCCTAATTCTACAAAAATCTCACCATGGCAATGGAGAGGCACCAGTGTAGGCTATACTGCACCTTTCAGGGACTTTTTAGCTGCTAGATGTCCCCTCCAGGTGAGGTGACATTTGTCCCCTTGCAATACATTATGGCCTACACAGTATATATATAAAAATTAATAATTCCTTTCAGGAATCAAATGTTATCTTTGGGCAAAATCCAGAGTAACTATGGGGAGTCCTTGCTCTGGTGTAAGAACAACTTACTCTGGATTCCAATATGAATTTCCCATACGTTTTCACTAGGTGGTGCAGAAACTATGGGTGCACCTAAAGTCTCTTACATGCTCCCGTAGTTACTCTGGATTTGGGTGTTTGTTTCCCATAATTGAGAAGGCTGGCTTTTATATTACTTTAAAAATAGTTAAAATATTTATATGTTTTCAGTTTTAAGAGTTAGAAAACCTATGGGAGACAAAATAAAGAAAACATAAATCCCACCTCTAGAGATTTCTTCTTGCAATTACTCTACAATCAAGTATGGAACCAAATTGCTTTTTAAATATCCATTAAAATAATTGTATTAAAGTGGTCAGCAATTAGCCTTATCTTGCTGTTATTTATGTAAATTAGGAATGTGTAATTTTGTAACCTGTTCATATCCTACAAAGATGGAATTCTGTGGTTTGGCCCTTTATAATGACATCCAGGCAGTATTAAACTAATGCTATATTAATAAAAATGTACTTAATTTAATAAGGCTTGTAAAATTTGCTGAGCCTTGTTAAAAATAAAGAATTAAAGGAATACCATAATTTAATTATCATGCCAGAAAGAGATAAACCTCTCATTGAAGAAGTGTTTGAACTGCCAGGCCTGGGTACTAGGATATTAGATTTATTAAACCAGGGACAAAGAGTTTTCCACATTCCTCTTGCCAGATATTGTAACTCAAGCCACTTTTTACTCACTTTGTGAAATGTACCATTCTTCTGACCACGCCTCCATTTGTAGCCAGCTTTCCCGCGTGAACAATTGTCGGTCATGTTAACACTAGTGGACAAGATGAGCTATTGGTTCAATTGACTGTAAAGCAGCATTTTATTTCAGAATGATTCATCAGCAACTATTCCTCTGGTACAAATCAGGCAAACTTAAGGTAGTCCTAGAAAGTTAATAAATGTGCAAGAGGTGCAAAACACTTCTGCAGGTAAGGGCTGTGTGGTTCAGTGATGGAGTTCCTGCTGTTCTTGCAGGAGACCCTGACTACACACACACACATTATATATATATATATTGTTTTCTCACCCTCCACGGGTGGTGTATGTATGTACGTAATCCTCAATCTCGGGTCCTCTACCAGAGGCCTGGGAGTTTGAGGGTTCTGCGCAGTATCTTAGCTGTTCCTAGCAGTGCGCTTTTCTGGATCGAGTGTTCTGCTGTCCCTCCTGGAATCTGTTGGAGCCATTTTTCCAGCTTGGGTGTCACAGCCCCTAGTGCTCCAATCACTATTGGGATCACATTCACCTTCACTTGCCACAGTCTTTCTAGTTCCTCCTTCAAACCCTGATACTTTTCCACCTTTTCATGCTCTTTTTTCCTGATGTTGCTGTCGTTTGGTATTGCTTCATCTATCACCAGGGCTGTCTTCTGGGCCTTATCTACCACCACAATGTCTGGCTGGTTAGCCAGTACCTTCTTGTCTGTCTGGATATGGAAGTCCCACAGGACCTTAGCCCTGTCATTCTCCACAACCGTCAGAGGTGTCTCCCATCTGGTCTTGGGAAGGGTTAGTCCATAGGCGGAGCAGATGTTCCTATACACGATGCCGGCTACTTGGTTGTGCCGTTCAACGTATGCTGTTCCTGCCTGCATCTTACACCCTGCCACAATGTGTTGGATTGTTTCTGCCGTTTCTCTGCACAGCCTGCACTTTGGGTCTTCTCTTGTATGGTAAATCCCCGCTTCTATGGATCTGGTACTTAGTGCCTGTTCTTGTGCTGCCATGATGAGGGCTTCTGTGCTATCTTTGAAGCCAGCTCTTTCCAGCCACTGATAGGATTTCCCAATATCAGCGACTTCGGTTATCTGGCGATGGTACATCCCATGCAGGGTCTTATCTTGCCAGGACACTTCCTCAGTTTGATCTTCCTTCTGTATTTGCTGTTGCTGTTGTTGCTGGAGACATTCTCTCATCAGCTCATCTTTGGGTGCCATCTCAGTGATGTATTCCTGGATATTCTGGGTTTCATCCAGGATAGTAGTTTTGACGGTATATATAATATATATACCGTAAATCCCGCTTGGAGAGATGCACTTTTTTCCCCCAAAACAATGGGGAGAAATGCTGGTGCGCCTCTTAAAGTGATGGTCCTTTTAACACTCAATTATCCACTCTGCAGGATGCCTGCAGTTTGAAGAGAAATGTTTGCCTGGTTGCCATAGAGGTTAATCCCTGACTGCATAGAAGTTAAATAGCCTTTTAACCCTCTCAGTTCAGGTTTCTCTGGCTCTGAACAACCTTTAAAGCCCTTTAAAGTGTAGAAATTAAGTGCAGGAAAACAAAGTGCTTCTTAAAGCCTTTTAAAAGCGTAGAAATTAAGTGCAGGAAACCAATGAGTATTTCTCCTTTATTTTAATGTGTCTCCCCTTCCCAACTACCCACTGCACCCACTAGTCCCAGCCATCCCCACCAGTCACCCCTTAATGCTCCCCCCAGAAACCCTCTACTTACTAGTTTCCCCTCCCTCCAATAACCCCCAGAAGCCACCCCCACATGCACACATTCCCCCTTCCCCAAGAGAATGAAAATATATACATATATAATATGAAATATATATAATACACACACTTAAACACACACACATATATGTATGTGTGTGTATTTATATATATATATATATATATATATATATATATATATATATATATATATATATATATAATATTTGTGTGTGTGTGTGTGTGTGTATCTCATAGAATCTAGATTGGCAGGGACGCAGGCTTAAGCCAATCCAGGACTGACTTGGCCTGCACAGTGTCCATCTGTCCCCCTTTTCCCCAGGACATGTACTCTTTTTCAGCCTTTGGGCACAATCCTTCCACGTCTACTCAGAAGTAAGAGGTATTTGATTCAGAGAAGCCACCAGGGGATCTATTCTTTTTTCAACCACTATGCTCTCTTTCAACCCTGGAGTTCATGACAGTGATGATGGCTCAAAATACAGTACATGGTAATTTATGGTACATGTTAATTGTATTTCTATGGCTGAATGTTTACATAGTTGAATGTATTATTATTAAATTTATTTATTATTTATTTATTTAATTTATATCCCGCCTTTCCTCACCTGCAAGAGGGAGTTCAAGGTGGTTAACATCAATCATAATAAAACACCATTAAAATGATCATAAATAGAGATTAAAACAATTAAAATACAATTAAAATATGATTAGATTTAAAAAACTAAGAACAATTTAAACAATTAAAAAATGCTAAAGAAGGTTCTTAATACCATGTTGACTTTACATGGTTGAAATATTAATTCTGCTACATTTTATTAAATATATTAGTACACCATTTGGTTCAGAATTTTTTTTTTTGTTTTTCTCCTCTAAATTTTGGTGCGTCTCATGGTCCAGTGCGTCTCATGGTCCGGGAAATATATATATATATCTATATACATACATATACATATACATATACACACACACACTTACACACACACAATGGTACCTTGAGTAAATAATGAGTTGAATAAAGAGCGTTTTGTGTAAAGATCAAAATTTTCTCGGAATTGCGGAAAGAGCACTGTCTTGAGTAAAGAGCACTTCTGAGGAAGTTTCGAACAGGCTTCCATGGCAAGGAACTCACAGGTGGGACTAGGGGACTAGCTTGAGCTACAGTGGGCCCTGGGCAAAGTTTGGAATAGGCTTCCCTGGCCAGGGAACTCATGGGTGGTCCAGTGTGGAAAGTGTGCCTTATCAATGTTCTAGTGATGCTCCCCATCAGCAGCCTGGGAATGTTAAAGTTGCACATAAAGACTATGGCTGCAATCCAGAGCAAATTCAGCCTGCTCTGACCTAACTGCTCTCTCCTAACTATTCTGTATCCAGAGCAGAAAGTTATGCTGAATCCAGAGAGTCAGGAAGCCTGGGCTGCCCTAACTGCTCCAGAGCATGCTAAGTAATTGACACAAGGGGAAGACTTGCTCCTGAGGAGACACCCCTCAGATCACACTGAACAAGGAACAGCTGTGGTGCCTACAGTGGTGACATGACTCTGCACATCACCTGGTGCGGAAGTCTGTGCGTCATCCCTGGGATGCGCC
This sequence comes from Cryptoblepharus egeriae, assembly GCA_030015325.1. NCBI lineage: Eukaryota > Metazoa > Chordata > Lepidosauria > Squamata > Scincidae > Cryptoblepharus > Cryptoblepharus egeriae. The sequence continues at coordinate 63,402,350 of JAREYC010000001.1, read as the reverse complement.
CCCCCCCACCTGGACTGCACAGTCACCAAAGTTGGCGCCTGCGCAGTTGTTTCTGAAGCTAACTGGCTTCAGAAAGAGTACTGCGCAGGCACCATCTCTGACACCTGTGCAGTACTTTTCTGAAGCCTTTTGGCTTCGGGGGAGACTGTGCAGGCATCAGAGTTGGTGTCTCTGCAGTACTCTTTCTGAAGCCATTCGGCTGCTGCTCCGCCTCCTGAGTGAGGCCGAATGGCTGTGCAGAGGCGCGGACTTTCTCTGCTCTAAGGAAGTCTCCTCTGAAGCTGTTCGGCATGCTCAGTGTGTTTCTGCGCAGTGCATCTCAGATGGCCGTTTAGGCCAGCTCCTCAGACAAGTGGCAGCTTCTGGCTGCTGCTCCGCCTTGGAGCAGGCCTGAATGGGTGTCCTGACGCCCGGGGCCTGCCAAAGGACAGTCAAACTCCTCCGGCACATCACCCCATACGGAGCGCATCCCCAATGCAGCCCACACCAGCCGCACCAGTCTGGTGACGCCACTGGGTGCCTGCCTTATAAGGAGTCCCTGATGAGATGCCAGTACATTCTACAGTGAATACAAGGGGGCTTCTTGGAGTGGCCTGCTGTATCCTGAGGTTTGTGGGCAGCCGTAGTTTGTTCCATATCCTGAGGTTGAGAGGAAGGGGTTGCAGCTAGGCTGGCCAAGAACTCAGATTTTTGGTCAGCACTACCATTCTTACTCGGGCCTTATCATGGACCCCTATGGGTCTACTCATTACTATACCTGCTCCTGAGGTGGTATAACTCTGAGGGCTGGAAGAGGGCATTTCTGCCTTGGAAACAGGCTCTGGATTCAGAGTAACTGCTCTGCCCTAGGCAATGCTAAACATGCCCTCAACTTGCCTCTCCTGAGCTGCTTAGGCTGCCCCAGTTAGGGCAGAGCAGGTCCACCTCTCTTAGGGCACCCTATCTTGCCTTGCTCTGCCCTAAGCCTCCTTCAGAGTAAATGGGCTGGAGCATCTTGCAGTTGCTCCAACCTAGTGTTAGATAGGGCAACCTAAGGGCTCTTATGTGGACAGATTAGTTGCTCTGGATTGGGCTGAAATATTCCATTGAGCCAATGGATAGCAGTGATTCCATTAGTGATTGTGAAAAAGAATAGTCCTAACCAGGTTTATTCAGATGTAAGCCCCATTGTGTCCAATGGGTCTTACTCCCAGGAAAGTATCTTTAGGGTTGCAGCCAAAGTCATTTATTTAAGAGCAATTTTGGACAACTGTTTCCCTTTCGAGGAAAGTCCAACAACTTGTTGCTCAAAGTGCTAGACTTATATAGGAACTCAGAATAATTCTCCTCCAAGCAAAACAATAAGCAAAACAATTTTCTTCTCATTCTCAAAATAATTTGGTTAAAAGGAATTTATTTGTACAGCACTTTTAATTGGTATGAACCACTCAACAAGGAAGGTATAAATCCTTCTATTTCACAGACGTAAATGCAATTAAACATACTGGTAATTAGATAACGAGGTAAAGAGAAGCAGCTGATTTGATATACTGTATGTAGTTATATCATAAAGAAATGTTCCTACAGATTCTTTGGAATGCCTTTAAAGGTGTCCCTCAAAGAACAGCCTCTTCACCTTTCAATCTAGAAAGAAATAATGAATTCTTTTGAAGTAAATATGCTTAAGAGATAATACCTTGTCCAAGGCTACAATCCTAAACACACTTTCCTGGGAGTAAGTCCTATTGAGCACAATGGAACTTACTTCTGAGCAGACCTGGTTAAGACTGCAGAATAAATCATTTATCTTGGTGCATGAAATTATTTCTAACACATCCTCTCTCTTTGTTAGAAAGTGTTTATCAACTGATTTGAATTCATTCATTTATAGTTCTGTATCTAATTTATTCATTTATGTAATTTTATGTAAATTCTTTTTTCTGGCACCCAACACAGTGTCAGAGATGATGCAGCGCTCCTGTAGCCAAAATGTTTGGATACCCCTGGCTTAGAGAAAAGCATTGGGAATACTGCCCTGATTAAGGACCCAATCCGAGGGACACAGCACAAGGGCTGAACCCCAGCAATTGCACTGGGTCTGGAAAATGATCTAAACATGTCTGCAGCACTTGAGGGACTGCATATGCTGGTTCTGCACCAGTCGGCTCCAAGCACTGTAGGGGCTGGTGAAGGAATGAAAAAAGAGAGGTGATGTAGTAGGGAAGGATCATGGAGATGGGGTGGGCAGAAGCACACCATATCCTATCCCCCTTCCCAAGACAGTTCTGCCTACAAGGCTACACTTGGATTTACACCAGTTAGTAAGCTGGTGCAGGTTTGTGTAGATCTATTGCCATGATTGGGCTTTCTCCAGAGCATAGGGACAAGTCTTCCAGCATGCTTACTTCCCTCATAGGATCATGCCTGCCCATGCTGGCTGCATATAACCAGCACAGGTTAGGATTGGACTTCCCATCCAGTTTAAGCAGGTAAGTATAAACTGGTGCATATGTTTCCTTTTTTTCAGACAAAGCCCTGATGCTTTCATTCCACTTTCTGCATTCCTTGCACAATAGTGCAGACTATCCTGAGACTGAGTTGGGAAGCAATTGCTCTTGAAGACCTGAAACTTGGAGGGAATGCTCCTTTGACTTTCTCTGGCTTGTTAGCCTCATCATCAGTTTAGAAATAAATTACTGTGAGCAGAAAGCTCCGTTTAGCCATTAGGGAAATAAGTCAATGTTAGAGAAACACAGATTTATTTACAAGTTGAAACATTTCACAATCTAAAGACACATCAACCTGTAATAATCAGTGCGCTTGGGATGGAGGGAGGGAGATACTGGGGTTTAATCAGTCCAAGAAAAAGAAACACAATCAATGGAGTGATTAAGCAAGGAAAAGATGGGAGCAATCTAAATTTTAATTTGTCAAGTGGCGATAATCCAAAAGTTTGATATTTAAAACTCTCCATGGAGGATGATGAGCTGCTGATAGACCTACTTGTTCTTGGTTATCAAAATGAGTTAATTAGGAATTACAAATTTAATGCTTAGCATATCAACTTTGTTGTTGGTGTTTTAGCTCAGCAGGTTAAGCAAAAAAAAAAAAAAAGTGGGGGAAATAATCAGAAGGTGAAAAGTGTTTTAGGAATCAGCACATTCTTACACTGAGCTGGAGTTAGGGTTGCCATATGTCCCCAAAAACGGGGACAATCCCAATTTGGGGGAATTGTGTTCACATACCGGCAAATCGTTGGTCCTGTCCTGATTTTGTGGAAAATAATTATGGCAACCCTAGCTGGAGTCCATCTCTCTTCTTTAGTAATGCACTCCTTTTTAGGGGTACACTCATTTGCAGCAGAAATGCTTTGTATCAATGCTTGGAAGGTATTCCTTCTGCAGGCTCTTTGGTGTTGTATTTAAATACAGTGGCGCCTCACGTAAAGAACGCCTCACTAAAGTATGTTTCACATAACAAACAAAAATTTCTCTAGGATTCTGCTTCTGTAAAGAAAGTGCTTCACGTAAAGAACACATTTGTTGGCAGTTGGGGCAGATGCGCTGGCCGGCAGCCTGTTTAAAAAGCATCAGGGCTGCCTAGCGCACCTGCCCGTAGTGAAAGCAACACTTCCATGCAGTTCCTCCTGTGGCCGGGTGGCCGGTGGGCAGAGGGAGAGAAGAGCAGTGGAGAAGAGGGAAGCAGCTCAGGGCTAGCCAGAAGGGAGCAGGGGAGAGAGAGGCTCAGGATGGAGAGAAGGAGAAAGTGGGGAGACACTTTGAAGGTGTCTTGGATTGCAGCCTCCTAACCATGTCTACCCAGAAGTAAGCCCCATTGTGTTAAATGGGTCTTACTCCCAGGAAAATGTCTTTAGGACTGCAGCCTGAGTAGACTTCATAAGATCATGCACATTGAATGCATGTTTTGAATTCAATCCCAGTGTTCTGTCATCATTTTTACATCCAGTTAATATTTTTATATGAATACTTTTGGGGTTGTGGAACCAATCATCTGAGTTTCCATTATTTCCTATGGGAATATCCGCTTCACGTAAAGAATGTTTCACGTAAAGAACATGCCTCTGGAACGAATTAAATTTGTTACGTGAGGTGCCACTGTACTTCTATATGCCTTATGTGCAGTTGTTGTGAGTGTGGATTCAGGAGATGACCTACTCATAAAACAAATTGAACTGTCTGCTTCAATTAGTGTCCCAGGGATGGAATTGGAGAGGATGTCCTGCATCTGTGCTCACCTGTCCCACCTACAGTGATCTTGTTCTCAATTGCTCTCCCGTGACTGGGGTAATCACTCTCCTCCATGTCTTCACTCACACTTTGGCGAGGATTTTGGAAGTCAAACCTATTATCTTGCCTACCCAATTCTGAAGACATGGTGTGTGCTGGTGAAAGGGTGAGAAAATGGAAATTGAACTCTCTCAATCTATCCTGACACAGGATTATAGCTGTGATGATGTGAGTTGTACCCAATGAAGAGTTGAGTTGTATGTGAATAAGAACTTATTTTTATTCACATACAACTGTGAATTGTGCCTTCATAATAGCAGCAGCTACAGCTGGAGATGAGTAAGGACTTGGCTATAGCCCTGCAAGAGTCCCATTTCCAATGCATACTCTCCTATGGTTTTGAAAGTAAACCTCATCTATGGGTATATACTCATATATCCCATAAAACCCTATCTGTGAATCTGTTCTGATCCATGTTGTACAAATAATATTTTCTGATGTTTCTCCTCTTCCATAACCATAACCCTGAAGTAGTGCTGCGAGCAAGCTGAGACTTATAAAATGACAACTGTAGGAAGGCAGTGTGGGTAGAAAGATGATTTGCATCCCAAGAATCACCTCTTAACTTTCTAGCTTTTTCAAGAGTGATGGGGAGCAGTAGTGAATCCTCTCTGCTTCGGAGCAGGGCACAGTTATGGATGCTTGTGTGCACTTAGGCCTCTGACACATGCGCCATCAGACCCAATTAATGGATCTGCTCCAATCCATTTTGTACAAGGAATATTTCCAGATTCATAAAAAGAAAACATGGAAGCCATGAAAGTATGGAGCTCTGTATTAATTTTCTATCCAGAACATTTCCCCAGTTTTTTGGCTTTTCCAGTTTCTGGTGCTGCCAGAGAACATCAAGTACATGACAAAGTGTCCAATTCTAAACACCGCTGATGCAACCATGCCAATGGAGTATACCCTATAGTGGGGGAGCAGTAACAAAAGATTTGTTCTTTTATCTCAGGACTACATTGTACTGGAATGTTGGTTTGAATTGGCCCAAAGCATTGGGATAATAAATGGATATGAAATTCAGCTTTCACCAACCAGTTCGCTCAAAACCATTGACAAATCTATTTTTGGTTCAAAACTGATACATTGTCAGGATATCCATCAGAAGTTTGCATTCTTTTCTTTTTCAATGTCATTCATGAGTAAGACCCACGCCCTTTTCATGGCTCCTGAGAAAATGTGTTTATGCAAAAGTTGATGCAAAGTACAAGTTATTAAATGCTGGCTGGGTTTAAGAAAGCATGGATCTCTCAAAATTAAATAGATGTGCCACTAGCAAAAAGACATATTGAATAATAAAATGCTCAGTGTGCCTTGCACCGCATTGTTGTGTAACTCTACATTTATTTATAGATTTTGATTTTATAATAGGTTTCAGTGTATCTCTGCTTTATGGTTTGCCAATGCACCCGGAGGGGAAGTTCATTCTAATCAAATTTAGTATCACAAAAATAAGCACCAAGACAAATCAACAAACCTCTTGCATTGTAAACATTGTAAAAAGACAGATGATTATGTTGCTAAGTTGTTTCTACCTTGAAACTAATTCTCTATGGCTCAGCTGTTGCTACCTTAACTACGTATTCCTGTGCTGGGGTTGTGCAGAGCGTACTTCAAGCAAGGCATCGGGCCAAACAAATATAAATGTGAAATCATCAGCACCAAGGCAGCCAATTCATATGCACCGCTGGGGATAATGTGTTGGTTTGGATACCACAAAAGTACTCAAAGTACTTTTGGGTTAAGCTGATTTCAGCACCTGATGCTTCTTGCCCAAATTCTAACATGCAGCCAAATTCAATTGAGCATAGACAATCAATGCTACTCTCCCCAACTGCTAACTGCAGCACTAGATTCAACAACATCAGAAGCAATTCTAAGGCCTATAGTATACATGCAGCAGAAAACAAAGCCAATCTAGAGGCAGTGTAGTATAGTGGTTAGAGCAGTGGTTCTCAAACTTTTAGGGAGATTGACAGCACAGTTCTAACCAATTTAGGCTGGCATAACTTCACCTGGCATATCTTCCCATGGTGGTGTGGGGAGGACAGCCCATTTCTGTGCACTGACCTAACACCCCCTAGGAATGGTACAGAAGTGCCTTATAGCACTTATTTGACACCTCCAGGTCTGCACAGGACTTATGCCAGAGCTTAGGCTGGCCTAATTGGAGGTCAGGCCTAAGTAATTCTTTGCAGGGAAGATGTGAGGGCAGTGATGTGATCTTCAATATTGTGTTGATAAGAGGGAGAAAGGGGATGCTTTCAATAACTTACATACAAGGTGTGATCAATAAGTATCAGGACTGGTGCCATAGTAAAGGAGCTAAAATATACAGAGTGAAGCCACTTGGCACAGATTGACCTTGACCCCAACTGTGTGTGCAAACTAACTTTTAACATCATAGCTCACTTCCTCTCTTTACAGCAGTGCATGGAAGGAATGTGTGTAGCCTGTGGTCGTCGCATTGACCATGACAGAGAATGTTGAGCAGAGAATCTGCATCAAATTTTGCCAAAAGCTTGGTGATATCTGCGCAGAGATCTACGCAAAGTTGCAGAAAGTATATGGAGAGGAGTGTATGAGCCACACACAAGTGTGTGAGTGGTTCAGACATTTCCAAAATGGCCAACAAAATGTTGACAGTGACAAACGTTCTGGGAGTCCCACAACCAGCAGAACTGAGAAAAACATCACAGATGTGCTTGCAGCTGTGAGGGGAAATCATTGAATTGCCATCCACGAGTTATTGGAGGATGTGCAGATTAGTTACAGTTCAGTTCAGTCCATTCTCACTGAAGATTTGGGTATGAGACATGTGTCTGCCGAGTTTGTGCCAAAGCTGCTTTCAGCTGACCAAAAAGAAACTTGGGTTTCAGTGGCACAAGATCTCCTTGACAGTGTCGAGAACGATGAAAACTTTTAAAAAATGGTCATAACGGGTGATGAATCATGGTTATATGGCTATGACCCCGAAACCAAGGCTCAGTCTTCGTAGTGGAAGACACCAACCTCTCCAAGACTGAAGAAAGCACGAATGAGTCGAAGCAATGTGAATCTACTGTTGACTGTTTTCTTTGACTACAAGGGGATTGTTATGTTCCACATGGTCAGACAGTAAACAAGGAGTACTACTTTGATGTGTTGCGGTGTTTACGGGATGCTATTTGTCGGAAAAGGCCAGAATTGCATGCACCCAGTGAGTGGCAATTGCACCATGACAATACACCTGCCCATTCAGCGCAGCTTGTGCAGCAGTTTTTGGCCAAGCACAGCCACCGTATTTTGTCCGATAGCCACCGTATTTCCCAGATCCACCCTTGTGACTTTTTCGTCTTTCCAAAAATCAAATCCCACTTGTAAGGACAAAGTTTTCCGGATGTTGAGGAAATCCAAGTGAATGCGACAAGGCAGTTGCTGATTATCCCAGAAAACAAGTTCCAGGAATGCTTCCATTAATTGAAATAGTGTTGGATTAAGTGTGTGTCTTCTGAAGGGGATTACATTTAGGGAGACTAAATGCCAAAATATTATATGTTGTAGTTTTCATTCTATAGCAGCAGTCCTGTGGGGAGACTAAGGCAGCCCCTGGAGCTTGCTGCAGTGCTCTAGAAGTGAAAATTATTGAAAATTCCCCTTTCTTCTGCCCTTAGCAATGCAATCTTAGGTATAGGATCACTGCACTCACTGCTTCCCTCACCTCTTAAAGGACCAGGGAACCTTTACATACCCTTGAGGTTATAAACCCCTCAGTTTGAATACTATAAGGCTGCAATCTTAAAGACATTTCCTGGGAGTAAGACCCATTGAACATAATGGGGCTTACTTTTGAATAGACATCTTTAGGATTGTGCTCTAACCTGGACTCGACACTCAGGTTCAAATCTCTACTCAGCCACAAACTTTACCTAACAGTTCTGGGCCAGTAACTATCTCACAGCTTAACCTACTTTGCAAGATTGCTATGAGGGTAAAGAGAGGCATAAGTATGCTGACTTGAAGTCATGAATGGACAGGATGAAAATGTTGGATAAAAATGTTGGAGAGGATTTTTGGAATGGAGCTTGGAGAGGGAAGGTGATCAGAATCAAGATCATCAGCAAAGGAAAGAGGATAACTCTCGCTCTCACCCATGGTCTCAATCTCAACTGGGACGCTGCAGCTGCAATTGTCATTTGAAAGATCAATCTTGCAATTACAGTATTGTTTGGCTGTACAAGATACAAGATGGTGCCACAAGATGGCAATAATGTGAAGAGTTCATTGTACATCTTTTCCCAGAAGTACTTAAATGAGCAAGAACCTTGTGATGTTGGCACTATTTGAAGCTTTGTATTCTTTCTTCATCATTAATTCTTAAGGAAAATGGTAACTACACTCATGGTGCAAGCCTAAGCAATTTAGGCCAGTGCAATTCACCTGTCATGGTGGTGTTGGGAGACTGACACATATTTGTGTGCTAGCCTAACCTCCCCTCAGGAATGATGCAGACGTGCCTTTCAGTACTTTTGCAACACCCCCAGGCCAGTAAAGGTCTTGTGCTGGGACTTGTGCCAACCTAACGGGGGGGTTGGGTTAGGATTGCACCATTACAGACACAATTATATTGTGACTGAAAGCAAACTATTATTAAATGGGGTGACCCATGTGGATACCCTGGCATGGAAACATCAGCTAGTTCCTGCTGATGATATGCATGAACATGGCAAAACATTTTCCGGATGACACATTGACAGAAATGCCACCAAAAATCCACATGACTATATCCCTTATGAGATCCTCTGGTTACTCTGTGTGAAGTAGTACACCATTAAGTAGACCTGAGAGTATTCCCACTTTCTTATTCCACCATGTTTGTTTTTTTAATGCCAAAGTTTAAATACATTTCCCAGGTTATCTTCTCAGCTGGTGCGAGTGAGTCTATCACTAATCGCTTTCCAGAAGAGATGTTGAGTTACTCCAGATGGCAAATTGGCTTCTATACTATAATAAACTTGAAGAGTTTCTCATTTGGATTCATATTCACTCAAGAAGTGCAGTTATTATTTGCAACAACTTCCTGCATTCCCGCTGTGATTCAGTCATTAGTTAAGCAGGCAGGTGATTGTGAGTTACCTATGAAAATATTTACAGCATTTGCCCACTGTTAAATGACTTGATGATGAAACTGAAATTGTCAACATAAGAAGTTGGCTTGGAGGTTGAGATGAAAGCCATCTGCATTCTGAAGATAAGAAAGCACAAGCCTAGGAACAGGGGAAAAAAATCCCAGTGAGGATCTTGAGCTTTTCAGAATCCAGTCATGTTATATTAACCCTACCATATTATATTAACTTTACCTATAAGTAAATTTAAGCAAGAAAATTTACCCCACAAATTAGAGAAATTGAATGGAAATAAATGGATGGAAGCTCAATACACCTGGTGATAGCTCTGTGACCTTGCTTATTATGTCTTGAATTGCATGTTCATGGGCTGCAGGTGTATTGAGCTTCCATCCATTTATTTCCATTCAATTTCTCTATACCAATTCCAAGCAATGTCAACAAGGTGTTGAGATCAAGGAATACTTCCTGGTAGAAATACTCAAATTCTTGTTTTGGTTGTTCAAACAGCACAATCCTAACCATGTCTACTCAAAAGTAAACCCCATTCTGTTGAATGGGTCTTATTCCCAGGAAAGTATCTTTAGGATTGAAGCCTAAGGGAACAATCCAGAGCAAGTTCAGCCTGCTCTGCCCTAACTGCTCTCTCCTAACTATTCTGTATCCAGAACAGAAAGTTATGATGCATTCAGAGAGTCAGGAAGCCTGGGCTGCCCTAACTGCTCCAGAGCATGCCAAGTAATTGACACATTGGGAGGACTTGCTCCTGAGGAGACACCCCTCAGATCACACTGAACAGGGAACAGCTGTGGTGCCTACAGTGGTGACATGACTCTGCGCATCTCCCGGTGCGGAAGTCTATGCGTCACCCCTGGGATGCGTGCACCCCCCCACCTGGACTGCGCAGTCACCAAGAGTACTGCGCAGTACTCTTCTGAAGCCATTCAGCTGCCACTCCGCCTCCTGAGTGAGGCCGAATGCCCGTGCAGAGGCACAGACTTCTGCTCTAAGGAAGTCTCCTCTGAAGCTGTTCGGCATGCTCAGTGTGTTTTTGCGCAGTGCACCTCAGCTGGCCGTTCGGGCCAGTTCCAAGGACAAGTGGCAGCTTCTGGCTGCTGCTCTGCCTTGGGTGTGCTGATGCCATTCTTACTCGGGCCTTATCATGGACCCCTATGGGTCTACTCATTACTATACCTGCTCCTGAGGTGGTATAACTCTGAGGGCTGGAAGAGGGCATTTCTGCCTTGGAAACAGGCTCTGGATACAGAGTAACTGCTCTACTCTAGGTAATGCTAAACATGCCCTCAACTTGCCTCTCCTGAGCTGCTTAGGCTGGTCCAGTTAGGGCAGAGCATGTCCACCTCTCTTAGGGCACCCTATGTTGCCTTGCTCTGCCCTAAGCCTCTTCCAGAGTAACTGGGGTGGAGCATCTTGCAGTTGCTCCACCGTAGTGATAGATAGGGCAACCCAAGGGCTCTTATGTGGACAGATTAGTTGCTCTGGATTGTGCTCTCAGTCAGTGATTTTCAACCAGTATGCCATAGCTGTGGATAGTCCTCAGGTGTGTCACAGAAGTTTGGGGAAAGTCATTTATTAACAAGAAAATTAGAAGATTTGGTGTGCCTTGTCAATGGTAAAAACAACTGATGGTGTGCCTTGACAATTTCAGTGCCTTGCTAGTGTGCCATGAGGTGAAAAAGGTTGAAAATCAGTGCTCTAAGAGAAGTATTTATATGGTTACAGCTGCAGTTCTAAACACACTTTCCTGGGAGTAAGACCCATTGAATACAATGGGGCTTACTCCTGAGCAGACCTGCTTAGAATTGTGCTGTAAGTTAACAATGAACTGTATTTACATTCACGATAAAAAAATATTAAAAATCATAGTTCCATTTACAGTATTAGTACACTTTGAGTGTGTTAGCTGTTTAGACTTATTTTTCCTTCATTTCACCCAGTCATCTGATTGCACTTCATTTCTACATCCCCTACAGCAGAAGTTCCCAAATTCTCTAGGAGACTTGGGAAGCACTTGAGATGGCATGGTTACACAGATATAAGTGCCAGTAGGATCATTAGGACTCATTCCTATTAAAGTAAGGATTAGATTGCAGACTTCAAGCACAAACCTATCAGACCTCTGCATAGCTCCACCCAATCAGGTCAACTCAGACATGCATCAGCAAAATAGTTGCACATATTTGAGTAGACCCATGAGAGGAACAGAAGCTTGCCCCACTGCAAGGTACGAAGTATTCCCTTACCACATGGAGGCCTCGGGTACTAAAATACCCCTTGCAGGATTTGTGCCTATTGACGCAACTGCATGAGGACCAAGGAAATTACGTTAAATTAGCTCTGCAGTGGCACTTTAGTGCCTCCTGAGATAGTGAATGGAAACTGAAGACTGCAAGTTGTAGAGACCATAACATCCATTTACAGGTGAATTTATAAGATCTCTAGTGTTTATCACCATCCAAACTCTTGACCCCTAAATTAACTGCAGCATTTTGTATTGTTCATCCCCCATCAGCTCCATTACCTATAAAGCAGCCCAATTCCAAAACCCCTGAGAAATAGATATGAACCTAAATCATTGATGTTTTCTTGCAAAGAAACATCACCATTGTAAATAACTATATACTGGGATCCCAATAAATCCAAAAATATTATATATTGGGAGCCCCCTTCCCAATATAAAATATAGAACAGAGCAAGCATGAACCTGTCACTGACATTGGTGTGTGGAGGATGAACCTTGAAACTCTTGGCTGGCTCTGTCTGAGCCCGTGCTCAGTATTGATGAAGCAATAAAATGGGTATATTAATATCAAAGGAAAACAGTAGCTGGACCTTTGGGGAGTTGTGTAATGGGGTTGAAAGTATATAAATTCTGAAGTGGCTCATAACTCATGTGAACAAATTTTTCAGGAGAGAATCACAATGGGCAGAAAAGGAAACATTTTATCACCATAACATGCCAACAACCAAAATTCGAATTGGGGAAAAATTTCCCATAACAGTTGGTGGCTGAAGATAATAATTAGCATTTATATATCACTTCAAAGCAGTGGTTCCCATACTGGTGGGTCATGTCCCTACTTCTTTAAGGAGTGGGGGGAAGGCAGAAACAAATCTCCAATATTGCACTGCTGCAAGGGATGCGGCATTCAGCTTAGCTAGAGCCATGGCTTGTCTATGTTGCCATTTGTATCCACCCTTTCCCTGGATAGTCGCACAGTGGCAAACATAGGGCTACCATATGACCTGGATTGGTATATTTTTCCTTCAATTTTAGATATCTGACCCATCACTCATTTTTCTCATTTGCTGACTTGGATTGACATTTTTTTAAAAGCAAGAACCTAGATTCTTTCGAAGACAAAGTACAGTTCAAAAAGTGCAGGTTATCTTGTACAGTTCAGTGAAAAGAGTCTCGTCTCTAGTCAATGGAAGAAGTCAGAACTGGGATTGATAGATAAGGAAAGCAATGATCAGATGTTTTCTTTCCCCTTCACAAATGAAGCCCGTAGAGCTAGAAAAAGATGACAGTCACTGTTCAATAACACACAATTTGCCTCTAAAATGAAAGTAGTTAATCTTTACTTTTTAATTTTTTTTATTACATACGACAGTTGCATTTTTGAATTGTATTTTTTGGTTTTTTTTTACCAAAACTTTTAATAGAATTGATATATTTCACTCCATTTTTATTACATTCTACTGTAAATATATACATCAAGCAATATGTACCATAATGGTATTATTTGATGTATTTTCATGATTAGTGGTGTCACCCTGCCCCCAAAGGGAACCCGAGGACGTCACAGGCCACTACCTTTATGACTGAATCAATTCCAGATGCACCAGAGCATGGATCACTGTGGCCACATTCCTTGAGGAATGGGTACAGATTGCACACCAGCCAATCTTGGGCTCAGCTCAAGTGCTATGCCCAGAGCAGTCGCAAGCCCTTCTTATTGAAGGGCCTAGGAACTTCTTTTGCTTTTCAGGGCATTTTCACTATACAGGGCAATTCCAGGGCAATGTAAAATCCAGGGTAATCAGATGCCCAAACCTCAAAGGAGGACAAGGTCTTGGATTCCTCTCAACCTGGCTCTTCTGGCAGACAATGGCATGTTTGCCTACTCATGAGTAAGGCCGCAATATTGGACACTTTCATTTTCCCATAGAGCTCAATGCCTATTTTTTTAGTTTTAGCTTTTTGGCCACAACTTTTGATAGGAAGTTGATATTTGACATTGGATTCTGCTCTTCAGTACGAATCCAATGACATATGACATGAGGAGATACTGAACACCATTGCAAAGTTCCAAAATGAAGCCAAAATTGAGGACAATGAAGCCCTTTTGGAGGATATCCAGACAGAAGCCTAAAAAAAGAGGACAAATCCGGAAATTTTGGGTCATATGGTCACCTTGCGTAATATACTTTCTATCTTAGACCTGAACATATCACAGGAACACATTTATTGTGTCCTTCACAACGAGCTGCTTGCCATCGATAATATCACCATGAAGCCAGATATGCCTTGATGACCTCACTGTTTCTGAGAAGAAGGATGCTTAGAGCAAGACTGCGGAAACAGCCACTGATCAAGGCTGTGAATGGATTTCACAGTATCAGAGCAAGAAGCAGTGAAGCATGGGGTGCATGGCTGGGGAGGAGTCAGATGCATATATTGACCACACTGTAAATATTTTCATCCCTTCTTTTCTTCTGAAAACTCAGCAAAAGGCTGGCATTATTGGTGAGCTAAGAAAAATGCTTGTGAGCTATGCTCCTACTTTAAGCATTGAAATGGCTCCATGTCAGGCACCTCTTGCTTGACCTGTGCAGGGAAATTTATGCGCAGGAGGAATAACTCACCATTTAGCTGGTATTGACAAGATTAGCAAGGCATTCTGCTTTATAGTTAAACTCATGCAGTGAAATGGATTCTTTATCAGAGTTGGCTGATTCTGGTGTTGTGATTCTCCAGAGGCGCTTGAGCTTTGTATGTGGACATTTCAATCTTTTTTATTGTTATTACTATGATTATTTTTTTTCAAAAAAGAATAACTTTATGGCTGAAGCCACTCTACTAATCTCTCTCAATTCTGTTCTCAAAGGCAGTAATTTACAAAGGTTCTGTCTTGTTTTGCAGAATCACAAGAGCGAGCATCCGATTTGATTAGAGACCAGTCTTTTTTTAAAATCACACTAGCCACACGGCTTTAGAAAAGGGCACAGAAAAATATATTACAAGACATCCATTGCTAGATGATAGCTGGCTCAAATGCATAAAACAAAGATACCAATTAAATCATATTGTATGATCCAATTGTTTGCATGTATATTTTTAAACAACCCAGAATTTGAATGCCTAACCCACTATCCTGAATAGAGATTCTAGTCTGCCAGTTTCTCCAGCTTATTTTCTAGCTTACCTATTTCTCCTGCTCTATCCTTTCCTTTCAACTGGATGACCATATGTCATCTTTATCCAGGACATGTCCTCTTAGCCCTGCGTCCTGGAAAAAAGTCTTCAATGTCCCCCTTTCTCTTGTTAGTGGGTAGCATGTAGCCTTTTTATAATTAATATTTGTAATACATTACATGTAATACTGTTAAATTTAATAATAAATAATACAGGGCACAATCTTAACCACTTTAGGCCACTTTAGGTTAAACTCTTATCATTCTAATACCATTCTTAGAAAGCATATTTTTCAATCCAGTTTCCAAAAAAAGGAGTTGTGCATTTGCTCTTGCTCTACAGAAAGATATGTCAGCGATCACAACATCTGTGATTCCTGACATGTGTCTTTCTGTGGTTAATGTAAACACCACATTACTTATTATTAAATTTAAACCATTATATAGCATTTATTAATTACAAGAAGGCTCCATGCTGCCTGATCACAAGGAAAAAGTAGACAATGATTTTCTTTTATTCGGGACACAAGGCTAAAAAATAGGATATGTCCTGGAAAAAGATGTGGTCCCCTTCAATAAGGGCTTTGTGTGTGTGTGTGTGTGTGTGTGCTTGAGCAAATGATTATTTTTTTAGTTTAACCCTTACAACATTGAATACATTCAGAAGCCCTCCACCTTCTGGCAGTCTGGTATTCTGCACACCATCATCTCAATATTGTGTGACAGCTTCCACAATTGCAAAATAATCCTCATTAATGAAGAAGTCACAAATAAAGTAAACACCTGCTTTCAACAACTTCAAAGGATGAACTTTGGTATGAAGAAAATCTATTTTCCAAATTGAAAAATGCAAATAGTGTATTTGAAATACTTATTTGCCTTTGCTATTTGATAGTATTTTTTCCTGAGATATCAAAAAGGTGGTAAGAGCCTTACTGGAATAGACAATCTGGAGCAGCCTTCTACTTCCAACAGTGACTGAACAAATGCCTCTGAAACATTTCAGGGGGAAAATAGCTTTTCTTGTATTTTCTCCCAGCTTCTCCTATTCAGAGGTGCGTCCCAAAGAACATAAGGTCATTTAACACTGGAGCTTGCCTTTTCCCCATTCTATGTTCTGTTCCCTTATGGTCAAGGATTTGCACATAAACTGTCATGCAGGGTATTGTAAGCACACTGATGTCACTTGTTGTATCTCCGGAGTGAGATTAACACTGAGTAATTGTGCTTTGAGTATCTAAGAGTGATATTCTAACCTCACTTACTTGGGAGTAAGACTATAATGGGGTTTACATCCGAGTAGACAAGGATAGGATTGCACTCTTAAAACATATGGCCCAGGTGACTGGAGTAAGAGTTAGACAGGCTGACACCACTATGGCCATGTGGAAAAGGGTGCATTGGACAGAACTGCACATTAACTCTGTGATTTCATAAGGTAAGAAATCCCTGCAGGAACCTTGCTAGGTGGTGGTGCTCATCTCTGTTTCTAATGATGCGAGCCGGTGCTGCCAATAGCTGCTTCCAGGGTCGGGTGCAGTGATGGGCTCCAGCAGGTTTGCACCTACACTACAAAACTGGTTGTTAACGAGAGATAGGACATATAAAGTTTAAAAATAGCCATATAAAAGTGGCTGCCAGATGGACATAAAACCAGTTGTTAATTTCTTTGAATCCCATCACCGGTCATGTGGTCAGTATGACTTTACTTTTGCAAGTATCACAGGTGGGCAGATGCCCGTTCGGGCCTACTTGCCCGAACTGTATCTTCCCATTTTCCCACCACTGGTGAACTGCCAGCGCGAGAAAATGCAAAAACATAGTGGACCGGTTCGGGCTGGCTGCCATGTTTTTGTGCCCACCCACTGCGCAAGCGCCAACATTAGCACTTGCGCTGTGCCTGCTCTGAAGCAAGCGCCCGCTTCAGGGCAGGCACCGCGCAAGTGCCAATGTTGACGTTTGCTCTGTGCCTGCTCTGAAGCAGGCGCCCGCTTCAGGGCAGGCACCATGCAAGTGCCAAGGTTGATGCTTGCGTGGTGCCTGCTCTGAAGCAGGTGTGCCAGCTTCTGTACAGGCACCGCACAGGCGCCAACATTGGCGCATGTGCAGTGCCTATACTGAAGCAGGCCTGCCAGCTTCAGTGCAGGCAGTGCGCAGGTGCCAATCTTGCCTGCCCCTCGCCCTGCCCCTGACCTGCCCCTGACCCGCTCCAGCCCAGCCCCGCCCCTGACCCACCCCACCCCCCTGACCCCGGCCTGGCCCCTCCCACTTCCGGCGAACCGGATCTTGGGCCAGGCCGGGCCCACCTCTGGCAAGCATGGAATGTTGTTACTTTCTCATGTTTTTTTAAAGAACGGTACCTATATATCTGCAAGCATTTGCATGCTTTCAAATGGCTATGTTGGCAGGAGCTGGGTTGAGTGATGGGAGCTCAGTCATGTGGCAATCAGGTGTCAATATCCTGGACAGTCAACCTTAATGGTCTTTATGCTCAGCATCTTAACCCACAATGTGACTTCAAAATTGGAGGAAAAAACATTTTAAATTGCTGCAGGCTAGAAAAATCTTGTGGGAGGCTAAGGTGTGGCCTCCCAGGCCATAAATTGGAAAACACTACGTTAGAAGCATAGAGTATCTCCAGTTTTCACCAAGTACAGATCTCATTTAGTTTTACCATCTGGTTTTTCTTGATACCCATCTCTATGAACCACCGCATATGCCACCCTGTGAAGGTTATGGCAAACAACCAGAAGACAGACTTGCTTCCATTTAGGTGTATATCAATGAACAGCAGTTTAGTGTTTCCACTGTGTCTAATTTTCACGCTGAAGTTCCCAGAAATTACATTCTAGTGCTACTTAAAGGTGCTCACTGTGGAGCAGGCTGTCTCTTCAGGACACCCCAGAAACCTGGCAGCTCTTGTAGAACAGCCATACATCCTGAACTGCTTTCGACTGACATGTTCACCAACCTGCACCATCTAGATGAGAAAGACCATTTAATTAAAGTAAAAGAGCTGTGGGAGTCTTGCTGTTCTCTGCGTAGTACTCTAGAGCTCGGAGTGGGTTGGCACTTTATGATAATGAAAAGGCTCCATGTTATCCATTAACCCACCTGCCTGTTGTTAAAAGGTGATTGCGAAGGCAACAACTCATGTGTCAGCAGAATGTTTGAACAGAGTTCCCAGCTGAACTGTCACTGTCCTTAAGACATCAGATGAGGTAGTTGCCCTTGAAAGAAAGTTCTTTGCTCTGATTTCTATATCCTCCATGAGAAACCTTCCTTTTTAAATAGGAGTCCTAGGCAAGTCCACTGGGACCTTAGTGACTGTCATGGGTGCCTGCATCCTGAAATCACTCCTGATCATACCGCCCTATTCAATAACACAGCCTTACATTTAGCTATATCTCAAGGTGTTTCCAGCTTTTGGTTAACAACCCTCTCTCCTTTTCCAAACATGTTTTAATTTTATACTGTATAAAGGGTATATATGTCATCCATTATGTTTCACATAAAACTAGCAGCCTCCTGTTCAAATTCTCAAATTCTTCGGCCGTTCAGTCACTTTCAACTCTGGACCTAAGTCCTAACAGAAAACTATTGATTCTGCCTGTGATAAAATTCCTTGAACTTCCCAAAATTCTTTTCTCTTTTTCGTAGTTCAATCACCACAAACAGAGGGCTTCCATTGGCAGCCGTTTTATTACAGCAGCAGTGTCTTTGGCTGTCACAAAACTCTCTATAGTACAGCCCAATCCCAGTGGCATAGCCAGAGAGGGCAAAACATACTGTGATGGAGGAGCCTCACCATGACATGGAAGGGGCCTCTCCACTTTGGATCCATTCCAGGCAGGGGAAGAAAAATGGAGCCATATAGTGAGGCTCCCCTGACAACTCCATCCCCCTCTAGCTAAGCCACTGCCCAGTCCTACAATGTACTAGCCTCTCAGTTGATGGATTTATTTCAGGCAATCAATCAATCAATCAATCAATCAATCAATCAGTCTGTCTGTCTGTCTGTCTGTCTGTCTGTCTACCCACATACCTACAGTATTTATATGCCACTAATCCCAAACTAGATTTCATCGGAGTAAGCCCCATTGAACACAATGAGACTAAGGGCAAAATCCAGAGCAGTTACGGGTCCACACAGTTACATCACCCTCTATTGTTATCATATGGAAAGTCACCTTAACCGCTCTGGAGCAAAGGGCTTAATTTGACTTTAGGATATGAGCCTTACTTCTCACTAGACATGCTTAGGATTGTGTCTGATTGTGCTCTTAGTTATTCATTTGTTGTTCTTTAATATCTGAGATTTTGAACTCTGAAAAAAACAACACAAAAGTCTTGCCCACATTCTTACCAAAGCTGGTTTCCTAACTCATGGTATGTGTAAACCTCTCCATTCCGCTGAATATTTACCTTCTGCTACACCTCCATCATAATCAGTCTTTTGTGCAGTGGTACACAATAGCACATGAGATCTAACGGAGCAATGGTTAAACTAGTTGCAAACAAAATTGCTAGTTTCTAGTCAAAGTGAACATTGGAAAACATTCTTGCCACTCTATTTGCCACTGACTTCAATGGGATTGAAGCCACCTATGTGCATGATTGCTTCCTCTCTGCGAAAGAGTTACCATCCACAAAATGATGTATTTTAAAGCAGCTTTCCTTTCACTTTGGCATCCTGCTCCATGGGATCATTGCAAAATGCTTTGAGGCCAATTCCTCACACAGTGGTTCCCTGTGCCAGCTTCTTTTGGAAGTACTTAATTGTGGAGCTATTTATCAAACCTGTGATTTCCAAAGTTCCTTTTTAAAACGACTTCCCAGGAGAAGTCTTCAGTTCCTCAGGCCTGACAACCCTATAAATTATTTTTAGATGTTTATAGCCCTTGTATTTGTAGGTGAGTTATGCTGCTCACTTAGGGAAGCTCTTGGGTTTTGAAAGAAATCTCTTGTGGAACTGCTTTCTGGTGCTAGAATAAGAAAAGTAACCTCAGCTCTTGGCCTCAATCATCATCCCAACTCATAACAAATTACCTCAATTAATGAAAATCCTGCAAAGACTATGGGTGATACCCACTTGGAAAAAAAACCCTGGAGATGGAGAGCTTTGCAAACACTTTTTAAATAGAAGCAACAAAGTGAAAGATGGAGGTCTATCAACTGAACAGTGTACTTCTTCAGATGTTTGGCTTTCCAGCAGACATAGCATGGAATTTATAATGAAAAGATGGAGGCTGCAATTGTAAAGACACTTTCCAAGGAGTAAGACCCACTGAACACAATGGGCTTACTTTTCAGTAGACATGTAGTGAATACTAACTACTAGTTTAGGAAGTAGTAGGTGTTATGATGCCTTCTTGCAGTGCCAGGGTTCGTGGTGTTTATTCCTCAGCTTAATGAATGTAACATGATTTTGGGGACATTTGACATTGGCTAACAGCACAATCCTAACCGTGTCTACTCAGAAGTAAGCCCCATTGTGTCTTTAGGATTGCAGCCTAAGTTTGATGTACTATGAGTGGCAAGAGCTTCCAAGATCTTCATCAAATGCCTCATCTTACAAATCCTGAAACAAAAGAACCATTGAAGAATGTGACAGTGTTGTTGTTGTTGTTATTCTTGTTGTTGTTGTTGTTGTTGCCATTGTTATTGTTGTTGTTTGAATTTGAGCAATTTGCACAGTGTAGATTTGAATGGACTCATGTATCAGTGACATCTATGACAGTAGCCTCACTAGAGTTTGTGTCATCCAGTGTGGGAGGTCAGCATATCACTCCCATGACAAACCTTCTGCCATGCTGTGGGCAGAGCAAAACACCTGGTTGTGGGCATGGTGATGCACAATGATCCCTCCTCACTTTTTTTGCTATAACATTTGATAGAACAAAATTCCTCATCAAATGATATACAACATGATGATATTACTGTATTACAAATTTGACCAATAGAGGAATTGCCCCCCTGTGTCACACACTGAGGCCTGTACCACATAGGAACACCATTGATCTGTTTCCAATTATCAATCAATGTATGACTTCAGCTCCTGGTGCACATATAAGTAATACAATACAATAGATGTGTCATCTAATTCTAGGTTGCAAAAATTTAATTTATCTTTCATGCAGAATTCTTTTCAGCGAATCTTCCAACAGGATAAAAATGCAAAGCTGTTGATGAACAATATGTTTTTTCTAATTAAGTCAGAGAATTTTGAGTTACAGAGGAGGAGAAATGTGTAACATAAAGGTCATGATACTGCATATGTATGGTTTTGCCCTCTGCCATTGTTTCACATGGTTATTTTTTCTCAGTTTGAGAAGTTAATTAAGTTGCAATTTCTGTGTTTGTACACTGATTAATGCATTCATTTAATAGGTCATTATTAGTGGTGAGCCTAGAGCATCAGCCTCCTGCCTGAGGCATGTAGAGTCCATCCCTATTGTCAGGGTAGACTCCAAGTTCTTTGAAGTAAAAATGAAGAAATGTGGCTGTTTCTTAACTTGAAGCAAAACCCTGTGAAGCAAGAGGATGACAATTTGTGAGCACATCGCACAAGAAACACTAGGTCCTCCTTGTGATACAGACGAGAAATAATTTGTGTGAAGAAATGGAGAAAAGATGGGACCAAAGACAACTTGATGTGCATGTGCCTTTCTTGTTATTCCTTTTGTGGACTTCCCCACTGTGGACAGCCTCCATGGGCCTCAGAAGAACCTCTGGAGGTGACTGGAAAAGACCTTCAGTTGTCTCTGGATTAGGTTCTAAGGCTTTGGGAGGCCTTAGAAAGGTGTGCAGTGGTCCTGTAGAGGAACACCTAGCAAACTAGAATGCTGCTGTAGTCAAGGACATCTGGAGTCCTCAGAACAGGTCTAAAGATGACTGCTCAGTGGACCTCAAACTCTGCATGAGTTTATGGGGATCCACCTGTAGAAGTATCCACTGATCCTTCTTTCCAGCTTTTATTCAATCAGATGACTGGTTTAAAGTTCCATTTGTGCAAAGTAGAGTTTTTAGCTTAAAATTTCTCCAATTTTTCTTATTTTTCTGGTAATGTTTTTTTTGTATTTTATTTTCTTTGCTGTCTTTTATCTTTTCTTTCCACTTACAAACACAAGAATATTACTGAATATTACAGAAATTTAAAATGAGGAAACAAGCACAACACTTCATAACCCTCAGCCTGACCTTAGAAAGGAAGTGGGCTTTCACTATACTATCCTTTCGTTTTCTCAGTTCTTTTACCCTCAGCTTTCAGATGGCCTCCAAGGTAGCTCAACAACAAATAATATTGTTTACATTTCATCAAAAAATTAACAATTCAGAACACAATCCTAACCATGTCTACTCAAAAGTAAGCCCCATTGTGTTCAAGGGGTCTTACTCCCAGGAAAGTGTGTTTAGGATTGCAGCCTAAACAATTAAAATCATTCAATTATCTTAATCAAAACAAAGAAATAGCTCTTTTGCTGATGTAGTTCTGAGGATCACGATAAAGGCACATCCATCCTGGAGTAAGAGTTTGAGGTATGGCAGATTCACTGCAGCCCCAATCCCATCCTGCCCCAATCTGCCTGAGTCCCCTTTCAATCCATCCCAATCCCTACTTTTCCTCTAGCAAAAGCCCACTGGCATTGTACAATTTTCCAGCTGCTGCGCCCATAACACTGCTGTGCAGACCAGTGGAGAGGATGCTGTACCAGTGGGACTCTTGTACCTAGAAGGACACACCAGTGCCATATATGGGACACAATGTCCCATACATAAGTAAAGTCTACACTGAATTCACACTGTACTTAACCCAAAATATTGAGTTCATGCCAACCCACACTATCTTGCCAGGGTGAAAAAGCTCCCATGGAGTCATCTGGAACTGAGACATCCAAAACCTGGAGAGCCTGTGCAATTCCAGAAGCTCGCCTATGGGTAAAACTAAATGCATGACTCTTGGGTGACCATTGGGCTAGAAGTTTGCTCTCATAAGAATTTTTCTATGCTCTTAATTTGTAATCACATTATTCTCCTACCCCATTTTGGTTTCTCTTCTGGAAAAATTATACCAAATTACTCCAGCATTGTACCAGCATCCA
The DNA here is from genome assembly GCA_030015325.1 of Cryptoblepharus egeriae. Taxonomy (NCBI): domain Eukaryota; kingdom Metazoa; phylum Chordata; class Lepidosauria; order Squamata; family Scincidae; genus Cryptoblepharus; species Cryptoblepharus egeriae. Next base: position 63,379,415 of record JAREYC010000001.1, on the reverse strand, counting down.
ATACACATCCAATACACAATACACAGGTAGGCCTTTTCACAGCAGAAGAGCTGGAATAGGTTTGAGGAGAACCACAAAGGATCAAGTGGCTTACAGGGAGGTCAGATAAACATGTCTTTACTTACCTTTCCTGGGATGTCCAGCTGGCCCATATCATGAAGATAAAAAATAATGTTATAATAATGATTATCATTGATATTATATATATCTCCCTAAATGTCTTGACCTGTGTATGATGCGTCCACATCTTCTGGCCAATAATCCTGTTCCCTGAGGAGAGGGAACTGTCAACATTCCCACTGTCAACATTTCAGCTATCATAAAAATATGGGAAGATATGGAGATTTTTTTCCTGATGTATATTGTAGTTCCGCAAGCAACAGCTGTGGGCTGCTACTAGTATTATTATAATATAATAACCATTCATTTTTATTAATGTTATTGCTATATCATATATACACCACTTGTCATGTATATTATATATACACCACTTGTCATCAAAGTTTTATTTGTTTTTCCTAAGATGCTGTATTAAAATGGCTGGTACCGTAGTGGTTTAGCTCTGGCTATTTGTGCATTTTTCTAGCCTGCCAAAACAAACTTAAAAAACCCCAAACCTGTTAAATGCAGCCAGAAAGTTTTACAGACAGTGATTAAACTGACCAAAATGTTTCTACTTGTCTCAGAAAAACCTTGACAGCTGGGCGTTCAAAATAGCCAAGATTCCAGTTTCACTTTATTTTTCTCATCTGTTCAATTACATCCAGATATTTTTTCCCCAGCAATTACTAAGGATCTTTGTGCACAAAATTTACAGAAATGTGTCAAATGGGAAAAGTAAAGACTATGTGAAATCTCCTTCTTTTATCTCCTGGATGGGAACAAAAGGGATGGCAGGAGATTACACAGAAAGGAGATTTCAACTGCAATCTACATAACAAATCCTAAAATAACACATCAGATGAAGGAGGCAGACAATTCAAACCCTGCCTGAATAATCAGGTGTTCTTTTTCAAGTGGGAAAATTGTTTTCTAGTGCCGTTTTTGCCCCCTAAGTAGTTCTTTTGCCCTCAGTAAGTGAGAAGCCTTAGGTCTCCTTGACTGACTTAATATGCAGATAACAAAAGAACTTTAATTTGCTGATTTACATCTGGCATTAGATGAAATTACACAGCTGGGCAGCTCTAGGATTAGATATAGGTCTAGTAATGCAAGGCCTATTATAGCCAAAGTGAGATTTCTTCTCTATTAAGTACAGCATCTTAACTTGCCTATCGTGTGCTCAGTGGAACATTTCAGAAGATAACATAAACCAGCATGAACTGTATCATATTGCTGGATTGTTAGAGGAGTCTCATGTCCTTTCATTTAAAATACTTTCCTTCCTTCCAATGATTTTCCTTTTACTGCAGAACATTTTAGGATTTCCATAGCTATGTAGCTAAGGTGTTGTGAGTCGAATCCTATCCATCAACCATGAGAATAATCCCCAGAGTATTTCTTGCAGTTCAATACAGGCGGTGGGGGCCGCAACATGTGATGTGCCCAGGGAGTGACACCACTACTGGCCAATTTTTAAAAAAATTGGTATTTTTTGAATAATACCATCACGTTACGTATCATTTGATGTGTATTTTCATGCATTATGCAGTGAATTAAAATCTGTTGGAATAGCTCTATTCTGTCTAGCAGGGCAGACAGTAGTACTTCACCATACCCACCACCTATGGTGTTGCCCCACCTACTTATGGGAAGTGCTCCATCATGGGGGTGATGTGCTGGCCTTCTGCTCTAGATGACACAAATCCTAATGATGCCACTGATGTTTTGCCAGTATATGAATTGCCAATATATTGAAATATGGATGGCAAAGTTCCTCTAGGGCAGCCATTTTCAACCACTGCATTGTGGCACACTGGTGTGTCTTGGATGGTCTGTGGGTTTGCTGTCATTTGTTAGTAGGACCATTGGGGAATGTCTGCCAGTACTGCCAATTGGTAGTGTGGTGCACCTTATCAATTGTAAAAAAATCTGATGTAAAAAAACCTTGACAATTTTAGTGCCTGGTCAATTTGCTGTGAGACAAAAAAAATTAAAAATAACTGTTCTAAAAAAAATAAGGATGTGCTGGATTGTATGTGAGAATCCACTTTGCACTGGATAGGAGGATTTTTTCTCTTCTTAGAATCCCTTAACCGTAAGCACTCCTGGCTTCCAGATTATTTTTCAAACTTTAGCCAAGTGGAATTATTAGGGCTGGCTTTAGGAGTTATGGATAAAATGCAGAGCATTTGATCACGGCGTTCACTCACTAAGCAGCCACAATATCTGCAGCTGTGTCATCAGCCCATTGCTGATGGTCCCATGTGCAAAGCACAGCACCTGGAAACAGCTTGTGATGACAGGATGCTTCCAGAAGGCTGATTTCAGGCAGCAGAAGGTGCGTGGATTGACACAGTTCTCCATTCACCATGCTTTACTCTAGCATGCCCATTTTTTTAATTTACACCCGAGTCCGCCTGGAGATATTTCCTCCCATACTGACGTATGGCACATATAATGAATAATTGTTGCTTCAAGTTTCAGCATAACTTTGTTTTTTTATTAGGAAGTGTTGTGGAACAAGAATTTTGATATATTCTTGCAAAACATTGATTAACCATATATCTGACATAAAGTTTATAGTTGATAGTTCATAGTTCATAGCAAGCAGTTCTAAAGGCTTTCAACTAAACCATTTGTTCACACATTCTGGTGATTTTCCTGTCCTCAGAGATGTTAATCGGTGCATATCAGCATGTGGCCGCCACTAAACCATCTTCACTGATGCCTTGCCATAAAGTTGAATCAACAAACAGATACAATTTCTATGTAACTGCACTGTTGGAAATTTCTCCATATGGTCACAAGTGTAAAATTTTGATTTTTACAGGAAAAATAATAATTCAAACAATTCATGATTTCGGATTTAAAACTGTGTAGGTATGAGGAACAAAGTCATCAGATCTTGTCAAATTATAAGCATAACTTCCATTAGAAAAAAAAGAAACACCAACCAATTTTGGAAAATTCTCCGAATGGGCATGCTAGGGTTTAGCATGGATGACTCCATGATGTGGCAGTGTTGATGGGTGTAGCCCTGCCAAAATTGGGGTCTGATATGGCCAAATCACCCAAAAGCCAGCCCTAGGAACAGCCGCATTCCCAGGGACCAGTTTGATCATATAAGTAAGATGTATAAAGTATTTTGATGCTGGTAGCACAGTCCTAACCTACTTTCCAGCAGTGGCATAGCTGTGCCAATGTGGTATGTGCTGCATCCAGCACTTAGAAGCAGTCAAAGAGGCCTTTCCAAGCTTACCAGTGAGAAGTGGTGACAGCAGAGATGTTATCTCCTATAATTGTTTCATATTTGAATAGAACGGGGAGATTCTGACTGAAATCAGGGTGTCTGCTAAGCTAGGTAGGCCCCATAAAGAGCATAAACATGCTAAGCCCATGACACCACCCCTGTTATAAAAGAAGATTCTTTGACCAACATAGGGCACAATCCTAATCAATTTAGGAGTGGCTAACCGCCCCAGAAGTGGGGCAGAAGTGTCTTACAGCAGTTTTGTGACACCCCCAGGACAGCAAAGGACTTATGTGGTGCTTATGCCAGCCTAACTGGAAGTTAGGATTGTAGCCATATGTACCGGTAATTCACATAAACCTGTGATTGCAATGGTGGAAGACTCCCCCTGAGACACATTCACCAAATTGTGTTGATTTAACCTTTTCATGTTAAACAGGAGTTACTTTCTCTGAATATGGCACATTTACTTCAAGGCAAGAAAATTTCAGGCACAACATTCAGTCTTTTTCGAACTGGAATGACAAGATCTGTCCAATGTTTTTCTCTCTTTAAAGACAAAGTTCTTGTTCATATTCCACTTGTAAATACGGTGGTCTTGTCACATAAAGATCAATGCAAAAAACTTACATCAAAAGGAATCAGGCTTTCTTCATGAAAAGGGGTACAATATTGCTTCTTTGTCAAGGCTGATGCAGAGAACAAAGGCAGTGTGTTTTATTGACAATCTGGCATGGTTACAAAAGAATAATAATGAGTGAACCCAGACTGTTAGGATTCAGCATTATTGGATGTTTTTACAAGATTGTGTCACATATTTCTTCTCTTCAACTTATAGTAGTACATAAAATTTAAAGGAGGGTAGCTGCTCTGAAGCCCCTAAAGTATTGATCAGGCAAACTATAAATGGAATGTTGGGCTTCAGGTGAGGAAGTCCATAAATTTAAGCAGTATGTTTATGATGACAAGCCTATTCATTCATTAATACGGTGATATAGGAGCTGACGTTTCATGGATTCATACCACATTGCTGCAGACAGTCATCATATCTGAATGTCTACCGCCATGTCATGGGTGGGATAAATACTGCAGTTCTATGCATGTCTGCCTAAAAGTCTGTACTCCCAGGAAACTGCACATAGGATTGAAGCAAAATGTGAATTATTTCATTTGGTGGAAAGGAATTAATTGCATATGGGAAGGACCTACAGAACGGTTTGACCTATATATTACCAGCTTTCAAGGTTCTCACAATAGTGTGGGACGAATGAACTGGAAAAGGTATTCTATAACACCCTAGACTGGTCACAGGCTATTGTCATATTCTAAAATGTAAGCCCAATTCTATGCATTACTATGCTATATGCATAGCATGCTACCATGCCATAAAGTCTTCATGCTGTGTGGGTAAGGTCTGCTGTGATGGGCAGAAGATTTGGTCGAGAAGTGGACTGAGCCACTGTAAATTGCCTGAAGATAAAATCTGAAGGTCACCAGCTCGACAACACCAGAAGACGTACACAGAGAGGTGGTAATGCTGGACTGTGGGAATGAGTGAAGAAAGAAACACAGTTGCAGCAGAGTCTATCCAAAAATGCATAAGAGTGAGCCAGTGAATGTGAGATGGGACATAAAAAAGGAAACATCTAAGAATGTAGGAGTTCTTGAAAAAGAGAACCTTTCTTTGAACTGTAAAACACTTCTAGGGTTACTTAGCCTGCCTGTGTAAACTGCCTTGAGAATAAAGTCAAAAGTCAAAAGTCTGATGACCTGAAAAGACAGTATATAAATACCTATGTTTGTTTGTTAGTAAGCAACTTGAAGGCAGATTGCCTCAATGTAAAGCTGTGAAGGGTATGGTGCGGGGGGCAGCTTTGTTATTTACTACAGTGTAAGCCGCCATCCTACTATGGAACTCCCCAGACATACATCAGCCATTTTGGTGGCTAAGTCCAAGGAGAGGAAAGGGGGAGAGATGTTTTGTAAACAGTTCAAAAATGGCTGCTACTGGTGCACTCCAGATATCCTTGACAGGCAATTAATAACAACGTGACAGTAAATCATGTAAATCATAAATCATATGATAAATTATATAACAGAGTTCGGCCATGAGTGGAATTCAAGTAAAAATTATGTATTTTTCCTTTACACTGAACCTGCATTTGGCCCCTGTAAGCTTTTTGTGGTGTGTTAAGAGAAGCAACCGATATAAAAGAGGGCAATCAGGTTTCTTCCCCCTCACAAAAGCACAGGGTCTCACCTCATTTCAAAGGCAGAATCTAAATCTGGAGGCTTGCAAGCTCTAATTTTTTCATTAGAGAAATGAATTAAACATTTAGAACTGAAACTTCTTTAATCAGGCAGCAGTACATTTTTTCCCATTTTAAACTGACGCACTTCAATAAGGCTGTAATTCGGGATTTGTTGAAAAATAAAATGGAAAATTCTTCCGTTGAGCATTATAAATGTTAAATATTCTAATTATTGATGATTCAGATAACTGGGACAGATCTACACAACATCAAAACCAATCTGATGGCTAATTAGAAAGAAATTCCAACAGTGGCAGATCTGTCAGTTGTCTTTCCCTAGAACTGCAGATTCTGGCAGTACATAATGATGTTCAGCCCCTGCAGACCAAAGGATTATGTAGAGCAAGAACTGCTGGTGCACAGAATTAGGCCATCCAACGCATGGATTAAAACAATGATCGAAGCTTATGCTGACCTTATGATAGTTAGGAGAGAAGAGGTCGCAGACGTAGTGAAGACCTAAAGCAGGCCTCCGTCAGTCTTGAAAGACTATGGTATCGTGCTCGGTGCTGCATACGCTGCATGCAAAGCACGAAAGCCTGGGTTGGATTGTTATGGAGGATAGGCTGTTACCCAAGCAGCAAATCCCCCCTCTCCACACCACTCAATTAGTCCAATGGAAAGGCAGAGCCAATAAGATTGGATCCAGACTGGCGTTGCAGAGCTGGGCTAAGGACAGGAGCTCACCCTGTCTTGTGGGGCCGACCCGGGTCTCGAACCCTGGCCTGCTGGTTAACAGGCACAGTGTCTTAGCCACTTGCACCGACCTATAGTCCAGGGAAAGACAAGAGCTGCAGTTCATACCTGAAATTCAAAACCAATTCAGTTTAAACTAACTTAACTGAAGTTTGTACATTGAGTGTCATTTTTATTGGTTGATCCATATGCTTTAAGACAACAAAATTTTACAAACTTTTTTTAAAGAAATCATGCTAATCCTGTATTTCTTAGTGTGCAATCCTAAGCATGTCTATTCAGAAGTAACTCCTATTGTATTGAATGGGACCCACTCCCAGGAAAGTGTGTTGATGATGCTGTTTCATGAGGAAATTGACTTGTCAACTGGTTGGTAAGAACTTCCTTGGAAGGCAATTCCCTTGTGATCTTCTCATCTATTAGAATCATAGTGTAAATTCACAGTCTTTCATTTCTACAAACTTTCTTCCTCTGAAAAAGGAACACACCAAGATATTTGAAGTAGAAAGGTTGAAAATGGTTGTGCAAATTGGTGCTCAAGAAGCAATACAAATAAATATTCCATTCTGACCATTAAGACAGTGCATCTTTGGCAATTATTTAAAAACCTGCACTTTGTAAGTGGGCTGTGGGTGGCGCAAGCAGTTAAGACACTGTGCCTGTTAACCAGTAGGCCAGGGTTCGAGACCCGGGTCGGCCCCACAAGACAGGGTGAGCTCCTGTCCTTAGCCCAGCTCTGCGACGCCAGTCTGGATCCAATCGTATCGGCTCTGCCTTTCCATTGGACTAATTCAGTGCCGTGGAGAGGGGGGATTTGCTACTTGGGTAACACCCTATCCTCCATAACAATCCAACCCAGGCTTTCGTGCTTTACATGCAGCGTATACAGCGCTGAACACGATACCATAGTCTTTAAAGACTGATGGAGGCCTGCTGCACTTTGTAAGATATGAATATTTACTATTTCGGCAATACTGTTCTAAAGTTCTATGATACAACGGATCAAGGAGAAAGATGTAATAATGACAGCATTCTTATTTACCGGTAATTGAAATATTATTATTATCTTTTAATAACTTTTTGTTTGTTTTCAGGTTTTTTTTAGGATAGTGTAATAAAATAGTATAGTAATGGTGAGTGGTGATGGCTTTTACAAAACATATTGCTTTAAATGACAGACCAAGGCACTCACCTTTGTATTTGACAATATAAACAGAGGGTTGGTAATGTTGGGGGGTTTTCTGGCTAGAGGACTTAAAACCACATGGGCATCTCAGGTTCAGATAGCTTGGAGTGACCGATTGGTTGACCAGCAGTAAGCCAGCATGGCCAGCAGTAAGCTTGGCCATGAGCTACTGTCTTTGGAGAAGTCAGATGAGAAGTTATAGAGTCCATGTTCTGATCATACTACCTTGACATGTAGTTCTTCAGTAATGACAATGGAATAAAAAAAAATCAGAGTTCCCACAGAAGGATTTTTCATCAGCTTTAAGAATGGAGAGACATCACAGAAACTTCCACATAGTCTCTATATATAAAACTGAAGAGTCACTGACGGGCTCACTGACTCATCAATGCCCACCAAAACCACCAGACCGAGAATCATTAACTCTGGGGAGGATATTCCTTCGGTAATGTAGGCACCCATTTAGATGCAATTTTGAGAAATTCAAACTGGAAGGGGGCGCATCGCGTTATCACGTTGAAGAATCGGTGACACATCAATGCCCAGCCCAAATCCCTGGACCTAGAAACATGAAATTTGGTAAAGGCATTTCTTCCATTACGTGAGCATAACGTAAGAACAATTTTTAGAAATTTAACCCCTAAGAGGGTGAAAAGAGGGTGAAAACGTATTTTCATCCTATACTTAACATTGAAGACAGACTGAACACCCAACCCCAATCTCTGAACCTAGAAGCATGCAATTAGGGGAGCATATTTGTTTTGTGATGTAAGGATCCACTATGAACTGATCTGCTGCCTGGTGTTGCCCACTGGTGCCAAGTGCCTGTTGGTGCTCAGTGACTGGTGACTGGCATGGATTCCTAGTGTTCAGTAGGGGTGCCGGGGTGCCCACTGCTGCCTGGTGGTGCTTACTGCCCACTGGTGACTGGTGGTGCTCCACGCCCACTGACACATGCTGCCTGCTGGTGCCAATGTTAAATAGGGATGTCCAGTGTCTGGTAGGGATGTCTGGAACCTGATGGTGCTCACTGGTGCCTAGTGGTGCCTGTGGCCCACTTAGCAGTGATGCCCTATACCCTGTGGTGCACAGTAACAATACCTGATGCTCAGGCACACAGTGGTGTCCACTGCTGGGAAGGGCCTGCTGGTATCTGCTGGTCCCCACTGCCCAATGGTGCCCAGTGCCCACCTTGGGATGCTTGGGATGCAACTGGTTCCTGTTGATGCCTACTGCTCAATAGTGCCCACTGTTACCCTCTACCCATTGCACAGTGGTGCCCAGTGGTGTCTGCTGCCACCCAATGCCCAGTGGTGCCCACTAAGCATGCCTGGTATTCTTAGGGATGCCCAGTGCCCACTGGTGGTGCCTGTTGCCTGATGCTCCTCATTGTCCACTGCACACTGTCCTTTGGTGCCTCAGTGGTGCCAAGTGCCTGCTGGTGCCTGCTAGTGCCCACTGCCCAGTGGTGTCCACCAGTGCCCACCAGTGCCCAGCACTCATAAATATTCTGCAAATTTTACTTCGACAATGTCAGGTTCATTCTGATAGATAGTTAGATGTAAAAATATGGGATAAATTTGGTAGGAGGAATGGAGGGTGCTTCACTACAAAACACAAATCCCATTTGTAAACTTTGAATTGTATTTGGAGCCAGCAGGCAGTAACCTCTGCTGAACCACTGCGGGAGGATAAAATAAGGTGATGGTAACAGTAGAGTACATGAACCCAGCTTCATTGATAGCTGTCATAGAACAGATGCGGGACCACAGCAAGCGACTTCTATCAGCTGCATCACCAATATTTGAAGGGAATGTCAGAAGCAAAAGTATAATTTAGACTGCAATCATAACTACACCTTCCTGGGAGTAAGTACTATTGAACACAATGGGACTTTCTTCTGATATGGTTAGGATTGCACTGTTAGGCAAGAAATTGAAAGGAGATGCAACAATGAGCATCGCAGCAAATGAGAGATTTAATGCTCAGAAAAATCGTTACTAATGTAACAATATAGAGAAGAATTCAGGATATGTTATAGAGGACAACTAAGGCAATCATATCAATTAGCCAAACAATAGCAGAGAAGCGTTCTTTAATACTAAATTACTTGGTGTTCCTGGTGTGCTACAAATTATTATATGATAAAGTGGAAGAAGTTTGCCCATAATACATGAGTGCAATTTGCATAATTAAGCAGGAAACATTTTTATAAACCCATTGATGGCTCTAAACAGGAAAGACCTGGAATCAGAGAAACTGATTTGAGCTGATTCTCACCGTATTTTAATTTTTGAACAGTGTAGCTATATTGTAGCCACTCTATGAAGAATGGTCGTTTTCATAGCTAGATGAAAAGGCTTGTCCACGGCTTGTTTTCACAACTGAACGTAAATGTGAAGCATTTGCAACTTTGATCATTTTTATATTAAAGGAGGATTTAGCATGCCAGGGAGAATTGTTGCAGCATTTCCCCCAATACTTTCTGCATAAGGGATCTCACTAGACATAAGAGAGATCCCTTGCTGCATATTTGTTATGTGATGGTAATCAAGACACCTCTCCCTTACATGCTGAATGGGAACAATCTCAACAATGTTGGACCATGTGCTTTTTAATGAACATATTAACGGAACTTCATGAGATGTTTAATGAATGGGAACAAAATTAAACTTTATGGAGACAAAAAACAGCAGCCAAGATGACCTTTCGTATAGGAAACTGAGTGGTGGTAATATCTTTCCAGACATAAGAATTTTCCTCCTTCCCAAACTGGTGGGTGGCAACACACAAGGGGAACCGGAAGCAGAGTATTTGCCCTTAAAAGAGGTGTCCTGTTCCAGTGGCACTAAGAGCACAATCCTAACCATGTCTACTCAAAAGTAAGCCCAGTTCTATTCAATGGGTCTTACTCCCAGGAAAGTGTCTTTAGGATTGCAGCCTAACAGTGCTACAGAGATCTCAGAATTGAGTAGGTACAGAATTAAGGAGACTTGTGTTGAGTTTCCTGGCCTAGGAGGGGGTTCAGGATATTGTGGCAGAGCTTGTTACCATCCTCAGCCTTCTCCTGGATCTAGTCCTCCCCTGCTCTCCGCCTGCCCAGTTCTGCCCCTTTCCTGTCCTTCCCTCTTGAACAGTCTTCCCACCACCTGCAACAGTATTTCCGGCACTTCAGTCAGCAGTATTTCTGTGTGTATAGGATTGCTGCCTTAATTCTTTTCCCTTGTCTCATGATCCCAACAAAAATGGCTTTCTCTAAAGCTGGTATTAACCCTAGGAGAGGTTTATATTTCTTGTGACTCTTATGTCAATCACAGGAGGTTTCGATAGTTAGCTTTGATGACGATGCACGGCTGACCATTAACTGGCCCTTCAATTTCTTTCTAGTTCCATGCTCTGTATTCCACTCCTAATTTAAACTGGAGAATTGCTAAATTAATTCTGTAATTGATGTCAGATTTCACTTGGCATCCTTTTTTTTTCTTTACAGGTGTTCAAGGCCTATGTGGACATATATTCATTTATTTTTAAGAAGCATGCCAAAAATATATCACCAACTGTGATGGAAGAATTTTATGCACTCTTTCAGTGCACTGGTGTGCTTGTGTTCACTGGTGTCATGGAAGGGAAAGAAAGGATACCAACAGTAACGTTTTTGAACTGGCAAGTATAGTGTTCTGAACAATGTCCTTAAAGTAATATTTTTTAAAAATTTAAGATTTTTTAAAAAATCTCCTATAATGCGTTGATGCTGTTGCTTCTGAAAAAATAGATCAAGAAACCTTTCAGACATCAGGAAATTTTGTCAGCATTTCTAGCTCTGGCTGGTATTCTTTAACATTTTCATTACAAAGTAGCAAGAGAGACATCTGGGGTTGGAGTGACTGATTTAGAAAGGAAGATTAAAACACATAAATCTGTATGACTTTGCTGGGCAACAGCTAATGTGACACTAGAATTCTAGTTGTGATTCATGTGCAAATTTACTTTCTGCCATTTCCTCTTTGAGGGGTTCATTTTTTTTTTGCCATCTGTTGACCCAACATGAGACCTGGATCATAACCCTACTTCTCCATAAACTCAATGATGGAGTTTCTGCTAATTTGGTATCTACTAGGTTTTCCAGGAACATAACCAGCATATAATGAGAACCTACTGTGGTTGTTTTTGCAATTGTTACTTTTGTTGTGAATATGCATGTCCCTCTGTCCAACCATCTATCTGTCTTTGGGGTACTTTTGATTCCTCGGTGCTGGTAGGTAGGTGTTCCTTCATACTGCCAACCCTTCTCCTGCTGCCTTCTCAGTTCACCCTGTGACACTGCTCCAGCTGTTGGGATTTGGCAGATGTGGTGATTGGGTCCTTGAACATCACGCCAATGATGCACAGACATCATTGCTGTCATGCTGGGTGCTAGGCTGCTCCATGGAAACTGTACTGGCATTACTGGGTGGATTGCATTGGCATGGTATTGCTTGGACTGGCTTAGGATATGATGGAAGTTAAGCCAATATTTGTGCGATGTCAAAGTAGCAGCTAAATAGGATAGAGCTTTTATTTTCTCATATGTTTCTTTACAAAAAAATTCACAAAAATACGATATATAAAATCAACCCATTGTAAAGATGGAAAGGACTTGATGGCCAACTTTTCTAATCCTATATTATGTAGCAAAATAATCTTCTACATGAATGCATACTTGCAACAAAGATGATTCATAGTAATCTCATGCTAAAGTCTTAAGGGTAAATAATATGAAATAATGGGAGAACAGTAATCAGATTTCCATGTAATAGCTAGAGGTGTTTGCTTCCTTTGAGTATCATAGAATTATAGCCTGAGGACCCAATCCAACTAACCAGCCCTAGTGGTGCAATGATGCAGCCCCATGGTAAGGGACCTTATGTTTCTATACCTTGTGAAAGTCCCAGTGACTACTCCTCGACCACAGGATGCAGTGCATACCCCACTGGAACAACTGCACCAGAACTGGAAAATTGGATAAGATTGGGCCCTCAGGGCCCGAGGTAAGGGCAATACAACTCCAGTGCACATGCTCCAGTGACACAGCTATGCCAGTGCTGGAAAGTTGGTTAGGATAGCAACCTAAGTCTTACTGAACCAAACGGTCTTACTTATAAGTATTAACACCATTTTCAAACACCTCTAATAACAGCCTATATTGGAAAGAGAGAAGGGATATATTCAAATGGGACCACAACCCTGAGGGAAACAGGAACTTATTTCTTATGCCCTTTTCCCAATAAAAATGTTCCCTTCTGAAAACTATTGGCCTCGAGGAGCAGGGTTGGAGAAGGTGATTTTTGCCAAGGAGATAGCAGGGGAGAAAGGGAGACTCCCATCTACATTATGATGCCAGTTAGTGACTGCTGGACAGCTTTATAACAGTAGAAAATTTTCTCTTCTGCTGCCACATCTAGTAGCTGCATTCTTAGGAAGGACCTGAGAATAGCAGGGAGACATACCCTACAATCCAGAGTAACTACAGGAGCACGTAAGAGACACCTAGTGAAAACATATGGGAAATTCATATTGCAATCCAGAGTAAATTGTTCTTACACCAGAGCAAGGATTCCCTGTAGTTACTCTGGATTGCACCCATAGGGCACAATCCTAAACATTTCTACTCAAAAGTAAGTTCCATTGTGTTGAATACAATGGGGTTTACTTCTGAGTATGCATGGTTCGGATTGTGCTGTAAAGGGATCTGGGAAACTCTTTTAGCTTCCCTTAAAATGTTTGAGATATTGCATTGAAATCTGGTGTAATTTTGCTTTTTGTGAAACCTAGTAAGGTGTCTTCCCATCAGAGTGCCTCACAGTGGCTCCACTGCTGGGGGACATGCCAGGGATCCAGGCCAACATCAGGGGCCACAGAATAACTGCCTCAAAAGTCAAGAGATGCATACTGTGTTGAAGCAGCAGCCTGTATTCTTCCCACAGTTTGGTCCTATAATTCCTGTTACCCTGCCTTGATACTCTATAGGGTATGATATGCAGGAATCTTTACAAATGCCGGAGAAAAAGATGGCTCTCTGCAGCTGCCTGCTGTCAACTGGAAGGTGGACCCTGGCTGGCTTACCAAATGGCAGTGAGAAGCAAATGTAACAGCAGACCATCCCTCTGGTGTCCTTGTTCCACTTTATGAATCTTGTTGCTGTTCCCCCCATCATTACCCTGTAAGTCAGGCAGTGCAGAAAAAACATAACAATAGAAGTGAAAGAATGATAGGACCATATCCTGAGCAACTGTGTCCTGGTCAAATGCATCCTAGCATTGGAAATTTGTGTCTAGTCCTTTGGTATTTTGGATATTTGTGCCCCAGTGTATGTATATTAGATGTACTTCTTAATTTTTAAAATGCAAAAGTAGAGATAAGGGTTAAGATTAGGATAAGGGGCTTAGGATATATAACATGGAGTTTGTTGCCCAGTTAAATTGGGGTACAAATGATAACAAACCAAAACATATAATAGACGTGAATATCTGGGGATGTCAATGATGGGGAGGCATTTGACAATGACACAATCGTCGTCTTGTGAAAGTTGTGAAAAAAGGTATCTGCCCATTACCTGGTTTCTGGGCATGGGGGGATTAGACAGCTGACTCCTGCTTCTTCAAAAGTATGGAGGAGTGTATCAATGTGGGAAACCTTCACAGTACTTTTACCCCAGGACTCCAAGCACTTCCACTGGGTTGTGATTCCCAAGTGTGACAAATGATAAAACAAGTATAGCAGTGTCATGGTTGTTGAAGATTCAACGTTGTAATTGATTACAAACTCACCAAAGTCATGACTAAATCTATATGGTGAGGAAAGTCCTGGACAGCATTTTAAATGGGAATTGAATTAAAAGAATCATGGATAATAATGACCCGTCAGAGCCCTGGAGGAAGCCACTGCTAATCAGACCAGATAGCAGTGATGTTGATGAACCAAAGATCTTGATCAATATAAGTATTGTATTGTATTTGTATTGTTATTTGTATTGTATTTGTATAATATATTTGTATTGTTCACAAGTTTTATCCAATTAACAAGGCTTCAATACTTGAAGTGAGGTTTGCAGTGGACTGAAATACCAAATACATAGTGTGCTATCAGAATAATATCCTCAATTTCGTCAGAACTGAAGATCTCCATGAAAGCTTTCTAAGGAAAGCACTCATCTATGACCTTTTCAGGCTGGAGGCCTAACATGGGCCAATAATGTCTCAAAGGACTGTCTTGCCTGGTTTTTATAAGAATAATTTCAAAAGATCTGGAGAAATGGCAGGGAGAAACTGGTGAATAACTTCAAACTAAGCAGATTTTGCAGATCTTGAGAGATGTGAAGACTAATCAGAAATGTTATAATCTGAAGGCCCAAATCAATGTTTCTGCTGTTTTTCATTTGTTTCTTTGATAGTAACACATTATTAAGAGATCTTATCTTCTAGCACAGCCCCACTGAAAAAGCATTTCATTTGATCTCCTTTTCCCCCCTTTTCCCTTTAAACAGCATGACAAATAGCAGCATTCAGATATAAAAAGAAGCTGGAGGAAAGAAATAATTAAACTTTTTCTTTTCTTTTTTCTGATGATGAGACAGCTGGATTCACAAACCAACCCTTTTGTCCCTTTTCTGCTCACACATAAACCGTCTTAATCTGCTTACCAGAGCCGTTTCCTAAAACCATAGATAAATTAATTTTAGGTCCTGCAAAAAAGTACATATATCAAAATAAAATAATTAAGGGCTCAAGCCTTTCTCCCTGTCATACCATACCCTGACCCAAACTAATGAAGCACATACTGCATGCTATCAAGATGGCCCAGGAGAAGTAAGTTAAACCTTGTCTATTTATCTCCACATAGGCCACCAGGCCTCTAATGTGTCTACTTAGATCCATACTAGTTGCTTTATTGGTTTATGTCTGAGGAGACTCAAGTCTGTTCAGAGTAGTGTAAGAGGGATCGAATTTCATCATGTGCCAGTGCCATAATCCTCCTTTTCTCAGCTGTGAATCACCTGTTGCCCAGACCACCCAATGCCTGGCCAGTGATCCCCCTAAATCCACCTGTGTGCCAACCTATCAACGGGTGCAATCCAGAGTAACTATGGGAAGTCCTTGCTCCGGTGTAAGAACAATTTGCTCTGGATTGCAAAATGAATTTTTCATAGGTTTTCACTAGGTGGTGTAGTAACTAGGGGTACACGTAATGTCTCTTATGCGCACCTGTAGTTACTCTGGATTGTCTCAGAGATCCTACTGCACATGCAACAGCTCTTTGCTTCAGGTTGCAATCCTAACCTCCTGTTAGGCTGGCATAAGCCCTGCCATATGTCATGTGCTGACCTGGGCATGTCACAAAAGTATGATAAGGCACTTCTGACCAATTGCTGGAAGGGTTAGGCCAGTGCACAGGAATATGCCGACCTCTCCACACCACATGGGAAGATATGCCAGGTGAGTTATGCTGGCCTAAATTGGTTAGGATTGTACCCTCAGTGGCCCCAGAGTGCAAACTGGTGGCCCAGTTTCACACTGAAAGTCTGGAGCTTACAGTGGGGGACGACGAGATCCACAACCATAATAGACTGAAATAGAGAATAGGTTGTAAATTTTCATTTCCAAGGAATGGAAAAGTAACCTTATAGTCAAATCAATTACCGTAATTTGGAATGCATTAATCAGATTGTATGTATTCTGTTCCCCCATTCAATGCTTCCCTGTCAAGATTCAGAAAATTATTGCTCTCCAAAAACTTTCACAATCCAGTGGTGGGCTCCAGCAGGTACGCACCTACTCCACAGAATCGGTTGTTAACGAGAGATAGGACATATAAAGTTTTAAAATTGCCACTTAAAAGTGGCTGCCAGAGGGGCAGAGAACCGGTTGTTAATTTCTTTGAATCCCATCACTGTCTCAATCCCACGAGAATTGTAGGGATGGAAACAGGTAAATGTGAACTGCCACTGTCACAAGAGTACACAAATCATGATTTTCCTTTTACTAAGATAAATTCTCCTCCAGAAAGGCCAAGAACACTATCACTCTGAAAAGGCATGTAAGCTGTCAGTAAGCAATGCTGGAACAGAATTTTAGGTTACATGTCCCCTGCTCCATGTCTTGCTTCTTAAGTCTGACATGTAGTACCTCTACAAACTGTTGTCATGATCCTGATACTGCATGTGAGGTCTTTGACTCCTGCTTTTTCACCATTACTGCTTACCATTGCTGCCTGTTTACCACATCTGAACCTACCACATTATTGGACTTATTCACTATTGCCTACCACTATTATCGGAATGCAGTTCTGTATAGATGCCAGTCTTGACTATGGCTGAGATCCTGTGTGTACTTCCCTGAGAATATCCCCCATTGAAGGTAATGGCTTTTGTTCAAGGATCATACAGTTGGCTTCTCATCCATAAATTTAACCTTTAGTGGTTTAAAAATGCATTAAATTTTTTTTTCACTTACCAGCTATAGTCTTCTGGCATATTACAGCTCTCTCTGGTTGCAAAACTCATTCATGTTGGTTTAGGCATTTTATATCAGTTTAGGTCATGTTAGTTTAGGTCAGGTTAGGGCTGTGGGTGGCACAAGTGGCTTAGACACTGTGCTTGTTAACCAGCAAGCCAGGGTTCGAGACCCGGGACGGCCCCACAAGACAGGGTGAGCTCCTGTCCTTAGCCCAGCTCTGCGACGCCAGGTGAATCCAATCGTATTGGCTCTGCCTTTCCATTGGACTAATTCAGTGGTGTGGAGAGGGGGGATTTGCTGCTTGGGTAACAGCCTACCCCCCATAACAATCTAACCCAGGCTTTCGTGCTTCGCATGCAGCGTATGCAGAGCCAAGCACGATACCATAGTCTTCCAAGACTGACAGAGGCCTGCTAGGTCATAGTTCAAGCAATCAACACAAGTTCAGCCCATTTCTGTAATTTGCACAAAAATGTGTAATTTCTGCAAATCACACCATTTTGCAAGCATTATATTCAGACTCCATGGATTTTGTTATCCATCTAGGGTCCCTGAACCCTGTGCATATTTAGGGCACACTATACTTTGCAATTACCCGTAAATAACAAATTACTGTGTCATGTTAGGCTTCCTGAATAAATTGAATGAATCAAATTTAAGGGTTGAGATATCCTCATAATGTTTTGAATCAGTCGTGGGCTCCAGAAGGTTCATACCTACTCTATAGAACTGGTTATTAATGAGAGATAGGACATATAAAGTTTTAAAAAGCCATTTAAAAGTGGCTGCCAGATGGGCATAGAACCGGTTGTTAATTTCTTTGAATCCGATCACTATTTTGGATGCATTTAACCCATGTTCCAGGGCCAATTTTACTGGACTTCTGTATAATGGATCTAACTACTTGACAGAAGGAAAAAAAGTCATATATTTGATTTGATGTATCCAGTGGGTTTTTTGTTGTTGTTCAAGATTTGGTACCAGTGCTCCAGATATTATGGGGATCAAGATAACATTACTATCTTGTTCAAATCATTACCTTCTGAGGTCATAAATTCCTCCGGCAAATTCCTATTGGGGGTTAGCAAACAGATTAGTTGTCCCATTCTAGGAGATTTATTAAGACAATTGAATTCCAGGATTCCCTCAGAGATTGGTGTCCATGCACCAAACTTGATAACTTCTCTGTTAATGGTCTGACTGAACAGCAGCTGAACAACAGCTTGACCTTGCCCATCAACACAGTTGCTCCCAGGAATTTTCTCTCATGGCTTTGTCATTCCTCTTTTATGGACAGCCTCAGGCAGGTGATGTGAGACTGCAGATAAGTAGAATGCCAATTGCGTTTGAATCATGCCAAGATATCTGATAGTACTATAGATCTTTTTTAAGGGCCTATGATACAGTCTAGAATAGCAACATCGTTTCACTGCCCTATCATCACTTGGATGGAAAATACCAAATAACCTAAAATTCGTAGTTACCTCCACCTTTCCAACATTATTTTGGAAAAGAGGGTGGAATGGATTTAAATTTTGAAATTCTAAGTATGTTTGGACATTATCTGCTTTCCAGATTCCTGTTGAACCAACAAATGAATGCTCATTCATTCCATATAGGTGTGAAACAAGGGCACAAATAGAGGGAATCTCATTGGCGGGTCTATTTCTCACACAGTTGTATAATTGTCCTCAGTGGTGGGCAGCAGCAGGTTTGCACCTACGCTATAGAACCGGTTCTTAACAAGAGATAGTACATATAAAGTTTAAAAATAGCCATTTAAAAGTGGTGCCAGATGGACAGAGAACCGGTTCTTAATTTCTTTGAAGCCCATCACTAATTGTCCTCCTTAGGGAGTTCATAAATATTTGATCTTCTGGATAGGTCTTCTGTACCTAATTACAGTGCAATCCTACACGTGCCTGAGAGACTGATCCTATCATTGAGATACATAGGCAGCTATCAGAATACTTTAGCACAGTGATGGTCTTCACAGTAAAGAGCTATAGACAGATGTGCTAATGCTTCCTCAACACCAGACAAAACAACATCCAGCCGTAGTTTTGATGGCGGCACAACTCTGCCAGCATAGAGACCAAAATGGGAAGGAGTTTAGAGCCTATGCACATGGGAGGATGAAGAGTCATATAAACCCCTTCAGATGACAGGCTCCTGATGCCAGAAAAATGCTATGCCAGCAACATTGTTATAGTCTTGATAGAACTACTTGTACATCATCTAGGGAACAACTGGGAAGGAAAAATAGTTCGAGCTCCATCTTATGTGCCAGCCCAATGATTGGCTCAAGCATAACTGTCTCTGCAAGAGGGGACTTGAACACTGGGCTCAGGGATCATAAGCAGTTCTTTTTTGTTGCCCTTTGCTTTTGAAGCCACAATAGTTCTTATAGAGCTGTGGTACTTAAAGATAAATCCTGGGGGGTCACAACCTATGGTCAGGAGTATCGCAAGAGCGTTGGGTCTGCCATCTTAGAATCTGGCATTGGGCTTTCCTGGGAGTCAGTCTCACTGAACATAATGGGACTTACTTCTGAGTAGGCAGGGAGGAGCTCTGGCATCACAGTGATGTCACATGCCAGAAAGCTTGACTGGGTCCTGGACAGATTTTTATGTTTGAAAGGGGGTCTTGGTTTAAAATGCTGGAGTATCACTGTTATAGAAGAATAGACTTTAAATATTTTTTGTGCTTTATCCCAAATTAAAAAAGACTGGGGACTCATCTTCAAACCTGCCTCTGAAGGGACCCTAGCTGCACTCCCTAACCTCTATAATGCCCTCCAAGCACTGACTACTGTAGCCAAATAGACAACAGAAAAAGTTACCACGAAGGCTGAAGCTAGTGAAAGATTGTTCTCGTACAAGTGCTAAGAACCTGAGCAATTCTGGGACCCAATCTTTTAGTACCCAGGATGACCAGGTATCATAACGCCATTTGTGCAACTTCCAGATGGAATTGGTCTGTAAATTCCATTTGTATCAATGGGAATACAATATACTTCCCGGGAAAATGTGTATTTTCCCGGGACTTCCCGGGACTGCAGCATTACACTGATTTATGGTGGTTTGGATCTCATTGAAGTTGAAAAAGAATTGTTTGTGGAGACACGTGTACGTGATGCGGCTGTACATGTACGTGACACATGTACATGCTCCAGTGATCAGTTGAGTCTGTATCCTGACAGCATACTCCAAATTGTATATTCATCTACAATGACAATAAGAGCACAATCCTAGCCATGTCTACTCAAAAGTAAGCCTCATTGTGTTCAATGGGTCTTACTCCTAGGAAAGTGTCTTTAGGATTGCAGCCTAAAGTTTCTTTCTTTCTTTAAGAAATACATTTTCTGGCATTTCAGTATGATTAAGGAGTTTTACGTGCACTTTGTTTTTCTCTTCATTATAAATTACAGTTGTCATTTATGTGTTTACATTTTTGTGACCTGCACCTGCTTATCCAAACTGTGAAGGAAAACAACCTAATGAATGACTTACAAATAGCCTATATTTATCAGTCTAATTTTGATGTGATATTGCCAAGCTGGCAGGTCCAGGATGCAGCTGTGGACTGAAGGGATGTAACCAATCTGAAACCAATCTGCCATGGCTTGACTTGAATCTAGCCCTGCCACCACAGTTCTCTGTCTGTCTGTCTGTCTGTCTGTCTGTCTGTCTGTCATCTCCTGCCTTTTCACTTGGAGACCCAAGACAGCTCACAAATTTAGTAACATAAAATCAATTAACTACAACATTAGAAGTAAATTTCATAAAAATCCAACAACTAAAAACACAACAAAATGGTATAAGATATTACAGTAAAAAACACTTTGACCTGACCCAAACTGGAATCTTAATGGACAGTCCTGGGATCAGTGCCAGCATGTTTTTGTAACTTGGTTGACTTGAGTGCCAAGGCAAATGGGTCAGGCACAAATCCACAGGAAAAACACAGTTGCTGTGGCTGCTGCTGCTGCTGGTGGTGGTGGTGGTGGTGGGGTGTGTATGTGTGAGAGAGAGAGATAGAGATAGAGAGAGTGTGTTCAGGGTTGCCAAATTACAGAAAATTCCCTGACAGAACTGGTTATGAGGCCCTGGAACCGGAAGTCTGGATAGAAGCCTCTTTGTTAGGAAATTGGGGGCTTTTCCAGTGATTTACTGGGATTTTCGGCCTTTTAGGCCTGTGTGTATATCTACCAGTATGCACCATGCTAGATTCCCATTTTGCAGCCTGCTTCCCAGTGGCCCAAGTAGCTCCAGCCACCAAATGGCTGGGAAAATGGCTGTTCCTGGCAGTGGATCCCAGTTCCTGCAGAGAAAAAGATCCAGAGGGATAAATTCTTCTTGCTGTGCAAAGGAAGGAAGGAGGGAGCTGAGGCTGCTTGAGAGCAGAGGAAGGAGGGGACCTTGAAAGTGGAGCTGCTGCTGCTCTGAAACTGCAGTGAGTTTGGCTTGGAGGGAAAGGAGGGAAAATAAATTAATTTTTTTAAAGCAGGGTTGCCAGCTGACCAAAGAAACCCCAGTCTCCTCTGCTCCTATGCCTTTGTAGATGGATCTACCAATATATACTTTGCAAAAAAGCATGCAATTCACAATAAGGGCTCCAGTTTTTCCATGTTTTGGGCCTTTCACCCAGCTATTGTCAAAGCAGAGGAGCAGGGGTTGGGTGTAAAGTTGGCAGCCTTCTCAGAGTGGGGATGGCAGGGATAACTCTTGGCTTCTTAAGTTTTGAGCTTTCAAGTCCAATTGTGTCCTCAAAAGTATTTTAGTCAGTGGAGCTTATATTGTGTAATGGGACAAAGGAAAGGAGGCTGAAAGACTAAGCCTGTACATGCCTGCCTTTTTGGTTGGTGTCTGGTCTACTGCAAGGGGATTTGTGCAAAAATTAAGTACAGGAGTGCAATACAAGTGTTTTTAGCTTTATTTTAATATGTCCTACATTTGTCCTACATTTTGGGGGGTGTCCTATTTTTTTTTAACTGGGTAGGAATTTTGGCTTAGATGACAGGAATTTTGGGGAACTTGGGGAGGGGAATTTTGGGTTCTGCTTTTGGTCACCCTGTGTGTCTGTCATAGTTTTCTCATCAACATTCTGCTGATGACCCCATCCCATCTGCAAACAAAAGCTCTACTGTTCCTCAAGTGAGGACAGCAGTACAGAAGGGGTCAATCCATTTCTGATGAACACCAGACATGAAACCCTTTTCACATCACAACTCCCAATTCCACTCTCAGAAGTGGCACTAAGCAAAGACAAACCTAGAAGAAGAGAAAGAAGAGTCGTGCCAATTCAGCAAGGTGGAAGAGGATAGTCAGCACAAGTGAGGGGACAGAAGTGGCAGGCAGGCCCCCAAAACAAAACTCAAGCCTCTCTCTACACCTCTAACCCCACCTGATGGAACCAGTATTTCAACATATCCAGTTTCATGCATGACTTGTGTGTGCATGAATCAATGAAAATGTGTTTTGAGTCTTGAATGGGAGTCTTCTCAGTCCAGGGTAACCATCTGACCAGAAATTTCTGAATGTGTCCTCTTTTCTAGCCTCCTGTCCGGGTGTCTGCCAAAGGGGCTTCATTGTCCTCCATTTTGGCTTCATTTTGGAACTTTGCAATAGTGTACAGTACTCCATCATGTTATATGTCATTGGATTTGTTTGAAGAATCCAATGCAAAAATTGGTTTTGAAATACCTCGTTCCTATCAAAAGTTATGGCCAAAAAAATAAAAATAAAAAATGTATTGAGCTACATGGGAGAGTGAAAGAGCCCAGGTTCGAGACCCAGGTCGGCCCCACAAGACAGGGTGAGCTCCTGTCCTTAGCCCAGCTCTATGACGCAGCTGGATCCAATTGTATTGTCTCTGCCTTTCCATTGGACTAATTCAGTGGCTTGGAGGGGGGGATTTGCTGCTTGGGTAACAGCATACCCTCCATAACAATCTAACCCAGGCTTTCATGCTTCGCATGCAGCGTATGCCGCGCCGAGCACAATACTATAGTCTTTCAAGAATGACGGAGGCCTGCTTTTAGGCAAACGTGCCATTGTCCACTGGAAAGGTCAGGCTGAGGGGAATCTTAAAACCTTGTCCTCCTTTTGAGGTTTGGACATCTGGTCACCCTGTCTCAGTCAAGTTGCCTGCCCCTTATGAACAATATACGCCTTCTTGTGGGCAGTTAAATGAAGTTTACTATCAGCTTTAGGTAGTAAATTTAAGTGTGCCCAGAGGAAAAGTTAGATCTCTTGAACTGAGAACAATTGGCGTAAGCATTATCTTTTGCAAACAAAACATTATAAGAAAGAGGGATAAAATACACATCAGTTAGACCAGATGGTTTAACTCTGAACATGTTTATTGAATGAATACTTTTCCACATCTCATTGTCAATGACTATTGTCATAATCTTTAATAATTCTCTTGAGAATCTTTTAATTGTTACATTTACATTTGAGATCCATTTAGTTCTGTTAGCTCTCTATTTCCTTTGGACCCTACATAAAGAAAAAGAAAAATGTTCCTGTTAGCAGTTTTGATTTGTGATTAAAATTAAACTTAGAAAAAAGAAGCAAACAACTTGAAACTGGAGAATTGACACCTGAAGCACATTATTAACACATCCAAAAACCCTACTCATTAGGTTTTCAAAGGATTATCTTTATGTCAGCTTTGCAATAATACCTTCCTGTCAGCTTTTTGTTCGGATTGTGAAAGGATGATAGGACAGGAACATAGGTATTAGGTATGTATACATGATGATAGGCTCCCAACATAGATTTATTGATGATATGTAATGGTGTTTGAAAACAGTGCTCTTTATTCCACTCAGAAGTAATCTCAATGTTCAGCATTCACTAAGATAGAATGTACAGTCTTGTCCTGTGCAAGGACAATCCAATCCTATCCTGGGTGGCAGCCATGCACTGTATCTGGTAGATCCCATACAACTCAGAATAAGATCATGCTGCAGCCACCTTAGTGGGATTATTAATATCTGTGCCAGTGAAATCACTGGTGGAGATCCAAGCAGCCTCATGTAACATTGGGCTGCTTTGGGAAGGGGTAGGATCTAGCCTAAGAGCCAGAGGCAGTCTGACTTGGTCTGCCCACTGGCTTTCCCACTGCCTCCCTTCTTCCTACCCTGGAATACACCATTCCACCCTCCCCAAACCTCTGCACCATTTTCCCAGGATTGCGCAAACTTATTCCTGCCCAGTGGAGTTAAGCTTGCCCAATGAACATCGAGGATTGCATCCTAATCCTATATTACTCACTGAAAACCAATATCTCTGATATATTTGTCAGAGATAAATTTCAAATTTCGGTGGATGAAGCAGCAAAGATATTTCAGTTCATATTTGGAATGTTGGTGGAATAATAGGGAATATTATTTGGAATAATTGGGAATATTATTTATATTTGGAATGTTGGTGGAATAGTAGGGGTTTTTGGTGGGAGAAGCTTATTAACAAACATTACAAACATTAACTTATCTGCATTCATTGGATTACTTACAAAGCAAAGTTTGTACATCATTAGTATATGACTTAAACTGCAATCCTAATCACACTTTCTTAGGCGCAAGTCCTACTGAACACAATGGGACTTTCTTCTAAGTAGACATGCTTAGGATTGCACAAACTTAACTTAGGGTGCAATCCTAACCATGTCTACTCAAAAGTAAGCCCCATTGTTTTCAGTGGGTCTTACTCTCAGGAAACTGTCTTTAGGATTGCAGCCTTAGGCTAGAACAACTCATTGTCTTTCCATTCCTATGGTGATGTAGGGGGACAAGCAAATGTCAATGCACTGGCCTAACCTTCCCTCAGGAGTGGCGCAGAAGTGTCTTACGACACTTTTGTGATACCCCCAGGGGCAGAACAGTACTTATGCCAGGGCTTAAGTCAGCCTAACCGGAGCTTAGGATTGCAGCCTTAGAGCCTGCAAAAAGAGAGAATGATACAAAAGTGGAAGAATTTTGTTAAGCTGGTTCTTACCCCTAAGCCAGCATTTCTCAAAGTGGGGGTCGGGACCCCATTGGGGGTCGCCTAAAGACCCCTGGTGCAGGGGGCCAAGTCAGGCTTGCCAGACCTCCGGCTGTAGCTGCATGCGCACTGGGGCTAACTGACAGCCTCAGGGCACAATCCTATGCCTGCCTACTCTGAAATAAATCCCATTGTGTTCAGTATGTGCATAGAACACACATTTCATTCGTAACAATGAAAATACATCCTGCATATCGGATATTTACATTACAATTCATAACAGTAGCAAAATTTTAGTTATAAAGTAGCAACAAAAATAATTTTATGGTTGGGGGTCCCCACAACATGAGGAACTTGTAAAGGGGTCACGGCATTAGGAAGATTGAGAACCACTGCCCTAAGCAGAAGAAGATGACACCTCTATGGTATGTTTCCAGGCATGGAGACAACAAACCTGCTGGATTACACTTTATACTTGCAGTTGGGCTTCAAGGTGGGAAAAAAAAACAACAGCTGCCTGAAAAGTATGGCTCTTCCCACACAGCAGACGTCAGGTGTGTCACAGGCAAGCCATCCTGCTGGCTCAAATAAAGAAAATAAATACAAGGAGTAAGTAAACATCATTAGAACCTAAGCCTGAGCTGCCTGCCTTCCATCACCACCCACAAAGAGGGTGCTACTTCTGATGAAATCTACCTTTCAAAATTACAGCGTCTAACATAAGAAAGAACATCTCTATTAAATGATTAAAGTGATCACTAATGCTCTTTTTATTTTCATTTTTATTTTTTTAATTTTCAATAACAGCATAGCAGGTACTCCAAAGACCAAAGATCAAAAGTATCTTCCATTATTGCATGGAGTCAGGGACAATTGAAAGCATTGGTACACGCCAATAAAATGGAAGGTAGCAGAAGTAAACCTCAAAGGTACATAGAGGTGTTTTAAGGTCTCGCTTCCTTTAGGATTTCTAATAACTTGACAAAACCTTCCATTTTCTGCTTATAATGGCTGCTCTGACAACATTTTTCCCCTCTGTTTTGTTCAGAAAGCACCCCCTGTTGGCATAAGGACAGGGAATCGTTCCCCCTTTCTTCAGCCATCAATAAACAAGCAACTTTATTTGTACATTGTGCTTCTCATCCCGGGTTGTTTTCAATAGGTGGCAGACAGAAGAAGAAACAGCTTTACAAATAACTGCTGCATTGACATAAGGAAAGCCGAGGATAAAATATAAAAAAGAATATTCAGTGCTTTATTTTTGAGATGGAAGGAGACAAATACAGAATATCTACAATACAAACTTCTTTCCATTTTCAGACAGCTCAGATTTCTTGGCTTCCTCTAAAGGATCCTGGGGACTTCAATGCACTGGTGCTCAAAGTGGTGCGTGACAGGCCAGCATAGGAACAAATATTAGCTATTCACCCTAAAGGGGGGGTTACATAGGAATTGGTTCCCCCAACAGTCCTGCATCAGTCACAGTACTGTGTACACCCAGAGGCTTGTTTCCCTACCTGATGGGGGGAGGGAGATCAGCAAGCCTCAGAGGGGGTCCAGGAGACCTGCAGCCCTTTCTGTGGGTCTCTCCCAAGCAATTTATTGCTCCAATCTGCAAAGTGAAATAGTTCTGTTAGGTTCCTCTTTTCCTTTTCCAAACCAATGAAGAGGAAGATCAGTGTATGGAAGTAGGTGTCCACTGGTTGTCTGCTGCCTGAGATGATTGCTATTTTGGTCCACATTCTTAAATTACTCCCATTCAGAATTTATAGAACCTCTAAACTATTGTACATATACTAATTTCAGAAATATATATTCAAATATAGAAATTTTATATAAGTATATATACTATTATACAGAAATTATAGAACCTAAAGTATATATACTAATTTCTGCTAAGGCATCACTTAACTTCTGTGCACAAACAGTTTTCTTTCACCAAATATATTTAGATGTGACTGGTGAAGAAATTAACAGTGTTTTCTAATTTTAAAATCAAATTAGTGTTTCCATCTCCTTTCAAGAACAGTTGAAATTGTTTATCCCCAAAATATCTGTCTGTCAGCCAGACAGACAGACGCAGAACAAAAGAAATAATGCATACAATAAAAACTCATAGCCCAATCCAATGCTTCCCAGCACCCAGGGCTGCCGAGATGTTGAATTGGGATCTTAGGTTCCTTCAACATGTGTAAGACCTAGTGATTATAAGACCATAATCTCTTCAGATCAGCTCTTGAGCATGGTCAGGGAAATCTGCATGAGGTCCCCTGGTTTGAGAAGAGAGTCAGGATATAGCAGCATAGTTTGCTGCCATCTCTGTTCCCCTCCAGCCCTTCTCGCACCCCTGCCCCACCTTCCCTTCATTCCAGAACATCCCTCCTCAACACTCACTGATCCACAATCCACCTTGGTATGCATTGTTAACATATCAGCCTCGATAGACCTGATGGACCTGAGAAGTCAATATGGTACAGCACAAACACGATAGAGATGGGTATCTCCTGCCTACCACAAATCTATATGCAGTAGTGGAGTCAGCATTTGAAGACATTTGAAGACTATTACACTGGTTCACATATGCTTTCATGTCTTTATATTTCATTACTCCCTAGTTGATTATTCACATGGAAGTTTTACCTATCTGGTGTTAGACCCATAGATTGTCACCCGTTCACATGGAAGTAAACAAGAGATTCTTTAAGCATCATGATAAACATCTGTGTGTGAACCAGTTCACAGTCTTTGTCAATGTTTAATGAAGTTTAATTGGGTTCTGGGACCAATACAAAAAGCCAAACCATTCGCACTGAGGCTGTGCTACAAATTTCCTTTTAGTTCTTGAAAACACTGTAGAAGCAGAATGGAGATATCACTTTCATACGACCATTGCTGCTGCTGGTAGCACCATTAGAATGTGTGAGTCACTGAAAACTAGTTATAAG
The DNA here is from genome assembly GCA_030015325.1 of Cryptoblepharus egeriae. Classification (NCBI taxonomy): domain Eukaryota; kingdom Metazoa; phylum Chordata; class Lepidosauria; order Squamata; family Scincidae; genus Cryptoblepharus; species Cryptoblepharus egeriae. The sequence goes on along the minus strand of JAREYC010000001.1, from coordinate 63,351,439 downwards.
ACTTTAAATACAATCATAATACAATATAATACAATCACGCCTCTAGCCAAAATGGAAAACAGTAATCTTGCAGGTTATACTGTGATGTCATTACAATTACGGCACAATCCTAACCATGTCTATTCAAAAATAAGCCCCATTATGTTCAACGGGTCTTACTCCCAGGAAAGTTTCTTTAGGATTGCAGCCCTAGTGAAGTTGTAGGTAAGAGAAGGAAACAGAGTGCAATGTTAATTGTCCTTGCAAAACAAATTAATAAAATTACTTATTATCAAAATTATAAAAATTACTTATTAATAAAATTATTAATAAGATACATAAATTCTCACAGCTGATAAGGAATTTGCAGCAACTGGCCAACTGTGTCTCCAATTGTAGTCCCAAAAAATACACAGGAGCACAAAAGTTCACAGCAGAGTATTTCTATTCCACAGATACAGGCAGAATCAAGATCACAGAGCAGTCCAGTTCAATGCAGCAAATCACCTTACAAACCAACACAGCTTCCAGCTATCTTTCTCCTTCCAACCTCAACATGAATTGTCCTTTTAGCTGGCTAACATCCCCACCTATCCTTAGTGCCCTCCAATCACAAGCAGTCACACACAGCTGATTCTATTCAGGCCACTCAGGCCAGCACATATACATATACACAGGTGTGTTGGCTTACTCATTACCCAAATATCTTATGCCTTGCATCTCCTAAATGAAATAACCCAGGAGGCAACCTCCAAAGCCTGTCAGAAACATTTTTCATTAGCTCTATGATAAAAAAAAACCTCAATACCAAGCCAACTACTGGATATGTAATTGAGAGACATCAAAAGAAGAAAGGTTTGCAGAGGTATAATACATATGTATATTTTGGCATCCATCAGTCTTGAAAGACTATGGTATCATGCTCGACACTGTATGCAAAGCATGAAGGCCTGGGAAGATTAATATGGCTGTTACCCAAGCAGCAAATCCCCCTTCTCCATGCTACTGAAATAGTCAATTGGAATGGCAGAGCCAATATGATTGGTTCCAGCTGTGTTGCAGAGCTGGGCTAAGGACAGGAGCTCACCCTGTCTTGTGGGGACCCGGTTCTCGAACCCTGGCCTTCTGGTTAACAAGCACAGTCTAAGCAGGCCTCCGTCAGTCTTGGAAGACTATGGTATCGTGCTCGGCGCTGCATACGCTGCATGCGAAGCACGAAAGCCTGGGTTAGATTGTTATGGAGGATAGGCTGTTACCCAAGCAGCAAATTCCCCCTCTCCACGCCACTGAATTAGTCCAATGGAAAGGCAGAGCCAATACGATTGGACCCAGCTGGCGTCGCAGAGCTGGGCTAAGGACAGGAACGCACCCTGTCTTGTGGGGCCGACCCAGGTCTCGAACCCTGGCCTGCTGGTTAACAGGCACAGTGTCTTAACCACTTGTGCCACCCACAGCCCATTAGGCACAGTTAGGTACAATATAACAACACTGAAATTGTTAAAAAACCACACCTCTCTCTAGTATCTCAACTGCTTTTTTGCCTTCTCTCTCTTCATTGAACCCCTTGCTTCTCCTGAGCCTGGCGTATTATTTGTCCCAGAGGAAGTTAGAAATGATAGCTGAAATGGGAATGGAATATACACAGTTGCCTCTCCTCAGCCTTCTCTGCACCAGAGGCACATGGGACTAGAACCATCAGAAGCTGCCTTTCCTCAGCCTGCCAGACGATACAGACACCATAACACATAGGGTAAAGCTTTTATGTAGAAAGATAATTTGATCTTTAATTTCATGCAGAAATGAAATAATCCATGCTGAAATATCTCTATTATATCTAAAGTTATAACCAAAACACCAATGAGGTGGGGTGATGGTTCATGCATGTACCTACTTTCTGGGACAGGTACATGCTCTGCCCACTTCATGGGAAAAGATCCAACATACTGCACTGGGTGATGTGAACACTAGTGACAACACTGCTTATGCATACTTACCTGGGAGTAAGTTTCACTGAACACATTGGTTAAGTGAACATATGCTATGAAAGTACGCAGATGAAAATACAATTCCCTGATTAAAGGACTTAAAATACTACAGTCATTATTGGGCAAAAAAAAAAAAAAAACATCTGATAAGGGCTGCAATTTCTGTTTGTCAGTCCTTGCTTCATTCGTCATCCCACACTTCCAGGGTTTTTTTTGCCTTCTGTCACAGTAATGATTTCTGTGCAAATCTAAAATGCCTTGAGGCTTGGCAAACAGACAGGATAGACAATAAATAAATACATAAATATTGCAGTATAAAAAGCTTATGCAAATTATGCAAGTGCTGTCTGTACAAGTTTGGAAAACCTATTCTGAATATTTGGGTTTCTCAAATATGTGGGGGGCTTATTGCCATTCCTACCTGTATGCAGCACAAAGGCTTGGAGGTACAGTCATGGAAGTTATTCAAGGATATTAATTTCCCTGTACAAACAAAGTAAATCAAGAGATTTCTTGTTCTCCTTTCACATTCCTTAACTACACCAACAGAACTTGTATTCCGGCAATGCAGTGTCACAATATGTGATGCACTATTGTACTTTGTGAGTCACTGCACAAATGTCAAGTGGCACCTGCCATGCAGCAGTAGCATTTCTAGGTTCCTCAGCACTGACAAGTTGACACAGGGAGTGGAGTGGATGGTGGACAGGGAGAGTCAGTGCCATCACCATGGTTTGTGTCACCTGATGGAGGAGGTCAGCACCTTACCACTATGATAAATCTCCCATGCAATTGGCAGGATAAGACCCTGGGCAGTGGGAATGGTTATGTACCATTGCCCTGCTCCACAGTATTTTGGGGAGAGAGAGTTATAACTTTTGATACACTAGAGAGATCTCAACACTTTTCCACTGCATTCTGGATCACCCTCCATCACCACCATTGAATGCAGTGTATGACCCAGCTGCATCTGTGCTGGCATGAGATAGGATTGGGGCATATGCCTTCTTTTTGCTTTGGTTTGCTAATTTTAGTGTCAGAGTTTAAACTTCCCAATCCTATTAAATGCTAGCACAACCAGGCTGTGTCCAGCACTGCAACTGAGCAGACCAGAGGTGTCCTCGGAGGGAGAGCAGCTTTTGAATTTCTCTGATATAAGTAAAGGGTTGCCACTCATTCCTATGGGAAATGGTGTTTCATTTCAGATGGTTTTGTATGAGGATGAAGCCTGGTCTTAATTCCTGACATTAGGTAGCTTGGCCTTTGTTTAAAAGGGGAGTGCGAAACATGAATGTGTGGAAAGAGTGCTAACATCTGTGTGCTAATTGCCCTCCTTGAAAAACTTAGACCAATATACTATATTCTTTAGTGTCTATCTAGACACACGAAAGCTTCAAAGAAACATGCAATTCTGTCAGCTATTTTATTAAGTACGCAGAAATATGGCACTGAGAATAAGAGAATCCTATTCATTTTACTGATATGACCCTTGAATGCAAGAGCAGACAGACAGACAAAAAAATCAAGAAGGTTGAATACTCCTGTGATGGAGGATGTTTGCATTGTTGCTTTGCATATACATGGCTAATGCTCACCAGTAACCCTCCTGTTTTTGATAGCAAGTGTTTTTCTTTTGCTAAAAAATTCCATGCATTTTGATAAGGCTGTAGCAATAAATTAAGTATTATTATTATTGATTAGTCAAAGCCCACCTGATGGTGGTTCGTGTTTTCTAAATACAAGTCCTTTCCAAGAACATAGGTCATTTAGAGCACAATCCAAAGGATGCCCTGGGACAGCACATGTGCCCAGGAGGGTTGCAAATGTGCCGTAAAGCTCATTTGCTCCTCCTCTAGTGTCAGCAAAGGTGCGCCAACCTGCACAAGTTGCACCCAGCCTCCACCACAACTGAGCACAGCAGGTTTGGGCTGGCTGCACTTGGTCAGCATGCAGGTCACGGAGATTTGCCCTACAATCCAGAGTAACTATGGGAAGACATAAGAGGCACTTACCCTGGATTGCTTTATGCATTTCCCATAGGTGGCACCGTAAGTATGTCGGTACTCTGGATTGTCACCTTAGAGAGGATGGGAAGAAGGAGTTCTGGGGTAGGAATAGATGGACAGAAGACGAACCCATAGACAGACAGTGGGGGAGTATGCACTGGTGCCATATCACAATTCCCCACATAGTGGGGATATGGCACTGGTGCCAGATCCTGATCCCATTCCTAAGCAATTGGTGCAACTCTGGGCTGCTCAGATCTGTGCCAACTCCTTAGATGGTGCAGAACTAAGTTGCCCCACCAGGACTGCTATGGCTCTCCAAAACCTGACCCAGGGACCAGATGCAGCCCTCGGCAAGACTCTATCTGGCCCTCAGCCAAACCTCTGGTCCAATGAGAACTTCTGGCCTATTTAACAGACCATAGCTAGGCTGTATTCTGCATCCAGAAGGTATTTTGAAGGCATCAGAACACCTTTTGAAGGCCTGAAAACATAACTTACTGGTTTCGCCAAAAACCTGATGTACTGTATTGATATGAATCTAATTCACCATTGAATCTAACGCACATCCTGATTTTGGAGACTAAATTCACCTGAAAAAGGTGAGCATTAGATTTGTGTAAATTCAGTAACATTTTGTGCTCTTTGAAATCTTTAGAAGGATTTTGGAAGGTCAGAAAGGCCTCCCCTGTCCTCAGAATACTTTCCAGATGTTTCCTGTGATGTGCTGGTTCTTATGTTTATGTAGGTAATCTGCTTGTGGGGTGGGAGAATGAGACTCCATTTAAATGTGTGCTTTATTTCTGTGATGCTTGGAGAAATTCTAAAAATTTGACTCTCTTCATTCAAGTCCCATCTCTAATGTATTTAAATTTTATATTTAAATTATTTTCAACCCTTGACAATATGCCAGATATGCATCCCTTTGGCCAAAATGGTTGGATAACCCTGATCTAGGATAAGGGGCCTCAGGCTACGCTACCTGCAGTCCCAGACTTGCACTAGATACATGGCAGTCAGTTGGCCTCTATGTTCCAGGGCAAGTTAGAATTGTGAAATCTAACATTTCTGCATAAAATGTCTGCAGTACCAAGAAGAGCTATTTATTTTACAGTTCATGTACTTTTATTTACATCTAAGACAGGGCCAGCTTTAGGGCAGTTTGACCAGTTTGGCCAGCTTGGGCTCTATAGGTGAAGGGGCCCCACACTTGGGCAGCAAGCAAAGTGCCAATCACAAAACCAATCACAACCAGTACTTTGATCACTTATATAGATTGCTTATATAAATGCATCTATAGATTGCTGATATTCTGGCACAGAATCTTCCATGTTGAGGGAACTGTGAATACAGTCTTACCACTGGGCAACCTTCCATCCTACCTGTCCCTGGGTTTGATTGATTTGAAATTCCCAATCACCAGAATAAGTTGGTAAGGACACTGCAGCCAGGTAGTCACCGCTATCATCAAAGCCAATATAGGAGCTGCAGCGTTTGGTTCCCTGCAAAACTGTTTTGCATTGGGCCCCACAGCTCCTAAAGTCAGCCACACCATAAGGTGTGGACGTATCATCACCATCATCATCAATCACCATCAGAATCATGAGATTTCAAGTAATCTTTCAACTGAGCTTTGCCACTTAGAGATGCCAGCAGAAGCCATGTATTTATTTGTTTGATTATTTATTTGTTTATTTATTTTTTTATTTAAAACCAGCCTTTCTTCCTAGGAAGGATACAGTGGCCATATGTTTATCTTCTTTTGCAGTTGGGGACATTCAAACTTAACTAAAGGTTGATTCTCTGTGCCTGATTTCCCTTTCTCCTCCCCTTTCCATAAAAGTTCCCTTGAGGAAAACTTGTAACAGGAATTTTTTTTAAAAAAAAATTCATATAGAAGTGATATTGAGCCTCTGTTTGATTGTCCTTTCAGAAGTCCAAATCCCATTTATTGTTGCTTTTAAATTCTCCATAATATCTAATCACTAAGCAAGCAGTTTCCTGCAGAATAGCCAAAGTGCACTTTCTTTCTGTTGTTTTCCCCCTTTTATCCCACCCCTCCCTTTCTATTTATTTCAGCATGCCAGCAATTTCAAGCTCCACTCTCCATGGGCCCATCGTATGCATGCAGGCAAAGGATCTAAAAACCTCCTAATTATTTCTGACCACTCTATAGTGTGTTTATTATGGCTTGGGACCAGCAAATTACTTACAACAAAGACTGTAATGCTCTAAATAAATTCTCTCCATGAGGATTAAAGTTGGGATCATTAATGCAATTTTTCTCCATCTTTGAAAAAACCTGCTACTGATGTGGGCTTGAAGCAGCAGCAAGGAGCACAGTTACATCTTGGGAATTTTTTTGCACAAGAGCAAAATTATTTTGCACAAGAGCAAAATAGCAGGATGATTATCAGGACAGAAGAGTGCAGCCAGGGAGACAGCAATAGTTTCCACTTTGCATGGTTGAAACAGTGGAAGGAATATCAGTCCAGCACTTTCTCCTTTCCTATAGAGTAGCATTACTTTGGCCCACTGAGACAACCGATCTATTAAATCAATCAAAAACTCACCCCTGAGAACTGACACATTCTCTAGCTGAGGCTCCAATTTGTACAGATACAATGATCTGTTAGAGTAGATTGCACTGATTCTTTTCCACATACGCAAGGTTAGGGTATTGCTAAAAAAAATGCATGCGTGTGCTGGAGAGAAGGGAACACACACACACATTTTGCAAGACCCTAATTCTTCAAGTCCATTGCTCTCTCTGGAGAGAAAGATACCATTTTCTCTGTCCTTTTTGTTCACCTGATGAATTATGGGTCCTGCCCACATCATTTCAGGCCATGATAAATATTAGTTTTCACAGTGTCACTGGGCTCCTTCGCAGGGTGACCATATGTCATAGTTACAAAAGAGGACAAGGAACCCCTGAAATGTAGGACACCCAAGAAAAGTGTAGAACACAACAAAACTAAAATACTTATAAAGATTGCTTTCATGTGCTTAATTTAAACACTTTATAACTTATTATTACACTGAATACTTTGATATGTAATTTGTTACATATGGGAGGCAATCCTATACATACTTTCCTGACAGTAAGTCCCAGAGAAAACAATGAGACTTACTTCTGAGTAGACATGCTTAGAATTTTATATTAATTACAAGAAGAATACATGCTGACCACTCACAAGGAAAAGGAGGACACTGAAGTTCTGTTTTGTTCCCTAAGTTGGAAAACAAAACAAAAAAATCCAGGACATATTCTGGGGGAGGGGAAATGGGACATATGGTCACTCAGACTTTTTGTTACTTGGAATGAAAATGACTTTTGGGGTTTCCAGAACTCTTGGGGACCTGAGTTCTCTTTTCTTCTTCACTTTTCTTCTTTTCTCTTTTCTTCTCAAGGCAGGATCACACAGATCAGATCTGCAAATTTCTTCCACTGACTGCATCATTTCTGATGTGCAACCACTAGGCTGCCTGTTACTTGTCAATGCATGTCAGTTTGGGATTCACATCATATGTGGGATCCTAAGGCTGCAATCCAAAGCTCCAGTTAGGGTGGTCTAAAACCTGACATAAATCCTGTGCTGACCTGGGAGTGTCACAAAAGTGCCCTCTGCCCCACTCCCTACATCACCATAGGAATGGGAAGACTAATGACTTGTGCCAGCAGCCTAGGTTAGGATTGCACACTAAGTTAAGGTTTCCATCATTCTCTTCCACAAAATGACACAGGTCCCTCTGTTCCATTTGCAAGTCTGTGAACACAATCCCCCCAAATCGGGATTGTCCCTGTTTTGGGGGACAAATGGCAACACTACCCTAAGTTCCTTTCCTTCTCAAAACAGCAGGATCAGACAAATCAGATGTGCAAATCTTTTTCCACTGACTGCATCCTATCTGATGTGCCACCACTTGACTTCTTGCTACTTTGAATGAAAATGCATGTCAGTTTAGGATTTTTCAACATATTTGGGCACCTAGTTTCTCTTTCCTTCTCAGGACAGGAGGATCACACAGATCAGATCTGCAAATCTTTTCCACTGACTGCATCTTTTCTGATGTGCCATTGCTTTCCTCCCCAGAGGGCACTTAAGCACACTGGCTAGCAGAGAGAAAATGATAGAGAGAGAAAAAAAAGAAAGAGAGAGAGAGGTGGCTGTGGACAGCCAACTTACACACACAGCAACTCCGCAGCAGCTGATCAGCAGGGTTTTGCTAGTAATGAGGAAGGATCCTCCCTTGCCAGGGAGGAGGAGGAGGAGGCTGAGCAGGAGGTGGAGTGAGAGCGCACAGCTCTGGGCTCTATAAGGAGCTGTCCAGGGTGCTGAATCCCAATCGCTGCTCCTGCAAGTGGACCTGACTAGCTGCTGGGGGACTTTCAGCACCTGGAGGAAGTGGACCTGCTCCTTGGAAGATCCTCCACCTCCCTCCTTCTTCATCCTTTTGCAAAGACTCCAGCCTTTGCGCAGGAGTGTCTGGATGCAGGATGGAGTAAATGATTCCCATATAGCCACCATCTGAGATTGGAGATTCCCCTAAACATGGATCCTATTGCCCAACTCTTCAGCCTGGGGACTTTGTTGCTCTTCCGTTTGTGGCACCTGGGATTAGCTGCTAGCAACTGTAAGTAGCCCTGCAATGGATCTGGGGTGCCTGGGGTGGAAGAGATGGTGGTGGTCCAGTATGAGAGCCAGGAAGAGGAGGATGCTGCCTCCCTAAAGTTGGAGGAAGGGCTGATTTTGGCAGATTTTGCCCTTTCTGTGTCACATACCTTCCAATACCTACAGACCAAATTGCAGAGAGTGGGTAGCATTTCCCCTGCAGTCGCTCTTACCTCCTGGAAGTGGCTTCTCTGGTCTCCTTGACTGTTTATTTATACGCCTGTCTTAAGTGGTTCATGTTTCATGATAAGATCAGGGAAATACCTTGAGTCACCCTGATTGGGGAATGTGGATTGCTTCGGCTGAAGGTGTCATGAGACATTCTCTTATCATCATTCTCATCCCTCCATCTATATTTTATATTATTTTATCCATGGCAAAATGGTATGGGGTGAATTTTTTTTCCTGTGTCTCCTCTCTTGTGTTGAATTTCTCAGCCACGTTAACTGCAGTTGCCTCTGATACAGGTGTAGCTCTGGTGTATGTTGCCTCTTCCAACCAGGGGGACACTTACACATTGGAATGTGAGGAAAATCAGTTTGAACCCAAACCCAGTGTGACATTCAGGCTTGGGCGCATGTGCGAATGAATGGGTGTACAAATGTCTGGAAGTGAAATGTGTTGAGATGTATCTTTAAAAACAACAACCATGATACACATTCAGTTCTGTGATGAGTTATCTATAGTTTGTTTTTAACCTTTTTCATCTTCCCAATCCATTGCCTCAGTTTTGGAATAATCCCTACTCCATTTGCCCCCCAAGAATTCCCACACTTCTCTGTCCTCCCCAAATAGCCACTCACCTGAAATATTATGGAGTGGTTTTCCCTCCTTGAGGTTGTATTAGATATTAGTTGTATTAGATACCAGTTGTATTAGATACTACCAGACAATTGTGACCAAGCATATCGTATCAGTACATCAGTTCTGCATAAGAAAGGACAAGAAAGATTTTCCAAGAAACCAACCAAGGCATCTGTCTTTTCATTTTTCTTCATCTTTATGGTATCCTTTGTCAGCCTGATCTTTGGTCACAGCTGAAGGTGGTTCAGAGAGCCATAAACATTCCTACATAACTGGAAATGGAGAAAGAGAGAGAGAGAGAGAGAGAGAGAGAGAGAGAGAGAGAGAGAGAGAGAAGAGAAGAAGAAGAAGAAGAAGAAGAAGAAGAAGAAGAAGAAGAAGAAGAAGAAGAAGAAGAAGAAATGTGTTGTTTTTTTAATTCAGCATTGGAAGTAAATTGTCCAATAGAAAAGAAATTGCTTGGCTTGAATTTGTACCAATCTGTTTTTAATTATCGCAAGTGTTAAAGGTCACAACTGTCCACTGAAGTAGTCCAGGATATTGGTTCAGTTTGCACGAGCGTGGAAATTGGATCATGATACTGATTCTTCAAAAGTGTTTTTTTAAGGCATGTCTTGTGTGCATGCGTGCAGACATACATACATGGTTTTTATATGTCTTTCCCATGTTGTTAACCAATGTAATTTATAGTAGTTAAAAATTGTTGGCATATACGTAAAACAAGTGTCATTCTTCATGCAGTGATGGAGAACTATCTATTATCTTGGCTTTTTAATGGCTTTTTGAACACTAGAGGTCACTCTTGCCTTTTTGATTCCAAATGTTAAGGGGGGGAGGCTTAAGGAACTATATTTCACACTTCTTGAAGTACTATAATGTTTTGAATAAATAGGAATGAGGCAAATGTATTGCGCCTTATTAATGGGTATCTCCTAGTTTTGGTGTCTTTATGTTTTGTTTTAATAAATACAAATGCTAAGTGGGAAGTAAACTTTTTTCTGAGCTCCAATAATACTGTGCTTAATATGACTTTATAAGACTCAGAAAAGCTAAATGGAAGGCGATTGAAACAAGAAGTCTTGCTATTATCAATCTGGTAATAAAGTTTATTCACAACATTTAAAAGGAAACTCTGCACTAATGAGTTTTACTATTTCATGGGTGACATTTTAATTTCCTGGTGCCATGTACATTCGCACTGAATGCACAAACTGCTCCCTAAATATCTGGGACTCAATCTTTATAAAGCATACCATGATGGATTATTTTATTATACTGAACAATTTTTACTTAGTCATTAAGCAATGAATTAGTCTGAATGTTCTTTCCCAGGAGCTCAACAAAGGCTTCTTCCATTAAAAAGCACTAGTTAATAGTCCTGCCCTCCTCACCACCAGAAAAAACCCTTTCAAATGGAAACCTTGAGGAAAAAGTGCACACACACTATAGAGGGACTTTCAGCCATTGTGACATGTTTTTACCTTTCAGTAAAGCAGGCTGTATCACGATGGGAAAATTGAAAGGAGGGCTAGAATAACTATCTCCATTTTAATGTAATTTGAACATTTTCTCTCATTTTGAATACCTGAATCCTCAACCTTTGTACTCATTCTTCAGATGGTTGCCACACTTCATTATGAGTAATAAGTCATCAAAATAGCTAATGGATTAGCATCTATATGGACTACAATACTCAGTTTACTCCATTGATGTCTTATTAGCACAGAACGGAAAGGTTGGAGTGAATGCCTTGATGACTCTACACCTACTCCTGTGCGTGTTCTGTTCAGTTGGTACTAAATCTCAATTTGCTCATTTAGAACTTGCTTCCAAGTACATGTGCATAATGGAACACAATCCTAACCATGTCTACTCAGAAATAAAGTGTGTTTAGGATTGCAGTCATGGTGAACTCATAAATGATGTGTTCTGGAAATCTAGCTTCACCATTAACATGGTAGGAAGACCCAATTCACCATGAAGGAATGTTTCCTTGAATCCTGTGGTGATTGATAAGTGAATTTAGGTTATATGAATTCACATATGCAATAAAGCTTAGACTGTGTCTTCCTGCAATCTGAAAGCTTCCCTTTCAGTAAATTAGCAGTATTCATTGGAGTGAGCCCATGAATGAAATGGCCCATGCCACTTTCATAAGTACCACCTATACCAACTTATCTGAATAAATAACTCTGTACCTCCAATTTACCTATCTTCATATCTATTAATGCATATACTGTGTCAATCAAAATGATTCACAGTAATAAAATATTGGATAGGTTTTTGTGTGTGAGAGTAAATCAGAACTCATTTAAGTCAGACTGCCCATTGGAAAATTGAGCTCTTGGCAATGGAAAACCATAGCATCATGGAATAATAGAAGCCTAGAGTTGGAAGGGACCCAGTAGGTCATCTAGTCCAACACTCTGCCTGTAGCAGGAAATCCTCCTAGAGCATCTCTGACCGGTGCTTATAAGCTTAAAGGGATCAGAAGTTGCTTTAGATCCAACTACTATAGTATGGCAAGATATACCACTCCTAATAGATTAGTCCCATGTCAATCCAAATCGAAGTGTACTTAAAGTTAGATATGTAATGGTAGAGGTTTCAGCAAATTAATGAATAATTTCAAGACTCCAATTTCTCCTTCAGACAGATAATGTTCGGGCCAATTTCTGCAAGGTCTGACATTTACCATGTTTAAGATTTCTCACTCATTAAAGCATGTTACTGTCCAACCCTTTTATTTTGAGGCACTAAATGATGAAATGAGATGTCTGACTTCTTATCAGCCGTGATATGACTGTTGAGAAAGTATTGCAAGAATAATTTCATTAACTTCGGCTACAGGCTGGTAGGATTTGAGCTATAGGTCAGAAGATACTGCAACAGATATGAGAGTTATTTTATGCTAATGTCATTTCAGAAATACCTCTGGCTTGCTACATTGCAGCACTTTATTAAATTAAGAGTGCAATCCTAACCATGTCAACTCAAAAGTAAGCCCCACTGAGTTCTTGGGTCTTACTCCCAGGAAAGTGTCTTTAGGATTGAAGCCTGTGTAGTACGGTAGCAATGAGATTTCTCCCAGGATACTAATTACTGGAAAATAGATACAATAGACCCAAATGCTACAGAACACTGTATTAAAGACATGATGCATAGTATTTGAGTCTTAGGGCAAAATCCAGAGTAACTACAGGGAGTCCTTGCGCCAGAGTAAGAACAAGTTGCTCTAGATTGCAATATGAATTTCCCATAGGTTTTCACTAGGTGGTGCAGTAACTACATGTGCACATAATGTCTCTTACATGCTCCTGTAGTTACTCTGGATTGTGCCCTTAGTAAGTATAAAATTATACTTGTCTCTATGTAATATGTTGGTTTTTTAATCATTTTTACATATATAAATTCATATGAATTTATATGTATAAATGTATTCATATGTATGTTTTTACATATATATGAATTCACACACACACAGGGGTCTTGTTGTGTTTAGTTTCAGTCTTATAAATGTTGGGAGTAAATTGTATCTTTGGACACACACACATAAACACACAGACACACACAGAGAGAGAGAGAGAGAGAGAGAGAGAGAGAGAGAGAGCGGCAAAGTAAAACATCCATGGTGTCACTTGTCTAGGTGTTTCTCAACCTGTGGTATAGTTACTACCAGTGATACCTGAGATGGAGTTTGGTGGTCCCCCTGGACGCCTGCCTCCAGCAGTGAGACCAGGCTTGAAACGACCCTCCTATCCACCCTGGTATGCTGTTTCTTACTAATGTGGTGTTCCTTACTATGTTTTTTTCTATTTGTTGCATCACATCTGGCATCCCAACCCAGAAGTATCTGGCATTGATGTCATCTAAGTATCATCTGATGGTACTTTGAATAGGTAGGCCATGTGAAGTAATACAGTGGAAGACAAACTTTAAGAAATACCGCTCTAGAAAAAGGTGATTTGTGCAGAACAAAGTGTTATTGTTACAGAAATGGGATTCAAGTTCTGGTTACAAAGGAAATTATGGATTCCAGCCAGTACAAAATGTACTCACGTTTGATTGCGTGCACCTGCAGTTCAGTCTAACTATTCTGGACTATACAAAAAGAAGCAGAATGTCAACTTCTGAAGTTGAACACATTTACGGTGCAATCCTAGTCTAGGCTGGCACAACTCATTGTTCTTCCTGTTCCTGTGGTGATGTATGGAGCCAAGAGTATGTCTGTGCACTAGACTTAGGCTGCAATCCTAAAGGGTCTTACTCCCTTTCCTGGGAGTAAGACCCCTTGAACACAATGGGGCTTACTTTTGAGGAGACATGGTTAGGATTGCAGCCTAAGCCTCCCCCGGGAGTGGCACAAAAATGTCTTACAGCACTTTTGTGACACCCCCAGGTCAGCACAGGACTTATGCTGGGGCTCAGGCCTTCCTAACTGGAGATTAGAATCGAAGCTGTAGAAAACAGGGATGGGTGTACAAGAAAGAAAATGGTTTGGAGAAAATGGGTAGGAATAATTGTCTGGAAACATTGGTCTCTATAGGTGTTTCCACCTCTTTTTGGTGGCAGCACCCAATTCTTTCTGAAAAAGCTCCCTTCCAAAAAGACTGGAATTGCTGTGATGCAGCATCCTTGTGTGGCTACCACCTAATAGAAAATTTGATTTATACAACAGAATCCTGCAAAGGTAAAAGAAGAGCAGCAACTAATTTCAAGAGTACAGCTGAAATACAGTATCATGTGCCACATTCAAATACAGAAGATCATTATGGAAAATTAAGTTACAGTAATATCAGTTCTTGTGTTATTAAAGCACTACATTTACTGCACAGGACTATGCGCAGGACTTGAAGTATAAATTGGAACAGAGCATGGAATTAGCTATGGTTTACTGATGCTACTTGCAATATACTCCAGTACAAATGAGAGTAAAACTAGGTGGTGCGGTCCTTTATTTATTCTTATAATCTTTATTTTCCTTATTATAGAACTTCACAGACCTTTGTTTTCCTTATTATCTTCATGTTGTTACCTCAAATGTCCTAAAAAGATGGTTTGTGAGTTACTAATATCTTTTAGGTATTTGAAGAAAAGGCCAGAGGTAAGTAGAAAAGCACATGAATGTTTCATGTGCTATTCTCTGGCATCCTGAGAAATTATGCTGGGATGTTGCTCTCAGTCACTGCTGTGAGAGACCAACCAATGGTCCGTTTCAGTTTAAGGCAGCTTTGTATGTGCAAGTTCTATTTTATCTGAGAACCAATAGCATGCAATGTCTTATCTATATAACACCCTTGACCTGTGCTCATTCCATGAAATCTAAGGAAGAAACAATAAAGAAATAGCAGGGGGGAGCCAAAATTGCAAAGCTGGTTTACAAATTGCAGAATTTTTCTTCCCTCCACCTCCAACCCTTCTAAAGATCCTTCGTACTCCCTTGAATGTTCAACCCTTTTACTATGGTAAAGGGAGTAAAGGTCCACGTTACAGGGACTTTGAATGGGATTCACCAATTGTTCAATCCAGTCCCAACAAAGCAGTGATGGGATTCAAAGAAATTAACCAGTTCTGTGCCCATCTGGCAGCCACTTTTTAAATGGCTATTTTTAAACTTTATATATCCTATCTCTCATTAACAACCGGTTCTATAGAGTAGGTGCGAACCTGCTGGAGCCCACCACTGCAACCAAGCCTGAAAAAGTCACATGCAAGTCCACACTGCCCTAAACTGATTCACACACAAACACACAACACACAGTCAGATACTTCATAAGGCCAAACCACAGCAACATATTTTAAAGGAATGCCAATGTGGGCTGGTGGTAGAAGTAGGGATTTCAATGTGCACCGTGAGACAAGCAGAAGTCAGTAGATAAGCCAATGCTGATTTCCAGAGCTCATTGCACAACATTGTGGTGGGTAGATGATGTTTTCTTGAAACAACTGGCAGACATTGCAAAAAAAAATATGAGGTAGTTGTAATGGGGGACTTTAACTATCCAGATATTTGTGGGGAGACTATCTGGGCCAAGCATGGGAGCTCCAGTAAATTCCTGTCAGGCCTGGAGGATAATTTCATTGTCTAGAAAGTGGAAGAAGCAATGAGAGGAGGTGCCATCCTTGACCTGATCTTAACAAATCATGAGGAACTGATTGATGAGGTCAAAGAAGCAGGAACCTTAGGAGAAAGTTATCATGAACTGCTGGAATTCTCAACATTATGGGGAAAAAAGAATGTGCAGTGAAACCTGTACATTGGATTTCAGGAAGGGTGATTCCAACAAGGTTAGAGAAATCACAGGTAGGATTCCATGGGTTGATGAACTAATGGGAAAAGGGACCCAAGATGGGTGGGAGATCCATAAGAAGCAACTTCAAGATGCACTGTCAGAAACAATTCTTATGGAAACGAAAGGGGGGATTCCTAAAAAAGTTGGGATGCCTCCACCAGCAACTTGGTGATAATCTGAAGTTTTAAAAAGGACATTTGTAGGAAATGGAAGACCAGAAAGATTGTCAGAGAGGAGTACAGATAGCCCAATATTATAGGGAAGAGATCAGGAATGCTAAAGCTTAGTATGAGTTGAGGCTGGCCAGGGATGTCAAAAATAACAAAAAGAACTTCATTAGATAAGCTCAAAGAAAGAGGAAGTTAAAACTGCTCCTGGACAAAGATGGACAACTTTTTTGTGGAAACCAAGAGAAAGCGAAACTGCTCAACTTCAATTTTGTGTTTACTCTCAGAAGGAGGACTGTGCAAACGTGGGTGCTGAATTGTTGGCTGATGAGATAATATGCCTCCGTACCCAGGGAGTTAATGGGAAATTTATATTGCAATCCAGAGCAAATTGTTCTTACACCGGAGCAAGGACTCCCCGTAGTTACTCTGGATTGCACACTAAGATTGACAGGGAACTAGTTCAAAACCACTTATCTGGCCTAAACGAATTCAAGTCATTTGGATTGGACAAACTGCATCCTAGAATTCTTAAAGAACTTGCAGATGTACTTGCGGAGCCTCTGTCAATTATCTTTGATAAATCTTCAAGGAGTGGGAAAATGCCACTGGACTAATGTACTCCCAGTCTTAAAAAGAAGGCCCAGGAAATTAAAGACCTGTCAGTTTGACTTAAATATCTTCAAAAAGATATTAGAACAAATTGTAAAACACATAATTCGTGCACATTTAGTCAAGTCCTCCGTGATCAGAGGAACCCAACCCGGATTTGTCAAAAAATAAATCTTGCCAGACAAAACTGATCTCCTTTTTTATCAGGTTACAAGCTTACTGGACAGTGGCAATGCTGTGGAAATAATGGACAAGGTCCCACATGATATCTTAATCAGAGAGTTGGTAACGTATGGGCTAGACAATAAATTGTTAGCTGGATCTGCAACAGGCCACACTCAAAGGGTTTTATTAAATGACTCTGTGTCAACCTGGAGGTCAATTTCGAGTGGGGTCTCCTAGGGCTCTATTTTAGGCCTAGTTCTCATCATCATCTTAATCAACAACTTGGATGAAGTGATACAAGGGAGCCTCATCAAATTTGCAGACACCAAGTTGGGAGGAGTAGCAAACACAACAAAGAAGCCTTTAGGAGCATCTGGACAAACTGGAATATTGGGCTGAGCAAATAGGTTGAAGTTCAACAGGGAGAAATGCAAGATTGTGCATTAAAGCAAAAATAACCAAAGATAAAGGTATAAAATGGAAGATATCTGGCTTGGCAGCATAACATGTCAGTGGGATCTTGGAGTTATCGTGGATCACAAGTTGAACACGAGTCAGCAGTGTGATGTGCCTGCGAAGAAGGCAAATGCCATTTTAGGCTGCATTAAGAGAACCATAGGTTCCAAGTCGCAATAAGTTATAGTTCCTCTTTATTCTGCATTTGTTAGAACAATGGGCACTCATTTTAAGAAAGATGCAGCCAAACAAGAGCAAGTTCAGAAGAGAGCAACAAGGATAATCAGAAGACTGGAAGACAAACCTATGAGGAAAGATTGAGAAAACTTCATTTCTTTAGCCTGGAGAAGAGAAGACTGAGAAGGGATATGATCGCATTATTCAGATACTTATGGAAGAAGGGACTTATTTGTTCTCAATGACCTCTAAAAGCAGGATGAGAACCAATGGATACAAACTGCATGAAAAGAGTTTCTGGTTAGGTGTCAGGAAAATTTCCTGATGGTGAGAGCCATTTGGCAGTGGGATAGATTGCCAGCGGAGGTGGTGGACTCTCCTTCACTGTGAATCTTCAAACAGAAGCTCAATAAGCATCTGTCAGAGATGCTGTAGGAGGATTTCCTATTACAGGCAGGCAGTTGGACTACATGACCTATTAGGTCCTTTTCAACTCTGTAATTCTATAATTGGCCTCAGAACGTTAGCTTGTGAGCCCTTGTGGTTGGATTGCAAAACTGACTTCAAAGTCTTTCTGGCTCGGTCAAGATAGTGTTCCTTGACCTCTTGGAGTTGGCATAGCTAAGCTTGGATTGTCACTTTATGGATCACAGTTTTAAGTCAGAGTAGGAATGCCCAAAAGGAAAACAGATGGTGGTTTTCTATCTCCACTAGATTAGATGCATTGGTCCACTGCTTCTCAAGTTTGTGATTGGCTTTCAGTTAAAATCTCTTAATTTTTATTACAAGCAATATGTCATATATGTTTATTGGAGGTGGGTAGGTAAGTGTATGAACCAAATAAATTTACAATTATTTTAGAAATAGTAACCATGCATTTCACTCAAGGAAAGTGATTTTTTAAACAGCAATTTATTGTGGATATTTGTGGATGTGAAAGAGGCAATTTATTGTGGATATTTAGAATCCTCTTTAGATGTTCACTCTCCATGGATAGCATGGATAGCATATGCATGCCAGGGCCCTGGGTTGATGATACTTACCCAGTTTCCAGTCAATGATGTGTCCCCTGCCCAGAATGTCCTCCCACAATGCTATTGTCAGAATACTTCCCTGAGCAGGATTCATAAATCCTACATGTGATCCCAAAGGACCAAGTGTTTTTTGCACTACATCTTGCTGGCATTGTAAGTTATGATTCTCTGAGATAACAATCTAATTTTGGGGAAGCCTTGGAGACTGAAATGAGCTGAGATGAAAATAGTAAAAACCAGCGGTGACTAAGCCGTTCAAGTTTAGGACAATCTGGGAGGATATTGCCTTAGATGCAGCCATTTCTTTTGGTCTGTCGCAGGGGCATGTGAAGAATGGGCAGCAAAAGAACAGCAGGTTTGGCACACTTTAAATCTGTGTTTGTTTCTTGTGAGGAAATTTCATGGGTTTTCCTTCGAGACTGTGAAATTGGAGAGCTGTCACAAGTTTCACAAGATCCAGCAGTGCTTTACAGGGTATTCTCTGCGCATATGCATCATCACAACACAGCCTCATAGAAAACAACACTAAAGTGGCTGAGCGAAATGCATGTATTTAAGGGAAAGTCAGTGGAATCTTGACTGGAGTGACTGTGTACTTAACCATGATATTTAAACATTCCTGAAGGTATTTACAAGGTCACTACGTAAGATGTGGGAGCTCTGTGACTGGCTTTTTCAACACGTCTATTTTTAGTTAAGAGCAGCAGAATCCTGCATTGGGAGTACTGGCACTGTAGGAAGGAATTCACTATTTTCCTCCATCTAAATCTTACTGTAATTAGATATGCTAGCTAGTCTTAACACATTAGACTTTAAATTTCAATTCTGTCCTGCTGAGTTTCTGTAGATGGACAACTACTATCATTCATTGGAGAAAAGAGTGCCTTTCAGCCACATAAAATCATCCAAGAAGAATAGTCCCTCGCCGGTTGCCCTGCTAGTCATACTGACTGTAGGGTACGGTGTTCATCTCCAATACTAGGCTGAAGAGCCAGAGTTGTCTGAAGATGCTTCCATGGTCATGTGGCCGGCATAACTATACGCCAAGGGGCACAGAACACTGTTATTTTTCCACCAAGGTGGTACCTATTTATCTACTTGCATTTACATGTTTTCAAATGGCTAGGTTGGCAGGAGCTGGGCCAGAGATAAGGAGCTCACTCTGTTTTGAAGTACTCAGTTGCTGAACTTGGGTCTTGAAACATCCTGCCAGAATTCCAATCATGCAAAGCTACAGTATAAATTATATGCAATGTAATATAGTTTAAAATTTTATAATAAGTAATATTGAGTTTAAATTAACCCCATGAAATCAATATCAGAGTGTTTTTAGCTTAGTTTGTCATGTCCTACATTTTTCTTGGATGTCCTACATTTTGGGGTACCATGTCCTTTTTTGTGGTTAGGACATCTGGGCTACAATCCTATAGGCACTTTCCTGAGAGTAAATCCCATAGAATACAGTGGGACTTACTTCAGAGTAGACTAGCTTAGGATTGCACTTGGCACCCTCATCAAGAAGTTATGAAATCATGTCTAAAAAGGTACAGGGCACTGACAAGATGCCTTGTGCAAAATAGCCTCTCTCTTTTGGTTCATCAAGGTAAAAAAATGTGCAAATGTCCAAAATAATATACAAAAAGCATATTTTATCTCCCCATAATTGACTCAACAAAGGGTTTATAACAATTACCTGATGTTCAAAATCAATCAACTCAAGAGTGTTGGCACAATTGTATTTGGATACTATGACTTTGTCCCCAAAGTAGCAGCAAATCTGGTCATCTGCCTCCTTTTCAGACACTGGATAGTCATGGGATTGTTCCAGGCATAAATATATGACTAATGACCCCAGTTAAGGGACTTTCTGTCAGCAGGCACATCCATCAAGTTCACTGGGTCTAGGAAGTGCATCATAATGAGGAGGTGTATGTTATCTGGTTATGCCTCCACAGCTGCTTGATGGAGATAGCTACTTTCTATTGGAAGCTGCCTCACCTGGAGTCAAAGCACTAGTCCGTCATGCTCAATATTGCTCACACTGATAATGTCCAAACCTTATACATATGATCAGATCAAGCATTATGTGTAAGTAAATTCTGAACCAATTTAGTAATGTACCTTAAAAGAACAAAGATATTTTTTCTTCAAACCCTAGTAGTAGCCATCCATTTTCAAAACTCTTCATATGGGCATTTCTCTAAGAGAAGCAGGAATCCTCAGTGGGGTTTATCCCTATGTAATTAAATTCTCCTTTTACAATTAGATCTCAAAGCCTGAACTATTAAAAAAAGAGTATCATTACAGTGATCAACATGCTACCTAGCATCTGAGGCAGGATTATGTATACAGTACTGGGTAGGTGACATTGATAATTGATTCCCCTGTATTAATTTTATTTTTGCATTTTCTAATTGCCCTATACAGATTCTTATGGGCTGGACAAGCCATCTGTTCTATGATTCAGTAGAATTGATTGAATTTTAAGTGATGGCAACAGTGCAATATATATACTAGGGAAGGAAGTGGATGCCAAAATGCTGCTATATTTTATAACTATCTAGGCTGTTAACACAGTTTAAAAAAGAAATCATCAAAAATTTAGGAACAAGATTATGAAATTGCCCTGATGGTCAGATGTTCTGTAGGTGTTCCAGTTCTTGGCCACTATCTGCTACACCAAAAAGGGGGGAAACAATTTATAGGAGTTTGTATTTTTGTCATTACGCCCTTTTTCTGCTTTTTCATTTATTTTTACCACAAAGATACTGACATTTATTTGGACAGTGAAACGTATCCCTATAGAATATCATAGATTTGTCATAGCATCATAGAGTTGGAAGGGACCCAGTGGATCATCTAGTCCAACCCCCTATCTGTAGCAGGAGATATATCCTTCTTTCCTCCATTGCTGCAAACTTGCCAAGGTGCATGTGTCATACAGGAAAACTGGATTCTCCCCACATCCAACAAAAATGCAGGTCTTCAGCTTGGGTTCCAAAGGGATACAACATCATTGAAATACACCACAGTTTACATCAAGTTCAAAATAAATTTGATTTCTACCCCATCAGCAGTGCAGTGTACCTAAAACTTGAACATATCTGTAAACAATTCCTTTATCCATCTGAGCAAGGAAAACCAGCCTGACTCCAAGGAGTGAATCAGATAGAACGGTTTGTGCTGCCTCATTTTCAGGTTGTGGAGACACGCTCCACAACCCCCACCCCCCACAATAGCACCACTTCCACCAAGCTTTTGGCTTTGCTGACCCATCCCAATTCCCCCACAAAGTTCAACTTCAAGGATCTGGAAGAACTTCCTGCATCATTGGGAGCGCATCAGCATGCTCACCAGTGCTAGTCACATAGCTAGTTACAGTGCTAGTCACAGTGCTAATCCTCCTGTCATGACTGAAATAAATGACAATTCTTCTGGATGATATGAAATGCAGTGGAACAGATTTCTATGCAGTGGAACAGATTTTCAAGGGAGGTGGTGGACTCTCCCTCACTGGGGATCTTCAAGCAGAGGCTTGACAAGCACCTGTCGGAGATACTCTAGGAGGATTTCCTGCTACAGGCAAGGGGTTGGACTAGATGACCTATTGGGTCCATTCAAACTCTAGAATTCTAGGCAGGGATGACTGGAGCCAGCGCATCACCCCCTGGATGCGCACACTCCCCCTGGGATGCACGCACTGCCCTTTGTGGCACTACGCATGCTCCAAAGTTGGTGCGTGTGCAGTGTCACTTCTGAAGCAGAAACTTTGGACATGTGCAGTGCATCTGCACAGCCTTTGGGCCTTCCTCCAAAGGTGGAACAGCTGGCACCACCTTCAGAGCAAGGCCCAATGGGTGCACAGAGACACTGCGCATGTCTGAAGTCTCTGACATGTGCAGTGCATCTTTGTGCATAGCGCCTCAGCCGGCCATTTTGGCCAGCTGGCAAGGCAGAGCAGCAGCTTCTGGCTGCTGCTCTGCCTCAGAGCTGGCCGGAATGGGTATGTTGACACCCAGTGCCTCCGGGGAAGTGTCAAACTCCCCCAGCACATCACACCCCTGTGGTGCATCACCCGGTGTGGACCACACCAGTTTCACCACCCTGGTGATGCGGCTGATACTAGGATTCTATGAAATAGACAACTGGCAGCCTGATCCTATGACCGAATACTTCATGCCCAGAAAAACATGGTCAAAATAGCTGCTGCTGTATGCTCTAGGTACAAGAGCATACAGCAACAACTGTTTCCTTAGGGTAAAAGTATGCTTGTTTCCTACCATGGGAAAATCCAAATGTAACCTAAATGGGTCTCATCAGAGCTGCACCAGCTACTTTGATGGCTGTGATGGAAGAAGGTGACCCTTTTGATGCCCCCTTCCTTTGTGGTCCAGGGCAGTAGCAGGAGCCCCATGACACTTTCTCAGCTATTGCTTCTGGGGCAATGAATTTTAGTGGAGACACGAAGCTCAAAGATCCCTTTTCAAACAGTATGTTCTTTGCTCTCCCCTTCTCCAAACAGTGTTCTTTGCCTTCTTTGGCAAGCCAAGCAATGCTAATTGGCCCCATGCTGAGCGGCCCACATCAAGAAATCCCCTGCAGACCTATCATAGCTTTGTCCATAGAGGCTGATAGGTTACAAATTTATGAGCATAGCCGTTAGATAAAACTAAACTGCAGAGCACTGAGGTTCATGGGGTGGTTTATGAAAGAGCCTCTATGCTATATGCTTCAGCTTTCAGTATTTTTTGCAGTATTTTATCAACACACCTCTCAGCAGGGTAGCAAGTGACCTTGGTTGGTTTTTTTTTTCCATAACTGACTACAAGGGGGAAAAATACCAAAACATTTTTAATCTGTTTTTAATCTTTATTTTATTAATCTTAGACCTAATTCTATTACGCTCTATTGGCACAAGAACTAGCATTTCAGCAGCAGGAATGATGTCCTATGAATAGCACCACAAAAGGCAATCGGAAAACATGCAGAGCAGCCACACTTCTGGGCCACCATTTAGATGGTGGGGAGGATTCCATATGTGACCATATGTCATAACCAAAAGAGAGGACAACGTCCCCCAAAATGTAGGACACTCAATAAAAATGGCAATATAAAAACTAAAAACACTCACATATTGCTTTTATGTCATTAATTTAAATTTTATTTTGCTTATTATTGAACTTAAAACTGTTATGTATAATTTATTACATGATAATTCATGAATTTCAAGAAGGCTACATGCTGCATGTTCACAAAAAAAGGAGGAAAAGGGAAAAAAATTTTCCAGGACGCAAGGCTAAAAAAGAGGACATATGTCCTGTATGGAAACATACAGGACATATGGTCACCTGAGTGGTGGTAAAAGGGAGCCCCAACAACTTCAAAAAGTATGTAGGGTAGGAGGGATGGAGTGGGGGTTAGGAGGTACAGCATGGATCAAGGTAGGGCTGGGAGCATGTCAGAGGAGGGAGAGTATGGCATCCAGCATAAATGACTAGCACTGGATGGTATCTCCTTTAGGTGCAAAGGGATAATATAAATTGGTGCAGGTCCAAGGAGACCCATTGGCAGTTGCAGTCCTCTCGATTGCCAGCCTTCACTATTGCAATTTCATGGCAACATTTCGTGCATCTATGTGCTATTGAGCGGAAAGTGTTGGCTTTCAGTAAAAATATATTTAAAATATTGATATCCCACATCTCCTTCCATAAACATGGGATTCCCTAAGGCAGCCAATAACAAAGAATTAACTCAAAAATTGCAAGTAAAAAGTCATAGCAGCAGCAGCAGCAAAAAGTGGAACAATAAAACAATAAGTAATAGTAAAAGCAATAAAAACAACACAGTAATAAAACCAGCAGAATGTATAAAACAGAGCAACTGATTTTATAGTTATTGAACAGGAATTGTCCTTAGGCAACCACTGCCTTTCAGCTTCAATATGAGAATATTCATCATACAGGCTTGTTTTAAGGACCAAGAACAGATAATGCCTACACAATACTTTAAATACTAAAAAAACACTAATGAAAATATTAAATACCATATTTACTTGAATCTAATGCTCATCTTTTTCAGCCGAATATAGTCTCCAAAATCAGGGTTGTTTTAGATTCGACTGTGCACTAGATTTGAGTATTTTGATTAAAAGTATAAATATTTAGTTTAACAGTTTACTATATATATATAAAAAACTGTAGAGTCACTGGCTGACTCAATCATTCACTGACTTACTCACTCACTCATCAACACCCAGCCAAAACCTCCTGGCCTAGAAGCTTGAAATTTGGGGAGGGTGTTCCTTCCATAATAGAGGCACCCAATAAGAACTGGTTTTCAGAGATTCCAACCAGAAGGCGGTTAAAAGGGGCGCAACACACTGTCCCCTTTACTTTACATTGAAGAATTCCTGACTGAGGAATGCTCTGCCCCAGTCCCTAGACTCAGAAGCAAGAAATTCAGGAAGGGTATTCTTTCTGTGATATCAACACCCACCAAGAACAGATGTTGAGAAATTTAACCCTTAAGGGGGTGCAAAGGGGCACAATGTGTTTTTTCCTATGCATAAAATTGCAAACTGAGTAATCAACATCCAGCCAATTAGGTGCCCAGTGCCTGATGTACTGGGAGGGGATGGTGCCAAGGGGGGGGATGGTGTGCATGGGGAGCTGATGCACTTGGGGGGTTGATGCACATGGGGGATTGATGCATATGGGGGAGTTGATGCACATGGGGGCAGATGGTGCACATGGGGCGGATGGTGCACATGATACGCGGATAGCGTGCATGGGAGTTGTTTTGCATGGAGGGTTATTGTGCATGGGAGGTTGATGTGTATGAGGGTTGATGTGCATGGGGGATTAATGTGCATGGGGGGTTGATGCACATGAAATTATGTTGTGCTTGGAGGGGTTGATGCGCATGGGGGTTGATGTGCATCAAAGGTTGATGTGCATGGTGTGTTGATATGCAATGAGAGATGTTGGGGGTATTTTGCTCCTGCAAATACTACATTTCTCTAGTATTGTAATAAAAATGTAACATAAACCCATTGTTATATAAAGTAGTACAATTAGATAAAAATCATAACATAACCCCATTGTCATATTATCATCAAATTACTTATTGCTGTATGCAGTAATATTAAATTTTGCATTTTTTTCACGGCCATGCATTACAATTGCCAGTAAACATTTTTTAAAAAAAAACCTTTAGATTTGCTGGTTTATTAGAGTTGTTTAAATATGGTACTAATTGTTTTGCTTTCTCCTCCCTTTGTTCTCTGAAATACCTTAAAGAATTATTTTGTTTAAAATGGGGGCAAGGAGTCAAGGAGAGAAAAAGAGAGAGAACTAATTGAAACTCCATTGCAAAAAGCAAGAGTAAATGAATTCACAGTTATTTTTGGAGTCTGTATCACAGGAATTGAAGTCAGGTGCCAGAGCATATCTCAATTTGTCCAAAACCAAACTTGCAAAGATAAGTTCTGAAGAGAGCTGAAGGTGAAGCCACAAATCTGTTGAAGGGTAAATGAAAGTCCCTTATAATAAAATATTTAAAAACCTGATTTCATTTTCTCCCAGATTTTTTTTATCTCTATCCGACAGACAGGGGAAGAGGGGTACCACAAGTTTTAATCATTTGCACTGGGTGATCACAAAGGTCAATGGTTGGCCAAACATTAGACTAATCTCTAATTTATTTGAGCGTCCCTGTTTTACAACTATGAGTGTGCTAATTAGCTGAGTTAGATGCAGCACCCAGTAGATCTTTTGAGTAGTCTCTGAGACTCAAAGCTCTCACATATTTATCTAGTCTCCAACAGAAGCAGCACTCATTAAAGAACTCAACCCCATATGGAGTTTGAAACACCATTGCCTGTCTCATATTCCAATTGGTATATTAATTGGGTTTTGGAGATATATCTGCAGTACAACAAGTACAGCTATTTATGGGATATTTAACTGGTACAGTATGCTGCAAATGCACCACGAAGTTCTTCACATCATGTGAATACCACAAATAAAAAACTTGTTAGGTAGAACATAATGCAGATGTCAGATGTGATCTGAGGCTGAGAAAATAATGATTTGCCCCAAACCAGGTTGTGTTTTCATGGCTCCCAATGTGACCGGCCCTACAGCAGTGAGAGGTATAACTGCCCTGTTGAATTTCTGTCCTGCTCACTAAAACTCAGTTTGAGTCCTCATGTGCACATGGATTCATGTGTTTGTGGCTTTTCCCATTAAAATGATGAGGACTGCTCTCTATGTTTGAAGTCCTGCAATAAGGAATTGAAATGCCTTTCATTTAGGAAGAGAGTCAGGTCAGATTAGAGAGACACTGGCATTAGGCTCCCTCACCCACACACCCTCAAAAAAGCATAAAGGTCCAGGCATGGACCTCAAAAAGACCAAGGCTTTGGTCTTATATGCCACTTTATTATTAATTAACAAGAACACAGAAAAAATTGCAGCAGGGCACTAAATTTAACACTCACAGCATGCAGGCTCTAAATGGGGGAAGACAGCTGTAGTGGTCTACCCTACCCAGTGATCCAGATGATCAAATGAGCATCCACCTGATTCAAGACTTGGTACAGTATGGTGCATTTGCAGCATACTGTACCAGAGACTGGCTAAGCCTGTTCTCAGTAAACCATTGGGGTCAAGGCATCATGATCATGCCAGCTCACCCTGGCCAATCTGAAGGTAGCTTTTGCAAAATCCAGCCAAGGAAAACCTACCAGCTTCACCAAGCTGGGCAGGCAATGTACGAGCAGCCCTGTAATTTCCCAGCTATGCTGCCTCAGATGGACACCAAGCACAAAACCTTCTTAATCCCTACATGCTTCCTGCCTAAAGTGATCAAATGTGACTATAACCTCTCTAACAGCACAATCCAGAGCAACTAATCTGTCCACATAAGAGCCCTTGGGTTGCCCTATCTATCACTAGGCTGGAGCAACTGCAAGATGCTCCACCCCAGTTACTCTGGAAGAGGCTTAGGGCAGAGCAAGGCACATAGGGTGCCCTAAGAGAGGTGGACCTGCTCTGCCCTAACTGGGGCAGCCTAAGCAGCTCAGGAGAGGCAAGTTGAGGGCATGTTTAGCATTGCCTAGGGCAGAGCAGTTACTCTGTATCCAGAGCCTGTTTCCAAGGCAGAAATGCCCTCTTCCAGCCCTCAGAGTTATACCACCTCAGGAGCAGGTATTGTAATGAGTAGACCCATAGGGGTCCATGATAAGGCCTGAGTAAGAATGGCAGTGTTGACCAAAAATCTGAGTTCTTGGCCAGCCTAGCTGCAACCCCTGCCTCTCAACCTCAGGATAGGGAACAACTACGGTATCCCACTAACCTGGGGATACAGCAGGCCACTCCAAACATCCACCCTCCACTAGAGGAACTGCAGCTGTAACTGGTTGTCAGGAACTTCTGGGCTTTCTTATAAGGCAGACACCACAGCTGTTCCTTGTTCAGTATGATCTGAGGGGGGTCTCCTCAGGAGCAAGTCCTCCCCATGTGTCAATTACTTAGCATGCTCTGGAGCAGTTAGGGCAGCCCGGGCTTCCTGACTCTCTGGATGCAGTATAACTTTATGTTCTGGATACAGAATAGTTAGGAGAGAGCAGTTAGGGCAGAGCAGGCTGAACTTGCTCTGGATTGCACCCTAAACCTTCCTATCCAAAACAGTTTAGGATAAGCAATAAAGCCTCCAGCTAACTGCCAATTGAGCTGAAGGCAAAAAAGTTCAGACCCGAAGTGCCTAGCTAGTTAGCAGACTATTGAATGGATGGGAAGGTGGGAGATTAACAGTCCAGGACCAACTACCAGGACTACCAATTAACTACCATTTAATTATATTCACCAGGCCAATGATATCTTGGATGTTAGATTAAACCGGGGGAGGGGCAGATCAACGGGTTGTAATGCGCCATACATCATCATCATTATGTCATCATCATTATGTTGGATGTCAGATGTGTAGTTACAGGAAGTGGATAGCAGAGGAATCAGATAGCAAGAATGCTACTCTCTCCTTCCTATTAGCATTCTCACTATAGTAGCTCCAAGTATAGTTTCTCACTGCCTGCCTCCTTTTCCAATGCAAGGAAGAAAAAGCTGCCTTCTGCAAGCTTTTGCAAACTAAGGGAGGTGAATCATCAGTGCAGTGGGGGGACACATGTCTACAGGGTTTACTGTATTTGGCCTGCAACTGCACTGACCATCAATAAGGTTATGTTAAAAACTATTTTATGATCCGGCACAATTGCAGAGAGGTTTCTCTAATGAAGCAGTTTCTGACTTCCAGGTGGCTGATGAGGCAAACAGAATCTGCCTGTGTAATGCTTGCTTTGGTGTGCTTGTGCAACTTGTGCATTGTAAACAGAGTAAACAGGCAGATTATAACAGAGGTGAAGTGTCGTTCGCTCTGTTCTCTGAAAGAAACTCATCCTGTAAGTGCTGTGTGAATTTCCCAGCAATTAGAGCAGAAGATCTGCAAAAACAGTATCATTAAGGGGATGCTTGAAACATTATCTTGGTTTGGTTACAACAACATTCATTTAGTTGGTGGGTTATGTACTGTAGTTCTTCATCTACAGGTATAGTTTGGCCTTATGAATTTGAGATCAAAATATTTACATGCAAAATATTAATTTGCCTATCTTCCCCACATTTCTTTATTATCTTTTCGTTATCAAGCAACTACTTCTTCGACAAAACTTGAGCAATTTTTTCCCTTGCTCAGTACGTAATGGAATGAGTTATTTATTGCAGATTATTATCTCAATGTGCACTGAATTTCCTACTTTGTTAAAGATCTTGCTTAAAGAAGGTAAACAGGCAGGATTCATGTGTTCCAAAATTTGGGGTGTGATAATATGGTCACCTACGTTTTCATAATGCGCCTTCCTCTACCATATGCTCTATCTTAGCATGCTCTGCATTTCCTACACTGACTCAAGAACCAGCACAGAGGAAGGAATGAAGTAAGGAAGCAGGCATGAGTGTTAGAGGGAATAGACTAGAGGGAGGTGGATGTAGTGTGTATGCTGCTCCTCTTATAATCTGCTGTCCGTTTTCAGTGTCATCATTTATGCCAAGGATGGGTCTGGCCAATCTCAGCAAATAATTCTGCAAAAATGCAGGTTGTTACAAGTGAAGCTAAGGATTCTTCCACCCACACAAGTTCAACACTTCATTACTGCAACAGCAATAACACGATTGTGTGAACTGAACCACATGAGAGAGAGAGAGAGAGAGGGGGGGGGGGCTCTACCAACAGAAATGTCATCGCAAGTGTGTTGCTTTTAGAAAGGTGTTAGCACTCAAAAGTTGTTATAAGGTGTGAAAGAGATCGTAGTTTAGATTAAGTCAAGACCAACTACTGGACCATATTGTCTGCAGTAATTGGCAGAAGGTGTCCAGAGTATTAGACAAAAGGCTTTCTCAGTCCTGCTAGCTGTGATTTTTCATAATTGGATATTCTGGTAATGGAATTTGAAGCCTTATCCATGCCAATTAGGTGCACTATATGTTCTCCTCCAAAGACAGAAGGACATAATGGGGGCAATCTTAACCAATTTTCCAGGAGTGTCATAGCTGAACCAGGGGGGCACATGATGCATCCTACAACAGGGGGACATTCAGTCCTGCAGTCATTGAGGCCACATTAAGGTAAGACAATGTTTGTTCCTTTACCTTGGAGTTGCATTGCCCTTCTGCCAGCACTGGAAATTTGGTTATGATTATGCACAGTGTGTGTTAAATTACCAAGTAGAGGGAAATCTAGTGAAGTGGGAGTATGCGTGGACCAGCTTTAGAATTCTCCTGTCTGAACTGGATTTACTGGGATGTAATTGGTGGAAAAGCTTTTACGACATGTTTTGGCATTTAAGTATTAGTCTGTAATTTTTAAAATGTTTATCTCTTACAAGATAAACAATACAATCCCATACATATCTATTCAGAAGTAAGTTCTATTGAGTTTGATGGAATTTATTTCCAAGTAAGTGTGTATAGGATGTTGGCCAAAATCTATTAATGGCAAATATTCAAATCCAAGCCTAAAAGTCTGCACAGTTGGTTTAAAATGATGTGTTTTAATACAAAATGATGGTTCTTCAATTGCTTTGGCTATTTTGGCTGGTTTGCTACAAGTTTAAGCATTTATTTGCAAGTGTTGGCCACAGATTAGTGTTCTGTGATTGCTGTCTAGGAATGCTAAGTTGCAAAGGACACATTAATGCAGTCCACGCAGAGGCAAACATTTTACTGTTCCCTGAATATTGCCTAATCATGCCTAAGCAGAACATCCTTTATGGCTTTTTTTCTACACTGGCTCCAGACTGCAGCCATTAGGATTAAAATGGTCCTTAAGCAGAAGTTGAAAATCAGGACAAGGTTGCACCTGCTCACTCCAGAAAACCAGGCTACAGAGTAAAGAAACAGATGCTGTTTGCTTATTGTATTTTAGAAGTCATTCTAAATCCTGCAGTTGGGATAATCTTTAACGAAATATGAAGCAAATTGCCAAGAGGTCAATATTTAACTTCTTTTATTTGAAGGTGTGTAGAAAACAAGTATTAAAACATGCTTGGAGAGCACAGAACAGACCAGTAATAATAATTTGTTCAATTATGGAAAAAGGCCTCAGATCTAAGGCCAGGAAGGCAGTCACTCTTTCCAATTGATTTGAACCCCAACAACTCCAAATTCAAATTGAGTCTTTACATTAATATGAAATTTCCATTCCTCCAGAACTGAAGTGGAGTCTACAAACTCAACCACAAACATGGAACAGTAATTTTTTAGCCTTGTGACTGAGCGACTGCCTCAGATCTCTTTAATTCGGGGAAAACAGATTTAACAAAGCAGGCAAATTATCCTTGACTACAATAGACTTACCAATAACACCAGGACTGGAATCCAATCAAGGATCCTTGTTTGCTGTGAAATGGCCCTCCAAACATACTCTCTCCACCAGCTGTGAAGGACAAAGGCAGAACTCAGCAGGGGTCTTGAAGGAGTAAGAGAGAATCCCCTGATTATTGAACTCCATCCAGGATCCCATAGAATTCTATGGAGAAATGATGTTTTTTTCCCATAGAAACTTGTGTTCTTGTTTGGTGATCTCTATTTTCCTTTCCACTGGTTTGTGGAAAATTATCTGGCTGGTTCTACACTGGTATACACCCCTGACCATCAAAGCAAACTCAGTGATCATGTCCCCTCCTGCCCTGGGTTCAGTACTTATTTCCACAGATAAGCTTTTGAAGTGCAGAAATGAGGGCTTTTGCCAGGGGTGTCCAATCAGATGTGGCCCATTGTGAGCTTCAATGTGACCTGCGGCAAAACCCCTTCATCTGGCCCAAGGGCAAGCCTTGCAATTATCTGGATCTGTTATATATGTAATGTATACATGTAAATGTATTAAAAATGTAAATGATTTTTCCAGCCCCTGACACAATGTAGGAGAGATAATATAGCCCTCCTGTCAAAATTGTTGGACACCCCTGGCTTATGCTATTGGGTATCATCAAGCGTGGATTGCTATATGGAACAATCCCAATTTGGGGGGGATTGTGTTCACATACTGCTAAATGGGACATAGTGTCCTGTTCCAATTTTGTGGAAGAGAATTATGGAACTCTACTTACCATCTCACCAGATAACCCATTTATGGGTCAATCCTATCCAACTTTCCAGCACAGGGGAGCCATGCCTGTGGAGTGTGTACTGCATCCTGTGAGGGGGTGGCAGTCACAGAGGCCTTGTCAAAGTAAAGGGAGAATTAGTTTTCTTAGTTTGGGGATGCACTGTGGTTGCATCAGTGCTGGAAATTTGGACAGGATTGGGCCCTTATTGAGCAAGAATGCATCAGGGATATCTCACCAGGAGAAGGCAGTATGTGGACCCAGTACAGGGCTTTGTCTCAGGACCCTCAGTATCCTTTTGCCAACTCTGGCTGGAAGTATAGCCATTCTTCATGCCTTGTGTGGACGTATTGTATTCTTTGCTCTATGGTGTATTGATCCATTTTATTGGATCCTTCTGAGGTCAAGCTTTTTAAGAGCGAGCAAAACACATCTGTCCACTCTCACTGCAGGTTGCATCATTTATGAATCTCCCTCACAACCTTCATATTTTTCTCAGCTGAAAAGTCTGAAGGCACCAACCTTGTTAGAGAAGGCGGCAGATGCAATGCAGGAGCAGATACAGTGGAATGCAGATGCAATAAATAGGAAAGTTGCATGTGCTAAATCCTGTCTTTTGTGATTTTGTTAAAGATGCAGAACTTGTGCAAAGAAAAACCTGGCAAATGAATATCAGGCTGCCGCTTATGTGAAGAAATCTTTGTGTTTCCTCAGTATTGGCAGGTCACAGTTACATCCCGCTTCCTTCAGAGAGGTACTATGTATAAATAGTTGAGATGAGCCACTTGTACAAAGGTATTATTCTGTCAAAACTCGAGCCTACGCACAGCTAGGGAAAAAAGGCTGAATTTGCAATGCCGGTTTTTGGTGGTTTCTTTGAAGCATGAATAATTCATGGTGCTCTACTAGCCTGGAAAAACAAACAAATAAACAAACCAAACCTGTGTGCACATAAGCACTCATTAGAAAAGTTAATCCCTCAAATGGCTGAATATGGAGAAAATCGGCTTTTTGTTTTAAAAGGCAGATTTGCTCCAATCTGCTCTAATATGATTTTGCAAGTGGGGGGGATAATTTAAGTCAAACTGCTCCAGCAGGGTTACTCAATCGACAAAGTTCTCAATATTTAATAGAGGACAAAGGACTCTGCTCCCCAGGGAAGTGAGCAATAGAGAAATAGCTTTGATATTACGGAGACAGGGGAAGCTGAACGAAAAATGTTGAGCAAAGCATTCCTCATGCCTGCAATTAACACAATTTTACTTCTCGCATCTTAAGTCTATAGAGTGGGAAGGATTCTTTGTGCAGTGATAACCAGGACATTAATAGGAGACAGCCTGTGTAAAAGGACGTTAACAGCTCTTGTCAGAAAGGAAGACATTCTGGAACCCTCCCAACACACCTCAGGAAAGGTGCTGGACATTTAATGCCAAGGGCAGCCCAATCTGACCTAGCACTTTCTCCTGTTAATACAGCGGGGAAATGAAGTGCACATTGTTTCACAAGGGGGGTTTCTGAAGTCCCCATAGGGCATGGGATCTTTGTTTCACTACCATGGGGAAAGCTTTTCCTATAGGTCATCTTGGCCCCTTCCCAGTTAGTTCACTGGGATAGAACCAAGGAATACTGGTGGCAGAAAGGGAAAAGGAGAAATTTAGGATCTGGCTGCACATGGGTTCCGCCAATCCCAAATGCCCAGCAACTGCAAGTTGGCCTCGCTGTATTTGAAGATCCACCAGAGTCCTCTTTTGGCTGGCAGAACTCATGTTCCACCAGTGACAGAGGTAAGATTGGGTTGTTAAAGTGTAAATTAAACTGGTCTGTTCCTCCTTAAACTCCTGGTGCAGTTATGAGAAAAGCTTGTATCAGAGTAGAAACCCACACACCCACAGTTGGGTGAATTGTGGTGCATATATTTGAAGAAAATATTTTATTCACTTTCCTTTAGAAGTTGGTTCATTTTAACTTAGTTCTGTTCAGATTCTCTTTATTCTGGGTCACTGAAATACGATTAATATAAATGGGGCTACATCAAAACAAAATATTCCAGAGCCTTTCCATTTGTTCTTTTTGTCATGTGAATAAACTTTAAGAGACTTACCAGTAGGTTTTTTAAAATGATAATATTGGATATGTTTGGAAATTATACAGTGTTCTGAAAGTGAACAGCAAGTAGATGGGGTGATTCCCCAGAGCTTCCTACAGAGAGGAAAAAAAGAGAACAGCACATCAGCAGAAATAATGTTTCCTGTTTTGGATTACAAGATCCCCTTGAATGCCCATATTTATCAGTTAGACTTTGAAAAGCCAAGAAATGTTCTCAGACAAGTGACAGCACAGTACTGTTTGCTGCCAGTCAGAAACCGTCACAGTCCATCTCTTCAAGTCATGCGGTAAAAAATAACCATCTGTAGAAGAAAAAAATAATTTATTGTTGCTTAAGCAGGGGACTGGAGACTGCTGTGAGTAGAAACAGCAGAAGGGGAAACAAACTAGGCAGACGGTGGAGATTGGGAACCTTAACCTTTTTTCACTCTCAATTTTTCATCATATTTGTAATAAATCCAATCGTGATACTTTTTCATTAAGTTTCTCATCCATCTACAGCACCTGAACATTAAATGATCTTGCTCCAAAGTTATCAAAAATCAGTTTCTTGGCCAGTGAGTGTATTGAGTTCATTTGAACCTTTGTCACCAGAAGAAATCAAAACCACTTTGTGCTTTCAGTGGCTTTAGAACATAAGGCTATTTGGGATTATAGACTTTGCTTCAGGGTATTTCATATATTCAGGTAGGTGTGTGTACTTGTTTCCCAGCTGCCCAGAAGTTCTTTTTGTTGTTGTTTGTGCCATCTCTGAACTCTCCTTCAGCTCTTGTCCATTTTCTGACTAACAGACAGTTCTAATTTGCAGTGTTGTTAGTATCCACTGTCACTCCTGTTTCACCTTTTCATAATATGGTATTTTTCCCTGTGCTCTGGGTGGCTACAGTGTTTCAGAAGTTGACCCGTTTGGCCTGAAGAAATCTTAAGCCCTCCAGTAGTGCTCAGTCTGGCCAGTCCCCAATGCAGGGCCAGCCTATTGTGAAGCTAACTGAAAAATTGTTATGAATTATCTCTGGAGTAAGACATTTTGTTGAAATGGATCAAATAGTGTACATTTTGCATTAAATTCTCTATCTGGCCCCCACTGCAGATCAATTAGACATAACATTGATTCCAATCTTTCCATTTTGCTCCGTTTCCTGTTAGCTGCCATTGCTTTCCACTGACAGGTAGATAAAGATCTCCTGTAAAAACAAATGTGGATATTATGAACTTTTACCAATGTCAATTTTCTGGATTTTGAGTTAACAGTGCCAAGCTTTAGGAAATTTGGAGAATGGGACGTAACCAGCGATGGGCTTCAAAGAAATTAACAACCGGTTCTCTGCCCATCTGGCAGCCACTTTTAAATGGCTATTTTTAAACTTTATATGTCCTATCTCTTGTTAACAACCAGTTCTGTAGAGTAGGTGCGAACCTGCTGGAGCCCACCACTGGACATAACATCAGGGAAGGCTGGGTCTGCTTTCAATGGCTGAGGTTCAACAAGATGAAGGCCAGACTACACAGGAGCTACAAAAGTCTCCTCTGACTGCAAAACCAAAGAAAATTTTTAAAAAATTCAAGTCTCTATGGCTCACAACAACACTTGAAGCTTGTAATTGGTATTTATCAGATATGCTTCTAGCATGCAGAAAGAAATTGCTTGTGGGGAAATGGTAGAGTTGCCATATGTCCCCCAAAACAGGAGCAATCCTGGTTTTGGGGGATTGCGTTCACATACTGGGAAATGGGACAGAGAGTCCTGTTCCAATTTTGTGGAAGAGAATTATGGCAACCCAAGGAAAAGGTCAAAAAAGAATGTGCAGTGAAAAGCAGTGGCTAATGGAACAGCTCAGTGGAATGGCAAGAAAAAAAGAGGGGAAGTTAAAGGGGTAATGATAGCTAACAGTTATGGTGATAATAATTATACAGTAATGGTGAATGGGGCATGATGGGGAAATGGGAACATGAAGACCTGCTGGAATCAAAGGGTTTGGTAGACTTGATGGGAAAAGAAAAAGGAGAGAGTGGCCTGATGCCTCTCCTGGTAGCGAAGGTAACACATCAGTTCTTGGATAGCAGAGGGAATGAAGGTATTTGATGTATCATCAGTGAGTCTCAAAACAATTCCAAAACAGCAGCAACAGCAGCAAGAATAGGACAAAGTGTTGAGAAGTTTGTGACCCAGTTTTTTTTTTAACCTTTGGCAGCAGAATTAATTGCCCAGGAGGCTTGGGTTGAAGTACCCAGCAGTTCTTTGATTGAGTTTGCAGTAAGGATGGTGAGGGAAGCTGAGGTTGAAGACACTTCATTTGTGTAACTACTCTAGGGTCAAGAAGTAGCTTGTTTACAGGTTTAAAATTTGCTCCGCAAGCAAGGGGCAGCGATCCATGGATTTTTCCAAAAGAAATGAAAGGCAAGGCTTCTTGTAAACTGTTCAGTGTCAGCTGTCAATAGGGGACTTAAAAAAACAAAATGTGTCCTCTTCCTTCATGCCTATGGGACTGAAGGCCTATAAGTCCAGTTCACAATGCCAATAGGGTGGCCTCTCTGGTTGCAATTCTGTGCACAATTTCCAGAGAGTAAACCCCATTAAAGACAATGGGACTTACTTTGAACTAGACAAGCATCTGATTGTACTTTCATCCAAACCAGCCTGATATGTTTTAAACTGCAGTCCAATGCCTGGAGTTTGTTTCATTGAAACCTGTCAGACTTATTTCTGTGTAAATATCCATATGTTTCAGCTGCTTAGTCTAAAACCTTCAGGATAGTATGAAATTCAAGCTGGAGTAATGATAAAATAGTTATCCAAGTACAACCATTCAGTGACAGAGATTCCAAAAGTTGCCCATCCAACTCCTAGCTGTTTGGTTCAGCTACGCTCTGCTTATGATGCACTGCCAGGGTGACCATATAGAATGGAGGACAAAGTACCTGTACCTTTAAACATTGCATAGAAGAAGATATTTAGGCAGGTTTAGCTCAACATTTATTTAAAAATGCAGCTTTAACAAGGAGCACCTGCCTAAATTCCTTCTTCTCTGCAATGCTTAAAGGTACAGGCACTCTGTCCTACTTTCTGTACGGTCACCCTGAGCACTGCCATTGCATATACTGAAAATTTTGGAGTAGACAGCAAAACTGTGGTGGTGGGAGGGTTGCTTCATCAAAGCCTAATCCTGACTTGGGTTGGCTGAATGGCTTTCTTGCTTTTATTACAGGTCATGAGTATTGAACGAATTACAGGTATTACAGGTATTACAGGAAATGAGGCCAAGAGCCTCTTGGGCATGATGTGTTGTTTCAGGTCAACAGCTAAGTCTGTGAGAAGACTTGGTTTGCAAAAGCAAAAGGAGGATTCCTTGCCCAAGTACCTGCACAGTGGTATTCCCCACTACAAAAATGAGTGTGGAACAAGGTTGGCATTTAAAGGCATTCTTGTACCTCTCAAGAGGGGCATTTCATTTTCCCTTGAAGAAAGAAGAGTGCATAATTGAAACTGGCTGCTCCTGCTATTACCTTGTACAAGATGTTCACAGTAATACACTTCATTAAAGTATTTTGGGCAAAGGGCCTACCTCTGTGATTGTGAAAGGTATGCACAATGGGGATCCCGTTCCTCAGGCTGCTTTTGTAGCACAGATAGTCATAATGAGGCTGCTTTCAGAGCACTGAAATGGATGATCTGAGATGTTGGCGCTTCCTCTTGATTTGCACTCCAAGCGGGCTGGTGACTATGGGCAAAGACATCTTGTGACATGCTCCGCCTTGATGAAAGAGCCCCTTCCGAGGCTGCGATGCCATCAAAAGAGAGAACATCTTTTTGCTTGTAACAGCCTTAAGGAACGACGCAGGACATTCCACTCATGCATAATTCTGAAATGCAATAAGCTTGTAGAAGGGTTCTGTAGCTCTGCTTTAACTAGACCACTGGCTCTATGGTGCCAGGCAGGGACAAAAAAATGCAAACAGAACCTCTGGAAAAACACTGCAAGGCCACTTGATGCCACAATGATAACACCTATAGCATTATAGTGTCACCTTCATCTCTTTACCCACTTGCACAAGATTTTTACAGGCCATCAGCTATATCAGGAAGTACTCATTTGCCTATGTGTAGCCTCCAGTGTGACCAGCATTGTCATTTGCCAGCTTTATTCCTTTGCTGCCACTGTGTCAGATTTTTTGTGTTTTTTTGGAGGGGGGAGCCCTGTCTTAAGCCTTTTGGAGCACCAGGACTGTTGTAGTGTCGAAATGGCAGCCACAGTATCCAGTGCAAAACTGGGAAGCTCCAGTGGTTCCTCAGGTAAAGTGGAGTTTTGTCTCATTTTCCCATGATGGGGCTACTCAATCAAGAGCCTTCATGTTGGGCCATAAGACCTGACATGGAGGTTCTGGATCTGGAGGAGGTGAGCTTTTCTGGTCGCACCATGCTCCTGCTCCTTTTCTTCCCTTGGCATGCATCCTCCTCACCATCTCTCAACCTCCCCACACTTCCTCTTGCCCTGGAATGACTCCTTCCCACCTCCCCCACCACCCCAACCTCACTAACCTCTCCACCGCCTGCTGGTCTAGGTTACCACTGAATGGCAGAGCACCAACGTTCCACTACCGCAAGCCCAGCGCTGACTGGCACTGTGCTAGTTCTGTTGGTAGGCCCGCCTTGAGGATCCACAAATGTGCTTTACTGCACATTTGCAACCATTAGCCGTAGCGGAGGGCACCCACTGCAGTCACCTCTTTCCTCCTCTGTCATATATTCTAAAACTGCCAGGTGAAGAAGTTACATCTAAACTTCTTCACCTGGGCTGAAAGAATCAGTGGCAGGGAATGAGCTGAAAGAATCAGAGGCAGAGAAAGTAATAATAGAGGCACTGGGCACACATGTTAATGACAGGGTGACCATATGTTTTATCTGAAAAAGGACAAGGGCCCCCAAAATATAGGACAGCCAAGAAAAATGTAGGACACAAGAAAATAAAAGCTAAAACACTCATATATTATTTATTATTAAATTTAAAACTATTACATTTAATTTATTAATTACAAGAAGACTAGTGCATCCTGCTCATAATGAAATGGAGGACAATGAAGTTTTTTTTCCAGAATACAAGGCTAAAAAGAGGACATGTCCTAGAAAAGGAGGACATATGGTCACTCTGCACCAAAATAATTTTGAGTATTTTCTTATTTGATGGACTAGCTTGGGTCTGTCCTCTTCCATTATTTTATTAATTAGATCTCTCTCTCTCTCTCTCTCTCTCTCTCTCTCTCTCTCTCTCTCTCTTTCACACACACACACACACACACACACACACACACACCAAGAGAGTCCATGATGAAGAACTATAGGTCATGCCTCATAATTTGGTATCTACTGATTTGACTAACCAGCGATACTGAAATCCACATTTAAATGCCTTGTAAAGCACCAAAATCCAATTTCATACCTTCATGCTGTTAAATCATTATGATTTCATTCACTACATTCCATTATTAACCCTATCTAGTGGCTGAAAGTGATATATAGCACAATCCTAACTATGGCTGCAATCCTAAAGGCACGTTCCTGGGAGAAAGCCCCACTGAACACAATGGGGCTTACTTTTGAGCAGACAAGGTTGGGATTGTGCTCTTTATGCTGCACACAACGAAGAGGGAGAAATTTTTCCAGGATACAAGGCATTTAGTGTGAGCACATTCCTAACCATGTCTACTCAAAAGTAAGCCCCATTGTGATCAATAGATCTTACTTCCAGAAAAGTGTATTTAGGATTGCAGCCATAATGTCTATACCAGTGCATTTTGAACCAACAACACAGGAGCAAGAAATCTGGAAGTGGGTCTATAAAGCTATTTTTCACATATTTGGTACCACTTATTTTTTTAAAAAAAAAATCAACTGTGGGTTCCAGAACAGAACCCCAGTAGATAATGAGATATGATCTATAATTCAATAGTTAATATTTTAGAAAAGAGTTTTTTTTAAAAAAATAAAAAATTCTTTGTCTCTTCCTGATTTTTATTTTGATCAAATCGGCCAGCAAAGAGCAGTCAGTCTTCTCCACTTCACTTGTAAAGAGGGTGAGCCTGTCTGAACAGTCACATTTTGCAGAGATGCAGAACGCGTTGCAAATTCTCCCGCCTTCTGACTGTCACGCTAAAGGTGCCATGCAAAATTGGTTTCTTCCATTTTGAGCTTAACGTCAGTCACTGCCTGGCACTTGGAGGGAGACTTCAAAGAGAGGCCTTAAACCAGCACTGGAACGCTGGTTGCCAAATAACTTTCTTGTGTGATGCAGTCAGCTGTGTTTACACAGGCTGCTTGCAAATATCTGGAGGCGTCCTTTGCCTTTTTACAAACTGCTTTACTGTGCCTACACATTGTTGTCAGTTAAGCGACCCACAGCTACTGTCAGTTCTGGTTGTTTTTTCCCCTTCCTCATCCCCCTCCATTCTTTTCTATGTTTCAACAGTGGCTTATTTTTCATCACTAGCCTCATTACTCTGTTTGCTCCAGGGAGTTATACAAGACTCCTACTTGCCACCAAGACAAATCTGTCTGCATCTGTGATGATTGAGTGCTCCTTGCTCCCTTTCTTTATAGGAAGGCTTCCGAATAAGGTTCAATAGGAAAGAGGTTT
This sequence comes from Cryptoblepharus egeriae, assembly GCA_030015325.1. Lineage (NCBI taxonomy): Eukaryota > Metazoa > Chordata > Lepidosauria > Squamata > Scincidae > Cryptoblepharus > Cryptoblepharus egeriae. The sequence continues at coordinate 63,310,693 of JAREYC010000001.1, read as the reverse complement.
CCTTGAGGCACAGCAAGAATGCATGGCCAAACAAGTAGTTTCTGGATTGCTTGTCTCACTAAATAACAACTCCCAGCCAGCTCATCAACTGGGATTGGCATGTTCTCGTTGATTGGCTATGGTCACTGGAGCCCATTTAACTGGATCTGAGATTACAAAATATGAAATAGTATGGACCACCTATTGGAAAGGCAACATCACATGAGCTGTACCACACAATGTATGTAGCAAGTTGTGGAAATGTTGGCCTCTATCTGTACAGGGTTTGTTTAAAGCAGTGGTTTTCAACTGGTTTGTTGTGAATGAGCTGCACATGTGCTGCAGGGATTTTGGAGACAGTCATAAATTGGTAGGGCCATTGGGGGAATGTGGATTCATGACCAGCAATGCTATGTGTTTTGTCAGTGATCAGAAAAACTAATTGTGTGCCTTGATAGTGCTAGCATTTTTTCAGAGTGCCTTGAGATAAATGTGGGTGGTGCAAGTGGATACTCTGCCTGTTAACCAGAAGGCCAGGGTTCAAGACCCGAGTCCCCACAAGACAGGGTGAGCTCCTGTCCTTAGCCCAGCTCTACGATGCAGCTGGAACCAATCGTATTGGCTCTGCCGTTCCACTGGACTATTTCAGTGGCATGGAGAGGGGGGATTTGCAGCTTGAGTAACAGCCTGTCAGTCTACCCAGGCCTTCATGCTTCGCATGCAGCATCGAACACTATACCATAGTCTTTCAAGACTTATGGATACAAAGTCTGAGATAAAAAATTGGAAATCACTGGTGTAAAGGCTTCTGGGTTGCTCTTTCCTACTTATTTATCCATTTACTATTGAAAACATACACATGTTGCAGGAGTAAAATTCCCCCACACACCATCCCCCCACTGCGCAACAATCCCCATGCGCATCATCCCCCCATGCGCATCAACTCCCATGCGCCTCATTCTCCCATGCACATCAACCCCCATGTTCACAGCCCCATGTGCACCATCCCCCCATGCGCATCAACACCCCCATGCACATGAATATCCTCATGGGCACCAGCCCCCCATGCACATAGCATTCAGTTTGTTGCATGTGCAACTGCTTTTGTCTCTCAACAATACTAACAATACTGACCTATGTGAATCCAGGTTACTTAAAGGCAAGCTACAAAATGCTTGTATGTATTTTGGCCTTGCATCTCTGTGTGACCAAGTTCTCCTATCTCCTATAGATCCTATGTGTGATCGAACCCTCAAGTTGGGAACTGTGGGATTTTTGGCTCAGTTTTATCCCTTGTGTGCTCTGCATACTATGATAGAGGGAGACAGACAAACTGATGGTGAGACAGAAGGAAGTATAAATACTTTTTACTTACCTCCTGGAAGGCTTTCTGTCACCAAAGTGTCTCTTCTGACCTATGCCAGTTCTTTTACAGAGGTGAAGAAGCCTGCGGAAAGGAAGGTGGCATGTCAGCTGGGAAAACAAGAATAAGATCTGGCATGCACTGCTGTTGCAGAGAACAACCCATCACAAAAATATTTTCCATCCTTACCTTGATGGTTGCTTTTGACGTTTCATTAGGATTTATAACTCTCCTTCATCAGTTCCACCATATTTACACTGTATGTTCCATAATTGCTTTCATGAGGCATCAGCATGTATTAACCATTTCTCTTACACTCGCCTTTGCTTTTTCTTTAAATGAATAGCTAAGTGTATTACTGCATGCTCAGACTCATTTGTTCAATATACAGCTACATGAATAATTTATACAATACATTAACTGTTAGGTAAGACTGATAAAGGTGATCAGTTGCTTGGCTGTTGAAATAACACAGCAAAAAATGTTACGGCATGTCAGATAAACTATGCTCCTGGTCAGCAACTGCTTTTATCATCAGGCCATTCTGTGTGAATTGTGGTCATAACCTTCTGTCATGATTATGTACAAGGGTTGCCATAATTTTCTTCCGCAAAATCAGGACAGGACCCTCTGTCCCATTTGCCAGTATGTGAACACAATCCCCCCGAATTTGGATTGTCCCTGTTTTTCAGGACATATGGCAGCCCTAACATGCGCATGCCTGTTGGATGCCTGGTGCCCTCTAGGAATGCCTGGTGCCCACTAGTGCCTGGTATGGATGCCCAGTGCTTGCTGGTGCCTTACAGCCTGTGTTGGTGCATAATACATTCTGAAATCTTGAACTGCTACAAGCAAAAGGGGAAGAGAAGATGCTTGGGAATATCCAAAGGGTGGAAAAATAATAACAAACTAGGCAATTCTTCCTAGATGAAGACAGTTCAGAGCCAGCCTACAAGTGCTAGCACTTATTGGCACCACTCCAGAACAAGGAAGACTCAAGCTTTCAGGCTCAAGCCAGCTGTGACATGGGAGTTCCATTTTTGTCAGGATTAAGTTGAAGCAACAGTGTATGGAGCAGGGACATTACAGCTGCAAAACAGGGGGCCTAAGTTTGAACACTCTCCTATGGGTGTAAAATGGAACATTTTGAAATTTTCTGCTTCTGAACCTGCTACTGAGAGGGCCAGCAGCCTTTTCATGCATTCTTTGTTGGGCAGGAAAAGAGAAAAGCAGAGGTTGTTTATTGGGGGTTGACCAAGGCAGCGATCCAGCATGCCTAAGTACTACCCATAGTGATATCATTCGTCTGTCTACATAAAAGTGTTGACCCGTGTGGGTGTCCACACATTTTGTGTCAATCAAGCAGGCTGAGGTTTCTATTTCCAGATGTCTCTGGGGCAGCAAAGGCATTTTACTGATGAGTGTTGTTCTATGAATGCTGTTCTGTTTTACCTCCACAACCATTTTGGGCTATTACTAGTTGCACCAAAAGGGGAAAGCAGAAGAAAATCATGGAAGGTTAGTACATGGTTTTGTTTAAAGGCCCCTCGAAACCTTGCGCTGGTCAGGGTTCAATCTTCCTCACACTACATCGGTAGTTGGATTGCCATAATTTTCTTTCACAAAATTGGAACAGGACCTTCTGCCCCATTTGTCAGTTTGCGAACACAATCCCCCCAAATTGGGATTGTCCTGTTTTTTGGGGACATATGGCAACCCTGATCTGTAGCTCTGTTTTGATTGGTACTATTTCTAAATGCCTGATCATCTTAATTAGCAGACAGTGGCTACATTTTATTGGCATCCAAGCTGATGTAGCAGTAGTAGGATTGTAAGATTGACCTCTTTGAGACGCTGCATTACTGTTTCTGCCATTCCATTGGACTATTTCAGTAGCGTGGAGAGGAGGATTTGCTGCTTGGGTAACAGCCTATCCTCCAAGTTAATCTACCCAGGCCTTCATGCTTTGTATACAGCATCCAGCACGATACCATTGTCTTTCAAGACTAATGGATGCCAATGCAAATTCGACCTGGAAGTAATGTCATCATACCCTTTTGTGTTTCATTGCTCCCACAGCTGGTGGTCGAATCATGGACTTTCACAAGGCACATAGAATTCCTCTTTTGAAAATAATTCTCCCCCTGGATTTCATGAAGATTCTGTGGCCGATGGAAGTGTCAGCATTTTGATTGATCACACCCTTTTTGCTCATCTTACAGAAAAATCATTGCAAACCCTCTTTATTCGGGCTGCACGGAGCCATTTTTTGCACATGAGGTTTGCAGTTAGTTTGTTCAATAAATTTTAAGCTCTGTTGTGAGGAAGGTTTGACAGTGTGTGATGGCTTAAATATGGCCCTCCGTTGATAAATATGCGTCTGTAACAGTGCAGATTCTAAAATGCATGGCACATAAAATTATTGATCCTGCTGACGGCCCAAATGATTTTTACCTTAGCCTCAGGCTCTATTAGCAATGTGGAAAATTGAAAAGGGCTCACAGGAAGGAAGTAGCATAAGACTGAAACGACAGCTGAAGGACTGTCAAGAGGAGACATTCTGGTGAATGATAATGAGCCTTGGCCAAAGATGGAATTACAATTGGGGAGGGTTAAGGAAATCAGTGTGGGCATGGCATGTGCAACAACAAACTTTGCATGTGTATGTGTGTACAGGCACACATGTTTGTATGCATGTGGATGTTGTGACCTTTTCTGCACTGTGTTCTCAGTCCCAATGGTTGATGAGATGCACACAGAGATAGCAATTGCTTGGTGATATTGCTCCTTTCCAAATCTGAAACCTAATTTTGAATGTTTTTCCTCATCTCAGTGTGTAGCAGTTGCAGAAGGTCGCAAGCTGAGCTTGATACAAGTGGCTAAAATTGTGGGAAAAAATTGTCTGAAGAATAATACCATCATGTTAATGGTGGTGATTTAATGAAGAATGCAAAGAAGCAAATTGCAGTAGAATATCTGTATTCTATTCAAAGTTACAGCCAATTATAAAAAAACAACTGCCTATAGAACAAAAAGTAGATTTTCTTAGCTCAAAACTGACCAAAGAGACTATTTGTTCTGAGAGCCAATGAGATGTAATTACGATACAGTATGATACAGTAATGAGGTTACAGTAATGAGGTATTAATATGACTCAGCTCCTATTTCCATATATTATAATACAGTTACCCTTACTAACTGGGTAAAGAGGGACTTATAAGTGGTGCTCCTCTTCTATTTATCAGGGGAGAATAACCATCCCTCTTTGCCTCAGCACAATGTCACTAATCAATAAGGGGCACAGTTTTTATTTATTTACTTAATTAAATTTGGTTTTGTTGGGGTGGGGCTAAAATATTTTTTTCGTACCAGATACCAGATAGATGTCTGTGCCTGCAATCCTGAAGTGCACGTGGGCTAGCCCCAATTCCAAGATGGGTCAGCCAATTACATTAGAAAGGCTTGGGCCAGTCAAAAATAGACTGGCCCAAGACAGCTGGACCTGCGCCATTCAAGACAGTTCAGGAGAGGCATGTTAAGGGTATGTTCAGCATGGCCTAGAAAAGTGCATTTAGGCTGTATCCAGAGCCAGTTTCCAGGGCAGACATGCCCCCTCACAGCTCCTCAGAGTCAGCTCCTAAGGAGCAGGTTTAAATCTGAGAAGACCCATTTGGGTCCTTAAGAAGCCAAAGGAAAATTGGAACTGATGGCAAAAAAATTCTGAGTCCAAGGCCAACCCCTGCCTCTCAGCCTCAGGATACAGCACAACTACACCATCCCAGTGAGCATGCTGCACTTGTCCTTCTGACTCTTCAGTAGCAGTTGGGCCAGCCAGAGACCTTCTAATCCTTTGGATTTGGCCTAACCTGTTAGCTCAGGATATGGCCTACTTAGGCCAGCTTAGCTGGGCCATTTTTGCTGGCCAAATGTCAGGACAGCATTTTAAGCTATGTTACAAGCTGGGGGAAGACAGCAGAGCAAATGTGTGCATGGCAAGCAGCTGGGGAGAAGGAGGCTTTTTTAAAAGCTTGGGCATAATGTCACTTCCAGGACAACATTTTGAGTTTTGCACCAAGCTACATGATCATTAGCTACACCCCTGGTGCATCCTCTCCCACCATCCATGTCACTAATGTCTTCTATAGATTTTTAGAGTTGTCAACTGATTAGAAGCTTTTTATTAGATTACCGTAACTCTTCCTTTTAATGCGTCAATCAATACAGCAACTGACTGCAATAAATGCAACAATATCCCAATACAGGAAAGACAGTGAAGGCCACTTAATAAAGGGAAGTTTCTTTCAACCGAATCCCACAGACTAATCATTTTTGACTTGGGAGAAATTATTACTGCACAGGTAATAGCAGGATGGAAAATTAGAAGTGAAAATAAGGACAAAGAAAAGTGATGACGGGATTTCCTCCACTCTGTTCTATTCTTGGTCTGTAAGTTTACTCTGCCCTGTGTTCAGCTCCTCCCAGATGCTAGCAGAAATGGCAGAGTATTAGTATCTACTTAATTGTGGAAGTGAAACAAGTGAAATTGGCATTTTCATCTATATCCCCTCCCAACATTACTGATACTTGATTTTGATTTAATAAAACACAAAAACCAATCAGTGTGATAGTGAATATTACCTGATTATATACACAATTATACCACTGATTATAGAGTGTGTGTCTGTGCACTACTGTCAAAAGGTGCATTTTTGCAACAGTTTCAGGGACCGTTCTAGTTAAGGGAAAATGCCTTAAATCTATCTACAGTATTTATATACCGCTTTTCAACTGAAAAGTTCACAAAGCGGTTTACAAGAAAATGAAAAAAATTAATAGCTAATTAATAGCTAATGGGTGCCTGTCCCAAAAGGACTCACAATCTAAAATGCAAAAAGAACACCAGCAGAAGCCACTAGAACGGACATTGCTGGGGTGAGTAGGGCCAGTTACTCTTCCCCTGCTATATAAAAGAGGAACACCCACTTGAAAGAGTGTCCCTTGCCCAGTTAGCAAGAGTGAAAGGGTGTCTCTTGCCCAGTTAGCAGTTAGCCTTAAAAATTCAAGATGACTCCATAAACCTGAAAGAGTGCAGTCTGTACCATTGGCTTTAAACAGATAAGGTTTATCCATGATGCTTGATATACAGTATTGCTGTTTGGTGACCTAAAAAGCAGGCCTCCGTCAGTCTTGAGAGACTATGGTATCATGCTCTGCGCTGCATATGCTGCAAGCGAAGCATGAAAGCCTGGGTTAGATTGTTATGGAGGATAGGCTGTTACCCAAGCAGCAAATCCCCCCTCTCCACGGCACTGAATTAGTCCAATGGAAAGGCAGAGCTGATACGATTGGATCCAGCTGGCGTCGCAGAACTGGGCTAAGGACTGGGCTCATCCTGTCTTGTGGGGCTGACCCAGGTCTCGAACCCTGGCATGCTGGTTAACAGGCACAGCGTCTTAACCACTTGTGCCACCCACAGCCCTAACCTAAGAGAATATCCCTAAGAGAATGTCCTTGGGCCTGGGAAGCATCTTTGAAGTGTGGATACCCTATAAATAGTTTGTAGAAAAAACTTTATATTTTTCATTGAGCTGACCGCTGTAGCAACTCAGCAACCTGTTGTAGCATCCTGTGGTTTGCTGAGCAGACATTCCTTAAATAACATCAGCCTCAAGAAGGAGATGCCTGTTTGACTTCAGAAGACCCTGTACAGTGCACAGCATGAGAATAAACATCATATATAATATTGAGCTGCCTGTTACAACAGGTACCTCATCTGCTTTGCAGCCTCAGAAGCATCAAAGATCCTATCACAACCCTGTCATTTGACTGAAAGACCAGTTTTCAGTAAAGTAAACCTTGACAAAAGACAAAATCTATATCAGTTGATTTGAGTGATCGGTGCTAAAGACAGCTACACATATTTGCTTATGGTGAGAGGTTTCGATGATGGAGGTAGAACCAGTTACGTTTGATGAGACCTGCGGCCCCAGAACAATTTGAAGAGCCAGTACAGGATCTGGATAGGAGTGAAGCAACTGGCACCTTTTTGGCATATTTTGTGTTTGGGATATGAGCAGAAAGAGAAAGGCTTTACCCTACAGGTACAAAAGGCCTTTATTTATTAAGTACAAAAATAAGTCTAGGAAAAAAGAAGACAGAGAACAGTAACTGTACTCATACAATTACCTGTACATTCATCAAGAACACTTTGTCCTTGAAACTCTGGCTCAAAAATATATCAATTACATCAATGCAAAACACAGTTGTATTAATCATGGGCATCCACAGTTATGGAAATAGCCAGATAAATTTTAGGACAACTCCTCAAATATAGTTCATACATGCAGTATTTATATAACCCAGAAACTTATAGAAGAGAAACGACTCCCAAGATAAACTTCCAACATGGAGGGGCACTGAAGACCTGTATGGGACATGGTCTTGTGTCACTTTTGTTTTGATTATGAGTGATACACTTTAATAGCACTTTAATGATGCAAGGGGACTCTGAATTTTCCATGCCGGTAGATACTTCTTTGAGCCACAGGTCCTGCATCACCTTCTGTCACCACTGGGATTTCTAACAAGAAAATGTCCCCTTCATCAAATACTGTATTTATTTGAATCTAATGCTCAACTTTTCCAGCCAAATTTATCCCCAAATCCAGAGTAACTACGGGAGCACGTAAAAGACTTTTCATGCACCCATAACTCCTGCACCACCTAGTGAAAACCTATGGGAAATTCATATTGGAATCCAGAGTAAGTTGTTCTTACACCTGAGCAAGGACTCCCCATAGTTACTCTGGATTTTGCCTTTAGTCTCCAAAATCAGGGTGCACATTAAATTCAATGGCACATTAGATTTGAGTAAATATGGTATTTTGATTATAGCAGTGCAATCCTAAGCATGTCTACTCACAAGTAAGCCCAATTTTGTTTACTAGTACTTACACCCAGGAAAGTGTGGTTAAGATTGCAGCCTAGATCAATATTTTTTAACAGTTTACTATTATTGCAATAAAAAATGTAACATAAACCAATTGTTGTATAAAAGTAGTGCAATAAGGTAAAAATAACAAATCTATATTATTATTGTAATATAACTTGTTGTATGCAGTTAAATTAAATTTAAAAAATTAAATTCTGCACCTGTATTGCTTTACAAATTCCAAGTAAACTTTTTTTTAATCTCAAGACTTAAAATCAATGTGCCTATTAGATTTTATGGTGCATTAGATTCAAATAAATAAGGTAATATGCCTAGAGCTACAATTCTATCCTGCAGTTAGGCCAGCATAAACCCTGGCACAAGTCCATGCTGACCTTGGGGTGTCACATAAGTCTGTGAAGCACTTTTGCACCACTTCTGGGGGAGGGATTAGGCCAGTGAATAGACCTGAAATAGCCTCCTATATCACAACAAGAATGAAAAGACAAATGAGTTGTGCCGGCGTAGGTTAGGATTGCACCCTGAGTAGGGTTGACATATGTCAAAAAAAATAGGGATAATCCCAGTTTTGGGGGATTGTGTTCATATACTGGCAAATAGGACAGAGAGTCCTGTCCCGATTTTGTGGATGAAAATTATGGCAACCATAACCCTGAGAAGAACAACTATTTTCTGGCTAAATAAATTTACCTGTGGAACTCCTTGTCACAAGATGTTCTGATGCCACCTGGCTTAGAAGACTTTTACAGATAAATGAAGGAAAACTTATTCATGGGTTAAAAGTCATAATGATGATCTCTGAGTTTTAGGCACAGCTTGTCTCTGAGTATCAGATTCAAGGAAATGGCAACAGGATACAGGTATTTTGTTTTTGAGTGCTCTCATAGGCAACTGGTGGGGCATTCAGAGAAAAGGGAAGCTGAATAAGTGATTTTGGCCTGATCTAGTATGGCTCTGCTTATGATGATGTTTGTAGAAATCACTCAAGGCAGCAATTCTATGCACATTTTCCCAGAGACTGAGTATCATCAGCTTCCACAGAAACATGGAAGTGAGCAGAAATGCTTAAGGTTGTGCTGAAGATGTACTGTGAGCAGAATCTGGACCTCAATTTACTACAAACAGCAAAGCAGAGAGAATATAGAGGTATAGAAGGGCACGTTGTGTGCTTCACTGCAGTTTGTAGGAGCTGTTAACATTTTTAGCAGTATCTTATTCTAAGACATGTTATGCATAATGCCATAATGAGATGTGATGAGATTCATAAAGGATGCGTAAACCTATGCATGCTTATTTGGGAGAAGCAGTGTTTTAGGAGAATACCTGCCTTGCAATCAGATGTTCCCAGGTTCAGTCCCAGGCATCTCCAGATACATCTGGTAAAGACCCATGTTGGAAACAATATAGAGCCACGTCTGATCAGTTGTCATCAGTACATGGATCAATGGACTCAGAACAGCAGCATAAGAGTAAGATACGATTACAACCCAAATCTTACTGAACACAATTTGTTTACTTCTGAGAAAGGAAAACACCATTTTTAAAACTAGATGCAGACTAACAAATTGTTAGGATTTTCTTCTGAATTAATTTCCATGAGCTTAAGCTGCACATCACCCACATCAATTAATCAAAATGAAACCAAACTTCTTTGCAAAACTGTCATGGGACTTTCTCATGGAGTGCCAAAGATGTTATGAAATTGAAACTTTTCTTTCAATATTCACCTTTCCGCACAATTGCAAGAGGTCATTCAACAATTGCTCATTTTTGACAAAGTGTCTTGTGCTACCTTGTATTTATGGGAAGGCGATAGATTGACTCATCATATTATCCATTTTCAGACAGCTATAAACTTAAGTTAACTGCAGTATGATTGATGGTTTCCAGCCTGGGGAAATGATATTATAATTAAACTGTGAGACATTAGGCATGCTGGAAAAATACAATTTTATCTCAGGCAATGAAGCTGGCCTAGTGCAAATTCTTAGCAGAGATTGCTTATGAAGAAGATGTCTCTGCATTTTTTAAGTGATGCCATAAATAGTCTTAGATTGTGTGTAGGCATGGATAAGACTGGATGAAATTTAAACAGCAGCTGATATAATTTGCAAGGATTTGGAGGATTAGGGGAGAAAGCTATTTAGTAATCATAACACTGACACTGTATTATGCCATCACATTTTGTTGCTGGCTAAATAACTTGCTTTTTCTAACATCAACTGCTTCACATGAGACTGTTAATCATGAACTGAAAGTGATATACAAGGGGTTTTAGGTGGTCACTCATCCAAGCCTCTACCTGGATATTTTCAGCAAGACAGTTGCATAATTCTTTTTCTCAGAACTGATTTGTGGCAACCCCATAAGAAGAGGTGGCCTCCATATCTGCACATTGTATCTGTGGATTCAGTTGTCCCCTCTGACATGCATCCCCGTCCAGAGCATCCCCCATAAGACTAAGGCATTAAAAATGCCATTTCCAGTTTCTCAATGAAACTGGAATTCGTGTTTTGAGCTCTAAAACTCAATCTAAGCCAAACAGAAACCCTCCTTTCCTATGGTGGGTGAGGAGTCACCCCATGGACTGCAGGGAAAATAATTTGCCCATAACCACAGTTTCAACTATCTACTAAGGGTTCTGGAACAGAACTCCCGTGGATAAAGGGGCATTGTAAAGTGGAACCTCTATTATAAATTGGGGCCACAACATTTGCAGGCTACACATCCACAGATTTAATTGACCATGGATTAATAATGTATTTTAATAATTCACATACTCTTATTTGTATCACACCTGACACCCAGAGTCCCTGACAACATTTAGTGTGTCTTCAGCATTCATATAGGACTTTGGGAACCACTATTCTTGGATGACAATACGCTATGGGAATTCCAGAAAAAAAATTACATGGGAATTATGTCTTGTCCATTCATATGATTTCAACAGACTTTCCAAATGGGAATACTTGTTTGGATCTAAGAGTATGGCCCAATTGCTGGGTCAGCAGAGTGAGTACACAGCAGAAGTAGAGGGATCTCGGTTACTGAATAAGTAAAGACAAAACACAGCTGCTCTAAGAATAAAACAAGTTATACTGAACAGCAGGTAACACAGGTGGTGTCTAGTAAAATAGTCCTCGGTCAGAGCACAGATAATCAGTCAGATCAGGCAAACAAGTCCGAGGGTCGTCCAAGATCAAAGCAGAGAAATATCCAGTCCAAGGTTTGCAAAGCCGTCAATGGATCATCCAAAAGAGTGACAAATAGAAGTCTATCCTTTTTAACCCTCACACAGAAGACAGAATCTCAGTAGCCATTTAACTCACTGTCTTCCAGCGGCACCTCCAAGCAGCACCACTTCCACCATCAAGATGCCCCCCAGCTTTCCTTGTGATCAACTCAGGGCTTGTTAACAATGTTAAGCCCGTTGCTGCCTCCTGCAGCCTAGACTCAACTTGCCTGGCCCAATAAGCTTGAGGATGTCAAACCCCAACAATACTAAGTTCAGAAGACATCTAACTGAAAAAGTTCCAGAATTCGCAGAATAGACATTTGAAGAGGAAATCTTCATTTTACTATTTAACATTAAATGACAATCTGAAAAACTGGTGCTCTTCCTTGGAGCACACAATTAGTATGTCCCAAATACGAGAGCTTTCCTAGTAGTGGCACCATAATTGTGTCATTCCTTCCTCAGGAAGATCAGGCTGACTTACCTCACTTAGAGCACAATTCTAATCATGTCTACTCAGAAGTAAGCCCCACTGTATTAAATGGGTCTTCTTCCCAGAAAGGTATGTTTAGGATTGCAGCCTTATTGTCTTTAGATGAATAATTAAGACTTTCCCATTTCAGAAGGTCCACTACAATGATGAATCTAATTCTGTCTTTGATAGTTTTAGTTGTTGCATCTGTTCTATTTTATTGTTGTGATTCTAATTGTTTTTTCTGTTTATGTTTGATTTGTTGCATTGATTTAGTTGTGTGAGCCACAGTTTTACATACAGAATGAGAAGCAATATGTTCCCAAAACACAAAGATCTGAACTAGTTTTTATACAGGAATGAGGCCTCTCAATACCCTGATGTACACAGCTGTGGCTGTGTAGTCTCTTTTCTGAAGAGATTACAAGCCCAACAAAGAACTTTCTTTAAGCATTAAATCCAATTCTAGGATATAATCACAAGAATAGAGGTAGGGGGAAAAATGAGATTGCCTTGCTAGGTTTTATCTTATCAGTTTGGAAGCCCTTATCAGGGCTAGCGGATATTGTCATAATTATATTTCTTAAACCTTTTCCTCGATAGAAAATTATTTCCTCCTGATTAAACCCTGGCAATCCTGATATGGTATGGCTGTATAAAACTAATTTTGAATGAGCTGCCAGAAGTTGTATCATTTCATCTTTCATTATCTGTCTCTTTTAAATCATGTCCTCTTATTCGAATGCTTTTTAATACTCATTTTGTATTAGCTGTCAAAACAATAGGCTTCAAAATCAGGCATGATCAGCACTCCACCACTGATTAATGAGTGTATTATCCCTCGCTCTCTCTCTCCCCATCTGTGTTTATATTTGCACATGTAAATGTATATATACGAGCCTCATATTTTGATGATTATGAGTTGTATGAACAATGTGGAGAAACACCAGCAATTGTTTACAATCATTGGAAAAATATGTGTAAACTGATATCATAAACAGGAATGTTGCCCATGTAGTATGAATAACATTATCCATGCTGGCCACTCACAGCGCAATCCTAACACCTGGCTAGGACAATTGGAGTTGCCATAAAAGTGCTATAAGGCCCTTCTGTGCCACTCCTTGACAGAGGTTAAGCCAGTGCACAGACATTCTCTGGCAACCCCATGCCATTACGGGAACTGGGAGACAGGTGAGTTGTGCTGGCCTAAATTGGTTAGGATCAGTGGCATAGTTAGGGGAGCAGTGGGTGCAGTTGCACCGGGAAACAAGCTTTAGGGGGACAAGCTGAGCTTAACACTAGTGGCTAAATTTGTGGAAAAACAGGGTATCTATGAATGATAACATCAGTGGTGGGCTCTAGCAGGTTCGCACCTACTCTATAGAACCGGTTCTTAACAAGAGATAGGACATATAAAGTTTAAAAATAGCCATTTAAAAGTGGCTGCCAGATGGGCAGAGAACTGGTTCTTAAATTTTTTGAAGCCCATCACTGGATAACATCATCATGTTATGTATTGTTGGAAAGGAAATTTAATGCAGACTATAATGAATGATAGGGTAGGAAAGGAACTTGGATGTTACCCAGGGCTGACTCATCCATGCAGCCAATGTGCGGTAGATTTGGGAGAGGGGGCTGTGAACAGGTGAAGTCTACTTCTCACTCACTCTACCACTGACAGAGCCAACCTCCTTAACATGCTCCCTTTTCCATGTAGGCTCTTTAATCAAAGCAGGAAATGAAGTGTTGCGATCTCTCCCATCATGCTGACAATTTGATTGCAATCCTAAAGACAGTTTCCTGGGTGTAAAACCCACTGAACACAGTGGGGCTTTCTTTTGAGTAGACATGGTTAGGATTGTGCTCTTTCTGCTTCATTTAATGAGCCTGCATGAAGGTAGGAGTGACTTTCTTGCACTCTGGTTCCTGGAACTTTCAAGGATGGAATTGGCTAAAGTGGTAGGATGGTCCTGCTTTGGTTAATGGATGAAAGAACTAGGTAAGGGGTGAATGAGTTGGGTAGTAGTGGAGCAGCACAATTGGGCTAACATCCTGAGATTAATCATGGAATAACTAAAAAGAGGATTTTTTTTTAAATTAGTGGCACCTGGTTGTCAGTGGCTTTGTAGAAGCACCCATCTATTGGAGGCACACTTACTCTAGGGAAAGCCCTTTCCTGAAATCTTGAGGTAGAATGTGTGGCTTTTGGAAATAGATAAAGGTTCTCTGGTTTAATTTCAGATGTTTCCTTTAACTTTCTACGTCTACATTATCACATTTTCTGTATTGTTAAAGAATTGCAATTCCAAGAATTTCAATATTGTTAAAGAATGTTGAGGTTGTCCACATCTACATACAAGCCATGAGGAGTGTGCATTGATGTAGACAATCTCAAAATGCCAGATGCAGGTGGGAATACCTGGATGCAGGTGTCATGTGTGCATCCTAGGCACCTGGTGGGCCACTGTGTGATACAGGAAGATGGACTAGATGGGCCTTTGGCCTGATCCAGTGGAAGCTCTACTTATGTTCTTGTGTTCTTAAATGCAATTCAGACTGCTTTGAATTACATTTGCAAGAAAAGCAAGGAATAGCATTTTAATGCTAATCTAAATACTTCGATGAAATACAACTGTAACTAAATAAATTATTCAAAATGTTAAGAAGATGGACAAGGACTGCCAAATTGCAGAACAGTTCAGAACTGGGCCTCAAATTCCTATTTACAGTCTGCCTACTGTAGGCTGTGGGTGGCGCAAGTGGCTAAGACACTGTGCTTGTTAACCAGCAGGCCAGGGTTCGATTCCAGGGTCAGCCCCACAAGACAGGGTGAGCTCCTGTCCTTAGCCCAGTTCTGCGACACCAGCTGGATCCAACTGTATTGGCTCTGCCTTTCCATTGGACTAATTCAGAGGTGTGGTGTAGAGAGGGGAGATTGGCTGCTTGGGTAACAGCCTATCCTCCATAACAATCCAACCCAGGCTTTCGTGCTTCGCATGCAGTGTATGCAGTACCGAGCACAATACCATAGTCTTCTAAGACTGACGGAGGCCTGCTACTATGCCAGAAAGCAGTTTTTCTGTGGTTTGAAAGCAACTAGGTTATACATATACACAGCTATTCTTGTGAATTTTCTAGACCTCATTAAATTTTCTTGCCTGCCACTGACCTAGACTATAAATATAGGGGAATAGAGAGTTTCATCTGGATTATCCCTGGGAGAATTTAGCTAATTTATAAAAGCTAAAGACCATATATTGCTGTATGTTTCTCCTTTCAATGCCTCAGCAGGTTTATGGGGCTGTTCAAATGAAATGCTCATTTGGGACTTAATCCACCTCACACTGTGCTGCAAAAATGGAAGTAAGAATTACAAGGACAATGGGACATTTTCTCACCTGGGGGAAAATGGAACAAGTATCATTAAGACACACTCCCAATCCTAATTAAATTGGGAGAACCCAGACTACTACGTATTCTTGAATCAGACCAGGACATATTAGAAACATTTTTCATTTATTAAAAGTTGAAGAGGAATTTCCATTATTCCACAGGTCATTAGGACAGGTTTTTAATGAATAATATAAATGAACACATATAGAGTCTGCTTAAATTACTCAATAGCCCACTTCTTGTAGCACATCAAGGATGAGTGAAAGCACATGGAGGAAAGGAAAGAATTATACTGGCAGTTACTCCAATTTGTATCTGTTCACTTGGATGGCTTCATTAAATCAGCACCTGTAGAGCTGTGCATGAATAGGGCAGGTATTCTCAATCTCAGTGTTCCCAGTTGGGAAGATGGAGAGAGTCCTATATCTTTTGACTCCATGCAAAGATATTCAAGTGAAAAAATATGTAGATCAGAGGCTGCTGCCTGCCCTTGGGATTCTGCTCTCCCCCTAGGGAGAAGTGGTATTGCTCACCTGGATACATGATATGAATAGACCTAGAGCGCAGTCCTATCCCTGTCTACTCAGACGTAAGCTCCACTATGTTCAGTGGAGCTTACTCCTAGGTAAGTGAAATTAGGATTGCAGTTCTAGTTTTTTTAAAAACTTCATTTACACCAGTGATTCTCAACCAGTGTACCAACAGTGGTACTTGATGTGGTATGGTGGTATTTGTGGAACCGGAGTACACTTGCCACCCAGCAACAAGACCAGGAATGCAACACAACAAATATCGGCGAGAGGTGTTTTAGTTTGTTGAGTTGCATCTGGGCTCCCAACTCAGAAATAACTGGCAATTATATTACCAGTTATTTCTGGTTCCGTTTTCAAATTAGAAAAATATAATTTCTTTCTGCACCAGCCTTTTAAAACTCCTGAAAATATTGTAGCACTTCCTTTCGCTAACAGAAAATACGTGGGCTTTCCCATTTAAACCTCTACTATCCATCTCAACAAACTGTCCAACTCCAGCTTAAATGCATCCCATTTGTCTTCCCTGTCCTTGTGTTGTGCTTTCAGGGGCCTATTAATGTGTGTCTAACAGACTTATTCCACTGTAGGGATCTTTCTAAGAGTCTGAAGGAGGCTAAGGAATGAGAGATGGAGAAAAGTGCTTTATGAAGAAAGAAGGAACAAGGCTAAATATACTGATAGCCAAGTTTCTGGATTCTGAGGTTTATGAGCTGGCATGTTTTAGGGCAGTGGTTCTCAATCTTCCTAACCCCTTTATAAGTTTCTCATGTTGTGGGGACCCCAAACCATAAAATTATTTTTGTTGCTACTTTATAACTGTAATTTTGCTACTGTTATGAATTGTAATGTAAATATCAGGTATGCAGGATTATTTTCATTGTTACAAATGAAATGTGTGTTCTATGCACACATTGAACACAATGGGATTTATTTCAAAGTAGGCCTGCATAGGATTGGGCCCTGAACTGTCAGTCAGCCCCAGTGCGTGCACAGCTACAGCTGGAGGTCTGGCAAGCCTGACTTGGCCCCTTGACCAGGGGTCTTTTGGCGACCCCCAGGAAAGCTCTAGGTGACCCCCAAAGGGGTCCCGACCCCCACTTTGAGAAACACTGCTTTAGGGGTTAGACCAGGGGCTTGATCAAGTCTCCAAACTTAAGTTTAAAGGAGGGTATTTCAGCAGGTGCAGCTTCTTATCTCACAGATCACAAGCTGAAATTCCCTCTTCTACACAATTATTAAATGTCCAGTAGCCCTTAAATTAAATGTTTCGAGACCCCTGGGCTAGACCAACTCAGCAACCCAGTTCAAGAGAACATTTCTCATTTTTTCTTTTCAAATGCATACCCACAGTCATTCAAACCATTAAGAAATTAAACCCCTTGGATCCACCTAGGCATACAAGTCAGAATTGTTTCTCACATTTTACAGATGCTAAAAAGGATACTGACCACTTAGAAGTGATCCCCAAATTCAGATCTGTGACTGCATCTTGTATCAAGAGGTGATTGAAATTGTTTTTGTTCCATTTCCTAAACTAAAATGTCAATTTGTAATGGCAGCTCACTACAACAATGCCTTTCATAAAAATACTGTTCTGGTTATTTTTCTAGACTGTCCTCAAGTGGAAGCTCTGCTTCAACCCTAGCCACATTAATTTCTACCATGTTTATCCCCTCTCTCCCTGTCTAAGGCAGGTTATAAAATTTATTTATTTAGTAGATTCATGAGAACAAACACAATCAAACTTCATGATCATACAAACAAGCATTCACATATAGTAAGAAAAAAAAATTCAAACTGATTCATGACACTCTGCCTGCATCATATTAATAATAAGATCTCTGTTTGGGATGATACAGCAAAGCAGCAGGAAAGCTAATACCTGGTTCAGATGGTTCATTACTGGTTTGAAAAGCTGAAATGGGGCTTGAAAACCAAGCGTTCTCTGATTAAATGAGAATACACCATTTTTGAGATAAGCTATGGGCCTCACTGAGAATCAAGTTTGTTCAATATTTGTATCACTAGCCAGTCTCCTCTTCATACTGTAGATACTTGCATATAAGGCAGTATCACAGATAAGGTAAGGGCAGGTTTTCAGCCACAGATCCTGGATTATTCTCAGATTAAGTGAGGTAAAACTGGGAGACTTGGGTCTGTGTGAGGAGACACAACTTGTCCAGGAGTCTGATTGAAAGGGGGTATCACACAATCTGAGCCATGTCACTGTTTTTAAAGATATTAACAGTGTGTGCACGTAGTAGCTCTGTGGTTATGATGTTGTGCCTGTCAATCATCAGGCTGGGTTTCAAGACCCGGTGGAATAAGCTCTGGTCCCTTGCCCAGCTCCTGCCAACCTAGCAATTTGAAAGCATTATAATGCAAGTAGATAAATAGGTACCACCTATTTATAAAAAGGTAACAGCATTCTGTGCACCTCAGCATATAGTCCTGTTGGCCACACGACCACAGAGATGTCTTCAGACAGCACTGGTTCTTCTGATTGGTAACGGGGATGAGCACTGCACCCAACACTCAGTCACAACTAGCCGTACAACCTACAAGGGACATCTTTACTCCTACCTTTACATGAAGTACTGTATGCCATCCTCCACAGTGAGCAACAAGATGGAACATTGCATTGAATTGGTTTTTTAAAAATCCAGGCTTGAAACTGTAGAAAAGAATTTGCAGTTTTAAAAACCGTCTAAAATAAATGCAGCAACAATATAAAGCAATATAAATAGCTTACTGTAGTACAACACTCTACTTCAGTTGCTGCCAGATAACTCTGCTGTTCACTGAAGCACTTCTGGGTTTGTAGTTAACAAGCATGCTGAAAAAAACTCTATAAATGAGTGTCTGACAAATGTTCACAAGAGTTGTGTATTTATCTGCAATCACTGAAATGTTCATCAGACACTTCACAGGCACTTTTAAAGATGCTCCAGGCTTCTTCTGGGTGTTGTGAAAGCCAAACACTCCTGATTGACCCACAAATAAGACAAGGTGTCAATCTATGCTTGATTTATTGGTAGAAATTTCTTCCCTTATAGGTGGAGTATCTACGGTAAGTCCAGAATAAAGTTCTTATCCTGTGAAGTGGGCTAAGCATCAAGGACATTTTGTGACAGAAGTACTAGGACTCAGAACATTAAATGATGAACATGGTTTTTTTGTGATTGCAACTAGAAGAGATGTGTGAATGCTCATATGGGCACACATTTACACTTCCTCAAATAGTGTATGAAAACCTTTCTTGAAAGTTCCCCCATGTCACCATCTTCTGATTAAAAAAAGATGCTTTCTCCTTGATATGCTCATGTTGAACATATAACACTGACATGGAGAAAAGATGTCTTCTAGCCAGCAGTTCTCTTTATCTGACATGTACAGTCCCATCCTTCTGCAGGTTTGTGGCGAAGACTGCAATCCTAAAGACACTTTCATGGGAGTAAGGGCACAATCCAGAGCAACTACGGGAGCATGTAAGAGACATTACGTGCACCCATAGTTACTGTACCACCTAGTGAAAACCTATGGGAAATTCATATTGCAATCCAGAGTAACTTGTTCTTACTCCAGAGCAAGGACTCCCCATAGTTACTCTGGATTTTACCTTAAGACCCTTTGAACACAAAGGGGCTTACTTTTGAGTAAACATGATTAGGATTGTGCTCTTTGAGTGTGATCTATGGGCCAGGAAATCCTCTAGCTCAGGCATATCCAACACAGGGCCCCGAGGGCTGCATCTATGGGCTTTTTAAGCCAAATGCGGCCCTCGAGCCTCTTGTTGGACATGCCTGCTCTAGCTGAAATTAGATCTTCACCATAAATTCCCACCACAAGCATGGTCTCAGTCAATGTTCCCAATATGGGAATAATGACCTATGATAAAGGACTGTTGTGCAAATTATGGCGCTAATTGTGTGAGATGCTTTGAATATTTGAAGTGTGCTATATGTTGATGATTGTGAGCTTTCTCAACTTGTACACCAACCATTCGCTCCTTTGGATCGAGTCCCTCATCCTGTTCTATACACAGCCATCTGCTCTAGCCCATTTTGGATGAGTTTGGCAATGCACAACACACCTGTGCTTTCAACACAGAGCATTCAACTCCAACAAGCAGATGTTTTATTTGTGTTTGGGGATAGCTGCAGAGCAAAATCCATCCCATATTCTTAAACGTTTGACTTGGATTTCTTCAGAGGCTCTCTCGTAACCCAATTGCTCATAGATAAGTGCAATTCTCTTCTAATGAGTTTCCGAAAACCTCACATTACCTGTAATTAACAGACAGATTAGCAGATAAAATTATCAAACATTTCAATCCATTTAGCGAGAAGAGCAGCGCCACGTTGAGCATGTTGTTTACAGTTCCTTTGTTCAAGAGTGACACTGACTCCCTGTTCATTTCAGTGGGACATGATTTACTTACCAGAATAAGAGTTTAACCAGAGAGTACACAAGGTGTTGCAATCAGGACCAGCATTCATTGAGCCCATACCTCAGGCACAAGGTCCTGCCTGCAAATTAAGACTACTAGCACCCTTTTCCATGGAGTCATAGAATCCTAGAGTTTGGAAGAGACTGGAAGAGACCGAAAGAGGTTGGAAGAGACCAACTCCAGTAGGTCATCTAGTCCAACCCTCTGCCTGTAGCAGGAAATCCTCCTAGAGTATCTCCGACAGGTGCTCGTCAAATTCTTGAACCAGAAGAAGCTTGAGTCAGGAGAAGCAGAATGTCTATAGGCAGCTCCAAAGCACCAAACACAATTCCTCTTTGTCCTTAAGGTCAAACTAGGTGTTGTGATACCCCAGACAGAGATTCCTATGCCATGCCCCCTTAAGTGGCAGGGTGTAGCACTGCAGACTGGGAGACACTTTTTCAAGCGGGTGTTCCTTTTTTATTTATAGGGGGAGAAAAGCAGGCCCTCCTCACACCAGCAGTGTCTTCTTAGTGGCTTCTGCGGGTATTCTTTCACATCTTTTTTAGATTGTGAGCCCTTTTGGGACGGAAACAATTTCTCTATAAACCTCTTTGTGAACTTTGAGTTGAAAAGCACTAAATAATTACTGTTGTTGCTGAGGGGCAGCAACTCAATCACCAGCAACTCGATCAAGTTGCTGTTGAGGGGTACAAGGACCATATGTCTTATTTTTATAGGACATGTCCTTTTCTTTAGCCTTGAATCTTGGAAAAGATCTTCATTGTCCTCCTTTCCCTTGTGACCAGGCAGCATGTTGCCTTCTTGTAATTAATAAACTATATGCAATACATTATATGTAATAGTTTTACATTTAATAATAAGTAATATAGGACGCAGTCCTAAGAAATTTAGGTCAGCTTAACTCCCCTGATCTATCTTTCTGTGATAGTGTAGGGAGGTTGGCATATGCATGTGCACTGGTCTAACTCCCCCAGGAGTGGCGCAAAAGTGTCCTACTGCACTTTTTTGCACCCCCATGTCAGCATAGGTGTTATGCCCAAGCTTACCCCGGCCTAAGTAGAGGTTAGGATTGCAGCCATAGTGTTTAAATTAACCACATACAAGCAATTTATATGAGTGTTTTTTACTGTTATTTTGTCATTTCCTACATTTTTCTTAAGTACCCTACAGTTTGGACAGGCATTGTACTCTTTTTTGGTTTATAATATATGGTCAAGCACCATGCAGCAACCTCCCAGGGGTGCAGGAGGCCCAGCTCGAACCTCCTGCATGGGTCTGCATGATGTGGAAGGAATGAAAGTTGTATTCATGACCCATTTCTAGTTTGTTATCATGAATTTGGGTCACAGTCACAATCAAGGGGGGCATGTTTCACAACATGGGAGGCCCTGAAGATGCTGGTGCTGGGCTCGCTGCACCCCTGGGAAGCAGGGTCCACTACTGGGAAAAAGTCCACTGTCAGAAAAAAAGAGCTGGTGCCAGGCTCTGTATGTGTCTGAGCTCTTTTCTCCACTGTCCTCACCTATCTATAAACAAGGCTGAAGAGAGGAACCATGAGAAAGCACAAAAACATTAAGTAAGTACCCATGCCCTAGACACAGGAGGTTTGATTTCCATAGAAGACTCGAATCAGTGGGGCCCTGACTGAAGTGCTTTTCAGTTTTCCACATGTGTGACTTGCGAGTTGGCAAGTCAGAACTAAACATGAATTTTTGCAACTTAAGTCCAAGTAATTTGAGTCAAGTTCCCAACACTTTAGCACTGGCAGGAATAGAATCAGCACCATAAGCTGTGTATTAAAAATATGTCTCTGATAACATAAACATTGAGCTGTTGACTGAGGCCATGCTCATAAACAATGTTCTTCTTTACAGGGATTTTTAAAGGGCAGAATTAAATGTTTCATGTCAAAATGGCAGTCCTCCGTCAAGTGCTTCCCACTCTTCCCTTCATGTCTAATCAGATTTTCAATGTTTCTCCTATTGACTTGCACCGACAAGAGACAAGGCAGAAAACAAGGGCAAATTACACTGTAAAGACTGGATACATTGTTCAGGGATTTAGGTAAAACTTGGCATATCTACTCTTGGATACACAGCAGGTGAAACAAAAAAAATCAATGTATTTTAAGATATATGGATTGGAATTGTTTTAATATGCCAGGGAGGAAAAATAACTGTCATTGTTGCCGGTCAAACAGTCATGTAGAAGCACAACATCCCTTTAACAAAGCAATTTGTGGTTTTGGCGTGCATATCTAATTCATAAATGTATTCATTGAATTAGAACTGCAATTTTCAACCTTTTCATCCCATGACACCCTAACCATAAGCTAACCAATGTGCCAACCATCAGACAAGACATGCCAACAGTTTTTTTACCATTGACAAGGCACACTGTGCTGCTGGTAGGGGGCTTGAATCCCACAAGAGTCCTACTAATAAATTATTCTCCTCAATGTCCCATGGTACATAGTGTGCCATGGCACAGTGGTTGAAAATCACTGGTTTGAAGAACATTCAACTCCATATGTAGAATGAACTGATAGAATGGTTGGATTTACCCAACTAGCCATCTAATTACATGAAAAGGAGTGCATTCACAAATGTCTTCTCCAGTACTTTGAGATGTGCCTGAAATTACAAAATAAAGTTGAAAATTGCTGACTTAGGGATTGCAAATTGAGGGAAGGAACTGGTGACTTGAGATTTGATATAGGAAGGTCCTATCGTACCCTTCACCCTGCCATGCCAGGCATATCTGACTGACAGATCTGGCTCCTGAACCAGGGTTTAGAAAGCCCTGCAATAATTCAAAAAGAAGGTTAATCGGATATGGGGAGAAGCAACCATCATGTTCTTACAGTCCCTCTTGCTGGTGCAGACTGACATTTGTACTCTTTCTGCTTATATACAAGATGGATCTGCTGACTTGCTGTTGCTCTTCTAACACCAATAACCTAAAAGGAATTATGTATCACAAATAATTACTCCATTACTTAGCCTACACTTTGCATTACTAACAGATTAGTGAAGACATTACCCTAATTCAATTCATGATAATTCATGCATATGAATAGTTGATACAATATTAATTAAGTTGGAGTGGTTAACATTTTCTGATTAAATTTCCATCCCACTCATCAAACTAGTTTTTTAAAATGTTTTCTAAAACCACAGTTCCCCCAAAATCCCACTATGCACATTTGGAAAGAGTTTTATTTTCAACACTTTTGTAATAAAATCAATATTTTGATGAAGACTACAAATCATGCTGTTTCATTGATTTTTGCATCTAAATTCTTAAAAATGAACAATTGCTTTATATTATCTTATTATGTATAGATTATATTTAACAGGACAGTTTTTTTTATGCCAGAGCTCTGTGGTTCTCAGACTTTCCAGGAATTTGAGCCCTGCTGTAAGTTCTTATGGGGAAAGAGAGCAATGGAGAAACATGATCCTCTGGATTGTGCCATTTTCATGGTGCACAAGCAGTGGTGGGGTTCAGGGGTTCTCACATGTACTATAGAACCCTTTGCTAATGAGTGTCTGGTACTGAGAACCAGCTGTTAATTTAGGTTATTGGGGCATAGAACCTGTTGGTAATTTATTTGAATCCCATCACTGTGCACAAAATATTGCTTACATTTTCCAGAGCCTGTTGCGATCTCCGTTAAAGACTCTGCAGCGCTTCCCAAATTGTGGAGACAAAATTCAAGGAAGAAAGTCAGGATATAAATAAACAAATAAATAAGAATCATGACCCACTTCCAGTTTTGCAATAAGAAAGTGGAAGTTAGTAATAATCAGTACTTGCACAGTCTCCCCAAATTTAGGGAGCCCTATGTAGGCTTGAATAGAGCTCCCTGAAGCCACAGGAGCCTGCTGGAGGTTCTAGTAAGTGTAAGCAATCCTCTTGAAAGTGGTTTAATCCAGGAGATAAGGAAGCATTATCCCACTCCACTCCATGAGGAAGCATTTGATCTATTAACTCATATGCACATTTCATAGCACACCATTTTGATTGCTTTTTGTTCTACTACAGAACTATAAAGGGCACAATCCTATGCATGTCTACTCAGAAATGTCCCATCATAGTCAATGGGGCTTACTCTTAGAAAAAGGTGGATAGAATTGCATCTGAAGTCTAGTATAAATTCTGTACAAATATTGGCTATGAACCTGTGGCCTCACCAAAAATGTTTCCAACTGGGCCCTACAGATCCAAGGCCAATCGTGAAGCCATGTGAGAGAGTATTTATTATGCTATTTGATCTGGTATGTTTGGCATGTGCTTCTGTCACTGATGAAAAGGGCACTGAAAAAACATGCTATTACACTTAATGACTATTGAGTGTGAAATCAAATAACGCAGGCTGCTTCCTGATATATCTAATAGCAATCAGTTGTTTGTAATTAGTTTTCCCAAGGATGTTTTCGGCAAGCGATATCACTAAGGTTTGCATCAACCAGGACCAGCCAATGTATCACCCCATGATGATCTCCTCCCAAGCAGTGGGTAGAACAATGACCTGAGCAGTGGCATAGGAATGTATCATTGCCCTGCCCCACTGGTGTTTTTGGCTGTAACTTTTCATAGAGATATTTCATTGTGTTTTTTTTTAATTATATTCTGCATGAAATTATACTTTGATTGATATAACATGATGGGAAACTTTGAAATTAAAAAGTTTTTATTTTTTACAAATTGTGATGACACCCTCCACATGTGCACATCACCCAGTTCAACCCACACCCCCTCTAGCAATGTCACTGTTCCTGTCTCCACCTCTGGAATAGTGTTTAGTTGTCTTCCATATTCAAATTTTAACAGTGTTTTCTATAAATGCAGCTGATTGTAGAGATCTGGGTTTTGTAAGCTGTTCCAGTGACGACCAGTTTAAAGTATATGACTGCATAATGGAGGCAAAGGTGGTTACTGAATGGATTTCAGTAACAAAAAGATAGTTCTCATCCTGTGCAAACAATTTGTCTGTAAAGTCACAGGTCAGAGATGTTCATGGTGCACAATCTCCTGTGAGGCACTGAAATCCAACAGAATAGTTTTAGGCACTGCAGAGCAAACAGTAGTCTGAGAACTGGGAACTTAAAATAGCACCCATTGTTTGACAAATGAGACAGAGTAACAAGATTGTACCACACAGAGATTAATAGCAAAAGGCAAATACAGGTCAAGTTGAAATCATGTGTCTTAGTCGACAGTCAGTCTTCAGGGGGACTAAGCACTGAATATGTATTAATACATTCAGTTAGCGCTACTAACCTCCTCTCTCTAAATCCAAATTGGTTACATATTCTAACACAGAAATCTATCTTTCTGTTTTCACGTTGGACTTTTGGGAAAACTCCCATTTTTGTATTGGACTTTGGGAAAAATCCTAATGTTCCTAAAGTACTGTTCTTTAGCTGGGAGAAATATTTTTACAAAGCCCTTGGTATATCTCAAACTTGACAATTCCAGGATTTAATCTGGGCTGGAAGAGCAAGAAAAGTTCTCAAGGGGCCAAGCTACATGTTGAAAGGAATGCATGAGTTTTGTTTAATTGCATGAGTCATGAGAGTGAGTCTGAGTGGTTTTGTTGAAGAAAAATCACATGTTCAATCATAGGGTGATTTGAAAGGAAAAAAACCTCACAAGGGGAGTATCTCTTACAAAGGCTCAAAGCCATAACATGTGTAAAATGGAAGTCCATTGGAATGCCCCTTCAAAGCTAACTTGGAGCACAGTTTTCCTAACCATGTCTAACCAAGGAGCCTGTTATAGCAAGTGGAGGCGCTGCAGCCTCATGGGGAACCTGGCATCCGCTCTGATTCCCTCCCAGCCTCCCTTTCCCACTTCCATGGAGCTGGGAGGAGCGCTGTCCTGCTCTTCCTGAGCCTCCTTCCCCCTGCTGTTGCTACTGCTGCTGCCACATTCTCCTCCCCTAGAGGAAACCCACTTCTCCCCCAACCCTCTTGGTAAGACTTCCCCCTGCTCAGGATCTCCCAGTATGTACCTGATTATAATGTGCCTGTGAATCTAATGCAGACCCCCAATTTCAAATGTTGGTTAGACCAAAAAGGCTGCACATTAGATTTGAGTAAATATGGTAGTTGGCATCATGTTTCAGTGGTTTATGTTTTATTTTTTTAAAAACACAACTCATGATAGTATTGCTGCTGTTTGCACACTCCAATATGGCTAAACTGTTAATTCTTCATCCATTATAATCACCAGATTTTTTTCTGAACTACTTCTGCCTTGCCACATTCTCACTATTTTCCATTTTTTATAAATGAAAGTTGTGGATTGCATGATACGTGACCTCTTGTTAACTAGTGACTAGTCAATGAGAATGGTCATTCCCTATTATCTTCCAGGTGCCTACTTAGAACTAAGCAGGAACAAATCTAAACTGAATTCAAATTTAACTAATATTGAATTTACTGGATAGGTAAACAGACACAGATATAAACTGAATTCTCTTCCCTTCACCAGCTGCAAGTCTCACTTCAAAAGAACTGAATGCTTGGTAGCTGAGGAAATTTTCCACCCCATTTCTTGAAGTCAGGGATATAACTACAGAGTGGTTCAATGAAGCTGGAAAGAGAAACAAATATGTCTGGCAACAATGCTGTCTGAAGATAGGATCTACCTTTATTCAGGCTGTACTCCTCTGTGTGGTGCATCCTTTATTCATTGTATAAAATTGCTGTCTGTACTTAGCCCTATTAGAAAAGCAGGACTATTATTCATTGTCCATATAATTGGTGTAACTATCTTTGGATCCTCTTCCTCATTAGGCAAGAAGGAGACTTGATATGCTTGGCCCTGCTTTCGGTACCACAGCTTGACAACTCAAACTGTTTTTCCTATTAATCTATTATTGTTTATTCTGGCTAGTTTCATCATGTGCCTTCAATAGCGTACTTGAAACCAGGGGATGCTACAGTTCCCTTTCATGGCCACCCAACAATGTGAGAATGTTATAGTGAGAAGTAGAGCGTGTGAAAATTTTCGGTGAAGATGAAGAAATTATTTCAGTGAAAGTAACATTTACGATGTATTGGCTTTATGATCGTGTAAGTAGTTGAGAGGGATGCCGTGAACGCAGGACAGCCTTGGAATAGAACTTATTTACAACTTGTCCTTTTATGTTTCCTGATGAGTACTTCTGTAGAAGATTTTCTTTTATTTGATGATAGGGCAGATGCCAGAAAAATCAACTTCCATTAGAATTGCCAACAACACACCTGACAGAAGTGCATGAAGAGAGGGATTTGGAACAGATTCATATGTTCTGAATCGGCCCTGATTTGTGTGGATGAAAAGCTTGTTAGCAGTTGATTTTTGTTTTCAAATGTATAGCCCCATCAGAACTCCAAAGAGGCTTACAGCTAAATTTTAAAAACAAAACCCAGTAAAATGTCAAATACAATAATCTGGAAAATAACATTAATGCTAATAAGAACTCTTTTTAAGCAACAAGATCAGAACCATTAATACATCATCCACCAGCTCATCATTCAAACCTTCCCCTGATTCCCTCAGTCATACAAATGGTCTTCTAAAGTGGAAGATTTTTTTACCATCTGCTGACAAAAAACAAGCCTGAAAATGAGAAAAATTACCATAGTATAGGGATATCCAGCAAGAAGGTACAAGAGTCTTGCTCAAAGCTACCATCAAGGAATATATGTAAAGCATATCAAGGACACATTGTTTCTTTCAGAAATCTAGGATCAAAGTGTTTTCATAAGCACAGTGGCATACGTAGGAGAGGCAAGTGGGGCAAATACCCTTGGTGCATTGGTGTGGTGGTGGCATCACCACACTCACTGGCCTGCCATCCTCAGTCCTGCTGGCTTTTTTCCCTTTTCCCTTCTGATGGAGACCCAGAATTGAGCATGATTTCACTCCTCTGGGCCACCCTCCATCTCTCCTGCTTTATAGAGGAGAGGAAAAATATGTTCCAGATCAACATCATGGCAAGAGTTGCAGCCACTACTGACATGTCTCTGCGCAACTCTAGGCTGTATTTTTTTGAAGAGGAAAGGGGGAGACCCAGAACAGCACAGTTTCAAACTGGGAGTGGCTTCAACTTTCAGTGCAGTTATAAAAGTGTTCGTGGTGACATGATGTCATCATCAGTTATTTCAATGTCAAACGGCAGAAGGGTGGCAATGTGGGAGGTGGCTCTGGTCAAGTAAAATCTCAGCACTGCCTCTGCATAACCAGTGTGAGGAAGAAGAGCACTGACAGACGATGCAGTAGCAACGTCTATGAACTGGATGTTCAGGTAATGCACTTTGATAAAAGTAACTGTTGTTCGGTCTCTGAAAAACTGTTGTTTTTCTCCTATTCGTTAGGCTGTTCACATAAGTAGATTCTTCTAAACTATTTAAGTAAATCAGATCACAACTTCATATATATATCAACTATTCATATATATATACTCAGCTATTCCTATAACTTCATATGGTGTCTTATAAGTTTCCATACATAGGAAAAATAAACTTTTTATGAAAACCATTTTTATTTATTTTTATTTACCATTTTATTTTTTATATTTCCAATATCCTAAAAAATGTTTTCAAAACAACGGTAGTCATGAAGAGCATATTATATAAATAAAAACTGTTTTTATAAAAAATTATTTTCCCTATGTATGGAAACTTATGGGACACCCTCGTATATAAAGTGATAGGAATAGTTGAGTGGATTGAATGTCACCAGATCTTGCATAAAGTCACAGGATGAAGGGATGAGTAATTAATGGCCCAATCCTCTCTTACTGTATTCCCAAGCAGTGATGCAGCAACACCAGCACAACTTGCATCTGACAGAGGGTGTTTTGATGACTGGAGGTCTCCTCAGGATAATGGAACATTTCTTTCATAGAATCATAGAATCCTAGAGTTGGAAGGGACCTAGTAGGTCATCTAGTCAAACCCCCTTCCTGCAGCAGAAAATCCTAGATCATCCCCGTCAAGCCTCTGCTTGAAGACCCCCAGTGAGGGAAAGTCCACACCTCCCTTGGCAATCTGTTCCACTGCCGAACCACCTGAACCGTCAGGAATTTTTTCTGGATATCCAACCGGAATCTCCTTTCTTGCAGTTTGTACTCATTGGTTCTAGTTCTGCTTTCCAAGGCAGCTAAGAATAAATGAGCCCCTTCCTCCCTATGACATCCTCTTCAGGTATCTGAAGAGGGTAATCATGTCTCCCCTCAGCCTCCTTTTCTCCAGGCTGAACATCCCAAGTTCCCCCAACCTTTCCTCATAGGGCTTCCCTTCCATCCCACTTATCATTCTTGTCGCTCTGCTCTGGACTTGCTCCAGTTTGGCTGCATCTTTCTTAAAGTGAGGTGCCCAGAACTGAACACAGTACTCAAGGTACTTCCTTGTCTCAAGATAAGCCCCATCAGTTCTTATGGGTCAACTTATACCTGAGAAAGCTTGATCACTGGTGCACATCTACATTGACCTAGGAAGGCAGATTAGGGGCAAAATCCAGAGTAACTATGGGGAGTCCTTGCTCCAGTGTAAGAACAACTTAGTGTAGATTCCAATATGAATTTCCCATAGGTTTTCACTAGGTGGTGCAGCACTACGGGTGCATGTAAAGTCTCTTACATGCTCCCATAGTTACTCTGGATTTGGGGGTAGACCTAAGAAAGAGGTCATGAGGTGCCGGGTGCTGCTGCTGATGATCACACCTCTCTTGGGCCTGATCTGCCCTCCATCCCACCCCATCACTATCTCATCTTGCAAATTCTCATCCCCATTGTACCTTCCCATTGCCTGCTTCCACCCAACTTATGGGCTTACCAGCTACAGCATGTCTCTCTTGACCCATCAACATGTGCAGGAAGACTCAGGGTTTCCAGCCAGCACTCTGATGGCTTATGTTGCTAGAACATACTTTACATCTGCTTTGGAGTAACCAATACCAGCAGAACGTGTTCTGTTGGTGAAGCAGCCCATTAAGTTTGGTCTGCCCAAGTAACTTTAAACTGG
Source organism: Cryptoblepharus egeriae (assembly GCA_030015325.1). Taxonomy (NCBI): domain Eukaryota; kingdom Metazoa; phylum Chordata; class Lepidosauria; order Squamata; family Scincidae; genus Cryptoblepharus; species Cryptoblepharus egeriae. Next base: position 63,280,288 of record JAREYC010000001.1, on the reverse strand, counting down.
TGTGATATGTGATGTCCCAAAAAATTGACATCTCAAGCAGGGGAGGGCCCAGCCTGGCCCAAGATCCGGTTTGCCGGAAGTGGGAGGGGCCAGGCCAGGGGCGGGAGCGGGGTCAGGGGGCAGGGAGGGTCAGGGGCAGGGCTGGGGAGGGTCAGGGACGGGGCGAGGGACAGGGCAAGATTGGCGCCTGCGCAGTGCCTATACTGAAGCTGGCAGGCCAGCTTCAGGGCAGTCACTGCGCAGGTGCCAATGTTGGCGCTTGCGCAGTGCGCTTTAAAAAAAAGATGGAGGCTGGCGCGAACCAGTCTGGCCTCTTTTTGACTTTCCCTGCCACTGGCAATTCGCCAGCAGCAGGGAAATGGGAAGATCCGGTTCGGGCAAGTAGGCCCGAACTAGCATCTGCCCACCGCTGATCTCAAGTGATCAATATACTCCAGAGTATCTAGCTGTGGAGCCATCCTATTATTATTATCACCACCCACCAATCTTCAGAGCTCAGGGCCTCTGTGAGAATTTTTATTACATCAGAGAAATAAATGTATTCATAGCCGTTAATGATCCTTTTGTACAAAAGATCTAAATGTTGGATCCCATAGGACCCTGTTCTTCTTGTCATTGTCTTTTCAGGACTGTGCTTGCCTTGCTTCATTTGCAAGCTGAGCTTTCCCAAAGCTGGGTACTATCTTTTAATAGCACCTTTATTCAGCTTCTCATGCAAGGATGGTTCACTAAGGATATTTTTTTTCCCTAGAATAGCCTTTGGGGAGATGGATATTGTCAGTGCTGATCCTGCAAATGTGCAGTAATACAGCAGTACAGATTATAGCAATACAGAATGGAATGACAAAAGAACACACATCATAAAAGCTCTTATATGTGAAAGTGCTGAATATCAGTTATACCACTGCAAGGAACTTGAAGGGCATTTCATTCTGATTCTATGCAAACTTATTTGGAAATTAATAATTGTTATTTCAGTGGCACTTTTTCAAAGAAGTATGTATAGGATCTCACTATTTAGGCAAGATTCCTCCATTCCGAGACTCTTATGGACTAGTCTGTATATTGCAGGATACAACTTGATGAATATAAACAGAGGATAAGATGCCTATAGGACAGTGGTTTTAATAAAAATGAATATTCATCCTTTGCAAGTCTTCTCCGGCCTTTTGTCAAAAGTGGTACAACCCAAACATTCCTTTTCCACCTCATCTGCCATTTTTAAAAATTGAATTTTATTCACAACATTGCAGCCCTCAAGGTTAAAAGCTAGGTTGCTTCCCCATCATATCTAAACTCCTAGAATAACTTGCAGTAATTTCATTACATTGATTGCCCAGCCCTATCCAAAGTCTCCCCTGCTGATGCAGTAGCATCATTGTCATTACTGCTTCTTTTTGTGGGAAGGTGGAGGCCAAGATGTTTTCTCTGGATAAGGGAACATTTTTCCCTTGCCCTGGGGTAAATCTCTGCTGCCCTGGTGGGTCATCATTCCTACATCAGCAATTTTGCTGGCAGGTTGAGTGTATCCAGGTAAGTGGATCAAGGCAAAGATGGAGCATAGGACATCTGAGGAGTTGCCACTTCCAATGCCCTTCCTTGTCACAATGCACCTCCTCCCTTTCTTGGTCTCTGTATCTCTTTTCCTCATTCCATCCACTCTCTATGCCACTAAGGCCAGCACTTTGTGTGTTTGTATGTGGCTATAGCTACTCACTGCTTGAAGCAGCATCTTATTTGTGTAGAATGCTGGGTTGTGTTCTGGTGGTACAGGCACACACAGAACCCCAAAATTGTCCTGTATATCTAATTAAGCAAACTAGTTGTATGTTCTATTTATTCCAAACCTGAAATAGTTAAATGACTTCTTTTTGATTGTCAGAGGGTGGCAAGGCCAAATTTTGACAGGGACAGAAGCAGTGATGGGATTCAAATAAATTAACAACAGGTTCTGTGCCCTAATAACCTAAATTAACTACAGGTTCTATGTCCCATTAGTAACCAGTTCTCAGAACCAGGTGCTCATTAGCAAAGAGTTCTATAGAACCTGTGAGAACCCCCTGAAGCCCACCACTGGAAGGGTTTGAGAGAAGATCTGGAACAAATTACTCAAGATTTATGAATTTTCATTGAAGTTTATCAAAAATTTGAAGAATGGTTTTAGATCCAGTAAGGAATTCTGCTCCTTCAGGATTCTGCATTATTGCACTGCACCCAAAGGTGCAATAGGCTTCCTTTGCAATATAACAAAGAGAAGATTGTTCTCTATGAAGTGTCGTTCTAGTCAAGACTAGTTACACCTTATCCCTCCTGCAACATTAACAAAATTTAAAAAGTACCATTTCCACAGTCCACAGTTAATCTATGTCAGATCTTTCAGATTTTCTGAGATGCTGAATCTCTAACAGATGGTTGAAAGAGGAGAAGCTTTTTACCTCAGCAGGAAGAGAAGTCTTGCTGAGTTTGGATCCTGACCACACTAAATCAAGTCACTGAAAGTCGAACAAGCAGCTTGAAGAGTTTGGGACTGGCTTTATTATTACTGAAAGCCTCAGGCAGTAAATGACCTCATCAACCTGAGCCTCATGCCTCATATGCCTAAGCTGGAATCTGAAGTAGACATACTGCCTTATTCTAAAAGCAGAACTGAAGAACACTAAATCCCTTCACAGTCTGCAAGAGGCAGCTGTTCCAGTTTTGTGAAATTTCTTCATTATTCTCTCCAGTCTTGAAATCCTCTCTCTTCCTTTCCAAAAGCTTTTCTGTGGTTTGTCTTGTGAAAGTCTTACCAGCTTGCAAATGCCTTTATGTAATTCTTTCAGTACGATCAAAAATATGCAATACATAGTAGTTGTATAGCAAGTGGTGCTGCTGGGAAACTTTTAGGATGACTGAGAAAACAGGGAACCCACAGGTCATGTAGTCAAACTCTTGAAAAAGTTGGAGTCCCTCAGACTAAGAGCCCAATCATGGGCTCAAAATGGCTACTGCTGTGTCCTTTGGTGAGGGGGCAGTCACAGATGTCTCTTCTGGGTAAGTCAGTAGTAGCAGAAGTGGAGCTCGGCTAGCAGGCCTCCGTCAGTCTTGGAAGACTATGGTATCGTGCCTGGCGCTGCATACGCTGCATGCGAAGCACAAAAGCCTAGATTGGATTGTTATGGAGGATAGGCTGTTACCCAAGCAGCAAATCCCCCCTCTCCACGCCACTGAATTAGTCCAATGGAAAGGCAAGGCCAATACGATTGGATCCAGCTGGCGTCGTAGAGCTGGGCTAAGGACAGGAGCTCACCCTGTCTTGTGGGGCCAACCTGGGTCTCGAACCCTGGCCTGCTGGTTAACAGGTTAACATAGCATCTTAACCACTTGCTCCACCGATATATAGACTTGGACATAAAGATACTTAAGGGTCTTTGGTAGTTCTTCTTTGTATTTTAAATATATTGGTGTATTCACTGTCACAAAAATGTAGAGATGTCAAAGTAGTGGAGGGCCAATGATAATAAGGCTTCAATAGGCTTCAAAACTAAAAAAGCAGAATGAAATAATAATATTAAAATAATGAATATGAAAAAAATAAAATAAAATGTGTGTCACTCAGCATGTTTTGACACCAACCAAAATTACATGCTGATGAAAATGAAATATTGGCATCAGAATAAATTCATAATTTAGATGCATGCATGCCTTCTGTTGCTTCTTCCGTTTTAAGATATAAACTTTGAAATACTTTGGATCTTGAGCAAGGAATAGTCTCACTGATGGGAATTCAGGTGAGGGAAACTATGGTTATAGGAGAAAAGAGCTTGGCAGTGGGCAGGGAGATTTTGCAACAGTTCTGCTACGTTTAACTTGCTTAGAAAAATGCATATCAATATTCTACTATTTGCATTTTTGGCACTGTCATGTTATGGATGTAATTGAATGTAAAGATTTTAGGAGCAAAATGCAATATAAAGTGAAGAAATCTACCTTAAAATTGTAATAAGCAAGCGTTTAAAGATTTTATTTCGTGAAGTCAATCATGCCTCCCACTGTTTATATATAAAAATATACACAGTGGAATGTTCAACCTAATTATAGGAAATCTTATTTAAGTCTGCTTTGATTCTGCTCTGAAATGCCTCTTAGCAAAGAACCTCATTACTCATATCCTAGAAGCCTCCAGGGATTTTTGAAAGTGTTCCACATTCATTGTTTAATACTAAAGTTTACTAAAGAACATGTGTGATTATAGGTTGTGGGGCCAAAAGATGGCACTTTTGCTTTATTTTACATCTTTGAAATTAACGCACTGATCAGAAGACCTCTGGAAAGAAAGGTCAAGCATATATTTGTTGTTTCGATAACAAAGTCATAGGGCTCCTTCATTTGCATGGTCTAATTTTTTCCTTTGGTTTACTTCCTTTAACTCAAAGTGTGTACAAGACATGCATCCAACCATGTATGCCTGGTGCTAGGTGCCTATTTGGAGGACGAAAGGCCAAACCTGTAATATGGCTTTTTAAGATAAGAAGCAGTAGCATCACTAGAGTTTGAGCACAATCCTAACCATGTCTACTCAAAAGTAAGCTCCATTGTGTTCAGTGGGTCTTACTCCCAGGAAAGTGTCTTTAGGATTGCAGACTAAGTGTTATCCAGTGCGGAATGTCAGTATATCACACATATGATGGAGCACCTCCCATGTAGTAGGTGGAGCAATGCCCCTGGCCAGTGGGTATTGATTGACATGTACCATTGCCATGCCCTACAGGTATTCTGGTTATAACATTTGAGACAATACAGATGGTGTCACACTCCTCTGTGCATCACCCAAAGCAGCCTGCATCCCCCACTGATGCCACTGGAAAGCCACAGATTCAGGACAGGCTATACTTTTAATTATGTAATCACCTATTTCTTAATTAATGCTCCAATTAAACCCCCTGACCACAAACCAGGCTCCAATAGGAGCCATTTTGGCATGGCTGTAGTTTACATCCCTTTTGGTGTTGATTACTCAAATTTTTGTGCACCTTCACTTTTGTTGCCATTTTCATTTCACTGTCAAATTATATAGTTGTGCTGCTGACCATTACACTGGATAATGTATTTGTTGGGTAAAATATGTTGGCATACACTTTTTCTACCATGTATGCATGTTAGAATTGTTACCTTCCCATGTTATCTTGTAGGCAGGAAAGCCACTGTGTTGTGACTTCCACACCAGTCGTACTCAAAGTGAGAGTCAGAACTTCAGGTTAAGGGGGTCACGAAAGGGTGAGATCTGCCAACTTGAAATCTTGCACTGGGCTTTCCTGGGAGTAAGTCTCATTGAACACAGTGGGACTTACTTCCAAATAGAAATGGAGGCGTTCTGGCATAACAGTGATGTCCCATCCTGGTAGGTTTGACAGCGGGTTCCAGGCTGAAATGCCTGAATACCTCTGTCCTATACCATCCAGGTAATGTCAACACCCCTGGCCTTGCTATGACATCAGTGTCAGAAACATCTCTCATTTAAAAGATGCACTTTCTGGAATAATACAAAACTTGAACTCAGCACTTTAGCACCCAGGCAGTGAAGAGTGGTCAACCCTCAACGGCTCCAAGATTCACTTCTCCAAGATTTGTCTCCAGTATTTGTTTTCAGGAGCCTACTGAAAATAGTCCTGGAGAGCATCCTAAACTTTGCTACAAAGTCTCCTTGGCTAAATTACATACCATCATACTGTGGGAAAGAATAAATCCAGAAATTGCTTCTGTCAGAGCTGGCAACCCTAATTAGTTCTGCCAGTTTTTGGCAACCATACTGGTGTTAGAACTGTATTTCCTCTGCTTTCTTGTTGGCCCCTCAAGCAGAAAATCTGGGAACTGTTTCCAGCCTAAGCAAATATCTGCAGCACATTTGAGATTATGCATCTTTTCTTTCTTGATGTTTAACATGTGCAACAATAAGAATACAGAGCTATAAAGGTCTGATACTGTTGTCCTTGCTTTGAACCCTCCTGCAGAATTAATGTGGCTCTGCGCAGGGCTTTTGATATGGAATCATGTTTCCTTATGGGGTACTTTGGCTTCTGCAGTGCCTTGTGACTGCCAGTTGATTAGGTCTGTTGAAAAAAGATAAAGGGATTTCTAAGAGGCACTGCTATCCATTTCTAGATCCCATAACTCTATAGGATTTCTCACACAGCAAGTCTTTATAATTATTTGCAACATGAGAAAACCTATAGAATTATGGGGCTTTGATATTGCTATTACCTGGTGTAACATTTTTGTACAGTAGCCCAAAGGACAGCTTCAAAGGTTTATAGTTGCTTTTCCTTCCTTTCTTTCCTTACTCTAATAGCTCAGAGCTTGTGATCATATTTGCTACAACCCCTTTTGGGAGCCACCCTAAAAGTTACCAATCCAACCATTACTACTAAATTAAGATCTTTCAAACACCAAACATAAGCCTTCCTTAGATCAGTGTACATCATCCAATAATGGTCAGCAACCTCATCCAGGACTGTGCTTGTGGCAAATCACCATAAAGCTCAATCTGAGTCCATTATGAAACAAAATCGACCCAGATATGATGCCAATACCTCCCTACAAAAGTAGCTGGGGGTGAGAGAAACATTTCTCCAATTCCTGGGTGTCTGAGAATAATGCCTTGCCTTACGTGTGTATGTGGATGTGTGCATGCATACACTCACATGCACACATACACTATTGTCAGGAACAGCAGCATCTTTTGGATCATCAGGCAGTTATGTGGATGGGAAGAGATTTCTTCAGCTCCAATTCCATACTGGAAAAGAACTCAGTGGTTGTAATTGTTGATTCACATTCAGGGTGAACTTCATGAACTTTGGGTGCAATCCTAACCTAGGACTTCCTGTTGTGATGTAGGGAGGCAAGTGAATGCCCATGCACTCATCTAACCCTCTCCCAGGAGTGGCGCAGAAGTGCTTTACAGTGCACAGAAGTGCCTTTTGGTGACCCCAGGCCAGAACAGAATGTGACGGGGTTTAGGCCAGCCTCAATGGGGTTTAGGCCAGCCTTTATCTCCTTTTATGGAATGGTCCATCAGTAGTTAAAATACTCTGGCCATATGGGCTAATGGATTTCATGGATCTCTGCTCTGTGTATCACATGGACAAAATAGTTTCATTCACAGCAGGGAATATGGTGCATGTGCATAGCCAGCATAGGACAGAGATCTGGAGCAACCTACCCTGTCCCCAGTCAAATTGTTGCTCTCCTCTTTCGCCTACCACTGTGTTTATCAAACCCTGCAGAGTTCTGGCATTGGGTCTTGCTAGAACCAGGTCTAGGTTCCTTTGATCAACAGTCACAATCAGTGGTGGTACAATCTCCACCATTAAGGGGAGCCATTTTCCCCCCTTCCAAATGTGAGACATGGCTTTCAACCATGTGACTCTATTAAAAGTTAATATGCATTTGCAAGTGACAAGCCTGAAGGCAAGAGGGAGCTCTTTGATCTTTAAAAGGCTTTGCCAAGCAGGGGAATATGTTTGAATAGTATACTTATTCGCGCAAACATTTGCAGGTAATTAAATTTTGAGTCTCAAGGCTTCAGGAGTTTGCAAGAATTATTCACATTTCAAAGGGCTCCAAATAAATGCCAATTCTCAGTGCATCTCTGGTGTCTTAGGAGGACATGAACCAAAAAATTAATGACTCACACACAGGCTTTGTTAATTGTTTAACTGACGAAGGAGTCCTGTATGAGGTCATGTTTGGAAATGGGACATGGGTTAATGGTGAAACCTTGGGGAATGTGCATAACAAGTTCAAAGGGGATTGAGATTATGTTAGATAGGAAGCTAACACCGAAGTCTGTTCTTTGTTGTTTTAATATGCACTAATCAGCCAAGAGTGTTATATTTATATATGTGACATTTCAGTTCATGGAAGAACTAAAATTCAGTTGAAGATTTTCTGTCTATACAATATGACAGGCAATTAGGAAGACAGGGTAAGCTGTCTGTTGTCATCTTTGAAAATAAATTAAACAAATGATTCCCAAAGTTATTCTAAATGTTGAAGTTATTCTGTTATGCTTGTAAATGAAATCACCAACCTGCTTTACTCCCAATAACTTTATTTATTTATTATTTTGCAGTACTTGGAGATAGGAACGGGGGGGTGGGTGGGATCTCTGTGTGTATATGTTTGTGTGAGTATGTGTGAAGGTGCCTGAATATAGTAAATATAAAAATTTAACAGACTCCTTATATTTCTAAACAGCAATGTATAACAACAACAACGAACCTTTCAACAAAAAGAGTTTCACAGAGCAAATTATAGAGCAAACTCAATCAATACATAGAATAATGGAATATTTAAATGGGAAAAGTATTATTATCATCATGAATACTTATATACCATTTTCCAACAAAAAGTATATAAAGTGGCTTAGGGTGCAATCCTATCCGAGGCTGGCACAATTCATCAGTCTTCCCATTCCTATGGTGATATAGGGAGGCAAGTGGAAGTCTGTGCACCGGCCTAACCCTCTCCCAGGAGTGGTACAGATGTGTCCTATGATACTTTTGTGACACCACTAGGTCAGCACAGGATTTATGCCAAGGCTTAGGCCATCCTAACTGGAAGTTAGGATTGCAGGTTTACAGCACAATCCTGAGCTGCCCAGTGTGGAGGCTCTGCTGCAGCATCAAAATGGTTGTCACAGCATCCTAACCACACCAGGCTCCCAGTGGTGGCTCCTCAGGAGAACGGGTCTTTTGTTCCCTTCCCCTGGATAAGTAAAATGGCTCCACAATGAGGCTTCTCAAATTAGTTCTTGAGATGGCACAATATGAAGAAGCATCATTCATGAAACATCATCATCAGAAGCATCATCAATGCCTTTTTAGGCTGCATTAAGAGGACTGTAGCTTCCAAGTCGCGAGAAGTTCTTGTTCCTCTTTATTCAGCATTGGTCAGACCTCACCTTGAGTACTGTGTTCAGTTCTGGGCACCTCACTTTAAGAAAGATGCAGCCAAGCTGGAGCAAGTCCAGAGGAGAGCAACAAGAATGTTCAGTGGGATGGAAGGGAAACCCTACGAGGAAAGGTTGGGGGAACTTGGGATGTTCAGCCTGGACATGATTGCCCTCTTCAGATACCTGAAGGGCTGTCATAGGGAGAAAGGGGCTCATTTGTTCATAGCTGCTACTGAAAGCAGGACTAGAACCAATGAGTACAAACTGCAAGAGAGAAGATTCTGGTTGGATAACCGAAAAAATTCCTGATGGTTCAGGCGGTTCGGCAGTGGAACAGATTGCCAAGGGAGGTGGTGGACTCTCCCTCACTGGGGATCTTCAAGCAGAGGCTCAATGAGCATCTGTTGGGTATGCTCTAGGGGGATTTCCTGCTGCAGACAGGGGGTTGGACTAGATGACCTACTAGGTACCTTCCAATGATTCTATGATTCTAGGTCACTAGGTCACAACACTGTTGTGGTGGAGCTGAGCTCCATTACTGTCCAATTGCAAAAGTCTGCTTTCCCCAAGGAGACCTCATCATCACTAGACAAAATTTTTAAATCATAGTAGTTTTGCAAAATATTATCATGCTATACAGTATATCATTCAATTTAATGTTTCATGCAAAAAGCAATGGAACAAATCACACTGAAATATTCTACTCTAACAAAAGTTATTACCAAAAACTGAGTGAAGTGGTGTAATAGTACACTACACTACCACGCTCACCACCTCATGTGTTGACCCACCCACTGCATGGGAGGGATGATACACCGAGCCTGCACCAGGAGACACAAGCTCTAGTGTTGCCACAGTCATTGAGACAACATTCCCTGAATACAAACCTGCAGTGATAGTCATCATAGGGCTTACCATATTCCAGCTACCCAGCTAATCAGAACAAATACAGGTAGTCCTACAGAGCCTGGTGTGTGATTGACAGCACTTCCACTCATTCAGATTATCAAGGGATGATTACAAATATTGTATGAATCATTGTTGATTTACGAGCATACTATTGCTTCACATTCAACATAGAGGTTTGTAGGGCATGTCTCTCCAGTTCAATCTGATATTTTATTGTAGAATATAATAGCCTCTCTCGTGTATCATTCCCACTTGGCTTTGCCCAAGCATGAGAAGAGCATCCTAAAAGTTGTTTACCCTTTTACCCATTGTCCCTACCACTCCAGTACATACTGTACAACATGAATACAGATAAAGTCAGAGGCTTTCAGTGCTTGCAGATATTCTTTATGGCATTTACTTAATACTTGCTGTTAAGCAACTTTCCATGAAAAAAATATCAGGTATACAACTGTGACTGTCTTATTAGTAGGATGAGAGACCACATAAAGGATCACTGCTTTATATTTTGCAGTTACACTTGGTCCATGTTGATATCCCCCAAGTGTCAATGCCATATTCTCAATGCAGAGACATAAAGAGCCAAAGCTGTGAATCTGTGCATATTTACTTGGATGAGGTTGGCAAGGAGATAGCCCAGTCTTAAACCTTGCAAAGCCTCAAATGGTGCCAGCCAGATGGGGTATGCTCTTGTTCTAGAGTCTTGGGACTATGAATAATATCGCAGCACCATCTCTTTACTACCTACCAAGGACAACAAGGACTTCTCTCATTATGGAAGCCCTTTTCTTCCCTCGAGAAATTCCAAAGTCATTGACAGGGCAATTGTGAGAAGCTCTGGAGCAGGCAGGCTGACATACCTATGCTGTATCCAGCAATTTGTTGCGGCTGCTACCACACTATTGTGGGTCAAGGGCAAATGATTTCCCTTCCCCTAGGTAGGGCTGCAGCAATCCAAAAGGGTTTACTCAGGTCTACTCTGGAGGCAGCACAGAACCAAATAGATGCAAGCAGCCAAAGGCTATTCTGTGCTATTCAGAGAGTAGGGTTGCGATCCAGCATCCACCCATTCCTCACATGCCTACCCCCACTTTTTGGGGGAGGAGAAAGCTATATATTTGATGCCCTACCTCTGGCACCAGAAGATCTTCAGCTTCCCATGGTTATTAGCCTGTATATTCTTGGATCATTTTTTCCTGTTGGGGCCATTGTTAGCAAACTATGGCAGTTCTAGGGAAATACTTTTGCAAGTGTTTAAGGTGAGTCAGAGCCAGGAAAGCTGTTTTAATGGATGAGGTCATACAAATGCTACACAAATTACTTCTGTTTAATGACAGTAGCCACAGTGGCTTCTGAAAAATGACCCTTGTGACTGATAAAGAAGACACTTCAGGAAGCAACACACCACTGTTTAAAAAAAAATACACTTATTTTAAACCATCTTCAAAGGAATGTTAACCTTACTTAACAACTTAGCCCTTCAACTTCCAGTCCGTCTGCTTATCTATGGTATTCACTTGCATGAACAGAGCTCTTATTTTTTTAAAAAAGGGCTTTCCCCCCTTAAGAAATGCATTTTTGTTTGAGGTTACTGAGACATGAAATGATTCCTTATCACCCCATGAAATGACATTACATTTTAAATGCAATGGTACATGGGCACTTACTACTGCCTTCATCTCTGCTAATCTGCACTCACAGTCGGCAAATTCAACATCCTCTCTCAGCCTTATGGAAAGCAGTCAAGCTCTATCCGAATTATAATTGCTTTTCAGCCTGCTTTTTTGCATGTTATTTGATTTGAAAAGATTCTTTTCCAAATAATAAAAAAGCAAGCGCCATTCGGCATATGCCTCTTCTATTTTTAATCGGCTGCAGTCATAATTTGAAGGATTGAGTGAAGCCACGGAGAAAGATGAAAACGGCGCTCATCTGACCATGATGAATTTGAAAATTCAGCATGCAGTTCAAACTTTATTGATGTTTTAAAATTACTCCTCATAACACATGGACATGTCTATGGAATACTTATTGCATTTTATGTCTTTATCACTATTTCCTATGCTGGCTTGAGAGTTGAGGATTGTAGATTTACTGTGTGCAAGGAATGCATCTCGCAAAGGAAGGGTGAAAGATTGATGCCTACTGAGACAGCGGCCTCCATGGATTTCACTCTCTGACAATTTTTAACTTATGTATGTATGCTTGTATTTTTACATATATATTTTACATATGTCCATGTGTGGGCTGTGGCGCAAGCGGTTAAGGCGCTGTGCCTGTTAACCAGCAGGCCAGGGTTCGAGATCCGGGTCGGCCCCTCAAGACAGGCTGAGCTCCTGTCCTTAGCCCAGCTCTGCGACCCCAGCTGGATCCAATCGTATTGGCTCTGCCTTTCCATTGGACTAATTCAGTGGCGTGGAGAGGGGGGATTTGCTGCTTGGGTAATAGCCTATCCTGCATAACAATCCAACCCAGGCTTTCATGCTTCGCATGCAGCATATGCAGTGCCGAGCATGATACCATAGTCTTTCAAGACTGACGGAGGCCTGCTTTTTTATGTGTATCCTAACTACTGTGCTTCTAGTGATTGGTGCTGTGCCAAAATGATTATTGCTGCATCCAGTGCCCCCTCTTCATCCCTTTCTCACAAGTAAGGCTGGAGGCCTTGCGGTGAGGCTACTCAATTGCCCCACAGTCTGTGCTGAAGACAATAAACAATAGTCTGTACTAACTATTTTAGAGACAGGGAAAGTTCTGTGTTGGGCATTTCAGCCCAACACAGAAGGCAGCAGTAATGCTGATGAAGCTTAGTGATAGTGATTATGCCCAAAGAAAGAGGCAAGTGGGTTGTACCATGTTTGATCCAGGGCCTACAACTACCTGGCACCTGGTTGTTCAGGACCTGTGGTCAAAGCCCTATGCTACTCCACCATATACCCCCAATAGAGCAATAAGTGCTACCAGTGCCACTAGACTGAGGTTCAAGAGCTGATCTCATTAGGCAAGCCCTCTGATGAATATCAGCTCTGAGTCCCTGCCCAGTGTAGCTGACCCCAAGCTTCCCCCTGCCTGGATGGGAGACAAAGAGGATACTGAATCAGTTAAGACCTATTAAGGAATGCTTCACTGAATTAAGATTTACTATCTTCTTCCTTTTTCTTTCTTTGGTTATATGCTTTGGAAGGGCTCAAAAGTGGGCTAAACAGCTTGTATTCTCTCTATGTGAAAACGCTGTGGAATTTTCTGTACTTTGTGAATGCCAGAATATGAACTAACAGAAGGATGATCTCCCAAAAAAGTACCACCTCTCAACCCCCTGTCACAGACAGAAGCCAAACTTAAGTTTCCTTTTTCTATCTTAACAAAAAAATTGAACCAAACAGGGAAGTTTCCTACATTTTCCTGACAAGTGCTGTCGTCTGTTTCCAAGAGTGAGTTACAGAGGCCCCTTGGCAGTTGCAGTCTGTTGCTATTGCTGCTACTTGTGATAAAAATGCTGCCAGGCTGTAATAAAAACCCCTTTCTGATGCAAAGGTGGTCTGTGTTCTCTTCTGAGATGACGGCTGGCTAACAAGCTCCCAGATCACAGTTTCATTCACGAGTGCTCTGCACAATTTGCGGCAAGGTATGAGCTTTCGGTGTGGCTTCCAAAGACCTTTTCATACTGATAGGAATGGCTTCTGTGCTTCACACATCCTCAATGTATTTTGGGCTGAGCAGAATTTGTCTACTTTCTCTCAATATGCATGAACTGAGCAGCATGGGATGAACTGAATTTCCAGGAGATCAAAGGAACTTCATAGTTATGGAGTCTAGAAGTCCATAGTAAAAATGTATGCAGTGCCGCTGCAAACAGAAAACCCAATCCTGCCGTTGGAATAAGCAAAGGATTAGCTTGAGTACAATACATATTAAAACCTCATTGAATCTAGTGGGGCTAATTCTGCATTAGCATTAGTAGGAGTTGGCTGTACATCTTCATATTCAACTCTGTTTCCCAATTTCATTTGCTCCCATCTGCTCAGGTGTCCTAATTCTGAGTAGATGCATTGGGGCTGCTGCAGCCCTACTATAGGGAGGGGATGAGCCTTTCCTAGCAGTTCCTCAATTTGTGTCCTAGTAACACAGTAGCAGTTCCTCATCTTGCACTGGATTCAGCACAGGTTAGGACAGACTGCCTGATCCAGCACAAGTTAGGATTGTGCTGAACATGATTTTTGAGTTTTAGAGTTGATATTTGAGACATCTTTGGAGGGACTTGCTCAGACAAGAAAACAACAGCAAAACCCCTAAACTACAAAGGAATTTGGGGTGAAAGGAGAAGAAATAAATACTATAAGCAGTATGTCTTAAGGGCTGGAGGGGTTGCACTTACAAACGTCTAGTTGTTACTTAAATGAAAAACAGGGCTGTGGGTGGCGCCAGTGGTTAAGACTCTGTGCCTGTTAACCAGAAAGCCAGGGTTCGAGACCCAGGTCCCGACAAGACAGGGTGAGCTCCTGTCCTTAGCCCAGCTCTGCGACACAGCTGGAACCAATCGTATTGGCTCTGCTGTTCCATTGGACTATTTCAGTGGCGTGGAGAGGGGGGTTTTGCTGCTTGGGTAACAGCCTATCCTCCATATTAATCTATCAAGGTCTTTATGCTTCAGATACAGCATCGAGCATGATACCATAGTCTTTTGAGACTGATGGATGCCAATACTACTTAAATATCAGGCACATTTCATGAAGACTATTAAATATACTTCAGAGCATGAGATTTACTTCTTGTGCAATCATCCTAATTTGTATAAAAATGAAGACTTTCTTGGAATATTTGTTCCAAATCTAGTTTACTGTATGTCTTAGTCTATGGGTGTTTGATTTTTTTTCTCCATGAAGTTTAAACAATCATCTCCAAGATGCAAAGAATATGTCTATCTCCTGATTTCTGAATCCCTCATCTTGACTGATGCTCCATTATTTGGTTATTACGCCTGACATCAAAAACCACTTCATAATAAAAATAAGGCATGCTTTTTAATTAGACTTTTTGAGCTCTCTTGGCTTTACTCATACATATGGATTGCGCTATTTCTGCATAATAAGATGTGGAACACAAAGGCACAATGGATGATCTAGGAAATGCTATATGAACAAGCTAAACTGCTGAGTTATAAGTTGAAGTTTCAATTCATTACTGTCTCTATGTTAAAGCCAGAATCCCCAATTAGCTAGTTAATAATGGTGGTTTTTTTCCATTACAGCAGAAAAAAAGAAACATAAAATGCTGTTTATCAGTACCTCCTCTAGAGCCTTGTGTCTTGAAAAACAGGCAATGTCTCTACACTAACAGATGGATTTCCCAGCTGTTCATGGGGCACGCCAGCTTTAGGGAAAGAAAGAAAAGGTTTTCATTGCCAGAAAATAGGACTATATTGTCCTCACTTTCCCAATCACTTTGCAGAAAGTAATAGTGTGGCAGAGTTGAAATAAGAGGGGAAATCTGTGTAGGTGTTTGCTAGAGTTCAGAGTAAATATAGGGCCAACCCACACTCCTCCTACCGAGGCACACAACAACTTGCTTTTTCAATGTTCTGCTCTCTTGTATATGAGATTATTTTTCACTCAGCTTGATTGCACTACTAAAGGTACCAGGTCAATTTCCAACAATAGCAGTCAAGGTCTTATTTCTGTTTGAGCAAATTTAAATTGCAGGGAGCAAGGAAACAAAATCAGCAATGCTGAAAGTTGGAGTTATTCCTCCTTATCAGCGTCAAAGTCATTGTAAAGAAATGCCACATTTCTCTTTCTAACAAACCAGGTCATGAAACACGTGATGTTTAAAGAAATTTATCTCCTCTAAAATAAGTAGGAACCCCCCACTGGTTCCTACTCAGATTCCAGCATGGAAAACATTTACAGTTTCAATCATCATGGGCAGTGCTGGATTTATGTATGAGCTAAACAAGCTCCCAAGCTTAGGAGCCCCCCAAAAATTTAAAGTCAAAAAATCCTGGATGTACATATCAATTAATTTGATAAAATACATATTTTATTATGTGCAAATGGCTTTAGATATTTATTAGGGCCATAAATTACCACACAGCAAATATTCAACACAAAAAACAGCGAATATTCAAATATTCAACACAAAAAACAGCTTTGTCCTTTTGTTGTTGACAAAGGACAGTTGGACATATAAAGGGTCCCATTACCTTCAATAGCTTAGCGCCTCATCAAACCTAAATCTGGCCCTGATGTTAATATCGATAATGAAGGTGATGATATTCGGTATGCAAAAATCAAGGATGAAAATCAGTTAGGTGAAATGGCCTTTATTTATATTTTTTTGCATATAGCAGGTGAAGTGACCTCTCTGACATCATTCCTAATTAAAGAAGCTAGCATTACTTTTGTATTGCGTCATTGCTTCCGATTCTCTTGTTTGTGATTGATGTAGCCTCTCAGACTCTAATCCTATACACTACAATGCCCAAACTGGTGGATCATGAACCACCACTTCTCGGAGGTGGCAGCAATGTGATCACCAGGGTGATTATCAGTGATCACAGTGCTTCTGCAGGGATCCCAGAGTTTCCAAAAGTAATTGAAAATGGCTTCATGTTTTCAACATGAAGTGGTTTTTAATAGCCTTTTTGTACTGTTTAGGAGGCTTGGGGAGCCCATGAAAGGTTTCTGCATCACTGCTACCAAAGTGGAGGCCAGTACTCCCTCTTGTAAGTAAACAGCAGCATGATTCTGGGCATCACATTGTTGACATAGCCATATTCCCCTGCATAAACATAAGAGTTGCACCCACCTCCCTTGTAGGAGTTTGGGAAGCACTTCTACACATGCTTTCCTGGGAATATGACCCACTGAGCTGAGTAATACTTATTTCTGAGCAATGCATAGTTTGCAGCAGTATATAAACTATAGTGAGTATTCTCCCCCCAAAAATGTATTGTTGAGATTAGTGTTTTTGTTTGTTTGTTTTTTGTGGAAGCCAGTTATTGAGTGTGGGAGAGATATTTTTAACACCTGTCAAAGTCAATAAAATGAGGAATCAGGGGTACAACTGCAAGGACAGTTCAGGTTGCTTATAAAGAAGCACAAACGGCAACCCCACACTGATTTATTAGGTCCAGAAAGAAATACACACACATAAACTAAAATGGAATAATTTTAGTCTAAAAATTTGAATTTTGGCTTCAAGAGGCCTCCTCTGGACAAGGCAAAATTAGTTCAGCTGGTGTAAGATCCCATTGGCCCAACTGATGTATCAGCTTGGACCTCTGCCAGTAATTTTGCTTTGACCTGTGAAGTTGGATCAGGCCCAGGAAGGCTTGGGCATTGGTTGCCTTTGCACATCCTGTCTGTTCACCCATACCTGCCCTATTGCCTATTTCTACTCTGCCTCTGTTCCACGTTCTCCCTTCTTCCCTCATTCTGTCCTCTTCCCACCCTGTGTCCTACCTGTGTTGACTGCCCTTCTCCAGTCCACTGGAAGCCGTGGCCTCCCTGCTGGTGCTCCAGCAGCTCACGTCTCAGCCCACTGCTGAAATGTGTATTCTCAATTGCCATATGGCAGTCTATGTTAGCAGAATGCTTGATTCTTCTAATCTTAAGCAGATTCTAATGGAGTCTGAGATTTTGTTAACTGCAGGACGCTCCACTAATTACATACTCATGCTTTCCTCCTAGGGTGATTCAATTCAAATCAGTGGTTTTATGCTTGAGTGAAATCTACTGGTGTATACAATAACTAGCGAAAGTCGTACCCGCGTAGCGGGACTAACATTTCCCCATACGCCATCCCCCCATAGCACATCAACACCCCATGCCATGAATCCCCCATGTGCATCAGTCCCCCATGTGCAACTTCCCCCATGCACATCTGTCCTCCATGCGCAACTTCCTCCCATGCACATCACTCCCCCTATGCGCGAATTCCACCATGTGCAGCTTCCCCCATGTGCAACATCCCCCATGCACAACTTCCCCCCACATGCATCAGTCCCCAACTTCCCCCATGTGAAACTTTCCCCCACACGCAACTTCCCCCCATGCACATCAGTCCCATGTGCAACTTCCTTCCATGTGCAACTTCCCCCATGTGCATCAATCCCCCATGCGCATCAGTCCCCCATGCACAACTTCCCCCATGTGCAACTCCCCCATGCGTAACTTACCCCATGCTCATCATCCCCAATGTGCATCATCCCCCAATGTGCATCAGTCCCCCACATGCATCAGTCCCCCATGCGCAACTTCCCCCCACGCGCAACTTCCCCCATGTGCATCAGTCCCCCATGTGCATCAGTCCCCCTTGCGCATCAGTCGCCCATGCACAAACTCCCCCATGTGCAACTTCCCCCCATGCGCAACTTCCCCCATGCACATTAGTCCCCCATGCACAACTTCCCCCATGCGCAACATTTCCCCCATGCGCATCAACACTCCATGCACATCAGTCCCCCATGTGCAACTTCCCCCATGCGCATCAGTCCCCCATGTGCAACTTCCCCCCATGCGCATCAGTCCCCCTGCGCATCAACCCCCCTGCGCAGCATCCTCCCCAGTGCAACCCCTCCCTCCAAAAAATATCCCCCCAGTACACCAGGCACAGAGCACCAAATTGGCTGGATGTTGGTCAGTCTTCCATGTTAAGTATAGGATGGAACTTGTTGCCTTTTCAGCCCCTGAAGGGTTAAATTTCTCCACTTGGGTTCTTGGTGGGTGTTCAGGTGACAGAAGGATCCCTCCCAGAATTCCATGCTTCAGGCCCAGCAGTTGGGGCGGAATGTTGCTGAGTCATCTATTCTCCAATGCAAAGTATAGGGAGGAAAATGCGTTGCACCCCTTTTCACCCCCTTCTGGTTGGAATTTCCAAAAACCGATTCTTAATGCACCCCTCCGTCATGGAAGGAAAACCCTCCCCAAATTTCATGTTTCTAGGCCCAGCAGTTTTGGCAGGGCGGTGATGAGTCAGTCAGTCAGTGAGTCAGTCAGTCAGTGACTTTTCTCTTTTATATATATAGATAGAATGGCTGTGGGTGGCGCAAGTGGCTAAGACACTGTGCATGTTAACCAGCAGGCCAGGGTTCGAGACCCGGGTCGGCCCCACAGGACAGGGTGAGCTCCTGTCCTTAGCCCAGCTCTGCGATGCCAGCTGGATCCAATTGTATTGGCTCTGCCTTTCCATTGGACTAATTCAGTGGCGTGGAGAGGGGGGATTTGCTGCTTGGATAACAGCCTATCCTCCATAACAATCTAACCCAGGCTTTCGTGCTTCGCATGCAGCGTATGCAGCGCCAAGCACACCATAGTCTTTCAAGACTGACGGAGGCCTGCTTTTATATAGATAGACTAGGACTGTAGTTTTTTAATTGAACAAAAAATAGCTAACCCTTTCCCCCTTAACTCCATTTGCATTTGCACTGTAGAAAATTGTTTGTTCCAAAATATAATGAAGGTTTAGTCTCAGTTATGAATGTTTTCAAGTGACCAAATTGTAACAAAAGCATGTTGCCTTCTGCTATATCAGTGACCTTCAGCCTGTGGATCATGACCCCCACCTTTCAAAGCCTTCCTCTTAAAGGTTCCAAAATAACACAGGCTTCACTCTCTTTATTTTACATAATTATCCACATCCATGATGGGGGTGGATGATTTGGGTCCAGAATGGGAATGGTGGGCCCCAAGTCTCCTACATTATTTATTGGGGTCATGGCATGAAAAAGTTGGAGACCTGGCTAAATCATATCCCAATACCCTAATTTTTAGAAAAACTTGATCTGAAAAGTATGGCCAGTTTGGTTCTGTATTTTCTTATAAGTTAGGGGCTCTTTAATGCTTGGTTTCTATTTGCAGTTATACATTGCCTTTGTAGATGCCTCCCCCTTATTTTGTAATTTTGCAGTTAATGCATGCCAAAATTATCCTCGGAGACTCTATAGAAGTGTATATATTTCTAGGCCTGCCATTTTTATGTACAAATTTTCCTTTGCTAAATGACATCAACAGATAACCAGGAACCACACAGTTACCACTTCAGACCATTATTTTGAGCCTGAAACGGTTCCTTGTAGGTAGAGTTCTGTAGTATTCTGCCAGACGATGGGCAGGAATAGGGGGCTTAACTCTGTTCAGAGGGTACAGGTCACCACTTTGCCACATGATATGCTTTTAAAACTTGTGGCTTCTTGTCACCTGAATCCTTTTCCAGGTTCCTCAGTTAAAGGACAGAACATGAAACATTGAACCTGGTGAATCAATGCAAAAAAATAACACTTTTATTTTAATATTAACTCCATGAACCTTGAAAGTCTAATAGAAGACCAAAAGTGGTGTATAGGACACAAGGAAGATAAGTAAGCCTGAAATAATTTCTTTTCTTATCATCTTTAGATTTAAACAGTCTGTAGGCAAATACTTATTACTATTGCTCATTTTGCCCTCAACATTTTTCTTTGGGATTCTACCTAGTTTGGGACAAATATAGATTGGTTTACAGTCCTATGAATTCTGTCAGCTTCTTTAATAACTTTCCTTTCCATGTGGTGAGGCAGCTATTTGTAAATAAAAAGAGGAGAATGTACTTTTTGGTACAATATTGTACCAGGTGATGCACCCTGGGAGGTGATCATTATGCCACCGATGCCACCACCAAGTGGAAGCCTATGTTGCATTTGATGGAGGATGGGACCTCCCACCACCTAGGCTCTGAACAGCTGCAAATGGCAGGCTTTTAAGAAATGTGGTGTTGTGTGCAATAATGTCATTGCATAACTGCTGTACCATTTCTGGGCACCACACATAGCTTCTAGTGAACAAGGGAGGTGTCATACACTGTGTGGGGATGACACCTGTCCTGGGGGCTCCTGAGCTAGAAATGTTCCACAGTTCCACTTTTGGTGACATCTTTGTGATCACAAAAAAGTAGTTGTCCATTTTGTGATACAGCCTTCTCAAACTGTTGCATGAGCCTTGAAAGTCAAGAGTTAAAAAAAATAGAAGGGCTACTAGATCAGTCAGTCTCTGACTTTCACCAGATCTGCTCATTCCTGTGTCCCAAAAAATGTGCATGGAATAGAATACCAAAAACAGCCCTTTTCTGCTTCAGTTTTGTCCATGAATCTATTATCAGCATTGTCTCTTCTAGGAACAGCTCATTAACTGGTAAGCAACATGTAGGAGATCAGACAGCTTGACAAAAAGAAAAAAAAAGAAAACTTTGATAGGCCAAAGGTGTATTTCTTTTATATTTGATGCCTGCTGTACTCATTTTTTTCTTTTTTCATTCTGCAGATAATTGTGAGGAGCCACTGGTATTCTCGTTACCTGCAACAGCCTTTGACAGCTCCTCTGAGCTCTCCAGCAGTCACAGCCCCAGCTTTGCGAAGCTCAACAGACGGGATGGTAAGATCACTGACAGTCATAATATTGCTGTAATGCATAATTCATTTGTTCTGGCTGGTATAGGGCCTTCAGAGTCTACCTAAGCAGAAGTTTCCCTTACTGCCACATAGGTAGTGTTCAAAGCATCTTAAGAGCACAATCCTATCCAGCTTTCCAGCACTTATACAGCTGTATCCTGGGGTGGTGGCAACAGCTAGGCCTCCTCAAGGTAAGGGATATCAAGGATATGGGTCAGATTTCCAGTTGGATAGATGTAAGATGTACAGTGGCGCCTCAAGTAAAGAATGCCTCACGTAAAGTATATTTCACATAACAAACAAAAATTTCTCTAGGATTCTGCTTCACGTAACAAACTGTGCTTCACATAAAGAACACATTCGTTGGCAGTTGGGGCAGACGCACTGGCTTGCAGCCTATTTAAAAAGTGTCAGGGGTGCCTAGCGCACCTGCCCATAGTGAAAGCAACACTTCCATGCTGTTCCTCCTGTGGCCGGGTGTCCACTGGGCAGAGGGAGAGACAAGCAGTGGAGAAGAGGGAAGCAGCTCAGGGCTAGCCAGAAGGGAGCAGGGGAGAGAGAGGCTCAGGATGGAGAGAAGGAGAAAGTGGGGAGACATTTTGAAGGTGTCTTGGATTGCAGGCTCCTAACCAAGTCTACCCAGAAGTAAGCCCCACTGTTTTAAATGGGTCTTACTCCCAGGAAAGTGTCTTTAGGACTGCAGCCTAAGTAGACTTCATAAGATCATGCACACTGAATGCGTGTTTTGAATTCAATCCCAGTGTTCTGTCATTATTTTTACATCCCATTAATATTTTATATGAATATTTTTGGGGTTGTGGAACCAATCATCTGAGTTCCCATTATTTCCTATGGGAAAATCCGCTTCACATAAAAAACGTTTCATGTAACAAACATGCCTCCAGAACGAATTAAATTTGTTACGTGAGACATCACTGTAGTTGTATCAACAGTTAACTTGACATGCTTCCTTTGTGATTAGGGAAAGCCATAGCACATTGTGGCTGAAGTTCTAAAAGGAAAATGTGTGCGCCAAGAAATTTGGTGTTTAAGGCAACCACACATTCCTGGGAGTAAGCCTAACTGACTATAATAATGAGATACTTCTGACATGCATAGGACTGGGTTCTGAATTCACAAGGTTTCCTAGTAGATGTCCCATCAGATCAGACCATCAGATCTGTAAGAACAGCCTGGGATTTGTCATATTGGAAAGAGTCCCTAATGGGATGAGAACTGGGACTGTAGTTAGAACATTGAGAAGAGGTTATAGCTCAACTTGCCAAAGAAGAAATCTGGTCTAGTAGCACTGATAGACTAGTGTTTCACAGCCAGTAGTACTTGAGATGATGTCTGGTAGTACTTTCAGGACCCTGAACCCCTGCTGTCCAGAAGTAAGACACGATAAACAGCAATAGGAGGCTTGACTTGGTGGACAGAGCTCCAAAGCATGTTTTTTGCTGCTTTTAAAAGCCCTTTAATCCACCTTGAGACTCTAATTGGTGTTAGTTGTGTTGCACCTGAGTACCCAGTTACCCAGAAGTATGGCAAGATGTTATCACCAATTATTTCCAGTGGTATGTCAAATAGATGAACCTTGTGAAGTGGTACAATGGGGGACAAATCTTGAGAAACACTGCTGATAGACCATAATCCCAATCTTATGCATGTGTACAGAGAATGAAGTCCCATTATAGTCAACTGGACTATACTCCCAAGTAAGTGTGGATAGATTGCAGCCAATGATATCTACAATTGGCTTTGTCTGTTTTGCTATAATCACATGTCTAAAGATCTCAGTATAGTCTTGAATAGCTTAAACAAAATTGGCTGTTCAAGTTCTATTTGCAGTATAGAAATGACAGTTTGCAGTATAGAAATGAAATTGGCTGGAAAGACAAATGGTGGTTAGTAGGGTTTTATTTTTTTTTGGGGGGGGGGGAATCCTTCTTAACCACACATCTTCACTTAGCCAGTTTTGTAACCTTCAACAGTCTGTGGGCAAAATCCAGAGTAACTTTAAATCTTTGCTCCAGTGTAAGAACAACTTAATTCAGATTCCAATATGAATTTCCCATAGGTTTTCACTAGGTGGTGCAGTAACTATGGGTGCACGTAAAGTCTCTTACGTGCCTCCGTAGTTACTCTGGATTTGGGGGTGGGTGTCTTTTAGCTATATCTCCATATGTATAAGATAAAGGCATTAATGTCATTCTACAAAGGGTTCTTGTGAAGGAAAATGAGGCAATTATTGGAGTTCCATCTAAGATGTCTGTTCCCAGTAAATCAGAATAGTGTACTATAACAGGTGGGTGATTATAGGGTTCCAGAAGTATCTCATGAACCTACAGCTTCTGAAAAGAGAGAAAAGCTTTATCTGCAGCTGCAGGCGTTTAGCAGTTGCCTGTATATCTTACAGATGTTTTCAACATGTGCAGTATCACTTGTTAATATCACATGAATCAGGTCCTCTTGACAAAAAAAGAAACAATTTAGGTTGGACCCTTCCTTCAACTGTAGGAGAGTTCTGAATCAGGCTTTGTGGAGGTCTCTGCTGCAAACCTGTTATGCTGTCAACTTCTTATAGAGATGGATCTATAGGTGCAAATGTGAAAAAGAACTGGACCTTTCAGCCTCTTCATTTCTGTCTCCAAGCACCAGATTTCAGTTGAAACCAATATTTTTTTCAAAATATACTGTTCAGGACCACAAACACCAATTTGCCCATGGAGTCCCTCCTATGGGTTGTGAACATTACAAACACAATTACCGTTAGATGTTTCCATGCTTTAAAAAATGTATAATAGAAACTATAATCATGCACTTTCAGAATACTGTAACAATTTCAAATGAAAAAGCAGCAGCCTGGAGAATATCTGCAAACCAAGAAGGCGTTTAAATAGATTGGGGGAAATATACACAAAATTAAATCAAGCTTGACCCAGTTGTAGATTAGCCGAAACTTCATTCGTCAAATATGCACCATTTCACACATTACAATGTAAGCTTTTAAATAAATAATGACAGATTACATTTAAGAAGTTTACAGACTTGAGTTGTTAAGGGAAAGAATAATTAATGCTGAACCTCTGACTCAACATGTTGCGTTGTACTCACACAGGGCTTTCTTACATGTGCATGTGGGTGTGCTTCTGCTGCTTTTGAAAACAACAGGCAGTACTGGATCATTGGCCTGGCTTGGAAGAATGCCACTTTCTAAGAAGAAAAGATATATTTGTATCATTCGTCAAACCTTTTTATCTTCCCTCTAATTTTGACAAATTTTTCACACAAGCAAGAATCTTCATATTACTGTTGCATTATATCTAATGTTTGGTAATATCACTATTTGAGGTCCGACCACTGTGCTCTGTGTCAGTGTTTGTAATGGTGTCCCTCAGTTATTGATGGTGTGATAATCAGTGGTAATAAACCAGTATGCGTTTGTTGCATCCTACAGATAGCAGTTGTCTCTGCAGTTCCCATCAGAGACTGGCAAGAGAGCCTGGACCTGCCACCCCAGTCCTATTCATTGCTAAAAGGAAAACATTAACCCTTTCCTTCCTCCTGGCTGGAACTTCCTGTTGCTCTCCCAGTCTGAATGATGGCCCAACAAGGTTTTCCCTTCCCTGGAGATCATGCAAGGCTTCGGAGGTGAAAAAGTCCACACACACACACACACACACACAGAGAGAGAGAGAGAGAGAGAGAGAGAGAGAGAGAGAGAGAGAGAGAGAGAGAGAGAGAGAGAGAGAGATCATTTAATACTTAAATTATAATTTCAATTAGAATGAACAGTTGCATCTTAGTTCAAAACGAGAGATAATTAGCTAGCCATGCAACAAATATCCTGGTAAGGAATATCATGCCAGTTCTAAAAAGATTTTTAAGAAGCTTTAATTCAGTTTTTATGGCACCTGTACAGTTTGATTTACAGAATGTTGTTGCCATTTGTTGCTAAAAGCTAGGGAGCCTGCACCTTCCCTTGTATTTTATTTGGTTATATAGAGAATATGAGGTCACATACAGGAGTCCTCTGGCACTTGCCGACCACTTTCTCACCCCATGTGCAGCAGCACTGTGAAATTTTGCAGTGTGAAATTATTCTTGGTCCATGGGGGAACGTGGTTCTCTTTGTGCCTCAACACAGTGATTCTGCACATGCCACAGAACATGGGAAAAAGGGAACAATCAGGCTCCTTTGAGATTATTGGGTAAACTGCTAATTATTTGGAAAGTCTGTTAATCATCTCATCTTTCTGATTTTATGAGAGGTTCTGGGACACTGGGGATATATCTGGTGGTGAAGGGGCACACAAAACAGTAATAAAGCCACACGTTGGAACTGACAGAGCTGCTATTAATAAGGGTGTCGTTGAAGCCTGCTTGCAGTGCATTTTATTCCACTGCCTGGCTTTGTAACCTGCTCTTCTGCTATTTCATCTCGGAGTGACTGCTGATGTTCTCGCAATAAAC
The DNA here is from genome assembly GCA_030015325.1 of Cryptoblepharus egeriae. NCBI lineage: Eukaryota > Metazoa > Chordata > Lepidosauria > Squamata > Scincidae > Cryptoblepharus > Cryptoblepharus egeriae. The sequence goes on along the minus strand of JAREYC010000001.1, from coordinate 63,254,546 downwards.
TTTCATTTTCCTGGGCCTCAATGACTGGCATATGCTCCCTGGAGTGTATATGTCACAAGAGGGTGGTGGAACAGATGGCAGGAAAGAAAGCACCGCACTGCAAACATGCCAAAATATGCACATTCATTACATTAAAAAAAAACTAAAGAAGACAATCAAAATAATTGGGGGAGGGGAGAGAGAAAACCTGGACTCCTGGAGAAAACTGATGCGGACCTGGTGTTAGCTCCCATTGCACTAAATGCACAAAAATGCATCGTGCATTGTGTTCTGGAAAAGCAACAATATTTAAGAACGTAAGAAGAGCCTCACGCCAAAAGCTCATCTAGTCCAGATTCCTGTATCACACGGTGGCCCACCAGATGCTTCAGGAAGCACATAAGACACCTGCATCCAGGTGCCCCGCCCCTGCATCTGGCATTTCGAGGTTGTCCACCTCTCACCCCTCATGGCTTGTAACCCGTGATGGTGCTTCCCTCTAGGAATTTGCTCAAACCTCTGGCATGGAGGCCAGATGCCATCACCACATCCTGTGGCAGGGAGTTCCACAGACCTACAACACACTGGGTAAAGAAATATTTTTTCTTGCCCGTCCTAACCCTCCCAACATTCAATTTTAGTGGATGTCCCCTAGTTCTGGTGTTAAGGGAAAAGAGCATCTCTCTTTACTTTGGCAACTCCTACAGAACCTGATATTCAGGCAAAGTAGAGCACTCATGTGGCAAATCTAGACTGTTAATATAAATAGTTAGTCCTCTATATCCAATTGATGTTCCCCCTCCCCCAATAAAATCAAAGAACATAGGCTTTGCCAGATTATTATTGTTGCACCTGTTACTTTTATTACGGTCAGAGTGAGCCTTTGGACTGGACTTATCTTGTGGTTTGCCCGTGTTTGCTACTCTTACCCTCTGAATTGAAAACTGAGGAGGAGCAGACTGGATTGGGAGAGGAAAGGAGAACAGCAGCCATTCTCACTGACTTGTTTGAAGTGGTTGCACTTGTTTGAGTGCAACCACTTCAGAGCTCTCTTCTCAATTTCCAGGGCCCCCATCCAACAGGATACAACAAAAACATAAAGTCTCAATGCCACCGTTTTCAGTCTGTAAGATAAAGAGATTCAGATCCTTTATTGGTATTTAAAACAGATACTGTACAGCAGACATAACATGTCTTACTTAGGCGCAATCCTAAACACAATTTCCTGGAAGTACGTTCCATTGAATATAATGGGACTTACTTCTGAGTAGACAGTCACAGGATTGCATCCATAGTGAACATGTCTTACATACACCACCCTCCTACTTAATGAACAGCTCTAGAATCTTAGGGCACAATCCAGAGTAAGGGCAGTGAGGAGAGCCCTAGCTGGGCTGCTCCAACTATTCTGAATCCAGAGCAGAGAGTTATGCTGGATCCAGAGAGTCAGGAAGCCTGGGCTGCCCTACTTGCTCCAGAGCTTGCTCAGTAGGCACCAGGTCAGTGACTCCTGGGGAGGGTTTGCTCCTGAAGAGATCCCCCTCAGATCACACTGAACAAGGCTGTGGTGCCTGCCTTATAAGGAAGCCCAGAAGTTCCTGACAATCAGCTGCAGCATGAGAATGCAATACAGCAGTACCTCTAGTGGAGGGTGGTTGCTTGGAGTGGCCCGCTGTATCCCCAGGTTAGTGGCTGCCATAGTTGTGCCATATCCTGAGACTGAGAGGCAGAGGTTGCAGATAGCTATTCTTACTCAGGCCATATCATGGACCCCTATGGGTCTACTCATTACTATATCTACTCCCGAGGTGGTGTAACTCTGAGGAGCTGCAAGACGAAATTTCTGCCCTGGAAACAGGCTCTGGATTCAGAGTAACTGCTTTGCCCTAGGCAATGCTAAACATGCCCTCAACATGCCTCTCCTGAACTGCCTAGGCTGCCCCAGTTAGGGCTGCCCAGGCCTACCTGTCTTGGGGCAGCCTATGTTGCCTTAGGCTGCACCAAGCCTTTTCCAGAGAAACGAAGGTGGAGCATCTTGCAGTTGGATCAGCCCAGTGAGAGACAGGATAACCCAAGTGCACTTCTGGATTGTGGCCTTTCACATTATTAGCCATCATTGAAATAAGTATCTTACTTTTTTGCATTATGTATTTAGCCACCACTTATGTTAAACCCTCATGCTTTTCTTCAAGGATATAAAGATGTCCCCTACAGTTTACCCTGCTGGTCATCACCGACATCACCAACTCAAAGGGTGATGTTAATCCCATTAAAATACCAGGGGCAGGGGGATGTCATACAGTTCTTGTTGAGAATGGCTAGGCTAGACCATTGGAGAGAGTTGGGGAGGGAGTGAAGCAGCAGAAATGAGAGGGTGGATGGATGGACACCTGCCAATCTGCTGCCTGAGGTGACTGCTTCAGTCAACCTTATGAGTAGGGTGGCCCTGCCAACATGAACCCAAGGCAGATAGTAAAGCTAATTGAAAATTTTAAAACAGTAAAGCATGCAGTTCTGAATCTAACACACTGCACTGTTTTTTTTCTAAAAGTCTCACATACTTGAGTAATATTAGTAACCTGATGTAATGTCAGCATCTTTTTTTAATGTCACCTTTTCAATTCCAAATGTTGGCAGTTGCTTTGTTCAGAAGCTACATATGCACAAACTGTTCTAATTAGTAACTGGAGCAAGCTGTAAGAAAAGCATATATTCCATGTGTTTAATATTTACCATGTGTCGTATCCATCATTGGCATAAAGTGTATATGGAACTGTAACTGTGCAGTGGTCATGACCACAGGAAGGCAACTGGGCATCATGCATTGCTGCCTCAGAGAGTGCTATCGTGTTTGTTAGATATTGCTCAAGAAAATTACATCATAGACAGGGCATCAATCTCATTTCATACAGCAGGCTACATAGCATTGGGGCTGAAAGTAATACTGTACCATTAAGAAGAAACTGACGTCATTAAGCAGAAATACCATAAGCACTTTTTTCCTACTTAGGAACTCATTAGCAGCAAATCACATAAAATTATGCAAATTTTTATAATATACTCCAGATATGGGAGACCCAATTATCATGCAATCTTTCCCTTCCATAGCTAGTAATTCTAGGAGACCCCAGATATTGCAAAGGCTGCATAAAGGCTTCCCACAAACCTTATGTTTGGAAATCAAAACTTTATTTAATTCGAGAGGCTTCCTCACTGCTGTAGGGTTTGCCAGCCCTCCAGGATTGACCTGAACTTGAGCGTACACATAACTACTGAGAGCAATCATGGAGATTTAAACAGGGCCTCCTCAGCTCAATTAAATTATTCAGTGGTCTCATAGTGGGGGTTCATAACTTTGGGTCATTGGGGTCACAAAAGGTGGAATCTGCCATTTTGGAATCTGGCACTGGGCTTTCCTTGGAGTAATTCTCATTGAATACAATGGGACTGATGTCCGACTAGACATGGAGGAGCTCTGGCATCACAGTGATGTCACATCCCAGTAAATTTGATAGGGGATCCTGGACAGATTTTTAAGTCTGAAAGGGAGCCCCGGGTTGAAATGCCTGACTACTACTACATTACGTTGTGATGATAAAGAAAATCTCTGGGGACTAACTTCAGTCAGACTGGGCAAACCTAGGTACTGGCAGACTATATGCTTTGGCTGAGATTAGGTCATAACTGTTGATACAGTAAGGTGGAAAAGATGTTCCGTGAAAAGAGCTGGTAAAGTACCCAATCCTATTCTCCTTTCCAGTAATGGTGCAGTTGCACTGGAGCTCCAACACAAGGGAACAAATGTTTCCTTACGTTGTGGAGGCCTCCATAACCACCCTCCCAGCATGGGATGCAGTGCACACCCCACTGGCATAGTTATACCAGGCGTGGAATATTGATTGGATTTTGCTTTATTGGCACTCTTAAATGGATGTGATGAGTCCTTTAAGGTACCTCCTTCTTCTGTGCCCACCCTGTTTCAGGTTAAATGGAGTCTGCTGAAAGCTTTGGGACACAGTGGCTGCAATTCTAAAGTCACTTTCATGGGAGTAAGACGCATGGAACACAATGGGGCTTAATTTTGAGTAGACATGGTTAGGATTGAGCTCTCTGCTTTTCCTTGCCCTCAGTGGCAGTTTCCCACTGGTGCTGGAGGAAGAGGTGGACTGTTACTTGCACCATCCTTTTACAATTCTTGACCAAAGTGGCTCACAGGCAAGGTCAGTACATGCCTTTCACTCAGCACAATCCTAATCAGGTCTACTCAAAAGTAAGCCCCATTGAATTCAATGGGTCTTACTCCCAGGAAAGTGTGTCTAGAATTTCAGTCTCAGGGTGCAATCCAGAGCAAGTTCAGCCTGCTCTGCCCTAACTGCTCTCTCCTAACTATTCTGTATCCAGAACATAAAGTTATGCTGCATCCAGAGAGTCAGGAAGCCTGGGCTGCCCTAACTGCTCCAGAGCATGCTAAGTCTGTGACAGCTGGGGAGGGCTTGCTCCTGAGTAGACCCCCCTCAGATCACACTGAAGAAGGAACAGCTGTGGTGCCTACATTATAAGGAAGCCCAGCAGTTCCTGACAACCAGTTACAGCTGCAGTTCTTCTAGTGCAAGATGGATGCTTGGAGTGGCCTGCTGTATCCTGAGGTTTGTGGGCAGCCGTAGTTTGTTCCATATCCTGAGGTTGAGAGGCAGGGGTTGCAGCTAGGATGGCCAAGAACTCAGATTTTTGGTCAACACTGCCATTCTTACTCAGAACTTATCATGGACCCCTATGGGTCTACTCATTACTATACCTGTTCCTGAGGTGGTATATCTCTGAGGAACTGGAAGAGGGCATTTCTGCCTTGAAACAGGCTTTGGATACAGAGTAACTTTATGGGGAAGTTGTGCATGGGGAACAGTTGTGCATATGGGGATGTTGCATATGGGGGGATGATGCTCATGGGGAAAGTTGCGCATGGGGATGATGCCCATGGGGAAAGTTGTGCATGGGGGATGATGCACATGGGGGAAAGTTGTTCATGGGGCAAAGTTGCGCATGGGGGAAGGTTGCGCATGGGGGAAGGTTGCGCATGGGGGAAAGTTGCGCATGGGGAAAGTTGCGCATGGGGGAAGTTGCGCATGGGGGACTGATCTGCATGGGGTTGATGCACATGGGGAAGTAGTGCATGGGGGAAGTTGCACATGGGGAAAAGTTGTGCATGGGTAAAGGTTGCGCATGAGGGTTGATTCACATGGGGAAGTTGCGCATGGGGAAAGTTGTGCATGCGGGGATGATACGCATGGGGGATGATGCACATGGGGGGATGATGCGCATGGGAGTTGATGCACATGTAGGAAGTTGCGCATGGGGAAAAGTTGCACGTGGTTGTTGATCTGCATGGGGAAGTTGCGCATGGGGGAAGTTGCACATGGGGGGAAGTTTTGCATGGGGTGTTGATGTGCATGGGGTGTTGATACGCCGTGGTGGGATGGCGTATGGGGAAGTGTTACTCCCGCAACGTGGGTACGCTTTTCGTTAGTTAATAATATATGATTTCCTTCCTTTCAAATCAAGGGGTAATGTTGGCATATCTAAATATATTTTGGGGTACAAGGTAAAAAAGTTCCCTGATCCCTGCTCTACATAGACATATACCTCTTTGGAATTGGAGTGATCCCAGGATTAACCCCACACACAACCAAACCACACAGTCCACACCTCCACACCCACAATTCCACACACATCCTAAACCCCTCTAGGTCCACCCACACCTGCTCTACATAGACCTGTTATACTTCTTTGGAATCGGGATGATCCTGGGATTAACCTTCACACACAACTGAACCCCACACCCCTCCACACCCACAATTCCACACACAAAACCACAGCAGGTCATGTCAATATTTGTGTACAGACCCACAGTACATACAGAATCAGTATGGAACATAAGCAGTGGTTATGCTTAACCCCTCTAGGTTACCTAAACCCCTCTAAACCCCTAAATACCTAAACCCCTCTAGGTCCGCCCACACCTGCTCTACATAGGCATATTATATCTCTTTGGAATCAGGATGATCCCAGGATTAATCCCCACACACAAACCAACCCCACACTCCACACACAAAACATGACTCCACATCACTCCACACAGGTCCTCTAGCTCCACTCGTTCTACATAGACATATTATAACATCCAGCATTGGGATTTGTGGCCGGATGTGGAGGGAACAGTTAAAAATTGAAATTTTTATTTGAAATTTTTATTATATTTTTATTATTTATAAATAACTGACAAAACCTACAGTGAGGCTTTCAAGTTCCATGGTCCGAATTGAGGAATTCAAAGTTATTTTTCCAAAATTGCTGTTTTCTAAGCTGGACCAGAAGGACCTTTAGTTCTGGGCTGAAGATCCAAAATGGCCTCCGCAGAAGCTTACTCAAAAGAGCTGTGTGGAGTGTGGCTTTTAAGAGAGTATTACATAAGTGAGCCTAGATGGAAAGGTTTGTCCTGTAGTAAAGATCTATCCCGCAAGTAATTTTTTTAAAAAATTGTTTTCTGATCTCTTTTAGGAGGTGGTGGCTGGTCCCCATTGGATTCTAACAAGGAACAATGGCTTCAGGTTGATTTGGGAGACAGAGTGGAAATTACAGGTATCGCTACTCAAGGGAGATATGGCAGCTCGGACTGGATAACAAGCTACATTCTAATGTTTAGTGATACAGGTCGCAACTGGAAGCAATATAAAGAGGACGACATAATCTGGGTATGTCTGATGTTTTTGAAACTATGATTACCATTAATGAATACCTGCTGACAGATGTGTCATTATAAATTCAAATCCAGTTTAACTTTATCCAGTGCCACTGGGAAGGGTGCACTATTGCAGGGGGGGTAATTGCAATTTTTCTTCCCACATGAACTGTCTTTAAAAGGCACAAGCCTCAAAAGTAGCACAGCTGAGAAATGTAATGGAACTGCTAACATCTTTAAGTCTGTTTCAAGTTGTCATGGATTGAAGATCAAAGAACAAAAATATACCGTGCAAACCTGTGTATATAATCCTATACACATGGAAATAAATTCCACAGAACTCAATGGGAAGTATGCCCCATTGAGTTCAATGGGATTTACTCTTATCTGTGCATTGGATTACAGCCTTAACTACAAAATTAATTTTAAAAGAAATAGGAAAATAAAAGACACAGAAATATACAACAGTGTTTCGTGAAACTCATGGCTTATATTTGGAAGAGTGGCATTTGTGGTATCCTCGGAGCTTTTTTCTGGGAGTACTTAATGGTACTCAGCACACCCTCTTGAATCTTATGGTTCAACATTGGCTAAGTAGTTGCCATGGACTACTAAACCATGGGTGCCCAGGGACTAGCAGAGTAAGCACAATCCTAACCATGTCTACCTAAAAGTAAGCCCCATTGTGTTCAATAAGTGTTACTCCCAGGAAAGTGTCTTTAGGACTGAAGCCTAAGTAAATTATTTCTTTCATTTCTGTTGCTGTAGCCAATCTGCAGAATAAGAGTGGGTTGTAAGTGTATTTGAAAAGCAAATTGGCTTATGATTTCTATAGAAACATACTTTCAATTCTTCTTAGCTTTGATAGGGAAAACTAACATCACTGGAAAATTAAGATTACTCAAAGCTCATCACAATATCTACAGGTTGTTTTTTTTTTTAATGAAATTCAGAATTTTCTGAAAATGACAATAATCTAGCACTATGCAACTCTCAGCCCAATCCATGAGGGCCTTGTGCTGCTAGGACAAGTGTGTTCCAGCAGTGCAATTTCATTTATGACATGCTATTCAGCACAGCCTGGCTGCAGCCATGCTTCAGTAGCCTGGACAATATGTCCAGCACTAGTGAGCCTGCAGGGGAGGTGTGGGGTGGACAGGGTGACCAGATTCCCAAACCTCAAAAGGATGAGAAGGTCTTAGATTCCTCTCAGATTCCTGACCTTAGATTCCTGGCCTTTCTGGTGGACAATGGCACATTCACCTACTCATGAATAAAACCACAATATTGGGCACTTTCACTTTCTCATAGAGCTCAATGCATCGTTTTGATTTTTAGTTTTTTTGGCCATAACTTTTGATAGGAGGGAAATATTTCACAACCAATTTTTGCATTTGATTCTGCTCTTTCATATGAATCCAATGACATATGACATGATGGGGTACTACACACCATTGCAAAGTTCCAAAATGAAGCCAAATGGAGGACAATGAAGCCCTTTTGGAGAACACCCAGACAGAAGGCTAAAAAGAGGACAAAACCAGAAAAATCTGATCATATGGTCACCCTGGGGGTGGAATAGGGTGGGGAAGTGGAGGAATGGGCAGAGAATGTAATGGAGATGAATGAAGATCTGGTGCTTATCACATCCTATTCACCTTTCCTACCTTCATCCTCCTTCTGTCTGCCTCTTGGATTTGCAACAACTAAATTACTGGCACAGCTCTGAGTTTACCTATAGATAAGGGAAGAAATGCTGCCTTACCTGAAGGATATCTCTTGGACTCCTCTCATACTGACCAATGGAGTGGCTGCTTAAGTAGAGGAGGTAGATATGGTAGGACTATGAGTCCTGTTGAGAATGCACCAAAGCCTTGTGTAATAGGCTTGGCTGAAAGATATCAATGGGACAAAAAGTTAAGCAGTAAGTTTGATAGCTGAGTGCACATTTGATTGTGGAGTTTTCCTGGACTTCAGCTGGTATCCTCAGCAATTTTCCCATAGAGCATATCTAAACCTTTAAGTATTTCTTGCCCCCAAAGAATCTCATTGCAGTTGTAATTGCTGGCCAATGCTATAATCTTAGCAGTTGAGATCCTATCAGATGAACAATGAAATCTTATCAGAAAAAGGTCACGGAATACTATATACTGTAAAAAAGTTGGAAAGAGACCAGACAAAGTTACACCTTCAGGTGATTCTGTAACACAGTGTGATTCCTTATTTCTATTACTATTCACCATGGGAATAGATGGCCTGCAGATAACAGCAGTTTCTGCTAATGCTGACAATGGTAAAATAAGTTTCTTGTAGAGAACACAATTATAGAACAGTAAGGCTGATAAAGAGTTGAAGGTCATTTAGCTTATTTCTCCCCATATTGATCCAGGATCTTCCATAGTCACCCAACTTGAATAAGGCAAGTCAATAGAGAGCCTATAGATGGTCAGATTGTGGAAAATAGAGACCCACAACAACAGAAACAACAACAAGGTGTTACAAATTCACACAGAGTACGGTAATAACAAAAATTGACACAATAACTTGCTGCAGTGCTCCACGAGAATCTGTGCAAGATTATGGAATAACATGAGTAAAGAAATTGTGAGAGCACATGTTTGAAAAGGGTAGGACAAAATATTGTGGGACTTCAAAAAGATTGGAACACAATGTGCCAGATATAGCTGTGGTTTCGAAGAAATAAGTTATGCTTATTGATGTGGCCATTCCAGAAGGTGATCAAATTGAGGAGCAACAATTGGAAAAGATCACAAAATATTAAGATTTGGAAATTGATATGTAGGGCCTTTAGAGAAAAACAACATCCACCTCTATTATCTTTGGTGTGCTATGTGTAATCCCCTGTATCGCTTAAGAAATATCAAGCCAACACCGGCATTTGCAAGAATAGACTTGAACAACTGCATTTAGCGCATTGCTATAAAAATGGTAGAGTGTGAACTAGTGAGCATCCATAAATCACTATCCAAACACCTGGTGGGCTGTGACACCACTGATGATGATGATGATGATGATGATGATGATGATGATGATGATGATGATAAGAGCAGCAAATAGCAGCAAATCATTCAAGCAAATGATTTGTGCCAGAAAAAGTAGAGGGAGAAATGAAAAGAGCTGCTTAGCTTTATACTTGTAGAAAATTATTTCTAGAATTTGAGGGCAATAATTTATATTGCAGATTTGCAGCTTGAAGAGGAACTTTTCATAGCTCTTGAGCAGCACTCAACTCCAGTTGATAGCATAATACTGGCTACTCTGGTCTTTGCTGGGAAAATAATTGTAGGAGTTCCTTCCATTTCTCTTTCTGCTGAGTGACTTTCCCACACCCAGCTCTCACTGTTATTTTCTTGAGTAAGATAAAGTGCTGAAAATTGCCAATGAAAAGCAAGAGAGTTACAATTTGAGGGCTTTTCTGCACATCTCTTCAGCAGCAGGAATTGGAGAGAGCCACTGCTGCTGACCTCTCCCCATTCCTAGGTACAATTTACTTTCTTCTATGCTTCTTCGCCTCCCCATACCACCCTCTTCCTTTCCAATTCCACTTTCCCTCACTTTCCTCTGTGTAGCCTTATCTCAGGTGGTGGGCATCCCTGGTCTGCCTCTGTGTGGACTCTCCATGCACCTCTTGCAGCTGTGGCTAGATTGTACTAATTCTTGCATTTGTGACAGCTGAAAAGCATGTTATACAACACTCAATCCCATTCAGGCTTTAGGTTTTATTTTCAACCTGGACATCAGCTGTGCATGGACTCCTGAACTGAGAGTTTGAAAGCTTGCATGCTTTCATTTCTGAGTTTTGGCCTAATCCTATTCCTCACCAGTCCATGCAGCCAGATTGTTGGCGTCTGTGATTCATGCTAAGAGGGATGACCAGATTGCCAGGGAGAAGTAAAGTGCAACATCCCATCATATGTTGCTGATGTTGAGATCTACCCCTTCCTGACTCTGAACTACCCTCAGTCCACAACGTGCCGGTCGTCACCAAGAATGATGAACAAGCATGGCACATCAGCCATTTATGCTGTTGATGCCACATTGCACAACAGCAGTGTTTTTTGTGGTGCTATGCTGACAGAGATCTGCCACTGTAAAGCATCCCATTGGGTTGTAATAAATTATTTTATATATTGAATCAATCAGAATTTGTTTTACGCACACATAATATACAATAGGATCTCTTTGAATTGTCTGTTACTGAGACAGTTGAATAAAATATTAGGTGTAATCTTCCCAGAATTGCTAATGTCTTTGTAACTTGTTTCAAAACTCTGGCTTTTAAGAGCCTTTTCCAAAATTTAAAATGCTGTCTTGCATCAAAGTGATACTGGCCTACTGTAACACTTCCTTGTCTTTATAATTCTGAGCATTCACACGGGTATAGCTATCAGTATTTATCCTGAATTCTTCCTGAAACCTTCTAGAAATTTCTAGAAAGTACCCATTTTTAGAAATAAGAGTTTAACGATGGGGGTGTTTGAACTTAGGTTTGAACAGATATTCTATGATACGTGCTGTGATTTCTGTTGGGGGGACAGCATTGATTGAAACCACAGCAGGTCATGTCCAAATTTGTGTACAGACCCACAGTACATACAGAATCAGTATGGAACATAAGCAGTGGTGGGATTCAAACAAATTAATAACAGGTTCTATGTCCTATTAGTAACCAGTTCTCAGAACCAGGCACTTGTTAGCAAAGTATTCTATAATACTGTGAGAACCCCCTGAAGCCCACCACTGAACATAAGACTCAATAGCTCGTCAGTTATCATTGCCTTCACCATCTCTGTTTTTGCTTTTGGCAGATAGTGCCTGTTTCTGGCATGATGACCTCTGAGCTGCTGGCTGCCAGAGTAGATCATTGTTTGTTTTCAGTGCACTTGTTAACAGAAGTACTATTTTTTACATTGTGTCCATTGTGCTTTTTGACATATAAAACCAGCACACCTTTAAATTGAGGTCTGCTTATCTGTGCACAATGAGCACAAGAGCACAATGAGATGCAGCTATTTAGAAGATGGAAAGGATCTGAAGTAAGCAGGAAACAATGGCAGGCTTTTGGCTTTCAAAGGGATTTTCTTCATGCTTCAAATTAAGGTCCACTTTTGCCACCTGTGGTCCATAATTTTCATCTGGTGAGGTGGCTGTTTTGGAGGCCTCATTGGGGTAAGAAAATATTTTTCTGTGGGTAAACCTCTGCTTCCCTGATATTTGGACCTACACCAGCACTTTCTCCTGGAACAATTCTTAGTGGACCCAAAGAAATGGAGGGAGGATGGAAAAGTGGGATAGGATATCAGCAGAGCAAAGTACAGTGGTAACTCTCATAACAAGCGCCTCACATAACAAGCATTTCAATTAACAAGTCTGAATTTACAAGGAATCTTGCTTCACATAACAAGTTCCACTTCATTTAACAAGCACTTATGCAGCCCTGACATTCCGCATGGAGGCTGTTTAAAAGGGCTGCTGGCCAGCGCTACTGCCTCTAACTGCCCCCAACTTGGCGGCAGTTTCCTGGGAGTGCCAGAGGCAGCTGCCCCTAACTGCCACCTAGTGCCCCCACTGGCCACCTTGAACCTCCAGCAGCAGCCCAGGTAAGCCTCCCAGGAAAGTGTCTTTGATTGCAGCCTCCTAACCATGTCTACCCAGATATAAGCCCCATTGTGTTAAATGGGGCTTACTCCCAGGAAAGTGTCTTTAGGATTGCAGCCTAAGTAGACTTCATAGGATCATGCACATTAAATGCATGTTTTGAATTCAACTGCAGTGTTTTGTCATCATTTTTACATAGTTAATATTTTTATATAAATATTTTTGGGGTTGTGGAACCAATCGTCTGAATTTCCATTGTTTCCTATGGGAAAATCCACTTCACTTAAAGAGTGTTTCACTTAAAGAGAACGCCTCTGGAACAAATTAAGCTCTTTATGTGAGGCACCACTGTATGTTGCACCACTACTGCTGCTAACTTTCTCCTTCTCTTTCTCCTCCTCCTCCTGCAACACATCCCCTGTCCGACCATGGTCCTAGCCTCATTCTCTTCTCACACCCTTCCACCGTTCACCCATCCAACCCATCAGCATGAGAGCACATTGGTGGGCTGCTATCATGTGGCTAGCACTACATATTGTTTATGACAGTGGTACAATTGCACATGATGGTGTCTTCATATTGTCTACACCAGAATTGCTACTGTGCCTCCACTACACAGTTTTAAGCTCCAGTTTTCCTGTGGATTAGCAGCCTATTAAATTGAGCCTTCCATGAATATAGGTTCTTTGTGCATCCTGAAAAAAAGATTTCATACCAGCAGTTTCATAAACTGTCTCCTGCTGAGTTGTGAAATTATTTGAACAAAATGTTGATGATGGGCACATATCTTCCAGATGCTGACTTATTGATTTATCAAATGCTTTTATCAGGTTTCTTGCCTGCTGTCTTCCAATGAGCTCAGGGCAATTTATATGGCTTTATTCTATTTTGCCTCTCAACATACCTTTATAAAGCAACTTGCTACAACCACCTGCAACCTTCATGGCAAAGCAGTGATTTTAGACAGATTCATTAGTTCTGAGTCTTTATTACTGTAGTTTGGTTACAATTTTGAGCCAATTTATTTCAGATGACTTTTATTGATTCATACTTTGTACCTTTCAAATAAATATACACGGGGGAAAATGTTCCCTAGTCAGATATTATTGGGATTATATTGAGCAAATAACCATTTGCAAATGAATTAAATTCAGAAATGATTACAGAGCAGAGACTTGATAGTAATTTTTTCCAGCGAGAGGTACATAGAGAGAGAGATGCATCATTAATTTACTAGCAGAGCATAATTTATAGTGGTTAGACAAATAAATAGGTGTCTGGCATAAACATTTCTTAAATGGTTAGAGTTAGTTCATGCATGCACAGTTCAAAAGGCAATGGTTCATTCTATAGATGGAACTGTGGAGCTGTGGAAATAAGGATATATTGCTTCCTGAACCTCAAGAGTCCCACAAAGAGGTCAGCTGGGAGAACTGGCACAACAGTTGAAATCAGTTATTAATGTCTGTGATTCTATGAGCACAATCCTAACCCTGCCAACTCAAAAGTAAGCCCCATTGTGTTCAATGGGTCTTACTCCCAGGAAACTGTCTTTAGGATTGGAGCCTTTGTTATGTTAGTTTAGAGTAAATCACAGTGCTTGTAAAGAATCCCTTTCTTTTTTTTATTTTTCTTTCTTTTTATAAAGTTCATACAGAATCCAGACCAGGCACATTGGCTAGATAATAACATCAAGAAGGTAATTATGGCTGCCATAATTGCCTAACCCCCATAATATGCCTAACCCCCCAGTTATGCTGGCCTAATCCCCAGCACATGTTCTGTGCTGGTCTGCGGGTGTCCCAAAAGTGCTATAAGCAGTGTTTTTTCCTCTCTAGAAATAAAGGTGGAAGTACTCAACCATGAAATGTTATAAATGTGGAGATTCTCACCGTGAAGATGATAATCATAGGCATGCTTACTTGGGGGGGGGGGGGGGGGCACAAAAATGCTGGTACTCAGCACAAAGGTGCTGGTAATGATGGTGCTGGTAACCAGTGAGTACCCCTGATTACCAGCTGCTGGATCAGGTGTTGGTAACCAGTGAGTACCCCCTAAAAAAGACCCTTGGCTGAAAGGCACTTCTGTGCCATTCCTGGGGAAGGCTTAGGCTAAAGAACAGATGTGTGGTTGCCATGGGAAGGAGAAGACCAATGAATTGTGCTGGCCTAGTTGCACCCTAGTTGTTGGGCTGTGGGTGGCGCAAGCAGTTAAGGCGCTGTGCCTTTTAACCAGCAGACCAGGGTTCAAGACCCGGGTCAGCCCCACAAGACAGGGTGAGCTCCTGTCCTTAGCCCAGCTCTGCAACGCCAGCTGGATCCAATCATATTGGCTCTGCCTTTCCATTGGACTAATTCAGTGGCGTGGAGAGGGGGGATTTGCTGCTTGGGTAACAGCCTATCCTCCATATCAATTCAACCCAGGCTTTCGTGCTTCGTATGCAGCGTATGCAGCGCAGAGCACGATACCATAGTCTCTCAAGACTGACGGAGGCCTGCTTTAGTTGCACCCTATGTCAGACTGGTGCAAATTGGTAAAGCCCTTTGAGATTTGCTCTATGCATTTTTATGGATATCTTTTGTGTTAAGTAAACAATTCTGGGCACTGCAGTGTTGCTGTTGTTGGTTGTTCAAATGGATCATAGTTTGCTAGGAATGCCTTAAACCTCTGGAGTACAAAGCAAAGCCATCAAGAATGTTCACTGAAATGTTGCCCTGAACACTAAGCACCTATGTTTAGTCTATCACTAGTTTAAAGTTGACCTCGGGTGCAGAGAGTAGGGTCTCCACCATCTCTTTTCAAAATCTGTCTTGGTTTACCTTGGTCCAACTCTACAGATTTTGGTTGGCATTTGTCTTGCTCTAGCATATATTTTATTTTATCTAACTTTATCAACTGTAGATAAAACTGCCATGAAATTCTGTTTGTTCATGCAAACAAACCTCTTTTTAGTTCTGATACTATGACTTTTTATCACTTTAAAAATAGTTTACTACTTGACGCACGAATGCACAGACTACACTTTTTGTACTGACACTCTCAGTTCTAATATTAAATTTGCTTTCTATTCTCTTTTGTTTGCTCTGTTAGTGTTTATAATGGATTACCTTCAAACTTTCTGCATCTAATTTATTCTGTGCCCTTTTCCAAAATACCCAAGCTGTTGCTTTTTATAGGCAAAGGCCAAGAGTTCATCTATATTAATCCTTTACAAAAGCAAAGCTTCAGCTGTCTCTCAGTCTTAGATTCCATGTTGTTATTTAAATATTAGACTGGATCGTGAGCTTCTATAAATCTGCCTCCAATCCTTGAAAATGATTACTGCAATGATAGCCTGCCTGGTTAGTTTATTCTGTACTAGCAAAAGGCATACCCGCGTTGCGGGAGTAAAATTCCCCCGTATGCCATCCCCCCATATGCATCAACCCCCCATGGATAACTTTCCCCCAGGCGTAACAACCCCCCATGCGCAACTTCCCCCATACACATCAACCCCCCATGTGCAACTTCACCCATGCGCATCAACACAGCATGCACAAGTTACCCCATGTGCAACTTCCCCCCATGCACATCAACCCCCCATGCACAACTTCCCCCATGCGCATCAACCCCCATGCGCAACTTCCCCATATGCATCAAACCCCATGCACAACTTTCCCCATGCGCAACCTCCCCCCATGCGCAACTTCTCCCCATGTGCAACTTCTCCCCATGTGCAACTTCCCCCATGTGCAACTTCCCCCATGTGTAACTTCCCCCATGCGCAACTTCTCCCCATGCGCAACTTCCCCGTGCGCAACTTTCTTCCATGTGCAACTTCTCCCCATGCGCAACTTCCCCTGTGCGCAACTTCCCCCATGTGCAACTTGCCCCGTGCGCAACTTCCTCCGTGTGCAACTTTCCCCTGTGCGCAACTTTCCTCCGTGCGCAACTTCTCCCCATGCGCGACTTCTCCCGTGCGCAACTTCCCCCATGCGCAACTTCCCCCATGCGCAACTTTCCTCCATGCGCAATTTCCTCCCATGCGCAATTTTCCTCCCATATGCAACTTGCGCATGGGGGAAGTTGCGCACGGGGGAAGTTGTGCATGGGGAGAAGTTGCGCATGGAGGAAAGTTGCGCACGGGGGAAGTTGCGCATGGGGAGAAGTTGCGCATGGGGGAAGTTGCACATGGGGGAAGTTGCACATGTGGAGAAGTTGCACATGGGGAGAAGTTCCTCCGTGCGCAACATTCCCACATGGGCAACTTTCCCCCGTGCGCAACTTTCCCCCATGCGCAACTTTCCTCCATGCACATCATTCCCCCATGCGCAACTTTCCCCATGCGCAACTTCCTCCCATGCGCAACTTCCCCATGTGCAACTTCCCATATGCGCAATTTCCTCCCATGCGCAACTTTCCCCCCATGCGCAACTTTCCCACATGCGCAACTGCCTCCCATGCGCAACTTCCCCCATGCACAACTTTCCTCCCATATGCAACTTCCCTCTGCGCAACTTTCCTACATGCGCAACTTTCCTACATGCGCAATTTCCCTCCATGCGCAATTTCCCCTCATGCGCAATTTCCCCTCATGCGCAGCATCCTCACCAGCGCAACCTCTTTCTCCGAACAACATCCCCCAGTGCACCAGGGTCTGAGCACCAAATTGTCTGGATGTTGTTCAGTCTCCCATGTTAAGTATAGGACAGAAACACGTTGCCCCCTTTTCAGCCCCTGAAGGGTTAAATTTCTCCAGATGGTTCTTGGTGGGAGTTCAGGTGACAGAAGGAACTCCCAGAATTCCATGCTTCAGGCCCAGCAGTTGGGGCGGAATGTTGATGAGTCAGCAATTCTCAATGCAAAGTATAGGGAGCAAAACGCATTGCGCCCCTTTTCACCCCCTTCCGGTTGGAATTTCCAAAAACCGGTTCTTAGTGCACCCCTCAGTCACGGAAGGAACACCCACCCCAAACTTCACGCTTCTAGGCCCACCGGTTTTGGCAGGGCGGTGATGAGTGAGTCAATCAGTCAGTCAGTGAGTGAGTCAGTGAGTCAGTCAGTGAGTGACTTTTCTCTTTTATATATATAGATGAGAATGTGGGCTGTTCAGTTTTGATGGTCACAGGACTAAAGGATTTTTAAAATGAGCATCAAGGATAGTGTGGATTTCTGAAAATACCATGTTTGGTGCCAGATTCATCCATTTCAGTGAAACTCATACATCTTTAATACTCAAGGCTCCTCTCTTCATGAGCCTCCCTCTTTTGACTTGCAGAGGAAATTGCCAAACTGTTTCAAGGATGAGTCCTCTCCACTGTTTTGAATGCACCAAATTGTGTGAAACCATAGGATTCCTCCCTCCCCCAGCACATCAAACAGGACTTCTTACTTAATCCTTTTTTGCATTAATCTCTTTTAGAGATTAAAGGATAACACAGCATGTTATCTTTTCCATTCACAAATTGCTGAACATAAGAGTAAATTTCCATGCAAGTAGTTTCATAAGCATACCAAAACCTTAACAAGCATGGCATGTGTACCAGAGACAGAAGACCTGATCATGGCTTGATTATGGCTATCCCAAAGGAACAGTGTCACTCATAAATGGCTTGTATGTTTCTCATTTTTAAGCAAACAATGTTGTTTCTTATTAAATCAAGAATTCACATTTTGTGACATAAGGGGAAAGGAAGACATTGCACATGTTTTAAATGATTTTTGGATATAAAGATCCATATTGAATTCAAACTTTGTTCCTCATTAGTGCATTTACACTCCAGAGATACAAGGGCTTCTGAGATTTCGAAACTATCTTCCTCTAAGTCAGTGGTTTCCAAGCAGTGGACTAGCAGTTCCTATCCATCTTGTCTTAAAGTTGCTGCTATTCCAGTTGTACTGATCTCTGGGATAGAGTAGGAGTAGGGTTGCCACAAAATCGGGGCAGGACCCTCTGTCTCATTTGTCAGCACATGAACACAATCTCCCAAAAATGGGATTGTTCCTGTTTTTCAGGACATATGACAACATATGTATTGTTTTTTGGGTCATAGAACATATTCTCTAACTTTCATTTTCCAAATGCCAGAGAGTTGTCTGCAGAGGGTTCCTGAGCAAGAATCCACTAACTTCTGCAAGACACATTGCAGGTTTTTAACTGTGGTATCTCTAATTCCTGCAGCAGTCTGTGGACTTCATGAGTCTGGGTTAATTTGTCTTCTCAAACTGGCCTTGTACATAGAGAACATACAAACAAAATTCAAGTTTCGTTGAAAGTCATCCATTGAACCCAATTCTTGAATCAGAATCCTGGCCCAATCCTAATTAAGGGTGCAGAGCCCTTTGCAACAGCAGAACACAGTGGTCATAAATAGCCATAAAGTGGTGTGCATGGTGCAGTATTAGTGGCCATTTTGGGACCACCTAAAAACATTAGCGGTGACAGAAGCAGGCTGCTATAGTCAACTCTAACAAAGAAGGTTTAGCAAAGAAGGTACCTCTAGCAAGGAAGTTTTTGTGGTTGCAGGTGTTGGTGGAATAGAATGGGGAGAAGGAGAAATTGGGGAATTTCTGGGCAGAGAAGTATGTAAAAGGAAGAATGCAAGAGGAATTTGGGCACTGATCCTAACCCCATTTCCTCTTCCTTCTCCCTTACAGTTCTTGGGAGGTCCATTGGGGGTCATAGTGGCTTGGGTAAGGAAACAAAGGCCTCCAGATCTTCTCCTGCTGAATTTTGAATGTGTTTCAGTAGCATGGCTGTAAGGGAATGGTCAGTAGGGAGAGGGACAAAGTTTTCATGATCTGGTGAAAGGTAACATGTGACAAGGTCTGTAAATCAGAGGTGTCCAAACCCAGGCCCTGCTGGGGCCAAATGTGGCTCACGGCAAGCCTCAGTGTGGCCCTTGGCAAGACCCCTTAAATGGGCTATCGGCAAGCCTTGTAATGTCTCTAATACAATGTTATATGTGAATTTATTCAAATTAGAAATGTAAATCATTTTTCCGTCCCCCCATTCAGTGTCAGAGAGATGATGTGTCCCTCCTGACAATATGTTTGGACACCCTTGCTCTAAATGATAAATTATTGAATTTTTGAATTTTGAATTATTGAATCTCTAAGTAACTCCTTTGGATAAGAAAAGGTGACATCACACATTGAAACTGCAATCCCATATGCACTTACTTGGGAGTAACTCCTGTTGAAAGCAAACAAACTGACTTCTGAGTAGACATGCATAGAACTGTGCTGTTAGCATCTCTTTGGACATGAAAAGTTCATGAACATCTTCTCACAAAGTATTCCTTGCAGTCACTGACTCTTGTTAGTTGTGCCTCCATCAGTTTCATATGGAAGTTCAATCAGGAATGAGTAATTCCCGTATACTTTACGCTGGAGAAAACTGGTGAAAACTGTTCAACCTGGCTGTCTGTAAGCATGTATTTTAATATAGCCCCTAAAACCTGCAGCATTTTGTGAGACTAAAACCCCAGTGCGGTGGCCACTGCAGAACAGGTCCTCTTTATGTGACCAAGGACGCAATCCAGAGTAACTACGGGGAGTCCTTGCTCTGGTGTAAGAACAATTTGCTCTGGATTGCAATATGAATTTCCCATAGGTTTTCACTAGGTGGTGCTGTAACTACGTCGACGTAAATGTCTCTTACATGCTCCCGTAGTTACTCTGGATTGTAGGGTAAGGCTGCAATCCTAAACTCCAGTAAAGCTGGTCTAAGCCCTGGCATAAGTCCTGTGCTGATTTGGGGGTGTCAACAAAGTGCCGTAAGACACTTTTGCTGCGCCACTCCTGGGGGAAGGTTAGGCCAGAACACAGACATGAGCTCCCTACACCTCCCTACATCACCGTGGGATTGGGAAGACTGATGAGTTTTGCTGGTCTAGGTTAGGATTACACTGGTGGTGAGCTTTAGCAGGTTCGCACCTAGTCTTTAGAACTGGTTGTTAATGAGAGACAGGACATATACAGTTTAAAAATATCCATTTAAAAGTGGCTGCCAGATGGGCATAGAACCGGTTGTTAATATCTTTGAATCCCATCACTGGATTACACCCGTAGATAATGTCAGAATTCCAGATCACACAAGAAAGCATTCTTCTCATGATAGCTCCATCCCTTCCAAATAAGATAATGGTGACATGTGAATAAGTTTCTAACATAAGAAGAATCACATTTAGTCCATCTTCCTGTATCTCTCCGCAGCCCACCAGATGCATTAGGAAGCACACAAACAAGACACCTGTATCTGGTTGGCACTTCCTTGCATCTGGCATTCCTTTTTGCCTTTTTTTTTTATACTAAATTCCTATAGTTACATATACCCATCATGGCTTGTAACATCTAAGTGATGCTGAAAAGAAATAATGTCAGAAGAAAAGGCCCTGTAATTGTACCTTTCCATACATGCATGGACAGAATGTTACTGTAATCTATCCACTGTTCTTTGATGGGTGTGAAGTTTAGATGTTCCTTAAAAAAATAAGAGAGAAAGAAAACATTAAGCAGTATTCCAATTAGAAACCACCTTAGGAGACACAATTTGTCATTCTGCTGCTAACAGGAAAACTGAAGAGATCACATCTTTTTGCCATTTGAAAAAGTATCCCTATGGATTACATTTATGGCTGCTTTTATCCCCCTCCTCTCCACCATTGGTGTCAGCCCAATATGGATTTATTATTCAGTGAATTTTTTTCTCCAAAAAGGGAAGGGCTTTAAAATTATTTACTGTTCTCATTATCATTAGGGAGCAAGTTTTATCTGATCTCTTTTTTATAACTGTCAAAGACTCTGCTTTAATATTTCACTTTTTGAATTACAGTTCCCTGTTGCCTGGAATAGGCAAAGGACAGAGATAAGAGAAATATTTAATATACGCTCTCTTGCCTGTGCAAAAAAAAAAAAAGATGGCCTGGCTGATAATATCTTTTAAATACATGCAAATATTATGCTTCATACAAAGGACAGAACAGCTTTTTTGATATTCGCCCTCTACAAAGCAGAATTATTCAGACTCAATTCCTCTTAAATTTATGCAGCATGAAAATGTAAAATAAAAGTGCATCAATTCACCTTGAGGGTCATTACTCTGATTAATTTTAATTCCAAATGTTACTTTCTTGTTGGCAAAAGTTGACTTGAAGAAATCCCACATGACAAAAAAAAATTATTAGAGGCATCAGCAGAATTAATAAGTTTTTTTCAGTGCTTCTTTGGAATATAGCATGTTACCAGTCTGTCACTGGATTGTGGAAAAAAATTTTTTTAAGTCGCTGACAGTTTGGAATAATGAAATATATCAGTCTTGCAATAGTTATCCCAGAATACCAGAATTTTTTTGCCCCCCGTAAGACCGCATGGGTCAAGTGCTGACCCGTGCTGCCCTGTACTATAGTTAGGTACATTAGGTACATTCAATGTTCATATATATATATATATATATATATATATATATATATATATATATATATATATATATATATATATATATATATATATATATATATATATATATATATATATATATATATATATAATGAATAAATATTGTGTCAAGTTTTAGTATAATTATTTTTATTGTGAAATAATGATTTTTTAGTACAATTTTTATCAACTGCACAGACTGCACAGGTTTGCATGGGTCAATTTTGACCCGTGCGACCCTGTACTATAGTTAGGTACATACAATGTTCATATAAAGTACACATAATGTACATATAATGTTCATATAATGAATAATAATTATGATTATAATTAGTATAATGATTTTTGTACAATTTTAACTAGCAAAATATTGAATAACCAATAAAAGGCAACATGGGTCCAATATGACCCACTTGGTAAACTAAAGTATGTATAAATTGGATTTTACAGAAAAACTGTAAATTCAAAATCTTCATGCTTTTGGTATTGTGACTGTCTAATTAGCAGGAAAAAAGTCAGAAAGTCTTGTCAGGTAATAATAATAAATTCCAGTAAAAACACAACACAAATTTCTGGTTTTCCTAGTTAATCATTAATTAACTTAAAAATTAAAAGAAAATAGCCTAATCTAAAATATATTTTAAGGAGTTAAATGAGAATAGTGTGGTCCAAGACACCGACACTTGACCACATACAGCCTGTAAGGATTCCCCAAAAGCCCTGCCACAGCCCCCCTTTCTCTCACTGGAATATTGAAGCAGGGAAAACCCACAATGGCTGCAATCCTAAAGACACACTTTTTGAGTGAGGCTGGAATCCTAAAGACACTTTCCTGGGAGTAAGATCCATTGAACACAATGGGGCTTACTTTTGAGTAGGCATGGTTAGTATTCTGCTCTATATCTACCACTTCCTCTGTCTCCTGCTGAGTGACCAAGAAGTAATTAGCAGTAACATTAGCATATCCCCAACAGTTTCTTCCACGAGCAAGGTAAACATGTCCTCAGTGGCGTAGCTAATGATCAAAAGCCCGTGCAAAACTCAAAATGTTGTCCGTAAGTGATGTCACAACCAGAAGTGATGCCATCCCTGGGGATTTTAAAAAGAAAATTTTAAAAAATAAAGAGAATTTTTTTAAAGAGAAATTTTTTTATATAAAAAAGAAATTTTTAAAAAGAAAAGATGTAAGAAAAAACTTACCTCTTCATCCTCAGCAGTTCACCACCCATTTGCTCTCCTAGTGGCACAGCTAAAGCAACTAATTGCTATCTGGAGTCAAAGAAGATTTTGATGCCCCCTCCCAAACAATAAAATCAAATTTAATTTTTGTAAAATAATGAAAATTCTGTCCCTTATTATTGGTTAGGGAAAATTCCCTGGGCAAAGATGAATGGTTGTTCTTTCCCTGTTAGATATAAGAGGAACACCATTTATAAGTGCTTGTATACCCAGTTAGCATAGTAACTGCCTTGTGATATATGTACTGTATATGATATATGCAGCGGTGGGATTCAAATAAATTAACAACAGATTCTATGTCCATAGAACAACAGGTTTGATGTCCCATTAGTAACCGGTTCTCAGAACCAGGCGCTCATTAGCAAAGGGTTTTATAGAACCTGTGAGAACCCCATGAAGCCCAACACTGGATATATGTATTGAGAGCTGATTCTTATTAACAACTTATTAGTTCCATACAGTATCAGAATTACATATTATTGGCTCTCAGAGCTATCAGTATCATGGGAAAAATGAGTTAAGCAAATCCACTTTTTGTTCTATAGGCTTTTGTGTTTTCAGTCTTTAGTCAATTAGCCATTACTGTTGATAGAATAGATATATTTCAAGGCAGTTTGTTTTTTTGCATTGTAGCCCGGTGCAACTGCACCCCCTGCACCCCCTAGCTATGCCACTACTTGTCCTCTTTTTCCAAGACATGTCCTCTTTTTTAGTCTTCTGTCCTTGAAAAATTCTTTATTGTCCTTCTTTCCTTTGTCAGCATTAATAAATTTATATGTAATAAATGATAAGTACAGCTCCATTGCCCTGAGCATTCTAGAGCTTGTATGAGCTTGGAAACTGAGCAGGGCCAGACCTTGTTAGTATTTGGATGGGAGACCTTTTGGGAAAACCAGGTATTCAGATGTGTAATGAGAATATAGCGCAGGATGCGATCTGTCACAGGCGACAGGGCACCAGGGGTGCCACTTACAATCCTCTAGTGGAATCGTGTGTGTAGAACTCACTGGCATTATATATATAATGCCATATATATATATAAGGTGTCTGTATCTCAGGTGTCAGTATATGCATGGATGTTGTGCAGTGATTACTAGCAAATTTAGTGAGCATCTATCTTTCACCTTTAGAAAATCTTTTAACGGAAACTTGTCTGATCTTTTTTCCATGGACAGGTGTTCCTTGTTACCCACTAGGGTTGGAAAACAATGGAAAATAGGTTTAAAGACCCTCTTCCATGTTTCTTGCTCTTCTATTGTGCCTAATTGGTAGTCTCTCAAAAGGTAGTGCCTCAATATTTTCAGGGGTTTGATTCTGGGGCTGAGAAATGGAACGATTGCTTGCATGACTATCTATCTACATAGGTAGAAAAGCAGTTTTTTAAATTGTGATTTGCAGCGTCCATTCATGTTGAGTCAAA
This sequence comes from Cryptoblepharus egeriae, assembly GCA_030015325.1. Lineage (NCBI taxonomy): Eukaryota > Metazoa > Chordata > Lepidosauria > Squamata > Scincidae > Cryptoblepharus > Cryptoblepharus egeriae. Next base: position 63,230,136 of record JAREYC010000001.1, on the reverse strand, counting down.
TCTGTGTATGCAAAATCCATGTATAAGAAATTTGGACCTGTATACCTAAAAATATTTTCCTGGATCAGTACCAATGGGTATTTATCCAGACCAGACAAAAAACTGGTCCAGAGACACTAACATAAGGTAGTACTTACTGTCTGTGAACTGAAGAATGTTCCATTATTCAACCTTCAGTTAATGTTTGAAACATTTTCTCTATCTTTTTAAATCACATTTTAAAAGAGTTTGATATGAAAGTCAAAAACTTAAGTGTTCCTAGATCAGGAATGTAAATGCTAACATTTACGATAAGGCTGTGTTTCTCAATGCTGAAATAGCCATCTAACATAAGAAGGTACCTTTTGCCAGAGGATAGAGAGGCTTCTGTTTGTTTAGACAGAAAATCAAATAAACTTCCTTAGTGCTAAAGAAAGAAATCTCAAAGCTATAAGTTCACTGAATGTTTCTACATTTAAAATCAAAAGCCAGCAACTGTAACATACTTATATTAAAATGGCTGTTACAAGTAATGGTACAGATATTCCATAGATATATACTAGTAAATAAAATATATCCACCTGACTTTTTTCTAATATTATATCCAGATTGCTAAATCTGACCCTTTCTGCTGATGGAGATGATAAACTTAAATATAATGCCTATTTTCAGTGCTATCATCTGAGTTATCCTTGAGAATAATGCATTGACTGAGCATTAATGGAGTGTGTCTGTATCTTCTTGGTAGAACACGAGTATTTCATGACCTCATGTCAATAAAGGAGATTAACCATGAAAACTTTAAAGGAAGACTAAAAGCAAGCGACCTTTCAAAGAGATAACAAAATGAGAGAGAGGGGAAAAATTGATGTACAATTCCTGAACCTAGAAAGCAAGTTCAAGGAACTGGCATGTGTGAAGGTATAGGAAGTGATGGAAACTATTTTTTTAGATTAAGGCTGTAATCTTAAAGACACTTTCTTGTGAGTAAGAACAATTGAACGCAATGGGGCTTACTTTTGAGAAGACATGGTTAGGATTGTGCTGCAAATCAAACATGACCTGAAATGCATAGTGTGTCCTAATTTGGTTGATTGTGGTGGAGAACAGAACCATGGTGTGGTGGTTTTTCCATTGCTAGTTGTGCTCTCCAACCTTTCACACTATAGAACAGGGGTCTCCAAACCCAGGCTCTGGGGCCAGATGTGGCCCTCGGAGAGCCTCATTGTGGCTCCTGGGAAGACTCTTCTATCAGGCCCTTGGGCAAGACTTGTAATGTCTCTAATACGTAAATTTATGTACATTTATTCAAATTTGAAATGTAAATTAGTTTTCTGGCCCCCTACACACTGTCAAAGAGGTGATGTGGCCCTCTTGCCAAAATGTTGAGAGACCCCTGCTGTTGCTGGAATTGGGCCTCCAAGGATCACGCAAGACCAGGAACTTCTGTTGCAAAGAGTGGAGTTTATTCCAAGAGCGCATGGCCTCCAAGTCTGGCTTGATCTGCAGGAACAAGCCTGGGCATCAGTGACCAAAAGGAAATGGAGGCCCCAAACAAAAGAGCACAAGGGTTTTATACCCCAACATCAAAGCATCTTCCAGAACATACTAGAGTTTTACAGCAGTTTACAGCAGTTCAAAGTTGAGTATCGCTGCATCACACTACATCATCTATACATCTTGACAACCTGATTTGCCCATCATCAATAACAATATATTTGTCACTCAAAGGATTCGGTTACTTTACACCCTCTTTGAGATCCAAAACAGACCGACATTGTTACAGACAGCTTGGTATCACCTTGGTCCCATATCTCTTTGTGATCCTTGTTGCAAGGCCATCTCTCGAAGTGTTGACTATCATCCCCCATTCGTATCTCAAAGAAAGTGTTACATTCTTCTAGAATTCCAATGTAAGGACAATTTGATTCAAGGCCTGGAATTATTTTATCTCATGTCAGGAGGAAACTACTTTGTGCTGAGCTCAGAGGCCCAGTGATCTTTTGGTTCACTGCTTTGGTTTATACTAATCATAAAGAGTATAAAGAATATTATTGAAAATTAGAAATTATTAATTTGCCCCTTACACTGCTATAGAAGGAACAGTTCAATTGGCTTTGAGTCAAGACTTTTTTCTGTTTAAAATAATACATTGCAACCACGGTGGAGGCAAAGACATGAAGTCCCCATCCCATGTTTCCATTCTTTTCTGTGTGGTTCTTTGGCTACCACACTGAACATACTGTGTGATTCTGTGGTCATTTGACTACAATAAAAAAACACATTACTGGATCATTTTGGCTGGTTTATGAGAGTAAAACAGATTTCTTCTGCTGTTGTAAAATAGTTTCTTTTGGGGTGCTGTGCAGTCATTTCGAGTGCACTGCTGTAACTAGCAGAGGAGGAGGCTCACTATTGGACATGGAGAGGTGAGTCTAGTGGCAGTAAGGGCAAAACCAGTAAGGGCAGAGGTGTCACCAGAATGGAGTCCACACATGCTCAGACGTATGACCATATGCGCTGGGCTCAGGGAGCACTACAGCAGCTGAAGGAGTGTCAACTCTGGTGCATCACTCCCCCTGGAGCTCATCAGCCCACACCAGCCATACCACTCTGGGCAAAACAGAAGTGGCAGGGGAAGGAACAAGGGAGTTTCATGGGTGGAGAGGGAGGAAGTCTGGGGCAGGATTGGTGAGTCACATATGGGTCACATGAACCCATATCTTAGTTCTGCCATCTTACAAATCTTGGATTTAATGCCTACAAAATAGCAGACACAGATCCAAGAAATACCAAGCTTTCTCTGAGTTATGTGAACAAAGGTTTACCTGAAGGAATCCTCTATAACTACCTTCACCATGGCTCAAATGCAGTGTGCACTTCATTGATGCTGCAGAATGAGCAGGAGGAGCAGATGTGAGATAGGATTGGGTTTCCATGTAATGTCTAGTATGACCCTGATATGTATAAGGAAATTATTTTGAATTAGAAATATATTCTTTTATAACTGAAAAATAAATGAGGATGAATTAAATCAACTGAAATCCAAGTTGTGGCACACAATTTATCTACTGAGCAGTACATGTGTGTAGGAAATTTGCGGAAAAGTTAGAAGAGAACCTAGAATTCTATAGAAATTACTCAGAGGTGTTTTATCTGATACATGCTGGTATACTAAATATCTAAATGTCCAGGTTGTACATGAAGGGAGCATCTAATTCACAGTTATAAACAGAGCAAGGGTAACTGAGGCTAGACTAGAATGTGTGTACTGAATGAATATATCCTACTCACATTGTCAGCTGAACATATTGGTATTTCATATGATTTGAGGAATGTTCAAAACTCCTCTGAGAAATTTCATTAGTCTTAATAAAATTTTTGCTGCCCTGATCATTTCATTTCTAAGACATTTCACCTTTGATTTTCCCTTTGGTGAATTTTCAGTGACAGTCTAATTATGTGCAGTACCTATTGTGATGCGCGCTTGCTCCATTTATTTGTACTTGTCCGGTGTGATGAGAATTTTTATTTTCATTAGGGAGTTGGGTCTGTTATTTGAGCAAGTTGGGCCTTTCCATTTTCCTTTCTCTCATATATCTCAGAAGGAAGCCAGTAAATAGACTTCCATGTGTCTTTAAAGCTAGTGGAGCTGATTACAGTAATGAAAGGACACTAGATCTGAAGCACTGTGCTAGTATGAAGGATGCAGAAGTAAGTTTTGTAAGAACCCTATTCTTTCCCCTCTAACCAATGCAGTGGTCCCAAAATGGCTACCACTGAGTCTGGTGGGGGAGGGAGTTGTAGAGGTATCTTCTGGATAAGGAAATAATTTTTCCCTTACCTAGGGATATGTACCCACCATACAAGGGAATATTCTCATACCTGAACTAACTAAATTGTTGTTACAGGTCCACACGGACCCAGATCTTGGGATCAGGTCTAAGAAGGGGATTCTGAGTTGCAATCCAACATTGCCACCAAACTCTGGCCCTTTCTGATTTCAATTTACCCACCCCCTGCCTCCTTCACAGCCTTGTTTTATTACCTCCACCACATTCCACTTCTTCCCACCTCCCTAGTACTTTATCATTAGTGGTGGGTAGCTTCAGATCCACTGGTGCTGATGGTCTTTCAATTGGCATTGCTGGCAGCAAGCTTCATAGAGCTCTGCTGGAGAGCCTTATGCTGACTGCTGTATAGGATTGGGATGTAGGCGCTCCAAAGCATTACATTATATACTAAAATTATTTGCTAAAATATTATATTGGCCCCTGTATGTTTCAGGCATACAGCAACATATTTTTTCCCCCAAATTAGTCCAATTCAGTTGTGAACAAATCAAACTTAAGTCCCAACTTGTTGTTCACAAATAGTGAATTGAGCTATAAAAATGATTTGCTGGAGGGAAAATTAGGGAACCTAGAACTCTATATTAATAAATTCTGGATGAGGTTGAAACAAAATGAAAAGAATTTCTAGAGACTGTTCAGACAAGACTGGGAAGAGAATGATGATGATGATTTATAAATACCATGATGAAAGTAATGATGATTTCACTGCCATGTTTTAAAGTACCCTCAGGGGTATCTTATAAGTAATTATGCAACAATCAGGTGATTCTTAGGTATTCACGGATTTAGCTATTTATCATAATTGGTTTCATCCTTTGAATTCAGTACAGGCTTTTTTCTTTCCGCTCATTGACTGTGGAATGGGAAAATGCATGCAAGCAATTTTGTTTCACAAAATGTCTCTCTGTGTTTCAGTCAATGCACTTCTTTTCCTGGTTAAAGGTGCCCTCCAACAACCAAACTGCAGGAATATAAAATGAAATAAAAGATGATATAAGAGATATAAAATCAGCCAGATATTTTCTCATAAACTCACAGCCCAATCCTATTCCTCTCATGCAGCTGCACCAATAGAGTTTCTGCTGTTAGTTACCATGTGCAGCCAGGTAAAAAAATGCTGTTATAATTACCACTCAATGGGTCTCCTGGCCATATATGGGTCTGATCAGAATAGGGTTGCCACATGTCCTGGAAAACCAGGGTTGCCACACGTCCTGGAAAATGTTTTAGAAAATTGCATACACAAACTGGCAGGTTTGACAGGGGTCCTGTCCCAGTTTCATGGAAGAGAATTATGGCAATCTTTCCTCGGACAAACGTCAGGTATACAGTAGACCTGGTAGAAGTCCAATGAGAAGGAAGCTGCATCCAACCTACACTTTTGATGCCAGGGTCCATTTCCTCCAGCTTCCCTTCCCTTGAACCACCCACTGCCTGTCCATGGTCCACTTCTTCCTCCACCTTACCTGAGCTGCTACTGGGGGTGCCTCTGACTGTTCATGTTGGTAGCTCCAAAATGCCCAGCAGCAGTACAACATTTGCTATGACACTGCTACATTTACACAAGTTCTGCTATCACAAATGATTGGGCTGTCAGTCAGTAAACTCAGTATGGACATGGCCATTGGTGGGATTCAAATTAATTAACAACAGGTTCTATGTCCAAATAACCTAAATTAACAACAGGTTCTATGTCCCTTTAACTGGTTCTCAGAACCAGGCACTCATTAGCAAAGGGTTCTATTGAACCTGTGAGAACTCCCGAAGCCCACCACTGGACATGGCTAATACCTCTCATTTAGTTCTTAAGCAACTTATTTGGTCTGATTCTCCAAAGAAAAAGGTAGACTACCTGACATACAAGTGGGAAATGGTCTCTTTCAGTAGAAAAGACATAGAAATCATATCTGGCCACAAGAATACATATCCTCTTTTTTTGGTTAATGCATCTGGTCACCCTGCGGTAAGGAAACATTTATTCAGTTTTCCAGTAATAAGCATTCCCTGTCCCATTAGATCTACTCAGACTTACGCCAGCTATTTTGCTGGTGTATGCCTGAGTGGACCTGGGAACCTGTCAAGGCCAGGGAGGGGGACAGATTATCAGTAACACTGCTGCTGTTGATACCATGCCCTTCCTGTCCTTGATCTGTCCATTCCCTGCTCTACTCTTCTGCCTGTTTTACTCTTTACTCTGTTTTACTCTTTACTCTGACCCGATTAACCAGGTCAATCATCACCTGCCAGGAAGTTTGTGTTGTGTTTTTACTGGAATTTATTATTATTACCTGACAAGACTTTCTGACTTTTTTCTTGCTAATTAGACAGTCACAATACCAAAAGCATGAAGATTTTGAATTTACAGTTTTTCTGTAAAATCCAATTTATACAAATTGTAATTTAATGGGTCATATTGGACCCATGTTGCCTTTTATTGGTTATTCAATATTTTGCTAGTTAAAATTGTACTAAAAATCATTATACTAATTATAATCATAATTATTATTCATTATATGTACATTATATGTACATTATGTGTACTTTATATGAACATTGTATGTACCTAACTATAGTACAGGGTCGCACGGGTCAAAATTGGCCCGTGCAGTCTAATCCTACAATCCTGAGTAACTACGGGTGCACGTAAGAGACTTTATGTGCACCCGTAGTTACTGCACCACCTAGTGAAAACCTATGGGAAATTCATATTGCAATCCAGAGCAAATTGTTCTTACACCGGAGCAAGGACTCCCCGTAGTTACTCAGGATTGCACCCTTTGGTGATAAAAATTGTACTAAAGATCATTATTTCACAATAAAAATAATTATACTAAAACTTGACACAACATTTATTCATTATATGTGTATTATATGTACATCATATGTACATTATATGTACCTAACTACAGTACAGAGTCATATGGGTCAAAATTCACCCATGCGGTCTTAGGCGTGAAAAAAAAGTCCCGGGTTTTTAGGAGTTTATCCACTTCCTGCACCTTCCACTGTCAGACTTACCTTCCTGAGTCTGGCAGATGGCCTCCTCTGCTGCTATTTGTGGCACCACTCCTAAAATGGCCAATAGCTGCACACTGAGCCTCCTGACAAAACTTTTTTTATTCCACTGTCGCACATCCCTCCCTGTATTTAAATGCCATAAGCAATTTAGAATAATTACATCTAAAGCTTGTACATTCATTCTGCTACTGTTATCTGTGGCATTTGCTTTATGACTTTACCTGTACATTAAGTACCCGGAAAACAATGCACTCAAAAATTAGCTGTGGGAATTTCTTCCCAAGTCCCATTACAGTTTTCATGGGTTGTTTTGTATTTCTTGGTGTATGACATAGTACTATAAAATTCAATCAGTTTTAGCCTTTGGATTTAGATAATGCTTGTATATATTACAGACCTCTGGAGACCAAAAGCAAATCAGCAAAATGATAAGAGGATGAAGCCTTCTAGATTAATAAAGGGGATGGTTGAATATCCCCAGGGCTAAGGATGTAACCTTATGAATTTTCTGGCAGATTAATCATCTATGTAAAATAACCAAGGCACCAAGAGTGCTTTCAGTGTTTCCTCAATAAGACACAAATGAGAGGGCTTTTTCAATTTGTAAATAAGAAGTGAATATGTATTTCTTTTTACAAAACACCTAGATTTGGATCCACATCCTTTGAGGATTTATCTATTTTCCTTTGTAATACCTGGGTCTCTATACGCATTTCATTTACCTTTATTTCATTGAGAAGGTGCGATTTGCCTTTATTTAATTTGGATTCAATACACAGTTTCATAGACTAGCACTCTTGGGAGGAAGCAGATATTCAAGCCATGAGAAGCAATAGTGCCAGGCTGCTCAGAATTCCAGATGAGATCTGATTAATATTGAATTGTGCCGAAGGTACCTCATTTCAGCAAACTAGAAGCACCTGATGCAGGGGAGTGAAATATAGAAGAGGAGTTGGCAATAAAGAGGATCAACAGAAAGGGTTCTACAAAGATACAAAGTTTGAGAAAATCTGAACATTTGGCTTCGGATTAAAAAAAAAACCACAGATGCTACATATGTGCCCCCACTTTCTGATGGTTCATTTTCTAACAATTCTGTTCTTTCAACACCTTTGAACTTATTCAACACATGCTCCACTATTTTAACCCTAATGTTGACATGGTGGTCAAAATGTTTTTGGTATTTCCTTATGCCAAAATAACCATCATTCAAATACATATTTATTGCCCACACATGCCTTTGATAAAATTTTACTGTAATTTGTTATGTATTTTGGATATGTGTTCATAAATATGTGTTATTTAGGCTTTTGCAAGTTATATTTATGTCTTATTGGTGGCCATTTATCATTTGAAAGCTGAAAAAGACTCGGTACCACTTTTCAACAGTTTTCACTTTTGGACAGTGCTCCAGTCCCTAACCTATCCAATAAGTGGGGGATGCCTGGACTTAGTTTGGTTCAACAATTGTGGCTTTCCCAAAGCATCAGGGAAATTAAAGGTTTCTGAAAGGGCTGAGAATTCTGGTAGAGCTCCCTAACCTCATATATATTACTTATATTGAACAGCTCTTAAGAAGCCATTCCACTGGCTAGGGCAGGGGGCTTCCAGTGTGATCAGATGCCCAAACCTCAAAAGGAGGACAAAATCCTGGATTCCTCTCAGCCTGGCCTTTCTGGCAGAAAATGGCACGTTTGCCTACTCATGAGTAAAGCTGTGATATTGGGCACTTTCACTTTCCCAATGCATATTTTTTTAAGGTTTTTTTGGCCATAACATTTGATAGGAAGGAGATATCTCAAAGCTGATTTTTCCATTAGATTCTGCTCTTCAATACAAATCCAACGGCATATTACACAATGGGGTACTACACACCATTTCAAAGTTCCAAAATGAAGCCAAAATGGAGGACAATGAAGCTCTTTTGGAGGACACATGGACAGAAGGCTAAAAAAGAGGACAAATCCAGAAATTTCCAGTCAAATGGTCACCCTGAGAGGCTTCCTTTGCCCAGCCCTGCCCTGTATGAGTCAAGGTAGAGATGGGCTGCACCTAACTGATACATTGGGTCTTCAGGGCAGAGCCTGAGATATTACTTTCATCGCATGAGCCTCAGACTGAGTATTCTGAGCTTAAGAGGTCTCATGCTCCAAGCCACCCATGCTTGGGATACTCTTAGGTTAGATGACATTGGGACAGTGCATGAGTGGATTAATGATCCAGTGTGCACTCTAAGCAAAAGTCATAGGGGCAGAGCTGGACACGAAGGCTGTTTGGCTCAGGGACATAGGGCACAATCCAGAGTAACTACGGGGAGTCCTTGCTCCGGTGTAAGAACAATTTGCTGTGGATTGCAGTATGAATTTTCCATAGGTTTTCATTAGATGGTTCAGTAATTATGGGTACACGTAATGTCTCTTACGTGCTCCCGTAGTTACTCTGGATTGTAGGGATAGGCTGGCAATCCCTGGGGCTTACTGGGGCTTAAACTGCAAAAACCTTAAAGGTAGTAAGGCTTGGGATATAGTGGGCAATTTGGGTACCTTCACCTTGACTCCTTTCAGTGGTATAGCAAGGCAGGTGCAGGAGGTGCAGTTGCACCAGGCTATAAGTTTTTTTGAAAGGGTACAAGGTAAGCTTGACACTAGTAAAAAAAATTATGAAAAACAGGGTATGAGTGAAAGATAATACCATCATGTTATATTGGAAAGGTAATTTAATGCAGAATGCAATGAAACAAACTGCATTGGACTATCTATATTCTGTCCAAATTTATGACCAGTTAACCTGAAAATGAAAATACAGACTATGGAAAGACATGTACTAGTGGCATGCCTTTAGCTCTCACTGTACAGAAGCAGAAACCATCAAAGTTCTAATATTTTGAGTGGTTAAGACAGAAAATTTGGAAAAGTATTTAATGCCCATAAGCCATAAACTCAAAAAATATAGCGGGAATACAAAATTGGTAGCCAGAACACCTCTGTCCCCAGGATTCCTGTTGTCAACCCATGTCTGACTTCATGTGTTTGGATTAACACTGAAGAAAGTAATTTCTAAATGGCAGGTTGTTTTCATAGTGTTGATTTCAGAAGCCTTGTGTATGGTTTGGCAGGTTTGGGGGGGAGCATACAGAACTTGAGGGAAAGAGGGTTTTTGTTTCCTGATCAGCCTTTAAAAGCAGTGGGTAGATCTCAAATAAAGAAGAAATTTTATTGCTTCTTCCCCAAAGATTGTTGCACATAGGATTTGGGCAGAGTGTTCTGATTCACTGCTTAATACATCCAGTCCCTACAGACTACGGAGTAATCATTCTCAGCTTGCTCTAATCCCCTGGTAGTTCACATAACAGAGCAGAGATCTTGCAGTGAAATGAGTCGATACAGAGTTTAGATGTGGATAAACAGAAGCACCACATTGTGTGATGCTGACTTTTCCCCTCTCCAGTTCTTCTTTTTGCATTTTGGGTACTACATGTAGAAATGTTTTGAAATCTCTTCTACTGCAACTTGCAAGGAATGAGAAAAGATTATTGTTGCTCTAAAAAATGTTCTTGCTGTTTAGCAGGCACAGATGTCTGTCTATGATGAACAGGGATGGGGGAAGGAAAGTAATGGGGCAGGAAAAGTGTCAATCAAGCTTTGGAGGGGGTTCAATAGTAGTACCAGAATATACCATATCCTATGCTCCTTCCTGTGCCCAATCTGCTGTCTTGGACTTGCACCGGCTAACATAGCTAGCATGAGTCTGCAGGGCAGGGCTTATGCCAAGGCAACTGTCCCCTTACCTCCAAGAAACTTTCCACATGCTGAATGTCCCCATAGGATGCAGCATACGCTGCACTGACACTGCTACAAGGTTTTCTTGCTTTGCTTTCTTTCTTTCTCAGCATTCAAGTTATACCCATTTTCCCCCCTTGGTCATTTTTTATGTGAACATTACTTCTTCTTAGCTCTGCATTTTCCAAGTATTGCAATATGTTCATTACATTTTCATAGTACAGTAATTCAAATTTACATTTCCATGTTTCAAATCCAATCCGAATAATTTTGATTTATTATTTTAAACATTTGCTGAACATGAACTTGGAAGGTGCTGGTAGAAATGGAGGAAAATGTGCTTGCTGACAAATGTAATGAACAAAAAGGGAAAGATGAAATTTGGCACAAAGATTGATTAGCTAAACCTAGAATTGATAATTGTGATTATGGGCAAAATCCATAGCAGTTACGGGTCCACACAGTTACATTACCCTCTAGTGTTATCTTATGGAAAGTCATCTGCTCTGGAGCAAGGGGCTTAATTTCACTTTAGGATATAGCCCTATATTACAGACAATATAATAGTTGCAATCCTAAACACAATTTCCTGGGTGTAGGCTGAATTAAATATAATAGGACTTCTGAGTAGTCTGGTTTAGGATTGCACTGAAAATCAATTTCCACATATTTTTGTGCCTTGTTCGAGGCCCTTCACACATCTAGACTGACTTGGCTTTTTGATTTTTTTCCTTTCAGATCTTTCCCCTGCTGAACTTTCCTGAATACTAGGGTAAACTAGACATGATCTTACACATGTTTCTTCTATGACCCTGATTTTTTAAGGAAATCATGGAGAGGAAGAAATGATGAAACTGTGGCATAAAGAATGACCAGCTACTCTAAGACTGAATGAAGTTAGTAGTCAGGGTTGGATGCCAGATGGGAACATACGGGGTGGTGAGGCTCACATGCTCCTCATCCAGCAGTGCCATAAACAGCCAATCAGCTGCAACAAGTTTCTGCCCCACTTACTTGGAAAGGGCAGAGTCAAAAGCAGTGGTGCTCAAGGTGTGCCTCCATCCTTCTATTTAAAGTAGACCATGGAAAATGGCAGCAAGTGGCACTGTAACCTTGGTTGGGTGCAAGTACTGAAGCTTCTTCCAACCCTCACCAGGGTTTTGGATCACACTGTTATCAGACACCTATTTTAAAAAGAAATCAAAGAAAATAATGCATTTTGAGTCACATCTAGTTTGATTATAATTGCATAGAAATACATGTGTGAATCCATATTGCACACAGATGCATTCAATGGAGCTTGGAGCAATTGTAGCACATCCAAGATTTGTCACCTAGCTCTGTTAGTATTTAACTAGTAAGAATTGTGTAACACCTCAAAGTCTGCAATGTCCTACAGGAAACTGTAGATTAATCTGGCTTCCTTCAACAGCTTTTCAAATGAAATTGGTGAGGCAAATCATATTATGAAGAAATGCACTTTAGATGCTTGCCTTTAGCACATTCATTAGAGCAAGGCAAGGTTGTGAATTTTTGTTATTTGCTACCTAGTGCCAGACTGCCAACTTATAATGTGCTCCTTGTTAACTGGCAATGTAACTGGTTTTTTATTAAAATAGAAGCCAAGAGTATCCCACATCATCCTTGTGCATTAGCTAAGGTGCTTGCATTGGTTAGTAATTACTTAATTATAATGCCATTTCCTAGACTTTGTGCTTCCATAATCACAAATGTTACAGAGAGAGTTAATGTCTGCAACCAAAAGAATTTTGTTGTCTATGCTGAATTAATAAGGAAAAATCAGAGGACCAGGCCTTTGCACAGCTGCAAATGTGGGTTGAGAAGGGAAAAATGAATCCAGAAAAAGTAAATATATGCTGCCATGTAATGAGCTTTGTCTCTGTTTAAGATCACATCAGTTTTCCTGATACCATCAGTGTATATATTAGTGGACAATTACATAAGCAGAACACACACACACACACAAAAATCTGTGTTTGGGGAGTATGAAAATCAGCTACATTATCAGATTGATCAATTTGCTATAGGATGTTCAACATCAATGAGATTGTGCTGCAACAACATTTAATGCATTTCTGAGACAATTTCCAAGTTCCCATACACACATCTGTACACTTTCATGATGCCATCTCTTTCAACTCATTGAAGCCATTTTCTTATTTTGTGTGTTTTGTGTTTGATACTAGCAGCATTCATCCATTTTGTTTCTCAGGATTGTAATCGCTCTCATGGGCTAACTTGCACCATCCTACTTGGTTATTTTCCAGGTAGATAGGAAATGATACAGAAACAGAACAAGATGTTTTAAGGTTGGTGTAACAAAATGGACTGGAACATTTTAAGAAAAATGTAGTAACCAAAACCTATGCATGCCTACCAAAAGTAAGGTCCATAACTGATCTTATCTCAATGTGAATGAAATTGACCCTTTTAATTTAATTATTATTATCTCTTTAAATCTAAGCAGCAGTTACAATCCAAGTGTCAAGTACTTTCCTGTCATTTCTTCTGGAGACTGACCAGATAGATAGATGAATAGACAGATAGACTGATAGATGGATAGATTGATTGGTTGATTTTTGTGAGATCAGCAATCTACAGTAAGTTCCTGATGAACTCTTAGGTGGAAGTTAACTGCACCATTGATTTGTTAATTTCTAACTTGGCAATACCAACCAGCACTTCGTCCTCTCATGTCTACTTGACTCTGTTTTTTCAGACTGCCTCCTTGATGAGGTCATATATCTGCACAGGTAACTGTTTTACACCTGTTGACAAATATAAATAATTCATACAGTGTCTCTAAAATCTCTATATTATTTTTACCCTTCCCTTTTATTTTCTCATTATTCAGTGGCCCAAAGACCTTTTGGCAGGTTTCCTTTGATGTATTTAAAGAAGCTTTTATTGTTTGCTTTGATGTTCTTAGTCATGCATTACTCATATCCCTTTTTTGCATTCCTGATTGTGTACATTTCTTTTGTTAGAGTATGTGTTCTTTTTTGCTTTTCTCATTTGGATAGGACTTCTACTTTTTACAGGAAGCCTAATTGCCTTTTATAACTCCCCTGGCTCTTCTTGAAGGCCATGCTAATTCCTCTGGGACCTGATGATGCCTTTCCTACTCAGTGGTATACATTCTCATTCAATATTTGCTATTGTGGCTTTATTATGCTTCCTAAAAATATAAGACCCTCTTCTAGCCCAATCCACTAGAACTCCCTTCAAAGCAAAGCAGCAGCATCCGCTCCTGCAACTTGGCTGCGCACGCCTCCACTTTCACTCTCCCCAGAGATGCGGGCAGCCAGGCCAGGTCCCAGGAGTGGATGCTCCATCCATGCCTGGCTCACACCTTAATGAAGTGCTGCTTCTAAGCCAATATTAAACCTTGTGAACCCGGGGCAGCCCCTAACCCCCCAGAGCACCCTCCCACCAGGCACCAGCAGCCTACCCACGTCAGCCCAATCCTAGCCAGGTCTACTCAGAAGTGAGCCCATTAAGTCAATGGAGCTTAGTCCTGAGATAGGGAGGGGGTCCTTGCCTATACAGCCCAGTCTTTCCCGACTTACCTCTCCCACCTTCCTTTCCCCATACTTGCATGTGTTGTGTTGCTGCAAACTGCTTTGAGGACATCTTGCAGGTTAAAAGGTTTTCAGTTTTAAAAGTGTTGAAATTAAGTACAGGAAAGAAATACAGTGATAACTCGCATAACGAGTGCCCCGCATAACGTATGTTCCAGGTAGCTAGCATACAGTTATGCAGGGCCTCTGCCTCTCATAACAAGGCATGATTCATCTAACGAGCACCGGCCAGCAGTCCTTTAATGTTTAAAGGGCTGTGAACCAGTGCTCATTAGATGAATCATTCCGGCCTTCTGGGAGGATGGGAGGGTGCTTGGGGGGACTGGGGAGAGATACAGGCAGGCTGCAGCTAGGTTTCGCTGAGCTGCAGCTGTGACTTTAAAAGACTGGCTTCCTAGAGAGCGCCAGGCTTTCTAGAGAGTGTGTGCTATGGGGTGGATCATCCGGTCACCCGCACGCGTTCTATAGCCTCTCTCTGTCTCTGCCTCTCTAGGAAGCCTGGCTTTTAAAGTGGCAGAGACAGAGAGAGGCTAGAGAGCGTGCTCAGATGACTGGATGCTCCGCCCCGTAGAGCATACTCTCTAGGAAGCCAGACATTTAAAGTGGCAGCTGTGGCTCGGTGAAACCGAGCCATGGCTGCCTGTATCTCCTCCCCAGTGCCCCCAAGCACCATCCCACCAACATGACCAACAGCAGCCAGCCCAGGTAATTGTCTTTAGGATTGCAGCCTCCTAAGCATGTCTACTCAGAAGTAAGCCCCATTGTGTTCAATGGTGCTTACTTCCAGGAAACTGTCTTTAGGATTGCAGCCTCCTAAGCATGTCATCTCAGAAGTAAGCCCCATTGTGTTAAATGGGTCTTACTCCCAGGAAAGTCTCAAAAAGAGGCAAAAGCAAAGTGTCATTAGACAGGTTCCTTGTTCAAACTGCTATAAAAGACACCAGTGACTCTTTAATTGTAAGTTAGTCATCCTTTTATTTTTCTGTTTTATTCTACATACAGTAAATAACAGTGTTTTATTAAAGTTAATTGTGTTATATTACAGTGTTTTGAATTAAGTTCCAGTGTTTTGTTATCATTTTTACATCCAGTTAATATTTTTTGGGTTGTGGAACCAATTGTCTGACTTTCCATTATTTCCTATGGGAAAATCCGATTCACATAAAGAGTGTTTCACATAACAAGCATGCTTCCAGAACAAATTAAACTTGTTATGTGAGGCACCACTGTATGAGTATTTTTTACATGTCCAACATTTGTTATACATTTTTGGGTGTCCTATATTTTTAAATGGGTAGGAATTCTGGCTTGAGGGACAGGAATTTTGGGGAGCTGGGGGGTTAATTTTGGGTTCAGCAACTAGTCACCCTGATATAACACACCCATAGGATTAGTCCATTAATTTTTTCACAATTTTTTTTACTTGTTCCCTCATTTTTGAGAACACCAACACCAACATGTCTGTTTTAGACTTCCCTGGGAACTCTACCATGAGTCTACTCTACCATGAGGTGAACCTGAACATCAGAGATATTTGAGTATGTTTTAGAATTAGGGCACAATCAAGAGGGAGGGTAGTGAGAAGTGCCCCAGCTGGACTGCCCCAACTATTCTGAATCCAGAGCAGAAAGTTATGCTGCATCCGGAGAGTCAGGAAGCCTGGGCTGTCCTAACTTCTCCACAGCATGCTCAGTAGGCACCAAATCAGTGACACCAGGGGAGGGCTTGCTCCCTAGGAGACCTCCCTCAGATCATACTGAACAAGGAACAGCTGTGGTGCCTGCCTTAAAATGAAACCCAGAACTTTCTGACAACCAATATCAGCTGCAGCATGACACTGCAGGAGGATGAGCGCAAGGGGCTTGTTGGAGTGGCCTGCTGTATCCCCAGGTTAGTGGGCTGCCTTGGTTGTGTCATATCCTGAGGTTGAGAGGCAGTGGTTGCAGCTAGCCTGGTGAAGAACTCAGATTTTTGGTCAACACTGCCATTCTTACTCTGGCTAATCATGGACCCCTCTGGGTCTACTCATTACTATACCTGCTCTTGAGTTGGTATAACTGAGGAGCTG
Source organism: Cryptoblepharus egeriae (assembly GCA_030015325.1). NCBI lineage: Eukaryota > Metazoa > Chordata > Lepidosauria > Squamata > Scincidae > Cryptoblepharus > Cryptoblepharus egeriae. Next base: position 63,213,836 of record JAREYC010000001.1, on the reverse strand, counting down.
GAAGAGGGCATTTCTGCCCTGGAAACAGACTCTGGATACCGAGTAACTGCTCTGCCCTCGGCAATGCTAAACATGCCCTCAACATGCATCTCCTGAACTGCCTAGGCTGGCCCAGTTAGTGCAGTCCAGGTTACCTGTCTTGGGGCAGCCAATGTTGCCTTAGGATGCCCCAAGGCTTCTCTAGCATAACTAGGTGCCCCATGTTGGACTTGGGCCACCCCAGTGATAGATAGTGCAGCTCAAGTGCACTTCTGGATTGCAGCCTTAGTTCAGAATAACACTTCCAAATGTTGGTAGCATTGCTAATTTCTCATGAAGTGCATATTCACCTTAAATTTTGCCAGCCTTTCTGGGCCAGTTAATAGGCTGTGAGATGCAGCTTTTGCATATCTGTTTCCTTCACCTAATTCCAGGTGTCAGCAATTCATGCTGTTGCTACCTGGACAATTATTAATCTGAACGTTTTAGGGAAGCAGCTCATTCTAAGTGATCTAGAATATGCTGCTGCTGATAATGAAGAAATAATTGACAGGTATATGTAAATATGGCAGAAAGAACTTAAGGAAACAGAGGGAAGGATATAGATTTAACTACTCTACCAGTCATAATCCCCAATTAACTAAATTTCCAGTAGGCCTTCAAAACAATACTGCATGTCAGTGGTCTTCAACGTTTTTGGCCCCAGGGACCAGTAGTGTGGAAAAGAAATTTTCCAGGGACCAGCCCAGGGCTGGGGAGAGAGTTCTGCCTCTGGCAACCTGGAAGGGGGGGTTTCCCCATATAGAGCACAGCACAGCTGTCTCCAGCTGCAAATCCCAATAAATGGAGCTATTGCTAGGTTACTGTAGATAGGATTGCAGGTGAAAGCCCAACGTCTCAGTGCATGTCTACTCAGAGCAGGGATTTTCAACCTTTTTCAGCGCAGGATGCATTGAAAACGCACAAAGCCATCCTAGTCACTCTTTTTGGAGAGTAAGCCTCATTGACTATAATGGGACTTATTTCTGAGTAACAGGCATTGGATTGAACTCTGAGGCTGCAGTCCTCCAACAGAGCCCTCCTGCTGTGAGAAGGGCAAGACGCACTTAGAGGAGTCCTCTTGTGGAACAGTCAGGCAGCTGCCAAGGATCTCCAGTGGTCTCCAGAATAGGGGCTGAGAAACCCTGCTGTATGTCACCCCTCACATCCTAAATATTTGCATATTGCATGGTACTCCAGCAATATCATCAGCGGCAGTGGTAACAGTCTAATATTGGGGTTTGCTCTGCATCTTTCTGGGTTATTTTGCATTTATGAAATAGGCATACATTGTGGAAAGTTTGGACGAATATCCCTATCCAGAGGGTTCTGTTCCAGAACCATCAGTGGATCAATAGCTTTAAATACCAACTTCCAGGTTTCTTGCTCCTCCACTGATGACCCGAAATGTATGTTTCGATGCTGTACCACTTTCAGCCAGTAGATGGGGTGAATAATGGAATCTAATGGAATGAAATTATGGCTGAATGCTGTACAGTATACATACGAATACATTCTGGGGCAAGGAGGAACAAGGAACCTGGAAGTGGGTCTTTAAAGCTGTGTAATTTAACAGCACGAAGTGTAAAGAAGTGCAATTTAACAGCACAAAGGTAGGAAATTTAATTTTGGCGCTTTCTTCCTTCTTACAAGACATTTAAAGCGGACCCAAGTATCAGTAGTTAGTGAAATCAGTGGATGCCAAATCAATGAGGCACAACCTGTATTTATGCGGCTCTCAATGAAGACAAATGAAAAATACAGCTGAAAAATTCGATCAGGTTGAAATTTCCTAGTTTGAGAAACTCCCCCTTTCCAGTACAATGGTACCATGAATAAAGAGCATCTTGAATAAAGAGCATTTTGTATAAAAGCAAAATTTTCTCAGAAATTTTGACTTGCTTAAAGAGCACTGTCTTGAATAAAGAGCACTTCTGAGGAAGTTTGGAACAGGCTTCCATGGCAAGGGAACCCACAGGGGGGATGAGGAGACTAGCTTGATCTATAGTGGAGCCCTGGGCAAAGTTTGGAATAGGTTTCCATGGCCAGGAAACTCCTGGCAGGTCCAGGGGGAGCAGCCTGAGCCAGGTTTGTATGTGGGATCTGTGTGTGGCAGTGTGGAAGGTGTACCTTATCAGTGTTCTAGTGCTGCTCCATATCAGCAGCTTAGGAATGTTAGTTGCACATAAAGACAAAGATTCCATTGAGCCAAAAGTCATCCCCCTCTCTGTAACCCCTCACACCAGCCATGAAGGTTTTCAAAGATACAGTACGGTTCAGTACTGTACGGTATTTTCCTTATTGCAGTGTTGTGTGTTACTGTATATTACAGTGTTTTATACTGTGTTATATTGCAGTGTTTTGTAATCATTTTTATAAACAGTTAATATTTTATATGAATATTTTTTGGCTTGTGGAACCAATCATCTGAGTTTCCATTATTTCCTATGGGAAAATCCGCTTCACATAAAGAGCATTTCGCATAACAAGCATGCTTCTGGAACAAATTAAACTTGTTATGTGAGGCACCACTGTATATGAAAGAGTAGAAGTAGTGCCTGTTCTTTGTTCATGTTTGTGTGTGTATGCACACATGCACGTACATTTGTATGCACACATGCATGCATGTGAGGAAAATTGAACATCTTCTGGTTGCTTTCTCTTTCTGATAATAATCCTAACGATAGGTACTATTGTGGAGTCATCGCACCTGCTCCGAATACATTTTTTGAGAAAGAACTTTCCCATTCTCTGAAAAGTGCCTCTGGGTTTTTTTGCCACCAATGTTCATGAATATGAGAGTAAACAAATGCCAATGAAAAAGAAGTTGAAGCCCATCCAGAAAAGCGCTTGGATGGCTTAAGAACCCTGTATAGTAGAGATACCCATGATGGATCCCTAGCTGATTATTTTGTATTCATAACATTTACTTTGGTATGTTTTTGAATGTCTGGGGAAGGGGAATCATTTTATTTTGATATTCTGAGAATGGGATACAGAGATATGGGACTGGAGAGAGCACAGCAAATGGATTAAATCAAGAGGAGATTACCCTGGGGGGCTCAGGAAAAGAAGTTTGAGAGTCTTTTGAAAATTGAAGAATCACATTGATTCTGTAGATTTTACATGAGGAAGGAGAGTCCTTGCTAGGGGAAATCTGCCCTCCCCTATATGTCACTGTGAGAGAAGGTACGTAATGTATGCACGATGCTTTGAAACAAAACAGCATTTATCCTCTCCTCTTCAATGACAGCTTTAAATATCAGATGATTCTCATGGCAGATGACAAAAAGAGAGAGAAAGAAGAAAGTGCCTTGTTCGCTTTGATCAAATTTAAGACTATCATCCTGTTGATGCTTCTGATGTTGTTCTCTGTGTTGTCTATGAGCTTAGGGACAGAAAAAACCTGTAATGAGAATGATTTCTCCTCCAATGTTGTTCTTGTTTTGTTTATGGATTTAATTAAGAACGGAAACGGGTTAGACATGCATGCTTTCCACCCCCTTTAGCATTTAGGGGAAAGCAGACGTGATGGTCTTGGTGCTATCCAATTTTCACAGAGCATGGCCAGTTCAAGCAAATTAAAATGTGTATCTATTATCATTGACCTTCTCATTAACCACTCATCAATGGTGAGGACAGTGATTATATTGTTGGTTGTTTATTTCCAGAGTGCCTACAACATCTAGGCATTACATATAATCTGAAACAACACACTAGCCTGCTGTTCAGGCTTCTACTTGCCCTAGTGGTGTGGTATTTGCAGCCACACTGCACCTTCCTCTTTGACCTACTCACCTTTTAGCTGTGAGGAACTACAAATGAAGACAGGATTGCAACCCAAACTTCAACTTAGGCCAGTCTATGCCCTGGCATAAGTCCTGTGCTGACTTGGGGGTGTCACATAAAGTGATATAAGACACTTCTGCCTCACTCCCAGGGGATTAGGCTAACTCATAGGCATACAAAGTTTCCCAATACCACCAAGGGAAGATAGGTCAGGTGAGTTAGGCTGGCCTAAATTTCTTAGGATTGCACCCATAGTAATATTGGTCTATCCCACTATTGTCTCCTATGATGAGCATTTCATTTAGTACAGTAGATATAGATTCCCTTCAAAGTATGGATTTATATTATATGCCAGAATTCTGTCCTACTCTCTTGGTGTGAAGGCTGTATCTTGTTAAGATGTATAAAACAATATGACAGGCAACATTATCTGGATGTGTTTGTGCCACAGTGAGAATATTTTTTTCTTCAGCATTTAAGCATTCAGATTTTCTTATTGCATTCTATGTGTATCTTGCCGAAAGATTTGTCTGCTCCAGTTCCCTGCTGTGCTGTGTTTCCAACCAATACTCCTTTCATCCTCCTTTAAATATCCCTTTACAAGTTGTCAATCAGGGTTCCGAAGCAATCCTTCTCTTAGGCCTGGATCCCTGACAAATACAGCTTAATCTCCACTAAGTGGTCTACCAAAAAAAGCATGTCTGGTTTACAGCTTGATCCTGTAACTATGTTCCTGTTACAGGGATCTGTTGCGTCATGGTTGTGGTAAAGTTGTGCTGACATATTAGGCATTCCCCGCAGCAAAAGGTGAAAACAACATTTGCAGAAACAAGGATAGCATAGCAACATCAATAGACACTTCACAGAATCGGTGGCAACCCACCCACCGCTCACCAGTCACAGCATGTTACTCTGACAATGCTCCCATATTAACTGTTGGACGGGTGACTGTGGCTTGAAGATAATGTGCAATTGTGAGTTGCTGCAAGAAATAGATAGTAGAAGATAGAGAGCAAGGAGTAGATAGATAGTTCCATCACTAATATTCTTCCAGTCCCATGTTTTTATTTATTGGTGGTACACCTAATGCCCCAATTTGGTGGTTCAGCTGCTGTTGAAAGATTATCCATAAGAATATATCACACAAGTTGTATAGTGAGTTCTGCTGAATCTTTATATTGAGTTCATTCATAACTAATTTGATCTGATTGTGATCTTTGCAAAGGAAAGCAGAGTCATTAAAGTTTGGCCAGCTCCCCAGATTTTCAGGTGGAGAGGAGAGAATTACAGAAGTCATGCACTGAGGCATATTCCATGCTTGAGTCTCCCTTAATTGGTTGAGTGAGGTGCCTAGACCCTGTATTCACTACTGCAGTTATAGTGGACAACTATGAGCACAATCCTAACCATGTCTACTCAAAAGTAAGTCCCGTTGTCTTACGCCCAGGAAAGTGTCTTTAGGATTGCAACATACGAGGTGTTTCCTGTGAGATGTTACATGTAGCCCTATGGGACTGTACCATAAGGGTTCCAATAAAATTACATGTATTCTTCCTTTTTAAAAAATAAAAGTAAAAATCTGTGAGCATTGTGCTGGAGGTAATCTAATCAGTGGGGCTTACTTCCAGGGAAGTGCAATTAGAATTGCAGCCAAAATCTGATAGCTTACTTGCCATTCTTCACACAGTTGGAAAACCCAGCACTATTTCCAAAGATAGTTTCCTTTGTGTTCACCATTATTCTTAGCAGCTCCGGTCACTTTAGTCAACAAGCTGTTTTCTCAACAACAAAAAACACACTTTTTCAGCTCTATGCTGCATTTCTGGAGACATTAAGAGTTTAGTTGTCCCAGCTGCATACTGTTGCTCCAGTTAATTCTTTGTCACTGTCTTCTATTCTCATTTCCAGCTTCCTTTCGTGCACAGGGCTATTACTTTAGCTTTCACTAAACTTCAGTGAGCACATCCCTTTATTGTTACCATGACATGTTCTTTTAGTTAAAACTCTCAGGATCCCTATTGCATATCCTTTACTTTACTCAAAGATCCTAAGAAAATCTGCTCCCATTGATAATATACCTAAACGAGGCTTGTACTACACCCTAGGTGGGGCAGTAGCAGAGGCCTCCTAAAGATCAGGGAGCTTTTGTTCTGTTACTCATGGAAAACATCTGCTTTCCTGATGAGTCTTCTCAGTTCTGTGCCAGCTGTTTGGCTGGCACAGAACAGAGAACCATAAAGTTGATCCAGGGGAAGAGGTTGTTGTTGATGGAGGGTGGGGTGAGTTGCTGCCTCTCTTGTGCTGTTGATCTGCCTCACTCCTCCTTCCTCTCCTGTTCTACCTCTTCCCTGCTTGGAACCTCTTCCATTCCTCCCCATCATTCCTACCAACCGCTCACGTTCCTACCTTGCCCAGAGTGACCAGATGCCAAAACCTCAAAAGGAGGACAAGGTCTTGGATTCCTCTCAGCCAGGCCTTTCCGGCAGACAATGGCGCATTTGCCATGGGTAAAGCCACAATATTGGGCACTTTCACATTCCCATAGTGCTCAATCCATATTTTTTATTTTTAGGATTTTTTGGCTAATATTTCAAAACCGATTTTTGCATTGTATTCTGCTATTCAATAAGAATCCAATGAAATATGACATAATGGGATACTGCACATCATTGCAAATTTCCAAAATGAAGCAAAAATGGAGGACGATGAAGCCCTTTTGGCGGATACGTGGACAGGAGGCTTAAAAAAAGGACAAATCTAGAAATTTCCGGTCATATGGTCACCCTGACCTTGCCTGGCACTGGTGAATGGCATCTTTGCCACTGATGACCATGTGTGCAGCCTCCAGCAATTTCACTGGCAGCCTTCTCATGCTAGTGGCATCAGTGAGCATGACCATTGCCAGTGGAGCATTTACATTGCCAGTGCAATGAATAGGATTATGAATAGGATTGGGCTGCTTAAGAATGCAGATCTAACAAACCAGTGGTGGGCCTGGCCTGGCCCAAGATCCGGTTCTCCAGAAGTGGGCGGAGCCGGGGAGGTTTTTAATTTAAAAATTAAAAAAAATTAAAAAAATAAAATTACTTACTTCTGAGTAGACCTGCATAGGATGGGGCTCTGAGGCTGCAGTCCTCTCCACACTGTCCTGGGAGTAAGTCCCATTGACTGTCATGGGACTTACTTCTGAGTAGATCTGCATAGGATGGGGCTCTGAGGCTGCAGTCCTCTCCACACTGGCCTGGGAGTGAGTCCCATTGACTGTCATGGGACTTACTTCTGAGTAGACCTGCATAGGATGGGGCTCTGAGGCTGCAGTCCTCTCCACACTGGCCTGGGAGTGAGTCCCATTGACTGTCATGGGACTTACTTCTGAGTAGATCTGCATAGGATGGGGCTCTGAGGCTGCAGTCCTCTCCACACTGGCCTGGGAGTGAGTCCCATTGACTGTCATGGGACTTACTTCTGAGTAGACCTGCATAGGATGGGGCTCAGAGGCTGCAGTTCCATCCACATATAAAGACTGTTAAGTATAGATAGATAGATAGATAGATAGATAGATAGATAGATAGATAGATAGATAGATAGATAGATGGGAGAAAGGGGGAGGGGAGAGAGAGAGGAAGGGAGTAGAGAGAGAGAAAGGGGGAGGGAGAGAAAGAGAGGAAGGGAGAAGTAAAGAGAGAGAAAGAAAGAGGGGGAGGGAGGGGGAAAGAGTTGAGGGGGCACCTGGGGAGTCCCCAGGTTTCTGGGAGTCCCCCAGAAACGGAGCAGGGAGGGGTAATAGCGGAGGGGACAGGCAGGGGAGAAGATGCTTGGACTCTCATGCAGGGGGGCTGCCTGGGCTTCTCCTGACCCAGGAAAGTGTCTTTAGGATTGCAGCCTTTGGCTTGGGGTCTCCCAGGAAAGTGCAGCCAAAGGCTGCAATCCTAAAGACACTTTCCTGGGTCAGGAGAAGCCCAGGCAGCCCCCCATGCTATTCCTCCCTCCCTGCTCCGTTTCTCCCTGCTCCTTGCCTCCGTTTCTGGGGGACTCCTTCAGCCGGCGATCAGCCAGGAGAGGCCCCAGGGCAGGGAGGAAGCTGGTGGGGAGGGGGCTGCCTGGGCTTATCCTGGCCCAGGAAAGTGTGTTTAGGATTGCAGCCTTCAGCGTTTACCTGGGAGTAAGCCCTGTGTGAGTAGTGCCTCCGCTCCTCCCTCTCTTCCCCCTCCAGGCTGAGAACAAGCTGAGCCCATGGGAGATCGTGGAGGGAGCAGGTCAGGGCGGGCAGGCGAGTGAACAGGCAGGCAGCCCCTCGACATGGTGGGTGCCCGCCCGGCGGTGGGGATGGCTCTTCCCCCTCCCTGCTGCTCTCACCTCGCAGCCACTCAGCAACAGCGAGGCAGGAGGGTGGGAACGAGGCCCCGAACCGGTCTTCTCTCTTCCTTCTCCAACCAGCACATCCGGCTCACCAGCAGCCGCCAAATTCCAAGAACAGGCTGGCGAGAGCCCCTGCGAATAGGCATCTGCCCACCTGTGTAACAAACACTATTTACATGATTGTTGAGTAATATGGGGAGGACAACAACTCCTGCATGCTATCTTCTTCTGCCAGATCTCTTGCTGCAGCTTTAAGAGAGTTGGTCTGAAATGTTTTGTGTGGCCCTAGAGAAACGCTCTCAAAGGTGTAATAGCCATACTATAATTTTCTGAAGGGAGCCTTTGTTTACACATTTGCTTGCAAAATGCTGAAATCTATTCTTTCTAACACCTCCTCAAAGTGTTGTGCTGTCTTTTGTGTACAGCAAATACCACCTGTAGTCCCACTTCACATATCCCCTCTCTCACATATGTCTGGGAGCACAATGAAAAGTGTTTTTTCCCCAAGTTAAAAAAGAATCACACCTAAAAGGTCTTTTTAAAGGAGTTATTGATTTTTGGAAGCCTTCCACTCATTTCCTGTGATGAAAAACCAGCTATTGATAGGCACAAATAGGCTTCTTGCAAGGTTTTGTGTCGGTGCCTTGTTACTTCAAGTCAAACTGTACAGACTGAAGGAAGTAACACCATTTAAAATAACTAAGAGGAAAACAACCCGGAGAAGAAAATGTTCTGACAGGACAAGTTACTTTGGTCTTAAATATAACACTTAGAATTTCTCACCGCGCTTTCACCAGATGTTATTTGCAATGATACCAACAAATTCCTCACTGCTGATGTTGGCCTTGAACAGAGGTTATTAAACACCCTCAGATGTCCATTAACATTTTCAGGGTGAAACAGTCTGCAGTGGAGGTGAAAAGGTTCACCCAGATTCAGCACAGAATATGCCTTAGGAACATCAAGTTCTCAGGCAGCTATTTTATTAAGCTGTGAGAGCATCTCCCTCAACTCTCCTTCTCAGAACAATACAGTATCAGATTGATCCTCCTACCCCATTTTCCTTCCTGCAGTGCTATTTAGAAGCTCTGAATGGAAGCTTTGTCATACCATTACGGAGAAAATAAGCCATGATAATGAAGTCAGAAATTTCATCTTGAGATCACTGTAGCATGGAATCGCTCAGGTCTCTCTGGAGTCACTTCGCTGGCCATGCCTGGCAAGTTCCCAAGAATGGAGAGGCATCTTGCTAACTTGATTAAACTCATATTGATGACGCTAAATATAGAAAGTTTATATGTGCTAGACAATGTGCATATTTATTGCATGTCTAGGAACACCAATTTGATCAATTGCATGCAAGACTTCATAAGATTTATACAAGATATTACCACAATGCCCCCTCACCTCAGTTACTGACCAAAGTAGCACCTCAATTATATATATCAGGGGGAGACAAATGTCTATTCAGACCAGCAGGGTATCTGTTTGCAAGTATCTTCCTTGTTCTTCTTTTCAGATGAGGAAACACTTTAGGAAAGGGACTAATCATAACTTTTTGCAAGTGACAGGACTGTTGCATCCAGTATAACAGCGGCCTGATCAAAAGCATTCCTCAATTGAATATTTGTACGCCAGACTTTTTTTTGTAAATGTATATGTATATTCATACATACTTGTTATTTTTAAAATGCAAAAGTATGGTTAAGGTGGGATAACAGGCTTTAGATATATAACATGGAGTTATTATAGAGACATTTTTCACCTTTGTCAGAGGTCTCTTTGACAGGAATCTGAAAAAAGTCTTGATCAGATAAGCTGCCTTTTACTAAATTAGACCATTGATCAGACCTTGACCATTTGGACCTTGTTAGTATTCCCTACATTAAACCCAGCAGTGTTACTCCAGGGTTTTAGGCAGACAGCTTTCCCTTTCCTACATAAGAAACTGTTTTTCCCTTTTCAACACAAGAACCCTAAACACGTAAACTTTTGTATGCAAACTGGATACACTGCTAAGAAGCTGGGGCTTCTTTCCTCCTGTGCCATCTGCATAGTAGTGGAACTGTGAAACTCCCTGCCCCAAGAGAGATATATCTTACCCTTGCTGTCCTGGCTTTTTCTGGACTATGAAAACACATTTACAGTAGGCAGGCATTTATCTTTGGCTGGCTGAGTCTTAATAGATTGTTTTCTTCCAGTTCTGCTCCATGCTTGATTAACTTGTTTTGATTAAGTGTAATGGATTATTTTGCTGAGTTCATTTTGTTTTTAAATGATTGCCACCTGGTTTGAACACTTAGGGTGGAGAGGGAGGTGTTGGATAGAATCTTACGTTCACAGGTAATCTATCATGATATCATATTGTCCAAGGTCCCATTGTAGGAAATGTTGTAATCATCACAACATCGCACATTCCCAAATCCCTGTTCAAAACCAGCAAGTCTTTCAAGTATACTATTTGGCACAAGATTTCAACCTCAATTAGCAGGTATTAATGGGACTGATTGTTCAGTGAAATTCAGAGACTTGTGTCGACACTTCCTTGCATTAGGAGTGCCATAATGCCAAAGACAGACATCTGTGATGTGGGCACCTGCATAGCCTCCTCGTTCTTTCCCTTAAGTTCAGATCACCTCAGTGACTTTGGCAGAAGAGAAAGCTTATAGCTATCTCTTAAAATAACTCACTGGGAAAGTAGTTAACCTCTGGTCTGCCATCTCACCATTCATGTTTGTGTGCCAGCTCTGCTTCCTTCCATTCACAGTTCAAAGCCACCTGATTACCTGCCTAATAAAGTGGGAGAGAAGGTAATCGCCATTGACATCCACCAGCTTGTGGAAATCTGTAAATATGCCAGGATGGTTCTTTGCAGTCCTGAGGCTTGTGCCACCAAGTGAAATAGAAGCATCAGATAGAGCCCACTGCTGCCACTTAATTTGTTATGGCTTGATGCGCAGACAATCCTTTCTAAAGACCCCTTTACCTTCCCCCTCTGTTTCCTTTACATCCATTGCTAAAAGGCTCTGTCTGCTTTGTACAGCTGCTGTGCCAAAGGTTGATGCTTCAAGCAGCTTTATTCTTTGCCTTTTGCAGTCTGGTCCCCAGCTGGTGAAAATGATAGCAGCCTCACAAACATCTCAGTCTAAGACCAAGGACATGATTTTAGTTGTACCTCTCTTTTTGATGGGCTAAAGTTGACAGGCTAAACTTTGGATATGCCGTATTTACTTGAATCTAATGTGCAATCCAATCTAATGAGCACCCTATACTTACAATCAAAATACTACATTTACTTGAATCTTAATTAACCATCGAATGCGCACCCTGATTTTGGAGACTACATTTGGCTGGAAAAGGTGAGTTTTAGATTCAAGTAAATACAGTAGTTTAATAAATGGCTCAGAGAATTTGGTGAATTTGGAGCAGCGGCTTTCTACCAGTGTGCCACACCAGTTTCAGATCATTTTTACTATACTTACTGCACAATCCAGAGTAACTATGGGAGCTCTTATGTCAATGTAAGAAAAATTTACTCTGGATTGCTCTATGAATTTCCCATAGGTTTCTAGTAAGTGGCGCCATAACTATGTCAACGTAAATGTCTCTTAAGAACTCCCATAGTTACTCTGGATTGTGCACTAAGACTGATTTCCTTCTCTCCATCTCTGTACATGATCACCAGTAATAATGGATAACAGCCACAGCAAAGCCAAGAACTCACCTTGTTTCTTTTGTGGATTGAGGGAGATTCCAATCTAATGCATTGTTTCCTCAATTCAGTTGATAAAATCTTCATCCAAGTTCTTTTTCTTTGCAGGTCTTTGCAGGAAACAGTAACACTGATAGTATCATACAACACAAGCTTCTGCACTCTGTGAAAGCTCGTTTTGTGCGCTTCATTCCTCTGAAGTGGAATCCCAATGGAAAAATAGGTCTGCGGGTAGAAGTTTTTGGGTGTTCCTACAGTAAGTGTTTAATGTGTCAGGAATGGCACTTTTATCCTCAATAAGTACTATTTTGTCATTTGTCAAGAAAGTCCAAGACCAAGGTTAGCTCCTTTATACTCAATAAGTACCATTTTGTCATTTGTCAGGAAAGTCCAAGACAAGGCTATCTCCTCTGTGTGAGTCCATTTTATACATTACATGCCTACAGGCAGGGTTTACTACAAATGTACCATCAATAGACTGTTGCAATCAGTCCTGGACTTTGACAAGATACCTTCTTGACAGTTGTGTTAAAAATATTTGTTAGATTCACACTATATTTTTTTAAAACTTTCCACTGCATTATGTAAAGAGCCTACAATACAGCAGAAATATACCAAGGCATCACAATAATTTTTTTTTAAAAATATAGTTGTTTGGCTACAGATGGCAAGCTGCATTTAAATACTCATTTAATAATTGAGCTGGGAAACAGTGAGTCTGTGATTGCCTTTAAATATAATTCAGTTATGATCATTAAAAAAACATTCAGCCATATAAGCTTTTATGGCTATATTTTTCTTCCATAAATATGGAACATTGTAATTTAGTTTTTTCTCTGGCAATCAAGCAACTTGATATTTTTATATCAGAGAAGTAGGGGATATAGGAGGAGCGTCAGATACAGATATTTGGTGGTGTCAAATGTTTGGAAAAATGGAAATATTTATATTGTGTGCACCAAGATCAAGAACATGAAAAAATAGTCAGATAATTCAGATGTTTATACTGTCATTTTATGATGACATCTGTGAGTACTGAAAAGAGCAATATGCCACACTATATACAATTTGCATGGTATTTTTTGGCTATAAATGTGGAAGCAGTAAATAAAAATGTATGAGGTACATGTGGTAAATATCCACTTTGTCATCAACATGTTAAAAAATAGGCGTGGATCCTCACCTATATATTCCTTGAATCCATCTCCTAGTGCAGTGGTTCCCAACCTTTTTAGCATCACAACCCACCTTGCTATGTTGCTATCCAATATTGAGAGCCCTTTGGGGCTGCTTCTGGATTGTGGCACTCCACTGGATAGTGGCAACCAACTCCATTGACCTCCACAGACCCCAGAATGCCCCAAGGAAGCAGGGAGGAAGTTTGAATAGAATGGCAATGGAGGTGAGCAGATCATGCCCTATGGTGGAAACGTGGGATTGGCAATGCTGACATGCACCATATCTTGATCCATCTGAATGAAAAAAATTCAGGCTTGTGCCAGTGATATCATAAGTGCAGAACCTGGGTTCCTTACCCCAAAGGAATTTCCTTTCCCCTTTCCCCTATGGGATACAACAGTATCCACACCGCTACATCGCCACGTAGGGACTTGAGTGGGATTGGACTAATACTCTCCAAGTTTATCCCGACCTTCCATGAAGTTGAAAAAATTGTCTTGCAAAGACTGCTTTACATCAAATGGATGTAGATCATTTTATGATTGAAACCAGTTTACAGTTGTAAACTGTGACCACACATGGTCACTTTAGCTTCTGGTCTATTCTCATTCCTGAAGGCATTAATGAGAGTCTGTTTGCAGAAATCATTGTATGACAGCAGGAATTTGCAAGATAAAAAAGGCATTTGCAAAATCCCAGGTAAAAAGGCATTGGAAGCAACATTGGTAAACTAAAAAAACCTGGGTTCCACTTTTCATCACAGCTCTGGCCCCTAACCTGTCAGAGAAGTGGAGGATACCTGTAAATTTCTTGTATGGACTACTGCAGCTATGAGATCTTCCCCACAAAAGTTTCTGCTGGCTTTTTCTGACTTTTTTTTCGTTAAGTACCTTAGCAGAAAATGGAAAGTGATGAGCTGGACAAAGGAATAAAAAGGAACCTGATCATGAATTAATTAGGAGAGGAGTTGAAGAACTGCCAAAACGTTATCATTTGTTTAGGAGCAAAGCCAAGAGAACCGGGCTATGGAGTTAAGTGACTCATTAGCACACCAAGGGTATAACCCATCAAACGACATGTGCTTCATCAAGCAAGTCCTCCTGATCATACCTGCCTTTTTCTTTCTTTTAAATTCTGTATATAATCACTGTGGTATAAAGCAGAAGGATTTTATTAATATTAAATTAACTTACTGATCTGTCAATGAGATGCTGGTCTGTTGTACATTTTGATATAATTCCTATCAGCCATAGGGACAGATGACATCCCAAAATCAAAATTTAATATCTGGTACTAATATCATTGAAATAATTTTGTGTAGCTGTTTTTTAATGCATGGCTCTGTGCATATTAGATGAGAGAATGCAAACCATTTCCAGGAGTCATGCAGAGAATATCAGTAGAAGGCATGCCATATCCCAATCCAGCTCACACTACATGGCTTCATTGCCTAAAGTAAACAAAGCACATGAAATTTCACATGAAAATTAGTCCTTACATTCACAAGATACATAGTTAACAGAGAAAGATCTATGGAAAAAAACATTTTAAGGATTTTACTGTACGTTCTTAATTTTTAAGTGTTTCAGATATGTCAGGCCTGTACAAATTGTGACTGAAAAAGCTAAGAACAGCCAACTGAGCATGTTTGCAATGTGTTTCACATTTCCCTTGTTTTGACAGTAGTAAGGAAGTAACAGGGAAAGTAACAAGGAACAGATGGCCCTGTAGTGGACCATCTTAGCAGAAGATGGCTTTTGGGTTGACACCAATATTTTGTGCAAGTTTGACAAACAAAAAAAACCTCTACTAGATCTCACAACCCTTTTCTTCTACAGGGATTTTTAGGGAACTTCTCCTAAACTTCTCACTTAAACAAGAATTATGGAACAATTGCGCTGGATAGTTCTCCATAGATGCAATGGTAGCTGAGAGGAAAGACCTCCTTGCTGCTTCCATTGCTGCAGAGTAGGCTCAGTAGAGTTCTACTCTATGTTCAATCAGACTCATCCTAAGTTATCTGCCGCCATTGCTCTAGATGCCCACCCTGTCACTTCATCATTTGCAGCTCCTCATTAAACCACGGAGCTGCTCTCCATCTGTGACATGGTAGAGGTCAATCAGGAGCAATCTGATCCAATGCCCTGGCTACTTCTCCATTCCAGAGGTCGACTGGGACCTCAAATGAGAGAGAATCCCCAGCAGCTGGGAAATCCCCCAGAGCCTTTAGGAACCATTAGCTTCCAGGGGCGGACCATATAGTGTGGTCCTCCACCTTTGCATAGGTACAAGCCTAAACCTTACCAGGAAGTGATCTGCCCACGACAATGGGGTGATCTTAATTTCCTCCACATCCAGATCACCACCTTCCTGTCCATCTGTAAACACTAGGTCCAACACATGCCCTGCCTTCTGTGTCAGGGCTGAGATCTTTTGGGACAGGCCCATGGTTGTCATAAATAATGGCTTACAAGAATCTAGGCTTCATGAATTATGGCTTACATGAATCTAGGCTTCATGAATCATGAATCTAGCCTTACATAAGTTTGCCAGCATCTCTTCCCCTGTTCCATCAGCCTCTTTATTCCCAAAAGTACTCTTTTGCTAGCCACCACCCTTGAAAGCATACTCCTCCTCAGGTTAAATAAACAGCACTAATGTGAGAAGACTAAAGATGTTTGCAAACCTTTTTCTTTCCCTGCTCTGTTGCCCTGGAGTTTTGTGACACAGTATGCAAAGAGGAAAGGTATGGCGGCACTTAGGACTGGTAATATTTTAAAGGATATTACCATTGAAAGAGCCTTTAGAAAGACAATGCCACAATTTCTGTTCTTCTTGCACTTCATAGCACATCAGCTCAACAAGAATTTTGAAACATCATCATTCATCCTCTTGCACTGCTTTGATTGCTCCTGCTGGAATGGTCAGTAAAGAGGGAAGGCCTCACTGGAGGTTAGGGGGCTTATGGACTTAATCCTATCAAGGACCTTCAGCATGGCTCTTGCAATGAGGTTTGCAAGGCCAGATCTGGCACCATGAAAGTTGCATTTCCTTTGCAAATGACAGAGACACTGGTGAAAATGGACAGTGGCACTACATATACTCCATACTTGCCTGAACGTTGAATCTTGATGGGAAAGGTGTTTGCCCAGTCCCATCCCCTATTTTTCCACCTGCCCCACTCTCTTTTTCCCCCTGGATTTCTGCTTGCAAAATAGCTGGCATAGTTACAAGGAGACCCATAGGTGATCAGGAAACCTACTATGAAGTAAGTTAAAAATTTCTTTACTTACCTCTTCTTGAATGTTTGATTCTCCACTCAGATACTGTGGCAGGAGCAATAATTTGAGTGGAAGGTGGTATGCAAACCTGTTTGCTTACTTTTCAATTTCAATTTGCTCATTTAGAATTTCTTCTTCAAATACTTTACTCAGTTAGAAAGGAAGAAGGCATGATAACTTTTTTCTATTTACTATAGTTTGGGCTCAGAAATATGATATGGTTCTTTCATTTTTGGGATGAAGAATTTAAGCAAATTCTGAGTTAAAATAGCCCTACAATCCAGAGTAACTGTGGGAGCACATAAGTGACATTTACATTGACGTAGTTACGACACCACCTAGTGAAAACCAATGGGAAATTCATATTGCAATCCAGTGTAAATTGTTCTTACATTGGAGCAAGGACTCCCCATAGTTACTCTGGATTGTGCCCTAGGATGAGTTTTACACAGCTTGCTTATTGCTAAACCAAAACGGTAATTGTGAAATGCCCAGTAGATCTAAGAGAACATTTTGTTTGGCATGTCACAAGTTGTGCAGTCCTGATTTAGCACTTTTGGTGTAAGGCGCATTGATTTCCTTTGCATTCCTGGACAGCCTTAGTAAAAAATAAAAAAAATTGTAGAGTATTAAAGTGAGTGCTATTAATATCTCAGGGTTTTATTGCAAATAGTATGTGACATTCTGTGTGGCACCTTCTTTGTTAAGATTGCAAAATACTTTACTAATAAACAGGTTTTCACAACATGCTCTGAGGTCTGTGTTCGGCTCTTTAAAAGGTATATATGTACTTTTTAAAGTACATCATATATGTATATGATGTATAGAATGGTCTCTCACACTGAAGATAAACACAGTCTGTTCAGGGTAAGCACAGTCTTATAGAGTATTCCAGTAAGAAGATCTCAGACAGTTAGGGATTCTGCAGTGAACAAGATGATAAATTCTGTCCCCATGTTATGGGCATATGAGTTATGCACGATGGACAGCACAATCCTAACTTGCGCTGAAACAGGCAGGCTGGCAAGATTGGGACTGCTGCTGCCTTCCTGTGAGGAATGGGAAACTTTTTTCCTTTCCCTGGGTCGGGCTGCATCAGCCCCAATGGATCTGTTCTGTCTGTCTATTGCCATCTTTGGAGATAATGTATATTATCTCAACATCATTTATTTCCTTGTTCTGATCATCCAGATCACCCAAACTGACAAGTTTGGGGCAGCTGCCCTGGACATCGAGTAAATACTAAACATTGGTTGTTGTCATTGATGTTTTCCTCAACAGTCTCAGCCTGGCCCAGGAATACAGATCATCAACACAGTTGCAGGATGGTATTGCTATTGTGCTTAGGTTTCTTTCTTACATGAACACAGAATTACCAGAATCTCAGAGCATATTTTCTTCTATGTTAAAGTGCGAAAAAAAACCTGGCCTTCAAGGCCTGTAATACAAATGCAGAAACCATTTACTGCCCAGTCTCAAACTGCAACCTGATCATGATGACAAACAACCGGAGTTATATCTGAAGACATGTGGAGACAAATAGCAAGTTGATTGTTTGAGATGCCAGGAAGCCGGTTATGGGGTTATCTTTATATTTCAGAAAGGTCTTGTTAGCTTATCAGTGGCAAATTCTGCTGACCGGTGGTAGTTTAAAAAAAGAGTGAGAATGAGATTTATGGCCACATTTCGAATGCTGATCGTATTCTGCAACTCGGTAATGGTCTATAAGGTGTCAGCAAAAATCCAGCATAAATTTTGCTAACCGGATAGGAAGAAGTATATGTGAGAGCAAGAGAGGGGGCTTTAGAAACTAATGACTGCAGGGAAGCTTTCAGAGGTTGGGAAGTCTGATTTGACCAATGATGGAACATCAAACAGAGAAAATCTGGCACAACATTGTTTTTCAGTGTGTGTTCCTAGAATCCATGGGGCCCCCGGAGACTCTCAGCGGGCTTTATGAGCACACCGTAAGTGGTCACTATCTGCTCTGTGCTCTACCGCTCTGTATGTGGTGCAGCTCTGGAGCATAAAGTGCTCCAGAGACAAAAATATTTGAGAACTGATATGGTAGTAGACTATTGTGCATTTGAAGAAAATTATTGTGCAATTCTCTTTTGATAACACCTGTTCCGTTCCCTTCATTCGCAGTGTCTTTCACACCATAAGACAAAATTAATGTACTGTGGAGAAAGCAGAGATATAGTGGTGCCTCACATAACAAGTTTAATTCGTTCCGGAGGCATGCTTCTTATGTGAAATGCTCTTTAGATGAAGTGGATTTTCCCATAGAAAATAATGGAAATTCAGTTGATTGGTTCCACAACCCAAAAAATATTCATTTAAAAATATTAACTGTATGTAAAAATGATGACAAAACACTGTAACTGAAGTCTACTTAGGCTACAATCCTAAGGGCACTTTCTTGGGAGTAAGTCCCATTTAACAAAATGGGGCTTACTTCTGAGTAGACATGGTAAGGAGGCTGCAATCAAAGATACTTTCCTGGGAAAATATCTAAAGTTGGGAGCAGTTAGAGACAGCAGTGCTTGCCGGCAGCCCTTTTAAACAGCCTCTGCATGGAGCGTCAGTGCTGCTTAGCGTGCATGCCCATTAGGTGCCAGAGGGGTTTGTTATGTGAAGCAGATTTGTTATGTGAAGCAGGATTCCTTGGAAATTTAGACTTGTTATGTGGGAAATACGTTATGTGAGGCGCTCGTTATGAGAGGTACCACTGTAGTTTTAAGTCTACATAATGGCCAGTGTGAGAGAAAATGAATAAACTATCTCCCAGTGTTGGCCTGACCAAGGCTGCAATTCTATTCACACTTTCCTGAGAGTAAGCTTCATTGACTATAATGGAACTTCTGAGTAGACAAGTGTAGCATAGGGCTATAAATAAACTAAGACTGAAATCCTAAAGACACTTCCCTGGGAGTAAGACCTATTGAACACATTAGGGCTTACTTTTGAGAAGACATGGTTAGGATTGTGCTCTAAGTACCAGTGTTGGCTCAAACAACGTATGAATACTTGACATAAAAATGCTTACGTGATATGAAAACATGAAGTTACCTGCTGTAATGAAAATTTCAGTGTGGAGTACTTTTCCCTCCTAAGGGACTTCCTTTTTTTCTTCAGTTTTAAGATGCTTTGAGTTCCAGGGTAAGCCTGGAAATTAGAGTCAAATTCCTCCCACTTTCCTGGGAGTAAGACCCATTTAACACTTCCTCCAGGCTCATGTCACATAAAATTCAGAAATGGCTGCCCCAGAGTGTTCCCGAGGAGGAGCGCAGGAGGAGGTGATGGGGGGGCGCCATAGGAGTGTCAGTAGTGCCCCCTGGGGCCCTGTCGGCCATGGCAGGTCGCAACCCATGCTACACCCTCGTTACGCCTCTGGAGAGGGACCAAATGCCAGGGACCATGATGGCCAGACAGAGTGTCAGGTTCTGTTTATGTTGTTCTGTCCTCCCTTCCAGATGTTGGGAGCTCTTGTACCCTCAGTTTAGGTTAGGCCAATTTGGGATCCAGGGTCTCAGCCGAGTCCAGCAGGTCCTGCGCATGTGAAGCTTTCCTACAGAGCCAGCACCATTCCAAGGGTGCTAACTTTTTGAGAAATCAAGCCTGTTTAACTCATTTCTGCCCATCTCACAGGTCCACCCATCTGATCCCTGTTGTGTATATGCAACATTGGCAGAAATTGCTTAAACTGTTTTTTTTTCTCATCTGTTAATAAAGCCTTTGGCTTAAAACCTCTGCCAAGTTGTGGGGTCAATAGATTTGTCACTATGCCCACACTGCAGATGCTACTGGCATTGGTAGAGCATTTAAACAGCCGTGATTAGCATTCTTGGGGGATTTTTACCAGGGAAACCTTCTGGGAACCAGATCTCTTGATCTGGTGGAAATGGACAAGACAACTAAGTCTTGACCCATCAAGCTACATGTTATACCAATTGAAAGAGTGGGGGGATGGAAAGGGAGAGAGCACTTGGCAGTACGCATCGCTGCCTTGGATCAGTGGGTGGTTACTAGAACCCCTTTCTAGCCAGTTTTATCCAAGTGGAT
The DNA here is from genome assembly GCA_030015325.1 of Cryptoblepharus egeriae. Taxonomy (NCBI): domain Eukaryota; kingdom Metazoa; phylum Chordata; class Lepidosauria; order Squamata; family Scincidae; genus Cryptoblepharus; species Cryptoblepharus egeriae. Next base: position 63,193,433 of record JAREYC010000001.1, on the reverse strand, counting down.
GCTTTTGCAAAGACCCAGGGAAAAAAGTTTAATTATTCCATTATTCCATTCATTTTTTTTCTTAGATAGCTCATACAGTACATTGATGGTTCCATCCTTGGGGCCTCTGCACCACTGGATCCTGTATTTGGGTGGTACAGTGTCATTTATGGCTATTGCAAGAGGTTGGGCCACTACCTGAAGTGGAACAGGGATAACATGTTTTTAAAACATTTCAGTGCTCATATGTTTTTGTATAATTTCAAATTGGCGGGACTATCGCTCCTTTGAAATATGAAGATTTTTTTCTCATATCTAGATTCTGTCTTAATGTTCCAAACTGTTATGTGGATTTTTCTTTGCACTTCAGAAATGTCTGTTGCTGAGCCCGCAAAGAAGGGACGAGTCAATCAAGAATTTGTTTTTTCGAGTTTTGATTCCTCCCTAGGCTCCGTGAAGTGTCTGACTTTAACATGTGACAAGCTTTTATTATGTTTAAATAGCAGCCAATGATTTGTTGTTATGCAACTGCCACCAATGACTCCTGGATGTCAGAGTGTTAGCTTTGTCGATGTCATGTGCTTGTTTTACTCAGGGTTCTTTATCCCCCTACAGATTTCATGTCTTCAGTTGAACAGAAGTCTGATAAAAGGTTTTTCTTCCCCAGTAAATTATTTCTTGCAGGTATTGTGCTTTCGGAAAAACTGCAAAGTACAAGAAATGTTGTTAAACAATAAACTAAAGAATCCCCCCCCCCCCCAAATTTTGGTGCAATTTTCTATAGAATACTCTTCTTTTACTCCTTACTGGGCAGACACGATATTTCTGTGTGTTTTTAGCCATTGTCCTACTACCCCAAGTCTGCTGCCCTGTAGGCCAGTTTGGTAGAATTAAATCATTCCAAAATTGTTTTGGAATAAAAACTGGGACAAGCTTCATTCATAGAGAAGCCTGTATTTCAATGATTTTCAACCTTTTTATCTCACAACACACTCAACAAGGCACTGAATTTGTCAAGGCACACCATCAATTGTTTTTACCATTGACAAGGCACACCAGACTGTTCAAATCCCCCAATTTTCTATTAATGAATGTCAATTCCAAAATTCCCACGGCACACCTGAGGACTATCCACAGCACACTGGTTGAAAATCACTGCTGTATTTGGTAAAACTATGGGTTGTACTTCTTTTCCCCCTAATATAGAGGTATTTTATATGGACTAATCCTTAAAATCCTTTCCCTTTTTTCTCACCTTGCAGAATCTGATGTTGCTGACTTTGATGGGAGGAGCTCTCTCCTCTACAGATTCAACCAAAAGCTGATGAGTACCCTCAAAGATGTTATTTCCTTGAAGTTCAAGAGCATGCAGGGAGATGGTGTCCTGTTTCATGGAGAAGGGCAGCATGGAGATTATATTACTCTGGAACTTCAGAAAGGAAGGCTGTCTTTGCACATCAACCTAGGTATGTTCAACTATTTCTGCATATCTTGCTTCAAGATTTTTGCATTATATTAATATTGGTAACAGTAGGTAATAGTAATACACCTCAAGGACCCATCAAAAGCACCATCTGGAACATGGCTAAAATGCTCCAGAGAGAGTGGAGTAATCTGAAGGCATGCATGGATACATTGTATTTTTTTAGTGTCCATTTGTATTTCTATCATTTAAATTGCTTTAGAGATCTTTGAGATCAGTCACGTGTGTACATGACATTTTTGTCTAAACATTGTGTATGTAGGATGGGGTTAGAATTAGATGGAATGGATGGCTAGAAAATGGAAGGCTAGAAAATTGTTCTTGCCTGCTGACCTCTACTCATCGATCCTAATCTCTGCCTTGAACCTATGTGGGCATGACTTGTCAAAGTCATGCCTTATCCGCTTTCTGCCTTATCCACTTCCTGAATTGCTAAAAATTTTGTAAAAGAGAATACAGTGGTGCCTTGTAAGACAAATTTAATTCGTTCTGGAAGCATGTTTGTCTTACAAAGCATACTTCTTACAAAGCAAATTTTCCTATAGGAAATAATAGGAAATATTAAAAAATATTCATAAAAAATATTAACTGTATGTAAAAATGATGACAAAATGCTGTAATCAAATTCAAAACACTATAATATAGAACACAATTACTGTAATAGAACATTGTAATATTCTGTACAGTAAGACAGGTAAGAAAACCCTTTATGGCAAGGATGCCTAATTTTCACTAAAAGACTCACTGGTGTCCTTTGGTGCAACTTTAACAAGGAACCCCCTATAGGCAATAGACAATCCCCTTCTTTCTTCCTCCATTCTCTGAATAATAAAATAGTGTGAGATCTGTCTATGCAAATAGTGTGAGATCTGTCTATGCAAACCATATGGGCAGTTTGCAGCAGGACCAAGAGCAATGAATCTGAGGAGACAATAGGATTTGGCCCCTTTTACTTCAAGGGGCCAAATCCTATTGTCTCCTCAGATTCAAGGACCATTGAACACATTGCGGCTTACTCACAGGAAAGTGCATTGGATGCCAGCCTGACTCTTTCCAAGTTTGCAGCAGCAGGAGCAGGATGCAGGAGTGGGGTCTAGGCAGGGAAGGTTGTGGGGGCTGGGGAAGAGGGAAAGTTGTAGTCGGGTTTCTATTGAGGGGGTTCCAGATCAGAGGGAAGTGCAGGAGGGTTTCCCTCCTACCTGAATGTGGCTGCTCTGCTGCAGGGGCTGGGCTTGGCTCAGCTGGCTGGTTCGAAGCCATATGCTTGCTGGAGAGTTCAGGAGGCTGGTCAGGGAAGCTCCAACATGCAGGAGGATGCTTCTACTGCTCTCTCCGCTGACCTGTTCACTGGTACTGCAGGCAGGAGGAGAGGGAGCCCAACGAATGGGGATTTGTTTTACAAAGCACATTCGTCTCACAAAGCAGAATCCCAGAGGAATTTCAGTTTGTTATTCAAAGTATTTGTTCTACAGGGCATTCGTCTTGCAAGGTACCACTGTATTTATATACTTAATACAGCTCTTGTAATAGATTAGACAATTTTGACCGGTGGTGACATCAGAAGACAATAGTGCAGAGAGGGAAAGAGAAATAAATGTAGCATACTGATTTCTGGGGCCAGTGTAGTTGTTTATTCATGGTCCTACCATTTTCACTTTCTCAGTCAGTGAAACCCCCTATAGGCAATAGGCAATCCCCTTCTTTCTTCCTCCACTCTCTGAATAATAAAATAGTAAGCAAGACAAATAAAGAATTTATTTGATCTCCACTCTTAGCCAAGTTACAGCCATACTGAGTATGTATCAAGATAGTTGAAGTTTCCCATTACCTCTACAGATAATTTTTTAAGGAAATCATGAAATGTGATTTCTGTTTCCTTTGTATTTTGCCTTGTTGCCTCATCGCCTAACCTTATATTTAGATTGTGTTTTTTATGTCTCTGATTTTCATGTCTCCTTATCTTTGGTACTTGGTACAAACTCTCTTGATAAGGTTCTGTTTGGTTCCCATGAGATGCTAGCTGTCTCTTGCTAGGGCTGTGGGTGGCACAAGTGGTTAAGACACTGTGCCTGTTAACCAGCAGGCCAGAGTTCAAGACCTGGGTCGGTCCCCTCAAGACAGAGTGAGCTCCTGCCCTTAGCCCAGCTCTGCGATGCAGCTGGAACCAATTGTGTCGACTCTGCCTTTCCATTGGACTATTTCAGTGGCATGGAGAGGGGGATTTGCTGCTTGGGTAACAACCTATCTTCCATATCAATCTAACCCAGGTCTTCGTGCTTCTCATGCAGCATATGCAGCGCCGAGCATGATACCATAGTCTCTTAAGACTGATGGATGCATGCTTGCTAGGAGTATTTCAGAATAGGCCATGATCCAAGAAAACCAAACCACTTCCAACAACACCATCTCCAAAGCCAGGTGATTACTGTCAACGATCTTCCTCTTTCTTCTTGTGCCCTGTTATCACTTCAACAGGAAGGGTGTGTGAAAACACTTGCTCCCAGCTTCCTCCCTTCCCATTTCAGTACTTAATAGTCTCTTTAGGTTCTTCTGAGATTACTTCTTACAATAACACTAGTGGATAACTAGGGACACCTGTATTTGTCATCCTCCATTCTCATGCAAATGAACATCACATTCTGTTTATTCCCTGGAACTAACATATACAAGTTATCTTAAATTTTTTGCCAGTTGTTTCTCATATGTCTTGTACAATTCCTCATCCCAGTTTCACACTATCTGATCCTGCTAGAAATAAACTGCTTTCTTTAACTTGTTGTTTGCTTTGTTGATGTTCTTGGTTCATCTCAAAAAATCAAATGCTTCTTTTTTATCGCTTCATATTCATTTTGAAATATCCACTAATTTTTGTAAGCAGTTGTACTTGAGATACTATATTTGCCAGATATAGTACAGGGCTCTGGTTCTTTGCCAGTTTGAGGGCAGTAACAGTCCCATAGAAGTTGGTGAGATCTCCAGTCCTATTATATACATTTCCTCAGAAGTTACTTCCACTGTTATTCCCATATTAAAACTGCATGGCAGTTTTAGACACACAAAAACCTATATGCATGCTTCGATTTCCACTTTTTCTTTTCTTTTTAACCACTCTGACTGAATGGCATTAATTTGTAAGAAGGAGCTGATTACCTTTAGTTTAGCTTGGCTATACCTGCCCAGGAGGTGACTAGCTGATTCCTTATCTACTCATTACTTCTTAAGCTGCAAGAGCAATGCTTTCTCTGTGATACAGATCAATCTGCTTAGAAATGTGCTCAATTCTCAATCTCTTTATCCACTTGTATGCACTGTGTGCTTTGGAATGCGTTGATTACTATAACCCAATAAAACAAATAGCTTATTACCCTTCTAGCTTGTCAGAAAATGTGAATTTTATAAGATTACTGTTAATCTCAGTTCTTTTTAAAATATTATTTTAACCATCTTTGCTTTTGAAAACAGCTGCAAGACAAGGAAACTACTGTTTTAGAGAGGACTTCATTTTGATTGTGCTCAGATGATAACGGAAGTATTATTTATTCAGTGTGAGGCATGAAATGTAGAGAGGTATTTGATCAATAAAGCATGATCCTCACATTATTTCCAGCAGCTTTCTCAGCTGAATTTTCTTAATTCTGGGCTGATTTGCCCACAGTTATATTGCCGTAGGGTACAATCCGGAGTGACTACGGGAGCACGTAAGAGACATTATGTGCACCATACTTACTGCACCACCTAGTGAAAACCTATGGGAAATTCATATTGCAATCCAGAGTAAATTGTTCTTATTCCAGAGCAAGGACTCCTCGTAGTTACTCTGGATTGTGTCCTGTGGACACAGCCACCCTTGTGGAAGAACAAGGTAAAGGGAAGAAATTCAGGGAGCCTTTCAACAGCACAAAATTTCATTTAATAAGGCATGCATGGTGGGTGTGCAGTAAAGCAAAGCCTGCTATTCCAAGAGCCATTACACCTTCCTTTCTAATGTGCTGAGATTTAGAGTATTGATACCAAGGCAGGGGCAGAAAATAGCCTCACCTCACAGTCAAATTATTCCTGGCATTCTCTGCACAAAGCATTGATTTGAGAGAAGAAAGTCATGGTCCAAACCAGGATTTGTCTTCAAAGAGTAATGTTGAGAAGAATCTGCTGTTAGGAGCAGGGAAAGAGAAGAGAGGCTATGGTGGTGGGAGACAGATGGATTGGTGCCAGAAAGGCAGTGGCAGTGTTGCATGCCAATCTCCCTTCTTGGGTCTGATCTCCCTGCATGGAGCAACTCGGCACTGTGCCAGTTACTGAGAGTAACATGCTGACATGGCCAGAGAGAAGGGCCCAGCTAAGCTGACCTAAATAGGCTATATCCTGAGCTGATACTTAGGCCAAATCCACAGGGAAAGGAGGCCTCTAGGCTGGCCTAACTGTTGCTGAGGATCAAGTAAGTGGCACCTGGGGAGGGCTTGCTCCTGAGGAGACCTGCATCAGATCACAACATAACTGTGGTGCCTACCATATAAGGAAGCCCAGGAGTCCCTGGCAATCAGTAACAGCTGCAGCATGTGACTGCAGGACAGCAATACTTGTAGTGCAAGGTGGTTGCAAGGAGATTGGCTGCTAGAGAGGGCTGTGGGAATTGTTCCGTATCCTGAGGTGGGCTATTATTATCCTGAGGTGCCATATCCTGAGGTTGAGAAGCAGGAGTGATAGGTCAGCCTAGGACCTGGAACTTTTTCCTTCTCTTCCATTTTTACTTTGGCTTATCATGGAGCCATATGGGTCTGCTCAGATTTATGCCTGCTCCTGGGGTGGCTTAAGTCGCTGAGAGGGGGCATGTCTGCCCTAGAAACAGGCTTTGAATATGGCCTAAATGCAATGTTTTAGGCTGTGCTCCACATGCCCCCCACACCTCCCTGCTGAGCTGCCTCGGCTAGCCCTTATAGGCTGTCGCAGGTCCATCTATTTTACAGCGGTGCACGTTGGCTTGCCTATCTGGCATTAGGCTGGCCCAATGCCAGATAGGCAGGCCTAAGTACACTTCAGGATTGCAGCCTAATTTGGCTCAGGTCTGTATTGCTCCATAGTGGTTGCTGGAGCTTATCTCTGGCTAAAGGACAAATATTCATTTACCTTGAGGAGACCTCCACAAGTTCCCCCACAGGTTGCGGCAGAGGTACAAGTGGTTTTAACCAGCATTTTTGCAGGAATTCCAGCAACGAAAGGGCCCTAAGTGTCCTGCCATAAACTATTTGCAGCTAGTTCATCAATGGCATAGTGTCTCCACCTCTATCAAGTCTAGATTGAAATACAGAAATATACAAGTCAATACTTACACCTACATTTAACTGAATGTTCAAAACATTAAAAGAACTTGTTAATGATTTCTTCTCTCATCTTCTCTTTTCTGATTAATTATGTTTGTTTAAAATGCAAGCAACAATTTTCCACAGACTTTTCCTTGTTGTTGCATAAACCCATTAATAGGCTTTGTCCTCAACTAATCTCTTCCTTTCTTATTCTTTTTAAACTTTTCTAATCAGAAATGATTCCATTATTACTTAACTAAAGGAGATTAGTGCATTACAAATTCAAAATATCTATTTCTAAATAAAACTTTGAACAGGGTTGTTTTGACATAATTAGTGATTGAGGAAGGAGTCCATTTAACAAGTGAGAAAGTCTTTATTGTTTGAACATTTTGTTGTTTAGATATCACTGATCTAAGATAACGGTTAGCTTTGACTACAGAACACTAAAAGATGCATAGAAAAATAGGCTTTGTTTTCTGAGTAAGCCACTTTCCAAGGGATATGTGAATTGAAAGTGATTTGAAGGCCACATACAATTCTGATAAATCTGATCACAAACATTTTCCCCAAATTTTGCTGAATATTCTCCATGTGTAACATATGCTGGAAAGACATTGTCATGATTCTAACTTATGGTGATGAATAATACTATGGGCAAAATCCAGAGTAACTACGGGGATTCCTTGCTCCGGTGTAAGAACAACTCACTCTGGATTCCAATATGAATTTACCATAGGTTTTCACCAGGTGGTGCATTAACTACAGATGCACATAAAGTCTCTTATGTGCTCCCGTAGTTACTCTGGATTTGGGGGAATGAATTTTTTGTAGTTACCATGTATTGCATAGGAAAATGCTGAGACAACAGCCCAGTTCTATTTTTATGATAACAGAATTTGCTTTCTGCTTTAATAAATGGTGTGGCACAACTGTAAATGGTGCATTGCTGCCAAGTGCAAGAGGGCAGCCAGCAATTCCCTGTTGTCACCATCAGACCACCAACAGGGGAGGTAAGGTGGTAAAGGAGACAGGTTATGAAAGGGGAAGTTCAGGGGAAGTTTGAGGCAAGGAGGGGAGGGGGCAAGAGCAGGGAATGGACCGAAGGAGGTGGATCACAATGACAAAAGCCAGTCCTCAATTTTCAAATCTGCCCATTCCCTTCCTCTTCTCTCCTTACTACTATCCTTACTCCTGCAAAATAGCTGTTGTAAGTTCAACCCATGGGCCCTCAGGCAGCCTATAAGAGGCAAGTAGAAAAGTTTTAGTTTTTACTTCATATTTCTCGCCCCCCATCATTGATCACCTTCCTCCAACATACTGTGTTTTGGTGGCTATTTGCTATAAATTGGCTGTGTGATACATACATATACTGTATAAATATTTTTCACCTTCTCAATTATTGTAGCTCCATTCACTTTTAGTAATCTTAAGTAATTTCCCCTAGGCATTTTCAAGATAATGGAATGTCCTAGTGCAACCTATTAGTTGAGAGACAGACCTGTAAGCCGGGAAGTTTCTGATTCAAATATTCTCTCTTCCATACTTCTCTCTTCTATCAGCACCAATCCATGGACAATACCTGAACCACCTAATTGCAATATTTGAGTGATTATACTAAACCCACATTAGTATTCATCTTCTCAAGAAAAGGACGGCTTAAGAATTACTGAAACATCATGTGAAGTATTTTGCAAACAAAGAAAAACAAATAATAAACTGTTTATTCCCATGGTAGTGAGTTCACAAAAGAATTAAGCTATGTGTATCTCTGAAGACTTTCCTTATTCCTTTCTAGAAAAAAAGTGTCTGTGTTTGAGACCACATTTTCATGGACAAAATAAAATAGTATTTTAAGTCTGTAGCTCCCTTATCAGTTGTTTGAGTGAAGCATGTTTCTCTTAATGTCATCATCATCATCTTCATCTTCATCATCAGCTCCACCATCTTACCCAGGATGATGGATCTGTGAGCTGTGCCACATACATACAGACGGATTTTTATTGTGAATCCAATACATGCATTATTTATGTTTCCTGTTATAATTTTTCTTAGATGCAAGTACATCATCTGGCAAACTATCCCAGAACTATTTGTTCTGGCAACAAAATAACACTGAATATAACAATACTGAGTATCTTGCCAATTTTTTTTCTTCTTTAAAGCCTACTAATTGGGTTACTGGCCAATTTGTCATATGGGTGTGAAACCTGGACCAGTTTTCATTTCCTGTTCTGTTCTCAGGCATCTGTGGCACTGGTGTGCAAACTGCATATTAAGTGGCTAGTAAGGCTCACCAAATGAGGCCTTTCTTGGATGCTAGCCATTCCTTCATTGGAAATTAAGCCGTTGAGCTCAATCTAGGCATGGTTGTTCTGATAAGGTCATTTAGAAAAGATGGTTACTGATCTATCACATCCATCCTGAAGCATCTATGCATACACATTGATTGGCATTATTTATCCTTACCAGGCTGAATGGCATGATATATCCACTGAGTGTATATATCCACTGACCTGGGGGGAAAAGCATGGTTCATATCTTCCTTTTGCTCAGGTCTGCTTTGGGTGCAGTTTGTCAAACCCTCTGCACAAGATTACATGGAGAAATAGCAGTGCTTCAGATAGCATGCACATATTACTCTCCCATACAATTTGGAGGCAACCAGCAAACAAAACATCTAGACTAGCACCCAGGACATATTTGAGGGGCAGCTCTAGCCTAAATTTTATGAGACCTTCTCCCAACTGCCCCTCACTTTCAGTAGTTAGGCAGATGCCTACCTACCAAACTATTTTATCTGCTCCCCAGTCAAATTCACCAGTAAATGTAACATTCTTATATTTTATGCACCATGTGGTTTTAATACTGCACCATTTTGCTCCTGCTTTTATTGAAATTTGCCTACTGTCCTTAAAACACCTCAGACAGTTTTATTATTGCATTTATGCTATTGACTTTTTGTGTTACTTATCTACAATAGTGTTTCAGTATAAAAGTAGAGTATTAATCTCCTAAATACAACCAGATTGGGGCATTGCAGAGTTTTCTTAGAGGGTCAACTTTGGGACTTATGAAAATTTTCATGGCATTAAAAAAATATTTGTATTCCTGTTTGTTGGATTGTCTCTTTGAAGTTGTCTAGATAACAATGTGCTCATTAAAATAAAATCCACAGTGTGTAATAGCTTGAAATGCCAGAAGCAATTAGGCTGTATTACACATGGTTGTAAGACTTCTAATACATTTATATGTGCGGATTTTCAATTAGACCAGATGGTGTTCTTAGGTGTTAAAGAACTTTTCTTTAAATTGGAATAAAAGGCAATATTGCCATGGCATATTTGCTGACATCCATATTTAAGGACAATCCAGCTCCCAAAACACGTTCTGGGTTGTATATATTCATCCATATAAAGTATGTCGTGTGATAGAATAAAGGTACAATTGGCAGACCTATTCTTAGATCTCTTCTGCATTCAAATTTTCTCAAAACAGTTCATTGAAATTGGAATACATTGGAGATCAGTTGGCTGAAAAATGGAGCAAAATTGTCAATTTGTAGTGGTACATTTCATTTTTGCACTTTCAATATTTTCCTTTTGCTTCCTTGTCCTGGTTGGTCCATACAGCTCAATATGGTCTACAACAACTGCCAGTGGAGCAGTGGCTCTCCACAGTTTTAGGCTGTGTTCTTTCCCAATCCTATCTCAAAACATAGTAGATTGATGCTGGTAACTCTGCATCAAAAGTGTATGTTTGGCTTTGGATGTTTTGAAATTGAGCTTCACAAATGACATTCTGTGCAAAGATCAGCTTGATATTAAAGAAAACTGTAACATGGTGGATAAGAAGATGATGGATCCTCAGTGACTTCTATGATAGCTTAGAAGAATGAGTATAGATAAGCCTATTAGCTAGTATTCATATAGTGTTAAAGACAAAGAATCTATAGGTCACAACCATGTCTTTTGACTGCCTCTGCAGGAGATGCCAGGCTGCGTTTCAGTAGCAGCCACACATCAGTCACCTTGGGCAGCCTCCTGGATGACCAGCACTGGCACTCGGTTCTCATTGAACGTTTCAATAAGCAAGTGAACTTCACAGTGGACAAGCACACGCAACATTTCCGGACAAAGGGAGATTCGGATGACTTGGACATTGACTACGAGGTGTGTTAGGTCTTTTGTGTAATGAATGCAGTGATAGGAACTCTGGAAAAAAATACTATATGAATTGTTTATTGTAGTACATACTGGCATTATCAGCATTAGTGATGATCTCACTCTAGATCAGGACACCATTCATAGTTTTTTTTCTGCATATGCATATTTATAGAAAAAGTAGTCCTGTGTTGCTCATAATTTGAAACTATAGAAAGTAAGAACATTAGCATATGGACTATATCAGCATTTCCCAAACTGTAGGACATAACCCACTGGTGGTTTAGGACCAGATATGTAGTGGATTGTCATCCTATATGAGTTAAGCCATAATACAGTCCTCCTTATAGTGCTGAAATACCTGATCAGGAGCTCTCTGTAGTTTCAGTCAGAACTTTTTGATCATGCTGGGCTGGTGATCCACCTCAGAATGTCCTGGGGAAGTTACTGGATATACCTTTCGGTTTGTAGACAAAAGTTCCAGTTCGTTTCGGCAAACAGAAAGTTGCTTTTGCAAGTCATTCTGGGGCCAAAGGAGTGTGTCACTGGAAGCAGCTTCTGGGGATTCCTCATAAAGCTCTGAAGTGCTATAGGGAGCAATGTGTCATGATGCATAGCAGAGAACAAGATGGGATTCACAACTAAAAGAATTGGGAACTTCTAGATAAAACAAGCACAAAGCACTGATGCAGTTAAAAATAAAAATAAATTTAAACACTACATCCCTATGAATAGCAAAAAGGGTTACCTTAAGTGTGAGTAATGGCCTTTCTAGCCTGGAAGATAGTGCATTTTATTTGAAAGTACACAGGGAATGTTTCAGACTACATAGAGGTTTCTATTTTGTATGAGGCATCTTGTTCATATAAACCTTTTTAACAATTAATCTGTTCTTATGTCCCAGAAATTCATGAACATAATTTTCAATACATACCAGTATTTTTTCCTTTCATTTCAAATGTCAGAAAGCGTTGAAAATAAGTAGTCTTAATTTATATGAAATGGTCTGGTCAACAGACGACTCTGCTGCCAGTTAATTATTGGAAAGCAATCCTTGTCCCAATTCTTATTGGCCTAATTCAGGCAACAATTTTCTACCAGATTCCCAGTAGTTGACAATAATGCTGGCCAACATGTAGCCAATGCAGAGAAACCAGAAGTGGCATTGTCAATGCCGGGTTTAAAGAACTGCTAGGAGCCCAGATGTATCTTCATCATTCTACACTATGCAGTCAGAACACCCTGCCAGAGCACTTACTGCATGCTGTATTATTTGGTGGGTGGTGGGATCCATTGGATAGCCAGAGAATAATAAATAAAAATGATTTTAATTTACCTTCCAGTAGATCAATGAGTCTCCAATGAGTCTCCCAAGATCCATTCGGCTATGTCAGGGAAACTTGTTTCATACAGTGAGCTGAATAGCTTTAATAGTGAGGTTCAGAGGTAATGTCATTAAGTAGGTCAGTACCAGAAATAAGTAAACCTCTCCCTCTCACCCTCAACCTAGTCTCACCTTATCTCCTGAGGTACGGCTGGGTTGGGCTGTTGGCAGGTGTGCAAAGCTTCCATCCACTTACACCACTTACATCTCTTTGCCCAAAGAGATGAAATATGTTTCCACTTTGCTCTTTTGTGATCATGCCATACTTTTAGCATGTGGCTTCTGAAGGAGGGAAGTTAATCTAAAAAGCTGATACAATTTATTGGTGGAGAGGAATGTTATAACTGGCTAAAAAAGGCTAGAAATAGACAGAGGTGGAAGTTATATTGGAGTTGGAAAAGCAAGGAGTTCTATTGGCACCACATAATGTAATTCACACCTTTTCTTGGTTGCATTTGACTGCTCATGTTTGCCAAGCTTCTGGGAAAGGTGAGATCATCCATATTTATAACTTGAACCTCGCAGGTTGCTTTCTTTCCTCTTATACTACCCCTTCATTTGCAGTTTAATTCTTCTGGTGCCCCCATTGTTGTGTAGTCACATAATAGTGACCGTGTCACGCCAAGAACAATCAGCTCCATGACATCCTTCTTTAGGTTGCATATCCAAGTGCGTTTGCTGTTGGAAAGAAAGTGAGAACTTCAAACTGACAGTCGGCTTCTCCCCATTTAGAGGATCCATTCCCAATTCAGTCTTAATTCAGGAGCAGATGGCTTACCAGTTGCAATTACAGGTGCTTGGCTCACCAAACAGTGTCATTTTGTTAGCTCTTCCAATGCACTGCAGCCAAATGTAAGGACAGCATATTTTTTCCCACAGACCACATTGTGTAAAAGAAGGAGATATATTTATATTTTCTGACAGTAATTAATAACTGCCCTGCACCAAACCAGATGAAGTATTTAAGAAGGTGAGAATGCCCTTATTTAAATTTGACTTGAAACTAATCCTAGAGTTGATGTTTATTCCTGTTTGACTAGCTTTCCTTGTTACACACTCCTCCAGGAAACTAGAATAATTGTTTTTTTCATTCTCCTTTTCTCATTTACTGTCACGCTTGAGCTCATTCTTGTGAGTGCAAGTGAAAGGGGCTCTTGACAATTATTACTTCACTGCCCATGGTAGCAATCTAGGGAAACATCCTTGTTTTTAATTTTCATTCAGGAAAACATTTGATCTGAACAAAGTTGCAGCTTACTGTGTTGCCTCTAATCAAATAACTCTTTTGGAAATTCTGTATTATGCAAAAGTATGGATTGGTAAATGACAATCTCCAGCACAAAGTCAAAACCTTTCCCATCCCTGGCTGTTTTATTCATTATATTTTTTTTACCCTGCTTCAGAAACCTGCAAGCAATCTGTAATCAGAATATGTTTTCAAAGGGTGCCTTAACTGAGATAAATAACAGGAGTTACCAAACTTCTTAACATATGAGATACATATAATAAACATTAGATGTATGAAAGCCACACTTTATAAGAAGCATTTAAATTCTGAAATATATTTACTCACCATGAACATCAAATGTATGTTTGATGTGAGCTCTCAGTTTATACCCAGTAAATAATTATTAAGCTTACAAATACTCCCAGGAAATGTATGGGATTACAGCCTCACAGCCAGTCCTATTGGACTTTTACAGCAACAGACTGTAAAACTATGAAGTGGTTCCAGGTTTGGAGAATGTAGATCTCATAAGCCATCATGCCCACCAGATCCTATCCCCTTTCCCTGGCACAGACTCATCTACTTCCTTTTCTCAGGTTTAGACAAGCAAAATAGCTGGCATAGGACTGAAGAGACCCATTGGTGACTAGGAAGCTTACCGGGAAATAAATTTAAAAGACTTTACTTACCTCTCTGGCTGTCTGATCAATAGGAACCATTGAAAGATACACAATGTGGTTGGGAGGACAAAATGTTTAATTGTTAGCATTTGAACTGTGCTGACTAGAGATGCTGAAACAGAGTAGAAAGTGTGCTTCTAGCTTCAAATGTCAAATACACTGTGAAGGAGAGAGACCTCAATGGAAACATTGCTGGGGGGCGGTGGCGGTGGCTTGAAATTAAAACAACTCCTTTAAGATCAGTCTCAGATTATGGGATAGAGTACTGTAGTATTGCAACTCCATTATCTTTTTTCTATTTGCATAATTGTGGGGCTATTTAAAGACATGATAAAGTGAGATAAATATTTAACCAAAGGTATTTGGATTAAAATGTTACTAATGCTCAGATTGCTATACTTGGAATTCCAATGCTTATGAATTTTCTGCACAAAAACCATCAAAGAATCCCCTCAAATACTCCACATATCCTTCATAAAATCTGGAACTAACCATAGCTACAGTTAGCAAACTGTGTTGGGTGGGCCATGTACTGTGTGGTACTGAGTGCTATTTCACTGATGTCAGACTATCCATATTTTATACCATATGAAAATAGAACAAAATTTCAGTGTTTAACTTTCATAAAAATCTCAAAAGGTGTAGTGAAATTTTTGGGATTTCTTCCAAGACAAAGGAGTTTGTACATTAATTCTTTATTTTAAAAACATCTAAAATGTCCCTGGTTGCAATTAAAACAAATAAATACGAAATAATTATAACAAAGGTTTTAAGCATCCAATAAGGAAACAGTTGTAAGAATCAAATGAAACAATCTGGTCTCAAGCAACCTATGGCTCAGCTCAAAAGGGTTTGTAGATTTTGTGTATTCCACCTGAACACGGGCAATTCCTGAAGCTTTGCAAAAGATCAAATTAATTCAGGCAAAATGCCTAAAACGGTATGAGCCTCACTGCCTCTGCTTCCCTTTCACCCTTCTGGATGAATCATAGAATCCTAGAGCTGAAAGGGACTTAGTAGACATCTAGTCCAACCCCCTGCCTGCAGCAGGAAATCCTCCTAGAGCAGCGTTTCTCAAAGTGGGGGTTGGGACCCCTTTGGGGGTTGCCTAAAGCTTTCCTGGGGGTCACCTAAAGACCCCTGGTGCAGGGGGCCAGGTCAGGCTTGCCAGACCCCCAGCTGTGGCTGCACACGCACTGGGGCTGACTGACAGCCTCAGGGCCCTATCCTATACATGCCTACTCTGAAATAAATCCCACTATAGTCAGGGGGGCTTTACTCCCATGTAAATGTGGATAGGATTGCCGCCTCAGGGCCCAATCCTATGCATGCCTACTCTGAAATAAATCCCATTGCGTTCAATGTGTGCATAGAACACACATTTCATTTGTAACAATGAAAATACATCCTGCATATCAGATATTTACATTATGATTCATAACAGTAGCAAAATTACAGTTATAAAGTAGCAAAAAAAAATTTTATGGTTGGGGGTCCCCACAACATGAGGAACTTATAAAGGGGTCACGGCGTTAGGAAGATTGAGAACCACTGTCCTTGAGCATCTCCGACAGGTTCTTGTCAAGCCTCTGCTTGAAGACCCGCAGTGAGGGAGAGTCCACCACCTCCCTTGGCAATCTGTTCCACTGCCGAACCGCCCTCACCATCAGGAATTTTTTCTGTATATCCAACCGGAATCTCCTCTCTTGCAGTTTGTACCCATTGGTTCTAGTTCTGCCTTCAGAGGCAGCTAATAACAAATGAGCCCCTTCCTCTGTATGACAGCCCTTCAGGTATCTGAAGAGGGCAATCATGTCTCCTCTCAGCCTCCTCCAGGCTGAACATCCCAAGTTCCCCCAACCTTTTCTTGTAGGGCTTCCCTTCAATCCCACTGATCATTCTTGTTGCTCTCCTCTGGACTTGCTCCAGTTTGGCTGCATCTTTCTTAAAGTGAGGTGCCCAGAACTGAACACAGTACTCAAGGTGAGGTCTCACCAATGCTGAATAAAGAGGAACTAAAACTTCTCCCGACTTGGAAGCTACAGTCCTCTTAATGCAGCCTAAAATGTCATTTGCTTTCTTGCAGACACATCACACTGCTGACTCATGTTCAGCTTGTGATCCACGGCTACTCCAAGGTCCCACTCACATGTTCTGCTGCCAAGCCAAGTATCCCCCATTATATACCTGTTTTTGGTTTTTATTTCCTAAGTGCAAAACCTTGCACTTCTCCCTGTTGAAGTTCATTCTGTTTGTTACAGCCCAGGAATCCAGTTTATCCAGATCCTCCTGGAGGTTTCTCCTGTCTTCTGATGTGTTTGCTACTCCTCCCAGCTTGGTGTCATCTGCAAATTTGATTAGGCTCCCTTCCCCCAAGTCATTGATGAAAATGTTAAAGAGAACCGGTCCCAAGACAGAGCCCTGGGGCACCCCACTTGAAACCAATCTCCAGGTTGACGCAGAACCATTTACTAAAACCCTTTGAGTGTGGCCATCGAGCCAATTGCAGATCCACCTAACAATTGTCTCATTTAGCCCATATTTTTCCAATTTCCCAATTAAGATGTCATGTGGGACCTTGTCAAATGTTTTGCTGAAGTCAAGATAAATGACATCCACAGCATTGCCATTGTCCAGTAAGCTCATAATCCAAACAAAAAAGATCAGATTTATCTGGCAAGATTTATTCTTGGTAAATCCATGCTGGGTTGTTTTGATCATCGAGTACTTGTCTAGGTGTTCACAAATTGTGTGTTTTATGATTTGTTCTAATATCTTCCCTGGGATTGAAGTCAAACTGACTGGTCTATAATTTCCCGGGTCTTCTTTTTTCCCCTTCTTAAAGATTGGGACTACATTCGCCCTCCTCCAGTCCAGTGGCGCTTCTCCACTCCTCAAGGATTTCTCAAAGATGATCAACAGAGGCTCTGCAAGGACATCTGCGAGTTCCTTAAGAACTCGAGGATGCAACTCATCTGGTCCAAATGACTTGAATTCATTTAGGCTAGTTAAGTGGTTACAAGCCAGTTCTCTGTCAATCATAATCTGCTGTTCTGCACCATCCATGTTTCCATTACCTCATTGGGGACGCAAGCACATCCTCGCATCAGCCAATGATCCCACACCCCTATTTGCACAGCCCTCCTTCCGAGAATAGACGGACGCAAAGTAGGAGTTGAGCAGCTCTGCCTTCTCCTGGTTTCCAGACACCTGTTGTCCATCTTTGTCCAAGAACAGCACCACCCCATATTTCTCTTCCTGTTCCTTTGGGCATATCTAAAGAATGCATCCAGATGTTAATCTTGGAATGGAGAAGACACCAGGGGCAGTTGGGTCTCTGCCTATTCTTTTTCCTGCCCTAAGTCATCCAAATAATTTAACCTGATGGCAGTGGAAATAGCATGTCCCTGTAGAAAAAATGGTGGCCTTCCAGGACCTGGACTAGCTGCATGCCAGTTTTATGTCTGCCATCATTACAGTTCTAACCTCCACTTTGGCTAGGATAAGTCCCAGCATAAGTTCTTTGCTGACCTGGGGATGTTACAAAAGTGCCTTAAGGCACGTCTGTCCCACTTCTGGTGCAGTTAGGCCACTGCACAAGTATACACCAACCTTCTGACACCACTATAGGATGATATGCCGGATGAGTTAGGCCAGCCTAAATTGTATAGGATTGTGTCATTTACTGGATGCCTTGAGACAGGGAAGGAAAGCTATCTGACGTAGCCTTTGTAAGGTTGGGACAAGCAAACACAAGCATGCTATTGGGACTATATCAGTCCCAATCCCGCTCACAAGAAATTGATTTAATATTTATTGCTTCACAACTGATTGCTTGTGAAATTTCCGCAGCTTCCTCAGCTAGTGACCAGCTTTCGTCTTATCACATTAGCAACTATTACATGCAGATGTCTTTGACCTGTAGCTCCTACAAACAATAGTTTCTTTTTCTTTCTTTCTACTGGCTCTGTTTATGTGTTAAGGTGTTGAGAACCGTATAATTTATGGAAAACATGTATTCACATGTTTTATTCAAAAATCGCTAAGTACTCTTAACACTTTTCTCTAACACTTTTGGAAAGTGATGCATCATAAAGTTAAATGAGGGCCAATTCGTATGTAATTCATATGTTTTGCAGCATATTGGCTGCACAAGTAAGTTTTGAGCTCATATGCACTCTTCTGTCTCTGCTCTTATACCCTGACTCACCACCACCCTCAAATTATGGTTTGGGGTGAATACCATAGTTTACTGACAGATCCAAAGTGTCAAATTATGGCTTCCAGAATTGGAAGGAACTTCAAGCCACAGTTTTTGTCAGGGATTTGAGGGAAAAATCACACACTATGTTTTACCATAAACAAGGAGGAAGGAGGGAATTGGAGTTTATTTACAAATCTTAAAGACCACTTCCTTAAGTGATGCCAAACCATGAGTTCCCAGTACACATTTTTTCATGGATTATGTCCCTTGAACTTTCATAAGCCAGGTTCCAAGCCTACTGCAAATCACCTAAATTTCACAATGATGTTTGGCCAATTTATACCTAGTGGTCCTATTCACCAGACTAGAAATTAGTCAGGTTTGCTCTGCACTTTTAATGTCTCCATCCCTTCACTCCCCACACTATTTGTAGACTAATGAAAGTTTATCTTAGTACACTTATGGGATTAAAGGCCTAGCTAAGGGAAATAAAACAATTAGCTTGGTAATTAAAAATATTACTGATCACTAAAGGACAGTGTTTTTTCAATAATGGTGCAGGATAATTGATATTGATTTCCCTGGGTTTTTGAGAACAACCCAGAACAGAATCTCAGAGCTAGAGACTTTTAAGAATAAAAGGAGAAAGAGCAGAGGTAGCGAAATGTCTGTTGCAAGGAATAATGAGTCCCTGTAAAAGAACCATCCTTTAGTATAATTCCTCCTTCCAATTTCTAATTTAATTTGAATTCTAAAATGCCATTTAAATATACATCCCTTTTGTTGCAGTATTTGACATGAGTTCTGGAAAGAGCAAAGTGCTGCTGAAGCAGTATGGCATGAACTGAAATGGGTTGCAAATTCCCCAGAACTTCCTCTGAAACAGGAAGAGGAAAGAGGGATATCTCAAGCTGAATCTGAATATGGTTTAAGCTACTGTATGTATAATAAAGTTACAAAACAATTACAACAAAATATGAGGCCTGAGTGCAAAGTTTCATAACTCTATTGAACTTAGCCTTCCAGTAGGACAATTCTGCTTCATCTTTTACCTTGGCTGTCCCCACACTTTTTCAGGGTCACAACCTCTTGCTTACTTGCTCTCATGTCTGTCTCTTCCTGTGTTTTTACAAACAATAGTTTCTTTTCACTAAAAATTTGGCTACTCGGAGTTTTAAAAAAAAATATTAAATTTATTCTTTTCCCAAAGCTCAGTTTTGGAGGAATTCCTGTCCCAGGAAAACCAGGAACGTTTCTGAGGAAAAATTTCCATGGCTGCATTGAGAATCTTTATTATAATGGAGTCAATATCATTGACCTGGCAAAAAGGCGGAAACCACAGATCTACATAGTAGTAAGTACTCAATAATATTTTATTTGCTGACTGCTTATTTCCTTGGAATGTTGCTCCTGACAGGGTCTGTTCACCCTACCAAGCAAAAGGTTTCACATTAGACAAGACATGCACATAATTTGCTTTTCCCAAAGGATGTTTTTGAGGGATGTGGAAAAGATGAGAGTTATTGAAAGGCTCAGGTATATATTAGTTTTAGTTATTGACTCAGATGTGTGTTGAAAGGAAACTGGACACCTTAGTGGATATGCAACAAAAATACATGCTAGATGCCTCATTGCTGAGAATATAAACTCTTTAAACATAGTAACATATCCATGTGCGTAAAATTGAGGAGTCACTGACTCACTGACTCCTCGTTGCCTATCCCAAACCCCCAACTCAGAAGCATGAAATTTGGGGAGGGTATTCCTTCCATAATAAACAAATGATAAACTTTATTTCTACCCCACCTTTCTCCCAGAAGGACCCAAGGTACCTTCCGTGATGTAGACATCCACTAAGAACTCATTTTTAGAAATTCAAATAAGAAGGGGGTGTAAAGGGATGCAACACATTTTCATTCTTATATTTTACATTGAAAAATACCTGACTTACCAATGCCCAGCCCAGTCTCCAGACCTAAAAGCATGAAATATGGGAAAGGTATTCATTCTGTGATGTAGGCACCCACTAAGAACCAATTTTAAGAAATGTAACCACTAAGGGCGCAATCCAGAGCAAGTTCAGCCTGCTCTGCCCTAACTGCTCTCTCCTAACTATTCTGTATCCAGAGCAGAAAGTTATGCTGCATCCAGAGAGTCAGGAAGCCTGGGCTGCCCTAACTGCTCCAGAGCATGCTAAGTCAGTGACAGCTGGGGAGGGCTTGCTCCTGAGTAGACCCCCCTCAGATCACACTGAAGAAGGAACAGCTGTGGTGCCTACATTATAAGGAAGCCCAGCAGTTCCTGACAACCAGTTACAGCTGCAGTTCTTCTAGTGCAAGATGGATGCTTGGAGTGGCCTGCTGTATCCTGAGGTTAGTGGGCTGCCATAGTTGTGCCATATCCTGAGGCTGAGAGGCAGGGATTGCAGCTAGGCTGGCCAAGAACTCAGATTTTTGGTCAACACTACCATTCTTACTCAGGCCTTATCATGGACCCCTATGGGTCTACTCATTACTATACCTGCTCCTGAGGTGGTATATCTCTGAGGAACTGAAGAGGGCATTTCTGTCTTGAAACAGGCTTTGGATACAGAGTAACTGCTCTGCCCTAAGCAATGCTAAACATTCCCTCAACTTGCCTCTCCTGAACTGCCTAGGGCAGAGCAGCTAGGGCAAAGCAGGTCCACCTCTCTTAGGGCACCCTATGTTGCCTTGCTCTGCCCTAAGCCTCTTCCAGAGTAACTGGGCTGGAGCATCTTGCAGTTGCTCCACCCTAGTGATAGATAGGGCACCCTAAGGCCTCTTATGTGCAAGGAATAGTTGCTCTGGATTGGGCAGTAAGGGGGTGAAAAAGGGTGTAACATGTTTTCCTCCCTAAACTTAACATTGAAGACTGACTGATCAACAGCCAGCCCCAACAGCCAGCCCCAACCAACAAGCATGAAATTTGGGAAGTATATTCCTTCTGTAAAGTAAGGACCCACTAAGAACCTATCTGGTGCCTGGTGCCAGCTGTGCCTGCTTCCAGTGTTGCCAATTGGTGCCCAGTGTCCACTGGTGACTGGTGCCTGGTGCCCAGTATGGATGCCCAGTACTCATTAGGGATGCTTGGTGGTGACCAGTGCTGCCTGCTGCCTACTACCACCTGGTGGTACCCCGTGCCCAGGATTTTATGATATCTGGTGGTGCCCAGCAGTACCTGTTGATTCCCAACCGTGCCAATTTTACTCCTACAATAACAGGTGCTAGTAACAAATAAAATTTTTTAAAATTATACATTCCAGAACTGTTTATCACCTTCATAATAATCATCATCATCAAACCTTTATTGGCATAAAATCTGATATGGTATATAAACCAATGAGAAAAAATGTGGAAGAAGGAGACAGGAAGAGCAACCTGCTGTGGGATGTCCTTCCAGCTATGAACTGTAGGTCTCTGTTAAGAATATTTTATGAATTTGGGGCTGCAATACTATCCATGATTATCTGGGAGTTAGCCTCATTGACTGTAGTGGTACTTACCTCTGAGTAGACAGCAGCAGATTGGGCTCAAAGTGTTCAGATTTATGCCAAAGCATTAAATTATTCTGTGTTGAGTTATAAATTTCCTTGAACTCATCCTTGGTTTTTGAACTCATCTTATTTTTTGAAAGGACTAGGCCAAATCACATAGGTACTGTCATCGCTGAATATGACATTGGTCATTGTGATACTCAAGCATGTAAGGTAGTATCCAGATGTGACAAAGAAATAGGTTCAAGCCATAGTGTATGAAAAGTATTCTAAGTGAAGGGCACTTACAGCAACCATCCCCAGTTCTCTCCAGTTACAGCCATGCCTCCTGTTGTACCCTGGGGCACAGTTTGTGGCACTCAATCTGAGTGTGTGTGTGTGTGTGTGTGTGTGTGTGTGTGTGTGTGTGTGCATGAACATTGGCAGAATGAATCAACAGAAGATAGTGCCCAATTTGAATTAAATGAGAAGTAAATTCAGAAGTAAAATCAGTAGCAAAATTCAGTATAAGTTCAGTATATAAATTCAGTATAAGTATTTAATTCTGTTCTTTGCCCAAAACTCACTAAAGCTGGACCTATTTGTAGCAAACACATACACACACAAGGAGAGATTGACATGCTGGAAGGACTAGTTATTGCTGGACTGAGTTCTTCCCCTATTCTGGGGCTCTAGGCTCTTAGTGGAGAGTGTTTTCCTTTATTATTGAATCCTCCTGCTCTTCAGTCTGCACAGCATTCAATGCAATGTGGCCTCCAGTGGCTTATTCGCTTTGAGAGAATAACCACTCCACAATGATAGTTCCTGAAGGAGAAAAGGTCTGTGCTGCACTCTTGGAGCTGTATTTCAAGCAGTGTATTTCCGCCACCTCAAGAAGGAAGTTCTTCTCTGAAATTTCTGTGGCCACTTCAGGTGAGCCAAGGCTTTGTTTTGTGCAGTGATCCTTTTGTTGAAGGAAAAGAGGATAAAAGAGAAGGGAACTGAAACATCTAATGACAGAGTACATCAGCTGTACTGGATCTATGGCTTTAAGCACATTACAGCCTACCCAATTATCCTTCGGTTCACTCAAAACGCTTGTGTATTTCATCCGAAAGCTTTCTCCCTGCTTATGTTTCTGCTCATTCCTGTGGGCTGTGTGTGGTGCAAGTGTTTAAGCCTGATAACTGTGCCAGGGTTTGAGATCTGGATTCCCACAAGACAGGGTGAGCTCCTGTCCTTAGCCCAGCTCTGCAACGCAGCTGGAACCCATCGTATCGGCTCTGCCGTGCCATTGGACTATTTCAGTGGCGTGGAGAGGGGGGATTTGCTGCTTGGGTAACAGCCTATCCTCCATATTAATCTACCCAGGCCTTCGTGCTTCGCATGCAGCACCGAGCACAATACCATAGTCTTTCAAGACTGATGGATGCCAGTACTGCTTATCTATCTACTTCCTCTCCCTTCATGCAAGCAAAACACGGACTGCATTTATAAATGACAACAAATGCAAGTATTTAAATTTTTTCCCTGTTTTCCAGTGTTCTGGAAAAGAGCTTCTGTGGCAATCTTTCCAAAGTGTTTGAAGTGTTCCAGAGAAAGCAGGTTCACTTTACCCTGAAATAATTGAAACTGAGAGAAATCAGATGTGGGGTTGCACAGTTTGTATGAAAGTTGCTAGTGGTGTCATCTTAAAAAGTATATACATATAGATCTGAAACGGTTCCAATCCCATCATCCTTCTTGTGAAAAATAGGTATATCTTGCACACAAATGCAGAAGTAGGATGTGTAGGTATATCATAGATTTGGACAGGATCTGTAAGATCAAAAAGTCCAACCCCTACCTATGCAGGCTGTCCACAAATGATAGATGGCTATCCAACCTCTGCTGAAAGGCCTCAAATGAGGGAAAGTCTATTACCTTCCAAAGCAGGCTGTCACTTCTGAAAACTTCACACTACCAGGAAGTTTTTCCTAATGTCAAAATCTCCAATGTCATTTAAGCCCATTTGTCTCTCCAAAGTAACTGAGAACATATCTGGTATCAGGGACTGCCTTCAAGCTTCTTCAAGCTTTAAGGGACAGTTCTCAATAATCTTTTCTTCAAACCAAACATGCCAAACTCCTTCAGATGATGATGATTATCCCGCCTTTCTTCCCTAATAAAAGGGAACCCAAGGCAGCTATCAACAATTAAAAACAACAATAAAACACCATTAAAAGTAGATAAAATAAATACAGATTAAAACACAATTAAAATACAGATTAAACAAAATGTTAAAACATTTCTCCTAAAAATTAACAATAAAAACCAGTTAAAAACAATATTAAAAACAGCACCTCTCCCACCCCCAACCTCCAATATAATTAAAAAGATTTTGTTCATAAGAATGTTTTTAGGCTCCAGCGAAAACTGTACAAGGAGGGTGCAGTCCTTAGGTCAAAGGGAAGGGAGTTCTAGAGCTGGAATGCAACCACTGAGACGGCCCTGCTCCTAGCCGCCACACCTCTCACCTCTTTTAATGGCGGCACAGTCAGCAGAGTCCCCCAGATGATCTTAGGTGATGGGATGGATTGTATGGACAGAGGCGGTCCCTCAGATACCCTGAACCCGAACTTTAAAAGTCAAGACCAGCACTTGAATTCTGCCCAGAAATGAATGAGCAGCCAGTGTAGCCGCTGAAGTAGTGGCTGGACTGAGTCAAACCAATGATTGTCCTCAAGAACATGGTCTTTGGTTAACTTGCTGTTGTTTGTCTCATTGATACAACAAGATTCTTGCATTTCAAGTTTGCTTTACATTAAGGGAAAATAGTAACTTGGGAGTGACTGGAGATGAAAGAATGTTTATTATGAATGTGACTTTCATTTGTAAATATAATGGAGAGTTACAGGCACTAATGGAATCTAATAGCAAAATGTCAGGACTTTGAGTTTCTTCATGGGAAGTGTTTCTTCTTCCCTATTTTGAATTTGGTGTCAGATGATTGTACAGAATAACAATTCAGAATAATGGGGATCCTGGTGGGAATCAAATGCTTCTCTGGGCTGTCTTGGGAAACAAACCAGAATGGTAGTTTTAAAAGAAGAAAAGCAACAGTCCTAGAGATAGGAGAATGTAAAGTTATAATCCATTCTCTTTATATGAATTCAAAACATGTTCAGTTGAGCAAATAGCTTTGAACCATCTTAAATTTAGATTCAGTGTTAATCTAATTTTTAAGGAATTATTGAATATCTTTTTTTTTAATAACCATAGAGTTACTAGAGAAAATCAGATTGATTGCAGCTCACAAGGGCCTCAGTATTCTCACAACCCTGAAGTAAGAAAATGAATTGTTTAGGGCAGAAAAAATTGTGTAAGAAACATTTTTCAGAGCTTCTGGACAACAGATGAGCTTAAAATGTTATCACTTGTGGTACATCTTTGTGGGAAGAAACTGGAAAGTTACTTCAAGGCCTGTTGAAGACCTCTTAGGCGACAATCCAGAGTAACTACGGGACCTTTTACACCGACGTAGTTACAGTGCCACCTATGGGAAAACTATGGGAAATGCATAGATCAATCCAGAATAAGAATGCAATCCTAACCATGTCTACTCAAAAGTAAGTCCCATTTTGTTCAATAGGTCTTACTCCCAGAAAAGTGTCTTTAGGTTTGCATCCTCAGTGCCTCTTACATTTTCCTGTAGTTACTTTGTATTGTAGGGATCGTTCCTCAGACTCTGTCAAATGCTGTCCTCTTTCCTTATGGCATACCAGTTGCTGCCTCCTTTCACTCCCTGGATTCAAAAGAAAGAGGAACTGTAAAAGGATATTCATATGACCCCATGGCTGGATTTGCCTTGAGTAGTATCATCAAAAGCTGTTGACCTTCTTCTGTAGAATTCACTGGCTGCTTTTAAAAGATCAATTTTAGGTGTGCAAAAAAGCATGGAAACATGCAGTGAGTAGAGGTGATTGTTTTTGTTACAATACAAAAGACTGCATTTTAATGTTGTTTTAGATATTTTCCAGAAATTAATATAGATTATTTTTTCGGTTAAAATAATATAGTGGTTACATCTTCCTGCATCATATAACTTATAACATCCACCTAGTACAATTTTAAAGCATTTTAGAAATAAGAACATGAAATGAGAACTTTGAATAACACATCACTTTCTGCCTTTTTCTGCCTTGATAGTTTTCAAATCATGAAATCTGAAAAAAAAAATCAAACACTGCTACCAATGAGTTTAGTGTCTCAGACTCAGATTACACGTCATTTTCTTCAAAACTATGCACTTTAGACCTGCCTCAGAAACCAGAAACAGAAAGAAGACCTGGCCTGAAGAAGGATGCTGTCACCAATTTTTTTTAAGTAGGCAGAGGTGGATGAGTAGCCAGTTTGTCTTCCCTCAACTACTGCTGCTTCTGGGAACCCTTAAAGCAGCGTTTCTCAAAGTGGGGGTCGGGACCCCTTTGGGGGTTGCTTAGAGCTGTCCTGGGGGTCGCCTAAAGACCCCTGGTGCAGGGGGCCAGGTCAGGCTTGCCAAACCTCTGGCTGTAGCTGCGCACATACTGGGGCTGACTGACAGCCTCAGGGACCAATCCTATGCATGCCTACTCAGAAATAAATCCCATTATAGCAGGGGGCCTTTACTCCCATGTAAATGTGGATAAGATTGCAGCCTCAGGGCCCAATCCTATGCTTGCCTACTCTGAAATAAATCCCATTGTGTTCAATGTGTGCATAGAACACACATTTCATTTGTAACAATGAAAATACATCCTGCATATCTGATATTTACATTACGATTCATAACAGTAGCAAAATTACAGTTATAAAGTAGCAATGAAAATAATTTTATGGTTGGGGGTCCCCACAACATGAGGAACTTATAAAGGGGTCATTGCGTTAGGAAGATTGAGAACCACTGCCTTAAAGGAAGAGATTACAGCCTAAGGCTACACACAGCACTGCAACCCAGTAAAAGAGCAGCCTCGTTCCTTGCAACTATTATTTTCTCCCAAATCAATGGCGGTATCCTCTTTCAGCCTGAAGAACCACCAGCCGTCTAAAGCTTGACCTCTCTGTCTCTCTCTCACACACATGCACATTTAAACTGTATATTAGATGTATGTAAACTGTCTTGAGTGACCCTAAAAGCAGCAAACAAGCCAGCAATAAATAAATACATTACAAACTGCCCTCTCAGAATCAAGGGGAATGGCTCGTTCACAGCAACTCAAGCCCAAAGCCTCCTTCACAATGTCACAGCAAGGTTCTTTGGAACCAGTCCAGGTTAAACATCTTGCTTCCTTCTGAAAATCACAAATAAAACTCAGATGCTCCTTCAGGGTAGGTCATACTACAGATGACTACCAAGTATAGGAGAGCAACTTCTTCTTCTGACTTACATTAAAATAAATTATCCTCCCACAGATGGTTAAGCACACTTTCAGTGCATTGCCATGCACCACTCAGCATGCTGATGTTGTTAATTGATTTCTAATGCCCTCAGTAAAACTATGACATGGTTGCTGAGATCTCTCTCTCACACTTTCTTCTGCAGGATTATCATCTCACTGGCTTTATTTTTCCTTGCCAGGTACTCCAGTATCAGATGCCCACAATGGATTTTCTGCCCTTTTCTCTTTATACCATCCTACAGTATCTCACTGCAAATCAAATTTAGGTCTCATTTATACTGACCGCTTCTTTGCTTCATATTTCACAGAAATGGAACTTTGGAATGCATGGAAATGTAGACTGATTAAGAAATATGGTAGCCCTTCCTGGCTGTTTCCAGTCTTATTTTTGGTGTGTAGATATCATTGTTGCAGTCCTGAAGATGACCTGTCTGAGGGTGATCCTTCCTGTTCATGCTGCTATCACTCCATGGTGATAATGAACAATAATACTGTATATAGTATGTGCTGTGAGTGGGGTGGAGAACATGTATGCAAATGCTTATACAGTACCATGGCAGAAGTGGGTTTGATGCAGCTGTAGGTCTGAAATTTATAACATAGAAGAAGTGCTGCTGGAGGTCTATGTAATCCACCATTCTGTTTACCACAATACCACTGGTAGCCTACAAATAAGATAGAACCACATTTCTCTCCTGCCATTTCTTCCTGGCTGCTGCTGACTCTAGAGGCAGCAGTCATCATAACTTGTAGCCATTGATTTATCTTTCCTCCATACATTTGCCCAATTCCCTTTGAAAGCCATCCAAGCTAATGGCCAGCACCCCATCTCAAGACAACTAATTCCACAGACTAGTTTCCACATGGTGTAAATTCCTAATCTGCCCTCATTATTGACTTGAGGTAGGTCTCATTGACAACCAAATGATTTTGCTGTTGGTTTAAATGAGCATTGGGTGAACGCTAAATGTGCTTATACTTTATGAGAGGTGTCCGAAATACCTCATGGTATAAAATTCCAAGCAGCCACATAATTGTACTACTTTTTTCAGATTGACAGTTCAAGCAGACTGAATACCTACACTAAACTTTGGTAAGGAGCATTTCAGTATTCAGTTCATGTTAGCAAGATGGAAAATGTAACCTTAGAGCTGATTTTATGTAGCTGAAAGCACAATGTAGACTGAGGTGCTCTTTTTTTATCCTATCCTCTCAGGTGAACTGCCCTCCTACAGTTAAGCAAAGAGAGATGGTACACCAGGAGGAGAAGTGGGATATAAGCACACAAATCCTAAATCATTGGCTGGTCAATAGGGTTGGCCCAAACATATCATTCAGACCAGCCCTGAGACTCTGTGTCTAACAAATGAGATTTGAACAAAAGACTGAATGTTCAGAAATGAATATGAACAGCAAGTAGAATTTGGTTGCAAGTTCTTGTTTAGGTTTAAGTGGAAACTGTTCTGGCATGTTTTATATTTTGCTGCTTTTTCCAATTTTGTTCCAGAGCTAAAGAGATCATTTTGTATCCCTGAATTGGCACAAGCCATTCAAAAAAGCTTTTGTGCAAATTCAGCACTTGCTGCTGACCCATCTATCTTGTTTTCTCGACAAAGTGAAGTTGAAAGACTAGGGGCACAATCCAGAGCAACTACGGGGAATCCTTGCTCCGGTGTAGGATCAATTTGCTCTGGATTGCAATATAAATTTCACATAGGTTTTCACTAGGTGGTGCAGTAACTACGTAAACACGTAAAGTCTCTTACGTGCTCCCGTAGTTACTCTGGATTGTAGGGTAGGTTTGGTTCGGTTTACTTTTATACTGTACTGAAAAGAGAAAACTATCAAGTGATCTACTCGGTGTTTTGCCTTTTACCCCTGTTTCTGTTTTACTCTTAGTTGAGTGATTTATGATTTTTTCAAATTGACTATATAGCTGCTGCTCTTCTCTGCAGTTATGGTGCAGCTACTGGACCAGGTAATGAAGTGATAATACTTGGTTACTGCAAGTGTAAAGGCTGTAAAATCTTCTGTTGTACTGTTGGTCAGTGACCTAAAAGCTTTGGAAAGACTGATAAAGAAAATTCAGAATTGCTTAGCCAAGCAGAAGATCTCCCAAGTCTCTCACAGGGATGAAATTTCACTCTCCTGAGCACTTCTCTTTTTGTAAACTGATACTTTTCTCAGTGGAGGCAAGAGTTGGCAAAGAAAGGAGTTCAAGCACAAATCACCTACCTCTCTTCTTTCAAGATTGTGGATGACTTCTTTTTTCTCAAATAATATGAGCTTTCTTGTATACAGTAGAGCTCATGTGGTAGAACCCCAACCCCTGAACCCTCCTCTTCTATGTCAAAGGCATCTGCTGTTTCTTTTTTGCCTTTTATTTATTACCTATGAAGCCTTTTCCTACCTCTCAAAAATATCCTTTTGAAGTAAGGGAGAGGATGATCATGAAATGTTTGCCATATCAGGTTGCTTTTCTCCTGGGTGGCCTGGGCATTCCTTATTACATTTCTGTATATTCAAGTACATTTAGCAAATACAAAATGCATGGGCATCAGATCTGATATGAAAGACGCTCCTGTGTCATAAATTACAGCCATTCCTTAAATGATAAAACCACAATAATCAGAGAAGGAAAAGGCCACTCCTTGCATGTATTTTTTTTTTGAAGAGAATGTTACTTATATATATATGACTACCTCAGTTTGCAGGTATAATTTTTCCACTGCATAAAACATTTCCTGTAAAAAACAGCTCAAGCAAAAAGTGTTATGTGATTCAGCACAATTAATATGGAAACCATCCTAACTATGGTTTTGCAGCATGACATCCCTTCTCTGAACACATCCTAGTTTTCCTCATCCTCACATCATCATCCTTTATTTCACATTTATACTCATCTTTCCTGCTGGAGAAGCCAGGTTGAAAAGTTCAGAAAGTGAAGCGTGCTTTAGGAGGGCTCCTTCAGCGTTGCTCAGGTGTTAATTTAGCAGCATCAGCATTGGAGAGGAAAAGAGATGAATGGTTAGTTTTATGTCTCTTGGGTTTAGATCTCTGAGATTCTAATTATGCTCATCATCTGGATTTTCAGTCTTTCTAACTTGCTTCAAACAAACTATTCTCCATACAACTGATATATCAGCAGAAAAAGCAAGATTTTTTCCTGGGTTTCCTACATTCATGCATTCCTACTTTAGACTGCACTGGGTTTTGACTACTTAGATTTCCACTGGGTTTTGTAAGGTGAGGAGACGTGCTCTCTATTCCTTGTAATGGTATTAATGCTGAACAGCTCATTTCTGCTTTGGAAGTTCCGACATTGGCTTCCTTGCAACAGAGATGATTCCCCTGCTCACCTTGTCACTCCTGGAAATAGGTAGTGACAGTACTTGTGTATGGGTGAATGAGGGTCAGAACAGTATCTACCAAGGAAATGTTAAATATCTCCATTTAATTGCCTGAATTTAGGAAGTTCAGATTGTAATAACAGCAGCTGAAGCCCCTTTGGAGTAGATTTCACTACCTGTTAAAGGGATCGTTAATCAGACTGGAAACATTGGACTCGATGGAGTTCTAAAATGCCAGATGAGCACTAGATGGAGTTTTTAGCAGCTTACATGCAACTGATTGTCTGGTTTTACTCCAAAATCTAGACACCTCTTATTCCACTTTGCAGCCAGGGAAAAGTTTAGCTTTCAATTAAAGTGGGTTCAGTTGTAATATCAAGTGTTTGAGAGAAGGTTCTTGGGATAAACCAAAACCTGATGTACTTTTGCAACAGCCCTTGATGCTCAGTCCTACAGGTCTCCCCTATTCACAGGGATGCAGTCCGATGAGAAGCAGAATGGGCAGAATAATATGGCCATTACCATACTGATTCAGCTGCACAGGAGCAGGGCTTTTATGAGATATTTTCAATATCACATTGAAACTGACTGGGGTCATGGATCAGATGGCTGTTTCACTATTTTGGGCTGTTTCACTATGTTCACAACTCAGAAGTGTTGCAATAAAATCAGAGAATGAAAAAGAGGCCCATGTTCCTCTATCTTTGTTTTATCTTTTAGAAGAGGGGATTTCAGCTATTTTTTCCTAGCCCCTTCATGGCAGTCTGCCAAGACTCTCTCTTCTGCACAACAACCATGACCAAAAACTAGGATGATCATATGTCTTCTTTTTCAAGGACATGTCATGGATTTTAGCCTTGTGTCCTGGGAAAAAACTTCAGTGTCCTCCTTTTCTTTGTAAGTGTTCGGTGTGTAGCCTCATTGTAATTTTAAAATTATATGTAATAAATTATATGCAATAGTTTTAAATTTAACAACAAGTAGTATAGTGTTTAAATTAAGCATGAGAAAACAATATATATGAGTGTTTTTAGCTTTTATTTTGTCATGTCCAGTATTTTTTTAGTGTCCCACATTTTGGGAGGACTTGTCCCTTTTATTTAAAGTTAAAAACGCAACAATGCTAAACAAAGGAATTTCATATAACAGTGGTAACACTGGTTAGGAGTTTTAAAAATAATGTAAAAGGACCAACAAGACAAAATTCTGACCAGGAATGAATAGGAGGTATTTTGGGTACTTCTCTCTCGCACAAGGCAACCCCCATTACCTCCCATGCAACATCCCCTGTGCAACACCCTCCCTGCAACACTTCCCCATGCAGCACTCCCCCATGGAACACTCCTCTGTGCAACACTCCCCCCTTTCAACACCTCCATGCACCATCCCCCATGTACCATCCCCCCCCCGACTGTGAGCAACCCTACCAGATAGGTGCAGGGTTTGGGGCTGGTTTTATTAGTTTTCAGTATTAAGTACAGGACGAAAACACATTGCACCACCTTTCACCCCCTTAGGGGCTTAAATTTCTAAAAAATTGATCTTAGTGGGTGCCTACATCATGGAAGGAATACCCTCTCCAAATTTCATGCTTCTAGATCCAAGGGTTGGGGCAGGGTGTTGATCAGTCATCAACTCTTCAGTGTAAAGTTTAGGGATGAAATGGTGTTGTGCCCCTTTTCACCCCCTTCCAGTCAGAATTTCCAAAATTCAGTTTTTAGTGTGTGCTTCTGTCTTGGAAGGAACATCCCACCCCCCCCCCCCCCCCAAAAAAAAAAAAATGAAAATAAAAAATTTCACACTTCTAGCTTTGGTGGTTTTGGTTGGGCGTTGATCAGTGAGTGAGTGAGTGAATGAGTCAGTCAGTCAGTCAGTTTTATATATATATATAATTTATATTGTATACCTTTATATTGAAGACCTTTTCATTAAAGAAAGCATTTGTCTGTTTAAAATATAGACTGGCACTTTTAATGAATGAAATTTTAATAGTTTTATGTGATCCCACTGAGTTGTAAACTGCCTTATTGTTTTAACATGTGTCACTTGTGGAGTAACAACATTCATCAGTAAAAATCCACCCCTATTTCCAACATCTCAACTGCTATTTAGCCTCCTCTCATCCCAATTGCCCCTTAGCCTATTCTCAACCTGGCCTGTTTTCTGTCCCAGAGAAAGTTAGAAATGACATTTGGATTTTCAGACACAATGTATAGCTTTGAATCATTGTTGTAAACACTCAAAAGAGAGAATTTCCTGTAGCTGGACATCTTCTCCAGAGAATGAATCTACATTAAGAAGAGAGACTGTCAAGACAGCTAGGATCCATTGCATAGTTATGAGAAATAATTGAAATACAGGTGTGACCCATTTAAATCCAAGCCTCTTGACTTGTGTGTTATTGGGAGCATGCAGAAGACAATATTAACACAATAATAGCTATCATAATTAGGTCTCCTCTAGGGCAGGGGTCCTCAAACTACGGCCCACGGCCCTCTGGGGCACGGGTCCTCATACTACGGCCCTCAATCTGGCCCGCCGGCCTTTTGGGGGGTTTGGGAGGTGCTTTGTGGGCACTGGGGGGCAGTTCAAGGCTACTGCAGCAAAGATCCACCAGTCGCGGCAGCCCTGTGCAAAGGGAGAGAGCCCCTCTGAGCTCCGGAATTTGGGCAGCTTCAAGTTGGCCCTTTAAATTTTTTTTTAAATGTGCGCCCAGCTGGAGCTGTGCACACACTTCATCTGCCCCAGGGGTTCCGGCTGGTGCGTGTGCCTCCTGCCGCTCTCTTGCGGCCACCCCAGCCAAGCAGGGGCTTCAGGCTGGAGCACACGTCTCTCGCTGCCCTCGCACGGCCACCCCAGCCAAGCAGGGGCCCAGATTGAGGCTGGCACGCACGCCTCCCACTGCTCTCTCGTGGCTGCTCCAGGGCTTCAGGCTGGCGCACGCATGCCTCTCGCTGCCCTTGCACAGCCTCTCCAGCTGCCAGGGGCTTGAGGCTGGCATGCGTGCCTCCCGCCGCTCTCTCATGGCTGCCCCAGCTGCCAGGGGCTTACTTCTGAGTAGACAAGCAGAGAATTGGGCTATTAAGGCCACCCTCCCATCCACACTTTCCTGGGAGTAAGCCCCATGGACTCTAATGGGCCTTCCTTCTGAGTAGACATGCAGGAGCTGGGCTTACTTTCCTGGGAGTAAGCCCCACTGACTCTAATGGGCCTTACTCCTGAGTAGACATGAATAGGCTTGGGCAAAATTCCTGAACAGCAAGCCCAAAATTGAGGTGAGCTTGTGTTTGTGTGTGTGTGTGTGTGTGTGTGTGTGTGTGTGTGAGAGAGAGAGAGAGAGAGAGAGAGAGAGAGAGTGGTTTGTGTCAGTGCATGTCACTGACATTCCTTGTGTTGCTGCAAATTGCTTTGAAGGTGTCTTACAATTACATGTCTTAAATCTGACGTAAAATATGTTGTAGAAAAATATGGTAAATAAAATATGTTGAAGTAACATGTTGCTGAAAATTGCTGTGAGGGTGTCTTGCATGTCTGGGTGAGGATCAGGCATGTTAAAAGGTTTTCAGTTTCAAAAGTGTTGAAATTAAGTACAGGAAAGCAGTACAAGCATTTTTGCTTCATTTTAACATGTCCTACATTTAAAAAAAAAATTTAAAATTTTTGAAAATGTAGGACATCCTACATTTGGTCTTACATAAGTCCTCTCACTCTCCGGCCCCCGACAGTGTTTGAGGGACACTGAACCGGCCCCCTGTTTAAAAAGTTTGAGGACCTCTGCTCTAGGGTAACTACACATCCAAGTAAATTGGACCTCTATAAATATGTATCCAATATTCATATTCCTTTACAATTTAATGAATTATAGCCCTCTATTCCTGTTTTAAAGATTGAAATTTAGATTTATTTCTCAACAGGCATGCTTCCTGCAAAGATTTTCAATCTTTTCCAAATGTGAACTGCACAATATGAGATAGCTTCCAGATATTCAGTAGGTACTTTGTTTAAGATGCATTTAAGAAGATTACAGGAACTTTTCATAATCGAAATAGCTTATCGGAGTTCAGTACTGAACAATTTGATTGAACAGCAGAAGCTCTTGAGAAATCAGCCCATTCTGAATAATGGCTTCTGCTGTCCCTTAAACAGAATATCTCCACACTGAAACTGTGCATAGTAGTAGAGTTAACTGAAGGTGATTTTTTATATACATCACTCAATCATTGCTGTTACAAGCCTTTCAAGTGGTAACTGTGGAATATTCTATTAATTTAGTCTTTCCTTCTGGTTAGTTTCCTTCTTTGTTTTGTTTTGTCAACTATCCTGGTGCTTGCTATGAGATGTAATAATCACAGTAATTACAATGTTCAGTAGGTCCTATGCCTAAAAGTTTTGTCCTTGGACTATCTTGCTATGGGAGTGCCGTTCCAGACATCAACCAATGGCATAATTCTTTTTTGACAGCTTTTACAAAAGGTGCTCTTTCTCCAATATTTTTAAAAGATAGCTGTGGATTTAAAAGACAGGAGAGTTCACCCTTATCTATCAAAGAAGGATATTAATAGGGTTCTTCTATAATACCTCTTCCTCAGCATTAAATATTACTTGAATTGAGATTTTGGGATTTGTTTGACATTCTGCATTTTACTTTGAATTCCCCACTATTGGTTTTATTCCACCAAAATACAACATCAAAGCTTCCATACAGTGTATCTGAGCTTGATGTTCACCTCCATTTTTTAATATATTCAGTGGTATTCAGAGTCTCTGAATGCCCAGCCAAAATTTTGTAAACCAAAATTCTTGACAAGTACACCATGACTATCCATCAGCTATTCCGTTACTATCTGAACTCATTCCACTTGGCATTGGTTCTGTATCCTAACATAATAAAGTAAATCAAAAATTCCTCCCATAAAGGGGAAGAAAACCTGGAGAGATCAAGCCGTCTGTTATATGAACTTTAACTGAGTTCTAGTTGTTCTGACATATGGAAGAATATCATGTTCGTAATGTGATAAAGTACCAGAAGAACAAAAGGCAATCTTTCAAATGAACAACTGTCACATTCATTAAGTGACATCTGGCAATATTACCTGGATGTTGGCCAATGCCTAATTTTGATAAAGTAAAACAGTGTTGATTGTATTTTCTGGTGGAAGGCAATCACAACAATAAGGAAATCACATGTTCTCTGGTTTTAGTTGAAATTCAATTCCATTTTCCAGCTCAAATTATTTTGGACATGATACAGATAAGAATACATGTATTTGCATTCAGTTTGGATTCATTACAGAGCACCCATTTCTTGTTCTGATATACTTTGTCCTGTAATTTTGAGAGAGAGAGAGAGAGAGAGAGATCCCATTGAAGCAGTGTTTCACCAGCAGTGAATTAAATCACATTCCAGAACTTTGTTTAATTTCCTCTGTCATATAAGAAATTTCAAAAGCTATCGACAGTGATAAGGCACCATTCCATCAACTTGTCCTATCCTTTCAAAAAGGGAATCCCCAAGCACCATATAACTTCCGACACATCAGTCATCTTTTGTTCGTTCTAATGATCCTGTTAGAGTGAGATATCAGTTCTAATGAGAGGCTGTTCGACAGAGAAAGCCTTTTACTTGAATTGGGTTATCAGATTTCAGCTGATATTTCACAAAGTGCCTTGGTTCAAAGTGGGCATGTTACAGCTGTCCCTGCCTTCCTTCTTTGTATTTCCTCTATTGTTTATTGCTTGTTATATTAGCTGTTAGAACAAACTACTGTGGGATTATTAAGAACAAAGACAGCAGGGTTCCAGGTACCATTCAAGAGAGTTTTTTTAATTAGACGCACCAAAGTTTTCTGATTCAGGTTTGTGGTCTATGCAAGGATTGTCTCAGTTTCAAAAGTCTGTCCTCTAAGGCCAAACATTTTGGCAGGAGGGCCACAACATCTCTCTGGCACTGTGTCAGGGGCCAGAAAAATAATTAAATTTACAAATAGAGTGTATTAGAGACAGATGATTACAAAGCTTCCCACGGGCCAAATGTAGGAGTCTTGCTGCAGACCACAGTAAAGTTTGCTGTAAGCTGCATCTGCCCCCCATGCTGAGGTTTGGAAAAACCATACATCCAAGACCATACATACATCCATGACCTAGTTTTTCCTGGGTTGCAAAATTGACCAGGCAGATAGGATATGTGCATCAATGGTTAGACAAGCTGCTGCTTGGATAGAGTGCACTGCTGCCTAATCACCATTATATCCACACTGCTTGGCATTTATAAATCAGGCAGCAGCTTCTTGATCTGCGATTTTCAATATTTTTCATCTCCTGGTACACTAACAAGGCATTAAAATTGTCAAGGCGCATGATCAGGTTTTTATAATAGACAAGGCAAACCACACTGGCAGTGGGGAGCTCAAATTCCTTATAAGCCCCAGTATTTGACCTTCCCCAAATTCTTGTGGCACACTTTCCTGGACCATTTGTGGCACACTCACGTGGCACAGCACAGTGGTTTAAAATGGTTGCTGTAGGGCTTTGAATTTTATTTTTTTTAAGACAAAATTTTTCTTCATAGCATGGGAAGGGCAGTTGTGTTCCTCCTATCAAAGAGACTACACATATAAGCAAAAATATTTCCACATACTGATCCCAGATTGGATGAAGCAACCCTAATAAAATAGGTCACTGTATCCAAATAGGCCATACAGAGCTGCCTCATGGTTTATGGGAGGAATGAGCCATGTAATCCAGCACTGACACTGACTAGGAATGGTTGTAGGGACTGATGTTGAGATGTTCAGGACCAAAGTATAAATTTTGGTACCCAGTTAAGAGTTACTAAATTACATGCATTTTCTTCCCCTCACTTCCTGAAGCGTAAACATTTCTAGCAGACATACCCCAGCATGTACATATATGTCTTTGGCTCAGATCACTGTTATGTGAAGCAACTGTTCCTATTTAAAATAGCATTCATTGCTGAGATCACAAGAAGGCAGCCTGGTATCTCAGCAAGCAACTAGTTGCGAGAGTGTTCTAATCTGAGAAACTTTCTGTATTCTAAATTGTACTCATGGGGGTGTATTTTTAATATAGTTACAATCCAAAAAGTGCATTACATAGTGGTCCTGCTGTTGTGATAACAGCATGGTGTTCAGAGAACCTGAATGGAGAAAACAGCTTGACTGTTTGTTGTTCCCTCCTATCCTTTTGTATTCCTTTCCAGGGTAATGTGACATTTGCCTGCTCGGAACCAGCTATCACTCCCATCACCTTCGACAGCTTCAACAGCAGTTACTTGCTATTACCGGGCATCCCCCAGCTTGACGGCCTGTCAGTGAGTTTCCAGTTTCGGACATGGAATGAGGACGGCCTGCTCCTGTCCACAGAACTGTCAGAAGATTCTGGTTCCCTCTTGTTATACCTCCATCATGGCAGGCTGGCGCTCATCATCCAGAAAGCCTCTGAGAAATATTTGGCCCTCAGTGCAGGTACTGAATGTCAACCAGAAACACTTTCCATCTCTTCTTCACTCCTAAAATTACTGAGGTCATGGAAAGTGACATTGAAATGTGCCGTTTGTTTTAAGAAAAGCATAATTAGGGAAACCTAGGTAAGAGTCATCTTTTAGCTTCCTTGCAAAGTCTAGTGAAGGGGAAAATCTTCAGTATCCTGCTTTGTGGCTGATATGACAAGCTCTTGCTTTGATTAGTCTGAAGGTCACTGAATGCTGAGGTGGCAATTCAGAAGACGAGAAGTGGCCAAAAGGAAAAAAAGACAGAAAAAAGCACACAAAGAGAAAGAGAGAGGGAGGAGAGGGAGGGAGAGAAAGACTTTACACTTTATTTACCGATAACTTAGCAGAAATTGTATTTTGTTGCAAAAAATAATATAAAATAAAATCACAAAATGCCCTGTGTTACATTGAAGATAAACTGAATCACATGGCGAGTTTTTTTATGCAAATGCTTATTTTTGCATAATACAAATTAATGCCACAATAAATTGTGTATGTGTGCGTGTGTGTTTTGAAGTGTCAGTCTGATTGCTATAGCAAATAGCAGTGAGTCAAAATTTCCTTCAACTTAGTTTGTTTTCATTCATATGGAAAGGCAACTTTAAGTAGCTCTGCTCAAGCTCAGAATCTATCCTCACCTACAGTGACCTGGGTTTTCCGATGGCATTTCCCACAAGTCCCAGTCCTGTAATTTGTATATAGTCTAGTTGTGGCCTTTAATCTTCAGATTAACAATGATTTGGATTAGGATTGTGGTGATAAAAACAACTTCCAGGTGTCTCTTTAAGTACAAAAATAGGGTCGTACTAGAGCCCAGCTCCTGTGAAAGCTCTCAATTAAAAGTCAAAGTCATGGAATTAAATATCTGATTCATGTCTGAAATCTAATTTTTAGAATGGGGTGATTTTATGCATACTGAGATGTGCAATGATTGTGCAAAACACATTAAAAAACACATGTGCAAAACACATTAAAAAAACAAGTCCAGTATACTCGTGTACAAAATTATCTTTTGGAAAAGACCTAATGGGAAAATTGATGATTAGGAAATAACAAATTCCCTAATTTGCTAGTTCCTTGACAGCCAGAGAAGGCATTGATATACAAATAAAAATTGCCACCTTCCCCATTTAGTTCAAAGAGCGGACAGAGACACAGGCTGAAATCCTAAAGACACTTTCCTGGGAGTAAGACCCTTTGAACACAAAGGCACTTACTTTAGAGTAGACATGGTTAGGATTGTGCTCACAGATGTGCGTCCATTAAATGGACAGGGGAAGCTTGCTTAAGTAACAGCTCTGTGCATACTGATGGACTTCTGAGGTATGGATCCAGTTTTCAACATACTTGGGATTTTTTTTTTCCTTTGACATTGCCTGCCTGACAGTTTTGTTGTTTCCCCTGAAGTACAATAATTATTCACAAGCATCACCCCCTACGCTTCTTCCTTTTTGTCCCCTGTGTGCTTGGTTCAACTATTATACAGTTGTTCTTTATTTCTAGGCAGCAATCTCTATGATGGCCTATGGCATTCCGTTAACATAAACGCTAGAAGACATCGCATCACCCTAACTCTAGATAATGATGTTGCATCTGCTGTCCGTGCAACCACAGTTTCCCAGATTTATTCAGGAAACACCTACTATTTTGGAGGTAAGCTCATTTCCTGTAGGCAACAAATTTAGCTTGCTTTTTTTTTATTTATTTATTTATTTATTTATTTATTTATTTATTTATTTATTTATTTATTTTACTTTTTAAAACATGTGTTCTGATTGTAAACAAGAACATTGTGTTGTCTCCCTCAAATGCTAGGAAACAAAATGCTTGGGGTTTTGAGCTGCCAAAATAAATTGGGAAAGGGGGAAAAAATGCAATTTACGAAGAAAACAAATTACACCTCTACTTCCCACAGATAAAAATGCATCTGGTTCCTACCAGGTGACATTGAAATGAGTGGAAACAGCAGAAGGAATCAGGGAATAATTACAGTATATGAACTGCACCTTTCAATGCTCTCAGTACAATTTGTAGTAAGTTAGGCATATTGCAATCTAGTTCAAGTTGATGGGAGGAAATGGAAGAGTGAAGTGCTTCAGTTCTCTCATATTCGTGAGAGTTTAGCCAAATTAAAATGCATCTGGATTTCACTTCAAAACTTTTCTATAAATAATACTCAGGCTTTATTTTTTATTTTTAGGTTGGAACAGAAAAAGTGGTTTTTGCTTTCCTTGTATACATTTGCCACTCACTGAGACCTCATCAAATTTAGATATGGGAAATGGAAAACTGAAGTGTAGGGAGACAATATTTTCAGATAAAAGAGATCTTTTGGCAAATATTTGGGGTTAAAACATTCCCTGTGTTTCCCCTTAAATTCTCATTGTTCACATTCTTCTCTGTGCTTTCTGCTATTGGATACCAGAATTGTACCCATTACAGTAGTTAGGAATAGTGCATCACTGGGTTTTACATTTATATCATTGGGTTCATTTGTGTTTCTGAATCCTTTCCCTAAAACACTTCTGCATACTCATTAACTTTGAAGAACTGCTAAGCATGGGGGCTTCAAAATCCATGTGACTCATAGCTCAGTCCTAACGAGTTGGAACAGACAGGCAAATTTTTTTGTGCTTAATCTGGCACATGTTTAGGGATGCTGCCGCCCTACCACAGGGTAAGGCAAAACCTGCATCTTGGATAGCTTGGCTACACTCCCAATTTGTCTACTTGGATTTGTGCCACCTGCGGAGTGGCACATAGCCAAGCCTGAGGGTGCTCTATGCCACCCAAGATACGACCTGTCTTTGCTGCCTGCCTTCCATTCCTGCATGCCTACCCACTGCCATAGAACAGAACACCTCCCAGAATGGTGAGGCCAGGTCCTCCCAGATCCTGGTGGGGCCAGGACCTGGCTCTTATGTCAGATCCTAACACCGTTCCCAGGTGTTAGGATCTGAAAGTCCTTTCCCCTGAGCCACTAAGCATCTGAATGTTCACTGGATAAAGTGCAGGAACACTGCCCTGCCTGTTCCAGTGCTGGTGTCTGAGGATATTCCCTCATAATGAGCCCTCTTGTGATTCCTTTTTTATTATTTGTTCAGTATTGCATAGTCCTGTGCTTGCAGTCTTGTCCCTTAGGGAATTTCTGGATATAGTCTACAAATCTAATGCCAATCCTATGCAAATATTGCCTGTACAGTGTCATATTCAACGGAACTCAGTAGTTAGGGATGGAATTCAAAGAGCCAGTCCAGGCAAAGCTAGATTAGCTAAGTGGTACTAAAGATGGGATAGGGGGAGTGGGGCAAGGGTACATTAGAGAATGGGAACAGAATTGTTTCTGAGAAACAGAAAATCTCTAAGGTCACAATCCTAACCAGTTTAGGCCAGCCTAACTCACCTGGCATATCTTCCCATTGTGGTGTGAGGAGGTTGGTATATGCCTGTGCACTGACCTAACTCCACCAGGAGTGGGGCAGAAGTGCCTTACGGCACTTTTATGACACCCCCACATCAGTACAGTACTTATGCCGAGGTTTTGGCTGGCCTAACTGAAGTTTATTATTGCAGCCTGAGTTGCTAAGGATAAATAACAGTTCTTTTTTCTGGAAGTTTTTACAGATGACACTGTGTTTCATTACCTATTCTGACCTACTCTGCAGGTCTGTTGTTTTGTATGCTACTTGAGGCATCTAGTGAGCTACAGAGAGATACAAGACAGGCCTTTAGCCTAATCCACCAGGGCTTTTCTTATGTATGCCAAATTGTATGTTCCTTGTCTTCATGCTTAGTGTAAGAAACAAACCATAAAGTTTCAACTCATGTTTTGAATGTGCATCTTTGTCTAAAAGCTAGTAATAATTACATGTTCAATCAAGACAGAATAATAGTAGATAGATCCATTCTTATAGACTATTTATACTTGTAGACTTAAGATTTTAGAATCAGATTAACCTCTCTCTATTTAAATGGAAGAAAAGTGTTTTTAATATACATATGGGTTTGTATGCTCAAGTTTTCTTTACAACTGTGAGAGCTTGATCTCCAGCTTTAATTAAAAGCTCATTTTTTAATATAATCACAAGAAGCTGGAAGCTTGACAGGTATTTATGTCATTCAAAAACCTCTGTGATTAAAATCAAGAAAGGGGCAAAAGTAACACTGTACGCAATTTCAGTAAGCACCCATGTGAAAACACAATTAATGTGCTTTCTTCAGTATGGCTCTGGCTAGACCCCTTATATAAATCTTTGCAAATTAAAGTCCTATTTTCCTCTTGAAGCTATCATAACCAACAAAGGGGAAGGAGAGATTGTGAGGGTTTGAGTGTGCAGTGTTCCCTTTGTGCAGAAATGTATGGATGCAAAAAAGGGTAAGAGGCAGTAATTTTGGGCTGTCAGAAGTTCTCTTCCCTTTTTTGCCTTTATATAGTCATGAACAAGAGAGGGAGGGGATTTGTCAATTACATCTTTGTTCTCCTCTCTCATGGTTTTCCTTCACTTGGGGTTCCAGCCATTGCGAATAAAATTTTTAGTTTAGAAAATGCCTTACCCTAATTGCACATCTTGTCTAGAGCTAAGACTAAGATAAAGGCAGAGCTGCCTTTTGGCTTTGCCATACTAGCCCATTCAACCCTGGAATCTTGTTTTCTTTTTGTTTATAATTGATCTGCTGAAAACTGTAGACTTTCTAATAGGTCTTCCTTGTATTCTGGAACAGCATATTCTTACTGTACTCTAGTTTCCTTAGCTCTTCTTGGATTGCAAGCCAAAAGCCAAAAGTTCCTTGGAGTTTTTTTGGATAGTTCTGCCTTACTACCTGAGAACTCTCAATTTTTTATTTTTTTATTTTTTGCTTTGAACCTCCAGCATAGCTCCGTGAAATATAATTACTTCTTCCAGCTCAACAGACATAGAAAGGCATACTCGGTGCCAACACTCTTTTAGCTGTCTTCTGGTTGCCCTTTCTGTGGCCCATCAGCACTTCAGCTTATTGTTTATCCTTTTACCTATGTGCTTAACTTTAAAACTCTCTTCTCCCTTCAAACCTTTTTTTTCAAACTAAGGTGAAAATCTATCCCCTTTTCTCTCAAATCTATTTCAAAACAAGATGTAAGACCAGAATCTGTCCTTTCCTTGTGCAATCTACCATTAGGTTGCATCTTGGTTGGTGTTCCTTTCTGCCTCTCAGTCCTGGAATTCCTCATGAATCTCTTGCTCATGGGTCATGCTCATGTTTTCCTCCTAGAATCCTGTTTTGCCTCCAAAGTAATGTATAAGGCTATGTCTCTTCACTTTCATCTTCTCTTTCATCTTCTTGTTTCCTTCTCCTTCCCTCACTCTCTCTGCAGTGCTAAGAACCCTCACTTACCTTTTACTCATTCCTTGGTTCTCTTTCTCTCTGCAATCGCAATAGAGTCTTCCCCCTTTTCCAGCCAGAAAAAATGGTTGCTAGATCACTGTTATGAACAACATTAATCTGATTCATTGCATTTTCAATTTTATTTCCTGTTACCTCTTAATGTAAATTTACCTTCCCTTCCAGTAAATAATATCGTCCCTCATCGTAAATGAGTGTGGGGAGTGTAACAAGTTCACAGTGAAAGGACCTACAAAGATATGCATTTCAGTACATGTGTAATATACTCCCAATTCTATGGGGCACTGTGGTGACAGATCTCACAAACTGCTATTATAAAGCCTGTGACACAGACGTGAAAACCTCTGTCACACGCTTCAAGGCCACCAGCAGAAATGGCTGAAGGTCCATCATATGTGTAAGTTAATTTTACAGAAGTGTATAGTGTTGCTCAGTATCACTCTGATTTTTGCACATAGAAAAAAAATCCTAACAATGCCTTCCTGATCACACCATTTGATTCTACACTAGGAGGGTGGCCCCAATTTAACCCTACTTGGTTATTATGCTTCTCCTTGTATACGTGCTGATGGTGTTTCGGTGACATTCTTACATGATGTAGTGATATTAAAGACTTTGTTTTGGTTT
The DNA here is from genome assembly GCA_030015325.1 of Cryptoblepharus egeriae. Lineage (NCBI taxonomy): Eukaryota > Metazoa > Chordata > Lepidosauria > Squamata > Scincidae > Cryptoblepharus > Cryptoblepharus egeriae. The sequence goes on along the minus strand of JAREYC010000001.1, from coordinate 63,149,233 downwards.
GATCTTTGCACTGCTGATATTTCGGAGAGTTTACTCTATGATCTTTGATTATATCCACGGTGCGCAGTGCTGTTGGATGACATTTTCATTTTCTTTTGCAATTCTCTTCAAGCGTAACAGTATTTAAGCCCAGATGCTGACATAACCCCAATGAGCTGGCATAAAGCTCAGTGCAATCCAGTCACCTTATTGAAAAAGGTGACACAAGGTTTCCAGGGCACACCTTGTCAGCAAACAGTGTGAAATCAGAGATTGAAGATCTACCATCTGTTATGTCATTGCTGCTGATATAATTGCATCAGTTTATATATGATTTTACATGGTCTTTCCCTGGTATTTCCAGGAATAGAGGTATTTTAATGCTGCTCTTCTTTCACCATCCTTACTGAAGTGCTGTGGGATTTATACCGCATAGATCTGTACATCTTGCAACCCACCAAAGCACAGTGGAACCTATTAGCTTCAAACAGGGCTTGACAGCTCCACCACCATTTTTGCAGTTGTAGTACACAGCAGAAACAGGATGCTTGTAAAAGTAACTGGCCACCATACATGGGTTGCTTCCATCTTCAGAAGTCATGAATTTTGTAGGGCTTGGATCTAGCATCTAACAGTCTACTGATAATGTTGGTCTAATACCAAGTTGCCTGGCTGACACAACACCCAGAAGTGGTTTTAGAAGTGGGTTGGAGCTGGCAAGAGTCCTGAAGGCAAACTACAGATGCTCTGAAAATGCCAGATGTGGCTATTCCAATACCATGCAACTTCAGGAGAGACATGCATTACCTGGAATAGCCTTGAAAAAGACAAGGACTAATGGGCAATACATTGTGGCTTCACAGTAAGGCCAGCTATTTAAAAGCTGAAGCCAGCACAGAAGGTGACACAACCAGATTGTGGCTGCAAGATAGCAAGTGAAGATTCAAAGTCCCCAAGAGCTGAGCCTAGGGCTGAGAGAGCTGTGAAAGAGGGCCCAGTTTGTGACACCGGGACCACCACAATCCCAACCTGATCCACTACTAGACAAGCCAGGGCTGTGTTGATCCCCCAGGAGATCACCCAAAGGTGACTTACCTAAAAAGCAAGGAAGATGCACTTACAACTTCTAGTCTGATCTTGAGGAAATTTGTGGATGCAACTGTAGAGATCAAAGTGGGCAGGGAAAGCAGAGTGTGAGGCACATGTCTGCACATGAGTGTAAAGGAGTCCCACAGAATAAAGGTAAAAAAGCCCAGCTCTAGTCCAGTTGATCCACAACAAGACAGAATAGGTGCTTGAAGAAAGCCATATCAATGTGTGATTCCCATCTCCCTTGCTGACACGGCTTATAGGACTGGATGTCACTATTGGTCTTAAATAAATAAATAAATAAATAAATAAATAAATAAATAAATAAATAAATAGGGCAGCTGCTCAGGTGTATACATGCATGTTTTCAAACAATTTTCTGATATTAAAAACCCTAAATACTGAGAATGGAGTTTAGTGCTGTGTGTATCTCTATTCTATTTCATCATTGCAGTACTTCAAACAGACATGTGACATACATATTCTGTGCTCCATTATTGCTATATATCGCATAGGGTGATGGTTAGGAAGGGCTTCCTTGGAGCCCAAGGTTTTTCAGTGTCATTCTTGAGCATTTCAGTGGAACTATTTCACAACTGGGTTGTGCCTTGCTGGTCAAAAACATATCCAACCAAAGATGATGGCAATGAATCTCAAGACTGGATTGCATTCTGTATCTATAAAAGGAGGCAAAAAAATCTCTCTTTTTCACCATTATTGCCTGTTTGGTTTTTTAAATTCTTATTTATTACTGTAGAGTTTGAAACTCAAATGCTCACATCAAGCAGGCAATGAAAATGCTAGGAATAATTAGACCTTCCATCTGTGAATCCCCAAGGAAATAAATGATCATTTAAGCATTCTTCATCTCAATCTTTTCTCCCTTCTTTGTCCCACAGGGTGCCCTGACAATTTCACTGATTCGAAATGTTTAAATCCCATTACGGCTTTTCAAGGCTGCATGAGACTCATCTTTATTGATAACCAACCCAAGGACCTCATTTTAGTTCAGCAAGGTTCCCTGGGGAATTTTAGTGATTTGCGCATTGATCTATGTGGCATCAAAGACAGGTAATTATTCTCTCTCCTTTTCTTGTGTTTTGTTTTCTTGAGGCCAAGCGCCTTATAAGTACTGTTTGCTAGAACTGAAAATTGTAATCTGCCAACATTATTGAAATTAGGAGTGTTGCTAATATGAAGTATCACTGTGAAAACCCAGGGATGTATGCAAATTGCACAAGTGTCTCTCCTGCTCTCTCCTTCCCCTGCACATCAGCATTTTGGGAGATGGAGTATGGAAATTAAATCAAGTAGCAGATTTGCAAAGGATTAAATTTTATGCACAAACGATGTTTGATTGCTTTGAAGTTTTAAAGGGATGAAAAAGAAAAGGAGATTTCATTTGAATCATCAAAACATGTCATCTCCTTAATGTGCTTGCTGTTTTGTTTAAATAGATCATTTACGGGTTGCATGCTTTGGTTGTTCTCACCATACTGTTTCGGAAACAGAGGCACAGTCAGAATTTCCCATGTTGGGTACAGAAAAGAATTTCAGAAAGAATTTTAGAAAACCATCTCATCTATGCTATGTCACTGAGGCAGAATCCCTCATATTTCCAAGTTTACATATATCCACCTTCCTGGTCACCTATGGTGAGAAACAGCTGCCTTTAAATGTCATAATGGGGAAGTTTAGCAAGCCAGTTTTCTACTGTTTTAAGACTTCTTGTATTTCAAGTCACAACAGGCTATCAAAGAGATTTCAATAGATAGGATCATTAAAAAATAGTTTGTGAGCCAGTCACTTTTTGGGGCATATTTGCTAAAGTGCACTTTTCCTGAAAAAAAGGTGTGGTATATGCCTATATTCTATACCTGAAATAGATTTCTTAATGGTGGACAATTTACAATTTAATTTGTGCACTGCCATTTTGCTTATAAAATATTCTCTGCATTTATAAGTAAATCTCCATCTTGAAATGTAAATGATGTCTTTCAAATGTTAATGTTTGAGCTTTAAATTCCTTACTCATTTCTTGGTGGAGGGGGATGTAGCAAAAACAGAAGGAAGAGCAGGGAACCCCTCTTGATAAGATCATAATTCTACCCAGTTGCACAACTTTCTCATCACAGTGGTGAACCAGTTGCTTTCTATAAGCCTATAAACAAGGTCTGAAAGCAATATTCTCTTGCTGTTAGGAGCTACCTAGACCATTGGTCCACAGATCTGGCTGCACAGATCTGGCAGATCTGACCATTGCTCCACAGATCTGATGGTGGAACCACCAGCTTGTTCTACTTGCCTTCTCTGCAATTGAATTGGTGGATCCTCCACTAGCCACTGGGAGGAAGAGGGGAAAAAATCTTCTGTTGGAATTGTTTTTTCTCTCAGCTACATTGATGTCATTCTTGGAAAAGGGAACTGGCAAGAATATGAGCAAAATGTTCTCTTAATTCAAAATCCCTTCAAGATGAACCATGCAATAAAAGCAACAAACACTATATGGTGCACTGTGGGGTAGGGGTAAAATACCCACTATTACAAAAACATAAAATGAAACACAAAAAGGAATAAAACACGCATAAAATACAGCAATTCCACATGCTGTACGGTATTGTGCTCAGAGCTGCATATGCTTCATGCGAAGCACGAAAGCCAGGATTAGATTGTTATGGAGGATAGGCTGTTACCAAGCAGCAAATCCTCCCTCTCCATGCCACTGAAATAGTTCAATGGAACGGTAGAGCCAATACGATTGGATCCAACTGGCATTGCAGAGCTGGGCTAAGGACAGTAGCTCACCCTGTCTTGTGGGGCCGACCCGGGTCTCGAACCCTGGCCTGCCGATTAACAGGCACAACGTCTTAACCACTTGCGCCACCCACACCCACACCACAGATAATATATTAATTCATAATAACTGTACTATTATGTGGTGAATGTGTTTATCTACCAGAAAAGATATTTGGGTTCTGTTGCTTTGGCACAACAGAAATATCAGATATCAAATTATATCATCTTTGGACTGAACTACTTATATGCCAAGGTTATTTTGATGTATGACAAGTCACCTTCAGGATTTTCCATAATAAGAAAATAACATGGGCACTTTCATGCTACATGTCAACAAAGCCATATAGTGTGTAGAATCAAGGACTGTGAGTGTTTTGAGTGGAAGGCTGAGGGAGGCAACAACCTTGTGGAGCTTCTCTGCATCCAAAGTCTGCCTGGTAACTCTCCAAGCTGGTTTACCTTGGTCCACCCAGCTGCTTTATCCTTCATTCAGTTCTCTTCTTGTTTCCTGACAGTGAAAAAGGATCAGAACAACAGTGACTCCCCTCTTCTACCATTGTCACTGTCTTGAGCAAGTAGTTGTTTGTACTTTCTTGAGGAATATCAGCATTTGCACATGCTGACTAAAACTAGGACACCAATCGTAATTATATCCTACCCTGCCGATGTAGCCATTCAACTTTTGTTGCCTTACCTTGGGGCAATCATTTGCTCCCCCAATTGATCTCTTTTGATCAGCACCAACTAAACTCCAAGAAGAGAAAGGAAAGGGGACAGAGAATGGAATTAGGATCCAGCACACACTGGTGCCACCAACATCCAACCCCCTGTTTCCTATTTTACCCTCACCTGCCCAGAAACTCTCCCATTCTTCCACCTCCCTGCCCCCATTCTGCCCCTTCCCAGCTGCTCCTTTGCCACTACCTTACCTTTGTTGCTAAAGGCTAACATAAATAAAGTGAAAATTAACTGTATTCTTTATGTACTGCCATTCATATGTCATTTTTTCCCGGTCTTCATGTAAAACTTTTTTCAAAGCCTTTTGAAGGTGTTATTTTGGCTGCTACTTACAGTTGATCTTTAAAATCTTGAATTCTCATTGCTGCTTTCCCCAGATCTCCCTAACCCTGCCTAAAATCCTGCTGGAAAATTTAATTTAAGACTTTGTTTTTCTTTTGCATAGTCCAGCTTGCGTTGCTGGCATGTGTTGTATTATAGAATAGACCATAGGGAAATTAGTTGCTATGGCAGGTTTTTATAAAAAGGAACGGGGGGGGGGGGAGATGAAAACTAAGGGTGGGTTTTGCACATGCCAGCTCTTTTTGAATATTTACTTTGTTGAATACAGCCAATCGCAAATTAATAATTTCTTCTCTTTAAATAAAACTAGCCATGGATACCAGAGAATTCTCCTCTAATTGTGCTTCATGCATTTCAGCTTTATTTGTTTTATAGTGAAATCAAATTCCCTTACTGGGACCGGAGAAGCGAATCTTTAATATTGTTTTGCTCTGAAATAATTAACCTGCAGTGAACTAGAAAAAGTTGTCAAAGAGGATGCTAGTTTGCTGTCCTTTCTTCCTCTTGGTAGTTTCTAATATCTTGTCCTTGGAGATCTTGATTGTTCACTCAGCACTCTACTTTCCATCATTTTCCACACCATTATTGTCAGCATCACGATGTTGCTCCTCTTTTTATGATCAACGACTTGATTTTGGAATTAAATGCGATAGTTGCTGATGTTAGGACAGGGTGACTAGATGGCAAAACCTCAAAAGGAGGACAAAGTCTCAGATACCTCTCAGCCTGGCCTTTTCGGTGGACAGTGGCACATTTGCATACTCATGAGTAAAGCAGCGATATTGGGCACTTTCACTTTACCATAGAGTTCAATGCATATTTTTTAGTTTTAGTTTTTTGGTCATAATGTTTTATTTCAAAACTGATTTTTGCATTGATTCTGCTCTTCAATATGAATATTAATGAAATATAACAGGAAGGGGTACTGCATACCATTGCAAATTTCCAAAATGAAGCCCTTTTGGAGGACACCCGGACAGAAGGCTAAAAAAGAGGACAAATCCAGAAAAATCTGGTCAGATGATCACCCTGTGCTAGGAGGATCTAGACAACTACCCTGACTGTCCTTTATTGCATGAACTCACATCTGGTAATGTGCGAGGAGGAAAACAAAAAATTTGGGCCTCAAACTCCTAAAAAGTTAATCCTAAAGGTTTTTAACTACTGAGCCACCACATCATCATTAAAAACAGGAAGAGATGTCATTAAGCAGGTCATTAGAAAAAGCATTTTTTTCAATAAGTAGCCCTCAGATGCAAATGATAAAAGAGAAAATACACAAATCTTGATCATATTTTCAAGATATGGGAGAGGGCAATTATTAAGAGATGGAAGAGCAGCTGAAGGTGGTGCTGGAGAGTCCAAGAGCCAGAAAAAGAGCTTATAAGGAGCTCATCTTACCCCAGACCTTATGATTGACATCTCTGCTTTACCCTACAATCCTGAGTAACTACGGGAGCACGTAAGAGACATTACGTGCACCCATAGTTATTGCACCACCTAGTGTAAACCTATGGGAAATTCATATTGCAATCCAGAGCAAATTGTTCTTACACCAGAGCAAAGACTCCCCATAGTTACTCTGGATTGCAGTCTGCGAGTCTTAAGGTCCAGCACTTTAACTTGAACTCTGAAGCAAATGGGTAGCCAATGTCACTAGCATGTTAGAGCAGTGGAACTCAGGCATTTTAGCCTGGAATCTCCTTTCAGACTTAAAAATCTATCTGGGACCCTATGTCAAACTTACCAGGGTGTGACATCACTGTGATGCCAGAGCTCCTCCATGTCCACTTGGAACAGGGTGACCAGATGCCTGAACCTAAAAAGGAGGACAAGGTCTTGGATTCGTCTTAGCCTGGCCTTTCCAGCAGACAGTGGCACATTTGCCTACTCAGAAGTAAAGCCGGGATATTGGGCACTTTCACTTTCCCATAGAGCTCAATGCATATTTTTGATTTTTCCGTTTCTGGCCATAACATTTGATAGGAAGGCGATATTTAAAAACCGATTTTTGCATTGGATGCTAATCTTCAATAAGAATTCAACAAAATATAACACGATGGGATACTGCACACCATTGCAAAGTTCCAAAATGAAGCCAAAATGTAGGACAATGAAGCCATTTTGGAGGACATATGGAGAGAAGGCTAAAAAAGAGGACAAGTCTGGAAAAATCCAGTCATATGGTCACCCTAACTTGGAATTAAGTCTCATTGTGTTCAATACCTTTAAGAAGGGATTGGACAAATTCCTAGAGGAAAGGACATCATAGGTTACAAGCCATGAGGGGTGTGTGTAGATGTGGACAACCTCAAAACGCCAGATGCAGGGGGGAGGGCACGTGGATGCAGATGTCATATGTGCTCCCTGAGGCATCTGGTGGGCTGCTCTGTGATACAAGAAGCTGAACTAGATCCAGTGAAGGCTCTCCCTATGTTCTTATGTTAAGGCCCAGTGCCAGATTCCAAGATCTGGCACCCTCTCATGTCCCCCGGACCCAAGGTCGCAACCCCCCAAAGAGGTCCACTGACCCCCACTTTGAGTACCACTCCAATAGATTGAGTTGTGTTCTTTCTCTCAACTCAATCAACATCCTGCTGTAATCTGCACTTATAAGGGCATTTGAACTGTCTTCAGAGGTAGCATTGCATAGAAGTGACAGTACTATATGTTCACGCATACTGTGTTTCACATAAACAATAGTAATAGGTTTTTGTGTGTTTTTATTGTAATCCCAGGATTATCTGTTAGAGGACTGCCATTGTTCTGATATGAATTGGTCTCAGATTTGTAATTTTTTCCCATTTTTAACTAAAAATAATATCATAGCCTTAGAAAATACAGTAGGACATGAAAGCAACCAAAAAGAATTTGAATCCAGAGGTTTTTGAGATCATGGCTGCAATCCTAACCACACTTTACTGCGTGTAAGTACTATTGAAAACAATGGGACTTACTTTTGAATAGACATGCTTAGGATTGCACTGTATGTCAATAAGGCAGCAGTTTTTAACAATAACAGAAGTAAACCCAACTTATCACAGATGAGCTGACTTCTGAATATACATGCTTAGAATGGTACTGGCTTGAACAGGAATTCTATAAAAAAATAGCAAAATATTATAATTCTAGTTAAAAAATTGAATAAGAAATTTTAGCTGCAATCTTATGCACCTTTTCCTGGGACTGAGTCCTGTTGGTCACAGTGAGACTCTCACATCACATTACTTTCTGAGTAGATGTGCCCAGGCTTGTACTATTAGACTACCTGATATCCTCCCTAGGCAGTAAAATCATCCAATGAGACTCTTGCTATCGCTTCCTTTCTCCACACTTGTCAGGTCTGCTATGGTGCAGAACAGCACATCTTCAGCAGCTGTATTCAGCATAGAAAAGCCTCACTAAGAAAGATTCGTTTCTTCCGGATAATGTTTGCCTTCCACCACCAGCTTAAACTTGTCTGTTTTGTTAGGCCTGTTTCTGGATCAGTGCTGATCATTGATTGGCCCTCTTTTAAATTAACAGCTGCAGTTCCTTGTTTTCATGGTTGGTGTTTTCTTACAGCTTTATCTTAGTTTTACGGTTGTCTTGTACATTGCACTGAGTATTTCATTGAAGGAATGCAGCTCAACAATGGTCTAATTAAACAAAAAAGCAATCCAAAACAAGGCAACAAGGCAAGGTAAGCTGCAAAATGAAAGTCTCAGACTAGCTAGACCGAAACAGAATGAAGTGATGTGCTCATTTGAAGCTGAGGTGCTGCTATTGTGCAGTGACCTGTGGTTTATTTGCACATCTGTCTGAAAAAATCTGAGCCTATTTTGTGCCTCTGTTGGCCATAATCTATTTTAAACAGGCTTGATCAGGCATCTGATAGTTGAGTTTCCCTAGCTGATTGTTCCTAGAGTATGTCTGACAGGGAGGCATAATAAAACTGAGAAATAGCATTGCCAGCTCTTGGAGAGTGGAGTGCTCCTTCTGTGATAATTATCTGGCAATGGTTTGTTTATTATTTGTCAAGAGCAAGGACACTGCAAAATTAGCAATCAAGCAGGAACAAGCTGGGGAACTACAATAGGAAGCCACTTTCCTTAATAACACAGTGGAAGGGAAGATGGCTCAGCGTTTGGGACCAAGGCCAAGGTTTGATTTTTCTCCTTTCCTTTTTCTCCCTTTTTCTTGCTGCGAGGCAACTGCAGAAGAGTTTCTGCAATCAGTCAAGAATACATGTATTTACTTTCAAAAACTCTCTGGATGGATCTCGGGCTTTCAAGCAATAATTGTAATATATCCTTCCTCTCTCTCTCTCTCTCTCTCTCTCTCTCTCTCTCTCACACACACACACACACACACACACACACTCACATAAACACCTATACCATCACAAGAGCAGATGTGAACATAGGAATGCTTCCTCAGAAGTATGTTCCATAGTGTTCAATAGGACCTACTCTCAGGAATGTGTGTACAAGATTGCAGACTAAAAAACTACCAGTATTTTTTGCCTCTGAAGTGTCAGTTCCTACATTAGTAGATGCTTCTACGTGAAATGTAGTAGTATTAGTTTTCCATTGTGCTTATCTCATAATGGCTGTCTATCCTCCCCACCACAATATGCAACACCTACTTAGCATGGCTGTGTGTCAGAACAGAGGTCTAAACGCTTCCCAGGAGGGGCCCTGGCAAGACCCCTATATCTGGCCATTGGGGCAAATTTTGTAATCCATTCCAATACAAACTTATATGTAAATTTATGTAAATGTATTCAAATTTGAAATGTAAATTAGTTTTCAAGCCCCTGACACAGTGTCAGAGAGATGATGACAAACTTTGGAGGCCCCTGTGTTAGAAGATGTGTGATAGGACTAGGCTATTAATAATGTTATTAACAATAACTAAAGGAAGCTTGGCTTTACAATCAGTACATTAATTCAGAATGCCAGTGCAGTGCTTCTGTATTTATGTTCACACACAGATCAGGTGTGAATTTGGTTCCCTAGTGCTTGGACTCACTGCTTACTTTCTTTACTTTCATTCCATACTATTTATGCTATCTTCATTCCACAATCAGTTGGCAATAAAGCTTTTGGAGAAAACTAGGGAGTGTAATAGAGGATGAAATTAGGGCTCACCACTTATAATGTGATCTAATGCTTTATTTGCTTTCTCCACTCAGATATTGTTTATGTTTTTACTGAGGAAATGCAGCAGGATTAGAAACACAAATTACAGGGAAAACACAAAAGAATGATTGGCAAAGAGAGTTTTCTCTTGCTGAAAATAGTTTCTGGGTTGTTTTTCAAACTGGTTTATCCTTATCCAAAAGAACAATAAAACACCAATTTCAGTTGTCAAGAGAGGTAATACAGTCCCTTTGCATTTTAGTGTTGATTTTGGCTCCCTTTTGCATTCATTTTCTTGGTGCAAACTATTGTTTTATGGGTTTTTTGTTGGTTTTTTTAAAGCTAAGTATACAGTTGATGAAGGGAAAAAAATTATATGTGCACCAGTGTTTGTATTGGAGACAAACAGAGGAAACAAAGAGATTTAGAGAATTGAAACACAGATGTAATATGTTGCTCAGAGGTAAAATATTGCATATGTAATCTGCTTAAATGAATGACTGCTTTTTTTGTCAACCTTTTCCACGTCAGGTGTTTGCCAAACTATTGTGAACATGGAGGGAAATGCTCCCAGTCATGGACGACATTCAACTGTGATTGTAGTGACACTGGCTACATAGGAACAACTTGTCATAATTGTAAGTGGATTCAGTTTTGAGGGGCTTACTCAGAAAGACCTGCAAGGGTTTATGATAAAGAGTCATGGGGTTACAGTAAATTAGTAAAGAGTTTATTCACCAGAATAGCCAAGTAATCCAGCATGAATTGAGGCATTTTGTTGTCTTCTAAATTTCACAAGTTTTTCTACTTTTCCTGTTTGCACTCTTACTTCACAGTACTGTAGGCAGGGGCATTGCTTTGGGAGATGGGGCGGCCCACATCAATTGACATGCCTGGGGGTGAGGCGCACAGGGGAACCCCAAAAATGCAACTTCATGATGGCGTGAAAACCCCATCATGTCATATATCGTTGGATTTGTATTGAAGAGCAGAATCCTATGCCTTTTGTAATAGCACCTTCCTATCAAACATTATGGCCAAAAATTAAAATATGCATTGAACTCTATGGACAGTTAAAGTGACCCACATTGTGGATTTACTTGCAAGTAGGCAAACATGCCATAGTCCATTGGAAAGGGCAGGCTGAGAGGAATCCAAGGATATCAGAATTGTCCTGATTCAATGAACACAGCCCCAACAAATCACCCCAGAAAGAGGTATCTGATGATTGTATAGAAATGCATTAAAAATGAATGTGAAATGCGCAGCTGTGTTTATTAGCGAGTAAGCAAGTAACCTTTGTGAACTCTTTTGGGACACGGGCCAATTAGCCATTTTTTTATTTTCTTTGTAAATTTTGTGAACTTTTTCGTTGGAAAGCAGTATATAAATACTGTAGATCAATAGACAGTAAGGGCAGTTAATAAGAGTCTGTTTAGACAAATGTGTTTCAAGCAATGGTCTTCAGTTGCTAATGTATTCAGGATGATGGTCTAGCAGGGGTCTCCAAGCGTTTTGGCTGGAGGGCCACATCATCTCTCTGACACTGTGTTGGGGGCCGGAAAAATTATTTTCATGTCAAATTTGAATAAATTTACATAAATATATATAAGGTTGTATAAGGGCACAATCCAGAGTAACTATGGGAGCACATAAGAGACATTATGTGCACCCGTAGTTATTGCACCACCTAGTGAAAACCTATGGGAAATTCATATTGCAATCCAGAGTAACTTGTTCTTACTCCGGAGCAAGGACTCCCCATAGTTACTCTGGGTTTCACCCTCAGAGACATTACAAGACTTGTCTGTGGGCTGGATGGAGGGGTGTTGCGGAGGGCCACATTGAGGCTCTCTGAGTGCCACATTTGGCCCTGAGGCAGGGGTTTGGAGACCCCTGATCTAAAGGAAGTGCCTCCAAAACCGAGCCCTAGAGCCAGATATGGCTCTTGGCAAGACTCTACCTGGCCCTTGGCAAGCCCCCTCCATCTGGCCCACGGGCAAGCCCAGTAATGCTCCAGAGGCTAGGGGAGCTCTTCTCTCCACATCTTCAGAGGGTATTTTGAGGACTTTGGAGGCTTCACATACCGCCTGTCTCTGTGTATGAAGTGCTTATGAACTGGTTTGAACACTCTCTCTCTCTGTGTTGGAAAATGTTTATGAACTGATTTGAATTCATTAATTCATTCACAAGTAATGTCACTCATAGGGTCTCGTGTCATCGATTATATTCTTGCTTCCCCACCCCTACTCCCTTTTCTATCTGACTTCCAAATCGTCCCCTTCCACGAAAGTGACCATCTTCCTCTTCAAGTTTCCATAGCAATTCCTCCTGCCAATAATAATCCAATTAACCATTTTCCTTCTGCTCCCCTCCCCCTTAAATGGTCTCATAGACTAGAGAAGGCTTTGGCCACCTGGTATACCTCAGAAACGACCACTGTTCTCCAAAAGACCTTGGTTGCTACTAATTCTCCCCAGGAGGCTGTCTTTAATTATACTTCTCTTATACCTTCTCTGTCTTCATTCCTTGTTTCGTGTAACCTACCCCAAAAATCCATTAGTCGTGCCCCCTGGTTTGATAGAGAATGCTGGTTGGCCAAGAACCTAGTTAGACGAATTTTTCTTTCTATCCGTCATAACCCCTCACCTACAACCCTACAATTATATTTTCAGTCGAGATCCTACTGTAGCGATTTGTTAGAGACTAAAAAAAAAGACTATGCCCAGAATAAATGGAGACAGCTTCTTTTTGCGATCTCTTCTAACAACCAAAAGGCTTTCTGGTCCTTAGTTTCCCCTTCCTTCCGTTCCCCCAACTCAATACCTTCTTCAGTTCATCCCTCTTCTTGGGTATTACACTTTACAAGTATTTTCTCGGCCACCTCCCAGAACGATACCCCTCCCCTTTTGCGCCCCCCCCGCTTCCAGAATGGTCCCCAGTCTCCTCTAGTGAGGTCTGATCGCTTCTTGCTTCTTGCTTCTCTCAAATTGGGTAAGGCTCCCGGCCCTGATGGTGTGCTCAGTGAGATTCTTACCAGTCAATCTGCATGGTGGGCTTCCCCCCTAACTAACCTGTTCACTCTACTCAACCGCTCAGGCCATATTCCAGTATCATGGTTGACTGCCACCATTGTCCCTATCTATAAGGTGACCCTGCCTCCCCAGAGAATTATAGACCTATTAGTCTACTTTCCATCATTGGTAAGCTTTATGCGAAATTCCTTCTTTCTAGATTATCTGCCTGGGCAGAATCAATGGCCCTCCCAAATAGGGAACAAATCGGCTTTCGATCTGGCACCTCCACATGTGACCACACTTTCCTACTTTCATTCCTCGCTGAAAAATATCTAGTCCATCACAACAGGAAACTGTATGTCACATTTGTTGATCTTAAAGGTGCATTTGATTCAGTCAATAGATCTCTTCTCTGGAACAAACTAGCCTCCAGAGACATTGATCCCCGTCTTCTTTTTCTGGTAGGCCGATTACATCAAGCCAACTCTTGCAGAGTCCGATTTGATACTTCTGGTCTCCTATCTGAAAGCATCTCCACTGACAAAGGTGTCCGCCAGGGATGCATTCTTGCCCCTCTATTATTTAACCTTTTTCTATCCGACCTCCCCTCTCATTATTCTAGTCAACCAGTCACCCCTCCCTCCCTTAATGGTGCCCCCGTCCCTTTTCTACTCTATGCCGATGATGCGGCTTTTCTCTCCCTAACTAAATCTGGCCTCCTTCGCTCTCTCTCTATTTTTCAGGATTATTGCTCATCTAACAATCTGATAATCAACGATAATAAAACCAAAATCTTCTCTAAATCTTGGTCACCGTCTGTCTGGAAGATAGGCCACTCTACTTATGAACAGGTCCCTACTTTTAAATACCTAGGCCTGCTCTTTCACTTTCGTCTAAATTGGGCAGACCATAGGAAGCTAGCTATCTCTACCTCCCATCATCATCTTAAAGCAATAGCCCGCTTCCACTATAAAAATGGCAATCAGTTCGTACCCGCAGCCCTGCAGGTCTTTAGGGTTAAGATTATCTCCCAGTTACTATATGGTGTCCTGATATGGATTGCGGCAGTTGACAATTCCCTGGATTAAGTGGCAGCCGTCTTTTTCAGGAGGATACTTGGCGTGCCCAATCTTATTCGTCTTGCAACTCTAGCCTTAGAGTTAGGAACCCACCTACCTTCCACGATAGCATGATCCATTACATTTAAATTCTGGCTTCGACTGCACTTAAACCTCCCCCCCAATTCTCTCTTGAATGACCTATTAAGAGACCCCTTCTGGTCCACCTGGTTCCAAAAAATCATCCCTAAACTCAATTCTTTAGGTCTTTCACTAGAATCTTTTGTGTATCTTGAGCTTGGCAAAGCCTTTAAGCTAATCCAAGACAGACTGTGGGAAACAGAATTTGCTGCTCTTTCTGTTAGTTTAAATCCAGTATGCTTCCCTCTGTCCTTCGGTCATTGTCCAGTTCAAGGTCAACCCCCTAAATATTTTTTCACTCTGCAAAATCCCTCCCTTCGAAGAGCGTTTATGCTGGCATGCCTTAACATCTTCCCCTCCTCGCTCCATCGTGGTAGGTTTTCCCGTACGCCCCAGAATCTAAGATTGTGCCCCTTTTGCCTACTTGAACCCGATTCTCTTGAGCACATCCTGATCCGATGTCCAACACATTGCTCGCTCCGTAAACAGTACTTGGATCCCATTTTGTGGTGCCCTCCTCGCCCATTCATCGACTCAACTTTTGCTTTACTGAGCGATAATTCGCCAGAAATTACAACTGCTGTTGCTAGCTTTTTAAATCAAATTATTAAACTATCCTTTCCTACTAGTTCTCTCCCCTCCCTATCCTTTATCCCTCCTTTGAATTAACTTGCCCTTTTCCTCCCTTCCATACTCCAACCCCTTCCCTACAATATTGTTCTTCTTCTTTGATGTTTTTGTTCCGTTGTAATCTTAATGCCAATAAAGGTATTCGCATTCGCAACTGGTTTGAACACTCTCTCTCTCTGTGTGTGTGTGTTGGAAAATGTTTATGAACTGATTTGAATTCATTAATTCATTCACAAGTAATGTCACTCATATATTCATTTATGTAAATTTATTCAAATTGGAAATGTTTAACAATCATTTTCTTTCTTCCAGTCCCCGACACAGAATCAAAAATATGATGTGGCCTTCTTGCCAAAAAGTTTAGAGAATGGCGGGGCTGAAAAATATAAAATTTAAATGAAGATATTAGAGACAGAACTCTAATTCATGGCTCTGGTTGTGTCCTGTTAAGTGGGCCAGAAGCTCTCAGTGGACCAGAGCTCGATGAGGGCAAGAAAGAGGCTTGCCAGAGGCTGCATCTGGCCCCTTCTTTAGTTTCAGACACTCCTCTTCTAGCATATAATTTAAAACTGGCACATATTCAGATGGAATCTCCCAAATCTTGTTTTTAAGCCACTATTCCTCTAAATCAGTGGCTCCAAAACTTTTTTGACATGTCCCTCTCCATGCTCCCTTCCCATATTATAACTTTTTTATCCTACGGTAGGTCGAGGCTTTTTATGGGTTTTATTTTCATTTCCTCATTTGCCTAAAATCAGGAGAACTTGAAATTCCACCTCTTCTGCCTGTCACTCTGATGCTACGTACTCTCCGCCCCAGATTTCTGAGGTCCCCATTACTCACACCCTGCAAAGTAGAGCATTGTTTCAATAGACCATCACCTTTTCCAAATCTTACTGCAGTCAGTGGCAGTACCCTTAATTCCTGCATTCCCTGCTCACACTGACTGACATTGACTATAAATACTAAGGTACTTGGTCTGAGGGCACAATCCTCACCAATTTAGGTTAGCATAATTCAACTGTCTTCCTGTTCCTGTGGTGGTGTGGGGAGGCCTGCACATTTCTGTGCAATGGCCTAACCCTCCCAGGAGTGACACAGATGTGCCTTACAGCACTCTTGTGACATCCGCAGGCCAGCACTGGACTTGTTCTAGGATTTATGCTGGATTAACTGGGGTTTAGGATTTCGGCCTAATTGTAAACAATTTATGCTGGCACAACTCACCTGGCATTTCTTTCCGTGGTGGTGTGGGAAGGTCATTATATGCCTGTGCACTGACCTAACCCATGCACCCATCCACCTCTGGAGCATAGGACTTATGTCAGGATTTATGCTGGCCTAACTGAATATTAGGATTACAGCCTCAGAGTAACAATTGGAATAGCTCTAATATAACTTTCCTCCATTATGAGTCAACTGAAAAATCCATGCCTAAATAGTTTTTAATGTGTGTTTTGCAACACCCAGAGATGTTCAAATTCCCCAGGAAATTTTGGAACACACAGTATAAAACCTGAAAATGATACTTGGTTTATTCTGTGGGAAAACACTGTAAATAAGGACAACCATGTGGTTTAACTCCACAAATACCAACCGGGTCAATCATCACCCGCCAGGAAGTTTGTGTTGTGTTTTTTACTGGAATTTATTATTATTACCTGATAAGACTTTCTGACTTTTTTTCCTGCTAAATAGACAGTCACAATACCAAAAGCATAAAGATTTTGAATTTACAGTTTTTCTGTAAAATCCAATTTATACATATTATACCAAGTCAGGTCATATTGGACCCATGTTGCCTTTTATTGGTTATTCAATATTTTGCTAGCTAAAATTGTACTAAAATCATTATACTAATTATAATCATAATTATTATTCATTATATGTACATTATATGTACATTATGTGTACATTATATTAACATTGTATGTACCTAACTATAGTACAGGGTTGCACGGGTCAAAATTGACCCATGCAGTCTTAGGTGATAAAAATTGTACTAAAAATCATTATTTCACAATAAAAATAATTATACTAAAACTTGACACAACATTTATTCATTATATGTATATTATATGTTGATCTTACATTATATGTACCTAACTATTGTACAGGGTTGTATGGGTCAAAATTCACCCATGCAGTCTTAGGCGTGAAAAAAAAATCCCATGCTTTTATGGAGAATAGGCATTTCTGTGCACAAATCTGGTCCAAAACTGAGAAGTGTCATCATATCCTCACATCTTGCTTTGAGATATTTAACAAAAATTATTATAATCCCTGATATTTGACTTGGTACATGCTAAATCTTGTACTTACAAGAAATATCTCTTAACGAGTTCTCTTTGCTGCCGGAGGGATGTTCCCTGTGAGGGGAAAAAAGGAAATGTCAGACAATTTCCAGGATAACGTATGCAAAATATTAGAGCTGTTCCATAAATGGAAACCTCTTTCCACAGAAAATGTCAACATTTCAAAAGTCTTGGCCCACATTGAAATGAAATACTTAAATGCTGCAATATTCAGGTTGACTAAACTTCTGCTTTGCTTTCCTTTAAAGACAGAAATACTTTTTAAAAAATTTCTCTGTCAAAACTTGGCTTATATTTCATAGGGTGCAATCCAGAGTAACTACGGAGAGTCCTTGCTCCGGTGTAAGAACAATTTGCTCTGGATTGCAATATGAATTTCCCATAGGTTTTCACTAGATGTTGCAGTTACTGCGGGTGCACTTAGTGTCTCTTACGTGCTCCCATAGTTACTCTGGATTGTAGGGATAGTTAAGAGTAGGGTATTTTAACTGATCCAAATATGTTATCTATTTATCTATCTACAGTATTTATATACCGCTTTTCAACTAACAAGCGGTTTACAAAGAAAATGGAAAAATAAAAATAGCTAATTAATAGCTAATGGGTCCCTGTCCCAAAAGGGCTCACAATCTAAAATGCAAAAAAAAGAACACCAGTAGGGCCAGTTACTCTCCCCCTGCTAAATAAAAGAGGAACACCCACTTGAAAGAGTGCCTCTTGCTCGGTTAGCAGGGGTTGCCTCTTGCTCTCATAGCAGGGGTTATGTAAATATGATATTAGCATATGGAGGGATAATTCATCCATATGACAAGATAATGCAGGTTATATCAGTAACACATTGTAGGGGTGAGCAAGAGAGCTCCAGATTTTGGGTTTCTTTGACCCCAAATCTACCCCATCCCTTTGTCTCTCTAGCCCAGTGCTTACCACACCATGGCCTACGGCAGTGGTCTTCAAGGTGGAGGTCCCCAAAAAAATGGTCTTACACGCATGACTGCCCAGGACATTGCAAGACAAAAGTTGGAAGGGCAGCTTCTAAGCTGTTTGCTGGACTGAACAGAAACCAATTTAGTGCAACACAGCAGTCATTACTTTGACAACCTCTATTCTAGCCTGTCAGTGAATAATTTGCATTGAACTGCCTTTCATCCGAAGATAGTAAAGAGAAAGTGGATTACCTTCCACACTCAGGTGTGGTTTCTTCAAACACAAAAAGGCACAACCTTTGATTTAAAGAGACTACTTGAACAAAGGAGCTCCTTTATTTGCATGGTCCCTAAAAATCAAACCTGAAGTCCTGAATTTCTGCAGCTGACAAAATTATGCAAGGGGCATGGTAAGCTGCGGTCTCCTTTTTTTGCAGACAGAGCAGATCAGAGGTGGTGTTTGACACCAGAATGGACTGTGCCTTCTCTGGGCACAAATGCACAGCTGTACCATTGAATATACTAGTTGTTAAAATCAAGGCGCAGTCAAGAATGTATTTTGTCGGGAGTTAAATATGTACATGTCAGCTGTTACATTGCTGAACCATATAACACTGTAAGTAAATGTCTCTCTAGGTATTGTTTCATGGTCTCATCCTAATGGAGTACTTGTCAGCTGTGAGAGGCATAGGACACCAGATAGATAGTAACCATCTAATTGATTAAACCTCTAAGTGAATATTGAGGATTGTTAGATTGTTGTATAAAATTTTGTATTTCTAGTAAGTTTTGAAGTATCTATTTAAGTAAGGTGGATATCAATGAAGTACGGTTGCAAAATAAAAAAAAAACTTCTTCTTTTATTTGGTGGGAAAAAGGACCAAGAAAACAATTTTTTGCAAATTCATGCTTGGATTTCTGCCATGCATATTGCGTACAATTCTACTGCTGCTGAAGTGTGAACTGGTGGGAACAGATGGAGAATTGGCATAAGACACACAATCTAGTTTCATCTATGAATTTATGACTGTGGGATAGTGTTCTCCCATCATAAATCAGATGCTGATGATGCTCAGAGCATTCCAGCATTTCAAACCCTACAATCCAGAGTAACTACGGGAGCACATAAGAGACATTACGTGCACCCGCAGTTACTGCACCTCCTAGTGAAAACCTATGGGAAATTCATATTGCAATCCAGAGCAAATTGTTCTTACACTGGAGCAAGGACTCCCCATAGTTACTCTGGATTGCACCCTAAGTCAGAGTTATAAAGATCTACTTCCATGGCCGGTGACCTGCAACGGATCAGGTAGCCTGGGATGGTGATGCAGGCCATGGGCAGGGAGGGGAACTAATGGGCATTTTTGAGGCCTTGGGCAGGGAAGTGGATGGAGTTGTGGATCAGAAAGCTGTCACACACAATAGATCTTTTCCTTTTTTCCCTTTATCTCTGCTCAGACATATCCCAGCAAAATGGCTGCCGGAGCCATATAGGAAGCCTGTAGGCTCACATGGAGGAAAGTAAGAAAGTTTTTTACTTGACTCTCGTTTGCCTTCAGGTTCCCCCCCCCCTTTTTGGCATGGTATTTTTTGTATGGCGGCATGCTACAGCATAACATGGGATGGGCAGGAAATCCCTGAGATACACAGGCTGTATTGAAAATATAGTACATGTGCTTCTTTTGAAACCATGTATAACACAATCCCATTAGCCTTGTTACATGTCAATAGAAGGATTCCTCGCCTTAGAACATGTACTGGATGAAGAGAATTTGTTCTGTGAGGAATCAAACAGGCAACACCATCTGCTATTGGCGTGATTGTAGCTGACACTGTCTGCCACCATCTCTACCTCTCTTCTGGGCCCTATACTCCTTCTGGTCCACCTTCTCCACTGCCCAGTTTTACTCCCTCCCTTCCTTCCCCTCCCTCCACGCCAAAAGGCCTCCTTGCCACCTGAAAGGAAACGATCACCATCCAGAACTCCAATGACCATTCCTGCTGGAGTGTCTTATAGCACTTTTATGAGATATAGAGCACAATCCTAACCATGTCTACTCAAAAGTAAGCCCCATTGTGTCCAAAGGGTCTTACTCCCAGGAACATCCATTGAACACAGTGGAGCTTACTTTTGAGTAGACATGGTTAGGATTGTGCTCATAGTATTAAGTATAAGTGAGCACATTTTTTTACTACTATGAATTTTTTGTTAGATTTGAATTTTCTCTGTGTGTTTCCACCACCAGACAGGTGTTCCAAAATTACAGATGTCTTCTGCAACTAAAAATATGGGTTGTCCTTTTCAGTTAAGGTGTGCCATGGCAAGATATTTTAAGAACTTTTCTTTCTCATTTTGTTTGAAAAAGTAAACTTATTGTGGCCTTCTATTATTTTTGCTCTTGAATAATTCTTGAGTGGCTCACATTGACGCCAGCTGCTGAGCCAGCTGTGCTCTGTTAGTTTTGCTTTCCATTTCCCCCTATTACCAATCAATATAGCATATGTGAATTTTTTGAAGCCCAGCTTGAATTGCGAGGCCTTGGAAATACTTATGTGAATAATATGTCAAAATGGCAGCCATCCCATTGAGAAGGGAATTGTGGAAGTGAAAAAGTAAATGTTCTGAAAAAGACAGAAATGAACATCCTTTTTCATTCTTAATCTCTCTCTCTCTCTCTCTCTCTCTCTCTCTCACACACACACACACACACACAAACTTATTCATTAATCATCAATCCATCCACTCAAATGAGTCCATAAAATCAATTTTAAGTAGTAATCACAACCTGATTATTTGTATATGATAGCCTAATTGTATGAAATCCCTGTCATGCTTTTGCAGAAGTGGCTGTGGGTGGCGCAAGCGGTTAAGACGCTGTGCCTATTAACCAACATGCCAGGGTTCGAGACCCAGGTCGGCCCCGCAAGACAGGGTGAGCGCCTGTCCTTAGCCCAGCTCTGCGACGCCAGCTGGATCCAATCATATTGGCCCTGCCTTTCCATTGGACTAATTCAGTGGCATGGAGAGGGGGGATTTGCTGCTTGGGTAACAGCCTATCCTCCATAACAATCCAACCCAGGCTTTTGTGCTTCGCATGCAGCGAATGCTGCACCGAGCATGATACCACAGTCTTTCAAGATTGTCGGAGGCCTGCTTTTTTTTTTTTCCAGAAGTGGTGCCAAAATTGAAATCAAAATTTATAAAAATATATAATTTTTTTTTTTGCAGAAGTGGTGCCAAACAAAAATTGAAATCAAAATTTATAAAAATATCAAACTTCCAACTTTCTCATTATGAAATTTTCAAATTTACACGTGAATCCAATCAAACAGTATGGTACTTGGCATTCCCTCTCCCCTCCCTCAAAAATTATTGTAATATTTTCCTACATTATCAATAAAAAGGGCCATGACATCACTCATGGAAAGGTTTTGTGACTAGATTTGTTTATTCAGTGGGAATGGGAGTGTTAGTGAGAGACTCTGATGTAAGGAACTGTAAGACAGAGGCCTTGAAATATGTCTCCTTTCTTTTTCCATGTTTGCTGTTTCTTTTTTGGTAGATTTTATTACTCAAGGATGATGAATTGTGATCAAGGTACTTGACTCTGTAGTCTTCCTTTGTGGAAAAAGAAACCAAAAAGAATACTAAAGCAAGCTGGGTAGATTTTCCAATCTGGGCAGTTAGCAATAGCTGACTAACAGCCACATTGTCTGCCGTCCGGACACTCTGTCAGCTAAATGGCTGCTGCAGAATCCTGAAGGGAAGAAGGCCTGCTGTCCCCCTTGCCATCTACCTATCCAAGAACCCCTACCATCCATTCTGCTCTCTTGGCTATCCACCACCTTCTCGGATCGCCAAGAGGTAGATAATGGGTGCTTTGCCAGCACTGGCACAGCAAACTCTTTGCGCTATTCTAGCTCCAGTGGTAGCCCGGCATTGAGAGGTCATAAGCATGCCTTCGAGCACATTTGCAACCCTCAGTCATAACTGAGGCACTACACTGAGCCCTCACAATTGTGCTATGTCCCACATAGAATGGGACTTCTCCTTAGGAATTCTTCAGATTGCAACTCCTTCTGGGGTTCTGGCTGTTGGTTTGTTTCTGGGTGTGATACCACAAGGATCTGGTTTTGATCTTTAAAGCATTTAATGGTCTGAGGACTGAGCATCAGAAGGATCACCTCCTCCCATACGAGATAGTTGATCCCCTAAGGCAGTGATTTTCAATCTTCTTCATCTCAAGGCACACTGACAAGGTGCTAAAATTGTCTAGGCACACCACCTGTTTTTTTGACAATTGACAAGAGGCCCTACTAAAAAGAACTTCTCCCAAACTTCCATCGCACACCTGCAGAACATTCATGGGACATCAATGTGCTATGGCACATTGGTTGAAAATCACTGCCCTAAGATAATCTGGCAGCCCTCCTGCATTAACTGAGGTTTGGTTGTCAACAACTTTGGAAGCAGCATCTCTGGAACATTTCTGTAGCAGTATCACAGTTATGGAACTCCCTCCTTGTTAAATGAAGCCTGGCCAGGAACTTTTGGGTCATATTTGACCTGCATCCTGTTTAACACATTTTTTTAAAACTATCTTGAGTTTTGAAGATAGTATTCACCTTTCATGTTTTCCTTATAAGACCCTTCTGAATCATGGTCTTCTCCAGTTTTGTTGTTCTGTTAATTTTTCTGTGGGTGGCACAAGCGGTAAAGACGCTGTGCCTGTTAACCAGCAGGCCAGGGTTCGATTCCTGTTTCGGCCCCACAAGACAGGTTGAGCTCCTATCCTTAGCCCAGCTCTGCGATGCCAGCTGGATCCAATCGTATTGGCTCTGCCTTTCCATTGGACTAATTCAGTGGCGTGGAGAGGGGGGATTTGCTGCTTGGGTAACAGCCTATCTTCCATAACAATCCAACCCAGGCTTTCGTGCTTTGTATGCAGTGTATGCAGCGCCAAGCACGATACCATAGTCTTTCAAGACTGACGGAGGCCTGCTTTTAATTTTTTAGTAATTTTTATTTCCATGTTGCTAAACATTTGGTGTCATAACAGAAATGCCATATAATATAGTGACCCCATGGTATCTGCAATGTATTGTACTGACCCCATGGTACCTTCCATGAGATAAGTGATTTGAAGGTTCCTAAGATTAATATGCCCTGTTTATCAATATTTTTATACAAATGTTTAAAGTACAATCTTACTTGAAGAAAAACAAAAAGTATACAGTGGGATCAAATTAACCTCTTGCTACCATCCATTTTTGCAGTGGAGTCAAAATTGACACAATTTTGGGTACTCTTGAGGAGACTTTTGCTCATGGTACCCAGCTAGGGTTAAGATCAGTACCTTCCATACTGGCCTTGTGGCTGGAGTTCTAGATGTCATTTCATGTCATTTTTTTCACCATTATGATTTGTGGTTTTTGTCCTGCAGCTATAATTTTTAATCTAACTGTGATTTAATTTATGTTGCTTTTTAAATATTTTATTCAGTTTTACTATATGTAAATGTTTATCAACATTGTTGTTAACCTTCTTGATCCTTATGTTACAAAAGGCTAAGGCAGGATATAAATGATTTTTTCTTAAATAAATGAAGCTTTAGGGTGCAATCCTTACCTAACCCTACAATCCAGAGTAACTACGGGAGCACGTAAGAGGCATTACGTGCACCCGTAGTTACTGCACCACCTAGTGAAAATCTATGGGAAATTCATATTGCAATCCAGAGCAAATTGTTCTTACACCAGAGCAAGGACTCCCCATAGTTACTCTGGATTGCATCCTAAGTCAGCACAACCCATTGGCCTTCCCATTCTCATGGAGATGTAGGGAGGCAAGTGCATGTCTGCACTGGCCTTACCCCTCCCCAAGGAGTGGTGCAGAGGTGCCTTAACAGCACTTTTGTGAACCCCCCCAGGTCAGTACTGGTGCTAAGGCTTAGGCTGGCCTATGTGGATTGTAGCCTAAGAGTACAAGCCGTCAAGCCAAGAGTCATGACATCTTCTGTCTTCATAGTTTGGTTCATCTGTAAGATGCCAGAAGAGTCTATTTGTGTGTTTGCTAAAGCTGAATAAAAGCCCAGTCCTATTCTTTCCCCTCCTAATGATGCAGCAATGCTGTAATAGTTACCTCTGCATCTTTGGGTGAGAGGGGGAGGTTGTGGAGTTCTCCTCTGGGTAAGGAACAATTATTCCCTACTTAAGAGTAGGCCTCCATAGCATTTTGGGGTGGTTTCCTTGGACCAGCATGAACAAAAAAAGCTGGTGCAGATCTTCATGGACCCATGCTATGGGATCAGCTAGCAGATTTGGCACACCCATTGCCACTGAACCTTCCCCTTCCAGGACTCTGTCTGCCTTTTCCCTGCCCCCATCATTGTCTAAACTACCATTCCTGCATTATTTTACTCACCACCACCCATGTTTTGCCTATCCCTCCATACCTCTCCTGCCATTTTACCTTCAGTGGTAGTTGATTCCAAATCTCCTGTAGCCAGCAGGCAGTCTCCAGAGTTCCTGCCAGCTCACTACTGGAGTACCTTTTATCACTGATGCTGACTGCTTTAGTCAGCACTAGTGGAAGAAGTGCACTGGTAAGCACTGGTAACATTGGGACCTATGTAGAAGGACTCAAGCTCCCTCTGTGGAATTGTATAATGCAATTAAAAAAAATCATTAAAATTCTGTGTTCGGATCTAAAATTTGAGATTGTCAGAAACTACATTTATACAAAAGACCTACTCCACCACTATCCTTTTTTTTGTTTGTTTGTTACCATATCAGTAAATATGTATTTTTAACAAGGGGTAAATGAGCCATCTGTCATTCCAGAACATCACAGCAGGGACTTTATTAGTCTGTCAACAGTGGGGCCTGTCAAAGTCAGTTTTTCAATAGCACAGATTTCACTTCTTTTTGGCATTTAACATGTCAATTGTATTAGGAGGGTGAGCATGACAGCCGCTTCTGTTAAGTTCACTGCCTGCCTCTTATTGCTTCTGCTGTTAGAACAAGAGGAGGGGAGAGCCTTCCTTCCACAGCTTTGCACTTTGTTTCTACTGAAAAAGCATGTTTAATCCAGCATCCATTATTCCAAGGATGCCTAATAATGTCTGTCAGATGAGATAGACGTAAGTAGCATCAGAGAAGTGCTCTCCATTGGAGAGATCTCACACTCATTTATTGTAAACCTAGTCAGCACCACATTTCCGGTTGTTGCAGCGGACAAGCAGAGTCTTCCTGGGCATCAGGAGGAAATCCAAAAGCAGAACCCACGCATTTTCACAAAATTATTTAGACCCATTTTTTATCTACCATATTCATAAAAGTATTCAGATTGTCAAAAAGCAAAATTGTTTGAATTCCCAGATAGGACTATACTGGAAGAATAAATCTTGGGCAACAGTTTGAAAGACATATAACTGATAAAGGGTGCAATCCTAACCTAGGACAGTGCAACTCATCAGTCTTTTCATTCCAGTAGTGGTGTAGGGAGGCCAGCACATGTCTGTGCACTGGCCTAACTCTCCCCAGCAGTGGCCCAGAAATATCAGTAGTTTTGTGACAACCCTGCCCCCCCCCCCCTGTTCAGCACAGGACTTGTGCTGGAGCTTAGGCTGGCCTAAATGCAGGTTAGAATTACAACCAAAATATCATAATCTCCACTGATGTTACAAATGAACCTTCCTCATTAATTTTTTTCCTGAGGCATACTGCCTATGCAGCTTTGTCTTGTCTTTGCTCTGGATGTGAATAATATAAGTGCAGATTGCCTTCCTTCCTCATCCAAATTTTTAGAAACTGAAACCTAACTCGGGCTTATCCTCTGATGCTATATTAATTTTCTGAGGAGTCTTTGTTTTCAAATGTACTACCATCATTCTTGTTATTTCCAGTTTAATTACATGGCAGTGTTTTAAATGGTGGCCCCCTGGAAGCCTGGGTACCAGGGATTTTGCTCCCCCTTCCTTGTCTCCTCAGGCCTTATGTTTGCTTCCTTGAGAACCCAACAGGACTGAAAACATGGGGTAAATATATACTATCAAAAATAAAGCAAATAATGGGTGCAGTCCTAACCTAGGCTGTCACAACTCATGGTGATTTAGGGAAGCAAGCGCATGTCTATGCATTGACCTAATCCTCCCCCAGGAGTGGTGCAGAAGTGCCTTTCAGAACTTTTATGACATCCTTAGGTCAGCAAAGGACTTGTGCTGGTGCTTAGGTTGGCCTAAATGGAGATTAGGATTGCAGCCATCAGCACTGCTGGAGAGTAGATAATTGAGAACTAAAGATTTGTAAAATACACAACTTATATTCAGTCTAATACTTTATTTTAGCAACAAATGAAATAATCTGGTCAGCACACAGATATTAGTTGTAGGTACACAAACATATGTATTACATGATGATATTTTTGCTCTTTTGATTTTAGTCACTTTCTTGCTCATTTGTGTTTTTGACCATTAAAGCAACATTGGCTGCAATCCTAAAGACACATTCCTGGGAACAAGACCCAAATAACACAGTGGGGTTTACTTTTGAGTAGACATGGTTAGGATTATGCTCATTTTCTCCCAAACCTAAAGATCTGTTTTCTTGTATTCATAGCCAATTTAATCCCGTCACCATATTTGCAAAATTAACATTTTTTTGTGTTTCTATGTTCATTGCTGTATGCTTATTTATACTGAATGCCATCTGCCAATCCTGCTTTTCCTTTCACTCTATTTGGAGAGCTCCTTTTTTGGAAATCGTCAAACTCTCCAGGCCAGATCAATATATGGTGCCATTGGTGCATATGGCATTTGAAAACAAACTCATATAAGGACAGGTTCCTACTCTATGGTGCCTGACCAGCCTCTTAATATCTTTTATTTTAATGCATAAAACATGTTCAACAAGACATGGTGTGTTGTGAAGGAGGTGCCCAGGGTAGCCCCTCTCTACTTCTACTCCTTGCAGGCATTGGGTTGCAAATTGAACCTCAGACCTCACAAGGCATTAGCCCCTAAAGAATATAAGATTAAAAGATAATTGAAACTCTACTTCCCCCCCCCTCCCGTTTGGGATACTCTGTGTTTGCAGAGGATCCCCCTCTTTTAACATCTTTGTTTACCCAAATGTTTACCTGAATCCTAGCCTGTGGCTCTTGCATCCTGGGTGATTTATAATTCCTTTTGACCAGTTTGAGGCTGGGTACTGGCTCATATCCATGACACCCCCAACCCCAGGAGTGCCTTACAGCCCTTTTGGAGCACCCCCAGGCCAGCACAGGACATGTGCCGACCTAACCAGTGGTTAGGATTGCTATCAATTACTAAAATTCTTTGAGCATTTGACAACATTATTTAGATTTTATTAAAGATTTGAAATGATGTATTCACTTTAACAAAAAGTAGCATTGCCTCTAGGAATTTCAGTCCTGCAAGTATGTTACAGGAGTGAACACTGCAGATTAGTGTAGGGGAAAAAAAATCTTGTCAGTCTTCCAAACAGATACTGGGACAAAAATCAAAGCATTTTGTGATAACTGAACCTTAATGTTGTTAATTTATTAACTATGGCTTTGATCGATGAGGAAATTACTGCACAATTTTGAAGCCCGAAGCACAGTAAATGGAGTTGTTACATGATCCTTCAAATCTTTCATCTTCTGTGTTAGCACAGCATATCTGTGTAGGATTGGTTTAGGTGTAGCAATCTTGGATTACTCTACCTTGGAACATATACTCTCATGCTATCCTCAAGTTCCTGACTAAACAGAAAGCTACCTGGTTTTTTTTAAATGATTGTTTCTGCATTGTCCAATTGACAGAACAGTTTTTTGTGTGTTCCCAGTAAACTAGGTTATAAAATGTGGGACCAAATCATTAATCAGGGTTAGCCGGGTGAATAAAGATTGCCAAGGGAGATGGTGGACTCTCCCTTACTGGGGATTTTCAAGCAGAGTCTCGATGAACACCTGTTGGAGATGTTCTAGGAGGATTTCCTGATAAAGGCAGGAGGTTGGACTAAATGACCTACTAGGTCCCTTCCAACGCTAGGATTCTTTTATTTCTATGATAAAGGAAAGGGGAAATAAAGTGGGGAAGTGAGTCCTAAGCATGTGACTAGTTTTCATTATGTTTCAACCAGTCTGTAGAATTCTGGGGAGCCCAGTTCAACCAGTGTCAATGACAGCAAAGGCCGCATGGTGATGCTACATCCTATACTGGAATTGAACAGGGTGGAGGTCTCCTGGAGATAAGGGGACATTTGTTACCTAACTTCAGGGAATATGCAGCTACAGCAATGGATCTCCTAATTTACTGGTGCATATCAGCCATGTCAAGATTCCAAGCCCAGGGAAGGGGATAGGATATGGCATACAAGGCCATCCTTCCACATCTTCCTTACCTGATTCACCCATCCCTTGACTCATCCCCCACCCTTCTTCCAACCCTGTGACACTCAGAGCCACTCTTAGCTAGCTATTCCAATGCATGTTCCTGCTTGTGCTGGCTCTGACAAAACTGTTCTGCCCTTCCCATCAGCAGCCTGATCTTCTGCACTGCCACAATGGTGTGCTTTCAACAGTGTGACCCAGCACAGTGCAGATCAACTCTCAAAGATATATGTTATCATTATTGTTAATATACATATTTTTGTTTTTGTAATATCTGTGTTTTCCTTGTCTTCTGGGAAATATTTCAAAAATATTTATACCTTCGATGGAAGGAAAAAAAACAGAAGTTTAAGCAATTCATTATGTTGCTAGCATGTGCCTTTGAGAACTTAGCAAAGTTAAAAAGAAATGGCAAGGAAGCTGTTAAGGCTGATGAATTATAATTTGATGTGGTATAAATTGACTGATGGTTACTAAAGTGGAAGTGTGTGTTCATGTAATCCAGTGATCAAGGCAAGAGAGACGATTCTTGGATGTTAGCTATTATCACATTTTATTTACTGCTTAGAATGTACAACACTCTTACAATCCTTATTTCATTCCGTTTCACAGATAACCCATTAGAAACGCTATTGAAATAATCCCCTCTATAAAAACTGCAGCAGAGAGAGCCATTTTTCCAAGCTCATTTGCCAAATATAATACATGAATGCACACCAGTTTCTATAGTCCAATATCTTATACCCTTAACAACAGCCCCAAATATTGGTGCTCTTCTTTTACTTCTTCTTCGCCGCCGCCGCCACTGCCACCACCGCCGGCAGGAAAGGAACAAGCCTCCCCTTCCCCACCATAGCATAGCAGCAGTTCCAGTACTTGCACTGCTTTCAGTGCAGGCTAGGACACCTGCCTGATCCAGTGCAAAGTATTACCTAAGGCTAGGAAAAAAGTTTCCCCTTTCCTTGCGCAGCAGCCTCTAACCTGCATTGTATACACCATTCTGCCTGTTCCAGTGCAAGTTAATATTGTGGTGATAATAGTGATTTAATATAAGAAAATTACACAATCCCTGTCTGTGTTCACAAGTCAGTGAATTCCCATTGGGGACTTCTGACAATCAAGTTGTGTTTTTGATCCCACATAAACAGGACAGTGAGTTATTTTGGCTGGCACTGCTTTGTGACATTTTCTAATCTCATAGACTGACAGCTGCATCTATGTGGCAAATTGGGATTTTTATGCAGTAATTGGACACGTAGTTTCCATTCTTTTGTTAGCTACAACACACCACAATGTGGAGATAGCAAGTGTATGGTTAGAACAGCATGATGATTCAGCCACCCAATGCAGAGGACTGGCTGCCTACATAGATGCAGCTATGACAAGAGAAGCAGCTGCCTGCAACACAGAATTGTCATGCAATACCAAAACGGTCATCATATATTGTGATGTATGTGATGTAAAAGAATAGTACAAAAAAAATATTTTTCTTTTCTTTCAGCTGGTTATGAGCAGTCATGCGAAGCCTATCGGCATCAAGGGAAGACATCTGGTTTCTTCCACATTGATCCAGATGCAAGTGGTCCAGTTGCTCCATTTCAGGTCTACTGCAATATAACTGGTAAGAATATCCCATAATCAGATCTCTGGGCCATAAGCTTTTCATTACAAATCCATGAGGTCAAATATCCTTTCTTCATGTCTGTAAGCAAAGGGCACAGGCTGTCATCCTAAGCATGCTTTCCTGTGAGTAAGCCCCATTGAACTCAGTGGGGCTTACTTCAGAGTAGACATGTGTAAGATTGCAGCCACAGTCTCCTTCCATGGAAATGGGTTGGAAGAGAAAGAAAAATGATTGTTTCAGCAATAATGCCACAGTCAACATAGTGGCTCAATCTTAATGATAGGAAGCACAGGTGGACCCCGGGCAGTGACTAGGATTCTGGCTGAGTTTAACAATTTCCACCAATTGATTTTGGTATAATTTCAGGATCACTTCAACCAGCACATATTTCAACCAGCACATATTTCAACCAGCACTTCAACCAGTACATACATGTACTTCTAAAATAGTCCATAGTCCACCACTGTGCCACGCTCATGTGAGTGCAGTGTCCAGATATTCAATTATCTTCAAGTGTTTCCAGATGAACTTTTTAAAATGCGCATAAGATTTGCATTTATGAAATATATGGCCTGTATCACAGAATCAGTGGCTTGCTGTACAACAAAGAGGGAGGCAAGAGTGATGGTGCAACAGTACAAATTTTATTGTGGATTCTTGATTTTGCTTGAGGAAGTGAAATAGGGCAGTGGGAGGGGAAAGGCTTGGAAACAGGGGATTACCAGTCTTGAATGCTGACTTGGCATACTGGATCTTGAATAGAGGCTAGAATGAGGGTCACACAGCACTGGTGGATCAGTGAATAGGGTACCATGGAATCTCCCCAGTGGATCAACAACAATATCAGCAGCAAGTAAGAGTGCAGAATGAGTAAACAAGATATGTGGGGTCCTGGGACCCAACTTCTAATTTTCTATCCCATGAACCTTATGAAATTCCTTATGCGAATCTTACTAGATCCTTGGATCCTTATGGGATCTTTGGTGGGATGAGCTCATCAAGGAACAGTTGTGACGTGATTGCCCTTGACTGACCATTTCCTAGCCTTAAGTGAGTGCTTCTACTGTTTGTACCCTACAGAGGATTGCTAGCTAGCTTAAGGTCCAGTGGCTCAGTTTGTTTTGACTACTTGATTGCATTTAGCTGTGGACTTGTTGAGGACAGCTAGAGTTGGAGACCTGTCTTTTGAATTTTGCTTGTTCCATGTCTAGAAGCTCCCAGGATGTTATCTTTGTTTGCATGGTTACGTGTGCTGTGCAAACCGGTAAATGAATTCTCCAAGAAATAAAAGCCTTAAAGAAGCCTCTTAGACTGGGGAAGGAGAAGAGAGGATTGGACAGAGATTAAAAGTGTGACCTTTCTCTATGCCAGTGGATCTGAGGCTTCGTGCTATCAGTCCACCTTTGACATACAGTACTTCTCCTTCGGCAGACGCTGCACCACACATGACATATAATAATATATGTCATTCATTGGGGGCCTTCTGAGTGTCAGGAAATAGGTGGGGCATCAAGGTATTTATATTGCTATAAGGCAGTGGTTTTCAAACTGTTGGTTTGGGTCATGATCAGTGGTCATGACCAAATTTTTGGTAGTTTGCAAACTGACAAGAAAGATTAGGGTTAGGGTTGAACAAGCTGATGATGTGCCTTGACAATTTTAGTGTCTTTTCAGTGTGCCACAATATTAAAACGTTTGAAAACCACTGCTTTAGAGCCTCTAAAAAGTTTGAAAACCACTGCATAATGCAACATTTCTACCTGCTTAGCTCTTTTTGTCTTCTCCACTGGATAGTTCTGCTATTTTGAAATCTGATGTGCTGGACAGCTCTCGGGCTTCAAATATAAGACAGTGCAGTGAGCTACCCAACACCCAACAGTGACTGGAGGAGCATGACTGATATACGGAAGCTTACACAAGCTTTCCATTATTGGTAACAATTACTGTGCCTTTTCTGTTGGAAAAGGTAGAGAACAGGACACATTTAATGACTTGTGAGGATCTCTATGTGAACTCAATTGACATATTTTTGTACATCCAAAAATCCATAATATATATTTAGAATAAAGCAAGTTTGCTCTGACTGCCTGTATCCTGATCACAAAAATGTTTGTTACCATTTAATTTTATAAAATGCACCTTAAGTGCATTTATCTTTATATAGATTATGTTTACTGTCTTAAGAGCTATATATGTTGCTGATGATTTCTTCAGTGCTAAATCTGTATCCACTCATTCCATGATTTGTACTGTCTTGCTAAATGTTTTCAAATGATTCAGATGAGTCCTCCGCACCTCAAAGGGGACCACTTTTTAACCTCAGTGTCTGAACTATTTGGTTACAATGCCTAAAGTCACTCTTCTATGTTTCTCCCAGTGTTTCAGTTCTGTTGTACTCAGACCCCAGGCCTAGAAATCAATAACACTTAGAAGTGGGTATGACAAGATCAATGCTTAATTTTAACTTGGTCGGGTATTTATTCATTATTAAAAGTCTTGTTGCTGTTGTCTTTGAAAGGGTTGGGAGCAGGAACAATGAAAATCCTTTTCTGTGGCTGCCAATGCTAGTAAAAGAACTATTTGGGAAAAACCATAAAGAAAATAACACTGACTCCTAGCCAAAAATACAGACCGAGACTTTCACATTTTGGTGTCTGATCTTCTTATTCAGAGGGAAAAGGAAGTGGGCTATAAAGCAGCTTCCTTTTCCTGCTTTCCCAAAAAAAGGCCGCATGTTGCATGCACAACACAGCCATGTTGTGACTGTTTTGTTAAACTACTGTTCGGCTAAAAAAAACTTGTAGCATGTCACAGATCAGTGTTCTTCAGTCCTGGGATTGGGAACTTAATGGGATGCAAAGCCTTACCTGTGGGGTCACAGCAACGCACAGTAATGAAAAATGTTGGTACCACTAGAAAAAGTTAGAGGCCTCTGGTGTCCCAGTCCTTCTCAGGTTCTGAGAAATTGTGCTAAAATCTCTCTGTTTCTTGAACTTCTAGAAATTGTGTTAAAACTAGTGCTAGGTTTCACAGTAACTTTTTCTGCTCTCTCTAATATGAATATCTGGTCCACTGAACAATGCTGGAAGAGCGTTATGGAGGCAAGGAGTGGGCAACAAAGAGGGATGGGTGACATAGGTTCTGGGAGGATGTGGGATCAATAATGGATCCTCAGTGTCTTGGTTGGTTGGAGTTGTGGCAGAAAGAAGGTTGAAGACCACTGTCATAGATGAAGATGTCATGAATAGGTCGACAAGTATCTCTCATGAGGAATAATGCAAAGTCAGAACAGTTATTCAACTATGTATCAGTGAGAGCACTCTATGAACTCCATTTAGAGTCTCCCTCCATGAAAGGAAGTTCTCTCTGAAAAAGAAAATAGCATTCCACTCACACACTGACCCTTTCTGCAAAAAGAATATTTCTTCCATTCTCAGAGAGAGCCTGCATTTGTGCTCCTGTTGTTGGAAGAATTTTTCTGGGTATTACAAAGGCTGAGATTAATTTTCTATGAATTTTCATTCATTTTCTATTCATGCCCATATCTATAGAAAAAGTTATAGTTCATAGAACCAATTTGTATAAGCGACTTACAAATTTGATTGCCTGAATGTAATTTGCCAGAGCAGTCAATGCAAAGGGATTGTCTGTTTTGCAAAAATTCTCTGTTTTGCATGAGGTCAAATGAACCATGTAAGAGGACAGAGATCAAAAAGGTAACTGGTTAAACATGCTTACATTATTATTTCAGCCTGGGCAACACTTGGCTACTTTTGGCAAAGAAACAGTGTAAAGCAGTTACGTTCTTGAGCAAGCTGACATATTATAGAAAAATAACTGCCAGCTTGTTCTTTCTAGGACATTTATTTGTCATTCACAGCAATCTGTGCATCTTCATCAGGCATAATCAGCAAAGGACCTGACATTAGGAAATAATGAATAGACACATTCAGGCAATTTCACATCATAGTGTTTTTGGAAGCATTTTATTATACACAGCTATGGCAAGGTAGAGCGGAAAGGCTGTGATCATTTTTTGAGTTAAGCAGGAAAACTCTGGATATATACATCTCTTGTCAATCATATAAAAACTCTACTTACATGATTAGAATATGATTACATGATTAGAACATTGCATGACTGATAACAGATAAACATGAACTTATTTCATTACATATATTTATTGATAGAGGAAGCAATCCTTACCTCCACTGGAACAGCCAGGCTGCAGTAGCCTGTACTGCATACAAACTCAAAATGCCAAATGGAGGGGAGGGCACCTAGATGGAAGTGTCTTTTGTGCTCCCTGAGGTATCTGGTGCGTCACTGTGAGATACAGGAAGCTGGACTAGATGGGTCTTTGGCCTGATCCAGTTGAGGTTCGCCTTATGTTCTTGTGTGGATCTCCTCGCTGACCCAGTCAACCTTCAAATCAACACAAATGTGCCTTACAGCAAATTTTCAATGCTTGAGACCAGGCACAGGAGGCCTGCGCTGCCACAACATCCCATTTAGACAGGGCCGTTATTTTTAAAACTCTCCAACCTCTATTTTGGCATTGAACACCACCCTTCATTTTCTTATTGGCCAAGATGGAAAATAATGATATCAATAATGATAGTAAGAACAGTATCATCATCACTGATTTTTCCAGTTCACAGATACAATCCAGGACTACAGTTTAGCTGGCCTGAGAAAAGAGCACTCAGTCCTGCCATGGGAAAGCATGATGCACATCAGCTGGATGAAGCCCACTAGGGTATTTAAGGCCTCACTACCAGTACTTAGGCCTTCTTTGCATGCAGTACAGTTACTGACACCTGTCCTTTCCACCCCTTTTGATGTCTGTGCTTTTGCTGATCTCCTGTTGGGGCCAAGTAGAAATTTTTGCAGTTCTCCTGATCAGCCATGGAGGACAGTTTTTTCACCTAATCTGTCAGTAATGGGAGTTCACCACAATACAAACTGGTCATTTGTAGGGCAGGTGATGGAGGGTAGAAGGCTTGATAAAGGTCATTTGCTGTGCACTTAGGCTGGGGCTGAACCCTGGACCGGCTCCCAGTGAGCCTGAAAGCATGAGGCTGGTAGGGGTCAGGCCCATGCCGGGACCGTGAGAGTCTGCCTCAAGAGCCATATGGTATGAGGTTGGGGACCCGGTCCAGCTGCAGATGGACCACCAGGGCGCCAATGGTGATGGAATGGGCCTCCAATAGTTGAAGTCAGGCCTGGTGGCCCAGGCCTGACTCTGGGGCCTTTGGATGAACTAGCCTCCACATTACAGGTGCTTTGCATCTTATACAGCTGCTGGTTATGCAACACTGTATTCTGTCTGCTAATAGTGGACCCTTTCTCTCCATACATCATTGTCCCGAGTGTTCATTGGTAAATCACTGGAAGGGAACATAGTAATCTGGGATGGTGGCTACCTGATCCTTTGGGAACAGCTTGGGAGAACCACTCATGTTCCTGGGAAAAGCAGGTAATTTGGGACAACTGATTAGATAACCAAGTTCTAAGCTCCTCTTCTCCCCCTGCTGCTCTTTTAAAAAGTCTAATGGTAAAAGCTAAGTTGTTATAGCAGTGATCCACAGGATACATCTTTCAAGGAAAAAAAATCTTGGGCAGCAGTTCCAGGAATCATGGAATACATGCTTTGTATCAACTCTCAAAGCAATTTTTAGTCTTGCTCCTGTAGTATTTACCATATGTTTGGCTTGTTTGAAATTTAATCAGACTGAATAATCTTGTTCAGTGAGAAACATTCTAAATCACAGGGAAATGAGTTTGTTTCCATCAGCAAATCATTCTCTGTAGAAGTGCTTCAAACACAATGGATTAAAAATAGGTTAGAACTTTTGGAGATAAGGAACAAAATTCTCTTTATTTTAAAGATTTAATTCATATGCTGCTTAATCTGTATGCTGTCTGTGACAAAGTAGCCCATGATAAAAGAACTAAGTATCTCTTATTATAATGGAGAAAATAGATGCAACCATGAGAATTGACATTTCCTTTGTTCCTTCTTCCTCTGGTGACCCCATATTTACAAGTCTGGAAAAGAAATCTATGTGATAAGTTAGCACCACATAATCCTTATTGAATTCAGACTATGAGCACCTTCAAAACCCATGTAGAGAGCATGACAACAGTCAAATCTTGATGTTCCCAGTATGCAGGTAACTGTAGAAAGGTCTAATTTGAGAACAGATGCAGCTAGTGAATCAGCCAAAGATGATTAAAGGCATCCCTGATCAGAGGCGACTCCTGATAGTCCAGATTTCAGGCCAGATTCAGGAGCACTTCTGAACTCTAGACTTACTGACCTCAGACACTGGTTCAGGACCTCTATAATGGCTGAAGGTGGAAAGGAGAGAGAAAACTGGGTGTCATCCATATTCTGATAATACTCAACACCAAAACCTCATATCACTTCACTCAGTGGCTCAACACCATGAGCACTCTGTTAATTCAGTGAGAAAGGCAGGTTGTAACTCATTTTAATGAATTATAAGATGTTAAAAAGCATACGCATTTGTCCAGCATAGATATGATGGGATAACAATCAATCAGATTGATCAAACAAACAAATCTTTTTTCTACATGAAAGCCTTAACCTGTGTGTTAGAGTGTCCATATCTTCTGACCAAGATGCCATGTCAGTCATGCAGACTGAGGACAGGTACCTTCTGAAGGTTCTGTTCCCATGTTCCTCTGGAGCAGCAAAGGCTGATGAGAGGCAACTATCAACATTCCATTCCCATTAGAACTATAATTTCTAACTACCTCTGGAACAGAAAATAGATCAAGCTGAGGAGAGGCTGGGGGGCAGTTAGGGAGAGCCATTGATGAGGGAAGTGATAAAAGGGCATTTCAGATGCTGGAAAGCAGATGGTTTTTTACTGCTGAATGTTGCTTTATTATACCTAAGCAAGCGACAGTTGTGGGTTGTTACTAGTAAATTAAATAAGGGGCAGGATGGAACTCTGAGGTACACTTTAAACTACTGGCCAAGGAATTGAACAAGAGTCCACCAGCGCCACATTCTGGAGCCTGTCCACAAAGGACAAAAAGCCTCCCAATGACCAGTCTAGTAAGACAGTCCAGAAGGATACTATGGAAGGTAATACTTTTAGGTTTGTTGGATGCATACCCACTATTTTTCTCATGCAAGCTGGAGGAGAGGAAGGGAATGAGGCAGAATGAAATGGAATGGAGTCCCCTTTTCCCTGGAATTCAGAATGGTTTCTTTTCTGGAGACCTTATGTCAGGACCTCAAGACCATGTTTTGGGGAAAGGTATTTGACTGACAATATGAGCTAGGAATATTAATGGAATGTATTTTAATATCCTGGTTGTTTTGTTTTTATGTTTTGTTTTTTATGTTTTGTTTTTATGTTGTAAGCTGCCTTGAATTCCCTTGAGCATGGAAGAAAGGCAGAATGTAATATATATATATATACATTCTTCAAATAAGTGAATCAGGCATGCACTTTAACTACCAAAATCCACACCTTCCAGCTTCTTCTTGTCATTACCCTCCCTAAACTGCTTCTAAAATAATCCTTCCACTACCTTAGGTAGTTCAACATGGGCCAGCGTGTTGGTTGCAGCTGTGTTGGTTGCACAGAGCTACTGACATTTTCATTCGCAACTCCGGTGCTACTGTTGATGGGACACCATCAACGGAGGCACTGCTGCATTTACAACATCAGATTACAAATTCCAATATCATAAACCAACCATAGGATTGGGCCTTTAAAATGGGAAGAAGAAACTAGGGCAGATAAAAATGGGGACTTGCTCTGCCCTTGTTTTCTCTAGACAACATGTACTGAACAAAAACTGGCTTGAAATACAAAAAACAACAACAGAGAGAGAGAGAGAGAAACACACACAAACAGAGAGAGATACTTACATTCTAGAAAATCCTTCAGGGTTATCAGCAAACTGTAATCACTTTGTACAGTGGACCATTAAATACAACTACTAGAACATAAAATTGTCACATTATCTTAGAATTCAGCCATTGTCATTGGTGCATTACAAAATAATTTAACAAACATTTAAGGTATTTGGGCTTTGCTGGCTTAATTTAACAGACATTTATTAGATATTTGGGTTTTTCTGGCTTAATTTAACTTTTCCAGGTTAATACAATATAAGGAGCATTAGTTGTCCTTCAGCAACTTTACCTGTGCCTGGATTGAAATTTATCCAAGAGTATAATGAAATAATAACATTGAGATGGAGATGAAAAACTTTGTGCAGAGAGCTGTTTTCTCATTCTCTCTGTATACTTGCAAGTCCAGGGAGACCTAATTAATTAAAGTCAATGGAGAGAGAAAAAATAGGACATAAATGTGATAATGTTCTTCCATGTTTATTAAAATGAGGAAAGAAAGCAAGGCTTGTTTACACACCCTACGAATCACAGCTTATTTGGTGATGCCCTTGCTGCAATTATTTCCAAAGCAGATACACTGAGCAAGAACGCACCAAATTCAGAAGAGCCACACTTGCAATCCCCGAATAGCCAATTAATTCCTCCAGAAAGATGTACACAACCACTGCTGTAGGTGCAGATTGTATCTCCAACCCTACAGAAACTCAGAGGTGGTTGAAAACCACTCTTTCGCATGCTGGACACATTTCAAATGTTCACAGTGGTTGTAAACTTGTAATAGGAACCACAGTTACTCAAACTGTTACAATTATTATTTTTTCTATGTGCATATAACTACAGCTTGAAATACCCAGGTGTGAAATATATGTGACATGAGGAATACTCTCTTGTTATTTATTATTAAAGCACCTAATGGGTTCTAAGTGTTGTAAATCAATTAAAACATGCTATAGACACTACACATAGGTTTACAACCAGCAGGTCACAAATTGTGGATCTGGGATCCACCAGTGAGTTGTGTCCCAGTTTTGGGGTGGTTTTGTGAAACTGACAGGTTGAATTAGGCTGTATGCATCAAAGGTAAGATAAGCAGCTACTGGAGGGGGAGCACTGCCACCCAATCTGATTATCCAGGCAGCAGGCATGGTCTGGTGGTTGAGTGCAGGGCTGCTGAAGAAAGCTTAAGCAGGGAAGGACCTGGATAGCTCCTGGATGGGGCTGCAAGCTGATAAGCTGTCATGAGTCATCAGAGCCCGAAGGTGTTGTCGTTTACAGCTTGACCTGAAACTGCTGCTGGAAGCTTAAGAGCATCCCCCAATACCAGATGTGATGATGACCATGTGATGAAGAGAGAAGAGGTGTGATGGGAGAGAAGAGTTCTAGAAGATACCCGTAGAACAACATAGACTAGCCTGTACCCCAGGCGTAAAAACTGTCAGGTTCTGAGACAGAGAATAGTCTTGAAGATTCCAGAACCAGACTTTGTGTCAGCAAAATGCGTTCAGTTAAGTGGCATATTGCAAACACCTGTGAAGTGCAGAGAGTACTTGTTAAAGCACAGCTGTGCGTACTCAGTAATTTGGAACGTGATTGGATATCAGCAGTATATATTCCAGTGTAAAGAGATAGCAATGTGGGTTGTTGTGAAGGAGTGGTAATACAGTGTAAAGAGGTGTGTTGGTTTAAATAAAAGTCTGTGGAAGAAGGATTCTGTCTTGTGTGGCCTTCGTTCCTGAATGCTGACTGGGGAAGCGGTGGTGCAAAGCTACTCTGCTGGTAGAACTGCCATCCATCAGACCTAAGAGCATTCCACTGATCCATGACAAAAACAGTCTACACTTAGCAGTTTCTAGACCTCACAAAGGATTTCCCAGTAATTGTAATTGCCATAAGCTAAATATTTTTATATCCAATATTGTTTATAGGCACATCTCTTACATGTGGAATTCAGGCTACACCCTCTACAATGTTTGAGAACTAGTGCAATAGACATTATGCAGAAGGGAAAAGCAGTGAGGAAAACTAAGTGTGCTCAAGTGCTAGTATTTTCAAGTTATATAATGAACCAAGCTTATGGACTGGGCCGTACATCCTCATCTCCCTATCTGCTGCAGCCAGGTGGAATTGCTGCGTATAGCCCTGGGAGAGGAGTAGCCAAATGGCTATTGTTGCCTTGTGAGTCAGTAGGGTGAACCATCTTGCCATTTGTCAAAAGCAGTGATTTTCAACCTTTTTCATCTCATGGCACACTAACAAGGCTCTGAAATTGTCAAGGCACACCATCAATTGTATTTACCACTGACAATTCACACTAGGCTGTTCAAATCTTCAGATTTTCCTATTAATATCAATCCACAAATTCCCGCAGCACTCCTGAAGACTATCTTTGGCACACCAGTGTGCCATGGTATACTGGTTGAAAATCACTGGTCCAAAGTGTTGCATAGATCTTTGCACTTCCTGTCATTCCATGCTCTTTTTGCACTGATTTTGCTGTCTCTGTTGTTCAAGTTGTTGCTTTGCACTGACCATGCAGTTCCCAGATTTGGATAGTGTTTGCTGTATATGGGCTGTACACCACTTTTCTTGTTCAAGCCATATTTTGTCTGGCCTTTTTCTATGTGTTAGTGCTGATCAATCTACATTTAACCAAGCTTGACTGCCACTTCAGTTTTTTCCCCTTACTACTGTGCTTGATTGAATGGAAGAATGGTATCCAAAGCGGTGAATGCAGACCAGGACTTTATGAAACCAAATGGAACTCTAGGCTGACACTCTTCTAAGCATATCCTTATCTGCAAGACCAACTTTCATTCTTGAGCACAGTGCATGCAAGATGCAATGTCAGTGCCGAGGGTTTGCTACCAGTGTAATTCCTCCTACTACTACTACTTCAACTACTACAGGCCTTTGACTCTATACTGAGCCATGGCAACTTGATGGATAGATCATCTGTAGGCAGATCAATCATGTGCAAACCTGGAGAGGTCTGCTGAGAGTCTTCTTCATTTTTATTGTAAATGTGTTGAGCCATCAGTTGCTGGTCATTTCTCTTCTTGTTCCTTCTGTTCATCCAACCATTATGTCCTTCTCAAGTGTTTGTTCGCTCTGAATGATGTGCCCAAGATAGGTGAGTGAAATTCCTAATGGTCTGCTAATTCAAATGAATATGTATCTCCACATCAACTGCTGAACTGTGAGAAAACACAGACCTGAAAAGGATTCAGCTCCCTCATGCTGGACATTATATATCACTTCCAGCTTTCTTTACACAGGAGAAAGAATCTAGCTGTGGGGAAGGGTTTGTTTATTTTTCATTTCCACCACTTTGGCTATGGACTGTTGAGCTAATCTTTCCAGCTCTGTCATCATTGAGTTGAGTTTTGTATTGTAAAAGTTAGAAATAGAGTACTGAGGAAGATTGGTGCAAGTGGTTAAGACACTGTGCCTGCTAACCAGAAGGCCAGGGTTCGAAACCCGTGTCCCCACAAGACAGGTTGAGCTCCTGTCCTTAGCCCAGCTATGCAACGCAGCTGGAACCAATCGTATCAGCTCTGCCGTTCCATTGGACTATTTCAGTGGCGTGGAGAGGGGGGATTTGCTTCATGGGTAGCCTATCCTCCATATTAATCTACTCCGGCCTTTGTGCTTCGCATACAGCGTCGAGCACAATACCATAGTCTTTCGAGACTGATGGATGCCAATACAATACAATTGGAAAAGAAAGTGCATTACTAATATATAACTCTTTCACCTTTCTAGTGCACTTTCTTTTCTTTCCTTTTCTGTTAACATCTATCAGCATCCTTTTCTACTGACTTACATGAAGGCAACCCGTTTAAAAAGCACTTCTTCCATCTCCTTTCTTTCTTCTTGAGCTTTCACAGCAAGGTTGCCTTTACACTAGTTAATTGTCAAAAGCATAGGCTGCAGCCTGTTCCAAATTAATTTGTCAGCAATCCCTAAGTGTATTGCACTGTACCACTGAAAATACCATCTCTGTTGGGAAGGGAAAAAGGATGACTATTTGTTCCCATCAGTGGATCCAGAGAAGGCATGTGATTTACTGTGGGTGGGTGAGTGGGTGGCAGCTTTTCCTTCTCTTTTTTGGCATGTGTGTGTGTTTTCATTTTCTTACAAGCAGCTTTTGTAATATGCAGGGTGGCAAATATCTGTTGCTGAAAGTGGAAAGCTCAGCAAGACTCTTTCAAGTGGTGCAGCAAGGCACAACTCCCACTGGTAAAATGCAGAATACAGTATTGTCAGAGGTACTTTAGTGGATTCAGGAACTTAAATCTTAGTGTGCATTTGCTTTTCTCCTCCCTCCCTTTTAAAGCTCTTCAAAACCCAATTATAGCAAAATATTAGCCACCATCAGCCCTGTTTTTCATTATAAACTTGCAATGTGCAACTTGTATTAAATGTTCCATTCCCATCAGACCTAATTGGGTTGAGGAGGCTGAAGGTTAGAATGAAGACTTTATATACCAGAATTAATATCTTGAAGGAAGAGAAACTGGTGCACTGTAATAAAAACAGGAAACCAGTGAATTTTCACAGGAACCTATCCTACCAGGTAATCCATTCATTCACTAGCATGGTGACTGGCAGCACAATCTTGACTTGTGCTGGAACAGGCGGGCTGGTGTGCCTACACCATGTGCAAATTATCGAGATGGTTGGTAGACTATGCTAAGGAAGCGAAGGTTCTCCCATCCCCAGGGTAAGGCAGCAACAGCCTTTATGGGTCTACTTGAATTTAGGCACCTCTGTAAACGGATTAAGTCTGAGCAGACCAGAGCAGCGATGCCCTGCTCCTGCCTACCCAGAAAACAGGGTAGCTTCCCCACTTCCCTTCCTCCCTCCCTCTGCCCATCTGGCTGGTCTCATCTGTTTTGTATTATCAACTTTTTGTTCTACTTTACCTTTGTGCTTTTGACACATTTGATATCCAGATTAGATTAGATTGATGTATTGGCTTAATCTCTATATATAAAATTGAAGAGTCACTGCTGCTCAGTGTTGCCTATTTATTTATTTATTTGTTTGTTTGTTTGTTTGTTTGTTTGTTTGTTTGTTTGTTTGTTTATTTTGAAAAATTGTATCCCGCCTTTCTCAGGCTGTCTAGCCCGACTCAAGGTGGCAGAAACATAAAACACAATTAAAAACATAAATAATTAAATACAGTAAAAACTGTTAAAACATATAGGCTAAAAGATACTGTTAAAACAATATAAAACCAAAGCGCCCCCCCAACCTCTGCCCTGTTGAAAAGCCCCTTTGAAGTAAAAGGTTTTTAGGCTCCGCCTGAAGCTCTGCAATGAGGGAGCTTTCCTTAATTCTATGGGGAGGGAGTTCCAAAGCCGGGGTGCCACCACCGAGAAGGCCCTGTCTCTGGCTACCACACCTCTCATGTCTCTAAGTGGCGGCACAGTCAGTAGGGCCCCCTCAGATGACCTTAGGTGACAGGTCGGATTGTACAGAAGGAGGCGGTCCCTCAGATACCCTGGACCCAAGCCATTTAGGGCTTTAAAGGTCAGGACCAGCTCTTTGAATTCAGCCCGGAAACAAGTGGGCAGCCAGTGTAGTCGCTGAAGCAGTGGCTCGACAGAGTCGAACCGACGAGCCCCAGCAACCACATGGGCCGCGGCATTCTGGACTAGTTGAAGTTTCCAGACCGTCTTCAGAGGCAGCCCCACATAGAGCGTGTTACAATAGTCTGGTCTCGATGTCTCCAGGGCATGGGTTACTGTGGCCAGATCTGATCTGGTGCCCTATGGTGCCTGGCACCTGGCAAGGATGCCCAGAGGTGCCCATCACCCATTGGTACATGGTGCTTAGCAGCCGCCACCTGCTGCCACTGCCAGTGCCCACCAGTGCCCAGCTGTGCCTAGGGCCCACAAATATTCTTGAAATTTTGCTTCTTACAACAATGGGTATATTCAGCTAATATTTGTATATAAGTATTATACATATGTATAATAGCCTGTATAATGGCAGTTCACTGGCTGCTTACAGTATCTTAGGCTAGCTCTTGTTATGTTTCTTTCTATAACCTAATAAAGAAGCCCTAC
The DNA here is from genome assembly GCA_030015325.1 of Cryptoblepharus egeriae. Classification (NCBI taxonomy): domain Eukaryota; kingdom Metazoa; phylum Chordata; class Lepidosauria; order Squamata; family Scincidae; genus Cryptoblepharus; species Cryptoblepharus egeriae. Next base: position 63,105,079 of record JAREYC010000001.1, on the reverse strand, counting down.
CTGCCAAATCCCCTAATAGCTAGCTCTCTTTCAACTGAAGAAAAACTAACACATAGACCATGACATTCCTATGATCTCTGCAGTGTCCCTGTCCCCTCTCTACTTCCCTCTCAGCAGATATTCAAGAATCTACCAGCCCCAAATATACAGGAAGCAAGATGGGAACAGAGGTGGCTGAGTTCGTTTCTTAACCTTTACTCTAACTAGATTGACCCTTGATTATGCAGCCAGTCTCCTTTCTTTCCGACCTCTGTGTAAAGTGGTTCTTATTTATTGATTTGAAGTATTTTTATCCTCCCTTTCTGATCTGATTAGGGGAGGGAGCTGTTCTTCTAAGAGGTAAAACTGTTTTTAGGTGTGTGAAAAATGTTCTGGGGGAAATACCATTCTTTCATTCTGCATTGTTCAATCTTATGTTTTTTCCTATCCATCATGATTAAAAAGCGAGATCAGTTTCCTTTGAACACTAAAATGAAACTATGGAGTATCTTTTACACTAATCTAAATATATATTTAAGTGCATGTTTAAGAGAATAGTAGGGAATGCATTCTTCTTGATGACTGAGTTTTTGAGTTTTTGTTGTTGTTTAAAACTACAGTAAAAATTCCAAATCTAGTTCAGCATTGTTGGATATCCAACAACAACAGCAACTTTAATTACAAGAGACTTTTTTCAACAGGTTTTCTGAAAAAGATTCTCTCGTAATTAAAGTTGTATCATAATTTGTGAGTAATGGAGTATATACTTGAAGTTTTCCACATAATTCCAGCCATCCAAATTTCTTTGTGTGTTATTTTTTTTTTGTCCAAATACATAAAAGCTATTCTGAAGCATTTGTGTTGGTTGAGTATCACTAATGGTTTCAGATACAAGTCTGCTTAGTCTTCAAGCCTCAGTTTGGTGTATACTTTAGCTTAGCATGGAGATTCTTCCAATTGTTGAATTAACTGTCAGATCCCCTTTGATAAAGAGTTAACTTTTTCACTGTTTTGTGTCCAGATGTTATTGTCTTTAATGAAGAAATGCACCAAACTTGCAGTGCTTTCAAATAACCGGGCTGTTTTTTTTCCCACATAACAGAGGATAAGATCTGGACTGTGGTCCAGCACAACAACACAGACCTGACTCGAGTCCGTGGAGCTGATCCTGGGAAGCCATACACCATGAGCTTCAGCTACAACAGCAGCATGGAGCAGCTGGAGTCAATGATAAACAGTGCCGAATACTGTGAGCAGGAGGCAGCTTACTACTGCAAAAAGTCACGGCTGCTCAACACCCCGAGTAAGTGCCATAAAGTGAAATCTTTCCTCCTAAACTATTATCGATTGCTCAGCCCACACAAAAAAAGGTAGAGTACCAAGTCAGGTGGTGGCTTGCTATTTCATACATATCATACAGGCTGTTGGTTGAATGTTTCTCTGTGACTGGGAGCAGAGAAATTGTATTGTAGAAATATTTTATGTTGAAATCAAATGGTTGGAATGGCAAGGGATCTCTTTTCCTTCTGGGCAGCATTGTGTTAAAATTAACTGTCCACAACAATAATCATTTTCATCATTATTATTATTTCAACCAAATAGTAGAAATGCATATTGCAATATGGGCTATAGAGGAATGAGCCTGTGTACAGTCTTGATTCTTTTTAACAATACAGCCTCTTTTTACAATTTTCAGAGGGTTTGTTATTGCCTATAAGATTTGCATTAAGTAGGCACTGTTCCAGTCTTTTTCATGAATGTTATTAATGGTTTATGTATGTGAATGCAGTGGCTCAGTGGTTAAGACACAGTGCTCATCGATCTAAAGGTTGGCAGGTCAGCAGTTTGTGACACAAGTACTGCAAGACAGAGTGAGCGCCCATCTAGTGCCCAGCTCCTGCCAACCTAGCAGTTTGAAAGCATGTCAATGCAAATAGATACTTAGGTACTGTTTCAGTGGGAAGGTACCAGCATTTTGTGTGCCTTTGCCTGCAATCCTCAAGACACTTTCCTGGGAGTAAGACCCATTGAACACAATGGAGCTTACTTTTGAGTAGACATGGTTAGGATAATGCTCTAAGTCATTTAGCCATGCTAGCCACATGACAGTAGAGGTGTCTTTGGACAGCACTGGCTCTTCAGCCTTGTAAAGAGGATGAGCACTGCACCCTAGAGTCGGTCACAACCAGCAGATCACCCAGTGGGGTACTACCAGTACCTTTTAGTTAATGAACTTGGGAAGAATAAAAGCATCTGTCCCCTCCATCTGAGAATCTGAACAGCTCCCAACATATCCACCCATCCTTGCATACAATGTTATGATCCCTGAGTACTGTTCAGGGAATCCATGAAACCCACCGTTGCACCTCACAAACATGAAAATGCATTCAGTGGTTTGTCCAGTTGATAGCTGTGCAGGAAAGTATGGGTAGGGGAGGCAGAGCCTCACCTCTCCTATTCCAATGGAAATAGCCTCAGACATGGTTGTATTGTCTGTGTACATGTTACTATACAAGGAGAGACAAGAGGTGTGACAGCAACGCTCCAGTATGCCTTCTGGCTTCAGGTTGCACTCTAAATGCTTTGAAACTCTACAAGTGTCTTCCTAGTGACTGACCTCACCACATTGTAGCTGTGGTTATTAGACCCAGGACACAATCCTAACCAATTTAGTCCAGCACAACCCGTCCATCTCCCTGTTCTTGCTGTGTCTTGAGGAGGCTGGTGCATGTTTGTGCACTGGCCTGACACACCCCTCCGTGAGTGGTACAGATTTGTCTTATGGCACTTTTGTGAGAACCCCCAGGCAAGCACAGGATTTGTGCCACCCTACCCAGGAATTAAGATTGTGCTGCCAGTCCATCACCACAAACTTCAAAATTAAACATGCAACTAGATGCATATCACAATAGGTCCATTAGTCCACCTTATTGCTGTTCCTAGAGGGGTGTATATGTCAGGTGTTGCATTCATCTCATCATAACACTTTTTTTACTGGTTACTTACTGGTATTTGCACTATATCTTTTTAGTTGCCATTTTGGAACAGGAGACCATCTCGGTTTATTTTGCTTTTTGAACCATTTTATTACCATTTTGCTGTTGTTGAAAGGCAATATATAAATAATCTTAATAGTAATTTTCCTGGGGAATGTCATGGTTCTCTCTAAGTGTTGTGTATCTCTCTACCCTCGTCATGCTTGCTGTGGTATAGTGGATCATGGTGAGCATATACAATTCCATAGATTTGTGGAGCATTATTGTCAGTTGTAATTACGGTGCCATTTTACATCCTGTCTGGTATATTCTTGTTAAAGGGATTTTTTTAACTTGATGGAACTGAATAGGAGAGAAAGAATAAGGGAGAGGCAAGAGCGTATGTCAATGTATTTCTAAGTAACAGCTAACATAGTTGAAAGGGAAAATTTGCCTTTCAATAATTTGTCTGACTTAAATAGGTTGTTTACTTTTGTATGACCTCAACTAATACAGTGCAGTTTCTGAACACCAATATAGAGTTTTGAGAGACTTAGGATTAGATGTTAGAAATCAAAGTAAAGTATAGGCTGAGACTTTTCTGAGAGTAAATCCCATAGAAGACAATGGGACTTTCTTCTGAGTAGACATACTTAGGATTGCACATGTAACTATGTGGACAATTGAGACTTGTTACCTTGGGTTCAGTGTGGTTTGGTTAAACAAGTTAGAATATACTCTCATCCTGAATGATGGACTTGAGAGAAAGAAAGGAAAAAGTTGAGTAAGGGTGGCTCAGGAGGTCCTTACCACATCCTAACCCTTTTCTTTTCTCCCTCCCCACAAAAATAGGACCTTTGTTCAAAAACACTCTTTTTTTTCTTCAACATTTATATTTGATCTACAACAGGGGAAAAGTTCTGACTTTGTTGTGTTGGATGGTAAAAGACAAAATAAGTATTTCTTAAACACTTGAAGAGCCAGTAAGGTTTTGGACCCAAAAAAATCTGCAATAAGTAAAAATCTGCAGTTTTTTCCTATCATAAATCTTTCCGCAGGCAAATTCAGTATTTTTCTTGGTGCTCTTGTATATTCTTCCATCTGATACAAAGAGAAAGCTTTTTTAAAGAGATGGTAATTTATCTATCTGACTATTGGCAAAATTTGGTACACAGTAGGTCAGGCATATCTATTTCATTTGACTTTTGTGTTTTCAGCCAGGAATGGTGATGCATGCTGCTTCATGTCAATTGCCAACAGCTGTTGCCTGGCTTCCCACTACCTCCACCTGCACACATTCACTGACTCCTAGTTAGATCCTGTACTCTGAAACAATCCACAGTGTGGTAAACATTGTCTGGCTGAAAACAAGATAGATTTTGCTCTTTTCTCTGCTTATTGTCTAGGCCAACAATTTTCAAGCTGTGTGTCAAGGCACATTTGTGTGCCACATATGATCCACAGGTGTGTTTCAGGGAGTAGTGCCATTGGGGGAAGTGAGTCCATGACTGGCAATATGATGTGTCCTGTCAATTATTCAAAAACTGATGGCATGCCTTGGCGATTTCAGCACCTTGTTAGAGTGTAATGAGATAAGAGTTGAAAAATCACTGGTCTAAACCAGCAAACTGGGCAACTTCAGGACTCCTGTGCCTGTAACAGGAGAGTAAGAGAGAGAATTTCAGCAGGTGCAGCTTGTCATCTGTGAGATTCTGAAGTGCTGTGCCCCTGAAATTCCCTCTTCTATCCTACTGTTAAAGGTCCAGGGCTTCCCAAAGTTTGGAACTAGCGTTAGTATTAATGATGACGAAACAGAATGTCTGACAGAACAACACTGTAAAGGTGGGGAATTCAGGGAGAGGGGAAGGCAGAAGAAGGATTAGCGTCAGCATCATGCGCCAGCATAATGCATCCAGATGACCTTTCAATGCCAGCAGCCCAAAACAGGGCTTCTCAAATTTGGAAGGATCCAGGAAGCCTCATAGGAAAGGCTGGGGCTTTATCCTGGAGTATGGGAAAAGGTATTCCCTTGCCCCAAGAAGACCTCCAGCCCCTTTTTTAAACTGCAATCAGTGCAGCTCCAGAAGCAGTGAAGCAATGGATGCAGCACAAGGCCTGATTCCACCAAGCGCAGCTTCAGATTGGGCTTTAAACTGTTCATTATTCCATCCCATGAGAAATCCTAATTATTGGCTAAAAAACCCTCTAAAGATATGATACTTTTAAAGTTAACCTGAAAAAAAAATGATTCTTTAACTGAATGCACATACCTTTTAACTCTCAGTAGTTTATATCATAGGGGCCAACACAACCTGACCTGGCTGACCACTTTGTAGCTACAATTGGGGGAAAATAGTTCCATTGCCTCCTCCTGGTAAGCTGGTGAGGACACTAAGAAGGACCATTAAATCTGAGAAAGTCAGTGAGGGGTGTGTGGTGGCATGAAGACCCAGAGTGCTATGGGTCTATCCATCACTGAATTTTAACCCAGGGCCCAGTGCAACTGGGTACCATCTCTGAGGCCACAAACACCATCAAAATCCTTTGCAATTCAATATTTATATGTTTATCAGCCTTTCTCCTTCTAACTGGGTAATCAGAGCAATGGCCTAGTTGTAGGGGTGGGGGACAGAACTCCAACTGTTAGTGGAGAAGTTCTCAGATTACAAACTGTCATCACAGTTAGTACTAATTAGCATCCAATTAGCACATAGAAGAAAGAATAAGATGGCAAGGACAAAGCTGGAAATATTTATTAGACCATGTATTTTTAATCTGATACTTCAGTTATTGCCATTTAGAACCAGCAAGCATGTTTTTCTCTTTTCAGATGGATATTGAGGTATCTTGTTATTTTTTATTTTATAAATGATATCTAATTGTAATTATTTTTTCAAAGAAACTATAAGTAAACCAAATACCACAGAAAGATAACCCAAAGATCAGAAAGTATATTTACATATTAAAATGGAGAGTCGTGAAATTGAAAAGATATCTTGATAATGAATTACCGATACTACTTTCTCTTTTCAGTCCAGTGCAGTTTTCTTTCTTCACTGTCATGAATTAAGTCTTCCAAGATCTCATAGGAGAAAATGGAATCAGATCTGACTCATTTGACATGTCCTTTGTTGTGAATGAAACAGGAAGTATTATGAAAGCACAAATAAAAAGTGAATAGTAATAATAGTTTGTTAGCAGGACTTTTATCCATTGCTATTAGAGCCACTTCAAATAATAATTTCCACTTCATCAGACCAGATTCAGTTGCTGTTGTATTGTCCTGAGTCAGATCACTGTCATATAAACCAGGGTTTCTCAACCCCCAATCCAGGGACCACTGGAGGTCCTTGGCAGCTGCCTGACTGGTCTGTGAGAGGACTCCTCTAAGTGCCTCTTCCCCTCCTCGCGGCAGGAGGGCTCTGTTGGAGGACTGTAGCTTCAGAGACCAATCCTATGCATGTTACTCAGAAATAAGTCCCATTATAGTCAATGAAGCTTACTCTCCAGTAACAGTGACTAGGATGGCTTTGTGCATCTTCATCTGCATTGAAAAAAGTTGAAAAATCCCTGCTCTGAGTAGACATGCACTGAGACATTTGATTCTCACCTGCAATCCTATCCACAGTAATCTAGCAATAGCTCTATTTATGATAGTGGGATTTACAGCTGGAGGCAGCTGTGCTGTGCTCTAGGTGGGGAATCCCTCTTACCAGATTGCCAGAGGCAGAACTCTCTCCCTACCCTGGGCTGGTGCCTGGAAAATTTCTTTTCCACACAACCGGCCCCTGAAGCCAAAAAGGTTGAGGACCACTGGTATAAAGAATGGGTTTAGTGAACTCCCAGCTTTTGAGAAAGGATGACGGCTGTCAGGTGCATCTTTTACAGTATAATTATTACTTTTAGAATGAAAACCTTCATTTGGAAATTGATTGACCCACAATGCCACCTCATTTCTTTCACCAGACAGATTGGCAACATTGACAATTCTCATTTATTTATCCTTTTGAAAACCACCCACAATTCTATATTTAGAGCATCTAGAAAAAAGAAACATGGGACTCTGGATGCTGTTGGATGAGGGAAAGATAAATTAAACTACAAGCAGTGTGATGCTAATCAAATTAAGAGGAAATAATTGTGCCTGTTCTAAATGGCTTTTCAGACTGAAACTGTTTCAAAAATGCAAATAGTTGGTTCAGGAGAGATTAACATCCATTAGTCCTTACAGATAAAATATATTGCACCTCCATATATTAGCACAGTTTAAGGCCAACCCAGTTTAAGGCCAACTCTGAGCAAGAGTAGATATGAGCACATAGGCAGTTCTTCAGGTACTTGTCCAAGACTCAAGTGCCAAAGCTGTGGAGATTTCCCATTAACTGGAAACATGAAAAGGACAAATGTCAGAAGGCAGGTACAAACTCCTGCATTTAGCTCCTACTTTTGCAGACCTTCTCTTTTTCCTGAAAATTGGGAAGCATGTGTATGAAAAATGCTTTTTCTTAGAGACATATGGTCTGAAGAGCATTCATATCCTGGGTGGAAGAATCTGTTCTCAACATTTTATCCATTTGCAAGGGCATAGTTAAATACACAGGTGTTATTTGTTCTCTAACCAAATGACAACATATCTCTTATGGTAATTGTAAAATATATATGAACTGGGCAGATATGAGAAGATGCCTTCACCAAGTGTTCTGAAGATGTATCTTTTCCACTCTTCAAAGCTTCCTCAGAAAGCGTCCTCTCTTGTCTTGCAGCGGCTAAACGTCTGCTGGAAGCAGTTCATTTATTTGCTTACGGGTGATATTTTCATCTGGTCTTTGAGAAGTCTCTAGAAATTGTACTGTCTGATATATGGAGCCACTGGTGACAGAATATACTCAGAAAATAAATGTGGAAGGTCCCATAAGGCACATACATCGTCTATGTTTTACTATACATAGAAAGCACTTTCCTAATGTGTGCAATCAGTTCTCTCCATATGCTATATGGATAAAACGGGAATAGTGGGGAAGGTCAGTGACAGCCAAATCCTATCCCCCTCAGCACCGTAGCTTCGAGCTACGTACTATGCTGAAAGCCAAGGTAACCCTTCTGGCAACCAGTCATTAGACCCATGCCATTATGTAGCTGTTAAAAGACTGAGGAAAGGAAGGGGCTAGGTTTGAAAATAGGAGATAGGATATTGTGTGAGCTTCAGCAGGTTTTAGATAGGATGTGGTGTGTACTTCAGTGAAATGGTCCACTAGAAAAAAATCTTGGAAATTGCAGGGGGAGAAAAACTAGATGCCAGGAAGGTGAAACTGGGAAAGAGTGGATAGATGAAGACTATACAAGGGGCTGGCTCAATAATGGAGTCAACTGGCATTTCCTTTGCACTTAGACTCTCTTCTTCCATCTCTCAAACTTTTGTCTCGTCATTTGGCACCAAGGGCCCACAAACTTACTCGCAAGTAAATGCACAATAGGGCTCAGTTTCACTTTCCATAGGGCTCTATTCATTTTCGTTTTTTACCCTACAATCCAGAGTAACTATGGGAGCACGTAAGAGACATTTATGTAAGTATGGGAGTACAATCCAGAGTAATGTACAGGAGCACGTAAGAGACATGGCACCACCTAGTGAAAACCTATGGGAAATTCATATTGCAATCTGGAGTAAATTGTTGTTATGTTGGTGAAAGGACTCCCCATTGTTACTCTGGATTGCGCCCTTAGTCTTTTGGCAATAACATTTGATAGAAAGGAAATATTTCAAAGCTGGATCTTTTTCCATTGGACTCTGCTAGAAAGTATATTACTTGATGGGGTTATTCCAAATGATTTTAGTGATCCTTCTCACTGCCAGGACCATACTGAAATGAAATAATTCATTTCGGAGGCATGTTTGTCTTACAAAGTGTTCTTTATACAAAGCAGTTTTTCCCAAAGGAAATAATGGAAACTCAGGTGATTGGCTCCACAGTCCAAAAATATTCATACAAAAATATTATCTGTATGTAAAAATGATGAAACATTGAAATGACAAAACACTGAAATAGAATTTAAAACACTGTAATATAATACAGAACATGATTACTGTAATATTAATAAAAAGGGCAAGTACTATAAAAAGAAAACTACAACATGTAACAAGTCAGCATTTAATCTCCTTCAGAGTAGTCCCCTTCAGAAGCCACACAATTAATACAGCACTGTTTACATTGATGGAAGCATTTCTGGAATTCGTTTTCTGGGATAATCTGCAGCTGCCTTGTCACATTCACTTGGATTTCCACGACGTCCTGAGCTCTTCGTCCTTTCAAGTGGGATTTGATTTTTGGAAAGAGGAAAAAGTCGCAAGGGGTGAAATCTGGGGAATATGGTGGCTGTCAGACCTGGGGGACTATGTGCTTGGCAAAATCTGCTGCACTGAATGGGGAGGTGCATTGACATGATGCAATTGCCACTCACCGGATGCAAGCAATTCTGGCCTTTTCTGACAAATAGCATCCTGCAAATGCTGCAATACATCATGTAATGCTCCTTGTTTACTGTCTGACCACGTGGAGCATACTCATGATGAACAATCCCCTTGTAGTCAAAGAAAATGGCCAACAGTGTCTTCACATTGCTTCAACCCATTCGTGCTTTCTTCAGTTTTGGAGAGGTTGGGGTCTTCCACTGCGAAGACTGAGCCTTGGTTTCAGGGTCATAGCCATAGATCCATGATTCATCACCCATTATGACTGTTTTCAAAAAGTTTTCATCATTCTTGACACAATCAAGGAGATCTTGCGCAACTGAAACCCAAGTTTCTTTTTGTTTAGTTGAAAGCAGTTTTGGCACAAATGTGGCAGACATGTGTCTCATATCCAAATCTTCAGTGAGAATGGACTGGACTGAACCGTAACTGATTTGCACATCCTCCGATAATTCATGGATGGTGATGTGACAATTTCCCCTTACAGCTGCATGCACATCTGCAATGTTTTTCTCAGTTCTGCTGGTTGCGGGTCTCCCAGAATGTTCATCAATGTGTGCAGCTCATACACTCCTCTCCATACACTTTCTGCCACTTTGTATAGGTCTCGGCACAGGTGTTGCAAAGCTTTTGGCAACATTTGATGCAGATTCTCTGCTCAACTTTCTCTGTCATAGTCAATGCGATGACCACATGCTATACATGTTCCTTCCAAGCACTGTAAAAAGAGGAAGTGAGCTAGGGAGTTCAAGCTTAGTGTGCATGCAAGGTTGGGGTCAAGTTCAATCTGTGCCAAGTGGCTTCACTCTGCGTATTTTAGCTCGTTTATCAAGATACCAGTCCTGATACTTATTGATCATTCTGTACAGCAAAACAGAAAAGAAAAACCTTTACAGCCAAGTTTGACTAATTTTCACTGAAAGAGTCCCTGGTGTCTTTTTGAGCAACTTTAAGAAGAAACATACCTAATGACACTTGCTTTTGCGTCCTTTTGAGGATTTCATGTGACATTGCATTTTCATTAAACAGATTCATCGTTTGCACTGCTACAGCCTTATTTGGGTGGTGCTTTTCCACAAAATTTTGCACAATTTCCTAATGTTTACAAATGTCCTTAATCTCATTTGATGTGAGGGATTCCTACTCCTTATTCTCCTCCTCCTCCGTCTCTGCAGATGAGATCTCCTTCATAACCTCTTGCTGTTGCTCATAATACAGATCCATCAATTTGTTCATTTTACAACAAATTTTCATTGTAAAATTGTCCTACAAGGCACTATTTTACAAAGCAGAATTCCTTAGAAATTTTAGTTTGTCTTACAAAGCATTCTTCTTACAAGTTATTTGTCTTACAAGGTACCACTGTAGCTAAAAAAGTGACTTCTAGTTTCTCTCAGAAACCAAAACTGATTTTTTTCAATGTTTTATAAGGCATTAAGATGCTCCCCTAGCTTATTTTCTTGTGCTGCTGAACCTACTTTATAAGTAGGTTAACAGCACCCTCCTACGCCATTAAGAAGATTTACTAAAAAAAATCTGGGAGGTGAAAATAGGAGCCATGGCATTCTCACAACATCATTTAAAATGCAGGGCCTGTTCAGAAGAAAGTATATCATCATCCCATCATCGCATTGTTTCTTCTCAAAGGGAGTTCTTTTTGTAAACAGAAAATAAGAAGAAGCAGGAGCATCACATTTGCAGCATGCTTAATCAGTTAATTTCAATAACCATTTAAAGTGTACATTAGCACATTAGGTGCTAATCCCAACACATACACTTATCCTGTGTGAGGATAGCACATATATCTGCAAAAAAAAAAATCTTTAGGGGATATTCAGCATGGGTAGTTTATCCTTGGCATTCAAATGAGAAAAGAGGCATGACTTTTTCAAAGCAAGAAGATTGACCATTCCTACAGGATCCGGATCTGTCTCTTGAGAAATTAGCTGTGAGCCAGAAGCGATAGTGCCGGTAAACTGAACTAATGCAAAATCTTTGCAGCCACTGTATGGTAGACAATTTTCTTTCCATCATGGGGGTGGGGGGTAGCACATATACTAAAAATCAAATAATGTTTTGACAGAGAATGAAACTTATCAGTACTTTTCTGGGTTCATCCCCCATTTGAATGTTGGATGACTTGTAGATCCTTTATATACAGGGTGAGGCATAAAGATCTCCCACATTTCGAAGGGACACTAGTGGCGGTAGAGAGCAGCTTAAAAGCAGGTTGAGAGGTGAGGTAGGTTTCATTTAGTAGGTTAGGCTTTACTGTTTCAGTACTCATCATGAGTTGGACCTGTGAACATTGGGCCTTTGTTGCTCAAGCATATTATGAGAACAACTATTCTGTGATAGTGGCACAGAGAGCATGTATGGAACATGCTTCAAAATGCACTATAGCCCCCACAGGGCCCCCTCAAAATGTGGGTGATCTTTTTGCCCCACTCTGCATAATTATATGCAAAATTCCTTAATAAGCACTTTTTAATCTTTTGTTTTCCTCTTTTAAATGTTTGAGAGATGGACTAGAGTCCAAGAACAAAGAAAATGCCTGTGAGTACTTAGAAAAAACTTTAAAAAAAATGTCTTTCAGGAAGTATCTAAAAACACAGTCATCAAAATCACTTTTACTTTTAAAATTTATATTGGAATGATCTGATTGAATCCTGCCAAGAAATGAGATAGTCTATGGTCATCTGAAACAGTTCTATTTTTTAAAACCCTTTGATATTTTTCTTCTTGTTTAATGTCTACAAGCCTAGTCAGAATGAGGATGAAAACAAAGAAAGACTTTGCAGCCTGAGTTTGTTACAAAACATTTTCATTCAATTGGCTTTGACTCTTTAATGGAGTATTTAGCCATGTACCATCCTAAAAAATGGTACATTTTTTAGTACATGTACATGGTACATGTTGCCATCCTAAAAAAAAAAAAATTGGCCTGTACAGTAGCACCAAGGATAAATTTTCTTTACTTCCCAAATAAAACAAAAAAAATTACAGAACTGGTATCCCCTGCATGCTGAAAGTTTGTTTTCGGACCATCCACTCTTTCAAAAGTGATCAATTATACCCAGAACACATTCATTCAACTAATGTTCCACTCTTTCAAACTCTCTCTGCTGTTCTAAAGGCCAAAATTGCCCTCCCCTATGTTGTAGCTTCTGGTCTAGTCCCATTCCTGAAAGAGTTAATGGGAATCAATTTGCAGAAATCTTGGTGTTGCAGCAGGAATTTGCAAGATAAAAGAGGCATTTGCAATTTGCTAGCTAAATGAGCTTTGGAAGCAAAATTTATGAACTAAAAAAGATTGGGATCGACTTTACAACCATTTTCACTTTTGCATAGTGCTTCAGTCCCTAACCGGTACAATATGTGGGGGATACCTGTATTAAATTGGATGTGCCCTTTCCTTAAATGTACTAATCAGTCTTAAGGTTTTACATGTATAATATGCTCTGCTGCTATAATACTGAACAAAAAAAAATTTATAACAGAGTTACAATGTACAGATGTGCCCCCATCTCCTCCATTGATATGGATATGGGAAACCACATTAGCAAGGAACCACCACTTTATATGGCTCCACCATAACCATTAACATGATTGTGGAAATAATTCTAACCTTGGCCGGCACAGCACCTTGGTATTCCTGTTGTGATTCTGATGAAGGGAGGCAAGTGCATGTCTGCATTGGCCTAACCCTTCCCCCAGGAGTGGTGTGGAAGTGTCTTACGGCACTTTTGTGATACCCCCTGGGTCAGCAGAAGTCTTACACCGGGGCTTAACTGGAGATTAGGATTGCAGTCCCAGGGACAACCTAGAGAGAACAGTCTTTCTCAACAGGATTGCTCAAAGTATACAAGCTTATGGTAATGTTCAGGCTGTCTCTTAAAAGCTTGGATGCTTGAAAAGTTTCTTATGTCTTATGGCTTAATTGTATTATAGTTTGCTTGTATGCATTGGAATTGTATGTTTGTAGCTGGGTTTATATGTCAATAAAGGTAACTGAACTGAATGGAGGACAGAGTACTTCTACCTTTAACCAGTGCATAGAAGAGGGAAGTTAGGCAGGTGCTTCTTTTTAAACCCATCTAAGATTATCTAAATCTGCCTCAATTCCCTCTTCTATGCAATGATTAAAGGCAGAGGCACTCTATCCTCTATTCTGTATGGTCACTCTGCTTTTGGGCAATTATTCAAATAATTGAAATTGTGGATATGGGATCTGTGGATTGCTTATATCTTCCCCTATATTCCCCTTACCATGCAGAAGCCCAATTCTAACTCCCCACTATGATGCAGTTGTTCCAAAATTATACCTGATGTATCCCTTGGGGGAGTTATGGCCTCCAGAGGCCTCCTCAGAATAAGGGAACATTTATTCCTAATCATGGTGTAAGCCTGTTCTGGGCTACTAGCTCTACTAAGACCTGAGACAGCTTCAAACCTTGCGTACATCCATGTTGAACTATGATTATGGATTGAGGCCCAGGGACTGGTGGGTGTCTGTTGCCACATGGAGCAGTGGAGGCTATACTGCCCACTTTAGCATGTCGCCTTTTGCATTGTTAGGCATTAGTAAAATGCATAATGCTGCCAGAACACTTGTTCTGATTGGGATAGAAATCACATTCCTATGTGTGTCTACTCAGAAGTAAGTCACATTGTACTTGATGGGAAGATTATAGCCTAAATAATCCCCCCCTTTCATCCCCCCTTTACAAATATTTATTTATTTATTTATTTATTTATTTATTTATTTATTTATTTATTTCCCTAATTTATACCCTGCCTTTCCTCCCCTACAAGAGGGAGCCGAAGGCGGCTAACATTGGAGAAGAATAAAGCACCATTAAAATGGCTAATAAATACAGGTTAAAACATAATAAAAAATACAATTAAAATACAATTAGAATAAATAAAAAGACTAAGAACAGTTAAAAACAAGCTAAAAGACATATGTTACAACAATCAAATAAAACAATAAAACAACTGTCCCCCAACCTCTGCCCTGTTTAAAACGCTTTTTTAAAATAAAAGGTTTTAAGGCTCTGCCTGAAGCTCTGTATTGAGGGAGCTTTCCTCAGTTTTAAGGGGAGGGAGCTTTCCTCAGTTCACAGCCGGGGTGCCACCACCGAGAAGGCCCTATCTCTGGCCGCCACACCTCTCACATCTCTTAGTGGTGGCACAGTCAGTAGGGCCTCCTCAGATGACCTAAGGTGACGTGTCAAATTGTACAGAAGAAGGCGCCTTTATTTATCCACATTTCATACTAAAACAAATGCCAAGTCAGTTAAGAAAGCTTATACATAAGTACAAAGTATAACAAGTTATGAACATCAAAATAAGGTATTAACAGCAATTTAAATTTTCACATTACATAGTGGGAATAACCACTACAAAATGTTCACTACAAAGGTGATCTATTATGATGCAGCAAACTATAAAAATTATAAAACCCAACTTTGCAATGTCTTGGATGTTTTCCTTTACTGGGGTTTCACAATCCCCTGTAGGGCATTATTTGTGGGGAGGGAGAAGCAAGAAGCTAAGGAATAGCTGTTATGGGAATGAAGTGTTTTTAGCCAATAGGTCATGATTTTTAAATTACAGAAATCAATGAGGAATTTGTTTCTATTACTATAAAAAAACTTTAGTCATTCCCTGAAAAATCCCTAATGTATTCATTTAAAGACACATTTAAAAGAAGGGGCTGGAGAAGGAGCGAGTGTGGCCACAATACGGAGGTGTAAATGTTTCAAGAGCATTCATTTTAGTAGCTTACTCAACTAAAAACAAATTCTTTAGATCCCCAAAGGCTAAAAGGCAGCTGGGGAATTGAGCATGTGGACTGTTTAGAGAAAACGATTGTTGAAAACTCACTATTAAAGGTTCTCCCTCTAAATCACCAACTCTCGTTTGACGTTATTATTTATTTAGAATTGGTATACCATTACAACAAAAATATTTTCAAAATTGTCTGCTCCGCAAAAGGAATGACAAGACAGTTCCCTGTGTCTCAATCTTTAAAAAATGGGAATATGCATAGAGGCAGGTATTTTCAGGGGTATTGAAATAAAAACACATAATACCATTTTCTGCACATTTCCTTTTTGTTTAAAAACAAACAAAAAGTCTGAGAAATCTATAGAAAAAAAATAGCACATTTATGTATTTTACAGATTCATCCATCTGACTGCACCTGCTGAAACTGTACCACCAATATCACACATCTAATAAACTTAAACTAATTTTAATTTATAATTATAATTTATAAAAATGTACTTTTGGAAGAAAAACACATAAGAAAACTTTTGGAAGAAAACAATTTTCTGCATTTCTAATTTTGGAAAACACCAAAATCTGTGGAAAAAATAAAATTGTTTTCACTCTCCGCTATACGTAAATTGAAACCTATCACAATTACCCTATCTGCATGGGAACATTGGTTTTGGGAATAATTGTTCTGAGGTTTGCATGCATAGTTAGTGGAAAAGCTGGTGGAAGGGGGTAAACTATCATTTCTGAGAAGAAAACAGAAACAAATGTGTGTGTGATTAATCCTCAGTGTTTCCCATGATTTTTTTCCACCAATTTTTCTATATTGGGGCAGTTATTGGGGCAGGATGCAACAACTGCACTGGACAATAAGCTATAGCGGGCAACAACTTGAACTTGACACTAGTGGCCAAAATTGTGAAAACCTTGGTATTATTGAATAATATTGTAATGTTATATACCATTCAATGTAGAATTTAATGCAGAATGCAGTAAAACAAACTCTGTCAAAATATCCCTATTCCATCAAATGTTGCAGCCAAATAACCAGAAAATAAACTGTATTATGTAACTAGGACCAGTGGTGGGCTCCAGCAGGTTCATGCCTACGCTATAGAACCGGTTGTTAATGAGATATAAAATAGCCATTTAAATGAGTTATTAACAACTCATTTAAATGGCTATTTTATATCTCATTAACAACCAGTTCTATAAATAGAGTTTAAAAATAGCCATTTAAAAGTGGCTGCAAGATGGACATAGAACAGGTTGTTAATTTCTTTGACTCCCATCACTGACTAGGACTGCAATACTAACCTCCATTTAGGCCGACCTAAGCCCTGGCATGAGTCCTGTGCTGACTGAGGGGGGGGGGGGAGTGTCACAAAAGTCCAGTAAGACGCTTCTGCCCCAGTGCACAGGCATATGCTGACCTTCTCATATGGAAAGATCATCACAAAAAAGATAGGCCAGGTGAGTAAAGCTAGCCTAAATTTCTTAGGATTGTGCCCAAAAACTCATAACTGACCAATGAGAACTGATTGTTCTAAAAGCAAATTAAGCCTCCCCATATCTTATCCTCTCTTCCAGGATATAATGAAAGCACTACATGTGGTTTCAATCAAATAGGCACATTAACCCACACATGAGTAGACTCACTTGTAGCTCACTTTCACTTGCCATAGGGTGCAATACCTTTTCCTTGTCAGCTATCAATTTTTGAATTTTGCAACCTACCAGAAACTCAATCATGAACCAGTTGTGGGTCCTGACCGTCAGTTTGAGAACTACTTTAAAAACAGATATTTGGATATAAAATTTACTTGCTTTGTACATTTCAGATCAAGTTACTGCAAAGTATACCTGCTGTTCCATCAGCTTTGGCAGGGTTGAATAGCTTGTACCTTTGTAGAGCTGAACATTTCATTTAGTGAAATTCTTCAATATTGCACATGATATCTATACACTTGTTAGGGCAAAAGTCTGAGTAATCCTGCCTAATAGCTATGTAATCTTCTGTCCAGAAAATTCAGCTAATCACTGTGTGCTGTTACCTTCTGTCCTAAACGGAGACATTTTTCATTCTCCAAAACCGACAGTTTACCTAAAGGTTAAAAATTATGCATTCAGTTAACAAGCTCCAGTACTTCTTCCTCCACATTAGCATTAATAGTGCATGAAAAAGGGCTCTTGGTGGTTTTGTCTGCAGTTGGCATCCATTCCCCCCCCCCACCATTCTTTTTCCTACTTGGCCTATGTCAGTTAATGAGGCCATAATGTTAGCAGTGGCGGTTTGCTGATGGAATCCCGAAGGTGATAATGGTTCCTGGATTGTACTTTATTTCTCTTCCCCACTTCCATTTTGTATGACTAAATCTAATGCTGCTCTGACAGTTTTCATTGCTGATAAAACCATGCCTTCAGAGGGACATCCAGATTGCAAAAGCATCGGAAGAAGAGCTACAATCAATTGCATGTAAAAGGCAACATTAAGTGCACTTTGCATTTATCACTAATTCAAGGAATTATTTAGAGTGAGGAATGGACGGAAATATACAAAGGGTACTACTACTCAGCCATCTTTTTCAAAGCATTCTTTATCAAAATTGGGTTAACATCTCTATCCTCTACCCAGTATCATCACTTGGAGAGTGCAGGGGGTACAGCCCATACCTGGTGACTTGCCTGGGAGTTTAACCTGTCAAAGAGCACAATCCTAACCATGTCTGCTCAGATGTAAGCCCCATTGTGTCCAATGGGTCTTACTCCCAGGAAAGTGTCTTTAGGATTGCAGCCTAAGGGGGTGATGTATCAAGGGAGACACTAAAATCATGACAGGAATAATCCCATTGTGCTATATACATTTGGATAAGTATTTTGCAGCAGAATGCAATAAAAAACCAGAGTGAAATATCTTCTTTCTATCTAAAGTTATGGCCAAAAAAACTAGAAAACAATAAATGCATGGAACCCTATGAAAAGTGAAACAAACATATTGTGTGTTTACTCATCAGTAGGCAAATCTGCCTTAGCCCTTTGCAAAGGGCAAGCTGACAAGAATCCAACATCAGTAGAATGATCCTGAACCAATTAACACAATCCTCCCATAAACACCAAGAATAAATCCCCCCTAAGCTGATGAATGTATTGAGCCCTATAGAAAGTGAAAGTAAGCAGTGTGTTGTATCAGTGGGGAGGCAGATTGGGAGGCTTCAGCAGGAAAAAGGGATTTAAATCCTCCTACCCTGTGTAAGCCCCTTGCTCCAAAATTGGTCTCCATAGACCTACACCAGCAATTAACTTGTGCAAGTCCAAGAAGATAAAGATGGTGGTTGGGTGGCTTATGGAAGGGATAGTATTGATATGCACCATAACCACCAGATTCACCCTCTCATGTAACCTCCCCACCCTTGTTCCATCTTCCTCCCTACCCAGTTACCCCTTGCTCTCTTCCATCCAGTTAACCCTCTGAGCACGTGTACCTGGTCTCATGCTGTCCAGGGACCATAGATGCTACGTATTCACCACTGAAGCTGCTTTGTGATACTGAGGTTGTACCATCACAGGGCCTTTTATGCGATGTGAGTCTGTAGCCTGTTTACTTGATGAGTGCAGTATACTTACCTTACTTCATTACAATACCCAAAATGGATTATAGGGACTTGCTGGTTTGATGAGACCTGAAGGAAGTGCATCCATGTTTTTGAAATAAACATACCATACAATCCAGAGTAACTATGGGAGCACATTATGTGCACCAATAGTTACAGCATCACCTAGTGAAAACCTATGGGAAATTCATATTGCAATCCAGAGTAAATTGTTCTTATACTGGAGCAAGAACTCCCTGTAGTTATTCTGGATTGTGCCCATAGCTAAGTTTTCAGGGAATTTTGAAATCCTAACTGAATTTGAATGGAAACATTTTGGTGCTTACACTTTTTAGAAAGTTGTTGAGTGAGGGTGCTCCATGCTGCTTAACACAAAGATGTGGCTATAGTGAATGTAGCCTTTTACAACATTGTGAAAATATGCGGGTCCTAATGGGAGACATAGATGACCAGTTTAGGCAATAATATATCACCTAAGCTAATAGAAAGACATTCTCATTAAATAATGGACCACATCACAGATTTAATTATCCCAGTGCAAGGCAGTTGGTGCTTCATACAGACAAGGTCAATTACCTTATCCAAGAGAGCCGGTTTGAAGTGTATTATGAATAATTCACAGACCCAGAAATTAGCTGTAACAAAATGTCCCAGATATAACACGAAGAAAACATTCAAATTCATTCCTCGTGTATTTAAGATAATAGCCAAAGGACAATTATGGTTCCTTAACTGCAACACTAGCTAGGTGACAAAAATGACATTTGTGCGTTCAAAACCATATTAAAATGTTTTACACCCTTTTGTATTGGATTAATAGAAAAGGGCAACATGCTGGCATTACTCTGTTATCCAACCTGTCACCTTGTTCTCCATTAAACTAAATATGAGATGATGGTTTTATGTTCTTCTTTCAAAAGAGACAAAAGATAAATGCCAGTATGGATTGTGTCATTGGATGCATAATTTTTTAAGACCACAGAAATATTTTTGATTCAGTTTTAATCACCACCAGCAAAATCAGCAATTCCTCAGCATAGCACTTAGCCAGTACCTACAGATCCCCCCTAATTGCACCACCACAAAACTTTTGATGTGTTGCATTTTAAAGGGGTTGAGAAACTGGGATGAGTCCAACAACAAATAACAAAGATTCTGAATGAATATTTACAACATCCTTAAAGCAGAAAAATGGAAATGTGGTGACTACAAGAGGGAACACAAGTTGGGCTCATGCCCATGCTGTTCCCTGATGCTCTCTCCTCCCAAGATTTTGGTAACAGTGGTGACTTAAGTATCTCTACACTTAGAGATAGTGCCTACAAATGGAAGAATCTTAGGAAAAGGAAGAATCTTAGGACTGATTAATCAATCAACCAACCATATTTATTTACAGGGGTCCCTCATTATCTATTAAGTTCTGTTCTGGAACCTCCCATGGATAAAAAAAATCAGTGGATAAAAAGAAAAGTGAAAAATAAAGATCCACTTCCAGGTTTCTTTGCACTTCCATTGCATCTAATGGAATAAGATGGAACCTAAATTTCTTCATGGGTTTGATTTTGGTACTGAAAAGTGGAATGATTGGTTGCATGACTGCCTCTCTACAATAGTACAAAAGTAGTTTTTAGAACTGTGATTTGCAGTGGCTGTTTGCGTTGAGTCAAATCCCTGTAATAAAAATTCACGTATAAAAATGTTGGACCTGTATTTCTTTTCAATGAAAAGTTCACAAAGCAGTTGTGACAAAATGAAATAACTAATGGCTCAAGCCTTTGATTGTGTGGATCACAACAAATTGTGGCAAGTTTTTAAAGAGATGGGAGTTCCAAATCATCATATTGGTCTCCTGAGAAACTTGTATGGTCAAGAAGTAGCAGTCAGAACCAAATATGGAACAACAGAGTGGGAAAGAGAGTAACAAGGCTGTATATTGTCACCATGCTTATTCAATTTAAATGGAGAGTACTTCATGAGAAAGGCTGTGCTGTAGGAATCACAAGCAGGAATTAAGATTGCTGGGAGAAATATCAGTAACCTCAGATATGCAGATGATACCACTCTAATGGCAGAAAGGGAAAAGAAACTTAGGAACCTATTGATGAGGGTGAAAGAAGAAGGTGCAAAATGTGGCTTAAAACATTTAAACATTTTAAAAAACCCAAGATCATGGCTTCTGGTCCCATCAATTCATGGCAAATAGAAGGAGAAAAAAATGGAAGTTGTGTCAGAGTTTATTTTTCTGTGCTCTAAGATCACCGTAGATGGTGACTGCTGCCAAGAAATCAAAGGAACCTGCTTCTGGGGAGGAAAACTATGACAGGGCTAGACAATTTAATTAAAAGTCGAGACATCACCTTGCCAGCAAAGATCCATCTAGTTAAAGCTATGGTTTTCCCTGTGGTAGTACATGGCTGTGATAGCTGGACCGTAGAGAAGGCTGACCACTGGAGAAAAGATGCCTTTGAATTATGGTGCTGGAGAAGACATTTGAGAGTCTCTTGGTCTGCAAGGAGATCAAACCATCATCCAGGAAATCAACTCTGTTCACTGGAAGGACAAATACTGAAGCTGAAGCTCAAATATTCTGGCCACATCATGAGACTGGAGGATTCCTTAGAAAAGCACCTGATCCTGGGAAAAAATGAAGGCAAAATGAGAAAGAGACGGCCAAGGATGAGGTAGTTAGATAGTGTCATCGAGGCTATGAACATGAATTTGGATGGAATTTGGAAGCTAGTAGAGGATGGGGGGTCTGGCGTGCTGCAATCTATGGGATCATGAAGGGTTGGACATGATTGAACGACTAAACAACAACCATTCTATCTCAAAAGGGTTCACAATCTAAAAAGTTGCAAAAACAAAAACAAACCCACCAACAGAAGGCACTACAAAATACATTGCCAGGTTGAGAAGGGTCTTCCTGCTAAGTAAAGGAGGAACACCCACTTTGAAGAGTACCTCTTGCCCAGTTAGCAAGGATGCCAAGGATGCCCACTGCAGAGTTCTATTAGCTACTATGGCTGGCAGGAGAAGAACTGATCTACTGTGCACCACCTATTTCTGGGAAGCTTGGGGGAACAGTATGGGATCCATGATGTACACTGTACACTAATGCAGCATAGAGGGCCTGGTGCCGGATTTATCCTTGGGGTCCATACTTGGTGCTAGCATTGAATGACTACACTATTGTTCAATATAGTCCCTTTAACAATGAGTTGATTTCTTAGGATTATCTCTACACCAGAAATAACCTGAAGATCATCTTGCTACTAAGGTTTGTGAACCAGGAGTTTTTGTATTACCAGAAGTGATTCAGTATGAACAGCTGTGGAAGAGCTGTGGAATCTGGATCCTGAGAACATTTTTGCTTCACTATGTTGTTGCAATCCACTCCCATAAATTCATCCCCAATAAAAGGAATCTTCTATAAAATGTTCTCTGAAAGATATAGAGGGAATAGGCTTATGGTGTGTTGGGACCACTATACCACTTTATTGACTTTTTCAAAAGTGAGCATTTATATATATAAAGTTCTAGTATAGTCCTTAGTAGATTCTGGAACACAGAAATACACATCTTCTGATAGTCAGCTTTTTGCCAGGGCCGGCATGCTGTTTTTTCTTTGTAGACTGTTTTGGTAAGAGTGTCTACGGCTATTTTATTTTAAGGGAAAACTGATGCTACAACCGACCAAGCTGGCTTGACATGCGATGACCTTAACAGAGTATTAAAACGCCTGTAAAGTTGCAAGTCTGGGGAATAACAAGCCCTTTCAGCATATTGTGTGTTTGTAGAGACAATAGTAACCTTAGCTCTCTCCCTTTGACTTTGTAATAAGCTTTGATAGCCAAAGAAAATCTCTTTAGACTGCAGGTTTTTAATGTTTTGGAGACACTGGCTAAGCCACCAGGTGCCTTTGTTCAATCTTTTTGAAAAGAATTGACATCCTAAGAGTTTTGAGTTTACCTGTGCTTAAAAACAAAGTTCAGCAGAAGTTGAAAAGGTAGGGGAGAATTATGTAATGCATGAGACCAACCCAGTCCATTTCCTGTGGAAGTCAGACTGAAATCCTAAACCCATTTAAGCCAGCATATGTCCTGGCACATTGCTGGCCTAAAGGTGTCACAAAAATGCTGTAAGGCACTTCTGTGCCACTTTGGGGGGCATCAGGCCAGTTCATAGATATGTGTTGGTTTCCCCACACCATCATGGGAATAAGGATTTGGTGAGTTATGCTGGCATAAATTAGTTAGGATTGCACCTTCATGGTCAAAAAACCGAAAGTTCTAAAAATTTTAATGAACAAAAAAACCTTTTTATACACTATTTTTTGTACTGGATTATGTCAGGTACACAGCATCATCTAGGAAATATTGCTGTACATGCATTCATTGTTAGGTATGGAAAGATTTTTGCCACTGTAAAACCATTCAATATCCATAGAATCCTTTCACAGTTCTCAAATATGCAAATGTCTTTTCAGACCTCATTCTTGCAATGCCAACCTAGGTCAGTTGTGACTGCAGTTGTGATGCAGTCACCTTACCACACATTCATTGTATACACCAAGAGCAGATGGAAAAGGACCCTGCGTAAATGTGTTTTAATTGTGGGTTTCCTCAGAAGCTACGTCAAAAAGAACTAAATCACATTAATTTAGAAGTCCCAATCTGCAGTTTATACTTTGCACTTTGTCCAGACAGAATGCTATGTATATTTTGTAATCGAGAATAGGATTATGTATACAAAAAATAATGTCCAAAGCAGCCGTCAGAAAGTTTCCAGCTGATGGGTTCATTTGTATGCATAAATGTAACAGATGTTTACATGGAAATGTTAAATGAACCAGCTGTTTGAGATCTGTTGGTGCATTTTGCCTAGATACAAAGATACACCCTTAAGGCTGCATGACACAGCAGCATTGAAAACCCATAAACTGCCTGTCAGTCTTTCCATTTTGTTTATTCCCTTCATCTTATAACATGTCATCCTGCCTGTGCTGATTGACATCTGTACTTTATCTTAATCAGGTGGAAAAAATTAGCAATGAATACTGCTATAAAGGTGGCAGTGGTGTATGCTAGATCCTGTCCTGTCCTCATTCCTATTCAGCGTTGCCCCAGCTAAAGAGCTGCAGCAGATCCAAGGAAACCCACTGGGATGTGGGACTGCTATCCTATCACCTAGTAAGGCCAGCACATGTCCCAGCACAAGTCCTGTATTTGCCAGGGGGTGTTGCAAAAGTGCTTTAAGGCACTTCTGCACCACTCCAAGGGGGTAACGCCTGTGCGCAGACATGTGCTGTCCTGACACCACCAAAAGAACAGGAAGATGGGCGAGTTGTGCTGGCCCAAACTGGTTAGGATTGTGCTCTGGGAGACTTAAGGAGGGGCAAGGAGAAATAAATCCTTTCCTAAGATCTATGCTCTATGTGCACACAATGCACACAGTGCAGTGCTTTTTGATGAAGCTACATCAGTGGGGAACTTATGGGAAGGATAGGCTCAGATGAATTTGTCAAGAGGTATCTTGATTGTTCTCTAGGTTGCATGTTGCTGGCCATTTGTTCAGGCTCTGTTAAAATAAAGCTTAAACATGAAGAATTTTTTTAAATCTTCATAGCAAATATCCATATAAGTTAGATCCCATTTTCATAAATATTCACTCTGTGCTCCATAGTTCTACTACTCTGTACCTGTTTTTTTAACTATCATGGCCATACTTGCTGCCAGAGGAGTGAGTTTGATGTTGAAAGCATTCAGTATACAGACTGACGGTCCACTACAGGATGGGTTGTCAACAAACATGGCGCTAGAAAAATGGTCATGAGAATGAGCCTTGCAAAGGTAGGGAAAATTATGGGAGCAGAGAAACATCTCTGACCAGATAATATGATATATAATAAGTAGCCAACCAAAACCTAAGCCATTCCTACTATTTTTAAACTATGCTTATATTCATTTGGTAGAAAAGCAACGAGATGACATTGCCTTTCTTGGGCATCAATATCCTTGGAACAAACTTGGGAAAAATATGTTGAATGAATTGTGAATAGCCATGAACTGATCTTAATTTTTATTGCACATTTGCAGTAGCTTAGCTATGGGAAGCAATAGGTACTGTAGGTGCAACAATGCCCCATATATGCAGCCCATCCCACTTTCTTTTGGAGCCATTATGGGCAGTGAAATGTAATGTGCACAAGACACCATGTGGGAGGAGCAGGATGAAGAGAAGGAGAAAGTGGGGAGACACTTGGAAGTCTTGGATTGCAGCTTCCTAATCATGTCTACCCAGAAGTAAACCCCATTGTGATAAATGGGGCTTATTCCCAGGAAGGTGTCTTTAGGATTGCAGCCTAAGTAGCCTTCATAGGATCATGCACACTGAATGCATGTTTTGAATTCAATTCCACTGTTTTGTCATCATTTTTACATCCAGTTAATATTTTTATATGAATATTTTTTCGGTTGTGGAACCAATTGTCTGAGTTTCCATTATTTCCTATGGGAAAATCCGCATCACGTAAAGAACATTTCACGTAACAAACATGCCTCCAGAACGAATTAAATTTGTTACGTGAGGTGCCACTGTAAATGAAATTTCTTGGGCGGGGAAAGGGTTACTGCATGTTCTTTCCTATCAGTACATACCTATAACTGGGGCGTTATTTTGGCCTGTTTGAAAGGTGAGATGGTGAAGCAAGCTGAAACATTGCAGGCAGGGCTTTTTTTCTCAGGGTACTCACCAGTATTCAATACTGGCACCTTCTTCCACCTGCCTGGATCAGCTAATTAATAATTAGTCATAGGGGGATGACCTAGCTATTGCACTGTGGTGAGTACTGGCAAATTTTCCCCCAGAAAAAATAGCACTAATTGCAGGTAGCAGACATGGGTACTAGAAAATTCATTATTCACTTGGTAAGAAAAAACATTTCAAAGCTGATTAAGATGCCCCATAAAGAAGACAAGATATTGTCACACTGACCTTTAAACTGGTCAGGATGTATTGCTGGGAATCTGCTTGGTACAGTATTCTATGAATTTTCTCATTTCTATTCTCTTAGCTTTTTTCCCCCTTCTACTCTAACATGCTGGCTCACAGCCAGTTCATTTCATGGTGCTGCCTATACATATGTTCTGCTACAACTGCATTTTTTCCAAACTGCACAATCTTGCAGCCCTTGAGCATACCCTGGGATGACAAATGACATCCCCACTGCTTTGACCAACAGAGACATAATTGCAGGTTGTGAATGGGACAGCTGAGCCAAGGCAATGCAGCCGTTTGTATATGCCCTTAAGTTGTAATTGACTGCATTTGTTTATGGCAGCATGATTCCCCCATCCACTACTTAGAGCATTAACTACTGACATTAATTGTAACTTTTCGAGAGCTGGAATTACTCAGAGGGTGGCAGCTGTGTTGAATCAGCAATTATTTATTTACGGTTGATCTTTAATGTATTTTAACACATTAGACTATAAAGAAGTTTAATGAGGGGTATTCACATTCTTGGTGTCTCACCAAGTGTGGGATGTGTTTTCTTTGTAAGGACACAAACAAGGGTAAATAAAGTAGGTTAACCATTGATGAGTTCGTCTTTCACATGGGATATCATATTGTTTAGGGCATGGCTGGTGCATGGAAAATATAGGGTACGCTGATGGCTTAGAATACATTGCTTCTAAAGATCAAGGGGAAATAGTGAAAGTATCTGCAAAATGGGTCATGTTATTCAGAAATCCTGAATGGAGAACAAAGGGCTTCTAAAATGTAGAAACAAGAAAAATGCAGAAGCTGATTGAGTGGGTGGTTGGGGGAAATTCAAGCAACAACACTTTAGTACTGGTTAGACAAGTTTTATAAAAAGCTAACTAAGGGCACGTAATGTATTCATTTTGGTATTTCAAACATGAAACTGCATCAATAAAAATCATTTTTTTGTAAATATCCCTTCCTCATACCTAAAGTGCCCCATACCTCCCCGATCTTCCTAGTGTTCATTCAGTGGTATTCACCTATTTACCTAGTGTCCATTCAGTAGTTTTCCTGGAGAGGGGGCAAAACAAGGTAAGATTACCATGAGAATACTTTTGCAACTGTCTTCCTGATGTAGGTGCATTTCTTTACCCATTGAAAGCACTGCGTTGGCAGAATAGAGGTTTAATTACAATTGGGCTAGCAAAGTCCTGGTTTGTATGCATGGCTAATAGGACCATTGGAGGCTGCTGAAAGAACAGTGGGTGATCTTCCCAAAAGGCAACTTCTTCAGTGTTTGAACCATGTGTTGATGGTGTCCGCTTCTTGATCACCCCACATTACCTTTTTCAGAAGGGCTCCAAGAAAAAGCCAAGTGTTTTTCCAAAGATTTTCTTAGAGGTATGTTGCTTTCACAGATCATAGTACCTTAGGAAAACTGCTTTGTTTTTAGTTTCACAGCATTGTTTAGTCCCAATCTTATGGTCAAAGAACGGATACATACCCATTTATTTCAGCTTATGTAATATGAGACACTGAATAAAGTGATTCTTTTCTCAAGCATATTATTTTTTTGTCTTCCTGCTTTTGAACCATGCTCTGTACAAAACATTGAGGGGTTTTAATTTCCATGAGAATGTCATGACGATGGAATAGTTTTCCAGGTGGAATGCACTTTAGAAAATGGTTTGAACTACTAGCTATTTTTCCAGGTAAGATGATATGAATCAAAGTGTATTTCTTTTTATGATTATGTATGGAGCACAACGGTTGTATACTACAAAAGTAACTACTACCCTGGTATGAAAAAATTGTTTCAGCAACAACAAATGAAGGGTTGCTTCTGTGTAGGTTTCAGTTTAAATGTATTCTTGCTGGTAATTGTTACAAAAGAAGTAGAATCTTCAGGTATAGTCAGTAGAAATTTAATCAGACTGTAGGAGGCACTTGGAGGTGGGGTTAGAAATGCTAATTGTTAATGGCCATCTGAAGCTTGAGCTAGGTTCTTCTCAAATCAAAATACAGTTCCCACTTTCAGTTAAGAGGGGAGGCAGTATTAGCAATAAGCTATCAAGTGCAAATATGAAAAATTAAATGTTTGCCACTTTTCATAACATTATACCTAACAGATTAGATTAATGGTCCATCTTCTACTCCAAGGGGGAAGACAAGACTATCAGTATCAATTGATGATGAATGAATTGATGAATGTTGTTATATTATACCTCTGCAAGCAACAACTGCCAGCCTTTAATAATTAGTAACATAAAGGCAATTTAAATACAGTGGTACCTCATGTAACGAATGGGCCACATAACGAAATTTTTGGGTAACAAAAATCCAGGGTACCCCGGCCTTTGCCTCGGGTATCGAAGTGTGCTGCAGGTAACGAAAGCTGGCTCTTTCAATTTACAATAGTTAGTGCCGGGAGCCATTTTTAAAGTACGAACACTTTCCATTCCGGCACCCTCCCTCCTCCTCAACCACCACCAACCTCATATCAGCGCCAGCAAAGCTCCCTCGCTCCTGCTGCTGCTGCCGCTGCGGGTAGAAGGAAGGGGGGTGCGGAGACCTTCCAGCACCGGCTCTGCACCTAGAAGACTCTCTGACTCCCCTTCTCTGCTGCTGCTGCTGCTGGTGCCTCTGTTCCTCCAGTCTGCCTTGGCTGCAGCAGGGGGTGCCGATCAGGCTGTCTTGGGAAGAGGCGATGGTGGAGACCCCCCTGGGGCTCACCCTCTCCTCCTAAGGGTGGTGGTGCATCCTCCACTGCCTTTCCTACTTAAATGGGTCCTACTCCTAGGAAAGTGTGTTTAGGATTGGAGCCCAAGTAGACTTCATAGGATCACCTTTTCCATGCAGGGGATTTGACTCTGAGAGCACAAGTCTAAGCATGTCTACTCAGAAGTAAGCCCCACTGTGTTAAATGGGTCCTACTCCTAGGAAAGTGTGTTTAGGATTGGAGCCCAAGTAGACTTCATAGAATCAGCCACATCACCTCTTCTATGCAGGGGACTTGACCCTGAGAGCACAATTCTAAGCTTGTCTACTCAGAAGTAAGCCCCATTGTGTTAAATGGTTCCTACTCCCAGGAAACTGTCTTTAGGATTGAAGCCTAAGTAGACTTCATAGGATCATGCACATCACCCTCTTCTATGCAGGGGATCCCCATGTCTACTCAGAAGTAAGCCCCATTGTGTTAAATGGTTCCAACTCCTAGGAAAGTGTCTTTAGGATTGGAGCCTTAGTAGACTTCATAGGATCATGCACATCACCCTCTTCTATGCAGGGGATCCCCATCTATGGTGGGCCCAAGAGGGATCGCTCCGGTTCTGGGGTACCTGTTCTTCCAATCCCACTGCCGCTAGCGAGCCGGCAGGGGGCCCCCAGAACCATGTGGACTGGTTCTGCGCTCTCCTGGACTCCCAGCCAGGGAGGCTGAGAAGCATCTGCGCAGCTCTCCCCAGCCTCTCCTGGCTGGTCAGGAGAGGCTGAGAGGGATCCATGTGGAGAGGACTTCAGCCTCAGAGCCTCATCCTGTGCAGGTCTACTCTGAAGTAAGTCCCAGTATAGTCAGTGGGTCTTACTCCCAGGAAAGTGTGGACAGGGTGCATCCTCAGGGAGCAAGGCTAGGCAGGTCTACTCAGAAGTGGATCCCATTACAGTCTGGGGTCTTACTCCCAGGAAAGTGTGGACAGGGTGCATCCTCAGGGAGCAAGGCTAGGCAGGTCTACTCAGAAGTAGATCCCATTACAGTCAGTGGGTCTTACTCCCAGGAAAGTGTGGACAGGGTGTATCCTCAGGGAGCAAGGCTAGGCAGGTCTACTCAGAAGTAGGTCACATTACAGTCAGTGGGTCTTACTCCTGCCACTGCCTTATTTTCTTCAGTGGGCTTCAAAAGTAGGGTTGCTGCTGCCTCTTGAGAGAGCATTTTAAAATGGCTGCCAACTGAGCTTCCATGGCAGAGGGTGCAATTCTAGCTTTCCTGCACCAAGGTAAGGGCAATGCAACCTCGAGGTAAGGGAACACACACTGCCTTTCTTTGAGGAGGCATCTGTGAGGGCCCCTCCCCAAATGGAGAATGAGCACATGGCACAGCTAAGTCAGTGCTCAAAAGTTGATTAGGATTGCATCTAGGCCACAAGATCTGGGTGAAAAAGTGGGTGCTAACGTGAGTTGCCATAGGGGGAACCACCCAGAGTTTTAGTCTGGTCGGATGAACCTTTTCAATTCCAACTTTTCCAGGTGTGTGATGCTCTGTGTGCATTAATAGAAAGCATGATTTCCAGTCTTCAACAGAAAGCCAGCTCAAACTGAAACCCTGAGTTATCAATAAGTTAACTCTTATCAATAATACAAGACTGATGGATATTTGTATATTGTTAGAAGAAGAAAATATTGTTACAGCTTCTCATAAAAGCAAAATGCAAGATTTAATTATTAACTCGCAACAGACTTGGACTTGGATTTAGAAGAATTTTCTTCTATCATTAACGACAATGAATTTCAAAGAGAATTTATATCAAATCCACTTTCACTAGCACATGACACCATGTAAGTTGAATAAAATTTATCATATAGGAAATGATGCTGAAAGTAAGGTGTTTCAGGTATCATTTTTATTCTTTAAAATTGTGAGGTGATTAAGAGTTATTGGAGAATAATTTTGTGTTTTATTGAGCAAATAAAAGGTATCAAGTTCCAAAAGCTCCAATGGTAATTTTGTAAAATCATCTATTAGGTATTATGAAGATGATGATTTAGAAATAGTAGTTCACCTTTTGACAACTGTAGGAGTATCTTTTTTCTAGTTACTGAAAGAAAGAAATTTCACCATCCATATCGGAATGGTTTTTGCAGAATATGAGATGTATCAAAATTAACATACTGTATTCAGGTTGTTAGAAGACATGCTCTGTGATGCTCTGTGATGTGTGTAATAACATGTGCACATTGGGGGTAGCAAAGTTCTATGCAGAGACTTTTTGCTTTGGCGTATGACACAGCACAACGGTATTGAATTTAGTGTTTAAAAATGACAAAAGAGAAAGAGATATAAGTGCAACACAGTGAGATTTATTGTGCAGATAAATGCACAATTGAAGGGAGTGGATATCAATATCAATAATAAAATACAGTAAATAACTTAAATCCCCACCAATACAGCCACTCCAAAGGAGAGTGCACTGCATCCTGTGGGGAGTACTCCTTAAGATAACTTCTGTAACTGTATAGCACAGGGTGTCAAACCCCAGCCCCAGGGGTCTCATGTGACCCATCACAAGCCTCAATGCAGTCGGTGGCAAGACCTATCCATCTGGCCCACGGGCAAGCCTTGTAATCTTCTGTATCGGTCTCTAATGCACTCTTATATGTAAATGTATGAAAATTTATTCAAATTTGAAATGTAAATCATTTATCTGGCCGCTTGAGTATCAGAGAGATGATGTGGCCCTCCTGCCAAAATGTTTGGACACCTTTGCCTTAGCAGAACCCTCTGTTGTCTACATAAGTCTCTTGTTGTCTGAATAAGATGGGCTTGGGAGAGAGGAATACATCCTAGTGACATCCTGGTGATATCCTTAGCACAGATCCAAGAAGATTAAGGGAGAAGGAAGGGGAGAGGATTAGAAATAACATCTATGACAAGTTTAGAAATTATTGTTATTAAAATATTTATACTGCCATTTAGCAAAGGTTCATAACATGGTTTATATAGCAAAATGAATGATTCCCTGTTGCAATCAATGTAAACAGCCACTAGAAGGGTTCTGTGCAGAGGTGAATAGGAATAATTGCTCTGCCCCAGTGAAAGTGGTGGGGCAGGGACAGAAGGAAGCAGGGGAAATTGAGGATTCAGGCTGCACAAAGAAGAAACAGAAGAGGGAACTAACCAGAAAGGAAATGGGAAACCTAGATGATTTGACAGGGCTCTCTGCAATTTAGACATAGGTCACAAATGATCTAATTAGATCTAATGGAGATCTAATTAATTTTGTCAAAAATCATCCATACCCCTGGAGATATAGCCATGGCAATCCATCCATGAAGTTGACGATGCAGCTCAAACCACTCAGCAAGTTACAGGGAACAGCAAACAGTCACAGGGTGCCCTTCACCCTGCCTCCACCTTCCTTCAGGCTGCCGAGGCTAGAGTCACTCTAAGCCAATTCCATATTTGTTTAACTCTCTCCTTCTTGCATGGTCCCTGTCACTAAATCTAAGTGAATTGCTTCCCTATCCACTTGCCTCACTCCTTCATGCTTTATCCCTTCTGAAAAAAACAAGAAGTTAAAGATACTCTGAGCATTCCCATGAGGAAGGAATAGGGTGGATGAATGTCAGTTGTGACTTGCTCTCTGCTTTGTGTATAAAATCACTTGTATCCATTAAGACCTGGATTCCCCACTAAAAATATCTGGTGGTATTCTGCACCAGGTGGTCCTATATAGATTCTTCTCAGTTTCCACAGCCTGATTCCTGAGGTGGCTTGCCAAATGCTGCCCCCTCACGCAATGATGTGGGGCAGTCTGAGCTCTTCCCACTCTCCAATGTTCTAGCTCAACCTTCCGCTCCCATCCTCAGTTCCTTTTCCTCTCTGTCCTTCATTTCCTTTTCCAATCCAGGGAGTGAAAGGAAAAAAAAACAGTAGAAGCACATAGGTGGACAGAGATGGGTGACTCTGCCAATCTGCTCCCTGAGGTGACTGCTTCAATTGGCCTAATGGATGGGTCAGTGATGGTGGTTGACTGTTACATATCTTTTGCCGCCCTTTCTTGCGGGCAGAGAGGTGGATAGTTATATATCTTGCACAGAGTGGTATTTGTGGAAATGAAATCTCCATGGCTGCTGTACTTCTGTTTTGTATCAATTTTTCCCCCTCTCTTCTCAGCTCGGTTCTCTTTTCATTGCACTTGTAATAAAAAATCCTAATGTGTCTATTATGAGTGAATTCTCTGTCTTATAGAACAAGATGGAAAAATATATCAGCCCTAATGTGCGTATTTGTGCAACTGGTTTCCGTCTGCTATTTTGGACTAAATAAATGTGTAACAGGAAATAATATGAACACTGAATCAAGATGCTGCAAGTGCCTTGCCATAAGTGGGCTTTTATTCCTGGAACAAAATGTGAAATTTCTGCTTTTCAAGGGCACTGTTGGCTCTTCAGACTCAGAAAGGCTCTTAATGGAAAGATGGCTATTTTGCTATTTTGGAATTTATTTCCAAACCTATAAAATGGAGAATCAAGGGGTAAGGAGAATGGGATATATATAGATATTTTTTATTTTAGGTCTGATGCTTGAGGGGTATGGGAATTTGTTGACATTAGCTTCCAGAGGCAGCTACCAGCAACATCCAAGCATAGCGTTGCAGATCAGTTGGCACTCTGCTGATGGCATCAGCCTGTACCAGTGCTGGGCTGCCCGTATTGTCAGCAACTGTTTAATGGCACTGTGCCAGCTGCTCCTTCACCCTCTGCTATCACCAAATGATAAGCATGAGGAATGTCTCCCTTCCCCTTGATTGTCACATAGCAGCAGCCAGTGGTTTCACCAAGTATACCACGTCCCTACCTGCTGCTTCCGGTAATCAAAAAAGCATGTGTCTATAAATATATGTCATCCTAACCATATGTCATGGAAGGGAATAAATTGCTTAGATTTCAGTGGAATTTCCAGGCTAATTGAGGTACTGTACTTGGTTTTACAAAAATAAAAAGTAAAAAGTATAATCCTAAAAAAGCCCAAACTTATATTTTTCTTTCCCACTGATGCAGTCCACCAAAAATGCATGAGCTATATATTTGAGCATAGGCATGAGTTATATGCCAGCAGAGGCAGGGTTGGGAGGGTGATCAGGAGGCTTGGGAAGGGAAATGGGAATTATTTCCCCTTCCCCTCTATAAACCTGTGCATTATTGCTGTGGGATTTCCCTCTTCCTACAGCAATAACCTCTGAAAACAGGAGATTTCCCAAAGTGAGAGACACAGGTATTGTTTTAGGTGGTCCTCATGGGGTGACACCTTCCCTCCTCCTTCAGAATTTCTTGCTGCAGACAAACATCACATGCAGGGTGGCAGCTCAATGTCCATTGGCTCCTGGAGGTTAGGAATTTGCCTCAGTTGGTAGTCCCTGCTAGTGAGTGCAGACCTAGGCATGTCTACTCAGAACTTACTTCTGAACATCATACAATGCAATTAGACTTTAATTCAATGTATGTGAATATAGAACTGCAACTTCAGAGAACTTTTAAGGGAAGAATAGTTCCCAGGCCCCTATATGAGTAATAGGTGTATAATATGTTTTGGAAACCAAAGTCTGTTGGAATAATATATGTTCACAGGCAACAGTCCCGTATAACTCAGATGTTCTTAGAATTCAGAAACAACAGTACAAAATTATAACAACATTGTTATCAAATATCTTTGAAACCTTTTTCTTTGGGAAAAATCTCTATAGTAACATGATCAATAAAGGTTTAAATGACTGTTGCTTCTGTTTTGGCTGTAGGTAGCCTCTGATCATAGATTTTTCTGTCTTGTTATTTCCATTTCTAGGTTAGTTGTATTTTGCCCTTCTATAAAGAAGCAGGCCTACTAAACAATGAGTACGGATCCTGCATAAACATTTCACAACAGCTTTGAGATTTGCTCAAAGCTTTGAAATTTGCTCAAAACATTAAACAGCTTTGAGATTTGCTCATTTAACTACAGACCTAAATCTGAACAATTTACATAAATAAAATGTAACACATACTATACGTGGTAGCTTTCACCTTCACCTTCTATATGTGTCATTATTATTTTGTTCAGTTAAAACAGTTTAAGATGTCCATGTATGGTAGATAAGAGCACACTGTAGAATAAAATAACATTACCATATAATTGTATTGCTTCTGAACAGCATGTTAAGTAAATACACGCTAGTAATAGTATAATTAAGTCCTTCTAAAGCATGTGTTAAATTCTTTGTTGAACCTATACAAGGGTCTATATGACCCTCATTCCTCCTCTTATTGCAGTTCAAGTGAGATACTATTTCATTTCTTAGTGGCAGAATCAGATGCTACAAGAGATACTAAAAAAGATACATTAGCCCATCGAAGCCTATTCCCGATCTCTTGTCAGACTGTTCCCTCCAGTGTATTAGCAAGTTCTCTATTTAGCCTGGTTTTAAATGACTCTAGCATTGGCAAGTGTACTACTTTGAGAGACTTTCATAAATCTTTTGGTTGGTTTAGTGCAATAAAATAGATATAGTCAAACAAAGAGCGATGTTATAAAACTGCTCATTCTTAATACCTTGCTGATGGCTGTTTATCATATGATTATGCTTTCGTTTAATGATCCAATCCAAAAGGCAATAATATGCAGCTTGACTTTGATTAATGTTCACTATTATTTCCTAATAGCTGCACAGAGTTGTATTTTAAAGCTAAATATTTTCTTCCCCTGAATTAGCACATTTTTAATTAGATGGAGAACTTCTGTCATGTCTATTTAAGTTGTCAGTAAAATTAGATTGCTCATCCTAAACACACTTGGGTGCCTGCAAATTCTTCCAAAAATCAACAAGCACAGAGGCAAAGAGAGCATCTAGTTGTAGACTGGGAAGATTTGGCATTCTTTTTGCTTAAGACATTTTCAAAAAAAGAGAAGGAAAAAAGGTCTCTGACCAGTTCTGAAAATTGGTTGTCTTTTGAAAGTAATGACTTCAGAAAATCAACACTACAAAGTACTATAATGAAGTAGCTGAGTGTAGGTATAAATGGACAGATAGACAAGTGGAATAATACAGGAAAGCAAACAATAAAGCCTTTGAAACAGCAATTTTCAACCACTGTGCCTTGGCACACTAGTGTGCCATGAATGGTCTGCAGATGTGGTGTAGAAATCTGGGGGAGGATCAAAATTAAAAGGGACATTGAGAGATAAGTTGGTTTTCTGAGCCCAAACCAATAAGTCAAAAGGAAATTTCAGGATTTTTTCCTGGTCTGTGGCAGGTTCATCCATATCTAGTTACTGTAAGAAATTAATGGAGTACAGTTTGCCACAATATACTCAATACGTGCACATTACTGCTGCTCTTTGCAGAATGAAGAAAAAGTTTAATACAGCATATCAAAATGATTTGATTCTTCTTATAATTGGTCCAAGAAGAAAAGTTAAAAAAATATTCTAGACTCTGCTGTTCTCCTTCCACAAAGTACACATTAGAAGTGTGTTCAGCCTAGTGAAAGTTATGTTGTGAGGTGTGCTAAATCTCTTGGTTGAATTTTAGGCATATCATATTGAATTTCCACAATCTCTAGGTGGCCGATGCCTACAGATGTAAAATAACCTACCTATAGCATTATCTAGTAACTTAGGGTACAATCCTAACCTAGGCTGGCACAATTCATTAGTCTTCCCATTCCTGTGGTAATGTAGGGAGGCAAGCACATGCCTGTTCACTGGCCTACCCTTCCATAGGAGTGGCACAGAAGTGACTTACAGCACTTTTGTGACACCCCAAGGTCAGTATAAGACTTATGCCAGAGTTTATGCCAGCCTAACTGGAGCTTATGATTGCAGCCTAACATAGCAAGATGGTTGGTACATTTCAAGAAAAACTAAGGATGAGAACCTCTAGGAGCTATCATAGTTTGTCTAGCATACTGTATATACTCAAGTATTAAAAAAAAAAGCAGGCCTCCGTCAGTCTTGGAAGACTAAGGTATCGTGCTTGGTGCTGCATACACTGCATGCGAAGCACGAAAGCCTGGTTTAGATTGTTATGGAGGATAGGCTGTTCCCAAGCAGCAAATCCCCCCTCTCCACGACACTGAATTAGTCCAATGGAAAGGCAGAGCCAATACGGATCCAGCTGGCGTCACAGAGCTGGGCTAAGGACAGGAGCTCACCCTGTCTGGTGGGGCCGACCTGGGTCTCGAATCCTGGCCTGCTGGTCAACAGGCACAGTGTCTTAGCCACTTGTGCCACCCACACCCCATTACTGTGTATAAGCCGAGTATAAGCCGAGGCACCTAATTTTACCACAAAAAGCTGGGAAACCTATTGACTCGAGTATAAGTCATGGGTGGGAAATGTAGCAGCTACTGCTGTTTTAATGAGGAGAAATTAAAACTGCTGTTTTAATGAGGAGAAAACAGCCAATGTGGTGAGCCATCAAGCTCCTACATGCAGGGAGGAGAGGGATCAATCTGCTGACTTGGTTTTTGTTTTTAAAAAGAAGGAAGCAAAGCAGCCTTTCCTGCTTTTTGAAAAGTCTGACCTAACTTGAGCTACTTTTGTGGAAATCTACTTCTTTGTCCCTTATGACAAGTGTAAGCCAACCCGAGTATAAGCCGAGGGGGGCTTTTCAGCATTAAAAAAATGTGCTGAAAAACTAGGCTTATACTTGAGTATATAGGGTATCTCTTTTTCTTTCCCCTCTTAGTTGAGTTATTTATTTATTTATTTATTTAACTATTTTTAAAAGCACACATAGATAATAATATGCATTATGTTTCCAAAATGAGTATACATTAGATAGAAAAATGCTAAAATCCAAAGGTATGTGTTAGGGGAATTTATACTGTTGTACTTTCTGTTTTTATAATGAGTACCCCTGGGCTCCGGACAAAGTCCATGTCTTCAAATTTATGATGACCTGTAAATTGTGTTCCTCATCTGACTACAGTAGTAGTTGTTTTTTCACATTAGTTTGCAGTACAAAGTCTAAGGTCATTAAAGCAATGTGGCAAGGCAAACCTTACTTTGCGCAGGGCACCTCAAGTGCCTCTTCATTAGTTCTTGGCACTTAGTAATTAACCTCCTTTCACATTTCAACTTTTTTTATTTGCTGTCTTGACTCTGCAGTATAATTAGCTGTTAGTCATATTTTAATGGATGAGTCTAGACTGCACAAAATCTAAATTGTTATTTTAGCATGTCAAGATTTTTTACTTCTTAAGATTTGAAGGCTTCATGCTAAACTGTGCATCTGCCTGATTTTAGAACTCATAAAGAATTAAGTACTGAGATCAATCTCTGTGGTAAAAAAGTTTGTCTTTAGAAATTGTTAATCCATTGACTTCAGGATTTCATCTTTTCTTTCCTTATGGTTTTCTTCTAATGCTGTTGTGTTTGCTTAATTTATATGATGACTGTCTGATCTTGAGACACAAACATCCTATTTTAAGAACAGATATTCCTCAAGTGCTTATTATTTTTAAATAGGCAAAGATCCCCTATGGCACTGGGGGTGCTCACCTTTCACTTTGGCCCTGATAATGGAAGGAATGCCTAGCTTTCCCTTGCAGTATCTGGTGTCTCAGTAATGGCAGTAACAGTTGTCTCTCAAGAGATTCAGCTGTAACTGCCATGAAGAATAGAAGGCAGAATAAAATCCAGACCAATCACTTCTGTCCAGCAAATTACTTGAGGGTAAACCTCAGGCCTTGAGGCTTATTTCTGATTATATATGCATAGGATTGTGTTGTGAGTCTTCTTCAGTGACTAGCAAAATTCACCCTCTGTTGCAGGAGTGAAAAATCAAGAATATTTGTGGGCCTGGGGACAGCTGAGCAATGTAAAGTTTGGGGACAAAAACACAATGTGCCCCTTTTCACCCCTGTCTGGTTTGAATTTCCACAAAATTGATTCCTAGTGGGTGCATAATTCACAGAAGGAATACTCTCCCAAATTTCACTTTTCTAGGTCTAGTGCTTTGGGCTGGACATTGATGAGTGGGAAAGTGAGTGGCTCTTCATTTTTATATATACACAGAAGAAGATAAGGGGATTTACATCCCTTTACCTTCTGAAGACTTCTTGTCTTCCATTTTTTGGATTACCATATTTCCCAGCTTATAAAACACACTTTTTTCTCCTCAAAAGGGGGGGGGGGAATGTCTGTGCGTCTTATAGAGTGTTAGGGCCAATCCTGGAGCACCTTACCCCCATCATGTCATATGTCGTTGGATTCGTATTGAAGAGCAGAATCCAGTGCAACAATCAGTTTTGAGATATCTCCTTTCTATCAGATGTTATGGCCAAAAAGGTAAAAATCAAAAATATAAAAACAAAAAAAAATACTTTTTTTGGCAATTTTTTTAAGTGGGTAGGAATTTTGGCTTGGTAGGGTAGGAATTTTGTCCTGGGGGTAGGAATTTTGGCCTTCGGATTCAGGAATTTTGGGTTTGGCATTTTGTCACCCTGGCACAGTTGCAATCCTAAGCAGCCTTCCCTGGCTTGGAGTGTTGGTCCAAAGTAGACATGCACAAGACCTGGTCCCTCCTGCTCCATGCCTGTGCCTCCCTTACTCTTCCCTATCTATCTAGATCTCCTCACCTTTCCCTACCTACCCCCCAAAAGAACCCCCCCAACTTACCTGCCTTCCTGGACCATTTCCAATGAGATTTGTGCAAAATGTTGGTGTCTGATCATTTGCAATGAGATTTGTGCAAAAGTCACAAATCACTGACACTAGAGATGATGAGTTTTTGAGGTTTCCAGAAAATTAGAAGAGTGCTTGAAGCTTAAAGTCTTTCCTCATTTTGTTAATGACAGTGATAATGGTTCTTAATACCACTGTTGACTTTACATGGTTGAAATATTATTCTGCTATATTTTATTAAATATATTAGTACAGCATTTGGTTCAGAATATTTTTTTCTTGTTTTGCTCC
Source organism: Cryptoblepharus egeriae (assembly GCA_030015325.1). Classification (NCBI taxonomy): domain Eukaryota; kingdom Metazoa; phylum Chordata; class Lepidosauria; order Squamata; family Scincidae; genus Cryptoblepharus; species Cryptoblepharus egeriae. The sequence goes on along the minus strand of JAREYC010000001.1, from coordinate 63,065,605 downwards.
TCTAAACTTTGGTGCGTCTTATGGTCCGGAGCATGTAATAAGCCGGGAAGTATGGTACATACCTAGCTCAAATGAAGTTCTATAGTTACTTTCCATTTCTCCCTCCTCCTATCTCTCCATTTCACCCATTTTCCACCCATGTTATCAGTATAATTAAGAAAAGCTGAAATTGATTTCCATAGATAATTCCTAAGCTGTCCAGCTTTTGTCATTGTATGGGATTCCAAGAATGTAGCACTTGATATGAAATTTTACATTGCGGGAGTAAAATTTCAAGAACTTTTGTGGGCCCCAGGCATAACATATAAGTAATCTCTAAGCTCCTCTGAGATTGCTCCAGTGAAAGAAGTATTATATTTACTTCCCAGGGAAAACAGGCATCTTTATCTTATCAAAACATATTTTGTTAATATATTTTAATACATTTTGGAAAATATAGAACACTGATGTAATTTCACTGTAACATTACAGTATTTCACACTCCACTAAGTTCAGTACTTATAAAAATTAGCTGAATATGCAGTTTTGAAATGTTGGAATTCAAAACGCTACACTTCAGATTTACAAGGTTTGTCACAAAATGTATTGTTACAAAATTTCTTCCCTGCTGGAATAAGGATAAAGGCCTCCTACATTTTTTCTTGATTTGTCCAGAAAATTCACGGGTCTTATTACAGTTTTTCTCTGTTTATGTCCCCAGATGGAATGCCATTTGTTTGGTGGACTGGTCGTGGAAATGAAAGGCATGCTTACTGGGGAGGGTCTCCTCCTGGAGTTCAGCAGTGTGCATGTGGATTAGAAGAAAACTGCTTGGATCTGAGATATTTTTGTAACTGTGATGCAGACAAAGAAGAATGGTAACTATGGAAATTTGACTGCCATTTAAATTTTTCATAAAGAAACATATGACTAATTGTACCAAAAGGCTATACCTTAATTGCAATGTGTACTTCTGAACAGCTTGTGCATGCTTGGTGGACATAGAAGATGTGTTTGCTGTTTGACAAGCAGCATTGTCCAGGGATTCCCAGCAATTCTTAAAGGTGCCGGAGTTTGAACCTGAGATCACCTATATGCAAAATTTGTGTATTACTTCACTGAAATGAATGCAGCAGTCTATGCACACAAGTGACCCTTTGTCTTTATCTGTGTATGTGTCAGTCTCTACTTTCAGCTGAACTCCTTTAAAAATATCCAGTTTGCTTGAGAAAAGCAGTTAAGCAAAAGTATTTTTGTACATTTGCTTACACTGAATTGCTGATGCAGGATTTGATTTGGGTTTGGAGAGAGAGAAAAGGCTGAATATAGCACATGATACACAAGATAGATAGAAGTCCTGCTATTTATGCACAAAAAGTTCTTCAAACTTTAAAGAATAAGGATTTCTTTCACTTTTCTACATCTGACCCAGATTATGGAGAGGGGAATTATGGTGATGTCATATAAATCAGTGGTTAACTGAAAAATTGATATAGGAGAACTGGAAAATGAATAAAAAGAGCACAGCTAAAATTACCTGCTGTATAGAATGGCTTCTGTAGTAGGAGATATTAAGAAGATGTGGCATTTTCAGTTTAAAAAGGAAATGGTTCAGTCAGTGCTGCTGTGATGAGTTTAACTTGTTGAAATATTTGGATCAGGGATAGTCAATATAGAGCCCACAGGCCATATATAGCCCCAAAAAGCATTTCCATTGAACAAAGTGTTCTTATTTTCTTCAGTAATTAGTGAATTTCAGGGGAGCAAGAAACAATGGATGAGTTTTCTGATGTCCCAGGATAACCTGAAGGAATTCATGGAGAGTATCTGCAATAGACTAGACCATTAAGTTACCAATCCTCACCCCATCCAACATTGGTGCTGATGCAGATACACTGATGAAGCCCACACTGCATTCAGTGGTTTGTGGGGTGCAATGGACAGCTGGGAGAAGATAAATAATTTTTTTTACTTACCTCCCAGTAGGCTGCCCATTGGTCCCTATTGCCTATTGGTCCGTATGTCAGCCTTTTTGCAGGTGACAGAAAACAGGCAGAGCAGCCTGGAAAAGAGGGGGATAGTACCCTGGTACTGAGATTGAACTCAGTTGCTACTGACATTGAACTCCTCCAGGCCCTCTCCCCTTTGTTCACCCAAACTCCATCTGTCTTCTTTTTTTCTACCCATGACATGTCTCCACCTCCAACTTCCTGGCACTTGCATACATTTTAAAAACCATTGCTATGCATATCCCATGACCTTCAGGGCTGCAGTGGCTCAACTGGTTAAGATACTGTGCTGTAGGGTGGGGTTCAAGACCTGGGTGCTGCAAGATATAGTGAGCTCATGTCCTTAGCCCAGCTCCTGTCAACCTAGCACGCAAATGAAAAAGCATGCAAATGCAAGTAGATAAACAGGTACTACTTTGATGGTCATGTGACCATGGAGATGTTTTTCGACAGCACTGGCTCTTGGCTTTGAATTGGGGATGTGTGCCGCATCCAACTGTCCTGGCTGGTGCCTGTATAGGCAGTAGGGCAACCTGCCATGGACTTTTACCTTTTTTTACATTGGTGATAGTGCGCAGAAATGTGCAACATAGCAGTCCGGCTTTCACACTGCTACTGTACAGCTGTCAGCACCAGTTGTAAAAGATGCTCTGGTAGGGCAAGGAGCCACATGCTGCTAGTGCAGCATCAGTAGAAAGGCCAAAATTGACAACAGTGATAGGGAAAGCTGAAGGGGGTTAGGGAGGTAGAACAAGACAGTGACAGGGCGAGTGATGGGTGGATTAAATCCAAGAAGGGTATGTGTTTGATAGTTGAACTGAAATTCTTTTTCCCATTTCTGATCTCACAATGTGGGTCCACACAAACCTGTGTTAGCTTATGTTCAAGTAGTGCTTCCATACTGTGAAGGCTTACCCCTAGGTAAGAGAATAATTCCTTCTTATGCACAGATGACATCCACAACTGCAGTAGTGCAGCATTTTGGCATTGCTGTACCAGCAGGGAGGCAACAAAATTGGTCTCCTTAGTCAATAATTAGCTCAAGAATCCCAGTTCATAAGCAGCCAAGAGCATAATCACAAAAATAGTTGTACCTGGAAAATATAGAAGACAATTGCTGCTGTGCTTAGTTGTCTGTAGCATATGTATAACCAAGACGTTTTCAGAAGGGGAAAAAACTTACTTTTGTGTTTTAATTCCTTGTGTCTCCATGATGGCATCTGCACATCATGTTAAAAAGCTAACATTTCTACTTTTAAAAGAAATACCACACTTATTGTTCTCAAGTTCAAGTAAGGCATGTTCCTAGAACAAGAACTTGGATTATGTGTTTCTCTGTAGATAAGCTGGCAATTGGCAACCAATAAAGCTTATTTTGAAGGCCAAGTCTGCCTTGCCTTCTGCACTGCGCAGGAAAACATGCATTCCCTGTCACATCAATCAGCACTAGCAACTGCAATTTGAATGAAAAATGTTTGCTTCCTGCACGAGATGTCACATTAAACTGTATTCCAAAGCTCAAAAAAGAGAGACTAAAAGGCATTCTAAATGTCACTTGTGGCCATGCCCTTCTCCCGTTCTCAAAACCCTAAGCTGTCAGTGGGAGTTATCAGTGAAAAATGAAGAACACACAAGGCAGATTTTTTCTCTCTTTTTAAAATGCTACTTGAGGCAAAAGAGGACAAGCATTTTCCCAGGCATATGGAGAGTGCACTCTGAAACTCCACACATGTCTTAGGATTCTGAACATGCACATTTTCAGTTCAGATATGAGACAAGCCATACCAAAAGAAGCACGAGATTCCAGAGTCACAAATACACACTGCGCAGAGTCACAAATACACACTCAGCACAGAGGAAGCTTGTTATTCTAGATTAGAAACTGTGGAAAAGCACAGATTCAAAATCTACTTGTGTCACGTTTGGACTGTTTTCTCTTTTTTTGGCAACTGCTTGATGGTCAGAATTGTTGTTGTTACTACCATTATTCCTAACTATAACAAGGACAGGTTACCAGTCACAAATCTCATAGGCATCAATTATATTATTAATTCTTTCAGTTTTTAGTGTGAGCCTCTGTGAAAGACAAGGCTAGATGGACAACAGAACTAACTTAATGATCAACAGCCCGAACCTACTTAACCACTACTCCCCATGCATCCTTGCCACCAAACCATGCCCTGAATCCTGTTGTGGACGTCAATCCCAGAGGTCTCCTCTGGATAAGGGAACATTTGTTATTTTACCTGTTGATAAGTCCATGCTGCCCCATTGAGTCTGCTCAGACCTCCACTGTCTACTTTGCTGTCAAAAGTCCAAGTGGACCTGGGAAGGTAAATCAGGACAGGAAGGTGGATAGGATATTGGAGATGCCACACTGCTGCCAATACTGTCCCTTTCCTTGCCTCTATCTGCCTGACCATATCCCACACTGTTCCCTCCTCCATTCCACCTACACCTGCCTCCCTCCTGCTTTCCTGGCATCATGAGTCATGAAGGGCACATGGATGCTCACCATGTGTGGTGAGGATCTTGCTGTGCTGGATGATGAACAATAGCAGTAAATGTATGTAGAGGTAGAAAACCTCAAAATGCCTGATGTGGGGGGGCACCTGGGTGCAGGTGTCAAATGTGCTTCCTGAAGCATCCAGTGGACCACTGTGTGATACAGGAAGCAGGACTAGATGGGCCTTTGGCCTGATCCAGTGGAGGCTCTTCTTATGTTATTAGGACTTCATGCTGCCAAAACATTAGTTCAGGCAGCTAAATTTCCTCATAAGATTGGTCCAAAAGACTTCCCTTATGTTATTGTCACATGTCTCACAGTGCAATTCTAGATTGCACTTAGGCCAGTGCAAGTCCTATGCACAAGTCACTGTTGAGGGCCTGTTACTCTCCCCCTGCTAAATCAATGAGGAGCACCCACTTGAAATAGTACTTCTTACCCAATTAGTACAGTTGGCTACAGTGTGCAGGAAAGAAACACATGGAGCTACCTGATTACCTTCTATTGCATTTATAATCAATCATCTGTCCTAGTCTCTAACTTTCTGAATATGGAGTTTGTTACACTGGCCTCTTTCCCATTTGTATAACTGTAGACATCTGCTGATGGCACACTTCCCCCCCTTCCCCCAAGTATCCTGTATCTATCACAAATTTCATTAACTATCTATGCCGCTGAGTTTACCTTCCCGCTAGTGGTTTCATTAATGTAAAAAGGGAAGATATACCAATAGGATACCATAAGGGATGAAATTATATTTAATGACACCATTGACCTACCATCTGTTAATGGGGGAAAAAACTGTGAATAGTTCTACCTAGAGACCTACCCAGTTTAGAGTAGTCCAAGCTCTCAGAATGTAAGCAAATGAACCTTTTTCAGTTATCTGTTTCTGTCTATGCAGATAAGGAAATTTTTTTCTGAAAAATTGTTGTCCCACTTTTCTTGTCAGTTATTGCTTGTATATAATTCATCATACAATCCAGTTGCTTAATGCTAAACTGGTCAGTTTTTTCAGAATTAAGAGACTGCATATGAAATATATTGTCAATAACACCCAGGTAATAGCTATCTCATTTGCATGGTGGACACATTTATTATGCGGTGCTATCACATCTTATTTTTTATATTTACCTGGCAGGCTTTATTGTCATTTAAGTGGGTACTACTACAATAACTCACAGCCCAATCCCATCTAAAAAAATCCATGACAGTGAAACCACACCACCAAAGCATGAGCTTCCAGAAGCATAGCTAGGTTGGCTGGGGGGCAGGGGTTGGTGATGCGATGATGCCCCCTACAGCATTGCATCACCCAATGCATATGCTCTGTCACCCTCCCCTCCCCCACTCCCCGATTTATGCATGGTCCTGACCCTGGAAATGGCTCCATTTAAAGCCTTATGGGGATGATGGTGGGTGGGAGTGATGATTTTGCTGTATTTACTGTGCATCACAGGTAAGCACTCACATTGTGTCAGCAGCCCAGCTGCTTTCAATGGCAAGTCACATTTTGCACTGTAAATTGTGCTGCATCACTGAAATGTGCATTCTGGTGAAGCAGCATCCCGATAGGATTTGGCTATTAAACAGTGTAATATGCAGTTTAAATTTTGCAGACTCAGATCTGAGAGAGACTCACTAAACTATGGCAGATTATATTGGTAGGCATTAAGGAGTATCAGGTCTCCAGGGGCCTTGTCACATAAATAGTTTAGTGTGTAATAAATTCACATTTGTTACTCACCTCCACATCATCTTCCTGATATACATAACTCAGGGTTGCACCTCTGTTGTAGGGATTTATGCCTTTCACATACAAAAATACTTCAGTTGGTCTGAGGTCCTGCAGAGAAATTTTGTGCAACTGCCACTTCAATGACTGCACATATTGTTTTGTGACAACAACAAAATGAGTCTTACTCTCAGGAAAATGTCTTTAGTATTGCAGCCTTAGTTGCAAATCAGAACTCCTCTGCTTAGCATCTTGCCTTTGTCACAAAATCATTCTGTGGCCCTTGACAAGCCCTCTTTCTCAGCTTCAGCTGCAATATAGGGACAAAATCATTGTTAGTGTAACTGCAAGAGAATGTACTTGAACTGTTTTGCAGGATACCAATAAGTATTATTTTTATTATTCCCTCTACTAAAGTACCTATATTGTTCTTTCCTGTCATGACACCTTGTACAGGTTATGATGTAGGTGGATGTGTTTGTGCTGTGCCCACCTTTTTAATAACCCAATCCTATGTAATTTGTACTGTAGATCAGTGGAAATGCTCACACCAGATCTACAGATATGGAGGATGCCTGTAAAATCAAACAGGTTTCTGGAATAATGGAAGAAGTGGATGTGTGTGCTCACCTTAGTGTTACATCTATATGGTCTGATATGGCAATAGCATCAGACTGACTTCAGTTCCAGTATAGTAAAATGCCATGTAAAGGCACAAAAATTGAGCTTCTGCAGTGCCATTCAGATCCACCTATGCAAAATGTTGACAGGTGTACTCCCCACCCTGTAAGGCAGTGTTTCTCAAAGTGGGGGTCAGGACCCTTTTGGGGGTCACCTAGAGCTTTCCTGGGGGTCGCCTAAGGACCCCTGGTGCAGGGGGCAAGGTCAGGCTTGCCAGACCTCCGGCTGTAGCTGCACGCACACTAGGGCTGACTGACAGCCTCAGGGCCCAATCTTATGCATGCCTACTCTGAAATAAATCCCATTATAGTCAGGGGGGCCTTTACTCCCATGTAAATGTGGACAGGATTGCAGCCTCAGGGCCCAATCCTATACATGCCTACTCTGAAATAAATCCCAGTGTGTTCAATGGGTGCATAGAACACACATTTCATTTGTAACAATGAAAATACATCCTTCTTATTGGATATTTACATTACAATTCATAACAATAGCAAAATTACAGTTATAAAGTAGCAAGGAAAATAATTTTATGGTTGGGAGTCCCCACAACATGAGGAACTTATAAAGCGGTCGTGGCGTTAGGAAGATTGAGAGCCACTGCTGTGAGGTATACTCCCCACCCTGTAAATGGGAGAGTGTCATGGAGAAATAGGGAGTGCCAGTTGGGAGGAGGAAATGAGGAAATTGTAGCAGCAGTGACCTGATCCATCTCATCTTTCCCAGGCCACCTCACCATGCCCTCTTTCTCTCCTCACACCAGCAACATAGATGGATCCAATAACCAAAGATGGCCAGAAGCCCTACCCTGAATTATCTCTAGTTGGCTTGCTGGTTTCCCTCTTTCCACCTTTCAATGTAGCACCAGCTGGCATGGTTGAACCATGGACAGTACTGGGACATAGGATTGGAGTGTTGAATCCTGCCACCTCCTACGCTTTCTGCAGGCAGGATTCAACAGTCCAATCCTACGCTTCCTGTAGGCAGCGGATCCTAGCTGGTTAGAGACTGTGCTATACCCTGAGTGCTGTCATTGCTTTCATATCAGCACAACAGTTTCCATGCTGATGTGCTGATGTGTGGGCACAGTAGCTAACAGGAACAAGGTGCGCCTACCAGTGTTTACAGGAGTTGAGATCCACCACAATGTATTTGCTAATGATCCATCTCCAGGGATCCTAAGGAGGGGCATTTTCTATAGGACTTTTTTATTTTTGCTCTGTTTCCTCAGAATTCTGTCTTGCTGCTTTGCAGGGAAATAATGAGAGAGGAAGAGGATGCTTCAGACGGCTTCTATCAATACACAGACATTAAATACTGGAAGTTTTAACTCTTTGTGGTTTTAATATTTTCATCATTAGGTTCATTAGTGATAGCACACAATTTGTCTACTTCAGATTCTTTTAGAAATCAAAGTAATTATAAAATGAATATGCAGCTATATGATGTGCAAAGCTAACTGTGGAGATTTCAGCTTTTATTGATATGCCTTTTATATACGTGTTTATACCTAGGACCAACGATACTGGCTTCCTTTCCTTCAAAGACCACTTGCCCGTGAACCAGATAGTTATCAGTGACACAAATAGACCTAATTCTGAAGCGGTATGGAGAATCGGTCCATTGCGTTGCTATGGTGATAGTGAGTATCAGCTCTTTTCAGTATCCGTACGTGCTGACGGCACAAGAACAAGATAAACTTTTCTTCTATGGAATGCAGATTCTGTAAAGTTATGTCTATGCCCAACGTTTTTCAAGAAGCATGGCCTTAACACTTAACTTACACACTGATTTTTGTATCACCTACGACCGCCAGGGTCCAATGGAGTCACAAGTTCTTAGCAAAAAATAATAATAAATTCCATTTAAAAAACACAACACTAACTTCCAACGGGGACCCAGAATGTAGTAAGTGAGTGAATGTAAGGAGTTTGTTTTCAGGGTCCATTCACAGAAGCTGTATATATGAAATGCCCTACATGTTCACAGCTCTCTTTCTGTGAAGAGAGAATCAAACTGCAAAGTTTGAATCCAAACTGGAATATTAGGTAATACATTTTTGCCCTGATCCTATTAGGGACCTAGCAGAGTATATATCTATCTGCTGCCATTAGTTGCCTTGCATTGATGCTAATGTTCTTTTGCTCCACTCTTGAATCACTGGTCATAAGGCTGTAGGCTCTGTCTTTATGCCAGAAATGCTCAGACACTGCCAACAAAGCTGAGATAGTAGTGGAGGTTGTTTGTTGGTAGATCAAAGTGGGAAGTAGGTTACACTGGGGGCATTTCAAGGGAGGAATGGATTATCATTCCATATAATGATAATCTTATATTATCAACTTTCCCAGCCTGGAACCATTTTCTTCAAACTTTCTTTCTTCAAACACCCACAAAAGATCTGATGTGGGTCCAAGGAGGTCCATAGGCAACCAGGTGGCCTACTAAGAGATAAGCCACTTAAATCTCACTGGCGGTCTGGTTCCCCACCATCATCACAGCATCCAGAGCATGCTCCATCAACAGTGCTACATGGTGGTGAGGAATAAAATTAGGCTATTAGGCTGTGATACTATGCACACTTCCATGCAAATGAGTCCTGTTGAATTTAAGGCCTTTAAGGCCTACCTAAGAATTTAAGGCCTACCTGGTTCTAAGAACAGGTACATAAAATTGCACTCAAACTTCTTGTAGAACAACATTTTGTGAATGGATTTCTTTTACAATATTGCTGCCATAGACTGCTGAACAGACTATCCTTCTCTATGACCAGTTAAAATAATATACATTTGTTTTTGTAACATTTATTCATTACCTGCTTCTGATTAACTATAGAGAAGATTGTTGTTATTTGCAGGACAGTTTTGGAATGCAGCCAATTTCATCACTGAGTCCTCCTATCTTCATTTTCCCACCTTCCATGGAGAGTTCAGTGCAGACATTTCCTTCTTCTTCAAAACCACAGCCCTATCTGGGGTCTTTCTGGAAAACCTTGGAATGAAAGACTTTATTCGAGTTGAAATAAGCTGTAAGTGAGAATCTTGTGCTGCATTATTTGTTCAACTTACCTGCAATGAAAATAGGAGCCTGCACCTATGTTGTTCTTGAGCATTTTTAGAAAGGGTTTTGAAGTGATTGGAATTAGTTTTAAAACTGGAGAACATCACCTTTAAGGAGATGTTCAAATACTACTAGAATTGTGGAGGAATAAGTGGAGAAGTAGAACAATTTCAAGTCTGCATCTGACATCACCAGAACCAACCATGTCATGTTCTTTGAGAGGATTTTCCTGTTGACTGTCAAATCTTAGCCACCCACAAGAAGACCTGAGACTCCAGACCATATCAGCTACTAGATTTCTTTATCTTCTTGAGGAAGATAATCTGTACTGGCTGTTTTTTGTTTTATTTTGCATTGTTCGTTTTCACTTTTGGGAATAAGTTCCTATTATAAGCAGGGACACCATGAATAGTTATGCTGCAGCTAGCAGGCTCTAACAGGTAGAAGAGTGAGAGGATCAGCTGAGAACCAACATTTATGTCATTCTCATTATAATCTTCAGCAACTGACTGCATCAGCATTTCAGTATTCAACAAGGCCCTAAAAGATGCTGTTCTGAAGGGTGATATTTATTTTAATGAACAGGAATAGCAGAGATTTGCATCCTTCTGTGAGCATCAGAGTATTTACTGTGGTTAAGTAAGTAACTGTAATCACTGGTTGAAGATTGAGCAACAATTTGTAGGTAAAAATACACAGAATGAGAGCAGCAAAAGAGGCTGAAATTAAAGAAAGAAGATGACAATGTTGGAAGATTGTAATGCAGTCTCCCCCTCCTCTATTCCCCACCATGCATCCATACACCCATTTGATATTATATTTTCCCATAATTTTTCATTGTTATCTGCCTACTGATTTTAAGGGGACAAGCACTTGCAAGTAGAAGGCTCTTGAGGGTGTTACTTTTCTAATTCCACAAACCTCTACCAGGTATAGAAATAGAAATGGATGCAAAAGAAGGTATATCACATGGTGTATCTCTTTGGAAGATGATGACCATCTTCTTGGAGTAGCCATGGATCACAAGCTGAACATATGTCAGCAGTGTGATGTGTCTGCAAAGAAGGCAAATGCCATTTTAGGCTGCATTAAGAGGACTGTAGCTTCCAAGTCATGAGAAGTTATAGTTCCTCTTTACTCTGCATTGGTCAGACCTCACCTTGAGTACTGTGTTCAGTTCTGGGCACCTCACTTTAAGAAAGATGCAGCCAAACTGGAGCAAGTCCAGAGGAGAGCAACAAGAATGATCAGTGGGATGGAAGGGAAACCCTACAAGGAAAGGTTGGGGGAACTTGGGATGTTCAGCCTGGAGAAGAGGAGGCTGAGGGGAGATATGATTGCCCTCTTCAGATACCTGGAGGGCTGTCATAGGGAGGAAGGGGCTCATTTGTTCATAGCTGCTTCTGAAAGCAGAACTAGAACCAATGGGTACAAACTGCAAGAAAGGAGATTCCAGTTGGATATCCAGAAAAAATTCCTGACAGTTCGGGCGGTTCAGCAGTGGAACAGATTGCCAAGGGAGGTGGTGGACGCTCCCTCACTGGGGGTCTTCAAGCAGAGGCTTGACGAGCACCTGTCGGGGATGATGTAGGAGGATTTCCTGCTGCAGGCAGGGGGTTGGACTAGATGACCTACTAGGTCCCTTTCAACTCTAGGATTCTATGATTCTATGACCAAGGCATCAATGGCAGCACTGGAAACAGGGTGCACGTTTGTCAGGAATTGCCTTGTAATTGTTTGATAGAACTGGATATAAAATGCAGGATTTATTCTGGAGGATGGTGTGTGTTGTGTGTGCTTCACAGTTCAGCATTCTACAGTGAAAGGTGGTTGTGTTTAGCCCAGTGCCAGCTCTGCTGTGTTGATGCTGCTTACACCCATCTGGAACAGTACACAGAATGGCTGCTTTCCACAGATGGTATATGAGATCAGTTATCAGTTGTTGTGCCTCTGCTGGTATTAGATGTTCTTGGCTGATGGCAAGTAGCACTTATGCAATATGCCTTTGGAAAGTAGTTGGCATGCAAAAGAACATGAAGTAAGACGATCCAAAACACACAGAGGGTCATAACGATTCTTTTTTTGTCGCTTGTCAATCATGCCACCTCATGCTGGCATTGAAGTGCAATTACTGTCCAGCGGATTAAAGGAAAAACTAATTGGTAGTTTTAACTTATCATTTATTCTGCTAGTTTAGCCTATTAGAGGAAGTGGGGAGGGAAACACTGCTGTCACTTTGGAGTGAAATAAGGTCCTTCGGTTCCAGATTCCGTCAGGCTGAATAAACGTAGAATGAAGTGCCATCATTTCATAATATGGTTATAATAACTTCAACATAAAATTTAATAAAATCAAGCCCCCAAGGCCCTTTGATTCATTAAACCCATGGTAAATGCTGTGGTGTATTATCACTAGGTAATGAGGTATGGTTTAGTGTTAATTGCACATCAAAGTCCTGTTTGGTTGACACTTCAGTGTGCTGTATTTCATTCTCAAGGGCCATTTAGGAAAAAAAGCAGAGCTTACTTTGACACAAAATGATGTCAAAATAATGAAATCTATCAAGATGATAGTTCAGCATGAAAAAGAAAAGGATCGGGTTGCATAAAATGTGAGCAAACCTGAAGTGAGCTGCCTCTTTGCTAGAGTTTCTTATTAGCCAATTTTCACAGCACATCTTGGAAACCAAATGGATGATAAAGCCATTTGTGGAGTGAAGAGCACAGATCAGCTACTGTGGATGTCAGTGAAGCTTGAATCTATATAGAATAAGGCACGTATAAGCTCACTGAGATCAAGGGGTTTAGGCAAATGCCAGAAATCATACCTGGGTAGTATTGTGTTTTGGAAAACATATTGACTTCAGGACTCCTGCCTCAACCTTGTCCTGATAACCTGCAACAAGGTCTATCTGGGATTAATTTGTTTTCCCTCAACTGACTGATTCTAGTCTTTCATGTTAAGGAAACAGGAACAGGTTGCCAACAAGATGGGTCAGAGCTTTTGCCCCAAGAGGTTTGACAGTATCCAGCTGTGGGCTCCATATAGCTCAATATGCCTTGTCTTTCCATGTATTGATTTTCTTTCTGCTGGCCTTGCACCTTCTGTAATCTTGCTGCTTATCCTCCTGTTGACACAAGCCTTGCCTTCAGACTGTCTTTCTGGAATTAACTATGACTGAGATCCAATACTCTCTTCTGTGGCTGCAATCCTAAAGACACGTTCCTGGGAATAAGACCCATTGAGCACAGTGGGCTTAGTTTTGAATAGTCATGATGAGGGTTGTGCTCTAAATCTGTAACAGAACACAAATCTTCTCAAGACTTACCTCCTAGCTCTGAGCCTGCAGATGATTCAAGCCCTAACAAGCTCATTGCAAGGAAATCAGAAAAGATGTAATTGAGAACAAGAATTTTCACTCTCGGGGTTGGTACAGAAGAAACACAGAATACAAAGCATGTCCTGAGGCATTTCAAATAAGGTCACTTCAAATGAGATATGAGAGGTTTTTCCTCACTTTAATTCATCAGTTAAGATGCTTTATTTGTGCTGCAAGAAATCAGATAGTTTGTCTTGTGGAATACGTCTCCTCTTGTCAACTTTTACGATCCTCTGATTTGTTTGGCTCAGGATACCAATCCTCATTTCCTTCTGTTTTTGTTCAGCTTTTGCAGTGATGGATTGAATGATGATAATACCAAATCTTCCTGATTCTCTTTTGTTTTACGAAAGGAATTAGAGAGAACTTTTCTGACTTCAGTTTTTTAAAAAGGTAGACAATCAAAAGAAGAGAATTTAAAGAAGATTTTTGAAGGCGCCAGTCTGATTGGCAGACTATTGCAGATTTGAATAGATGTTAGATATACAAATACTTTTAAAAATGGATAATTTTTTTTCTCAACAATTGCTCTGCCTCAGCAATTCATATCTCTAAAAATGCAAGTTTTCAGGTAGTAATTGGGTGCCCAATCGTACCTAATACCCAACACCACAATGCAGAAGCACCAGTGAGTGATTCATTCAGCAGGAAGTTTCAGCCTTAGGAGGCATCCTTGGGTTAGGGAAAATTTTCCCTCTTGTATATGCCCAGCTGCCAAACCTACTTCTATCTGCCCAGGAATTACATTACTTATTAATGTAACAGCCCAATCCAGAGCAATTATTCCTTGCACATAAAAGGAATAGTTCTATCTATCACTAGGCTGGAGCAACTGCAAGATGCTCCAGCCCAGTGACTCTGGAAGAGGCTTAGGGCAGAGCAAGGCAACATAGGGTGCCCTAAGAGAGGTGGACCTGCTCTGCCCTAACTGGGGCAGCCTAAGCAGCTCAGGAGAGGCAAGTTGAGGGCATGTTGAGCATTGCCTAGGGCAGAGCAGTTACTCTGTATCCAAAGCCTGTTTCAAGGAAGAAATGCCCTCTTCCAGTTCCTCAGAGATATACCACCTCAGGAGCAGGTATAGTAATGAGTAGACCCATAGGAGTCCATGATAAGGCCTGAGTAAGAATGGTAGTGTTGACCAAAAATCTGAGTTCTTGGCCAGCCTGGCTGCAATCCCTGCCTCTCAACCTCAGGATATGGCACAACTATGGCAGCCCACTAACCTCAGGATACAGCAGGCCACTCCAAGCATCCATCTTGCACTAGAAGAACTGCAGCTGTAACTGGTTGTCAGGAACTGCTGGGCTTCCTTATAATGTAGGCACCACAGCTGTTCCTTCTTCAGTGTGATCTGAGGGGGGTCTACTCAGGAGCAAGCCCTCCCCAGCTGTCACTGACTTAGCATGCTCTGGAGCAGTTAGGGCAGCCCAGGCTTCCTGACTCTCTGGATACAGAATAGTTAGGAGAGAGCAGTTAGGGCAGAGCAGGTTGAACTTGCTCTGGATTGCGCCATAAGTCTGCCTGGACAAGTGAAGACCAATTAGGCCTAGGATTCGGAGTGCACAATCTCTCCCCTTTCCTTCCCACTTTGCTGCCCTTTAAATTAGTGCATTGCAACTTTTTTTTGATTTATCATTCTGTAAATATTTGTACATTTTGTACAACATTCTGTAAATGTATCGTTCTGTAAATATCACCCATGAAAATATTTGGAAAAAATATAATAAAGGTGTAAAGGTGAAAAAAGCACAAAACTGAAATCAAAGGAAATAATTAAAACTTTGAATAGAGCAGAGGCAAAGAGATCTGTGTGACCCTAAAATGTGCTCTGCCATTGAACAAGTGCATATATTATTGCAAAAGAGGGCACCAAATGGCAGAAGAAAGAAGAAAATACTGATTTAAACCATGGGGGAAAATGCAGTGTCAGGAGCTTCTCAATGTCAGGTTTTTGTATCAATCAGTGGCACAAATCTAAGCAAGCAGGTCTGGTACTGGGTACCTGAGAACATGGGTTGGACCCAGCACATATTTGGTCCCAGTCCCTCTTCCTCCTCCCTACTCTCCCAGTACCTGCCTTCCCCTGAAACACTCCTGCCTGCCTGTTCCCACCCTCACCACGCTCCCCCAGAAATGTGCAAGGGCCAAGTTTGCCCCACACAAACCTATTTCTCCCTGGCATCAGTGACAGCACAGGGAGGACAGCACAAATCAATGCACCAGCCTACCTCTCCCATGACTGTTGTATATGTGCTTTATAGCACTTTTGCTACACTCTTCAGGTGGTACCGGGGGCTTGCACTAGTCAATAGGGCATTCTGGATAATGGCCATAGAGAATAATCCTGTGCATGTGTACTTATAAGTCCCATAGAGTTCAATGGGATTTACTATAAGGCAAATGCATAAAGGACTGCTGTCTTACTGTGATCCTATCACCATAACTGTGTTCAAAGAATAATGGTCATGTACATACAAAGAGGAAAGTCCATTTCATTACTCCCAAAAAGAAATAGCAATATACCAGTATGTTAATTTTTTCCCCTGATACACATAATGAAAATGTTTGGCTCTTGAATCTGATTTACAATCAAGGTATCATATGGGAAAGAGAAAAGTGATCCATACTATATTGTTGTTTACGGGAAATGAAGCTAAAAGTATCCATCATTTCATTTGTATGAACATCAGATACTCAGCATTTTCCTTTTATGATTCTTACCAGCACCTAAAGAGATCACCTTCATCGTAGATGTTGGAAATGGCCCAATAGAAGTTACAGTCCAGTCTCCAGTGCCCTTGAATGACAACCAGTGGCACTATTTACATGCTGAAAGGAATCTCAAAGAAACCTCACTTCAGGTGGATGACCTTCCAAAGAAAACTATAGAGGCACCAGCTGAAGGACATTTCCGATTGCAGCTGAACAATCAGTTATTTGTAGGTAGGTTTATCTGTAAACTTATGGAAGTTTATTGATTTTTTTTTCAAATTTTGATGACCATTAAGGCAGAAAAATGTTTTCTTTGGGTAGCGGGTATTTAATGTTCTTGGTTGCTTGCTCAGTGAATTTCTGTAGAGGCTGCAGAGGCTCTACAGAGGCAGTTTGCCACTTCAGGTGCTTAACATTAACATCAGCCAGAAAAAGAAGATTGGTGACCTGAGGAATAATTTGTCTTGGATCTCTGCATGAAAATGAACTGTTACCAGCTCAACTAAGAACTTCTGCCATTCAGCAAGAAGAAGGGTTTCTAGCTTGGTGGTTGAAAAAAAAACATGCTTATGTTATATGTTAGACAGCCTGCAGCTGTCACTTGTGAAGATCCAATATAACAACATTCATCAGTGGAAAAAAATTTCCCTGAAATGGGTAGATAGGTTTTAATTTATTAGAATTACCAGGGGAGAGTTTGGAACTCGCCTCAGCCTGGCCTCTGTTTCTCAGGCAGTTGGAAAGGAATGTTGGCCAGGTGCGGATATACACACAAACACACAAGTTAAGGCTTTTATATGGATAAGCAGTTTATGAAACATTAACAGCACATCTTGTCACCCCTACCCTAATTAGATGGGTAGGATAGGTGTGTGTGTGTGTGTGTGTGTGTGTGTTTGTGTGTGTGTGTGTTTGTGTGTGTGTGAATTTATGATCACAATCGCTGGTATCCCATCAGTTGTTTTTTATAAGGGGATGGTAAATAAAGGCAACATAACTGCACCTTGAATGAGGGTATCTCAAATCTAGCTTCTTGATATATAGGTGGGCCTCAGTATCCAGAGGGGTTCAGTTACACACACACATACTCAAAAATTCCTGCAGATATGGAAACCACGAGTATGAGAGAACCCTATTTGAATAGCCCCCATACCTCTCTGCGCCCATTACCTTACCTTTTAATTATTACCACTGGAAATGCTGCTATTTCTTCCTAATAACAAAGTGACATTCGAGCCTTCACATGATAATCAGGAGACTAAATGAATGTTAAGAGGAAGCACTTCAGTTAGTCTCTCTCTCCAGCTAAAACCTGAAAGTACATCTCTGAAGCTACTGAGACTATGGCTACAATCCTAAAAACATTTTCCTGGGAGCAAGACCTACTGAACACAGTGGGGCTTACTTTTGAGTAGACATGGCTAGGACTGTGTTCATATTCTGACAAGCAGAAAGGCTGCATGCAATCTCCACATACCTGAGAATATCTCCTGGTCACAACCAGAAGGCACTTATGGTTGTGTCCATGAAATTGATTTGGCCCTCCAACCATTGGTAAGTCATTGGTAAATCACATTACTAAATTGTTATTAATGGTCTGGTAACCATGTTACTAGAATTTTTTTTTCATCCCCTTCGGAGACTTGCAATAATACTGTGCTGTTAATTTTGTAGCAGTAAGACTTTAAAAGCTACAGAACAAATCCATGAAGCTTCCAAACTGTCCTGAGTCCCCATGAGAAAGGCAATAAATAAATAAATAAATAAATAAATAAATAAATAAATAAATAAATAAATAAATAAATAAATAAATAAATAAATAAATAAATAAATAAATAGAACTAGTGCCCAATGTTCACTTTGACTCCTATCAAATTTATTCTGAGACTTGTCTTCCCTGATAGTACTATATATTGAACTCTCACTATACTGTCAAAAAGGAAGCACACTGGATGGAACAGTCCAAGTTTATACTTAGTCCCCCAACTCTAGCCCATCAGTATAGCCTCACTGAAGGATCATATTTTACAGTGTTTGAACTTATCCTGTTTGAACAGATCCTGTTTGAAAGGATTTACTACCCCTAATATAAGGATTTTACTTCTGTAAAAAGTCAATGATTAAAATCAAAACTGTCCATACTTTCTACCTTTCTTCTCCTAGGGGGAACTGCTTCCCGACAGAAGGGATTTATGGGGTGTATTCGTGCTCTCCGTCTTAATGGACAAAAACTTGATCTTGAAGAAAGGGCCAAGGTGACTGCTGGTGTCAAACCTGGATGCCCTGGACACTGCAGCAGTTATGGTAACCTCTGTCATAATGGAGGCAAATGCATAGAGAAATTCAGTGGCTATTCATGTGATTGCACCAGTTCTGCATATGAAGGACCATACTGTCGAAAAGGTAAATAAAAACTAAAAAAACCTAAAATTGATCTGAAGTTGTACAAAGTAACCGGATAACAAATTTTCACCATGATGTAGAAGAATTTTGATTTTAGTTACATTTTCCATTATTAAAACCTCTTGACAATTTTTTTCTATAAAGAAAGTTTCACTTTCATTTTTTTATTTTGAAAAAGTTCAGCTGAGTTAAGTTAAATCTCAAGGAGTATCAGAACATTCATTTCAGGATGCACATTTGGAAAGTGGAACAAAACTCAGAGGTGGAAAAATGAAGACTGTAAATCTGAAAGCCAGAATAACTTTTTTTCACCTGCTCAGAATATGGAGTTTATTTGATTCTGTGATAATTTATGCCTCCAGATAATCTGAGACATTGGAGTTGAGGGCAAGCCTGACTGTTCAAATAAAGCATCAACAACATAGTGTACTTTCTATTTTCATGTTTCCTATGCTTTGCTTTGTCATTATTTACACATCTTCCCAACTTTAAATATATGGATCTAAAGGCATAAGAAAGTGGTTTACAAACTCTCCGCGTGTCTGGGAACTGTTGTAAATTCCTGCAGGGAAAGGGAAAAGGCAAGTGATGTGACTGTTGCAATGATGTTGCTGCTGGGGGTAAAAGGGATTTCTGAGACTTACCTGAAATGGCCTTAGGTAAGTCTAAACAATCCCCAGCAGCACTGAGATTGCAGCAATTATTAAGAGGGCAAAGAGGTACTAGTTTAAGAACTTCTAGAGCTCATGCATTTTTCTCCATGGGGAAAATTATTCAAGCAGTTGGAAAAAAGGAAGTGCTCACATAACCTGCTTTTCCTCCAGCACCCAATGTTATTCCAAGCATAAGCCAGTGCCATCTGCAACATACACTTTCTCCCCCATGGAAATCAATAGGACATAAAAGTTGGATAGATATTTGACTCCTTTGTAAGCTTATCTTGCAGGGGAGCTTTTGAAGGCATTCTGGTTGATTTAGCAGCTAATCATTGACAAGCATTTCCAATAGCACTATTTCAGAAACCTCTGAAATAGACTTGATGGCTCTTTAGAGAAAACTGAGATGGTGAATAAGAGTCAAAGGTCTCAAGGGAAATGCTCCAAGAATCATGGAAGTTGCCTTACTGGATCAGACAAAAGGCCGATCTCAGTTGGTAAGACAGCAAACTTCTCCAAGAAGCTCATGAAGCTTGATGGAGATAGTCATAGGCTGAAAGCTGAACTTCTACTTAAGCCAGCCTAAGCCTTGGCACAAGTTCCATTCTGACCTGGAATGTCACAAAAGTGCTGTAAGTCACTTCTGTGCCACGCGTGGGGGAGGGGTTGGCCTATGCACAGAGATGACCTTGCCTCCCTATATCACCATGGAATGAGAAGATCAATAAGTAGTGCCAGCCTAGGTTAGCACTGCACCCATAGTTTCTTATGTCATTGGGGAATTCATTTGATTCCCCTCCTTGTAGCTCAACATAGTACTGTGCCAGTCCCAGAAGAATTCATGCCACTTGTTACTGCTAAAGTGTAAGCTAGGTGTAATTTAGGCCTATATCCTAAAGTGAAATTAAGCCCCTTGCTCCGGGGCAGTTAAGATGACTTTCCATAAGATAACACCCTTCGTTCATATTGTGATTGTGAATTCTATAAGTTCCATATGAAATTTTGTTCTGGTGGTATTTGTGAGTTCATGACAGGTGATACCACAATATGAGAGTCATTTTTAAGGTGCTGTAAGACACTTTGCTTTATTGCAAAAAAATCTAACATGGCTGTCCTTATAGGATGAGTTAATCATGTGCCTTATGGATAGGGTTGCCAAATGTCCTGAAAAATAGGGACAATCCTGATTTTTTGGGATTTGTTACTTACTGGCAAATGAGATGGAGGGTCCTGTCCCAATTTTGTGGAACAGAATTATGGCAACCCTATTTATGGAAAAGTACTTGCGTTAAATATACCTTATACCTTAGGTTAAAAAATATACCTAATATACCTTAGGTTAAAAATACCTCTCTACTACGGCCAGGATGCAAGTAGAACTTTAACTTCCTCTCCCATGTTACTTGGTGAGCCATTCTTCTTACCCCATCCAGCTTCAGTAGGTATATTGTATCTTTCAGGACAATAAATTGTCTTCCAGAGTCCTAAAGAGGCAAGAGAAGAAACACAGGCTATTAACCAACTTAATATTTCAGGACTGAGTTGCATATGAATTATTGGGACATTCAAAATCCCATATTTCATTGAACTCGAGGCTTCAGCAGAACATTCCATCAAGCTTTAATTATTTGCCAAGCTCAATAGGACAACTTTTTTGTGGCAGATTCATCTTATCATTCACCTTGGGAACAGCCTAGGAAATCAATATTCAGCAGTCAGGCGATTGTAAGTAAAATGAGATAGGGGGAAAAGGGGAAATGGTTTTCAGGGAACTGAAGACAATGGCCTCTTAGACATCTCACAACAGATGTTGCCTATACAGAGAAAAAAGAACAAATGTTTTAGATGAAAGGTTGTTTGGGGAATGTTCTAGTAATCCTCCGTAATCTTCCTCCATTACAAAACCCCAATCAGGAGCTGCTTGAGCATTTCAATTTTAGTTGCTATTCTTGAATTACAAATGACCTGCATATAGGCTGGGGACTAGGAAGTAATATACTGAGAATAGTGGAGCCCCACTGAATTCACTGAGACAAAATCCTTGCATCCTCTGTGTGTTTGTGTGCATGCATGCATACACGTGTGTACAGATGTACTTGTATAAATTGATTTCCTGCATTTCTATCCTAAACCTTGCTTAAGCTGAGACATTCTCATAGAGACCTAATACTGGGGCCCCATACTATCCAACTTACCAGCAAAGATACAGGCACCCCAATGCTATCTATGTGTGAGGCATTTTGAAGTGGAAGACAGTCATGGAGGCCTCCTCCAGATAAGGGAACATTTTTCCTCTAGTTCAGTGCTGCAGTATGGCTGCAAAGGTGAGAAAAGTTGGATAGAATTGGATCATAGGTCATGACACCTCCAGTTATTACTGTCCAGTTAATTATTTGTGTTCTTCTGACTCACAAGCATTCCTGATGCTTCCTTTTTAGAAATGTCCAATGGTGACAAATGATTTTTTTTCTCTGAATTTTTAGAGGTCTCTGCGCTTTTCGAAGCTGGTACATCTATTACCTACGTTTTCCAGGAACCTTATCCTGTGACCAAAAATGCAAGTACTTCTTCCTCTGCAATTTATGCAGATACCACCCTGTCCAAGGAAAACATTGCATTTACGTTCTTGACAGCACGTGCTCCAAGTCTCCTCTTCTACATCAACATCTCCTCTTATGATTATTTGGCTATTATTCTCTCCCACAATGGTAAGCATGAAGGCAGCACTAAAGTTGTGACAATACAACTACATTAGTCATTTCCAAGCATACAATATTGCATTCAGGGGAGAAAATGCTCAGCTTTTATGGGGGCTGACACCAGCCAACATACGTTTCATTATTTGTCTGGTCTTTTTTCACCCTTTGACTTTGCGTTTAGTAGTAGCAGCAGGCATACACAGTAATCCCTGAAGCAGAACGGACTACTGATTGTCACTCATCTAGGATTCATGGTATCATTGCTTGCCATTAATCCAGAGGAAGTCCATTTGTTCCACCAGATAGGCTGTTCAGTGAGCATCAAGCATGTCCATAGAACCATCTCCATTTTGGGTGGACCCTCTGGACACTGAAAAGCACAGCTGTAGCAGCTATTTCAAAATGTATTTCCAAAATAAAACATATCATTCAGCATATTTAAATCATGGTGATAGCGGAAAAAAATGTGGAAATGCTAATGTAGAAATGCTAATGTTCACCCTAGATGACTCAGATTTGAGCTTGATCTGGTGGACCTGGACATAATTTGAATCCCCACATCAAAATTTGATTTAACCATCTACCATGAATTTTAACCAGATTTTGGAAGGAAAGTTTTTAGGGCACAATCCAGAGTAACTATGGGGAGTCCTTGCTCCGACATAAGAACAATTTACTCTGGATTGCAATATGAATTTCCCATAGGTTTTCACTAGGTGGTGCCGTAACTACATCGACGTAAATATCTCGCACGTGCTCCCTTAGTTACTCTGGATTGTAAGGTTAGTCTGTTTCATCCTATTGATGGTTTACCCCATATATGTTCCTGGGAACTTTATTTGTGAAGCTTGTAAAATTGAGGCAAAGCCTTTTATCAATAATTGGGTCATTAAAAGCAGTGAAGTTCAAGTTATTCAGTGGATGCTGCAAATATTCCTTTTGGCTTTTCTGAAAAAAAGGCTTCAGAGTCATTCTGAGCAGAAACTGTTGTAGTGTATAAGTTGCATTGTCAACATTTTCTTCCTCAAATATCTGACATTTCGTCATGGCTTGATCAATTTTATCTCTGCACCATTTGTTTTTCTTCATCTCCTTGAAACTAAACTTCTTTGAAATGAAGCTTCTGAAGCATTCCTCGTCCTAATGCTGCCAGTTTATGCTTGATGTTATAACACTAAGCGGGCTATGAATAATAATAACTACAGTCATGGTAAAGGTGACAACAAAAGGTATTACTAGTTCCTCTGGGATGTTAATAGAAGATTGGAGTGTGCCATGGAAACGCCATGTTTCTTTGCCTCAGTGAGGGACTAGAGGCGTGCAGTTAAAATAAAATAACTGTTTTGTTTGTTAGTATGGTGGCAGGGTTTCCACCCTTCTAGATAAAGTTCTTTTTCTCGTGAGAGCCAAGCTGCTTTCTCATAGGCTGTACTGCTGTTATATCTTGCAAAACCCATCATCATAATAGGAAGGTGAATAGGAAATAGTGATTAAACTAGATACAAATACAAAGGCCAGTTTCTTTGATACCTTTTTGACTTGCATGATGTGCATGTATGATCAATGGCAAGAGTGAGTATAGAAAAAAAAAAACAGGTGAATAGGACCATAATTGGCTTCTGTTAAAGAAGTTACATCCTGTCCCTGAAATCTTCAAAAATATTTTATGCTCTCATAAAATAATTATGCTCTCAGTTTAGGAATTAAATTCTATTATTTGGCTGGAAAACCACCAACTTAGAGGAAGAAGTTGAGGTTTGTTTTCCAAATCATGAAAATAAATAGACAACTTGAATAAAAGTTTATGAGTTCTGTAACACTATGGACCTGGTTGCTATAAATATACACAGAAACATGCAGATTGATCAGACATGAACATGAATAGAGAGATGAATAACATGTATTCTGTATATCAAATATTTCCCTGCCACCTCTGCCCTGCCTTAGCAGTGGTTCAAACCATGATAAGCAGGTTATTTTTAAAAGGCTGCTTGAATTTTTCAGTGCTTTTATTTTACATTGGTTTTCAAGGATGTTGAGACTCAACCTGTAACTGTACATTAATTGTATTTATTTTACTTTTTAAAAAGTTTCTTGATTTTATCAAAAAGAAAAATAACACAAAGTGAGAAAAAAGGAGAAAGAATAAAGCAAAACAGAAATTATAAAAAACAGTATTGGAGATTATATGGTAATCACAGAATTCCAAAATTATATTTCTTTACTCTCATACCAATTCCTACAACATATATTTATTTTTTTCTATTGCTTATTGTGTTGTTTATAATACTGGAGTGTTTTAATACTAGAGTGTGTTGTTTATAATACTCAATTTTTGCTGCTAATGTAAAAAACAGCCAAAGATTTTTGGGGAAAAAACTACTTTTGGATTAGTTAAAACTTCTGACAGATAAGAAAACCAAATTCTGAAGTATTCCGAAGTACAGTATGTAAGTTGCATGTGAAGTATACAGAAACATCCGCAAGGACCATGTTGCATCACATCTCATAACTTTTTTATTGGCTGCTGTCCAGATGATGTAGTGCAGAAATATGCCTTCTTCATTTACTGAATTGGTCAAGAACATTTTTTACTATTTTTTTTCCTTAGGGCACTGTAAATTAATGAAGGGCCAACAGATGTACAAGAGACCCACACTCAGCAGCCAAAGGACTGTTAGATTACAGTGAAAGAAGAAAGCAATGCAGGCACTTGATAACTAATCTGTTCACTGTATCCTGGCAGCCCAATACTACCCATATATGCCATCCGGAATAAAATCCAGTTAACTCTGAGTCCCCACTAACAGGCCTCTGTATTAGCTTGTAGGCAGCAAAGGACACTCAGAATAAGGCTGAACTTTTTTCCCAATGTATGCATCCTCTGCAGTAGATTAGATATGGCAGGTCATTTATCTTCATGTTACTCAAGGTTTCTCCGAAGACCTGCCTTTAGCCAGCATTGCAAAGTGATCTGTTGAAAATGCTATGTGTAACACCTCTAGGGTACTCTTGTTTTGTGAGACACATAACATATTGCTATGAAAGGCTGGATGGAGGAAGATCCCATCCTTTTACAATAAGATAGTGGTCCTGACTGTGTGCGTAAGGTGGTGTAAGTTACAATTCGAAACACACTTTCCTTAAAATATGCACACCAATCTAGGTTATGCGTCTTAAGAGTCTATAAAAATTAAGAATAGATATACAGAATTTGTAGAATACACAGATGTGTAAATGTTTGGCTGCAATCCTAGCCTACAGTTAGTTCAGCCTAAGCCCCACGACAAGTCCCATGCTGATCTGTAGGTATCATAAATGTGCTGTAAAGCACTTCTTGCCACTCCTAGGGGAGGGGTAAGGCAAGTGCACAAACATGTGCTTGCTTCCCCGCATAGCCCCAGGAATGGAAAGACCAATGATTTATGCCAGCCTAGGTTAGGATTGCACCCTTATAGATGCAAATCCAGGATTATTAAGAAATCTTCTGATAAAATAAGACTTTTTAAAGCTTTCTGGGGGAAAAACAAAGCCTTTAACAGCCCAACCATATTCTTCACCATTGACAACAAGGTAGCTGTGTTAATGCAGTGTGTGCTTCATCCAGTGGTGGAAAGCCAACCAGAGGTAAATAAAAAACTATGTTACTTACCTCCATGCAAGTCTCCTGGCCATTTAATTGTCTCCTCAAACTCATAATAACTGTGAACCTGGTGTAAGTCTTAGAAGAGAAAAGAACTGCTCATTTGTGAGCTCTGAACCAACTTCTCCAGATTAAATATGCTAGAATACCTGTTACTCTTCTTGTTTTACAGTCGTTATAATCAAACCCTCACTAAATAATTGAATCCCTGCTTTCATTCATACAAATGCCAATCAAACTAAAAAATTTACTGGCCAGTCTTTATGCATGGAGTTTGAACTAAAAGATGTTAAAAGATAGACCAGTCTACAGTAAATTCTCTTGTGAGCCTTTAAAAAGTGAGGATCAGTGAAAGAAAGAATGAACATACAGGAAATACTGTATGTTCGTATAGAGCAAGCCTATGGTGTGCTGGTCGATGACTGTAACAAATAAATTGAATTGAATTGAAGCCTATGGAGTAGAAGAAGGGAAAAATCCACATGATTAAAAATGGAGGACGATTGGAGATTGATCTAAATAGATAAATACTACTGTGGGAGTGGGAGAAAATCTAGTTATGTAGGTTATATTGAGACATAGGCCTATATCCTAAAGTGAAACTAAGCCCCTTGCTCCGGAGCAGTTAAGATGACTTTCCATAAGATAATACTAGAGAGTGACATAACTGCGTGGACCCGTAAATGCTGTGGATTTTGCCCATATGCTGCAATGTAAAGACACTTTTCTGGAAGTCTGACCCATTGAACACAATGGAGCTTACTTTTGAGTAGACATGATTAGGACTGTGCTCATAATGACTTAACTATGACTATGGGCACAGAGCAAGTTCAGCCTGCTCTACCCTAACTGCTCTTTCCTAACTATTCTGTATCCAGAGCAGAAGGTTATGCTGCATCCAGAGAGTCAGGAAGCCTGGGCTGCCCTAACTGCTCCAGAGCATGCTAAGTAATTGACACATGGGGAGGACTTGCTCCTGAGGAGACACCCCTCAGATCACACTGAACAAGGAACAGCTGTGGTGCCTACAGTGGTGACACGACTCTGCGCATCACCCGATGTGGTAGTCTTTGCGTCACCCCTGGGATGCGTGCACCCCCCACCTGGACTGTGCAGTTGTCAAAGTTGGCACCTGCGCAGTTGTTTCTGAAGCCAACTGGCTTCAGAAAGAGTTCTGCACAGGCACCATCTCTGACGCCTGCACAGTACTTTTCTGAAGACTTTCGGCTTCAGAGGAGACTGTGCAGGCATCAGAGTTGGTGCCTGTGCAGTATTCTTTCTGAAGCCATTCGGCTGCCGCTCCGCCTCCTGAGTGAGGCAGAATGGCCATGCAGAGGCACGGACTTGCTCCACTCTATGGAAGTCTCCTCTGGAGCTGTTCGGCATGCTCAGTCTGTTTCTGCGCAGTGCATCTCAGCTGGCTGTTCAGGCCAGCTCCTCAGACAAGTGTCAGCTTCTGGCTGCTATTCCGCCTTGGAGCAGGCCTGAATGGGTGTGCTGACGCCCGGGGCCTGCCAAAGGACAGTCAAACTTCTCCGGCGCATCACCCCATACGGAGCGCATCACCCAATGCAGCCCACACCAGCCGCACCAGTCTGGTGACGCCACTGGTTGCCTGCCTTATAAAGAGTCCTTGATGAGATGCCAGTACATTCTACAGTGAATACAAGGGGCTTCTTGGAGTGGCCTGCTGTATCCTGAGGTTTGTGGGCAGCCATAGTTTGTTCCATATCCTGAGGTTGAGAGGAAGGGGTTGCAGCTAGGCTGGCCAAGAACTCAGATTTTTGGTCAACACTGCCATTCTTACTTGGGCCTTATCATAGACCCCTATGGGTCTACTCATTACTATACCTGCTCCTGAGGTGGTATATCTCTGAGGAATTGGAAGAGGGCATTTCTGCCATGGAAACAGCCTTTGGATACAGAGTAAATGCTCTGCCCTAGGCAATGCTAAACATGCCCTCAACTTGCCTCTCCTGAGCTGCTTAGGCTGCCCCAGCTAGGGCAGAGCAGGTCCACCTCTCTTAGGGCACCCTATCTTGCCTTGCTCTGCCCTAAGCCTCTTCCAGAGTCACTGGGGTGGAGCATCTTGCAGTTGCTCCACCCTAGTGATAAATAGGGCAACCCAAGGGCTCTTATGTGGACAGATTAGTTGCTCTGGATTGTGCTGTATGTGTTTAGTTGTGCTTCTTAATACATACTAAATCTCAAATAAATCTATGGATAAACTAACCCCTCATACCTTCTCACCAGCCCTGCCCCATCTTAATTTGCTGTGGCAGGGAGGAAAGTGTTTTCCTGCCTTTTCTAAGTAACAGCAAAACTAAAGTCCCGGAGGACAGGTCTTATTATTCCACAATAGCAGCTACTACTCTCCCTAAAGAGTAAATTTGCAGATCAGGAGAGAGGCCAGAGAATAGGCAGCTAATTAAAGAGCAGGTCTCCTAACCAGCTGTTCCCATAGAAGGAAGCAGTTTGTTTTAAAATATCCAGGCTATAAAAGAGCTATACTGGAGTACCAAGACTTGAATGTTTTCCAGGAACATATATTATGTGGAATGGCAGAGATAATAACTGGCCAGATCCAGTAGGATATAATCTTGAGTTAACGCATCAACCTTGTCCAGTTTCTATGCCTTCCCCTGGTAAATCACAGGAAAACATTCTCTGTACAGTTCTAATTGCACATATGGAGAATACAACCTTATTAATTATCTCGCCAATGTTATTTTTCCATCTTCAATCAACACTTTTTTCTAATTATTTTCTCCTCTTTAGCTATTAATTATGTTATATATCACTCATACCTGTGATAATGGAATGAGAAAGTGGGATGAGAAAATGAGCTACTAAAAGCATTGACTGTCGCACATCATAGTATTTAAATGGTGTGCCAGGATTTCTCTAAGCAGCTATTTGTGACTTTTAAAATACATTATGTATCCACCTAATTTCTCCAGTGTTTCTCAGGAAAACCCACTATAATGTGTATAGAAGCGCATACAGATTTCATATGCATGCTTCTCCAGTCGGGTTCAGTTGACAGACCCAGGGCACAATCCTAACCATGTCTACTCAGAAGTAAGTCTCATTGATTTCAATGAGTCTTACTCACAGTAAAGTGTCTTTATGGTTGCAGCCCAAGTCTTAACATTGTGTGTGGATCTTGTGTGCATGGATCAGGATCAGTGGTGGGCACTTACCGGTACGGGCCTACTCGCCCGTATCGGATCTTCCAGTTTCCCTGCCGCTAGCGAACCACCAGCGACAGGGAAATGCAAAAACATAGCGGACCGGTACGGTCCGCCACGTTTTTGCGCCCACCGCCCACTCCAGGGCAGGCAGAGCGCAAGCGCCGATGTCGGTGCTTGCGCAGTGCCTGCCTTGAAGCAGGCTCGCCCACTCCAGGGCAGGCACTATGCATGCGTTGATGTCGGCGCTTGCGCAGTGCCTGCCTTGAAGCAGGCTCGCCCACTCCAGGCTAGGCACTATGCAAGTGTCGATGTCGGCGCTTGCGCAGTGCCTGCCTTGAAGCAGGCTCGCCCACTCCAGGGCAGGCATTATGCAAGTGTCGATGTTGGCGCTTGCGCAGTGCATGCCTTGAAGCAGGCTCGCCCACTCCAGGGCAGGCACTATGCAAGCGTCGATGTCGGCGCTTGTGCATTGCCTGCCTTGAAGCAGGCTCGCCCACTCCAGGGCAGGCACTATGCAAGTGTCGATGTCGGCGCTTGCGCAGTGTCTGCCTTGAAGCAGGCTCGCCCGCTCCAGGGCAGGCACTATGCAAGCGTCGATGTCGGCGCTTGTGCATTGCCTGCCTTGAAGCAGGCTCGCCCACTCCAGGGCAGGCACTATGCAAGTGTCGATGTCGGCGCTTGCGCAGTGCCTGCCTTGAAGCAGGCTCGCCCGCTCCAGGGCAGGCACTATGCAAGCGTCGATGTCGGCGCTTGTGCATTGCCTGCCTTGAAGCAGGCTCGCCCACTCCAGGGCAGGCACTGCGCATGCGCAGACGTCGCCCGCCCCTCGCCCCGCCCACGCCCCTCCCACGCCCCCTGACCCCGGCTGGCCCCTCCCACTTCTGGCGAACCGGATCTTGGGATGGGGCCAGCCCATCTCTGATCAGGATCCTCCATTGCACTGCATGCATCTAAGTTCCTGTCAGCTAAGTCCTGTTGACTAAGATTGTCCATCATCAGTCAATGAATCACTGTGATGGCTGTGGGATTTTATTTGGTTTTCACTATGGCAATGCTTCAATCAGCCAGCTTGCTGATTGTAAAGGAAATTGGTAGAATTATTCAGTATGCTTTCTCTCCTCCAGGAGAAGCAACAGAATGTCTAGGATAGCAGTTCTCAAATGTTTATGTGTCTTGAGCCCTTTACACGTCAAAAGGAGTCTTGGGGGACCGCCAGAGCTCCAGCTCATGTGTGGGGAGCTGCAGTGCCAAGCAGATGGTGGCCATTTATGTTTTGCTAGTAAAGCCTCTGAAGAGGCTAGTAAAGCCTCTGAAGAGGCTAGTAAAGCCTCTGATGGGGCAACACGGCCCCTGGAACAACATTCTGAGAAATGTTGATCTCTAAGGCAGAGGGGTTGCCATAATTCTCTTCCCCAAAATCAGGACTGTTCCTGTTTTTCAGGACATATGGCAACCCTACTAAGGCAGTAATTTCCAAACTTTTTTGACTGTCAGTTCCTTTGACCTACTGGGCCATTGGCCGTGGCTGCACAATAAGGATCCAGTCTGGTAGCAGGTTCCTATGAGGATTCCTAGGCACCCCTGGCTCTTTTCTGCAGCTCCCTGGAGAAAGACGGCTCATACTCCGGGAACCATTAGCCTAGGGCACAGGTCTCCAAAGCAGTTTCTGCTGTGTGCCAGAACAGGTGTATCTATGCAAATTGCACTTACTCTTCCTCTCATAGTTGTGCTTCCACTCTTCCCCAAACTCAGCTTGCCACTTTGGGGGCAACAGGGGGGCCAGCAGGCAACAGAATTTCCAGCCAGAATGCAATTCTGGGGAGAGCAAGGCTGCAACCATGAAATGCCCCTGTAAAACAGTTTCTGGCTTTCATTTGGGGAGAGGTTATGGTCCACAGGCCGGAGGACCCTGGTCTAGGGTATGGAAAACATAGAAAGTTTCTTATTTTCTCATCAGATTTGGGACTTTCCTGTTTGAATTTTTGCTTGTGTGGATTTATGAGAGGGCCACTGGCAAGCCACTCCCTTTCAGCTTCAGTTCCTCAGCTTTGATACGGGATAATAATACATATTCATCTTGCACTTAAGATAATACACAATATATTTAGAAAGCACTATAGAGCTGCTAATACTCTCTTGAGAGAGAGAGAGAGAGAGAGAGAGCACAGTACCTTTTTTGCAGTATTATAGTGCAACTTGTTGTGCCCAACAGTGAAATGTCACAAAACCACAGTAGAAACTTGTGCTATTAACCTTATTTATATATGCGTGAATTAATTACATTGGTTTTAAGCCACGCTAACCAATTTTAAATCACTCTAGTTCCAGGGGTGGGCCCGGCCAACCCCAAGATCCGGTTCGCCGGAAGTTGGGGGCGGGCCAGGATCAGGGGGCGGGCCGGGTCAGTGGGTGGGGCTGGGGTGGGGCGAGGGGTGGGCCAAAGTTGTTGCCTGCACAGTGCCAGTACTGAAGTTGACGCTTGCGCGGTGGGCGCAAAAACATGGCGGACCGAATCAGTCTGCTATGTTTTTGTGTTTCCCTGTCTCTGGCGGTTCGCCAGCGGCAGGAAAACAGGAAGATCCGGTTCGGGCGAGTAGGCCCGAACCGGTAAGTGCCCACCTGTGTCTAGTTCTATCTGTATTGTTCAGTTTGATTTCTGCTGCTTTTAAAAATCCCATCCCAGTGCTAGGAATCAAGCAATTTTAGATTTGTATGAGCATTAAATGTATTGCCAGATGCTAGGAGAAGTTAAAAAAATTTCTTAGACTACATCATATCTGGAGTGACAACAAGACAAAAGTAAACCTCTTTGGGGACAGAATGGGGCAATAATGCTCAAAAGCTTAGTATGCCAGTGTAATGAGTATATATTTTTGTGATAGATGTTGGATAATCTTGTACTATGGATTGTATTCTGAAATTTTTACAAGTATGTATTGGAGTGTTGGATTGTTTCCAAGTCAGACAGCAAGTGTAATTGGTAACTGAATGCTGCCAGACATAACAAACGCCAAATCTTTTTGAGTTCGCTGTTATAACTGCAAATACGCATTGAATTCATTGCTAAGCAAAATTAAGTAAATATTTCTTGATTTAGGGTGCAGTCCTGACCTAGGCCAGAAAGAATGGCCCAGCAAAACTGGCCTAAGGTAGGCCATATCCTGAGCTGATAGACCAAATCCTGAGCTGACAGGCCAAATCCACAGGGCTAGTAGGCCTCTAGGCTGGCCTAACTGGTGCTGAGACGGCAGCAGCACAAGGGTAGCATTTTCACTGGGCTGTGGGAGTTGTGCCGAATCCTGAGGTTGAAAGGCAGGAGTGGTTCTTAGGAGAGGCCTAAGATTTAGAACTTTTGATTTGGCTTCCATTTTTACTCTGTTTTATCATGCAACCCTATGGGTCTACTCAGATTTATTCCTGCTCACGCGGTGGTCTGGGAGAAGGTATGTCTGACCTGAAACAGGCTCTAGATACACCCTAACTGCGCTGTTCTAGGCCATGCTCAATATGCCATCAACATTCCCCTGCTGATCTGCCTAGGCTGGCTATGCTAGCCTGGTGCGGGTCCATCTGACTTGGGCTAGCCTAAGTCAACTTAGGCTAGCCCAAGACTTCTCTGGTGCAGCTAGGCTGGCCTAACTGGCATTACGCTGGCCCAAGTGTCAGATAGGCTAGCCTAAGTGTACTTTAAGATTGCAGATTTACGATCTCCTCATCATTTGTAAATAAAGCAAAAAAAAAAAAATTATCCCTGAAGGTTCCAAAGGTGGACAAAGATTTAACCTATGTTTTGCAGTTCCAGCATTATGCACTGAAGTCACAGTTAAATCCAACATCAGATCAATTAGTGATCAATTTGAATTTTTTTAAAGTCAATCCATAGAGAAATTGATATAGCCTTCCTATAATTCCCCTAGAATGGGGCAGTGATGGGGCAAGGAGGAGGGTGAATCAGGATTGGGAAGGGGGTAGGCTCAAAAGCAGTGTCCACTGAATCTAACTCCCTCCAAGGCTATATCTATCTTCACTGTCCACACAGACATTTGCCAGCAACGTCACTGATGCAGGTCCAATTAGACCCACTGGTCTGGCAAGAGCCTCCCTTTCTGCAAGGGTGCCTTTGGAAGTAAAACCTTCCCTCCTTGTGCCTCATTGACATCACCATGCCATGTCCCCCAACTTCAGGATGTACTGTGCACAGTTCGTATAGATGTATTCACGCTGGAAAGTTTGTGCTATGAGAATAAAATTGTGCTGTGAGAATAAAAAAATCAAACAGATATGTAGTACAGATTCTAAACCTCTTCCAGTTTTTGAAAACAACCTTTTTCTCCTTCTGTTTTTAAAAAAATTACTTTGTTGAAACTGATGGAGTATCTCAAGGAAGAGCAATTAAAATAGAGCTCACAGTCATTCAAAGGTCTCAGACTTGTCCAAACTCTGGCTTAGTGCAATACACATCTTGATCCCATCATTGGCATCCTTCAGTCTCGAAAGACTATGGTATTGTGCTCTGATTGGAGGTCCTGAAACAACATCTAGTGTGGCTAAAAAGGCCAATTTGAGAGTGTCCATCCCTTCCACACTGAGGACAAATAAATTCTGTCCCCTGCCCAGGCCCCAAGTTTCGCTGCTTTTGGGTCTGTCTTTTTGCTTCAGCCTGCCGAACAAGTGTCTCTTCCAGTTGGAGAAGGCCATGCTGGGTCTTTTGCCTCCACGCTGAACGATCGGAGGTCAAGGTTTCCCAGCTGTTGATGTCCATTTCCAAGGCCTTTAGATCCCTCTTGCAGATGTCCTTGTATCGCAGCTGTGGTATCCCTCTAGGGCGCTCTCCCTGCACTACGTCTCCATATAGGCATGCCCAAGCCAGTGTAGACGCCGCTGTTTCAGAAGTGTGAACATGCTAGAGATTCTAGCACGTTCCAAGACTGCATCATTTGAGATGCAGGTGATGCCAAGGATACTTCAGAGACAGCGCATATGGAAGGTGTTCAGCTTTCTCTCCTGCCTTGCATAAAGGGTCAAAGACTCACTGTAGTACAAGAGTGTGCTCAGAACGCAAGCTCTATAGACCTGGATCTTTGTATGTTCCATCAGCTTCTTATTAAGCCATACTCTCTTTGTAAGGTTGGAGAACATGGTAGCCGCTTTACCAAATTTACTATCCCATATTTACTAGATATAGGTAAATATTACCATATTTACATATTTATCCCATATTTACTAGAATATCTGCAAGAAGAACTGGCTCTTTGAAATTGCATAGATAATGGCGGGCAGACATTGCTTAAGTTACATTTCATATCTTGCATGTGTGCTGAAGTATTCAGAGCAGAAGACAGGGTGACAAAGCAACTCAGGACTCTAATAAAGCTCTCCAAACATAATTCAGTGATTGATTTAGTTCACAATCCAGAGCAAGTTCAGCCTGCTCCGCCCTAACTGCTCTCTCCTAACTATTTTGTATCCAGAGCAGAAAGTTATGCTGCATCCAGAGAGTCAGGAAGCCTGGGCTGCCCTAACTGCTCCAGAGCATGCTAAGTAATTGACACAAGGGGAAGACTTGCTCCTGAGGAGTCACCCCTCAGATCACACTGAACAAGGCACAGCTGTGGTGCCTACAGTGGTGACATGACTCTGCACATCACCTGGTGCGGAAGTCTGTGCGTCATCCTAAGCAATGCCAAATGGCTATTCAGAGGCGCAGACTTCCTCTGCTCTAAGGAAGTCTCCTCTGAAGCTGTTTGGTATGCTCAGTGTGTTTCTGTGCAGTGCACCTCAGCTGGCCATTTGGGTCAGCTCCGAGGATGAGTGGCAGCTTCTGGCTGCTGCTCTGCCTTGGAGCAGGCCTGGATGGGTGCACTGACGCCTGGGGCCTGCCAAAGGACTGTCAAACTCCTCTGTCGCATCACCCCATACAGAGCGCGTCACCCAATGCGGCCTGCACCAGTCTAGTGACTCCACTGGTTGCCTGCCTTATAAGGAGTCCCTGATGAGATGCCAGTACATTCTACAGTGAATACAAGGGGCTTCTTGGAGTGGCCAGCTGCATCCTGAGGTTTGTGGGCAGCCGTAGTTGTTCCCTATCCTGAGGTTGAGAGGCAGGGGTTGCAGCTAGGCTGGTCAAGAACTCAGATTTTTGGTCAACACTGCCATTCTTACTCAGGCCTTATCATGGACTCCAATGTGTCTACTCATTACTATACCTGTTCCTGAGGTGGTATATCTCTGAGGAGTTGGAAGAGGGCATTTCTGCCTTGGAAACAGGCTCTGGATACAGAGTAACTGCTCTGCCCTAGGCAATGCTAAACATGCCCTCAACATGCCTCTCCTGAACTGCTTAGGGCAGAGCAGCTAGGGCAGAGCAGGTCCACCTCTCTTAGGGCACCCAATGTTGCCTTGCTCTGCCCTAAGCCTTTTCCAGAGTAACTGGGGTGGAGCATCTTGCAGTTACTTCACCCTAGTGATAGTTAGGGCAACCCAAGGGCTCTTATGTAGAGAGATTAGTTGCTCTGGATTGTGCTGCCAATTACAATTATGAGACAAGAAATGATACAGGAATTAAAACAGAATAGATGGTATCCATGCCCTTATTGGAGGCATAATGTTGCATAGAATTCCAATCAACCAGAAAATTTAAATTCAAGGATACGCAAAAGATGCCTTTTTGGCGTTTCTTTCTCTGTCACATATTTAAATGAATCAATTAGTTTCTTCAAGCTTTTTTTCAGGCAGAGACTGTGATGCACTCAGATAGCTTGAAGGCTGCAGTTGAAGATAATAGTTTTAAGTGCAAGCGTGCTTTTGAATAACATTACAAGCCCATCCAAGACGCATACTATCTACAATAGTAAACTTAGCATAAGGCAGGTTCACAGACTGCCAAATCCCAACCTGTGCTGGAACACACAGACCAGTTAGCCAGCACTGTATCCAGTTCAGGTTAGGTGCTGGCTGGAGGTCACATTGGATAAAAGGATCATTGCGCCTAACCCTGTGTTTTGTAAAAACTGGAAGTAGCTGCTCACTGGAGATAAGGGCGGTTCATAGCAAACATATAGGATATCAGAGGTGGGGTGTGAGACTTCAGGACCCTGCAGGAATCCAGTGCTGCTCCCAACAAGCCCCTTGGTAGTGATGGTGCTATCATTGTGGCACTGTTGCTGCCATTTGCACACGGCTATTCCCCTCAATGGGAAATGCCCTGCTTTTGGTTCCCCTGGTAGGGTTGTAAATTCCCCCTGGTTTGGGAACGATATCCTTCTGACCTTACAATTATTAACTTTATTTTTCATTTTCTACATTCCTCACTTGTTGAGTGTCACTAATAATTTTTGAACCTATATCCTGAGATGCATATGGGAGCAGAAAAAACTATCTTTTTACTCCATACAATTGAACAAAACCTGTTTCCTTATCATCATTTGATTTAGTTGATCTGAAAGTAAAAACCAGCACATGTAAATGCTTCAGATTGTATTGGATTTGCATGCCCTCTGGTGGAAATGTTTATTCTACAAGGCAGCTAAATGTAGGTCAAAGTGCTGTGACCAGTTTAAATGTCTGACCATTCAAGATACTAATAGGACATTGACTCCATGCCCCTTTGTGCCAGTGAAGTCTTATTGAAGTCTCTAAGGCTACAATCGCTTACATGGGAATCTTTGCCATTGAATTCAGTGGAACATACCGGTAGACATGAACAGGATTACACTGTACATGATTATTTTTAAGACCCCCCAACACATATGAGAAGTTGTGGCAAATGTTTCCCAATTGTTAGGTCAGGTCCCCAGATGTTCTGTGTCTACAGAAACTTGTTTTATAAAATGTATTTTATAAAATGTATATGTTTGTTTTATAAAATGTATATGTTTGTAGATAGAAAGAAAGAAAGAAAGAAAGAAAGAAAGAAAGAAAGAAAGAAAGAAAGAAAGAAAGAAAGAATCCTAGAGTAGGAAGGGACCCAATGAATCATTTAGTCCAGCCCCCGCCTGTAGGAGTATCTAGAGCATCTCTGACAGGTGCTCGTCGAGCCTATACCTACTATATATAGATATAAATATAGATATAGATAGATAGATACAGTGATGCCTCACGTAACAAATTTAAATCATTCTGGAGGCATGTTTGTTACGTGAAACGTTCTTTACGTGAAGTGGATTTTCCCATAGGAAATAATGGAAACTCAGACGACTGGTTCCACATCCCCAAAAATATTCATATAAAAATATTAACTAAATGTAAAAATGATGACAGAACACTGGGATTGAATTCAAAACATGCATTCAGTGTGCATGATCTTATGAAGTCTACTTAGGCTGCAGTCCTAAAGACACTTTCCTGGGAGTAAGACCCATTTAACACAATGTGGCTTACTTCTGGGTAGACATGGTTAGGAGGCTGCAATCCAAGACACCTTCAAAGTGTCTCCTCACTTTCTCCTTCTCTTCATCCTGAGCGTCTCTCCCCCCTGCTCCCTTCTGGCTAGCCTTGAGCTGCTTCCCTCTTCTCCACTGCGCTTCTCTCCCTCTGCCCAGCAGACTCCCAGCCACCGGAGGAACAGCACAGAAGTGTTGCTTTCATTATGGGCAGACATGGTAGGCAGCCCTGACGCTTTTTAAACAGGCTGCCGGTCAGTGCATCTGCCCCAACTGCCAATGAATGTGTTCTTTACGTGAAGCACAGTTTGTTACATGAAGCAAAATCCCAGAGAAATTTTTGTTTGTTATGTGAAACATACTTTACGTGAGGCGTTCTTTACGTGAGGCGCCACTGTAGGTAGGTAGGTAGGTAGGTAGATAGATAGATAGATAGATAGATAGATAGATAGATAGATAGATAGATAGATAGATAGATAGATAGATAGATAGATAGATAGATAGATAGTATAATTTTGCACATTTTAGGAGACTAGGGCTGTAATCCTAAAGACACTTTCCTGGGAGTAAGACCCATTGAACACAATGGTGCTTACCTTTGAGTAGAGGTAGTTAGGCTTGTGCTCTACATGGACCAGCCTACAGAATGGGTGACTGTCACATATTACAGTCGTCAAATGAAACCAGAACATATGGAAATTTGCAAAGGATGTTGATTGTGAAGATACTGCTTGCCAGTAATTGATTAGTTCAAACGAAATGGTAGTAGATTCATCCTCACTGGATAGCTTCAAGCAGAGGCTTGGCAAGCACCTTCTGGAGATGCTTGCCTGCTACAACTAGGTGTTTCCTGCTTTCCTGCTACAACTGGGGGTTAGACTGGATGACCTTGTAGGTCCCTTCCAGCTCTATGATGCTGTGATTAAGC
This sequence comes from Cryptoblepharus egeriae, assembly GCA_030015325.1. Classification (NCBI taxonomy): domain Eukaryota; kingdom Metazoa; phylum Chordata; class Lepidosauria; order Squamata; family Scincidae; genus Cryptoblepharus; species Cryptoblepharus egeriae. The sequence continues at coordinate 63,027,643 of JAREYC010000001.1, read as the reverse complement.
AGCATCAAAACTCACTGTATTTCTTGATTCCATGAACACACGTCTCCATATAACAGTGAGTAGGATTATTGGATGGTTCTAGTTTTCACCTGTTGTTTACAGCATCATTTGTTTGCATTTCTTGTTTGATTTTTTTTTACTGTAGAGATTCCTTGACCTGCAAGGAATTACATTATCACACTGTCACTTTGCTTGTTCTTGTTCTCATTTTGTAGTACACCATTTAGTGCTGATGCCAGATTTCTGAAGGCCCTAGGGTAAATCTCTATAACTGAAGCATGACAGCTTACTAGCTGCAGAAGGCAGTGGCTCCTCTTCTCCAGCCGCAAATGGGAGCATCCCCTAGAAGTCCTATAATGACACATTTCTTTTGGAGGAACCTCCCATTTATAGTCAGGGGTGCTAGGTGCTGAGGCAGTGAGAAGGCATAATCATAACCAATTTAGGCCAGCATAACTCACCTGCTGTGAAGGGTGGTGGCGTGGGGATATTGGCTGATGCCTGTGCACTGACCTAACCAACTCAGGAATTTTTACGGCACTTTTGATACACTCCCAGGTTGGCACAGGACTTTTGCCAGGGTGTATGCTGGCCTAACTGGAGAATAGGATCGCCTCGTATGGTTGATAGTGTTTGATGCTAGTGCATAATTTTGTGCAGCATTACTGCTTCATGCCTGTTGATGGCTGTGAGTGATTTTTCAAATGGAAATTTGCTTTCTTCTTCTTTTTCTTAAGGAAGCTTGCAAGTCCGGTACAGACTGAGTAATGATAGATCTCTTATTTTCACTATCGACTCTGGAAACTTTGCTAACCGACAGCTTCACCATGTGAAGATTAATAGAGATGGAAGAGAGTTAACTATTCAGGTATTTAATTTTCCTATCAGCCTCTGATACCCACATCTGCCTGCAACACCACCATCCCAATGGGCAAGAGAGGGGCAATATGTAACTATGGCTGCAGTCCTAAGAATACTTTCCTGGGAGTGAGCTGCATTGAACTCAATGGAACTTATTTCTGTGTAGACATGAATAGGATTGCCCTGTATGTTATCTATGAAGCCCATTTCCAATGTTGTAACAAATGCTTTCATTATTGTGCTGCACTCTAACATGACTAAGGAATGTCTTCTATGTCAGTGTTTCTCAAGCTGTGGGTTGTGATCCACCAGGTGGGTCACAAGCCAATTTAAGATGGATTTTCATTCCTTTCAATATTTTAATTTTAACATATTTAACTTAATGCTACAAAGATGTGTGACTGCATTGGGAAAATGTACTTTTAACAGTCTACAATGTATATGGGTAGGATTATTAAAAGTTTACCTTCTTGATGATGTCACTTCTGGTCATGGTATCACTTCTGGTAGGTCCTGACAGACTCTCATTCTAAGAATTGGGTTTCATTGCTAAATGTTTGAGAGATAATTAAAATTTTTTTTTAACTTACATCCTTTAGGATGACTGGCCTCCAATGGTTTTCCTTATACCTACAACAGCTATGTAACCCTTAGATGACCAACCGGATTGTTTGTCCGGCAATTATAATTTATGCAAATTAGACTATTTTTAGATGGTCATGTAAGTTAATTGGCTTAAGTTCAATGGTCCTTAGTCAATCTGGGAAATCTGGGAAAAGCAAGTCAATCTGGGAAAAGCAGAATAGGGCCTCAGCATGAATTGCTGCTACCAAGATCCTCCCCCTAAACAATTCCTCCCCATACTCCCCTAAACAATTGCTCCCTATACTTCTTTCCCCCCCTTCCTGGAGAACCCAATGACCAGAGCACATGAGGACAGCACAGCTTTTGTGCCTCTGGAACATGGATTAGTCTGACAGATCATGAGATTCATCAGTATATGCCCACCATTTGATTGGGTGGTTCAGTTAATATTGAGTAATTTGTCTCATTGATTTCAGTGGTCCTTACTGATGACTGATTTTCTTAGTATATATCCCATTACCTCCTAATAAAATGCTCCTACCCTTAGTTTTTATCATTACAAATTAGATAAATTGTAATCAGGAAACTAATTGGGGGCTATCATAGTGATTCTTTGCTTTGGCACATGCAGAAATATTGACAAACCTACAATTGAAGGTTGATGGATGGTAATGAAGTTCTAAATTCTGAAAATTGAATTTTGAATATATGCTGTGCTCTATTTATGCTTTCTGTATTTGTAAACTGATGTTCCACAAAGCATCCAGCTACTATAAAATAACCAAATCAAAACAATAAAGCATCATCAAAAAGCTTAAAAGTGAAGACTAAATTCAATCTTAAGTCAGCGAATCAGCAAATAATCCCAGCTGCCTGCCACAGACAAATGCAATATAAATAGAAAAGTGAGATAGCTACAATTCTGAAAATAAATTTCATGCGCTACTGAGTTGCTCATAAGTGCATCACAGACCCATCATATGGGCTGGTAGTAATGGCAGAACTAGTGTTTCATTTACATGCCTTATAGCAGTTGGAATAGCACTGTGGGAAGCTTGCAGACTTGTACACAGCCAGAATGGTAGCAGAAAAACCAGTCTTCCCATTCAAGCCAAGATAGCAGAGAGGACCTGTTAACTGGAGTATGGCAGCAGGAAAGGCAGAACTGGAAAGGAGAACACAGAATAAAGTGGCAGTAGTGTCCACCAAATCCTAACCACCTTGCTAAGCCAGATCCATTGAATCATAGAATCCTAGAGTTGGAAGGGATCTAGTAGGTCATCTAGTCCAGCACCCTGCCTGTATCAGGAAATCCTCCTAGATCATCTCCGACAAGTGCTCGTTGAGCCTCCACTTGGAGATCCCCAGGGAGGGACAGTCCACCACCTTCTTTGGCAAACTGTTCCACTGCTGAACTGCCTGCACCATCAGGAATTTTTTCCTGATACTTACCTGGAATCTCATAGAATCATGGAATCCACTCATAGAATTGTCTCATCACCTGTCCCCCTAAGGATGCAATGGTAGCATTTTTGCATAGGGACAGGATAGAGATAATCCAGAATTGGCACCAGATTGATTCTTGTATTGGATTGGCTCAAACTTTTCCCTTTAAATTTTTAAAAAATTATTTTTATTTAAAGTATTTGTTTTCAGAAACAAATAAGTGAGTAAAGAAATCACTAAAGCATATAGATATAGATATAGATATAGGGCACAATCCAGAGTAACTACGGGAGCACGTAAGAGACATTATGTGCACCCGTAGTTACTGCACCACCTAGTGAAAACCTATGGGAAATTCATATTGCAATCCAGAGTAACTTGTTCTTACTCCGGAGCAAGGACTCCCCATAGTTACTCTGGATTTCAACCATAGATAGATAGATAGATAGATAGATAGATAGATAGATAGATAGATAGATAGATAGATAGATATCTCTCCCTCCTTCCCTCTCTCCATTGTATATGCATGTGCTAAAAAAAATAAAAAAAACACATACCACAGCAAAACTGTCAGCAATTGAGAATATAAGATATGAAATAATGATTAAGAGAAGGCCAACAAAAAGATGTATCCAAACTAATTTCTTTATGATTATCAATGTTGTCATTGTTTCTAAAAATTGCTTGTCGAAAGTTACCATTACAGAAGCAACAAAGATGAACAATGGTGGTGCGGTTGCATAAGAGACTGCTGTCACTTTATGCCACATGCCAATCTTGTATCATTTTTCACAGCGTAAGGCTAACTCTGAATGGGAAACTCTTGTCAGAGTTCATCTTTTGCCTGTTTGTTGCAATCAGAGATTAATCACTGTAAATTCTCTGCAGTGGCCACACCACTTGGCAGATATTACATAAAGTTTCCTGCAGGGAAGGTTTCAAACCCTGTGGTAAAGACACTTTTGCCATATGTTGGAGTCTTTCCTGTAGAATTAAGGCATACTTATTTTGCTCTCTGTGGAGAATGATTCCCAGCAGGGATAGCTTTTACTTGTGTTCCAGAAACAGGACTAGTGCTATAGATTCATCAGGGGTCTCTCTGCGTGCTGTAATAATGCAGTTGCTTTTATTGACCCCCTTCCAGATTGACCAGGTTCTCAAAGTCAAGCACAACTTTTCATCAGAAGCTGACTTCAAGACTGTTAAGTCTCTGACTTTGGGGAAAGTCACAGGTATGTTTTGTTAATGGCTGTCTGAACCTTAGCCAGCTTTGTTTACAATTATTCTTTAATTTGGATCAAGTATTTGTGTGCATGCTTTTTATTGAAGTGCTGCTCAGAACTCAGATTTGTCTAGTGACAAGAGCTAAATAGGACATGCCTTGCCAAGTAAGGCTGACACAGTTTGTGCCAAATATTGATGATACAGTGGCTGTTTCTATATAGAGGAAAAATGCAGTATAGGAAGACTGTTAGTCAGTGAAAGATGGAGACAACATTATGAAGTAAAGAGAATTTAGGGTTCATGTGGCAGGTGTGGCTGTGGGGAAAACAACACTCTTTTGTTGTCTTCCCAGTTTTTCCCAAATGTCTTCCAAATTGTCTGCCGAATTTGGGGCCTGTTTGAAATGCAGTGTCAGGATATTTATTGATGACTGTTATACTTTGGTGGATGGCCTAGTTAAAAAATGTAACAAAAGAACTCTGGTGCACTTTAAAATCAAATATCTTGTGTGAGTACTTTTAGATATTAGATATTGGACTAGATATTATACTTTTGGCAGAAAGAAGGGACAAGGGCAGTGGCATAGCTAATGATCATATAGCCCAGTGCAAAGCTCAAAATGTACCCCCAGAAGTGATGTCGCAACTAGAAGTGACATCATTCCTGGGTATTTTTGAAAAGAAAATTGGGGCAAATCCTGCATCCTCCTCCTCAGCACTTCACCACCAGTTGCTCTGCTTGTGGCATAGCTAAAGCACCTATCTGGTATCTGGATTGAAGAAGATTTTGTAACTCCTCCCACACAACAAAATCAAATTTAATTTAATTAAATTTAAAAAAAAATGGTGTCCCTTATTGATTTGGGAAACTGTTATGGCAAAGAGGAATGGTTTTTCTTTCCCTTCGAAATAGAAGAGGAGCACCACTTAGAACTTTCTGAATACCCAGTAAGCATGGGGTAACTGTTTTTTGATATATATATATATATATATATATATATATATATATATATATATATATATATATATACTGAAATCTGATTCATATTAACACCTTAGTTCCATATAGTATCAGAACTACATCTCATTGGCTGTCAAAACCATCAGTAACATGGGAAAGTTTGAGCTAAGAAAATCCACTTTTGTTCCGTAGACTTTTTTGTGTTTTCATTTTCTGGTTAATTGGCCATAATTTTTTTTAGAATATAGGTATTTCAGTGTACTTTGTTTCATTGCATTATGCATAAAATTACCTTTCCAACGATCTGTAACATGATGGTATTATCATTCATATATACCCCATTTTCACAATTTTAGTCACTAGTGTCAAGCTCAGCTTGTAGGCCCCCTAAATCTTATAGCCCCCCCTCCAGCTTCACCATTGGACAAGGGACATCCTGCTCAAATTGGCTTCTTTCCAAGTTGCCTTTCTCCCCAAGGAGTTACTAGAACCCTGCAGGGAGTGGGAAGATTTTTTTTGTCTGTGTGACAAAACAGCCAAAAGAGATATGTTTAAGTGCTAACACAAACACAAACTCGCAAACCATTTTGTCATGAAAAACAACAATCTTCTGAATCTGCTTGATTAAAAAATATTATTATATACACAATTATATACACATGCCTCTGAATCTATGTACTTTTTTCTTTAAAAAAGCCAACTGTGTAATGCTACAGACCAATAGTGACTTTCTCTGTCCTACATTTTTTGTTTTTAACATTCTTTGCTACCACTGTTTAAATTGTTTGTGGAACTGACTGGGAAGTGAACTGGTCCAGACTGTGACACATCCTCCCAATCGGTCAGAAGACCTATCTTTTACATAATTCTCTAGCATCCTTAAACCATCTCTGTGTGGCCAGTGACCTTAGGAAGATACAAGAATTTAATCCTTGGTTTTGCTGATATTCTTGTGATGATAGCTTCTGAAGGACTGTTGTGCTGATTGCTAGGTTTAGCAGGAAAGCTTGCAAAACTCCCTGTTAAACTGTTGACAATATTGCAGATTAAAATATCAGTTTGGTATTAAAAAATTCTCTATTTATATTTTGGATTTGATGTAATTCATTTGTTTTACCTGCCAATTGAGCAGTAGATTTATACTGCAATCTTAACCACACTTTTCTGGGGGTACGGACTGTTGAACATAGTGGGACTTTTGAGTAGACATGCTTAGGTTTGCACTGTTATTCTGAAATAAAAGTTTTAAATTAGATAAAACATGCTGCTCCCCACAGACTAGTAGGGAATGGGAACTGATACAGCACAATATCTCAGAAGTTGAATTGTAAATCCTGACTTCATTGGTTTGATTCTTGCCTTGTCCTCTCATCCTTAACTCTCCACCTGCTATTTAAAGGGAATAACACCAATTTGAGTAAAGCTGCAATTCTGTAATGGTTTTCTGGGAGTAAGCACCATTGTACCCATTATGACTTACTTCTGAGTAAACCTGTTTAGGTTTGTGGTGTTAGATGGTTGTTATAATGATTCCGTTGAGGTCATACATTTTCAGCACTAAAAATACTATAATTTTTATTATACACAAATACTATACACATATGATAAATTGATTTTAGTGCTTATAGTAAATCTCTCTCTTTGACTACCAGTAACCACAAGAGTGAGGTTTTTGAGTGGGGAAAGATAGAATTTATTGAAGAAATATAGATGGCAGTAAAAGGCACGTTTATTTTCAATTACTTTGCCTTAGGGAATCAGTTACAGAGCTTTAAATGGTAGAACAGATACTTGTAAATTGCTGTGTCTGGACAACAGGAGTTAGCTGGAAAAGGTGGCTAAATGGATTGATCAAAGTTTCCTCCCCAGTCAGCCAGCAGAAGGAGGCAATTTCCTAAGAAGCCTTGAATTAGGCACATGCCTAATGGAGGAGGAAACTCCATGAATGGAGGAGAGAGACTGTTACCGAAGTCAAAAGGGGGACAGATTTACCAGTTCTGCTGGTGATTTCAGTGTGAAATCCTTTCCAATCAAAAAAGTAGGATTGCAAGTTTCCAAATTCCAGAGGAGAAAAATTGAGCAAAAAAGATGTTCCTTGGCAAGTACCAAAATGGAGGAAACTTCTTACACCTCAAAACACTGGCAAGGCATTTCCAGCTCACCCTCTTCATCCCATTGCTGGATGGAGTCTAGTCTTCTGATCAGCTTATCTAACCACTAGTGATTATACGGTGTCTTCACTGTGCCTGCTGGCAAAAATAATATTGAACTGGGATCTTCCTCTTTCCACCAGCACGTTCTGTCAGTGGCATTCATTTACAGCCCAGTTTAATGCCCACCATGTGCTACTGACTGAATATGTTGGTGGAAAGCGGAAGATCCCAGTTCAGTGTTATTTTTGCTGGACGAGGAAATGAATGGAACCATTTGAACAAATTTTGAAATGAATTATAGACATTCTCAGAGTAAATCAGAAAACAGACAGAACAGTGCCCAGAGTGGTCATTGTCAAATCCAGGAAGACTAATAAAACAGAACCAGAAAAATCCATCGATTGCTAGCTAGAATGAAAGGATAAAACAACCACTCTTTTGAGATATTTTTATGGTTGCTGTTTAAGCATGACCTAAACGATCCACAATAACAGTGTGGGTGAAATAACAGATGTTAAAATTATAAGGTTGCACCTGCAGAAGCACTTTCCTTATTCAAAAAACCATTTATTGATTTCTGAATCTCTGTCATCACTATTTGGTGACTGCCTGTGATTTTGATCTCTCATCCCTTATCTCTCATTGCATGGATAATGATTTGAAGAGTCAAAGGAGGCCGTGCCATCTGGAGGTCCTTTAAAATCTAATATTAACATTTCATGCAATTCCCTGTTGTTTTAATGGCAATATAGCATATATATTCTTGGCTTTTCAGACCGCAGCAGAGTGGAAAGGTTTCAAAAATAAACAGCAACGAAGGGCTATGATTTTCACCTGAATCCCACATTTTATTGGGTACTTTGCATTCTGAAATGCTCCCACACAGAAATGTTGACTCTTTACCATAAAGAACAGAAATATTTGATCAGTAGCCTCTCATGTTATATGTGGCCCTAACCCTGCTTCTTCAGCATCACAGATGGGCTTTACAGCACATTTGCAACACCTTACACGAGGCATATGCCAGCCTCTCTAGGCAGCAAGGATTGCTCTGATCATGCATAAATGCCTCTTTTTCCCATGCATCTTTGGAATATTTTCCCTGACACTTCCCTGTATGTGAGGTAAAGCACATACTAATATCCCTGCTTTTTGAAACCTTTTCTCAGTAAAACAGTATTCCTATATCCTCCCTTTGCTATGAAAATATTTGTAGTATTCATACCACCCTCTCTATTTAAGGCATTTCTACTCTCTCCACATTCCCTTTTCACTGTAATACTTAATTGAGATACAGATGCATGTGTAAATGCATATATGTTCCATAATGTGTGTGCATAATGCCAATGCATTACCTCGAGGAGGTCTCTGGGACTCTCCCCCCACAAGAATTTAGTGTGCAGTCCACTGGTGTAGCTGGGGCAGGAATAGGCTATGATAAGGCTACAATCCTATGCACACTTTCTTAGGAGTACACCCCACCGAGTACTGTATGGTGGAAGTGCACTAAACCAATCTGAGTCAACCTGCATAAAATTGAACTAAGGCGTTCTGAGCCTGTCTACATTTCCTATATTGAAGGAAAAATACATCTGTTTTCTCTTATGATTTTGCAGCAAGGGGCTAGGTTTCTCTTTAAAATTGCCACAGGTTTCCCACCCCCTCTTTTTTAAACTTGGCAGGACCATAGCACATAATCAGGCCCAGCTGTCTGCTTTCTGTTTCCAGCTGTTCTTCTATGTGGTACCCAGCTCTGTTCTGCAGAAAGGCAGTGGAGAAGGGCAGACCATTGTGGCAGTGGAAACTCGGAACAAAGAAGTTCCAAGAATGTGAACAACAACTGCATAAAGTGTGACATTTACTCTGAGCTGTTGTCATATTGAACTGATCCCAAGCTCAGTTTGATGCCACTAAACATGTCTGTCAGCTGAAAAGCAGATGAACATCTCACTTTCTCTTCGCCACACCCTACCCAACTTTTTATCTGACTTTGAGAATTGTTATTTTCCCAGCCCTTTAAAATCAGTGTCAAGTCACAGCAAGACATCTGAGGTTCTTTTGTATCAGAAATGTGTTAAGATGTAAACATGCCTGTTTTTTCTCATTGATTCTCCAGTCCTAAGCATTCCCTTCTTCTACCTAGAGGGGAAAAACACATTTGTAAGATCACACATATGTCACATCACCCTGATGTTTTTCATGATACCAGTTAGCAAATATCCCCTCTGTACACTTGCCTGAGATTTGGACTTCATGATTTACAATCCATCAGAGTGATCTGAAATTTGCCATAGAGGTCAGAGTGTGGCTGCAAAATTAACTTTCAGAATGCATGGTTTTGAGTCCATAGTTTTGTCATTTGCATGCTATTCATTAGCTTCAGGTGTAATGTCATCATATTGTTGCAGTGATCAATAGGACAAAGTTGCTGGGCTTGCCCATTGTGCTGCCTTGCCCTATGTACTGTCAACCTGTGTCCTTTGAAATGATTTAGGAGGTAGACTCTATATGTAAGGAGCTTTAGTGGACTGCAGGCTATAGGCTATTTAATGTTCACAGCAAACTTTATAGATGGGAATTGTGGTAGACTCATTCTGATCCCTGTCTTAAGGAAGTGATGTAGATGTAAAGTACACTTGCCTAGGTCTATGTTTAATCTTTAGACCACCTGAATTTTGAGGTGTTAAGTACCATCTGCACCTGCATGTGAATGCATGTGTGCTATTTGGAGAGAGAGATAGCAGGACCACCTTTACCCATCATATCTTCTGTGATATGAATTGTTCCGTTATCAGGGATGAAAGTGGTCTGCAGCAGTAACTAAATCTATTTGTGCTCTTGGAAACAGTGGGGTGAGCTCTATCTGGAAAAAGCTATTGAAAGGTTTTTAATTAAGCCATGATCTTAGCTCTGGCTGATATGGGTCTAATATGCTTTCATACCATGAATTTTTTTAACTTCATAGAGGCTTACAATTATTACAACTAATGGTTTCTTCTCTGTGATCCAAGTCAACATGAATCTCAACATGAGTTGAGTAGGGAAGAAAAATTGCACTGAAAGAAAAACATGCTATCTACCTCTGGAGACTGCTACTATTTTCAGAAATAGAGTTTGCACAGTAATATTACTTAATTGCTGTGTCTTCAGCTACTCTCCAGAGAGCATCTAAAGGATTCCTGTAGGGAACATTGTCGAAATAGAAGGTTGCAAAGCCTCCACCCTCTTTTTCCCTTGATATTCTCACTGGTTATTTTATTTTTAGACATAACAGTTGCTCTTTAAATTGACTGCAGCTGTCTGCTATCAAAAGAATCTTGTATTCCTTTGTTTGACATTCTCTGCTCCTCATTTCATTGCATCAATCAAGCCTTTATTACAATACTCCCATGTTGCAATCCATGATTAAATCATAAAAACAAAAAGGGTATGGTCATATTATGATACTTTACTCAGTCAGGGTCACAAATGGCTTTTGAGGTTGAATAAAATTGTCATGTTCTGGTCGTAGAGTGTTGTCTGTTTTGGACTTCAAACCCCATCTTCCAGGATTTTTTTTTTAAAAAGCATGTGGGTAAAATTAGCTTCAGTATGAGTCATACTCAACAGACTCTCAAAAATTTCACTAAAGAGCAGCCAAAATGCGATAAAGATTACAGTTTTAAGGAACACTGATTTTTCTGCAGGCTTGGTTTGTCTTCATCAGTCACAGTCTCCATCACTAAAGTAGTCCTCTATCTTTTGTGAATGCAAGTCATATTGTAGGCTTAGAGACCAGAATTTTGCCTCAAGAAAAGGGTCAAAAGTAGCTGTGAGTTTGTCCAGAGAAAAATGGTTTCCAAATTTCTAGAGCTGCAGAGGCTACTACTATTGGACTAGATGGGGTTGGACTAGATGACCTACTGGAACCTTCCAACTCTATGATTCTATGATTCTTATCTTGTCTTCCAGCGTCATGTCATTGAAGTCCTCTTCAAGAGTGAGAATTCTTGCACATGAGAGAGAGAGAGAGAGAGAGAGAGAGAGAGAGAGTGCTCAATCACCTATGCTATTCAAGTAACCCCAATAGAACTGTTTGAAAACAGTATTATTTATTTATTCAGAAGCCCATTGTGTTCACTATGACTTAGGCTTCACAAGCCCCGGCATAAGTCCCATGCTGATCCGGGGATGTCACAAAAATGGCACAGAGACAATTCTGTGCCTCTCCTGGCAGAGGGTTAGGCCAGTGCAAATACATGCACTTACCTCCCTACATCACCACAGGAAGACCAATGAGTTGTGTCAGCTTAAGTTAGGATTGTACCCATAGTCTGTAATCCTCTTCCTCATATGAAACAAATACAGTAACTCTACATTATTAATGAGAAAAAATTTGCATATTTGGGGGCAAGAAACAAACTGTCATGTACTAGTGGTTATTTAGAGGTGGTGGCAGTGGTTTGTTTCATTTTGATATCAAGCATTGAAAAATATGTGAAACCATTTGCCATTCTTTTCTCCATGGTTTTGAACATCACTGGTTGAGATCAAATCAATACTAAGATAGTATGTCAATAATATGTCTTCTCCCAAACAAAACTTGCCTTCTACACCAAGGATATTTGTGTTATGTGTCTTCTCTGCAAAGGAAGCCCACAATTAATTATGGCTGCAATCCTAATCTCCAGTTAGGCCAGCTTAAGTCCTGGCATAAGTCCTGCATTGACCTGAAAGTGCCTTAAGACATTCTGTGCCACTCCTGGGGGAGAGTTAGACTTGTGTACAGACATATGCTTGCCTTGCTACATCACCACAGGAATGGGAAGACCAATGAGTTGTGCAGGCCTACATTAAGATTTCACTCTATGAAATTTAAATACTGAGGCATCAGCCTTCACACTGAAGAAGGAAGCCCTACAACACTGACAGTGTTGTATGGTACACTTATGGTACACTCATAAAGTGTACCATGTCCTTGAAGGCATATGTAACATAAATGCTACAGATGTGGGTATCACAGCCAAAAATGAAAACTAAGACCTGAAGCCCCTTGGTTTTTACTTCCCTGCAATTGTGGTGAAGAATATGTCTAGTGTTTTCTAATTGACAACTTGCTTCCCGCAGTGCCCCAAGGACCCAATTTTATGTTGAGTGGCTGTGCTCGAAAACAAGCACGCCTGAGGGCAATTTTCTGCCTGGTTGGTGTGCTCGGGTGTAGAAATTCATTGCTAATTGCTATGCTTCTCTGTCTTCTATGTAATTTGTGACTGAACTAGGCAACAACCTGCAGTCATCAATCAGAAAAGACAGTGTGGAAGAAACACTTGTTATTATATTAATTTATATTTGGTTGCCATACTGAGCATAGCATGCCCAGTGTTAGCTCTGGTGTTTCATTCTTCCATTTTTACCAGACTTTAAAAAATAGGTATCTCCTGATCTTATGCACTTCTTTTAGAGTTTAGAATGGGCAGGCTTGCAAAAGATATGTAGAATTGTAGGTTGAGGCTCTTGATTGGCACTTGCAATCTAACAAAGTTGTCAGTCATAAAACTTTTGGCACCTCATGTGAGATGCTAGCTAGCAGAGAAGCTTGCTAACTAGTATACTGTATAATGCAGTATACAACTGATATAGGTCATTTCTCAGTTCAGTCCAACATAAATAATTCCTTTATTCAAATCCCTCAACTTTAATGCTTGGCTCAAATATGCCAAGGAGTCATCAACTGCTTGGACAAAAATAACATTTGTATACATAGCAGCAGACCCTGCCAACCTGATGAGGATGCACCATGAAAATGTATGAATTCTTTCAGAAACATCAGAAGAGAAGTCCCGTTAATCTCTTGCAAGGAACAGCAAAAAGAGAATTGTGATATCCTTAACTGATTTATTGTGGCATAAACGTATTCAGTTTATGCATAAACTTATGCAGCAACACAATAAAAAGCTGGTGCCACAACAATCTGTTAATCTTTCAGGTGCCATGAGGCCCTTTTTGTCTGTGTCTTCAGCAACTTGCAACCATGTAGTAATGCCTCTGGCTGGGACATCCTGTTGATTACATAAGGGCAACAGGTCAGCAGGTTTGAGAATGATTAATGTGAATGGGATGCACATGATTAACGCTCTCCGGAATCTCAGGGTATAGCAGCAAAAGAGCCTGACATCCAAGGAGGTGGCATTTTCCTCCTCTTTGATACTGGTGTTCTCTTATAGGGCAATGTCTTGCTGGAGGTGTTGAATTTGAATTAATATGTAAAATTTAGCCTCTGAAAACTTATGGTTATTAAGCATCCTGCAACTGGTTATTGCAAAAGGAAAGGTCAGTGGCTTTGGAGTCCCAGTGATAATTGCATTATCTTCGTCTTAGGTGGCATCCTCATTACTGCAGCTGTGCAACCACCAACTGTAAATATTCTCTTTCCTCTATGAATTATCTCACACAGTAGTCTTCCCCAAGTGATTTCAACTGGCCTTTCAATTTGCTAGCCTTTCTTGTGCGTTACTGTACTATATTTTTCAGCCTACAAGGGGAGCAATATCACATTTGCTTCCATTAAATAACATCTCAGCTCCTATAACTATCAGCCCTATCTGTTCTCCTTCTGTCCAACAATTCCAAAAAATGGAGTGTGCTATATTCAGCCGGGATGATCCATAAGTCTCTTATTCCACAGTGGGTCTCCTTGGATCTATACCAGCACTATAGCTGACAAAGTCTGAAGAGAAAAAAGGAGCAGGGAGGTGCCAAAAGGGTGGATGAAATCCAGCATCAACACCAAATTCACCCATTTGCAGCTTTTCCGCAGCCTTGCTTGTTTTGGTCCCTTTCTTCTCTTTCTAAAATAGCAGGCCTCCCTCAGTCTTGAAAGACTATGGTATCATGCTTGGCGCTGCATATGCTGCATGCGAAGCACGAAAGCCTGGGTTGGATTGTTATGGAGGATAGGCTGTTGCCCAAGCAGCAAATCCTCCCTCTCCATGCCACTGAGTTAGTCCAATGGAAAGGCAGAGCCCATACGATTGGATCCAGCTGGCGTCACAAAACTGGGCTAAGGACAGGAGCTCACCCTGTCTTGCAGGGCCGACCCGCGTCTCGAACCCTTAACCGCTTGTGCCACCCACAACTCTTTCTACATTTTTCAGCTTGAGCCAAGGTGTTCAGGGCCCAATGATTTCAAAAGGAATATTTTGTTTTTATTTTCAGAAACTGCCCCATAGTGACAAACCTGCTTCACCATTTCAAGACAAAATGTCACCCAGCATCCATTATCTTGCAGTCTTTCTCCCTCCTTTCCTGAAAAGGCTCCTAAGAACATCAGTAAAATGTGGATGTTTAAAGTCACAATTTATTTATTTATTTTATTTATTTTAGTAATTTGTACCCCGCCTTTCCTCATCCACAAGAGAGAGCCCAAAGTGGCTAACATGAATAAAAATAAAACACCATTAAAGTAATAATAAATAGAAGTTAAAACATAATTAAAATACACTTAAAATACAATTAGATTTAAAATTGAAAAGATTAAAACAGACTAAAAACTTTGTTAAAAACAATAATATATAAATACAATAAAACTGCCCCCCCAACCCCTGTCCCATTTAAAAGCTTTTTTTTAAAATAAAAGGTTTTTAGGCTCCACCTGAAGCTCTGTATTGAGGGAGCTTTCCTCAGTTCTATGGGGAGGGAGTTCCAAAGCCTGGGTGCCACCACTGAGAATGCCCTATCTCTGGCCACCACACCTCTCATGTCTCTTAGTGGTGGCACAGTCAGTAGGGCCCCCTCAGATGACCTTAGGTGACGGGTCGGATTGTACAGAAGAAGGCTGTCCCTCAGGTACCCTGGACCCAAGCCGTTCAGGGCTTTAAAGGTCAGGACCAGCACTTTTAATTCAGCCTGGAAACAAATGGGCAGCCAGTGTAGTCGCTGAAGCAGTGGTCCGACAGAGTCGAACCAACGAGCCCCAGCAACCCGAGTTGATTTACATCACAATCTTACAATCCACTTAGAAGTAAGTTCCATTGTGTTCAGTGGAGCTTACTTCCAAGAAAGTATGTGCAGGATTGAAGCCTTAATTATAGATATTTATATATCTTGCTGCAAAGTTCCATATAAGCTTGGCTGTTCTGTGGCCAGAGGTGAGGCAGTTGTTGAGATGTGGAGCACATGTTCTGTGTACCTAAGGTCTCATGTTCAATCCCTGGCATCTCCAGCTGGCATTGGAAAGTCCCCAATGGAGAGAGCAGAGACACTGCCAATTAACGGATATTACTGAGGTAGGTTGTCTCACTTCTTAGGAAGCAACTTTCTCTGAAAATTTTTTGGAGTTCTGTTACGCGTTTGTCTGACTATGAATTGTAAATTTATACTGTAGTGGAAAAATATTTCTCAGGGGTTTTAGATCCTGCTGCTTTACTGAAGAATGGGAAAAGGATTAAGAGGCATAGGCTACAATCCAGAGTAACTATGGGACCTTTTACACCGACATAGTTATGATGCCACCTATCGGAAACCTATGGGAAATGCATAGAGCAGTCCAGAGTAAGTGCCTCTTACATCTTCCCATAGTTACTCTGGATTGTAGGGATAGGCTGCAATCCTAAAGACACTTTCCTGGGTGTAAAACTCATTGAACACAATGGACCTTACTTTTGAGTAGACATTGTTAAGATTACAGCCTTAGGCAATGAAATGAGATAGCTTGGTTCAATGTCAGATGCTGGAAAAGTATTCCACACCTATGTGGAACAGATTCCCACACCTATTCATGTGAATTTGTTTATATCCAAAATTTGTATTTATATTTGTGACTACTTTGTAAGTTCAAGTACAGTATTCCCATTTTACAAAAGGAGTAGGAAAGGTAAGTTGTTTTTTCAAGTAGACCATGCTGGCAGTCACTCTTCACTGACCAGAAGATGGCCAATAGCTTCATTAGAATTTGACTTATACTCCAAGAAAAACAGATGCAATGGGAAATAGATGACATACATAGGCATACAAAGATATTTGAATTTATGATTTATGGAGAGTATTGTGTCAGAAGATGGCAAGTGCATGGATAAATGTATGGAAGCTAATCACAAATACCTTTTATACATATAAAAAATAGAAATTCAACAGCCTCTGTATGCTTTGTACTTTACAGATAGTCAGGGGCTGGATCCAGAAGTCTCCAAGGCAAACTCCTTTGGATTCATAGGTTGCATGTCCTCTGTCCAATACAACCACATAGCTCCACTGAAAGCTGCCTTACGACATCCCAGCATAGCACCTGTGACAGTTGTGGGTTCATTGTCAGAATCAAACTGTAGGTCTTTGGTTGAAATTGATGTGAATACAGCAACTACAGTATACTCTTCATCAGGTATGTTCATTAAAAGTTATGTTTTAATAGGATGTATATTTAACGATTGTACTTTTTACTGCTTTGGTAACTGTCTTAGTGATGCAGTAAATCAGGGTATTAACTGTTTTCTTCCTTTGTTAAGGTAAGCACACTGGAAATCCCAAAATCATATCACCTAACACAGTAAAATCTGGCCTGTGTCATTTGACTTATACTAGCTATAGTTATGCATGCTGTACCAATAGATCTAGGCAAGGCAACATCACAGTGGCTACAATCCAGAGTAACTGTGGGACCTTTTACACCAGTGTAGTTATGGTGCCACCTATGGGAAAAGCATAGAGCACTCCAGAGTAAGTGCTTCTTACGTCTTCCTGTAGTTACTCTGGATTGTAGGGTTTGTCATAAGTAAATATTTGGCATAGCAACACACACAAAGTGCACCTGGGCATTTAAATGAACAAATGATATGATCCATTAACAATATATTAAAAAATTGCTGCTGTTATTTTTGAGGAAAAATTCTCAAGATGTACATACTAAGAGAAAAGTTTCCTACCCTAACAGGGCTCACAGTCTATGCATCCAAAAATCAATTAGAATAGTTAACTATTCTTGTTAATATGATCATCACTTAAGACAAAGGAAAGAGACAATTGTTTCAAGGGCCTAAGGTAGAATACCCTATCATTTTGAGTAATATTCATGGGAACAGATGCTCAGGAGCTAGCCTAAAGGGGGCCAAGGTAGAATATATGAATACACTTATCATTTTGAGTAATATTCATGGAAACAGATGGTCAGGAACTAGCCTATAGTCAGCACATATGTGACTTCTATACACAACTGCATTTCTGAGAATGCTCTAAGATGTGTGTAACGTGCACATGTGCAGGGACCAAGTGAAGTGGCTCATAGCCTAACTTAGTGGACTGGTGAGATATGAAGAGGATGAAAAAGATATTGGTGCAATAACATATACTTTTATTGCACAGATAAGAATACAATAACCTGGAAGGGGAATAAAAAAGCAGTGCAATATTCACAATTGATCACTAACCCAACCAAGCCCTGTGTGTCAGCAACTTCTAGGCAAGAGAAAAAGAAAACCCTTTTAAAGACAAGGGGAAAATGGAGAAGAGAAGAGGAGCAGGATTTTGCATCCTGTGGGAGCAGATAACTCTTTGCCATCAGTCAAAGCAAAATGCTGGACAATGGGTATGGGTTGTGCACCCAATACCAGGTATACATGTAAAATATTCACATGTACACATCTAAACAAGATTCACAATGGGCATGGACAGTGGGAATGGGTTGTGTACCCAACACCAGATATACATGTAAAATATTCACATGTACACATCTAAACAAGATTCACAATGGGCATGGACAGTGGGCATGGGTTGTGTACCCAACACCAGGTATACATGTAAAATATTCACATGTACACATCTAAACAAGATTCACATGTAACAAGTACACATGTAAACAAGATTCTGACAACTGACTGACCTGTGCAAGATATGGAAAAGCAGACCACATCCTGGCAATTGTTCAGTTCACCAATCTAGAGAAGAAAAAATCCTGAATGTTACTCAAGGAACTCCCTATTGCTCAGATAAATATCCACACACATTTCACCAGTTGAGTGCCATCTTGCTGATTGAGCATCTATTAAATCTATGTCTGACCTGATATAGCCAATTTTTTCTCTATTGCCTGAAAAACTCTATTCGCTAAAAAAAGTCCCATTTATAGATACACTTCATGAATCAGAATCTCAATAGCAGAAACACATAACTGGTCACATCAATAAAATGTCTATGCACCTGGGTATTTTGCTGTGTGTTTGCCTCCCATTCTCTCCGGTTGTAAAGAGAGTCACATTACTTGCTGATGATGATCCGAGCAGTTCATTTCTTGCCTGCGATCATTAAATTGTCCTATGGGAATCCTAAGTGTTTTGTATGTTGGGAAAGAGAACACACTGTGAATCTAGTATTACTGTTAACATGGGCTGGAGGCACAAATCATGCTGCTCTCAATCCGTTGTTCTCCAAAAACAGTTTCCAACATTTTCAATCATGAATGTTACATTTATTTTTTTGAGAGGCTTGGGAAAAAAACTTTCTAATGAACTAGACAGAACTAATCCCCTCCCTCCATTGATAGATGCAGTAGAATCATAGAATCATAGAATCATAGAGTTGGAAGGGACTTAGTAGGTCATCTAGTCCAACCCCCTGCCTGCAACAGGAATTCCCCCTAGAGCATCACCAACAGGTGCTCATCGAGCCTCTGCTTGAAGATCCCCAGTGAGGGAGAGTCCACCACCACCCTTGGCAATCTGTTCCACTGTCGAACCGCCCTCACCGTCAGGAATTTTTTCCAGATTTCCAGCCGGAATCTCCTTTCTTGCAGTTTGTACCCATTGGTTCTAGTTCTGCTTTCAGAAGCAGCTATGAACAAATTGGCCCCTTCCTCCATATGACAGCCCTTCAGGTATCTGAAGAGGGCAATCATGTCTCCCCTCAGCCTCTTCTCCAGGCTGAACATCCCAAGTTCCCCCAACCTTTCCTCGTAGGGCTTCCCTTCCATCCCACTGATCATTCTTGTTACTCTCCTCTGGACTTGCTCCAGTTTGGCTGCATCTTTCTTAAAGTGAGGTGCCCAGAACTGAACACAGTACTCAAGGTGAGGTCTCACCAATGCAGAATAAAGAGGAACTAGAACTTCTCGCGACTTGGAAGCTACAGTCCTCTTAATGCAACCTAAAATGGCATTTGCCTTCTTTGCAGACACATCACACTGCTGACTCATGTTCAGCTTGTGATCCATGGCGACTCCAAGATCCCGCTCACATGTTGTGCTGCCAAGCCAAGTATCCCCCATTTTATACCTATGTTTTTGGTTTTTATTTCCTAAGTGCAGAACCTTGCACTTCTCCCTGTTGAAATTCATTATGTTTGTTACAGCCCAGGATTCCAGTTTATCCAGATCCTCCTGGAGGTTTCTCCTGTCTTCTGATGTGTTTGCTACTCCTCCCAGTTTGGTGTCATCTGGAAATTTGATCAGGCTCCCCCATATCCGTTCCTCCAAGTCATTGATGAAAATGTTAAAGAGAACCGGTCCCAAGACAGAGCCTTGGGGGACCCCACTAGAAACTGACCTCCAGGTTGACACAGAACCATTTACTAAAACCCTTTGAGTGCGGCCATGGAGCCAGTTGCAGATCCACCTAACAATTGCCCTGTCTAGCCCATATTTTTCCAACTTCCTAATTAAAATGTCATGTGGGGCTTTGTCAAATGCAGTACATCCCCTTTTGGCATTGCTGCAACAGCTCTGCTAGTGGGGCAAAGGACAGGGCCTGCCTGTGACTACGCACGTGATCTCTTGTTATCTTCTTCTCATACTGAACTTATACAGATCCTGATTTTTTTAACCTTTATAAAAATCTTGATCTTTAAAATTCTATAACAAATAATTGCTTCCTGGTTTCTGTTATTCCAGTATAACACCTTAATCTTTGAATATGCATCAGAGCCCATTTTGTTCTACCTTCGATCCAGACACTGAGTAGAAAACAAATTATGCCATCAAAACTCTTTAAGTTAAAAAGAATTCTGATCTATCTTCATTTGGTGAATGAGTTCCACTTTATGTGCTCTTTACTTATGGCCAAATTGCATTGCTGCAATACTGACTTACGAAGGAAGCACAATTTGGTAATATAGATTGGCAGCATCTTCAAGTATGTTTCTGGGTGCAAGCAAGCAGAGTGCATGCTCGCTCATATATAACATACCTTTACCTGAAGGTAAACCCCATTTTATAATGGGAAAATTACTTTTGTAATAGCATTTATAGGATTGTGGTATGATTTGTTCACAAGGTCAAGATAACAAAATCATGACAAAAAAAACCAGTAGATGTGACAGTGCTCTTTGGTATTCCAAAAGGACCAATTCATATTGTCAAGATCTTTTAGGGCACAAGACAAAATTAAGGCAGTGAGGAGTGCCCTAGCTGGGCTCCCCAACTATTCTGAATCTAGAGCAGAAAGTTATGCTGCATCCAGAGAATCAGAAATCCTGGACTGCCCTAACTGCTCCAGAACAGGCTCTGTAGGCACCGTCAGTGGCACCTGGGGAGGACTTGCTCTTGAGGAGACCCCCCTCAAATCACACTGAAAAAGGAACAGCTGTAGCGCCTGCCATATAAGGAAGCCCAGAAGTTCCTGACAACTAGTAGCAGCTGCAGCAGAAGACTGCAGGAGGACAGGTGTAAGGGGCTTGTTGGAGTGGCCTGCTGTATCCACAGGTTAGTGGGCTGCTGTAGTTGTGCCATATCCTGAGGTTGAGAGGCAGAGGTTGCAGCTAGGCTGGCCAAGAACTCAGATTTTTTTTATAAACACTGCCATTCTTACCCTGCCTTATCATGGACCCCTATGGATCTACTTATTGTTATACCTGCTCGTGAGGTGCAGGGTGACCAGAGGCCAAATGGCAAAATCCCTGCACTCCAAGGCTGAAATTCCTATCCCAAGGCCAAAATTCCTATAGGACACCCCAAAAATGTAGGACATGTTAAAATAAGCTAAATACACTGCTATTGCTTTCCTGTACTTAATTTCAACAGTATATTACCTTTTTAAGGTAATACACACGCACACACACACTATTGGGGGGAGAGGAAGTGGATGCAGGCAGGGTGATTATATATATAGGAAGGGACCTAGTAGGTCATCTAGTCTCAGTAGGTGCTCACCAAGCCTATGCTTGAAGATCCCCAGTGAGGGAGAATCCATATATATATCTATATATATATATGTGTGGGGGGGGGATCTCACTGGGGATCTTGAAGCATAGGCTTGGTGAACACCTATTGAGACTAGATGACCTACTAGGTCCATTCCAATTCTAGGAATTGTGTGCATGTGTGCATGTATTATATATATTTTATATTTCATTCTTTTGGGGAAAGGGGAGTGGGTGCATCTGGGGTTGCTGGTGGGGTTGCTGGAGGGAAATTAGTAAGTAGAGAGTTTCTGGGGGAGTATTTAGCTGGGGCTGGTGGGTGCAGGTAGGGCTGGGTGCTTGGGAGGGGGAGATTTCTCTGGGGAGAGAGGGCTGCTAAAAAAATTGTAGGACATTCCCCAAAATGTAGGTCATGTTAAAAAAGGAGAAATACTCATATTTCTTTCCTGCACTTAATTTCTACACTTTTAAAGCTGAGAACTCATGAATTTTACAAGGTTCTCCAGTTTAAAAGTGTAGAAATTAAGTACTGAAATTAAGAAATTAAGAAATTAAGTACTTAAGGTGACTGCAGACCCAGAGAAACCTGAAGAGAGAGGGTTAAAATTCTGTCTCTCATCTCTGTGGGAAGCAGGCAGGAGGGATGAGGGAAGTGAGAGAGAGACAGAGAAAGCTCTTTCAATGCAAAGGAGACTTTCTCTCAAACTTGAAAAGTTCTACAACTTTTCAAACTTGAAAAGTTCTACAGATGGTTCTACAGCCATCCCTCCTGCGTGAGAGAGAGAGAACGGGGGAGAGGACGGCAGGCAGCCAGGCAGCCCCTGTACTCACACAGACAGCTGCTGACCGGCTGGCTGATGGGGAAGGACAAAGGCAGGCAGGAAGAAAACCTTCGGCAGCTGCTGGCGGAGACAGGGGACCCCTGAGGGCGGTGAAAGTGCCGCAAAGAGGGCAGCAACAGCCAGGAAGCCGAAGGAGGGAAGCACCAATGCCTGAGCAGCTCTGGCTGCCTGCGAAAACGATTTAAAGGGCCCGCCTCAATTCTAAAGGGCCGGCAAGCCAAAAAACTATTAAACGGCCAGACAGAATGCCTGGAATGCCGGACAGGAAGCTTAGTTTTCCCTTTTCCCTCCAGCAGGCGCTATTTCCGGATGTGTCCGGGTTTTTCCCCCCTTCTGGACAGCCTGATGAGGTGATATAACTCTGAGGAGCTGAGAGAATTTCTGCCCTGGAAACAGCCTCTGGATACAGAGTAACTGCTCTGCCCTAGACAATGTTAAACATGTCCTCAACATGCCTTTCCTGAACTGCCTAGACTGCCCCGGCTAGGGCAGCCCAGGTTCACCTCTCTTAGGGTAGCCTATGATGCCTTACGCTGCCCCAAGCCTTCTCTAGCATAACTGGGCTGCCCCATGTCTGACCTGTTGCACTTGGGCCACCCCACTGATAGATAGGCTGCTGCCTAAGTCATCATCTTGAACAGGTTGATGCTTTTGACACCTGAATGCTGATTGCAGACCATTAAATTTGCAATTAGCACTCACTAGCAATGCATTTTTCCCCTGCATTTCCACCCCCTCCCCATCAGTCAGTTGACAAGCACTTAATGTCCACTGTTTTGTCAGCTGATGTCTGGTTGATGGGCAAAACAACTTCAGAAGAAATTTTTTACCATAGTCTCTTGAGTTTGCCATCTTTGCTGTCATGCTTGAAAGTTGTACAATGCATTGTGTTTGCATAGTCTGCAAACGTGTGGCTATGATGATAATGATTAACACTGTCTTCAACTAGAGTAGTTGAAACATAGTAAAATAAATTATTTCCTGTCCCTGATTGGCTCACAATCTAGAACAAAAAACAGAAGAGACACAAACCAGCAAGAACCAATGGAAAAGATGTCATGTTGTGCTGAAGAGGGACAGTTGTTTACCTTTGCTACATATAAAATGACACCACTCTAAAGGGTGCTTCCTTGCCCTTGTTAGCAGGTCTTGGTGGTAATCCTACTGGTATCAGCATCTTGTGGCTATGCCAGAAGGCAGTGAACCAGTCAGCAATTGTACTTTTCAGGGTGCTGTTCCGTCCTCTACCTGCACTACCACATCCCAGTAGTTTACTGGTAGGGGCACACTTTATCTCCCCCCTCCTTTAATTGCCAAATAGTGGTAACAACTTGTTACCCCTTCCAAGAATCACCTTACAGGCCATTGCTGACTGATACCTTGGAGGGGAAAAAATTAAACTAGCAAATACGTAAACTCAATATGTTTAATCTCTTAATCTATGCCTTCTCAATGAGCAGATATGTGTATGCCAATAGCTTATCTGCCCTCAGCAATTTCATTACTCAAATAAAATAAATACATGCATACATGTGTGAGTTTTCAAGCACTCATGTGCATCTATGTTCCTTTGCTCTGGCAAACTCATAGCAATGTTTGCACATGCTTCTTTGAGAATTTTGCTCCACTGCCCTGCCCCAACTCAGATTCTTTGGGTATCTGCCATGTGGGAGCTGTCTCATAGTGCGCACAAGGTGATATGGAGGGTCAAGAGCAAGTGTCTGTCAATAGCTGGAACAGTATATACACACTGCATAGATAAACCAATCTTTGTGTCCTTAATGAATTGCAGATTCATTTGGAAAAGCAGATGAGAGAGAACTGCTCACTAATGCTGGCAGTGATTCAGCTGTCATTGGAGGTAACTTTTTTCTTTCCTTTTTAAGCTGAGTAAGCAATTCTAATATGGCTTATTGCTGGCGGTTCGTATGTTGTAATAGTTCTAAAACTTGCAGTTCACAACTCAAAGAGTTTGAGAACCCCTACCACTGCCCCTTGAAGGAGTGGGGAAAGGGAGAAGTTTTTGTGATCACAGCCTAGAAGAGGGTTGTATTTTTCAGTGTTTAAAGGCACAGAGAGATTGCAGAGGGCTTTATGGGGCTCTCTCCAAATGTTGGCAGGGACTGAGGTATGTTTTTTAAAAAGCCCCTAAGTCCTCTGCAGTGGCACAATCATGGGAATCATGTCTCTGCATTTCACCACTTTTTTGCAAAGGTTTATCACACTTCTCAAACTCTAGAAGAGTTTGAGAAGTACTGTTCTAATGATTCTTCTTCTCAATCTGTTTTTATTGTTCTTTGTTTTAAGTTGCTGTTACTGCTTTTTGTCCTCCTCCACCATATGACAAATGTTCCATTTGTGATTGGCCTCTGATTTGAAACTATGCTTTAAGCTGTTTGCTATCTTTCAATATGTGTATAACCTAATTATCATTGATTTTTCACCTGTGGTTTTATCTCGGTGCAAAGGAGAGTTGGCTCTTTAAAAGCTAAACACCCTTTAGGCAATGGTTAATGAGTTAATGGCTTAAAAATATCCTGCTTACCATGGAAAAGGGGCATCAACCTTCATATCCCTCTCTAGAAGAATCTTCTGCTCCTGCTTCCATAGTTCCGAAAGGCATCAGGTTGGCTAATGAAACATCAGAATGTTGGGCTTGATAAGTTATTGGTTTGATCCAGTAAAACTTAAGACAGGGTGAGACTAAAGTGTCTCTAAATTATAAAGAAAAGTAATGAGATTATAATTATTAATACAAAAAAATTCACAGAGAGGATTATTTGCAGTGAAAAAAACAAAGTTCAAAAATATTAGGAAAGGG
Organism: Cryptoblepharus egeriae; assembly: GCA_030015325.1. Lineage (NCBI taxonomy): Eukaryota > Metazoa > Chordata > Lepidosauria > Squamata > Scincidae > Cryptoblepharus > Cryptoblepharus egeriae. Next base: position 63,002,654 of record JAREYC010000001.1, on the reverse strand, counting down.
ATTAATAGTAAAACAACAACTGCAATAATAGCGGGCAGTTCAGATCTGGCACTCCATAGGACCATCATTAAGTCACTGCATCTTCATCATTAAGAATTAAGCAATAGCTGAATACCACATTGTCAAAATAACCATTAAATGTTTAAGAAATTAAACCAGCATCAAGCTCATTAAATCTGACCAGCCCAATTTAGTATTACTTGCCGATGGATGTTCCACATCCCAAACTTTTCTTTCTAGCAAAGGCCGAATCACTCAATAACTTCAGTTACTACAAAGTTTTCAACTCAAGTCTCCTATTGGAAACATGACAACTGAATACATCTGTTAAGTCCTTTCTAGTGAAGGATTTTGTCTGGCAAAACAGCAGTGAAGAATTGCATGCTGACTGTGTCCTGTGTCCAGATGTCTGCATTATCTGTTGTCAGGATGCAGCCAGAACTGATTAGATTGCTAATGAGGTCAGGAAGGTGAACCAAATAAAGCCAATTGCAACTGCTGGAAGATTCTGTGTCTAAAGACCAAATTTGAACTTTGCAAACCTCCATGAACTTAACACCACATTGTGATCTGCTACTGTCACAGCCATCGAACTATCATTCCTTTATGTTCTTGTCTCCTCTTCAGGTGTTATAGCTGTTGTGATCTTCATCATTTTTTGCATCGTGGCTGTGATGAGCAGATTTCTGTACCAGCACAAACAGACACATCGGAGCAGTCAGACAAAGGAAAAAGAATATCCAGAGCACCTTGACAGTTCTTTTAAGACTGATGTTGACTTACAGAACACAGTGAGCGAGTGCAAACGAGAATACTTCATCTAACAGACTCTGCCACTCTGTATAACACTTTGGCATTTCTTTGATTCTGATTCTGAATTTTTTTAACCCATCCCATTTCTTTGGAATCTCCCCACGCTTTTGAAAAGAACCCACTTTGCACAGAAGAGATTGGCAGCAATTACAGTTCTTCGTTCTCTTCACCTAAATCCAGCACAGTTTAAAGCCTAACAGCTCCAACAACTGTGTGTCCTTCCTAAGGACAATCTCAACAATTCCTAAGTTTCACATCCCATGCATGGTTGACTGTTTGTTTCCTGGATTTCTGAAATGTTTGCTTTCTGGATCCATTAGTTCACCTTTTCATTTTGGACCTGAGTGATATTATACTAAAGGTAAAGTGTACAAGTTATGTAGCATCACAGCTGTTGCAACAAGGTAGTGGGAACGAACAAGATCAAATTGTCTCATTTCTGAATTGTGTGTCTCCAAAGAGCCACATTCCTCCTTGTTTTGCACATGGGCATAATACTTCTGTTTCATGTTGATGGTGCTGTGCTGATTTTGTTGGCTGAGGATCTGGGATGTATTTGTTTCCCTCCTTATTCACTTACCCTGTTTTCTTTCCTGTGACCCTTTTACTGTAACTTTTAGACTTGAAGATTCTTACTCTTTTTTCCCCTCCTTTGATAATACAGTAACCCTAATGAAAACAGTCATCCAAACCAATCCCACCACCATTCCAGTCTAACCTTCCTTTCATTAAGCTGACTGTATAGAATCAGTACATTTTATAAACATGTAACCCTAGATGATGCATGGAAACTACACCTTGAGTTGACAAGGACATCAGGAGTATGCTAGGAGTTAGCCTTAACATGAAGAAAATAATAGTGATGTATTTTAGAATTGCGAGCATCCTAAATGTATTTTGGAGGAAGGGGAAAGCCTTCAAAAATATAAGGGAATTAAATATCAGGTGCAAGTGAAGTCCACATTCCAGTGATTCATATAAAAATGTGCAAAACGTCCTGAAAATGATGTGGAAGAAGTGGTTCTCCTGAATTCTCCTGACACATCCAAAGAGGGGTGCATGGGAAAGATGGAGGGTGGGGAAGAAAGGGATAGGGACTGGGGGTTAGATGGGGGCACCAGCCATGGATGGGAAGGGGACAGATTTTGGTGGCAGCAGTTCCACCAATATATGATCCACCTTCCTGGCTTTGATCCACCTACCTGGGTCGACTCAGTCTTGTACCAGCAAAACAGCTTGCACAGGTCTGACTAGGCCTATCAGGGTAAGGAAAGAAATGTTCCCTTGCCTCAAAGAGGCCTCCAAGACTTGTGTCCTGCTGACATGCAGCATCAGTTCTAGAGAAGTTACATTGCATTTGTATGTTTGGTTGCGATCCTAACTCCCAGTTAGGCCAGCCTAAGGCCAGCACAAGTCCCATGTTGGCCTAAGGGTGTCACAAAAGTGCTAACCCCAAAAGAGGGGGAATCCAGTGCAAATACAGGCACTTGCCTTATTACATCACCAGGGGAATGGGAAGACCGATGAGATGTGGTGGCCTAAGTTAGGATTGCACCATAATTAACAGAGAGCACAATCCTAAACATCTCTACTCAAACGTAAGCCCCATTGTGTTCTATGGGTCTTACTCCCATGAAGGTGTCTTTAGGATTGCAGCCATAGAATTTCTCATCACTGTAAAATTTCAGGTTGGCATCTTATGAATGTTTTCTACACTCTGCCCTATAAAGAGCTGTAGGGTGGATGACCTGGTGTGGCAAAAACTCCAATTACCTGTTTCTTACAGTCTACCAGGGATTTAGTTGTCCCTTGCCATCTCCAGTTGTCCTGTTGGGAAGCCACCTCTGAGTACGGATTGAGCACTGAGACTTTTATGTAGTCATTGGCCAAGGCCTAGAATTAATGTTTTTTCTTTCAGTATTTGCCATATGTTTTATGCCACTGCCTTGTTAGATCAGCTTCCACCTATAGACATTTATGGGAGAAAAAAGTCAGAACATCAATTTCCCTATTGATTCAGACCTCTCATTACAATGTAAATTAGGGGACAGGTGGAGTTTCCTATGAAAATGGCAATGATAAAATTGATATGTATGGGTTGTTTTAGTATATTAAAGTAGCTTCTTAGATGGAGATGGAATGCATAGTAGACGCACTGAGCATATTGATGCATGTTGAAAAGGAGCCTAACCAAGACCATTTGAGCCAGACACTCCTGCTCTGCAATTGCCCTTCATCCTTGACCATAATTGGAATAACATATTTCCCATACTTAATCCGGTTGACTCTTCTGTATACCACCACTCATCCTTAGAAAGCATGGTGAATTCAGTTTAATGATCTTATAATTTCTTCTAGCCCTGTCATCCACCAACCATTATCCTTTTTATTACTAGACTGAAGGTTTCCTTAGCATGAAAAGTGGTTCTGATACACTCAGAAGCATGACTTCTGCATCTGTAAGTGGCCATCGGGCCAAGGATGCTTTCAATCAACAGCTCTTTTTGAAATAACGTTTCTTTATTCTGAACATTGGAGGAGGGAAAAGTGAGAGACCTAAACAAATGCAAGAATTAATGAGTTCTTTCTATGAGCACTCCATATCTTTCTTCATAATTTTGACTGTTCTTTGGCCAAGCCATCCTTTTTTAGATGATTTAACTAACTTTCATTTGTAATGTGTTTAATTGCATTCTGAAAAGCAGGAGAGGGAATTCATGGAATTTGCATTTTTATTCCAATAACTCCCCCCATAAAATATAGTGCTGTATTTTTCCCCTTTACTCAACACAGCTGTGATAAATCACCCCTTTGCGCTGCTAGTTTCTCTCCCCCCACCACCACTATAAATGTCAATATAAAATGTAGCAAATTTAGCCCCAAGGATATATACTAATGGGATTAAAAAGAGAGGATCTTGGCAATAAAGCAATACTATCATTATTTAAGGAATCGAGAAATCTGAATTCCTTGTGGATTAGGGGTGGAGTCAGAATCTTGTAAAAGAATTATAAACTTCAAAAATATGTTGCAGACAAAAAGTTGGTAGCAAGATTGGCATAGTTCACACTCCAAACTTATATCTACATAAATATATATGTAATTGTGTAATATGCAGAGGGCCTGTAGATAAGTACAGGTCCTCATGCTTTGCACGAGGTGGTGCCAAGATCACCCCAGGCATTTCCATGTAGGGCTGAGAAAAACTGCTGCCCATTTGACTAGAGACTACTGATCTAGATAGAATTTAGATTTACTCTGGATTGCAATATGAATTTCCCATAGGTTTTCACTAGGTGGTGCAGTAACTACAGTTGCACATAATGTCTCTTACATGCTCCCGTAATTACTCTGGATTGTAGGGATAATCTAGTTTTTTTTCTTACTGTAAACTTGCTCTCAGATTATTTTCTGCAGAAAACATTCTCTCTCTCTCTCTCTCTCTCTCTCTCTCTCTCTCTCTCATGCCCTCCCTCCAAGAAAGTTTCCTCATTATTGTTGAGGAAAGCTTGACAAATTCTGAAGCATGGCTGGCGTCAGACAATGCATTTCTTTTGACAGGTATCACAGGGTGTGCACTCATAGATCTTTTCAAAAGTTTTAAGGTTTTTTTTTCTCCTCCAAATCTACAAAGTCTGCTTGGGAAGAATAGCCAAGAAAAGCAATTTGTCTTTAAACTGTAGGAATCTAGACCTGCAGTAGCTTCAACCCTTTCAAAAAAACAATTGTCTGTTTATAGCCAGTGTCTGCTAAAGCCTCAGGACTGTCCATCTTTTCCCTTAACATACCAACAATGCTGGTATTGAGACACTTTCTCCATGCCAGTGACTCCCAATTGTCATCCCAATTCATTCAAATAATATCTAACATATATTTTGCAACTAGATTTAAAAAATACAAAGACCTAATCTAGCTTTAGTTATGGATAGTAAGCTGACCAATTCAAAGGGCACATTATGTCATCTGATTCATGAGCTGGCCACATTAGCACAGTAATGTACACCATCCTGCTTATACCAGCTCCAAAATCCTATGAAAACTAGCACAGATGAGTTTGAAACAGGCAGTGCAGGGGGTAAAAGAGGTGGGTAAAAGAGGCAGGAGAGAGTTCTGGGAGGATGGAATTCAGGAGGATCACGCATAGGAAGGGGCAGGATCAGCAGTGGCAACGCATGTAACAACCTAACCCCCAAACCTGGGAGTTCGAGCCCAGGCTGCCTGGATTTGTGCCCGCTAAACTGCTGATTCAGATCCAAGCAGACCCTGCAGGGCTGGCTGTGGTGTTAGGGTAAAGGATAAGGGGAAAATATCTAAGGTGTTCTCCAATGCATTCTTCTCCTTCACAGGATATGACCTTTTATTTATTTACTTTCTTACTTAACTTAGAAGATTTCAATACCACCTTTCCCCAGGCTACAAACCTGGCACTCAAGGTGTTTATCTTCATATGTGCATGAGAGATGGATTTATGTAGGCTCCTCTCCCTTGCTGGGACAGGGAACTGAGTCACTAATGAAGTCCTATTTTGTTTAACATATTTTAGCCACTGTTTTTGAACTTGCTAAGTTGGAAAAGATATGATGAATACAGTGGCGCCTCATGTAAAGTATGTTTCACGTAACCAACAAAAATTTCTCTAGGATTCTGCTTCACGTAACAGACTGTGCTTCACGTAAAGAACACATTCGTTGGCAGTTGGAGCAGACGCGCTGGCCGGCAGCCTGTTTAAAAAGCATCAGGGCTGCCTAGCGCACCTGCCCATAGTGAAAGCAACACTTCCATGCTGTTCCTCCTGTGGCTGGGCGTCCACTGGGCAGAGGGAGAGAAGAGCAGTGGAGAAGAGGGAAGCAGCTCAAGGCTAGCCAGAAGGGAGCAGGGGAGAGAGAGGCTCAGGATGGAGAGAAGGAGAAAGTGGGGAGACACTTTGAAGGTGTCTTGGATTGCAGCCTCCTAACCATGTCTACCCAGAAGTAAGCCCCATTGTGTTAAATGGGTCTTACTCCCAGGAAAGTGTCTTTAGGACTGCAGCCTAAGTAGACTTCATAAGATCATGCACATTGAATGCATGTTTTGAATTCAATCCCAGTGTTCTGTCATCATTTTTACATCCAGTTAATATTTTTGTATGAATATTTTTGGGGTTGTGGAACCAATTGTCTGAGTTCCCATTGTTTCCTATGGGAAAATCCGCTTCACGTAAAGAACATTTCACATAACAAACATGCCTCCAGAACGAATTAAATTTGTTACGTGAGGCATCACTGTACTTGAAAATATTTCACCTCCCCATTTTATTTATTGCAAAGCTAATTAATTACCATCTGTTTAGTTCCAGTTCATCTGTTTACCGTTACTAGTTCATCTGTTGTAAAGCTAGCTGATTAACACAGTTCATAAATTCAAACTTTACAGTTCTCAAGTGCCATTTGGATTAGCATCTCTTTACAGAATCTGCCTAAATTCTGGCTAAGTCTTTACCCTGGAGACGAAGAACACACGGTATGCAAACAAAAGTATAGCATAAGCCTATTTGTGACTACTCAGAAGTAAGCACCATAAATTTAAATGGGGATTACCCCCCCCCAATTTGTATGAGATTGCAACCTTAGACACACACCTGGCTGAATTTGCCATTCTGCCTTGTTAATTTGTGCACTATGCAATGGTATATCTCATGTTCTTAATTCGATATTTTCTTGTATAGGAAAGACACTTATAGCCCAATACACTACTCAGTTAAGTAGAAATGTTTGGATTGCAGTTTAATTAACTGCTCTGAAATCAATGGGATTAAATTAGTATAAATCTTAGTACCCCTAGTTTCACTTAGGTGGGCTATGGATCAAGTTGCCATGTTCATTAGAGAATGTTATATTTCTTGTTAGGAAATCCATGTCTTTTTTTAACCCCAGAATGGCTGAAAAAACAAACACATTTAATAAGGGCACAATCATGGACCCACATCCTAGTTCTCCATAGTTAACTAACCTTTAGGATTGATAGTGGCATACCCAACTACAAGCTGAAATCTTGGTGAACAACTTAGGTGACCCCTTCACCATGAGTCAATTATCATTTGAGCCAGGAAATTAATTGACCAGTCAATCAATATGTGGTTGTGCAAATTAACCCTTAATAGAGTTTAGCCTAAGTAGCTGGTTTAACAAACAGCTGAAATGCATTTTCACTATCCGGTACCTCAGGGTGATGCATCGGAGAGGTGAAGCAGCACTGACAGATTTACAGTTAACTTTAATATTACACAACATCAACTTAAATGCAGTAGTTTTGAATGGAATCAATAGACACACTCAGCCATCATTTATCATCTGATGAGAAATCAACTGATATGTAGTATGTGTGAATAAGGTCTCTGCGCATACTATCAGTGAAGCAGCCAAATCCTTTTGTGACTTTAGACCTGACCCGGTTCCTATTAATGGATAGAAAGGAATTATATGAAATGGATACCTCTCAATATAATAGATAAAATACTATTTGATTTGCTTTTTAATTATCTGTTAAAAGAAAGGAATTATATAAAATGGATACCTCTCAATATAGTAGATAAAATACTATTTGATTTGCTTTTTAATTATCTGTTAACGTTGCAATCCTTATAGCTCAAGCCTGTCTGAATTGCCCACATCATGATTGAGCAGCATGAAATGGCCACCACTGTATCCAGCAAAGGTAAAGAGGCTGCTGGAGGTCTTTCTGAGGCAAGTACACTTTTGCCTCTTTGCACAGGGGAAAGCTCCAGCAGTTTCTATAGGGCTACTCAGTCCTGCCCCAACAAAATCACTGGTACAGGCATATGCAGCCCCTTATCAGCAGATACGGGGCTCCTGCAATGGTCCCTGATCACTTCCAGGGCAAAACAGTCAATACCCTCTCCCTGCACCACCCTCTCCCTGCCCTGTTTCACCCCCTTCCTACCCTACCCTACCCTGTCATCTGCTGCCCCAGATGCCTCCACACCACTTAGTGGCAAATATATGACCATCCGCTATCAGAGCCTCCACCCACCATGAATGCCCAGCACACAGGTGGGCTGAGGCAGGTTTGCACGGTTCTGTAGAACCTGTTGTTAATTGGGGGCCCATCATCTTAGAACTGCATGCAAGTGTGTTTGAATTTCTCTTAAAGGACCTTTGGGTCTGTCTTGCCAGAGGAAGCTCAACTCCCTCCCCTTCTGAGAGGGCTCTCTCTTCCCCCCCCTTCCCCTCCCTAAGGGTATTTTTTAAAATACAAACACCGTACATGCAAGTCAAGCAGCCAGGAGTTCCCTGGCAAGCACACCTCCGCCTCCTAATTACTTTGCTAACCACATGCAAAAGACATCATTCAAACAGGCTCCCATTAAGAGCCTACATTCTCCCATGCCTAAGTGGTTGTCTAAAACAGCTACATTCTTTACATTGAGTGTGAGAAACAATTTCTGCTTTGATGGCTTGGAAGGAAGCCCCTCTCTGCTAAACATCTTATTTTGCTTAAAAACCTTATTTCCAGCAAGTTTTGAAGAGGTATTTTCTTGTTTTTGCAAAGATAGTCCATGCAAATGAGCCCTCTTATTTCTCCAATTGTGTCTGCATTACTAAAAATTGTTGAGGTGGGAGGGAAAGAGGGAGGACCTTTGAGTGGCTGCTCTTCTCTCTCCATTCACTGGAGGCATCCATGCATGCGTCCTCAGAAGCAAGTCCCATCCTAGTCAATGGAGCTTACTCCCAGGTAGGTGTGGATAGGATTTGAGCATCAGACCCCAATACTCTGCATGCCTGCTCAGAAGCAAGTACTGAGTGACCATATGTCCTCCTTTCCCAGGACAGGTCCTCTTTTTACTCTTGTGTCCTGGGAAAAAAATCTTCAATCTCCTCCTTTTCCTTATGAGCAGGCAACATGGAGTCTTCTTATTATCCATACTTTTTCCAGGACCACAATAAATCTTCATTGTCCTCCTTTTCCTTATAAGCAGGCAGCATGCAGTTCCCATCCTGCCCCCCCCCAGGAGCCCAGTCCACTGCCTACTCTGAAGTAAATCCTATTAAAGTCAGTAGGTTTTACTCACCTGTGAGGATAGCAGTGTAGCCTCAAAGCCCAATCATTGTCTACTCAGAAGTAAGTTCCATTATAACAGTGAAGCTTACTCCCTGGAAAGAAGCTGGTTTCTAAGAGCTTGTAATCCTATGCCTGACTACTCAAAAGTTAATCCCATTTCAATCTATGAAGCTTACTCCCGGGAAAGAGTGCAGAGGAGTGCAGCATTAGAGCCCAGTCCTATTCTTGACATTCAGAAGTCCCATTAGAGTGTGTGGAGCTTACTCTCAGGAAAGTGAATAGGATTGCAGCCAAAGGATGGTTACTGAGAGCTCAGTCCTTTGCTTGACTACTCAGAAGTCCTATTATATTCAATGGAGCTTACTTACAGGAAAGTGTGGACAGGGTTCAAAGTGTGGAACAGATTGCCAAGGGAGGTGGTGGATTCTCCCTCACTGGGGATCTTCAAGCAGAGGCTCAACGAACACCTGTCGGGGATGCTCTAGGGGGATTTCCTGCTGCAGGCAAGGGGTTGGACTAGATGACCTACTAGGTCCCTTCCAACTCTATGATTCTAGGATTGTAGTCTTAAGTGGTGGCTTAGAGGCAAACCTCAGCCTGCAGAGGGGACACCACAGACTCTGGTCCTAAACTGTAGATCAGTGTTTCTCAACCAGTGGTATGAGTACCACTAGTGGAACTTGTGGTAGTGTCTGCTGTATTAGGCACCTGGATGCAAGTGTCATATGTGCTCCCTGAGGCAGCTGGTGGGCTGCTGTGTGATTCAAGAAGCTGGACTAGATGGGTCTTTGGTGTGATCCAGTGGAAGCTTTTCTTATGCTTTTATGTTCTTATTTGTGGCACATATTCCCCCTGAGAGCATAACAAAGTGTAATGCATAGGAATAAATTACACTGAACTCAGGGGCTTAATACTGATTGATGCCATCACAAGTAATACATTTTTTTTTGTAAACTAAGGGTTAAGGTGGCGGGCCCTCCCCCGCCCCGCCCCCTGACCCTGGCCCCACCCTCTGACCCACCCTGGCCCCACCCACTTCCGGAGAACTGGTTGTTGGGGCAGGCTAGGCCCACCACTGGCCCAGCACCAACCCACAATGGCCTCCATACTGGTACCTGCATCTTCTCAGCTGTTACCAAGTGTTTTACAGCAGTTTTATGGTGTCCATTCTCAGGGCAGCATGCTGGAGACTGGCACTGTGGACCTGGTGATTTCTATTTCAAAAACAATAGAACTATATCATGCACCTACTTATATTTATTGAGATTCACAGGTACAAAAGAGTTAAACCACAGACATGAAATCTTCCACCTGCATTTCTTAGCAGATTGTAATAAATTTCCTTTCTTCTGTTGTTCATTGTGAAGAATGCATGGAAGAACCTGATTGTTAATGTATTGCTACATTTATTCTTTTGGTAGTTTTGCATTAAAGCCCTCTCTCTCACATACAAACACACACACACAGAGAGAGAGAGAACACAAAATCAAAAAGCAAAAGAGGACATGAGCTGGCAAACTGCTATAATTGTTTAATTAGTCATTTGTCTTTCAAATTTTATGACTCTTAAGTGATCAGAAGCTACAGGGATGAAAGCAAGGGTTTGCATTTGGAGCTGTCAAATATCTATCACTGCTTTTTCCTTTGGAGGCAGAAGGTTGAATTAAAGTATCTGTCAAGTATGACTGATTCTTATAAAGTAGACAATTTTGCCTGTTGCCTTCCAGTGAAAATATGCACTGTCCTGTCAAAAGCAGAGAACCTAGGGTGACATACTAACATCTCAGATTCTTACATGTTCTCTAATATGGTACATATAAAGTAACATAGAATAAGAACAATAAGTGTGTTGACATCATTGCAGTCTCTTTTTCCTGACATATTGACCTGTAATAGGTTCAGAAATTGATATATAGAAATTGATATAAAGCTGGTCAATTTTTCTTAATTTCAGTTAGGCTTGTGCATTTGACATTCCTATAGGATTATGCTCTTTCTTTTTATTCCTATCTTTATCTTCTACCATGATCTGCCCTATACTAAATATGCCTAGATGCTGGTATGAATGTTGGCAAGGTTTGTAACCTAAAAAAATATAAGATAGATTCCTTTTTGACAGGAAGAACACATGATAGTTAGGAACCTGTAAAAGGCGAGGTTATTTTTCTTGACAAAAGGGTGTTATCCCTAACGATAGTATATCTAGATATATTCCAACATTTTAAGTGTACAGATGCACAACTGAGTTTTAAAAAACCTGCAACATGAATTGAATTAAGTCAGTGCTACCCTAAGGAAAGAAATGCTAGTGTTGTAAAATGGCAAATAGAAAGAGCAGGTCAGGTATCCCATTTCAAAGCTCCCATCAATCACTGATCTCCCTGCAATAGAGTGACTGACTAAATGAAACATGGAAATAATATTGCTCTTTATATAATATTCTATGAGTATAATAAGCTTTGGACTACATTGCAATATCTTTCATACATCTTTTCAAGTGCTGATGAAACATACACATATAGTAGCCATTTCACAGTTTGCGTACTCATAACTTGGAAGACATATTTCATGTCAAATCATAAATCACTTATGCTGCTTCTGACCTTCTTCATGGGTTCTGTGCAGAGATTGGTGGTGCTGTAGGGCCATGGACCCTTTTCCGAAGGATCTGGTCAGTCTCAGATACATTGCCATCCTCTGAAGTTGACCCTATCTGAGGAAGACACTTTTTTGATTGCAAATGACAATGTCACATACTCAATCTGCAGTTCAAAATCAGTAAGGTCTCACCCTCCCACTAAGAACAATTCAGATCAATGATTTTCAACCTTTTTCATCCCGTTGCAAACTAAAAAGGCACTAAAATGGTCAAGGCACACTTTTCTTTTTGTAACCCTTAGATTCCCAAGCGGGTCGATTCGACCCGCATTTTAATTTATGCAAATTAGGCTATTTTTAGATGGGAATCTAAGGGTGCTGACAAGGTGCATCATGTTGCTGGTGGAGAACTCCCTGCCAGTAACCTTAGTAGTCTATTTATCTACAGTATTTATATACCACTTTTCAACTAAAAAATTCACAAAGTGGTTGACAGGAAAAATAATAAGTAATGGTTAGTGGTTCCCTGTCCCAAAAGGGCTCACAATCTAAAAAGATACAAACGTAACCTTTCCATAAACCTGGAAAGTGCATTCATGTGCCATGGCACATTTGTTGAAAATTTCTGATCTAGAGTAAGTGGCTTGAGGTTTTCAAGCTAAATTAACAAGAACTCCCAAGCTCCTCTCAACAAACCTCAGGAAAATGTGCTAAAAGAAGTTTCCTTTTTTAATTACTTTTTAGAATGAGTCATAGGCCAAATTCCTATATTAGCAGCATAAGAAAAAAAGCTCAATACAGCCCTATCTTCTGTATCCAACACTGGCTAACCAGATGCCTCTAGGAAGCTCGCGAGAAGGTTGCGGTAGTGATAGACATCTTCTGTTGTGTGATCCGAGTATCTGGTATTGCTACTGATGGTTTGTTGATGTGTAGGTAGTACACAAGTAATCATAGCAAGCCATATAATTCAGTCATCCAAATTCTAGTGAAGAAATGTGGGATTCAGAATTAATGACGCGCACTGCTCTAACAGGTTCAGGAATATTTGAGTCAGGTTATCAACAGCCCCTGAGAATCTTGCCACTAATGACTGATGGAGCTCCTTGCGTCCAAACAGTATCCAAGCTTGTTGGAAGCACAGTGGTGTGTGTTTGTTCTTTGCTTGTAGTTCTAATATCATTAGATCTAGTATGGCCCATAGTTTACACTTCTCAGCTCAGCACCAAGATGGGTTAATGGTAATAACAATAATAAATTATGCCATCAATTATGCATTTGAAATAAATAGGGCTCAAAACAGTGGTGTGATTTGAGATCTGGTAAAGAGTTTGTTATCCTGGTGTAGCATCTGTGAATTTAATTTGACCACTTAATTTCTCAGTCCCAACTGTTTCTAGGTTAACAATAGTAAGAATTTGAAAGAATTCATAAATTATAGACTCTGCTATTACAGGTATGGTGCAAGTCTCCACTGACAAAAAAAATGGTTCAGTGTTTCTTATCTGTACCTGTCCTGGCTACTCCTAAGAAGGGCATCTGAGTTGATAATTTCTCCTTAGCAAACTTGGATAAACTTGGATCAATTCTTATGCTGTTCCCAAAACTGATATAACTTTTGACATATATAACACAGATGGGTGGTTAAAAATTGTTACTTGGTTCTATTTTACTAGTTTCTTCTGTAGTGGGAAAACCTTTGTCGATTCTATTTTTGCAGCAAAATTGGTGTTGAATTTCCAATAGGCCTCTTTTAAGTGTCATTGTTTATTTTTTCAGCATTTTATTTCAACCCAATAAAAACCAACACCGTCTGAAATCATGGTGAAAGTCACTTAGGACTTTCAGAGAAGTAGGGAGAACAGAAGAGCAAGCCCCTGATGCTTCCTGTTCCATGGTTCCTTTTCCATTTTGTAGTAGCTTGCCTAAAATATCAGCATCTTCCTAGCGGTGATGTGTGAAACAAAGTAGGGTGTGAATATGTTGGGGGCTCTCTGTTGGGGACTCCCTCTGTTGGGGACTCCCTGGTGGTGTAGTGGACACTATCTCTGCCAGCAATATTGAGGATTCAGAGATGGGCACATGAGCATGGGGTGTGGTCAAACCCTGATACTCTGATTGTATGGAAGAGACCAAGGAACTGGAAGTAGGAGGCAACATTACCTTCTGTGTTTCTGCTTCTTCTAACATCTGAAGCCACTCTGGCATTAAACACATGAAATAAGTTTCATCTTCAAAATAGTCTTTCCATTACAGTAAATCAGATGAAACAAAAATGGAAGTCTAACCCTTTTTCCAACGTCTGCTTTTTTAACATAGAATTGCCTAGGATGATGCCTCAGTCCAATCCAGTTTTGTAGATCATGTATCATGTCTAAAAATACACTGTATGGGGATTAAAACTATGATGAAAAATTAGCCTTAGCTTTTCTTTTTGTTTTCTATGGTTATTGTTGTACAGAAGAAAGACTTAAACTGTAAATGATGTATATTTAATAAAAAGAGCCTTTTGTATGATTTTGTGTGGAAGAGAAATGCCTCATGCTATGATTTTTTTTCTTTTCATATATACATGGACAGTGTCATGCAAAGGGGCCTCATGCTGTCCCTGCATGCAATTAATTTCGATGACAGCAGCCATGTGGGGGATTGTAATAAAACACAAAGCTTCCACCATTCCAATGTATTGATTTCAAGGATAGCTACGAGTGCTGTCACTGGATATCTGAGCACAGCACAGCATCCCTGACTCCAGTCACTAATCATGGTTTGCAGCACCTGCTTCTACAGTGCGAGAGGGCAAATGTGTCACTGTGATGAAAGTCAAGGCTGGAGATCTGTTTGGGGTCTGACTGCAAAGCACTCCCTGGAGCAAACAGCCGTCACTGCTCTCCAGAAGCCATGCCTCTGAGGCTGACACTTCCACCTGCTTTTCTTTACCACCACCTTATGTTTGAGGGTAAATTCACCATCACACATTTGAACTCTCATGAAAAGCTGTACAATATAAACATACAATGGGAAGTGGCTGGGAGTTGTTCTTGGTGCCTGTGGCTCAAGCCTGTCAAGTTATTTGTACTTCTAATCACATGTTCCTGGACTAAGGACATTTCCAATAAGATGCCATTTTCTTAATTCCATATTTTCACAGAGGCATAAAAGTTGCTGCCTATGTAGATTTGCCCTTAATTTTGATGTGTTTACAGGAGTCAGTTGGTGAATTGGGGAGATGAAGAAGTAAAGGTTGTCTCTCATTAACCACTAGGATACCAGATTTTTTTTTTGAAATTCTGTGGATTAAAAATATCTTTTGGCTCAGCATTGGCTGAAACAAGATGGTTTTCACTGGTTTTCATGAAGTGAAAAGAAAAGAAACCAGACAAGCCTCATAGTTCAGGGAGTTTCAAGAAGGCTCCCTTGCATCCCCATCAGCTGTACTTCTGAAAGGGATGGAATGTGGAGCTTCTCCTGAAGATCTCAGTGGGAAGAGACAACAACAGTGTATTTGGAGAAGCTGAAACTGAGGAAGTTTATTACCCTGTAAGGGCAATCTTGGGACAGGGAAAGGAAGGTAAAATCTCAGTGTACAGTGCGCTCTTTAGTCCTCCTTCCTGATCAGTTGTGTAAATGCACTCTGATGCCAACCTAAAAAGGAAATTTCAAGAACTATGAAATGGTTGTATTGCCCAAATGCTCCAACTGGATATCCCCCCCCCCATATTAAACTTGAATCTGAGCAGCGGCTGTTTCATTAGTCACCAATAAGGAGATGTATGTCAAAATCTATTAAGATCTCCTCCAGTCTTTTAATTCTATTATTCTAAAATATATCCTTGAGGCAAAAGAAGGTATTCAGATGTGAAGAAGACAAATTCCATTCTTGGGATCATTAGAAAAGGGATTGAGAATAAAGCGGCGAAAGATATGATGCCATTGTACAAATCGATGGCGAGGCCACATTTGGATTACTGTGTCCAGTTCTGGTTGCCACATCTCAAAAAGAATATAGAGAAAATTGAGCCAAGTTCAGAGAAGAGTGACGAAAATGACTGATGGTCTGGAACAGCATCCATATGAAGAAAGGCTGTTGTGTTTGGGGCTTTTCAGTCTAGAAAAGAGGTGCTTAGGGGAACATAACAGAAAAATACAAAATTATGCAAGAGATGGACAGAGTGGATAGAGAGATGCTCTTTTCCCTTTCACATAACACCAGAACTAGAGGACATCCATTAAAATTGAATGTTGGGAAGGTTAGGGCAGACAAGAGAAAATATTTCTTACCTAGCATATAGTTGGTCTGTGGAACTCCAAGCCACAGGATGTGATGATGGCATCTAACCTCAGTACCTTTAAGAAGGGTATAGACAAATTCCTGCAGGAAAGGACCATCATGGATTACAAGCCATGAGTGATGTGGGTAGAAGTGGACAACTTCAAAATGCAGGATACGGGAGGGGGTCATCTGGATGCAGGTGTCATAGGTGCTCCCTGAGGCATCTGGTGGGCTGCTGTGTGATATAAGAAACTGGAGTCGATGGTCCTTTGGCCTGATCCGGTGGAGGCTCCTATGTTCTTAACTGGAAGAAATGAACATTTTCTCTCAAAAGCCCACTAGAGGTCTGTAGAATTCAGATGTGATCGGTCCAGGCTGTCTCTTGTCAATTTGTGCTCAGTCCCTTTTCTGAGAAGCAGTTTGCTTAGAACACCAAAGGAAATAAAATATCTCCCAGGAGCCCCTTATTTGGTTATTGATTTCTCATCAGGAGACTTGGAAAAGAGTAAATGGGATGGAGCTAGACTCTGCACGTAAGCCATGCAGGTCTGTGGCATTTTAATAGAGCTCCCTTGAATCGAACATATTTACTAACTCCTTTGAAAACAAGGGGGCGCAACCATGTGCAACCTATTAGAGATTTTGCACCTGGGGTCTTCAGAATGCTTATTTAAAAATAAAAAACCTATTGGCGGGTGAAGTTTCTGAGCAACGATTTGGGCCAACGGGCTAAAGACATGTTGAAGAAGGGTGACATTCAGCAATCTCTGCGCAGACGTCTCTCTTTTTTAAGACATCATGGAAGGGATGAGAAGGGAAATGCGAAGGTATGCTCATGAGCTTGCTGATTTCAAACAGCCCTGTTGAAAGGGGGAAATGGTGCTACATGATAAGCTTATGCAGCCCCTCTTTTCCTAGAATTCGCCTGCCAGTTTCAAAAAAAACATTTTAGCCATTTTAAGCAGGTTCACAGGGGGATGAGCCTGATTGAAGAGGCTTGACAGATTCTGCCACTGCGAGTCTCATCTGGAATGAGCTGAAGAAAGAAAGTTTTTGACATGTTTAAGGCTTCTGAAGCAAATGTGGCTCAACACAAAGAAAGGTCCATTAAAACGCAGGTACATTTTCACTAGTGTGAAATAAATTTTTAAAATCCCCAGCTCAGTGGTTCCCCTGGTTTCAAAACGTATCTGGGTTTTGGCGCCTCACATCCTATTCTTCTCCGCTCACCAAGCACAGCCACCTCAGATTTCATGAAATCTTGCAAAATGCAAATTTCACCCAAGTTATCTTGGATCTCACAAAATCTCATGAGATCCAAGATTACAGTGTCCAAATAACTATGTAACCCTCCCTCCGAACAACATTCCACCAGTGCACCAAGCACCAAATTGGCTGGAGGTTGGTCAGTCTTCCATATTAAGTATAGCACAAAAACATGTTCTACCCCTTTTCAGCTCCTTAAGGGTTAAATTTCTCAACATCTCAACATCGGTTCTTGGTGGGTATTGATGTCACAGAAGGAAAACCCTCCCCAAATTTTATGCTTCTAGGTCCCTCAGTCAGGGACTTTTCAATGTAAAGCATAGAGAAGAGAACGTTTTGCACCCCATTTCGCTCCCTTCTGGTTGGAATTTCCGAAAACCAGTTCTTACTGGATCCCTCTGTAATGGAAGGGACACCCTTCCCAAATTTCACACTTCTAGGCCCATGGTTTTGGGTTGGGTGTTGATGAGTGAGTGAGGGAGGGAGGGAGGGAGGGATGGAAGGTTAATTACTGTGCATCTCTTTGAAACAGAGTTTTAGAGGGTCTCATGTCTGAACCTCAAAAGGAGGACAAGGTCTTGGATTCTTCTCAGCCTGGCCTTGCTGGCAGACAATGGCATGTTTTCCTATTCACAAGTAAAGCCGTGACATTGGGCACTTTCACTTTCCCATTAATGCTCAATGCATATTTTTTTTTATTTTTTGGGCCATAACTTTTGACTGGAAGGAGATATTTCAAAAACGCTTTTTGTATTGGATTCTGCTATTCAATATGAATCCAATGACATTTGACATGATGGGGGTACTGCACACAATTGCAAAGTTCCAAAATGGAGGACAATGAAGCCCTTAACAAGGACACCTGGACAGGAGGCTAAAAAAAGAGGACAAATCCGGAAAAATCTGGTCATATTGTCAGCCTGCTCATGGCCCACTTTTGCTCTTTATCACAATAGGTTTGAGTCATACAGATATGAATGAAAAGAGCTGCATCTGCTTATTTTGATATGTTCCAAGCCATAGTATGCTTCGTACGTCAAATATTTCAGATGAAATAAAAATGCTTTTAAAAAATCTTTAATGGTATTACTTTCTGCTATATGGAGGAACCTACTCCCCCCACCCACACACATATCTGATCAAATCCCCAAAGTATTAATTAGCTGCTTATATTTATCTCAACCAAATAATAAATAGCAATGCGGGTTACCATGCCAATTAGGGTCTCCAATCTGGAACAAGTCTCTCTGTCTAATAACCTTATTCTCTCTGGGGAGCTTGAGAGAAACGTTGTTTTCTCAAGATTTATCAGGGAGTTTCAAAATAACAAATCGACTCTTTCCCACGGCCTCTCTTATTTTGAGCCCTTACAATGGTCTTCCTCGGGCATTGCTGAACTGAGCATTATCTCAGTTAATGTAGAAAGGTGTAGAGAGGTGTAGAAAGCCTTGATTTCCTCCTGTTTTTGGATCCTTCCCGTCTTCGGGGCTTCTACGAGGTTCAATGATGTTAATTCACTGAACAAGTTCAGGAAACTCCCTTCAATTCCACCTGCACAGAACATCACGGATTTGAAATATACTGTACACGGGCTGAAATCCTGTATTCACCAAAGTGGGAATAAGCCCCATTTAACTCAGTGACATTTACTTATGAGCAGAAAAGCATAGGCTTTCTCTGTCAATTGTCTACTGGAATTTTTTTTCTTAAAGTCAGTGAATATTTAAGATGCAATACTAAGTAATTTAGGCTGGCCTAACTCGCCTGGCCTATCTTTCTGTAATGGTGTGGTGAGGTCAGCATATGCCTGTACACTGGCATAACCTCTCCAGGAGTGGGGCAGTAGTTTCTTACTGCACTTTTGTAACAACACCCCAGGTCAGCACAAGACTTATGCCAGGACTTAGGCCAGCATAACTGGAGGTTATGTGGATGCAGGTGTGCATCAGCATCGCATGGTGACAGGGTTGCCATATGTCCCGAAAAACAGGGGCAATCTCGATTTGGGGGGATTGTGTTCACATACTGGCAACGGGGACAGAGGGACATCCAGGTTTTGGGAAGAGAATTATGGCAATCCTACAAGGTGAGCACTGCTGGTTCTATTATCTGGGGCTCTTCGTGATAAACTAATACTCTTGCAGTTGAGCTGCAACATTTCCGAGGCTGGTGCATATCGGGTGGGAGCAATGTAGGCACCTCTTTAGCACTGCACCACCCAGCACAACTTATATAACAAGACAACAATGTTTGTGAATCATTTTGCAGACAAAAGTCCTGACCATACATTCAGGAAGTCTTGCAAAAAGGGAACATGTTTTGAGCCTTCGTGGCTAATATTTATGGGCAGTTTCTTACTCTAAGACATTTCCTGCACTTCTTTGGATGCACTTGACTCTGGGAAAGTGGGTAGTACTCACAGACTGAGAATCTATCTATCTATCTATCTATCTATCTATCTATCTATCTATCTATCTATCTATCTATCTATCTGTCTGTCTGTCTGTCTGTCTGTCTGTCTGTGGTATTTATATTCTGCTTTTCAACTGGAAACTTCACAAAGCAGTTTACAAGAAAATGAAAAAAAATCAATAGTTAATTAATAGCTAATGGATCCCTGTCCCAAAAGGGCTCACAATCTAAAATGCAAAAAGAACACCAGCAGAAGCCAGTAGAACAGACATTGCTGGGGGTATATTGGACCAGTTACTCTCCCCTGCTAAATAAAAGAGAAACACCCACTTGAAAGAGTACCTCCTTCCCAGTTAGCAGGGGTCTCTTCCCTCCCTCCCTCCTGTTGTTTTTCTCAGCATCTAGTCTGATCAAGAGTTTGGTAGGACCTGAAAATTCACTGTTTGATGGCTTGTTACTGCTTGGTTGGGAATATTACAGCATTACCTTCTTGTGGTTTGTTACCTTCGATACATTCTTAGTGAATTGCCTTAAGCCATGGCTCAGAAGTTGGATTACTGCTGCTTAGAAGTAAACAAGCTCGATATGGCAATCAATGGTGAAAATCAAATGGAATGTGTGTGCGTGTAAGCCTCTCGGCCTGGAAACTCTTGCTTTTGCAAAGAAAGAAGGAGAGCAGTGGCTTACTGGATGATAAACCTTTTCTGACCTACTTTGTACACTTGCCCTTTTGCCATTATGTCCCAGCCACAATAACACCTTTTGTGCGGCACTTCCTCCTGGGGAAGCTTATCAAATGGCACCCACCGAGCTCTCCATCGCGCTGGAGGGCTTGATGCTGCATTCTCTCCGCCTTCCAATTCTCAGGATGTCCAGATTAACCACCAGAGAGTCGAGCAAGTAAATGAACCGGCGTTTGTTGCTCTGATGTGCATCTTGCTGACCACTGCTGAGAAGGCAAGGCAGTCGAACACGCATGCCGGCTTACAGCATTAAAAACTCATTTTCATTATCACTAGCGCACTGGGAGAGGGAAAGTTCTTCCACAAGAGAGCAGTGCCAAATTGG
The DNA here is from genome assembly GCA_030015325.1 of Cryptoblepharus egeriae. Taxonomy (NCBI): domain Eukaryota; kingdom Metazoa; phylum Chordata; class Lepidosauria; order Squamata; family Scincidae; genus Cryptoblepharus; species Cryptoblepharus egeriae. The sequence goes on along the minus strand of JAREYC010000001.1, from coordinate 62,982,166 downwards.
ATGTTCCTGGGGGAAGCCACAGGAGGTGCACCAGGACAACCACACAAATCTTAGATCTGTTTGTAGCTTTTGCAGGTTCATCTTTTAAACATTTGTCTCACAGTTTATTGTTGTATTACATACCAGCTGTGGCAATGGAGCCAGGTGTAAGGCTTCACTATTTATCACCGGTTCAGATTCTCTCTTGCTCTCTTAGATATCTGGGAGACACATATCCACCTAAAAAAGGCTTTGTGATCTTTGAGTAGGAAAAAAATCCAAAAACAATGTTATTTTCCACTCAGTCTGCAATCTTATTCATTTTAATAGGGCCAACTGGTCCCATTTAATTTAGGATGACTTACTTTGGAATAAATATGTATATTGGCTGGATTCAATCTCCCATTTTATTTATTAATTTGACAGAGACCTAGATCTCACCATCAGTGGATAACATATTTGAGTCTGTGGTCAGTAAAAAGGCATCTTGCACTAGACCTTGAAATTGAGCAGGAGGAACTTTTGATTAGGAGACTATTCTTATGCATATATTTTATCATCCTCCTGGGTGAAATTAGGGAAAAGAAATTTTTTTTTAAAAAAGTTTCAAGATGCTATAAAAGAATCAATCTTTATGTATCCAAGTAAAAAATGTAATTAAGGGCACAATCCAGAGTAACTACGGGGAGTCCTTGTGTAAGAACAATTTACTCCAGTGTAAGAACAATTTACTCTGTTTTGCAATATGAATTTCCCATAGGTTTTCACTAGGTGGTGCAGTAAACTATGGGTGCATGTAATGTCTCTTACATTCTCCCGTAGTTACTCTGGATTGTAGAGTAAGTCAAAGAAAACAAGTAAATTATTTAAATATATAGACTACCTTTGTGTTTGCTGAGATGCTAAACTAAGATGGTTGAATGGAGGAGAATGGTATTAAAAATTAAGTACCAAGAGAAAAACAGAGATTAAAGGATTTGTATGTCTTCCATTTAGCCTTCTCTCCAACTTCCCAATAAGTTAAGGAATTTCCATCCATCTGTTGACTCAGCTACAGTCCATTAGTATTTTACAAATACAGTGAGGCAGGTCTCATAAGACAACACAATGAGTAATCAATCCGTTTCATAACAACGCTTGCATTTATACAGCATCAAAATGAATCCTTGTTTTTTATACCAAAATGCTGATATGGTGATACAGGAATTAAGAACATATTCTATGGGATTTTCTGTTTGGTTGGTTGGTTAGAAAATCTGTTTTGATTTTCTATAGGGTTGCCATTAGTTTGGAGATTATTCCAACATTACAGTCACGAAAGCCAACAATCACTTGAACTTGGAATAAAAATGTGTGAGTTTCTCCAAGTTATTCACGCTTCTGAAAAATTCCCGTGTCCTGTTACTCAAATGATGACAGACAAAAGCAGCCTTTCTGTAAGCAGCCATGAAAAAATATAGGTTTTCTGAAATGTGCTGGAGGAGAAGAATTTGCTTATCTTTACATTGTGGGATGGATGGAAACTTCTACACAATTATTGTGACTAGTTTAATTCTCACAGTCATTAACTCTCTTAAGCATAATGAACCAACCTTTTATCCCTGGACCATTATCACTTTCACAACAGTCCAGGAAGGTTGCCTTTTTAATTAGCTCTTGCTAATCAAAAAAAGAAAACCTTTGAATGCATATGAACAAACACAAAAGCAAGCATGAATGACTCAGGACCATTTTCTTTAGCTGAGCAACGGGAAGCCATCCTGCCATGTGAACAATGGCTTAGAATGAAGAGCTTTGGAGAGTTTTTGAACCAGGGGTCTGGTATTTCGGTCGGGATGGAAAAAACACATTCCAGTCTGAAAAGCAAATAATAAAGTAGCCAATGACTCCTTATGAACATCAAGGATGTATGTGTCATCCTGATACTGCATCGAGAAAAGGTGCACAACCTTGACTCACAGCAAAGAATTATTCAGAAATGAGTGATAGAAATGGAATTAAGTGCCCTTCCAATGTTCTCCTACCAAAAATGGTAATCAAAAACAGGAGCTTTAGGTCCTCAGGAGGTTAGTGACAGTAAAGCTTCTGGCACAAAAGAGATGGAGTAAATGAGCATTAATATCCAGGTACTTTTCCAGAAGAGTTAAATCTAGGCCTTGAAATGTTCAAAGGAAAATAGTTTAGTACTTCTTACCTTGCCAGCAGTAGCATAGGTAGGGAGGCAAGGAGAGTATATTGCTCCAGGTGCCTAACTATAAGGGAGTGACAACCTGCCTCTCTGATGGCAGACCTGAGGTAGCCTTCTGAGACACAGGGAGGATGCTTGCAGCCTCCATGCACCTCAAAATACCTCCTGGTTGTGTTGGTGGTGGTGTGACTCTGTGTGTGTGTTTGTGTGTGGGTGGGTGGAACATGCCAGGGGTGTTAAATTTGATAAAGGTTTTGTGCTCCTGGATGCCAGATGGCTTAGCAATGCCACCGTTTGCTCCTTGACCTCTGTATTGTGTGTGGATACGCTAGCCTTGGGTGCTTTCAACAGTATATTTTGGCTCCAGGGAAAAATGTGTGGGCACTCAGCTTAACCTCTGCTCCATGTGGACCTAGCTACATGTACTCCTCCCTGCTTTCCAGAAGCTTCAACCCTGGACCACCCACCAGCTGTATGGAGATCTCTCTCTCTCTCTCTCTCTCTCTCTCTCTCTCTCTCTCTCTCTCTCTCTCCAGGGTGACCATATGACCAGAAAAACCCAGATTTGTCCAGATTTTTAGCCTCCTGTCTGGGTATCCTACATTTTGGCTTCATTATTGAACTTCGCAATGGTGCACAGTACACCATCATGTCATATGTTGTTGGATTCATATTGAAGAGCAGAATCCAATGCAAAAATTGGTTTTGAGATATCTCCTTCCTATTAAAAGTTATGGCCAAAAAAATACATTTTTGGCAATTTTTTTAAGCGGGTAGGAATTTTGGCCTTGGGGTTCAGGAATTTTGGGTTTGGTATCTGGTCACCATGATCAATGGATCTATATATCCGTCTGTCTGTCTGTCTTATGTTACCCAACTCCGACCTGATTGAGTCCCAGAAGGCTTTGGGATGATAGACCATGGTTTATAAACCCCACATATCTGATAGGACTGTAAGTTGCCTGATGCCTTCCAATGCTTTGCTGCTGTTTTCAGAGAACTCAGCATTTTGCCTGCTCTGCTGAGCGTCTGTGCACAGCACTAGCAGACATGCTGAAGAGAGAAATTCATCTCTAATGAGATATTTCCTGACACACCTGAAAGCTCCCTTTTGATTCCAGGGCTATGCGGCAACAAATGGCGCAGCTTCTTGGGGCTATTGAAACAGCAGCAGGGCAAATGGCTGTCCTCTGCACAGACGTCCATTCTGAGTACGAGCCTTGCACAAAAGCAGATTTTCATATCCACAGGCCAAGTGGTTAAGAGTGACCCTGGATCTAATAACAGGTATTTGGTGAGATTTCTTGCTGTTTGCTTTTGATTAAGGATGAGGAAATCCCTCATTTTCACAAACAGCTGCTGGTTCACATTCATTTCAGCGATAACAAGCACAGCTGCTTGCTGAGTTTTATTTTACTTTTCACAAGGTATGTCTTTAATGTTGGGAAGATTACTGGAGTGATGGGTCCTCCTGGAGGTACAGAGCAAGCCAGGGTTGATTGTCTTTGTAGGGAAGAAAAACTACAAAGTTGCTCTACCATGGAGTTGCTCTGGGCGCCATGTCAATTCATTAGCATTCAAAAAAAGGATTAGGACATCTAGATCTGTACGAAAGACTGTTAAGATTGCATACGCCTTTATGAAACAAGTTCCCTGCTGGCCTGGGGATGTTGTAAATGTTCCATAAGGTACTTCTGTGCCAGTCCTAGGTGGGTTAGCCCAGTGCACAAACATGTGCCAACCCCCAACACCACTGTGGGAATGGGGGGATGAATGCGTTGTGCTGGCATAAATAGATTAGGATTTCACCCTGTGTGCTAACTTCAGGGTGTTGCTCAAGTCCCATTCCAAGCATTCCCTAGACCAGTAGTTCTCAAAGTTGGGGGGGGGGGGTGCAGAACACCCTTGGGTGGGGGAGAATTGTGGCTTTATTTCAGGGGGTCAAGAAAAGCTGGATGCTGCCACCTTGGAATCTGGCATGGGTCCCCCATATTGGAATGGAGCACTAGTGCTGCAATCCTTGCTCTGGAGCAATTAAGATGGCTTTCCATAAGATAACACTAGAGGGTGATGTAACTGCAAGGACCCGTAACTGCTATGGATTTTGCCCTAAGTGTCATTGAACACAATGGATTCACTTTTGAGTAGACAAGGAGGAGCCCTGGCATCACAGTGATGGCACTTCTTGTTTGAAGTCACTTCCAACCATGACAACACTTCCAAACATGATATCACTTCCAGGTTGATGACATCACTTCTGAGGGTCCCAGACAGATTGTTATTCTTAGAAGGAGGTCCCAGGCTTAAATTATGCATTAAATGATGTATGTCATATCATTATTGTATTATTCTTTATTTCAAATTTTAGCTGGTAATAGTGTCACCTATCTGTGTACATCTCACAATAAAGCCCACAACACAGCAGTGTTGCCACTATTCTTCATAATTGCTGTTCTTATTAATTTGCATGGTTTAAAATAATTATTGTAGTTTGTTTTCTGTATTATTGTACTGGTACTTTGTATATTTTTGTATAGTTGTATATTTTGTAATTTTTTGTATAAATTATTGTAGTTTGTAAATTTTGTTTAATTTTATGTTTTTACATTACACTTTGCACTTGCTGCGATTGGAAAGGTGGGGTAGATAACTAACTCCTGAATAAATAAATTAACTAGCTAGAATAAATGTCAAATGTACCAGCAAAAAAGTCCAAGCTTCTACACACAGCCAAATTATTTATGGCAGCAAACAAATGAGCAGTCGGTATTTCTAAGGTGGGAAGTCACTTATGCACCCATCCAAATGAACATTGAAGAGATTATTTGCCCAAACTGCATGTCAGGCAATACATCTTCCAAGCTCCAGGCCTTGGAGCAATAGTAACATAGCAAAATGGCAAAGTGCCCATTTAAATTTCAGGCACTATTATCTATAATGCCAGTATGTTTCTCTATTTATTTATTTATCTATTTGACTATCTATTATCCACACACCCATCTGTCTCACTTACACAGGGAAGGTTTATTGGAGAATCTTGCAGTGGAAAGGGGGTTTAACTATTACCACCCAGGGTGGGCATGGCAAATAAAAAATGATCAATTCCTAAAGGGATTTTTAAAGCAACAGTATTTGTCCTTCTCTGGCTTCATGCCAGTTATATCTCTCTGGAATTATCATTGGAACACTGTTTTTTTTTTAAAGTTTCCTATAGCCTGCCTGGTTCACTGAAAACAGGCCCTCACTATGCACTTCAATGAGATCACAAATGCACTTTACAGAAATAACTTTGCTACAGGTATCTCCAGCAGTCTCTACTTTACCATCAGCTTAAAGGACAAATAGCATTAAAGCATTTTCCACCTACAAAATGATAAGAGGGTTTTTTAAAAAATGTCATAAAGAGGCTTTGGACAAGTGTACTGTTGCATGGTCCAAATACATGCTTAAATCCCAAGAAGAAAGCTAAGTTCCTGTATCCATCCTTTTGGATGTTCATGCGTAGTGTGGCTATTATTATTTTGTTCATAGCTCATGCTACATCGCAACTGCCTCTTTGCCTATGTAGCAGCTGCTAAAGGTACCCTGTTATCTCTGGGTTGTTATCCCAGTATTATTGTTCCTAGCTTACAAACCCTCTCTTGAGTAGATAATTTAGAAAGCTACAACAACTACAGGTTGTCCTTTGGGTCATTCACAGGCCATTCTTTATGGAAAACAATCCTAACCTTGTCTACTCAAAAGTAAGCTCCATTGTGTTCAATGGGTCTTACTCCCAGGAAAGTGTCTTTAGTATTGCAGCTTCTGTCTCCAACTATAAATGGTAAGAACCTTACTAATGTTGGCATGATTGTTTATTCAGGGATCAGACGGCTAGCACCATAGTGAACTCAGGAAATCTTTGAGAGGTTTTTCTGATTAATTAAAAATATATAAATATTGTTACTTTACTATCAATTGATGTGCAATCTATTGATAGTCCTCACATATCAATGTAGATACTATATGAGAGCATAAAAACAATGAAAATGTTCACAAGGTACCTTTTTTCTCATAGCAAGAACCTTTTGGGTTATTGTCTCTCAATCCAACATGGGTGATCTAACTGTGGAAATATCTTGTGATCACACAGCTAAAGTGGACATAGCTGCACCCGCACCTACTATCACTGGTGGGCCCAGGCTAGTTTGGTCCGAATCTTGGGAACCGATAGTTCCCGAACCGGTAGCTGCGGCCCCCCCCCAAAAAAACGGGCCGAACCGGTTCCCTGGCATGGTGCGCAGCAGCAGCCAGCCATGGATCTTTCTATTTTTAAATTTCCCACCTCTAGTGGCAGTGCAGTGAGTGTCCCAGAAGCCTCAGCGGTCTTTATTCCCCAGCCGCTGAGGCTTCTGGGGTGTTTTGTCAGGCTGCCGCTAGAGGCGGCAAATTTAAAAATGGAAAGTGCCCGGTTGCTGCTGCTGCAGCCCCACAGTGCCATCCTATGCAGGACTACTCAAAAGTAAGCTTCTGTCCAGCCGGCCGGCGAGGCTGAGGGGGGACCCGTGCGGCGCCACCACGCTCTCATAGCATTTGCCTGTTTGGCCGGCGAGGCTGAGAGCCCCATTGTCAGCCCCATGCAGGTCTTCTCAGAAGTAAGTCCCATGATACTCAACGGGACTTACTCCCAGGACAGTGTGGGGAGAGCCTCAGAGCAGCCTCACAGCCCCATCCTATGCAGGTCTACTCAGAAGTAAGTCCCATGACACTCAATGGGGCTTACTCCCAGGACAGTGTGGAAAGGACTGCAGCCTCAGAGCACCATCCTATACAGGTCTATTCAGAGGTAAGCCACATGCTTAAATTTTTTTGAATTTTTTAATTAAAAAAAATTCTCCCTGGCCCCGCCCCCTGACCTCGGCCCTATCCCCTGACCTGGCCTGGCCCTTTCCACTTCCAGAGAACTGGTTGTTAGGGCAGGCTGGGCCCATCACTGCCTACCATGTAATGCTAATTCAAAGGCTCACCCTACTGAACTGAATATTCCTTTCAATGTGGATAGGAATGGCCACCCCCTCCATCTAGAGCCATTAGAATGCAACTAGTTGTGCATGACTAGAGTGGTTTGAACCAGTGATGGGATTCAAATAAATTAACAACAGGTTCTATGTCCTAATAACCTAAAGTAACAACAGGTTCTATGTCCCATTAGTAACCCTTCTCAGAACCAGGTACTCATTAGCAAAGTGTTCTATAGAATCTGTGAGAACCCCCACCACTGGTTTGAACCCATGGGACTTAATAAGATCTAACATTTCCTATGGCCCTCAATTTGGAATCGTTAGTCATGATTAAGGCCCCAATCCTAATCCCCACTACTGATAACCAATGCAGTCATGCTGACAGAGCACAATGGTGGTGGTGGGGTGATTAAGAGACCTGACCTAGGTTAGTAAAATATATTCTGCTTACTTCTGTATAAGCATCCTGATGGCCTATGGAACTTCTCAGACATATGCCTTCATAACCCTCTCATTCGCATGAGTTTCTGAGTCAAATTTCATGTCTTCACCCGCACCGTCACCATCTGGTGACGACGAGTTTAAAATTCATATAAAATGGTCCAGACCTGATATCTCTTCAGTTCCAATTTTCTGTCATTATAAAGGCCTGGGTGCATTCTCAAAAGTAGATGGCAGCATTGCCTAGGCTATTTTCTGAACACAGTTAGAAGGGTTAAAATCCTATTTTCCTGAAAAAAAATACATGCAAGCACTTCAAATGACCCCCCTGCAATCCAGGAGGCTCCAGCAAGTCTGATGATTTTTTCCATATAAGGACTTGTCCTCTCCTTGAACCCTGAAGCAGCAGATTTGTGAAATTCATAATGGGGGCTGCAGAAACAGCCTCAGAATACTCGTCCCCAATTGAGGGCTATGCGGGTAGGGGAGGAAAGCCCATTCAAGGATCAGCTCCAGCAGATATGTTGTCCTGCTGGAAAAAACCTGCTGAAAGGTTCTATGAACAGTAACTGATAAAATCCCAAAGTCCCAGATTTTTAAACTTCAATTAAATAAATCATGCACGAAGGGATATGAATTTAGTCGCCACCAACTGATGACAGCGCGTATGAGCGGGTTTTAAAGCTGTGTAAAGGTGATAGAAAAGGAGGGGGTTCAAATAAAGGATAGGATACTCTCATCAAGATAGGAAACTCTTAATAAGAGTAGTGCATACACATGTGCACCACACCTGTGCCCATTTGAGGCATTGGTACACAAGTGTAAAATCCCAGCTTTCATATCCCTGTAAAGCAGTGGTTCTCAATCTTCCTAACACCGTGACCCCTTTATAAGTTCCTCATGTTGTGGGGACCCCCAATCATAAAATTATTTTTGTTGAGACTTTATAACTGTAATTCTGCTACTGTTATGAATCATAATGTAAATATCTGATATGCAGGATGTATTGTCACTGTTACGAATGAAATGTGTGTTCTATGCACATACTGAACACAATGGGATTTATTTCAGAGTAGGCATGCATAGGATTGTGCCCTGAGGCTGCAGTCCTATCCACATTTGCATGGGAGTAAATGCCCCCGCCCCGACTATAATGGGATTTATTTCAGAGTAGGCATGCATAGGATTGGGCCCAGAGGCTGTCAGTCAGCCCCAGTGTGCATGCAGCTACAGGCAAGCCTGACCTGGCCCCCTGCACCAGGGTCTTTAGGTGACCCCCAGGAAAGCTGTAGGCGACATCCAATGGGGTCCCGACCCCCACTTTGAGAAACACTGCTGTAAAGGCTTTGCAGTGCAAGGGCCAGGCAGGTTTGTGTTACAACTCCCACTGAAATCAAACCAGTTATTCTAGTCCAATTTAAATCCCATTGAAGTAAGAGAGTTTGTAAGCTGGGAATGTAGACATAACTCACTTGACATACATCGCATATATTAAGTTCTGAACCAGAGTTTTAAAGGACAAATAACTCTTATTTATAGTTTTGGTCACATGCAGTAAAATAGTATTTATTTAGTCATAAATAATTATACAGACTTGCCCTTTCAAAAGAAAATGAAAAAGTTCTTTTTTTATCTCTCACCTCTTTTATGCTAGTAGTTAAGCTGAGTTTGGGAGTTTTAGAACAGCATTATGCAGACTCAAGAGAATCTTGTCAATTAACCTTTCAAGGAAGCATGCAAGAACAAGGCCCAGAGTTGTAGAACATGGACAGTTTAATATGATTTATTCCAGCTGGGATGCAAGATGTGCTCAAAGTAGTAGCTTATCATTATGAAAACATTGATTGTTATGGCCCTGGCTCTACTTTCTTCCAAAGCGATGATATATTTGTGGGTTTGATCATTTGGATGTGTAAATGTTTCTTTCACGTTGGCACCAAATCCTAACTCCAGTTAAGCTGTCACAAATCCCATGCTGGCACTGGAGTGTTGCAAAGGTACCATGGAGCATTTCTTTTTCATTCCTGTGGGTTTAGGCATGTGCTGGTCTCCCCCACACCACTGCAGGAACACAGGAGATGGGAGAGTTGGCTGGCCTAAATTGGTTAGGTTTGAACGCTGAGTGCACAATTCTATTTAGGCCAGTACATGTCCCATGCTGGCCTGGGGGTGTTGGAAAAGTGTCGTAAGTGCAAAAGTGCACTTCTCCTGGGAGGGGGTTAGGCCAGCGCACAGACATGAGTCAGCCTTCCCACACTACTGCAGGAATGGGGAGATGGGTGAGGTGCACTGGCATGAATTGGTTAGATCCTACTTATCTTCCTGGTCTTGTTTTTTTTAAAAAAAAAAAAAAACCTATTTAATCATTCTTTTTTGTTTAATGACTTGTTAAAAACATATTTTAGAAGATATTAGAAGAAGAAAAAAGATATTTTGGGATATCTTTCCTTCCTTCTGGGATCAAAATCTCAAGCAATACCTAACCAATTCTGAAAGACAATAACATGCACAGTTGGCTGAGCGGAAAAGAAATAAATAAGATTACAGCTTTGCTGAGAGGTAGGACTACACAGATTAATTAATAGAGATGGTGAAAAGAAAGAAGCAGCTTAATCTTGTAATAATTTTATTGGTTAAGGGTGCAATCCTAACAAATTTAGGCTGGCATAACTCACCGCTATGGTGGTGTGGGGATGTCAGTATACGCTTCAGCACTGGCCTAATCCCCCTCCCCCAGGAGTGGAACAGAAGGTCAGCAAAGGATGTATGCCAGGGCTTATGCTCGCCCAAATTCAGATTAGGATTGCAGACTAAATTGATAAGGCTAAAACTAGCTAATGATTGGTATATTATGTGGTTTAAGCTACTCTGAGCCTACAAATTAGGTCTTGAATTTACACTCTGTGTGTGTGTGTGTGAGAGAGAGAGAGAGAGAGAGAGAGAGAGTGCACACACGCGCGCGCACTGTTACATAAAGTGCCTGTACCTTTAACCATTGGATAGAAGAAGGAATTTAGGCAGGTGCTGCTTTTTAAATCACTCTATGTTGACCTAAACCTGCCTAAATTCTATCTTCTATGCAATGGTTAAAGGTACAGACACTTTGTCCTTCATGCTATATGGTCACTCTGTACATATATACATATACTTGGAAAAAGTAAGTTCCACAGAACTTCATGATTCAATCCTAAACAGCAGGAAGTCTCCAAACTTTCAACTTCAGGACTGCAGGACCTTTAACAATTGTGCAGAAGAAGAAATTTCAGCAGGTGCATCTTTTCAGCTCACAGATCACAAGTGGCACCTGCTGAAATTCCCTTCTCTACACAACTGTTAAGGTCCTGCAGCCCTGAGCTTGAAAGTATGGAAACCCTTGCTTTACACAGTTACTTGGATGTAGGTGCCAACATGATCAAAGGGGTAGACAAATGCTTTGGAAGGATGGAAAGCTATTGGAGGGTATGCTTGAGAGATAGACGAGGTCATAACGGTATTTATAAAGACTCAAAAAAGTTATTCAGTTAGTTATCCAGTTCCTTCCTGTTTGCTTACTTGCTTTTTGGTGGGGAGGGGGGAATAGATAGAATCACTTTCAAATCATAAATCATTTTCCAAATTAGTGGTGAACCTTAACCTATTGCTAGGCCTGCGCATGTATTGATTAAGAGAACATTGCACACTCCTTAATTTGTGCTTGCCCATTTTTATTAAAAGCCTGCAAGAAGTTTCTAAACTGAAATCAGTCAGTTGGTCAAATGGCCTGGAAACTGTTGCGTTATCAGAACTTCATAGTCCAGGGTGACCATATAGAATGGAGGACTGTCTTTTCCTTTAAGCATTGCACATATAATAAGTGGGAATTTAGGCATGTTTATCTCAGCATAGAAGAGTTTAAAAAGCAGCACATATCAAAATTCCCTCTTCTGTACAATGCTTAAAGGTAGACGCATTCTGTCCTCCATTCTTTATGGTCACCCTGTCATAGGGCACAATCCAGATTAACTACGGGAGCACATAAGAGACATCACGTGCACCCGTAGTTACTGCATCATCTAGTGAAAACCTACGGGAAATTCATATTGGAATCCAGAGCAACTTGTTTTTACTCCAAAGCAAGGACTCCCCGTAGTTACTCTGGATTTCACCCATAGTCTCATACCTGCCTGGGATGTGTGTTTTGTTTGCCAAATTCAGAATCACATTTCTATAACAATAAGCAAAGTATCATATCTAAATAAATATGCAGATTCACTGGAAAAAATATCCATCAAATCACCGCAAAAGAATATATGAACACCTGACATAAAGATCGGTTCTGAACCATGAATTATATTTGGAGGAGAACAGTAAACACACTTACCAAGTTTGAGCTTTATGGCTTGGACAGAGCTAGGCAGGCAACAATCTAAATAGCTGCTGCACTTCTTTGGAAACACAAGCCTCATAAAATTAATGATCTTGGCAAAATAGTCCCCCATTCCTCATAGAGATAAACAAATCTGCAATAAAAAGAATGAGCAAAGTTGTATTTCACTTTATTGAGGGAGGGTATTTAATATATAGAGAATGGCAATTTAAACACTCTGGAAGAACCTTTATGAGCAAGATGCTAAAATAAAGTGATGCCTAATTTATATATGTCACAAACCTGAAATGCAGTTCTTATTTGGAGTGGGGAAGGTAATCATTTGGGGCAGCAAGGATGAGAAGAGATGGGATTTTTTTTTCCACGTCTCTTTAGCCTACTAAACTTTAAAACAATGAATTGAAGAAAAGAAAGATATTTAGGGCATAACCCTAAACATGTCTACTCAGAAGTAAGCCCCATTGTGTTCAGTGGGTCTTACTCCCAGGAAAGTGTGTTTAGATTTCATCCTAAGGCAAACTGGTGAATACCATAAGAATCTTTTCATGTGCTCAGTCTTGTCATACTCTGTAACTCTGGTTAAAATTATTGTCATGTTTCACTAGAGAGCTAAGGTTTGGAACAAGCAGCTTGTCCACAGTGGACCAGTTCAGGTAACACTTTAGCCTTGTATGATTAAGGATATGCACCATAATCTAATCATCCAACCCTCAATAAATCAGTTTATATAGTTTGGATTACAGCACTTCATAAACAGAGGGTAACAGGATTTTCTGTACCAAAGCAGCTGCTCGAGGAATAGGTTTCATAAATATTATTTATTAAAGTTTTTTATGGCCTACTGTTCAAACTAATTTACCAAAGGAACGTGTAGTAAAAAGAGAAAAAGAAGCAAAAACAACAATAAAATTGTGGAAGAAATGGCAGTCAGGCTAGGAGATTTCATGCCATTGGCTCCTAAAGAGACTAATGCTGGCCTGAGAGCACTGCAGGGCCCAGGTTTTTCCAGGATATGTCCTCTTTTTTGGCCTTGCGTCTTGGAAAAAAATTTTTGTCGTCCTTTTCCTTGCAAGAGGACAGCAAGTAGCCTTTTTGGTAATAATTATAGGTAATAAATTATATGTAATACAGTGGTAACTTGGTTTATGAGCATAATTTGTTCCTGAAGCATGCTTGTAATCCAAAACCTTTGTATATCAAAGCAAATTTCCCCATAAGAAATAACGGAAACTCAGACAATTCATTCCACAAATTGTATTCATATACAAATGATGAGTAGACATGGTTAGGATTGTGCTCTACAATACTGTAATATACTACAAAATAATAATGAAAATACAAAACATGAAGAAAAATAAAACAAATTAACCTGCAGTTAGTCTTTCTTATCTCACAGGCTACAATCTGTCCCATTACACAGGAGTGAGACCTAGTGATTATAATAGGGCTTCCTTTAGAGGAGACATGCATAGGCTGACCTCTCAGGAGAGGCTGAGCAGGTGCTGGCAGCACATTGAAACTAGCCATATCCTGGCCAGCACTATTTTTTTTGCTTGTTTATAAAGACATCTCTTGTATATCAAGTCAAAAATTATTAGGAATGTTTGCTTGTCTTGCAAACCAAACCACTCTCAATCCAAGTTACTTTCAATGCGATGTTTTACTGTAGTTTTAAATTTAATAATAAGTAACAGATGAATAGTAGGAATAGGAATAGTAATATAGGAATAGTAGGAATAGTAATTCCTAATAGAAGGGAATGTCTATGAGTGTTTTGAACTTTTATTTTGTCATGTTCTACCTTTTTCTTGGGTGTCTTACAATCTGTGTGACCATAATCTCTTTTGGCATTAAGACATCTGGTCACCCTGGCTGGGCCAGACTTTCCCCACAATTTTCAGGGTTATATCAGTGTATCCTAAACTTACCTGAGTCAAGATGCCCCCTCAGCCTCTTCTTCTCAGAGGCCTGAAGGACTTGAAGGATGCGAGATGGTATCATCTTAATCTTACAGGATCTGGCACTACCATATTAGATCTTGCCATGTTTCATGAGCTCCAACATGGAGGCACCCTTAAGAAGAGGTAGCAGAAACCACTGGATACATCATGTGGCATCCCTGTGAATCACAATGCCCTAAGGAGTCACGACACGAAACTTTTGAGACCGTTGTGTTCTATTCATGAAGAGATCTATTCATCTGAGGGAAAGGCAGAAGACATTCCAGATCCTGGGAGCTCTAGAACAGGGGTCTCCAAACTTTTTGGCAGGAGGGCCACATCATCTCTCTGAATCTGTGTCATGGGCCAAAAAACTAATTTGCATTTCAAATTTGAATACATTTACATACATTTACATATAATAATGTATTGGAGCGAATTACAGGGCTTGCCCTGGGGCCGGATAGAGGAATCTTAAGGCATGTAGAGGGCCACATCTGGCCCCAGGGCTGGGGTTTGGAGATGCCTGCTCTAGAATGAAACAATTTTGCTTTATGTTATGTATTTTTGTTGTTGATGTAACATTTTAAAATGTCAACACAGAAAGATGCAAGTATAGTAAAGAAATACTAATAAAATAGAAATAAAAAAATCAAAGAAGAAATACACAGCAGAGCAGCCTTAAAAACCAGCAAAAATAGCAAGACTGTTCAAATTAAGGCAATTCACACCACACTGAGTTCAATACACACAAATGAGAAACCAGCATATCATATTTCTATTTGATTTTCAACGCTAAGAGATGATTTGGTGCATATTCTCCACGCAGCTCTTGTAACTTGTTCCCGCTACGCCATATGCCTCCGCAATAAATATAAATTAGCACTTGGTCTCAAATGAATCTGTATTAATGCTTTTGACATTTGAAGGAAAGCAGCTCATTCTTTTGCCTTCACAAATCCATTGTTTTAGTGCAGGTTAAAATGATGGCTTCGTTCCCCCCTCATGAGTGGCACATGTATGTGAAATCATTTGTTGTCCTGATCATAACTGAAGCACACCATTGCCCACAAGGGGAAGGAGGCAAGAGATTTCATTACTCTTCAGTCCTGTCCTATCCTTTCTTCCCACCCCTGCTGTTGCAGTTGCACTGAAAATAGTGGAGGGGAAGGTTATCCAGAAAGTGGATCAGAAGGATTGATGATTTAGGGCCTGATCCTGTCCAATCAGCACAATCCCAGCTCACAAGATGTGGAGCCCTTCCATAACATCCATAACCTGAAACATCATTAGCAAACTTTTGATTCTGACCTTTGAATGAGTATCTCAACCTCCTCTTACAAATTCCTTTTCTTACCCCAGTTGACTTCCCTTTTGACAAACATCGAAACCTGCAAATCCCTATGTATCAAAATCAAATTGAGCACAGCTATGAAATTACGGTATTATATGAAACAGAGGATGGGAACGCTAACCTTTATTGAACACCCTGAGAGTTAAACCACTGCCGCCACTGAAAATATGAGCTGAGAAAGACTCTCTTTGTCCAATTGTGGCCAAAAAGAAAACCCCAAAAGGAATTAATTTAGCCTTGGTGTGTTCTCTAGCATGCTTCAAGTGCAAAGAGCTGGCAAAAGAAACACGTCTTACTCATATGAGAGGTGGGTCAGCTTCAGGACAGTCATACAACAACTGGACTAATTTTGCCATGCTACATCCCCCCAACAGTTGTAACTTTGGCTGGAGTGAAAGAGGAAAAATATTTCTTCACATTAGTGAAAGTGAAGGCAAGGATGAGAAGAGGCTTGTATACAAATAAGGAGAGATCACTGCAAGCCGTACGTGCAAAATATGATGTAGTTGTTCTGTATCCTGAGGTTGAGAGGTAGGAGTTGGGGTAGGACTCAGAATTTTTTGCCATTCCCTTCCATTTTTACTCTGCTTATCATAGACCCCCATGGGCCTACTCAGATTTATTTATTCTTTTATTATTTCTTATTTACAGCAACATACTGGACGGGAAACAGTGTGAATGATTGCAATGTACCTGCTGTTTTTGAAAACACTGGGCTTTTTCATTGCCGTCTCTAGAGAAGGTGAGAAGATGGAATCAGTGGTTGTGACACCCCAAATGTGGTCTGATATATGTGTATGAATGCATGTATGTGTGTCGAGCGGAGTTGCTTTCCTTCCCCATTTGCTTGGTCCCCCTCTTGTCAACTGCAATACACGTCAGAGTCTGTCAAGATGTTAATTGTGTTTTCCGGATGTTATCCATATATTATTTATACTTTTGCATAAACAGAATGGCATCAAGTGCTGAACTCTGAACCAAAACACCACTTTCATTGTCAGTCTGCTGTGCAAGATTCGCTCCAAAGGCAAGCACAGTAATTGTATGGTAGCTTCCTCCTTTGACATCCATTCCTTCAAAAATACATAGAAAGTAGTTGAAGTGCACTGTGTGAGGTCACCGCTTTTAATAAATATATTTCCATAGGAAAATACTTTGTAATATTTCCCCCTGAAATATAGGCTGTGCTAATTGTACAAAGTTATCATGGAACATCTTTGTATCAGCTTTGAATTCCTCATAAAAAGACCGACTTTGTTGTGGAACATGATTGTGAGAGCTTCGGAGTGTTTTGTTGTCATGCCTGTGTGTCGCTCATTCCATTAAGTCAGTTGACATAGAACCACACTCTGCTATTTGGTTTTTCACAATTTCATTAGTCAACACTTGATTCCCAATGGAATGTTTTGTATAAAGAATGCCATTGGATGTGATGGTAATATTCATTTATTATTATTATTTCGGTGTTTTTCACCCAAAAAATATAGCATACAATTCACAGTACAATAAAGCACTATTCAACCACAAACATGAGGAAAAGAAAAGTACAGCAGCAAAGTACCTCGCATAACAAGCGCCCCACATAACAAGTGATTCACATAACAAGCACAAATTCCCATTGGGAGTGTGCTCCTCTTAACAACAGCACACTAGACAGCTCTGAGGCTCCGCATGGGTCCTGTTTTAATGGGCTGCTGGCCAGCGCGCTGTTGCCTCAAACTGCCCCCACCGGCCTCCAGCAGTAGCCCAGGTAAGCCCCCTATCCTCCATGCAGCCTCCTAACCATGTCTACTCAGAAGTAAGCTCCATTGTGTTCAATGGGGATTACTCCCAGGAAAGTGTCTTTAGGATTACAGCCTTGTAAGCATGTCCACTGAGAAGTAAGCCCTATTGTGTTTAATGGGGCTTACTCCCAAGAAAGTGTCTTTGATTGCAGCCTCCTGAGCATGTCTACTCAGAAGTAAGCCCCATTGTGTTAAATGGGTGCTGCTCCCAGGAAAGTGTCTTTATGATTGCAGCCTTAGGGTGCAATCCAGAGTAACTATGGGGAGTCCTTGCTCCGGTGTAAGAACAATGTGCTCTGGATTGCAATATGAATTTCCCATAGGTTTTCAGTAGGTGGTGCAATAACTACAGGTACACATAATGTCTCTTACATGCACCCATAGTTACTCTGGATTGTAGGGAATGTAGACATCATAGGATCATGCACATTGAATGCATGTTTTGAATTCAATTACAGTGTTTTGTCATGATTGTTACATACAGTCAATATTTTTACATGAATATTTTTGGGTTGTGGAACCAATTGTCTGAGTTTCCATTATTTCCTATGGGAAAATCTGCTTCACATAAAGAGTGTTTCACATCACTAGCATGCTTCCAGAACAAATTAAACTTGTTATGTGAGGCACCACTGTAGTTGATTTTCAGACTCCTTAGAGGGGTGATTTTTAACCTTTTTCATCTCTGGGCATACTGATAAGGGGTTAAAATTGTCAAGGCACACCCCCAGTTTTTTATGTCTAGGTACACTACATGGCCGATGGTGGTGGGGGTTCACATCCTGCAACAGCTCTATTGAATCTGAAACGTCCTCAGCACACCTTTAGACCAGTATACCACAGCCCATTGGTTGAAAATTGCTCCTCTACGGAAGTGTCCACATTCACACACAACAGCTAGAAGGCCCCTCTTCCGTCTGGTCCTGCTTGTATTTGCTGCAAAGAAATGAGAAACTGTGCCAGCTGGGCAAGTCTCCAGTGGCCTTGTGCAAGTGATATTGAATACAAAGAACAGGTCTTAGCCAGGACTCATTTTTGTGGGACGATAACTATTTTGCTTGGATTCTGTCATTTATACTATCCTTGACTTTATACGTTGGGGTTCCACAGACTTAAATTTTGTGTTCTTTCTTTTTTAAAAAAACACATTTTTAAAAAATGCTATTGAACATTTTCATACATAATATTTGGTAGGGAGTAAACCTTTAAGAAAAGAAGAAGAAAAATGTTCTCATGGATTTACCATTTTTCCAGTATGTCTCCTCTGCAGTGCTTTTATGCATGATGAATGGCTGGGGATAGTTTTGCTCTTGTTTTCTACTGTCTCTTTTCCCATTTTCACCAAGCGAATCCCAAACAGGGATTTGAGTGGACATGTGATTTCTGTATTCCGTGCCTGCCGGGAAGTGCTAACCTTACATAGGAATGGTTACGTTTACAACTTTGACAGGAAATGCAAAACAGCCCAATGCAACTTGTCATGTGCGGATACGCAGATGAACCCTTATTGCTTGGAAAGTGGCATTGTACCCTCACTTCCTAAGATTCATGAGAGCCAGGAATTCGTAGTGACAGGTGAGCTGGTTCACTTAAAACAAGACACCCACATGTACAAGCTTCCTTCCCAAAACTTAAATGTGAACTGAAATCAACCTTCTAATCCCATGTTATTTTCAGTGTTTTTCGTCCAGATTTCTTTTTTCAAGTCTACTAGAGGACTTGGGACCAGAAGAAGCATACACAAGATGACAAGGCTGCCAGAGGAGTTTGGTCTTTGGCGTAATCTAATTCTCTATCTGACTTTTGAATATGCTATGTGCAGAAAAGCAATGATTTCCCAGCTTTCTGCTCCATCTCCCACAAATCTTTCGCAGTCACTCAGGGACTACTCTGCTCTTGGCTGGCCATTAAAAAAGCAACAATGTTCAAAGTGCATCATGCGCTGAAGGAATGCATCATCTTAAGAAGGGATTGTGAGCGCAAGCTGCCTTGGAGCTTTCCAGCTGCTTGATGCATACTATAAAGGTTTTTAGGAGCATGTGGATGGTATGACCCCATCACAAACCATTCAGATCATCAATATACCATAGGGGTGGTGAAAGCCGGCATGAAAAGTAAAAGTAGCCCAGTGTAACTTGAATGGTTTGATAAAGTCCTCATGTCAATCCCTGTGTTGTAAAATATAATAACATATAAGAAGATCCTGCTGGATCACCCCAAAGGTCCATCAAGTCCAGTACTTGTTTCCTACAATGATCACATACGAAGCCTTCAAACAGGGCATGAATTATGCTATTGTTTTTAGCAAGTGGGATATAAGCAGGGTGACCATATGTCCCCTTTCCCAGGACATGTCCTGGATTTTAGCCTTGTGTCCTGGGAAAAAAAATTCTTCACTGTTCTCCTTTTTCTTGGTTAGACCTCACCTTGAGTACTGTGTTCAGTTCTGGGCACCTCACTTTAAGAAAGATGCAGCCAAACTGGAGCAAGTCCAGAGGGGAGCAACAAGAATGATCAGTGGGATGGAAGGGAAGCCCTACGAGGAAAGTTTGGGGGAACTTGGGATGTTCAGCATGGAGAAGAGGAGGCTGAGGGAAGACATGATTGCTCTCTTCAGATACCTGAAGGGCTGTTATAGGGAGGAAGGGGCTCATTTGTTCTTAGCTGCTTCTGAAAGCAGAACTAGAACCAATGGGTACAAACTGCAAGAAAGGAGATTCTGGTTGGATATCTGGAAAAAATTCCTGATGGTGAGAGCAGTCCAGCAGTGGAACGGATTGCCAGAGTAGGTGGTGGACTCTCCCTCACTGAAGATCTTCAAGCAGAGACTCGATGAGCACCTGTTGGAGATACTCTAGGAGGATTTCCTGCTGCAGGCAGGGGGTTGGACTAGATGACCTATTAAGTCCCTTCCAACTTTTATGATTCTGTGATTCTTGTGAGCAGGGAGCATGTCTTTAAAATTAAAACAACTATATATGTTACATATAATTTATTAATTACATGAACAAATTATATGTAATAGTTTGAAATTTAATAATAAGTAATGTAGAGCACAATCCTAACCATGTCTACCTAAATGTAAGCACCATTGTGTTCAGTGGATCTTACTCCCAGGAAAGTATCTTTAAGATTGCAGCCATAGTGTTTATGAGCTGTGGTGGCACAAGTGGTTAAGACACAGTTCCTGTTAACCAGCTGGCTAAGGTTCGAGACTCGGGTCCTAAAAGATGGGGTGAACCTCCATCCTTAGCCCAGTTCCTGCCAACATAGCACTTTGAAAGCATGTAAATGCAAGTAGATAAATAGGTACAACTTTGGTGAGAAGATAAAAGCATTCTGGGTGCATTCAAGCCACATTTTGGACAATGCTGGTTCTATGGCTCTAGAAATGGGGATGAGCACCGCACCCTATGGTCTGTCACAACTAGCAGTATAACCTTTACCATTAATGTAGTATTTAAATTATACATGTGTGTTTTTAGCTTTTGTTTTGTCATGTCCTACTGTTTTCTTGGATGTCCTCCATTTTGTTTTCTTTTTTTTTGGTCATGGCATATGGTCACTCTGGATTCAGCAAACACATTGCCTCTCAACCAGGAGATTCGAGATCATTAAGACATTAAGTGTTAGTGGCAACACTAACATCTCAACTTCTCATCTGAACTGGCAGCTTCTTCAAGGTCTTTAGACTTTCCTCTGCTTAATTAGGAAGCTAGAACTCTCAAATTTCTGTCCAATTGCGCTGTACATTGATAGCCATGCATTACGGTGTACACTGTACAACACTTTCTGTACAACACTGTACAACACTTTCATGATGTTTATATGATATCAATGTCCATTGTAGAGGGCAGTCTTGGAGCACCCAGCATCCAAGTGTACTTTTCAGAGGGATGTCCTCGACCAAGTGGAGGAGATGAGATGTAGCTCAGGAGTAAAGCACATGGAGTGCATGTGGAAGTTCCCAGTCCATGACATCTCAAAGTAGAGCTGGGAATGGGTCCTACCTGATCTCTGGTAGTCAGTGCAGCCCATACTGAGATAAATGGTTCAATGGTCTGATTCAACATAAGGCATCTTCATATAAATCCGAGGGATCACACTGATCTGGAAGTTTGGTTAAGCCCACCCTCCTAAATTAATAGTGCCTTTTCTACCCTCACAAATAATAGTACAAAAACTGTAATGCTAGCAACTGAACAGGGAAAGAAAATCAATGCAACAACCTTCTAAATTTTGGCTTTGAAATGTCAATGCTTAATAGGCAAGGTGGGAGGATGGAGGAATAGGGATGGGTAACAGAAAAAAGGCAACTGATTCTCTGGATCAAATAATATGACTTTTTGTTTGTTTTTGTTTTTTGCTGAATCCCGTTTTGCAATCCCTTTGCAATTGGCTGAATTCAAATTCTGAGATGCTCCTAAAGAATTTAGCAGGAGTAAATCATCACTTGCAGAAAAGACATTTCTTAGATGAAAACATCAAAAAATAATATAAAGCTTGCAGCAACTTGCTGTGCCTCTCCTGCTGAGAACCAAATGCCAAAAATCCAAAGTACTATAGTTTGCGATATTTCAATAACATAAGGAGCTGAAGAACTTGAAGGGAGTTTACTCAATGAGATCTACTGAACTCTCAGATTCCTGAGTAAGCAAGGTGTATCACACAATCAATCTCTGGCCTCTCGTGATGATGCATGGACATCTGCTTGGGTTTCTGAAAGCACAGAACAGAACTACTTATTATAGAACATTCCCAACTTGCATTATCTACAGTTTGCAACAAAAGTCATTTAGGAAAAAAAATGGCACAGAACACCCAAATTTTTAAGCTACAGGAGCTGCCTGAATTACCTTTCATTTTTTTTCTCCCAGGCCACTGTGACTGCTTCCAGGATGAAGTTAGATCCTAAACTACCAAAGTGTTGAGGGTACTTGGGGATATGGGATGTAATCCTGATGAAATTAGGCCATTACAACTCACCCATTTCCCTATTGTGGTTTGGGGAAGCCAGTGCATTTCTGTGCCAGTGCCTAACACCCTAGGAGTGGCACACAAGTGCATTACTACACTTTTGAGACAATCACAAGTCAACACAGGACCTACAGTATGCCTACCTAACTAGGGGTGAGGATTGCAGCCAAAGTGAGTTGCTGTATTAATTTAATACTGGTTAGTTTGGAAACCAATTAAGGAGTAGGGCAGAGGCTCTAAGAACAACACAGGTGTGCCTCACTTAAAACCTTCTGCCTAACTAAGAGATTGCATATACAGTACTATGGTTGTCAATGCACAATAAAGAGGCATTTAAGGAGGCAATCAATTCTCTCATAGCCTGCAGCAGAGTCTGTTTGCAAAACAAAGAGGCTGTAATCCAAAGAAGAGGCAATTGATCTCCAGTAGCATGTGCAGCCAGTGAGTGTCTGGCAGGGAGTGTTGTATTAACAGATCAATGTTCACTTAATGACCTAATTGCATAACAACATATCCCTTTAAAGAACATATCCCCATAATTGATGCACACCTGTAGACAGCACCAAGATTTGCTGGATGTTCCTTGGAGAGCTGGGTGTCATAACTACACATATCAGATGTCATAACCCCAAACAGTCAAGGCTTCCCAAAGGTGTAGGACACCCAAGAAAAATGTAGGACTTTACAAAGTAAAAATTAAAGAGAACAGTCCTAACAAAATTTCTAGCAGTGGCATAAGGGCAATGCAGTTCCAAGGTAAGTGAACAAATATTGAATTACCTTGAAGATGCCTCTATGACTGCCCCCCACCCCAGTTGCAGATAATAACATGTGCCCCATGTCACAGCTGTGCGAGAGCTGGAAAGATGGTTAGGATTGTGCTCAAAAACTCATATAGGTTGCTTTCCTGTGGTTAATTTAAATTCTATATTACTGATTAATAAAATAAAAAATGTTAAATATAATTTATCCCATATAATTTATTAATTACAAGAAGGTTACATGCAGCCTGCTCATAAGGAAAAGGAGGGCATTGAAGATTTTTTTAGGACACAAGGCTTTTTTCCATATGTCCTGGAAAAAGAGGACATACGTTCAGTCTGCTTTGAGATGAAAATGTGATCAAGACCCCACCACTCTTCCTAGAGGTTTGCTTGGGAGCCACCACCACCACTGCTGCAAAGATACCACTTTCTTCTAACCTTGTGCCACACAAGGATTAGTGTCACTGTTACTTGCTTTGTCTCTCAGTCCCTAAAATGACTGGTGAGTGAAAGAGAATCAAAGCTGTGCTTTTGATTAGCTCAGAAGCAGTACATCTATTTTTGGTTTCTCTTCTTTTTCTCTTATCTGGACATGATGTGCCTCACCTCTTTGTAAGATGGAAGCCGTTGCTGAGCAAAATATTTCTTAATAAGTATTAAATAGGTTACATCCAGCGATGGGAGAAATGAACATTTCTGCAGGGGACAACACAAGAAAATCAACCACACCAATTTTCTTGGAACTCTCTGTGGTACCTTTTAATCCACTCATTTTGTATCAGAAGATTTGATTCAACATGGTATGGTGAAAAAAGAGATCCCTTTCAAACAAGTTGGGGAAAAAGAGATCCCTTTCAAACAAGTTGGGGGAAAGCCAGGGAAAAAGGTTGCTTTACACTTCAAAAATGCCTTGATCTTTAGTTGTGGCAGTACAGCTCTTGTGCATGGTATCATGGTGAGTGCTGTGGTGAAAGGGCACCACAGCACCAAAGCACCAGGTTGCCACTGATAAGTGCAGCCCCCAAAAGCAAGAAGGCAGAGGCAGGTGGTGGTGGTGGTGGAACTAGGTGGTGGAACTAGGAACTACGAAGGAGACAGATAGTTTGAGGTAGGCTGACCACATGACCGGAAATTCCTTGACTCCCCTGGGAAAAGGGGGGCTAACCAGAAAACCCTCTCTGGGATTCCCAGGGCATTTTACTGGCTACAGCTGCGCACACACTGGGGCTTCCTCGCAGCCAGCCCAGCCTCTCCTTTGGCTTCCTGGTCACATCGGCACCCCCTGTGGCTCTCCTGCTGCCTCTGGAGCTTCCTGGCCACCACAGCGCCCCTTGCAGCTTCTCCTCTGCAGGTGAGTGTGCCTTTGTGTGTGTGTGTGTGTGTGTGTGTGTGTGTGAGAGAGAGAGAGAGAGAGAGAGAGAGTGCATGGTGTGTGTTTGTGTGTGTGAGAATGCATGGTGTGTGCTTGTGTGTGTGTGAGAGAGAATGCATGGTGTGTATTTGTGTGTGAGAGCGAAAATGCATGAGTCACTGGCATGTGTTGTGTTGCTGCAAACTGCTTTGAGGGCGTCTTACATGTTTGGGTCTGAATCATGCATATTAAAAGGTTTTCAATTTTAAAAGTGTTGAAATTAAGTACATGAAAGGAATATGAGGATTTTTGCTTTATTTTAATTTGTCCTACATTTTTTGAGATGTCCTTCAATTTTTTTTAAGTGGGTAAGAATTTTGGCTTGCGGGGTAGAAATTTTGGCAAGCTTGGCAGGGAATTTTGGGTTCAGCATCTGGTCACCCTGGCTTGAGGGCTAGTTCATGCTACTGAGCTGGTCAACCCATATGGGTTGCAGGGACCTGATGTGGGATAAGGTAAAGGAACTGATGTTCTCTTACCTGCTGTACTACAGGTTGAGCAGCCATCATAGGATTGAGCTGTTCAATTTTTGAAAGAAGCTTTGGGTTCTTTCTTTAGATATTACAAGTAGATCGATTACAAGCTTTAGGATATTACAAGCTAGATTGTCCTCCTCACACAATAATAATCACTAAATATACTGTATCTAGTTAGATGTAAATTGTGTTTGTTCATTTATGGGTTGCACTGGATAAAGGGTTTGTGGAAAAACTCTTGCAGGTTTACTTTTTCTATGAAACTTCTTTACACTGTCTTGGTTTTCTGTTAAGTAAATTGTCCATTATTATATAGTCTGCATTCAGATGTTTATTACATTTTTATTACATTAAGATGTTTGTATGATAAGTTTCTATGAGGTTTGTGAGAATAACAACTACAAATATTGAACAATATCTGCATTTCAGCACAATTATTTTCTTTGCCTCAGATCAGATGGCTAAAATTACATAAAGGGAATAAGAGACAACATTGAATAATGTGCTTGCTCATTTTATTTTGGGAGGGATGTACATTAATATATCTTTGGGAGATCTGTGGGATGGAGTTAATTTTGTGCTGGTTCAAAGGAATATATGTGTCTGATGCAAATCAAATCAAATGCATTGATTTTGTTCAATAAAAAGCAATACCAGAAAATCCGTTGTCTTGTTTGACTTTGAGCTTTTGCTGAAAAATTAAACTTAAAAAAATACCCTGCAAATATTAAAGGTGGAATGAGCTAGAACTGCTTCTGGATTCTCCCTGGGTTACTTTGGAAAACTGGAAAAAGATATTTTCTCCCAAGAATAGGAACTGGACTAAAGAGCACATTTACACTCATACATCATCTGCACTAGTCTTTCTTCTCCATTTTTTAAAACCGGCAAACATTTTATTTATTTATTTATTTATTTATTTATTTATTTATTTATTTATTTATTTATTTATTTGCTGAACTGTTTCATGAACTCCTTCACTCTTCAAAATCAGTATATAGTCTTAATAACAACTACAGCAACAACAAATTGGCCAGAAGTCTTCAATCTTTTTCACCTCTTGGCACACTGACAAGGTGCTACAACTTTCAATGCACACTGTCCAATTTTTGATGATGGCCAAATTACAGCAAGCTGCGGGTAGGGTCTCCCATCCCTCAAAGCAGTGGTTCTTGCGTAGTTCAGCCCTTCTGAGAGTGACAATCTGTATCCCCTAGAAATAATGTCATCAACCTAAAACTTATGTCCTGGCCAGAGTTGACATCAAACAGTGTTCAATGAGACTTAGGGCAAAATCCATAGCAGTTACGGGTCCACGCAGTTATATCTCCCTCTAGTGTTATCTTATGGAAAGTCATCTTAACTGCTCCGGAGCAAGGGGCTTAATTTCACTTTAGGATATAGGCCTTACTCCCAGGAAAGTATGGATTGCATCCTGTTCCCCATTCCAAGATGGCAGCACCCAGCTTTTGGTAACAGCCTATCCTCCATATCAGTAGAACCCAGGCCTTCGTGCTTCGCATGCAGCGCTGAGCATGATACCATAGTCTCTCAAGACTGATGGAGGTTTGCTTTTTTTATGCCAGTAGAGCTGTGTGTATTTTGTATTGAGAAAATGCCAGGTGAAGGCTTTAAAAAAACAAATATTTCCTTTCAGCAAGCTATGTACTCAGTTTTAATTGTTATTTTATTGTTTTGCCGGATTTTACCAACCACCTGGCTTTAACTGTCTTAATATTTTATTGTAATTCTTCATGTTATTGTATGTGTTTGTTTCAATATGCATGATGTCCACAAAGTCAGGTGCAGCTTATATCAACCAATATCAACTTAATAAACAAAATAAAGAAACTCACACATACATGCATACTTGGACGGATGGGGACACACACACACACACACACACACACACACACACACACAAACATATATATATCCCTGGGAAAATTAATGCATAAAATTGCACTGAAGGTAAAACAGATTCTAAGAAAAGTTGAATTCTTTGGTCTATATATTTGTGCAAATAAAGCATAAAGTCCACTTCAGCTAGTTAAATGAAGGGGGATATTGATTCCTAGGTAATGGCCCAATCCTACCAAAATTTTCAGCACTGTTAATAGCTGTAATGCAGTCCCAGGGTAAGGGAACAAAATTCAGTTACCTTGAAGAATTCTCCATGACTCACCCCCTACAAGATGCAATATATGCCTATTAGCACAGTTGCATCAGTATTGGGAAGTTTGATAGAATTTGACCTAATACTATTAGAAAAACTGGAAAATATTCATGGATGCAAAAAAATGTACAAAATTTATTTTTTTCTTTCATTGTTTCTTAAATTCTAACATTCTAATTTGATGGATGGCAAGGAGTAGGATGTACCAATACATAAGAATAGTATAGTGAATCTCTATGTTCATTTAATAAGCTCTGGCAGGTGAACAAGACATACTAATAACAGAGAAGGTTAAAAAGACAATACAAGATGTTACAGTCTTGAAAACTAACAAGTCACAAAGGAAGACAAAGCAGGTAATATTGGAGGAAGACAAGGGAAGGTCAGCTCACACCACTGTTAGTTCTTTATACACACACGAACACACACACAACCTCTGTCTTACAGGCAATAAAAATGTTTCCCTTTTTCTTTTCTCCTCAAAACTTTCTATCATAATATTCAAATCTCATCCAATAACACCTCCAGAAATACCCACTATTCTCATATCAAGTTTAATTTCATTTCAGGGGATGAGCAGAGATGGGGGAAAATCTCATTTTCTTGAGCAAAACTTTGTACCTCATAACACTTTTATCTCCCACCAAAGAACCAGCTCTACCCAAAGGAGTTACATAAGAAAACATGAATGGGGGATGAAAAGCAGCATCTCGTTCCTTTCAGGTAATATCTTCACACAGAGTCAGGGACATTTTAATACGGCAATATTTCCACCACTGTCTTCTGTAGATCTTTTCTTATTCCTGAATAAACTGCATTTGAGTAGAAAGCAGGCTTTGTACTTGGCCCAGTAAATCACAGCCTTTTTTAATTATAGAATCATGCGCTTCCTGCCTGGTGATATTGAAGCGCTTATTCCAAATCAGAAGCGCATTAGTGCTACCAGGATAGCATTTTTTTTTAATGTTGAGGGATGACCTTTTTAATATAATTTCATGGTGGGAAAGAAGGATTTACATCTTCCCCATTCTATAGAATATCGCTCCTTCTTTCTCTTACTTTTGATTCACAGTGGCATTTGAGTTAATATAAAAATGTCATTTGCCCTGCCAGGAGATCTAGCCATTTCAACCTCTTCAAACGATAAGGCTTTTTCTTCTCTCCCCCCCCCCCCCACTTTATTGTTCATTCAATTTAGCTTCTTTTGGTTCCCTTATTAAATATGCAGGATCTTCATTATGCTGCTTGGAGGCAAATAATGTAAGATTAACACAAAGCCGTGCAAGGATTTTGGGGGGTATTATTATTATTAATATTAATAGTCCATGCTTCACACATATTTTTATGCTTTACTAAACTGAATGTCAATAGAATGCATAATTCAATTTCCTACTTCTTTCTGCTACAGATCAATGATATTCATCTCTAAAGGGACTCTGTTCCTTGGAACTTGCAGGTCACATCCTGGCTATCGCTGGCGTGATGAAGAATAAGATTGGCTCGATTTTAAGTATCAAAGATAGTCCGTGGAGTCTTAGAGCACAATCCAAACCATGTCTACTCAAAAGTAAGTCCCATTGTGTCCAATGGGTCTTACACCCAGGAAAGTGTTTTTAGGATCACAGCAATAGGTAAAAAGAGATCTTATAGTAGGACAAGAATCTCCTATCATAAGAGGCAAGGGAAAGACTGAGAGGTGCATCATCAAAGGTGCAGGGTACCGCACACTGGAAGATAAGCCAACGTTGTACAGTGAGAATTAAAAGTGATTAAAACAGAGCAAACTAGAATGTTAAGAGAACATTTGAATGCACAGTAGCCCTATTGCTTCCATATGTTTCCATACTCATACCCATGGTGTGAAGGAGGCAGTGGTAGTGACAGGAGTTATCTTAACAGGACAAAGGTTCATGCCTATCATGGTCCTACCTGGTTGACTCCCAGAAACTTAGGAATTACAGTAGTTGTCCTGAGGACAGATAAGAATCTCCATGGATAAAAGCAGGGAGGTTCCATAAGGGACATTACATCCCTGGCCACCTAACAGTAGAAAACAGGCCATAACTATACCAGCTGGACCTGGACCCTATTATATGGGGATAGGGAGTGGGAACAGAAAGCACAAAATAGCTTTCTCTTGCAGTTCACAGTACATATATGGGAGCACATGGGAGCGTAGGGCTATATACCACATGGATAAAATGGAATACTATATGACATGAGCCACTTTGTGATGATCAGAGGACAGGACGAACAATAAAATTAACAGACATACCACAATTTTACTGCTAGAGTTGTGCATTTAATCATTGAGTTGTGCATTTTACTGCTAAATTGAGTTGTGTAGCTTGGTGTAGATTTGTACTCAATCAGGCAGTAGTATAGCTGACAAAGCAATCCTAACCCCTAGGTAAGCCAGCACAAGTCACATGCTGGCATGGGTGTATCACAAAAGTGCCATATTGTGCCACTCCTAGGATCAGGACAGTGCACAGATATGCACTGTCTCCCCACCCCATCACAG
This sequence comes from Cryptoblepharus egeriae, assembly GCA_030015325.1. Classification (NCBI taxonomy): domain Eukaryota; kingdom Metazoa; phylum Chordata; class Lepidosauria; order Squamata; family Scincidae; genus Cryptoblepharus; species Cryptoblepharus egeriae. The sequence goes on along the minus strand of JAREYC010000001.1, from coordinate 62,952,786 downwards.
GAACAGGAAGATGGGTGAATTGTGCTGTCCTAAATTGGTTAGGATTATGCCATCAATGGTAGAATTAATGTTTTGCATGAAGAAGGTGCCTGGTTCCAACCTTGTCATCTCCAGGAGGAAGACCATCTGAAACCTCAAGCTAGAGAGCAGCTAGTGGTTACACAGTACTGAGCTAGATGGACCAACAATGTAAGGCAGCTTCCTTTGGAGTCAGAAATTTTCTGTCCAGGAAACTACTTACAGTAATGAAACTGAGCTCAGGAGAATGTGGCATATTAATGAGGTGAATGTCTCTGAACTTGTAAAAAAAAAACACCCTTCTGAGAAATCACAGCTAGAAAGTTTCCCATCATTGAGAGACCTCCTCAGACCAAGCACCTAATCATAATAGGTGAATAGAGCATAGTTCACCTCCATTCTTTAATAAAAACAAGACCATCGGTTTTATCATCATCAGCTGAATGTGTAGTAGCAGCAGAACTGCGTCAGTATAACAATAAAAATAACCAATTTTTTAAATGCAAGAATTCATGTGATCTTTCTTCCCCCTCCCTCTCCTTTTTCCTGGAAAGAGAAGAAAAAGAAAGACAATTGTATCTTTACTTTTCACAGCGTTTGTATGTGCATTTGGTATTTGATAGGAATCTGACTAGAAAACAATACAGACGGGAAGATAACAAGAAAACCCATTTATCACTTTGACAGGCTGTGAATTTCATAGGAGCGTAAATTCTTTGTGATGGAGTAGGGTTGTCTTCCATTTACCTTAACCTCATAACCAATGTTTAGGCTCAACTGTAGTTCCCATTTTCAGAGTAATCACATTATGCCCAAGTCAAATTGTTATTCATGAACTCAAGGAAGGATAAGCCTCAGGATTTATTAATGTGATCTTGTCATCAGGCATCAAGCAGTTCTACAACTACAGCCATTCGGATACTGGTAAACATCTGGCGATGGATGGTTAATGGCTATTTATTGCACTGAATGTGTTCTGGGTTAACCTGATTTACAAGATTTGTCCCCTGACACTTCCAGTAAGTCAACAACACAGAAACATTTTATTTGATTAGTAAGGTAGCAAAGACAAGCAATGTGTGGACCATGATTTGCTTTTGGTATGAAAAAAAGTTGTTTGTGCCAAGTGCCTCCATTTGTACACCGGTGTCCTTTCACTATGGTTGGTATCACCAAAGTTTTCCAGACTAAAAAACATAGTCTTGTGCCACATATCTGAGATGTAGTGCACAATCCTAACCATGACTATTCAAAAGTAAATCCCATTGTGTGCAATGAATCTTACTGCCAGGAAAGTGTCTTTAGGATTGTTGCTGTAGTCTCCTTGGCAGGGGCTTTAGTACTGGAGTTGGTATGCTGCCAAATATATCCTATAAATTTTTAAGGGTGCCTTTTTCTTAAAAGAGAAGAGGTCTTGTAAGAGGTGCAATTTTCTTCTATTCTTCCTTCTCCATTGTTCCTGATGGGTTTACTCCTACCAAGACCAGCTGTTTAGTTGGTGTAGTATTTTTGAAGCATCAGGGACTGGTCAGTTTTCTGATGAGAGGACATAGTGTACGTCAAGTTGTCCTTCCCACATCCCACCATATTTTGGCCGCTCTGCTGGAGGAGTTGTACTGGCATTCAGGTGTGGTCCAAACTGTGCTGATGTGGTGTTTTACTGATATTCTGCCAGTGTCTGTGGAGCATCCATGGACTAGAGTCACCATGTCCCAGAAAACTGGGACAGTCCCAGTTTTCAGGGATTGTGTTCATATACTTGCAAGTTAGACAGGGAAGAGAATTTGTGGAAGAGAATTATGGCAACCCCACCATGAACCTATGCCACAGGGCTTTCATTATACCGGATGTACATGTACATAAGCCAAGTGTACCTTAAGAATAGGATTGTGTCTTTTGTCCATGAAAAACTTGGAGATTTCATAGAAATGCATGCATTATTTTTAAGCAGTAAAATACTTCCCCCCTCATGAGCAGAGATTCCCCTTTCCAAATATGATGGGTTTTGTACTGTGAGGCTCTACCCTGCATATTAATAGCTATAATCAAACCTATAATGAAACTTATCCTAAATAATTCATATGTGGCATAAACAGCTTTGTAAATGTAGTGCATTTAAATTTTTCTGGCAAGAACGCATTGTTCTGAACTAAAGCAATTAGAGGTAAATTGCGCCTTTGTGCCACATTTTCCTTGATATGATTGATCTTAAAATCCAAGGAATGGGTTGAATAGCAAGAGAGCTCACCAAAAATGTTAAAAGAATCCACACTTTTCCTTAGCAAAGAAATGCAAACCACACTGAAAAGGAGTTGAAGCCACATACCTCAGACCACTTTCTCTATGATAACAATAGTGGTTTCTTAAAAATTCAATTTTTGCTTTTTGTTTTTTTAACAACAAAACCACTATAGCTACTATTTATATTGTGTGAGTAGTATGAGCATTTTTGTGAAGGTTGCCACAGACTATGATTCATGATAAATAAGAAATTGAATCAGATTTGGCTTATTTGATTATGTTTCCATGATCCTTAGAGGAAATCCCCAGAGAGCCTAATATGGACCACAGGCATATAGATAATTTGTGTGTAACCGAGCAATTCTCAAACTTGCAATGAATTTGAGTCCCGCAGGAGAGGGCGGAAGGCAGCAACACAATTGCCAGGATTGCATCACGATGGAGGGGGGTGGAAGGGGCATTCCTGGACTCACCCCAGACTGCAACAACCTCCCAAGGATGCCTGGAACCTGGTGCCAACAAAGCCTTCCAAACTGTGGATGGAGTAAAAATTGCAATCATGAACCACCTTCAGTTTCATGGTCACAAAGCAGAAGTGGGACACAATTACAAAGATTACTCTCTTTGCAAAGTGGTGAGGGGTCTCTGTACAGGTTGGTGCTAGGTTCTACAAACCCTGGGAGGCTGCTGCGGGCTACGGTGAGGCCAGGGAAGCCCCTGCACCCCTGCACAATGACACAATCATGACGATCACATTGCTGATTTGCAATCAATTACAGATTAGAGAGAACTCCTCACCCTGACAGAGACCAGGGCAATCTGGCTGGGTGTCACAATACCCCAGTTTGAGACCCACTAGGCTAACCTGTTTTCATGGAAATAGGAGAGTGGTTTGCTTTGTAATGTGGCTGAGTGGCTGGCTTGTTTTTTTTCTTTTCTTTAACCTTTATAAATTTAGGCTCATCATGAAACTTTCATTCATCTTCATATCAGGGAGCAAAGGGCACAAGGCACAGGTATTTCATCAGACCAAGGTGCTGTGCGGAAAATCCACAGCTACCACTAGTGGTGGCAATGGTGATATTTCCCACATTACTCTGGGTCAATACATAATTACATAAGAGCCCTGATGGATCAGGCCAAAGGCCCTTCTCATGGTGGTCCACCAGATGCCCACAAGACATCTGTTGCCAATACAATGTCCAGTTGTTATACAGAAAAAAAAAATGATGGATGAGGCAGTCCCTGATAGAAGTTTTTATTATCCTTTTTTTGTTTATAGAAAATTAAAACAAAGGAAAAAGGTCTTTACCCTTCCATCCTACATGCTCACCCCACCTAGCTCCCTGTCATGAAATGAAACAGATTCATGATGAGCATGAACTCAATTAACACAAGTTCTAACAAATGGTTCAAAGCCAATGATGAAACATGAAACCCCCCCTCTTTCTCTCATTCACACACACACCACAATCACAGTCACAGAAATATGCCATTAAATGAGTTTAGTGTTGAGGCAGGCATACACATAACAAGGACAAGCTTCTAGGGGTAAACAATATATTACATGCATCATCCCAGATGATGATGTTTGTCCTATAAGCAAAAAAATGCAAATGACTATTTTTCTCCCAGAGGGTGAATAATAGCCTGGGAGGGAAGTGTTGATTGGATAAACGGCATGAGGTCAACCAGAGCACCACTGCTTCAATTAAATTGGCACTTCCTTTGGCAAAATTATATATTTTTTAAAATGGGAAAAATCACGTTATCTCCCATGAAATGTTGTGTTTGTTCTACAAAACCACAGCCAAAGTGATCTACTTCCAAGTACATGCAGAGATGTCAGAGAAAGCAAAAGTAATTTGGGAGACAGCACAGAAATTCTGAAACTTATTTTTGGTAGGTGCGATATAGATTTGAGATGTGAATTGGTCACGTGGGAGTGTTGTTCTAGGTCCCATTTCACAATTTGTTTTCTTTTTTAAAACCTCAGACTGTCCAGTCAAGATAATAGTATCTGATGCTGTCAACACATGGATGGGAAGCCACTGGTCCAAGAGCTATCTCACAAGTTGGCATCCATCACTTGATGAATGTGACTGACATCATCAGGCAGCTATCACTGATGAATCACCAAGGAAATAATTTTATGCAGCCCCACAAAACTGCAAAGGAGGCAGTTCATAGTGGATGGTTCAATGAATCATCAAATATTTCTGTCACAAAGTGACAGGGGAGTGGTTGATGTATATGTATGGAATGCTATTCTTCCCAGAGACTTTTAAACAGATACTATCCTGTTCTGAGTGAACAGACATGTTTCCCTTTTCTCATTGGATTTGTGCCAGATGAAGATGTGATGACACTCAGAAAACTCTGTTGGCACGTGAGGGGCTTTTGAGAAAGAAAAGGAAAATATTTTCCTAAAGACAAAATCCAGAGTAACTACGGAGACTCCTTGCTCTGGTGTAAGAATAACTTACTCTGGATTCCAATATAAATTTCCCACAGGTTTTCACTAGATGGTGCAGTAACTACGGGTGCACATAAAGTCTCTTACGTGCTCCCATAGTTACTCTGGATTTGGGAGTTAGCCTCTGATCACCATCAGCATCACCATAGCATGCACCTCACTGCTACCATAGAATGCAACATAGCCCATTTTGGCACTGCTGTATGTTATAGTGTTGAATCAGAGTTGAATCAATAGGTTTAGATTGTAGGTATATATAAAATACACATACTGAATTCCCCCCAAATGAAGCTATTTGATCCATATGCGATCCTCATTGAGGACATTGCTACAGTTACTGTAAGTGCAACGAAAGAAAATAATGCCAACAAATAAATACTTTCCAATTTATTCCTAAATACATCCAAGATAAAACACATGAGCATATTTTGAATCCCTTTCACATCTGATTCTCTTCCACATTTGAACCACAAAGCATTATCCAAGCATAACAAAATCATAATGCAATGCTGAAATTGTAGGAGAATTGCAGATTAGAGAGACCTCCCTATCATTTGTCAGCATTTACTATAAACAAAACCACAACAGTTCAACAACCGAAAGTAAGAAACAAAAGAAAAACACCTCTAATATACAGTTGCATAATTTTAAACAGGTTGACTGAGCCTTAGGAGATTCAAAAGCCAAATTTCAGTATTTTTCCACTAGTGCTTAAGGTATGTACCATAACATTTTAAACACTGCAGCAGAAACAGAAATTCCATCCTGGTATAAAACGACAGTAAATAATTTCAAGGGATCAATAGGACTTTTTTGGCAGGATGATGGATGATCCAATGAAATAATTTGGGAAGAGCCATATTGATGCATGGCTCGATGCCAATAGTTTCATTTAATTCCTGTGTAATTTGAAGGGCTTTGATTGTGATTGGTAAACTCCAGTCTATTATAAAAAGAGATTAACCCTAGTGATATATAGCAGCATTACACCCATATTCACCCATACCTCCAAGCTAAGTGCAGACCTTTCATTTTCAATCCACATTTCAAATTGAATTATAATGACCCTTCCATGATTACTCAGAGTTGGACATATGAAAGCACAGATTTGATGCACTTCTCATATGAAAGGCAATACAATAGCTGAGCGGCAATGCTCATAACTTCCATAGCAACTCTGGACTTCACTCTCTGGCATTTCCAGTCACATCACAGGTTATCTTATAGGAAGGCTGGGAGACCAGTGACCAACAATGGTTACTGGTGGGCTACAGTATGATACAGGAAACTGGACTAGATGGGCCCTTGGCCTGATCCAGTGGGGGCTCTTCTTATGTTCTTATTGGACAGCTGCTGCCACCAGTAAGTACTGAGCTTCATGAATCCATGCTCTAATGAGGCACCTTTATGAGGCAGCTTTGAGCCCAGTGTCATTTTCTATTCCTGATACTAGTCTGTGGTCCAAACTTTCCACTTAATTGCCTAATCAAGTCTAATGCTTGAATAGTATTATATCCATTGCAAAGTGAATTTCAATTTTTTTCTGAAAAATTAACATAATACTGGTATTTAAAATATGCATTAACAAGGCACACTATGATACTCCATTAGCTTGTTAGAGATAAAGTTTAGGGTTAAATATGTATATATGCTGATAATAGGTTCAAAAGCAAAACATTTCTTTCCATTCGCATTCATTGTTCATTTAATACACAAATCTGAGTTTATGTAATGCTTTGTAGCTGGAAATGATAACATGCATGAAATTGGATAGGAATTCCTTTGGAAATTTAAAAGAAAACTTAGGTTTTGAAGTGTAATTTTTTTACGGTGGAACAGAAAAACAAAAAGATCGCTTGTCTACACACTATCAGCAATTAAAGGAGGCTTTTAGTGCAATCTGAGGTGTATCTATTTAGTTTACATCCAGGTAAGTGTGCATAGGATCACAACCTAAGCAATGTACAGGCTACATTTTACTATCTATTTATAAGGTCATTGCAGTGTGTGGAATATCTATTTCAAAACATAGTGTGAATGAAATGCACTGTCAACAGTGTGCTAAAAAAATTGCATGCCGTTTTAAAACCAATTAAAGACTAGAATTGCATGATAAGTGTGATATACATTATAAAGAACACCAACTAATATTAGATACAGTATTGTTAAAATCAACTCCACCTGCCTTTTAAATTTCTTGTACAATCCTCATACATGAACATGATGGAAAGTCCTGTAATCATTTTCTGGATCATTTTAGGGGGGAAAAAATACTATGCTCAGTAGATTTGAAAAACATTAGCCAGGTTTGACTTTGCAACATGTAGTTTGACTTTTCAGTCACATTTTAGCAAATGGGTTCCAGTGGTATTCCTGGAGAGGGGGCAAAACACTAAAGTTTTTTTCAAGAGCACTTGCAAAGCAAAGGCTTTTGTAGCCATGAATGGCTCAGAAGGCAAGGGGAAGACATATTTTACCCAAATGTCACAGCTTTTGAAAAAAACAAAAATCCTAGCATTTTGCCTCTAGGAATGCAACTTAAGGGTTCTGTTCTCCCAGTAACACTAGTGGATGTCTAAAGTCATAAGAACATAAGAAGAGCCTCCACTGGATCAGGTCAAAGGTCCATCTAGTCCAACTTCCAGTATCACACACACAGATGCCTTGAGAAGCACATATTGCACCTGCCACCCATAGGAGAACACTTATGTGGCTTCTCTGCCATCCACTGCCCCAGGTTCTGTGACTGCCTGCCCAGATCCTAGATCAAATGGGTTGGCAGAGTAGAAAACTTCATGCTGTGGTTTCAGGAGTGCAGATGAGCTGTGGGCAGGCATATGGGAAGTAAGCCAGTGTCTCCTGCATGCAAATGGTGGACCTGCCCGAGCACCACAGCCACTATGTAGTTATGCAGGGGAGGAAAGCATGTCACCCCCTCACTCTGTGGTACACAGGCAAGCTGTTTCCCACATGTTTCTACTGGTTAGAAACCATGTTTTCCAGTGGTTCCTACATAAAATACATATCCCTGCAGTAAGAAGCCAGCAGGATTTTATTTTAAATTTTAATCTTACAGGGTATGTACAAGTGGTATCTTCCCCTCAAATTAGAAGTGGCACAGTCCACTCTAGCTCTGGTTTAAATCACTTGATTTTGCTGCACATAAAAAAGCAGGCCTCCATCAGTCTTGAAAGACTATGGTATTGTGCTTGGTGCTGCATACGCTGCATGCGAAACACGAAAGCCTGGGTTGGATTGTTATGGAGGATAGGCTGTTACCCAAGCAGCAAATCCCCCCTCTCCACGCCACTGAATTAGTCCAATGGAAAGGCAGAGCCAATATGATTGGATCCAGCTGGCATCGCAGAGCTAGGCTAAGGACAGGAGCTCACCCTTTCTTGTGGGGCCAACCCGGGTCTTGAACCCTGGCCTGCTGGTTAACAGGCACAGCGTCTTAACCGATTGCGCCACCAACAAGAACATAGTTCTTACAACATAGTTCATAGTTCATAGTTCACCAACAAGAACATAGTTCATAGCTGCACATAGGCTGTATCATGAGCAACAAAACTATGTGGAAAGCCTTGGGTTTTAGAGGGGGAACACAACTGGAAAGCAACTGGAAGACGTTTTGGCACAGGCAGTATGAGCCAGTCTCTCATTGCAATTTGAAGATCAATCAATCAATCAATCTTTCTATACAGCTTTTCAATTAAAAGTTCATAAAAGAGTTACAGAGAAAAGGAAAGCAACTAATGGTTCTTTACCCCGAAAGGACTCACAATATAAAATGATGCAAAAGTACATCAGACAAAGCCACTACAAAAGACACTGTTGGGATGAAGAGGCTCAATTATTCTTCCCCTTCTAAATAAAAGAGGAACACCCACTTGAAAGAGTGCCTCTTACCCAGTTAACAGGGGTCTTGTTAACATGCAGGAACATCAACTTGAGCCAGGACCCCAATGAAGATCCTATCTCCAAATTCCCATCTGTGTTTTATGTTAATGAAACATTGTGGCAGCTCAGACTTGGGCACAGCAAACTGTTTTCCCCTGCAAATCCTGAGCCTTTTCACATAGTTCTGTTACTCCCGATATGCAGGTGGTAGAGTTTCCCGCATGGAGTTGATCAAGCGTAATCCATCTGAAAATACATTTTGTCATTAGTCTCACAGGCAGACATATTATGATAGTCAAAATGCTGGTCTCATTTATCTACCCTGGCCTCAGGCGCATGAGTTTCCTTAAATCTCTGCTGGTCATGCATTCCAACACAGCCAGGGAAAAAGGATTAATTTATCTTTTTTTAAAGCATTATTTTCCACATGAATTTTTATTCCCATAAACACTGAATACGAGGAAGGAGGACCTTGCACAAAAGGAGCAACATTTGCATGAGGAAGTCTCAAACACCTTCATTTCTCTTTCAACTCTTTTTGTGGGTTTCAAAGCAGAGAGATAAAAACCAATTGTGAAAGCATTTCTATGTGAGTTACTGTAATTGTCGGTGAAACACAAGGGATGCAGGCGTTTGGAGAGGAAGCGAGGGCGGCAAAGGAAGGAATGCGAAGTCTTTATTACTTGTTACTCAGGTGTCTTCCAGGCAAGGAAAGTGAAATAAATAATTCATTTTGAAACACATTCTAGCTGTGGTGATTTGTATCTTTGATAATCAATTGTTCTTCTTTGGAAATGTCAACGATAATTCAGCCATGTAGTCTGTAAATAATAATAATTAAAAATAAATTCCCACAGTTTGGAGAGCATTCCTCAATATCAATTTGAGTTTTTTTCCCCCTCCAAAACAAAAGATTTCCCCCTGCCAACAGATTGGGATAAAAATAGACACTATTGGTTACCAAAATTAAAAAATGAATTAATTATAATGGGTAAACAATACAAGTGAGATGTGTTGTTCATCCATTGGCAACAAATCTTAACTCCCTCATCTGCATTAGCACCCCTGATCCCAGTGTGCACCTAGTATAACAGTACAGGCCATCCAGTCAGGACTATACCACTTGAGACCAAAAAAGTCAGTCATGCCCTACTATCTTGCATAAAATCTTTAATGGATCTTCCCCACATATCCCCACACAGTGCCATATCCCTGCTCCTGATATGAGTTCTCTGTGCATTGGAGCATAGGAAGGAGGAAACTGCAGAGCTGAAACTAGCCAAACAAGGACCAACTCTAGAAAGAACAAGGATACAGTGGTACCTCAGTTTACCTTGGATTGCAAGTATTTTGATTTATTTTGATTTTGCTAAGATTTCTTAGAAATATTTGGGCCATTTGTGAGTGATGTCTTGTTTAACGAGGAAGACATAAAAGGTCCATGTCTGCTGGTGCTGATGCAGATTGCCCCCCTCCCCAGCCCAGTACAGGGGAGGGAATCCCTTGGGGGTGCAGGAGAGGAAATCCCCTGTGTACACAGGGGATTCCCAGTGCTTACACCTGCAGGCAGCTCATGATTGGGCTGGGGCCCATCTTGCTTCCCTAACAGGCCATTTTCAGACTCATCATTTGTGTTGGATTCTACCTAATCCTTAAATTCTCTTTTTAAATAGTCTTTCGGACTTTAATATTACATTTGTGTTTCCTCACTCACTCTTGTACTCATCATAAAGCTTCTATCAACAAATCAATAAATAACACTTTCCAGCTTAATACAGAAATTTCCATACATATTAGGATGTTTTTTCCTCCTTTCATGTACAAAGCAGAGGAGTCATGATCAGACTTTTTATTACCATATTCCTTCTAGATGTTCTATGTATATTTATACCATGCTGTCTCAGGAAAGGCAGTCAGAGAATCCCCATGTCCCCATGTGCAACACCCCCTATGCCGAACCCCCCATGCACAGAATCCTCCCCAATGCAACCCCTCCCTCTGAATAACATCCCCCACTGCACTGGCCACAGAGCACCAAACTGGCAGGAGGTTGGTCAGACTTCCATCAAGAAACATGTTGCACCCCTTTTCAGCCCCTTAAGGGTTAAATTTCCCCACATCGGTTCTTGGTGGGTGTTCATGTGAACCCCAAATTTCATGCTTCTAGGCCCACCGGTTTTGGCTGGGCGTTGATGAGTCAGTGAGTCAGTCAGTGACTTTTCTCTTTACATATATATATATAAACAAACACACACATCATGGTGGAATGGTGTATGTCATAAATTCAGAAAGCTTCTGTGAAGAATTGGTTGTTTGTCAAGGGCAGCAACTTTTAGAGGCAAAGCCACAAACAAACAAAAACATTTGTGCTTTTAAAACTTAAAATGTGCTACATTTCTGTGGCTGTCATTCTCTTCCTAAAAGGAAAAAAACATCCAAGGTTATCAGATCAGAGGAATATCTCAAAAATGGTTTCAGTCGACTGCAAGAAGAGAATGCTTTTTGAATACAAGATGCCTCAGAGTGATTCATAAAACTCTGGAAGGGCAGGAGTTACCCTCCTCTTAGGCCAACAATTCCTGTCACACAAAGCATCTAATGTGATCCTTGGGCTATTCCAGCAAATCCCATATATGGCAACACTATGATAGATCTATTGGCACAGGAGCTGATGGATATGCCATGGATGTGGGCACAACGTATAAAAAAGCCACTCCATGGTAGCACAGAAATAGCTTGACCCGGACACAACTTCACATTTGTGAAGTTCACAGCACACTCCTGTGTACAGTGTTTATCTGATGTTATTTATTTTATCTATGCTGTTTTATCTGCTGATGCCAATAAAGGTATCTTGATGATGATGAACTTCACAGTGGGGAGGCCAAAACTGGGGAAAAGATAGGGAGGGACATAGGAGAGATAAGGACGATTCAACAGACACTAGATTCTAATGACAGACACTCCCAATGCCAGTAAAAGTCAATTTAGTTTAATTTATTAACTTATCTACAGTATTTCTATCCTGCCTTTTGCCTTGAGCTGGCCTAGGTATGAGGAAAACCACAGAACATGTCAAAGTAATAGTAACTAAGGCTGCAATCCAGAGCAAATTCAGCCTGCTCTGACCTAACTGCACTCTCCTAACTATTCTGTATCCAGAGCAGAAAGTTATGCTGAATCCAGAGAGTCAGGAAGCCTGGGCTGCCCTAACTGCTCCAGAGCATGCTAAGTAATTGACACAAGGGGAAGACTTGCTCCTGAGGAGACACCCCTCAGATCACACTGAACAAGGAACAGCTGTGGTGCCTACAGTGGTGACATGACTCTGCACATCATCTGGTGCGGAAGTCTGTGTGTCATCCCTGGGATGCATGCCCCCCCTCCCCTGGACTGCACAGTCACCAAAGTTGGTGCCTGTGCAGTTGTTTCTGAAGCCAACTGACTTCAGAAAGAGTACTGCGCAGGCACCATCTCTGACACCTGCGCAGTACTTTTCTGAAGCCTTTTGGCTTCGGGGGAGACTGTGCAGGCGTCAGAGTTGGTGCCTGTGCAGTACTCTTTCTGAAGCCATTCGGCTGCCGCTCCGCCTCCTGAGTGAGGCGGAATGGCTGTGCAGAGGCGCGGACTTTCTCTGCTCTAAGGAAGTCTCCTCTGAAGCTGTTCGGCATGCTCAGTGTGTTTCTGCGCAGTGCACCTCAGATGGCCGTTCAGGCCAGCTCCTCAGACAAGTGTCAGCTTCTGGCTGCTGCTCCGCCTTGGAGCAGGCCTGAATGGGGGTGCTGACGCCCGGGGCCTGCCAAAGGACAGTCAAACTCCTCCGGCACATCACCCCATACGGAGCGCATCCCCAATGCAGCCCACACCAGCCGCACCAGTCTGGTGATGCCACTGGGTGCCTGCCTTATAAGGAGTCCCTGATGAGATGCCAGTACATTCTACAGAGAATACAAGGGGCTTCTTGGAGTGGCCTGCTGTATCCTGAGGTTTGTGGGCAGCCGTAGTTTGTTCCATATCCTGAGGTTGAGAGGAAGGGGTTGCAGCTAGGATGGCCAAGAACTCAGATTTTTGGTCAGCCCTGCCATTCTTACTCGGGCCTTATCATGGACCCCTATGAGTCTACTCATTACTATACCTGCTCCTGAGGTGGTATAACTCTGAGGGCTGGAAGAGGGCATTTCTGCCTTGGAAACAGGCTCTGGATTCAGAGTAACTGCTCTGCCCTAGGCAATGCTAAACATGCCCTCAACTTGCCTCTCCTGAGCTGCTTAGGCTGCCCCAGTTAGGGCAGAGCAGGTCCACCTCTCTTAGGGCACCCTATCTTGCCTTGCTCTGCCCTAAGCCTCTTCCAGAGTAACTGGGCTGGAGCATCTTGCAGTTGCTCCAACCTAGTGTTAGATAGGGCAACCTAAGGGCTCTTATGTGGACAGATTAGTTGCTCTGGATTGGGCTGCATGATTATTTAACCACATGCTCTTTCTTTACATCCCAATTGTCATTGTGTCATTGGTGAGTGTTCAGTTGTTTTTTTAAGTGGAGTCCTGGTAGTTCTCTAACTTCTTGCATATTTATAAAGGTCCACATGGCTCTTCAGATGGGAAGGTGCCTTACCAGCAAATTTAATTTATATTTCCTGCTTTTCATTTTTTGTTGTCTTTTATCTTGAGAATTGAATAACTTGATTTCTTCAATAATGCCAGATGGTTTATAACCCAATTAACAGTATCCTTGTTTAAATCTTCCTGCAGGTTAAAGAAAGGGAAAAAATGTTCAACTTTATGGATTCAATGTAGATATGAGTATATAGCATTACCTTCTTACATAGATTGGTCCTTGTACACCTGTGGCTAAGATGCATTTAAAGTTTAAATCAAACAATTTGAACATATGTTGATCCAAACTGATATTAAGATATTGCCACATAACTCATTTTCAGTAGTATTCTTTTGGTAAAATGTAAAGTTGTCCTGCACAGGTTGCCCTGCTAGTTAGTTGTGACTCTAGGGAGCAGTGGGAAGTTGGAAAAATAAGGGCTAGACGAGGCAATTGTTAGGTGGATCTGCAACTGGCTCAACGACCGCACACAAAGGGTTTTAGTAAATGGTTCTGTGTCAACCTGGAGGTTCTGTGTCAAGTGGGGTACCCCAAGGCTCTGTCTTGGGACCAGTTCTCTTTAACATTTTCATTAATGGCTTAGAGGAAGGGATACGGGGGAGCCTGATCAAATTTGCAGATGACACCAAGCTGGGAGGAGTAGCAAACACAACAGAAGATAGGAACACCCTCCAGGAGGATCTGGACAAACTGGAATACTGGGCTGTAACAAACAGAATGAATTTCAACAGGGATTAATGCACTTGGGCAATAAAAACCAAAAACACAGGTATAAAATGGGGGATAATTGGCTTGGCAGAACAACATGTGAGCGGGATCTTGGAGTCGCCGTGGATCACAAGCTGAACATGAGCAAGCAGTGTGATGTGTCTGCAAAGAAGGCAAATGCCGTTTTAGGCTGCATTAAGAGGACTGTAGCTTCCAAGTCACGAGAAGTTCTAGTTCTTCTTTATCCTGCATTGGTGAGACCTCACCTTGAGTACTGTGTTCAGTTCTGGGCACCTCACTTGAAGAAAGATGCAGCCAAATTGGAGCAAGTCCAGAGCAGAGCAACAAGAACAATCAGTGGGATGGAAGGGAAGCCCTACGAGGAAAGGTTGGGGGAACTTGGGATGTTCAGCCTGGAGAAGAGGCTGAGAGGAGACATGATTGCCCTCTTTAGATACCTGAAGGGCTGTCATAGGGAGGAGGGGGCTCATTTGTTCATAGCTGCTTCTGAAAGCAGAACTAGAACCAATGGGTACAAACTGCAAGAGAGGAGATTCCAGTTGGATATCCGGAAAAAATTCCTGACAGTGAGGGCGGTTCGGCAGTGGAACAGATTGCCAAGGGAGGTGGTGGACTCTCCCTCACTAGGGATCTTTAAGCAGAGGCTCGACGAGCACCTGTCGGGGATGCTCTAGGGGGATTTCCTGCTGCAGGCAGGGGGTTGGACTAGATGACCTACTAGGACCTTCCAACTCTATGATTCTATGATTCTGTGATCTCATTACAAGGCCAAAGAGCCAGTGTTGTCTGATGATGTCTCTGTGGTCATGTGGTATGATTAAATGCCAAAAGGCACAGAATGCTGTTACCTTCTCATCAACACAGTACCTATTAATCTACTTGCATTTACTGGCAGGAACCAGATAAGTAACAGGAGCTCACTCATCTTAACAGTTCTCGGATTTCGAACCACTGACATGCTGATCTTCTGGTTGACTAGTACAGCATCTTTAACCATTGAGCCAGCACACCCCTAAGCAATCCAGTTTATTTCATATCAGATCAATTTGCTTAGCAAATCAGTTTACTTCAGACTTAAGAGCAAATATTCACAATATTTTTCTTCTGCACAACAGTAGGGAGAGCACGTCTTTCCCTACAATCCAAAGTAACTACAGGAGCATGTAAGAGACATTTACGTCGACTTAGTTACAGCAGCACCTAGTGAAAAGGTATAGGAAATTCATATTGCAATCCAGAGTAAATAGTTCTTATGTTGGAGCAAGGACTCCCCATAGTTACTCTGGATTGCACTCATAGACAGGGAACTGTAGTCAAAAGTGCACTGGCAGCAACTGTCTTTGCTTCTGAAATTTGCTTCTGAAACCAGGTCCAGTTAGCAGTTTGGCAGATACACTATGAATGAACACAAGTTTTGAAGAGCATTATTCCCATGAATAATGCATTTTCAGTGCAATCCTAACTCCTGGTTAGGCCAGCACAAGTCCTGTGCTGCCCTGGAGGTGTAACAAGGCATAAGGTACTTGTACACCACTCCTGTAGGGAGTTAGGGGTTTCCCTCACCCTGGAAGGTCCTTTAACTTCCCTCTCTCTCTGCCCCATCTGCCAACTGATCAAGTCTGGCAGGACTTCCAAGCAGGGTGACCATATAGAATGGAGATCAGAGTGCCTCTACTTTTGAGTATTGTATAGAAGAGAAAATTTAGGTAGGTGCTGCTTTTTAAACTCTTCTGTATTGAGTTAAATCTGCCTAAATTCCCTCTTCTATTCAATAATGAAAGTAGACTCATTCTGTATGGTCACCCTTCCTCCAGGAGCAACTGGCACATGTATCACACCTCTGGCCATGTGCTGCAGCAGCCTCAAAGTGCATGACAGTGGGCTTTCACACCACAGCAAAGGTCCTTGCACTGCCACAACACAATTTCCAGCAGCCCCCGCCTCAAACAGGATTGAGCCATAAATGTACGTGTCTGTGACACATCATTGGCCGCAGTAAAATGCCCTTTTGTCTCTGTTTTTTTCAAAGATGCTCAAAACACACCTCTTCAGCTCTGCTTTGGGGCTGCGAAGCTGAGCTCTCCTGTTATCTGCTCTTCCTAGTGTATTGTATTTCAGGAAAGAATGCACAAATAATTTCAAAAGGCTTGAGTGAGCCTGACTTTTTGCAGCCATTATACGTATTTATCAGTGAGAATTCATTTCTGAGGACAATAGAGACTCCCTGGCTATGGAACGCCAAAGATTACTCATCCATGTTTTAATGAGATCCTTTATTTTATGAAAACGATGCACCGTAGCTTCTAAATCCACCCTCCATGAAATCTTGTACATCTCAAAGCTCCCCATATTATCAAAGCTACTTAGTGACACACAGGAGGAAAATCACTTCATATCATTAAAAATGTTACCTCAGCGGAGTGCTTGGTGTTCTGTGAGGTAGAAAGAGTGAGCCCTGAAAAGAATGCAATTCACTGAAGGGAGAAAACATTTGCTGCTATCATTGTGCCAGGTTTTATTCCCAGGAAGCTGAATGGTATTTCCATTGATACGATGCTTGAAGACTGAGCTTACTAACGTTAACGTCGAAGCGCTTTATTGTTATTAAGCCCTGGATAAGAGGTGGATTTTGATAGCAATGTTCCACATTTACTGTAGTCTTTCATCAACTAAAGTTGAGGTCATTCCATTGGGCTTTAACCCTCGATGCCACCTTCCACTCTTTGCTTGGTGTATACAAAATGCTAAACATTTTGTCTTTGAAAGCATCACTGATGTCCATACTATATATGAAAAAGCATTCTGTATACTGCAAAGGGGCAACAATACATTCCCTTGCACAGGACTGAATACACATTTCTGCATATACAAAAGTAATTTCTGTGCCAACTGCATTTATATTTTCTTCAGTAAGGCTACAATCCAGAGTAACTACGGGACCTTTTACACCGACGTAGTTACAGTGCCACCTACGGGAAACTTATGGGAAATGCATAGAGCAATCAAGAGTAAGTGCCTCTTACATCTTCCTGTAGTTACTCTTGATTTGTCTCTCTGAAACACACACTTCAGTTGTAGATGGCTTGAAATATTTCAATCAACCAGATAGAACAAAATACAGGGAAAGCATTCCTACTCACTCTCTGAAATCAACCCACGAAGAGTCACCAGATGAATTGCTAGGCTGCAGATAAGTTGGTCTCAGGAAAATATCCTCTGTTTCTGAGCAAACAGCTGAAGATCTCCACACAAATCTTTTAGGGCCCAGTCCTATCCAACTTTCCAGCATCAATGCAGCTGTTGCAGTGAGACATGTGCTGAATCCTGGAACAATCATGAGGGCCTCATCACGGTAAGTGAACACTTGTTCCCTTACCTTGAAGTCAGAGAGGTAGATTTCATGACTGACACAAGGGCTAGCTATTCTGTATAAATCCAGCTTCTGCAGAACTAGAACATGTTTCATCAGTTTTCAATCATGGAGAGAAGTTGTACATGAGGCCTAGATATAGTGATGTACTTTCTGAATGCGCTCAACTGCTCACTTGTTGAGCAAACCTGTTCTCCAAGGACAGGTCTATCAGTGGCTACTAGTTATGAGAACTATGTGTTATCTCCAAGACCTACAATTGGATCCTTCTCTAGCAATGGAACAAGAAACAAGTTCCTTACTCAACATGCCACAGAGAAGCAATGTGCTGGACTTGATGAGCCTTTGGTTTTATCCAACAAAGCTTTTCTTCTGTTCTTATCTGCTAGGTGATTTGTCCCAAGGATGAATACTACAGGAGCATTATGTATCTACACAACTTCAATTGCATCTACTTCTTTACACTGATATTTAAATCTGTTTAGGCATAGATCATATGGACCTGTTCAAATAAGAGGAGGAGTAATTCTAGACTATTACCATCTTCTACTCCAGCAGTTCTTATGGCAGCTCTCAGGAAGTGTTGGTGCAGGCATGATGAATGCCTTGCTATCTTACCTAATTACAGTGCAAAATATAGAATGGGAAACAAGCTTTTACCCAGGATTTGCTTTAATTTAATCACATATTTACTCAGATCCACTTAAGACTAATTGAAGTGATGAATGTCAGAGGCTGAAATGCCATTTGTCATGAGTTAATGCAACCCTCTTTTGGGGAAAGCAAACGAATGCAGCATGCAGGCTGATGAGACAGAATTTGTTAGAATGTAAATAAATGGAGCTTGAGGAATAAATTGTCCCATAAATATATGCGGGAAATTTTCTTAGGGCATCAAGAAGGAAAGGCAATGAGATAAATGGAAAAAGAAGAAAGCACAGTTACTCCAGCTGAGTTTTTTCTCCTTCTGCAATTAGTTTATTGGTTTTATTTAGCTGTGTGGCTCAATGATAAATGAAGCTGTGCTTGTCAACCTGAAGTTTGGTAGTTCTGTGGTTCGAAGCTTTGATGTTTGAAGGTTTGCAGATGCAGAAGCCTTGATTTTCTGCCTGATGGGTTGAGCTTCTGTTACCTGCTCCTGCCAACTGAGCAGTTTGAAATCATTTAAAAGTGAATAAATAAGTACCACTTTGGTAGGAAAGTAACAGTGTTTCTTGTGCCTTGATATTTAGTCATGCACTGCTCTCAGAGTCAGTCATGACTAGCAGAGCAACCTACCGGGTCCACCTTTACCTTCTATTTACAAATGTATAGATTTTAGATGTAGTGCTCTTAGATATCAGATCACCACATAAAATAAGTGAGCTTCTCTTCTTGCCTTGAGCTTTCTCCCAGAACATCCACACCCCTTAAAATCTTTTCCTTAAAATCTACTTCTTCTGTAAAGCGATTAGTTTTCTTCTGTAAAGCATCAGTGCATTCCTATATTCATAATGAGAAGAGATTTAACATAAGCTTGTATTGTACAATGCATTGCAATAGACAAATCAGAGATGTAGTGCTGGTAAACCTATCTCTGTCCAGGAGAGGCTGCAGGGCTTTTACTGTATCCTCATTTGCAAATATAGCCTCATTTGCAAGGAAGAACTCTTGATATCCATCACGTTTCAACTGTTTGATGTGTGTTGTTAAAGCCTGAAAAGCTTTTGGAGTAGCTTAAACACAACCATCTTCTTCAGGCTTAAATTTTTACAGTATGAAATGATAGGTCAATTACATCTTCTTGTTGGAAACACCTTCAGTGTGGACTGTTCAAATCTATGAAATATGCACACAGTAAGAAAAGTATGCTGTGGTTTCTGGAGAACAAAGATCAGTTCATGTTCAGTGAGCTCTTTGCAATGGTAAGTTAGTCCCTGAAAGCTCAGCAATTTGGGAAAAATTGGAAAGCTCAGCAAGTTGGCAAGGAACCTTAGGACCTCACACTAGACTCAGATCTTTTCGGTGGTAATGTTTCTTCACAAAGAATTGTCATGCCCTTGGGGCAGAGACCCATCTCTTAACTTCATTTTTTTCTGTGTAAACTGTTTTGTGAATATTCTTGGTGAAAAAAACAGTATGTAGGTATGATGAGGAGTCAATAATATGAGTAGCCCTCCACACCCCAGCAATGTCTGTTCAAGTGGCTTCTGCTGGTGTTCTTTTTTGCGTTTTAGATTGTGAGCCCTTTTGGGACAGGGTCCCATTAGCTTTTAATTAGCTATTATTATTTTTCCATTTTCTTTGTAAACCGCTTTGTGAACTTTTTAGTTGAAAAGCGGTATATAAATACTGTAGATAGATAGATAGATAGATAGATAGATAGATAGATAGATAGATAGATAGATAGATAGATAGATAGATAGCAGTTCTTGATGGTAAAAACTGTGCAACTAGCACACTGATGGGAAATGGGGGGGGGGAGAAAGGATACTCAAGCTCATGAACAAACTTCCTTGAAACAACCGCCTTTGAGACTGAAAAGGTCAGATAGCAGAAATTTTTTTGAGGAATTGGTCTCCCTGTATAAATACAATTTTGGAATCAAACTACGATTAGAGGAAATGTCACAGAGGAAGTGTAGGCCACCCTTTAAACAAACATTATGCAGCTTTTCAAAACAGTTTAAAATTGGGTATTGCAGACAGAAGTGCCCTTTATGCCTGTTGTGTAATATAATGGGTTGGATCCAGGATTATTTTCAGCACAATGTAATACAAGGGATCTTCCCTGCCTCCTTCTTTTCCACTGCAGCCCTGCAGATGGAAAGGGAGTAAAAGATCCGTTGTACTCTGGGTGATCATATGTCCTCTTTTTCAAGGACATGTCCTCTATTTTTCCTTAAGTCCTGGAAAAAAATGTTCATTGTACTCCTTTTCTTTATTATCAGGCAGCACATAACCTACTTGTCTGCCAACTTCTGTCAGATCCTGACCTCATCCTGAGGGCAGGCAGGAGTGGCAGATTGGCACATCACCACTCCTATCTTAGGTGGCCTAAATCCAAGTAAACCCATAGAAGCTGCTACAGCCTTATCTTGGGGAAAGGCAGAAATCTCTCCTCCCCAAGGTAGCTCAGTAGCAGCCTCTAAAATGTGCACTGTATACAGTGCAGGTAATCCAGCCTGCCTATTTCAGCACAAGTCTGGATAGCACTATAAATTAACCACATGAAAGCAATGTGTTTTTAGCTTTTATTTTGATATTTCCTACATTTTTCTTAGGTGTTCTCAATTCTGGTGGGCCTTGTCCTCTTTTATGCTTATGAAATATGGTCACCCTTGTTTTACTTATTCCATTGGGAAGCTTAAGTCAGTATCCAACTATGTGACATTTCTAAATGAATTTGTTTGTTTGTGTGTGTGTGTGTGTGCGTGCGTGCATATTTGTTCACATATAAGTACACATACCTGCACACACTTATATAACACACACAGACTTTAAAAGGTGATGGTCATCTCTTTCTGGTTGCCCCACTGTCTTAATTCAGAGGTGTACAGCCTTTGTATTCGGAATTTCCATTTAGCTCGTATTATGAATTACCATTGATAGGTCTCTCCTCAGTGTGTTGTAATCTTTTTCAAAACCATCTTGGCAAACTGCCATCATCATCACCTTAACTGTGGCAACAAATTCTGTAAGGTATTATTTGTTCTGTGTGACAAATTATTTCTTGACCAGAATGTTGCTAGTGCATCAGCTTCACATGGTGATCCAGCGTGCAGTTCTAACCACTTTAGACCAGCATTGGCCTAAATCCCCCTAATAGATGTGGCACAGAAATGCCTCACAGCACTTTTGCAACTTTCCCAGTCCAACACTGAACTTGTACCAAGACTTGTGGTGTCAAATCTGATCTCCTTTTTTGATCGGGTTACAAGCTTACTGGACAATGGCAATGCTGTGGATGTCATTTATCTTGACTTCAGCAAAGCATTTGACAAGGTCCCGTATGACATTTTAATTGGGAAGTTGGAAAAATATGGGCTCGATGAGGCAATTGTTAGGTGGATCTGGAACTGGCTCAATGGCCGCACTCAAAGGGTTTTAGTAAATGGGTCTGCATCAGCCTGGAGATTGGTTTCAAGTGGGGTACCCCAGGGCTCTGTCTTGGGCCTAGTCATCTTTAACATTTTTATCAGTGACTTGGAGGAAGGGGTACGGGGGAGCCTGATCAAATTTGCAGATGACACCAAGCTGGGAGGAGTAGCAAACACAACAGAGGACAGGAGAAACCCCCAGGAGGATCTGGATAAACTAGAATTCTGGGCTGTAACAAATAGAATGAATTTCAACAGGGAGAAGTGCAAGGTTCTGCACTTGGGCAATAAAAACCAAAAATACAGGTATAAAATGGGGGATACGTGGCTTGGCAGCACAACATGTGAGCGGGATCTTGGAGTCACCGTGGATCACAAGCTGAACATGAGTCAGCAGTGTGATGTGTCTGCAAAGAAGGCAAATGCCATTTTAGGCTGCATTAAGAGGACTGTAGCTTCCAAGTCACGAGAAGTTATAGTTCCTCTTTATTCTGCATTGGTGAGACCTCACCTTGAGTACTGTGTTCAGTTCTGGGCACCTCACTTGAAGAAAGATGCAGCCAAACTGGAGCAAGTCCAGAGGAGAGCAACAAGAATGATCAGTGGGATGGAAGGGAAGCCCTACGAGGAAAGGTTGGGGGAACTTGGGATGTTCAGCCTGGAGAAGAGGAGGCTGAGAGGAGACATGATTGCCCTCTTTAGATACCTGAAGGGCTGTCATAGGGAGGAAGGGGCTCATTTGTTCATAGCTGCTTCTGAAAGCAGAACTAGAACCAATGGGTACAAACTGCAAGAGAGGAGATTCTGGCTGGATATCCGGAAAAAATTCCTGACAGTTCGGGTGGTTCGGCAGTGGAACAGATTGCCAAGGGAGGTGGTGGACTCTCCCTCACTGGGGATTTTCAAGCAGAGGCTCGATGAGAACCTGTCGGGGATGCTCTAGGGCAGCGTTTCTCAAAGTGGGGATTGGGACCCCTTTGGGGGTCGCCTAGAGCTTTCCTGGGGGTCGCCTAAAGACCCCTGGTGCAGGGGGCCAGGTCGGGCTTGCCAGACCTCTGACTGCACACCTCATTCTCCAGGCTGCACACGCACTGGGGCTGACTGGCAGCCTCAGGGCCCAATCCTATGCATGTCTACTCTGAAATAAATCCCATTATAGTCAGGGGGGCCTTTACTCCCATGCAAATGTGGATAGGATTGCAGCCTCAGGGCCCAATCCTATGCATGCCTACTCTGAAATAAATCCCATTGTGTTCAGTGTGTGCATAGAACACACATTTCATTTGTAAGAATGAAAATACATCCTGCATATCGGATATTTACATCACGATTCATAACAGTAGCAAAATTACAGTTATAAAGTAGCAATGAAAATAATTTTATGGTTGGGGGGGTCCCCACAACATGAGGAACTTATAAAGGGGTCACAGCATTAGGAAGATTGAGAACCACTGCTCTAGGGGGATTTCCTGCTGCAGGCAGGGGGTTGGACTAGATGACCTATTAGGTCTCTTCCAACTCTATGATTCTATGATTCTATAACCAGGGGTTAGGGTAGCACTGTCTGTGTTTTAGTGTGGCTAGAAAGGAATAAAGGCTTGTCTCCATGCAGTCTCAAATATTATCAAAAGTTTGCTCTCCAACTTGCCACAATTTGTCAATCAGTAGCATGTAGGGAGAGGAATGTCAAATCACATTTCTGAAATCTGTGTCGTAGCATCAGTAGTACTCATAAAACAACACAATCTTACACACCAGATGGTATATGCACACACCCATTTCTGTTCTCAGTGTTCCTCAGGTCAGGGGGAAAACAGTGGCTGGACCGAAAATGAACCAAGGAGACCTGTAATGTGCTTTTTGAGACTAAAGTGTATTGTAAAGTCGGTCTCTGGTCTTTTCCTTGCCTATGAAAGATTGTGAAATAATGATTCACTTTTGACTTGCTTTCTTCTTGGGGAAAGCCTGTGTTCTGCACACAGAAAGTCAAGCCTCACCACCCAGAGGCATGAATTTCAGTTCTTTGTTTCAAACGGCTTTACATCTCATGCCTGTTGGAGAAATGTATGAGAGCAACACCTTAGTTCTAACCTAAAAACTTGAAAAACCAAACTGCAAGGACCGTTTTTTCCACCCTCCCTTCCAAAAAAAAAAAAAAAAAAAATCTCATGGCTGCGGATGAGGTGAGTTTTTTAAGTTTTTTAAGGGGAAAAAAGACATAAACTAGAAAAAAACCCTATTCAAAAACCTATTTTGATAGTTTAAGGATTGCCTTTAACAGTGGAACAGATTTTTTGTGAAAGTTTTTGTCTTTTTAAAATTTTACTGGGAGAACGAATATTATTTGGCTACGTCCAACCTAAAGCAGAGAGGGGAGACCATTCATCTCTACCTCTCTTCAAGGGAGTCTCTGCAGAACTGCTCTTCTGGGAGGGGTCAGTGTTTTCAGGCACAGATGGAGAGACTGCAAGACCAGAGCCACAGAGTATTGGATGCTGCTTGACTTGGTGATATTTATTATACTGTTGCTGTGGAAAGATGAACATTTCTGAGGAATGGCTATAAGGCAGATTGTGGCTATATTTATTTTTTCCCCAGTAGAAATGTTGCTAAGAGGTTTTAAGAAGGGCAAATATTGACCAAGATGCTAACATGGAAATAAAGAGGGATAATATGTTCAGTAACCAAAATAGCACAAAAGCCTCCCAATGTTTTCGTCTTTTTCTCTCGTCATTGTTTTTTTCCCTGCTGAAAGGGCTAAAGGGTTGTCAGAAGAAGCTGTTTATTGTCCATTGCTTTGGACCTCACAAGATATTACATTAGAGCTCCGTGTGTGGAAACGTCAATTTCACCTGGGAGAAGTGATGTGGATTAGAGCAGTGATGTAGAGGAAATGGGTCTAACCCTTACCCCAGACAGATGCAAATAAAGATCTGGACAAAAGTTTGGGATTGAGGGCCACTTTTATTAACTATTTAACATTAAAATAAACAAGGACTGCTCAAACAATAGCCATGCGATCTAAGGGGATGCGGCTCTCCACACAGTTCCCCATGCAGATGTTAAAGTTGGTAAAGGGCGATTCCCAGCCTGGCTCAGGGCATTCCTTGAACAGAGATCAAGGATGCCCATCTTTGCCAACCCGAAGGTCAAGGTAGCTGGACGCGCAGCCGCCAGCTGTCCAGACAGACACTGTACCTAGGTTTCCCATCCAGGTAAGGGGGCTCGTCAGACCTTCCCCCCGGAGCCGGATCAGCATCACAAGGAGGCTTTCTCGCCCCCCAAACACTTGCTACCTAAGGCTGCACACCAATGGCCTATCCTGCCTATGTCCGCACGACTCCTGCCAAAGTGACCAGGTTTAGAAGCCAATTACTGTTAACTCTCTCTCCTTGCGCAGCTCAGGGTAGGCGAAAAAGAATGCCACCAATGGCCAATCAGGTGGCATCCAAAAAATCCCTACCCGGCCCCAAAGCGACCAGCTAATCCTAAACTGCACTACAAGGAGGGAGGGTGGGGGACGCTTGCTGGAGCCTGACTGACTTCCCCGGGCAGAACAAGCCCGGTAACAGCCAGGCTCCACCCCCCAGGCCCTTCAGCAGCCAATGGCTGCAATGCATTTTGCCCGGGCTCTGCTGCAGTCTGCAGAAAGGTAAAGTGAGCCGGTGCTGCGATGTGCACCAGCTTCATTCTTGCAGCCCTGACGAATTACCACCCAAAGCAGATGGCATTTGTGCTATAGAAGAAATAGTTGGCTTTGTGGCTAATACCAGCTTGATGATAGTGGGTAGTGATGGTGGTCCTTTTGTGAGATGTTTCTGCTGGAGAAAAAATATATATAGCCACCATCTGCCTCACAGCCATTCCTCAGAAATGTTCACCTTTCCTTTCACATCATATCTATAAAACTTTATTCCCCTTCTATCATTCCGATAACTTGATTGTTAGCTAAAAGTTCTCCTGATGATTACTTTTCTCTTGATTCCATCATGTGAGATTGGATAGCATGATATTGGGCTCAGAAGCATTTCATTTGGCTTTGCTTTCATACATAGAAATAAAAATCTTAAAGATGTCTGGTCCATAGCGTGCTATGATTAGTTAAACATAGGATTGCCATAATTCTCTTTCACAAAACTGAGACAGGAATTGTATGTGAACACAATTCCCAAAAATCAGGATTGTCCCTGTTTTTTTTTTTTTGGGGGGGGGGGGCATATGGCAACCCTAGTTAAACAAGTGTTGTCTTTTTTATTTGCCAGTTTTTATTTTTAGTATCTTCTTTTGATACTGCTTTCTGCTGGTTTTCTTCCTGTATTTAACTGGATTTCTTAATTGCATTTTAATAACAATGTTGATTTCTTGTTTTTTTTTCTAATATGAACTGAGCTGTTTTTGTATTAGGTGGTAGAAAAGGAATATACACATGAAACAACAAAAGGTTTTCATATCTGAAGGTAAAGGCCTTCCTGCCTTTCCTAACAAATATTGTGATAGACAGCCAGTGGCAGAGCTGGAAGATGTGCTGCACTGGGGCACATACCTTCAGAACTGTCCCTGCCTCCCTCTAAACATGGCTGGAGGTGTGACCGCCCTTCAGCTATACTACTGTAGGCTCTATTCTCCAGTGGCTGAAGGTGCCTGCTGGAGTCAGAAAGTCAGTGTAAGAGATGGGAAAGAGGTGGAGGGGGCAGAACTGGTCGGAGATGAGGGCAGGAAGAAGATTGGATCAGGGCCAAGAAGGGGGGCAGTATTAGATATCCTATCCAGTGATGGGCTAGAAAAAAATTAACAACCGGTTCTCTGCCCATCTGGCAGCCACTTTTAAATGGCTATTTTTAAACTTTATATGTCCTGTCTCTCATTAACAACTGGTTCTATAGAGTAGGTGCGAACCTGCTGGAGCCCACCACTGATCCTATCCCCTCTTCGGACGCAATCCAGAGTAACCACGGGGAGTCCTTGCTCCAGTGTAAGAACAATTTACTCTGGATTGCAATATGAATTTCCCATAGGTTTTCACTAGGTGGTGCCATAACTACGGGTGCACATAATGTCTCTTATATGCTCCTGTAGTTACTCTGGATTGTAGGGTTCCTGGACTCAATCCCCCAACAATATAGTGGCTGCAGTGCCCCATCCCACAACTCCATCCAGCTCTCTCTGCAAGTTTATGGCATGTTTAACTCTACATCCACACATACAAAGCTGCTTTTCCCTGCAAAGGATAAGCCGTGCTCCTACAGCTGCAAGGGGTGTGTGCATGTTTGATATACATGGATTCTGAACTCTGCCTGATAGCTTCAGAACTCCTTTGATACCCATCATTCCTTGTCTTTAAATCACATGAAAGGACTGTGCTGCAGTGTGCCTGCATCTCCTTACATTTAACATATGAGAATTGAACCTTGACAATGCCACAATTTCTTTGTGCTCAATGTTTTGGTTGTCGCTTCAGCAACCAGTCATAAGGAGAGTCCTCTAGGCAGGAAGATGCTCTCATTCACATGATACAGGTCCTAAATTTTCTAATATATGCTCAGAGAGAAGAGAGCTTGTAACCCTAGCAGCGGTACCCTGCTTCCATTTGCATGCAAGATTAATACATGTCACAAATCCTCTGCAAGCAGCTTTACTTGGAGAAATACTGTCTGCTTAGAGTGTGTAAAGAAACCACCATCTCTCCCCCCCAAAAAATTTAAAACATTTTTTAAAAAAAATCATTGCGACAGAGAAAAAAGATAGAGAACCATCTAATCTTTGTATAGTATTACTATGCATAGTAAGATAAGCCTTATATCTCTCCACCATGATGGTTTGCAGGATTTGATGAACAATATGCAGTTCAGTTCTTGTTAAAAGAGATATTTTACCCCAGCCCTGCTTAAGACTTTTTTGCTTAAAATAAATGGTACCCAAACTTTTTATTCTGTTAAATGTTTATTTTGCACAATTAAAGTAAAAAAAATCAAGGCATATATTGATAAATTAACCTACCATCTTTATATTTAATATATAAATTAACCCAACATTGCTGGAATAAAATCCCCCATGCACTATCTCACCTTGTGCACCAATCTGCCCCATGCACATCTCCTCCTCCTGTGCACCATCCTTCATGACCATCCCTCATAACCATCTCCCATGCGCCATCACCCTGTGCACCATCCACCATGTGCACCACCCCCATACAGCATTTTCCCACCATGTGCACTATTCCCCTGTTGCACCAGGCACTGGGCATGAAATTGGCTGGATGTTGATTGGTCAGCCTTCAATGATAAGCATAGGATGAAAACACATTGCACTGCCAGTCCCCCGGCCTTGTCATCAGGGGACGTGCACAGCCAGGCGCGCAGGAAGGGAGAAAGCAGAAGCGTTTCTTCCGTAATGGGCAGCCACACTAAGCAACCCTGACACTGCTTGTGGAGACTGTTTAAAAGTGCTGCTGGCCAGTGCGGATGCCCCTAACTGCCCCTGAGTTTATTATAGGAAGCACGTTTGTTATAAGAGGCAGAATCCCAGGGGAATTTCAATTCGTTATTTGGATCATTCATTCTATGAGGCATTTGTTATGCGAGGTACCACTGTATATATAGATGTTGCATCATTCACAGCACAATCAGGGTTTGCTCTGTTCTCTTCAGTACCTTCAAGGGATAGAAGAGATAGGTAGAGAACGTTGGGCCCCAGGAGAGGGGCAAGATCAGTGGCAACATGACCATATCCTATCTTCCTTGCCAGACAGATCCACCTTCCAGTGAATCAGCTGATGCATGCTTCATCTAGGTCAGCTTACATATGTCATGCTCTCAGTATGCCACATAGACATGCAGAATTTACCCTGTGCATAATTTCCTCTGGCTTGCCGTGGTTGCCTTTCTATGATTAATCATGATTGTTCAGTGTCACCGAATCCAAAACTGATTATAAAGAAAATCTCCAGTTGTATGTTTTGTATATATGTGCTTCACGTAGGCTTGTCTTCCAAATGTTGTGACCCATCTAGCTGCAATGTGCTGATTTGCATTTGCAGTTCTTTTGGAGACCACCTCCAAGCTAATTTATAGTCATGCAGGTCCAGAGAATCTAATCATCATACCATGACCCCAAAGATCTTTGGCTGCTTCTTCGGTATGTTTCTGCAGTCTATCACTGGCATTGACAGAAACAAAAAAAAGTTGTTTATGTAGTGGGAAGATAAGCATTGTGGCTGGATCCATTATTCTTTACATGCCTAGCATGTGGTCTGCAAAGAATGCCAGCTCCCAGATCTCGAATAAGAGGCAAAGGCTGTATGTTGCAGGCCTGGTGGCTGGTAAGGCAGACACTAGAGAAGAAGGAAGAATTAAAGAAATAGATAGAAGGCTGGACTCTGCAAGTTAGACTGACATAGGATCCAAACCACAGGTGGGCTGTAGCCGGTTCTCACCGGTTCTGTAGAACCGGTTGTTAATTTGGGGAGGACGTTAGCAAACCGGCAGCTAAAAGGGGGCTGTCATCTTTGAATTACATGGAACTGTGTTTGAATTTCTCTTAAAGGGTCTCTGGGTCTGTCTTCCCAGAGCTGAAGCTCCACTCCGTCCTTCTTCCTCCCCTTCTGAACCTCCTTCCCCTTCTGAGTGCGCTCTCTCTCCTCCTCTTCTCCTCCCTAAGGTTATTTTTTAATTTTAAATACAAACAGTCTGTTCCCATGACCATCATTCAGACAAGGCATTGCAGTCATTCCACAGCACACTCAGACACTGCACTGCTGAGATGGGAGGGTATTTGAATCACTATAAGCTCAATACTTTCAAGTGAGAGTGAGGAGCTTCTTCATGCCCCAAACCTTTGTATGATGCTATTCAGGAAGTCTCTCTTTGCTAAACATCTTCTTTTGATTAAAAACCTTATTTCTAGCAAGTTTTCAGAAGTTATTTCCTTGTGCAGCTCGCAAACCATGATGGGTTTCTCATATGCAAATGAGGCAGCCTCTCTGGGGATGGTGTTTTTGTGGGTCTTTCTTTTGGGTCAGGCACTTCCATGGACAGCTTTACAAAGAGGTCCTTGGGCAGGAATAGAGAAGCCAGAAGCCAGAGCTACTGAGTGTTGTGAGGATGAGATCCTCTAGGGCTTTTGTCCCCTGTTCCTCCAGGCCTGTCTACTTTCCTGAGAGTAAGCCCACTTACTATAATGGGACTATCTTCTGAGTAGACATGGTTAGGACTGGGCTCTGAGGCTGCAATCATATCTACACTTACATGGGAGTAAGCCCCACTGACTAGAATGAGACTTACTTCTAAGTTAGCCTGCATTGGATTGGACTGTAAAGCCAAAATCCTGACCACACAGTCCTGGGAGTAAGCCCCATTGACTTGATCCTATCCACACCCAATCCTATCCATACTGTAGTCCTTCCCTAAATCCTATTAAAGTCAGTAGGTTTTACTCCCCTGTGAGGACAGGAGTGTAGCCTCAAAGCCCAATCATCTGTCTACTCAGAAGTAAGTTCCATTATAATAGTGAAGCTTACTCCCTGGAAAGAGTGTATAGGATTGCAGCCAGAAGCTGGTTTCTAAGAGCTTGTAATCCTATGCCTGACTATTCAGAAGTTAATCCCATTTCAATCTATGAAGTTTACTCCCAGGAAAGTGTGCAGAGGAGTGCAGCATTAGAGCCCAATCCTATTCTTGGCTACTCAGAAGTAAGTCCCATTAGAGTCTGTGGAGCTTACTCTCAGGAAAGTGAATAGGATTGCAGCCAGAAGCGGGTTACTAAGAGCTCAGTCCTTTGCTTGACTACTCAGAAGTCCTATTATATTCAATGGTGCTTACTCCTAGGTAAATTTGGATGGTATTGCAGCAAGAGGCTGGGATTCTAAGAGCCCAAATCTTATGTATGACCATTCAGAAGTACTGATAAGTCCCATAACAGTTAATGGAGCTTACTTACAGGAAAGTGTGGACAGGATTGTAGCCTTAAGTAGTGGCTTAGAGGCAAACCTCAGCCTGCAGAGGGGACACTACAGACTCTGGTCCTAAACTATAGATCAGTGTTTCTCAACCAGTGGTATGAGCACCACCTGTGGAACTTGTGATAGTGTCTGCTGTATTAGGCACCTGGATGCAAGTGTCATATGTGCTCCCTGAGGAAGCTGGTGGGGTGCTGTGTGATTCATGAAGCTGGACTAGATGGGTCTTTGGTGTGATCCAGTGGAGGCTTTTCTTATGCTTTTATGTTCTTATTTGTGGCATCCCTGCACACATCCCCCCTGAGAGCACAACAAGGCATAATGCATAGGAATAAATTACACAGAACCCAGGGGCTTGATACTGATTGATGCGGTCACAAGTGATACAATTTTTTTGGTAAACTAAGGGTTAAGGTGGCATACCCTCCCCGGCCCCACCCCCTGACCCTGGTTCTGACCCCAACACCCCCTGAGAACCGGTTTTTGGGCCAGGCCAGGCCCACCACTGATCCAAGCCTATCCAACTCTCCATCTCTGATGCAACTGCAGTGCAACCCTGAGGTCAGGGCTGTAGTTGGGGGGGGGGGACTCTGAGCCAGCAGCCTGCCCCTCCTAGCATTTTTCACAGACTTGTCCTGGTTTTTTCAGCCTCTTATCCGTAAAATGGATGTCCTCAATTTTGTTTTTTGTTCCCTGAGCGTTCACTCTAGAGACATTCTTGTCCAATCAGGTCAGATCAAGGTGAAGGGGCATTAACAATCCCCTTTTACATTACAAGAGGGAGAACTAAGTCTGCTGGCTGCTCTGTCTTTCCAATGAGGTGCAAGGAAGTTCATGCATAGATGCTAGAAAAAACCAAGGAAGTAAGTAGATCATTAAAAAGTAATTGTTTGAACTCACATCCTTGCTACATTTTATGCTTTATGATCTCACATGTAAAGAAAAACATGGAAAAAAACATGAATGAATGAGATAAAGCAGAAATGAATGAGATAAAGCAGAAATGAGAGGAGGAGGAAAAGGCAAAAGAAATGCCAAGTATAGTATTGAAGACATGGTAGGCCAGTTGTTCTCAACTATTTGATTTGAGATTAATAATAGCCAAGAGATGTTACTGTACTGGGGACCGGGCAACAGCATTAAACAGCATGTTTAACTCTTGATGCTCATCCTTTAGCCCAATCTGTTTTGTTCCTGTCAGTTTTGTGAACTACCAAAATCCAGGTCTGATTTACTTGTGGGTCATAGACCCATAGTTTGAGAACTTCTGAGCTAGGCAACAGCTGAGGAAATCTCAGAGAAACAAGACAATAACACTGCAGGAGAGCAAGGATTCATTTTGGGAAAAAAGGCTCTCCTGATGAGCAGAATGTTTATGCAAAGTTATTTTCCTACACGTGTTGCACTTGACCTCAAGGGCCAAATTTGGTGTTATGACAAATGTAGAGCACATCCCTTTGTGTCTTCTTCTGAAATGTCTTGAGTGAGAAACAAAAACAAGATGATGCTGAATCAAGAGTAAGGAGGTCTCAGGAATTTGTTCACAGTCCATGGTAATCCCAGTCATGCCCCCATACTCTTCTTAAAGAAAATGTTTTCAACTGGCTTTCCTAGAATATAGGGCTGAAAATAAATTTAGCTGGATCTTCTGTTGGCCTGCATAATGATTTCTTACACATATGATTCCTTCAAAAGCTTACAAATGCTATTTCCCTATTAAACCTGGACAATAAAAGACATTTAAAAAAAAATCCCTATTTTCTGCCACTTGGTCAAAAAAAGAATGCATGTGTAATTTAATATTAAAAAGCAAATTTGCATTAAAAAATATTGTGAGTTCTTTGGGGACAAGGGACACATTTATTTATTTAACTATCTAAGGGCCCAATCATATCTACATTTCTAACACACATGCAGCCATGCCAATAGGGCATGCATTTGTATCCTGTGGTGAACAGGCTGTCACGGAGTTTCCTTATGGCTACATGCAACTGCAACAATGCTGGAAATTTGGATAGGATAGGGCCCAACATCTCTTTGAATTTAGCTGTTGGAAAGCTGTACATAAATATTCTGAAAAATAATGGTGTGAAACAAGCTATTGATTGACTTTGAAATGTAGAGCAAATATTTTCATGGGTCCAAGCTTTACAGAAAGTAATTGTGCTTCGTGGTCCAGAATATTTTGAACCAGGCTTGAGCACCCATCATCAGACATGCCCTACCTGGGATCATGTTACATCATCCACTGTCTTACTTAAAATTTATTTATTTATATTTTTATTTATTTATTTGACAGATTTTATTTATTTATTTGACTGCCCTCTCTGGGTGACATACATGTGGTTCTTTCTCTCCTTACAAAAACCCTTAATGGTAGGTGAGGCAGAGAGGTAGCAACTGGTCCCCAAAAAGGGTGACCATACAGAACGGAGGACAGAGTGTCTGTACCTGTATTGCATTGAGGAGGGAATACACGTAGGCTTAGCTTAACATGGAAGGGTTTAAAAAGCAGCACCTACCTAAATATCCTCTTCTATGCAATGCTTAAAGGTATAGGCACTCTGTCCTCCATTCTTTATGGTCACTTTGGCCCAAGGTCACCCAGGCAGCTTCATAGCTGACATGGTCTTTGTCATGGACCTGGATCTCTGTCTACCAAGCACAAATGTGTACTCAGTAATGGACCTCTTAACTAATTTCTGTTCACCGTTCCCACTATGCAGTCATGTTTATGAATATGTTTATGAATTCTTTGCTAGATGAGTTCAACTCTGACATCCTTTGCAAGGTTCCCAAACTAACCAGGAGGAGATAGCAGCCAGCAGCCAGCAGCGGATTATGGTCTGCCAGTTTCTGATTTGGGTGAATATTTCACAGGGTAAAACATAATTCTGGTTCTGCTTTTCTCTTCACTCTTGTATGCCAGCTTTGCTGCCCCAGTTAATGTTGCTGCTCATCATTCTTAAAAAAGCTTTTTTGGTTTGCTTTGGTTTGTTCTTGGGAGCAATAATTAGCATAATTTGATGCCAGCAGCATCCACTCTTTTAAAGGGTGTTAGGTGTCACTTTTCCTTTCCTTGAAAACATTTAACATGGAAGTAAGCCACTTGATATTTTGTCCCCTACCCTTTCCATTCCTAAAGTGTTTCCAGAATGATGTATTTTCAATTCAGAACTGCAGGTTTCAGCCTTCCTGGGCAACTTTAGATAAGAGAATATGAGCGCATCTGTAGGGGAGAACTGGAATGCACAACACTCCTGAGTTACTTTGATTCTGGCTTGGTGCTTTGCCAAGGAAAAGAATTATTATTTAAGGATTAATTAAAGAATCGGCATTTGCAGGTTGTGCTGTAGGTGCTTAACAACAGGAACGAGACCAAGGATTTGTCAAGTTATTGCATAATAAACAGTGTTTGAGGCAATAAAATACACACATTCTCATTGCTACTTCATCTCTCATTGCTGTTTCATGAGTAGAAAAAGGAAAATGTCATTGAGTTTAAAGGAATTTCTATTAATGTATATTGCTGTAGTTGATGAGGAACAAATCCCACGGGGTAGATTTCTAGATTTCTAGGTTTTGGGGTTTTTTTTTAGTTGTTTTGGGCATTGGGCTCACTCCCAATGTTGTAGTGCTTCCCATGATATCCAGAATTTACAATCTTGCATTGTAATTCTTGCATTTTGAGCTGGATGTGACCCATGAATAAAATGAATCTGTACCCCTTCCTAAACCCATTGTAATGAATGGGAAAGAAGTGGTGCACCTAATTTCACCTGCTCCCAAGCGGACAGCTTTGTGGTGTACTTTATTATGGTAAGAGAGCAGGAAAATATGCCAGCCAGATTCCGTACCTCACTGTGTCAGGGCATAATCTTAACCAATTTAGGCCAGCACAATTCACTTATTCCCCATTCCCATAGTGGTGTGGGGAAATTGGTGCATGTCTGTGCCTGTCTATAGTGTGGGGAAATTGGTGCAAGTCACCATATAGAATGGAGGACAGATTGTCTCTACCTTTAAGCACTGCATAGAGGAGGGAATTTAGGTAGGTGTAGCTCAACATAGAATGATTTATAAAGCAGCAGGCCTCCGTCAGTCTTGAAAGACTATGGTATTGTGCTCCGCGCTGCATACGCTGCATGCGAAGCATGAAAGCCTGGGTTAGATTGTTATGGAGGATAGGCTGTTACCCAAGCAGCAAATCCCCCCTCTCCACGCCACTGAATTAGTTCAATGGAAAGACAGAGCCAATACAATTTGATCCAGCTGGCGTCGCAGAGCTGGGCTAAGGACAGGAGCTCACCCTGTCTTGTGGGGCACAGAGTCTGGTTAACCTGTCTGGTTAACAGGCACAGAGTCTTAACCACTTGCGCCACCCACAGCCCACCTGTCTAAATAACCTCCTCTATGCAATGTTTAAAGGTAGAAGGATTCTGTCCTCCATTCTATATGGTCACTCTGCCCAGGAGTGGTGCAGAAGAACCTTAAGGCACTTTTGTGACACCCTAGATCAGCACAGGACTAATGCTGGCTTAACCTGGAGTTAGGATTGCAATCAGTCTTCCATATTTACCTCAGCCAGCAGTGAAAAGGTTTGCAGACACAAGTAATGATGTAATGTGAGAACAATATGGCAAGCTAAACCTAATTGGGCTGCCCATGCTGCAATACACCAGCACCAAAATGGCCACTCCTGTAACCCGCCCATGTAGAGACTGCTGGAGGTCTCATCAGGGTACAGGAAATTTTGTTCCTTTACCCTGTGTCAAGCCACAGGAGCCACTGTGGGTCTACTTGGATCTGCACCCACTCAATCAATCAATCAATCAATCAATCAATCAGTTGCTGATACAAAACCAAGGAGATACATGGAGGACTCTAAAGCATAGCATCTGCTGCTGTACTCATCCTCCACCTTCCTGGTCCCCCAGAACACCTCCCTACCACTGGGAGCTTCTATTACCTTGTGTGGCGGTCACTCTGTCTCCCACTGCTACAAGAGGCCAGTACCCACCCGAACCAGCTTGGTGTAGGTAGCAACTAGCATTTGGTTGTTGCACAGTGTTTTACAGCATTTTGAAAAGAGTGTCACTGAGGCAGAATGCACAAGAGGGATGCCACAGCAAGATAGGACAAACCCTGAGTGTATTTAGTGTAATAATGTATTTCACTCATGAATTCTCACACTCACTCAAAGAAGCTAGGTTAATAACAATAACACATTTGGGACTCAATCCTAACCAGTTATTTTGGTTAGGGTAATGGCAAATGGCCCGCTGACACAGCAATGCCAATGCTGGAAAGTTCGTTATATTGCACCGTTCCCTGCCCCTTGGACTCAGAAACTTATCAAACAGTGCAATCCTAAGCATATTTATTCAGAAGTAAGTCCCACTGAATGCAACAGATCAGGAAAGTGTGGTTACAATTGCAGCCAAAGAGCAGGAAAGGAAAGGACTGCATTCTTCCTAAACTCAACTTTCAGTCCTATCCTACTCATGTCTTCCCAGAAGTAAATTTCAATGGGGTTTATTGAGTTCTTCCTATGAAAGAGTGTATAAGATTGCAGTGTATAAGAGTGTGTAAGATTCCCATGAAAGAGTGTATAAGATTGCAGCCTTGCACTATTATTATTTTTTTTTTGCACAACACAAAAGTTGAAAGATACAGATTTCACAAATTATACATTCACTAATCTTACAATCCTAACCATGTCTACTCAAAAGCAAGATCCATTTTGCTTAGCGGGGCATACTCCCAGAAAAATATCTATAGGATTGCAGCCTTATGAATAACATGAAAAGGCACAGGAAAGGTAAGGAAAATAGGGGCCATGTCAAAAAATGTTGCTTGATCAACCCACCAAATCACTTAGGGAGGAACATGTGCATGCATGTCACCCCACTTCACCATAGTTTCATGGAAGAGGAAGATCTGAGCCATGGCAAGCATTTGTCACATGTGAGTGAAATACTAACGGCTAGAATTCCTAGCCCTCCTTGTATCTGTGGTGGGATGACTGGGGGGTGTTGGTGGAGGAGAAGGATTGAAACACTTTCCTTAATTCTGCTGCAACTAAAAGGGAAATGAAAAGGGACAATGATGGTGGAGAGACAAGGCAGAGACTGGGAAAAGATGTTTATGGGAGAGAGTGGGAGAGTCGGATTGGGCCCTGTTGAGCTTTTTCATGTTCTTTTTATACACCGTGGCTCTCAAATGTCTGAAATTTATCACTTGTGGTTCTTATATTCAGTGAGTTTGGTCTCCTCGCTTTATAGTTTGGCAACTAAATCATCCTGGTATTATTTGCTCCCGTTCACATACAAACTTTTAATTAATCCTCTTCACTGGTTTCTTCTCTAGATCCCATTTTCCCCAAATGTCAGCTGCCATTTATCTCCAGTTGGTGGGAGGAGTTTGCAAAAATTGTGATTTTGCTTTTTCAAGTCAGAAACAAACACAATGAGTGTAATTAACCACCAGAGACAATCATTCCAAAGTCAGACCTCCAAAGGTTCAATGTGCATGATGATGAAGACCCGCCATTGGTTCCGAAGCAAAAATAACAATAAAACATAACTGTGTGATCTGCTTTAAGCACTAGATAATTAGAATATTTCCAAGCCTAATGAAGTCCTGCCTTCTATACTTATGATTTACAGCAATCCCTCCTGGGGGGACGCAGCTCCCAATATGAACAGTATGTTATTTTTCTGTTCTTAGCTTGTTTTTCCATAGGGAGCTCTCAGTGCAACTTTCCTGCCCTTACATTTAGCAAACATTTTTGCAATAAATGTTTAATCATTTAAGAGGAAAGTGCCGTAAATAAAATGCTTTGTGAATGAAGATAGTTGGAGAGTAATTAGGAACTTTAATGCCTAAAGGATAAATAACATCTTCCTATTTGGGAATCGTTTGTAGGCTCTCCCACAGAGCCGCAGTACATAGGAAGCAATTAAGCAAAAATAGATGTTGAGGGGAAATGCCTTTGAAATACCTTGTAATAATTTCTGTCTGCTCTGGGACTCTGCGACCCCAGTGAGCATTCAAACTTTTACTGTAATTGTTCCAATTTCAGGTAAAAATATTCTCACATTTTTCCCTGCCGAGACCATAAACTGTTTCAACTTTGCCTCATAAAAGTTGTGAAGACTGAAGTAAAAATAAAAATAGAACAAAAAAACATTTGACAATGATAAAATAAAATCACTCCCTATTGGTAGGTCAGGTCCAGTCATAAAATCAAATGTGGCAGTTGCCTCAGACAGGTGTATGGGTTCTCCGTCCATTATCTACCTATTGCCAAAGAAAAGAAGTGAAAGAGGATGTGTGGAAGCTCCAGCCCACACCTCGCCTTTCCTCAGCTTTGAGTCCATTCCAATTCTGTTACCAGGTCTGGTGGCTCCAGGAACATGGAGCATCAAGGAGCATGGCAGCCCCTCAGTCTGTGCTGTCACTACTCCAGTGCATGTGAGCTTCACCTCAGAGGATGGCTCTATTTGAAGCCATACAAAGTCAAGGGAAGGAGGAACACCAATTTGTTGGCCTATCCAACAAAAGCATATTAAGTATGGTCACCTTACCTCAGCAGAGATGTAGGAAAACTGCCAATCTGCCACCCCTCGCCTCACCTGAGCTATTCCATGGATCCTCTTCTTTTTCCAGTCCAAAGAGTCGAAGAAGCAAAGATTGCCAAAAACTCCATAAAGAGAATGAAACATTCAG
The DNA here is from genome assembly GCA_030015325.1 of Cryptoblepharus egeriae. Classification (NCBI taxonomy): domain Eukaryota; kingdom Metazoa; phylum Chordata; class Lepidosauria; order Squamata; family Scincidae; genus Cryptoblepharus; species Cryptoblepharus egeriae. The sequence goes on along the minus strand of JAREYC010000001.1, from coordinate 62,914,676 downwards.
CAGGTTTAAGGCCATCCTTGTCCATTGAAGAATGCTGGATAGATCCTTTTAATGTTGTATATCCAAATAATTCACTACCACAACAAAGACTGTGGAGCATGTCCTGCCGAATGAGGAAGTTCCATGGTGTGAGCATGAGGAGAGTAGCCAGCTGATGACTAAGAGCTGGTAAGGGTTATCACTTGGCCATGGGAGGCTGCCAAATGGAAAGCAAATCAAAATAATGAAAGAAAATAATGTGTTAGCTTTTTGTATCACAAATATGATTCTATACAATAAACCACTAACTGAAAAAATACAAGTTTTGTGTTTACTGGAAACTATTTTTTGAAAAGAATTAGCACATGTAGAACAAGGCAGGTAAAAAAATACCCTGCCATGACTCATTTCTGCTAGACTTGAACATTTCTGTTCAAGAGGGAAGTGGGATTAGTTGAATGCTCCACTGGATTCAATCCTCTGTGTACTGGGCTGCAAAACCTGGCACATGTTGTCTCATCTGTGCCAGCAAAATTGCTGGTGCAGATGTGAGAAGTCCCATCGCAGGGCCTTTGGCTTTTCTCAGGATTAAAGGATAAATGTCCTCTTCCCCCAAGGAGACCCCCAGCTGCTTCCCGATGCATGTGGAATACAGCAGTCATCATTTTGGCACCACAGGGATTTTGGCACCACCACAGCTTGGGATTGGTCTGACCATGCTCTGGCCCATAAGATTTTAGGTGACATTTTAACCAATGTGCACCTGATGCCCTATCCATGTGATGGTTCCTGTGTTGATTCTCCAGTTTGGCTTGAAAGTAGCATTGTAACATTTCCAATTCTGAGGATCTGCCAAGGCAGGGGGTGGAGGAAGGCGAAACACCTGCTAGAGCAGATGTTCTGCTGGCTACTATACTGTTCTCTGTGCAGTTGCTGGGGCAACACTGCCTCTTCACTTGCACCTCTCTCCAACTGACTCACTGCTTCTGCTCTTCCCATCACACCAGTGGGAATTCACAGGAAATGAGTGGATCTAACTATAACTGGCTTGTGATTCATGTCCCCGAAACAACAGCTATGCCATTTGGTTCCTCTTGAAGTGCCGCAAAGAGCCATTCAGTGGCAAAAGACTCTTCAGACATGTTCACACATGAGGGTTCGATTGCTTTGCAGCTTCTCTTGTGCTATTTATGTTAAGGTCAGATTGGTGTGAAAGTGGAAGAGAAAGCAGAAGAGATGCATTTGTGATACCAAAACATCATCATCATCATCATCATCATCATCATCATCATCATCATCTTCTTCTTCTTCTTCTTCTTCTTCTTCTTCTTCTTCTTCTTCTTCTTCTTCTTCTGTACTATTCACAGTTGCCAGGTGTTTGACTGGAATTAGCTCTATTGTGATTCAGTTCGTATCCATTATTATTATTATTATTATTATTATTATTATTATTATTATTATTATTATTATTATTATTATTATCCATAAATACACAGCAAACAATTTCGTGCTGGTTTCATTCACATCACCAGTCAGACCCTTCCCAAGAGTCTAGGACTGTGTGATGTAGCGGCGTATAATTTGTGCTGATCCCAGAAGAGCGGCTTTCTGCAGTTGGCAGAGTGATATTTTGTCAATGCCAATAGTTTTCAGGTGCCTGTCAAGGTCTTTGGGCACTGCACCCAGAGTGCCAATTACCACTGGAACCACCTGCACTGGCTTACACCAGATACGCTGTAATTCGATTCTTAGGTCTTGGTAGCGGGAGATCTTTTCCAGTTGTTTCTCCTCAATTCTGCTGTCACCTGGTATGGCGATGTCAACAAGCCACACCTTACTGCTTTCTATGATGGTGATATCTGGAGTATTGTGTGCCAAAACCTTGTCCGTCTGTATCCTGAAGTCCCACAGAAGCTTGACCTGCTCATTTGCAACCACTTTTTCAGGCTTGTGGTCCCACTATTTTTTTGCCACTGGCAGAAGATACTTTTGGCATAGATTCCAGTGGATCATCTGGGCAACAGATTGTGCCTCAGTTTGTAGTCAGTCTGCGCGATCTTCTTGCAGCCACTTAGAATGTGGTCGATGGTTTCATCCACTTCTTTGCAGAGCCGGCATTTTGGGTCATTGGCTGATTTTTCAGTTCTGACCTTGATGGCATTTGTCCTGATTGCCTGTTCTTGGGCAGCCTCAGGAAGCTGAGGGGCTCCCATGGTGATTTCTCCTGCCTTTCCCAGGTAACAGAGCCATCTACTGGGAGGAGGGACTGTCCAGGACTGGAGGAAAAGTCTAGAAGATCTGGGGCTCCCCTGGTGATTACTTCTGCCTTCCCTCGTCTGCAGTGTGGCTGAAGAGCCCCTGAGGGAACATCCACTGCTGCACCCATACCCATAAATCAATATGGTGAAAGAAAAGAATCCGAAGTCTATACTGGCTCCATCATCGCCCAGGATAAAAAGGTCTGTGGCAGATGTTGTTGATCCTGGACATCCGTCGACAAGCAGGCTACTGGATCAGGGAACACCATCAAATGGACAACCACAAAAGCAGCAGAAATACTCAATGTTAGAGAATCGGATCATCATGAAGTGCTACTACAACTCAGAACCTGAAAAGCGTGGCTACCAGAAGAGGATGTACCAACTCTGGAACCAAGAATTCCCACATTATTATTATTATTATTATTATTATTATTATTATTATTATTATTATTATTATTATTATGGACAGTGTTGTTTTCAATCTGCATTACAAATCTGATTGACGCCAAAGCCGATTTAAGCCTGCGGTGAAAAGGAACCGTTACATTTTGTATGTTCAAAGCTAATTATGGATATTTTTAAGGCAAAGACATTTTTAAAAGAGGTGAATTTTTATAATTCATGCAGGATAATAGCAACAGGGCAGGAGGTTTAGGTTTGGAGCATTTTGCTGAGGGAGAACATTTTGTTGGAGCTTTCCAGCTTAGGAAGGAAGGGACTAAGGGGCATGTGGCAACAAGGAGTCAAGCCCTCCAAATAGATCATGCTTCTCATTTACCTTGCTAGGGGCTAGTCTGCCTGGGGACAAAGGGGGCAGGAAAGAGTGGGAGATGCTGGACCAACTCAAGGGAGAAAGGTAGTCCTAGGGCCCAAAAAAGACAAGAAGGAAACTGGCCAGGATGAATGAGAAGCAGCTATGTTAGTTCCCAGCCTATCCTCCAGCCAGGCTGATCCAGTCCTGATCCCTACAGTCCAGACCCCTCTTTCTACCTGCGAGGAACCCAGCTCCCCTATAGCTCCCATAGAATGCCCTACTGGAAGAAGGGAGGGGTGGAGACAGAGGAAACACAAGGCGAGGCAAGTAGGGAAGAGTTACTGGGTGGGTGGTGGATGACGCACACAGGTTGGACCATTGGTGCCCTGAATGGAAGGAAAGGCCTCAATACACAAGGGAGATAGAGCCACCTTGCCTGACCTTCTCATTGCAGTTCTTTCTGTTCTTGTTGCTGTTGAAAGAACCTTTTGAATAAAGAAAATATTTCTTACTTGCACCTACCTGTTCTGCATGGTCTTCTTGGCAGTAATGGAATAAGGTCACCCATTTGACATGCCCATGTTCCGAAGTTAGCCATAAACGGTGCAACAGGGGAAAACAATAGAAATTTAAAAATTGACACAGGCTGCAGATACATTTCATGGCTGGAAGTTGTGCTCACTGTCTCATCAAACCGGAACAGAGTTATTCAGTGAAATTGGCAAACTACTGTATTTACCGTAGACGTAAGGAATAGATCATTCTTTGGGGAGCATCAGCAGAGGAAGGTGATCCACCTCGTCATCTGGTGGGCATCTTGGATGCATCTTGGTTGGCTTCTGTGAAAGGTACAATGATGGACTAGTTGGGATATTGGGTCTGACCCAGCAATGAGCTTCTTACATTCTGACTACAAATAAGCACACCAGTGTCCCCAAAATGTGAGATCAGTTTGACATTCCTATTCATAACATCTGGCTGCCAATATCATTCTTTTGATCTTCAAATGGGCTGTTTTATACAAAGCATCTGTGCTGATGTCTGAGCGGAAAATAGGAAGGGGTACATTGAAGGAGATGAGTCAACAGAAAAAGGGGGGATTCATCTTGATGTCAAAGTCTTCTACAGAATCCTCCCTCTTGAACCTGCCAAAGAACCTGGAAGCTGAACTGTGATCATGAAAAGAAAATCTCACACCCCCCACACCCCCATATTTTTTATTGTTTCACCTGCACACTTCAAGTATACAGAACTTTGTATTCTTATCACAGGAAGGGTTAAGGGCTTTGCTTCTGTTTCTTGTAACAGGAATTGGGATAAAATGAATTCCTTTTGTTTCTTAGATCTTTACTTCACACTCCTGCCTTAGGGACTTATCTCTTGATCTAGCAAAGAGAAACCTGGAATCGTAACTGTGGTTGCTGGTTTTGTTAAGAAAGCAGGAAAAAGTGAGTTACTGATACTATATCTACTTAAAGAAACACGATCAGTCTGATTCCTTTTGTTTTCATGAGAATAGCCGCAATTCCGTCTCAGCTGGTGATCACAGATATAGTGGACCCACCAGGCTTATTCATCGGGGGGGGGGGAACAATAAAAACTGAAAAAATAAGAAATTAACTGAAGATGTACAGATTCTTATGTGTAAGATCAGGCATACAGCTCAGTGTCATCATAGCCACTGCATTTATAATTTTTTCCCTCATTCCCACTACTCACATCTGCATATCTGTAACCTCTTTCCTGTGCCCCTTGCAATCCCCTGCCTTCTGTGCTAGCAGCTGACCTCTTGCCAACCAGCACTGCAGTTTTCTCCTCACTGGGGAATCAGAGTTCCCAAATGTTTACTCGGCTCTCACAGAATTCTAGGAACAAGAAGAGATGCAATCATTTTGTCGACTCAGCTGGCAGAACATTGGCACGCAAGTGACAATCCGACAATCGTTTGAAGAGGTTAGTGAAGGGTTTCATTGAAGCAAGCCATTTTCCAGCACACAACAGCAATGATTTGCATAGCATCAGCAAGGTCTGTAAACAAAAACTACCTACTCCTGAGCTGCCATCTACTGACACATTTTCTACAAGCAATGGAATATTTAAATATACAGTCCTGTTTTCATAAAAATAGCATACACAAGCCAGTGGCTGAGACATAGGGTGCAATCCAGAGTAACTATGGGGAGTCCTTGCTCCGGTGTAAGAACAATTTGCTCTGGATTGCAATATGAATTTCCCATAGGTTTTCACTAGGTGGTGCAGTAACTATGGGTGCACGTAATGTCTCTTACATGCTCCAGTAGTTACTCTGGATTGTAGGGATAGTAGATAGTAGAGCATGGGATAACAGTGAGTGTTGATCAGCCTCCATCCTAAATGATCTGACCCCCTCCTCTCCAGAAGTCTCTTATGAGTTCTGTCAAGTCAACAATTTTAGTTACTTTAGTTACATGAATTCTGGCTACTGAATGTCTGAACGTCCTTGTTAACAGCCAGGAATGATTACACAAAATTTGGTGTGATGGACAGTGAGGTCCAAGGCTGAGGAGAGCAAGGGTGATGTCATGCCACAAGGTATTCTGAGGGCTATCCAAAGCCCCGGAGTCTACCCAGTCTGTTGGTGTACTGGCTGGAGCATGTGCACAAAGGGTGAAGCATTGTGTGTGAAGCATGAAAATGGGTGGGAGGCTGTGCCTCACCTGCCTCCCCTTTCCACATACCCTTGGTAGACAGGGGAAAACTATTGTTTATTCACTATGGAACCTTATTGGAAGGCTGTTTGAAGGAAGGAAAGCTACACAAGAAGAGGAAAGAGGAACAAAGAGAAAAGGTGTCATTGCTGGGATCGGTCTTTGTCTTTCACATCCAGTGGAGAGCATGGTTGGCTAGGTTGGTGGTCTATCATAAACAAACCCTCTCGACTGATATTTATTTATGGGGCTGGAATTAGAGAACATTCTTTTGTTAATCTTGTTCTTCCCAAAGTTAAGGGCATTCATCAGATAGCAGAAGCTCTGGTCACTAGTACGATTTTGCTATTCCAGTGGGATTTGGTGCTGGTTGGAGCAATGGCTGGAGCTGTTGAATGTTGGAGCTATGATAAATCCATTTGAATTTGGAGCGTATCTTGCTAAGCTAGATCTATTAAAATGGGGAGAGGTTGGTTTCTTAAGTCATCAAAAGTATAGCTAAACTCTCCTGGCAGGTGCTCAGTATCAAGAACACATGTAAAAAGCATGTTTTCTCCATGTCTTAAAGTAAAGTTAATAAAACATTGACTGAACCCTGGTGTTCTGTCTGTCTTGAAATTATCATCATCACCTGGATCATCCAGCCTTAGAAAAAATGTCAAGGCCCATCTACATTCTACTGCATACATGACTTTCTACCAGCATCCTCTTGTGTTTATGAAACTGCTCTCTCTAGAAAATTACAGTATGGATAGGGGAATGATATGAGCTTTGATCCAATTCATGTGCTAAAAACTTTATATTGATTGGCAACTGTCCAGTAAAGAAACTGCAGAAACTGCTAGCACAGAGATAATCATTCCACCTAAAGCAAAAAGCCAAACGTTAGCTGACTGAGTTGTGTTTATGGGTATCTTATCTTTGTTGTAGGCTGGTTCCTTCTCATAAAAATGGCAGCATCTACATTTTAATAATAAATAAGCTACTATATGAGCTATGGTGGCGCAAGTGTTTAAGACACTTTGCCTGTAACCCACAGACCAATGTTCAAGACCCGGGTCCTACAAGATGGGGTAAGCTCCTGTCCTTAGCCCAGCTCCTGCCAACTTCAAAAGCATCAAATGCCAGTAGATAAATAGGTACCACTTCAGTGTGAAGGTAACAGTGTTTCAAGCACATGCAGGGCACATGTCAGACAATGTCTATGACTCTAGGGATGACTCTAGGGATCAGCACTGTACCCTATAGTCAGTCGCAACTAGCAGTATAACCTGAGAGGGACACCTTTACCTTTTTAACCTACTATCCATGTACGGATGAATAATTTTGACAAGTGCAAGATCCTCTACACTCAATTATATGGAGTGGAACTATTCCCATCCACATGAATGCCATGTGCAGAAGATTCTCATGATGGTTAATGCACCATTGATGAATCTGTCCATTTGTCATTCTGTCAATCAATTGGTCAATCTGTCCATTTCTCCACAGTAGCACTGGTACTGTTCATTGTGCATGATTTCAGATTGCTCAGTTGCAGCAATTGCCTCTATGTGTTCTAACCTTGAAATTGTTGGCTGCAGATGTGTTTTTGTGTTTTGTTTTCCTCTAAATTTATGACACATTAATTCATTTCATATCTGCAGCTGGTTCTGTGGGTCAAATATGTCACAGCAGGGAGAACAAAAGTCTCTGCTTGAGTTTTTCCCTCAGAAATATTGAAGTGAAATATGCAAATGTGAATTAACATTTGAATTTCCTATGCAATTTAAATATTTTTATTCTCTCAAATGGTGCCATTGGAAATGCCAGTACCTTTATGCATACATATTTTAGAGACGAAATAGCTTCCCGAATCTCTTCTCTTTGATCTTATTTGTGAAGCTGGTTCAGGGGGTGTTGCTTTTTGCATGCATACGCCAACACAGTGTCAAAAACATTCTTCTTGACTAAAAGCTGAAAAATAGATTAATTTTGTCATTCACAGTTCCACTTTTCCCAGCTGAAAGATTTACATTCAAGTTAAAATAGATGAATATTTAAACTAGATCCAAGCATTTGAACTTCCTAGCCTCTTCCACAGTTTTCTTCCTTGTCTTGATCTTGATCTTCCTTGTCTTGATTTTCTTCCTTGTCGATAATGGCCATGAGATAAACCAGAGGAGAATGGGCAGACAAGTTTATTGTAACATTTACTACTTCTGAGGAGCATGAAAGGCTTCTTTGGAGTCCTTTGGGGCCACTGTAAATGTCTCCCAGGACTGAGGCAAGCACCATTTCTAGAAGGTGAGCAGTGCACTGTTCTGGGCACTACTTCCAATGACTTCAACGTGCTTCAAAGGAGCTTTTTGCACCCCTAAGTAGTGGCTCGAAAGCCTCCGTTGCAGCTTAGGAAGCATCATTCATCTCTTTCAGAACTGGAGGGGTTAAATGTTGTTTATTGCCTCTTTGATGCACCCAGAGTGGCTGCAGGAGCACAACCACTATCAGAGCAGTTCCTGGCCACATCAGAGACTTCTTCCTTTTCCTCCACTTTAAAAAAAGAGAGGGGAGGGGACAACCTCAGAGCAATGGGCAGCGCAACACATCTCCTCCAATTTTGGAAGATACACATGCTAATTCCTTGCATCTGACATGCACGCCATCCTCCCCAGGAACATGACAGTGGTAGGAGGCTTAGCTTGTTCACAGAGCTCCAAAGCATGCTTTCTCATGTTTAAAAACGTCCTCCTATTCACCCTGAGCATCTTACTTGTATTGGGTATGTCATAGCTGTCCTTACAACCCAGAAGTAACTGATGAATAGGTGGACCATATGAACTGGTACAGAGAGGATAAACATTGAGAAACACTGTACTATAATAAATCCATTTGTTGCATTTTACAACAACAAAAGTACATACTGGTTTTCAACAAAAAGTTCATAAACTGGTTTTCAGAGAAAATCAAATAACTAATGGCTCTTTTCTGTTGTCCTTTTCCTATTGAATTATGCAGCTGTGTCATGGGCCACTTCACAGGAACCCTGCACATGAACTGCTTGTGCACATTGTGGTGACCTTTTGTGGGAGGACTACGAAAAGTACAATGTGGAGCTCATGGGGGTGAATATGGGGAAAAGCTTATTCGTGCTTATCGGCAACCCAGATACCCCTCCTTGATATGGACCTTTTTCCTGACTAAGTTGAAGTGTAGTCTGTAAAGGACTTAGTGGAACTGCACAACTGGGGATGAGGGAATTTCAGACGTAAGAGAGGGATTACGTTGGGTCCATCCCCCAGGTGGTACGCACGCGGAGGAGTGAGGATCCTCCCTCAAAGCGTGCCTGGCTATTGGGGGAGGGTGGACCAGGCGGGAGATTTGAGCGATGAGGGTGAGTGGAAAGTCAGACGCTGCCTTGGAAGAGAGAGGAGGCAGAACCTGGAGCTGCGGAGGAAGGTGAATCCCTGGACCTGGGAGGGCTGTCGCTGGCCGCAGACACACCTGCAATGGAGAAAGAAGGCTGTTAGGAACCTGTTCTTTCTCCTCCTTTGGAAAAGAGACAATTTGCTGGGTTGTTGAGCTTACCTGTTAGACCTACTTGTTGGACTCTTGGATTTGTCTGTTGGACTTACCTGGTTGAAGGAGCCTGTGCGCTCTAGTTGAGTTGTACCTGTAACAAAGAAGTGCCTTGAGAAACCGCTAAGCTTTTGTGCCTCAACATGCAGTAAAGTGATTCTGTGCTCCATATTTACCTGTGTGTGCTTTCTTTGGAGTCTCCAAGATGTTGGAAGTTGACAGCGATGCAAATACCGAGGTCTCCTTCCCTAATAAAAACCTCGTCATAGAGAGAGGGTTAGGACAAGCAGGGAGGAACGGGGATCATCAAACACATGTTACTAAGAACTAAAAAAGCACCACCAATAAGACTGGGGGGAGACGACATTTTCTGCTCAACATCTTGTAGATTTGGAGAGGTAACAATTTAATAGTTGAGCTTATAATTGAGAAACAATTACACAACATCTATTTGGTTACTTAACTACCCTAAGTTGTTTCAGTGTTCACATATATCTCACTGAAAGAGATTGAAATGACATATACTGTACCTTCTCAATGTTTAGCAGAAGTAGGATGGAGTGGGGGTGATAAATACCATCATTCTCTTATAGATATTGTCTCTGTTGTTACTTGTGATACTTTTACATTTAAAAAGCTTGGGAAACTTCATTTGAGCAGAAGTGGGTGGATCAGACATGCACCATCAACAGCTTCCAGGCTATTCTGAGCATAAGACACATGCACACTCGGGGGCTATTTTTTTAATGCAGCTTTTTTGCTACATGTAACAGGCTGTGTGCACATTGCAAAACTAGGATCATAGAAGGCAGCATTCAAGCCAGCTTCTTGAAATGGTTTTTAAATGGAAAATATGTGAATCATTCCCATATATTCTCATAATCTATAATTATTGGAGTGTGCAAGAACTACAAGCAGGGTTACCAGTTTGCCCCAAATGTCTGTTTCTTCACCTTTTGCTTTCCTTCCTCAGGAGGTGAAAAGATCAGGTCATTTTTGTACCACCACAGGGCTTATCTTCTATATTACTTGGCCCTGCAGCTTTATTTAGTGGGTTTCATTGCTTTATCTTTACTCTCCCCTCATAACAGAGCTCCCCCAATTTTTCATGGGTATGCGGTCTATAACTACTAAAAGCTCAGGTTTTTGGATGTCTCTAATCTTACATCTGAAACACTAAATTATTTTGTTTGCAGGTATAGCAGTGACCATAAATATGGAGAAGGTATCTCTTCTCAGAAACTGAGCTTGTTTGCATATGAGATCTGATCGTACCAGAAAGAGAAAGTAAAAGGGGAAAGGATCTGGCCTCGGCCTAGAATGACTTTCTGGTTTCTTTAGCTCCTGGGTGTCTTCCACTCACCTTCATACTCTCAAGGCCCTTTGCCTTGTGTGCTTTGTGGCACTTTATATCTTTAACAGGACCTTTTCCCTAACATTCTGTAGCTGAGTTCAGACCTGGATCTTCAATGGGGCCAAATGAATTTGTTGCCTCAGGGTCCAATCCAAATGGAGTCATGCATAGCCATTAAGTCACATCTGCCTCTCCTGGCACCGCCATGGCGTAGGCTCAGTTCTGGGCAAGTATTAAGTAATGGAACAGTTCTTTAGGATGGCATTCTGGGTCAAAAGGAGGGTGGGAAGAAGGCATTGTGAAGGGTAGCTGGGCGCAGAGATGGCAGGAGGTCCTGCTACCACATCCTAATGCCCCTGTGTCAACAGAGGATACAAATCAAAGGACATCAGGGTCACCTGGAGATTTCATAGGTTAAGAGAGTCATTTCAGTGCCCTTGCAGCCCCAGGGACTGGGAAGTGCAGGAGTGGGCTGCCCATCTGCAGACTGATGGGCTACATACTTGCTTTCATAGCTTCTCCTTCCATTCTCTGGATTGGAAAAGGAAGAAGGGAGCAGAGGAAGAAAAATATAGAGAGAAGGAGAGTGCTGAGTTAGAATTTACATCAGTGATTTTCAACTGGTGTGCTGTATCACACTGATATACCATGAGTGTTCCACAGGTGTGCCATGGGAGTTTGCCAAATTTATTCATTTATGAAATAAATATCATTTATTAACAGGTTAGTGAGGAATTGAACACATTCATGAATTAGGGCCCATTCCTAAGTAAATATCCAATACAGATACAGCTACAATGCAGTTACTAGAGAGGCCTCCATGACTGCCCCATCACCACAACAGAATGCAACTCATGCCCCATTGCCATGACTGTATCCACACTGGAAGGTTAGATAGGATTGGGCATTTAATTGCATATTTCCCACAAGCTTGGGAAGCCTATATGTAGCATAGCTTTCATACATGTGTAATCATGACTGCCTTAAAATAAAAATTACTCTAAAAAATAGTAAACTTTGTAGGTAGAGGGACATGCAATGTATGCCCCCCTTTATTCCTATGTACAAGTTGTACATGTGAACAGTATATATGCTAAGATCTATGCAGGTACACCACCACAGCACTTTCTACCAACAGGTAGAAAGGAGGTGAATTGAGAGAGTGAATCAAACTGGCATGATTGCACGTCCTATCCAATTATCCATCTTTTATACATAATTTTGTCTGCATAAGGCTACTGTCACTGTCCATAAACACAGGCAGATACACTCTATTGTTTAATCACATTCAAAAGTCAATATCCCTGATATGTGAAATTCCTGCCCTAGAAATTTAGTTTGGGAATTGTTTGATTTATTTGGAGTGTAAACTATAGTATACAGGATTAATTGGAGCCCATTTCATTTCCAAGTAGTATAACATCAGGCATGACAGCATTGTGTATGTTGAGATCATCTGCAATGAGATGTACCTTTGAAAAATGTCAAAAAAGTGATGTAGCTCCATCCTTTCCCCCACCAGTTCATAGCATGAAGACCCACCAATGGAATGTGCTCTGCATTCTGTTGGACTGCAACCTCGACGGCCTAAGAGAAGAATGTGAACTATTTTATTTTTATTGTATATTACCACCCTAGGAGTGGATCTCCTCAGATCCACACTTGTTCTTTTGCTGGTGCAAGTCCAAGGAGATTTAGGGAGTTGATCTGGGTGAGGGAGGAAACATAGAAAGGGCTGCTGCCCTCACCATCTGCCCCTTCCCACAATAAACCATTTTGGTTCCCCTTAATGGCCAGGATTCCTTATAAATATTGATTGACCCTCCCCCCATGCCACTTTACCTACTGTGGTGTAACTGCATGGACTTTTGGTAGTCTCTAGACATTCATAGCAGTAACTCCAGAGCACATCATGGCAGGCTTAATTCTGCAGCATTGTAACTGCACTTGTTGCAGAAGATGATGAGATTAGATGCCATAGGCCCAGGAAAGGATTGGGACTTACTAGCAATGATAGTTTTTCTTAAAAAATGGAAAGTAGTGCCTATCCCTATCTCCACCAGCCCAAGGGGGGGATTCGGAGTGGATACTGGCCCCTCTAGGGAGCTGGCAGCTGCCTGCCATCCTGTGATGTTGAAAGGGCAGCCATGGATGTGGGGGACCAACAGCGGTCTCTCCCAAAGTGCTGGGAGTGCTTGAAGTGGAGGGGAGAAATCCAAGAAGATAGAGACAGGGCTAATAAAGGAACTGCAGTAGCGACAGCCCCAGTCCCCACCAGCCTCCCAAGGGTCAAAAATGGGGTAAAGGACCCCAACTATGCCTTCATAAAGGGAGCAGGCCAGCAAACTGCCTTCGCCATAAGGTGAGGTCAGAGTGGGGAATCCTCGGGGTGCCCCTCCCCTCAGAAAGTCTTCTAACTGACCTGCCTGCCCTGAGGAGGCGCTACCCAAAGTGACCCCACAATGGATGTACCACTGGAAAATGCCTTGGTTTTCCAATAGCAGTGGAAATAATTTGCTCAGTATAGCAGTGAGACCAAAATCAAGAACGATTCATAAAAGACCACGGTCTAATCAAAGAAAGAAAAGTGTTCAGCATCGTCACCACCATTTTATCATATTTCAAGAGCTCTGTCCATAATGATACAAACACTCATTAAGGGTCAGAGAATGAAGAAACTCTTTTAGCAGTAAGCAAGAAACATAAAATGAAATGTTCATATGTTTTGTTCTTCTGAGCGATTGCTCCAATGAAACGAAATCCCAATGGACAACTATATATCTCACATGAATGACAAATCATAGATGATGCTATCTGCTGTTCTGGCAGCTTGAATGAATCAATATGTCATTTGTCAACGTAGTGAGGACTACATCACTGTTGACCTCATGTCATGTAAATGCAGTATTGCCACAGAGGCAAATTTGCTTTGCTTCAGGGAAGGTTGTGCACTTTTTCAAAGAGGAAAAGAAGATCCCCCCTCAAAATAGTAGGAACTCTCTCTCTCTCTCTCTCTCGCTCTCTCTCTCTCTCTCTGTGTGTGTGTGTGTGTGTGTATGTTTGTGTGTGTGTGTGTGTGTGTGTGTGTGTGTGTGTGTGTGTGTGTGTGTGTGTGTGTACATGCACAACACAATTGCCTTCCACTATTACAGCTGGATCCTACAGAGTCTTCATGCTTTCAGAATAAGTGCTTCGGTGACAGAAAACTCTTTTTTGATTGTCCGAAATCCAACAACACCAACATGAAAGGCCTGATCACTGCTGCATATGGAAAGCAACAAGTCAATAGGTCCACATAATGGTAAGAAGGAGGTGATAGCCAGAGCAGGTAAACCTACTTATGCTTAGGTGTCATGAAGAGCAGGGAGGGGACTTCCAGCAATACCCACTGGTCTAGGGACTAGGGTCAGGCATTCACTCCATTCCCATTTCCTACTCTTACACTTGATTTCAATCTACAGTTTAATGGAACATGACTCGGTAGTGTTAGTCTGCTGCCACCAACAGAAGAGATCCTGTTCCCAAGGGGGTTTTCAGGAATCCCAATAATAACCCCAATAATAGTTTTCAGGGTTTGTACTGTACCTACTTTGACAGTAGTGCCCACTGTGCAGTGGGACTGATGAATCCACTAAGATTAGAACATAGCAGAAGTGTTATTAACAGCTGAGGGTTAACAGCTTATTATTATTATTGGCATCCTTCAGTCTCGAAAGACTATGGTATCGTGCTCTGATTGGAGGTCCTGAAACAACATCTAGTGTGGCTAAAGAGGCCAATGTGAGAGTGGCAATCCCTTCCACACTGAGGACAAATAAATTCCGTCCCCTGCCCAGGTCCCAGGTTTTGCTGCTTTCGGGTCTGTCTCTTTGCTTCAGCCTGCTGAACAAGTTGTCTCTTCCAGTTGGAGAAGGCCATGCTGGGTCTTTTGTCTCCACGCTGAACGGTCAGAGGTCAAGGTTTCCCAGCTGTTGATGTCCATTCCCAAGGCCTTTAGATTCCTCTTGCAGATGTCCTTGTATCGCAGCTGTGGTCTCCTTCTTGGGCGCTTTCCCTGCACTAATTCTCCATATAATAGATCTTTTGGAATCCGACCATCAGCCATTCTCACGACATGCCCAAGCTAGCGTAGACGCCGCTGTTTCAGAAGTGTGACGCCCAAGCTAGCGTAGACGCCGCTCTAGAAGTGTGCGAGAGATTCCAGCACGTTCCAATACTGTGTCATTTGAGACTTTGTCATGCCAGGTGATTCCAAGAATACGTCGGAGACAGCGCATATGGAAGGTGTTCAGCTTCCTCTCCTGCCATGCATAAAGGGTCCAAGACTCACTGCAGTACAAGAGTGTGCTCAGGACGCAAGCTCTATAGACCTGGATCTTTGTATGTTCCGTCAGCTTCTTATTAAGCCATACTCTCTTTGTAAGCCTGGAGAATGTAGTAGCCGCTTTACCAATGCGTTTATTCAGCTCAGAGTCTAAGGAGAGAGTGTCAGAGATAGTTGAGCCAAGGTACACAAAGTCATGGACAACCTCCAGTTCATGTTCAGAGATTGTGATACAGGGAGGTGGATCCACACCCTGACCCATGACTTGTGTTTTCTTCAAGCTGATTGTTAGTCCAAAGTCTTGGCAGGCTTTGCTAAAACGATCCATAAGTCGTTGAAGGTCTTCAGCAGAGTGAGCAGTAACAGCAGCGTCATCGGCGAAGAGGAACTCACGCAAGCATTTCAGCTGGACTTTGGACTTTGCTCTTAGCCTGGAAGGATTGTAGAGTTTTCCGTCTGATCTGGTCCAGAGATAGATTCCCTCTGTTGCATTTCCAAAAGCATGCTTCAGCATGACTGCAAAAAAGATCCCAAATAAAGTTGGTGCGAGGACGCAGCCCTGCTTCACTCCACTTCGGATGTGAAAGGAGTCTGATGTTAAGCCATCAAAAACTACAGTGCCCTTCATGTCCTCGTGAAAGGACCTGATGATGTTGAGGAGCTTAGGCGGGCAACCAATCTTGGGGAGGATTTTAAAAAGGCCATCCCTACTAACCAAATCAAAAGCCTTTGTAAGGTCTATGAAGGCTACAAAGAGTGGCTGTCTTTGTTCCCTACATTTCTCTTGCAACTGTCGAAGGGAAAATACCATATCAGTGGTGGACCTGTTGGCTCGAAATCCACACTGTGATTCAGGAATCACAGTGTTAACAGCTATGGGGAAAAATATGCTTCATTTTCTCATACATAAATATTAATAAATCTAATCCCTTCAGCGGTGTAGGCTCTGCAAGGAAAGCCTTTCATGTCCTGGCCCTGCTTGATTGTCAGAACCTACATTCCAACTAGGGAACTTAGGCTGAGAACCTGGATCCCAACTAGACCTCAGTGTGAAGTAAAAATACTCCACAATGGATGACAACTATTTCATCTCAGTAGGGATCAGGAGGGTGACAGGGAGGAGTGGAATGGGGTAGGCATGGCCTGAACAGGGAGGTGATAGGCAAAGAGAATAACAGATTGGGCATGAGAAAGGGTTGGGTTTGGAGGTAGCAGCTCCAGCTGAATTCTAACCCACTTTCTGGAAGTGATCTATTTTTCCAGGTCAACATGGACTTCTGCCAGTTTTTTCTTACTCACTTATCACTTTGCTGAACTGGTAATCAACCTGAATATGAATATGTCTACCAGAAATTGAAATGAGCAAACATAAAGCAACTTGAAGAACATTCAAAACAGCTGGGAAACTAAAAAGGAAAGCAGAATATATGCTCTAGACTGCATAATGTATGTGTGTTTATCAAGATAATAAAAAAGAGGTGTGCTACTAGATCTTCAAGAAAAAATCTATATTATCCTCCTCAGTATATACATGTACAACATTTGAAAGAGAAAGAGAAAACTGTCATCATGATTTGTGTATAATGTATTTATATCTTGAGTAGCTGAGTTTACCCATCATTGTGGGAGTAAAAATTTAAGAATATTTTAGAGCATGGTTGGGCACCGACAGGCACAGCAGTGCATCAGGCACTGGCACCGGCGGCGTACACAGGCAGTGGGCACCAGTGGTCAATGGGCACTGGAGGGTACCAAGGGAAAGTGGGGGGCAGCAGCAGATACTGGGGGCACCAAGTATCCCTACCTGTCACTGAGCTCTCCTACGAGGCACCAGACACAATTGGCTAAGAGACATCAATTTGTCTTAGTTTGATTCCCCTTTCATGCATTTGAAAAATCATTTCAACAAGAAATGTTTGTTTGTAGCACTTTCCACCTCACTTCCTTCTTCCTTTTCTGCTGACCTGAGGGAGACCATATGCCCAAAGCTCAAAAGGAGGACAAGGTCTTGGATTCGTCTCAGCCTGGCCTTTCAGTGTTTGCCTACTCACAAGTAAAGCCGCGATATTGGGTACTTTCACTTTCCCATAGAGCTCAATGCATATGTTTTATTTTTAGTTTTTTTGCCATAACTTTTGTTGGAAGGAGATATTTCAAAACCAATTTTTGCATTGAATTCTGCTCTTCAATACAAATCCAATGAGATATGGCATGATGGGGTACCGCACACCATTGCAAAGTTCCAAAATGAAGTCAAAATGGAGGACAATGAAGCCCTTTTGGAGGACATCCAGACAGGAGGCTAAAAAAAGAGGACAAATCTGGAAATTTCCAGGCATATGGTCATCCTGACTGACCTGTGAGCTGTGCTGTTGGACACAGTATGGGGTCCCAGAACACAAAATTGATTTTCTATGTGTCCATGTGAACAATGTCTGAAAACCCACAAGCTAAACATTCCAACCATATTGTTCCTCTGTTAGCAGCATATAGTTTCCATTTGGCAAAAGAGTTCTATCAGTTGGTACACTGGTTCACAAACTGTATGTTGCAGAGCATCAGGACACTGTAGCAAACTCATGGGGGCACTGCAAAATGTCTCCAGAGGCCTCTTCTTCCCACCTTTCTGGACAGTGCCATCTTGGATTGTTCAAGCGTTGAGAAGATGGGCATTGACTCCTTGGATCATACAGTATCTTGTGCAGTTCTTTTGTGATCTTAACAAGATCCAAGATGGTAACCCGTGGTAGACCTGGGCAGAATGGACTGCTGTGAAAGAAGGATGCTCAGCCCTGGCTAAGTTCGGGAAATATTAAGTGATAATGGTTTCTTTTCCTACTAGAAGTTCATGCCACAGTTGGCCCTATCATCAAGAAAATTGCCTCTTTGGGGTAACAACAAACATCAGCAACATAAAACAGAGAGTAAGGGAGAAAGAGATGAAACCAAATCTGGTAGGCAGCTTTAGTTATCTTCCTTTTGCTTTAATATCGTATGCTCATGCTAGATGTAACATCTGCATTTTACATTCAAAGCAGCTTCAAACAACAATGACAGCCCAACAAAAAGAAAGCAAATAAGACCGTTAATTGTCGACAGAAGCAAACACACACTCAATTATGTCATTTTTATTTTATATACAAAAGAGAACAATTTAAAGAGAAACAATTTAAGGCGTTGGATAAGTAAGCAAAGAACAAACAAAGAAACTCACTCTCTGGACATAAGACACTAGTTGCCAGCATCTTCCCTTTTGTTTTCTTTTACCCATTTCCATTTTTCAGCTCAATCTCCTGTGAATGGTTTTTAACAGTGACAAGGGCTGCAGTGTTAATACAGATAACGATACAGGGCTTTGCCTATTTATCAGTTTAATGATTATATACATGAGAGAAATTGCTGCCTTCCACCCGAAGCTGATGAGCTCTTCAGCACTTTATTACCAGAATAAATGTGGAAAAGTAAAGTAAGAATTTTTAGTGTAGTTGATGATTAAAGGGATTCACTGCTGAATGTTAATTAGCGGCACAAGGGTTATTTGATTGTTCAACTTAAAAATATGCTTCTGATGAGATTGTAATACTCTGGAATGTCTTTCATAATGTTTCCCTTGGAACTGTGAAATAGACAGCCCTAATAGGATGCTGGTCCATTCCTGCAAGGTCGTGATCAGTGCTGGATCTACTGAAGTGAGTCCCAGGAGCTATAATGAATGAAAGCAGCTCCTTAGTAGAGAAGCTCCATCTTAGTAGGGAAACTCTTGCTCTCCTTCCTCCTACCCCAACCCCATCCTGGAATGTGGAATCCTATATGGTCCCCTGTTGGGGTTGTGTTCTGGTGTAGCTGGCCCTGTGCATAAAAAAAGTTTCACATTAAAAAAAACTTAAAAGAAGCAGCTTCTCAACTGCTTGCACACTTGCCATGTGGTGGGGTGGGGGCTCTCTGTGCTGAATTACCTTCTGACGAACATATGGAACAATACTCTATTCTACCCATTGTCTGCCTCCAGAGGTGAGTACCCATAAATTAAGGCTTAAGCCCAGGCTTAAGCTGTGCATATAAATTTGTTCTTCCTTAAATTATGCCCCAAAGGGCCTTTTCATATATTACTTCTATTACTCAGGAGCTGCTTTTCAGTGGGTTCATCTCAGCCTGCTGTAGTCACGGCTGAAAAGCTAAAACAACACTGTCATGCCACTGGTCTCGCCTTGTTCTCCCTGAACCTCTTTCAGTGAAGAAGCTTCTCCCAGGGAAGGTAAGCTGGGTTACGTCCTCTTCCCCTAGGTCAGACATCTCTGGTTTTCCCTGAAGAAGGACACACAGGTAAGTATCAAACAACAATTACTTTTACTTCAGGAGGAGGCACACAAGCATAATGGTTTCTCAAGGTCCTTTCTTTGTTACAGGCTCAACATTGCAACAACTGAGCACGCAGGCTCCACAACAGGTAAGGTCTAAACCTGATAAGAGTCCTTTTAACTGTCAAGGAAAGAGTCCCAAAGTCTCTAACTCTCTCTCCTTTCCTCCTCAGGTGTCTCCTGTGCCAGCATCAGCATCCTTTCTCCACCACGGCAGCTCCTCTAACTGTCCAGTTTCCCACACCTCCTCATCACTTAAATTTCCCGCCTGGTCCACCCTCTCCCAGGTCCCTTCCATACTCCAGGGGAGGAATCTCATGACCCCTCTCGCATACCAGCGAGGAAACGGACCTACAGTGATCCCCTTCCAGCGCCCAAAATTCCCCCTCCCTCTGTTATGCAGCTCCACAAGGTCTTTCATGGACCAAACCTCCACAGCATCTGGGAAGAGGTCCATATCAAAAGGGGGGGAGGGTAATCTGGGACGATGGTAGACATATAAACTTTCCCCCATGTGGACTCCCATGGGCTCCATATTATATTTCTCGTAGTCCCCCCCAGGGGATCTCACCACAAGCACATAGATAATTCCAGACAAAGTAGGGGTTCCTTAATAAAACTCCCAAGCCTGATTTCCTAGCTTCCCCTTCAGTTTTAACCAGAAGCTGACCCCCATATCCTTCAAAATATGTAGATAATTGAACCTTTATAGAAGGCAAGGAGGTTGGGTTCCATCTGGTTTATAACTAAAGCACTGGAATGAAATCATTGGGCAAAGTCAGCACTGGACCCAGAGTCAGGATACAATCCTAGCCAACTTTCCAATGATGGCACTGCTATGCCACCAGGCTATGCACTATATCAGGCATGTCCAACACAGGGCCCCGAGGGCCGCATCTATGGGCTTTCTAAGCCAAATGCGGCCCTAGAGCCTCTTGTTGGACATGCCTGCACTATATCCTGAAGTGGAGGAGCAATCACAGAGCCCTCTTCAATGTAACATTTGTTCCCTTACGTTGGAGCCATACTGTGGCTACATCAGCCATGTAAAATTGAAAAGGATTGGGCCCTCAGTTTCTTGAATACCTTCCACTCACTGGTGCCTGTTTGGAAACACATTGGGAACATGAAAGCCTTGTGCAATTAGTACTTCTGATGTAACTTGAGTCTTTCAAGTACTTCAACTGTAAGAAACAAAGAATGGGATCCTAAGCATGTCTACTCTGAAGTAAGTCCGATTGTGTTCTATGGGACTTACTCTCAGGAAAGTGTGTACGGGATTGCAGCCAAAGAAAAGTTCTTACCCCACTGAGGTGCAAGGTGTGAAGAAACCCAGGCCAGTACACCACAGACATCTGATTCCCTCTATAACCTCGTAGGCGAAGGGCGTTTACTTAAATATTATGTGGGGAATCAGCATTGTAACTACAGTGACTAATTGTCTTTGGAGTACTTCATTGTTCATGTATCTCCTACAAGGGTATTGTTATGATACAAGATTAATACAAATCAGAGCTTGGCACAGGGGAGCAGGAAAATGAATGATTGTTTAAATAAATGTGCAATTAATTCTCCTTCTGCTTGAACAACACAATAGCAAGCATACTTTTTCTTCACCTTTCTCCTCAATTCATAATACATTAAAAATCATTACAGGAGCCAGGAAAAAAAATGAAGAAAGAAAACCCATTTTTGATCAAACACCTTTTCCAATTAGTCTTGGCATCTCACTATAATCACAATTAACGTTATTAATTCTGCATTTTAAACCCTATTAATGATTCCATGGTACCAGGATTTGTAGGCATTTTTAGTGATTTTATGTGCTTATAAAACAACTATTATCCTTTTCAGAGGGTGCTGCTCACAGTTGTGGGCAAAAACTAGAAGCTAATTTACACTCCCCATGTTTCTAAGTCACATCTTTGAACTGTGGGAAGATTTTTTTTTTTCTCCAAACATCTGCACATCTATCCCACATGGGGAAATCATTACATATCTCACCCTTTGGATCAGGGTGACCAGATGCCAAACCCAAAATTCTCCCCAAGTCCTCCCAAATTCCTGTCCCCCAAGCCAAAATTCCTGATTTAAAAAATGTAGGACACCCCCCAAAAATGAAGGCTAAATGTAGGACATGTTAACGATTTAGGAATTTATACATGATGTTCAGAAGATAGCGAGACCACTATTTCTCTTTTTACTACAACTGAGACTATACCAGTTGAGGGCAGGAGAGTCAGAACATGGTGAAGAATGTGTAACGAATTTTTGAAATTCACTGATGCAAGATGTGGTGTTCGCTGCTTAGCTTAAACTATTTTGTAAAGATGATGAGACAAATTCAGGAGGTCTATCAACAATTATTAGCCAAGATGATGAAAAGGATCTTCCTTGTTCCGTGACACAGATCCTTACTCCAGAGGCTCATGCTCCCATGTGAAGCAGTTTGGTTACCACTGTCAGAAAGAAGATACAGTTCCACAATGGAGAAGTTGTTTCCACCAAAAAATGCTTCTGAGAAAACCCATGTGTTTGAATGCCTCTGGTAAAAAATACAATACAAAAATACCACACAATTATTGAATTAAGACAGAAAAAAACTGCATGCAATTGAGGCAAGCAGCAATGGGAAAAGATTACATTTGCATGCAAAAGCACATAGACTGTGATGATTAGATATTGAGATCTTTAATGCATACTATGTAATAGAAACCTTTCAACCTTTATTTGGAAAATGATATGGAAACATTTTTTTAAAAAAATGCAGGAATTCACTATACTGCTAATTCAGATACGAGTATTCCTTCAATGCCAATTTGTTGACTCGATCAGTGATTTTCAATCTTTTTCATCTCATGGCACACTTCAAGGCACTGAAATTATTAAGGCACACCATCAATTATTTTTACTATTGACAAGGCACACCAGACTGTTCAAATCCCTCAATTTTCCTATAAATGAATGTCAATCCCCAAATTCCCAAGGCACACCTGAGGACTATCCATGGCACACATCCGTGGACTATCCAGAGGACTATCCAGAGGACTATCCATGATTGAAAATCACTGGACTAGATTGTACACTCTGTATATTTAGAACCAGATGAAAAGTTAGCAATCTTCATTCAATACAGATAAATTTCTGACTCATATGTTTACTTGTGCCCAGCACTAAAATAGCATGTTGGAACAGCAACGTAGCCTCTGCTTTCCAGGAATGCACATCTGAGCTGAGGTCCCAATGCAAAAAGTCTATCACAAGTAGACCAGGCCATGTGTCATATTTTTGATAAGGATAAGTATAGAATCCATGTGACTGGACATGTGGAAGCCCAACATCCTCTTTGTCATGGAAAAGGGAATCTGATACTGCTTATCCTTCATAAACTTTCACCACATTGACACCTGATAAGTATGTGTATCAGAGCAAGAGAGTGCAAACCTATTAGGACTGGCTGTTTTTTTGAGTGGTTGCATCAGTACAGTAAAATCTTGCATTGAGAGGACTTTGGATTGGGAGCATTTTGCAAGACAAGCAAACATTTCTAATAAATTTGGTCTTCAATACAAGTGATGTCTTGCAATACAAGTAAAAATGTCCCTCCCAGGTTGAACCGGTTTCAGCGATCCGTCAGCAACCTCTCCTGGTTGTTGAAACTCTTACTAAATTTTTTTGAGTGTGGGGTTGAGGTTATTTACTTGATTAACTTTAAAGTATTTACAATTATTTATTTGTTTTAATTTGCTTCATGAAGTCACTTCCAGCCGTGACATCACATTTAGTGGATCCTGGACAGGTTGTCCCTCTACAAAGTGGGTCCAAAGCTAGACAGTTTAAGAACCACTGCAATAAGTTGTTAAAAAAGTGGCACCCTGGAGGGGGTGAACAAAATGCTAAAAATCATGTTTTTTAGGAATAACCCAATAATGTTATATACTGTTGGATGTGTAATTTGCAGCAGAATGTAGTAAAACAAACCATTTTGAAATATATTTATTCTATTAAAATGTGTGGCCAAAAACAGAGGCGGGGCAGTGGCATATAACCACGCCCACCACTCATGTTGTTGCCCCACCCACTGCATGGGGGTGATGTGCTGGCCTCCCGCATTGGGTGACGCAAACCCTAGTGATGCCCCTGAATGCAGCACTAGCAGAAGGTGCAATGTGCAGCCATGACTTTGGAGAGATTTCCTGCTACTGGCAGGGGGTTGGACTAGATGACCTAATAGGTCCTTTCCAACTCAATGATTCTATTGGCTGCAATCCTAAAGACACTTTCCTGGGAGTAAGACCTATTGAACACAATGGGGCTTACCTTTGAGTAGACAGGGTTAGGACTGGACCCTATGATTCTATTCTGTGGGTGTTATCTTATGCACCTGTATTTCTCTGGGACATAGCATTGCCTTGGAGAAAAGGGATTCAGAAAAATAGGTGGCTGCCATATAAAAGATACAAAAAGAGAACAATTGTAATTTAACTTTAGTGCTCACACTCTCTCCCTGTTTGCATTTAGACTTCAGCAATCTTACAGAAGCACAAATTGCCCTTCTCATCCCCTTCTGTTTTTCAAACCTGAAATCATCCATGCTGTGACAGGAATGCTTATTGTGCTCTTTAAGCTTAGTAGATTATCAGGTTTTAAAAATTTGCAACAGGGAGCAGCATGACTACTTCTCCTTACCACGTTATGAAGTTGTGACCAATTATAAAGAAGTCTAAAGGAGTTTTGAAGAAAAGCAGGGGAGGAACGTTCTTCACTCAAATGCACTGAAGTATTTACACTGTAGGAAGGGGCAGAGTCCAGAATCAAGCCCAGGCTCTTCACATCCTAATGTGCTTTTTAAGATCTGTGCCTTCCTAACAAAGTCACCAGCTGGGTGTTAAGAACTGACTTTATGCATGAAATTTTCATAATTTAAACCATAAACATCTAAAACAGTTGCCATGTTGCTGTCAAGTTCATCATGAACAACAGAGCTGCAGTGACCCATTGGTTAAAGATGTCGCACTTGTCGATCTGTAGCTTGGCAGGTCAGTGATTCAACTCTTTTTTAGAGTTTTCACTTTATACAAGTCTATGATAAAGTCTATATATAAACCTATTCTGGATCAGATGGGTCATTCCACTTATTCTGCCCATTCCAGTTCTCCAACTACCTTTATTTTCTCATTCTCTGGTAGAAATCTGTTATGAATTTCTATGTATCTCTTGTTTCTTCAATCATATTAGATTCTGTTGTTTGCAAATTAATTCCCCATGGTTGCCATCTGGCATTATTTAATAGGCAATATTGCTTTATAAATCAAACTTGAATATATAATGAATTAGCTAATCTATGTTTTAATACAAAATCTGTTAGTGATGCAGACCTTAAATGAATGATCAGCACTTAAGGAAATGCATGTGATTGGAAATGGTATCCTTTGTAAATGTTATTTATATAAGAAACTCAACATTAAGAGAGAGCTGTGAGGTCTCAAACCTTTGTTTCCCCTTTACTGCAAAAGTGGGTACAAGGCACATGCTCAGAGGAGACGTGACAGGCACAAAAGATTGCTTAGTTCTTTCCTACCAGCTAATTCCTCTCCTTGGCTCCAAAACCAGGAATACCAGAAATAAGCATGGATGGGGAAACATCAAGAAAGGACTTCCATGGAGAATTAGCAAATGGGGGAGACAAGCAGCATTCCAGGCCACTGATTTTTTTTTTTTTTTGCAAATGTTCCCCATCTCCTTTCATGTTATCTCAGCAGTATTCACTCAGGGAGATAACATGCACTTCTATACAGTCCTATTGGGCTCTACCATTGCTGAAAACTAGTGTTCTGCAGTATTAGTTGCTGTGCAGCTGTCACAAATGGGACCTAGGTCAGGGAGATCATATGTCATAATAGTAAGAGGACAATGGGGCTGTGGGTGGCGCAAGCAGTTAAGACGCTGTGCCTGTTAACCAGCAGGCCAGGGTTCGAGACCCAGGTCGGCCCCACAAGACAGGGTGAGCTCCTGTCCTTAGCCCAGCTCTGCGACGCAACTGGATCCAATTGTATTGGCTCTGCCTTTCCATCGGACTAATTCAGTGGTGGAGAGAGGGGGGATTTGCTGCTTGGGTAACAGCCTATCCTCCATAACAATCCAACCCACGCTTTCATGCTTTGCATGCAGCGCCAAGCATGATACCATAGTCTTTCAAGACTGATGGAAGCCTGCTTTTTAAGAGGACAATACAGTGGTACCTCGCTTAACGAGTGCCTCGAATAGCGAGTGTTCCACATAATGAGGAAAAATTTGTGGGAGTGCTTCTGCCCCCTTAACGAGAATGATCAGCATAACAAGTGCCCATTGGTTGTGCTCCCCCTCCCTACATTGGCTGGGTTGAGGCACTAAGGCAGGACTCCCCCCCCCCGGCCTGCAGTACCAATGAAGAGGCCAGCAGGGGGAGCAGAAGAGCCTCTTTGGTCTGAGGAACAAACACGGCTTCCTCCTGCAGCCAGCAAATGTGCTCAGTCCTGCCTCTGCACAGCAACCTCCATCAGATAGGAGGGAAAACTCCTGCACCCAATCTTGGAGCCCCCCTCAAAGAGATCCCTTCCCTCTCAAGGAAGTACCCCTGCCAGGACCCCACTACAACCACCCCTTTCCACCCCACCAGCACCTGCATCCAGATTGTGTGTGTCCCTTCATCTGACATTTTGAGTTTGCCTACATCTGTATCTACCTATGCATGCACAGTTACACACCCATCATGGCTTGTAACCTGTGATAGTCCTTTCCTATAGAAACATGTTCAGTCCCTTCTTAAAGGTATCAAGGCTAGATGCCATCTCCACATCTTGGGGCAAGGAGTTACACAGAATAATTACATGCTCACATGAAGATTTTTTTCCAGGAAGTTTCCATTAGGCTGAGGTTATGGCGTGGAAAAAATAGGACATAAGGTCATCCTAAAAACTGTGCTCTTCTCAAGTGCCACCAGAGTCTGGAATGAGCTAGCATGTGGTATGGGACAAGAAAGGCCCACCTATTCAAAATGGCTGCCAGGGTGGGTGAAATGGGGTTGGGGAGTATTGAATGGGACAGAATTAAGCTGGGTAGAAGGCATATTTGAGGCAGGAGGGGTGGCACCTAGTACAAGGAACTTGCACTGGATGCTCTCCTATTCCAAATCTCCTGATATGTTCTTGAACTTGTACCAGCTAAATTGCTGGCACAGATCTGAGGAGCCCTGTTGGCAATGAGGAGGCTTACGGAGAGATAATGGAAATATTTTCCCTTTCCTCTTCCAAACTTCCCAATCTATCTCTACCACTACAGCATACAGCAAAGCCTATTTTGGTGCAAATACATGCTATAGTAGTAGAAAGGCTATGTGTTTTGGGCACACGTCCTGAAAAAAGAGGACACATGGGAACACAAATGCTGTTTCTTCCTGTTGTTTGAATACAGATTTTCAACACCTCACAGTAGTTGCTTGCCTGTCAATTTGTACCCATGCACCTATAACATCATGTAAAACACTGGCCAAGTCTCCTGAAAATGTAGTTTATAAAGCATATTCCCTCTATTTCCATTGTGCTTCCATTCAGGATGTTCTTATAATTTATCTTATTGATAAGAAAATGTCAAACTTTTCCAGGAATCTGTATTCAAACTCATATTCTGATCCTCATCCATCCAACCTCATCCAATCTCCAAGCTTTGCCTCAAGTGGCTGTGCTTTGAATGTGTACGTTCTCATCTGGACAAAGAGAAGCCCAATTTGGGTAGTTCTGCTCTCAAGACTCCTGTAACATCTGCAGCAGCTTGGCTAATATTCCAAATGAGCAATTGGGGAAATTCAATATCTGATAGCATCTCATTGTCTCATTGATAGGCCTTCTTAAATGCCTTATAATTTCTTCTTGGCAATGGGAAAAACACTCTTTCTGTCTGGGCAGATGTTAAACATTTGGTGCTTTATTGTGAAGTCTCACTCCTTATGGATACATCCACAAACCATAGAGCATGAGCCACAGTCTCTCATAAAGAGAATACTAACACACTATCTTTCAATAACTGTATGCACTAGATTAGTATTCTTCAACTTCTGAATCATGACCCCATTGGGATTGAAAACCCTCATGTTTAGAGGGGGTCTCACAGCAACCTTTAGCCTGTGCAAGATCAGGCTTGAATTCAAGACAATACTGGTAATGACTCCTCAATACTGAGCTTTCGATACTGAGTTCTTGATGTAGAGCACAATCCTAACCATGTCTACTAAAAAGTAAACCCCATTGTATTCAGTGGGTTTTACTCCCAGGAAAATGCCTTTAAGATTGCAGCATTAATCCTGCACAGCCCCTTCTCACTGTCTTACTCCACAGCTTCTGTGTGCTGGAACAAGGGCTGCTCCCTCACAGGTTCTTAGTAGAAATAGGATTGGTAGGGGATGGGCAGTGATAGAGGCAGGGATCACGGGAGAGGTCATGGGAGAGGGTTGGGATCAGCAGTGGGTCCCCAGTCTCATACTTTATTTACTTATTTATTGTAGTTGCAGCACAAAAAAAGATGAAGACCACTTCAATAAATCATTACTTTCTACTGAACAAAAGCCCCATATCTCCTGATTACACCATAACATGCTTCCCCACCCTCACGGTTTACAGTGTGCAACATACCTGAGTTTAAACACAACAAAGCCATTGGTAAAACAAAATGCAGTCAGTTTCAAGGCCATATTCTTCCCACTGTGAACTTTCATAGCTTTCTCACTGCAGAATTTATGTCAGCCCTATGCATAACTCTACGGCCTCCATTTATAACCGTTCAATGGCCTGCAGTTTTAATCTGTGCTTTTCTTTCCCAGTTCAGGAGGGATTGTGTTGAGATTTTTCTTTTTTCTTTTTCCCTAATTCTTTATTGCAAAGTATGTACACAAGAAACACAAATTTAATGAGTTCTTAAGAGAGGAGCCTTCCTGCCACCTCCTTTGTTGCCTACATCCCAGCCTAATCCTCCTCCTTCTAATATCACAGCCAGTGCCTGTGCATGGAAAAGAGTCATTTGTCAGAAACAGAGGATTATGATTTTAAATATGAATGCAGATAGTGGAAGGAGAAGAAGAAGAAAGAAAACTTTAATCAAAGCCCAATTGTTTGCTTATTATCTACTAAACCTAAGATTTGGGATTTGCTGTTTCTGCCATTCTTGAAGTGAAAAGGATTGCAGGACCACAAAAGGTATAATAGATAATTATGGCCCATATCCTAAAGTCAAATTAAGCCCTTTGCTCTGGAGCAGTTAAGGTGACTTTCCATAAGATGACACTAGTGACCGTGGACCCGTAACTGCTCTGGTTTTTTCCCTATTTAAATAAAACCAAACACGGTTCATCTGTTTCAAATTTGACACCTGCTGCTCTTTTCATTCTGCAAGGTGGATCCTCCACATGGTACAGATCTCACACAATTATAGAGGGTCGGACTACAGTTCAGTACCAGAACCTGTGCTTTGCATACAGAAAATCCCAGGTTCTATTCTGTCCCTCTCCAGGTAGAGCTGGGAAAGACACTTTTTTAAACCCTGGAGAGCTTTTCCCAGTCACTATAGTCAAAATTAATAGACCAAAGGTCTGACCCAATGTAAAGTAATTTCATTTGGGATTAAAACACATTTTAGAACAGGTGGCAGGTAAAAGCAGACTAATGAAGAACAGATTCACAACATGGTAGTGTTCTAGTTAATTTTAACCACTCTATATATAATATAGAGTATAATAATTCCAATTTCCAAGAACCTTTATTGGCATATAGAGTATAATAAACTATTTCTGGGCCTAAACTATTTCTATTTCTGGGCCTTATGTTTAACACCCCTGCTCTAGACAGAGCTAGTTTGTCAATTCAGTGTTAAATTCTTAATCATCCTCTAATCAATTTAAGGCACTTTGAAAATAAATTAATATGGCTGTGAATATTCTACAGGTTTCTTGGAAGGGGAATGTGGCCAAAGAAGCAGAACACCACCAAGTCAGGCTCAGTAGATGGTGAACAGTGCAATCCTAAGCATGTCTACTCAAAAGTGAGTCCTATTTTATTCAATAGGCCCTACTCCCAGGGAAGTGTGTTTAGGATTGCTGCTAGGTGATTATTTTGTACTAGTGGATTATTTCTGAAAGCTACCTATATTATTGTGTAAATGGTGCTAAGATATTGCAGCCATTTTCGGCATACAGGGTGTGGTTTCTTAGGGGGGAAAGGGTGCAAATGCCCCAAGGTAGCACACCACCTTCCTTATGCATGCCCCCATTTGAGGCCTTCAGAGTTGAAGGGAAGCCATGCACTGCTTCTTCAAACCTTCAAAGGCATTCTGAGGCCTCTGGTAGACTGAAAATAACTACGTCACTTTTATAAAATCAAAAACAAAAAGTACAGTAGTTATTTTTGGCTTTCCAGGGACCTCAGAAGGCATTTTAAGGACCACTGCGGTGATGTGCAGCTTTCTCGGTTCTCTAAAGGCCACCAGATGGCAGAGATGGCGCTCAGTTGGGAGGGGAGGACTCTGCCATCCTGGTCCCAAATGACACAGGATCTAAAGTTGACAGAACAAACAATTGGGGTTTTCAAATTAAATAACAGACAATAACTAAACTTATCCTTACCCCAAGAACAACACTGGCTCCCCTTTTGTCTCACAGGAGACAGCGAGGGCCGTTTTGGCACCAGTTTCTCATGGTACCAACAGCATGGATAGGATTGAGCTGCCCATAATTTCGCAAGGTTCATCTTTACTATTACCAAGTGCAGAGTACTCCCAACCATTTGCATGTGGGAATTTAATTTATCAGGGGTTTTTATACTTCCCAAGTTGTCACTACATTTTACCATAAAGTGAAATTCAGATCAAATGTGTAATTTGCAGAGGAATTCTGGCAGAAACCCTGTGTGTTCTGATGAGATTAGTAACATTTCTTGAGATAGTGTAGTACATCTTTACTTGGATCTTGATAGCAAGAACATCTTCCTTGTTTCTCGGGATTTGACTGCTCCACTCAAATTTCCTCTAAGCCTTTGCTTAAATATTCTGCTGACTTGTTCAACACCTGATTTGTTGAACTTAGAACTATAGAAGCAAGCACATTAACAACCATGAGTGACAGCTTACACAAGCTGTCTTCTTCAACTTGCAGCTTTCCAACCTGTATGTTACCTTGTGGATTAATTTACTGTTGCTGGCATCACTCTCTGCCTTAAATATTACATGCGTTTACTTTTCAAATACTCCCTGAGTAAATATATGCCTAGAGGGACATATTTTATCAGATGGACACACCAATGAAATATTTTATTTTTGAGGTGGATTGCAGCAGAAAAATATGGCAGTCATAAAGCACACAGTCACTGAAAGCTTTCTAATAGCAGCAGTAGTTGCATGGCCAGTTCTGAGAAACAAGAATAAATTGTATTTATAAATAAGTACCACCAGGAGAGCATTACTAGTTTTACTTAATTGAAAGCAGTAAACCTGTACGATTTTACTGCCTGTATTTTGGTGCATTTGTTCATGCAGTAAAGAAAAAATATATGCAAACTCTGTGGTACTAATTGATTTCCGTAGACAGAAGGAAATGTCCTGTGTTGAGTCATTCTGGGGTTATCTTACAATAGCCAGAACTAAGAATTACGCATGCTTATGGGCATCATGCAAAAACTATCAACTTCATACAAGTAGTTGGAGAAGGAGAGATAAAAAAATTTATATTTTTGTCATCAGCCTTTACTTTGTCCCAATAGTCTCAAGTCATGTACACAATAGAGAAGAATCCCCAACAAATCCATCACTCTTACAGATGTTACAGATGTTACACACCTGACCAATGAACTGCAATACCCTAAGGCAAAATTTCACCCCTAGGATTCATTCATTCATTTTGGCCAGTTGCCAGAGGTAATTTCTTGAA
This sequence comes from Cryptoblepharus egeriae, assembly GCA_030015325.1. Lineage (NCBI taxonomy): Eukaryota > Metazoa > Chordata > Lepidosauria > Squamata > Scincidae > Cryptoblepharus > Cryptoblepharus egeriae. The sequence continues at coordinate 62,883,454 of JAREYC010000001.1, read as the reverse complement.
TTTTGTATTATTTTCTTCAATAATCATCAACTGTATATGCCCTTATACCAAGCTGCACCATTCAAGTCGGGCCTGACTGCTTAAGCCAGTATTGCAAACCATTCTGTACTGTTATTGAATCAAAGAATAATGGACAGTGCTCCGAGATCAGATATTCAAGTCAAATGTTCAATACACAAGACTTCTGCTGCTACGTTGCAAGTTGTGTATACAGAGCAGTGATTTTCAACCTTTTCCATCTCATGACACACTAAGAAGGCACTGCAATTGTCAAGGCACACCATCAGTTGTTTGTACCATTGACAAGACACACCAAGCTGTTCAAATCCCATAATTTTCCTATTAATAAATGATTTTTCCCAAAATCACACCTGAGGACTATCTGTGGACTATCCGTGGACTATCCGAGGACTATCCAAAATCACACCTGAGGACTATCAATGGCACACCAGTGTGCCATAGCACACTGGTTGAAAACCACTGAAATAGAGGAAGAGAAGGATATAAAACACAAGTTTGTGGATGAAAGATGGTGGTGACCACCCTTATAAAAGACTTTATTGGCTTAAAAGCCACACTCCGTGCGGACTTTTAAGCCAGCTCCTGCAGAGGGTGTTTTAGGCTTTGAGCTCCAAACTAAAGGTACTTCTGATCCACATTAGAAAACAACGGTTTTGAAGAAATAACTTTGAATTCCTCAGTTCAGTCCATGGAACTTGAAAACCTCACTGTAGGTTTTGTCAGTTATTTTCAAATTTGAATTTTTAATTGTTTCCGCCTCATCCGGACACAAATCCCAAAGCTTGATGTTATAATATGTCTATGTAGAGCAACTTTAAACTCAATATAAATTTTTAATCAACAAAATTTAAACTGTTACAAATTTTTTAATTTTTTTTAAATGTGTGTGGGAGTTGGATTAGGTTGTCTGTGTGGGAAAGAGTGAGGGTTAGGCTGTGTATATAGAGTTGGGTTTTGTGTGTGTTTGTGGAGTGTGGATGTTGGGTTGTGTGTGGGGGTTGAGATATGTTGTATGTAGTATTGTGTGTAAGTGTGGGGTTGTGTTGTGTGTGGGGGATGGGCTATGTTGTGAGAGTGTATGAAAGTGTGTGTTAGCATGTATGTGTAAGAAGTTGTGTTGTGTGAGTGTCTGGAGTGTGGGGTTGTGTGTGAGGAGTGTGAAGTTGAGTATGCGTGGGGGTTGGGCTACATTGTGTGTGTGAAAGTTGGTTTGTGTGTGTGGAGTTGTACTGTGTGGGTATGAAGTGTGGGGTTGTGAATGTGGAGTTCTGTTGTGTGTGTTTATGAAGTGTGGTGCTCAATTGTGTGTGAGGATTGGGCTACATTGTGTCTGTATGTGTGTTTGTGGAGTTGAGTTGTGTGTGGGGGGAATGTGGGGTTGTGTGGAGTTGTGCTGTATGTGTGTGGAATGTGGGGTTGTGAGTGTGGAGTTCTGGTGTGTGTGAGGGTTGGGCTACATTGTGTATTTGTTTTTTTTTTGCTTTACAATTTTTATTTTTTATTTTTTGTTAATTACAGATACAGGTAAAGGAATTTGATGTACAACAGTAGGTAGGTAAACACAGGGGACACACATGAGGACACTCAGAGGACGACCAAAAATTTTGAAACAGCCGAACTTCTAAATGCATCACTCCATACAATTTTTATATCTCCCAAAGGGGGGCGGGGAAACACTTCCATTTTAAAGCTAACACCTTCAAAAATGCAGATCATATACAAGGAACATAAACAAGGAACCGGTAGCATTAAGAAATTTTGATACAATCCATCTACTTCTTGATTGCCCATTTGCAAATCTCATCCAAAGAAGGAAATCCAATTTTCATAGTTGTTTAATAGTATTACCCTCACTGAAAATAACAACAATCCACCTCTTACAGATATTTTAAAACCTTAGACATAATCACTTCTAAAAGTCAAAAACTGGCTACAAAAAGAAATACACAAAGCCCACAAAGTCACATTCAGTCCATCCTATAATTGATATCTAAGGCCCTCAGAGAAGCATTTGCTATTCACTTTGCAGCCCCATTTTATTTATTATCTTATTGGTTATTATTATTATTATTATTATTATTATTATTATTATTATTATTATTATTATTATTATTATTATTATTATTAACCAATTAATAATTTGGTGTTACCTATTAATATTTTAATATTTGGTGTTGCAAATTGAATGCAAAGGTTCAGGAAAACCCTCCCAATAACTCACAAATGTTCCCCCCCATCTCAGCCCAGATAGAGAGAGGAAAAAAAGAGAAGAAAAGAGGGAGAGAAAAAAGACCTCTCCATATGTCTCCATACATCAATTAATACTCCATATCGTGCCCCCATTTTATCATTATCTTAAGGTTAATCACCTGTTTACCTGAGGGTTGCATTTAGGAGAAAAAAAGACCACAGACCTTACAAAATCTTATGTGGTTAATCACCTATTAAACTTGGGATTGAGGAAAACGGTTAAAGTTTCAGAGAAGCTCTATGTCAAAAGTAAAAAAAAAATCATAAACCTGTGACATCTTGCAAATATGCCCACACAACTTAAAAAGAGAAAGCAGGGTTCCTCCATGCCATGGTCTGCCCATCAACTGTCTTTATCTATAATGCTCAAATCCCAGAAAAAAATGTTGAGGTGTGTGTGTCTGTGTGTGTGTGTGTGAAGTGTAGGGCTCAATTGTGTGGGAGGATTAGGCTACATTGTGTTTGAAAGAATGGATTAGCCCCCCCTCCCTCTCTCTCTCTCTCTCCCTCTCTCTCTCTCTCTCTCTCTGTGTGTGTGTGTGTGTGGAGTGTGGGGTTGTGTGTGTGGCATTGTGCTGTGTATGTGGTGTGGGGTTGGGTTGTGTGTGGAGGTCAATCCCGAGATCATCCCGATTCCAAAAAGGTATAATATATGTATTGTAGAGCAAGTGCAGAGCAAGCTAGAAGGGTTTAGGTCGGGTATGGAATTGTGTTTGTGTGTGGAGTTGGGTTGTGTGTGGGGATTGGGTAACATTTTGTGTATGTGTATGTGTGGAGTTTTGTTGTGTGTGTGTGGAGTGTAGGGTTGAATTGTCTGTGGTGGTCAATCTTGGAATCATCCCAATTTCACAATGTCTATGTTGAGCAAGTGTGGGTTAGAGGGGTTTAGGACATGTGTGGAGTTGTGTTGTGTTGTGTGTGTGTGGAGTGTGGGGTTGGGTTGTGTGTGTGGGTCAATCCTGGGATCATCCCAATTCCAAAAAGGGTTATATTCCAATAAAATCCTTAATTTCCTCTTAATTACACCCGGCTTCCATCTAGAGCTGAATCTACCAGAAATGGTAACTTTTTTTTCTTGGGATCAGGTATTTATATAAAATCTGTCCTCCAGCAGGTGCCGCTTCCTCTAATGCTTCACCATGGCACTCCAATTACAAAAAAATCTTACTTTATGTAGTGCTTCCCTCCCCTACTATTTGATCATTGCTAATCATGATCATTAGAGAAAGCAAGGGTGGGGGTTAGATATTTTCATGAGGGGCTCCCCATAATTCCAAGACTGATTAAATGAATGAATGAATGAATCATTCAGGCTGCAATCCTAAGCCCCAGTTAGGCTGGCCTAAGCCCCAACAGAAGTTCCATGCTGGTCTGGGAGTTTCACAAAAGTGCCTTAAGACACTTTTGCGCCACTCCTGGGAGAGGGTTAGGCCAGTGCACAGACATGCAGTTGCCTCCCTGCATCACCACAGGAACAGGAAGAACAAAGAGTTGTGGCGGTCTAGGTTAGGACTGCGCCCTCATTCATTCATTCATTCATTCATTCATATTTTCCTGCTGTAGTATTCCCATCAGAATTGTCAGCCTGGAACCTCTACCCATTGCTTTCCCCTCTAACCAATCTCTTTCTAAAGAGATTTGTTGTTCCAGTTTGGTTAGAATAAATCAGAACTACCAGGCAATTGCCATATGGTTTTGAAATTCTTACAGTACAAGGGAGTGAGATCTCACGCTGAGAAAGCAACTTTCAATCACTGGAGGGATACGTGACCCCAAAGCTCAGAAGCCGCATTCCAAGAAAGGATTTGAAAACAGGTATCTCAGTTTTAAATTGAGACTGTCCTTTAGTTCTTCTCTATTTCTGTGCTCTGCTTGATAATCATCTTGGGACATACATTGCAGAATTAAATCTCCATTGGTTCACTATAGGGCTGATAGTGACTGAGCAATTATCATTCATAGAACGCCATAGACATCCCTATTCACTACTCAAACATAAATCGACATTGCCTATAAAAGGTGGAGCATTGATTGGAAACATTTTATGTCTTTGCTTCCTTTTGCTGTCTTTTAGCAAATATATATCAAACCCTGCCCAAGCCATTTTCTCAGATGGTCACCTCAATAAAATATTCCACTTCTAAACTGGGATGAACAGCAGCGGCCTTAAAGAAATACAGGCACCATAAACACCAAAGGCAGTGAAAAGGCTGTGAGGATAATCAGCGTAAATGTCACCCACAAACAGAATAAATTTTCTTTGTAAATAAACACTGCAAGAATAACATTAATGTGTTTAATAGACAGGAAGGGGAGGAAGGAGGTGCAAGAGTTGTGAAGAATCGCATTTCCCACTCAATACATTTTTATGCCTGAAAGGTGGAGAATGTGAAAGAAGGAGAACAAGGTGGGAACACTTTGGCTGACTTCCCTGATCAAGGGAAATGAAGCATAGAGGCATAGTTAGGAGGGATTCAGGGGGTTCAGGGGGTGCAGTTGCACCAGGCTACAGTCTTTAGGGGGGCTACAAGCTGAGGTTGACACTAGTGGTTAAAATTGTGGAAAATGGGTTACGTATGAATGACAATACTATCATGCTATATATTTATATGCTATATGCTATATAGCTATATGCTATATATACAATCATGCTATATATGGAAAGGTAATGGGGAGAAAGGCATGGTGAGGTGATGCGCATGGGGAGTTGATGCGCATGGGGGGGTTGATGCGCATGGGGGTTGATGCGCATGGAGGATGTTGTACTTGGGGGGTTCATGCTCATGGGGGTTAATGAGCAAGGGGGAACTATGCGCATGCGGGGTTGATGCGCATGGGGAAATGATGCACATGGAGCTTGATGCGCATGGGGGAATTATGTGCATGGGGGAATGATGCACATGGCCGGATGTTGCACATGCGCATGGCCAGATGTTGCAAGGAACATGTGCATGGGGGGATAATGTGCATGGGAGAATGATGCACATGGGGTGTTGATGCGCATGATGGGATGTTGTGCATGCATGATAAATATAGGGGTTGGTGTGCATTGGGGGGTTAATTTATGCGCATGGGGATGTTGCACATTGGAGGATGATGCACATGGTGGGATGTTGCACATGGGATGAGGAGCATGGGAGATGTTGCACATGGCGGATTGCTGTGCATGGGGGTTTGATGCGCATGGGGGAGTGATGTGCAGAGGGGTTGCGCTTGAGGGATGTTGCGCATGTGGGGATGTTGTGCATGGGGGATGTTGCGCATGGGGGTTGATGTGCCGTGGGGGATGGCGTATGGGGGAATTTTACTTCCGCAACACATGTATGCTTTCACTAGTAAATAAATAACAATAAAACCTCTTGGTTTTAGAAACAGGATACTTCAGATAGCAAGGTGCAAAAGAGTAGCACCAGAACCAGGTGACCATGTAGAAAGGAGGTCAGAGTGCAGATACTTTAAACCAGGGAACGCCTCCAAAATCATTAAAAAGAAAGAGGAACATAACGTTAGAAAACATCAGGAATAAGAATGCATGAACCCATAATAGATATCCACAGTTTATGGATATAATCAATAACCATAGTTATAATTTTAACATGATAATAAATGGGTTCATTCCTGAGTACAAGAGAGTATCAACCTCAGTAAGAGATTGTGCTTGTCAATCTGAAAATTGACTGAAAACATCCTGAAAAATGTTATTTCCTCAGGGAACTAACCAGCAGATAAGTAGACAAATAGATAGTTCCTTTGGACCTTGACTAGATGTTGTCTGACAGTCATTAAGGTCTTAGTGATTTTCTTGAAGTTGCACAAATAAACCTAATTCAAAGAAAAGGCCTTGAAACATCATGTCCTGTAGTCTGTTTTTCATTCCTTTTCTCCATTCCTTCATTTCTCTGCAGAAAAGGACTGATCTATAAGGCCCAGGGAGTATGCAAATGAGCACAGGGCATTCTGGGTAAGAACATCTGGTTCCACCTGCAAGCAGAGAAGGGAGCCCCATGCAAAGGATGCAGGAAGCAGATCCTGGAAATACAGTATTTCAGCTCTGCAAAGGGAAGAGTCAGGGTGACCATCTGTCCTCTTTTTAAGCCTTGTGTCCTGGAAAAAAAAATTGGTATTGTCTTCTTTTTCTTGTGAGCAGAAAGTAATTACAGTACAAAATTCCTTTTTTAATTAATAAATTTATGTACTTACATAAAATTATATTACATAAATTACATAAATTTATGTAATTACATAAATTATATGTAATAGTTTTAAATTTATATAACAAGTAAGCAGTGTTAAATGTAATGACCACAGTGTTTAATACAGTGACCACGTGAAAGGAATATAGATGAGTGTTTTTAGGTTTTATTTTGTCACATCCTACATTTTTCTTGGGTGTCCTACATTTTGGATAATCCTTGTTCTATTTTTCGGTTATGACATCTGGTAAAGGTAAAGGTGTTCTCCGCAGGTTGTACTGCTAGTCTATATATATATAAGTCTGACTGACTGACTGACTGACTGACTGACTGACTGACTCACTCACTCACTCACTCACTCACTCACTCACTCATTCATCAACGCCCTGCCAAAACTGCTGGGCCTAGAAGTGTGAAATTTGGGATGGGTGTTCCTTCCATGAGGGAGGGGTGCACTAAGAACCAGTTTTCTGAAATTCCAACTGGAAGGGGGTGAAAAGGGGCACAAGGCATTTTCCTCCCTATACTTTGCATTGGAGAATTGATGACTCCTAAACATTCCGCCCCAACTGCTGGGCCTAAAAGCATTGAATTCTGGGAGGGATCCTTCTGTCACCTGAACACCCACCAAGAACCCATGTGGAGAAATTTAACCCTTGAGGGGCCGAAAAGGGGTCAACGTGTTTTTGTCCTATACATGGGAGACATTTGTTAACATGGGAGACTGACCGACATCCAGCCAATTGGGTGCTCTGTGCCTGGTGCACTGGGGGGATGTTGTTCAGAGGAAAAGGTTGCACTGGCGAGGATGCTGCACATGGGGGGAAGTTGCGCATGGGGGAAGTTATGCATGGGGGGATGATGCACACGGGGAAGTTGTGCATGGGGGAAGTTGCGCATGGGGGTTGATGCACATGGGGGACTGATGCAGATGGGTGATGTTGCATATGAGGAGTTCAGGCACATGGAGGATGATGCGCATGGAGGGAAACTGCACATGGGGAAGCTGCGCATGGGGGGAAGTTATGCCTGGGAGGAAGTTGCACATGGAGGGATGATGCACATAGGGAGAAGTTGCGCATGGGGGAAGTTGCGTATGGGTGAATGTTGCGCATGGGGTGTTGATGCGCATGGGGTGTTGATGCTCCAGGGGGGGATGGCGTATGGGGAAATGTTACTCCCGCAACGCGAGTACACTTTTCACTAGTATATCTTAAAACAGTTACTCATGCTAACTGCATATACAAGCACTTCTAAGTGGTGCTCCTTTTATATATAGCAAAGAAAGAATTTGCAAGTTTCCCTAACCAATAATAAGGGACAGAATTTTTATTATTTTACTTAATTAAATTTGATTTTGTTGTTGTAGGGACGGTAAAGGCACATATTTGTTATCTGGAGTAAAAAAAAAGATTTTGTTGCCCTCCCCACAACAACAAAATCTTCTTTTACTCCAGATAGCAAATATGTGCTTTAGCTGTGCCACTAGCAGAGCAAATAGGTGGTAAACTGCTGAGGAAGAAGAGGCAAGTTTTTTTCTTAATGCTTTTCTTTTTAAAAATTTCTCTTTTTTAATTAAAAAATTTCTCTTTTAAAAAATTCTTTTTATTTTTTAAAATTTTCTTTTTTAAAAATACCCAGGGATGACATCACTTTCGGTTGTGATTTCACTTCCGGGGCAACATTTTGAGCTTTGCACATGGCTATGTGATCATGAGCTGCAAATTATGCATTCTATCTATCATTAGCTGCAACTATCATTAGCTGCAAACTATCATCAAACTATGATGATCCTAATGTGTGTGTGAGAGAGAGAGAGACTGTAAAGGATAGTGGTCATAAGTCTGGCTTTGAAGCATAGCTGGAGAAACTGCATCCATAAACACTGTGAGAATAGGCTCAGTGGGGCTTAAGTGAGGTGAAGACTAACAGAGGTGGGAAACAAAGACTCAGCTCAGACACCGCAGACATACAGAAGTTATGTAAAGATGAAAATTTATAGAAAAGTTACTCAAAAAAAAAAAAAACACAAAACCTGGCCATGTTTGAAGTTGATACCTTCTATATGTTTGCCCTCACTAGCCTTTCTCAAATTCTTTTACATGTATAAAGTATAAGGTTTAAGGTTTAAGCATCCAAGCAAGAATTCCTAAAAGGAAAATTCCTTGAGTTATCTTTAAGATAACTTAAAAAGAGGTTATCCTCTTTTTGCCCAGTAACTGGACAAATATATATTTATCAAAGGGAGAACAACTGTTTCTCTTCACACTAGTACAGTGTCATTTCCAGTGACTGTTGTTGGTCTATTATCATCATAATCATCAATCACAATTTTTGAGCACAATCCTAACCATGTCAACTCAGAAGTAAGTCACATTGTGTTCAGTGGGTCTAACTCCCAGGAAAATGTGTTTAGGATTGCAGCTTACCCTACAATCCAGAGTAACTACGGGAACACATAAGAGACATTTATGTCAATTTAGTTATGGCACCACCCAGTGAAAACCTATGGGAAATTCATACTGCAATCCAGAGTAAATTATCCTTACATCGGAGCAAGGACTCCCCATAGTTACTCTGGATTGAGCCCCTAGCTTGTGAGCTTTTCAGCGAACCATTTATTATTTTAGTTTACATTGTAAACTTCTTTGTGAACTATTTTTGTTTTGAAAAGTGTTATATAAATATGCATTTTCACCCCTTTTATCATTATGATGGCTTTTTTCACCCCTTTTTTCATTACCATGGCTAGGCACTTAATGTAATTATGGGTGGATAATTTGATTTAGCAATATCCTAGATTGCAAGAGTTGATGGAAAAGAACTAAAAAAAATTACAAAGTCTTGTGACTTGGTAGTTTAATTCACATGACTATGAACAAAACGTACAGCTTAGAACTCCATTTTCATTGGGGCATTGGAAACATTTATTATATACTATTAATAGTACACTACTAGAAATGCAAACACACACAACAGTACCGTTAAGAACATCATACATTTTGTGTTGATATTTCAGACCCAATCCTGTCTAACATTCCTGTGCTGATGCAGCCATGCCAAAACAGGGTGACCATATAGAAAGGAGGACAGAGTGCATCATTGCATAAGAAGAGGGAAATGGGGCAGGTGCTGCTTTTTAAATCCTTCAGCAATGGGCAAAACCTGCCTCAATTCCCTCTTCTATGCAATGGTTAAAGGTAGAGGCACTCTGTCCTCCATTCTATGTGGTCATCCTGTGCTAACAGTCAACCTCTGCATCCCTTGAATAGCGGCCTCCTCGAAATAAGGGAAATTTTGTTCTCAGCATGAGAAAGTTGGATAGGATTGGGCTCTTCATGGATGCTTAGGACTCAGGCTGAAACTTACTGGTATATTGTTGACCACATTGGATAGGCAATACATTTTCATTTTCACTTTGCTGTTTATGGTGTTTTGTAAATTGCTATATCTATCTATTAACAGTAGTTATATACCGCTTTTCAACTAACAAGTTCACAAAGCGGTTTACAAAGAAAATGGAAAAATAATAATAGTTAATTAAAAGCTAATGGGTCCCTGACCCTAAAGGGCTCACAATCTAAAATGCAAAAAAGAACACCAGCAGAAGCCACTTGAACAGCCACTGCTGGGGTGTGTAGGGCCAGTTACTCTCCCCCTGCTAAATAAAAGAGGAACACCCACTTGAAAGAGTGCCTCTTGCTTGGTTAGCAGGGGTCATCTATATGGCTTTGTTTTAGGAGTGTGGAGTTTGTTCCTAGTAGAAAATGGTAGTGATTGATTGCAAGTTAGTAGGTGGAGAGAACCTCGAAAGACAAAGAAGTTATGTCTTAAGTAGAGAAGCAAGAAAATATGTTGCCGTCGAAAGAAAAGTGTTGAGAGAGTGTCTCAGTCTAGAAGAGGTCAGCAAGCTCCAGATTAACTTGTTACAGAGTTGAAAGCTGGGTGCTTTTGAACATCCTAGAGCAGGCATGTCCAACTTCAAACAGGTCGTGATCCAATTTTTCTGGCCAAAAGTGCCAGTGATCTACCACCATGAAAATTAAGTTTCAAATTAGTTTCAAATGAAAATTTAACCCAATAAAGCTGGAGGATCCCCCCATTTTGAATGAACCTTCTGTTATTTACTTGGTTGTGATAAGCTGTTAAGCAAATTAAGCACCAACAAAACAGAGAGACCAAGATCCATCAAGAACTGTAAGGGGAAAAAAAGTACATTTTTTCTTAAAGTTTTATTGAGCAATAACTTTCTTTAACTGTATTAATAACTTTCTTTAATAAATTTTGCACACAGTGTAGAATCAATGCAAAGGCTAGGCAAAATAAAATTTCAGAGGCAAACAAAAGTGGTTTGAACCAATTCAAAGGCAAGGCATAGGCAAGTTAGAACAAAATTGGAAAAGCCCACCAAAATCACCAAATTCTTGACACTTTGTTGTGTCTGCCCGAAAACGTTTAATGAAAGCGAACAATAAAATGACCAACGACCAGCACACGACACAACTAATACGTTAAGTGTATTCAGGTAAAGCCCAGGTAAATGGATATCGCCTGGTATATAACACACTTCTAAGGGGTGTTGGGTTGGGGGCAGGAATGGGTGATTCTGAGAGGCAGGAGACCAGCTATGTTGCCGGGCCTGTGGTGTCTTGTTGCGGGGTATGGGTGGTGCCCTTCTGGGGCACCCACAAACTATTGGCATGAAAACAACAATCACCCTCAATACACAGGAAGGCAAGACTCCTGCAGGCAGGAAAAAAAGACAAGCAAATGATCAGCAGCAGCAGCAAGCCCTCTGGAGACAACCTGCCAGCACAAGCTCTCTCCTAGTGATGGGTGAACTTCTGGAGAGATGGAGCCAAGTGGGCTGGTAATCTCCTTCTGACCCCTCCGTGATCTACAGGTAGACACTATCTACCTGTTGGACATGCCTGCCCTGGGGTAACAAAGTAAGAACAACAGGACCCCAAAAGTGCATCAGCCATGAATGTTTGAACACTGCTTAGGGAATTGGGCAAAAGGGGAAAAAAGCTATACATAGTGGTTTGTCTCTATTTAGGGCTGAATGATTGAACCAAAGAGTGGTCATTGACAGTATATTGTTGAAGCCAGAAAAAGAGTTGTCAGAAATATTAAGAACTGAAAGGGACTTGGTGAAGTCTGTATAGAAATGCAACTGGGAATTGATAAAAGTAGATGCCTCTCAGGTTTTGTGTTCAAGCTGAGGGCAGAAGGTCTGGCCCAGAGGTTTGAGCTGCTGTAAACTGCCTGAAGATAACATCTGAAGGTTGTCAGCCCTATAACACCAGAAAGCATGAATGTGCATGGATAGACGTTGATACTGGACTGTGGGAGTGTGTAAAGAAATGCAGTTGCAGTGGAATCTGCCCAAAGGCATAACAGTGAACAAGTGAATGCAAGACCAGACATAAAAGGAAACATCTAAGAATGTAGGAGTTCTTGAAATAGAGAACCATTCTTTGACTTGTAAAACCCTTCTAAGCCTATTAGTAAGCCTGTCTGTGTAAACCACCTTTAGAATAAAGTCAAAAGAGAAATCTGATGACCTGAAAAGGTGGTATATAAATACCTATGTTTGTTTATTTATGTCCCAGTAGAATGCAAATCTTAAGAGCACTGCACCAATTTTTTTTTTTACTAGTTATCCCACCCATAGGCCAGACTGGAGCAGGGGATCTTACCACAGGCCACATCTGAGGCTAGGGGTTGAACACCTATGGTTTAGATGATTTAATAAAAACCAATAATCACCCTGTTCCAGGACATATTTTCACTCCTCCCCCTCCCAACTCAACTCCAACAGTTAAGTCTAGAGAATGCAAAGTCCAGTCTGGCAGCATCCAGTACAGAATCCCAGGCACACAACAACCCCCTGAACAAGTAGGTCAGTCTCACCCTCAGGAATCACAGCATAGCTACCTTCTGGACTGTTTTATCCCTGCAAGCTCCCACACCTGAACCAAATGAGGTTCAGGTGTGAGCCACATCCTACTACAGTCCTGCAGAGTCTCATCAATCCAAACAGGGTCCAGGTGTGAGCCAAACCCTCAGCTGCCAGAGTTCATTACCTGTTAACCCTGACCTTTCCTGAGTTGTCAAATTGCTGTCAAAATATGGCAATCATTGCCAACACCAAAGCTGCCTGTCTGATCTCTTGATCTTCCATTATAATAATATGTGGAAAATTGTGTTTTTAAATCCTTGAGTCAACTTTACCCTTTTGAGTAAACAATCTTTTTTTCTAGCACAGGATTCATTAAACTAGCTCTTTGTGAAATAACATTTTGAATTTGAATAATCTCCTTTGATAGTCAATGTTTGCAAAATACTTTCACTTTCTTCCTACATCGAGTCACCATCCATACTTTACAGTCTTTCTCATATTCAGGTCAGTAGCCTGGGGACAAATGAGAGGTTGTCAGCTACACACTTATTCTCAAATCCCTGGGTGATTAAACCACATCATTTTATATTTTTTCTGTAATTCAGCCAATCTTTGAAATTCCATCTCAAAGGTTATTTGTGAGCAACAACATTCCCAGGTGGCTGTTATAAGGTCAAAACATAAGATTTGTCTTTTACACATTTTTATTTGCCGAGCTTTCTCTTTGATACCTGGTTATATCCTGAGCTATTAACTGTGCAAACAAGATGCTATTTCTGTTCCCTATGAACAGAAGTATGTGGGTGTGAGAGACGAGAACAAAGTTCTTGGTTCCACCTTTCTTTTCATATGGGTTTTTGTGGTGTGCGTAAAGCAAAAAGCATTATTCTTAGAATATTTTTGCTATTCAGTTGCTAGTGGTTAACAAACTCCTAAACAAAAGAGTGAGAGTTGGTGAAAAGCAAAAGAAAGAATAATTCAAGTGGCTTTTACAAGCATTTTTCAAAGGATGAAAAACTTTATGGGTTATCCTTAATGAACTTTCCCCCAGCATGAAGTATTTGGAAAATTTTCACTTTCTCAGTTTCTTCTTCCTTTGCAGTCTTGTCTAAATATAAAATCTTGACAACTGGATGGTGGAGGAAGAGGTGCAAATGAATAGTTTCACAAACTAGAGATGATTATGATAAGCAAAATGTACCCAAAACAAAAAGGACTGCAAATGGCTACAATGAACCCAACAACAGGTAGATTAACAGCCCAATCCTATCCTCCATAAGAGCAATGGTGCTCAACAGCAACCACTGCATCCTATCCTGAATCAAAACAGGCTGGAGATCTCTTTAGAGGAAGTGGACATTTGTGACAATCTGTGCAAGAGCAGGGGTGCAGCACCAGCACTGAGGTCCTGTCGGATCAAGCTACTCAACCTTAGTGATAATGTGCTTGGGTTGAATGAATTTTGATGATATGAGTTCCCAGATGCATCCATTCTGGTGCTTAAATATGTGCGTACGTGAATGCATGTTCATTTGCACAATGGATGAATATATATTCAGCTTTCTGTGTTTGCTTCAGGGAACTGTTGTGCATACAGCAAAGGTGTTAGTTATGGAACAAGAACATCTGCCTTAAATGACAGAAAGGAACAGGAATGAAAACCCTGAATTTTAACATGCCTCAGCTGTACAGCCTGTTTCTGTCTACTGTGCTACACTGGCCTCTAGAGGAAGATTCTCAAACCAAGACTTGTTTTTGAGCACTTGAATAATATACTTGCCAAGATAAGGTGAGCTAGGAAGTACTTGGTTTAAATCCCACCTAAACGTGAACATATTGGGGTCCTTAGGAAAGATATTATTCATTGGATTTGGTGCCCCTTCAATTCATTTAATGTACTTACTGTGGTGGCTCAGTTATTAAAGACATTGTACTTGTCAATATAAAGGTTGGCAGGCCACTAGTTTGACACATGACTACATGACAGAGTGAACTAGGGTTTCCATATGTCCCCCAAAACAGGGACAGTTCCGATTTTTGGGAATTGGCAAATTGGACAGAGGGCCTTAGCCCAATTTTGTGCAAGAGAAATATGGCAACCCTAGAGTGAGCTCCCATGATTTCTTCAGCTCTTGCCAACCCAGCAATTACAAGTAGATAGGTACTACATTAGAGGGAAGGTAATGGCATTCTTTGCACCTTTGGCATTTACTCATGCTGGCCACATAGCCACATGCTGACTTTTTGGCCTTTTTGGGGGGGAATAAGCACCTCTTAGAGCCTGACACCTTTACCATTTTTTTCACTGTACATCTTCAAAGCAGCTAATACGGTGTGTGTTTGTGTGTATGTTCATGTGTGAGACATGCAAGTGTGCATGCACATGTGCATGTGTAAAACTATAAACAAAAGATAACAAAAATTGCAGCAAGCCTCAGTTACAAGAACAAATTCTATTTTGTCCTCCATGTTGGTAATATCTACATGAATCCGGACTAGTTAACGAGGTTGTCCAAGAATTGGGGCTTTTAAATTGTCAATATAATGACATTCAGCTTAATCTCTCATTTTGCAAGGAAGTGAAAGATGTTTTGAACCAGCATCAGTGGTAAATAATGGACTGGATGTGGATAAACAAGCTTAAACATAATCCAGACAAAATAGTGATATAACTGGATTATGTTGGAATTTACCGTATCTGCTCTTGTTTTGAAGTGCAAAACAGTAAGTATCCCTACAATCCAAAGTAACTACAGGAGCACGTAAGAGACATTATGTGCACTCACCACCTAGTGAAAACCTAAGCACTAGGCACCACCTAGTGAAAACCTATTAGAAATTCATATTGCAATCCAGAGTTAAATTGTTCTTACACTGGAGCAAGGACTCCCCATAGTTACTCTGGACTGCGCCCTAAGTATGCTTTAAAGTAAGCTCCAGTGTGGTCAATGGAGATTGCTCCCAGGAAAATATAAATAGGATTGCATTCTTGGAGAGGTTACAGACTCACTAAAGGGCCAGGCATATGGATTGGGAATATGGTACTTTGAGATCCAAGTCATGGATGCCTAGTGGCCAGTTGTGCTTCTCTGTTGCTTCAGCACATCTCCATCTGGAGAAATCATCCTTACCACATTCATCCATGACCTTGTTATGTCAAGATTGGACTTTTGTTTCAAATGCTGCTGTCTGAAGTGAAGTATTCCATAGTCTGCTTCAGCTGAGCTAATTCTGAATGTTGAAGGGAGTGAGGACATCCACGTCACTGACAGAAAGGAATAATGTGAAATCTCTATACAGTGGTGCCTCACATAAAGAGCTTAATTCGTTCCGGAGGCATGCTCTTTAAGTGAAACGCTCTTTAAGTGAAGCAGATTTTCCCATAGGAAATAATGGAAACTCAGACGACTGGTTCCACAACCCCCAAAATATTCATATAAAAATATTAACTGGATGTCAAAATGACAAAATGATGACAAACGACAAAACACTGGAATTGAATTCAAAACATGCATTCAATGTGCATGATCCTATGAAGTCTACTTAGGCTGCAATCCTAAAGACACTTTCCTGGGGGTAAGCTCCATTTCACACAATGGGATTACTTCTGGGTAGACATGTTTAGGAGACTGCAATCAAACACACTTTCCTGGGAGGCTTACCTGTGCTGCTGCCGGAGGTTCCATGTGGCCAGTGGGTGCACTTGGGGGCAGTTAGGTATAGCTGCCTCTGGCACCCGAGGCAACTGCCCCCAAGTTGGGGGCAGTTAGAGGCAGCAGCGCTGGCCTGCAGCCCTTTTAAAGAGCCTCCGCGTGGAGCGTCAGGGCTGTATAAGTGCTATGTAAGTGAAGCGGAACTTGTTATGTGAAGCAAGATTTCTTGGAAATTTTTGCTTGTTATGTGAAACGCTTGTTAAGCAAGGCACTTGTTAAGCGAGGTACCACTGTATAATAAAATCCAGGTGCATGTTTCAATTAGAAGTGAACATTTTTTGAAAGCATAAGGTAAATCCTCTTCAGTTGGTTTGACGTTTGAGAGCCTCTCCACGATTCTAATTTTGTGCAGACAGAAAAACAGCACATCAGGGGGTTGGATAAGTTGAATGTTCACCTGACATACTTGTTTTAATGTGGCATCTTAAAAATGTAGTTTCTCACCTGAAAGCTCAGGTAATACAGTCCAGGAAATCATGCTTCATGTTTTTGCCTGATCACAGGTAGCTAACAGTAGAAAGACAATCATGTATGTTGACTATGTATTTCAGCCATATACAGTGTGTGATAATCATGTTATCAAGCTACGTTAAGATACAACTGGCTAGCTGGACTCAATACAATGAGGAAACAATCCACAAATTCAAATGTGCTTTCCTAACAGTGTCGCAAAAGTCCCATAAAGCACTTTTGCACAACTGAGGAACACTTTAGGCTGATGCACAGGTATGCATCAGCCTAACTCTGCTGGCTCAAGCCGGCAGAAAGGATAACTTGGGCTGGTGGACAGACATCAGCACAAGCTCTCCACAGGACAGGAAAAGGCAGGGGGTGGGCAGGCAGAAGGAAGGAGGAGGAAAGTGGGGAGCAGGGCCAAATCTGGCATTATGGCTGCAATCCTAGACACTTTCCTGGGAGTAAGACCCATTGAACACAATGAGGCTTCCTTTTGAGTCAGCAGTTAGGATTGTGTTCTATGTCATCTGTTATGTCAGCCTACCTGTTCCAGCACAAGTTAGGATTGCACTGCCTGAGAATAATAAATATACACTAAAACATTGCCTAGGAATAAAGTATGCAGGTGATTGGGTGAAAAGCTTAGTTCCCTGCAAGAGTAGAATGTACCCACATATCTAAAACAACAATTTTTATATTTTCAGAGCCATTCGTGGCTGGAGAGTTGGACTAGGACCTGGAAAAGAGGTTGAAATCCCCTCTCATCCATGAAGCTTCCTCGATGACCTTGGACTAGTCACTCACTTTCTGCCTCACCTACCTCACAGGGTTGTTTTGAGGACAAAAGGATAAAAGCTTGGGCTTTTTCTTTGGCATAGGAAAAGTAGCATATATATCCAATGAACGCATGAATGAATAAATGAATAATAAACAAATGTCTCACTGGCATTTCCAAAGGAGGGGCAAAGCACTGAGCATTTCAGGCAGCTGAAAAAGTTGCCTCTTCTTTGTTCACATTTGTGAATGGCTCTGAAGGCAAGAGAAAGGGGCTGCTTTACACAGGCATCCAGATGCCTTAAATGCTTAGTGTTTTGTCCCCCTTAAAGGAATGCCATTGGGTATCTGACAGGACATCATCATCTCTAGTAGCAGTGGCATTCATGGCAGAAATGATGGTTTACAATGCCACTGTGATGTTTTTTCAGTCTCTCAGTCAAACAGCACAATCCTTTGTACATCTACTCAGAAGTAAATCCCACTGTATTCATTGTGTCCTGGGAAAAGTGTGTGTAGGATTGCAGCGAAAAAAATATGCATTTTTCTTATACACAATCTCATGTGATTATGCCTAAAAGCCACAGACACATGCTCAAATACCCTCCATCATGTGGTCTCAGACTTTAATATGATTTATTTCCACACAAACACGATGATGGCAGGTTGCTCTTGAGTGCACACATGATAGAAATTAGTCATTAATCAAGTGAATCGCCCACCGAAGCACTTTAACTTAATGTGCTAAAACAAATGATAGGAAGAAAAATATGCCAATGAATTAGACAAAGCAGAAAGATTACCAGTCCAACAAGCGCTGCAAAAAGGGTACACACATCACACCATGTCAGGGCCTAGGCTTTGTTTGTGCTTCATTAGCCAGGCTATTAATATTCATGGATTTCTAGAAGAAGCAGCGAGGAAGAAGCCCCGTCTTCCATCTTGTTGTGGGGAAAGAGGAAATGTTTGTATTTCCAAAATAAATGAACTGTTACGGATGCCATTTCTATCTCAGCCTTCAGTTTTGTTGATGACTGGTAGAGTGAGCTTATGCATCTTTACTCAATAGGAAATCATACTGATTTTCCCAGGATACACAATACAAAACTGTGCATAATTAGCCAGAAAAAGTAAGCTCCAACTGGGTGGACTGGGATTATATATTCATAAACAGATTTAAGTTTGCAACTTTGCTCCCAAGAAAGTGCACATACAGTAGAACAGAAACTTCAGCTGAAGCTATTATCTTTCCCCTGCATATCTGAACAGTAGCAGACTTTATAGCAGTTAAGGAATCAGTCCTAGGTGGTTTTGCACTGGCCTCCTGCACAAGCACTTGGAGTGTTTAGAACTGATATTTGAGGGATATGAATATGAATGGAATAGTTTTACCCCTTTTTGAGGTGTCCCTTGGTATAAGTCGATGTCATTTGAATGAGCTGTGGCTATGCTCTCAAAATGAAAAATGAATGACTAGAGCCAAAGGGCTCCTGCTCACTGGATATTGAACATATATAGGAACATACATAGTAAAGGAAGCTTCCTTCTCATACACTCATCTAAATGCCAAGAAGCACTAGACATACTGGTGCGTACTGATCTGGAATCCTTCCATTGCAGATTCTGAGATCCTGTATTTTAGTTAATGGCTGTACAGAAGAACATTTTTTTAGCCTTTTTAAAGCTTTTTTTTAGACCCCTCTTGATGAAGAGCAACCCTCTTCTTCCCAACTGTAAGCCCAATGCTCTCCAGCATTTGACTATCTAGATTTGGGCTGTTGAACCCAAACCTGAGCAGAAAGATCAGCACACTAGTTATTGGAGGTATGTGGTGTGGAGCAACATTCAACCACCTGTCTCCAAAACAAATGAAGTTCCCAACTGGAACTCCAACATTGAAGAACATCTCAGAGTATTTTAGATTAAAGTGAAATAGCCCAATTCATCAAACCAGTGATTTTCAACCGTTGTGGTGTGCCATCATGGTGTGGCACAGATGGTGTACAGGTGTGCTGTAGGACTTTTGGAATATCATTTATTAGTAGGAAGTTGGGGGATTTGAACCCTATACCAGCACTGGTGTAAACCTTGAATGTTATAGTGCCTTGTGAGTGGGACATGATATGAAAAGGATGAAATTCACTGCATTTGACCTTTGCATTTTCCCCAAACACTCTTATTTCCATACTTAACAGCCTGCCCTCTTAGGTAATCTGAGGGGCTTTTCTACAAGTGCCATCTTTATCCCAAGTGAGATAAGCCTTTTCTGTGGACCCACAACTATGGAATTCCCTCCCAAGAGAATTGAAAACTTCTCTGTCTCTCATGTCTTTTCAGTGAGAAGAGAGTAAAATCTGTTTCACATGGCATTTGACTGCTGAATGGATCTTTTCTTCAAAAATATTACTGTGACTTGACTTCCTCCCAGGACTTACTTCATTGCTAGCTTTTACTCTGTTTTGGCTACATTCCCACTTTGTAATGTGAAAAATTTAATTACTGTTAACGTCTTATTGTTTACCCATGAACTCCCCAGTAAAGAATGATGGGAGACTTGTATGGATTTAAACCAAATTTTCCAGCTCTGGGGCAAGGATTCCCTCTTCAACTCTGAAGAGGGAACAAACATTGCTTTACCTTGAGGGAGTGGCATAGCTAATGATGCCCCAGAAGTGATGTTACAACCAGAAGTGCTGTCATCCCAAGGTATTTTATAAAAGAAAATAAGGGGAAAACCTGCCTCCTCCTTCTCATCAGTTCACCACCCATTTGCTCTGCTGGTGGCAGAACAAAAGCAACTATTTGCTATCTGAAGTAAAAAAAAAACTCGTTCCCCCTTCACAACAACACAATCAAATTTAATTGAATAAAAAATGAAAATTTTGTCCCTTATTGGTTAGGGAAACTGTGCTGGGGCAAAGAGGAATGGTTCTTTCCCTGCTAAATATAAGAGAAGCACTACTTTGAAGTGACTGTACACCCAGTTAACCTGGGTAACTGTATTATGATATACAGATATGGAAATGAGAGCTGATTCATATTAACATCTTATTAGTTCCATACAATATCAGAATTACATCTCATTGGGTTTCAGAGCCATCAATAATATGGGAACATTTCAGTTTTAAAAATCCGCTTTTTGTTCCATCGGCTTTTGTTTTCATTTTTTGGTTAACTGACCATGGAATATAGAGATTTCAGTGCAGTTTGTTGCATCGCATTCTGCATAAAATTACCTTTCCAACAATATATAACATGATGGCATTATCATTCATATATACCCCATTTTTCACAATTTTTGTCACTACTGTCAAGCTCAATATGTAGCCCCCTTTAAGCTTGTAGCCCAGTGCAGCTGCACTCCCACTAGCTATGCCACTGCCTTGAAGAGGCCTTTGTGACTTCCTGACCCACTGACACTGCAGGATGCAGCGCATGCCCCACTGGCACAGCTATGCCAGTGCTGGAAATTTGGTAAGGATTGTGCCCAAATGTGTTTAGGTATGCAGTTTTAATTCATCCTCTTGGGGAGCATTAGCAAGAGTGGATTTAAGATGTTCCCTGTGAGATCCTCACAGAATCAGAGCCCTGTTAAGCTCTTTAAATGAAAGACTGTGTGTTCAGTCCAACCTGAGAACACTTAGGCATGTAATTAAAAAAGACTGCTCAAAGACCTTCATTAGCTGTAAATTTCCAATTTTTCATTAAGTGTCATGAGACTGGCTTATAAAAGGTTCTGGTACACTAAGGATAGGAAATTAAAGCTAATACAGATAGGTCGTCCCACACAGAACAATGAGGAATTTCAGATCATAAAAAGCAAAGCATCTACTCTTATTCCCTCTTTCTCTTAACTTTAAAGCAGCAGACAACTTCTAGCTGACAAAGTAACTCATCACCACTGAGGGCTTCCTCTGATGGTGTTGTTTCCCCACCAATAGCATAGCATGTGGGAGCTTCCTCCCCTCATCCCCATTCTACCCAGGGCAAGAAAATGTCAGCTAATTGACTGGTCACATATTTATGGGGATAAACTAAGGCTTTTCTTCCTCTACCCACCTAGTGTGGTGGGTGGCATTTTAGACCCTCCCACCCACCTGTATAACCGTTGGAGGTTAGTAGGAGTTTTTTGCTTTCAAATGATGGTCTTCTTTGTTAGGTGTTTTGTGGGAATGGGTATGTTTCCCCAATTTGGTCACAACTGGCAAGAATAGTGCATGGTGGAGATGTAAAAAGAGGGAATAGTGACAGGGTGACCATGTGTCCTCTTTGTCCAGAAAATGTCCTCTTTTTTAGCCCATTCTTTATTATCTATCTTTTTTTATCTACAGTATTTATATACCGCTTTTCAACTGAAAAGTTCACAAAGCGGTTTACAAGAAAATGAAAAAATTAACAGCTAATTAACAGCTAATGGGTGCCTGTCCCAAAAGGGCTCACAATCTAAAGTGCAAAAAGAACACCAGCAGAAGCCACTAGAACAGACATTGCTGGGGTGTGGAGGGCCAGTTACTCTGCCCCTGCTAAAGAAAAGAGGAACACCCACTTCAAAGAGTGTCTTGTGCCCAAAAGCAGGGGTTCTCTTATCCTCCTTTCCTTTGTGAGCAGGCAGCATATAGCCTTCTTGTAATTAATAAATTTTATGTAATAATTTGTATATTATACCTGTTTGTCTGTCTGTCTGTCTGTCTCTGTCTCTCTCTGTCTATATATATATATACACACACACAGTGGCGCCTCACGTAAAGAATGCCTCACATAAAGTATGTTTCACGTAACAAACAAAAATTTCTCCAGGATTCTGCTTCACATAAAGAGAGTGCTTCATGTAAAGAAAACATTTGTTGGCAGTTGGGGCAGACATGCTGGCTGGCAGCCTGTTTAAAAAGCGTCAGGGCTGCCTAGCACACCTGCCCATAGTGAAAGCAACACTTCTGCGCTGTTCCTCCTGTGGCCGGGCATCTGCTGGGCAGAGGGAGAGAAGAGCAGTGGAGAAGAGGGAAGCAGCTCAGGGCTAGCAAGGGAGAGAGAGGCTCAGGATGGAGAGAAGGAGAAAGTGGGGAGACACTTTGAAGGTGTCTTGGATTGCAGCCTCCTAACCGTGTCTACACAGAAGTAAGCCCCATTGTGTTAAATGGAGCTTACTCCCAGGTAAGTGTCTTTAGGACTGCAGCCTAAGTAGTCTTTATAAGATCATGCACATTGAATGCATGTTTTGAATTCAATTCCAGTGTTTTGTCATCATTTTTACATCCAGTTAATATTTTTATATGAATATTTTTGGGGTTGTGGAACCAATCATCGGAGTTTCCATTATTTCCTATGGGAAAATCCGCTTCACGTAAAGAAAGTTTCACGTAAAGAACCTGCCTCCGGAACGAATTAATTCTGTTACGTGAGGTACCACTGTGTGTGTGTGTGTGTGTGTGTGTGTGTGTATAATGACAGAATGACTCAAGAATGACAGAATGACAGACTGACTCACTACGTCACTATACTTTACATTGAAAAATTGCTGACTGATCAACACCCTGCCTCAACCCCTGGGCCTAGAAGCATGAAATTTGGGGAGGGTGATCCTTCTGTGACATAAGCACCCACTAAGAACTCATGTTGAGAAATTTAACCCTTGAGGGGGTGAAAAGGGGTGCTAATACGTTTCTGTCCTATAACATTGAAGACTGACTAATCAACATCCAGCCCTGACCCCTGCAACTAGAAGCCTGAAAACCGGGGCATGTGTATTCCTTCTATGATGTAAGCACCCATTAAGAACCCATTTGGTGCCTTGTGGTCGCTGGTGCATGGAAGAGGGATGGTGCATAGGGGGACGGTGCATGGGGGTTAGGTGGTGCATTGGTGGTGCATTGTGGTCCCTGCTGCACAATATTGCTTGATAGGAATGCCCAGTGCTCGCTGCTACTTGCCACTTCCCCTGATGCCCTCAAATGCTCAGTGCCTGTCAATGCCCATGCCCACAAATATTCTTGAAATTTTACTTCTGCAATGGTGGGTTCTATAAGTTTAATTAGTAATATAGTGTTTAAAGTAAGCACATGAAAGCAATATATCTGAGTGTTTTTAGCTTCTATTTTTTCGTGTCCTACATTTTTTTTTGGGTGTACTACATGTTTGGGTGGGCTACATGCCCTATGTGTTTTCTACATGTCCAACATTTTTATCCTTGTCCTCCTTTTTGGTTATGACATATTGTTATCCTTAATAGTGTAGACCAGGAAGAAGATCAGGAGTGTCTACTTCTAGGGCAAGTAGCAAACCAGGAGGGAAGAGATGCAACCCAGAATTTATCACCAGAATTATGGTTTCAAGCTGCAGCCTGGGGACCATCAACCGGGTTTCCAACCACAATGGCTTTCCATCCTGGGTCAGACAGCCCAGTATGGCTAACTCAGCTGCCTTTCCAGAGACTGGAAACTTGTAACAAGGCAGGTAGAAAGTGGCAACGGGGGTGGGAGTGGGTGGAATGAGACCAGTAAAGGAAACAATTGGTGGTGGCAATGCATACTATATGCTGTTCCCTTTAGCCTGATGCACTGACATTAATTAACATAGACTTGCACCAGCAATATCACTAGCGCAGATCTGAAATTATTCATAGTTGCAGATAAGGCTTTCTCTGGGGCAAGGCTTTCCCTTTGACCTAAGGAGAATTTGCTCCTTATAAATTCCCCATGGGAGGTAGTGCAAGCCATGCTTGCACCTCTGCACTGATGCTTTGGAACTTAGGAAGGATCAGGCTGTGTCTCAATCAGCTATTTTTGTTCCAACTCTTTCTGTCACACGTTTGATCAACTATCTCTTCCAGGGCCTATGAGAGGGGGGTCCAGCAGGTACATTGTTCCAGGGCCCAAGAGCTACAGAGGGGCCCATGACTGAAGGACCATTTGAGGATCATCTGAAGGACAGACATACATACATACATACATACATACATACATACATACATACATACAATTTCAAACGTAAGTTTTTTTTTTACTTTTGTTTTACAGTAAAACAATAAAGCATCTGCTGAAAGATCTTTCGGTAAGCTTAAACTTATAAAAAATTATTTGTGGTCTACTATGTCACAAACTTGACTTGTTGACCCAGCAAGACTAAGCATTGAGTCTAGCATTGCCAGACAAGTTAGTTTTGATAGCGTTATTAGAAGTTTTGCACATAAGAAAGCCAAGAAAGCACTTATTAAATAGTTAAATTTTTTTTCTAATTTTTTCCTTGATAAGATTTTAGAATTTTATATTGTCACATTACTTGAATACCGGAATGTTTTAACATAATGTTTTATCTATCTATATAAAAGAGAAAAGTCACTGACTGACTGACTGACTGATTCACTCACTGACTCACTCATTCACTGACCCATCAACGCCCTGACAAAACCGCCGGGCCTAGAAGCATGAAATTTAGGGTGGGTGTTCCTTCCGTGATTGAGAGGTGCACTAAGAACAGGTTTTTGGAAATCCCAACTGGAAGGGGGTGAAAAGCGGCACAACACATTTTCCTCCCTACACTTTGCATTGAAGAATCAGTGACTGAAGGCGCTCTGCCCCAACCCCTGGACCTAGAAGCATGAAATTCGGGGAGGGTGTTCCTTCTGTGACATCAACACCCACCAAGAACCAATGTGGAGAAATTTAACTCTTAAGTGGCTGAAAAGGGGTGCAACGTGTTTTTGTCCTATACTTAACATGGAAGACTGACCAACCTCCAGCCACTTTTGTGCTCGGTGCACTGGGGGGCATGTTGTTTAGAGGAAGAGGATGCACTGGGGAGATGCTGCACATGGAGGTGTTGTGCATGGAGGGGTTGATGTGCATGGAGAGATTATGCACAAGGGGGAATGATGAGCATGGGAGACGCTGCGTATGGGGAGATGTTGCGCATCGGAGTTTAATGCACATGGGGGGTTGATGCGCATGGGGGGTTGATGCATGTAGGGGGATAATGCACCTAAGGGGTTGATGAGCATAGGGAATGTTGCACATGGGAGAATTATGCACATGGGGAGATGTTGCGTATGGGGAGATGTTGCGCATGGGGAGATGTTGCACGTGGTGGTTTGAGGCGCGTGAGGGTTTGAGGCGCATGGGGGATGATGCACGTAGGGGGATGATGAGCATGGGGAATGTTGCGCATGGGGGAATTATGCACATGGGGAGATATTGCGTATGGGGAGATGTTGCATGCGGGGGTTTGATGCGCATGGGGATTTGATGCACGTGGGGGATGATGCGCTCAGGGGGATGATGAGCATGGGGAATGTTGCACATGGGGGAATTATGCGCATGGGGGATTATGTTGCTCATGGGGAATGTTGCGCATTGGGGATTGAAACACATGCGGAGATGTTGCGCATGGGGAAATGTTGCACATTGGGAATGTTGCACATGGGGGTTTGATGCGCATGGGAGATGATGCGCATGGGGGACTGATGTGCATAGAGGGGTTGATGCACATGGGGGACTGAGGCACATGGGTTGATCCGCATGGGGGGGATGTTGCGCATGGGGGGATGTTGCACACGGGGGTTTGATGAGCATGGGGGGTTGATGTGCATAAGGGGGGATGATGCGCAAGAGGTGGATGTGCATGGGGGATTGATTGTGGGATGCCGTATGGGGAATTTTACTCCCGCAACGTGGGTACGCTTTTCGCTAGTATGATCAATAAATGAGCACTTATGGAAGTTTGTTGCACATTAATTAGCCTCAATTTTTTATTTCAAAATAAATTTGCAATTCTTAGGGGCCCCAAATGGGTTTCGTACACATTTGTACCCTTAAAAAATTTCTCTTGGAGGCCCTGATCTCTTCTACAGGTTGAAGTGTCTGTAGTGTAATCTAGGGCGGAATGAATCCTTTTTATTGAGACAGATTAAGAAATTAATTCTAATTCTGCTGCTCTCTGATTTTTAAGCATTTGAGATCTTGCCAGAGCAATTGAATAGACACATTTCAGTATTGATACAGCCTTTAAAGAATGATCAGGCACAATGAGAAGGAAAAGGATTTTGAAGGTAATGAAGTTATAATTTTGCTAGTATTATGATATCTTTTGGGCTGCTGTAATAAGGATTTAGATCAAAACTGGATTATAATTTTGGTTTCCCATGGGCAGGCAGGAGACAAAAGAGGGTCATATATGAACACAGACTCTGTACATGGGGTGCCATCAACACATGTCAGGGTTTGCAATAATATCGTTTTAACAGGGCTAAGAATGCATAGGATTGCCGCCTAAGGAAGTACATTGTAAGAAGTGGTACTGATGTGCTAATGTGAATTTGAGCCATGCTTATCCATTTTCTCATTATAGTTGCTGTGGCTACCTAGAATCCATCTATTATAATCATTAATTTCTATTATTTTCAGAATGGGAATTTTCTAGGGTTCTTGGCTGTTTTTTGTGGTTGGATGAAAGCTCATATTACCAAGTAAAGATAAAAGTTGCCAAATTCTAACATCTATTATAAAAGAAAAAGGCAAATGGATTAATAAGCCAGAATTATTTTTAGAGTTTAATTTCTGATTTTGCTACAAATTCCAGCAGTGAAGATTTATTCAAAACAGTGAAATTTCTACAACTGATTAAAAAGAATGGAAGGAAGCAATGGGGCAGGGACTATTTTGCACAATTGATTGCAGAGATCACCAATTACCTTATATACATCTACATCTACAGTATTTATATACCACTTTTCAATGAAAATGTTCACAAAGCGGTCTATAAGATAATGAAAAAAATTAATAGTTAATTGGTTCCTGTGCCCTAAGGGCTCACAATCCAAAATGCAAAAGCACTAGCAGAAACCTCTTGAACAGACATTGCAGAGTTGCGTAGTGTGTAGTGCCATTTACTCTCCCCCTGCTAAATAAAGGAGGAACACCCACTTGGAAGAGTGCCTCTTACCCAGTTAGCAGGGGATAAGAAGATTGTGTATTAAGATTGTGTGATAAAATAGTGTTAAAGATAAACAAAAATCAATAATGATTCATTTTGCTGATAATGACATTAATAACCAGAAATAACGCAGCAGGTGGTCTGCAGAACAACTCAGAAATAAATATAGACTATGTTGTTGTTGTTTAGTCATTCAGTCATGTCTGATTCTTTGTGACCCCCATGGACTGCAGCACACCTCCCTATCCTCCACCAGCTTCCAAACATTGTCCAAATTCATGTTCATTGCCTTGGTGACATCTAACCACCCCGTCCTCTGCTGTCTCCTTCTCCTTTTGCTTTCTGATTTTCCCAGCAATAGGATATTTTCTAAGGAGTCCTCCCTTCTCATGATATGGCCAAAATATTTGAACTCAGCTTCAGTATCTGTCCTTCCAGTGGTCAATGTTGATTTCCTGGAGGATGGACAGATTTGATCTCCTTGCAGTCCAAGGGACTCTCAAAAGTCTTATCCAAAACCATAATTCAGAAACATCTATCCTTTGGCAGTCAGCCTTTTTTATGGTCCAGCTCTCACAGCCATACATTACCACAGGGAAAACCATAGCTTTAACTAGATGAATCTTTGTCAGCAAGGTGACATCTCGACTTTTAATTAAGTTGTCTAGCCCTGTCATAGCTTTCCTCCCCAGAAGCAGACGTCTTTTGATTTCTTTGCTGCAGTCACCATCTGCAGTGATCTTAGAGCCCAGAAAAATAAACTCTGTCATGACTTTCATTTCTTCCCCTTATATTTGCCACAAATTGGTACAAGAAGCCATGATCTTGGGTTTTGTAATACTTAGTTTTAAGTCACTATAAACCACAGTTTCTCAAACTGTGGGTTGAGACCTACTAGAGGGGTCCTGAGCCAAATTCAGCACAGCCACTATTGGAAAATATAGAGCTGATAGTACAGGATACAAAGCTGCTGGGCAGGAAAGGGTCCTGTTGGGAGAGGCATGGTGCTTTGCCCTGAATAGACTGGAAGATGGGATGCTGGAATGGAAGGAGGGCGTTACCAAAAGATTCACGTCTGCTTTGATTTCGGATGATTGAAATTCTGAGCTATGCAAAATAACAGCATAAGCATGCTTTGTAATGGGACCGTTGGTTGATCATGGCTTTGGCTTGAAGCCTAAATTAATGGTGTCAATTCCAGCCATGAAATCATTTCCAGTGGGTGCAGAGGCAACAGCAGGTGGCAGATCATGTTGGGCCATCTCTTGAAGAGAAGAGAATAAAATACTGGTAGGTTTTTTTGCATTTTGCATCTATGGAGACCCTCTTCTTAAGATATATTAACAATTATAATATCGAAAAATATGTTTGTTTTAAAGGCACTAATTGTGGTTATAATTCACAGTGTTCATATATGGGTTGAAACACCTAAGCAAGGAGCTTCAATTTTTTCATCACATCAATATCTACTTCTGTTTGCCACATATTTCGACTTCTACGACATATGCCACAAGAAGTCTTTAATCTCAATTCCTGCTCAAGGAGGTATCTATAATTCATGACCTTGAAATGCTGGTGCCAGCTGTCAACTAACCTGAGCTGCCTACAGCACCACGATTGCCACAGCACCAAAATGGATTTCATAGTATCCTGAATGCTACAGGCTACAACTTGTGGCTCCACTTTCATCCCTTCCCCAGAATAAGGGAAGTTGCTCCACAATGGGGCTACTCAATTCTGTAAAGAAAGGAGGCATATTGTGACATCTCTTGAGGTGCATTAGGATCAGGAGCCTCCATGTCAGTCTGCTGAGCTCCACTGGTCCTGCCCTTTACTGCATGTATGTTACAACCACATGTGTGTTACACCAGTGGAGCACTGGTGGAGCAAAGTCAGGATTGGGCTCTGTACCAAAAAATCCTAACCAAATACCACTTAGGTGCCCCAAGTTTCCACTCTCCCCCTTGTGCTCTCTTTCACTTGCACATACAGTTGGAGAAAAACATCCTATTGTGTCAATGCAAATAATGCTGTGAACATCATTTTCATGATGCCCTCTTTCTAAAGCTACTCCATCTACCTAGAGCATTAGGAGCTATTTGTCTCACTCTATCAGATAGATTAAAGACTCAATCTACCTAGTAATCCAATTACCCTGCATGAGAAAAGCAAATGTATCTTTGGTCAGTGCCTGTGAGTTGAAGAATCCATCACAGTAGAAAATGAAATCCAATTAATTTGTGGACCGCCATGAACATCATTACTCCATTTTTAACACATATGTTTACTACCTCTTTTAAGACATATTTTGGGGACTTAAGAAGATTTGCTGTATTGTGCACAGCTTAATTTCTTTTCACACACCAGACATGGATCCAATTAAATTAGGATTGATCTGCAAGAAGAGGTGAAAAAAGAATAAATATATGCTACTTGCACAAACAATTACCAAGAGGGACAAGTTTGTGAAATTGCAAGTGAAAGCTTATGTGAGATGCATCCATAAAAATTGGGTTCCTTGAGTATCTTTTTTATTGCCACAGGGCATTGGTCTTCATCCCTTTTTCCAAATGAGGACATCACTTTATGTTTAGATGTAGTGGAAACATGCAAGATCTCTCAGTGTAATAGGTTATGGTGTCAACAGAGGCTATGGAGTCAACTGTGTGGTATCATCACTGGTCAACAGTGAACAATCTGGGAAGCATGGGGTAAACACCAGGGCCTTAAGATCCAGTGAGGCAGCAGTCCTATCCACACTTACCTAAGAGTAAGCCCTATTAATTATGAGAATTACTTCAGAGTAAACACACATAGGATTGGGCTCTGAGTGAGCTGCAAAGCTACAGCCACTTTGCGGCAACAAGGTCTTCAGAGACAACAAGGTCTTCAGAGACAAAAGGAGCACCTGGAGGAAGGAGAGGAAGGGGAGGATGTGGGAAGAAGAAGGAGGAAAGAGAAAATTCTGACTGATGGATAGAGTGAATGGAGAATGAACTACTAGGGCTTACTGGAAGGGGGCAACTGGAGCAGAGAGACCATATACCATAATCCAAAAAAGAGGACAAGACTTCCCCAAAATTTAGGACACAAGAAAAATGTAGAACATCACAAAATAAAAGCAAAACACTCATATATATTGCTTTCAAGAGCTTAATTTAAACATTATATACTTATTTTTAAATTTAAAACTTTATATATATGATTTATTACCTGCAATTTAGGCTTCATGCTGCCTGCTTACATGGAATGAAAAAGAAGGACAATGCAGATTCTTTCCAGGACAGAAGGCTAAAATTTAGGACATGTCCTGGAAATGGGTGGCATATGGTCACCCTGCTCTATTGCTTACCACAGTTTGTCATCACAATTTGGTTTTGTCAAACAGCAAAACATTATTTTTCCCTCCCAGGATAGTGCGTGAAAGATTGCAGCCTGTGTCATAGAAAATGTTTATTTTTGTTCTTTTGATTTATTTTGAGTCACGCATGAAATTAAGGTAAAGTTGTAAAAAGTAGTAGGGTGAATAGCAATAATTGTAAGTGATTGCTTTTAATATGAAATGCTTGAATATGCAAGCATAGGAAACAGGTTGGTGTTACCCTGTGCTTGGACTCAGATGCAGAATAGTTGTTTAATTCAAAAGAATTAAACATTGTAGTTTCAAGTCAAAAGAATATGGACGGCGAAGATGCGTTACTGCCTGTTTACTGTGTTTAAAACAGCAGTGAAAAGCATGTTGACAACCAACGAGTAGCATGGAGGGAATAGTAGTTCCGGCTGTCAGAACCACATCAGATAAAGTTTGCAAGTGGATTTGGAAACCAAACATACATTTTTCTTTTCCCATAGCAGTTGGAAACAAAGAGATGCTCATTTAAATTAACAGTCTAATCCCCGTTGATGAAACATTACGTGTAAATGAAACTCTGTGTTCATGCATCAACAAGGTTATTATCATTCAAAGCAGTAACTACACAAGAGAAGATAAAGAATGAAAGAGAGGAAAGGAGCAAGGACAGGAGAGGTTGTTTCAAGGAGAATATTAATGCCAAAGCAGCAAATCTACTATCTCAAATTTTGTGGTGGGATTTAAAGATTGATATATTGTGAAAAGACAGTTGCATACAATGAAATGACCTTTTATTGCTGGAAGATAAGTCTGTCCAAACTATTCATAAAAACCCGTTGTATTAATAAATCTATAATTAAAACAGCATCCTTCTTTTCAAATGCATCTTAAGATCCAGCAGCTTAGAGATCAAGCCAAGAACAGCAACATGAAAACTATGTTGATGAAAACTATATATGAAAGTGAACCTAAAAATGTTACATACTGTCGCAATTTTCAACCTTTGTGCCACAAATATAATCAGCAGTTGTGCCTGGGGAAGGATGATTTGTCATTACCATGTTGCCTTGTCAGTGGTCCAAAAACTGATGGTGTTGCCTTGACAAAATGTATAGCATTAAGTAATTTATCATTTCAAATTTGTCTTCAGTAGAGATTTTAAGAACTGCTATTTATTTTATTCAGAAACCCACTGTGTTCAGTAAGAGCTATGCTCAAATCCTATCTTACTGCAAATGAGTGCATCTATAGATAAGCAGAATGCATTCAGAGATCAGTTATATTATTTGTATATAGAGAGTAAAGCTATTTTTATACCAGTTTTAGAACTGATGTCTGTCTCTTGAAATTGATATTTGATTCCAAAACCAATATTCAAATATTAGCATTAAATCAGTCATTCAAATGGCAACTTGCAATCTGTCCAGAACTGTGTGTCACTTTTTTGACTCATCAATGAAAGATCAAAGAAGGAGAAATTGTAAATTCACTTTTCTTTTCTTCTTTCCAGTATGGACAGTTCATTTTACTAATAGGAAAGTGGTCTTAAGATTTCTTTCTTTGTTACTCCAAGTAAAATGGCAACCTATGTTACATTAGTATATTTACCATTGATTGCTTAGGATAGTAGATGTTTATGCTTCTGTCTGCCTATAATCCAACAATAGTCTGCAATTCTACGTACATTCACCAAGGAGTAGATTTGTAGATTGCATTTACCATGGTAAATATACAGTACTTCAATGTAGGCATGCTGGGGACTGAGTTTTAAGTTTTCTGGGTCATAATCCAGCCAGTTCTTGCCACTATGATAACATGACTGGCAGTTCAATCCATCAGGGCCTTTGAGCCCCTCTCTGTCATGCTTCCCTGACAATAGCCATCGTGAAAGTGCCAGAAAGCACTTCATGGTGGCCAAGCAGAAGCAGGTGCTGGTGCAGAGGCCAGCTCAGTCTGGCATGGCACTGGGCCTTGACGCCAATCAGAGAGGCACCAGGTGCTGATGGCAGCTTAAGTTCGTCACTGAATGTTCTGGGATGGTGTTCTGGGATGGATAGAGGGCAGGGTGAGGACAGGAACGAGGTGAAACTGGGAAAGGGAGGGTGGCATGAGAGGCAAACCAGACCTGGGATGGATCAGAAGGGGAGCAGTATTCTCCCAGAATATTGTAATATTCCCAGTAATGTAATGCCAGACTTAATCCTATGATAAAGTATTGATCAACGGCTGTTGGGCTTTCCTTGCACCAAGGCATCAAAGTCCACTTACTTTAGGGAGACCTCCAGCAAGCTTGCTGCTGATGCTAAATACAGCGGCAGCTGTTTTAACATCACTGCATAGCAATGTGGACGGTTCTGATAAGACTGTGTTGTCAGAACTAACATTCTGGAGTCCAAAATGCCCTGTGCTACATCGCTGTGTACTGATATACTTCACCATCATGCTAGAATACTTCAGTTTTGATTCTCATTTGATCCCACTATTTAACTATTTCTGTTCAGCTGTCATCCTTTATTGATTTTCCCCCCTGTCTCTTGCCATCCATGTTCTAGAAAAGGACTGCAAACTTTAGTTTGACTTTGCTGCAGTAAAATATAATTTTGGGAGGTCAGAGTTAAAATATCAAGGGTGAATTAGCTCAAAAGGTTACAGCAAGAAACTTATTGGTAACTTAGGTTTGACCATTTGTCTTCAGTTGTCAAAACAACCAAGAAATCATCTTTTAGTTTTAGGTGAAAAATGCTGTGTCCTGGTTAGGTTGAAGGTTGATCACAGATACTTCTTGTTCTTCCATACTTGGGCTTAGGCCAGAAAGAAATAATAAAAAAGATTGCTTTCTTCAGAAGGTGCATTCTAGTTGCATTAATTCTTGTCACTTTAATAAGGTAATCCGGAAGACTAAAATGAGGAAGATCAGCATGCTCTAGAGACTGTTTATCTGTTAGGAATAGGACAATACAATACAAATATTCTTCCCACAATGTTCCCGTGTCCAAGCAGTTCTTTGCCTCCCCTCACAAATATTTTAAAAAACACAGCACAAACGTCCAATTGGGTCCAATGGACCCTATTGGGATCCTAAGGGTTAAACTCCAATTGGCGGTGTCATGGGGGTTTATGTGGGAAGCCAGTGTGTCACCCCAATGATGTACCTTGCCCGATGGATGGGATACGTCGAGGCAGTGGACATGGTGATGCACCATCCCCCCTCACTTTTTTTGTTATAACTTTTGATAGAATAGAGATATCTGTTTCATTACATTCTTAAAGTTAAATTTCATTACGTTCTTAATGAAATTACAAATAAAATTGATATAAAGTGGCATAGCTATGCTAAAAAATCTTGCCTCAGAAGTGATGTCACAACTGAAAGTGATGTCATCCCCAGGTATTTTTAAAAGGAAAATTGGGGAAAAACCTGCCTCCTCCGCCTCAGCAGTTCACTACCCATTTGCACTGCTTTTGGCATAGTTAAAGCACCTATTTGCTAACTGGAGTCAAAAAGGTTTTTGTTCCCCCCCCCATCCTGCAACAACAAAATCAAATTTTATTAAGTAAAAAAATGAAAACTGTGCCCCTTATTAATTAGGGAACTGCTGGGACAAAGAGAAATTGTTATTCTTTCCCTGCAAAATAAAAGAGGAACACAACTTAGAAGTGCCTCTATACCCAATTAGCACGGGCAACTGTATTATTATAAATTTATATGAGAGCTGATTCTTATTCAGTGCAATCCTATTCATATCTATTCAGAAGTAAGTTCCATTGAGTTTAGTGGTGCTTACTCCCAGGAAAGTGCTGTTAGAATTGCAACCATTAACACCTTGTTAGTTCCATACAGTTTAAG
Organism: Cryptoblepharus egeriae; assembly: GCA_030015325.1. Classification (NCBI taxonomy): domain Eukaryota; kingdom Metazoa; phylum Chordata; class Lepidosauria; order Squamata; family Scincidae; genus Cryptoblepharus; species Cryptoblepharus egeriae. The sequence goes on along the minus strand of JAREYC010000001.1, from coordinate 62,849,019 downwards.
AAATACATCAAATTGGCTGTTGGAGAATCAGTATCACGGGAAAGTTTTGAGTTAAGAAAATCCACTTTTTCCATGGGCTTTTGTGTTTTCATTTTCTTGTTAATTGGTCATACCTTTTGATAAATATAGATATTCCAATGCAGTTAGTTTCATTGCGTTTTACATTAAATTACCTTTCCAACAGTATATAACATGATGTATTATCATCCATACATACCCCATTTTTCACAGTTTTAGCCACTAGTGTCAAGCTTAGTTTGTTGCCCCTCTAAAGCTTGTTGCCCGGTGCAACTTCACCCCCTACACCCCCTAGCTACACCACTGGATTTATAATATGATGGTATTAAACAGATATACTAAGATTTTAAAATCTTTGGCTACTAGTGGTGTTAGCTGACACCTCTGTGTGTGTCACCCTTTATGGCTCACATCCCTTGCACCTTGATCATGACACCACTGACTTCCATAAACATTCTTCTTCTAACCGTGCCGTGTGAGATTTGTAGACAATTGGTGTATCCAGTGTGTTAAGCGGCTCACTGAAATGCCATGCTAAGTGATTCTTAAAAGGCCTACAAATTGTACATGGCTAAGCAGGCACTTAGAAGATGTAGGAACAGATGTTATAGTGACCTTCACTCATTACAAGAAACTGGATTATGTGAAGTGAATGCATTTGCCCCATTTATGTGGGTCATCAGGGAAATTAAGCCTAACAATAGATCTGTTTCCTCAGGACCCTGGCAGCGGTCCAATATGTTCTGCACACTTAACACTGGCATACGTCCAAACTCAGTGGGTAATTTTCTGTTCACAGACCTTTAACAGCGGCCCTGTCTTTTGTCCCTAGGTCTCCTTCCAGACTAAGCCCTCATTCTAATTTAGGTTACATTTCTGCCATCTCTCTAGCTTCACAACAGAAGTATCGGAGTTTCGAGTGCCGCACAGAGAACAAACATGCTCAATTTGTAGGAAATAGGATCTTCACTACAGCAAATTGAAGACTGCCAGAAACCCTGACTCCCAATTTGCCATGACACTCTCTGAAGTGTTTGGCAGAAGGGAATGAAAACTGTCCACAATAAATGAGTCTCCCAATCCTGTTTTATTTTTTAAAATAGAAAACTAAAACTGAACAGGTTTAATCTGCAGAAAGTAAATCTCTAGGAAGTGTCCTTGTAAGCAAATTAGTTTAGGCCATACCTTTATTAGGACCAACAGAAGTATCACAGAGTAGAAAATATTTGAATTGGATCTTAGATATCAGTACTTGCTCATATGTGGAGAACCAGGATGCCAGCTCTTTGTCTACCATAAAACTGAGAAGTATCTATCTATAGTATTTATATACCGCTTTTCAACTAACAAGTTCACAAAGCGGTCTACAAAGAAAATGGAAAAATAATAATAGCTAATTAAAGGCTAACGGATCCCTGTCCCAAAAGGGCTCACAATCTAAAATGAAAAAAGAACACCAGCAAAAGCCACGTGAACAGACACTGCTGGGGTGTGTAAGGCCAGTTACTTTCCCCCTGCTAAATAAAAGAGGAACACCCACTTGAAAGAGGGCCTCTTGCTCAGTTAGCAATGTCTTAAGTTGTAAACACATAATTAATCTGAAGTAAATGTGTTCACAGATAAAATTCGTTCTCTCTTCAGGACACATCAGACCAATCCCTGCAAGCTTCAGTTCCTAGAGGGCTATGGGTGCAATCCTAACCTAGGCCAACACAACTCAGTGTTCTTTCCATTCCCATGTTGATGTAGGAAGACAAGCACATGTCTGTGCATTTGTCTAACCCTCCCCCGGGAGAGGCACAGAGTTCCTTATGGCACTTTTGTAACATCCCCAGGACAGCACAGGATTTATGCCAAGGTTTAGATTGGCCTAATTGGGGATTAGGATTGCAGCCTAACACTTTCTTTACCTCCACTACTACTATCCCCAAATCCAGAGTAACTATGGGAGCACGTAAGAGACTTTAGGTGCACCTGTAGTTACTGCACCACCTAGTGAATACCTATGGGAAATTCATATTGGAATCCAGAATAAGTTGTTCTTACACCGGAGCAAGGACTCCCGGTAGTTACTCTGGATTTTGCCTTATGTCTCCTGTCTTTTGCAAACAACTGCTTTTCCTCTCTTTGCTGTACAACTTCCTCTGCTCTCTCTGGGAGTTTTCTAGTGACCTCTTGCATGGGTACCGAGTTTCCTTCTGGCCACTTGAGCCCTTTTTATAGATGTCCAATCATGTGAGCTTCTTTTCTGGATTCTGTTGGGTACCACCAGGCTGGTCAGTCTCCTAAGTTCTCCTGTTGTTGCGGGGGTAGGGGGGAAAGAATGATGGGATTACAGCATGGTACATATGGGCCAAGAGTAAAAAAATGGTGCTACTTATGATTTGTATATCTCATGATAACATGATGCATATATGATATTGAACTGGGAAATGAGGTATTAATTTAATTCTTTTTTTTCATTTTTGAATGACCACAATATATATAATTTCAGTACCATGACTATAATTACTGTAATATCAGAAAAGACTTTGCAGTAGCAAAGAATTTACTTATTTTACCCATCAGAGTGTCAGATGGATCTTTTTCTGACTTTATGTAAGCTGCCTGAATATGTAACAATCTGAGTTTGAAGTAATGAAAAGAATGCCTACCATTATATAATAACACAATTTTATATATACAGTATAATTATCAGTCTTAGACCTCATGAATTATGTATCCAAAATCTCTATGTCCCAGTAATCTCATCCACTTGGAATAAATCTGGTGCTTATGGCAATCAGTGGCTGGAGCTCTTCTGAAATAGAAAAGCAATGCTGAGAATGAAAGAGTAAGAGTCTGAGAAAGAGAACTTTTAATAAGATGATTGATCCTGCAGGTGTCATGGTGCATTATTACCAATAAAAGTAGACACTTCTTAGAGCTCAGATGCTGATCTAATATATTTTGTTGTTGATTTAATCTAATATGTTGGCTTTCTGGTCGGCAGACGGTATGTCTGCCCAGAATTCTGCAAACAAGAAAACCATCAGCAGTTCAGCACTTGGAAAAAAAATATCAATTTGCATAAAAGACTCCAGCCAAGATATCCAGACAGCTGCTGTTCTATACTGTCAGTGTGTCAATGAGACTATAAGATACATTATTTGTTTCCTAACATATCCATAGCAAGGGATCATGTGAAAATTTTCTTGAGTAGGTGTTGCAGGTGCTAGGCAGTCTCAACTTTTAAAACAAGCAGTAGTTGCTAAACCATTTTTAAGATATTTCCTGAGACACAATGGATACTAGCACGACCACCTTTATCGGGTGGTTTCTCTTATATTTTGGTACATATGTTCTGCAACTTGAACCCATTCCTTAATTTATTTCAAGGATGATTCATGGCACAATCCTAATTGTGCTGTAATCCTACAGTTCAGTCCAGCTATAGGATCAGCACATGGACCATTGCGTCAGCTGTAAAAGCAATAGATCAGCAGTTATGATTGCCAGCGGGAAGGACTGCCTACCAGTGTACCATTGTAAGTGGAATGTAGGTTAGAGCAGGTGAGAGATGTTCCAAGCAGACACTGGGAAAGAAGGGGGAAGGCAGGCAGGAGGTATAACAGGGAAAGGTGAGGTGAGTTGGGTATTGGGAAGGGGTTGGGAATGCTGGTGCAGGCACACACCAAATTTATCCCTCTTCCTGTGCATGAACACTCAACATGAGGCAGTTTGGACTTGTATCAGTTATTGATTTACGTCTTCACATGAGAATTATGTGAATGCACCAAGAGGGCATAGGATGGCAATGAGAGGTGTGCATTATAAAGACATAATAACTTTGTTTTATCATACAGGATGTTAGAATGATTGCTATGCTTTTGATAACAAGGGTTTTTCGCACCTGGAGCTGAAACTGTGTATACTGGCATACATAAGTATAATCCTAGTCTCCCAACCACATGATTACTGAACAGGTGAGGAGTCCCTTTATAATATCTCTAACAATGCGTCATAACCAAGAAAAGAGGACCAGAAGTAAAAATCGAGGGAAGAAAGAGAAAGCTTCAGATGGAGTTATTGGGCCAGGTATGATGATAAGCAAATGAACCACATTTCTGTCCACAATGTGGTTGGTTTAGTAGTGTCAATTGGTGTTCCATGAGTAATTTCACCATGAGTTTCTCATTTGGATAGAGATGAAGTCTTTAAATAAGTTTTGTTCCCCTTGAGAATGTTAGTCTTGAATATTCACAATTATTTTCCTCAGTTCCTGACAGGAACATTATCAGAAACGTGCTGTGTGAAGGTCCCATCACATCGCTCTTTCCCCCACACACCCATTATTCACTTCTGTCTGAATAGTTCCACTCATTTCCTCTCGTCTTTTCATATGTTAAACTTCATCTCCAATTATGAAATCCTCAGGCTGATTTTCCCAAACCAGTGGAACTATTCAAGTGCCTTGTCAGAGGTTAAGCTTGCGTCAGAACATCAAGAATAGAAATATTCAAAACTGCACATACCTAAGGACACTTGAGCGGCTGACAAGTGCTGCTTCGTGATGGAAGAGCTATTGTGCTACGGGAAGCACAATTGTGAAGAACAAAGCTCTTCTCTTAAGGCTTTAACTTGGGGCAAGGAGGGGATCTAGAGATTGAGGTTGCAGTTGAGAATATGTCCTGCCTTGAGCAGAGTCGTCAAGAGTCCTACAAAGCAGAGGAACCAAGTGAGAAGATGAAGTGAAGGAATGGATGCTAATCTGAAAAGTTAATTCTTTTGTACATTTGTGCATTGTGTATTCTTTTGAGGCATTACTGATACAGTGGTGCCTCACATAACAAGTTCAATTCATTCTGGAAGCATGCTTGTTACGTGAAACGTTCTTTATGTGAAGTGGATTTTCCCATAGGAGATAATGGAAACTCGGACAATTGGTACCAGAACCCCAAAAATATTCATATAAAAATATTAACTGGATGTAAAAATGATGATAAAACACTGGAATTGAATTCAAAACATGCTTTCAGTGTGCATGATCCTATGAAGTCTACTTAGGCTGTGATCCTAAAGACACTTTCTTGGGAGTAAGCCCCATTTAACAGAATGGGGCTTACTTCTGGGTAGACATGGTTAGCAGGCTGCAATCCAAGACACTTTCTTAGTGTCTCCCTAGTTTCTCCTTCTCTTCATCCCGAGCCTCTCTCCCCTGCTCCCTTCTGGCTAGCCCTGAGCTGCTTCCCTCTTCTCTGCTGCTGTTTTCTCCCTCTGCCCAGTGGATGCCCGGCCATGGGAGGAACATCGCAGAAGTGTAGCTTTCGCTATGGGCAGGCGCGCTAGGCAGCCCTGACACTTTTTAAAAGGGCTGCTGGCAAGCGCATCTGCCCCAACTGCCAACGAGTATGCTTGTTAAGTGAAGCAACACTTGTTATATGAGGCAGAATCCTTGAGAAATTTTTCTTTGTTATGTGGATCACTTGTTAAGCGAGGCATCACTGTATAGAAGTTGGTTTTCTGCAGCTCAAAAGGATTCTAGATTCAGTGGGTCTGTTCTATTGATCATTTTGAAATGGAAAGACACAAACACTGAAATCTGCATTCTGAGCCAAAACAGTTTTGCTAGATAATATAAGACATTTTCAGACATGCGTGTCAATCGTGAGGCTCACAAGCCAGATGTAGTCCACAGAAGATCTCTCTCTAGCATTTAGGCTGTCCCAGTACCTCCATCAGCTGCTCTCAGCTGCTGACCTATATTGAAAGGGTGACCTTTGTGACAGCTTGGCTCTTCTATATCTTGAAAATATCAAAAATTTTCTGTCATTTGCAGCTAAGAAGTTCTTAAGTGAGAAAAAGTACTTATTTCTGGTCATCACCTGCTTAATGACATCTCCTCCAGCCTTCAGGAGGCATCATGGATGCTATTCAGCCTGCTGTATGAACTGAGTTTAATAAGGCTGATGTAGGCTGCCATTCTCCGTGCAGCACTTCCTTGTATGGGACGTACGTGTGTGACAGCACATGCCCAAATTTATTTTTGGTTGGTGAAAAATATAAATAACTATATAATGCATATGAATAAGAACCTTAGTCAAACAAAAATAAAATAAAAATAAAAATGTTGTTGAACATTGTGGAAGGTTGAGCAAAATAAAAAATATGGAAAAAAATTTGAAATGTGTTTATAAGAGCAAAGCAATGAAAGTTTAGTGGATGAAAGTCATGTTATTGCTGTACTTCTTTGTACAGAAATACCATGTACTAAATTCTTTGTAGTGTACAACACTACACTGTTGTAGTATACAAAATTCTTTGTAGTGTATAACACTACACTGGTGTTGCCAGTGTATTTACTGCATGATGTCTATTGGCTTATAAAGGCACACTTAACAGTGGTGTGATTTTAATCTTGTGCAGAGCTGGTAATTTTTAGTGTCTGGCAGTATTATGGAGCTTTTTTACTTTTTACATTTTTTTACATTTTATTATGGAGCATTTTTGATGGGCTGTGGGTGGCGCAAGCGGTTAAGACGCTGTGCCTCTTAACCAGCAGGCCAGGGTTCGAGACCCGGGTCGGCCCCACAAGACAGGATGAGCTCCTGTTCTTAGCCCAGCTCTGCGACACCAGCTGGATCCAATTGTATTGGCTCTGCCTTTCCATTGGACTAATTCAGTGAAGTGGAGAGGGGAGATTTGCTGCTTGGGTATCCTCCTTAACAATCCAACCCAGCGTATGCAGCACCGAGCACGATACCATAGTCTTTCAAGACTGACGGAGGCCTGCTTTTTTTATACTACATTCTTATTAGTCTATGGCATTGTTTTTCAACCTGTAGTCAGGAACCCTAATGGGGTTGTGAAGCCTTATTTTGGAGGCCACAACAAACTTTCAACGCACGAGAGGGCTTGGATCCAATCCAATAATGGGACTGCCTTATGAAAACTGTGTTCTTGATATAATCATGAAGAGCATCTTCTTGCTGCTTTATGCACAGCTCCTAAGGTCAGGCTCCTGACCTTAGGAGCTGTGCATAGCCTATTTACATTTATGGTTGTTGGGAAGAGACAAGAGGTAAGAGGAAATGGGGCACGTTTTTCTGCTGCTTGTTGTACCCATTTCCCTCATCCATTTTTGCTGCTTGTTGTACCCATTTCCATGAGACAGAACTTATATGAATGAATGAATGAATTCAAATCAGTTGATAAACACTTTGTAACACAGAGGGGGGAAGGTCTTCAAACTTCATAAGCGCTTTCATACACAGACAGAGGGTGAGTGTGTACCTCCCTAGCCCTCAGAATACCCTCTACAGGAGAATAAAGCTCCCCTCATCTCTGGAGGATTACAGGCTTGCATAGGGGCTGGATGGAGGGTTCCTGCCAAAGACTGCTTCGAGGCTTGCTGAGGGCCACATCTGTCCCCTGGACTGATGTTTATGTGTTTGATGGGAATGGGGTGAAATGGCTTACTGGACTGTAAGGTGAGGCTCCTTGGGGACTGTGCAACATGGATTCTACAACAGTACTAGTCCAAGGACATCACGCGCCTTCAATATCATTTTTTCCCCTAGCCAAGCTAAAATAAAATAAAGTCTCTCTGCTCATTTCTTATTAAAATCTAATATATTTCTAGGATGGATGGAGGTCATTTTTAAAAGGGGGCAGAGGAGCCATAAAGGCCTGTTGTGGATAGATTTTTGAGAAGTTCTGTTGGGGAATGGAAGAAAGGAAAAATTATAAAGCAACACTTTCTCATTGCAAATCCCATAAGCAATGCTGGTCAGTGATCAGTCCTGTTGAAAAATGTGTGGCATTTTAAGAGTGGAAGAATGGAGGGAAAGAAGGCACCTCAGCAGCCCTGTGCCTTTACCATTTCTTTTTATACTTTTATCCTGTTTTTTCATGATCCAGCCTCACCGTTAGTTTGCAGGCCAAAAAAAGCTGAAAAGCAATGCTTTTTTGAAAGAACTATGTGCATCTCAGGTGTGGTTGATTTTACTAGGCATTGCAAATAATTGTCAGTAATTTGCAAACTAGGCATGGCTTCAGGATAGAGTCATTCTGAATCCAAAGCTAGGCTTACTGAAGCTGAATAGGTCTAACTCTGGCTTGCAAACTTTCCTTTCTTCTATTGTTGGAAGTGGAACATGATACAACAGTACTACACTTGCATAGGCATCCTGCACCTCAAGCTGTGGCAATATATCTAGCGAGCTTGCCAGAAAGGACTTGGTTACCTTCTTATATTTCCAGTAAAACTCTGCTGGGATACAGATTGCTAAATTCAGGCTATCTCTACTTTTTTCTTATTCCTAGTTTCTCCATTCCAGGTGGATAGGAAGCATTTAGGAACCCACTGTCCTCATATCCAACTATGAGGTTCCTGTAAGTAAAGCATGTCCTACCTTCTTAACAGATGTCTCCCAAACCCCACTTTGTAAATCAGGGGTGTCCAAACATTTTGGCAGGAGTGCCACATTCATCTCTCTGACAGTATGTCAGGCACCAGAAAAATTATTAACATTTAAAATTTGAATAAATTTACAGATGAGTGTGTTAGAGACAGATGTGGAGGAGTACATGGCTTGCCCATGGGCTGGATGGGGGACTTGCTGCTGGCCACATTGAGGCTCACCATGGGCCACATCTGGCCCCAGGGCTGTAGTTTGGACACCCCTGACGTAAACCGATTTATCCAAATTGGCCATGGCAAAATTCATCAAAATTTTGCCTTCCTCATACTGGCAAGGGAAGGAACATAATACTGATCTCTGTAGTGTCCTTGTTGTGGAGTATGAAGATAAATAGAATTCCAGAGACAGCAAAATGCAAGTACCTTGTGGTTTTGGGTGCTTCCTGCGGTATCTGGTGGTCTGAGATACAGGAAACTGGACTACATGTGCCTCTTCCAGCGGGGCTCTTCTTCTTGTTAACATGGATATGATTAATTGCTTGATTTTAACCAGAAGAATAAGTGGCTGAACAAAAGTGCTACTTTCCAATGAAATGGGAATATAAGGTGACAAACCAGTAGAAGAGATTGGTATTCAAACAAACAAGAATTCTGACAAACAAGGGGCCTTCAGTCGATGAGGCCCTTGCAGGTAAAGAAGTCTTCTGGAAGATGTCCATTGCAGTGATGATGAGAAACACAGAGTACAAACATACTTTTTAGGTTTGTTCTGATTATGGAGATGAAAAGCTGTGTGTCCAGGGACTGGTTAGCTGGGGGCAATTTCCTCCAAAGAAACCAAGGATGGCTTGTGAGACCGCTTTGCCGGTGCATCTCTTCCTATGGTAGCACTTCAGGGAACAGTTCTCATTATAATAGACTGGACTTCACTGATTTTATATTCATTTTTCTTCAAGGATTTGAAAACATTGATCTGGTCTGTCTGAATTTTATTAATATGGTATACATTTCTCCAAGAACTTTGTAATGGGAGCATCTTAAATAAGCACAAAAGTAATAAATATGCAACCCTTTTTTTACCTACAGGTAATGCTCTCATTTACTTCAATCGATAAGCATTGATTTACAGCTGATGTTTTAGTCTTTAGATAGTACATTGCCTTGGAGCAGTCTTTCGGCTTTAATGCTTAAATTTACTCGTCCTGCTTTGGGGAAAAAATAGCTTCTTTTTACATATGTGCTGCAGGCCACAAAATTGCTGATAGAACTGCATAGCATTGGTTGCTCTTCGCACTCAATATTTTAACACTGCATCTATGTTTTAGATAAATGAGGAATTTATGTCAGCAAAGCACATAAGTGCCAAGGAATTATCTTAAGAGTAGGACTCTAATTGAAGACATTTTGTTGTTATTTCTGTTCAGAGCCCTAGATAAATGTAGGTCAGATGGTCAAGGTCTGGTGGAGTTTTGTATTGGTTTATTTGCTATTTTGGTGAAGCTTGGTATTCCTTCCATTAAAAGATCATTTAACTATTCTTAGCACTATAGGTGTCAATGTTAAGTGTTCAGATAACTTTTAACTACCATTAGAGCACAATCCTAAGAAATTTAGGCCAGCCTAAATCAACTGGCCTATCTCTTCATGATGGTGTGGGGAGGTTGGCATATTCATGCATTGGCCTAACCCTTCCAAGAGTGGGGCAGAAATGTCTTATGGCACTTTTGTGACACCTTCAGGTCAGCACAGGACTTATGCCAGGGCTTAGGTTGGCCTAAGTGGAGGTTAGGATTGTGGCCTATCTAGTAATCATGATAATCTCATTGTGGTACTCTTGTAGGTTCTTAGCCCAGCCAACCTATCCTTTATTTTATGTGGGCTTTTTTCCAGGTACCACTACCACCAACATCTGACAACTATGCTGTTCAGAGCCAAATCCTAACCAGCATTCCTGCACTGAGACTGCTGTGCCAGTAGGGTTTACAGTGTATCGTCCAGTGGCATTCAAAGTAAGAGCATGTTTACTTCCTTACCTTGTAGATGCATTGATTGATTGATTGATTGATTGATTGATTGATTGATTGATTGATTGATTGATTGCCTGCCCTTTTAGTTACACCCTTACCTCAGTGCTGCAAAGTTGGTTAAGACTGCACCATTTGGTTCACAGAACTGGAAGAGAGATCATGGATGCCCACACTCAAGATCACTTCTTGCCAATTAATTATCACATATTGTATTCATTTTTTGTATTCACAATCAAAAAATGTTAAAAGGAAGGTATTTTAAAAATAAAATAAATATTTAAGTGTATTTTAATTATGTTTTAACTTCTATTTATTATTATTTTAATTGTGTTTTATTTTTATGCATGTTAGCTGCCTTGGGCTCTCTCTCTTGTGGATGAGGAAAGGCGGGATACAAATTAAGTAAAATAAAATAAAATAAATACAGTATAAATCCAGATCTATCTCAAGCTATCAGTACATGACTATGGGTGGAGCAGGGATTCTAAACTGTGACTTGAAAGATAAGAGGTCACAGTGCGTAATGGAAAGTGCCACACAGGGACAGCTTATTCAGAACCCAGGATGAGACCTACTAGCCAGGGTTTGGAACTGGCTGATCTAAAGGAAAAGGATATCATCATGTATACATGCCTGAAGTATTTCTTTTTTACGGCTTTGAACCCAACATCTAACCCAACATCTTACCACAATCCTGAGCATCCAGGAGAAGCGAGATGCTATGGTCTTTGAATTTTTACCATATAAACCCAGGACTAGGTCTCTACTCAGGTCTATAGGTGACTGCATGTTCTTGTTCAAAACCTGCGTTTTTTGGTCTCATAGCACACTCATATCATGGGTTTACAATGACAAATCTTGTGATCCATCAGGGCAAAAGCCATGCTGCCAATGTGCACTTCAGATCCCATGGCACAAATGGCTGTAGGCTCCATGTGCACAACAATGACTCCCAGATACCCTCCTATAGAAGGTAAAGTGGTGGTGAAAATTCGGGGAGGATCATGGAAGGAACAGGGTGGGGATTGGGTTGGGCAATGGGTAGTTCAAGGGTTGGACAGGATTGATCTTGGTGGCATCAGTCTATGCTGATCCTATTCCTCTTTTCCCCATCCCAATATGCTTTCTGTGGCTTCTGTGCCAGCTAAATAGCTGGTGTGGGTCCAAGAAAACCCAGTGGAGGTCTACAAGGAGGTAAGTAAAAAGGCTTTTACTTTCCTGTCCTGGGCTGTATCATTCTCCCAACCATAAAATGCAGTATACACTCATTTGGCTGCTCTGCATGCTTTGAGTTGGTAGTGGGTAGAAATCGACCATAAATTACTTCACTGAGCTGTTGGAAAACTGCACTGATGTTCTTGGAAACCACAGTCTGGAGTGGGGTTCCTTCAGTGGCAGCAAGAGATTCTTCTTGGGTCATATGCCATGGAAAGTGATATGAAGTTTGGTTTCTCTGTTGTGGAAAGGTGTTGAAAAGCCTCAAATCACTTTTTGGCATCTGAACTTGGAGCAGGGACCTTTACTGGCATTGATTCAACGCTGCAGTGCAAATGTACACACATTCCTGGAGATGGAGTCTCTTCTTTAGAAACAATTGGCAGCATGTACTGACAGCCTGCCTCCTTGAGCCATCTTAATTTGCCATGTTCCTTCCCTGAGCAAAAGCTGCCCTTGGCTCCAGGGAAAGAGGAAGGAAAAGGAAAAAAAATCCACAGCAATAACTTCCACTAACTTGACTCTAATTGAACTGTCATGTGTGTAGCTGTTCCAGAGAAATTGTGATTTCTGTGATCTGTGGAGAGAGAAGAGGCTGGGGGAAGAAAATAAGCCACAGACACAGATAAGGAGATTTTATTCAGCTTTATTTGACAAGTTTTATTACACTGAGGAAAGCATAACGTATCTAATCTCATTGCAGTTGATGCAGCCTTTCAGCCTTTATTTCTAAAATCCCATTAGGTATAAAATTGTTTCTATTTGTCAGTGGTTTGATATCTTTGTATATTATTCTTATTAACATTATTATTATTATCCTCATGCTCATCATCATTGGGCAGCTCTGTGATTTAGGGATATGATCAATATTCTTCTCAAAGGTAAGGACTTCCCTGCAATTGGGTCTGCTCAGGCACAGAAACTCACCTTGGGGCCTTGAGAATGATTTTCCCATTGAGGGATGAACTTCCAAAACCCCACGGTTTTAGAGTCCTACAATCTTTTTTCATTTCTTTTTATTTTCGTCAGAGCTGTATGAGAAAAGGGGTGTTTCTTCCTTCCTGTTTACAAGGCCCAATACAAGATCTTGAAGGCTGAGCCCAGCCCAAGTTTGCTACTCCTGTCACTGGTACTTGTGATGCAGGGGCAGTGGCAATGCAATGGTCACATCACCTGGTGCAGGGGTGAGTGCATCACCCATGGAATGTGGATTGCCATGCACATGTTCCTCTGAGGGAGGGCTGGTTGCAAAAAGCTCCTCCTTTAGAGGAGTGTGCACTGGCATCCCAGTGCTCCTCTGAAGGAGAAGGATGGGTGATATGTACCTCCTACAAAAAGTGTTGGGGCTGGGACCAGTCAGCAGGGGTGACATACTGGTCTGAGGGAGGGTGAAACACCCTCAGCACGTCACCCCCCAATGCACATCACCTAATGATGCCCCTGTGCCGGGGTCTGTTCAATCTCCCAAATGCCCTGTCTAGAGCAGGGGCACCATGGTACCCAAGCAGGGCTTTTTGCCACTGGGCCACCAGTGCTCTGGTATGAACAGTGCTGGCACAACACATATTGAGCAAAGCATAGAGTGCAAGGAAGCTTTTTCTCCTCTTCCCTTACTTGTGATACAATCAGTTGTCAGTACAAGATTGGCACAGTGGCTGATGGGAGCTGCCGTCCATGCAAGGGACATTACAAATGCATGAGGGGAAAACCACGAGCACACCAAGTCACAGTATCTCTGATATTTAGATTGTGCTGTTGCTAATCCTGTGTGCTCTTCTTTGCCCTTATGTCAGTGTTACTCAAACTGAAGAATTATGACCCCGTACTTTGTGTAAAGGTCTCCCACTCCCTTTAGGGTGCAGGGGAAAGGAAAAAGCAGTAATGAGATCCTTGGGATTGCTCCCTTGCAGGGAATGGGGAAATACAAAGAAATGCAACATACACTAGAATCCCTAGACTTCCTTTAAGCTACAGCAGTGAACATGCTTTACCCACCACGGTGAGAATGAAGAGCCGGAGACAGATGCTGGATTTAAGGGCTACTTTATTAAATAACTACAACTATTTAATAACCCACAGAGGACTGCTGATAAAGTCGTGCTGGTCACTACAAAAATAGGGACAGGCAAAAGCCTGGCTCAGGTCACACCCTCACACAGAAGGTGCCCATCATAACCAACCCGAAGGTCGAGACAGCTGGGCACTCAGTCAACCAGTTACCCAGTTGACTTCACCTAAATCCCAGGTGCAGGGCTAGCCGCCTAGGCTTACGTCCGGTCTGGGACCCAATAAGCCCGCTCTGCATCGCACTGACCCTTGCTGTCTCAGGCAATCACCAAGGCCTATCCTGCCTGCTCCAGCACGACACCTGCCACACGGGGAACCTGTCTAGAACATGGTTCCACCGCCCCACTAAAGACAGTCAAGCAGTCCCCTGACTAAATCCCAGATGAACTCATCTAGGGCCAAATCGGTAAGGTGAACCCCATCATCCCTAAAAACATGGGGCAGCTGCCAAAGAACGTGAGGGTGTAAGATCACAAGCCCACCCCAATGCTTCACAAAACTCGCCACATAGGCGTTGACCCTCTTACGGGCCAAATCAATCTTTCGGATATCCCTGGCACCCTTCCACACCCTCTTCGGGAGAAAAGAGGACCAAAGAATCCGGATGTTCGGGCACCACCACATAACAAAAGAGAGATCTTGCTTAATCTGAACCCTGAGATCCGAAGTTCTCATCTGGGTTAGACCATTCTCTCCCAGGTGGACCAAAAGAACATCAGGGGGCAGGTTGTCCCTCAAAAACCCATTAACTATGGGCAGCAGCTGCCCCCACCCCATACCCCGCTTTACCACCCAGAACAGCTGTACGTCCGGGGCCAAGCCGAGGCAGGAACCAGCTCTGGTACGTTCGGCCCTCCTCCGAGCCCAGAAAAGGAGGGAATGGCCAATAACCAGTACTCGAAGAGGTCGGGGTGAAGATGACTCTAAAGAGAACAAAAACAGAGTCACTGAACAATGATGCAAACACTCAAAACAAAGTTAAATCCACTAGGCACCCCACCCCGCTAAGGCACCCCTTAAAGGTGTCACTTGCGGACGTAATACCTGAAGGCACCCGAGCGCCATCAGCCGATGTGCCAGATAACCTCCTCAGGCAGACCCATGGTTGATGCCAAAGTGGCTGCGCCAATCCTGAAGAAATGAACGCTGTAATAACTAGGGGAAAGACCCAGAGTGGTCAAAGCCCATGACAACACAGCCCGAAACTGGAAGAATGTGAGAGGCGCCCCATCAGCATGCTGAAAGAGGGGGCCTACGAAATGCAAAACCCTGTCCCTATATTGGGTAAGAGCCCTAACCGGGCACAGGGGGTGGCGTGGGACAGCCCTAAGCCTGATCACTGCACCTCTAGACCTTTGGTCATTTTTGGCCCTTCGTAGATGGAGAACACACTCGGAGGAACTAAGAGTCAAGTCAGACCACCACAACACATAAGCCAGGTCAGCCGAACGAGACCTCACCAGAACCTCGCTAATCCTGAAGGCCCCAAAAAACATGACCATAGCCACAGCTCTAAAAAGGTCTCTCTCAAAGTCCGAACTGCAGCACCTGGCAAAGGCCCCCATCAGACCACTCAAAATATCCAGTGTGAAAGGTTTCCTCTTATCAGGTTCCACAGGCCGGTCACGGCACATGCCTTTAAGCATGTGCCGGACCCTAAAGTTCTGCGTGGTTTCCGAGACACCCTGCAACCCAGCCCCAAAAGCTAAAGCAGACAGATAAATAGCAATAGAGCGAGGGTAAAGACCTGATTCGAAAAGGAAGAGCAGGAAGCGCAGCACAGCCTCTTCAGAAAGAGGCCAGGCCACAGGCAAAACATTGGCCTGACAAAAGGACTCAAATTCTCCCACCTTCTGTTCGTAGCTGCTCCTAGTTGAAGGAGCCAGCGAACCAAGTATCAACCTCTGAGCCCTCACGGTCCAAGGCTCCAAAGCCACTCAGGCATGGGATCCGGTTCCGAACGAGCAGCCGGGGCGAGTTGCCGGAAGCGCTCCTCCTGAAAATGAGACAGAGCATCGGCAACCCCATTCTCAAGCCTCGGGACATGCTTAATCGAAACTACCAAGTTGATGCGCAGGCACTGCAAAACAAAAGCACGTACCAAACGCATCACCCTTGGTGACCGAGAGGTCTGTTTCCTGATGACATGTACCACAGCCTGGTTGTCGCACCAAAACCAAACAGTAGAGTTCTGGAATTGATCCGCCCAGATGTGTACAGCCACCACCAAGGGGAAAAGCTCCAAAAAGGTAAGATCGTGCACCACATCACTGGCTCTCCAAGAGTCAGGCCAAGGATGTGCACACCATCTCCCCCTGAAGTAAACCCCAAACCCATGACCGCCTGCAGCATCCGAATGGACCTGCAGGTCAGCCCGAAGAAGCTGTAACTCCCTCCAAAAAGACGTGCCATTAAAGTCGGACAGCCAAACCCTCATGTCCTCCCTCACGGCTGAAGAGACCTGCACCCTGTGGTGAGGGGCCTTAAGACCAACCATGGCGTCACAAAGATGCCGTAGAAAACCACGTCCAGGAGCAACTACTCAACAGGCAAAGTTTAGATGCCCCACCAAAACCTGCAATTCCTTAAGAGTCAACCTGGGAGCTGTCAGAGCCTGATCCAACAAACCTCGTAAAGCAAGCAGCTTAGACTGCGGTAACCTAGAACACTGAACTGAAGTGTCCAGCTCAATGCTCAAAAAAGTCAACACAGTAGAGGGGCCCTCGGTCTTATCCCGTGCCAATGGAACCCCCAACTCCGAACAAAGTGTCTGAAAGGAAGCTAACAGTTGGGAACACTCCTCAGATTCAGCCTTACCCATAAACAAAAAGTCATCCAGGTAATGAGCAACTTCTCCAAAGGGAGAACGAAAACGGAGAGCCCATTCCAAAAAAGTGCTGAATGACTCAAAAGCCGAGCAGGAAACAGAACAGCCCATCGGCAAAGCCCTGTCAACGTAGTACCCCCCCTCAAACCACATCCCCAGCAGGCAAAAGTCCAAGGGATGAATGGGAAGCAGCCGAAAAGCCGACTCACCGTCCATTTTGACCATGAAGGCCCCAGGCCCGCAAGTCCGCAAAAGGCGAACAGCCTCATCCAATGACGTATACCTGACTGAGCACAGGTGAGGGGGGATCCCATCATTAACAGAGTCCCCTTTGGGAAATGATAAATGATGGATAAGGCGAAACTGACCGGGTGCCTTTTCGGGCACCACCCCTAAAGGGGAAACCCTCAAATTTGGCAAGGGGGGAGAAGGGAATGGGCCAAGCACCCGTCCAGCAGCGACCTCCTTAGCCAACTTCTGCCGTACCACCCCTTCCATCCAATGACCGACTTGAGGTTGGGAGCCCAAAAGGGGGAACCTGGACGGCGAGAAGGAATGCAAAACCCATCACAAAACCCCTTCAACAAATAACTTGCTGCAGTCCTGTTAGGATAATCAGATAAAAGGGCAGATAAAACCTCAACCTTAATCGGTGACGGCCCCTTTTCCTGCAGCTGGGGGAGAGGGAGGGGGCTGATTCCCACCACCTTTCTTACCACCTCTTCCCCCTGTGCCGGCGTAACCTTTACCCCTAGGGCAACTGACCGCAGAGTGCTTCCCCTTGCACACTGCACACTGGTGGCTGAAAGGGCAGCCTCCCCTGGAGCAGGCCCCAGTCAAGCTGAATTCATAGCACGGCCGTTGCCCTTGAACACCCGAGGCGCCCGAAGACGCCTTGGGTTGTGGCACGTTACGCGCTATGAGGTGACCGCTGTCCGAACGGTCACCCTGAACAGGTTTGGCAGTAGCCACAACCTGAATCCACAGCTCAAACTTGGGGACAGACCAGTCCAGGGACGGGTCATTAGCAGCCCGCATCCTGAAATTCTGGTCGTACTGCAACCAGGCATTCCCCCCAAAATCTCTAAGGGTCCGGTGAACAATATCAAGGTATTTGATCATAGCCGGAGCCCTTTTTGGCCTGAGCTGGACGACAATGGCCATATATATGCAATAGCCATATAACCAGTTCGTCCAGTTGTGATCTATCTTGCGCCTATGAGATGCCTCAAGATCACGCTCGGGTTCCCCCACCTTAGGAACCCGCTCAGGCTCTACTTGGAGAAGACTGAAGAGGTCGACGTAGTCACCTCTCCAAATCTTTTCCCTGACCGACATGGCAAGGTGCCCACCCAAAGGCTAGTCAATACTGCCATAAGGACGATCCTCAGGACCATCCTCATAGTCAGAATGCCTGGCCAGTTGGTAGACCTCCTCCCAGGTCAGACCATAAGGCATCCCCACCCTCGGGCGGTCCCCTTCATAGGCGGACCAACGAGGGGGACGTGGTAAACCCCAACCATACCAAGGGTTATCTGGTGGGACCATGCCAAAAGACGGCCAAGCACAATAAGGACCACCCCATCCCGGACCCCACCAGGGCATGGCTGACGCAGCCTGTTTCGCAAGTGGAGGTGCACACCCATATGGCTCCTCCCAACAGCCCACCACCTCAGGATCATCATCTACCTCCCCATCCTCACCTGCAGCAGCCCCGGCTAAGGAGGAAGGAGGGGCGCTGGACACACCTGGTTGTACCTGAGGGGGCTCCTGGGCCAAAGGCCTCCGGATGCCGGACCTGGAAGGGCGAGCCGTGAACATTAGTGCCCCCCTTCCCTTCCTAGTAAAAACCTGAGGAGCAGGGGCAGCTGCTGACACCGAAGCCCCATCTCCCTTGTTTGCCTCCCTCTCCTTAGCCTCCCTCTCCAAGGCTTTGCATCTTTCCACCAAGGCCCTGTGGTCAAGGGCCTCCAACTCCTCGTCCGAGGAAGTTGGCTCCGGGGGAGGAGGAGAAGGTGTGGGGGGCCGAGGTGCCCTACCCCCACGTTTCTGAAGCCGCTTTCCCATGTCCCACAAGAACCAGCCCACACCCAAATGTGATCTTTATTAACACTGAAAGGATATGATCTGCTCTCAGCAGCAACAGGAACAGCAGCAACAGGAACTTCACTTGCACCGGAACAGATGAAGAAACCGAGGATGCCTTTCTCCAACGTAGTCAGAATCAGCCAAGCAGGTAGCAAAAGGGGGGGGGGGTAAAGCTTAAGGCTCAGACCCCACCAGACCCTCAAGACAAGAATAAGCCCAACCAGTAACAATGGGGAAAAGCTTAAGGCTCAGACCCCTTCAGGGCCCTCTAAGAGCACTGCACAGAGCCCTCAAAATGGCTGCCACCACGAGGCACCTCACAAGATGGCGCCCGTAATATGGCCGACTTCAAAATGGCCACCGCCGCCCACGCGGCGCACCGCCAAGGCCCTGAACACCCTACTCAGCTGGCTCCCGGCGTTGTCGGGGGCCAACAAGCCGCTCGCTAGCGGGAGAGCGCGGGGGCGTCCTCGGACGAAACCTCCCCGCGCCTCGTTGTCGCCGCAGGAGGCCGATGGCTTCCAAAGAGCGAGGTCCAGAGCGCGCCAAAACAGCTCCGCTCAGGACACCGCTCTGGCGAGGACTGAGGAGAAGCGGGAGAACGCGCCCGCTTCAGCCTCAGCCCACACCCCCTGGCCCAAAGCAGCCAATCGGCTGCAAGCATCTCCCTCCGGCCGGACCATTCCGCCAGGGGGGGCAAAGTGGGCAAGCCCATTAAGGGGCCTGCATCATTGCTTGGCATGTGGGTGTCTCTGTTTTAATTAATTACACCTACAACTGATGTAATGGTCCCAGGGCTTCCCAGATTTGCTTGTCTCCTGCTTCCTGCTTCTCACTCATCACAATAATATCTGAACGTTCACAAGAGGATTAAGAGACGTAACAAACATCTGCCACTTGTGGTTAATTCTTTCTATCAACTTCTCTCTGGGGACAATTATGTGGCTAACCCAAATTTGAAAGTGATTTGTTTGTTAAATGGGTTGTTTAGGGCATTTGATGGTTTTATTGTAGATTCTGTATGCATCCATGAGTCATGATTAACAATAACCTAAGGCATGCTCACTAAAATCTGTCCTGCACTCACAGCATTAAATGGTGACACTATCCAGTGTTACTTTCTGATAAAAGACTGTGTTATAGACTCGGCAAGATAATCCACAAGTAAGCTAAACTACAGGATGTGATCCAGGGATCTGCGCCCTTGCTGATGATGACCAATGGAATTCCAGAAAGCCCCATCTGTGCAAATGGAGCTGCAGTGCAGCCTGATATCAGCAGATCCCACATCTGAAGAGCAGTGATTTTCAACCACTAGCGTGCCACATGTAGTCCTCAGGTATGCCGTGGGTATTTGGGGATTGACATACATTAATTAACTGTCCCAGTTTTCAGGAATTTCATTCATGTACTGGCAAGTTTGACAGGGGGTCCTGTCATAGTTTTGTGGAATAGAATTATGGCAACCCTACTAACAAGGCATCGGAGGCCTGGAGAGGCTTTTGTATCTGTTTATAGTGGTGGTTTAATATTAAGGCATTGGATTATGATGGTTACTTAGAACTGCTGATTGGGAGGGAAGTGTCACTCATGTCCTCAGAAGTGTTGTTGTTAAGGAAATTCAGGGCTGACTCATAGAAGGGAAGAAGAAAAAGTTCCAGCTCACTCTTGACTTGCTTCTGTCCTTTTAAAATCCAGGCATATTCCACACCAATAGCTGGATCCTAATACCAATTAGAACTGAAGTATGGTACTAGATGAGCCATTTGCTGGGCCTTTATAGCTAATTGCTTTAACAGAGTGGATATACTTAACAACATTATGTTACAGTTCCTCAGACACGATGGTCACCCAAAGATAATAGCAAGTTAATTTCACTTCCCTTTCTTTTGCTCCCTGTGGTTCCCAGGCATCATATTAATTAGTAAGGTGGAACAGAGTCATTGTTATCTTCTTCCTTTTATCAAAATATGAAGATCAATACCTTGCAGTTCACAGTATAGATTTTCAGTGGCACAATTAGCTATGAGGTGTTACATATCTTCTCGCCTTGCCGTAAACAATTTGAACAATGCTCGTGATTTAGGAAATGCATTTTAAAATTATTTTCCAGTCTTTAGAGGATGTAATGAAAGCTATGTCACTGAAAAATGATGCTTTCTTGATACTCATACTCAGAAATATAGGGTCACCTAAACCACTTGAACTACAGGATGAAGACCATTCCTATCTATTAAATTAACAGGAGGTAAGCCAGCTGGCCAACCATCATTCTGAGCCCAGAGACAAAAGTGCAGAAGAGAATAGGGGAGTGTGCTACATCTGATCAGGATGCAACTGGACTAGAGATGGAGACAGTAGATGGAGACAGTAGAGATGGAGAAATAAGGAGGCAAGGTGGCTGTGGCCAGAAATTATTCTGTTGCTCAAGATACACCTGCTCCCAGAAACTCCATCACTGTTTCTCCCCAGTCTCTGCCCTGATTTGGCCTCCCTCTTCCCTCCACCCACCCGTGCAGACCCTTTTTGCATCATCCAGTGCAAGAGTTCATTGGTCACCCCCATGATGGAACCCCTTTTACCAGACCATACAGAATAAATTACAATATCAGATGCACAGTCTAAAAACCAACAAAACAGTGGCCAAATTAATGACCTTCACACAACTGAACAAGAGATCTAGCATTAGCTCTGATGCATGGAAATGATAGC
This sequence comes from Cryptoblepharus egeriae, assembly GCA_030015325.1. Classification (NCBI taxonomy): domain Eukaryota; kingdom Metazoa; phylum Chordata; class Lepidosauria; order Squamata; family Scincidae; genus Cryptoblepharus; species Cryptoblepharus egeriae. The sequence goes on along the minus strand of JAREYC010000001.1, from coordinate 62,827,664 downwards.
TGACTCGCACCTTATTGGTTCCCTGATGTGTCATAATAACCAATTCATTACAATCAATTTTGAGTTGAAGAAATCCTCTTTTTGTTACATAAGGCTGCTTTGTTTCCTTTTTCTTGTTTGGCTATATCTTTTGATAGAATACAGATATTTCAACACAGTCATTATATTTTGCATTGAATTACTAATAGAATGATATATAACATTATGATATTTCAAAATTTCCATAATTTTGGCCCCGACATCACCCCCCTCAGTGCGTCACCCAGTGTGGTCTGCCACACGACTGATACAAAACTGTTCTAGAGCAAATGCCAAAAGGTCTATCAAATCTTTATTCCTGAGAGTCTGGCGGTATGTCTACATGTGGACCTTGCCATAAAAATGTATGTTTCATTTAATTAATTGATGTTAACTGGGTTGCTGCCTTGAGAATTTGGAGTTGAAAGGCAGGATAAAAATCAGCTAATAAAGTAAAATAAATACATTCAAGACAGTTAATGAACTATCCAGTGCCAGCCACTGATGCTACATTACTTGAATGCAAATTAATATAGCCCCATTTTGCACAGTCCTCATAAAGCTTCATTGATTCATAGATGGCAGTGGAACCAAAAGAGTAAGAATTTTCCATAAATAAACTTGATATAGAAACTTTATATATGCCATAAGGAATCACCTCACAGCTTTCAGTCCTATGCGTATCTAATCAGAAGTCAGTCCATTGTGTTCAGTGGAGCTTTCTTTCACGTGAGCATGCAAAGGACAGCATTCCCATTCCTGTGGTGACGTAGGGAGGCAAGTGTGTATCTGTGCACTGGCCTAACCCTCCCCAAGAATACCAAAGAAGTGTCTTACAGCATACACCCCCAGGTCAGCATTGGACTTACTCTGGGGGTTAGGCCACCCTAAGTGAGGGTTAGGCCAGTATTGGGTTAGGCCAGTAGGATTGCAGTCTTGCACAATTGGATTTCTGTATGAATTCTTTTTATGCCCTATGGTTTTAATAATTTAATACAATTTAATACAATAATTTAATACAATTTAATACAGGGCAATTTAATAATAATAATAATAATAATAATAATAATAATAATAATAATAATAATAATAATAATAATAATAATAATACATACATACATACATACATACATACATACATACATACATACATTTTATACATACAAAGGGTTAGAAAAATTCTGAAGAGCAAATTGAATGGTGGCAACATTATAAAGGCTATAAATACCTGGGCCATACCTGTAGTTAGGTATACTGCTGGCATTGTGAACTGGACACAAAAGGAACTGGATCACTTGGACAGGAAAACAAGGAAATTAATGACCATTCACCACGCTTTACATCCACGTAGTGATGTTGACAGGCTGTCCCTGCCTAGAAGATCAGGGGGCAGAGAACTTTTGCAAGTGAAGCAGTCTGTGGAAGAAGAAAAACATGCCCTAGCAAATTATGTGCGAGAGAGCCAGGAATGTGCTTTGATTGAAGTCAGCAAGAGAAAGTTGTTGAAAGTGCAGCAGACCAACTATGAATATTGCAGTAGTGCAATTTAGGCTCGGACTGCCAGTTGGCAGAATAAAGCACTGCATGGCCAATTCCTTGCCAAGATCGAAGAAAAAGTGGATCAGGATAAGACCTGGTTGTGGCTCATGAGTGGAACACCGAAGAAGGAGACGGAAGGCCTGATACTTGCTGCCCAAGAACAGGCAATGAGGACAAATGCCATCAAGGTCAGAATTGAAAAATCAGCCGATGACCCAAAATGCCGGCTCTGCAAAGAAGTGGATGAAACCATTGACCACATTCTAAGAGGCTGCAAGAAGATCGCGCAGACTGACAACAAACTGAGGAACAACTCTGTCGCCCAGATGATCCACTGGAATCTATGCCAAAAGTATCATCTGCCAGTGGCAAAAAACTGGTGGGACCACAAGCCCGAAAAAGTGGTTGCAAATGAGCAGGTCAAGCTTCTGTGGGACTTCAGGATACAGATGGACAAGGTTTTGGCACACAATACTCCAGATATCACCATCATAGAAAGCAGTAAGGTGTAGCTTGTTGAACAAAATTTTCTTACCTTGAAGAGGCCTCAATGACTGCCTTCCTATGAAAGGATGCAGCACATGCACAGTGTGTGATGCTAGTTCACCTCCTGATGGAGCACTCCAGATAGCACAAAAGTATCAAATAAATGACTAGCAACAATTGGCAGTCAGACTACACTGAAGAATTGTCAGTTGGCAAGAGCTGGCAGTCAGACATCAGTGGAGAATTCTTGGCTCTCAAAATATGTGGCAATGGAACATTAACATCTGATTTACCATTAGTCCGTGTATTTGCTATACATTAAACAAACAAATAAGTAAAGCACATGCACACTGGCACACCTGCCTGAGCATGGGAACATTGGTTTGGATTTGGGCTTTTGTCTACTTCTAGTATGTACATTTTTTCAGGAAAACATCTTCCTCTTTTATCAGGAAATCCACGATTGCTGGCAAGTGGCTCTCCTTCTTGGCCAGCCCAGAACAGCAACAATAACAAATTCCATGAGGCCTTGCCAGCACCATCTTTGACATCAGGAACTGTTCTGAAAGGTAATTGTATTTTGCTACTTTAACGTAATATAATGTGGCAAATGCAACTCACGAAACATGCTGCTGCTCAATAAATTATCTTTAAAAACACACACATGGCACAAAGTAAAAAAAAAACACTTAATGCTATCAAAATCTATTAGGGAAACCAAAGTAATATAAGGTACTATCAGACAGAGGTGGTTCGAAAAGAGAGGGCTTTGGATCAATGGAGTGATTGCCTCTTCAGGTGCTGGAGGCAGGGAGGCATTTTGTTCCATTTAAAATCTCTTTTTATATATCTTGGCATTACATAGGAATCCACAGTTGCACAGATAGTCACCCCAGAAGAGACATGAGACCATGTGGTGGTTTGGAATAAAATGTGCCACATTGCCAAGGAAGGTGGTGGATTCTCCCTCACTGGAGATCTTCAAGCAGAGGCTCAACAAGCACCTGTCGGAGATGCTCTAGGAGGATTTCCTGCTGCAGGCAGGGGATTAGACTAGATGACCTACTAGGTCCCTTCCAACTCTATGATTCTATGATTTACAAATCTACAATTGACCCATTTATAATGGCCTATCTACACCAACACCCCCTCCTTCTGTGTAGACCACATCCAGCCCTCAATACCATATTAATATATGATGCGGCAATGGGGCTGAAAAGTTTGTAGACCCTTGTTATAGACAGACATCCCAAGTCTCTTTCACCAAATATAATTGCCCAGTGGTACAATCCCAGCCTAGGCGGGCACAACTCTTCATCTTCCGGTTCTTGTGGTGTTTATGGAGGCAAGCACATGTCTGTGCACTGGCCTAACTTTCCTCCAGGAGTGGTACAGAAGTGTCTTACAGCACTCTTGTGACCCCCCCCCCACCTATGTCAGCACATAACTCATGACAGGTCTTAGGCTGGCCTAACGAGGTTCGGATTGCAGCCCAAGTCTCCAGAGAGGAAGGCCTGGTTTATAGGAGTTTCCCCACTGGTGGAGCCTCTGGAAGTGGTGTGTTTATGCCGTATGGAACTGGACCTGATCCCCAGATAACATAATCCATGGATATGGGAGTCCCCCTTTACACTTTAATTATAAGATTATGAAAGGATCAAGCAAATACTGCAGCTATTTTTATAGCATTATCTGCCTAACAATAATCACTCATAATTGTTCCAACACAGCTCCTCATGTAATATGATTTTTAAAGTCTTCCTCTGTGAATATTCTAGGTGAAAATGTTCTAAAAGGAGACTCGGTTGCCTCCAGATTATAGAACAACAGACTTATGGGTCACTAAAGGAGTGCAAGGAGGCAAAAATGTTGCCTCACTAACTGCTCGGCATCTGTTCATCCAATGCACACTGCATACCAATATTTTCCCAACAGCGGCAAATGACAGCCACAGCATCCCCATCTCCCACTGTGATAATTAATGTTCTGTCAAGACCAGGGATCTCATTGCTTTAGAAAGTTTCATGTGTGGCCAGAGGTGTTTGAATCTTGCTGTCATGTTTCCGCAGAAGCAAAAAGGCAATGTATGCTTAAATAAGTTAAATCAAGTTATTATTCTTGGTTTTTGAGACATGCATGAAATGTCGTTTAGGCAATGTTCAGCCACTGTTTGAAGCCCAAGTTTGCATAGCTTCAAACTCCCAATCCTTAACCGAAGGGGACTTTTCTTTTAAAAAATGAGAAGATTAGTAAAAAGGAAGCTGTAAGGGAAAGTCAAGAGGGTCAAACATCTCCACAGTGCAGGGAGGTTATTTAAAAATGAACGCTGAAGTAGAACATATACCAGATAGTTGAAAAGCCTCAACCAGATCCAGGAAGATGCCAACATGGCTCATGAGTAGAGTCAAAGAAACTCTAACAAGCAGAAAATGGAAGGTTTTTTTGTTTGTTTTCCCAAATGAGAACAAAAAGGTACATAAAAGTTGCGTAAACATAGATGATTTTCCAAACAGCTTCAATCCAATTTTGATGGAGAACCCTGTACAGTATTATGACTGGGATGCACTGCCTGCATTGCAAAACATGATACTGATTATCACATGAGTAGCACTTAGCCGGGAAGGGCAAGATGGTAACATTGATACCTGGAGTACTTGGTGCTAGTTAAGTTCCTAGTGCCAATGGAATGGGGAGGGGAGGTATTAGGAGGCTGGGTCTGTAACTGGGCATGGAGGGGGAAGGAACTGGGGAGAGAAGGAGGTGGGAAGGTTGGATCCAGCAACAATGGGTCCACACCAGATTTCATTTTAAACCTCCCCACTGCTTTTCTGCCCTGAGAGATACATATGTATGTTATAAATATTGCAACAAATATTGTAAATATTTTATGTTACAAATGTTAATCTTTGGCTCTTTTCAGCTCATTGTCAGCCTCCCTAAACTGCTTTTTCACCCATAACAGGAAGAGATGTGGTCACCTTAGGTTCCTCAACATGATTCAAGAGATGAATACTAAATGTATTTGAAAGTGTTGTAACTCCCTCCCCACCCCGACTACTAGTATTTAGTGCAAATCAAATATGGAAAACATCCTGCACAGTTCCATCGTTTCTCGCTTGGTATTTTATTGTCTTTGTTCCTGCAACAAATGCTTCCATGGTTGCTATACATCTGCACTTTTCTCCAATTCCCAGAAATCTAGGGTCAGTTTGTAATTTAAGTTTAATACTGAATAATGTCATAACATTTACAATTGCACTCATGTAGTCCCTTTTCAATAAATCTAGTGTGTAAAAAAAAATAAAGATAAAAGGCTGGATGTGCTTGTGGAGCTCAAGAATGAAGCCCTGGTAGAAAAGGTTGTAAATCTGTTTCTCGCTTGTATCACTTCACTTCAGGCTGTTGGAGGGTGCAATGTGATTTAATGTTCCTCTGTACAAATATTCTCTCCACGTAGAAAACTAGATGTCAGGGGAAGACATACAACCTTCCCTTCTTCCTGACATGCCCATTTTCAACAGTGAGGGAATTCTACATACTTTCTATGGAGTGTATCTTTCCTCAACACTTGGCATATGAATGGTAAGGTCCAGAAGCAAGTGTACTATCTCATCTATGAGAAACAGGCCAAGAAACAGGCCAGGAAACATGATGGGATCTATATTTGGGCTCACTAAATAGTGAAGTTTCATTCTGCTAAAGGAAATGAACATTTGGAATTTATCTGGTGTAAACAGACTTATTTTATCTAAGTTTTTGATAATGAAGAAAGAGCAATGCAAAAGAGAAATGCAACATCAATTCACAAGAGAATAAGTGGAAGATTGTAAATGCCAGTAAATGTTCTGAGTGACACGCTGAGAAGTGGAAGATTTTCATCCAGACCATGAGTGCAATAATATCTCATAAATGAAATGTACAGGTTTTAAGTAAAAACAAAACCAGAAATGAAGCAGTTTCTGGTGCACAGAGTGAACTGTGCTCCCTTTTTAATATGTGAATATCCTAATTAGCAACAGATTGAGCACAAAACTGCCAAACTACACTTTTCCTTAGAAAGATTCAGATTCTGTTTACAAAAAGACTAACGGTTGACCTGGATGTTATCATCAACACATGGCTGCTGCTAGCAACTGTTACAGCAACACTAGTTATTAATTATACATACTTATCTTGGTCTTTGGCCAAAGAAGTGAAGAAGGAACACATGGTTCCCCCTTTATTTTCAGCTGTTCTGTAAAGTTGATCGGATAGAGAGACAGTAATTTGTCCAAACCCACACAGTAAAACTCATGTCATCCCAGTTTAAACCTGATGTTCTAATCCATATTCCAGGGCTTTTCTAACCCTGACCTGGGGCTGGATTTGAGGTTTGGGGATGTGAACAGGGATTAGTGTTCTACTTTCATGTATTTCCTGAGCACCAGGTCTCTCAGGGCAGTCACATCTACCCGTATGACTTGTTGCACAGCCTTCTGGGACACAGGGCATCAGGCAAAGTGTCCCAGTGCTGAGATCTATTGGAAATACTTATGGTGTGGAGGCAGAATGATGAGGCAGATTTTCTCAGTGGAAATCACAATTTCATTGGACACCAATCACGAGTTTTGTAACTATACCACATACATTATTCCAATTATACATTATTCCAACTATACATTATTCCAATTACTTTTGTGTTGTGACATCTTAATGTCACTTTTGTCCAGCCATCAAATATTATTGGTTGCCATCTGCAACCAATAATATGAAATTTGAGCAGGCAAACATGATACATCATGGCATATAACCTATGTTATGGTTGGGAAAGAGGTTCCAGACACAAAACTGTAATTTGGGGGAAGTCACACATTGAGTAATGTATATCCATTCCAGTATTTCAAACCTAATGGGTGAAGTATGTTGTCTTTCAGGACCTTGCCACTTGCTGTTAACAAGCCAAAAAGCCAAGAGATTTAAATGTGTGCAAGTCTGATTAAAAGGAGAAAAAAATGAATCCACATGTGTGCAATCACACTCCTCTCTTGGCGTTTGGTGATTATTAGCTGGAAATTGCAATGCCAATAGGAAATTATTTAAATAAAGCAAAAGAGGGGAAAGCCTATCACATAGTAATATTAATAGGCACTTAATTCCATCACCAAACCTTTTTAAAAGGCCATTAATGTGTGCACTTATCCGTAGACAGTGCTCGTCACTCAGGGTAGCATGCACTTTTCCACTGGGAGGACCATTGAGTCTGTAGGATGAAAATTCCCTATCAACTATGGCCTGATTTCTTAGTGATGAGAGCTCACAAGGCTGCATAATGTGACTCTTGCAACTGCATCTTTTTCCGTTGACCTGAGTAACATGAAGAGAAGGTGACATATCCTTGTATAAGAACTCCTCTGAGGCATCTGCAAACTCAATAGCTTTGGCAACAGTAAGAGTGTGTCAAGGGAAGATCTGTTTCTACTCCAGGTTTTTGAATGTTGGGACCCATAACCCTGATGTAGTCCAGCAGCCAAATAGGGCCAACCATTTGGTTCAATCAGCCTTCTTCCTAGCAGAACCCTCAAACTCCCAGGCCTCTGGTAGAGGACCCGAGATTGAGGAAAACATACATGCACCACCCACATATGTATATAATGTTTGTATATGTTTCTTATATATATATATAAGTACATGTATAACATTCTGTTATATGATGAGTTGCAAGAAAACATGCTTTTTCATTGGCAAGCTTTTTTTCTCCTGTAGTCTAACACATATGTGTATGGCCTGTATCTTGATGGTGTTATCTGCAGAACATCCATTTGGTTCCAGGCAGAACTCCAGCATGAACACCACTTTCTTCTGTCAGCCGTACAGAGCTGGAGATAAATTGCCACCCGAGAGGTTTCTACAGGTTTCCTGCTGCAACCACATTGGTTTCCATTTCACAGTAATTACCCATGGAGAGCACCTGCTAATCAACCATGGGCTAATTTACAAGGAAAATTTCCAATCTAACTTGACGATGTTTTTCTCAATGAGAGGATATGACAAGATTTAATTAACATCTTAATTAGATGTCATCATTCTTGGTGCTATTTCATTAACTAAGCACAGCATTTTTTTAAAAAATCATCATGTATTTCAACTTCTAAGGATATTCTCACACAGGCAGCTTAAGGCAGTCCTGTCATCATCATGTTTGTAATGTGTATGTAAAATGAGCGTTGCCAGAATGCTCTTTTGCACTTCAAATATGTTCCCTTCTCTTATTCTTTTGCATTCACATTGATCAAATTCTACATGAACGGTGCAAGAGAATCTCAAACAGAATCTAAGCAGTGTATATTGGGGGGACATTAAGACACAGAATGGTGTTAGAATCTAAAAACACACACTTGAATATTTTAGCAACATTTGTGCTCATGTGCATACAGTATATGTGTAAATAGTTATGTCTACATATGCTGTATATGCATCACATGTACATCATAACATGAGTATAGGTGGGATCTTGCTATCCATTAATTTGACTTGCAACTGATACTAAATGCCTTGTTATGATGCCCTGGGCAGTATCTCAACTTCCTCCAGGTGATATGGGACAAAGGCACATGGTATGCATGGTGTGGCTGACTTACTTCTCTGAGAGATGAACCACAGAGACCGTTTGTATACTCAGCAGAGACCATTTATTCTGGTAAGTGGTTTGACAATCCTTGTTATGCCACAAGAGGTTAGCATTCACAGTCCATAGTTTAACAGGAGTTCTGGTGAAGGTAAGTGGCGCAGCCCCTAAGGGAGCCTGAGAATCTAATTGGGTTGCTGGTTGCAGGCTGGGAACCCTCCTGTGAGTTAGGGCCATTGCCCAAAAATTGTCCCCTTTTGTGAGGGGCTGAACCCCTTTGAGCTTCTTGTCTGGTGGAGAGTGGGCTGGCTGGAACAGCATTCCCATGTGCTAAGGGCTACTCCTGGGACTGGGGACACGGTAGTTTCCCCATCCCTCATCCATGAGCCCAGGCCTACCCATTATAGCTAAGTGACTGGCCTGAGATCTTGAGAGAACTCATGCCCTACTCCCAGGGAAACCCCTTGCCCTAGAAATTGATTTGGCCTGTACTAATTTCAGTCCCAAATCCAGTGTAATCCCTTGCTCCCAAGGATACCCACATCCCCTGGGCCAGGCCTGGGTGTCACTTTTAACAAGGAAAAAGGGCCAGAATCACTAGGGGTGATGCCTCCCATTGGTTCCTGTCCTTGTCACTATGGGCAGTTGGAAGAGGTGAAAATAAAACTGCAATTCACTCAGGTGTCATATCCAAGTATCAGGTTGATCATCCCTTCTGCCTTACTTCAGGCACACTGAGATTTTTGTTCCATGGAGCCATCATTAAAATCTAATTATGTTTCTTCTTAATTTGCATTATAGTTTCTTTTAACCATGAGTCTGGTTTTGATCTGTGATTGTAAAAAACCTGTGCCAAGGAAGTTGCCCAGCTGGCTTGTTCAAGAAACCCTAAATTCTCAAGTCAAGGCAAAGGTATCAAATGACCAGTAGTGTCTGTGATAAATGGCTACCTTACTGATGATCACTGGTGGGATTTTTTCCACTTGATATAGCAGCTTTTCCAAATGCACTCACTTCCAATGCAGCAACTCGTGCTTGACTTCGTAGAACTTCTGTCTGTGTACAAAATGTAGACCGAAGAAGTAACATTAAAGGCTCATTAAAGGCAGGAGCCCAGGAGGTTTAATCTGCCTGTTCAATATGAAGCCACACATCCCTCCCCACTCACGCTGATGCAAAAATAATAAGCAATAAAAGAAAGCATTGATTAAGTTCACGTCAGCCTTTGAGAGCCATCAACCAATACTGCGAGGCTGACATCCAAGTGGGAACGGGAACGAACTCTGAAGTTTGCAAGCCCCCGCTTTGTCACTCTTCCAGCTTTGTTCACACAAATAGGGCTGCCAGTCACAACACAGGCAGAAAATCCTCTACTGAATTAAGCCAGTCAGCATTAGTTTTTCTGACCTCACTCCAAGGAAACGGAGTCAACGTGCATATTCCCCCTGGGAAGTACATGTAAGCTGGTATTTGGATTCCTTCCAGGAGCTTAATGTTACTGAACGAAGAGCTTTTAAAGCATTTGGGAACAGGCTGGATAATTATAAACGGTAATATTTCTAAGATCATGTCAAAGGAAACAAAATACAGCAAAGCATCTACAAATTGTTGCCTTTGTTTCCACTGATTGGAAACTAAGCCAGCATTTAATACATCTTAGGTAAATAGCATGCATAGTTTGAGGATGGGGTATAATGAGCAAGCTCACACTCTAAGCAAAGGGTGCCACTTTGTGAATTGAATGTGAAGATGGAGGGGTTGCAACAGCGGTGGAAACCAGTGGCAACCAGTGTTAAAAGCCTGAAGGGAGCCTGGGAGCTCAAAAGCCCAGGCACCATGCCAGTGAGTGTGGCACAGAAGTACCTGCTGTGCTGCCCAGGGTGACCATATAGAATGGAGGACAGATTGCATTTAACTATTGCTAGAAGAGAGCATTGAGGCAGGTGCTGCTTTTTAAACCCTTCTATGATGAGCTAAACCTGCTTCAATGCCCTCTTCTATGCAATGGTTAATGGTAGAGGAACTCTGTCCTCCATTCTAGTCATCCTGGCATTGCCACTGCTGCTCTGCCTGTCCTCTGGAGCCATTCCAGATGTGAATCCCAGGGCAGGTAAAGGAATCCCTGTATTGTGTCCTGTGTACTTTTAAAGCCTTCTCAGACCTCTAATGCACCATTGAAGCACCAGTTTTCATTGAGTGCTTGAGTGAACATTGCACATAGCTCCATATGGCTGGATAAATATCCTCTGGACAGTATGTTGCAGGGGGGGGGGGGCATATTGCAGCATGTTGCAGTCCTGTGCACCAGGCTGGCACAGTAACCAGGTCTGCAATTGCTGGAAACCCTGGCCTGGGGCAAAGCCCTGCACTGAGCTTGACTCTCTTCAGTTCTTGGGTATTTATATCCTGGACAATTTTGTCTTGAACAAATGTGTTCTTTCATTGGCATCCCTGGATATTTTTTGTGTGTCCTGGTTATTTGCTCAACATAACTAACAAACCATCTATAACTGGACAGCAAATGTTACATCTTAAACCTCTCCCACCCATAACCTTAAATCTAATCCTAATTTTGTGTAAATGCTTGTCAGACTGGCTTTCAAAGCTATCCCTTGAGCACTCTAAGCCACCTCCTTGGCCAATCATGAATCCAACCACCCTGATCATTTTGTAGGGTAAAATAATACCTGAAGAAGAATTTTACCTCAAAATGCCAGATTCATGGGAGGGTACCATGCCCAGAGAGTGATGGGGAATGTCTGGAAAGTCTTCAGCAATTTATTGCCAATTACGGGTGCCATTTATCTGATATGATTTTTAAAACAAAACAGTTTTTATGTACTTTTCAGAAATATATACAATTTCTTTACTAGATAACGTTGTTCATTTTTATACCCCTTCAAAATGTGGGAGATCTTTATGCCCCATCCTGTATAACATGTTCTCAGCCTCCCTCTCTCTTAGTTCACCTTTTTTCTGTTCAGTTCACAAGATGCTTCTGTGAAACTCTTCTATTGTTTGTCCAATTTTTGGGTAGAGCTCCACTTGCATCGTTAAGCAACTTCTGAGGATATTGTGTTCTTTTATCTTCTGGAGAAAGGAAAACAGGAATCAAACTATGATCTCTGAAGATATGTCTCTGGATTTCTTACCGCAGTTAGTGGCAGTAGTCTGACAGATAAAGAACTCCCTCATCACTAAGATTCTTATACAAAAAGACAGCAAGGTTTTGAGAATAAGAGCAGAAAACAGTCGTCTTATTCCATAGTTTCTTAACTTGAACAAGACATTGTCATGTAAGAAGTACTTTTGATTAGGGGTGCCATTAAAGTTCAATGAAGTTGGCAATTTGAAGAAAAAACAAAGAATGTGTTGGATATAGTTTTCCTTGGTCTAATAAATGAGTAGCTACTTGACATTATAATTGAGTTACATTTTGCTGAGCTGTCTCTTTAGTTCATATTTTCTCAAATTCTTATATGGCCACTGCAGTGGGACATCCTGAACTCAGACAGCACCACACAGAATGATAAGGAGAACTTTAAGTTTTCTTAATATTGCAGGGAAAGTGTCAGGAGCATCAGAACAGAGGTGATCAGGTCCATCCTATCATATCATGTCCCACATTAGACTTGCACATCCGTCTCCAGTCCATTACTTCTCTACCATTCTGTATACTTAATGGCTGCCGGCTGAAAATGTGGGCAGGAAATGTGGGTTAATAGTTGAAAGGTCACTTTGCCTGAAAAAGTTAAGCAGGATCAACAGCTTTGGAAGGAAGAACAGTGACTGAATACTGAAGCAGCTGATGGGCCTCTGTGGGAGTGTAAGGGAAGAGATTAGCAGGCAAGACAACACCTTGATTTGTTAGGCTTGATTTGGCTTGATTTGAGCCAAGCCTAAGGCCTATATCCTAAAGTGAAATTAAGCCCCTTGCTCTGGAGCAGTTAAGATGTCTTTACATAAGATAACACTAGAGGGTGAATAACTGTGTGGACCCATAACTGCTATGGATTTTGCCCTATATCAATTTAGGCTTGAGTTGCAGCTGTTGATTAAAAGCTTGAATTGCAAAAGGCTGACAAGCCAGGATGATGACTACAGTATAACTACTGTTAGATATGCTGGGGGTACTTTAGTTCAAGTTACTTTTTTGGCCTCCAGTAGCTCTCTTGGTGCAGCAGCTGATCAGTTTTAGATATAGATCTAGATCGGATTTTATCTAGACTGATCAATTATATTATACAGCAATATGATGATGCAATTCTGGCCTTTCTTGTGCTCTCAAATAACAGCTGTTCTACTGGCAAAAAAGGGCAAGGTCTCCACAAAATAAACTCTAAGTACTCACAGGTATGGTATGATTTTCTTGTCCATTATATGTGCTTGTTTCTTTCTTCCAAAAACCAGGAGTGAAAATTATGTTCTTTTCCTATAAATTGTACAGATTTTCGTTCTGAAAAATCAATAGATTTGAGATCTAGGAATATATCTGATGGAAAATATTCTGTTTTTTGTTTCCACATTTCTAAACATCTCCAGTTTGCTGAACGTAATCGGACATGAGGCTATGGGGAACTGCTCTTTATCAATACTCATAGAGTATAAAGAAGAAAAGAATTCCAAGCCGGTAAAATGTGTCCCCTTCAAATAAACAAGGGATCCAACAATAGGGTGGGGGATCTACTTCTCTAAGGTGGCCATGAGGCTGACTGAAACAGCCATCTTGGGCAGAAGATTGCTGGACACACACTCGCATCTGCCTCCCCTACTTGTTTCCACCAGGAGGTGCATAGGTTGGTACATTATACAGTAAAGGCAGAGGCAGCATTTGGCACACTGCTTCAGCTGCCAGGAGGTGTCAGCTCAGTCCTCTATGCTCCTCTGACATTTTCCTCTGACATCATCAGTGAAGGTAAATACAATCTCCTCTGGAATCTGCTGTCTTGATTTTGTCATTCTCTGACTATGAAAATCTATCTGAGTTCAAAACTGTCAACCTTACGTAACGTACTTGTTTTAATCTGAACAAGCGATGCTGAAAATGTTACGTTTAAAGGTTTATTTGAAAAACAATAAACAATGTTTCATGTATCAGGCAATTTAGAACTGGCAGACTACCATTATCTTTCATGTTATCCTGACATTCAGGGAAGATGAGACACCAGTCATATACCATCCTCATAGTTCACACTTCGATGATTCAGTAAAGTCATAACAACTGAAGCCTTTAAAATCAAGACATCTGTGCCACAATTGTCAAAGCAGCTAATACATTTTCCTTTCTGATCCAAACATTACAATAATCCACACTCTTGAGGTAATCTGGGGGAAACTTCTTTATTTTTGCTTCAATCACTCTTGCCTTCTTTGCATAAACTTCTGTAACTTGTTGAGTTTTGTAAATTGAGTAATACTCAAGATGTAGCCAGCAGAGCAGCCACCAGGGTATGACATGAAAGTGTTTTTGATGTCCCAGTTTTATTGTGCTGTCTTTCTTGAAATGTTTGAAAGATCATACTATTTTTGCTTGTTGTGAAGAAGACACAGATAGTCTAATCCTATGCAGGACTGGACAAGACTATGGTGAGTTTTGCAACAGCAGAAGATATGATACTTCTGTTTTAAGGATCCCAAGCTGTAGGATTGGGTCAAAGTAGGTTTGTATTTGGGGGCTACTGCTGCTACCAAACCTGCCTCCTTCATCGACCCATTGGCCCTCTACCTGCTCCCATTGCTTCTCCATTCTGCCTTTCCCCTGCCCCATCCCACTTCCTCTGCCAATTTACTTTCATCAGCAGGCCTTGATGGAGCCAGTGCCACATGCATGGCCTATATGGCCTTTCCACCAACAGGCTGTGCTTTTGAAAGGTCATTTACAATGGTTGGAAAACGTCCTGCCATCAGGATGCTAGTTTGAATGAGGAGACATCATGTGCCTCATCCCATGCCTTTTTTCAAACTGGTGATGTAAAATTCCAGGATTAACAAGGGTCCGCATGACAAAAAATTTTTATTCAGTGCTTTGGATCCCAAGAGTTTCATGGATATGCCCAATGAAATACAGTAATAGACATCGGGCGCAATCCAGAGAAATTATGTGGAGTCCTTGTTCCGGTGTAAGAACAATTTGCTCTGGATTGCAATATGAATTTCCCATAGGTTTTCACTAGGTAGTGCAGTAACTACGGGTACACGTAATGTCTTTTACGTGCTCCCGTAGTTACTCTGGATTGTAGGGATCTTCCTTTTGAGTGAAAGGTCCTAATCCCATATCACAAACTGCTTTTCAAAGTCTGAGGAGAGTTTGAAGAGCAGCTTGTGATATATGGAATCAAACTCATATTGCTTGAAATGAAGATGTCAAAGATTCCACATGTCATGCCCAAATCTCTTTCTGAAGTCAGACCAATGACTGTTTGAAAGCTAATAAATTAACATATGGTTCCTAGTGAAAAAGGCAGATCGAAAAAGGAATTCAAAATATGCAAAGACAGATATATTAGGTTTACCCACCATGATTTCCCTCTTGGGAAAAAGTTAGGATCAAATCAATTAATCAGTATGCTTGGAGGCTATACATTGAAAGATGTTTCCAACAAATTTTTCAAACATTCTTTCAAACAATAAAAAAAGTTTTCTGGATTGATATTATGAAACTCAAACTCAAGCAAATTGTTCTTTCCTGAATTGCTAACATAACCTTCAGACTTTCCATGAATATATGTTTTCCCCACAATTTTATTATTTATGTGTGATATATATATATATATATATCACATAAATATCTGTGATATATATATATATATATATATATATATATATATATATATATATATATATATATATATATATATAATATATATATATATATAATATATATATATATATATAATAAATGAGAAACTCTGTCACTGAATAAAAAGTGAACACCTGAGTGGCAAATTTAAAAACCAGGTCAATGTGCAAGAGAAACAAAACAGTCCATTTCTCCTGTGGTTTAGTTAAATGTGAATGGTTGCATGTAAATCTATAACTCCAGACAATCAACCTTTTCACTTTTCCAGCTTTATCTATTCTTCAGAGCTTTGACTTAATTATTAAGCATAAGATTAGGAAACAGCGTTAATGTGATGTAGGCACATGCTTAAATAATTTGATTAATTGCAGCCTGATAACTGCAATTGCAGCCTGATAAAAGCTTCCCACAGGCCATGCGGAGGATCGCTGTATGCCACATCTGGCCCCTGGACCAGGGTTTGGACAGCGCTGCCAGGGTCATGAAAGACTTTTTCTGCCTCTGACAAAGAAGTACACAAAAAGGCTAGGAAGTGCTTGTTTTAAGTATTCAAAATGAATACTGAAGATTTACATAATTCTTTCACATATATTTTTTTCCAAGAGGAAAATATTTTCACAGCTTTGGATTGATATCATAAAAATTGTGAAGACTCTGCGTGCTGTGACAAAGAAGGTCATAAAAATAGCATTACATGAGCTACATGCTGTATGCCAGAAGAAGGTGATATATTATCCAATATGTGATTCTTCGTAGTATCAGGGCATATCAGATTAGAGAATATTAGGATTTTTTTCCCAGAAATTCTTTTCTCACCCAAGTTATGAGCAGTATATTTCACTTTCCATTGTTTTTCCAGTTCAGTTTTTAATTTAGGCTGCAATCCTAAACATACTTTCCTGGGAGTAAGACCCATTGAACATAATAGTGCTTACTTCAGAGTAGACTAGCCCTATAATCCAGAGTAACTACATAATAAGAGATATTATGTGCACCCGTAGTTACTGCACCACCTAGTGAAAACCTATGGGAAATTCATATTGTAATCCAGAGCAAATTGTTCTTACACCGGAGCAAGGACTCCCCGTAGTTACTCTGGATTGTGCCCATGGTTAGGATTGTGCTCTTTCCCTACAATCCAGAGTAACTGCGGGAGCACGTAAGAGACATTCACGTCAACGTAGTAACGGCACCACCTAGTGAAAACCTATGGGAAATTCATATTGCAATCCAGAGTAAATTGTTCTTACATCAGAGCAAGGACTCCCCATAGTTACTCTGGATTGTGCCGTTTGTCTGATTACTGGCCTAGTTTCACATAACAAAAACATCTCAAATTAAATAAAAACAGATGCATGATGGCTTCAATAAGTTTCTGTTTCATGTGCAATCCTTCAGTCTGTACACCTTTGCCTAAGACTAGACTTCTTCTGCACATGGCATAAAGGAACTTTCTTACTCATAACTGAAACTACTGCCTCTCTTATTAGATTTCTTTATGTATGTCCTATCATATAACTCATGGAAATCCAGTACTGTACTCTGTAGTCCTGAAAAGGCACAGGATGCAATCCTATTCTTGCCTGGGGGTATCCTTTTTGACTATAATGGCATTTACTACTGAGTAGACATGCATGGGATTATGTGGTCACAAGAATAACTTTTTCATGTACTGTACTTCAAAGTGAGAAAAAAAATTTAGTGGGGGGAAGGAGGGAGGGAGACTTGGTTCCTCAAATTTTGTTTCTTTATAATTAGCTATTATTATTTTTCCATTTTTTTGTAAACCACTTTGTGAACTTTTTAGTTGAAAAGCGGTATATAAATACTGTAGATAGATAGATAGATTTAGGAGTTGAAGCCAGAAATTGCCTGCTGGACAGCAATCCTTGTGTGAGTTCTCACATGCCTCCCTGATCTCACAAGGAAATAGGATGGACATGATGGTGACCACTGATGGGAAGAGGCAGAAGATCAGCTGTGGGAAGGAAATAAAACTGAGGAAGCAGATCATTGTGGTATGCATTGGGGGATTTTGGAGGGAAAGGGCGACAATAGACTCCAGAGAAAAGTCTCCTGAATCTGCCATCCCCTCAGACTCCTCACAATCTCCAGCACATGCCTCCTGGATTAGGTGGCTACCAGCAATGGTTGAGGCAAACACAAGACATTAG
This sequence comes from Cryptoblepharus egeriae, assembly GCA_030015325.1. Classification (NCBI taxonomy): domain Eukaryota; kingdom Metazoa; phylum Chordata; class Lepidosauria; order Squamata; family Scincidae; genus Cryptoblepharus; species Cryptoblepharus egeriae. Next base: position 62,810,044 of record JAREYC010000001.1, on the reverse strand, counting down.
GAGTAGTATCTGTCATTACTCTATGCTCCTCTCTTTTTCGGACGAAGCCACATCTTATTTCCTTGTCAGCCTTTCTCTCCAATTTGCTTCCTCTTCTTCGGCTGACAACTCACTCCTTTCCTAATTTTAAACATCTTCTTCTTTCCCTTCCATCTCAAGCTAAGCAAAAGTGTCTGTCTTCTTTCTTCTCTCCTTTAATACCCCAGAAGTTCATTCTAGGTTAGAATGACCCCTTTCCTTCCAAATTCCACCCCTTACTTTGATGCCAAATTGATGCAAATTGAGGCTTTCCAGAGAAGTCCCAAACCAAGAGCCCAATCCTTTGCATGTCTACTCAGAAATAAGCACCACTGAATTGAATGGGACTTACCCCGAGGAACATATGCTTAGGACTGCAGCCCTGATGTGATTTTTTAAAAAAAGCTCTCCTGAACACAGGATAAATAATGTCATCTGCATAAACTTCACCTTTCCTTCATCCACCCAAAATCTGCCACTCTGGCTGTTTCCTTGGTGTCTTCTCCTGCCCTCAGTCTTCTTCCACAGAAATATAGGAGAACAATGTTCCATCAATTTCTCTTCCTCTCCTCCATCCTCAAAATTACATAGGGATTTTTACAAAGCCTCTGTTTGGGCATGGCTTTGTAAGCTCTATTTCTCTGCTTGAGTTTATTGTTTTTCCCTTCCAGTAATATTATTAAAATCCTTCCATAAAACTCAACTCAGTGACTCCAGATTCCTGTTGGTCTCTTCTTTAAGTGCTCCTATACAGCAAGGGTATGCCATACCAATGACCAAGTTCCCGCATGTGTCTCCAGAAGTAGGTACATGTTAATACCTGTGTGACTATGGATCACTTGGGTAACAATTAGCCACTTGAGATCAAGTTTGAGTCAACTGGGAGGGAAAAAGGAAGAAGGTTCAAGAGCAGAGCCGTGCTGTCTCCTCTGATGCAGGAAAATATTCTTAAAAGTGGCGAGAATGATAGACTGGATGAGAGCTGAGAGCCAAGACAGTGCAGTGGTTTGGGAGATGCACTTAGATCTGGAAGGTCCAGATTACACTCCCCACTCAGCCATGTAGCTTTTTGGGTGACCTTGTGCCAGTCACTCTCTCAGGCTCACCTACTTCACAGGGTTGCTGTGAGATCAAAAGAAGGGGAAGAACAACATCCCGAGCAATTTGGAAGAAGCGGGGTATAAAAATGTGAAAAATAAATACATGTTAGGTTAGTTATGGTCATTCATAGCTGAAGTTTTGGGATGGATACACTGCCTGCCTGACCATGAAGTTGATAGGGGATGGTATATTGTGCCCTGTATACACATTGTGCCATCCAAATACAAAGCAAGACAAACTTGCTTCCGGAACAAATTATGTTTGTCTTACAAGGGTAAGACAAACACAATTCGTTCCGGAAGCAAGTTTATCTTACAAAGTGTTTACGAAAAGTGAATTTTCCCATCGGAAATAATGGAAACTCAGACAATTGGTTCCACAACCAGTTATTGGTTCCAAAACCTTTATGGCCAAGGATGGCTAATTTTTACTAAAATAGTCACCTATTTAATGACACTTTCTTTTGTCTCCTTTTGTGTGTGACATTGCACTTTCATTCAACAGATTAATCACTCGCACTGCTACAGCCTTATTTGGGTGGTGCTTTTCTACAAAATTTTGCACCATTTCCCAAGGTTTACAAATGTCCTTAATCTCATTTGATGTGAGGGATTCCTTCTCCTTATTCTCCTCCCCCTCTAATGATGAGATCTCCTCCATAACTTATTGCTATTGCTCACGATGCAGATACATCGATCAATTCATCTGTTTCACAACAAATTTTTGTTGTAAAACAGTTTGTCTTACAAGGCACTGTTTGTTTTACACGGCAGAATTCCTTAGAAATTTGAGTTTGTCTTAGAAAGCATTTGTCTTACAAGTTATTTGTCTTACAAGGTACCACTGTAGTTGACTTCTCTTTCCTGGTACAAGATGCCTGGGGGACTATGTGTAGTGTTGTCCCAATGCTGTGAGAAAGAACTTTTTTTAAAATATCCTTGCCAATGAGAACTGCAAAGGCTCATGCTCTCAACTGGCTTGCCCCTCAGCCTTCTTAAAATGTGATCATTATTCTTCTATTTCTTGCCCTTTTTTCTACTGACTGCAAACAGCCTACTGAGAAAGCACCGACAAGCCCTAAAGTTGCTTCACTCCAGCAAGGTTGTTGCATCCTGTGCTCACTTCTGACCCTACCCCGAGACCACAGCTGATCCTTCTCATTAATTTCTGTCCATGGAACGTGCCTTAAGGCTCTTGAACTAAGCTGACAGTCGCCCAGAGAGAAGTGTCACCTGCGTGCTGCCTGTGAAACCTATTTGTATTCAATATCTGATAACCTTGTAACAAATCACGATCAGAGGGAATTGGCTCTCTCTGTGTGTCTCTCTCTCTCTTTCTCTCTCATGAGAGCAGTTTCTGCCCTGATTTGTATAGGAAACATGAATGCCGCATAACGGAAACAGACTGCCTTGAGTCAGGCTCAGGCTTACATTGCTTCTTACTCCTTGGTGCTTTTCTTTATGATACAATAGTGAATTATGGCCTCTCTCTCTCTCTCTCTCTCTCTCTCTCTCTCTCTCTCTCTCTCATTTGTAATTAGAAGTAAGAACAGATGGTTATGGCTTCCTTCAGAATGCCTCTGTTGAAATAACTCTTCAGCAAGCTGCCAAATGGCCATGCCCTCCAACTAAGGATTTGTCCTAGCGATGGGGAAACTTCACAAGGGTTTTTAGTCTTCTTTTTTTGGACATGTCAGATGCACATCCAGACCTTTTCAATCCTTTGAGGTCAACAAATTAGATTGAATGAGAGTCCTCAGGACTTGATGTCTAAGAGCTTTCAACTGGCAGCCGAACAGGCTAATATAACCTCTTGGAGAATTGATCAGAAGAAGACTGATTAGATTACAAGTTTAAGACTTCAGAAATGCTTGAACGGTGAATAATGATTCAGGCCTCAGTGTCTGCACACACATACGCACACAGAAACATCACAAAGTTAACTCTTTTTGATTGAGTTTGCATGGTATTGGAATACTTTATGCACTGTTACTGTGACCCTCCAATTCTGCATTGGCGCTCATATTGGCAATCATCACTAAATTCAGTGCTTCCCAAACTATTTACAACTGGGACCCAAATCTATCATGACTCATTAGGTGATGTGAGAGAGAGGGGGGAGAATTTTTATTAATAATAATTAATAAATTATTAATTAATAATCAGCATCCTTATCCTCCAAAGAGATTTTCAAAATTTCTCCTTTCATGGCACATTGAGAAGGTGCTAAAATTGTCAAAGCACACCATCAGTTTTTTGACCATTGACAAGGCACAGTATGGCTACAATCCTAGACACTTTCTTGAACACAATGGTGCATACTTCTGAGTAGACATGGTTAGGCTTGTGCTCTATGCTGTTCAAGGGGGAGGGATCAAATAACACAACTGCCTACTAAATAATGATTATCAATGACATACCAGTGTGCCACAAAACAATGGCTGAAAATAGCTGCTATGAACATTTTAAAGCCTAAGCTTCCACTATTTTAACAAGGAAGCAGAGTTTTAGGTTTGTAATTCCCTCAACATTTGCTCACACAAAAATCCTCTTGGAACTCAGGACCAAACCATACTTTCACCTAAATGTGTTTTTCAGTGGTGTGCACCTTTCACAATTAAGCACCTTTCAAATTCTTTCACACACACACACACACACACACACACACACACACACACACACACACACACACACACACACACACACCAATAGCCATGGGAATTATTGGAACTCAATTTTTTTCTTTCATGCCATTTTCCCACCAAAAGTTATTAAATACAGATAGCCACTGCAGGGCAATTGGCAACTCATAGGAAGTCAGTTTCTGCAAAAAATGGCTCCAAGGTCAATCCATTCCTCTCTGCACATCATGGGTTCAATCAGGATTAACACATCAGCAAAACGTATCATATTAGATCATATAATGCCCTGGAATGTTTGAAGTTATGTTTAGAAGAGCATATTTGTAGAATTACAAATACAGATGCTTGTTGTAGTTGTTGTTGTATGATAGTACAAACAATCCTAGCAGGATTAGAGTGGACTGACACTGACATATGTGCACCCAGTGGTGGAAATTGGTAGAATACATTTCAGACCCAAGCTTTACGGGAATGGAAAGGAGTTTTATATCAAGTGACAAATTCAGAGAGTTTGGTGTTGTGTTATGTTGATAAACTTATAGCTTATTTGATCATCACATGTAATTTGTTTTTCTTGCAGAGCATGCTTATTATTGCACTGTTCCATTTTGGGAAAGAAGCTGCAAATTAAAATATGAGTGATGAGTACCAATGGAGGGATGCACAAAGCATCCTGGATAAATGCATAATAACGAGCACTCAGAATTGCTTTTACTGCACATACATCCATTTACTGATATGATATGAGTTATCTCCAGAATACTGGGACTTTTAATGACTATAATGTAATCACTCCCAAATGGTATTTACTTCTTTTATAAGAAGACGTCTATGGTATCAAAGTCTGACATGCCTATTTGTTAAGACAAATAGACAAAGGGCCAAATCCTATCCAACTTTCCAGTGATAGGATTGAAGCTGGTACAGTGAAGATGAAAGGGAGTGTGCTGCATCCCGTGGTGAAAAGGCAGTCACACAGATCTCCTCAAGGTTAGGGAATATTTTTTCTTTCCTGGGTTTAGTTAAGTTATTGGTCCTGACTGAAAAATTTGAACATTCATTCTGAACCAGTCTATCAGAATGTGGAAAGTGAGAAGTCTCCACAAACAGGATAGAAAGATGTATGTGCAGTATGTTGGAAGAGTCTAGACCAGCCATGGTAGAAACTGTGATGTTGTCCATCCAGGACATGGCTAATATAGAAACTATTTGATCATGTGTGTGGATCTGCAAAGTGTGCTGTGATGCAAACAACAACCTTTGGTAATGATCTGGCACCAGGCATGGTCTGGTGGTTGAGTGAAGGGCGGCCAAAGAATGCTAAGCAGGAAAAGAGCTGGGTATCCTTTGGATGGGATACTGAAAGCTGATAAATTGATCAAGAGACAACAGAGCTAGAGGTGTTGCTGTTTACAACTTGACCAACCTGAAAACTGATTACCTGATGTCAGATGTGATAACCATGCCATAAAAAGTATTCTATCCAGAAGAGAAGAGTTATATGAGCTGCCTGTAGAACAATTACCTACCTCACAAGGCTGTTGTGAGTACCAAAAGAATAAAAAAGCAATGTAAGCTTCCTTGGGCATTTGCTTTAGCATGGGATAGTTGGGGTATAAATACCTAAAATAAAACAAAAATAAATCTGAAGCCACAAAGCATGCTTCGATCCATCAAATTTTCCAGTGCCAGTGAAGCCCTGAGGTATGAGAATGACGCTTCATCTTTTGAGGAAACAAAGTGCAAGATAGGGTTGCATTTATACTTCTCTTTACTTAGCCTATGGCTACAATCCAGAGTAACTACGGGACCTTTTACACTGACGTAGTTACAGTGCCATCTGTGGGAAACCTATGGGAAATGCCTAGAGCAATTCAGAGAAAGTGCCTCTTACATCTTCCCATAGTTACTCTGGATTGTAGGGTAGGTATCTTATGGATGTTTCCTCAAAAGTACATTTCACTGGATTTCTGGAAGTGACATTGAAATGAGCATGCTCCAGATTTCCAAGTTAAGCGGAAAGAAATTGAGGGCTTCGGTGCTTATCTTGCCATACTTTAGCAGCTCAATCGACTTTATATTATAATTCAAGCTACTTCAAAAATGTTTACCTGACAGGTGAGAGTCACAGTAAAGAATGTGCTGATTTTCCAGAAAGTGAAGGAAGCTCCCAGAAGTTTGCCCATATTAAAGCTTTCATCCACATGGACTCATGAACAGTTTCACACAGGAAGTCAATCAGCGAGTCATTCCCAGGCAGACTGGCAGCTCGCAGGTGGGTGAGCATAGAAGAGAACAAGGCTGAGTGAAACGTCAACCTGTACAAGCTGAAAAAGAGGCCGGTTTTGGCACAGTCTTCCTTCATTCCCAGCAGGCATTTGTGAAATGCCATCGCTTGTGGCTTGGGCTGCTACAGAGAGATTTCAGGCAATCAATACTTCCATCACCATTTGTCATTGGGAAATAATCCATCTTCAAAAAATTGTTTGGCTGCGCTGCGCGGCAAAGAGGATGAGCAGGTGGAGATAAATAACTGATTTCCGTGCTCATAAATAAGCTACTTAAAACATGAAACAAGGTCCTCAGATGCTCTTGCATCGATTAAGAGGCTTCTCTTCTCCTTTGAACTGTTTGGCTTTCCTCTTTAGCATAATGGGAACATTTCAAGCTTTTAAAAATTCCTTACTTTTATATTGGGGGTGTGATTTCTGTTGCAGTCTGAAACCTCATAGCATTTACTTGCAATAACTTTGTGATTAACTCGGGTTTAGGACTGCACTGTGACATACAATCCTAACCCTACTTAGGTTGGACCAAGTCCCAGCACAAGTCCCATGTTGGCCTGGGGGTGTCACAAAAGTGCTGTAAGGCATTTCTGTACCACTCCTGGGGGGAATTAGGTCAATGTACAGACATGTGCTGGCTTCCCATGTGACCATGGGAACAAGGAGATAGGTGAATTGTGCTGGCCTAAATTGGTTAGGATTGCGTCCCCAGTCTCAGAAATCCATTTGAGAATTTTCAAGCTTGGCTTTGAGAAGAACAGCCTGTCAGCTGCCAGTTCTGCACATCTCATAATCTACATCTGATGTACTTAGTGGAGAAGGTTGGTTGGTTTTCTACAACTGTGTATGGATGCTGCCCCACTGCATTTCTTGCCTTTTTGAATAATTGACAGTAGTATATTTTTACTGCTGTCCTCCATGTGGCACATTACCTGCTGTTCCAGTCAGTTACATACACATGGTAAGGAGGCTGGCAGATACACCTTATGTATCTCTCTGTGTGTGGCATATGTGTGTGTGTGCATGTAAAAATCTCATTTAAGAAATGGATTTATGTGCAACCTGCCTATCATATTGAGTCTGTTGAGAAAGATGGTATTAAAATATTACAATAATTGAATTATAACCCAATCGCAACCTGCTCTGGAACAATCAGGCTGACTTGTATCCTGCGTGGGATATAAGATACTGCTCAGGCTAGGGAAAGGTGTAAGGATGTACGTGCAAGAGGGGAGTCCCACCCCTTTCTTGAGCCCAAACTGCTTTTCGGACCAACCTTCCCCACAAAAAAATCATTTGCTCTCTGCCTCTGTGATATGCATCTGTGCACCACCCTTTCGCATCTCCTGTGCCAGCAGAAACTTAACACACTTGGAAACTTACACAGCATGGAGAATCATAGAATCCTAGAGATGGAAGGGACCTAGAAGGTCATCTAGTCCAACTCCCTACCTGCAGCAGGAAATTCTCCTAGAGCATATCTAACAGGTGCTCGTTGAGCCTCTGCTTGAAGATCCCCAGTGAGAGAGACTCTACCACCTTCCTTAGCGATCTGTTCCACTGCTGAACCACCCTCACCAGCAGGAATTTTTTCCTGATATCCAACCAGAATCTCCTTTCTTGCAGTTTGTACCCATTGGTTCTAGTTCTGCTTTCGGAAGCAACTATGAACAAATGAGCCCCTTCCTCCATATGACAGCCCTTCAAGTATCTGAAGAGGGCAATCATGTTTCCCCTCAGCCTTCTCTTCTCCAGGCTGAACATCCCAATTTCCCCAGCCTTTCCTTGTAGGGCTTCCCTTCCATCCCACTGATCATTCTTGTCACTGTCCTCTGGACTTGCTCCAGTTTGGCTGCATCTTTCTTAAAGTGAGGTGCCCAGAACTGAACACAGTACTCAAGGTGAGGTCTAACCAATACTGAATAAAGAGGAACCAGAACTTCTTGCAACTTGGAAGCTACAGTCCTCTTAATGCACCCTAAAATGGCATTTGCCTTCTTTGCAGACACATTACACTGCTGACTCATGTTCAGCTTGTGATCCATGGCTACTCCAAAATCCTGCTCACATGTTGTGCTGCCAAGCCAAGTATCCCCTATTTTATACCTGTGTTTTTGGTTTTTATTGCCTAAGTGCAGAACCTTGCACTTCTCCCTGTTGAAATTCATTCTATTTGTTACAGCCCAGGATTCCAGTTTATCCGGATCCTCCTGGAAATTTCTCCTGTCTTCTGTTGTGTTTGCTACTCCTCCCAGCTTGGTGTCATCCACAAATTTGATCAGGCTCCCCTGTATCCCTTCCTCCAAGTCATTAATGAAAATATTAAAGAGAACCGGGCCCAAGACAGAGCCCTGGGGCACCCACTTGAAACCTATCTCCAGGCTGACACAGAACCATTCACTAAAACCCTTTGAGTGTAGCTGTCGAGGTCCTTGAGGTCCCTTTGTTCTTGAGGTCCCTTTTGCAACTGTCAGGATCAGGCTTCTGCATCAACGTAGCAAACTCCTGAGTTGTGTGAACATACTTTATGGCACATTTGTGAAACTCAGGAGTTCACACAAGGGACCTGCACCACCTTCTCTCCTCCTCAGGATTGTACTCCTCATCTACTGTTTCAGAGGAATTTAGGGCACAATCCAGAAGTGCACTGGGCTGGTCCCTAGTTATTCTGGAAAAGGCTTGGGGCAGCCTAAGTCAGCACAGGCAACATCTGTCCCAGGACAGATGGACCTGGGCTGCCCTAGCTGGGCCAGCCTAGGCAGTTTAGGAGAGGCATGTTTAGGGCATGTTTAGCATTGCCTGGAGCAGAACCTGTTTCCAGAAATTCCCTCTTCCAGCTCCTCAGAGTTATACCATCTCCAGAGCAGGTACAGTATGTCACAGAAGTGAGTACACCCCTCATATTTTTGTAAATATTTTATTATATCTTTTCATGTGACAACCCTGAAGAAATGACACTTCGCTACAATGTAAAGTAGTGAGAATAATGCTTGTATAACTGTATAAATTTGCTGTCCCTTCAAAATAACTCAACACACAGCCATCAATGCCTAAACCACTGACAACATCAGTTGAAAAGTGGTATATAAATACTGTACAAGATGGATGGATGGACGGACGGACAGACGGACGGACGGACAGACAGACAGACAGACTGACTGACTGATTGATTGATTGATTGATTGATTATAAGGCAGGCATTAAGCTGTTCCTTGTTCAGTGTGATCTGAGGGGGTCTCCTCAGGAGCAAGCTCTCCCCAGGTGTCACTGACCTGGTGCCTACTGAGCATGCTCTGGAGCAGTTAGGGCAGCCCAGGCTTCCTGACTCTCTGGATCCAGCATAACTTTCTGTTCTGGAGTCAGAATAGTTGGGGCAGCCCAGCCCAGGCTCTCCTCACTGCCTTAACTCTGGATTGTGCCCTTAGAGTTGGAAAGTTTCAATTATTATTGTGGAGGTGTGTAAACCATATTAACTTTTATGCTGTAAAACAACTTTGTCCCAGTTTGGAGCACTGAAATCCCAGTTTTAATTTCAAAAGCAGAAAAGGTTACATCCATGGTTCAAGATCTGCTTCGGAAATGTGACCTTCCTGGCCTTCTTGACCAGAGAATCTGTGACATTCTCCAGGCTCAGCAGCAACATGTATAAATACAATTCTTCTGTATCCAATAGACTTGGCATCCATCAGTCTTGAATGACTATGGTATAGTGCTCGACACTGCATGCAGAAAGGCCTGGGTAGATTGATACAGAGGATAGGCTGTTACCCAAGCAGCAAATCCCCCCTCTCCACATCACTGAAATAGTCCAATGGAATGGCAGAGCTATTGGTTCCAGCTGCGTCGCAGAGCTGGGCTAAGGACAGGAGTTCACCCTGTCTTGTGGGGACCCGGGTCTCGAACCCTGGCCTGCTGACACAGGCCACTGTCTTAACCACTTGCACCACCCACAGCCCATATCCAATAGACTAAGCAGAAATAAAATATTGACCATGTCACAGATGCCACAGTTTGCCATCAGACCTAGCATTTACTCTCCAGTATTTGAAACATTCAACTTACTTCCTATGCCTGCTCCTATGAATGAGAAGTCATTCAACTTCTCCTCCATGTTCCTAGTGGTTTTCAGAAAATCCGTAAGACCTCAAAAGGAAAGACGTCAAGAAGCTGGGATTGTAGAAAACTTCCTGATAAACCCTGGGTGTTGATGCCAGCCATTGGTTTTCCATTACTGAGATCTCTATTTTGTGGTGTCTGTATTTATCACAAATCCTTCCTACGTGATAGTTTCAGAGGGAATTTGCACTGATATCTGTGTGATGCTAAGAACTCTAAGGACATGGAAGCAATGGACTGAAGGAAATGTCAGTCTTTGGTGAACTCGGAGATAAATCAGACCCGTTAGCAACCATACTTCTGAGAAGAAAGATTATGGGCCTTAGATATATACCTAAAAGAGTGTGATGCTGAAGTCTAGTCAGGTACCAGAAATAACTTCTAAGAAGAAAATTCAAGGAAAAAAAAACTTCACAAGGAAGTTCAAGCTAGATTTGAAGAATGCTTGTTGTTTTGTTGCTTTTTTCTTAACTGAGATTTTCAAATCACCTCTGTTGTCTTATCTACTCCTGTATCAAAGTCCTTGTGGTCAATATATTTGCTTGATCTGTTCCTCAATAACCATAAAAATGAAACTACATACACAGCTAGTAACAGACAAGCATCCTGTGAATGCCAACACATACAAGTTATGTGCTTCAAGCTTCAGTTTCTTGGTCACCTCAAGCAAATATTTCTGTTAATTTGTTGACTGGAAAATAAGATTTAAGAGTGCTGAGTCTGGAATAAGTAAAGGCAGCAAGTTGTGACTATGTAATAAGCACAGCTGAGTGTGGTGTAAAAATATTGCTTGCAAATATATCTCAAGTTAGTTGAGTTTAATGTTGTCACTGGGCTGTGCGTGGCGCAAGAGGTTAAGACGCTGTGCCTGTTAACCACCAGGCCAGGGTTCGAGACCCGGGTCGGCCCCACAAGACAGGGTGAGCTCCTGTCCTTAGCCCAGCTCTGCGATGCCAGCTGGATCCAATCGTATTGGTTCTGCCTTTCCATTGGACTAATTCAGTGGCGGGAGAGGGGGGATTTGCTGCTTGGGTAACAGCCTATTCTCCATAACAATCCAACCCAGGCTTTCGTGCTTTGCATGCAGCGTATGCAGCGCCAAGCATGATACCATAGTCTTTCAAGACTGACGGAGGCCTGCTTATAGTTGTCACTAGAGTTTGTGTGAGGTCACGCAAAGCAGAGAGCAGGATATCACTTCCACGATGGACCACATTCTAGGCAGTTGGCAGGGCAACAACCCTGGTGATAGGTGTGGAAATGTACCCTCTGGTATTTTGGGCATAACTTTTCAATAGAAGAGAGATAATTCATTCCTTTTTCATTGCTTTCTGCTATAAATTATTCATCTAATGGTATATGATTTTGGTCTCTCTTCTCTCTCTCTCTCTCTCTCTCACACACACACACACACACACACACACACACACACACACAGAGAGAGAGAGAGAGAGAGAGAGAGAGAGAGAGAGAGAGAGAGAGAGAGAGAGAGAGAGTATTACCTTACTAACACCATATTAATTCCATGCTGTGACATAATAATACCTCATTGGCTCTTTGAATAATAGTCTCATTTGTTCATTTTATATTAAGGAAATGTATTTTTAACTTACATAAGTTGCAAGCTTGTTTTCTGGTCTTTTGGCCATAAGTTTTGATAGATATTAAACTCCAGTTTTTTATTGTATTCTGATGTAAATTATGCTTCAAATTCTGTACAACATGATAATATTAGTCCTAAAAAAACACACCATGATTTCTACAATTAAACAACTCAAAAGCGGGGTAGAGTGGGGTCCAGGCAGGGAAGGTGGTGGGGGGACAGGGGTGGTTGCAGTGGGATCCAGGCAGGGAGGGGGCTTCCTTGGGGGGAAGGGGTTTCTATTGAGATGGTCCAGGAGGGGATTTCCCTCCTACCTAATGGTAGTGGCTGCAGGAGGTTCAGACATAGTGGCTGGGAGGCCCAGAGAAGGATCTTTTGATCATGGAGTACTTGTCCAGATGTGCACAAATTGTGTGTTTTATGATTTGTTCTAATATCTTCCCCGGGATTGAAGTCAAACAGAGATGTCTGTAATTACCCAAGTCTTCCCTTTCCCCTTCTTAAAGATTGGGACTACATTTGCCCTCTTCCAGTCCAGTGGCACTTCTCCACTCCTCAAGGATTTCACCTGTTGCCCATCTTTCTTCAGGAGCATCCCCATCCCTCATTTCTCCACCTGTTTCTTTGGGCATATCTAAAGAAGCTCTTAATATATAAGCCATTATACAATATATAAGCCAATTCTGATTTGCTATGCAACATTGTGAGGAAAACCCATTCATTATGATCCCTGTTTGGTGTGTATCATCCATCTACCTAATCCAGATAGAAGAAAAAGGAACCAATGGCATTCCTGGAGAAAAAGCAAAACACTAAGATTTTTCAGGAGCAGTGATATGTCTGTAAAGTGTCCCTCCTCCTTGCCTCTCTCTCTCTCTCTCTCACACACACACACACACACACACACACACACACACACACACACACACACAACATCTGAAATACTAAAATTTTCCTTCCCTATCTGTCTTACACAGACTATACTTTTTAATCTCTGATAGTTGGCTATGGCTACAATCCAGAGTAACTATGGGACGTTTTACACCAACATAGTTACAGTGCCACCGATGGAAAACCTATGAGAAATGCATAGAGCAATCCAGTGCCTCTTATGTCTTTCAGTAATTACTCTGGATTATAGGGTAAGGCTCTGAATCATTCATCAGATCTTGACATTGTTACAACTAATGAGGATTTTATTTGTAATCGTAATCCCTTTAGGCTTCTTGAGGGATGGTTATCATCTACCACCTCCAATTTTCACTGTGAAACAGGTTTTTAAGTAGGCATCAGATTCTGCATGCCTGGTGCTTATTATTCAATGCTCAGCTTCCCAAAGTTCCAAGCATGCAGATGGCCATAGTTCAGTGCTCTGAAGCAATCTGTTAATCAATCAACTGTATGAACCACTGCAAGTAGCACGTAAAGCTACACTAGCGCCAGTTCTGTACTGATGCTCTGTCATTCAGTGGTGACCCCAACCACCAGGAGTTGGCGCACAGAAGGAGGCATTCTGAGGTAGGGAGAGGTGAGGAGGAGGCATGGTGGGGCTGGGTCCTGCAGAGCTCAGAAGAAAGTCCTGAATGTCTGAGGGGTGCCTCTGGTACTACATGGACACCATTGATTCTGTGCCAGCTCTATAGTTCCCACAGAATTGAGTAGCCCCATTGTGGGGCTACTTCCCTTATCCAGGAGAAGGTGATGAAAGTCCTCTTCTTTCTAGGAACTGAAAGTGGTGTACTCAGGATAGTGCAGCAGCTCAGGATACTTCAACAGCTATTTTGGTGCTTTGTCACTACTGATGCCACAGGCAGCTTAGGATTAGTCTGTGTATCCCCCTGAAAAATTAAAGGCCTCCAACACTGCAATGTCTTTCCTTGGACCTGCACTAGGTCTTCCCACATATTGTCCCCCATTGTCCTTTTTCTACTTTTCCATTCATCAAGGCTCCAATACTAGACATGAGGAATGGAGGGTTGAAAGGGAGGAAGTGACTGAAAGGAGGTAGAGGTTGGGAATGGGGAATTCCTCACATCTTGCCCAAGCTAACTGGGCAAGAGACACTCTTTCTAGTGGGTGTTCATCTTTTATTTAGGAGGGGGAGAGTAACTGGCCCTACACACCCCAGCAATGTCTGTCCAAGTGGCTTCTGCTGGTGTTCTTTTGCATTTCAGATTGTGAGCCCTTTTGGGACAGGGACCCATTAGCTATCAATTAGCTATTTATTTATTTATTTCATTTCCTTTGTAAACCACTTTGAGAACTTTCTATTTGAAAAGCGGTATATAAATACTGTAGATAAATACTGTAAATAGATCTCACCTGTAAAATTCCCCCTCCTGCAGATCTGGGTTTAAATACATGAATTCTGCAACCATTACCTATATTCCAAGCCTTACCAATGCCTTTCCATTTGAAAAGTGCAATAAAAATGATGTTCTTTCTTTTTTAAAAGTCAGTCTTCAGAGCTTTTCTTTGCCGAAACCATTCAAAATTATATCCAATGTTCTGCAGTTATTATTCATCAGGATTTTTTTCCCTCCCTCATGTTGCTCTTCAAATGCTTCTCTGTACCTCAGTCCATGAATATAATTTATGAGTGAAATGTATGTTCACAAAGAGCTAGCAGCTACACAAGACTTCCGCATCTTAAAGCAACAAAAGAAATTAAGAATGGGTAAACCACTTAAATACAGTTTCTCCAATTTTTTTCCCAGCAAATTTGAATGATGGAGTTCCAGTATATCTTGTAAGTTTTTGAATTTTTTTTTATTTTGCATTGTCAGGTTGTTTCATAATTAGGACTGTCCTCACACTTCATCCATCCCTTACTTTTAACAACTGCATATTAAAGAAAACAACTTTTAAGACTTTTTTCTCCCAACTGACAGGTATCTTGTAAGTTTTGTGGTGGGAAGAGTTGTAACAGTTAAATCTGCTCCAGTGTTGTGCAAAAAAGTAAGGTTACCCTTGTTGAGAATAAGGTGATCCTAAAGCATATGGTGATCCTAAAGCAGCAATCTTCTCTGTCAGCAGATTTCACAATATTCTTCCCCCCCAACATAGCACTTTCCACAATCTACCTATTGGAAGTACCACAAGAAGTCACTAGGAAGTTGTCATTGCTAGTTCTAAAGTGACAGATTCACTTGTATGTCATCACAGAGTGGGCTGCTTGTTTATATAATGAAAGGATTATTCCTACCAAAACAGGTGTTTTTGTTTAGCTACATTAGCAAAGTATAGCTGCCCACCATGTGCCACCCCCCCTGTGAAGGATGCCATGATATAGGTTCATTTTCACATTGTCATGCTGAGTAGATAGCAAGCTGTCAGAGTAAGTTTTCCCTAATTAAGGATGATGAAGATTTTTGCTTTTTAGTTTTTAAAAAACATCCAAAGCTATTTGGTACTATCATAGTCTTCACCTTGATGCAAAACCAAGCTCATCTCTAGTCAGTGGTGTAGGTAAAAACAAAAGGAGCCTTGGAGGGGGAGCAAAACAGACCCATCTGCCTCTGTTTCACTTCTTCCACCTGGAATGGCTCTGAAAAGGAGGGTCCCCTTGCATGCCTCCCTCCAAGAATGACAGATCGTCCTCCCTCTAGCTATCCCTCTAAAAAGTCCATCTCTTGTGAGTTTTAATCAGAACTTGCTGTGCCAATATGGAAGGGAAAATAAAAGTTTGGACTTAACCATTAACCAAACGAAGATTTTGCTCTAAGCAGGAAGAACGTAGCTCACCCCAATTCCTTAGCTGCACAGAAAGGAAATGGAAACTCCTAGCCACCGGGCAATGTGGTGGACTGGTTAGAGTACCTTAATAGTATTGGATTCAAATTCCTATTCAGCCATGAACTTCACTGAGTGGTCTATCTTGAGATGTTTTCACAGAGCATATTTCAGGTTTTCTGGTAACTAGTGCAAAACAGAAAGCTGTGCACTTATAATAGCCTATATGTACTGAAACAGAAATAAAACAACAGCTCAAGCTTACTAATGGTTTTCTTTGGAGGCTCGTTGAGGGAGAACTTGAAAGTTTTTATCTGCTGTGAAAATCCCAAAGGCTGAAAATGAGAGTTTAACAAACCTGCAAAATCTTGTTGGCCACAGATTATAGAAGGACAATGGAAATGTGTATATAAATCCTAGGAAGTAAAATCTCTCTCAAAATCTTCTCAATGCTCTAAGGAAATACATAATCTATATTTTCATATTTTTCATCATTTATTATCCACTGGTAGTGTATAATGCTTTGAAAATATTCGCAGATAATTCATTTGGGATATTTTAAACTGGGGTATGAATTTCCTGCTGTGTTTACTCTGACAGATATGAGTAAGATGCAATCCCTATGTCAGAAGTAAAATGTCTTGCCTCATGTGAGATGCACATGAATTCCTGTGACAAAACTGCAGTGTGAACACACCTGCCTGAACACTTCAGTTGTCTTTCCGTTAAAAACATGCTCTTGTGTTGTAATGAAAACAAAGAAAAAGGTAGCAGGAAGTATCATCAAGATGTGTTCCCACTTTATGGGTTCTCAGATGGGCAGACCTGTCAAGTGTGAGCAGATACTCCCAATGAGCTGATATGGGAGACCATGTAAGGCAATTAATGATGAGCTAATTACCAACTAATGCTACAGCAGGTGGCTGTTCTACTCCAGCTGCTCAAAGCACCTGCTAATAACTTGGCTGTTACCTTTCAGCCCTCTGCATTGTGTAAGTGTAATCTGATCACATCTTTTATAGAATAGGTGAAACTCAAACCATATTTAGCAACATTTATAATTTGAATAGGTGGATAAAATAGAACTAGCATTTAAAATGATCCAAAAATACAGATAGTGATTGATCAGGGACAGCAAGGAAAATATTGGATTGTTGCTGGTCAATAGAATCATAGAATCCTAGAGTTGGAAGGGACCCAGTTAGGTCATCTAGTCCAATCCCCTGCCTGCAGCAGGAAAAGTAGGTGGAGCTGGAGCATAAGGATCTTATGGCTCAACTCTGATGGTTGTAGATTCAACTCTGCATCAGGCTGCAACACTTGTAGGCAAAATTATGAGTAAACAGGCAATTAAAAGTTGATTTTAATCTTATATGCATAGCTCATCAGCAGTTATCCCACACTTGAAAACAAGGACCTATTTTGATGAGTAGGGTACAAAAGTAGGATTCCTTTGCCCACATTTCAGAAGATGCTCAATTTCATAATTCAGGCAGGTCAGGGTGAGGATAGGTGGTGACAAGAGCAGGTGAATGGCAAACAAGTCAGGAAAGGGCAAATGATTGGCAACAATGCCCACCAAAAAAGTTAAAGTGTGCGCAGTTTAAAGTGTCGGCGGTTAAAAGTTAAAGTGTCCGCGGTTGTGCCAACATTGGTGCTTGTGCAGTGCCTGCCCTGAGCTTCAGGGCAGGCACTGCACAAGCGCCAACGTTGGCGCAACCGCGGTGCCTGTATAGAAGCTGGCCGGCCAGCTTCAGGGCAGGCATTGCGCAAGCGCCAATGTTGGTGTAAGCACGGTGCCTGTACTAAAGCTGGCTGGCCAGCTTCAGGGCAGGACTGCGCAAGTGCCAATGTTGGCGCTTGCGTTGGCTCTTCCTCAGGGCTAGCCAACGTTGGCGCTTGCGCACAAGTTAAAGTGCGTGCACTTTAACTTTTTTAAAATTTTCGGCCACCACAGTGCTGCTACCGTATCGGTAGTGGCAGGGAAATAACAACATCCGGTTTGGGCAATCTGGCCTGAACTGATAACAGCCCACCTGTGCCCTTGCTTGGATTCACACAAATCTGAGTTAATTTGCTATCACACATCCAAACAGATCCACCACCCATGATATGAAGGGGTACCTCCACATCAGCCCACTGCAATATTCAGGCCCTTTTGTTATTGTTGCACAAACTAGGGGGAAATAGGATCCTATTCCTATGATCAATAAAAGGCGCATTTTACTCTAAAGAGGATCTTTTGATCCTCTTTACACAGAGACAGCAGGTACAGAGAAATTATTGTGCTTACACATGCACACAAATTTGTGAAATTATACAGTCGCCTTATGCAGTACAGTATCTTTATGATTCTCTCTTTTGCTTATCAGAAGCATTTATGCATATTTGGTAGTCCTGTGAACTCCTTTGTGACTAAACCTGCTACGTACTTCACTCTAATTGTGAATCATAATGACTGAGAAAGTGCTAATGCTTTGCTTGTGCTTGGAGGCTCCTCTTCTGAAATATACACAAGGGAGATATTAGCATGACTGGGCTGTGTTTACACTTTGGTGTTAAAAGAGTTTTGTTTAACTACCTCTTCACAGCTGCTCAAGAGCTACTGCAGTAAAAATGTCCAGTGTAAACAGATTTTTTAAGCATTGTTTTTTCCCCGTCCTTTTGGCTGCTAACTCATAGATCTATAGGCTTGGTCTTAAAGTGGGGAGAAGAACCTCAACCATTTAAAATGCCATGATTCACATCACTCCCAAAGATAATGGAATCTGATTTTTGATGCTTTGAGGCAAGAGTGTGAAATATGTGGGTCTGGTATTTCAACATGAATAAAGGAAATACTGTGGTACCTCACGTAACAAGTGCCTCGCTTAACAAGTGATCCACATAACAAGCAAAAATTTCTCTAAGATTCTGCCTCACATAACAAGCGTTGCTTCACTTAACAAGCACACTTGTTGGCAATTGGGGCAGATGCGCTGGACAGCAGCCCTTTTAAAAGGTGTCAGGGCTGCCTAGCGTGCCTGCCCATAGCAAAAGCAACATTTCTGCGCTGTTCCTCCTGTGGCCAGGCATCCCGCTGGGTAGACAGCTGTGGAGAAAAGGGAAGCAGCTCAGGGCTACCCAGAAGGGAGCAGAGGAGAGAGAGGCTCAGGATGAAGAGAAGGAGAAGTGGGGAGACACTTTGAAAGTGTCTTTAGGATGTCTACCCATGTCTACCTAGAAGTAAGCCCCATTGTGTTAAATGGGGCTTACTCCAAGGAAAGTGTCTTTGGGATTGCAGCCTAAGTAGACTTCATAAGATCATGCACATTGAATGCATGTTTTGAATTCAATTACAGTGTTTCGTCATCATTTTTACATCCAGTTAATATTTTTATATGAATATTTTTGAGTTGTGGAACCAATCGTCCGAGTTTCCAATATTTCCTATGGGAAAATCTGCTTCACATAAAGAGCATTTCACCTAACAAGCATGCTTCCAGAACGAATTAAACTTGTTATGTGAGGCACCACTGTAACTTAAAAACAAAGTTACCAAAACAAGGTTGCAAGAAAGGGAGGGCTCCTGTACCTTTAATACTAGTGTAGCAGAGAGGACTCCAGTATAATCTGGTTTGTATGGTTTGATCTATCTCTCAACATTTCTTTTCCACTGCCACCCATAACTACAGAATATGAACTTTATTCACCTAACATCTGACCAGAGTTGGCTTAATCATGATGGTTCCCTCTGATGAGTTCAACACTGCCAACCTCCTATTACTTGCAGCTGCTTCCTCTTGAAGCATCTGACCTCCATATCTTCTTTTAAATTCAACTAAGGCTGCAATTCTAAAGACACTTTCCTGGAAGTATGACCCATTGAACTCAATAGGGCTTACTTTTGAGTAGACATGGTTAGGATTATGCTCTAAATGTCTAGGCAGTGGGTAGCTATCTCTGCCTTCCTACCAGGTGCTAAGCTGGCTTGCTTGCAAAGCCACCACTTATGGTCTGTTACTTTCAAAGCTCTCTGCAACAGGATGAAAAGCAGCTGTGGCTTGTTCTGTCTCAGCATGAGCCTCCATCATGCATCCTAACCTGCCTGCCTCAAAATAATCTCTTCAATGACAAATAATATCTGGCCACCTTGGGACCATTGCAGTGGGCAGGGAATCCCTGCTTTCATAGCTGGTGGGGAAAAGCAGCAACCTTTAGACATCAGCATCCCATTCTGGGCTGCCAGTCCATTCAACAGCCTCATGCAGTACAGGGTGGGAGGAGAAGAAGTGGTTACCCAATTGGACAGGAGTGTTTTTCCTTCCCTTCAAAGTACGTGAACTTAGGTATGAAGCTGCAGGAGGGATATTGAAGATGCCCCTGAAAGGTTCACTCATGGTGCTTTACAATGAAGATGTGGAAGTGAGCCGCAGCTTGTCAGTCAGAAGGCTGCTGTTCACTATAAAAATGTATCACTTGACTTTACTTCTGCAGCTATTGAACATTATCTCAGAACAAGGAAAATATTGTTGCTAGTGATCCAATCCTGACATTCGCACATGTGAATCGATACATGGAAAGTTTAATCTTACAAACTGTCAGGATCACAAACAGAGTGTGAATTTTAATGACAGAGAAGCAAACATATTCATTGCAGGAAAGGTTACCACTGGAAGGACTAATCTGACTTCTACAAACTGCAGGGAAGACTTTTTGCACATTGACCTTAAAATATGTCCACACTCTTTCTTTCTTTCTTTCTTTCTTTCTTTCTTTCTTTCTTTCTTTCTTTCTTTCTTTCTTTCTTTCCATATGAAGCCCTAACATTTCTTGGCAATGAAACACTTCTCAGAGTAGGTCTCCCAACCCCAGTCCTGGAACCAGATGTGGCCCTTGGCGAGCCTTCCATCTGGCCCTCAGATATCCAGCCCTTTGACAAGCCCTGTAATTCTCCAGAGGCAGGGTGACCAGATTAAAAAAGGAGAACAAGGTCTTGGATTCCTCTCAACCTGGCCTTTCCAGCAGACAGTGGCACATTTGCCTACTCACAAGTAAAGCCGGGCACTTTCACTTTTCCATGGAGCTCAAGGCATATTTTTGATTTTTAGTTTTTTGGCCATAACTTTTGATAGGACGGAGATATCTCAAAATGGATTTCTGCATTGGATTTTGCTCTTCAATATGAATCCAACGACATATGAATTTATGGGAAACTTCACACCATTGTAAAGTTCCAAAATAGAGGACAATGAAGCCCTTTTGGAGGACATCCGGACAGAAGGCTTAAAAAGAGGACAAGTCTGGAAAAATCCAGTCATATAGTCATACTATCCAGAGGCAATGGGAGCTCTGCTCTTCACACACAGAAAACTCTAGGCTAAGGAGAGCAATCCTGGGCCAGTAAGAATGGCCCAGCTGTGCTGGCCCAAGTAGGCTATATCCAGAGTAGAAAGTTGAGCCAAATCCACAGGACTAGGAAGCTGCTGAGCACCAAGTGGCACCTGGGGAGGGGTTGCTCCCAGGAAGACCTGCCACAGATCACACTGAACAAGGAACAGCTATGGTGCCTGCCTTATAAGAAAGCCCAGGAGGCCCTGACAACCAGTGGATCAAGGGGCTTGTTCATGTGGTATGCTATATCCTGAGGTTGGTGGGCTGTCATAGTTGTCCCATATCCTGAGTTTGAGAGATTGGGGTTGCAGTTAGCCCAAGTGCACTTCAGGATTGCAGCCAATATTTCTCATGACCCAATTTTTATAGAACGGGGTCCACTGCAAGTTACCAAATGATACTTCTGGTTGCACAAGTCATGACCCATATCATTTGCACATTGTGCCATGTTGTACCAAATAATTCATTGTGGAAACTGCCTGCAAGGTGTTTTGGGGCACGACACAGCCAGTGTGATCTTGGAAGCAGTTATTGTTCACACCTTATATTGCCTTGTAGGCAATGTCATAGCTAATGATTGCGTAGCCTGGTGCAAAGCTTAAAATGTTATCCTAAGTGTGATGTCACAACAGGAAGTATTGTCATCCTCAGGTATTTTTAATAAGAAAATTGAGGAAAAACCTTCCTCCTTTTCCTCTTCAGTTCACCACCCATTTGCTCTGCTAGTGGCATAGCTAAAGCATATATTTGGTATCTGGATTTGTAGAAGATTTTGTTTTCCCCTTCTCACAACATCAAAATCAAATTTAATTAAATAAAAACATGAAAACTGTGTCCCTTATTAGTAGTGGGGAAAAGAGGATTGGTTATTCTTTTCCTGCTAAATGTCAGAGGAGCACCACTTAGAAGAGCCTGCATACCCAGATAGCATGGGTATCTGTATAATGATATATGCATATGGAAATGAGAGCTGATTCATATTATCACCATTTTAGTTCCATGCAGCATCAGAATTACATTTCATTTAGCCTCAACCAGTGTCATGGGAAAGTTTTGAGTTAAGAAAATCCGCTTTTTGTTCCATAGAGTTTTGTATTTTCGTTTTCTATTAATTGGCCATAATATTTGCCAGAATATAGATAATGGTTTGATTCAGTGCGTTCTGCATTAAATTACCTTTTCAATGACATATAACATGATGGTGTTATCATTCACATATACCCAATTTTTCACAATTTTAGCCATTAGTATCAAGCTCAGCTTGTTGACCCCTAAAGCTTGCTACCCAGTGCAACTGCATCCCCTGCCTGCCCCTAGCTATGCCACTGCTTGTACCTTTCTGATGATGGCAGGCCTGGGTTACCATATAGAAGGGAGGACAGAGTACCTGTATCTTTAACCATTGCACAGAAGAGGGAATTTAGGCAGGTTTGGCTCAACATAGAAGGGTTTAAAAAGTAGGACCTGGCTAAATTTCCTCTTTTATATTATGCTTAAAGGTAGAGGCACTCTGTCCTCAATTCTATATGGTCACCCTGCCCACCATAGATGCCAAGATGGGGCACAAAGGTAAACAGTTAAGAAGTGCTGTCCTAGCCAAAATGTATACTCACAGGTACTCTGTCTTTAATCAGAACCAGTACACCATGGGCAAGTTTTTGTAATGGAAATGTGCAAGATCTGTCAAGAAGCAACTTCACTGCCTAGTAGCAATTTCATTTCCCGCTATGGAGTCAAGGAGTGCATTTAAGTCCTCTTAAAGGGGAGGAGGACTTGACTTGAGTCATATCAAGTCAGAAAGGGATGACTCAGTGACTTGGGAAGTGCTCCCAACATGATTCAATTTTAAGGTGAGTCACGAGAGGGGGGGCGGGCAGTGAATCCTGATGTAATTCGAGTCAAGCCCTGCTGGATTTTTTCATCACTGGTAAGCAGCAACACTCAGCTTTATTGTTGCATGAAAAAGAGAAAGATGTACATATCAGGCTTTATGTTTAGCTGATATAGTAACACTGTATGAAACAAGCTTCTTCTGCAATTATAAAAAGTCTACATGTAAAAATGAATTATGGCAAATAAACAAATATTAAGTTAATATCTTTAGAACTCTCCTTGTGGTCTACTTGGAAGTATGCTTCATTTGTCATGTGTATTAGGGGAAATAAAAATCATTTCAGAATGAAAGTTATATCAATGAATATGGGGCTTGTTTGCACAATCAGGGGTTTAAGGGTTATGAAATCACAATTTTATTTCTCAATTACCCAGGCTAAGAGATGACACCTCTAACCTTCAACAATATGGTGTCCATCATTCATTGAGCATTGTCATTCTTTAAGAAACTATGGATTCCAGAGCACTACCAGGTTGCTGTGGGTCCTGTGACAAAACCCGGCTCTGGGCCTGCCCTTCACATGGCTGTCACTAACTACTGGGGCTTAAGGTAACAGTGAAGCAAGCCCTCTGATGAGTGTAGACCTTAACCAGTGCCTCCTTGCTGAATCTTAATTCTGCATTAACACCCACAAGGGATACCAGCACTATGATTGCTTACCTGACTACCTATCCAAGAGAGGCAATGGCTCCTTAATAAGTTTAACTAATTTTATTGGATGAGTGGTGCAGCAAGCTACCCTGAAGCCTGAGGCAATGTTAACCTAAATGATGTCCTCTGTGTGTGATGGTTGCACCCAGAGATTTTTAAAATGAAAAAATAAAAGATTTGCTTCCTCTCCCCACAACTGCAGTCCCCTGCTGCTTAACCCTTAATTTTGGGGGATTTGGATGAAACTGCTGGAATGAGTAAAATCTGCAGTTGCTCCCATTTTCGGGTACTGAGGTTTGGACAATTCAGTGATGGCAAAGTCTTCCCACATTCATTGCTGAGATATTGATATGAGCAAGGACTGGGAGCTTATTGACCTTTTCTGCTCCTGCAGCAGCTGCCAGTGTGGACTCCAACATTTGCTTCCAGATTCTTCTCTTCCATGTGTGATATTTTTCTACACTGAAATAAATTCTGTGTAGGAGAGAAATGTATATGCTGTCACTTTTGATTTGCAGCATAAGTGCTTATTTTGCCACCAATATGTGGTGTGGGAAGTCTTTGCATTCTAATAAATTCACAAACACCACTTCAGAAATGCCAGTGTATTTTCTATAGTATATATATAGAATATATTTTTTTTGGGGGGGGGAAGCTGGATGGTTGGGCAAAACAAGATGTGACAGGGGTCACTAGCCATATGCCTGCTCTTGTCATACAGTATATAAAATGGGTGTGAGAAAATCTGTTCTTTAAACAGAAAGTTGCACAGGAGAGGACTGAAGCCGCTCCCCATCATATCTCATTGCATTGCTTTGCCTGAAGCAGTTGTTGCCCATCTAACATCCAATACTCACAAACACCATTTCAGGAATGCCAGTGTAGTTATACTGTCATATATATACATATATGTCTTATATATTGTCATCAGGGATGGGCCCAGCCACCCCCAAGATCCGGTTCACCGGAAGTTGGGGGCGGGGCTGGGGTCAGGGGCGGGGCTGGGGTCAGGGGGTGGGGCAGGGGCACGGTGGGGGCAGGGCAAGGGACGGGCCCCAACTGCGCCGCACTGCGCATGCACCAGAAGACTCAGAGCGTGGCTTCAGGAGACTCAGTGCGCTAGCCGTGCTTCAGGAGACGCGGCGGCTGCTGCTGAACTGGTCCCCGCGGTTCTTAGCAGCAGCGACTCTGGCTAGTCTACCAGCAGTCGCCCCGTGGGAAGATCCGGTTCAGGCGACTAGGCCCGAACCGGCATCTGCCCACCACTGATTGTCATACATTGTCTTATATTGTCATATAGAGGGTGATTGAAAAGTAACTCCCTATTTTAAAATACTTATAAATGACAAGATAGGGAGTTACTTTTCAATCACCCTGTATATTTGTATGTGTAAAGTCCCTTTTGGGGAGTGAGGCAGCTTTAGGCTTGGGACAAACAAGATGTGGTGATGAGTCACGCTGGGAGAAAATTGTTGCTTAAACTATTGGTAGGGAGGTATAGGTGAGGTATTGGTGAGATACAGTGAGGTGAAGGAGGTTTAGGTGTGTGTGTGCTCGCATAGACACGGAATGATTGCTCCATTGAGTGTAATTTCAGAGTGGTGACATAGCCAGTGTTTCCTACCAAACAGTCTTATATTGTCATCTGAAATGTATAATCTTTTATTATCTTTTATTGTGATCTGAAATCTTATTCTGTCATCTGAAATAATCTGTAGCCTGGAATGTTTCAGTTAGCTATCTAGCCTGATCCCAAAGTACTGTAATGGGAAAATTTGGTGTCTTGCTATATATATACACACATATATACACACACAAACACACACAACCCTTTTCTTTCAGACACCACTTTTATTTCCTTGGTTCTTGTAAAGGTAGCCATACCTTAGGATTTTTATAAAGAACAAGACCACTGAATACGGGTTGAGTGTATATCTGAAAATCCCAGGCAATACACTCCACACAAGATTAATTAAAAGTGGCAATACACTCCACCAATAATTTTACATAAGAGAGAACTAAAGGTTCTCAGTCATCAGCTATGAAGATAGGCACAGAACCAGTTTTTAAAAATATCTATACCCAACTTACTCTTACCAAAATCCTCAAACACAAGCAAAATCAGGCTTGAAAAAGAGCAGGAAGTAAAACCTAGGACATATAGAAGAGCAGGCAAACATTAGCTCCCATGCCCTTCCTTTTATATATCTTCTCTTTCCCCTGAAAAAGGTTATCTTAACCCCATGACTTACTCCAGCTTGCAAAATTGACTTCCCTACAAGAAAGCAGGACAGAGAGAAGGCACCAATACTAGAAACTTAGCATTCTTCAATCTTCCTTATATCCTTTAACATAGCTCTACTTGCCAACCTTGTACAATTCCTATATCTTTACAGGTCTCCTTATCTTCACTTGGTGGAGGTCCGAACCATTCCCATTGCAATTCAGAGCCATGGTATTAACTCCATACCTCTTAGATCTGTCAAAAAGAGGGAACCACTGTTGACACCACACTGTGCCCTTGAGGGATCATCCACTTTTGTATGACATTTCATTCTGAACTCAAGGAAAACTAACAAGGATTAAACCCTGGTTTCCCATGGATCACAGAGGCTCATTCATGTAGCAGGAAAACATGGTTTCCTATTATGACTCACACCACTAAGGAAAGTGAGAGTGTGACAGCTAGGAGCAGGACCTTCTCAGTGGTTGCACCCCAGCGCAGGAACTCCTTTCTCATGGAATTTATAACTGCTCCCTCCTTGCAGAGTTTTCAATGGGGCCTGAAGTTTATGTATCAAAACTTTTAATTAATGGAGAGAGTGGTGGGTTGTTCTAGGGCAGGGATGTCCAAACCCCAGGGCCAGATGCAGCCCATGACAAGCCTCAGTGTAGTCCATGGCAAGACCCCGCCATCCGGTCCTCTGGCAAGTCTTGTAATCCCCCAGATCTGTCTCTAATACACTTTTATATGTAAATTTATATAAATTTGAAATTTAAGTCATTTTTCCGGTCACTGACACAGTATTAGAGAGATGATGTGGCCCTCCTGCCAAAAAGTTTGGACATCCTTGTTCTAGGGTGTGAGGTAGTTTTTAATATTTTTAAAAATGTTTTAAATATATTTGATTTTGTGTGCTTTTACTATGTTGCTAACTGCCTTGGGTCTACATGCAGAGCACGGCAGGATATAAGTCCTATAAATAAATAAAATAATTAAATAAATTATGCCTAAACCAGGCCTCTACCTTTAAATCACTTCTTCATGCTTTGCTTACGTGGTTCCATAGAACGGGGCTGTCACAATAGCAAGCCAAATCCTATAATTTGATAACAGTGACAGTCCTTTGATAAAATTTAACTCTTGTAAGTGGAGTGGAGTACCCCATTTAGAAAAAGTAAGGTATCTCTTTATGCAAAAATAGAGCTACCCAATCACCAAGAAAACGATACATATTTCTGAAGAGACTGAGTGATGGATGGTGGTTCTTCAGATGTTGCTCGGTGGTTCATTTGTTTCTGCTTTGATATTTATGAAGAAGGAACAGCAGTGACCAAGAGCTGAACAATGAAAAGCTCCAACCTCACATGAGGAAGTGTATGAGAGTCTAAATTACAAGCTACAATTGCGACATCAAAAACTGTATCTTGTTTTCTTGAGCAGAGACGCAAGCGTCGGAAGAGAGGAGGCAATTTGTGCGCTAATGGTCTCAAGGCTACAACAGAACCAGACAAATGTGCCTGTTAAGGAAAATATTAGGCTTTATACAGAGAGACGGTTACCATCACTTTTGTTTCTGTTTATTTTCTGACTCAGTGAGAAATTTAAGAGGGAAAAAGTTCCAGGCTTCTGTGGCTGTTCAAAGAATCATTTGCATAATGATAACAAAGAATCCTTATTCAATTCATTTTTAGGTGGGCAAACAGAAAAGCACTGTCAGTGTACACGACCAAATGATAGTCAAGCTGGATGTGATGTGAGTTGTCCGTGACTGGAACTACCAATATCTTTTTTCTATTTTGGAAAGCATCCATGAGGAGAGGAAATTTTGATCAGACTTGATGTAGAAAAAACAAGCATTTTCCCCTTTACTGCTTGCGTGACTAATTAAAGCCGGTGGCTCTGCTGGGGTCAGCAGTGCCAAAATGGTGAATTTTCATCATCTTCCCCTAAGTTCACAGGGGCTGCAGTGGGTCTCTTCCAATCTGCACAGTCTATTTTGTCAGTTCATACTGGAATACTCTGTTTCTGGCTTTTCAACCCAAAACAGAGCATGGGATGCCCGCGTCACAGCACATTTGCAGAACTCAGTACAGGTACTGGGAAAGCAATAGATTCCTTAAATACCAAGATTTGTGTTAGGTTGGTACACATTTTTTTGAGTAATAGAATAGACTTCTGAGCAGAAGTGAATAAATCATGGGATCAGTTATTTATCTAGACTAACACCTTCAGTGAGGCAGGATCAAGCACACCAACAGCCAAAGCCTTGGCATGTCTACACAGAAGCATGTCTCATTCTGTGCACTGAAACTTATCCCACGGAAGTATGTATATTAATACAGCCATTTATACAGCCATTTATGTAGGTTTGCTATAAATTTCTTCCACAAAATTGTCTCATTTGCCAGTGTGTGAACAAAATCCCCTAAAATTGGATTGTCCCTGTTTTTCAGGACACATGGCAACCCTACATAAAGGGGCACAGTATTCTGCAATGTAAATTATATGCTAATGCAATTTAAGGTAGTATACTCTATCACATTCAGGGCACTTTCTTGTTTTGTACTCTTTTTTTGGCTGTTTGTCACGTGCTGTTTTTGTTTTGTCTTTTGCTGTTTGATTCCAACCAGCATGTAAGCTTTCCCCCTTTAACTCAGCAATGTTTTGGGGCAGTCTGGGGGCTGAGGAGCAGTAACTCCTGGGTGTTAAAAGTTACTATATCCATTTGATGAAAACATGTCTATGTGCTTCCTAGCCTAGCTCAGGCAATTTCCATCAGCCTTGTTGCCTTTTCCATCAGCCATGTTACCTACTACTATTTTAGCAGCCTCCTGTCTTACCCCCATTTTGTTTAATTTCCTTTTCTTAATGGATTTTTAAATAAACTAATTACATTTTGATCCTTGGTCTGCATGGTCCATGTTCATGAGTAATTCTTCAGACCTTCACATTTCCTTCCCTTGCAGATACTACTGCTTGATTTTTAAACCTTGGGAGTGCAGTGCAAATAAATAGCCCCCTCTCTGTCAACTCTCTGCAGCCTATAATGGTGGCAATTGATAGAAACTACCAATGATTTTTCCCCCTTCAACTGCTGATCAGTAAAGGGAAAGCAGGGAACAGGAGGCGGTTATGCTCACTAACCACTAGGCACAGCTTTCCACAGCCAGCTTTCTACCTTTTCTGGCAGATGGTTTGTTGCAAGTAAGGGAAACAGCTGCCTCCATCCAGTTGAATATTACACATAATGGAAGGAAGAGGCGATAAAAATCCTCTTGTCCTCTTCAATAATCAGATAACGCCTGGAGGCATGAAAATGCAGTAACTCCATTTCAGTGGGCAAAGTTATAAATGTTACAGACTATCATAAAATTATCCAGCACTTTTAAAATGCAGGTATGGTATTTGACACCATGACCTCCTCTGCAATGTGAATAAATGCTCAATGAAGAAGTATTTCATTTCATTTGTTTTAAATTTGCCTGCCATTAACTTTGTGTGACCTCTTGTTCTCTAATTAGGGAAAGAACGTAAAATGCAGGGCTGGCTGGCTGTTTTGCAATGCATTTTCTGGACACTCAGCACTTCAGTTGAGTCACCTCTTCAGAGGCTAAATAATCCTAAATTTTATAAAATGTCAGGAGGTACGTTATTTGTTAGGCATTAACATTAAGGCAGCTATTTCAGATCAGCAATGGCTCACATGCCGAGTGTGAATAATGTGTTTGACAACCTTGTAAAATGTCTTTCTTCCTCCCTTTCCCCACCTCTTCCAAAGATAGTTTTAAGAGGCCGGCAGATGTTCAGCATGATTATGTATTTCTGATATTTTAAAAGTTATGCCATTAGAAGCCAGGGCAAGTTGTCATACACATTCATGGAATTTGTTCAGTATTGAAAATGTATCCCACAGGGGACAGCAGTTATCCAGGAGAGCCAAGAGTACCACCAAACACTACCTCAAGTATCAATGGTGATACCATATCACTGGTTCAGAAACACCCATGTAGCTAGTCTGACACAACCTTGTGGCCCAGGGTGACCATATGGAATGGAGGACAGAGTTCCTCTACGTTTAACCATTGCATAGAAGAGGGAATTTATGCAGGTGCAGCTTTTTAAACCCTTTCATGATGGTCTAAACCTGCCTCAATTCCCTCTTCAATGCAATGGTTAAAAGTTACAGGCACTCTGTCCTCCATTCTATATAGTCACCCTGTTGTGGCCAGTTTACAATGGAAACCACCTAACTTAACGAATTTTAATATATAAAGTAATTTGGCTCAGGCTTTCTGAATCTGTCATCAGAAAAGTTGGAGGCTCTCCTAGTTTTGGATTTATTGACATCCAAAATAGGGATCTTTTCACCGGCAAAACTAATTTTCCAAGGGCAAATTCATCATGTATACAACTAACCCTGGAAATAAAACTTTTTCTGCATGTTTGTACATATCTTGTAAACATTTACTCAAAAATTCTGTTTGTTTTCTCACCTCCTTCATATTAAAATTTTAATCTCAAATGTTGTTTTGCCCATGAAAAGATTCCCATTTTGGATGCCAATATATCCAAAGAGGCCTTTTCTGAAGACAGATTCAGAAAGCCTGAGCCCAAATAACTCTATATATCAAAAATTGTCCAGAAAACATCATTTTCTTCTGAGATATCAGCATCCAAAAATGGGTACACAGGAAAATACGCAATTTGCAAGCATCAAAAATGGGTATGACATCCTTGTTTTGAAGGGCCCTAACACACAAACCCTAATTTTTCACCTAATATTTGGCATGTGGCCAATATATATGTAGAAGTACCAACCCAATTATTTTCAATCAAATCTGAGTCAGTCACTATGCAAGGTTTTTGAGACTTGTTGAATTCATATGGAATGACCCATTTAGATTTGTTTAACTGCTCCTTTCCATGTTATCCAGTTAAAGTTCAATACAGAATCTTCTTATAATGGATGGTTTTCAGAGAATAAGAGAAACAGGCAGCCTGATTCATACATTTATGACACTGAACTATTTGGATCTCAGCCCAGGTCTTAATTCACACAAGCTTTTGGGCCCATGCTAGTTACAATTTTCCTCAACCTGGGATAACAAATTCTTGTGCTGCCCAAGTTCAAAAGGCCAGATGAGCCCTAAATGTCACTGCCAAGCATATAATGATTTCAGTTTGGATTAGCTAATTGCACTCCTCCAGAGTTTTTGGGAATGGCTGCAAATGGTTTGTTTGTTTGTTTTTAGTCCATGGCAGCACAAAGTTCTGTCTGACATGAATGCACCATCAGGGAGGGTAGGATAGGCTTACACCATTATTCACAACAGCTTTTCACATTTTCTTCCTTTCCAAAACCTCAAACTCCCTGGCCAGCCAGTTTTACCACCATCCCGCCCTCATTCTTCCCTCCCCCAACCTCCCACCTCCTTTACTGGTTTACCTATTCCGATACATGGCCAGCACTGGGACAATACACAAGAAAGCTTAGGCCTTCCCAACAGTGCAGTGCACATGGCAGCCAGCAATAGTGGGACACCAGTTCCATCAGCGGGGCAACCATTTTGGATTGGGCTATAAGCCAGCTTCTCCCAAAGTCAACGGAAAGTGAATTAGCTTGAATTTTCAGCCTAGAGTTACGGTCGACATAGTTGCTTGTTTTAGGTACAATATACAAGTGGTTAGGTTTTGCATGGTTTCATGTTCAAGCCACCCATACCCAGAGCATAAAATCATGGTTTTTCCACAGAGTTGGAAAGGACAATATCATCAGGTCTAATCTGCCTTCTGTCAATTGAGACAAATGGAGAACATACAAGCATCTCACACCTACTGGACAGGTTAGGGACTAGAGCACCATCCAAAAGTGAAAACCATTGAAGAATTGAGCTGAGTCTTTTTCAGTTTGCAAATGCAAAATGCCACCAATGCCACCAAAAAAAGACAAATTTGCAAAACCCTAAATGAAATATATTTATTATCACATAGCCAAAATACACAACAAATTACAGTAAAATGAACAAAGGCGTGTGTGAGCAATGGATATCTTATGTATTTGAATGATGGTAATTTACTGAAGAAAGTCATAAGGAAATGACAAAAACAGTTTGATCACCTTGTCACATGTAAATCATCATTAAAGAAGATCATTTTAGCCTTTAGAATAGCAGAGAGGTTGATAGAGTGAAGCATGTGTAGAATGAATTAGTTCTGGGTGTTGAAAGGTGTTGAAAGAGCAGAATCATCAGAAAACAAATCATCAGAATCTTGGGGACGCCTTATCAATTATTAGCACCATCTGTATAATGACTTTATACATCATTCCTCTTTTTTTCTGAAAATGGCAAGTGCACCAGGGAAAGATTTTAGCTCAGGAATAGACCATATAGTTTGCCTCCCACTGAGGAAGGGGCAATTAATCCCCTCATCCCAAATAAAGCTCCAACATGCACAATGAATCTTCTTCTCAATGGGGCCTCTGCCAGTCCCACTCCCCTCCCATTCTGCCCCTTTTCCCATTCCGCTCTCTTTCTGCCCTCCCTCTGCCCAAGGAAGCCTCCCCATGCCCCTGCCTCCGTTCCCATGCCTCCATGCCGCTAAGGGTTTTCCTATTTGCCTCCAATGGCCATATCTGCTGGGGCTCCCACTGTGGGGAGTGGGACTACCACTCTCTCATTGCCAGTGCCATTTGTTCTTTGGGTGGCATGAATGTGGTTTATGGCATGTTTGAGACATCCAGCATCAGCACTAGGGCTGCAGTGCCTGTGCTGCGGCTTTTTTGGATCGTTGTCTTTGATTTCTAATCTGTTTCCTAAAACTTAAAGTCTCCAGTTTTCTTTTCAACACTATCCTAGACTCCACTCATTCATGTATCCCCTAATAAAATGACATTTAATACAAAATAAGAATGATGAATTTCTCCTGAGTTTGCACAATTTATTGTTTGTGTCAAGCCATATTAGTTTTGGCAGTACTGGACTTAAATTTTGCTTTGGATTACTGTCTCTCAGAGTAAAAAATTACAGGCATAGTGGAATTTCATTTTGCATGAAGACAAATGCAGTTAATGATAGATAGCCCAATCCTGAGCTGCTGGTGGATCCAGCAACACCACAGCAACAAAATGGCTGCCACAGTATCCAGCAGTCTGAGGCAGCTGCCTGATCCTTCTTCAAGAAAAGGGGACATTTATCCCCTTCTCCCACATAATCCCTTCATCCACTTCTCCCTCATTTTTGCACCAGCTCTTAAGGTAGCTACTCCAGTTACTTCTTCCTTCTGTGACCATGTTTGACTGCTCCAGTTACTGCTTCCTTCTATGACAAAGTTTTTCAATCTTTTTCATCTCACGGCACACTGACAAGGTGCTAAAATTGTCAAGGCACACCATCCATTTTTTGACCATTGACAAGGTAACCATGCTGCTGGTAGGGGGCTCAAATTCCTCAACTGCCCTACTAATGACCCATCCCAAAGTCGCGCACACCTGCAAACCATCGGCAGCACACTAGTGCGCCATGGCACAGTGGTTGAAAATCACAGGTCTAG
This sequence comes from Cryptoblepharus egeriae, assembly GCA_030015325.1. NCBI lineage: Eukaryota > Metazoa > Chordata > Lepidosauria > Squamata > Scincidae > Cryptoblepharus > Cryptoblepharus egeriae. Next base: position 62,776,855 of record JAREYC010000001.1, on the reverse strand, counting down.
CATCTCACTTTTGCCATAAATCCATTATAGGGCTTTTGGCCATTCATTATCTCCACTTTAGCCACAATCGCCACTGCTGCCCTTCATAATCTCAGTAATTGTGATATTTTTAGATTATCTAAAATCCCTTTGGGAACAGGGAATTATTGGTTTTATTATGTAGACTGCTTTATAAGCTACTCTTGTTGAAAATTGGTATACAGGTATCCCTCCCTTTATCAGCAGATTTGATAAGGCTGTTGCACCCTCAGCATCCATTACAATACCTTTATTTTAGTTTAATAGAACTGTTAGGCTGCAATCCTACGCTCCAGTTAGGCCAGCATAAGCCCTAGCAAAAGTCCTGTACTGGCCTGGCGATATCACAAAAGTGCCGTACGGTACAATAATTTTGCCCCACTTTAGAGGGTGAGGCCAGTGCACAGGCATACACCAACCTCCCTATATCACCACAGGAAGATATGCCAGGTGTGTTAGACTTGCCTAAATTTGTTAGGATTGCACCCTATGTCTCCTCCTGGGACAATACCGGCTGATTACCTAAACATTGTAGTCTTCAAGTAGGAATATTGCTTTGTTAACATTTGTAAGTACATTACAACGTCAAATTAGATGAGATTGCTATTTTCAACACACAGAGACATGGGCTGCAATCCTAAAGGCAATTTCCTGGGACTAAGGCCCATTGAGCACAATGGGGCTTACTTTTGAGTAGACATAGACTTGTGCTCATAACCTGCAGTGGTAGAACCCAATGCTCATTTAAGGTGTGCTTTAACAAGGCATAATCTGGGTTAACTGAAAGTGTAAAATGATCAAATGGTAATATTTGGAGCATAAAAAATAGACACTTTTTCATGTGCATGAGACTTAAGACACATATCAGGACCAAGAGATGTGCCAGAGATACTTGTATAACTTATTTTACAGACAGAAGGAAAAATGTAACCCATGGTAGCAAAACATTTTCAAATCACTCCTGAGGAAAGGACACATCAATTTTCAGACTGCCATCAGCGTCTAAAGTTCAGGTATTTCCAGCCTTTTTTTTCAGCAAACTCCCCATCATGTCAGAGTGAATCAGGATTTTGTTCATTTTTGTGTGTCATGCTGTCAAGCCAAAAAATGTGTTGGAAAAGAAGCAGAGCAACTGTTCAAAAATTGCATTCAACAGACAAAAATCTGTCTGTTTTTGGTGGAGTTCAGCAGGTGAATCATTGTCTTGATAATGTCTGCAGCCTTTAAGCAGAGTTCCACTACAAGGACCTTGACTATTTTCTATTCAAAGGCTTACATTCTTCTTCAGCTGAATAAATCAGGAACATGTTATTTTGTAGTATATGGTGCTATCATAACTTTTTCTACCCGACAGCAGGGCCTCCAAGAGAAATGTCTTAAGGTGGTACAAAACCCATTTGGGGCCCCTAAGATTATGGGCTCCTAAGATTATGGGTCCATAATTACAAAATTATGTGTATATATGTATGTATACGTGTGTATGTATATGTGTGTGTGCACAAATATCATATTAATTTGTTAGTAACAAACACTCAAATGGTTCTTCAGTCATGGGCCCCTCCGTAGCTCGCAGGCCACGGAACAATGTACCTTCTCATAGACCCTGCCCGACAGTACCCGACAGTATAGTACTGAATTAAAGTATGTTTTGTTCTTTCCTTTCTCTTTTCCTTTTTGTGGTCCCAATCCTATCCATGTTTTACAGCAGTGGATCTTGCAATCCATTGTCGTACATCCTGGAGCAAAGCTAGGCAGCCAGGGCAAGCCCTCTGAGCAGGTAAGGTGGGATAGTACGATTCTGGGGAGTATCAGTGTCAAATCAGGGGTGGTTGGGAGGATATTTGCATCAATGGAACATGCTGTTACCTTCATCTTCCCAGTTTGACATGACCTCCTAAATCTGAGGAAACATATTGGTGACCAAGAGCCATTTCAGGTGACCTCTCATCTGCCATGAACTTCTCTAGCCCCCTTTTCAAGCAGTCCATTCTGGGTATCTGTCAACATACTTTGTGGTCATGGATTCCAAAATGCTTTGGAGCAGAGATCCACAATTTTCCCAGTAACTATTGGGAAATTCTGTGTAACTACTAGAGAGCCATTCACACCTTTGCCCTTCATTCTTCCTCCACACAAAATTGCACATTAACAAAAGACAAAGAAAAAGCTTTTAGAAGTCATGTCAAGTTGTTTCCTGCTTGTTAATATTCTTGTTGTCTTCCATTTTTAAGCCACTGGATTTGGCTGATGTTTCTAATTTACAAAGAGAAGACATCTTTAATTGATTTTATCCTTTTGTCTTTCCAGCATATCCATTGCCAGTTATTGATTCCCGTTAACATATTCAAACATGAGTCTCCAGCATTAACAAGACCTTGTCAGAATACATTCGTTTCCTGGTTTCATTGTAACTCCTGCCCATGGGTATCTATTACGATAAGACTTGTGATAAGACGTTTCACAGGGATTGCTGTCTACCCACTGAATTAAATCGCCCAGGCATGCAGTAAAATGTCAATTTTTGTATTCTTTCCCTGTAGGATGGGTAACAGGATACAAGATAATTGGTTTAGTGAGAAGGTATTAAATTTTAGAAGAGGGAAAACCTACATGTATGAAGAAAATTAAATATTTTGTTTTCTTTTTTTCCTACAGTTCTTCCTCAAGCTGAAAATAACAGCAGCTCGTTCTTAACAACTGCCAGGCAGGAAGTTTTATTAAAGTCCTGAGCTGAAGAGTAACCTACACATTAAGGAAAAGAACAGAGAACAGCCTTCCTGAGTCTGCATCTCATCAGAGGTCAGACGGAAGTCCACTAAGAAATGTTCTCTGCATACTGAAAACTAGCATGTCATGAAGAAAGCCAAACTGGAACCCTTCTTTACAACAATGAGATGATGGCCCACTCTTCCAACCACCACCCAGCCTAGATATAGTGTATGTTATTCTGGTCTGTGACGGTAATAATAAAATTGATTGATTGATTAATTGATTGATTAATTGATTGATATAATATGTGCCTTTTGGGGCAAGTGGTGTATCTATCTTTCTTTTTATCTAACTATCATGAAATGTCACTGACAGACTGACTGACTGACTGACTGACTCACTCACTGAGTGACTCATCAATGGCCAGCCAAAACCGCTGGGCCTAAAAGTTTGAGTTTTAGGGAGGATGACCCTTCCATGTTGGAGGCACCCACTAAGAACTGGTTTTTGGAAATTCCAACTGGAAGGGGGTGAAGTGGGGCACAATGCATTTTCCTCCCTATACTTTCCACTGAAGAATCTCTGACTGAGGCACACTCTTGGACCTAGAAGCATGAAATTTGGGGAGGGAGTTTCTTCTGTGACATCAACACCCACTAAGAACCAATGTTGAGAAATTTAACCCTTAAGGAGCTGAAAGGGGGGTGAAACATGTTTTTGTCCTATACTTAACTTTGAAGATCGATTAACATCCAGCAATTTGGTGTCTAGTGCCTGATGCACTGGGAGGAGAGTGCACTGGGGGATGGTGCGCATGTAGGGATGGTGCACTTGTGGAGATGGTGCACATGAGAGGATGTGCATGAAAGGATGTTGCTCATGGGGGCTTGATGTGCATGGGAGATGATGAGCAAGAGGGATGTTGGACATGATGGGAAATTTTAGGATTATTCCTAAAAAAGGGCACTTTTACAAATTTTGGCCCATAGTGGTATAATCCCCCTCCATGCTGTCAACCATTGTGGCCTGCACCACCTGCAGCCCCAGAAACACAACACATCTACAACTGAGAAGATGGAACCACCCTAGGCAAAGGTCCCCACCATTCCTCAAGCTGTGACTCATTCATCCCTTGTAAGGAATGGAGTGACTTTGGATGTTAAGTAAGGCAGCCCATTGAAAAATGGATTCCAATGAGACTTTTTTTCCTGATAAACCAATGTGATTTTGTGGAATGCATACACAAGCATACACCAATCAATCTGAAAATAATTTTATTGGTGGATAATGCTATATCAGGCACCACAGTTTACTGAAAACTTCTCATCTTCTTTTCCACACTTCTTTTCCAGTACCATTTGGCCCTCATTGTTGCAGTGTGTAAATACAGGAATGGGAAATTAGTTGTGGATAGTATTAGTTATGCTATACTGCAATGAACTCTAATAATTATCAGCATGACACCTTTCTATAAATATAAAAATATAATTTTGCATTTTTTAAGAAGTAAAGTAGAGCTTGTGCTCTGCTGTCTTGACTTCACAGGAATCACTATCTTACCATAGAAATCCTTTTAAATAATCCAATGTACGCACACACACAGCACAACACAGCACAGCACACACACACCTCCCCTACCATGGAAAACTTCAGAGCATTTCAAATCTCAAAACCTGCTAGTGCTACATGGTTATTAAATAATGCAGTACAAGGAAACCTTTCCCTTATAGCAAGGTAAGATAGGACTTGCAGATTTGAGTGGAAGGAGTCAATTAAGGTAAGAATGCCAGCAGTCCTATAGGATGGATTTTCAATGTGCAGCAGAGGTATCTCACTGAGAGATTTCACGAAGGACTGATGGCTTTGTGGATACAAAATTGCTCCTTACCTATTACTCTCTCTCTCTCTCTCTCTCTCTCTCTCTCTCTCTGGAATGAACAATATTCCAAGCCAAGGAAGGTTCATTGTTCGAAGAGCTGCCTGACTTCTAACAGCATCTTGTAATACCAAATTTTATTTTTGTCATTAATCCTTTTATAAGACATTAGCAAAATGTACCCACGTTGCAGGAGTAAAATACCCCCATGCGCCATCCACCCTGTGTGCCACCCCCGTACGTTACACCCTCATCCACCACACACCCCGATGCCCCACACCCCCATGCACTCCACACACCCTAATGCATGCCACACATCCCCATGCATGCCACATCCCCACGCATCATCACCCATGCACACTATTCCTCTCCATGCACTATTCACCATGCGTACCATTCCTGCATGCGCACCTTTCCCCCCCATGTACCCCTTTCCAAGTACATCAGGCACCAGGCACCAAATTCACTGGATTTTGATCAGTCCATCTTCAATGTTTAGGATAGGACGAAAAAAGCATTGCACCCCCTTTCACCTGCTTAGGGGTTAAATTTCTCAACATCATTTTTTGTTGGGTGCTCATGTCACATAACAAAGACCCTACCCAAATTTCATGCTTCCCGGTCCAGAGGTTGGGGTAGGGCAGTCACTCATTCATTGGCATCCTTCAGTCTCGAAAGACTATGGTATCGTGCTCTGACTGGAGGTCCTGAAACAACATCTAGTGTGGCTATAATCAGCCAGCAGTTCTTCAGTGTAAAGTATAGGGAGGAAAATGCATTGTGCCCTTTTCACTTCTGTCCAGTTGGAATATCCAAAAACCAATTCTTGGTGGGTGCCTCCATCACAGAAGGAACACCCACCCCAAATTTCACACTTCACGGTTTTGACTGGGAGTTAATGAGTCAGTGAGTCAGTCAGTCAGTGACTTTTTCAGTTTTATATAAATCAAAGAAAAGGGACAACAGTACAGGAGGGTCTCCTGCTAGGACACCTGCTGAACTAGAATGTCACTTTCCCCAAGGATGCTGTCACATACTATGTGTCACATACTATGTGACAGCATCCTTTGGAAAGCGACATGCTAGTTCAGCAGCTGTCCTACACAAGTTCTCAGGGTAGTAAATGGTCAGAGAAGGATCACAAGATAAATATATGGGGGCAAACACAGTGGCAGAGCACATAATAAAGTACAGACAGTCTGTCCCAAAACTCCTGTGGCACACCTGCAGACCTCTCTCTCTCTCTCTCTCTCTCTCTCTCTCTCTCTCTCTCTCTCTCTCTCTATCTATCTACAATTACAGAAAGCAATGCCTTAGTCATAGAATATATGTGTCATTACAGTTCACTAGCGATATGTACTCATGTTGCAGGAGTACAATAACCTATGTACGCATACCCCCAATGCACAACACTCTCCCATGTGCAACACCCCTTATGTGCATCAACTCCCCATGTGCAACATAGGGCACAATCCAGAGTAACTACGGGGAGTCCTTGCTCCGGTGTAAGAACAATTTGCTGTGGATTGCAGTATGAATTTCCCATAGGTTTTCATTAGATTGTGCAGTAACTATGGGTACACGTAATGTCTCTTACGTGCTCCCGTAGTTACTCTGGATTGTAGGGATATCCCCATGCACAACATCCCTCATGTGCATCAACCCCCCAATGCGCATCAACCTGCCATGCACATCCTCCCATGAGCAACATTCCTAATGCTCATCATTCACCATGTACAACACCTCCCATGCGCAACATCCTCCCATGTGCAACATCCCCCAAGCGTATCAACCCCCATGTGCATCATCCCCATGTGCATCATCCCACATGCTCAACACCCCCCGCCCCATTCAGTTGGAATTTCCAAAAACTGGTTCTTAGTGGGTGCCTCCAACATGGAAGGAACACCCTCCCCAAATCTCATGCTTCTAGATCCAGCAGTTTTTGCTGGCCATTGATGAGTGAGTGAGTGAGTTAGTGAGTCAGTGACTTTTCTTTTATATATTTAAAGAGTGTGAGAACTAACAAACATCTTTCTATTCACTAGCAATCAATATGAGGGAATATAAATTCCTTAAAAACAGGATCATTAATGGTCTTCTTGGATGGCCTTGAGCAGAAAACTATTTCACAGACTTAAATTAAATGAAAATAAAGATGGCATACCTCACAGGTTTCTTGGGAAGATAAATGTATGTAAGAAACATTTTGGAATCACAACACAAATGATAAATGAAAGATATATAAGGATTATGATAAAGCAGGTTGATTTCCACCCACGAAAACAGCTCAAAACAGCTCTTCTGAAGAAGTAAATAAGAATGCTTAGCATCTATCACTCTTATCTCCATATTGTATCTTTTTAAAAGGAACAATTAGCTTGCATCTCCTCTTGGGCCTTATATTTGGACATAATTGGATTACGGCCAAGAGCAGATGGTGCAGTTGAATGAACACATTTCCCTCAGCCTACAGTGTGCCTGAGAGAAAACAAAATGGATCTGAATGTGTACTATATCCATGAAATATGTTCCTTACTAGCAACAACGGAGATAAAATGATATTTCAATCTTGTTTCACATATTAGCATTGTTGATAAGTTTTGCAACTTCTCACAGATTTTCAGGTAAAGGCTGGGCCCATGTTGCTAGGATGGCTTGTGGTATAAGATAGTTTGAGCTTGAAGCTCCACTCAATCCTGTTCAGTTATGCAGTATAAACCAGGGCAGTGGTGTAGCTAATGATCATGTAGTCCAGTGCAAAGCTCAAAATGTTGCCCCGGAAGTCATGCCACAACCAGAAGTGATGTCATCCCAGGGTAATAAAAAAAAATTAACATTTTTGCCCTGCAACAACAAAATCAAATTTAATTAGGTTTAAAAAAAGAAAATTGTGCCCCTTATCGGTTAGGGAAACTGTGGTGGGGCAAAGAGGAATGGTTATTCTTTCCCTGCTAAATATAAGAGGAGTACCAATTAGAAGTGCCTGTATACACAGTTAGTATGGGTAACTGCATTATGATATATGTATATGGAAATGAGAGCCAATTCATAGTAACACCTTATTTGTTCCATGCATTATCAGAATTGCATCTCACTGGCTTTCAGAGCAATCAATACCATGGGACCATTTGAGTTTTTAAAAAATCCACCTTTTGTTCCACTGGCTTTTGTGTTTTCATTTTCCAGTTAATTGGCCATACCATTTGATAGAATACAGATATTCAAGTATAGTTTGTTTTATTGCATTCTGCATTATATTACCTTTCCAACAATATATAACAAGATGCTGTTCTCATTCATATATATCCCATTTTTCACAATTTTAGCCACTAGTGTCAAGCTCAGCTTGTAGCCCCCCTAAAGATTGCAGCCCAGTGCAACTGCACCCCCTGAAACCCTCCTAGCTACACCACTGAACCAGGGGTGTCCAAACCCCTGCCAGGTCACTGAATGTATTCCTCACAATGAAATTCCTCCATACCAAACACAAATCCAGCATTTCCAGAATCCCCATTCTGCACCATCCCAATTTTCTGCTTTTGCATCTCAGCAGAGGCGATTCCAGGGCCAAGAAAGCATTTTTTGTGGGTTTTTTTTTAAATTCAGTTACTCTCTGCCTACTTTGAGTACATCACACTGGACTGGAATGACAGCATTTGGAACCATACATGGTGAAGTGAGAGTCCACATTCATTCCTGTGCCTCATCTTCTACATCTTGGAGATCCACACACTGACAGAATGTTTGAATAAGTCTTACGAGAAATTAATTTCTAATTTCAGTTTGATTTTATTTATTTTTTCTCTTTTGCACAGATTGATTTGACAGTGCTAGGATCCCAGGACTGGCCTGGCATAATCTGGAAATCTCCAGCGAACTACTGAAAGTAATCCTGGAGATTCTAATTGAGCCTCCAGGAAATTCCAACATTACATTTTATTCAAACAAAATCTACACACACACATCTCGCATCAGAATTAGCAACCCTACACTCACTGAAATGCAAACAGGCCTACACTCAATGAAATACATTATCCCATGTCAGAGCATTGGTTCTCTAGCTTCATGTTGCCTTTTCTGACCCACAATGACTTTCCAACACCCAAACTGTAGCCCAGTAATTTTCAGCCTTTTTCATCTCATGGGAATCTGACAAGGTATTTTGTCAAGGAATATTATCAGTTTTTAACAACTGATAAAGCATATCATGTGCTAGGAGGAGGTGCACAACCCCCATTGGTCCTACAAATGAATGACCACACACGCATCGTGGCACACCTGCATGCCATTCATGGCGCAGCAATATGTTTGAAAATAGCAGCTGTTTGAAAACAGCTGCTCTAGCCCTATGTGGAAATGAAAATAATGACTCTGGGAATTTACCACTGAAATATACCTCTTTCCTCTCTAGGGCTTTAGGCAGCAGTCTTTCCCTACCGTACTTGGAAAATTATATATCAATATCAAGAAGTGACCATGGAACCTTCTTCATGGTTCTACTACCAGGTTACACATATAGACATACAGGAATGCTATTGAGATGGCCTCTGACTGACAAGTGTCAGCCACAATAGGATATAGAGCCCAATCCTATCCATATCTACTCATGTTCCAATCCTATCCATGCCTACTCATGTCTATCCATGTTCCATTATAGTCAGTAGAGCCTTGTTTCATGCTGATATGGTGCAGTAGCAAAAACTCCTTAGAAACACCATTGGGGAAAAATATTCTTCACACTGTGTTCACCATACTTTAATTTAAATAGTTACAGGCAAGACTGAATCAGATTAAAAGTAAATAAATAAAAAAGCACCAAAGAGAAGCAGCAAGCTGAGTGGAAAATTGGTTGGAAATTGGAAATAAAATTGGAATGGGTAATGGTTTATGCAAGCAAATAGTGGGGTTTCTTGCTTTTCTCTCTCTATCAATTACGTCGATGAAAGAATAACAAGCTACCTTTCAGAAATCTGTGATATTAATATGATAAGCAAAGGAAATTGGGTTCCAGATGCCGGCGGTGCTTGATGAAACCAGCAAGGCGAGATATCTGACACTGGAACCTTGTGAATAAAATTGGAGTGCAGATAAGTGGCCATTGCCTAATGAAAGTTAAATATTAATTGTATCAGTGAACTGAAGAGCAAACAACACAAGCAACAAATACTAAAGGAGTTAATGAACTGTAATAGAGTCTTCCTTCAAACTTTCATTGTATCAAAGCATCAAGAAAAAGGCAACAGTGGCATACTTGTTTCACACAAATCCTGAATAAATGGTTAGGTAGTAATGGAATTCTTCACCTGCTATTTCACTTGAAGTTTAGCATTTAAAAGGGGGCAATTATTTAAGGTACAAATGGCCACAAATTAATATGATGGAAACAACTGGCCTGTTATATAATATCTTAAGAGACTTGCAACACAATCCTGGGCACATCTAGTTAGCAGTAAACCCCAATGTGTTCAAACCCAACTTCAAACAATCAAATCAGTGAATCAGTAGTATTTATATACCACTTTTCAACTAAAGTTCACAAAGTGATTTAAAGAGAAAAATGAAACAACAAATGTCTCCCTGGCTCCAAAGGGTTCATAATCTAAAAAGATGTCAAAGAATACAGGCAAAAGCCACAGGAAAATACTTTGCTTGGGTAAGGAGGGCTAGTTACTCTTCCCCTATTAAATGAAGGAGTAGCACCAACTTATAAAGGTGCCTCTAGTTAGCAGAGGGCACAATCCAGGGTTAGGGCAGTGAGGAGAGCCCTAGCTGGGCTGCCCCAACTATTCTGAATTGAGAGCAGAGAATTATGCTGTATCCAGAGAGTCAGGAAGCCTGAGTTGCCCTCGCTGCTCAGTAGGCACCAAGTCAGTGACTACCTGGGGAGGGCTTGCTGTAGAGAGACCCCACCTGCCCTGCAATGACAAAATCAAATTTAATTAAGTTAAAAAATGAAAATTGTGCGCCTTTTTGGTTACTAATTGCCTAACTTCCAGGTAACTGTGTACAGGATTTTAGCCTTGAACATATACAACCTGGAGTTTTCATTTTTGTCTTAGGGCTACAGGTGTTTTTATTGAATGAGTGTAAGAAAAATAAAAACAATAGTCATACAATGTTTTCTTTCACATGAGTACATATTCACCCATGTAAAAGAATGCCCTTTGTTGTTGAGCGTTATGCCTTTTAACATTTTCTTCCAGCACTAAATGATTGATTTTGAGGGGGATAGTGGGAATTAGTTTTTACTTTGAATTTAATGTCACTGATTTTTTACTTATCACATCGGTGTCCCACACCTCATCCAGAACAACAAAAGGCTAAAATTTCAGATATTTTTTTTCCTTATGAGGAAAATTGGGCTGAGAGATGGGGTGGAAAAATCTGTGACACTCATGTGCAGCCTTATCATATCCCCCTTCTATCTAGCTTCATTTTTTCTCTGAGGAGATTTATAGGGAGAGCGGAAAACTGAGACTTTCCCCAAGGCAAACAAATGAAAGTTTCCTTATCCTGAGGAATGTACCACCAACACCAAAGGATGCAGCATTGTTACAGTGGGGAAGAGGGTAGGACATGGTTCCAAAGTCTTTGCCAAAAAGAAAATGTGAGTTGTAGGAAGGTAGGAAGGAGGGAGAGAAGGAAGGATTCATTCTTCAGATTTTCTGGGAAGCCATTCAAATCAGAAGGGGCAGCAAGGGCAGAAGATCTTCACATAATCTAAAATTCTAACCAAAAAGCAGGTTGCTTCACCATTCTTTTGAATAATAAATTTGACTAGTTCAACTCACTTGCCATTTTAAGTGGCACAGGAAAATTATGTCACTTCTTTGTATGGTTATGTACGGAAAGCATTATGTCCACTGTTTGAAGCCACTGCTGGGCAGATTAGCCCACCAATTTGAAGAAGCAAGAAAATGGTTCCACAGCTGGAAAAGCCCTTTTGTGGCTTGCTGACAACTTGGTGGGGTGAGGGCCATCCCAGTTGGGTCCTGCCTGGCCACAAAGACGGGGGAAGGTGTTCTCCTCTGACAAAAAGGGGGAGGTTCATTTCCAAAGGAAGGAGACAGGAGCTCCTGCCTACTGCCCTTGGCATCCAACTAAGACCTGATATTATGGGCATAAATTTACCCTTTTGAAGTTTCCAAGGACTGTGGAACATCACACGGGCCAGCAGAAGAACCACATGGGGCCAGGGATCAGCCAAATTCTGGCCAACATTGTGGAACCAGAGGGTTGGCCTCACTTAATGCGTGTCAGTTGCAGGAAAAATGTTATTTATTTTTAAAATACTTCCACTTTTTCTCCCATTAAGATGGGGACCCCCAAGACGGCTAACAAACAAAAAAGATTTACCCTACAATCCAGAGTAACTATGTGTGCACATAAGAGACATTACGTGCACCCGTAGTTACTGCACCACCTAGTAAAAACCTATGGAAAATTCATATTGCAATCCAGAGCAAATTGTTCTTACACCAAAGCAAGGACTCCCCATAGTTACTCTGGATTGCACCCTTAGGGTGCAATCCTAACTTAAATTGGGGCAACTCTTCAGTCTTCCCATTCCCGTGGTAATGTAGGGAGGCAGTTTTTGCCAGGAGTGACTCAGAAATGCCTTACAGAATTTTTCTGATACTTCCAAGCCAGCACGGGACTGACTTGAACTGGGGCTTATGCTGGCCTAACTGGGGATTAGTATTGCAGCCTGAAATAGAATAATTGTGCTAAATACAATTTCATGATGCAATGCAATGTTACATGTAATTTACAGGCAGGAGGATGGCAATGTGTTTGTTATTTTTCTTCAAGGAGCTCAGGCCAGTGTACAAAGATTAGCAAGAGCATCATAGGTAAGCAAGAGATAGTCACCAAGCTTACCCAAAAAGTGCCATGGCTAGGCAGGAATTTGAACCTGAGTCTTCCAGATCTAATTCCGTGTCACAGCTGTAGCATAGATATACTGGCAGAGAGCAATAAACAAGAATCTCACTTAAGCAGGTTGATTTCTGCTCAGCCAGCAGGTTGAATAATCCTCAAAGCTCTATTCCATTGGAAGCAGGAATACAGAATTGGTCCTAATAGCTCTATGAGTTGCACACACCTGACTATCCAAAAGGCAGCCTCTTAAATGCCCAGTCACAGTGGGAATTATTAAACACGTTGTTAACAGGTTTGTTGTTATTTCTCTCACAGCTATTTATTTATAGGAGTTGAAAGAAAGCATATCATTTCACCTATTTTTCTTGTAAATTGCTTCTCAATGTGTGTGCTTAGTAGTGATGAGGGAAATATTGTGTGCAATAACAGTACAGAATAAAGGTTATAAAGATATGATGAGTCTAGTAAGAGGGTGAATGTACAAACACACACAGACACACACTCATTGTATATATATTCACTGAGACATATTCACAGAAATAGATGTGGTGCTGCTAAGAGGCATATGGTATTAGTGTTTGTTTTGTCACACCAGAGTCAAGACTACTGAAATATAGATTTCTGTAGCTCATTCCGCTGCCCGGCCTCTGTCTCTTCAGACAGCATTACCAGAGTCCTAGCAGTGCTCTCAATGCAATATTAATGTCACCATCCATTCCACTCACAATGGTCCATTTTCATTTTTATTAGGGACAGCTCTGTCATCCCTAAGAAACCTATTTTCCTCTTGGCCTATTTATTTCCCTCATCTCTCTGCCTGTGGACCTATTTGTTCTGCCTAGCTATTTTTGGCTCCCTTTTAATGGCCACCCTCAAAGCCACCCCTTCAGCTACTATTCTGCGACATATACAAATGGCAGAGGTGGCATTTCGTTACAGAGAAGCCCAGGCAAGGAGTCTGCAAGGCAAACATATGAGAACTCAATGAAGCCTGGCTGGACTGCTACTGTGGTGTCTTCGCATTATGGTAGCAAATGTATGCACAGAACACATTCATACAAGGAGTGTCTTTGCCAAGACACCTTGCCTCCTTCAACCCAACTCTCGGAACCATTTGAGGTGACCAGATTGTCTCAAGCCTATATGCAGACCAAAGGAGAACTGAGGGTGCAAACCTAACCAATTTAGGCTGACCTAAGTCATCTGGCATAACTTTATGTGGTGGTGTGGGGAGGCCAGTACCCTGCTCTGTTCCTGGGGGGGTTAAGTCAGTGCACAGGAATGTGCCAGCCTCCCCATAATACTACAGGAAGCTATGCCAGGTAAGTTATGCTGTACAAATTGGTTAGGATTGCACACTCAGTTCTCCTTCAGATAGAATTGCACCCTTATTTAAATAAGAATGGAGTGACAAGCTGAGGGTACCAAAAATTCATTGGGCCAGACAAGTTCCTGCTCTTCGAGCCATAACTAGGGTGGAGCCTGAAGGGCACCTGCTCTGGGCACTAAGTGAGGATGCATGACTGCCCCTCAGGCTTCACACTAGTTACAGATGTGGCGCTGGCAGTTTTTTGCCATTGTTTGTGCCTTCAGAGAACAGACGCCAATGGCATCCAGGCATTCAGAGCAAGAGCTTGAATGTGCCTGGAACCTCAGACTCTGACTGATGAGGGAAGTACTATAAAGTGATCCACATCAGTGAGCAATGCAAGCAAAAATAACCTATGCCTTGATCCTGGTCATGCACTCTGAGGCTCTGCTCCTTCTTCTGGAGACCTTGAGAAGCAGACTAGAACCCTAAAAGATTGAGACCAGACAACTTTATATAACAAATAATATTAGAACAGTGGCATAGCTAAAGGGAGCAGCAATTGCATGGGGCAGCAAGCATAGGGGTTCAACAAGCAGAGCTTTAGTGATAAAAGTTGTGAAAAATGGAGTGTGTATGAATAATAATAATATCATCATATTATATATCAATGGAAAGGTAATTTAGTGCAGAATACTATGAAACAAATTGCATTGGAATACCTGTATTCTATCCAATCTGTGACAGGGCTTATGTGTAACGTCTGTGGTCTAGCTGCCTTTGGCTGACTTTGACACCAGAGGTAGACTTGAAGTCTTAGGGTGCAATCCAGAGTAACTACGGGGAGTCCTTGCTCCGGTGTAAGAACAATTTACACTGGATTGCAATATGAATTTCCCATAGTACATCGACGTAAATGTCTCTTACGTGTTCCCGTAGTTACTCGGGATTGTAGGGTTAAACTCAAACAGTAGTACCTTAGGGGTCATAATGGACCATTAGACTCAGAATTCTGGAGAAAACATTGGAATGAGTAACACAAAGCTGGAGCATGTTTACACCACAAATGGACCTTGAAAATATTGTCTTGGAGATGAGATTTGCTGAATACTCTCCTATCCTTTAGCCAGAAAAAGCCAACACACACTATTTATAATCTAGGAGATGAAATTTATTCACACGGACAAAGTTCTTTTTAAAGCAGCTCCCATGGGACTTGATTAATTCAGTCTGATGGCAGCCCATTTCATTACAGTACAATTAGCAACATGGGGTAGTCAGTCTAAAATGGAGGATGATGCTTGAGCTGTAGCAATTTTCATTTCTCACGCTGACAAGATAAGGGATTAAGAGCTTCCTAATGTGGATAACTCTCTGTCATGAATACCATACCTATTTCTGTGAAATAATCCTTGGCTGAAAAGTCAAGATGTGGTATGGAATTCTATCTTAAATTAAATTGAGTGAAAGTCATACGTGTGCTAAAATTCAGAAGAGCTGGAACATACATTTGATCTTTCTATGTACTAATATGAATACATATTTAAGCCTCAGTTCATATTTAAATATGTAATAGCAGGCCTCCGTCAGTCTTGAAAGACTATGGTATTGTGCTCTGCGCTGCACACGCTGCATGCGAAGCACGAAAGCCTGGGTTAGATTGTAATAGAGGATAGGCTGTTACCCAAAATATGTAATAATGTATACATATTTAAGCCTTAGTTCCTAGCGATAATGACAGATGTCCTATTTGTAGCATCTGCCATCAGAACAATTTAATGATCATTAAACAATGGGCTTCGCTTGTATGATGTAGGACATTCTCAAGTCATGCTTGTTTCATTCACAAATTACAGGTTTAGGTGTACACCAAACACAGATCCCAGGACATGGTCTCAGGACATCTGATGCTGGCTCCTTGCTAAAGTTAAATAAGTCGAGAACAGGTTAAAATCTAGATGAGTTATTGCTAAAGAACCTCATAATTAACATGATGGAAGAAAGGCAGGAGAAAATAAATCAAGTAATGTTTGACAAACCCTGTCTGGATGCAGAATCCCTCCTCAACACCCAAATTCCTAGTCTTTTAAATAACTGTGTGGTCTTCAAGTCAAAGAAATCTGAGTCTCCATTTTATTCAACTTCCTCTGCCTTATTTTCTTTGTCACATTTTAGAGTATAACCTCTCTAAAGCTGGAATTTTCTCATTTATACTTTGCACTGTCCTTACTGATGGTGTAATAGTAGTAGTAGTAGTAGTAGTAGTGTAGTAGCAGTAGTAGTATGTGTAATTAGGTCCTTAACCAGTATGCTAAAATACAGTAGTTGTTCCTCTCCCCCCCCTTCAAAGTCTTTCTGTGTTGCTAATTAAGAGCACAATCCTAACCATGTCTACACAAAAGTAAGCCTCATTGTGTTCAGTGGGTCTTACTCCCAGGAAAGTGTCTTTAGGATTGCAGCCTAAGGTTGTTACTAAGAGAAAATTCACTAAGAAATCATAGTATTACATGCTTTTAGATGTGGTACAACTATGTGCTTGACAAATGATGTTATCTTTCACAACAATTAGTAACAGTGCCTCTTTTCAGTCAGCATCACTGTTGCTTATCCCAATAGCAAAACTTCTGCCATTCTTCTCTCCTCCTCCCTTCCCCCCCTCCAAAAAAAAAATATGTTGGCTCCTGAACTTTCTTCCTGGTCCTTTGGAAATCTGTGATTTCAATTCGCAGCACTTACCAGAAAGATTATCATTTCGAGTGAAGCCCTTAACCCAGTGACTCCACTTCAGAAATGATGTTTATTCATAAAGAGAATAATGAGCAATGTTTATTTATAAGTATGAGGTGACATGATGAGCTATATTATGCAAATTGCCACCCAGGCAATATACTGTAGTTACGCTCTCCCTAAAATGAAAGGAAGCATCAATATGTGATTTTCCTCTGCAAATGGGTTCTGCTCTCATGCAGGCAGAAGCAGAACTGCAGAGAACCTCAGCTTGCTTGCCAAATAGAATGGACTAAGTATGCATCCAACTGACTACAGACCCTGAAAATTAGGCGTTGCTACCCTTTTGTTCTCCATTAATGATCACAGCCCAACCAACCAACCAACCAATCTATATATATATGAAACTGAAAAGTCACTCACTCACTCACTCACCCACTCATCAACGCCCAGCCCAAACTGCTGGGCCTAGAAGCATGAAATTTGGGTAGGGTGTTCCTTCCGTGATGGAGGCACCCAGCTAAGAATGTGTTTTCAGAAATTCCAGTGGGAGAGGGCTGAAAAGGGGAGCAATGCGTTTTCCTCCCTACACTTTACATTGAAGAATCCCAGACTGATCTAAGCTCTTCCCCAACCCCTGGACCTAGAAGCTTAAAATCTGGGGAGGATGTTCCTTCTGTGACATTAACACCAATCAAGAAGCTATGTCGAGAAATTTAACCCTTAAAGGACTAAAAAGGGGTGCAATATGTTTTTGTCCTTTACTTAATATTGAAGACTGGGGGATCAACATCCAGCTGCTGCTGCTGCCCTGGAAAGGAGGCTGCCACAGGGGGTTATGGTGTGTGTGGGTGGATTGTGCACATGGGGAAATGATGCACATGGTGTACATGGGGGATGGTGCACATGGGGGATGATGCATATGTGCACATGTGGGGACAGTGCGCATTTGAGGAAGGTGCGCAGGGGGACAGTGCACATGAGGGGTTGATGAGCATGGGAATGTTGCACATGGGGGTGTTGCACATGGAGAGTGTTGCATACGAGGGATTGTGCACATGAGGGGGTTGATGAGCATGGATGTGTTGCCCATGTGGGATGCTGTACAGGGGGGGGGTGTTGTGCATGGGGGATGGTGCACATGAGGAGTTGATGACCACGGGGGATGGTGTGCATGGGCGGATAGTGTGCATGGGGGGATGGTGCGTATGGGGGAATGGTGCACATGGGGAATAGTGCGCATGGGGGTGTTGCGCATGGGGAATGATCTGTAGGGAGGATGATGAACATGGCTTGTAGCTTGTAGCTCATTTGTGTATCTGGGATATAGATTTGAATAGCTGGGGATTATGTTGCTTCTTCAGTTACAGTCAAAAAGAGGCATTATGCACCATGTCACTCCTTTATGTTTTCGTATGGATTGGCAGGAAACAGAGACAAGTCATTCCTGAGGCTGCATCTGAGGCTGCATTCCACAATCAAGTCTAATTACAGCAGTTTTTAACCTAAATCAGCATTTTTCAATTTGCAACATTTTCCCCAGATTGGAGCTACCCGGAATGCCAGCTGTCTTACTTTAGAACCAGATTCAACGGTTTTATTAATATCCCCTAAATGTTAAAACCCAAATATTTCAGTAGTTGGAAGGTTTTCTGAGCCATAATGAAAAGGGTACACATTCTACTACATCATCAAAGTATATTTCTAAGTTCTCTATTGCCCTATGGAATATTTGAAACTATAATACAAGCCAGGTCTCTGTACTGCTCTCTTTTTGTTGTTTAGTCATTCAGTTGTGTCCGATTCTTTATAACCCCATGGACATTAGTTCCCCTATCCTCTATCAGCTTCCGAAGTCCATCCAAATTCATGTTCATAGCCTTGGTGACACTAACCACCTCATCCTTGGCTGTCCCCACTTTTTTTAGGAGGAAGGGAGGGAGGGAGGGAGGAAGAGAGGGAGGAGAAAGAGAGGAAGGAAGGAAGGAAGGAAGGAAGGAAGGAAGGAAGGAAGGAAGGAAGAGAATGTTAATGTCTCTTCTACTCTTTATAAGAAGAGTGGAACCCGGATGATATGTTGATAAGATCAGTAATGTAACTTGCTTCCCAATTCTGTTACCACCCCATACTGAATCTTTCAGGAGAATTTCGGCCTAAGAAGTCTCCTTGGGGCAAAGGAACATTTGCTCCAGTAGCTGCTATAAGTCAATTCAGACCTACCCAATGATCACACAAATAAAGGCTTTTGGAATAGCACTTGCATGGACATAGGCTCCAAAGATCCCTTCAGAGTTTCCTTATAAGAGGGAAAATACTTCAATCTCAATAACGTGAACCAGACCTCTGACAATTGCCACTTTCTTTCATAGGAACCAGCAGTAGTAAATGGAAGACACTAGCAACAGGCTGCTCTAGATCGAGGCTGTAATTAAAAGTCTGATTATTTTCACATGCATACACCAGCAAGAGGTATTAATTACCAATTAACAGGAATTAAGATGAGCTTGGGCACCAAGCGAGACTGCCTTGTCCTGCCCAATACTGTAGCCCATTTTTCAACATGGAAGCACAAAGAGGCAGACTGATTTCTTCAGCTTTCTACTGGATGGGCCTAAGAGGACATGAATATAGCAAATCTCTTTCTAATATTTCTTATTGTCCATTTCAGTTCTGAGGCCGCAATAGAGCACTTGTGCATACTGTGCTGCTTTGTGGTTCCATCTGGATAGCCCATACTTCTTGCCAAACATATATATTGTAAGCAGTGACCATGAGAGGGTGGGGAAATATATCAGAACCTTGCTTACATGTTTTCTGAGAGGCAATGTGTATATCATATTTGATAATGTAATATGCATGCCTTGTTATTAAGGAAAATCTGTGTACAAAATTAACCTATAGGACATGGGCTAATGTCTTGCTATTTATCTTGGAAAGTAAAAGCATAACCCTAATGAAGGTTTCATATCCTCGTTTCCCCTTTTGTCTGAATCTGAAGTCTGTAACCCTTGCCTTGCTTCTAGCATTTGAAATTCTAGCTAGGTGATGTTTAACCAGCATGCATCAGCACTTTGGTGCACCATGAATGTTGAACAGGTGGTGTTATCTTATTAGCAAGTCCATTGGAGCTGTGAGCCTCTCCAGCAGGATGGTGTGCCTTGTCAACAGTCAAACGATTGGTGGCATGTCTTGGCATGTC
This sequence comes from Cryptoblepharus egeriae, assembly GCA_030015325.1. Classification (NCBI taxonomy): domain Eukaryota; kingdom Metazoa; phylum Chordata; class Lepidosauria; order Squamata; family Scincidae; genus Cryptoblepharus; species Cryptoblepharus egeriae. The sequence goes on along the minus strand of JAREYC010000001.1, from coordinate 62,757,133 downwards.
TTGACATTTTCAGTGTGTTGACAGCATGTTGTGGGATGAAATGGGCAGAAAATCTCCGAACCAGCTGATATGAAGGAGGACATTGTCTCTCTCACTTGCTCAGTGTCTTCTCAGCTGGTTCTTGTCATCACGCAGGAGATGGCCTGGCTTCTGTCTCTTTCTCCTAAATGTTATTATTTATTCAATTTATAAATTTGGATCACTTTGGTAACATCATGTCAGTTTTCATCTTTGATTTCAGCCTTTCTTCAGCCTTGACTACCCATTCCCCTTCTTTGACTTCTACTTGCCTGGAATATCAAGCCTCGTATTCTATGTAGCCTCAATCTTTTCCATGCATGATCACCTCCTAAGAGCCTTTATTGTCAGGGTGGCTTTTAGGTGTGCAAAGCAAATTGCCTATTTCTTGCTTCCCCTTTGCACCATCCCAGAGATAGGCCAGATTTAGTTTGACAAACTTTGCTTCTTTTTCAAGCTTTTCAATGACATTTTAGAGATCAAATCCTGCACGTGTAGCACTGGTGCACAGAATTGGTCTGCAATGGGATGAATATGCTGAGAGTAAATATGGACCGAGCTTTTCTCATATCCACTTTATACTGAAATGTTTGTGTGAATTGGCATCCTTATTGACTTGAGCTATAGGAAATGTATATACAGTTCTGCTCTTGCAGAGAATCCTGGCTATGCTAGATTCTTTCCATGCCAGCATGTCTCTGCCGAGCCAGAATTCAGTTAGTCTCATCATATTGAGAACTGAATGTATGACATGAAAACTTGATAACTCTATTCTGCAAGCTGTCAAACATTAGCAAAATCAATAAACAGCACATTATACCTCTGGATTTCCTTTTCATTGCCTTCAGAGGTGGCAATACATTTTTAAAGTGAGGATGGCAGGTGGGCCATCCAATGAGGCTCAGAAGGATGGGAGCTACACAGCTATGTGCTCCCCCTTCCAGATGTTCACCAGCATGTAGGAAATTTTGATGGATGGATGACAGCTCTAGGCAATACACAGGCTTTCAGAATTTCAGTCCTGTTGGTCTATGGTGTTCACTTACTTAGAGAAAAAGCCTTGAGGGTAAAGCAACATTACTTGTAAACAAAATTTTGATTTCCTTTTGCACTTACTCATACACAGACCTGGACTACATTTTAAGAAGTTAGAAGTAGAAAATGCCAGAAAGCCTCCAAAGTGGAGGATAATTTTGACAAATGCTTAATCCTAAAGACACTTTCCTGGGAGTAAGACCCATTGAACACAATGGGGCTTACTTTTGAGTAGACAAGGTTAGGATTGTGCTCAAAGTGACAGGATGTGTGCATGAGAATGCACGCAGGTAGGCTTTTTCTGTTCCTTATATATGTAATTTACCAGCTTTCAGAATTGCCTTAATATTTATGAGATCACCCAAGAGCTGAGATGTTTGTAGTGGGGACCTGTGCTTCTGCAGGACAAAAAGCCATGGAATTTTTTTATTCAGCAGTATGCACTCCACTGTTGCAGCTGCAAAAAAACATTGGGGCAAATATTTCTCTAGACCAGTGATTTTCAACCAGTGTGTCATGGCACACTGGTGTGCCACAGATAATCTTCAGATGTGCTGCAGGAGTTTGGGGATTGACATTCATTATCAGGAAAATTGAGGGAATTGAACAGTTTGGTGTGCCTTGTCATTGGTTAAAAACAATTGATGGTGTGCCTTGACAATTTAAGTGCCTTGTTAAGTGTGCCATGAGACTCATATGCACGACTGACGTAGATGTAGACAGAACCATTTCTTCTTACTGTCCTATTCATGGCTGATGCCTTACTTGAAATGCTGTATTCAGGTTGAACACCTTCTAAAAATTAATCTATGAATGCTGTTCTCTACTACATGCTTCTGGAAACGAAAACAAGTGGCTTCTTTCTTGTATCAAGCTTGTTTTCTAATCCAATGTTGGTCATCAAGACAGTGGCAGTACAGTGGAGAATCACCTTTTTTATGCCCAGGTACACTATCAGCACACCAGAGAGGGAAAAGAGGCAGGAATCAGGGTTTCTTTGATCCTTGCCTCAAGTCAATATGGGGGTAAGAAGAAGACTTATTTTACAGGTTGGTTAGTTAAGGACAATATCAAGATAAAACACTTCAAGCGCTTTGTGCACTTGGAAGTTGCTAAACAGGTAGGAATCCCTTTTCTAAAATTTGGGCATGATTGCTGTCCCACTACGCTATTTGTGGGTCAGGAGGAAGTAAGCATTTGTGCTGTCCCACTATGCTATTTGTGGGTCAGGAGGAAGTAAGCAGTGGACTTCACTGATGTTTTGTATCTAGCTACTATACTAGTAGTAGTTCATAAATGTATCATTTTCATTCATCGTCTTAGCCTCTCGTTCCCAAATCACCTAGGAGCTGCCATCTTGGTTCATGAAATCTTGAACCAATCTTGAAACATTCATGATGGCAGTACCAAAATCTTGTAATATTTCTAGGTTCAAGAGTTTGGGAGTTTCATTTTCATATACTGTATACAGCTGTAAGCTGCATAGATCAGTGATTTTCAATCTTTTTCATCTCAAGGCACAGTAACAAGGTAATGAAATTGTCAAGGCACACCATCAATTGTTTTTACCATTACTGCTCTATATACTTAGTTGGGAGTAAGTACACAGTAGAATTTATTTCTAATTAGACATGCATAGGCTTCCACTGTTATGACCCAATACTGTCCAGGATTTGGCCAGTGCACAGAGGGGCATACAACAGAAAAATAGAGTTCTAATGTAGTAAAATGGTTTGCTGTGCTATACACAGTGACAATTTTGCATATACACCCACAGCTGGCTGCAGAACTGGTGGCCACACCAGACTGAGAAAGAGAAATCTGATAGCAATGAAGTCAGAATGGGCAGGGAGGGATGAACTGGGGGAGTCCCCAGGTTGTTTGGGGCCAGGGAGGTGAGCAGGGGCAAGGTCAGCAGCACTTCTGTATACCAATCTCCTAGCCCCTTTCCTTTCCACTGCCATTACATGCCTTAGACCTAGGACTGCAAAATAGTAGGTGTAGCTATTAGTGGTCTTATTGTGGTTTCTTCCAGGTAAGCAAATAAAAGTTCACTTACTCCATGGAGACCTTTCCAACTTCCCCCCTTACTATGGATGCTGTACATACATTGTTGGTGCAATTGTGCAGCTTTATTAGTGGGGGTTTTCAGTAGGGCTGGGCTGTTACAGGTTTGTGCAAATTGGGGGGCTGTGCAAGTTTGGAGGCTGGATAAGGCTCTGCCCAAGGCAAGGAGGGAATTCCCCTTACCTCAGTTAAAACTGCAGCAATCCCAGTGAGACTTCTCAAATCTTCAGCCTGGAGCTGCCCCAGGCTGTCAGGAATAGGACTAGGATCCGGCATAAGTGCTGGATTCTGGCCCTGCTTCCCACTCCCCATCCACCTGCCCATTGTGCCTGACACCTATGGGCCTGCCCTCCCCTCCGCTGAAATGCCACTCTCATGCCTTTGCCCTTCCATGCCCCCAACCCCTGTGCCAGCTGAGCTCAACTGGTACAAACCTATCCATCTGGGGCATTGTTCTGGCAGAGGGAGGCACATCCTTGTGCCAGCCTCCCCTATTCAAATTGTGCTTTATGACAAGTTTGTAACACCCCTGGGCTAAAGCAAGAGACTTGCGCTAGTCCAAGGGCAGACTTGGATTGCAACCTTAGGGTGCAGTCCAGAGTAACTATGGGGAATCCTTGCTCTGGTGTAAGAACAATTTACTTTGGAGTGCAATATGAATTTCCCATAGGTTTTTCACTCGGTGATGCAGTAACTACGGGTGCATGTAATGTCTCTTACGTGCTCCCGTAGTTACTCTGGATTGTAGGGTTAGTCTCTGATTCCCATCACCAATATTAAAGCACTGCAATTTCTCTTTTTCAAAAGGAATATATTCCCAGAAGATGGCTTGCCACATTCCTCCAAAAATTTTATTGTTTTTCTGATGTGGAGACTGGATCCATAATTATGGGAGCCATCAGCCAGATGAATGAAATCAATTTAATTTAATTTAATTAAGTAACCAAGCTGCATCTAGTCTTTTTACACTCCTTTTATTTTAAATTCAACTATCGCATTCCCAGACTTTCGTTTCATATGCATTATACTGAATCTTATTAAATACCCCATTGATTTTAAAATCCAGACTTAACATTTAAACATTTTTATGCCTTTTGCTCCTTGGTATTTAGCAGAATTGAAAGAGCAAAAATATCTTCTGTTTCTTTCAGTGTTGAGTCTCTGTTTCCATGAGAGAAATCCACCCCCTGTTGGCAGAGTACATGTTCATCCTGAGCTTTATTTGTAAAAGCTGCAGGAGAAGACCACAGATAAACAGAAGTTAGTTCAGAATCTGTTGGTACATCCTTAGTTGAATTACACCAAAGGGCTTTTATCTCTCAATAGTGTAACAACAATAAGTAAATTAGCAAGTGTTCCCTACCTGTAAACTGGGAGTTTTAACTGGTTGCCTTTGATCAAGTCTTTGTGTGGCTCTGCTAGATAATTTTAGAGTTTTTGTGTTAGATTCCCCCAGGAATGGGAACGACTCAAGATAGCTCAACTCAAGATGCACAAAAATAATCTTTTTTGATGACTTGAGTTGACTCAAGTAATGGATGTCAAGGACTCCATATTGATTGTATCTCAGGTCCAGTGGCTTAGAAAAAGTTGCGACACAAAATGAATTGAGTCCTGACTCTTTAGTGTGTGTGTTTCAGCTTTTTTTTTGCTATCTCCACATTGCACCAAATATCCAGGAGCAGGCGTTCTGAAATATGGCAACAGATATACTGAGAGAGTAGGTTCCAGGAGGTGGGGGGGGGTTTAATGGGAAAGTTTAAGTTTTTTTGATGTTAAATTTTCCTCAGGCAAGCACTTGATTCACAACTAAACTCATTTCTTTTTTAAAAAATCTTGTGTCTCATCTCAAAACAATTATAAATTTTGCTCATGGAGTATCTTGATGGCAACATGCTGTGATTCACAAGTCAAGTCACAGGTTCTCAAATCACAACTTGACTTACGACTTGTGACTGGAGCACATCTCTGGACTCCCCATTCTGTAGTAACTCATAGGTAAGCTCCAGTGTATAGCTTATGGGATGCTCCAGCTCCTGAGCCTCTGTTTCGCATCTTGCTTTGGTTGGTTGATTTTGGGATTCTAGTGGAAAAATAACAACAAAAACAAATGTAGATTCTAAAGTCAGATCACCCTCCCATCCCATGTCTGCCCAAAATAGCTTACATGGATCTGAGTTGGCCCACCAGGGCCCAGGGAATAGTAAAGCACAATACAAACCATGTCTACTCAAAAGAAAGCTCAATTGTGTTCAATGCGTCTTACTCCCAGTAAAACGTCTTTAGGACTGCAGCGTAAGTGAGCAAAAAAGTTATATATTTACATCTTCACCATTGCCTGGGCCCCAGCTGGACGAGGGACGCTGCAGGGCCTGTTTTCAGTACCACTATATACACATGCAGGCCTTGAATAGGATTGGGAATTATCCGAGGAGGATAATTAACTGCTGTTTGTGCTGTTCAATTCTTTTTCACCTTTGCTCACTTCAAGTGATAGGAGTAAAGTGAATTAAATGAGACTGTGGACATGGAATTTATGCAGGACAAAAAGAAAACCAGAAACAAATAATTAATTGAAATGAAATAATAGTTTGATTATATCACATCTGAGGAATAAACCATGCAACCGTGTATTCCCTATCACAGTTACTGTGTGGATATTTGTGGTGGAGATCCAGGTGTCTATCACTGCTAAATTAGCAAAGGTTTTACACACTACTAGTGAAAGTTCCAGCACCATTCCATTTACTCAGCACTCAGTTCTCAATATTTTGTTGCTGGAAACAATATCTTGTTTTTGCCTTCCCTTTGAGATATATTGAATTTGCCTCCACAGCCTTTGGCTATTATTGTCTTTTTAAAAGCAGTGCTCTGGAGGCTGACCATCTTTTCAGAAAAATCATCCCCTCCTACCACAAGGCTCTCTCCTCTATTCAGTGTTATTATAAATACAGATATTTCACTACTGGCTTCAACACAGCCATGAACAATTTGTTAATGATGAGAGGTAACTCAATCTTACTTAGCCAGGGTCCTGCCATTCCTCTTTAGAAATCTCGACTGTAGTTTACACATACTATTGTACTGAAAGTTTTGTGTATGTTTTAAAAAAATTAACTTGATAGTGGCCAAAGGGAGATGCTGGAACTAGAGAAAAACACATCATTTTTGTATAGTTGTTAAATAGTCACATAGTGAAGATGAGACACTGCAAAGTCACTGGAACAGGTACATCTTGACTGAAGATAGTGTACTGAAGTCCGGAAATGAGTTGCTACCCTTTATGAAATCCCTTTCTCCATCTTCTAGGTCACTTTAAGTGTCACAGTGCACAATCCCAATCAACTTTGCAGAACTGAGGTAAGGTCAATGCAACTTCAAGTTCAGGAACCAAACATTACCTTATCCTGAGGAGGAGTTGGTGAATGCCACCCAACTGCACAATGCTGCACATATGCTACCGGCGCAGCTGTGGCAGTGCTCGAAAGTTGGCTAGGATTGTACCAGCCAATAGATATGAGGAGGATGGAAGCTCAGTAAATGATAGAAGAAAAGGACATGCTCACCTAAATTTTGGGTTCTCTCTGCATCTGCTGATAGTTCTGCCTTGAGGTTGAAAAGTGTCATCTTTCCTGTGACAACAGAAAACACCTTCTACGTACTTGTTTGTGTGTTGCTGTCAACAAAGCTGTGAAAATGTCTCTTTGGCAAGACTTCTTATCTATTCAAATGTTCTGTCAGTTTTGTCTTTTAAAAAGTGTTGAGATTTTTTAGTCTGAGTGTATTTCCTTTCATTGAGATTGTGAGCACAATCCTAATCATGTCTACTCAAAAGTAAGTCCCACTGTGTTCAGTGGGACTTACTCCAAGGAAAGTGTCTTTAGGATTGCAGCCTCACAATTTTCCTAACAGGTTTTCTTACCTTGTGGAGGCCTCAGTGACAGCTACCCACCTCTAGGTTGCTTAAATCCTAAATGCCTCCACACTCATCAATGCCTAGCCAAAACCACTGGATCTAGAAGCTTGAAATTTGCGGAGGGTGTTCCTTCTGTGACGGAGGCATCCACTAAGAACTGGTTTTTGGAAATTCCAACCAGAAGGGAGTGAAATGGGGCGTAACGCATTTTTCTTCTTATACTTTACATTGAAGAGTCCCTGTCTGAGGGATGCTCTGCCCCAACCCCTGGACCTAGAAGTGTGAAATTTGGGGAGGGTGTTCTTTATGTGACATCAACACCCACCAAGAACTGATGTTGAGAAATTTAACCCATAAGGGGCTGAAAAGGGGTGCAACATGTTTTTGTCCTACACTTAACATGGAAGTTTGATTAACATCCAGCAATTTGATGCCTGGTGTGTGATGCACTGCAAAGGAGAGTGGACTGGGGGGGGGGTGGTACACATGTGGGATGTTGCACAAGGCGGGTTGATTCACATGGGGGTGATGCACCTGGGGATGTTGCACATAGGGGGATGTTGCATATGGGGGATGTTGCACATGGGAGATTGATGTGCATTGGTGTTGATGCGCATGGCAGGATGTTATGCATGGGAGGATGTTGCCCATGGGGGCATGTTGCGTATGGGGGGTTGAAGCGCATGGGGGGATGTTGCACATGAGAGATTTTGCGCATGGGGGGTGTTGCATATGGGAGGCATTGATGCACCTTGGACCCAGAAACATGAAATTTGGGGAGCATATTCCTTCTGTGACAAGTGCACCCTCTAAGAAATGTTTTTGAGAAATTTAACACATTAAGGGCGTGAAAAGGGATTCAAGGTGTTTTTGTCCTTATACTTTACACTGAAGACGGTCTTATCAACATCCAGCCCCAAACCCTAGAGGCATAAAATTTGGGGAGTATATTCCTTCTATGATGTGAGCACCCACAAACACTGATTAGCACCTACTAACACTGACCCACTAACAAGATATTTGGTGCCTAGTGTTGTGTGGGGGGAGGGGAAATGGTGCATGTGGGGAGAGTGCACAGGGGTGATGATGCACAGGGTGTAATGGTGTACAGGGTGGGATGGTTGTATGGGGGATTGTGCATGGAGGGAATGGAGCATGGGGAAGATGGTGGATGGGGAATGGTGCACAGGGTATGGTGCAAAGGGGGGGTTTACTCCCGCAATAGCAGTTAAATTTCACTAGTTTGTCATATAAGACTATTCCCCTCCACGCCTAACCATGCATTTAGAGAGGCATTCATGCACTTGGTTAAGCTTGGCCATGAAAACTATAAAACAGATTTATTAGGAGCAGGTCTTTCATTATCTAATTACAACACCCAACGATTGTACATCTTCAATAGTCAAGAGCAATTGATTTCTGTCTCCAGTCTCTCCAGCACAGCTGAAACCTCTGCTGTGCATTTGGTCAGGAGGTTGTTTATTTATGCATATGGCCTGCATATCTCAAGGCTGGAGGCATACATTTTTAACAGCCAAAACTCTCTTGAGGAGAAAAAAATGTTCCTTTCTGAAGCTCTCCAGTGCTATTCCTTGTTTATCTGCTCATTACCGTGACTGTAAATGGATTTTTTTTTTCAGAAGAAATGTACTTGAAGAAATGAAAACATGAACACAGAGGGCATCTTGATAACTCAGCAGACATGCACCCATTCCCCCCCCCCTTTTAGTTGATATTTTCCCTAAGTTCCTTCTCAGAAGAGTTGCTTTCCCCCTTTTCAAAGGGAGAAGGAATCAGAGCGATGTTTACACATTTCAGAAAGAAGCCGAATCAGCAGTGGGATATGGAATGCCTCTTCTTTGAAGCTTCTTTGTTTGCAGCTACTCCAAATCTTCGCAAATGCCTTCTGCAAATGGCCTAGGTTTGCAGTCACCAAATGTGTGAGGGGGCAGGCAATGGGACTGCACCCACTTGCCCCATTGCTCTCAGTCAACCTCCCTGCTCAATTTCCTGTCATCCGGGTGTTTGCACATTCAGAGTGCAAACCTATACAATTTTCCAGCTGTGGGGTTAAGGACAATCCAATGCCTCTTGTCTTTAAGGTGGCACTTTGGTTGCCAAATTATCACATTTGACCAGTACTAGTCAACAACTTCAAATAATCCCTTCCTTCCTTTGAGGGAATGGCAAAGTACTGTCATTAGTTGTGCAAAACCTTGATCACATCTCATCGACAAGCCAGCTGCTACATGATTGGTTATTCATCCTTAATCCAAGTGGGTCAGTGTGATGCTTTAAACTGATTGTAGCCCCTCTAATTGGTTACTTATCAGTCCTCTGTCTCTTGAGGTGCAGGAAAAAAAATTTACAGAGAGATAAGCTAATTGCAGATTGGGTAGGATGGCCAGATGCCTGAACCCAAAAAGGAGGACAAAGTTCCCCAAATTTCCTGACATGCAAAATTCATCCAAGTAAAATTCCTGACATATTAAAAAATGTAGAACACCCAAAAAATGTAGGAGATGTTAAAATAAAAACTATGAGCACAATTCTAACCATGTCTACTCAGATGTAAGCCCCATTGTGTCCAATGGGTCTTACTCTCAGGAAAGTGTCTTTAGGATTGCAGCCTAACCCCCCAATCCAGAGTAACTACGGGAGCACGTAAGAGACTTTATGTGCACCCGTAGTTACTGCACCACCGAGTGAAAACCTATGGGAAATTCATATTGGAATCCAGAATAAGTTGTTCTTACACCAGAGCAAGGACTCCCCGTAGTTACTCTGGATTTTGCCCTAAGGCTACAATCCAGAGTAACTACGGGACCTTTTACACCTACATAGATACGGTGCCACCTATGGGAAATGCATAGCGCAATCCACAGTAAGTGCCTCTTACATCTTCCCATAGTTACTCTGGATTATAGGGTCAAAACACTTGTATTGCTTTCCTGTACATAATTTCAATACTATATTACTTTAAAAAAAAACTGAAAACCAAAAACCTCTTTGCAAGACCTGTTTCCCACCAACCACGCATAGCACATATAAGTGACTAAGAGCAGACATGATTTTCCCCCCAGACACCCCAGTCTGTTCAAAAACTGTCATCACCAACCAATTGGGTGGATTGCAGAGTAAATGTTGCAGCTTGAAGTAACATCCCCAATTCAGTGGCATAGCTAAGGGGGTGCAGGGGGTAACAATTGCAACTAACAATAAGTTTTTGAAGAGTAATAAGTGAGGTTAACACTAGTGGCCAAAATTATGAAATACATGGTATGTACCAATAATATCATCATTTTATGTATCACTGAAAACCTAATTTAACATAGAATGCAACAAAACAAACTGCATTGGAATATCTGTATTCTATCAAAAGATATGGTCAATTAACCAGAAAATAAAAATGCAACTCTTTTATGGAACAAAAAGTGGAAACCCAAAGTTTAACACAAACAGACTGAAAGTTCTAAGAGCCAGAAGATGTTATTATGACACAACGTGGAATCAGTGAGGTGCTAATATGAGTCAGCTCTCACTTCTATGTATCATAATACAGTTACCTAGTGCATTTTTTCTGGTGGGAAAAAAGGTGCCGGTACTTACCACAGTGGCATATGACTAATTACCTGCTGGTTGGGGGAGGTAGAAAAAGGTGCTGGTAATGAGTAACTGTGAGTGCCCTCAGAAAAAAATCCTGCGGTTACCCATGCCAAATGGGTAAAGAGACACTTTTTCAAATGGTACCTTTTAATTTATTTACTTTATTTGATTTTGTTGTGGAGGAAGGCTACAAAACCTTGAGCCCAAGAAGCAGATAAATACCATAACTGGCTGGGAGGAAGGCAGTAGATCAAATGGGTGGCAAGCTGCTGGGGAGAGGAGGCAGGTTTGATTTTCCCATTCCAACATTCACCTTTGAAAAAGCCAGGGTTGGACGTCACTTCCAGTTGGGACTAGACTTATTTTAATCTCAGCATTTTAATCTCAGCACTGGGCTGCATGATGAACTATGCCACTGATTCCAGCTCAGCCAGAGGAAGCAGAAAAAACAGCAGAGAAGAAGCAGGGTGATGGGAGAAGTGTCAAATTTACATTGCCAATGCTGGTGACATACAGTTAGAACCAGGCCTTCAACCTGGTCTACTTTCAGTCTCCTAGGTGGGCTTACCCTATCAGGCTGAAAGATCATAACTGGCCCATTGCCACCATGTGAGCTTCAGGCTAAATAAACCAAGTTTTTGCTGATCCTATTCCTATATACTAGACACTGCACCAAATCAGTTTTCCAAAATTGGCTTCATTACATGTGGGAATTATCACATTCTTTATGAAATTTATGAAAAGACTCAGCAAAACTTTCAGTAATTTTCTGCTTAGTTCCTTGTCTCCCAACTAGCTGAATAAACATACATTATGCAAAAAGAGCATATGTGTGTGTCTGTGAGAGAGAGTAGAATATAAATATGGATGATGTAAATTACAGAATGTGGTTTTTGTTGATATAGAATATGATCTGCTTCAGATCATAATTTGTTTTTAATTTTTTAAGCACAAAGAACACACAGCCCTGTCCACAATTGAGGGCAGCTGGCAGTGAATGAGGTGTTATTGGAATTTGTCTCCCATATATGCTATTAAAATTTAGTAGCCTTATGCTGCAATACTAAAGACACTTTCCTGGAAGTAAGAGCTATTGAACACAATGGGTCTTACTTTTGAGTAGACATGGTTAGGATTGTGCTATTAGTAATTTCTGGCCCAATGTAAAGAGAGTTCATATAAATTCATATAAATGAGGAAAAACCAAAGCAGATCTGGGAAGAAAGTAGAGGTTCCTCCTGACACCCAAGATGGAATACCAGATCCTTCATCCCATAACTGATGATGTGCCTTCCCTGCTCCTCCAACTCTCCAGTACAGCTGTTCTCAAATTCTCAGGGAGATTGTTTTGTTGTATTTTATGTTTTATTAAATAAAAATATTTTAAAAATTCCAGGGAGTTTAAGAATCCTGGAAAGTCTTAGCAGAACTGAGTAGAAGGCAGTGATGCAATTGTCCCATTGTCACATTAAGTGGGGATCTTTGAACTTTAGAATCTTAGAATTTTAGAACCCTCCCTCTATAAAAGCCTTGATCTGTGTGAGGGATGTCAGCACCTTCTGTGTCAATCAAGCAGGCTGAGAGTTTTATTCCCACATGTTTTTCCTCTTTTTCATGTCCTTTCTATAACCTTGCGTCCTGGGAAAAATCTGGCCTCCTCACACCCATGACAGGAAGTTATGTCAGGTGAGTTATGCCAGCCTAAATTGGTTAGGATTGTTGCACCCAAAGTCATATAGGGTTTAAATTAACCACAAAGCAATATTTATTTATTTATTTATTTATAAAAACACACCCTTTCCAGCGTCTCAACTGCTTTTTTACCATGGTGACCATATGTCATAACTGAAAAAGAGGACACGGCCCCCAATATGTAGGAGATGACAAAATAAAAGCTAAAAACACTTATATATTTCCCCATGCACATCATCCCCCATGAACATCATCCCCATGTGCATCGTCCCCCATGCACATCATTCCCCATGCACATTGTCCCCCATGCACATTGTCCCCTATGCACATTGTCCCCCATGCACATCAGACCCCCCATGCACATAGGCCTCTGAATGTGCATCGGCCCCCCATGTGCAATGGCCCCCCCATGCACAACAGCTCCCCATGCGCATCACCCCATGCGCATCACCCCCGTGCAATGTCCCCCCATGCACAATGGCCCCCCAGTGCAACCCTCCCGCCAAACAACATCCTCCCCACTGCACTGGGCACCGAGCACAAAACTGGCTGGATGTTGGTCAGTCTTACATGTTAAGTATAGGACAAAAACACATTGCGCCCCTTTTCAGCCCCTTATGGGTTAAATTTCTCCACATTGGTTCTTGGTCAGTGTTCATGTGACAAAAGGAACACCCTCTCCAAATTTCATGCTTCTGGGGGTTGGGGCAGAGCATCCCTAAGTCACCTATTCTTCAATGCATAGTATAGGGAGAAAAATGCGTTGCGCCCCATTTCACCCCCTGCCGGTTGGAATTTCCAAAAATCGTTTCTTAGTAACTCCCTCCGTCACGGAAGGAACACCCACCCCAAATTTTATGCCTCTAGGCCCACCGGTTTTGGCTGGACGTCAATGAGTCAGTGAGTCAGTGAGAGAGTCAGTCAGTGACTTTTCTCTTTTATATACGGGGTGGTTCAAAATGAATGGGACAAAAAGGCAAGCAACCTTACATCTTTTTGTCCCATTAATTTTGAATCACCCTGTATATAGTTTTGTATTCTTTCTTTCTCTTTGAAGGGCACCCAAGGCAGCTAACGATCAATAAAACAATAACAATAAAATAGCACCACAGAGAAAGCCCTGTTTCTGGCCTTTCTGGCCATTCCCCTAACCCTCTTCATGGCAGCACAACCAACAGGCCCTCTCAGATGTCCTCAGAGAACTTGCCAGATTGTACGTAAGAAGGTGGTCTCTTAAGTATGCTGGTCCCAGGCCTTTTAGGCTTTAGGCTGCCACAGCTAGGCCATTCTCTCTTGCCTAAGTCAGAATTGCACTGCAAGTGAATGTGTAAAACAATTTCCAAACCAATTCTGTTATGAAATAACACTAATGAAAGTAATAGAAAACCTGAAATGTTTTATGTTTCAGGATCTGTGGCTATCAGTCAGTGATACTACTGATAAAGTATCAAAAAGAGAAAAAGGGTAGAAAAAATCATGGGTGGGGGAAACACATGCAAACAGTATTTTCCTAAGAACTGTTTGGAGACTAGAAGCCTCTTTGAATTCCCGGTATGGTTATTCAGAAAAGAAGCTTGCGTGGCAATCACTGTCTTGCATATACTGCTCTCAGTGCTCCAGGTCTGTCATTTTGTAAGCAATCATGTCATCACCAACCACAAAAATAGCATGTGTTAGTCCATCTCCATGCTGCGCTCTTCATCAGGACAAACAACATTTGCAAGTAACAGCTCACTATTCCATCCATCTGTCAGCAATCTGAGAGACAGTATCAGGATAAGGACCACATTCTTCCTATCCTAGAGACTTTTTCACCACACTACAGTTGATATACAACATTTACCAAATATAAATACTAATTTGGGAAAGTTTTAATTCTTGTACTGTTTCACCACTCATATGTCACCAGTGATATAGCTCCCTCTACATTGCTCCAATAGTAAGTGAGATATTGCTTGATTTTAAATACCTTTGTTTTTCCTTAAAAAAAATCATACCAATATTGATCTGCTCCATCAGATTCCAATTTTTGCTAATTAGTCTTTTGTCTTCACTTCATATTTCAGTCCAGAGAATCTTATTTCATGTTTTTGTATTTACATTTTCAGCTTGACCCTTTCTAAGTATGGGAGATAACGTCTTTTCCAATAAGAAGTGGAATATCACACCATGGGAAACAGTGAGTAATGCTGCTGTTTGGTAATATATGGCTCACAACCTGGTAATATATGGCTCCCAACCTGGCTCACATGAAGTGAGTTTCTACCCAAGTGAGTTCTCTTATCTCTAAAAAAATGTGCTCTGTTTATGATTCAAATGGATGATATTATGACCTTCTGTGCCTACTCTGAAAAAGAATCGCTGTCTGCATTAGTCCGTATGGACAGCCTAAGGCAAGATATACATCCTGTAAATTTAACCTTTACAAGAGCAAATCATGCAAGTCCAGCTGTTGAGAAGACAAAAACTTCCAATCATTTGGATTATTTTTTTTTAAAAAATTCCATATAGCCTTATAAACAATAAATTGGCAACTGGTTGATAATCTTCCCAATAGTTCAACTTGCAAACCTCAAAACCTTCTGAGTACCAATACTACTGTTTGCAGGGCTTAGGCTATTCTTGCATTTAGGGAAGTACTGTGTGGCATCTTCAAGAACAGCAGCAGCAACCAACAAGGCCAGCACTGCTGCAAGGACTTCCACCTGGAGGTTAGCTGCCATTCCCCTCTTCTCCCCTTCACTACAATTCTCAAGCAGCAGTGCAAAAACATATACCGGTAAGCCAATGCAGATGATGCTAATCCAACTGCTGCCTGTGCTTTGGGTCTAACAGTCTCTGGGAATGATGAAGAATCTACAAACCTTTACACTGACTTGATGTAGTGAAGCCACCCACATTTCAATGCTAAATGCATTTATTTTCCTACAGCCTTGAGAAAATAAAAGATGTCACAGATCATGTGCTGCAGGCCAGAGAAAATAGGAGACCATAATCCCAGTAACTCAGCAGACCTTTAATTTGGTCATGCCTTAAATCAGGACAACATAATTTGTGATCCACTAAGCCAAAAGCAGCTCATCAGCTTTGTACAGCTGACCACCAGAATCTCAATAAATGGTTTTTGCTGCTCTCTATGAATGTAAGAAGAGGAGAGGTATCAAGCAAGTGACAGAGCATAGCAGGCAGCTGGTGTGCCTTGGTGGATCACAAACTGTGCTGGATTGCCCACAGGGGCAATACAAACAGATCTGCTGGCTGCAACATCACAGATCTACCATTGAGCACCTCCTGATAATTCTCTCCTTTTTCTTAGCCCCACTATCATTGCTGCTACGGCCACTACCACTTCCTCAGCTATTTAAGGAAGCACACAGGCAGGTTAGAATAAAGGAAGGGAGTATAATGCAGCAAATCTAGTTCCTGACTGGCTTCACTACACAAATCTAGTGGGTGTAGCATGATGGGAATGGAGCCCTCATACACTCCTTGCATGCTCTGTCCACCTTGTATGTTTTGATGCTGTTTAATAGCATGTCAGTAAAAGAAAGAGGACATGAACTGAGTCCTTCTCTTTGGATGACAGGCACCCCTCTTCAGATGCCACTTCCTCTATTCCACCTTTCCAAGCATTAAATTCCATCAGTCTAATAAGTGAAATTGCCCTGGTTGCCCTATGTATGTGTAAGAGATAAACATGTGTTAGAGCATTTCAGCCAGAGGACCGCATCCAATACCTGGCATAGTGTCAAGGGCCAGGAAATAAATTTAAATATAAAATGTAAATAAATACATTAGAGGTAAAAAATATAGGAATGATTTTATTTAATACACAGGCCAACAAAAAAAAATTTGTTTGGTGTCTGGAATGTTAGAACTGATTTTGGGTATTTTGGACATGCTAATTCCAAAATCATAAACAGTTTTTCTCTATCAGCTATACTTTTTGAGATACAGCGCTAATGATTGTCTATGTGTCTGTCAAGCAAAAGTCTAATTTGCCATAGGGTGCCATGATGTTTATATCTCAAAAACCAGAGCTGATAGGCAAAAATTACTGTTATTTTTGAAATTAGCACACCAAAAATACATAGAATCAGCTCAAAAAACCTCAGTACCAATCCGCATGTTGGGCAGTGTAATGAAAGGGCTAAAATTTCCAAGATTTCTCCAAGCATCAACACACATCACAGAAATAAAACACATAGCTTTTCAAATGGATCCACTGTTCCCCAAGTTGCCAAACACTTTTTAAGACCTTCAGAGTACACAAGAAGTTACTTCTGATTTTAGGGAATACTAGGAAGTGATTATTTTTGGCCCTCATAACACCCTCCAGACAGTGGTGGGATTCATATAAATTAACAGCAGGTTCTATGTCCTAATGACCTAAATTAACAACAGGCTCTATGGCTGCAATCCTAAATACACTTTCCCGGGAGTAAGACCCATTGAATACAATGGGACTTACTTTTGAGTAGACATGGTTAGGATTGTGCTCTTAGTCCCATTAGTAACCAGTTCTCAGAACCAGGCATTCTTTAGCAAAGGGTTCTGTAGAACCTGTGAGAACCCACCAAAGTCCACCACTGCCTCCAGACCTAATCAGAGCAGCTCCAGGTGTTCAAGTGAACCAGAAGCTTGTCGGGATCCTGACGGTGGCTTTGTGCCTCATAGAAGCTTACCAAGGGCCACATCTGGCTCCTGGGCCTGGGCTTAGCGACCCCTGATTTAGATAACAGACTATCAGCCCTGTCTACAGCTAACCTAATAAAAGTTAAAAATGTGGGTCTACTCAGATCCATGCTAGCTTTTTGCTGACATAGATCTACTGGTCCATAGGTCAGGTCCAGGACAGCAGATTGGATCCTGTCAACATCATTCACCCACCCTCCGTCCAGCCTGATCCACACTCTAAATTTCATGACTAAACAGAGAATCTAACCCAAATCTGTGATGTCCTGTTTGAACACACTAACCACTTGAACTACACCATACTGGCTCCACTGATGGAACATCTTGAAAGCAAATCCACTCATACAGCAGGTGGTCAAGCTACCAACCTGACTTGATTCCTGGAAAAGACTGCAGTTACCCCAAGTAATTTATCCTTCAGCCACCTCTCAGTTCCAAGTTTTCCATCTGTCTCTTTGATCTTCTCTCAATTCAATAATTATTGGTGTGCAAGAACAAAAAAAGTCAGTTTGGTATAGTACTTTCATAGTTTAATTGCATATTTGTTCACATTACATGTGTATCTGAAAATGATTCTCATCAACTTCATCCCTGCATTTGCCTGATGGTGAGTAATTAGTTATATGCTAAGCAATGATGAAGGCAGCAGGAAGGTGAGAAAAAAATGGACAAAGGTGGAAGATAAAGCTGAATTCTGGCTCGACAGTCAAAGCCACTAGTTGGGTGGTGCTAAATCACTGATTATGTGATCACTCTAAATCAAGATGCCATAACCCCTGTGAAAAAAGTCTCCAAGACCAGACACAGCAATGTAAAAGAGATACAAAATGTAACTTTAAAATGTAAATGACTTTTTTTAATGTAAAAGGAGCTTCAGTTTCTTGGGCAGGCTCCTTTCTGTCAGTAGTCATGCTTTTGTTTTTCCCCATTGTTTCCCCAGTTATCCCAGATGTTATGTTCATTGAAGGAGCTCTAAGAGAAAAAAAACCATGGTGGAGTATTGTGGCATCTGTGATATCTCTTTGAACAATTCTCTGGACTAATGCAACAGGCACTACACTGCAGGGGGGGAAAACAAGACAGCCATCAGGAGGCAGCTGCACTCTTTTTAGATTTGAAAAACAGTTTGAGAAAAGCAAAAAAAATGTCTGCCGTGTATTGAAATAGTTCTTCATCATGAAAACAAAGAACACCCAAATGAACTGAATGGCCCATACAACATCCAGCCTACTTAGGCTCCACAAGTATTCATTTCACAAGAAATGAAAATTGGATTCTGTTAAGTTGTCCATTCATCACAAAACACCTCTGTTTTCAGACTTCAAAACTATTTCTAAACTGTTTCTCTGCTCCACATCTTAGCTCTGAAGGCGGTAATTTCTAAAATAAGCAATACATTCCCTAAAGATGGAAAGAGATTCCCAGCAATCAAGAAAACAACCTGAGCGATCAATGATCATTCAGGTTCTTTGGTTAAAATCCTTGGCTGCTCATCTGTCGTCAATTCATGGTGATCAAGGTGGCCAGTCTCAACAACAGCAGAATGAAAAGCAGTTTGCCTCCTCTAGATACTCTTTCAAACAACATTCACTTTCTCTGTAAGATGTGTTACTACTTAAAATGTATCACTTGCAAGTTGGAGGTTTCCTCATATTAACAAAGACACAGGAAGTCTGTAAAGCTCACAGATCCATAAAGAAAATGTTCCAAAAAGTCCAATTTGTCTTGCTATGATAAAAATGACTGTTAATGAATACTTGTGATATGATCTGAGCTTTCCAAAAAGGATATTAATGTATACACTCAATATGCTGCAGGCAGTCTTATTAGGTTAATCATTGTAATGTACATAATACCTAGACTCAGAACATTAAATTTGTTTTTTGAGCCAATTTGGGAAAGCTATACTGGGTTGGAAGTAATGAAGAAATAAACTGCTTTAATCCCCTGATACTTGAACTTTGGATGGGCGGAGGGGGAGGAACTCCTCCAAGCAACGACACCTGCGCATTACATCTATTGCTATTTGCAACTGTCAATCTGAGGAGATTGATGTGACTGGATGTAGATAGTGATTTCATCTTCACCCTTCATCAGTCCTTTCAACAAA
The DNA here is from genome assembly GCA_030015325.1 of Cryptoblepharus egeriae. Lineage (NCBI taxonomy): Eukaryota > Metazoa > Chordata > Lepidosauria > Squamata > Scincidae > Cryptoblepharus > Cryptoblepharus egeriae. Next base: position 62,737,994 of record JAREYC010000001.1, on the reverse strand, counting down.
GTTCTTAGACTTGGACAAATCTGGCAGCTAATCGTTGAAAGACCCTTGGAGCATCAATATGCCCTGTCATTGGTATTGATGGCAAATGCTATGGCTTGAGAGTGAAATCAAACTAGGAGAAATCACAGTGGAGTGTCTGGAACCAGAACCCTAATGTAGAGGTGTCTTTAAAAATAAGGAGCAGGAATGGGAATCCTCTCATTTTCTTCTATTTGCCATTTCTTTCTATATGATTCCTTGCACAATCCTAACTCCAGTTAGGCTGGCACAAGTCCCGTGCTGGCCTGGGGGTGTTGCAAAAGTGGCATAAGACACTTCTGCATCACTCCTGGGAGGGGTAGGCCAGTGCACAGAAATGCAGTGACCTTCCCACACCACCAAAGGAATGGAGAGATAGGTGAGTTGTGCTGGCCTAAATTGGTTAGGATTGCCCCCTCATTCATTCTACTTGATCACTGCATAGGTCACAAGTTGGGCTAGGACTTGAAGTGCCTTGAAACTTGATGGTTGAGGCAATCTAGGATACCTCTGTAAAATGGAATAAATAAAAACCCAAACTGCTATAGTGGGATAAATGGTATCTGTTGACATTTTTCCCTTTCAACTGTAATTTACAACCCAATCCTAACCCACACCTGTGCCAGTCCCCACAAACTGTCTGGAAGACAGTTGTTGCAAACATGCCATATTTTTATTTATTTATTTCAAAATTCGTATCCTGCCTTTCTCATTGGAATCCAGGGTGACTCACATAAAACATAAAATAAATTAAAAAGTCTTATTGCATTTCATAAAATAAGACAATTAAAATACATAAAAACAATATATTATAAAAAAGTAAAAACAGTACCATGAAATTATCACAATAAAAAACAGATAAAAGTAGTGGAATCTAATAGCCTGAGCCTCATAATTTTTTAAACCTAGATGTTAAAGGGCCAGGAGCTTAGAAAGATTGTCTGAGCTGCTCTGTTCCCCTTTCTATCCTATCAGTCTTGGCATCCATCAGTCTTGAAAGACTATGGTATTGTGCTCGACGCTGCATGAGAAGCAGAAAGGCCTGGGTAGAATGATATGGAGGATAGGCTGTTACCCAAGCAACAAATCCCTCCTCTCCACACCACTGAAATAGTCCACTGGAACGGCAGAGCTGATACAATTGGATCCAGCTGGTGTTGCAGAGCTGGGCGAAGGACAGGAGCTCACCCTGTCTTGTGGGGCCGACCCGGGTCTCGAACCCTGGCCTACTGATTAACAGGCACAGTGTCTTAACCGCTTGCGCCACCCACAGTCCTCTTCTGTTAATAATACAATCGTATAAGTGTTTATTTTAACATAAGCCCTGTTTAGTGGGGCTTACTCCCTGGTAAATGCATTTAGCATTGTAGTCTAAGTAAGTAGTCTTTATCCATAGGTTGTTTGGTGAAAGATACCTTCAGCTTGTCAAAGGAAAACAAATTAAAATTGCATATGTAGCAGATACAACATCTACAATATAAGCCTTTTCAAGTGGAAGGGAAAGGTGAGAATAATTCAGCACCAACATGACTGAACTGAATGGAATACAGGCATGTTACTGTTGCCGGATCACCCCTTTCCATTGCCTCCCTGCCTCTGTTATGCCTCCACTCAGTTTTGTCCCCCTAAACTCCCCTACACTCCCATTTTCCACACTACCTTACCTTGATCAGGGGTTAGCTGGCAATCTACTGGTGTGGGGTCCACTGGCGCCAGCCTTCCTTTCTTTTTTGTTGTTATTTATAAAGTGCCAGGATTTCGTAATTATAATGAACCTTAACTTCTTGGGTCCTCCTACTACTGGCTTCAGTTATTACAGAGCAGTACAATACCCACTATCACCGCCTTGACAATAGCTGTTGAAGTGCTGAGGAATTATCATAAGCACTATTGATCTCAAATCCTTACTCAGATTCCCAAAAGAACTTCCTCTGCGTGTCACTCAAAATAATTGTGCGTCTTCTTAGGATACATTTATAAAATAAGCTTCAATAAGTTTACCTTTCTTCCCCAATGGATTTGGGGAATGGCTAATAAAGGTATTTAAATAAGAAGTATAAGCATAAAATTCTACAGGCTTTTGGAATATACTGACTTGAGACTAATCATGCATGCCTTGAATATATGCTTTTTTGCTGAAGAACACAATTAAAGTGGACCAGTTTGCATAATACTATCTGCCAGTCCAGCCCACCTGATTAAAACTGAAGGTATGTACGGTGTCATGGGTGATGCGTGCCCTCACTCTTAATCTAGTGATTAAAAAGAGGCTTCCAACCTTTAAGAGTCTGAAGACCCACTGCGGCAAAAATTGGAATATTTGTGGATTACTTCCAATGACAGCTACGGGTGGCCTCCACCCTATTTTGTGGTCTGTGAACAAATATCTCCCAAGTGAGCACTTCCACACATACCCCCAGAAAAGATGGAGAACAGAACAGTTGGAGACCTTGGTGTCTCCACCCTCTCTGGTGTTATGAGGGGAACATCTCCCAAGTGAGCATTCCCCCACTGACTACCAGAGAGGATGGTGGACTTCAGTGCTAGCCAATTTCCGCCCGGTCTGGTGGCCATGCTTGCTCAACCAACTGCTGGAAGTGATTAAAGGAGAAGCCTGACAGACTACTTCTCAGATTCTTGGTGTCTGTACATGCATTACATGAACCTTCACACTAAAACATTTGAGTTCTTACAGATATGCTACTTATCAGTTGAGTTTCTGGGAAGGTAACCAAGCCTCAGCAGGTTATGGAGATAAGGATGGAAGTTTCTTTCGGATCCTGGATTTTACAGGAAGCATTGCAGAAATTAAAGAGGGGACTTTCATGGTTAGAATCACCAGAGAGAGAAGATCTACCACTGTCCATTAAAAAATGCAATGCATTATTTGAGGTTTGCAGCCATGATGCAACATAAATGCCTCTCTTGTTTGTATTTATCCTTTTTTTGCCCCCTTGCTTTGTTTTATAAGCACTCAAGGTATTGCAGGATGTTAGAGCACACTATCATTTTTAAACCATTAAATGTTAACTTCATTTTCCCGTATGAATTATGCTTCTGCTCTTTTAGGTTTGTAATGAAAAATAAGTACAGGTTATGCAAGCAATAACCTCCATGTAAGCAGCAGCTATCTTTTTTAAACGGTTTATTATGCCACAGTCTGGTACTCCATTAAATATAGATTACAGACTGTTGAATAAATGAATATCAACGAAGCAGCCCCAGCCTTCTGTACATATCAATGCAAATAATGAATCATGGCATCTCATGAAAATGTATAAAGGAGGGGAGCAGGTCAAGAAGTAATTACACATTTGTCTAATCTCATGCTTCTTGCACTCAAAGCAGCCTGAAGATGCATCGCTGGAGTGCAAAAGAAGTAAAAAGTAAAGGTGTTGCTGTCCTCTCTTTATGGGGGGAGAAGAACTTACAATGGGCTGTTCCTATCCACATATACAGATCCACATGCATGCTGGAGAGAAATGGTTTACAAGATACAAATGTCCTGGTCTTGATCTTAACTAGCATTCGGTTTAATTAATCATCAAACAGCAACCATGCTAGGTCATGGTTACAGATGGATAGGAATAACAGAGGAGTGTACAAAGAAAGCCCCAAAACAGTAGCAGCCTGGTAGATACCCCATTTTTTATGGAGGGTTTTTTTTAAAGGGATGTAGCAACTTCACTCAAGTCCTCAAGGATTTTGAAAGTGCCCCCATTATGACTTGATTTCTACTCAAGTAACAGGGTGGTGAGTCTAGACTTTACTCAAATCAATCCCCATGGGACTTCCCAACACTGCCTATAACTAAATTTAAATTGTGTAACACAGACATCATCTGTGTTCCTTCAAGGATTTCTCAAATACCTGAGCTTCTTGACAGGTAATATTGTTTTATCATTCTTGTCAGGTGATATCATCCCATCCACAGCCTTGTTAAATTTTGCAAAATGTAAATGAAATGCATATATTAATAAAGTCATAATCACATTCCTGGCTTCCAAGGCTCTGAATGTTATAGGTCCTGGTTCTTCTGAGACCTATTCTTGTAAACTTATTCTGAGGGCTAACTATTTTGACCTTGGGGGATTCCACTCCCACACTTTATTTCATGTATATGTATACAAGGCCTGTGTTACAGAACTTTCTAAGCCTGATACGTATTTTTGTTCTGCCCTCCTCCACTACAGAAATATTCACTTGAATGTTTATACTCCATCCTTATTCTTTTCTTCTTTCTGCTTCTAGCACTTGAAAAAAATTTTTTAATTTCATAGTGATTTTACTGATTTTTATTTTATTATGCAAAGTTTCTTGACAGCTAATTGAATTTTATTGTATTCTTTTATGTAAAGTGCCCCAGGCACCAACTAGTGGGTGTTTTAATATTTATTGATGCCTTTGGGGAGCTTCCATAGCATCATGACTGTGAATATACTTTGCATTCTGAAGGTCCCAAGTTCTGCCTCTAGCCAAACTTCTGCCTATGAAAACAGACAATACTGTACCGAGTAGACAATGATCTTAGCATAAGACATGTTCATATTCATAATATAATGATTTCTTTCTTGCCACAGAAGTTAAACGTTGATATTGATACCATAATGATATTGAGAACATAATGATACCAATGGTTCCCAAACCACCATGCAAATGATTGTTCACCTGGTGCCTCCCTAGGCCTATTGGGCCATTGGCCAATTAGGACTACAATCATCAACCAGTGTGCTGCAACCTTGGGGTCCTAAAGCCTCAGTCAATTTAATTCAATTTACAGGAATGAAAAACATTTAAGACCACTGGAATAGAGCACCACCAGGTAAAGGGTAGGCATCTGGTGTACCCCTTTAGGTACCATGAGATTATTTCCAAGTCCTGCTCAGGTTCATAGCAGTTGTGCTAAAACAGTTTTCATTAGTACCAGGCTCTGTGGTAACTTTTTATACCCTCTCTAATGAGAATATCTGGTTACAGTGAGCAGGCCTGGGAGGATATAACAAGGATGGGGAGTGGATAGTGACAGGGCAGAGACAGAGGTGATAGGGTCTCAGGAGGCATGTGGGACCAACACGGAGTACCAAGTCTCATACTTGATTGACTGGGACTGTGGCACAAAGACTGTTGCTATACATTTTAAAAGACAACTGGTTTTACATCAAGATTTTTTGGTTCCTCTAAGTGGTTTCTGCAGCTCCCCAGGGCTTCACAGCTCAGTTTGGAAACCACTGTCCTATATTATTCAAAAGCAGCCTGAGATAGCAGTAAAAACAACCTATAAACTGAGAGCACAATCCTATTCATGCCTACCCAGAAGTAAATTAGAATTCATTGGGACTTGTAAGAGAGCATGGGATTGCAGTCTGAGAAATACAGCACAATCCAGAATAACTATGGGCGCTCTTACGTCGACGTGAGAAAAATTTACTTTGGATTGCTCTATGAATTTCCCATAGATTTCCTCTAGGTGGCACCATAACTTCATTGATGTAAATCTCTTATGTTGATGTTAGAGCTCCTGTAGTTACTCTGGATTGTGCTGTAAGCCTCCCTGAACACAGTGGGACTTTTTTCTGAGTATGTATACAACCGAGGTAGATAATACATTAACTTTTCCCTCTCCTTCCTCTGCTACAGAGACCCACTGATGATGTACATTTGCTTAGATGTGAACTGGTTTATAATCACAGAAAGACAAAAATGCCTAATATGCTCATTTCATTGGCTCGCTTACATGACTGGTTCTTCTATTTAAATCAGTCATTGGATTATCTCAAAACCCAGCATGCAGCAAATCTTGATGAGGTAAATGAGAAAATGCTGAAAGTAATGGCTAAATCGATAGGGCCTATGCCCTGAAGTACGGTTAGAGTGTCTTATGTGGAATGTCAATAGTTATTTATAAAGTGCAATGACTTATTTAACTTTCCAAAGAGTAGCTAGAAGAGGAATGGTAGGGTGTGGAACGGTAGAGAATGTAATTTCAAACTCATACAGAACCATCAAAATCATAATACAAGCACATGTTATTCAGTTAAATTGGTGATGCTGTTAATGAGCAGTTATGTTTCAAGTCAACCAAAGTGCATGGTCACTTTATGGAAACAGTAATAGGTTCCTTGGTTGTCCAAACCAAGTTCTTACTTGCAGGTTCAGTGCTCAAGAGAAGTGGTCATGGGTTAAATCCGGCTAAGACTGCAAAGATTTCACCTCACTCTTTTCTCCTCCCATCCTCCCTTCCAAAGAACTTTCTTGTACTTCTATCTGTGGTGCCCCCCAATCCATGAAGCCAGCAGAGACCATGCCAAGAGGTTTTGGAGAGGAACCAAAGAGCAAAAGAGGAACCTCTTCACCTCCTCTAGTTTGAGGGACAAGAAGGTAGAGAGGTGGTGGTAGAGAGGCATGCACTTGAAAATACAAAAGACAGCAGAATCTTCAGATCCAGTCATGATTCCTATAACCATACAGAGTAGGATTTTAACTAACTGTACTACATGACAACCCAATCCTAAGCTCGGCACCCAGAGAAGTGGCGCCAAAATGGCTACCACTGAATCATATAGGCTTCAGGGAGCCATCAGAGTCTCCCTATTAGACCAAGAGGCTGTATGTGAGAACTGGTTGAGCAGCACTCCACCAGATCTGTCCCCTGCCATTTTGCTTCCACCCTATATCTTGTTGTCCCCCTGCCCTCTTATCACCCTGCAACCTCACTCCATCCCAAACAACTTCTACACTGTTCAGATCTCATTCCTTGTTCCAGATAGGCTGCAGCAGGCTGTGACACGGTGCCAACAAGGAAGCCTCACAAAGCATTTGCAATACTCAGTGCTAGTGTAAGGCTGGTGTGGAGAGCTGAGGGTTGGGGTCCCGTTCTCCTCACAGCAGCCCCCTTCCCTTAACACTGCCAATGCTCTCATGGGGTTCAATGGATTCTTGGGAACCAAAAAGGAATTCCCCCCAAAAATGGCCAGAGCCACCTTTGACAGAATTCACTTGCAGAACATGTCTACACCTAGGGATTCTTCCCTCTCTCTGCAACCACATATCCCATCCCAAACCTTTTCCAAGGGTTCCTAAGCCTTTGGAAAAGTATATTCAAGAAGATGAATGGAGTACTATGCGGAGAAAATTCTTACAGAATTTTTTCTTACTGGCCTTAGGATATCAACCAGAAGGTTTTTCCAATGGAGGCATTTAAATTTGGGAGACAGGTTCACTGTCATAAAGGTGTTTACAATTACAAATTCAAAGGTGCACTGTGAACAAGAGCTAACATGCCCTCCATTTCTACATATGGTTTTGCTCAGAATTACTTCATTCTTCTCAACATGTTAATAGGGTTAACTAACATCCTTCAGATAACTGCAGGACCAACTATTCCGAGAAATTTAGACGGGGATTTTATCAAGAGATAAATTAGGAGAGACTCCAATTGACTAGTGCTACAGTCACATCATCAAAGGTTAAAAATAATTCTTTGTACTTATTACTGACCTATGAGTACTGTTTTTTCACAGCCTGACAATCGCATAACTTTTCAATTATGCTATGATTAACCTATCTGAATTAGAGTTCAAAAAAAATTTCACACAAACTCAACATTCAGCTAAATTCCAGGATAGCATTGACAGTTTATTTCAAACATTTTTTAAAATGACTTTTAATAGACATTGAATTTAAAATGAATTTAAAATGAATTTAAAATGAATTTAAAATGAATTTTAATAGACATAGTCAATAACTATTGACTATGAAATTTATAATAGCATTTCTAAATATTAGCTGGCTAAAATATTTCAGACCTTAAAAAATAAAAAGATGACCTCAAATGACTATGTTGAATATAATAAGGGTGACCATATGATCAGAAAAACCCAGATTTATCTGGATTTTCAGCCTCCTGTCTGGGTGGCCTACATTTTGGCTTCATTCTCCTACATTTTGGCTTCATTCTCCTACATTTTAGCTTCATTTTTGAACTTCGCAATGGTGTGCAGCCCCATCATGTCCATATGTCCATCATGTCATATATCCCCATCATGTCATATGTCATTGGATTTGTATTGAAGAGCAGAATCCAATGCAAAATTGGTTTTGAGATATCTCCTTCCTTTCAAAAGTTATGACCAAAAAAAATGAAAAACAAAAAATAGCAAAACAAAAAAAATTACATTTTTGGCATTTTTTAAGTGGGTAGGAATTTTGGCTTGGGGGTAGGAATTTTGGCCTTGGGGTTCAGGAATTTTGGGTTTGGCATCTGGTCACCCTGATATAATAAGAATGTAAACTTTTTTGTATAAAAATACATTTTCAAAAAAATTGCTTAAAATGGCATTTTTAGGGTGAAATTGGGAAAAAAGTCCTTGCCCATATTTAATTTTTTTTACTTTAGAGTTGTTTTCCTACTTTAACCCTAAAAATGGCATTGTAGCAAATGGAACTCTTAGGGCATAATCCTAAGGGTGGCCTGGGCCAGCACAAGTATTTTTGCACTCCAGTGTCTGAAATATGCAATAAAGCACTTTTCACACCACTGGTAGTAGAGATTTCATGTAACATGGTTCCAAGAACCTGCATGATTAACTATTTTTGCATTATACAAAACCAATTAGTTATCATGGTAAGGCAGACAATGAATCAGGAGGAATCAAGTTCCCTTTGAAGTGGCTGCTAACTATTCCACTGCTCAGCAAGGAACTGAGATACTACAAGCTCCTGAGCTCTTGCATGTGCAAGCAATTTGCAAGCTCATAGCAATTCACAAGTGATTATGACTGGATGGGGGAGGGAGGGAGCAGATCTGCCTCCAGCTGAACAGAAAGAAACTAAAGTTCATTAACTTTTCTAACAGAAGCTTAATTGCCTGCCATGTTGCAATGGTAAGGAAGCTGCCTTTAAGCTATTAACTGTGACTTAAGGGATGCTTATCTTTGAATTTAAAGGGCCAACCTCAGTCGCTCTGAGACAAAACCAAATATACATAGTATATAATTAGGCTACACCTGTACAAGGAGGCTGATGCAATCCCCACTTGGCCAGCACAAAAAACTGCGCTACCCATTTTTGCCAGTACAGAGATATGGTGGTGTGTAAGAAAAGCAGGGAGGAGTGGGGAAAGGGAGGGCAGGCAGCAAGAAGGCCTGTGGATGGGGCATGGAGAGTGGGTGTGGGGCCAGGATCCAAAACTTATATTGGATCCTGGGGCAGCTTGAGCTATTCGGATCTGCACCACCCCTTTAGGCAGTGCATATTCAATTAGCCTCATTGAGCTGCTGCAACTTTACCCCAGATAAGGGGAAGCAATTCCTGTTGTCCCTGGCTGAGCTGTAACAGCACCCAATCCAGCTCTGGATGTGTGACCAGCTTACTGGCCTGCCTGCTCTGGGGCAATTTAGGATTGGGCTGTCATGGTTGTACAGCTGCATCATAGTAAGGAATTGCCGCAGGAAAACAACACCATTTCTATCAAACTACTCCCTATCTCCTGTCCCATATTGCAGCCCCAAACAACTACTACACACAAATATACTGACATCTAACTGTACAATGAAGTCTTTAGTGTCATGTGTCTCATATAGTTTGGTCCTAAAATAAAGTTTGCAAAAGAATTACTTTTGTGGAAAATGGGAAACCCAATTAGATTAAAATGGAGTCTGACTCAGCAAACCTATACAGTTTCTCTTTTTTTCTCATATGAAAGTGAGAAGTGAAAACTTAGAAGAAATTTAGACTTTGTTCTTGATTAATGAAAATTTAGATCTTCATTAATAAACATTTAGATCTTTGTTCTTGTTCATGATTAATCGAGAATAGAACATTTCAAAACACTACTTCATGTATTTGTAGCTCCCAAGAGTAAACTACTTTTACTCATCAAGTATAAAATATTGTGGTTGGAAGAAAAGTTTTTTCCCCTTTTCCTTTCATGCCAAGAATAGAAATAAGAGTGTACCAAAGCAAGGAAATAGTGGGAAAAGATGAGTTTTTAATTTCCTTTCCCCCCCAAAGAATATTATCATGACAGAACATCAGCATAGGAAAGGGGTGATGATAGAGCCCTGCTGTATGTGGAATGGGCTGTGGGTGGCGCAAGCGGTTAAAACGCTGTGCCTGTTAACCAGCAGGCTAGGGTTCGAGACCCGGGTCGGCCCCACAAGACAGGGTGAGCTCCTGTCCTTAGCCCAGCTCTGCGACGCCAGTCTGGATCCAATCGTATCTGCTCTGCCTTTCCATTGGACTAATTCAGTGGTGCGGAGAGGGGGAATTTGCTGCTTGAGTAACAGCCTATCCTCCATAACAATCCAACCCAGGCTTTCGAGCTTTGCATGCAGCGTATGCAGCGCTGAGCACGATACCATAGTCTTTCAAGACTGATGGAGGCCTGCTGTATGTGGAAAAGATCAAGGTGAGACTACAAAACACCCTTGTCTGAAGCACTGGACTGCGACTGTCACAGTGCAATCCTAACTTGCTGTGAAAGAGGCAGGCTGGCATGCCTGCACTGCAGTTACTGTGCTACCTCTGGGAAAGAGGAGTCATTCACTTCTCCATGGTAGGGCTGCAGCAGACCTTATTGGTCTACTCAGGCTTAGGCCATCTCTGATGGTGGCCTAAATCTGAGCAGACTGGAGAAGCCATAACCTGCTACCAGCTGCTCAGGAAATAGTTAATATCTGATATAAGTTTCCGATCCTGGCTCCTGCTCTCCTCCCTCCCACCTTGCACCTGCCCCTGAAAGCCCACCTCTCACCTCCTCCATGCTCTCTTCTTCCTCACCTCCTTGCACTAGCCTAGAGAGGCTTCATCTCCCTGCAGTCAGTTTGTGCTGGCAAAGTTAGGCTAACACACCTGTTTTGTTTTGGTGTGCACTTAGGGCAGTCAGGGCCAGGGTGACCTAATGACTGGCCCTGTGACCAGACTGTGCAAGGGACTGGTAAGGGTCAGTCTCTTCCAAAGACCATGGCGCTTGCCTCATTGTTCGTATGGTGTGAGACGGGGGCCACTGGTCTGGCTGCACCTGGCCCTTTGAGGAGCTGATGGTGACAGTATGGACCCCAAATCATAGAGGTAAGGCCCAGAGTCAGTGCTCACCTGTTTGGTGGCCTAGGCTTGTCCCTCGGGGCTTGCCAGGATCTGCCTCTGCTTTTCCTCTGTACCTTGCTTTATGCAGCTGTTGGGTTTTGGCACATGTTGTTGTCTGCTCATTATCATTAAGGTGGCCCATCTCTTCCATATTCTATTGTCCAGTGTGCTCCTTGACCAATGCACAGACAATGGAATGCGCTCAAATCAGGCCTGGCCAAAGTGTTAGTGATGCTTATCACCACCAGCATCTTTGCTACTACAGCAAAGAAAAATAGATATGAAAGGGGCAAGTCAGGCCACCAAAGGCAGTACTGTTTCTTTGGGGAGCTGCTGGAGTACTATGTTCCCCCCACCAAAAAGTACCCGGAAAAGTTTCAATGAAGTGATGATGTCTTGTTCCCAGGGGTACTTCAGGAATAAGAAAGATGGTCAGCTGCTCCTCAGAAGAACACTGACAAACTAGTAGGTGTGCCAAAACATGTAATTTGCTGAATACTTTCAGCACAATGCACACATCTAACTATCCCACTCCCCACACTATCCCCTCAAAAAAATAATCAATCCTGAAGAAGGAGTTATCTTTCCATTGCTGAATGTTTGCCTGTTAATTTTTCTAAAGTTCATATTTTTTGAAGGTCATAAGAAGTATGGCAATGGATGTTTGATAAGAACTGCAATCTGATGCACAACTAATTTGCCATGCTTATTGTGTTCTATTATGCTCTTGTTAAATATTTCAATACAGTATTACATTCAAATTTAATCAATTAAAGAGATAAAATATCTCATTATACAGTAAATGATGCTTGCAAGCAACCTTCCCCATCCGGAGGTAGAATGGTGAGCTCTTGATTGTGATGTGCCACATAGCAGAGAGAGGTGCAACACGTTTTCTTCCCTAAACTGTACTTTGCATTAAGGAATCGGTGACTGAGGGATTCTCTGCCCCAACCCCCAGACCTAGCAGAGTGAAATTCAGGGAGGGTGTTCCTTCTGTCACATGAACACCCACCAAGAACCAATGTGGAGAAATTTGACCCTTAAGGGGCTGAAAAGGGATGCAACGTGTTTTTGTCCTATACTTAACATGGAAGACTGACCAACCTCCAGCCAATTTGGTGCTCAGTGCCCAATGCAGTGGGGGGGATGTTGTTTGGAGGGAGGGATTGCACTGGGGAGGATGCTGTGCATGGGGGGTTGCAAGTGGGGAGGTTGATGCTCATGGGGGAGATGATGCGCATGGGGGGTTGATACGCACAGGGGATGATGCGCATGGAGAGATGATGCACGTGAGGAGATGTTGCGCATGGGTGAGATGATGCACATGGGGGTTGATGCTCATTGAGAGATGATGCACATGGGGAGATGTTGCATATGGGGAGATGTTGCACATGGGACTTGATGCGCATGGGGGTTGATGCATATGGGGTATTGATGCGCATGGGGAGATGATGCGCATAGGGGTTGATGCACATGGGGAGATGTGCATTAGGGTTGTTGCACATGGGGGTTATTGCACATGGGAGGATGATGCGCATAGGGAGATGATGCGCATGGGGGGATGTTGTGCAAGGGGGTTGATGTGCATGGGGAGAAGATGCGAATGGGGTTGTGGGGATGTTGTGCATGGGGGGTTGATGTGCCATGGGGGATAGTGTATGGGGGAATTTTACTCCTGCAACACAGTTACACTTTTTGCTAGAAGTTAATAAAGTGGCCTCTTAAATCCATGCCTGTGTCTGGTGTCTCTTTTGGCCGGTGGGGGGTAAAGAGCCCTTGTCTATGTTTTGCTGTCTGAAGAAGATTGGGGGATCTTGCTGATGCCCTGACGTTCAGAAAACCTTAGCAAATTGCAGATTTCCAAAAGGACTATGAAGTTCCTGATATTCTCCTACTGTTCTCCAAGTTTTATGGTTGTTGCGATCACATCAAGATAGTACAAGTGACATGTTTCGCACACTCAGAAAGTGCTCTATGGATGCAACTTACTGTTAAAAGACCTTTGTGTATTACTTTGCCAGCAACCCAGAGATGTGAAGGATGAGCTTCTTTCAGAGGACATCTGTACAGTAGAGACTATTGCCTCTTGATTTAATATTATAGGACATTGTGATTTCTTACTTAGCCAAGCTATAGCTCAAAGAAGTGAATGGAGCAGGTAAACAATCACTTCATCCCAATAAAGACCCATGCCTTCCCTTCTGGAAGGGCGCCCTTTGCTTTGGACGCAGCTGTCTAGGCTGCATAAATCAGTCAGGCTTTCCTGCAATTTATCATGAAGAAGAAGACCCCCAGAGAGTGCCTGTGCCTTGTTATACAGAAGCAGGAATTCTAGAAGATGCAGTTCCAGCCATATTGAAATTTCCATATCTTTATTTTTGAAAGGAGGGAAAGCCAGTGGGATGATTAGAGGGTGCAGAGCATCATGTTTTGGACGGTGCTTCAGTGCAGTGTCCCTTCCCTCAACAATTTGGAGCCATTCTGGGTAGGAGATGCAAAATGGAAGCAAATTCCCACCTCCTGTAATGTCTCAGATAGAAGATGCACTTGCACACTGTAGTGAGGCTCTATGCAAAACTTAGTGCTTTGCACCTCATCCAGCTATGCCACTAGGTGAAGCATTGTAGCTGAAGTGCTATCTATCTATCTATCTATCTATCTATCTATCTATCTATCTATCTATCTATCTATCTATCTATCTACAGTATTTATATACCACTTTTCAACTAAAAAGTTCTCAAAGTGGTTTACTGGAGAAACTCATTTTTAATTTATTATTTGGGTTACATTGCGCCATACAGTGTCAAATACAGTGATGTGCTGAATGTACCTGATTGCACTGATAAATGAATAAGTAACAGAAAAATGCTGATCTTACAAATTGCACTGGAACAATATCAAGTTATTTTACTTTTGACTTCAATCATTTCAAAACTTGACCTTTCAGGTTCACATCAAAACAAGGAAGGAATTTTTGGTGTTTCTTGCTTTGTATTCTGCAATATTTTTTCATGCCTGAAAGCAAAAAATGTTGACATTTCTGCCTAAGCACCCTAATGATTTTTCTTACAATGGCTGATTACTATGACTGACAGTTGATAGAAAAGACATTTTTATAATGTCTCCAAATGATGGAAAGATACAGTTGTGCCAGTAATGTTCATATATGAATAATCTTAAGGTCAGTGTTTGTACTGTTTGAAAGTTGATATAGCTACAATCTAATTTTTCAGTGCTCAAATGAGGTCTCTTTCCTGGTTAGTATTTTTTCTTCTAATTTCTTTTGATATGTGTAGGAAAAGGTGCTGTGCCTGTCAATCTGAAGATCAGCAGGTCATAATATTAGAATCATAGAATCATAGAGTTGGAAGGGACCTAGTAGGTCATCTAGTCCAACCTCCTGCCTGCAGCAGGAAATCCCCCTAGAGCATCCCCGACAGGTGCTCGTCGAGCCTCTGGCTTGAAGATCTCCAGTGAGGGAGAGTCCACCACCTCCCTTGGCAATCTGTTCCACTGCCGAATGGAACAGATTCAGATATTAGGCTGAATGACCATTAATATTACTTTTTTCTGGAACTTTTGGGAAAAAGTCTTGGATCATCAAGGAAAGAGGAAGGCCATACGACTGATTTGCAAATGTAATCACCCCTCTCATTCCTCCTGGATAATTCAGATGGAGCTTGCTGTTCCAAAATGCAAATGAAGCAACCACATCTTGCTGGTGCAGCAGGTTTTTCAATTAGCTCTCAGAAAAATGGGACGGGTGGACACATCCTTGAGACTGCAAGTTGAGTCCAGGTTTTATTTGGCCTCAATCCTTTTCTTTGCTCATGCCCAGTGAAGTAACCATGTTTCCTTAGTAATCCTTCAAGAATTCCCATACTATCTACAAGTATCTGTCAAGAAAAACAGTTAAATCCTTAATTCCTTTCTTGAGATGATATCGCTACCCCTCCATTAGTAAGGAGTATAACTTCAATTCAAGTCTGAGGCCAGTCTAATGGGTACAGAGCCACAGTGGTAGAGTTTCCAATATGGTAGAACTAGTTTTCAAGGCCAATCTGGGACTCTCTCATTGCATTCTAGTAATTTCAGAATTACTAAACAATGGAAAATGGTGTTATTTGACTCCAGGACCATTTTTTCCTTTTCATGCAGGGCTTTATCACTATACACCCCATTCCTTAAAATGGTTGGCAGCCTTTTATTCTTTATCTTCTCCTCAGCAACAGCAAAAGTGAAATGGACAATGCTGCCTCATGATTCATTTGAACTTGGCTGACCTCCGCTTCTGCTCATTGTCCTGAAATCCTCGGACTGCTTTCACGCAGCAGTGTGGTCCCTGTCGTTCAGGTGACCCTACTGACAAACGGCAAAGGCCTTTTCAAGCTGATATCAGATTATCCTTTACAATTCCCAGCATCTCAAGTTCTGTTGGCTTTTTCATTCCCTCCGCCTCACCCATACTACCCATTTGAAAGTTGGAGGTAAAACTTTTTCTTTGTTTCTTTTCAATGACAAGTATCCACCCTTCTGTTCAACTTCTAAGGATGTATCAAAAAGCTATAAAAGAATTTTTAAACTATATTTGCCATACCAGCTCTTAAATCTGGAAGGAATTGTGCATAGAGCTATATCTATTACTGTCCTTTCTCCATGTTCTTCCATTTGAACACAGCTGTTGCTCAGAAGGCACAGCTGGCAGCCATGCCCTTTCATGCTTTTAATCAGGGAGGATTTGCCAATACTCAAAAAGCCTGGACAAAGCGTATCTGCTAATGGTTCCTCACACTTTACTAGGAGTGAAGTGCCAACTCCCTAAGTTTCCCTCCCCATCTGGTTCCTGCCTACTTGTTTTTCAGGCAACCATTTCCCCTTCTCTGCCCTCCCCCCAAAAATATTCTGCACAAATTGATAAAGAGAAATTGGCAGAAAATATAAATGGTGTCCCCTGTTGGTAACTTCTATCTCATAATAATATTATTAAGTTATGAGCAATTTCATATCTTTAATGCCACCCAAAATGTCACCTGAAGCAGCCATGTTTTTTCCCCTTAATGTGAGGACAGACCTTTTTGAGCAAAACATTGGGTCTCCATTGCTGTTCTTGCAATTGTTAAGTGTAAGGCAGCAGTCATGTTCTAGTGGTTAAGCAGAAAGCTGCTTGAAGAATGCTAAGCAGGATAAATTTTGGATGGGAGTCCAAAAGCTGTCATGAGACAACAGAACCAGGAGTTACCACTGTTTATAGCTTGGCTAACCTGAAACTGCTCTTGCTGGAAGTGCAGAAGCCATGCCCTGATGACAACCATGCCATGAAGGATTCCTTCTGGAAGAAAAGCGTTCTGCAAGTTTCCCAGACCCAGCAACAGACCTCTGTGACATATCAGCCAGTTTCCTCAATATAATGTCAAACAGGGACAAACAAAGTCACCTGCCACACATGGTCCAAGAAATGGCAACACCAATCCAGTATAGCAGACCTCACAACCATGCTGAAGAAAAAGAATCCTGCTCCATGTATGCACAAATGATTTGCAAAATGAGCAGTAATGGCAGCATATGAGGCAGCATATAAACTGTCATATAATCAGTCAGATAATTGTTCTTTCTAGCTCAGGATTATCAGGCCATGGCTGTCACTGTAGGCAGGGCTGGGAACCTACCTGGTGATGAGTGTGGCGTGGGTATGTGGGGGTTATGTGGGTAGACCCCGAGGAGCTCCCTCCAGTAACGGCATCCTCTCTGAAATAATGCCAAGGCGACACAGGAGGAATGTCTAGCACAACACTTTTACTCTCTTCCATGTGGGAGGCACCATCCATAGTTACAAAACAGGTGTTATATCAATATAACTGCTAACAGTCTTTAACTCTCACCAACTGCAAGGTAAGTACAACCCCTTCTCCACGGCCTCTTCAACTCCACGGCCTCTTCAACTCAATAACAAACTGTTCACCAAGCACCAACATCTCCTTTCCTGTCACCAACCAACCACCCAACAACCTCTGCTCTTCCAGCTCTTTTTATTTATACTACTTCCAAGGTCCCCATCCCCTTGGCAGCTTCCACCCCTCCTGTCTAGGTGGGGGTGGGATCTTGCTCCACCAGGCAGGCCCATGATCCAGTCCTGGCCTCCTTAGACTGAACTCTCCTGGACTCCCCCCCGCCTGGTTCCCTATAGGCCCGAGCCCTCCTGTCTCTCCAGTAGGCAGCCACTCTTCTCTTTCTCTCCTCCTCCTCCTGCTCTTCCCGTGCTGCCATTCTCTGGGCTTCCTCAGGTGTAAGGGTCTCGGCCAGCACCGCCTCCACCTCCCGCTCGCGCCGTTCTGGTTCTTGGGGAGGGGTGCACGGGGTGGAATAACGTGTGGCCACCCCACAGTGGCACTCTGGGTCTCCCTCTTCTCTGGAGAAGTCCAGCCACATCATGTCCTCCTCCAGCTCTTCTTGAGGGGTCAGCCTCTGCGCACCACAATGAGGAGGATTGAACTTACCATTGAGTTGCAAGTTCTCCCCAAAACAGGCAAATCAACTGTATTCCATACTAGTGGTCATGAAAAGCACTTATACTCTCTCCAGAGAGTTATGGATCATTTTGATTGATTTTTTTTCCTGTGGCCCAGTGAGAATTGACACAATATTGTAGTTGTGGAAGAAGTTTCCAGAAATATTGAATACTGTTTGGAGTGAGATAACATGAACCTGCTTATCCATTTGCTGGCACACTGTGTTGAATAAGTGCTAAAGGGAAACAATTCATGTGACCAGTCATCCAGTGGAAATTACGTTATTCAATGGAAAAAACACTGCATAGATTGAAAGAAGGAAAAAAAATTGGCACTTGAATTGGACCTTGAGTAATCATTTTTATGACCAAATAGACTGCTTTCTGAATTATTTACATTCTAATTTTCAATCTCTGGAAGCACTGGATCATTCTATACCAATTTGTCCTATCATGGTATGCATTTTTATGACAAATTCATCAAAACTGAGCCAATCCTATCAGCTTAGCAGAGCCACCCAGTGGTCCATGAAATTCTCCCAGTTAAGGCCAATGAAGCCTCTTTTTTAAAGTGGGACAGAACTATAATTGCCTTCAGAACACTCTTGTGGTAGATGAATATGAAAATATCATCTTACCATATTTTAGGATATATAGCATAAACGAAAGGCTTGTCAGTGAACACGGTGGCTGTGATGAACCTCTAGAACTTCATTTTTTTATGAGTTTCACACACATCTTGGACCTCTATATAGAGTTGTTCCTTGTCATAAATACTGTTCTTCAAGGGAGGAGGAACATCTGTCTTGCTTAAGCCAGGAGGCCCCATCTCTTAAATATAATAAATGTCATTTTCTAATGTGCTGGACTGAGCAAAGTAATAGCTCTAATCAAATGGAAGAGTATATATGGTCATATTGGCCCTATATTTTGCATTTGTGCAATCTATTGTGCTCTGGGAGCACTATAGACTGCAGTTTGGAAACGTACGGATCACTCAGATCCTCCAAGCATTTGTGCCCACAGCCCAAAAGCACATGATGGTACAGCATCTTTTGCAATGCTCCAGAGGCACTTAGGACTGGGCTGATGATAGCCGGCACTGATGTGGAGAAGTGGACATCTGCTGAAGTTAAGTACACCAGCTGCTGCTTCTCTTGCGGCCCAATCTTATCCACACACTCCACCACCTGAACTAGTATTCAAGCCGTGGGCACAATACAACATCACAAACACTGTTCCAAAAGTGTAATTAGCCATGCGCTTCCAGGCTCAGCCACAGATGGCTCAGAGGACCCCATACATGGAAGCAGCAAGTAAGGGCCCTGCTGGCATTCATAAGTTGGCGGGCGTGTGGAACAGGGCAGAGGGAGATTGGTGTCCCTCAATCTCAAATGGGAATTGCTATCCCACTGGAGCCGACCAACATATCTCTTTTGTTTTCTCACAGTTGCGCCAGCTAAAGCATTGGTGCAGGTCCGAGGAAATGCTTTGGCAATTAGGATGCTTACAAGAGGCCTCCTGATCAGCCCAATCTGTTTAGCCTTCAGCATAGTCTGTTTGGCTGCATCTGCATGTCATACTGGGGTTAAAAATAGGTTTGGGCAATATGTCTGCAATCCTCACTTCCAGTTAGGCCAGCGTAAGCCCAGGCTGACCTGGGGCTGTCTCAAAAGTGCCATAAGACGCTTCTGCACCATTCTTGGGGAACGGTTAGGCCAGTACACAGACATGCACTTGCCTCCCTACATCACCATGGGAGTGGGAAGACCAATGAGTTGTGCCAACCTAGGTTAGGATTGCACCCTAAATTCGTGGATTCTCATTCTCTTCAAATATCATTGTGTTGCATTAGCAACAGAAACAATATTGAACAAAAACACATAACACACATCCAGAGCACTAAACATTAAATTATTGGCTGAGCACAGAAAAGAGTCACTCAGCTATTTGAGCCCCAAGGAAGTGCTCTCAATAAGAATGTATAGAAGCTCCTTCTAATGTCTGATTTATCCTCATTCATCAGTTGGAGCCTCTAGATCTTTGGTGCTGTTTTAATTAAGCAAATGGCCATAGAGTCAAGCTAGCATGAACGAAATTGTATGAAATATAGAGTATTTCTGACATTTTTTCATTCATTCACTTTTAAATGCCTATTTCAATTGCTGCTGGGGCTTCAGTATTTTGATAGAGGCAATTCAGTTCCATCCTTTTTTAAAAAAATAACACTGCAGCCTTTTTCTTGAAGCAAATTAAGTGTTTCAATTTGAATTTTAAAAAGTTTCTTCTCCTCCTTCCCCCCAAAATTAATTAGTTAAAATATAGAAGAATAATTAAATTATACCCAGAATTCTGACTGAACATTTGTCATGGCTGTCATTAGAAGGGAGAATCTCTTTTTCTCTGCTCCTGCAGCTCTGCTTTTGGGAGTTTATAGTTATGTCTAGGCTCTGTAAGACCTTAAGGGTTTTTTGTTGTTGTTTTTTAAACCCACAGCATTATATCCAGTGGTGGGCTGACCCACTCCCAACAACCGGTTCGCCAGAGGGACCAGGCCGGGTCAGGGGGCGGGGCGGGGCTGGGCCGGGCCCCAACCCCAGCGCACTGCACATGCACCAACCCCCAACGCATGCGCAATGTGTCTCCTCCTCCCAGCGTCCAAACTGGTACGCTGGGTTTCCATGCGACCCCACATCCACTGGTTCGATAGCGGCGGGGTAATGGGAACAACCGGTTCGGCCGAACCGGTCCGAACCAGCTTGGGCCCATGCCTGATTATATCATAAAGAAAAGCAGACACCTCAGGCACATAACACTGCTGTGGACCTGCTTGTGGGAGAGAACTCAGAGAACCCTCAGGTGTGCAGCCTTGACCACCATAAGCGTCTATGCAGAAATTCTCAGGGCAGCCTACATTTGGAGGCAAAGCTCCCAAAATGTCAGCTTTGCGTTCTATGTGGTAATGAGTTCTTATTTATATAATGGCTATTAAATGTATTATAAAATGCATCTCACCCTCCTCACCATAAATGCAGGAGAGCATTCTCCGACTGAAGGCTACCAAAAAGGGTTTCCATGTCATATGATATTATGTCATATTATGCCATGATAAATTTATCATGTTATTCCATGACATGTGATGGGGGTATAGCTGGTGAGGCAGAATCGTACTTCTATAGCCCACAGAAAATAGCAGCATCCCCTCCCCAAGACTGTGGTAAAATTCTACCTGTTTTCTAAGATGGGGCTATATTTTGTGGAATACAATAGAAGATTCTGCCTCCCCTACTGCCAAACACAGCATGTTCTGTGGGTCGTAATATTTATGTCACAGGATTTATGTCACGGTATGAAAATAAATGAGGTAAATTTGCAGTCCTCAATGCAATCTGCTGCTGGTGTCTGATTAACCTCACAAAATTCTTCAGTAATTTACAGTGTGAATCAGCCCAATTTTCTATGACTTTTCTCCAACAGCACTGCTACCAGAAAAGCCCCTTGCCTTAGGCTACAATCCGGAGTAACTAAGGGACCTTTTACACTGACATAGTTATGGTGCCACCTATGGGAAACCTATGGGAAATGCATAGAGCAGTCCAGAGTAAATGCCTCTTACGCATTCCTGTCGTTACTCTGGATTGTAGGGTTAGGGCGCAATCCAGAGTAACTACAGGGAGTCCTTGCTCCGGTGTAAGAATTTATTCTAGATTGCAATATGAATTTCCCATAGGTTTTCATTAGGTGGTGCAGTAACTACGGGTGCACATAATGTCTCTTACAAGCTGAACATGAGTCAGCAGTGTGATGTGTCTGCAAAGAAGGCAAATGCCATTTTAGGGTGCATTAAGAGGACTGTAGCTTCCAAGTCACGAGAAGTTCTAGTTCCTCTTTATTCAGCATTGGTCAGACCTCACCTTGAGTACTGTGTTCAGTTCTGGGCACCTCACTTTAAGAAAGATGCAGCCAAACTGGAGCAAGTCCAGAGGAGAGCAACAAGAATGATCAGTGGGATGGAAGGGAAGCCCTACGAGGAAAGGTTGGGGGAACTTGGGATGTTCAGCCTGGAGAAGAGGAGGCTGAGGGGAGACATGATTGCCCTCTTCAGATACCTGAAGGGCTGTCATAGGGAGGAAGGGGCCAATTTGTTCATAGCTGCTTCTGAAAGCAGAACTAGAACCAATGGGTACAAACTGCAAGAAAGGAGATTCCGGCTGGAAATCCGAAAAAAATTCCTGACGGTTCAGGCGGTTCGGCAGTGGAACAGATTGCCAGGGGAGGTGGTGGACTCTCCCTCACTGGGGATCTTCAAGCAGAGGCTCGATGAGCACCTGTTGGAGATGCTCTAGGGGGAATTCCTGCTGCAGGCAGGGGGTTGGACTAGATGACCTACTAGGTCCCTTCCAACTCTATGATTCTATGATTCTATGATTCTATGCTCCCATAGTTACTCTGGATTGTAGGGTTACTCTCATTGGTTCCTGCCAAATATGGCTTGAAGATGCAGGATGCTAAACAATAACGCCCTGAAGTGGGATGGTGTACTGACTCTCAATGTCACAAATGCAATTGAACCCACGTACCTAAATACCCTGCATTTTCTTCGTGGCTGTTCGGAGAAAAGGAAACTTGGAGAACTTTCTCCCTGGAAAAGGTACAGTTTCCACAGGGAAAGTCAACTTACCTTCCACCCACTCTCACCTTTTCTGTGACACTTCTGTCTGCCTACACTGGCAAAGCAATTTGGGAAAGGATGGATGTATAAATCGATAAGATATATAAATATGAAATGCTATTTACATCTGAAAAATATTCACAAACTGATAGTAATACTGACTGGCAAATTCATGGCTACAGTGATGTCCTGATAAGTGACTACTGCATATTGATTAAAGGTCACTAAAGCTTGTAGAGCACCTTTTATATTATTAGAAAAATAAGCTTAGAAATAAAATGTTTCTGCAGCAGAAGTTGCTCAAATACGGTAGTCACATTTGCATCCTGTTTGCATTCTAGCACTGTTGAATCCACTTGCTGCAGATCTCCTCACTTCCTTCAAGTATTTCAGGAATTCTCTTTAGATCATTCTAACTATTCCCCTTGTTTGCACAGATTTCCCTCAACCCTCTCTAAGTGACTCCATACAAAAAGAACACTAATCTCTCTTTCAAAAGAGCATTCCCTTATCAGGGAACTATAATACTGAATAGCAAAATATGAATATATGAATAATAAAGTCAAATGTTGACAGTTACAAATTATGCTAGAGCTTGACATTGGAAGTTTGCTGAAATATTTATTTTAATTTGGAAAAGTGGCTAGAATTCACCAAGCAGAAGTTGCATTAGGGAGACACATCTACAGAATTACAAGGCCAAGGAGTGAAAAAGAATATTGATAGAAATGGCAACATTCCCCCCCCCAAGCCAGGTGAGAGATTCAGAGCCTGCGGTGATCAAGGGGGAAGCCATGAGCCGGTGCTTCCCTAATTTATCCAGATCTGTCCCTATTCCAGGGCCAAAATTAGAAGACACTGCTGTCATCACAAAAAAGTGAAGCAGACAAAGACTATCCTTGAAAACCTCCCTCCTTGTTACATGGCTAATTTCTTCAATTCTGAGGTTGTATCATGTAATCTACAGGGATAATAATCTACATGGGTGGCCAAATTTGCTTAAAATATGATTGCATTGCATTGCATTGGCATCCTTCAGTCTCGAAAGACTATGGTATTGTGCTCTGAGTGTCCTCTCCAGAGCACTATGGTCTGTGTAGATTAATATGGAGGATAAACTATGGATAATTACAAGGACAAAGGATAATAATTTCCTAACCCAACTGTGGTATTCTGTCCTCATTGGGAGGGCCACATGGCCAGCTGGGTGGGTCCAAAATGCCTAGAGTTGACAATATTCCCAGGCATCTTGGTACCTTTGGCGACATCTTTCTCTGCCTTCTGGGATGCACAGCTTTCCTTTGGGAAGAGATTAAAGGGATCACTACCCTGACATTATCTAAAATTTACTGTTCCTACCTGGTATTTACTACAAGGTCAGTTTAGAGAGCCCGTCACAGTCGGGCTAATCTCCAGAAGACGAGTGAGACTTAGCTGACACTGAGATTATGTGACCACTGAAGGAACCAAACTGAAAGAGAGCTAAGCATCCCTGTGTTTTCCCTTTAAGAAACTGAGGGTTTTCATACCAGTTTTCTGCTGCCCTCTTATAACCATTCCCTTCCAGCAGGATTTTGTATTGTAGAATCTCTGACCTTTATCACCCTGACATCTTGTCTTTTCCTTTAGTTTCGATTGTTCCACATTGACTGGTCTCTTGTGTTTGCCTTTGCTTTGTATTTTTGGCATCTTAATGTCTTTTTTATTATGTTTTTACTTTCATTTGTTTGGTGCCTTGGGCATTTTTAAAAATGAAAAGTCAGGGCTATTGTATTTTTAAAAAAATAATAAACACATTAAAGGAAGAAATAAAGATTAAAAGTGGCTAAGGATTCGTTTTCCTATAGCCATCCATCCCCAATTTCCCATTGGCAAATTCTTTGTGTCCATTGCCTGAACTTCATGCAGGCAACTTCTCTTTACTTACAAATGAAACCCTAACTGAAGCTTTACAGCCTCTCTCAGCTTCTTTGCCAAGTTCCCGTCTCAGCAGCTAATATAACAGCAGTCCCTCACCATCTGCACAGCCCTCCCTCTTATGCTGTGTAATTTATTTTCTCTTCTCTCAGGAGCAAGCCTCAGAAAGAGTTCCAACTCACCCTTCTCTGAGCCGAAGCTGACTTTGACTAGAATGGTGTTCCTGCCTGAATTCATTATAGATGGCCTACTTTTCTAATTGAAACACCAAGATTTTTCTCTTTCCCTTAATTAAAATCAACTATAACTGTTAAATACAGCTGGCACAACTGTGCTTTTTTACCTTTTCAAAATAAAAATAAACTTTCTCATGGGCCTTGAATGTTTTGTAGAGAGCTTGGAGTTTTGCTGAAATGGTACAATTAAAAAAAAATTAGATAATGACATTCAATATAACACCATGTAAGCAATCACTGCAATACCATCAGTGGTGGGCTCCAGCAGGTTCGCACCTACTCTATAGAACCGGTTGTTAATGAGAGATAGGCAATATAAAGTTTAAAAATATCCATTTAAAAGTGGCTGCCAGATGGGCAGAGAACCGGTTGTTAATTTATTTGAAGCCCATCACTGAATACCATGTAAGTAATCACTGCAAAAAAAGATCATTAGTGTTGATAAAAATGACTGACCCTACAATCCAGAGTAACTATGGGAAGACGTAAGAGGCACTTACTCTGGATTGCTCTATACAGTTCCCATAGGTGGCACCGTAACTACGTTGGTGTAAAAGGTCCCGTAGTTACTCTGGATTGACTAGCCTACGCTCTACACATATTGTATCATACAGTATACATGTGCATAGATATCTGATCATGGGCACATATGGGTATGTGAATACGTTACTGGTTCATTCAAAAAAATGGAAGACGGGGACTATATCCTTCAAATGCAGGCATGAAGTGTTCATTTTGCTATTCCTGTGTTGAACATAATGCATGGATAATTGTATGCATGCTTAGATAAACAATCTGTGTATCCTAAGCACTTATTACAGCTCTATTACAAAATGGATGTCATCTGGGTATTCTGGTGGGGAAAGTGAATGGCTAACAGAATGAGCATTCAGTCAGCAGAAGGCACTCATAGATTGTACTTTTAGGCTGCAATCCTAATGCCCAGTTAGGTTGGCTTAAACCCTGGCACAAGTCCTGTGCTGGCCTGGTAGTGTCACGAAGGTGCTGTAAGATACTTCTGCACCACTCCTGGGGGAGGGATAGGCACAGTGCACAGACATGCGCTAGCCTCCCTACATCACCACGGGAATGGGAAGATTGTTCAGTTGTGCCAGTTTAGGTTGGGATTTCATCCTTAGTCTCATTGAACATAGTAGGATTTCATTCTAAGAAAACATGCTTGTTGTGTTGTATGCCTCATATTGCATTAAGTAGAACATATGTCTGGCTGGATCATCTTCAGATTAAAATGAGCATGCACACTTCAGCTGGAAAAAGCACAGAACAATCCTAAATTGCGCTGGAACAGGCAAGCTATCCAAGCTTGTCCCCTTCCCTGCAATAGGACTGCAGCAGCTCCATTTGGTCTACTGAGACTTAGGTCACCTTCTAAGCAAATCCGAACAACATCAGGCTGCTCCGCACCACTCCCTAGATGAGGTTTGGATTTAGCATAAATGCTGGTCCAAGCCCTGTCTTCTGCTCCCATTCCTGCCTACCCATGTCTCCCCCTCGGCCATCCTTCTGCCCATGTCTCCCCCTCATCCATCCTTCTGCCCATGTCTCCTCCTCAGTCCACCCTCCCCTGCCCTGTTCATGCAAAGACCAACACAACTCACCCTCTGCACTGTTCCCACTGGGTGACCTCCCCTGTGCCTTACAGGTGACAGCATGTTTGTGACACTTGAATTGCACTAGAATTGCACTGTGAAATGAATACATATACTTCTCACATTTGTTACTGACACTGAATGCATTGTGTATCCATAGCTGTGAAAATACCAAGTGCATTGTAATTGTATTAAAATCAGATTTTTTTAAAGCATTGTCTATGACTATTTGTTATTGACTCCATTTTACTGGGATGTGAATTTCACCCATTGTGAAATAGCATGAGCTCTGCATCAAGAATATCCTGAATGATGAAAACTGATTCTAGAGTTTCAGAACTCATTGGTCTGTCATGACTCAAACAACCATATACAATGTATTCTCACGATACTATGTGATCTC
The DNA here is from genome assembly GCA_030015325.1 of Cryptoblepharus egeriae. Classification (NCBI taxonomy): domain Eukaryota; kingdom Metazoa; phylum Chordata; class Lepidosauria; order Squamata; family Scincidae; genus Cryptoblepharus; species Cryptoblepharus egeriae. The sequence goes on along the minus strand of JAREYC010000001.1, from coordinate 62,711,545 downwards.
TCTGCAGAAATAGATAGCACGTCCGGTGATTGTGATATCTAACAAAATGTAAGAGGCTCATGCTTCTCAAGAGGTTTTATGAGAAATGGATGTGAAACAGACCAAGACAGCATACTGTTTCTGGAATAATAACACTAGAAAGCCTGTGTTGCTATATAAGGCAAGAATGTAATGTGATCCACTTTTAAGCTTGCTATTTCAATGTTGCACTTCAATTGAGGTATTTCAAATGGAGTCCCATAGGAAGCAGGCTACATTTCCTCTCTAATAAGCAGCAAACGACCTCACCCTCCTCCATCTGCCAGTGCACATATAGATTTTTGCACTGTGCACTGATAATGAATCTGAAAGTTCAGTGCAAGTCACAGCAAATCGGAACTCCAGAAGGAAGAGGGCCATATTTATTAGGGCATGAAACCCATTATTGCCCAAAATGATTAATGCTGATTGCATATGCATTGGTATTCGTGCATTTTAATTAACAGTTTGACCAGATAGACTCTGGTTTTAACAGACAGTTTTAACAGATAGACTCTGTACATTAGTGGTCTTCAAAGTGGGGGTCATGACCCCAAAGGGGTCGCAAAGACTAAGGAACCACCATCTTGTCCTGGAGACCCCCAAAAATCAACTTTGCCATGGTGCTCACTACCCCGTCATGTCATGTGTTGTTGGATTTGACTTGAAGAGCTGAATCCAATGCAACAATCCATTTTGAAATAGCTCCTTCCTATCAAACGTTATGGCCAAAAAACTGAAAATCAAAAATATGCATAGAAAATGCATGGGAAAATGAAAGTAATTTATATCGTGGCTTTACTTGCAAATAGGCAAACATGCCATGGTCCAGTGGAAAGGGGGCAGGTTGAAAGCAATCCAAGGACACCAGAAGGGTCCTGATCCAATGAGCTCAAGCCCCCAAAATCACCCCAGAAGGAGTTCTAGCCTCCAAGCTTCCCGTTTACATTGAGCTCCATTAAAAGTAAAACTGCACAGCCACATTTACTCGCGAGTAAGCAAACACTTTGGCTGATGCTGAAGGTCAGTCCAGGGGGTGCAATGCTCCCAGCTTGGCCCTGATCCCCAGGTACCTGAAGCTTACAAGTGCTCCAGAAGGCAGCCACCCCCCCCCCCCAACACTGAAAATCATAGGAACTGGAACTACAGGTAAAGTGAAATTAATTTTTTTTTTGTAAAAATAGTCCAAACTACTCTTCCCCTCTCTCCCCAAGCTTAATTTCCTGTCCCTATCCCTCTGGGGTTTAAATCCTTTGGGGGCGGGGGTTTAAGGCTGTTTTAAGTTTTTTTAATCTGATGTCCTCTTTCTCCGATACATCCTCTTTTTATCCATGTATTCTGGGGAAAAAAATCTTCACTGTCCTCCTTTTCCTTGTGAGCAGGCAGCCTATAGTCTGCTTGGAATTAATAAATTATATGTAATAAATTATATATGTAATAATTTTAAATTTAAGATTCAGTAATATAGTGCTTAAATTAAGCACATGAAAGCAACATACACATGAGCTTTTATTTCGTTATGTCCTACACTTTTCTAGGGAGTCCTACATTTTGAGGGAAGGGGCAGCTCTCAGAAAGAAGGGGGCAGCCAGGCGAGGGGAGGGGAGGGAATGCCTCAAAATGGAGCATCAGGAGCTCCCAAGCAAAAAACCAGAGGCCAACTTGATGACACTCACAGAAGAGAATCCCGAGTTGTCTGTGTTGTCTGTGCATTCCAACTCCTAGTGACATGACTTTCTTTACTAAAGTGACAGACTAAACAATCCAGAGTAACTACGGGAGCATATAAGAGACATTACGGCTACCCATAGTTACTGCACCACCTAGTGAAAACCTATGGGAAATTCATGTTGCAGTCCAGAGCAAATTGTTCTTACACTGGAGCAAGGACTCCCCATAGTTACTCTGGATTGCACCCAGAATCCTAACCCCTGGTTAACTTGCACAAGTCCTGGGGCAAGTCATATGCTGGCCATATCACAAAAATGGTGTAAAACACTTTAGTGCCACTCCTTTGGGGGGGGGGGCTCACTAGGGTGGTAAACAGATATGCTCTGGCCTCTGTACACCACTGTGGGAATGGGGAGATGGACAAGTTGTGCTGGCCTAAATTGGTTAGGATTTCACCCAGATTTTCTACCATTGACAACTGTAAATGGCAGAAATGTGCACCAAGAGAGACCATTATATGATCTTAAGCGGCTACAGTTATATGGATTAGAGTGATCACTGAAGGCAGTCTATAGGCAATAGAGGAGGGTTAATAATCTTCAGATTATTTATTTATTCATACGTACATACATACATACATGCATGCATGCATACATGCCCCTGGTAAGGCACTCAATACAGCTTATAACATGTGGAAAAAATTAACAATTAATAAGTCCAATAACCTCAGATACACATATGATACCCGGTGGCTCGGGTAGTTGCTGGAGCACAGAAGTTTGACTCCATCACTCCACTGCTCCGGTGGCTGCACTAGCTGCCAGTTGGTTCTGAGCCGAATTCAAGGTATAACATTTAAAGCCCTAAACGGCCTGGGACCAGCGTACTTGAGAGACTGCCTCCTTCTGTACAATCCAGCATGTTCTCTGAGTTCATCTGAGGGGCCCTGTTGGTTGTGCTGCCATGGAGAGGGGTTAGGGGAATGGCGGCCAGTAACAGGGCCTTCTTGGTGGTGGCACTCCACTTTGAATTAAGTTCAGCCTCCTCTCTTTTAACTTTCTGGTTGGGCCTAAAGTTCTTTTTATTTAAAAAAAGCATTTCAGGCCACATAATGTTTTTAATCTGTCCTCTTCCATCCTTGATCAGGTTTTTCTGCTGTTTAGTTGTTTTTAAATATTGTTTTAATTGTATTTTGTTGTCTTAATTGAATGTTATTGTTACTGCTTTATTGATTGTTAGCCACCTTGGGTGCCCTTTGGGGAGAAAGGCGGAATACAAATAAATAAATAGCACTCTAATGGCAGCAAGTGAGGCGGAACTCAGGAACCTCTAGATGAGGGTGAAAGAAGAAAGTGCAAAATGTGGCTTAAAATTTAAATATTAAAAAAACCAAGATCATGGCTTCCGGTTCCATCAATTCATGGCAAATAGAAGGGGAAGAAATTGAAAGTGTGACAGAGTTTATTTTTCTGGGCTCTACGATAACTGCAGATGGTGACAGCAGCCAAGAAATTAAAAAACACCTGTTTCGGGGAGAAAGGCTATGATAGGGCTACACAACATAATTAAAAGCCGAAATGCCATGTTGCTGACAAAGATCCATCTAGTTAAAGCTATGGTTTTCCCAGTGGAGAAGGGGACGGCCAAGGATGAGGTGATTAGATAGTGTCACCGAGGCAATGAACATGAATTTGGACGAACTACAGAAGCTGGTGGAGAATAGAGGGGCCTGATGTGCTGCAGTCCATGAGGACAAGAAAAGTCGGATATGACTGAATGACAAAACAACAAGACCAGGAATAATAATCACTGGAATTACAGTTTGGTATAATTCCTTTGATTTTATCCTGGTGTGTCATTCTTTGTAAAACCAGGCCTAACAACCTTAAAAATTAATAGAGGAAAATTGGTTTAAGCCAAAAGGAAATCAATCTACCCACCTGTAATTATAGATTTTCAAAAAGCCTTTTTATTCCCTTTCCCAGAAACATTTGAACATGAATTTAATTAATGATGAAGAATTTTCCCCCATACCGTGAATACTTGTATTTTGGAGTTAATTTTACAGCTTTTAAGCCCAAAGATTTTTCAGTTACTTCATTTGTTTATTAACCAAGACTTTACTTTCATTGAGGTAGCTTTGTAGGTTCAGTACCTTTTAGTGTAATCTGCTTAAATGCATTTATAGGAAAAGCTTTGCAATTAATGCTGGCAGAAAACCCAAATTAATGGAAGCAACAATACTGTGGCAACTTTACAATTCCTAAACCTTAAATGCTGTTTGCAAACTACTTTTACAGAGTTTTTTTAAAAAAATTCTAGTACTGTAGTTTTAAAAACACTTTCCTAGGAGTAAGACTCATTGAACACAATGGGGCTTACTTTTGAGTAGACATAGTTAGGATTGTGCACTAATTGACGTACAACCTAATCATTCACTCGAATACTCAAGCACAGTCTCACTGTGTACACAGTCACACTTACCCACAAATCCAGAGTAACCACAGGAGCACATAAGAGACTTTACGTGCACCCGTAGTTACTGCACCTCCTAGTGAAAACCTATGGGAAATTCATATTGGAATCCAGAGTAAGTTGTTCTTACACCGGAGCAAGGACTCCCCGTCGTTACTCTGGATTTTGCCCATAGTCCCAAATGCTAACCATTTTCCTTGCACTGGCATATGTGTACCAGTTGGGAATGTGCTATATAACCTAAAGTTGGGTAGCTGTCTCAGAGGCCTCCACAAGGTACGAGAGCCAGTTACAGAAACTGTGACGAAGGGCACAATCCAGAGTAACTACGGGGAGTCCTTGCTCTGACATACGAACAATTTACTCTGGATTACAATATTAATTTCCCATAGGTTTTCACTTGGTGGTGCCGTAACTACATTGACGTAAATGTCTCTTACGTGCTCCCGTAGTTACTCTGGATTGTAGGGTCTGGATAAAATCCAGATTAACTACAGGGAGTCCTTGCTCTGGACTCCGGACTTGTAAGAACAAGTTACTCTGGATTGCAATATAAATTTCCCATAGGTTTTCACTAGCTTGGTGCAGTAACTACGGGTGCATGAAATGTCTCTTATGTGCTCCCATAGTTACTCTGGATTATGCCCTTAGGCTGCAATCCTAAAGACACTTTCCTGGGAGTAAGTCCCATTGAAAACAATGGGGCTTTTGAGTAAACATAGTTAGGATTGTGCTCTTAGCAATCTAGTACTTGAGAATAACACTTAGGACACAATCCAGCTTAGTCAACACCAGAGGGTTAGCCAAATGGGCACTGGCCAAGGGCACCAAGGACCTCTCAGGCTGATCTTGAAACTACAACTACAGATGGTAGCAAAGATGTGAGTTGTCTATTGCTATCTTCTATCTTTTCAATCTGCAACTGTGTGCACAATCTAGAGTAACTACTGGAGCTCTTAAGAGACATTTATGCTGACGTGGGTATGGCGTTGATGTTGAGCAATCCAGAGTAAATTTTTCTTATGTCGATGTAAGGCTCCCATAGTTACTCTGGATTGTGCAATGAAGCCCATTTGCAGAAGCAGCAACATCCTTCAGCCTTAAGGCCAGTGATGGGCTTCAAAAAAATTAACAACCGGTTCTCTGCCCATCTGGCAGCCACTTTTAAATGGCTATTTTTAAACTTTATATGTACTATCTCTTGTTAACAACCGGTTCTATAGAGTAGGTGCGAACCTGCTGGAGCCCACCACTGCTTAGGGCATTAGATTGTGCAATGAAATTGTTCTCCATTATCTTCTCAACCATCTTGAAAGGCAATGGTCTTTGCTCCTTCTTCAGTGCTTCCAAGGTGGGTTCATCCCTTCTCAGTAAATCCATACTGAGACAGGAGACCCAACTCACTTCTCTTTGTCCTTCCTAGACTTCTGGGAAGAAAAAAATGGAGAACTCCCAGGAGGGGGAGAGACCAGTGGGCAAACATATATGCATGTGCAAAGGCCAAAATGTCATGAGAAACCCAACACAGGGCTTCGCCTGAGAGCCTCTCTGACCCTAGCATCGATGTTGCACTCCAACCACAGTTATAAGTATGCTGAATCCTATTGATTTCAAAGTTGGAGCTTTGTCTCACTGCTATAGCATTTCTTCTAAGTGCTCCTACCATGATGTATCTCTGATTTCAGTTTTGCTTTCAGAAGCCCCATACATAGGTCAGCATTATCTCCACTTACTACTAAAGTAGCATTTGTCTAAATATTCCATGTATATTTGAAACCTAAATATTCCATGTATATTTGAAACCATATTTCTAATAACAATCCTGTAATGCAGTCCAATGTTACAGGGGAAATATATTGAGTTGCTACAGTATCCCAGTGTAGATAAGCTTATATTTGAAACAAAGCAATAAACAGCTTATTTATTTATTTATTTATTTATTGATTATTTATTTATTTATTTATTTATTTATTTATTTATTTATTTATTTATTTATTTATTGGATGAAAATCAACACCCAGCTTTGTGCTGAGAAGATAACAAAGATTGGTGTGAATGCTGCAGCACTTGTGTAATGTAAATTTGATTATTCATGACTATTAGAAGTCAGATTACTGCCTTTCTGCACTAGTTAAGGTTCAGAGTAGTTGTGATGACCAGTAAACTAGTGTGGAGAACCCAGCAGTGGTAAATGCACAAATTGGGTTTCAAACTGCAAACCTTTCTAAGTAGTTAAGTAGTTATGTGCAACATGAACCTCTAAAGTGGTTCATTTTTAAGTAGTGATTTCTTGTTATGTACATTCACTCCCATGTTGTGAATTAGCATTCATGTTGAGATAAAATCACAGGTAAAAAAAATCACAAATAATAAAGTTACACCTGTATAGACTTATTCAGACACTGGAGTAAGTCCTCTACAATTTCAGTGACAGCACATACTAAGGAATGTAACTGGATGCAACTCCAATTGGGCACATATTCTCTTGTATGTCTGCCACATACCTATGCGCTTTCGTTCCTATGGACACTGGTAGAACACCATGCAATTTGGAACATGAGAAAACAGCGTTCTCAGTTGTAATGGGTGCCGTTGCCTATGGGTGCCTATGCTCGACTGCAGAGATACATTTGAAAGAGCAAAAGGTATGAGCCAACATCAGCTAACTCCTACAAATGCACGTAGGCAGTCCCAGCCTAACCAGTGCTGGCATAGCAGAGCTGCAAAACCCACACTATATCCAGCACTGGGAACTGAGCAGGCCAGAGGTCTCCTTGGACTAAGTGAACATTTGGTCCCTTACCTCATGTTTAGGGTTGCCATAATTCTCTTCTACAAAACTGGGACAGGACCCCCTGTCAAACCTGCCAGCATGTGAATGCAATCCCTGAAAACTGGGACATGTAGAACACCAGTCCATGCAATGGTTCTACTTAGATCTGCATATTGAGCCAGTCTGAGAAGTCCCATATCAGGCTTTCAGACCTGGGAGGGGAAATAGTATTCAGCACTGCCAATTCCACTCGCTCTTGGGCCTGAACTGGCCCGTCTTGCCCTGCTACACTTCTGCCCCATTCCAATGTCCTTCCCAACTCCGTACTACCCAGTAGAAGTTAATCTGCTACAACTGGCATAGCCTCTGGATTTAGCACCAGTGGGATGGTGCAGGCCTTCCTGCCAGGTTAGCCTACTCATTGGGTGCTATATGACACATTTGTTACACCCTAGCCCAGTGATTTTCACCCTGTGTGCTGTGGCACACTGGTGTTCTGTGGATAGCCCTTGGGTGTGCTGCAAGAATTTGGGGAGGGATATTTATTAATATGAAAACTTGGGGATTTGAACAGCCTGGTATGCCTTTGTCAGTGGTAAAAACAACTGATAGTGTGCCAGGAGATGAAAAAAAAATTGAAAATCACTGCTCTAGCCAATGCAGCAGCCACTGTGCGGGCAATAGGATTGGGTCATCATTGTGTATATAGTGGATAAACTGTATTGTCTAAACAATACTACTTGTTTCCTGACACCCTATAGTTCTGTTCACTCTGTTACACAGCTGAGAACGCAATCCAAAGCAATTTAGGCCAACATAAATTCCCATAGTGGTGAGGAAAGGCCTTATGGCACTTTTGAGACACACCCAGGCCAGCAAGGGACTTATGCTGGGACACAGGCCAGCCTAACTGAGGCTTAGGATTGCAACCTGAATTACCTTTCATAATATACCTGCACTCCACATTTTTTTGATTTTCTTTTGTTTTCTGACTGGACACGGCTTCCCCAAAGAGTCCTGGGAATCAGGTGCATGAGAATATTGATAATTCCATCAGTGATCAGAGAACTATAATATCCAGGATTCCCTGTGGAGAGGAAATAACCATTAAACCAGATTAAGTAGATATGGCCTGGATATAACGTTAGCTGAAAGTAAATGCAACTGTTAGTTCTTGGTCTCATAGCAGCCAAAACAATGTACCGTAATATGCGCACAAACATATTTTTTGTTCATTTCTTCCGCCTGAGTCAAACTGAGGACTGTTATCTCAAAGCTACTCTGACACATCATCAGATAAAGCAACATTTCAACATCTGGGTCTCACAGCTGTAATACAAGAACGCAGCAGGCTGTTTCCATGGCCAATTGCATCATTTCTATCTATCTATCTACAGTATTTATATACCGCTTTTCAACTAACAAGTTCACAAAGCGGTTTACAAAGAAATGAAAAAATAATAATAGCTAATTAAAAGCTAATGGGTCCCTGACCCAAAAGAACACCAGCAGAAGCCACTTGAACAGACATTGCTGGGGTGTGTAGGGCCAGTTACTCTCCCCCTGCTAAATAAAAGAGGAACACCCACTTGAAAGAGTGCCTCTTGCCCAGTTAGCAGGGGTAACAGAGCAGAATGGAAAGTTTAGCAAAACCATTGCATTCCATGATGTACAACCTTAACACTTTGATATGCAAAAGATTTTTTCTTTTTGAATGAAAAGGTTGCATTTGAATAGCACGAATGAATGAATGAATGAATGAATGAATGAATGAACGAATGAACGAACTTAAAAGCCTTATTTGAACTTATTGCAAATTGAACTTGGGGCAAAATCCAGAGTAACTATGGGGAGTCCTTGCTCCGGTGTAAGAACAACTTACTCTGGATTCCAATATGATTTTCCCATGGGTTTTCACTAGGTGGTGGAATAACTAGGGGTGCATGTAAAGTCTCTTACGTGTTCCCGTAGTTACTCTGGATTTGGGGGCTAATTTAATGTGCTGTTAGTAGGCTCAGCATGCCACTGTAGGAGGAGAATAATGAAAGAATAAGAGTTTTTTGACCCACCTCTTAAATCTTAATTATATTTGAAATACTTGATTAGATTATTCCCAGTGCCCTCAAACAAACCTCTGTGGCAATGAAATTCATCTGGAGATTTCCAAACGCATTAGGGATTTGCTGCATGACAACAGTAATGTTTTATGGAGTCCTTGAATCCTCCGTGGAAAACCTATTCAAAGTCACATTCACATTGGACTCGATTATTGATGGGGGAATTTCTTTTATAAAACAAAGCAGATGAATTATATCTGCTTGGCCTACTGGTATTAGTGGAAGCAACTGAGGTGGGCAACTCTGCAACAATCCTGGGAGCTTTATCCACCCCTCATCTTCCTAACGTAAACAGATTCACCGAGAAATTCCTCATGTTGAGTTTCTGTTAAAGTCATAACAAGTGTACCCACACATGGAGGGCTTGTGTCTAATTTCACACTTTCCAGCCCCCTCCATCCTTTTGCATTAACCAAAGCCGCAAAGCCAAAGTCATTAGCTATTTTTGATATACCAAAACAGCTCCTGTTATGAAAAAAAGCCTTGTCCAAACTTTTTTTCTGAAGATATTTGTGCCTTGTAACCAGTAATTGTAAATAATAAGTGCTTGCCCATGGATAATATGTGTTCTGTCCTAAAACTGTTATAAACAGCCTGTTTTAATATCTTGTTAGGTTCAAATGACCCAGGCCCAATTCCCCTTAGTCTACTCTGGCCCCCATAGCAAGGCCAGTCCCTCTAAGCTGGAAAAACAATAGAAGGCCAGGAACAAAACACCCAGGCTGAAACTATAAAGTCAGAATGTAGCAAAAATACATTTTAAATGCAATTAAGCAATAACTGCAAGCAATGTGCAATCTCAAAAGAGTTGAGGACACGTTGCAAATTTGCCTTCCGGCCTGCCCATTCGCTGCTTATCATCATTCTCTGAATCCCACCCTTGAGCAAAAATCTCAGTGGTGAGAATTGGCTCAGTGGTTAAGATGCCATGCCTGTCAACCAGCAGGCTGGGGTTTGAGACCAGGTGCTACAAGACTGAGTGAATTCCTGTGAGTGAGTGAGCTCCTGCCTACACAGCAGTTTGAAAACATGTGAGTGCAGGTGGACAAACAACTACCACCTCACTAGGATGGTAACAAGCATTCAGTGTACCTTGCTGTTTAGTCATGCCAGCCACATGACCATGGAGATGTCTTCGGACAGCACTGGCTCTTCAGAAATGGGGATGAGCACCGCACACTACAGTCAGTCATGACTAGCAGGGCAACCTGTGGAGGACATCTTTACCTTTAGCCAGATGTTAGGATTGCACTGCAAGTAATTTAAGGTCATCCTAGCGTCCAAATTTCCAGCATGAAGGTGGGGTGGGTCTGAGAGATAGGATAAGGATGAGCTTTATTTTGGCTCTAAAATATTAAAGGTGTCATCATGATATTCATTCTGAAAAGTCCTCAATTCTCACTCTGTCCTTTTTCCATATCTTCCTGGTAATGGTATCACCCCTCCTTCCAGTCCTGTTCTCTGAGTGCGGTGTAAGTTTTCTTTCTTTCTTTTTGAGTTCCCTGCATAGCCATTCGTTTTTCATCTCTGTCTGCAAAAGAAATCAATGCTACAGACATTTATCGATGCAGATTGAGTCCTTCCAAGCTTAATTAAAAGAAAAGAGGTCAAGACACCCATATTGTTTGAGAGACATCATGTTCAAGATACCAGCAGCGAGTGAGCCAAAGGCAACACCAGGACAATCAAGAGATTTTAACGGGAGGTTTTGTGGGAAGAAAAAAATCACAAGTGCACGCTGTGCTCCTGGTCATTGATTACAGGGCGCTTGGCATACTTGATGCAATATTTTCTCCCTTTTGCAAACACTACATTTCCCCCCTTGAACAGATGAAGTACATATCCATTGAAATCAATACCGCATCCAAAAACATTGTTGGGAGAACCAAGGGATGCATAATCAGCCCACTATATTCCTCTCTAAACGAATTGATTTTCCACATTTATTCCCTGCCCGCTTCAGTAGCTGAAAGTTTTGTGTTTTTTTTTAATGATGCCTCATCACCTTTCTCTGACACATTTGCATTTACCATCATGACATTTCTCCTTGCCTTTTATAACCGGCCATACCTTTGTACCCAAAAAGTTCAGCTTTTGCAACAATGAAATATTGTTAGTCACATTCAGCTTTACGTATATATATCACCACTGATTTTTCTTTTGTTTTTCATAGCATTGCAAATTTTATTTGGTACTGAGAAAGAGTGGAAAAAATTATTTCCTTGATGTTTCAAATCAGTAGGTGAGAGCCTCTATCAGGGAAGAATCTGATAACTCTGGAGATATGCCATGATTTACTTTGTAAGGATATTTGTACCAAGGAAAATTGACCCAGACGGATGTGAGGATGTAAGGTCCAGACCTCATTGGGAGGTTTCTATGTGGAAGGCATCTGATTCAGTATATCATGAATATTAAAGAATCTGAAGGGACCAGGCCTGAAGAACTCTGGTCTGTAGCCTTTGAGAACTTCTATTAGTCAGACAAGACAAAAGGACATTAGATGGGAAGTTGGTTTCAACTCAACTGAACCTTTATTGGCATACAAAAAAAATACAATTGACATCAAAATAGATGTGTAAAGGTACATAAATAAGATCACAAACTGTTAATATGCTTGAAAAAGTTGGATAGTTAATAAAACCATCCTGTCCGACTCACTGACATACACCTTCTCAACAAAATCGGAGCCTTACAATCTGGATGGCATGGTACTTATCTTTTCCAATATCAGATGATTTACTTGTAAATCTGATAAGTGGCACAAAGCAACTCCAGGGAAAAGGGTCTCATCACAGATAGAATCTAAAACAACCCAGAGAAGAAGCAGGTCTGAGTGGCCACCAGCCCTAAGGATATTTAAGCGGCCAGGATCTATTATAAGTCAGATGCTAAGAGACCACATTCCAAAATCCATTCTGGGGGGGAATCAGTTACAAAACACAGGCAATAGGTGAAACGCAGGAACCAGTATGATGCTGGAATGAAGCTTTCCTTGTGGCTTTAAAGTGGGAACAGTCTTGTTGGAAGGGTAAGGATATCACTGGGGCCAATGACGGCATCACTGTCCTAAAGATGAAAAGGATCCATAAAGGAAATGAACCATGGAGAACTTAACAAATAGCTACCATACAAGAATTAGTTTACTGTGCATATAATGAAAAAGGTAGGGGAGAGTGTCTCTGGAAAATGGGTGGGAACATGGAATACAAACTCGGGTAGAGGAGAAGGACCTTGGAATCCAGGCTAACAGAGCTTCATTCAATTTTAAGGGCCTTCGTCAAGGAGGTCCACTTGTAATCTGGATCGGGCATGGATCTGGATCTGCTTTGATCTCTGAGATGTGCATTGGAGGCTCCTTTGATATTCCAGGGTATTTACTTAAGGGAGGCATGTAGGTTGGAAAAGGAAGAGGAGGATTTGATAGTCAGTGGAAAGAGTCATCAGCCATAATATCTGGAGAAAACCTGTGGAGAACACAACCATTCATATGAGGCTCTGCAGCCACAAAAGGCTTGTTCATCAGCTTAAAGGGAGTGGCCAGGATACAGCTCCCAAGGGGAGTGGTTGAAGGAATCTTCAAGGGGACATTCAGCTGATTATTCACAATAGTAGTAGAGTTGAGAATTAAAGGGGAGATTTGTAGCGTCTGAGCATCAGTAAGAATAAGAGCATCACTTTGTAAACTTCTGTCCACTGCACAAATAGATGGTGAAAGCACACTGGAGGGACATGAGGGTGGTTGCAAAGTAGGTAGACTTCCATCAGGAAACTCAAGGTTATCACAAGGAGAGGTAGCCAAGGATGGATGTTTCAAAACCTTGTGACCTAAGGACTCCGGAGGAGGAGAAAAACTGGAAGAAGGGCGAAGAGGACACTCTAATCGTTCACTGAAGAAGTCATTAAGATCCGGGTTTGGGATCGACAGAGGGCGAGGTAGATTAGATATAACAGGTAGATCCAAAAGGGGTGGAGAGGAGCTGGAATTCCTCCCAGAAGGAGTATTATGAGTTGGAGAAAACACATTGACTGCCTTGTGGGAGTTCTCAGTAGAAATCGGGACTAACTTTGTGATGGTCAAATTTTTAAAATGTCTATGAGGATAGACTCCAGCATACTTAAATTCTCGTGAATGAGAGAATATCAAACTTGGTACATGATGCGAGTGAAAGTGGAGTACAACACGTTCCTGTTGTTGAGAAGAGGGCAGTCTCTGAATTCTATACAAGTTAATCTCGAGTAAGTCTATCCTTAACAATTTGGCCAAATACTTCTTGGTCTTCCATTTTTTAGTCCAGTCAGGAAATTGTCCAGAATGGAGAAATACTGTAATGGCAACGCTTTTTGGGTCGTATATTAACTTGGTGACAGAATTCCCAAAAGATGGAAAGGCAGGAACTTCAGGTTGGAAATTAGAAGAGGTTGCTTGGAACTCAGAGAATTTGGTAGCGAGGCTTGGCTTGGAATGTGCTGGATAAAACTTTGAGGAGTCTAAGTATTGTCCCTTTAAGACAGATAAGATGTGCTCTAAAAGGTTAAGAATTTGTTTAACAGTCTGGGCAGTAGAAGAAGATTGCTGCAATATCAGTTCTAAAAGGTGTCGGTGTGTCGGAGCATCCCCATCACTTGGCCGTGACCTCTCCTGGTCATCTATCAAATCTCTGACCAGGGCTCTGGTAAGAGGGGAGAGTCGGGAGTAGTCAATCACCTCTGAAGAATTGGTTCGACTCTCTAAAGATGCTGCACTGGGCTGGCTCTTTGAATGCCCCAAAAAATCTTTGAGTCTGCATTGTTGTTTAGGGGTCTTGGGTCCAAGGTCTTGGCTCTCAGAAGAGAGTTGACGTTTCCTCCTCATGGGGATACAGAATGAAAAAACAACAGATAAATTGCAAGCTCCCACTCACAGTTCCAAGGAAATGGCGGTCGAAATCTCGGTCCAGCAGTTGGGTGGGAAAAAGCTTAAAGATGTCCATGACTCACATGCAGCAAAATGTCCATGACTCAGACACAGCACAGTTCAACAGATAAACAAAAAGGGAGAACTTCTAAAGGAATTAAAAACAATTGGACTGATAAACAAGTGAAAAATAATAATTGGGCATGGCGGAGCTCTGATTCATGCTGCTGCTCGGCTTGGGCTCAGGCCGCACACACCCCCCCCCCCCCTGGGAAGTTGGTAATACTCAAGCATAGCAACTTTATCTTTTTAGAGGTTTTCATTCCCATGAAGAGGCTGGTGCCTATCTATGCACTGGCTAAATCCCAACCCCCAAGTGTGGTACAGAAGTGCCTAACGGCATTTTTGCGACATCGCCAGGCAGCCATGGGACTTGTGCCGAGACTTGTGCAAGCCTAAATTGGGATTAGGATTTCGCTGAAATTGCCTTGAAGTACAGTTGTGGTCTCTCCTACGTTAGAGGTTGTGAGCAAAGGCCAACTGGCCATCTGTTGTTCCCTGTGTTTAGGGGGTTGAACTAGATGACCTTTGTAGTTGCTTCTAAGATTCTATAGAATAATTTATTTTGACACACAAGCCACAAGCTGAATTCAAAGTAGGAATTAGTGCCACTATTTAGTTCACTGTGTTTTGTGAGGTGCTCCCACCTAGTCTAGTTTGTTGGGGCGCAGGCAGTACGGGCCTATCATAAGGGGCCTACCATAGGCATGCTACATTCCTGTATTACCATTCAATAGCACTGCAAAGTCCATTCTCCTTGTGGTGTCCATACTATAGATTTTCCATTCCTGTCTAACATATTCAAAAGCACTATAGCTAACCAACATTTCTACTGAAACTGTGAATCTTTTGTTTCCTAACACAGTTCTAGTCCAGCGTGGGGCATGCACCCATGCCCTCTTTCTTCCTCAAGAGGGTGATCAAATATCATAACCCAAAAAATAAGAGGAGGTCCTCCAAAAATGTTGGACACTCAAGAAAAATGTAGGACACCACAATATAAAAGCTAAAAACAATCACATATATGGTTTTCATGTGGTTAATTTAAACTTGCTTATTATTAAATTTAAAACTATTACACATAATTTATTCCATATAATTTATGAATTTCAAGAAGGCTACATGCTGCCAGCTCACAAGGAAAAAGAGGACAACAAAGTTTTTTCCCAGGACAAAGGGCTAAAAAATAGGAAATGTTATGGAAAAAGAGGACATATGGTCATCCTGTTCCTGGCCCCATGCAAACTCTTTATTTCATTTCTCAAGAATAGCAGGACAAACTACCTGTACCACTTGACATCAAATTCATGTCACACAGAACACATAAAGGATGCAAAAAAAGACAGTTGGGAATAATAAAAAAAATAAATATAACATATGAGAACTTACATAGCCCTTTAACAAGCAGATACGTAGCCACTCTGCACACATACACCCCTGAGAAGACTGTTAACTCGTATATTCTATAAAACTTTCTGGATGTAGGAAAATTTATCTTACAGTTCCCTGCGCCCCTAATTTATAATGTTGTCTTTCAAAACAAGTTGAATGAAAGCTCTTGTAGTACTGCTATATAAGATCCAGGGATATTTTTAATATTCCCTGACTGAATGAAATACACACCTTCAAACCAAATATTCCTAATTAGCAAGTATAATTAATTTTCACACTTCACATACTCACATGAGAATGACGGCAACACTTAAACGTTCATTAAATCTGCCAATATAGGAAGCATAAAACCCACAAAAGTGGTGTTGTTTTTTTCCAAGGTAGGTATTTTCTTTTTTATAATTAACCAGTATATTTACCACTTCCAGGTGCATATAGTTCCCATTGGTCTCTCTGGCCTTGTTGACAACATAGTACATCCAAGCCACAAGTTTACCACCTCAAGGAAAACGAGGCATTAATTCATTGTAGAAATTGCTAAGCTCAGTACGTTTTGGAGTTAATTTCAAACATTGGTCATATTGTGTAAATTAGAAATAATACCCATGACAGTCTGTGCTGCCAAGCTCCAGATGGTGTTGTCCTGGTGTTGCTGCTTTCTACACTGTCCAGAAAGCTCACAGAAATATACGAGTTGATCATTCCCACAACCAACCCCATACTAATCAGACTGTCATAGTTTGAGTGTGCTAACACTCAGACTTATAAGAATAGGTATATAGCAAGCAAGTATATTATGAAAGACATAATAGCTGCATAGCTTATAAGGCAGTACCTGTTTCATAACCTGAATTTAACAAGATCAGTGACATAACTGTTTGACAAATTCAAATAATTGGCGTGTCAAGCTTCAATTAGTTTAATCAGTAAGTAACTTGATCAAATAAAGCTTTAGTTGATTAATCTGTGGGGAATAATCATTGGGATGAGAATTAAGATGCTACTTGGAGGCTTATGTTTTATTATACATCTGGTGTGGGCTACATATTAAAGTTGGACTTCTAATAACATGAAATATTTTTAAAACACTGCAGATCATGGGAAAAACTCTATGTGTGGCAGTGGCAAAAATGCCATGCATGGTGGCCTGACTGTCACTGACTGGCAGGCATAACAGGGTAGGGCGGTTGGGAGATCAGTGTGAAACAGGGGTAAGAAGGGGACATGTTGGAGCACAATGGGGTAGCAACTGCTGCAGATGCTTAGTGCTTGATGCTATCCCTTCTGAGAGAAGCCAACATGCTCTTTGGTCTTCTCAGACTTGTGCTAAGCTATGTTAAAGGAGATCCTTGCAGCTTTGGGGCTTAGGGTACGATAAATTATTTCTCTAACATCCAATCTGTTCTCCTCTCCCACCGTACCTCCCACACCATGCAGCACAACCAGTTTTGGCAAATCTGTGTGCTATAGCAGAGAAAAGCACATGATGATGCTGTAAAGGTCAGATCCTATTCCCCACCAATCCATAGCATGCAGTGTCGCCAATGGATAGTCCTCAGGTGTGCTGCAAGAATTTGGGAAGAGACATTTATTAATAGGAAAACTTGGGGATTTGAACAGCATGGTGTGCCTTGTCAATGGTCAAAACAACTGCCATGAGATGAAAAAGGTTGAAAATCACTGCTGTATGTTATTGAGGGGTAGTTGTATAGATGGCCCAAGAGAGGCTAGGAAATTTTTATTTACCACTCCCATCGGGCATTGGTCCGTTAACAGGTCTTCTTGGACTTACGCCAACTCTTTAGGAGACTCCAAGGGATGGGTCTGGCTGTGAAAGGGGGATATAATCTGATGTGTGCTGCTACTACCAAGATGCTACTACCTCACCTGCTCTAGCATGGCATCCAAGAGCCATTTGCACCAGCAAACAGGAGTTCCTCTATTGTACATGCCCTTTTGTGCTGTACGTTCAAAGTCAGTTGCTTTTTCAACCAAAATGGGGAAATTTGAAAGACAAGAAGAAAATCATTAAACAGAAGGGCCAGAATGAGACAAAGGAAACAGACTAGATGGACTCTTCTAAACTGGATCCACGACTATTAAAACACCAGTTGAATAAAACTAAAATCCAATTGCACTTTCTTGTGCATTGCCCCACTGAACACAATGGGACTTGCTTCTGAGTAGACATGCTCTGCAGTGGTGGGCCCAGCCTAGCCCAACAACTGGTTCTCCGGAAGTGGGCGGAGCCAGGCTGAGTCAGGGTTGGGGCCGGGTCAGGGCTGGAGAGGGCACACCACCTACCCCAGCGCACTGCGGGTGCAGGTGGGCGGGGCGAGGGGCGGGGCGAGGGGCAGGCACCAACCCGGGTGCACTGCGCATGCGCCAAGGTTGGCGCAGGCGCAGACGCGTCCTGAAGAGGATGCAACTGCGCAGTGCATCCTCTTCAGGACGCGACTCCGGCTGCGTCATGCTTGACGCAGCTGCAGTGATGGGCTCCCCCAGGCGGCGAACATGTCCGCCCGGGTTTTTGGCCCCCTGCTAGTGACTGGATCGCTAGCAGCAGGCCACAAATAGGAGCAGGTTCAGGCGATCCAGCCCGAACAGGCCTGGGCCCATCAGTCATGCTCTGGCTTGTGCTGTTTGTGCCCATTATGGCTGCTTCAGAATAATTTAAAACAGCATATATGGCATCCAAAATACAGTAAAACAATGGTTAGTGTAACAGGGAGGGGAAGACTCCAATGATTTGCTTTTATTACAAATAACAAACCCACACATTTTTAGTGTATAAACAATGCCCAGTAGCTTGATTTATAGCCTCATCTATCTGAGTCTGGACCTTGAGTGCATGATAGCAAATGCTAGACAGATCCCTTACAGTCTAAAATTTTCTGACAAATTGTCTTGGAAAATAAGGGAACACAATCAAAAACAAACAACAAGATTCTAAACACTGAATTATGCATACAGAAAAAAGTGATGATAAAAGTAAATGAGAATCCCATTTCTTTAGAAACTGTTTTCATTTCTTTGTTCCTATACACCCACTCCATTGCATATTTTTGCATACTGCAACAAAAATGTTTCTGATGCTAACTCAAAAAAAGTTTTAAAAATTCAGCCATATTTAAAAAAAAATTAGGGCATGGGAGAGGAAGCAGACTCAGTGAGAAAAGTGAGGGACTGCCATATTGGTAGCAACAATAAATTTGCACCAACCTTCCCTTGTTTACAAGGCTTCTAATGACAAGAGAGCCTCTGTTCTCATTAGGCTTTAGGAAGAGAATGACAAGGAAATCCTACCCCCTGGTTAGGCTGGCACATCACTTGTGCTTGAGATAAGTGTTGGTGTTGGTGCTGAGCCTCTTTAGGATTGGTCCCTCCAGTCCTTACTGGATTCCTCATTTCATTCCAGTAACATCTCTAACTCCTCATTTCATTCCAGTAACACCAGAAGTAGTAAAATGGGACGAATTACAGTACTCCTGCTGCCCCAGATCTTGGATGGGGCCATGGCGGCATAGTAAGGTGTCACACAGGGATGGACAAACTGCATCAGCCCTCAGCCCTGGCAATATAAGGAGTGCCCTATCAGTTCACCTAAAGAAGCCTTCATTTAGCACCCATCATGTGCAGGGTGATCATACAGAATGGAGGACAGAGTGCCTCTACCTTAACCATTGCACAGAAGAGCATAGAGAGCATGTGCTGCTATGTCGAGCTAAACCTGCCTCAATTCCCTCTTCTAGGCAATGGTTAAAGGTGCAAGCATTCTGTCTGTACGGTCACCTTGCTCATGTGAGTACCATTCATAACAAGGGATCTAAACTTTACCACTTTTGACAGCTAGTCATGAAGTTCAGAGCTTGTTTTACAACAAAGTTCATGTGCTCTGCTCTTAAATCAACAATTACAAAGCCCCTTTCTTCTCTGTGGATCTGCATTAATGGAGCTAAGTTTGGAGCCTTAGTTGATGTTTCCTGCTAAGGAGAACCTCTCATTACCCTGACACAGTATCACAGAGGATGCATATGCTTGGAGCTGTAGAGTTAATTGCCCTCCTCTTTCCCAGACAGATGCTGGGTGACCTTTAAATATCACAAAGGCTAAGTAGCAATGGGAGAATAATAATGATATTATAATTGATTTTTGAATTATTGAACAGGGTGACTAACTGTTTGCTGCCTCAACCTTTTTCTTTCTGGAAAAGATCATTGTGGGTTTCATGCAATATTTTTTTTTCAGATGTTTGTACAGTTGTTAAAGCATTTGGAAAGGACAATGATATCTTTAAGGGCCAAACTTAATGAGACAGCGGGAGATCCAAGACTGGATCTCCTGCAGTTCCCGTACAGACTAAATATAATCACTGGACATACCAGTTCAGACCAGAGAACAACAAGGGAGGAAAGATCTACTTTAACAGGGCAGAGTGCTGCAATCCAAATTGAATGCCCATTAGATAAATTTTTCAAACTTTTTTGAGTTTTTCAATTACGAATCTTTAGCTTTTTTGCCTATGATTGCCTATCTTTTTTGCCTATGATTTTTTTGCCTATAGCTTTTTTTAACCTATGATTTTTTCCTATAGCTTTTTTGCCTATGATTGCCTATCTATCCCAATCTGTCAACTTACGGTATTCAGTAAACCTATTTACCTTGCCTATCTTTTTGCCTATGCAGATATTTCGCCTATTTGCACCTGAAACATAGACCACTTACTATATTCGGTAAACAGTTTAACCCTGAAAACCCTGAGCTCAAACCATTGAGATCAGATGTCATAACTGGAAAAGAGGACAAGGCCCTCCCCAAAATATAGGATGCCCAGGAAAAATGTAGGACATGATAAAATAAAAGCTAAATACACTCATATATATTGCTTTTGTTTGCTTAATTTAAAAAGCACAATAATCCAGAGTAGCTACGGGAGCACGTAAGAGACTTTAAGTGCACCCGTAGTTACGGCACCACCTAGTGAAAACCTATGGGAAATTCATTTTGGAATCCAGAGTAAGTTGTTCTTACACTGGAGCAAGGACTCCCCGTAGTTACTCTGGATTTTGCCCTAAGTATTACTTACTATTAAATTTAATACTATTACATGTTTTAAATCAACCCCCTTCTTCTAGGTCTTCTGGTGGATCACAGGTTGTACAGAACTGCATAGAAGTTACTTTTTCTCCTAATTATTCACATCCAGCTCTTCCACCCCAAGCCATCTACTCCGGATGAAACTCTTTAAATTGAGATTTGGGTTCAACAGATATTTGGAGCCTGGTGTGAATTCAGCTTCCTACTCATATTTCTTGTCTTTGAAAGAACTACTTGCCCTATTTCCACAGCGGTCGGGTGTTGAAAACCTGGTTAATTAAAGGATTTCAAATAACCATGCACTTTTTTTAAATGGCTGTCATTTCCTTAGCTGTCTATAACCCAATTTAACTGCTCAGTGGAAGTAGCACATCTGTTTCTCAAGACAATTAAGTTATTAGTTACAGATTAATTTAATAAGCCTGACAGATGATTCAAGAATCTTGAGGCATAATCAATAAACCTGGAATGCGAGGAATGGAAATTGGTTTTGGAACATTAACAAAACGGTGCTGTTGAAAGATGGATTTATGCACAAGTGCCGCACTTAAAAAATAAATCTCAAGGGGTTTTCTGCGGTTCCTATAGATTATATTGAAGACAGTGAAATATTGAAAATTTAAATAAATATGCCAAGTCTGTGCTATTTGTGGCCATGCAAAATGCAGGCCCAGCAGCCTCATACTGTGGCCTGCAAAGTGATGGCAACCCCTTTCATCAGCCCTATTCACAGGTGGGCTGAGGCCAGTTCGCACAGGAACGGGTAGTTAATTTGGGGCTGACTTTAGCGAACCGGTTGTTAAAGAGGGGGCCGTCATCTTTGAATTGCATGCAAGTGTGTTTGAATTTCTCTTAAAGGGTCTCTGGGTCTGTCTCCCCAGAGCTGAAGCTCCACTCCCCCTCCTTCCTCCCCTTCTGAACCTCCCTCTCCTTCTGAGGGGGGCTCTCTCCCCCCCTCCTTCCCCTCCCCAAGGGTATTTTTTAAAATACAAATAGACTGTTCCCATTACCCACATTCAGACAGGGCACTGCAATCATTACACTTAAAGTAGTTGCAGCATCTGAGTGTTGTGAGGATGAGATTTTCCAGGGCTTTTGTCCCCTGTTCCTCCAGCCCTGTCTACTTTCCTGAGAGTAAGCCCACTGACTATAATGGGACTTACTTCTGAGGAGATTGGCAGAGGCTTGGATTTCTCCCTCCAGCCCTGTTTCTCCAGCCCTGCCTGCTTTCCTGAGAGTAAGCCCACTGACTATGATGGGACTTTCTTCTGAATAGACATGGTTAGGACTGGGCTCTGAGGCTGCAATCCTATCCACACTTACATGGGAGTAAGCCCCACTGACTAGAATGAGACTTACTTCTAAGTAAGCCTGCATAGGATTGGACTGTAAGGCTAAAATCCTGACCACACAGTTCTGGGAGTAAGCCCCATTGACTTGAATGGTACTTACTTCTGAGTAGACACAGTTAGGATTGGGCTCAGGCTGCAATCCTATCCACACTGTAGTCCTTTTGCCCACCCCCCCTGATCTCCCCACCTCATCCTGCCCCTCTGAGAAATCTCTCCACCTGAGATTGTGGGGAGGCAGTATGGGGGGCACCTGAAGAAATAGCTCCAGTTCCCATCCTGCCCTCCCCAGGAGCCCAGTCCACTGCCTACTCTGAAGTAAATCCTATTAAAGTCAGTAGGTTTTACTTCCCTGTGAGGATAGGAGTGTAGCTTCAAAGCCCAATCATCTGTCTGCTCAGAAGTAAGTTCCATTATAACAGTGAAGCTTACTCCCTGGAAAGAGTGCATAGGATTGCAGCCAGAAACTGGTTTCTAAGAGCTTGTAATCCTATGCCTGACTACTCAAAAGTTAATCCCATTTCAATCTATGAAGCTTACTCCCAGGAAAGTGAGCAAAGGAGTGCAGCATTAGAGCCCAATCCTGTTCTTGGCTACTCAGAAGTAAGTCCCATTAGAGTGTGTGGAGCTTACTCTCAGGAAAGTGAATAGGATAGCTGCCAAAGGCTGGTTACTAAGAGCTCAGTCCTTTGCTTGCTACTCAGAAGTCCTATTATATTCAGTGGAGCTTACTTACAGGAAAGTGTGGACAGGATTGTAGCCTTAAGTAGTGGCTTAGAGGCAAACCTCAGCCTGCAGAGGGGACACCACAGACTCTGGTCCTAAACTGTAGATCAGTGTTTCTCAACAGTGGTATGAGTACCACCAGTGGAACTTGTGGTAGTCTCTGCTGGTATTTAGGCACCTGGATGCAAGTGTCATATGTGCTCCCTGAGGCAGCTGGTGGGCTGCTGTGTGATCCAGGAAGCTGGACTAGATGGGTCTTTGGTGTGATCCAGTGGAGGCTTTTCTTATGCTTTTATGTTCTTATTTGTGGCATCCCTGCACACATTCCCCCTGAGAGCACAACAAAGTGTAATGCATAGGAATAAATTACACTGAACTCAGGGGCTTAATCCTGATTGATGCAGTCACAGGTGATACCATTTTGTTGTAAACGAAGGGTTAAAATGGTCATTAGAACATAGAGAAGCTGTTGTTAAAATATTTGAAGCCCACCATGGCCGCACAGGACTGGGCTTTGAGGCTGCTGCAACCCTGTCCACACTTTCCTGGGAGTAAGCCCCATTGGCTATAATAGGGCTTACTTCTGAGTAGACCTGCACAGGACTGGGCTAAGTCACTCCCATTATTCAGCCCAGCTGAATACTCCCCGGTCCCGCCCCGACCCCAGCCCCACCCCTGCCACGCCCACTTCCGGGGAACCGGTTGTTGGGCCAGGGTGGGCCCACCTCTGGCCCTATTATTATAGTTACAGAAAGGAAGCAAAAACAGATTGATCAAGAGTTTCGTAGTCTACTTAAACTGAACCACGCAACAGGACTGTATGGTTCGGCATTGTCACCGACTGGTGGTGACTTGCCGAGATTTCAGGTAAGGCTCTTTCTCAGCCCTGCCAAGTGATGGGATGGACCCCACAGACCTCTGGATATGGCAATACTTGTGCTGAGATATGCCTACATTCTGAAGCCCTTCACAGGCTGCCATACATGACTGGAGAATTTTATGGAACATAAGCAGCCCTGGTATATAGTTTTAGTATTTATTTTCAACATTTTTATCCCACTCTTGGCCTTCTCACACCCTGATAAAGCAGAAAACAAGCAGATTTGGGTACGACCCATGGAACATCTCAAGGCTAAAGGGAGCACAGAAGTAAGAGTAGGAAGAGTGTTTCTCAATCAGTAGTACGGGGACCAGCAGTGGCACTGAAAGTACATGCTGATGTGGTACTTGAGTGGTACATGATTTTTTAAAAAGTCCATTGAGGTTTCCTGGTGCTTGTTGGGTTGCATCTGGCCTTCCCACCCAAAAGTAACTGGTGATGATTTCATCATCATTTACTTCCAGAGGTACTTTGTATAGACAGATTATGTGAAGTAATGTGCGGTGTAATGGGTCTGCAGGGCCTAAGACTGCTTTTCCCAACAGGCCCTGCTGTGACTGGGAACTCTGACCCTAAAAGGGGGCAGAGGCCTTGCCAGAGGGCTGGAAAAAGGAGGGAAACTGAAGGCTTGACTCAGCCTAGTCACAGAGGAGAGGCCTTGGGGTAGGTGTGTGATGCTCCAACTCTCCTAGAAGTGGCAGGTCCTTGATTGTGGAGACAGGAAGAAACAGAACTGTGGCTCTCTGGCTTCACAGGGTGTGCACTGAGGGAAGCCCAGAAAAGAAGAAACTCCTGGACTCTCCTTCTGCACCTGTGGGGTGAGGCATCCTCTTGAACTGGCAGCCACTGGTGCCTGGTTAAGGACTTTATGCACTCTCCTGTGGGATCCTGATCTCATGCTTCTCCCAGTGATTGCCAACCCCTTGCCTTGTCTGACCTATTAAACAAGGCCCCGCCAGCCGGGCAGGGCGGGCAAGTGTGGCCCACAGCATGCCTCAATGCAGCCCACACAAAACTCCATCTGGCCCATGGGCACGTCTCGTAATCCTCCGGATTTGTTTCATATATACTCTCATATGTACATTTATTCATAGTTTTTCATCCGCCAACATAGTGTCAGAGAGATGATGTGGCCCTGCTGTCCAAAGTGTTTGGACACCCATCAGTTTTCATGAGCCACATATCAGGGTGATAGCACTTATGTACAAGATTTAAAAAAAAACATAAATTCATACAATTTCCCTTTTTCTTCCTAACAGATCAAAGCAAATCGTACCTTTTGGAGCTAAAGATATGGCTGCTGCTCATTCAGGCCAGGTAAGGTAGATTCACAGGGAACAGGTTGGGTTTCTGATCCTGTAAAATTCCCAGCAGCAGATGTTTCACCTCAGTGTAGATCAAGGCTGGACAACCCCCAGCCCACAGGGTGTTTCTGGCCCTTGCGGACCCCCAACCTGGCCCTCAGGAAGCCCCCAGATTCCAAATAGTCTCTGGCCTGTCCATTGGAGCCTGTACTGGTCCATCACTGCCAGTTATGACGTTCATAATTACCCACACACCTCCCAAATAAAACAGTAGACTGGATGGTTTGGGATTTAATATTGGACCACTTTATTATTAACAACTGAAGCAGGATAACAATGGGTTACATTAAATATAACATACATAACAATGGGGTACATTAAAAAAACCAACCACAAAGCGTTAGCAGGGAAGACAAACTAGACATCAATGATCTCTGGCTGTTCTCTTTAGGGCAAACCATCTGACTCAAGGCCACCTTACGACGGTACCCATCAACATCCAGCAGCCTCTCAACATCGTCCCCGAAGGTTAAGACAGCTGAATGCTCTGTTATCCAGGACAGCCAGCCAGCCAGCCTCATGGAGCCAGTTAGGCATCACAGGTGTTGTACATGCTCAACTCCCCAGCCTAGCTGTCTTTGATGGACACTCGGATGTCCCTATCCACCCATACCCACATGTTTCCTGCAAAAGTCACTTAGCTGACTTAGTTTCACTAAGTTAGTTTCACTGCAAAAGTCACTTAGTTTCACTTAGCTGGACCTGTTGAGGCGAGCTGGGCAATTGGCTGTTAGCATGGACGGCACCAACAGCATTTGTCCCAAATCCATCAGTTCTGCTTTCCCTTGGCATTATTTTAACCCCTGCCCCATTGTCTCTGAACAACTTATGTCCCCAAATGTTTCTGGTTTGGTTTGTATATTGTCATATACAAAGGTGTATGTGGCAAAGAGTTCTTAGTTTGCTATGTCATTCTACATGCCTGTACTATTGTTCTCATGTGTATTAGAAATAGTTCAGTAAAATTCATTCATTCATATAAGTTCTGACTCGAATGTAAGTTCTGTGTCTAATGTATTTATGTAAATTTATTCAAATTTGAAATATAACTTTTTTACCAGCCCCCAACGATCCCTACAATTCAAAGTAACTAGAGGAGCACGTAAGAGACATTACGTGCACCCGTAGCTACTGCACCACCTAGTGAAAACCTATGGGAAATTCATTTTGCAATCCAGAGTAAATTGTTCTTACACAGGAGCAAAGACTCCCCGTAGTTCCTCTGGATTGCATGCAAAGTGTCATAGAGGTTACAAGGCCCTCCTGCCAAAGTGTTTGTGCATCCCTTGTCTAGACTACTGAACTATAATAGTTTTCTTCCTATTAACACCTCCCCCCCCTTGACTTTCTACTTTCCTTGTTTCCCCAAATCACCCCTTCCTTCTTTAAGGCTCCTCTAGAAAGCCCAGCAATTCTATCTCTCTCCCCCCCCCCCATATTCCTGAGGTAAAAAGGGGGGAGATAGATCACTTCTTCCCCCATATTTTCACTGTCTTCTTTGTACTTCTCTTTAAAGGAGTTCCTCTCCCCTCTCCTCTCCTTTTTACCTCTTTAGGGCTCTGTCATGTGAGTATGTTGGAGATCCAAATTCCCCTAAGTAGTTCAGGGGATGACACTGCCCACCTCTTTTTCACATATTAGAAATATTTGGATTTTCCTTACTTCTCGCCTTGACAGCAGCCATGACTTCGGCCAGTCCTTCTCAATCATTTCAGCCTGGGACCCATTTCTGAGAATGACAATCTGTCCAGGACTCCTCTCCCTTGGAAGTGATGTCATCTCCTTAAGTGATAATGTCAGAGCTTCTGCATGTCTACCTGGAGGTAAGTCCCATTGTGTTCAATGAGACTTACTCCCAGAAAAGTAAATCTTGCAGCCTTAGTGGTCCATTCTAAGATGGTGGTTCCCAGTGCCAGATAGCAAAATGGAGGTGCCCAGCTTTTTGCAACTTTTCCCTCCAAAATGAAATCACGCCCCCCAAGCAGGACCTGATCCCCACTTTGAGAACCACTGACCTAGGCTGACATTTCTTTCTTTCAGAACCTGATTTCTTTTGCAGAGATAGCGTTGTATTTCAGCAATGAAGAACAGGCTTTGCTGAGTCCATGTCAAAAGCACCTGTATGAGGCTGTAATGATGGAAAATTATGAAAACGTGACCTTCGTGGGTAAGAAGGATCCTTTGGCCTTTAATTGATAGATGCTGTGGTAGGAATTCTGCTCCACAGGATGTTGTTGAAGGAAGTTGGTGGACAGTAACAGACATGCCCTTAGACATTCCTGGGGCAAAGGTCTGCAGGGCTGCTCTCTGTGCATCACACCACCCAATGTGATGGAGCCTTGTGTGGCATTAGAAACAACTTGGAAAGCCTTCTGAGGCTTCTTAAAAAGCCTACGACGCAAGAGCTGCCATAGTTACTCTGGCTCCAGGGGTTTGTTTCTATGAGATTCCTTCTCTATTTAAACTAAATTAAATAACGATGAAGTTTCCTGCAGTTAAAACTGAAAGAATTATTGTAAGGAAAAGAGGAGGCCCTGTAAAGTAACAAGAGATCTGGTCATCCACCTGAATGTAAAACTACTGATAAGAGACACTCTCTCAAGTGGGTGTTCCTCTTTTATTTAGCAGGGGGAGAGTAACTGGCCCTACACATCCCAGCAATGTCTGTTCTAGTGGTTTCTGCTGGTGTTCTTTTTGCACTTTAGCCCTTAGAATACCAGGATTTTTTTCACACCTACGACGGCACAGGTCAGTTTGACCCGTACGACCCTGTCCTTTAGTTAGGTACATATAATGCTGATATGATGTACATATATTATACATATAATTAATAAATGTTGTGTCAAGTTTTAGTATAATTATTTTTATTGTGAAATAATGATTTTTTAGTACAATTTTTATCACCTAAGAGATGGCACGGGTCAATTTTGACCTGTGCGACCCTGTACTATAGGTTGGGTACATACAATGTTCATAAAATGTACATATAATGAATAAATGTTGTGTCAAGTTTTAGTATAATTATGATTATAATTAGTATGATGATTTTTAGTACAATTTTAGCTAGCAAAATAGTGAATAACCAATAAAAGGCAACATGGGTTCAGTATGACCCTGTTCTACAGTTAGGTACATATAATGCAGATATGATGTACATATATTATATATATAATGAATAAATGTTGTGTCAAGTTTTAGTATAATTATTTTTATTGTGAAATAATGATTTTTAGTACAATTTTTATCACCTAAGAGACTGCACGGGTCAATTTTGATCTGTGCGACCCTGTACTATAGTTAGGTACATACAGTGTTCATAGAATGTACATATAATGAATAAATGTTGTGTCAAGTTTTAGTATAATTATGATTATAATTAGTATGATGATTTTTAGTACAATTTCAGCTAGCAAAATATTGAATAACCAATAAAAGGCAACATGGGTCCAATATGACCCACGTGGTATAATATGTAAAAACTGGATTTTACAGAAAAACTGTAAATTCACAATCTTCATGCTTTTGGATTTGTAACTATCAAATTAGCAATAAAAACTCAGAAAGTCTTGCCAAGTAATAATAATAAATTCCAGTAAAAAACACAACACAAACTTCCTGGCGGGTCATATTGACCCAGTTGGTATGGCAAGGGTTAGATTGTGAGCCCTTTTGGGACAGGGACCCATTAGCTATTAATTAGCTATTAATTTTTTTCATTTTCTTGTAAACCGCTTTGTGAACTTTTCAGTTGAAAAGCAGTATACAAATACTGTAGATAGATAGTAGATAAGATTAATCTGGCTTTGAGCATTTGCTGTCTGGTCTCTCTCAACAATGAGAGAGGTGCAGCCATGTTTTAAGGATGCAGCCATGCTTTACATACCCCACTCACTCCTCTGCGACTTGGGGGTGGGGGTACGAATGGACATCACACTTTCCCAACAACCTAACGTTTCTTTTTTTTCTCTTACCATATTTCTTTTCTTATTTTAACAGCATCGGTTTGGGATCAGATTAGTAGAAAGCGGGAACAGACTCAGGCTTTGAAGCACACAGAGGAAAAACCCTATAAGTGCCAGGAATGTGGAATGTCCTTTATTCAGAGTGGGATCCTTAAGTATCACCAAAGAACACACACAGGGGAGAAACACTTTAAGTGCCAGGAGTGTGGGATGTCCTTCATTCAGAGTGGGAACCTTAAGTATCACCAAAGAACACACACAGGGGAGAAACCCTTTAAGTGCCAGGAGTGTGGGAAGTCCTTCATTTGTAGTGGGAACCTTAAGTATCACCAAAGAACACACACAGGGGAGAAACCCTTTAAGTGCCAGGAGTGTGGGAAGTCGTTCATTCAGAGTGGGATCCTTAAGTATCACCAAACAACACACACAGGGGAGAAACCCTTTAAGTGTCAGGAGTGCGGGAAGTCCTTCATTCAGAATGGGGACCTTAACCGTCACCAAAGAACACACACAGGGGAGAAACCCTTTAAGTGCCAGGAGTGTGGAAGGACCTTCAGTCACAATAGTATACTTAATATCCACCAGAGAATCCAAAAGGGAAAAACTCTTTTAAGTGTCAAGAGTGTGGAAAGGCTTCAGTCACAGTTAACATCCACCACAGAACCCACACAGGGGAAACCATATGAGTGCCAGTAGTGTGGAATTACTTTCGTTCAGAGTAGTGCACTTAAGAACCACCACAAACCCATTTAGAAGAGAAACCCTATAAGTGCCAGGAATGTGGAAAGGCTTTCTGTTGGACTGGTAGTCTTATTAGTTACCGAAGAACCCAGTCAGATAAGAAACCTTAGAAATGTTAAAATTGGTTTTGAGCTATCAAGCAAAAAGTTCCTTGTTTGCACCAAAAGAGTTCATTTGAAATGTTGATAAAATACCAAGTTTGCTGAAAATTTTTTTTTTAAATTGTCAAAATTGTCTTGTTGTCTTTCGAGTGATCTTTGCTCAGTCCTTGTCCAAGTTAGATTTCAGCACCAAATACTATGATATAGTGAACCTCATTTTTAAACTATTTTTATTAGTCTTTCTAATTATCATTAAAGTAAAATGAATATTAAAAAGAGCATTCCTTGCCACCTCACCAAATAATCCCAGAAACACATTGGGTAAAGATCTGCCTTCCCTGTCATCCCCTGATTAATTTTTAAGCATTTCCTTAGGGTCCCATAAATAATGGTGACCAGTCTAAGAACCCAATCCTAAGGACTAGTTCCAGTAGTACACCTGCAGCAAAGGTAATGGATGTTACAAATGTGCTGTTAAGCATGTTTGCTGCACCCTCATAGCAAGCACTGGCAGGGAAAGCCTGCACTGTCCCATTAGTGCCACAGAGGAAGGCCCAGATGTCACCAGCAACCGTCTAAGCACCAGGCTGTGTAGGATTTGTGGGAAAGGTGTTGGGAGGGTGTGAGGAAGGTTTTCTAGTCTTGGGGAGTGCAGAACATGGAGGGACTGACCCAGACAGTAGTACTAGATCCTGTTGGGTTTGTGCCTAGAAGTCAAACAAGGGCATCTCAAATCTGCACCAGCAACTTAGCAGGCAAAATCAAGTATCTCCCTAGGGGTGATCTGGGGCTTTGTTCGTGGTAAGAGGATGAATGTCCCCTTCTCGCAAGGAAACTTCTGGTGGCATCTAGACAAGTACTCGGTGATCAAAACAACCCAGCATGGATTTACCAAGAATAAATCTTGCCAGACAAATCTGATCACCTTTTTTAATCAGGTTACAAGCTTACTGGACAGTGGCAATGCTGTGGATGTCATTTATCTTGACTTCAGCAAAGCATTTGACAAGGTCCCATATGACATCTTAATTGGGAAGTTGGAAAAATATGGGCTAGACGAGGCAATTGTTAGGTGGATCTGCAACTGGCTCAACGGCTGCACTCAAAAGGTTTTAGTAAATTGTTCTGTGACAACCTGGAGATAGGTTTCAAGTGGGTGCCCCAGGGCTCTGTCTTGGGCCTGGTTCTCTTTAATATTTTCATTAATGACTTGGAGGAAGGGATACAAGGGAGCCTGATCAAATTTGCAGATGACACCAAGCTGGGAGGAGTAGCAAACACAACAAAAGATAGGAGAAACCTCTAGGAGGATCTGGATAAACTGGAATACTGGGCTGTAACAAATAGAATGAATTTCAACAGGAGAAGTGCAAGTTTCTGCACTTAGGCAATAAAAACCAAAAACACCAGTATAAAATGGGGGATACTTGGCTTGCCAGCACAACATGTGAGCGGGATCTTGAGTCACCATGGATCACAAGTGGGTCGGCCCCACAAGACACCTCTGCAATGCAGCTGGATCCAATCGTATCGGCTCTGCCTTTCCATTGGACTATTTCAGTGGTGTGAAGAGGGGAGATTTGCTGCTTGGGTAACAGCCTATCCTCCATAACAATCTAACCCAGGCTTTTGTGCTTCGTATGCAGCGCCAAGCATGATACCATAGTCTTTCAAGGCTGACGGAGGCCTGCTTTAAGAGGACATTAGCTTGAGAAGTCGTGAGAAGTTCTAGTTCCTCTTTATTTTGCATTGGTTAGACCTCACCTTGAGTACTGTGTTCAGTTCTGGGCACTTCACTTTAAGAAAGATGCAGCCAAACTGGAGCAAGTCCAGAGGAGAGCAACAAGAATGATCGGCGGGATGGAAGGGAAGCCCTACAAAGAAAGGTTGGGGGAACTTGGGATGTTCAGTCTGGAGGAGAGGAGGCTGAGGGAAGACATACATGATTGCCCTCTTCAAATACCTGAAGGGCTGTCATAGGGAGGAAGGGGCTCATTTGTTCATAGCTGCGCCTGAAAGCAGAACTAGAACCAATGGGTACAAACTGCAAGAAAGGAGATTCTGGTTGGATATCTGGAAAAAATTCCTGATGGTGAGGGTGGTTTGGTAGTGGAACAGATTGCCAAGAAGGTAGTGGACTCTCCCTCACTGGGGATCTTCAAGCAGAGACTCAACAAGCACCTGTCGGAGATGCTCTAGGAGGATTTCCTGCTGCAGGCAGCTGGTTGGACTAGAAGACTTACTAGGTCCCTTCCAACTCTAGGATTCTATGATTCCTTGGCCCCACAGGATACAGCAGCAGCCTTTTAGGTCTGCGGAACCACTGAGCACCAAGAAGCAAAGGATTGGGCTGTCTATGTCTTTGGATACAATCCTAGCTTAGGCCAGCACAATTCATTGGTCTTCCTGTTCCTGGGTTGATGTAGGAAGGTAAGCACATGTCTATGCTCTGACCCAACCTTTCCCCAGAAGTGGCACAGAAGTGTCTTAAGGCACTTTTGTGACACTCAGGCCAGCATGGAACTCGTACTGGGGCATAGGCTGGCCTAACTGGGATTTTGGATTGCAGCCCTTAGTGACTCCTAGAGGTGAGACAGAGACTTCCGTTGTCTTTGTTTCATTCTCTGCTCTACAAAGCAACAGAGGAAATACACACTCTTGGCACAATCTGGGAACGCACACATCCACACCGATTAATACACAACATTTACTGAACCAATATTAAAAATGTTTATTTTTAAGCCAATAGCCGTTGATTTTTTAACTTTCTTTATAAACTGTGAATTTTTAAGTTGAAAAGCAGTATACAAATAGTGTAGATAGATATTTGTTCTTTTATAACAAATCTTACGACCCAATCCTCTTGAGTTTTGCCATACGAGCATGTTTCAACTTCATAACATATGTCCACGTAGCGGAAACCTGAACCAATGGTTTGCAACTGGCTGCAATGGGCTGGCCCTCCTGGAAGCATTGGGAGGCTTCTGCATGGGTCTGCATGATAGGTAGGATCCCTTCCCAGGCCTGATCCTCCTTGATATTTCTGGCTCAGATTTTAGTCAAATTTCAGGTGTTTTTTTTTCAAATACCATAGTTGATGGTTCTGCAAATCACCCTAATCAGAACTCATTTGTTCACCATCTAGTATAATTCTATTCAGATTGGGAGCATAAATCTGTAGCAGACAATATATAATTTGGTTTAAAGAATATCCAGACAACCTTTTCAGAATGAGATCCTGCCACTTTAAATTGTTGTAGTACTTGTGTATGTTTCTTCCCTTTCCCTTTCTCCAACTTCTTTACTCTTATAGCTTCTTCCACAATCACCTGCCCTGTACCATTAGCTAATCTGCTCTGATGTCACAGTGGATGTGAACAGGTAGAGAGAGAGAGAGAGAGAGAGAGAGAGAGAGAGAGAGAGAGAAAATCTTGTTTCTATGGCCTTTGCTCGCTCTGATATCACAGTGGGACCAGGGAGAGGAAGAATGGGTTAATAAATGCTAAAAATGGCCTTGGAAAAGAGCTAATTTGAATGATAAAGTTAATAAGTGGCTTTTAGCACCTTCTGTGTATAGAATTTTGAATTACACAATTTAACTGAAAGCATCAAAAACATGCCATTTTAAGACATCCACTGGAAACAATGGTGCTTGCTACTTACGGTATGCAATCATCCATTTTTTCCAGAATGCCTTCTGCAAAAATCAGGAACTTCCAGCTTTAGAAAGAGCAAGGGAAATTCTTGCTGAGAATTGATTTGCACAGTGTGTGAGAAAGAGCACACGCACGAAACCTCCGAGGCTACAATGTGTCACAGATTCAAATTAACATAGGATCTGAGAAGGAAAATTAAAACGTCATGCTTCACTTCCGAAGCTGTGCTTACAGTTCTGTTTATTTCCTCTGTTTATTCATGCAGTTCCTAACACACTTGAGGATGCCAAGGTAAGTGCTATTCTTGTTCATTAACACATTACATGGATCAGAGCTCTCATGATATGCACGGTGAACACAAGTTTTTCTATTATTTTCTCCTTTGGACTGACATTCTGACTTGAATGTATTTCCAAGAATAGCCTGGAAGATAAGAATAAAACCACAGTGTACACGATTTAGTGGTGAACACATGATTCTCCAGTTGCTCAATTCAAGTGACGACTCCATCACACTTCCACTGTAAAACTGGTAGATTCAGGATCACCTATGGTCTGAATTCAAATACTCAAGAATTATAGAGCTTGGATCCAGGATTGACAAACAACAGAGATGGTAACACCTTCAGCACAATCCAATGCAGATCTACTCAGAAGTAAGGCCTTTACTGCTTCAGTAAGAAGATGTTGTACAGCTTCCTGATAAAATTCCTGATGCAAGCCTTTAGAAATGTTTTACTTAAACCAAGGCAATAGGTGAAGGGGAGAATCTGAAGGCAGGCCAGTGATGTTGATGGGAACATTTCCAATTAGTTTTAATACTGGGGTTGCTTCATGAACTGTTTCTGATAAATGCCTCCTTAAATGTCTTTCGATTGCAAGCTTCCCCATTAATCTTTTGTAGAGCCTGGCTCTCAACACAATCTTGGCTGTTTAATAAAAGGAGTTCTGCCTAAGTCCGTCAGCTTATTATGTCATATTTATTGAGGAGATGTGTGGTTAGCTCAGCTGATGAAGAGAAGGTACAGCTCAATGTGAAATGTACAATGCGAGATGTTATATTGATTTTGATAGCAACCGATGCATAGAAGATCGGTGCTTTCATATCAGAATAACACCAGAGGCATCACTGCTGTGAAAACCACAAGGCTAAATCAAAATAATTATGCTTTGTTCTTCAACACCCACGGTCTGGTGTAATTATAAATGTTCCAATATTCTGGTGTCAGAATTTGAAGCACAAGCCTAACCATGTCTACTCAAAAGTAAGTCCCATTGTGTTCAATGGGTTTTACTCCCAGGAAAGGGTCTTTAGGATTGTACCCAAAAAGACATAAGAGAGCAGATGAGCAATTGTCTCAGAAGTCCCCAAAGAGCATTAGGAGGAAAAAAAATAACACTAAAAGATGGTAATGTTTGGAATTCACCCTACAATGCAAGTTACTTACAATGGGAGATCAGATAGGGATCTGAGCTTTGGTTTGTAGAATAGATGAAACAAGACATGGAAAGAGAGAGATTTTTAATGCAAAAATTACATTTTAGCCCAACTCAGTTTCATTTTTCCAGATGTGCTTTTTCATGTATCTCTTTCCAAAATTTGATAAGAAGGTGATCAAGTCTTATTTATCTAGTTTTATGTATCTTGGGAACTTTTTCTAAGTATGCTTTGGGCCCACCCAAGGGATGGACATCACACATCCATACATGTCTAAAAATTAACGATTCTTTCATACAAGCTCAACTTCACCCACAGTCAAAAGTGGTTAACTATGGCTGCAATCCTAAAGACATTTTCCTGGGAGTAAAACACATTGAGCACAATGGGGGTTTACTTTTTAGTAGACATGGTTATGATTATGCTCTAACATGTGTATACCAGTCCAAGCTGTAATGCATGTGCTCACAACCATGGCTTTCTCTGTAATCCTGGCTGTTGCAGTTTCCAAAAGCTGTCAAGGCACATGGCTTTGCTAAACTGAACACCTTTTTTAATCAATGACTGGAGAATCAGATTTTTTACAAAACAGATAAGCATGTTATTGCTTTACACAAGTATAAACAAGACCTTTATATCAGACAACCACTGACTTTAAGCAATGAGGGCACTGGCTATTTTGCTGACAGAAGAATAGCATCCCTGGCAACACCCAGCTCTAAATTATATTTTTTTATAACCTTACACTGTATTAATCTGACATTATCTTTCAGCATCTGTCAAGATTCTCTGCCAAAAGGTGACAAGGCAGCTGTGGGGAAAAAAGAAAAATGTTGACTTTTCAAAGTCCTTGTTTAACTTTTTATCACGCTCCAACGGTTGTGGAGGATACGGACTCCTGAAGCATGAGAGTCCCCTTAATCTTAAAAATCCAATCCGCTACGGAAGGCTCCCTCCAACTCAGCCTCAACCCTACGCTGTTGTGCCTTTGGCTGCTTCCTGGGATCATCAAGCTGTCCAGCACTTTTTAGTATTTCCACTTGTATTGATTTTCTCTCCATTTTTAATAAAGTCACTAAAACCGCATCAGTGCCCCTATGCATAATTCAGCAGCTCTTGACACCAAAGGCAGCTAAATAAAGGAAGTGGTATGACTCCCATTAGAGATCTTTTATATTATGGGCAGCTAAAGTGCACATCCCTGCAACCTGTCTTATTTGCTTGACTGTCTCACTTAAACAACACTGGCCATTTTCCTTCCTGTGGACCTACTTAACAGTCAGGTACTTTGGTACATTCCATAGAAGTCTTTATAGCACAGCAGCAGAATCATTCTTGGCAACACCTGTCAGAACTGGGTTAAATCCTGGCCTAAAAAGATGCAGCAAAACTCGGTGGTAGAGACCTGAGGTTATAAAATTACCTTTAGAGGCATTCTAAATTGTAGGTGGAAGAATTGTCTCCTTAAATATGTTCCTTTTAAAATCTCCATATAAATGAAAAATAGAAGTGGCATGGCCAGCAGTAGGCAGGACTAGAAGCTTTTGAGCATGTATGTTGGTGTTGTTTAAGTGGAAAGTGTTTTCTACAAAGTATTTTCCATAAGTGGCATTCAAAAATGGTCCCTCACCTGATACCGTTACAGAGAACTGATATAGATCACTACCATCCTGCTGTATATGTGGATCCAGTCACAGTCCAACTTCAGTGAGTTTGCTGGATCTTAGTAGGTTTGGGCACTCCTTCCAGCACTGATTCTTTGTGTGTGTGTTTTAGCATAGCTATTCCTATGTAAAAGAGAAAGCCTGCTAAATTTCATCCAAACTGGTGCTGAATTTTTTTATTCTACTGAATATTGATCATTTTAAAAGGTTTCTTCCAGTCTTGTCACTTGGGTTCATGGCCAATTCCTATGAAACTCACAGGTAATGCAGAGATGCACTCTGGTAAGAAACCCTCCTAAATTTCAAAAACATAGGTGAAGGAATTCAAAGAGTAGCCATAAAGACAATATTACAGGTTTGAACTTGTAGTTATTGAGTTTTGTACCCACTTTACATTAAAGTCACAAATGATGCAGAGCGACCCTAGGAAAGTTCCCTGAAAATGTCAGATAGATGCAAGAGATTTCAAGTGCATGTGATGTTTCTGTACATGAGAATTTAAAGCAAGTTAATATAGGCACTGAGATAGGGAATGTTTTGAACTAGAATTATTGGGAGAAAGTTTTGAATTAGCTATAGGAAGAATCCCCGCCTCCCAATGCAGATCAACAGATATAAATACAAATGAATCATATCCACAATGTACAGTAATTTTTCTGGGGAGGAATAGGTAATTTAGGAACAATTAGATTGGAAAGAATTTATTAAAGAACTTTCCAGAAGCACTTCAAAACACCCACTCCAAGAGAGAATTTGACAGGTCATAGAAAACAGCCCAATACAATTAGTTTCATTTGCATAATTCCTTCCTAAAATCAAATTGGAAAGAGAAGGAAAGGAAGCACCAGTGACCTCCTTTCTTTCTACCACTACGTGCTCCAGGTGACCAGATACAGTGTACCAAAGAGCACCTATACAAGCAATTTTCAACCATTGTGCTGTGGCATGCTGGTTTGCTGCTGATGGTCTACACTCTTCAGATGTGCTGCAGAACTTATTAGTTCTGCATTTATTAGACATTTATTAGATTAGCATTTGGCAGATATGAGTCCCCTTGTCATGCCTTGTCAATGGTTAAAAAACTGATGGTGTGCCTTGATTATTGTATTGCCTTTTCATTGTGCCATGATATTAAAAATGTTGAATATCACTGACCTATACCTTTAATCATTGAATAGAAGATGGAATTTTGGCAGGTGCACCTTTCTGAGCTACACCTATCATTCCGTCTTCTATACAGTGGTTTAAAGAACAGTCTGTCCTCCATAGCTTCTGGTCACATTGTATGTTCTTCCCTAGCAGCTCAGAGCTGTCAGTCACGCTGTTCCTTGCCCTCTTGTGTGTCCTCCTTCTGCCTGCATGTAAGCCTCCTTCAATTTGTAGAAGAAAAAGCTTCAGGGTGCAATCCTAAACAATTTTCCAGCATGGCGGTTAAGGGCAATGCAGCTCTGAGGTAAGGGAACAAACACCCTTACTTTGAGGAGGCCTCCATGACTGCCACCCAATTGCAGGATGCAGCACATACCCCACTGTATAGCTATGCCAGTGCTGAAAAGTTGGTTAGGATTTGGACCCAATGCAGTTAGAGACCGACACTAAAAAGGAACATCTTGCTTCTGTTGAGGCTCTTTCCAAAGTAGTTGTGAGGTCTGGTGATTTGGTTTGGAGTGTGATTCTCTCTCAATCAAATGTCCGCTCTAATTGTAATCAAATCAGTTGCAAACCCTAATTTTGCTCAGAGAGGCAGGACAAAGAGGTGGATGGAATATGTGAGTTCAGTACTCAAGCTTGCTCATGCTTCTAAAGGCATAATTATGACATTATGGCTGCAGTCCTAAAGACACTTTCCTGGGAGAAAGACCCACTGAACAGAATAGGGCTTATTTTTGAGTAGACATGGTTGGGCTCTATGTCTAAATGCAGATAACGTTCAGCTAATTAGCAGAGCTGTGAAGATGATAGATAGATAGATAGATAGATAGATAGATAGATAGATAGATAGATAGATAGATAGATAGATAGATAATGAAATTCAGATGAACTATCGTTATATGGACTCAATATACATGGAATAAATAAATAAAAATTTATACTTCAATCAAAATCAGCTAAGGCAGGACTTTTTTTCTGGGTGTACTCACTGGTACTCAAGCACTTTTTTCCATCTGCCTCCCAAGCAGCTAATTGATAATTAGTCATATAGGAATGATCTAGCTCCACCACTATGGTGAGTACTGGCACCTTTTTCCTAGACAGAAAGCAGTAGTTAAAGGCAGTAATGGGCTTCAGGGGATTCTCACAGGTCCAATAGAACCCTTTGCTAATGAGTGCCTGGTTCTGAGAACCAGTTACTAATAGGACATAGAATCTGTTGTTCTATGGACATAGAAGAACCTGTTGTTAATTTAGGTTATTAGGACATTGAACCTGTTGTTAATTTAGGTTATTAGGACACAGAACCTGTTGTTAATTTATTTGAATCCCACCACTGGTTAAAGGTATATGTCCTCTGTCCCATTCGTATCTAGTAACCCTACTTACAGGCAGCAAAAAAGAAACAACTGTTCATGGCTCTTTAGGCAGGGAAATGAAACACAACAAAACAGGAAAGTAAGCTAATGAGAAGTCTAATTAAAGTAGGAGAACACAAACTAAGAATAGGTTACATTCTCCCCCTACTCATTGGGATAAACCCATATATCTACGACAGTTGTTGTGCAGATCTAGCTCACACGCTGCCACTTCCAACAGCACTCCTGTACCTAAAAAGTATCCCTAGAAGTTCTAGTAGTGACAATCAGATCAGATCACAATCAGTACATGACTGAGGCCCATGTTTTTAAAGAGGAACCTCTCCTTTGGGGATAGGAGAAGAGTAAAGGGGTAATTTCCTCTTCCTGTGCATTTTTATATTTAGATCTTTGGTGGCCATTTTCTCAGAGGAGCCCGACTTTGATTTATGGTCTGTTCGATTTGCCTTAATTGGAAAGGAGAGATCATTGTTGACAACTTTGCCTTTGCTTAGTAAATAATGGAGTAATTCTACAGGGAATGCACATTCAATCCCTATCAGTGTAAGAAAGAAATAAAATGTTGCATCCAATTTAAAATGTCCATTAAATAAAAACAGTATGTTTTATTGATCAGAACACATTCTTTTTAAAAAAGAATTATTATACATGTAAGTGACGCAACTAATTTTTGTGGAACCCCAGTCTGCTCTAGGGTTTCTTCATTCAAGACAGAATTTTCCATCTTAACATACAAAATAGAATTTTAAATCTCATTTCATAAAATCCATGGAATAGAATCAGTACCGTGCAATGTGAAATCTGCAAATTTGGGATTGCAGTTAGGAAACTGACATGTTATAAATGGCATTAATGCCTGTTAGAAGGCTTCTGCCCTCCAATAGGATACAGCATGTACCTCATGGGTACAGCTGCATCAGTTGTGTGCATATGAGTATGTGCACGCAGCATGCAATTCCAACATGACTGCCCCCTACCAAACTGGATGCAGCACATATCCCTATGGCATGCCTGTGCCAGTGTTAGAAAGTTGATCACGATGGTGCCCTGGGAGCAATCCTAATAAATTTAAGTCAGTACAAGTTACCTGTCTTCCTGTTCCTGTGGTGGTGTGAGGAAGCCAATGCATGTCTGTACACTGGTCTAACCCCCCTCCCACCAGGAGCGGCACTGATGTCCTTATGGGATTTTTGCATCACCCCCAGGCCAGTACAGGACCTGTGCCAGGACTTGTACCATTCTAACTAGGGATTAGGATTGCAGCCTGTGTGTATAGATTGGGCCTTTGAAAATTAATTGCTTCCAAATTGTTGTTGTTTCTGTTTAACAGTACATGTATTGCCTTTATCTGAAAAGTATTTACTCCCATTTTTTCAGGTTATTGTTCAGAGGCTATGGAAATCCTAGATTGACTTTCAAATCTCACTCTCTGCAAGCCAGAGGTGCTGTTGATGTGTGGTTGCACCATGAACTCCACATCTATAGCACCATGAACTCCACATCTCTGATTACAATGTTATGCATGCATTAACATTTAAAGAAACAACCAGGTCTGTTATTAGTTTTCTAGCAAAATGAATCAAGCGACTTGTGGAGATTCCTAATTAAACAACAAAGTTTGAAGTGGTCTCAAAGTATTATGAGTGATGCTGCATTATTATTCACATCTTAACTTAGAACTATTATTATGACGGATGTGTTTATGACCGAAATATACAAACAAAATGAACAACATAATGATGTCTTATTTATTTATTTTCAAAATTTGTATCCCACCTTTCTCAGGTCATAGACTGACTCAAGACGGCTCACATTAAAACATAATTAAAAACATAAATAGAACATTCAATTAAAACATATAAGTTAGAAACATAAGCTAAAAACTTTTAGGAATCCAATTCACTCTGGACTTTCTTCATTTATTTTGTTTTAGCCAACATTTCTATTGCACTGAAAGCAGCAGACAATAATTAAAAATTATAATCAGGAGAAAAATGTATAACAAAATAGTCAAAGAATAAGAGCAGTATCAACATCAAAAAGTAATCACAAAAAGTACTTAGAGCTACCTGTCATAAAACTGGGTCAAAATAAGAGATACATGACCAGCAGAACATAACCACAGAATCACATCAGTAAAACCAGAAGCATCAGTCAAATACAAGACAAGCTAAAAGCTTACTAAACAAAAATGCCTTCAGCAGATGATTGAAGACAATGCAGGAGGGGGTGAGACCCATTCCTAAATTCCATAATCTGGCCGTGGTTCCTGAGAATGTCCTTTTTTCAAACCTGGACAACCAGCAATGATGATTGTAGAAACTTCAGCAGATATTCCAACAGAATGTAAGGAATGGGTAGAACTATATTAGTATAAGTGATCTTTTTGATATCTCAAACTGTTTAGTAGCTCATACCTATTCAAATCCTATATAGCTGAAGCAAGTGGACCTAGGGAGGAGGATTGAGGCTGGAAAAGGATAGGACATCAGTGGCACCTCAATCCCCCTTACTCCTCAATAATCCATCCTCAATCCCCCTTACTCCTCGACCTGCTCTCCACCCCATTTCTCCCGCTCCCAATCCTGTTCTGCCTATTCCCTGCCTCCCTTCTCCTCCTTATTCTGATTTACTGGTACCAGAGACCTGGACAGAAGACTTGCATGGCATCATGACTACACAGCATTTTTTGTCACATCCCTTGCGTACAACAGCATGCCACCTTGTGTGACAGTCAGAAAGGACCTTGCACTGCCTGTGTGCTAGTTCTGGCAGCCAAAGCCCCATAAAGTTGGGCCATAGGTTTTAAAGATTATAATTAGCATGTTCAATTCTGCCCCAAAACTAGTAGCTAGTGAAACTGATACAAAATCCTGGTCAAAAAACACCCCTGTTAAGAATCTGAGGGTCTAGTCCTAACCAATTTAGGCCAGCACAACTCACCTATTTCACTGTTCCTACAGTGGCAAGTCCACTAGGAATGTCAGCTGCCTTATTTTTGTGGTCATTCCTTTATTTTCTCTCAGAGTACTTTGGATATTGTATTGCTGTTGTTCAGGTCAGCTTCCAAGAACAATAATAAGAGGAAGAAAATTGTGACAGTGTGATGTGGTGGGAGAGATCCTGACGAGCTAAACATGTTTTGTCACAATGAATGGGACATAAGACTCTCTCTCTCTCTCTCTCTCTCTCTCTCTCTCTCTCTCTCTCTCCTTTTTTAAAGACCCAATCTCACAGAAATCTTATCTTCTGTAATCTACTCTCTACTTAAAAATGCAGAAAGTCTGATCAATACTCAGTTCAGCATTGGTACCCATGTCTTCTCAGATGTTTGGAATCTTTTACCAGCTCTTCCAGGATCTTAAAAGACTGAAGCAAATGCTATTTGTTATTAGATTTTCTTCCTAATCTTTTGCTTTAGAAATCCTGGGACAGGAAATGCATCACCAGGGTAGGGTGAGCTGCTGTTTAAAACTAATTAATTAACATCCAA
Organism: Cryptoblepharus egeriae; assembly: GCA_030015325.1. Classification (NCBI taxonomy): domain Eukaryota; kingdom Metazoa; phylum Chordata; class Lepidosauria; order Squamata; family Scincidae; genus Cryptoblepharus; species Cryptoblepharus egeriae. The sequence continues at coordinate 62,669,141 of JAREYC010000001.1, read as the reverse complement.
CTAACCGGTCAACCACATTATGTATGTAAATAACAGAGTCAGTGTTGGAAGCATTAATCAACGGGCTCATCAACCACAGATTAGAAATGAGAGTTTTTAATCAAATCTTAATAGAAACTGTCCCCTGTGGAAAGATTTCAGCATTGTTATCAGTCATCTATAAATGTAGTCTAATATTGCCCTCCCCTCCTGTTATCTGATGTTAAGAAATGGAAAAGTCCAAATCTCCCCAGAGCCACAAAGTTCACTGAATAACCTTGGACCAGTCAGTCACCATGTCTCAGCCTAACCCACCTCATAGGGATGTTGTGAAGACAAGAGACAAGTATGCCACCTTGAGTTTTTGGGAAAAAAAGAGTGGAATAGAGATAAAATAAACATATAATATTGCCCATGTACCATTTTCCAAGATGGTTACAAATAAGAAGTATCGCATTTCCAAAGGTCTGCCAAGCACGGCACTTCAAAAAGTCCTGATTGTTATTCATGGTAATTGGATTCCTAGTGCATCCTTGAAATGCTGACCCTTTATATGTAAAGAATATGACATTCTTATTGAAGAGCTCTACCGAGCACAATGAGATAAAACCCAACGTTCCATGTAGAATCTCTATTTCCCACCCCACTTTTTTGTAAACTCCCTTTTCAGTGGTTTTTGTATAAGATGTTGTGGCACAGGGCATGAAATTCATCCTCCTGGATGCTGTATGTATTGATGGCACTGCTAAATCGTATACAGATATACTGTAAACAAATTAATCACTGCATTTGCACATTTGGGTGATAAGTTCTACAATGACAGAAATAAGTTGGACAGATCATTAAAAGTGACACTGCATACATAGGTCTGGATTTAGTGGAGGGTTGACATAATAGTCTTCAAACTGGAAATAATTTTTACTGCCCTATTATGTAAATCTTTGGTGTATAGAATATGGAAAGGTTTTTTTTTAAAAAAATTGACATATACTTTATTGATATTGATGACTGCTGGCATACTACAAGTGTTTGACCTTGCTAAATTAGCCTGCAAAGTTGATGGGTCTGTGTGAATATTTTGTATTTTCTTTAAAGTATCATTTTTCCTCTCCAATTTGAACATCATCAATCTAATTGTTATAGACATTTAATTTCTTCTGTTCTCTAAAATATTTGCCAAATGTCCATGTGCACCTTCTTTAGAGAGGTGAGGAGGGCATTGTCCCAGCTGTATAAAGTTATGCTATTCTAAATCATTCATATAATAAGATTGTCATCATCATCATTAAAACCATATGCCTATGAAGTCACCTTTCTAAAGACCAGTCTGTTTCACTCCCAGCATTTGGACTGTGGAAGCAGAGTAGACTATTGAGTTCTCATATGGTACTTCCTAATCAGTAAACTGCGGGATTTGTCATTCTGTCAAAGACTAGGAAATCATTGGGAATGTTCCCATATATTGAAGTGCCCTTTTGATTGGATCATGCATCACAAAATGTGGGTTTGAGAGATGGGAAACAAAACAGTGACTTATTTGGATGTTTGCACACCACAAGAAAAGGAGTGGTGGTCCAACAGCCTCGTCCAACCACGTTGGAATATATGCCCCCAAATCCAGAGTAACTACAGGAGCACATAAGTGACTTTATGTGCACCCGTAGTTACTGCACCAACCTAGTGAAAACCTATGGGAAATTCATATTGGAATCCAGAGTAAGTTGTTCTTACACTGGAGCAAGGACTCCCTGTAGTTACTCTGGATTTTGCCCTCAGCAAGGGAGCGTTAGCCTCCGGAGTTCAACTCCGGCCAAATTTCCCAAATTTCATAATCTTTTCCTGAATTAGCTATCATACAACTGAGCACTGAACTAAATAGAACACACATCCATATATAACAAGAGTGACCAAACATTTTGGCATAGAGGGCCACATCATCTCTCCGACACTGTGTCAGGGGCTGGGAAAAAAATAATTTACATAAATTTACATGAATGAATATATTAAAAACTTATAAGAATTTATATGAATGAATGAATGAATTCAAATCAGTTCATAAACACTTTCTCCCACACACAGAGCGAGGGTGATCTTCAAACTAGTTCATAAGCGCTTTCATACACAGAGAGAGGAAGTGTGTGGTAATTGTCAATCTTGAGGACATTCCAAGCAACTTGAAATGGTTCTGTCCTTTTTTCAGTGTGAGAAATATAGTTGTGTTTCCCTGCCCCTTAATAACCTCAGTCCTACTTCATCTGATTGCTCCATTCTTCATCTTTCTATCACCAGAGAGCACCATTTATCATCTCTGCCAATCATTCACTTCTATCAACACTGAAATCTTATAAATATGACAGCCTTTTTGCCCATTTCCTAAGCATCCCAGTATCTAGTGATTTAATGTCCAGGAACAACTCCAAAAGTGGCTGGACCTCACTCTTCCATTGTGTGATAAAGGTATACCTGCAAGGAGAGGTTTGCAAAGATAAATCAAGAGCTCCAGGCTGTGCTAAAATAGGGCCATTTTTATAGCATTTAGATGATACTGCAACACCGTTAACCAGAGTGCAAATGACTGAGCAGATGATAAATTCTATAGATGAAAAAGGCATTAAGCTGCTTTAAATCCATAAGAATACCCAGTCTTGTAAACAATAAAGAATAACCAGATGCCCTTTTCTCCCATTATTTCAGAATCTTCCACACAATTCTGTCAATTATATCAAGTAGTCACTTTGTGTTCACCTGGGAAACTTATCAACTCCATTCACAAGACTAACATTTTTTTTGGCAGTAGGAGGAGTAGTGAGTGACCTGAAGGTCCACCATGACTCACTTCCAGCTGGGTGTAGTCCTTCTCCCATCTGGCTAGATGAGCACCCCATTTGCATAAAGGCAGCACTTCAATTTAGGGCGCAATCCAGAGTAACTACTGGGAGTCCTTGCTCTGGTGTAAGAACAATTTGCTCTGGATTGCAATAAGAATTTCCCATAGGTTTTCACTAGGTGGTACAATAACTATGGGTACACATAATGTCTCTTATGTGCTCCTGTAGTTACTCTGGATTGAGGGTTAGTCTCAACAAAGCAGCCCTTCTCCAACAGGGGTGTGATCCTGATGATCATGTTGCTGCCCCAGCCCCTCTCCTGCAAAGATTTATTTAGAGAGTACCCCTACAATCCAAAGTTACTACGGGAGCACGTTAGAGACATTACGTGTACCTGTAGTTACTGCACCACCTAGTGAAAACCTATGGGAAATTTATATTGCAATCCAGAGCAAATTGTTCTAACACCAGAGCAAGGACTCCCCATAGTTTCTCTGGATTGCACCCTAAATCTCTCAGAAATTTAGAGAATCACTGCCTTAGGCAATCCATTCCCTCTCAGTCCCATAATCCTAGCTGCATATGGAAAATTCATGGAATACTCCTCCCTAAACTCCAATTCCAAACTCATATGTGTAGCAGGGATGTAACAATAAAGGTCTGCAAAATACATCTGCAGCCAAAGAGTTAAAGCATGTGAAAAATCCGTGCTGTCAACTTAGCAAAATTATAACAAAGACATACAAGATTTTGTAATTGTGTACAAAGTATGCAGAGAACTGTATGAACTGATATCAAGGAGTATTTATAAAACATACCACTTCGTAAGTCAATTAAGATTCATCATAAGAACATACGCTATCTCTCTCTCTCTGATTGCTTAAACCTGTCACTATACAATGTCATGTAGCAATATGGTCATGTAGCAATGTACTGTACTCTACACCATGCTGTACCCCATATTCTGCATCATGCTTTGCAGCATAGTTGTACCTCATACCCTGCATCATACTTTGCATCATATTGATCTGGTAAACAATCTTTTACTGAATAAAAGCTGGGCAAGTTCCTCACATCAGGATCTAATAGGATCCAAGACGATCATCTAATAGGATCCAAGACGATCATGATATAGGAATCTCAGATCCAATCCAATCAGGTCCAATGGAGCTTCCTGCCTGAAACTGACTGATGCTGTCTCAGTGTCTTGCTTGCTGCCTACCCACCTCCTCTCCGTGAAAATTTCCCAATAATATGGAATACTCTCCCTGCAAGTTTGCTGTAGAGATTATTTTTCTACATAAAAACCTTGTGTGTAAGGGTGTCCGCATCTTCTGGCCAACTCCATGTCAATCAAGCAGGTTGAGGAGATGCAACTGTCAGCATTCCAACTGTGAACTGATAACTATGCTGGGAAGAGGCTAGGGAGACAATTGAGAAGAGCCAATGAGGACTGAGGTGGAAGAACAGCAGCTGAGACGCTGGAAGAGGAGATGGTTTTCTACTGATGAATGTTGTTATATTGTACCTTTGCAAGTTATAGCTGTTGCTTGTTACTGATATAAATATAATATATGTGCAGCACTTTGCCCAATCAGAAAATGAGAAGGGTTACAGTTATTAAAGACAGAGGAGCCTTCTCTGCTTGGCAGTTGAGAACTGGCATTGGGTATGGGACAAGATGCTTGATTCGGTCCCCACCACCTAAATGTATTGGGGTAATGGCCTTGAAAGTGGATTAAAGCTGTCGTGAAAACCCTGGATAAGCTGAAATTGAGGTACCAAATTTATTTTATGATTTGTTTTATACTGCATAGTTGGTTTCATCATAGCTCAACAAGTCCACTAAAGCCCAGGATGATCGTGTCCCGTCCCCACCAACCTCTCCTCAGGTATGGCACCTGTTGCTCCTGGCTACTATGTCTCTGTGACTGAATTAACTCAGAGCAATCCACATGCTGGTTCTGAGAAACAGAGATATAAGCCTCACTGAATTTACCATTATGCCTGGGAGACATAATGCAGCTCATTTATTCCAGTTTAATCCCTCCCCTCACATTATCTTGCCAAAACAATTTGGAAACCATTCATATATTCTTTTTAATGTGACCACATACAGTTTTAGGGAAGCGAATCTCTCCTCAGAGAAAATTTAACAGAGGAGAAGTTTAAAAAAATTCACTTTTTTAAAAAAATGTAATATTAGAAAGCTAATTTAGCTACTCTTTTAAACCAGTGTAGAAATAGTCACGTGGAAGGAAAGAGAACAAAAATTTTCCATGACTGAAGTTCCAACTGCATGGTTTATCAGTAGAGCTGAGGCACTTAGCTTTGCTAAATAAGAATTATCAAGGATATAATGTGGACTAGGACCATGGTTTTTTAAAAACCCTTCCCACTTATCAGTGTGGATTGGGATTTCTGTGACAATTTGCATAGTGAGAAATTTTCCCATTGACCTAAAATACAGCAACCCAATCTGAATGAGGCTTGTTTAGTCATTAATTCATGTCTGACTCTTTGTGTTCACATGAACTGCCACACATCAGGTCCCCTGTGTTCAAACAGCTTCCAAAGACAGTCCAAAGTCAGGTTCATTGTCTTGGTGGCACTAACTACCTCATTCTCAGTCCCCTTTCCCTTGTGCCTTTAGGTTTTTCCCAGCATCTTTTCTAAGGAATCCTCCCTTTTTATGGTGGGATTATTTGAGCTTCATGGCCAAAATATTTGAGCTTCAGTTTCAGTATCTGTCCTTCCAGCAGGGGTGATTTGCCCCTGCGTGTCACCCGGTGCAGGGTGCAGTGCAGCGCATCACCCCTGGGAAGCGCACCCCCCGGGACGCTGCACATGCACCAAAGTTGGCATATGTGCAGTGTCACTTCTGAAGCTTACCAGCTTCAGAACAGCACTATGCACGCACCAACTTTGGCGCGTGCACAGTCTCCTCTGAAGCCAGTCAGCTTCAGAGGAGACTTCCTCCTCTCCATGGAGGAAGTCTGCACCTCTGTGTGGGCATTCAATCCTGCTAGAGAGGCAGAGTGGCAGCCAGAAGCAACTAGTGAGGCTGAATGCCCATGCAGAGGGACGCACTGTGCATGTCTAAGACTTCGGACATGTGCAGTGCATCTACGCAGCCATTAGGCCTTGTTCCAGAAGTGGAGCAGCCGGCCCAATAAGTGTACAGAGGCACACTGCACAGGTCTGAAGTCTTGGACATGCACAGTGCATCTTTGTGCACAGCGCCATTCTGGCCAGCTCCAAGATGGAGCAGCAGTTAATGGCTGCTGTTCTGCCTCATAGCTGGCCGGATTGGGGGGGGGGGCTGACACCCGGGGTCAGCCAGAGGAGTGGCAAACTCCTCCGGTGCGTCACCCCTCTGTGGCGCGTCATCCGGTGTGGATCACATCAGCCACACCACCCTGATAACGCAGCTGCCTTCCAGTGAACAGTCAAAGTTTATTTGGAGGATGGACTGATCTGATCTCCTTGCAGTCCAAGGGACTCTCAAGAGTCTTATCCAACACCATAATTCAAAGGCATCTCTCCTTCTGAGGTCAGCCTTCTTTATGGTCCAGCTCTCACAGCCATACATAACCACAGGGGAAACCATAGCTTTAACTAGATGGATCTCTGTCAGCAAAGTGACATCTCAAATTTTAATTAAATTGTCTAGACATTGGAGGAGCTTTCCTGTAAAAGGTTTTGATCCTCCATCATTGCATTGTTTGCCATGCTGACCTACGCCCATACAGCAGAGTCCTGCAGAATCTTCTGCAGCATCAAAGATGCCCTCTGACATACTTGAATTGCCCCATCCCCAAATATCTAGTGTCAGCCTTGATTTGTTATTTAGGGAATCTGATTGTCACAACCACTGCCCTTGTACCCTAAACACCCTATAATACCCTTTCAACACTTTGCACAGACAAATGTCCCACACTTTGGCTCCTTTCATATTGTTCATCTGAGCCATATCTGGCCAGTGACTTGACTGGTACCACAAAACTAGTCAGGATCCTATTGCTGGAACCATTAAACATCAAGTCTTTTAACCATTCCAGAAAAAGGGAATGATGTTATAAGAACTGATTCCTTCCACCACTTAAAAGGATGACCTGAGCAGTAGCAATAAAGTGCTCTACTTGTTTCAAATTTCAACATCCCCTTTGCTACCTTTCTTACTCTTGAGTCACTCATCAAAGAAAATGACCAGCTGTCTGTGCTATAATTGGGACTTCCTTGGCTTCTCTGAGACTTCAATAACTCCTCAAGTCAACTCTCCCACCTTGATACAACACTCCTCTCTTTTCCCTCTTTTCCTGCTGTTCAGAAGGAAGAACAATATGGCATGGCTTCTTTTGCTCCTTTGTAGTGCTGAGATGTGAGCAATATTTTCTCATAAGTGTCTTACAAAGATGCCTGAAGATCACGTAGGTGGGGGAGAGTTGGTGTTGATCCTGTTCAGAAGGGACTTTCAGAAGCATCACCCCAGGGCAGATAGATTGCCATTTGCCTGTCATGCACAGCGGTTGTACCAGACGACTCTAAAGCGGACAGAAAATTGTTTTTCTAGAAGTTGCACTTCTTGCAAATAATGTCAGCTGTCAAATGGAAGGAACAAAGTCATTGGGGAGATGACAGCCAAATAATGCTGTTATTAACCATGTCCTTTGTTGAATTAACAATGGTTCCTCGGCAAAGATAAACTTATTGTTGAAGCTAATTACAGCAGACATAAGTAGGGTATTCAGCATTCTCCAGATGCTGTCCTTTTCCAGGGATTTTAACAATGTCTTCCAGACTGTAATCCTATGCAATCCTATGCACCTCCATCTCAGAGGTGTAATGCCTCTAAGGCTGCAATCCTAACTTCCAGTTAGGCCAATGTAAGTCCCAGCACAAATCCTGTGCTAGCCTGGGGGTGTCACAAAAGTGCCATGAGGCATTTCTGTGCCACTCCTGGGGGGTTAGGCTAGTACACAGACCTGTGCACCACAGAAACTGCCTAAATTGCTTGTGATTTCACCTTGAATCTGTAGAGAACACATAGCCATTGTGACTAATAGCCAGTGACAATGTTCTCCTACAGGTCAGATTGAATGAGAGCAGGGATAATAATGCAAGCTACCTAATTTCTCTTATGGCTGATGCCAACAGTTATGGTTGACAGAGTCTATGTTAGGGATCTAGCCTTGGGTCTGGTGAGAAAGCTGCAAAGGCTAGTGCTTTAAGACCAGGCAGCACAATCCAGAGCAACTAATCTGTCCACATAAGAGCCCTTGGGCTGCCCTATCTATCACTAGGGTGGAGCAACTGCAAGATGCTCCAGTCCAGTTACTCTGGAAGAGGCTTAGGGCAGAGCAAGGCAACATAGGGTGCCCTAAGAGAGGTGGACCTGCTCTGCCCTAACTGGGGCAGCCCAAGCAGCTCAGGAGAGGCAAGTTGAGGGCATGTTTAGCATTCCCTAGGGCAGAGCAGTTACTCTGTATCCAAAGCCTGTTTCAAGGCAGAAATGCCCTCTTCCAGTTCCTCAGAGATATACCACCTCAGGAGAAGGTATAGTAATGAGTAGACCCATAGGGGTCCATGATAAGGCCTGAGTAAGAATGGTAGTGTTGACCAAAAATCTGAGTTCTTGGCCAGCCTAGCTGCAATCCCTGCCTCTCAACCTCAGGATATGGCACAACTATGGCAGCCCACTAATCTCAGGATATAGCAGGCCACTCCAAGCATCCATCTTGCACTAGAAGAACTGCAGCTGTAACTGGTTGTCAGGAACTGCTGGGCTTCCTTATAATGTAGGCACCACAGCTGTTCCTTCTTCAGTGTGATCTGAGGGGGTCTACTCAGGAGCAAGCCCTTCCCAGCTGTCACTGACTTAGCATGCTCTGGAGCAGTTAGGGCAGCCCAGGCTTCCTGACTCTCTGGATGCAGCATAACTTTCTGCTCTGGATACAGAATAGTTAGGAGAGAGCAGTTAGGACAGAGCAGGTTGAACTTGCTCTGGATTGTGCCCTTTGCCTTTTCTGAATCAAGTTGTTGTGTTGACCTGCCATCCTTAGATCTAAAAACTATATGGAGGGGCAGGAACGAAGGAGACTGTACACCTGTACACTGCAATGTCTCATGCAGCAACATGCAAAACAATCACTAGATCTGAACAATTTACTAGCACATGTGAGGGTTAACAAATTTGAGGATACACATAAAGTGATAATGGCACTTCTAATTGTTACGTAGTATTAAAAAACAGCTTTTCTAAGAACAATTGAAATCACTTCATCAAGGAAAATAAAACACAACTTTGGCAACTTGCTCAGACATGAAAGAGACAGAACTAGGCTATGTTTTTGCCAAAATTGGTTGGCCACTTGCATACTTATTTTGGGGTAAACTGGCATTTGACAACATTCAATATTTGCAAAAGATTTGGACCATATGCATCATCATGTGCTTCTGGCATACAGACACCTCTTTGATTCAGCTTTCCTGGTACGCAAACTGCCAGGGCAAGCATGCTACATATATCTCATTTGCTGTGCCACACTATATATTGCTTAGCAATCCATTTGCATCAGGAAAACAACATTTCTGCAGCTGCACCCTGAACAATCATACTGCACAGTTAAGACTGACAGCCTCTAGCCAGGTTGTGCTAAATTATATGGTTGTGCTACATTATCCCAACAACTTCCTAAATGTTCCTGAGAGGAGGATATTGGATAGATTTTTATCTAGCACAGATCATGTTTGCAATATTGTCAAGAACAACCCACAATCCTTCCCTCCCTCCTCCCTTTATAAAACAGAGCTTCTTCATCTCCAGCGTAAGTTTTTCTATAGTCCCAATGCAGAATCTGTTTTAATTTACAAGGTTTATCATTAATTTATGATTAAATCCTTTGTTTTTGTGTCATCTCCCCCTTAAAGATGAACCACATAACTAAAACAAATGCGTTTAATAACATTTCTCCTGTTTTACAGCCAATTGAAACAAATTTCCTTCATTTTTATTCTGTTGAGCCACTTGAGAAGCAATATCTGAAATAAGGAAAATGTCCAAAATGTGTAAATTTGGTGGGGGTGCACACGATGAAAATTGTTTGGGTGGTTCCATTTGTTTTATTGGGCATTTCCATGCATTTCTTCTGCTTTGAAGGCAAACTGCTATATGGAGCCGCTATCTGACAGCACCAATGGTTGCGGTGATGAAATTTCCATTTTTGTCAAAAGCTGATTTCACAAACCCCCACCTTGCCCCCCACCACCCACCCCGAATTTAAATTCAAGGTTCCTACTGTGATATCACACTCAGTCAAATGCGACAGGTTATTTCTATTAAAGTTTGGGGTTGAATGGAGACTAACTAGAATGGCAATTCTATGGCTAATAATTCATTCTTGAGGTGGAAAGCAGTTGCTGGGGAAAATTTGAGAAGATCAAATTTATAGCCTCATTGAAATGGAAAAACTGCTTGTTTATGTTATTTGGTGCTTTTGAATAAAACCCCACTTCCCTCCCAATGCCTTTTAAAACATTTTGCTTTCTAATTTTCTGTATTGGTTGATTTGTTTGCTTCATATTTTGTTGACAGACGCCTTATTAGCCAGCACTGTAATTATCCTGCTTTGAGAAACTTCCAGGGCCATGCTAGTGGGAGAAGCATTTCTATCCTGTCATTCTTCGGTTATCTTGCCAAAGGAGTGCAGTTCTTTATCTGCTAATCTCAGGGAGTGGTGTTGAAAGAAAAACAAATAACAGCACATTTACGAACATAGATGTTTCCAATGCTCTCATTTTGTGCAACGCTCTTCTGTTTAACCTGGTACAATGAAACCTAATTGCTTTCCATACTCAGAATTTATTTTCAGACAAATTCTTCTGATATAAAATTATCGTGCTCTTCACACAACACACACACAGAGATTGAGAGAGAGAGAGAGAGAGAGAGAGAGAGAGAGAGTTATGTGAGGTACTGCTCTCCGGTCTTAACTTCATCTACATTCGAAGAAAAAGTGCTGAGAGCACACAGTGTAAAATATCATGTGAAGCTTCGTGCTGCTTGAAGAAAAACAAGCCGCTTCAGAGAGAAATGCTGAGAAAACAGAAAAGAGGCTCTCGGCTCCTTCTGGAACCCAATTAAGGATCAATTGACAGAGGATGACCCACTCCAGAACTCAGGGCCAGGCAAGCTTCAGAAAAGTCTTCATGTACCACCATCCTCTCCCGTCACCCCTCCCTCTGTGGAAATCAAAGAGCGAAGAAATCAGAATTGTGCTCATTTTTTTCTCCTGTTGGAACAGTGGAAAATGTTGGCGAGCATTGGATTTGCTCAGGGTCAGTGTAAAAGCTGCTTATCAGGAATTAATGCTGGGAAGCTCTGGGGCTCCAGGGATATTTTAGGCATAGAGCACAATCCTAACCATGTCTACTCAAAAGTAAGCCCCATTGTGTTCAGTGGGACGTACTCCCAGAAAAATGTCATTAGGATTGCAGCCTTAGAAACATTTCATCAGCAATTAAGCAAAAAGTTGATGGACGCTAAGTGTTTAGGAAAAAAAACTTGCATTCATGCTACCCTGCATTCCATTGAGCAAAATAAGTAGACTGCAGTGTAAGGTCTTGTTTGCTGCTCCTACCCCATGGGTCTCCAAAGGCAGGTGTAGATGCTGTTTAAATTGTGACACCCCCCTTCCCACTTCCCCCCATGGATCACAACCTTATGGATTGCCAAGTATGAATGAAGACATTGTTTTCTCTAAGGGGAAAAGTTAAAGGAGCTCACTTGGGAACCTAATCTCATGGTTGTGGGTGCCAACTGCAATGAGTTTCTATAATATCCAGACCATCCTTCCCATTTCTTCCCATTTTGGCTGACATAATGCTGAGTGTTTTGTTTGTTCTAATCAAGGAAGGGAGATTATTGGACTCACAGTTTTAGAAAGGCTTATATTTCTTGCTTTTAGTTGTATATTTATCCATCTTTTTGTATACTTGTGGTTTTGTCCACTTGAACACAAAACACAGTCTTGTGGCTGGATTCCTGCCAAAAGGAGAACTGTCAGAGATGCCCATGAGAAAGAGAATTGTTTCAGCTTTCCTCCACAACTCAAAGGTCCATTCAAGTTCAAAACAGACACTGAAACAGCATCTTTCATTGAGCAAAAATACAATTTTCTCTGCAATTTTGCCATGTAACTCCCATTAGCAACTGGGGAATTACATTTATCCTGAGGTATATATCACAAAATGCATCCAACTGTAGCTCTTCTATGATCTCTTGGCAGATGGACACTATAATTTTACCTTGGCTAAGCTCACGTAGATGCAATGGGAAGTAAAGCTACTCAGCAAAATAATAAAACTACAGTACTTCTCTAACCAAAGTTAGCTCTTTAAACACAATTAATGCATTCATACATTTATATGTCTCAGTTTTGTGGGTTATATTTTCCTGGTGTGTAGTTAGGTTTGTGATTCCAAAATTTGCATGCCCTGTGGAATAAAAGGTAGAATGAGACAGAAGCAGCACCAAGCATGGCATCCTGTTCTCAACAGTCCCCATCTTGAAGTCTGCAATAACAACCCACTTCTGTTACTGGTTCCCAGCTTCTGATACTTAGAAGTATTGCCTCTAAACATGTTCATTAAGATGTATTGCCTAATAAGCATTGATAGAATATTTCCATCTCAGTTAATGGTCAACCCTCATTCTTATAGGCACATATGCCATCAAATTTGGTGGATGAAATCATATTTCCTTTTTGCTTGCAGTAAAACAATCAGCCTCATGAGGTGACCATGAATTCTAGTACTGTATACTGAGAACAGGAGAAAAATCATTATCACTACCAATTCCACTTTTATTACACTTTCAAGCGTAAAATACTTGGGCAGCCACTTTCAACTACTTTGCCATTGGTGTGTCATGAGCGGTCCAAAGGTGTGCCACAGGAATTTGGGGGAAGGTTATTTGCCACAGAAATTTGGGGAAAAGTAGAGATGGTGGTGGATACGAGAGCCCCATTTATCAATTGTCAAAAACCTGATGGTGCACCTTGACAAATTTGTTCGTTCTAAGTGTGCCATGAGATGAAAAAGTTTGAAAATTGCTGGGCAAGATAAAGGCCCATGGCTGCACCTAGGCTTACACCCACCAAAGCACTAGTCAATTCCCACCAAAGGATTAGTCAATTGTCTATTCTTTGGTATACATTCCAAAGAGAACTTAAGCCACACTTAACTCAGTTGGGTTTTATATAGGTCTCTGAGTTTTACTGATGAGTTTTTAAGATCCCCCCAGATTGTTACTCCTGGTCCCTGCACTGAGGTGATGGTTATGTGATGTCCATAGCCACATGGACCTAGACAGCAGTACCACTGCTGGTGGCAACCAGGAACTATTTTTGATGGAGTCACATTTGTGACAGCCACAAAACACAGTATGCAAACAGAATACATGTTTCAACAGCATAGTGTGAAGTTAAGTTTCAACCCATGAAACTAGTTACCATTCTCTTACCAACTGAGCCCATTTGGAGAAATAAGTCTACTTTGCATTTCACTATCCCATTGACCTCACAGGGCTCAGTCACCCAGACAGCTGAAGAATAAAACACAACTAACTCCAATATGGGAATGTGGGATTGAGCCTCAAACTGGACATTTTGCAAATAGTAATCTTTACCAAGAGTCCAATCCTAATGGGCAGTTGCAGTTCAAGCCAAAAGGGGTAGCAGCTTCAGCTCTTTAGTGGCCTTAAAAGACAGAAAGAAAAGGGTAGAGGAAAGTGTACAAGAAAGATAGAGGGTTTCTCCACACTAATGCCCAATAACATTGATGAGGGACTGCCTGTCGACAGTACGCTGGAAACAGGGAGTCCATATAGAACAAATTGCATCTACATTTAAGCATTGCATAGAAGAAAGAATTTAGGCAGGTGTAGCTCAACATAGAAGGGTTTAAAAAGCAACACCTGCCTAATTTCCATCTTCTATGCAATGCTTAAAGGTAGAGGCAATCTGTCCTCCATTCTATATGGTCACCCTGACTGGAAGTGCAATTAAAATGGATGTTCCATAAAAATGGCAGGACAAATCTGACTCACACAAAGCTCCTGTCATCATTGTCAGTCTGACTCGGTGCCGCCAGGTAATTTTGCCACAAAAATCCAGCATTTCCTTTATGTGGTGGCACAGAGTGAATTTATTTAATTTTTTTTTATTTAATTGATTTATATCCCACCTTTCCTCCCCTGCAAGAGGGAGCTCAAGGCGGCTAACATCAAAGGATAAAACATCATTAAAATAGAACATAAATAGAGATTAAAACACCATTAAAATATAATTAAAATACAATTAAATTGAAGTAAAAAACATGCAGATTAAAATATTTGTTAAAAACAGTAAAAACAATAAAAACAACTGTAAAATCAGCCATTCTTCCCTTCCGCTGCTTCCAAGGACCAACTCTTGCATCCTTCACTCCAGTTCTGGTTCAGCTTCCCTCCTGGAAAAGAGCCTGGAAAAGAGCACCCAAAACTCTGCCTTGCACTGAATTAAAGAAGGGTTTGCAAATCAGCGGGGTGTATCTCATTGTTTCCCAAGCTTCTTGGCAGCTTGTCTGCCTGAAGGATTCCAGGCTCCAAAGAACGGCTAAGGAAAACCCTTTGTGCCATGCTGCAGATAAGCCTGGAAAGTGGAGGGACATCTCACCACTTTGCCTCCTGTTCACAGCGGAGCGCTACAGGGTTTTCCCCACTTTGAGCAAGCAGTACCAAGAAAAAAAGAATCTAATTCAAATCAATAGTGTTTTGTCTGTCCACATGTGGAAGACTGGCACTCCGATTCTCTTCAAAGGCTGAAAAGTTTGCAAAGCAGCTCCTCCGGAGGATTGAAATTTGTGTGGAGAGAACAGTGATCCGCAAGAAACTGGAGGGTTTTGAGAGGAAACTGGCAATTAAATTGACTGGAGATTTGGAGAAGAAAGGAAAGAAAAAAGGAAGGAGACAGCAAGAGGGTTAAAAATGAAAAAAGAAGAGTGAAAAAGGAAGAAAGGAAGAGTGAGAGAAAGAAATAGAGCAACCAGCACAAGACTGAGAATGTGTGTCTCACCAGAAGGGGATATAGACATTGAGGATACAATCCTAAGCTCCAGTTAGGCCAGCATAAGACCCAGTTTAAGTCATCTTCTGACCTGGGGTTGTCACATAGTGCTGTAAAGAGCTTCTGTCCCACTCCTTGAGGGGAGGAGTTTGGGTTAGGCCACTGCACAGGAATACGCCAACCTCCCCACACCAGCACAGGTAGATACGCCAAGTAAATAAGGCTGGCCTAAATTGCATCTTGAGAGACAGAATGGTTATGAGAAGCAAAAGGGCCGGCCCAACTTTGGGGCCAACTGGAACAACTGCTTCAGGTGGCAGATTGCGGGTGCATTTATATACGCCAACTTGCTTCCAATGCACCTCTTTCTCCTTCAGCAATTTGGATTATAAAAGGAAGAAGGGAAAGAGAGAGAGAGAGAGGAAGAATAAATATAGAGAAGAATGCTGGATTAGAAGACTGAAGAGTGGGAGGACTAGGGGCTGGCAAATGATTGGGTGGGGGAGCATCTCTTATGCTGCTATCAGGAGGTTTGGGCTGGCCCTTGCAATAGGGCATTAGGTGGCACTCGTAAGGACTGTATTGGCCCAGTGAAGAGTTTGTCTGAAACAGAAAGTTTTTAATGGGATTTGAGCCCCATCTGAAGAGAGGTCTGAGAAGCCAAAGCCCTGATACATCTGTATGTCATGTCTGTGAGTCTGCACAGATAAATTGCACAAAATGACCTGTTTCAGCCAAACGATCATGTCAATTTTCTCTTCTGCTGGAATTTGCTCACCTAATTTCATAGGCCTGGGAACACAGCCATCTATCTAGGTTCATTGACTCAGCTAGATTGATACAGGTGATTTGGAAGAGAAAGGTCAGATACACAACAGGCTGCTGGAGTCACAAATTTTTTTTGGTAGGAGCATCCTCTTGACTTTCAGCATCATCAGTTTTACCTGGAGCCTGCATAGAGCAAATGAAAAGTGGCAGTGGCAAAAGAATGAAACTGAGAGTAAGTAGGCATGTGAAAGTGATAAATCGAGAGGTGCTTGAGGTGCTGCAAATACGGCAACTAATACACAAACCCAAGCAAGCTGGGAGAGATGTGGATGTGGGGTGTGATATAGGTGTAATGTGATCTAGGTGGGAGGGATGTGATCTGGATTGCCAATGGGACCCTCTGCCCCATGTGCAAGTATGTGAACACAATCACCCCAAATCAGGATTGTTCCTGTTTTTCAGGACATATGGCAATCCTAGATGTGACAGATGTGGCATGTCATCTATGTGGGATGTGAATTAGGTGATCTTGGGGGGAGAAATGTGATAGATGTATGCAAAACTACATTTGGCTTGGAAAAAGTAAGGACAGTGTGGTTACTCTTGGCCACAAATACACGATTAGTTTTGTCCAGCGGACTGTTACAGGCGCCCTCTTTCTGCAGTAGTCGGGCAGACCCCCTTGATCTGTGAAAAGGGCTGAGATTGTGCTGGCTCACAAGGAAGAGGTGAGGTTGATTAAATCTGGTTGCTTGAGATCTGACCAAAGAATAGCTCTCAAGAATAAGTCTTGCCAAATGTTAAATTAAATTTCCTCTGAAACATGGAAACTTCAGTCCTGCCTTACTGCTTAGGTTGGATTTCACAGTTGCACTCAAGACATAAGTAGCAGACTAGGATAGGCTCTTCTCTTGAACTTCATAGCCATCTCTCTCTCTCGCTCTCTCTTTTTGTGTGTGTTTGTGTCTGTCTGTCTCACTCTCTCACTCGCTCACTCAAAAGATTCAGTAACTTTTCCATCTAACTCCTGCTGTCTAAATGTAGTTACTGTATTTGCAAGTACTTGTAGTTACAGACTTGGAATTAAATGAACCCTTCTACTTGTTATATTTCTTTTAAAAATTTCTTTGAAAAGCTCTGTCTTGTGATTTCTGTTAGCCTAATTTTGAGGCACTTTGTGATGGTTTGTACCACTATTTCATGTCAACGATCCCAAACCTTGTCACAATGCTAAATTTAACTTCTTGTTGGCTAATTCCCCCAATTTCAGTTATTTGTGTGTGCACACATAGTGAAGGAAGCAAGTGTACATTTGAAGAAGCACTGCTAGCAACAGGTCCACTTGTAAGGACCATAACATTCTCCACCAGTGACTTTCCCCAAGCCTGATGGAGAGGCAGTGCATGATTCCACATCTTATCACAACTCATTCATGATTATAAACATTATCATGTTTCTCGATGTATGCTCCTAGGAATCCTGGAACTTCCTGAGACCCCTTCAGGGACTTTACGAGTGCGCCATAAGTGGCTGCAATCTACTCCTTGGTAGCAGGTTTCATTGGCCCCCACTTGCTTTCAATTCCACAGCATTGCATTTGTGCACTGGGGACCCATTCTTGCCATTAACTCATAATGTTTTATCTTTTTTTACCTTGATTTTTTAATATTGTACCTTTTATACAAGATGCTCTGGACTAAATAAATGCTTTTAAGGTCACTTCTGAAATAAGGCAAACACACAGATATACCTTGTACAAATGTTACAGCATCTGTACTGTGTTGTATAAAGCTTTGATTATAACAATATTGCCTCCAATCAACTGTTGTGACCTTGGACTCTGATTCCTTGCCCAGCTGACAGATTAAAAAATTACTTCTCCATTCCCTCCTTCCTACCTTTTGTCTTTGTTTTACCTTCATATCTGATTCCTTGTTTTCCTCCTTATCTGATTTTCAAAAACAGAAGCCTGGAGTTTCAACAATTCCAGTAAGGCTCCAAACTGTAACTATGGCATGTAATTTAATTTCTAGAACATCTTTTATCCTGATAATTTTGTTTGTACCACGAGAAATGAAAACTGATATATTTTTTTCAAACGCCGTGAGCACAATCCTAATGTCTGTTCAAAAGTATGCCCCCCTGTGTTCAATGGATCTTACTCCCAGGAAAGTGTCTTTAGGATTGCAGCCACAGTGTATTTTTTTTAGTTTTCATTGTAATTCTTCTTCTTTATTTCTATTATTTTGATCCTTATAGACAATAGGAAAAAAGAAATAAATTACTGATGGGGAAAAATACACACAGAGCTATGGTGGGCGGTGAATTTTAGGCAAAAGATTCAAAGAATCACAGATGGAATTGCCACATTGGGAGAAGATGATAATGAAAACGTATCTGCTGATGACACCTTCAAACATATTTGGCAGTATAACTGAAAATCAGGTACAGCTGCCAACTTTTTTAGCATTCTGCTCTTGATGGGTTGCACACAGTTAATGGGAAGAAAGCACAGACCAACTAGAATCAGCAGACTTCTCCTCCCTTAAAATTTCCAGGGCATTAATGAGTGATGAGGTTGGATGCAAAAGAATAATTAAGCGCTGCAGTAAATTAGATTGATTAAGACCAGGATCATTTCTGACATTTCTAATCCAAAGTGAAGGACAATCCAAAGCACAGGAATGTGCATTTGTGACTTATCTGAAAGGTCATTTGAGGATTAAAGATCTAAGATAAATGTGAGCCATTAATATGAGCTACCTATTTTGTATATTATTTTAGTTTATTTTCACATGGCTTAACCCACCCTTTTGAGGTGGTGGTGACAGGTCTGCAAAGAAATTGATTCACTGCCCTTCTTCCCTTTGTAAATTCAGGTGCGTGCATTTGCATGTCTGTTCTCGGTTATTATTTAAGTTACATTCTGGAACTCAAATAGGCATGCATATTTTGGGAGATATAAAGCCAAAAGGAGGCCTTGTGACCATTATGTCCTACATTTTTCTTCGGTGCCCTCCATTTGGGGGGCTTTTTTGCAATTATGACATCCTGTCACTCTGAGGGGAGCTCATCAGCCATGCAAGATCCAAAAGCCTGAGATTTCTGAAGCCTGGTGGTGTCACAAGATTGACTATCCCTTGAAAAATGGGGATGGTGCTGGAATTTGGGACAACAGCAGGGCATAGAAGTGAGTCCAACTACCCTGAAATTAGGCTGTAGTGGCTCAGTGATTTAGACGCTGTGCCAATTAACTAGTAGGCCCGGGTTTGAATCCCAGGTGCTACAAGACAGAGTGAGCTCCCATCTCTTTCCCAGCTCCTGTCAACCTAGCAATTTGAAAGCATGTAAATGCAAGTAAATAAATAGGTACAAATTCAGTGGGAAGGTAAGCAGCATTCTGTGGACATGCCAGCCCCATGACTACAGAGTCATCTTTGGACAATGCTGCCTCTTTGGCCCCTGAAACGGAGATGAGCGCCGCACCCTATGGCTGGTCATGACTAGCAGGGCAACCAGTGAGGGATTACACCTTACCTCACCTTACTTTACATCACCTAGGTGATTTCCATATGTCAATGTATGCAGCATCAAGCACTTTTTGCAATTTGCACAAATTTACTCAGATTTATACAGATGACAAATCCACACCAACACTCCTAAACCACAACGGTTTATGTGAACAAGATATCAATGTGGGCGATCAAAACGCCATCAACATAAGCCACCATTGTGTCTAACAATGATTGCCATAATACCTAATGTCCCTCCAAACCATATGCTGGAGCAGGTTAGACCACAGGATGACTACTCCATGCATACATCTAAATAATGGCAAAGAAAGTCCCTAAATAATGGCAAAGAAAGTCCTATTGGCAATGAGTCTGAAGGTCACACCCATCCTTCATCTCAGGTGTTCTTGCCAAAATGTAACAAAAGTATTTAGGGAGAAGTATGCCCTTTCAGATATTCCCTGAACACAGGGATCAACTGTCCCCATTGCATTCCATGTCTCCCAACTTAGTTGGCGTCTGTGAGACTTCCAGACCTCAGCTGGGTACCCATCTTACTGCTGCCTGCTCTGCAATGGGCTGAAGACGCTTCCGTTGCCACAGGATATGGAGTATCATTCCTTTGCGGTTCTTAATTTTCAGAACCTTTATGAGCATTGCTTTTGCTGATCCAAATATGACTCTTCCCCAGAATGGGAATGAATAGAATGCTTGGTGTGTTGAAGATGCCCTGTGTCAACAGCATCTCTGGACCTTGCGCATGCGTAACCTTTCCACCGAGCAACTTCCTAGGCCTTTCCTTTCTTGTTTGGTTGATTCCTCAGTGGACACTCACCTAGCAATAAATATTGCATTTTGTAATTAAATTTTTAAATTTACAAGGTCCACACAGAAAAGGCTCTAAATTAAATAAGAGTCATTTGCATGCATTTCAATCCAAGGGACATTATTAGAGAACTGCAGCCTCCATAATGAGCTGCTTTCATTAACTGTGCCCCAGTGATTATGGCAGGCTTGTACATCAGGAGCTGGGAAACAGCCAGGTGAGACCAACATTGTAATTGTGCATCTTTATCTGAGCGCACCTTTGCTGTATGTCACATAGAGCACAATCCTAACCGTGTCTACTTAAAAGCAAGCCCCATTGTGTTCAATGGGTCTTACTCCTAGGAAAGTGTCTTTAGGATTGCAGCCTTGCAGGACAATCCAGAGCAACTAATCTGTCCACAGATTAGCCCTTGGGTTGCCGTATCTAACACTAGGTTGGAGCAACTGCAAGATTGCTTGCTCAGGCAAGATAGGGTGCCCTAAGAGAGGTGGCAAGATAGGCAAGATAGGGTGCCCTAAGAGAGGTGGACCTGCTCTGCCCTAACTGGGGCAGCCTAAGCAGCTCAGGAGAGGCAAGTTGAGGGCATGTTTAGCATTGCCTAGGGCAGAGCAGTTACTCTGTATCCAAAGCCTGTTTCCAAGGCAGAAATGCCCTCTTCCAGCCCTCAGAGTTATACCACCTCAGGAGCAGGTATCGTAATGAGTAGACCCATAGGGGTCCATGATAAGGCCCGAGTAAGAATGGCAGTGTTGACCAAAAATCTGAGTTCTTGGCCATCCTAGCTGCAACCCCTCCCTCTCAACCTCAGGATATGGAACAAACTACTGCTGCCCACAAACCTCAGGATACAGCAGGCCACTCCAAGAAGCCCCTTCTATTCACTGTAGAATGTACTGGCATCTCATCAGGGACTCCTTATAAGGCAGGCACCCAGTGGCATCACCAGACTGGTGCGGGCTGCATTGGGGATGCGCTCCGTATGGGGTGATGTGCCGGAGGAGTTTGACTGTCCTTTGGCAGGCCCCGGACGTCAGCACCCCCATTCAGGCCTGCTCCAAGGCGAAGCAGCAGCCAGAAGCTCCAGCAGAGGAGCTGGCCTGAACGGCCATCTGAAGTGCACTGCGCAGAAACACACTGAGCATGCCGAACAGCTTCAGAGGAGACTTCCTTAGAGCAGAGAAAGTCCGCGCCTCTGCACAGCCATTCGGCCTCACTCAGGAGGCGGAGCGGCAGCCGAATGGCTTCAGAAAGAGTACTGCACAGGCACCAACTCTGACGCCTGCACAGTCTCCCCCGAAGCCAAAAGGCTTCAGAAAAGTACTGCGCAGGTGTCAGAGATGGTGCCTGCGCAGTACTCTTTCTGAAGCCAGTTGGCTTCAGAAACAACTGTGCAGGTGCCAACTTTGGTGACTGCGCAGTCCAGGTAGGGGGGGCGCGCATCCCAGGGATGACGCACAGACTTCCGCACCAGGTGATGTGCAGAGTCATGTCACCACTGTAGGCATCACAGCTGTTCCTTGTTCAGTGTGATCTGAGGGGTGTCTCCTCAGGAGCAAGTCTTCCCCTTGTTTCAATTACTTAGCATGCTCTGGAGCAGGTAGGGCAGCCCAGGCTTCCTGACTCTCTGGATTCAGCATAACTTTCTGCTCTGGATACAGAATAGTTAGGAGAGTGCAGTTAGGTCAGAGCAGGCTGAATTTGCTCTGGATTGTGTCCTTTGTCTCTGGCCTTTGCCTTGTGAAAAGCGGCTGACTTGCATCTTAAGAGAATGAAAATCCTCAGGCCTTGCTGTTCACTATTTCTGTTCAATCCCTAGAGCTGGAGCTTCAGGAAGAAGATATTACCTAAATTCAGCAACATAGGGTGCAATCCAATCCACATCTACTCAAAGTAATCCCCATTGAATTCAATGGGTCTTACTCCCAGGAAAGTGTGTTTAGGATTGCAGCCATAGTTCTCCATCTAGGCTCATTCTTCAGCATTTGTAGATGGAGAAAAGTCCTTTGTGAATGAATTTCAATGTCATCTTCTGTAAGATCATCTCTGTACAGAGAATGGCGTCACGGTGGACTGCATTCAGGTCAATATGCAGCCCTGTTTTAATGTGACAGCTCACCTTAAGAATCTGGCCTCTCTCAGTTGGACAAATTGGACAGGTAGTGAATATCTCTAGTAATGAGGATTTTTCTGTATTACATAACTCAGGGCAGGTGTAGCTCTGAACTGAAAGGGCTTGATGCATCACAAATATGATATTGGCATTTTTTCCTCTATAGGAGAGGAGAGATTACTCATAGTTAGCCCACAAAGCTGTTTTTCAGCTCCTTGGCTATTTATTTCTCTGACTGCCAATTAACAGCTGTCAGTGTAGTTTATGTTGGTGGTTGATAAGGATTGAAGTTCTGGCAGGTGGAGAGTTTGCTCTAGTCCTCCAGTTAAAAATGGCAGTCGCCCGAGCAGAACAAACACAGTTCAGTCTTATAAGAAATTATTTCTTGTAGATAACTTTATTCTTCCATGAACTCTAGTTTTTGTTTGTTTGCTTGTTTGTATGAAACTGGTATGGTATGGAACTGATATGGAACTGGAACCAGTTGCCAGAGACCATTCTCTTTCAATTTTGCAGTCAGGATGAGACAGGTGGATGAGTGAGAAAAAGTAGGCTGTATTTTAAAGCCTGCTGATAAAAAATCCAGTACATTCATGCATATATTTATCGCTGGTGAGTATTTGTATCAACCAAAAGACCAATGCAAAAACTGCTTTACTTTGGGCAATGAACAGTCTACTCTAATCCCTCTTATTTAAACCTTGGCTATTTCAACCTGCTAATTCTCTTTAAGTCATTAATGGAGACAGATTTACATCGTTGCACTCCTATACAAATTGCACTTGTATTTATCTGAACAGTTGATTATTGATATGTATGTCAGTATATTTGGAAAAATAAGCCTGTGTGCTGTTAGTCCATTGATTTCTCTACACGATACACATCTCTGAAAGAACAAAGTTATTTTCTCAATCCTTTAAATGGAATTCTAGGATAATTCAAAATAGCATACAATAATTTCCTCCGGACTTGTTCTGTGAATAACAACTCATTAAAAGGAAATAAAAATAGGATTCCTCCTCTTCCGAGAATCCATTTTTAATCATTTTTGTTCTCCTTTAAAAATAAACTGAAGTTAACATGCACTCTTCTTTGCGGTATACATGGGGGAAATTCATGTTGTCAAGTACAGAGCGAAGTGTCACATAAGACGGAAGAGCAATGCTGGTAATATGCCCACCAGGTGCTCTTGAAGTGGATACTGTGGGTCTATGGGGGAAAAAACAATGTCTGTAGACATGCTGTAAACATGCATATAGGTGCATAAGCAAGGCTTTGAGGTCAAGTGTGGCTGGTCTGGGGTCAGAGGCATGAAAGATAAGCCCCAGAGAGAATAGTAAGCTCCATTCACCTTGGGGAAGAATCAGTGGGTACAAGTCCCAGATCGGGTTCTGGGGCTGGTGAAATAGATCTGCCAACTTTTGGCCACTTTGGGCAGCATTATCAGACTCAAGAACATGCAGTAAAACCTTTTTCCACATTAACTCTTAGACATCCAGCTTTTTTGTTTATCAACTAAGACCACAAAAGTCCAATGAAACTTTGAGGCGAATAAATGGACCCTGTACTATAGTTTGGTACATATAACAAATAAATGTTGTGAAATGAATAAATATTGTGAAATTATGAATTTTGATTATAATTTTAGTTAGCAAAATATTGAACCTATGAATCAAGGTTCAATGGATCTTTCTATGGAAAAAAAACCAATGAAAGTCCAATGGACCATTTGGGATTAGGTGGTTCAATTTGAATTTACAGAAAAACTGTAAATTCAAAATGTTCATGCTTCTGGATTTATAACTGTCTAATTAGCAGTAAAAAAGTCATAGGTTGTTGTCAAATAATAATAATAGATTCCATAAAAAACACACATAAATAACTTCTGAAAAGGTCCAATGGACCACATTGGGCACCCAAGGAATAAAATGAACAAAAAGTCATTGGCCATATATGGCAGAAAAGAAAGGGAATCTTTGAACTGGATCCAAAAAAAGATAAACTGTAACATGTTCCCAGAATTCTCGAATGAAACCTGAGCCTGTTTCAGAAGTTGAATTGAAAGAAGTAGCATGCATTTAAAACTCACAAGGAAAAAATGTCAAGAGGATAAGGATTTGATCAATATATATATTGAACTCTAATATTAATGTAACATGAGCATAAGAAAGGGGAGAGTAACTAACACCAGCTTTCATCTAGCTTTGGATGCATATCCAATCAATCTATATATATATAATTGAAAAGTCACTGATTGATTCACTCACTCACTCACTCACTCACTCACTCATTAATGCCCAGCCAAAACCACTGGACCTAGAAACGTTAAATTTGGGAAGGGTGTTCTTTCTGTGATGGAGGCACCCTCTAAGAACTGATTTTCAGAGATTCCAACCTGAAAGGGGTGAAAAGGGGCACAACACGTTTTCCTCCCTATACATTGAGAGTCCCTGACTTATCACTGTCCTGTCCCAATTCATGGATCTAGAAGCAGGAAACTTGGGAAGGGAGTTCCTTCTGTGACATCAACACCCACCAAGAACCTAGGTTGAGAAATTTAACCCTTAAGGGGTGAAAATGGGTGCATGTGTTTTTGTCCTAACGCTGAAGACTGATCAACATCCAGCCAGTTTGGTGCCTGGGGCCTGAAGCACTGGGAGGGACAATGCTCATGGGATGTTGATGTGCATGGGGGTGGGTTGATGTGCATGGGGTTTTGATGCACATAGAGAGTTGTTGTGCAGGAGAGTTGTTGCGCAGGGGGGGGGCTGTTGCACATGGGGGCTGATGCACATGGGGGTTAATGCACATGAGGATGTTACACTTGGAATGTTGATGGGCATTTGGGGGTTCATGCGCATGGGTTGTTGATGTGCATGGGGGTTGTTGTGCATGGAGGGTTGTTGAGTATGGGAGATGATGTGCATGGGAGATTATGTGCATAGGGGAATGTTGCTCATGGGGGTTGCACATGAGAGGTTGATGTGCATGGGGGATGATGTGTATAGGGAATGTTTCGAATGGGGGTTGCGCATGAGAGGTTGATGTGCATGGGGGATGATGTGTATAGGGAATGTTTCGAATGGGGATGTTGGTGAGCATCAGAGGGGTTAATGTGAATTATTTATTTATTTATTTTCCTAATTTATACCCTGCCTTTCCTCCCCTACAAGAGGGAGCCCAAGGCGGCTAACATAAGAGAAGAATAAAACACCATTAAAATCGCTAATAAATACAGGTTAAAACATAATTAAAATACAATTAAAATACAATTAGAATAAATAAAAAGACTAAAAACAATTAAAACAAGCTAAAAAACATTGGTTAAAAACAATAAAATAAAACAATAAAACAACTGCCCCCCAACCTCTGCCCTGTTTAAAACACTTCTTTTAAAATAAAAGGTTTTAAGGCTCCGCCTGAAGCTCTGTATGTACATGGGAGGATGTTGCTTTTGGGAGGTTGAAACGCATGGGGATTCATGTGCAGGGGGGTTGATGTTCATGGGGGGATGTTGCGCACGGGGAATGTTGCACATGGGGGTTGATGTGCATGGGGGATGATGTGCAGAGGGGATGTTGTGAATGGGCCAGGGTGATCATATGACTGGGAAAACCAGGATTTGTCCAGATTTTTAGCCTCCTGTCCGGGTGTCCTACATTTTGGCTTCATTGTCCTACATTTTGGCTTCATTTTTAACTTCAAGATGGTGCACAGTACCCCATCATGTCATATGTCATTGGATTTGTATTGAAGAGCAGAATCCAATGCAAACATCAGTTTTGAGATATCTCCTTCCTATCAAAAATTATGGCCAAAAAACCAGAAAAACAAAAATATAAAAACAAAAAAAATACATTTCTTGGCAATTTTTTAAGCGGGTAGGAATTTTGGGTTGGGGTGGTAGGAATTTTGCCCTGGGGTAGCAATTTTGGCCTTGGGTTTCAGGAATTTTGGGTTTGGCATCTGGTCACCCTGGAATGGGGGATGTTGATGCGCATCAGGCTGGTTGATGCGCATCAGGTTGGTTGATGCGCATGGGAGGATGTTGCTCTTGGGAGGTTCACATGGGGATTCATGTGCACATGAATCAGAAGTTGCACATGGGGATTCATGTGCAGGGGGTTTGACGTGCCTGGGTGGATGATGCACATGGATAAATGATGCGCATGGGGGTTCATGTGCATTGGGGGATGTTGCGCATGGGGACTGTTGCACATGGGGAGTTGATACACATTGGGGATTATGTGCAAGGGGGTGATGATGCACTTGGGGGGATGGCACACGGTGGTATTTTACTCCCACAACACTGGTAGATTTTTCTAGTTAATAGTATAAAGAATATTGTCATGGATTTGGTGTCTGGAGTGGGGAAAAATCTTACTATTGAAATGAGGTTCAATATCTTGGTATGATGAAAAAGCAATAATTCTGTCAAATTCCACTGTACATTGGCAAGAATCAAAGGTACTCCCCAGTTAGGAGGGAAGCATTTTTGTTCTGAACCTCCAGTGTGATGAACAGGTGGTGTTAACAAGACCGCAAACCCTGCACCTGTTTTCCCTACTTGCTTGCCATATTGGAGATCTGGAGTTGGGAAATATAGCAGGGACTTTCTCTGACTTTCTCGGTTCAGAGGCTGGACTTGCTTAAAAATATTTCTAGGCTGTTTGTAAATGCTCATGGATTTCTGAATCCATTCCAATTTCTTTCACCCATCTGTCCAAACTGTTTGGAGTGAAACCAAGCAGTCCTGTTCATCAAATCCTAAGCTAAGAAGTGATCTGTGAGAAACACAGAGCACACAAATCACAATCACCATGTATTTAAAAGGAAAGTTGTGTTGGAAGTCCAAGTTATGTTCCCTACGTATTGTTATATTCTTAACATTTCCTCCATGAGTGGGAGAAGTTCTGCTTGCAGTCGTATTGCGAGGGAGTTGCGGGCCACACCAGGTTACGTGGTGTGTGCAAGGGGTAACACCACTACGGGTCAAAATTTGTAAAATCACCATTTCTAGGAATAATACCACAATGCCATATATCAATAGATGCATAACTCCATGCAAAAGTTAGTATAGTAATTTTAATAATTAATTAACAATTTTGATCTAGTATATCAAAAGTTATAGCCAAAGTTCCAGAGGGGATGGGCCGATGAGGTATTGTCATACCCACCACCTGGGGTGTTGCCACATCCCCTGCATGGAAGGAGGTCCATCATGTGGCAAAACACTGGATGACATATTGGGTGATGCAAATCCTAGCGACACCACTCTCTGTTTGCTCTGGGTTAGAAGGTCAATATTTTTGTTGTTCATTCCTGTTGCATCCCCTTCACTCCCTAAAAATCTGTTTCTGGGGGTTGGATAAAAAATATTAGAAAAATATCAAGCCAATGCTAACTTTCCCACCTACACAGCTCTGCCAATGGGAACATGCACTATATTCTACAGGGGCAATCATGGGATATCTTAAAGGAAATTTTGATTCCTTGTTCTGGGGCAAGCTTCAGAAGGTCTTCTCAGATCTGCACTGTTCATTTTTTCTGGTGCAAAACCAAGGACAGTAAGGGAAAAGGAATAGGTCTAGTATTAGAGGGCTCAGGTTAGTATTACGAAATAGGGCTAGAATACCCTTTCCCATTTAGTCTCCTATTCCCATGCCCATTGGAGACACTCCCCAGTTACACCCTCCTGCCCATTTCTCCCACCTTGGTGCTCCACATTGGCTTCCTTGCACACCACAAATAGCCAGCTCCGACTGTGAGGTAATGGCTCCGGTTTCAAAATGGCTGCTGGAAATCTGCTGTAGGTAAAACTATATGGCCATTTACAGCTGTTAACCAGCAGGCCAGGGTTCAAGACCCGTGTCCCCACAAGACAGGGAGAGCTCCTGTCCTTAGCCCAGCTCTGCGATGCAGCTGGAACCAATCATATTGGCTCTGCCCTTCTATTGGACTATTTCAGTGGCGTGGAGAGGGGGGATTTGCTGCTTGGGTAACAGCCTATCCTCCATATCAATCTACCCAGGCCTTTGTGTTTCGCATACAGTGTCAAGCACGATACCATAGTCTTTCAAGACTGATTGATGCCACGTTACAGCAGTTTAGATAGGATTGGACCATTAAGATGGAGCTCAACATTCAAGAGACTTGGGGCAGGAGCCCATCCCATTAACCTGTGAAGCGGCATCATGAAGCCTCACCTTGTAATCTGTAGTTCATGAACGTATTTGCAGTTGTTGAATGACTGCATGTAGTGCTACTCCTGTATTTAGCCAGTACTCAAGTGGCTCTCCAACAAAAAGCCGCACGTTGTTGTTTCTGCCATTCCTCATTTAGATCACATTCCAACAGCTTTTTCCTAAGACAAGATGCCAAGAAATTCCCATGTTAGATTTGCTATCTAGTTTTACCTTGTGAGAGCCGTTACTTCCCACTTTTTTTTTGCATTAATGCCAGCAAACAGAAACCTATTTGTGAGAATTACTGCTTAAGGTGATTCTTCCAACATATCCCCCAAAGCTTTTCTTTTCAAGGTAAAAATCCTTCAAGTGGATGTCAGAGGTCAAGAGATATAAAGATTTCTTTGGAAGTAAGTGCATAAAAGAAACATCTAATTGTCTTTATAACCAGAGAGGAAACAGCTCCAAAATGCCCTTTAAAGCTGTTAAAGTGAAGAGTGAAGACATTTGGGGAGACAACTAAAATGTCAATTTGTTATAGCCTTTGGCTCAGCCTGCTCCATGCCTTCAACTATATTTTTGTACACACTGCTCTGTTTACAGCCTTATAACTATTTACTCATCACCATCAACCATGTAATTTAACTTGGGGAGAAATATCACTTGTAGATACTATAATTATTTGTGCCTTGTTTATGTTATACAAAAGGAGGAATTTTACGATCCTCATTAAATGAATCCCAAATGCGCAATTATGTTCTGCTGTATGTTGCATTGATGTTTGTGGTGGAAACTGGAATTGCAACTACCTTGAAATGTAAAAAAAAATGTGACTGTAACACATGCAGTGGAAAGAGCATGGCTTTGAGGGAATTGGTTGCCAACCCTGATAGCGTGGTATTGTTATGTTGCCTTGCTTGATCTGGTAGTTTACCTATAGGGAGTCAGTGAGTGTACGGTGTAAGTGGCCGAGGGCTATAGCCTGAAGGGGGCAAAACACTAAGTTTTGCCAGAGGGGGACAAAGTACTCCTCCCCTCTGAGCCATTATCTGGTGATGTGTTAGAGCACTGGTCTGGGAGCACTATGCCTGCACACCAGCAGGGAGGACTCTGAGTAGCAACTGCAGCATGCACGCCATAGGTTCACCACTACTGTGCAAAAGCTGTGCATTCCCCTGCAATGCACCTTTCTGAAAGGAAAACAAGATGGTTTTCTTTGATGAAGCATCAAGATATTTTTTCTCTTTAGCATGCCGTTTTCCAGTGAGATAACACTTGGAGGTGGAATGTGCCAAATGATGGATGGGCTATTGGAGTGACCTCTGATTCCTGGGAATTCAGGTGGAAACAGAATTGTTGCATCAAATACAAAATCCCCCTCTGAGGACATTTAAGCAGCTGGTTATCAGGTGTGAACATTTCCTATACCAGTGTATTTTGCAGGAAAGGCTAAGGTGTTACATTAATAAGTCAGCCAAACATTGTACAGTATATATGAACAGGCCTTACAGATGCTCCCTGTGCTCAGCATGCTAACAAATGCCAGGTGATCACAATGTCCCATGAGGTTAGGGAATGGACAGTAGAGTAGCATAGTGTGGGGATCAGCCCCGGCTGCCATGAAGGAGGGTAACATGCTGCCCCAGCTCCCAAAAGGCAGACATGCCACTGCACATGACTTTGAAGGAGCCACAGCTGCCTCAAGTCAGCACAGTACAGAGCCTGAGTGTTTTGTGTGGGAAGAAACTGGTTGGACTGCAGTGCTCATCGCAACCTGGGGAGTCTGCCTTCTGGGGGGTGACCACATAATGCTTGGCTGCACTTTCTTGGGAATGATAAAACTTTATGGGGCCCAGGTGTCAAAGGATCTAGCTACACTACTGGGAATGGAGAATGTCAAAGTCTGGCCACACAGATTTATAACAACGGTCATGCAGATTTGCAGTCTTGGGACACTCCTACATCCATAACCAATCCTGGAACTTCAGGGCAGGATATTGTCAAGGGAAACTTTTATCCGCTCCTGTGGGCTTAACTCATAGCCCAATCTTAAACTTTCTGTGTGTCCTTGTCCATGGTCCTCCACCAGCACTGATTGTTTTAGCTCCAGTCACAAAAGGGAATGAAATTCCACTGGCCTGTATTTTCCTGTCTGAACTGGAGCTTCTCCCACTGATAGCTAGGGTGAGTCAGTGGAAGAGTTGGGGAGTGGCTGGAAGGCAGAATGGGGCATAGGATCAGTGCAGTTGATATCCTAACCTCCCTTCCAAGATTTGATCTGGTGACATGGGTCAAAACATGAGACAGCAAAAAAGTTGTCAGAGATCCAATAAACAGCATCATGGAGGCCTACCTTCAGGTAAAAGAACAATTGTTCCCTTACCTAGAGGAGACTTCAGTGACTGACCACCACCACTATCATAAATCACAGCAGTTGCCTTTTTGGTACCCATGCATCAATGGGGAGCAAAAAGGATGACTTTGGGCTGTACTAGCTCTGAACACTGTTTAGAGCTAGCAAAGGATGCATGGAAGTTTTCTAAGAAGTCTCTCAATGCATCTCATTACCCTTCCTCTCTTCCCTTTATCTCCTCAGCATTCATTTCACCCATTGTAAACATCTGGATAGTAAGCTCTGCAGGAAAAGCATCATTTTTGTTTCTTTAACTGCATCTGTTACTCTGTAAAACAGCATGTATTTTGATGGCATCATATTAATAATAACAGAAGCTCTACTATAGCCAGGTTTTCTCCCTGACACAATTAAAGGGATTGGTGCTGAACCAAGTTAACTGCTTCCTATTAGCTTCAAACGTTACATTTCAAACATTCAGGCTGCAATCCAGAGCAAACTGCACTCTCCTAACTATTCTGTATCCAGAGCAGAAAGTTCTGCTGAATCCAGAGAGTCAGGAAGCCTGGGCTGCACTAACTGCTCCAGAGCATGCTAAGTAATTGACACAAGGGGAAGACTTGCTCCTGAGGAGACACCCCTCAGATCACACTGAACAAGGAACAGCTGTGGTGCCTACAGTGGTGACATGACTCTGCACATCACCTGGTGCGGAAGTCTGTGTGTCATCCCTGGGATGCCGCCCCCCCCACCTGGACTGCACAGTCACCAAAGTTGGCGCCTGCGCAGTTGTTTCTGAAGCCAACTGGCTTCAGAAAGAGTACTGCGCAGGCACCATCTCTGACACCTGCGCAGTACTTTTCTGAAGCCTTTTGGCTTCGGGGGAGACTGTGCAGGCGTCAGAGTTGGTGCCTGTGCAGTACTTTCTGAAGCCATTCGGCTGCCGCTCCGCCTCCTGAGTGAGGCCGAATGGCTGTGCAGAGGCGCGGACTTTCTCTGCTCTAAGGAAGTCTCCTCTGAAGCTGTTCGGCATGCTCAGTGTGTTTCTGCACAGTGCACCTCAGATGGCCATTCAAGCCAGCTCCTCAGACAAGTGGAAGCTTCTGGCTGCTGCTCCGCCTTGGAGCAGGCCTGAATGGGGGTGCTGACGCCCGGGGCCTGCCAAAGGACAATCAAACTCCTCCGGCACATCACCCCATACGGAGCGCATCACCCAGTGCAGCCCACACCAGCCGCACCAGTCTGGTGACGCCACTGGGTGCCTGCCTTATAAGGAGTCCCTGATGAGATGCCAGTACATTCTACAGTGAATACAAGGGGCTTCTTGGAGTGGCCTGCTGTATCCTGAGGTTTGTGGGCAGCCGTAGTTTGTTCCATATCCTGAGGTTGAGAGGAAGGGGTTGCAGCTAGGCTGGCCAAGAACTCAGATTTTTGGTCAGCACTGCCATTCTTACTCGGGCCTTATCATGGACCCCAATGGGTCTACTCATTACTATACCTGCTCCTGAGGTGGTATAACTCTGAGGGCTGGAAGAGGGCATTTCTGCCTTGGAAACAGGCTTTGGATACAGAGTAACTGCTCTGCCCCAGGCAATGCTAAACATGCCCTCAACTTGCCTCTCCTGAGCTGCTTAGGCTGTCCCAGTTAGGGCAGAGCAGGTCCACCTCTCTTAGGGCACCCTATCTTGCCTTGCTCTGCCCTAAGCCGCCTTCAGAGTAACTGGGCTGGAGCATCTTGCAGTTGCTCCAATCTAGTGTTAGATAGGGCAACCTAAGGGCTCTTATGTGGACAGATTAGTTGCTCTGGATTGGGCTGTCAGGCTGTCATGAGACAGCCTATATGTTACTGTAAGCTTGTATAGCGACACTATAAACCAAGAACATGTTCACTTGACAAAAAAAACGGCATCCATCAGTCTTGAAAGACTATGGTATCATGCTCAGCACTGCATGCGAGGCACAAAGGCCTGGGTAGATTAATATGGACGATAGGCTGTTACTCAAGCTGCAAATCCCCTCTCCATGCCAATGAAATAGTCCAATGGAATGGCAGAGCCGATACAATTGGTTGTCCATATCTGTGTCCAGCGAGGCCAGCACATGTCCTGGAACAAGTCCCATGCTGGCTTGGGGTAGGGTTACC
Organism: Cryptoblepharus egeriae; assembly: GCA_030015325.1. Lineage (NCBI taxonomy): Eukaryota > Metazoa > Chordata > Lepidosauria > Squamata > Scincidae > Cryptoblepharus > Cryptoblepharus egeriae. The sequence continues at coordinate 62,636,330 of JAREYC010000001.1, read as the reverse complement.
ATAATTCTCTTCCACAAAATTGGGACTCTGTCCCATTTGCAAGTATGTGAACACAATCCCCCAAAATCGGGGTTGTCCCTGTTTTTCAGGACATGTTGGCAACCCTAGGTTGGGGGTGTCACAAAAGTGGTATAATGCTTCACCATTCTTGGGGACACACACACACGCACTGGTTTCCCCCACACCAAGGGAATGGAAAGTGGTGAGTTATGCTGGCCTAAATTGGTTAGGATTATGCCTAACCTGTCCTAATAGTGGCGTCTTCACCTTCACTAAACAGACTATGGAGGGTTAGCTGCTAGAGCCACATGTATTCACACATAAAATTTAAATGAATAGATGTCCAAAATGGAGACTGACTCTGATTTCAAAAGGAATATCATTAACAGAAGTTTCTTTCACATTCAAAAATCTGACCCGTCTCATACACAGAGGTGCAATGTGTCAGACCATTAATATCAGCTATCAGGCCACACATTGCTTGTCATGCTTCATTTATCTTGATTTATGGCTAAATAAGAGAATTTGGAAATAAAACCCATGCATGTGTTTTATGTACCTTGTCTGTGTGTGTCCATGCGTGTGCAAGCACGTGCATCAGATGATTTTTTTCTAAAATTTGAGAGAAAGAGAGAGAGAGAGTGCAGAAGATATCTGCAAACAAGGACATATAAAAATGCATGAAGAGCAGTCCAATGTGGATTTAAGTATTTAGACAATTTACTGAAGTTAATCTGTCCTTAATCAAATTTAATCTGACATAAATCTCCCTTCTTATTGCCATTCAGAACAGGAGGGCTTGTCATGATAGAAAATAAGTGTCTTGATTATTTGACTTTGGCTGCAATCCTAAGCTCAAGTTAGGCCGGCCCAACTTAAATCCTATGCTGACCTATGCATGTTATAACTTCTATGCCAACCTATGCATAGAAGTCCTATGTTGACCTGGGGATGTCACAAAAGTGCCGTAATGCACTTCTGGCTCTCTCCTGGGGGGTGGTTTTAGGCCTGTGCACAGGCACACACCAATCTCCCCACACCATCACAGGAAGATGGAGCTGCGCATTGCCACTCCTTTTTTCTCTGACTTTCTCCTCTGACTTAAACTGCAGAAGACCCATAGAGGCTTCTGCAGCCTCACCTTGGACTCCTTCCCCTCCCAGGGTGGAGCAACAGCCGCCTCCCAAGTCTGGATTGCACTGATAGATTTATTCACTATAAATGTGAATTATATAAATTATATCTAATTTAAATTGCATAGTCTTGTGGGCTAGACTATGTAGTGTGTATGTGTGTGTGTGTGTGTCATTGTGAACTACTGCACTTCAAAATTCACCTCTTATACCACTTGCCCTCAGGAATCTGGGTGTCCTCATTAGGCAACAGGGAGGGAAGATTTCCAAGGCAGTCCCTCTGTACCTAACTACACCTTCAGTGGTGGCCATGATTTCTTATGTTTAACCTTGAATAAGAGAGAAAAGGGAGGAAAGTGAGCATCAAGTTCAGGAGGCCCTGGCCTCAATCACCACAAGAATAAAGAAGCAACAAGAAAAATGAACCATGAATACACTAGAAAATGGACAATGCTGAAAGAAAATTACTTCATACAAATAATTCAAAAACATAGGGCACAGTCCTAACAAATTTAGGCTGGCCTAACTTACACGGAATATATTTCTGTGGTGGTGTGGGGAGCGCAGTGTGGTGTGGTGTGCGCAATGTGGTGGTGTGGGGCAATGGCCTAATCCCCCGCCCTCAATGAGTGTGGCAGAAGTCCTTCACGGCACTTTTAGGACACCACCTGGTCAGCACAGGACTTTGGTTGAGGCTTATGCCAGCCCGTCTGCAGGATGGCACAGACTGATTAGGATAGCACAGGCTGATCAGATGACTGGAAATGCCTGGAGACCCCTAGAAAAGGGGGGCTAACCGGAAAGGGGAACCCCTCCTCCAGAATTGTCAGGACATTTCTGGGCCATCTGGCCCTTTAAATCTTTTTCTCCACTCTGGGAAGGCTCTAGCCAGAGGGGAAACCAAGAGGTGAGACCAGGAGGAGGTTCCTTTCCCACCTCCTGGTTGGCCAGCAGGCCACCAGCCTTGCACGGGAGAGCCCACTCTCCTACCTGCCTCTCCAGCCCCCTTGCCATTCTCTCTGCAGCCAAGTGCCGGCTGCTAGAGGCCCCCACAGGCCCCCCTGCTGCTTGCACAGCCATCCAGGGGGCTTCCAAAGTTGAGCACTGGCTGCTGGAGGCCCCCTAAGACCCTACATCACCTCTGTGGCCCTCCCTGCTGCCCCTGCCAGTCCCCACTATCCCCACCCACAACCCCCCACTGATGCCACCACCAAGTGCCACCTACCTACCTTTCCTCCCACCTACTTACCTTTACCCTCTTCCTCTAACCTTCCTACCTTTCCTCCCATCCCCTTCCCTACTTACCTCTCCCTCCCCCGTACTTACCTCTCTCCTTCCCTATGATGGTAAATAGAAATGTACATAGCCTTGTAGATAGATCTGTAAATAAGAGATGTAGTCATGTTTTGTGAAATGTAACAAGACAGCATGAAGAAAATTGTAAAGGGTGGTAGAATGGGCAAGGTGGTAGAATTTATCTATTAAGACAATAAAAAATTCATTACATCCCTAAAAATTCATGATTTCCCACCCCATCCTCTTCCCTTTTTACCTCTCCCACTCCTATCCCCTTCCCTACTTACCTCTGCCACCCCATCCCCTTCCCTACTTACTTCTGCCACCCCATCCCCTTCCCTACTTCCCTATCCCACCTCCCTTCCCCTTTTCTCCTTGACAGGAGAATATCAATAGGAATTGGAGGTTGTCATAAGAAACTTTCTTGATAATGTTAATTATCAAGATAATTAACTGCAAGATAATGTTGCAGTTTTTGATTTTTTCTGAAATGGGAAATTAACAGCCCAATCTTATGGCTCATGACGAGCAGCAGAAGTTCGACACCACCACAAATCCCATACTGCTGCAAAGTGTGAGGGAGATAGCAACAAAGGGGTCATTTGGGGACAGAGAAGGATGGTTATTTCCCGATGGCAGTGATGTGAGGTAGGAATTGATCCACAATTTTTTTAACCCACCCAATCCCCTTCTTCTCCTTGGACAGCTGGCATAGCTATTGTCTGACCAATGAATCCCGTAGGCCACCAAAGAGTAGCTTTTGAACTTCTTGTTACCCCTCCACCACCTTGGCATTCAGTGCATGTTCCATTCATGTGACTGCATGCTATAGCATGGTAAAGGACATCAAATTTGCCCTGCATTAATGCAGTGCACCACATTCCTGCACAGTCCAAGGTGCGCCACAATCCTGCAGGGAAATTTAGCAGGTGGGAAACCTCCTCCTCTTTGTCCGTTTGCCCTGGGAAAAACAATATGCTTATATGGGTCAACACAAACCACTGCAGGCACAAGTCCATATTGGTCCATGTCAGAAGATCAGGTCTGTTCAAGACTAACCTGCTTTGGTGGATGTCCTCCCCTATGCCAGTGCACACAGGAATGCTCTGACATAGCACATCAAGGGCGTTCAGGTTGCCTTGCTCACTTGGTCTAGATGAAAGTTGGTGAACTTTTTTTTGACAGTGCAAATAAGTTGCGCTTATTTTGAACTGCAGAAGTATCTCAAGTGCCTGAAGGGTTATGCCGGGATGAGCCCTTATTTGTAATGTCCCAAAGAAACAGCAAGAGACCTAAAGAGCTCTCTCATTGCACTGTCAGTAGTCTTTTGGTTTTAAGAGCCAGGATGAAAGTAAATGAGATGAAAAAGGGAAGAAAGAGAGTAAATGACTTGGGCAGCTCCTGTTTCTCCCTTTTAAATTCACTAAAGGCATTGAAGGCATTTTTCTTGTAGGAAAAAGGTTGAAGTTATGGGATGAGACCCCTTTGATAGGAGTTATGTAAGAAGATCTTTCAAAACTGGATCATAAAATATTCCAGGGTACTTTCCCCATAAAAGCTAATAAAATTTGCTTTATTGCCTGAGAGCAACACGAAGTATCCATTAGGAATCCCATTTCTTGCCTGTGTGTATGTGTATGTGCATATGTATGGATTGGAGGAAGAATTATATATAACAAATGGAAATAGCAGCTACAGGCAAAATTCACCCATGGCTAAGAACACGATGCTTAGGAAGCAACCATAAATATAGATGAGACTTTCAGCTTCATGGCCAAAGAGGAGATTGTGGCATCAATTTAGAGGCAGCCCTCCCTTATGCGGATAAAAAAAATTATATGAAGTCTGGGGCAGGATTTATTAAAAAATAAATTGACACCATTCCTGCAGATTGGAGTGATAAATAACTGAAAGGCAAGTCTCCATGAAATATTGGTGCATAATTAAAAAAATGAGCTACCCTGGTTAATTTGATTTACAACATCTCCTTAATTATAAGTGCCTTTAACTCTAATTTAAGATGAGGTTTCTGTGTAAGGTTTTCTTCACTACAAGCATCAGCTAATAGGAAAATTGACTATTATTCTGTCTCCCTTGGTTAAAGACAGAGGAGAGGCAGCCACTCCAAGGGTAAACAAGATGGAACTGCAGTTCCAAATCAAAGCTGAGAAGAAAGGTGATGTTGGACTTTTTGAATAAAAAGGTGTTGACTTGGGCCAATTTTGATAGCTAAGCATGAGAAGAATCTTTTGAAATTAACATCTTCCCTCTATTGTGATCAACATAAGGATGTTATTATTTTAAGGTTGCCAATTAATGAATGGCCAAAAACACGGTTGGTGTCACCTTCCTCTGAGTCCCAATAACACAAAGGTCTCAAGTTTGTTAAATGCAACACTGATTTTACAACTGAATAAATAAAATAAAATGCACAGGTGGAATGTGTCATGACCAAATTATAAATCTTTTGAATTCAAACTATTAGGAATTATAAGCAACCAAGTCCAGGGTTTCTCTGTATCTTAGGCTGCAATCCTTAAGACACTTTCCTGGGAGTAAGTCCTTTTGAACAAAATGGGGCTTACTTTTGAGTAGACATTCTCCCAGAGACATGTCACAGGATAAAGGACAATAAGTAACTGTATACAGTACCTCTGAACATGGAAGCAGCAATAACGCAAAAGAGCAATGATTCATAGATAAACTTGGGTTGGTGGTGGTGCAGCTGAGCCCTAACACCATACCATGGAAGAAACATTCATTGGGACAGCAACCATAGCACAAGATCAAACTGGAAAGGATTAGGAAAAGAAAGTAGAGAATCAATCTGAATTTGAATTGAATGGAGGCATTTATTGAAGTACAGAAACTCCCTTCTGAAATCCAAATCTTAGTTAATCTAGTCACTTTGTTCACTGAGTTCAAGTATGTGTCACCTAACTAGCTAAATAAAGATGTCAGTACTATCTCTGCACTTGCAAACCTGTTGATTGCCTGAAAATCTTGGGGTAACTTGCAATACCGGAATGTGTACTGTGTATTCAAATCCACTTAGGACTCATGTCCAGCAGATGGCACTAATTTTACTTATTCAAAGTATACATCTGTGAAGCTATTGGGCACAATGCCCAATGATCAGAGTTGGCTATAACGCCACTGCATTTCAACCACTGCTATTCCAATTGTGTTTCCAAATTTGCATGCCTGCCAAATTATGAGCTTACTGGAGGCCGCTTGCTTTAACATATCTCAGTCCAAATACGTTGAAGTGAGAAAAGGAGCCCAAGGATAAAGCAGGCAACCAGAACCAAACAACACAAGTAAAGAGGATGCATGCTAGGACCATATGGGAGAAGGTAGTTTTTCACATTGCCTTGACTTCTAAACCACTTAAGCATTAGTTCAGTTTAAATGGCATGTGCTCAAAGCCTCTATATGTTCCATGCTGCAGGAAAGAGCTCCCCTGAAGGACAGCCAATTCCATACAGATAACATGAAAAGGATCCCTTAGATATGATATTTGATTCTGTTTTTCTGGCACTATACATGCAACACATGAGAGCAGAGTCACCATATATCCTCTTTTTTAAACCTTGTGTCTTGGAAAAAAACCTTCAATGTCCTCCTTTTCCTTGTAAGCAGGCAGAATGTAGCCATCTTATAATTAATAGATGTAATAAATTATATGTAATAGTTTTAAATTTAATAATAAGTAATGGAGTGTTTAAATTAGCCACCTGAAAGCAACACATATGGGTGTTTTTAGCTTTTATTTTCTTATGCCCTGTGTGTGTGTGTGTGTGTGTGTCCTATATTTTGGAGGGCATTGACTTTTTGGATTATGACACATCGTCACCCTGCATGAGGGTGCCCTCCTGACTATGATGTCACCAACAAAGGTGAGGGAACAAGCCAGCAATAGATGATGGTGATGCCCCATTTGTGGAATTTCCTTCCCCTGGAATTAAAAACAACTCCCTCTCGGGAGCATTTGGTGGGACATCAAGCTTTTCCTAAAAGCTTTTAAATAATAAGCTTTTATTTAAATAAATAAAATTTAAATTTTATTTATTTATTTTAAATAAATAAAATTTATTTAAAATTTTAAAATTTAAATTTAAATTTAAATTTTTTTTTAAATAAAAAGCTTTTAATGCTCTGAATATTTTTAACAGTGATCCTGGGTGTTTTTTTTTCAAATGTTTAATTCATGTATTGTTTATTGTTTTTAATTGTTTTTCATTTAATTGTTTTTAATTGTCCCTTTGCTGTAGGAGATAGATAGATAGATAGATAGATAGATAGATAGATAGATAGATAGATAGATAGATAGATAGATAGATAGATAGATAGATAGATAGATAGAAGGAAGGAAGGAAGGAAGGAAGGAAGGAAGGAATTTCAGTACCTTGTTAACTGTGACTGCTTTGGTAACTGTGTTGGTCCCATCCATCACTAAACATTTCTTTAACTTCTCAAAGAAAGTAAGCTTCATGGCCACAGAGTATTATAAAATAGTTGCAAGGTAGAAAAGTCATTGTGAGGTTACCTACAGGGTCTATAGAGGAGCTAGTTAAATTTCCATTTTTGGCCTCTATTTTGGCTCCAGGGATTGTGTGTTCCGTTGGAAACCTAATTCAAAATTTATAGTGTTTTGTGAATGTACGTATTTCCCTGTTTTTCTCTCCTGCATTTCTTCACTGTTTCATGATAAACTTGAGCACAGCCAACCTTCAGTAAGGAGAACTAGTTCACAAGTGTTACTCACAATGTCTGAGGGTTTTAGCAGCCCATTAGGGTTTCCATCGTGGCCCATACTATACCTGACATATCCCATACAAATAATTGTGTTGTCCCCATGCCTAGGAAGCAACAGAGATCCTGCAACAGAGCAAAGGAGCTGCCCAACCAATTGACTATTGTTGCATTTTTCATTTGCAGCTGCTTCTCCCCCGTTCTATTTGATTTAGGAGTATAGTTGCCAAAGGGAGTGGAGTCAGTGGAATCTGAAGTTTGTCAGTGCACTACCTTAGGAAAAGAAGGTGGTGTCTTGGGAAAACACCACAAATGGAAGAAGAGATTCAGGATCCAAACCTATCCTTCCACTAACCTAGACCATGTAGTGAGAATGACATCATGTACATTGTTTGTATGCTGCAGATAGTAACCGGATGGCCCAGGACAGGCAAGGGTCTTTTTGAGGGGTAACTCACCAGTACTAATGGCATTTCTGCAGTGAATATGGCACCTCTGTTGCCCCCCAAGCAGACATGCTTATGATTACAAATAACATCTTCATGGTGAGTACCACCACCTTTATTTCTAGAAAAAAGCACTTACAAGTAAGTAAAAATCTATTTTCACTTTCTTCCTTATAGGCCACAGGGCCTTCAGTGGATCTCCTTGGAAGCCTTGTCTAGCTGTTCTACTGGCATAGGTCCAAGGGGTCTTCTGGGAAATGGATCCAGGCTAGGAAGAAGATGTAGGAAAAGGAGAATGTAATAAAACAATTGAAGACCTCTTTGCCAGTAGGAAAAGGACCTCTCTTATCATCCATCCTATTTGGTGTCAGATACTTCCCCCTGTACCAGTTCATCGACTCTGGCAGAGGTTGGGTGTTCTAGTGGTAGAGATGTGTGGTCACCACCAACCTTGCATACAGGCAGCCCCACTGCACACATTGTGGCTGCATTTGCAGCATCGATGGAGTGGGTCTTCCAATAATACAACACTAATTCTGTCAGCAGAAGTCTCCCATGGGATTGGGCTGTTAGTATGCTATCAATCCAACTGACACACTAGATAGAAAGAGTTTGTGATCCAATAGTCAGGATCACCCAACTACTGGTATATTGCATTGTGATGAAGTTTGCATCATGATGACGAAGACTAAGGATGAAATTCAGAGTAACTATGGAGAGTCCTTGCTCCGGTGTAAGAACAACTTAGTCTGGATTGCAATATGAATTTCCCATAGGTTTTCACTTGGTGGTACAGTAACTACGGGTGTACGTAATGTCTCTTATGTGCTCCCATAGTTACTCTGGATTGCACCCTTAGCTGCAAAGCTAAGTAGCCAAGGAGCAGCAGACTCATATATGTCAAAAAGGGTTTGAAAAGCAAACCCAGGAAGGAGAAGCAGTTGCCTTAGCTAGTTGCAGGGAGAGAAGCAAGGAAAGAGCTGAGATTATCTTCCCAGTGGATTTGAAATGCAGCTCAGCAGGTGCTTCAGAAGCAGTTTGCAGTACCCCTCAAGGGAACACTGCAGGGAAGAAAACTCGAAAAAGAGCAACCTGCTATCTGTCCAGTGTTGACTAGTAAAGTAATTTTTTGATAAAAGGAAAACAGGCTCAGTGGTCACTGAGCGATCTTACAAGTGGCGGCAGCAAGATTGGAGAGATGATGGGAAAAAATGTTGTCTTAATGGGGAATATTGAAATTATCTGACCTCACTTTTGATAACCAGAATTCCCATAGGGAATCATAGAGGCAACTGTGGGCTAAGTTCATCAATATAGTTTCTTTGTGGTTTGATGCCTCTTGGTGAGGCCTGGTCTGTCTCCAGCTACAGATGGGTGCCTCTATTGTTCAGCATCCCATGAAGTGCACAGAAGAAGACAACTTGATTCCTCAGGAATCTCATGCAGCTCTTGACTGAATTTCCAGTGAAGTTGGTGTGGAAGCCAAGGTTGAAGGTACTTCTTTGAGGTTCATTTGAAAGTCAGGAGAATCTCAGGATATGGCTGTGTTTACACACAAATTTGCTGACCAAGCAAGGTGTGATTGGTGATGGACTTTACTAAAAAAATGCAAGGCTTCTTTTATGCCAACCAGAAAATTGGGGGAAAGGGGTTTGTTTTGAAGAACCAAAGCCTGATGTTTCCCTGAAGGTCTGTTGGATCTGAAACTTCCAAACCCCTATGAACATATCTGGCTGGTTCACTTCAGTTCAAGTTTAACATTCAATAAAATTGTGGCCCATTTACCCATATTTACTTGAATCTAACATACCATCAAATCTAATGCACACCCTGATTTTAAAAGGCTTGACATTAAAAAAAGTTTACTGGCAATTGTAATGTGCAACTGCAAAGCAGGTGCAAAATTTAATTTTACTCCATACAACAATGAGTTTTTTATATATATAAAACAATGAGTTATATATTCTTCTACATATATAAAAGAGAAAAGTCACTGACTCATCACGCCCAGCCAAAACCGGTGCGCCTAGAAGTGTGAAATTTGGGATGGGTGTTCCTTCCATGATAGAGAAAGTCACTAAGAACCGGTTTTCAGAAATTCCAACTGGAAGGGGGTGAAATGGGGCACAATGTGTTTTCCTTCCTATACCTTGCATTGAGGAATTGGTGACTGAGGGATGCTCTGCCCTACCCCACCAGGTTTCCCCCCCCCCCTTGAAGCAGGAAATTCGGGGAGGGTGTTCCTTCTGTCACATGAACACCCACCAAGAACTGATGTGGAGAAATTTAACCCTTAAGGGGCTGAAAAGGGTTGCAACATGTTATTGTGCTATACTTAATATGGAAGACTGACCAACATCCAGCCAGTTTGATACTTGGTGTCTGGTACACAGGGGGGATGTTGTTCGGAGCATGCTGTGCATGGGGTGTAGCGCATGGGGGAGTTTATGCACATGGGGTTGATGCGCATGGGGTTGATGCGCATGATGTGATTGGGGGGATGTTGGGCGTGGGGGACAGATGCGCATGGGGGAGTTTATGCACATGGGGTTGATGCGCATGGGGTTGATGCGCATGATGTGATTGGGGGGATGTTGGGCGTGGGGGACAGATGTGCATGGGGGACTTGTGCACATGGGGGTTTGATGCACATGGGGGACTGATGCGTATGGGGGTTTGATGTGCATGGGGATATGATGATCATGGGGACTGATGTGCATGGGGAGATGATGTACATAGGGGTTGATGTGCATGGAGGGATGATGGAGGGATGATGACAATGGGGGTTGATGTGCATGGAGGGATGATGACAATGGGGGTTGATGTGCATGGAGGGATGATGACAATGGGGGATGATGCGCATGGGGATGTTGCACATGGGGGGTTAATGCGCATGGGGGACTGATGCACATGGAGGGTTGATGTGCATGAAATGTTGATGAGCATGGGCGGATGATGCACATGGGGATAATGCACATGTGAGTTGTTGTGCATGGGATGATGTTGCACATGGGGTTTGATGCACATGGGGAAGATGTGCATATAGGGGATGATGTGCATGGGCTGGATGAACATGGGGATGTTGCATATGGGGTGGATGCACATGAGGGGTTGATGTGCATGGGCGGTTGATACGCAGTGGGAGGATGTCATATGTGAGATTTTACTCCCACAACGCGGGTATGCTTTCGCTAGTGATAATAATTATATGACAATGAATTTATATTATGATTTTTACCTAATTGCACTACTTTATACAACAATAGGTTTATGATCACAATCCTATGCTTGTCTACTCAGAATTCAATGCTAATGTGTTCAATGGGGCTTGTTCCCAGGAAAATGTGGTTAGTATTGCATCCATGTTACATTTTTATTACAATAGAGTAAACTATTAAATTAAACACTGACCTATTCTTATAATAAAAATATTGTATTTACTAGAATCTAATGTGCCATTTAATCTAATGGGCAGCCCAATTTTGGAGACTGAAAAAAGGTGAGCATTAGATTTGAGTAAATGTAGTATTATCCAAAATGGCTTGCCTCATGTTTATATGAGATTGGCAGGCAAATGGAACAACTCTTTTTTCCACATACAGAACAATTGTTGAGGGTTGATGCACATGGAGGGATAATGAGCATGGGGGGATGATGCACATGGGGATAATGCACATGGGGGTTGTTGTGCATGGGATGACGTTGCACATGTGTCAACAAAACAATTGTTGACAACAATTGTTGTCCAGCTATTGTAGCATGAAGAGAGTTTAGATCGTTTAGGCAGTTTAGACTACATTTGCCCAAGTGTACTTAAGCCCAGAGGAAGCTGATTAGGGATATAGCAATAGTACTAACAAAGGGATTATCGGCAAACAAAATCAATGAATCGTGGGCTCTGAATAAACTTAAATAAGAAGCTGAAAGATCAGTTTTGATTTTGCAAAAGTGGGGATGCATTCTCTGAAATCTCTGGTCTTTAAAACAATTCTTGAAAGATCAAATGGCAATAATTAGTTTTATACATAAATTTTTGCTCTACAGAATAATTTTCTGGCAAGCAGGACTATATAGAAACATTACTATAGAAAGGAAAGGAAAGCTTTGATTTATCTTGCCAGATTCATTTATTAGGACATGGTTAGCTATAATTTGAATAGCATTCTGTTCCACATAAGAGATACAGCCAACCTCAAAATGTGATTTTTCTTGAGACGTAGGCTGAGGACACTGAGTTTTTTTATGGCATGGAGAGATTTATTTTGGCCATTGCTCACAGCTAAAAAGTGACCTCTTAAGAGAACCAATTTTATTTTCCTTTTTATATAGTAGTTTAGGAAAATACGATCATGTTTTCACCTCTGCTCTGTTATGGATGTTCTTTTCTGGATTCTTAGGAAATCCTTAAGATATGTTGCTGGGATAATAACTGACATTTCCTCAACAGAAGGCCTGTGCTGCCATGCATATTTAAGTGTATATTTTATGCCATGGCAGGAAGAGGAGCTTATAATTCAAATGCAATGGCACATCTCAGGGTTTTTTTTTACCCAGTATACTTATCTTTCCATCTCTGCTTTGCCCTATTTCAATACAACACTTTAGTGTGAAGTTCCAGGTTTGTGGTTCATAATAGAACTTTAACAGAAACCGGTGTTGGGAAGAATCCCGTAGGGCTTGACTTGAGTTGAGTCTAGAGTTACTGACCCCATGATTTGACTTTACTCAAAAACAAGTTATAATGGGGAATTAAGAAGTTCTCGTCATCCCTTCCTGATTCAATAGGACTCAATTCAAGTTGTCACTCATCCCTCCCCCCAAAAAACCAAAAAAATATGTTGCGGCTCTGCGCACAAAGAGCAGCTGTCAGGTGGTGTGCATGCTTAGAAGTCCCCTGTCCACTGTCCCTGCCATTTCCCTCCACCCCACCAGTCAGGCAGCAGTTCAGAAACATGCTGCTGAGCTGAACCATTCCCCTTCTTCCAATGTGTGATCACACCCTGACAGCAGTGAACAAAACCCCTTCACCTTTCCTCCAAAGGCATGGTAGGATGAGGGTGCATCCCCACTTTGCCAGGTGGGAGGATATGGGGTGAGGGCAGTTCCTTCATAGCTGAGAGATAAAAAAGAAGCCAGATGTGGCTCCATGGAAGAAAACAAGTGGGGACATTTTGGCCTGAATGATAGTGTCTCGGTGATGCTTCCCTACCATTCCCCTGCTGCGTCCACCTCCATCCCATCCGAACTGTCAGACATCAGTGCATCAGTGTGCTGACACGAACCCTTCCCTTCCTTTCCACGTGTGATCCTACTCAACAGAATAAACCCCCCTTCACTTCACAGGCATGGCAGGATGAGGAGGGATCCCAGCTTGACCATGTAGGAGGGTGTGGGGCAGGGGCAGCACCAGGCCAGTGTACAAGTGAGTGGGAAGAATCCCTCTACAGGTCCACAGAAGGAAACAAAAGGAGATGTATAAAGCTGAATGCCTTGTCTCTTCATTGTGTTCCATAAACGGTGCCACCTCCACATCATACCGATCTGATTCCTTCCCTTCCCCATGCCATGAATGAAACCCACCCCATGAAACCCACCCCATGAAACCCCATTTCATTCACCCCATGAAACCCAATTTCATTCTGCAATGAAACCCACCCCATTCTATGGGCAAGGCAGGGAGAAGGAGAGCCAGGACACATCCCAGCTAAGCATCTGTGTTTTGTAAAAACTCTTGTTTTTACAAGAGTAAATGGATTGGGAAAACCGCCTTGGGAAAACTAGTCTGAACTATGTAAGATCTAAGAATTGACAGGTTTTAGGAATCTAGTCTGAATTGACAGGCTTTAAAAATCCCCTTGATGTGTGTGTGTGTGTGTGTGTGTGTGTGTGTGTGTGAGTGTGTGTGTGTGTGTATGGATAGATGTAGATGTGAGCAACTTCAAAATGCAGGGGAGGACATCTGCATAAGACATGCAGGTGTCCTCCCCTGCATTTTGAAGTTGCAGGGGACACCCCTTATGTGAAGTTGCTCACATAAGACATGCAGGTGTCTTATGTACCCTGTGAGGCATCTGGTGGGCCACTGTAAGACACAGGAAGCTGGACTAGATTGGCCTTGGCCTGATCCAGTGGAGGCTCTTTATTCTTATCATGGTGATGCTCAGGAGAACCAGGAACATCAGACCACCATGAAAGAAGGGCACGGTGATGATGCAAAGTATGGAATCTGGTGCTGTAAGATGAGTAGCATTTGAGATTGAAAAGAAGTGGCATACCAAAGGCCACCTAGTGAGTTTGTGTCAGAAGTGAGATTCAAACTAGGAAAGTTTTGGTTTAAGAAATGTCCCCAAGGCCATTGATATTGCTGAAGGCTGACCCTGTTTCAACGGGGTTGCCTGGTTAAAACAAATGAACAAGACATCCCTAATCTTTAAAACCATCCTGGGCTCAATGGCTTAGCAGATCTCTGTACAAAGATCGTTAAACATAGCTCAGCAGTCTCATTAGGGGCCATAGGGCTAATTAGCAAGTGCCAGAATTATGCAGCTCACCTCCCTAGCTGGCAGGTAGGCAAACACACCCTGACTGAAAGCCAGTCCACCCAATGGTGCCACCCAGGAGAGCTTTGACGTGAGTGAAGGGCCAACTGGAAATGAAGGAGATTCACTGCATTCAAAGACAGCCACAAAACATTGACTGGCCTCATTATAGGTATGCAGGCAGATAATTTGATTCCATATGCTTGTCAGCTATTAGCTAGCTTGAGAGGGGGGCCAGGGGAAGGTGGGGTGATGTGCTCAGCAGTGAGAAGAAAGCATGGCCCTTCATTATGCAAATCTGCCTTCTTCTTTTTCCTGTTTGCGTACATGTGCGATACAAGCATAAAACGGCTTCGGGTCTGATTGCCTTATGAAAAATGCATATAAACAGTCACTGCTAATCCCACTGAAATCGGAGGGCAGACGTTGCTGGTTGAATTCATTTATAAAGAAGCCAGGGTCTCATCTGGGATAAACAGGATTCTATCCACACATCTTTGCTCCCTTGTTTCAATAAATGTCTCATTGGTGTGTTAAGAGATGCCGTTTGTATTGCAACTAATCAGTTCTATAACTGATAGAGTGCAAGCTCTGGAGTTGCACAGACAATGCCAGCATACCCATGAGGTGAGGTGACTGCTTTAAGGGAGGGAGGTGGAAGGTTAGTAGGGGGTGTCTCCCCTGGCCTGCCACTTGTCCAGCCATTCCTTACTGCAGCAATCTCATTCTCTTGCTCATTCGCCTTGGATTGATGAAGGCAGTGGCATACCTATGTCATTTGGCTTCAAATTTTTTGACACCCCTATTCATCAAAATTATTTAATTCATTCTTATCAGTATTAATTAATACAATTAATTAGAAATTAATTAATATTTTCATATTTTTTTAAAAAAATCACCTTACCCTGAGGTTGCCATACTAACCACACTTTCCTAAGAGTAAGTCCTATTGAACACAACAGGACAGATCAAACAATACATTGGATTGCACCCTAAGCCTCCGTTTTATTCTTTTTTGAGAGGGGGATGAGGCTGCCTTCTGGAGCACTTGTTGCGTTCCACTCTCACTGGATTGGGACCATTAAGGTGGCCTTGCATTCTTTTGTGACTAAACTGAATATGAGCCAAGGAAGCTTTGCTTACTCACAAGTAAACACGGCTGTGTAGGTGCAACAGTTAAAGCTGATGTCAAATACTGAGTCATCGTGACCAGTGCTGATCAATAATTCATTCTCACATTGTTTGGTTGTTCTATTGATCTGAGCACATTGCAATTGCAGGCCCTTTTGACATAGAAGCAGTTGTCTTGCCTGTTCAAATGGTTTCTATGCTAAATGCAAAACATGTAAGTAAAACACTGAAACACATCAACCTGAGCCTCCTTGCAATCAAATGCAACCTCTTTGGGGTGTTTCTGTTAACTTTCCTGTGAAATCTGTCCCAGACCCAGACAATAAAGTTATCAGTCTCAGAAAGAACATGTGTTGGCTCTTGAGTGTACTCCAACTTACGTGCACTCATGAGACTGACTGTAGTGAACAGGCTACATAGCCCTCTCCTAGTGATCAGAACCTGGCTTCACTATGCACTTATTCATGACACTCATTTGCAGTGATGGGAACTTAGGTGACTCAAACTCAAGTTGTAAAAATGCACATTTTTCATTGATTCATTGCCTGCTGAGTTGCATGCATGAAAGAGTCTAACAAACACTTGAGACAAGGGCCCCCTGACTTGGCACTCATCCCCAAGCAGGCAGAGGAGGAGAAGCAGAGAAGGGGGAAGGCAGCTCATAGCAATCATGCTTTCCATTGTTACTTGTGGGGAGGAACCCTTGTTGAAAGTTAACTGCAGTGGGACTTCATTTGTTTAGAGCTGCCAAGGATTAGGTCATCCTGGTAAGCCTTGCAATGCTGCTCCTGACCCTCCTCCTCTCTGTTGGGGAGGAGCGGGTTAGGCCAATGCATAGGCTTACACTGACCTCCTCACACCATCACAGAAAGATAGGCCAGGTGAGTTAGGGCAGTCTAAATTTCTTAGTATTGTGCACACGCGCATGCAGAGCCCATTTCTTCCATGGCTGGCTTTTGGGGGGT
This sequence comes from Cryptoblepharus egeriae, assembly GCA_030015325.1. Taxonomy (NCBI): domain Eukaryota; kingdom Metazoa; phylum Chordata; class Lepidosauria; order Squamata; family Scincidae; genus Cryptoblepharus; species Cryptoblepharus egeriae. The sequence continues at coordinate 62,620,065 of JAREYC010000001.1, read as the reverse complement.
GGGATTCAAATCAAGAATAGTGCAGGGATGATATGGCCACTTAGAATGACCCTCACATTGTGACTCATTTTCAAGTAGAGCCACAGAGGGTGGTAACTCTAGACTCAATGAGTCCAGTCTCATTGGATTTGGCCATCCCTACTCTTTCAAAGGAATATGCAGAAGTCAGAAGTATTGCCTCAAGTCCTATATCTCTTTGCGTCATGTGTAATTATTCTGCACAATGAGCATCTTTAACTGGTTTTGGTGACATCTAAATCATACGTGCATTTCATCAGCAGTCCTAATGAGTTAATGGGCAGTTATGTAAAACAGAGTAGGACTGGAATTACCAGATATATTAGGCTAAAACAGCAGCCCATCCGTTTTTTGCACTACTCCAGAGCCTGCCTGATGTACCTGCCATCTACCGTTGGAATCAATATGCTGAAGTAGCTGAACTTTGCTCTGATTCAGAAGTGTGATTCCATGTTCAGATTTGCAGTGCAGATCTCCTTAAGGAAAAAGTCTGACAAGGTCAGGCTGATCTATGGCTGTCAGGTGTACGACTTGTTATAATCAATTCTCCCTTGGCTCAGTACCACAGTCACAGCTGTCTTTTGTTTTCTGCTTGATTCCCTTTGTGATCTCAATCCTCCTCCTTGCTGGGTCTTCGCCTTTGCCCTTTCCTTCTGCCATAGATAGTTGTCTATACAGTGAACAGGAGGAGCAGTATCTGTATCTCATTCATCTGGCCGACTTGCTGTGCAGCAGGTATACTCATGACACCAGAGTACAATGAAGTTCATTGTCCGCAACTTGGGGAATGTGGAGCAAGTAACCTATAGCACCACACAGAAGAATACTCTGGCACTGTGTCTCCCCCCATACCTTCCCATAGTCCAAAGCTTATTCTAATCTTTTCCACATGCCTCTTCTGTGCCCAGAGGAAACTTCTTGAAAGCAGAAACGGCTATTACTCCAGGGAAACGAATGTAATGGCTCCATTCATGGTAACCTTTAAAATCCACTTTCACAGATAGCATAACTCAAGGCATCTGTTTGTCATTAAATGAAAAAAAATGTCATCCGGCTCGTTGAAACTTTGCATCCAATATATGGCTCTGCAAAAATTAAATGGATTCAAAGGTGTTCAAATGGATTCAAATCAGCTATGACTGATTGTTATGTTTGCATTGACAGTCAAATAAAACAGGCTTGAATGGTGCCAAAACCCTGGTCAAACCTTGGGTACACTGGTTAGACCACCACATTTCTTTCAAGCTAGAGGAATTGGATCAGTTTAAGTACTGAACTCTCTTTAGGTACTGAACAAATGAAAGAGGAAGAAATCCACCATTTGGATCTTCTCGCATCCACTATATATCTGCAGGACCAAACACAGAAAGCCTAGGTTGTTTATTGGTTGTCCAGTGTACTAAAACATGGGAATTACAATGCAATGACACATCTAGCCATAAAAATTCAATTAAAAAAACTTGGAGCTGTCACCATGCCAGAAAAAAGTTAAGCTGGATAAAGCTGCGTTGGATGCAAGACCAATGTTGGATGCAAGTGCACTGACACTTCTCAACAGTGGAAGATGAAGGATTACAGAAGATTCATCTGGCAAGAAACTGATAATGGCTGCAATCATAACCATGTTTTCCTGAGAGTAAGTAGTATTGAACACAATGGGACTTACTTTTGAGTAGACATGCTTAGGATTGCAGTGAACATCAGAGAATTGGTCTGGGGCCTTTTAATCCTTGGAAGCACAATGAACTGGCAGACCAGGATAATGAATATATATATATATATATATATATATATATATATATATATATATATATATATATATATATATATATATATATATATATAAGAGAAAAGTCACTCACTGACTCACTCATTCACTGACTGACTCACTGACTGACTGACTCATCACCGCCCTGCCAAAACTGCCGGCCCTAGAAGCTTGAAATTTGGGGTGGGTGTTCCTTCCGTGACTGAGGGGTGCACTAAGAACCAGTTTTTGGAAATTCCAACCAGAAGGGGGTGAAAAGGGGCGCAACGCGTTTTCCTCCCTATACTTTGCATTGAGAATGGCTGACTCATCAACATTCCTCCCCAGCTGCTGGGCCTGAAGCATGGAATTCTGGGAGTTCCTTCTGTCACCTGAACTCCCACCAAGAACCATCTGGAGAAACTTAACCCTTCAGGGGCTGAAAAGGGGGCAACGTGTTTCTGTCCTATACTTAACATGGGAGACTGAACAACATCCAGACAATCTGGTGTTCAGTGCCTGGTGGACTGGGGGATGTTGTTCGGAGGGAGGGGTTGCACTGTGGAGGATGCTGTGCATGGGGGGAAGTTGCACGTGGGCGGGTTGATGCGCATGGAGGAAAGATGCGCATGGGGAAGTTGCGCATGGGGAAAGTTGTGCATGGGGAAAGTTGCGCATAGGGGTTGATGCGAATGGGGGAAGTTGCGCATGGGGTTGATGAGCATGGGGAAGTTGCGCATGGGGGTTGATGCGCATGCAGGGTTGATGCGCATGCAGGGCTGATGCGCATGGGGGTTGATGCACATGGGGGAAGTTGCGCATGGGGGAAGTTGCGCATGGGGGTTGATGTACATGGGGGAAATTGTGCATGGGGGGTTGATGTGCATGTGGGAAGCTGCGCATGGGAGTTGATGTGCATGGGGGGAGTTGCGCATGGGGGTTGATGCACATGGGGGATGTTGCACATGGGGTTGATGCGCGTGGGGGGTTGATGTGCATGGGGGGTTGATGCACATGGGGGAAGTTGCACATGAGGGAAGTATTGTGCACATCAATACATGTGGAAGCTGCGCATGGGAGTTGATGCGCATGGGGGAAGTTGCGCATGGGGGTTGATGCGCATGGGGGAAGTTGTGCATGGGGGGAAGTTGCGCATGGGGAGAAGTTGCGCATGGGGAGAAGTTGCGCTGTGGGGGGATGGCATATGGGGAAATGTTACTCCCGCAACACTGGTACGCTTTTCGCTAGTATACCATAAAGGGAAATAGCTGGAGAAACTGAGAATTTTATGAGTCTCATGGAACAATACTTGTAAAAACTGCATTGAACATGAGGTTTATGGTCAGCATGCCTATGTAAACTGCCTTGTATCTATGAAAAATGAATAAACAAACTTTCATACTTTCAGGCCTTCCTGTGCTCTTAACAATTCTGTGCGGTATTAGAGTTTTTTTTAAAGCAGATTAGCTCAACAAAGGAATGTTTAGCTCAGTGATTCCCAAAGTTGTGGGTCACAACCCACTATTGGAAGTCAAAACCTTAATTGAAGTTGCCTAGGATTGGGTTCCATATAACAGTGATTCTAGCATGTGAGGGCACAGGGACAGTCACACGTTCTTGGGGGCATCCTGTAACTTCAAAGGGGTCCTGAAGGCTTCTGGATGTCTCCACAACCCTCTTCACAGGGCCTATGAGCTCCATTCAACGCTCAAACCTTATTTATGGTTTGCAGTTGTGCTAACTGGAAAATAGCTTTTAAAAAGACAGAAGAAGCAATACTTATTGTTACTTTAATTTTTAATCTGATTAAACGCTAACAAATAGTGCTAACATCAGGCTTATTCAATGTTATCTGTTTTAGCAAAAGCATTTTTTTTCTTTCAAAAAGGAAGTTGAGTTGGCTCATTTCTGTTATTATTTAAATACTTGTGTAGTTTATTGCTAGTGTAAATAGGTTTATAACCTTCCAGTATGAAGCATAGACATCTGTTCAAAGCAGCACTAAACATCTGGTTATTCCAGCAAAGCATATAATTATATTTAATGGCAGAGAAGTGTTTGATGGATTGCAGCCAAGTTTCCCAATAAGACCGTTAAGGCAGGAAAACTATTTGCTGGGATTAAGCCGATAAAATATCAAGACAGAAGACAATGCTCTCTCTACCCTCTGTATAATCCAGAAGTAAGAGGGGTGCTTTGCCATTAAAACAGGTCCAATGGCCATTAATTTTTTGGAAAGATCTAATGCCACACCTGTTTCCAATTTACCACCGATCTCAAGTTTGTATGGGGACATTTGGTCTTCTAATATGGATCACTGAAACCCAAGGTAAACATTCTGTTACACTTGAATGGATTTTGAGACTTACAACCTAGTGCTATCATGAGCTGGAGCAGGTAGACCAGCACCAGATAGCGAAGAAGTGCCTTTCAGTCCAAAAAGGCCACTCAAATGTTGCTGTTACACTATGAAATTAGATCTTTAAAACTTTTCTACCCCCTGCATATGTGCTTCTCATAATATTCCCTACAAACCTTTTCAGCAAACAATTTCTAACATTAATGTCTGATTATAACTGTATAACTGGATATAATCACTGATAGTCCGTAATCAAGTTATGTACAGTCATTCAGACATTCAGGTAACTGCAGGTACAATCTATATATTTCTGCCTGAAAGATTTGTATTTAAAGGCACAGAGGAAACACACATGTCCACATGGGTGTGTGGTGCATTCAGCATTCTGATTCCCAGGATCATATATTCACTGTTACAGGACCCATTGCTTATATGTCATCAAACAGCAGTTTTGCAATCCTTAAAACATGTCTATTGAGGAGCCCATTCATTGGAACCACTCCCTGAAATAGCCAGAACACAATAGCAGCGGCCAGTGCATGGGTGTAAATAAGAGATCATGTGGGGCCAATCAGTCCAATGAAGAAACTATCATTCAATGAGGATCCCATTCAAAATTTGAATTTAGCATTCAGAAGGAAATGTTTATCTGGGCAAAATATTCTGTACTCAGGAAGAACATAACTTGTTGAACAGCCTTCACTGCATCCTCCTGCAACTGGAAGAATGCCAGAATCTCCTGCCATTTTGTGGATGTGTGAGCTTTTGAAATTTGCATTGAATGTAACATTTCTTTTATAGTTGTTTTGGTACAAAACACTGCTGTGCCTTGCTCAGTCTTGGCATAATCAGCAAATGCAAGAGAATGGCATCTGGCCTTAATGCCTTTTAAAGGGGACTAGACAGATTTTGAAAAGAAAAGCCTATTGCTAACTGTGTGTATGGGTGCAATCTCCTGGTTTTAGAAGTAGGGTACCCTGGCATGCCAGGCGCAAGGAAGTAGTCCAGGAATTTGGGTCTCCTGTTGCCTTGTGTTCTCCAAGAGGCATCTGATGGGCTGCTGTCACATACAAGAAACTGGACTAGATGGGCCTTTGGCAGGCCTCTCCTTATGGTCTTGTTTTAACGAATCATGAATAGACATTTTCCTTAGAGCAACGTATTTCCTTTCTTCTTTCAAAGCATAAACCTAATTGTTAGAGTCAGGAAAAAATAGAAATGTAGATAAGGAAAACACTATATCTTTGGACAGACGATGCTCCCCCATTAACATAGGAGGGGAGAGAAACTTGTGAGGTGAGTCTTCCAGCTCTCATGATTTCTAAGTCTGCCTACTCAGAAGTAATTCCTCAGAAGTAAGTCCTCAGAAGTAACTATTCAATGGGGCCTGCCTACTTCCAGGAAAGTGTATGTACAATTGCTATGTTTGTTAAAGAAGGAGTTGTCCTAGCAACTTGGTGTTTTCCGAATACCATGGCTGCAATCCTAACCACATTTTCCTGAGAGTAAGTAGTATTGAACACAGCAGGACTTCCTTTTGAGTAGACATGCTTAGGATTGCAGTGAACATCAGAAAATGTTGTCAGATTGAAGCCTGATGGCTAACAGGCATATGGAAATGATATGCCACTTACATTAATTACATGCAGCTAATTTATGCAAATTAACTGCAGCCCTCTGGGCTCATGATATTTCCAAATTGGTCATCGGTGCTGAACAGGTTGCCCATCCCCGGATCTGTTCATTCACCTTCTGTTGGCAGGCATCTGGCCATCAGGGAATAAACACAGAGGGCTAGGCTAGTGCCAACATTTGGATTCCCTTGCAGCCAGGAATTTGTAAGTAGGGGCAGATGGTTGTATGGGATAAATTTTGCTGGTTGACAGTGGTCTCTTGGATTTAAATCTGCATTGTTTGGGAACACTTTGCCAAATGGGTTGAGCTGTGGTTGGCCACAAATATTGTTCACTTGGAAAGTGAGTGTCAGAGTATAGCCTTCATTAGAAGGATCCAGAATATCTTGATGTTTGCTCAATGACTTTCCCTGCCGTAGAAAATCTCTAAACTTTAATTTTTGATTCAAGGCCCAATCTTGAAACCCATGGCACCAGCGGTACATGTACATGCACACCACCAGCTCTGTTATAAATATGCCATAAGGACACAGGGAAAGACTGAGCACTGGCGCTGGGCTCATAGTAGTGGGTGGTGAGCCTCAGTGCCTTTTGAACAGCAAGGTATCTCTCCTCCAGTACCAGTCGACGATAAGGTTTTGATCATATATGGAATGACTGACTGATCCTATAGACCAGAGTTCCTCAAGGACCGGGCCAGGGACCACTAGGGTGCCACAGCAGCTGCCTGACTGGTCAGCAAGAGGATGTCTCTGCCCCTCTCCTCAGCAGGTGAGCAAAGGCAAACCAGAGCATCTGCCTGACTACTCCGGCAGAGAACTGGTGGCTGGAGCAGTCTCTAACAAGCCCTGCTAAGTGTCTCTGCCCCACATCTCAGCAGGAGGGCCCTCTCCTCCACGCATGTGTGGAGTTTCCCTGCCAGATCCCAGGCACAGGGGGACCACATGGCAAGTGAGGAGCCAGCTTGCAAGCAAAGTGGAGAATGTCATACATCCCCCCATCCTTAACAGCATGTTCAAAGTGGGAAGAGGGGAGAGGGAAGAAAAAAGAGGGAATGAAAGAGCTCCCCATCCTAATGGGGGAGTAAAAAGAGAGAGAATGATCAGACCTCCAACCTACACTGGGGGAGATGAAGAGAAAGAGGAAATGAGAGAGGTCCCCATCCAAATCAGAGGTCCCCAGCTTAAGGAGCATCTAACTCTGGATGCTGTACCCAGCATTTAATCAGCTTGTGGAACTCCTTGCCACAGGATGTGAGCTTAGACTCCTTTAAGAGGAGATCAGTCAAATGTTTGAGGGAAAATCCATTATAGGCTAGAAGTCTGTTGTGTATGTGCAACCTCCTTATTAGATGTTGGTTACCTGAAATGATACAAGGGACTGGCGCCAGGATGCAGATGTCATGTTGACTTATGGGCTCCCTGAGTTATCTGGTGGGCCATTGGAGATTCAGAAAGCTGGACTAGATAGGGCTTTTGGCTGCTCCAGTGGATGATCTTCTGATGTTTTTATGTTCTTACAGCATGAGCAGAGACCACAGGCTGCCCGCTTCTTAGCCCCAGGCAGCATGACTGAGCCTTTTCCAAAGGGAGTGGATGAGCAAAGGAAAGGACAGAAGGGGTGAGGTATGCTGGCATCAGAGAACCTGGACCCAACTTCCCTGTGTTTCCATCTGAGAATGAGCTTGGCGTCAATCCCTTCCTCCGGGATTTGCTGCCCAGCGACTGCCCAACCCAATCCCAGCAGCTTCAGGTGCCTCATACAGAAGGAAAGGCAGTGTAGTAGACACAGCAAACACAACACAGCTTATCATTAGCAGAGATATTTGACCATAATAAATCTAAAAACAAGCCTTTGGAGTTTTTCAAAAGAAAAAAACAAGAACATGAAGAACAGAAGCAATTATTGAAGGCCACCATCTCCATACATGTATCTGCACTGAGAGCATCATTCTTAGTGGCTGACCACACTGCTAAAGCTTAAAAGCCCTTTACTGTTGGTGAAGAGTTGATCCTGCCTTCTGCTATGGATATTTGCCATGAAGTTTTAGGAGAGGCTGCTGCTCAAAAAGTGGCACACATTCTTTCAATATAAGACTTATCTAGACAAAATGATGAAATAGCAAAGGATATTGAGACACAGTTGTTAGAGAGGATTAATGAGTCACCATAGTATGCAATTCAGGTTGATGAGTCTACTGATGTGGACAACATGGCAATAATGCTTGTTTTTGTGAGATATATTTTTCAGGAAGATGTGCATGAAGATATGTTAAGTGCTCTTTCATTGCCAACACACACCACTGCTGCAGAACTATTCAAGTCTTTGAATGATTACATCTCAGGAAAACCGAATTGGTCATACTGTGTTGATATTTGCATGGCCGGAGCAGCTGCCATGACTGGACGGCTTTCTGGTTTCACTACTTGGGTCAAGGAGGTTGCTCCAGAATGTGAGTCTACACACTGTCATCCATAGAGAAATGCTGGCTAGCAAAAAAGTCACCTGAACTTAACATTTTCCAAGATGTGATTAAAGTTATTAACCACATTAAAGCACATGCTCTTAATTCACTACTGTTTGCACAACTCTGTGAGGAGATGGACTCAGAGCACACACATCTTCTCTTATATGCAGAAGTGAGATGGCTTTCTAAAGGTAGATCGTCTGAGTTTTTGAGTTACAAGAGCCACTCCAGAGATTTCTTTTGAAAAACAATCACCACTGGCAGCACATTTTAGTGACATTGAATGGATCACAAAACCTACTTACTTGTACGACATATCCAACCTGCTCAGTGAACTCAATCTGTCACTCCAGGGGAGAATGACAACTGTGTTCAGGTCCACAGATAAAGTGGCTACATTCAAAGCCAAACTGGAAGTATGGAGGGTATGAGTAAACATTGGGATTTTTGACATGTTTCAAACACTAACAGAGATTTTGAAAGGGCCTTCTTTCTCACAGCTGGTGCATGATCACCTATCTCAACTTTAAAAAGAATTTGAGCATTACTTCCCAACCACAAAAGATCCTCAAATTGGTAAAGAATGAATCCGCAACCCCTTTGTGAATAAGCCAGGAGAATCAACTTTATCTGTGTTGGAAGAAGATCAACTGCTTGAGATTATACATGATGGTGGCCTTAAATGTATGTTTGAGACAACTTCAAATCTTAATACATTCTGGATTAAAGTCAAGGCAGAATATGCTGAGATTGCAACAAAAGCACTGAAAAACCTGCTTCCATTTCCAACATTATATCTTTGTGAAGCAGGGTTTTCTGCAGTGACAGCAACCAAAACAAGGTTAAGGAGTAGATTGGACATAAGCAAGTAGATAGGACACTTTGGGTGTCACTGTCTCCCCATCATCTCCCCATGGGAACATTTTGTTGCAGGAAAACAAGCTCCTGGCTCCCACTGATTCTTGTTATAGTGAGTTCTATAATTATTTCATTATATATTACAATATAGTAATAAAAATTAAGTGCACAATAAATGTAATGAGCTTGAATCATCATAATCATCCTAATCATCTTGCCAGTCCTTGGAAAAAAAACCAGAATTGAAACTGGTCTCTGGTGCTAAAAAGGTTGGTGCTAAAAAGGAGGAGGGGGCTAAAATAATGTTCAGGGAAAAGCAGAAACCACATGGAAACTTGAAATGATGCACTTGGACAGTTATGGATGTCACATCAGCAGTCCTGGGCCAGTGCAGAGGTGCTATAGAAGGGGTATGTCACAATTTGTGATGGGATTGCCCAAAACAGAGAGTCCCGAACCCCATCAAACTTACCAGGATGTGAATGTGATGTCATCAAGTTGGCAGTGATGTCATGACTGAAAGTGACATCACACCAGAAATGACAATGTGATGCCAGAGATCCTCTGTGTCAACTTGAAGTAAGTCCCATTGTGTTCAATGAGACTTGCACCCAGGGAAGTATGGATTGCAGCATGTTCCCTCCATCCTCTGCTGTGTCTACTTGGAAGTAGGTCCCCTTGTCCTCAGAAGTGTAGATAGGTCTGCAACCTCAGAGACTCATCCTTGGCAGTTATACTCAGACATTGTGTTCAGTGAGACTTATGGAAAGAATCTCCTGTGGGGAACCCGCAATCCTTTCCATCCTCCAGGCTCCTTCCCACCCCACATTGCTGCCACTGCCTCACTTATCTCTGCTTGAGACAGGCAGTGGGTGGGCATCAGGCAGAACTGCATCCTCACCTGCCAGCTCCAGTTGTCTCCTGTTGCAGATAGGAGACGGGCTGCTTGCTGCACAGAGGGGAAGCTACTTGCAGGCAAGGTGACCATATGACTGGATTTGTCCTCTTTTTTGTCTCTTGTCCAGGTGTCCTCCAGAAGGACTTCGTTGTCCTCAATTTTGGCTTCATTTTGGAACTTTGCAATGGTGTATAGTACTCCATAATGTCATATGATATTGGATTCATATTGAAGAGCAGAATCCAATGCAAAAATCACTTTTGAAACATGACCTATCAAAAGGTATGACCAAAATACTAAAAATCAAAAATATGCATTGAGCGCTATGGGAAAGTGAAAGTGCTCAATATCACAGCTATAGTCATAAGTAGGCAAATGTGCCATTGTCTGCCAGGCTGAGAGGACTCCAGGACCTTGTCCTCCTTTTTTTAGGTTCCATCATCAGGTCACCCTGCTTGCGGGTTCTGTGCAACCACTGTTCAGCTGATCGGCAGGCACTGCCTCCTCTTCTCCTGCCAGCTGTGGCTGCTGCTGCCACCACCACCAGCACCACCAACACACACCCCCTGCCCAGTTGAGAACTGGGGGAAAACCAAGCAGGGGGAACAAGGATGGTGGCACTAAGGTTGTCACAACACCCTTCACAACCCCCATTTTGAACACCACTGTATTACACCACCAGCTTCTATCTGAATATCATGAATGAACGTATTCCCTTCCTACATGGGCATCACTGGAAAGAAGAGCAGAAAAGATACATATCAGGAGCAGCTAAATACATTGAACTGAAACAAATCAATTTCACAAAAATCTGCTCTGGAATATCTTGCAATGAATGCTGCAATTAAAAATTCCAATGATATTTTCCCTTTACTGCCTTCCCCCTTTCCAGTCTGTATTAACAGGTGTTTGAGCTTAGCCCTACAATCCAAAGTAACTACAGGAGCACGTAAGGGACATTATGTGTACCCTTAGTTACAGCACCACCTAGTGAAAACCTATGGGAAATTCATATTGCAATCCAGAGTAAATTGTTCTTACACCAGAGCAAGGACTCCCCATAGTTACTCTGGATTGTGCCCTTAGTTGTGTGAGAAGATAAGAGATCTGATTTCTGAAACCATCTTAGAAAAACAAAATTGCTATATCTTCTGAGTCAGTTCCTACAAGGAACAGAGATGTTTCCACCCCAATAGGTTGTTAACTTGCCCCTTGGTTACTTATGGGAAATGAAAAATTGGAGATGCTCAGTGTTCCAGGTAAGTGAGCTCACATTTTCATTTGTTCCTTCACTGTCTGGTGCAGCCAGTCACATTAAGGATTATCAGAGCAGTTAAAGAATAATGTGCTCCACCATCATATTCCATGCACGATAATGTCACAGTGTAGAAGCCTGACACCCTCAGGGGAATTTGCTTGCCTGAAATTACATTTTCAGGTAGACATTATCATTGGTGCCTATCTCTAGCTTACTTATACCTCTTGTTGCTAGGTGCATGCATCCATGCTTGGCGCACACTCACACACAGACAAACATCTGTGGGGAAGGCTTTGAGATCCATTATACTGATACCAAGGGATAAACTAACCAAGGATGTACAGTTGGATGACAATCAAACAACAACATATCAAAGTGTCTAGGTACACTACCCATATAGTTATCTTGGATCTCACAAAATATCATGAGATCCAGGATCACAGTGTACAAATATTATGAGATTTGAGCACCTCCACTACAACTCTCACAAGATTGTGATACTGAAGATGGTGGTAGTCAGGGGTACAGATAGGAGTGGCCACCAGGGTCATCCTGCAGGGATGTTTGTGCCATCTCCCGGAGGCATTTTTTCCACTTTTGTACTCCTTGGCAGCCCATTTCCATTTCCTAGCAAAATGTTTGTTAATAGTTACTCTATATTTTTTTTGTTTTCAACTACTATATTATTGCTATATCTCTACACGGAGCGATGAACAGAAACTAGCAAATGGTGAAACCCTTGCAGTCAACTATTTTGCCTTCCTTCCTGCCTTGTCAGCCCCACAAGTCATCCTAATACAGACTTGCCTTTTTCTGCCGTTATTCAATTTTTTAGTACCCATAAAGGTCCTAGCAACTTCCCCTGGGTTACACTTGGGAACCACAGTTATACTGTATTACAACTCCTGAGCCCAATCTTAGGCATGTATTCTCAGAAATGTCCCATAATCAATTCCTAAACCTTTCTGACATAGAATTCCAAACTATTATGGCAGCAGCGAACAAATTTTCTTCTCCCCTCTTTTTTCAATTATCCCCTGTCCTAGGTTCTTGTCCTAATTATTTATCTCTAATCTACAACCCACAGAAGCGCCGCATGCTGTCTTTGGCTCGCTGCAGTGCCTTTCCCACACACGAATTTGTCTCTAAATTTCATCTTCAGTCATTGCCCTCAATCAATTGTTCATGTCATTTAGGGACTACTGAGTCACTTATACATATCCTTTTATATTACCCCCATTACAAAGATATTAGAGCCAGATTCTTATCACACTTTTATTTAACTTACGGCACAACTAGGATGTTACCAAAATTCGCTGGCTATTCTCTTCTGATTGCTCGGATGGCCTCACCTCTGTCAGTAATTTTCTCTTAGAAGTGTTCAAGAGACGCACGAATTTTACTTAATTCTGTTAGCAGGATTTTATATTATTCGTATTTCACTTTTGATATGATCCTAACTTATTTTGACCTACGTACTTACAATAGTTGTTCATTTTATTCTATTTATTATTGTATGGTTATGTATTATGCCTAATAAAGGTCAATGTAATGTAATGTATTCCTAGGAAAACATGGTTAGCATTGCATTCTAGGTAACTTTACATTTTCTAATTTTAATACAGTATTTGAAAAAACTCACACGATTTAGACTGTTTCCTGGTTTTTAAAATTCATATACTGGAAATATTTATTTATGAATAGGTGCAGAAAAGAGTTGGCCACATGCTCAAGCGGTTGGAACATCTACCCTGCAAGGAAAGCCTTAAGCACTTGGGTTTTGATGGTAGAAAAAGACATTTTAAAGATTTAGAATTTACACATGATGTTCAGAAGATAGCTAGACCACTGTTTCTCTTTTTGCTACAACTGAATCTATACTAGTTGATGGCAGGAGAGTCAGAACATAGTGAAGAATGTGTAAGAAATTTTTGAAATTCACTGATGGAAGATGTGGTGTTAGCTGCCTAACTTAAACGATTTTGTAAAGATGAGGGCTGTGGGTGGTGCAAGTGGTTAAGACACTGTGCCTATTAACCAGAAGGCTAGGGTTTGAGACCCAGGTCCCCACAAGACAGGGTGAGCTCCTGTCCTTAGCCCGGCTCTGCGACGCAGCTGTTCTCAGTTCTGTGTTATCAGTTCTGTTGTTCCACTGGACTATTTCAGTGGCGTGGAGAGGGGATTTGCTGCTTGTAAAGATGATGAGACAAATTCAGGAGGTCTATCCACGTTTAATAGCCAAGATGGTGGGAAGGATCTTCTGTGTTCAGTGACACAGATCCTCACTTCAGAGGCTCATGCTCCCATGTGAAGCAGTTTGGTTACCGCTGTCAGAACTTCTCCACTCTTCCACAGTGGAGAAGTTGTTGCTCTTAGGTATCACAACTGCTGTGCCTGTCACAGATCCCAAGGTCAATCGCCAGTGGAGCAAGGAAAGAGAGTCACCACATGACATGGTGAACCATGATTAGATGGACCATCATTTGGCTCAGTTTAAGGCAGCTTGGTATGATTAGTGGGGCAGTAGGACGGTGTACATGCCCCTCTCAGTATATAAGCAAGGCAGTTGGGTCCCAGGCAATTGCATCAGCTCTGGCAGGCATGTGCTGAGCATATTGTATGTGTCATGTCCCATGTTCTGGAATTTGATAAGAGAATCCAAGCGTGCCAACTTCTCCTTTGGGTTGACGGTTGAGTGAGCCATGATGGGTGCCAACAACACTGTCCTGTCAGGCAGTTCTGGTTTTATGGGCAGCTTGACCCTAGTTGAAGTTGAACAAGTGACTTTAGCTGAAGAAGCTTTCTCTGTGGTCTTGCTCACTTTTTCAGGGGTGAGTGGCTGTTTCCTGCAGCCCCACAGGGGTAAGTGCTCAAGGGCTACTGTGATAACCACAACACTAACCCAATTGAGGCACTTCAGTTCATTTGCCAGGCACTGCACCATCTTACAGGTGCACATGGAGACATTGGCACGATGTGGAGCAAAGTCCTCCGGGCCTGTGGTCATACTCTGGGAATTGAAATTGACTAGACAGAAGCTGGCGATGCCAGGTTCTCCCCTGGATTGACCACAAACTGAGGTATCCATTCTATGTGCCATCAACACTGTCCTGTTAGGTAGTTCTGGTTTCTTGGGCAGCTTGATCTAGTTGAAGAACTGACCTCTGGGAGTTGGATTTGAGCCGCTTACCAACTTCTCCCAAGTTGAATGTAGAGGAAGCCACGTTGTGGGCCATCAACACCATCCCGTTAAGCATTTCTGATTTTGGTGTGGCAAGTTTGACTCCTCTTGAAGAAGTTGCTTTAGCTGAAGATGCCTTCTCTTTGGTTTGTTCTCCTTCCCAGGGCAATAGGCTGATGTCGTCCAGTTTCATGCAGGGGTGCAGGTATGATTGTGATGACCATGCTGAGAAGTCAATTGAGAGGCCTGGGGCTGCTGTGGGCCACCCTTGTTCTTTGTAGGTCCTCGTTGGCATGAAGACAGGGGTTTCCTGTTGGTGGAGTCTTCTACCCAAAGGCTGATGCCAACATACCAGATCCTCCACAGCATCCTGAGGAAAAGAGAGAAGCAGGGTGAGAAACTGAAGCAGAGCTGAAAGGAAGCAGAGATTCCCAAGACCCTCAGCTTGTGTTAAGTGTCCAAAGAGCTGCAGAAGCGGCTGGGTTTGGTGCTCTAGAATCAGCTGTAGCCTTGCAGGAGCTGAAGAATATCTGAGAAGAGCACCAGCCACAGCTCAGTGTAAAATTGTAACTTGGGCCTGAAAGTAGATACCCGACAAGACGCACACACAAGTCAAAATCTTGAGTGTCTTAAAGATCAGCAGGTAGAAGTATTCTACTCCATTTATGCAGCTGCAAGAAATGTCCAGTCTGAACTGGGACACCCCAGAAGTTATTTGGAGGTGCATGAGAGAGTGAACAGCATGGTCTGTGTATACGCCTTCTTTTCCAATCCCTGAAAGGTGGGTTGCATCAACTTCAACAGATCATCATGGGGACCAAAGCAGGAAAATGTGTCCCCCTTTCCCAGAACCACAGTCTTTCACAGGCATGTGGACCACTGATCATAACCACAGAGAGAGGACAAGTGTTTCCCAAAATGTAGGACACACAAGAAAATTGTAGGACATTACAAAATAAAAGGCATATACTGTATTTACTTGAATATAATGCTCACTCTTTTCAGCCAAATTCAGTCTCCAAAATCAGGGTGGTTAATTAGATTTGAGTAAATGCAATATATTGCTTTCTTCTGATTAATTTATATTAATTATTATATTAATTTTATATTAATTAATTACTTATCATATAAATTATTACATTAATTATTATTAAATTATTACATTATATTATTATTACATTATAGTATTATTAAATTTTTTAAAAACTGCATATAATTTATTTAATTTATTAATTATGGGAAGGAAGGCTACATACTGCCTGCTCACAAGGAAAAGGAGGACAATGAAGATTTTTTTCCCAGGACACAAGGCTAAAAAGAGGATATATCCTGGAAAAAGATGACATATGTTCACCCTGCTCACAGAATATATTTCTTGAGCAAATACAAGTACATCAGAGCTAATAATGGCAATATATTGCTTGGATAAAGAAAACACCCCTCACATGTTCCAACAGCAGTACTGGCCTCTCAACAGACTTAGCAGCCATCAGGCTGTAAGTAAGTAAGTAATCAGGAAGTAAGTAATTTTTAAACTTTTTAAATTTTTAAATTAAAAACTGCCCCGCCCCCGCCCCTTTACCCTGGCCCCGCCCACTTCTGGAGAACTGGTTCTTGGGCCCTGCGGTGCCCACCCCTGGTTGGGAGCCACCGCCTGGTTGCCAGGCTGAGCAGTTAAGGGTTCTGATCTGCTGCCTTGAACTGGTTTGAACATCACCTCTCACTGTGTTGGAGAGTCTTTTGAACTCATTTGAATTCATCCATTCATTCATTCACTCACTCACAAGTGTCAACCAATTCTTTTTTCTTCTGGCCTCGACACAGTATCAGAAAGACCATGTGGCCCTCCTTCCAAAAAAAGTTTAGAGACCCCTGTAATAGTATAGTACAGTATATGGAGAGGAATAGTAGCTTCGTGTTAACAGATTTAGTGTGCAATCCTAATCATGTCTACTCAGAAGTAAGTCCCATTGCAGTTGTATCAAGAGTAACTCACATCCTGATTTTTTCCTCTTTTTGCTTTTTGGACACTATAGGGTCAGTGGAGGAAACAAAACCTCATAGGAATCAATGTATAATTGGGTGGGTGGAATGTGGCTCATGTGCTATTCTGTGAAATCTGGAGAATTCTGATAAAGGATGGCTGACTGTGGCATTCTTTATAGCACTCTCAGAAGCAGAAGTGTATTTTGCCGCACACCTGATCCTGTCACAGGTGTACACCTGTAATGATGTTCACACCACCCACAAATAAAGTTATGATGTAAGTGATGTGATAAGCTCCAATCAGTGCTTAGTGGTGAAGCTTACTGGGTAGAAGGAGACCTTGGCCAAGGTTACTTCTTTTTAGCCTAATGTATCTTTGCAAGGTTATAAGTTTCAAATAAATTATAACTTTTCATATGTTGTCTTTAGCGTCTTAAAGGAAATGCAGGCTTTGAATATGATCATTGGCAGTGGTGTAGCTAATGTTCATGTAGGCCGGTGCAAAGCTCAAAATGTAGCCCCAAAAGTGATATCTCAACTGGAAGTGATGCCTTCCCCAAGTATTTTAAAAGAAAATTGGGGAAATACCTGCCTCCTCCTCCTGCAGTTCACCACCATTTGCTCTGCTAGTATCAAATAAAGGCTTCCTCCACCTATTTGACAGGTTAGGGATCACTGCAGTGACAAAAAGCAGAAATCACCAAAAAGTTGAATCTAGGCTGCAATCCTAAAGACACTTTCCCGGGAGTAAGACCCATTGAACACAGTGGAGCTTACTTTTGAGTAGACATGGTTAGGATTGTGCCCCTAGTCTTGTTTTGCAATCCCAAGGTTAATCTCAAGGGAGGGATCAAAATTGCCTAAAAGGGACCCTACCCACACCTTTCCCGACCCCATCATCTTCCTCCCAGCTGCCTCCCAGTTGCTTCCACAACCCATTCTAGGACTCCGTCTTCTGAACCCTAATAGCACATCTGATTCTATAGCAGTTCTGTTAGTCAAGTGGCACCCCAGTCTGCATGGGCCTCAATTGCTGTCAGCCATGCAGATGAAGGTGTGCCTGGTATGGCTGGCACCTTCTGCTTGTTTTCCAAGGAGTCCTGTGACCTA
The DNA here is from genome assembly GCA_030015325.1 of Cryptoblepharus egeriae. Lineage (NCBI taxonomy): Eukaryota > Metazoa > Chordata > Lepidosauria > Squamata > Scincidae > Cryptoblepharus > Cryptoblepharus egeriae. The sequence continues at coordinate 62,602,549 of JAREYC010000001.1, read as the reverse complement.
CTGTCCTGTGCTGGGAAGGATCATCCCAGATATATACAAAAATATGAATTTAAAGAGAGAACTAGTTTATTGGGAATAGGAAACAAAGGAAAGTGGAAAACAATGCTTAAAATGGGTTATAGTTATAAATGAAAAAAAATGAAAGAACAAATTGTGGAAAAGTGGATCGGCAGCAAGCAGGAGATACCTGTAGTAGATGAAATAGTAGAGACAGTAGTATAATAGTAGGATAGACAACTGTCACCGAACAGTTGAGTATAAATACAAGATGTGATTTCATCATTAGCTGCAGGGAAACAGATTTTGAAGTTAGTATTTCAAAGCGTCTTTGGCATGGCACACCATTAGACCCCATGGAATGTGGAATCTGCATTTGGAATTTGCATTTGGCTTGCTCGTTATCCTGGTATGCGTTCGTTGTTAGCTTAATATAAAACAAGTGTACCTATTTTCCTCTGTCAAATGCTGGAAAGTATGCATCATTAACCATATGGATTTTCATGTATTTACCCACAATTTGAGCTGAGATATGAATCAAGGGGGAAATGGGACTTCATTTGCTGCCGTCGTGGAAATATGGCGCCTGTATTGTCCAGAGGTTTTCTTGCAGGGGTCAGAATAAGGTTGCACTAGGCCCTTATTTCATTAGGAGTGTGCACGAGGTGTCACATCAAAGGCGGTGAAAGAAAAGGCCTCCCAAGCCAAAGCAAGTTACTCCCAAGTCTTATGCTGCATCTGTATAAGAGGAGCAGAATTGTATGCCAAGAACATATCACCTTCAGGGAGTAGCAAACAGTCACAAGCGTGGAAGTTTCAAAGTTATGAGTAACATCTGTGGTGAGGACATTGATTCTTTCCTCCTGTGATGTTTCCCTCTTTCAACTAGTTTGGATATCAAAACACACAGTAGAGAGACCTGGCATAAAAGGTGAGAGCGCACAAAAGAACACGGCAACAAGACACTATTCAGCTCCGTTTAAACTAAGGTCCTCTGGCAGAAAACAGAGCAGGAGATAAAACTCCAGTTTTTCTCTGAGTCCTTCCCACTGAGCATTGCTTGCACTATCCCTGGCAATAACAACTGTGATCTCTGTCTGATTCTAACACTGTTGTTTACACAGGCAGTCACACCAAGGTTGTGGAGCCAGAGGAAACAGACACACTCGGCAGACAAGCATGGGCCTCAGACTTCAACCAGACCCACATTTCAGTACCTGGTATGGTCAAACACTGGCTACTGCGGACCTCACAAAACGCCTGACAAAACAGTACTGCATACCAAAATGGAACTGGGATACTATTACCTCAGCAAACAATTGGGGTGCAATCCTAACCTAGATAAGGGTAAAGGTGTCCCAGGCAGGTTGCCCTGCTAGTCATAACTGACTCTAGGGTGTGGTACTCGTCCCCTGTTTCTAAGCTGAAAAGCCAGTGTTGTCCAAAGATGTATGTGGCCAGCGTAACTATACACCATGGCACACAGAGTGCTGCTAACTTCCCCCCAAGCTAGTACTTATTTATCTACTTGCATTTCCATGCTTTCAAACTGATAGGTTGCCAGGATAGGCTAAGGACGGACGCTTACTCCATCTTGTAAGATCTGGGTCTCAAACCCTGGCCCGCCAGTTGACAGGGACACTGTTTTAACAACATGAGCCCACTACATCCCTCATAAAAGAGTACCACATACAAAAATGAAACACTCCTGTGACATTATTTCCTCAACAAAGAATTGGGGTACAATCCTAAACTAGGCCGGCACAATTCTCTTCCCATCCCATGGTGAAGTAGAGAGGCAAGTGCATATTTGTGCACTGGCCTAACAGTCCCCCAGGAGTGGCACAGAACTGTCTGATGGCATTTTTATGACACCCACAGGCCAGCACCCCACACTTATGCCAGGGCTTAGTTTGGCCAAAGTGGAGGTTAGGACTGCCCCCTTAGTGTCTCACCATTCCTATCTGGCTCTCATATCATCTGGAATTATTCTTGTGGGTCAGAATGAGGTCTCATCAGACCAGAATAGTATCTTGCTACACCTATGTGTGATCGGGGGGGGGGCATCATCTCTCATAGGAGGACCTCCCTGTCCTGAAGTACCAGGTACAATATCCATGCCCACAAAGGAGTCCTAGCTCACCAGTCTGTAGGCCAGATAAGTTTATTATAGGAAATAGTAGCATAATGGCCTGATCCTATAACAGCTAGTATGGGCTGAACGTGCAAGCATTCAGTAGCAAATGTGCCATAAAACACAATGTTGCTGCATGGAAGCCAGTACCTGGCCGTACCTGCTGACCGGGGTACATGAACCACCAGATGGTGGGAAGAGGGGCAGAATGGGGGCAACTGGGTGAAGGAGAACTCCTGTGCCAGATTTGCCTAAATTTTTATGGGCTCCCTAAGTTGCCTAGACTAAGGAAACCACTATTCCCTTCTGGCTGCCTCCATGGTCCTACAACATACAGCAGCAGCTGTTTCAACATAACTGTATCACAGATTAGTAGCATCCATAGGATTGGGCTGCTCACCACCCAAAATGTCCAAACCAATTATCTTTTTGTCTTGTGAAGGACCTGACATCTTGTTCTGGCAAATTCCTCCAAAGGAACTAGAAGATTGCTCTGAATTGGGTCAGCAGACATCAGCTGGGCCTATCTCTGTTTCCTGGCATTTTGTGCTACCAGTTAATGTTGACATCTGCCAGTTCTTTCACAGCTCATCATCAGTCAGGCAGCCCATCTTCCAGTGCTGCCAAAAGTGCTTCCTAATTACAAAAATATAAATGTACACCTTGGTCCATAACCACTTTTGTTTTTAATTAAAAAAAATTGGATTTGGGGGTACTGAGTCAGCCATTGCCCAAAGTTTAACTGATCCAGTACTGGACCACATAAGTTTACCATGAGGCACAGCCTTTTTGCATTTCTGATAGGGGTGTCCTTGAAATTAGTATATCTGAAAAAAGAACTATTCTATATGTCCCATTTTCAGTCACCAGTGAAAGCAAAATGTATGATCATTGATCTTTCCAAGGAGCAGAAATCAAAAGCCAAAAGCAGAACAGCTATGATTTATTACAAAAATATTAAAATGTTGTAAAAATATTATGTGAGTCTATCATAATAAAAAAGCCCAGGATCCCATCACATTTTGAGTTGGTGCACTTATTTAGGACAAAAGAAAAGTCTTTTCCCAGAGGTGGGTGTTCCTTTTCTTCCTTTCCCTGTATTTTTCATTCAACAGAGGTGATGTGAGAGAGGTGAGAGAGCCTCACCACCGCATAAGTTTGACTTATGGGTTCTGCTTCAGTTGCCAAATAGGGACAAATTTTGGACAGGAAGTTTGTCATTCCCGGAAACAACGGTGCTTTGATGAACAGTGCCCTGCCAAGCAGAACCGCCTTCCAGTCTCAACCCTCACCCTCATTCAGATCACACCAGGGCAGAAGATGGCCAGGCTTCACCTTCAGAGGACACGCAGAAGAAAAATCTCAGAAAATGGGAAGAAAATTAAATTCCAAAGCACTGGCTTCTAAGAGAAACAAAACACTGATGTGAGTTTCTTATCATCTATGGAATAAAAAAATAAAATTTAATAATATTTAAGCTCCAAAACTGGGATCCACTTTAAATTTTTTTTTACTAGAAAAGGATAATAACTCATCCAATATTTCTTCCACCTCAATCAAGCCCATCAAATCATTAGAATGACTGAAAAAGTACAAATCTAATACAATATATTGTCATGTGTGCATTCATATGAAACAGGATATACTTTATCTCGGACTTAATAAAATTAAGGAAAAAAGATCTGATTTTAAAATGGCTGATGCAAAATTTATTGGCTAATTATTTTTCACGTGACTACATTGTGTGAATTTTTTCCCCACCCATTGTTCTTCTGCCAACCAAAGAATTGTTCTTACATTGACATGTGATATTGGATTTGAAGGTAAAGGTAAAGATGACCCACACAGGTTGCCCTGCTAATCATGACTAAACTAACTCTAAGAGCAGTGCTCATTCCCATTACAGGGCTGAAGAGCCAGCACTGTCCAAAGATGTCTCATAGCCAGCATGACTAAATGCCAAAGGCACATTTGGCATTTTACCTTTCTACCAAAACTGTTGCTGTTTACCTATTTGCATTTACATGCTTTTGAACGCCTAGGTTGGCAGGATACTGGGGTTAGTAGCACAGTAATTAACAGGTGGAAAGGAGTTCCTAATACATACTCTGATTATTATCAGACACCTTTCATTGTGAGAACTATTGGTTGGCTGACCCACAGCACAATCTTCCCTAACTTCCTGCACCACAATGCTGGAGCACCAGCACAGTGCCCACTATTTTCCACAGGGGAGTTTCATCCACATCCTCTTTGGGCCGGGATGATCATATGTCCGCTTTTTCCAGGGCATCTCCTCTCTTTCAGCCTTTTATCCTGGAAGAAAATCTTCATTGTCCTCCTTTTCTTTGTGAGCAGACACCATATAGCCTTTTTTGTAATTAATAAATAGGCTGCAATCCTAAAAGCACTTTCCTGGAAGTAGACCCCATTGAATACAATAGGACTTACTTCTGAGTAGACAGGCTTAGGACTGCACTGAATGGCTACAATCCTAACCGCACTTTCCTGGGAGTAACTACTATTGAACACAATGGGACTTCTGGGTAGACATGCTTAGGATTGCACTGTTTATGTAATAACTAGCGAAAGGCGTACCCGCGTTGCGGGTTTAACTTCCCCATACAACATCCTCCATGGCACATCAACAACCCATGCGCAACCTACCCCCATGTACAACATTCCCCTGTGCACAACTTCCCCCATGCGCATCATCCCTCATGTGCAACTTCTCCCCACGCGCAACTTCTCCCCATGCGCAACTTCTCCCCACGCGCAACTTTCCCCCGTGCGCAACTTTCCTACATGCGCATCATCCCCCATGTGCAACTTCCCCCATGTGCAACTTTCCTACATGCGCAACTTCCCTCCATGCGTATCGTCCCCCCATGCGCATCGTCCCCCCATGCACATCATCCCCCCATGCACATCATCTCCCATGTGCAACTTTCCTCCATGCACAACTTTCCTCCATGCGCAACTTCCCCCATACACATCATCCCCCCATGCACATCATCCCCCCATGCGCATCATCCCCATGTGCAAATTCCCCCATGCGCAACTTCCCCCCATGTGCAACTTTCCTACATGCGCAACTTTCCTACATGCGCAACTTCCCCCATGCGCAACTTTCCTACATGCGCATCATCCCCCATGCGCAGCATCCTCTCCAGTGCAACCTCTTCCTCCTAACAACATCCCCCCAGTGCACCAGGCACTGAGCACCAAACTGGCTGGATGTTGTTCAGTCTCCCGTGTTAAGTATAGGACAGAAACACGTTGCCCCCTTTTCAGCCCCTGAAGGGTTAATTTCTCCAGATGGTTCTTGGTGGGAGTTCAGGTGACAGAAGGAACTCCCAGAATTCCATGCTTCAGGCCCAGCAGTTGGGGAGGAATGTTGATGAGTCAGCAATTCTCAATGCAAAGTATAGGGAGGAAAACGCGTTGCGCCCCTTTTCACCCCCTTCCCGTTGGAATTTCTGAAAACCGGTTCTTAGTGCACCCCTCCGTCATGGAAGGAACACCCACCCCAATTTTCATGCTTCTAGGCCCAACGGTTTTGGCAGGGCGGTGATGAGTCAGTGAGTCAGTGAGTGAGTGACTTTTCTCCTTTATATATATAGACTAATATGTAACAGTTTTAAATGAAATAATAAGTAATATGGTGCTTAGGGCACAATCCAATGCATGTCAACTCAGAAGTCCTATTGTGTTCAATGGAACTTACTCTCAGGAATGTGTGGATAGGATTGCAACCATAATTAATCACATTAAAGCAATATCCATGAGTGTTTTTAGCTTCTGTCATGTCCTGTTTCATGTCAAGTCATATTTTGTCATGTCCTACATTTTCTTCCATGTCCTAAATTAAGGGAGGCCTCACCCTCTTTTGTGGTTATGAGATCTGGTCGCTCTGCCTTTGGCTAAGAGAACTTGTTCCCTTGCTCTTTGCTCCTTGGTAAGCCCATGGCAGCCTGCCAGGTCTCCTTGGACCTGCTCTAGCAATATTGCTGGCACATTTCCATGTGGAAACATGAGGGCAGAGTCACCTCTAGGAGGAGGTTTGGATTTGGCTGCTGCTCCTAGCCCTCCTTTTCCTAGTCACCATTTTCAGGGCTATTGCTAGTGCTGGTGGCAGCGTAAGTTTGGTTAGGTTGCATATTAAAGCCTAAGCAAGTCCCAGAAATAATAATAATAATAATAATAATAATAATAATAATAATAATAATAATAATAATAATGTGATCCACTGGAATCTATGCCAAAAGTATCATCTGCCAGTGGCAAAAAACTGGTGGGACTACAAGCCTGAAAAAGTGGTTGCAAATGAGCAGGTCAAGCTTCTGTTGGACTTCAGGATACAGACGGACAAGGTCTTGGCACACAATACTCCAGATATCACCATCATAGAAAGCAGTAAGGTGTGGCTTGTTGACATCGCCATACCAGGTGACAGCAGAATTGAGGAGAAACAACTGGAAAAGATCTCCCACTACCAAGACCTAAGAATCAAATTACAGCATATCTGGTGTAAGCCAGTGCAGGTGGTTCCAGTGTAATTGGCACACTGGGTGCAGTGCCCAAAGTCCTTGGCAGGCACCTGAAAACTATTGGCATTGACAAAATATCACTCTGCCAACTGCAGAAAGCTGCTCTTCTGGGATCAGCACGAATTATACGCCGCTACATCACACAGTCCTAGACTCTTGGGAAGGGTCCGACTGGTGAAGTGAATGAAACCAGCACGAAATTGTTTGCTGTGTATTTATGGATAATAATAATAAATATGAGATACTGAAAAATCAAATACACAAAAAGTACTGGACATTTATTCTGCTACAAGTACTGAGAGCAAAAGCAGACACTATAGGAAACAACATAGACATTAACAATTTTTTTGAATAATTCTTGCAAGCCTCAACAGGAAAGAGGCATAAACCTTCCCCAGTCATTTTTGCAACCATAATTTCAGCTTATTGTCAGTAATATCTAACTTATTATAGTAATTTAATTTAATTGCTGTACTTGTCCAGCCCTTGTTAATAAGATATGCACTTCTGCACAAACTGGAGGTTTGCAAATTGGGATTTTCAACAGAGGGCAGTCACTCTGTAATATCAACAAAGCTATAAAAGAAAGAACAATATATGTGGAAGTCATAAGAGAAAGAACCTCAGTAATTTTAAAACTGGATCACTAGGTTTATTAGAATTCTTTCCCATCTGAGGTATCAGAGGTGACATTATTATTATTATTATTATTATTATTATTATTATTATTATTATTATTATTATTATTGCTGTGGCTACTGTTGATGTTATAATTATTCATAATTAATGTTTGCATAATATTTTTCAACAAAATGTTCACAAAGTTATGTGCAGAGAAAATCAGGTAATTTTGGGGCTCACTATCTAAAAATATGCAGAAGAAATACTAGCAAAGCCACTACAAAAGTAAAAGGGACAGTTATTTTTCCCTTGCTAAATATAAGATAGCAGCAACTCAAAAAGTGCCTCTTTGTCCAGTTTGCAGGAGTAGAGTAGATCACTCTGTTCATAGATCACAACAACCTTTACCTTTACCTCCTATGCACATGGGACGTAACTCACCTGGAATGTATGAGCACAAATTTTAAGAATTTTAAGAACATAGATCACATCAATGTATGTATGTCCAGTTTCCAGTCTCCAGCCAGCCATATCCCTATAGTCACAGCGAATGATATAGTTCAGAGCAAATGTACCAAATGATGTTCTCAGTGGATTGGAAGGCAATGATGGGACACCCACCACCTTCTTCCTGTTCACTGTCAGCTGAGTTGATCTGTTTACCTGCCTATACTTCCATATGGGTTATTTTATCAAAGCAAGAATTGCAGATAATGCTGGGATCATTCCCAGTGCATTTCCCATTTCCTTGAAACAACCACTTCAGAAGAAGGAGCAAAACTGTTTCATTCTGATGCTTAGAGCTATATGGCAACTATGCTGAGCCTGCTTCTTCCTCCACGCAGGCTCTTTAAACAAAACAGGAACTAGTGGGACTGGGAGCATAAAGGATGTAATGTATTGGGGGAGGGGAGATGACGGCAGTGGTAGTAGCAGCATCAAGAACTAATTTGGTACTTGGCCTTGTGTGATGAACAGCTCCACTGAGTTGCCTCCTGCCTAGAGAATAATCACATGTAGGGACCAAAGGTAGTAGCCCTGCCCATTTTTCATTTTCGATATAAGCCTCATTTTTAAAAATGAGGCCTATATTCAGAAATCACCATGAATGTCTTCTGGAATTCTCATACATATTAAATGATGAAAAATTTGTCTCCAAATAAAGAATAGACAGAGGGGTTCAGAGGAGCCCTGCATTAAAGTATTCAGTGAACATATGTGGAATTAGATTTCACTCATTAGAAAAAGAAATTAGGCAGATGTCCAAGTAATTTACTTAGGACCGTGACTTTGACATTTGGTTATTAAGGGCACAATCCAGAGTAACTACGGGGAGTCCTTGCTCCGACATAAGAACAATTTACTCTGGATTGCAATATGAATTTCCCATAGGTTTTCACTAGATGGTGCCATAACTAAATGTCAACGTAAATGTCTCTTATGTACTCCTATAGTTACTCTGCATTGTAGGATTTGTAGGGCATTACTGAGTGTTTGTGAGCATGGGTTGTTAGATATTACCCATGTTATCAAAATTTTCCTTTGTTTGCAAATGTATTTTCCATTTAAGTCATGTAGGGAGGAAAAAGGAAGGATAGGGCGGTTCTTTTCGGAACAATGCCAAGGACAAGCTCACCATACAGGGCCCATGTGTCATGAATTCCAAAGAACATGCACAAGGGCCAAGAAATCTGTTTTTGCAGCACTGACATGTAGGATGCTGGGGTGAGGCTTCGATTCCACTGGGGGAGATATCTCTCATTTCAAAATCATACTGAGGAATGTAACTTGGAGTAAAGAAATAAACACTCCTTTGCTTTTCAATCACTTTTAAGTATTTGCTTTGGGCAGCAGGCATCGCTGACCTCATGGCAGAGGGGCCAAGTACATCAGCAGAGAATTTGCAATTCTATCTGCGTTCTGCCTTTCACAGTCATGTTAGGCTTACTTATGAGTGGCTGAATGACAGATATGCCCAAAGCCAGAAGCTCTAATATAGGGGTGTTGAATGCATTTCATACAGAGGGCCCAAGTTAGCATTTATGGTGTTTTCTGAGGGCTGGAGTCCAATCTGATGCATGTCTACTTGGAAGTAAGTCCTATTATAGTCAATGTGGCTTACTCCCAGGAAAGTATGAAGGAGAAGTTCTCGGGGGCCACTTAAAATTGCGACGCAGGCCTCATTGGACCCATGGCCTTGTATTCGACACCTATGCTTAATATTTTCTCTTTCTCTGCCCAAAAGGCTGAAACTCCAGATTCACAGAAGGAACCAGAAGGTTTTTTGACCCCTCAGTTTCCAAAAGTTTGTTTGTTTTTCCTTTGATTTAATTTTGGATTTATTTCCATGTGTTTCTGTTTTGTTAATTGTTTTCGGCTTGTTGTCTCTTTCACTCGTGTTTGATCCCATTCATTTTTGTTTGTTTCTCTAGTCAAGACAAAAGACTGTTTTTCAACAAGTTCCCATTCATTATCATTCATTCTGTTGGGAGTGATGTGCATTCCTTTGAAATGTTTGGAAATTGATAAAACCAGAGCATATTCATTTGAGAAATCTTAAATGGTATTTTTTTTAAAAAAAATGGGTGTTTTCCAGATAAAAGACTGAGAGTTTGCTATGTCTTTTTATTCAAAATTAACATTTCAATCAATTTCAAAGCATTTTTATCAAGTGGAATCACAGTTATATAAGTGGTGTATATGTACTTTATGCCTGTGGCTGTCAGTAGACATCAGGTTTCATGTGGATACATGAAATAGTGGATAATGGGATGTGTGGATACTGGGTGTCCCTGTGCTTCATTTTACCATTTTAATTTGCTCCTGTATATTCATATCCATTTTCATTCATTCTGACTATGGATGAACCTATATTCCTGGTCAACTCAATGGTTCGTTCTACACAATGAATTATTACTGCTGGACACACTGATGTGCATTTCGGTACAAGCTTTTCTTATCAAAGGCAGACATGGATTTCCTGTAAAAGGGGTAGGGTGACTGATTTTGCTGGATTGTTATTTCATAGCGGCAGTCTAAAATGGATTTTTTTAGGCTGCAATCCTATAGACACTTTCCTGAGAGTAAGACCTATTGAACACAATGGGGCGTTCTTTTGAGTAGACATAGTTAAGATTGTGCCCTTTGTGTGTGAATTTTGGTGTTATCCTAATATTTTTTAAAAGACTGAAACTGAAGTTGTGCTTTTGTTAACAATTCAATCAATTTTAAAGCATTTTTATCAAATGGAATCACTGTCATATAGGTAATGTTTTATGCCTGTGGCTGTCGGTAGACAGCAGGTTCACATGGAGAAATACTGTTATTAAGAAAAACACTATTATCAAAAAATACAATTATTAAGAATGCTGTTTGTTTTACTAAGTACATTTGATTACCCCAAACTGCCCACTAAAACCTTGCTAAGAATCTACATCCCGAAGTATACTTAGTCCCTCTCCATGTCCAAGGTGACCATACGTCATAATCAGAAAAGAGGACAAGCGCCCCCAAATGTAGGACACACAAGAAAAATATAGGACTTGATGAAATAAAAGCTAAAAACACTCATAAATATTGCTTTCGTGGGGTTAATTTAAACACGGTATTTCTTAATAGTAAATTTCAAACTGTTACATAAAATTTATTACATCTAATTTATTAATTCTAATTAGGCTACCTGCTGCCTGCTCACAAGGAAAAGGAGGATAATGAAGATTTTTTCCCCCAAAAACCCAAGGCTAAAACAGAGGAGATGGCATGGAAAAGAGGACATCTGGTCATCCTGCCCATGTTCCTATTACAACCTGAGGTGATGCCCTGGCAGTTCACATTACTAGAGGAGACATGTCAGCAAATACAACCTTCTGTTCTCAGACTCATTTTAAAGTTGCAAGTGTAGAAGGAGAGAAATGTGGACATTTTCCCCCTCCAATGTGATGGCTCGAAGGGGTTCATTCATGAGTCTGCACCCTTTGGGTGGGCAACTATTCATCAAACAGAAGATGGAAATAGGAAGCTTTCAGGAAGAAAACGAGTCATGTAAAGAAAGCCTTGAGCACAAATCTAGTGTAATCAGTAAATATTTTCTTGGTGCCTCCAGGAGGTGGGTTTGTTTTAGGCGGTCTTATAAACACTCTGAATTTGTTGCAATGTTTTTCCTCTTCGTCTTCTGCCTGCTGGAAAGTCTTGAACACAAGCCAATCAGATACAGTTTAAATGTGCTCCTGCTGCAGTACAAAAAATGATCACTATGCAATTTATTATTAGAATCAGCTCTGCTAACTCTTTATTCACATGGCAGCAGGCAGATATAAGGCCTTAAAGAACTTGTTTAACTTCCAAGCAGATAAAAGCAAAAAAGCAACAACATATTTGCTGGGTTCACACCCCACATTTCCCATCAGGATCTTGAATTCATCAGAATTATAACATCTATTACATATGGGTTCTTCTGTCTCCAGAATTATATGTATTATAACCTTGCCAAATCAGAGGTTTAAAGAGCCATTTGTCAAAACTACTAATGCCAACAAACAAAATTCAAGACAAAAAAAATCACACCATTGTCTGCAAAAACTATTCAACTTTGCAACAATAAAAAGCTATAATGTTTAAAGTGAACTTGCTGCCTAGAGTCATGGTTTTCTGCATATAGTAAATGGGTCTAAGACAAAATTAAAAATGATAGCAGGTGGGAAAAGATTGAATATATGGTAAGCCACCAAGTTCATCTGATTTCAGAATATACATAACTTTAGCCCAGTTCCAAGATGGTAGCACCCAGCATTTTGCAACCCCCCTGAAATGAAGTCAGAATCACCCTATGGGGTCCTGACCCCCACTTTGAGAACCACTGCAGCAGCATATGACCCAAATACGATTGGCCCCAAAGTGATAGAATTATCATTTCTGCTAATAGTGCAGAGAAGTGTGGTTTAACTACAAAGAGTGCACTCCTATGCATGTCTACTCAAAAGTAAGCCTCATTACAATCAGTCGCACCTACTCCCAGGAAAGTGCGCTTAGGATTGTAGCCGGAATGACTGAAGTCCTAGTTGATTAATGTTATAGACTCCATAAATATCTTTGCTGTTTTGCAGGGATTTGAGTTCAACTCTGATTAGACTCTGTTCTTCAGACAAAAGTTTTTATGTTTTCTGCTACTCTTCAGCTGCCTTGTCTTCACAGCTTTTATTGCCTGCAGCGTAGAAATGTAAGAGGAAAGTTCAGACAAGGAGGAATTTAATAATTTAATGAACAGCACGGTTTTTTGTTTCCTCATTGTCCTATTTCTCTGCTTCCCTCAGGGTAGTTTCATTTGAGGTCAGATAGAAAGAGAGAGAATTAGTGCTCTCTTATTTTCTCTCCGTTCATATCCCAGGCTCCACAGCTATTCCTAATGAACTGCAAATGCTCCAATTTATACCCTTTCCTTGATGTACAAAGAAGGCTCTTGACAGATCAGGACTATCAGGGACCTGAGATATATGACACCCTCAAAGAAGTTTAAATCCATCTAAATGTCATGGTGGAGTTCAGTATGGTCCTCCAAACAAGGCTGCTGTGCAAGACACTGAGACCGAACTCAGATCTTGAAACTTCAACCAGCATGTTCAGAGTGACAATGTAGAATGGAGGACAGAATCCCCAAGTATTGGGACCAGTCCTTTTTAACTGGTTCGTAAGTTATCTATGAACTAAACATCAGGTGGCCAAGTTTGCAGATGAACTCAAACTATTAAAACTGAAGGGCAACAACATGGCCAGTACTTACATATCAATGTCAGTAAGTGCAAAGTGGGGCACTGGGGCAAAAAAAAATCATTTAACTGGACAACTGGACTGAATGGTCACTTGGCCTGGTCCAGCAAGTCTGTTCTTATTATTGAACTCTTTAAACAACATTATTTTTGCCAGGCTGCTATTAAGGAAATCACCATCTCAGTGTGAGCTGGGTCAGAGAAGTGGAAGTTGATCCTTCCAATAAACATGGTAATTTACTCAGTCTTAACTTTTGCAGGAAACATATTCCACAATGTGTCAGCAGCACAGTTAACTGTCAGGCTTCCTTTTTCTTCACTTCCTCTCTTAAAGATTGGCCTCTGCTGCACATGCTTTTTTCATATTGGAATAGAAAGGTGGAAAAAATGCAACAAGCGAGCCAACCAGCTAACTGAAGCAGATGGAGTGTATGGAAGAAGAGAAGGCAATAAGGAAAGCAACCATCCCTTTCCTCATCTAACCTGCAACTGGCGCATGTCACCCATACCAGATACCACCCATTCTGCCTCCAACAAGCTTCCCACTGTCCCTTCCCATTTTTGCCCCATTATACTGTCTCCTGACCCCATTATGCACAGCCTGCCTATTTTCCTATATTATTTTCTGCCTATTTTCCTATATTATTTTCCTGCCTATTTTCCTATATTCCATTACTAGCAAAAGGCGTACCTGCGTTGCAGGAGTAAAATTCCCCCGTATGCCATTCCCCCATAATCATCAACGCCCCATGGATAACTTTCCCCCAGGCGTAACAACCCCCATGCGCAACTTCCCCCATACACATCAACCTCCCCAAGCGCAACTTCACCCATGCGCATCAACCCAGCATGCACAAGTTACCCCATGCGCAATTTCCCCCATGTGCATCAACCCCCCATGCACAACTTCCCCCATATGCATCAAACCCCATGCACAACTTTCCCATGCGCAACTTTCCTCCCCTGCGCAACTTTCCTCCCATGCGCAACTTTCCCCAGGTGCAACTTCCCCTCGTGCGCAACTTCCCCCCGTGCGCAACTCCCCCCGTGCGCAATTTCCCCCATGCACAACTTTCCTCCATCTGCATCATCCCCATGTGCAACTTCCCCCATGCGCAACTTCCCCCGTGCGCAACTTCCTCCATGCGCAACTTCCTCCGTGTGCATCATCCCCCTGTGCGCAACTTTCCTCCGTGTGCATTATCCCCCCGTGCGCAACTTCCCTCCCGTGCGCAACTTTCCCCCATGCACAACTTTCCCGTGTGCAACTTCCCCCCGTGCGCAACTTCCCCCCGTGCGCAACTTTCCTCCCATGCGCAACTTCCCCCATGCGCAACTTCCTCCGTGCGCAACTTCCTCCGTGTGCATCATCCCCCCTTGCGCAACTTTTCTACATGTGCAACTTCCCCCATGCACAATTTCCCCTCATGCACAATTTCCCCTCATGCGCAGCATCCTCACCAGCGCAACCTCTTCCTCCAAACAACATCCCCCAGTGCACCAGGCACTGAGCACCAAATTGGCTGGATGTGGTTCAGTCTCCCATGTTAAGTATAGGAGAGAAACACGTTGCCCCCTTTTCAGCCCCTGAAGGGTTAATTTCTCCAGATGGTTCTTGGTGGGAGTTCAGGTGACAGAAGGAACTCCCAGAATTCCATGCTTCAGGCCCAGCAGTTGGGGCGGAATGTTGAGGAGTCAGCAATTCTCAATGCAAAGTATAGGGAGGAAAACGCGTTGCGCCCCTTTTCACCCCCTTCCGGTTGGAATTTCCAAAAACCGGTTCTTAGTGCACCCCTCCCTCACGGAAGGAACACCCACCCCAAATTTCACGCTTCTAGGCCCACCGGTTTTGGCAGGGCGGTGATGAGTGAGTGAGTGAGTGAGTGAGTCAGTCAGTCAGTCAGTGAGTGATTTTTCTCTTTTATATATATAGATGCACAGCCTGCCTATTTTCCTATATTGGCAGGCCTTGCTTACCCTGCCACTGCTCATGTGTCTTCCACAACATCCACTACCATTGGTTCAGAAGTGCTCATAAAAGCATTGGCAAAGCTAGGTCAAATCATTTGACATCAGGGTTCATAAATATTTGACACTCTATATGTCACCCCCATTTTAGCCTCCATCCAAGAACTGCTGTGCCAGCTGGCATCCAGAATCAGTAATATCCTGCAACCCCGCTTTTCTTTCCAACAACCTTTTTCTATCTCACTGCGCACTACAGAAACTGCTGATCCAGCATTTGCTGGTGAGCTGTTTTGGACTACGTCTCTCTGTCCAGTCACCACTTTCTTCCTATGATGGCCTCTTAACTCCCTTGCCTTCATGCTAGTTTCAAGGCTAATGCCTTTATACAAGGCTAATATATAAAAAGGGCTTGCTTTTTCTGTCAAGAAGATAAAAAACATGGCTCGTTGCTGCCATGACCTCTGCAACTCAAAACAGAATAAGGATATGCAATCTTGGTCCATGGCGAAGCCTAGCCAAACATTACTTATTCCTATTATCCACCAACTTACTCCTATTACTCCATCAACTACTCCAATTTGTCTTTGGCTTGTTTTAGGTCAAACTGATTGCTCATTTGGAGATTTAGGGCACAATCCTGAGTTAGGGCAGTGAGGAGTGCCCTCGGTGGGCTGCCCCAACTATTCTGAATGCAGAGCAGAAAGTTATGCTGAATCCAGAAAGTCAGGAAGCCTGGGCTGCTCTAACTGCTCCAGAGCATACTCAATAGGCCCCAAGTCAGTGACACCTGGGGAGGGCTTGCTCCTGAGGAGACCCCCTCAGATCACTGGAACAGAAACACAATCTGCTGCCTAGAGTGACTCAATTGCCATTGAGTGACCAGAGACAGTGTATTTCCTTCTCCTCGAGGACATAATTTGTGCCCCATATTTCTACCATTACTTCATGGCACAATGTGGAAGGAATAGAAGTGAGGTACTACTTGTTTTTGGAAACTAGGGAATTACTAAACTTCAGCAGTCCAAAAAACAGACTGGTAACTAATAGTACAATCCTAAACATGTCTACTCAAAAGTAAGCCCCATTGTGTTCAATGGATCTTACTCTCAGGAAAGTGTCTTTAGGATTGCTGCCTTAGTTAGCAATTCTATCTGCTTCAGGATAGTTTGTACAGGGGGGCATCCAAAGTTAACCTCACTGACCCACATAGTGAACTGTACCCCTAAACCCTACATGTAGAAAGAAAGCCTGTTGTTCATCTCTGGCATCTGGCAATGAAAACCTTTGTTTTCAAACTGCACTCTCACTGTGTTAAGTAAAAGTTGAGAGTGGTCCTATCCTGTGCTGGAATATATCCACTGCAGGGATCCCACACAACTCGGAGTATGGGGATTCATTTTCCCTTACCCTGTGACATTAAACCGCTACCTCAATGGGACTACTTGGTTCTATGCCAGCAAAATAACTGGCACAGATCTGAGCAGCCCAGTGTAACACCAACCTGCTCAGGATGGGGTTTAGGATACAGCCTAACTGTCAGAGGCTGGTTCCACTGCTCTCCCAGGAACAACACTCCCACTGGTCTACCCTCTTGCCACCTGAAAACATCATTTTTCTTCCCTCCACCATCCTCTAACATCCCTGTATCAGCCTCCATGGACCAGCAGAAGCCTATCTTGCCCTGGGTGTCCAGGGAGAGGTTAAAACAGGGATGTGCTAGTGCATATTCTTACTCTGGCACAATCTGCTTCCAAGTTGGCACATACATGTTTTAGGGCACTTTGTGACACTTGGGAGCCCACTAAGATGCCGTGAGGTAAGTACTGGACTGCATTGTAAGAGACTGGATTGTGAACCTGGGAATCCCCAATTAAATTTTTCCTGTGCCATAAATGGGCAGCCCATTTTTTTCTGGGAATGGGGGGCATACAGTGAACTTATGATCTTATGTCCACAAGTTCTGGACCAATAGTGTGAAAGCCAACATGCTATCATGTCAGGATGACTGTCCTCTTTCTTCAGGATGTGTCCTGTTTTTAAACTTTGTGTCCAGGAAAAACTTTTTATCATGTCCTACATTTTCCTACGTTGTAGGTGTCCTACATTTTGGAGACCTTGTCTAAACCTCAGCACTAGTCCTGAGCTGGCCTGGGAGTGACAAAAAGTGCCACTTGAGCACACTTGTAGGGGACGGTTAGACCACTGCACAGACATGTGCTTGCCTTCCTATATCTCCACAGGAACAGAAAAGCCAATCAGTTATGTCATCCTACGGTAGTTTAGGATTGGACACCTAGATTTTTAATACTGCTGGATTGCCTGGCTTCTGCTTCTGTAGTGGTTTTCAAATCAGTTTTCAATCAGACTGGGGAGCAGAAAAATGTTGCCATTTGGAAACATGATCTTGTGCCATACAATATGGTAAATTTGCAGAAGCATTCATATCAGACTGGGCTTGGGGGCAGTGGAATTGCTGGATGACTGATGAGAATTGGTTTCAAAAAACAAGCTGGAAATAATCTCTTTTTTAAATACTGGGAAAACTAGAAAATTAACAGATGGAGAGCCAAACAAAAGCTAAAGAAATTAACAAAGTCTGCATATACCAGTGTCAAAGCAAGGAATTAAAACCAGGAATTCAAGCAAAATTCCTATTCCTGGAGGAATAATGTTGAACATTTTTATTGAACTGCACTTGGTACTATTCCTGCACTTTGGCAAGAGTTTCTGAGAAAAATCAAAGTACTGATGTTCCTGAAAGCGGCTGGGGGGGGGGGGGAATGAAGCAGGCTCCCAAATGTACTGTAAGGAGGCATCGCTGTCTTCCCTTCAGAGCTGGTCACAGGTGTGTAATTTGCTTTCACTGATGAATCTGGCTCTGAACAAGGTTGGGAAGGGCCACTTTATATATGGGGAACCAGCAAATTTAGTTCTTTGCCCCCTAGCAGGATCACAAGTAGATGAAAGTGGTTTGAGATGGGCATCTTTGCTATAAGAAGCATTTGCACAAAGTTCAAAGCACTTCACACAAGCCATGCAACCTTGTAAGGTAGGCACAAGTATCATTATCATGGTAGTTCAGATAGGGAAGGGGGTATCCTAACTGGATAAAGCAAACCTGGCAGAAGATAAGAACATTGAAAGCTTCCCTAGTCATAGCTAAGGCTTGTAGCTACTACTGTTATGCACCTCTTTTTCTTTTCTCCTTGTCACCACTCCTTAAATGTACTTGATGGCACAGAAACACTTTCCCCCAAATCCAGAGTAACTACAGGTGCACATAAGAGACTTCACGTGCATCCGTCGTTACTGCACCACCTAGTGAAAACCTATGGGAAATTCATATTGCAATCCAGAGTAAGGGTGCAATCCAGACTAACTACGGGGAGTCCTTGCTCCGGTGTAAAAACAATTTACTCTGGATTGCAATATGAATTTCCCATAGATTTTCACTAGGTGGTGCCATAACTAAGGTGCTTGTAATGTCTCTCATGTGCTCCCATAGTTACTCTGGACTGTAGGGTGAGTTGTTCTTACTCCGGAGCAAGGACTCCCCATAGTTAATCTGGATTGTGCCCATAGAAAATCAGCAGTCTGTTTACAGATGGCAAAATGGAGCTGAGAATATACACCATGAACAGCAACACTGACATGAAGCCCCCTTTCAGTCTCAGGAGCCTGATAATTTTATTGCTCCAGGCTCCATGTGGAAAGATCTCTTTGCTGAAAGATTGCCACACTAAACTGGGAAATGACAGCATTTTCGCTGAAACCTCCTCGGCGGGATTTTGACAGATTGTAACAGTTATTTTCTTTGCTCTCTTTTTTAAAGTTGACAATTAACTTTCTCTTTTCATATATTATAGTGTACATTATTGGCACACAATGCACTTGGCTTTTCTTTTCGATTCCAAAATGCATGCGTCTCAACTTGTTGCT
The DNA here is from genome assembly GCA_030015325.1 of Cryptoblepharus egeriae. Taxonomy (NCBI): domain Eukaryota; kingdom Metazoa; phylum Chordata; class Lepidosauria; order Squamata; family Scincidae; genus Cryptoblepharus; species Cryptoblepharus egeriae. Next base: position 62,583,578 of record JAREYC010000001.1, on the reverse strand, counting down.
TTCTGGAGGCAGAGAGGTCCTCGATAGCTGCGGGATAGGAGGAAATGTGAAAAACAGTTAGTGCTTATCTGAAAGTGAGCGCCCCTCCCCTCCTCATGTGAGTTGGAGAGGACAAACTGAATGACACATGTGCTGTTTCCTTTTCCAGCGCGAAATGGTCAAGAACTAGACAAGAAGCATCTGAACAAGAGCTGCTTTCTCTCCAGCCCTTCCAGCTGTTCTCCTGCAACCACCTTTGGATTGTGGAGAGGAAAGTGAAGCTGTCAGTTCAGGAACAAGGGGGGCCATTTTTCAATGCATACAGGATGACGTCCCATAACAGTTCAACATCTGACCCGCGTGAGTACTTGATATAGATATATATCTTTTCCTCGTAACAGCAACTTTGCAACTCTATGTGTAATCAAAACTCTTTTGAATACAAGTACTTCTGAATCCACAAAAGCCTCCTTCATACAGTGTCTTTTTAGCCCTTTCGTTCCAGCATGTATGCATGAGTGTGAGGCAGAAAAAAAAAATGAAAATGTGTGCATAAAAGTCAAAGGAGGAATCCAAACACAACAATCGTTTTCAAATATCAACTCCGGAATCAAACTTCTGAATCTTCCAGAAACAGCTTTTACTAAGAAAGTTTAACTGAAAGCAGATATTTATTTCATTTTTGCATTTAAATTAAAGAAGCTTATCGCTGTTCAGCAATCATATATATATCTATCTTTCCCCCTCCTCCCCTCCCTTGGGACATTATACTTCATTTACAGATACTGAACTGTCTCTATGTAACATGAGATCTGAGCCCCAAACTGTCAGGCTATATTTAGTCACAATGCATTTTTGTTTGCAATGTCTTGGCAAAACAGGCATGCAGCAATTAAATGATCGAAAATGAGAGGCGAATGGTAAGGGGGAGGCTTATTTCCTGTTTCCTGAGTTCTGTACACTTTGGTGAAAAGTTACACCAGGCAACTTGTACCAGGCAACTGTTATACCAGGCAACAATTTGCTTCTTTGGAATCATAGGTGGATGATTCACAAGGCTGAAATATACCAATTTCTGTTGTCCGTCATGAGTGAGTCCCCAAGATCTGAGAAGTAGCTGTAGCTTTCTAACCGGATTCCAAGCTATAGATCAAATTTCAGCTGGAATTCAGCTAGAATGGCTCCGAGTTACATTCTGTTATGAAGCATTTTGTTCTATGACTGCTAAGTTCTACATGCAAGGGGCCACCTATTACATGGTACAGGGCACTTAGAAATTTTAGAAAATAGATAGAACCCAGCCTGCAAAGAGTTTGCAGTCTAAAATCAATAGTAAAGAAGGTGCAAAGGAAAAAGAAGTGAAAACGGGAGATGAATATATCATTCATTCTTTCTGCTATATAACTAGCATGAACTAGATGGGCTATTCCCAGCAGGATTCAGATTGTGGAAAAAGTTGGAAAGTGGAATGCAAAGATATTTTCATACTTTGGTATGCCCATATTCAGTGCATGTGCAACCTGAGAACATGTTTTCCGGTTCTCTGGCAGAGGGTGCAAGAAGAGGATAATGTTGCCATTTTTCCATCAGTGGTTTTCTATTAAGTAAATTTAACAGTAGCATGATTAACAATATATTTTTATGTGGCATGGACTGTGATACAATGCATTGCTCAGAACAAATGACGTCATAAAAATTCATATACATCTAACTTCATTGCTTTGTTGATATAATCCTGTTGCATCAACCTCCCCTCCAATCCACCCCACAAAAAATCAATGTTTCCCCTTTTCCTTCTTCAACAGTCTGACTTGTGAGGAATAACTCTCTACACAGAGACAAGGCCATAACTCAATGGGAGAGCATGTGCTATGCATGCAGAAGTCTCCAGGTTCAATTCTTAGTACCTTTATGTAGAACTAGGAAAGATCCTGGAAATTTCGGATCCTAATAGAAAGACTTTAGTGAAACCCTCTGGAGATGAAAGCAGCTGTGTATGTAACAAGAAATAAATCAACTGGAATATGACATTTAAGCACAATGCTGATAAGCTGTATCCACATGAGCAAATGCTGTTGTTTACTTTTATGCTCTGTGAAATCAAATAACTGGAAATATACAGTATATGGCTCCTGCAGAACTGTAATGGGATGGTAACATTAATGACAGTATCAAAAAAGTTTGATGCGGTCACACTATGAATAATATGTATCAGTAGTTCTGGCATGCCATGGAAAAATTGATGGTCAGAGGTAGAGAATTGCACCAGATGTGGACTACTGCATCCAGTTCTGGTCACGACACCTAAAAAAAAGTCATAGAATCATAGAGTTGGAAGGGACCCAGTGGATCATCTAGACCAACCCGCTGCGTGTAGCAGGAAATGCTTGTCTTGTGGGGACCCAGGTTAACAGGTACAGTGTCTTAACCACTTGCGCCACCAGAGGACTCAATATTGTAGAACTGGAAAAGGTACAAAAGAGAATAACTTAAATGATGAGTGGAGTGTGTACCTCCCATTATAAACATATAGAATGGAGGACAGAGTGCCTCTACCTTTAAGCATTGTATAGAAAGGGGAATTTTGGCAGGTGCTACTTTTTAAACTCTTCTATGTTGTTAATTCTTCCTCAATTTCCTCTTCTATGCAATAGTTAAAGGGAGAGACATTCTGTCCTCCATTTTATATGGTACCCCGTACGAGAAGAAAGCTGCAGTATATATATGGTACTCCTTTATGAGAAGTCTGCAGCGTTTGGTGCTCTTCAGTCAAGAAAAAAGGCACCTAGCAGGGAATATAAGAGAGAACATGACAGGGAATATGACAATCCAAACCTCTGGTTAAGCCAGCACAAGTCCTATGCTGGCCTAGGGGTGTCGCAAAAGTGTCAGATAGCACTTCTGTGCCACTCGTAGGGAGTTAGGCACAGAGCTTGAGCATGGGTATGTTTATTCTCCCAGTCCCACAAAAACATGTATAGCATAATTAAATCCAGATGTTGCATTGCATACACACCAACAGCATCAGATTGCTCCATCAATGATGATCACTTGTTTTATTTCCTAATATAAAACAGATACCTTTTAAACTAGTCTTTTGATTACAAAGGACACTTCTTATGCACAAGATAATGATTTTCTTTTTAAACCCAACAATGTAATAACCTTCTGCCGTTTGATTATGCAAACTTGGCCATAAATTTGGCCTGATGCTACGAGATTCAGCAACCCTGCCTCTTCTTCCCAGCAAAAATCCAGCATACTGATAGGTTCTGTAGTAAGGAGCTTTCTGTATCTCTTTAAATTCTGCCTGACTGCAGTCTCCTGGTGGTGTTATTGACTGGTGGGAAGAGGCAGTCAACTCAGTTCAGTAGCTTCTGGTGTCATGAAGGATGCAATTCTCACCTAAGGAGGCAAGCAGAAGTCCGTGCACTGGCCTAACCCCTTCCCTAGTAGTGGCGCAGTCATGCCTTACAGCACTTTTGTAACACACCTACTTAAGCATATGACTTAAGCCAGGGCTTAGACTGGCCTAATTGGAGATTAGGATTGCAGCCAAAGACTCTAATGTTAGTCCTGAAAGAGGCATTTTCCTTCATGGTATACTATACCTAGCAGGGTGACTATATATCATAATTGCAAAAGAGAACAAGGCCCTCCAAAATATAGGACACTCCAGAAAAATGTAAGACATGACAAAATATAAGCAAAAAACACTCATATATGTTGCTTTCATGTGGTTAATTTATATACAGTATTACTATATTCTTATTAAATTGAAAACTATTACATAGAATTTATTACCTAAAATTTATTAATTACAATACAGCTAAATGCTACCTGCTCACAAGGAAGACAATGACAATTTTTTTCTAGGACACAAGGCTTAAAAAGAGGACAGGTCCTGAAAAAAGAGGATGTATGGTCACCCTGTATAGCTAGACTAATGTTGCTTTCTGGGAAACTGTATTCCAGGGTAAATGTCCCAGGTGCCTAAGACCCCACCGTCTTCCCTTCCTAGACCTCACCTCTGTCTTTTGGTTGCATCACTGAAACAGTTCAAATGTCAAAATAGGCTGACAGAGATGCTTGATCTCAGCTGTTTGGACCATTATTCCTGTTAAAAGAACTATCACCATGTAATTGGTATGAACAGATGGGAACCAATGTGTTACATTACTCTAGGCTATGTTAGCAATCATTTCCTATTCCTTCACATCCCCTGCTCTTTTTTTCCCTTCAGTCAACCAAGCAAGAATGAAATAAATGGTTAGACAGTGCATGGATCTGTCTGTCTAAGGCCGTGAACTGGTGGACTACATGTCATTTTCATATGTGAGGATTGGCTTCCTGGGGGTGGAACATATGAACAGAACTAGCCATTCAGTATGTTTTAATTGCAGCCAGTAATTCAAACACCCTTCATGACATTCCTGCTACACAGGGCTAGTAGGTGGCAGAAACAGAAATCCATGTTAATGAAACTCCAAGATGTTGCCATAATTGCTGTCATTAAATTCACACTCAGTTAAAATTCTCCTTCTGAAGCATCATCTGCGGGATATGGGATCTATATGGACATCAAGAAGCACAAGTCTCATCTGATTAATCTATGGAGTTTGCCAGCCTCTCACATAATTTTTCTACAGCATATGTTTCACCACAGGAATCTCTCCAACTGAAACAGAAAATTTTTACTGAAAAGTGCTGTTGGCTCAATTTCTGTTAAAATGATTTCCACCTCTATTCCCCTTGTTTTTCATACCTCATTAAAGCAAACTTTTTCATGGCAGCCCAATATGTCCAGAGGTGGAGCTCCACTTTTATCAGTAACTTGCACTGGGACAGTTCCTGGTCAGTTTGGTATCTTGTGACTGAAAAATATCAGTCACAATGTCCATGTCGATGAGACAGCAATGTAGTAAGTAAGGCCATGTGAAATACTACAAACAACTTCATCAGTGTTTTTCCATATTATGGTGGGGTCTGCTATTCTGGAACTTAATATCCTATCCAAATTTCCAACATTAGTGCTGCAGCAATGCATCCCCAAAGAAAGGGATTTTTCAAAGTAGTTTTCTTTGAAACCCTTGAACTGCCTTGCTCCTGTTTTATTATTTGTAGCTATCTAGAAGAGGCTGGTGGAAGTTATTGGAAAAAATGGATCTTCCACTCAGTGTAATTTACAACCATCATCATTTTTCCAACCTTACATCTCTCCATGCCAAGACACAGTGCTCGATACAAGCAATGTGTGTTGCCTCCATGCCCTTTTTGTCCATCACCCAAAGGAGTGTCATGCTTAGGAACAAGATGTTGGACTAGACAGCAGAGTTCTTACATTTTTTACTCCTACCTACGTGTAATGAGGATTGATAATAGGTAAGCTCAGAGCTGATATTTCCTGTCCCTTTGGTGAAGGTACTGATCACAAGACATTGAAAAAGTGTGCAGACAGCTGATATTGTGGGTCAGTTATTTCAAAGGATTCTGTTATAGTAGGACTGTCGATCTTCTCCTATGGCCGTTATTACTTACCTCCTAACAATGCCAGTGGGTTTAATGTGTTGCTTTCTAGTTGGAAGTTCCAGTGCAAATAGGTAATTGATGAAGACAATCATCTCAGCATTTTTGCTCATTTTCCAGACTGCTCAGACATCATTGGGATTCTTTCATGGTTGACTTGTTGATGGGATTCTCATTAACAGTTCTGCTGGTGCACGGCAGCGTAATCCTAATCTATGTTGGAATAGGCAGACTGACATGTTGTGCGCTTCACCCAGCACAAGTTTTGGGGCTGCTCTTGCAACACCCTGAGATAAAAGAAAACTTTATCTCTTACCTTAGGGACATCTATTGCAGCCCCAATGGAGCTTCTCAGTTCTGTGCCACTTTGAAGGATGGAGCAAATCCAAGCAGTCCACATCACAGAATGCATCTTTTCCATCCCTGCCAACCCTCCCCATGTTCTTTCAGACCCCTGCACTGGCCAGGCTCACCCCTTCCCAGGACCCACATGGAGGCTGGTGCACCCCTTCCCAGGACCCACATGGAGGCTGGAGGCTGGAGGACCCACATCTGCAGAGTGGCACAAAAGTGTTTTATGGCACTTTTGCAGTGGACTTCTGATAGCTCAAGGGTCTTGCGCTGGCCAAATGAATGCCCAGGTTTGCACCTCTAGTGTCATTAGCAGAGCCTTTTGTATGTGGCTTTAAGAATGTGGTGTATGGGCATAAATGGGGAACCCTAAAATTATCCATACCTAGCCTGATTTCCCCTGCTTTCTACCTCCATTTCCCCACAGGCTACTTCTTCTAACCTTGAATTTTTTTCTCCTTCTCCTTTTCTTTGAGGGTATTCAAGAAGCATTGTCAGCAGGGAGGAAGGAAAGGAAGTGATGGCCACAGGGGAGGAAGGCATAAATCTTTCCTTTTCAACTTATGGCCTGAAGTGTTTAATTTTTTTCTGTGCCAAAGCCACTTCCTTTCTCAAAGGATCCTGACTCTAGACATTTGCTGTCCCCACCTCCAGTTTTAACAGGTGTCAGATATGTATTTCCCTCATTTCCATTCTAAGGCACTTTTTTGCTCCCGTCATTGCAAAACCAACAGAGTTTCTCTGCTTCCTTTAACTTTTCAAAGCTGCCTCCATGGATTTGGCTTTCTGCATTGAAAATGAACACAGGGAGTAGTCTCCTTCTCCTCACTCCATGCTATGTGGCTTTTCAAGACTTGGGAAGGAGAGGCATTTGCCACAAGGGATTTACCTTTGGTGACTAGACACTTGGCAATGGCATCTCTGTGCTGCACGGAGCGTCACTGCAGGCTTGCAACAGTCAGTCAGCAGTGAGTGTAATTTTTACAGCCTGCAGCAGTGACAGCCCCAGGAGAAGAAGCTCAACATTTCCCTGGGGATAGGTGGCATCACTTCTCTGGAGGGTTTGTTTTCATTTCCACTTTGCACTTTGCCAAAGTTCTTGAGTATAACAAAATAAGAGGGCCAAAGTTGCTCATTCTCTTTCACTTCATCCACCCTTTCCAGTTTCTATTTTCCAGAACAAGACCAGTAGCCAGCCAGCCCAGACAAAGACCATGGATCATCCTATGGCAAATCCTGACAAATGAGCACTTCCACTCACAGGCATAGGTACTCCAGGGTGACCATATGACCTCTTTTTCCAGGTCATGTCCTATTTTTTAATCCTTGTTTCCTGGAAAGAAATTTCAATGTCCTCTTTTTTCTGTGAGCAGGCAGCACGTAGATTTCTTGTAGTTAATAATTATACGTAATAAATTAAATCTAATAGTTTTAATTTAATATTAAGTAATGATAGTGTTTGAATTAACCACATAAAACCTATTGATTGGGTTTATCGATTACTTTGAAGATGCAAGGGCAGGTTCAAATCTTGAACCGCTTGAACGCTCATGGCTTCCAATCAAAGAAATCTGACAGTGCAATCCTAATTACCCATTTGCCAAAGCAATTCACTTGCATCTTCTAACTTTCTGGCAGGCCCTTGTTGCATGAGGGTCTATGCCCAGAATAATTTTCAGGCAAAAAAGAAAAAAAAATGTGGCAAAAAGCTATAAGAACTAACTACTATTAAGTTAGAACAAAATTCACATTGGAGAAAGCCTTAATCCTACTTACTATATTTAATAGGATTACTATAATGTCTGAAGGTTCCTGCCAACTACAGGCCAGGTAATGATTGCTTCTGTACCTTCACAGTTTGGTCCTCATGTTCTCCTGGACTCCATCAGATTTATTGCCCAGCAACACAAACTCTTTTCTATGCCTCCCTCCCCACCCCATTTCTTTCTTCTTTAGAAGTTTCTTAATCCTCACATCCTGTTTATGGGCCATCAGCCAAGGGTTGTCTGCAGACAAATTGTTTTACTTGTTTGGAACAAATCGAGCCTTTGGCTTGGGGAACATGTGATGTTTGGACACAGAGCTTCTGACCCACCCAAACCATAGTAATGTTATTTGAAGAGTTCTTCTTGTCTGGGTAAATGTGTGATGGATGAGGCTTGAACAAGGGACCAGGCAGAGAGCCGCTGGTATGAATGAAAAGACGTAGCTGGAGGCAAAGGTCTTTCCCCTTCTCTTAAAGGCTTGCTTTCCTTGAAAAAAGAACAGCGGTGTTTTCTGTCTTGTGTGGTTAACAAACTTATCGAGGCAGGAAGTGAATCTTGCGCTATTTTTGTAGCTTCATCCACCAACCTGCCCCAGGCAGTCACTGAACAAATGAAATTATAAATTCCTTGCGTCCTCTCAACGCTACTGCTTCTCAATAAAACCCTCTTGGAAAAAAAGGAGGCGATGCACACCAGACGCACCCTGCCCCTGCTGCTCTTCTTGATGCCATGCATAGGCTGGTGCTGTGACTTACACATCCTGACAGCTGCCTTGAGGTGACCAATCAGGGCATGTAGAGGTGAAACAGCCTCTTCCCTGTCTGAAGCATGGCATGACTATTTTTGTCAGATGGGTAATTGTAGCTATCTCCAGGCATCTGCAGCACATGTCCTGTAATTAAAGATCATGCTGGTTATTAATTCCACCAGAGCTCTTCGACTTTCCCCTTGTAGCACAGAAGAAACTTAACTTTTGTGCACTGACACACACACACACACACACACACACACACACACACACACACACACACACACACACTTACTTTTTGAGCAGTAAACAGAGTGGCAAAGTGAAAAAAGCAAAGTGTTTTTTAATGAATATACTTTTTTAAAAGAAACAAATGCTTTTAAGCACCATAATTTCATGGCATAAAATAATAAATCCAGTCTCATCAACATATCTTACAATCCAGAGTAACTATGGGAGCATGTAAGAGACATTACGTGTACCTGTAGTTACTGCACCACCCAGTGAAAACATATGGGAAAGTCATATTGCAATCCAGAGCAAATTGTTCTTACAACGGAGCAAGGACTCCCCGTACTTACTCTGCATTGTGCCCATAGTCATTAAAATGAGCTGGGTTGGGGATATCCTGCCTTGAAAGACTGAGGATGCAATCATAACATATTTAGGCCAGCCTAAATCACCAGGCATATCTTCCTGTTGTGGTTAGAGGAGGTTGGCTTATGCCTATGCAGTGGCATAATACGCCCAGAAGTGGGGCAGAAGTGCCTTACAGCACTTTTTTGTGCTTACAGCCTCTGACGGCACTTAAAGCACTTGTACTGACCCAAACGTCAATATAGGACGTATGCCAGGGCTTATTCCGGCCTAACTGGAGATTAGGATTGCAGCCCAAGTCTTCCTTCAATAGCTGCTATTTATTTATCACCTCCTCTTGCGCTTAGAAAATGCAAGCGGGAAGAACAAGACCACAGGCACAAAGAGCCCCTTTATTTCCATTGTGCAGATCTTAGAAGCATTGCCAGTGACCCTTTCCCTTTTTTACCATCAAAAGCATCCTGAACCCTGACCCGAGGCCCAGATGTAGCCCACAGCAAGCTGCCTTGTGGCCCAAGGCAAGCCCCTCCGTTTGGCCTATAGGGGATCTCTGTAATCCTGTGGGGTTGCAGGAAACGCTGCTCCCCTTATTTTTTGGAGGATGTTCTGAGGGCTGAGGGCTTCTTCTCTGTGTGAAAGTGTTTATGTACTGGATTGAAGATCACCCATGTATCTTCTCATCTTGACTGCCCAGAACTTCACAAATAAAGTGATTGTGAAACACAAGGCAGATCAAACTGTGTTGAGCAGGGACATATACAAATCACAAAGAGTAGATGCTGAGTTGCAAATGCTAAGGAAAATAGTGTGTCTAGAAAGCACTTCAGAAGATATATTGTCCAATAGTTAATGGCTCAGCCATGTCTACTTCCAGCAATACTGTGCAAGGAGGTAACTTTGGACATAGTGTAGGCAGAGGCTGCTATAGCATCACTAGATTAAGATGGCTGGTGAAACCTTACTGGATTGATGAAACTGAGCCATGATTTTTTGCCACTAATATTGAAGACATAAAACTCGGTATAAAACCTTGGTAAAATTCACACTTTTAATTAGTGATCATTGTTCATAACATAAAAAAGTGGCAAACATCCGTTGTCTGCCTGTCTTTCTTTCCAAAGCTGTGAAAACACTCAGTTGATTTGTGTACTGAGTTTGTTTGAAACACAACAATATTTTTAAGCAAGTTTGAAACACAACAATATTTTAAGTAAGTGCATAAGAAAACTGTATTAAATATACAATATACCAAGATAAAATTGCTCAGTACCTGAGTACTGTTGCTTCTGAAACATAGTCCAAATAGAAAGGTCATATAATAACTTGTGGAAAATGCTTGGGGAGAAATATTCCACAATGATGCATGTTCTGTGGGTTGGTGTAACACTGATATGATCAAGAACAGACTTGTACAATTTATCAAATGGAATCCATCAGCCTTTATGGCTTCAGGGCATTTGATAAGCCTGCAGTTTACATAATAGAGGTCGGCAGTTTGTCTTGGTCTGGTGGGTTGCATTCATCCTAGCTTGTCACAGATTGTACAGGCTTAATCAAAAGGAAACTTTAAAAAAATTATCATGTACCAGATTTACTTGAATCTAATGCTCACATTTTCCAGCCCAATTTAGTCTCCAAAATCAGAGTGTGTTATAGATGCAAAGACAAATTTGATTTGAACAAATATGGTATTCTGATTATATGTACAGGCCAGTATTTAGCTTAACAGTTCACTACATTGTAATAAAAATGTAACAATAAGCCCACTGTTGTATAAAGTAGTGCAATTAGGTAAAAAGCATTACAGAAACCAAATGTCATATTATTATTCTCATACTAGCGAAAAGTGTACCTGCACTGTGGGAATAAAATTCCCCCTATGCCACCCCACATTGCGCATCAATTCCCCATGCACATCAACCCCCCATGCGCATCCACCCCATGTGCAACATCACCCCATGTGCAACATCCCCATGGGGTGCATGTTTATCCACCCCATGCACATCATCCCCCCTATGCATATCAACCCGCCATACTCATGCGCAAATCCCCCATGCACAACAACTCCTATGTGCTACATCACCCATGTGCATCATTCCCCCATGCGCAACATCCCCCAATGTGCAACATCCTCAATGCGCAGCCAATCCCATGCGCAACATCACCCCATGCACAACATCACCCCATGCGCAACATCCCCCTGCGCATCATCCCCTATATACATAACCCCCATGTGCAACATCTCCCCATGCGCAACATCTCCCCATGCGCAACATCTCCCCATGCGCAACATCCCCTATGCGCAACAAACCCCCATGTGCAACAAACCCCAATGCGCAACAAACCCCCATGCGCATCTTCCCATGCACAACCTCCAATGCGCAGCATCCTCCCCATTGCAACCCCTCCCTCCAAACAACATCCCCCAGTGCACCAGGCACCGAGCACCAAATTGGCTGGATGTTGGTCAGTCTTCCATGTTAAGTATAGGACAGAAACACATTGAACCCCTTTTCAGCCCATTAAGGGTTAAGTTTCTCCACATGGGTTCTTGGTGGGTGTTCAGGTGACAGAAGGAACTCCCTCCCCAAATTTCATGCTTCTAGGTCTGAAGGTTAGGGTAGAATGTTGATGAGTCATCAATTCTTCAATGCAAAGTATAGGAAGGAAAACACATTGTGCCCCTTTTCTCCCCCTTCCAGTTGGAATTTCCAAAACCAGTTCTTAGTGCACCCCTGGGTCACAGAAGGAACACCCTTCCCAAATTTCACGCTTCTAGGCCCAGTGGTTTTGGCAGGGTGTTGATGAGTCAGTCAGTCAGTCAGTCAGTCAGTCAGTGACTTTTCTCATTGATATAGGTAACTCATATGCAGTAAAATTAAATTTTACACCTGCTTTGCAGTTGGGCATTACAATTGCCAGTAAACATTTTTAGCTTTTAAAAATTTCAAGGCATTTTTCAAGCCTTTTAAAATTGGGAGCACATTAGATTCAATGGCACATTAGCTTTGAGGTATGTTTCTATCTGGAAGGATCTAAGAGACCTATTAAGATAGATTGGACTCCCAAGACAATTATTGGTCACTGTCATAGAAAGGATTTTCTGGGTCCTACTCCAACACTAGTGATGCACTGTTCCTAGGGTGCATCGCACAGCGTTTGTCAGATGTCCAGTCTAAAAATACATCATGTGTTTAGTTATTGGATGCACAAATGAAACTCTCACTTAGCCATCAAATTCTCTAGTTCTGAATTTAAGCCCAGTTTGGTGAGAGGCAGGGAAAGTCACTCTACCTCACAGCCCCCAACAGAAGAAGAAATCATATTATATACGCTGCCCCTCATAAATAATTTGTATTTATGTCAGAAGCAGTAAGCCACTGATTACCGATTGCCTGGGATCCGTAATGGGATGCAGCAATTGACTTCAGGCCTTTTTGCGAGTTTCCCAGTTGAGCGGGCACTGTGGGAAGCAAGACGCTGATTAGGTAGACCTTTGGTCTCTTCTTACGTTCCAGTCTATCCAGCTAAGCAAATATCAGTTCCATCCATCTGGTCCTGCTATCTGCAGCCTGCTCTAGTCAATGGGGAAGAAGTCTGCAAGGCTTTGATTCTAATCTCTGTCATATTCCAGAGTACCTTGTAAGCCTGCAGGATCTGTGAAGTCATGCTGTGGGGCTGCCCTGTTAGACTCTTAATAGAAAGTGTAACTCAGAAATGAAAGACTGGTGGACACAGCATATGTTAGAGAACAATGCAGCAATCCTAACTCCTGGTTAGGCTGACACAAGTCCTATGCTGGCCTCGGGGTGTCATAAAAGTGCTGTAAGACTCTTTCCTGTGCCATTCCTGGGGGTTTAGGCCAGTGTACAGACAAGCACCAGCCTCTCCATGCCACTGCAGGAATGGGTAGATGGGTGCGTTGTGCTGGCCTAAGTTAGGATTGTGTCCCAGGGCAGTTTTAAGGTTGCACTGAGGTTTTTATTCAATGCCCATCTAAACACCCTGCCAAATGATTCTAAAAATATCTTCCTCCCCATCAAATGCTGATGTGACAGCAGAAGTACCATGAAATGGTAGTGAAAGGACAGCACATCTATTGGAATTCTTTTTCCAATATGACCTACTTAAAGTGCCAGAAGGATTACTTGCAGCTTAATCAGCCTAACCATATGTCATAACTGAAAAAGAGGACAAGCCCCCCCAATGTAGGACACCCAAGAATAATGGACATAACGTAATGTTAAAACACTCATCTACATTGCTTTCATGTGGTTAATTTAAGTACCATATTACTTATTATTAAATTTAAATCTCCTACATATCTTCTATATACTGTATATATAAAAGAGAAAAGTCACTGACTGACTGACACATCAGTCAGAGAGTGCACTGACTGACTGACTCATCAAAGCCCTGTCAAAACTGGTGGGCCTAGAAGCGTGAAATTTGGGGTGGGTGTTCCTTCCGTGACGGAGGGGTGCACTAAGAACCAGTTTTCAGAAATTCCAACCGGAAGGGGGTGAAAAGGGGCGCAATGCGTTTTCCTCCCTATACTTTGCGTTGAGAATTGCTGACTCATCAACATTCCGCCCCAACTGCTGGGCCTGAAGCATGGAATTCTGGGAGTTCCTTCTGTCACCTGAACTCCCACCAAGAAACATCTGGAGAAATTAACCCTTCAGGGGTTGAAAAGGGGGCAACGTGTTTCTCTCCTATACTTAACATGGGAGACTGACCAACATCCAGCCAATTGAGTGCTCAGTGCCTGGTGCAGTGGGGGGGGGATGTCGTTCAGAGGAAGAGGTTGCACTGGCAAGGATGCTGCACATAGGGGAAAGTTGCACAGGGGGATGATTCGCATGGGGGAAAGTTACACATGGGGGAAAGTTGTGCATGGGGGGAAGTTGCGCATGGGGGGATGATGCGCATGGGGGAATTGCGCATGTTGGTTGATGCGCATGGTGGACTGATGCAGATGGGTGATGTTGCATATGAGGAGTTCAGGCACATGGGGGGATGATGTACATGGGGAAGTAGCGCATGGGGGACTGATGTGCATGGGGGATTATGTGCATGGAGGGAAGTTGCACATAGGGGAAGTTGCACACGGGGGAAGTTGCGCATGGGGGAAGTTGCTCACACGGGAATGTTGCGGACGGGGGAATGTTGCACACAGGGGAATGTTGCGCATGGGGGAAGTTGCACACAGGGGAATGTTGCGCATGGGGTGTTGATGCGCATGGGGTGTTGATGCACCATGGGAGGATGGTGTATGGGGAAATGTTACTCCTGCAACGTGGGTACGCTTTTTGCTAGTAATGCAATATATTAATTACAAGAAGGCTACATGCTCCTAGTCACAAGGAAAGGAGGACAATGAAGACTTTTTCTCAAGACTAAAAAAAAGGACATGTCCTGGAAATGGTCATCCTGGATCAGTGATCACATAATATGCTTCCCTCTTTTATTTTATTTTTAAAGGATAGCAGCAACCCCCAGACATGCTGATCCAATGCCAGCAATGCCTTTTCAAAAATGGAGCCAGCCTTGGAATAATGTTTTGATGATGACAATGACGACGACGACGACGATGATACGGGTTTCATACCTCATTCCAATGTTGTTGTTTTTTTCTAAAAAGACAGCTGCAACCAGACACTGCCCCTCTTTCTGGTGTCTATGTACGCAGGCATCCCACTTTATTAATATTTGTAAAAAATATAGTGCAGATTTTTATCCTACCAATAGTGACTAAGATTTTTTTAAAAATACATATGGAGTTTATAGCAGCCCGGTGAGCAATGCCCCTTATTATTTTCAAAGGACAGGGAGGTTGTGTAAGGATGTAACACTTCCTGTGTAGGTAGTGCATTTCATAGGGGTTATAACATTCCCCATGGAATGGTGGGGTCTGGTTGCCAAAGTGTGAATCATCCCCAGAGACTGGTTTCACAACATCTCTAGTGGCACTAAGCTGTAAAACCAGAAGTATGTGGAGCACTTCCCCAAGACAGGAAAGAGTTATTTCCTGTTCAGACCCAAAGGGGCTTCACAAGCAAATGGGACATCAGAACTGTATGCTGCTCAGTGCTCACTTTGGCAAGGCTGCCATAGAGTGTAAAATGCCAGCTTCTGCTCAGGGCTAATAATTAACATAACTGATCCACTACAGTCTTGATAAGCTTTAGGCAGGAAACTATCAGCTCCCCCTGAGCAAGGCAGGTGCATGAATCGGCTTTATCATCCTGTCTTATAAAACCTGAACAATTCCAACTGTTTCAGTAGCTATGAAGTACCCTTATTTAGACGTGCTACGTAGGCATAAACATTAGCAAAAGCACTGCTGTTTTCAAGAGATCCTATCATGTAAGGCATCAATATATCATAATGAAAAAATTTAGAAAATTATTGAATTTCCACATCAGATAGCACAACCCCAATAATGGATAATACAATGGCAGAGTAGTTCATACATACGAAAAGGTACAATCCTCATTGTTTGGGGGAAGAGTAGGATGACACAGCCTTTCCCTTGCCTTCTTGTAGCTAATATAGCATCAGAAGCAAAGCAAAAAGAGGAAAGGATATAATGTCAATCAAGCACTGGGCTCATGTACCTCTGTGGCGAAGCCTCAAGTTACCCAGTTCATGGCAAAGGTGAACTGCACCTGTCCTTCCACCAGGAAAGAAATTACACTGTGACTGGGTTTGTCTTTGGAACTCCTTGCCACAGGATGTGGTGATGGCATCTAGCCTCAATGCCTTTAAGAAAGGATTGGACAAATTCCTAGAGGAAAGGAGCATCTCAAGTTACAAGCCATGTTGGGTGTGTGTGTGTGTCCACACGCACAGATAGATGTAGATGTTGGCAAACTCAAAATGTCAGACGCAGGGAGGTCACCTGGATGCAGGTGTCTTGTCTGCACCCTGAGGCATCTGGTGGGCCGAGGGGTGTCACTGGGGTAGTGCAACTGGTGCTGTCCACACTGGGTGACGTGCCTTACAGTGGTGACATGCTGAGAGAGTTTGACACTTTATTTCTCCTTAACTTCTAGTCTTTCTATTCTATTCTTTTTTTTCTTATTTTCTTTTTATTCTTATTTTTAGATTTTGCAAAAACCCACAAAATACAGACATTGGATATTGTTTCAGGATGACAAATTGATGCATGTTTCCACAATGTGTTTAAATCTAGAATTTGAATCATTTTAGTACAGCATTTTATTGGGGTGGGAGTAAAACCAGGAGCTGTTTATGCGGGATTATGGTATCAATATCCAATGGTCACTAAAATGAACACAATCATTCCAAGTCACTGGTTTTCATCAGTGCTGCCTTTGTTTTCTAGAAGTGGAAGAAGAAATCACTGTTGTTTTCCTGACCACAATATGCAATCTTTGTTCATTGCTTTCAGGACATCTAAACAAAAAGGCATGTATTCTCTGGGCACTTTAGGCCAAACTGTATCACCCTGCCTTGATCAATAAGCAATGGTACCATGTGGATGGTAATGTTGCTCACAGGAAATACTCGCTTTGATTTTCCAAAAATTCAAAAAATAAAAAGGTTTACTTACGGCATTTACAATTTTCTTAATTAGATAAGTGCATCTTTTTTATTTTTTGGTTGCAAGAATAAACCTACAGTGCAATTCTTTCTCCTCAGAAGTAAATTCCATGGAGTTCTCTCGTAAGTAAGTGTGTAGAGGATTGCTGCTGTCAGCATGACCATCCATTTTAAAACCATAGGTAGTTTGCTCCGATTATATGGAGTCTATTAACATAATGAATCTAATTCATCAAATATCTCACAGATTATCTCTGTTGCGTTTGTGGGAAACCATTCATGCAAATATTGAGGGTTGATTTTACTTTTTACTGATGCAATTAAATATTTGCATCTGAATGCAATTCGTGACCCAGTCTGAATGGCCATTAACTGCACAAGGATAAATAGTGAGTTTTAAGTATTTTGGTTTTGAAGCAATCTGTGAAGTTGGTGACTTTTTTAACCTCATCTTTTGAAGGCAATCCATTTACAGTCACCTAAATTATTGGTGTGGTGGTTATTTTTTCCATCCCACCATTATTATCCTTGTAATAATTTAGCATATAAATGAATGCCAAATTATTCTGTCTCCTGTCCAGATTGACAGATGAGAAACTATTCCTTAATTTTCAAAAAGCAGTGTTGATGAGTTTTTCACTATCTAAGGGAAGACAGCAATGGCTTTTTCAGCAGAGAGAATGTTAGATTGATGAGTTTGCCCTGATGACCCTTCAGAAAAGTGGATGCCAACTCTAGTGGGGCACCAGAGTTAGCAGAAAGTATTTAAAAGTGTAATGGGTAAAAATTTAACTCTACAAAAGTATCTGAATCTAGCATTAGGTATGGGAATGTTTCCAACATGAAACACAGTTTGATAA
Source organism: Cryptoblepharus egeriae (assembly GCA_030015325.1). NCBI lineage: Eukaryota > Metazoa > Chordata > Lepidosauria > Squamata > Scincidae > Cryptoblepharus > Cryptoblepharus egeriae. The sequence continues at coordinate 62,566,182 of JAREYC010000001.1, read as the reverse complement.
GCATGTTCCTTTCCATCGGATAACTTCCTTTTCTGTGGTATGGGGCAGTAATATCTATCACACACACACACACACACACACACACACAGAGAGAGAGAGAGAGAGATGTTGGAAAGGACCCCAAAGTTGCCACCATCTTGGCTGGGCTCCATGTGGTAGCACCTGTTTCTCAGGGTGACCAGATGCCCAAGCCTCAGAATGAGGACAAGGTCTTGGAGTCCTCTCAGCCTGGCGTTTCCAGCAGACAATGGCAATTCAGTGATGGGATTCAAAGAAATAATAACCGGGTCTATGCCCATCTGGCAGACACTTTTAAATGGCTATTTTTAGACTTTATATGTCTTATCTCTCGTTAACAACCAGTGCTATAGAGAAGGTGCGAACGTTCTGGAGCCTACCACTGAATGGCATGTTTGCCTACTCATGAGTAAAGCTACGATATTGGGAACTTTCACTTTCCCATAGAGCTAACACACATTCTTATTTTAAGTTTTTTGGCCATAACTTTTGAAAGGAAGGAAAGATTTCAAAACCGATTTTTGCATTGGATTCTGCTCTTCAATACAGATCCAACAACATATGACATGATTGAGGCACTGCACACCATTGCAAAGTTCCAAAATGAAACCAAAATGGAGGACATTGAAGCCCTTTTGGAGGACATCCAGACAAGAGGCTAAAAAAGAGGACAAATTCAGAAATTTCCAGTTATAAGGTCACCCTGCCCTTTCTGGTATTGTACTCTGGGTACATTGGTCAATCAGCAATTTATTTATCACAGTTTCTGAATTTTTATCTCAGTATTTATCACAGTTTCCACTGAGTTTGATATTGGATGTACTTGGGTTGCCTTACCCAGGTTTGCCACTGAACAGGAAGTTGGAACTTTAGTGCTAAGTTGATGATGATGCATGTTTTATCTCATTTACAGCCAATATTTGTACATATGCACATAAGCCATTTTTTGTGTAGATACCTAACAAATGGAATATGCAAAATTTTGCCTCGAATTTCCAGTATGATACCACCTGGCCTTTCACTTCAGAATGAATTCCATCTGGAATGCATACAGCTAAATTGATGGTTTTCTAATGAATGTCAGGTGTTGGTAAGACAGAAACATAAACAAAAGGTAGGGAGGGAAGACAACAGTGGTGTAAACACCATGCTCTATATAATTTAACAGTCCATTTTCCAAAGCCAGAAATACAGATCACAAGCCTCTGCTCTGTTTTTCTGCCAAAGTTTTTTTTTTTTTTTTTTGTGGAGGGGGGGTACATTGTATCCTCTACACCGGCAACTGTTATTGTAATAAGTATGTGCTACTAGACTCCAGAATTTGAGATTCTCTAGCTGGGTCACACTTTTGAGAGCTGGCAGTTCCTTGTGCATTTTTAAGGAAGAAAACCTGAGCTTATGCTTCCCACCACATGCACAAAGTACATGTACAGAGTACAGAGTGCATGTGTATATATGTATTTGTCTCTCTTTGCTATGATCCATTTTATAAAAGGCTTAAAAGAAACGTCCTACTTATAGTTGTATATGAGTGTGCATGCAGCTACACAATACCATGATAGCATACCACATACAGAACTAGCTTTTCTGCACACATAATAGAAATAGCCAATTTTCAATGTGTGGATCAGTCTAACAGCCTAGTGGATCAATCCTATTGGGCCTCTGCACCACTAGAACAGTATGCTTTAAAATTGAGGGGCTTATAAGCAGGCCTCTGTCAGTCTTGAAAGACTATGGTATCGTGCTCAGTGCTGCATACATTGCATCCGAAGCACGAAAGCCTGGGTTGGATTGTTATGGAGGACAGGCTGTTACCCAAGCAGCAAATCCCCCCTCTCCAAGCCACTGAATTAGTCCAGTGGAAAGGCAGAGCCAATACGATTGGATCCAGCTGTGTCGCAGAGCTGGGCTAAGGACAGGAGCTCATCCTGTCTTGTGAGGCTGACCCGGGTCTCGAACCCTGGCCTGCTGGTTAACAGGCACAGCGTCTTAACCGCTTGCAGGGCTTACAGAGGAAGAATAGAAACTATTCTCCCTAACATCCCAATCACCCCATATAACTTGCAGTATAGCCAATTTTGGCAGAAAAGGAGGAAAAAATATGGTGGACACTGTTTCGGCTGTAATCCCTAGCCTATGTAGACGCTATGTACTCAGCTCCACATATCTTTATACCAGTGGTACTTGAGCATTTAAGCACGAGACCCCCGCCCTTCTGAGAATGACAATCTGTCCAGGACCACTAGAAGTGATGTCATGTCTGTAAGTGACATTAAAGGTGCCAGTGCCAGATTCCAAGATGGCTGCCCCCAGCTTTTCGTTACCTCCCTGAAACGAAGTTGCAACCCCATCCCACCCCCCAAAAAAAGACCACTGCTTTATACAATGTTCCTACGGTTCACTGAATGGATTCTAGATTGTGACCATTGCAGTAAATAGAAAAAAAAATTAAAAAAGGAAATAAGAGCTTCTCAATTTACTGATGCATTCAGTAGCCTAATAAAATACTAGAAAAGAAAAAAGGTATTGTCTGTAATGGTTTTCTCTCCCAGCATAATACTTTAGTTTTATATTAGCCTGATTTTTTTTAGAGCAGAGACTATAATTAAGGCTAAGATTTTGTTTCGACATTTTCAGCCTTCAATAACTTAGACCAATTTCTTATCTCAGATTCTTAAAAGGCCATGCCTGAGTTTTTTTATATGCTTTTAAATTGCAAAATTATCTACTCTGGTGTTACTGTAATCCAGCAGCAAATGTAATTGGGTTCTCTGGAGCCAGATTTACCTCTGCTTTAAGAAAGTACTGGTAGCACTTCACAAACATATCTCTTCTGTGTATGTGTATGTGTGTGTTAAACTGCAGCTGATTGTAATAAAAATCTATTAACAAGCCTACTTCTCACTGAAATGGCACTCCAGTGTCTGGGATGTATCACAACAGACTCCAGGTGGAGTCATACGTGAATGCTGCTCCATCCAAAAATATTCTTTTGTTCACAGAAATAGAAATGTTAGAAAAGTTTAGTTGGACTAAACCTTCCTTCTCCATAACAACCTAGTTTTCTGTGTCCAATAATCTTACATATTAGCATAGCTAGGGGGCTGTGGTGGGACAAGTGGTTAAGACACTGTGCCTGTTAACCAGTGGGTCAAGGTCCTACAAGACAGAGTAAGCTCTTGTCCTTAGCCCAGCTCCTGCCAACTTTGCAGTTCAAAAGCATGGAAATGCAAGTACAGTTGTTAAATAGGTATCACCTCAGTGGGAAGGTAAACAGCATTCCATGCACCTTCGGCAGTCATGCCGGCCCCATGACCACAGAAGTGTCTTTGGACAATGCTGGCTTTAAGGTTTAGGAGCATCCTACACTTGGTCACGACTGGCAGTGTAACCCGCAGGGGCACCTTTCTTTTAGCTAGAGGGTGGTGGTATCTGGGCTGAGCAGCTACACTACTGTTCTTTTTATTATGGAGTACTCAGAGTATTCAGTCTTGTCAACTGCAGTCTTGAGATGTATTGACTATGGACACAATCCCAGCTCCAGACTGTTGCAAAAATGTCAAGTCACTTCTGTGACAACATTGGATGCTGGTAGTCACACTTTCCACTGCTGTTAATTGTACTTTAAGTATACATAGGGAGAATTGTATATTATGTTTCTTGCTGTATAGTAATTCTCTCCATCAATGTAAGAAAGGAAAAGGATGCAAATGCCAAAAAGAAGTTACGTATGTGTGCAGTCTTAACCAATTTAGGCCAGGTGGCATCACTTCTTGTGGTGGTGTCAAGAGGCCTATGCATGCCTGTGCAGTTGCCTAACCCCCACTAACAGTGGGATAGAGGATGTGCCAGGCTCCCCACATCACAAGATGTTATGTCAAATACATTATGCTGGCCTAAAGTGGTTAGGATTTCACCCTCAGGCTGCAATCCTAAGCACACTTTCCTGGGAGTAAGTACTATTGATCTAAATGGAACTTACTTCTGAGTAGACATGCTTAGGATTGCAGTGTGTAATTAATCTGTGAAACTGCTTGCCACAGGATATTGTGATAGCAAATGACGGAGCTTCCTTTAAAAGAAGCTTGGAGAATTTTATGGAGGACAGTTCCATCACAGGTTACAAGTCCTGATGGATATACCCTCTGGGTCTAGATAGGCTATATCCGAATGCAAGGAAATGGCAATAGGATGCAGGCTTCTTATATGCTCCCTGAAGCATCTGGTGGGCCATTGTGAAATCCAGGAAGTTGGAGTAAATAGGCCTTTGGCCTATCCAACGGGGCTCTTTTTATGTTCTTATATACCAATGACTACTTGCTACCAATGTGTCATTGTCTGATCTTCCCCATTTCCTGTAATCTCCAGACCTTTGTGAATATGATTATACTATGCCTAGAATTTGCTTCTAACCATTCCCTTCACCTACCCATCTTCTAGGGGCACAATCCTAACCATGTCTATTCAAAAGCAAGCCTCATTTTGTTCAATGGGTCTTACTCCCAGGAAAGTGTCTTTAGGATTGCTGCCTAGTGCCAAATTTGCTGACACCCTGAAGCACTTGCTGGCAGCAACAACGTTAGCCCTGTCAGATGTTGGAGAGGGAAGGCTAAGGTTTCTTGTACTATTCATATTGAAGTGTATAAGTTTTTTAAATGTATTACCTGTTTCATGAAAGAAGGAAGTTTATGCTGCTGTGAAAGTTCACATAGAGATGTTGCCAGAAAATCTGCAGTATTTCATGACTGTTTCCCTGATTCATAGGACTACTATTTAAATGAACTACTGATATATTTCTCCATGTGCTTAGTGTCAGGCACCAACATTTGAATCAGGGAGGCTTTGATTTTTATATTCTTCATTTCATGGGAAGGGAAGAGTTAACCAAAAATCAGTACTTCAATCTGTGCAGTTGCTGTGGTTATTTATCACCTGAGATCTCTTGTCTAATTAAATTTTGTATATTCTATTTCTAGCTGCAAATATTGGAAACTCTCCAGCAGGAGCTGATTTTGCAGTCATTGGAGGTAAGAAGACAAGAATCTTAGAATAAACGTTTTATAAAATGCCCATATATTTTCTAAAATTTCTTGAACAAACAAAATAGTACACTGTGACGGAATAAACGTATGACTAAATCTTTTGGAATTGGTTTTCTTCAAAAATTTGTAGTGTAACCACAATCCGAAATAGATTCTTTGGTGGTGCAACACTTGCTCCACTAGCTAAGGATGTCACAAATGTGTCAGAAAGTACACTTGTGACATCCAGAGAGTGAGCAGGGCTGGCAGGGAGGCCTTCTTGGCCCTACCACTGCTTCCACTATGGCAGCCACTGGAGAAGGTAAGAACTGACAGTAGAAAGATGGAGAAGGGTGAGTCAGAAGCAAGAAGGGGATCTTTCTGGGTGCGTGGTGTGGTGATGGAATGGAACAGGTTGGGCGAGCAGGCTAGCTTCTGCCATACCCTCCTTACCAAAATCTGTATGTCCTATATAGGCCTGCTTAGAGTTGTATCTGCGATTTAGCAATGGGATTACTTGGTATAAGGGGAAATATATCTAGCCTGCTCTTAAAATGAGCTGCATACTGTAAAGAACATGCAGCACAACTTTACACAGTTGTTATACATTTCTGTACATTTCTATCAATAGCCTTTGGTAACTTGAGAAGATTTTCGGAAAAAGCCCTAAAACTCCATCATGATACTGCAACACAACAGTCTTCTTCACACAAGACCTTCCCCTAAGCAATGTGGAATAAAACTGAGACTATAGAAATGAATCTCATTCTCCACATTCCTAGAAACAGTCAAGGTTTAGGGTCACCAAGTGTGGGGGGTCTCCAAGCTAGTGAGATCTATAAAAGAGAGGAGCAAGAATGCAAGTCACAAATAGCTACAGACCATTGATATCAGAGTAGAGATGAAGTAGCATGGAGGCAGTCATGTATGCATGGAGCCACATTGGTGATACATGATGTAAGAATTGCTTCCACCACATTTGGTAAATGAAGACTGGTACAAGGAATATAGGAGGGAGATATCCATGATGTTTCTAAGTTTGTGGAGACGTAGAGCTATTTTGTAAGTTTAGAACAGGGCATGAGTCATAAAGTCAGGGTAATGCTGTGCTACAAGGAAAAAGAAGATCTGGGGAAAAAAAATCATGCCAGCCTATTCACCTGTTAACGATAAATGTAAACCCCTTCCTCTCAAGCATTATAAAAAACAGCCAAATCATAGCTTATCTTATATCCCTTGGGTGGCTGGTTCGGTTGCTTGATCCAACTAATATTCTGGTGGGCAGAGATCCCATTCACTACCTTTATCATAGATCTTGAAAAACTCTAAGGGCACATCCAGAGTAAGTGCAGTGAGGAGAGCCTGTAACTATTCTGTCCCAACTATTCTGTATCCAGAGCAGAGAGTTATGCTGATTTTGCAGTCTTTGGAGGTAAGAAGCCAAGAATCTTAGAATAAACATTTTATGAAATGTTCATATATTTTCTAAAATTTCTTGAAGAAACAAAATAGCTGCCTGTAGCGGCTCCAGAGCAGTGACCTGCACAAGGTTGCTCCTCCAGGCATGCTCAGTAGACATCCCGTAAGTAGCACCTGGGCTGGAGCTGCTGATGAGGTGAGCCTCCTTCACATCACCCTGAACCACAAACACCTGCACTACCCCACCCTCCTCCTGATCACATGGAGTCCCTTGCAACCAGCTGTCAAGCTGTCAGGGAGGAGGGAGTATCTCCCTCAGCATGGTGGACAGGGCAAGGCTGCAGGGGGAGGGGGCCCCACTCCCTCCCCACTAAGCATGCAAGGACATCAGCAGAGACAAGAGTGCAAAGATAGATATGTTCATTGTCAGTAAAAACAGTATAAAAAGACAGTCATGAGTGTCCTGTACTCTTTGGCAACAAGACAGCAGCAGACAGGTGAGAACCCCAGAATTAAAGGGACAGCAGCAGACCCAGGGTCCCCCCCACAAGGGCCTGGAGCAGAGGAAAGACCCCATCCAGGGGGCACCAGGCCCAGGAAAGAGCTGGCAAAGGAGGGGGCAGGTGGAGGATGCTGCAGGGTGGGGAAGTGAGGGGGCTTCCAGGGGCTTCTATGTGGAGGCAACGTGGAAGAGAGAACAGGAACCCACCTGGGTCTGTCAGGGAGAAAAAGTACTTCCTGGGGCAGTGGAGATCTGGGAATTTCCCACTAGGGCAAATTCCTAAAGGTGCATCCATCCAACAACACGTCACAGTTCTTGGTTTGACGCAGAGGCTCTACAGTGCTACTGTACCGTACCTCTTGTGACAACACAATAATAACTAATAATAATAACTAAGCATTTATATACCGCTTTTCTGGACATTTTTGGATTGCTCCTCAGTCTTTAATCAAAGCAGTTTACATAGGCAGGCGAATTCTAAATCCCCAAAGGGATTTTTACAAACACAGATTGTCTCTATCTTTCAAGAGACACTACATTCAAGATGTTGCATTCACAGTCTGGTTACAACACTGGCCCCCATGTCTGAAATGCTGGCTGACCAAGTTCTCCTTCAGTTCTCACGAAGGGCAGCTGAGAAAGCTCCTTCACTCCCACTGAAAAGCAATGGCACTTGTGTTGACGCAAGGGCTACTCTGGATTGGGCTGTTAGGCCCCAATTCTATCCCACATCACCAGCACTGATGCTTCTATGCCAAAAATTTCATGAGGGGAAAGTGAGCAGCCTGAAGGAGGTAGGTAAGTCAAACCTTTGGTACTTACCTCCTAATTGGCTACCTGACCTCCAATAGGTCGTCTTGGCCATATGCCACTTATTTTGGTGGTGTTCACCAAAGAACACCAAAGATGTTTTAAAAGGATAAAATGGGATAAAATCCAACATGTGCCATTGCTTTTGGATCTACCCCTCCCACCTCCTTCCTACCCTTATCTCCTCTTCTCACCTGGAAACATCCCATGCTTCTCACTCTCTCCCTTATCGTTCTTAGCACCAACCCTCACTGCTGACTCACCTGCCCTGATGGATGGTGGCTTTACCTCCAGGCAGTGCATGTGGCCACCAGCAACTTTAGTGTTGATCTTACTTGCCAGTAAATGCACTGATTCCCTCACTGCATTTGCCTGTAGCTTCATTGAGCACAACCATGTCATATAACATGCACCACGTACATCTGTCTGGATCCTGGTGCTTGTTCTGGTGGAATGTGCATTACACTGGCATAGGCCAGAAAATGTTGTGCTGCACATGCTATTGCACATATGCCTCCCGTTGCAAAGCCCAGGTGTCTTCTTTTCCCTTCAGCAAAACTCTCTGCAGGCTTAGCCAAAGCAGACAGTGAGGCACTGCAGATCAGGGCAGATTACTGGCTGGTATTAAAAGGATCATTCTTTCATTGGCGTTTTCCACTGATCAGTACCACCATGACAGATATTCACTACAACAATATAACTAAAGTCCCGTTAGCACACTGTTGTGCTGATTTGAGTAGTTGACTTCAAATTACAATTCCTCCCCAAAGAAACATCTTAAGTGTTGATGTATTATTTGAGCATTTTTATTTTGATTGTGTTTGCTCACTTCCTTGCTGTACTTGCTAATTTCAGTAATTCACCAGGTGGATTCCCAGTCATTAGTGCGAATTAGTGAAGTTCTGCAATATTTCCCTAAGGTTTCATCTCCTGTAACTTTAATTTCAGTTCCCTACAAGTTGCTAGAAGGAAAATTGAATTGTGCCGAGTCCCTGAAGCTTATTAATACTGTACGACATCTAAAGAGCATTAAAGTCTATTGTGTTTTGGGAATCCATCAAATCTTTAAAAATGGATGAATCCCCATTGGAATCTTGTTATTAAGGTAGATGTAACATCTTTGCATGGGCACTTTTCTTTTTCTTAGTGGCAACAGTTCCTGGAACCGCAGAGTAGGTCTGAGGGTTTGTTAATGTTTTGTACCAGTAACATGGTCTTTCATAATCATTCCATAATGACTGTGAGTTTGTCCTATTTATGAAGGATGATTTAATCTAAAAGTTCATGAACTTATGCTAAGCCACATTCAAGAGTCTTTCTGCCCAAGATAATATGCAGACTCTCACAACAACCAGTAAATCTTACTGAAATGTTGGAATTGTATTCAGACCAGTTGAAGTTCACTAGGTTGGGTGGATAGGAGTAATTAAGGGAGAACTTGGCAAGAGTGACTAAGGAAGGACCAGCTGTGATTAAGGAAGGACCAGTACAGGTATGTGCTCATGATGCTATTAGCAGAGATATGATCTATTGGCAGTCACAATTGTACTCCAAATGCCATCTGATGCCATCACCACCAAATGCCCACATACTTTTGACTGTCACTTTCAACCTTTTACAGTTTAACATTTCTTATTTCATCCACATGCTTTCCTCTTTTACCTAATTTCATCCAATCATCCATGACATTGATCAACATTTAATGTATTTTTCAAAGTCCTAAACTGGGTCCCTTTGCAGACCTCTAACGGCACATAAGGTGTTTCCACTTCTAGCAGTACTGAGAATTCTGAAGTCAGCCTGGCTAGGTGGGTATGGAGCTGACCCCAGCCTACATCAACCGAGTTAGCAAGAGTGGAGTAAATCTGTAGCCAGAACACAGCAGAATCAGTGTTGGGAAATCAACTCTAGTGACATGCACTTGAATATTGAAATTCCAGTCGGGGGTGACTCCATAACTCTAAAGTCATGTGGAAGTTTGAAACTGGAAAAGACTCGAGTAGAGAATCAAAAGATCCCCCACTTCAGCTTTTTTTAGCATCAGCAAATCCCTCTTTCTAGGGTGCTTACTTACTGTTTTTGCAGCATGGAAAAACCTCAGGTTGCATCATGCAAACTAGGCAAGCAGTTTGGAGCTCCAGGCACATGGCTGGGAAGGGCTATTATGTCCCAGTTGGGTGAGGGAGGTGGAAGAAACTGCATTTGGCCGAGTCTGATAGGAAGGAAAGAATGAAAGCTCATCGGGAAAAGTTTCAGCATTCTAATATTTTCATTCATTGAAGCAGCACAGGAGGCGGAAACCAAGGCATTTTCTGTCTTACCATTGACAGCAGAACCAGAAAGGAGAAGGAGAAAGGAGAGAATACAAATGATACAAATGCCCTGATACAAATGAAGGGCAGTGCATGTCTACTTAGAAGTAAGCTCATTATAATCAATGGCATTTATTCTTCAATCTGCACTGAAGTGCAGCCTTGCCTATGTGAACTATTTATCTACAGTATTTATATACCGCTATTCAACCAAAAAGTTCACAAAGCAGTTTACAAGAAAATGAAGAAAATGAATAGCTAATTAATAGCTAACTGTCTCTTTCCCACACAGAGACATCCATATACAAAACATCTGCAGTCACGCACGGCAGTGGGGAACATAAAATAAGCAATAGTCTCCTTAAAGGGGGGACAATTCGACTTCGGTGCGTTAAACTCACAGAGGGGGGACTTGAGTACTTGAAAAGTTTTCTTTGGCTACTCTCCTACCCATGCTTTCCTGGGAGTGCATTGAGCACAATAGGACATACTTCTGAGTAGATAGCCATAGGATTGTGCCCTATTTTGATTCATGGGGGATGGGGGGACAGACCAGAGACTACACTCAACAAACATGAGCCTCCCCTGACTTTTCCCAACACTAGTAAGAATTAAGTAACACACTATCATTGTAGCTCTACACAAATCTGTGGACCAGTCCAGGACTCATTCAAAGACAGGAATGAGTAGTATCCTATTACTACGAAAGCAAGGGGAGTTGAGTATAGTTGTGTATACAGTTCTGAAAAGATCTAGATCTCTCAAAGTTATACTTTCAAATTAGCCAGAATTTAAAGAAAGGAGACCTGAATTTTTTCTTGTTGTGTTGTTGTGTTGGTGTTTTGAACTGTTTATTTCTCTTAATCTAGGCCTCGTCATCACAATGTCAAAACTCCTTTTTAGTGCCTTGTTATCTATGCATGCTTTCCCTTTGAAGGATCCAACTGGGGGAATAAAATCTTGAGCTATTTGAAATTGTTAATGAAAAGAAAAATTCAAATGCTTTTCTCCCCATAGGTGTCATTGCAGCTGTAATTTTTGTCTTGATTTTCCTTTTGGTGGTGATGCTGAGATACATGTACCGGCACAAGGGCACCTACCATACCAACGAAGCAAAGGGAACGGAATTTGCCGAAAGCGCAGATGCCGCTTTGAAAAATGACCCTACCCTTCAAGAAGCTATGGATGAGAGCCGGAAAGAATATTTCATCTGAGAGTAAAGGCAGCCCCACAGAGACACAAGTAGTCATTCTCTTCTTCCCAAGGGACTCCATCAGAGACACTACTTCAAAAAACGATGGGATATGGAGATCGCACAGAGGAGAGCAAGGGGACTAATTGAAATAGTGCTGTTTGCCCCCAAGAAGAACTAAATGCTGGATCAGTGGCTGTTTATTTGATTAGCAGCACAGCTCAGTTCAATATCAGATCAGGAGAAACAACAACAACAACAAACTAAACTCAGGTTGAGTGATTAACTGATAGCATATAATGGCATCAAATGTCAAACCTTGACATTTGGCAAAAATAGCAGGTGCCGATGGAAAACATCCTTGTAGACTTTTTGATCTAGCCTGCTAGATACCATACGATACCCTAAAGTGAATTTTATCTGGCATAAAAACAAGCTGTGGAAAGCATAAAACAGAGGTTCTTGGCACAAAGAGGACTTTGTAGTCCAGATATCTTACTTTTTCTCTAACGTGCATAAGCTTGTCAGTGTGTATATATTTTTTCTTTTTTCTTCTTTTTTGAAGTATGTACAAAAGTTGAAAAAAGATCCCGGCAGCCACACCCTAACAGGAAAACACTCCAAGGAAACACTGGGGAAAGGTGCAAAAATGGAAAATTGCATTTCTTGGTATGTCTCAAAGTGTGTAAAGTTCCTGCTGTGCCGGATGACTAGACCAGAGTACTTTGGGCCATTGATTTTTTTTTTCTAATCCTGAACCAATGATCCTAGCACACTAGCCACTTTCTGCTGTCCTCTGATTTTATAACTGGCTATATGTTTCCAGCTCCATTCATACCTATAATTGCATTTTATGATTGTTGAAGCAATGCTGATGCAGCCCAGAGTGAACTGTAGAAAGAGGAAGATGTAGAGAGAGAGATACTAATCCCTTTGTTGACTTAAAAATCATTTGTCCTGGTACCTACCACATACCACAACTGTGTACATAGGCAGTATACTGATAATTCAGCCTTAGAACTATACACAAAATTTGGATGTACTCTAGTAATTAGGCTCTAAGGTGAGTCAGCATTATACCTGGAGTTTGGTGCTGTCTGAGCCACTAATGCACCCATATATAATTGCCTGCCATTTATGCAATTCCAGGCTACCAGTCATATTTATGCAACCCTGTCTTAACCTATATTAAAGCTTGGCCACAAATTGTGCAGACATTTCTGCATGCCAATTCACTGTGCCTCCATTGTAAATATTTAGCCAGCTCACCACAATGACCCTCCCAGTTCCATAAACAGCTTTCATAGCAGGACTAGATGTCCCTGTGAGCACTAACTACTGGTGCAGAAACCTTCCATGTGGCTGGTAAGAAAATGATAGGCCATGCTAAACATTTCAACCAGGATTTCAGAGTTTTGACACGGTAGCAACTTCATATGTGGACAAAGCACAGCACAGAGAAGGGCGATAGCTGGGGAGACTTCGATGATGACTCAGAGCGTCCCAAGCCTGGAATGGCTCAGAGTGGAGGAGGTCCCTTGCATACTGTGGGGAGGATCTCTGTAAACATAGTGTTCCTCCCTCTGGCTTAAAAAAAACATGGCATCCATCAGCCTTGAGCTATGGTATCGTGCTTGAGGCTGTATGCGAAGCCCAGTGGCTGGGTAGATTAATATGGAGGATAGGCTGTTACCCAAGCAGCAAATCCCCCCTCTCCATGCCACTGAAATAGTCCAATGGAAAGGCAGAGCCAATACAATTGGTTCCAGCTGCGTCACAGAGCTGGGCTAAGAACAGGAACTCATCCTGCCTTGTGGGGACCCGGGTCTCGAACCCTGGCCTACTGGTTAACAGGTACAGTGTCTTAACCACTTGCACCACCCACAGCCCACATCCCGCCCTGGAATAGGGTAGCCCAATAGTTCTCAAACTCAGGTGTTGTAATGAAGCAGCCAAAGAACTCATGGCAGTGCTCCAGCAATCACACTGCACCATAGAAAGGGGTTAAAAAACACTTACTATGGGTTCTACTGGCCCTCTGGATGGTTTGGATTCCACTTGAACCTCCTGATGCCACAGAACTACTGCCATTTGTGATTGCAACCCACTTTCAGAAGTGCTGACATTGCCTCTTATGCAAAATGTTGCTTGCAATAAAATAATTGTGTTGATAACTTTAGAAGTATTGTGACTATATTCATATCTTACATCCTATTACTTCTACATGCATTCTAATGAGTCCAAGTTTGTTTTTGTTTTTAAAATTATATTATAAATATTGATTGGATCTCATCCTTGTGCCACTTTCTGATACTTTCCAGTCTCTTGTATAGAACCCAAAGCTAAAGAACCTTCTTAGGATAAAATGAACTTTACAATACAGATTTCTTTTGCACTGTTGCCAAATACAAAACTACAGCATCCCAAAACTAATCTATGTATCTTTTGGTCAGGGTGTTTTGAGTAAGTATCAGTGCATCTAACAGGTCCATGTTTTATTTTGTTTGTATATAACAGCAAAATATGGCTTTCCAGTGGCTTCTGATTTATTAATGTGTTTCTATGTAGTTCCAGTTAGCTTTAACTCCCACTATGCAACTCAGGGATAGTTTTAGAAAAAGAATGGGCTAAATCAACACCTTTTCTCTGTTCTAACCTATCACTTGGGGGAGGAATAGGTACAAGTTGCTCTCCCTGCCCACATAGCACATTGTATCCTAATGTTCAGGAGGCAGATACTCAAATATGATCGACGTATGTCAAATTTAATACAGTATAACAAAATCACTCCCCCAGTGTCCAGGTTGGGGAAGATATGTTGGCTAATCTGGCCAAGAGAATGAAATATCATGAGAACAATTTCCAAACAAGCACACTTGGACACCTACACTGGATCCCTTAACTTGAAATCATTACAATCAAAAAGTATGCAATATACCTCTGAGATTTCTTTGTCTTTCTCCCTCTCACAAGCAATGAAACATCCCACTTGGTTGAATAAAAATATCTAATTGATTTTTAAGAAGATGTCTCCTGGTGGTTAGCCTCTTCCCTTTCTGCAACTGTTAAAATGAGGAAACAGAATATAGCATTATTCATGCAAATGCAAAGGTATATCCAGTCCAGATGTTTGCAACCAGGGGAATTTATAATTGAATATCTTGTGTACCAGTATGCAGTAATTTGTATGCATAAAGCCATGTGGCTGCACTCCCTCCCTTTTTAAATGAAACGTTGGTTGCTTTTCTAGTGTTCATTTCAATGCACTAAGAACCCCTATATCAAAGGCGCTGACACAAGGTTTCTGAGTGTGCTGTAAAGGAACAGTGCCAAGCCAATTCATTTTTTTTTTAAATACAGCCAAACTGCCTTATGAATTTAGAATGTCAGAAATTTGCAAGTGTTATTTGTTAAACTGAGTCTAGGGGCCAAATAGCAAGTGACATTAAACCCATCACTGATTGACAGACTTAATTTTTAAAAAGTGAACCAGAAATAGTTTTTAAAGTAAAAATATAAAAACTGCCATAGGAGTGGAAAAAAATTTAATCCAAGTTTGTGAGGCACAATAGAGGTGGGGGTATAATACTTTCTCTATTGTACCATTTTCACAGTGAAAACTGCTTCCCAGAAGCTATTTGCAAACAAATAGGCATGAAATAGACAAGTTCATCAGTCAAGGCCATCAGTTTGCAAAGATCTGCAGTTCCACGGCAGCAAGACATGAGTCTGTCCCCATCCACTTTGACTCGATTCATGAGTCCTGCTCATGACTCCACTTAAAGGGTTGCTTTAGGGACTCATCCAGAGCAGTTTTGGGATTCAGTCTGACTCAGTGAGCTGGATGCAACTCCGCAAGAAAATGGAACTGCTGACAGGTTGTATGTGTGTGTTTGAGAGAGTGTGTGCACACATGGGTGTAAGTGAAAATAAGAGAAAGTGCTGATCAGTTCCATATGAAACCCTACTACAAACCCCCCCATTCACATCACAACTCCCAATTCCACCCTCAGAAGGAGTGACAAGCAAAGGTGGACGTACAGGGAAAAAGAGGAGGCATCCCAGCTCAGCAAGGCAGGAGAGGACAGGCAGCACAAGTAAGAACACAAGTGGTAGGCTGAAAGGCAGGCCCAGAAAACAAAACGTAAGCCTTCCTCATCTCTTACACCCTTGCTTCTGTCTCCTGGAGCTAACCTATCCTTATATCTCAAAGTGTCTTGCTCATGCTAGTTTGAATGTGGCTTCCAGATAACTTGAGAGCTCTTTCATCTCATGGTGGTGTGGGAAGGCCAGCACATCTGTACAGGTCTGTGCACTGGCCTAAGTCCCACCCAGGAGTGGTGCAGAACTGCTTTGTGACACTTTTGTGACACCCCAGGCCAGCTTTGTGACACTTTTGTGCCAGCCTAACCAGGGCTTAGAAGTACAGCCTCAGTTTCCATTAGTTCCTGAGAAAACTCCCAAGTCCTGAGTCACTTCCAGTTTCAAAACACATGTACGTCAAGTCTGTACAAATCACAAAAATGCATTTATTTTGGTGACTTAAGTTTGAGTCCTCTGAGTTGAGTCACCCAAACCTGGTAGTATGGCCCTCAAACTGGCCATTCTGTTACTCTTTCCTGAGATTTAGGGTGCAATCCAATGCCGGTCTACTCGGACATAAGTCCCATTATATAAAATAGGGATTACTCCCAGGAAAGTGTGTTTAGGATTGCAGTCTAAGTTTTACTCAAATGACCCCATGCAAGCAATGAATCTGAGGGAGCAAAATTTCCAGCATTGGCATAGTTGTGCCAATGGGGCATGTCCTGCATCCTGCAGTAGTGGGGCAGCCACAGTTGCCTCCTCAAGATAAGGCAAAGTTTGTTTGTTTCTCTGAGTTGCATTGCCCTTGTGCAAACAGGTTGAATCTGAGATTGTAGTGTTGGGCACACAAGGTGCAAGCTTTTCCACAATGTATCCACAAATTTGTGGTTGACAAAGCAGCCCCATTCCTGGTGCATATGTGTTGATTCCTTGAGACTGTTAAGGGGAATAGATGATACTAAAAACAAATCCTTGAGCTTGGAAAATCTGTTTTGTCTTGATAGGAGATATAGGTAGGTGAGATGTGCAGTTACAGGTTACTGACACCATGTGTCATGAAATTACTGAGAGGAATGTAGGCTAATGATAAGCCAGGAGAAGAATGGCTGGCTGATGTGGTAGTGGGAAGAACTGGTGATAGATTGCTTTGCTGCTTTACAAAATGTGGAACTCACTGCAAGACGGTTGTCCACATAGCAGACAACAAACAAACAAATTATTTACACAGTGCATTTCAGGTCATTGGATTTATATCTGACTTTATTTCAAGGCAGTTTACATGGAAGGCTTTCTAACCCTTGTGAGGGTTTTTACAGCTGAGAGAGGTTCTATCTTTCAATAACTTTCTACATTCTGAGGTGGTTCCATTAAGGATTCTGTTTTCCCTTGTGGAGCAGACTCAGCTTCAGCTGGCTTTCTTATCTTCACACAAACCCACACAGCCCACCTTCAAAGTCTCTCCTCACACAGCTTCCAGTGCTTTCAAGCCAGAGACCATCAGATCTTTGGGCAATTAAAACAGCTCAACCCTCTAGACCAGACATTCTGCCAGACTAGACAAAAAGCTCTTCCTAGCAAGAATCCTGCCCCAAGGATCTAGATGTTTTAAGTCAGACCTGGGTATGATGACTCTTGGCCCACAGGCAAGGTAATTGCTCATGCATGAGGTATCAGCATTAAATGTGTTGTGTGGCAGCTATGAGTCCCACATCAGAGTTCGGAGAACATGCCTAGAGCAATTCTTTCTTTGAAAATCCTTTTATTGCCCAACAGGAACAAACACAGAAATGTTTATATGATCCTATCATTTTCTTCATACTTTGCTCTACTCCCAAGAAATCATTGCTGCCTTAATTTTTTTTAATGACCAATGGTATATATGCATGTGTGTATGTATACATTACCTGGGCAGAATAGGCAGGTATAAACTAAATAAATAGCAGGACAGATATAAACAAAGGGCGCAATCCAGAGTAACTACGGGAGTCCTTGCTCCGGTATAAGAACAATTTACTCTGGATTGCAATATGAATTTCCCATAGGTTTTCACTAGGTGGTGCAGTAACTATGGGTGCACTAAATGTCTCTTATGTGCTCCCGTAGTTACTCTGGAATGTAGGGTAAATAAACCCTATCTATACCAGTTGGAACTCTTTGGAATTATAGTGTATAGCAGAGGCATTATCTGGACCAGAGCACTTTTTGTTTCCTAGCTTACAAATCTGGCATGCTTCCTACATCAGTCCCCAGCATTGCTGCCGAAATGATCCTGTTTATACTTCTCTGCAGGAGATAACTGAGAATCACTTTTCATAGCCGCTTAATAGTATTTATCACATTATGTGCATTTGTGCTTTCATTATGGCATTAGAACAACTGGAAGGTTGCCAAAAGCAGAAGATGGGCATAGCTTAAATGCCATCCTGTCATTGCAAAGAATATTGCTGTCACTTGCATTCTGTCATCTTTGATCACTGGACCTGGATTTGATGCATATTGTTGAAGTGAATTTCACTCTATTTTCAAAATATATTTTCAAGTGTCACTCAGACCATTCCAAAAATGAAGACACGCAAAGATGTCTTCGTCTGGCTTACATTCTCAAAAAGTCGATCAATAAATCAAGCTGCACATTTCTTTTAACCAATGGACTATTTTAATTTAAAATGATTTTTAAAAGATTTAAAAAAGTAAAAAGCAAAACAAAAATGCCAATTAAGAAAAATTAATACACAAGTTGCTAAATAATATTCAGTAATTTTCACTACATTGCCGCCTGTCACATGATGTGCGGTATGTTATGTTATTGGAAAAAATGGATAGTGATCATTCCTTCTCCAAGCAAGGATATATTTGGAAAAGGTTGTTAACAGGTAAAGAGATGATGATGTTTTTTATGTTGCTCAGCTAAGTCAAATGGGACAAAATCAACCAGCCATGTCCACTTACCATGTCCACTTTATCCTAAGGGTGCACCATGCTACCAGATTGCTTCCTCTAGCAAAGTATGCTTTATAGTTTGTAGCAATCATGACATCACTGGAGAGTGTGGCCTGACCTCTGCCAGAAGCAACAAATGGCATAGTTGTGGACAAAGATGTTGGTTCACTGCCATTGATTTCTACCAGTGTTTGTGTGTTTACTCAGAAGCAACTCCATGAGGCTCAGTGTAGCTTATGATGAAGGACATGGTACTCAAACTGAAGGGTCACAACTCCTCATTCTTGTAAAGGCCCCCACAATTCCTTTAAAGGGTGGAAGAAGGGATGAGAGCAGCAATGTGATCCCCAGGATTGCAACGCTAAGAGGGGGCAAATGGGATGCTTTCACTTACTCTTACTGATATATGGTGCAGCAGACTCCAGGAAATATGGGGTGCCCTGCACAGCATTCCATAGAGTTCTCCCAGGCTTGGAATATTCAGAGCAACGTCAAAGCACAAAGAAGTTGATGGGTTGTGGGAGTGTCCTCAGACGGACCCTCCAGCCATGAGACTGCCTCTCGCTCACAGCCACAAGTGGGAACTGCGTGGCTTAAGCCTCCTTCACTGGAGTAATCCCTGTCCAGAGATGGGCAGACCTGCCTGACATCTGGTGGAGCAATCCCAACTTGGAGTTGGGAAGCCTGCCAGACGCCAAGTGGAGATCACTCCACCAGAGGCCAGGCATGTACCGCTGACCCCAGGCAGGCTCCACCAGAGACCAGGCAAGTCTGCCTGACTTCAGGTGGAGATCACTCCACCAGAGACAGTGAACTCCACAGCCACCTGCCCAGTCTGGGGTTGAGTGACAAGCTCAATGATCTGCTTAGTATTGAGTGATCTGCTTAGTATCTGTGTGTGCCATTATTTTGTCCATCACTGATGGGTGAATCTCTTATCCCCTGGAGCCAGTGCCCAATTTATGTATAAGCTAAACAAGCTATAGCTTAGGGCCCCTCTCTAATGGGGCCCCCAAAAAAATTTCAGTTCAACAATTACTTTGATAAAATAATATTTTGTTATGTGCAATTGACTTTAGATACCTATTAGGTTCATAAATTACCATATCGCATCCATTCAACACAAGAAACAGCAACAATTTGTTGTTGACAAAGGACAGCTGGACATATAAAGGGCCCCATTACCTTCAATAGCTTAGGACCCCATCAAACCTAAATCTGGTCCTGCCTGGAGCTAATAGGATAAATCTACACAGCATGAAAACAATAGCTCTGGTTTTAAGTGGAGCAGCTGTAAAAGTCTTTGCATTCTCTCTAGATTTGATTATTGGCAGGAAAAGGTAATCACGCCTAATACATACAGAACAGAAGGTTAGACATGCAGAGATGCATGCTGGCAGAGGCACCTGTAAGCCTTCGCCCGACAGACCAAAACTTCTTACAAGCACAAAGACAAATTCCCTTTTCACTGAGCAATGTCGATACATGAATTTTAATTTCCTCTATCCTCGGTGGTTAATTAATTGAAACACATTTTTTCCATGTCAGTGAACAAAGAAAATCACACTTCTGAGGGCTCTGTCCAACTTTCAGAGTTGCTAAAATACTGCAATTGTTCCAAGGTAATAGGGTAAGTGGAAGTATGGCTATAATCTTTGCTTTATGGATTAGCTGTTTTGCCACTGCTGAATACCACGGAAGAATACAGCTCTGGCCCACTTCTTACAGAGATTCTTCCCTCCTCCTAAAAATTCCCTCCTCCTAAAAATTAATCAAACATTAATTTGTATCATACAAGCGAAACAAAGGCAGCAGAATTAGAACTGTTCCACTTAGGGTGGGTTGCGGTAGAGATGCTTTGGGGGGGAATACCGGTAATTAAGAAATAAGATGTTATGCTATCTCAGGAGCCATGGTTTTCACTGTAACATACAAATCAAAGAATCCCATTATTTATTAAAAGTTATTTCCCTCAAGAAAAAAATATTGAAGAATATTTGAAATGTGTGAGCAATTCATTTGAAGAAAACAGGGAAATGAAGTAAAAATTTCTGTCTCATGACAGTAGTTTGAAGAAAAGGCTTACTTTCTGGTTATGATTTGCATAACCAGGAGCGGTGCAAAAGTGTCTTATGGCACTGTAGTGACATGCTCCAGGCCAGCATGAGACTTGTGCAGACGCTTATGCTGAGCTAACTGGAGGTTTGGATAGTAGCCAAAAGCTGAGATCCTAAACACACTTTCCTGGAAGTAAGTGCTTTTGAACACTGTGAGACGAACTTTTGAGAAGACATACTTAGGATTGCACTGATAGTCTAGGATAGTGGCATTGGATACCTACCTACCTAACTACCCCATTCAGCTGCTGACCAAGTAAATCAATGAAGTGCTCTAAGGGCTTGCCATATTCATTAGGTCTTGTTCCCCGGCTTCCACCTTCCCAAACAAAAGTTCTCTGAAAACTTACATTTAGTTCAGGTTACAAGCAGCATTTTATATTGAGAAGCCTGAACTGAGAAACAAAATTGTTCCCAAGCAGAGAAAATAAACAAGAGTCTGTACCGTAAACAGAGAACCATTACAGGCACAGAGAAACACGCATTTATAGATATACATATATTTGGCAGGAAGAAGCTATGCTGTTGTTTTGATTTTTCCTTTGTAGTTAATCTGAGAAGCTGTCCCTGTGATTAAGAGCCAAAATAGACTGAAATGGATTCTATATTGAGAAAACATGGAAGAAAAAAGTCAAGTTTGCTTTCATGGGTTAATTATATCATTAAGCACATTTGTCCAGTGTTTCATGATGACATTTGAGGGTGGGGAAGCAAGAACAATCCACAAATGGGCTGAGAACCTGATTTCTTCAACATATAAAATAAGACAAGTATTCATAAGAACCTAATCATTTCTTCAAGGAATCAGCATGTACTGTACTTAGGGTTGCCATAATTCTCTTTCACAAAATCAGGACAGGACCCTCTGTCGCACTTGCACAATCCCCAAACACTTGGGGATTTGGGGTGAGCACAATCCCCAAAAATTGGGACTGTCCATTTTTGGGGGACATTTAGCAAACCTAGCTGTGCTGAAGAAATATAATAGCTGCAGACTGACCCTACAATCAAAGTAACTACAGAAAAAAGTAACTACAGAAGCACGTAAGAGACATTATGTGTACTTGTAGTTACTGCACCACCTAGAGAAAACCTATGGGAAATTCAAATTGCAATCCAGAGCAAGTTGTTCATACACTGGAGCAAGGACTCCCTGTAGTTACTCTGGATTGTGCCCTACATGTGTGTTTAATCACCCAACATATGGGGGCTTATTTTTCTTTTTAAATAGTAGGATGGAGCACCACAAATGTAATTATAACTACTGCAGAGGGCATTACTATTCTTTCTAATGTCACCATTTTAATTTCAATCAATCACAGCTCCCCATGTTGTGGTTAAAATAAACCTGGTTGCCAACCTAAAATTAAAAATAACATGGGAGTAAACTTGGGAACAAAACTGCAATAGGATAAGGTAGCAATAGCTTCCTACCTTCCCACCCACTCCACCAAAATTTGGAAGCATGTGTTTGGACACTGCAAAAGAATTCTCTCTCTCTCAACAACAAAAAAACTGTCTTGTATGCAGAGACAATGCTGTACGCAACCCGAGGGCTAGCCGCAAGCTTGGCGGCTAATTACACTTCGGATTATAGCTCTAAGCAGACTCTAAAAGTTCAATAAAAGGAGGATTAAATGAGATTTACTTAAAAGAAAATCCACTGAACAATGGACACAATCCAACTTTGAAGTGCCATGGCTTTGTCACAAAAAATTATGTGACGCTTAAATTGAAATAAATGGGATTTTAAAGCACGTAAATGCAACTAGATCATGAACAGTGTATCTCTGCCTTCTTCCTAAGTAACAGCAGACTGAGAAACTCCTAGTTGAAGTTACTTGAGGAATTTCTAAATAAATTTAGAACTGGCCACCCTTCCTATTTTGGTTAAAAAACAGGTAGAGGGAAGCTGCACATCCATCTGCTTCCACTGTGTGGTCATCATTGGAGAGTGTGTTTTGCATTCCACCATTGGTTGAAGTAGTGTTGGTGGGGACTCAAGGACAATTGTGGACAACTGTGGAAATCACCTTCCCCAGGAAGATTACTCCAGAACGTTCTGAGTCAAAGGCTGCAATCCTAAAGGCCTTTCCTTGGAATAAGATCTATTGAAGATAATGGGGCTTTTGAGTAGACATGGTTAGGATTGTGCTCCAAGTTTCACCCTGACTACATGGAAACAAGCGCAGTTGGCAACAGGCAATATTTATTTCAAGGAGTTGTTTCTTCTTCATCTTCTTATAGTGAAATTGAAGAGCATAAGCTGTTCACAACCTAAAACTGGTCAGGTAACAAAAGGAATACTTTACATACTGCTTGTACTGGGGTTTCAGCTGCTGCCTCTTTTTGCCAGCAAAGCCATTTTCTTATTCAATATATTTTTAAAGTGCTGTAACGGATTTATCATATAAATCAGTCTCAGTTTTGTATATAGACTAGCTGAATTGTCAGTCCTCAAATAAGTATTCTCCTGTATTACCCCTTCCTTTGACACTGACATCACCGACATTGATTGAAATCACATGCAAATGACCATATCATTCCACTTTTTTCTTCATGTATCTTCTGTATCTTTGAAATTAGAGCAAAAACCACCAAAAGAATCCAGTGGAATTTTTAAAACAGACAAATCAGTTGAAGAAAATACCTCTAGAACAGTGATTTTCAACTTTTTTATCTCATGGCACACTTACCAAGCCATTGAAATTGTCAAGGCTCACTAATTGTTCTTACCATTGACAAGGCACACCAGACTGTTCAAATCCCGCAATTTTCCTATTAAAGAATGTCAATCTCCAAATTCCCATGCCAGACCTGAGGACTACCTGTGGCACACCAGAGTGCCACGACACACTGGTTGAAAATCACTGCTCTAGAAAATAATTTAATCGCTGCCTCAACAGTTGCACACATAGGAGTGGCTCCCATAAGCACCAATAAGTTGGCAGTGGAGAAGGGAGCATATTGTGGTAGGAAACCAGGAGAAATTTCGGGGAGGATATTTGGGAGAAATTAGCAGAGGATAGAGGATAAATGGATTGGGGGATCTCAGCTCCATCTGTTTTCATCAGAGCCTATTCTCTCCCAGTCTGTTTTGCTCCATTTTTCTTTTCACACATAGGCCAGCAAAATTGCTAGCATAGGTGGAGATTTTTGAAAACTGTGTTATTCACCTTACTCAGAAGTAAGATCACTGTGTTCAGTTAAACTTTGGTGTAATCCTCTCTTATTGGAAACAAAAACTCTACCCATAGGTAATTGTGCAGCATACAATTGTCTATCCAAAAATTATCTATCCAGTTGCACCCACTACAGCACTTCATCAGTACAACTGCATCTATTCCAACGGTGAGAGATAGGATTGGGCAGTACAGCTGCAATCCCTTGCACACTTTCCAGAAAGTAAGCCCCTTAACACAATACAATTTCCTTTTTGAGCAAGCATGCAAAGGCTTGTGCTATAAGTGTGTTTGTGGTTTTATTCCAACTACTGGCAAACCCAGCTCCATCTACTCCTCAAGGATACTTACCACCTGCCTCTTGTAGTCCATGTCTTGCAGGTGTGAAGGCACTGGCCTCTCCACTTTTATTGCAGTCCATACTGGTGGCAAAGAGCCTTATGGCACTTTCACAACAGCCATTTCTAGGTCAACATGCTTGGATCAATTCACAATAATTGATCTTGTGGTTGCTCACTGAGGAACCCATAACTAGAGTAGGAAATTGTCAAGAAAAGACAAAAAGAGAGAAAGTTTTCAAAAGTCAGATATTTTAGAAAGCAAACTCTAGAAGAAAGCTGTGATTTTGAAAAAAAAACAGCCATATTAAAGGATTTTTTAACCCCCTTTTCAATGTTAAAAGGGTCAGATACAATTTAAAGCACTCTCTCTGAAGACCCAAAGATCTATGAATTGACTGATGGATCTATAATGCTCAGAAATCCTCCTTCAGTTTGTGTGGCAAAGGCAGGGATTTTGACAGACAGATAAAAAGCTGATAGTAAAATGTGATGCAAGCTATAGAAGATTAGAAACAGGAAATCAAATTCCTCTAACCTTTTGTCCCAGAACCTGAAGGCTTCGGGGCTCAGGCTTCATCTTTCATCATGTTATTTTTTTAGAACTGATTTTATTAGTCTTCTCCCTCTACCTTCACCTGCATCATTTTCCAATCTATGTATTTATGCAGGAAGAGCCCCTGTATTCACAAAAGTAGACACATTCATTTTCTAATGTTTGGCTTGTTATTATTGTTGTATTGACGCTTCCACTGTTTTTAAAATTGTATATCGTATTAAATAAGTCAGCAGGCAGCAGAACAGATCTCATCCTTTCCAAAGCAGCTGAACTTTAGGTGAAACTGAACTTAAACTTTTTTTCCAGGATATTGCATTTTGTAGCCTGATCTTAAGGCCTGACTACATAGGGTGCCAAATCCATGGGAAATGGCATGGGAATGGAGCATAGCAGCTCTAACCAGTCAAGCACTGGCCAAAATCCCATGTCCTTTAGAGGCCCATCAGGTCAGGCTACCCTCTTCCAGGATGACCATATGACCGGATTTTTCCGGATTTGACCTCTTTTTTAGCCTTCTGTCCAGGTGTCTTCCAAAAGGGCTTTATGGTCCTCCATTTTGGCTTCATTTTGGAACTTTGCAATGGTGTGCAATACCCCATCATATCATATGTGAAGAGCAGAATCCAATGCAAAATCCACTGAATTCTGCATTGAAGAGCAGAATCCAATGCAAAAATTGGTTTTGAAATATCTCCTTTCTATCAAAAATATGACCAAAAACTAAACATCAAAAATATATATTGAATTCTATGGGAAAGTGAAAGCTCCCAATATTCCCACTTTACTCGTGAGTAGGCAAAAACAATATTGCCACTTTACTCGTGAGTCCGCCAGAAAGGCTAGGCTGAGTGGAATCCAATACCTTGTCCTCCTTTTGAGGTTTGGGCATCTGGTCACCCTGCCCTCTTCCCACCTCCCAAAAGAATCTTCAGTAATGATGGCACCATGGTTGACCAATCCACCATCAGGAGGCTGTGGTACTTCCATTTGGCAGGCTTCTTGCCTGGGAAATTCTACCAGTGTAGTTAAGGGACATCTGTTATGAGGGGAATCAAGATATGTCTGCAAGGATTTTTATGCAACTGGCTTAGGGCACACACAACTCAGTAGAACTTTGTTTTAAGAAAGATGAAAGAAGCAAGTATACTAGTATGTCACAGTCTGTTTATTATGGGGATAAATTACAATAAGTGGGAGGGGAAATCAAGAATGAAATGCAATCGAATTTGCAATATAAATGCAATAGAATTGTAGCCATCATGCTCATATATACACCCTAAGCTGCTAGGATGAAAAGGATTAAGGCATAGAGAGAGATGCTGAGCTTCTTCCAGAAGAAGAGCACTTGAAGGTGCATAGGGGAGGTGGCGAGAGATGGAGAGAAAAGGCAATGAACCTATCCAAAGTGAGATACTTTGAGAAACCCAAATTGTCTAATGGGCTGGGAAACTATTGTGGCTGATCTCTAGAGCTCCTGCTAAAAAAGGCTAAACAGGTAAGATTGCTTGGATGGGAGACCAAGTGGTATAGAAGTCAGCTGGCAAAAAAAATGGATTTCTAACAAATTTGAGAAACTTTTCTGAAGCTTCAGAAACTATGGTAGCTGAAGCGATTACAGCTGTCCATGAGAACTTGGAGAGTTCAAGGGATGGTGGCCAGGATGACAATTTGCATTGTGAAGGGAAACTATATAGGAATTGAAGCACACAGGATCAAATTAGCTTAGTTTGAAAAGAAGAAATCTTGTGCCTTTCCAATATTAAACCTGACTTAAAGCACCACAGATTTGAAGGGCACTCCCCGAAAGGTCAAAAGCTCCTAAACTCCCCTAAGTAAAAGATAACAGGGCTGAATGTAAACGACTCCTGATTTTAAATAAATTAATAACGGCATATGAGATGCAGCACTAAGGCTGCAGCTAAGCCCAGGACACAGATAGTGCAGTTGCACTGCTTGAAAGTTGGCCCACACACTGTCTAAGACCTTGTCAAAAGAGATCATCCATCTTATGTCTCACTTTGAGCAACTCAGGTTGCAATCCTAAGCTGGGTCAGCCCAACTCATTGGTCTTCTTGTACCCATGGTGAAGTAGGGAGGCTTGCACATCTTTGTACTGGTCTCACTTTCCTCTAGGAGTGGTACAGAAGTGTCTTACAACAGGGATCCACAACCTTTGGCGGATCCCAGTCCCGACTGTGGGGAAAAAAATGTTTCTATGGACCAGTGGGGCTACGCATGCCCAACTTAGTGCGATCTGAGCAAGCACAGCCTCGGCACCAGGCTGTGTATGCCCAGATTGCTCCAAAGAGGAGCAATCTGGGCACCCAGGCTGCATCTTAGTTCACTATTCCTATTGCGGTCCACCCAGCAAAGTGCCATGGACAGGCAATGGGCTGCAGATTAGGGTTTGAAGACCCCTGTTTTATGCACCTTTGGTCTCAGTTTTGGTCCTGGCTCAGTTCTAGTCTATCCTGTCCTAGCACCAACCAGAAGTCTGTCACAGATACCCAGAGCTAGTCCCTCAGGGCTCAATTTCTTATCCAGGGAAAGGTGGTGAATGCCCCTTCGCCTGAGCAGCTGGTGGAGGCTGCCCAGAGAGCATTGGATGCACTGCTGCTCCTCTGGCCACTGGGATTGGGCCACAGAATTGGGCCTTCCCTCATCCTGAAGTGAATGAGAATGGCCGACTGTCATCATGTTTTCCTGCCATGGGCAAGATTTCAGAAAATTCCATGTAAATGATTTGTAAACAGCATTTCTTCACAGCCCTAGCCATACTTCCTTTTTTACCTTAAGAGTTTGGTCAAGGACAATTCTGTACCTTTCATATATTATGTATGGCTCACCAAAGGGCTCGGAGAAATAGATGAATTGCTTTTTTACAGCAGCAGGTCCTTCTAAACAGCTGGATCTCAGCAAGGCACAGCAAGGAGTGCCTTTGAGCCCCAATTTAACCCCAAATTTCAAGCTCCTTCTAATGAAATTTGGAGCTAAAAATATTCAAAGGTCAATTGTTTGTAATATACAGTCCCAAATTAATGTTTCCTTCCATCTGCTGAGAGCTTCCCATAAGATGGGACATAGCCCCACATGAGATGCAGATGTGAGAGCATCAGGCACACCTGAGGCAAAGGCAGAAAGGACAGTGCTAAAAACCATGGTGAATCACCTCTGGTGAATTCAATATGGGAGAACTTCAAAGACAGCAAGTCAGGGTGACCATATAGAATAGAGGACAGAGTGCCTATACTTTATCTTTTACCATTGCATAGAAGAGACAATTTAGGCAGGTGCTGCTTTTAAAACCCTTCTATGTTGAGCTAAACCTGCCTAAATTCCCTCTTAAAGGTAGAAGCACTCTGTCCTCCATTCTATATGGTCACCCTGCTGCAAGCGGAATTCAGCATATGGGGTCCAAAGCCATCTCTTGTAAATGCACTATTTAAGTGCCCAGTTCTGCTTCCCAGTGGAAATACCGGGACCATGAACTTTTAATCTTTCCAAGTGATTGTAAAAGCAATTTGCAGAAGAGTTATAAGGAGAAGTGTTTATAGAACCAAGTTACTCCAGTACTACACAAGTGAACAAAAGCCTACTGAAGACCATCAGCTTTGTTGTATGAGTATTTTCAACACACAATCTTGGAAAGCTGCTGGCTCTATGTGTGCGCTTGTTTTAGTGGTGAAAACAGGTGGGAATGGATATTTGACTGAGTGCACAATCCTAACCATGTCTACTCAAATGTAAGCCACATTGTGTTCAATGGGTCTTACTCTCAGGAAAGTGTCTTTAGGATTGCAGCATGAGTGTGGATTACCAGAAAAATATTATGAAGTACCTGGCAAAACAATTCACTTGAAGTTCATCGCTGAACTTCAGGTCAAACAAGATGTCAACATATTGCATCCTAAAGCAGTGTCTCTTCTTTTTCCAGAAACACTCATAGATGCTACTCTTGACTAGTGCCATCATACAGGAAAGATCAACGTTTTATGTTCTTGCCATTTTCCCATAAAATGATTTCAGCTTTCAAGGGGCCATTTCCTGAAAACAATGGCTTCGGAAACAAATAACTTTCCCCTTCCTATGTCCAGTTCAACTCTTACAAAACCAGTTCATAAGAGCCTGTTCATTGGTTTTTTTTAAATAATAGGCACATGGTGATATGTCAAATTATCATTTATTTACACATTACCTTATTTCCTTTGCTCTCTTCCTTTGCTTCATCACTTCCTGGCTAAAAATTTAGCTGTAACTTGTTTTTAAAAAAAGAGAGAGAGAAAGAGAGAGAGAGATTAAAGGATGTATGATTCAATGGGCGGAGAATCTGGGACATGAACTTTCAATGGGATATTCAATATGGGATAAATCATGGACAAAGCAAATGAAATTTACATTGAGTGCCACTCTTAAGGAAATATGAGACGATTTATAGATGGTATATGACACCAAGGAAATGAACAAAAATATATGAAAGTACTGTATGTCAAATAAGTATTGGAAATGTAAAAAAAAAAAAGGTGGAGAGAGAACTTTTTGCCATATGTAGTGGACATGATCAAAAGCAAAAAATTATATTGGGAAAAGAAATATGCATCGATATGGGTTGATTCTTTGTAGAACTTTGGTCAGTCATTTCAATCCGGATAGCAACAGGCCCCCAAAATGGTTTAATATAATATAACCATATGCACTCATATACCCATTTCATGTAAAAGGTAATGCCTTGACAAGGTCCACCAAGTTTAGACTAGCATCTATATGCAGCAGTCTCACACCACAGGCAATGCTGAGCCAAAGATCCTGCAAGCTTATCTGCCGAATAATCCCATTAGCTGTGATGAACGATGTACATAAGTGTAATATGTAGATTGCATCAAGCAGAGAACATGCTCTGTGGCTCTGATCTATGCTGCTCATTAATATCCTACATGGCCTCGGGAAGTTCTCACTTTGATTTCCATCTGATTTTGTTCCGTATGTTTGAGTTTGTGGTATGTTTTGATTCTCTCCTCAATATTTTTATGCACAAAACCGCATCTTGTAAGGCTGCCATCTGTGCTTTAAATATGCACCAGAATTTTACACCCAGGGGATTTGCCAGTCTCGAAGAAACACTGAATCAAATGCACACCATGTTTCAAAGCAGAGGTGGGGAGGGGAATAGGAAGCAAGCTGCTTTTGTAGATCACATTGCATGAAACTATAAACAGCCCTATCTTGCTCCACTGCTCACATTATAGTTTCATGTACACAATAACAATCCAAAAAAGTTTAAGCATTCCCTTCCAACTCAGGGACCAATCCCATGCAACTTTCCAGCCCTGGTGCAGGCACAATGAAACCCCTTGATACGAATAAGTGTTGTCAAACCCTGAGATGGACCCGGAGACTGCCACTCCACCAAAGGATTCAATGCACAGACTACTGGCCAAATTCCACCAGCACTGGAAAATTGGATAGGATTGGGTCCTTGGTCACTAATACTGATATTCATAAATACAGTGCAAAATATCTTCAGCATCTTCTGAGACAGGAGTTGCTTTCACATGCACTCTGTTGCAAATCCACTGAGAAAACATGCAGTTGAAGGTGAAGGAATAACCCTCACTGTCTGAGATTTGAGTCCCTGATTTCTATGGTTCCATACTATCCCTGGTTATTATGGTTTGCAGCTTTGCAACCTCAGCTGCACCAGTTCAATAAATCTGGATAGCACATTCTGTCCCATTTGCACTGATTAAGCCTTAGCAAACACCATTCATTGTCACATCATAGTGTTCACCAAGACCAACAAAATCTGTGCTGCATGTTATCGAAGGTCAGTCAGAAAGCAAACTAGAGGGAGATAACAAATGCTTTTACTCAGTGCTTTTTTTTGTTTAAAAAGTGCAGGAACTCAGAACTTGTTAATCTTTTATTTATTTATTTATTTTAAAAAACCATGTAGAACAAAATGTAGGAATTCCTAGAAGAGTAGATTAGGAGTACAGAAAAAAATCAGGAGTAAGTACAGTAGATTAGGAATACAGAAAAAAAATCAGGAGTAAGCTCCATTAACATGATGGGCTTACTCCTGAGTAGAGATGGGGTGTTCTTACCTGATAATCCCATGAGAGTTACTCCCAGGAAAGTGTGGCTAGGATTGCAGCCTCAGAGCCCCATCCTAAGCATTCCTTCACAGAAGTAAATCTGTGACAGCCATTGGGCTTACATGCGTGTAAACATGGCTGGAATGGGAAGGAGCAGGAGGGAGGAAGAGTTAAGGCAGAGGTGAGGGAGCAGGAGCAGTGTGGAAGGGAAGGAAGAGGACCGGGAGGGTGAGTGCTGCTGCTGCAGGTGAGTTGGGGGTCCCCTGCCTACAGCCCTTTCCACAGAGTGTCTCCAGGCACTGATGGGTGCACACAATCCTTCCACTAGTGCACTCCCAAGGCAGAAAGAGGGACCCAGCTTGGACTCAGCCACCCTCTCTCTGCCACTGCAAAGAGGGAAGCAATCAGGGCTGCAGAACCAGAGACTCTCCCCTCTCCAGGACAAGCTCCTGCAGGGCAATTGCAGGGAGGACACCCAGTTGCAGAGGTAAAGTTGGTAAAGTTTCTCAGGGCAGGCCAGGCAGTTGCAGCCAGCAGTGATGGGGGGAGACGTACACGTTGCCACTTCTCAGCCACTCTGCACAAGCCAGGAGGCAGGGAGAAGGATCCATAAATGCCTCAGGTTCATATGCCTCAGCATCACCAGCCTCAGGTTCCATAGCTGAGCATACACAGAGGAACAGCTAATAGAACGCACTGGGGGAAAGGTGCAGGAACAGCGTTGGGGTGCATTCCATTACAAAAAAGCCCTGCTTTTACTTACCTGTATGGAAACCTTCAGGCCACCTATAGGTCTCCCAAGATGCACATCAGGTGTGGGGGATGTTAGGATTATAGCTAGGATATGTGTGTGACTGCCACTCGACAGGCTGTTCAACTGAATCTGGTGTGTGTATGGTGCTGCTAGCCTTTCCCACCTATGGCTCCATCATGCACTACATCAGCGCAATACTTCTTCTAGATCTTTTTCAATAGCAGGACACTCATTCTGCTCTCACAAAAGCCCCATAGACTTGGGCCGAGGGATTCACTGACAGCCAGCCCAACCAGATTTAAGGCTATCCTCATGTTGTAAGTGTGTTGGGTTATCATTTCTCTACCCAGGGCAGAGTTGGTTGCCTGTGGCCTGCACATTATGAATATGCTCTTATAATAGGATTGCCATAAACCTATTTCACAAAATCGGGACAAGACCCTCTGTCATGCTCGCAAGTGTGTGAACACAATCCCCCAAAATTGGGACTGTCCCTATTTTTTGGGACATGTGGCAACCCTATCTTACAATCATACTCTTACTTTATCCACAACAGCATAAGCTACTCACAGCTGATGTACAATATATAATGTCAAAATGACATATTGAAGCAGCATCTGTTCAGTTAGTAGTCGCCATGCGTAGTGGTTGCATGTGAGTGCCATTATTTCCATCAATCATATCTCATTTAAGACAATCAAGAGGCAACTGGCCTAATATTGGCAAAGTTGCTTTGTTTCTTCTCACTGAAATTGACTTGTTTTCACTGGGATTTTCCCTTGAATAAAGCTGCAGAAAACAGCAATTAATGGAGCCAGTGAATTACACTTGAGTCAGCCTTCTCATCAGTGGTTTTTTCCCCTTTTGTTTCATGTGCTGTATGCTCACAGAACTGTTCCTGCAATTCCATACAGCAAATGATTTATACAGGGGGGAGCACTGAATTGGACCTAGCACATGACCCACAGTTCAGAAAATACTGGCCTACATTATTTCCACCCGACTACCACTCACTGTCCAAGTGACATGTTGACTGGGTGCAAAATGTACCGCAATCACCCTCACCCATGTGTTTGTGGATATCTCATGCAACCCTCAGCATTTTGGAACCACACCAAGAGACCACACCAACTATACCTGCATGTTTATGTATATAGGGGACGTAATGGACATATAAACCAAACTGATTTCATATAATTCAAGGGATTTCCCCCCTCCTTTTAGTAACAAAATTGGAGAGTCAAGCATGATTCAACCTTCACAGTCTCTAAAGCCTGGGTCTGTGTGTGAGAAAGACACGGGGGAGAGGAAAGAGCAGAGAAATTGCTGAGTGACTCCTGGAGGGATAGACAAGTCTCAAGGAACATTTCGCTCTCTCCAAGCAGCACTTAAGGGACTCTGGAGGAAAGAAGCTGTCATGGTTGTTTGTTTACTTTCACTGTGAGCCTCAAACTTGACAGGCTTGTGATGAACTTTGTCACAAAAGTATTACTTGCTCCAGAAACTCCTCAACCTGCTCACTGAAACGAAGGCTTGCTACAAACTCTCCAGACCCAAACTTATGTATGGATTGTTGCAGTGCCTGGATGAGTATAGAAATTTGGAAAAAATGTGGTGCAGGAACACACAAAACATGCTCGACATCAATTAATTCTTCAGTATAGCCCAAATCTCCAGTGGGATTTTAAAACAAAAATAAAATAATTGACTTGGAGATAGCACAGCCCAGATTGCTGGTGCTGTTAGCTATGGCACCGTTTCCTGGCTAAAAGTGGAATGTATTCATTCCAGGCACCATACAACTCTGAACAGGGATTGATGCCAAACTTTTCTTCTGGGACTGTTTTTATACATCTTCAAGCAGGAAAATTTTTAACAATCCAAGACTGGAATCTTACCCACCCTTATCTATGAGTTTGTTCCATTTACTATCATTATTATAAGTATATACAGAGTAGCCTGTTATAAGTACAGATCTGCAGTATTTCCCCAAATACTGTTACATATCAAAGTAGCTCCACATTTAATATATTAAAAATAAAATATTGAAATGAACGGGGACCCACCTGAAATAGACTCACAACCCACTTTGTGGGTCCTGAACTGTATGGTTTAATATCTTTCTTGAATTAGAAAGATATTAAATGAGGCATCATTCAAAGATCCATCTGTTGTTTTGAAAACCCCTCAGGTCAGTTCCAATACAGTAGTTGCTTTGTAAAAACCAAATGTGGACAACGTATCCCACCAGTGTGTTGCTTTAAAACAAAGACATGTATTAATATAAAGTACACAGGTTGTTACTATACCTACTGGCTAATGAGCAAACACTGAAAACCATCTGTTTCTATGGAAATCTTTAATGAATTATATAGATTATATATTCATTTTTAAAATATTTTTGTCATAGCTGCTGAACTCATCAAATTATTTTGACCCATTAGATGAATTCCACATATATTTTTAAACTGAAGGTGTAGGTCTATGTAGGTGTAGGTCTATTTAGGTGTAGATCTATGAAGATTTGTGTCAGTGTTTATGTTTTGATGCTTAAAATACTTGGCAACTTTTATTTCCAGTGGGTTCTGTCTCAGAACAGAAAGTGATCTTTTCATTAATTTATGCATTGATTTTTATCTGTGTATTCCATTGAAAATGTCAGCAAATAAGAATTAAGGAGGAAAGAAATAATTTTCCCGTACATCTAGGGCATCCGTACATCAGGGCTTGGCCAAGCCAGACCCATGTCCATCAGAAGACCCACCACCTGCAGGGTGACCATATGTCATAACCAAAAAAAAAGGACAAGTTCCCTCCAAAATGTAGGACACCCCAGAAAAATGTGGGATATGACAATATACAAGCTAAAAGCATTCATTTATGTTAGACTTATGAATCTAACAGTTGATTCAGCTAAGCTAAACTGAATAATGTTCAGATTTGAACATATGCCAGTTGGTTGGGGACAGCTGGAGAACTGTTTGGCAATTGGAGCTCAGCTGTTCATCTGAGCAGAAGCATACTGGTTAGCTCTGAGGAGAATTGGACTGAAGGACTTAATTCATGTGTATGACCCGGATTGTGTTAGACTACTCTGAACTTGTAAATACAGTAAATAGTTAATCTACTCCACTGTGTCTGACTTCACTCTTGTGGCACATCAACAGTCACAGGACACATCCTGACAATAAAAATGGCTTTCGTGTCATTAATTTCAATTCCATATTACTTATTATTAAATTTAAAACTATTATATATAATTTAAAACATATATTTAAGAATTCCAAGAAGGCTAGATGCTGCTTGTTCACAAGGAATTGAGGACAAGGGAGATTTCTTCTAGGTCACAGGACTAAAATCCAGGACGTGTCCTCAGAAAAGTGGACATAAGGTCACTCTGCACCACTTGGATCACCCCTAAGCCAACAATACTATTAGCAAGGGCAGTGCCAATAATCTTTTGGGTAAAGGGGTTCTGGCAGGCTTTGTCCCAGGCCTCCAGCACTTCCAGTAAATCAGGCCAGACCAGGCAAGGCAAGGCAATGCATGACACCAACTAATGAAGCTCTTGCTATGCAGCTCTTGGATGGTAAGAACTAGAACAACAACCCAGATGCCCCAAACAGCTTTGTTTTACGACATTTCCAGTAGTTGAACTGCAGAATCACTGACACAAGATTCCTCCAGTTATTATGGCATTGACCCAACTACCTCCTTTGTTCCTTCACTTTCCTGCAGTGTTGCAGCATTAGCTAATGTGTTTCTGATTGCAGATTTACTTAGGCAAATGAACTAATGAAAAGTTTCTAAATGCAATGCAAACAACTAATTATGCATGCTATATTATTTTTATGCTCCTAATGGAAAAGGATGGAGGAGAAATCGGGTTCATCTTTGTCTCCAGTGCTGTTTGTTGCTTTTCTGCTAATTAGTTGTCAGGTAATAAGGGAGACTTGATGGCTCAATAAAAGCTGGTGGGAGACAAATTAACTCCAGTGGTGTCACACGCTTGCCCCCACTGTTAGTAAAATGAATTTAGGTGTTTGTCACTTTACTGTAATGGCGGATTTATGCTGTAAACTGCTGGGTCTATAGCAATTTGATAGCTTTGTAAGTCATTTAAGACTGAATATTTATTATTGGTATTATCTGCCTGTTGGCCATTTATCACTTTTCCATCTAACCTTCAAACCTGATCCTTAAACTATAATAGGTATAACCCATATAATCTGCCAAGAAAATCCCCCAACACCTCATCAGTGCAAGTGATTCAAGTATGAGAGCATTCTCTATTGACAGAATGGGGAGACACTTGCAAGCGTGGAAATCTCCATCTCGTCTTGGAAAAAGTCGAGGTTGAATATATGCCTGTCAGACCAATCCTATCCCATGCAAGAATGGGCCAGCCAGCTGACCTGATATGTAACCAGTTCAGGATTGGGGCTGGCTGCGGCTCAGCTTGGAAAAAGGGGAATTAATATCCTTTCCCCCAGGTAAATCGGCAGCAGCCCCAATGGAGCTACTTAGATCTGTGCCACCGAAAGAGATAGCTGAGATCCATGCAGACCAGTATTGCACAGAGGAGTAAGGTTAGTATCTGGCATAAATGCTGAATCCTAGCCCCATTCCCTGCTCCAGAGGTCCACCCACCATCCACTGTGCAACACCTTTATTCTGCCCTCCTTCATCTTCCCCAGATCTTGTTCCTATTAATACAATCTCCCTTTTCCTACAGCACAATGGTGCCTGAGACAAACATCAGCCAGAGAGCCGTAAGCTAACCCAAGGAGATTCAAAAGTACCATAAGGCACTTTCATGATACTTCTGGGATGGTGCAATGGTCAGTTGGGATTGCACTCTGTAATGGCCTGCTCCCTCTAGTCCCTTTTCTTTTATTATTCGCAGTATACAGTTTTTCACTATTAAAAGATAATGAATTTGGCAGAATGAACTTGTAACTGGTTCAACACGGTGTTTTTAAAAAGTGGAACTAAAGCAAATTGGGTTTAGCCTTCCTGAAGATAGTTCTCAGCACTTACATAATTGGGTTGTACTTCTATAAAGCAAATTTTGTGGACCAGTGAACCATACAATAGAGAGTAAGTGAATTTCTTCCTCAGTAATTGTTTAAAACAAGAATGACATACATTTCATATTTTAGCATTCCTCAACTCTGAGTTCATACACAGAGTTTTGAATGACCTGTTACTGTCTGTGGATCATTAAAAAATGAATCCAGAATGGTCAATTTGGCCAGCCGCTGCTAAATAACTTAGCATATGAATGGCAGCAACTATGCTGTAAGTGAGCTTTGAAAATTGACCTGATAATGCAATTGTCTGAGAGAAGGCAGAGCAATTGTCTGGATACTCTTAATGCTGTGAAGTATACAGCTAGAACAATAGAATGTGGTGGGCTGGGAAAGGATAACACAAGAACACAATACAGATAACACAGGATAACATAGCATGGGATAATATAGAGCCCTCTTGGATCAGGCCCAGGACCCATCTAATCCAGCTTTCTGGATCTCACAGTGAGTGACAAGTTGCCTTAGGATGTACTCAAGACAACAAGATACACCACTCAAGACCATCTTTCTGCCGTTCTACAGGACTTAAAATGCTAAGCTATAGGGGATTGGTTGGGCATCTAGAAAGGAAAAGTATATATGAATGATAAGGAATTGGTCTCAATTGCAACAGGATTTTATCATCTCTAGACAAGAGCTGGGATAGCTGAAGGTTGGAAAAGTTGAAGGACTAGGACAAAAGAAGCAACCAGAGGAGATTTCTCCCAATGAGAAATGGGCTACTTTTCATAAATCACTGAGAAATGAGAAATACTCACTACCATATTCCACCCTGAGCTGTTTGTGCCTTAATGCAGCTCCCTGGGCCACCTCAGTTCTCATCCATTAACCTTATGGCTACCCTGTCTGAGCCCATTTCTATGCCACATTTCTGGGTGTCAGATAATACAGTTGAATATCCTTAACACAGAAGATTGTAGGCATGGATTTTTGCTTGATCAAATGAGCCTGTGGCATATTGGTACTTCAATCACATCTTTCCAAGGTTGAATTTCTTCAGTGCTGTCTTTGAGATTCAGCAGGATCCTTTAATATTAATAAAGCAGAATGTTCCATGCATGGTTGATGGGATTGCTTTTCTTTTAAAAAAATTCTGATGCTATTCCCTTTAGAAATACAGACACTGTCTTGATCTAAATAATATAACCTTCCATGTAACGTTTAATTAATCTTCTGCTACGGAAATGTGTTCTCCCCAAGAGTGGTTTTCCTTCCCTTTAGCAATGCAGTCAATGCAACCTCAGTATCTCTATACACATATACTTGGATTCTCCCCAGAAGCATAAGGAATCAAAATGCTTGAATTCCACCTCTATCTCTATGTTCTTCTTTGTCCAGTTTTTATTTGTTAGCGAACACTGAACAATTGCTGGAGCTGGATCTATACCAAGGAGCAACAAAGGAGACAAATACAAAAACCCTTCTCTTACCTTTACTACCATTCTCACCCTTAACTGGCCCACAGATTGCAGTGGAGACTATCCCTACAATCCAGAGTAACTACGGGAGCACATAAGAGACTTTACATGCACCCGTAGTTACTGCACCACCTAGTGAAAACCTATGGGAAATTCATATTGCAATCCAGAGCAAATTGTTCTTACACCGGAGCAAGGACTCCCCGTAGTTACTCAGGATTGCGCCCTACGTTATCATTACTGCATAAAGTAGGTTAACTGAGGATGGGACTGTGCCTTTAATTAGAAATTCAGATTATTCAGGAACTGATTTGGTTACACTTATGTGAAGGAGCAAAACTTGACACATGTTCAAAGTCATTATGTATTAATTAAACTTCAAGCACAATCCTAACCATGTCTACTCAAAAGTGAGCCCCATTGTGTTAAATGGGTTTTACTTCCAGGAAAGAGTCATTAGGATTGCTACCGTAGTACATATGTTATTTGCCCAAATATTTATGGGCAGCCCAGTCTGCTAGAGCGCAGGGCTGCTATGGTGCAAAAAATGGTTGCTTTGACATTAAGCACATTCTAGTGCTATCTCCTTGGGGGAAGGCAACTTTTATCCTTCCAAGTAAGGGAGGTTGCCATATGTCCCAAAAAACAGGGACAATCCCAATTTTGGGGGATTGTGTTCACATACTGGCAAATGGGACAGAAAGTCCTGTCCCAATTTTGTGGTCAAGAATTATGAGTACCCTAAGGTAGCCCTACAATAAGTTTACCTTATTCTGTGGCAGCTCTGGAGCTGGCACAGAATTGGAGAATCCTGCGTGAAGCCATGAAACCTGATATGGGCTTCAGGATCTGGTGGAGCTGAGTTCTACTGGTCCCATCCTCTCCCATCCAGCTTCCTCCCCTGCCACACCTCCTCCCCAATCTCTCCCCCACTCCTCCCTCCACACTAAAATGACTCTACCCTGCCTTCCCCATGCTCACACCTATCTCTCTGCCACCCAGCAGTGTGGGTGATCACCAGACGGATGAATGCTTGGCCCAATGCTGACATGTTTGTGACATTGTGCACCAGCATTAAGAGCCCTTCGATGACAAATATAGATGAGGAGGGCATTTATAACAGCATTTATAAAATTCAGCATTTATAAAATTGCTAACAGCATTTATAAAATTCACAATCCAATGGCCCCTCATGTAACCAATTTAATTCGTTCCAGAGGCATGTTTGTTACGTGAAACATTATTTACGTGAAGCGGATTTTCCAATAGGAAATAATGGAAACTCAAAGGATTGGTTCCAGAACCCCCTAAAAAATTCATATAAAAATATTAACTGGATGTAAAAATGATGACAAAACACTGGAATTGAATTCAAAACATGCATTCAATGTGCATGATCCTATGAAGTCTACTTAGGCTGCAATCCTAAAGATGCTTTCCTGGGAGTAAGCCCCCTTTAACACAAGGGGGCTTACTTCTGGGTAGACATGGTTAGGAGGCTGCAATCCAAGACACTTTCAAAGTGTCTCTCCACTTTCTCCTTCTCTTCATCCTGAGCCTCTCTCTCCCCTGCTCCCTTCTTGCTAGCCCTGAGCTGCTTCCGTCTTCTCCACTGCTCTTCTCTCCCTCTGCCCAGCGGATGCCCAGCCATAGGAGGAACAGCACAGAAGTGTTGCTTTCGCTGTGGGCAGGTGTGCTAGGCAGCCCTGATGCTTTTTAAAAGGGCTCCTGGCCAACATGTCTGCCCCAATTGCCAATGAGTGTGTTTGTTATGTGAAGCACAGTTTGTTACGTGAAGCAGAATCCTAGAGAAATTTCTGTTTGTTATGTGGAACATACTTTGCGGGAGGTGCTTGTTACGTGAGGCGC
Source organism: Cryptoblepharus egeriae (assembly GCA_030015325.1). NCBI lineage: Eukaryota > Metazoa > Chordata > Lepidosauria > Squamata > Scincidae > Cryptoblepharus > Cryptoblepharus egeriae. The sequence continues at coordinate 62,526,457 of JAREYC010000001.1, read as the reverse complement.
TACTGTACCAAGGAATTATTGTTGCTGTCACTCATCCAATTATATCCTGCCAACAACTGTATTTAAAAGGGCTTCATTCAATATGTTTCTTTTCATTAATCATCGGCATCCACATGCTGTCTTTCAAGAAATATATTTGTTATTCAAGGTTTACACCTTGTTCGGGCAAATTATTGGCTTGACTTTCAGAACAAAACCTCTCGTTGAGTTGAATTGCTGTGTTCTTAAATGGCATTTGCTGTTTAACAGAAGGCACGGAGAGCTTTTTCTCTGTCTCCAAGCGCATGAAGGAGTGTTCTCTGCTACTCAGGTATCACTAAAGAAACTCCTGAGATGCTCGGAAGTGCTTCTTGCTCATCTTTTCAAACTCTTGCACATCAAATCAATGGAGAAAAACAATTTTGCTCACTTGAGCAGTTGTGCTAGGGCTTTTCTCAACCCACAGTTCAGAAACCAGAAACACATTGAGCTCATCATCCAGCTGAACAAACAAAGTGAAGCAACACTGTCTATTTCAAACAAAAAGTCCTCAGGCCAGGAGAGAACAAAAGGCCAAGAACACATTCAAAGCCCTTACATTAATGGAACTGATGCATATCTGCTACTCTGCTTAATATTCTGAATTTTCAGAGCAAACTAAATTATAGAGAACACCCCGTTCTTGCTCATTGACACACAATTTTCTACATGTCAGACCTTGACGATTTACCAAGGACCAATCGGGTCAACAGAGCAGAAAATTTTTGTGGCCTACATTTTTCTAGTGCCAAACATAAATCATCACTTTGTTCACCCCTCTCTCTTAGAACTTTCCCAAACTATGACAAATGTGTATCAAAAACACCCATGGAGTGGGGTGATGGTATACAGCCATCCTATCAACAGAAGGACTGCAACAAGTTACTAGTGCTAACATATGTCAGATAACTGAAGAAAGAGAGAAACAGCAAATTTTCATAATCATAGGCAGTCTGTGTCATGGTTTCAGCTGACATTTCTCCAAGGCTATGGAGTGTCTATCAGTCTTGGATCAGTCTGGTGGCCATGAACAAACAATGTTGAATTCCAGGAAAAGGAAGATCAGGATCTGAGCGATTCAGAGGCAGCACCACAGGCGGGACCAAGTAGGACAGGAATAAATGATATGGGTAGCCAAGTGGGACAGGAATCATTGGGACAGGTATACCAAGTGGAACAGGAATAAATGATATCGGTAGCCCAATCCTATGCACTCAACAAGAGGAGCAGCAGTGCTAAAATGGGCATAACATATGGGGCTGGGTCAGCCACTGAAAATATCACAGGGCAAGGGAACATTTTCCTTCTTAACACAGACTGCAGCAAGGGATCTTTCTTTGGAGTGGGACCAGTTATATGGTTGGCACCAAACCAAAGAGGCCATGTCAGGCTTTCTGGCCAGAGAGGGGGCATAGGATTCAACAGCAGTTTTTTTCTATCTACGCCTCTCTCACACGCCTAAACCTCCCTTTGGATCAAAATCCCCATCCAGTTCTGATCCCTGCCTGTCTCCCCCACCCTCTCACACTCCAAAAAGTAGGGACCAAGCCAACCAGGAGGGCAATTCACTGGGGCTGCTCTGGTGGTACTAGTACTGGCCTCAACACCACCCCAGTGGGCACACCACCAGCTCAAGTGTGCCTTATGGCACTTTGTGGTAGTGGTTGTTGCACCAGTGTGGTGGCTGACAACACTACCTCAGTATAGCATTGGGTCCTGCATCAGGCAGGAGTTATGATTGAAGCAACAGTTGACTCAGGGCTATCTAAGAGCACAATCCTAACCATGTCTACTCAAAAGCAAGCCCCACTGTGTTCAATGGGTCTTACTCCCAGGAAAGTGTCTTTAGGATTGCAGCCTAAATCTATTCCTTCACCTTAGATCAACATGCTTTCTGCCAGTGAGAAAGCCCAATCCTGCCCATCATTTTTAAGACGTCTCTGGCTTCTCTTGAATTGCATCTTTACAATTGCATCTTTACATCTTTCCATAAGGGGCTTCTTCAAAACAGTATTTTTGTAAGACAACTGGAGAACTCCCAAAATTTGCAAGAGGAACTGTAGAGCCGGTGAAGAAATGAGTAGCCTATTGAGGGCCACTCGCTTACACAGGAAAAGAAGGAGGTGCAGGTGGAAATCTGCTCACCTGCAAGAAACGGTGACAGCCATTCAGGTGCTATGGTAGTCCTGGTGTTGCAGGCAGGTCAGGATTGGGCCCCTGATTTGAGTGTTTTGCATTTCATGCAGTTGACTTAAGTGTACATGAGTTAGCCAAAAATGCTGATTTTGTGACTCATTTTAGGCTGCTATAACTTATCAGACATTTCTTCCTGTGGTGGTTTGGGGAGGTTGGCATATACCTATGCACTTTCCTAATCCCCCCCCCCAAAAAAAATGGTTCAGAGGTGCTTTATGGCATTTTTGCAACATCCCCAGGGCAGCACGGGACTTGTGCAGGACATTGTGCATACAATGGACTACCGAGGGGTTAGAATTGAGCTGTAAGACTCAAATGGCTCAAATTCTCATCCCTGAGAGCTTCTCTTCTTCCCTCAGTCCTCCTGCTACCTCAGTTCCTCCTTACCATTCTTTGTATTAATATTTTACTGAATATTCAAAGTCGATTTTTTGAAAAGTACCATCAGGGTCAAGATAATAATGCTGACATGACCTGATTTATGAAGTCCTTCCTCCTGATTCCCCTACCCAATCAAGCTTCATAGTGAATTACAATCCATGTGCAATAATAATAAAAAGAGTTGAAACATAATGAGAAAATACTCATAAAATCAAGAGAAAGAAAGGGGAGAAAAGAATAGAAAAAAGAAAGTCAAAGAAGGGGTGGGGTTGCACATTTCATTAAAGATTAATGTCCAATTAGAGAACATTTTAGAAAAGGAAGCCAAAGTGCATTGATTTTCTCCACTTTCTCTCTCCTGTAATACATGATTTGTTCGTTAGTGGATAAGGCTGCAATCCTATAGACACTTTCCTGGGAGTAAGGCCCATTGAACACAATGGGGCTTACTTTTGAGTAGACATGGTTAGGATTGTGCTCTAAGTCTAAAAGATATTCAACCCAATTTTCAATTATAGGTGCAGAATTTGATTTCTAGGACTGTAAAATAATATACTTTTTAATAAATGATGCTCTGATAGTCCAGAGCAATGTCTTCCACATTGTATGGATGAATCCCACCTGTGACTGACGAAGAAGTCTGGCTGTCTATTTCTGTTTTCTCAATTGCACCCATCTTCATGTCCATCCTGAAACAATCCCTTAATTGCAAACAACAGGTTGTATCCAAAGATTTCCTTCCTCTGCAAGAAAGCTTTTTCTTAAGAAGGAAAGAAAAATCAGGCTACAGAACAACAGATCTTGGTACTGACTAAGAAAACTTCAGATTCCAACAGTCTGTAAACCTTGTGCTCTCACTTTTAGATCACAACCAAGTTGGTCAAATCAGGATGTCTTCCCGTCCTATTAGTAGCAGCCAAATCCAACAAAACCATGTGCAGCAATGCAGTAGCAGAGTGCCTACTGTATCCCATGGGAAATTCTGGCATTCTGAGGCCTCCTTAAGGTAAGGGAACAAATCTTGCCTCAGGATAAGCCTATGCCAGCCTGTTGAGTCTACTCAGACCTTTATTACTGCGGCAAGTCTAGAAATATTGCCAGCTTTATTCCTGGAACAAGTCCACAAAGACAAGTGTTGGGCATCTAGGTATGGAAGTGGGTTAGGATTTTGGTATATACAACTGCTGCCAAAACTTCCCCCTTTCTCGTCCTGACCTGCTCTCCTCTCTGCCTCATCAATTCCCTATTTCTTCAGGTTTAACACCCATCCCACCACCATCTCATGCCCTATTCCTACCCCAACTCTCTGGTGAATATTTGTGGTCTGCTGATAAGTGGAGATGGTAGCTCACTGCTTGCTGCAGTGTTCAAGACATGAATACTAACATGCTACACTTTGCCCAAAGAAACCCTTATGCCACTGGAATTCTCATTCAGGTGGTGTGAGGACCACAAGTAGGAGGGGGGCAAAATACAATCTATATGTATGACAAAGAATATATAAAGTTTGTATTGATTAGTACAGGATATCAGGAGCCCAAAATTGTGCTTTGATTTGCTGGCAAGTTCATTCTTATGTTACCACCTCACGTGTTACCTTCTCAAAAAGTACAATTCTTGCATTTACTGAAAGAAAAATACAGAGACCAAAAGCCAAAGCTCTTCTTTTTTCCCCGTTCATGCACAAACGTGGGCTTATGGAAGCATTTCTAATCATTATGTCCAGACATTTGTAACCAGTGACCTCACTGGGCAGGTCAGAGCTGATCTGAATGCACATGCAGAGAAATCCCTTGTAGTCCTAATAAGAAGTCCAAGGAACCTGAGAATATTTGATGTGCCATGGCACAAAATCAAAGTCATCTGCACTTCTGTAAGGATCTCAAAAGCATCCTCTCACACGCTTTCCTTTTTTGCCTTCGGGCTTTCTATTGAAAAGAGTGGGCTGTCAGTCCTTTTTGGCAATTGCCCGTCAAAGTGGTTGCTCTGCATCAATTTGACACCGTTGCAAGGCTGTAATGCAGACCAAGCCTTTTGTGATCAGCCATGTGCACACACTTTCACCCATGCCACCCCCTAGTTTTCCCCATAATTTAAAATAGCCAGCAATTTAAATCAGCCTTCGAGGAAAATTTATCTTCCACAATACCAAACAACTGAAGTTTACCAAGTCCAAGATTTAATTTGTTTCATTGTATCAGCCTCAGTGGATATGGTCAACAAGAGAGAAGTTTCTGAAACTAACAAGGCACTTTGTGGCACTTTAAAGACTAACCAATTTCTTATGGAATAAACTAGAGCCCACTCATTCGTTCCATTTGACAAAGTGGGTTGTGTTTCATGATAAGTATGTGCCTAAATAAATTGCTTTGACTATCAAGAACTCTCGTCCCTAAGAGGCTGAGTTGTGAGTCACAATATCACAGAATTGTTATCTTGAGTTTACTATGAATAAACTAAGGCTAAAATCCTATCCACTCTTTCCTGGGAGAAAGCACTGTTGATTATTATGGGATGGGACTTACTTCTGAGTAGGCATGAATAGGTTTGGGCTCTCAGAGGCTATTAGCAAGCCTCTGTGTCACAATCTCAGCTCTCCAGCTAAAATATGGGAGCAGGGATAAAATTTATCATACAGAGCGATTGTGAGAATGGCATTAAGATCATAATCAAGATAATACATTAAAGTATTATTATTATTACATAAATAATATGAATTATACCTAATAATAATTAACCATAATATCAAAGCCATTGCAACTGCATCTTGTAGGAGAGTTTCAAGCCACAAAGGACCTCCCAAGATAAACTTGCTCTGATAAACGTGCTCTAAACTAAGGCTGCAATCCTAAAGACACTTTCCTGGGAGTAAGACTCATTGAGCACAATGGGGCTTTCTTTTGAGTCATACTCTTAGGCACAACTACACCATTAGATGATCAATTCAGACTTGCAACAGCTATTTCGCAGGCACAAGACTAAATAGTAGGAGGTGGATTGAGGCCAGGAAGGAGGACAGGATGGCAGTAACCAAACTTACCCTGTCATGGCATCCTGCTATGGTAGTTCTATAGGAAGAAGAGACAGCTGCCAGCACTTCCCTCTCCCAAGCACTGCCATATTGGTCAGGCAAATATTACACTATCTTAATTAATCTGCATAGTTTTGAGCTGGTCCAGATAATGGTGCTCAAAGATCATGTGCTCCTGTGAGATTATTGTGGCATCTCAGGATGTTTGAGAACAACCCAATTAGGAGGTACCACTGATATCATCCCCTTTCTGGAATTGACACACACCCTCCTCATACTGGTCTCTGCCTCACTCCTCCCTTTCACAGTGGCAGCTACACTGCACAAAAGGACAGGTTGTATTTGAACCACCATAAAGCACACTATGCCATAGGAGTACCTCTTCCAACAGTGCAGTGGCTCAATAGGACTGGACCTTCCTATTGAAGTGTTGCTGAAAATGATGTACAGACATGTTTCTCAATGGACTGGGTCAAATAATAACATTAAATATTACATATCAATCAATGAAAAGCAATGCATTAAGGACAACCATGAATTAAGGACAGCTTTGTCAATAAATGTGTCCTATTATTATCGAGGTAATCAAATTGCAAAAGAAGCTGGCAACAAACTGATAATAAATTGTTTTTTAAAAACAGCCCCCCTCTTTCTACAAAATTAACAGATTAACAGCAGTCCAATCATATCAGGTTCCACCCAACCCCATGACTTATTTGCGTCAACAGAACACACTGTCCACCATATGGTGGGAGGAAGTCATGGACATCTCCACACAGTAAGAGAGCATTGCATAACTCAAGATATGAGTTATGGAGAAAGCCTCCAAACCCCGATGGGTTTCCTCCATCCTCGCTAACCATTTTGCTGAAGTAGATCTGAGATGGTAAGGGAAAGGGAAGGAACATTGTATAATGGTACACTTGAGTTCCACCACTAATTTTCTTCTCCTTACCACTTCCTGCCCTGATACTGCCCATAAATCTACCTCTTACTCTACAATCCAGAGTAACTACGGGAGCACATAAGAGACATTACGTGTACCCGTAGTTACTGTACCTCCTAATGAAAACCTATGGGAAATTCATATTGTAATCCAGAGCAAATTGTTCTTACACCAGAGCAAGGACTCCCCATAGTTACTCTGGATTGCACCCTGTATCCCATTCCATACGCTGCCTACATCCACAACCAATTTACCATTACTGGTAGGTGGAGATGTCTCTTCAGACCTGCCTGCACAGCCACCAGCTATTGGACCAGAGGTCCTTGTTGCCCTCACTGGTAGAATCTCACTTCCCACCAGCATCTCCTCATATCCTCATATCCACTGGAGTGTTTCATTGGTGGAGAGAGAAGCTAGGATTGGGCTGTGATTCTCATTCAGTTGAAACATTGTTAATTGCATTGTTGTAAAACAAAATTGCTGCCAAAAGAGAAACAATCCGATGGCTGGAAGCGTATGAAGGAGCCAGGAGGGAGCCATACAGAAGACAGTTTAAAACATGATTTTTGCCACACAGTAACAGTTGATGTGTGGAAAACCTTTCTTCAGAGCCTGATAATACAATTAGAGCCACCATGGGAAAATACTGAGAGAACTCATCTTGTGATAGTTTGGTTATATCAAAGGTTACCATGAAAAAGATCTTAAAAGAAGGCCCAAGAAACAATTTCTTTGTATATGAACTAGGATCAGTCGAGTTGATTATGCTCAACTCAGCCCAGGATATCATTATACACCCACATACCCACCTCCTAGAGAAGAGGTTAGATAGGTAGGGAGAGTTCCTAGCAAGTTAACCTGACCCTGAATGCCCATTATCCATACCTGTTATTTTCTTCTCCATCACAAGTTTGAGACTTTCACTGTGCAGTCTGCACCATGGAAATTCAAAACTGGCAAGATAAATAGTCCAAGAGAGGAAGAGGAAGGCAGAGGCATAGAGGAAATTTTCTGATTAGCCTTCCTTAAGTGGATTACACTGCCCCTGCACACTGTGAGCAGTGGTAAACCCACAGCAGGCTTACACATGCTTGTCAAGTTATTATGCACACAGCCGTAAGAGGCAGCAGGTTTCCAGTAACAGTCAATTGAAGTGGATGTTAGTTTTGAGAGATTGTATGTTCCACACATAATGACTGTTTGCCGCACAACTGCATTATTCAAGTATAAATAAACAGACTCTAAATAAGGGCATTAGCACAGCTTCGTTTTCCATTTGTCGGGACAATGAAGTGCAGCTGATTCTTATCTAATCAGTGATTTCATGAATGTCCTGCTACTACAGGAAAACCAGATGCGGGCTGAGTATATTCTGTAAGCTGTAATGAACCACTTGATCTCATAAGGGGCAATCACTTATTTTGCTATACGATTTCACACATATGCACACACACACACATACACACACCATAATTTACTTATGGTGCCAATTTGCTTTGCAACTGGTGGGTCATCAGCAGGAGAAAAAGTGTAAAGGAGATTTTCTTGATTTAAAGTGAAAATCTTTCCTAATATATTTATAGATTAGCCAAATGCCCCAGGAGACTCAGAACAACCCAGCTATCCATTGTTTATTTACAGAGCAATCCTACTAACTACCCACACACACTACTAACTACCCACACACACCTGGACAATAAAAACCAAGATCAAAATTAAAGTCTCAAAGATGACAAGTTTGAGATCAAATACTTTTAAAGGGCACAAGTGAATTAAAAAGTTTGCACCCAAACTTCGAAATTTCTTTTGAAAATAATATTCTTATTTTTGTACCTACTGAGGATTTTCTTTTTCCATTACAACTACCAGTCACTGGGAGAGAAGCAATCCAGATCATGAATAGCCTGTCCAGGCTGCTAGCAATTAATAAAAAGCAGCTGCTATTTATTTTTCAAGAAACCCTCACATCAGCATTAAACACATGCTGGGCATGATGTACCCCTTCATTTTTTGTTATTATTTTTTTCCATGCTTTGATTATCTAGGATCGTCTTTCACCCTGAATAATCTGTTCTTTCAAATGCTGAAATTTTACATCTCGGTAGAGTGAATATCCCATATTCTTAAGGTCTGTTCATATTATAACCCAGCTGGAAAGATCTGTAGGCCTCCCCCAGCTGTTTGCTTTCTTACTTTCTCTGCCCTCCCCCAGCTGTATTCAGAGCTCCTTATCTACCCTTGCACATTTTTGATAAGGGCAAGACTAAGCCCAGATGGGAAAGTTTATGATTAGTGGGAGGGACAAGGAGGCTATGAATAAGAAACAACGTTCCAAGGCTGTTAGAATCTGCTTTGCATATAGGTATAAAAATATGAAAAGTCCAATGCCCTTTGGATTTTATCAACAGCTGGAGCACTTTATGCACATGCCCCACAAACTGTCCCAAGAGAGTCTGTCTGTGGATGTCTGGTGAAGAGATATTTTTACAGTAGCTTTCTTTTGCCAGTGCCTCACTTGTATATGTTACCATCCTTTATCTAATGCACTTAAATTAATATTTGCATTTACTTATTTTCTAAACCATGCAGGATGCAAGGATATGAGCAGGATGCAAGGTTACAAACATTAGATACATGGAAAGATTTGATTCAGTGGAGACAGTACAAACAGGAAGGGCATTAGTCAGTTTACATAATTACATTCCCATTGAATCAGGAGATTCAGTGGATAGAATTATCTTCTTTTCTCAGAGTGTGTGATATAAAAGGGCAAAGAGGGTTCAAGATGGCATTTTTGAGGCATGACCTACATTTCACGGAATAATTCATATTGGTCCACAACACCAAAGCCCAGGATGAAATACAGGATTGGCAGGAGTTTGTGTTTATGTGAGCAAGTATGCTTGGCTTGGGTGGTGCTGCCTGGCATTAGCAAGTACACAACTTGTAATGAAATACTAGATTCTAGCACAATGGAAATTAAAAAGTAGCAAAAACAAGAAAAAAATCTTAATAAAGTTTGTGTCTCAAAGGAATAGATAGCTAGATAAAAATGCTCAAGGAAGGATCCTAACCTAGGCCGGTGCAACTCATCTGTCTTCCCACTCCTGTGATGATGTAGAGAGGCAAGCACACTGCCCTAACCTTCCTCCAGGAGTGGTGAAGAAGTGTCTTATGGCACTTTTGTGATACCCCCATGTCAGCACAGGACTTATACCAGGGCTTAGGCCAGCCAAACTGAAGATTAGGATTGAAGCCTTAGATAGGTATGTTGGGTTCCTCCTGAGAAGCTTCAGGAGATGCTGGAACACATCAGTCACGGTGGCAGCCTTTATACAGCAACCTATAGTTTTTCCCTATTTCCCCAACATACTTAGATATACACCAAAATTGAACACAGGCACGCATGGAATTCACTAGGGCTGCTTGGAGATAAGTGGGTTTCCAACTTGCAGACATTCACCAAAGGTCAGATTGCTTCGCTTTTTTCAGTAGGGCACTGGAGAATGAAATGAGGAAAAAAAATTCAGCAACTTTGCTCTTAGATAAATTTTGAGGCTCAGGGCTGGGCATAGCAATGACAGCAGCACTGGTGAGCAGAAGCACTATGGCATATGAAGTGAAGCAACACAATCTCATCTTCACATGCTGTATCCCACTCACTGCCAACTACAGCTCTCATTCAGTGTCAAGACTGTCAGTAACAGTATTAGCAATAGTGGCAAATGAATTATCTGTAGGCTTTTTTATACTAAACAATGTAAACTGATGCATATCGCACAGCAGTCAGTAGACCTACCTGGAAACTTCATCTCCAACCACTGCTGATCTTCTAGGGATGAATATGGCTATACAGTCTATTTGTTTTCACTGTTAAAAACATTATCTCACAGAGTCAAATGCCTCTTGGGAAAAAGTTTTAACCTTAGTTAAAATCTTGGCTTAGCACTAATAGCTAAGGAGGGCCAGAGGGAACCAGGAAAATCTCCACTGAAAGGGCTCTGTTTCCAATAGCTGTCAGTTGAACTTTTGTCAATGGTGGGACAAGTAGGATCTTTGTGCCCAGTGTGAGAGCCCAGGAAGATCCATCAGAGAGAAGGAGATAAAGTACTGTAGTACCAGATCACTACAGCTTTAGCGATCAGCATCTTAAATGGAGCCCAGATGGATACTAGGGACCGCTGCAGATAGGTGTCACTGCATGAATATGATTTTCTGATGTTATTGTTTCTCACTCATTCTTGCCTTTTAGCCTTTGGTTTTTCAGTTGTGTGGCTGTTGTTCCTATTGCACTTTCTTAGCTATTACATGCCACTTTTATTGTCTTGATTAAAAAACAACAACCTGGATTTAAGTAACTTAGGGCACAATCCTAACCAGTGGGGCAAGTGCTGCATCCTGCAGTTGGGGGAAAGTCACAGAGGCCTCCTCTAGATAATGCTTGTTCCCTTACATCAGAATTGCATTGCCCTTATTCAAGAGCTGAAAGGTTGATTGGGATTGTGCCCTTAAACCAATAAATAAATTACATATTGCAGAAAAACATAAAGAGACCATATAACATGCATTTTAGGCTGCAGCATAATAAGTCCATAAATTGGATTGGTAGATCCATGTTATACTGAGCAATATGTCCAGGTGATGTTCTGGAATGATGTCATCCTCTTGGGATTATATCAGCTACTTTTTCCTAATAAATATTATAAAAAGGACTTGATATATCAACATCACCAGCATCACTTGGAGGAAGCAGAAGGAATCAGAAGGAAGTTGTATGGGGTGAGCTGCAGAAGAGCCTACATTTTTGTAAATGGGAGGAAGATGTCTAGCAGAAGACTCCATTCTGTTGGGAGGGATGTTGCTACCTGTTTGAGAGAAATTGTTACTTCTGCAGGGTAATCAATCCTGACCTCTAGGTGGGGTTGCCATAATTCTCTTCCACAAAACTGGGACAGGACCCCCTGTCCAACTTGCCAGTTATGTGAACACAATCCCCCAAAACCGGGACTGTCCTGGTTTTCTGGGGCACATGGCAACCCTACCTCTAGCTCTTATTGTGTTTGGCTTATTCTTACCTTTTAGCCTTTATTTTTTTTAAAAAAATTGTGTGATTGTTATTTCTATCATACTTTCTTAGCTATTATATGCCACTTTTATTTTTTTGATTCAAAAAACTAGATTTAAGGAAATTAAACCTTCAACAAGAGATTGTTACTTCTGCAGGGTTATCAATCCTGACCCCTAACTCTTCTCCCTCTGGTCTGCTCATTTTTGTCTCCATATCCAAAAAGAACTTTTGCCCTCCTGGCAAAACACATACAATTATTGTTTGAATTTTGATTGAAATATGATTGAACCCAACCCATTGTGACAGAAGGGAAATTAGAAAGACAGAAAAATGAAGAATGGGAGAGACCCCAGTTACCCCTAGGTCAAACAAATTAAATAAGAGAAGGGCTGGAAACTGATGAATACCAGCTTGATAAGTCTGACATAAGATATGGTATAATATAAATTTGTCAGACTCCAATATGCCAATTGAAGCAGAAGAAGAAAATTATTGTTAAGAAATACCTGCACGTACCTTGAGATTCTTTCATGTTTCCAATGGGAAACTTTGTTGTTTGGGAGTTGGACACAGACTGTATGACACACGTTCAGATCTCTGATCAGATCAGATGTTTCCTCAATGATTTTGGGCCAGTTTGTGTTTGTCATCCTCACGGTCAGGGTGTCAGCGTGACAATATGGCATAACCAAGAAAGAGGGCAAGTCCTCCCAAAATGTCGGACATCCAGAACTATATAGGACATGATAAAATACAAGCTAAAACCACTTATACAGTATATAGATTTCTTTCATGTGCTTAATTTGAACACTCATATTACCTATTGTTAAATTTAAAGCTACAGGTCCAAACTAGTTATACACGGATTTTTTTAATGTGTGGATTTGACTCAGTGTGAATGGCGATGGCCACTAGGGAAGCAAGCACATGTCTGTACACTGGCCTAACTCACCCTCAGGGGTGTCAAGAGGGTGGTGCGGCTGGTGCAGGCCGCACCAGGTGATACATCAAAGGGGGTGATGCACTGGAGGAGTTTGACAATCCCTTCGGCACTTCACGCCAACCTCTTCGTACTAGAGAAAGGCTTGTCTGCCTCTCCCTAGTGTGGAGATGTCTATGACAGAGAGATAGATCGCACCCGCACGCCACCCTCAGACCTCTCCAGTCTTGCAAGAGGCTGGCTGGCCTCTAGTGAGACTGGAGAAGTCTGTGTGATATGCATGAGAGTCTCTTGTTCAAACAAGCACACTGCAAGTCTTAAGCTACCTGCCCTCAATGATGTAGGGCAGGCCCTTTGTTACTCAGGCAGGGGCTTTACAGGCACAGTGTACCTATGCGAGCTTCATACTTCCACAGGAGCACCATACAGAACCTGCCCTTCGTCAGTGAGGGGGAAGTGGCTTCACAGGCATCATACACATGCCCAAACATCACACATGTGCATGGAGGGGAGGTGGTGTGCCAGCCTCCTACACCAGCTAATACAGAGCCTGCTGCCACCACTGGGCACAGAAGTGTCTTGCAGCACTTTTGTGACATCCCCAGATCAGCTCAGGACTTATGCTGTGACTTAGGCTAGCCTATCTGGAGGTTGGGATTGCAGCCATAATTTATTAATTACAAGAAGGCTACATGCTGCCACTTACATGGAAAATCTGAAAATGTTCATTCATTCAAGAGAACAGAATTATTGTAATGGGAGAGCCCAATTATAACGGGGCGGGATAATTTGCTTCCAGGGACTGCATTGTGCCTGTGGTTCTTATGCCTGATATCCCTGCTGTAGGCACTTAGAAAGTTATACATCAGCCTTCAGTAATATGTTGGCTTTAAGTGATTGCATTTTCTTCTGAAAAAATGAATCACCTGAGATTGTTTTTGTAAGGAAGAGAACTAATTTATTTATTTTTCACAATTTTATACTGTTTTTCCTCTAAAAAGCACAGAATGGTGTTTCTCCCTTCTTTTGAACTGACAACAATCAAGGGTAACAATATGTCCTCTTTTTCCAGGACATTTCCTGGATTTTAGCCGTGTGTCCCGGAAATAAAAACCTCCTTTTCTATCATTTGCAGGTGAGTTTCTGTGTGAGAACAAAGTGATTGTTTCTGGCCATCATCTGCATAATGATGTCATTTCCTGCTTAATGATGTCATTCCTAGCTCTCAGAACGCACCATGAATGCTATTTGGCTCACTGCATGAAATACGTTTGACACTTGAGTTTGGAGTATTAATAATTTTCTCAATCTGCTCTCAGCTACTCACTCTTTTCAGCGTTGCTCCCATCAGCCAGGCATCAAGATTGTTTCTGGACACGGGGTTTCCTGCCATGTTCTCAGACATCTGTTTCCCATCACAATAGGTATCCATGTCCAGAACTCTGCCAATCTAAATACAGCTATGGACAGGACAGTTCAGAAAACTCCAGATGGTGGACAATTTTCAACACAGTGAAAATGTACTTTGTGCAGTCATAGGGAATGTTGGAGCGGTTGATATATTAGCTGGAGAATCCCTAGTGTAAGCCCCTGCTTGAAATCATCTTGTTCGGGCTGCGGGGTTGTTCTCAGGAGAGGAAAGAGTGGTAAAGAGAATGATGTCAGTCCCTTTCAGTGGAGGCTTGGGTTAGTGCCAAGGGAATGGAAAGAATGAATAAAAATGTTCCTTTCTTGCAGCACCTCTTCACGTGTGACTGTGCCAAAGCAGCCTCAGCTGTTGATGGAATATGAAAGAGCCAATCTCAATATTCAGTAGATGGCTGTCCGCAAGTCCTCTGCTGTGGAAGAGTGCTCATAAATTTAGATACACACAGCCATTGGGCACTTGGGAAAGCTTGATCGTGTACCCCGTTGAAAATAGAAGCCAAAGTACAGGGCAGTGATTCTGCATTTCTTTGCCCAGCACAATGAAGTTGTATCTGGATGTCAGGAAGTACAGAATGGTTGCAAGGGCATTACCTGGACACACAATCCCTTAGTACTTATTATTGTGAAGTGTAATAAAAAAGTAAGAATAAAGGTGCCACCCACAGGTTGTCCTGCTATTTGTGACCAAGTCTAAGGGATGTGCTCATCTCCATTACAAGACGAGCCAGCATTTTCCAAAGACATCTGTGGCCAGCAAGTAGCCAGCATGATCAAATGCCAAAGGTGTGCAGAATGCTGTTATCTTTCCAGTGAAGTGATACTTATTTATCTACTTGCATTTACATGCTTTTGAACTGCTAGGTTGGCAGGAGCTGGACAAGCAATGGGAGCTCACTCCATCATGCAATACTCGGGTCTTGAAACAGTGACCTGATGACCTTCAGGTTGAACAAGCACAGCAGCTTTAATCATTGAGCCACTGCAGTCCTAATGTGCAGCCCAAATGTGGGGAAATGTGCAGTCTGATACGTTTCCTTTAATGTATTGAAAAATATTGATTTCTTCGCCTCAACTTGCAAGTCAACAACTCAGACTAATGCCATTATTTGCGTCCTGCTGCAGAACCTTCAGATTATGATGGACAGGTGATTCTCCTCACTTGTCATCCTGTCTCTCGGAATATTTTATATGCTTTTTGCATCTGTCATGTCCGTTCATAATGGTTTATTTATGGTTACAAGGTGAGCTCAGGTCACAGTTCTTATTTTTTCAGAGGCAATCATGATGAAACATCTGAAGAAAATAGAATATCAAAGAGAAAAATCTCACTCAGGATAATGAAATGCTCAGTTGTCAGACTGTGCTGTGTAAAAAAAACTGAGATTTGTCTCAGTGACAAAACCTCTAGTTGCCAACTATCACACAAAAACAAGATCAGTTCTGTGACCTCTAAAGATCTGGTGCCTGACTTCTCTGTAGCACCATTTCAGCTGGTGAAGTCTACAGGACTTATGCTTTGATAACACCTCAGTTTTCTAACTTCTTCTCAAGAAATCTCCATCATTCCATTTACTGCTAAAGCCCTTTTCTGGTTTAGTTCTCACAAGTGGGTTCCGACAGGATCCTAGGAGAATAAGACACAAGCAATGGAGGATCTACAGAGAGTCAAAACAGAGGGAAGAAAGGAGGTTGAAGCTGAAATAGTTTAAGTCATGAAACAAGCTGTTCGGTGGGCCTTCTATAAAAAGAACAAGAAAGAGAAAGCCACTCCAATCTGATTTAAGTGGACCATAAAGACCTGTCTCATTCAGAAACCTTTCAATTGTTGATTTTAGCAGGTATTTTTATTGATTTTTGTTCTTTTGTTTCAGATGGATTTTATCACGTGATTATTTGTTTTTATGGTTTTCATCAGACTATTGTTAGCTGTCCTCGTTTGCCCTAGATTTATCCCATAGTCTGTCCTAGAGGGTGGACTAAACACACAAACACCAACGTTTAAAACTCTCCCTATGCTTATTGGTGGAAACTGGTCGTCAGCACCTGTTTCCACCTATTCAATCAGAAATAACAGCAGCCTAAATTGTGAGAAGGGATCAAATAAAGGTTGTGGCACTATGTGGTCCCATGTGATCCCCATCCATGTTTTTTCCAAAAGAAGCTAACTATGAAATAAACATATCAATTCTATGTAACTGATGGCTGAATATCCCAAGTGTTGTAAGCAACTTTGCCTATCATAAACGCTATAGAATGACTTTGACAACAGTGTCAGCTCCCTCAAGTAGCATCCTAGTGATGCATACTTTGTGCCATAAAATTGTAATGCTGTGGACCTCAAGTTTCCTTTGCCCTGTTGTGCCAGCATCCTTGAAACATTATCAGCATCCTGAATCAAAGGCCATGGCATGGGTGCTGATGTTGCAGCTCAGCGGAGGGAGTCTCTACAGTCACCGCTTCCAAGACAAGATAGCTGCAGGCTATATAATCAGAAAAGGTAAGCTATCAATCCTCTTACATAAAATAAAGCAAAAAATTTTCCAAAACCTGCGTTCTGAGGAGGAAAAAGACAGAGGAAAAAAATTAGAACTCATGAGGGAAATAAACTGTGATTAAATAAAGGCTAGCAAAAGAAGGACAACAATACAATAAAACGAGGGGGGAACAGTTGCTTTGTAACTTTGAGCCTATCTCCAGAGAAGAGTCCAGATGCTGCCTTTTTTATGAGATTGTGTGTGTTTTAAAGACTGCATCTGTTTGTGGTAGTCCCAAACTGCTCGGGCACTGTTGTCTGTGAACTAACGTATGTGGTGGAAAATAATTCAGCTGAATAATGAAAAGCTCCTGAGAATACCTACCCACCTACTGGGGAAGGTTCTCTCTGCATCTCTTGCATGATTCACTGGTCTGCACTTGCCTCCTTCCAGTTCCCTGGAGAACAGGCAATTCTATTACATTTCTATTTCAGAAATGCAACAGTTACCTATTATATGTGCATTGCTATCTCTGCATAGTGACTGTTTTTTGCCTGACTTCTGCAATCTAGGAGTACAATTGAAATTCCAGCCCATACGGATGTGTAATGGGTTGGTGACACTGAGGTTGGGTAATTCTTGCTCTTACAGCCAAATATACCTATAGATGTGAGATATAGATATTAATCACATCATTGTTTCTGGAATGTTTTTTCTCCTCCCTTGCATTTTAAGATACATAAGCCAGGTGGAGAAGAGGAACTTTATTCTGGGGAGGAATAAGAACATTCAGCCTCCCTTGCTGTGGTAGCAATCTAGATAGGGGGGATAAGAAATCTTTTTTTGCCCCCGGGTGACTAGCATGTGGGGGGAGACAATCAGATCAATGATGACTGTTCAGTGGCTCACTATTACAATTTTGCAAGGCACTTTAAGAATAATATTGCCTGCATTTGTCAAGACTCAGACTGCACCCATTGATGTCTTCAGCAGTACCCATTGATGTCTTCCAGGTAACTGCTTATTTTATTTTGTTTTTTGTTTTGGAGGGGAGGGGTGGGTGATTGAGGATTCTTCACAGCTTATACAACATCAGGATATGGACAGGATTTTCTGGAGTATGTGGGCAACAACATGCCCTCTCCAAACAGGCCCATCATTGTTGATATGCACTGCCTTTGTAGGTTTAAGCAAAAAAAAAAAAAAAGAGGGGAATGGTATTAATGTATAAAATGTTGACACTCATGCACATTCATTTATCTCATCCATTTTTTGCGCTGTTCTCAGCCCAGGAAAGGAATCACATACACACAAGCCCCTGCTTTTAAATAGGGGTGTTTGACCTCAGTGATCATTTGCTTCCACAGTTTCACCCAACTAGACTAACTAATTTTGACCAATGATGCTCCACCAAGGAATAAAATAAGGGCTGCGGACATTGGATTGCATCTGTGTGTAGGGGCATTCCTTTATTAGTTAATGTTGGGAAGAGTTCAATGGAGTTTGACTCGATTTGAGTCTATAGTCACTGCTCCCCACATAAAATCATAGAGTTGGAAGGGACCTAGTGGGTCATCTAGTCCAACCCCCTGCCTGCAGCAGGAATTCCCCCTAGAGCATCCCCAACAGGTGCTCATCGAGCCTCTGCTTGAAGATCCCCATCTCGGTAAAAAATGAGTCATCATAGGGGAACTTTATGAGTCCTTGAATCAACCTTTCGACTCTATAGGCCTCAAGATGTCACCCTGCCTCCTTCAAAAACATCCTGTCAAAATACATGGGGCTACTGCCAGATTCTGTATTTCAGAGCTCTTTTTAAATACTCTCCTGTTGTCCCTGCTCATCTGTAAACAAGGAGGGATGAGGATTGACTGTGTGAGAGGAGGGAAGGAAGCACCAAGAAAGAGGAATAGGGTCAAGACCAGCAGCTGCAAGGATGACCAAAACCTTGACAGCCCTACTCAGAACTAGTCCCATTGCAGCCAATCATTCAATGAGGTTTCCTCCTCCCACCAGCCATATGGTAATGGTATATAATGCATGTTCACCAATTATGATCACCAATTAAAAGCATGATCTCAAGCCAATTATATGGCAAGAAACCCCTTGGGTTCTTCAGCCAATGAAAATTTTAGAACTCAGATCTTTTAAAGGTTCGATGATCTTCTGTTCCTGCCTTCCTATCAGAATCCAGCTAAAGAGCTTTCTCCTGCCTCCCCTGAATGCAAAAGGACACATTAACCCTTTTCTGCCTTGAGGCTGGAAATCCCTTCTGCTCATCCAGTCTAAATGACACTCCCATAAGGTTTATCATGTCCAATTCAGTAAGCAACCCTCGGACACATGCAGACTTGACTTAGCAACCTGAATACGAGATTTGAGTTAGCAAGGCCCTGACTTGATTGTTTTTAGCAGTCTTCCAAGCATAGGAAATAATTTGGAAATTTATTTCCAAATTAGGAAATAAATAAAAATAAAATAACTCACAAATTGGCAAATCAGTGAAAATGTGAATTTTTGTGGCTTGAGTCTGAGTCACCTGATTTCCCAACACAATTTATACCAAGTCATGCTCTCCATCTCTGCTGGCTCTCCTTGTAACTCAGCTGAATGCCGAGAAACAGATTTATTTCAGAAAAGTGAAGAAAGCCAAACAACCAGCACTTTTTTTCCCATCCTGGGAAAACACTCACAGTCAAACCAGACTGTGGCTGGGTTTTACACCAATAGGAGACAGAGAGCCACTTATTTCTCTTTCATTTACAGGTCAGATAGCTCTGCCACTGTAGAGTGTGACTGGAAAGAGACTGGGAAGATTTGGACCTGTGACTGGGAAGATTCGGACCTCTTGTATGGGATGCAGGTTTTCTTTTTTGTTTTGGAAGCTGGAATTTCCCAGGTAGTATTTGCATTGCTGAACCCACATCTCCTTTCCTGGCTGAATGCAGTCATTCCTGTGCCCAGTTTTGGCATGAAGCCTTGCAAGCAAAAAACAAAACCAAACAAACAAACAAAAAACAGGCAAAGGGCCCTCTGGCTGGAGCTTTTGGGTACATACAGTAAACACATTGACTGCCTATTACACATCATGGTAAAGGAGAAAGCAGTCTAATTGTTGGGGCATGCTTGTAAGATACCTTAAGATCCCTTATTCAGACCGTCCCTGTCTCTGTAGCTTGACATCATTTGAGACCCTGACTCACATATTTTTAATCTATGGATACTGCAATCTATGGATACTGCTGTAACTTTACTGGGGTCTCATGAAATTGCATGAGTTTTACCACATTTGCAGTGCTGGTTTCCAGAGCTTGAATAATGGTGGACTTGGGCTGCAGTCATAAACATACAGAGTATGTATGGCTAACATACTTACAAAAGTAGGCTTAGATTTAGTAGATATGCACTTTACATTTTTTAAAAACATTTTTTACACTTATATGTATTTGTTACAATCATATTTGTTCAATACTGTTTATGTACATTTCCAAAATATAGATAAGGGATATAGAATACTGGTTCGGAATTATTGTTTGGAAAAATTAGATCTAAAATGTGAAACCAATAGTTTAACAACTAATAGTGTAAAAGTAGTGAAGACTACTTTTGGCCGATTCTGTATTTTCCTGGGAGTAAGACCAGTGGTGGGCTCCACCAGGTTCGCACCTACTCTATAGAACCGGTTGTTAACAAGAGATAGGACATATAAAGTTTAAAAATAGCCATTTAAAAGTGGCTGCCAGATGGGCAGAGAACCGGTTGTTAATTTCTTTGAAGCCCATCACTGAGTAAGACCCATTGAACACAATGGGGCTTTCTTTTGAGTAGACATGGTTAGGATTGTGCTTTTATTGGGTTTGTGTCTTTTATTGTGAGCCGGAGAAGATGTTTATTGTCAAGGTTTCCCAAGTTTTTTGATGATGACTGTTTACTAGAGTCCCGCCTCTTAATTATCAGCTTATTGGAGGTATCCAAACCTTTAGGCAGGAGGCCCACATCATCTGTCTGACACTGTGTCATGAAAACAAATTTTCATTTGTTAATTTACATTTCAAGTTTGAGTAAATTTACATAAATGAATATATTAGAGATGGAACTTATATGAAAGAATGTATGAATTCAAATCAGTTCATAAACACTTACCCTACAATCCAGAGTAACTACAGGAGAAGTAAGAGACATTACGTGTACCCGTATTTACTGCACCACCTAGTGAAAACCTATGGAAAATTCATATTGCAATCCAGAGCAAATTATTCTTACATCAGAGCAAGGACTCCCTGAAGTTACTCTGGATTTCATCCTTAATAACATAGAGAGAGGGTGTAATATTCAAACCAGTACATAAACACTGGAGACATCCCTAGCCCTCCGAACACCCTCTGGAAGCAAAGCTCTGCTCCATCTCTAGAGGATTACAAGCCTGATGGAATGGCTTGCTGTGGACCACATGAAGGCTCACTGTGGGTCACATCTGGCCCCTGGTTGGAATTCAGACACCTTTAGAAAATCACAATCTGTACTCCATGCTATCATATTTTAATATCCATCCAATATCTGAATCAGCATCCTGGAAACAGGAGACCATCTTGTAGTCAACAGAGGATGATTCTTCCTTGTCTCATAAACAATACAAAATGGCATGCACTGCTTTTACCATCCTCTTCCCAGCATTCACAAAATATTCAGGTCAAGAATTGCATAGCAGTCAGGTTAGAAGTAGGAAGGGGCAACTTGTAGAAGCCAGGACAAGGCCTAACTCTAGGGGATGTAACTGAGGTTTGAATGTTACAAGGAAAGCATGGCAACTCACACATCAATAAGCTGATCTGTCACTTTGTCACTTTCATCTGTGTTTCTTCAGCACAGAAAATGAAGTGGCTCATTCATTTTTTTGGTTAGTATTTCCATGTAACACGTGGACCACATTCAGTATGAATGCTAATAAAGGACTAGTGTGTTATCCATTCTAAGATGGCATCAGACCAGTTAAATGGCAAATTTTTATGCTATTTGTGCAGAAGCTCCAAGGTCCAATCCCTGTATCTTCTGGTTGGGGAGAGAAAAGTTATGGTCTGAAACCCTGGAGAGCTGCCGCCTGACAATACAAAGCCTGGTCTGACACAGCAGAAAGCAGCTTCCTATGTTCCTCCAAGAATACAGGCCCACTTATTGGATGGGTTAAGGACCAGAGCAACATCCAAAAGTGAAAACCATTTAAAATGAAGCCCAGTCTTTTTCAGCTAGTATACACAAAAAGCTGATATACTTTCAGCTAGTATATCAAAAAAGGATCTTGCAAAAGCCTAAATAACACATATTTATTAAAACATAGCCAAAATGCATAACAAATTACAGTAAAATGAACAAAGGCATGTGTGGGCAATGAATATCTTATGTATTTGAATGATGGTTATTTACTGAAGAAAGTCATAAGGATTTGCCAAAACAGTTTGATCACAATGTCACATGCAAATCAACATTAGGGAAGACAATTTTAGCCTTTGAACCAGCGGAAAGGTTGAAAGAGTGAAGCATGTGTTGAATGAATGAGTCTTGGGAATAATTGAAAGATGTTGAAAGAACGGAACAGTAAGAAAACAGTCAAAAAGGATATCTGTAACTTGAAAGCAAAGGTGGCTTTTGTGTTGAATTTTAGTGCAAAGCAGTTTCGCCCTGACTTCTACACAAATGAACCTAAAGTCTATTTTTGTCCTCAGAACCTGCTTGTGCCATCCAGAGTGCTCTGAAAACTGGATAGCAATGGATGGTGAGCCCTCTAGTGGCAAATTTGGCTTTCTGGACAGATTCAATCTTAAAAAGCTTCTGTTTCCAATCTGTTGGAAAACACTGGCTGTCTCTGCAATCCTATTCTGACCGTCTGTAGCTTGACATCGATTGAGACTTTGATTCATATATTTTTTTTAAATTGCTCAATCTGTGTGCTATCCCTTTACAGCCTATCCTCATGGACAAGACTGGTATTATAGATCTGGTGAGCTTAAATATCTACTTAATGATATTCTAGAGGAAGTGATGGCAGTGGTTGCAAGCTTTCTGATGGCACTTGAAATGAAGGCCTGTGTGATACTATATATAGATTTTAATTTTATTAGTTTTTTATTGGAGCTGACGGCTTATGCCAATAAAGATCTTTGAATTTGAATGTGTTTTGACTTCTGTGTTTTGACTTCAACTGCAAAACTAGGGTGGGATTGAGAAGACCTGCATAACTCTTAGAAGCATGAATCAGTAAAATTCATATTTATTATGTTTAACAAAACAAGATTTAGGATCCAAAATCTTGACTGGTGTTGTGAGTTCTAAATGTTCAATTGCTGTGTCAGGCTCACAAAAACTGGTTATAATAATCAGGTAGTGCAACCAAAGTGGCCAGAGTTTCAAGAGAGTATAAAAGAAACAGGAATCATTTTCAAAGAATCCACTGCCTGGAAAAACCTGACACCCACACATCTATAGCTCTGGCATTACAATGCTTCTCCAGTAAATGGCAGGGTGGAAGACCCTTATGAATTACCAGGGAGGGGGAGATATGTCACCTAACATAATAGGATTTCAGCACTGGACATACTGTGAAGGGCACTGAGTTTATGTTCTTACATTGTGATCAAGCAAGAGGAGGCCCATGAATATTTGTAGAAGGATTTTAATAAATCTGCTGGAACTTGTTGTCTCCCACTATCTTACATAAAACATAACCCAGATTTGCTGACAATCATTCACTCACCTGCCCTGACCAACAATCTCACATAGGTGAAGACTGCTGAGTCAGCAGTGTAGGAGACACAAGAGATTGTCAAGACATGACTCTAAAGAGACAATTTTCACCAAGTGTTCTGTGTTGCCAGTTTTTGGCTCTATTCCCATTAAAACCCTTGGCTTGTTTCATCTGTACTTGGTGCATATCTGCCATCAGAAATAGTAATGGATAACCTCTTCACTGGCCTGTAAGACAGGACCATCAACCAAGTTCACTGGGAGCCTCATTGTGCCCACAGGTGCAGTGGTACTTCTATAACAGCATTCTCACTGGTAGAACTTGCCATTGGCAGCTTGGATTGGTCTCTTTAATGAATAACTTTGTGGCTCATATTTGATACTTAATGCATTGCCATAAGGCCCTTACACTAGCCTGGGGTGTTGCAAAAATGTCCAGGGGTAGGGGTTAGTTTGGTGCTTGGATGTATGCCAGCCTCCCCATGTCACAGCAAGAACAGAGTCACAGATGGATTATGCTGTCCAGATTTGGTTAGTATTGCACACTCATTTCTATGCTAAATTCTTTTCTCCAATTCCTGAGCAGTAAAAATTTGGCAGTAAGTAGGCTGAATATTGTTAGATTTTTTTAAAAAAACTAAAGTTCAAAGAGTGCGAGAATGCTGATAATATGAATGAACCAAAAAAAAAACCTATCCATTTTGTCACCAATTCATACATTACTTACCAAGGCTTAATGGTAATCAATAGCCTGTTATATATTATATGTATTCAGATACATTCATATATTATAGATGATTACAAGCACATCAAAAAGTGGCATATGAAACCATTATAATTCTCTGCCATAGTTCCGCCTTTGGAACAGTCCCTCACTTCAACAATCTATAAGCCTGATTTGCTGTTGGAAATATGGAGCGGAGAGGGAGGAAAGGAACACCCACCTAGCCAGCCAGATCAGCCGAATCAACTCTGGCGATCAATGGGGTGACAGATGTTGCAGCACACATCTCCCCACATCCACTTTTGCAAATATACCAACTCCCTTTCAATTGCGTGAGAAGAAAACTCACGCTCTAGAGCAGTGATTTTCAATCGTTTTCATCTCATGGCACATGAATAAGGCACTGAAATTTTCAAGGCACACCATCAGTTGTTTTTCCCATTGTCAAGGCACAACAAGCTGTTCAAATTCCCCAATTTTCCTATTAATTAAGGTCAACCCCCAAATTTCAACTGAGGACTGTCCATGGCACACCAGTGTGCCATGGCACAGTGGTTGAAAATCACTGCGCTAGAGAAAGAATCCAGTAAGGCAGTGTTTCTCAAGCCCGGGACCCCCTTCTGAAAATGACAATCTGTTTAGGTCCCACCAGCAGTGATGTCACTATTGGAACAGGAAGAGTCATTACTCTGATGCCAGAGGCCCATCATGCCTATTGGAAGTAAGTCTCATTGTGTTCAATGAGATTTACTCCAGGAAAGAATCCTGAATGCCTCATTCCAAAATGGTGGTGCAGATTTCAAGATGGGACCTGATCCCCTCTTTGAGAACCACTGCAGTAATGTACATAGCAGATTGCTGTGTCTGATCTGGGTCTCCGAATTAGCAGAATACAAAATGGCTTCATGTAACTGTGTTCAGTAAATACAGATGAATCTAGTCTTATTGTTAAAACTCACCTGATCCTTAGATGCCAAACTACTATTTACTGTTTACTGTCACTCATGTAATGGAATTCAAAAACTTAGTTTAGACTTGTCATGCAATGTTAAAGCCCTACTAATACTAAGAACAATAAATGTCTTTTGTGATTTTTTGATATTTTCATTCCTCCTAAAATATTTTAAGCTGCCTTCCAGAGCCAATAAAGGGAAAGCACATTCTGGCATCATGCGCAGTAGCATGCCGCTTTGAGCCTTCCTGTCCACATTGCTGGAGCACCATCTACCCTCAGAAGCAGGTAAGCCTTTGTGGGAAGTGGGAAGAGAAGGGGGAGGGAGGCACAGGGTGGGGAGTGTGTTGGAGGTTGCAGTAGGCAATGAATCCAGCAGTGATGGTATGCACATTGGAAGCTACACTCCATTTTTACTGCTTTCTCACCTCCTTTCTCTCCTTGAACTTGTACCAGCAAAATTGCAAGTGCAGATCCAGGAAACCCATTCCATGTCAGGTAGATTACAAGGGAGTAAGAGAGGATGGAGGGATAAAAGAAAACAAGTCATACTGATATATGGTCCATGTTTCCCATACTGTGCAGAATGATTACAAATGTATGCAGGCTGACTACCTGACCCGGATGTCTATGGTAAAAGGTGAGGGGTCAGGGCCACAGGAAAAAACCCCTCTTTTACAAGAGAAATGGGCATTCTGGGGCAGCCATTTTGAAATTGTGTATGCATACAGCTGCACGCACAGCTCTGCAACTTCCCAGAGCGGGAAAGAGTGAGGCAGGTCAGGAGAAAGCTCCTCCCTGCCGCCTTGTGGCTAGCCAGTATGCTCCCAGCAGCCTGAGCAGGAGCAGCTTCTGCTTGGCCAGGAGCCTCTGCCACCTGCTGCTCATCCAGCATCACTCCTCAGCTTACTGCCTGCCTGCAGCCTGCCCAGCCCAGCAGCCCCCCAGCAGAGCCGCTACTGACCGCCTGGCTCCCCTGAAACCACTCTTCCTCCTCCTCCTCCTCGCCGGCTGGCCTGGCTCCCCTGCACCCATTCTTCCTCCTCCTCCTTGCCAGCTGGTCCAGCTCCCCTGCAGCTGCTTCACAGCCTCCCAAGCCTCACTAGTCAGCTCTATTGCTACTACTCATCCAGGTAAGTTGCCCCCCACCCAGATCAGCACCCATCCCCACATAGAAACACAAGCAAGAGAGGACTAGCCATCTCAGACAAGTAACTGGATGTGAGTAACAGGAACCCAAGCATTGTACCCAGTCCTCAGCCTTCAGGCAGGTGTACTGTGACACCTACAATTTGATGTACACCAGTTCATAGAGTGGATAACCACTTCACCATCACCACCACCACCATCCCATCCCCCACCTAGATCAGCACCCATCCTCTCCCCCACCCAGTTCAGCACCCATCATCTCCCCCACCCAGATCTGCACCCATCCACTTCCACACCCTGATCTGTACCCATCCCCTCCCACACCCAGATCCGCACCCATCACCTCCCTTCAGGTTCTGATGCTTCTAATTGCTTTGGGGGTGTCTTACATGTATGTGTCAGAAACATGCATGTTGAAGTCACTTGTGTGGGTTGTGTTGCTGCAAACTGCTTTGAGGCCATCTTACTTGTATGTGTCAGAAACATGTATGTTGAAGTCACTTGTGTGGCTTGTGTTGCTGCGAACTGCTTTGAGGGTGTCTTACATGTCTGGGTCAGAATCATGCATGTTAAAAGGTTTTCAATTTTAAAAGTGTTGAAATTAAGTACAGGAAACCAATACGAGTATTTTTGCTTTATTCTAACATGTCCTACATTTTTCCTACATTTTGGGGGGGTGTCCTACATTTTTTAACTGGGTAGGAATTTTGGCTTGGGGGACAGGAATTTGGCGGAACTTGGGAATTTTGGGTTTGGCATCTGGTCATCCTGCATGTATGCAATTGTATTAAAGTTTAAAATGAAAGGTAAAGATGTCCCCCTCAGGTTATACCGCTAGTCGTGACCAACTGTAGGGTATGGTGCTCATCCTCACGTCTAAGCCTTTGGAGCCAGCATTGTCCAAAGACACTTCCATCATCTTGGGGCCAGCATGACTGCTGAAGGTGCACGGAATGCTGTTTTACCTTCCCAATGAAGTGGTACCTATTTATCTACTTGCATTTTTACATGCTTTTGAACTGCTAGGTTGGCAGGAGCTGGGCTAAGGGCAGGAGCTCACCCCACCTTGTAGGACCCTGACCTAACATGCACAAGTGTTAACATGCACAAGTGTTTTAAATGCTTGCACCATCACAGCCCTTAAAGTTGAAAATACACTACCTTAGAATAATGTTGCTGAAATTATTCAGTTTAAAACTACACTGTTTTCTCTCCAGCCAGAATAAATGGCTTCCCATTAAATAAATACCATCAATTAGAACAAGTTAATCTTCCTATTTGTTTCCCTCTGAGCTTTTTAAAAGGCCACAATGGGTTCATTTTCCGAAAGTGATATGTCAGCTGGGTATGGTTGTTCTGGATAGTGACAGTAGGAGGCGAATCTCTGCTAAAATATCACAAGGACCTTAGCAGAACAGAAAGCAAGAAAGGAAGAATGCATATTTCTCCAGAGGTCTGCACTGTAAAGCTACAGTATATAATCATAAACATCACAGAATGATAATGATTTTAACCATATACAGTAAACAGTAAAAATGGTTAATGATGCAAATGGATATGAAATACTGGAATAGTGAAAGAGGGGACCATAGAGTCTGTGAGATAGTGTTAAGTGATCCCTGTTTCCTTAAGTGGTCAGATCGCTGGGCAGTACTAACTGGAGGGTACAATCCAAACCAATTTAGGACAGCACAAGACATATTCCCATGGTGGAACTGGCGTAACCAGTTCCCGTGTTTGTGCACTGGTTATTCTTTCCCTGCTAAATAGAAGAGGAGCACCACTTAGAATACCTTCTTGGTTAGGGACACAATTTTCATTATTTATTTATTTATTTATTTATTTATTTATTTATTTATTTATTTATTTATTTATTTATTAAATTTGATTTTGTTGCGGCAGGGAGGGGGGCAACAAAATCTTTTTCAACTCCAGTTAGCAAATAGGTGCTTTAGCTATGCCACTAGTACAGCAAACGGTGGTGGACTGCTGAGGAGGAGGATGCACGTTTTTACCCACTTTTCTTTTTAAAAATACCCAGGATATCACTTCAAAAAATGAGAGGCTACATATTGTGCAGCACTGCACAGACTGGCTGTTGATGCATTTGTGGTTGTGGTGGATCTGGGCAGATAGGAATAAGGATTGGGATGGACTGAAGGCGTACCTGATGGGACAGGGCAGATCTCAGCAAAATCAACATTCACCAGATCTGGAACTCCCATCTCAGAAATGTCCTCTCCAGCTGTTCAGATCTATGTCAGCAGAAGACCTGGTATAGATCTGAGTAGGCACACAAGGACTAGGCAGTAGCCAGAGAGATAAATAAATTTTTTCTGTATTGAAATCTTTTGGGCAGTCTGGTCCCCTGCCGGCATGTGGGATACTGCAGAGACTGACTTGGGAATCTTAAATCCTATGTGCCATCAGGGAAAAGGATTGGGCCAAGAGAGTGTACAAGAAAGGTGAATAATTATTGGGACCAAATTGTCTGGGCCTTGCATCAGGGAATGGTTAAGGTATGAGGAGGTTGGTGCTACTACTCTTCCTGGACTTCTACCCAAAGTGAAACTTGAGGGTATAGAGTCAGACTTATGAGACTGTTTTTGCACATTACTGTGTAACCACATCCAAGTGCCTTGTAAAGGAAAGCCAATGCCCATTTCTTTGTAAGACCTGCTTGAGAGAAGGCTTTATCAGCCATGAAATTACTTCTTCATGCTCTCTTAAGTCAACAGGCCAGCACTTGGATGCTTTATCATGCAGTTCACCAGATACCAGCCATAGGTCCTGATTAGCACACCCTAAAAGGCACGGCCTTTTTAAACACACCATAAAACTTCATGAAGAGGACTTACTCATGAAGGGAGAGGGCTAGGATCTGTTCAGAAAAGTCTAAATATACATTTAAAAACTATTTGTTTAATTAGGAAAATTAATCAATTAAATGAATTGGCCAATAATAAGGGAAAAAAAACCTTTATCATGTCTCTTCTTGACCCACTACTGAAATGATCAGAATAACATATTAAATGAATTGAAATTATTGACCTTTGTGTTGGAAAATTGCTTATAAAATTCAAAATTTTGATTGAACTTTTTGTAGCGAATATGTACATACAGTATTTAGTTAAATATAAATGGTTTGAACTCCCAACTTTCCTGCTGATGAAATGGTGTGCTTCAATTACCATCACCTAGTGTTCAGATCATGCCAATAAGATACCATCTGTACTTTGTGCTTGTACTAAAATTCTCACAATGTATTTTCAAAACCCTAAATGGTTGTAAATCATATCCTGGAAATACCAAGACTTTATAATCTCATGAAATCTAGAAACCATGGTAGAAACCATGGAATCTCTCAGAAGAAGTGGAGGGCAAATGTGAAAACTTCAAACCTGGAATATGTGCTATATTCAGAATGCACAAAGTCAGCATTTCAAATTAACGTTTTTCTAACTCAGTAGCTTTGGCAATTGCAGCAGAGATAACAGAGATTAATAAAACAGAGGTGCTAATATGTTACAAGGGAAGCTGCCGCAATTTATGTATAGGTTCAGTGAATGTCAGAAAGATAAACAGGACTAATTTTCTACAAGGGTCCCATTGAGGAAAAGAGTCTCGTTTCACTTTTGCTTGCTCAGTCATCTATGACACAGCAGCAGTGTTTTGTCGATGGATTACTCTCCATGAGTTTTATTGAAATCACTCATTCTGTCTCTCAAGGATAAACATTCAGTAAAAGAAATTCTTTTTTCTGGGTTTCCATTCTGGTGAGTTCCAGTATCTTTTATTTTTGAGCCAGAAAACATAAGTCCCATAGCTTTCCTTCAAACTGAGGATGTAGGAAGTCTTAGGGCAAAATCCAGAGTAACTATGGAGAGTCCTGGCTCCAGTGTGAGAACAACTTACTCTGGATTCCAATATGAATTTCCCATAGGTTTTCAGTAGGTGATACAGTAACGACAGGTGCACATAAAGTCTCTTACGTGCTCCTGTAGTTATTCTGGATTTGGGGGTTAGTGTCAAATTCCATATTACTTTTATTGTGTGGTTTGACCCTGCATGAAAGCATTACAGGTTAGGACTGGTTGAGGCCAGGAAATTTCCAGATTTGTCCTCTTTTTAGCCTTCTGTCCAGGTGTCCTACAAAACAGTATCATTTTGGAACTTTGCAATGGTGTTCAATACCCTACCATGTCATATGTCACTGGATTCATATTGAAGAGAAGAATCCATTGCAAAAATTGGTTTTCAAATATCTCCTTCCTATCAAAAGTTATGGCAAAAACTAAAAATAAAAAATATGCATTGAGCTCTATGGAAAAGTGCGTGCCCAATATCACAGCTTTACTTTACTGCTCACTCTGCTGAAGACCTTCAACGACTTATGGACCGTTTTAGCAAAGCCTGCCAAGACTTTGGACTAACAATCAGCCTGAAGAAAACACAAGTCATGGGTCAGGGTGTGGACTCACCTCCCTGTATCACAATCTCTGAACATGAACTGGAGGTTGTCCATGACTTTGTGTACCTTGGCTCAACTATCTCTGACACTCTCTCCTTAGACTCTGAGCTGAATAAACGCATTGGTAAAGCGGCTACTACATTCTCCAGGCTTACAAAGAGAGTATGGCTTAATAAGAAGCTGACGGAACATACAAAGATTCAGGTCTATAGAGCTTGCGTCCTGAGCACACTCTTGTACTGCAGTGAGTCTTGGACCCTTTATGCATGGCAGGAGAGGAAGCTGAACACCTTCCATATGCGCTGTCTCCGACGTATTCTTGGAATCACCTGGCATGACAAAGTCTCAAATGACACAGTATTGGAACGTGCTGGAATCTCTAGCATGTTCACACTTCTGAAACAGCGGCGTCTACGCTGGCTTGGGCATGTCGTGAGAATGGCTGATGGTCGGATTCCAAAAGATCTCTTATATGGAGAATTAGTGCAGGGAAAGCGCCCAAGAAGGAGACCACAGCTGCGATACAAGGACATCTGCAAGAGGGATCTAAAGGCCTTGGGAATGGACATCAACAGCTGGGAAACCTTGACCTCTGACCGCTCAGCGTGGAGGCAAAAGACCCAGCATGGCCTTCTCCAACTGGAAGAGACACTTGTTCGGCAGGCTGAAGCAAAGAGACAGACCCGAAAGCAGCGAAACCTGGGACCTGGGCAGGGGACGGAATTTATTTGTCCTCAGTGTGGAAGGGATTGCCACTCTCGAATTGGCCTTTTTAGCCACACTAGATGTTGTTTCAGGACCTCCAATCAGAGCACAATACCATAGTCTTTCGAGACTGAAGGATGCCAATAATAATAAACTTGTGAGTAGGCAAATGTGTCATTGTCTGCCAGAAAGGACAAGCTGAGAGGAATCCAAGATCTTGTCCTCCTTTTGAGGTTTGGTCATCTGGTCACCCTGGATTGAGCACATGCCAAGAGCAAGTAATGGGAGATCAAACTAGTGTGTGATATTCAGGTCTCAGACTGCTGATAGGATTATGCCCATGCTTGGTCATATGCCACCTGTCCTTATCAACAGGCCTTCTGGTACCAATGCTCCTACCCGTTACGTAGTGGGTGTCCCATAGCATCAGCAGTCCGTTTTCCTTGCTCCTGTGCACCATTTTAAATTTCCTGGATAACATGCCTTCAGTTTAATATTAGACATAGTCCAGGGCATGGGCTAATGTAATATTGGGCTTTTTAATCTCCTTCCCCACTTTTGTCAATTATCCCCAAGATAAAGGTTTGTTTGTTGTACTTTCATTCTTTCTTCCCTCACTTTTCCCCACCAAACTATTATAGCATTATGCCTCTTAGCTAGAGAATATGGCAGCTCTGTTTGGCATAGATCTAAACATGCAAGGCGGGTAGATGTGGCCTTACATGAAACAGCAAGAAAGGTCACAGGATGTTTAAAACTGACACCAATACAAAAAGTATTGTATTTAGCTTGTCATCCTCCCCCTAAATTCTGTTGGGAAAGTGCAGCAGAGAAAGAGTAGATAAAAGCGACATCCCTACAAATCCACCCACTCTATGGCCATCAACTTCCAAAGTCAAGACTGAGATCAGATAGCTTCCTTAGAACTGCGGCCCCTCCTAACTGTCATTTGCAAGAGTCTGCCATGGACCTATGGAAAGAGAGTGGGGAAATGCCAAGTGAATGGGAACTATCATATGCATGCCTGCTTACTGGCCAAGAACAACCAGGGCCTGTATGGAAATCCTGAAACAGACTGTGTTTTGGAGTATGAAGATCTAAGGACAACCTGAGGAAATGGGAATACACCATGAAAGATGGGCTGTGTGAATGTGGAGCAGACCTACGCCATATATGCTGCAGTCCATACGGCACAGAGGAAGATCTTCATTGGCAAGGGAAAATAATGTTGAGGTAGACCGGTTTTGAGGGCTGTGGGTGGCACAAGTGGCTAAGACACTGTGCCTGTTAACCAGCAGCCCAGGGTTCAAGACCGCGGTCGGCCCCACAAGACAGGGTGAGCTCCTGTCCTTAGCCCAGCTCTGCAATGCCAGCTGCCCTGCCTTTCCATTGGACTAATTCAGTGGTGTGGAGAGGGGGAATTTGCTGCTTGGGTAACAGCATATCCTCCATAACAATCCAACCCAGGCTTTTGTACTTCGCATGCAGCGTATGCAGCACCGAGCACAATACCATAGTCTTTCAAGACTGATGGAGGCCTGCTAGACCGGTTTTGAGCGAAAAGCATCTAATTAAATTTCTTTTAATGTTCTTTGCAAAATTTTTACCTGTTTATGTGCTTCTGATGTGAATAAGAAAGATGCTACTGCTCAACCATTTGTGATCTGCCGCTGCCATCAACTTCTTGGCAATAACTGATGTTCTGCAGGTCATGGTTCCCTGCATGATAGCTGGTGTTAAATGCATCACATAAATAAAATACATTTCGTTGAATCAGTTGAGAGCTGCATTTTCTGAAATCCTGGGTTTGTCTGAATTAGTTTGAGTCCATTTCACTTTCCTTTTGCAAGGACAAATGAAACAAATGGAATGAATTAAAGCAAATTACAGAAACTCAAGAAAATTATGCGCATTCGAGTGAACACCACACAACTAAGCTACAGCAAATTGAATTATGTGAAGTGGAGGTAAATTTCTCAAACAGTGACAAGTATGAATGTGAATGTTAATTTCAAGAAACATGGGGATTATTTTTACAAAAAAAGTTATGCCGTAATTAAAAATACATCTTCATGATCTCTATAGTATATGCTGACTCAAACATGCCTTCTGTTAGTCTGAAACAATATGCTGTAGCAGTGCTTTTCAATGCTCTCTGTCTGCAGGGAACTTTTCTTGTATTAATTCATTGCCTAAGGAGAACTTGCTGCATGTTTAATATGGAATACTAGCCAGTCTTGGGAATTCAACTCGGATGACTTGGACATAAAATCCAGATTTTTCAGAATCCAGGAAACAAGACACAAGTGAGTGTCACTAGATTGTATATAGCATGATTGCAATGCTCAGTAGGACTCAGTAGGATCAGGCCCTAATTTTTTGGGAACCCACTGTGAACTGTGTGAACCGAGAACTTAATATTACCCCAAAAGTTCCATGAATCAATCAAGACACAATAAGGAAAGAATGGTAGTTATATTCTAGGGAAGTTAGTCCACCATAACTAATCCTCTCACTGAGGAAGTCCTAATAGGTATGCTACCATTCCCCAGAACACAATTTGAAAACCATTGTGCCATAGCATCAACAGCATTTTAGCCTAGCGAGTTCCTCA
Source organism: Cryptoblepharus egeriae (assembly GCA_030015325.1). Taxonomy (NCBI): domain Eukaryota; kingdom Metazoa; phylum Chordata; class Lepidosauria; order Squamata; family Scincidae; genus Cryptoblepharus; species Cryptoblepharus egeriae. Next base: position 62,492,622 of record JAREYC010000001.1, on the reverse strand, counting down.
GCCTAAGAGCCACACATCAGAAAATTCAGATGTATAAAATATACACAATGTGTAGGATACCTGACTTTTGCTACTGTATCACCCCACCAATCTTTTATGCTTTTGCCACATCCCTCTCCCACAGTAACAGCACCTCCACCAGCACAACTGGTTTTTCTCCCTCCTGCCCTACAAAAATGACACTCAATTTACAGCCCCACAGATTTGCAGTTAATAACATCCACTGTTGTCATTCTCCTATCCCAATGCTCCCTCCTACCAACAAGTGAGTGAAGTAGGGATAAATGGTGGAGCATGTGCATGGCCTTACCAACATGTTTGCTTACTCAAAGCTTCCTCATAATCAGTAGCAGTGAGTATGTAATCAAATACCAGTACTAGTAATTATACAGAATAGGGCAACTACTCTTAGGTTTATGTTAGGGTGACCATATGTCCTGTTTTTCCAGGACATATCCTCTTTTTAAGCCTTGTGTCCTGGGAAAATGTCTTCATTGTCCTCTTTTTCATTCTAGTAATTTTTGGTTATGACATATGGTAATCCTGATTTAAGTACACAGACAGTATGCCTTGTGTATAACAACTGAGCAGTGACTGACCACTGAGCAGTGATTGACCAATGGAGCAATAGACATGAACTGGAAGGACCTGGATTTCAATATCTGCTGCCTACACAAACTTCACAGTGAACTCTCTCAGATGAAGTTATTTCAAAGTTGCTGTTGAGGGTTAACCAGGATAACCCTTATGCTTACTGAAGGTAAAGTGGAATACAAATATAATCAACAAAAGAATTAGATCATTTGTGTCTTGTCAACACCTGTATATTTTCTGAAACAAACTGCACAAAAGCATCAAGGCTACTTAAAAGCCACTCAAGGTTAAGAGGTTAAGGACACAATCCAGAGCAAATTCAGCCTGCCCTGACCTAACTGCACTCTCCTAACTATTCTGTATCCAGAGCAGAAAGTTATGCTGAATCCAGAGAGTCAGGAAGCCTGGGCTGCCCTAACTGCTCCAGAGCATGCTAAGTAATTGACACAAGGGGAAGACTTGCTCCTGAGGAGACACCCCTCAGATCACACTGAACAAGGAACAGCTGTGGTGCCTACAGTGGTGACATGATTCTGCACATCACCTGGTGTGGTAGTCTGTGCGTCATCCCTGGGATGCGCCCCCCCCCCCCCCACCTGGACTGCGCAGTCACCAAAGTTGGCGCCTGCGCAGTTGTTTCTGAAGCCAACTGGCTTCAGAAAGAGTACTGCGCAGGCACCATCTCTGACACCTGCGCAGTACTCTTCTGACGCCTTTTGGCTTCGGGGGAGACTGTGCAGGCGTCAGAGTTGGTGCCTGTGCAGTACTCTTTCTGAAGCCATTTGGCTGCCGCTCCGCCTCCTGAGTGAAGCCGAATGGCTGTGCAGAGGCGCGGACTTTCTCTGCTCTAAGGAAGTCTCCTCTGAAGCTGTTCGGCATGCTCAGTGTGTTTCTGCGCAGTGCACCTCAGATGGCCATTCAGGCCAGCTCCTCAGACAAGTGGCAGCTTCTGGCTGATTCTCCGCCTTGGAGCAGGCCTGAATGGGGGTGCTGACGCCCAGGCCTGCCAAAGGACAGTCAAACTCCTCCGGCACATCACCCCATACGGAGCGCATCACCCAATGCAGCCCACACCAGCCGCACCAGTCTGGTGACGCCACTGGGTGCCTGCCTTATAAGGAGTCCCTGATGAGATGCCAGTACATTCTACAGTGAATACAAGGGGCTTCTTGGAGTGGCCTGCTGTATCCTGAGGTTTGTGGGCAGCCGTAGTTTGTTCCATATCCTGAGGTTGAGAGGAAGGGGTTGCACCTAGGATGGCCAAGAACTCAGATTTTTGGTCAGCACTGCCATTCTTACTTGGGCCTTATCATGGACCCCTATGGGTCTACTCATTACTATACCTGCTCCTGAGGTGGTATAACTCTGAGGGCTGGAAGAGGGCATTTCTGCCTTGGAAACAGGCTCTGGATACAGAGTAACTGCTCTGCCCTAGGCAATGCTAAACATGCCCTCAACAGGCCTCTCCTGAGCTGCTTAGGCTGCCCCAGTTAGGGCAGAGCAGGTCCACCTCTCTTAGGGCACCCTATCTTGCCTTGCTCTGCCCTAAGCCTCCTTCAGAGTAACTGGGCTGGAGCATCTTGCAGTTGCTCCAACCTAGTGTTAGATAGGGCAACCTAAGGGCTCTTATGTGGACAGATTAGTTGCTCTGGATTGTCCTGTAAGCCACACAATGGTCATAAAATAACCCGTCTGTGTTCCAGATCTCAAAGAATTTCAAACTCCATACCAGATATCATTTTTAGCACTATGTTTCTAGTGATTGAAATGTCTTTTTAAAAATTTACATAGACCAGAAACTCGCAGAGTATTGCACAGAGGTTGGATTGTGGATTTCAAAGCTGCTCCACTCAGCAATCTTGACAGCGGATCTTAGCAATATGTCATTTCATAGATAAGTTAATACAGTTATGAGGGGAAAAAAACAATTTTTAGACATCATTAGCATATACAGTAGAGAAAAGCCCCAGGCTATCCAATTAATTCTAAACCATAATTATGGATAAAGAAAAAAAATTGTATAAATCAGCAGGGCTCTGCATTCTTTTTAACTATAATGATCATTTAACTTTTCCAATTGGATTTGGGACCGAAGCTTAAGCGGTCCTTTTGGCTCCTTCACCAATCTATCAGTTTAGTATGGCAAGGCTTACATCCATTCTTTGATTTTGGAAAAAAACACACCATGCTTTTTAAAATCTAACCAACTGTTTAAACTACATTCAGATGCATTGATATGATCTTCACAGCAAAATCAGAGCCTTGAGCCCTGCACAAGAAAAGTTCTTAGAACCAGGGCATTTTTCTGGGGGTATTTACTCAGTACTGGCACCTTTTTCCATGTAACCCCCAGCAGCTAATTAATAATTAGTCATATGGGGATGACCCTGTGCTGAGTACTGGCACCTTCCCCCCCCCTTAAAAAAAGAGCACTTCTTATATCAATCAATCAATCAATCAATAAAACTTTACTTGCATTTGAAAATGTACCAAAAAATATTAATACAGGCAACTTAAAAGGAAAAACACAACAGAACTGATAGGGAGAGCACTGCTTATATCTGTACCCACTTAGGAACAGAGTTTAAGAGGGGAGCTGGGGATGTCAGCCTCAGGATGAGAGTCATACCTGAATTCAGATACCATTCTGGATAACTGGTCCCTAAAGGACCAGTCCTTTTCCCCAAAGCCTATAGTATACAGCACCATTATTGCACACTGATGATGTGGTAGGGTGGTGGTGTACATATGGCCCAGGTGAGTTAAGAAAAAAATTCTTATTTTTTAAGGATTCTAATGGGTTTCCTAGGAAATACATTTCATTTGGAAATGAATACTAGGAAATGTTTATAGCAGGTTCAGGCCAGGAATTGGAGAATAGAATCTCCTTAATGCCACTAGGATCTACCGCCCCCGTCCACTGGCTGCATGAGCCATACATTGATCTGTCCATGATCTTTCTCCAAACTACATCCACTGCCATGTTGTCTGGTGAAAATATGGGGTGGGGGGTACAAGATCCATCAGAGAAAGCTCAGATAAGGTTGGACCTTTGGAGACATAATGTGATCTGGTCTCAGGGTACAAGGCTGACAAAGTAACCAATGCCAGAATCCCCTTTATTTCAGACATTAGTAAAGAGAGCATGAATTAATCAGTCTTTGTTTACCATCTGAAACAATTTCAGTGGAAGGACATTTTAGAAAGAGTTATCAAAGCAAATAAAATCCAGACAATGTCCAATGCAGAAAATACAGTTTGAAGAAGTTAAAAAATAATCACAGTGGTCCTATTGCATTTATGTCGCAACAGACAAGTACTAAGGAAAAATATTAACAACATGAAGCAATGTATTGATTTGCTTGCCACTTAATTGGCAACTTGAGATGAAATAGGCAACCTGAAATAAATTCAGTGGAAGGCAGAAAAGATGATAAAAGTCTTGGTCATAAAAGGAATGACTAGAGTTAATAACTGGGCTTTAGTTAATTCATATATATAATACAGTGATACCTTGCTTAACAAGCACCTCGCTTAACAAGCATTTCACATAACAAGCAAAAATTTCCAAGAAATCTTGCTTCACATAACAAGTTCCGTTTCACTTAACAAGCAAGCGTGCTATGGGCACGCATGCTATGCAGCCCTGATGCTCCGCATGGAGGCTCTTTAAATAGGCTGCCGGCCAGCGCTGCTGCCTCTAACAGCCCCCAACTTGGGGGCAATTGCCTGGAGGTGCTAGAGGCAGCTACCCCTAACTGCCTTTAGTTCCCCCAACCTTTCCTCATAGGGCTTCCCTTCCATCCCACTGATTGTTATTGTTGCTCTCCTTTGGATTTGCTCCAGTTTGGCTGCATCTTTCTTCAAGTGAGGTGCCCAGAACTGAACACAGTACTTAAGGTGAGGTCTAACCAATGCAGAATAAAGATGAACTAGAACTTCTCGCGACTTGGAAGCTACAGTCCTCTTAATGCAGCCTAAAATGACATTTGCCTTCTTCGCATACGCATCACACTGCTGACTCATGTTCAGCTTGTGGTCCACGGCTACTCCAAGGTCCTGCTCACATGTTGTGCTGCCAAGCCAAGTATCCCCCATTTAATACCTTTGCTTTTGGTTTTTATTGCCCAAGTGCAGAACCTTGCACTTCTCCCTGTTGAAGTTCTTTCTGTTACAGCCCAGTATTCCAGTTTTTCCAGATCCTCCTGGAGGTTTCTCCTGTCTTCTGTTGTGTTGGCTACTCCTCCCAGCTTGGAGTCATCCGCAAATTTGGTCAGGCTCCCCCAAATCCCTTCCTCCAAGTCACTGAAAATATTAATATGAAAATATTAAAGAGAACCGGGCCCAAGACAGAGCCCTGGGGCACCCCACTTGAAACGTATCTCCTGGTTGACGCAGAACCATTTACTAAAACCCTTTGAGTGCAGCCGTCAAGCCAACTGCAGATCCACCTAACATGTAAGTGCAAGTACAGGTGTCCCTTATTATCCAATAGGGTTCCATTCCAGAACTTCCCGTAAAAAAAAATCTGTGTAAAAAGTAAACAATGGAAAAATAGGTTTAAAGACCCACTTCCAGGTTTCTTGCCCTTATTCCTAATTGAATAAGGTAATGATGATGATAATAATATATTTTATTTACAGTATATCCCGCCTTTTCAACTCAAGGCAGTTTACAGAATCTAGTGCCTCAATATCTGCTGGGATTGGATTCTGGAACTGAAAAGTGGAACGATTGCTTGCATGACTACCTCTGTACAACAGCAGAAAAGAAGTTTTTAAAAAACATAACAAAACTGTGATATGCGATGGCCTTTTTCAGTCAAATCTGTGTATAAAAAAATCAGTGTATAACCAGGTTGAACCTGTATATACATAGGTACTACTTTTGTAGGAAGGTAACAGTGCATCTTTGGCATTAGTCATGCCAGCTCATGGCCACGGAGACGTCTTCGGACAACACTAGCTCATTAGACTTGTAACAGGAAGGAGCACTGCCCTTAAAATTGATCACAATTAGCAGGGCAACCTATAGAGAAAACCTTTACCTTTACTTTACATTTATCTCATAACACACATATGATGTGATGAGGTGGCAGATCTGTTGCAGGCAATGCTGACCTGTGGAATATCATTTGGTAATGACGTTGCTTATATTGGCCTTCCCATCAGCAGATTCTAGCCATACCATTGCAAAACCATTCTAGCCACACCATTGCATTCTTTTAAAAAACTGATTTTCCACAAACATTCAGATAGTGTGTCAGGCTTGAGCTGGTCCATTTTGCAGAAGGAGGGACTGGATGGGTAGCTTCAGTTGCCTGCACAGAGCAATGGGTTAGATATATTATCTCCAATACTCCTTCGAACTCTAATATGCTATGGTTCTATGCTATGGTCTGCAGTTTTTTCTGTTAGATAGTGACATTGCCTGAAGTCATGTAACCAGGCATATAACAATAAAACCTGACAACTTGTATTTGTTTTATTGTATAAGGTGATGAGGGCAAGCCCTGACCCAATGGCTTCAGCTTTCACATAGATTTTAGGTTGTCAAAATATACCCCTGTATACAGAGATTGCCAGCATCATCCTGTGTGTATACCTCTGTCATCCATATTCCCCAATATTTCAGTGGAGAATTTTACTCAGTATTGTTCATTTTATAAACAATATTCTGGAAAAAAGCTTTTAGCAAAGCATTATATAGTAGATTAATTTATTTATGCCTAGCAACAAACAGCTTATTATATTAGCATACAAATTCCATACAGTATGAACAAAATCTTACTCCATGGTGTTTTGTTTTAAAAACAAATGAAGTTTAAATTTACTTAGGAAAGAAAGAACATTGTTCAAGTCTGATCCCTGCTCAGAATGAAAACTGGCAGCATATCACCTTAAGGAGCGAGAAACCCTAATCTATGCATCTCTAGCCCAGTCCTAAACCAGCTATCTCCAGTGAGATAGGTTGGCACTTTTATTGCAAACATGTCAGTTACATGAACTATAACCATGTAGAGGTCCTTTGCTCCGTTTAAGGAGAGGAGACATCAGTACGATCCCCAGGATCTTGCCTCTGTGGTGGAAAGGAGGAATGGGTGGGGGATATTTCTAAACATTATAGAGGTCCTGGCAGGGTCTGTGGGATGTGGAGAGCCTTACAGAGGAGTCCCTGAGGATTGCACAGAGTGAAAGTAACAATTGTGTTTAAACCGGAAGACAGACTTCCAGTTTAGGTGCAGCTGCAATTTTTGCTATAGCTAGATTCACGGACTCATTAATGCCCAGCCCAAACCCTTGCACCTAGAAACATGAAATTTGGGGAACATATTCCTTCCATGATGTAAGGACCCACTAAGAACCAGTTTGGGTCCTGGTGGTGCCTGGTGCTCAATGGTTCCTGGTGCCAGCTGTCCAGTGTTACCCAATGCTCGCTGGTGCCTTGTGCTTGCTGGTGCCCAGCAGAGATTTCCAGTGCCCAGTGTTGCCCACTGCCCAATGGTGTCAGGTGGTGCCTGGTGCCCAGTGGTGCATCAGGTCCAGTGGTACCTATTATTTATTGAATACATATAGTTGTGTTAAGCACTGCAAAGTGAAACTAACCTTTAGATGACCCAAACTGTCAACTCCAACTGTTTTGGAGGGAAACGTAGAACATTCATTTGGGGGGGAGGGGGTGCTTTTTCAAGTATTAAGATTGGTTAAGGCCCTGGTGGCCTAGAATATAAATTACAGGCATTTGCCTGCTGTTCCTTAGTTCCAGTTTGAGTCAATAAATGCTGTTGTGGCTATGCTGGGTGGGCACAGTGGGGGGTGCCATATGGGGGAATTTTACCTCTCCAACGTGGGTACATTTTCGCTAGTTTAAAATAAACAACAAAAACCAGCCCAGGTAAAGCATGAGCTGTTTTCACCTCTTTCTCTCCCTTTCCTGTTGTTCTCCTCAAGGTTAGATGGCCCTGTGGGAGTGTGGAGAAGGGGGCAGCCTAGCTGAAGCTGGAGTAGGAATTTGATGTCTACATCTGCCTCCCGGCATGTCCTGCTTCTCATTATGACAATGCAGATAAACAACATTATGCCCAGCATAGCTCAGGGCCAGTTTATGAAAATTGTGGCAGGTGCATTTAATTTTCTATTTCTAGTACCAACATGGTCACCGTCAGTCCCAATTCTTATGTGCACCTCACTTGAGTAAATAAGGAATATAGAAGTGATGCTCAAATACAGTCACCCACCCTCTGTGTATTGATTTTTAAAGACCTCCCTGTGTCTAAAATTGATTGCTTCATCTCGAGCTGTTTGCCCTGCAAGCACTTTTTTGGCAATGGCTTCTTTCTGTTTTCCAAATTATGCACTGCTTATTGGTCTGCTTGGCTAGTGAACGCTGCCTTTGGGTGTGAAGATTAGACTATAATAGGTGGCCTTTTTGTCCCTTTGAACCAGTAAACTCGGTTCAGAAAAATGCTTTTTGAGATTAATCTTGTAACACAAACACGTCTTCATCTTTCAACTTGTGAATACAATATGATTCCACCTCCACCAAAAATGACACCAAAAATGTTGCTGGGGCATCCAGTGCTTCCTAGGCAGCTGGCACTATTTCCTCGGGATAAGGGAACTTCTGTCTCCCTATTTTTAATTCTGTATCATCACAAAGTGGTGGTTTGGCATGAGCAAATTGCTCAAATTTGCATTCCCTAGAAATGATGGTCCACAAATATTGGAATTAAAAAAATTGGAGGTGGAACTCCATTTGAGTGCATTGGACCCTAATATCATTTAGATATCGGTGCTAGAGAAGAGGCATCCAAAGTAGCTCAAGAGGACTTGCTAAAAATTTTTAAATTATGCCAATGGAAGTTAGAAGATCCTTGGTGAGGAAGACCTTCACAAACAACATGACATTCTCAACATGACCTATGAGTTATAAGAAGCTAAAACCAAATGTAGCAAACACCGAACCTTAAAATGGTGCATAGAGTTATCTCACTGACAGCCCAACATTATGTGTGTCTACTCAAAAGTAAATCCCTTTAGAGATTATGGGACTTACTCTCAGGAAAGTGTGGATAGGATTGCAGGCACATACAAGGCACATCATATGACCAAAAATGGTGGAAAAAATATATGTTTTTCTCCTTGAACGAGCAAGCCTCAAAACTAATCTCCTCTCAGCTCAAATTGAATTTAAATATAATCAAACTTGCATTGCTTTGAAGCATTCATTTATCTTGCTTAAAACTTATACACAGGGCTCACTGGAACTACTGTAGCTCTGGGGCTGTTTGCTTTTATTTTCTGAAATTTGCTGTCCTCAGCATTGTCTGCTTGGATGATGGATGGGGCACTGAGCACATTCGTTATCCGCTATCTGCAGGAACAGTACACATCTGCATGGTCTCTTCCTAGCCTGCCATCCCAGGTAGAGCTAAGCTGAGAGGAATCAAATGTTCAAAAGATAAAGCATCATTTCAGAGCACGACTAGGAAAGGAAGATTACATGCAGGGTGATTGATGCATTGACAGCTCCACTGAATGAGCTATTCCTCTTTCCAGGCTCCATGTGGACCATAGTGAGAAGTTGTCTCCCTCGTGGCTTCACTTTTCCAGAGTCTGACTTTAAAAAGGGGTGGATTGTGAAACTTATGTAGGAATGAGCTAGGGCTCTGGTTCCAAAACGGTATGTTATGATGCCCTGGAGTGTTGCCAGGCACTTGCTGGGGTGTTGTGAGATGCCTGCTCCCCAGCAGGGACTACTATCATACTACATACTACATACTATATCAAACCAAGCTTGGTGCAATGGGAAGGGATCCATCACATGGTTTTCAAATGCTGGGAAAAGCACTCCCATCCATCCTGCTCCCCCCTTACCATTGTTTGAATATTTTAGGGCCTTTTACCACTATTTAGGGTCTTTGTACCTAGGATTTACCTAGGATTGTACCTTTGTATTTAGGGCTGTGGGTGGCACAAGTGGTTAAGATGCTGTGCCTGTTAACCAGCAGGCCAGGGTTCGAGACCCGGGTTGGCCCCACAAGACAGGGTGAGCTCCTGTCCTTAGCCCAGCTCTGCAACGCAGCTGGATCCAATCGTATTGGCTCTGCCTTTCCATTGGACTAATTCAGTGGTGTGGAGAGGGGGGATTTGCTGCTTGGGTAACAGCCTATCCTCCATAACAATCCAACCCAGGTTTTCGTGCTTCGCATGCAGCGTATGCAACGCCGAGCACGATACCATAGTCTTTCAAGACTGATGGAGGCCTGCTTTTTTTGTACCTAGAAGAAACCAGCAGTATCATCACCGGGTCCTTCTGGGATATAGTATTTAATACTCGACTAAAATATGCAAACTCAACCAAGTCCAGTAGTTCATAGCTGCACTCCTGGGAAAAGGTTCAGAGTCTGTCCTCCATCCTGAAATTTTCTTTGTGGAAAGCCATATAACTGCTGAACGTTTCTTCCCCGTAGAGACTTGGACTCCCTCTGTTTTGTGGCACTTTTCTCCTCACTGGGACATGCCAGACTATTCACTTTGCAAGGCTGGCGTGAAGTTAACAAGTCTCCATTCTGGTGTCCTCCGCAATCTTCAGAAGAGTCTCCTAGAATCTGTAACCCAGCCCAATCCCTGCTGCACAGATAGATAACATACACTAATCTACTCGGCAGATTAGGATCAATAATCTCTTCTCTCTCCCCTTCGCATTTTCATTCCTTATTACAATCCTCTCTCCCATCTATAGTTTCCATTCTCTTCTGTATGTTTTAATGTGTCCTACTAATCATCTCTTTTTCTCTGCCTGGCTGGCAGAGGAGGAAACTCATCACTGCAGCAAGCTCTTGCTCCTTCACCTTCACTCCTTTCATTTAACTCCTATTGGTCACAAACGCAGCTATTTAGTAGAATTTATTTCACTCACCATCATTTAAAGCTCTAAAACTGATCTCCTAAGCAAAGTAACTGTGCCTTTTTTCTTGTCTGCCGAAGGGTGCAATCCTAACCTAGGCTGGCACAACTCATCGGTTTAAGCATGCCCTTGGTGATGTAGGGAGGCAAGCACATGTCCGTGCACTGGCTTAACCCTCCTCCAGGAGTGGTATAAAAGTTTCTTATGGCAATTTTGTGCCACCCCCAGGTCAACACAGGACTTATGCCAGGGCTTAGGCTGGCCTAACTGGAGTTTAAGATTGCAACCTAGATTTTTTTTAAAACCCTCTTATCTTCTTTGAAAAGCTTGGTCCGATAGTTACTGGTAGCCTAATTTAGAGGCACTTGGAAGTTGTTGAGACTGCTCTCCACCTCAATGATCTCCTCAATGATCTTCAAACTGTCAGACACGGCTACGTTTGACCTCTCACTCTAGAAGTATTACTTATTCCCCCCAATCAGAAGTACTGCTGATTCCCTCACACAGGTAATAGACTTGCATGTGTGAATGAACACTGTTGGCCACACCACATTTCATATCTATAATTTCTGAAAAGTCCACTCTCATCACCTGGGATCTGAACACTTTAGATAAAACGATGAATGGTCTCTCACCTCAATCATTACATCAGAGATAGGCCAGAAAGAACCACTGGCCTCTTTTGCAAAAGTCACACTGTGGTTAAAAAAAGTTCCTCCATTATGTTCTTTTTCTAATGGCTCTTCATGATGATGATTTTACCCAAGATGAACTGCGTAGCTCAATATGTGGCTTTTGTCTTTTATATATCTGAACAAAATAACTCCACCAATTACATGTAAATGTATATTATTATCTCCTTTCTTTCCTGAGCACTGCTCATTTTCTGTGCATGTTGTCAAACTTTTTCCCCAACTACAAAGACTAAAATTGCAAGGCCAATTATTTCTATTGAAAACAAACACTGTCTAACATAGGGTGAAATCCAGAGTAACTACGGGGAGTCCTTGCTCCGGAGCAAGAACAAGTTACTCTGGACTGCAATATGAATTTTCTAAAGGTTTTCACTAGGTGGTGCAGTAACTACGGGTGCATGTAATGTCTCTTATGTGCTCCTGTAGTTTCTCTGGATTGTGGCCTATCGTGTTTTTCAACCTGTGATATGGGCACCACTCAGGATGACCATATAGAATGGAGGACAGAGTGCCTCTACCTTTAACCATTCCATAGAGGAGGGAATTTAGGCAAGTGCTTTTTCACACTTCTATGTTGAGCAAAACCTCAACATAGGTTTTTTCTGGTGGTACTTGCAGGACCCCTGGACTCCTGCCACATGGCAGTGGTATCAGGTACACCACATACCAAACAGGGGTAAGAGGCTTGGCTTAGTGGGAAGAGCTCCAAAGCCTGCTTTTCTAGGCTCAAAAAAACCCCTATCATCCACCCTGAGCCTCTTACTGGCATTTGTTGCTTCACATATGACCTTCCAACACAGAAGCAACGGATGAAGACGTCATCACCATTTACTTGTAGTACTTCAAATCAGTGGACTATTTGAAATGGTATGGCAGAGGACAAACATTGAGAAATTGATCCAGCATATATAGGAAGATATACTTGTGAATCAAAGAGGGGTACACAGGTAAAACTTGACTCATGGAGCAAGGAAGTGAGTTCAGTTCTGGTCTCTCGGTGTAGGTAAAACTAGAGTGTGAAGCCATGAGCACGAGGAAGCATCTCAGTACTGCACCTCATGTCTGGCTCAAAACAGAAGACCCTCTCTGAATTTAAGACCCTATCTATTGTTTAGTGGGTTTCAGCAGACAAGAAGCAGAACAGCATAGCTATATCAGCATCTATTGGGTCAAATTTGAACTCCGACAGCCTCATCCGCCATGACTTCCTTCAATGTGTCTTGGAAAGTCAGTTTCTCCATGGCAAATAAGTGCTGCTGTAATTCACTATTACACAGGCCACAAACAAGCCTGTCTCTGAGACAGTCTTCCAGATCAGGGAACTTGTATTGGCATGAAGCTTGCAAAGGGCTGCCACAAACTCTGCTGCAGATTCCCCGGATCTCTGTTCACATTGCTCAAATGCATAGCTCAAATGCGATGACTGAGGGTTTAGGCTCAAAATATTCCCTTAATTTTTTCTTGAGGTCTGCATAGGCCACAGTCTGTATGCTTGGTGGTGCTATCAAGTTTTCAGCTATATCAAATGTGGCTTGTCTGCAGACACATAGTAGGGTTGCCGCCTTCATGCCGTCGTCTGTGACCTGATTAGCCTGGAGATAGTTTTCTATTCAAGAGATTATGAACTCCACTGTTCCAGGTGAGTAATATTGAACTTGTTGAGCCTTCCCAGTTCAGCCATTTTGACAAGGCCCATGTGGTGCTGGTTAATGCAAGTACTGTTGCGGTTGGAGCTGGGCTGCACTTAGGAGTCCTGGGGACGGATCCCTCAGGTATGTCTGTGTCTCCAGTGTGTCTTACTGGCAGGCAGGGCTGGGAACATGATCCCACCAGGGCTCTTTACCCAGTCTGACACTCAGTGATTTCAGTCACTTGGCTAGCAGCAGCTCTTTCCTCTGCAGCATCCCATCTTCATCGCTGCTATTGTGTAGTGGACTTCAGTAGGCAAGAAGCAGACCAGCATAGCTACATCTGCATTTATTGACTCAAACTGGAACTGTAGACAAATACCTGTAATTTATACTCTAGGCCCACAGGGTCTTAACTAATCATAATACTTGAAAAAGCCCCTATCCCCATGAATGATCTTAAGTTTTTTTTTCCAAAACAGTTGGAGTTGACAGTTAGGGTCATCTAAAGGTTAGTTTCACTTTGCAGGGCTTAACACAACTATATGTATTCAATACATAACACTGTCTTTTCCTGAGCCTGTTTCCGTTTTGTTCCTAACATGCTGTTATTGTGTATAAAGTTCGTTACAGTCAGCTACTGTGATAGTGGCCTTACTTCATGTACTTGCTCTAACATAGGACCAGATGACCAAGTCTTATATCCCAAAGGAAGTTATGAACATAAAGTCCAAGATGATAAAGTATTCCAAATAATCGTCAGAGCAAATTAAAAAAATTATTTAATGGCATGTAATGTCATGTCCCTCTACAAGGATGGCCAAAGATGTTTATTCCGGACTACATAGAACTGGGGAAATAAACAAGTAAAGTGATTCAGATTTAAGGAAATAAATACCGTAAGTTGAATGACACAAGTTGTCAATGTCTTAAAATGCATAAAAATCAGCAGGCCTCCATCAGTCTTGAAAGACTATGGTATCGTGCTCGGCGCTGCATACGCTACACGCGAAGCACGAAAGCCTGCGTTGGATTGTTATGGAGGATAGGCTGTTACCCAAGCAGTAAATCCCCCCTCTCCACGCCACTGAATTAGTCCAATGGAAAGGCAGAGCCAATGCGATTGGATCAAGCTGCGTCGCAGAGCTGGGCTAAGGACAGGAGCTCACCCTGTCTTGTGGGGCCGACCCGGGTCTCGAACCCTGGCCTGCTGGTTAACAGGCACAGTGTCTTAACCACTTGCGCCACCCACAGCCCAGTGTCAATCTTCTGCTATATGCTTCTTGTACTGGTGTCTTTACCTGTACCCTTTTATCGCCAATAAGAGAACCAATTTTATTGTTTTGATCCTTTGCTCTTACAAACCCAAGAGCACCTAGAATCTATGCCCAGACATCTCCAGGTGCAAAACACACTGAATGTAAGTTTGAATGTTAGTCATTGGGAATATGAATGCATGGAAATGGTTTCACCTGCTGCTGTGCTTTTATTCATAAGGTATTTTGAAGGGGAAAGCCCTCACTTGGACCCAGATTGCTTTCCATAGCCTCAGTTTCGGCTCATACTATCACCTGGAGCAGTAGAAGCACTCTGCCACTTCCTACCATGACAAAAACCCCAGAAAAGCATGTTCAATTTTGTCATTGCTAGGAAGGTTCATGTAACTGCATTTTTCTGACATTTTTTTACTGATGCTTTTTCAAAGCAACATTTTACAAGATGATTAAATCATTTGTCTTGTGAGTGAGCTATAAAGTGTGAAGAGGGAGGGGGATTAATATGAGGACAAGGCAACACTCCATATGGCAATCCTTGAGGTCTCTTCAAATATGTGTAAAAAGAAGTTGGCATGCTCTCAAAGCATTACCCTATCAGCCACGCCAATGTCTATACAAGAACACTGTATGTGTAATATAGAATGGTGCATCTCTCATTTGGAAGAGCACTGGAAGAGTTTTTCTTAACTGGAAATAAGGGCAAGCATTAATAGAATTGTGATTTGGGAAAGGTAAAAGTGTCCTCCACAGGTTGCTGCACAGTTAACTGGCTTTAAGGGTCATACTCATCCCTGTTAAAAGGCTGATGAATAGGGTTGCCGTAATTCCCTTCCACAAAACCAGGATAGTACAAAATCACTGCAAACTGAGGTGGGACACAATCCTCTGCATGTCTACTCAGAAATAAGCCACATTTTAGTGAATGGAGCTTACTCCCATGAACAATTTGTGCATCCCTCTCTTGCCCCCTCTTACCTGGGGTGCCAGCTGAGGAGAGCCTTCTTAAGCTCATTCACACCATACACACCCAAACCTCACTTTCTCATACCCACATATTTCTCACTTACACCACACACACCACACCCACACCCCTCTCCTCCCTCTGGCTAGGTCCAAACTCTGGATTCAGACCTAGCGATATGGGACAGGACCCCGCAAATTGGAAATGTCCAGGTTTTTCTAGACATGACAACCCTACTGATAAGCCAGCATTGTCTGAAGATGGTCATGTGGCTGGTATGACTAAATGCCAAAGTGCATGGAATGCTATTACCTTTCCATTGAAGTGATACCTATTTATACTTGCATTTACATACATTCAAACTGATATGTTTGCAGTTTCTGGGCAAGTAACAGGAGCTCCATTGGTGGTACTTGAATCTCAAACTGCCATCCTGCCAACCTTCAGGTTGACAAAAATGTTTATAACCTCTGAGCCACTGCAACCCAAACATGATTTGAGAACATAAACATGATTTGAGTCATACCGTATGTTTGGACATACGGTATGACTCCGTATGTTTGGACTCAAATCACATAATTGTGATTTGAAATAATGTTAAATTTATGTGACAAAATAATAACAGAAGTAAATATGATTTACATGGTCAAATAGAAAAACTTACCACTTTCACTTTGTAGGTGCTAGCAGACACCTACCACAAGTTATAAGGGTTGCAGTGGCTTAGTGGTTCAAGGCGCAATGCTTGTCAGTCTGAAGATTGGTGGGTTAGCAATTCGAGACCTGAGTACTGTAAGACAGAGTGAGTTCCTTCCATAGCCCAGCTCCTGCCAACCTAGCAGTTCAAAAGCATGCAAATGCAAGTAGATAAATAGGTACCACTTCAGTAGGAAGGTTACAGCATTACATGCGCTTGTGGGCCACATGTCCATGGAGGTATCTTTGGACAACACTGGCTTTATGCTGGATCTGCAGGGATGAGCACTGCTCCCATGAGTTGGACACAACTGGCAGGTCAACCTGCGGGGGATATCTATCTATCTATCTATCTATCTATCTATCTATCTATCTATCTATCTATCTATCTATCTATAGATCTATCTATCTATCTATAGATCTATAGATCTGTCTGTCTGTCTGCAGTATTTATATACCACTTTTCAACTGAAAAGTTCACAAAGTTGTTTAAAAGAAAATGAAAAAATTAATAGCTAATTAATAGCTAATGGATCCCTGTCTCAAAAGGGCTCACAATCAAAAATGTAAAAATAACACCAGCAGAAGCCTCTTAAACAGACATTGCTGGCATGTGTAGGGCCAGTTACTCTCCCTTTTCTAAATAAAGGAGGAACACCCACTTGAAAGAGTGCCTCTTGCCCACTTACCTTTATCTTTAATATAATGTTTTAAGTACATGAAAGCATGTATGGTGAGACCATTACCTTTACCTTTACCACAAGTTACTAAGAAATGTGACTGGGGCTAAATGAGAAGACACATAAATGTTAGCCTAGAAACATGGCCCACTGGAAAAAGTTTTGTATGGATCTGAATGATCTGATTTTAAAACAGTGGCATTTCTAGGGTTTGTGCCACCCTCTCATTCAGTGGGAGGGTGGGGAATGCCCTGGGTAGTGGGCATGGGGATGCACCTATCTAGTTTTTTTTTACTATAACTGATTGATTGATTGACTGATTGACTGATTGATTGTTTCGATTTGTACTCCAACTTTCTTCACAAAGGGCACCCAAGGAGGAAACTTTTAACAGAATAGAGATATTTCACCACAATTTATTTCATTGCAATCTGCATGAAACTGGTTGGTTTATAACATAACGGTATTTTTTTGAAAATACCAAGTTATTAAAAATTTTGGCCAATAGTTGAGTTTTTGAAGTTTTAGTTGGTGTATTTGATCTGTGATGCCTCCTTCACCTACGAAAGTCATGCAGACATCATTAATAAAAAATATACGTGTGAATTAGATGTAATGCTAATTTGCTTGAAGACAACAAATGTTTTGTCTTTTGATGTCCATAAGGCCAGGTTTTGTTGCCACTGTCTTCAAAAGGAATGAAAAAGCGGGATTCATAATTCATACTTGGCCAGGTTGATGAAGCTTACAACCGTCAGCCATGACATATTTACATCTCCAGCTTCTCAGATGTTCAACGCAGTGAGTGACATATTTACTTATTGCAATAAAAAAATCAAATGCCTTGTTTAGCTGAGCATATCAAATGGAAGCAGTTGATCAAAACCTACTGCACATTTAAAAAAATGTCCCTAAAGAAGTGTAAAAGAGATACGGATCGAGCTGTCATCAACAAGACAGGCTCCATCTGCTTGAGGGAGACACTTTTGAGACTGATGGATCTGTAATGCAGGGACTAGACAAGAAACCTGAGATTGGGCACTAACTTGAGCAATGACCCTATTCACTGGTTCTCTGATCTCTTTTAATTGCATCTCATAAAGACAGACATACTTGATATTTAAAGAATGATACTTGAAAAAATTAAAGAATGGAGGGGGTTTAGCGAACATCTCAGGACACTTCTAATGTTAACACAGCTATTTATTTATCCATGTATTGTACACAATAGACCATAATATGGCTGCTTTATATAAACTTGCAGCTATTTGCACACAGTGGCATCACAAGGGGGGTGACTGGTGAGGACTGCACTACATGTCAGCCCTAGGAGAAGATGACACCATCCCATCTGAGCCTCAGTTCTGTGATCTTCAGCTGAATCCTAAATTTTTCCCTTTCAGCCACTGGTCTGTGCCATCAAAGTATGAAACCTCCAACAGAGTACAGAACCTTTCCCTAGAGTAGGTGACAAAAATTCACATAACTCAGGTGGTAGGCAGAACTGTGGGCAAGAAACAGAAGGCAGGGCCAGGATCCAGCACTTTTGCTAGATCCCACTCCAGACCCCAGGCCAGTCCCAGGTTGCTTGAATCTGCACTGTCATTTGAGGTGACGCAGTTCTGGGTTGATATATTGGGGCTGCTTCTGCATTATTTGGGATTGGGAGAAAGTTTCCCCTTAGAATAATAGAATCCTAGAGTTGGAAGGCACCTGGTAGGTCATCTAGTCCAACCCCCTGCCTGCAGCAGGAAATCCTCCTAGAGCACTCCCAACAGGTGCTCATCAAGCCTCTGCTTGAAGACCCCCAGTGAGGGAGAGTCCACCACCTCCCTTGGCAGTCTGTTCCACTGCCAAACCGCCCTCACTGTCAGGAATTTTTTTTCTGGATTTCCAACCGGAATCTCCTTTCTTGCAGTTTGTACCCATTGGTTCTAGTACTGCTTTCAGAAGCAGCTAAGAACAAATTGGCCCCTTCCTCCATATGACAGCCCTTCAGGTATCTGAAGAGAGCAATCATGTCTCCCCTCAGCCTCCTCTTCTCCAAGCTGAACATCCCAAGTTAGGATTGCACTGTAAGTCTTTTAGGTCTATCAGTCTGCAATCTGCAGTCTGCAATCTGGAAAATCTTTTAGGTCTCTGCAATCTGCAATCTAACACAGGAGTGAGCCCCACTGATTATAATAGGGCTTACTTTAGAGAAGACATGCAAGGCTAGGTCTCTCAGGCACTTTCCACTGCCCCCCTTATACTGGAATGAGCCCCACTGACTGTAATAGGTTTACTTCAGAGTAGACATGCATAGGCTCTAAAGAGAGGCTGAAAAATTGCTGATGGAGCACCAAAACTACCATATCCTGGCCAGGACATTTTTTCCTTGTATTGCAAGATATCACTTGTATTGCAAGACAAAATTTATCAGAAATGTTTGCTTGTCTTGACTCTAAGTCCAAGGAGACTTTTCTGACATATGCCACCAAAATGACAGATGCAAGTCCAAGGAGACTCACAGGTGGTCTGTAGTTTTATACAGAGGTAAGTAAACATGTTTTTACTTACATCCTGTTTGTTTAACAGTTCTCATTATGACCAGAGCATACACGCATCTGCAAACTGTATGCTACAATTGGCAGAGAATGTGATTCGGCTTTTAGAAGTGCTCACCTTGTTTCAACTGCGTTTCCCCACTTTTATAGCAGATTTTCCATCCTCACATTGTCTATAAACAAATCCATCTGTTACAAGCTCTTGTACAGTGGTTATCATTGATTCATTGATTCAAAACTCTGAAATTGTCAATGAAAGGGGAAAGAAACCTCATTAGCATGTCTTGCATTTCTAGTGCCTTCTATTTGTTTTTATTAATTGTGTTTTCCTTCACAGGTGGAATCTCGGTCTACCTCATTATCGGTGAAGCAAAACATCATTTATTTATTTTTCTGCTACATTTGCTGTCTTCCTATTTGCATGAAGTTTGTGGCTTTTGTTAAATGGGACTGTTTAGAGAGCTTTTGGATAGTCATCAGATGGAAAGAAAAAATGCAACTAAGCCTTAAAATATATAGACAAAGTCCAGAGTAACTACGGGGAGTCCTTGCTCCGGTGTAAGAACAATTTACTTTGGATTCCAACATGAATTTCTCATAGGTTTTCACTCAGTGGTGCAGTAACAACAGGTGCACGTAAAGTCTCTTATGTGCTCCCGTAGTTACTCTGGATTTGGAGGTTTGCCTCTCTTTGCAGTGGATTGAGAACACTCTTGATCAACGTGAAAATATGCAGCTATAAACAGCCCGTGACATACACACATTACTACAGATATGCTGGAACCACAATTCCATGACTCAAATCAAGTCCCAAGTCTTGTCCAAGTCTTTGAAAAGTGTGTGAAACCCAGGAAGCAGTGAAAAAAGAAAATTACACACAAAATAATCTTTTTCTTTTTAGGGGAAAACCCCAATTCCTGAATCAGTGCCAGAGTTTTAATACACACAGTGGTACCTTGCAAGACGAATGCCCTGTAGGATGAATGCTTTGAATGACAAACTGAAATTTCTTTGGAATTCTACCTTGCAAGACGAAAGTGCTTTGTAAGACGAATCCCCATTGGCTGGCACCAGGTGGCTGGGACTTCCTCCTGCCTGCTGTACCAGTGACCAGCCAGCTCTAGGCAGGAGAGTTCTCTCAGCCTCCTGACCCAGCACACAGCAGACCCCATCAAGTAGGAGGGAAACCTGGACCCGCCTCCACCCAAGGAAGCCTCCCCTGCCTGGACCCCACTACAACTACTCCTCTCTACCCCCTCCACATTCCCTGCCTGGACTATGTTTGCAGTCTTGCTATGAGCATGTCTGTGCAGCAACTGTTGATTGCTAGCTGTAGACCTAGGCAGGACCCTGTGGACCACAGTGGTGGCATAGCTAGACGGGGTTGGAGCAGAATCACCCCACTTTTGCATCACACACAGAGAAAGAGAGGATCCTTGTTAAAGTTGCTCATAAAGACACCAGTAACTCTTTTGGTGAAAATGAGTCATCCTTGGCCATAAAGGTTTTTCTTTTCTGTTATACTCTACAGTATTTTACAGTGTTTTATTACAGTAATTGTGTTCTGTATTATACTACAGTGTTTTGAATTTGATTACAGTGTTTGTCATCATTTTTACACACAGTTAATATTTTTATATGAATATTTTTGGGTTGTGGAACCAATCGTCTGAGTTTCCATTATTTCCTATGGGAAAATCCACTTTCTAAGAAGAATGCTTTGTAAGACAAACTTGCTTCCGGAGCAAATTAAATTTGTCTTACAAGGCACCACTGTAATTCGAGTCCATGTGAGTCATGTAAAACATGAGCCATGTTTCTGTGACTCATGTCTGAGTCATCCGTGTCTTGGCCCATTTCTGCACATTATGCTCTATACATGTTCAAAAATTGCCTATGTAATCTGTAAAAAAATGCACTCCGTAATACTGTTACTCCATAACACTTACCTGAATAGTGAAAATTTCCAGACACTTTTGCAAGGTTAGTTTCCTTTGGATGACAGTGAAGGTATAGCCCATAACTACCACAATACTAAATATCATGCAGTCCAACAGACGAATTACATGTTCTCTGGTACAAAATATAGCAACTGCAGAGCCACCCCGTGTTCTCTGTAGTGCTAGGAAAAAATGCAAATGGTTAGGATGAGAGTCCAACAGATATTTGGAAGAACAGCAGAACATTGTGAGAATTATATAGGGTAGAGAAATATTTTGAAAACTAAATTCTCAAATATGGATATTTTGTTATGAAGGCAGAGGGGAGATATTTCCGTACTTGAAAGATTTTAATTTATATTTTCTAAAAGGAAGTAACTCACCCTACCATTTCATGATAAATCCATAGCAAGAAATTTGAAATGTGGGTTAAAACATACATGGCATTGGGGTGTGCATGAAGGGAAAAGGCCTCCAGAAAGTACACACCCCATGCAGTTATTTGGAGTAATTTTTTGGAAGGTGATTTTTCTCCCACGCAGAATAATTTTCTTTAGTTTTTTTCTGTATTGTATTATTTTTAGAGGAAAACCCCACTGGAATCAGTGTATATAAAAAGAATAGTTTTCCATGCCTTCCTTCTGTCTATCAGTGGGATGGGGAAAAGAGAACTTTTTACTCCATGAAAATCAATAGGACTTGCCTCTGAAAAATCCTTTCCAAATGATAATATTAATATGATGAAATATATCATTATTTTGCTCTTAGAAATCAAACAGGGGGAACAAAGCTCATCCACTTTCCAAAATGTGCTTTGCCTCTTTTGCGCTCCCCCAATATTGCCACCCCTGAGTATGAGAGAAAGCAGACAGATCAGATGTGAACATCCCATAAAGCTAACATTTCTGAAATGAGGGCTCTTAGAAAAGCTCATGGCAGTAGTTCTTTGCTGCCCTGAACTACTTTAACAGATTCCCCCTTCTTTTTATTGTTCAGGAAACGCAGATATTTCCTCTCCTCCTCCCTTGCAAGTGAAAATGGAACATCTTTATTGTCAAATGGAAAAAACCCATTTCCCAAGCAGTGAAATAGTTTTCAAAGGCCAACACAGTGGATGTGCATAAATGAGTCCACCTCTGGCCCGTCAAGTGTCCAAGTTAGTTTTCCATCTGCCACACTGCCATAACAGATAGTGGCACTTCTCCATGCACCTGCAAAGGTTTATATTGTCCTTCTCTCCAATGGAGTAAAAAAAACATCCAGCAGGACCACATTTTTATTCTTCATTCCTTTCACCAAAATGAACTGTATTTTCTTCCTCATTACTCTGATTTCAAATGACATGATGGGGCAAACTAGCAAAAGAAAATCAGAAAGCCACTGACCAACCCCATATTTTCGATCAGTTTTATGCTTTATATTTTGTTTCATTTTTAGAATAGCTGACAAAAAAGATGGGACTCAGCTTTATGTTTTCTCTCCCAAGCGTTTGTGCCTCTAGCTGTACATCACAGGCAAATAAGAGATTGAAATTAATTGAAACCCTGTGTTTGGCAAAAATGCTTGGCCACATCTCTGGACTCACCAGAGTAATCCTACAGATTCCACTCCTGCTGCTCCAAAACTCTTTCCCCGCTTTTTCCCAGGTAGTGGTGCTTCTTCTATCCTTGTAAACCATGCCTTTGCACTCTTCATCCAGAGAACAGCAATGGTGTAGTCCAAGCACAGTTGCCAGTGCTGTTTCCAAAAACACTTCCAAAATCTTTGCAACAGAGAAATTAATTTGCAGATGTGCTCAATAGTAGAAACGTAAAATGAAAATGTTTCCGGGACTCTAGAAATTCTGAAAACAGACATACAAAACTCCTGTCACACACACACAACTGGCCTCAAAGTTTTTCCCTCTTCAGGGAGCATTCTGAAATGCTTTCTGGGCTTTGAAAAATTCTCTTACAGAATTTACCTATTTAAAAATCCCTACTTACAGTCTCAAAATGTCCTCACCCCAAAACCACATGAGGCTGGCGTGACACAGTTTGCTTTTCAGTGCCTGAAATAATTCATATCACAACATTCATATTTGTCTGAACTGGCCTTTTCTTGGAGCATAAAAGCCATGTAAACCATTTTTTTTCTTTTTAAACTATTATATAAGGACTCTAGTGGCTCCCTTCCTTTCTTGTCTATGAGAAATGGCAGACATGTCTCCCACTTCAACAAACAACAAGAAAACCACTTCCAAAAAGCAAAATAACATCCAAAGGGCAATGCAATCAGAGTGCAAACACACAAATAAACTCAACTCTGGTTCCAAAAAGTTCCAACCATCCTGGCAAGTGATTTGTGGATAATGATACTGTAAAATGAATAACAGTGAAATCCTAACCAATTTAGGCCAGCACAAACCACCTGCCTCCCTGTTCATGTGGTGATGTGAAGAGAATGGCTCATGTCTGTGCACTGGCCTAACAAGCCCCCTCAGGAGTGGCACAGGAGTGCCTTGTGGCACTATTGTAACACCGCCAGGCCAGCAAGGGACTTCTTCTGGCCTAACTGGAGGGTATGATTGCATCCTTAGCATGCAATCCTAACCTAGGCTAGCACAACTCATCGGTCTTCCCATTCCTGTGGTGATGAATGGAGACAAGCGCAGTGGCGTAGCTAGGAGAGTGCAGAGGGTGCAGTTGCACTGGGCTACTTTTTTTGTAGCTGAGCTTGACACTAGTAGTTACATTGTAAAAAATGGGCTACATGTGAATGACAATACCATCATGTTATATACTGTTGGAAAGGTAATTTCCACTGAAACAAACTGCATTGAAATATCTATATTCTACCAAAAGATATGGCCAATTAACCAGAAAATGAAAACACAAAAGCCGATGGAAAAAGTGGATTTTCTTACCTCAACTTTCCCATGATACTCTGGGAAGCCAATGACAGCAATTCTGATACTGTATGGAATAAGGTGTTAACATGAATCAGATCTCATTTCCATGTACATATATAATAATACAGTTAACCCACACTAACCCATGAATACAGGAACGTCTGTGTCATGCTACTCTTATATTTATGAGGGGAAACCATTCCTCTTTGGTCCAGCACAGTTTCCCTCACCAATAAGGGGCACAATTTTCATATTTTTACTTAATTAAATTTGATTTTGTTGTTGCAGGGGAAAAAATACCCTGGGATTACATTACCTCAAGTTGTGACATCACTTCCAGAGCAACATTTTGAGTTTTGCATGAGCAAGCTGCATGATCATTAGCTACACCACTGGACAAGCGCAGGTCTGCGCAATGACCTAACCCTCTTCTAGGAGTGGTGCAGAAGTATCTTACAGCACTTTTGTGAAACCCCCAGGTCAGCTCAGGACTTATTCCAGGGCTTGTTTAACTGGGGATTAGGATTGCAGCCTAGGTCACTGATCTTGTATCACCCCTGAATCCAAAATCTGAAGAGAATAGTTAATACCAGCACCAGGACATAGCAAATTTGAGCTAGATCAGACTGTCTGACACACTGGGACTCAAAATATATGCTATATGTAGAGGCAGTCTCATACTGTTTTATTTTTTCATGGATGGATGGACTGGGGCATCCCATTCTTGCTAGCTTTTGTGTTTCTGCAATGAGCCTGGCTAGAGATGAGATCTTGCACAACCGAGTTTTCAGCCAGATTGAGCTTGACAAGTATCATATGCTTTGCTGCACCCGCTAACTACTGCTTCCCTCCTGGCTTTACTGTCATTCATTCTCCAGAGAAGGTGCATTAGCACCAGGGAAGAGCAGTTTAGGCATCTATAAATAGCTGGACTTGCCAAGGATAATTGCCATTTTGTAAGTGTCTATGGGAATAAAATAGGGTATTTCCCTTAAGCAGCATAGAACCTCTCTCCTTCTGGCCTCTCTGCTGCCTTTTTCTGATAATTTGCCTTCCTTCACTCTTCACCTTTCAGGCTATCAATCAGTACACTGACACAAATTACTTTCTCAGACAGGCCACAGTCATCCACTGCCCTGTGGCAGCCTGCATTACTTGGTGCTCTCTATGTCTCTGAACTCTGCCTTCATCACGTCTTCCTCCAAAAAAGGGTGTAGGGCCATATTGGTGCAGGATCAAGGCATAGCTCATTACATCAACCCAGTTCAGGACACATCTGATCACGCAAGCTCTTTCCCATTATGCAGGGCTGGTGAAACGTTTGCTGCAAAAGCCTGTGTCAAAGAATCACATCGTTTTTGAAAATAATATATGCAAATGGTGTTCATTTGCATTTAAATCACTGGACTCTCATAAATTACGCTGATGGTTGGATACTCAAAAAGTGTGGGATATGCTATCTGACATGGGCTATGGTGTCAGGGAGTATGGAAGAAAGAGAAAAGCAGGCTGTTAGGCTAGAGAAGGAGGTATTTTCATAAGAGTCCACAACTCGCGGAGAGATCTGCTGAAGATGGAAATCAGTGTTTTTATGTCAACTGCAGGATCCAGCAAACATACCTTACAACAATGATGTGCAGTCAGGATAGGCAGATTAGGCAGCGCCTCACCTAACCCAGCAAGTTAAAAATTGTAAAGGATCCTGTGATGATCTGGCTGGGTGGTATGGGTGGATGACATGTCCCCCCCTGGGGTTCTTGCCAATGTGGAATCAGGCACACTACTAAAGTAATTCCATGGAGACAGATGAGGCATCTCAGTAATTAGATCTTTACTTCTATCCATGATAGAGGCACTTCTTTGGTACAGGTTTCAAAAGGTATAACAGATAAGTTATCAAACACAAGTCCCTCTTAACTAGAGACAGAGTCCAACAGTCCCCTGCATAACAGGTAAGTAACTATTCTTATGTTTAGTTCTTTGAAGTTGATAAGTAACAGGCCTCTCCTTCTAAGGCCTAAGTTCACAAGTGGGCCCAGGCCGGTTTGCACCGGTTCTACAGAACCGGTTGTTAATTTTGGCCCACTACTAGCGATCTGGTTGCTAGCAGCGGATCACATAAAGGGCGAAACAGTTCGCCTTTGGGGCCCACCACTGCGCTTGCGTCAATCTTGATGCAGGCGCTGCCGAGTCCTAAAGAGGACGTGACTCCACCTGCGTCAAGATTGATGCAAGCGCAGTCGTGTCCTGTTCAGGACGCAACTCCGCCTCCCCCAAGATCTGTGCAGGCGAAGTGGCATCCTGAACAGGACGCAATGTGCTTGCAGTCACGTCCTGTTCAGGTCGCATCTGCGCGCACGCCAAGGTTGGCGCAGGCGCTATCACGTCTTCTTCAGGATGCGTCTACATAGGCGCCAAGGTTGGCGCAGGCACGGTCGCGTCCTCTTCAGGACATGTCTGCACCTGTGCCAAGGTTGGCGCAGGTGCAGTTGCATCCTGAAGAGGACGCAACTGCGCATGCGCCAACCTTGGTGCATGTGCAGTACGCCAGGGTTGGGGCCGCCCCTCGCCCTGCCCCTCTCCCCACCCCAGCCCCGCCCCTGACCCCGGCCCCGCCCCCTGACCCCACCTGGCCTGCCTACTTCCCGTGAACCGGATGTTAGGTTGGACCAGGCCCATCCTTGCCTAAGTTGCACAAGCATGAACATACCTCCTCCTTCCCTTTGCCTGTCTTTTCCCAGTCTGTCCCTCTTCCCACCTTTTCTGCTCCTTTTATCCATTCCAGGGGCCTCTCCCCCTTGGGAGCTTCCACACCTCTGCTCTAGGAGGGGTGGAAGGATCCACCACCACACAGGCCCTTGGATGGGTCCAGGCCTGTGAAGGGTGAACCGTTCCCCCGGTGCCATCCTGGGCCTTCTTTGAGCCAGCCATTCTCGGACCTCTGCAGCCTCTCTCTCCCATGGGAGGTCCTAGAGACTGGCACTCGGATTGCGGGGTCACAGTGGCAATCTGTGTCCCCCTCCTTGTATGACACCTCGAGGTACATTAAGTCCTCAGCTAGCTCCTCCGCTGGAGTCTGCCTTTTGGTGCCCTCACAGACCCAATAATTATTTTAAAGCACCTTTTGCATTTCCTGAGCTGATCCTTTCTGCTCTGTCTGTTTAAAGCAGGAGTGTCCAAACCCCAGCCCCTGGGCCATATGCTCTGTGCCCATGGCATGCATGACATCATGACATTGTTTAGCATCATGACGTCATCATGCGCCCTCCTCAGGGAAGGGTGTATGCACAGTACAGCTGTGGTTCCCTTTATTGCCGGGTTCAGGACTTATTTTTTACCATGTAAACAGCTGGAAACTCAGCATTTAACTTTCCTATATGTCTTCAGGAACACAAATGCCACTATCTTAGCTTTAAGTGACATCTGCCTCCCTTAGATTTCCATATAAAAAGTCTATTAAGAGACATTCCCTCAGCCCTTTTTAATGCATCTCCCTTCAGAGTGATTCTGTCAGTCTGCCCTTCTCCATCTTTTCAATTAATTGATTTAACGAGAAGAGGAAGCCACATGACAATTGCAGCAGAGATGTTAGATAAACAGGGCATGAAATAAGGTGTAATATATCAAACTAATAAATGAGCTTCTGGGTCATTCCTGATTCATGGATAGTAAGCGAACTACTTAAAATAAGCACCATCTCCATTTTTCCAAAAAGGACAAGGGATAAACATCAGTGTATTCATGGAAAGCAAGAAGGAAGTAGCTGAATATTATTTTGTTTGAAAATGTAGTGAGACCACTCCAATGAATATGTGTACCAAAGTGGAACCCAGTATGCCTAAATCTATTATTATAGAAGATAAATTCTGGAATTTTGCTAGTGGGATAAAAGAGAATTTTTCTCTGATTTTTGTGCAAGACGTGGTAGGTATGCTATTCTAGCAAGAGACACCAAATGAGCTTCTAAGCATCTGATGTCAACCACTCATATATTGTGTACTTCTTACTGGTTGCAGAACTAACATGAGTTAGGATTCCTGCTTTGCAGCCCAATTCTATTATTGGGCTGTGCTGGCAGAGCATGTGCACTGCCAATGCACATGGTTGCAAAGGCACCATAAACCACTTTGCAACAGTGTTAGTAGCAAGCACACCTGGAGGAAAGCCAGAGCATTCTTGTACATGCTGCAAGTTGTCAAGACACTGTAGCACTCAAGCCCAACGTAGGAGCAGGAGAAGGGCTGGGGGAGAGTAGCTAGTAGGTAGAATAGGGAAGAGAAATGGGGCAGGATGGGTGGATTAGTGGGGAGGGAGTTAACAGTGGGATCATAAAGTGCAGGTCCTCTCCCTGGCGTATTCTGCCTTTACAGATTTACAACAGCAATTTCATTGGTGCAGGTCTAAATTGATCAATTGCGGCTGCTGGGGCTTAACCTGGCGCAAAACAACAAATGTATAGGCCATGGGACATAGCATAGCCATACTTGGTGCCACTGCATCATCAAATGGGAATTTAGATAGGATTGGGCTGTTGGGATTGGGTTGGGCAACTAAAGAGTAATCAGACTGGTAATCAGACAGGCAATCAAGGTATGGCATTGTCTTCAGTACTTCAGCAAAAACATTTACATTTAAAAAATATAATCTTCGTCTGTGCTAAACTTTGCATCCATCTGTCTTGAAAGACTATGGTATCGTGCTCAACGCTGCGAAGCACGAAGGCTGGGGTAGATTGATATGGAGGATAAACTGTTAACCCAAACAGCAAATCCCCCTCTTCACGACACTGAAATAGTGCAGTGGAACGGCAGAGCTGATATGATTGATTTCAGCTGTGTTGCAAGCTGGGCTAAGGACAGGAGCTCACTCTGTTTTGTGGGGACCCAGGTCTCAAACCCTGGCCTTCTGGTTAACAGGCACAGTGTCTTAACCACTTGCACCAACCACAGCCCATTCTTTGTCTGTGAAAACTACAAGAAGTAGATTCCCAAAATAAGATGTTCAATTGGCTCTGGCAGTGGATTTAGGAATCAACCCCAAGCTACCATTCATGGGATGTGCTCAGTGCAGTTGTCCTATAGTATATGAAACTGATTTATTCACACCGTATTCTAGGTTGTCTGTCTGTGGCAATAAATTATAACCATGGTTTGTTGGAGGCCCTCCCTCCCTACAGTGCTTCAGGGGTATAAAACAAAGAGGACAGTGGCATAGAATAATTGACCCTATATAATAAGACATCCCTAATGAAAGGATTAATTGCCACATCCTGAATTAATTGAAGGAGCTGTGCTAGCTTGACAGCATTGTCTCCAAAGGAGCATTTTTCAGATTTTGGCTTCAGAAACCATCCCACTGTTTTCATAGGGTGAAACTTTCTGACATTCATCAGTCTGGTGGCATTTGTTTCCCACTTCTCCATTTCTCTTCATTGGAAAATGATGCAGAAATGTTTCCAGCTCTTTCTTAATTCTGCCGATTCAAAACATGGAAAAACTATTTTGTGATATTTGTCTCATTTGCAGGTAGCCTGAATAAACTGAAAGGTTGATTAGGCTGACTGATATAGCCCATATATAACTTTGCAGGAGTGTCACACAACTGAACCAACCTTCTCCAAAACCAATGCTCTGAACAAGAGGATCCTTAAAAATGTAATGAAGGCTGCAATCCTAAGCACACTTTCCTGGGAGTAAGACCCATTGAACACAATGGGGCTTACTTCTGAGTAGACATTTATAAGACTGTGCCTGAAGTCCTATGCTTAAGTGGTTGAGAGTGCACTCAAGTTCCAGGTGCATTTCTAGAATATTTCTGGCAACAAGACTTTTGAGTTGACATGCTTAGGATTGAGCTATCGGTCATTTAGGCATGTGTAGTTTTTTGTGAGGCGGGAGACCCAGCCGTGATGCCAAAGGCTTTGTGAAAAGGAAAGGAGTATGTAATTTCTTTACCCCCTTCGTAATTAGTCTGTGGAACTACTGTATTTGCCAGAGGATGCAGTGAGGGCATCAGGCCTAGTTGCCTTTAAAAGGGGATTGGACAGATTTTAAGAAGAAAAGTCCATCACATGTCAAATGCTATGGTGGGTATGTGCAATCTCGTGTTTTTAGAAGTCAGCTACCTCAGAATCCAAGGGAGTGGCATCAGGCTCCAGCTATCTTGTTATCGTGTGGTCCCTGAGGCATTTGGTGGGCCACTGTGAGATTCAGGAAGCTGGACTAGATGGGCCTGATTCAGTGGAGCTCTTGGGTATTTAAGGGAGGTCCTTTAATTAGGAATTTGAAAAACACAAGCATTATGAAAGACACAATTAATGTGCTGTGTGAGTAATGTGCCTTTTTTGTCTCACAGGGATATAATTTCACTGACCTCTTGATCCTGATCCTGATCCCTACTGGATCTCCTTCAAGTATCACATTCCCAAGCAAGTTGTCAGAATTTTTAAGTGTGAAAGGGTTAATTAAATACAGCTCTGGTCGAAGTGACTAGAAAGCAGGCAATTGCTCATATGAAGTAGTTTGGATAATTAGCTCTTCTTGTCCTGTCCACCACTGGCTTTCAACAAGCTCCCTCTTGGGCATATCAATGATGCTTTACATTCAACAAGTCCCCTCTAGGCTGTAACAATGCTTAAGATTGCTGATCCAAACGTTTTGTTAATAAAATGATGGTAATTGCAAATATCTGTATGAACTTCATTAGGCCACATGAAAATTACTTTCACTCATCAGCCCTAGCAAATTCTGAAATCTATATATATAAAAGAGAAAAGTCACTGACTGACTCACTCACTCACTCACTCACTCACTAACTCACTGACTCATCACCGCCCTGCCAAAACCGCTGGGCCTAGAAGTGTGAAATTTGGGGTGGGTGTTCCTTCCGTGAGGGAGGGGTGCACTAAGAACCAGTTTTTGGAAATTCCAACCGGAAGGGGGTGAAAAGGGGCGCAACGCGTTTTCCTCCCTATACTTTGCATTGAGAATTGCTGACTCATCAACATTCCGCCCCAACTGCTGGGCCTGAAGCATGGAATTCTGGGAGTTCCTTCTGTCACCTGAACACCCCCCAAAAACCACCTGGAGAAATTTAACCCTTTGGGGGCTGAAAAGGGGGCAACGTGTTTCTGCCCTATACTTAACATGGGAGACTGAACAACATCCAGCCAGTTGGGTGCTCAGTGCCTGGTGCCCTGGGGGGACGTTGTTAGGAGGAATAGGTTGCACTGTGAAGGATGCTGCGCATGGGGGGTTGATGCGCATGGGAGGTTGATGCACATGGAGGAAGTTGCGCATAGGGCGTTGATGCGCATGGGGGTTGATGCACATGGGAGGTTGATGCGCATGGGGAAGATGCTCATGGTGGGTTGATGCTCATGTGGGGAAGTTGCGCTAGAGGGGTTGATGCACATGGGGGAAGTTGTGCATGGGGAAGTTGCGCATGGGGGTTGATGCGCATGGGGGAAGTTGCACATGAGGAAGTTGCGCATGGGGGTAGATCCGCATGAGGGGTTGATCCGCATGGGGGAAGTTGAGCATGGGGGAAGTTGAGCATGGGGGTTGAAGCGCATGGGGGTTGAAGCGCATGGGGAGGTTGTGCATGGGGGTTGTGCATGGGGGGTTAATGAGCATGGGGGTTGATGCGCATGGGGGAAGGTGCGCATGGGGGTTGATGCACATGGGGGAAGTTGCGCATGGGGGGAAGTTGCACATGGGGGAAGTTGCACATGGCGGGAAGTTGCACCCGGGGGGTTGATGTGCATGGGAGAAGTTGTGCATCGGGGGTTGATGCGCATGGGGGGATGTTGCACATGTGGGGAAGTTGTGCATGGGGGAAGTTGCGCATGGAGGTTGATGCGCATGGGGGGTTGATGCATATGGGGTGATGGCATATGGGAGAATTTTATTCCCGCAACGCGGGTACGCTTTTCGCTAGTACTTCATAAAGCAGATCTTGGCAAAGATTTGTTGTGGGAGACTATGGGGGAATTTATGCAGCTGATTGTACGAACAGTCGCATATTCCTCTTCAAACCCTCCTACAATACTTAACCTTGCACTTTTTTCAAGAGCAAAATTGTTACCAAGAAGACCAGGGGAGTTGTCATCAAGATGGCTCAGAAGATTTCATTTGGGTTAACTTTCTTCAGGGGATAGAAAAATCTGCTCACAGCCATTTATAATTCCCAAGTTGGAATATAATGTGCCATCTCCCTTATTGAAATGACAGTGTCATCTCTGGAGATTTCTTTCATCTCACTACAGATACATGGCTCTTGTAGGATGTACATGTCCTTCATGATTCAAGCACAGCAGTGTGTCAGTGGCAAGTGTGTTCCCAAAATGTATGAACTGAAAACAAAGGAACAAAAGGTGTTTGAAGCAAAAAAAAAAAACCATGCAAGAAACTCAGTTCCACAGGAATTTGAACCTTACATTTCATTCAAAATGTGACTGCCAAAATAAAAATGAACATAATGGGCAAATACCCAACAGTTTCTTAAGGTGTGCCAAGAAAATGTAGACCTCAAATTGCAAGTTACAGTCTCTAAAATGGATTATGACAGCCCCAAATTATCTCACTTTCCTTGTTTCTCCCTCTCTCCATATCATTCCACCCGATCCTATTGACAACTTACTAGTGTTACTGACAAGAGACCTCTCCACCGCCCCATGTACTCAGCTACAAGTCATGTGTATTTGCTATCTTGATGAGCTCAACAGCAAAGCACCACTTTTCTGATGGTGGATTATATATTCTAGCAGAAGGAGCTTTAGGGTTGGGGCCTTGAACTGAATTTTCTGCACATAAACTTCATCAAGCTGGCTCACAAGTTAGGGATCAGGGCTCTCCATTCATTCCTATGTTGCACATACCGTAGCTTTTGACCAGTTTTATCACAGTGTCTTGTGAGCCATTCACGATCAAATGGCTTAAAATATTTAAGTTTATGACAATTTAATTCTGATGCCCTACAGTATCTATCTATCTATCTATCTATCTATCTATCTATCTATCTATCTATCTATCTGTCTGTCTGTCTGTCTGTCTGTCTGTCTGTCTGTCTGTCGGTCGGTCGGTCGGTCGGTCTGTCTGTCTGTCTGTCTACAGTATTTATATAATATATAACTTTCATATATATTATATATATATATTATATATCATATATATTATATATATATAATATAACTTTCAACTAAAAAGTTCACAAAGCAGTTTACAAGAAAATGAAAAAATTAATAGCTAATTAATAGCTAATGGGTCCCTGTCCCTAAAGGGCACACAATCTAAAATGCAAAAGAACGCCAGCAGAAATCAGTGGAACAGACATTGCTGGGGGTGTATAGGTCCATATATATGATATATGTGCAGCAAACACTGCCGCTGGCGAAATGGTAAGTCACCAAACTCTTTGGCTGTCATCACTAATGGAAAAGAGGAGAGGGCATTCTAAGGTAGCATTTTCTTTCCCCCACTGATTGGTTCTACCTATGAAAAACTGGGAATGGAGAACAGATAAACAGCATTAACACTGAATGCATCCTAACCTTCAGGCTGTGATTATTTTTAAAGACTACTTTAAAACTCTGTAGCAAACTCTGGGCAGGCAATTGAAATCTTGAGTTCCTTTCTATTTTTTCCCCTTGAAGTTTGCTCTCTCTCTCTCTCTCTCTCTCTCTCTCTCTCTCTCTCTCTCTCTCTCTCTCTCTCTCTGGGTCACAGCTTAGTTCTGTTCCATTAGAGAGACTGCAGACAGCTCCCAGCTGCTTCCACATTCTCAGTAAAAATGCACGACACTTGCCTTGAAACTAAGGGCAGGCTGCCTCACATTAGCTTCTTCCACTGCACAAGATGTGGTGGCACATGACTGTAAACACACATTCTCACAGGGTCCTAGTTTCCCTTGACAAAGAAGAAATAATTCATATATTTACCATGGTTGAGGAAAAAAATACTGTTATAGGCTTCAGTCTTAATCCCCAGTTTGGGCAACCTAGGCTGCAATTCTAAAGACACTTTCCTGGAAGTTAGACTGACTGAATAAAATGGGGCTTACTTTTCAGTTGACATGCTCCTGAGCTCCAGCACAAGTCCTGTGCTGACCTGTGAATGACACCAATATCCTGTAAGGCACTTGTGCGCCACTCCTGAGAGAGGGTTAGGCTCCAAAGGTTTTGGTAGAAGGACCACATCATCTCTCTGAGACTGTGCCGGGGACCGGAAAGTAAATGTGTATTAGATACACATTAAGTAAATGTGTATTAGATAAGTAATACAGTGTTTAAATTAACTATATAAAAGCAATATATATGAGTGTTTTTATTTTTTTATTTTGTCATGTCCTACATTTTAAGTGGTTTTGCCCTCTCTTTGTAGTTATGACATACGGTCAGCCTGGGAAAGAATATTATGGGCTTTGGTTCTCTGAGGTAGTAATACATTGTTACAGCATCTGGCATTCTGAGGTATGATGCAGAGGAGGGCACTGGGATGTACGTCTTTTGTTGTCTTATGTGCTTTATGTTGGGCCACAGGAAGCTGGACTAGATGGACATTTGGCCTGTCCAAGCGGGGCTCTTCTTATCTATTAATCAATCAATCAACTTTAAAGTACATTGTGTTCACAAGCTATGTCTCCTGATACTTTTGCTGATGATATTAGTGCTGAAGAAGTCAAATGAAAATTTGTATGTGTGTTTTAAAATACTCTTTTAAAATATTAATCCTTTACCTCTTTCCAGATGGCAGCCTGGAAAGCTCGGTGACAGGAGCTTATAAGATTTTCTCCTTGGGTAGAATTCCAAATCAACTTCCTACAACATACATATTAATGAGCAGAAGATGGTTCAAGTAAAACAAATATACCTCCTCTGTCTGGGGTTGGTGGTAATGATATGCCGCTCACTCTTGCTATACCACTAGCACATTTCCATTGTTAGCCTGACAAAGAAATCAAGTAGGAAGATTACTTTAGGGAGCTTAATAATGAATGTCATCAAAACTAAGGAACCCTGGGCAATTAAGAATCAGTTCAGTAACACATTTGCGCTACCTATTCAATGAAACAGTGCTATCTGATGTGCAAGATGAACTGCCCAGCTACAGCATACAGCATATCCTAACAAGCTACAGCATACAGCCATGATGGTGGAGGCTGAAGACAAACAGGAGGCAAATAATTTTTTAACATGCCTCCAAATAAGTCTACATGCTGCATACTCTATGGTTCTTTTTGGACATATGCCAGCTATTTTAGTGCTATACGGCAGAAGAAAGAAAACAAGCATGGAGGTTTCAAAAAGAACCGATATGATCCAGTGTGCATTACTGCCACCAGATCCACTTCTCTCTTCCCAAGCACTTCCTCTGGTTCCTCTCAGTGGTGGGATTCAAATAAATTAACAACAGGTTCTGTGTCCTAATAACCTAAATTAACAACAGTTTCTATGTCCCTTTAGTAAGCGGTTCTCAGAACCAGGCGCTCATTAATAAAGGGTTCTATTGGACCTGTGGAAGACCCCTGAAGCCCACCACTGGTTCCTCTCCCAACTCTTACCCTTATTTCTCCTTCCCACCCTCAAGCTACTCCCTCAACACCCACACACTAGGTTATTTACTGGAGAATGTTGTTGTCTATACAGTGTGCCACACATGGTGATGCTGCTTTGTGGCAGTGGCTCAAAAATGGCTGCAGGTCATCCTTCTGACAGCAGGATGGTGTCAAGATGTAGAAAGCACAGAGCATGGAATCACATTTGTGCACACATTTCCAGGCAGACAACTGTACTTGAATTCATCTTTACAAATCAATAATCCCATAACCCCTGCATAGATTGCACCTGCCCTGAATGGAACATGTGCATTATATTTTAGCATTCTTGCTATCTCTACATTTTTTCCGTCCTTCTTTAAGTTATGAGGCATGTGGCAGAGTCAAAATGAACTATGCATACCCAAGAAACAATCATTCAAGAAAACCTATGTCTTTTCATTTCAGAAAACCATTTTCCAGTCTTCCATCCTGAATGACTGCATCTTTTCAGTTTTATCCTGAAAACCTACTTTCCACATAAAAGCCTTTCACTGATGCATGTTCTTTCCTTATTTCTGCTTGTTATACCTGTGACCCAGTGAATTATACATGCAAATGAATATGCTTACCATTTTAATGTGCAAGCCTTTTCTTTCATTCGTTCTCAGCTTGCTACCTTTGCTCGTTCTCTTATTTTAGCCTGCCAGTTTTCACTAACCCATAAGGCACAATTTATTTTAAGAGAGTGGAAGAAATAATGATCACAACATTGTCAAATTAGTAGATTATTTTTCTCCATCTGTCTTTGGATCAAGGAGAAGAACTTTCTGTGTACCCTGAGAATATAACAGATATTTTAAAAATAGAGGGACATTCTTCCATCAAATTCATGAGTTGGATTTGATGGCTATCTTGTTCACTATAAAATCATCTTTCATGAGGAGACTTTGAAGTTACTATGGCTTTTTAAAACTGTGAACGATCCATAAAACAATCCCAAAATAAAAGCATCAGAAAGCACAGATCTCATCCACACCACATGAAACTGCAGATAAAACAAGTTGCAACAAATTAAAATATTTTTAGCAGCCTGCCACAATCCAAAAGAGGTAGCAGGTTACAAAAAATAACTTGGCATCCATCAGTCTTGAAAGACTATGGTATCGTGCTCAATGCTGCATGCGAAGCACAAAGGCCTGGGTAAATTGATATGGAGAATAGGCTGTTACCCAAGCAGCAAATCCCCCCTCTCCACACCACTGAAATAGTCCAATGGAACGGCAGAGCTGATACAATTGGTTCTAGCTGTGTTGCAGAGCTGGGCTAAGGACAGGAACTCACCCTGTCTTGTGGGGACCAGGATCTCGAACCCTGGCCTACTGGTTAACAGGCACAGTGTCTTAACCACTTGCAAAAACAAAAAACCCAACAATGTAGAGTCTTTGTCTAGTAGTGCCTAAAAGAAAATAACATCACCATGTTTCTGTCACATGGAAAACGGTTCAATGACAAGGTGCAACCAGTAGCTACCCATGGTGACATGTGGAGCAGTGGGTTAAAGTAAGGTTGCTGTATCACGTGACTTTAGAAATGTGCCCATTGTATGGGCTTGTTCACCAATATGATCTTGTTTTTATCCATCAGACTACACCCCTTATTTTGTGAGTTTATCATGAGAGATTTACTTAATTATAAAAATGTCACACATGCCCTACAATCCAGAGTAACTACGGGAGCACGTAAGAGACATTACATGTACCCGTAGTTATTGCACCACCTAGTGAAAACCTATGGGAAATTCATATTGCAATCCAGAGCAAATTGTTCTTACACCGGAGCAAGGACTCCCCGTAGTTACTCTGGATTGTGCCCATGGTTTTTTTAACTACAGGTGGCGCCTCAGTGGCTCAATTCTCAGACCCCCTACGGATGCCAATTTCGGCATACAATTTAATCCAAGATAAGCCATCTTTAATCCAAGATGAGTTGAGATGACTGTTGTCCAGCCACCTCCCAATAATTTTCTGAAGCCTGCAGAGACAGGGCAAATTTGTCCACTGCCCCCAGTTTCCCTTGGGAAACTTCAGGAAATAGAAAGTGATGTTTTTGGCCATATAAGGCTTTCTCAGGCTTCCCTGTGTTTTAGAATGCATTATAAAGTTACTTCCATTTTCCTGAGAGAAACCAAAGGTAGCTTTTTGGGGGTGGAAAAGGTCATTCTGAAGCCCACAGAGGCAGCAGGTAGACTAATCCACAAATATGGAGGCTCTGCAAATATGGAAGCTCTAGCTTAAATTAGATTTAAAACCTAATACAGTACATAGTTTTGGTAATGTCTCTGGCCCGTCTCCATCTACAAGTGAACTTCCATCAAGTCCCATCATGACCACAAAACTCTCTTCCCATTAGGCTGGCAACAGGAGAAGTCATAGGGTCAGGTTCATTCTCTCCTGTGTTGTTGAGGATGCCGATGGCTGTTCCATAAACTATCAAACAAAAGCACTGAGCTGCACAGAACTGGTTCTGCTGCCATATTACCAACAGGAGGTAGCAGTCTGTTGCGAGGCAATTAATTAAAGGTGTTAATTTTCTGCGTTTTTGTTTGGCCTCTTTAGATTCATTTCAAAAGTGCTAACTCCAGTGTGTGTTAGTGCTTTTTAACACCATTTTCTAAAAGCTCTTCAAATCTTGGCCAGCCCAGAAACCTACCACATAGCACACAGCCAGAGCACAGCTGAACTTCCATCCTGCCTCTCAGTAAGTGAGCTTTGTGCTTTTAATTACAGCCGCCAGCCATTTTATTTGACTGCCGTATTAAAGCAACTTCAAGGAAAAGGAAATGCTCCGTATTGGAGATTTATGACTTCTTCATCATCCTTGCGAGTTTTGTTTTCATACAATTTCACAACTCCCAGGAACTGTTTTGTCATTTTAAATGAAGCATTTGAAAGGCCTATTTAATTATTAACATTGCAAGAACATCGCGCAGATCCGCCATAACCACGCACGGCCATCTTCCTCATCCACTGAAAACAGTATGTTTTAATAAAGGCACACAGACGAATTTGAGTCGAGTTCACTGCCAGGGCCTCTTGCATATTTTATAACACAAGCTAAACAACGTAAAAGAAGCTCAGGCTTTTAAAATATTTTTCTTTTTTAAAAAAAAAACTTGACACTTCCTTGAAAATTACACAATTTAGAAGATGAGATAAAAATGAGCCATTCTCTCTTGTCTATCTGGTAAAATTGTCCTGTGAATATGAACTACTTATTTCCCATTTTGCAACGGGGGTTGCTAGGTTGCACAGTCTCAATGGGAGTCCTTTGAAAAGAAATATTTTCTCTCTATTCATATTTAAATTGTTAGCCCAAATACCACTGTTACAAATACAAATCAGAATATTATATGTTTTGTTCTCAGACGCTTGAATACAAACTACATTCGGCTCATGTCATTTATGAAAAACACACATGTCAGGACGTTATGGCTTTTTCCAGTACATCTAAATGATGATGCCAACAGGACCAAACTTGGCTACAGTGTCGCTTTCTCCTTCTAGCTTTCTAAGTTCAGAGAGATTTTTACTTCAGAGTGTATTCAGCTGGTACAGTACAAGCTCATACCACAGGCATCTTCAAAATGTCAGAAGTGGCTCTAAAAATAATATGCGTAGTGGTAAATTGTGGAGTTTTTGAGCTAATTATGGCACACAAACACCCCCAAATCATGTCCCATGAACAACCCAATCCTATGGGTTTGGAGCTCTGGTGGAACTTCTGCCAGCACTCTTCTCTTGACTACTGGGCACCTATCAGAGCTGGTAAGACAGCAGATGACACAGGACAGGGTGGGGAGAAATGTAAGGACTTTAAAAGGCTTCAAAGAAATGTTATTTTCTTCTGCCTCTTAGTCCTACTTTGAAAAATTATTATTCATTTAAAGACCTGGGTCATTTAATCCCACATTCTTAGAGCAAACTACACAGAAGTCTACTCAGAATTAAGTCCCTTGACAGTGTGCTCATGTATCTGCAGGCGTTCCATTCCAGAAACTCTTCCCCAGCTCTGCTCCCTTCACATCCAGAGAGTTTTTTGAGTCCTGCAGAGGCTGTGCATGGCTCATGGCCTCTCTAGGCCTCAGAATGACTATTACAGAGAATGATGTGACCCTCCTGCCAAAATATTTACCCACCTTTCTGATAAACACTACTGCTTTATCTGGACGCTACTGCTTCATTTCCATTTATTTCCATTTTGAAAGTGGGTTTTTCTATGTCTTCTAATTTCCAGGGAAATACTGATTTCCACTTCCTTCCAGAATACAGAATTTTATGCTGCAGTCTTTTATTAACACTCAGATTTCCCTTTTGCTAGTATAGGGAAAAAATACAGCATTTGAACTGGACTGTGAAATAAGGTAAAGAAAAGTTTAATCATGTTAAAATCAATTTGGTGAAGGCCTTTATAGATAGGTAATACAACCTTAAATCAAGCTGCCTGTTAAATATTGTGCATGCTTTTGCAGTCCAACCAGCTTGTTCTGCTGCTTTCTAACAAAAGCAGCTTTCTGTTCCTTGTTGGCTTTTGAAAGAAAGCTTATGTCTTTGGGGACAGACCCTGCACATATTGGACCATGTTAGGCAGCGGTGTATTGAATTACTAGGACAAATGCTTGCTGGCCACCACTTGGCAGCTTGAGAATGAAAATCTGACCCAGAAGGTCCATCTCACCACATAGCCACAGGAGAAGTAAAGCCATATTTCCAGAGGATTTAACACAGGGCTGTACAACTGGGAAACCACCAAATTAAAGCCAAATAACTATGGGCTGTTGCGTTTGACACACCCTTCCTTCCCAATTTTCCAGTTTCTGAAGCTTATTAAATGCATTATTTATCTTTATTTATTATAATAGAAACAGAAAAGAAAGATATAATAAAATAAAAGCAGACATTAGGAAGTACATTAAAAAGAATAAATAAGAAGAACTATGGAAGTATAGCACAAGCAAAGTCAAATATTTTAGCTGCTGACGGCTTTATATCTTTGTAATCTAAATACAGTGGTACCTCACGTAACAAATTTAATTCGTTCCGGAGGCATGTTTTTACTAGAAACGTTCTTTTCGTGAAGCGGATTTTCCCATAGGAAATAATGAAAACTCAGACAATTGCTTCCACAACCCAAAAAATATTCATATAAAAATATTAACTGGATGTAAAAATAATGACAAAACACCAGAATTGAATTCAAAACATGCATTCAGTGTGCATGACCTTATGAAGTCTACTTAGGCTGCAATTCTAAAAATGTTTTCCTGGGAGTAAGCCCCATTTAATACATGGAGTAAGCCCCATTTAACATGGGAGTTAAACATTTAAACATTTAACATGGGAGTTAAACATGGGAGTAAGCCCCATTTAACATGGTTAGGAAGCTGCAATCAAAGACACTTTCTTCTGTAATCCAAGATACTTTCCAAGTGTCTCCCCACTTTCTCCTTCTCTTCCTCCTGAGCATCTCTCCCTCCTGCTCCCTTCTGGCTAGCCCTGAGCTGCTTCCCTCTTCTTCTC
Source organism: Cryptoblepharus egeriae (assembly GCA_030015325.1). Classification (NCBI taxonomy): domain Eukaryota; kingdom Metazoa; phylum Chordata; class Lepidosauria; order Squamata; family Scincidae; genus Cryptoblepharus; species Cryptoblepharus egeriae. The sequence continues at coordinate 62,451,695 of JAREYC010000001.1, read as the reverse complement.
TGCTGTTCTCTCCCTCCCCCAGGCCACAGAAGGAAGTGTTGCTTTCGCTATGGGCTAGGCAGCCCATAATGCTTTTTAAAAGTGCTGCCAGCCAGTGTGTCTGCCCCAACTGCCAATGAGTGTGTTTGTTACGTGAAGTACAGTTTGTTACATGAAGCAGAATCCTAGAGAAATTTTTGTTTGTTATGTGAAACATACTTTATGTGAGGTGCCACTGTATTCATCTGCCATACCCTGCAATAAGAAATCAGATTTCAGTTGCACATTTGTTCTTAAGAGAAACTGTATCCAGAGATATTTTTGTATCCATTACTTTTTTGCTCTAATGCATTTCCACCACATACGATAAAAAGTTTTTAATTTTCTAGCACTTTTTTCTTTTTTTACATCTTCGCAATCCTAACAAATTTAGGCCAGCTTAAGTCACATGGCATATCTTTCTGGGGTGGTCTGAGGGAATTTATCTCTGGACCAGATCAGCTGGAAAACTCTACAATCCTTCCAGACTAAGAGCAAAGTCCACAGTCCAGCTGAAATGCTTGCAGGAGTTCCTCTTCGCCGATGATGCTGCTGTTACTGCTCACTCTGCCGAAGACCTTCAACAACTTATGGACCGTTTTAGCAAAGCCTGCCAAGACTTTGGACTAACAATCAGCTTGAAGAAAACACAAGTCATGGATGGGTCAGGGTGTGGATCCATCTCCCTGTATTACAATCTCTGAACATGAACTGGAGGTTGTCCATGACTTTGTGTACCTTGGCTCAACTAACTCTGACACTCTCTCCTTAGATATTGAGCTGAATAAACGTACTGGTAAAGCGGCTACCATGTTCTCCAGACTTACATAGAGAGTATGGCTTAATAAGAAGCTGATGGAACATACAAAGATCCAGGTCTATAGAGCTTGCGTCCTAAGCACACTCTTGTACTGCAGCGAGTCTTGGACCCTTTATGCATGGCAGGAGAGAAAGCTGAACACCTTCCATATGCGCTGTCTCCGACGTATTCTTGGCATCACCTGGCGTGACAAAGTCTCAAATGACGCAGTCTTGGAGCATGCTGGAATCTTCCAGTTTCTGGCTGATAGCAAAAAAAAAATGGTTATTAAATCCCTGGTGGGTTTTGTGGCTGAAGGATGAATTCAGCTCACGAGGTCAAATTTAATAGCACCTATACCTCCACTGCTACCAACCTAGCTCAGAATTAATTTGCAGTCATACTACCTTTTTATGTGATACATCTTCAAGTACATCACCTACAGGTATTGCATTGTCACCGCCTTACTCCTTCTCCTGTTCTATTGAGATCTCCAAGCAATTGGTGTTTTTCTTCTTTTTCAAACTGAACTTCCCATGGAAGAAACAGAGGAGAAAATGTTCTATAAATAAACAATGAGGGCAACACCTAGAGGAATTCCTAATCTAACCAGAACAACTAGGCTTGCAGCACCCTAAAGAAAAGCACAATTATTTTTGCATTATGTTTTGAGAGTTAGAGAACCTCCATTTCATCAGATACATGAAATGGTCTACAGGATTGGTAGCTGTACACAGAAAAACCAAGACTAACCCTAAAATCCAGAGTATTTTAAAATCCAGAGTAAGAGACATTACGTGCACCCGTACTTACTGAACCACCTGGTCAAAACCTATGGGAAATTCATATTGCAATCCAGAGCAAATTGTTCTTATACCGGAGCAAGGACTTCCCATAGTTACTCTGGATTGCGCCCTTAGGCTGCAATCATAACCTAGGCCAGCACAACTCATTGATCTTCCCATTCCCAAGGTGATGTAGGGAGGCAAGTGCATGTCTGTGCGCTGGCCGAACCCTACCCAGGATACCTTACAACATTTTTATGACATCCCCAGGTCAGCACAGGACTTATGCCAAGGCTTAGGCTGACCTAACTGGAGATTTGGATTGCAGCCTAAGAAACTTACTGGGTAAGTTTTACAACTGGGTATATATATAGTACTAATGACCTCATTGCAAGTTACATCCTATGGCTTTCAACAGAAACATTTTCCCTGATGAAAATGGTACAGGGGAGTATAATCCCATTTAATAAAATGAAGTTCTGTTTCTTCACATTCCTCCCCATCATGATTCTGCCTTAGATTGCATTCTCCCACTGCCACAATATAAAAACAAAAATAACCAACACCAAGTGACATTACATATTACATACAGTACAATTCCATACATGTCGACTTAGAAGAAAGCTCAACTGACTTTGGACTTACAGTTGTATTTGGACTTACAGCCAAATACAATCAGGCTGCCATGAGTGCAGTATACTAACTACTGGCTCTTGGTGTTGCTGGTGGTATAGGAGCAGGACAGGCACTGAGGCCAGCATCAGTCAGTGCTGGATCTCAGTGCCACAAGGACAACTTTGTACTACCAGCCAGTGGCAAGCTTATTTAAGACTGGAGGGAGGGACTGAGGAGGTGGAGGGAGTTCAGACCATGGGGCAGACTGGGCCAAAAAGTGGTGGAGATGGTGCCAGACTCTGCCAAAGAATTCAATGCTTCCTTTTGAGCAGGAAAACCCAATATGGGTCTCTTCCATTCTGTACCTGGTTAAAGTCGGGTGCAGGTCTATGTAGACTCACTGAGGCCACCATAAGTTGACGTGGGGTAAGTAAAGGTTTTTTCACTCCTTTTTTCTTGGAGATCTGCAGTTGCTACCCTGGCCCTATATGTTATACTGGTAGCCATTTTGGCACAGTTGTAAGCCTGGACACTAGCAAAGCCTAGGATTGAGCCATTTTTCCCCAGTAGGTATTTATAGGGAGCCTCTTATCCAATTATGCATGTTGTTTTCAAATATTCCTTCTTCATCAAGAAAGGAAACCTCCCCAAACTTCTGTGAAATAGATGCTTATGAGGCATGTGACATGGTGGTGACATTCATGACTTGTGACACAGGTGCAGGAGCCATATCAAAAATGGTCCACAAGAACTATTATGGTTGTTTTATTTGTGATGTTTGTAACCTTCCTTCAAGAAGATCACAGCGTATTTATGGTTCTTCTTCTCCACATTTTATCCTCACAACAACCCTCCAAGGTGGGGGACTGAGAAAATGTGTATGAGTAGTTTTTTTTAAGTTGTCCTTTTTTGTGTTGTTCATTTCATTTCTTGGTTAACTTTTCAGCCACTTTTTCTCAGCACTGTGTGCTGCTCTTGTGGGAAAATCTTCCAACTCATCTCTGTCACAGCCAAGCCAAGCATACAATCTTTAAAAGCAGCACTCTCAAATGTGGACAACAAACCACAGTGAATACAGCTTGAGCCTTCCTAAGTCCATAAAAAAAGCATATTAAAAAAAATCAAATGGACAGCAAAAACTTAATGTGACCAGATATTCACTAACTTTCTTGAACAGCATTAAGTAGCGGTATCTCTCTCTCTCTCTCTCTCTCTCTCTCTCTCTCTCTCTCTCTCTCTTTGGGGAAATAGAATGTGTACACCTTGCTGCTGCTAGATTTCACTTTTGTCCCAGTATGACCCAACGTTCTTTTATAGATCCTATAAAATTTCATCAATATCTCCTCTTAAAGACTGTAAATCAACCCTTTAAAATCTGTAAATTCAAATCACAATTTTCTAAAAAAAAAGTTCAAACACATTTCAGAGCTGCTATAACAGTGTAAACAATTTAATTCTTTGAGTCCAGAAGGACAAACCAGTCTAACAACAAACTCTCTTTGTGGCAAATAGAAGAATCACATACTGTCATCCTCATACTCTCACATACTCTCACATAATCTCATAGGAGATTCCCTTCCCATTCACCTTAGAAATCCATCTAAGCTTCCAAGTGACTCATTTCCATGATGAAATTGTTGTACGGAATTTGTACATGGGCCCAATCTTTGGCTTTTTCCCAGTGAAATGTAAAGAGTAGAGAACTGGATCAAAACAAAAAGATCTGAATTCTAATCCTTGCCTAATCACTAAGTTTGTTTGGGCTAATTAAAACATTGGATCCTCATTTTCAGTTGAGAACAGCTCATTTGTCAGAAGCTCTTTTCAGAATGAAAAGGGAGTTGTGGTTGTGCAAGAATCATAGAATCCTAGAGTTGGAAGGGGCCTAGTAGGTCATCTAGTCCAACCCCCTGCCTGTAGCAAGCAATTCTCCTAGAGCAACTCTGACAGGTGCTTGCTGAGCCTCTGCTTGAAGATCCCCAGTGAGGGCAAGTCCACCACATCCCTTGGCAATCTGTTCCACTGCCCTCACCATTGGGTATTTTTTCCTGATATCCAACTGGATCCTTGTATAAGCACAGTTAGTAGTGGAGCTGGAGGGTGGAGCTGTAAGTGCCATTCTGCTCTGAAACTCACAAATGTCAGCTGCCTATCTCAGAGCCTATCCATGGGCAAAACACTCCCACATTGCTTTCTCCCTCTGGAACAGCCCCAAGCATGAGGGGGAGGGAAAACTGCCATGGTCCTTACACCAGCTCCACCACCGGTGAAACTCATTTGTTCAGCGCAGGAGATCTGATGATAGACTGCACTCCCATGGAAGTTTGTATTCAATCTGTGATCTTTTATCATAATTGACACTAGAGGACTGCTGTGAAGAAAAAATAGAAATCTCCATATGTGCTACCCTGATTTCCTTCAAGGAAGTCTAGTCATTAATCAATAAGAAAAAAAGGTCAACAGAAAACCAATAGTGTCATCCATTTTTAAATTTCACTTAAGAACACCATTTCATTTTCTTACTTGTTACTCGTTCTGGTTACACTATAGAAGGGTTGTTGAAGTTTAACAGCAGTTGCCTTGGTCAGAAAATGATTCTCATAAGGTAGCCAAGAAACAACATGAAGAGAACAAAACTGATTCATGTTCAGCCTTGTAGGATTCATGCAAAGAACACAGATTGATAAGGTGCTGGGACTGGTAAATCATAATGTAAATAAAAGGACTATTTTTCATGGCCTGTATTTACAATGGTGTTCGCATGCTACATTTTCCAGGGAAATATATGTTCTTGTCAGAAAACTTCAGGGGAAGTAAATGAGTTTGCATCACTTGAGTAGGTTTAAATGCCAGGCAAAAATTTAGTAAACTACTTTGCACTGTCTTTTTTCTTTATTAAAAGGGGAACATTTTTCTCTGTCTTTTGTTGCAGCTTCTCCCCCACCCCCACCCCAAAAAAAAGTTTGGGTCATATCCCTTTGACTTTCCAGGGCTGGCCTTCCCAAAGGTCTAGCAGGAAGAGATCTTCACAAGCGCAGAAATTATTATAGTTCATATAGTTCAGCAGCCTTCCACTGTTTTGGTTATACCCTGTACCTTGGGCTAATATATTGCACCCAAAAAGAAATTAAGAAGCAGTTTTAACATTAAAGTGCACTGTGGACACTGGCCCAACCAGCAAGACAGGAAGATAGACAGATGGCTGGATGCACGGACAGATGCACTCTTCAACTTGGAACTGAAACATTCATTTCACTGATTCCTCCAGTCCTTGCTAATCAAATTATCTTGCTTTCTCTGTCATGGTAACTGGGGAAATAGTTACTCAGTCATGTCTAAACCTCACAAGCCAATACAGTAGGTTTTCACACCTTCCATGGCTAGGGCTTATGGCTGCTGGAGATCTCCTTGAGTTAAGGCAATATTTGTTCTCTTGCTCCACGGAAAGCCCAGCAGCTGCTGTGGGGCATCTCTGACCTGTGCAAGCTCAAACACTGGTGAAAATCCACTTTGTTCCATGAAGATGGAATGTATGTTTCCCTTGTGTAAAAAATCCAGTGGGGCTATTTTTGTCTTCAAAATTAAACATATAATGTCAAAACTTTCCTGCAGGAACTTTCCAGTCTGGTCCTACATATTTATGTCATTTACCCTATTCTAATTTCACTCTAGGTCTCATTGTTTTCCCCAGCTCAAGCTGATTTTATTGATGTCTTAATTAAAACTATTCTATGCACATTTCCAAAATAACAGTTTTAAATCAACCAGAAGTATGGAAATATGTCTTTGATTAAGTTCATAGGTCATAATCGCAACTATCTTTCCCATGTTCCCAAACTTATTCTATTTTCATGAGAATAATTTAAAAATTCTGTGTCATTAAATATTTGTACCATTGTCCAATATATTTGGCCATGTTGTGTCTATAGACTGCCCCGATTTTGACAGGCAGCCCAATCCAGAGCAACTAATCTGTCCACATAAGATCCCTTAGGTTGCCCTATCTAACACTAGGTTGGAGCAACTGCAAGATGCTCCAGCCCAGTTACTCTGAAGGAGGCTTAGGGCAGAGCAAGGCAAGATAGGGTGCCCTAAGAGAGGTGGACCTGCTCTGCCCTAACTGGGGCAGCCTAAGCAGCTCAGGAGAGGCAAGTTGAGGGCATGTTTAGCATTGCCTAGGGCAGAGCAGTTACTCTGTATCCAGAGCCTGTTTCCAAGGCAGAAATGCCCTCTTCCAGCCCTCAGAGTTATACCACCTCAGGAGCAGGTATAGTAATGAGTAGACCCATAGGGGTCCATGATAAGGCCCGAGTAAGAATGGCAGTGCTGACCAAAAATCTGAGTTCTTGGCCATCCTAGCTGCAACCCCTGCCTCTCAACCTCAGGATATGGCACAAACTATGGCTGCCCACAAACCTCAGGATACAGCAGGCCACTCCAAGAAGCCCCTTGTATTCACTGTAGAATGTACTGGCATCTCATCAGGGACTCCTTATAAGGCAGGCACCCAGTGGCGTCACCAGACTGGTGCGGCTGGTGTGGGCTGCATTGGGGATGCGCTCCGTATGGGGTGATGTGCCGGAGGAGTTTGACTGTCCTTTGGCAGGCCCCGGGCGTCAGCACACCCATTCAGGCCTGCCCCAAGGCGGAGAATCAGCCAGAAGCTGACACTTGTCTGAGGAGCTGGCCTGAACGGCCATCTGAGATGCACTGCGCAGAAACACACTGAGCATGCCGAACAGCTTCAGAGGAGACTTCCTTAGAGCAGAGAAAGTCCGCGCCTCTGCACAGCCATTCGGCCTCACTCAGGAGGCGGAGCGGCAGCCGAATGGCTTCAGAAAGAGTACTGCACAGGCACCAACTCTGACGCCTGCACAGTCTCCCCCGAAGCCAAAAGGCTTCAGAAAAGTACTGCGCAGGTGTCAGAGATGGTGCCTGCGCAGTACTCTTTCTGAAGCCAGTTGGCTTCAGAAACAACTGCGCAGGTGCCAACTTTGGTGACTTGCAGTCCAGGTGGGGGGGGGGAGCGCGCATCCCAGGGATGACGCACAGACTTCCGCACCAGGTGATGTGCAGAGTCATGTCACCACTGTAGGCACCACAGCTGTTCCTTGTTCAGTGTGATCTGAGGTGTGTCTCCTCAGGAGCAAGTCTTCCCCTTGTGTCAATTACTTAGCATGCTCTGGAGCAGTTAGGGCGGCCCAGGCTTCCTGACTCTCTGGATTCAGCATAACTTTCTGCTCTGGATACAGAATAGTTAGGAGAGTGCAGTTAGGTCAGAGCAGGCTGAATTTGCTCTGGATTGCAGCCATAATGATGTTGGCAGTGATGGTTCCAGCATCCCCTAACAATTTTCTTAATTCCCAGGAATAATTTAGTTATTCTCATTTACTCTCATCTATATCCACAGTCTAGAGTCTATATTACTATCCTTAGTTTGCAGTTGGGAAGATAGTGGCAGCTGGCTGAGAAAAGGTAGCTTATCTGAGGCCACCTACTGTGTTCCTGGTTGGAGTGAGAGAGGATTGTTGAGTTGTACTGTGGAGACAAAACAAAACGTGAGCAAAATAGATGAGGTGGAGAGATATGGAGAAAAAATAAAACCTGATTTATTTATTTATTTATTTGGGGAGTGGAGAACTAGTTGATAGGAATAAATCCAACTGGTGCAAAGTTTGAAGTTTTTTATTTTCTATTTCTTTTGTTTTTTGTTTCTGGAAAGGAAAAAAGATTGTTCAGCTCTATGTGTGTGTGTGTGTGTGAGAGAGAGAGAGAGAGAGAGAGAGAGAGAGATGCATGAAAGCAAGCACACTGTAATGTGTATGGAGCACTGTAATTTCTGCAAGCCATGACCTCATTTCCATAGCTTTCAGCCTAGCATAGGTCCCATTGAGCCTAATCATGTAAAAACATGCAGAGTGGAGCCTTTCCTTCGGAGTGAGGACATGGATGGCTGCAATAAAGAGAAAGGAGATCATCTACTGCGTTCCGAGTGTGAATCCTCTGTTTATAGCTGCCAGAGTGAAGTATTTGAAAGCATTAGCAACCTTACGCTATCCTTGGCATCCTCATAACATCCCACATTATTCTTAGGAATTGCTCAAGAATATTGCATTCAAAAGTCACGTTTTTAACAACCCTTTTTATCCTGCCACTGAATATTTGATTCAGAAAGGAATGTCAGGAATTTTTATACGCAAAGCTATGAATGTGAATGATTAACAGGATAGAACAAGTTTGCATGTAAAAACATCTGGGCTGTTTGAAGTTTGGTGTTTTTTGTTGTTGTTTTTGGTCTCCTTTTTGGTTTCAAATGATAAGCACTTATAAATAACTCCGCTTTTTATACATGAAATGGATGTTTATTAAATGGAGACATCTGAGATTGCATTATCCCCTTTAAACGGCTTTTAAACCAATTCTAAACAATGCTGTATAGCTCAATTTTGTGCATTTTGTTTATTCAAAGTTGCTATCTTATATTTAGGAGGAGGAAATCAACTGTTCTTTTTTGCTTCCAACCTTGCACCATTCCCAGTGGTTGTTGCTGGAGTCTCCCTTGTGTTTCTTGTTAGATTGCAGTGGTCGCGGTGGTGTGCATCTCCTTCCTTGCTGCATTTCTGGATCCTCATTTCCCTAGACAGGTTGAGGAGGGGAGCTCCTGCCACTGCCCTCAATCACGGGTTGGAAAGGGTGGGCAGGAGGATGTTTTTGCCCTCCCACCTGCCCAGTAGCATAGCAATCAGACATTGGAAGGGACAGAAGGGAGGAGCATAGTAACTGGGTGGGAAGGAAGGTGAAGATAACCTTCCCCACCCCATTCTGCCCATGATAATGGGTTGGAAGAGGTGGGCAGTGGTGCACACCTCCTTCCTCCCCAGACAGGCAGATCAGTTTATGCTTGTGGAAAGGATTATGCTCATAATTCAAGATACCGCTGTACTCCTTAAGGGAAGCTTACCTTTCAGTTTAAAGTGCCAACCTCAGTTGCTTTGAGACAATATTGCATATAAAAATAAGTTGCCTATAATTAGGTTATACCTATACCCACTTGGTCCTTAACTGCTTGGTCCTTCCACATTCTTATTAACACTTGCTCTTTAGGGCCAGGGATATGTCAGAAGTATGAGAGGATGGCATCTGGTGTATTGGCATGCTTTCAGATGCTATTGCCATCCTCGGTGCCTGTCAACACACCCCCTTTCTCTCATTTGTCATGCACCAAGCTAAAGAGTCAGAGAATGTTAAGGAGTTTATTGTGAAATAAGGGGAAATATTTTCCCTTTTCCCATCCTCAGGCGTCCTGATCACCCCACCCCATCATAGCATGCAAGGCAACATATTTTGGCACAGTTACATGCTGTGGTGAGGTGAAGAATAGGACAGGACTGTAGATCATTGTACCCAAGAGATACACTAAGGAGAGGAAAGAAAACCCTCCATATCTGAGGCTACAAAGTAATTACCACCTCATGGATGAAAGAACATCAAAATGAAAGCAAATACCTAACTTTTTTAGAAGAATGGACTGTCTTTTGCTCATAAACATGCACATCAAATGCTAACCGTGCATAGTCCTTGTGCAACTTATGATAGCATTGTGCTTGAAAATGGGCAGCCTTCACTGGAAGATTATGGCTCGTCTCTAAATCTAGGTGCCCTCTTTTGAAGAACCACTTCCTTTAACAAGTGATTAATAAACTGTCACTCAGAAGCAGCCAACCAATCTCTTGCATGCAGCCCTTTGAGCCATAGCAGGAGAGCAAATTTCATAGCGAATTAATCAACCCAAAGACATGCGGGCAGCGCCCATATCTCCAAAGAAACTTGGTTAAGCCGATCAACAATTAAGAGCTGTAATCAATCAAGCTATGTTGACATGTTCCAGGTAGCATCCTTCTAGACTGGAATTCACTCATTTCAAATTTATAGACTTTTCCCATCCCTGAAAACTGAGATAAGTTTATGCGATGTCTGAAAAGTGCCACAATGGGTTGAGAATAATATGCCGAGAATAGAAGGCAGAGTTGTTTATATATAAATTCCTGGGATGCTTTCCAGGCAGTTTATTCTTGAGATCTGTTTCAGTGTGTATCACCTAATTCAGACTATTAGGTTATATCTATGCCACTGCTTTTGAATTTAACCTGATATACATCCCATGTTCCATTGTTTTACCCAGCCAGCTCTTATCAGCTTAGGAGCAGTTCTCCAATTTCCTGTCGTACAATTCCATGTTTGTATACTCAGAAGTAACTCCCACTGTGCATATCTCACTCTTCAGGATGTGTGTCTTTCCACGTTCTTCTACCTGGTCCTTCCCAATTCTTCTACCCCAAAGACTGCAGGGATTAGACCTGAGTGCTCTTTCTTGAAACTTTTCTTTTCGCTGACTGAAAACTTTCAATTTCATTCAAGTGCCACACTTCTTCCACGTCATTTCTAAATGCCTTTACTGAATGATAGCTCCATCAAGAATTTTGCACAAATTTTAACCTGAGCAAAATGTTCAGGGATGAACTCTTTGAATTCCACACATTTCCAAAATTAACTTGAAATTTAACACTGATAGATTGTGCTCTTGAATTTTAAATCTTGTTCTCTTGAATTTTAAATCGTGTTGATTAATATCACTCTGAAGTGCCAAGGAGTCCTTTCCCCATAACTTTGTGCCCAAATAATTTTTCCTTTGCCCTCCTGTCTTTAATCTCTTCTATGCCCTATCAGAATGACTTCTTTTCATTATTTAGAAACCATATAAATATGCTTTTCAAAAATTCTGACACTGCTGGCTCTGGCGCTGACAATTTTGTCTGGGTCCTGCAGTCTATGCCAGTGTCTGTGCCCCCCCACTCCTACAACATTAGCATACTGGGCTGGTTAATTCTAAGCCACCCCAAAAGCTGAAATCATGGAGCCTGAAATGCACTGGATCTCTAAGTGAGAGATCCCCTTTAAGACCTGAATCAAGATGGACAAGTCCTGGATTCAAGTTTCCCAGAAAAAATCTGTATATCCCTTTAGTCACCTATCTGTCCTCCCTGCCCTCCCCTCTGCCCCTACACTATACTGTTAGCTGAAGATTTTGGCCTTCCCATTGGTGTTACTGTTGGCATTTTTATGACAGCTCACACTGGTGGAGCTCTGTCATCATAAGTGGATAGATAAGATTGGATCATCAATGCTTTCCACTGTAAAATTAAGTTTTGGAATGCTATCCACATGGGACTTATGGTCCAATCCTAACCTAGGGCTGGCACAACTCACTGGTCTTCCTGTTCCCACAGTGATGTAGGGAGGAAAGGGCATGTTTGCACTGGCCTAACTCTCCCCCAGGAGTAGTGCACACAGCACTTTGGTGACATCCCCATGCCAACATGAGACTTGTGCTGGAGCTTAGGCCAGCCTTACTGGGGTTTGGGATTGCAGCCTTAATTAGTCTTTTAATAAATGTGCAGCCTTAATTAGTCTTTTAATAAATTAAATACTTTCCATTCAGCAAAGTATTTGTTTTTGTAGCCCTTTACCCCTCTTTGGTGTACCTTATAGCAATTTATCTTCTGTTCTAGTCTAGAATAATGGTCCATCAAATGCACGACTGCCAGACTTGAGGTTAGTTTTAGTAGCTTCCCATGTCTCAAGTTCGGATGTATTAACATATATCGGTGCAAGGAACTGCAGTAACAAGCTTGGCAGTTTCCTTGCCAAAAACATGAATCGGCTTATGGGGTCAAATCAGGGTTACAGTGTTAGGCATCTGATTTAACATGAATAGGTTGGAAAAGGGTCCAATTGTGCAGAGGACTGTGGAGAAGGATTGAAGAGCTGAGATGTTAACACAGCACTGAACATTTTGTATGAGGTCAACTCTGCTGCATGTTAAAAGGTAAGTAGTGTTCATTTTCTTAGAGGTCAACTGCAAATCACTTAAAAGGATTTGCTTTTGCTCAAATATTTTTTCTCTTGTCTCCAGTCTTCCTTCATCTTCTCATTTTCCCCCTTGTGCTTCTTCACCAGTCTCTTAATCCTTGCTCAACTTTTCTTGATCCTCACACATCTTTTACTGACTTGCTTCTTCTTTATTAATGTTTTTATACATGTCTCTAAAAAAAATTCCAGAACCTTTGAAATGGGACATTTTAAACAGGTTTATGCCCAGCAGTGCTTGTTACCCCTTTAAATAGAAGAGAAGAAATATGCTCATATGTCAGTCCTCCATGTTTTCCTATGCACAGTTTTTAAAAAGAACAATCTCTGTAACCTTGAAAGCATTTCAATCTTTCCTGCAAATTCACAAAGTTTAATCTTTGCCACAGACGAGAGTTTGAAAAAGTACAAAATGATAGAAGAGAGATGAACAAAAGGAACAATAAGAGGTGGTGGTGAAGTATCCAAAACAAAAAGGGAAACTGCACATCTGCAAAAAAAAGGAAAAGAGCCTTTTTATAAGGGAAAAAATGAGGCAATTCTTCATCCAAAACTATGGTGAAGTGAAATATTCCCACATCCTTCTTTGCTGACATTTTGGGAGTGTTTTGCTTCTCATTGTAGTATATCTGAATATCTAGGGTAGCTTTCAAGGGAGGGGAATGGTGACCTTATGATCCAAAAAAAAAAATGTAAAGCAGCATGAAACAACAGGTCCCGACTACTTTATTTGTGGATTTTTTTTTCTTTTTTTGCATTTTGGGTTTTCATTAAAACTAAGACAAATAAAATACTGTTTGCTGGAGCACAGCCTGAAGCCTATAGTGGGAGTAGCATGGAACTATGAGTACTTTCCATCAGTCTTCATGCTGGCCCTTTGAACTGAAATTTGGCTGATATAGATGGTCCATAGTATTGGACCAAAATTACAGGATTAAGGGCCAAGAGAAGGGGATAAAGATGGTGATCTGTATGTCCCAAGGTCAAAAAAGAGGGTTTAGGAGGAGCCAGAGGTGTACCAAGGCAAAATGTTTCCCGTAGCAAGTACTGAAATTTCACCCAAATCAAAGCACCTGAAACCCATCTTTTCACTAATAATACGTCAATAATATCAAACTACAGTGATGCCTCACGTAACAAATTTAATTTGTTCTGGAGGCATGTTTGTTACGTGAAATGTTCTTTACATGAAGCGGATTTTCCCATAGGAAATAATGGGAACTCAGAGGATTGGTTCCACAACCCCCAAAATATTCATATAAAAATATGGGACTACTTGTGGGTAGAGCTGTGGAAGGCTAGGCAGTGTGATGCTGGAGTCAGGTAGAGAGCAAATGCAAACTGGAGCTGGAAGGGCTGCAATCCCTTTTTAAACCCTTTGGGGTAACAAAAGGAAAGAACTGCTGGAAAGAACTGTTGTGTTTAAGGTAACTAGTCTTACTTGGATCTGGGCTCCTTTAGGAGGGACACGAGACTCTCTCCTGGGATGTTGTTCATTGCAATCAGCAGGGAAGGGAATGGAAGTGTGACAGCCCAGAATAGCAGCCCCTACACTTCGTACTGCATTTTGGTTCAAACAGAAGACTCTCCATCCTAGAGTCAGCGTAAATATTATGATACTAATTTTTCACAAGTATTTTCAATATTAGAAGTTTTTAGAGAGACTTTTTAGGTTTTCCACATTACTGTATCTAGCTGCTTGTGCTGTACATGTTGGTAGACCTTGGCTCTACATCAGGAAGCCTGGTAGACGTGGGATCCAAAGACTTCTCTGGCTGTTGCCACCACCACTGTGCCCCTGTTGTGCCAAGAAGCAAGTGATCCACCACTGCCAATGAGGCAAGCAGGCAGCTTTTAAACAGTATTCAGAAACTTCAATTAGTGGGTTGATTTGTGATTTGTCTTTTCATTGCTGTGTACCACTGCAGTTAAATGAGGACAGAAAGTGATGGCTGTTCTTTCCTGTGCACATCTATCTAATCTTTGGAGCCTGACATTTATAATTAAAAAGTAAAGGGTGAACAACTGCATACTATTTTTAAGAACTAAATTATAAATTAAGCAATAAATAGAATATTAGATATAAAAACATTAAAATTTATCACTAAAGAAGTATGTGAAGATATACTGCTAGAATAAATACTTCTTCCTGCCATTAAAAGCTGGGACAGTTTCATAGCCTTGCAAGATAGTCTAGAACAAGGCTCTTCAACAAGTGGTACACTCACAACTGGTGATAGTTCACAGAATGGAATGTGGCATTTCTCCCGGGCAATGCATGAGAATCTTGGGCTGCAACGTATGATATGGGAAATCCTATTCCCCAGTTAGGCCACCATAAGTCCTGGCACAAGTCCTATGTTGGAGTGGAGATGCCACAAAAGTGTTCTGTGCCAAACCTGACGGGTTTGGCCTGTGCATAGACGTGGGAATGGGAAGCAGGTGAATTGTGCCATCCTTGTTAGGATTTTGTCTTCAGTATCTCATATATATGAACCTCCTCCCAACTTTCATGGCACACCTGCAGACCGTTCATGTTACACCAATGTGCCAGGGCACAGTGGTTAAAAATAATAGGGCTACCCCATCCAGCAATATCAAACATTTCCAGAATGTTTCCAATTCTTATACACAGAATTTATTTAAAAGAAAACAAAGCACCTGCTATTAGCAGAAGAACGATAATACTGAGTACTGAAGCAATGCTTGTGCAATGTCAAGATCAGGCCAGGTGCAATGCAAACGCATAATTTCATCTGATAAAAAAACTTGGCATCCATCAGTCTTGAAAGACTATGGTATCGTGCTCAATGCTGCACACAAAGCACAAAGGCCTCGGTAGATTAATATGGAGGATAGGCTGTTACCCAAGCAGCAAATCCCCCCTCTCCACGCCACTGAATTAGTCCAATGGAAAGGCAGAGCCAATACAATTTGTTCAATCTGCGCCTTTCCAGCATTCTAGCTGCAGGAAGCTCAATCTGGACTGGAACAACCAGTGGCCCACCCTCCCCCGCCCCAGAACACCCTCTTTTGCCTCTTTCCTACTCTCCCCCTACACAGGGTTACTATAAAGCCAGAAACTGCCAGTCATATCCGGGAATTTTGCCCCCTAGGGTACCATCCAGGCAAGACCCCCATTGTCTGGAACCCCCTCAGTCTGCGGGAGCATTCCTGGAGGAAGGCGGGAGAAGGCACTCCTTGGGAAGCCCTGGCAGAGCAGGGAGGTTGGTTTGGGGCTCCTTGTGCTCCCTCAGTTCCCCAGGCTCAGTGAGGGTTCCACAGGTTCCACTCTAGCTTAAACTGTACATCTTAAAAGCTTTTAAGCTACTTGCAGCCAGCTTTTAAGAAGTAAATGAGTTGGCTTCTTGAACTGACTGACTCATTTATATCTTAAAAGCCGGAGTGGTGAGAACTATCATTGAAGGAGGGCTGGTAGACCACTTTCTCCCCTCACTCCTCCCCACAAAAGCCCCTGGAAGGAAGGGCAGCAAGGCTTGGAGAGCTGACAGAGTGCAAGGAGCCCCAAGCCAACCTCCCCGCTATGCCAGGGCTTCCTGAAGAGCACCTTCTCCCATCTTGTGTGTCTGCATGTGTGTGAGAGTGCATGGGGTGTGTGTATGCATGTGTATGTTTGTGAGTGCATGTTTTTTTGTGTGTGTGCAAGGGGTCTGTGTGTAAAATAGTGCCTGGTGTGTGTGTGTGTGTAATTGCATGATTTGTGTGTAAGTGCTTTGAGCCACTTTCATGTGTTTGGGTGCAGGATACGGAATCATGTCTGCTTTCAGTAACTTGTACATGCATTGTTGGGGAAAACAAGTCTTGCAAAGAGGTTTTCGGTTTTCAGTTTAAAAGTAAGTTATATAGTGTTAAAATTAAGTACAGGAAAGGAATACAAGTGTTTTTAGCCTCTATTTTAACATGTCCTACATTTTTGGGGTGTCCTACATTTTTAAAAAAACATGTCAGGAATTTTTGCTAGTATGTCAGGAGTTTCAGGGGACCTTGTCCTCTTTTTTGGGTTCAGCATCTGGTCACCCTGCAGCCCTACCACGTCCAAACCCTACACTGGCGGGAA
Organism: Cryptoblepharus egeriae; assembly: GCA_030015325.1. Lineage (NCBI taxonomy): Eukaryota > Metazoa > Chordata > Lepidosauria > Squamata > Scincidae > Cryptoblepharus > Cryptoblepharus egeriae. The sequence continues at coordinate 62,435,473 of JAREYC010000001.1, read as the reverse complement.
ATGGCCAGCACAACTCACCTGTTGCACCACTGAGAACCATGAGTTTGAGACTCATAATTCATGCTCAATGCTTGGTGATTGCAACATTAAGTGAATAACCTGCATGTGTGAATGAACCGTTTATGGGTTTGACTTGCTCCATGTTTTTCAGTGAAGCTAGTTTTACTATAGACAGCTGTTGAGCATCAGGTATAAAGAAATAAGCGATGTGCATTTATCTGTATTCAGTGAATTTCCTGTGACTTCTCAGGTACGTGGAAGAGAACTACTATGATTATTTGAAATCTTTTCATGAGAAGATAATGAATATAATATTTTTTAAAAGACATGAAAGATGATTCAAACCTCTTCATGGCTATACTTGATATTTTACAGAAAAGGCGGCTTAATAACAATGCAAAGTTAATTCAAAAGGGAAAGTTTTTTTAGCATTAAATTAACTTTTCAACAAATTTTAGCATTTTTAATCTGACAGAGGAAAAGAAAAATAATTCATTATTTTGTTAAATTTAATTAATTTACTAAACTCTTCACAGTTCATTGAATTCAATCCTGTATCTTGCGATCTTTCCTGGGTCCATTAAACTCATGGGGTTCAACTTCATCTCTTTAAACTCATAAAAACCTCATCAAAATGGAAATAAAATGCAATTTTGAACTTGCTAATGAAGGAAAAAATGTTAACTTTCCAGCATGGCTGAATTAATGGATTATCTTTGCCAGCCCACTTTAAAGAGGAACTTCTGCATTTGGGGCAAACTTATAAAGTGGTGGATAATTATATTAAAAGCTATTTTCTGGACCAGTAATTGTCACTGCTTTTTCATCATTTATGAATGTGGATATTTATGTAAGGAGATCCTTGTGTCCTGTTCCAGATGCTTTTTCTGCTCTTTCATTTTATACAGTGAATATTATTTTCTCAGTAGGCTGTCACAGTGTTTCTCTGTTGACAAGATTTCCTGCTATTTATTTTTCAGATATCTGGTACCACAGATGTTGGTGGTGGGTAACTAACTCTGTGGTATCAATAGCTGTGCAATCCACAATCATCTTTAATTTGAAGAACTCTGCTGAACAGTGATGTAGTTGCCCTTTCTGGCATCCGGGGCCATGGTACTCCATGTAAACCCCCCCTTCCTGTCCTGGAAGTAATTGCGGTATCATGATGATGTCACAACTTCCAGGTTACAGAGCTCAGAGTAGTTGTGGGCCTTTCTGAGTGGTCAAACTCTTTTACGTGAAAAGTGGTCAGTTCCTTTACAGCGGCTCACAAACACTATGAATGCTGGTGGCGGACAGAGAAGTTACTGTGGCAGCAAGAAGGTGTCCTCGCTGCACTGTACCTTCTCCTCTGCCCCCACACCATGGGTAGGTGGGCTCCAGCAGGTTTGCACCTACTCTATAGAACCGGTTGTTAACGAAAGATAGGACATATAAAGTTTTAAAATAGCCATTTAAAAGTGGCTGCCAGATGGGCAGAGAACCGGTTGTTAATTTCTTTGAATCCCATCACTGAGCAGGCTGTGTCCAGTTTAGGATCCACCATTGAGAGTGAGGTTTGGCACCCTCTCAAGATATTTTACATGGGACAATGCACCCCCTTTCCGCCTTTCTATGCCATTCCTGCGGAAACAGACCATTTATCTAAGTAGCCATGCATCCTTTTTCCTAGGGCAGTTGACGAGATACTATTGAAAAGCCCACAGGCAAGCATGAAGGTGATAGTCCTCCCCCATTGTTTCTCCTCCCACCAACTGTATTCAGTGGCCCCTCAACCTGCAGCTACCATGCAGTCCTTTGTGAAGGGCATGAAGAATGTGGATGAGTGCACACATGTAGGCCATCCAGGACACGTGACATCTGATCCTTCCCCTGTTCACCTCCCTTTCCCTCTCACCCCCAGCTTACAAGCAAAAGCTGGTCAAGGAAGAAAGGCTAATTGCAACCAAGAGGACCCAGGAGCAGGTGCACTGGATGTTAGGGAATGCAATCCATTCCTTGGATGTCGTCATAGTCACAAAAAGGGGCTCCTTTCAATATGGGATCCTTGACCTGTTGCTATATTTCACCCACTTGAGTAACTTTGGAATGAAAATACTGAGCCTGATCCAGTGCCGGATTTACATATAAATTAAACAAGCTATCACTTAGGGCCCCACTCTCTTTCATAGAATCATAGAGTTGGAAGGGACCTAGTAGGTCATCTAGTCCAACCCCCTGCCTGCAGCAGGAAATGCCCCTAGAGCATCCCCAATAGGTGCTCATCGAGCCTCTGCTTGAAGATCCCCAGTGAGGGAGAGTCCACCACCTCCCTTGGCAATCTGTTCCCCCCCCAAAAAAAATCTGTTTTTTGGGACCTCCCAAAAAATGTAAAGGAAAAAACTGGATGTGCATATCAATTACTTTGATAAAATACATAATTTGTTATGTGCACATGGATTTAGATAACGTTTAGGTCCATAAATTACCATATAGCATTTATTCAACACAAAAAACAGCGACAATTTGTTGTTGACAAAGGACAATTGGACAATTGGACATATAAAGGGCCCCATTACCTTCAATAGCTTAGGGCCACATCAAACATAAATCTGGCCCTGGCCTGATCAGAGAGACGTTTGCTCCATCACTAACTTAAATCAATGAAAGTGAAAAGCAATTACTGCCCGGTCCTATCACCCACAATCAGCCAGCAGGAGGCAAGTAAAGTATCGCCCTCTGCTAGGGAAAAGGGATGAGGCAACCTGAGAAAGAGGGGATAAGATCCTTGTACATGCTGGTGCCATCAAGATCCATCCCTACCATTTTCAGCACTGAAACATTTCCTCTTCATTCCCTAGGGGAAAGACATCCCCTCTTTCCCCTAACATGCCTCCACCGACCTGCCTCCGGACTACCAACTCCAGTGGAGAGTTTTGGAGCAACCACTGTGCAGGGCACACAACTGCTCATTTGTGGCATTGGCCCTGAACTTTGTGAAGGTTGCCCAGCTTTTGCCATAAACAAACTAATTTGTGTTTCTAACATTGGATCCGACAGAGCAACCCCAATAGAGAAGAGGTTTCAATTTATTTCTAGACTAGCTATACTGTATTTATTTAAACTAACGGTGTAGTATGGAAATACAGATGTTCCACTGGACACTTGGACTAAAATGCCTAGATCTTATCACAGTTGTGGGTGTGTGGAAAACTATTGGAGTCACACCCATCACTGAGATGTGAGAGATTTGTCTGTGATGATAAAGCCATATGCTCAGATGCGATGAATATTCAGTGGCTAAGAGAGCCTTGTTTCTCAATCCAGATAGGCGACAACCATGCAGTTGGTCAAAGAAACATTGGATGGACCGAGTGAGAGAGGACATGCAACACATGCTATGATTGCATGTAGACGCTGCACCTCCATAGGATACCATATTTCCTGTCTTATAAGACACACTTTTTTCTCCCCAAAGGGAGGGAAAATGTCTGTGTGCCTTATAGAGTAATAGGGCCAATCCTGGAGCATCTTACTCCATCATGTCATATGTCGTTGGATTTGTATTGAAGAGCAAAATCCAATGCAACAATCAGTTTTGCGATATTGCCTTCTTATTAAAAGTTATGGCCAAAAAAGTAAAAATCAAAAATATAAAAACAAAAAAATAATTTTTTGGCAATTTTTTTAAGCCGGTAGGAATTTTGGCTTGGGAGGATAGGAATTCTGCCCTGGGGGGTAGGAATTTTGTTCTTGGGGTTCAGGAATTTTGGGTTTGGCATCTGGTCACCCTGGCACAGTTGCAATCCTAAGCAGCCTTCCCTTGCTTGGAGACTTGCTCCAAAGTAGACATGCACAAGACCTGGCCCCTCCTGCCTGTGCCTCCTTCACTCTTCCCTATCTATCTAGATCCCCTCACCTTTCCCTACCTACCCCCCAAAAGAACCACCCCCCGGAACTTACCTGCCTTCCTGGACTATTTGCAATGAGATTTATGCAAAATGTTGTTGTCTGATCATTTGCAATGAGATTTGTGCAAAAGTCACAGATCACTGACACTAGAGATGTCAAAAACGCCAAGTTTTTGGGGTTACCAGAAAATTAGAAGAGTGCTTGAAGCTTAAAGTCTTTCCTCATTTGTTAATGACAGTGATATTGGTTCTTAATACCACTGTTGACTTTACATGGTTGAAATATTATTCTGCTATATTTTATTAAATATATTAGTACATCATTTGGTTCAGAATATTTTTTTCTTGTTTTGCTCTTCTAAACTTTGGTGCGTCTCATGGTCCGGTGCCTGTAATAAGCCGGGAAATACAGTAATTGTTAGGACCATGAAGAAGAAGAATGGACAGTGTAACAAATGTACTAATTCTGGATAATTTTCTTTCAAAACATTTCATCACTTTTTTCCTCCTCCTCTGGGCATCTAAAATATATGTTATTATGTTTCAGATTTTTTTCATCCTCTCCAAAAAGTTTTCTTTCTATAAACGGCTTCTGATTCTGTGCATGCATGTGTGTCTGTGTTTAGGGCCAAAGTTTTTACAGGGAAAATGTAAGCCGGTTTTCTCTACTGTGCCTTAGCACAGGCAGATGTAAATGGTAAGGCCAATTTTGGATGACTAAACATTCCTTTTGCCCTTTCACATTTACCTTTGCTTCCTAAAATATCATGAAATATCAGCCTAAGGACAATCCAACCCTTCCAAAGGAACTCTTTCCATTCATGTTCTTGTATATTTATTGAGGGCAGCAGAGTGCCATTTGAGGATCATAATTCTGTCCTCGATCAAAGTGCTCACTTTTGCTTCCATCAATCCTCTTGGAGTTGTTCTCTCACAAAAATCTTTCTCATCTCATTGGCACTTTAAATGTTTCCAAGGAGAGTTCTATAACCTGTGCAGTTGTGTCTACCTGGAGCACAGGTGATCATGATTTTTCAGATTCAAAACCAAGGACATTTCTACTCCACAGACTGAACTAATTTTCCAGTCATTCCTTATTTCCACAGAACCCTGAGAACTGTAGTTCTTTGAGCAGGGAAGCCGGAGATATTCTAGGACAATGGGTCTTTTCCAAAAATTCACCAAATAGTTTCCATGATTCTTTGGGAAAGCCAAGAATTTTGTTGTTTGTATAGCTATGCTTCAGAAGATGTTTATACAAAGAATCGAAATAGGCATTACATAGCACACATTCTGGAGCTAATGTGGTTGCCTTTTGCAATGACCTTACTCTCTGTCCATGTCCATACACAAGGATTTATTGTCCAATTGTATTCCTCTACTGCAGGCCTATGGCCATGGTAGGCTGTTGCAAATGTACTGTTGTGCACAACTGAGAGCCCCTCTGCTGGGTCTTCACCAGCAGAAACACAACACCTCTTGGTAAAGAGCCAAGGAGGGTGTTGGGAGGCAGAGAGGAGGTGACCCCTGCTAACTGGGCAAGAGACACTCTTTCAAGTGGGTGTTCTCCTTTATTTAGCAGGAGGAGAGTAACTGGCCCTCCACACCCCAGCAATGTCTGTTTCTAGTGGCTTCTGCTGGCGTTCTTTTGCATTTTAGATTGTGAGCTTTTTTGGGACAGGAACCCATTAACCATTAATTTTTTTTCACTTTCTTGTGAACCGCTTTGTGAACCTTTTAGTTGAAAAACGATATATAAATACTGTAGATTGTAGCTTGATAGTCCAGAGGAGGCAGCCAAGTTGGGGTGAGGCAGGCCTGGGTAGAGAAGGTGGTGGATCAGAGGGGCCTTCACCTCTCTTAATCCAAAGCCTCCCTGAACAGTATTTCACTTAACCCCTGGTCAAAACCAAAAACTGTTGTATGTTACCATAATACTCTGATCTTGTAAATTTGATGTCAATTATTTTCCTAATGACATAGACAGTTTAATATTTATGTTATGTATTCATACGAGTATATCTTGGCAAATTTGATCCAAATTATTTCAGACACTAACGGGAATACTTCTTGGCATGATTGCAGAATTATAGATTTCTATAGATAGAACATTTCTATAGATAAATTTTCTATAGATAGAAGCCTGATAGGAAAATAATTTAATATCATTATTTGCTTTATGTGGAATCACTAATAACTTTCTCTACTTATATAAAACAGTGGACTATCATGTAGTGCTTCTGTATTTTGGTTCACCATATTTTTAAAAAAATCACATCTTAATAAGTGGAAATACTTGTGTATGTGTGTGTGTGTGTGTGTGTGTCTGTGTGTCTGTGTTCTTTGCAAGCATGAATAACCTGTGCAGATTGAAATACTGTAGTTCTCAAAAAAACTGCACAAGAACATGTTGGAAAGAGCATGACAAAGATATTCATTTGGATGACATCATAAACAAATTTGACATTTCAGAATTCAAATTCAGCATGTTAAACATTTAAACATCTTCACCATCTTGTTTTCAAGGGAATAACTTTCCATTCTAGAAACGTCACGCTTGAGTAAAGCATGAATATGAGAAACTTGCCTGAGAAACATTTAATCCTGAAAGGTAAAAAAACAAAAACAAACACCAATTCACACATCTGAATAATTCACACAAGCAAATAATCTATCATGTTATTTATACGTGACCATTTGAATAGGGCCAACCCCATCATAAAAAGGAATGAAGTTGCTGCTTTGAGTAGCAGGTTAGAGGATGCGGCAAGCTTTGTGGTTTCCCTGTGTCCTTCACATACCTTTGTGTCAGCTTATCCTATATCTGCATAGCCTTTGGGTTTATCCAAACTTCTGATTACCTCAGGCCATTAAGATGAATGAATTTCTACAACATTGTATTCCTCTTGCCAAGAAGGAGGAGAGAAGGTCACAGATCAGCACAATTTACTATGAGGGATGTTTCCTTTTGGCAATACAAATGAATGACATGCAGGGGAGGGGGATACTGCAACTTATTTCATTCATTTCTTTGGTATAGAGGTCAATACTGAGTTTGCAGCAGTATTTTCAGAACTCTGAACCACATTAGGAAAAGTCTGGAAAATTACAGTGGTACCTCTCATAACAAGCACCTCACTTAAAGTATGTTCCACATAACAAGGCTAAATTTCCAAGAAATCCTGCTTCACGTAACAAATCTGCTTCACATAATAAACTGCTCTGGTGCCTAACGGGCACGCGTGTTCTGCAACCCTGATGCTCCACATGGAGGCTCTTTAAAAGGGCTGCCGGTGAGCGCTGCTGCCTCTAACTGCTCCCAATTTGGGGGCAGTTGCCTGGGGGCACCAGAAGTAGCTGCCTCTAACTGCCCCCAAGTGCCTCCACTGGCCACCTTGAACCTCCAGCAGCAGCCCAGGTAAGCCTCCAAGGAAAGTGTCTTTGATTGCAGTCTCCTCACCATGTCTACCCAGAAGTAAGCCCCATTGTGTTAAATGGCTCTTACTCCCAGAAAAGTGTCTTTAGGATTGCAGCCTAAGTAGACTTCAATTACAGGGAGAGCCACAATGACCCCAATGGATCTACTTGGGTCTGTGCCACTTCAAGTGGTGGCACAAATTTGAGAGGAATGAAGCAGTCTGGAGCAGCTCTACATTACTGCCTGGTCCAGGCTCTGCCTCCCAATCCTGCCCGTCCACCCCTGCAATACTCTACAAGTATTCTTCCCCTGTCCTGGAACACCTTCCTTATACCTCCTCACCACCCACTTCCCCACCTTGAACCAAGGCAGCCCACCTTGCACGCTTTATTAATTGAATTATGATGGTGTAATCACTGACAATTTATGGCAGGTTGACCTCCTGTGCAAAATGAAACCACAGCCAACCCTGCATAGTTTTAGTGGTAAAATAATAACCATAACCAACAGTAAATCAAACCATAACCAACAGTAAAGGTAAATGTAATGGTGTGCCCCACAGATTACCCGGCTAGTTGTGACTGACTCTAGGGTGTGGTGCTCATCCCATTTCTTGAGTCATAGAGCAGGCGTCTCAAAACTTTTTGGCAGGAGGGCCACATCATCTCTCTGACACTGTGTCAAGGGCCAAAAAAACTAATTTAGATTTCAAATTTGAATAAATTTGAATAAATTTACATATAAGAACGAATTGGAGTTCAGGGTTCAACCAGGGGCTGGATTGAGGGGTCTTGAGGCTTGCCGAGGGCCACGTCTGGCCCCAGGGCTGGGGTTTGGAGACTCCTACCGTAGAACATTGTTTGATGATGCCTTTGTGGACATGTGGCCCACATGTGCACAGAGTGCTGTTACCTTCCCACCGAGATGGTACCTATTTATCTACTTACATTTGTATGCTTTCGAATTGCTAGGTTGGCAGGAGCTGGACTAAGGACAGGAGCTCACTCTGCCTTGCAGTACTCAGGACTCAAACACCTAACTTGCCTATATTCAGATTGACAGGCACAACACCTTTAACCACAAAGCCAACTGCAGCCCCACTAAAATCAGCAATAGCGATCACATTTAAAGCAGCCATTTCCAAACACTGTAGCATGTTTGAGGGGTACAAATGGTCCCCAGGATTGCCACAAGAACTTGGGAGAGGATCATTTATTATAGGGCCATTGGGGAATGTGAACTCCCCTCCCTAATGGCAACACAGTGTGCTTTGTCCATTCTGGGGGAAAAAATGATAGTGTATCTTGACCATTTTAGTGCCTTACCAGTGTGTCATGAGATGAAAAAGACTGAAAATCACTGATCTAAATGGTGTCCATTAATGGAAGCTGGGAGTTAAATTCAATAACTCCACATACTAGAGAGCTTCTTTCCTCCCCCACTTTCCCTTAAAAAGGACACTACTAAACATAAGGAAATATAAGGTGAGGCAGAAATACCTCCCACATTTTAAACGTTCACCTATGTGTTGCTAATGAACTTATGCAAGTGCCAATGATGTCTTCATTTAGCTAATGACTTCCCTTTTCCATATATCCACACCTAGCAATATGGTTTGGACTGGTGCGCAGCATGCTTTTGCTGTAGAAACGTTTTTGAAGAATGGTGAATCTGTAATGGCAACACAGAGAACTTTTTGAACTCATGACATGTTAGGTTGGAATGCTGTTCCAGACAGGAAAATAATACTGCTATGGGTTGCAAATTTCAGAGCCGCAGCTTCAGCACTTACATTTTTGCTCTGGGTTACTTGAAAGCAGAGGTCTACAGACATCAACCGGGTACAACTGAAGAATTAAAGGAAATTGTCTACAGCAGTGTATAGTGAATAGAGGCCACCATCTGAAGGATGTAATTTTTGAATAAATGAATAAAAATGAATAAAAATAGTAACCCTTTGTTTAAACAATAGTGAAATTAATTGTTCATAAATGTTGTTTCTTTTTTTCCTTTTTTAACCTTTAAAATGTGTGGGAAGTATATATGCCTCACCCTATACTATTAAGCCATTGAGCCAAAGCAAGTTCTAAAAATTCTTCCACCAGCAAGATTGAAGTTGGTCACTGGAGGAAACAATAATTGAAAAAAAAAATGGCCAATACACTACAGGTTTCTCTTCCAAAATAAAAACCATTTCTGACCCTGCTTAGCTTCAGCACAAAGCTTCATGAGTAAGTCCCTGACCTACACCAAACCCAGGAACAATCTGGCCAGTAAAACTAATAGGGGGTAAAAGGTGAGTACAACCTCCCCACTACACCAAATGACAAGCACCTCACCTACCCACTATACCACTTTTAATTTGCCTTCTATTTCAGTTTTCCTTTTTATTTTTATTTTTTTACTTATATAACATTTTCTTGTTTTACCCTTTTTTTGCCTCATTCTATCATCTGGGGGGTGGTGGGCCCACACCACGTCAAAGACCTTAGAGTCACACTGCTACCAACCAGTCTAGTGTCTAGTGTCCCCAGAGAAAGTGAGGGCATTCCACTCTCAGTTATAGGTTGCACGCCTGCTTTACAGTACCGAAAAGGGTATGTGCTTTTCCATAACTATCCATTGTCTTACTTCAATTATTTCACAACTGATGCTTTTACTATTTTTCTGCAAGTGCTAGACCAGTTATCCAACATCACTTGCCCAAGAAGGGCAAGACAGCTGAAGCCCCAAGAATTATTGCTGACTGCCATTACTACCCTTAACTAAAACTAATGTTCCCAAATACCTGCCCAGCAAATTATGCTGGCTGCAGCTGGGACAGGTGTCACTTGAAAAATAATTTCCCCCTGGCATTGCACCAGCTATTTGTTACAGCTGCTGGCTATAGTGAGCATTTCAGCCAAGTTAATTTGTACGGTGTCTTGCTGTACTGTCGTTTTTAAGGCCATGACTATAACGATAAGGGAAATCATTCTGGCGAGTGTATTATACTGGTTAAAATGTATTCCTTTAAATCATCACACCTTAACTTGCAGCCACTGCAATGTGTGAATATATTAGTTTGTTTTTAGAGTGTTAGTTGGCTAGAGGATTGGGGAAATAAACCATTGAAACTCCTATTTCCATGAATTCCCAAAATGTTTTCCTAGAGGCTTCAATAATACTAGTCCCTGCATGCATTTTAAGAGAGGATGCTGACAGGAACAAGGAGTGCATGACCTGGTTTTCTTGGGATTCAGAAGGAGCTGGCTGAACAGGAGATTGGCAGATGAAGCTCCCTGCAGGAAAACCTCGTCCATTCAAGCAGAGATAGGAAATGGGACCGGGGAATCAGACGACCACACAAAAAGTCAAGCAAACTCATGTGTCCATTCTCACTGCCGAGTATCTCATCCTGGTGCAGATGTAAAGAGAACACACAGGCATGCTTCTACTTCAAACAGGAATCCTTTTAATAAAACATTAGTGATAAAACATCAGCTTGTCCTTATATTCATTACCTACACATTTTATAGCATTTGGTTATAGTGTATTATCAAATATGATCAATAGATTGATCTGTGGAGGTGGGCAAAGAGTTGAGTCTAATGATTTTACTGTTTCTTCCTCTCTAGTGACAATTTTAAAAAATCAATAGAAGAGTGCCTCACCGGGTCAGATTTTGAGGCATTACTATCGGGGCACACATATTTAAATTTTATTTTTCTGTCATAGATGTCCAGTTGTCCACATACCCTAGATGTCCAGTTGGTGTTGCTTGACAAAGAGCTTTGCAGGTTGTTGAAGCGTTACAAAAATCTGAAAATGTTATACGACATTTAAACAGGCAAGAAAAATATTGTATTCATCATATGACTATTGACTGTCTCAAAAAATATAATTTGCAACCTGCCTTAAGTAAAAAAAATTGGAATATTCACAAGCAAACATCAAGAATTTATTTAGCAGAAAAATGCATGATCTAAAGTGAAATTAGTGGTATAAAATTCACACATTCATCATCCTGTTTTTAAATGCCATATTTTTTCACTCAGATATGTAGGTTTTGTTTTGGAATTCTCAGCACTGGAAAAATAATCCAAGGAAATTAATATAAAACTTGGCCATGTTGTGCATTGCAGTTTTCAGATTACTGTCTCCGCACTCAAACAAGGTACGTTTTACTCTCACTGCTCTAATGGGTTGTGCACATATTTATGTTTTTGCAGCATTTAACCTGAGATCCATTCATTTTACCCTAAGGCAGGGGCCATCTGTCTTCCCATTATGCTAACAGGGGGCTGCAGTTATGCTCTTGTAGCATGCAAGAAGTAAAATACAACATTTGCACAAGCCCATTGCACTAAAAGTTTTCCCTCTGAAAGTGCTTTTAACATGTCTTGTAGTTACAACTATTTATTTTGATTGCTAAATTGGGATACTGAGCAGTGATTTAGGATTCTGGGAGGCAGGTCACACAGATGCAAGCTCAATGAGTCTAGCCATGAGTATGATACAACAGCAAACACTGTACAAGATGTGTACATCTTTTGACACATCTTTAAAGGTACTCACATCTTCTGGTCAACATTCTGTGTCAATCAAGCAGGCTAAAGAGATGCAACTGTCAACATTCTAACTGTCAATTCATAATAGGTCAGGCTGAAAAGAGGCAAGGGGGGCAACTGAGGACAGCCATTGAGGAGAGAGGTGGCAAAAGGGCAGCTGATAGAATGGTTTTTTATTAATGAATGTTGTTATATTGTACCTCTGCAAGTGATGGATGCTGGCTCTTATTAGTACATGCATGAAAAGTTAGAATATGGCTGCAAAAGTTAGAATATGGCTGCAAATATGGCTGCAATTCTAACCACATTTTCCTGGGGGTAAGTACTATTGAACACAATGAGGTTTACATCTGAGTAGACCTGCTTAGGACTGCACTATCGGTGTATAATCTGTCATTTTCAGTGAGGCAGAGTCAGACAATATAATCTCCACATGGGTTTCATGTTACACAACACAGTACTCAATAACCTGTCTTGAACAAATGCCACACAGATGTTGGTTTATTAACAACTTATTTTTTAAAAAGGAGTCCAAAAGTTTGGGTTCTGGTTCAGATGTCGCCCCAGCTTAAAACAGGTCTTCTCACAGGCCTTTGGGACTTCATACTTCGAGATCATGTCACATACATTTTAGCCACACTGCACATTTGTTACCCCTTATTTTTCACTAGACTAAATGAGATACAAATCAAATTCTTGCTTCACTTTCTTGAAGGTTCAATGTTCTCCCCCTTCCCCAGTAGATGCCTTCAGGGTCAGTCCTGCATCTCCATTTCCCCACGCAAACAACATACAACTTTCCCCATTAACAACCTACCCAATGCTAAAATATTTATGGCAGGCGATGAAACTGTTCTTCAGCTTGCTGCTAATGATGTTTGCTTCCATTTCTAATGCCCTCTTTATTGAAATGACATATATGATCACCCAGCTTAATACTATTCATCTCTCTCCATCTTAATAAAAATCTGCCAAGCGTTCTGTCCCTGAGAGCTTTAATCCTGCTAATATCTTTAATGCGCTCGACCCCATCAACTCAACTTGCCGAATCTACTTTGGGTTTAAATTGAGTCTCCAGATGCTTAAGAAACAGCCCTCCTCCCACACTAAGAAAGGGGCTGATTATACTACAAATAATAACAATATTCTTTTTAGGATTGGCAGTAGGAAAAAGAGTAGTAGGGTTGCTTGGGTGCAACTATATGTTATTTTACATACTTCTGTGACTATCTCTTGCAGCTAAATAACTGAAGGATTTATTCCTGTGCAATTATTATCAAAGATTGTGGTTACTATACTATCATATGCACAGATATAATATCCACTAAATTTTGGCCTGTACACTGAATCCACTGTACAGGTATTCTAGTACAAATAGAAAGGATCTGGCTGTAATATCTCTTACAACTGTAGAGTACTTAGGTATAGATGACCAAGTATAACAGTACAATCTTATGCATGTCTATTTAGAATTAAATCCAATGGAGTTCCCTGGGTCTTACTCCCAAATAAGTATGCAAAAGATTGCAGCCCAAGATACAGAAGTACCGGATCAGTTAAGGGATGGATATGTGGCATCATGTTGCTGTTTCCTTCATTAAAATACATGGAAGTGAAATGGAGTTCAACCTTTTGCAATCATCGTTGACCTGGCCAGTTCAGTTTTGGAGAATCACAGATACATTCAGCTCTGCAGAAAATTATTCCTATATACACGGCACTTTTACAATATCCACTTCAGGGGAATTTCAATAGTAATGAAATGCAGTGCAGAGGATTTCAGCCCCCTCCACCAACAATACAATCTTGGTCAAACCCCACCCCCCTCCCCACTGCATCTGGAATTGATGGCATACTAGCTCTGTAATCTTAGAGCAGGAGTGTCCAAACTTTCTGACAGGAGGGTCTGATATCATATCTTTGATGCTGTATCAGGGGCCAGAAAAATTATTTACATTTCAAATTTGAATAAATTTACATACATTTACATATAAGACTGTACAGTGGTGCCTCACATAACAAATTTAAACCATTCCACAGGCATGTTTGTTATGTGAAACGTTCTTTACGTGAAGCGGATTTTACTATAGGAAATAATGGAAACTCAGACAATTGTTCCACAACCCCAAAAATATTCATATAAAATGGAATTGGAATTGTGCATAATCCTACTTAGGCTACATTCCTAAAGACACTTTCCTGGGAGTAAGCCTCATTTAACACAATGGAGCTTACTTCTGGGTAGATATGATTAGGAGGCTGCACTCAAAGATACTTTCTTCTGCAATCCAAGACACCTTCAAAGTGTCTCCCCACTTTCTCCTTCACTTCATCCTGAGCCTCTCTCTCCCCTGCTCCCTTCTGGCTAGCCCTGAGCTGCTTCCCTCTTCTCCACTGCTCTTCTCTCCCTCTGCCCAGCAGATGCCCGCCCACAGGAGGAACAGCACGGAAGTGTTGCTTTTTCTATGGGCAGGCACGCTAGGCAGCCCTGATGCTTTTTAAAAAGGCCGCTGGCCAGCGCATCTGCCCCAACTGCCAATGAGTGTGTTTGTTATATGAAGCACAGTTTGTTACGTGAAGCAGAATCCTAGAGAAATTTTTGTTTGTGATATGAAACATACTTCACATGAGGCATTTGTTACGTGAGGCGCCACTGTATTAGTGACATAACAATGTTTGCCCAAGGGCCGGATAGAGGGGTCTTGCAGAGGGCCACACTGAGGCTTGCTGAGAGCCACATTTGGCCCCTTGGTCAGGGTTTGGGCCCCCTTGTTCTAAAGGAAAATTAAAGACTACCGGATAGACTAACACTTGTATGTTTACTCTGAAATGACATTTTAAAAAATCAATGAAATGTCGTTGAGAACTTCCTCTCAAGAAAGTAGGCACATAGACTTGTATTGCAGGATTTCCTTTTCAATTTGAATTCCTAGAACAAATTCTTCAAATGCTTACTTGAGAATAAATGTTACACAGGCTCAGGGCACCCAGACAACAGGATGCCTTGTCTATTCTCATGCTTTGCTCTCATATGGGCTTTTTCCTTCATCTAGAAAAATCCCAATGGATTTTTCTGTACAATGGGAAGGATCTGTACCAAGGGAAGGACAAAAACACAATAGCTCTGGAAGATAAAAGTCATAGTGTTAAAACTCCAGTTTCAAAAAACATCAAGTCCTCAACAAGGCTTGATGAAACATCAAGAGACTGAAGAATCTGGGTGCTCTCCCAATTCAAATCACAATATGCTACAAGCAGAAAAATGAAGCACACCAAGCTAAACTTGTTCTCGGCTGTCTTGTAACTGTTCTCAGAGAGCCAAGATTCTGCACCTGAAACAGTGTAAACAGGAATCAAAGAGCACTGAGTCAAGCTCAAAACATGAATTGTGTATGCTCGTTGTTTTCCATAAGCGTGCCCTATGAGACTCATCTTGACAGCATTCTCTCTGACTAACACTGATATTTCCATTGAACAAGCAGCCAATATTATCCTAGTGGCATCAGCACGAGCCTACAGAGATGTCGCTACAGGGAGCAGAGAGAAGCTGACGAAGCAACAGGCATTTTGAGAAGTACATCCATGGAGATGGGATTGCTGTGTCTAAATACACCACGGTGTCAAGACAACTCGACTCAGATGGCACTGCAGATGAAAGGGTGTCAAAGGCAACTCTGTGGAGAGGCAGTGTCGCTTCTATGCCAGCCACGTCAAAGCGATGGGAAGTGGTGCAATATGCATTGAGCTCCTTGTGGAACCTACAGAAAAATCAATCAAACCTAATAAAACTTAATCAGCCTTTGATGAAAAGAAAAAAGAATTCTGAAACCCCAATTTATTTAAACTAAGATCTTCTTAAAATTTACACACAAAGGCATTTTGAAAAGTAATAGCACAATTCAACATGAGATGTTATACATGCAGGCTGCAATCCTAACCATCCGTTAGGCTGGCACAAGTCCCATGCTAGCCTGGGCATGTTACAAAAGTGCCATGAGGGTCATTCTGTGTCAAGTGGTCTAGGGCTCCCCACATGACCATCACGGATTTTGATGAAATTTTGTATGCAGAGTCCCACAGGTCTCAAACAAACTTTTGTAAAGTTATAACAACACATGTGGAATAGTTATTGAGACATAGCAGTTTGTTTGACCCCCCATACCACATAAATTTACAGTACGACTATAAGATTTTGGCAATTTTGGGATACAATATTTCCTCTGCTGTTTTTCCTAAACAAATGAAACTGAGCTAATGGAACTAATAACAATTTTGGCTTCATTCATACAGAGTGGGTAAACTGCAGAAAAGTCGACCAAAAAAATCAGTGTTCAAAAAATATTCAGTTTCAACGCTGTATTATTCCCACAGTAGTCAAGTAATAAATGTGAAATTTAGCACATAATATCTCCACATAACAATTGTTTCTTAATGTAAAATTTCAACCTCCTAGCTCTTTTCATTAGTGTACAAACTGAGTGTAAAGTTGATCATTTTTCTTTAAAAAAAAAAACCAAAAATAGGGTATTTTCAATGTTCAGTCCCTAAATTTTGGGCGTTGCATGACTGCGTTGGAAAATCAAAAGAACTTTTTTAGGAGGTTTCAAACATGTTCTTTCTTATGAGGTTGGTTTGAAAGCATTTCTAGAAGGTACATTTTTGCAAAATCAGATTGAAAATGGGGGTTTTTTATTCTGGCCTGAGCAAAAAATTCCTTCTTGTTTTCTCTTCTGGAGACTTTTTCAGTCTCACTGCACATGCACAAAAAGTTTGAGACAAGCCACTGAGACAAAATTTTGTAGAGCGTTTCTGTGTCAGTCCATTGCATTGACTGTCCTGACTTGATTTCTGTGTCTGAAGCTGCAAGCACATAAACACTCAAGTCAAAGCATTAGTAAGCAATAAGTAAACAATATTGGGCAAGAGACACTCTTTAAAGTGAGTGTTCATCTTTTATTTAGCAGTGGGAGAGCAACTGGCCCTCCACACCCTAGCAATGTCTGTTCTAGTGGCTTCTGCTGGTGTTCTTATTGCATTTTAGATTATGAGCCCTTTTGGGACAGGGACCCATTAGCTTTTAATTAGCTATTAATTTTTTCATTTTCTTGTAAACCGCTTTGTGAACTTTTCAGTTTAAAAGCAGTATATAAATACTCTAGATAGATAGATCCCTTCCTTCTTTTTAGAACTGGTTCACATAAGCACATCAATCACTTGGTAGTTTAATTCAGTAACTTCGCAATGAATGTGGAACTGCCTCCATTGACAAGTTGCATATGAAAAGAGGGAAAGTTATATTCTATGTGCCATTTTTGCCAACCTTGCGAGAAACAAGTTAGCAAGTCATCTAACGGGAACATATACATTATTCCACATCACCACCTTTTTCCCCATTTTTCTCAGGGCTCTCTCTGTAGAGGTGTGTCCTCCATGTTCAACGCCTGAACTGGAAATTATGCCACATTAGCATCAAGCCATCTCCCACTGGAAGCCTGATGTTACAGAAAGAAAAGACACATAATATAATCAAATGTTGCATCATCAGTTTCTGTGGAGATCTGTGTCCTCTCCCCACATGAAAAACCCACTCACATCATATAAATGTGAACATAATAAAAAAAAACTTAGAGGACTAATTTTTAAAAATTCACAGCAGTCCACATGTAATTCTAAAAGAAACCAAAAAATATATTCTCATTCATACTTTCTCAATTACAGCCACCATTTTCTGATGGTATACGGGGAGGGTAATATAAAAAGAATACAAGTACCCCCACCACTAATTATGATCATTTTGATTAGTATTTAATTTGTTACTCCCCTATTTGTGATGTTACGTCAGTCAGTCAACGAATGAAGCATGAAAACTTCAAAATGAACAACTTCCAGACTACAAAGCACAAAGTGAATGAGGTCTGAAGTAAACAAATTATTGCCAAATGCTAAACATCTGGTCTTCTAAACATCAAAACACTTCCAGTCCAATTTCAGGGTGGATCGGATATAATAAGTTCCAGTGGAAGTCGTCATACTCTTCAATCCTTTAATGATTCCTTGACAGACTACATCCAGTTCCCATTGAGGGAACTTTCCAGTTGATTTTACGCTCTAAAGAAATAAACGCAGTAGAAAGAATGGCCAGTTAGGTTCATTTCTATGCTTTCTCAGAAGAAAGGGGATGAGGACCAGAAAGCACTCTGCTTGAGTACACAAAAGATGTGCATAATGAAAATAATGAATGAAAAAGATGGAGGGAGTATATTTAAACAAGACTGCAACTGAGGTAAGAATAAGTTCCTATGCCTTTATCATCACAGGAAACTTAAGATCCACAGGGGTGTCTCATAAGAACTGCTCTTTTTCTACTTTTAAGCATGAAACAGACACAGAGTAAAGCTAACTGCATCCTATCAGTCCTGGCACCAGCACTCCATGGATACCTCTGGCCTGCCTGCCACGATAAGTGCCATGAGGGATTTTTGCACTGGAAATGCAGGCACACCCCCACTTCTGGGCCCAACAGGTGTCAGCATGGAGCCTTGGTGATGGAGGATAAGCAGTGAGGGCTCCTGGCAGTCAGGGTGACCAGACGTCCGGCTTTCCCTGGAGAGGTCCGAGTTTTCCCTCCCTTTCCAGCCCAGCCCTGGCAGCCATTTTTGGTGTTGCGCACTACTGCACACCACTCTGGGAATCCCCCAGAGCATAAACAAGGGAGGCGGGACCTCCCCCTGGGGGCCGGAAGCAGCAGGGGAAGCAAACCTCTGTCCAGGGCCTCCACAGCCCCTGCAGCACCTTTGGTGCTCACCGCTGAGCACACCGGCCATCCTTCCCTCTCCTCGGCAAGAGCAGAGGCGTGGAGACCCAGGCTGGGCTGGCCAGAGAGAGGGAGGGATGGCCAGCAAGCGCAGTGGTGAGCACACATCTCCCACACCACTTCCCTCCCTCCCCAGCCAGTCCGCGCAGTGACTGCCTCTTCAGCCGTGCCGTGCCGCCTCTATTGCTTTTGGGCCCCTCCAGCCGCCTGAAGGTGAGTGTGCTTCTGTGTGTGTGTATGAGTGTGTGCTTGTGTGTCTATGTGTGTGAGTGTGTGTGCATGCTATATGTGTGTGTGTGTTTGCATGTGTGTGTAAGAGTGAGTGAGTGCATGTCAGAATTATGTATGTAGAACTCACTGGCGTGTGGTTTGTGTTGCTTTGAAGGCGTCTTAATTCTGTGGGTCAGAATTGTATGTAGAATACACTGGCATTTGGCTTATATTGCTTTGAGTGCATCTTACATGACTAGGTCAGAATCATGCATGGTAAAAGGTTTTAAATTTTAACTTTTACACTTTTAAGTGTTGAAATTAAGTACAGGAAATCAGTACGAGTATTTTTGCTTTATTTTAACATGTCCTACATTTTTTGGGGTGCCCTACATTTTTTTAACCTGATAGGAATTTTGGCTTGGGGGGTAGGAATTCTGCGGGACTTGGCAGAGAACTCTGGCTTTGGCCTCTGGTCACCCTGCTGGCAGTAGACTTTATTGCCAGCCAGTGGCAGAGCATCCCAGGGAGCAAGGGAGGGTAGGGGGCAGAACTGGGTGGGGGAGAGCAAGAGGAGAGAATGGGCAGGCCATGAAGAGGAAGAGATGGTGGTAGGTTCTGCTGTTATATCCTAATTGCCCTCCTCCTTGTCCAGGAAACTCAACACAGCTCTCCTTGATTCTGTGCCTGCTGAACAGATACCTATTGAGACCTCGTGGCCACTACATGAGGTAAGAGTCTCTTTACCCCAAGGAGATCAGGCATTGCTTTCCGGCCCCATAGGATGCAATAGGTGCCAATTTTGCTCATATGAGGTAGTCAAAAAGCGTGTGTGTGTTTGTGTGTGTGTGTTTTAACATACATTTCGAAGCACCCAATGGGAAATACACGTGGGCTTTACTATAGAATGAAATGGTTGCAATAAGTCCAATATATAAATTCCTCCCTCCTATCAAATCAAGGCTATTACAATATACTTATTTCTGTTGCAGTATAACCAAAGCAAAACAATTATTGCAGTATTGTGGGAATGGGCAAACCCTGGCCCAGGGGCCATTTGCAGCTCTCAAGTACCCCTGATTTGGCCTGCAGGAAGCCCCCAGTCCAAACTTACCATAAGTTCTCTTTTTAAGCCTTGTGTATTGAAAAAACCTTCATGGTGCTCCTTTTCCTTGTGAGCAGGTAGCATACAGCCTTCTTGTGATTCACAAATTATATAGAATACATACATTATACGTTATAATTTTAACTTTAACAATAAATAATATAGTGTTTAAATTAACCAAATGGAAGCAATTTATATGAGTGTTCTTGGCTTTTATTTTGTCATGTCCTACACTTTTTGGGGTGTCCTACAATTTGGGTACAGTCTCCAATGAGCCTGTCAGAGACTGTTGGAGCCAGAATGGTTCCAAGTGCATCAGTTCATGTCTCTCTGCGTGTTTGGCTTTTCCTTGAGCATTATTTTACAGTTTGTGTCTCCATATGCTTCTGCCTTTGTATGTTTTCACTGTGCAAGAGTGTGGAGGCAAACAGTTCATAGTTCTCATGTGATTCTACATGCCTATATTGAAGTTCTAATGTGTATTATACAAAAATAAGCTCATTAAAATTCATTCATTCATATAAGTTCAGACTCTAATGTATTCATTTGTACAAATTTATTTAATTTTTTTCCCCAGCCTCTGACACAGAGTCAGATAAATGATGTGGCCCTCCTGGCCAAAATGATAGCTCATCCCTGGGCTATTGGTATGGGACAATCCATTGCAGACTAATTTGGAGGAAATGGAAAGCATATACAGTGTATACGTGGATCACCTTACATGCTTCAGCAATATGACATTAAGATGAGACTAGAATGGACATTCTGCTAATTAAAACAAGGAAGAGGTCAGATCCCTATTAACTCCTGCCTGCCTGCACCTTCTTTAGGAAAACTCATTTCTACCTTGAGAACAATGGTATCGAATAGCAACACCAGGATCTTTAGTAGCTCCTCATCATTCTACAATGACTGGAGAAAATGAGAACCAATCTGACATGGGGTAAAATATATACTGTTTATCGATTTTAGTATTCAAATATTCCTTCTCCCCACTACTCTGGCTGGTCTGAGAATTTGCTTTGAAGAGTAACATGGAAGTCATACTTGGGCAACAATTTGGAGAAGAATGTCAGTGCAATCCTAAGCATGTCTACTCAGAAGTAAGTCCCATTGTGTTCAATAGTACTTACTCCCAGGAAAGTGTAGTTAGGATTGCTGCCTGTGGGAGCAAGCTCCATTGATTATGATGGGATTTCCATCTGAGTAGATGGGTATAGGATTGGCCTCTTTGTTAAGTTACAAAGAAACTGGTTACTCTACCACTGCACATAAGACTTACAGTCCAAACCTAGAAGAGGAAGAGTTTGGGTCCCAGGCCCAGCTGGGAAACGGGGAAAAGATCAAGCATGCATGACTGCTACCAAAAACCCCTGCTGCTCTTAAGCTACTCCCACATCAATCCACTCACTCTCTCCCCCTATCTGAACTCCACCACCTAACCTGCACAAGCAGAGTTTCCAGGTAGTTCTGGTGCATGTACAGAACCTCTGACTGTTTCCACCAGTGGCCCCATATGGTGCAAGAGTGGCACAATATTTGAGCCATTGCAAGATCATTTCCAGGAATGGATCACTAGGGCCACTGCTGTTAACTGGCCCATAAGTTATTGGGCTATAAACTGCAGAAATATTATAAGCCAGAAAACTCCAGCATAACTCAAATTTGATGTGCCTGCTTCTTGACAGTCTCCTCCAAAATGCTCCATCTTCTCAGGGCCTCTGTACAATGCAAGGCATCAAAGCGCCTGCCACAGTTTAATTACATTTGCAAAGCATTTAGACCCATGCTGGCAACAAAGCTTTGAAGGCTGGCATTTTAATTTTACCCCTAAACATTCTATGAAACTTGGCGTTTAACACGAATATTTTGGCGGTATTCAAAGCCAATCATCTCACCAGGAGGTTCATGAGACATAATCTCTTAATTTCCCCTCCTATCATGTTCTCCAGAATTAAAATGTCTTTGCTTGGGCTGCAGCACCACACTGCACTGAAGCATGTGTTCAAGTTCAACTTGAGTCACCAAAAAACTACGCTGACTTTGGAGAGACTTTTATCGGTGATTCCACTGCTATCTGATCTAGTGAATTCCTTTTATTTCAAGAGGTGGAATATCCTGCTTCATCCTCTTCATCTTCCATCCCCAGGAATAAATAGAATTAGGCTGGAAACATCAGAATTTTTCATACCTTGAAAATTATCTGTATATAAAAATTGCATGCCTGTCTTGCCCTTCTGTGCATTTTTGTGTGAATGTCCTTGGTCATGGGGTTGGGTCCAAAATGCCATTATATGCTTGTGTTCATCTGAACAAAACAAAAAATTTTCTTTAATTCAGGAAGCTGAGAAGTGGTAGGGAGGTAGTCCAGGATTCCTGCACAGTGCTAGAGCAGCTATCCTTAATCACACTGGGCCGAATGGATTATTATAATCCAAACTGACCCTATTGGATTTACTGGGGTATATTAATATCCTACGCAACCCCCATGATATTCAAAATTCCTTCAACAAAAGGCAACTTCTTCAGCATTTGTACCATGTGAGACCATGTCCGTTTGTTGTGGATTGGAGTTTCCTCCAATCCATGACGGACACAACATGGGGAAACTAACAGTGTGATCTAAGCATGTCTACTCAGAAGTAAGTACCATTGTGTTCAATAGTACTTACTCCCAGGAAAATGTGTTTAAGATTGCAGCCTAAATTAATGAATGTACAAAAAAGTTTTGAATATCCCGAAGCACTCTATGAAGCCAAATTCAAAACTCTTGAGAACATAACTTGATTGTTTCAAGTTTCAAGCTGAAAAAACTGCCTTGTAGGTCTGATGCACTCAGTCACAACGCTGTGCAATCCAGTGACATGGTTATATGAGTCTTTGTTTACTTATGGCCCAGTTTGTAATCCAAATGGTCTCTTTCAGGAGCAAATGGTACTCCAAGAGTCACCAAGTAATTTCAGCATCCAGCTTTGCTGAGTTGTGGCAGGCATGGTGTTGTGAGAAAAATAGCTTGCCCAAGGCCACCAAGTGGTCAAAAAGATTCATTATGACCTCTAAGGGATTATGCTATGATTCTATTCTGCACCCGAAATAAGTCAGAGCCAGTGGTTTTCACGATGCATTTTTTTCCTCTAAAATGCCCAGCAAGTGCAATAACATTGACAAATGCAATGGCCTTCTAATTGGCACCGATGGACCAGAAGCTATCACCAAATCTGCACTGAATGCACTTTCACCCTCCAATACATCAGTGACCGCCATCTCCCGCTCATCAGTGTAACGAACAGAGCCTGCCTTGGCCAGGGCAGTGAAACAAGCAGGCTTCATTAGCCGAAATAATGAATGTTCCTCTAACCCAAGCACAGTAGAGAGCTCCAAGATAAAGAAAGGTGAGGGATTGCCTTGTATGCTTTCTCCTTACCTGTTCAAATAGGTATGGAAAAACACTCCCACATCAGGTTCTATATGTAGTATATCCTTAATCAACAGTGAGCCCTTTCTGAGAAGGGATCGCACTCATTCACCTTCCTCACAACTCTCAGTGGCAGAATTGGAATGCCTTCACCCTGAGTTGGCCACCAACCTGCCCATGACCTACAGTACCTCCTATGCTGAATTTCTTTCACTGAACAAAAGGTGACAGATAAGTGGAAGAATTGGGGTGCCTCACACTATGTTGACCACTGCCCAGGGTGACCATATGTCATAACCACAAAAAGAGGACAAGGCCCTCCAAATGTAAGACATGCAAGAAAAATGTATGACATGACAAAATAAAAGCTATAAACACTCACCTATATTGTTTTCATGCGGTTAATTTAAACACTGTATTGCTATTAATACTGTAGATATTAAATTTAAATAATAAAAAATTTAAATTAAATTTAATCTAATAAATTATAATCAAGCTGAGATTATCTGAGCCCTGAATTTATGAAGATATGTTGTGAGAAGCTGAGGTCCTCAATGTTTCTTTAACACTGTCCCTCTTTTATGTGGGGTGGTGCAGGAGGTAAAAGTGGGTAGAGAGCTTTGCTGGGAATATAAAGGAGAAGCATCAGATTTCAAGTCAGCCTGGCCCATTAAAAGGAGTTTAAGTGGATTTTCCTTCAGGAGCTCCAATACTGCTTTAGAAATAAAGCTGCTTCCCAAATACTTTTTCTCCCTTCAGCCATTTATGAAACTGCAGAACTAGAGATTTTAATAAAAACACCCCAAGTGCTAACAAAAAGAGTTTGGTTGTGTATGTGTGTGTGTATTCCACAGAAATGTAGCCATATCTGACAAGCCCTTCGGGAGCTGCTCAAATTGCAACCTCTATTCCGCATTGCATTTATTCCTCCTAATGGCTCCTAAATGAGTATTTGCCAGCAAGCCTATTATGTGTCCATCATTCTCTGGTTTTGCCTCCGAGCACAGGCACTGTTCCTCCCTTTCCCCTGACCCTCTCTCTCTACCCCTTGCTTTTTCTTATTCTTTTCATCTGGCAATTTCACACTGCATGACAAACAGCCATTCTGCATGCTGCTTGGGTTGCTCACATAACCTGAGACTTCTCCTATCTTCCAAATGGGAATCCCTGGAGGAGAGACTTCTATGAGCTATAAATGGCTGCATTGGCAAGATATTTCCCCATGCAGACCCTGTGCATTACTTGTAGGGCTGTACATTTGTAGTGTCACTGTACTGAAATTCGTTAATTTATTGGAGGGGAAAACATAGATTTTATACCTGCAAAAGAAAAAGTACAAAAACCAACTTAAGGGGCCACCAGCAACCACATACTGATCCAGGGCAGTACTCCATTGCTTAGAATACTGCTTCTTCATGGGAAAATGATGCTTAGGAGGTACACTTACTGGGGTACTAGTGAATAGTGGGGTCTTACCTAGTTCAAAACTTCTTTAACCTTATTTGTTACTCTCTTAGAATGGGTGGTGCAGGAGGTAAAATAGAGTAAAGAGTTCTGCTATGAATACAAAGGGAATAACAGGGAAGTAGTGCCTCGTGGGCATTGCCTAGTGGATAAAGTGTTCACTCCTTTCCCACTCCTGTTCCACTCTCTTCTCTGTTTGGACACACATTACCAGGGGAAAGGATTGACAGTTTGCTCTCCCACAAGCAATCAGGTTAGGTAGAGGGGCTCCCTGGGCAGAGAACATCTTCCCAGGACAATACTAAATCTCAGAGGTCTCTATCAAAATCAGTAGCACCATAGCTGCAAAAGCCTTTGCTTTCAAAGCCACATCTGGCTCTGAAGGCAAGGAGGAGTGTAATAAAATAAATTACTATTTCTTTATCTCTTTAAAATATTTATGTGCTGTCTTTCAATTAATATCCAAATGAAACATAATGCAGTATACAGTTTACAGTATAGCCCAGGTGAATCATTGCCATGACCAAGATGGAGACTGCTGAGTGGGATGTATATAAAATGAGCGGCTGTGGGTGGTGCCAGCGGTTAAGGCACTGAGCCTGTTAACCAGCAGGCCAGGGTTCGAGACCCGGGTTGGCCCCACAAGACAGGGTGAGCTCCTGACCTTAGCCCAGCTCTGCAACGCAGCTGGATCCAATTGTACTGGCTCTGCCTTTCCATTGGACTAATTCAGTGGCGTGGAGAGGGGGGATTTGCTGCTTGGGTAACAGCCTATCCTCCATAAAAATCCAATCCAGGCTTTCGTGCTTCGCATGCAGCGTATACAGCACTGAGCACGATACCATAGTCTTCCAAGACTGACGGAGGCCTGCTTAAGCTTAAGCAGTGCCTTGGAGATGGGTTATACAACACAAGAGTCTGAAAGGAAGAGACAACCCTGTTCTGAAGCCCTAATATTGTTCACCACAAGGCGCTTCTACACACAGGCGCTTCTACACACAGGAATTGTTGGGTAGATATGAATAAAAATTGGTGTTGACCTTGAACTAAATTCCACAGAAATCATTCCATTTGTCCCTTTTTGGGGATAATCTATTTTCGTGTCAAATCCAAAATATAGGATAATGCAAGCATGCAAAAACAAGTGTTTTTAATATGATTTTAATGAAAAAATGCTAATCATGCCAGACGATTTTAACATTTCCGTAAATTAGTATGACAATTTGTATGACATGTTTAAAACATAAAACAATTTGGCTTCAGAGTAATAATAATATACAGGAATGAATATAATAAAATCCTGTTTGGTTTTTTAAAAAAAAATAGGTTATAATCCTGTACACATTTATCTGGGAGTGAGCCCCATTGAATTAAATGGATTTACTTCTAAGGGTACAATCCAGAGTAACTACGGGAAGTCCTTGCTCTGACATAAAAACAATTTACTCTGGATAGCAATATGTATTTTCCATAAGCTTTCACTAGGTGGTGCCATAACTATGTCATTGTAAATGTCTCTTACGTGCTCCTGTAGTTACTCTGGATTGTAGGTACATTTTCTATACTAAATTGGGTTTTACCAGTGTGCGTTTTTGAACATGTATATGCATTTTAGAATATTTTCCTCCACATTTCCTCCACCCAAAAATGCCTTCCCATCATGTGACAATTATCTCGGGCTGCTCTCTGCTGGTATCGTACTGGTGTGGAAGTCCTGTGCTGATGGACATGGCAGACATCTCTGCCTGATTTTGCAACTCTCAGTACAACCACAGCAAGTGCACCTGGGCTCATACAACTGTGCTGTTAAGCTATAAGCTACTCTTATGCACTGGAAACAAGTATCTCTACTAATAACACAGTTTGGCATGTAAGGAAATAGAGGCAAGGGTAAAACTGAAAAAAAGTTAAGGATGTTCTTTTGGGGATAATAATACAATTGCAGGGAAGGAGAGTCAAAAATTATAGACTGTATTTTGTTTACTCCAAGTTAGGAAGCTTTTATGATGAGGCTTTTACTCAACATAATCAAATGTGCTGTGACAGCAAGGTGTGGCTGTTCATAGAATATTCCCAGAAATGAAAGCCAAGGATATCTTTTTCTAAGTCATTCTGCTTATGCTTGTGAGTATGTGTGTGTGTGCAAGTGCAAATGCTCTCACAAATTAAAAATGTGACCTCCTTCAAGTCTGTGGGATCTACAACCTCTTGCCATCAGTCCATGTCTGCTTCCAAAGTGTGGTACTGATTTGCGTCATGGTCTCCTGGCAGGCACCCAGCATGAATTGCATGTGTTAATGAAGCATCTTGCACAACCTAATAAAAGAAATAAAAAGTTTATAAGACAACATAGACTATGCCATTCAACTTCATAAAGCTCTTGAAACTTTTAAGTAATATAAAATTATATATATATATCTACATAAAAGCTTTGGCCTGTGTGGGTGTCCACACATTCTGTGTCAATCATGCAGACTGAGGGTTCTATTTCCATGTGTCTCTGTGGCAGAAAAGGCTGAGGAAAAGGACTGTCACCATTAACATTTCAGCTATCATTTGTAACTGTCTTGGGGGAAGATAACAGGGCAGGATGAGAACAGGCTGGGAGGCAACTGAGGACAGCCAGTGAGGAGAGAAGAGGCAAAAGGACAGTGGAGATGCTGGAAAGGAGATGGTCTTTTAATGATGAATATTGTTATACTCTACCTCCACAAGCAACAGCTGCAAGCTGTTACTAGTATTAAAAACAGATAAAAACTAAAATTCCAAACACCTAATCCCATTCTCAGTAATAAAAGAGCAACTGAGACTCAGCAGCAAGAGTATAAATATAAAAACATATGGATAACTTATATGCACAACACATAACTTGTGCAAATATATAAATACACCAGCTGGTAATGTTGCTGCAAGGAAGATGCCACCAAGTCAGCCTTTTCTTTCTGTTGCAATCTGAGCAGCCTGTTCCACTGTAGTTGTACGTTTAAGACAAAGAACCTATGCACAAGGAACAGGGCTGGCCCATCCAGGAAGCCAGCTGAATCAGATTCCTCAGGCTGCTGATTTATCTCTATCCACCTATCTGCCCCCACTACTTATTCCATTCCCTGGACTAGGAAAGGGCGACAGAGAGCAAGAGGAAATGTAAAGGGAAGAGAGTGCTGAGCAAGAACCCTGGAGAGTAGAAGAAGCATTGGTTGGCACATAATCAGTAAGGGAGACATGCCACTTCAGGCATCAGGTTTTCAGCTCCCCACATATACAAGGATCTCTCAACACAAAAGTTCATTTGATTATTTCATTTGATATTCATTTGATGTCACCAACAGTATTAAAGGAAGTAGTGGTGCAGGACTCAAATGGGATGGCTGTCCTTGCCAGCCTAGCTGATGTCACTAAAGCCCATCTCTTGCATCAGTTAAGCTGAGGGACAAGATCAGGACAAGCCCAACCTGGAGAGGAAAATGAGCCTGGGGACACTGCAACCATACTACCTTTACTCTGGTCCTTATCCTTTGCTACTACAGAGTTTTATCAAATCTTCACAAACCTGATGCTCCAGCTCAAATCGGGAAGAAACACTGAGTTCCCCACTTTTAAGTGCCCACAAGGCAGCTTCACAGGAATAGTTTGCAAGGCTACTCTGAAGAGAGCCCTGAAAGATTATTAAAGCAATCCATCTTAATTAGACTGAAAACCATGACTGGCCTAACATAATAATGCTTCATTGACAATTCCCATTTATTGAGGAAAGGCTGCATACCTCCCTCTTCCATGCCGTCATTACTCAAACAATATTTTCCTTTCATATCTCTCTTACTGCAGAATTGCTAGAAGTTCTTCAAGATGGATAACACTTTCCAAAATGAAAGAATAGCCTTCTTCCCGGTTTAACCCTTTGTTCTAGGGGCCAGGATCAGACACCATGAACATGCAGAGTGAGAAAATGTATCCTCACAAAGTAATGTATCCTCACAAAGAAAATTTATCCTGGGTGAGAGTTGTCAATTTTAGTTTCTGGCAATCGGAACAACCAGTAGAAGGAATGCTGCTCCAGATGGTCTCCTGAATGGAGAGTTCAAATGATGCCACTGGAAGGAGAGCAATGAAATAAGATTGTTTGGAGTCCAGTTTATTATCCAGGTTATTATGTGGATGAGAACCAAGATGGTATAGTGTTTAGGGAGCTGGACTGAGACATAGAAGATCCAGGTTCAAATCCACCCTCAGCTATGAAGCTTCTTCAGTGACCTTGGGCCAGTCACTCACTCTCAACCTCATCTACCTCATAGGGTTGTTCTGAGGATAAAAAGATGAAAGCTTTGTAAATTGTAAAAACCACTTTGGGCATTTGCTTTGGCATGGGAAAGGCAGGGTATAAATCCTATGAATGAATGAGAAAAGGATAAAAAATGGTACAAACTTAAAAATAACATGACAGAGTCATGAGATGAGATGCGGTACTTACTTTTCTCTTGCCATTTCCTGGAAAGTCCTGTCTACCATATACCCTTTTACCATATACTCTGAAGAAGTATTGAAATTTTCCAGGCTTATTGAACACCAAAGCTGACTAATCCTAGCTACCATGGGTGTCAGTAATAAGTATCCAATCTCAAGAAATATTTTGGAAAGTATGGTATCTCATCCAAATGTTGTCGTAGCTGGTTGTGGTACTTCTGTGCCCTCTCAGGTTTTCTTTGCTTTGAATTACTACATGGATGGGTCAGTGTTAAAAACAGTGTGAGAAATACATATATTTGAAAGATAGAAACTGAAGCAACCAAGCCTCTCAATTCAAGTTCATTCAGTTCCTGATTTTTTTTTATTTAAAAACCCTTTACTTGTTGAGAACATCCCTTAATGAGGTGCTTAATTAAAAAGGGAAAATATTCCATCACAAAAATTGTTTCAGGAAATTATTGAGAACTGAGGAACACAACCTGACCTAGTACTATGGCTTTTACCAAGTAATGAACTGGACCACTTGTGGTAATATAGATCCTCCAATTAATAGGCAATCAATTTTAATATCTTTCAGAGACTTAATTTTAGAATTCTTTCTTGCCTCATTTATGTTCAAAAAGCAATGCCTAGACTGTGGCAAAGCTTAACAGTAGAGCAACATTTCCCAAGATTAAAGCTTAATTAAGTCAATTACTCTTCTCCTGCCATCCTGCAGAGGAAAAGGTTAAGGTAAATTTAAATAGGCCACCTTGATCCCCACATTATTCACAGAGTCATTGACATATGGGATCCATGGCAATCTGTGGTCTTAAGTACAGCATGGGTATTATCCACATCTTGGCCCGACTTTTCTGAAATCAGATGAATTACTTCAACATCATTGAACCTGTAATTACAGCTACCTATGTGTTTTGATCTGCAATTCAGCAGCACATAGATTTACAATCGAAACCCATGTCTGGAGTCACAAATCAAGAGGCATTTTAATTATTAACTCTGTTTTTATGGCTCTTGTAAGGACAAAAGTGTTTTGAGAGAGTTATAACTCAGTGGCAGGCCACATACCATGTGTGGAGAAGGTTCCAGGTTCAATCACAGTAACAAAGAAATCTTCAGATATCAGAGTTGGAGAGGCCTTCGTTTGAGGGCTTGGACAGCCAGTGCTAGTCAATCAGTGTATAAAGTATTGAGCGAAATAGATCAGTGGCCTATAATCATATCCTTGAACATCTACACACTTGTTTGATGCATTGCACACTATTGGATGTGGTGCTCTTGCTTGAAATTAAGTAGTCATCCTCTAGCAAACTAACTGTGGGTGCAATCCTAAGAAATTTAGGCTGGCCTAATTCACCTGGCCTTTCTTTCCGTATGCCTGTGTACTGCCTTAATCCCCAGGAATGGGGCAGAAGTGTCTTAACTGCAATTTTGTAACACAATTTTGAGTTTTAACAAACACAGCCAGGTTTTAGGACAGCCTAAATGGAGATTAGGATTGCAGCCTGTGTGAATTGAATACTTTGTGCCAAACTCTGTGATGATGCGGTAAATATTATATTATTTATATTCATTTCAAGATCTAGCTTATTCCAGATATCTAACTTTCTGAAATCATTCACAGTCACTAAGGTTCTGCTTATGAAAGCTGATTCCGTAATAAATGTGATAATCTTGAAGGTGCCAGAGAACTCATGTAATTTTTTCCAAGACTTTTCTTTTCTTTCAAAAATAAGTAAATCCTCTCTTGGATATTACAATAACAAGTAAATTCTCAGACATTCCAAATACTGCAAGATTTGAACCTCTCCTGCATGTACAATCTAATGCTGCCACTGCTTGGACAGATGTACCATAAGAATAGCACAGTCATACAAATCCTTCCTTATCTTTACCTAACAGCCCTTGAATATCCAAACTATGGAAGATCCATCCAAATAAGACAGGCAAAAAACTGCATGATCACAAGTCCTATAGCTTAAGCAGCTATTAAGCAGCAATGATCCATGACGATTTCTTTTTCGAGAAAAATTATAGGATGGGTGTGGATAGGAGGAGAGGGATGTAGAAAGATATACTTTGGGAAAGGAACAGAAAGTGATTTCTTCTAGCATTCTTAATGCCAGGTCAAGATCTTTAAACAATCTTTCTATCTTCCCGGCAGGGGTTGTCAGCCATCAAAAAAATAATGACGGAAAAAGCTTGTTTTGAAGAGAGAAATGGGAGGAGAAAGAATGAGCACAGGCATTATCAACAGCTCAGTGGGCATGTGGAAATGTGTCAGTCACTGTCAAGAGCAGGAGAAATTAAAAGGGAGTGAAAGAAACCATTGGAAGGAGGAGAAAAACAGTGATTGGTGTGTCAACTGCTTTGCAGAATATTGGACATCCCTTCTTTATCACAGATGATTCTCAAGGTTATTCTAGGTGAGTCTACATAATAACAGAAAAGTAGCAGCAACCCCCCCACCCAATATACTGTCTTTTTATGAGGTGACTCCATATACAGGAGAGGGATGTGCATCTGGTAGAACACAGGTCATCGTGAATCATATCTTATCCCAGTGAGTAATTCTAAATGGCTACTAATAAAAGTAATTTATTTCTTGTGGCCATGAGTAGAGTAAATCCATGCACCATACTCATCTGACCCATAGTGATCATGCTGTGCTATTGACATCTGGTACAGTACATGATGTCTTTCACACAGATGCAAATTAGATTCATGCTGAAGCAATCATATCCCTTACAGTATGGTCATATTTACATTTTCCAGACTATACACAGATTATTCAAACCGTATTCAGAATACACTAGTTTCCCAAGGACATTCATTCCAAATTGACAAGATTTTTGCAATTTGACAAAGAAATTATGCTGAAACCTGGGCTTGACTCTGCTTCATTGTGGAACTGATTCTTTTGCCCACATAAACTTATTAGAAGGGCTGCAGTGGCTCAGTGTTAGAATACAGTGTGTTATGCCTATGTGAAATGTAAAGACAGGCTATGGAGAAATTTAGTACTGAACAAGGTACACCTGTAACCAGAACTGCCTCTGTGATTACCTACAGGTGAACCTAATCTCTGTAAGCCATTATGATTGGTCAATACGTAATTTGTATCTGTATAAAAGTAAGTGTATGCTCTAGTAGCTTTGGGGGAATATACATGGAATGCATCAGGAGTCTTTGCCCCTCAAGGCTATATCTGGATGCATGTATTTTCTGTTGAACACCTTATATCTATGATTTACAATATATTATATGCTTGGACTATATATTGGCTTGCTGTCTTCCTTCAGTGGGAGGACCAATATTGCTTAACACAGTGCTTACCAAATGGACAGTCAGAATACTGGCAGTTTAAGACCAGAGTTTGAGACCCCAGAGTGCTGCAAGACAGAGTCACTGGCCCAGCTCCTACCAACCTAGCAGTTTGAAAGCATGCAAATGCAAGTAGATTAAATAGGTACCATCCTGGCAACAGACCCCTGCAACAGACCAGCTAGTATCCCCATGCCACATCCATCATGGATTGGATGAAACTCTAATCATAAGAAGCAGACAGCATCACTACATGGTACAAATGCTGAAGAAGTTGCCTTTTGCCCCAATAATCTTATTATTAGAATATTATTCCTGATATTTTCCAATTTGATTACTGTACCTTTGTAAAATTCAGGAAAGGGAGGTTTCAGGTGTCTTTAACAGCCTTATAATGTATAGTAAACTAATTTAAGGTATAACTGGATGAAGGTAGTAGCAGAACATAGTAGAACAGGTAAAATATCTAACCAATTCCTAAGATTTACAGTGGTGCTTCACATAAAGAGCTTAATTTGTTCCAGAGGCTCTTTAAGTGAAATGCTCTTAAGTGAAGCGGATTTTCCCATAGGAAATAATGGCAGCTCAGACAATTGGTTCCACAACCCAAAAATATTCATATAAAAATATTAACATCATTAAAAATGATGACAAAACACTGGAATTGAATTCAAAACATGCATTCAGTGTGCATGATCCTATGAAGTCTATTTAGGCTGCAATCCTAAAGACACTTTCCTGGGAATAAGCCCCATTTAACACAATGGGGCTTACTTCTGGGTAGACATGGTTAGGAGGTTGCAATCAAAGACACTTTCCTGGGAGTGAGCCTCATTTAACACAATGGGACTTACTTATGAGTAGACATGATTAGGAGGCTGCATTCAAAGACACTTTCCTGGGAGGCTTATCTGGGCTGCTGCTAGAAGGGCACCCTCAGGCAACTGAGGTTAGGGACAGCTGCCTCTGTCACCCTCAGGCATCTGAGGGGCAGTCAGAGGCAGCAGCGCTGGCTGGCAGCCCTTTTAAGAAGCCTCCGTGCTGAGCGTCAGGGCTGCATAGCACACATGCCCATAGTGCGCTTGCTTGTTAAGTGAAGCGGAACTTGTTATGTGAAGCAATATTTCTTGGAAATTTTTGCTTGTTATGAGCGGTACCTCTGTACATCTACTTTAAGGATTTTTTGTGTGTTTTATTTTGGTGATTGATAATTTTCAAAAGGAAACTTTCCTACCAAATCTGAATATTATCCATGTGTTCACAATAATGTCAAACCAGGTACTGACCTGGCTTCAGATGGAATAATGGATGTGGGTAAGCCCCCCCTCCCCCCCAAAAAAACCCACAAAAAACCCTGTAAGGTAGATTAGAGTGAGCATGAGGGTGCAAACCTTACCAATTTATGTCAGCACAACTCACCCACTTCCATTCCTGTGGTGGAGTGGGAAGGATGGCTCATGACTATGCACTGGCCTAGCCCATCCACTACCCCACTGCCGGGAATGGCACAGAAGTGGCAAAACTTGTGTGTTTTGCAGCACCCTCAGGCCAGCACAGGACTTGTGCCTGGGCTTATGCCAGCCTAACTAGAGGTTAGGTTTGTAGCCTGAGTGACTTGCCCAAGTTGATCCAGTGGGCTTCATGACCAAGAGGATTTGGTCCTGGTCTCCTCAGTCCAAGTACAACCATTAGTACTTCACCACACATGCTGAAACAGACACTGAAAAAAACTCAGATGTAGCAAATCTTGAATAAAGTTTTATGTCATGCAACCAAAATCAATTTTCATATTTTTATAGCAGCCATTTTGTGCTGATATAATTTCCTTTAAAGAATTTAGGAGAAGACGATTTGTTTTACAAGGCAATACATAGGACTGCATTGAACAAGTAGAATAAATCATCTTCTAAAT
Organism: Cryptoblepharus egeriae; assembly: GCA_030015325.1. Lineage (NCBI taxonomy): Eukaryota > Metazoa > Chordata > Lepidosauria > Squamata > Scincidae > Cryptoblepharus > Cryptoblepharus egeriae. The sequence continues at coordinate 62,400,904 of JAREYC010000001.1, read as the reverse complement.
TATATTGCCAGTCTATTCAATGGGGTTTATGCCCAGCTAATGTATGGAGATTTAAACCTGACCCTCAAAAGATCATGACTGTTTCTTCAAAGTCAAGATCTTCATTCATGTGCAAAGGTTTTAATTTCACCCCTCATTCTTCTGCCTGATTAGTCAGGAATGGATTATAAGTGATTGATGGGGATGAAGCAACTGCAAAAACCCAACAATCAGCCAGAGTGAGAAGTAAAATCAGGACAGCAGAGACTTCGCATTTTGGCACGTTTTGCTTGGAAAGCAAATAAAAGGCCTTTGAGCTGGACTGCAGACTGACAGCTAATGTTATTTAGGGTGAAATCCTAACCTAGGCCACCACAACTCACTGGTCTTCCCATTCCCGTGGTGATGTAAGGAAGACATTTCTGCACACTGGCGTAACCATTCCCAAGGAGTGGTGCAAAAGTGTCTTATGGCACTTTGGTGACACCCCAGGTCAGAACAGGACTTATGCCAGGGCTTAATCCGGCCTAACTGGAGGTTAGGATAGCAGCCTTAGGGACCAAACCTATCCAGTTTTCCAGTGCTGAGGCAGCTATGCTAGCGATATGTTCTGCATCCTGTCACAAACACCTCCTCCTGAAGACACCTCCAGTCACAGACATCTCCTTAATGTAAAGGAATATTTGTTTCCATATCTTTGAGCTGCATTGTGGCTGCATCACTGCTGGAAAGTTGAAGAGGACTGGGGCTGAAAGGACTAAAAAACAAAGAACATGGGCTCTGAGGCTTTGTAAGGAAGGGGTTCCAGTTTTGTTCCATTCATGTGGAATTTTAGAGGGAAACTGTAGTTGTTAATGGCCTACAGTCAAGATAATCGGATGAGTTGCAAGTCGCTTTCTTATTGCCCAATTGTCCTTCGCAGGCATTCCTTCTGAGTAGATGCTGATACAAAGAATGCCATTGCAAAAGCGTCATGCAGCACTTTGTGACAGCCGAAAAAGAGGCCCTTGCAGGAAGACCTGCACAAATCCTCATGGACTTCTCCAGCTGTCAGAAATGCTCCCCCCAGTGCTTATATAAGTCTCATGCCAAGTGGCAAGGAGGTGTTCTAGGATGGGGAAGGGTGGAATGGGGCATGTGGAAGGAGGGGCAGATCAGGCTTAGGAGGGTTACAGCAGAAGTTCCTGCCAGATCCTATCTCCCAGTCCTAATCCACAACCCACTTCCAGTTAGTGTTTGTGAAACCAAGAGGGTCTTGATATTTTTATAGTTTCAGAGGTTTAGGGAGCCCTTCGGAAGCATCCAAGGAGCTCCCCGCATGGCTGCTGTCACCAGTAGATACAATGAAGCCCTGTTGCTCCTTGCAGGGGTGGGAATCCTGGGGATTGTTTCACTGCATTCCCCTATCCTTTAAAGGGGAAAACGCAGAGCTCCTCATACTGGGGCATCACTATGCTCCAGTTTGAAAACCGTTGTTCAATGGCTACAACATCAAAAACAACATTAAATGCCAATGTCATTTTAAATCTGAACAGGTAGGACTGATCCAAGCACACGCATTGGTAAATATGGAGGGATAAGAGAAAATATTTTCCATTTTCCTTCTCAGCCTCCCATCAAACCCCTCCCCCACCAAAAAACCCATGAAGTACCATCCTGTTTTTGTATAGCAACATGGCATGCCAGGGAAAAGAATAGGACTGCTCCCTGAAATTGGTGATGACTAACAGCCTGATCCAATGCTGCCTCAGCGGTGGTGCCAGGTGTCACAAACATGATATAATGAAGTTTGCACCCAGAGAGTAAATAGTTCTGTAGGAGAGGCCTGTGCCACACCACTGATGCCACAGTCAGAACCCTGGTCACTGGCAGACTGTTGGTAAACACTGAGTGGTACAGGGGCATGGAAGGGGCATTCCTGGGTGGAAAGAGTACAAAATGGGGGAGCCAACCAGGAAAAAGTTAAACTAGCAGAGGCAAACTGTACACATGCCCCAAATCTTATCCCCTGTGTCAGGTTTGACAGCCCAACATGGGCCTTCTGGAATCTACACCAGTGAAACTGCTGTCACAGACTTAAGAAGCCCCATTGGAGTGTAACTCGGGGTAAGGAGATGAATGTCAATTCCAGACAGGATGTAGAGGTAGACATTTGAAGCTGCTGCTCCCACACTTGATAGGATTGAATCATGAGCCCTTCATAGACATGATTGGGTGAGAAATTATTCATTTTTGTGTCAAAAAAGAGGCCAAAATGAAGACACAGGCTACATGGAGACTCACACTGTAATTGTGTGATTCTAACCTGTAAATTGGTCAATATTTGAGATAATCTCCAAAAATGCATGGAGTTGGGTTAAACTCCATGGATTTTTGGAAATTATCTCCAAAACTGATTGACTGTGGGCCCAATACTAACCACTTTAGGCCAGTATAACTCACCTGTCTCCCCATTTCTGTGGTGGTGTGGGGAGGCTGACACATTTCTGTGCACTGGCCTAACCCCCCAGGAGTGGCTGAGAAGTGCCTATGGCACTTTCGTGACATGCAAGGCCAGCATGAGACTTGTGCTGGGATATATGCTGGCCTAACCAGGGTTTAGGATTGCAGCCTAAGTACTTAGCATCACATACTTCACCCTCTGACATATACAGGGTGATACAAAATGAATGGGACAAAAAGGCAAGCAACCTTACATCTTTTTGTCCCATTAATTTTGACTCACCCTGTAGTCTGGGTCTCAATGGTGGCCTTTTTTCTCCTTTCCTCCCTACTATGCACTCCATTCTGCAGAAACTGTGTGTGAGTTCTCATTAAAAACGAATGGAAGAGAAACTGTTCCTCTCTCCTGGGAAAACTTAGGATGATGCATCTGCTCCCCTGTGGTGGGTCTCATGCTGATCAAGTAACTTCTGTAAAAGACAAGACACATGAGTTGGCTGAATGCTGCAGCTCTCCAACTAAATGACTGTGATAAATGGGTCAGCAGGATCACCCAAACAGCAGATATTTCGTGTACAAAAATACCATTGATACAGTTATTGTGAGGAATAGAAGTAGCTACAATAAATGGTTTCCCCATTTACAACACAATTCTATACTGCTCTGAAATATAGTTTACAGTCTTCAGTAGGGCTTACTTCCTAAGTATACATATTATAGCATCATTTCAGTCCTTTCCCATGCATGCTTACTTGAAAGGAGGTCATAGATTTCAATGGGTCATACCCCCTGAATTCAGTAGGGCATATCCAAGACAGAGGTTTGCTACTGTTTAAGCTTGTTGCATATATTTACTCCTTCTCCCACCTTTTATCCGCCTCCCAATATTGAGAACTGAAAAGGCACACCCAGTAATTTACCTGCGCTCACCCCCACTTTGCCCCATACTAGCACATTGGGGAACACTGTATATTTTTACACTACAGCCTTGCAAACTTTCTCTTTCCATACTTATAAACTTAAAACTTCTGGGGGGAAAGCACTACCTGACCATGCCCATTGAGGGTGATGATAAATAATTGACATCAGATCACAAAACAAGGAATGTCACCAGCACCCGTCAAGCAGCAGACATTCAAGAAACATTTCCAACCTGCCCTGGAGATTTAAAAATAAATCAAGGACTTGTCTCATCAGCTCAGACTGACAGACACAGCATAGAGTGCGTCCAAGGACTCTGGTATCCAGGCCAGGATTTTGTTTGGTTCCTTCTCCTACCATGGGATAATTGCTGTTAGTTAATGACATCTGAGGGTAGATTCTTACGACCATATTTTCCAGAACTCTGGACTTCTTGCTTGAAAATTGGTTGCCTGAGAGGGCTCCCAAATGCATTTTGCTCTAGCATGCCCAAACTGCCATATGGATTTCCATCAGGAGGAAAATTGCAAACACTAACTACAAAGTAAGTTTCTTTTTTGACTCTGCTCTAACCATGGTTTCCTACTGACACAGAAACAGCTTGGTTTGCTCTTTTGCCTATCACAGCCTCTTGATCAGCAGAAATCAGCCAGTGTAACTTTTTACAACATGGCAATTACAACACTTTCATCTACTAATCTGTGTTGCCATTCAAAGCACAATCAAGTCATTGTTCACAGCATAACTACAAAAGCCAGTTGTAAGTTAGATACTCTAATTCCATAATGTTCTTGATTATAATTTGAAATAGTAATTGTGAGGAGCAGTTAATCTATTATTCAATCAAAGCAAGTCCTTCCCTGCTTACTTTTCTTCAGCAGCCCTTCACTCAACCACCAGACCACGCCTACTGCTTCTTCTCACAACTTACCAAAAGGCAGACTTTGAGCACAATCCTAAACATGTCTACTCAAAAGTAAGCTCCATTGTGTTCAGTGTGTCTTACGCCCAGGAAAGTGTCTTTAGGATTGCAGTCTTAGCCAAGAGGTTGAGTGGCCTAAAGAAAATGATATTCCAACCCCTTATTTGGTGAAGTACTGGATAAGGGGTGTTCCCACACTCCCTGAATTGGGGAAGCAAAATGTTACCAGTGGCACTAAAATTATTTATATTGGGGAACTAATGAAGGAGCTTCAGGATATAAATAAGCTCTTTCCATCATTTATCTTCAGGCGAGAAGCTGTCAGAGTAACAATTTATGTTCTGGAAGAGGTGCAAAGACCAACATCAGCAAGAATGAATGCAGGGCAAGAAAGTGTATCCAAGTTACAAGAGATTTATAAAGGAACATGTAATTCAAAAGACATCAGTTACATTTTATTAATAATATGGTAAAAAACCAGCACAAACAAAACACCACACCAATTCAATAAAGCAGTCCATAAACTCAGAACAGGTGCTTTTTGGGTACAATCCTTACCTAGGCTGGCACAACTCACGGGTCTTCCCATTCCTGTAGTGATGTAGGGAGGCAAGTGGAGGTTTGTGCACTATCCTAACCTTCCCACAGGAGTGGCACAGAAGTATCTTATGGCACTTTTGTGACACCCCTAGGTCAGGATAGGACTTATGCCAGGACTTAGGCAGGCCAAAATGCAGGTTAGGATTGCAGCGTTTATGTGTAATGTTGGTAGCTTGTGTTGTGTGTGTAGAAGTATAACTGGTGCACCAGAAGGAAAGAAAAAATAATTTTCAGGGAAGGACGTTTGGGAATGTCCCATCTTTTACATTGACCCCAAGCTGAGACAGAATAAGTGCTGTAGAGGGAAAGGGAAAAGAAAATTTCAAGGCTTGTTTACAGCTACCTGTACTCAATATATTTGGGGAGCGCCTTAGTGGGGAGTTCTAGAGGGTTCAAAGCAACTTGTTGAAATTCTTGACACAACACAGGGATTGTTGAATCAGGCAGAGTGACAACTTGCTTGCAATATTTAAAGGACTTTAGAGTGGGCAGTCCTGTGGGGTAAGCATATTAACCTTGCGATGAAACAAGAAAGGGACTGTGGAGTCTTCTGCATTGGTGTGTTATTAAGTTGGGTTGTGAAGGGATTCAGAATGGGCATTGATGTACCTGTTCCTGGTACACAAAAAAGGGTCGCATTTCTAATTAAAATGCAGATGTGCATGACACATTCCACCATGGGCACATTCAAAATGCAGAAACAGCTTCAACCTGGAGATTATGACAAGAGAATGTCAAACAGATACCAAGAGAAGGTGAAAATGACACTGAAATGGGATTACCAAACATGAAGATATGGAGAATGTAATGAAAGATTGCATTCAGAGGTGAGATGCCAAATGCAAATAATGATACAACCAAAAGATAGATCAAGATACGGAGTTATAAGCAGGATGCAGAGATTATGAATATTGATATGGAATAATTAAATTTGAGCTGCACTGAAAGGTTGCATAGTACATTGGAATGGGTTTATGTCTTCATTTCTATCAAGGTATGCAAGATATTGTATATGAAGGGAACTGAATGCATGCAAAAATGAAATAAACTCTAACTATAGTTTTAGGCCCATATCCTAAAGTCAAATTAAACCCTTTGCTCTGGAGCAGTTAAGATGACTTTCCATAAAATAACACTAGAGGCTGACATAACTGCGTGAACCCATACCTGCTCTGGATTTTGCCCTTAGTCTTAGTTTATAGTATAGACCAGCAGTCTCCAAATATTCAACCTTAGGACTCCTGGAGCTTTAACAATTGTGTAAAGAAGGGGATTTCAACAGGTGCAGCTTGTAATCATCCTAGAGCCCTGAAGTTGAAAGTCTGGAGGCTGACAAAGGTGTATTTTTAAGGGCAGGACCTCATCATGATACCTCAAAAGCATCCCTCCAAAGCCACTCTCCATTAAGGCTATAATTTTTAAAAAAATTCACTATGAATGTCTTCATTAGAGTGCTTTCCTCTCCTGCCACATACTTCTACTATGAAATTCATTATCCTTCATTTAAAGATCTAGCTCATTTCATTTCAAACTCTGAGTGGGTTGCAATCATTTGCAGACATGTTAAATACTGAAAAACAGGATTTCAAAATACTCCAATAAATCTCCGGACCAGATCAGAAGGAAAACTCTACAATCCTTCCAGACTAAGAGCAAAGTCCACAGTCCAGCTGAAATGTTTGCGGGAGTTCCTCTTCGCTGATGACGCTGCTGTTACTGCTCACTCTGCTGAAGACCTTCAGCAGACTGTTTTAGCAAAGCCTGCCAAGACTCTGGACTAACAATCAGCTTGAAGAAAACACAAGTCATGGGTCAGGGTGTGGATCCACCTCCCTGCATCACAATCTCTGAACATGAACTGGAGGTTGTCCATGACTTTGTGTACCTTGGCTCAACATACTCTGACACTCTCTCCTTAGATACTGAGCTGAATAAACGTATTGGTAAAGCAGCTACCACGTTCTCCAAGCTTACAAAGAGAGTATGGCTTAATAAGAAGCTGACATTAACAGCACTTGGGAAAGTTGATGGACTAGGATAGACATTAACAAATACCCCTAAGCAAGTTTCTCAGCTTGGCTTCCATTCACCTTAAGGTCCTTTGAAAGAGTTTCAAAGGGAGAACATGATTACCTTTTCAGTAGAAGAAATCAAGGAACTCTGCTCTTCCCAGCACTTCAACTTCACCGTCCACGAGTAGCTCCCTATTAACTACACCTGTATACAATAATAGATACTATGAGCTACCTATTTCTAATTAGAAAACACAAGATCCTGTATGCAAGAATTTGTGAGGAAAAAAAGCACTGATCAGATAATACAATCTGCTTACAAGAACTACAAAACACACACAGCTTTGTTGTTGTTTCCAAGGGTGTTTGAATTTAAGATACCTTGGGGGTGATGAATCCAAAAAAGAGATTGGGTTTTTTTGTCCTATTGGCTTTATGTTTGTGGGTATGACACCTTTTATGTTGATTCAATCAGTTTTCTCATGAATCAGCATAAAAAGTGTCTATGTTATATCTCCAAAGCCTGAACTAATTGGGCACAACTGATGCAATTTTTTGGATTCAGCACCCCAAATATATATTTTAAGACAGCAAAATGCGTTTAGGCTTGTGTTAAATATGTACATGCAATACTCATGTGTTGGTTTTATCTCTGTACAGACAACAAGTGGTAATATATGAATATCCACTTTCGGATATTTTACGCTAGACAAATTTTCCTGAAAGAGTTGGGAACAATAGACTGAAAATTAATTAGAACAGTGTTATGAACTCTTGGGAATCCCTCCCCCCAGTGCTTTATTTCTGGGGGGAAAGGTGCCAGTACTCACCATCAGGGCCTCCAAGAGAAATTTTGTAAGGCGGTACAAAACCCATCTGAGGCCCTTAAGACTTGCAAAATTATTTTGAAATTTTTTTAAAAAATTGAGGCTAATTAATGTGTAACAAACTTCAGCAAGTGCTCATTTATTGATCATATAAAAATTATGTTAATACATACTGGTATTCAAGTAATGTAACAATATAAAATACTAAAATCTTATCAAGGAAAAAATTAGAAAAAATTTAACTATTTAATAAATGCTTTTCTGGCTTTCTTATGTGCAAAATTTCTAATAACACTACAAAAATCAACTTGTCTGGCAATGTTAGACTCAGTGGTTAGTCTTGCTAGGTCAACAAGTCGAGTTTGTGACATAGTAGACTGCAAATAATTTTTTATAAGTTTAAGCTTACTGAAAGATCTTTCAGCAGATGCTACTGTAGCTGGAATTGTCAACAATATTTTCAAGCAAATACAAACATTTGGAAATAATACACAGTTTGTATTCAAATGGTCCTTCAGTCATGGGCCCCTCCATAGCTCTTGGGCCCCAGAACAATGTACCTGCTGGACCCCCCCCCCCCACCCCACCCCACCCCACCCCACCCCACCCCCCATAGGCCCTGCTCACCATAGTGGTGTTGCTAGTCATCCCCATATGACTAATTATTAATTAGCTCCTCGGGTGGGGCAGGTGGTAAAAAGTGCCTAAAACCAGTGAATACTCTCAGAAGAAACCCTGCTTCCCCCCCTATAGAAATCCTCTGCATCATAGAACCCAGATCTTTTTCATAGAACCCTTTTATAAGACTCCAGGTGGATCACCCTCTGTGCGTCCTGTAGCATTAGATATTTTACACTGGACTCAATATCATGAGTGTGGAGTAAAATATTTAATGATACAGAACACACATAGGATGATCCACCTGTGTCTTATAAAAGCTAATCTTACTCCCAACCCAAAAAGTTAATTGAGGCTTGAATCCTATATACATTTCCAGAGGGTAAGTCCCAATGAACTCAGCAAAGCTTACTCTGGAGTAGACATGAATAGAATCATGCTGTTTGTCAGCTACTACAATGTATATAAGTAGTAATAATTTTTTTTAAAAAACCCACAGAATTCTGTTGTTTCTACTGATCCTTACTGTAAAAAAGATACTCTGTTTGTGGCAGGTTTTTTTCCCAAAAGCTGTACTGCCCCCTGCTGGGTCTTCTATAATAATGCAGGCTGTATTAGAAGCATCAAGCCAGGTTGCCTTCTGGAAGCATAAATACTCAAGATCACACTGGCTGTAGCCTTTAACTCTTCAATGCTTAGCTTGAAATGTTTTGTTTCAGATTTATTAGGGAGCCATCCTTAATACAAAGGCTATCTCTGAGGCACTTTTTCTTCTGACAGCCACCTGCCCCCTATTCCTGGTGCTCCTCTCTTCTGAGTCAAAGCTGCCTTCCATCAGTCAAATTGAGAACCATCCTTTCTGAAGATGAGATAGAAGAAGGCCAGGAATTGGGGAGACAAACAAGGTTGAATTATGGTGCGCGCACTGCCTCCCTGTGACCCTCTGCCAAGGACACCGGATAATTACCCGGAATAGATTGTGAGCTAGGCTTGTTTGTTAGGAAGATTTTATCCATTCAAAATTGTTTATGGTTTATCTCGTTAATTAATTTCTGCAGCATGCAGGATCCCGTGCATTTGCACACATATGCATGAGCAAATGAGCACATGTCTGGTCCTCCCTTGACAGCTTTGGTTAGGCTATGCGACCCTTGGGTAAACCAATTGATCATCAGACCCTCATTATCCTGTGTCAAAATATTGTTAACTACACTTTGCATTTGTTTGCATACAGAAACAGGCCATGTAGATTAATGAACTCTTTCCTTTACGGAGAAACTGGCTTGTCCTTGATTTGGGAAGGTTGAGTTTTGGAAACATATTTTAACAAGAGAATCTGACTCTCTAAAAGTGCTTAAAAACGTGTTGCTGCTGTTTATGATAATAATTATTATTCTAATTTCACAAAACATGGTTATAAACTAGTGTTGAGCAACTGATACAAGTGTCAGACTGAGAACTATCAATTAAGTATTGGGGCACTATGTATGATGTTCCTAAAAGCACCATTTTTTGCAGATCAGTTTTTGCATCATAAAATAATGATGGCATTATTTTAGTAAGCTGCAGTTGTTTTAAACTTTTAAAGACTGTTGTTCTAAACTTTTAAACTTTTTAGATTAAATTTTTTAGTTGTTTTAAACTTTTAAAGATTGTTCCAAGTGTGCCAAAGCACGTAACAAAAAGGGACCACATTTGATATGTTTTGTCCATATTCATGTTATTTCAATGGCCATGTATCAGGATGTTGTTATTTTTTCGTAGTTCTTTTTCACTTGACTCTGGCTTCCCCAGGAATTGCAATATTAATTAGTCAGACATTCAGATTTTTTATCATTGTATATCTGGTGTATTAGGATTAATGTGTCTGTCTGTTTGAATTTTAAAGTCCCACAGGATCTTGACATGTTCATTCTCCAACACCTTCTCAACCTGATGTTCCCTTCTCAATCTGATGTTTTAAATGCTGGCAAATTGAACTTTATACATCATGACCAATGGATTAATTTTGCATCTATATCGTCTCTGACTTTGTAATTTGTCTGTGCAATCTTTCTGCATTACATATCAGAAAGATTTGTAAAACACTGAGATACATGTTTTTCTTGGCAGGATCTACATTTAGGGTTTTCATCTATTTTCAGGAATTTAACCTTCATAGCATTTGTTTGCAGTGCATGTTCTTCAAAAATCAGACATCAGTTTCTTTGCTGAAGGCATCCAGTTTCAGCCATGCCCTAGTCAAGTTTTCCTTCACTGCTTGCAGCCAAATGTAAGTCACGCATGGAATGCAGCAACAGTGACAAGCTAGACTGTTGCTCCCTCCTGCAGCATTTAAAAGTGACACATCTGGACCACTTGTTGTGCTGCTGACTGTCCTTGGGAACAACAGCCTACTCCATCCCTAAAGTCAGCTGCTGGAAGTTCACATGCATCACAGTGACTGTGGCAGATGACTATTTTTCCCCCGAAAGTCCAGAGTGCCTCGCAGGGCTTCAGCAACCCAGAGTAAGTCTCACGCTGGGTGATGTCGCACATTATTCTACCAGCCTCTTGCCCAGTGCATATGCAACTTCCTGCATCCTCTTCTGTGTCAAACTGTGATACACTGCTTCTAGCCCCTTTTTCTTTATTGCAGGACCTGTCTTCTAGTGAATCAGACCCAGTGAGCCATCTGCCACAATATTTTCAACAAGTCAAAACCCAGATCTATCCAGATGTCTGCCAGAGATATTTTACAGCCTGGAACCTATCAGTTGAATACTAAAAATAGATATGCTACTGAATTCTGCTTTAGGTTGCACATGGGTCAGAAATATTTGGGAACAGAACCCATTCCTAAGGGTTGCCAGATCTCCTGAGGCCAAGATGCAAGGAATGAAGATCAAGAGCAGTGCCTATTGCTTACCAGAATCACGGTACAGCCTAGAAGGTACTTGGCTGGTCAAAAGAAAGGTAGAGTTTGGTACTTGGCTGGACAAGAGAAGAGACAGACCCCCAAATCCAGAGTAATTGCTGGAGCACGTAAGAGACTTTATGTGCACTCATAGTTACTGCACTACCTAGTGAAAACCTATGGGAAATTCATACTGGAATCCAGAGTAAGTTCTTACACCGTAGCAAGGACTCCCCATAGTTACTCTGGATTTTGCCCATAGCCTCTTGGTCATGGTGATAGAATGAAAAAGCCTATTCTCTTGAAACCAGCCTATCCTCCTGAGCCTCTCCTTGGGGTTTTATTTCTTTTCCTGAAGACCTGGACCTTATCTGACATGCGAGCCTATATGAGACTATCTGACATGGCTGTTGGCAGGCAAGCAGAGAAAGACTTAGAGACCGAATTTAAGTGCTTCCAAAGCAAGTGCTCATGTACTTTAAAATGCTACCATAAACACCTTCATATGTCCCTTCTAAAGGGAGGAATCTCAGACATGTCCCCATCACCTAGTGCTGTCATTTGCAACCTTTTTCATCTGACGGCATGACAAGGCAGTAAAATGTTCAAGGCATGCCATCAGTTTTTAGACCATTGAAAAGGCACACCATGCTGTGGGTATGGGGCTCAAATCCCCCAATTGCCATTCTCCCCAAACTCCCTCCCCAAATTCTCATGGCATACCATGGTGCCACAATACAGAGGTTGAAAATCACTGCCCTTGTGTTAGGACCAAGTGGAGGGAAACCACTGCCTGCTCACTATATCATGCCTTGGGACATGAAGTGGAAGCCCCATTATACATGCAAAGGCCTAGCTCCCACAACCCAACTCAGGAGTTCTAGCTTAAGGAACAAATTCTCTTTATTCTCTCAAAAAACTTTTAAGAACGGAACAAAGCAGTTCGTGACACAGGCCAGATCCTCACAGTACATAAGAGAAAGCAATAGTAGAACCTGGTTCTGTGGATGCTGCTATCTGCTGCTATCTGGGAAAGAGGTGGTTTCAAGTGGCTGTTCCTCCTCTATTTAGCTGTGGGATAGTAACTGGCCCTACACACTCCAGCAATGTCTGTTCAAGTGGCTTCTGCTGGTATTCTTTTTGCATTTTAGACTGTGAGCCCTTTTGGGACAGGGACCATTAGCTATTAATTAGCTATTATTTTTTTCATTTTCTTTGTAAACCGTTTTGTGAACTTTTTAGTTGAAAAGCAGTATATAAATACTGTAGATAGATAGGTAGATTCTATTGCCAGAACTAGCAGCAGGAGAAAGATCAGTTTCTTGAGTGGCAAGGCAATTACTTGAATGAACATCCATTCATATGCATTCAGTTATGGGGTCCAGAATAAGAACCCAAAGTAAGTGTGTGGGTCTCTCTCTCTCTCTCTCTCTCCCTCTCTCTCTCTCTCTCTCTCACACACACACACACACACACACACACACACACACGGTCACTCACACAAAAACATACAAGGATTCAGCCCTCTCCATGAGACAGATTGCAGTGTGGATAGCACGGATGGTCGGTGAGCAGACAAAAAATGGTGGGTTCTTCCTCGTAGAATGAGGTTATCCCCTTTCAATCTTTTCCAACTACATTAATTGGCATGCACCGTTACTATGAAGCCCCAGCCTCTTAATTCATCACTTAATTCCCCCAGCGCTCATGTCAACACACTCTTTGAAATAGCACTTACCCAGACTTCTGATTGTTTTAGCTGCCCTGCCAGGCTATTTGGATAAATTCTGTTATGCTATGTGCGATATTGCCTGACAATATACAATTTCTCTGTCTTTCTTTATGCATATAGATTTTGATTTATAAGGCAATTTCGTGAATGGGAGAGGCAAGGGGTGGGGGATTTGAAAGCCACCAGGCAGGCTTGTGAAATCCATCGCCCAATTACCTTAGCCTTCGCTTTGTTTCATTCATTTCTGCCCAGGCTCCCAAAGCACGATACCCACCACCCATGGGGGAACCAGAAGGTTGGGCATTTCAGTCGCAGCAAATCTCAGCAAAGCAGATGAGAGAATAACACTTTGCTTTGCTGCTTTATAGCCTCCATAAGGAAACACATAATTCAGACTTCTTACCCAGTGGAGTGCTGATGAGATTTATTGGAAATGCAAGTCATCTTTATGAACATGCTGGGAGCCAAATGTATGGCTGTGAATTCATTTGCTGGGGGTACTCAGAAGAAGAAGAAAAGGGAGGGAGAGAAAAAGAAGATAAATATCCAACATGTTGCAGGGGGAAAAAATCAGATATTTGAATCCACAAAACGTACATAAATAAAGCCCACCGCACAATGATTATTGCCTTCGGGTCTCTAGTGACAAACAGTATATACTACAGAATCCCTACTGATAATTTAAGATTTTAGGTACATTAGCAGCTAATCTTAGTTGATGATCCGCTTCACGGACATTTGAGTACATATACTCCCAGAGTTTGTTTCCCATTGGGCACTTTGGCACTCAGCAGCAGCAGTTCTCTCTGTTAAGTGTCTGCAAAGCTGAACTCTGCAGACATTCCCTTTAACTAGGAAAGACCTTCTTCATGGATGGTGCAGCAGATCTCCATGACTGCATTGAAAAACAGGCAATTGTTTTATGTCAGATTACAATGAGTGGCCCAGTTCCCTCTTCCATTCATGGTATTGTTCCCAAATTGCGAACCCAATTTTTTATTGATCACAAAACTGGCAGGGCAGATTAGGTTTAAACAACTTGCTACTGGGGCGGGGGGAGCCTTGAGTGGATGGGAAAGTAAAAATTTTTAGGTGATCTTGATGATAAAATATTTGGGAACATTGGTATAATTCATGGAACACATGCCTCTTTTAATGCGACACATATGTTACACTCTGATTCACAATATGATGCACTACAGAAACACAGACACCTCCTGGCAATAAAGATTGGCTCAGCATGAATGGTTACACCAAACCCCACAATCTTTTTTTTTTGTTTTGATTTGTTTAGCCGTACATCTCCTATATGGGCCAGTGTCTTTATTCTTAAGAAGAGGGCTTCATTCCAGGCTATGAAACTATTTTGTGAGGTTAAATCAATGCTTCCCTTATGCTGGAGCTGAAATTGTGTAGCATTCAGGTTGTGTAGCATTCCGGAGGCAACTATCATCCATTTCAGGTTTCTCTATTGGTACATACGTTCTAATTCAAGCTGGATCAATAGTTAGGCCACTTATAATACAATGAGTCCCCCTTCTGAAATTGATCTCTGTTCTGTCCCTTACACTGGGTTCTTTTAAGATTGTCTTACATGGGAATTTCAGAACATGATGGCTATTTCCTAAAACAATAAGAGTCAGTCAGCATATTCTAAAATTTCTATGTAAAATTGACATTAATTTTATGTATTTTTTAATTATGTTTGTTGTTTTTCTCTTATATTTGTAGAAATAAAATAAATATCAGAGACAGGCAGTGTATAAATGTACTAATGAAGAAAGAAGGTGTAAACACAGTATCATTTATCAAGGAAAAGCTTCAATTAAAGGAAGACAAAGAACAAGAAAGCTGTCAATTAGATGATCATTTGTTTCTGGTCTGACTATATTTATAGGAACATTGCCTATGAAATAATGCTATGCTGTCTGTCATCAGTTCCAGAGATGGGAAGGAGGGAGAAGGAAAGTGAATGGAGGAGAAGTATTTTCCTTTTGTCTGTTATGAAACCCATGGAAAGCTATAAGCTTAGGACAGAGGTTGTACTTAATTCAAATGGGATGCAGGAGTCCTTTTGAACATGTCACTCTCTAACAGTGATATTTCCAACACAAGTTTTAAATTCTGTGCTTAAATATATTAATAAGATTCTAGGAACAATGTCTTAACTTTATATTTTCCCACATAAGTTCAGTATCATAGAAATTTTAAAACATTTTTCCCTCTGGGAAAAACAGCAAATTGGCATAATTTTTCCAAAGCAGAGGTGTTATTATGAATGTTTTGGGTTTGTAGCTATTTCTCAGAGTATAGAGCTGTCAAATCAAACACATTCCAAAGAAGGGGGATTTGAAGGAGAGAAAAAGCAGCAATTTAATACAACATTGAAGAGTTGTTTTTTTTTAAAAAAAAAACTATGGTATGCCTGTTTAAATACAACATGCAAAATCTCATCAGTACAGGAAGACAACTTGTCCAATGCAAAATTCACAAGCCAGTAAAAAGAGAAGTCCTAACTATTGGGGAGTACCAAGTCCAATTTAACTCAAGGTGGCTATTCATAAAATGTTGGTTATGTTTTTTATTTTTTTATTATAATATACTAACCTGTTAAACTAAATGCTGATTATATTTATAATCAAAATACCATATTTACTCAAATCTAATGCACCAGTGAATCTAATGAGTACCCTGATTTTGGAGACTAAATTGCACATTAGATCTGAATAAATACGGTATTCAACTTTTTGTGAAGCTGGTTCTTTTCCATTTGAATCAAGAAGCCTAGAGTCGGAAGGGATTATTAGAACATCAAGTTTATCTCTTGCCAGAGTAGACAGCATGCAGCTATATTAACCCTGATAGAGGTCTAACAGGTCTAACCCTGATAGATGTCTTTTTAAAGATCTCAAAAAATGAAGAGCCTACCACCTTCCAAGACAGTATTTTCCTCTGCTGAATGATCCACTAACAGTGGGATCATCTAACCTACATCTCAATTGCTTGTCCATGTGAATCATTTCCTACCACTTTTGCCCCAAATGCCTTCAACAATGCCTTCAACAACAAAAATACAATGCTTATGACTATGAAGACTTCCTGAAACACTTAGGGCACAATCTAGAGTAACTACAGGAGCACACAAGAGACATTACGTGCCCCCGTAGTTACTGCACCACCTAGTGAAAATCTATGGGTAATTCATATTGCAATCCAGAGTAACTTGTTCTTACTCCGGAGCAAGGATTCCCCATAGTTACTCTGGATTTCACTCTTAATAAAACAGGCAGACTTGGTCTGATCAGCACTAAAAAGTGGGTTTAATTTTGTTTTCTTTAATCTTGCTGCTCTTTGCGCACCTCAGCCAACAGTCAAATGCAGCTCAGTGTCTGGACATTCATGATTATGAAATAGATATACGTTTCTTTCAACTGTATCTGAGATATACATTTCTTTGGCAGATTCATATGATGAGTTTCTTTTACTGTATCTGAAACATTTTATTTCTGTACAGTTTTGAACTCTGTTTTGAGAGGGGGGGAGGGAGGGAGGACAGGTGAGATACCAGTGGGGGTGTCTAGCTGCTTTTTTGCAAAAGTGGTACTTTGGTTATAAAACTGTTCTCTCCTGTTATTGGAAGCTCAGAGGCCTTCTATCAAAAGGTACCTGGAGTGCACAGAAGAGCTAAGAAAAAAGATAAGCCCATAAATAATTTGTACATTTCTTTAGGGCACTGTGAAATCTTTGCCATTTAGAACTTCTAAATCCATCTCATATATCTCACGCAATCTTTCATGTGAGGGACCTCTTAAACCAAGAGCTGAGAGAGGGACTCTAAAATACCTGAAGATAACTTTTTGCACCCCAGCTACTTAAGTTTTTGCATCCCAACTACTCCTGGATAAATTCTATTGCTCTAAATATCTTCCTGCATTGCTTCTTCTATGATTTGTTCTCTAAGGATGCAATCCTGATTTTGGCCAGAGAGAATGGCCCAGCCAATCTAGCCTAAGTAGGCCATATCCTGAGCTGACAGTTAGGCCATATCCTGAGCTGACAGGTAGGCCAAATCCACAAGGCTAGGAGGCCTCTAGGCTGGCATAACTGCTGCTGAAGAGGCAACAGCACAAAGGCAGCATGCTCACTGGGCTGGTGCAGTTGTAGCATATCCTGAGCAGGGCTGCGGTAGTTGTGCCATATCCTGAGTTTGAGAGGCAGGAGTGATGCTTAGGCTGGGCCATTAGAACGCTAAGATTTAGAGCTTTTGTTTTTGCTTCCATTTTTACTCTGGCTTACCATGGACCCCTATGGTTCTACTCAGATTTATGCCTGCTCCTGAGGTGGCATGTCAGAGGGGCTGGGAGGGGCGTGTCTGTCCTGGAAACAGGCTCTGGATAAAGCCTAACTGCACTGTTCTAGGCCATGTTCAACATGCCCTTAACATGCTCCTGCTGAACTGCATAGGCTGGCATTGCTAGGCTGGTGCAGGTCCATCTCTCTTGGCCCAGCCTATGGCCTATATCCTAAAGTGAAATTAAGCCCCTTGCTCCGGAGCAGTTAAGATGACTTTCCATAAGATAACACTAGAGGGTGGCGTAACTGTGTGGACCCATAACTGCTATGGATTTTGCCCTAAGTGAACTTATGCCAACCCAAGCTTTCTCTGGTGCAGCTAGGCTGGCCTATATGGTATTAGGCTGGCCCAGGTACCAGATAGGCAGGCCTAAGCGCACTTCAGGATTGCAGCCTAAGTGGCTGTTTTTGACAACT
Organism: Cryptoblepharus egeriae; assembly: GCA_030015325.1. Taxonomy (NCBI): domain Eukaryota; kingdom Metazoa; phylum Chordata; class Lepidosauria; order Squamata; family Scincidae; genus Cryptoblepharus; species Cryptoblepharus egeriae. The sequence goes on along the minus strand of JAREYC010000001.1, from coordinate 62,383,185 downwards.
CAAGTTGTCACACTAACAGCACAATCCAGAGCAACTAATCTGTCCACATAAGAGCCCTTGGGTTGCCCTATCTATCACTAGGGTGGAGGAATTGCAAGATGCTCCACCCCAATTACTCTGGAAGAGGCTTAGGGCAGAGCATGGCAAGATAGGGTGCCCTAAGAGAGGTGGACCTGCTCTGCCCTAACTGGGGCAGCCTAAGCAGCTCAGGAGGGGCACGTTGAGGGCACGTTTAGCATTGCCTAGGGCAGAGCAGTTACTCTGTATCCAAAGTCTGTTTCAAGGAAGAAATGCCCTCTTCCAGTTCCTCAGAGATATACCACCTCAGGAGCAGGTATAGTAATGAGTAGACCCATAGGGGTCCATGATAAGGCCTGAGTAAGAATGGTAGTGTTGACCAAAAATCTGAGTTCTTGGCCAGCTAGCTGCAATCCCTGCCTCTCAACCTCAGGATATGGCACAACTATGGCAGCCCACTAACCTCAGGATACAGCAGGCCACTCCAAGCATCCATCTTGCACTAGAAGAACTGCAGCTGTAACTGGTTGTCAGGAACTGCTGGGCTTCCTTATAATGTAGGCACTACAGCTGTTCCTTCTTCAGTGTGATCTGAGGGGGGTCTACTCAGGAGCAAGCCCTCCCCAGCTGTCACTTAGCATGCTCTGGAGCAGTTAGGGCAGCCCAGGCTTCCTGACTCTCTGGATGCAGCATAACTTTCTGCTCTGGATACAGAATAGTTAGGAGAGAGCAGTTAGGGCAGAGCAGGCTGAACTTGCTCTGGATTGTGCCCTAACTCAAGTCTTGGGGCCAGTGATTAAACCCTATCTCTTTAGTATGTGGTTGTGTTCCTGCTTATGAACTCCACTACCACTTTCTTTTTTCGGTGCATTTTTGCTCAAGGACTCGTAACTATGGCTACAATCCTAAAGACACTTCCCTGGGAGTAAGACTCACTGAACACAATGGGACTTACTTTTGAGTAGACATGGTTAGGATTGTTGTCTCAGTCTCAGATTTGCGACTCCAAGGACTTGAAATTTTGGGGGTGCAAGCTCTGTGACACTTTGATGCGGGCGTTGCAACTCATGATTTGACTTATGTCTCAAGCTTAATGACTTGGGCACATAGCTGGAAATATGTGACAATACAGTTTTTCTACTGAACCCTCCAAAGAGGCACTGTGTTTCTTGGATCCTCTATTCTTCAGGTGTGATGCACAGAAACAGCAAAGCAATTCTGTGCAGCAATGTAAATATTTATGAAGAGGAGAAACCCTGTTCCAGATCTTCAGTCTAAAGAAAAGAGGAACAGAAAAGAGATTAATCACAGTTTCCTTGTTGTTTCCCTCCTGTTCTGCATATCAAAAAATAAGGCATCCTGAATGGCTAAGAAATTGGGTGGGTTTTCTTTCTCTTTTTACCCCAGTCACCTTGAGTAAATAGACCTGCAGTAGTAATTCCACAGGACTAAACTTTAAGCCAACCAAGCCATATTATGCTACAATTTTGCAAAACAAAATGAAAATATTGAAGATCAGCTTCAATCTTGGCTAATAGGAATATTATTAGCCATCTCCTTGCATGTGCTCAAAAGTGCTCTTCCTTACATCTAACAATTGACTCTGAAATGAATGAGTGAAAGTACAAAAGGGGGAAAGAGTCCCAGCATGGACTCTTTCTCCTATAAGCAATATTGTGATTTTAATACAGGGTAAATGGGATTCATCACTCTTGAAGGGCACAGAGGACCTTCGGAAAATAAGGCAGCTCTAGTGGGATTGCAGTGAAACACGGGTGAAATATTCAGTATAGATAAAAAAGCAGGCCTCCGTCAGTCTTGGAAGACTATGGTATTGTGCTCGGCACTGCATACGCTGCATGCGAAGCACGAAAGCCTGGGTTGGATTTTTGTGGAGGATATGCTGTTACCCAAGCAGCAGATTCCCCCCTCCACACCACTGAATTAGTCCAATGGAAAGGCAGAGCCAATACGATTGGATCCAGCTGGCGTCGCAGAGCTGGGCTAAGGACAGGAGCTCACCCTGTCTTGTGGGGCCAACCCAGGTCTCGAATCCTGGCCTACTAGTTAACAGGCACAGTGCCTTAAACGCTTGCGCCACCCACAGCCCATATATGCATATAGATAATGCATCAAGTATTTGAGATGTTATCATCTGAATGCAGTTTATACATGCCAGGAGCTACAAATTCCTCTGGGTCCTAACAATACAGATTTAAATATCATATGTGCTTATTAGGACAAAGAATGCCTGTATGGAAACTAATCTGTAAGCAGAACCTTCAGGCACCCAAAATAAGTGCACTTGTGAGATGCATTTCCCTTCAACTTGCCGCTGGAAAGAACATCACCTTCTGCAATAACCATTTTCAGAGCCTCAGTGATCAGATTTCCACTCACTTTTCCTTTAAGTGCTTATATCCTACACCACAAGTCATGACCCTCAATGTCCCCTTGAGCATTGCCATCTACATTCCCATTGTTTGTGTGTACTGCTTGCGAAGACATGGCAAATTAAATTTCAAAAGTTCCTTTGCTTTCAAAGCTAGCTTCTCAGTTGGTCACACCAGAACCAGGTGTTTGTCCTACCAGATCAGCAGGCAGTAAATGAGAAGAAAAATCTATTTTTGTATTTCTGATCTGCAGTAAGTGCCTGTTGGCTGTTTTCATAGAAGGCAGGAATGCATGTGTGACAAGACTCGTTATCCAGAAATTGCATTCATGCCTCTCATTAATTATCCCCAGTTACAAAGTTACAACAGGCTTCTGCACCCTCATTAGTACAGTATTGACACAGTCCTGAAGAAAGACCCCCCGCTACACTTCAAGGGCCCTGAAGCAACTCTAAACCAGAGGCATCCTTCTTTAAAGTTATGCATGGCTATGCTTCTTGTTTAAGCTTGGTTCCTGCTCAGAGATCACGCTACACATGGGTGGCTTTGCTTTTCCATGCCTTCTATTTGCTGTTTAAACATGTTTTTTTAAATAAAAAAAAACTTGAGTTTGGTTGGTCCAACGAGTCAGGCAGAAAATGTTTGAATTCTTCACTCAAATCATATTGTCCAAAATTTGATTAAAGTTCAATAGGCTAAAACAGGGGTTTCCAGATTTTATATGTTTTAAAAAAACCATTTTTGCCTGATGTGCCTGCCAGGCCACCATATTGCAAAGGATTCTGGCCATATTCTAGGGAACATCATGGCCTACTTAGGATGGTCAAAGAAGATTATGTAACTCCTCCCCCGTGATGAAATCAAATTTAATTTATTAAATTAAAAATAAAATGTTTTCTGGTTATTTTATTTTATCTTTTAGTATTCCAATGCAGTTTGTTGCATTTAGCATTAAATTATCTTTCCCATAATTGTATTATTCCATATTATTCCATGTTAATACCATAAAATAATGGTATTATTCATACTTACCAAGGTTTTCACAATTTTGGACACTATTATCAAGTTCAGCTTGTTGACCCCCCCAACCCCAAATCTGGTTGTCCAGTGCAAGTGCCACCCCCTGCATCCCTTACTTATGCCACTGACTCACAGTGGCACATGGGGTAGTGGTCCAGTTTTGAGCATTGAGTCTGAAACATTCAGCTACATAGGGCCACATCACTCAACATCGTTCTTAAGATAAACCTGATGTGGCCCTGCCCTGAATCATGGTTTGGATTTTCTGAACTTACATGAACTGAACATTTGAATGAGTACATATATTTGGCTCTCAGTGATACCATAGCAGGTCATCTTCCCTGCTATTTGGAAGCCTTGGTCTACCCTGCTAGATGCTTCTTGGTCTCACAGGATCCATACCAATGAGGTGAGCAGCAGTGAGCACTAGAACTTCCAAAATCCAGATATCCTCAGAACATTGTCTGAAAACCACTGATTGCTTTCTTGTTCCAGAATTGTGTGTTTTCTGTATTTTATTTTTTATGTGTGTTTGTTATTTATTTTCTGTACATGGTTTTTCCCCATAAAGAAACATAGCATACAGACCTTCCTCCCTGTTTGCAGATTAGCATGACATCATGCTGCAAATGAAAATGATCTGGAAAATGATCAAAACCAGAGATTTTTCAAATTCTACTGTAGTACCATCCCAAGATTAATTAGAGGAAATGTAGATGGCTTTCTTTGTGGTCTCTCTCATCTAAAGCCTAGCAAAAAAGAAAAGAGCTTGACACCTGGGTTTGCAATAGGCTTGTAAGACCCATGAGAATGAGGAAGGCTCACATATCAGCAAAAGGACACATGTTTTCCTGGCCGAAAAAAGGCTTTCCTATCTCCAGTTCAAGATATTAGGTAGCACGTGAAGGGAAAGTGTACAGCATGATCCCCTGGAGAAGAACTGCCAAACAAAATGAGCAATATTGGGGTAAAACAACAAAGAGTCTTGCAGCCCCTTAAAGAGATTATTGCTTGAGGTGTTTGTTTTTGTTGATAATTAAATAAAAGCATAAAACACCACATTTTTCAAACATCTCTGTCCATAAGTAATGAGTAAGGAACACCATAATCGTGAATTCTGTTGTGAATAAACATGCATAACACCTCATTTTGTATTTTAATGTAATAAATTTTCAGAAAGAAATAACACAATTTTCAAACACAGCAATTTATTGCAACATGAGCCTTCATTGATTCATTTTTAAGAGACTACAACTGCAATCCTAAAGACAGTTTCCTGGGCGTAGAACCCATCACTTACTTTTTAATAGACATGCTTAAGATTGTACTCTACAACTGTTGTTTTCTTCTGCTCCACACTAACAGATCTACCCCTCCGGAAAACGGTGTAAGATGATACCATACAAGCAGTAGCTAGAGGGGGTACAAAGTGCTAGGTTTTGTGAGAAGCCTCACCACAGCATAAAAGAGCCCCCTTTGAAGCCATTATGGGTAGGGGGAACAAAACAGAGGTGAATGTTTCAACTGCTTAAAAGACTATGAAGGATAAGGGATGCTTGCACACCGCTGTGAGGCTCCCTGCAAAACGTAACACTTTGAACCCCCTCTAGCTATGCCACTAAGTATAAGGCAGCTTCAGAGGGCATAAGTTGACCAAAGAAAGGACCACAACTGGCTGCCATAGGTCTGAAATGTTGACTGATGCTAAGCAACAACTTAGGTGAGTGCTTTCTTAGGTTAGGCTGCAATCCTAAAGACACTTTCCAGGGAGTAAGATCCATTCAGCACAATGGGGCTTACTTTTGAGTAGACATGGTTAGTATTGTGCTCAAAGTCTCTCTGAGAAGGAATTGAGTCACTTGACTTTTCTTTAGGCCCTTATGTCCTGCTCACCATTCGTTGCCTGCACAATATCTGCTCCTTTTTTATCCTTCTGTTTGGCATTCTCTCTTCTTGTTTCTCCAAGAGGTGGCACCAGATGGCACTGTGACACATGTTTCCCTACCGTTGGTGATAACATGACAGATGTTTGCTCTGGGTGAAGTGCCAGAAGACTTATATTGGCCCAAAATGAATCGTACTGTGTCAGCCGGGGGCAAGTATTTATTTCTCCTAAGTTGCCATTATTTTCTGCCAAGTTGTCATATTAGCTACAGGACCAGCAGTTTCCTGTCTCCGAGGTGAATCACTGTGCCAGTGCACTCTGCGGGGTGAGTTATACCTCCTGGGCTCACTCCCCCTCTCTTTCTCGCTAGCTGCACTTTGCGCAAGGCACTTCTGAGCAAGCTTTCTGCAGCTTTTCATATTACAACATCATTTGTTGCTGAAATAAAGAGGCGAGCAAAGTGTCGATCCTTTGGAACAGGCCAGTGTGGTCCTTTGCCCTGCAGAGAGATTTGGCACAGCTGACATCTTTCCCCATATTGCCAACAGCTAAAAGGGGTCAAAAGCCAGATTCTTCCCCACCCCAATCTGAAAGTTGTTTCCACCCCTGTACATATTCCAGAAAGCTAATGCATGTTCCTGGAACAAAAAAGACATTTGCAAAGACTTGATCCAGCCACTATTTCCTTGCTTGCTTTTCCAGGTTCAATCTTTGTCTGCACTGATTCATCACCTGAGAATTGCAAAATTTTGAAATAAAAAATTGAGTCTAATATGCAACAAACTTCAACAAATACTCATTTATTGATCATATAAAACATTATGTTAAAACATACCAGTATTCTAGTAATGTGACAATATAAGTGGCGTGGAGAGGGGGGATTTGCTGCTTGGGTAGTAGCCCGTCCTCCATAACAATCTAACCCAGGCTTTCATGCTTCTCATGCAGCGTTTGCAGCACCGAGCACGATACTATAGTCTTTCAAGACCAACAGAGGCCTGCTAATACTATATTTGACAACATAAAATACTAAAATCTTATCAAGGAAAAAATTAGAAAATAAATTTAACTATTTAATAAGTTAAATATCTTTTCTGGCTTTTCTGGCTTTCTTATGCGCAAAATTTATAATAACGCAATCAAAATCAACTTGTCTGAAAATGCTAGACTCAATGCTTAGTCTTGCTAGGTCAACAAGTCGAGTTTGTGACATAGTAGACTGCAAATAATTTTTTATATGTTTAAGCTTACTGAAAGATCTTTCACCAGATGCTACTGTAGCTGGAATGTATATACGGTATGTATGTATATATGTGTGTGCACATATACTGTATTAATTTTTTAGTTACAAACACTCAAATGGTCCTTCAGTCATGGGCCCCTCCATAGCTCTCAGGCCTTGGAATAATGTACCTGCTGGACCCCCCTCTCATAGGCCCTGGGCTAATGAGTAGGGAGTACAGGCAGTGGTGGGCTCCAGCAGGTTCGCACCTACTCTGTAGAACCGGTTCTTAACAAGAGATAGGACATATAAAGTTTAAAAATAACCATTTAAAAGTGGCTGCCAGATGGGCAGAGAACCGGTTGTTAATTTCTTTGAATCCCATCACTGAGTACAGGATGCAAATTGTAGCCAAGTCAAGCGTTGAAAAAGAGCCCGTGAATCAAGCGGGGAGGCTACAAAATTTTCTGCGACCTTACATTTTCCAATATCACTGGGGTTCATATAAAGGGTTCAGGAGGAGAAACAACATATATGGGAAAAGAACTGAAAAAAAGAGATGAGGAGCCAAAGGAGGGGAGCCAGAAATTTTCTGGGCTCTCAGAAAATGTTTTTATATATTGTACATTTTGTGTAAGCCTAAGACTGCAATCCTAAACACACTTTCCTGGGAGTAAGCCCCATTGAACAGAGAAGGATCTACTTCTGAGTAGATAGGGTTAGGATTGCATCCTAAGAGTTTTATATATTGTAATTTTAGAAATTATCATTTAATGATCATAAAAACTATGATCAAAGAAGAAGGGATGGGGCCCAAAAGAAACTTTGGGCCAATCCAAACTGCACCTTAGGCAGGCAGTTTCATGCACTTTTTGCCTCCCAAATGGGAATGCCTCCCTGCACCAGCACAGATCCAGGAAGTGAAGAGTTGCGACTGGCTGATCTCAACAAACATAGGGGTCTGGGGATGTGGGAAGGGTGGGAGGCAGGTATTTTGGGTGGGGAAAAATTTGGAGGCAAACATTCCCAAGAGTGTTTGGGGTGGGGGCAACACCAAGATACAGCACAAGTGCCTAAGCCATTCCCCATTTACATGTAAATCCATGCTTTTAAGAGGAGGAGCCTGTTGCCCTCTTCTTTTGCGTCATTTTACACATACTGTGTGTGCATTGCATATGGGAAAAGTTTCTACCCAAGGACTACTTTTCACTTGGACTTTTTTTGTACTTGAATATGGATCCCTACTGACTGTTTACCTTGTTTTCAGTGGCAAACAAAATTTAGGGGCAAGAGTTTCAAGAGTGGAGAGAGTAGCAACCCCCCAAAAAATTGAAGGGTTGACAACTGGTGGGGCCGGCTTCTCCTTCTCAGAGACACTGCCCAGTCCTCAATTGCCCACATAATCTTTCCCAAGAGAACAACAGCTTCTAACCATTGACAGCACTCCAGCTCCCTCGAAATGCTTTTATAATGCTGATTCATAAGGAACAGCATGAGTTTACATTAGGATTCCCCCATAGCTTGGGTGTAGGGAATCTCTGTAGGCCATTCTTTACAACAGTGATTTTCAACCAGTGTGGTGTGGCACACTGGTGTGCCGCGGATAGTCCTCAGATGTGCTGCAGGAATTTGGGGAAGGTCATTAATTAATAGGAAAATTGGGAGATTTGAATAGCCTGTTGAGGTTGTCAGTGGTAAAAATAACTGATTACAAATAACTGATGACAAATTTCTTATGACAAATAACTGATAACAAAAAGTCTTGACAATTTCAGTGCCTTGTTAGTGATAGAATTAGCCTTTTATTAGTATAGATGCTTAAACAGTATATTTGTTCGGCCAAGAGCAGCTCAAAACAAGTTAAGTATTGCAATGACTGGCACTATGTACATAATTGGAAGTTTTCCTGTCACACTGAAATTAACGTAAAGGGATCAGGGCTCCTTGGGACTATGAATATTCTTCACTTTGCTTATTGTTCAAAACAATTTGTCAGGGGAAAGGGAGTTATTACCTTATAACCCATACATTTTAATACATAAAATGAAGTCCTGATAGGAGATTTTTCCCCCTCAAGAATAGCCATTTCATAAAGTGGTCATGTGAAGCAGGGAAACCAAAGCCTTCCCCTGTCGTCTGTCTCCCAAGAGATGGGATTAGGAGGTTTGGGTGCAGCTGACATAAAGCTAAGAGGAAGCCACAAACAAGAATTGCTGCCATTTTGAATCAGCCAAAAACTCACTCGGTGGCCTTAGGCACGTCTACTCTTGCAGAAACCGCTGCAATAAAGAAGATAACTTACATTCCTTACAGCGTTGTAGAAAGTCAGCATCAAGATACGTTTTGAAGCACTTTGCACACTCAAATCACTATACAACAACAACAGTATTTACCATATATACCATTTTCAACTAAAAGCTCACAAAGCAGTTTAAGAGCACAATCCTAACCATGTCTACTCAAAAATAAGCCTCACTGTGTTTACTCCCAGGAAAGTGTCATTAGGATTGCAGTCTAATAATGGCTTCCTGTCCCAAAAAGGGCTAACAATCTAAAAAGATGTCAAAGAAGCCACTAGGAAGACCCTGCAGAGGTGAGGAGGGCCAGTTACTCTCCTCCTGCTAAATATAAGAGGAACACTCACTTTGAAAAAGTACCTCTTGTTCAGTTAGCAAGAGATACAAATGCTGTTATTACTTAGGGTGGAAGACAGTTTCAGCATACCCACAGAAATGCAGGGCCAACCCATCCATGAAGTGGGATGGAAAGGGCAGCCTGATTTTTCAGTCAATCAATCAAAATTAATCAATAGAATTTATACAGGTATCCCTCATTATCCGCTAGGGTTCCATTCCAGAACTTCCTATAGATAACAAAATTTGTGTATAAATAAAACAATGGGAAAATAGATTTAAAGACCCAATTCCAGGTTTCTTGCTCCTTCATCACACCTAGTAATGAACAGTAGAAATCAGTACAACAGTAGAAAAGCAGTTTTTTTAAACTGTGATTTGCAGTGGCCATTCGTCTTGAGTCAAACTTGTGTATTAAAAAACCTGTGTATAACAAGACTGGACTTGTATACCACTTTCAACAAAAAGTCCACAAAGCTATTTAATGAGAAAATGAAATAACTAATGGCTAATGGCCCTCTCCAATGATTAATGGGTAATGTTGCCCTCCTCAGCCCACCACTGTACTGGGCATGCCAGTTTCCTTCTGGGAGCAGTTTTGAGGAGGATCACAGCCACCCCCTTATCCCTCCAACACTGCTGGAATGAGGAAGTTGTACCCCTTACATAAAAAGAAGAGGGGGACATAAGTGTGTACACTCATTTGCCCACACTCCCTCCATGAAAGGGGTGCACATAAGTTGCCCACTGCTGCGGCAGTGGTGGCCAATTCAGTCAGTGTACCACCCGTGGCCACTTTTATACATGCACTTGATGCACAAGCAGCTCGCCAACGTACAGTCTTAGATAAGATAAATATCGCTTTCTGCCTGACCTTGAAACCTGAGCAATTCCCCATCTCCGCTGTTGCTGACAGGAAATATGAGGAAGAAGAAGGTTTTACCTTTTTCGTCATCTTTAAGGTGACAATCCATTTGATGGGTGTCAAATTTTCTTGTCCCCAGCTAAACCGCAGCACATGTGGCAGGGAATGGATTTGGCTGGTGAGCTAGTTTGCCTGGTGCAAATAAAAAGAAGAGGAATGTTCACAGTGTTTTTTTTCTATTAAATAGAAGGAAAGAAGGAAAAACTTGAGGCGATGATGTATTGCAGTACTATAGGAAACAGATTAGATTGCATTAAAAAGGTTGCAATCTGGGACACAGGGAACAGAAATAGTGGGGCTCACTTGTGAGTAAACGAGCCTAAGTTTGTGCTGTAGGTCAATGTATCACATCTACAAATCAGAGTTGGCTTCCTCCTAAAAGAACACAATTCCCCGTATAAAAACTATGTGGATTTGTCTCTTGAAAGCTGAACTGTCCTGGTTAGGAGAATATATCGTCTTTACTCAAATTGAGCACTCATCTTTTTCAGCCAAATTTGGGTTCCAAAATCAAGGTGCACATTTGATTCAATGGCACATTAGATTCGCATAAGTATGGTATTTTGATTATATAGATCTGTATTTTGTTTAAGAGTTTATTATATTGTTATAAGAAATGTAATCTATATAAAAATGAAAAGTCACTGACTGACTGACTGACTGACTCATCAACACCCAGCCAAAACTACTAGGCCTAGAAGCATGAAATTTGGGGAGGGTGTCCTTCTGTGATGGAGGCACACACGAAGAACTGGTTTTCGAAAATTCCAACTAGAAGGGATGTGATGAGACCCCAGAGTCCCAGGACAATCTGTGCGTTTGAGGAATGTATGGGAGGAAGTCTTCGCCTCCACTGAAGGAGATCACAAGAGGTGGTCAGATTCATATTGGGAATTGCTGAGGATGTACATGAACAAGACCGGCATGTATCCGGTGAGACCGATATCTGCACGCCCCAACCTGGGCAATTCCCGTGCTTTAGGGAGAAGGAGAATGGAGGGGAGAGTCGGAAGTGGAGGAGGCGAGGGTCGGGTATATAAAGAGGAGGAGGAAAAGGAGGGGGGCAGAAGGGACCAAGACTAGAGCAGAGAAAGTGTTGGTCACTTTCCCTGGTGTTTGGAATCTCGGCCCTGAGAGCAGGAGCCAGGAGGAACCAACATCTGAAAGTGAAAAGAAAGACTGAGTTAAGAACTGTTAGACTGTTAAAATGCAGGCCTCCGTCTGTCTTGAAAGACTATGGTATCATGCTCGGCGCTGCATATGCTGCATGCGAAGCATGAAAGCCTGGGTTAGATTGTTATGGAGGATAGGCTGTTACCCAAGCAGCAAATCCCCTCTCTCCACGCCACTGAATTAGTCCAGTGGAAAGGTAGAGCCAATACGATTGGATCCAGCTGGCGTCGCAGAGCTGGGCTAAGGACAGGAGTTCACCCTGTCTTGTGGGGCTGACCCAGGTCTCAAACCCTGGCCTGCTGGTTAACAGGCACAGTGACGTAACCACTTGTGCCACCCACAGCCCACTGTTAAAATACTTACCTGGTTACTCACCATTGTGAGTTAAGTTCTCTGAAGCTTGTGTAAAGAGGAAAGAGGCAGAAAGATACTGTTGACCTGCAGAGAAAGAACAAAGAAGGACATTACCCACTTGCTGGGAAAGGGTTGAAAGGAAAGATAGAGAGAGAAAGAGCATTTAAGAAAGGGTTTACTTACCTCTTGCTGGGGGCCGCTGTTATGTTAATTAACCTGTAACAAAAGAGAGTGCCTATGTGAAACCGCCAAGCTGTAAGACCTCACTTTGAAGTAAAGATCCTCTTGTGTTAACTGCAGCTCACCTGTTTCGTCTCCATCCTTTGGGAGGTTCCTGAGATAAACATGGCTGAATGGAGGAAATAGAAATGGAGTTGTTCAGCGAGGAAGGGAGTAATGCACATGACAAGGGGGTGAAAAGGGGCCCAAAGCATTTTCCTTCCTATATTTTACATTGGAGAATCCCTGACTGATAGATGCTCTGCCTCAACCCCTATACCCACAAGCATGAAATTTGGGGAGGGTGTTCTTTATGTGACATCAACACTTACCAAGAATCGATGTTGAGAAATTTAACCCTTAAGGGGGTGGAAAGGGGTCAACGTGTTTTTGTCCTATACTTAGCATTGAAGACTGACTGATCAACATCCAGCCAATATGATGCCCAGTGCCTGATGCAGTGGGAGGGAGGGTGCCCTGGAGGGGGATAATGACCATGGGGGGATAGTGCATGGGGGTGTGGTGCACATGGGAGAGTCATGCGCTTGGAGGGTTGGTGCACAAGGGGGTGATACCCATGGGGGTGATGTGCTTTGTTGGGGATTATGCACATTGTTGGGAGATGCGCATAGTTGGGGGATGCACATGGCGGGTTGGTGCACATGGGGGTGTTGTGCAATGGGGGAATGGCTTACAGGGAAGTATTTTACTCCTGCAATGCAGGTACGATTCGCTAGTTGTATAAAGCAGTGCAATTAAGTAAAAATCATCAGTGATGGGCAGGCCTGGCCCTAACAACCGGTTCTCCGGAAGTGGGCGGGGCCAGGTCAGGTCAGGGGTGGGGCTGAGGCCAGGGGCGGGGCCAGCAAGAATTTTTAAAAAATTAAAAATATTCAAAAAAAGTTAAGCATGTGGCTTACCTCTGAGTAGACCTGCATAGGATGTTGCTCTGAGGCTGCTGTCCTTTTCACACTGTCCTGGGAGTAAGCCCCATTGACTGGCATGCGGCTTACTTCTATGTAGTCAGATTGGGATCCAGGCTGCAGAGCCAGCCACTTTCCTGGGAGTAAGTCCCATTGCCTGTCATGGGACTTACTTCTGAGTAGTCAGGATTGGGCTCTGCTTTGTGAGGGTTGTAGGGTGATCTGGGGCAGTTGTGGGCAGGGGGGCTGCTTACATACGGTTCCGGGGGCTGGGGGGGGGTCACTGGAGGTTCCCTCTCTTAAGTAGCACCAGCCGCAGCTGAGTGCTACTGAAAAATGGCTAGAAATTCAGTGCGCATGCGCTCGCAGCTAATTAGGCAGCGGGGAGAGTTCCTAGAGAGGACCTGCGTAGGCGGGACCTCAATTGAACTCTTCCGGCTAGTGAAGGTCCGGAAGAGTTCAACTGAGGACCCGCCTACGCAGGTCCACTCTAGGAACTCTCCCCGCTGCCTAATTAGCTGCGAGCGCATGCGCACTGAATTTCTAGCCATTTTTCAGTAGCACTCAGCCGCGGCTGGCGCTACTTAAGAGAGGGAACCTCCAGTGACCCCCCCAGCCCCCGGAACCGTATGTAAGCAGCCCCCCTCCCCACAACTGCCCCCAGATCACCCTCCAACTCCCCAAACTAAAAAAAAACACCAGAAAGGGGGGCGAACCAGATCGCTCGCCCCTCTAACAACCGGATCGTGACCGGCGGCCTCCCGGTAACTACCGGATCAGCCGATACGGTTCGAACCGGTGTCAGCCCACCACTGAAAATCATAACATAAACCTATTGCAATTATTATTGTCATACCCTTTTTAGTTGCCTGCAATAAACAATGCTGTCGTGCATTACAGTTGCCAGGAACATTTTTTTTTATTTCAAGATTTTTAAAATCATGGTGCACATTAGATTCAATAGAATATTTGGTATTTTGACCATGTACATAAGAACCTGTAAGAAATTTGTTAGATTAGGCCAAAGATTCATTTTGTCCAGGATTATGTTTCAAACAGTAGACGCCCTAATGCTGCTAAGTGGCACATGAAGGCAACAGCCCTATTCATGTTGTGCCTAGAATTTGGAACACTATATGATGATCAACATCTAGAACACTAGGTTAATAGATCAGTCCTGTGTGAACTTTTTCAATTTGTTCTTAGCCATCAGTAGCTTTCTGAAGCTGAAGCTCAATACATCATATTCTAAACTACAGCATTAAATTCTATTCCCAACATGCTTCTGCCCTGTAATTTCCAACGGAAGCTCACTTTTACAAATGAGTAGTGAGCTTCAGTCAGCAATTGGACCTCAAGGCAGCTGAAAGGTAAAAGGGAATTCCCATGGACAAGGGGGGAGCAGGATGGGACCCAATACTTGTGCTGGATCCAGATCCCCTTACTCAGCAATGTGGAGCAGCCAGAGGCTACTCTGGTTTAAATCAGTGGTCTAAATAAACTAAATCAGTGGCACAGCTTTGAGTAGGCCCACTGAGGTTGCTGTGACCTGAGCTTAGAGGAAAGAGTTCAGGAATTCAGGGCACTCGATAGTGCATGCAGCCCTTCACAACTTGTGATATCAGCTAACATGTTCAACAAGAATGGAACCTCCTGCTCCACACCACTACAAGCTCCAGAGGAACAACTCAGCCATCTTAGAAGAACTTGGGTAATATTTGGGTAATACTAAAGGAACAGTCAGAAGATTTTTCATTCATGGTACCAGAATTGAAACTGTTTTCCATCCATTGTGTTTGAACAGAACAAGTCCGCATTAAATGTGCCCAGCACCTCAGCACATTTGCAGTGTGGCCTAAAATATCCACAGAGCCATTGGTACCAGCAGAAACCATTATTCACTGTGCTAGCTCCTTTGTAATTTGTATACATTGATGTTGAACCCTGCAAACCAATTCATTAAGCAGAAAACCATGCTGTTATTTTAAAAAATGCAAAGGCTTTAACTACAGAGAGCACCCATTAAACCCACATAAAATATTGTTTTCCCCGAGTGCATTCTGTGAATGTGTCTGTTTCAAGTGGAAAATGTGAAAACAAGGACACATTCTTTCAAATAGCTCCGTCACCAACCCCTGCAGATCCTGTGACCTTCAGCTCATGTTAGCTTTTCTGTTAGAGTTTTCCACACTGCTCAGGACAGCTTTTATTGACAGAGGAAGGAAGTGTTGCTGAGTTTATCTTGTCCATGTCACAAATGGCACCTCCAGTCTCAGGCAAAGTTTCACGGTTGGCTTCATTTCCTCTGCTTAGGTTCTCACGTTTAGTGTACAAAGAGATAATATAGATTCCCTGTCAACCAGCTGAACCCAATCCGCATCTCGTTATAGCTGTGCCAATCACTGAGACAAATAAAGAAATTCAAGAAATAGACACTCACTGTCAAAACTGCCAAGCTAGGCCCAATAGAAATGGATGCCCTGGTCAGATCTGTTTAGCAACACTTATTTGTCCATTCCGGTGATGACTTTGAAGGTACAAAATACAATGCTCCATATCTTGTATTGATTTTGACTGCTGAATGTTTTATGATGAGGTGTCATTGCCCAGCATGAATTCCAAAGAGATCAATAGGAATGCTTAAGATACAGTATCATGCCATATCTACTTGATTGACATGTTTCCTATCCTTTCATCTGAAGGACCAATTTCATTCTCACACATAGCTGATGGCTGCTTTCTCCAGTGATGAATGGTTGTCATCCCTTCTATTACTATCTACCAGTTTTGGGAACTTGAGTCAGATGACTTGGACTTGAGTCTTTAAAATGTGCGGGTTTTTGTGACTCATGTTTTTGTGACTCATGACTCAGGTCAGGATTTCTCTGAATCGGCACCCATATTCAAGTCGGCAAATTGAGTCAGCTTGGATCTAGGTGTGCTTGTGTACTGTATTTGTGGCATGGAAAACCTCACGGAGCCATTAATCAGACCAGGCGAGCACCAGGAAGTTTCAGTCAAGGGAAGAGCTAATGTATGCTTCTACAGGTGGATGCAGGCTCATGTCCATTTCACATAGAAAGGACAGAACCAATTATCATTGAACAAAGGATGGAAATTCTTATATTTTCACTGGCTGAGGAAGACCTCAAGGAATTTCTTGCCTTACAAGTGACTGCTGAGGTTCAGAGAGAAAGAGAAAGGAGGAGGGGAAAGAAGGATTTGTAGTGATCATGCTTTCCACCAGTGGCTACTCCATTGCCCAAAAATCTAATAAACAAATATATGCATTAAACACTATGGAAAGTGAAAGTGACCCATTTCATGGCTTTACTCACCAGTAGGCAAATGTGCCATAGTCCACCAGAAAGGGCAGGCTGAGAGGAATTCAAAGACTTGTCCTGATCGAATGAATGCAACCCCACAAATCACCCCAGAAGGAGGTCCCTGATGATTGTGTTGAAATGCATTGAAAATGAAAGTGAAACATGCACGGCTGTGTTTACTAGTGAGTAAGCAAGAATGCACTGGCTGGTCTGGAAGATCTGTCCAGTGGAGTGCAAAGCTTCCAGAATGGTCCTGATTAGGGATGTCATTAGCATGTTAGAAAGACTGCACCCTTGAGGGCGGGGGTGATACTTCTAGTGATGAAAATAGCTAAAATCATGGTTTGTAGAAATAAACCTATCATGCTATACACTATTTGGTGCGTAATTTATGGCAGAATGCAGTGAAACAAACCACTGTGAAATATTTTTATTCTAACAAAACGTATGGCCAAAAACCCAGCAGAGACAAGGCAAAGGGACATAATCACACCAACAATTCAGGTTGTTGCCCTGCCCACTGCATGGGGGTGATGCACTGGCCTCTCACACTGAGTGATGCAAACCCTGTGTGTGCTGAAATAATAAAAGTGATAAATAATATAGAAAATGTATCTGGGCATGTGCACAGATATTTTCCTTTATGAATCAGTAGCTACAGCCTGTCCCAGCACACCCAGGAAGAAAGATCCAAGCTTCTAGAATAGATGTCAAATGGCTACCTAGGAATCTGAAGGCTATAATTTACAGAAATTTAAGCTAAATATAGATTTGCTAGTAGCAACCAAGTGGGTAGAATTCAGGTAGATTCTAAACATACGCCAGGTCCCTTAAGTAGGTAATCCTGGTGTGCTGACAAGGAAACTCCCTGGGATGCCAAAACATACCGTGAGCCTTAATTTCACTTCTTCCTCTTATATACGAGTATTAAACATATACAAGCAAAATGCACCCTTCTGGGCAGCAAAACACATCCCAACTGAAAGCCTTTAAATGTTGTCTCATTTTTTTCAAAAAGAAGCTGAACTACTGCCTGCTGCATATAATCCCAAGGATCTCATTCTTATTAGTTTTTCCTTTAAACAGAAAACTCAGTTCATCTCCTCTTCTTCAAGAAGGGATTTCTTTCTGACATGGAATGCTTTTTCATTGCTTCTTTGAAGTTACATCCTGTTACTGAGCCAGCAACACTTCATTTCTTTCCCAGGGGCTTTTTCGGAGCTGAAAAATGTCAAGAGGCTGTGATGCACCAAGGCTGTGTTTTATTCTATGCTATGGTTTCTGCAGCTGCCTGTGGTAGCACCAGTGGTGGGCCCAGACCAGATCTTGGCGGTTCCTGAGAACCACATCTTGTGATTTCCCCACTGCTGGCGATCCGGTAGCGGTGGGGGGGCGATAACCAGGCGGACCGGTTCGTTTGGCCACTGGAGCGGCGGGGCAGCCGGCCAGGCATTTTAAAATTTCCTGCAGCACCCCAGCGAAGCATCCCAGAAGCCCCAGCACCAGACCAATGGAGGCTGAAGGCTGGAGCTCTGGTGGCTGTGCTGCAAGGAGGGGGCCGCCCATTGACAGCCCACGTCTCCAGAGGATCCCCTGTGGTACCCTGCAGCAGCAGCGGAGGCTGCACATGGAGGTAAGGAGGAGGAGGTGGCGCTGGGAGTCTCCAGAGCCTTGGCCGCACTGGAGACGCACCTCTCCTGCTGCTGGGGGGGCTGGTTGCCCAGCTGCTGTATGCGGTGGTGAGGAGGTGCTTCCCTGCAGGCACAGGGACTGCTGGACTTACTCTCAGGAAAGTGTGGCTGGGACTGCAGCCTGAGAGCCCAATCCTATGCTGACTACTCTGAAGTAAGTCCCATGACAGTCAATGGGACTTACTCCCAGGAAAGTGTGGTTAGGGTTGCTGGGGGGCACTAACAAAAACTTAGATTTTTTTTAAAAAATTAATTTTAAAAAAAAATTCCCCTTTAAATTCTCCCCAGCCACGCCCCCTGACCTGGCCTGGTCCCGCCCACTTCCGGGGAACCAGTTGTTGGGCCTGGCTGGGCCCATCACTGGGTAGCACCACCCCACCTGCCATGCCACTGCTGCCACTCTGTTGCTGCTCCCAGCTACCAGAGCTCTCCCAAGGAAACCTAGTGCTCCAAAAGCCAGTTTCCCTTTAAAAAAACCATAGCATGCTGTGGTCCTGTCCCCAATGGCAATACAGGGGGCTAGGTTTGCAACTGCTTCCTGGACCAGTACACCCCCACCCATTAACAACTCCTCTCCACTTCTAGAACATTCACTTGCCACCCTCTGCCACCTGTGGTGGCCTGCGCAGTGGTGGGCTTCAGGGAGTTCTCACAGGTTTTATAGAACCCTTTGCTAATGAGCACCTCATTCTGAGAACTTGTTACTAATAGGACATACAACCTGTTGTTAATTTAGATTATTAGGACATAGAACCTGTTGTTAATTAATTTGAATCCCATCACTGCCTGTGCAGGAATTAAGGCTACAATTATAACCTGCAGTTATAACCAATCCAACCATTACATATATGGTTGCAAAATTTGTGGCAGCTGCAATAAATATTGGCAAAAAGTTGATTAAAGATGCCTAATACTGGAACCTACTAAGCATAAGGATGGAATTTTATATCTTATTTTTTTTCTGCTCCTTTTTATCCTACTATTATAATGTTTTAACATAATGGATATATTTATGTAGTTTTATGGACAGTAGCTTTTGAGTCTATTTTATACTTTTATTCTGGTCTATGACTGTAATAATAATATTGATTGATTGAGAAACCCACATCTTCCTGTGCATGCTTATCTTCACCATCTATCAGTTGGCAGGCCAAATTGCATGAAGCCCTCTCTGGCACTAGCACAACAGATACCCAACAACTAACATCAACACATAATGGAAAGCTAAATGGGCTGCTGAACACCCAGATACAGGCAACTATATAGAGGACCCTACACAAACGGTGCCAGGTTTTGACCTACCTCTCCAGCACTTTGCAACTCTGAATAGGATCAGTACCCAGCATGGTGTCTGCCAGGACTCACTGTTTAACCCTGCAATCCAGAGTAACTATGTGAGGTCTTGAAGCTATTCCTCAGTGTAACTGTGGTACTCAACAAAATATCCATCACATTGTGTTCGAGTGTCCTTTAAGAGCCTTCACTGGCCTAATGTCTGACTTTTTCAATATGGACCACTCTGTCCTTGAGTGGATGGGGGGTCTGGATGTTAACATCTGATTTTATCACTAAACCATGTGTTGCCATGTACTAAATAAATAAGGATTACACCCTAAGAGCCATCAGCATATGGCAGTGTATGTCGTTGTACTATTGTGGCTGACTCACAATTCCTGAGCAAGCATTGGACCTGCACCAGCACAACATGAGCTTTGGAATGGGCTTTCCATTGTCAGAAATGGTACAGTTGAATGAATGAGGATGCTGTGTCATTGAACTCCCATGGTTTAACAGCAAGAAAAACTGTTCTGCAATCTTTCTTTCCTTGTTATATTCTTAATTGTATAACATCTCATTTGGGGGACAGAACTGAAAAACCTAAATAAAAGACTTGCAAAATAAATGATAGTGAATTTTTCCAAGGGGCGGGGCTAGTCTCACTTGAGTGATCCTTCCTACCTAATTTACAACCGGTTTGAATGAGCTTATTAAGTCTTACAATGTAGCAGATATCAGTGTGGTGCCCTGACTTTTAAAACTAAATAAAATAACATGAAGAGAACTTCAAAGTTCTTTCTGCTGGAATTGTTAATTAGTCCTATTTTGTCTGCAGAGAAAACAGAATGTCAGCTAAAACTGAACGAAGCAAACTTCTGCCACTCACTTTAGCTGAAGTTATTTTGCTACGGGAAGAGAAATGGAGCCCGTCTAGTATTATGCATCACTAATCTGAACATGTTTCATTTATATTTAAATTCCAGTTCAGTTAGTCTGGTACATATTCTTTCCCCACCATAAATTGTAATGCCACCCAACCAAGGCTATTTTTCATTTAAATATCTTGACAATGGGGAAAGATTATGGCAGCAGTTCTCAAACTGTGGGGTTCCTGGCCATCAATGGGTCAAGATCCCATTCTTGATGGGTTGCAAAACTGACAGGGTAGATTATGCTATGTGCATCAAGTCTTCAACAACCTGCTACTCATGCGGAGCACAGATGCACTATCAAATTTATAGCCACAGAGAATATGAATTGTAAATTTTGCAATTGTAATATGAATTGTAAATAAGTTAAATTGTAAATATGAATTGTAAATTTGTTGCTGCGAATTTTATAAATCATTGCCAAAGGAGAATTAAAGGAATACCAACAAACATAAAACTTTTGAGTCCAATCCTGAGTAGCACTAAAATGGCTACTGCTGCATCCTTCAGGCAGCCATTGGCATCTCCTTGGGGTGGTGGTGATTCAACAATTATGAAAGTCCTTGGTAATGACCAAGATGTGGATTCACATTACAAAATCCAATGAAACTGTCAAATGTGGGCAAGGCTTCTGCAAAACAAGGTTTAGACCTTGGCCAAACAAACCAATCCTTTCAAGAGCAAATTCATTAATGTTTTAGCATTAGCACCCATGGGACCCAGGCAGTCTATGCCAGTTCTTTGCTGGTCTCCTATGGAACATGATCTCACATAAGAATTATAAGAATTTTTCACTATGAGAATTATGCCTGTGACACTAATTAGGAATAGATGCTGATTATACCAATACTCTGATTGACAACCACAGTACTTAGAGAATCAGCACTACACACATGCAAGCTCATTAGCATTCCCTTCACCCCAGAGCTGCAATATTCGTTACCTCGTAATTATTTAGGTAAAGCAACTTCAGAAAAAGTTTGAGTATCATGTCATCACTTATGAAAGAGTCAAACTTTTCCTCCCTGGAAGTCAGACATAATTTATCAGACGGGTTATTTATCTTTTAATCTAAATTCTAACCAGCTCTTCCCTTTCCCTCATTTACCCCTTTTATCATTTCTTATCTATCCTCCAAACTGAAAATTCATAAAGCCCAGGAATTCTGTTTTAACTTGCACATTGTGCCTCACACTGACAAGCAGAGATGAACAGATATTCTGTAAATTTCAAGTTTTAAATTTTGATGTGTCTACAGCACTAAGCTTAAGGAAAAAATTTCATCACATCACATCTTTTTTATGTATTCTTTTGTGTTTCTGTTCCTTTAAAAAATAAATAGCAAAGGCAACCATGATGTTTTGCAGGCAAAGTTTGATCATCATTTTATAGAACAAAAAAGGAAGGCAAAAAGAAGGCAAAATAGAAAAATGAAAAAACAATGTGGTACAGTGTGAAACCATTGGAAAAAGTGTCCCCAGTGTACAGTAAATTACATTTCTGAGTCTACCATCTTGACTTCAAAATATATATTAAATAACACAGAGTTGAATGGTTTCTTGTGTAGGTGTATTTTAACCAGTGGTGGGATTAAAATAAATTAACAACAGGTTCTCAAAACCAGGCGCTCATTAGCAAAGGGTTCTATAGAACCTGTGAAAACCCCCTGAAACCCACCACTGATTTTAACCTAAAACAGCCTTGAACCTGCAATGAATATGAGTGGTGACTGGGGAAAGAGAGCTTAATAATTCTCCCAAGGGTTGTTTTTTTCATGACTTTCTGATAATTTTCCTGAAGCACCTTTTTCACCTGTGGCTCAGATACAGCAGGAGCCTTATTAGTGTTCATACTCCAATGGGCACTGGGAAGTATAGGATTGGGTTATTACTTAGGACTGGGCTTTCAGTGAATGCATTAAGACTTGACAGTACAGTGGTACCTTGTAAGACAAACACTTTGTAAAAAGTACACTTTGTAAGACAAACTAAAATTTATAGGGAATTCTGCTTTGGAAGACAAATAGTGCCTTGCAAGACAAACAGTTTTGGCAGAGTTTGACAAATAGTTTTACTAGGAAAATTTGTTGTAAAATGAACAAATTGTTGGATCTGCATTAAGAATAATAGCAAGAGCTTATGGAGGAAATCTCATCTGCAGAGGAAGAGGAAAATAAGGAGAAGGAATCCCTCACATCAAATGAGATTAAAGACATTTGTAAACATTGGGAAACCATGCAAAATTTTGTAGAAAAGCACCACCCAAATAAGGCTTTAGCAGTGCGAGCGATGAATCTGTTTAATGACATCACATTTCCATGAAATACTCAAAAGGAGACCAAAGCAAGTGTAATTAGAAGGTTCCTTGTGAAAGTTGCTTAAAAAGACACCAGTTAATGTTTAGTGAAAATTAGTCATCCTTGGCAAAAAGGTTTTTCTTTTCTGTTTTACTGTATAGTATATTACAGTGTTTTTTAAATTAATATTACAGTAATTGTGTTCTGTATTATATTACAGTGTTTTGAATTCAATTACAGTGTTTTGTCATCATTTTTACATACAGTTATTATTTTTATATGAATATTTTTGGGTTGTGGAACCAATCGTCGTAGATTTCTTTATTTCCTGTGGGAAAATCCGCTTGGCAAGAAGAACGCTTTGTAAGACAAACATGCTTCCGGAATGAATTATGTTCTTCTTACAAGGCACCACTGTACTTTCAAATAAGCATGCAGCAAGTCATGATGTAAGCTTATAGTTCAGTGGTACCTTGATTTATACTAGTGCACTGATGCAGATCGGCATTGATGGCTTGATCGTTTTGCAGAACACCACTCACAAACCAAGAAAAGAGTTCTAAGCAATCACTTTTGCAACGGCAGAACACTCACAATCCAATGTACTTGTAAATGAAGGTACTACTGTATAACCCACTGCTTTCCTTATGCATACCAAAGCTTGAAGCAAACACCATTCCATCTGGTCCCATCTGCCCTTCCCCCCATTATTTATTGTCCCTTGTAATCCCACTATCTCCCTAAGGATCCCAAGATCCTAAGTTTATTCAAGGTTTTCTGATTCTAACTTCACCCTCAGTCTCCTTTTGTATCAGGTAACCCTTTCTAACCGCTGGGCTAATATTGTACAGAGCACTTGTTCTCTGCTGACCATCCTAATGGTCTGCCTGTAGATGTTTGGCTATCAGGAACTTGGGTCTTAATGGAAATGAATAAAATTTCTAATTATCTCAAGGAGAACTGTATATTTCTAGTTTAACATATTTTAAGGCTTCAGCAACAACAACAAGCACGATGCGGTTTGTAGGAAATGGCTAGTGTTCTAGATATTGGAACTCGGTTAGTATATCAAATATTATGCCTTATCTATTGTGTAAATGTACTTTATGAAATGAATTCTGGCATATGCAGTAATATAACTTGATCCTTCCATAAATAAAAATAGTAACAAATATAGGCAGTGCTTGGTTTCCACAAAAATTCAGAGTTCAAAGTTGTACGCTTTACCTGAATCTGAAATGTCAGATTACCTGGCAGGAGATGATTAATTCAATCTGACTGGCTCTGGTTTCCTATAACAATCTTGGTGCCTGGCTGTCAAAGAAGAAAGCTGAGGGCCCACAAGTCAGCAAATCCTGTTTTCCTTATCTTCAATATACTTGAACCAACGTGGAGACAAATGTCAACTTGCATTTCCAACATTATGTAGCTTAAGATAAATGCATTTTTGAGAAAATCAGCACTTTTGTCAAGCAATTCAGGCTGCTGTTTCACTAAAATGTTATTTTGTCACCCCTTGAAATATCCATACAGCGGATAAAGGAGAAAGTGGGGGTAAACAAATCATTTTCCAAAATAGAGAAAAGAAAACAAAGGGCTCCACTGAGAAAATAGCAAAACCAAATAAATAAAGCAGGGAGATGGAAGGACAACTGTGAAGGCAATATCAAAAAACAGGAAGAAGAGGAAATTGGTTGCTGGTACCAATTCAAGAAGTCGGGGTGGGTGGCAGGGGAGACCAGCAGATTGGATAGGAGCACAGCATGTTTTTCCATCTCGGAAATGTATCTTGGTCTCTGATCCCCCAGAAACCGTACTTCACATGAGAGCAAATATTCCAGTCTAAGCTAGCATTCACTGTAGGACTGCTGCTTCAAAAATTAGTACAGAAAGGACAATTTCTTCCAAATTGCAATTTGTCCACTACGCAGCAGGAGGAGAATGAATGACAGTGGGGAAAATGCAGCAGCTGTATGTTGCTTTGGGATCCTGTAAGAAGATAATCTTATGAAATGATATGTGATTCCTCTAATAGAATAAAACAATACAGTTAACCATTTGTATCCCCATTCTTGGGGACATGTATTTATACAGAGAAAGAAAGTGATACTGAAATCTGTGAATTTGGAGGTTAGACCTCATAAGATGCCACTGGAAGATTCTTCCCGCCACATGTGGAGATGTTCTAAGGTGAGAAGAAGTTGCATACTTCCAGTTTAAAAAGCACAGGGACGTCGTCACACACAGCCTCCCCACACTTCAAAAGTCCTGCCAGAAGCTTCTGAAAGGCATTTCTGGGTCAGCAAAAAAAAAAAAAAGCCAG
Organism: Cryptoblepharus egeriae; assembly: GCA_030015325.1. Lineage (NCBI taxonomy): Eukaryota > Metazoa > Chordata > Lepidosauria > Squamata > Scincidae > Cryptoblepharus > Cryptoblepharus egeriae. The sequence continues at coordinate 62,358,577 of JAREYC010000001.1, read as the reverse complement.
AAATGCCTTTTAGAAGTCTCCAGCAGGACTTCTGGAGCCCTCCATTTTGAGCTTGCTAACCGTGATGAGTCAGATCCATAGATATGAAATTTGTATATGATGAGAACCAGCCTACATTTGAGTTTGAAGATTTTGGTCATGCACAACCCATCCATGAGACTAGTTGATGTGGGTTCCATAACTGAAAAATGGCAGGAAGGTGAGAGGTTAGTGGATTCAGTGTGCCCTCCACTCAGAATCAGCCCTACCACCACAGCCTTGAACCCACTTCAGAAATGATCCACATCCATATATGGTCCATATATGATCCATATCATATCATATCCCTTGAACCCACTTCAGATATGATCCACATTGATCTGTTTTCTGTCCACTGAAAAGCAGATAATCTCCCAGAGAAGCAGAATCTCCCAGAAGGAGAATCCTCCTCCTTTCATTCCTCCTGATATAATTTCTTCAAATGTGGATTTGCAAGATCCACAAGATTATACTTGAAGAGCCCACACCTGGAACAAAAATCCACACGACACAAAGGCTCTATGTGTGTGCGTATGTGTTTGTCCCCTGGGAGTGTGCACATGCTCAGTAGCATTTGACTGATTTATAGCCTTCTGGTTTCATTTTTGCTCACATTGTTGATGGAACTCCAAGGTGTTTTATTATTATTATTATTCTTGATGGACAACCCAGAGAGAATGTGGGATGAAAGAAAGCTGTTTTAAAACATTGGACAGCTTGGCTCAGAGTTTTCTCCTGGGTGATACATGCAGGTTGTGTTTCTGCAAACTGGAGCTTTGAAAGAAATTACCAGAGATTGATACCCTCTTAAGTGACGTTCCTATATCTTCTGAACCCACACCCAAGATAGATGGAAGTGTTCGCATATTGAAATTTTTGTAATCTTACAGGGCAATCCTATGCAATCCCAGGGCAATCCCAGTAGTACAGGTTGAACCTTGCCATCCATGACGTTGGTTCCAGGAACCTCCATGGATTCCCATTTTCACATTATACAAAAGCAATTATTTACCATGGTTTCGAGGCAGACTATGAATCCATATGAATCGCATTCCCTTTCAAGGAGCTTAAAACAGTTTCGTTTCAGCTCAGAGGCAGAAGCTTCCCCTTGGAAAGCAAGTTAGAAGTAATTATCGCTTTGTATTCATCTGATCATCACATGGGGGAACGGTGCGGGTCTCTCTTCCAGCCGAAACATAAACCAAATTTTATGACTTCTTTTTAAGGCAAGTTTAATTGCCACATTACCATGGTAAGCAGGCTGCTTTTAAGCCATTAACTGCTCTTTAAGTGATGTTTATCTTTTCCTTTAAAGAGCCACCTCATTTGTGCTGAGACAAAATTGCTGATAAATAAAACTTTAATAATTAATTGAATATAATTAATTAAGTATAATTTAAATATAATTAATTAATTATAATTAAATTAATTATATATTTTTTATAATGTACAGTGAGATTTCTATCATGTAGATGCGTATGGGATTGCAGCCCCATAAAGCAATATAGCCCCATATAGTCTACCTTGTCACATCAATTAATGAGATGGTGCAAGTAGAATGTTTAGCAGCATTTATCAGCTCTGGATGAATGTTTTACAACCCATGCTGTTTTATGGTGAAATGCACATTCTGATTGCATTGGCTTTTGCAAAAAATGCCATAAAGTGCTTTGCAGTAGTAAAGCCAAAGTGTTCCAGATGAGTGATGGAGGCATTCTGGATCTGCTATGTCCAGTACATGGATTGGAAGGGGGCCGGGGGACATACTGCCATGTGCAATGAGATCCTAATGGTAGAGGGAGCATGGATAAAGTCTTATGCATGGAGACTTTATAGAGAGGCACACAATCTAGTCCACATCTTCTCAGAAGTAAGCCATCTTGAGTTCAGTGGGACTTATCCCCAAGTAAGTGTGTACAGGACTGCAGTCTATATCTTCCCAAGGTACCTATAGCAATGGCTCATCAGTGCAAACAAATCAATAGACACATGTTCAGCATCCAGCAAGATGCACCGTGGCCGTGTGAGGTATTTTTACAGATCAGTAGAACACAGTAGACAACATATTCCTCCTTCTCCCATCTTCAAGCATCAGGGCAGCGACAACCTTGAGCCAGCCAAGGAAAAGATGTAACAGGCAATTGCACGGAGGCATCCACCTCTCCGGCGGGCAGTCGCTCATTTCACCCACAGGTTAAGAGTCTTGGCAGTCGTTCCAAAGAGGCTCCGACTGCCCGTCTCCTGGTAAATAAATGGGAGGCTTGTGTTTCCATGACTACGGGTCCTTTTCTACCTCCATAAACAGCAACACATGCAAAGAAATTAAATGCTAAAAATACCAAAGAGAATAGAAGTGCAAAAGGTTCCATTTTCGTTCCCCGTCTCGGGCTAATTTAAATGCATTGACGCTACCCAAGAGGGACCTGGGCTGTTCAAGTTCAAAGATTTCTAACTCAGCTAATAAAGGAAAATACGGAGACTTCATAGTGGAATGAGGTGTGCGGGGTCTGTTGGTGCAGCTTGCATCTCAAAGAGCTAACAACGCACCTGGGCGCACAGTAATCTTCATTCTCATTTTAATTGCACAGCTCAGTCCTTTCCTTCCCATCAAGCATGGTTGAGACGAGAAGATGAGATGTCCAATTATAGCTGTGGCCCCAGTTCGTTTCCTTTTAGAGAAGAAGCTTTGTGAGTAGGCATCAGATGTGATGAAGCCTCAAGGCTGACCTCACTGCTTCTCACTGGTGGATTCTTAGCAAGTTACAAGCCAGATTCTGAGCTCCTGCATGATGGTTCTGCCATATCAGTGGTCTTGTGGGCTCCCTACAAAAAGACACATTGTACGCATTGTGTATAGAACCTGTCACCAAGCGTTTGTTTGTTTGTTTGTTTGTTTGTTTGTTTGTTTGTTTGTTTGTTTGTTTGTTTGTTTGTTTGTTTGTTTGTTTAAAAAACTTGGCATCCATCAGCCTTGAAAGACTATGGTATTATGCACAACACTGCATGCAAAGCACGAATGTCTGGGTAAATTGATATTACTTACTTACTTACTTACTTACTTACTTACTTACTTACTTACTTACTTAAGTAAGTAAGTAAGTAAGTAAGTAAGTAAGTAAGTAAGTATGACAAATACATGGACTTATGGTAAATCAGATGTTAATGTTTCATTGCCATGTATTTTGAGAGCCAGGAATTCCACATTGATGTCTGGCTGCCAACTATCACCAACTGCCAATTCTTCAATGTAGTCCAGCTGCCAATTGTTGCTAGTTATTTAGGTCACACTTTTGTGATATACGGGGTGCACCATGAGGAAGCAAACTGGCATCACACCCTACGTAAAGAGTTCAAAACCCATGCAATCACTGGCCTTCCATGATGGTGGGGTGTGCGGGAGAAAGGGGAAGCAGATTCAGGTTGTGAACATTGCAGTCACAATCTGCATTGATTCAATGTGAAATGTGACCAGCCAGATACCACCCAATGGATCTTTGGTTTAAGACAGACACTGATCTTGTCACAGAGGTCAACAATCATCCTGCACCACTTTGTCCAAACTGCCTTTATTCCCACCATGGCCACCTGACTTGGGTTGCTATCAGCTGCAATTTTCAAGCCAAATTATTGGAACGTCTCAGTTCATGGACAACACCATTTAGGGTGCAATCCAAAGTAACTACGGGGAGTCCTAGCTCCAGTGTAAGAACAATTTGCTTTGGATTGCAATATGAATTTCCCATAGGTTTTCACTAGGTGGTGCAGTAACTACGGGTGCATGTAACGTATCTTGCATGCTCCTGTAGTTACTCTGGACTGTAGGGTAAATTAGTCTTCTTGATCTGAAGAAGGTATTTAAAATGGCCTACTCTTAATCAATGGCCTGCTCTTAATCAAGGATAAGGTCTACGTATGAATTGGTATTATTGCTCAACATAATGGAAATTTATTCAATACAGACAACCATTGTTATTTCAGTTACATAAAGTGATTGCACAATAATCATATAGATGGAACAAAGGCAAAAAAAATCAGAATGGAAATTTGAATTGAATACATATGGCAACTAATAAGAAGCATATTTCATGGAGTGGTAATAATATATGCCTCTTCCTCTGCACAGTGAAATGTTTACTCCAGATGGTCAGGCCCAGTCTACAAAATACATAATAGTTCTTGAATATGAATCACCTACTACAAACATAATCTCCCATCAAGAATGTGACAAATGTGTAGTTTTTTGGTCTGTTTAAACATTTATATCCATATCCCAACTTTTCATGTCCAATAGGATCCCCACACCTCCATACACACTTCAGAGTAGGGTCAAAACCTTAATCAAAAGTAAATTAACACAACTTGGAGCCCAATTCTATGCATTCCTACTCTGAAGTAAGTCTATGCACAAGAAAACTGTGCTTAGGCGTTGAGCCTCAGTGGGATAAAAAAAAGATGACAGTCCAGTCCTAACCTCCCATGGGGCAGGCAGGCCAGCAGGCTTGTGCTGCATTTAGATAAGGGTTGGGGCTCAGGCAGCACAACTCTTGGGGCAAGGAGAAGTAATTTGGCAGTGGGCCAATTGAGGCTACTCAGACCTTTACCACCTTAAACAGGTGGTGCAAATCCAAGCAGCCTAGAGTTAAGCCTTGCAGCCCACATGGAGTGTTAGGGTCAGGCCAAAATGCCAAATTCTGATACCACCACCACAATGACTCAAGAACATCCTTCCCAGACCCTCACTGGCCAAGGAAGGCCATCACAAACTGTCTTCCAGCACTGTGGAGAGCAAAATTCCCAATTTTCCTGGTGGCACTTTTGCAACACCTATGGGCTAGCTCAGGGGAATTGTGCTGGCCTGAGAGCACTTTTGGACTGCGCTCATGGCCAGATACAAAATGCTAACAGTAGGGTGGCAAATAAAAGATGAGAAGTTTCACAAATTTAGGAGCCATAGCTGAAGAAACCTTGTCCCACATTATCCCCAATAAATTTCTGATGCTTTCAAAACTGTGTTTGGCTCTGAAGGCAAGGGAGAGTGGCACTTTACACACATATCATCACAGAATCATAGAGTTGGAAGGGAACTAGTAGGTCATCTAGTCCAACCCTCTGCCTGTAGCATCTCCAACAGGTTGCTGCTCTCGAAAAAAAAACTTAGTTTTGCTCCCTCTCCAGGTGCACCACAGATGGTATAAGAAAACAGCAGAGTCCAGATAATAATCAAAGGAGCAGGCCAATTTATGCCATGTTCATCATGTCACACAACACATTGTTCACAAAACAATCAGCTGTGCTCATGGGGTTGATTCAATTCAATTCAATTTCAAAACCTTTAATGGCATTAATCCAAAATACATATATAAATAATAATATACATCATAAAACAACATGGAATAGTGGGACATCATGAAGGATCACTAAGACAACTTACAGTTAAGATTTAATTAGGACCTCCTGCAAAAAAAACTCGCTACAAGATCCGTTGTAGTACTGGAGGAGTCCTCAAGGAGAAAACCTACCAGATTCTGGGGAGGTCCAATAAAACTGGATAAAACAGGCTCAAGGGTATGAATACGAATCGTATTATGAGCTGGGCAAGAACAAAAAATATGGAAAACTGAATCAGGCTCAACACCACAAAACTGGCAAATTCTTTGGTCAAATGGGATTTGTTCATATCGCCCTTTTAGGACAGCAGAGGGAAAGATGTTTAGACAGGCAAGCATAAATGATTCAAAATAGCCAATTTGTAAAATAATCAATTTGAGATTATGTGAAACAGCACTAAGAACTCATGTGAAAGTAGTAGTCCTTGTTGTCAAAATGAAGATTGAAGTGGCAGGAATCATTGGGAAGGCAACTACAGTAAGTGGGGGAAAGTGTGATTCTGGTTTTTCTACCCCAATAGTACAAGACTGCTATAATTATCAGTACAGTTGTATATTTAATGCTATTTTGCATTATGAAATTGGCTTTTATTTCAAACATGGATTCATAAACACTGGAATCTGCAGAATCTTTAATACTATTTTGCATTGTGAAATTGGCTTTGGGAATCTGTATAGTTAGAAAATCTGAGTCCAACGTTGCAGATTTCCTGCATGAAAATTATGTTAGATTTCCAAATCAGCGATATCAGATGGAAGATTAGAGAGGGCTAAGGGAGTCAGGGGTGGCCAGATTAGACCCTTGACCAGATCTACTGGTGTATCAGTGGCAATAGATGCCTCAGTACTGGTGGAAATGGGTGCCAAAGCACCCAGTTCATCATCTGACATGTTAAAGATACCAAGATAGATCCAGTCAAGAACTTTGTCCCAAAGTCTCCAGCAAATTGCTATCAACATTGAGAGCAGATGAGAATTTTCAGAGCTCCAAAGAAACTTCAAACGAAGATTATAACTATAATAAACCTATTTTTAAAAAAAATGTGGAGCACATATATGCAGAATACATTGGAATTCTTTTTTTAATTCTCATTAATTCTCATTTAATCATTTCTGTTCCTGCCATTTGAATGCTTCTTTTCATAAAGTACATCTACAACAGACAGCTGAAATGAGATGTGTACCCGCACAATCCAACATACACCAGTTCCTTGAAAAGTCTGAAGTGGAACATTTTTATCCTTTTCCTTCAAAATACAATACAAAAAGTCTGCATTTAATCAGCTTTCTCGCACATAAATGGGCCAGAACATTTGGCTATTGTAGTTCCCACCATTGTGTGTTTGTACCAGACTTACAGAAAAGCTTTGTAGACGCAACCAGAAACATAAGTCTAAAACTGGAAAAAAGCACAAAGGCAGAAGGTTTCCTCTTTTATGGATTAACAATTCTCCACTTGGGAGCAGGGACGTTCCAATGGCAGCTGTTACCACACTTGCTCAGGGACACATATAAGCATGTGGATGTTCACACACAGAGACTGAAAGAAACAGAGAGACTTTTACCCTTATCCTGTGTTGCACCCCCAGCCACCCTATGAAACTTCTTGGATCTGCACCAGCAAAAATGTTGACGCAAATCTGAACAGCCTGGTGTAGTTCTGCGGCCAGTCCCACCCCTCCTGGGCCTAATTCACCCAGTGTTTCATCCTCAGTCCACAAAAAGCACCCCCTCCCTGCCTCTAATCTGTCTTCAACTATCCTTTCCAGCCCTGATGCCCACCTCCAATGTGAATGTACCCTTTCCTGGATGGAGATCCATCACAAGCAGGTCAGAACTCATCTTTGTGGCGGCATTGTCAACTCAAGAGCAATTATTAATATGTTTTATGGCAAGTGGCATAGCGTAGGGGGCCACAGGGCAGTTGCTCTGAGTGCAAAGTTCTTATGGGTCCAAAACTTCAAAAGAAAATAATAATAAATATAAAATAGTCCTTTTCCACAGTGAATTGCCTTTATTCTGTCATCTTCCCTCCTTTCTCTTTGTCTTGTAGACTTTCACTAACAACTACTTGATTTGCAAATCTGGATGAATCCCTGAGGGATGTAATAGAGCTCTTTGGAGCCACAGAAGAGAAGAGCAAATATTGTTACTGAAAAATTTGCACAAATTAAAACCAGGAATTTTAAATATATTTGCATATATTGGCATTTAATTACAAATGTTCATAGGTTACAGGATGCAATACTCACTATGCCCTGGGCACTGACCACCCACATAACTTCAGCCTAAAATCCAGCAAAATGCAGCGTAACTACAGGGAGTCCGGTATAAGAACTTACTCTGGATTGCAATATGAATTTCCCATAGGTTTTCACTAGGTGATACAGTAACTACGGGTGCACATAAATTCTTTTGCGTGCTCCTGTAGTTACTCTGGATTTGGGGGTATGTCACTGTTTACAGCATGTTTGCAGCACTGTCAGGACTTGCGCCAGCCAAGTTCATCTTGTGGCTTGTGCTCTAGGAGTCCTTAAACATGGATTCATAAACACTGGAATCTGCAGAAGCTCAGATATAGGAGTAAAAGTCACCACATCATTTATTAAAGCTTACAGAGGAGGAAAATCAAAAATGAGAGTACAGTTCACTGGGTGAGGAGTGATTCAACTAGCTAAAAGTAAAAGAACTTGTATAACATGGCTATAAATCTAAAAAACACTATTCATGGGAATAGAAAGTTAGTTAGGGCCCAAGCTAGCCAAACCTTATCCTGGGGGGGTTCTTGTGATCTGCCCCATAGATTTCAGCAGCTGGTGCAGCAAGCGCTTCACTATGTGGCAGACTACTGCTGTCAGTGCAAAACACTGGAGGCTACATACAGCCAATACCAACTTGCAGAACCTTTGCTACCACCTTTAATGCAGAAGAGAGTTGGGGCCGATCAGAGTGAGAAGTCACTAGCTGCATCACGCCATGTGTCTCAAAGCATGTTCAAACCACTGCATTTCCCAAATTGTGTATCACAACCACCAGCACACATACGCTTTTGCATGATACTACAGGTGATATGGGTGGTACCATTTTATATTGTCCTGGCCTCAGTGGACCCCCAACCCACCAAAAATTGGGTTGCAAATCACTTGTGTATCACAATCCACATTTTGGGAAATGCAGAGGAGGGCATCAGGATGCTGGTCTCTTGTGGTCTTGTATGCTCTCTGAAGTATTTGGTTGGCCACTGTGATATACTAGAAGCTGGACTTCATGGGCCTTTGGCCTGGTCCAGCAGGGCTTATATTCTTATGTTCTTACTTTGGGTCGATACAGCAGACCTCAGTTTCTCTGCCCTTCTTATCATCCAGCGGCAGGCAAGAGTAGGTTCACATGCTCTCCACTGTTTATGAAGAGACAGTAATGAAAAGCTGCTCCAGGAGACACAACTTGCAATAAAAGGGACCAGAACACTATTTAATTTGCTACTATCACAGAGCCCTGTCACACAGGCCATGATTACATTTTCTTGGCTTTACTCCCCATTGCAAAATTCTTCCCTTCTTCCCTTTACACCAGTATCCTCTATTCTCATGAAAGATCTGGCTTGATGTATTTCATGTTGTGTAATACTAGCTAGAGGGAAGGTTACAACTACTGATGAGGAGGAAAAGAGGTGATTCAAAATCACACTTTATATGTTCTTTAAGGGGATTGATTTAACTGTAAAGATAAAGCTGAGGCAGGTATTGAACCAGCCAAAGAAATTTGGGAATTTAAGGGTTCAGGAGGAAGAAAGTCTAAAAATACTGAGCCAATACTTGGATCTTTCAGTACTCAGATATTTCTCAGATTATTATGGAGAAGCAAAATTCAGAAAATTCATATATTCAAAATTCATATATTGCTGAGCAATATATGTAAAGCTCAGAAGCAACAACAGAAATTTAACATGTTCAGTGAGTGAAGCTTAGCTGCATTCGGCTTTCACACTGTAGTGTTTCTGGTTCTTTTGCTCATCATTTCTCTTGTGCATTAAACTCCTTTCTCTGCATCACCTAATGCTATTTTATTGTTCAGTGCTGTGAATTACTTCCCTTGGCATGGCAGAATATTTTTTATTCCTCTTTCATTTATACGTATATTTAATTCTGTTGCATGTCAAGGAAAAAAAGAGAATCGTATGGAAGACAGACCAACAGAGGAGCGACGGTTCATGCCATCGATGGTTTTTGTTATCAACAGGAACAGCAATGCAAAGGAAAACACTTGCTCTGAAAATCTAACCACTGAAAACCTAGCCATTCCAAACCGAAAGAACTACCAGTACTAATCAAAATTACACTTGATATACTCAGTTCTTCCCTTCTGTTTGTGATACAACAAATACCCTCAGACTGTTCTTTAGGTGAATATTGACAAAACTGAGCTAGATAGGCCAGATGAGTCAATGAAAAGCAGCTTTCTATGTACAGCTACTTATGTCAAATTATTTTGTGAGCCCATCATCCTCAAAAGATGCCCAAATTCACCAAAAACAAGACTGCTTTTACTTTGTAGGTTCTTTAGCTAGCAAAATAACCTTCAGAGCTGTTCCTGCTGCCAATGTCATCTCCGGAGGGAAAAAGTATTTTGGGGGCACTTTAATTTTGGAGGTCTTCCAAACTCAGGTTCAGGTTCCCTACACTTCCTGGCACTTCCTCCCTCTCTTAAGCCTCTCATGCTGTGCACAGCAAAAGTTAGGAAACTTTGAAAGGGATGGATCTGAATTTCCTGTTTGTAAATACTTTGACCTTTTGCTAACGGACGAGAGAAAAGCAACATATCACTTCACACAAAAAAGGATTATTCATTTACCTTGCTTGCATAATCCAAAATCTGGGTTTTTTGTATTAAAAACAGTGTGCCTTAAGGGTGGCATGTGCCTTTGATTAACTTGAAACCATCTCTAAGCAGTAGCCTTTCTGGAGCCTCATCTGTGAGACTGGATAACATACTGTATTTGCTTTTGAACACACCATCTGTACTAGCCTTTTTTATTCTTTGCATGACTTCTTAATAATGAGCAATTAAAATGTGTCTGACTTCAATGGGACGTCCTTATGAATGCCACACTATAGGGAAATCTGGAACAAAACTGCTGAGGGGAAAAATGGAATCCGTCACAATACTCAATATTGCAGTGGCTTCTACTATTGTTGCTCTAGAAATGGCTCACTATTGTTGCAATATTAAATTTAAAACTATGAGATAGAGGCACCTTTTAAACTCTAGTGCTATATCTAGGCTTGAATTTGGTTCTTCCAGGAAAAAAAGAACTCTGAAGTCAGGAAAGAAACTGGATGGTGCAAAAATATATCTTGCCAAAAGAAAATGTGTAAATCAATTCCCCAAATAAACTAATTAGAAAGCGGCTTTCGACTTTAATTACGGAGGAAGGATTATAAATCCTTTCTGATGCACCTTGGGAAAAAAGTCCTCCACTTTCCATCTCATTAACCAGATACATATTTTCATTTTGAATGCTGCTGCAGAGTCCATAGTCTGCACTGAGGCTTGTTGGCTTAGGTTTTTTAAAAAAGTTTAAAAGAAAAAAACAACATTGACAGTGTCAATGAACTCTCAAAAGCCATGTTCTTTTTAGAATTGGTATGTGTCTAGCAAAAGCACATTATGCAGACAATACAAAACTGTGCAGTGACACAAAACACTAATTAGGCAGGATCTGAGATGTCCTCCAGTTGACAGAACATTGCAAAAGACCTCTGTTGAATTCACCTGAAAGACTGAAGGAGAAAATGAAAAGGAGATAATGGGACACTGAAGGTGAAAAAATAATTTTGTTCCAAGATAAACATCCTCAGAATTAAAAGTATTTATACGTACACATTCAAGTTATACACACATACAACTGAAGAGGGGGAGAGAGGCACGAGTCGCTTAACAACCTTCTGCTTAGCAACATACCTCATATACAACGGTGGTCAAAGCATAACAAAGATGTTCTTAATGAGGCAATCAGGTCTCCAAAAGGCTGCAGCGGCGTGTTTGTTTATGCAGCAAAAAACACAGTCCTAACCATGTCTACTGAAAAAGTAAGCCCCATTGTTTTCAATGGGTCGTACTTCCAGGAAAGTGTGTTTAGGATTGCAGCCTTAGAGTCTCTTAATGCAGAGAGGCAATCTGTCTCCAGTAGCCTATGCAGCTAGCTTGATTCTGGCAAGCAGTATCTGTTTACACAGCAGAGGTACTAAACTGGACTGAATGTTCGTTTAATAAACTAACTGCATAACAATTCCCATCCTCAATTATAATAATAATAGTCCCCATCCTTAAGAACAAATCCCCATCCTTAAGTAATAATAAGCAAGCCTACGTCAGTCTTGGAAGACTATGGTATCATGCTCGGCGTTGCATACACTGCATGCGAAGCACAAAAGCCTGGGTTAGATTGTTATGGAGGATAGGCTGTTACCCAAGCAGCAAATCCCCCCTCTCCACGCCACTGAATTAGTCCAATGGAAAGGCAGAGCCACTACGATTGGATCCAGCTGGCGTCGCAGAGCTAGGCTAAGGACAGGAGCTCACCCTGTCTTGTGGGGCTGACTTGGGTCTTCAACCTTGGCCTGCTGGTTAACAGGCACAGTGTCTTAACCACTTGCACCACCGTGAAGCAGCCCAATTTGACTGTTTGAATTCCTATGGCTTGGAAGGGGAGGGGATGGTTGCACTCTGCCGTGAGGCTCCCTGGAAAACTTAGTGCTTTGCACCCCTCTAGCTATGCCACTGCTCAGATCCAAATTGCTTTGAAGTCATGCATAGTCAGCCTCAGGATGCAATTCATGCCCATCCATATGGTGCTTGGCAAATCATTTTCTTGACTTTCATTTTGGAAACCAGCAAATTCACAGACTCTCGATTTATGTCTCCTTTCCCCCTTTGCCACCACCTACAGAGAGGTAAATGAATTCTAAGACGAGAGGTCCTGAGAAGCCAGAGTGAAACTGTCAGGGCATCCAAGGGATTCATCAGGCTCAGGCTGATCAAACCATGACTGGATGCTAAGGAGCATAACCAGACACCCACTGGCTGGCCTTCACCTGCCAGGCAGGCACAAACTGACCCCTGATGATTCAAACAGACTTCCTGCTGTGTCAGTCTCAGCAGGTCTTTCTGAGAATTGGAAATTTGTTTAGAATGTGAGTAACAAAAGGTCAAATTCTAGCATTTCTTGGTTCAGCAGCTTATAAAACCTTCCAGGAGCAGGAGGACACAACTTCCAGGAGGACACAACTGGTTCCTGAGTTGCCTGTAAAGGAACAAGCTATCTATCTATCTATATAATCTATCTATACAGCATAGATTTTTAAAGTTCCCTTATTTAGCAACAAATGTCTAATTTCCAGTTACACAACATGCCTTAAATTAACTTGATGTACTTAGCACAGTACCAAATTTTATTATGAAAATACTAGCAGAATTTACCTATTGTTGCAGGAGAAAAATTGATAGTGTTGTGCACCTGGAGGCGTCTGGGCACAAATTCTAGGTTCTCTCAGGTTTGTATTAGTCAATGATCAAACCTGAGTCAGAGAATTGTTTTCTTTTATTGGTGATAAAAGGGTACAGATAAAGAGACCAGCACAAGAAGTACACAGCAAAAACTCAATTTTTATACATTGATAACCTTTTCAGACATTGATAACCTGCGTCATTCTACTTATTTCCTTAAAACAGCAACACTTTACATTTATTTCTTATATATATATATATATATATATATATATATATATATATATATAGTCAGGAATTATTATATTTAGTCAGGAATTGACAAGTTTGCCCAAACTTGTATGGGGAACATGACATTAAACATTTTCTAAAATTTGCTGATCTGTGTTCCAGACAATTGTTTTAAAAAAATTCTTATCATCTTGGACTTTCAGTTCATAACTTCTTTTGGGACATTACTCTTGGTCATCCAGTCCTATCTTAGAGCAAGTACGTGAAGCAAGGCCAATAACAGAGTGACTGACTATAGTGAACTCTATACAGTTTAGCAGCACGTCAGGAGCAAGACAGAAACAGGCTTACAGAAACAGGATATTAAACAGGTCTGTTTTCAGACAAAGACATGAGGTGCCATACTGGGAGGCTTCCTCACCCTCATGGCTTCTATACCTCAGATTTACCTGCACTAAGGCCACCAAGATACTGAACTCACTTCCTTGTCACCATAACTGCCATGAGTCAAGATTTACCTGTGTATCCCTCCTTGATTCACAAGGACAAAATATTTGTGGGCACCTGTGGGCAGTGCTGGGCACCAGCATGGGAACCAGGCACCAGTCATCAGGCACCATTGACATCAGGCAGCAGGCATCAGCAGTCAGTGGGCACTGGCAGCGAGTCAGCGAGCACCAGCTGGCACTGGGCACCAACAGGCACTGGGGCAGGAGCAGACAGTGAGCACTAGTGGGCACAAGCAGGCAACACAAGGCACCAACAGGCAACAAGCACCACCAGGCAGCAAGCACCACCACTCTCCACCAAGCAGTGGGCACCAGACACCAGCAGGCACTGGGCACCAGTGGGCAGCAAGCAGCAGGCACTTCTAGGCACCACCGGACAATGGGCAGCAGGTGCCTTCGGGTACACCACTGGGCACCAGGCACCATTGGGCACCACAAGGCACCATCAAGCAGCAGGCACCACTGGGTCCACCAGGAATCGACTGGGCACCAGGTACCAGGTACCATTGGGCAACATGAAACACTGGGCACCGGGCACCACTGGGAATACTATTAGTTCTTACAGGATCCTTACATCACCGAAGGAATATGCTCCCCCAATTTCATGTTTCAAAGTCCAGGGGTTGGAAGTTTATGAGTCAGGTATTTTTGAATGTTAAATAGAGGGACAAAAACATGTTGCAAACCCTTTCACCCTCTTATGGTTCGAATTTCTGAAAATTGGTTCTTAGTGGGTGCAAACATGATGGAAGAAATATGCACCTCAAATTTCATGCTTCGAGGTCTTGAGGTTTGGGCTGGGCACTGGTGTGTCAGGGATTCTTCAGTTAAGTATAGGGACAAAAACACATTGTGCCCCTTTTCACCTCCTCCCAATTTAAAAATTGGATCCTAAATCCCTGCATGATAGTGCAACGGCAACGGCAGTTTACACTGCATCCCACAAAGGATCTTCAGCTGCTGGAGTTTTTTTTCAGAATAAGGGAACATTTGTCCTGTTGCCCTGTGAAAAGCTACAGTAGCCACTATGAGTCAATTCAGACCTGCACCAGCAATATCAGCTGCATTTTTATCTGACATCACCACAGGGCCAAATTTCAGGTCATGATCTCAAACTGCCTGGCATCACATAGTAAAGGAGAAAGAGAAAACCTGTTTGTTTTTAAATGTAAATTGTTCTGAAGGAGCACAGCAGGTGGAGGGGATGGGGATAATGACTATGAATACTTGACAAAAAAATGTGGAAGGTAAGTTTTGGGTAATTTTCTCACAATTCTCAAAAGCACATTTTGCCTTGCAAAATTTCAAAGGTGAAACATTATTTTATAGCCAGTCTATGAGTACCGCAAGTTACATTTGATCTAATCCATTGTCGACCTATTAGATATTTGGAGCATTAACAGCACAATCCCAACCCCAGGTTAGGCAGGCACAAATTCTGGTGCAAGTCTCATGGTGGTTTGGAGGTGCTGCAAAAGTTACAAAAAACGACATGCACTGATCTCCCACTGCAGGAACGGGGAGATGTATGAGTTGTGCAGGCCCAAATTGGTTAGGATTACTCCCTAAATCTCTCATTGACACTTCCCAACCTTCTAAGTTTTATTGGATCCAAACACAGCATCAATAGTGTGACCATTCCACTGCCCTTGAAAAAGAGCATGTAGTAATGCATGATAATCTATTATGACTTCATATGTAGCTGCTGGGCCAAAGGAGATAGATTGCTTTTATTAACACAAACCTGAGTTCCATTATGCAGAAAAGGATATAAAAATGGGCCTTTCAAAATGTCCAGCCAGTGGAACAATTATAATGATTATAGCGAAGCAACAGGGAGAAAAATATCAGCTATTTCAAAATGACACTGCTGGCTTAGCAATACCTAAAGGAATTTGTTTAAAGTTATCACTTCTGAAAGTGGAATTTTCCATAAAAGTTGAATGCAGGCCTTGCTAGCAAAATGGACAGATAGGACTCTCTGGGACAGGTTTGCCCTTCAATCATTGTGATTGGCACGACCTTGACTCAGTGAAAGGGGGAAACTGCTGGAAAACAGCATTCTCACAGTGATAGTCCATGAGCTGGCAAGGGGGCCCAACCATCAAGAAACTCTGCCCTGCAACTTCCACTGAAAAGAACAGAAGCTGAGATTGCATAAGTCTGCTTGACCCTTATCCTTCCAGGCTAACTGGAACAAGGTATATCTCTTAGCACACTTTTCTTTGACACTATTCATTTCGCCCAGTTCACCGCAATAAGCATTTCGTCAGCAGACCCCAAACCCCTGACCAAATCCACCCAGCTCTTTCCACATGGTCCTTCCATGTATTTCCCAACATTTGGGATGCTAATATTGCTTACTTCCCCAGGAGAAGCAATAAATATTTCTTAAGTGCTGATTTCTCACTAAATCATGCCCATCCTGTGGATTTTCTTGTGCTATCCATAAACTAAGTCTGGATCTTCTCCCACACCGAAAGCAGAAGACTGGACTCTGCAATGTCTCTTCAGCAATAAAGGAATAAAGCATCTCTCTCTCTCTCTCTCTCTCTCTCTCTTCTTTTTGTCATACTGATAAAAGGGTTCCTGATGTTGTAGTAAACACCATTATTTGTCAAAAGCCTTTTCCACTCATCTATTCTGGCATTATGATGATGATGGTCAAGAAAGACAGTTATGAGCATCCCTGTATTAAAGAAGACCAGGGTGGACCAACACAGGGAATAAAATGTTGATGCCGTATGGGAGAAAGTAGCAAAGACACAGCCAGACACAAGGCATCTAAGAGGAATTTTATCAGAACATACAAAGGATTTGGGTGGTTCTTTTGGAGAAACAAAGATTCTTTGGGGGCCTTTTCCTTCCCCATTGGATCTATATTTCATGCAAGAATTGGATCGTAATTTCTACAAATTACAATTATTTAAAACTACGCGGGTTTGCCCAAAATGTGAATGGTAGTCTTCTAGGATCTCAGGAAATTTCCAGCTTCCCTCCATTTGTTCCCAGACCCTTTTTTTACTCTATGCCCAGGTTCAATGTATCCCTGCCCTGCATGTTATTCTCATGGGCCCTGGTGAGACTGGAAACTGTAAAATCCCAGGAAATGTATTGGCTCTTTCCTTTTATTTCTGCGCACCGCTGTGCCCCTCAGAACAGTCAAGGATAGGATTGGGCCATTAATATATTAGGACCACCACCAGCTTAGTATTTTGGATGCACAGTAGTTCAGGTAAGGAGAAAAATCCTTCCTTGCCCCCTCTACTGCTTCTCCCACCTATTGACAGGTAAGTAGTGTGCTCTGGGAGGGTGGGCTGGACGGGAGGGATTGTTATTTCCTCAATCTAGAATTGACTTGGGAAATGATCCTATTTTATCCTGCTTTTCCTGAGAAGTGAAATGATTTCTGAACTAATTTGAGGAGAGTAGCGAAGTGGCTACCCAGTGCTCCAGATCCGTGTCAGAGCTACCACCTCTGCCTCCTCTTTCAGTATTTCTACAAAGTATTTCTACAAAGGCTTTCCAAAATCTCAATTGATGTTCCTTTTTGTGTTTTATCTCTTTTCCAATGGCACTTTTATCAACCACTACAAAGCGGACCTCTTTCTCACTTTTGCACTTTCTCCAGCTTTGCCTTGCATTGATTTTCCATGCTGGATGACACTTGCTGAAATTCAGTTGACCAGCCAGACCGTGCGGAAGAATGGTCCATAAGGCAATATGAGTGGCACAACAGGAAAAACACTTTGTTTTCATCACTAAAATCACCTGAGCTCATCAGGGGTAGGCTGTTTGTGAAGTCAAAGTTTGTTTGTTTTTCTAAAGAGAATCTAAGTCAGGTCCAAAAATTGTCAGAGCTCCTTTTGGTCTTTGGTCATAAGTCACCATCACGTTTATGTTCATGAAGACCATGACTTCATTGCAGGGCTGGATCAGATCTGTTTCTCTTTACAATCTGGGGTTTCAGGTTGATTTATTATTCTTGGGTAAAGGAAAAACCTCAATGTGGGAAGATCCTGGTCTGACTTAGGAGTTTCCTTTCAGAGTCTATCAATATCTTACCCAAAGAAGAGGAATCATTCTCTTCTGATTATAAGAATTAACTTTTTGGCCTAGACCTGAGCACTAGTAAAGTATTGCCATGGGCCGCATTGAGTCTCACTATGGCCCCCAGGTTGGGGTCTGAACACCCCTGGTCTAGACATGTAAGTGAATGGAGAAGGTCCTGATGGATGGAGCACCTAGCAGTCAATGATTAACACATACAGTATGTCCCTACATCACTCTTTTAACAGGGAGTCAGTTTGCTTTCATGGCCTGTACTAGAGGGACTACATGGAAGGAAACGTCATTGGACTGATACACAAGCAGCCCATTATGTTTGCTGTATACAGTTCCAGTGAAAGTTAGGATTGCACTGCCCATGTTTAATGAATAAATTAGTCACATATTGTGTGTGTGATGGTCCCATCAAATAGCAGCAGGTAACATCATAACTCCAACCAGGAATACCTTACTTTAAAATATTTTTGGTCTTTATTTTTTACATAAAGAAAAATATTTCTGTGTAACGCCTTCTTTGCTTCAGAGACACATGGGAATAGAACCCTCACCCTGCTTGACTGATATGGAAACTGTGGACACCTGCACAGGTCAAGGCTTCCCTTCTCAAAATTCCCTTCTCATTTCAACTGTCCTTTACAACTGTCTCTGGGACAGAACAGACCAGGCTGGGGGACAATTAAGGAGAGCTGCTGAGGATGCTGGAAAGGCGGTGGTTTTTTTTAACTAATGAATGTTGTTATACTGAACCTCTGAAAGCAACAGCTGTGGGTTGTTATTAGCTGAGTCATAAGGCTGCAAACTTTTGCACTCGTTCCTGGATACAAGTTTCATCAAACTTAGTGAGATGTGCTAAACATGCCGCAAATTGTGTTGTGTGTACCTTGATCTGATTAAAGCAGAGAATTCTGGGGAAATCATATATATAGGAAATCTTACATATGCTCATAACCTTTGCACTGTTATATTTAGGACGATCACTTTCTATCAGTGTCGTGGATGGGGAGGTTGGAATCAGAGATGGGCAGGCCCCATCCCAAGATCCGGTACGTCGGAAGTGGGAGGGGCCAGCCGAGGTCAGGGGTCGTGGGCGGGGTGAGGGGCAGGCGACGTCTGCGCATGCGCAGTGCCTGCCCTGGAGTGGGCGAAGCCTGCTTCAAGGCAGGCACTGCGCAAGCGCCGACACCGGCGCTCACGCAGAGCCTGCCGAGAGGCAGGCAGGCCGCTTCTAGGCAGGCTTTGCGCAAGCGCCGATGTCGGCGCTCGCACAGAGCCTGCCTAGAAGCGGGCAGGCCACCCCTAGGCAGGCTCTGCGCGAGCGCCGATGTCGGCGCTTGTGCAGAGCCTGCCTAGAAGCATCCTGCCCGCTTCTAGGCAGGCGCGGTGGGGCAAAAACATGGCGGACCATACCGGTCCGCTATGTTTTTGCATTTCCCTGTCGCTGGCGGTTCGCTAGTGGCAAGGAAACAGGAAGATCCGGTACGGGCGCGTAGGCCCGTACCGGTAAGTGCCCACCACTGGTTGGAATACTGCATAGCCTTTTCTGGATGAGTTACATGTCAGGTTTCTTTTGGAGGACTTTTCTTAAAATTATTAATAGGATACCATTTTAATTAATGCCTTTTTCTTCTGCTAGCAATATAATTCATACCTTTCCACAATAAAAGCTCTGTGACTGGCTGGGCTTATAATTAAGACTTTCCCCAGATTGATGGGGGAGCTCTACAATGCTGAACTGAAAGTGGCTGCTTGATGTTAAGTTTCCTTCTAGTGATGAAATGAAAAGGTGTCTAACAATTAAGCTATGAAAATGACATTTGGTCTCAGCCTCACAAAATCCTTCAAGATTTACAATACTGTATTATGGTTTCCATTTGACAGTCTCTGCAGATGACACCTTTCATTCTTTGCCACCCTATGGTTACGTTGGCAATATGGGAATAATTATATATTATCCAAATGTTTCTCATTAGCAAGTCAACATTTACAAGGCATTCACTGTTGTCCAGAGAGCAAAGGCAAAATAAGAGGATGTCAGGACCATCATATGAACACAAACATCTGACTCTTATTTTGATACCACGAAAAGATGGAGTGACTCACTAACATTTGAGAAACTTTTTCTATCATGAAAAAATGCAGGGTGATTATGATACTGCAAGATTATTAGTAATACATGTTCCCTTACACAAGTCTAAGGATCCAATCCTATTCAACTTTTTGATTTATTTACAGTGGTGCCTCACGTAACAGAATTAATTCGTTCCGGAGGCAGTTTCTTTATGTGAAACTTTCTTTACGTGAAGCGGATTTTCCCATAGGAAATAATGGAAACGCAGATGATTGGTTCCACAACCCCAAAAATATTCATATAAAAATATTAACTGGATGTAAAAATGATGACAGAACGCTGGGATTGAATTCAAAACATGCATTCAATGTGCATGATCTTATCAAGTCTACTTAGGCTGCAGTCCTAAAGATAATTTCCTGAGAGAAATACCCATTTAACACAATGGGGCTTACTTCCTGGTAGACATGGTTAGGAGGCCGCAATCCAAGACACCTTCAAAATGTTTCCCCACTTTCTCCTTCTCTCCATCCTGAGACTCTCTCTCCCCTGCTCCCTTCTGGCTGGCCCTGAGCTGCTTCCCTCTTCTCCACTGCTCTTCTCTCCCTCTGCCCAGCGGACACCCGGCCACAGGAGAAACAGCGCAGAAGTGTTGCTTTCACTATGGGCAGGTGCACTAGGCAGCCCTGACACTTTTTAAACATGTTGCTGGCCAGCACGTCTGCCCCAACTGCCAACGAATGTGTTCTTTACGTGAAGCACTTTCTTTACGTGAAGCAGAATCCTAGAGAAATTTTTGTTTGTTACGTGAAACTTACTCTACGTGAGGCTTTCTTTACGTGAGGTGCCACTGTACTTTTTAAGATAATTGCCTGCCAGGTAGTCTGTGTAAACAGACATCCATTAAGCCATCATTTGCTCCTTTAAATGAAGCTTTTTTCAATTTAAAGAGCCAATCTCAGTTGCTTTGAGACAAAATCACATCTTGCTATCTATCTACAGTATTTATATACCAGCAAGTATTCATATACTTTTCAACTAAAATGTTCACATATAAATAATTCACATATAATTAGGCTACACCTGTATAATTACAATTTTTAAAATGTATTAAAAACAACCCAACATATTAAAAACACCTAATGCCCCAGTGACATCTTGTACCTGTTTAAATCTCCCCAAAGGTCAGGAAAGTTTCAGTTGTGTTGTCCTCCCTTGTTTTATGACTTTCTGATTTAGGCTGCAATCCTAACCTCTACTCAGGCCTGCCTAAGCCCTGATATAAGTCCTGGGCTGGCATGGGGGTGTAACAAAAGTGCAGCAACACACTTCTGCCCCACACCTGGGGGGTTAGGCCAATGCACAATATACGCTGACCTCCTCACACCATTGTGGAACGATAGGGCAGGTGAGTTAGGCCAGCCTAAATTTCTTAGGATTGCGCTTATATATATGAAGAAAGTTCAAAGGTGCAAAATTTCCTATTTGAATCAATGAATATTACTGCATATTGAAAGTCCATTTTCTCCATTCTAATAGTGAGGAAACCGCAGTATCTGGCTATACTGTGGTTACCTGGTTGCTGTCTCTCATATTAGATGAAGAGTTGCTATTTACAGATGACTTCTTCCATCCACAGGCACAACCAATGTTGAGAAAGACCTCTCAACAGGGTTCCTTATTATCTCTCTTTAAATGATGCCATTCAGAAAAATCCCTGCTGTCTTCAGCCAGAGAGCTGACAGATATTCCAGGTCAACATAGCTACCCTCCCACCACATTTCAGACTCATGATGCAGAACTGATGTCTTTGGGCAAACTGCTTTCACAGAAGCATCAATAGCACTCCGCCTATTCCAAACAAGACTGTTCTTGTAGTGCCCCACATTGCTCACCTCCCTGTCATCATAATAATAAGAACGTTGTACTTATTCAAAATTCTCACCTCTCTGTGACACCGATTGTCTGACCAAAGGCATTCTGCAGAGAAATTCACTTCCACTGTATTGGTGCAGGTATTTAACACACAAGTCACACAAATGAATTGGCCAGCACTACAGCAGCAACTGTATTCCACAGTATTATTACCCTACCAGCTAAATGCATACCCACGTTGCAGGAGTAAAATTCCCCTGTACGGCATCCCCCCATGGCGCAACATCCTCCATGTGCATCAACCCCCCATGCACAACAACCCCCATGCGCATCAACCCCCATGCGCATCAACCCCCATGCGCATCAACCCCCCATGCGCATCAACCTCCATGCACATAATTCCCCCATGTGCTTTAACCCTCCATACACATCAACCCCCATGCGCAACATCTCCTCATGCGCAACAACCCCCCAGGTGCAACATCTCTCCATGCGCATCATCTCCCCCATGCACATCATCTCTCCCATGAGCATCAACCCCCCAATGTGCATCAACCCCCATGTGCATAATTTACCCATGCTCAACACCCCCCATGTGCAACCCCCCCCCCCCCATGCACAGCATCCTCCCCAGTGTAACCCCTCCCTCTAAACAACATCCCCCCAGTGCACCAGGCATTGAGCACCAAATTGGCTGGATGTTGGTTAGTCTTCCATGTTAAATGTGTGGATCTGAATCATGCATTTTACAAGGTTCTCAATTCTAAAAGTGTTGAACTTAAAAGTTGAACTTAAGGAAAGCAGTATGAATATTTTTGCTGTATTTTAACAAGTCCTACATGTGTCCTACTTTTTTGGGATGTCCTACAATTTTTTTAAGTGGGTAGGAATTTTGACTTGGGGGGTTAGGAATGTTGGCCTTGGAGGACAATGAAGATTTTTCCCCAGGACACAAGGCTAAAAAGAGGATATGTCCTGGAAAAAGATGACATATGTTCACCTTGTACACAGAACATATTTCTTGAGCAAATACAAGCACATCAGGGCTAATCATGGCAATATATAGCATGGGATAAAGAAAACACTCCCCCCCCCCATACGTTCCAACATCAGCCCTGGCCTCTAAACAGGCTCAGCAGCCCTCAGACACCTACCCCATGTTCGGCTGCAGGGGTCTTGGCAGTGACTTTCTCAGGATTGAGGAAAGGGTCGGAATGGGGAGTTTTCTCCAGTCTCTGCATCTTGAGTGTGCTGAGCCTCCTGCTGCTCCTGGTGTCTTTGGGGCAGTGGTTCTCAAGCATTTCAACCCGGGACCCCCTTCTGAGAATGACAAATCTGTCCAGGACCTTCCAGAAGAGGGTCATTGACAGAACAGACATCAGACAGGACGGGACATCATTGTGATGCCAGAGCTCCTCCTCCATGTCTGCACCGAGAAATACCTTGTGTTCAATGAGACTTACTCCCAGGAAAGCATCCTCAGTACCCCATTGCAAGATGGTGGCACCCAGTGCCAGATTTCAAATGGCAACACCCAACTTTGTGCAACTCCCTGAAATGAAGTGGAACCCCCTTTGGGGGTTCCATCTCCCACTTTGAGAACCACTGCCTAGGGGATGAGGACAGAGACCCAGAGCCAGGAAGGGGCTCTCTGAGTGGTCCGGGTTCCCTGTCCTACCTTCCTCCAGGGTGTCTAGGCAAGCATGACTCATGCAGCGCCCACCCGAGTTCCCTGCGCCTGTACGGAGGCCGCCCCACTCTGCGTGAGGCCACACAGGCAGCAGGGAGGTCTGGCTATCCTGCACCCCAAAGCCTGGACTGGGTGGGCAGAGCCACAGGCACTGGCCGGAGAAGTGGGTCCACAGCTGAGCATGCCAGGCGTGCTGGAGCTTCTATCTATCTATCTATCTATCTATCTATCTATCTATCTACCTACCTACCTACCTACCTACCAAACTACCTACCTATATACCGTATGTATGTATGTATGTATGTATGTATGTATGTATGTATGTATCTAGCTATCTAGCTATCTAGCTATCTATCTATAGATGATCTATCTATCTACCTTGTGTATGTATGTATGTTATCTATCTATTTATCTATCTATCTATCTACCTTGTGTGTGTATGTATGTATCTATCTATCCACCTACCTATCAAATGTATGTATGTATCTACCTACCTACCTTTGTACCTATCTACCTACCACCACCACAGGGGCCCTGACTGCCTGGTAGGTCCAGCCATGGAGCCGCTCCCCCGACCAGTCCCGCAGCCCTGCCCAGCCCAGGTTCTGAGGCACAGGGCACCGGAGCTCCCTGCTGCCTGCATGGCCTCACGTGGAGTGGGGAGCCTCCGGATGGGTGCAGGGAACTCAGGGTGCTGTGTGGGTCATGCTGCCTGGACATCCTGGAGGCCTCAGGGTGCTGTGGAGGATCTAGGGTCTCAAAACCCTGGCCCTGCGGCCAGATGGGACCCTCGGATGGTGATCCTCCATCCAGTGCATCTCAGCAGAGGATCCCTCAGTCACTGATTCTTCAATGCAAAGTATAGGGAGGAAACATCTATATCTATATCTCTCTCTCTCTCTTTCTCTCTCTCTCTCTATCTATCTATCTATATACATATATGTACTGTACAGTATTTATGTACTGAGAACTGATTTATATTAGCACTTTATTAGTTCTATACACTATCAGAATTACATCTCATTGACTTTCAAAGCAATCAGAATCATGGGAATGTTGAGTTAGGAAAATCCTCTTTTTGTTCCATAGGCTTTTGTGTTCTCATTTACTGGTTAATTAGCCATAACTTTTGATAGAATATAGATATCCTGACGCAGTTTCTTTCATTGCATTGTGCATAAAATTATCTTTCCAGTTATATATAACATGATGGTATTATCTTTCATATTTATCCAGTTTTTCACAGTCACTAGTGTCTGGGCTGAGGGTGGCGGAAGCGATTAAGACGCTGTGCCTGTTAACCAGCAGGCCAGGGTTCGAGACCCGGGTCGGACCCACAAGACAGGGTGAGCTCCTGTCCTTAGCCCAGCTCTGCGATGCCAGCTGGATCCAATTGTATTGGCTCTGCCTTTCCATGGGACTAATTCAGTGGCATGGAGAGGGGGGATTTGCTGCTTGGGTAACAGCCTATCCTCCATAACAATCCAACCCAGGCTTGCATGCTTCGCATGCAGCGTATGCAGCGCTGAGCACGATACCATAGTCTCTGAAGTCTGACGGAGGCCTGCTTTTAATGTCAACCTCAGCTTGTTGCCCCCCCCCCAATGCTTGTTGTCCAGTGAAACTCTATGCCCTGCACCCCCCCCCAGCTAAGCCACAGTACCCATTGCTCTGTTAACACAGTTCAACAACTAATTTTGCAATCCTGTATGTTGGTAATTCATAAACGTCAAGGAACCCTTCACTAAGGGCAAAATCCAAAGTAACTTTCGGGAGTTCCTATTCCAGTGTAAGAACCACTTACTCTGGATTCCAATATGAATTTCCCATAGGTTTTCACTACATGGTGCAGTAAGGATGGGTGCACATAAAGTCTCTTACGTGCTCCCGTAGTTACTCTGGATTTGGGGGTATGTCTTTGTGAGGGAAGGGCTAGAGCAATGGTCGACCTCCAGGATCATGCTCCTGTGGGGAAATGGGGACTCTTTTGCAACTTACAAATGGTTTTAGCCCCTTAAGAACCTGCAATTTGCTTCATGGGCAATTTTATTTTCATTGTCAGTATCAGAATTAAATCAGAAGGGCCAGTTCTTCATTGACACAAACCACATCTCTGCTAAGGCCAATAGTCTATTCAGTGTCAAGAAATCAATGCACCGTTGATTTAGCCTTCTGTGTTATTAACACCATACTATTACAGAATATAGATTTCCACCTGGGTGAAATGCTGATGTCTCTTTTAGTGCTTGGGAAAAGCCAGCCAGCAATTAAAATATATAACAATTTGATTAAGGAAGCCATGTGTCATTAAAAACTATCAGCCACTTTGAGAACATTTCACTGTCAGACTTTGGTTTATTTATTTATCACCTATTGAAGAACTTTTCAGATTTTGAACTAAGTGTAGTGGATTTTGATTCTCTGCTATTGCTAACAGTCCAATCCTATCAAACTTTCCAAAGCTGATGTAGCCGTAAGGCAGCCCTAAAATACGGGAACAAACATTGCCTTACCTTTAGCAGTCCGCCATGACTATCCCACACCTCATGAAGCAGTGCATGTTTATTAGCACACCTACATCAGCATTGGAAACTTGTAAAGGTGGATAGGATTGGGCCCTTATTTGGATTTTCATTTTAACACTTTTATCATTTTAATCTTTGGCTTGAGGTTACTTTAACTTGGACCATGATTCTTGTCTTAGCCCTGGATACCTCATACCTTTGAACTGATGTACCAATATCATGCCCTTCGTTAGTGAATTATCAACCTTTTCATCTAACGTTGGACTTAACTTATCCCTGTACCTACTGCTGTGAAAGAAAAGTTTTGACTCAATCTTCCATCCACATTATGGCACTCCCTGTATTTAAGAAACTCCTTCCCAAATTGCAGTCTGATTTTAGAGACCCGAAAAGTATTTATACATGTATATGAACAATGTGGATAGTTCTGATCACTGGAGATATAAGTGGATCACCAGCTTCCATAGATTTGGAAAAAGTAAAGAGCAGCTCAAATCAGAAAGCTAGAAGAAAAAATAGGATCTTTCCATCTTTCTTCTATTCAAGGGGAAACAGTATTTCAGTTCTGAATATATTTCAGTTCTGAATATATACAGCACCAAATTCAACTGGACAGTGAAATGCATTGCCATAGAATTTGACAACTAGTGTATATTAGTGGCTCTCACAGTATGGCTGATTGTAAATTTAAATATTCAAGGGTACAAATTCTCTTGCCAAGTGTTTCTTAATTCTTTAGATAAAAGGCAATTAAATTCAATCACTAACAGCCAGTATCTGTATTTCAGATAAAATAATCTCTGCAGGAAATAATTATGGGTCAGAAGGCCCTACTTCTTGAGCTGGATTCAGCTCCAAAGCAAAATAAATAGCTGTCCCTTTCAACATACTCAAGAAAACCAAGATACTCTTTGTTCACCAAACAATGTAACCTACTGAGTACCTCTGGTTTGTAAAAATCACTAATTGGGCAAAAATTCATATCCAGATACCGCTATCATTGTACCTGCAAGGCAATCATGTATTCACCATGCTGTACTCAATCGTCTCTTTTGGGTGCATCTCACACATTTGTAATAATGTGCATAAAAACTGGAAAAAGGAAACTTGACAGAGGAAATGGACTTTTGAGTCAGGAAACCCAACCACCCTTTGGTGGAAGATGTCAAGGGTGGCCCTATCTGTTGTATGCTTCCTGGGAAGAAAACTCCACTGCATTCAGAGAGGCTCACTCCTACATAGGTGTGCATGGTTTGCAAACCAAAAGTAGAGAAGTACTTAAAAAGTACAAAAAAGTACTTTTTACAACCAAAATGTATAATGTAATTTCATTGGAATTGTTGTAATAATTTACCAAGTTATCAGAGATGTTTGAGGTGACTTGTTTTGCAGTTGGCTGTGGTATTTATGCTGGGGAGCCTCCCTACCAAGAGCAGCATGGAGAGGCCAATTCAACTCCCTGCGTTTTCCTTGTTCCCTCCACAAGTCTTATGGCTCATTTGCAACACCGTGGGGTGGCACAAGTCACTTGCATGGGCCCAAAAAAACACTTAAAATTTCCCACTGGACTTATTTCATCCTTGGGAAGGAGTCACATAGGTCATATAGACTTTTTTTGAAATTCTGTATAGCATGTGGCTCACATTTTTTGCTCACTCCAGCTTTCTCCCATCAGACACTGATACAAGGTATGTTAAATTTTGGCTTATAGATGAAAGATGTCAGTCTTTTCCCAATGTAAGGGCATATTCTTCCATTAATTGGGCTACTTTAGAAAATCTGCATGATGGACAATTATGAGTCAATTACAAATCTCATCCTAAACAAATGAGTACTTATTTTAGATCTGTGATTGCAGGAATCCCTGACCATGCCTCTTGGTCCTGAATCTTCTATCCAGATTGCAAAAATTAGTGGCTATAATTGAATTTATTTGCTCCATTTGTGCTCTGGGGAGTGGCAGCTCCAGAAAAAAAAATATTCATTGGTCACAGAACGGGCAAAGTGCATTTTGGTACTGTGGAATTCATCGCCACAAGATATGGTAATGGTCAGTAACCTATCAATGAGTAACCTACCACTCATGAGGACTATGTGCTACATTTCATTCAGCACCGTATGCAGATTTAAGGGAATAATGGTGGGAATGAAGCATGCCTTTCTCTTTGTGGGTCACTGATGGGAACAGGATGCTAGACTAGATGCATCCTTGGCCTGATTTCAGCATGACTTTTCTTATGTTTGTATGATCACGCACAGTGATGGGCTTCAAAGAAATTAAGAACCGGTTCTCTGTCCATCTGAGAGCCACTTTTAAATGGCTATTTTTAAACTTTATATGTACTATCTCTTGTTAAGAACCAGTTCTATAGAGTAGGTGCGAACCTGCTGGTGCCCACCACTGATCACGCATATTTATTTAAACCATTTAAGTCATTTCTCTAGGGAGGTTCTCATTATGTTTTATTATATCAATTCTTGCTATGGCTGCAAGGAAAAAAATGTCAAGGAAGAAAATATGCCACACCTTGAATCTTCAGGCATCGCTGTAAGGAACTGAAGCATGCATAGGCCATCTCCTATCACAGTATGAGCATCCTCCAATTCCTGTTACATTTTGGTTGCAAGACATGCTTCATGTACAGCACAAGCTTTTTGCTATTAGCAACAGTACTATGAATATCATTTCCTTCATAGCACATTTCACCTGCTCTCTTATTTCTCAGTTCCATCTCCCCTCATTGCTTTTTTCCCCCTCTTGTCATTTTCTACTGCCACTCACCAACTATCTCATTGCACTGTGAATATAGAAGATGCAAGAATATTTGTATCCTGTGCCCCAAATCTCAGCTGGAAAACAGTGAAGTCATCCTGCACCACAGGATCAAGATCAGGTCTTAAGCAAATACCAGAAATATCACAATTCTGAATGAAACAGAGAGTTGGTGACTCCAATGCCCTGGACTTATTAGATGCCATTCATTATAGCCCACAATTCATTTGGACTATTATGCATTTATTTATGTCATTAAGCAAAAAGAGATTTTTTAAAAAACAAAATAGGAAGTTTACAGTCTACACTTCAAGTTGACAAAGGAAGTGGACCAGCAGAGCAAGGAATGAGTGAGCAATGCAATCCTAATCTGCCCTGATGCAGGCAAGCGAACTGGCCTGCCCTTCATCCAGTACAAGGTTGGTATAAGCCCGGGACAAGGGGAATTAATTCCCTTTACCCTAGGTACACTTGCAGCAGCCACAATGTGGTTACTTGCATCTGTGCCATGGCTGACCAGGAGTGGGGCTAGGATCTGACACAAGTGCCAGATCCTGTCTGCACCCTCAGCTCCCAGGCCTGTCCAGGGCTCTCCTGCCACCTGCCCTTCCCCATCCCAGAATATCTAATAGTAAGAATGAAAAAGTTAAACACTGGCAGGAAAAGGAGGCAACATGAGACTTCTGTCCATAGCAATGAAAATAACATTATCATAATGCGCCTCCCCCCACATGCACAAATCCTAACTCCAGGTTAGGCCTGCAGAAGCCCTGGCACAAGTTCTGTGCTGACCTGGGAGTGTTGCAAAAGTCTATGCCATGCTTGGGGGGGGGGGGTTAGGCCAGTGCACAGATATGTGCTGGCCTCCCCATGCCACAGTGGGAATGGGGAGATTGGTGAGTCTTCACCAATGGGGAGATTGGTGGGGAGATTGGTGAGTCTTCAAAGTGCCACAGAAGTGTTGCACCAGAAGTGCTGGCCTAAATTGCTTAGGATTGTGGCCAAAGTTGCATATACAGGGTTGCCAGATCTGCACCCTATTTCTTCCCAGGAACAGCTTCCACTTTTTCATTCTTTGCCATCTGATGAAGCAAGAATTTCAATTTTGCCGTTAAGTAGATGTGAAGAAAGGCAAGAAATGGAATCAGAGGCAATGGGGCAAGAGGTATAGCAACCTTGACTTCTCCTGATGTATTTGAAGCATTAAAATAAAGGAACAAGTGGCAGCCTGACATCCATGTGCAGGGTGACCATACAGAATAGAGGACAGAGTACATCTACCTTTAAACATTGTACAGAAGAAGAAATTTTGGCAGGTGCTGCTTTTTAAACCCTTCCATGTTGAGCTGAACCTGCTTGACTTTCCTGTTCTATACAATAGTTAAAGGGATTGGCATTCTGTCCTCCATTCTATATGGTCATCCTGTCCATGCATGCAGTGGCACATTATAGGATACAATAAGAGCTACATTCCCTCCTTTGTATTTGTAGAGTATCTGTAGAAATGTGGGTATTCAAATTTGTTAAAATTTGAAGAAATGGGAATATTTGTAGAAATGTGTACAAAAAAGTGTCTGGGTTTATCCTTTGATTATGCCTGAAGTCTGACTTTTTAAAGGAATGATATTCTGAAGAAGTAATACCTCAACCAAACATCCTATTTTCCACAAAGTGCTATGTATAACAAGTTTAAGTTTAATCAAGATTCACAGACCATTAATACAAGCGGACACACGTCTACTCACACAGACACAAAATCCTGTGTGCAATTTAATTCCCCCGTTCTTTGATTGTAGCAAAATACAGATAGTGATTTAAAAAATGGAAAGAGAGAAAAAAGCAGGCCTCCATCAGTCTTGAAAGCCTATGGTATCGTGCTTGGTGCTGCATACGCTGCATGCGAAGCACAGAAGCCTGGATTGGATTGTTATGGAGGATAGGCTGTTACCCAAGCAGCAAATCCTCCCTCTCCAGGCCACTGAATTAGTCCAGTGGAAAGGCAGAGCCGATACGATTGGATCCAGCTGCATTGCAGAGCTGGGCTAAGGACAGGAGCTCACCCTGTCTTGTGGGGCCGACCCGGGTCTCGAACCCTGGCCTGCTGGTTAACAGGCATAGCGTCTTAACCGCTTGTGCCACCCAGAGAAGTGCAATATAATATACACAAGGAAGTGCAAAGCACTGCTTCTGGGCACAGCTCAAATGATCTGCAGTACTGTTGATTTTAATAGGCCATTTAGAGTCACCAAAACAGCAGAGGTCATTCTGCAGTGTGTAAAAGGAATGTCTTGACTTCTTTATCTCCTGAAGTTGCATTAACTTCTTTGTGCTGCTCAATGATGCTATAATTAAATCAAATCAGTTAGAGGAAGCATCAGCACAAGGCAGCAAACTAAATAAATCACAATTTTTTTTTCTTTTTAGTCTATAAACTGAAAGATTTTGGGAGCCAAAGAGCATAATAGCCTCAACCCACCAGAATCCAAAATGAATATATGTTCCTTTTTTCATGCTCTTCTTGTCCCCAAGAAAGCATTGTCCTCCTGCATTGGCAAAGTGTTGATAAAGCCACAAGACAGAGAAGAGAGGAACGAGGTTGTAATTCTGCCATCTAGAGTCCAAAAGCTTGGCTAAGGGCAAAATCCAGAGTAACTACAGGAAGTCCTTGCTCCAGTGTAAGAACAATTTACTCTGGATTCCAATATGAATTTCCCGTAGGTTTTCACTAGGTTTTGCAGTAACTATGGATGCACATAAAGTCTCTTAAATGCTCTTGTAGTTACTCTGGATTTGGGGGCTAGACTGAAATATGCAGAGCAACTGGTAACCCAGATGGAAAGAAGAGCTGTGGATGCACCTCAGTGATCTGAATGACATTCTTGAAACAGCTTATCTGATTCCTGATAATTTTCCCAAATCTCAATCAAGGAATAATAAAAATCTAATGTATACTTTTAGTTGTAAGAGCAGGGGCATCACTAGCCTCTTGTGACTGGTACAGAGCGCACCAGGATGATGTGGCCCTGGGGTGACATGCTGACAGAGTTTGACACTCCCCCAGCACATCACAGGCCCCAGCGCTCCTGAAAGAAGCACTCTGGAGCCTCCCTCCGGGGCATTCAGGATGCCAGTGCGCATGTGCGAAGTTCACACATGTGCACTGGCATCCCCCCTGTGCAGCTTTCAGTCTAAATAGCCACTCCATACAGATAAGGAGTATCTAATCTTACTTTACTACAGAGAGGACACCTGAATCTCAGCAGCACAGCACATGGTACAGAAGCCCCTAATGGCAAATCTGTGCTGTGTGGCACATTGGTGTACTGCAAATCACCCAGAAGTGTGGTCTGGGTGAGGGCAGTTTTAGGCCATTGGGGGACATGAGCCCACCACCAGGAGCATGTTGTTCCTTGTCAATTGTTCAAAAACTAATGTCAAGACTTAACTATTTCAGAGACAATGTGCTGTGAGATGAAAATGGTTGAAAACTGATGCTTTAGTACCTCATTAAATGAACAGAATAAGATTTTGTGGATCAAAAAAAGGATGTGTGACAGTTTCCATAACAAAGATACACTCCCCACCCCAGATACTTTCTCAATGTTTTTCCTTCCAAATTTCTCCCACTTCTGAACATTTGAATGATCCAATGGGACTGATACATCATCACCTAATGCATTGTAATCTGCCTTTCTTATGGTTTCTGGATTCCTGATTGTGCCATGCACAATTCAGTACATTAACAGTACAAGAAAATATTCATTTTAGTGTATCATTTCATCAATGTGACCGTCACTCATGCTCATTGGTAACATATTTAGAATTATTTAGCATTAATACTGTATAATGCAGTTCAAACACTCAGTGCTTCATGTTATCTCATTATCTTCTAATCCTCATGGTGGTAGGAGAGAAGAGGAAGAAGCAAAATCTTTACAGCAGCTTTCAGAGCATGCTAAAAAAGTTTCCAAAAAGGGAGAAAAGCAATTTAAAAGCACACTGAAAGAAGAAAAAAGTCATTTGACTCCTCCCTTCCCCCAGCTTTGGTTATTGACAGTCATACATAATGTCATAGATTATGATGAAGCCAGGAAATGCATCAAGAGGTTTCCCAGATGGCCCTGAGAGATAGTAAAAGATTTAGCTTTATTTCGCATGAGTCCTGATACCATCAGACTCTGAATCGATACATCAATGTCTCACAGCAGGTGTTGACTTTGCAAGGAACTGCTGGGATATATACATCTTCAGGCTCAAATTCAGTCCCGTGGCTCCCTTTCTGCAGCACCAGATGCACATTTTTAATTCAACCAGCACAGAAGAAATGAGAAGTCCCTAAGGGACGTCACCATCAGGAAGCACAGCTGTAGTCTCTTTTCTGAAATCCCCCTTCTCACTCACCTCCTCCCACCTTGGTCCCAAAATAGGAGAAGCAACACTGCATAACTCTTGCTGGCTACTTTCCAGACTGACATCCACTGATGTTAAATACAGACCCGTATACTGCTGCGCCAGCCCCTTGGGGCCAGTAGGCTATATAGATGATCTATATGAAGGAACTTGAGCTGTTGTCGGGCTGAGTGGCATAATTATAGACTGCTGCCATATTGTTGTCTCTGCTACATAAAACTTGGGAGAGGAGGTAAGTGAAGCAAAGAGTTGTGACTCATCCAGTATCATTACCCACTGAACTTTCACATCTGAGGACCAAACAAGAGAGGGGAGGAAAATGTGCAACTTCCTATGGGAGGGCTATAGGGGATTTAAAGCCGAGATGGGCAGAATTAGGTTGTTAATCCTTCCTCCATGAAATTGTCCATGCCTTGGTCCTATTGTCCTATTGGGATTTTAACCCAGATCTTCTGTACTACCACAGCTTCATTCTTTGGCCCCACACCTAAATGTGTTTCAATTGCAGTACATGCCACACACAAGCACAATTTGTCATTATTTGTTCAAGGTTTTCCTATGTTGATTTCATATACACCACTTAGAATCATTGTTAGAAATTCATCTGAGAGCATAACACGTTGAAACTCATGCAATTTCTTATATCGGAACACATGAATTGCTTGGAGTGACGCATAAAGTGGCAGGTATCCACAGTATGGTCATGACACGGAGGCCAAAATGGTTGAGTCCCGATGTGGCTATCATTGCAGGGAGATCAGCAACTCCCATTTGGAAGTTGGAGTTAAAATGTCCATTTCATTATACAATAATTTTAAAAGAAATATTCATCAATACATTGTTTTCCCATTAGAAGTAGAAGTTAGACTTTGCTATAGTCTAACATTGAAACATTCCTGCATTGAAACATTCCTGCCAGTATGGCAGTCTATCCAGATGTATTCCAATCTGCTTTTCCTCCTTTGCTAAGCAAACCTACCCCCTCCCAATCTGCAATCTGGCAATACCCCATTCAGTCATTGGATACTGGAGCTGGATTCTCTCCCAGCACATTTTGGCTAAATCTAAGCTCTCAGACTTTAAAAGCACATTTGAAAACAAAACAAAAATAATTTACCAGCGAGAAAGTGTTGAACTGAGGCTCAATATAATATTCAGTGTCAGTGAATGCGGTGTTGCATATATCACATAAGCATCTGGGTGTATCACTGAGATGGCAGAGTGCTTTGTTGAATACAGTCATGCTGATGAATAATAAGCAAAGGAAGCTTTTCCGATTAATTTGAGAGAGAAGACACTTTAATCAGGTTAAAATTAACATCGTGACAATAAGGACAATGTTGTCATGGCAAATTTACAAACTGAGCTCTGACCTGGATACATTGGAAATTGTAGCAAAAGATCCTTGACTGAATATGGACAAAATTCTGTCTCATGCTTACTGTCATGCATTCTCAGTCTATGATCTATTAATTTATTGTACCCATTAGCTATTAATTAGCTATTATTTTTTCATTTTCTTTGTAAACTGCTTTGTGAACTTCTTAGTTGAAAAGCAGTATAGATAGATTAAGTTGGTTGGTTAGGTAGTTGGTTGGTTGTTTAGTATTTGCCGACCCAGGTAAGCCAATAGCTTCTTATCTATATTAGGCATTAATACCTGCAAGAGAATAGGATGCTAGGCATGGCTTGGGGAAGCAACAGCTGATCCACACTGAATGAGCAATAAGATCAGAAGGAGAAACAGTTAACTAGGAAGTGCATATTTGCTTGAAGCTAAGAGTGCGAACAGGTGGAACATGAGACAAGACTGCAATCCTAATCTCCAGTTAGACCGGCATTTGCCCCAGCATAAGTCCTATGCTGATCTGGGGGTGTCACAAAAGTACTATAAGACACTTCTCTCCCACCTATTCCTGGATGGTTTAGACTAGTGCACAGACATACACCAACCTTCCCACACCAACATAGGAAGATATGCCATGTGAATTATGCCGGCCTAAACTGGTTAGGTGACATAGGGTGCAATTCTTAGGGTGCACAACTCATTGGTCTTCCCATTCCCATGGTGATGTAGGGAGGCAAGCACTTGTCTGTGCACAGGCCTAACCCTCCCCCAGGAGTGGCATAGAAGAGTCTTATAGCACTTTGGTGACACCCCCAGGTCAGCACAGGATTTATGCTTGGGTTTCGGCCAGCCTATCTGGAGATTAGGATTGTAGCCTTATAACACAATCCTATACATGTCTGCTCAAGTACACCCATGAAATTCAATAGAAGGTACTTGAGTATGCATAGGACTGCAGCCTTAACAAAGGTCTCGCATGTCCTTTAATCAGGGCCTTGGGCCTTTAATTAGGGCCTAATGCAGCATCACAAGTTCCAGAAGCGTAAGGCCCAGGTAGCATTCTTACATCACATCTAATTTGTACATACAGTATAGTTATATAGAAAGTATATAGTTCCAGATCTAGAAATGGATGTGAAGATAGAACTGAAGCGGAATCATATTTAAACACATTTTCAAATTGGATATTTCACAGAACATCTGTTCGCTTGAAGCCCAAATATTTAATATCCATGGTGACTAATTTTTATAGAGAATGCGCAGTTCACTGGGAGAAAATGTTGGCCGCCTCTCTTTTGCATCCTGAAAAATATTTACACTGATCGAAAGAAGAATTGCCTGTCGTTTCTGAAAGGTGGTATTTAGAGGTATCTCTCCCAACGGCCTTAATCGAAAGATCTCCACAAAGCTGAAATAATCTTCCTGACCTGAGGATGCACCAGGTTTGGGGATGATAAATTCCATGTGAGGGGATGATGTAATGAAGAAGAGAAAGTCCATAGAAAGGAAGAGACAGAAGGCAGACATTTAATATTTAAAAAGCTTTTCTGTGAGTCTCTGTGCCTCCTGGCAGAAACGGTTTGCTACGACCACATTGCATTAGTGCCTCAACCTACTTACTGAGTGTCTACTCGCACTGGTGGCAGAATTCAGGACACTAACTGTAATCTATAAAACACTCAGAGTAAAAGCAAGTGTCACATTTTTAGAAAAGTGACAGGATGGACATTGAAGAGAGCCCTCTGAGCTTGTCATCTGCATAACAAATTGAAACTAAAAAGTGAGTAGGAAAAAACATTTCAAGGGTTTTGTTGCTCCCTTTGCCTGGAGACTCAGGCCCTAATTTCATGTACCAATGGTGAATGAACCAGGAAAATGACATTCTACAACTGAATAAATCACTTTTGATTTGCCTTTTGCCACTAAAGACACATACAAAAGATAGTGAACTGTGATGATCGTAGGTTTTCTATTATCCTAGCCAATGGTTCTGGATGTTGCTTTCCTGGACCCCATCATATGCTTCCCTTGTACCAAGCCTGCCCCCTTCTTGTGCATTTGCTGTGTTGTGCTGTACCCAGCCTCTGAAATCACTTCATTCGGGCTGCAATCATATCCACACTTTCTAGAGAGACAACCCCATTAAATGCAATGGACATGCCACTGTCTACTGTCATCCACCTTCCTTGGTCACTCCTTTTCAGTACTGAACTTGAGAAGAAGGAAAAGAAGGGCAGAGAAGAAGAAGTGGAGATAGATGGTTGGAAAATGTATAGCCAGAGATTCCTCACTACCTGTTGTCCCTTCACCATCCTCTTCTGGTTCCCCTTTCTATTCAAATCTACTGTGGAAGGAGAGACAGGAGAAGGCTGAAGAAGAGTTTCTCATACTGTTCCTGGGTACATCAGTAGGGCCTGTTTTTGGGAGATCCTGTGGTGTGTCTTCTCATGGGTTATCTTTATATTTTTGATTTTTGTTGAAAAACAGTATATAAATACTGTTGGCCACCCAAAAAAAAGACATAAATTTCCTTTGCAAAAGCCTAAATAACACATATTGATTAACACGTAGCCAAAATATATAACAAATTACAGGAAAATGAACAAGTCAACATCAGGGAAGACAATTTTAGCCTTTAGACCAGCAGAGAGGCATTGAAAGAATGAAGCATGTGTTGAATGAATAAGTCCTGGGTATAACTAAAGGTGCTGAAATAGCAGAATGTGGGGCTTGCCTATATTTGGTTATTTACAAATTTACAAGTAAAAACAAGGAGCATGTGCATCCTTTAAAGACTGCAAGCCCACCACACCAGCTGGCTAGAAAGATGCCCTGAACCCCAAGTTGCTTCTGCTCTTTCTCAGTCTCATTCCATGTTTCTGTCTCACCCAGAATCTGCCATCTGTTTCTTTAATACACAAAAACAACATTGACCCCTGTGCTCAACTGTGGGGTTTAGTGTGTCACTTTATCAGCTCCAATGACTTTTCCATATTTCAAAGGTAACTCTATCTTCTAACCACTAATTCCCTTTTTAGATACATCAGTTGCCCATTATAAATCTTGACCACAAGCACCCTGGACTATTAATCCTGCTACCTGGAGGAAAATCCAACTTTTAAAGTGGTATCTCCTTGTATTTCATGGGACAGACCAATTGCCCACCACAATTTAACA
Source organism: Cryptoblepharus egeriae (assembly GCA_030015325.1). Classification (NCBI taxonomy): domain Eukaryota; kingdom Metazoa; phylum Chordata; class Lepidosauria; order Squamata; family Scincidae; genus Cryptoblepharus; species Cryptoblepharus egeriae. The sequence continues at coordinate 62,320,992 of JAREYC010000001.1, read as the reverse complement.
CCTTTACCAGTGGCTGTTGTTGGTGTCTCCCATTTTTTAAAATTGTGATTTAAATAAATTTATTTATTGTGTAAACTGATTTGTGAACTATGGCTGCAATCCTAAGAGCACTTTCCTGTGAGTAAATCCCATTGAATTCAATAGAACTTGCTTCTGAATAGACACAAATAGGATTACACTGTATGGCTACAATCCAGAGTAACTACGGGAGCACGTAAGAGACATTGCGTGCATCTGTAGTCACTGCACCACCTAGTGAAACCTATGGGAAATTCATATTGCAATCCAGAGTAACTTGTTCTTACTCTGGAGCAAGGACTCCCCGTAGTTACTCTGGATTGTGCCCTATGTCTCTTGAAACTCTATATACAAATACTCATCACCATCATTATATAAAAATTATCTCTTACAAAGAACTAGCTGACAATAGCTTCAGATTATATATCTATTGAGAGAACATGGCAGCAAAAAAGAGCATAGTGGATCATACAGGTGGGTGAAATTGGAAACATTTTTAAAGATTGGTGTGCACTTCATGGAGGGGCCAATGTAGTATATGAGTCTTCCTTGCTGACCCAGCAAAAGAAAAGGGCTGTTAAAATATAAAACTATAGCTTTCATGGCTATCCCAGGTCAGGTACAATCAGGTCTGGGACAAGGAAAAAAATCACCCAGAGAGTGAGTTTATCTAACAGTCTTTTCATATTGTTGTAAAGTAGTGGAGAATTATTCCAAAAAAACTATCTTCTACTTGGACTTCAGAGTCTTTTCAAAAGAACTTCCATTTCTCAATGTGCAGTAATTTTCAAAAGATAGCTTCAAATGGACCACCGGAAAGCTGAAACTACCTTCTTCAGAATTATCAGCAGTTATAAAAATAGCCTTTAATGCGCACCAGGAGAGCACTGGCTGACATGTTCAGGTGACAGTCTGCCTTTTGCCTTCTCCAGTCCTGGAGGGTCAATATGCAGTGCTCATCATTAAGACAATATCTCCACTTAGTACTGTCATCAAACTGTTTAACATTTTATTCCTCAATATACAGTATTCTTGTCTGGGGAGCAGACAAGACTTTCGGCTCTGTGACAATGCACTTCATCTTCTTGTGATTATTGGGTAATTTTTAGTACGTGAAAATCAATAGTAATTTAAAAACAAATTGCCAAACACATAGCCAAGCGTGCATTCCACAAAAGACATAGCTAATTTTGTGAGGGCCAGATTCAGTGGCCATAACTGTCTGCAGAACAGCTATGCGCAGTCAGTGGATTATATTTATGGAACTCGCTGTCACATGAACTGGAGATTCAATTGAATCCATGAGATGAAATGGAAACAGAGTTAAATTCATGGAGAAAATGCCTCATCAACAGCTTTGAGTGTTCTTTCAATTTTCTTTCTGCAGTCATTCTGCATGGACTGTTGAGGAAGTTCAAGACAAAGTAATTGTGCAGTCACCTCAACGTACCAGCATAGTCCTTAGTAAGCAACCATGTGGCTTTTCAAAGCTCAGTGCTTGGTTGAACTGGAAGATAGCAAGGATGTCATCAGACCACTATGCAACAACCAAACACTTTTGCACCAAAGCAGGTAATCTCCATGAGGAGGGGTGCGGGAAGGCCAAAAGGACAGTGACTGGTGGAGGATGCCTGATCAGGACCAGGAGAGGATATAATCCATGAGGGTGACATTTTCTGTCCTTCAACCCTAGACATATTTGCTGGCATAGGTCCACTTGAACTTGCACTGACAAAGTAACAGGCACAGGAGCAAGTAGACCCATTGATGCGGCGGGGCCTTCTCCACAGCAAGAGGACAAGTGACCCGTTACTTCAAGAAGACCACCAGCTATTCAATTCCCATGCAGGATGCAGTGCAGCAGTACTGACCCCACTACATTGACATGGTAGGATTGGGCCACAAGATTAGAGAATCTTTATGGTGGAATCTGGAATGAATTACAATATGTTGTTTCCGCCACTAGCCATGCTGTGCTCAGGATTAGGAGCTAAACCACCTGAGCAAGGGGCAGCCAATGTCTCCAACACATCAGAGAACAAATTCCAGTGTACCACTGATTATCTAACCCTACAATCTAAAGTAACTACAGGAGCATGAAACAGACATTACATGCACGTAATTACTGCACCACCTAGTGAAAACTTATGGGAAATTCACATTGCAATCCAGAGCGAATTGTTCTTACACCGGAGCAAGTACTCCCCATAGTTACTCTGGATTGAACCCTTAATTTGCAATCCTAAAGACACTTTCCTGAAAGACCCATTGAACACAGTGGGGCTTACCTTTGAGAGGACATGGTTAGGATTGTGCTCTTAGCCTCAGGACCAGAGTCTGAGTTCGTCCAGGCTATCAAGAAATATTGTACTCAAAGGTATACTTTTGCCCTTTAATTTAACCAACTTTTCTCAAACAAAGTTGACCCTGACTTGCTGCTTTGGATCCATAATTAGCTGATCTCCTTTTTCCTTTTTCCACTTGGCTTGAATAGAGTGTGCATTTGAGATAACAAGTATCACTGTATGATTAGTTCTTATCATGCTTTTGTAGAAATTGCCAACAATGTTTGACCTCTGCAAGGCCTCCTTTTCCAATTACCAGGTATAGGTCTTCCTAATGTTTGGATATTTTCTACGATAAATGACATTAATTGCGTTCCCTGGATTTGTTTTCCACCAGAGGCCCAATCAACATCAAGAAAATTGGTGGCAATGGAGAGGGGAGTGAACAAGAGGTAGGGAAAAACATTTTAAGTAGCAGAGTTAATTAGATTACATTGGTGCCTTAGCAAAGCAAGAAGCTTCTACAAAAAGCCTATAATAGAAGCTAATGAGAATGTTATCATGCTTGTTAAACGGGACATTTAATTGTGCAAAGGAGCTGTTGAATGCAATGTAAAAACTGGTTAATAAAAAGGAAATCTTAATTGCACACTCAGCTCTGCAATGTCTAAGCTGTCCGGCAGAATGGGATTGCCTCAGGCCCTAGCAGTCAATGCTTTCTTCATTTTGTACTGGCGAACATGTAATGCGATTAGGGCAGTTAATTTCCTCTGACGGGCATGAAAATTAATGAAGCATGGGTGATTTACACTAGGGATTTTCTAATTATTCCAGCTGATCCTAGTTGCTGTTTTTGTTGGAAAGGTAACATACAAGCAGCCTTGATTTAGTTTCTCCCCATCCTCCCAGGTCACACAGAGGGCCATAGAAAAACGCTTTGTAAAGACAACAAAGATCAGTGGCTTTGAAAATAAAAAACAAAACAACAAACCAAACACTAGGAAGTCCATGTTCAGATCTCACCTCTGCCATCAAATCACTCAGGACCAAATCCTATCCAATTTTCCAGTACCGCTGCAGCTGTACCAATGGGGCATATGCTGCATCCTGCAGTAACAGTTATGGGACTTTCACAGGAGAGTCAGGAAAGCCTCCTCCAGGTAAGAGGAATGATTGTTCCCTTTTCTCAAGGCTGTATTGCGGCTGCATCGGCACTGGAAAGTTGGATAGAATTGGATCCTAAGGCTTACCACTATACATACTTTCCTGGGAGTTAAGACCCACTGAACACAGAAGGATAACATTTAGGAAAGTGATCAGCTTTCCATCTGTAGGATGGATGACCCACCTAACAATGCTGTTATGTTAGGTTAATGTTTGTGGGGCATTTTGAATGCTAAATCAATGTCATAAAATGCTGAGTATTGTTACTGATTTCTTAATAATGCAGTTCCACAAACTGACTTTTGTCAAGAACTTTACAGGGAAAAAGAAAAATCTACAGCCATTGTTACAAAAGTAGAAATAAAAAGTAAGATATAAAAAGTCAAGTAAGGGTGTGATCCTAAGCATGTCTACTCAGAAGTAAGAGCCAGCTGAGCCAAAAAGTTGAGAATTGGGTTCCATGTCTTCACACATCAGGAAATAAACTGTAAGGCTTCCAGCTATGAAATCTAGAATAAAGTTTTGGGTCCCACCACCTCTCTGCTTAAAAATTTGCAATTGGTCTGCAATACTTTAAAAATGCAGTTGGAGTAAGGGCACAATCCAGAGTAACTACGGGGAGTCCTTGCTCCGGTGTAAGAACAATTTACTCTAGATTGCAATATGAATTTCCCATAGGTTTTCACTAGGTGGTGCCGTAACTACGGGTGTACGTAATGTCTCTTACGTGCTTCCGTAATTACTCTGGATTGTAGGGAAAACTATGCTGGGATTCATGTATCAATATGCATTGAAATGAACTGTTGACCAACTTCCTGAATTGACGTAATTATATGCTTTCATTTCAGCAAATTTAAGTCAAAAACCTAATGAGTATTCTCTTGTTTAATTAACTCAGCAGGATATTCAGCAGCAAGCTGTAAATGGGACATTTATTTCTCACTTCCCACCAGTTCAGAAGAAAACGTCAGGAAAACATTGTCATAAAAAAAACTGGCTGGTTTTCTGTTTTCCCTACAGGCAATTCTTATTGGATTCAAACACTATATTTTACTTTCTTTGAACAAAAAGAGCCATAATCAACATTTTAAATAAGTACAGTAGATCTGATCTGCAAAGAAATAAAAGGGTTTTTTTTAAAGAGCAAACTATACTAGAGCTAAGCAGACATCTTTGAACATTTTTTTTACAAATCCCAAAAGGGAGTCCTTTTATTGCCATTTTAAAGGAATGGATTTGTAAAAATCACAGGGCAAGTCCACAATACTCCGTGGAAGTTTAGCTGCTCAGTCTCACAGCACAAGACAAGACTTGCTGTCTCAATAAGAATAAATCAATCTTATTTTTGACTTATAAATAAATAAATCATACCCTAACTCCATCCCACAAAAATTCAGAATTAGGCTGCCATTAATTGTCCATACTTACATTATCACTTAGCCAAAAATGAGTTGCTATGTAGCGCTGTGATAGCATTACATTATCTATGTATTAGATAATACATAGATTATTATTATAATTGCATTATCCTCATGAGCCCTGTTCAGCTGGAATGGCATGTAGAAGAATGAGATCCCTTGGATCTCACTGTACACTTATAGGGTACAAAATTAACAATTCCTTAAAATGAACATTTAGTTATTTTACACATGAAGAGCAAAGAATGGGATGCATACATGTAAAAACAACAGTGGCACAATCCTGTTCGCAGTAAAAGCTGGCACAACAACCACAGTGCCAGTCCATGCTGTTGCAAATGTGCTATAAATCACTCGTATGCTTGATCTTACACCAACAATTTTACTAGAGCAGATCCAAGCAGACCATTTTATAAGCTGGGGCTTTAACTGGAGTAAGGGGACCTAAGGAGAAAACTTCCAGTGTACTCTTTCCCATGCTGGATACAGTCCTGCCAAATAGCCTTGTTGTTCCTGCACTGGTTGGGGCCGGGTTACAAGTTATGCAAAACTTTTGAAATTGCCTACCTATTCTCCCAGTAAAAAAGAAAAAAATAGACTTCCTGAGCCTGTGCATAGTTCATTAACGATGCAAATACTTTCAAGACACTTAAAATAAATACCTTCTTAACTGCAAAGTCTAAGAATCTGAAGCTGCTGTTATAAACAGCTTAAGCAGCAGGGGTAATCATGGAGTGTTAGATCTAGACATATCAATCCTGCCTTGGGGCTTGGAGGGCAATTTGCATCATTCCTCACGTTCAGAAAATATCCATATCCTTTTATGAAAAGGATGAAAAGTACAAATCTGCAATAGGAGAATAATTCCTTTCCCTTGCTGCACAGGCCCTATGTGCATCTAGGACAAAAGGACACTGGGGAGGTTTCCTTGTTGCTACTCCTGTGGCTCCACTCCATGCTGTCCGCTCCACTCCATGCTCCATTTCATGCTGTCAATCAAATAACTTACAGCGCAATCCTAACATATACTGGGACATACAGGCCAGTTGACCTGTGCTATATCCGGTACATGTTTGGGACTGCTGTTGTGCTACCATGGAGCAAGGGGAAACATTTCCCCTTACACCAGGTAATGCAGCAGCAGTCTTAATGGGTCTAATAAGATCTGTGCTATTCACAAGCCTCGGAGTGGTAAGTACTGCGGGGTCCCAGCCTTGATTCCCACTCCCCACCCATCTGCCACCAGAAACACCTTCCACCCACCACCTTCTGCCAGTTCAGAGCTTCCTCCTCTGAACTGAAACTAAGCTGTTTTAAGCATGAGGAAAGTGATTCATATTGATTCATTGCATGATTGTTACCATAGTAAACAATTTCCTTTGAATAATGTTAAAATTGATAACCTCGGAGGTTCCTAGAACCAAACATCACAGATGGTGAGGTTCAACCTTTATATGCAAGTATTCCAAAATATGGAAAAATCTGATGGCCAAATCATTTCTGGTCCCAAGTGTTTTGGATAAGGGATGCCCAACTTGTATTTGTTTTCCGATTTCCAAATGCAGCTATATTTCCTGTTTCAAAATTGGCCTTTGCTCATAAGAATGCATTTGGCAACTACCCATAGTCGCAAGGTGCCAAAAGCAATGCAAAATTAGGACTTCATCCTTACCTTGTGCCCTTCCTTATTTATTCTGCATAGTTTGGTGGTGTAACCAATTTCAAAAATTAGGTGAGCGGGAGAGCAATTCTTGTTATCCCCAACAAAGAAACCTCATTCAACAGTGCATGACAGCTCTTGTTCCCTGGAAGGCGTACATGCTTTTTTTTCTTAGAGCTCAGCAACCCCAAAGTTCCCATTTATTTGGACTGCAGTTTGTGTGAATGCAAAGGCAGTGCAAAGGACCATTACTTTTGTAGTAAGATTCTCACTTCACTGACATTGGTAAATCTTTTACATTCCCCCCCCCCCCAGAATTACACTATATGTATGAACAATGAAGAGAAGCAGTGAGATGGATTTTCTGATGCAGCAACCCTATGTTTCTGAAACATCATTCTGAGCAACATGGGATATGATGTGTGCCTTCAGATGCTGGTGCAATAACAATTTTGCAAGTACAGCCATGGCCATTGGGTGTTGTAAATTTTGGGGTACCTTGTCCTCTTTTTCTGGTTAACACATATGGTCACCCTGTTTACTGCAGTCTCCTGCTGCAGCTGTTACTGGTTGTCAGGCAGGCACCACAGCTGTTCCTTGTTCAGTGTGATGGGGGGTCTCCTTGGGAGCAAGTCCTCCCCAGATGCCACTGACTTGGTGCCTACTTAGCATGCTCAAAATAGCATGAGACAAAATAGCACATAAATAAATTGCATATAATTAGGCTACACCTGTATTTGCAAAAAAAAAACTACTGGAGGAATGCTAAACAGGATAAATTTTGGAGGAGACATGAAAAGCTGATGAAGCTGTGATGAGACAATAAGAGTCAGGAGGTGTCTCCACTTCCAGGTTGGCTGACCTGAAACTGCTCCTGCTGGAAGCTCAGAAACTGGAAGCAGGCTCGACGAGCACCTGTCGGGGATGCTCTAGGGGGATTTCCTGCTGCAGGCAGGGGGCTGGACTAGATGACCTACTAGGTCCCTTCCAACTCTATGATTCTATGATTCTATGTCAGATGCAATAACCATACCATGAAGGGTTCTATCTGGAAGAGAAGGGTTCTACTAGCTGTAGAACTGTACCTGATGACAGGTCTCTGTGACAGGCAGACCGACTGGTTTCCTTAACATTATGTCAAAAAATAGATCAGATGAACAATGTCACCTGCCTACATCTGGACCTACAAATGGCTCTCCAGGATGCAAGGTGGAGGAAGTCCTTTGTAATCATGCTACCTGATATTAATTAAATACCTTAAATAAAAATGAAAGGTTGAATCTGGAACCTTCTACGTGTAAGTCATAAGCAGCCAGCAACAGGCAAGAAGGTGCATCTTGCATCTACCTTCCCTACCATCTCATTTACCACAGAACTATGGGCCCTTCCCTGATCTGAAAACTCAGGGTCTAAATCTAGCCCTTCACACATGACTTGGCATATATGGAAAGCATGTTTCCTGTAATGGATCTCTGTCCCCCGACTCCCTCCATTTATTAACCAGCTCATCTCTGTCCACATGATGAAGTGTTCACTATACTGAAACCATTGGCTATGTTTATACCCAATCCATGTAGCTGCCTAGTGCGTAAACCCCATTGTAATGTGGGATTATCGTTGAAAACCTTTCTGGAAAATGGTATGTTTCTTACAGGGATTTCAATGACAAGACAGAGTCTCTGAAAATAATATATTGTTTCATACCAGCAATACTCAGCACTGGACGTCTGCAAAAACCTAGCGAACAGAGGCAGGCTTGCTTAAAAAAAAAGAGAGAGGAGAGCCTGTGTGGTTTATCTAGGGCTTTATTGATTAATTTATCATGCCTTTGTTTGCATTTGGTTTACAGTGATTCCCAGCTCTTAATAGATTAATAAACTGACATGATTGCCAAGAGCCCTACTCCGACAAGCAATCATTACCGCACCTCACCCTGTGTCATTTTTTCTAATATATTTCTGGCCGCTGTTATTTCCTTGGGCAATTTACCAACCGTCAGTTGACAAAGGTTGCCGTTCAGCTATTTAAACTAAATATTGCAAAACAACACATTTTCTCCAATGCAAATAAATGCATTGTATATGCCTACAATGTGTGCAATGGATTACATTACATATAAGGTGGGAGACAGAACTTATATGCTTCCATCTCCTAACAGATCTTGCGGTAGATCTAGTAACTCTGCTTTAGCAGCCACTTTCCAGATAGGAATAACATAAATGTTGGCCTCCCTAGAGGGAATTTGTTGTTTGTTTAAAGGTTTGTGGGTTGTTCTCTGCCTGCATCAGATTAGCCTCTCTTTAGATTATTTAGCTGTTTCAACTTTTGTTATAGTATCTGCAGTTCTCTCCTTGTAATAATAAAGCTCTCAGCAAAAGGTAGGTTAGCCATGTGTGTAGGACCAGGGTGACCAGGTACCCAAACCTCAAAAGGAGGACAGGGTCTTGGATTCCTCTCAACCTGGCCTTTCCGGCAAACAATGGCACATTTGCCTACTCACAAGTAAAGCCACAATATTGGGCACGTTCACTTTCCCATAGAGCTCAATGCATATTTTTAGTTTTAGGTTTTTTGGCCACAACTATTAACAGGAAGGAGATATTTCAAAACCAATTTTTGCATTGGATTCTGCTCTTCAATATGAATCCAACAACATATGACATTATGGATTACTACACACCATTGCAAAGTTCCAAAATGGATGACAATGAAGCTCTGAGTGAAGACATTCAGATAGAAGGCTGGAAAAGAGGACAAATCTGGAAAAATCCACTCATATGGTCAGCCATATGGGACTGTTTTATGGCCTCAACATATCTATGCAGTACACCATTTCAGCATCCACCAGTCTGCTGAGAGCTGCTGTACTATCAGTGATGCCCTGAAATTATCCCACAAGTGTGGTTTGGCTGGTGTGGTAGGGGTAAATTAGGACAGGGATTGGAGAAAAATGGGGCAGAGCAGGGGCCAGTTCTCAGTGTCACTGGTGGCAGCCAAATCCTATACCCTTTGATGTGGGTCTAGCATGCCCCTGTAATGGTAGAGCTTGCACAGATCCGTGTAGAAACATTTTTCTTTCTTTACCTCTCAGAGCCAACCTGACCCCTGCTGGCTCTTTGCTTTACAGTGGTAAAACCTGACTGACCTCTGACATAATCCATGTACCAGATGTGGCATTTTGATGTTGTCATTCCAAAAACTTGAATGACAGGTTAGGACTTTGTCTTTTTGATGGTCTATTAAGCAAAACTGACCAATGGAAAAACACTCAGAGGCAGATTGCAGAGAAGAAACTGTTCTCTTGCTTCCATCCTCCACCTACATCAGTGATTTTTCACGGATAGTCCAGTGTGTCACATATAGTCCTCAAGTATACCATGGAAATTTGGTAAAGGTCATTAATTAATAGGAAAAACTGGGTATTTGAACAGCCTGGTGTGCCTTGGCAATGGTAAAAACAACTGATGGTGTGACTTGACAATTTCTTTTCCCTGTTAGTGTGCCATGAGATGAAAAAGGTTGAAATTCAGTGACTTGCACAAATGCATCATTTTAAATTTAAACTTCAGTTCAGTTTTGGGAAGTGTTATTTTGATTTTCTTTTCAGGCATAACATCATGTAACAGTACAATCCTAAGACTGTCTACTCAGAAGTCCTATTGTATTCAATGGGGCCTACACCCAGGAAAGTGTGTTTAGGATTGCAGACTAAAGCCAGCATTGCATTCAAGGCATTCCATTCTTTTTATTATTGTTGGTTTGGCGCAGATCTATAGGCTACTTATCTGCATCATTTCAAAGAGCTAATGGAAAAAGATGAGAAGCTTTTGTGATTGTCAGTCTTGCTATAAGATATTTTCTTCCTTTCCACAACATGACAGTGATGGATCACAGCTGAAAACAGCAGTGCCCCTACACATCTTTTGGGGTTGTGTCTATTCTGTATGTCACAAGTAAGATTTTAAAGAAAGAGGCAGGCTGGAAATAACTTGTTCCATAGATAGGAACACACCATGTTTTGTGTTCTATTGTTTTGTGTTCTATTGTTATTTAAGAACTATTGTTTCAGACTGAATTGTTCAGTTCCTTGCTACAGTATAGGTTGAACCTCCCCATCTGCAGCATTTGGTTACAAGCCTTTAGAGTCAACGTTGTCCAAAGACACTTCTGCGATCATGGGGACGGCATGACTATATGCCGAGGTGCACAGAATGCTGTTACCTTTCCCAACAAGGTAGTACCTTATCTACTTGTATTTACATGCTTTCATTTAAATGCTTCCGAACTGCTAGGTTATTTTGCTAGGTTGGCAGGAGCTGGGCTAAGGACAGGAGCTCACCTCATCTTGTGGGGACCTGGGTCTCGAATGCTGGCCTGCTGGTTAACAGGCACAGTGTCTTAACCACTTGTGCCACCACAGCACACAAGCTTAATTACCTGCCATGGTAAGCAGGCTGCCTTTAAGCCATTAACTGCTCCTTAAAGGAAGCTTATCTTTCAATTTAAAGAGCCAACCTCCGTTGCTTTAACAGTGCAATCCTCAGTATGTCTACTAAATAGTAAAACATTGTGTTCAATAGAACTTACTCCCAGGAAAGCATGGTTAGGATTGCAGCCCAAATAGCGTATAAATAAATTGCATACTGTATAATTACGCTATACCTGTATATTGTTGCTCTGTAGAGAATTGTTGAGATACCATGAGCTATTCAGGGCCCAATCCATGTTGGCTTACCACCAGCAGTACACATTGTCATTGACATGTCATATGGGACATTTGCAAGCCTTACCAGCCACAACCTAATAGGTCCACCACCCACCAGTTATCCTGGGTGGTAGAAAGGTTGGTAGAAGTTTTTGGAAGGTGAGGTGTGGTAAAGAGAGGCATTCCAAGGCAGGGGGGCATAATGGGGGAGGAAGCAGAGTGGGGGGGGAGGTGGGAGTGGAGGACCACACCTCCACTGGACCCAGAACCCCATGTCTGTCTTTCTTGCCTGACAGATACATGCAAAATCCGGTTGAGTCAGGAATGGTTTTAATGAAGTCAGAAAGCATTTTCATCACCTGTTGCTTTTGTTTTTGTTGTTAGAGTATTTGTGTACTGCCTTTCATCAAACATGGTTCACAACACGGTTTACAGAGAAAATGAAAAAGGAATGACTTGCTGCCCCAAATGGGCTCACAATCTTAAAAGATAAAAAAAAAAACAAGAGTGGACAACCACTAGAAAAGACACTGCTGGGGAAATATATATGGTGCATATCATCCTTCAGCAGCTTCTGCATGGCATAAGGAACACAGCATAGCTCCATAAATTGGCCTATTTCTGCTCTTAACATTTCTGCTCCTAACATTTTATGAGATGGTTTTCTCCTGGCCTTAAGACTATTTGAAGCTGTGAGTAGTGGTATCACTGAGAATAGTGTCACCCTATACGTGGCTTGACAACCTGGAACATTGGTGATGATGTGCTGAAGCCCTCATATCACATGTCTTTTCCTGGTTCCTTGGTTATCCTTGCTATGAGGAGGAGAAGCTGGCCGTGGTGTGCTGGGTGTGGGTGCAGGTGCATACAAGCTCCAGCTCCTCTGGCTCTTGTGACCACTTCTTTTTTGGCAACTAAGCACAGCACCATGCCTGTGGCTGCCATAGCCACGCTGGCACCCACTTATCACCCCCATGTGCCTGGAACCTGGAGCAGACTACACCCCCTTCTTCCCCTTTCCTTTGCCACTGGTGGTAGTCCTGCAACTTATATCAGAGGCAGTCTCTTTCATCCCTTGAGTTTTTGCTGATATTGCTTTCCTCTACTTGTGATGCTGTTGTTGGAGTCCATAATAACATATTTCATTTCGACTTTGCCCAAGGTGTTCTTTAATGCAGCAGCATTCCCAAAAATGACATTCCCAATTTTCTCCAGAAGCTGCTTCTTTGCTTTGCCCTTTGGTGATATTCCAAGGTTGAGAAATCTTAATGGTTGAATTTTGGATACCCTCCTGAGTCTTACATTTGAAGCTGGACTTGCCTCCAGCTCCTCCGTGCTTATCAGCTGAAAAATTCTAGGTTTACTCTGCACTGCTGGCTGCTTATTGGAGTAACTATTGGCACACAGTCCACAGAGAGCCATATGGACAGGGCATGGCTGGTTTCATTTGCACCACACATTTCCTTCTGAAGACTAATGCTGATGATTGATTATCAATTTTTCAGGCATCCTTGTTAAACTCCTATATTTTTCGTTTGAAGGATAGCTCTCTTGTTTTACTGTCAACTGCCAACTCCTATGGCCTCCCCAGCATATTATGTTGAAGAAACAAAACATGTTATTTGAATATTTTCAGGTTGATTTTTAATCTTTTTATGTGTTACCTGATGTTGTGAAAGAAATACTGTAGTCAAATCAGTCTCTATTCCTGCCTATAGCCAGTTATTATCTCATTAAAGGTGGAAACTGATGTGTGTGTCCAACATCATTTTTTTAACTAAAACTTGCTTGTGATTTCTATTTCATGTTTGTCTTTGTTAATATCAATCATGCCTCATTGAATAAAATAATTGGTGGGGGAAGTCTATTTTTCACTTTCAGTGGACTAAAGAGCTCCAAAGGGCTCTTTCTTGAAGGGAGCTGCCTTTTGACAGATCCCAAGGACTAAGCGGAAAAGGTCTAAGCAGAAAAGTCATCAGCTTGCTTGCAGCAGCAAAAACAGGCCTCCGTCAGTCTTAAAAGACTATGGTATCATGCTCGGCGCTGCATACGCTGCATGCGAAGCACAAAAGCCTGGGTTAGATTGTTATGGAGGATAGGTTGTTACCCAAGCAGCAAATCCCCCCTCTCCACGCCACTGAATTAGTCCCATGGAAAGGCAGAGCCAATACAGTTGGATCCAGCTGGCATCGCAGAGCTGGGCTAAGGACAGGAGCTCACCCTGTCTTGTGGGGCCCACCTGGATCTCGAACCCTGGTTAACAGGCACAGTGTCTTAACCACTTGTGCCACCCACAGCCCACTGCAGCAGCCTAACACAAAGTATAAGAACCAAACTGGATGTGATAGTGACAGATCCATATGTTTAAACTAAGGGCCAAACCACATGACATAATACATCATCAGATAATTAGACACTTGCCCATTCTTATGATTGCAGCCACGATTCTGATGAGAACTGCACTATTAAGGTAAAGTATTGAACACTTTAATGTCGCACTATTTTCTGCAGAAAACTTGCCTCTTTGTTGGAGAAATTAATTACATGAAACAAAGCTGGAGATAGAAAATTGGTTCTGGGCTTATTAAATCAGTGCTGGACCAAAGACTGAATGCATCCAGCATTGCATTCAGAATGCAAACAGTTCTTATAAAATAAAGGAAAAAAGAGATAGCAACTTGTCAATCAAATAAACAAAAAAGCTATTGTAAGACGTTTAGAAAACTCTCAGTCAACTTGAGTTATCAGAAAGAGGATCTTTATTCAACACGTGTTGGGCAAACTCCCTGGACTCATGTCCCAAAGTGAGGAGCCGGCCAAGATGGCTGCCGGCCTTAATCTTTTATAGCGGCAAAGCAGGTTACAGAAGCAAGAAAGCATTATTTTATTCTATAGGCTGCATTATACAACATGATCATAACAAACAAGTCTAATTGGATTATAGGCAACCATGCTTTGTTTAGTGGTGAGCATGCTCAGTAATGTTTGAGCATTGCTTTAGAGTGATCTCACCTCTTCTGATCACACTGCACCAGGCTGGGTTGTATCTTATACTTAGTAACTATGAGCTGGGAGCTTGGGAGCAAAGCTCTTTGCAGTTAACCTACAGAACAGCCGTTGTTCACTTATCAAGTTTGGCACCGGATCATGGCCATGAAGAAGACCTGACTGTCTCTGTTTAGCTGAGAAGGTTCAGGCTATAGCAACATTATGCTGATGGAGAATTATGCTGCGTTGTGCTTTTAGCTAGAGGTTTGGGCCTGAGATACATTGATCAACTTTGTGATGTTCAAGGGGTGCTGCAATCAGCCTGGTCAGATTCTGGGGGGCTGTCAGCGCCCTACACTATAAATGTTTTATGTGGCTCCAACAAAGACATCAATCTATGGCAACTACAAACAAAATACATCAATATCCAATTTGCAGCATCACAGTTCACTCTATAAGTAGCTATTGAACTCTCAAATAGGATATGACAAAATAAAAACCTTCATATATATAAGCACACCATCACAGGAGGCTAATTGCCAGGTAACTTGCCAGGCTAGTTACCTGGGTGGCTAATTGCTCCTAGGTGCTAACCGGCTGATTGCCTGGTGGGAGGAGGTTTCAATTGCAGCATCAGGGCCTGAGGCACATACCTTTGGCGTGAGCTGAAGGGCTCTTGTCGTGTGGCTCTGAGCCTGTGAACAAAGAGGACTTGATCAGAGGGCAAGAGCTCATCATTCTACTCCTCCCAGTCAACTTTACTCCAAAGACAGACAGCAGTTGGAGGCCGCACTGGGTCCTGTCAAGACTACTGCAGGAAGCTTGGGTCAACTCTACAGGAAATGGACAGTGAGAACCAGTGATGGGCTGGAAAAAAATTAACAACCGGTTCTATGCCCATCTGGCAGCCACTTTTAAATGGCTATTTTTAAACTTTATATGTCCTGTCTCTCATTAACAACTGGTTCTATAGAATAGGTGCGAACCTGCTGGAGCCCACCACTGGTGAGAACACAGTTTTCATGACATGCAGCAGTACGTGTGCCATGTTTGTCTTCTTGCCCAAAGAACTCAGGGTTTATCAATGCTGTAAGTGCAAACTGGTTGCAGTGTTGGAGGAGAAAGTGAGAGCATTGGAGGGAGAAGTATCCATGCTTCATCAGATTAAGGCATCTGAGGTGTTCCTCGATGCAGCACACATGGAACTTCTATCGGAAGAAACCACAAGTGGGAATGACATCAATGGAAACTCCAGCAATGGAGTTCAGCAACTCTTCATGGAGGCACATGACAGGAGAAGAAAGGGCAGAAGACATTCAGAACCACTGGACCTATACAACTGTTTCCAATGCCTCTCAAATCCCAGCACGCCGGCAGAAGTTCCTTTTACTAGCACGCTGGCAGATCCCCCTCAAAGATCCCAACAGCTACCAAAACCAGTAAGTGTGGGGGAATCTTGATAGAAGAAGAGAAAATGGAGGAAGGTGGTGGTCATTGGAGCTGTATGCCAACCAGATCTATTTTCCTGTGAGGTATGCCGTCTCCCTGGTGCCAGGATACGGGATGTCACAGAGAGGCTACCAAAGATTATCATGCCTGCTGATCACTATCCATTCTTACTCATTCACGTAGGAGTGAATGATACCTCTAGGCAAACTTACAAGAAAATTGGCGTAGACTATGAAGCTCTCGGAAAGAAGATTAAGGATGTGGGGAATACCCAAGTGGAATTCTCATCGGTCCTCCCAGTAATTGATAGAGAGATAGCAAAATTTTCTGAGTCAATAGCTGGCTTTGAAAATGGTGTCATCGAGAAGCATTTGGCTTCTGGGAACACAGACTGGGCATCCTGAAAGATGGACTCCTCACAGAGGATGGACTACATCTTACGGGTTGGGGGAAGAGTGTCTTCAGACAGAACATGATGAACCTGATCAGGAGGACTTTAAACTCAATAAGAAGGGGGTGGGATACATCAAAAGGAAAACTAGGAATCAAGAAAATGCTCAGACGATTGGTTCCAGAAACCAAAAAATATTCATATAAAAATATTATCTGGATGTAAAAATGATGACAAAACACTGGAATTGAATTCAAAACATGCATTCAGTGTGCAAGATCCTATGAAGTCTACTTAGGCTGCAATCCTAAAGACACTCTCCTGGGAATAAGCCCCATTTAACACAATGGGGCTTACTTCTGGGTAGACATGGTTAGAAGTCTGCAATCAAAGACACTTTCTTCTGCGATCCAAGACACTTTCCAAGTATCTCCCCACTTACTCCTTCTCTTCCTCCTGAGCCTCTCTCCCCCCTGTTCCCTTCTGGCTAGCCTTGAGCTGGTTCCCTCTTCTCCACTGCTCTTCTCTCCCTCTGCCCAGCGGACGCCCAGCCACAGGAGGAACAGCATGGAAGTGTTGCTTTCACTATGGGCAGGTGCGCTAGACAGACCTGACGCTTTTTTAAAGGCCTGCTGGCCAGCGCTACTGCCCCAACTGCCAACGAATTTGTTTGTTACATGAAGCACAGTTTGTTACATGAAGCAGAATCTTGGAGAAATTTTTGTTTGTTACGTGGAACATACTTTACGTGAGGTGCCACTGTATAGGCAATGGAAGTCTGGAAAGATTACCAAGGAGGAGTACTGGCAGATAGCCCAGTCCTGTAGGGAGGGGGTCAGAAATGCTAAAGCTCAGTATGAGCTCAGACTGGCCAGGGGTGTCAAGGATAAAAAAGAGCTACAAAAAGTACTTGGTGATCAAAAGAACCCAGCATTGATTCACCAAGAATTAATCTTGCCAGACAAATCTAATCTCCTTTCTCGTGTTACGAGCTTACTAGACAATGGCAATGCTGTGGATGTCATTTATCTCGACTTCAGCAAAGCATTTGACAAGGTCCCACATGACATCTTAACTGGAGAAGTTGGAATAATATGGGCTAGACGAGGCAATCTGCAACTGGCTCGATGACCACACTCAAAGAGTTTTAGTAAATGTGTCAACCTGGAGATCGGTTTCAAGTGGGGTGCCCCAGGGCTCTGTCTTGGGCCCGGTTCTCTTAAATATCTTCAACAACAACTTGGAGGAAGGGATACATGGGAGCCTGATCAAATTTGCAGAAGACACCAAGCTGGGAGGAGTAGCCAACACAACAGAAGACAGGAGAAACCTCCAGGAGGATCTGGAGTAACTGGAATACTGGGCTGTAACAAATAGAATGAACTTCAACAGGGAGAAGTGCAAGGTTCTGCACTTAGGCAATAAAAACCAAAAACACAGGTATAAAATGGGGGATACTTGGCTTGCCAGCATAACATGTGAGCGGGACCTTGGAGTAGCCGTGGACCACAAGCTGAACATCAGTCCAGCAGTATGATGCAGCTGCAAAGAAGGCAAATGCCATTTTAGGCTGCATTAAGAGGACTGTAGCTTCCAAATCACGAGAAGTTCTAGTTCCTCTTTATCCTGCATTGGTTAGACCTCACCTTGTGTTCATTTCTGGGCACCTCACTTGAAGAAAGATGCAGCCAAACTGGAGCAAGTCCAGAGGAGAGCGACAAGAATGATCAGTGGGATGGAAGGGAAACCCTACAAGGAAAGGTTGGGGGAACTTGGGATGTTCAGCCTGGAGAAGAGAAGGCTGAGAGGAGACATGATTGCCCTCTTCAGATACCTGAAAGGCTGTCATAGGGAGGAAGGGGCTCATTTGATCATAGCTGCTTCTGAAAGCAGAACTAGAACCAATGGGTATAAACTGCAAGAAAGGAGATTTTGGTTGGATATCCGGAAAAAATTCCTGACAGTTCAGGCGGTTAGGCAGTGGAACAGATTGCCAAGGGGGGTGGTGGACTCTCCCTCACTGGAGAGCTTTAAGCAGAGGCTCAATGAGCACTTGTCAGAGATGCTCTAGGAGGATTTCCTGCTGCAGGCAGGGGGTTGGACTAGATGACCTACAGGGTTCCTTCCAACTCTAGGATTCTATATAATTCATAACATATATTTAATAATTACAAGAAGGTTACATGGTACCAACTCACAAGGAAAAGGAGGACAACGAAGATTTTTTTTCCAGGATACGAGTCTAAAAAAAAGAACATATCCTGGAAAAAGAGGACATATGGTCACCATGTGAACATTTTTCTTGCTGTCCTACATGTTGTGGGGGCTTGCCATTCTTTGTGTTTATGGCATCTGGTCATCCTGGTGCCTGGCTCAGGGTCACTCAAGAGGCTTCAGCTGAGGGCGGATTTGAATCTTCCAGGTCTCAGTCCAGCTCCCTAACCATTACACCATCCTGGTGTGCTCTCTCTCTCTCTCTCTCTCATTTCCTTTATGTTGTTTCATGGTTATATTTAATCATGGGCCAATAATGGATGCCCCCATTTCACTCTGCTCTCCAGTCCTACTCATTTTTACAAAGTCCTATACTACCACTGCTATTTCCATTGTATAGCATCAAACAGTGAAATGAAGAACTTTGTTGTTGAAGGCTAATGTTTATGGGTCCAGTGAAGCATTTT
The DNA here is from genome assembly GCA_030015325.1 of Cryptoblepharus egeriae. Lineage (NCBI taxonomy): Eukaryota > Metazoa > Chordata > Lepidosauria > Squamata > Scincidae > Cryptoblepharus > Cryptoblepharus egeriae. The sequence goes on along the minus strand of JAREYC010000001.1, from coordinate 62,302,233 downwards.
GCATAGCCTGCCAGTAATGAGCTAGTCTGTCATCAATAGTCCATTAACTCTCCAAGACTATAAATCCACTGCAATAACTTGGGGATTGCAGCCTGCATTTCCCAAGCAAGCACTTGAGGCAAAAGCCAGAATCTGAAACTAACTAGACATAGAAGAAATGTAAACAGTTAATAGGGTGTTTTTAAAAATCAAAATACTTTCCCAATGGAATGCAACCTTTAGTGAATTTAAAGTTTAATTACCTTTTTTCCCTCCTTTTGGTACATTGGTTAATCAGTCCCCTGTGTAAAAGTAAATAATTTTTCTCCTTTTGGTACATTGGTTAATCAGTCCCCTGTGAAGTAAAGCATTTGAGAAGGCTTTTCATTCATTTAAAACACTCATAGCAAGGAGTGTTGAAGTATACAAAGCTGGCTGTGTGTGTTGATGAGTTCTAGAATTGCTGCATGGAATCACAACTTTATTCAACTCGTTTTCAATATATATCATGCCAGTCAGGCAACAGGAAAGGGAGGTAAACCAGCTATATGAGCTACACTAGATCACAATATGCCATGAGTAATTCATGGGCCCAGTATTCTAGTTCTGACATAACCTTTCTCCTCAAACTCCTTGAACATTTTTTATGGAAAGTGGAAAATAAATATTTTCCATGTTCATATGGGTGATTCATATGGCACAATCATATGGGTGATTACTCAGAAGTAAGCCTCACTGAATTCAGTGGGGCTTACTTCCTTGTAAGTATGTATAGGATTGCAGTCTTAGAGCACAATCCTATCCATTTCTATTCAGCCCCATTGTGTCCAATGGGATTTACTCCCATGAAAGTGTGTTTAGGATTGCAGCCTTAATCAATCAATGGTTTAGGATGAGCACAGGAGCTGCCGGAGCACCAGAGGTAATATGACAAAGCTACCCCAACTCATAGCAGGTGATGTGCAAGCCCCTGTTCTTTAGTGGGGAAGGTAGAGGCAGAGATGAGCTCTTCCTGCCAATCTGCTGCTTGAGATGATTTCTTCATCTGGTTTCATTTGAAGGCAAATGAGAAGAGGGTAGCAATTTTTTGTTACTTACCTCCATATAAACCCTAATCCTACAATCCAGAGTAACTACAGGAGCACATAAGAGACATTACGTGCACCCGTAGTTACTGAACCACCTAGTGAAAACCTATGGGAAATTCATATTGCAATCCAGAATAAATTGTTCTTACACCGGAGCAAGGACTCCCCATAGTTACTCTGGATTGCGCTCTTAGTCTGTCTATGGGTCTATCTGGACATACTTCACCAATTTTGATGACATATATCCTAGGAGAAAAGGGGCAGGGAAGTTTTAAAAGGGGTGATAAGATCTGGCACACACAACCACCGCATTAGGATTTTGGTACAATTGGGTTGTTAGGCTACAACCTTATGCACACTTAGCTGGAAGCAGGGGTCTTTTGAGGGGGTACACACCTGTACTGAGTACTGGCACTCTGTGAGTACCGCCACCTCTGTAGGTGAGTACCAGCATGCACACACACATCCACATAAACACCTGTGAGTACTGGCAGGTGAGTACTGGCACCCATTTTCCCAGAATAATACCATTGCCTAGAAATAAGATATTTAAATCCAATGGAGCTTACTTCTCAGTAGGACTTAAACTTCATCCTTTCTCTCCCATTAAAGCCAATAGGACTTGTCAGTATTTTTTATTTAGCTAGATTATGCCCTGTTTGTTTGTTTGTTTGTTTGTTTGTTTGTTTGTTTGTTTGTTTTCAAATTGGCTTTGTAAATAATTTTTCGCACAAATACTGAAAGGCATTTCCATTTCTGTAATGCTTTGCAGCCTGCTGAAGTGATTCATCTCCATTCCTGTTTTTATACTGTCTCTCTGAGATTAAAAAAAAGTAGCTATGGTTTCACAACTGGAAGACATTTTACATAATCAATATTAGTTGGGAAGGAGATCAGTCCATTTATATGGTCCACCAAGCCTTCTGCAGTCAAGTTTATTCCACATGACCACCAACAGTGCATTTAAGTTGGAATTACTTAGAACACAATCAAAATGTGCTATGGGCTGGCGCAAACTTGTGCCAGCTTGGAAGTGTTGCAAAAGGGCCATAAGGTACTAAGGAGGCTGGAGCATAGACATGCACTGGCCTCCAGAGGTCATGGCACTGCTATATCTGCAGACAGGTGAGTTCACCCTGGCTGGTGTGGGGATCTCAGGAGGGTGAACATGAGTGTTCCAGAGCTAGGAGAGATCAGGCAAAAGGAGGGCTGCTGGGAGGACCAGACTTCAAAGAGATGTGAGACCAGGATCCAGCAGTCGGGCTGGATATTAACACCATCCTGGGTGGCTCAGATTTACACAGGGCCATTCAGATCTCTACCATATGACACAGGTTGAAAGGAATTAACCATTATTCCAACTTGCCCTGCAACCCTGGCCAACCGTGCTATTGATACAGTACAAGCCATCTAGCCTGCTTGCTCCACAGCAGGTTGGGATTGGACTACCCAGCACATTTTTTAATCCTTTGGCTTCCTGTACCTTTTTCTTTGTGAATCCACATTTTGAGTTCGCTGGAGAAGCATACCATTTTTCTTCATTTAGTCTGATCATCATATCTTCTAGGTTGTCTCAGGAAAGCAAAATTCACAAACCCCATGGCTAAATTTAGCTTTAAAAATTCGTGTTCTGGATTGCTTTATGACAGAAGTGTAGTTGTTAGGCACGTAGTCACTGATGTGATAGAAAAAGATGGAAAGCAGAGGGGTGACAAAGATGTATATGAATATAACGCTGTAGGGAAATGTGATAAAAAAGAGCTGTTAAAAGAATACCCAAAGAAGTATTGTTTTTTTTAAAAAAGCATTTAAATCTTCATTTCCTGCAATGCGTTATTTTTGATAGGAATTATTATAGCTGTCATCAATGGGAAATATATAGTCCTATTTCAAAAAGAATAAACTGTACCTTTATTCCTGGGAAATACTCTTGTTCCCAAGTGCATTCCTGTGATGTCAGAATATTCACATGTAGCGTCTGTTCATTTCACACGTTTCTCTGCATGAAGAAGGAGGCTGACTCTAGCACAAAGATAGATTGCACCTCTTGTGAATAAAATACTCCCGGTTCAATCTATGACATCACCAGTCAGAAGGATCCCTTACAGCAGAACTGGGAATTGATACCCCAGTGAGTTGCTGTAGTTCTGTGATGGGTCCCATCACTCTCCATATCTTCCCATGGGGGTTTCATTTAGCAGTGAGGGGTACAATCTGATGCCAGAGATCATGAGGGATACAAGTTTTATTATGAAACTAGCAAAAAGCATACCTGCTTTGCGGGACTGAAATTCCCCTTGTACGCCATAACCCACTGCGCATCAACCCCTCATGAGCATCAACCCCTCATGTGCATCAACTCCCCATGCGCATCTGTCCCCCATGCGCATCTGTCACCCATGCGCATCAGTCCCCCATGCACATCAGTCCCCCATGCGCATCATTGCCCCATGCACAACTTCCCCCGATGTGCATCAACCCCCCATGCTCAACATCCCCCATGCACATCATCTCTCCATGCGCATCATCCCCCCATGTGCATCAGTCCCCCATGTGCATCAGTCCCCCATGTGCATCAGTCCCCCATGCACATCAACCTCCCATGTGCATCAACCTCCCATGTGCACCATCCCCCATGTGCATCAATCCTCCATGCACATCAGTCCCCCATGAACATCAGTCCCCCATGCGCATCAGTCCCCCATGAGCATCAGTCCCCCATGAGCATCAGTCTCTCATGCGCATCTGTCTCCCATGCGCATCTGTCTCCCATGCGCATTACCCAGCCATGCGCATCAACCTCCTATGCGCAACTTCCCCCAATGTGCATCAGTCCCCCATGCGCATCATCCGCCCATGCACAGCATCTGTACATGCACATCACCTCCACATGTGCAACAGCCCCCCAAGCACAACATCCTCCCCATGCAACCCCTCCCTCCGAACAATATCCCCCCAGTGCACCAGGCACTGAGCACCAAATCGGATGGATGTTGAATAGTCTTCCATGTTAAGTGTAGGACAAAAATACGGTGCACCCCTTTTCAGCCCCTTAAGGGTTAAATTTCTCCACATCCATTCTTGATGTGACAGAAGGAATACCCTCTCCAAATTTCACACTTCTAGGACCAGGGGTTGGGGCACAGCATCCATCAGTCACTGAGTCTTCAATGCAAAGTATAGGGAAGAAAACACGTTGCACCCCATTTCACCCCCTTCCGGTTGGAATTTCCAAAAACTGATTCTTAGTGACTCTCTCCATCACAGAAGGAACACCCTCCCCAAATTTCACGCTTCTAGGCCTGGCGGTTTTGGCAGGGCGTTGATGAGTCAGTAATGACGATGAAGATTAGTTTTATAAAACACATTGCACCCCTTTTCACCCACTTCTGGTTGGAATTTCCAAAAACTGGTTCTTAGTGGATTCCTCCATCATGGAAGGAACACCCTCATCAAATTTCACGCTTATAGGCCCAGCGGTTTTGGCTGGGTGTTGATGAGTCAGTGATGATGATGAAGATGCCTTTTATATATATAGACTAGCAAAACATACCTGTGTTGTGGGAGTAAAATACCTCCTGTGTGCCATCCCCCATTGTGCATCACCCCTCCCATGCACATCAACTCCCCATGCGCATCAACCCCCCCAGCCTGCCAGCCATGTTGCCAAGACCATAGGAGGCCATTGACAGTGCAGAGTGATGCCGGCCCAGTTAATGACGCTAAATCCATTCTGCCTATCTCCTAAACACACGTTCTCTCTTTTGATGCTGTCTGCTGCTGAGAATTGTTCGCACGATCACAGAGTCTTCCAACCCTTGTAGTTCTTTACGATTTCCAAAAGAGATTCCTTCTGGGTCAGAGACGCCAGGAGAGCCTGCTGTGCTGTTTGTATACTATATTGCATCTCATTAACTTTTGCTCCCAAAGTGAAATGGTTTTGAATCTTTAATCCATTTCTTTTTTTTTAAAGGCACACATGTTGAATTTATTCTCGTGGTCTTTCCAGCCAAGCAATACAAAGCCATTAACATTCATTCCTGTTAATGGAGTTGCAGCTAACAATAACCCCAAAAACTAATAACCCCCAAAATCTAAGTAAAGAAAGGAGATGGAAATAAGAATGATAGTGAAATTTTGTGAGAACTTTAATGAGCAAGGTCACCCACAACAATACCCAGGTCGGGCAAAAAAATATGAGCTTTAATATTTGCATACAGTACATTGTCAACCACAGTATTGAATATCTTAATATTTGCATTCATTCAAATAATATTCCTGTGTTAACATAAAAAATATCCAGATGTTTCCTGCTTGGCTTCAAGGAAGAACAGTAGATTCTGTCTGTATTTTTCCACTTTGTAAATTCTGGTCTTGGCATCTCCGGCTTAGCTTTCTGGCCAATGCGTTCGGTATTTGTAAAATCTGATTACTGGTGCTTATGTACAAGCTACTGAAGTTGAGCAAATTTCCCTTAATGTCAGCATGAATTTTTGTAATTTCCATATGAATATTTCCTCTTTTTTTTCTTATAATCCACTAGGAATTCAAAATACATGATAAATCTAAATCCTGCCATCTTTTGTTCATGTATCAATACTGGAAAGGTTCCCATGTTTGTTCTATGTTTCCTTTAAACTTCAACTTTTCCTCTGAAACATCTGAGTTGGAAATCCTGATGACATTGTAGGATTATATTAATAAGATTAATTTTATGCAATTTCCTAAGACAACCACAGAGTTTAAAATTTGTTTATTATAGAAATTTTCATCCACTTCCTCCCCACTCCACTTTCCTAGATTTTGAAGGTCACTCTTACACATGAGTAAATGACATCCCTTCTTAAAGGAGAAGCTTTGCACTGCTTATGGATACTTTCATAAAACTGAACATTTTTTTCTTTGCTGAACTGTGTAAATCTGGATTCTGTAAGTTGTGTGACGGGAATCCTCATTCCAGTTATTTGCGGAAAATTAAAATAGTTTCAGATGCCATTTTTAGCTTCTTTTGATATACTCAAAATTATGTTTTTCTGAATTCATACTTGCTGCTCTCTATTGGTTCTTTGCTTCTGGGTTTGCCATATATAGTATCTGACTTAACTACTGGGATATTTCCCATGCAATGCAATGCAACTGAGAACCAGAATGATTCAGGAATTGGATTTAGGGCACAACCCAGAGTAACTACAGGGAGTCCTTGCTCCGGTATAAGAACAATTTACTCTGGATTGCAATATGAATTTCCCATAGGTTTTCATTAAGTGGTGCAGTAACTACGGGTGCACGTAATGTCTCTTACATGCTCGCATAGTTACTCTGGATTGTAGGGTTAGACTTGGAAGATCCTTGTTCAAATCCCCACTTAGCCATGAAGCTTCTTGGTTGACCTTGCGCCAGTCACTTAACTCTCAGTCTTACCTACCTCAAGATGTGAGGACAAATACAGGAGAGGTACTATGTATACCATGCGGAGGAAGGTCAGTGGAAAAAAATGTTTTAAAAAATAAAATAAAACATACAAAATGTTATATTCAAGGGATATGCACCAGAATGGAAAACCACCTGTATGTAATAGGAGCATCAGCAAGCTTCGGTTCAGCAGTGGAACAGATTGCCAAGAGAGGTGGTGGACTCTCTTTCACTGGGGATCTTCAAGCAGAGGCTCGACGAGCACCTGTCAGGGATGCTCTAGGAGGATTTCCTGCTACAGGCAGAGGTTGGACTAGATGACTGACTGGGTCCCTTCAAATTCTATTATTCTAAGCACTCAGCTAATTTCCAATATCCAGAAATCTCTTGGTAACATGGCCACTATATAACTGATTTTTAATTGCGTTGTTTAAAAAATTCCAGTGAAGACAAGACTTTCAAAGACACACTCAAGGACATTCAATTTCAAACTGGGAGGAGAGACCAGTTAATGTCTAGAATTCCACAAGCACCACTGTGACATTATCAGTGTTCAGTCTAGTTTCTAAGTACATTTCACAGCTTCATAATCTGCTTTTCCTTTGAATTGCTCACTCCAATATTGTAGTGTGTGGTTCACACACTTCAAAATCATAGTTGTTTTTCTTGCCTTTGCTCTTCTTTAGATGGTGTCGATATTGGTTTAATGATCCCTTTTCATTTCTTCACAGTGCTTTTGAGCAAGGATCACCCTGATCTCCCACCCCAGTTTCCTTAGAAGAGGTGAATGAACCGCAAAAGTGCATTTGGCATTCAGTGTTTTTTGTTTTTTACTTAACAAGTACATTGACTTCAGGCTAAAGTTACACAATTTGCAATCTGACTTTCATTATCTTCAAGAAGAAGGCAAGTCAAGCTGAACTGAAAATAATTAAAAGAGTGTGGAGAAAAGGAGCTGAGGGTATCAACTTTCTTCATGAGGAAAAGAGCCCCAAATGTAAATATGTGATCAGCTGTTTCTGAGGATGGTGGTTATAAAGGATTAAAATGTGGTAGCTACAATCAAGATCTGATTCACCAAAGCATTATTGGTGAATGTTGGTGATGTTATTCAGCATCGTTCAAAGGAGACTTTTGGTTTTTTTAACATTGTCTAATGAGAGTATGTACAGCCTCATCCAGAAGTCAGATTTTTGCTCTTCTATATTTACTGGCCCATGTATCAAAGCGCTTCCTTTCTTTCTATATTGTCAGGTAGTAGTTCTAACTTGTACTGGAACAATGTGCATTGTATCCAAATCCAGTTAGGTGCTGGCTGGAGTATAGCTCAGATTAAGGGAACATATTTTCCCATACCCTATGTTGTATGCCAGTCACCCATAGGGTTACCTGGATCTGTGCCAACAGTTTCACTGGTGCAAATCCAAGTTGCCCATGTTATATCACTCCAGCAGGGGATGCCGAAGATGGTACCATTAACATCCTGAAACCAACTGCATTGCACTCATGGACACTGCAAGGCCTCTTTTATTTAGTCTGAACAAGAAAGGGATTGTTGCACCTCCTCAGCTTGACTCTACCTGTCTCGTTTTCTGCCCTGACCATGAGAGTGCCTTCTGGGCCATTTAAGAAGAGGCTCCTCTACTATGATGAAACCTAAGGTAAAGTCTTTAGGGACATCACAGACTCAGTCCACTTGTTGACTGATCAGGATTCCTAGGTTCGTAAATGGAAAGGCTCTGGGCCCAGGGCATCCTATTCTTTCCTGCCATTCTTTATCCCAAGCTACTGTCAAGGCAACCTGAAATAAGGTTTTCTTCTTCGCTCCTCATTCCTTTCCATTGGTGTCCAACAGGGAGAAGTGCACAGTTCTGCACTTAGGCAATAAAAACCAAAAACACAGGTATAAAATGGGGGATACTTGGCTTGGCAGCACAACATGTGAGCGGGATCTTGGAATTGCCGTGTATCACAAGCTGAACATGAGTCAGCAGTGTGATGCATCTGCAAAGAAGGCAAATGCCATTTTAGGCTGCATTAAGAGGATTGTAGCTTCCAAGTCGCAAGACGTTATAGATCCTCTTTACTCTGCATTGGTTAGACCTCACCTTGAGTACTGTGTTCAGTTCTGGGCACCTCAGTTTAAAAAAGATGCCACCAAACTGGAGCAAGTCAGAGGAGAGCAACAAGAATGTTCAGTGGGATGGAAGGGAAGCCCTATGAGGAAAAGTTGGAGGAACTTGGGATGTTCAGCCTGGAGAAGAGAAGGCTGAGAGGAGACCTGATCACCCTCTTCAGATACCTGAAGGGCTGTCATACGGAAAAAGGGGCTCATTTGTTCTTAGCTGCCTCTGAAAGCAGAACTAGAACCAATGGGTACAAACTGCAAGAAAGGAGATTCCAGTTGGATATCAGGAAAAAAATTCCTGACGGTGAGGGCCATTCAGCAGTGGAACAGATTGCCAAGGGGGGTGGTGGACTCTCCCTCATTGGGGAGCTTCAAGGAGAGGCTCAATGAGCACCTGTTGTAGATGCTCTAGGAGGATTTCCGGTTACAGGCAGGGAGATGGACTAGATGACCTACTAGGTCCCTTCCAACTCTAGGATTCTATGATTCCTCAAAGGGGTTATTCCTTTTCTCATAGCTCCAGCTCTTCTTCTGCTTTTATTGTCCTCACTTCTTCTTCCACCACACTTCTCATGAGTTTCCTCCTTCCCTGGGTTGTGGAGTCCATCCCATTTAAATCATGAGAGCCAATCTTCAGTCCACCCAGTTTGCTCTCTACTCTGGCAGCCAAGGATTAATAAAGATTGATGTAACTGGTCATCACTCCACTGCCCATTTGGTTGGTGGGGATGCACAAGTCACCATCCAGCTGACCACAAGGCATAATGAGCTGCTTCCCAGCCTACCAGCAAGGTCACATTTTCTCCCCAACAGGTTGCTATGCCATCTTGGGCTCACAACCCTAAAACATTGGACTTATACAGCATGTAACTTGTCTGTGGAACTTCTTACCACAGGATGTGTTGATGGCATCTAGCCTAGATGCCTTTAAGAGGAGATTAGACAGATTTCTTAAGGAAAAGTCCATCATGGGTTACAAGCCAAATGCAACCTGCTTATTTTAGGTGTGCGCCACCTCAGAATGCCAGATTCAAGGGAAGGCACTAAGGTATCTTGTTGCCTTGTATGTTCCCTGAAGCAATTGGTGGACTATTGTGAGATACATGACGCCAGACTAGTTAGTCCGTTGGCCTGATCCAGCAAGGCTCTTCTTATGCGCACTCTTTTTCCTGTCCAGCATCCTCTGCTTAAGCTCTGTGAACTCTAGAGTACTTGGATTCTCAAGGTATGAAGAAGCAAAGGCAATGCCAGCTGTATCTAGAGTAGATCGGAGCTGTTGTTCGGTTAGCTTTCAAGGAGTTGTTTTATCTCCGCATCCCAGCAGTGGAATGGTGGAGAAGCCGTGTCAAATAAGAAATAAAAATGAGCGATGCCTATAAAAGAGAGATATCATGAGAATCTGCCATTTGGGAATAATGAAAGGCACGGGCAGCTTGAGCAGATTATGCAGCCTTACTAGAGGCCTGTCAGCTTTGATAACAAAGGCAGCCATCAATTTCTGTAAAAATGGCAACAGTGTGAATTGAAAATTCTGAAGCACCATTTAAGGTTGAAATGAGATTTTCTTTGGAATGCATTCGTCGGTGTGTTCCTGCTCACTTGAAAAGCACTGGACAGATCAGAAAGAAAGTAGAATGGAGAAAGTGCTCAGGTGGGAAGGGTAGCGTTTTTATTTTTTTGCTTTTCTTCTTTCTTTTTTCCTTCTTTTTTTGCTCTGTCCCTGATATATCTGTCCCCATTCATGACATAAAGTGCTTTTAAATGCCAAGTATATTTTGTTTTCAGAGATTTTCTTAGGAAACCATAATCAAAGAGGGGCACTTACAACCTAAAGAGATGTTCTAACTGAATGTTCTTGGAATGGTTTGAATGGCTATCTGGTTTTCTTGAAAAGAATCCCATGGTACCTTTTCATGAGCAAGGCAGAGAGTTGGAGAAGTGGCTTTCTCTTTTTCATGCCTTTGTTGACTTGTTGTACTTCTCTGTCCTTAACTTTACTCTTTTGGTAAAGTGTTACTCTTAAGTCTGGAGGCTGGTAGGACCAATCTGGAGTTAGAAAGTCAAGGAGAAAGCAGGAAGGCTGCCGTAGAACACTCTCCAAGGCCCCTGCATCTCACTATTGCAGTCTCTCTCACCGCACTTATCTTCTTCAGCGCAGACTGTTTATAAACCTGAATCCTCAATATTTGTGTGCTTGAGTAGATACTGTACCTGCATCCAATAAACAGAAAGTGCTGGGTTTTAAAAAAAAAATACAATTCAATACTGTGCATATTCTCTCTAAAACAAGCCTACTGAGTTCAAAACAAGCCTACTGAGTTCAACATTAGTTGCTAAGGCTGCAATCCTTACTCACATTCCTGGAAGTAAGATCCATTGATCACAATGGGGCTTACTTTTGAGTAGACATGGTTAGGATTGTACCCTAAATGTGTATAGGAATTCAGGAGCAAAGATTATCCCCAAATCCAGAGTAACTACGGGAGCACATAAGAGACTTTAATAATGGGAAATTCATATTGGAATCCAGAATAAGTTGTTCTTACACTGGAGCAAGGTCTCCCCGTAGTTACTCTGGATTTTGCCCTATGACTGTGGCAGGTTTACTGGTCTGTAAATCCTTTTGAGCTTATTGAATTTCAGTGCCAAGTAAACCTTGCTTTTAACAGAAGCCTACACACTCAAGCCTATGCATGGCAGGAGAGGAAGCTGAACACCTTCCATATGCGCTGTCTCCGACGTATTCTTGGCATCACCTGGCATGACAAAGTCTCAAATGACACAGTATTGGAACGTGCTGGAATCTCTAGCATGTTCACACTTCTGAAACAGCGGCGTCTACGCTGGCTTGGGCATGTCGTGAGAATGGCTGATGGTCGGATTCCAAAAGATCTCCTATATGGAGAATTAGTGCAGGGAAAGCGGCCAAGAAGGAGACCACAGCTGCGATACAAGGACATCTGCAAGAGGGATCTAAAGGCCTTGGGAATGGACATCAACAGCTGGGAAACCTTGACCTCTGACCATTCAGTGTGGAGGCAAAAGACCCAGCATGGCCTTCTCCAACTGGAAGAGACACTTGTTCGGCAGGCTGAAGCAAAGAGACAGACCCGAAAGCAGCGAAACCTGGGATCTGGGCAGGGGACGGAATTTATTTGTCCTCAGTGTGGAAGGGATGGACACTCTCGAATTGGCCTCTTTAGTCACACTAGATATTGTTTCAGGACCTCCAATCAGAGCACGATACCATAGTCTTTCGAGACTGAAGGAAGCCAATAATAATAATAATAACAACACACTCAAGCCTTCTACTCTTATTTTAATTAAGCAGACAGAGGGCTAGACAATTCAGGCACATCTTTCAAATTTGAAGTTATGCCCTTCCCGGTGTCCTCCATTTCATTCAAAAACCAAAAGAAGACAGTGGAACCAAAAGAAGAACCAAAAGAACCCAAAGAAGAAGTCTGCTTCTTAAGAGATTGGAAAAAATTCTTCAATGACTGACCTAAGTGCAAAAACTAGTTCCAATTTCCTTACATTTGAGATTCTTCTTCTACTAGCTCATATTTACACCTTGATCTTCTTTCCACTCCCTGTTTGTTCGCCATTTTTCTCTCTTCTAAAATTTTCTTTTTAATGAAAGGCAGCCTTCTGGGGTCATTTTCTTGAACCTCCTTTTTCTGAAATCAACTTGCTTCCATTTCTTGTTCCCTCATTCTCCTTCCCTCCAGTTCCAGTTTGAAGAAAGTCCTATTTTTTAAAGGTTTTATCCCATTCTATGAAGAGGAAATACTGTTTTATATTAAGGTAGGGCCTCTCAAAATCTATGTTACTAATATATATCTTTATATGACACCTCCCAACATATTATATCTTTATATGACAATATAAATCTTTATATGACACCTCCCAACATATTACAGCTAGTCATGACCTGTGTTTTGAGAAAGTCTATCAGCCTACCAAGGAAAATTATCCCCAATAAGACTGGGTCCAACAACAAGGGGGCACAGTGAAGTGCCCCAAAACTTAACATGCTATGCTACAGGGATGTGGTATGAGCTCCATGCAGCTGATTAATTAACTTTGCTCCTTGGATGAATTTGGTTAAGAATTGGTGAGGACAGCTGGGGTTGGAAATCTTTCATTTGGGTTACTAATAACAGCTTCTTTGCTCCAAATCAGGATACTCCTAAGAGGTGGATTTTGTCCATAGTATCAAATGGGCTGTGCAAGCAAGGTGTGATAACTAATGGAATCTTTCAAATATGTATGTAGCATGTAATGCTCCTTTCAAGTTAGTCTGATCATGTGTATGTGAATGTGTAGGTATAACTGTGCAGATAATAAAAAATGTGGTCTTCCTCTTTGCTCCCCACCTCCCTCCATCTCCCTGTGCACGTTTACCACCTCCAGTGGGTCTTGGTAGATCTATGAGAGTCATGGAAAGGCTCCAGTCTTCTGCCAGTGCTTCAGCAACACACACTGCCGGCCACTCTTCACATCTGCTTCACACCAGCTGGTAACAATTTGACACCTCAACAGGATGGGCTGCCCTGCTAGAAAGCATGTAATTATTAATAATAATTACAATACAAAATATATACACACATTACAGATATAACCTAATTATGAGAGTGTTTTTTTCACCTGTGATTTTATCACAACAAGAATGTGGTTGGCACATTAAATTAAAAGATAAACATCTCTTTAAGGTTTAAAAATAGTCTGCTATTGTCTATTAATAGACAATCAATCAACCTCCTTTCTCTCTCTCTCTCTCTCTCTCTCTCTCTCTCTGTGTGTGTGTGTGTGTGGCTTACGGGAGCTTGGTTTCAGCTGGGAAGCAGTTCCTTCCTTTTCCCCTTGAATGGAAAAGAACACAAAGTGATAATTATTTCCCAGTAATAATTTCAATCAAAAAATTATTAATGCTGCCACATGCTGTGGACCATGTTAGCTGTTCTTTTGGTAACAACCTCCACTTTTCCTCTTAACCCTGGGTTGCAAAAGTGGTGGCAGAGGAAACCCGTGTTTGCCATCCACCATCTTGGTTTCCCCATAATGGAAGGTGGGAGCGTTAGACGGAGGATGGGGCAACACTGGCTCCCTATCATGGTCTTGAGCCCTGTCATCTGCTTGACAGTGACTTGTGCCAGTGTCTGAAGATAGAGTTACTATTGCAAAATAAACCACTAGGAGATTTTTATATAACAGATCTAATTAATGCAGTGCACTTGTTTAGTTTTCTTCCACAATGCAGCCCCTGTCAGCCCCCAATGAAATGAAGTTGGGGATGCAAACCCTCAACGGACCTTCCAGCTGGCCATACTCATTCCTTGCATTCTGAGAAGCAGCCTTCAAAATCAAGGAAAATTGGGACTTAAAGGGCTGCATAATCTCAGTGAACTGACAATTCTGGGAACGAGCGAAGCCCTCCTCCTCTCTCCTCCAAAAGTCTCACCTTCAATGATTAATTCATAGTGCAGCCATTCCAGCACTGCCATTAAGCTTTTACACTTAAAAGAAAATCCTTACGGAGGAAACAAACCACACAGCAAGAAAATAAAGCCAAGCTGTACAAACTGAAGTCAGCTCGAGCAGGATCCTTTATCGTGTCTCTCAGGACTCTTTCATTCACTTTCTTTCAAGCAGGGGCCCCAGCCTTCCAGGTCTCAAATGGACTAGTTATGACATTTACAGCACAATCCTAGCCCCTGGTTAAGCCAGCATAAGTCCCATTCTGGCCTATGGATGTCACAAAACTGCACTATTTTCCAGAGAATAAAGCACAGTGTGCATTTGTTGGTAACCTGGATCATAGGGAACAAAGTGGGTTTGTGTAACTAAAAATCACCTTGCTGACTGTGCCGCCACTAAGGGAGATGAGGGGTGTAGCAGCCGGAGTAGGGACTTCTTGGTGGTTGCACCCCAACTCTGGAACTCCCTTCCCCTCCTTCCATACAGAATTTTTGGTGGAACCTAAAGACATTTTTATTCACCAAAGCATTTGCTTAATGTTGAGGGTTTGGATCATCCCAGGGTATTCTTAACGTTTTTAATGTTCTAATATGTTTTTACTTATTTTTAAATGTCTTCTTAAATTTTAACTATATGTAAATTTACTATATGTAAATGTCTTCTTAAATTTTAACTATATTTTATTGTTAGCCACCTTGGGTTCTTTCTGGAGAAAGGCAGGATACAAATTTAATATCTAAATAACATTTAATGCATTTAATGCTGGACTGCATTCTCATGCTGCAGCTGTTGCTGGTTGTCAGGACCGTCTAGGCTTCCTTATAAGGCAGCCTTGTTCAGTGTGATCTGAGGGGGTCTCTGTGAGAGCAAGCCACAGTCACATGCCTACTGAGCATGCTCTGGAGCAGGTAAGGCAGCCCAGGCTTCCTGACTCTGGATGCAGCATAACTTTCTGCTCTGGATTCAGAATAGTTGGGGCAGCCCAGCTAGGGCTTTCCTTACTGCCCTTACTCTGATTGTGCCCTAAGATCTTTTTTCCAAGTGTTCAGTACTTACCTGTTCTAAGAACAGGAAAATATCTTTCTCCAGCTGTAGATTTCTGCTTTATTAAGAGTTTCAAATTACCCCATTTCACTGCTTACCTTTGCACATAAGTGCTGAATATGGAAGTGTCTTGGTGAGGGAGAAATGTTAGGCGTGGAATGTGGCACTCCATTTCTTACTTGTTGGACGTCCCTCAAATTAATAACATCTGCACAGGAGTAATTATTTAATCTAATTTCCATGATTACTACAAGTAAGTTTGGTTGAGCAAATTGTAACACAATTTACTTCATGTCTACATCTGTCACAAGGTCAATTGAGACACGCATCTGCATGTGACAGCTCCAAACTTATTTTCTTTACCTAAAGCCACTTTCAAGAACTGTGGAGGAGTTGCTGAACCTTTTTTTTCCTCTGTAGAAATTTGCCCTCCAAATAGGAGCAGCCCAATCACACCTGTCTATATTGTTCCTGGTCTACTACCATGCTTCCTGTGAAATAAATAAATAAATAAATAAAGAAAGAAAGAAAGAAAGAAAGAAAGAAAGAAAGAAAGAAAGAAAGAAAGAAAGAAAGAAAGAAAGAAAGCTCCCTCCTTTCCAAAGAAGATTTGAAGCCATAAACCAGTCCTGGGATACCATTCAAAATAATCCCAAATCCTAAAAAATACCAGTCCTATCCAACATTCCAGAGTGATGCAGCCATAATGTAGCCTCAAGGTAAGGGAACAAATGTGTCCTTGCATTAAGGAGGCCTCCCTGACTGTCCCCCACCTTAAGCTAAAGCAATACACTGCATTGGCACAGATGAAACCAAGTTGATTTAGTGCTGGAAAATTAATTCATGATTCTGCCCTAAATTATCTGCCCTTTGATATTGGGATAAGAAAGCGTAGTTAACTATGGAAATGTTCTAATACTGCATCACAAAATCCAGCACTGTGCCAAGAATAGCCTGGATAATATGGTAGTATTGGTGTTGGACAATGCACTTTGTCATCTCAGGATTACTGAAGATATCACGTCAAATATCAGGGTGTTTTTTGTTTTGTTTTGTTTGCATCTCCTAATAGTACTTCTATCTTCCATCCTATGGCTCATTGCTACTTTCATTCCATATCATGAGCAGCAAGTGGTGCAATTCTTTGTCCCAGGACCTGATAAAACCCCAACAATCATGAACTTGTAGAACTGTAACATTAAAATGGTGATCAACAATATCAATTCTGCTTGTTGAGCGTGGGACAAAACTGTCGCCTGGAGTGGTTCATCGCTGCAGCGGTTTCCAGGACGTGCATACAGACTTGGGCAAGACAATTGTGCCATTTGAAAATGAAGCAGGCTTCGATGAAGTTGATAATAAAGATATTGAGGAAGTCCAGGCTTCACACAGAGATGAAATAAATGAAGTGAGTTCCAAAGCGTGGGAAGATGATGGCACAGAAATCAAGTCATTTAAGAAAGAAACATTGCCTGAGTTTTTCAGCTTGGCTAATCCAGTGTGCAAGATAGTGGGAAGATAATGATCACAATATGACGTAAAGCTCTAATTACAAGCCTGCATTGCAGGGCATCCTTGGCTGTTACCAAAAACAATGTAGCGTTTTTAAAAGAAGCAACAAAACAAATAGTTCAGTCCTCAGTGGTCCATATCTTGTAGCAATGTTGACACAGGCTCTCCTGCATGCTGTTGGCTAGCTAAGGACCATGGTGTAGCAGAAAAGTAAAAGATATTTAAAGTAAAAGTTTCCCACTTGAACTACTCAGATGTGCCCTGCCCTTTGGCTGGCACCATCCTAGTGGGTCCAGAAGTGGCACACTGAGTACAAGAAGGGAACTAAGAATAACAGCAGCGCATCTTACCATGACTTCACCAATCCTGCTTCCAATGACTGCTGCATCCATGGTGCCTGCAAACGTCACCTGTCCCAGGGAATTCCTAAAAAACGTCCACCTCCTATGGATCCCTTGGTGGTTGCTTGTGAATTAACTCTGCTTGAGCATTCTCCAAATGCTTAGCCATGTCAATTGCAGTCTGCATAGTCATAGAATAGTCATTTGGGCCCTAATAATTAAAAGTAGAAATTTCCTTGAGAGCAGACAGTATGTGGCCTTCTTGTAATTAATAAAATATATGTAATGCGTTATATGTAATATTTTTGAATTTAATAAATAAGCAGTGTAATCCTAAGCATGTGTACTCAGAAGTCCTATTGTATTCAGTGGGGTCTACTCCAAGGAAAGTGTGTTTAGGATTGCAGGCCTTGTGTTTAAATGAATCACATGAAAGAAATACAGTAAAACCTTGGACTGAGAGTAACTTGGATTGAGAGTGTTTTGCATGACAAGCAAACATTTCTAATAAATTTTGCCTTGATATACAGGCGGTGTCTTGATAAAAAGCAGGCCTCCATCAGTCTTGAAAGACTATGGTATCATGCTCAGCACTGCATACGCTGTATGCGAAGTATGAAAGTTTGGGTTAGATTGTTATGGAGGATAGGCTGTTACCCAAGCAGCAAATTCCCCCTCTCCACACCACTGAATTAGTCCAATGGAAAGGCAGAACCAATACGATTGGATCCAGCTGGTGTCGCAGAGCTGGGCTAAGGACAGGAGCTCACCCTGTCTTGTGGGGCCGACCCAGGTCTTGAAACCTGGCATGCTGGTTAACAGGCACAGTGTTTTAACACTTGCGCCACACAAGCTAAAAAATAGTGCTTGGCAGGATACTGCCAGTTTCAGTGCTCCACCAGCTCCTGCCCAGTGTCTCATGAGAGACCAGCCTATGCATGTCTACTCTAAATTAACCCTATTACTGTCAATGGGGCTCACTTCTATGTAAGGGGGGCAATGGAAAGGAGCCTGAGAGACCTAGCCTTAAAGTAACCCCTTCTATAATCAGTGCGAGTCACTCCTGTGTATGGGGGAATGGAAAAGAGCCTGAGAGATCTAGCTTTGCATGTCTGCTCTAAAGTAAACCCTATTATAATCAGTGGGGCTTACTCCTGTGTAAGTGGGCAGCTTGCAGCCTGAGAACAAGTTAATTTGTTTTATTTTTCTTTATATTTTGTATTTTCTTTATAATTTTGTATTATATTACAGTAGTGTAGTCATTTTATATGAATATTTTTGGGTTGTGGAACAAATTTTCATTATTTCTTATGGGAAAATTCGTTTTGATATACAAGCATTTTGGATCACAGCATGCTTCTGGAACTAATAATGCTTGTAAACCAAAGTACCACTGTATATGAGAGTATTTTAGCTTTTATTTTGTCATGTCCTATATTTTTCTTGAGTGTCCTACAATTTGGGGGTCTTCTCTTTCGAGGTAATGACATATGGTCCCCTGTCCAAATGCCTACCTCTGTGTATACCATACCTGCCATCACATTCCTTTTTGTGAATTGCAACCACCTACCGTAGTTTTATCATCTCCCCTT
Organism: Cryptoblepharus egeriae; assembly: GCA_030015325.1. Classification (NCBI taxonomy): domain Eukaryota; kingdom Metazoa; phylum Chordata; class Lepidosauria; order Squamata; family Scincidae; genus Cryptoblepharus; species Cryptoblepharus egeriae. Next base: position 62,283,656 of record JAREYC010000001.1, on the reverse strand, counting down.
TTAAAGCAATGCAAATTCAGCTCAAATTCAGAAACCCAAATTCACAAGCAGGAAAAAAAATTCACAAGCAGGAAAAAAAGGCGTTCTTCTTTGCCACCATTACTCCCTTGCAACTGGCCTTTAACTCAAACTATCCCCTTTATCTAAGGCAAGATGCTATGTTATTTTGATTTCCTGAGAAGTAGAGTTTAGAGTGATGATACCATCTCTGAATAAGACTGTGCAACTGGGAACACACATGATCCATCATAACTGGATGTCCAGATTCTTCTTAGAAGAGAACAAGATGATAGAACAGCAGTATCTCTTTTTTGCAAAAGGGAGCAAGAATCCAGCTCCATTTACTCACTGGAGGTGCTTCATACAAGGGCTGCGTCGTGTTCACAAATCCTCTGAAGTCTCTTTAAAGATCTGCTCTTGCAGTGACTTAAACAAAAGATCACCCCCTCCAGACTAATGCAGTAGAGCAATGGAACCCAAACCCCTTGAATTTAACCACAAGGCTATTAAGCTAATAGGCATTAGTGTAAGATCTTTCCCCAAGGAACATTTATTTCATTTTGTGGTTAACAGTTTTGTACTGTATTACAGCCTGCCCTTGTCGTGCTAGGAGCCAGCCTTTCCCCAAGTTAGCTGTTTTAAACTCTTCTGAGTTTTCTTGCTCTTGTCTGCCATTTAGAGAACTTTATGGGTTTTACCCCTGTATCCTTGGACTGATGTTTATAAATAGGATGTAAGGTAAGGGAGATGTCTAAAGAAGATTTAGGGGCAATGCAAGTGTGGAAACATGTTTCCCCCATTTCAAAATATTGCATTTTGATTAGGAACTGAGCACACAGCGTTAGATCAAGGATCCAACATTCAGTTTGAAAAGGAGGCCAGACAGAGATGGGGGGAAATTCACAAACAGAAGACGTCTTGTTGGCATTTAGCACTTGGTGGTCAGACATGTTTTGCTTCTGCTTGCATGACATTTGACCTGTGGCTAATAATCATAAAGATGTCCCCATGGGTTGCCCTGCAAGTTGCGATTAACTCTAAGGGCAGTGATCATCCTCATAGGCCCACCCTAAACTGTATAATCCAGGCATCCCCCACTGTCTGATAGCGAATTTTCTGATGGCTCTGCTCTTTCAACACCTTTATTCCCAAAATTCATTCAGCAAATGCACCACTCTTTCAACCTCTCTCTGCTGGGCTAAAGGCTAAAATTGTTTTCCCTGATGTTGATTTGCATGTGACATGGTGATCAAACTGTTTTTGGCATTCACTTATAACTTCCTTCATGAAATCACCATCATTTAAATACGTAAGATATTCATTGCCCACAAATGCTTTATTGTAATCTGTTATGTATTTTGCTATGTATTAATAAATATGTGTTATTCAGGCTTTTGCAATTGATATTTATGCCTTTTTCTTTGGTGGCCATTTTGCATTTGCAGTCTGAAAAAGACTGGGTTTCATTTTTCAACAGGTTTCACTTTAGTGCTCTAGTCCCTAACCAGTTGAATAAGTGGGGGAGGTGCTTGAACTGTTTTAACGCAATCTGAGTCAGAGGCGTGCCAAGAAAAATTTGGGAAAACAAGATCTGGATCCTTCACACCTAATGATCAATAAATGCATCTCTTTCCCCTTCCTTGTGCTAGTTTCTTCCTTGTTTTTCTGTCTTTCATGATGTGTGTGTTTGTGAGTGTCCGTACATCTGTGTTGTATATTCAGAAAACAGAAATGAAAATAGATGCTGGTAAAGCACTGCTTCTATCCCTGCTCCACTTGTTCATGCCATCTCAAAAATATATGCTGATGGGGGAAACTTAAAGATATCCTTTTAAAAAAAATGAAGTTTTTTAAATTGAAAATCCAAAAAAAATCCTGAAATTAGCTGAACATGCTGTGTCCATAGTTAAAGAAACATATGGCTTTTTCACTGCAGAGATGCAACACTGGAAGTGTCTACTGTCTTCATTCATATATTTGGTGCCTCACATAAAGAGCTTAATTCGTTCCGGACTCGCAGGGTGACCAGATGACCAAAAAAACCCGGATTTGTCCGGATTTTTAGCTTCCTGTCTGGGTGTCCTACATTTTGGCTTCATTTTGAAACTTTGAGATAGTGCACAGTACCCCATCATGCCATATGTCGTTGAATTCATACTGAAGAGCCGAATCCAATGCAAGAATCAGTTTTGAGATATCTCCTTCCTATCAAACTTTATGGTCAAAAAACTGAAAGAGGGTAGGAATTTTGGCCTGGGATTAGGAATTTTGACATTGAGGTTCAGGAATTTTGGGTTTGGCATCTGGTCACCCTGTTCCAGAGGCATGCTCTTTAAGTGAAATGATCTTTAAGTGAAGCAGATTTTCCCATAGGAAACAATGGAAACTCAGACAATTGGTTCCACCACCCCAAAAATATTCATTTGCAAATATTAACTGGATGTAAAAATTATGACAAAACACTGGAACTGAATTCAAACTTGCATTCAATGTGCATGATCCTAAGAAGTCTACTTAGGCTGCAATCCTAAAGACACTTTCCTGGGAGTAAGCCCCATTTAAACAATGGGGCTTTCTTCTGGGTAGACATGGTTAGGAGGCTGCAGTCAAAGACACTTTCCTGGGAGGCTTAACTGGGCTGCTGCTGGAGGTTCAAGGTGGCCGGTGGGGGCACTTGGGAGCATTTAGGGGCAGCTGCCTCTGGCACCCCCAGGCAACTGCCCCCAAGTTGGGGGTAGTTAGAGGCAGCAGCGCTGGCCAGCAGCCCTTTTAAAGGGCCTCCACGTGGAGCGTCAGGGCTGCATAGCACGTGTGCCCATAGCACACTTGCTTGTTAAGTGAAGCCAAACTTGTCATGCGAAACAAGATTTCTTGGAAATCTATACTTGTTATGTGAAACGCTTGTTATTTGAGGCACTTGTTATGAGATGTACCACTGTATAGCTCATTTCCTCCATGGTTAAGTAAAATGAAATAATTCTAGTGGATTTTCTAACATGTGCATTGGCATTCATCAGTCTCAAAAGACTATGGTATCATGCTCAACACTGTATGTGAAACTGGAGTATCTTCTCCAGAGCATGAAGGCCTGGGTAGATTAATATGGAGGATAGACAGCAAATCCCCCCTCTCCATGCCACTGAAATAGTCCAATAGAACGGCAAAGCTGATACAATTGGTTCCAGCTGCATTGCAGAGCTGGGCTAAGGACAGGAGCTCACCCTGTCTTGTGGGGACCCAGTTCTCAAACCCTGGCCTGCTTGTTAACAGGCACAGTATCGTAGCCACTTGCGCCACCCAAAGCCTTAACATGTGGCCTTTGTGATATCACTGCAAATGGTTCTATCCCCATTTCAGTCACTAGAGAACACTTGCATGTTTTGCTCTCCCCCATTTTTATAATAAACTCTTTAATGGATGGATTGAGTGACTGATTGGATGGATGGACAGATGGATTTGTCACCTTTGTGATACATTTGTAGACAGTTGTGGACAAACCACCAAAATCACAAGGGAGGCAGCAGCATGATCAACAGCTGAGCCAGTTGTTGATTTGCTGGTATGAGCATCCAATATTATGGCTCAGAAGCAAGGGAAGAAGCCAGCATGAGAATTTGCTTTGCGCTCTAATTCTGACTTCCTCTGTCTTCATCCTCCACATCCTGTGGTTTCATTACAATGTTAACCTAGTATAATACTCATGGAAAGCTCCATGTGCAGAGCTCCTTGGCGATGAATGTAAGGCAGGCTGTGAACTAACCATGAAACAACAGTGCCACCTTAAGATGCTTCACTGGAAAAGCAACTATTTATCACTACAGAAAGGTAAGTTACTTGTTTCTCAAGGGAAGCAGCACATGAATTTTTTGCCTGACACATCTGGGGATAGTTGGGAACTTAGGATTGCTTTTGGGGTTGGCTTTGGTAGCCTGCAAATACCAGCCAGAGCAATTTATGTTATAGTAAGGTTACCAATTTACTTGGAAATAAATCCTATTAAGCACAATAGAACTTAAAGATAAGGGTGTGCCCAGTGGTGGGCTTCAAGGGGTTCTCACAGGTTTTATAGAACCCTTTGCTAATGAGCGCCTGGTTCTGAGAACCAGTTACTAATGGGACATAGAACCTGTTGTTAATTTAGGTTATTAGACATAGAACCTGTTGTTAATTTATTTGAGTCCCACCACTGGGTGTACCATGGAGCGGGCTCGGTTAGTCGTGACCAATTCTAAGGGCTCATCACTGTTACAAAGCCAAAGAGCCATCATTGTCCAAAGACTTCTCCATGGTCACATGGCCAGCATGTCTATACACCGAAGCGCATGGAATGATGTTACCTTCCCATCTAAGTGGTATCTATTTATCTACTTACTGGGCAAGTAACAGGAGCTCCCTCCATCATGTGGTACTTGGGTCTTGAACTGCCAATGTTCAGGTTGACATGCCCAACATCTTTAACCATTGAACCATTGCAACCCATTCAATGTGACTTAGGTGTGAGCACATGTGCACGCTAATATTATGATCATTATCTTCAAATTCTGAGTCAGTTCCACCAGAAAGCACTGGAAGAGATGGAAGGTATTTCCAATGAGATGTGAAGCTCCGGTTGTTGTAGAAGTGAGTGGCCTGTTTCTGCAGAGGGAAGGCTGGGAAGGAGCAGGCGGGAGAAGGCATTGGGAAAATCACTGGTATAGTATCTTTTTTCTACTCAGCCTATGCTGAGTAGAATCCTTCTTTGTTTTGCCTAAACAGAGGTGGCCAAACCACATACAGCTCTTTGACATATAATGTGTTGCTCTCAGAAATATTTTGGCTGAGCTCCATTTTGCATCACAATGAATGTAAAAGATAAGTAATTTTCAAGCATTGTAATTATTTATTTTTTTCAAGTTCATGGTGAGTAAATGTATATAAAAATTTAAATGCTTCTTAAATATTGTGGTTCTCAAAGATCTGAAGTTTATCACATGTGGCTCTTACTTTAAGCAAGTTCCACCACCCCTGACCACTATAAAAACTTTGAATGCCCTGCATATTTTTGGACCACCTTATTCTTAAATTATATCATAATTCCAAATTAGATAAATCAAATTATTACATGTTAGGATCCTGTGTTGGCTCATCTGTGACATTCCAAGAGATCTGAACTCAGAAAAAACCTGTGCTCAGCTGTGTGAGGTGTTAACTACTTTAATATTGTTATCACACGCCTAACCTAGAATACACCAAAACACTACATTTTAAGCTCATCATGAGCTTGAAACCTCAATTTGCAAACATATATCAGCTTGTTTTCTTAATAAGTACACTGCTAGCAATATTGTCATTGACATTTGCCCCTCTCAGCAGATCACATCAGCATGCCATTGTAACATTTTCCATTTAAATGCAGGAAATGCCCTGCCATAGAGGTCAGCGAAAGGCAGCTCCCATAATTTTACTTGCTTTGCTGCTATTTGGCAGCAAAAGGAAGCAAGTAGCTTTATTTCATAAAATTGCAGTAGCTGTGACATTTCAAAGACAGACGGGAGATGCTGCACAAACTCCTGCCATGCTCATCTGTCACCCCTGCACTGTCATTAAGCAGAGCATAGGAATCTTACCCAGAGATGTGACTCAGTCAACAGGGGCTCCTTATGTCTGCATTGTTTTTATTTGCCATCACAATTGTTAGTTTTAGTGTCAGTCACCTCCCAAAATGTTCAATGAGATGGGATAATAATATATTTGGAAATTAAATAAAATGTTAAGCTTGGTCTAACTGAAAAGTGTTGGATTTATACCTAAGTAAACATCCCTGCCCAGCTCTGCCAACCTAGCAGGTCAAAAACATATAAATGCAAGTAGATAAATAGGTACCACCTTGTGGGAAGTTAACAGGATCACATTGTGCTTTGGTGTTTAGTCATGCGGGCCACATGACCACGGAGCTGTCTTTGGACAATGTTGGCTCTATGGCTTAAGAAATGGGAATGAGCCCCCTAGTCGCAACTAGCATGGTAACCTGTGGGGGACACTTTAATCTTTACCTTTAGCTTTAAATGGTGTTAGGACTGGACTATAAAATGAGCAGCTTTTCATAATTTAGCTTCTAATATGGCCCAAATTTTGTCCTGTAAACTTTCTAAGCATTTGCACCATGAGGAGTGTAACTGGAGGGGGTGCAAAATGCTCTGCAACATGCCATGTAATGGCTCCTCACACGCACTGTCTGAGTCATTCTGGGCAGCGACAGCAACATGTAACCTGATGATTTTCAATATTTTTTCGTCTCATGGCACACTGACAAGGTGCTAATATTGTTAAGATGCATCATCAGTTGTCTTCTGCTCATTGCCTGGAACGGCTCTAACAGCAAGTGGAACATGCATGTTGGCACCTGCAGCAACTTGTCCTTCCCCTTGGTACATGACTAGTCCACACCCTCTCCTACTGAAATGTCATCCGTGCTTTCAGGAGTTGGTGAGAAGCTTCCTCTGGAGGGGGGGGGGGGGCAGATTCATCCATTTACCTATAAATTGTTCAGAGAATACAAGGTAAAAATGAGAAAATTATTTATGCACTCTGTGATGGGATTTGCATGTGTTGGCATTCAGAGGCTGTACATATGTATGTCTCCTCCAAGGACTGTCCACATGAACACCTCCTACACACATTTCCTTCACATTAACATCCACTGCATGAAATCATTGGGTGCAATTTCAATTCCTGTTACATGTTTCCTTAGCATGTGAGGCCTAAAGGGAGGGCAAGAATCCATATATTCTGCCAAGGTACTAAGAAGGAAGGTTAATCATGCCAATGTTAGTCTAGCACTTTTGACAATTTATTTGCTTGGATTAATAGGTGTTCCCAGGCACATGTTTTGCTCACTGAAGAAGTAGGTGGCCTTCTCCCACCCACCCCCTGCAGGTATATGATCAGCATATTAAAGTTAGTTCCACTTATGCACACGCATTAAGTCAGAGAGCAATTCTCTTAATGAATTTGCTTCCTGGATAGGATTTAATTGTTGCATAGCAGGGTATCTACACTTGCCAAAGAGGTAGAAAGTTCAAGGGAGAAGGAAAGCAGCAAAGAGTCATTACAAATTAAACCAACTGTGTTAAAGCTCAAACACTTAGAATTAAAAGCTTTTAAAAACCTTCAGCCAGACTCATTGAGTCATCAAAATTTAAAGACTGAATAAGTCAAACATGAATGTTAACAAGGTCTTTAGCAAGAATAACAGATGAAAAATAAGGCACCGTTTGCACAAAAGATCTTGATGAACTTGTGTTATTGATAACATTGTTTCAGTAGCTACAAATCCCAGTGCTTAATCAGAAGAGTCCAATAGCAAAAGAGCTTACTGTCAATTGGGCTTGAATGAAAAGTGGCTTTAGATATTGTGAGAATGGATGAGAATAACCAAAACCTGAATGGTGCTCCCAAGTCCATGTGGCTCATTGCTGTCAGCCCCATATGTATTGTAACACCCCACACAGAGATGCAGCATTAATGTGGAACCTGATGTATCCCAACTGGCTGGGATGGATTCTGAACGCCTGTTCCCAGATAACAATAGATATGTAAAAGATATTTTAATTTATTAAGACAAGGTTGCACAGAATACCGGTAAATGTTTGGCAGCAATTGCAAGAGGCATTAAAAATCTAGGAAATACATCAGTTTAAAATAACAAGCCTTTCTAATCCTAACTATATACCTATGGCCTATATCCTAAAGTGAAATTAAGCCCCTTGCTCCAGAGCAGTTAAGATGACTTTCCATAAGATAACACTAGAGGGTGACCTGTAACTGCTCTGGATTTTGCCCTTTGGTGAGTCACCCACTGAAAAACACTTGGTTCCTAAGCTACTCCTAAGCTACTACTCCAAAGGCCCATTCTGGACAATGGCACTAACCATGATGATGCATGTTGCACCCAATACTTCCTGTCCAAGAGGAACCCACTTTGGGTCTTCTTTTCTACCATTATGCTGATAATTACTGAGATGACTGAATAATTACTGAACTAACCAACCAGGTTGCTTGATGACTAGATACTTCTAGAAAAAGGCTAGTTGCTAACGCTCTCATCTGGAAGCCCAAAAGCTGGACTTAATCTCTTCCCATCTGGAAACCCAAAGCTGGACTTAATCACTCTTGATAAGTGTACTTCTGCCCGTTAATCAGACTATTACCTGATTACCAACTCTTTCTGACCTTCAAAGGATAGATGGCATTCCTTTCTACTCACTTAATTGCTCACTTTTTCACAATTGTGAAAAGATGCTTAGAAACTGTCCAAATCAGTTTAGATCTTGGTCTAGAATGAAGTCACTTGTTCATGACATCTCAATAGTTGCATTATTGTGTCCAGATCTTCTGTGTCAATCAAGCAGGTTGAAGGTTCTATTCCAATGGTTCTCTGAAGCAAAGAAAACAGAAGGGCCACAACTTCCATATCAGTCAAGCAGGCTGAGGGTTCTATTCCAATGGTCATCTGGAACAGAGAAGGCCGAGGTGCCACCTCTTCTGTGTCAATCAAGCAGGCTGAGGATTCTATTAACATGTTCCTCTGAGGCAAAGAAGACTGAGGGGACTGAATGTTGTTATATTGTACCTCCATAAGCAACAGCTATGGGATGTTACTAGTTAATCCATAATCCACTCTGATTATCTGACTGTGGAGTTGTCCCAGGAGCCTTTGGTGAGGGACTGTATCAAACACACTACATTTTATTCCTCCATTCAACAATGCATCCAAATTATAGAGTAACTATTGCCACATGTCTGTTCATTATTGCATGAATGCCTATTGGTATTTCTAAACAATTTTATTTTCTAGCTTTTTATCCTTCTGCTCCAGGATCACCAGATGCCAAACCCACAATTCCTGAACCCCAAGGCCAAAATTCCTACCCCCCCGCCAAGCCAAAATTCCTACTCACTTAAAAAAATTGCCCAAAATGTATTTTTTTTTGTTTTTATATTTTGGTTTCTTGGTTTTTTGGCCATAACATTTGATAGGAAAGAGATATCTTAAAACTGATTTTTGCATGATGGGGTACTGCGTGCCATTGCAAAGTTAAAAAATAAAGCCAAAATGTAGGACAATGAAGCCAAAATGTAGGACACCCGGACAGGAGGCTAAAAATCCAGACAAATCTAGGCTTTTCCGGTCATATGGTCACCCTGTCTGCTCTAACAGACAGCCCAGAGAATAAAATGCTGGCCAGTTGGCCAGAGAACACTTCACTCTTAACTGTGGATCTCAACTGGCCTCTAAGGGGAATAAATAAATTGTCACTTGCCAAGACGGAGCATACAAAGGATTCATACAAAGCATTTATAAGGCATCAGAAGCTAGGCATAGTCTTACTCTGAAAATGTAATAAAGAAAACAAGCAATTCAGCCCATGCCATACTAGCCACAGAAAGCCTTTCTGTTTCCTGCCCCCCTGAAGCAAGGGAAGCCATTCGCTTTTAGAGTACTATTATTTATGAGGAGTGAAGTGTGTCATAAATGCAGCAATGGATAGACGCTGCTCGGATGGAGTACATCCGATGCTCTTTCTCAGATGACTGCTCAGGGGAGAACGCAATGTTTTTGCACTGCTAATTGCCTCATAAATTGGTTTTATTCTTGGGGCTGAGGCAAACCTCTGCATTTAAAGTTCATAAAAGGACTCTCTCCCTGAGCTTCTCAGATGTGTTTCTGCAATAGTGAAATGAACTGCTAGATGATAGGGCAGAAACTAAGGAGTGTGGCTCCCTCAAATTGCTGTGGCAGTTTCAAGAAGGAGCAGCAGCATAACACATATAAAAGTTGTGGTAACCTTACTCCAAAGAAGAAATGATGGCAAACTCTGAGACTTTAAAAGTGTCCCTATCCTTCCCAATTGTATACGAGGACCTGATATTACTACTGTGATGCATGTAAAACTCAGTTTTTCACAGGCAAAGTGCTTGATGTTTACTGGACCTAACATCACTGGTGTGGTGTTGTGGCCAGGTTGGAGACTGCTGAATACCAAGAATACCCAGTTAACAAACTGGGGAAATCTGCCAAATGATATGGCATGTTGTACTGCCATAGCAATTTGCTCTGTTGTGGATGTTGTAGCTTTTGCAGTGAATCTGGTGCAGTGAATCTTTTTGCCGACACCATTTTGTGCTAACCTTAAAGAACCAGTTCTCAAGGAACCATGAGGCAAAGGCCAGTGTCAGGTCAATATGTGGGCCACTGACACTGCCCACCAACACTGGGCTGCCAATTTGTGCAGGGTGGCTCTAAATAGTGTTATAGAAATAGGGAAAGTAGAGGCTACTTTTGCTGTCTAAATATACAGCGACAGAACAGGCAAGGCTCTCCAATGAATGAGCACCTTTCTTCACATGGTCCCTGTAAATCAAAATGGAAGTCCTGTACTTCCACGTTTGAAGCAACCAAACCAGTGGTGGGATTAAAATAAATTAACAACAGGTTCTATGTCCTAATAACCTAAATTAACAACAGGTTCTATGTCCCATTAGTAACCGGTTATCAGAACCAGGCACTCATTAGCAAAGGGTTCTATAGAACCTGTGAGAACCCCCTGAAACCCACCACTGAACCACACTCTGAGGCTTAAATAGGAACTGTTCTCACCCTTTGCAATGGTATACGAGGGCCTGATAGTAGAACTGTGGTTCATGTATCACTTTCCACTTGCTTTTAAGGAGCAGAAAGCAGACCAGTGTGGGTTGCATTCACAAATGGCTAGAAGGCGGCAATGGCTGCAATAGACTCAGAGTGAAGGATGCTCCAGATCCACTGCCCTCTTGTCCCTCCCCACATCCTGCAGCAGATGCATCACTTTGTCTAATGGATGGAGTACCGCTAATAATGAAGTGCACAATGTTAAAATCTTTAAAAAAAAATCTATGGTGGCATTGGCCAACTGGTGGGACAAGCCACTTGAACACTTTATAGGGCATGGAGACTTCTGTAATGTTTCCAGTGCTTTTCAGTCCTTTCTGAAATTTGGACCTGTTCAAACTTGCAGCATACAGAGGTGGCCGTTAAGTTAAAGAGTACTCATGTGGCAGACTAGACAGTGTCATTTCAAAATGAAGGTGAGGAGGACCTCACGTTTTGAATGTTACACCACTGTGAGTAAAACATGGTGGCACCAAATAAAATCTCTTTCTCTTTCACGCAAACACACACACATATAGTGCAATGTGTGTGTGTCCTAACAACTCACCCATCCTCCCATTCCCGTGGTGGCATAGGAGACCAGCACATGTCTGCACACTGGCCTTCCTAGCACTTTTCATGCCTCACAGCATTTTTGCAACACCTCCAGGTCAACATGGGATCTGTGCTGGTGCACGTGATGGTTTAATTGGGAGTTAGAATTGCATACACACAAAAAAGACACAGAAGCCCTATTGGGGAGTAGAAATTTCTTCTTATCTCCAACAGGGGAGGGGAATTTCTTCCAAATTTGCAATTTTGTGTGTCTGTGAGAGATTTGGGAATACAGGTATCTAAAAATGGTACCCATTCTGCAGTAATAGTTAAATCCATTTTACACCTTTAGCCATCTTGTAGTGAGGCCTGAGTAGTCCAGGAATCAATTAGACATGAACATCAAAGAGGAGAAGGTTTAGAAAATAAAACTGATCTGGACTACACTCACTGTTGTTGGCTCACACTCAACAACCCTAAGGTAGACCTCAGGCATTTCAGGGTCTACCTTTTGGTAGACGACAAAGAGATCCCCTTTTGGAGAACGACAATCTATTCTGGAAACACCCCCACCAAAAGTGATGTCATGGCTGGAAGTGACATAACTGTGATGCCAGAACTCCTCCATGCCTACTTGGAAGTAAGTTTCATCTTGGAAATATGAGGCATACTCCCAGGAAAGCAGCCTGAGACCCCCATTCCAAGATGGTGGCACCCAGATTTTGCAACCCTCCCCTAAAATGAAGCCGTAACCCTCACTTTGAGAATCACTGCTGTAGGCTGTAGCCTTCAAAAGTGCTCTCAGATCTATTCCCTAAACAGTCCTAAATATAACAGTCCCCATAACTCACAATTTCGGGGACGTAAACGCTATTTTCTATTGGAGTGCCACAGCTCCCTTACATAGATAGTCAGGAAAAAACAAATATATTGTCTCCAAGCCATATGCTCTGTTATTGTCTTTGTCGTAGCAAATTATCTAAAATCTTTGGTGCTGAAATCAAGCTTATGTACAGAAAAGAAAACTGTAACCACTTCTAGGGGAAAAGCCTTGCCTGTGGACTCGAAGGGTTGTCATCATATACCCCAATTGAATCGCAATTAATTTAATTCTTCTGGCTGGGCTTAATTAAATAAAAATGTGCAGCAAGTTTAAGTAAGGGCAATTAGATGGAAATGTAGTACGGCTGGATATGAATGCTGATTAACCTAATAACAGATAGTAATGCAGCTTTATGGGAGCTAAATGGTTTGTTTAATGGATAGAATGGCTTCTAGTGTATAATATATAAAGTTCTTAACAATAAACATTTAATTAGCAACCCCTCTTCTGGTTTCCTTCAATGTGCAGAGCAAAGTGATTAATTAAAAAGTCGCAGAATTAGAGTAATTTATGTCGTGGTGAAAACTGATCTCCGAACTGTATTCATGGTAACAAATGGGAAATGCCGGTTCTCCAACACAGCTGCTGTTTTATTGCATTGTATTTAATGATATCCAAAATTTATATTGACTGTACACAAAGCACCACATTTACACTATTTTATTGGCTTCCTCACAACACTATATAGGGTAGGTCACTTTTGTTATCTCCATGTTGCAGATGGAACAGAGGAGCTGAAGGGAAGAGTGGATGGTTTAAGATTGCTTTAGATTGTTTAAGGAGACTATGAAAAGTCTAACTAGGAATCTCCTAAGCTCAAGGCACAATCCTAACTAATTCTGCAGGGTAAGGGCAATGAAAAAACTTTAAAAACTTGGCATCCATCAGTCTCGAAAGACTATGGTATAGTGCTTGACACTGCATGCGAAGCACAAAGGCCTGGGTAGATTGATATGGAGGATAGGCTGTTACCCAAGCAGCAAATCCCCCATTCTCCACGCCACTGAAATAGTCCAGTGGAACGGCAAGGCTGATATGATTGGTTTCAGATGCGTTGCAGAGCTGGGCTGACAGGCGCTCACCCTGTCTTGTGGGGACCTGGGTCTTGAACCCTGGCCTGCTGGTGAACAGGCACAGTGACTTAACCACTTGCACCACCCACAGCCCGTAAGGGTAATGAAACCTCAAGGTAAGGGAACATCAATATTGACGCTCTCTTCCCCTCCTTCTTTATTCTCTTTACCATCTTCCTTTTTCCAATCCAAGGAATGAAAGTAGAAAAAGGAGCTGTGGAGGCAAGTAAGTAGAAAGACATGGACAACCCCTTCAATCTCCTGCCTGAGGTAACCATCTAGCTGGCTTCACAGATGGATGAGCTGACCTTGTGAGGTATGTTTCACAATATGGCCTCACAGCCCTCCAGGAGTTAGGCTGGGATCCCAAACCCAGAACCCTGCAGAGATGGGTCTTGGCATAGAAACTTTTTCCCTTTGAACATTCAAGCATAGAAAGAATGCTGCGTATACCACATTCTAACACTTACTTGATCCCTTTGGCCTCTGTATTTTTTCCATTGTTCACAGTGGCCTCCCCTGGTTCCACTTAAAAACTGACCCAGGGAAAGGCAGGCTGATCGAAGGAAGCAAGACCTAGTGGTTAGCATGTCTCTGTCCCTTTCTGATCCCTGCTTTCCTTGTACTGGGCAAGAAGAATCTTTCCTGTTTTAAGTTCTGCTCCTGTCCCAGGCTACAGAGACCAGGAAGATGACAGTGGATCAGGAAACAGCCTATCACAGGAGAACAAACACTTTGTGAACTTTTATTGAAAAGTGGTATAAATTCCTTGGCAAATTTCCTAAGCGTCACTAACCTGAATAAGTGCTCCAGGGTAACATACAGGGAAAGAGGGCTTCATGACTGTCTCAAGGGCCAGAGACCTTACAAATGACTGGACTACACTCTCTCTCATCCTAGTTGTCAAGGTAAGCAGAACCTCCCTGTGCATCTGGTATACACATGTAGAGGGGAAATAGTTGTCTGAAGAAAAGCTTTGGCTTTTCTTCCTTCATTGGCAGCGTGAATAAATGAACAGGAGAGATGTCTTGCCACATCAAGAAAAATTCTACCAGTTTTAGAGGGTCTGATCATTCTGAATAGTTGTACATGGCCCTTCTATGGTGATTTGACTACTTTTTGTCCATATAGCTGGATGATTAAAAACATGACACTGGTACTACAATGGACCTCTTCCATATTCCTTCTAAGGCTGCAGTCCTAAATACACTTGGAAGTAAGCCCTATTCAATGTAATGAGACTTGCAGGCTTACAGTAGACAGGCTTAGCATTGCACATTAAGTGGAATTTCAAGGGATAGGGAGTGGCAATTTAAATCAAATTTGAAAAGGCATTCCAAGTTAATTTATCTATATATATAAAAGAGAAAAATCACTGACTGACTCACTGAGTGACTCATCACCGCCCTGCCAAAACCGCTGGGTGTAGAAGCTGGGTGTACACCCAAAACCGCTGGGTGTACACCTGCTGGGTGTAGAAATTTGGGGTGGATGTTCCTTCCGTGAGGGAGGTGTGCACTAAGAACCAGTTTCCGGAAATTCCAACTGGAAGGGGGTGAAATGGGGTGCAATACGTTTTCCTCCCTATACTTTGCATTGGAGAATCGCTGACTCATTAACATTTGGCCCCAACTGCTGGGCCTAGAAGCACGGAATTCTGGGAGGGATTCCTTCTGTCACCTGTACTCCCACCAAGATCCCATGTGGAGAAATTTAACCCTTAAGGGGCTGAAAAGGGGCCAACGTGTTTCTGTCCTATACTTAACATGGGAGACTAACATCTAGCCAATTTGGTGCTAGGTGCCTGGTGCACTGGGGGATGTTGTTCAGAGGAAGAGGTTGCACATGGGGGGAAGTTGCGCATGAGGGGTTGATGCGCATGGGGTGCTGATGCACAGGGGGTGTTGCGCTGTGGGGGGGGTGGCGTATGGGGAAATGTTACTCCCGCAACGCGGGTACGCTTTTCGTTAGTCCATTATAAAATCATAATTGTATATATTGAAATAGGAGGGAATGTTTAATTTTTATTTGGGCTTTATCTATCCAGAGTAAATAAAAGTTATGCACTGAATAGCTACATGCACATGGGAAAAGCAGGTGAAATATGAAATGAGATTTGAGTTAAAATTCCTGTACATCTTTGAGTAAAAGGCACTTTTTAAGTGGTGATTCTATTCCACATAACAAAAGGAGAGCAGACATCTCTAATCATCCCCACATCTAGTCCTTTCCAGTATCTGTCTATTCAGTTATTTTGCTATGTAAACTGTTTTGTTTTGTGGGGACATTTTATTTAAATATTAACATCATAACTGCAATATGATGGTGAAGGGGGAACCCTAGGTGGCTCTCCAAAGGGTCATTCTGTTCTAAAAACAGCACAGCAGCTGTTTGGAGCTGGAGTAAAGACAAAACATATGCCAATCTATCCCACTAGTGATGCAGGTAAGGCTGCCAAATTTGAACTTGTATTGGAATGGAACTTTAAAAACAGTTTTGCTTTCCACAATTAGCAAGTGATAATCATTTAAACCTGTTTATTCCTCCTCATCAGGCTGCAGTTTAAGACACAAGGGTAGGCTAGGAAGTATGCTTTTTCCATAGGCACTTGGTAGCCTTGCTTCAGAGAACTCTGGGAACTTGGAAGTGAGAGTTGCATGTAAACCAAGTGGTGATGGACAACAGATCTTCTACAACTGAGTTTTGACTTTCCCAATATAAAATGTGAAAGTCAAATATGTCTCAATATGTGGTAACTAATAGGACATTTCAACTCCAACAAAAGCCAAAACAGCAAATCTGGCATATTTTTATAGGCTTTTGTGCTTATTGGCAGGAACAGCCCAATTGAAGTGACCTTCTCAGGCAACAGATTGATGGTGGGTATCAAAAGATTGGATACCCACCTATCTGCTGCCTACTTTGATTTTCACACAAACCCCAAACCATCCTTTTTCCTTCCATTCCCTGGATTGAAACAGAACGGGCAGAGGAAATACAGAAGGGAGGAAAGTGCTGACCTGGAGAACAGTGGAGAGTGAAAGAAGCAATGGCATCATTGGGTGGGGGCAGCATTTGGCATGCTGCTTCATCTATCAAAAAGTCTTGTGCTGGTCCTACAGTAATATTCATAACCCATAGATTGTGTCAGTGGTTTGAAGCCAGACAACCTTAAAGACTGGCCACCCATATGTGCATCTGATCAGTTGCCCTTGCCTTCTAGGGTTCAACAGGCATCCGGTAGAAGCAGGACACTGATTTTGTGGAAAACACTTGCCAAAGAAGCCCAGCTTCTGGCCACTACTATGCACTCTATTAGACATTGTATTAAAATCTTGGTTTTACATTGCATTTTTGGGTAGGCAGATTTACTAGCTCATGTTGAGTGGTGATTCAGAAGAGCTTTGTGTGGGTGCATTTTTTTTCCTATTCTAATTTTCTTTTATTCTGTGATTGTAATCTGCATGAGGTCACAATGGTGAAAAAAAAGTGGGATATAAATCTTTTAAACGCAAAAGGATGATTTGTAACACTCGCTCTGGTCTCATGAATGAGTGAGTGAACACAAGAAAAGAGATGACCCAAGTGCACTGAATTGAACAACTGTGTGGTATGTACAGGTCTCACTTCTGTATCCATGAATTTGGGACCCACAGTTTCCTAAACATATGTTCTGAAACCCAAGAGGGATGCCAGACCTGAACTTCCAGATGTGACCAGAAAAATTGTGTAATTGAGTCCAGGAGCCTTTCTGAGGATGGAGAATATCTTTGGATTGTGAACAAGAGAACATCTCTATCATATTTGGAGGTCCCATAGAACAGATCCATGGATTCTATTATCCATGGGTTTTGATGTCAAAAGGGCATGGAATGGAAGAGTCTGGGAACAGATCCCCACAAATACCAAGTTCCAATGGTATATTGTCCACATGGAGAGTTGAATAATCCAATGAATAATAATAATTGAATAATAATTCACAATAATCCACATTATGTGGAGAAATGCATGGGTACAAATGTACAAAAAGGACAATGCATTTTTGAATATTCAAAAGAGAATGAAAGACAGAAAAAGAACAGCACACAAGGAGACAGGATGACACAAATTATATTTCTGAAAATTTCCAAGAGAAAAAAAAACAGTTGAGATAAATAAATCCATGTAGTACATGTCACTCAAAGTGGAAGTCAAGAGCTCTCAGATACTCCAGGATCCTTTTGTTTTCTTTTTGTAAAATAAAGTCACCCAAAATGTCAAGTATTTTGTGAATTACAGGGTCAAACTAAGTGGCTGAAATTACAGAAATAACTTTTTTAAGTACAGGAAATAAAATTCATTGAGTTATAGAAGAGTATTGGAAAGCAGAGACAGCATCTAGCAAGCCTTGGATAAGATGATCAATTAGGAGGAGAAATTAAGTTAGCTACAACTGCAGGTGAGAGAATTAAATAGGATGAATATGTCAAAAGAGGCTTTTAAGTATTCTTAAACTTCTTCCCTGGCTTCCATAGCACCTTACAATGCAGAATAGTTTGGTTTCTTCCATAGACTAGAAATGACCTCCACACCAACAGTAAATAGGAGGGACATGGAAGATTCAGATAGTACATGCTAGAGGTCAAAGAATAAATCCTTTTAAAGGAAGTTTGTACACATATTCATCAAAACCTTACCACAAATGTGTTTGGTAAAAAACAAATACCCATGAATGAGTAAATTGCTACTTTGTTAAGAAACAGCATTTAGACCAGGCCAGCACCCAAGCCATATCACAATATACCTAGTCTATGGCACAAACCAGTCTCTAGCATGACTACTTTTAGCTAGCAACACACTCTCTATACCACCATCCTGCCAGCCCATTTAGTATCATCTTTGTGTGTTATTTTTAATGGAAAAAGTTCTGCTATATAATGCATTTGTAAAATCCAACCTCTCATGATAGTTTTTTAAATTATCTGATTATAACCATGCATATGGTGTGAACCAGTCACAAGCTAGGAAGACCATAAAATGATCACACATGGTGCATCTGTTGGAATGCTTCCCTTTTGCCCACATCCCACCCAGTTTCTACAACAGCCATGCTAGAGATGTGTTGGAACAGAGTAGATATGCTTTAGTTAGTCAAGATGCATTGGTAGGTCCCCACCATTTTTGTGAGGAGACCCAACCAATTTGTTTCCCGCCCCAAAATGGTACAGCTTCCCTGAATATGTTTCTCCTTCTCAAAGGAATCCGCAAAGCATCTTGGAGGGAAAAGTCCAAGAGATTGGGAAGCTACATCTCCAAATCATCATGCAGGAGTACAAGAACCCATTTTGTGATATTTTGCAATCCCCCAAATATTGCTTAGACTAGAACTGTTGTCAGGCTGAACTCTGCCCGGCAGAGTTTGTGCTCAGTGAGGAATGCTTTTGTGGGTCTTTCATCACTTAACGGCTCACCTGGAGCAGTTTACTAGGACCTAACCATGTCTAAAAACCTATGCCTACAGTAAATGTGGGGATCTGCTATCCTGTAGTTTCTCCCTTAATGGTTACCTGTGACTAGTGCAATTTGAGACCACAGTTAGTATGGAGAATTTGCCAGTTACCCAAAACTGCTCATAGTCTATTAAATAGTGGTTCCTACTAGAGATGAAAGGCTAAACTGCAGTGAATTCCACCCAAGAGTTTACACTGGATGTTAGTCAAAAAAAATTTTTTTTTAAAAGACATAAGTACTTGTTAAATTGGCCTTCATACCAACTGTTTAATCTGATTTAGCAGTTCCCTGCAAGGACTTCGGCCAATTAAGATAGCTGCTGAGAATGTAAATCAGCTTTGATCATGTGATGAAGTTCTTGAGTTTCTGAAGCACACACCCATAAGCATACAACCTGACATTTCAATTGTAGCCATATCATGTCATACCTCTTGGAACCTGCCAACACATGTTAAAAATCCCTCCAACTCTCTTGTAATTTGAGCACTGACTTTTCCAATAATACTTTCATGCCAATAATACTTTTTAGCAGTTTGATTTTTTTAAGTCAGAGAAAGACCATCCTTGCTCATCTCTACAAAATAATTCCTTTATGAGACATGCCCCACTTTTGGATATCCTTGTAAAGTCTGTTGCAACTTGTCTGTTTAGCTTCTTTCAATTGCATTTGATGTTCACAGTCTTGCTCTCATTTTTAAATTCTGAGGGTTGACTTAACTATATGGAACAAAGTTGTGCAAAATACAGACCCTGTTTCAAAGTTGGTCTTTGAGAAATGGAAGATGCCTTGGGTTTTTCAAAATTCAGTGGAGTACTAAGATAGTTAACACTTGCAGAGAATGCCTGAATATGTTATCAAAACGAAGTCACCATGCCCAAAATATGCTAATTTCACTGCAGGTGACTATGTAACCCTCAAGAAAGGATCCCAAACTTTCTTTAAAAAAAAACTGTTTCAGAGTGTGATTCTCATTCAGATACACCAACATTAAAGAGTCAAAAGAGTACCTAATACTTCCTATCTTCACTTTCTTTTCCATCAGGATATATGTGACACACCAACCTTGATATCCATGCAATATCAAATTCCCCTTGCACCTATATGTTCAGTGGCATATGAAAGCTAATTAATACAATCAAAAGACTAATTGGGTACATAGAGTCAGTAATGTATTGGAAAGCCAGGCTGCATTTCAGTATTTATATAGGTCACAGGAAAACAGAGATTTATTACCTCTGGTCTTCTTGATAACATCTGGACGGGACATGGAGGAAACATATATATTAACCAAGGAGACTGAAAACGTCTGGGAAGAAACAATAATGGTTTAATTGATGGATGAAGCAGGATGATTTGTGCATACTGTATAATGCTGAATTAATCTAAGGCTTTCTAAAGTAAAGGTTTCTGAATCCAACCTGCTAATTCTAAGAATTAAGATAGACACAAATGACATTTCTTTCCTTCCACTTCCTAGAGTTTCTGGTAAGGCATGTTCAACTCCAGCATAGAAGTTATACCAGGTTTGAAAATGAACCCCTTAGTTTCTCCATGCCAACAGCATATATTTGTGCAACAAGCTAGTTTAGTAATAATTCTGTTCCTCCAGGGAATAGAAACTTACTTTAGCCTATAGACCTCACAGAGATTTTGTAGCATCCTCCCAAATTATAGTTCCCAGAATTATTTAATTATTAGGGGTCAGGAGAGAATGGGAGCTGACAATTCAACTGGTATAAAACCTACTGCAGATATGTTGCCCTGAAGACATTTTTAATAGCTGTAGTGTGTATAGGTTTTCCCAATCTTGAAAATAAAATGGACCAGATGCTAGTTGCATATTTGCATTGGATTTGTCAATCTTCCTATCTCATCATGGTTCCAGTTCTACATGTTATACCCATTCAATAAACTGTCTGAGCCATCAGCACACATCTTATGGAAGATCCAGGCCATTTGGTTTGCCCCGTTTCTAGTTATTTCAAATGGAAAAATTCCCTCTCTAAAGGGACCTTTAACTTGTGGCAACAACTGAAGACAATTTATTGAGAGGCCTGAAAACTGTAAGCCTATCACCACTCTTTTAAAGGCTAAAAGCTACACTAGTTTTGGAATACAGTACAGCATTGGGATACAGTTCTGGATGGCTAATTTCTCACATTAAAAAAACATGAAAATTGATCAGAAACATTTTCACAACACTTGCCTGGAAAAGCAGAAATTGTCCCTTAAAGATGATGAAGCCAACTCAACTTCCTCAGTGAACTGATAGCTAAGCAGTTAGTTTTCACACCATTAACCTGGTAATGACAATCTCATATTTATTTTTTTTAAAATCCAGAGGTATTTTTCATAAAAATATAATTACACTGAGATCTTCCTTATTGGGTTAACATATTTTTTAAGTTTATATTCCTTTATAGATGCCTCTCAATATTATTTCTAGGAAGAAGGCAAACTGGGTTTAATATACATAAAAATAGAGTTTCTACAATAGGCTCTGAAGGAGGCACAGCAAAGAACATGCCATTGCAACCATCAACATCAGTGAATTACAATTCTGTGCCAGGATGGTTTGGGGAGTTGGTAGTTCCAAAATGCAAAGGAATTTCAACAGTAAATAAGCCAAAGGAAGGGAATATCACAGATCTAGCATATCCCAATTCTAAGAAAATACACACTGAATTGGATTCTTATCACGTTGTCAGAAAAACAAGTGATTTCATGACAGATAGATGAACTAATTATTAGTTCATTACCAATCTACAACACATGCACACACACGCACACTTTTTCTTTACACCTATGTAGCAACAACTAAGCATGGTGATTTGCATCTGCAATGCAAAACTAAATCAGAAAAAAACTGTCCTGCTTTTTGAACTATACAAAAGGGCTCACCCACTCACATTGTACAAACCATTTCAAAGAGAAGAGCTGAGCTTGAATTTCTTTTAAGTATATAAATCATACACTTTGCTGAAGATGGGGCACAATCCTACAAATGGGTCCGTGTAAGTTCCTTGCACTGGACCATCATTGTTGCAATGCACACCAACAGAAGTGCAGTTAGACCAGCTCATGGACGTATACCGGCCTCTCCATGCTGATGTGGACCCCAAGGAGGGTATGTTTGCACCAGCTGCATTCAGCTGGTGCAGGGATCTGGCTATGCATGGAGAGGACAAGGACGAGGAGGGGGAGAGACATTCTGGGGCAGGGGAAGGTGGACGGAGGCAGTGATGGGATTCAAAGAAATTAACAACCAGTTCTATGCCCATCTGGCAGCCACTTTTATATGGCTATTCTTAAACTTTATATGTCCTATCTCTCATTAACAACCGGTTCTATAGAGTAGGTGCGAACTTGCTGGAGCCCACTGCTGGATGGAGGGCATTACCAGGAGTGAGTGGGTGGGGACAGATGTTAATAGCCCTGGGAATGGCTCCAGGGTGCTTGGATCTATGCCACCTCATCAAGTGGTGCAGGTCCAAATAGACCCACTGGGGCTGTTTCGGCTCTCCCCAGGATAAGGGGAAAAGTTTCCCCTTGCCTTGGGCTGAAGCTCAAACTATGCACTGGAAACTTTTATGTAAGTCCTGGGTGTGGCAAAAGCAAATGCTAGAAATACACTTTTCACTCATATTAGGTCAGTTAAGCTTTATTGTTTGTTGCCTTGCATAAGTGTACCCGAGAATACAACCAGCTGTGGGCAACCTATCTTCTAGGAAAGCCGGCCCTCTATTATTTGCCTTCACATTGAAAAATCCCTAACAACCTTCTGAGTAACCGCAGAATTCACTGAAATACTGTTTTAAAACACTATCTTAAGGAATATTATTCCAAAGGGACATTTTACACTGCATGGATGCAAAAAGAGAAGAGTCTTCAATGTCAATCAATTGTCAATTTTGAATACAAAGTTATTACATTTCCTTTCTCTCCTCTCAATGCTATCAGCCATTTGCACTGGTAAGTAAGCATGCAGGGTGAAGTGCAATCACTGATGCCCCAGCAGGTTTTTCATAAATAGCAATACCAAGAGCAAAGCCAAGAAATTGCATGGGAAGATGTTCCTCTTTCACAGGGAAGAGCCACTGCACCCTGACTGCTCCTGCACAGGACAGAATAAAAAAAGGCTAGACATTGCACTGGGATCAATTCACCTAGCATCTCTTTCATTGCAACATTACACTGGTGCAACCTTCTGGGCTTGATGGTGCAACTTTATCATAATGGAACATCAATTGGCCAATATGCTAGCAGGATGGTTTCTCCTGGGGCAACATTAATGCAAGTGAGCTGTACATCAGTGCAACTGTGAGCTGGTGCAGCTGCTCAATACCTACAAACATGTTTATTGAATGAGATGAACCTGATGAATAAGGTTTCATCTGCAGAGTTTTCCAAGGTACCAAAGTACCTTGTCCCCCAAAACAGGGACAATCCCAATTTTGGGGGACTGTGTTCACATACTGGCAAATGGGACAGAAGGTCCTCTCCCAATGCTGTGGAAGAGAATTATGGCAACCCTATAACAAAGTAAAAAAATAAAAAGTAGCTTTTATTTTTTTCATGCTATTGTTCTGCAGATGTCTTTGCATCTCTATCATGCAGCAGAATACAGGACTAGTTTCTCCCCCTTCCACGTTCATCTTAACAAAGTAGTGAAAGATTTAAAAATAATAAAGCCATGTATTTTGCTTTTAATGTTCCGGAGGGAAAAAAGCTTTTTTTCTTTGCTTTTAATGTTCTGGAAGGACAAACAAGACAATACCTATGTACCATCTCAGACCACATGTTTGAAGCAGTTAGGGAATAGGTCCAGCATCCTCATTTTTCTTCCAGATATGCACTCTCAGGTAATTTCATTTGCATATAACTGCATTTTTTAAAAAATCACAGTTTTTTGATACATTTGCCAAAGGAAGAACACACGTGCACGCACATATATAGTCATAATCTGTGAACACTGTACACTGATTTTTTAATTGCATGACAGGCATCGGGCTTATGGCAGCAGGTTTTTAATAGTTGCAGGGGATGAAATCCAGGGAATGCTACTTAAGCAACCTTAGTCACAAGACAGGTTGACCGCACCTTTTTGACAACAGAAACTTGAGTGTGTAGCTTCAGAATAATGGGACAGTTCACGGCTTACACCTTAATTCCACTTCACATAAGATTGCTCAGCCATTTTGGTAACAACCTCTGGAACACCAACAAAGCTCAAATCAAAAGGAAAGAAGGATATTTTCAACCTGTCTTTTATTACCTATAGATTTGATAACAACACTTTCAATTCAATGTACTTCTAAAACCTTGTTTTCTGTGAAGAACCCAACCTTTAGGCTTTTGTTCCTTTAACATTTTTTCTCTTTTTAATAGATTTTTTTTTCCAGGAGGGAAAAAATGCTTCTTGTTTTCTTGATGCAGAGAAGCCCACTAGTAGCCTCAGGACCTCACTGCACTCGCTCTGTGAAATTCTCTGGGAAAACTCCTCGACATTGGTCAAGTTCTTTATGCTGGAGCCAATCAGCCTCTTTCACACCCATCAGCCATCCTTCATCCTGTCAAGAGAAAAAGAGGGCATAAGGTTATGCAGGTGTCCCTCGCTATCCACTGGGATTCTGTTCCAGAACCTCCCATGGATTTAAAAAAATCAGTGTATAAGGGGAAAATTGCAAAATAGGTTTAGACCCACTTCCAGATTTCTTGCTTCTCTATTGCCCCTAAGTAAATAAGGTGGTGCCTCAATATCTGCAGGGGTTTGATGCTGGGAATGAAAAATAGAATAATTGCTTGCATGACTACTTACTACAACAGTAGAAAAGCAGTTTTTTAAACTGTGATTTGCAGTGGCCATTTGTGTTGAGTCTAATCCATGTATTTAAAAAAATCCATGTATAGATTAGACCTGTATATACTAGTGTGAGCAGCAAACGGAAAGGCAGCAAAGTGTACTGGATCACTGAAGTTGGATCTTGTGTAAATTTTCCTATTAGACATGTAGCATTTCTGTGTTTGAGCACCCATATAAAAGAATATGGATGAGCCTCATTCATATTCACTTCCACTTATTCCTAAACACAATGAAGCCACCCCCTTTCTAGCACCTCTTCTCTCCTCAATAGCTCTCCTCAATTGCCCCCTAGCCTGTTATCAGCCTGGTCTGTTATCTGTCCCAGAGACCATTTTAAATGACAGTTAAAATGTGAATGGAAAGTTTTGACAGTTCTTCTCCTCAGCCTTTTCTGCTGCAGACACACATGAGAATATAGAACCCTCAGCCTGCTTGATTGACACAAAATGAGCGGATACCCCTTGTACAAGTCAAGGCTTGTGTGTGTGAATGAGTTTATAAAAATATTTAACTTGAACTGCTTGTCCAGACCAGAGGGCCAGCCAGTGATTCAAATTAAAAAAATACGTAGTTGCTTTGGATGTGTGAGTCTACACAGTAAGAAAAAAAGAAGACAATACACCATAATGAATGGAAACAAAAGAAAAAATATGAAAGATTAATCAAATTAAAAATATATAAAAACAAAAACAAGATTCAAACAAATACATCCCTATTCATTAAAAAAAATCTTTTTTCTATCTTTCTGTTTATTGGGCAAATTCAGGCCATCACTCAAAAAAAGAGACAGAGGAGAAAAGTAATAAAGGACAACAACAGAGACAGGACAAATGCAACTCGGGCATTTGAGTGTCCCTCCATTCTAACTGATGTTGTTGTTCATTGTGTGACAACACCAAAGCAGGGTTGTGTCTTACAAATATAAATATACATGTACTGAAAGTTTATGATTCACAATTCAGATCCAAAAGTGTCTGTCTATGAAAGCAAACTATTATTATTTTTAATTGTTTATTCAACTTTTATAAACTATAAACTAAACTAAATTTAGATTATATTAAATAATTCCCCAATCCTTGCTTGCATTTTTAAGAACTCCCCTACAACTTCTGCTCACACAAAATTTCCTTTTTTTCAGCAGCTGTTTGGCTCCAACCTTAACTCTCACAAATGTATTTTTCAGTGGTGTTGATGTGCTTGTTTAGACCTTGTCATTACTATGTGGACTTCTGAGAACTGTAAAGAAGAAAATACATCAATCCAACCACTGCCAGAACTACTTTGGCACTTAGAAGCATGATGGATCTGCATCACGGAGAAGAGAGACAGAATGTGCTTAAAAATAAAATTTCAGTCTAATTTTAATGTGCGATGCAACTTCAGCTTGTTCACATATGGAAGAGAGTTTGCTGTAGAACAAATGCAATTAGGAATTTCTCTAGAAAAGGAACAACGCCCTCTACTGGGTAGCTGCTCTATATGTGTTTAATTAAATATTTTAAAATAAGCAGGAGGTGGTAACTGGGGAATACCATCCAGTTATCTACTATTAATATATGCAAAAGAATGACCATAGTTCTAAAGAAGGGAACCTCAGGCTTCTCCTAGAAGGTTACGCAAAACTGATGGGGAAAAAACTATGTTGGACCTAACAGAATTCAAAAGCAGGGGGGGAAATGGGAGAGATACTGTTGGCATCTCTCTTCTGACGGACAAAAGAACACCAGAAAATACACTCTGTAATTTTCTTCAGATCCAAAACCATCTAATGCTACAGGAAAGCAGAGCTTTCTTTAGCATTCCAAAAATTATGATTTGTATGGCGTTTCCTTATTTTACCCTCATGTGTGCAAGCAGACTGAGCTAAGTTCTCCATAAAGTTTCATAGGGATCTGAAGCCACATTAGATAAGGATGTGAAACACACACAGACTTCTACACTGCCAATCCCTTATGTTTCCTATACAATACCTGTTCTTCGGGATTGTCAAATGGAATCACCAGGACAACATCCCCAGCCTTCAATTTTAGCTCATCAGTATCAGTGGCTGCATAGTCATGCATTGCTTGTACCTGCAAAGGAATGCAAGGAATGAGGATAGTGGGAGGCTTTGCCATATTTCATACATGGGTGTTTCTCCATCTTTATGGAGCTGCCGTCCAGCTAAATACTAAGCCATTCCATCTCTCGCTACCTTGGAACAAGACATTTGAATCAGAGATGCTTTATGGTACTTTTGAGTAATATAAAAGAGATAAGAGTAGCTGTGTTTTAATTTGGTACTTAAGTTAAATAGAAGAGTAGACCAGACTCAAGGATAGTGTATTTCAACCAATGTGCCATGGCAGACTGGTGTGCCACGGATAGTTCGCAGGTGTGCCGTGGGACTTTAGGGACTGTCATTTATTAATAGGAAATTGGGGGAATTAGAACAGTCTGGTGTGCCAGGGCTGTGAACAGGGCTGTGGGTGGCGCAAGTGGTTAAGACTCTGTGCCTGTTAACCAGCAGGCCAGGATTCGAGACCCAGGTTGGCCCCACAAGACAGGGTGAGCTCCTGTCCTTAGCCCATCTCTGCAATGCCAGCTGGATCCAATCGTATTGGCTCTGCCTTTCCATTGGACTAATTCAGTAGCATGGAGAGGGGGGATCTGCTGCTTGGGTAACAGCCTATCCTCCATAACAATCCAACCCAGGCTTTTGTGTTTCGCATGCAGCGTATGCAGCGCCGAGCACGATACCATAGTCTTTCAAGACTGACAGAGGCCTGGTGTGCCATTGTCAATGGTAAAAACAATTGATGTGCAATTTCAGTGCCTTGACAATTTCAGGGCCTTGTTAAGTGTGCCGTGATATTAAAAAAGTTGAAAATCACTGCTCTAGGATCTCCCTAACTTTTTTCTTAGGCTACAATCCAGAGTAACTATGGGACCTTTTACACTGACGTAGTTAGTGGGAAGATGGGAAAGATGGGAAACCTGTGGGAAATGCTTAGAGCAATTCAGAGTAAGTGCTTCTTATGTCTTCCCATAGTTACGCTGGATTGTATGGTTAGAGTCAGGTCTTGGAGTGAAAAAATTAAGAAGACATGCCCTCAATCCAGAGTAACGATGGGAGCACGTAAGAGACATTACGTGCACCCATAGTTACTGAACCACCCAGTGAAAACCTATGGGAAATTCATATTGGTATCCAGAGTAAATTGTTCTTACACCGGAGCAAGGACTCCCCGTAGTTACTCTGGATTTTGCCCATAATATTGCAAAGAAGACTTCTGTTTGAATAATTTTATATTCCATTAACACTCTGACGCCCCATTAAGAAAGTGTAATAAAAAGAAGATTGGAGCAACTAACAGTGACCAACACAGCAGGACTGAATACCAAGATGATGCAGCATTCAAGTTGCTTCTTGCTTCAAACAAAACAATGCATTTATAACATATCATAATGGTCATGTAAAAGACTGCTTTACAATTCTTATCTTTTCCACTTTCATTTTTTTCTCTTACAAAACCATTTTAACATCTTTTCTGCACTACATGAAGTTAAGGAAATTGTCCTAAAACTACTCAGATGAGCTTGCTCCCATCTGTTGACAGCAAATACCATTGCTTGCTTTTTCAACACTCCTTTTACTAGCAGCAAGATCAGAATCATATGCCATTGAGAGCACACCTGGCTTTTAAAAAATGTTCAGACACACACTCGCCACACACTTACCTTAAACAGGAAGCCGGGTGGCATGTCAGCCCTTTCAGATGGGGCTCCACCTTCAACTGTCCCATTGACTGTGGCTGAGAAAGTCTCCACAACCACAGCAGGCAGAGAGCTCTAAGGAGGGCAAAGAATAGAGACACAGGACCAACATTACAAAACTGAACATTTGAGAAAAGGAGTCTTGTTGGAGAAAAGAAACTTCACAAGGATCCACTGAGAATCTGACGGTTCATTTTAAGAATCCCCGCCAGATATGTGTCCTTGCCTCAAAAATTATTAGGTGCCAAGTGTTTTCCTTTGCCTTGCCATGCAGGTCATGGTTCATGGCCCACAATAACAAAGGAAATGAGGATAACCATTCATGACAAGATGGGAATTAAAAGGGAAAAACAAAGTGGCAAGTATTAGAGGGAAATCAGGGTGTTTTAAAGATTAGTGGAATAGATGACAGGTTTTGCCACAAAGGGTTGAACAAGTAGAGGTGTAGAAACACAGGCAGATGCTCTCCTCAACTTTGTGTCCTGTCCTGTCCCAATCTAATAACAAAGACCTCTGTTAATCTGGTATTTGCATATTATTGCATACTTCATCTGCCAAACAGTCCCACCAATCTGATATTTGAATTCTTCTTTCACTCCTCTAATTTTCATGTCCTCAGTATCATTCTCATTCACTGCAGCTAACAGCTCATGAAGTGACCTTCCTTGTGAAACAAAATTGTTGCCTCTGGTCAGATTTCTCAGCATAACCAAACATAGTAAGAAAATGGAAGCTGAACTCAGGAAGTGAGATGGGCGAAAAGGTCTTGTCAGCTTCAGTTGTGGGTTCTCTGATCTTACTAAAATAAAACTCTGCCTTCATATCTTGCCTGGAGAAATCTGTCAGGGCAAGGAATGGCTGTTGCCTTCTGGCTCTTTGGGCCACATGAAAAAGGGAGGGTGATTAACAGGATTTGGAAGTATCAGTGCAGATATTCTTTCTAATTCAGACCTCTGGCTGCTGCTGCACACTTGACTGTTTGTCGAGGAGGAGATATACTGGTACTTTTGTGGATGGTGGTCCATGGGCAATAATTAAGGGACTTGAACCATCAAAAGCAAACTACCTTCTTCACCAGGGATTCTAAAATCTGCATGGTGTTGCCAAACAGCAGAGACTAATGCAGTCTGTCTTAAACTAAACTGCATCTGACAGCATAGCATGCCCCTTTTTGGTTGGTACCAGCCTTCCCTCCCCATCCTACGTTCTTACTGAGGCAGATCCTGAGTCAGTTTCGGTTTTAGCTGCTCCAGCTCCAGCTGCTGCTTCCTTGCCAGCTGCCTCAGCACCAGCAGGAGTGGCTTCTGTGGACTGTAACACAAAAGCCAGTTAAACTCTGGGAACCCCAATGGGCCACAGAGATCAAGTGCCCGTTAGAAGACCTGCCATGTTTTCAGAGCTTGTTCAAACTATTGAATTTATTGCCGATTGTTGCTGAGTCCAATCAATCTCAGTGCTTATTCTGGCACAGTTCACACTGTACCACTTTGTTGAACAGCTAATGTCATTGAGACAGCACAACTAGAAGTTCATTAAATTAGTCCTTCATTATATTATCATGGTTGCTATGCATGAAACAACCTAATAAGTCTTGAAATATCTGCACATATAGCACTTAAAGACTGCTCCACATTCAACTGCTCTCTGTCAATCAATGGAGAAAAGAAGCAGAGCAATGCAAATGTTCTAACCAGTAAAGGTTTGAGTTCATGCTACAAGCTGCTTAAAGCAAGAGCTGCTATGAAACTGTATGAAAACTATTCCTGGCATTCACCTCTGCCCTTTTTTGCTCCTGGCCTTGCAAAAAAACCAACATGGGGCCAGAAGACATCAATGTTCCACAATATTGCAGGAGAATGTATACTATTACAGTTTCTTTTACCATTGAGCATATCTGCAGTATCTATGCAATTGTACTGTACGTTCCCCTGTCAGAGATATATTTTGAACTTGGGTAACCATTATATAAAATTCCTGCTTACAGGACTAAGAAAGAAAAAGACGCAGAACTATAATCTGCCATTATTAGACTTGCTTATCAGAAGTCCTAATTTGGATATCAGATAATCAAATAATAAAGCAAGCATGGAGTTAACTGCTCTAGCCTTCACAGAACAAAGAAAGATGTTAAGACGGTTCAAGACCTTTTCTAGAGAAATTCCATCAAAGCCTGAACTGATTCATAACCGCAACATGAACAAGCCCAGAAACAATAGTGAATGATACAGAGACAGAAATAGAGTTCACCACTCAGCAAGAAAGAATATCCATGCTATCAAACAGTACTATTGTCTGGTTACTGAGAAAGGAAGGATCCTCTATTCCTGCAAGAAATGGGGCTTGAACCTGGCAATATCTGGATCTTAAACTCACTCACTAAGTGGCACAGGGCAGCCTTTGGCTGTTCGCATCTACTTGGCACTGCACCACCTTCAGAGGTAGAGCAGAACTGAGCAGACCCATTAGGACTGCTGCCCAAGGGAAGGGGAAAGGTTTTTACTTGTTTCATGACAGTGCAGCAGCAGCCCCAATGAAGCGGTGGATGCAGCACAGGCATGTCAGCCTGCCTGCTCCAGTGCAATTTAAAATTGCCATTGCCTGACATCTGGGCCAAAATAAACAACTACAGGAATATTCAATCTAGAAAAAAACATAACACACCCAGAGCAACAATATAAATGCAGGATAACGCATTATACTGCTACCAAAGGAAAAGCTTATTGGAGTGTCAGAAGACATTCCAAATCTTCTTGAAAAACTTCTATTAATCACATCATTTATTTAGACAAGTTTAAAATAAAGATGAGTGTTTATATTTTGGTATATGACCCAATATGGGAACTCAAGGAGCTGAATCTTCATTCCAAAGTTTTATCCTTCCCTGATCAAAATGCATACCGTTCCCCCTTTGTTTACATTCATATTTCCCTGGGTCTCAGAAGCCAAGTTGTCCTTCTCATCTTCCACTCTCTCACAGCTGCTCAAAGTAAGGTATATGCATGTGCACATGTATTTATAGTACCTGCCTTTTAAGATGTGTATTCTGTAGAAAAGCTCACAAGTTGGGATGCTATGGGGAGGTTGCATAATTTCCTCCAGTCACTGAATTTGGTTATTCTAGTCATGGATTTCAAAATCTAAAGATTCTTTTAAAGTGGATAAGAACTTTATATTTTCAAAGCATGTTGTAAAGGCATTGAATACAGGAACCTGACTGAATTCCAGATGTTTCTCCTTCCTTTTACAGAAGTATTAGAACAAAGTAAATGAAATAGACAAAAGGACATACACAGAGAGCTTTAGGGGGAAATGAGATGCCATCACATTAGTATAGTAAATTCCTTGTACTAACCAGGCTAGTAACTCTTTTTAAAGCAAGTAAATATTGCCTTATGAAGAATCAACTATTCCCCGCATCTACTGGAATGTCTCTACTTGTGCCCTGGATGCATGCTCTTACCCTCTTCCATGCGATAGTAATGACAGAACCACCATGTGGTAAGTTACTTTTCATGCATCTGAGTAAGGCTTACAATCTGGTTACTCCAAACAGCCTTGCTTTTCTTGTTTTTAGGCATAAAAGTGAGTTTCTCTAAATGCTTAATTGACAGTTATGTTCATATTTAGTTTTTCCAAGGAATGGATTCTGGCCTCAGAAAAAAATAATGAGGACCAATTGCTTATAAGCTATACGCTACCTGGTGAATGCATATGTATGTGGAGTCACTCAGCACATTTGTCAGAAATGTAACAAAGCAATAATTATTATGTAATAAAGCTGTATTATATAAACATTGCCATAGCAAAGAATTTTAGCAAAATATAACACAAAATCTCTGGTCAGTATGCTCATATTAAACAATTGTGTACCCCTTCCATTAAAAAGAGAGGCTCGAAGACAACTGTATTTTATTTGTTCCTACTCTTTCATTGTGGAACTGGAGTTGGCATATATGCCGCCAACGTAGGTACTGGTCAGACCTAAATCTGCTTCATTTCCACAAGAAGGATGCACCACAAAACCTCATACCATGTCCTCTGATACCCCAATACACTTTTTGAGATAAAGGGAAAAACTAAGCAACACAGGATAGTAGTACCAGGACTGTCAACGATTCTCCTGTGCTCCTACAGAATGGAGCAAAATATCCCTTTTTCTGAGTCTTCTAATTCACTTTGATGGACATAAATCACTCTAAAACATATATTAACTGGACAGCAAAAGGTGAATGTTACCACTGGTAAGGCTAATCTTGCTATAGAAAGTAAAAAAGTAGACAGTACAGCAACAATATACAACTGCCATAAATCCTTGCAGTCTTGGAAGGAAGAGAACAGAAAACTAATGATGAAAGACTGTTAGATGTTCCAGGTCAAGCTATTATGAGACCCCACCACATTTTTCCAGAGAAATAATATAGGTATATTCTTGTGCTAAAATGGGAGCTAAGCTCAAATTCTGCTGGAAAAGAAGGCCAGTTATAGATGATAATGGATTTTGGCCTGGTCATGGTCCAGCATGGTCCACAGACCAACAATTGAGAAAGCCCTGTGTCCTGAGCACAGCAGCCACATAGGATTGTTAGGATAATTCTAAACATATAACAAATTTCACTTGCACTTACTTGGCTGATCTCAGACTCTGTGGGCTGGTCGGGCCAGTCCACCGCAAACGCACTACTGCTAGTATTATCAGCAGGAAACTGATCCATAGATGGCATGCTGCTAGTGGGAGTCTTTTCAGGCTGATAAATGAAATTTCAGAGAGGGAGAGAAAACAGAGATGGGAGGCGGCGGCGGTGGGCATGGGAAGACACAAAAATGAGAAGAGTGCAGTGAAAAGTGAGATAGGAGTCAATGAAACAGTTGCATGATGCATATTTCTACTGGACAAGTAACAAGTATCAGAAGTTGTATTACTCCTCAGTGGGTAGCAGGAAAAAGGCTACTATAACATTATCTGCGTATCCAGGTACTCATTCAATCAGCTTGGTAGTTCAACTTGGGATGCATGGCTCAGGTGCTTGTCTGTTTATAAGAAATGCAAATACACTTCCCAGCATCACTGCCCCACCCCACAGTGTTAATTGAGCTCCCACTTGGAAGTATAAGTTATTAGATACAGACAACGGCTCCCTGCTTTCCCTCACCCACTCACTGCTCCTATGTTGGACACACCTGTTCTGATGGACCTCCATCAGCATGCACAGAAGGGTCCTGCTTTCCCACCAGTGTGCCACCAGCCTTGTGCTGTCACAAAGCACATTACAGGAATGTTGTACAATGTGCACTGGGAAAATGCTGGTACAGGCCCTCATTTTCAGCGTATTTTAACATAGCTTCTCAATATGATCTCTTCAGGTGAAAACTGAGATCACTTCAGGAAAAATGTCACCCTTACCAGGGGTTAGGATTGCACAGTGAATTCCCACATATATTTACCTATATGTAGTGATCAGGAATGAAGTACTATTCCACACATAGTAGGAAAACATATATCTCCTTTTACTATGAAAACATATATCTCCTTTTACTATAATGTTACAAGTGAAGAAGAGAAAGGGACTAGAAAGAAGAAAATAATGATGACAATTGGTAAGAAAGACAAACAGCAAAACTATGTTGGTGATGACATTTAGCTGCTTGAGACAACCATTTTGAAGGGCAACAGGACAAAAGCAGATCCAATTCATTCTTTTAAAGGCCTCACAAGCACCAAGGATAAGTAATCCAGATATGTGCATGTAACGTATGGTGTATCATCCTGAAGACATAGAATTTATTAAGACCATAGAGAATACACAAATAGGATGTTAGCAGGCAACAGAACAGGTAGAACACACAAATCAACGCACACAAATGTTACACCATGACTATACAAATAAAGATCAGGCTGCATGATATGGCATAAGACCTATGGTCCATTTCGCTCAGCACCAAGTTTGTAGTAGCTTCATCACAAAGATGTTGTCCACACAAAATTGGATGGATTCATTTAATGAGCAAAGGTGTCTTGGGAGTCATGGGGGAATAGCTCATTGAAAACACTGGCCCAGTCTGCAATCAATGGTGAAAAAAGCAATTTCCATGGCAGGTGTCATTAGAAAAGGGAATGAAAAGAAAACTTCTAATAACACAGTGTCATTTATAAAGATTAATGGCCAAGCCACATCTAGAATACTGTGTATAGTTCTAGCTGCCACTTCTTGAAAAGGGTATTGAAGAACTGACATAGGCACCAAAAAGGCAAGCAAAAATGAACAGGGAGTCCCTCCACGATGAGGAACAGCTAAAAAGTTTAGGGATTTTAATTTAGGAATTTTAATTTAGGGAGAAAACTATGATCAATATGACTGATGCTGATTCATAATAGGTAAATAGGAGTTCTTCTCCCTTTCCTGATACTAGAAACAAGTTGGTGGGAGATTTAGAACAGGCATTTTTGTAATTAATCCATCCCAGTTGAATAACTGGAAACATAAAAATGAAAAGAGGCAAGTTTGCTTTACCTAGCAATAAAGAATTTTAATTGCTGTAAGTAATCCACAGCAGTTTTTTTAAATCCTTTATATAAAGAATTGATTTTGCATGAGAACTAAACTGGCAGCCAAGAAATGAGCATGCTACACTGAAGCAGAAAAGGATAAGCAAGCTTTTCAGAAATCAAACCAGTCTCCACAACTATCACAGCAATCAGGGTTAGGCTTTAGTAAAATGCCAGTCACAATATACAAATAGGAACACACAGAAGAAGAAGGTTTGCACTATGGTATATCACCTTGAAGCACAATGAACAGAAGAAGGTGAGACGAAGAACAAAGCAGACTTTACAAGGTTTGCAGGACATTAACAGGAAGAGACAGTACTTGCACATATCAAATGCCACATGATAAGAGTCGATAGCTTTGAAAGTGATATTAAAACATATCTTACCTCCCATAAATCCCAAGGCAAAGACTAAGCATAACAAAACAAAGAGCAACAGGAAAACAAACTTGTTTAAACACGTTAATATTTTAATATTAAATTTAATATTTCAGCCAGCATGCAAAGGAAAAATATGCTAATTTCCATAAAACCGATACTTGACATTTGTATACGTTTTCTGAGGGCACGATCCTAATCAATTTAAGCCAGCACAAATTGCCCATCTCCACATTCCTGTGGTGGTGAGGGGAGTCTGGCGCATGTACGTGCACATGTCTGAACCCCAGGAGTGGCACTTTTGCAACATCCCAGGCAGAAATGCCATAAGGCACTTTTGCCATAGGGCACTTTTGAAATGCCATAAGGCACTTTTGTAACATCCCAGGCACTTTTGCAAAATCCAACATGGGATTTGTGCCAGGACTTGAGTTAGGGTTGTGCTGTGCAGGTGGGGAAAATCTCCATTACAGAGTAGAACCAGAAAAGAAACATAATGTGTCAAGGAAAGAGGGAAAAAAATGTGAGTCAGGATACAATCTTAACCTCTCAGTTACGATAGTATAAGTCCCAGCACAAGTCCTGTGCTGGTCTGGGGGTGTCACAAAAGAGCCATAAGGCACTTTTGCACCACTACTTGGGTGGGGGGTGTTAGGCCAATGCACACACATGCACTGACCTCCCCACACCACCATGGAAATGGGGAGACTTGTGATTTATGCTGGCCTAAATTGGTTAGAATTGCGCCCTCATTTATTTGCATCCTTGATAACATGGTTGTACAAGAAAAATACAGATACAGTAGTACCTTGTAAGACAATTTTATGACAAATGCTTTGTAAGACAAATTAAAATTGCTAAGGAATTCTGCCTTGTAAGACAAAACAGTTTTTACAACAAAAAATCATTGTAAACAAATTGATGGATCTGCATCATGAGCAAGAGGTTATGAAGGAGATCTCATCGGGAGAGGAGGAGGAGAGTAAGGAGAAGGAATCCCTCACATCAAATGAGATTAAGGACATTTTGAATCATTGGGAAATCATGCAAAATTTTGTAGAAAAACACCTCTCAAATAAGGCTACAGCAGTGCAAGCCATGAATTTGTTTCAAACTTGGTATCCATCAGTCTTGAAAGACTATGGTATCATGCTCGACGCTGCATGAGAAGCACAAAGGCCTGGGTAGATTGATATGGAGGATAGGCTGTTACCCAAGCAGCACATTTTCGTGAAATCCTCAAAAGGAGACCAAAGCAAGTGTCATTAGAGGTTCCTTGTTAAAGTTGCTCAAAAAGACACCTTAGTGTCTTTTAGATGACTCTTTTAGTGAAAATTAGTCATCCTTGGCCATAAAGATTTTTCTTTTCTGTTTTACTGTACAGTATATTACAGTGCTTTTTATTAAAATTACAGTAATTGTGTTCTGTATTATATTACAGTGTTTTGAATTTGATTACAGTGTTTTGTCATCATTTTTATATATAGTTAATATTTTTATATGAATATTTTTGGGTTGTGGAACCAATCGTCTGAGTTTCCATTATATCCTATGGAAAAATCTGCT
This sequence comes from Cryptoblepharus egeriae, assembly GCA_030015325.1. NCBI lineage: Eukaryota > Metazoa > Chordata > Lepidosauria > Squamata > Scincidae > Cryptoblepharus > Cryptoblepharus egeriae. The sequence goes on along the minus strand of JAREYC010000001.1, from coordinate 62,246,876 downwards.
TTGTATAAAGAACACTTCATAAGACAAACATGCTTCCGGAACTAATTATGTTCATCTTACAAGGCACCAATGTTTTAATGTTTTATTACTGTTTCCAGAAGAGATCAAAAATTCCTGACAAAATTTGCCACATGCTTTTATAACTGACATTTGGCATCATGTAGTGACTTTGAAGTGATCAGTAGAAGTCTCAGCTCCCCTAAAAAAAATCCCCTAATGCCCAAATCCTAACCAACTATTCAGCATTGACACTGCAGTGCCGTAGTTGTGTGGGAGCATGTGCTGCATCCAGCTGTTGGGTGGCAGTTATGGAGACATCCTGAAGATGCATGTTCCCTTACCTTGGTCCTGCATTTCCCTTACTGGTGCTCAAACATTGGTTAGGAGATGGTCTCCTAAGTGGCCTTCAACAGCTCACACTTACCCTGCCTCAATTCCTTTACTATCTGAAGCATGGTAAGAGTACTAACCCATAGTACATGATTGGATTAGATGTATATGAAACAGTCTTAAAGCACTGTGAAAATTCTAAGTTCCAGGGCTTTTTTCTGGGGGTACTCACCTCAACTCAGAACAGCACTTTTTCCCACCTCCCCCACCCCAGCAGCTAATTAGTCATATGGGGAAGAGCTTTTGGTGAGTCCTGGCACCTTTTTCCCAGAAAAAGCACTGCTCAGTATAGTTATTGGATATGTAGTTCCAGTTATTAGTTATGTAGGAGATTCATCAGAAAATGCCTGCCAGTATATTTGTAACTTTCCAGTAGTGACTCAGTTATTGAGAACGTACCACTTCCCAACATTGCTGACAGGTTCCTTTCACTTAGCATTTTACAGGATGAAACAATGGCAAAGGTTAACCAACCTGGGCCACAGGTGTGGGCGACTTCCCTATAGGACTGTTATCTGGTTTAATAGGATCAAAATCCAGGTCCAACAGGCTGGCTCCCTCCTGGAAGGGTCCAGGGGCATCAAACTTAGCAGCATTAAGGAAGAAAAACAGTATGAGCATTAGTCACATCGAGGATGTTGCAGATATGCGGAAGGTGTCATCCAGGAGCTGAAGGTGCAAAAGTGATGCATAAAAGCCATACAGTACAATGCGTGGTCATACGTGCATGACTACAGTGTGCTTAATGTCTTTTTAGAAAAATGTGGTTGTTAAAAACAAAGTAACTGCATTTCACACAACTTGAGCAATAGCCATGTCATATTCCAACATATCTGTCATGCCCTACAGCCTCAGAAAATATATAATAGGTTCTCCCAGGCAAGGTCATTGTCTATATTCCTAAACCTGGATCAGCTGATTTCTAATCACAGGGCAGAATTTACTTTCTCTTCCTACAAAAAAAACTGTGGCATCTACACCATTGTTGTTAACACAGGAAACCTAGAAAAAATACATTTGTGTAAATATACGAGTTAACAGCACTTCCAGTCAATCATCCCTTTTCCCCTCATCTTCATCTGTACTACTATGGTCAGGAATGACATTGAACAGCTTAGTTCTTGCCACTTTTATGTTGGTCTGTCCCAAGTTTAAATATCTAAAGTTTCTGCATACTACAGTATTTCCAATGGTAAGAACAATGCTACTTTCAATGTACATCTTCCAAGTTTCCCAGTCCAATAAATACACACTACCTCTACATCCACTTGACAAACACATGTCTTTTTGGAGAAGCTACAGCAGCCAAGATGGAGGTAATAGGATTGAAATATCAGATAGACTAGACATAGCTTTGGTAGCAATCGTATAAAAGTTTCTGGAAGCACCATAGTGACTTGCAAAAGCACCACTGATACATCACCCTTTTCTCCCAGCAGGTTCTTTCTGAAAGGAAATTAGATTCAGAGGTTTCACTGAAGCTTTCTCATTCAATCCTTTCCTCGATGCTAACACTCCTTGGCCTAATAATCTGAATCCAGGTACCTTTGCACTAGACCAGGGCAAAATACTGAACTGATTTCAGAAGCACTGTGATATCCCATAAAAATATAATATCAACTGAGAAATACTAGACAACTGGTGCTTTCAAACCAAAGCCTTAATACTTAGAACACTAACCTTTTTTTGTAGCACCCTTTACTCTCTGGGTGAACTCCACCCTATACTATAGTTTTGTACATATAATGAATAAATGTTGCATCAAGTTTTAGTATAATCATTTTATACTAATTTTAATTGTGAAATATTGTGAAATTATGAATTTTTATTATAATTTTAGCTAGCAAAATATTGAATAACCAGTGAAGAGCAACATGGGTCGGATTGACTCTCCAGTATTCGATGTTTATTTGATGCTATAATTTGAATTTGCAGAAAAAAATGTAAATTCAAAACATTCATTATTTTGGACTTATAACTGTCTAATTATCAGTTAAAAAAATAATAATTCCATAAAAAAACACAACACAAACTGCCAACTGGAAGAAATTCACCGAGTTAGTAAACTAAGGGTTAAGCCTTTCAATAGAAAAACACATACTCTTTATTTCAAGAAATATCATCTCCAGTTACTCTTCACAAAATTATCATTTCTTATTAACTTCATATTTTTAATACACTATCAATCTATCAGTGGAGACAGTTCTATGCATTTCAATTTCCTTCACTTAACAACCACAGTTTACCCTCTGAAGAATTCTTACATAGGTTCCTACTGGAGTAAGACCTCAAGGTACTTCTAGGAATTGTCCATGCTTGACTAAAAGAAAATGAGTACAATACAGGCATGCTGGAATCTTACCTGTTACCCAAGACTCCCCAACACCAGGTGTCCAAGAGTTTCTTTTCAGTTAGTTTCCCCCACCCCTTAACAAATAACTAGCCCAGCAACAAACAGAAATGGGAGCATGCAGGCCAATGGCCATTTATTTTTTCCCAGTTTTTTTCCACTAGGAACCAGACTCATATCAGCTGGGAACCCAGAATCCTTTAATAAAACGATGCTGTCCAATTCAGGTGTCCCGTGCTCAGAATAGACTTCATGCTGAATGCTTCTTTTACACAAGCTTTTTTTTAACACAGAAATGTATGATACAAAATATGGTATGTGAGAGTTGTTGAAGCATGCTACAAGGTAAAGAATGAGGGTGGACAAGGATGGAAGGTTGCTCAGTGGCCCACGGCTTTCTGAGATAAAAGTGCACATATGATACATAGTCAGAATTCCTACACTGTAGACATCTATTTGGTTCTCCTGTCAAAAAGTTCTATTAAAGTGTCAGTGTTTCCTTGTTACTGTGAATACTAAAGCTCGTGTATTATTTCTGTGGCTTCCTTGCTCTCATAAATTTTTTCCTTGTATCGCTGTGCTCTTGTCTACGACGGCTATGTCTTTTTCACAGGTGTGAATAGGAAGGCAGCACTTTTTTTGAATGTGTTTAATTTACAATCATAAAGTCTGCATGTCACTACAGTTCAAATCAGTCATGACGCAGGAGAGTCACAATTTTGTTATCCTGTGGGATGTTAGTTAGCAGCCTCACTCTGTTGTTTTGAAATCTCACAGATATATTTTTTAAACTAATGAGTACCCCACACATCTTCTTTGAAGATCATGAAAACAGTGCTCTGAAAAGTAACTCCTTTCTGAACTGCAAGGATAGGGCTGGCTCAAGATAGAGGCATGCAAGATCTGTAGGTGGTATGTTCCTCCCCCAATCCCCTGCTAGGGATATTATAAACCCATCTTTGGTTATGATTGTTAAACTTACCCAAGGTGAAAATTCTTCCTTAAACCAGGTCACTATAAATTTGGAACTTCATAATGACCTTCAGGCTATTCCCAGCAATCTGGTCACTTGAAAATAGCTACGTAGATGGATCTCAGCAGGAAGATTAACTTTTGCTTCTATGCTTATAGTGACCTGGTTTAAGGAAGAATTTTCACCTGATATAAGTCTAACAATCATGGTGATGGGTGTGCAGTGGAAAGGGGTCCTATTCACAGTTAAGTGAAATTATGGATACAAAAACCATGGATATACTATTTTGGCAGCTGAGGCACAAAGTCCAAATGGTACTCATAACAGTAAGATAATTTATTACAGAACGATTTGACTTGCTCAAACCTTGTCCAAAAAATCAGTTACCTGAAGCAATAATCTCAGTGCCTCGTCGGGGAAAGACCCCTGCTTGTGGATCCTTTCTCAATGACTTTGCATATGGACATGGTATTTGGACATTTGTTTTCCTCCCAAATGGCCCTGAGATTATTCCTGTTTAACCTTCACCTGTGCAACTATAACACTTCCCCAAAACACAGTGGCTGCCATTGTCTCCACATACTACAGGTCAATTCTTCTGTCATTCTCTATTCTTCCTGTATCTCCTTTTTCTGTCTCTTCTCTTTAATTATCAGCTACAGAACAAACACATTTGTGAATTTCCTTTTCTGACAACACTGAGACCTCTGCCATATTTTCTTTCTTCTACATATGCTGGCTCATGCCTTGTTTTTGTCTAGCTGGATGAGAAGCCATGCTTGATGGTAATTTGTCTCAGTTGATATATTTCAATATAGGCAAATTTGAAACTGCTCTGTGACTAGCACTAAGGCCTGTAGATTCACACATCAGTTTTACCTCTTCCTTGGTTCCTACCTAACTATGTAAAATCCTAATCTTTAGGTCATTGCAAACTCTCCATGTGATTCAGAGAGGCAGTCCCACAACCCTTATAACCTGTGACCTAAACTTGCCTTTTCTCCCAACTCCAGGCCCCTGGTGCAACGTTTCAATCGTCGAACAGGAGGAAGAGGCAAAAGCCGCAGGCCACCGCGCTGAGGTAGGGAAGGAAGAGTGGAGTCAGGAAACAGAACCACTAGAGGTGTCACTCAATGCCTTTTATGAATAATGAAATGTTTTACAAATTATAAATAATAGTTATGATGATGATATGAATTGTAGGAATGTAGCCAGAAAACTGGTCAGGCCATCTTTTTCCCCAGGGATAAGAATTACCGTAAGTCATCCCTGAGAAAGGACAGTGTTTTTGATTCCTTTCAATTGCCCAGTTACTTACTCAGGCAAGAAGTTACAATAGAATATTTTGTTTTCTTTAATTTCTTGACCTACAGAAGGCTAGCTTGAAAATTCATTGGATCCCAAATTGCTTGTGGATGCTAGTTACTTTTTGAAGGCTTTTTAAGTGCAGGCCAAAGGATCAGGAATGATCTATCTGGAGACTGTCTCTCAAAGGGAGATGTAGGATCTAAATTGTCATTGAAAACAATATTAATTATGCCCACAAGAGTAAACCACCCTTTCCCAGTCTTGGAGAAAGAGCTAGTGCTATGAATCAGTAGGAACTGTTAAAACCACATAGGTGCTTTGAAGTGTTACTGCAAGGGCCTTAAGGTCTGGTCCTGAGCACAGAGTCCACACCACAGCCCATTAGCCACATAAAGTAATAAATGAGTCAAAGAATCCATGCTTGTACAGGATTACCAGGTCACACTTGCATGGTTCTCCCCGCACTTTCCAAAGAGGATAAATTATGAGAGCAGGACTTCTAAAGGATGGGGAATTAGCATGAATATCCCAGCTTATGCATCACTTATGGTGATAGGACCACTTTGTGTAAGGAACTGGGCATAGTTTTCCATAATGCCCTCTTATTTAAATGGGGGAGAAATTAGTTTCAGCAACATGCCCATTGGTTGCTATAATGGAGACAAGAAGTAGTATGGCCAGATTGTAATAGGAAGCTCTCTGCCTCCCTCTTCATTCTACCCGTCACAGACAGATCCCAGAACAACAAAGTGGGGTTAAAATTCACTGCGCCTTTTACCTATTTCGAATTCAGTGGGTTTCTTATATTCACATTCCCCTATTCACTGAACAGTTTTCATGGCTTGACACCTCTAATAAGGAAGGGACAAACAACAAAGGTGAACAGGATAAAGGGAATGGGAAGAAAAGGCAGGGAAGAAGGAGAAGCTAACCTGTGAGGGGGTTGTCACACTGATCTCTGGGACAAAATTGTCATCAAACAGGTTGATGATGTTCTCCTGCTTCAGCTCCTTGGACGGAGTGAGTTTTGGAGGTGGTGGAACTGGAGGGCCTTTCCTCAACTGCATGCAAGCGAGCACATGGCGACGGCACAGACAGCAACACCCAAAAAACCAGAGACAGGAACCAGGTTAGCAAAAACTAAAAAATTAAAAAACACACACAAACACACACAAGTTGAGGACCTAGAAAGAAGTAAAAAAACAAACACACAAGCAAAGGAGGAGGAAGGGGAACAACTGCACACTTTGTAAAGAAGGCTTCGCATTATTAGTTACACTTCAGTCGTGGGCAGGACTCCCTTCTGCAGAGGAGAAGCGTAACATAATTAATATGCATAGGATATGTCATGCATACATAATTAGAGTCTATGCAACCTTCTGGAGAACAAGGAGGGAATATACGTACTACAGTAGAAAGTGCTGAGGAGCCACGGAAGGCAGCAGCGCTACTCCTGCTAGTGGTACCTATTTCATGTGGAGAGAGAAATACCCACACCAACTTGACTTATCCCTGCAAAAGGGATGTTCCCAGAAATACCAAGCCCAGTCCTCATAAGTGAAACAGAGACAGCTTCACCTTATACAATGTACTTTCTGCAGTCTAAGCAACACAGTGATGAGATCAAACAGAAATTGGGTTCACCGGTGTTTAGGATTTCTGTGTTAACACAAATAAAATTTTGCTGTTTGAGAGATCCCTATTCTCCTACCAGATATTTACATTGGAAAATCTGGTTTTCTTTTAACACCATATGGCAAGTGAGGGATGGATGTGGGGAATAATTACACTAACTTCTCAATCAGGCATTTTCAACCACTGTGCCATGGCACACTGTTGTGCCACAGACGTTCTGCAAATGTGCCATGAGAATCTGGGAGAGAAAAGGGATGCCCCCAAATTTGAAAGTAATGCCACTAGGTCAGCGTTTCTCAAAGTGGGGGTTGGGACCCCTTTGGGAGTCGCCTAGAGCTTTCCTGGGGGTTGCCTAAAGACCCCTGGTACAGGGGCCCAGGTCAGGCTTGCCAGACCTCTGGCTGTAGCTGCATCCACGCTGGGGCTGACTGACAGCCTCAGGGCCCAATCCTATGCATGCCTACTCTGAAATAAATCCCATTGTGTTCAATGTGTGCATAGAACACACATTTCATTTGTAACAATGAAAATACATCCTGCATATCGGATATTTACATTACGATTCATAACAGTAGCAAAATTACAGTTATAAAGTAGCAATGAAAATAATTTTATGGTTGGGGGTCCCCACAACATGAGGAACTTATAAAGGGATCACGGCGTTAGGAAGATTGAGAATCACTGCAAGAGGTGACGCGAGCTCCTGCTGTCAATGAGTTGTCAAAAAAAATTAAGGTGTGTCTTCACAATTTTAGTGCCTTGTCAGTGTGCCATGAGATGTAAAAGACTAAAAGTTGAGCTGTTTCTCCTCTTTCCTAAGATCTACACAATATGCCTCCAGGTGAACACATCTAGAAATGCTACATTCAATTGGTGAATCTTTTTTTAAAGATATTCAGAGTAGCTATTCAGTAGTGGTTTTTTCAATGGTACTGCAATGCTGGAACAGTCAAAATATTTTTCCTACTCAATAAATGTACAAAAGAGCAACCATCCCGTCACCTTACCCTGCCTAGAAAACAGGCCCAGTTTCCCAAAACATTTAAGCGACCTAAGTAAGACAAGCTGAGCTATACACTGGGGCTGTCAGTTACAGAAAATGTCAAAGAATGACTCCAGGTGCACACTAATCTGCTATAACTTTTCTGTAACATACCTAAGCGGCCAAAAAGTAAATTTGACTACAACTCTTTATACAGCACATAAGATTGCACTGCTATTTTCCATATATATTAATAGTTAAAATACTGCTTTTTCTAAAAACCTCATCTAGCAAATGCAATAAATTCTTAAGCAAAATTTAATATCTAAATGTATAGTGAAACATAACTATTAAAAGGGCAAAAAATAGCATTTTCACTTAAAGTAGTTCAACTGCTGTTCACTGTTCAACTGACGCAACTGTTCAGAGGCTGCTACATTTGTTTAGGGATTTACAACACAATCCTGAAAATGTGCTGTGCCAGCACAGACCACCTGTGCCCTTTTTGGGAGCTGAGAATGTGCCATAAAGCACATTTGTGCTCATTCAAAAGTCAGCTGGGCTTGCTTAAGGAGCCACTTCCTTGGTGAGTTTGTGCTGCCCTAGGTTGGCTGGCACAGGGGGAGTGAGAGAGGGTGACCCAGAGGTGGGAAGGGGACATTTTGGGGCAGGGGAAGGTAGACCGAGAGGAAGTTTAGGACCTCCACTCCTAGGCCCAGCAGCCTCACATGAGCTGTTCTGATGTGTGTCAGCAAAACTGCTGATGGAGATCCAAGCAGCTCCATGCAGTACCTGGGGCTTGACACAGAAGAAGGGGAAAATATCCCTTTATCCCCAAAGTGACTTATAGCACCTCTAAGCTGCAGTGAATAGGCCTGCATAGGCCGCCCTGGTCTACCTGTTCAATGCTCTTTTCAGTGATGCCAAGTGATGTCACTCCAGAACTCTAGGGATGAAGTCAAGAGCACACCTTTTGTATTTGTTGTCAATACATTGTTGTCACTATATGCAGATTATCCAGTATTCCAGCAGTTCTCAAATTCCCCTGGAATCTGAGCACTGCCAAAATTTGTTCCTAGAGAGGGAGAATACAGCAACACAATCCCCAGGATCACATAGCTTTTAAAGGGTACTGGTCCTTGCTTACATTCACCTCACCAGCAGGCTCCCAGTGTCTGGGGAGTCCTCCATAGGGCTGCTCTACAAGCTGCTGAGACAGTGAAGTTAACATTGGGATTGCTCCATTCCCCACTCCTTGTTCCTTAACTGGGAGCAGAAACCAAAGCTGTCAGGATGGGGCATCGCAATGCCATAATTGAAAACCACCGCAGTATTCAGACAGTGTAGCTGCCAACTGTTTCTTTAGAGTTCTAATGTGACAAGAAAACACCTATAATAGGGAAGGAATTTCTTACCTTTTATGTTCTTGTATCACAGGGAACTCATATATTTAATCTCCTGACCCTTTGCCTGGTGTTGCTGCACTTTTGCTTATAATATTAAAATTCAAAAATCAATTATGGCTGCATTCATGTGCATATTTACAGTGGAGTAAGTCCTACTGAACTCACTGGGGCTTACATTTGAGTAGACATGCATAGGATTGTCCTGTTAGTGTTAAGACTGTATTCTTCCATTAAGTACATTCTGATCTTATAGTGGAAACAAAACTCTCAGGATGGAATTAATCCATCTTCCCTATTACAAGATTTTTTTCTTTTACATTTGGTGATACTTTATAAATTAGTGATGAATTCTTTCTACAACAGATCAGAGGACTAAGCTGTAGCATGTAATCACATGCAAACACTATATCTCCTAGGCTGCTATCAACTTTCCTGGGAGTAAGCACCACTGACTGAGACTTATGTCTGAGTAGATAGACATAGGATTGGGCTCCTAACAGCATAAATCCAGATTTCATGGGCTAGCAGAAGGATCAGACAGAGATGAGACAGCAGAATGTGTTCAAGACAGATAAAAATAAGCCTATCTTCTATTTCATAATATATCAAAGTACACATCTAGGTGCAAAACAGGAAGTTGTCTGCATTTTTCAAATTGTTCATTCTCCATTTAAGGAGGAGAGGAAGGAACATGTCAGAGCAACCAGTCACTGTAGCAAGCAGAGCTTAGCCGAACTCAAGACTGTCAATATTGCTAAATCTTCTCAAACATGTCCATAATGAAGTCCTCCAGGTTATGGTCCTTCCTCAACACACCTAGCTAACTGCTGGAATTAAGGAACCTATGAACTATGACGGAGTATGTGCATTAAAAAGTAATCCTAAGAGATCAATAGGTTTCCTACTGTGTTCATGTCTTATTCTCTACAACACTAAAAGAAGATTAAGCTGTCTTCCCTCATGCTTCTAAATGCCTGTGTATTGCCAGTCTAAAGAAACTATATGACCACGATTTGCCGCAGTAGCTTGACTAAATAATGCATTGAAATCGAATCACCAGCAGGTAGCAGTGTTTGCCACATTATTCTATTTTTGCTTTTGCAGTGCCTCCACACATGAGAGGAGGTTGCAGCTTAGATATTGTTACATATCCTTTCCATTATTTCATAATAATTCAGGGTGACCAGATGACCGGAAAAACCCGGATTTGTCCGGATTTTTGGCCTCCTGCCCAGGTGTCCTACTTTTTGGCATCATTGTCTTACATTTTGGCTTTATTTTGAAACTTCATGATAGTGCACTGTACCCCATCATGCCATATGTCGTTGGATTCGTATTGAAGAAAAGAATCCATTGCAAAAATCAGTTTTGAGATATCTCCTTCCTCTCAAAAGTTATCAAAACACCGAAAAACAAAAACAAAAAAAATACATTTTTTGGCCATTTTTTTCAGCGGGTAGGAATTTTGGCCTGGGATTAGGAATTTTGACCTTAGAGTTCAGGAATTTTGGGTTTGGCATCTGGTCACCCTGTAATAATGAAAATTGGTCAAAGAGCAGAAGGTAGTTTTTTCTATAGGCATTTCCTATAGTTTTCATCTCCTAGTACTTTTGGTTCATGGCTCTAACACGGATTTTCAGTGATTCTAAAAACTGCTTGAACTAATATAACAAAGTAGAAAAGAAATTTACGTGATAAACGGTTGGAGAGACAACTTCAGTTTGCTTATAAACAATCATTTCTCTCAAACTAAAAAGAGCCATTCAGTACACTAATTCACAAGCAAGAGAAGAAACCCTCGCAAAACTGCAGAGGCACAAGTTTACTCTCTCCATTAGAGAGAAAAACACATCACAAAATCAAGCTAACAATTCTCCCTCACTCAAGATATTTCTTACACATAGACCCCATCTTGCCAGCATGCGAAGGCATGTCATTTTCTATCCTTTACTGAACATACAACTATCACGTGGTTGGCACAACATAATAATCAGACCTCTCTGATACCTCTTTGGAGAGAATTAATTCCTGATCATAAGAATACTGTAAATAGCAAAAGCTCATTGAAAGAGAACCTAATAAAGAGATCTTATAAAAAGATCATTTGGTGCTTTAAATGCTAGAACAAACCTACCTTTGGCCAGCATGAATATGGAAATAACCAAATAAAAGCCATTCACACTAAATATCTGAGAAAAGTTAATTCAGAAGGTAGGCTGAGAAAAAAATATTGATTTTTTTTCCAGAATGTACCCATGACACATCTCATATCTCTCATTTTCCTACAATAACTATTGTGAAAGGGCAGGTGCTATTGTCTCTGCTGTTCTACAATTCCATAACCTCTGGCTGCTAGGATCTCATACAGAGGACTGTATAGCAGTACAGGGGACTCACCTGTTTTCAGGTTAGACACTCAAATGATTCTAGGTACTTAGATATACTAGTCATTCTTCGTGAATGTCTGTATGCTATCATTGTGATCAAATGGTTGACCACTACCCCCACAACCCCCGCTCACAAAAAACTATCAGTTTTATGTTATGTTATGGAGGACAAGATCAAGTCTGCATCTTACATACCATATCCAAACAGGAACAAGTCCAAATGCCATAATGATGAATATAGTTTCTTGTCCATTCAAAACTCAATAGTCTATATTACTAAAACACCATTAGCCTTTACATTCTAAGTGTTTCCTGCCTTATTCTACTAAGTTTCAGCTTGTGGTAATGCCCTAGTGTGGTAATGCCACACTAGTTTGGAACATTTAGAGGCTTCATATTCCAAGACCATTCTTCTTACCTTATCTATATCCCTTCTTGCTTTTGTATACAGTCATGTGCCAGACACTTTACCTAGTAAGACCTAATTAATATTACCGATTAATAGAAATAATTGTTTCTAGATTTAAAAATCATATTAAGCAAGAACAGAGGCTGGATTTCACAAGTGTCCAGAATCAGTAGAGAACAAGAACAGTGATAAAATTATTTATCTGCACACATTAGCAGAGATGCTCTAGAAGGAGAAAATGGTTTTCTGGCATATCCCTAAGGAAGACAGTCACAGCAGCAACCCTCGCTACCTGAGATGGAGACTTAGGGATGCCTCCCCCAGGTGTTTCCAAAGTGGATGGCTCTGGCTCATGGTTGACGACCTTGATCTCTGGACTGGTGACTGGAGTCCCGTCAGGTGGAGACGAGGGAGTTTTGTTTGCTTTTGAAGGAGTACTGTCACTGAAGAGAAAAAAAGATGGGGAGAAATATATTCAGAATATATATATAAATTCCTAGAGCTAGAAATAGAGGCACGCTGCTGAAATACCGTTTCCTCGTGTGTTGCCTAGGATATGAATGACTTTTTTCCCCTGCCCCCCCCCAAAGGCACATACAGTACATAGCATAAACTATCATAAATGTCCAATTCCCAGGACCACAAGACATACAGACAGCTGATAGTATGAAGGAAGGTTTCCTTTTTGTTGTAATCAAGTGCACAGATGATGAATGTCTGGCTCACAATCATAACATAGTTAACGATGTTTTACACACAGGGATATGAAATAAGATAGGATTTTCACAATATGCAGTTTGAGTTAATACTGCAGGAAGTTAAGCAATGCTTCCAGAGATCCTAACTTTACACTTCTTTGATCTGGTTATCTCTCACACCACACAATAAATGCCAAAATCTCCAAAAAGCAAAACTGGTCAGCTCGCCACAGTGTTTACAAGCACGTTTCAAGAATGCAGCAGCAAAAAACTGCACTAAACTATGCTGTTCTTCATAAGCAAATTCCAGAGCATGCTTCCCACAAGCTGCTTTTTTATTTCATGACTTGCATGTTTTCAAAAGCCTTCTCATTTCATCAACAGAAGATAGAGCAACAAAGTTCTGGTCTATAATTTCCAATCTAAGCATTTAAGGCCCAGTTTTTACTTAGGCCATCACTGGCTTCCAGAAATGTACCTCTTGTACATAGCATGGTTATAGCACCCAGTGAACCCAGTGCAGGCTCTGACCCCACACCAGTTAAGCACTGGGGGCCAGGGCCAGCCAAAGAAGAATCCATCATTGTTGGGATTGAGTGGAGTGGCAGTACAGACTTGGGGAGGGACGGGGCAAGAAGGTGAGAGAGGAACCAGTCAGAAGGTTCAACACGTTCTCAAAGAAGCAACTGAAAGCTCTCAGTAACTCACAAATATCAGCCATCATGCATATTTTATTCAGCAAGCTAGTTAGTATGTCTACTCACTGTAGTAAAACACACACAAGCGATCCAGCTTTCTCTAACCTTCCCATCCCCCTTAGGGGAGTATAATATTCCCTCACAAATGAAACTTGGCTTCTTCAGACTAAAAGTAAAACACACAATCCTATGAATGTTTTCTCAGAAGGAATATTTTTTCTTATTACAATGGAACTTACTTCCAGGTACATAAGATTGCATTCTGAATAGTATAAAGGAAGGAACGGTGTGGGGAAGATATTTAGGAATTTACTAAGGTATTTACTGTACTTCCCCATCAACTTTCAGGAATGAAACAGGAAACTTCTCTTGCTATTTTTCCCCCTTCCCTTCCTTCACTTATCTCTTCCAAAATGTTCATCCACCAAAAAGGGGAAAACAGTTAGTTTTGTCTTTCTAATTTCTCAACCTGGATCAATTTCTGGGGAAAAAAAACATGAAGACAGTAGGATGGGGAGCAAGGAAGCAGCATCCATCAACTTTTAGTAAATAAAAAGTGTTCAACAAAATGTCTGGCTACATAGTCGAAAGAGATGCAGTGTTGTTCTCAGTTACTCTCACCAGCTGCCAATGCCTACCAGCACCCTGCAGCACAACATGGTTGTTCATTTCTGTATCAGACAAGCTGAGGCCTTAACCCTACAATCCAGAGTAACTACGGAGCACGTAAAAGACATTACATGTACCCATAGTTACTGCACCACCTAGTGAAAACCTATGGGAAATTCATATTATAATCCAGACCAAATTGTTCTTACACTGGAGCAAGGACTCCCCGTAGTTACTCTGGATTGCACCCAAAGTCTAACCAATGAGAAATTCTATTCCAAAGTGTTTGCATACAAGACAGGTTAAGGACATGAAATTGAATAGCCCTGTTCAAACTTCAAAATATACTGCTGCTGGCTCCAGATAGGACCAAAATGGATGTAAGCATTAAAGAAAAAGGCAAGAGTTGCCTCCATATCTCCAAGAGCCTTAAATCATTCCTTATGGTAAGTAACTGCTATTTTCTGCAATTATCTCTTGGGTGGACACAAATGCCAAATGTCTTTCTATTTACAGTTCGGGAAGCATTTGAAATCTCTCCTTGCCAGTAGAAACCAGTACCTCTTTCTGGAAACTGACAAAAGTGGTTTAAGAGAAAAATATATTTTTGATTATTCACACACAGATAGAAACCCAATTTGCTCTCACACACAGAGCAATATGAATCATGCAAAAAACACTATTCCAGTCACCAAGCTAGCAAAGTGCTAAGCAGTTAGCATACATCTAGGCTTGGGATTTTGCATTTAGACCAGAGCATACAGATACAGTGAGTGCATTTTGCTGTACTGATACCTGCTCAGTTTTTTCCTCAGCCTGGAGAACAGTTTAGTTTTCTTTCTGTTGAGGACGGCACATGTAAGTGATCTCCATTGCAACATGGCTCAACCAATGAGACAGAAAAGAAGACTTTGTGCACGAGCTATCACAGTTCCCATGAAGAGATTCATCCAAAGAGGACCTACAGGACCATCTCCCAATGTAGATCAAAATAAGCTCATTCTCAATTCCAGAAAATTGAGTATTTTCTCTGGGTATTACCAGTATAGAAACATCCACTTAGTCCAGGATAAATGCTCAGTGGATTGGAAGTGGCACGAGAAAGGAGAAAAACCTTCATTCTTTTATTTGAATAATTCTTTTCACTATTCATTCCTCCTGTTCCCAACAAGCTATATCAAGAAGCACAGAGAATGACAGCGATGATAAAGGAAAAGGGATGAATGCTGAGGAGCTACCTAGGTCTAAGTTAGCCCAGGTTAGGACTGCCATTATGTCGTTCCCCTGCCCCCCCAAAAAACAGAGAGTGCCAATTTTGGCGGATTGTGGTCACATACTGGCAAATGGGACAGAAGGCCCTCCTGTCCCAATTTTGTGGAAGAGAATTATGGCAACCCTCACCTAGGTCTAAGTTAGCCTGGAGCCGCCTGATTCCTAGTACATAGGGTGAACTTTATAAAGAATAAACTTTCACTGCTGATACCTTAACATTCTCCCTTAATAAATCTTTCTCTCCTTAATAAATCTCACTTAATATTATATGAGCACTCAAAGAAAGCCACTTTCCCATATATTCATCCCATATTGCTGATGTAACACTGAAAATCCCACAATTGCATGGGTAGGAAAAACCAGCAAAGGTCCTAAACGTGAAATCATCACCACTGATCTCATCTGGGCAAGAGTTTTATGTTAAGGCCCCACAGGGTTGCAGGCCTGCATTAGAACCATAGGATGAACCATGGAAAGGAGCTCCCATGGAATTAATGAAATACAGGTGTGTGCTGCTTAACACTAGTCCACAGAATGACAGACTGCATATATGGCAGTGGTCAAAGAACAACAAAAGTGCCTCTTAATGAGATAATCACGTTTCCCATAGCCTGCAGTAGAATGTATACCTCATTCTGTATATGCATCTTATTATCTAGGGGCCACCATGTCTTTAATTCTGCCCTTTCCATCACCCCACACATTCCCTCTTTTGGCTTCTCACCTATTATGAGGTTCAAACCAATGCCATCCTGGCAGGCATCACAGCAAGGACAGGACAACCTATTCTTCAGAATAAATAGTTGCTCTGAGTAGGACAGTTCTCAAGATAAATCTATGGTGGTATTATGATTGGGCTACATTTATACTGAATCAAAGTCAAGTGAGCAAACCAAGCTTAAATTAAAAGGTCAGGCAAAACTGTTCTCTCCTGGGATGAATCAGTCCCAGATTCCTCTTTGATTGGGGCACAACAGGTTTGGCTTCTAGATTTCTTAAATTACACTTAGTTTGTCTCTCAAATTTCATCTCCTTTCTCCTTGCATTTTATTCTTTAACAGACACTCTGTATCTTTGAAATAGCTTAGCTCAGTGTCAGAACCACTAATAAGCATAGATTAACTGTCAGACCACTGAGTCAGTTTGATCTTTTCCCTTAAGTTTCACATTTGAGAGAGAAAGAGAGTGGATGTCAAGCAGCAATGTTAACACACATAGTGTACCACACTAACCTCCATTTTCTTTCCTACAGCAGTGCAGTCAGGCCACAGTTATCCTTTCCCTAATGTTGTTTTGGCATTTACATCTCATTACTGCTCACACAGCATGTGGGACTGGGAGCAGCTAGGAGTCTGAGTTCCCAAATTGCTTCATCACTCATGCATTTGGGAGAGAGCCAGAGACCATCTCATCCAACGAGTGAGGCCTACCCTTCCCTAAACAGTGAGAGCTTTTTGGGAAAGGGAGAGTATATATTTACACCACCACCATTACCACCCTTTATATCAGATTATTTCCTCTTCTTCCCCCTAGATTGTGTTGTCTTAGACTGCCATGTCAATAAAAATCACTAAGCAAGAATGAAGAAAAGAGAGCATTTTATAATGGAGTGTCCAGCAGCAAGGAAGCAAAGAACAGGTTAAGTAAAGGACTCTCCTAGCCTGATTTAACTAAATTGGGAAACCATTCTCTGGCAAGGAACCCAAAAGAAACAATTTAAATACATATTGGGTGCAATTCCAAAAAGGGTTTGGAGGATCCTTTGTCAAAGGCAGGGGGGGGGGGGGGGGGAAGAGAAAATTAATGTGATCTGTGGTCCATCCAAGGAAACAAATTAAAAAAGGAGAACACAATGTGATGTTAAAGGTCTGGTTTATTTCATTTGAATGGAACTGAAAAAGTTAACTAATTATGAAAGGGAAAGGATGTCTTATGTTAAATGGATAAAGTTGTGACCGTGGAGAAGCAAATCTGATGTTCCTATAACCTGAAAAAAATAAATGTATATAAGTTACTCAAATAACTTGATTTTGTTTTTATATTAGAGATTGATCATTTGATTATATATTAGATTGATTAAGACAATGTTTTATTGCTTGGATAAGCTGGACACAACTGATGACATGCGTGCAATGAAAGTGCATGTGTCCTGATCTTTGTCCTCATTGTCAGTGCTCCAGCCAATTTGCTTAGGAGTAGAAGTTTGTCCAAATTGCCCCTCTAGTAGACTCCATCTTTGCTATCCATGGGGGTTCAAGTTCTGCCCTCCCTATAAATACCAAAATCTTCAAGTATGGGGTCTACTTTTAAAAATGTTTTAAAACGTTAAAATAATTCAGAAAATTGTCTTTTCTATGCAATTGCTGCAAAACCACACAGCACAACAAATTCACACAGCTTTCTTTCTCAGCCCTGGCTTACCCCACATGACCCAGGAGTGAGTGCCACTAAGAGCTACACAGCCCTACAAATTGCATGGTTTTGCAGTGCTAGGGTAGAATTGGCTGATTTTTTTAAACTTACTTTAATTTTAAAAACATTAAAAAGTGGACCCCAACAGTACCTGCACATTATTAAATGCATGGATGATGGACTAACTGATAAGGGGGTTCATTTATTTCAGCCACCTGTAGATATAGTTCAGGTGAACAATTCCTCCCTCTGCTGCATTTCTTGAATGCAAGGAGGCACAAGATGCATATGCAAATCTTTAATCATATTGGGCCAGTCTAGGCATCCTGAACCACCCTGTCAAAGACAGGTAAGAGAGGTTCATAGTACTTATTCTAACTAAAAACCTCCCCCTTGCGGGGGAGGAAAGGCAGGATATAAATTGATTAAATAAATTAAATAAAACTATAGTTTGCAATTTTCTGATAGATTTTCATGGTCAAAATGCATGATATATTTTATCTAAACTCGATAACATAAAAAAACTATAAATTTAAAAAGACCTAAAATATGGTAGATGTCTCTATGTGTAGTAAATTAGATCTAGGATACAACAGATGTCATTATTTTTTAATTTTGGAATATATTTGTTGAAAAGAATACATGAGTGCCTAGATGATTGGATTGGAAACAGATTGGAATGTGGCTACTAGCTTGGATCAAGTGTATCCAGCAACTCAAAACGTTCCTTTTTTCTACAACAAGAATAGCCCGTTCAGAGAAAAGCATGCATCCTGTATACCTGTATACCTTTTGTTGGGGTACAATCATGAACAAAACTACCTACTGTTATGGTGCTCACAATTAGATGTAAAAATGGAGTAAAGTGTGCCCTAAAACATGCAATAGGGTGGAACAGTTTCACGGAGACTGGAATGAAATGGCAAGAGTGGACAATGTCCATCTGGAATGTTTAACATAGCAGCTCTCAAATTAAGGATTGCCCTAATATATACTATTCCTGTTTTAACTATACCCCAGGCCTGGGCCAGATGTGGGCTTTGGAGAACCTTCATCCAGCCCTCATCCAAGAATCCACCATCCATCCCTTGCGCAAGCCCTGTAATCCTCTAGACTAGAGGCATAAGAAGAGCCTCCACTGGATCAGGGCAAAGACCCATCTAGTCCAGCTTCCTGTATCACACAGCAGCCCACCAGATGCCTCAGGGAGCAAATATATGGCGCCTGCCAAGTGCCCTCTCCTGCATCTGGCATTTTGAGGTTGTCCATGTCTACTTACATTCCTCATAGCTTGTAGCCTGTGATGGCTAGGAATTTATCCAACCCCTTCTTAAAGCATGCATCCTGTATACCTGTGAAGGCATTAAAGCTAGATGCCATCAACACATCCTGTGGAAGGAGTTCCACAGACCAGTCACCCACTATGTAAAGAAATATTTTTCTTGTCTGTCCTAAACCTCCCAACATTCAATTTTAGTGGATATCCCCTTGTTCTGGTGTGTGAAAGGGAAAAGAGCATCTATCTATCTGTCAAGGCAAGGGGAGCTCTGCTCTCTACACCTTCGAAGGGATTTTGAGCACTCGGGAAGCTGCGCACACCTTCTCTCTGTGTATGAACGTGCTTATGAACTGTTTCGAAGATCACCCGCTCTCTGTGTGTTGAAAAGTGTTTATGAACTGATTTTAATTCACTCATTCATTCACAGGTTCCATCACTAATATACCGGTATTCATTTATGTAAATATAGTCAAATTCAAATTTAATAGTAAATCAATTCTTTTTTCCTTCTGGTCCCCAACACAGTATCAGAAAGATGATGTGGCCCTCCTGCTAAAACATTTTGAGACCCCTGAACTATACTAAGCCCTCATGACTCAATTCCTAAATGCATGAGTTAATCTCATCTATTTATAATGAATTTACAAGTGTGATAAATGTATCTGATTTGGACCCCAACACTTAATCTTGTGAGTTATAAACAACAGAGTCAAGAGGCTCAACCACCAGTCTTCAGCCCCAAAAGACAAGAACAAGGTTGTCACCTCTTTTAACAGACCTGCTCCAGTGCCAAACAACCTGGCACATGCAGATTTATTTCACCTAGGAATATGTCTGCATATTTTAAACTGTGTATTTGCTTTACTTGCCTTTCTGAAGATGGGAAGCAAGTATACAGAACTTTTAATAACATTAATAAATGCCAAAAAGTATTTGCTACTAATTCTTTGGGTGGTCACTTGTTGTTAATGGCATGGGACAGGCCAGAAAGGGGAGGGAGAGATTTCAACTATAACGGAAAATTCCATCCACAAAGTATGTTGTCCTCCTTTAATTCTCACACCCATTTACTTTTTAACGCCATCCCACTTCTTCCCTAACAGTAGTTTATTAGAGACAAAATACTTTTTCAAAATGGGTTCATATTTCACCATACTCTGTGCATTTTAAGAAACAAGTACAGTTTGGGGCATCATTAACATCAGTACTATCGTTATCATCATTGGGGCATCAGGGGAAAATGGCATCATTACAGTGAAAAACACATCTACAATATGTCAAAAGAAGAAAAATATTCAGTGGGTGGGTGGGTCCATTTTTGAGATGGCAAGGTGGAAACAGTTGTAGTAACAACGAATGCAAAAAATAAGGCTCTAGTTAGAGAATATGATACACACACTCTAGCGTAAACTCAGAGTTCTCCCTTCTTCCCATAATTATATTCCTTGAGAAACAACAATCAGTTATTACTAACCTTGGCTGAGCTTTAACAGTAAAGTTGCCAGCTGCATGCTCTTTTTCTAGGCTCACCAGGACATCATTCAAGTTTTGGTTCAGCTGAAACACAGTTTTTAAAACATATATAAGCTCCACATGAAGGAAGTTTGAAGCTCAGTATACATGGAAAGAAAGTGACAAGTCAGAATCTATGGGCACAATCCAGAGTAACTACGGGGAGTCCTTGCTCCGGTGTAAGAACAATTTACTCTGGATTGCAATATGAATTTCCCGTAAGTTTTCACTAGGTGGTGCTGTAACTACGGGTGCACGTAAAGTCTCTTATGCGCTCCCGTAGTTACTCTGGATTGTAGGGTACATCAAAAATGCACCAAAACACCACAGATCCCAAGAAGGGGGCACACCACAGAGTGAAATATTTGTATTCATTCATTGCTTCTCTTTTATAGGCACATAATATGAAAGCACTAATTGCTGTAGACATCGTTCGATTTCCAGAAAACAGGTGCCACATGAGCAAAGTCTGTATCTCATTTACAAAACAAATTCTGCTCATGTTTCTTCTGTTTCCTGCCTTTCTTTCCCCTCCCCGGCTCCCGGCACCGCATCATCCTACAAATGCAGACTTGTGCTGCTGTGGGCCCTTGTGTCAACACAGGGTCTTTGTTCCTCGTTGGGGTTTAATGCCTTCCTTCTGCTCTCTTTTCCCATCTGCAGCTCCAAACCTTGCCTGCAACTGCAGCCTTGGTTGCCATGGAGCGAGAGTTGGTCACAAAACAAGATTTTAGGCCAAGCCTAGCATTTTCACTGGGGAAGGGGGGATTTCATTGCTGCTACAGAAGCAATTCAGTTGACCTTCTCAACTCCCAACTAAATAAAACCCAGACCAACCCTAAGGAAAAAGACCTTTCACCATATATAACACTGACAAGGGAAAAACAGGGAGAGTCACCAACAGAAAAATATGTTACAAGATGTAACAGAATGTCCAAGTTTGCATCTCACAAAATGCAACAGTGTTGGAAAAATGGTCTGGTAGTAACACAGTTGTCTTTTGGTAAAGAGTTGCCTTCTCTATATTAAGGATTTTGAAGAGGCTTCCACATATGACTTTTGCCAAGTATATTCTTTCTGCCCCTTAGGGCAAAATCCAGAGTAGTTACGGGTCCACACAGTTACGTCACCCTCTAGTGTTATCTTATGGAAAGTCACCTTTACTGCTCCGGAGCAAAGGGCTTAATTTGACTTTAGGATATGGGCCTTAGCCTTTAAGACTCATACGACAACTGTATTCAGCTCACATTATTCTAGGGTTCCCTCTCTATTCTTCCCACGATAGAAGCTTTAATTCCTACATGACAGGGCCTAGTGGATGATAGACCACCTCAAAACCTATACAGGGTGTCCTATAAGTTTCCATACATACGAAAAATAAACATTTTTCATGAAAACCATTTTTATTTTATTTTTATTGAACATTTATTTAATTTAATCCTACTGAGGGCTGAAATGTGTTTTCAAAACAGTGGTAGTCGTGTAGAGCATATTATATAAATAAAAATGGTTTTCATTTTTAAAAATGTTTATTTTTCCTATGCACAGAAACTTAAAATTTCATAGAAGAAAAGTAGGGTATAAAACAAAAAAGGGATTCTAGGCTCCACAGTCACATTCTTCCTCACCATCTGGAGCAGTGGTACTCAAACATTTAGGGAGATTTATTCCCTAAATAAGTCTTTGAAGGGCAGGGGCTAAGGCCATGCTGGAACTCAAGGTACCATACAAGTCTCCCATCCAGGCACTAACCAATGCAGACCTGCTTGGCTTCAAGCTAAGCCTTCAAACAAGCCTTCATATGCCTTCAAACAATACCCCAGAACTTGCTTTTAAAAAGGTGCCTCAATTGGGGGCGTCAATGTGATGAACAACTCTAAAATATGTTGGGAATAGTGCCATTATATCTGTGTACCATCAATCAAAACAGTCATTACAGTGACTGAGAAAGTTTATGAGAGAAGAAACAGGTGCCACGTTGATGTTCTCAGCAGAAACAAGTGCATCATCTCTTTTTACCTTGCTCATTTCCTTATGAAAATTCTCTTCTAAGCCTGCAATACTCTGGAATGTGTTGACGTAGAAACCAACACGACTGAAAAATGAAACAACAATTCAAGTTAATGTAAACACATGATGGTACTATCATCACCATATGCAGTTATTAACAAAGCCCCATTTCTGTATACACATGTCCAACCATAGTGGAAGGCAAGCCTAAGGCTAAAATGCAGAGTAACTACAGGACCTTTTACATCAATGTAGTTACGATGTCATCTATGGGAAACCTATGAGAAATGCATAGAACAATCCAGAGTAAGTGCCTCTTACATCTTCTCGTAGTTACTTTGTATTGTAGGGCAAGTCATATTAGCTCTGCTTGGCAGAAGACGTATGGATTGATGCAGTTGTTGAGCCTCAGTCAAAGTTCTCTTTAAACTGGCCGTGTACTCAGTAATACATCATAAAAGCCTTTTATGCTCACCTATTCCATAGTGAAGGCAGTTCTTCCTGAAGATCAATGTTCATCTCCTCAAACACTTTTTGGGCTTTTACTAATTCTTCTTCAGCCTACAGAACAGACATAGGGCAATCATAAACCACTTGGTAGACCATGGTACCACTGTACTGTTTTGGGAAGCCTCTCATGAGCCCACTGCCTGTTCAATGAGTTGATCAAACCTACAACTTTGTTGACTACTGAACACAGAACTATTCTAGATAACTTACCCATTAGGCTCCTCTGATTCATCTCTCTAAAATGAGGGGATATGGTCAGCCTATATCTGATCCAGATAAGCCCTTATGATAATAGTGGAAGTAATCCTCAGGTATATTTAAGCTGGTGGAAATATTAGATAAACTGTAGCCACATAATCTAAATCATCATAGCAGGAAGCATATTTTCACAAGCTACCACTGGAGAATTCCAGTCCTTCTTTGATATTTGTAGAATATCACAAGCAAAGAAACTGGGTTGCCAGGCTTTTAAAATTTTTTAAATTAAAATTTTTAAATTAAGGTATACTCTGAAGTAGGTGAAATTAAAAATGTTTTAACAATTCATCCTGGAAAATACAGGATATATGGCAGTTCAAGAGGGGCACTAATCCAGTTGATATAGGCCTGAGAAAGGGTGGGAGACCTATGATGCTTGCTTCCCTCAAAATTCGATGAAAACGATCAATACAAAAGCATCTCTTGGAGCACCCTGAAATTAGAAACCATGTTTAAAAATGTAAATTAATCTCCATTTTTTATGATAAACAAATCATTTTCTAGTTAATATTCCAAATCTCAGGGTACTCCAGTCTTCCACTGCTCTAACAGTTCCCTTTATTACTTACCATCCTTTTCTTCCCAGAAACTATCCCATGTCTTTCTTCTCCAATTGGTAAGAATTCCATTGTGTAACAATAAGATCAAAGTAGCTGGTTGCTTCTGAAGCTAACTCTGGGGTTCCTAGATTTATTCCATGCCTCACTCTACAAGTTAAGCATATCAATAGTACTTACATACAACTTTGCTCCATGGTAGCACAACAGCAGTCCCAAACATGTGCTGAATATAGCACAGGTCAACTGGCCTGTATGTTAATACTATTAAGTTGCTACTTGTTCCTTGTTGCTACTCCCTTGGCTCCACTCCATGGTGCTATTTCATGCTGTCAATCAAATGACTTACAGAGCAATCCTAACATCCTAATAGTACTTACTCCCAGAAAAGTGTTGTTAGGATTGCGGCCTAACTTGCATATTAGGAACCCCAGAGTTAATCAAACAAGTAACTAATCCTTTTTATCCTATGCTTCTCAGCTGGATGAAGGGGAGGAGGAATGATACATTAAAAAGTTTGGAGCAGTTATCACAGGCCCACTATTGCTTGGATATTGTGGAGAGTGGGGCACAAAGAAATATTCAGCTCAAGGCAACTATAGACTGATGATTGACATCCCACACATAATTAGAAGCACCTCTATTGTAATTTACCATTAAACAGTCTGTTTCATAGACTATATTTAGGGCAGCCTATATCTGAACATAATATAGATCAACAGCGATTTAAGAAAGTCTTATCAATCCAGTAGCTTGTTATAACAGGAAAAACACAAACGACACCACCATTAAGAGCAAGAATGTCACAATGCCGCAAGCCTCCCTGCACTGCTTACAAAATGCTCTACTGTCTCAGATTAGGCCTCTGAATGCCTCTATTGTCAAAGATGACCAACGTTCTGGGCTTCCTGTCCCTTAGAATTTCCAACCTCTCTGAGTTATGAAGCCAGCATCAGTAACACCGTTGAAAACAGAGTCAGATTTATTCACACAGCATAATATTTTAAATGACCATAAGGCATTTTATTATTATGCTACCTTGATAACTTTTTTTAAAAGTACAGTATGATTAAATGTTTTCTAATTCAGTTTTGTTTTGGACATTTAAGGGGGAAAAGTATCTTTATGTCAAAACCAAATTAAACTATTTCATCTCTGTATAATTAATGGCCAGTTAGCTTGTGGCACACTGTCTACCTTTCAAATCACTTGCTCTTGTATTTCTAAATTGATTCTGTGCTTTGTGAACAGTTTAGGAACCCCAAAAGCAACTTCTGTGAGGTTGTACGTATTGTGACATCCCAACAGGCTAACAAAGAGGCACCCAAGGCAACGTTCACTCTAGGCACAGTGTGAGGTGGGACTATTGGGTCCAATCAAAATTTTATGGTTTTCTTAATGGAGACTTCACAGTCACTGATGAACCAGCCAGATAACACAACCCAACCATGCCACTGTTTCCATTCAATAATGTATTTTCTTTCAAATTAAACTCAAGCATTACTCAAGACACCCTTCCTAGAGGCTCACAGCTCAATGGATAAAAACAGATAGGTAAGAAACAGGTACAAGCCAAATGGAAGCATGTATTGGGTTTGTGGCTTCATGCATAAATGGTGTACTCAACATCTCTGCCTGTTTTCTACACCACTTTCTATACCACATGAGTGCACCACATGTCAGCCTATTTTCTACACCATATGAGTGCTTCCAGAATCTGCCTGAATTCTGTGCCTAAAGACTTTTCAACATGGGTGAATCACTAGCTGAGCCAGGAAAATAGAACTTCATTTCCAGGAACAAACACTACATTGTCTCTTATAGATCCATTCACCTAGTAAGAGGTTAGATTTGTATTCAAATGTGATCTTATTTCCCTTTATCTAATCTGCCAACCAGGGAGGAAAGAATGAGGAGAAACATCTGTTAGGACACTGTTGATGGAGAAATGTGATTATTTTGCAGTGATATGATCCCAGAAGTACCACCATCGCTATAAGTACTTAGGGAGGTCCCTAATCTCTTGTGGAGTTCAGAAATGTGGTAAAAAGAAGCAAAAAGAAAATTTTGGAACAGATTTCACAGGTTGTTTATTCAAAACAAGCTCTCTAGAAATCAAAGTGACTTGCAATTCTATTAGGAATTCAGTAATTTTCCTTCCCATTTCTTCTTACCCCCAGAAGCCCAACGGCACAGTTTATGCCTTTTCTGTACACCAAACAAACAAGTAAAATCCCCATATCAACAATATATACAGGCTCTTTTTGTATAAAGAGATTTTAAAGATTCAAACTATAAGCACAGAAGCTGAATCACCCCAAATCATTTCCTCTAAAGGTCTTAATTAAAATATTTATTTATCTGTTTATTTTTTATTTCCTGCCTTTTCAAAGCAAAAAGGCATTGAATGTCTTTCAAATGCCCAAGGCAGCTTACACAGCTTTTATCCTTTTGTCCTCACCGTTACCAGAAAATCAGTCTCTCTGTATATAGTGTACAAGCAAGAAAATGAACTGAACCAGTCTTCTATAATGCAAATGTAGTCTCTCTGCCTTTCGAGTGGTGGTCACTGTCAATCTGCCTACATCCTGCATTCCATAAGATAGTGTCTCTCTAGCAAACTCAATTAGTTTTACACTAAGATAAAAGGTTCTTCTCATTATCTAACACCCAGCGACTGTTTAACCAACTGACCAGCATACATACACCACAAGCTCAAATACCCTTAAAATTAAACATCCTGGCCCCAGATTCTTTGGAGGCCTTGCTTCTCCCCAAGAAGGCTGGTCTGTCTCACCTCTTCCTCCCCTCCTCAAAGTAACTATTGCACGTTTTGTTGTTGATTTTCCCAAATCTTCCATTGCAACCCCCTTTTTCCTCTTGCTGATTTCCCCTCATGCAAAGCTAGGTACACATATTAACTAGTTAAGGAATTTCTCTGTTATTTTGGTATAAGTTCAAATTTATTGTTGTCCTTCATAATAAATCCCTTTTTAGAATTATACTTTCAGCCTCATTCTTTTTATAAAGGATATCTCTGTGGGATGCTGCATCTAGCATCCAGCAAAGTATCTTGCATGTTTCATCAGAGCAGTGACAAAATTACCTTCAAAATTATAAACCTGTTCTGTTGATATCACAACAGCCCTGTGAGGAAGGTAACTGTTCTACAGGCAGCTTGTAGAATTATTTTCTTCCAGATGGGATCCTTCATGGTGTGGTCATCACATCTGACATCAGAGAATATCAGCCTTTAAAGTATTTAAGGCATACATGGGCAAAACTCTTTACTTGTAAGCAGCAATTCATTCATTAATTCAAGAGAGACCATTTACAAAAAATGTGGCTTTTTCCAGCCAAGATAGGGAGTGTTTGTCTTACATTCATTAAAGGCATTTGTTTCTCCACTATTTAGAACCTCATTATCTGACTGACAATTGCCTTGTCCGTTGTCAGCACATAAAGTACACTGCCAACAAAGTGTCCACACAAAGTACTTTTACAGCCCAAATCTTATGCACAATTTGGCCAACGTGTGAAGGGTTTTATAACAGCTTAAGAACTGCAGACTTCTGCTGTCACAAAACGGCTGCCAACAGAGTGTGCAGTGCTACTGAGCACTGTTGAGGATAGGCAAGACATCAGGCAAATGATGTACTGCTGAAAAGATTTTACACACTCATACACAAGTCCCATTATATCCACATGGACTGAATCCCCGGGATTTATTTATAAAAAGCAGGGGTGTCCAAACACCAGCCCTGGCACTGAATGCGGCCCTTGGCAAGCCTCAATGCGGCCCTTGGCAAGACCCCTCAATTGGGCCGCAATTGTAATCTCTCTAATACAATCTTATTTGTAAAATTTATTCAAATTTGAAATGTAAATAATTTTTCCAGCCCCCGACACAGTGTCAACGATGAGGTGGCTTTACTGCCAAAATGTTTGGACACTCCCAATATAAAGCAAGGGTGCCCAAACCCTTGCCTGGCCACAGCCAGATGCAGCCCAAACAGCCCCTTTCATCTTCCCCATAGACAAGACCCATAATCTCCTGGAGGCAAGAAGAGCTCTTCTCTCATTGCCTGTGAAGAGCATTCTGAGGAGGTTACACACATCTCTTCTCTCAGTGTATAAAAGAGCTTATGAACTGGTTTAAAGATCCCCCCTCTCTGTGTGTTAGTGTTTATGAATTTATCTGAATCATTCATTCATATAAGTTCCCTCTCTAATATATTTATGTAAATTTATTAAAATCTGAAATGTAAATCAATTATTTCTTCTGCCCCCCACCACAGTGTCAGAAGGTTGATGCAGCCCTCCTGAAAATACATTTGAGTAATCCTGATATAAAAGGTTGCATCCTCAGCCCTCTAAATACTAAATAAAAAGGTAAAGGTGTCCCCTGAAGATTATACTGCTAGTCGTGACCAATTGCAGGGTGTGTTGCTCATCCCTGTTTCTAAGTATTTAGAGCCAGTGTTGTCCAAAGACACTTCTGTGGTCATGGGCCGGCATGACTGCTAAAGGCTCACAGAACACTGTTTAACCTTCCCACCAAGGTGGTACCTATTTATCAACTTGTATTTACATGCTTTTGAACTTCTAGGCTGGCAGGAGTTGGGCTAAGGCAGGAGCTCACCCAATCCTGTAGGACTCAGTTCTCGAACCCTGGCCTGCCAGTTAACAAGCAGAGTGTCTTAACCACTTGCGCCATCACAGCACTTCTATAAATACTAAATAAAGCCCCCTAAATACTACTGTATATGGAAAAATACTTCCCTCCCTTATAGTATCTCAGAAACCACTATTCCAGGAATTAGAAACCAGAGGCTTCAGGACAAATTCCTATGACCTCCAGCAATTATGATTTCATCTTGGTGTCCTCTTTGATTCCCCCAAACAGAGGCATCTTTCAGTGACCAACACAGAAACTAGCAAAGCATAAAACAATATAAAATAGAACTAAAATAGTAAAACATTTGGAGACAACCTAGAAAGAAATCTAATGGAGAATAAAACTTAAAAACTCTTTAGAAGAAAATAAAAACAATTAAGAAAAATTATCAATGAACTATGGCAGGGAAGAAGCTATCCTAATCTACAAAGGCATAGTGACACTTCAGACTAACCACAGATTGCCTTTTCCAAGAGACATTAGAGAAAATTGTGTAGACGATATTGGAACTTTATTGTGTAGACAATATTGGAACTTTTACGCCTGCACTATGGAACTTTGAATTAAGAACCGCTTCCTCACTCTTAACCTTCCTAAAGACTGTTTTATTTAAGACAGCCTTTGAGATGCCATAATGGTTGTTTTTACATCAGACACTATTTCATGGGTGACTGCATCCTATTTTATTTTACTTGATTTTCTAATGTTGATATTTTAATTGTAATTTTATTGTTTTAATTGTAACTGTTTTAATTGTATTTTATGTATGATTGTTAGCTACCTTGGGTGCCTGTTGGAGAGAAAAGTGGAGTATGTCTAAACAAACAACCTTAACCATCATCACACTTTGGAGGGCTAGGGGTGACCTCTCATCATTCAATTCAGGCTTCAGCAGGCTTCAGGTTTGAATAATCTCCCCAGACTTTAACTAGAACTAAGTACTAACAAGCAGAATCAGCTGCAAAGTAATGATGCTGAATGAAAAATGGCAGTTCAGAGAGGGCACAGCTATTTACGTACTTCATCTTATGCTCTGTCATGCCCAGAAGTAGAAGTCTCTGTAAAGATTGCAATGGTGTGTAATCTCTCTTCTTTAAGAAAATCCCTTTTGTTTTTAAACACAACTGTTAAATACTCAGGAATCAGGTACATCTAGCAATCTACCAAATGAACCTGATACACCAGTTGGAACTTTCCTTAATCCAGTTACTGACCAATATAACACTGGAATGCCAGGGACAAAAAAATGTTAACAAGTGAAATCAATCAGTACAAAAACTCTAAGTTGAAGACCATACAACTTTTCAAAACATAATTTGAATTCAAAGAAGCTGACTCTAAGTCCTACATACATGGCTTGGTTAGGTTAAAAGAACATATATTCAATGTGTCAACCTTTGGCCTACATGGTTCTTCCAAATATTTCAGAAATCAGAAAACTAAATCGTTCAGAAAACAAATCATTTCTTCAGAGAACAAATATGCCTACAAAGGATGGTTAGAGTGAACGCTGCCTGAGGATTGAGCACAACAGAGAGCTTGTGCCTGAATAGCGCATGCAGAGTTAGAGAGCACAGGATAGGATGGCTGTCACCTGATTCCGCAGCAGATTAGTCTGAGCTACGAGATGCGCCTGGAGCTTCCCTTGGCACCACTGAGGCGCAGCTTTCTCAAGCAATGAGACAGGCTGTGTGAGAGCATTTTCAGAACAAAAAACAAGAAAACAGATGGACATCTTTTGTGAATTTCTTTAAAGAAGAAACAAAATACAAACAGTAAGTGTGTTAGAGAGCTGGTCTGAGCCAATCCCCCGACAAACAGGAGAGCATGGAAGCATTAAGAGACAAGTCAAGGGTGAATCCAATGCAACATGCTAAGTCTAGCAGTAATTAAGGCTCCACTGTGAGGTCAGGGGGTACCAAGGCCAACAGAGCTTACGAAGACTCCAGCTGCAGAGAGCAACAGAGAAGAAAATGTTAGTCATTTAGAAGACAACCAATTCCTCCAGGAAGAAGAAGAGAAGTCCAACTCCATGAGGCACCAGCAACATTTAAGATAAGCCAGGATTAAGAAAGAACATCATCATTATTGCAGACATGCAAATTATTCAGTTTTAAGCACTTTCCCTAAATATCCTATGATAATGCAACTGGTGGAATAAATCCTGCTCTTTTAAGCTTTTCCTGTGTTTTCAACAGCCAAACTGGAGAAAAACAGCACCTGTCAACCTGCTGGTTCTCCTGCTGCTGAATTAAGAACGAAATCACACTTGCCGTACTTTTCCCTGCCACACCAGCAGTGGAAAGAATACAATTTGTTTGGGATTAGACACGGGGAACACTACCATATAGTCAGTAAAATAAGATACATGTGTCCTTAAGGGACCCACTTGTTGCTGAAGGAAAGAGGTAGAAGTGGTATCACTAAGGACTGAAGAGGAATCATTTCACTATGTACATTCCTTGTTATACTTTTGATAATGTTTGTTTCAGTAGCTGGCAGAGCAGAGTAATGTGGCACTAAGATATATGAATTTGATTAGCTGTATCATTTGAGGGTTTTGTTATAAAAACGATTGCATAAGTTCTATAGAGAAAGCCCTAATCTCTAACTTCGCACTTTAATTTGTTTTACTAGAGCTCACTGAACAAAAAGAATTAAATATTGCATTCTGTTTTTAAATTACCAAATTGTTTGAAAATCCAAACCAGAATTATTTGTACTTTCATTCCCAGTCGTGCTATCAATTCATCATCAAGCTCCAGTTTCTCATTCACAAGGCAGATTAAATCATGGGCTTGCTCCCAAACATACAAAATTATTGCAACTTCCCATTTGAGGGAGGGCTATTTTTCTGCAAAACTGGAACCTCTGCTAAAGTAGTAAAAACACCGTGTTCTGCACTACAGTGAACTGTTCTGATGCTATGCCAAGGTAGCATGATAGAAAAATAATTTTGGTTCATAAAAATAGGGTTAACAGCCACCACATTTGACATGATTAACATCTGGCACTCTTCCTTAACCTGCTGCCCTAGGACCGACAGGATTGTTCTACAGATCCTTTTTTCCCATATGTATTGTGTCTTTCCTATAAATCTATACTATTAAGAAGATGAAGGCAAATTAATCTGGAATGGCATGGACTATAGAACTGTGAGCCAGCAATTCAAATGTTGCGGGCTTTTTTGTTCTTCCAGAGGCAGGGTGACCATATGCTATAACCAAAAAAAGAGGACAAGCACACATACCCCCAAATTTAGGACATCCAAGCAAAATGTAGGACATGACAAAATAAAAGCTGAAAAGACTCATATGCTAAAAACAAATAAATGCTGCCTTGTCGAGAATTTGCTGAGTTCTAGGTACACTATTTGCTTTAAACTGAGAAGAGCTCTACAGTAAGTTAAAAACTGATTTTAAAAAGATCCAGCAAATCATTCATTAAAATGAGGTGTGACATAATGACATATCACACCCACTTCCAACAAGACTCCTTACCTTGGCAATTTTGGCTTCATCTTTCTTCTTTGCAGTCTGTAGAGATTCATAGTGGTGCCTGGCACTATCATAATCCACAAGTTTCCTTCCTCGCTTAGCAATGCGAGACTGGAGGAATGAGGTGGGGGAGGAAGGAAAGAAAAATTAAGAACCTAATTATTACTGAATTCTGGGGCAATGTAATTTAATGGATAAATAATCTCTTAAGTGTTATTTTCATCTATTCTGTTTAGCACACCAACCCTCTGCAACTCACTTCAAACATACAGAAACATGTTAAAGGCCATAAGCCATGGGGCTGAATACATTAAGTTTCCTTTCCCCAATTTCTGCCACCTTCCAAATTTTTCTAACCTTCCCTAGAGTATGAAACAGCTCACAATAATTTCTGTGACTGTTTGAACACAGGTAAAAAACATCACATTGAATAATTATAGGTTGCTGTTCTTTCTGAAACACAGATGACATTTCAGGAGCAGAACAACTGGTACGAAATACTGCATTTGCCAGATCTAACAACATAGCACATAAATAGTTCGTGACATTATGCAGTGTCCTCTCAAACATGTGTGGCTTCTGCTGCATCTGTGACCCAATCAGAACATTGTACTCTCTTGCCCTTCCTTTCCTGCCCTGCCAGACCAGCTGCATTTCTTTTATACTTTATCTCATTCAGTTAAGTTTTCCAAAGAGCCACTAGGTTTTTTTCAAGGTTTCAGTCAAATTAAAAGCCAGAAAAATCACAATGCTAAGAAAACCATCTCATATGAAGACTTTGGCCCAAGTTCATTAAAGTTTACAAAAGGACGTTTCCATCACGTACAGATGGAAATTTTTGGAAAGACCTTTGCAAAACACCTTAAATTATTCTCCTCTACCATTCCTGAGAGATGCCATTCTTTTAAAACCCAAGAGGATCCTCTTTGGAGAGTACAGGATCCAATATGATACAGTTCATAGGTCCTGAAACAGCTTTGTACTGGGATCCACTTCTTAAAGTGACAAGCTATCATGGCCAACATAGCTTTACTAGATTAAGAGAGAGAGAGAGAGATGGATGGATGGATGGATGGATGGATGTAGTAGTATTAGTAATAGTAGTAAATATCGAGGATCCCATTTTCGTGAGGTTGCTAGAGTCATCTGCCATACTCTCCCCAGAAATGAAGTTCAAGAACTACTTGTATTCCTCAAAACCTTTTAAATAATTATTCCAGCATAACCAGAAGGCTGAACTGGCAAGTGAGTTGCGCAATTAGGGACTTCCTGGCCATGCAAAAGACTGAAACTGCGTTCATGTGTTATCCAATTCAAAGTAATAGAGAAAATAAGAATGTGTGACTTTTTAATTTGAGAGCATGAAGATTATCTCATACCACAAGGTATGTCATACCACACAAGCTATGTCTAATCGTACCATTAGAAGAGCAGTCTCTCCATCCAGATTTTTCACTCCTTCAATTTTATCCTGAAAACTGGGCAAGGGTGCTTATGACATCTTTTTTCCATTAATATTTCAAAATCTTTGATCAAAGGTCAAGTTACTACTAACTGGTGTGTTCCAACCCACAGTTTGGGAAATACTGCAATAGTACAATTAATAGGGAGCCAGTACAATGCCACAAATGGAGTGCTGAATTGAACTAAGGAGACCAGGATTCAAAATCCTACTTGAACATGAGAGATATTATGTGATCAAAGTTAGCCTATCTCTCACAGGGCTGTTCTGAGGATAACAATGAAATGATCCAGTATATATCCGTATGAGCAAATGTGATAAATATGGCAGCTTTGGTGGGAGATAATCAATGGGAAATTAGAATATGGGTGGGACCTGGCTATGAATCTCACATCCATGGATCTGGCTCAACACAGGTCTCCTGGACTCACACTGAGCCAGACTTTCAGGTCTAAGAAAGGGTTAGGATATGGTGGATGCCTCTGCTATCCTCCCTGCTCCTTCCTGAGCCTGAATTGCCTCTCCTTGCCCACCGCAGCCCAGAAACACCCCTTTCCCACCCCGAAACACCCCTTTCCCACTCCAAAGAGAAAGCAAGGGAAATTTGGTTTTGTTGCTCTTCTAACACACAGTAAACAAGTTGTTCATTGTTATAAGCCAAGCTGACCATTTCCATGTGGAAACGTAGTTATAAGCACTGCCATATGGTAAGTACATTTCCTTTTCAGTTTCTCAAAGCCATTTGCTGCTTGGGATTGAAAAATACACAGGATTAGTTCTGACACCAGGGAGAAGATTGTTCTCTGGATAGGACTGCAGCTCTTCCTAGCAACTGCATGTCTATATTAAACAAGGAACTTTACTAGATGTAACCAGTGGTGGGCACTTGCCGGTTCGGGCCTACTCGCCCGAACCGGAACTTCCTGTTTCCCTGCCGCTAGCGAACCGCCAGCGACAGGGAAACGCAAAAACATAGCGGACCGGTACGGTCCGCCATGTTTTTGCCCCACCGCGCCTGCCTAGAAGTGGGCAGGCCACTTCTAGGCAGGCTCTGCACAAGCGCCAACATCGGCGCTTGCACAGAGCCTGTGCAGAGGCGACCTGCCTGCTTCTAGGCAGGCTCTGCGCAAGCGCCGACGTCGGCTCTTGCGCAGAGCCTGCTCAGAAGCGGCCTGCCCGCCTCTGGGCAGGCTCTGCGCAAGCTGCCAGCTTTAGCAGAGGCACTGCGCTTGCGCTGATGTTGCCCCGCCCCTCGCCCCTCCCCAGTCCCACGCCCTGACCCGCCCTGCCTCCTGACCCTGGCCTGGCCCCTCCCACTTCCGGCGTACCGGATCTTGAGAGAGGCCGGGCCCACCACTGGATGTAACCAACTCCTGAAGTGCAGTGCAAGAAATGGATCCTTGACTATTATACTTGGGGGGGGAGGTGGGGTGAAGGAAGGATGGGAAAAAGCAAGAAGCTTTCTGCCCTGAAGACAAAAGAAAGCCTTATGCAATGACAAAGATGATAATCCTGCCACAAAAGCAAATTCACAAAATGTTCTTTTACCCAAATTTTGAAATAATTTAAAAATTCCTACTTCCTTTAGAGCAGGGGTGTGCAAACCCTAGCCCAGGGATTAGATGCAGCCTATGGCAAGCATTAATGTGGCCCACAGTAAGACTCCCCCCCCCCCAAATCTGGCACACAGACAAGCCTTGTTATGTATCTAAAATACTCTTTTATCTAAAGTTATGTAAATTTATTCAAATTTGAAATATTAAATCATTTTTCTGGCCCCTGACACAGTGTCAGAGAGATGATGTGGCCCTCCTGCCAAAAAGTTTGGACACCCCTGCTTTAGAGAAAGAGCATAGGTTTTGGAAGAAAAACTGTACAGATTAAGATCTACATTGATTTTATTTGCACAATCTGGCCAGCAGGCTCAGTTCGTTGGAGGGAGAATGCCAGTTTGTGCATGACATTCATGGCCTCCTAATCCACTTGTCTATAAAAAATATTAGAAAAATACCACTTCATTTCTGCCTTTGAGAGCTCCAGTATATGAAAAGGGAGTAAAGTCATGAATCAATCTTTCATTTACTGTAGGCTAATTTTTATAAGCTTAAAACCATCAGATAACAAAGATTTAACTGCTCTGTTCTATAGCCAGAGGCCAGAATTTGATGCAGAAAAAAATATATTAATAAGATTTTAATGAAAGGACGACACAACAGAAGAAAAAAGAAGAGAAGCTCAATTTGCAGTAAACATCTACAGGGAAACTGGACAAGAGATAATTATTGTTAATGATTGTTTTCATCATATTAAAGAAACATCAGCTATCTGATGTTATATTCATTCCCATGATGTCAATATTGTAAGTTAAACACTCATCTCATGCATACACTAGGGAAATATATGCTATTGAAATTATGTATCTTTAGCCCAGTCTTTACCAGTTTTGATCAGTTTATGTTTTCTAAGCTACACGAACAGTATTGAACATGCATACAAGTGACACATTGCTCCCAAGAAGCTAACACCGGCCATGTGGCACTTGTTGATCCAAGACCTTATCACCATCCCTCATCAATTATACCCACTTTGTCAGACATCAGACAAGGTCTACTTGGGCTTTCATTGGTGAGATGATAAAGAAAAGTCCCAATGAGTAGGACTTATGTAAGTCTTACAAAAAAATTCTTCCTCCACACTCAAACTGTATGCTCCCATTTTTCAAAAAAGAAATAGGATAACAATAAAGAAAGCTCCATACTTTTATGTCTGGAAACTGGCCGAGGTAGGTGTCCATAGTTAGAAGTGCCTGATCTACCAGCTTTTGATGGAAGTCTGTCCATAGCAGGTCATTGTTCTGGAAAAGAGGAAAAAACTTTATTGTTTCCATTTTTAGATGTGTAAATTTGAAAACGTGAAAGTCAAAAGTCAGCACTTAGTTTAAAAAATGGAAAGTTCAAGCTCCTGCTGAAAAAGTTTCCTCAGACTCACACTGGATCATACCCAGCATGTGTGAAACCTAGATTCTCTGTACAGTTTATTCATTGCCCTTCTTTGCACCAGTGGACAGTTACCTTTCTAAAAAGTCCTTGAAGAATGACTCCCAATGTCTGATAAATATTCAGAGAGACAAATTAATGGAAGTTGACACATCTAGAGAAGATCATTTATAATGAGTAGCACACACAGTTCAGTAACCAGACTGTTCAAGTATATTCAAATTTCAGCTGATATTCTGAAATTTTGAATGTGTGGTTCTAGACTAATCAGCATGATAGGCCTCTCATAACATTTTGAAAGGATACAATGAGTTACACAGCTCAGAACTGAGAACTAATAATTACATTCTCAGGGTCTGCTCCATACCTAGCACTGGACGATCTGTTCCATGAGGAGTCTGAGGAATACAGTGAACTCATTACTGGTTCCCATTAGGAGCTATTCCTAGGGGCCATAGCTCCTAGTGGGAAACAGTAGTGAGTTCACAGCATTCCTGAATGGACTACAGAAATTTGATACACAACGGTTCTGCTCCACCACCCTGCATTACCTTTCCATGAGGCAGGAAAAGTTGTGTCAGTGGTCAACAGATTAAGATCAAATGACAGAACCACAATGAACACACTGCATTATAAACTTTAAATCAGTGCAATTCTTTTTACCTGTATATAACTCCTACATAAAAGGGGGTCATTATAATACATGAGCAATAATAATTCCTGTTAATTGAATGGCATCTCACCTCTGCTATTTTATTAGTGTTGTCCCTGCCCGGCCAATCAGGTTCATACACTTCTTGCAAACACTCCGTCAATTTCTTGGAGGCCTCGTGCATTGCTTGGAGACAAAAGACAGGCAAATAATTTTTTAATGAAACAGCAACATTCCACCAAGAACCATTCTTAAATAGTAAGCAAGGGAAGAAATACCCTGTTTTCTTGATCAAAGGTTATCCCCAAACCCTCAATCATAGAATCATAGAATCCTAGAACTGGAAGGGACCTAGTAGGTCATCTAGTCCAACCCCCTGCCTGTAGCATGAAATCCTCCTACATCATTTCCGACAGGTGCTCGTCAAGACTCTGCTTGAAGACCCCCAGTGAGGGGGAGATCACCACCTTCCTTGGGAATCTGTTCCACTGCCAAACCGCCCAAACCATCAGGAATTTTTTCTGGATATCCAACTGGAATCTCCTTTCTTGCTGTTTGTACCCATTGGTTCTAGTTCTGCTTTCAGTAGCAGCTATGAACAAATGAGTCCCTTCCTCCCTATGACAGCCCTTCAGGTATCTGAAGAGGGCAATCATGTCTCTCCTCAGCCTCCTCTTCTCCAGGTTGAACATCCCAGGTTCCCCCAACCTTTCCTTGTAGGGCTTCCCTTCTTGTCACTGATCATTCTTGTCACTCTCCTCTGGACTTGCTCCAGTTTGGCTGCATCTTTTTAAAATGAGGTGCCCAGAACTGAACACAGTACTCAAGGTGAGGTCTAACCAATGCAAAATAAAGAGGAACTATAATTTCTCGAGACTTGGAAGCTACAGTCCTCTTAATGCAGCCTAAAATGGCATTTGCCTTATTTACAGACACATCACACTGCTGACTCATGTTCAGCTTGTGATCCATGGCGACCCCAAGATCCCGCTCACATGTTGTGCTGCCAAACCAAGTATCCCCCATTTTATACCTGTGTTTTTCATTTTTATTGCCTAAGGGCAGAACCTTGCACTTCTCCCTGTTGAAGTTCATTCTATTTGTTACAGCCCAGTATTCTAGTTTATCCAGATAGTTTGATCTTAAGCTTTGCTGCTGCAGCCAGGTCACAAGCCCTGTGCTATATCCAAAGCAGCTTAAGAGGCAGCTGTATAACACCTTGGGGCAAGGAAATATATTTCCTCTTACCCCAAAGAAATGTGATGGCCATCCCTCTAGAATCTATGCCAGCTACAGTATATAGTTGGTCCAGTCCCATTATATCTAAAAAAATTTGAGCATAGTGCAAGCATGACAAGAGGCACATTAATATAGGTGGAGGCCTGCTCCACTGATTTTGTCTCCCTCCTGCACCCGATCCTACCCCTATTCCACCCTCCGATTGCTCCGAAACACTGCCTCCGAATAACTTCTCATCATTACACCCAGTGTAAACTTATCATCAAAATGCCAGATGCAGGGGAGAGCACCTGGATACAGATTTTGAGGATTCCCTAAGGCATCTGGTGGACTGCAGTGAAATACAGGAAGCTGGACTAGATGGGACTTTGGCCTGATCCAGTGGAGGCTCTTCTTATGTTCTTACTAATGTTGGCTGGTGCATAAAATGGATCTGGCACTACTGATACCGCGCAGGCCTCCACACTCGGCCTAAGATAGCTCTAGAGTAGCCACAAACATGCTTTATGGCTTGTTTACAATGCTCTGAACTGTAACAGGGACAGTCACACTGACCCAGGCCATTAGACTTAATTGTATGCACCCAGAAGTAAGACCCACTGAACATAGTGGGATTTACTTTAAACATGCATAAAAGATTGTGGTACACATGAAATATTCTGCAGGCATGTAAAACAGATGTTAAACACAGTGACACAAAGGAAGTTCTTTTATTGTGAAGACATAATAGA
Organism: Cryptoblepharus egeriae; assembly: GCA_030015325.1. Lineage (NCBI taxonomy): Eukaryota > Metazoa > Chordata > Lepidosauria > Squamata > Scincidae > Cryptoblepharus > Cryptoblepharus egeriae. The sequence goes on along the minus strand of JAREYC010000001.1, from coordinate 62,207,966 downwards.
TATTGGGACATCTTTGTTTCACAATAGTGGTTTATTTTGTTAGACATCATTGTTTAGACAAGTAGGATCTTCTGGATGTGTTCATTTTGCAGTTTTTAACTAAAGAGTTGTAATCTTGAAAACAGTTTGCCTGGCTCAAATCTTATAAGTAGACTGAACGTTCCCTTCTTTTTAAGTACAGTAATTGGTTAACCTAACACCTTTACCAACAATTCAGCTCAAACTACATCATTTAAATGTGACAACAAAATGATCTAAAAACAGGAGACTGTGTACAAAAGACAACATCAGGAAGAAGAGTCTCCACTTTGACTGTCAAGATTCCCTAACCTAAAAACGGAACTCAGGATTATGAAATAGATTCATCACAAGGTCATTTGAAAGGTCCTACTCCCCAAATCCTCTAACAGCAAGGGCTCAAAGCCCTGTTGTGCATTTGGCATCCATCAGTCTTGAAAGACTATAGTATCGTGCTTGACGCTGACACTGCATGCAAAGCACAATGGCCTGGGTAGATTGTTATAGAGGATAGGCTGTTACCCAAGCAGCAAATACCTGCTCTCCATGCCACTGAAATAGTCCAATGGAATGGCAGAGCCAATACAATTGGTTCTAGTTGCGTTGCAGAGTTGGGTTAAGGACAGGAGCTCACCCTGTCTTGTGGGGACCTGGGTCTCGAACCCTGGCCTGCTGGTTAACAGGCACAATGTCTTAACCACTTGCACCACCCACAGCACATTGTTCTTTGTAACATATGCCTGAGGGCAAAGCAATTTCCCTGCTATCTTGCAAATAAACAGAATACTTGAAAGGGATGGGCTTTTGCTCAGTGGTATCATACCAATGATCTGTATATGCAGATGGCAACTTACTCTGATCTCCACTAATTTCCTATAATTTATTAAATACAAATTTGCTGCTTCCTAAAAATCATATTGACATCTTCCCTTTATTGGCAAAACAAGAGGAACACATACCCCCAAGTCCAGAGTAACTACGGGAGCACATAAGAGACATTACGTGCACCCGTAGTTACTGCACCACCTAGTGAAAACCTATGGGAAATTCATATTGCAATCCAGAGTAAGTTATTCTTACACTGGAGCAAGGACTCCCTGTAGTTACTCTGGATTTTGCCCTTAGTGCCTGTTGACATTTACCTCATGACCAAAGATTCTAGAAATGTTACCACAGCTATTTCTCCAGATATTACCTTTAACTGAAGCCAGGTATGTCCGGAGATCCTTCTGAAGTTTGGTGCCTTCTGACTGAAAAAGAAATGAACACAACTAGTTACTAGAGTGTATACTAACAAGAAGGGCTCTATGTTCCAACGACATAATTCAAAGTGCTATCATTGACATTTACGGTACAATCCTAACCAATTATCCAGTGCTGGGGTAAGAGAAAAGTAACTCTGAGGTTAAGGGAACAAACATATCCTTACCTTGAGGAAGCAGTCATGAGGCTCCCTTCACCCCACTGCAGGATTCAGCACATCCCCCACTAGCACAGATAAGCCAGTACTGGAAGGTTGGTAAGGATTTAACCCTTAAAGTCCTAAATGACTTTGAGTCAGCCTGCAGAAAGAACCACTTTCTGTTAGGCAGGCAGTAAACAGAGTGACCCTTTGGTGGTGGTGCTTTGCTTGTTGAACTCCCACTCCTATCAGATTCACAATGCACTTCCATAGGCCCCAGATCAAGACCTTTTCTATTTTCCAAACCTTTTAGTTAATTGTTTGCCCTACAGCAAAAAAGAAGCCAGAATCAGCAAAGAATACTTAATCAGATCTCACTGCACCACAATAGTTCCTTCAAATCCAATGGCACCACTTCAAAGTAAGATGTCTGGGTTTGAACATTTGGAGCTTCACTATCTGCAACCCATAATTAGGAGCTGAGCAGTCAAAGAACAGCCCTCTTTTGAAACTGGAGCATGGGCTCTGGCTGCAAGATGTTTTCAAAGACTGATACCAACATTTTCAGCGCCATTCTGATAAAACAGAAATTTTCTTTTTGCACTTTCCTTTGGAGATGCACATTATCGAGGTGGAACAATCACTTTATCTGATTTATCTAACAGTCACATACTGTTCCCTCTTCACAACTATATATAACAAAGGCTGGTTGAGATTCTAGAAACAGCTGTGGACCTTCAAAGGGAAGACGCTGAAAGGGGAGATCATCGTGTCTGAGAGAAGGCTCACACGTGATACCGCATTTCCATTTTCTTTTCCTCACAGGCATTTAAAGAAAGGGACTCCACAAGACATTTGCTGAGCTGAGAGCAGATATTTTCCATCACTGTCTACTACTCCTTAGCACACATTCGTCCAGAAGTGTCCATCTCCTCATTCTTAACTGTATTTTCTAAACTAAAGAGACGCCTCACGGATGTTTCTACTGCTACACTCCATTGCAGGAGCTGTGCTTTGTGCAAAACGGACAGTTCTTCTGCTATGTGGTCTTGCATCCCAGCTGCTGAGGTAGCAAAACTTCCTCAGTCAGAAGAAAGTTGGTTAATGAATTATTTGTATCCTATTTCAGCCAAGGAACAGCACATGGACCCAAAGATGAACTTAGGAAGGAGCAAGTATCAGTCCAAAACCCAACTTGTGTTACTTATGGAATTGATGATGTACTCCTATGTTATACTTAAGGGGATGACAGTCATACTCAGGCCTACTTCCAAGGAAACCTGTATGTGAACTGAGCATGATGGATCAGCTGCAGAAGGAACAGATTTAAAAAGAATTCAAACAGCAGAGTGAGATAGTGCACATATAAGAAAAGTTTATATAAATTCTAACTCATTCATTCATCATATTCATTCATCATATTCAGCATCCTTCAGTCTTGAAAGACTATGATATTGTGCTCTGAGTGTCCTCTCCGGAGCACGATGGCCTGGGTAGATTAATATGGATAGACTGTTACCCAAGCAGCAAATCCCCCCTCTCCACATCACTGAAATAGTCCAATGGAACAGCAGAGCCAATACGATTGGTTCCAGCTGCATCGCAGAAGTTACCAGAATGTGATTGTACACAGTCACAAACTGCTTCCAGGACTCCGGCTCCGGATTTTGCTTCAAGGAAAACTCCTGAAGCCTTTCCCATAGATGGGTATAGCCACAAGGCAGTAGAGGTATGAGGTGGGAGTTTTCCTTCTCCAGCCAAGCAACATTCAGTGGGATTTTGGACAGGTTTAGTTTGGCTTCTAAGACAGGAGGTTTAATTTTTGCACTGTTAGTAATTTTAAGTTGTGATTAGACGAATTCATGGAGAAGAACTCTATCAACAGCCGTGATGGAAATATGGAACTTCCAGATGGAGGCAGTACAGTCATTGCATTGCATATCCATTTCGTTGGCTCCCAACATACGTTGCTGTGAAGTACATTTGCAACTACACAGGAGCAGGCTAAGATGTACACTGACCTAGCAGCACCGGACCTGCACTCAGACAAGGTAGGTTTACGCTGGGATATGAGAGGGTGGCAGCAGGATGAAATAGAGAGTAGAATGCTGACTGGATCAGGTCCAGGGGACAGGAAAGGCTGGCTACCAATTCCCATGAGAATCAGAGAAGCCCCATAAGGCTGGATAGCACGCAACATAGGCTGAGAGGAATAACACCTCCTTATTCTGAGTTGCAGTCTATCCACACCTACCTTGCCCTAGATATAAGCAGTGGCTGTTTGGCCAGCCTGTTCCACCATCCTCATAACTGTATTTTGGTAGGTATGAAATTGCAAGCAGAGTTTTGTTGGGAGTACACAAATAACAAGATCTGTTCCGTTTGCATTGGTCAGAAAGCCAGAGAAGCAACCCAATAATAATGTCTTAGCCTAACAGACCTGTCACAGGTCTGCCTGCCATCTCTCTTTCTTCCTCCACTAACAGTGTCTTGCTCCTCCAAGATAACAGAAATCTGTGTCCCATCCTCCTCCTCTTCTCCCACGAAGTACATTGTAACAGACAACCAGCCCAAGGTAAGTATCAAAACAAATATTTACTTGCACATAGCTTAGTGGTTACAGTTATGTTTGTTATTTGACTTTTGTTTCCAATCAACAGGTTCCCACTCCCTTCCAACCAGGATTCAGGCTGGCAAACTCTTCTCAACGTTCAGGTAAGTACAACTTAGTTATAACGTCCAAACACAAACTAAACTCTAGTGCTGACTGTCTCTTTTCCTTTTTTAGGTGATGAGCATCTCTAGTCTCTCAGTCCCCTTCACTCGGAGCAGGTGGTGTTTCTGCCTTCTTTGTCTCCCGTAGTCTCCCGCTGTCTTCCTTTGACAGCTGCTTTCGGCTTTCTGTCTCGCCTCCACTTCTCAATCCAGGAGCCCTCGCACTTCTCTGCTTTAGGACTCTTCCTTGCAAGGGCTTGTGTCAGTCCCTTTCCTTCCTAGGATCCTCCTGGTAGGCCTGATATGTGCTTGGCTCCTTCCACGGCAGGTCCTCTCTCCACAGCATTTCCTGCCGAATGCCCTCCTGCTCCCTCAGATCTCTCGGTCCTCCCCCCATTTCTTCCCGCCAAACCCCTTCCAATGATTGCACTCCTCCTAGGGCATACCATCTGGTGGAAGGCCTACAGTTATTCCTCTTTTGGCAGGTCCTCCTCATCCTCCAGCCCTCCACAGCTCCACCATGTCCTCCATTCTCCACACCTCCACCGCATCGGGGAACAGTGCAATGTCCACAGGAGGATAGTTTGGGCAATCCCACACACCCAGGCATTCTCCCATGTGGACCCCCATGGGTTCCATATTATAATCAGTGTATATCTGCCAACCAGTGTCACAAGACCAAAAAACAGCTTGGGAAGATACTTGACACACACTTGCATATAAGAATGAGAGAAGGCCTAACAGAAAAAAAAAAAACCATTCCCATCATTTTCTCATTATGCAGCCATCATCCATAGCTGGCTGTGTGACGCAGGTGAAACCAGCTGCCTCAAGTCACTTGGCTAGTACTCCAATATTTACAAAGACAGGAAAGAAACAGGAAGGGGAAGGTTGTTTAATCAAAACCAAAAGTGCCTCCTGTTCTTAGGAATAAAGGGGGAAGTTTGCACTTTAGAGAGGACATGAAAATGGAGCCTCAGCTTTTTCTGTTTCAAGGTGATGTGTTCTTTCTGGAAATCTTCCACGTATGAGTCACAAAAATGTGCATCCAGATAATCTCTGGGATTTGACAAGTGGCACAAAAAAGAGCAGGAAGGAGTAGGAGGAAAAGAGTCTTGGGAAATCGTATAGAAAGGCGATAAGCCTCTGCTCTATCCAATTTAAACTGGTATGCCCCTACTTCCCAAACTATCAGAAGAATATATCCAGAATCATCTACAGCCACTGGCGTCACTGGTGCAACTGTGGCACCCTAAAAAAGCAACTTCACGATGGCATGCACGACCCCATCATGCCATATGTCGTCAGATTAGTCTTGGAGAGCAGAGTACAATGCAACAATTCCTTTTTTAGATAGCACCTCTCTAGCCAAAGTTATGGCCAAAAAAGGTTTAAAAAGCCCCAAAAGTTGCACATTGCAGCTTTACTCATGAGTAAGCGAATGCACCTTAGTCTGCCGGAAAGCATAGGCTGAGAGGAAGCCAAGGACAACAAAAGGGTCCTCATCCAAGAACTACAGCCCCCACAAATCACCCCAGGAAGTTCCCTCCTGAAAAGATCCCCTTTGCATTGTTTACTTGCAAATAACCAGATGTGCTTTGGCTGGTGTGGAAGGTGCAAGGCTTCCAGAATGGTCCTGATCCCAGGCACCTGGAGCTTGAAAGGGTTCCAGAAGACAAACCCTCTGCAACACTGAAACTGGCTCAGATAGTAGCGGGAATTTTTTTAAAAAAATTTATTTGTAAATACTTTGTAAAGTCCAAACTTCTTTTCTCCCTCTACACAAGCCTCATTTGGATCTCTAGCCCTCTTTCCTTTGGGGTTTTAATGCCTTTTTTGGAGGAGGGTTTAAGGCAGTTTTGACTTTTTAAAATATTTTTTTACCAGATGTCCTCTTTTTCCAGGACATGTCCTCTTTTTTAGCCTTGTGTCCTGGAAAAGCCTTCCTTGTCTTCCGTTTCCTTGTGAGCAGGCAGCATGTAATGTGGTTGTAATTCATAAATTATATTTAATAATTTTAAATTTAATAATAATCAATAAACAGTGCAATCCTAACCATGTTGCCTCAAACATAAGCCCCACTGTGTTCAGTGGGTCTTACCCGTAGGAAAGTGTCTTTAGGATTGAAGCCATTGTGTTCTGCCTATAGAAGATATTGGAATTAATAAATTATGGCTCCAATCCTAAAGACACTTTCCTGGTAATAAGACTTTTTTAACAGAATGGGGCTTACTTTTAAGTAGACATGGTTAGGATTGTGCTGTCTGTGTATTAAATGATATATAATAATTTTAAATGTAATATTCAGTAATATATTATTTAAGCACATGGAAGCAGTATACCATGCACAAGGGTTTTGCGCTTTTTATTTTATGTTCTACCCTTTTCTTGGGTGTCCTACATGGGGAGATTTCTCCTCTGTCCGATTATGATATATGGTCACCCTGATCAAGCAAAAATAATAAAAACTTGCTGGGCTGAAAACTTATTTAATCCCAAATTATACTGAATCTGTTTCAATATGGGAACTTAAAAATTGAACTGGGTGTTGAAAATCTTACTGAATTTTTTTTTGGTGGGGGGGAGATTTAAGGTTACTTACTTGAATAACTTTAACATATTTACAATTATTTATTTGTTTTAATTTGTTTGATGATGTCACTTCCAGCCATGACATTACTTTTAGTGGACAGGTTGTTCCACTTCCAAGTGGGTCCCACGCTAGACGGTTTGAGATAACTTTGCAATAAGTTGTTAGAAAGGTGGCACTTGAGGGGATGACACCACTAGTGAACAAAAATGGCTAAAAATCATGGTTTTTAGGAATAATCCCATCACGTTACATACTGCTGGATGCGTAATTTGCAGCAGAATGCAGTGAAACAAAACACTTTGAAATATCTTTATTCTATTAGAATGTGTGGCTAAAAAATCAGTGGAGGCAGGGCAATGGTATGTAACTGCACCCACCATCCAGGTTGTTGCCGTGACCACTGCATGGCGGTGATGCGCTGGCCTCCCGCACCAGGTGACGCGAACCCTAGTGATGCCCCTGTCTGCAGCACTTTGTTCCTTTTTCTCTTCTACAGTAGATCCTAACTGGTACACAAGGCTCTGAATTTAACCACACTTCCTTCAGAGATCAAAAGAAAACCTTCAGAATTTTTAGGGCAAAGACTTCTCCAAACCATTTTGCACAAGTGGAAATATCTGTATATGCAAAACACCTGTTTTTTGCCAGGTGCCAACCCAAAATGCCTTCAATAATTTCATTGAAGCAACTCCAAATGATTTCAAGCAACTCCAGATGGTAGTGTATATAGGTGGTGGGGAGGCAACTGCTAATTACATTTCCAGAAGTGTTCTGTACAATTCCAGGATTAATTCTTGGTACCCTCAGGCAAGTCTACTTAGATTTGTCTCAAGAATAGAGTGGGAAGGGCAGTACGGCAGTGTGGAACAGATTGCCAAGGGAGGTGGTGGATTTTCCCTCAATGGAAATCTTCAAGCACAAACTTGAATAGCAGCTGCTGGAGATGGTCTAGAACAGTGGTTCTCAATCTTCCTAACGCCGTGACCCCTTTATAAGTTCCTCATGTTGTGGGGACCCCCAATCATAAAATTATTTTCGTTGCTACTTTATAACTGTAATTTTGCTACTGTTATGAATCGTAATGTAAATATCCGATACGCAGGATGTATTTTCATTGTTACAAATGAAATGTATGTTCTATGCACACATTGAACACAATGGGATTTATTTCAGAGTAGGCATGCATAGGATTGGGCCTTGAGGCTGCAATCCTATCCACATTTGCATGGAAGTAAAGGCCCCCTGACTATAATAGGATTTATTTCAGAGTAGGCATGCAAAGGATTGGGCCCTGAGGCTGTCAGTCAGCCCCAGTGCGAGTGCAGCTACAGCGGGAGGTCTGGCAAGCCTGACATGGCCCCCTGCACCAGGGGTCTTTAGGTGACTCCCCAGGAAAGCTCTAGGTGACCCCCAAAGGGGTCCCAACCCCCACTTTGAGAAACGCTGGTATAGAAGGATTTTCTGCTCCATGCAGAGGGTTGGACTAAATGACCTTTAGATCCCTTCCAATTCTATGTTTTATTATAGTGAATTTTAAGTGACTTCACTTGATATTCTTTCAAGGTGATTCTTCATGTGAGAATATCTCTATGGTTTAATGGACAGAGCCTGAGTTCAAATCCTGTCAGTTCATTAAGTGCTGGAAATTTTATTTTGTGAGAAAGGAAAGGAGAGTAGAATATGTAACAGGTATTACAACATGGGAAGAGTTCTTAAGGGGCTTTAGGCAAAAAAAAGTGTAGGCAAAAAATGTGGGGCTGTAGGCAAAAAAGTGACCTTTTCACATTGCACTATCACATTTTGTTCTCTGTCTTAAGACTGTTATGAACTGTGGCCTTTAGGGCTTTTCTATCCTGCCTTAAAACATATTTCTTCTTCCCACAAAATTTTTACTTGTTGCTGCTAACAGAATTCAAACTGCACCTACAGTTCTAAGAAACTCAGAGTTTGGACATGACTTTGGGTGCAATGCAAATCAACCTTCCAGCACCAACCTAGATGTGCCAGTGGGGCATGTGCTGCATCCTGCACTTGGGGGGGGGGCAGTCATGAAGACCTCCACCAAGTAAGACAATGTTTCTTCTTTTCCTTGGAGTTGCATTGCTCTTACCCAAGACCTGGAAAATTGGTCTGGATTGTCCACTTTGTCATTTAGCTGCTCACACACAAAAGCTATTCCGCCACTGTAATTTGTGGATATCAGAACTACTTGCAATTTGGCCCAACAGAATAAGTAGGGTAGTTCATAGGACAGTAACTTAATATAGGTCATCTCTGGAGGAAAGCAGGATCCTTCTTCCATCCACCCACATCCCCAGTTGTGCTGCTCATCAAACCCCAGAGGCGCCTGGGACTAGCAGAACGCTAGAGTCTGCCAAGAAACAAACCACGCTCAGCTTGTGTGTCACGTAGCAGAATTAGTCTCCAGGCAAAGTGGAAGGGAGATCTCGTGCCACTGACAGCATGAAAGGAAGCATGCTCACCATTCTCTGAATGGACATACAAGGTATTTAGAACAAGATCCCCCCTCCTCATTCAGGAATAAGAAAAGATGACAGTGCTATGCAGTGAAAGAGGCAGCTAATTTTAGATCCCTTCTGTTAAGTGGTACTCCTGGCTCCCAAACTATACCTCAAATTCAAGAAGATGGAGGGGAGGGGAACCTATGGGAAAACTGCATCCCAGTTTTCACCAGATGACAGATTTACTGCAAAGTGCCTTTGGTGCATAGATTTTATGAGAAGCTATCTGAAATGCTTGATAGAACTTGGTTATTTTCCTTCTCATGTAAAACTTTTCCAGACCATTTGCAATAGTGTCTAAATCCCTGTTTGGGGCCCACACATGGTCAGCACTTTCTGCAGCAAGTCCCCTTCATGCAGCCTGCGGGTATACTCTGTAAACCCCTGGAGGCAAGGGCACACCTCCAGAAGGTACTCGGAGGGCTGGGGAGGCTGCATGTATCTCCTCAATCTGCATATGAAAGTGCTTATGGTTTAAAGATTACACTTCAGTAATGATTACGAACTGATTTGTACTTGTTTTCAAGTTCTGTCACTAATTTATTCATTTATATACATTTATGTAAATTTGAAATGTACATCAATTTTTCCTCATCTGACACAGTCTCAGAGAGATGATGTGGCTTTCCTTGCAAAAAGTTTGGCACCCTTGTTCTAATTAAAAGCTTGCCTTCAGCTCCTGCAATTCTGAGTGATTCACATTCTTTCTTTCTCACATAAAGCTTGCATTACCAGGTCTTCTTCTAGTCATCTTCTCTGCCTCAGTCTGCACCCTCCTGTCTTTGGATCTTATATCAGCAGATTCAAGATGCAATCCTAGCCTTGCATTTAGGCCAGTCACTTGTGCCAGCCCAGGTTGTTGCAAACATGCCATAAAACATATCTCTGGCATCCAGGTGAGGAGGGTAGGCCAGTACAAAGAGTTGTACCAGCTTCCCTGCACCACTCTGGACTCTGCACCATGGTATGTTGTGCTGGCTGATCTTGGAAGCATATGGGTCTAGGGTTCAGGAAGGGCAGGAAGGAGACACAAAGGAGATGTTCCAGGGTAGGGGGAGGGTGAACTGAGGGCATCTCCAGGGGCAGGAGGTAGGGTTGGGACCCAGCAGTTATGCTCAAGCCCTGTTCTGTCAGTACTGAATGGCGGTAGTCCTGAACTTTTGCTGGATACAGCACAGGCCATCTGGCTTGTCTGTTCCAGAGCAAGTTAGGATTGCACTGCCCAATACAGGGGGTCCCATACACTGCCACTGATAGAGGAGCCTGCCTGTACCTTTTATTCCACCACGCTTTCAAAGTAACAACCATCAAGGGCTTTCTGCAGTCATTCACAGTGTAGCGTTTTTTCAGAGTCACTTACCAGCTGTTTGCTAAAGTTCTGCACACACTGTTCAAATTGCTCATCTTTTGTTTCATCAGCTTTGCCAAGCTTCTGGAGGACCTGTGCAAATAAAGAACAGTCTTTAGAAGTTCAGAAAGGCCAGGTATTAAAATGCGCAGAAGTGGAGCAGGGGATCCTAGGTGCCCCAACACTGCCTCTTACAAAGCTCTCCTGGGTACCATAACTAGAAAAGAGCTCAGCCTCACATCATGGAGACCTGCTGCCAGACAACATTGCACAAGGAAAGGAAAAGTTCTGATTCAAACAAGGCAGCTTCATACCATGACATGTCAACTGCACCACTATGCAATATAGAAGAGTAAGCCTGCGATTCAATCTGATGGGGATATAGGGTTGAATACAGTGGGTTGAATACAGTGGGCTTCTTTCCAAGTGTAATACACAATGTATGGTAAGTGTCTTTTGCATGCATAGTCAGCAAAATAAGTTTGCACTGAGATCAGCTTTTCACACAGGTTTTTCTCTTTTGCACCACAAAGAGAATGTATTGAAGTAATAGTTGGAAAATCTCTGGAGGAAATTGATATTAAGTACAAACTTTTCAGCTGCTCTTCATCCACTTCATTCCACAACATGGGGAAAAAAGCCAACATGAGCAAGGAGCCAGACCATTTTTCATACCTTCTGGGCGCAATCCTAACCAATTTAAGCCAGCAAAGCTCACCCATGTCTTTGTTCCTGCAGTGTCGTAGAGAGGCCAGCACATGCCTATGCACTGGCCTGGCCCCCGCAGGAATGGCAAAGAACTGCCTAACAGCTCTTTTGCAACATCCTCCAGCCAGAACAGGACTTGTGCCTGCTTAACCAGGGGTTACAATTGCACTGTAAGGCTCACAACATGAGTAACATGCAGTCACACCATTCAGCATTCTACCTTAAGCTTATGAGGCTATGCTTGTCCTGAATTATTATCTGGTATCAGGAATAGGATGGGTGAGGCTAACAGACTGAAATTAAACCCTGAAAATATAGGAGTCCCATCTGGCAGGCAGAAGCATACCAAGGGCTTTGGGCACCCATAGCAACACCATGATGTCATGACACCATGCAGCATCATGACATCATTAGCACATACGTGTTCCAATTGCTTCCTCAGTTGGAAAGCATGCGCTTGTTCTGCAGCCGGCCAAGCAAAATTGCCCAACTGGCTGCTCAGAGGGTACATATTTCCAGCTGCTTCCCTGAAGAGCAGCATGTCATATGCCATGCTTTACCTCAGGGCAGTATGCCACTGCTGCTAGGTGACCTAGGACCTTGATCATAGATGAAATAAGCACTCTCCTTGAAGCACCAAGTTTGCAGGTTGGAAATGTTCCTGGATGCCCAGGTGACAGATGTGGCCAGAATGCTTTTGCCCAGCTATTGTTAGTGTACCAACTCTATCCTTTCCTTGATGGTTATGGTAATCTGCATGTTAGTTATATCAAGAGTTGATCAGTGTGGCATATTTTTCATGGTACTGTACTGCCTTTGAAAACTACTCAAAAACTTTGAGCACAATGTGGTTGCACAAGTTTTGATCAGCAACAGAGATTCTATTCTGTTTTACGTGCTGTTTTAAGTGCCCGACTTCCATGCTACGTCTTGTGTGTGTCCACAGCTAGTGGAGGATGCTATAGTGAGCAGGCACTGAGCCTGGGGATCACTGCTGAGATCCCCAAAAAAATCCCTCCAGCTCTGTCAGTTGTGAGGGTCCTGGCCAAAGTCTCCTGATTTGGATGAGAGGGGCAGACAGAAAATTGAGACAAGAAGGTGCAAGAAAAGAGGTAAAAGGGGAAGGATATAAAGGAAGGTATGGCTCAGCCCAAAGAATCACAACCATTCTCTTGTAGGGCAGGACTCAATCAAGGAAAGGATGCCCACAGGAAGGAGTCATCTCCTCTGAAGAGACCAAGTCCTTCCTCCTAAGGGAAGGGGCATCTCCTCATAGGAATGCCACCCTTCCTCTCTCAGAGAATGTACCCATACCAGTGCGAAAGATTTAACACAAAAATTGCAGCATAAGTCTAAATCAAAAGCCAAGATAAAATAGTAACAATAACAACAACAAAAGCATACTCCCCAAACACCCATCATTCACCCCATCAACACCAAAACCGGATTTCTCAGATTAAATTCATTTGTCCAGACCTTGATTGGTTGTTGAGATGAAAGAAGTGAGGCATAACACTGAAAACCTGGGCAGCAAAAGTTGGCTCAACAAAATTCTGAAAGCACCTCCTCCCATACAAGAAGATATTTTAAGGAACAAGGGGAAATCTCATATTCAGGGAACAAAGAAGTTCTTTTCAACATCAGCAACAACAGAATCTCAGCTAGGATAAGAAACAACCGAGGTGGATTCGGTTATAGTATATTGTCAAAACTGTGTCACCAAGAAGGTCTAAAATAACCATGTCAATCTGCCACACCACTTTGCACCAAATCCTTCAAATGACATTGACTAGCCATTCAGACAGAATAAAGTCTAATCAAGACACTTCATTTATCAGCTGTTCTTTCAATAACCTTGTACTGAGACAAGTGGGTTAACAAGAGGGATGTTGATAACACAATTCTGTTTCATCCATAGCTAACTCAGGTCCGTTGTGACTTGTGCATGTGAAGATATAGGAACAATAAATAAAAGTGGAAAAGCAGTCTTGAGTGTCCTTCCTTTGAGGAAGAAAGGTGGCACATACATACCTACATACAGTACATACCTTTCACTACCACAAAGTTCACAGAGGACTGCTGATACATACATATTTAGGAATACTGAGCTGTGCATAGAAGATGTTTTGCATGCACATAAAAGAAATTCTGTATAGTGCAACATGTTTTCTGCAATTCTACCCATCAGGGTGCTTGAACTGAGATTGCAAGCCTATCCTCATTTACCTGGAAGCAAGTCCACTCTCTACAACAGTAGAAGTATAAGGGCTTACTTCCAAGTAGATTTGGATAGAATTGGGTCCTGTACCTGCATGTTGACACTCAGTAGCAAACTTTTACTACTTTTTCTACCAAGAAATGTATGAAATTGCCTGCCTTGTGCATTAAAAATCTTTGATTCACCGCACTGGAATTCATTGCCGATCAAACCTTTAGATCAATTTAATCCCAGAGTTTCTATCTAGTGTATATAAAAGCCTTGACTTCTGCAAGGGACGTCTGCACATTCTGTGTCAAGCAGGCTGAGGGTTCTATTTCCATGTGTTTCCAGGGCAGAGAAGGCTGAGGAAAACTGTCAATTTTCTATTCACATTTCAACTGTCTTTTCTAACTGTCCATGGTACAGATAACAGGCCATGCTGAAAACAGGCTAGAGGGCAATTGAGGAGAGAGGAGGCAAAAGGGCATTTGAATTGCTGGAACTGTGGGTAGTGGGTTTTTTTTTAACTGATAAATGTTGTTATATTGTACCACCGTAAGCAAAAAGCTGTAGGCTGTTAATAGATTAATAATATATGAATAGCAGATTCTGTGAACTTTTGTGAACTTTTTTGTGAACTTTTTCTGAGACTCAGAATAGCAGATTTTGTGAACTTTTAAGTTGAAAAGTGGTACGTAAATACTGTAGATAGATTCTCTGAAACACAGTAAAATGAAGCTTCAGGGCTCTCCATTTTAGAGAATCATTATAACCAAATGTGCACATTTACATGTCTGAAAGACAGTATTTGATCACTCAGTGGGTGGCTAGCTAAACACCAACCTCTGAAGAAATTGGAGCTCTTGGAGCTCAGCCACTTTGGAGAAACGGGAGGCTATGTTAGCAGGAAATGCAATACGTACTTGGCCATCAACTTGTGTTTCCACCAGGCCTGTTTTAAGCCAGGTTGGGGGAAGGAAGGATATAGGCTGAGAGAAAGGAAGTGCATTTGATCAAGGCTTTTCCTACTTGCTAAATCCAGGTTTTGGCAAGTATATAGACAAAAAATTACTAGAAGATTTCAATTTGCCATCTTGTTCCAGGAACTATGAATGCACAGCATCCATCTATGTTTATAAGGCCTATGCTGCTCAGCAGCATCAAATCACTCCACTCTGTTTGGGGAACTCACTCCTACTAGCGCTGCTGTTAATATTTCTACTGATCATTGATTTTATTGCTTCAGCTGGAGCTTATTAGCCTCCTCAAAGGTTATTTACAGCGGAAAGGGGATATTATTATCTGTGGATTTGTATTTGTACTTAATAGTCGTAGTAACAGGATTCATTATAACCTCTAGCAATGCTCCAAATGAAAGACTGAAGTAGGGGCTTTCCCAAACAAAACCGGGGATTGGGGTAAGGTCATCCGTTTTCAGGATTGGCCTCTATCCACTTTGCACGGAGTCACCAACGTGACTCCTGAAGCCATCAGGGCACTCCTAACTGAAACTGCAATCCTATAAATGTATGTATGCATAAGATGTATTGGAACTTCCTTTTGAGCATGAATAAGCTAACATTGTTAATGGATATTACATCAATTGGATTTTTTAAAAAAATCTCCAGGAATAGTTTCAAGCAGAGAAAGAAATTGGGGGGGGGCGGGGAAGCAGCAGTTTGGCTAGAAGATTGCACAGTTAATTCAGTGTACTTGAATATAAACTCAAGCAGCAAACAAACTACAGGAATATGTATGAAGACTGCATACAAGCCTGAATGGTGGACAAAACTTATGGACTTTGCAGAAATTGACAAACATTTTTGCTGAAAGAAAAAACAAAAACTTTTATAAACAATTGGAAATCAGTTAATGACATTTTGCAAGAAAGAGAGAACGAGTTAATTGAATTTTGAATTTGAAATAAAAACCAAAAATGCTGGTATAAAATGGGGGATACTTGGCTTGGTAGCACAACATGTGAGCGGGATCTTGGAGTCACCATGGATCACAAGCTGAACATGAGTCAGCAGCGTGATGTGTCTGCAAAGAAAGCAAATGCCATTTTAGGCTGCATTAAGAGGTCTGTAGCTTCCAAGTCGTGAGAAGTTCTAGTTCCTCTTTATTCAGCATTGGTCAGACCTCACCTTGAGTACTGTGTTCAGTTCTGGGCACCTCACTTTAAGAAAGAAGCAGCCAAACTGGAGCAAGTCCAGAGGAGAGCAACAAGAATGATCAGTGGGATGGAAGGGAAGCCCTACCAGGAAAGGTGGGGGGAACTTGGGATGTTCAGCCTGGAGAAGAGGAGGCTGAGGGGAGACATGATTGCCCTCTTCAGATACCTGAAGGGCTGTCACAGGGAGGAAGGGGCTCATTTGTTCATAGCTGCTTCTGAAAGCAGAACTAGAACCAATGGGTACAAACTGCAAGAGAGGAGATTCCGGCTGGATATCAGGAAAAAACTCTTGATGGTGAGGGCGGTTCGGCAGTGGAACAGATTCCCAAGGGAGGTGGTGGACTCTCCCTCACTGGGGATCTTCAAGCAGAGGCTCGACGAGCACCTGTCGGGGATGCTCTAGGGCAGTGGTTCCCAAACTTATTTGGCCTACCGCCCCCTTTCCAGAAAAAATATTACTTAGTGCCCCCTGGAAATTAATTTTTTTAAAATTTTAATAGCAATTAAACAGAAAGATATATGTATTAATATTTCCTGTGGCCCTCACCGCCCCCTGGATCGCTGCAGCGCCCACCAGGGGGCGGTAGTGCCCACTTTGGGAATCACTGCTCTAGCGGATTTCCCGCTGCAGGCAGGGGGTTGGACTAGATGACCTACTAGGTCCCTTCCAACTCTATGATTCTATGATTCTATGATTCTAAGATTAGTTTTAAAGAATTAATTTTAGAAGATTAAAGTATAATAATTTTAATAAACAGAATCTATAAAGGTAAGAAGGACTATTGGAGACATCTTACATAAGACATTTAAATTTATAGAATCAACATGAAGCTGATTCTATGATTATCAGAAAGTTAAGTAATTAGAATTTTTTTTGCTTCGTTCATGATATTAGATATATTATATAATAATAATATATAATAGAGATATAATAGAGATATTCTATGTACAGTAGTTTTTTAATCTTTTTCCTTTTTATGTATTTTGAATTATGTTTGTCTGTTGTTTTGAATTATGATTGTTTATTGTTTTTAATTAGGGCTGCAGCGGCTCAAAGAATAAAGACACCGTGCTTGGCAATCTGAGACCCAAGTACAGCAAGATGGAGTTACTACTATCACTTGCCGACCTCCTGCCAATCCTGCAGTTTGAAAGCATGTAAATGCAAGTAGAAAGATACCATTTTGTTGGGAAGGTAACAGCATTCCATGCACTTTGGTGCTTAGCCAGGCTGGACACATGACCACAGGGACATCTTCAGACAAGCTGTCTCTCCAGCTGTGCAATGGGTATAAGCACCTCTCCCTGTTCACAACAAGCAGGGCAACCCATGAGGGACATCTTTACCTATTGTTTTTAATATTCGTATAATAATAAAATAAATATAACCCCCACTCACTCCCGAAGAGTTATACAAATTCGGATGACCCTGACTCCAACTTATGTGTGTGCTATCACCATCACTGATGTGTCCGCCACATTGTCAACAAAGGGGTGGGAAAGAAGGGGGGACACCTTGCAGCCTTCTTATCTTGAGTTCAGATGCCACTTCCTTTCTCCATGCAATTCTGTTTATTTCAAACAAGATGGAGAGAAAGTATAAAAGCACAACCACAGCTCAGTGTAAGAGTGTGGGGTGGGGTGGGCTTCACCCCTCCAAACGATGCCTAGATCACACATGCTTGGGAGGAGGAGGAGTGACAGAGGAAGAAGTGGACCATCCCTACTCCCATTCTCTTTCAACTCTTAGAAAGTGGAAAGAGGATTAGAGGGCTGACTGTATCAGTTCAGTGGGAAGTGGGTACAGGTGATGGACATCCCTAATCAGTCCATCATTGCCCCAAATTCACTGCTTGAAGCAAGCCTTTTACTTGACAGCTAATTTTTTAAGGACATTACAGAATTGTCAGAATGTTAATTGAGCTTTCGTAAGTCTGGATTGGGGGGAATCCACAAGAGTTTTCAGCATAAAGGTTTTTATTAAAACTGTAGGCTGAAAGGGTGCCTCGGAGTAGAACAGCTGAAAGAAGCATTGAGTCTGTATTGTGGAGAAGTAAGATCAGAGGAAAATGGGTTAAATTTCTCATCCACAAAATAAAACCACCAGCAATTTTTACAGGCCTGAGAGAAAATCATTTCAAGATCTAGTATAATTGGTACCTTATGCCAATAAAGTTTGGCAAGATGAATCCTTTAATAGACAATGGCTGCTGGTAGTGTTATATGTTAAGACCTAATGAAAAGCATTAGGTGAATACAGAATGGCACAACCCTTTTGGAAACAAGTGGTACTGATTATGAAACAGATAACGTCATCGATGTATCTTTACAGAGCAATTCCATCCTTGTCTAACAAAGGTAAAAGTGTCCCCTACAGGCAGACCTGCTAATTGTGACCAACTTTAAGGGTGGTGTTCATCCCTATTACAAGACCAAGAGTCAGAACTGCACAAAGACACCTCCGTGGACATGTGGCTAGAACTAGAGGACAGCCACCAAAACTGAATGTTGAGAGAGTTTGGAGGAAGACAAAGAAAGTATTGATTATAGAAAGTCATCTAAAAGTTGGTGCTTACTTGCTAACAGATAAATTAACTGACCTCTGTTTGAGTTTAAAACAATTTAAGGAATAATTCATATATTTGGTGCAAATATTTGACACAAAAAGTAGCTAACGTTTGAATTTCCTCAAATAGCCATGGAATAATCTGCTAATTTTGTGTCTCAGAACTTTGCATGAATACTTTAAGGAATCTGCACTTGAAATATGTATTATCTAGCTAACTGATAACAGTAATTTATTACATATTTCAGATACTTTAAACTTCCACTATACATTTCAAACTATACTTTAAACTTCAGTTTAAACAATACAAAATCTGAGCTTTCTCCAAAATATGTGTATTTCTTCCTTCTCTCTAGACAATTAATATCCAAGTCCAATTTTCACATCTTAGATCAGTTTAAACTACACATTTTATATAAGTTCTCTGTGAATTTCTGCAAGATAGAATCCAGGATGTTTTACTCATTACAAGATTTCACAAGGCAGTTTGATTGCTACTGGGTTCAGTTTTTTAAAAAAGATACATAATCAACATGTACTGGAAATCATTACGCACGTGTACTGAAGAGCCTCGTACTAATTAAAAGCATATAAGTGTAGCAAAGGAATGGCCCAGAATTGCTCAGTATCTAAGAATGGAAAGTTAACCCCACACAATATGCTAGCAGAGTCATTAATGATATGAAAATTGCCATATCAAATTTCACAATTCTCAGATGATATCAAATCTTCCTTTATAAAATTCTCCACTACAGCATGTTGAAGCTTCTAATTATCACCACTGCCATATTTTAGGTGGGGGGAGCTTCCTAGGCTAATACTGCACCTAAAATATGGAGACAATAAATGAAAGATCTATAAAGAGAGCTCACAATGGAAGAATCATACAGTATAATAAAGCAGATCATTTCCTCTCTTTCACAACAGCAGGATTTGCCTAGTGTTTCCAATTCAGACTGTGGGAGGAGATGTAAGCAGACCCCATCACAAATAGGAAGGGGGGTGTTGGTCATTAACAAGAGGCAGCTCCCATCCCTCAGGAGTTATATGGGAGTCAGTCCAAGACCGAGCATAACAGTTCAGCCAACCTCTCCACATAAACACGCATATCCAAATCAGAGCCAGACATATCCTTAGTATAAATGCTTCAGTGCAAAATACATTTGCTGAAGCAGCAGAATACATAGGATGTGTGCAAAACCCAACGTGTCTTTTTCAGTGGTTCACAAACTCTGAGCTCATAGGAGAAGTGCAAGTGGTGTCAGATTAGACCCGTACTCTGGCAGCTATTGGTGTTTTACAGTCTTGCTCTCTCTCCTTCATAACACCATCTGGATTAATCCATCGGATCACTGCAAAGCCAGATAAAGTTAGGTAGAGTGGAAACTTCAGGCCCTTTACAGCTATTAATGGAGCAGATTTACCCATGCAAAGATGGTTGACAGAAAGAAGCTGATACAAGTCACTATAGCTCTCAGGACTGACGTTAGCAGAAAATAGAAGATGGCAAAGATTTACTTCCTGGAAAGTAAAATAAAAGGGGGACTGTAAAAATAAAATAAAAAGGGGGACTGTAAAAATAAAATAAAAGTAAAATAAAAATATATAAAATTTTATATATTTATAAAATATAAATATTTTATTTATATAAAATAAAATATAGCCTAAAATGGGAACATCTATTCCATAATCAGAAACCTTATACCGCTCCCCAAACCTCTTTTTCCTAGATGTCAAGCCAGATAGTACTCTATATTTAAGTCCAAAGATCAGCAACAAGATAAACTGGGAATGGCTCCCATATCACCCCTATAATAAACAAAATTATCCCCCAAATCCAGAGTAACTACGGGAGCACGTAAGAGACTTTACATGCAACCATAGTTACTGCACCACCTAGTGAAAACCTATGGGAAATTCATATTGGAATCCAGAGTAAGTTGTTCTTACACTGGAGCAAGGACTCCCTGTAGTTACTCTGGATTTTGCCCTTCATAGGATCGAAGTACAAATTTGTGGATAAAGTGGCTTTGAATTTCTATTCCCCCCCCCACCCCAGGTTCTAAGTCCAGTATGTTAAATGCTGAATCAAATTTTTCAGCATGAATTCTGGAACAGGCTTCTGAGTTAAGGTACCGACTTTGCAGGATTCTCAGTCTATGACTAGCACTCATAGTATAAAATCTGAATCCAATAAGAAGAAATCCCATCTCACATTCATTCAAGGATTTCCAGGATGCCAACATGTCAACAGTCTTTAAAGTGAACATGCATAAATTGAAATAACCCTCTACATTTTTTACAGAACAGAGACCATCAACAAACTATGCTTTGGTAAACTGGACCATCTGTGGGTAGGATTATAGGATAATCTGGCAGTAACACTGACCTTCAAAGTTGTCTAGCTAAGGTAACAACAAATATTTACTACAAGGTGGTTTCTTTGTAGTAAATACAGCAACCACTCTGTAGGGAACAGCTTCTTTAAAAGACACTACACTGTATTACGCACGCTTAAGATCTTTCATTGTATCTGTGGAAACCTGCACAATCCCACCCAGCCATATGGAGCAGCAGGGGAACATAGGTAAATATATTTACAGTAATTTATATGAATTATGACCATCACAGGTAAGGTTGCCTCTTAAATACTGTCAACTGTGAGAATTCAACTTTATGCAGTTTGCAAAACAAAAGAAAAACAGCAGTTTCAATAGCACATTCTGTCCATCACCTAATAAATGGGACAAGAGTCCTATCATTAATATCGTTATTAATTATATCATTAGTTCTGGAGATATCATTAATTCTGGAGAGAAAGAAAACAGGCAGTGCCCACTCACCACAAAGCATGTTCGCTATCCCCACTTCTAAATATGCAACACTACTAAATATGATCTTCCTGCAATCTAGCAAAGAGGCTGCCTACATTATGCCAAAGAAGTTAATCTTTGTGCATCATTCACAAAGAGGTCTGATAGGTGTGTCCAGAGCTTTCCAACATGCACATCAACCCCAAATATGCAATATCCCTCTAGGCATAACATTCTCCCATTGCACATTGCACATGTCAATTAGAATTATCCCCACCTCTTTCAATACTAGTCCTTGTGTTTTATTGCAGACTTCTTTTGGCAATCAAGAGTTTTCCAAGCAGTGGGTATCCCCTGTAGCAGAAGCAGACTATGAAAGTGCAACTGCCAATGAAACAGAATTAAGTTTAGTTAGGACTGAAATGAAAGATATTTTTCTCTGTCTGAATCACAGGGAACATCACACTGATATTTTTGCTCTTATAATTTTTATTCTTGTTTTCTGAAATGGATTTTAAATGAGCAACTCTAAGAATATGAACGTCAGATGAAAGCTGTTAAATTGCTCATTATGTTCCTACTCTTTCATTTAACAGACTTACCCTACAATCCAGAGTAACTACGGAAGCACGTAAGAGACATTACGTGTACCAATACAGTACTTACTGCACCACCTAGTGAAACCCTATGGGAAATTTATATTGCAAGTTGTACTTACACCGGAGCAAGGGCTCCCAATAGTTACTCTGAATTGCGCCCTTAGGGTTCAATCCTTAAGAGACTTAGGGTGCAATCCTTAAGACACTTTCCTGGGAGTAAGACCCATTGAACACAATGGAAATTACCTTTGGGTAGACATGGTTAGGATTGCACCCTTAATTCATTTAGGATCTTTCATTTAAGAGCCAAAAGTAATGTAAAGATGTCCCCATGCAGGTTGCTCTGCTAGGCGTGACCAACCATGAGGGTCATGCACATCCAAAGAGTCAGTGTTGTTCAAAGACATCTCTGTGGTCATGTGGCCAGCCTGACTAAACAACAAAGGCATTTCCTTCCCATCCTCCCCATCAAAGTGGTACAGTGGTACCTTGCTTTACAACTGCTTCACTTAACAAATGATCCACATAACAAGCAAAAATTTCTCTAGGATTCTGCTTCACTTAACAAGCACACTCATTGGCAGTTGATGCAGACGTGCTACCCAGCAGCCCTTTTAAAAAGCATCAGGGCTGCCCAGCGCACCTGCCCATAGCGAAAGCAACTGAGCTGTTCCTCCTGTGGCTGGGCATCTGCTGGGCGGAGGGAGAGAAGAGCAGTGGAGAAGAGGGAAGCAACTCAGGGCTCACCAGAAGGGAGCAGAGGAGAGAGAAGCTCAGGATGGAGAGAAGGAGAAAGTGGGGAGGCACTTTGAAGGTGTCTTTGATTGCAGCCTCCTAACCAGTTCTACACCCAGAAGTAAGCCCCATTGTGTTAAATGGGTCTTACGCCCAGGAAAGTGTCTTTAGGACTGCAGCCTAAGTAGACTTCATAGGATCATGCACACTGAATGCATGTTTTGAATTCAATTCCAGTGTTTTGTCTTCATTTTTACATGCAGTTAATATTTTTATATGAATATTTTTTTTGTTGCGGAACCAATCATCTGAGTTTCCATTATTTCTTATGGGAAAATCCACTTCAAATAAAGAGCATTTCACATAACAATGCTTTCTTCTGGAATGAATTAAACTTGTTATGTGAGGCACTACTGTACCTATTTATCTACTTGCATTTACATTCTTTCAGTCTACTAAGATGGCAGGAGTTGGGCAAGTAACAGAAGCTAACTCCATCTTGCAGTACTTGGGTCTTGAATTATCCACCTGCCGACCTTCAGATTGCCAAGTACAGCATCTTTAACAACTGAGTCACTACAACTCTTAGGATCCTTATTGCATCACAGCTAAAAGTGAAAGCAAATCTTAGCATCCAGAGACCATATATATTGCCACCCTATTCTTTAAAGTGGAAGTAGTGGAAGCACATTACCCCTCTGTGCCCCTCCCTGTGTCCCACTCCCCATTGCACATTGTCCCCCATGCACAACATCCCCCATGCTCATCAATTCTGAATGCACAACAGTCCCCATCAAACCGAAATGTGCATCATCCCCAACACGCATTAACCCCAAACGCAAAACATCCCCCATGCACATCAACCCCAAATGTGCAACATCCCTCTATGCCTAACGTTTTTCCATTGCGCATCAAGCCATCATTGCGCATCATCCGCCCCATTGCAACATCCGCCCATGTGCAACAAATCCCCATCCGCATCATTCCCCTATTGCAGATCAAACCCCCACTTCTTCAGTCTCTAGTTCCTTACTGACAGAATGTAAAACTGGAAGCTGCTGAAGGAAAGGATACTTTATACACAGAACTCAAGGGAATTTTTGGCTCATCTTTTTTCTAAAGACACCCAAACCATGATATGATGTGCACATCTTTCCCAAATCAAAGAAGAGAAACAGCTGTTCTTTGGGTCTGGTGGCAGACACACCCAGCCTAAACAAAGAACTCTGAACATGAGCCGCAATACATCAGCATATATTCTCTGGATCAAGAAAAAGTGAAATGAACCTTGTTAGGATTTTTAATCACTGTCATGAGCAGAATTATAGTGGATTGTGCATCTAGTATGAAAGCGAGAAGCCTACAGAGATAATCTAGTCTTTTCCCCAGAAAGCCTACTGCTTTCCAGAATAAATGGGAAAGTTGTAGCTTTACCTCTTAAGAACATTTATGTGGAGAACACAAAGGCACCACAAGTGTGCACATCACCCTGTCTTGCACACGTGCACTGTACCTCTGAAATCTCCAGCCCTAAGTCACTCAAGGCTGGAGTCTTCATAACTGCATCATGCATGCATGTCATGCTTCCCCAGCATAGAGAAGTCTGGGCAAGTCTGCCCTTTGCTAGGCTGGGGAATCCTAACACGCAGGCGTGATCATCATGCATGTGTATTAGGCTTCTTCAGTCTAGGGATAAGCAAGTGTTCTTGGTACTAGGCTGGGAAAGTCCAGGAGTGATGCACTGGAGAAGGGTGACACACCAAGGAGGTTTGTCACCCACCCTCCAGCCTATCACCCAACTCCAGAACACCACCCAGTGTGGATGCACCAGCCTCTAGCAATGCTGGTAAAATGCTAGTAAAATAGTTGGAGAGGTGGATTACTGGAGAACAGTTACTCATATTTACTCGAAAGTAATGCACATCCTGATTTTAGCTTGCAATTTTAAAATATTTACTGGCAGTTGTAACACACAGCTGCAAAGCAGGTGTACAATTCAGTTTTACTGAATACAAAATGAGTTATATGACAGTAACATGACAATATGATTTTTGGTAATTGCACTACTTTATACAACAATGGGTTTATGTTTCATTTTTATTACAATATAGTAAACTGTTAAACTAAATACTGACCTATGCTTGTGGTCACAATACTTTATTTATTTGAATCTAATATACTATTAAATCTAATGCACACCCTGAAAAGGTCCGCATTAGATTTGAGTAAATATGGTATTTTTCCCCTCACTGCAGCTAGCAGACAATGGGATCCTTCTACCTTGGCAAAAAAAGCCCTATTTATAAAGGCTGTGGTCAAAAGCAATTTGTCCATACCTTCAATTGTCATGTGGCAGCGGTAAACAAAGCTCCTATCTCAACATATCCCCAAATCCAGAGTAACCACCGGAGCAGGCCTCCTTGAGAGACTATGATATCGTGCTCGGCACTGCATACGCTGCATGCGAAGCACAAAAGCCTGGGTTGGATTTTTTATGAGGATATGCTGTTACCCAAGCAGCAAATCCCCCCTCTCCACGCCACTGAATGAGTCCAATGGAAAGGCAGAGCCAATACAATTGGATCCAGCTGCGTCGCAGAGCTGGGCTAAGGACAGGAACTCAACCTGTCTTGTGGGGCCAACCCGGGTCTCAAACGCTGGCCTGCTGGTTAACAGGCACAGCGTCTTAACCGCTTGCGCCACAGCCCACCGGAGCACGTAAGAGACTTTACGTGCAGTGGTGGGCTCCAGCAGGTTTGCACCTACTCTGTAGAACTGGTTGTTAACGAGAGACATGACATATAAAGTTTAAAAAAAGCCATTTAAAAGTGGCTGCCAGATGGGCTTAGAACCGGTTGTTAATTTCTTTGAATCTCATCACTGTTTACGTAAACCCATAGTTACTGCACCACCTAGAGAAAACCTATGGGAAATTCATATTGGAATCCAGAGTAAGATGATCTTACACCGGAGCAAGGACTCCCCGTAGTTACTCTGGATTTTGCCCATAGTTTCTTCAAAAGCTGCACCGTGGTGAGAGATCCCCTCCTTTAAAAGAAGTGAAAAATCAGCAATACATGCTACAGGGAACCCCTGCTTTTTGACAGTTCACCTTCCACCACTCTGCTTTTTCTGGATATTTCAGTTATAACTTGAACTCATTCATTCAATGCACACTCCACCCTTTGAACCATTCTCTCTTGTTCTAAAGGCTAAAATTGCCCTCACCTCATGTTGATTTGCCTATGATATGGCAATTCAAACTGTTTGGTGTGTGTCTGAAAGAGAGAGTGTATGTGTGCCAATTTTACCTCCAGGTCAATTCCCATTCTGAGGTGTTAATGAGAGTACATTTGCAGATATCTTTGTGTGTCAGTAGGAATGTGCAAAATAAAAGTGAGTGCCCAGTTAGGGAGAAAGCTGGAAAGCAAGCCAAATGAATGAACTAAAATAAAATAAAAAGGTATTTCAGTTTGCTAGTTTAAGAAGCATTGGAAGTAACAACTGTAAACACTGGATTTGGCTTTTCAACCATTTCCGCTTTTCAACACTGCTCTGCTCCCTAGTGTTGGGAATAAAAGGTTCCTGATAATTGGGCAAGAGGCACTCTTTCAAGTGGATATTCCTCTTTTATTTAGCAGGAGAAGAGTAACTGGCCCTCCTCACCCCAGCAGTCTTTTATAGTGGCTTCTGCTGGTCCTTCTTTTGTATCTTTTCAGATTGTAAGCCATTTTGAGGACAGGGAACCATGAGTCAATAATTTCATTTTCTCTAAAAAACCACTTTGTAAACTTCTCGTTGAAATGAGCTATATAAATACTGTTGATTGGTTGAGTAGGAGGAAAATGATGTAGGAAAGAGTGTGGGGCAAACTAGGGAGAGGTACAGCAGGCACACGTGAGTCAGAGAGCTCAGTACTGGGCCATGCCTCAGCAGGCTGTGGCGCCTATCTTGTTTTTGGTCATCCATGTACAGCTAACACTCTGTTCTTTACCGCTGAAGATGAGCCACATGCTCCATATTCTTCTAAACTGAGCACAGTATGAGGCTTAATTTTCAGAAGTGAATTTCAAAGGCATCTATCTGGACAGAATGTTACATAACTGACTTCTAGCCTGTGAACTGCTACAGGGAGAAGACCGAACCAGATGAGCATTAAACATTCATCAGCTTGAGTTAGTCAGACACTATATTGCTATTAATTAAAATCCAACACAGCCTCCATCAAAGAATTACAAGGGATTGGCAAGCTGTAATTTTCAACATCCATTGGCTACTGTTAAAAGCAGAGAACTGAAAACCATTTTTTGTATACTTGGGCACAATCCTAACCAACTCTCCAGCAATCTGTGTCACTGGGGCATATGCTGCTCCGTCCAGTTGGGGGTCAGTCACTAAGGTCTCCTGAAGATAAGGCAATTTTGTTCCCTTACCCTGGAGTTGCATTGTCCTTACTGCATTTGGAGCTGGAATTGTGTGCTCTGTGTGTGGGGGGGGGGGGTAGGTAGATAAGTAGAGAGGGGAGAAAATAGGTTTATAGCACTGATAAATAAAGTGGGGTACAGGACCTCCTTGGGGCATTAGGACCTCAGGTCAGGGAGTGTGACCTCAGGTCACAAGAGTATGGCATCTGCCATCTTGGAATCTAGCACTGGGTTTTCTTGGGAGTAAGTCTCATTGAACACAATGGTAATTACTTCCCAGTAGATATGGAGGAGCTCTGGCATCACAGTGACATCACATCCCAATTAGTTTAACAAGTGGTCCCAGACAGATTTTTAAGTGTGAAAGGTGGTCCCAGACTGAATGCCT
The DNA here is from genome assembly GCA_030015325.1 of Cryptoblepharus egeriae. Lineage (NCBI taxonomy): Eukaryota > Metazoa > Chordata > Lepidosauria > Squamata > Scincidae > Cryptoblepharus > Cryptoblepharus egeriae. The sequence goes on along the minus strand of JAREYC010000001.1, from coordinate 62,180,759 downwards.
GACTACCGTATATAGAGATACAGGAGAGGGGAGGTGCCTGTATAGAAAAAGGAGAGGAGAGGTAAAACTGCAAGCTGAAAAAGAATGCTTTGATTACCCAATAATAACCTACTTTCCAGTGCCAATGCAGCCACCCTGGAAGTAAGAGAACAAACATTTGCTTGTTGACTGCCCTGATGTTGTAGGATGCAGTGTGTGCCCTGTTGGCAGGGCTGCATTAGCCTTGGAAAGCTACTTAGGACTTTAAGTGTCATGATGGTGGAAACCCAGTATTTCCTACTTTTCAGAGGTAAAATTTTAAGAGTTTACAAAATACTGTATAGAGAAACTTGAAAGTCATTTTGGTGATGTTTCAGAATTGCTTTCTTTGGTGGGGTTATTTAGAAACCAGCAAACATGTAGTACCCAAAGGTTTCTTCTCTTCATACAGAATACTGAACACAAGATCAGAGCTGCGAACATCATAAATGTGCTAAAAAGACCCAGTGAGCTCAGTGAGAAAACTTCTGGGACTTCTGAGTAAATATAGTTAAGAAGTAATTAATATAAGAATATGAAGCCATTTCTGCCCAGTGTTGCTTATACATAACAGGGACCAAACGTGTATACACCTGTGGACCAGGCAGAAAAGGATTAATAAAAAAGCAGTAAATGGAGCAGATATTAAGTTCTGAAGAAAAAGGAAATAAGTTCTAGAATCCATCTGATCAGTCAGGGGTCTTTATTTCTTAGAAACCAAATAGGAACCCACATGAGTTTTTTATTACCTATAATCTCTCAAATCAGTCAGTTCCCCATTGCTAAAAAAAAGGAAGATGGAATCAAAATTCCTATTTTTGAGCACAGAAAGGCATCAAGCAAAAGATTGTTCTCAAGCCTGTGGTCTTGTGTTAAACGGGGTTTCTAAATTAGGAACTGACATTTCCCTGAACAGTCCCTCAGGGAAGCCTCAGTTACTAGGGTTGTTCGCATTGCCTCTAATTATAGTTTTCAACCACGGAGAGAATGGACAAACATAAATTACAAGATGGCTTGCCATTACCTAGTCAGCTTACAGGTCCCAGTTTGTAAAGAGATGGACCAGAATTCAAGCCTGAGAAAGCAAGCTCACTCACCTACACCAAGAATCCATAAAGCATGGAGCTTGTGCAACTTCCTGGGAACTCCAATAACTGAAGCCGCGGCTTGTGGCCTGTTCTGAGGCCAGGTGATATCTCCTTCATTGGAGATCGCTTCTGCATAAGTAGCCAAGATCAACCCACTGGTGGATACGTTGGCAGTGGTAGGGCCACAGATGGTAGGGAGAATTAAGGAAACACTGAGAGAGGGCAGATGGGAAGAAGGGAAAAGTGGTGCAAGGCAGGAGGAGAGGACAGAGATGAAAAGACAAGAGAAGCACCTTCAGATAGGGACAGACATCCCACAGGTCACTCAATAAGAGCGCCTTGCGGCAAGTGGCAGAGGGACTCTATTTAAAGGGTTGGATCCCACCTATCTAAAGCAATGACAGGCAGGTACAGCAGTTGCCGCACAAGGGCAAGAAAATCCAGATATTGTTATCGATAACTCCCCCTTTTTATAGAACATGTTGATAAATCACAAGAAAGCACCTTTACTGCATAGAAAAATGTTCAGTCATATGAGGTAGACCTGCCTCCATGGGAAGAGGTAGCAAGGATGCCACATTTCCAATTTTTTTAAATGTTCAACAATTATAGCACTTTTTAAAAACAGTCCTCTGTTGAGTACAATTTTTATTCTAAGGTACACCTTCTCCCAGAGGCCTGAGATATACACACAACTGAACGCATTGTTGGCGGCTGTGATGTAGGAGGGTTTGTCCCAGTTTGAAATGTCAAAAGTAAAGCAGGGAATAGAAACATGACCCTGGGTTTTTTTCCCTGTTCAAAGCATGATGTGGTCAAATTTGCAGCATCCCACACATAACGATATGGCACTCACACAGAAAATGCTGCACTGTTTTTGAGGCTGAGAACCAGCCACAACAAATCTAATCCTTCCAATAAAATTGCTGAAAGAGAATCTCCGTCTTACACACTGAAGCTCTGTGTTCATTCATTTTCATTCATTCCCATTTCTTATTAAGAACCCAAAAGGCGGATGTGACAAGTCCGGTCTCGTGGCATTTCTTGCTGTCCTCAAGCAGGTCTGGGATCTCTCTTCTACTCTCCAGAAAATGTTTCAAGTTCTCAGATAACTAGGCCAGATTTAAAGCTCAGCAGGTTTTATTTTTGACAACACTAGGAAAGGGCTCAATTACCAAGCTTGGATATGAAACCTTGTTTGCTCAGTTCTGGGTTCGAAGGGTGGTGACAGATGCTGAATATATTACACAGAAGTGGACAAGAGCTGTCATTGCTGGATGGGCTAGAGTGAGGTACAATGAGAGCCTTTGAACTACAACTCAATAGGAGCTCTGTTGTGATATCTCTAGTATAGTTTCTCTTTATCCCCAGCACATTCATTAGAATTTTTTTAAAAGATATGCCATGGAAACAAAGGAGAAGGGATTATTTAAATTCACGCCAACAGAAGTGTCAATAAAAACAATGAGAAGCTTATCTTGCAATCTATTTTTAACAAGAATGTTGACCACATTTTGAAAGAGAGGGGTATTGCTACAATATTCCTATCTAAGATATAAAAGAAATTTTGCATTTATTAGGTTAAATCAATATTCTAAGTACAGCTGTACCTTGGTTTTACAAGCAAAATTCATTTCGAAAACATGCTTGTAATCCAAAACACGTGTATATTAAAGCAAATTTTCCCATAAGAAATAATGGAAACTTAGACAATTCATTCCACAACCCAAAAATACTCATATAAAAATGATAACAATACTGCTGATGGGATGCAGTACTGTACCACTGATTAAGGAACGCCTTCCACACTCCCTCACACAGATCTCACACACACACAACTTCTACACTCCAACACACTCTTACAGATAAGATTTAAAAGCTTTCATTTTAATAAGCCCAGGTTCTCTGCTACCAAGGAGGTTGGGGTAAAAGAGGCTGTGGAGTTTGTACTGGTGGCCATCGAGGGAGCTTGGGACATTCTCCACCACCAACATAAGTGGCGGAGCAATGCTTTGCCATTTCAGTTGGCGGTAAGGGAACCCTGACTGTGGCAATGCCTTACTCATTATGCAAGGCACTGCTCCTTAACCAAAATACTTGCAATCCAGGTTACTTGTTAACCAAGGTACCACCATATATGTTTATAAGATAACAGTAATTTGAATAGAATAAATGTATCTATGTGTATAGTATGTACTAGCAAAATTTACCTGCCATTGCAGGAGTAAAATTTCAACAATATTTGTGGGACTGGGCATGGCTGGGCACTGGGAGGCAGGCAGTGGGCACTGGTGAGTAGGGGCACTGCTGGGCATGGACAGGCACTGGGCATCGGAGGCTATCGGGGAAAGTGGCAGGCAGCAGCAAACATCAGGCATTCCTACTGGGCATTACTGCGCAGCAGAGACCACTGTGGACCACCGTGCAGTGGGGGCACCCTAACCTTCCTGTGCACCATCCCCCCTGTGCACCATTCCCTCCTCCATGCACTATCTCCCTCACATGCTTCTAGGTCCAGGGGTTATGACTGGATGTTGATCAGTCCATGTTCAATGGGGCGAATACTTTCATATAGGGATGATAAAGCATTGTGCCCCTTTGCACCCCCTTCGAATTTCCAAAAATTGGTTCTTAGTTGGTGCTTCCATCACAGAAGGAACATCCTCCTCAAATTTCACACTTCTAGGTCCAGCGGTTTTAGATAGGCATCAATTTGTCAGACAGTGAGCGAGTCTGTCAGTGACTTCAGTTTTATATATGTATTTGTTTATAGAAATAACATACAACTTATCTTTTCATTTTGCTCATCAATACAATGCATAGGCCTGCAACCCTAGAATAGTACAGAAGCCAAGAAAAAGCCCCAGATCTCATGTTGTCAGGGTGACCATATGACCAGAACAACCCGGATTTGTCTGGATTTTTAGCCTCCTGTCCAGGTGTCCTACATTTTGGCTTCATTTTTGAACTTCGCAATGGTGCACAATACACCATCATGTCATATGTTGTTGGATTCGTATTGAAAAGCAAAAATCAGTTTTGAGATATCCTATCAAAAGTTATGGCCAAAACCCCGAAAAACAAAAAATATAAAAACAAAAAAATACATTTTTGGCAGTTTTTTTTAATCAGGTAGGAATTTTGGCCTTGGGGTTCAGGAATTTTGGGTTTGGCATCTGGTCACCCTGCATGTTGTCCCCTATATACAAGGATTCCTCATCTCCAACCCCCACCCAGCATAGAAGTCCTGCAGTCAAAGAACTATAAAGCCAAGAAAAAGCCCCATAACCCATGTGGTCCCTAAACGGTCCTGTCCCTCCAAGAAAACATTTATTTAAAAATACATTTAAAGCACAAACCCATCCATGATTTCTCCAAAGAGAAGCATTTCTCCCCACCCCTACACAATAACTTTGTAGTAATTTGTTTTGTAATAATTTGCCTGATCCAAAATAGAATATTCTCTAACTCATGCCAAGTGATGCCAGAAGACCAGAGATGGGAAGCAGGCTCTAGGACTCTGCAATGGGTGGGCATGAACTTCCTTGCCAAGACAGAGAAGACAGAAGGCTTAATTTTCCCCCTTGTAATGCAAAACGGGATTGCTGATGGCCCCATGTTCTTGACTTGACCTGACTGGACAAGACTGCCTATAGGGAGGGGTGAACACTCAAAACCAAAACTGTGGACATCCATTGGAAGGATAAGAGGTCTGTGAAAAATGCTAGGAGGGTGCAAGATGCTGGCTCTGTAGGGGCCAACACCCATACTGCCCCCCACTAGATAAAGGCCTGATCCGCAGGTATGAGGCATGAGTTTGGGATTTATTTGTAGGATCAACAGAATATTTGAAGCCCTCCACCAGAAGCATGGTATGCCTATTGTGTAAAAAAAACTGATGGCAATTTTACTGCCCTTTCAGAATGCCATAAGATGAAAAAGATTGAAAAATCACAGTGCTACCTCTTCCATTAAAAGGAAAAGTTTAAAAATTGTTCTTTCTAGTTGATGGCAAATTTGAGGGTCCTGGTTTGTGGTTAAAACATGCAAACCCTTTTTCACCTTAATAATTCAGCCATTGAGTCCTTATAGCCTCCCTCCCATCGCTGGACATCTCTCATTCATAAGAATGAAGGAAAGCAACATCCTTCTTTGATAGCATGCCAAAATTGTTGTGCTAGATTTAGAGTTACCAGGAATGCATCCTGGCCTTATTTTGGCTTAGGAGAGATTATAGCACTTCCTGGTGTAGTTCCAGGAAATACTCAGATCCAATAGCAGAGGAAGAAAAACTAAATTTTTTCCTACTTCTCACTAAGAAGAACATTATAAATTAGCCCTATTGGGCATTCACATAAGTTGGCATCAAAGCCAATTAACATAATCAAAAGCATGTTGGCTGAAGAATTCCTGCCCATGAACGTGCCAGGATGACTACACAGTGACGTTGCATTTTGTTACCCTGAAATGAACCCCCCAAGCCTTAGCATAATCTCATAAACAGGAGATGCTACAGTATCTTGATGGACATCATCTGACAGCACAGAATGTCCTTAGCTGTACTTACATAATATTTTTTAAGTGATAGGAAAGGAATGACAAACCATTTGGAAAAAAAATACCCACAATACATATAAAAATTTTAGGCTTGCGTAACTCCCAAGTGACATTTAGAATATTTTCCCAAGCAGCAGAGGTTCTGAGTGCCTTTTGATCAAGGCCCAAAAAAACATTTGAGACACAACCCTATCCTTCTTTTTTGCACTAATGAATTTATTCCCTTACCTCGGGACTACATTGTGGCAGCATCAGCATTGGAAAGTTAAATTGGATTGGGCCCAAAATGTTCTTTTCGTCCTTGATCAAAAGGCACTCACAATCATTACCGTATTTACTCAAATCTAATGGGCCATTGAATCTAATGCGCATCCCTATTTTAAAAGGCTTGAGATTTAAAAAAAAAGTTTATTGGGAGTTATAATGCGCAGTTGTAAAGCAGGTACAAAATTTAATTTTACTGCATTTAATATTGAGTTGTTATAATAATAAAATGACAATGGGTTTATGTTATGAATTTTACATAATTGCAACACATTAGACAGCAATGGGTTTATGGCTGCAATCTTAAAGATAATTTCCTGGGAGTAAGACCCATGGAACACAATGGGGCTTACTTTTGAGTAGACGTGGTTAGGATTGTGCTGCATGTCACATTCTAATCACAATATAGTAAACTGTTTAATAAAATAATAAAATATCTGTACTTATTCAAATCTAATGCGTAATTGAATCTAATGTGCACATCAATTTTGGAGTCTAAATTAGGCTGAAAATGTGGAGCATTATATTCAAGTAAATAGGGTATTCTATATTTCACTTTTAGGAAGGCAAGATTGTCAATGTTTACATCTGGCTGTCATTCATTGTCATTCTCATTGCATACATGTAGCACCTACACTAGAATAAATGTCATTCATCCATTTACACAGTATCTCCAACTAAATTATGCACAAATTATAATGCAGTTCCCTCTTTACATTATCTTGGTGTTAGTAAATCACTTGTTTCCAGTGAAAAAGCTACCCGGGAGTGATAGGAAATTATCTCCTCTGATATAGCAACAAACAACAAGCAAACCCATTCTGCCAGTGGCTATACTCCATATGGTGTTCACCATCTCACTGAGAACCACTTTTGTTCCATCACATCATAACTGACCAGTTCATTCCAACTTTCTCCCATCTATACTGCTACCGATGCATCCAACTGAAGCTAAAAAGCTCTTGAAATATGAAGCTGCATTCATGACTACAAGTCTATTGAACCTTAAATAGCCTAGGCCTACTCTGGATAGCAGGTGTGCTTCAAGATCTTCCAGCCCTGCTGTCAGAGATTTCGAGGTAGAAATACAATCGATTAAACCCTTATAATGCAATGACATGTTATTGCTCACTGAGGCACACAAAAAACGTTTTTACACACAAAAAACGTTAGCACCCCAATACTCCCATAACAGCCCCCCCCCCAAAAAAAATTTTAACATCTTCAAGAGATCTTCAAGGCCTCCGAAAGCAGGGTGACCACATGTTCTGTTTTTCCAGAACACATCCTCTTTTTTAACCTGGTGTTTTTTGGGGAAAAAAAATCCTTCTTATCCACTTTTGGTCACTGAACAATGAGTCTTCTTCCACAAAGAGACCTAACTCTGAGGTTAGGTCCAGCTCAAAGTCTTATCGGAGCAAGCCATCTATATGTGATGGGGAAGTAATAATACAGCCTATTTAAATAATATCTAACAGACCTCTCCCTTCCTCTCTCCCTTTATCCCCCTCTCTCCTCCAGTAATAAATAAAACTCAACAAAGACATATAGGCCTCTGATTGAGGAGGGAAAAATGGAAGAGTTCCTTTAATACAATCTAATACAGGAACTACTTTTTAAAATCCCACTGTTATTTTGAAACGTGGCACATAAAGTCATCTCCAAATATTGCTCCATCAGACTGCCCTTTAAAAGTCCCAGACCAAAAGCCATAGATCAAGCAAATATACATTTGATGCTCTTTGGCAGTCAGTCTTGTATATGCTCCCTTCCAATACCAGGTGTAAATCCTTTATGCATGCAGAAGAGGACGTGCAATAAACATTTCCCAAGGATTCAATGACATGGAGAAATCCGACAAAGAATACAATGCTATTTAAATATTACCATCTATCCCTAATATAGCTCACAGGTTTTGTCCATTACAACAGACCCTACATCCTACAAGTGATCTACTTGCTTTGAGCTTTTTCTCTCTCTCTCCCCCCTTTCCCTTTCTCCATCCGACACTGCATCATCTCTTTTCTTGGACGGTAGGCTCTGCTTTACCAATTTCAGGATGCACACTACTGTTAAGTGACAAAAAGCTGACAGTGTTTTTGACAGTGTTTATCTTCAACACTGTTATCTTCAGTGTTATCTTCAGTTTTTGACAGTATTTATCTTCAAGAAGCTATTACAGAATGAACACATAAGTCAAACACTTTGAGTGTATCTCTGGAGTTCTGCAAGTTTTGGTCATTATTCCAAAAACCAAATCATTATTGATACCTTAAGTTCACTTCTTTGCCTCACAGACATGAAATTGATACAACTCAATGTATTCCAACCAAAATTTTAATTTCTATGGAAAAACTAGGTGACAAAACCATTGAAACCAAAGTTTCAAATCTACTTCAACGTATTCCAAAATGGATCTAGGATGATAAAATTTGGTTCTGCTCCAAAGGAACTTTTGTTGTTTCCTCTCACAAATTTCTCTTCACCATTAAACACACACCATCAACTGACCTGTAGAAAGCATCTCTGACTGAAAATGTCAAAAGGTCTAGGCAACCACTACGACAGTGAAGATGTGTCGCTGTCATTCAAATGCCCAATGAAGAAGTGTCGCTCTGTTAGACACCATTGTCAGCTGTCACCTTTAAAGCCAAGTATCTATTCTCAGCTGTCCTGGTTCCTGCTACCATTAATAACAGGACTGATAGCAACCACTACCATGCCCACTCCCAGACACTGATCCTGGTCACACCACAGCTCATATTACAAACCTAGATGTGCTTAAAATATATGTCAGGGTGGAGAATTGTGAACTAATGTCTAACAGAAAGCAGCTGTATATACTTAAAGGGCCAAAAAGGCACCCACTAACACAAGAAGGGACAACTAGATATTGACAGAAATGGACAAACCCTGACCCGGGGCTATTTGTGGCCCTCAGGAATCCCCAGTTTGGCCCACAGAGAGCCTCCTGTCTCCAGTGAGCTCTGACCCATTGGAAATTGTTGGATCCCTCACTGGCCCACAGAGGTTATATTAACACACACCCTCATTGCTTCTGAACAAACATACGTCTCCATGTATTTCCGGCATGGTCAGTAGGTTTTCACTGTGGAAGAAGTCTGTGGCAAACTGCTTGCAATTCTTATGTGATTCTACAGGCCTGCATTATAGTTCTTGTGTTTATTATAAATATGCTCAGTAGAATTCATTCATTAATATACGTTCCATCCCATATGTATTCATTTATGTAAATGCATTCAAATTCAAAGTGTTAATTAATTCTTTTCCCAGCCTCCAACATAGGAAGATGATTGGCCCTCAGCCAAAATGTCCCCCCCACCCCCGTTTTCTGGTTGTTAGAAGTCCATGACTGGGACTATCTCATAATCCTGTTTTAGCTCCATATGGCAATTTTCTGTACAAGAAATAAACACGAGGTCAGGAGATTCTAACATACTATACTCCTAAAGTAACACTGAGTTTGGTCCTAAAACTCAATTCAGTATACATTTATTTGGATTAAGCTCTACTGCAGTCCATTGAACATTTGTCAGTGGGACAAATATTACTCAATGGGACCTAATTCTGAGTAAACAGACATACAGACTTACATAAGAAGAGCCTCCAAAGGGCCATCTAGTCCAGCTTCTTGTATCACATAGTGGCCCACAAGATGCTTCAGGGAGCACATATGGCATTTGGGAGATATATGGGAGGACACCTGGCATTTTGTCCACCTTTTCACAGACCCCTCATGACTTGTAACCCATAATGGTCCTTTCCTCTAGAAATTTGGAATAAAGATTCTTATAAGGAATTCGAAATAAGGAAAAAGGATTCTGATTTTGAAACTGAACTTCAACTTATTGTTGTCACCAAAATCTTGGTTCTGCTTTTTAAAAATGTTCCTTATGTTCTGAATGGAAGTACTGAAAACATGTAAGCTATGTTTACTCAAAGACTAGAAACAAAACGGAGCCTGAGAAAGTTCAGGAAGATCTTCTCGATGACAACTATATGAATCAACCAAAGGGGAAAAAAAAACCCAGTTAAGATTTAACACAGAAGGCCAAGCATTTGTGGAATGTAATATTAGTGTGTCTGGCTGGGGATTTCTCAGCTGAGGACAAGAGAAGAAAGGGTTTGAGGAGTAGGCAACTTGTAATGGCAGCACAAAGTGCTGCTTAAGCTTTGTCAAAGAATTATATTTCTGTCACACAAGTTAAGACTATCATCAGAACACAGGTGCAAAATTGAGCCAAAACATAGATAGTTGCATGATGCAAGATCTAGTGATGAACTGCATGTAGAAAATGGTTGTCCCAAGTCAGGCAGATATTCTACAGTACCTTAAAAAACACTGTTAATGGAAGTAGTTCACACTTCCCATTAGGCACTGAATAGCATGGTCCATCAACATCTAAGGCAGGAAACTGACTCCACCAATTCTGTATGCTAAAACCGTCCTCCTCACTGACATTAGCTCCTCACAGGCATTAGCCCCACAGGCATTAGTCCTCCTCACAGAAAAAAGCCCTGAAACTATTGGCTACGAAACAAGCAGTACCGCTTGCTCCCAAATGTGGCCATCCTGGTCTAGAGATTTTGCACGGAACAGTACGTTCTGCTTCTATATCTATCTTTTTCTAAAACACACCAACAAGCTTGTCATAGAGTTAGTAAGTCAAAGAAGAATGACACTTTCCTGGGAGTAAGATCCATTGAGGCTTACAATGAGGCTTACTTTTGAGTAGACATGGTTAGGATTGTGCTCGCTCTCTCCCAGGGAACACAACATACTGTAATTTGAAAATAACATGTTAATACAATTTTTTAACTGAAAGGTAGCACATAAATATGAAAGAAAATATTAGGATCATGTTATGAATTTCTCTCAAATGCAAAAAATGAAACAGTGTTTTGCCCCTTCAATCTAGTCACATCATCCTCATGCAAAAAGTCCTTGCTCTTTATCTGAACATTTGTGGCCCACATATGTTATAGGAGATGTTCTTCCCATGGACAATTGCGAATACTCATCCTGAATAGCCAAGAAATGGCTATTACAATATATCATAGACAAGGATCTGACAAATACATATAGCAAGGCTTGCGTTTGGCATCTTATGTATTAAAAAGATACACTACTGCAGGTATTTTCTGTTTCCCTCAAAATGTTATCAGAACCAAACGTTCCAAAATGAAACCATTAAGCCACAATACAACCATACAAGAAGTCAACAGCAGCCAAAAAGAAATCAATGACTAGCACCATGATAAGTATTGTATACTCAGACAGTTACTTTTCACTTAACATCTGAATGTACTCAAGGAAGTCACATAATAGTTTTGCTGGATGCAATCTCTGGCATATGATCAACTGCAAGGAATTAATGCGATCATCCAAAAAGGAAGAAGATAAATCTATGGAGATCCAATACAATTAAAATGTTGAAATTGGAAGGATAACCCATCAGGCAGATAGTGGGGCTAGAGGGAAGGAAACACTGAACTGGACGTTCACTGTTCAGTTACCCATGCATAATATAGGGTAACCCTATACAGACTGCATTAGAGAAGCCATTCAGACTTACTGCTTACAATCTGATAACATTCAAAGCATCAGACGTCTGCCACAGAACCAGCAAGAATTAGGTTACAGTTCCCACCAAGTCTAGATATGTTTACCACAAGAAAGCTTGATATCCTCTATCAGAAAGTGGAAGAGAAAAATGCTGACAATCCTGCTTCCTTTTAGACCACAACTGACATTTTAGAGAGAATGAATCTTGTTGGCATCTAGAAGAAGGTGCTTTGTGCCTGATATAAGCACCTCTGGATGTCACAGGCAACTACTGGACTTCAGTAGGAACTGAAAGAGGCGAGGTCAAGTCCCAGCTTTTTAAATACAAAGTTTTTCCAAATTAGCAGCAGAAACCTGTCCTTTGACTATAAGATGCAAACATCACTGTGATCACAGCAAATAAAACCCATCTAAATTTTTAAATATTTCTAAATGCATCAAGAAGACTCCAGTTTTGTGTGTGTACACATGCATGTGTACAAGTACACATACTCCTCAACTTTTCTGGTTTAGGTTTTTTCTTCTTGTATGGCTTTGTTTATTCATCTCAGTCTGTGACCAATGACTTTTCCATGAGCTCCAGTGTAGTAAAGCATAGTTTTGATCCAAGGTAATGTAGGTTCAAATCCACACACAAACATGAGGTGCACTGTGCAAGTTGGTCCAGTCACTGACTCTTATTCAGCCTGCCCTATTTCAGAGGACTGATGCAATAACAACAGGAGAGAGGGAAGGACCATGTAGAGCTCCTTGGAGAAAGGGTGGGAGAAAGATCCAATGCACACATATTTTCTCCTTCCTCCTGTCACTTTCTCAAAGACTGCAAACAAATGCTCTAAGCAGCAACAATGACTCATTGTTAAGCCATTAGTGGAATAATCAGAGCTAAGAAGACAAAGTTTGCATGTATTCAAGCACAAAAATAATGGCGAAAAATAATCTCTGCAATGTTTAATGTGTTGATTAAAAACCAATGGAAATCAGGTCTTTGCATATCTGCCACATGAGATCTATCCTCTCCCCAGATAGCCCAGGCAAATCATGAAGCATGTAGATTGTGCAGCACTGAGCAACTGCAACAATTCCTTCCACTCCCCAATTCCCATACATATATACAAAGCTAATGTTAGTAGACAAAGTGCATTTCCCCACACAGCTGCCTGTTCCAGTAGCATCACATTAGTCTCACACAGGCAGCTCCTATTTAGACTAATTTTGACCTAGCGGAGTTTTAATAAAAGTGAGTCATGGTAGGCAACCAGCAAATATCCTTCTGCTGCTTACATCCATATTAGTTGTACTAAGAACTGATGAGTAAGATGCATGCACATGTGACTGTACACAAAACTTCATGTGTATAGAAGAGGCCTCTCTAAACAGAAAAGAGAAGAAAAGGCAGGCAGGTATACAGAACACTTATCTTCCCACCAAAATACTACTGAACTTTTGAACAGGAGATTAACAGGTACTCGGTAAATAACAGGTACTCATTCTGCCCTGAGGTACTCATGTCTCAAACCACTGACCTGCCAACCTTCAGGTTGACAAGCACAGCATCTTTAACCACTAAACCACTGCGGCCCTTATAAGGCACAATATAGGATATGGTAAAGATGGACTCAATTGGATAGAAGTTGGAGAACTTTGGAAAGCTTTAAGCAGGGAAGGATGGGAAGACATAACTGAAGGATGTGGACCCAGAAAGTGGATACACAGCAAGCTTGAGCAGTGAGAGAAGCATTCGTATCATGGGGAAGAGACTGAACAGCACAGCAGTTTTGAAAATCTGCTGAAACTCCACAGTCTCATCAGAGAATCCACCAAAGTGTATAAAGTTTCATACATTGTTCCTTAATAAACTGGAGTTGTACCTTCAGAGAATCAAAAAATGAAAATGCAGATAGTGGGAATCTCCTGTATTCAGTCTCCAATTCCCCAACATCATTTAACAAAAAGACATTTGTAGATATTCCATGGGTGGCCAGTTGTCTCGTTACCCACAATTTTGCTGCTCCTGAGTGCAAGCAACAGCATTCTTTGTCCGCTCTCCTGCCGCAGTGGATAAGGGCAAGCAAGCAAGCAGACATATGCCTGCCAGATGAATAAGGCAAGGGAGGAAGCCTTGCCACTCCACTCTTTCTGTAGCTTACCCAGAACTGCTCTTGATGAGCATCTTCCCCTGTCCATGTTGGTCCTCTTTCATACAAAGTGTGCTGCACTCCCAGCATGTTCCACTCCTGTTCATTTGAAACAGAAGCAGCAGGAAGGAGGAGGCAACACACTAAGAGTGGTCCTAAGTAAGCAAAAGGTGGTGGAGGAGGTTCCAGATTGCTTTTGCCTGACCACTCTTGCGTGATGGCACGTTTTCCACTCCCACTTCTTCCTCAGGCAACACTGGAAAATGGAAATTATTTAATTTCCTGAGACTAAATAAATCTAAGTGGAAGACTAAGACTAAGGTAAGTTGTGGAACAGGAAAAACCAAAAACATGCTTTTCAAGCCTTTGAATGTCTTAGAACATCTACCCTCTTTCCCCTGATTCTGAAATTTCCTCTCTCTGCTCCTAATCTGAATTCCCCATTGCCATCCTATAGATCTTACCCCCAGTCAGCAGTGCCACTCCAACGCTACCACAGGCCGCTGCTTTGATGATGTTGGTCTTCACAAGACTGAAATGTGGTTTACGGCATATTTTCAACAGGTGGAAGCCAGTTTAGATTGGGCTGTAAATCATGCTGCAATGCTAAGCTCACTTACTAGAGATCAATTTATTGCTTTATCCCATTTATTTCTGAAAAAGTAGTTTTATTGTAAACTGGTCTAAATGGGTGGCACACTAAACTGGTGATCTTCATCACCAAGCAATACAGGCAGTAGCAATAATCCTCACTGTGGCATCTATAAGGCTTCAAGAATTGTGCTGACAAAGAAGCATCTGAAGCCATTCCTAGATCAAGTTCAGACCTCCTCATTTGGCTGCTCATTTGGCCATAGGCTTCACTGCAGAAGCAGTGCAAGAGCTAAATAGGAATAAAAAGTCCCATCTTAATACATTCCTAGAAGTGAATCAGTAATATCTCAGTCATTCAGAAAATACACTGAGAGCTATGTCCATCCACACAACTTAAATCATAATTATTTGTTTGCTTAATTATATCACAGTTAAATGCCAGAAAATTTTACAATATTGTACACTACCCAAGCTTTTGCAAACCTGTCCCTGCAGAATATAAGAAGTGGGTTCTTTTTTTAATGATCTGGTCATACGCTGAATAAAAATAGTAATTCTCTATGTGTTTCTTAGTGTTCATTAAGGATTTCCTCTAAAGACCACATGAAGTAAGATCAAGGTAAGTAATGATTCGTAAGGTCTTCCTACCAAGTTCCGCGGTAAAAGAACATGCTTCATTTGCACAAACACTCGAGTCAGCTATTAGGTGCTTTCCTGTCTAGACTCTAGACCAAAATATGACAGAAACAATGGAAACAGACAGACAAGTAACTGCATTATGTCTCCCTGTATCAGTGTTATACTTTACAGCAATTCTACATAGGCCTATATCCAGTGATGGGATTCAAAGAAATTAACAACTGGTTCTAGGCCCATCTGGCAGCCACTTTTAAATGGCTATTTTTAAACTTTATATGTCCTGTCTCTCATTAACAACCGGTTCTATAGAGTAGGTGCGAACCTGCTGGAGCCCACCACTGCCTATATCCTAAAGTGAAATTAAGCCACTTGCTCCGGAGCAGTTAAGATGACTTTCCATAACACTAGAGGGTAACATCACTGCATGGACCCATAACTGCTATGGATTTTGCCCAAATGCACTTTCACTTGTGCTAAAAAAGAAATTGAAGCTGAAATGCAGAGGAATAACAGGCCAATAACAGGCTATGTAGCTCCATTTCCACAAGTGGCTCCAACTTGTGGTGATATTCTCTATATGTCAGGTACTTGTTATTATTGGCATCCTTCAGTCTCGAAAGACTATGGTATCGTGCTCTGATTGGAGGTCCTGAAACAACATCCAGTGTGACCAAAGAGGCCAACCCGAGAGTGGCAATCCCCTCCACACTGAGGACAAACAAATTCCGTCCCCTGCCCAGGTCCCAGGTTTCGCTGCTTTCGGGTCTGTCTCTGCTTCAGCCTGCCGAACAAGTGTCTCTTCCAGTTGGAGAAGGCCATGCTGGGTCTTTTGCCTCCACGCTGAACGGTCAGAGGTCAAGGTTTCCCAGCTGTTGACGTCCATTCCCAAGGCCTTTACATCCCTCTTGCAGATGTCCTTGTATCGCAGCTGTGGTCTCCTTCTTGGGTGCTTTCCATACACACAGTATATGGGATCACCAAATATACATGTGGCACAAAACTCAGTAAAAATCTTGTCATTTACATTGTCATTTTACGTTTAAGTGTTCATGTCTGGTATAATGTTAAAACCAACAGATGAGCATTTAAGGTAAAACACCAAGTTCAAGAGTGACGAATACGAGGTAAATGCTCTTTTAGCCACTGTGGGGAAGAAAGGGTATCAACTACTTCCTAAAGATGGACAAGAGAGCCATGAACTGATGTTAATGAAAACCGAATACTGTACTATTATATCTGTCAAGAAATTTAACCTTTCATCCTACTTTTGGTTTGCAAAGCTGTTTTCATTCATTTTATTTCCTGGGAAGTTTTATTGTGCTTTTCCTAGTAACTCAAAAATGGCTCACAATGCAAATATAAAGCACAGTGAGGTACAATTAAATTATCAGTTTTAACAGTCAGTAGCAATGATACAATTAACACAATGATAAAGTTAACCTAATATTCAAGAAATTAAAAAAAAACAATCAATTAAAAAATAAAATATATTAAAAACAGAGTTTAAGAAGAGAAAGCTTTGCAAAACAAATGTTTAATTTCTCTGCTTTTCTGCATTGGTCTTGAAAAATCCTGTCCATTCTTTCCATGCTATTGTCCTAATATTTTCATAGTGGCTAGGATTTTCCCACCCTTCTACTTATTTTAGTTCTTTCAGCCATCATCATCATCATCATCATCATGGTTTAACACTGTCATCCAGATTCTACCTCTACACATGCACATCATGTTCCTAGATCTCAGCAAGTGTGAACAACTTCTGGCTACTATTAAAAAGAAGAGTATGGGAAAGAAGAAGGTGTAGTTGTCAGAATGGCTTCAAAACATAGGAAACACTTAACAAGAAGAGTGGGAACAAAACGAAAGGTCAGTGCTATTTAAACCAAGACAAGGACAGAGATGACAACAATGAGTATGGAAGAATTCCCAGGACTCATTATGCTACTTTGTCCTATACCCATGCACAACACAGTTATTGATTATTTTAAAGTATAATTCTCTGTCTCTGCCAGTACTTTATAATGCATCAGGTAAGTGTCACAATCACTGAACTCTGGCTTATAAATGAAATCTTAGTGATTGCAAATTTATTCAAGTCCCATGTAAGTCATACCTAATTCTCCCCAATGTCAGAAATTAGGAGACATCTCCTGGCCACTACTGCTTACACATTTTCCAGAATCTCAATCCTGGCCAGCTTGTGGCATATTTATTTCAAGGCTAAAACTTTAAAAAGCCTGACAAGCAGGGCTGACTAAAGGTATTGGGCTGCCTTATGCCATCATCATGCTGGCTGTGATATCACTGCAGATACCTCTGAACCCTCCATCTCATATCTCCTTCCATCACAGCAGGAGATACATACTGGGATCCCAGAATTCTCAGCATTTATTGCTTAAATCCTACAAGAAGGGGTGATGTAAGTGAGCAGATTTGCTATGTTCCAATCCTGGCTCCCAAAGTGCAGCAATCTGGTGTCCAAACATCCACTTCCATTGCTCCTTCATTCAGGATAGAGCAAGATAAGGGAGAAAGAATGCTACACTGCATGGACTGGACTGCAACAATCTCACTTCTCCCTCTCCGCAGATTCGTACACAGGTAATGTGGAGCATTGTGGAGTGATTTCAACATGGTCACATTTACTGCTTTGAATATTTGACAGCCGCACAGAACAAGCGGTAGGTAAGAAAGAAAGCTCCATTTGTAACAGAGGAGAAGGAGTGGAAGATATGAGCATGAGTTTTATCCCTTGCACATGCACACCCTTGAACTGTTTGGTCCAAAACTTAACAAGAACTGGAGAGGGTGCTGCGGTCAGGATGTTTTCCATTTCCATGTTTTCCAATCCATTTTCTGGATTGTGCCAGAGCTAGGAATGTCTTCCCATGACAGATCGGGATTGACAAACTCAAACCCTGTGGAGCCAGTTGCAAACTAGCCAAAGTTCAAAGTCTTGGAGCTGCACATCTGGCTGGTTAGCTCAGCCAACCAGAAACGCCACCTAGAACAGCTGGAGGGATTCACCTGGCTCTTCCCTTAGCACACCTCCAGTCACCTTCAGAAGGGTTTAACGGCACTGAGACCATGGATTTCATTATCTGCAGGGGGTCGTAAAAACAAATCCCACATATACTGAGAAACAAATCCACATATGTTCACCTGTAAGACAGAACAGAGAGCAAGAAACCATCTTTGCAAGACAAAAAATGTCTTTTGTTACTTATTAAAGGGAGGTGGTTTGGAAAAGGACTTAGAATTACAGTTGTAAGTAAGAATGTACATGACACAGAAGAATGGTAAATGCTGCCTTATAGAAAATTTCTGTTTCCTCCTACGAGATAAAGTTACACAACACTATGTTTATTGTGATGGCATTTTTGTAAGAGTTGTACTGTAGTGCTTTTCCAGACACCGTTTTTGCAGAAGTTACCAATTTGCTGCACATGGTTTCTGCTCTCTCTCCACCCACAAGGCTCTATTATGCATTTTCTCAGCACTCAGATCTCTAAATTGTCTACAATTGAAATATAGTGGCCGAGTGTAATTTCCACCAACTGGCTAAGCTAGACACTTTTTCCAGCCCTAGAAATGGCTCACCCCCAAGAGATTCTCTCCCCCCCCCCCCTCCCAAATAGAAAACATAGTGCAGTGATTCCCTCTTGTGAGTGGTGGAAGAACCATAAAAACCAGCCAAGCAATCTATCAAGTCCTTGTTAAAAGCCCACCATACTATCAAATGTCGAGGAAGCCACAGGCAAAGAGTTTGATAACCACCGGCTTAGTGTTTTTGATTCACTTTCTTTTTAAGTTCTGCTTGCCTTAAGGTTTTGAAGGTCATTGGCCAGACTGGAGAGCTACTTCTGGTCAAGCCCATGAACACAGAAGAGTGCAAGAGCTCTTCTGCTTCTCCCCACACACTTGGTGCACTGACCCTGCCTCTGGGGCTAATATAGATGTCCAGGAAAAGCCAACAGGCTGACAGGCAGGCATATTATCACTCCCTCCAATATTATAACTTTGCATTAAGTATTCAGATCAGGGTGGTTTACCAGTGTGGCTCTTAACATAACATTGCTAGCTCTAAAAGGAAAAGGTGTCCCCCATAGGCTACACTGCTAGTCAGTGCTGGATTTACATATAAGCTAAACAAGCTATGGCTTAGGGCCCCATGGGGCTCTCATGGAGCCCCCCAAAATTTAAACTGTATTTCAGTTCAACAATGACTTTGATAAAATATATATTTTGTTATGTGCAAATGGCTTTAGATACCTATTAGGTCAATAAATTACCATATAGCATATATTCAACACAAAAAACAGCAACAATTTGTTGTTGACAAAGGACAACTGGACATATAAAGGGCCGCATTACCTTCAATAGCTTAGGGCCTCATCAAACCTAAATCTAGCCCTGCTGGCTAGTCATGACACAACTGCAAGGACCAAATGCTCATCCCTGTTTCTAAGCCTTTAGAGCGAGTGTTGTCCAAAGACACTTCTGTGGTCATGGGACCAGTTTGACTGCCAAGGGCACGAGGAACGCTGTTTTTACTTTCCCACTGGGGTGATACTTGCACTTACATGCTTTTGAACTGCTAGGAAGAGCTGGGCTAAGGACAAGCGCTCAACCCATCTTGTAGGACCCTACCTTTCACTTGTCTTTCTACTTGTATACATAACAAATTGGGTTTTTTCCATGTAAAGATAGTAAAAGCAACACAAACACATGGGGGGATAAAGTGATTCAGCCAGTAGTGAAATTCAGCCAATTCTGTAACATACTGTGTGCTTTTATATGAATAACACAACAGGAAGGCAAGCCAAGTATTCATCACTGAGAGCCTTGCTGCAGTATTCTCAGGTGTATTAATGTGAGCATCAAACTCTGCTGCAAGTTTTAATTTCAGAACTGTTTTAATTCCAATTCACCTCTCATCCTCTCCATTTTCATTATTAAGAACCGCAACACCATTCAAGACTGCAATGTCCTTGAGGCAAGGGTCATTTCCTACAGTGCATTAGAAATATTACTGTCTCACAGCCCAATGCAGAGTGTATTGTGCCAAAAACAGAGCAGGTGCTCCATGTATTTGGAGGTGTTGGGAACCAGACAGCCCTGAAAAGGTAAGTAAAACATTTTTCTTACTTCTCCAGAGACTGTTTGGTACCCTGTAATTACACCAAATTACACCACTGGACATAGATCCAAGGAGACTCCATGGGGCAAGTCTGGAAAGGGATAGATAACGGCATCTACGCACACCAATACTCCCCTGGACCATCTCTGCCCCCCCCCCCCACCCAGACAGTACCTCTGTTCTAACAGGGATTCTGTGCAGGGTTTACTGGCTCTTTATAAATGGGATTTATACCCTATTTATACCCTTGCCAAAACAAATAATCAAGATGACTTACAAATATGTTTTGACCTCACAACCACCTTGTGAGGTACATGAGGCATAGAGTGAATGACTTGTCCAAGGTCACACAGGAAACTTCATGTGAGGGTGGATTTGAACCTGGACCTTCCAAGTCTCAGTTTAACTCGCCACCCACTATAACAGTTATTCTCCAACATTTCAATCAGGGACACCCTTCTAAGAATGACAATCTGCCCAGAACCACAGAAGTGATATAGATGATCATACTGAAAGTGATGTCACGGCATGATTGTAATACTAGAGCTCCTCCATGTCGCTCAGAAGTAGGTCCCATTGTGTTGAATTAGACTTACTCCCTGGAAAGTAGGGATTGCAGCCCGAGTGCACATTCCAAGATGGTAGCACCCAGTGCCAGATTCCAAGATGATGGTGCCCAGCTTTTTGCAACCCCCCTGAAATAAAGTTTTAATCCTCCAAGGGGTCCAGACTTTAAGAACCGCTCCAATACACCATCCTGGCTCACTCCAAGCAGTGTTAACAGGCCACAAAACTACAGAGTGCCTGCAGTGCCAGCTTTGCATTGATGATCTGTGAGATTCACAATTGTAAAGCCCAAATATGTTTGTATCATAAATGAAATACCATATTTACTTGATTCAAATGCACTTTTTGTCTGCACATGAGTCTCGCTGGCACATTACAATTGAGTAAATGTGGTAATTCGTAAACATTTTAAAATTACCAACAGTTAATTTTAGAGTGTTTTCATCTAGCTGTCTCATCTGAGCAGAAATTTGTTTCTACTAACAAGAAATGAATATTTGTCTGATTCTAGGAGAAGAACGATGATTTTCATTTTCCAGTTCATCTCTAGTTAACATTTCTTTTTTCTGCATATGCCTGAAGTATTAAAGCTACAAACCAGGGGAACAGAAAATAAAAGCAGAACTCCTAATGTTCACACATAGTGCAAGACAACCATTCTGCAAATAGTCAAGAAAGAACAGCAAAAAAATTGCAGTAACCACTAATTTTAGTGTCTATGCAAGTTGTTTCCCTTCCTCCTCAAAACTACTTCTTGCTAAACCTGACTCTAGATTTTACCGGTAAGAGAGCCAATGAAGGAGAACTCAGCCAATGAAACCTGGTTTTCTCTCTCCCTCAAATTTATTTATTTTAATTAAAATATTTCTACCCCACGTTTCTCTGCCATGCAGACCCAAGGCGGCTTCAAATTCCAAAGACACTTTGTAATGCCAAGTTCCTAAACCAGTACCTGGAGTTTGTGAATAGCCAGGGTTCCTTTACTCAGATTCAGCTTTCTAAATAAGGATGGATCTGCCCGCGTAGCCATATGCCTTGGTGACATCTTGTTTGGGCTACTGGAAATGCACTCCACATAGTACTGCCTTTGAAGACTGATTGGAAACTTCAGATGGTCTAGAACACAATGGCTTAACTGCTAATGGGGACAAGCTTCCAGGAAAATGTGACCAGGGCCTATGAGAGGGGGGTCCAGCAGGTACATTGTTCCGGGGCCCGAGAGCTACGGAGGGGCCCATGACTGAAGGACCATTTATGTTTTGATCGATAACGTTGTTGCCGGATTATCTGTATGTTTTAATGCTGTTGAGAGGTTGGCTGAAAATTTTGATTTTTTTGTGTAAATATCCCACAATGTGTGAAAGTGAGCTAGAAAAAAAGCAAAAAGGTTAGCTCATCAATATCCTTCAGACCTTAATGATGAAGATCTTGCAGAAGAAGTGCAACATTTACCAGTTGTACATAAGGCCAATTTTGAAAAAGCAGAGCTGAAACCTTTAGAATTGCTAAATTTGTTTAAAGAATACAAGTTGTGTGAATTATTTCCAAAAGTCTGTATTAGCTTGAGAATATTGTTGACAATTCCAGCTACAGTAGCATCTGCTGAAAGATCTTTCAATAAGCTTAAACTTATAAAAAATTATTTGCAGTCTACTACGTCACAAACTCGCCTTGTTGACCTAGCAAGACTATGAACACAATCCTAATCATGTCTACTCAAAAGTAAGCTCCACTGTGTTCAATGGGTCTTACTCCCAGGAAAGTGTCTTTAGGATTGAAGCCTAAGCATTGAGTCTAGCATTGCCAGACAAGTTGATTTTGATAGCGTTATTAGAAATTTTGCACATAAGAAAGACAGAAAAGCACTTATTAAATACAGTGGTGCCTCACATAAAGAGATTAATTCGTTCCGGAGGCATGCTCTTTAAGTGAAACGCTCTTTAAGTGAAGCAGATTTTCCCATAGGAAACAATGGAAACTCAGACGATTGGTTCCACAACCCCAAAATATTCATAAAAAAATGTTAACTGGATGTAAAAATGATGACAAAACACTGTAATTTAATTCAAAACATGCATTCAATGTGCATGATCCTATGAAGTCTATTTAGGCTACAATCCTAAAGACACTTTCCTGGGAATAAGCCCCATTGAACACAATGGGGTTTACTTCTGAGTAGACATAGGAGACTGCAATCAGACGCTTTCCTGTGAGGCTTACCTGGGCTGCAGCTGGAGGTTCAAGGTGGTCGGTGGGGGCACTTGGGGGCAGTTAGGGACAGCTGGCTCTGGCACCTCCAGGCAACTGCCCCCAAGTTGGGGGCAGTTAGAGGCAGCAGCGCTGGCCGGCAGCCCTTTTAAAGAGCATCCATGCCTCCACATAGTATGCGTGCCCGTAGCGCGCTTGCTTGTTAAATGAAGCGGAACTTGTTATGTGAAGCAAGATTTCTTGGATATTTTTGCTTGTTATGTGAAACGCTTGTTAAGCGAGGTGCTCGTTAAGTGAGGTTCCACTGTAGTTATATTTTTTCTAATTTTTTCCTTGATAAGATTTTAGTATTTTATATTGTCACATTACTTGAATACCGGTACGTTTTAACATAATTGTTTATATGATCAATAAATGAGCACTTGCTGAAGTTTGTTGCACATTAATTAGCCTCAATTTTTTTATTTCAAAATAATTTTGCAAGTCTTAGGGGCCCCAGACGGGTTTTGTACCGCCTTAAAAAATTTCTCTTGAAGGCCCTGAATGTGACCACTACCTTTCAGTGCCACAGGAACTGCACAGATTACCAGCCTGTTTTTGGAGCCATTTGGGTTAACAATGAGGTGTTTGCCCTCTTTGTGATGCTTCTTCAATGAGTCTCCAATGCTGAAGGCAAGCAGGAACCTGTAGATTTCATTTTCATTTCATATCCTCTGAGGCTCACTCATTGATACACTCACAGTTCAAGAAGCCATTTCATCATCTACAAATAGGGTGACCAGATGTTCATAACCACAAAAGATGACAAAGCACTCCCCACAAAAAAAGTATGAAAAAAATGTACATGACAAAATACATGACAAGACAAAATAAAACCTTAAAATACTCATATGTATCACTTTCATGTGGTTAGTTTAAACACTGTATTACTCATTTTTTAATTTAAAACTATTACATATATTGTATTACATACAGGACGCAATCCTAACCAATTTAAGCTGGCACAACTCACCCGCTCCCCATTCCCGTGGTGAAGTATGGAGACCAGCACATGTCTGTGCACTGGCCTAACACAGAACTGCCTTAATGGTACTTTTCTGACACCTCCAGGACAGCACAGGACTTGTGCCAGGATTTATGCCAGCCTTACTTGGGGTTAGGATTGCAGCTATAATTTATTAATTTTACATGAAGGTTACATGCTGCCTGCGAACAAGGAAAAGGAGGACAATGACGATTTCTTGAAAGAAACTAGGTTTAAAAAGAGGACATGTCCTGGAAAAAGGAATTTTGGTCACTCAGTGCACAACACTCTTAAATCTTGAATAGTCATAGTATTTACGTCATTTGTATGCCTCCTTTAGCTCCTTAGAAAAAGGGTGAGGTTGTCATATCAAAAGTTTCAATTTTTTTTCCTTACAACCACTTTGTAAGGTAGGATAGATTTTAAAAGACTTGAATGACCAAAGAAACTTGATAGCCAAACTGGAATTTGAACACTATCCCACACTGGTTTCTCTATTGAGTTACAGAGATAACATCCATTAGATTAGAAGACCTCACCATGCAAAATATCACCACCAGTTCTATTAACACTCATGTCCTCCACAGATAAAACAAAATCATTAGATCTATCTTAACCATACCACAGCTTGAAACCACCTGGTGAACATAAGGGGGATTTTAAAAAGCTAAAATTGTTTTTTTTTAACTGAATATGACAGTAATTCAAAGCTGTGCTAAAGATAAACATGCTAGTCATGCCCCGGCCATTTCAGAAAGTGGGGCATCCATAATGACAATAAGGGAGCCTACAGCAAAGCCTACTCAGGAAAGAAAGCAATAAGGCCAACGAGGAATCAAAAAACAGGGAAAAGCCTAAAGGCTTTTATCTGCCGGTAGAAGGGAATGATGGAAACTCCCTGCTTGTTCTGAGACACAGACAGATGCTACTTTGTGGAGAATTTTTAAGTACAATGCAGCTTTTTAAACCACTGACTTGTTCCTTTTTTTCTTCTTTAGGA
The DNA here is from genome assembly GCA_030015325.1 of Cryptoblepharus egeriae. Lineage (NCBI taxonomy): Eukaryota > Metazoa > Chordata > Lepidosauria > Squamata > Scincidae > Cryptoblepharus > Cryptoblepharus egeriae. The sequence goes on along the minus strand of JAREYC010000001.1, from coordinate 62,155,935 downwards.
AATAAAAATCAAAAGGACATGGATTTAACGCAATCAAAGAATATGTTCCGCATACTGCGGACCCTTGAGCTAATAATTATATAAGCATGAACACAGGTTTCTCTCTCTCTCTCTCTCTCTCTCTCTCTCTCTCACTCACTCACTCACTCACATTCTATTTCTGTATGAGAGAGAGAAAGAGTTGTGGAGACTCTGGGCAGAATAATGCATGTGACTGAATATGTAAAAATTCTGCTTGTTATTAAGGGTGCAATCCAGAGTAACTTTGAGCTCTAACTATGCTCAGAGTCCTTGCTCTGACATAAGAACAATTTACTCTGGGTTGCAATATGAATTTCCCATAGGTTTTCACTAGCTGGTACTGTAACTACATCGACATAAATGTCTTACGTGCTCCCGTAGTTACTCTGGATTATAGGGTAAGGATGCCTAGTCACATGCATTGAAGATATTTCCAACAAAAAATTCAATCCAAACTTTCAAATGTCTTCATGCGTGGTCAGAGGTAAGCTCTTCAGATAACCCAAAAGAAATTAAAATATGACCTGCCTAGTAACTGAGTAGCCAATAGGGCCAGAATAGTATCACTTAATTCAGCTTGCATCAATGTCACATTCCATGCCCTATAACTTCACATCATCAGAAGTCTTTGGCATCCGAAGAGGCATTTAACATGGCTTAGTTAAACCCTATCTATAGCTAGCTGTAACCCTAGCAAAAGGCATGGAGAGCAAAAAATAGTGCCACTTGCACAGACTCCGTATCTCCTGCCCAATCTTCTCCTTCTATTCCCCTCTAAAATAGTCATCTTAAAATGCAGCACTGTATGCAGCACTTTTTCTTTACAGGCAGTCATGCATTCACAAAGTTAAATTAACAAGTAAGATGAGAATAGACAAGCAAAGACCTCTGGACTGGCAAGTATAGGTGCAAAAGCAAGGGTGTTCTCTGTGGAAAACGTACACCTAATGTGGAAAGCTGAGTAGAACTGGGCAACAGGAACACAATCTTAAGCTTCTGGATACTGTACCATGTCTGCCTCCCTCACTTGGTTTAGTTTCCAAGGCCTGAACACCTGCCTTCATCCACTCAGTAATCCTTTAAGCTGCCACTGAGTGCCATCTTGGAAGAACAACACTTTGTGTACACAGTTCCAAAATTTCATCAGTGTTGGGGAATGAACCATAGCTCAGTGGTAAAGAATGGATGTTGCATGCCAAAGGATTCAGGTTCAAGCCCTGGCATCTGCTCTAGGAGAATTTCCTGCTACAGGCAGGGGTTTGGACTAGATGACCTACATGGTCCCTTCCAACTCTAGGTCTCTATTTCTATGAGATAGGGCTGGGATAGACTCCTTATCTTGAGTGGGGAGATTCCTAGTGAATGGGACTTCATGCTGAGGTAGAAAGATCTATGTGAATGTGGAAAAGAAGAAATCATCATAGATCATATGGTGCCCATATTAAGTTAGTAATGCTGTTAATAACTGTTCAAATCTTGGCAACCATAAAAATATATAAGTGTGAATTGGTTAATAAATCAGCTATTTCCTTTAGCCGCCAAACATTTGCAGATAACATCTATGTTTAATGTGTTGCCAATACATCAGTTAGCTAATGATAGTAACATTTAGCAACCTCCTTATTATTCTAAATAATGTTCTGCATTGAAATATTGATATTAACAGTTTCTAGCCAAGTCTGTTCTCCCCCAAAAAAGAGAATCACAATTTTGATAACAAGTCTTAGGCTGCAGTCCTACACACAAAATCCAAGGAGTCTGTACCGCTGTACTACTTATTTCTGAGTAGTTATTCATAGGATTGTGCTATTAGTGGTTTGAATGAAAAATTGCTAATTGGGACTTTTCTTATGTGATTTTCACACTATGAAGGAGGTCATTATTATTTCCATATATTAAAGATGGTGATTTGCTAATAGCTATAACAACGTCCAAGTGTTAGTGAGATCCAGATCTTGAAAGGTGAAAGCCAACACATTCCATCCACAGGATTACTCAAATTCACTATTGAAATATCCGAAAGCACAAAGACAGAAGACATTGCAATGACAGATACGGACACAATCCAGAGTAACTACGGGGAGTCCTTGCTCCAGTGTAAGAACAATTTACTCTGGATTGCAATATGAATTTCCCATAGGTTTTTACTAAGTGTTGCAGTAACTAAAAAAAAAGCAGGCCTCCGTCAGTCTTGGAAGACTATGATATCATGCTCTGCGCTGCATACACTGCATGCGAAGCACGAAAGCCTGGGTTGGATTGTTATGGAGGATAGGCTGTTACCCAAGCAGCAAATCCCCCCTCTCCACACCACTGAATTAGTCCAATGGAAAGGCAGAGCCAATACGATTGGATCCAGCTGGTGTCGCAAAGCTGGGCTAAGGACAGGAGCTCACCCTGTCTTGTGGGACCGACCAGGGTCTCAAACCCTGGCCTGCTGGTTAACAGGCACAGCGACTTAACCGCTTGCACCACACTACGGGTGCACATAATGTCTCTTCCGTGCTCCCGTAGTTACTCTGGATTGTAGGGTATGTTACCTAAAGCCCTCACTTGTTACAGAATTTTAGACTGCAATTTTCAGATCTGGAATGCGAGTACACACTCCAATGTACCTACATCAATGAATGCCTCAATGAATGAGTAGCAGTACCTCTTTACAGTGCCACTAATATGCATGGAAATAAATCCAACTACTTCTATGGAATATTCATGGTTTTAATCTTACAGACCATTATATACTACAAGGGAACAATTCTGGCATAACATTCAAAAGGATGGCCGCTAGAAATATTCCCATTACTGTAAAATGGTTGACCAGGAAGGATCAGCTTACAAATGTATATAACAGTCCATGAACTGGGAACAATGAGACTCAGCAGGCAGGCTTTAGTGTATTAATTTACTCAGATCTTCAGCACAAATGTTAAAGATGCAGATTGCTGCTGAGTCACTCTGAAGAGGTTTTATGGGATAGGAGAAGCAATCAGAATCAGAGAGGCTAAAAGAAGTGAGATAAAGAGCTTGCCTTGGGATGAAGAAGCCTGCACATTAGAAAGAAAAGAAGATGGACTGAGAAAAAGATGGCTATTTCTAAAAAAAAAAATTGACTGACCTCTAGATAAGTCTTACCCTACAATCCAGAGTAACTACGGGAGCACGAAAGAGACATTTATGTTGACATAGTTATGGCACCACCTAGTGAAAACCTATGGGAAATTCATATTGCAATCCAGAGTAAATTGTTCTTACTTGGAGCATGGATTCCCTGCAGTTATTCTGAATTGCACCCTCCTCCTGATAAGTCTGAATAAAGGAAACAAGTATTGTGCTTAACAGTGTTTTACAGCCTAGATGGACTCAAAAGTGTTGTGTGGAGAGGTGTTAGCAGACAGATTAGTGCTTGGCTAGTAAGGCCAAGGTATTTGTGGATTCTTGGGGATTAACTTCTGCACTAGAGAAGGAGTTCAAGCCATCAAAAGCAATGGTCACAGGACATCAGCTGAATCCTCAGTTGATGTCTGAGATCTTCAGGCAACTAAAGACTGAGGAACCATGAGACTAAAAGCCTCTAGGAGGATTATGAATACAAAGATTACCATCCATCTCTGTTACAATTCAACTTTCTTGCCAATTAATCCAGAAGTTAAATACAGTATTATGTTCCTTCATTTACAAAGCAATTCCGTGGGCAGCTGGAGGATACCAAATTGCATATTAAGGTTGGAAACAATTCAGTCACCTCATCCAATACTTAAAACACCATTTGTATAGTTCATGCCTACTCTAAAAGTGCTTTGTATGCTTTATGTTGTCAAGATTCTTACAACTCTGTAAAGTAGGTATTATCATCCCCACATTTTAGTTGAAGGCTGAGGGCGAGCAGTGGCAGTCTTGGGGAAGTGGGATGGGGGGGAAGCACCAGACATGGTATTTGTCAGCCATGGCACTGATGCCACTTCCACCTTTCTGGAGCTATGCACTATGTCCATAGGGTGGATAAGTGTCCACGGAAGTGGGGAGCAGTGTACTGAGGATGGATGGGAAAGCTTGTCACAGACCTGGGCCCGGGTGGCATAGGGGTCTGGTCCACAAATAACAAGAGAGCAACCCAATATTACTTTGATTTTATAGCAGAGGCAAGGTTTAAGCCAAGTAAACCAGTTTCATCTCCCAGTGTCTTGGTCACTACACTATTGATCTAAAGAAGACCACACACAGGAGACACAGGGATTGAGAAACGAAAGATGGAAAGTTTATTCTCTTCACAGCAGGCAGATCATGAATATCTCCAGAACTCCAGTACAGTCATTTGCAAGAGATCTAAAGCTTCCATTGTTCCCCGTTATGGATAAAGTTCTGTTGCAAATTCTTCTGTTTCATGCATATATTTCTTGCCTCCTGTGGCCAAAATGAGGGTGGGTGGGAAATGCGCAATGCCTCTTTTGGTCCCTTTCCATCTATGAGTAAAAACACCACAATTCAAACAAATAACCACTTGCATATGAAACAAGTACCTCTTCCATTAACAATGGCCTTTGCTTGCTTGCTTTTTGAAGATCGGACTAAGATTAGAGCTTTCTTGGCACAAGTAGAAATTTTCCCCTCACTGTGTTAATTCACACAAATATGTTGTTTTTCAATCTCAAGAGAGGCTGATAGAAAAGTAAGCAGCCCATCTGTGTCCTCAGTTTCCTCTGCTCCAGTGCAATCACAGAACATTTAGCATACATAGTTCTTTCTGTGGGTGGCATCCAAGTGTACCCACTTTGAAGTTCATAAAGTGTACTCACTTTATGCAGATCCACTTGACTTTCAATGCAACCCACATAAAGAACCAGGTATGTCGAATTGTTCTGTGATGGGACTGGCAAAGAGTGAACAGAGAACTCAGATGGGCTGCTTATCTTGTTGGTTCATGTAAATAAAGGGGCATCGGGTACTGGGTCAATTGATATCTACTCTGCCCCCTGTCTAGATGCATCTCTGAAAATTACTAGGACATCATGCCACAGAGAGTGTCCCAAGTATATAAGTATGAGCAGAAAGAATCATTTCCTCATCCCTGCACCACCCTGGGGGTGGTGGTGGTTAATCTTCTACATTAGGAACAAGGCATGTAAACAATTTGCTCAGACTTTGAGCTGATACACTGATAGGTTTCCTCTTCAAAATGAGGTATGGAACTCAACGTGGTCTCTAGGCCCAGAATGACTTCATCTTGCTCCAAAGAGGAGGATCACAATCCTCACCCAAGAGCCAAGAACCAGGCTTATTAGTGCTGTAGGCCTACCTTTCCACACTCCATGGCAAGATCCACAAAAGTAGGCACCAGAAAAGATTTTGCTCTTAGTTCATAAAAATATGCAGCATCAGAAGAACTCTGCCCACCTTCAAGGGAGGCAGAAAAGTAATTGTCGATATACTGCAATTTCCTGCATCTTTCAGAATCTGTATAGATGCATCAGGGAACCCTGATGGGTTGTCAAAAAATCATTTTTAAATGACACCATATATTTTTGTGGTATATATACTTCTGATAGCAAAGATTTGGTTGAGTGTACAAAGGTACAAAGGAATGTAATGGATTACAAGAGAGCAGTGGGTGTAAGAAGAGATTCTTCTTAAAACTTGCCACCTTCTATTAAAACAGAACAATTGGCCTTGAGAAGAAAAAGCCATTCCTAGAGCAGACGTTCAAATTCTTTACTCTCACCTCCTACTCGATGAACCAAAGACATCACTTTGCATAGAAAACCATCAGGAAATAATATCTACAATAAAATGACCACATAAGATGTAGTTCCAGAAACAGGAAGACAGTATGAAGTTCAAACATAAGGTTACCACTACTTACATAAACTGCAGCTTGACCACCAAGTCTCAGTTGACAATTGAATAAAGGTGTATAGGAGTAATTGATACCCAACTCTTAGCACTTTGCATCTCATTAAAGATGCAGATCTGAATTCATTGTTTATAACCTGCATATGTACATGATCTCCATTTTCTTCAAGTCTTCCTGCATCAGAGAAGCAGCTCTGAATTTCACTCACCTGCTTTCAATCCTAAATCCTGCATAAATGTGCATAGGATTGCACTGTGCATCCACTGAATTTCTTTCATTTGACTGACAGCCAGCATATTCTCTTCCAATCTTAGATATTTAAATACAAATCTCCAATTTTAAACAGAGGTAAACTACTTGTAGTCAGAGCACTCACCACCTGATGTCAACATTGCATTCATCTATACATTTTATGGTGATTTAGAATTCAGAGAATTGTGCCCACCTTCGAGGGAGGAATTGCGAATATGCTGGAATTTCCTGCATCTTACAGCATCTTTGTAGATGCATTTGGGAACCCTGATTGGTTTTCTAAAAATGTAGTTATCTTGTACACTGGTGATGTACTATATCGGTTATAGGGACACACCAATGTAATGTCTGTGGGCTGCAGCCATTGCATCTGTTGTATAACATGTAACACCACCCTAATTAGCCAAAAGTGTTTCCCACACAAATCACATTGTCTCAATAAGTTATCTCCCATATCCATGGATATGTTCCTGCTGTTCTTCCGCTCCAATACACAAAATTAGACATTTTAACTAAGGAAGGCACTGAGGAGCAACTCATCAGTTGCAATGACAAGGCAAATATAGAAGGATACTGATCTAACAAACAAGCCAAAACATCAAGGCATTTTGGACCAAAGTGCAAGGACAAGAGATATTTCAGTTCACAACAGCACACTAAAAGGTATTACAGCTTTAAACAACAAAGAAAGCAAGGGGATTACCAAAGGTTTATTTGAGGACGCAAAGAGCCACCCTGAATAAATGTGATCAGTCTGAACAAACACATACTAAATTTACCCTCTCATTCTACTCTAATGAAATGCCCGATTCTAAGATGCCCAATCCTAAACTGCCCAGAGTGCTGGGACAGCCCAAAAAGGCTGCCATGGTATCCTAAGTGCACCAAGCAACCACTGCTGGCAGCATTGTAATGCTGGGATTAGCCTGCAATGGAGCTACCTGATTCTTGGCAGCTTTTGGCTGCCTCCATCAACAGCCTCCATGTCAGGTCTTGTGGCCTGACATAGAGCTCTGGATCCAGCAGAGTTTGATCCACCACCCCTCCCACCTAACCATGCTTCCCCCGTGTCCCTACACATCTCTGTGCCAACTGGCTGTCCAGCTGGTGTAGAGCTTGTTCTGGCACTAAGCTGGTGCTAAGGGCTCACAAATGAGCCTTACAGCTCATTTGCAACTATGTGTGCTGGCGGTAAGTCAGTCTGATGAATTCAAGATTGTGCTCTGAATTCCTCAATAATAAATGTGAACACAGACCTTCCCTGGGAAATAGTAAATGATTTAAAGACAGAGATTATTGAGCTTCCACAGATCTACCTGGAAAAAAGCAATATACCATTTCTAAATATCATGCCCAATGACTGTTGGACATAGGCAAGCCAGCTCCAAAGTCAAAAGCAAGGCCTTGCCAGGATGCCCCTATGTTTTGTTTTGCAGGACATGTCCTCTTTTTTTAGCCTTGTGTCCTGGGGGAAAAAATCTTCATTGTACCCGTTTTTCTTGTAAGTAGGCATGTAATGCTTGTAATTCATAAATTATATGTAATAAATTATAGGCAATAGGTTTTTATTTCATAATGAGTAATAGCATGTATAACCACTTGAAAGCAATATATATGGGTGTTTTTAGCTTTTATTTTTGTCATGTACATTTTTCTTGTGACTTTTCCCTTTTTTGTTATGACATATGGTCACCTACTCCACCATTTTTCATAGCTTGTCTCCTGTTTCACACACTGTTTCAGGTATACCTGATCTAAACACATTGTTTCAGAAGTACTTTTCTCAACACATTCTCAGAAGTACTTTTCTCAGCTGATGCTACACATTACACCGATTCTGGAAACGTCTTATACCTCAACAATACGTGCAGGTAGGTCCACCTCATCAGCCCACATAATCAGAGCAATTATGTCTTTGGTTTAGTTACATGCACTTTAAGCTTAACTTATTAGAGAATGGGGACTAGTACCGCAGCAGTGTGGCAATAAGCTTCACGGAAAGGGTAAGTTTTAAGAAAGGATTTGAAGGAAAGCATCATGCACTGTCTGAAACCAATATCATAACTATGGTATCTTCTTGCTATGCCACATGTCATGGTTTCATCTCCCCATCATTTTTTTGTATCACATTGCTTATCCCACCCCCACACACACAAATCCAGACATCCACTGCAGGCAGCCTTGGGTTCCCACAAGTCTCCCAACTTACCATCTGTGAATTGCTGAAGTTGACACCTGTCCACAGGATAAATATAGTAGAGATATCCAACACATGTTGCACAGATCACTAAAGAAGCCTGCTAGCACCTGTCCACAATTCTTAACTCACAGTCTTTATACAGATATCCAGAGCTGCACTAAGGGTCACTAACTGAGTCATGGTTTATGATGGCCAAAGCCTGGAATTGCTTCCAATACCATTTTACAGCTTTCACATAAGCTTGCACTGATAATGTGGTTGGTCTTTGTCATGTCCTTAGGCTATCTCTTGAGGACTGTGTCCCTGCATCATCGCTACTGAATAACCACGGCAATTTCTCATGTATACAGGAAACCTGAAAGCAAAACTGAGCCTCAGCATGAACAGTTCAAATTAAGGACTTCTATGAAATCATGTCTAGTCCACATTTTATGATTTTCTTGAGAGGTCTGCTCACTATCTTTTCCAAGAAAACATCTCTACTTGTCACTTGCCATCTAACAGAATACGTCACAGATTCCATGGAAGCAAATGTTGAATCAATAAGAAGACAACTCATAAAACAGATCATGGTAGCACGTACTCCTTGAATTGAGGCTGCCTGATGAGGCATCAATCCACAGCCCTCCTCCTCTTTTTCTCCCACATTAGGATACTTATGTACAAGAAAGTAGAATCATCAATAATGATATGGTAACTGAATAATAATTTATAGTTTATTGTTTGCTATTATCAATGTATTTGTTCTGAGTGATTAGTCTTCTGGAAAATTATGATAGGTTGTATTCTTCCAGTATATAGCACAGTCTATTTCAGTGATACCTGGGCATTTCAGCCTGGCTGGGACCTCTTTCAAACCTAAAAAAAATCTGTACAGAACTACCTGACATACTTACTGGGATGTGACATGACAGTTATGCAAGAGCTCCTTCATGTCTACTCAGAAGTAAGTCCCACTGTGTTCACTGAGTCTTAGGGCGCAATCCAAAGTAACTACAGGAAGTCCTTGCTCCGGTGTAAGAACAATTTGCTCTGGATTGCAATATTAATCTCCCATAGGTTTTCATTAGATGGTGCAGTAACTACGGGTGCACGTAATGCCTCTTATGTGCTCCTGTAATTACTCTGGATTGTAGGGTATGATCACAATCCTAACCATGTCTACTCAAAAATAAGACCCATTGTGTTCAATGGGTTTTACTCCCAGAAAAGTGTCGTTAGGATTGCAGCCTTACTCTCAGGAAAGGTCAGTGTCAGACTCCTGGATGCAGATAACACCTCACGCAACTTCCCTGACCCAAGGCCATGAACCTTCCCAAGGGAGCCCCAACCCCACTTTGATTACCACTGATCCATTTGGAACAAACTGTAGTCACAAGGTCTCAAAATGTGGGTCATGAACCAATTTCAAGTGGGTTATTTAGCAGCTAGCTCAGCCACCATTGGGAAAAAAAGAGCTGAAAATACTGTATAAGGTACAGAGTGGGTTTCCGATGGGAGAGAGGCATGTGCTTTGGCCTAAATAGATGGAAGACAGGACTCGAGAACAGGGGTTGGGCTTTGAAGTTGGAGAAGGGACTAGTTGGAGAAGGATCTCAAGTCTGTGTTTTACTTTGACTTCCGAGCTAGAATATTTGAATTCCACACTGTGCAAAAAAACTCAATAAGCATGTGTTCACCTTTTAATGGGACCTTTGGCTGATCATGGCTGAGGTGTGAAGCCTAAATTGATGATGTGACATTTCTGGCCATGACATCACTTCCAAATTAATGACATCACTTCTGGTGGGTCCCAACAGATTGTCGATCTAAACAGCAGCCCCGAGTGCTAAAATGTTTGAGAACCACTGACTGTTGGAGTATATAGAGCAAGGGTCCCCAAACATTTTGGCAGGAGGGCCACATGATCTCTCCGACACTGTATTGGGGGTGAGAAAACTAATTTACATGTCAAATTTGAATAAATTTACATATAAGAATGTATTGGAGTGGACTACAAGGATTGTCCAAGGGCTGGACTACAAGGCTTGCCCAAGGGCTGCTTCTGGCCCCGGGCTGGGGTTTGAAAACCCCTGATATAGAGGATAGAACCTCAATGCAAAGGACTTGATGAAATGATCTCCAGGTTAGTTTCTATCCTACAACTGATATTTCACATCACAACCATATGGGCTCTTAGACCTGAAACTATTTATTCATTTATATCCTGATTTTGTTAAAAACAAATGCCCAGGGTGACTAGCATTTCAGCAGCAGTAACTCCCTTATTGCAACTGCAACATTAGTAAGCAAATCAATTGAAACTAAAAAAAAAGGCAGTGGGAGAGGAAGGCTACGGTGGAAGAAGGCAGAAAAGGGACAAATACAGAAACAGGATGGGTTTTAGTCCCGATTCCCAGCCTCAACCAGTTAAAATTACCTCAGGGCTTACCATACGCCAAATACATAATACTTCACAGCAAACTCAAGAACCATTTGCTTCAAATTGCTAACTTCTTCTCAAAAGTAAGGTGACACTTTACAGCACATACAGTGGCTTACTGGAGGCAAAGGGCTGTTCTGTAAATAGACCTTCCTCATTAAGAAAGAAATTCTACCCTACCAATGTGGACTGGGAGGGCAGATCTAGGCCTTTTCCCAATGCCTGGATAATCACACAACTAACCCAGCCCCATTGTGTCGAGATCAGGGTGACCATATGTCCTCCTTTCCAGGACATGCACCTTTTGTTAGCCTTGTGTCCTGGGGAAAAAATCTTCATTGTCCTCCTTCTCCTTGTGAACAGGTAACTCATAGCTATCTTGTAACTAATAAACTATGGCTGCAATCCTAACATCCAGTTAGGACAGCTTAGGTGCCGGTACAAGTTCTGTGCTGGCTTGGGGTATCGCAAAAGTGCCACAAGACACTTCTGGTGCTACTTCTCAGGAACTTAGACCAGTGAACAGACATGCGCCTGCCTCCCCATGAATGGGAACGGGGAGAAACGCAAGTGATGGCAGCCTAAATTGTCCTTGCCCCATATGTAATAAATCATATGCAATATCTTTAAATTAAATAATAAATAATACACAGTGTTTAATTAACCACATTAAAGCAATAGATATGAGTGTTTTTAGCTTTTATTTTGTTGTGTGTGATTTTTATTTTCTGTATTTTTCTTGTGTGTCCTACATTATGAGGGTGGCCTTGTCCTTTTTGGCGGTTATGACATCTGGTCATGACTCCAGAGGGAATGCCCAGCTTTCCAGCCCACGAGTGAGGTAATTGTTGGAAGAGTTCTCACATGCACTCTATTCAGTTTTAAATTCAGTATTATGAGCTGGAGCAGAGTTTCTGGCTTTCCTCTGTAGGATAGGTTAAGGTGTTTCTCCTCAGTTGTTTAATATGATAAATTTTTCCTATTTTCCTCACTTTTGTATTGGTTCTGAGGTGGTTTTGGTGGGACTTGGCTTGGGCTGCTTTTGGTTCTTATATATTGTGTTCCTTTGAGTTTTTAATAAACTTAATGCTCAAAATAACTTTGACAGTGCTAGCTTCCACAGAAAAATATGTCATGTTTGTCTAGGATAGAGTAAGAGGAGAGAGGTTTGGGGTTAAAAACAGGGTGTTACATGAAAATTTATAGTCTTTCGTCCAACCACTGTGGCTCTGGTGGCATTCCCCAATAGTCCACAATGGCTGTTGACCAGTCAAGTACAAATACCACTTAATCAAGAATGTGGCATGGTTTGTATATAAAAGATTTCCAACTGAAGAAGGCATGAGGAATGAGTTTCTCTCAGCTTTGTCCAACAGGTTTCTAGGTACTATAAAGGGGAGCAGGCCTCCGTCAGTCTTGAAAGACTATGGTATCCTGCTCAGTGCTGCATACGCTGCATGCGAAGCACAAAAGCCTGGGTTGGATGGTTATGGGGGATAGGCTGTTACCCAAGCAGCAAATCTCCCCTCTCCACGCCACTGAATTAGTCCAATGGAAAGGCAGAGCCAATACGATTGGATCCAGTTGGCATCGCAGAGCTGGACTAAGGACAGGAGCTCACCCTGTCTTGTGGGGCCGACCCAGGAATTGAACCCTGGCCTGCTGGTTAACAGGCACAGTGTCTTAGCCACTTGCGCTACCCACAGCCCTATATAGGGGAACATCTCAGATATTCTTGGCTACCAAGGGTTTTGGATGCTGAATATCCACACAGAACTTCAGAATATATCAGTGATACATTTTTACCAGTCAGCAAGACACTTTGCTGACGAAATTGTTCACTTCCATCATGACTTGGAACTCCATGTTGTTGGCAGTGTCCAAGGATTTACTGTGTCTACCTGCTTTTCCAATTATGTTATTACAAGTTTTTGTACATTGCCAGTTCAAAAACAGCTCAAGAGGATTGCCAAATTCACACAAATACAGCAAAAATATATAAATAACTTTTTATCAAAAGAGACCATGACTTCTAAAGATGTCTACACATACTCCACATACTACAGCCAGAAATTCATTGCAGAAAATATTCTCTTAATTCAGAAGTAGCATAAAATGACTTCATTAGTAAAAGTAACAGCAAATGACATAATGATACAAAACGTAATCAATAACATGAGCAACACGTAAGAGTTAGAGAGGGGTTAAGATTCTACTTCCCAAAGCAGGCCTCCGTCAGTCTTGAAAGACTATGGTATCGTGCTCTGCGCTGCATACGCTGCATGCGAAGCACAAAAGCCTGGGTTAGATTGTTATGGAGGATAGGCTGTTACCCAAGCAGCAAATCCCCCCTCTCCACGACACTGAATTAGTCCAATGGAAAGGCAGAGCCAATACGATTGGATCCAGCTGGCATCACAGAACTGGACTAAGGACAGGAGCTCACCCTGTCTTGTGGGGCCGACCCGGGTCTCTAACCCTGGCCTGCTGGTTAACAGGCACAGTGTCTTAGACACTTGCGCCTAGACAAAATGCCAGTCTGAAGGAAAATTCCAGGTGGACTATCACTCAATATGGAGCTTCCCATATTCCACAGGAATTCCACAATTGTGGTGACATGTGTCATCATCCCTTTGATTTCTTTTGGCAGTGGCATTGTGGCCTATTCAATGATCTTAAGGAACAAGCCAGTCTATTCAGAAATAAACAGTCATTGAAATACCCTGGGGTTGGGCCATAAAGGGTTTTTAAGATAAAAACACCTTGAACTAGGACTGGAAACAAATCAGTCAGGAGTCCCACAGACCACACAAGACATTCTGCATTTATGCAGACACAATGCATTCCACATTGATGGTAGTTGCCAACCAATTTCTTTTATTATGGATTCTTTTCATGTTGTAAAAGCTGAAGATGGAATTCTGTGGAATATGCAGTCAACTAGATGACTACCTTTGACTCTTGCCCAATAAAAGTTGCCTGGGGAGAACTGGGAGGTTCATTAACATTAACATGTTAATGGGAGGTTGATTAATGCATCAAAGAAGAAGGTGAAATTCCCTAATGCCTCAAAGGCTAATTCTTTCTGGAAAAAGTTCTCCTGAATCCCAAGGTATCAATTACTGGCCAGTTCACCCACAGTGATATCTGGATGATAATAAATTATTTTCAATCTAGCTTTCAGAGTGTGGGCGCAGACAGTCTTGAGTGTCCTACTCAAGGAACAAGATCATCAAAACGCATCCCTACTGGTTCTGCTGCCTTCATCACTTATCATGGGTATCCTCCTGGAGCACACAACTACTTGGAGTAGAGAGACAATTGTATTATGGAGAGCAGACTTGAGAAGGTTGTCATGCTCCTGCTTGAAGGCATGCATTCTGGCTTTCACTCCACAATGTTCTGTCTCCATACTAGTTAAACACACATGATCCCACTGGAAGAGGTTGATGGGGGTTGGGTGCCACCAATTTGCCAATGACACTGCACTGGTTACAACAAAATTACTGTAATGTGCTTTATAAGGATCCGCATTTAAGGACTGCTTTTGTGCATGGGAATCCCTATATGGTCACATACCAGACAATCGATGCTTGGAGTTGGGGGAGGAGGGACACACACACCAAAAAGCAGGCTACGGTTAAATGGGAGTTCCAGCTTAAAAAATAAAATTAAGAAGCCTCAGTCACAGAAGATCAGACTTCACTTCAGCCAGGGTAGTAGTAGTTCTGGAATTGGAAGATCCAAGTTCATAGCCTTGCTCAGTTATGAAGCTTCCTGAGTAAGGCCTTTTATTACCTCTTCGGACTAGGGCTTGGAAAAGGAAGAAGCTCAAATGCCAGTTCAGCTCAGCCATAAAGTCCACTGGGGGACCTTGGGCCAGTCATACAATCTCTCTGTTTAACCTATCTCATACGGTTATTGGAGAGGTAAAATGAAGAGTAGGTGGGAGACCCAGAAGGAGGAACTGAAACATAATTGTGAAAAGACGCATACTTGCAAAGGACTGGACTTGAGAGATTAATTTTCAGAACTGACATTCCATTCTAATAAGGATGCCATTTGTCTCCATGAGGGGGGAGTAAGGCAGGTAGGACAGTACTGCTGCAGAGGAAGCATCAGGCCATATTGTTGCATTCCCCATCCCCAATCAAATATGTTAATGCAATAACACAAAGTTGCAGAAGCATTTAGGCCTTACAGATGTAACACTTTAGCCAATAGATTAATTCACCATCAGGTAGAATTGCAACAGAGTCAGATCCAAAAATTGGTTTCAGAAGGAATAAGGGTCTCAAGCTGATGGGACTGCAGTGGCTCAGTGATTAAAGGAACTGTGCCTGTTGATTTGAAAATGGGTAGGTTAGTGGTTCAAGACCAGAGTGCTGCATGATAGAGTGAGCTCCCATCACTTGTCCCATCTCCTGCCAACCCAGAAGTTCAAAAGCATGCAAATGCAAGTAAATAAATAGGAACCACTCAGGTGGGGAAAAAGCAATGTGCTGGCAACAGCCCCTGTGACAGATCAGTCAAGGTTCCCCATGTTGCATCAATCATCTAAGCATACCCCATCATAAATGAGAACAATGCTAATTAAATGGTGATGAAGGGTCTCAAGTCAACCCAATATCCTGGTCATCAACTACATAATGAGGAGAGGTCAGGATTCAGTAGTGAATATGGGAAGTGGTCAATATGTTCTTTAAACCTCTTTTTAACCTCTGTGCCATGGCATACTAGTGTGCTGCAGATGATCTGCAGATGTGCTATGGGAGTCTGGGAGATGTGAGCCCATGGTGTAGGTGCAGTGGACCTTGTCACTTGTCAAAAAACTGATTGTGTGCCTGAGTGAAATTTTAGTGCCTTGTCAGCGTGCCATAAGTTGAAAAGATTGAAAATTGCCACTTTCAATATTTTTTCCCCTGTGTGGAAGAAGTGCAATGTGTGACACAGTCCATAAGGATATTGGTCTGCCTGTGATCCTTGGGGTGCCCAGCATGGGATCAGAGATGGAGACATTAGCCAATTGGTGTTTCAAGGCCAAACAGGCAGCCTAGATCAACAGAGATAAAGAGAGGCTTTGTGTGCAGCCCCTCTGTGCAGCATATAGGCCAATGCTGCTGCAAGAGCTACCATAAAGGGCAGGGGGTGGCCGTGGCACCGCCAGGGCCTCCATTCTGGCTACACCAGCAGACTGTCAAGGCTGTTCACCACTGACAGCAGGAGCAGAGGCACTTTTCCAGAAAGCAGCTTTTCCCCAGCACCCACTCATGTGGAACCTGACCTCTGCACGTCCATCAGGCCCTGGAGAAGTGACAGAAGAGGCAAGGGGGGCTGATCCGGGGCTGCCACCTGGCCAATATCTGCCTGGCCTGCCTGCCTGGCTTCTCCCGCATGCGCTGCAATGGAGCCCCCCCCCCCCCCCCCTTAGCGCTGGAGGAGAGAGCCAGAAAGGAATCAAGAGCTCCATGTTTTCCTAGCACAGGCAAAGGCAGTCAGAGCCCAGGGGTGTCTCCACTGGCAGGGGAAGATCCCTGGGGTGACAAGCAGGGCTTGCACCTCCCCACCTGGGGCAGCTTGAGCCACATGTGCCTTGTAAGGTATGGAAAGGGTGGAAAGTGGAAATCATTCCCCCAGTTCAGCTGGAGTTGCATTGGCAGAGACCAAGCAGACTGCAGGTCTCTCCTTCAACCCCAGTGCTCTGTGCTCCATCCTATTCTGCATGTCTACTCAGAAGTAAATCCCATCAGATTCAATTGGGCTTACACCCAGGAAGGTGTGGATGGGATTGGACATAGATCAGCCAGGGAGGGAGGGAGGGAGGGAGGGTGTGCTGAGTGATTGCTCTTCCAGCCCCAGCCACACTTTTCTAGGAGTAAGCCCCATTGATTAGAATGGGACTTACTTCTGAGTAGACACACATAGGAATGGGCATCTCTATGCA
Organism: Cryptoblepharus egeriae; assembly: GCA_030015325.1. Lineage (NCBI taxonomy): Eukaryota > Metazoa > Chordata > Lepidosauria > Squamata > Scincidae > Cryptoblepharus > Cryptoblepharus egeriae. The sequence continues at coordinate 62,139,248 of JAREYC010000001.1, read as the reverse complement.
TGCAATTCTTCCAGGCATCCAAACCTAAGCTGGAGACACCGTGTAAAGGGGGGGGGGGGACAATCACCAAGCATACCCCCACCCTCTCTGCTTGCTCCAGGGCTGATCTACTCCCTAATCCCTTCCCTGCCTGCCTCCCAGCTGGAGCTGCAGACCAAAACCGGTCTGGATCAGGGGTCTGACCTTTCCTGCTATAAATAGCAGCCCTCCCCCTTGCAAGCACAGCATGCTCCTGTTTCCCTCCCCTGAATACCTGCAAGGGGGGAGGCATGCCTCATCGCAGCCTCCCCTCCACCCTACAGGCTAAAAATAGGACTAGGGAAGTCAAACATGTCCTGGGATAAGCGCATCCTCAAGCACAGCCTCCCTCTGATCCGGTTCTGCCCTTGACACCAATTCACACCGAGGTCTAAACCTTCCTGACGTTGCCTGGTCCATCTCCAGGATCACATCCTGTGCACACTGACAGCTCAGTGGCACTGATCACAGTCATGTCTGCTCAGAAGTAAGCCCCATTACAGTCAATGGGGCTTACTCTCAGGTTAAGGGTGGATAGGATTCCAGATCTAATCCATACTCCTCTGAGAGTAAGCCCCACCATTTACAACCCTATGCATATCTACTCAGAAGTAAGCCCCATTATAATCTATGGAGCTTATTCCCAGGTTAAGTGTGGAGTAAGGTAACATTGCAATCTTGCCATCTCCCAGGTAAATTCACAGCCCTACTTCTGAGTCCACATGCATAGGATTGGGCTCTATGGCTCTCCAATACACATGCCTAGGATTGGGGCTCTTCCCTTGCACCCAGCTGTTTCTCCCCCTCCTAACCCTACAAGGCACCCAAGGTGACCAATGTCCTCTTTTTCCAGGACATGTCCTGGGTTTTAGCCTTGTGTCCTGGGGGGTAAAAAACTTCAATGTCATCCTTTTACTTGTAAGCAGACAGCACCCAGCCTCCTTGTCATTCATATGTAATGAATATAAATGTCATATGTATATGCAATCAATATGTATATACAGTAAATGCAATTATATGTAATAGTTTTAAATTTAATCATGTAATATAGTGTTTAAATTAACCACATAAAAACAATATATAGGAGTGTTTTTAGCTTTTTCTCATTTCATACATTTTTCTTTAGTGGCCTACATTGGGGGGGGGGGGGTTGGTTTGTCCTACATGTCCTAAGTATCCTACATTTTGGCAGCGTTTTTTGGGGGGGGTGGCATATGGCCACCCTGCACCCATAGAAGATAATGTGGCTGAGCTGTCAGTGTCATCTGGGAAGTGATCCATGGAGGGAGGCTGAGGCACCAGATGCCCCTGAGTTGCACCACTGGGGAGGTGGCACCCATAGGTGCCTGCACCCCAGTATTGCAGCACAGAGCTCTTTCAATCCTGCTTCACCCAGAAAAAGTGCCACCCTGAGCTGGCAGCCCTAGCATTGCAATGCCCCCTTTCCTTTCCCCTTCTTTCCTTTCTTCTCCTGCCACTCTTTCCCCTTCCTTCCTTCTTTCATTCCTTCCCTCCCTCCTTTACCTTCTCCTGGGCCCTGGTGAGCTTCTTCTGCATGTTGCTGGCGATCTTCCCTGCAGAGACCCCCTTGCCCATCTCAGCCATCTTGCAGCCCTGCTGTGCTGCTGCTGCTGCTGCTGCTGCTGCTGTGCTGCTGCTGGGGAGATCAATCAGGGGGGAAAGAGCAGCACCAAACAATGGCCATAGCCCTCTTCAAGAGCCAGGGACGGGCAGGATACAGCCTTTTAAAGAGACAGCCCCAGCCAGCCTCTTAAAGGCACAGAGCAGGGCCATTTCCCTGCAACAGCAAACAAGAAGGGGGCTGTGAAATGTCATGGGGTGGCTAGGAAAAGGGGGACCATATCATGTCCTCTTTCTCCAGGACATGTCCTTTTTTGAGTCTTTGTGTCCTAGAAAAATATTTCCATGTCCTCCTTTTCCTTGTGAGCAGGCAGCATGATGCCTCCTAGGAATTCATAAATTATATATGATCAGGATGACCACATGTCCTCTTTTTGAGCCTTGTGTCCTAGAAAAAAACTCCATTGTCCTCCTTTTCCTTGTGAACCAGCAGCACAAAGCCTGTAGCTGCAATCCTAAAGACACGTTTCTGGGAGTAAGACCCATTCAACACATTGAATTTTGAGTAGACATGGTTAGGATTGTACTCTTCTTGTCATTAATAAATTATGTGTAATACAGTAGTTTTAAATTTAATAATAAGTATACAATAGTATTTAAATTAACCACAGGAAAGCAATATCAATATCAATATCAATATCAATATCAATATCAAATAAATAAATAAATAAATAAATAAATAAATAAATAAATAAATAGCAGGAAGAACATATGTCATAACTGCAAAAAGAGGACAAGGCCCCCTTCAAAAAAGAGGATACTTAAACAAAATTAAGGACATGGAGAAATGATAACTAAAAACACCCAGCTGTTTCCGCTGGGCATTGATCAGTGAGTCAGTGAGTCAGCGAATCAGTGAGTGAATCAGTCAGCGACTTTTCAGTTTTATAGACAGTGGTGCCTCACATAACAAGTTTAATTCGTACCGGAAGCATGCTCGTTATGTGAAATGCTCTTTATGTGAAGCAGATTTCCCCATGGGAAATAATGGAAACTCAGACGCTTGGTTCCACAATCCCCAAAATATTCATATAAAAATATTAACTGTATGTTAAAATGATAACAAAACACTGGAATTGAATTCAAAGCATGCATTCAGTGTGCATGATCCTATGAAGTCTATTTAGGCTGCCATCCTAAACACACTTTCCTGGGAGTAGGACCTAATTAACACAATGGGGCATACCTCTGAGTAGACATGCTTTGAAGGCTGCAATCAAAGACACCTTACTGGGAGTAAGCCCCATTGAACACAGTGGGGCTTACTTCTGAGTAGACATGTTTAGGAGGCTGCATGGAGGATAGAGGGCTTACCTGGGCTGGAGGCCGGTGAGGGCACTTGTGGGCAGTTAGGGGCAGCTGCCTCTGATGCACCCAGGCAACTGCCCCCATGTTGGGGGCAGTTAGAGGCAGCAGTGCACTGGCTGGCAGCCCTTTAAAACAGGCTCCACGTGGAGCGTCAATGCAGAGCAACTTGGGGGCAGTTCAGTGGTGGGCTCCAGCAGGTTCACACCTACTCTATAGAACCGGTTGTTAACAAGAGATAGGACATATAAAGTTTAAAAATAGCCATTTAAAAGAGGCTACCAGATGGGCAGAGAAACGGTTCTTAATTTCTTTGAAGCCCATCACTGGGGCAGTTGCCTGGGGCTTGTTAAGTGAAGCGGGCTTGTTAAGTGGAGCACACTCCCAATGGGAATTTGTGCTTGTTATGTGAATCACTCTTTATGGGGGGTACTTGTTAAGCGAGGTACCACTGTATATAGTTTATGCATTCAGAATGTAAATTTACTACAATCTGAAATGTCACTTGTTTCTTTTTTCCAGCCACTGGCACAGAGAGGTGATGTGGCCATCCTGCCGAAAAGGTTTGCACACCCCAGGTTTATGGGATATGTTACTCTATTAACCTGCCATCAGTCAAAACTGACCTGATAGGCACTTCAAAGCTGTTCTTGCTCCCCTCTCAGCACCAAGGTGGCCAAGAGGCCTGCCTCCTAGTACCTTTCCTATTTCTAGGTGCTGTTTGAAACCCCCCTAGTCAGTTTTCTCCTTCCTATCAAAAGTTATGGCCAAAAATCTAAAAATCAAAAATATGCATTGAGCTCTATGGGAGAGTGAAAGTGCCTAATATTGCGGCTTTACTTGTGAGTAGGAAAACATGCCATTGTCCGCCAGCAAGGCCAGGCTGAGAGGAATCCAAGACCTTTTGAGGTCCAGGCATCTGGTCACCTTGACCATGAGATCCTCTAATATGCTTTTTCAAAGAGATGCAGAGTAATTGACCATCCCTGTTCACACTGAGACCCAGCTAACTGATTGATACATCATCAGGTCCACCTAAGGACCTTGAGGACAAGGCTTGAGCCTGGGAGAAAAGGAGAGGCTCTGAGCAACTGGGGAAAGAACATTTTCCCAAATGGTTGTACCCTTGAAGAAGTCTAGGTGATATGTCTAAATACAACCTCTCTATATATAAAAATGAAAAGTCACTCAGTCACTCAACACCCAGCCAAAACCACCGGGCCTAGAAGCATGAAATTTGGGGAGGTTGTCCCTTCTGTGAAGGAGGAATTCATTAAGAACCAGTTTTTGGAAATTCCAACCAGAAGGGGGTGAAATAGGATGCAAGGCATTTTCCTCCCTATACTTTACATTGAAGAATCCCTGACTGAGGGATGCTCTGCCCCAACCTGACCCAGTGGTGGGCTCCAGCAGGTTGTTAACAAGATATAGCATATAAAGTTTTAAAATAACCATTTAAAAGTGGCTGCCAGATGGACATAGAATCGATTGTTAATTTCTTTGAATCCCATCACTGTGTGGACCCAGAAGCCTGAAATTTGGGAAGGTTGTTCCTTCTGTGACATCAACACCCACCAAGAACCAATGTTGAGAAATTTAACCCTAAAGCCTATTCTTTTCAGCTCAGCCACCTTGGATTTTTCCACCTTTGGATATTTCATGAAATATTGCAGACTGGCGGCACCCAAATTCACCCAAGTTATCTTGGATCTCACAAAATCTCATGAGATCCACAATTACAGTGTCCAAATATTGTGAGATTTGAGCACTGCCATTACCACTCTCACAAGATTGTGATATTGAAGATGGTGGTGGTCAGGAGGGGCCACCAAGGTCATACTACAGGGCACCTATGATTGTGCCGTCTCCCTTAGGCATTTTTTCCGCTGTTGTAACCCTCGGAAGCCCATTTCCATTTCCTCATCCCAGCAAAATGTTTGTAAATAGTTACTATATAATTTCAATTTTTTTTGTTTTCAACTACTGTATTATAGCTGTATCTATATCTGTTTATACATGGAGCAATTAACAGAAACTAATAAACTGTGGAACTCTTGCAGTCAACTATTCTGCCTTCCTCCCTGCCTTGTCAGCCCTACAAGGCATCCTAATACAGACTTGCCTTTTATTCAATTTTTTAGTACCCATTAAGGTCCTAGCAACTTCCCCTGGGTTACACTTGGGAACCACAGTTATACTGTATTACAACTCCTGAGCCCAATCTCAGGCAAGTATCCTCAGAAATAACCCATTATAATCAAATGGGTTTACTCCTAGGAAAATATGGCTAGCACTGAACTCTATGCAACTTTACGTTTTCTAATTTCAATATTTGAAAAAACCCACAAGATATAGACTGATTCCTGGTTTTTAAAATTAATATACTGGAAATATTTATTTATGAATAGGTGCAGAAAAGGACTGGCCACATGCTCAAGGGGTAGGAACATCTACCCTGCAAGGAAAGCCTTAAGCACTTGGATTTTTATGGTAGAAAAAGACATTGTAAAGATTGCTGAATTTACACATGATGTTCAGAAGATAGCTTGACCACCGTTCCTCTTTTTATACAACTGAATCTATACCAGTTGATGGCAGGAGAGTCAGAACATGGTGAAGAATGTGTAAGGAATTTTTGAAATTCACTGATGCAAGATGTGGTGTTAGCTGCCTACCTTAAACCATTTTGTAAAGATGATGAGACAAATTCAACAGTTACTAGCCAAGATGGTGAAAAAGATCTTCTGTGTTCAGTGACTCAGATCCTCACTCCAGAGGCTCATGCTCCCATGTGAAGCAGTTTGGTTACCATTGTCAGAAAGAGGATATTTTTCCACAGTGGAGAAGTTGTTGTTCTTAAGTATCACAACTGCTGTGCCTGTCACAGATCCCAAGGTCTATCACCAGTGAGGAAGGGAAAGAGAGTCACCACACAACATGATGAACCATGATTAGTTGGACCATAATTTGGCTCAGTATAAGGCAGCTTGATATGATTAGTGGGGAAGTAGGACAGTGTATATGCCCCTCTCAGTTTATAAGCAAGGCAGTTGGGTCCCAGGCAATTGCATCAGCTCTGGCAGGCATGTGCTGAGCATATTGTATGTGTCATGTCCCATGTTCTGGGATTTGACAAGAGAATCCAAGTGTGCCAACTTCTCCTTTGGGTTGACGGTTGAGTGAGCCATGATGGGTGCCAACAACACTGTCCTGTCAGGCAGTTCTGGTTTTTTGGGCAGCTTGACCCTAGTTGAAGTTGAACAAGTGACTTTAGCTGAAGAAGCTTTCTCTGTGGTCTTGCTCACTTTTCCAGGGGTGAGTGGCTGTTTCCTGCAGCCCAGCAGGGGTAAGTGCTCAGGGGCTACTGTGATTACCACAACGCTAAGCCAGTTGAGGCACTTCAGTTCATTTGCCAGGCACTGCACCATCTTACAGGTGCACATGGAGACATTGGCACAATGTGGAGCAAAGTCCTGTAGGCCTGTGGTCATACTCCGGGAGTTGAAATTGACTAGACAGAAGCTGGGGATGCCAGGTTCTCCCCTGGATTGACCACAGACTGAGGTATCCATTCTATGTGCCATCAACACTGTCCTGTTAGTCAGTTCTGGTTTCTTGGACAGCTTGATCTAGTTGAAGAACTGACCTTAGCTGAAGAAGCCTTCTCCTTGGTTTGGTTTTCTTCCTAAGGGGCAACTGGTTCTGTTGTCTTCCCGTCTCCTGCAGTCCAGCATGCATAGGTATTTGGGGGCCCCTGTGATTACCAACCTAGTTCTCACTTAAGACAGTGACCCAGTGAGGCACTTGAGTTTCTTTTCCAGGCATTGCACCATCAAAACATTGCACTTGGAGACACTGGCATGATCAGGAGTGGATTTCTGTGGCTCAGCAGTTAGCCTCTGGGAGTTGGATTTGACATAGAGAGGAGCCGCTTACCAACTTCTCCCAAGTTGACAGTAGAGGAAGCCATGTTGTGGGCTATCAACACCATCCCGTTAGGCAGTTTTGGTTTTGGTGGGACAGTTTGACTCCTCTTTCTTCAACTAAGTGAAGAAGTCACTTTAGCCAAAGAAGCCTTCTCTTTGGTTTTTTCTCCTTCCCAGGGCAATAGGCTGATGTCATCCGGTTTCATGCAGGGGCGCAGGTGTGATTGTGGTGACCATGCTGAGAAGTCAGTTGAGAGGCCTGGGGCTGCTGTGGGCCACCCTTGTTCTTTTTATGTCTTCACTGGCCTGGAGACTGAGGTTTCCTGATGGTGGAGTCTTCTACCCAAAGGCTGATGCCAACACGCTGGATCCTCCACAGCATCCTGAGGAAAAGAGAAAAGCAGGGTGAGAAACCGAAGCAGAGCTGAAAGGAAGCCAGGGACTCTTGGCAGGTGTTAAGTGCCCAAAGAGCTGCAGAAGCGGCTGGGTTCGGTGCTCTAGAATAAGCTGTAGCCTCGCAGGACCTGAAGAATATTTGAACAGAGAACCAGCCACAACTCAATGTAAAATTGTAACTTGGGCCTGAAAGTAGATACCCTACAAGCCGCACACACAAGTCAAAATCTTGAGTGTATTAAAGATCAGCAGGTAGAAGTATTCTATTCCATATACAGCAGCTGCAGGGAATGTCCAGTCTGAACTGGGACACCCCAGAATTTATTTGGAGGTGCGTGAGAGGGTGAACAGCATGGGCTGTGTATACTTCTTTCCCAATCCCTGAAAGGTGGGCTTCATCAACTTCAACAGATCATCCTGGGGAGCAAAGCAGGGAAGTGCATCCTCCTTTCCCAGAACCACTGTCTCTCACAGGCATGTGGACCACTGATCATAACCACAAAAAGAGGACAAGTGTTTCCCAAAATGTAGGACACACAAGAAAAGTGTAGGAGATTTGAAAATAAAAGCCATATACAGTATTTACTCAAATATAATGCTCACCTTTTTCAGCCAAATTCAGTCTCCAAAATCAGGGTGTGCATTAGATTTGATGGTTAATTAGATTTGAGTAAATGCAATATATTTCTTTCTTCTGATTAATTTAAATTAATTATTATATTAATTATTACATCATATTATTAAATTATGACATAATATTATTAATAAATTTAAAACGATTGCATGCAATTTATTTAATTTATTAATTATGGGAAGGAAGGCTACATGCTGCCTGCTCACAAGGAAAGGAGGACAATGAAGATTTTTTTTCCCAGGACACAAGGCTTAAAAGAGGATATGTCCTGAGAAAAGATGACATATGTTTACCCTTCTCACAGAATATATTTCTTGAGCAAATACAAGCACATCAGGGCTAATAATGGCAATATATAACTTGTGGACAAAAACACCCCCATATGTTCCAACAGCAGCCCTGGCCTCTCAACAGACTTAGCAGCCCTCAGACACCTACCCCACGTTCAGCTCCAGGGATCTTGGGCAGCGACTTTCTCAAGACTGAGGAAAGGGTCGGAATGGGGAGTTCTCTCCAGTCTCTGCATCTTGAGTGTGCTGAGCCTCCTGCTGCTCCTGGTGTCTTTGGGGCAGTGGTTCTCAAGCACTGCAACCCGGGACCCCCTTCTGAGAATGACAAATCTGTCCGGGACCTCCAGAAGAGGAAGGAAGGGATATCACTGTGATGCCAGAGCTCCTCCTCCATGAATACACCAAGAAATACATGTTTTCAATGAGACTTACTCCCAGGAAAGCATCCCGAGTGCCCCATTGCAAGATGGTGGCACCCAGTGCAGATTTCAAAATGGCAACACACAACTTTGTGCGACTCCCTAAAATGAAGTGGAAACCCCCCAGGGGGTCCCATCTCCCGCTTTGAGAACCACTGCCTAGGGAGTGATGACAGAGAGCCACAGACAGAAAGGGGCTCTCTGAGTCCTGCTCCAGAGGACCCTCCTGCCCAGCCCTCCCTCACCCCAGGCAGCCCGGGTACCCTGTCCTACCTGCCTCCAGGGTGCCTAGGCAAGGCATGACTCATGCAGTGTCCACCTGAGTTCCCTGCACCTGTACAGAAGCCACCCCACTCTGCATGAGGCCGCACAGGCAACAGGGAGGTCTGGCTACCCCACACCACGGAGCCTGGCCTGGGTGGGCAGAGCCACAGGCACTGGTTGGAGAAATGGATCCATGGCTGAGCCTGCCAGCTGTGCTGGAGCCACTGTCTGTCTGTCTTGTCTGTCTGTCTATCTATCTATATACACACACACACCCCTATATAGGGTCTTTGTTGCGTCATTGCACTACAGGGAGGGGGTGGGGAGAGCACTGCCGATTGGCCAGGAGGCTCCTCTGGGGTCTCAAAACCCTGGCCCTGGCCCTGGATGTTTCCTTTGACGATCCTCCATACAGACCTTGGGCAAGCCCTATAATCCTCAAGGAGGTCTGCTCCCCACATTCAGGAGGTTTTATGGAAATCATTTGCTCCTTCCCCATGTTTTTGAACAGGTATACTTAATCTTCAGGAGGATCTTATTATTAGATCATTATATAACAATAAACACAGCACAAACTCTTAGGGTGCAATCCTCACCTAGACTGGCACAACTCATTTGTCTTCCCATTCCCATGGTGATGTTGGGAGAGAAGCACATGTTTGTGCACTGGCCTAACTCTCCCCCAGGAGTGGCACAGAAGGCCACTCATCAGCATATGCTGGGGTTTAGGTTGGCTTAACTGGAGCTTAGGATTCCAGTCTTAAAATGTACTGATGTTTGGCTATTTAATATTGAATGTAATAAATCTCAAATGGTGTTCCTACTGAGAAACACTCTCCTTCAACAAGATACATTGGCAAAAGCTTAATGTAAAGGCAACTTCTTAAGTGTTTTTCCCATGTGGTGGCAAAGTCTGCTTGTTCTGGACTGGAGACATCCAAACCATGATTGATGTAAAGCAGTTGTAGAATATCACTAATTACTCTCTTTGGTTGCTGTTTATTTGGCAGTGTAATCCAATCTTGGTGCTTTTATGGCCAAGGATGTTGCAAACATGCCATAAAGCACTTCATGCCACCTTGTAAAATAAGCAGCATTGCCAGGGAGGCAATATACATTGCTGGGAGCATTCCCCAGCAATGCTACAACCACAGTGATGGCAAGGCTACCTGATGGAAGGAAATATTCAGATGAGGTGGTGGAAAGGTGATTCACAGACAAGAAGAGAGTGTTTCTGGGCATAGGAGAAGTGGAAATGGGGTGGATCAGGCCCTCTGGTATATCCGAACCCTCTTTCCAATGTAGGTAGCCTACATGCAACCACCAGTTATATCACCGGCCAATTTCCAAATAGCCCCAGAGAACATGCTGAGGCATTTTTCAGAATAAGGAGGAAAATATCTCCTTACCCTAAGGACACCTACTGCCTTGTGTTAACCTGTGCTGGATACAGTACAAGCCATGCTGCCTGGCTGTGCCAGTATAGGTCAGGATTGGGCTGTGAGGGTGCAGTCCTAACCAGTTTAGACCAGCACAACACATCCATTTCACAGTTCCCTCAGTGGCATGGAAAGATCGGCAAATGTCTGTGCATTGCCCTAAACACCCAGTACCCAAGGCACTTATGGCACTTTTGTGACATCCGGCGTTGTGCTGGAACTTGTGTCTGCCTAGCAAGAGGTTAGGATTGTGCTGTGAATCTATTTTCTACATATGATAATGGTGTCCTCCCAAGGTTGTGACCAACAGCACACTCCAGAGTAACTACAGGAGCTCTTACGTCGATTTAAGAGATATTTACGTCAACATAGTTATGAGAACCTATAGTTCCCATAATTACGTCAACCTACGGGAAATGCATAGAGCAGTCCAGAGTAAATTTTTCTTACATTTACGTAAGAACCTATAGTTCCCATAGTTACGTCAACCTATGGAAAATGCATAGAGCAGTCCAGAGTAAATTTTTCTTACATTGACGTAAGAACTCCCATAGTTACTCTAGATTGTGCTGCAACTCTAAGGTGTGGTGCTCATCCCCTTTTGAGGGCTTGGTTGGGCTAAGGATGGGAACTCACTCTGTTCTGCAGTACTAGTGTCTTGAATCGCTGTCCTGCCAATGTTCAGACTGTCAGGTACAGCACCTTTAACCACTGGACCAACTGAATCCCTATATTTTCTACACACAAATGATAAAAAAACATATAATATATAATATTATCATATAATAGATCATATAATAGATCTCAAAAATTTTTGTAATATTTGATGTGCTACATTCCTGTTTTCAGTATTATTTCAATAATCCATATATCAAGTACATCTGACTATGGCTGCACTGTTTTAATATTCATATATAACATTATCCTGGTTTTTAGATTTTATATTTGTTTTATATCATTTGTCTTTTTTTTGAGAAACTATATGGTTTGTTTGAGTGCCCCTCGGGAAGCAAAAAAAGATATAACAATATCCACTCATATAAATATCTTCTACATGAAAATTTCAAAACTATAATTTTTAGAATTTTAAATATTAAACAAAAAAATGGCCAGAGGTTAGTTGTTTACATTTTAATGAAATGAAAACTGTTATAATCATGAGATGATGGAAAATCTTTTCAAACCAGAGACTTTCCGTGTGAACTGGAAAAAAAGAAGGTCTGATGCATTTTGTATGGAAATGTTCTCAGTACAAGATATTAAGAGGAACATGGCTTCCTCATGGGTATTAAACAGTATTCAGTTTGTCTAATATGGATGTTCAGTATTTTGAGAAAGTTACCCCTACTAACTGCATAAGAGGCACTTTTTTCAGGTGGTGCTCCTCTTTCATTCAGCATGGAGAGAGTAATTGACCCTTCCACTCAACAGTTTCTTTTCTAGTGGCTCCTGTGAGCACAGTCCTGAGCATTCACTGGGCCAGTGCAAAGCCTGAGCTCTATTCAGGACAGGGTCTGCGGAGGGTGAATAGGACGTGGGAGGGGACCGTTCCAGGGCAAGGGGTTAGCGGGTGAAGGGTGGAGGGCAGGCTTGAACAGGAGGAGAATGAGAGGCCAGGCTCAGATCCAACATTTATATCACATCCAAACCCCACTTCTCTGGCAGTCCCCACTCCCCAGAGGTGGCCTGAGTAGACACATTGGGCTGATATTGCCCAACTGTGGGGAAGGGGCAAAGTCTCCCCTTCCCTCTAGTAATGCAGTGTCATTCCCAAAACCTGTTCTGAATAGAGCTCAGGTGTACTATCTTGCCCATTCCAGGCAGGGTGACCATATGACCAGAAATTTCCAGATTTGTCCTCTTTTTTAGTCTCCTGTCCTTCAAAAGGGCTTCATTTCTTCCATTTTGGCTTCATTTTGGAACTTTGCAATGGTGTGCAGTACCCCATCATGTCATTGGATTCATATTGAAGAGCAGAATCCAATGCAAAATGCAAAAATCGGTTTTGAAATATCACCTTTCTATCAAAAGCTATGGCCAAAAAACTAAAAATAAAAAAAAATATTCATTGAGCTCTATGGAAAGTGAAAGTGCCCAATATCGCAGCTTTACTTGTGAGTAGGCAAATGTACCATTGTCCGCTGGAAAAGCCAGGCTGAGAGGAAGCCAAGCCCTTGTCCTCCTTTTGAGCTTTGGACGTCTGGTCACTCTGGTTCCAGCTCAAGTTCGGATTGCACTGTGTGAGTCTGTTTAAGACAGAGTTAATTTTATTTTTTTCTGAAAACCACTTTGCAAACTTTTTGTTAAAAAGTTGTATATAAATACTGTTAATAATAATATGTATTCATGAACTACTGCGATGCAAATATTCCTGTATCAGAGCCTTCCTTTTAAAACGTTGGCAGACTATAATGCCAGTGAAGGCAATTGTTAGTGACCTTTTTCAAAGGAAAGAAAAGTAGAAGTGTTTGTTTTTCGTATCACCACTCCTGGGTTACTTGTGGGGGTTGCTGCCCATAAACATGTCGGAGGGCGAGAATTAAAAACACATTACTGAGTCATGCTACAAGAAAGGAATGAATCCGGCAAAACAAGAGCGACAAGGCTGACTCATCAGTCTCAGTGACAAATAGTGACAAACCACTGCTGGCGAGGAGAGAGCAGGAAATACAGATAACATTTTAAAAGATTAGATAGGAATGGACAAGAATTTTCTTTCAACGGGAATCAAATCCATGGTATCTTGATTATTTTTTAGGTCATATTACATAGGATCTCTAGATTTGCACTAAGCAAGTAGGAACCATACATGCACGAGATCATCATTGCGCATGAATATCCCTATCTACATTTATAAAACTGAAAAGTCACTGACTGACTGATCAACACTCAGCCAAAAACACTGGACCTAGAAGTGTGAAATTTGGGGAGGTGTTCCTTCCATGACGGAGGCACCCACTGAGAACCGTTTTCAGAAATTCCAACCAGAAGGGGTTGAAAAGGGGCGCAACATGTTTTCCTCTCTATACTTTGCAATGAAGAATTGGTGACTGATGGATGTTCTGCCCCAACCCCCAGATATAGAAGCATGAAATTCGGGGAGGGCGTTCCTTATGTCACATGAGCATCTAAGAAACAATTTTGAGAAATTTAACCTTAAGGGGTTGAAAAGGGGGTGCAATGTGTTTTTGTCCTATAATTAACATGGAAGACTGACCAACATCTGGCCAATTTGGTACTAGGTGCCTGGTGCACTGGGTAGGTGTGCACATGGGGTGGTGCACATTTTTGGAAGCTGAATTAACTCAACCCCTTCTGTGGTTCAGAAGCCTTTCCCTCCACTCCGGCTGTTTGCTTAAGCACGTGCAAAAAAATCATGACCAAGACCAGAATCAAACTTTAGAATAAGTTTACTTTCAGATCATGAAGGCTCATATTTACAGCATCTGGTTACAGCATACTAGAGTTTCCTAACATTTGAAGGACCAGAAACACTAAAGCTGTCCCTGCTTGCATGTAGTTACCTCTGGGCATCCCTACTGGGTACCAGCAGGCAGCAGCAGAGTCATGATACGGACTCAAGATACATAGAATACAAGTAAATAAATAAGGTTCACAAATTGCTGAGGAAAGAAGGGAATCAAAAGGCAAAGGAGACAAGGAAGGATATATCCAGTTAAGAGCAGAATTTCAGAGAATAGCAAGGAGAGAAAAGAAGGCTTTCTTAAATGAACAGAACAGAAGAAGTTTTCTTCTTCTATCTTAAATGATAGAAGAAGAAAACTTCAAGGAAACTGGAGATATCAGAGGAACATTCTGTGTAAAGATGGGCATGATAAAGGACAAGAATGGTAAGAACCTCACAGAAGCAGACAAGATTAAGACAAGGTGGCAGGAATACTCAGAGGAACTCTATAAGAAAGATCTAAATGTATTTGACAACCACGATGGTGTGGTAACTGAACGTGAGTCAGACATCTTGGAGAGTGAAGTCAAGTGGGCCCTAGAAAGTCTCTCTAACAACAAAGCTAGTGATGATGACAGTATTCCAGCTGAGCTTCTGAAAATCTTAAAAGATGATGGTGTCAAAGTAATACATTCAGTCTGTCAGCAAATCTGGAAAACTCAACAGTGGCCTCAGGACTAGAAAAGATCAGTCTATGTTCCAATTCCAAAGAAAGGCAATTCCAAAGAATGTTCAAATGACTACACAATCACACTCTTTCCAGGAGCTAGCAAGGTAATGCTCAAAATCATACAAGCTCAGCTCCAGCAGCATGTGAATCACAAACTACCAGATGTACAAGCTGGTTTCTGGAAAGGCAGAGGAACAAGAGATCAAATTGCCAATATTTGCTGGATTATGAAGAAAACAAGGGAGTTCCAGAAGAAACACCTAGTTTGCTAAAGCCTTTGATTGTGTGGATCTCAACAAATTGTGGCAATGACTTAAAGAGATGGGAGTTCCAGATCATCTTCTTAATCTCCTGAGGTATGTGGGCCAAGAAGCAACAGTCAGAACCAAGTATGGAACAAGAGTGGTTTAAAATTGGGAAAGAAGTATGACAAGGTTATATACTGTCACATTATAAGCTTAATTTATATGGATGATGGTGCATTATGGTACATTCTGCGAAAGGATGGGTTGTAGGAATCACCAGCCAAAATTAAGATCACTGGAAGAAATATCAATAACCTCAGATACGCAGATGATACCACTCTAATCGCAGTGAGGAGGAACTAAGGAACCTCTTGATGAGGGTGAAAGAAGAAAGTGCAAAATGTGGCTTAAAATGAAACATTTTAAAAAACCAGGATCATGCCATGAAGATCATGTCACATGACCCAGGGAGTCACAAAGAGTCAGACACAACACAACAACTAAACAACAACATCAAATCATATTCATATTAAGGACAGCAACTTGTTATTTTTGTTCTGTCTCCCACACCTGGTTATTATCTAGTGCTTTAAGCCATTTACTTGGGACCAATATTAAATCAGTAGAAGAAGAGACAGATAAATGGTAAAAAGATGGCTGGCTTCTGGTGAGTTTGGGGTGGGTTCAAAAAGACTTAGCATTTCACAAGTTCTGAACCTTTGGCCTTTTACCTTCCCAGTGACTCTTCCATGGCTGTCAGCCCCCTGCATTCCTGAGAGAGTTATTATGTGGAGCCAGTGGTATGACACACCAATATTACTTTGACTAACCTCAGGAATATTTGAGATCTGTCTTCTGCCTACATAACATAGAGTTTTAATGGCCGGGCAATAAAAGCATCTGAGTCCAAAAATTTCACAGTGTTAACAAAACAGCAGCTATTCCTCAGAAAAGCACATATTATAACTACTGTACCTTTTTAGGTCTTGATCAGTGGTCTCTAAACTTTTTGGCAGGAGGGCCACATTGTCTTTCTGATACTGCATTGGGGCCACAAAGCAAATGAATTGATTTAAATTTCAAGTTTGAATAAATGTACATAAATATATATTAATGATGGAACTTGTGAATGAATGAATGAATTCATATCAGTTCATAAACCGACTCCAACACACAGAGAGGGTGATAATCAATCCAGTTCAAAAGCACTTTCATACCTCAGGAGGGGAGGTTTATGCAGCCTCTCCAGTCCTCAAAATACCTTCCAAAGGTGTGGAGAGCAGAGCTCCACTCACCTCTTGAGGATTACAGGTTTGGATGGAAGAAGCTTGCTGAGGGGTGGATGGAGGCTCACCAAGGCCCACAGTTCGCCCCAGAACAGGTTTTGAAGATCCCTGGTTTAGATCTTCATTGATTATGAAAATTTAAATGGTGTCTTTTCTTTTTTAAGCCAAGAAATAAAGAATGGCGAGAAAACCTAATTTATTACAAATTCTTAAGTCTGTCAGATTTCCTGAATCACCATAGAGACTAGTGATTTTCAGATTGTCTCATTAAAGATCACTTTTGGAGAGGGGTGGAGAACAAGCCAAAATAGGATTGTGTTGGAGGTGGAAAGAGACTTTCAGTGCAATGCTAAGCATGTCTACTCAAAAGTAAGTCCTTGAAACCCTTTTCCTCCACCAATTCTAATTGGATGCCTCTCCAGCTTCAATTTGGCCAAAAAGAGTAGCTTAATTTGCCTTCATGGGGTGAATGGCAGCTTCAGAGGCACTATTGTCATTAGGGCAATGACACTGCAGAAAGTGCTAAATAACCTTTTTTCCCCTATGACTCTGGACCTGATTCTTATCACATATTCATAGTAGCTGTCTGGAGAACCTGGAGCGGGAGAAAATGTGCTCTGTGCCTTACCAGATGAGGAAAGGTAGGGAGAAAGTCTTGGGTGGTGGTGGTGCAGGGAGACCAGATGCCAAACCCAAAATTCCTGAATCCCAAGGCCAAAATTCCTACCCCCAGGGCAAAATTCTTACCCCCATAAGCAACCTGCAACCCTACCTGCAACCTTTAGATGACCATCTAAAAATAGCCTAATTTGCATAAATTATAATTGCTGGACTATAAATCTGGTTGGTCATCTAAGGGTTAAAAATGCCAAAAATGTATTTTTTGTTTTAATATTTCTGTTTTCCTTTTTTGGCCATAACTTTTGATAGAAAGGAGATATCTTAAAACTGATTTTTGCATTGGATTCTTCTCTTCAGTACGAACCCAACGACATATGACATGTGACACCATCACAAAGTTAAAAAATGAAGCCAAAATGTAGGACAGTGAAGCCAAAATGTAGGACACCAGGACAGGAGGCTAAAAATCCAGACAATTCCGGGTTTTTCTGGTCATATGATCACCGTCTCCTCTAGGATGTTTTGTCTACCTGGCCATCAAAAGGAGCATGACAAGGCACAGCTTCCAGCATGCAGGCAAATAGGGTGACTATTTTGGAGACTATCACTTAGGCTGGGCCTAGTGATAGTCTCCAAATGACCTAAAAAGCTGATGACAGAGTTTCATTTCTCACCTGGCCATAAATAGTTTTTTTTAAAAATCACTCTGGGGCTGAAGAAGATCCTATCACTGCTGCTACAAAGAAGCTTTTCTCCAGGACCTATACAGGCTGCAAGATAAGGTTTCAAAGGGTAGTCAGGAAGAAGCCTCCACAACATCCCTGAGAGGGTCTGGATTCTGCTGAGTGCTAATCAGACGCCTGTGATTGCAAGAGACAGATAAGTTGCCTATTTCTGCATGCAACTAAATAAATAAAACCCCAGCCTTCTAGGGATAAATTGCAAAGACCAGACTAATCCTCTGTTCCTCTCTTGACTTCCCCTTATCTACTGAAGCAATTCTGATAAACCATTTGAAAAACCATAAAAATTGGCTCTGTTTACATAGGCTTTGGATTTCTAATGAAAGAGTATTTTTCTTTTGTTTGGGCTGAAGAAGTTTCAGCTCTGCAAAGTTCTGCAAATTTGCAGAACTGACCTGAATTGCTTACCAAAGCACAGAAAATAGGACTATTATGTATTGGAAGGGCAAGTATCAGTGCTATTTAGTTCAACACTTCCTCCCCCCACCCCACCCCCACTTTCATGCCCCAAATTAGTCACTATAAAGCAGTAGGTCAGGATAGCAAGCACAAGGGAAATGCTGCATCAAATTAACCCAGGATAAAATCTTCCAGGTGTTTACACTAAGATATGCTTAATAATGATGATTTATTTATGATGATTAACTCAGTGCTAGTTTCTGTGGACATGGAATATGCATAACCCAAAGAATACAAACGTAGAGGCTGGCATGGCTAAAATTAATTTATGTGGGTTGTAGAAACTGTACCTCTCGCACGTAATACTAGTACTAGTACACGTAGTACTTCATTATTTTCAAACTTGTAAGAGTTCATCTAATGCTTGTTGTGATCATAAAAGTGGCTAGGAAAGAAAAATGCAAAAAATAATTTTAAGAGATTTCCTATTATGAAAATAGCACCACCTGGTGTCTACACTGCAGAATGCCCAAAATATATTATAGGCTGTTAATGTTTATAAACTTACTTGCATACAAGTTATTTAAACTTTAGGTAAAGCCTTTAGACCTCAAGTGTTCTTGTATCTGCTTTTTTAATTCAAGTCCTGTTGAGCCACATTCTCATTCTCATTCTGCAGCAAAAAGGCGCATAGGCTGTGAAGTTATCCAAAAGAAAGGAAAAAATTAAATTCTAAGTTAACCTGGTGTAGAAAATCTAATTCTTAAAAAAATCTAAAACTAGTTTTCATTTTTCATTTCAATAAATGAAATAAATTTCATTCATTCATTTTGATTTATTTTTTTAATTGAACTTCAAAAAACTAGAATTTAACCTCCTCCTGTCATCTTACCTGTTCCAGTGACTGAAGATGTTGGCAATTGGGGGGGGATGTTAACCCCCATCATTTGCACAGGGTGACCAGATAACCGGAAAAACCCGGATTTGTCCAGATTTTTAGCCTCCTGTCCGGGTGTCCTACATTTTGGCATCATTGTTGTACATTTTGGCTTCATTTTGAAACTTCATGATCGTGCACAGTACCCCATCATGCCATATGTCGTTGGATTTGTATTGAAGAGCAGAATCCAATGCAAAAATCATTTTTGAGGCATCTCCTTCCTATCAAAAGTTCTGGTCAAAAAACAAAAAAAAAAGAAAAAAAATACATTTTTTGGCAATTTTTTTAAGTGGGTAGGAATTTTGGCCTTGGGGTTCAGGAATTTTGGGTTTGGCATCTGGTCACCTTGCTTTTGCAACAAGCACTGACTGCTTTATGGCATTCAGGGCTGTGGTAGAGGCCTCACCACTATTGGGAAGCACAGTGAAGCTTGGGCTCTTACCTGTTTTCGGACCACATGCTTTAAAGTCAGATGATTGTATATTATATTGATGGGGTTGTTATTATATATCAGTGACAAGCCGGCAAGTATTGTATGATGAATGATTTCAAAGGTTAAAGAATGTGAATAAGTGGCACAGTACCCTGGAAATGCCCTAGAACAGAAATGGGAGATTTGACTTTCCTGGACTCTTGCAGACTTGATTCAAATGTGTTTTAAAATCAGAAGTAGTTGGGACTCAGGTTTTTCCTCAGGAATAAATGGTTGCTGAGGTTTGTAAGGAACTGATTGGAGCTTTCCATATTACTATACTTGAAGAATTGCAGAGGTTTTTGTTTACAGATGGCATAGGGACACCAGGGATTAAATCAGGGGTCCTCAGACTTTTTAAACAGGGGGCCGGTTCACTGTCCCTCAGACACTGTCAGGGGCCAGACTATAGTTAATTATTTGATTAATTAAATTAAGTAATAAGGAACAATTATTTTGCAGTGTGTTACTTTCATGTAAAAATGCTACTCAACATAACATATACTGAAGTTGATGGAAAGATGAAAACATTTTATGAATTATGCCACAAAAAACCCACAAAAGTGAGGCTAGGATTGCAGCCTCAGAGCCCCATCCTAAACATTCCAACACAGAAGTAAGTCCCATGATAGTCAATGGGCTTATTCCCAGGAAAGTGTGGCTAGCATTGCAGCCTCAGAGCCCCATCCTAAGCATTCCTACACAGAAGTAATGGGTTTACTCATAGGAAAGTGTGGCAGGTTTGCAACATCAGAGCCCCATCCTAAGCATCAGAGCCCCATCCATCCTAGGGAAATGTGGCAGTCTTGCAGCATCAGAGGCCCATCCTAAACATCAGAGCCCCATCCATCCTAGGAAAGTGTGGCAGTCTTGCAGCATCAGAGCCCCATCCTAAGGATCAGAGCCCCATCCATCCTAGGGAAGTGCGGCAGGCTTGCAGCATCAGAGCCCCATCCTAAGCATACCTACACAGAAGTAATGGGCTTACTCATTAAGCAAGTGGGAAGCAGGAAGCCAGTGACTGAGGGAAGGGTGCACGAGGGACTGAGCGGGAAGCGCGCACGCCTGTTGCCACTTCTCTGCAGCGTCAGAGGTTCCCTGGCTGGTGCGCGCGCTGGCCAAGAAGCGGGAAGCAGCAACTGAGTGGGAAGGGCATGCACGCTGGCCAGGGAACCCCTGGTGCTGCAGAGAAGTGGCAACAGGCATGCGCACTAGTCGCTCGTGCGCCTGGCGGAGGCCCAGGCGGGGGGATGTGGGGGGGTTCTGAAAATGCCCGCGGGCCAGATTGAGGGTCCTGGCGGGCTGTATCCGGCCCGCAGACCGTAGTTTGAGGACCCCTGGATTAAATGATAACCACACACAGCACCAGCACCACAAAATGGCTCTTATTTTTTTTTCTGCAGAACCACACCTAATTCATTTATAGCAAAGACTCTGACTCAAAGCAGAATCTCAAAAAGGCTCCAGGCCCAAAGCCTGCCCATTCAGACTTATGCACAAGTTGCATCAAGAGGGTGGACTTGGAACTAAATTTGAGTCTCACAATGGTGAATTAGCATGTCCCTGCCCAGAGACTGAATGGCTATAATCTGAATTTCTAGCACTTACTGTTAATCATTCCTGATCCAGCAACAGGTAGCCATGTAGATAGACAGCTTGTATATATTTATACTGTGTTTGAACTCTCTCTCAGATGATTTTTCTGGGTCTCATTTTTTAGAACGGTTTATTATGGACAATCTTTTTCACATGAGGCACTGTAGAATTGTTCTCAACACTTTTCATATTTATGATTCCTGTACATTTTCTCCTTTTGCAGAAAGTCACCACTGTCATGTGGGTATTTTGATAACCATCTCAGGGCAAAATCCATAGCAGTTATGGGTCCACGCAGTTACGTCACCCTCTAGTGTTATCTTATGGAAAGTCATCTTAACTGCTCCAGAACAAGGGGTTTAATTTCACTGTAGGATATAGGCCTCAGCTACTTTTTCTTGCGTCTTTAGTGAATCAGAAAACAAATGAATATCTTAGATATACAGTTAAATTTTACCATTTGAATGATGATTCTTACAAATAAATGTTAAATATTTGTGTAAACAGGATAGGCAGCTGTGCGTTCTGCTCACCAGTGTAATACAGTAACTGTTTAAAATACTAAATATAACAAAAACAGGACTGAAATATATTTAATGCGCAATCAAGAGTAACTATGGGAAGTCCTTGCTCCAGTGTAAGAGCAATTTGCTCTGGATTGCAGTATGAATTTCCCATAGGTTTTCACTAGGTGGTGCAGTAACTACGGGTACACGTAATGTCTCTTACGTGCTCCCATAGTTACTCTGGATTGTAGGGCATGTCTAAGGTAGAAAAAAGGAGATTTATTGAAGTAATACAGTGTCTTTATTAAAGATAGGAAATTATTAATATATTCTCTCTTGTATGCATTTTTATATAATATGAAATATTAAGTTACAAAAGATTACAGGAAAAAAACATTCAATTTAAAAAAACCAGTCAAATGCTAATATGTCCAAAATGTGGGCTAGTTCAAGCTGCAGGCCAGACAGGAGGTCCAGGTTGGTTCAGGGAGGGTGTTGGAAGCAGGTCTCGTTTTCCATTTGTTGAATGCAAGAAGGATTCAGTTGTCTGTAGAATTTCTCCTTGTGGACAATACCCAGAGATACAACACAGTCCCTGAGAGTTAGAAATGCTCCTTCCCACATAATTGGAAAATTAGTGCAAAGCTGAAAGTAGTAATAATTCATGGTGGATGAAGAATCAGGTATCTGAAACTTACAGAATTGTTGAAATAATTTTGGTCTATTAACCTCATTATAAGTGTTCCTTTTAAATATATATAATCATGTTGCCAGTTTTTTTAGCTGAAGGCTTGAGAAGGTCATCCATGAAGCAATGCAGTCTTGTCAATTTAGCAGAGGGTGGAAGGGGAGAGGCACATGGCGGACCCCTTCATCCGCTGCTGCCTCCTTCAGCCTGCCGCAGACAAAGCTGCACTTTCTGCTGGCTAAAGTGCTGGAAGTGGGAAAGCAGATAATCCTCTTCCTTATTTTGCTCTGTTGTGCAGTTCTGCTAAAACCAGAAGGGCAGAATTTCCTGTTTTATTTAAAGGGATCTCGTGTGGAAGGAGCAAGGTAAGGATCCACTCACCTGGTTCCTTTCACATGCAGTCCCTTTAATAAAACAGGACATCACACCTTTCCTGTTTTTGCAGAAGAACTAACTCTGCAAGGAAGGAGCAAGGGGTTGTTTTTGTTGGTGTATCTGGCAGAGGAGCCAGCGGCAATAGCAGCAGCATCAGACCCGGTTGTGTGGTCCCCAGGAAGGACTAGTTCAGTGACACAACATATGTTTTGCATGCAGGACATCCAAATTTCAGTCCCTAGAATTTCCAGTTAGAGCTAGGAAATATCCTGGTCTGAAACCACAGAGAGATACTGAGGGTCAGTGTGAAAAATTCTGAGCTAGATGTCCCAAGGCCCAATGTAGTAGGACAGCCTCATATAATCATTTTCTCTAAAAAGCGTGATCTATAAATGTCACTTTAGGGCCCTCCAAACACATCATGATCTAAGTCTCAATCACTTCTTCTCTAGCTGTCATTAATTTTACAAATTGCTTAAGAAAAGCAACTACAAAGTGCATAATTCTCAAGTATGAAGCACTGTGGCATTTATGCCTATGTCCTAAAGAGGGCAGTAGCCCACACAAATAATAAAGCTTTACCTAGAATTTATTTTGCTTTCAATTAAAAAAAACCTGTCAGGATACTAAAGCAAAATCTTTATTTTATAAAGAAACCTATATTAATATAATTGAAAATAAAAATGAAACAAATATTAAAAATTACTTTATCACCATTTATGTGGCTCACTAACATACAAACTTCATAATCCTTTCATTCTTCATTTTTTAAAAAAGCTTTTTAAGGAATAAGATTCTAGCTGTGGAATCTATTCAGGCTCCAAGTTTCATAATTTTATTTAAGTTATTTTCATATTTCTAATTGTTTCACTAATTTTAATGACTTTAGAAAAAAAATCTAGAAACTATCTAAAAAGGTGGTTGAAATGGATATTCTCAAGGCACTGAAGAAACAAAAACCTTAAATCTGTTTGTTTGTGCACCTCACACAAAGGAATGTTTTTTTTCTTTAAAACTGAGTTCACTTGTTTATCATGTGAACTTATCACAATTGCTATAGACACAGAATATCCAACCAATTATTTCATTATCAGCCATCAGAGATCATTGCTTCTTATCACTAAGGCAGCTTTAAAAGTGTATATTGAAGTGGAGCACCTTTTGTCTTTACTGAGTCAAACAAAGGTAAACTGGATTCTCAGCACACACAAAAAGGAATTGTTTCAGTTTGCACTTCCATAATGTTCCAGGAACATGTGAATTTACCTAATACTTTATCAGGATAAACCTCTATAAAGACATCTTAAGTTTGATTATAGAAATTCCATAGAGGCTTAAGAAAAGCACCAGCAGCACCTTTCAGTCACAGGTCAAGGTGTGGGCTTCTCGAAGATCCTCCTGTCATTTCCGGTCAACAAATTTCACATTGATGGAGTCTGCAGGAGTCAGTAATCCATGAGTTTTGGCACGTACCGTTTTAGTTTGCGGCGAAATTTTTATTTCAAAATGCTGGAGAAGCTGGACAAAAGATGGAACAAAAGTAGAATGAATACAAATCCAGAGTGAGAAAAGCAACAGTAGCCATGAAAGGGCCAAGATCCTTCTATCCTTTCTGCCACCCGTTGATACAGTGGCACCAAAACAGCAACTGTTGCATCCAGAATGGGGCAGTTGCAGAGATCTTCTCTAGGTAAAGGAAAAACTGTCTTATCTGTTTAGTTCTCTTATTTATTTAGAATTCTTCAGAGGTCTCTCAAAAACACATTTATCTGGTGTAGCCCATAAAGAGTAGATAGGTTTGAGAAAATCTATCACTAAAGCCTTCCCCCATGAAAGGAGTTGTTGGAGAAGACAATAAGAATAGTGGGCAAAATTACTGGACACAGAAGGTAGAAAGAAACATTTTCTCAAGCACATATAAATACATTTTCTCAAAAACCTCTCTGAGGACTGGTATCATTTGACTTGTTAGAAATTATTAGGACAAGCTGTTGAAAAAGGAAGTACAGGGAGGCCTGTATCAATGGATCCTAAGCAGTGGTGCCTCTCATAACAAGTTTAATGCGTTCCAGAATCATGCTTGACATGTGAAGTGCTCTTTATGTGAAGCAGATTTTCCCATATGAAATAATGAAAACTCAAGACGATTGGTTCCACAATCCAAAAAATATTCATATAAAAATATTAACTGGATGTAAAAATGATGACAGAACACTGGAATTGAATTCAAAACATGCATTCAATGTGCATAAACATGCATCCTATGAAGCCTACTTAGGCTGCAATCCGAAAGACACTTTTCTGGGAGTAAGTCTCAATGAACCTAATGGGGCTTACTTCTGGGGAGACATGGTTAGGAGGCAGCAATCAAAGATACCTTCAAAGTGTCTCCCCACTTTCTCCTTCTCTTCATCCGGAGCCTCTCTCTCCCCTGCTTCCTCTTGGCTAGACCTGAGCTGCTTCCCTCTTCTCCACTGCTATTCTCTCCCTCTGCCCAGCAGACATGGAAGTGTTGCTTTCGCTATGGGCAGGCGCACTAGGCAGCCCTGACGCTTTTAAAAAGGGTTGCTGGCCAGTGCATTTGCCCCAACTGCCAATGAGTGTTCTTGTTAAGTGAAGCAACACTTGGTATGTGAGGTAGAATCCTAGAGAAATTTTTGCTTGTTATGTGAATCGCTTGTTAAGCAAGGCACTTGTTAAGTAAGGTACCACTGTATCTACTTATCCACAGATTCCATGATTACCTTTTTGATGTTATACAAAAGCTATTATTTACCTTGATAACAAGGCAGGCAATGAATCAAATGTGAATGAAGTTCAATTTCTCCTAGGCTTAGGCTGCAATCCTAAAGACACTTTCCTGGGAGTAAGACCCACTGGACATAATGGGGCTTACATCTGAGTAGACATGGTTAGGATTGTGCTCTTTACTTTCATCTCAGAGTCAGAAACTTCCCATTACAAAGCAATTCAGAAGTGATTATCACTTTGTATTGAAGTGATAATCACATGGGAAAGAGAAGGGTTTCTCTCCCAGCTGAAGCAGAAACAAAACCCTTCATAAAGGTTTTCTCAGGAAAGTTGAATTGCCTGCCTGCCCCCCATAACTTTAGGGTTTTTTATCTTTCAATTTAAAGAGCAGACCTCATTCACTTTGAGACAAAATAGCATATAATTAGCATATTCCTGCATGTATTTCATTTGTTATGACCCATTTACCTGTATTAGTGCAAGATGAATTTCCAATTCAGCAATTCTTTTTCCGATACAACTTCGAATACCATAACCAAAAGGGATGGAACCAAAGTTATCCACCCTGTCCATATTGCTTTTCCTTAACCAACGGTCGAGTTGGAATTCATCTGCGAATGGAAAATTCTCTTCCTGATATGATGTAGCATAATGACAGAGTGCCAACTGGGTCTGATGAAATAAATATAGTGTAAACCTACTAATTCCCCGAATGCATGTTACGAAAACAACAACAAAAATGAACAAAGTATATGTTTTATATACATATATTATTGCTAGAGTTTAAAAGGAACAAAATATCTAATCAAAGTTACAACAGAAATGTTTATATAATAATATTTCTATTTCTATTCAAAATTAAAAACCATTATAGTCATACAGTTTTCTGTATTAGTACAGAAAACTATATGGCTATTAAAGTTTTTAATTTTGCAAACATATTATGATTCTTCTACGTAGAATTCTAGAAAAAAGTGTAAACGAAGCCAACGTTAGTCTCATCATAACTGTCTTACTAGCACACATGATGAATTAGCTAATATGTTATTTCAGCTAATATATTATTTTGAAGTCTCAACGCAATTTCAAGTGGATGGTATTCTTCAGTGAACATGTCAACAAAACTGCAGTCTTATGCATACTTAATGAAGAGTAAGCCCCACTGAATAAACAGGACTTTCTTCTAAGTTTGGGACTGCAGTGCAAACTCAGCATTTTCTCATTTAAAACATTACATGTCAATGTGTCAGCCTCTGCACCTCCCACTTCCTGGAATGCAAACAGAGTGGAAGGGGAATGGGGAGGAAGAAATGCTCTAGTGTAGCCCACCACTCTCTCCACATTCTTTCACTCCATCTCACCTCACTCTTCCTTTTTACAGTCTGTGACACAGAGGAAGGAGGAATAGCAGTGTGAGAGTAGGCAGACAGAGATGGACACCCCACCACTAACTGCTTGGGGCACATGCTTCAGTTGTTGCTTGTTGCTTGGGGCACATGCTACAGTTGGCCTTATGAATGGGCCAGCCTTGCCCTACTCACACCTTCCAGTGAGCAAAGAGCCACCTAAAGAGGCCAGAATAGGGAGAGGGTGGGTAGGCAGTGAAAGGATGGAATTGGGGGAGTTTTGGGAAGGGGCAGCATAGAAGGGGATGAGACCAGCTTGGGCAACTCAAACCAGATCCTGACCCTCCTCCCTGTAAGGCAGGCATTACACTAGAGGTGAGACCGGCTGTTATTTTGTTAATGCAGATCAAGTTTCCCTATAGCGGTGGCTGGGGCATTACTTGGGGTAAGGGATAAATATCCCCTTATTCTTAGTTGTGCAGGAGCCACCTCCCACAGGGCTCTGGATACAGTGCAGGGCACTTGACCTGCCTGTTCCTGCACAGGTTAGGTTTGGGATGTATCTGCAGTATTCTAAGGCTGCAATCATATGCACAATTATCTATCTATCTACAGTATTTATATACCGCTTTTCAACTAACAAGTTCACAAAGCGGTTTACAAAGAAAATGGAAAAATAATAATAGCTAATAAAAACTAATGGGTCCCTGTCCCAAAAGGGCTCACAATCTAAAATGCAAAAAAGAACACCAGCAGAAGCCATTTGAACAGACACTGCTGGGGAGGGGAGGGCCAGTTAATCTCCCCCTGCTAAATAAAAGAGGAACACCCACTTGAAAGAGTGCCTCTTGCTCAGTTAGCAGGGGTATCTCAGAATAAATCCTAATTCCTCATGAATAGCTGCACAGGTTGCTCTGTGAAGATATAGTTCTCAAAATTTATATTCCCAATTTTACCTATGTGTCATGCGTGGAAAGCTGGATAATTTGTAATTTCAAAAATGTATTCCTTCCAGATTACCAGTTCTTGTTCTTAAAAAAAAACTTTCTTGTATAGTTCAGCATAAAAAATCATATCTTTGATATAGGATAATGATCTGAACTGGAAGAAACTATAAACTGTTTTCACAAAGCAGTTAGTTTCTTATTGTCAGCATTCAAATATTCAAATTTCTTCTATTCCTACACCTTACATAAAGCCATTATACAACTCACCCCTTTGGGTATCAAGTATCCTCCAACAATCATGTCTTTCTGGGTTATTCTACCATTTCCTGGTAGTACTGGAAATAACCTACAAACAAACATCTATTAGATCTTCAGTGTTGGCATACACACATCTGGGATACTGTGTACATTTCACTTCATCTCAGTAATGCAGTAATGTTTAGCTGAAGAAGACATAGATAAACTAAAATAATCAGGGGTATAAAACATTATTTTAAGTAAAAAGGCTAAAAAGAAAAAAGAGGGCATGAAAGAGACTATGAGTACAATCCCTAGCCATGTCGTCTCAAAAAGTAAGTCCCATTGTGTTCAATGGGACTTAGGGCGCAATCCAGAGTAACTATGGGGAGTCCTTGCTCCGGTGTAAGAACAATTTACTCCGGACTGCAGTTTGAATTTCCCATAGGTATTCACTAGGTGTTGCCATAACTACGGGTGCATGTAATGTCTCTTACGTGCTCCCGTAATTACTCTGGATTGTAGGGCTACTCCAAAGAAAGTGTGGATATGATTGTAGCCATAGGCTGCAATCCTAAAGACACTTTCCTGGAAGTAAGACCCATTGACAATAATTGGGATACTTCTGAGTAGACAAGGATAGGATTGGGCTTTTAGGATACAATCCTATTTGCATTGCAATCAGTATGGATCAGACTCTCAGGCTGCAATCCTATTCAGGATATACCCCTGGGAAAAGTCCAATGCATATTTGCCAATTGCTACTTTAAAATATGCTAATTTGGAGACAGAGCAGACAGGGAATGAGTTCAGCACATCCTATTTGTGGCATTTTTTTCAAACCTAATTGTTTCTCCAGAAGCAACTTTTCTGGGTTAAAAAAGAAAGTTGTTGTAATCTTACAGTGTACTCCATATAATGTCTAATTAAATTACATCAAGTAGCAAAATCAAAGATTTTATGTGTATTTGTGATAAATAGGAGTTATAATGGGTTATTTTTCTTGACAAAGGATAACACCCCTTTGTCAGGAAAAAATAACCTTGCATTTTGCAGTTCCTTAGTGATGTTACATTGGAATCCCTGAATATTAGAACAAAAAAAGTTTTCATCACTCACTGACAGTAGAATTTACTTTGCCATCCTGAGAAAAGTAAACCATTTAGTCAGAGCTTTGCTTATGCCCTGCCCAACCAACATTTGTACAAGATGGTATTAGAATATGGTCCTAGATATTAACAGTTAGAAATTTTACTGCATTAGCAAGCTTCCAATCTAATCCTATGCATGTTTAAAAATAAATCCACTGAGGTTCAACATGGTTTACACTAAGAAGTGTGCAAATAAATACAGCCTCAAATCATGATTTTAAAAGAGGGTAAAATCCTCTAACACTCAATATACCCCAACATAAAAAGAAAGAAAGAAGAGGGAAAATAGGACACAAATGCATATTGTAGAAAAGATGACTCAACGCTTTAGCTTCACCCTCTCAGCTTGCTTTTTCTACTACTTACCTTAAGGTTTCTTTGAGAAGGGCTCTGATCATTGGCAAATTGGGAATATCATATGCATCAGGAACTTTATCTTTTCCCAGGTTACAGATTATCTCTTTATGAACAGAATTCTGTACTTCTGGATGTTTTGCTAACAGATAGATTGCCCAGGATAATGTAAATGAAGTCTGGGGAGGAGCACAAGTAGAGAGGAAAAACTGTAAAAACATTTGATAAGTAGCTTCATTTTTCATTTCAAGGGTTCATTACTCTTTTGGATCAGTTATAACTATGGTTAATGCTTGATAGTTATATTGTATTTGTTAGGACACAGCTATGTCTCCTTAATCTCAAATGATTTGAACAAACCTTAATCCCAAATGATTTGAACAAATGGATAATTGAGGGTTGAGCCACTCAACATAAAAACCAGAAAATATTTCAACTGAAATATTCCAAATAACATAAAAGCTGTTTCATTCTTCATCAGTGAACCAAAGTATTTACTAACACTCAGTTATCATGTTACAGTACTTTTCTTTTCTGCATTAATAATGCTATCATTTCTAGTGGACATTCCATTACACTACACATGCCTCAGGGTTACAAAAAAAGACCATAAGTCCTGTGCTGACCTGATCACTTCTGCACCACTCCTGGGTGAAGGTTAGGCCTGTGCACAGACATGTGTTTGCTGCCCTACGCCACCAAAGGAACAGGAAGACCAATGTGCCAGCCTAGGTTAGGATTGCACCCTTACCCTACAATCCAGAGTAACTACGGGAAACATGTACGTCGACATAGTTACGGCACCACCTAGTGAAAATCTATGGGAAATTCATATTGCAATCCAAGGTAAATTTTTCTTATATCGGAGCAAAGACTCCCTGTAGTTACTCCGGATTGCGCCCATAGTGTGTGATATTGAAATAAATATTTTTGTTACTATTTTAATGTCATATCACAACCATGGAGAGTTTGAACTGTGTTGTGCCATCAAAATATCTGATTTATGTTAAAGTTGATGAGGATTCTTTACTTTTTTCTAGGGTAAAAGGTGACCATCATATCCTCTATCCTTCATTTCAGCTATTTTCAGTTTATCATTATCATTCTAATAAACTCAGCTCTGGACTGTTTCTCTGTGCAGAAGCTGGGAGCTTTGCCTGACTATGTAAGAAGTTTTGTTTGATTAAAACAGTGTCCACTCTCAGGATCCTTCACATCCCCTTCAAAACTGGCACTGTGCTAAAACATTGGAAGGGATTTGAATCCCAGTAACAGCTGCACTATTTTACTCAAAACTATTTAGTAATCC
The DNA here is from genome assembly GCA_030015325.1 of Cryptoblepharus egeriae. Lineage (NCBI taxonomy): Eukaryota > Metazoa > Chordata > Lepidosauria > Squamata > Scincidae > Cryptoblepharus > Cryptoblepharus egeriae. The sequence continues at coordinate 62,108,814 of JAREYC010000001.1, read as the reverse complement.
TTTAATGTGCCAGAAATGTTTTTGCATTCTAAATCAAATAACTAAGGAGCCACATTTTATACAGCTTAATATATTAACAGTAGAAAAGGAGTACAAGACATATAGGGTTAAAATAAATTGATTAATGCCAGCTAAAAAGAAAGATGTAAATAAAAACAAAGGCTCTGTTGGTATGTGTTGCTACCTATTCATGGCCCAATCCTAATGAAGGTCTGTGCAGGGTGACCAGATGCCCCAACCTGAAAAAGAGGACAAGGTCCCCCAAAATTCATGACATCCAAGCAAAATTCCTGACATGTTAAAAAAATGTGGGACATCCCAAAAATGTGGGACAAATGTAGGACATGTTAAAATAAAAGCTAAAAACACTTGTATTGCTTTTCTGTACTTACCGTAATTTCAACACCATATTTCTTAAGACCTGTTTCCCAAACCAAAAAGGCACATGTTTAAGTGATCCAGGCAGGCATGCAGAGGCTTGATCTTTCAGCCTCCTTTCTGTTGTCCCCTTATACAATATAAGCTCCATTGACTATAATGGTTTTGAGTGGACACAACTGGGCTTGGAGGCTTAAAACTTAGAGCCAGGAGTTATCCCACCATCCTGAGAAAGTTGCCCACTTTACCCTGAGAAAGTTGCTCACTTTACACTCAGACCCTGCTCCTCTGCTTTGACAACAGCTGGATGAAAGGCCCCATAACCCGAGCAATGCAGGCCTTTATTGTGAATCACATGCCTTTTTGTGCAAAGTATATATTGGTGGATCCATCTACAAAGGCATAGGAGCAGGGGAGGCTGGGGTTTCTCTGGTCAGTTGGCAACCCTGCTTTTAAAAAATTAATTCACCTCCCTTTCTCTCCAAACTCACTGCAGCAGCTCCACTTCCAAGTCTGCCCCTGCTCTCCTGTCCTCTCCAGTAGCCTGAGCTGAGCTCCCTCCTTCCTTCCTTTGCAGCTAACAGTAAGCAGAGTTTCTTTCTTTCTCTCTCTCATTCTCTGGCAAGTGCAGGGACTGGAGTTCTTGCTGGCCACAGCCATTCAGTGACTGGAGCAGTTTCTGGGAAGCAGGCTGCAAAGCCTGGCATGATGCATGCGGGGAGATTTAGTTTTTTCACTGATGGCTTGGAAAGGTCCTTTAGGATGGTGAGGAGGGGGAAAGACTACAATTCCTTCCCTCCTTCCTCCTCCTTTGACCAACAGCCTCAGTGGCTAGGTTGGCCTGCAGCAGGCCGAAACGGCCTAAAATCCCTGGAAATGGCTGGAAATTCCCCCAGATTCCTGACAAAGAGTCCCTAAAACCAGACTTCTGGTTTCAGGGTCTCATTTCCGGTTCTGTCTGGGCATTTACGGCTATGTGATCACCCTGGGTCTGTGCCAGTTGAAAGCTGTTCCACTGGTATGTGCAGAAACAAAAGTGTCGTAGTGTATAATCTTATCCATGTCTACTCAGAAGTAAGCCCCATTAGGTCTTACTCCCGGGAATGTGTGCTTAGGATTGCAGTTACAGACTCTGACTGACAACATCAGTGTACTTGTAGCACTTAGGCTACACTCCTAAGAGCACTTTCCTGGGAGTAAGCCCCACTGAACTCAATGGAACTTACTTCTGAGTAGTCATGAATAGGATTGAACTCTTATTATGATCCAGCATCCAGATCCCAGATCCAGATCCCAGATCCAGCAATGCATTTTACTAGATTGCAGGTGGTAAGACCAAAAGACAGGGGAAAGACTGTCAGAAAATCAAAAGCAGCAGCAAACATAGGAAGCAAAAGAATTGCTGTGAGGATGGATAAAGCAGACAAATCTTAAAAAAAAACTTATTATAGTATTTTCAACCTGTAGAAAGAAGTGTAGGGGAGAGGTGGAAGCATACAAATCTTAAGCATGTTCCCAGTGTCACCCTGAACCACAGTGGCTGAATAGAATCTGAAATGAACCATTTATAATTTTTTTATTTCTTAAAAAAATTAATTTACCCCTTTAAAATTTTTTGAAAAGCATAACAAATGGAGGGAAGTTCCACTGATAGAAATTATAACAATGCTAACAATATTACTGCTATCAACAAAAATAATAGTAAACTTACTGTATCAACCCCTGCCAATAGCATTTCAGTCATATTGGCATAAATTTCTTCTACTGTAAGCTCTTTACTCTTAAGCAGGATTGTGAGAAGTCCACCGTCTATCTCTTTTCCTTGATCTAAAAGAGACTTTATTTCTTTTAATTTATTGTCAACATGAATTTGACCTTAAAGAATAAAAAGGAGAAAAGAATGTTTTTGTCAATAATTAATTTCTCATGCTGTTAATTTTATTCCCTTTATTGTAATTTGATGATGACAATCACCAGACTTTACGTGAAATATAGAGTTAAAGGATAATTCATGCATTTCTACACATTGCAAAGACTTAGAGAACAATCCTAACCATGTCTACTCAAAAGTAAGCCCCAGTGTATTTAGTGGGTCTTACTCCCAGCAAAGAGACTTCAGGACTGCAGCCTTAATAAGAAAATTTACAGTATTTTAAAAGTATCAAACTCCCGTCAAGTAAAATTGTCAATCAATCAATCAATCAGGCCTTTATTAGGCATAAATATAGTCCATAATAACAAACATAATCAATCCTAATCCCATTAGTAAAAATGTATGCTTGGTGAAGAATAAAGGCTTCCCCCAGTATCTGTAGGGGATGGCCACCAAAGATACCGAAACTTCAAAATGCAGTGAATCCTAGAAAAAGCTATTTATGAATTCTCTCTCCACCCATCCAGTTTGTCTGATTGGAGCCTTCCTGTCAATGCCTCCTGTGCCTAATTGTCTTTGTGCTAGTTGTCTGTGCCTAATTGTCTCACTGTGATAGTGTGACGTAGAAGACAGTGGCAGGAGGGCTCCAATCAGAGACAGAAAAGTCATTTGTTCAGTGGGGGAATTTGGGAACTGCAGATATATGAAACTGTGGGTACAGGGGTGGGCCACTTCATAAACTACATTGGTTCAAATTTAAATACATAGTAGACTGTATCTAAAGCAGAAAACAAGCCACATGATTATTAGAGCCATGGAACAGATCTCTTGTTATTTTTCAACATATTTATATATGCTTGTCACTCTGTTATTAACAACTTTTCAAATCTCAGCTTTTTCTGTGAGCTAGAATTTCACATTATCAGATTTTTTTCCTCGCAGGTCAGATAAAATAAATTCTTAGAACAGAATCCTATGAACATTTTGTCAGAGTTAAATTCCATTGTATTCAATGGGGCCTACACCCAGGAAAAGTATGCACAGCAAATCCACACTTAAAAGTTGTTTTTTTAAGTTCTTGGAAACTGTATGTGAAACCAATAAAGCAACCGATTTTACTGTAGGAGAGATCAACAATAACACCCACTTGCTAAGCACTTTCCTATTGTACCACAAAGCAGTCATACCACAAAAAGCCTTTTGAAAGTATTCTGAGATGCATCCTTGTGTGACCTGGAGGAAGTTTTAGTGGTCCTACAATGGGCAGTCACAGAACAGTGGCATAGATAGGGGGGGCAGCGGGTGCAGTTGCACTGGGCTACAAGCTTTAGAGGGGCTACAAGCTGAGCTTGACACTACTGACTAAAATTGTGAAAAATGGGGTCTGTATGAATGATAATACCATCATGTTATATATTGTTGGAAAGGTAATTTAATGCAAAATGCAATGAAACAAGCTGCATTGGAATATCTATATTTTATCAAACGTTATGGCCAATTAACCAGAAAATGAAAACAAAAGCCAATGGAACAAAAGTGGATTTTCTTAACTCAAACTTTCCCATCTTACTGATGACTCTGAGAGCCAATTAGATGTAATTCCGATACTGTATGGAACTAATAAGGTGTTAATATGAATCAGCTCTCAATACATATATCATATACAGTACATATATAATAAACCGTTACCGGATGCTAACTGGGTATACAGGCACTTCTAAGTGGTGGTCCTCTTCTATTTAGCAGGGAAAAAATAACCATCCCTCTTTGTCCCAGCATAGTTTCCCTAACCAATAAGGGAAATAATTTTCTTTTTGTAACTTTATTAAATTTGATTTTGTTGTTGCTGGGGAGGGGGCAGACCTTAGATATGCCACTAGCAGGGCAAATGGGTGGTGAAGTGCTGAGGAGGAGGTGATAGGTTTTTCCCCAATACCCGGGGATGATGTCACTTCCATTGGACACATCACTTCTGGGGCAACATTTTGAGCTTTGCACCGGGCTACATGATCATTAGCTATACCACTGCCCCAGAGGATTCAGAGGACAGAGAACTGCTGACTAACTTTAAAACAAAATAATGTTGAAAGAAACTATTTAAAGTGAAGATTTGCAGTATAGCAGTGGTTTCCAATCTTTTTAGCACTAGGACTCACTTTTCAAATGACATTCTATCAGAATCCGCCCAGGTTTACCAGCCATTAAAAAAAGATCTATAAATTTTATTTGTTTGCAATAATAACCAGAAAAAGACTCTTAAACATTTATCTCCCTCAAGAGTGTCAAACTCATTTCATGCAGAGAGCCAAACTTAGTATTAATCCCAAGAGCCAAAGTCCAATCTTATGCATGTCTGCTCAGAAGAAAGTCTAATTACTGCCAATGGGGCTTACTTCCAGGAAAATGTGGAGAAGGTTTCAGAGTCCACATGAAATTGTGAGGCCGGCTGGGTTTGGCCAGTGGCCCTTGAGTTTGAAACCTGTGCTCTAAAGTTATACATGCTTGCAAACTGTAGGAGATCAGCAAATGCAGGGTTATTAGCAGCTACAATATCTGATTTCTGAATAGCCTCAGGGCTTGAAGCAATTAGTTATTTATCTTTCCATCATCCACTGGTGATCCACCAAAAATCAAATCACAACTCACCAGTGAGTCCCAACCCACAGTTTGCAAGTCATTGCTGTCTATGATTACTTATCCTTATCTATAAACTTATTCTGTAGAGCAGTGATTTTTAACTAGTGTGCTGCGGATAGTCTTCAGGTGTGCCGTGGGAATTTGGGTAGGGACATTTATTAAAAGAAAGCTTGGGGATTTAAACAGCATGGTATGCGCCTTGTCAATAGTAAAAACAACTGATGGTGTGCTATGAAATGAAAAAGGCTGAAAATCACTGCTGTAGAGGATACTTAGAATTACTTTACTCCATCATCATTTCTTGAGGAAAATAAAAACAATTGCCTACTCAAATATTTGAAAACACAACAAAGAGAAATGTTTTGATTTTGAATCTTACTAAATTTAAAAAGTCCATCCCAGGATCTACAGAATTCTCTCCAAGGCTTAGGAATAATTGGACGAAGCCATTTGGGAATAGCTCCTGCATACATAGTAGTTTTAAAACTACTGAACATCAATTCCAAAGCCTCAATGTATTCCACAGTGGTCTGGGGAATGTCGTTTTCCAGGCACCCCAAGCGACACTCAAACAGAACTGTCGATACTCCTGCAGAGACAAAAAACAAAAAACAAAAATATCTCAGAGTATGTTCTTTCTTTTCCCAAGAAATGTAAAGTACAGAATTAAAATCAATTTTGGCATCTTTTCAGTGTGCCATGAGATTAAAAAGGTAGAAAACTGCTGTCCTAGAAAGATTGATAGAATAGAGATTATAGGCACAATCCTAATTGGCCAGTGGGGCATGTGCTGCATTCTGCATTGGTGGGGGGCAGTCATGGAGACCTCCTTTCAGTAAGGTAATGCATATTCCCTTACTTCAGAACTTCATTGTCCTTATCCTGGAGCTGGAAAATTAATTAGGATTGTGCCCTATGTTGCCTGAAAACAAACATTGTTTCTAATCCTTGACATTTGTAAAACATGCAATTAATGTAGTTATAGCAGCTTCAACACTAGTGTCACATATGTATAGACTGAGAAAAAAAAATCAAATGCAAAAAATAAATTGCCAGAGGAGATAGTTTGCAACTAGGAAGTTTCTCCTTGCACTTTAAAATTTTCTGCTAAATAAGAAAATTATAGATCCTGTAACTTCTTCCAGTATATCCTGCTCCCACAGTCCTAGTGACTGCTCCTTTCCTTTACCTTTCATCATGAGCAGAAAGGTATACGTACAAAAGATAGCAAGATATATGGTACTAGTGTAAGACCAGGCAGAGACTAAAGAGAACTAAAGTATTCTTATTTTCACTTCTGTAGTTGATTTAGGTTTTAAGGGGGATCGCAGCACTGCAATGTAGAAACCTAATTGCCAAATATAACAGAGAATACCTTGCTGTAATAGCTTTATCACTGTGGTGAACTCAAACATAATATTTTCCAATCGGATAGCAAACAATGTTTAACAGTACTGAGTGTGTTGGATACACCTCAACTGTGATGGGCTTCCAATTTGTGCCACAGTCCATTAGAATTTCTCCAAAACAATAAAGGGAATTGCTGGAGAAGGCAGAAGCTCTCTCCTCACCTTTCCCACTCCACTTCGTATTTAGGACTGCTTTGTTTTCCTGATGTACATAAGTTTTCCATTTATGGTCCCCAGAGTTAAAAAAAAAAATTCATGCTTCCATTCATATACTGCAAGATAAATTTTCAACATAGAAATTAATCTCTGTGTTGAAAAAAATTACATATGATAAGGTGATCAGATAGGCCAGAAGGAGATATAGTGAATCTCCATTTAATTTTCTCTGCCATTTACCTTAAGTGGCTACTTGTATGATCATTCTGCCTTGATTTACAGCACTTGAAAGTTCTTGAAAGGTACTTCATTAATTCAAATTAAAACTATCTGCCAATGACATTCTTTTTTCAAAACTGTGTTATTCTGTAGTTTTGGCATTTGGTAAAAATGCCAAAAAGTCTTGCAGTATACCCTCTTGAGCAAGTGAATAAGATATCACAAATTAGCTGAACACAGCAAATTATAATATAGACTGTGATACAGTGTGACAAGATCCACCTTCCCACATCTCTCTCCACAATAACTAAATATTTATAAATTAATTTAAATATAGTATTTTATTAGTAATACGCCCTTTGCATGTTGATACCCTTTACATGTTGAAAATATGGATCTGCAGAATCCAATCTTCCCCTGTTGACTTGAGTACTGGAAAAGCAATTACAGTTAGTAATTAACAGAATCACATGATTTCCTTAGTTCATTTCCGGGCTTGACTGATTCGTCTCACCTTCCATTGAGTACTTGAAAAAAAGGCTGTTAATATTTTTCACTGTTTCCCCATCTTCTTCTTGACTTCTCAGTATGCGGATTCTCTTAATTAAATCTGCAACAACTTCATTAACTCCTCCTGAGAAAACAGCAACATCTTTGGGCTTTACCATTTTTTGCCTTAGTACACGTCTCATTTTTAACCACTGTTCCCCTTCCCTGAAAGAAATGATACAAAATTATTATTCCTAGCAATAAATCTCAAAGAAAATGATAATTTTTCTCAGAATACAAGCAGAAAACATGCTTGAAAGTAGCATATTTGTGTGACTATTTTTTGATGGCAACAAGAAGCACATGCTACACATTCCTGCTCACAATATATAGTTTGTGCAATACTTTATTTAGCTAGCTAGCATATGGCAATTAGAATTGGTGGGAGTTCTGAGGTCCAGCAACCAGTAAGTGTTTTATGGTCTACGTTGTTTTATGGACAGTTAGTCTACGTTGTTTTATGGACAGCTTGTAGAACTCTTCTCTTCCAGGTGGAATTGTTCACATCGTGGTCATAATTATATATCAGGAAATGGCAGGAGTTTTTTTAGGTCAGCCACAATGGCATTTTCTGGCTCTGATGGCTCATGACAGCTTGTTCACTTACAGTCTCCCTTCCAAGAGTTGTCTGGATCTTTCCCTGCTTAGCTTTCTTCAGCAGCCCTGAACTTAACCACCAGATCACACCTGCTGCCATTGCACATTATGATTGATATTCACTGTGATCATCAGAGTGATCCTATCCTTGAGTAACACCACTGAACAGGATTAGAGCTGCATCTAAATCTCCCTGCATTGGTGGGACACAGACATGTGGAAACCAATATGCAAGTGGAAAGAAATAATGTCCATTCTTCTGTGATGCTATCAGAATTGCTCAAGTCCAACCATTTACCCAGATAATAATCTTATCTGTCACTGTGGTTCTTCAAACCCAAGCACCTGTTGCAGATGCTTTAGGAGGATTTCCGCTTTCAGACATGGTATTTGAAAGAGAATTTGAATGACCTATCCAAACTCTACAATTCTATTATTATGGGAATGATCTGTATGAAACTCTAACCCAGTGATTTTCAACCATTTTCAACTCATGGCACACTGGCAAGGTGCTGCAACGGTCAAGGCACACCATCAGTTTTTCGACAATTCACAAGGCAAACCATGCTGCTGATGGGAGGGTCATACTCTATTGACACTGTTAATAAATGATTTTTTTTCTCCAAAACGTCTGCAGTACACCTGCTGATGGTGCACTGGTTGAAAATCACTGCTTTAACCCATCTCATGAGAAGCTTTTGGAAGTTTTTTTTCGTTTTTTTGTTTTTGCAGGCTTCTTATAAGCAGCACTATGGCACCTTGTGAAAAGAAAGGCACTGTGATCACTTTCTAGCTACGGTTATGTTTGTGGATTGCAGAAGAGGTTTGGTGAAATATGGAGTTGTTTGGACATTGCAGTGTGTTGATTGCTATCTTTTATGTATCCTTAAGTGTGTACAACTAAGACTGTAGAGAGATTTCAATCTAACATGCAGCTGTAATAACAAAGAACCTGTTGATTAAAAAGTATAGATGGAACATACCGCCTCTGGAATTACAGAAACATCTGAATTACAGTGGTACCTCTCATAACAAGCACCTCACATTACAAGCATTTCACATAAGTATAAATTTCCAAGAGAACAATGTCTACTCAGAATTAAGTTCCATTGTGTTCAATGGGGCTTACTCCCAGGAAAGTGTCTTTGATTGCAGCCTCCTAACCATGTCTACCCAGAAGTAAGCCCTGCTGTGTTAAATGGGGCTTACTCCCAAGAATGTGTCTTTAGGATTGCAGCCTAAGTAGACTTCATAAGATCATGCACATTGAATGCATGTTTTGAATTCAATTCCGGTGTTTTGTCATCATTTTTACGTACACTTAATATTTTAATATGAATATTTTTGGGTTGTGGAACCAATCATCTGAGTTTCCATTATTTCCTATGGGAAAATCCACTTCACTTAAAGAGCATTTCGCTTAAAGAGCATGCCTTCGGAACGAATTAAGCTCTTTATGTGAGGCACCACTGTATATGAAAGAGACCGTTTCAGATAAAAAGAGGGCAAGTGTAGTGCAGTGGATAAGAGACTGACAGCACAATCCTGACCCCCCCCCCAGTTAGGCTGGCACAAGTCCCATGCTGACCGGAAAGGCGGGCTCAGTACCCAACATGTGCCACTGTGGGAATGGGGAGACAGGTAAGTTGTGCAGGTCTAAACTGATTAGGATTGCGCTCTTAGCTGTGAATCAAGCCTTTTCCAGATCGAATTTGGTTTCTGCCTTGAAATCACTAGGTGGTCTTATGCAAGTCATGGTCAGTCTCAGCGTCTCCATCTGGGGATAATAGTACTTATCACCTTACCTGATTTTTGTAAGGGCAACATCAAGAATACATGGAAAACATTTTACACACTCAGAAAGTGCCATATAAATGTTAAACACTGTCCTGTATCATTCAGATTCTGCTGACCTTTTCTAAAGCACAATCCAGCTCTTATTACATAAAGCCCTTAGCTGCTGCAATTTTATCCTGTGAAAGCAGAAGAATGTCTGTGACTCATAAAGGGATTGGCTTTCTTTTGAATAAGCACATTACATCAGGAATTGCTCTGATTGTTCCACAAGGGCATTTGCCAACAGTCATCCCACAGATATACAGCCATATTGCAAACACATTCTTTAAAAAAATACGTTAATCAAAAACAGTTTTAAATGCATCATTCTTTATATTGGGTACATGCATATGGACACTGCTTGGCAATTAAAGAAAAAGATATGGTTTCACTCACGCAGATATCAGTCCCGTAGCTCTCCCTCGCAGATCCCTATATTCCTGCCAAGAATCCATGTCAGCTCGTTGTGGCATGGTTCCTTCTTCCCGGAGAACTTGGGCCACCATGTCTCGATCTGCAATGGATACAACTAATTTGGGACCAAAATGAGACTTGAAAATTTTTCCATATTCCTGAACGTGCTTTTGCTATAAACAAAAAGTAAATTACAAATGAATATACAATTCATTCTTCAAAAAAATTTCATTCTTCAGTAGTGTATTCTATTCTTTTCATCAAGCACAGAACATACATTTTTTAAACTACACGGTGTTCAATGTGTCCACTGTATTCAATGAGACTTACACCCAGGAAAACAGCATGAGTGCTCAATTCTAAGTTGGTGGCACCTGGTGCCAGATTCCAAGATGGTGGTGCCCAGCTTTTCATGACCCCCAGAAATAAAGTTGTGACCTCCCCCAAGGGGGTCCCAATCCACACTTCGAATACCACTGCCATAAAGCATGTTTTCTGTGACACATGAGGAAGCTCATTGGCAGTAACGCCTATGTCATCCTATTACTGAATCCAAAGTTGCAGGTTAAAACTGCTCTGTGTGGCAGAAGGGGGGGAAGGGTGGAATGGAGCCGATCAGGCTAGGGAGGGAGTAGGCTACACCATATCCTATACCACTTCCTGAGGTCTCCCCTGACATGAGATTCTTGGACATCTGTGGCTACTTAGCCAACACAGTTCCAAGTAGCCCTGTTGAGCAGGCTGGGGCTTTACATGGGTTAAGGGGACAAATGTTCTCCAGACCTACAGCCTCCGGATATGGTGTAGGGCACTGCTCTCATTCAGTGGTCAAACAGTTGAAGTGTCAAAGTTCTGGAGAATAAGTTATCATGGTTATATTTTCACATTTTTATACCATGGTTCCTCTGAAGAGGAGCTCGGGGTAGTATACATAGCTCCTCGCCTCTTATTGTCCAAACAACCCTGTGCAGAAGATGAGACTGACAGTCACTGACCCCAAATCACCCAGAAAATTTCATGGCTGAATACAGTTTTCACTCAGGATCTTCAAACACCTAACCTCCTTTTTAGGCATGTAAATAACACATTTTAAAGAACCATTTATCGTTTATCATATATCATTTTTACAGTGCAAATGTAATACTTCGACATTATTATACACATAGAATTGTGACTTACAGTGCAATCCTATTCATGTTTACTCAGAAGTAAGTTTCATTGAGTTCAATGGGGCTGACTCCTAGGTAAGTGCTCTTAGGATTGCAGCCTAAATTGATTTTTTAAAGTTAATATCTGAACCAGAACTAAACCAGAAAATCAAGAAACACTGACAAATCCAAAGTGGAATAGTACCCATACTTGTTATGATTTGAAGTAATTTCTTTAGGATATAAGAGTAAATCTTCGATTTATATTCATTTTTTGGGAAGAGTTACTGTTTTAAATACGTTAATGAATGATACATAGTTTTGGATGGAGAAAGTCTTACTCCTGTAACAGTGCATTCCTACTGACTAATCTCTGAATGCCAACTGGAGAAAGCAGATAGTTATGAAAGAAGAGCTACTGAAAAACACAAAGAACAAAGTTCCTTTCACATGAGATTATTTTACATAAATGTGCTAGATTGTTCTTTATTTAGTAAAGTAAGACATAACAATTTTATTTCAAAAATTAACAATTTTAACAACTCAATCTTATATATGTCTACTAAGATGTAAGCTCCACTGAATTAACTGTAAATGTACTGTATATAGCTGCAGTGGCTTAGCAGCAGATCACTTTCCCACTGACCTGCCTATCTTCAGATTGGCAGGCACAGTGCCTTTAACCACTAAGCCACTGCAGCCCTAATACAATCCAATATATTACTGGACACAGTATATGCACCTATTTTGTTCCTGATATATATTGAGACAGTTCTATGGCTTTCATGTGTCCAGGAATTTTTGATTTCACTAGATTAGGGGGCATAGTTGTTGAAGTTATGTCACCAACATTTCATAAAGTACAGTTTCCAAATCATTGATACTGTTCTCCCAACCAACATCTACAGTTCTCCTGAGCATACTATTGTTCATTGACTGTTCAGGATCATAAGCCAACTCTATGTAGGCCACAGTACTCTGCCTACTTTAATGGAGTTAGCCCCATTGAATATAATGGGACTTGATTTTGAGTAGACCCACCCAGGATTGGGCCAGTACAAGGATAGGCTTTCCAACATCCAGATTAACATCTGTTGTTCCTTCAGAATCTCCATGTCTTCATGTCATGAAAAAGTGAGCACAGTTTTTTATACTATGCAATTATACGTATAATAGGATAGTGAATAATAAGACGCAGCTATCCTGATTTAAGCAATCAGTTCAAAAGTTATAGTACAATTCTGTACATTTGAATAAAGAAAACTTACTTTGAGCTTTCCACTAGAAAGCCACAGGAAGTGGGAGTGAGGAAATATGACTCAGACTTGAGTACCGTGTAGACTTTTGTTCTATTCAAACTTATGCAATTCTTAAAATTAATACATAAAACCCTTTTATAGCACAATAATATGAAGAATTAATCTGAAAGTTACCACAGCAGCTAATTAAGTGATGCAGTCAGATGAATGTCGGATGAATGTTCTATGCACCATACCATATGTGAGAGGGGGGAGGGAGTTGAATGGTTGTACAATGAAGGGTCTGTTTTTTCAGTAACCTGACTCCAACATTAAGCCAGACCATACCATCTATGCCTAGCACTGCTTTGGTTAAAGGGAAACATTCTCAGTCAGAACAACTGTAGCTATATCTTATGTTCTCTGTGGTGTTGAGCCTGAAAGCAGACTTATTTGCCACCTTGCAAAACTTATCTGTCAGCTTGCATGTGAAATGTTACTTGATTCTTAAGAAAAAAATAGAAACAGAATGTGTTTAATGACTGGAACAAAGATCAAGCACTTCTGGTGCAAAATTTCAAACAGGTTTCCCGGCAATGTCACTATGTGAAACTGACTTACAAAACACTACTGTATTCTGGAGTCCTGAATCAGCTCTGGAAGCTCTACAAACAAAGATGTCAAGATAATTCATGCCTCAAATGGCTTTTTCCACTTTTTAAAATAACATGGAATTTGCTTTTCTCAAAATCATGAAAATGTCCCTTGGCTAAATATTACAAAGTACAAATGTTAGGGAATAATTACATTGTGTCTTTTTGGACATTAAACTTAATGTGGAATTAGCACTACCAATTACGTGTTAGATATATCAAATAGATTAAAAATAAATGATGCTGTTAATTGGTGGACCTTTTCTCTATTGCAAAATTACACTGTCTGATAGTATTAGCCCCCAATCTTATTGTTAGTACTTTGTTGGAGACTGCCTATAATGGGGTTCCGGTGTCCTGTGGTGATACAGTACTAGAGCTCATGACCAGCCTTAGCCTTGGTGCAGCAGTGATTGTTGGAATGTCTGTGCCCAAAGTGCACAGATGAATGACACTGTCACAGTATTATTATGAGCAGTGAACATGCAGGACCTCAGGACAGAGCACTTTAAGGGTTTTTCAGACAAATACTTATATCATTTAACAAATCTGCATATCATCAGTGCTTACATTTCTCTTCATCATTGCCTGGTCTCCTGCCTGTCCATCACATGCAGCAGAAGTTGCACCAGGAATCTTGTATGCCTAGCCTGGCCAAGGACAGGATTGGTGTGTTAGGCTGAGGTGAAGGTATCCCCTGCAGTTTGCCCTGCTAGTTGTGACCAACTCTAGGGAGTGGTGCTCATCCCCGTTTCTTAAGTCACAGAACCAGCATTGTCTGAAGACACCTCTGTGGACATGTGGCCTACATGTGCACATACACTGCTATCTTCCCATCGAGGTGGTACCTATTTATCTACTTGCATTTGTATGCTTTTGAACTACTAGATTGGCAGGAGCTGGGCTAAGGACAGGAGCTCACACTGTCTTGCAGTACTCAGGTCTTGAACCCGTGCTGGCCTTGAGGTGCACCAAAGTGCAGTAAGGCACTTCTGTGCCACTCCTGGAGACATGTGCTTGCCTTTCTTCATCACCATGGGAATGGGAAGGCCACTGAGTTGTGCTGGCCGAGGTTAGGTTTTGGTAGAACACTAGGATGAATTTACTCATCATAAGGGTAGTTTAAAAATAGAACAAATTATGTATGACAGGAGTTCTCAAACATTTTGGTCTCCGGAGCCCTTTATACTCCTAAAATGAGTCTTTGAGATCTCCACTGGCAAATGTGTTGAGTCTCAGGATACTCCAAAGTAACCATCAGTACATGCCCAGAGTGGTGTGGCATTGAGCCTAATGCTGAATACGAGCAAAGAGCTGGAACTGGACAAAAAGGAGAGCTGTGAACATTTGAGGCAGGAGAGATGGAACAGTATGCCAGGCAGAGGATGGATGGAGACCACCAACAGTCTGCTCATGGAAGCCCTGAAAGGGCGTTATGGAGCCCCAAGGCTACTAGAAGCACATTTTGTGAAGCACTGAGCTAGAGGGATAATGTGCTGTCTTTCACTGAAAATTTTCAGAGGTGATCTGTTGGTAACAAGGCCAGCCCAAGATCTCCTGGCACTTGAGGAAGCATGCCAAATGCCATTCCCACTGTCCAGTAATGTGCCAGCTTCCCCACTGTTCAAACTCAGAACAGTTAACGAAGGCTGCAATCCTTACCTCCAGTTAGGCCAGCAGAAGCCCCAGTGCAAGTCCTATGTTGGCCTGGGAGTGTTACAAAAGTGCCATAGGGCCAGTGATCTTTTTGAGGGGGTACTCACCAGTACTTAGTACCGGCACCGCTGTAGCATCAAAGCAGACATGCCTATGATTACAAATAACATCTTCATGATGAGTACCCCCATATTTATAAAATCTTCACAGTATCTCCTCTAGGAAAAAGCACTGCATAATACACATAAGCAGGTGCTGCTTTTTCAGGGTGACCATAGTACCAGAAAAACCAGGATTTGTCCAGATTTTTAGCCCCCTGTCCGGGTGTCCTACATTTTGGCTTCATTGTCCTACATTTTGGCTTCATTTTGAAACTTAGCAAGTGTGCACAGTACCCCATCATGACATATATCGTTGGATTCGTATTGAAGAGCAGAATCCAATGCAAAAATCAGTTTGGAGATATCTCCTTCCTATCAAATGTTATGGTAAAAAAACTGAAAAATAAAAACAAAAAAATACACTTTTGGCATTTTTTTTAAGTGGGTAGGAATTTTGGCCTTGGATTAGGAATTTTGACCCTGGGGTTCAGGAATAATCTGGTCACCCTGTGCTTTTTAAACCTATGTTGACTTAATCCTGCCTAAATTTCCTCTTCTATGCAATGATTAAAGGTATAGGCCACCTATTCTCCATTCTATATGGTCACCCCAGGCATGGGCTGAGACCGGTTCGGACCGGATCAGCCGAACTGGTTGTTAGCCTGAGACCGCTGGTCGAGAGCAGTTGCAGGGGCTGCCGAACCGGGGGCCCTTTGAACATTTTTTGCAGCCGCGGCCGCCATTTTCATTATGCGCGCGCAGAGGTGCGCGCGCAGCTAGTTAGAGGCGTGTGAGGAAGTTCCTCCTCCCTGCCTCCTATTCAGACCCGGCCGGCAAGAGAGCGAGCAGTCACATCGCCAGCCAGGTTTGCTTTGCCTCCGAGCGAGGCACCTTCTCGCCATCCCTGCCTGACCTGACCTGACCTGCCTTAGTCAATGGGACTTACTTCTAGGCCAGTGTGGAGAGGACTGCAGTCTCAGAGCCCCATCCTAAGCAGGTCTACTCAGAAGTAAGTCCCATGAAAGTCAATGGGACTTACTTCCAGGCCAGTGTGGAGAGGACTGCAGCCTCAGAGCCCCATCCTAAGCAGGTCTACTCAGAAGTAAGTCCCATGAAAGTCAATGGGACTTACTCCCAGGCCAGTGTATAGGACTGCATCCCTAGACTGCGCATGCATCAACCTTCGTTGGTTGGCGCATGCACAGTGTGCGTCCTTCAGACAGCGCATATGCAGTATGCGTACTTCTGCGCATGCGCAGTGTGCACCGGCCACTCAACTCCAGTCCTTAGGCCACAGATGGGTGGTGTCGTGCTCTCCCAGGCCCCGCCCCCTGACCCCAGTCCCACCCCTGACCCAGCCTGGCCCCTCCCACTTAGAGGCGGGTTGTTGGGAGAGGCTAGAGGCGGGTTAGAACCGGTTGTTGGAAGAGGCTAGAGGCGGGTTAGAACCGGTTGTTGGGAGAGGCTTGGCCCACCCCTGGGTCATCCTGGTAACTCGTTCCCTGTCCATGTCCCTGGGGCTCCCCCCAGCACTGTCCCCAGCTCTCCCCCCTTTCACTATGCTCAACAGCAGGGGTCTTTTGAGTGGGAACACACCAAACAGAGTACCGGTACCTTTAGGTGAGTTTTGTGGTCCCCAAGTAGACATGCCTATGATTGCAAATAACATGTACCTGTTAGTACTGGCAAGTTAGTTCCAGGACCTATTTTCCAGAAAAATAGCACTGCTCATAAGAGAATCGTGCCTTATCAGAAGCACATGGAGAAGGGGCATGAAAATCTCCCCAGGCCTAGTGGTTTTTCCTCTGGTCCTGCCTCCCCAGCTCTGTAACTTGCTGGCTCCCCATGGAACCTGAAGAACCTCAGAATTGGTGGGAAAATATTCCACAATAACCACAACTGTACAACTATTTCATCATACTTTGAAATGCATGAAATGAGATGCTTTCAATGTGTTATCAGTACTTATATTCCCTTTCACTTAGCCTTAAGTCCTATATGACTTTGAATCCTAACTGGAGCTCAGATGTTGGCAAATTACTAAAAAGAGAAAAATGCTGAAGTAAAATTATTAGGAGGACTATGTATAGATTTACAATGTGAAATTCGGGGCTGTGCTTTATGGGGTTTGACAATACATTGTTCAACAATCTCCAAAGTCGTGGTTCTGACCAGCAAAGCCCTGGTGCCATAGTTTGAGATAGGGTGTCAATCTGATATTCTTTGAAGACAAATGTTTCTTCATATCCCACCCTAATGTTTAACATACACCAATCATATACTTTTTATCAGTGATTCCCAATTAATCAATTGACAGTATTTATATACATTACTGCTTTTCAATAAAAAGTGGCAGTAGCCACTATAAAAGAAAACGCTTTGGTGAGGAGGGCCATACATGCTAAATAAAAGAGGCACACCGACCTGAAAGAGTGCCTCTTGCCCAGTTAGCAGGTTCTCCACATTTACGAGCCTGCAGACTACATAGGCAAAAACGGGAAATGTTGGGGACCACATGAAGCTGTAGGGAGGGGTCTCTCTCTGGTGCTCTATCCCACTGACTGTCATAGTGAATGGATAATGGACTACCCACAGCCATAGCAGTAGGTGGCAGTTGACCACCTTTTTCGGTGGTCCATAGGAGATTATTTATGTGGTAAGACACTGGAAGTGGTCAAAGGTAATTTCCTGAGACCTCACGGACCACTTCTCAGGGTAACATGGATGATCTGTGGTCACCAGACCACAGGTTAGGAACCAGCTTAGATTAGGAACTATTCTTATTTCTAACTATTCTACTTCTGTAGAATACCGTACTTCTACTACAATAATTAATCTCTGGTTCACAACTGTGCGTGACGGCACACCTCTGTTGCTGCTTCACAGCTGCAAAACTCCCTTCTTCACAACTCTAATAAAAGTGTTATTGTCACGTGCAGTTGTCATCCAAAGATGAATTTTGGAAAGTGAGAATAGCTAAATGCTTGGATTAGCATTTGTTGCTTAGGGGTGAAAGCTCCTAAGAACTTAAAAGAATCATAGGGTGCAGTTCTAACCTAGGCTGGCACAACTCATTGGTCTTCCCATTCCTGTGGGGATGTAGAGAGGCAAGTGCATGTCTGTGCACTGGCCTAATCTTATCCCAGGAGTGGGAAAAAGTACTTTTTTAAGCCAGTAGTGCCTTAAAGTACTTTAAGCGACATTCCTCGGCCAGCATGGGACTAGTGCTGAGGCTTATGCCAGCTTAAATGGTGGTTAGGACTGAACCCATATCTATTCTTCTCAGCAGTTCTTAAATAGCCTTAGAGCACAATCCTAACCATGTCTACTCTAAAGTAAGCCCCACTGTGTTCAATGGGTCTTACTCCAAGAAGCGTCTTTACGATTGGAGCCTTAAACTTGAAAAAATAATTATATAAAGAAGTCCCCCAGGGTGACCATCTGCCCTCTTTTTTTCCAGGACATATCCTCTTTTATAACCCTGTGTCCTGGAAAAAAATCTTCCTTACCCTTGTGAGCAGGCAGTATGTAGCCTTCTTGTAATTTATAAATTATATGTACAGGGTGTCCCATAAGTTTCCATACACAGGAAAAATAAACATTTTTTTAAAGAAAACCATTTTTATTTATATAATAAATAAAATGGCCTTTTTAGCCACACCAGATGCTGTTTCAGGACCTCCAATCAGGGCACGATACCATAGTCTTTCGAGACTGAAGGATGCCAATGAATGCTCTACTTGACCAGTGGTGGGCTCCAGCAGGTTCGCACCTACTCTATAGAACCGGTTGTTAACAAGAGATAGGACATATAAAGTTTAAAAATAGCCATTTAAAAGTGGCTGCTGGATGGGCAGAGAACCGGTTGTTAATTTATTTGAAGCCCATCACTGTACATGACTATCACTGTTTTGAAACATTATGGCCCTCGGTATGTTTAAATTAGGCTGCAATCCTAAAGACACTTTCCTTGGAGCAAGGCCCACTGAACACAGTGGGGCTTACTTTTGAGTAGACATGGTTAGGCCTGTGTTCTTAAATAAATAAATGTTAAATAAATATAAAATAACAATGGTTTTCATTTAAAAATGTTTATTTTTTTCCTATATATGAAAATTTATGGGACACCCTGTATAATGTATAATAAGTAATGTAAGTTTTTAATTAACATTATGAAAATATTATATACGAGTGTGAAAATACAAAAAAATATATATATAATATATATGACATCTGATCTCCCAGCCCTTATATTCTTTGCATATAATGCAAAGAACAAGTGGTCCTTTTAGCACACCCTTGTGAAAAAGCAGTGCCAGGCAAAACAAGGTTGCCAAGTCTTGGAGGTGGGGATTGTGTAAATGTGTTATATATGTAGTGTGGAAACACTTTTTTTTCCTTCCATGGTGTTGTGTAACTCAGGAGGGGCAGGATATAAAACCAGATGTGGCATAATTGGCAGTCAGAAGCCAACTGGGGGAAAGACAGCAATAGACAACTGCTGGTGCCAGCCCACCAGCATTATGACGTCAGGCCCGCCTTCTCAACAGCCAATGGGAGACAAGGAGAGCGAGGGAACGTTGAGGAATAGCCTCGCCTCTCTCCCCCCTCCCGTCAGAGCTGTTGGAACGTTGAGGGAGCTGCGCGAGCTGCGGCCGTTACTCCCCCGGCTCTCCCTCCCCCGGCTCTCTATTTAAAGGGACAGGACCATGTTTTTCAAACCGCCCGCCTCCCGCTGAGGAGAGGTGTTGTGTAAGGCTTAGAGCCGGCGGAGTTTCCCATCCAGCCTCTCCAATAAAGCAATTCACCCGAGTGGGACGCAAATATAGGGGGACCGGGTGGGAGGCACACAAAATGGACACTCTAACAGTCACAGCGAAAGACCACGACGTCGGTTCCCGCCTGAGGGAAAGAATGAGGCGCGCAGACACGTGTCAAGCACGTTCACACGTTTGCTTCAGGCTGCAAGCCTAACCACGCTTTCCTGGGAGTAAGTCCCACTGACTATGATGGGACTTACTTCTGAGTAGTCACTCATAGACGGGCTCTGAGGCTGCATCCTTATACACACTTTCCTGGGAGTAATTCCTTGACTCTAATGGGACTTACTTCTGAGTAAGCACGCCCAGGCTTGGGCTCTGAGGTTGCAAGCCTATCCACACTTACCTCGGAGTAAGCCCCATTGAGTATGATGGGACTTACCTCTGAGTAGTCACCCATAGAATTGGGCTCTGAGGCTGCATCCTTATACACACTTTCCTAGGAGTAAGCCTCTGACTAATGAGACTTACTTCTGAGTAAGCATGCATAGGATTGGACTCTGAGGCAGCATCCTTATACACATTTTCCTGGGAGTAATTCCTTGACTCTAATGGGACTTACTTCTGAGTAAGCATGCATAGGATTGGGCTCTGAGGCTGCAAGCCTATCCATACTTACCTAGGAGTAAGCCCCATTGACTATGATGGAACTTACTTCTGAGTAATCACTCAGAATTAGGCTACATCATACTTACCTTAGAGTAAGCCCCACTGACTAATGGGACTTATATCTGAGTATTCATACTTTCCTAGGAATAAACCCCGTTGACTATAATGGGACTTGCTTCTGATTAGACTAGGATTAGACGCTTAGGCTGCATCCTTCCCACACTTACCTAAGATGTAAGCTCCATTGACTATTATGGGACTCAATATGCCTAATGAAGGTTTGCTGTGCTGTGCTGTGCTGTTATGGGACTCAATTCTGAGTAGACATGCATGGAACTGAACTCAGGCTGCATCCTCTCCACACCTACAAGGGAGTAAGCTCCATTGATTAGAATGGGACTATTGAGTAGAAAGACATGGGACTGAGCTCCAAGAGTGAGTCCCTCCTTCTCTGACTCATTTTTCCATTAAGACTGAATTGATATGTCTTTGCCTCTCCAGCCACCTGGCTTTATCATGTCTTTTAATTTAGTTTTCTGGTTTCTCCATAAAGTTCTATAGGAGAGTTTCAAAACAAGAAGCGCAGCCAATTTCAGCCTACGCTACAGCCAACTGTGGCAACTCTTTCTATGTAGGCACCATCAACAGGGTTACCAACACCTCCTCCCCCCTGTGCCTTACAGTGCATCCTATACATACAGGCAAACAGTGAAAAATCCCAGCGTGTTGCTCCCCTAGCTTTTTCTGGTTGAGTGAATGGCAACTTATATCAAGTATATAGTAAACCTTCCAAAGGCTGCGATCCTATCCACACTTACCTGGGAGTAAGCCCCACTGACTTTAAAGACTTACTTCTGAGTAGTCACGCATAGGATTGGGCTCTGAGGCTGCATCCTCTCCACTTGCCTGGGAGTAAGCCCTTTTGACTATAAAGGGGCTTACTTCTGAGTAGATAGGCTAGGATAGGTTCAATGGGGTGGGGGAGAGAATGATTCTGCTCACTCTAAACGATGTTAAAGTGACAGCCTTATGGATGATCTTGTATCCTTTGCCTTTCAGCTTTAGGACCGAACCAGACGCCTAATGAGCAAGAACACAGATCCCTACAGATCTGGACTGTACCTGGATTTCGTGGATGCGGGCAAAGCCCCCCTTCCAGAAGAACTCCACCAGGCTGGAGAAAGTGTTAGGTCCCGGCATTTCCTTCAGGGTTTTCACCGTTTGGTGGCTTGCATGCTGCTGGCTGGATCTGGGGCAGCCTCTCCCGGCTTCCTCTTTGTCCTCTTCTCTTGCAACCTCCAGGGAACTCCTGGAAAGTTGGGGCAGCCGGTGGAACATCCTGACCGAAATCACCCCACAAAGGCAGGGCTTTTGGGGTTCCAGCAGCACCACCTGCCTGCAATCCATCCTCAAGATTTGGGCGAGGAGAGACATGGTGTTTTTTTTTCGCCTTGAAGTGGAAGCAAAGCTGATCGACTTCAGGAGCTGCCTTTCATTGAAAAGAACCGTCTCTGTTTGATTTCCACCGAGCAGCACTTCTCCAAACTTACTGCCAGAGCATCAGTTTACACAGACAATTATTAAAGCCTCCCTCCCCCGAGGCAGGGAAAGGCGGGGTGGTCTGTGATGGGACTTGGAGAGAAGGAACCGATGATGTATTTGGTTTCATTTAGGGCAGATAATTGTCCCACTTAAATATGATCTGAAACTGCCAGCATTTTGGTTTCTATCCTTCTTTCCCATTGCCTTGTCAAAGGCTTGTGCTGTTATATGTTGCTTTCCCTTAGTCTGCTTGGTTTCCATGCCCCAGCTAATGTGAAACTCTCCTACTAAACTGCACAAAGATTACCACTCAGTATGCAAAAGTATAAGGGAAGAGGAGTGTCTTGGGTTATTCTATACTCAGAACACAAGGAGGGGGGAATTGTGTAACCACAGAAATTATTACTTTTTCCCTAGTACATCTTCCACTAATAATTCAGATGCTAATATATGTGATGTTGTTAAAATGCTGTACTGCCCAATGGCTGAATAACAAATCCCTTGTCCAGTAGAATATAGCTGTGGAATAATTTTAGGCTTGCATATATCCCTCTCATTAATACCTGTAATCTTTGTTCATTCAGAATTATTATGATAAATTATACTTTTAAAATGAATTGGAACATTACCTGTAAAACTGGTTTATAACACTATATTTGGACATGGAAAGCACATTCTGTGCTGTGATAATGCTAGTAATTTTGCTGTTAAAAGGTTATAAATCAGAATACTGACAATGACAGTCAGGATATGCAGGATATTTCCCATTGTTTAGGATATACAGGATACATTCCAGACAAATATCATAATACTGATTTTCTTGAGTTTGATTATACAGTACTGTATAAGCCAGTAATTCTCATAGTAGGGGACAGGACCCCCTTGAGAGGTCGTGACTTCATTTCAGGGGGGCTGTGAAAAGCTGGGCACTGCCATCTTGGAATCTGGCACTGGATCAGCATCATGGGATGCAGCACTCAGGCAGCAATCCATACTTTCCCAGGAGTAAATCTCATTGAACACAATGGGACTTACTTCCAAGTAAACATGGAGAAACTGGCATCACGGTGATGTTGTGTCATTTGATGTCACTTTCCAGCCATAACATCACTTTCAGGGGTCACAGACAGTCATTCTCAGAAGGTGGTCCTGGGGTGACATGCTCAAGTCAGGGGTGTAAAACTCATTTCATACAGAGGGCCAAATTTAGCATTAGTGGTGTCTTCTGAAGGCCAGTGTGCAATCTTGTGCATGTCTACTCAGAAGTAAGTCACATATGTCACTTTCATTAAGTGAAATGTGTGACATATGTTACTTTCATTAATATGTGATTTCAATAATCACATGTCACTTTCATTAATTGAAAATTCCATTAAGAAATTTGTACATATGGTCATGGCTTAGAGGTTAGCAGGCAGCACCACTTTTTCTCAGCTTCACACTCTTGACAGAGGAAAGAGTTGGATGAATAGGTGGAGTTGATGGCACATCACACACCCCTGTGACCTGCAATAGGAGATTGTAGACATCTGTTGGTTGAGGGAGGATTTTAGCTAAGGAGAATGAAGAATGTTAGCACTAGGGGTTGCAGGCTGGAGAAGGGGGAAATGTCTGTGGGAGGATGGTGTTGAAGGAAAGATGATGAAAACGTGAGGGTTTAAAAAAATCTATGGAGGATTAATATTAGGACATTTGCTCAACACTGCAGTGCATGACAGTCTTGTAGTGGCTTTGATTCTTTCCCCCTTAATTCCTCACACTCGTACCTTTGCACTACTACAAAGCCATATAAGTTGCTCTGATCCAAGTGGGTACTTTTTCTCTACACTTCCTTACTTGTTGCAATGCATTAAAAAAATCACAATATATCCAGTATACACATTATAGAAATTTCAAGCATTCAGACATATTTTAAGAATTTACACCTTGTAGTTTCCATGATCTTATATTAAAATTGGGCATTTTTCTGTCTTAATTAAAAAGAAAGTCCAAGGACCAGATGTCATCTTGACATGACTGCTGAGCTCATCTGGCATGTTCTCCCTAGGTGGTAGTTGATAAATCTGTATAGAGCACATCTAATTAAACCAAAAGTTACACAGCTGTCAGGGAAAAAAAAAACACAGACAAACATGAAGAATGACTGTCACTATAACTCAGGCTAACATTTTCAAGTAAAACAAATTGGACTTTTTCCCCCTTTCACTTTGGCCAGTAAGTGAGAGGCTTTGAAACACAATTAGTTTTAGCAAAATAAAAGCTTGCAATAACAATTGTCAAACATAACACATTTTTTGGATAGCTGGCAAATTCGAAGAGAGAAAAAACAATGATACAAGCGGATGTTCAGCAGCCATTACTCAGCACAACTATTGATTTCAAAGAGTTATGTTGAATAATAGTGACTGTAGGGGGTGAAACTGAAAATGTACTATCATGTAACTGCCGAGAAAGCAGATAATAAACAATTAAAATTATCCTACTTATTCATCACTGAAAGTTAAAGCGCTCTTGGTCGTTTGACTTATTACTTGCACTTGCTTACGTATTATTGTTGCTTAATGGACAATGCAATCCTAAGCATGTCTACTCAAAAGTAAGTCCCACTGTGTTCAATAGTACTTACTCCCAGAAAAGTGTGGTTAGGACTGCAGTTGAGTCTTAGTAATTGTCTATATTGAAGATAACATTCAAAAGTGCTCCAACAGGTCATACAACATATTTTTTGAGAGTTATTATATCCTCAGAGGAGCTACAGACAGTATCTCATGCTGGCTTATAAATATCTCTCCATATTGAAATTAATATCCTGGTGTTCTATAAAACACATGTCAGAACTGTAAATCCAAATTTCAAACATTACTAATATGCTGCTTTTCAACTCAAGAATTTTTGCATAGCAAAATGAGCCACCGAAGGGCTCACAATTTAAAAAAAACTGCTAAAGTGACTAGCTTTTCCAGTAGCTTTCCCAGCTACTGGAAAAGATACCATGTTGAATTAAAGAGGGACACATCATCCATCTTTTCTTCAACTGCTAATACTAGCAGTATTATCACAATACCTCATGATCTCTCCCAACAGATGAACCCTCAAGATGTAAAAATTGGGAGACTTATCATTGGGAGAGCATAGAGCTAGACTGAGGCACATGCAATGGAAGAAAATCAAAGCAGTAGCACTCTTCTCAACAGACCTGCATGAACATCTTGTCACAGAAAACATATATTACAAATCACTTATTCCAGTTCCCAGATCGCTCAAATCTTTAGCCCATCCTACAGGGCTTTCTCCCTTCCACGTTGTGGTACAAAGTTCATGACAGCAGCAGAAGCAGCAGGAACTAATTGTTCTCTGTGGTTAATTTCTTTGTTCTTATACAGCTTAAATATTTTTCAAGATCTTAAGACAAATAGCAATATACAGTGGTGCCTCGCTTAACAAGTGCCTCGCTTAACATAACAAGCAAAAATTTCTCTAGGATTCTGCCTCACATAATAAGTGTAGCTTCACTTAACAAGAACACTCATTGGCAGTTGGGGCAAATGTGCCGGCCAGCAACCCTTTTTAAAAGCATCAGGGCTACCTAGCGCACCTGCCCATAGCGAAAGCAACATTTTCACGTCTGCTGGGCATAGGGAGAGAATAGCAGTGGAGAAGAGGGAAGCAGCGCAGGGCTAGCCAGAAGGGAGCAGGGGAGGGAGAGGCTCAGGATGAAGAGAAGGAGCAAGTGGGGAGACACTTTGAAAGTGTCTTGGATTGCTGCCTCCTAACCATGTCTACCCAGAAGCCCCATTGTGTTAAATGGGGCTTACTCCCAGTAAAGTATCTTTGATTGCAGCCTCCTAGCCACAGCTAACCAGAAGTACAATGGGCTTACTTTTGAGTAGACATGATTAGGATTCTGCTCTATGTAGATTTCATAGGATCATGCACGTTGAATGCATGTTTTGAATTCAATTCCAGTGTTTTGTCATCATTTTTACATACAGTTGATGTTTTATATGAATTTTTTGGGGTTCTGGAACCAATTGTCTGAGTTTCCATTATATCCTATGATAAAATCCGCTTCACATAAAGAGCCTTTCACATAACGAATTAAACTTGTTATGTGAGGCACCACTGTAACTAGTGGAGTTGAAAGAAATGGTACACCAGTTGCTCAATTGTCAAGATGATCTTTCAGAGCCAGAGGTTGAGCAAGAACAATCAGGTTGGTTGTGGATACCCTCCACCGTCACTATAATGATGCTGCTCAATGGAAGTTCTATTTCAGCCACATATATATTTCATGGCTATTAGATGGCCTCTTCCCACTCACTCAGGTATCTTTATGGTGGGGAAAAATGGGAGAGTATCAATGGATTCTGCACCTCACCAACATGGCTTGGGAATCCACATCACCCCTAACCTTGGCACTAAAACATTAGCAAGTGGGAGGGAGCGGGTCCTATTCTACAGCTACCACTGGGGTAATCATGAACCTAACATGTTAATTGTATGATACAAAGAGTGGAAGTGGGGCAGGACCCTTTCACAACGTGCTAGGAAAATAACTAGCTGCTACTGGCAATCAAGAAATGAAGATGGGAGAAGTTTGACTGGGTGGCAGGGTGAGTCTATCCATGAAGCCAGTTGAATAAATTGCATCTGGCATTAGACTGGTAGAAAGCACCTAACTTTACCCCTGGCCCAGGAGGAGGATCAGAGAGGATGGTGCATCAGCTGATAAAGTTGGAGGTAGTATTTAGCATAGTGCTTCAAGTGCCAGAAGGTTTTGGGTTAGACTTGTTGGGTAGGATAAAGAAATAAAATAATAGTGCGGTCCCAATTAAATAATTATTAGATAATTATGTAAACAGGGCTATCATCAATGTGCCAGTCACTGCATTGTTACATGTTTGTGCAGATCCTGTCATTTCTCTGGAGAGCATAAAAACCTGACTTGGCTTGACACTGAAGCATTTACTGAAGGGATAGCATGTTATAATATCCCAAACATGGTTATATCTGGGACAACAGGAGAGGAAAAAAGACAATTAAGTGCTTATTGTTTTGTTTTTGCGCAGCATATTTTTCTTAAGTTTTTTTAAAGTATTTGAATTTTTATTATATACTGTACTTGGTACAAATATATACAAACATATCCTCATTTAAGAATTATTTTGAAATAATGATTAAACCATTAAATAAAAATACATATTGAACATATTGCTTAGGAAGTATTATACAGAAATAACATCCATTTACACTATTTTCCATTATGGTCAAACTCATACTCTCTCATCCATTAGCTAATTATATACATATATATAATAATTATATAATTATAACTATATTAGCACAATTTGGTGCCCAAAGCAAAACAGGTATCTTCATCCCTGATGTCCTCATTTCCTAAAGCGTTTAAAAAGTGGATGGACATGTTTATTTGAAGATGCCTTGCTTCGTGAACTTTGATATTCCATATAAACAGTATCATCTGCTCCAGACATTGAGCTCATTGTGCCATGATGCCGGGAAACCTAAGAGAAAAACAAACAAACATATAACTAGTTATTTCAGTGATATTCTACAAAATCCACAGAGATACTTGGTTGGTTTATAAAAAGCATCTCTTCAACGTGGACACAACCTGCCCACCTTCTGGAACACAAGGTATTTTCTGTTTTGTGGGGAAGCAATTTGACCAAGCAACCTGCTCCCTACCCAAAAATCTAGACAGAACCAGTATACATCCAATGCAAATGCATGAAGATGGACAGTCTGAGTAGCACCCAAATAGGTCCTGTTATAGCAGTTCATATCACGTAATTGCCTTCTAAGAGCTACATGGATGTCTCCATTCTCCTACCATTAATCTTCCATTAGCCCTCTTTCCTCCTGATGGGAAATACTGAAAATAGGCTGCAGCAGATCATCAGTGGAAAAACGAAAAGGGAAATGTCTAAAGTTCCCTTTCAACCGGCACTCTTCTTGTGCACAACAGTAGCCACTCTGGACAGCACTGGCTCAAGAAATCTTAAGCAGGCAGGAGGAATTTGCATTCAATCTCTCTGGCTAAAATAAAAATTAGGTAGTTTATGGAAAGCCTAAGCTTAAAACAAGGAAGAAGTTTACTGAAACAAAAGAGGGGGAAAAGGGGAGAAGACACCCAATTTTGTACTTGAGATCAAAGACAGAGTTAAAAAAAAAAACCAAGTTGTGCCTAAACATCCCTATTCTGTAAGGTCATATACAATCAAGACTGCTCCGCTTGTAACTCTCGTCTGGAAGCAGAGGTGTTAGGAATCCCTGAAACTAACCCTTTTCTCATTGGAGAAAACAGGCCTTTTTCTGGTCTGGCAGGATTTGCCCTGTGCCAACTGCAACTGGTCATCTCTTTTTAAACTCTATTTGGAGGTGGAGGGTTGACGGGAACAACAGAAGATGACTCCTTGAGTTCCTGTAAGTTTAAAACTAGTCTAACAGAATCCCAGATTTCTCACTGTCAAGTCATCCAAGTGGACCTGGACTAGTAAGACTAGTATGTGCCCAACTCAGCAGGTGTCCATGTTTTTCTATGAAGACCAAAAACAATATGCTCAGGAAAAGGATTCTAGGGTTTACTGTGGTCAACACCCTTAACATGTTTAGAGTAGGTAAGGATGCTCAGCTCCGTGTGTAAAATGATAAACAGCAATGATCACACCATTTTAAATTACATTGTCTGTTATACTCATTTCAATGATGAAAAAGAAACTGTTTCACGTAGGGATAATGTTCAGTGGTAGCTGCTTCTGTGACACTCCCAGCTCAGCTCAGGGCTTAGGCTGGCCTAAATGTAGGTTAGGATTGCAGCCACAGTCACCAGTATTCAGGCCATGGATGGAAGCAATTATTTATCTCTACCTTAGGGCTTTGTAGTTGTGGTCAGTGTGGGATAAGAAGGGAAACACAAAGTTTGGAGAAGCAGGCCTGATTTTTATCCTTGCATTTTTGTGACAGGGGTTCATTGTTTTCGGAAGGAGGATAATTCTCCAGTGCCTCTCATCAAGGTGAATTGTAGAAAACAGAGCAGAGCGGGAAGATTCACCAGGCAGTTTTTCTTTCATGCCAAGGGAATGATGAGTTTTGTTTCTTCCCTTCTCCTCTACCTCAAATTTGGGACTATAGACTAGCATAATATTCACTTGCCTGAGATGACTTTGAGCCATACTCTCCTGCAACCACCTCCTCCTCAGCATCCAAATCTGAGGCTTGCAAAACCTTTTGGAGAAGTTGCTGCTGTTCTTCTTTGGTTGAGAATGCAAGTGCTTCCTCTTCCATACCTGCAAGTTTAGTGATCACCTGGAACAAAGAAAGAGCAATTACTTTCCTTCTTGTTTGTGTACAAAATATTCTATACTGCAGGATGTTTCATTCACTATTAGAAAACATCAATAATAATGTAATATCTAAAAGATTCAGTTCATTAATTAAAACTTATAGTTGTATGCTAATCTGTTCATTAGGCATCACTGCAAGATTCATTCTGTCCCCAAAAGGTAAGAGCTTCCAATAAAACCACATATTCTATGGATAGGTGGGACCCTATGAGGAGGTGTGTTGTATTAATGAAATCCACAACCTAATGAAATACTTTCTGCAGGAAAATAAACCAAATTAAAAGTTGTCAAAGATGAGAGATAGAAAAATAAGCAGAGAAGCAGATGGTACTTACTGCACTGCAAAATATTCAATCCAATTTCAACAAACCCTGCAATCCAGAGCAACTACAGGCGCACAAAAGAGACATTAGGTACACCCATAGTTACTGCACCACCTAGTGAAAACCTATGGGAATTTCCATATTGCAATCCAGAGTAAATTGTTCTTACACCAGAGCGAGGACTCCCTGTAGTTACTCTGGATTGCATCCTAAATAATTGATTTAATTAAGTCCCAGTAATTGTCTATCCCCCAAATCCAGAGTAACTACGGAAGCACGTAAGAGACTTTACATGCACCCATAGTTACTGCACCACCTAGTGAAAACCTATGGGAAATTCATATTGGAATCCAGAGTAAGTTGTTCTTACACTGGAGCAAGGACTCCCTGTAGTTACTCTGGATTTTGCCCTATGTTATACAAACATATAACCTGCTGAAAAAACCCACCAGATGGGCTATACGACTATAAATTTGATAGTAAATTTGAATTGGACCTCTTCATCTAGCACTGTCTTTTTTATTGACTATCTGCTGATGTTCTTTTGCATCTTTTTTAGACTGTAAGCTCTTTTGGGGGTGGGAGCAATTTCTTATTTCATTTTCTCTTTAAAATGCATTGGAAACTTCTAGTTTAAAAGCAGTATATAAATACTGTATTATTATTATTATTATTATTATTATTATTATTATTATTATTATTATTATTGTATGATAATAAGTTTCCTGCTAATTCCTAATAATGATCTCCTGCTGGTGCTGGGCTCAGTGCCAAGTAGAGGTGGGCCAGCACCAGTGCTGACTCAGCAAAAGGCATGTCTATTACGGGCATGTCTTATAGCACATTTGCAACACCATGTACTAGCAGTATGCTCATATGACTGGTGCTAAAAAGCTCAGGACTGGGCTCTAAAAAGGACTGGGGCCACAATTTCATATACATGTCTCCTCAGAAGTTCTTTTGTGTTCAGTGGGACGTGCTCCTTTCTTAGGATTATGCTTATGTTTTCATTTTCTTGGAATATAAATATCCACTCCCAGTATATCTGATGCAACAACACACTGCCTTTACAGATAGCCTTGACTACTGGACAGACATCACATAATGCAACTAGTGAGAATTTATCTATGGGCATAATCCAGACTATGGGGAGTTCTTGCGGCGGTGTAAGAACAACTTACTCTGGATTCCAATATGAATTTCCCATAGGTTTTCACTAGGTGGTGCAGTAACTATGAGTGCATGTAAAATCTCTTATGTGCTCCCGTAGTTACTCTGGATTTGGGGGTATATTATGTAACATGATCCACCGGACACCATATGTCAGTTTTGCAGACAAGAGGACTAAAATTACCTTAAAGCTGTAGCCTTGATCAACTAAAAACCTCTGCCTTTTGGTTGAATATGCCATTTCTTGAGTGTCCTGGGAGACCAGAGAATAAAAGAAAGCATTGTATTCCTCTGCAACCATTCCTAGAAAAAGAGTAACATTGTGAAGATTTAGCAGACCAAAGATGAATACCATAAAACGTATATCAGTATTCACTGTAACTCTAAAAGAATAAACTATAAGAAATAAAAATGTTGTATACCACCATGACAGTGAGTGCATTCTGTCAGCAATATAAGTAATGGTAAATCCAGCATACCAGATCCAATGATGTCAGTGCATCCTCAAGTGGAATATTTGGTCAGAGGTAACCCAAATCCATATAATAGTAATCATTAGATTGTGTTACTACAACAGATTCAAAATATCTATCTACATATAAGCCTTGACCTGTGTGCAAGGTGTCCACATGTTCGGTGTCAATCAAACAGGCTGAGGGTTCTATTTCCATATGTCTCTGGAACAGAGAATGATGAAGGTTCTATTCCAATTTCAACTGTCATTTGTAACTTTCTCTGGGATGGATTAACAAGGAAGAGGCTAGGAGGCCAAAAGGAGGAGAGAGGTGGCAAAAGGACAGTTGGGGGCAGAGATCAGGCAAAAGGGCAGTTGAGAAGCTCGAAAGGGCGACTTTTTACTGATAAATGTTATATTGTATTTCTGCAAACAACAGCTGAAGGTTGTTGCTAGGAAGATTTATATAGCAGTTTCTGTAAGTGCAAAGTGCTTCATGTGAATCATCGTACTATTCCCATATGTAAATTAGATAGCCGAGGCTGAAATTAAAACTCTTGCCCAAGGTCGTTTAATGGGTTTAATAACATGGGTGCATTTCAGACAATTAGTTTGCAAATCAGTTTAAGGTACTATTCCAGTTCTAATTGCATTGTACTCAGCAGAACTTAGATTTATTAGAAACACTGTTGGTAACTTAGCACTAACTGGGATCCATTGGGGACACATCTTATTGTACGTACTTACAGAAGTTGTGCTGTCAGTCCATTTCTGGGCACATTTCAAAGTGCTGGAAATTACCCCAAAGCACTTTGGATTTTGGATCTGGTTATGCAGAAGGCTCACCTTTCACAAATAAAGCTGCCTGACCCAAGACTCCTAAGATGCACATCTTCCACGGGTCCAAGACACACTTCTGGGTTTCCCCACTCTCTAGTTAAGCCAGTGGTGATTAGAATTAAGGCTTTTCTGTGACTGTCAGTGCAATGCTAACCCCTGGTTAAGGCAACACAAGTTCTGTGCAGGCCTGAGGTTGTCACAAAAGTGCTGTAGGCTTTTCTTGGGGGCATTACATAAACGCATAGAAATGTGTAGGCCTCCCCATGCCACTGCAGGAATGGGGAGATTGACAAGTCATGTTGTCCTAAATTGGTTAGAACTGCACTGTGTCTTGGATACAAGATTCTCAGATGGGCTGGTATAGTTGTGCTGTATCCTGAGGTAAAGGGGCATGGTTTGGCCTAGGACTCAGAATTTTTTGTCATCACTTCCAATTTTACTCTGGCTTATCATGGACCCTTACAGGTTTGCTCAGATTTATTCCTGCTCTTTAGGTGGCCTAACTCTGAGAAGCTGTGAGGGGGCATGTCTGCCCTGAAAACAGGCTCTGGATACACTGCACTGCTCTGGATACACTGCACTACTGCACTGTTCTAGGCCATGCTGAACATGCCTCAACGTGCCTTTCCAGAACTGCCTATGCTGCCACAGCTAGGCTGGCCTCGGTCCAACTGCCTTGGGCCAGTCTACATTGACTTACACCAGCCCAAGCCATTCTGGTGTAACTGGGCTGGCCTATCTTAGAATTGGCTAGTGAGGAAGAGTTTGGGGGCAATCAATAGAATGATGCACAGAAAACACAGAGGGATTCCATTTGAAATCTTTAGTGAGAAGTCCCACTTGCACCGAGGCTGGTCTCCTTAAATCACAAGGACCTGAGTCAGATGCTGCTGAGATGAATGATCCCTTACTAGTGTTCAGGTACAACTGGAAAGAATTTGATCTCTGTAAAAAATGCAGCAAGAAAGTATGTTCCTTCAATTCATAGTCCAATGGAAAAATCATAGCTCCAAGCAAGAGACATATTTCAGATTCTGATACAGCAGCCTTGGAGATTCAAATAAGTACAATTAGAATACAGCCCCTTAACCATAGGGCCACCAAAGTGTGTCTGTTAAAGACATACAGACTGCTAATACTAAGTGTCATGTGGGAACTGATTAAGCAGGAAAAAGAAAGGGAAAAGGTGGCCCCCTACTGCAGTGCTTTTTAGAACGAGACTTGAATTTTGTTTTAACCTGTGACCTAGAGCTGACAGTGACAAACTAGGACAAAGGCAAATTGTACATGCTTAGTCAGCTACATGAGATGACTTATGTTACCTTCATGCTTGAGTGTTCTATTAAAATTAATAGAACACAGAACTGGAGCACAGAACTTCATTTACCTTTTTTGGCTCTCAGCACTCGTCCCAGTCTTTGAGCCTCCTGTCTTCGAGACCCACCATGAGATGAAATCTGAATTAGTACATTGGCTTCCGGTAGATCAAAGGACGTGTCACCCACCTATAGTACAAAATCAGCCTTTAAGCAACAGGATGTTTCCACACATTAAATGAAGAAGACAGTCTTAATAAGCCATACAAGCATGTGAGTGACAATGAAAGAATTTGTCAACATTATTGTATGTCAGAACAGTTTTATAAGCCATCCCAAACAACAACTGTAACTTTGTAAGCCAAGCCTCCCATTACCTTGGAAACTTTGTAAGCCTCCCATTACCTTGGAAATAAAAATGGTGTTGATTTTGGGGTTGTGTTTGAAGTTCTGTAGGATCTGCATTCTCTCCCCCTGTGCTGTAGGCCCATATATATAGGGTCTAAAAAAAGACACAGAAAAAAGTGCACATGATGCGCATGTGTGGCTTTCTGCACTATGCATTCAGACATGTAAAATAAGTGTAGCAACTCATAATATTAGGGCATGTTTTAAAAAATCTAGGCTGCATGTGTTTGCTTTTAAGCTTTACAGACAGAAGCTGTCTCCTTTTCTTGCAGCATGCTTCATCAATTGTATTGTAGACCCACCCATGTGGAGACAAACCCGTTCTGTCAGACACCCCTTCCACAGAAATAAATCCTGACAGTTGTAAATGTTATTCGTTTGATGTGTGCCTCCTGACTCAACAGACCAGTGGGCTGCATATATCAGCTAATCCTACATGAAAGGACAGAAGCAGCTGTTAAAATAAAAAAGGTGTTTTCTTTGCTTAAATCCACTGAGCTAGCACATTAACAGCTGTGCCTTCCTTCTTTTTCCACTCGTGTCCTTGCACTCCAAACTCCCAAATTTTTCCTCGTGTGAGACATGCATATTCTAAATGCAAAGCAAGTATTCCAGTGGTGGGATTCAAATAAATTAACAACAGGTTCTATGTCCTAATAATCTAAATTAACAACAGGTTCTATGTCCCATTAGTAACCGGTTCTCAGAACCAGGCGTTCATTAGCAAAGGGTTATATAGAAACTGTGAGAACCCCCTGGAGCCCACCACTGAAGTATTCAAGCCAGTATATTTTACCTGTACCTCTTGTCCAAATTGCCCAAATGACTGATGTCTATAGAACTCAGTAGAGAAATACAACCAAAGCCTTGAAGCTGCTCAGGGCTAAGAGTTGTGGAGGAATTTAGGCTGTGATCCTAACTTCCAGTTAGGCCTGCCTAAGCCCCAGCATAAGTCTTACGCTGACCTGGGGTCATCAAAGTGCTGTAAGATACTTCTTTGCCATTTCTGGGGAAGGGTTAGGCCAGTGCAGACATGCACTTGCCTCCATACATCACCACTGGAACAGGAAAAACAATGAGATGGGCCGGCGTAGGTTAGATTTGGACCTTAGTGGGTGATTTTAAATTTCTTGATGTTAAAAAACCGACCCAAGTGTGGGGCAGTCAGCTTATTTTTTTCCACTTGCAGTGGAGACAGTGTAACTAGTACAGTGAATATATCAAACAGAAAGTGAAAAAACAGAAACTTAAGGTCTGAGGAAATGATACCCATATCAGTTCCCTACTGGATTTTACTCATGTTTGGTTTTGTATGACTCAGTCCTATGCTTTCTATACAATCGTGTTAGTTTAAATTTAAAGCATAATGAGAAACTGCTCAAATAAAATATTTGAATGTAGGAAGAGCACATTGATTCCAATGTATCCTTATGACACAGTAGTTTCCAGTGCATGCAGTAAGTTCCAGTCCAACATGATCCCTATTACTGTTAACAGAAAGGAAGAATTTCAAATTTTCCTCACTTCACATTCCTATGCACTGTCCTATGCAGAAGTCCAAGATGTCAACTTACTTCCAGTTAACTGTACAACACTGCAGCCTCTCAGTGTTTCAATTTCAGTTGAATTTAATTTTTATGTATTGTTGAATTGTTCCAGTTTCTTCATTTAATGTTTAATTTCTCATTGTTATTGATTACCATATTGTTCTAAATATTTTATAAGGGCAAAATCCATAGCAGATATGGGTCCACGCAGTTACATCACCCTCTAGTGTTATCTTATGGAAAGTCATCTTAACTGCTCCGGAGCAAGGGATTTAAATTCACTTTAGGATATAGGACTAACTTAATTTTTGCAGGTGGGTATAAACTCCTGCACAAATATTCCCTTATCACATAGATCAGGTTTACTACTGAAATGGATTAGGACACACATAGAAAGGGGAGTATAGTTTATCCTTCAATTGTGTTAATAGGAAACCATTAAGTCTATCTTCAGATAACCTTCTTTGAAACAATAGCTAAAGGTAATTCACTATACAAAAGAGGTTACTAGGAATAACTTATCTTTTGTCTAATATAAGGAAAACTCTATGAAAACCAGGCAAGATTAAGATTCTTTACAAAACAGGTTTCCAGCATAACTGCAAGTTGTTCTTTTAGTTCTGGGTTTCTTTTTTACCTTTGCAGAGGACGTGCGTGTCAGTTAATTTTTTTCAGCCATGACAATATCACATTTGCAAGATTCCAAGTGTAATGTTTCATCACTGGGAAAGTGCAATATGCCAGCTACTGTAATACCATTTTTTAAAAGAAAGTTTTAAACTTTTTAACAGCCAACCAAAATTAAACTTAAATTCAATTTTTAAAATTAAAATTAAACAAAAAAACCTAATGTAGAACAAAACTATCCTGTTATTTGCACACAATATCTCAACTGCATACAATATCTATCCGCTTTAGTTCTATAGAAGTTATTTTCAAACTTTCTAATCTCATGTACACTTACAAGGTACTAAAATTGTCAAGGAAAACAATTAGTTTTCTAAAGATGTATTTTATCATTTAAAATGTGAACATTAAAATTGTGTTTAAAGGTCAATAATTAAGCTTTTTAATGTTTACACGGAGGCTCTTAAGTCCATGACAACTGAACAGAATCAAGTAAGTCTCCATCACTTGAAAGTCCCCATCATTTAGAAGTCACCTGTGGTAGACTGTAGTGCTCAGGATACCACAGCACTCACTTTGGCCCCAAAGGAGTCCTTGTGCTACACACTGCTTAGAATTAGGCTGTTATTTACTACATGATACGATGCTCTTCATAACATGGGACTCAACCCTGACTTAGAATTAACTTGATCTGATATGCAAAGAAGCCATTATTCACATGTTTGGGCTTTCATGAATTTTGGATTAAAATCATAATTTTTATAGCATTCATAATATATTTCTATAGCAATTATAGAATAATAGCAGAATCCAAAAGCAATTTTAAATATTAATGTTTATGAAAACTAGATTTATTGCATTTACATGTCACACCCAACCGTGGCTCACATACCTATTTCTCTACACATCAATGCAGTGGGACTCTATAGTCCACTGAGACTCCCCAGTGAATATACATGAAGTAAAAAAGATACACAGATGAGCAATATATGCTAATTCTACTTTCTATCATTCTACTTTCGCCATGCTTGTTTTTTCTACAGGGTAATTTAATCAGTGCATGAAATTCATCACATCTTTGGCAACTCTAACATGTAGCTTATTCATTCTAGAGACAGAAAGGGATCCAAAGACTCCTCCTGTTCCCAAAGATGCATTCTATGCCTCTAATGTAAATGTAAATACAAGCAGATCAAAGTAGGGAGGAAACTTTCTCAAACTTAGGTTTACCACAATCGGGACATAGCCCTTCATATGTTAGTACTTACTTGCCTAGCCTTACTGCATACTCCTTCAAGGCAAACACATTGTCCGCAAAGACGATGATCTTGTCATTCCTTCGTTCATGAAATTTAATCAGAAATTGGCAAGCTCTGAATTTATTTGGGTTCATAGTATAGAGTAAAATCCGTTTCTTTGTTTTAATAGCCACGTATTCTCTGTAGAACTCTGGAGACATTGGACACCAAACCTATATACCCCCCCCAAAAAATCACAAGGATAAAATAACTCAGTAGGGACTCCACTGTAACAATAAGATGAGATTGTATGATAAAGTCTGAAAGAATAATGCCTCTAACACCTCCCATTCATCTTTTTACCACAAAATAATGTATCTATAAATCAAATCAAGAAAAGCTGAATTGCGCTGCAGAGGCTCCCTTGAAATGTACAACTATAACACCTTCCTATGCAAAATAGACACAATAGGAATTACAGTAAGTAGCTTGGACTGTAAGATGCAGTGCAAGTAGATTGTGCCTATCCTGTCTTCCTCTCCATGTCCCTCCAGAAAAGCTGAGTGCATGGTTCTATTACAGCTTCAAACACAGGGCCAACTCTCTTGGCCAGAAGGGATAACGGGACCCTTTGTACTTTCACTATGGCTGTAACACTAAACTCTATATTCTAAGCACAGGATCTAATTCTGAGAACCAGTTTGAGATTTGCAAAGGGGCAGAAGATATGAGAGTTACATGTCTTTTCCCTATGCTTCTAGGTGTCACTACATATTTCCCCCCCCCCCATACTTTTAGGTATCACAATAGTTTTCCTACTCTGCCAGCTCACTTAAATACTTCAGAAACCTCCACAGTAGGGGAAACATAAAATACAGTCCACAGCAATTCTGCTGCTTGTGAAACAAAAGAGGAGGCTATCAGCATGACAATTAAAACCCCAGTTTGGCCATTTCTGCATGGAAAGAAAAAAAGTAATTCAATGCTTGATTGATTGTGTGAGCCAGATTTTGGGTTTTCTTTTTCTGTATATAAATCTAAGCAATATCATGTGATAACTTCAGGATAAATTGTGTAGATTTTTGTTCCTGAGAAAATTTACTCAGACTTTCTGTACATCAGTGAGTAATGACAGAAGATTATGAGGAGTTATCTATTTAGGAAGATGTTTAGGCCCTCGTCCAAAGGAAATATTTTAAGTAAATGTAAGAGATGGCAGAACTACTTTCTTAGTAGGCAGAGTAGGCAGAGCAGGAAAGAATAGGAAAACAAATGCAAACTGCCAAGCAGGCATGTGCCACTGTGCACAAGGATATAATGGGCAATCCTCTGGGCCACAGATTTAATTTGAAGGCGACAGCCAAAAGAGTAATTAGCTCTCTCCTATGGAAGCATGTTTTAAACCAGTTTCCTAAAACCTGAATATCTGTACACTTAACTCCTAGACTAGTAATTCTCAGTCTGCATCCTAGGCATATAGCTGTCTCATAAGATATAAATGAATGCTGCTAAAAGTCCACACCACCAATCTACAAAGGTTGCCACCACCTGTTGTTCAATTCACTGCTCCTAATTTCCCCTTTTAAACTGGTCTCCCCTGGAGGCAAGTAAATCTACTTTCATTCTGCAGTATTTGTACTCGGATCAGTTGGGTAGCAGCTATTTGCCTTCAATGGAAACTGTCTGTTGCATCTCTGGACATAGCTCCTTTCAATTAGGATGCACACAGGAACACAAATGTGTGGGTTCCTTAGTTTCCCATGCTTTTGAATGTCATCATTTTAGCTACAACAGGAAAGTATGACACCCAATTGCAACTCAGAAGAAAACTGTGCCAGCTATTAGAATTTGGGAAAGTCATGCTCAAGCAATGGGTCTTGTGACAATTTTAATTAAAAGGATCTTTAGCAAACTGTTTTGTCTCCCTTAGAATGTAATTATACAATGTTTAATCAAACTATTTAAATTTTATAGGTCTCAGTATTATTCTTTCATAGTTCATGTCCTGCTGTGTACATCAGACAAAGTTTTGCAGCAATCCCTATCTTAATCCCAATGATGTCAGAATGGAAACGTTCCATTAGGCAAACTTGCACCACAGTCTACCCAATCATACACTGCCCTCTGCTGTCACATGCAGGAAATTTCTATAAATATATAGTCAATTTGGAAATTTCTCAACAAAACATACTACGTTGTTTAAGATAACCACTGTATATTTATTTTTTTATAACTGGATACGTAGTGAAGAATACAATACTAAATATTCAAAATATATTCAACCCAGAACAATTATCTCATCTTATTTAGTCAGACACTGAAGATTCAAATTTTTAACGACAGGTTTTTATTTTCAATTTCCTTTGTTTTAAGTTTATTGAAGAACTGCAGTCTGATGTAAAGTCTCACCTTCAATAAGGGATCTCAAGATTCCTTGGCAACTAATTAGGCACTGTGTACTTGCCCCCTGCTAACTAGGCAAAAGGCACCCTTTCAGGGGGGTGTTCCTCTTTTATTTAAGGAGAGCCTCCACTGGATCAGGCAAAGGCCCCTCTAATGCAGCTTCCTGTATCACACAGCAGGGGAGAGTAACGGGGAGTGTAACTGGCCCTCCACACCCCAGCAATGTCTGTTATAGTGGCTTCTGCTGGTGTTCTTCTGCATTTTAGATTGGAACAAGGACCCATGATTAGCCACATTAATTTTTTCTTTTCTTTGTAAACCACTTTGTGAATTTTTTTAGTTGAAAAGCAGCATATAAATACTGTAGATAGATACACTTGCATGGCTTATCCTAGGAATAGGCTGAACCAAAGGGCAACTGAGGCAGAAAGTTTGTTACCCATTTGTTATATTTCACATTTTTAAATTGGAAATTTTTTCTGCTTTAGAAACAAAACCCATCCTGGAAGGTTTTCAAGCAATATCAAATCCTCCTTCAACCCTGGCAAGACAATAGAAGGCCAAATCCTATTCATCTTTAGAGACACTGTATCTGCAATGCAGCTCAGAGGCACTGGCCGGGGCGCTTTGAGATTGCCTGTTTTAGACCCTTCCAGTCTGGCTTTGAATCTGACTGGGAAGGACACAGTGTTTGCATGTGCTGAGGACTGAAATGGGGAGTGAGTCCCTGCTGGACCTCTTAGAGCACAATCCTAACCACGTCTACTCAAAAGTAAGCCCCAATGTGTTCAATGGGCCTGACTCTCAGGAAAGTGTTTTTAGGATTGCAGCCTTAGTGGCTTTCAGCAAGTGTGAGGGAAATGTACCTATGGCTGGCAGAGTTGGAGCTGTTTTATAGTGGTTCTTCTCATTCTTAGATGACCATTTTCCAGAAGGAGGTGCTAGCTGGGGTTCTTAAGCCACTGACTTCAGTGCAGGAGTCTACTTGTTCCCCATGGTACTTAGTATTGAAATGTAATCGCTGGGAGTAATTGCCTGAGATTTCATATTGAGTGCACCCAATATGCTTATGACACCCAACTCATAACTCTCCTTTCCATCAAATTTCAAGACTGCTGTTAAAAACTTCATGCTTCACATTTATCTTTACTAGGCCTTTACTATTTGCAGGACTCATAATTAATAAGGTGAAAAATCAACAGGCTTAATTCTGCCTTAATAGGTGTTGCTCAATGTGTTGTAATACGATGACCCACAGGAGCAGGACTTTCATTATTTTAGGCTGAGAGGAAGGTAAGTTTCATGGAAAAACATTGCATAGCACTGTTAGACCTTTACAGTACATACAGTATCACAGATGAATTAAAGGCATGAATTACCTCAGCACATTGAACTTTGGCAATATAGCCATTATTCTGAAGCTCCATCCAGTTGGCTTCATATAGCTTAGGCCCAATGAGGAAATTCAAGTCTACTATTTTATCATCTTCTCGGACAAGGGTAGCTGTCAATCCAAGCTTGCAGTGGGCTTGCACAATGGTGAGAACCCTCCTGAACATTTTTGCTGAAAAATCACACAAGAAAAATAAGGTTTGGATTTAGTTACTTAATCAGAGCACCAGATGGCATGTAGTGCCATCATTTAGGTTTGCCCCTAAATCCGTTATTGAAAATAAGTGAGGATTGCACAGTTCCCAAACTGTGGGTTGGGTTCCACCAGCTCCATTTTGGTGGATCACGAAACTACAAGGCAAATTAGGCCATGTACACAAAGGCTTAGACAAGCTGCTACTGGGAGGGAGAAGCACTGCTGCCCAATCACCATTATGACAATCATAAATCATGTAATAAGCTGACAAGGAAGTTTATTGAGCTCTATAGAAAGTGAAATTGAGCAATACATGAATGCTTGCTTGTGAAAACTTATATCTAAGGCCATGCAAAGGGTAATAGAATGGTCCGGATCCAGGGAATGTGGACCTCAGCAAACATCCCAGAAGGCAGGTCCCTCCTCATCCCCACTATAAAAGATAAAACTGGGAATAAGAAGCTGTAAAGTGAAACATTTTTTAGGGTTGTAGAATTAGGTGGTTCCAATACAGTTTCATTTCAAAAATTGGGTGCCAGTGCTAAAATGTTTGGGAAAGACTGTCCTACACTATTATGGTGATGTTTTACAAACACATATATTAATCTTTGCATTGTTGACATGTTACAGCCTAAGGAACAGCGCAACTCAATAACAGTGGACTTAAGATTGGAGGCAAAGGCACTGTTGAACAGAGATGAGTATGGTTTGTTTACCAGGTATGGTGTGCACTTCATCAAGGATCATAAGGCCCCACTCTTGACTCTTTAACCATTCCATTACTTTCTCTGCCTCCCATGATCTCTTTGTTGTATGTCCCAACATGGAGTAAGTGCTGATAGCAATGGAACAGCCAATTGGTTTGTCTTTCGCATCTGAAGTAAATCGGCAGATTTGGCTGTCATCTATGGTGGACCACATTTTGAACTGGGCTTTCCACTGTTCCACAGAGACAGCAGAGTTGCCAAGCACAAGGCACCGCTTGCGGACTGTGCAAGCAGCTGTGACTCCTACAAGCGATTTTCCAGCACCTGAAGTGAACAAAAAAACAAGTAGATATCAGAAATATGTTTGAAAACACACACTGTTCACAGGAAAAAGGGGAGCAAGACCCAGACAAACCTTCTCCTATCTTTAATAGCATTATTGCCTAGAGAACATCTACAACATACAGGAAGATTCCATATAAAATACTCATGCTGTATGGATCTGTCAAATACACATGAAAAAGCTTGGGAGCTCCTCTTTAGCCATGCTTTTAAAGCAAATGATGCAATTCTACTGCTGAAGTTAGGCCAGCAGTGCAGCCTCATAAACTAGATAAAGAGACTGCTTGGGAACAGATGCAAGGTCCTCTGAGTTATTAGAACTCATCTTAAAATATCCAATCATATTGAAAAGTCTAGCCAAAATAAAATAATATAAAGAGTTTTAAACTAAACTCAAGCACAAATAACTGAAATACAGGAAAACCTTGGATTGAGGGTGTTTTGCAAGGCAAGCAAACAGTCGCAATAAATTTTGACTCGATATACAAGCAATGCCTTGATAAACAAGCAAAAAAATAGCCCCTGTTGAGACACGGCTGGTTTTGGTGCTCTGCCATCTCCTGCTCAACCTTTCTTGAGACTAGCCTCTGCATGTGTACTCTGAAGTAATCCTATTACAGTCAATGGGGCTCACTCCTGTGTAAGAGGGGCCATGGATAGGACCCTAAGAGACCTAGCCTTGCATGTCTACTCTAAAGTAAGGCCTATTATAATCAGTGGGGCTCACTCCTGTGAAAGAGGGGGCAGATTGCAGCCCAACAAACCTGAGAGACTAAGAGCACAATCCTAACCTTTCTTTCATGTCACAATCCTAACCTTACTTTCATGTCTACTTGAAAGTAAGCCCCCTTGTGTTCAATGGATCTTACTCCCAGGAAAGTGTGTGTAGGATTGCAGCATAAATGCAAGTTAATATGTTTCATTTTTCTTTATATTTTGTATTACATTACAGTTTTGTAATCATTTTATATGATTGTTTTTGGGTTGTGGAACGAATCGTCTGAGTTTCCATTATTTCTTATGGGAAAATTCACTTTGATATGGAAGCGTATTGGATTACAAGCCTGCTTCCTGAACTAATTATTGTGTTTCCGGCACAACTTCTTAGCTGCCTCCTTCCATTCCTCTGTTGACCCCCATATCTAAACTGTAGGCACTTTAGGGGAGAAACTTTATCTCTCAATTCTTTGTAAAACTTCATGGATGCTCTTT
Source organism: Cryptoblepharus egeriae (assembly GCA_030015325.1). NCBI lineage: Eukaryota > Metazoa > Chordata > Lepidosauria > Squamata > Scincidae > Cryptoblepharus > Cryptoblepharus egeriae. Next base: position 62,065,437 of record JAREYC010000001.1, on the reverse strand, counting down.
GTAAATACTAACCCAGCCAACTCACCACAAGGCAGGACAATAACACCAGATCTAGCACGGCCATTTCCAAACATTTTTCTTAAGCTCTTCTCCTGGTATGGTCGGAGAACAGCAGTCGGTTTCAAGTCTATATTAATATCAGGATTCACTGAATCATTTCTGAAATCATACTCAGCTAGCAGTGGATACTCCAGCTGAATGCAACGCTTCTGAAGCTCTTCAATCATTTCCTAGAAAAAGGAACAGAAAGATTTGCATGTTTATTTGTTGTTGGCATTTAGCTACATTTAGCTGTAGTCTGAAATGAGATTTAAAAGCTGTGTAAGGTGAACAGGATTGATATGAATTACTGTACACAAGGAAATGAAAAGAGCCTTAGAAGTAAAATGATACATATCCTAATAAAGCAAGTCTCGTTACAAAGAACTAAATTCACTTGTATACAATGTGTTAAAAGTGGGATCAGAGTTATATATTACCTGCTTCACTTCAAAAGATACAGTCTGAGTTTCCTCCTCTTCCTCTTCATCCTTGTCCATTAGCTCATAAAACTCAAATAAGTCAGCTGGCACGTCAGCTTTATTTTGAGCATCCATTCCTTGTGAAGTTGATGGCCCACTGCCACTTTCACTGGACTTGGAAATCTAGTGCAGAATTAAGTAGGCTTAAGGAAAACTCAGGATTTACATTCCACCAATGGTACAAGCACACTGAAGATCACATGAAGCATCAGTGCAGACAACTTACAGGGAACTTCATGCTAATCCCCACCTTGTTACCTACTGATTCAAAAAAAGAACAGAATACAATTCAAAAAAGAGATGGTCTAAAATCTCAACATACAGCTGATTTACTTGTGAATGTCTCCGTGATGAGTTCTGTTTCTTCCCCTTCAGCATTTCTCAGTCGACAGTCTTTAATAACTGGGTCTTGGAGAAGTTGCTGAATGACTTCTGGGTGGGTGCTTTCTACAAAATACCTAGAAAATAAAGAATGTTTAATGAAACGAGTGAAGTTTAATGAAATGGGAGAAGCACTACTCCTCAAGTTCATGAGCTTAGGAAATGCTGTATGCTTTGAGAACTATAACAGCCTGCTACAATTTACTATATAACTGACTAATTCTTAAAGGAACAGTATGTTAAGAAGAATACACTTGCTCCAATCAAGTTATGTTGTCCATGTTGTCAATGGCATTTAAACGGGAACACATACCCTACAATCCAGAGTAACTACGGGAGCACGTAAGAGTCATTACGTGTACCTGTAGTTACTGTACCACCTAGTGAAAACCTATGGGGAATTCATATTGCAATCCAGAGCAAATTGTTCTTACACTGGAGCAAGGACTGCCCGCAGTTACTCTGGATTGCGCCCATACTTACACAAACAATATTCAAGCAGAAATCTAAACAAGTATTGCTGTGGAATATGGAAAAATTCCCTTCAATTCAAAAGGCTGAATAACTGCTCACCTGTTATGCTTCAGGACTAGCTTTACCTTTCCATAGCTGACAGTACAGAGCTGCATAAAGAAGAAATAATAATAATAATTAAATTCATATTTGGTACAAATTTCTATACTAGACATAAAATGTGTATAAAGATCAAAACCTCAATCTTAAACACACTTTCATACTGAATACACATGCATACAGTGGTTCTCAAATTTTTAGGGGGATTTACTTCCTAAATAAGTCTTTTTAGGGAAGGTGCAAGGGAAGCAATAATCTTGTAGATAAGGTGTGAGGAAAGGGCTTTTAATAACGGAGAGCTGTGGCCAGCGCCAGGAGGTGCAGGGACTCCTGTGCATCACTCCTCAACTTTGGAACAGTCACAAATCAGCTTTCCAAAGCACCTCCTGGAAAAATGAAGTGCTTTCCCCCCTTTTAATTCTAGATCAGATATAAAAAGCAAAGTAAGAAACAGTGAATCTCTCAAAATGCATACCTTGATAAACTGAATTATCCCATCTGGAACACCAGTTTTACTCAACTTTTGCAAATACTCAGTGATATCACTTGTTTGCAAACCAACACTGACAGCAGCATAGAGAGAGTAAGCAGTCAACTTATACTCATGTACGTGGACAGGTCGGCAAACTGGCTCAGCAATAGCAACCAGAAAATCCTGAGCATATTTGTAAACAGGAGAAAAAGCTTCAAGGAAAATGTGGCCATCTGGAGCCTGGAAAAGGACAATAGGAAAATTATTTGAAAACAGTAGAATGATTTGCACCATGTAATGATAAGAAATGCCTTTATTGAATTGACAGGATAACACTAGGTCCACCTAGTGGTCAGAATTACAGAAGCAGACCAACAAATTTTCTGTTTTCTTTGGTCTTGTGATATCTGAGAACACCACACAGTCAATTTTAAAAATTTCTTTTTGACTTGGAGCAAATCGATAGCCACTTACAGTCAGCAACAATAGGATTAAGAAGAGCCAAAGATCTGATTGAGTTGAAGGCAACATCATACCTATGAGCTGCTTCCCGTCAATGTGGACAACTAAACAATGGGCACAATCCAGAGTAACTATGGAAGCACGTAAGAGACATTATGTGCACCCGTAGTTACTGCACCACCTAGTGAAAACCTATGGGAAATTCATATTGCAATCTAGAGTAACTTGTTCTTTCTCCGGAGCAAGGACTCCCCATAGTTACTCTGGATTTCACCCTATATGGACTAACAGAAGTAGTAGAAGCCAGCTTTATATTTCAAATAGAACCCTAAGGGAATCCCAGATAGTATACACCAAAAGTCTTGCTACATTTAGGCTGGATTTTTCCCCCTCACTGTGACTACCAAAAATGTCACAGGAGGTTTTCCATTTTGTTATACATTACTTATTATTGACCCCTGCTTACTGGGCAAGAGACACTCTTTCAAGTGGGTGTTCCTCTTTTATTTAGTAGGGGGAGAGTAACTGGCCCTCCACACCCTAGCAATGTCTGTTCTAGTGGCTTCTGCTAGTGTTCTTTATGCACTTTAGATTGTGAGCGCTTTTGGGACAGGAACCCATTAGCTATTAATTAGCTATTAATTTTTTCATTTTCTTGTAAACCGCTTTGTGAATTTTTCAGTTGAAAAGCGGTATATAAATACTGTAGATAGATCACAATCAATTCAATATATAATGGGCCAGATCGTTTTCACTCTCTGCACAATCCTAACCCATTTAGGTTTGTACGACTCACTCACTCACCTGCCATTCCTGTGGTTGTGTGAGGAGGCTGATGCATGTCTATACTATGACCTAATCTCCCAGGAGTGGCACAGAACTGCCTTACGGCTTTTTTGTGACACCCCAGACCAGCCTGGTGCTTGTGCCTGCCAATCCAGGGGTAAGGATTGGGCTGTCAATCTCTCTCTCTCTCTCTCTCTCTCTCTCTCTCTCTCTCTCTCTCTCTCACACACACACACACACACACACACACACACACCTCCAGGACATGCTTCTGCTGCATTAACCAATGAGAAAAAACCCCACTAGCTATTCAAAGAGAAATTTTAATGGATCAACTTATCCTAAAGATCATTCACTTATTTAAGAAAATCCAAAAATTTACAAATAATTTGTTTCAAAAATGATAACAATAAACCTATCCTGAGGATAGGTATAAAATAAACTTATAAAAATAAACCTATCCTATCTTGCAACATCAACATGTAAACACCAACAGCCTCCAGATACAGTATGTCATGATAGCAAACCATAAGGCAATAACTGTCAGTATTCCTAGTATCTCTATACTTCACTATACTAACAAAGTTCCCCACAAAGCTGTGTGCTTAATGGACTTACCACCCACAGTGGGCGTGAGGAATGATCAGCCTTCAGCAGCATCTGGTTTCTGTAGTCTTTTGCACCATATTCATCCACTTTGATCCCAGACTCTTCTACTTGTTTCCCTGCTGCTGAGGGCACTGCTTCCTGGGAGTCTTTGCCTGGAATATCAAGTTCTTCTTCATCCTCCTCTTCATAATGTCGTTTCTTAGATTTCTTCTTATCTGAAAACATGGCAGAGATAGACAGTTTGTAAAATTTATGCACTAAATCTTCCTTAGGCCCTTTCCTCAACCCACTAAGAACCAATTTTTAAAAATTTAACCCTAAGGGGAGAAAAAGGGTGCAATACTTTTTGCTCCTATACTGTAAAACCTGGGGTTGAGAGTAACTTGGACTGTAATTAATTTTAATTACTGTAATTAATTAATTACTGAAATTTTTATTCCTTTTTCAGAATATACCATTGCAGCCAGAAGTGAATAAATTAAAAACCTGGCAAAAGAAATTGGAAAAGATCATTTCAGGGAATCAAAAGAATTTAAGATTCATAAATTCTGTTAAATATGGAGTCACTACAGAAGGAGGTTTGGCTATACCCCAGTTAATTAGATATTATGAAGCTTTTCAATTATCACAAGCAGTAAAGGTTGTACAAATGAATGAACATTTGGATTGGATCCAAATGGAGAGAATAAAGGGAGAACATATTATAAACTCATATTTGTACAGCACTAAATTGTCAGTTAAAATAGATCAAATTCAAAACCCTTTTCTTAAAGAAACAATAAAAATATGGAAGAAATATGTACAAATATTTGCACCACCTATATCTCCAATATGCCCTTTTTTGGAACATCCTAATTTTAAATCTCAGGAAAAATATGTACAATTTAAAGATTGGGAAAAAATTGTTATATACAGAATGAATGACCTATTCATAAATGGGGAACCAATTTTAATTGAACAACTAAAAGAAAGAACAAGTACAATAAATAGCAATTGGTTGCAATTAATGCAAGTCAGGAATTTTGTAAAAAAGCAATATAGTAATTTTGGGCCTATTAGAGCATTAACAACGCTAGAAGAATAGGAGAGAAGCAAAAAATTAAAAGAGGCATAATATCAATGTTGTATAAAAAAAGCAGGCCTCCGTCAGCCTTGAAAGACTATGGTATCATGCTCGGCGCTGCAAACGCTGCATGCAAAGCATGAAAGGCTGGGTTAGATTGTTATGGAGGATAGGCTGTTACCCAAGCAGCAAATCCCCCCTCTCCACACCACTGAATTAGTGCAATGGAAAGGCAGATCCAATACAATTGGATCCAGCTGGCATCACAGAGCTGGGCTAAGGACAGGAGCTCACCCTGTCTTCTGGGACCGACCTGGGTCTCGAACCCTGGCCTGCTGGTTAACAGGCGCAGTGTCTTAACTGCTTGCGCCACCCACAGCCCTTGATGTTGTATAAAGAAATAATAAAATATGTATATCCTAATCATAATGGGATAAAGATGATATGGGGAAAAAATCTGAAGATTAAGATATCAGATGATATTTGTAATCGGATATGGAAGAATCAAGCATATAAATCTATCTCTGTAAAACTTAAAGAAATGGTATTAAAGACAACCCATAGATGGTATCTGACCCCTAGGAAACTCCATAAAATAAATAAAGAAATATCAGAAAGTTGTTGAAGGAAATGTGGACTAGAGGGAACTATGGAACATATGTGGCTATATTGCCCAAAAGTATCAGCTTTTTGGAAAGAAGTGATAAAATGGTTGGAAAAGATGACACAACAGAGTATAAAAGGCAACATTACTCTTTTATTGTTCTCATTATTTACCAATGAGAATGAAAAATTAAATAATAAGAAATTGATGGAGATCCTTATTGGAGTTGCAAAGAACAGAAATTGCTCAGAATTGGAAAGATTTAAAAGGATTATCATTTCAAAAATATATGAAAAGAGTTTGGGAAGTTGCTGTTATGGAGAAATTGATAATGTGAGCAAGAATTATGAGAGGTTAAAAAAGATAGCTTTTTAGTTGTTTGGTATCCACTGATGCAGATGGAAAAGAAAATAGGTAATGAATAAGAAGACTCGCTGGCGGGTATATTGGACTGCTCGGTATTAAACCCTTAGATGACTATCTAAAAATAGCCTAAGGCTGCAATCCTAAAGACACTTTCCTGGGAGTAAGACCCATTGAACACAATGGGGCTTACTTTTGAGTAGACATGGTTAGGATTGTGCTATTATTTGCATAAATTATAATTGCCGGTCAATAAATCCGGTTGGTCATCTGAAGGTTAAAAATTGAATTGTGTTGTATTAAAAGAAATGTTTTGTTCTAAACTGTAATTCTGAACTCTAATTAATATTGTCTTTAAAAAACTGAGTAAGGCTGCAATCCTGAAGACACTTTCCTGAGAGTAAGACCCATTGAATACAATGAAGCTTACTTTTGAGTAGACATGGTTAGGATTGTGCTCTAACTTGGACTGAGTGTTTTGCAAGACAAGCAAACATTTCTAAAATTTTTGACTTGCAATACAAGTGATGTCTGGCCAGTATACTCTCTCTACACAATCCAGTTTATGATCAGTTTCAGCATTCCACCAGCATGTGCTCAGCCTCTCCTAGAAACCAGGCTATGAATGTCTACTCTGAAGAAAGCTTATTACAGTCAATGGGGTTCACTCCTATGTAAGGGGGCAATGGAAAGGAGAGTAAGAGTCCTATCTTTGTATGTGTACTCTAAAGTAAGTTCTATTAAAATAATTGGGGCTCTCTCCTGTGTTAAGGGGGCAGATAGCAGCCTGAGTGACCAAGTGCAGGTTCTATGTTTTATTTTTATTTTATTTCTTGCATTTTCTTTATTATTTTGTATTATATGTCAGTACTGCCATCATTTTTATATGAACATTTTTGGACTGTGGAACGAATTATCTGAGTTTTCATAATTTCTTATGGGAAAATTCACTTTGAGATACAAGGGTTTTGGATTACAAGCATGCTTCCGGAACTAATTATGCTCATAAACCAAGGTACGGCTGTACTTAACATTGAAGACTGGCTGATTAACACCTAGCCCCAACCTCTGAACCTAAAAGCATGAATTTTGGGGAGCACATTCCTTCTGTGATGTAATGACCCACTAAGAACCAATTTGGTGCCTGGTGGTGCCCAATGGTGCCGGGTGCCTGGCAGGGATGTCTGGAGCTTAGCAGGGGTGCCAGGTGTTGCTCACTAGTGCCTGGTGATGCCCAGTTCCCACTGCTGCCCAGTGTCTGCTAGGGGTGCCCACTGCCCAGTGACGCTCACTGTGTGGTTATGCCTAGTGGTGCCCGGTAAGGATGCCTGGTGCTCGATAGGAGTGCCACATGTTGTCCATGTGCCTGGTGATGCCCAGTGTTTGCTAGGGATGACCACTGCCCAATGATGCCCACTGTGTGGTTATGCCTAATGGATGCCTGGTGCTCAGCAGGAGTGCCACGTGTTGTCCATGTGCCTGGTGCCACCCGGTGGTCTTCTAGAGATGTCCAGTGCCCAACCGTCTCCATTGTGTGGTTGTGCCTAGTGGTGCCCAGTAAGGATGTCTGGTGCACAGTAGGGGTGCCACGTGTTGCCTGCAGGAGCCTGGTGATACCTGCTAGGGATGCCCACTGCCCAAAAGATGCCCACTGCACGGTGATAACTAGTGGTGCCAGGTATTGATGCCTGGTGCTCAGCAGGTGTGCCACGTGTTGTCATTGTGCCTGGTGGCACCGGTGCCCACTAGGATGCCCACTGCCCAAAAGATGCCCAGTGCATGGTGGCGAGTAGTGGTGCCTGGTAAGTATGCCCAGTGGTACCTGCTGATGAGGTAAGGACATTGCTCACTGGTGCCTGGTAGGGATGCCCAGTTCCCACCAGTGCCTGCAGCCACCCACCAGTGGTACCCACCAGAGCCACTCTGGAGTGAGTTCATTCTGCCTGTTACATATAAAACTGTTGCAGATACTCAGAGCACCACATATAATTCCAAGAAGGCTCCAGGCTGCCTCCCCACAAGGAGGACAAGGAAGAGCTTTTCCAGGACACAAGGCTGAAAAAGAGGACGCGTCCTGGGAGAGGGGGCAGATGGGCAGCCTGTGCTTGGAAGAAGCTCCCCAAGGGGTTCAGATCCCCTCCCCTGCCTTCCCCCCAAAGGACACCCACAAGAGCCACCCCTGCCCTAAGCGGGGAAGCCCCCAAAGCGACCCCGAAGCGTCAGTGGGGGAGGAAGGCCTGCTCACCCCGCTCCTTCTTCCCCATCGCTCAGCAGCTCCACCGGCCTCTCCACTCTCCTCGGCCCTTCCGCAGCTGCGGTTGCTCCGCCTACACAAAATGGCCGCGCTTCTTCCTCAGGGGTGGGAGGGAGGCGAGCACTGTTCCCCCCACGCTGTGTCCTGGGTCTGTGGAACGCCCTGCCACAGGGAGTGGAAGTAGACAGGCATGCTCTTTCCCTCTCCCACAGCACCACAACTAGACACACAACTGAGTGTTGCTTCTTGACCCAGGGTGTGTGTGTGTGTGTCCTGGGTCTGTGGAACTCCCTGCCACAGGGAGTGAGTGGAAGTAGACAGGCATGCTCTTTCCCTCTCCCACAGCACCACAACTAGACACACAACTGAGTGTTGCTTTTTGACCCAGGGTGTGTGTGTGTGTTTTGGGTCTGTGGAACTCCCTGCCACAGGGAGTGAGTGGAAGTAGACAGGCATGCTCTTTCCCTCTCCCACAGCACCAAACTAGACACACAACTGAGTGTTGCTTCTTGACCCAGGGTGTGTGTGTGTGTCCTGAGTCTGTGGAACGCCCTGCCACAGGGAGTGAGTGGAAGTAGACAGGCATGCTCTTTCCCTCTCCCACAGCACCAAACTAGACACACAACTGAGTGTTGCTTCTTGACCCAGGGTGTGTGTGTGTGTCCTGGGTCTGTGGAACGCCCTGCCACAGGGAGTGAGTGGAAGTAGACAGGCATGCTGTTTCCCTCTCCCACAGCACCACAACTAGGCACACAACTGAGTGTTGCTTCTTGACCCAGAGTGTGTGTGTGTGTCCTGGGTCTGTGGAACGCCCTGCCACAGGGAGTGAGTGGAAGTAGACAGGCATGCTCTTTCCCTCTCCCACAGCACCACAACTAGACACACAACTGAGTGTTGCTTCTTGACCCAGGGTGTGTGTGTGTGTCCTGGGTCTGTGGAACTCCCTGCCACAGGGAGTGTGTGGAAGTACACAGGCATGCTCTTTCCCTCTCCCACAGCACCACAACTAGACACACAACTGAGTGTTGCTTCTTGACCCAGGGTGTGTGTGTGTGTGTCCTGGGTCTGTGGAACTCCCTGCCACAGGGAGTGAGTGGAAGTAGACAGGCATGCTCTTTCCCTCTCCCACAGCACCACAACTAGACACACAACTGAGTGTTGCTTTTTGACCCAGGGTGTGTGTGTGTGTTTTGGGTCTGTGGAACTCCCTGCCACAGGGAGTGAGTGGAAGTAGACAGGCATGCTCTTTCCCTCTCCCACAGCACCACAACTAGACACACAACTGAGTGTTGCTTCTTGACCCAGGGTGTGTGTGTGTGTCCTGGGTCTGTGGAACTCCCTGCCACAGGGAGTGAGTGGAAGTAGACAGGCATGCTCTTTCCCTCTCCCACAGCACCACAACTAGACACACAACTGAGTGTTGCTTCTTGACCCAGGGTGTGTGTGTGTGTCCTGGGTCTGTGGAACTCCCTGCCACAGGGAGTGAGTGGAAGTAGACAGGCATGCTCTTTCCCTCTCCCACAGCACCACAACTAGACACACAACTGAGTGTTGCTTCTTGACCCAGAGTGTGTGTGTGTGTGTCCTGGGTCTGTGGAACTCCCTGCCACAGGGAGTGAGTGGAAGTAGACAGGCATGCTCTTTCCCTCTCCCATAGCACCACAACTAGGCACAGAACTGAGTGTTGCTTCTTGACCCAGAGTGTGTGTGTGTGTCCTGGGTCTGTGGAACGCCCTGCCACAGGGAGTGAGTGGAAGTAGACAGGCATGCTCTTTCCCTCTCCCACAGCACCACAACTAGGCACACAACTGAGTGTTGCTTCTTGACCCAGATCCCTGCCACAGGGAGTGAGTGGAAGTAGACAGGCATGCTGTTTCCCTCTCCCACAGCACCACAACTAGGCACACAACTGAGTGTTGCTTCTTGACCCAGAGTGTGTGTGTGTGTCCTGGGTTTGTGGAACTCTCTGCCACAGGGTATGGGTGGTAATGGACAGGCAGGGTGACCATCTGTCCTCTTTTTTCCAGGATATGTCCTAGTTTTCAGTCTTGTCCTCTGGTTTCCTTGTGAGCAGGCAGCATGTAACCTTGTTAATAAATTATATGTGATACTTTTAAATTTAATATGTGATGTAGTGTTTAAATGAAACCAATGAAAATAAAATACATGAGTGTTTTTAGGTTTTATTGTGTCATGTCCTACGTTTTGAGAGGTCTTGTCCTCTTTTTTGGGTTATGACATATGATCACCCTGTGGACAGGGCATGCTCTTGCCATCTCTCACAGCACCACAACCCGGGACAGGCACCACAACTTACCGTACTTCTTTGTCCTGAATCTGTGGAACACATTGCCACAGGGTATGGGCTGGTGCAGCGTGACCAGTGATGGGTTCAAACGAAATTAACAACCGGTTCTCTGCCCATCTGGCAGCCACTTTTAAATGGCTATTTTTAAACTTTATATGTCCTATCTCTCATTAACAATCGGTTCTGTAGAGTAGGTGCGAACCTGCTGGAGCCCACCACTGAGCATGACCATATGTCATAAGTGAAAAGAAAAGAAGACAAGGTCACCCAAACATGTAGGTCACCAAAGAGAAATGTAGAACATGACAAAAAAAGTTTATGTACAGTACTAGCAAAAATGTATTCGTATTGCAGGAGTAAAATTCCCCTGTACGCCATCCCCCTATGGCGCATCAACTCCCCATGCGCAAAATCCCATGTTCATCTATCCCAATACAAATCATCCCCCCATGCACATCAACCCCTCATGTACATTATCCCCCCATGCATGTCAATCCCCCATGTGCGTCAATCTCCCCATGTGCAACATCCACCATGTGTATCATCCCTCCTATGCGCATCAACCCCCCATGTGCAACATCCCCCATGCGCATCAACTGCCATGCGCATCAATACCCCATGTGCATCTCCCCCAGTGCACCAGGCACCGAGCACCATATCGGCTGGATGTTTATTAGTCAGTCTTCAACGTTAAGTATAGGACAAAAACACGTTGCACCCCTTTTCAGCCCCTTAAGTGTTAAATTTCTCAACATCACTTCTTGGTGGGTGTTGATGTCACAGAAGGAACACCCTCCCCAAATTTCATGCTTCTAGGCCAGGGGTTTTGGCTGGGCGTTGAGTGTCAGTGAGCCCCCTACCTGCAGTTTGGTGTGCCATGTCAATGGTAAAAAAAATGATGTTGTGTGCTGAGAGAAACCAGGTCGCATCTAGGATCTGTGCTGGCCCCACTTCTTTTTAATATTTATACAGATCCGCCAAGTACAGATCCGCCAAGCATTGTTGCAATGCAATCGAACTGCTGACCTACAGGAACCACACAAGACGTTGCAAGCTACATACATTACCAAAAGTGCAATTTAAGAACCAGCTGTTAAAGTTTAAGTGGAATCCAAAATATTTAAGAGTGACTCCTGACTGCTCTTTAACTTATGAAGAACATTTTTTAAAAAAACTATGAACAAAACAAAAATTAGGAATATTTTACACAAACTACTGGTCAACCTAAAAGTTGGCAGTTTGAGACTGAAAGTTATGCAGGATGGAACGAGGTCCCATTTCTTGCCACAGCTCCTGCCAGCCTAACAGTTCAAAAGCATATAAATGCACAGAGATAAATAGGTACCACTTTGGTGGGAAGGTAACAACATTCCATGCGCTTTGGCTCCAAGATCATACTGGTGTCTTCAGACAAAGCATCGGCCTTTTAACAGGGATGAGTACTGCCCCAGTCACACCTAGCAAGGCAACCTTGTGGGGGACAACATTTACCTTTTATACCCAAACTAGTATTTCGGCAATAGTAGTTACTAGTATTAGTTTGGCAATACTCTACAGTAGTGCAGAAATACAATTACCACATACTTCTGAGCCACTGTTGCAAATGGACAGCAGTACATTATTTGTACCAGCAGCTCCAGAGGTCTCTGCTGGCTCTGATAAGTTGGCAACAGGGGCATGACATAGGCAGGAAAATTTCAGGGAAGAACTCACTAGTACCAGTGTGCCTCATCTCTTAACCCTTTATCTGAAATCTCCCCAGTCACCCTTTTCCTCTTCTCTGACCCACACCAGCAAATGGCTGACATATGTCCGAGGAGATTGGACAGTAGGGCAGAGTGAAAAAACCTTTTCTCGAAATTCACTTTGCCTAAGGGCGCAAACCAGAGTAACTACGGGGAGTCCTTGGTCCGGTGTAAGAACAACTTGCTCTGGATTGCAATATGAATTTCTCATAGGTTTTCACTAGGTGGTGCAGTAACTGCGGATACACGTCATGTCTCTTTATGTGCTCCTGTAGTTACTCTGGATTGTAGGGTAAGTCATATGATGTGAAACTGGCTGGAACAAATTGTCTCCAAATTTCAGCTCAGTGTTGCCACCTTGAGGTTCCACACCTAAGGGCAAAATTTGACTTTTACTAGGTGGTGCAGTTACTACGGGTGCACGTAAAGTCTCTTACGTGCTCCTGTAGTTACTCTGGATTTGGGTGTTCGTGAATATTTGTATGCTTATTGCATACTAATGAACTACATCTTCACCACCTTTTCCAGAAGATTGATGGAAAGAATCTGGGCCACACCAGTTTTTTGAGTCAGATAATAAAGCTATTGTAAACATTAAAATTAAAAAAAAAAGAATTTATTTTTTCAATTTTTGAGTTAACATTCCTTTCTTTGACCCCCTGTGTGGAACCTGAAGATGATGAGTGATGCGCTGGGGTTTTTTTTTTTTTTTTTGCCAAACAGCACACTTTGTTGAGTTAGGAAATATTAAAATTAAATATTTTTTTGGCCTTTTTCACTCCGTCCCACTGGACAGTCTAACATGGGATGAGTAAAATTAACATTTTAGTTACTCTAGTTATCTGGCCCAGCATAGCATGCATAAGGATGGCAGTTGTTAGGACTGGATAGTAAGACTGTAAATTCAAAATAAAATTTCATGGGTGTAGGATTCATTGAATACAGTGGCACTGTGTAAACTGGGGTAAAGCTCAACTTAGAGAAGCAAGTCCAAACTAGTGCCGAGCTAAAATGTCTCCCATCCATGGCGGCAACATTAGTGGCAACATTTCAGTGATAGGAGGGAGCTATGAAAAGGAGCAAAGAATAGAGCAACTTACAAAAAATAGTGGTGATGCTCTTAATAATTCTGATGGTGTCCCCGCCACAATTTTCAAAAACCTTTTTACCCATAAAGAACTTTCAAGGAAGTCAAGTTTGTAGCAGAATGTTAGATGATGATCACCTTAAATATAGGAAGACAATAATTACCTCTGTTATATAAGATCTCCTGTGCAGGGAAAGCACCCTAGAGGGAGACCAGAGCTGCATCAACAGCTGGGAAACCTTGACCTCTGATCATTCAGCTTGGAGGCAAAAGATCCAGCATGGCCTTCTCCAATTCAAAGAGACACTTGTTTGGCAAGCTAAGAGACAGTACCAGAACCAGTGAAAACTGGAGGCTGGGCAGGGGACAGACTTTATCTGTCCTCGGTGTGGAAGGGACTGCCACCCTCGAATTGGCCTTTTTATACTAGATGCAGTTTTAGGACCTCCATTCAGAGCACGATACCATAGTCTTTCAAGACTGAAAATACAAATGATATATAAGTGCTGTATTACTATCATTCTATTTTCTGGAACAGAAGAGACAAAAACTGGAAATAAATATTTGTTTTATTAACACTTAAAAGTGCCATTATCTATAGTCATTCCATAAGCTCCTAAGGTTACATCCAGTAAACCTTTGCACCATAACCTTCCCAGAATGAATTAACTTGGAAGAAAAAAAAACAATATTCATTGTATTAATTCTTGCAGGTCCTCATGCACAATCATCCTAATGAAGATGTGTACCAGCAATATACAAATTTCATAAAACAAAGTCATTTGGTCAAACACAGAATATAAACATGGCTTCTTTTATATTTGATAATAAAAAACCCAAATGAACGCCATTTACCAGCAAGAAAATAAAACAGGTAAATACATAGATTCTCTTTTAAAAAATCAAAAATGTTTCTATACATTTTGTACAAGCACAGTTTTGAGACTATAACAAGGTCAAAATGTGCATGGACACTGGAACAAACCACATTATACCAAGCAATTCGTAGGCCCTTAAAAAACAAAACTGAGTACCATTTTTCCTAACTGTTGGTTTTTTTATATCCACAGTGCACTATTTACCCAACATGAGAAATTTTAGTTGGTACGTCTTAAGAATTATACAAAAGTTTCTTTCAAGCTACGAGCTAGTTTGTCAATTTGAAAAAAAATAAAAAATTAAGCATTAATTGGTATTCTGCTAGTACCTTCAACATGCTTTAATTTTTCCCAGTACCAAGGACAGTAAAGATCAAAAGGGAGACATTACATTCAATGTAACAAAAAAGGCAATAAAACATCTGACTTTTCCAAGACTGGTTTTGTGTCTTAGTTTTCTTAAGCAGCTCTGAATTCAAAGATTGCCTTCAGCTTTTCAGAACAGTGTATTATTCTCTGTATCATGGAAACATTTTTAGCTTTTAAAAAAAAGACAAACATTACAGGACAAACCAAACCGTCCAGCCAGAGTGTTTTAATATACAATTCATGTCCAATTTTGAAAATACAAATACACTTTGAATGGTTAAAAACAAAAATTAAAAAAATATTTTCTGAACATCAGCCAGCTGAAAATATATTTATCTAGTAAATTATCTCTCAAAGCTTTTATATATTTATCTAACTAAATGCAGTACCCTTAAAAAACAATTTTTTAAAAAATGTAGAAATGAAACTGGAATAAGTCAATGGGAGACAGGACACAGTACGTAGAAGGCATTTGTATACCTTATATTTGGAAAGTTCTCAGAGATATTTACCATGATCCAGAATGCCAACAGGCTCCAAGGACACAGAGCTCTACACAAGCAATGGCTTTCCGATTCACTCCATACTGGTTAGAAGTTTAGTATGCACTCCATACACCAAAACAAATGGGTTGGAAATCTGGCTAACCAAGAATATTTGGGCACTTATCCAGTCAAATAATGGTCAAGTATTTAAAATATTAGAACTACACAGCTGAAACTAGATCTGACACAAGTCCCGTGCTAGCTTGGAGGTGGCACTTCTGCGTCACTCCTGGAGGTTTAGGCCAATACATAGACAAGCGCCAGCCTCTGCACACCACCACATGAACAGGGACACAGGTGAGTTGTGCTGGCCTAAACTGGTTAGGACTGTGCCCTCAGTTAAATGCTACTTTAAAAGAAAAGTAGGTGGTGGTCAATTGAGAGTATTTGATTGCACAACTGACAGGTATTCCAACAGCATGAAGTATACTGGGGAAACCCCTGCTTGAACTGGAGTTTCATATGTACATCAGAGCTCATGTGGGTACAACCAAGTTTCTGGATCAGGGCTATCGTGAGGAACTAGTAAGCAACGCTATTGTCCTGAGTTCCTCAATCAAAACAAAGCCAGAAGCTCACACACATTTACAGGGAAGTGATAAAAAATCCTCATACATTCAAGACAGTAGTACAGTGCACACATACATAATTCGCATTCACGCCATTAACAGTTGGTCAGAGTATTAAATCAGTGTACAAATTAAACATTTTCAAAAAATGTGCAAAAGTCAACATTGATAGAAAAAAACACCTTTGTGTACATACCTTACAAACTGTTCCCAGCATTCAAACGGAGAGTAAAAACATTTACAGAGAAATCAAGGGATTAAATAGAGAACTTGACAGCTGCATAAAAATGTACATTAGATCAAAAGGATAAGATTTACACATTATTCATAGCTTTTTGAAAAGTAGAAGTCTACCATCAGCTTCAGCAGACATCTCCTCCTCATACTTACAGTGATATTTCCTTAAGAAAATCGTGAGAGGTACGAGATGCGAGGCTGAGAGCACTTGGGTTGCAATAATCTGTCCACCGTGTTTGGACAAACAGTATCAAGTTTAAACTGGTGATATTAGCAAAAAAAGCAAGCAACATGAAATTTAGAGTGTGCAGACCCTGTTCCGAAAAGAAAGCACAATCTTCTGCTTAAAATTCATGATTATGTGCTGGGGATGGGCGAGTGGAAATAGTAGAAATGTTAAAAAACAGAATCCTTTAAAAAATGAACTTGTAAAGAGCATTCCCTCAACATCAAACCTCAAATTGAGGTTAAAGTTTGGCTCTCAAGAGATTCCGAGTTGTCCCCAATCAGATGTCTCTATTAACCTACATTACCTACCTTCCAGCAAATACTAGGTTAGGTACTAACCTACCTTCCAGCAAATACACCCAAGTGAATTAATCTTTCACAAATAGGGCTTGAATGCATGACAACCCAATGACAAGGGAGATTTAGGGTGCAATCCTATGTCTACTCAAAAGTAAGCTCCACTGTGTTCAATGGATCTTACTTCCAGAAAAGTGTCTTTAGGACTGCAGCCTTAATTAACATTTTCCCCCTCCTTAGTTGTTAAAGGGAAGGAGAGGTCAAAAAGACAAGGTATTAAAAAGAAACATTTTTCTGTACAAGACTCTTTTCACCTAAGGGTACAATCCAGAATAACTACGGGGAGTCCTTCCTCTGGTGTAAGAACAATTTACTCTGGATTGCAATATGAATTTCCCATAGGTTTTCAGTAGGTGGTGCAGTAACTATGGGTGCACGTAATGTCTCTTACATGCTCCTGTAGTTACTCTGGATTGTAGGGTAATTCTCAAGTTACTCCCAACAATAATACAGAAATAGTTTTGTAGTCTTGTTTGAGTAAGCAAAAAATATTCTGGATAAAATGAAGAAGAAAGCTTTGCTGCCAATATGGAATTATAGTTGCTCAAAATCCTAACTTTAACCACTTGGATGCAGGTTTCTGACTCCCTAAGGAACTGAGTGATAATATCTAAGGGTAGAAATTTACAGTAGCTCTGAGTATTTGGAATAAGATTGTACAGCATGCTGGATAAATAATCAATATTTTACTTTGCTATGGTACAAGGAACACTTTGGCCCATTAAAGGCTTACCTCTTAGTTCATTTACAAACCAGAGACCACAGGAAAGAAACAGTACCAATGGCCTATACTTGGAAAAATATAGTTCAAAAGGAATTACATGAATGGTGAAGATATATACAACATATCCAAAATCCAATGTCATGTAATCCAATACACCTTTCAGTGTAAGGATGAAATCGCATGTAAGAATACACATATTGCACATTTAAAACGTTATAATATCAAACAGAATCCTGTTATGTAGAAAGCAATGGACCCACATCAAGAAACAGATTATGGTTTCCGATGTGATATTCCATGTCTCATGCTGCCACTACCATGAACCTTCTGACCTGTGCAGGTATATTTGAACACAGTACTTTCCTAAGATATATTCCTAATAAGGTTTCCACTTATGAGTGAATTCTATAACTCTTTTCTTCTGAGTTAGTATAGTTCACACTGACTGATAGACACAACATGCAAACTGCTTACCAAACTTCTATCTATTACTAATGTTGAATGGTTCTTAACTGAGCCATTCTGTCAGCTTGCTTGTTCAGGTCTATATAGCTTTTCTTCCTAGAAGTTCAAATCTGAACATGTTCTTCACTAGATGTGCAACCTCTTTTAGGCTACTGTGGTCACTGCTTTCTGAGTACTGCATTGTTTCAGTCATACTTCTTCTGACTGAGTTTTTCCATCAGTCCGTCCATAGGTCTGCCCAAAAGTAGACAATCCAAGAGACTATGTAAGAAACTATGCTATGAAAAGGTTATGAGGGATGTTGGAGTACTTGCATCAACTGCAAGCATACACAATATACTGCATATGCCCACTAGCTGTAATGTATATAGTCAACATGCGTACATATACCTTACTTTAAAAATGAAGCATTTCTTCCATAAGTTTTAATGATGAATTTCAGATGTTTCAGATGCATTTCATTTACAAGTGTGCTAGTATTTATCTCAACCTATTTGTTAAAGTTGCCACATAGTTAAATTTAGATGGATTTTGGATCAGTTGTAAATAACTTCACTCTTCACTGAAACCCTTATTTGCTTCAGTACTACTTTTTCTTATGGACATATTTTTAACCTCTTCTACTGCACGAATACCTCCTTGCCATTTCATCATCAGGTCTTTATGTTGTAAACACTGAGCATGAGATAGGCTGTGCCTGATAAAGCACTGACTAGCACCTACAGTTATCAGGACCAGCAAAAGTTCTGCCACTAAGTGGCTTCACCATTTCATCCCAGGAGCTCTTGCAATGCTGCACAAGATGATGGGCACAATGGTTGAACTGAGCAAGGTTTCATTGGCACGCCTAAAATATATTGCTGCCCAAGCAACCACATGGACTGCATGCGTAGTTGGGCTGGCCCTGGTAGTTATTATATCTAGCACAAAACTTACAAACAGCTGGAAAAAAACAAGTTAACAGTCACTAAGCTAGATAAATATCACTTTTGGCTGTGAACAGGGGTAGAAAAGCTTTGGTTTTCAGTGATTTGCAAATGCATACATGTGAGGAAATCACCAGAAATAGATACTGGTATGCTGGCAGTAACACCTTTACTTTCCTTCAAACCACCACACGGACATACATTCAAACACAAAGTCTAATCTTATTCATTAGCTATCACATTTTTAAAGATTTCATGTAAAAAAGCTACATTGTGAATTGCAACCAATTTTCTCCAATGTTTGCAGTTATCATCAGATGCTGCTGCAAAGTTGGTGGAAAGGATTGCTAGTGCAGGTAACTTGTATTAATATAACATTAAGTCTGGACAATGGCAAGAACAAGAAGGGTGGGTTTATATATATATATGTTTATATATATATAAAACCGGACAATATATATAACACACTTTTGAATACAGAGCATCAGGAAATGCTATACTTGAAAGCGGATTTGATTTCTTTCTATAGAATGAATATTGTCACATTCTCGAGGAGGCAGCCACTAACAACTCATCTGAGTTTTGGAATATTAAAGAAGCATTAGCACAGTATTCTGAAGTTGAATTAAATTCAGGTAATTTATAAGTAGCAATAATGAAATTATAGTATAGATAAGTTTCCTGGTTTCCCCAATCAGATTAAATGGTCAAACAAAATCAAGTATTATCAATTCCAATGAAAAGACACAGGCATGCACTCAACTACTGCTGCTGACATGATTTCTACCAAATCCAAATACTATATCCCTATCTTCAGAAGTCATTGAAAGATTATGGCTGCAATCCTGAAGTGAACTTGGACTAGCCTATCTATCACTGGGCTGCCCCAATTCCAAGATGGGCCAGTCCAGTTATACCAGAAAGCCAGTGTAAGTCAACTTAGGCTACTCAAAGACAGGAAAAAATTCCAGACGGTTCGGCAGTGGAACAGATTGCCAAGGGAGGTGGTGGATTCTCCCTCACTGAGGATCTTCAAGCAGAGGCTTGACGAGTACCTGTCGGAGATGCTCTAGGAAGATTTCCTGCTGCAGGCAGGGGGCTGGACTAGATGACCTACTAAGTCCCTTCCAACTCTAGGATTCTATGATTCTATAAGACAGATGGACCTGGGCTGGCTTAGCTGTGCTAGCCTAGTTCAGGACATGTTCAGCATGGCCAGAGCAGTGCAGTTAGGCTGTATCCAGAAGCTGTTTCCATGGCAGAAATGCCCTGTGGAGATGTGATGCTCCTCAGAGTTAAAACATGCAAGGAGCAGGAAAAAATCTGAGTAGACCCATAGGGGTCCATGATAAGCCAGAGTAAAATTGGAATTGATGGCAAGAAATTCTGAGTCCTAGGCCAACCCGTGCCTCTCAACCTCAGGATACAGCACAACTACACCAGTACAGTGAGAATGCTGCCCTTCTGCTCTTCAGCAGCAGTTGGGCCAGCCAGAGGCCTTCTAGCCCTGTGGATTTGGCCTAATTGTCGGCTCAGGATATGGCTGACTTAAGCCAGCTAAGCTGGGCCATTTTTCTGACCAAAAGTCAGGATTGTATTGGAAAATTTGTATAGTGCTCCAAAAAATTCAACATTATAAGCTCATGAATAAGCTGAAGAAAATTTTCAGTATCATGACTATTGTGGACAATCTGAGTAACTTTTATAACTTATGAAGTGTCAAAATTTCTATGTTTCAAGGACCAATTTTGTTAGTCATACATGATTACTATTGAAATATGCAAATGAGCAAAATTAAGGCATACAGATAAAAAGGCACTCTGATTTTTGTGGTTAATGTAAATAAAAGGGTTAGTATTCTTTTTCTGGGTGTACACATTGAACTTAAAGTGCTGATAAGCTACATTTATTTTAACAGAAAGTGCTCTAGAAATGTAAAAAATTAAAGTTAAATTGCAGACACAAAAATTTCTTCAGCTAGACCTTGCATGATTTGGGAACCCTGTTTTTTTTCCTTTTTGGACCTTTAAATTGTTAGGTAGACTCCTAGCTTTCAAAGACTTCTGTTCTTATTTTTGGATACCATACATCTAACAACTGTATCTATATACCAGGCCACCCTTTTGTTCATAAATTTGGCTGCCTCTTTGCCTCCAAATTCACCCCAAAATCCAAAAATTAAGGGATTTTAAAATTATTAATTTAGGCTGAAATCCTAACTTCCAGTTAGGCTGACCAAGGGTTGCCACAAAAGTGCAATATGACACTTTTGTGCCACTCCTGAGGAAAGATTACACCAGTGCACGGACATGCGCATGCCTCCCTATATCATCATGGGAATGGGAAGACCTATGAGTTGTGCCGGCCTAGGTTAGGATTGCACTCTTGGGCTATGATCTTGAGGGTTGCATAAAAAATTATGTGCCATGAAAAGTCTGTCAGAATTTTTACTAAAGTGGGCACAAGACTGCTCGTTTCCCAAACTTCCTGAATTACAGGAGTGCGTTGAGACCAACAACACAAAAATGGTAGTTCATGCACAGAAGCTTCTGAACTGCTTTGAAAGTTATTACATCCTTTTTTCCTTGGTGTTTCCAGAATAATTTAGAACAATTCCTTGATAGTATTTTATCCCTAGACCATTTTTATAACTGTCCTCAATGAAATACAAAGATCCATGATTGCTATTGCTTCACAATGACTTAATTAATTCCAAGGAGTAATTACATAAATAATAAAAGTATTAGGATGCCAAATTATTCAGTGTTTTTACTTCTAAAAGTGTGCCTTTAGACTGGCTGCTAAGTGCTAAATTCTCCCTCCACCCTTTTTTGGTTTAATTACCTCAGTGATTATATGAGGCAAAATGTTTTCATCGCCTTTATGTAATACATATACAGTGATGCATCACGTAACAAATTTAATTCGTTCTGGAGGCATGTTTATTACGTGAAACGTTCTTTACGTGAAGTGGATTTTCCCATAGGAAATAATGGAAACTCAGACGATTGGTTCCACAACCCGCAAAATATTCATATAAAAATATTAACTGGATGTAAAAATGATGACAGAACACTGGAATTGAATACAAAACATGCATTCAGTGTGCATGATCTTATGAAGTCTACTTAGGCTGCAGTCCTAAAGACACTTTCCTGGGAGTAAGACCCATTTAACACAATGGGGCTTACTTCTGGGTAGACATGGTTAGGAGGTTGCAATCCAAGACACCTTCAAAGTGTCTCTCCACTTTCTCCTTCTCTCCCCTGCTCCCTTCCGGCTAGCCCTGAGCTGCTTCCCTCTTCTCCACTGCTGTTCTCTCCCTCTGCCTAGCGGCCACCCGGCCACAGGAGGAACAGCATGGAAGTGTGGCTTTCAGTATGGGCAGACGTGCTAGCCAGCCCTGACGCTTTTTAAACAGGCTGCCGGCCAGCGCGTCTGCCCCAACTGCCAACGAATGTGTTCTTTACGTGAAGCAGTTTGTTACATGAAGCAGAATCCTAGATAAATTTTTGTTTGTTACGTGAAACATACTTTACGTGAGGCGCCACTGTATAAGCAAACATAATAAAGTCTTCTAGTTGCACCTCTGACCCAGGACAGAGAAACTAACGTCAAAGTCACATCTTTAAACTTCAGAAGGTGGCATGTGGCAAACATCACAACTGCACCTCATTCTATAAATACATATAGGTGATAATAGAAATCACCCACAACTAATGTTAGAGACATTGAGACAAACCACAACACCAGCAAGATGTTCTGCTATCTAAAAAAGCTTGCAATTCCGAAAGCCAAGTAGTATCATTTTGTGACAGATTTTCAAAATCTGAATGGTATTAATAAGTACAGTTAAATTGATTCTTTCTCTCAACCTTCCAGAAATCACTGCACTGTATCCTAACCTCCTTCTCCATGAACATCCATTCAAGCAGAATGGAAGCAGTATAAAGGGAATCTCAAACCTTCTCAGCAGTGGTTTCTCGGCAGGAGGGAGGGAACTAATGGACTGAGGAGGAAGCAATTCACTTCCACACTGGTCCTGAAGCTACATAACATTATTTATTTAAGCACTTTTAAATTTGCCATTGTCAAGACAAAATGGGAGAAAATACCACAAAAGAAGTCACCTTTTTCTATGTGTAAGCTTTTATCCTTCCCAGCCAGTTAGAACATGACAGTCCAGTTAGCTTGGACAAGAAACTGTGTTCCACAAACTGAATGGATTACATTTTGAATGCTTCCAATTTTCAAATAGTTTCTTTTAGAATTCATATGCTGCACTGATCTCTCCAAAATCTATTTTCATACTTTTTTGGTAATAGAAGAGACTTTGTTATGCAAACTTTTAGGTGGAAGTATTCAAAGCATAAAATAAATGCAGATATGATTTGCATGCTTTGGGTTCTCCAAGTCTCTCTCTCATAGGAATAAAGGAAGTAGGAGACCGAAGCACATTATACCAGTTCGATTATAAACAGATTTAAATAATATTTTGGAAGGTTGCTGTTTGTGTAGAAACAAAACAGCATGAAAAATATGCAGCAAGTAAACAATACAACCTAAACTATAAGGCATATTGTGTCTAGGATAATTTAAGATACACCAAATCCTACAAAGGCTGAACCCATATCCATGTAGCCTTCTTACTTTGTCCTAAAAAAAACTCATTCATACTTCCCAAAGCCTTGCCAGAAAATAACTTCTATTTGAGTTTTATCTGAACTCAAATACCTGTAGCAGAAGATAGTCTATAATCTTTTTTCTAAATTACTAGGTCACTCATTGAGAGGCACTGGTACCATTTCTTGTGTCAGAGCCACACAATTATTAATACTCTGAAAAAAATACCCTTTCTGATTTTCACATTTCAGTGAACATTTTGTATCTGCATACTATAAATAACACTAACTTTGTAAGATTTCTTTTAACTGTTTATAGATGAAGGTTTCAGAGGTCTGTGGATTACACAATCCCTCATCCTTCAGGTTCTACAAAAAGTGGTGTCCATTGGCTTCTGTCTAGCAGCAAGTCAAAAAAGACACAAACTGTCTCTCTACCCACTCAGGAATTTGCAAGATGCCTTGTTATTCATTTTAGGTAAAGATCATACTGATATCCACCATGGGAGGGGTGGGGAAGAGCGAGAGACAGACAATTATAACAACAACAAATTGGAGATGTACCCTCTGGTCCAGGTACTGAACAGCTAGTACAGCTGGTGATTTGCTGAAAGTAAACAGTTTAAGGCAGAACACAGATCTTAATAAGTCTCTGGTATAAGACTTTAACCATTTTTTCTGCCTCTCATCTAATGATTAAGCCTTACAACTTAACATCAAGATATCTTGTTTAATTAAAAGATCATACTCTCCACCCCAGTTTGTTTTTGTACAATTCAGACTTCAAGGCAAAGAGGAGATGAGACAAAACCCATGCAAATGACTTGAGATTCGGTTATAATAAAAGCATCATCATATGTTTATCAATTATAGAGCCGGATCAGGCCGGCAGTGATTCTATTCCAGCATAAACAAATGTATCTGTTGCAGCTTATATACAATCTTCTCAGATGGATGTAAAAAAGACTATATGCTGCCGAAAGTATAAGAGACATCTGACTGCCACCAATTAAAGGAGGTCTGAATCAATAAAAAATTGTCATTGATGACTTTGTACTGGAGGTAGAGAGCATTTTAAAAAATTGTATCCTGTTCATATTTACTCAGATGGAAGGTCCACTGAGTTCAGTGAGGCTGACTGAACTAAGTGGATTTTGGGCTGCAGCCTTAGTTACCATTTTCCAATCTAGAAAGAGTGAAAATTCCACTGAAATACATTTCCTCAAAGTACTCCACTGGAAGAAAACGTATGTCAGTTGCACAGGTCTTGAAAACATGTAGCAATACCTTACGGGTATAACATGGACTGCTAGGATTGTCTGTCTGCTAGATTTTAAACACTGCAGAACATAGACAATAAAGAAATTTGTCAAAAATGCTCAAACGTATATAGTTTTAACACAGTTTGGAAGGCGACTAAATTCTGCACTTTCCCTATACTCTGCCAGTGGACCAGATGATGAATATTTCAATACAGCTTCATTCGTTTTGCATGCTTTATGCAATTTGCATAGTTGCAATCTGGTGGGAAGTTTAGCAGAATTTGTTTCTGTCAACTTTCCTGCAAACGATGGAAGAAGTGGAGGAGAAGTTATGATGGGAGGGTGTAGTTCAGAAAAGAAAAGCAAAAATCTGTAATGGAAGATAGATTATGGGCTAAAACTGAATTTTTGTGATAATAGAAGAAATGATACCCAATACTAGAATTCCTAGACTCTGATACCTTTTAAGAAAAATTGCCAGACTTAAAATTTCACATACTGTACAAAAATTTTGCTTCTTTAAAGAACACATTTTCCTTAATAGATGCTAAGTCTGGTCAGATTTTAAATATACCATTCTACGTCCCATGCAAAACTAAATTTTGTTCAATCAACACCTGAACCTCAAAATTTAGAACTCTTACTTCCATACACAGGTGCTGACAAATGTGTCCACAAATGGGCTTACGTTTGTCTGCAGCTCCTAACATCCAACTCTACCATATCTGGAAGGTTTCCCCAACAACTGGGAGTGGGTAATTGGATGGTTGAAGGACTGCTTTGGAGTGTTGTGCATCTTTGCCAAGGTGGAGGGGGAAGGAAGAATTTGCACATGCAATTTCTTATCCCACAATTCTTAGGGTCAAGGTAATAAAGTATACAAAGCATTCTAAAACACAAATATTAGACAGTGGTTCTCAAACTTTGGGAGTGCTGTAACCCCTCCCCAATCTTTTTGAAGGAAGGATTGTGCCCCTGTGGGGAGAATGAGGTCAGGGAGCCCTGCAGATTGCTGATGGAGCACCCACAGCTGGACAAGAGTAAAAGGTCCACTTCTGTTGTGGCTGGTACTTTCACTTTTTCCAGCCGTGGAAGCTCTGCCAGTGATCTTCAGGGCTCCACACATCCCAGACACCAGAAGTATCCTTGGGGAGGCTGAAATTAGCTCTGAGGATTCTGGGGATAGTGCTTTTTTCCCGCCCCTTAAATGAAATTTACATGAATTGATGGGTCACAACTGCACCCCCTTGCATTTGAGTACCACTGATCTACTAAATGTCAGCAAAATGATTATCTTTTGAGGTCTTTGTCATCCTCAGCAGTGTTTTATAACTAAGTAGGATGACAGAAATACATAGGGAGGACTCCAATAACCACATTTTCAGAGTTTGCTTCTACCCCATACTTGAAACAAGCAGGATTTTATATTCTACATCAAAAACCAGAACACTACAACCTGTAAAGCCAAATTCTGCATGCTTACCAGTATGCAAATTATACAAATCATGCAAATGGTGACTAAAAATATTTCTTAATCGAAGGCAAAATGCTGTTCAGCAGCAACAGAAATGGTAATGATTTGTTTTAAACAATGCCACCCATTCTAATCAAAGTAATCTAATCTAAAAGTGCCACATTAGTAACCAGTTTTTAAATTTCACGAATCATGATCCTTCAAAAACGAAGTCAAGATTCTGAAGAATGTGACGTGTCTTGTGCTGAGCTACTTATCAACTCATTATGAGATCATACCATGCAGCAAGTTAGTTCTTTGATTAAACAAGAGACTGAGCAGTAATGTTAGTACTCTACAGGGGTTTGGCTCTACAGTAAATGGTTCACCTACAATTCCTGGTCCATGCATCAGATCAACTCGCCTCCTCCATGCCCCTTAGTGGGGAGACAGGATGGGGGTATGACAATCTCTTGTCTAATTATAAAAAATTATAATGCAATTATTTGGTTGCAGGCAATACACAACTTAGATGCTATCACTTCTAGAGTACAACCTGTTCAGCACTCTAAGGTCTATCAGTGTTTGAGTCTGTTTCTAATGTTTTGTGTGAAAGACTGATTTAGAAGCTGAAACACTACCAAAGTTTCTCAGGACAACTATACACTCACAAGAGCCACTGGAAACATTTCCTTTTCTACAGCTGCCAGCGACAGGTATTTTTCCCCTGCATCCTTAGTCCATCAGCATTTGTAAGATTTTTAATCTTACAGTGCTATTAAAAAGTTACACAATTCCTGACAGTCCAGATCTGCCTTTCCCCCCTTAAATAAGGAATGAAGAATATGTACTAAAGTGCTTTATGCGAACCACATCAGTACATTACCCAAAACAAAAAGAATCTAGGTCTATATGGGAACAAAACCTAAATACGAAGATAGGTTGTTAACAATCTAGGTGAAATAAAGAATCAAGAGAAATTACTTCTCTCTTGTCTTTTTTCAATTTTGTGTAAAAAAAGTGCAGTCAGAAAATAAATGCAGTAGGTGAGAGCTGGGTTGCGGCAGGCCATCAGTGATAATGTGCAAACGTGTGTCTTAGCAGTTCATCTGCAGATGGACGTAACTTGGCCTCAATAAAAATTCGCTTTAGGAAATCCCGACCATGGTCCGAGACGTGAGGTGGCAGCTGGGGATTGGTTGGCTGAGTAGCAATTTTAAAGATGGCAGCCATTGCTTCAAACTCTGCCCAGGGTGGTTTCTCAGTGAGCATTTCCACCACTGTACAGCCTACACTCCTGCAACAGGCAAGAATGAAATGTGAGTTAAGGTAAACAAATAATAATAGGAACAAGCATAGAGGTGCTTGAAGAGCGCCATTTTTAAAAATTCAAAATACAACATTTATCATGTATAAAGTCAGACCCAAACGCACTATACTAACAATTACAAGTCAAAATTGTCCCAAGGGATCAGAGAGACAACATACAACTTATTAAAAATATGTATTAATATTTATATAGTACTGTAAAATTGTAGTACTGACAGTCTGGTATCTTTAGAACATAGGTGGAACAAAATATATGCTGCACTATCAAGTGCTCCCCTGCTGTTGTTGATCTCTTGAACAAGCCTCTGTTTACTTGTATTTACTGTCAAGCCACATGGGTTATCTTCAAGCAGCTTCTGTAGTCTGAATTTGAAATCTGACTGGGCAATGAAGCTGACTTCCAAGCACTGAGTTTTAGTTCCAATACTTGGATTGGTATCAGACCTGTGGGTTATATTGATTTTTTTAAATATATGGACATGCCATCCCAACTTTGCAGAGTAAGCTTTGATCAGTTACTCTGATCAAAGATACCTTCTATCACATTATCACCAGAATTGTTTCACAGAACTGAACAGAAAACACCACTAACGTTATCATGCTTATTAATGTCACGCTGACATTTCTTTCCCTTTCTCCATAATTTTTAAATCTAAATTTATGACCATCTGCACACCCATATAACTGAGAATATGCAGATAGTTAAAATAGATGGAATACTATCTAACATTGAATTCCTGTTGAAATGCTTCCTTTAAAAATATATAAACACACCAGATATCAGCTTTCCTTCCATATCCTTCTCCACTGATAACTTCTGGACTCATCCAGTATGGAGTTCCTGTGGCAGATTTCATTCCCGTCCCAGAAAGACAAATTGTTTGAAGGCGTTTGCTGGCACCAAAATCACCCAACTTAACATTGCCTGCAGGGTCCCGGAGAATATTTGCTCCTGAAAATTTTAAAGAGATTGTTTGCTATGTTTATACGAGTAAATGTCCTCCTGCTCCAAAAGGTTAACAACCATACACATATAATTCCATATATCAAACATAATCTTAAATCTTAAACTACCTGTAAACTTCCTAGTAAAAAGATTCAGAACTGGACTATATAGAATACTACAGAATACTTCTGGGCAGTTCTCCCAACCTACAAAATCAGGTAAAGCAAGATTTAATAGGATCATAAAGAGAAATTGGAGGTTTCAAGCCATGTTTAGGGCTATCTTTGGTTATTTTGGGCTTATTTAGGTTATTTGGGTTATTTTGGTTACTTTGGTTATTTTGGGCTATCTTTGGTTATATCTTTGGTTATTTTGCAAACTGGAGTTGCGTACAGTCAAAACTGTGGTCTGTGAGACAGGACAACCCTACTTCAAATTTGAGCCATGCTCTCAATAAACTTTCCATTATTTCACAGCCTCAGGACACAATCCACCATATAAGGATAATGCTGACTGACTTTATAGAAGTGTTTTTATTACGACTGTAAGGAGCTGATCTATGAGAAGGTCCTTAAGCATTCAACACCTAGGTTTACTGTTGGTTGAGGCAATTTCTTTATACTTGAACTCTGCTTTTTACACGCTTGCAGTGAAAATCCCAAGAAAGATTGCACAAGAAACAGCAGTCAAAAAGAAATAAAGAGATTGGCAAGCTCACTATCATGATTAGCAATGTCAACTGAGATACTATTTAATAATTTGCTTCCACCTTCTTAGACTTTTGACAATGTTATAAATTACAAGTCTATTCAATCCCACATAAAATACAGATCTTCTCAATTTGAAACACTGTCAGCTACTAATCATTTTCATTTCAAGAACAATTCCAATCTTCAGTAAAGAGATTAAAAAGTGACTAAATCCCTGTAATTGATTAATTGGATTTTAAAATAATGAAATATTATTCAGTTGTATACAAAAATATCTTTAGTAATTGAACGCCACCCATTACCTTTAATATCTCTATGTACAATCATGTTACTGTGCAAATAGTGAACTCCTTCTAAAATCTGCCGGGTATACTTCCGAGTCACATTCTCTGTGAGGGCACCATATGCCTTCAATTGATCTTTAATTGAACCCTATGGGTAAAGAAAACAAAATATGTTAAGTATTCAGATTAATAATAGAAGTACATTATTTAAAAAATGCATTTCAAAGGTTTGTATAGTCTTTGAATCAATTTGGCCTAAAATCATACTAACACAATGGTTCTCACTTTTTAGCTCATGGGTTGCTGCAAGATATTTTAATTTTCAATGAAAACACAGCAACAAAATAGGTAGGCTTAGGGGCACCATGACAAAATTATGAGGACACACAAGGTACTGTGAATCTGGAAACTGAGAATTTCTGGGCTAAGGTGTCATTCCATTATAAAAGTTTAGTTTTTGTGTGAGGGGCTATTTTTACTATTTCTCTTTCCTATGTATAGATTGAAAATATATTCCTGAGGAAGAAGAAGGTATTGAAGTAGGAAAAACATCCACCTACAATTGTGGAACTTTCCATTCATGGAGTATCACATTGGGATACAACTCAAAAAACCTTTTAAAATATTTTTAGCAAATCTTTTTTAATATAAGCATATTCAACTATATTACATTCTTTTAAGACCTTTATTAGGACCAACTGAATCACAAACCATTGATCAGCAAGCTTTTAAGGACATTAAAACTTATGAGATTGGACATTTTTTTTAAAAAAAGAGGAGAATCTGCTGAAATATTCCCAAAGGTTCTGAAATTTTTTAAGCAATTGTATGGCAATTCTGCAGACTCCTGTGTTATCAGTCTTACGATGTACAAAGGTCAGATAAGGTAACCCCTCTGCTAGCCGTGACTGGCCATAGGGTGCATTGCTCATACCTGTTTCATTGTCCAAAGATGTCTCAGTGGTCATGGTGTATGAAATGCTGCTTACCTTCCCAAGAAAGTGGTACCTATTTATCTACTTGCATTATATGCTTTCAAACTGGTAGGTTGGCAGGAGCTGGGCTAAGGATGGGCGCTCCCACTGTCTTGCAATACTCTGGTCTTGAACTGCTGATCAGAATTCTGGTCAAGCAGGGTTCTAATCCTAGTGTTCGAAGCTGTGACCTATTTACTAGATATGAGGAAACGTCTCAGGCAATGTCTAGGGGTGTCAAACCTGTTTTGTTAAGTGGACTAAATAGCATTCATGGTGCCTGCTGAGGACCAGAACTGTGCGCTGTGTAAATTAGAGATATCTGCCTTACCCCAGGCATATATTCCATGAATATAGAGAGTGTTCTTTCTGGGGGATCCCTCAAGCAGCCATAATACTGAACAATTCTCTCATGTAGCAAGTTTTTCAGCAGCTGAATCTCACATTCGAGTGCATTTACCTCCTGAAAAAGAATGAATACACTTTCAGGATGAATTTAAGCAAAATACGGCAAAGAAGCCATAAGGATACACATATAGATCCTAATATCTAGCCACTATAGCACTTTTCAACAAAAAGAACCCCAGCTCCCAAAGCACTCAAGGTCTAAAAAGAAACACAGAAGAGATACCAGTAATTGACACTGGAAAAGACTCTGCATGAGGACACCACTTTAAAAGATGCCTATATGCATCTTTACCAAGGGTTTGGAATCATTTTTGACCACACAGGAAAACATCAGTCCTAAATGTTTGATCTCCAGAAGAGACAAACACATGGCCAACCTCCAACAGGAAAATTCAACACCTTAAAATATTATGAAGTAGGGAAGAAACCTATAAATTGTGATAACCTTTGTCAACACCACAATTTGGCAAGTGATCTATTAAACCTAATCATCCCACTTTCTAAATAAGATAAGCCAAACAATGGGCTTAAAAATCTTTACCAGCCCGAGAGGAAGTTTCTGTGAAATTCAGATTCCATACTGAATTCATCTTTTTTACTTTCTGCTGAAAGACTTTAAAACTTAGCTTTATTCATACTGAAAAGAAGAAATTACAGGAAGAGTTTAGAGTTCCTGGCACATTTTAACAGACTCATTAGCATGTAAACTCACATGTCAATCTATATATATAAAAGAGAAAAGTCACTCACTGACTCACTCACTCACTGACTCATCACTGCCCTGCCAAAACCGGTGGGCCTAGAAGCATGAAGTTTGGGGTGGGTGTTCCTTCCGTGACTGAGGGGTGCACTAAGAACCGGTTTTTGGAAATTCCAACCGGAAGGGGGTGAAAAGGGGCACACGCGTTTTCCTCCCTATACTTTGCATTGAGAATGGCTGACTCAGCAACATTCCGCCCCAACTGCTGGGCCTGAAGCATGGAATTCTGGGAGTTCCTTCTGTCACCTGAACTCCCACCAAGAACCATCTGGAGAAATTTAACCCTTCAGGGGCTGAAAAGGGGGCAACGTGTTTCTGTCCTATACTTAACATGGGAGACTGACCAACATCCAGCCAATCTGGTGCTCAGTGCCTGGTGAACTGGGGGATGTTTTCCGGAGGAAGAGGTTGCACTGGCGAGGATGCTGCGCATGGGGGGAAGTTGCGCACGGAGGAAAGTTGCACATGGGAGGATGATGCGCATGGGGGGAAGTTGTGCATGGGGGGAAGTTGTGCATGGGGGAAGTTTCGCATGGGGGACTGATGCACATGGGGAAAGTTGTGCATGGGAGGGAAGTTGCGCATGGGGAAGTTGCGCGCATGGGGGAAGTTGCGTATGGGAGGAAAGTTGCTCATCGGCGGATTATGCACATGGGGGATGATGCGCATGGGGGGATGATGCGCACGGGGGAAAGTTGTGCATTGGCGGATAATGCGCACGGGTGGAAGTTGCGCACGGGGGGGACATGATGCGCACAGGGGGGACATGATGCGCACAGGGGGGACATGATGCGCACGGGGGGACATGATGCGCACGGGGAAAAGTTGTTGCGCACGGGGGAAATTTGATGCGCATGGGGGAAAGTTGATGCGCATGGGGGAAAGTTGATGCGCATGGGGAAGTGGCACATGGGGTGTTTCTGCGCCATGCGGGGATGGCATAGGGGGAAATGTTACACCCGCAACGCGGGTACACTTTTCACTAGTTACAGAATAAGCATCAAAGAGCATGAGACAAATAACCATTACATTACACCATCCAAGAATGGAGCTGTATTTCTGAATAACATTTTTTCTTACCTTGCTGGTTTCTGGGCTGTCAGTATCAAACTGAACTTGTTTAACAGCTAGTTCTCGCCCTGTATCTGCATCATAGCATAAATACACTCTGCCAAATGCACCTTGGCCCAAAAGTTTTCCAAGTCTCCAGTTAGTTGGAGCTCGTGGTGCTGAAAACAGAATACAGAAAATTCCTTAAAGTCTATTATTCAGGATAAGCATCAGCACAAAGCCAATTTTCACATTACTAGCCCAGCATAAGCAAAACATTTTATAGAAATATTCATAGAATCTTAAACACTGCATTATATGCAATGTATTCCTTACAGCGGCTGGGTGGACTGATATCCATTACAGTGAGAGTAGGATTGTCTATATCACTGCCTCTTCTTCTCATTCGTCCTTCTTCATATTCTGGAGTGAAAATGCTGCTTCCACTGCTTGTGCTCAATGAGTGATCAGTTGGACTGAAGCTTACTGGGGACCGTAAACTGTTCCCTTGGGTTCTTCTAGCCCTTGGAAAAGTTTTACGACCTGCAGAGAAAACATTTTACAATACAGGACCACAAAGCATCAGTTCTATTTTTGCATTCCACTGGAAACAAATGATATGAACTTAGTGCAAAAGATCTGGAGCTATCATTTGCAACTGAGCAGTGCTTACTATGTAAATTCCACTGGAAAAAAAGATTATATATAATCTCTTTGGAAGGAAGTGGGAGGTATTGCCCAGAGGGAACACTGTTCCTTGAGAAATTCTGCTTGCACTTAGCAAACAAAGTTGGGGCTTCTCGCACTTGGAATGCTAAGAGAAAGTACAATTTAAAATTGTAGTATCGTAAGAGGTCCTTTATCTGAAGCAAGGAAAGCTTCAGATACAATCCAGAGCTTCCCTGTTGAATATATAAATAGTTTCCACTCAATAAAAAGGTGATAGTTTTACACCCCAATAGCCTGATTGTAGACTTTAATTGCTCATTCTCAGTTCAGTAATCTCTTAAAAACTATCCCTACCAAAACTTTGACAGGAATTCACAACTCCGTACTCTTACATAGTTTAGCAATGTAAGAAAATTGTTATATCAATTAAATTCAATAGTATCTGCAATGGAGTTTAAAGAGACTAATCTATACAGGGTGTCCCATATGTTTCCATACACATGAAAAATAAACATTTTTTATGAAAATCATTTTTATTTGTATATGATACGTTCTACATGACTACCACTGTTTTGAAAACACATTTCGATGTGTATTCTCCACTGCTTAAGAATATGTATTTGAACAGCTGGAGTTATGCTTGTAATGGCACTGGCAATACGTTCCTTGAGATTATTTGTGTTTTGTATCTTTTCCTGATACACCATGGCCTTCAAATGTCCTCTAAAATAAAAATCAAGTGGGGTGAGATATGGGGCTGTTAAAATGTTAAATAAAAATGGTTTTCATAAAAAATGTTTATTTTTCCTGTGTATGGAAACTTATGTGACACCCAGTATATATAAAACTGAACAGTCACTGACTGACTCATTTAACAATGCCCAGCCAAAACAGACAGGTCTAGAAGCGTGAAATTTGGGGAAAGTGTCCCATCTGTGATGAAGGCACCCACCAAGAACCAGTTTTCAGAAATTCCAACCAGAGGGGGGGGGGGGGGTGAAAAGGGACACAATGCATTTTCCTCTCTATACTTTACATTGAGAATCCCTGACTGATCACTGCCCTATCCCAACCCCTGGAGCCAGAAGCATGAAATTTGGGGAAGATGTTCCGTATGTCACGTGAGCACCCACCAAGAAATGTTGAGAAATTTAACCTTTAGGGGTGAAAAGGGGTGTAATGTATTTTTGTCTTATACTTAACATTGAAGACAGACTGATCAACAGCCAGCCAATTTGGGGCCTGGTGTCTGATGCACCAGGGAAGAGTGCACATGGGGAGATGGTGCACATGGAAGGGGGTTGACGCGCATGGGAAGGGGTTGATGCACATGGAGATAGTGAACTGGGGGGTATTTTACTCCAACAACACAGGTACATTTCACTAGTGCTGGTAGATAAACCAACTCAAATTTTTGATCTTTCCTTCTGTGTACAATAAACTTCATGTCCAAACTCTTGCAGGTTTGTTTGGGAGCACAGCATGATTGCACAAATTAAAAAATTGTGCCTTTCATTCTCAAGCTATGCCCAATTAGGTTAGTAGATAGGTAGGTAGGAAAGAATGGATTTTAGTCTGAAAAGCAATCTGGACAGCTTACAAGAATCTGCTCTTCAATTCATTCATATGGTTGAGAATGCTTAAGATTAAGAATTAAATTATTATACATCCAAACCAAAAAAAAAATTGAGGAAGGCAGGACTTTCACATTTCCCAAATGACAAATGCTGTAGAGGTTAAAATTCTGGGCATTATAGCTTTGCTTAATAGAAACATTCACAAAGAGCACTAGTAGGCTTGCAACTCACCATCATTGTAGTCTTGATGATGATATGAAATATGATATCTTCGAGGATAAGTTCCACCTTTGCCAAATTTCTCAAATATTGGGAGATCAAAATCTGAAGGAAGAAAAAACGAAGCTTTCACTATCTTCCACTAGGCTATTTAAGTTTGGGGTGGAGGAAAAGGGTTAAGTGAACTATTTAAGATGGCATAAATGATAGAGCTGATTCAAACATTACTTCTAATCACAAATCTGAAGTACTTTAGTACACAAAGCAAGATATAGGACTCATTTATCGTATACTGTATATTTACTGCATAACATATAATATACATACTGTATCATTTCTAGCATATGAAAATCAAGCATTTGCACTACCATTCATGATCTACACTGTAGCTACTTATTTCAATATATCTAAGGTTTAAAAAGGATATTTTATGGTGTGCTCTTATAACATTGCTACTAGGGAAAATTCATACTCTATCACTCAATTACCAGTATGACCCAGGTATATTGTTTTAATACATCAAATCCATTTTTGAAGACATGATGAAAAGTGCAAGAAATATCCTTTGATTTCAGAATAAATACAGGTAGAACAAAATCAATAATCTTCAAAGCCCATTTCTTGTCCCTAATGATAATTTCCAAAATGATATTTAAATATAGAACTTTTTTAATGCTTCCAAAGATTCCCAGCTCAAAACATTTTCTTTCTTTCTCCAACCCTCTTCAATACAGCTCTCTGCTGCATGTTGCTAAATCACTTGTGCAAAACACAACATGACCAACAGCAAAAAGAAACCAATGTGAAGCATGCAACTTGAACAGAGTTAAACATGAGACCTTCTATCAAACACAAGGTAGGTCCAGAACAGGGAGCACCTTCACCCAGAAAAGCGAGATGACAAAATATGCAAACAAGGTGAGTGGAATGCCTTCTTCCTCTTTCCAAAACAAGAATTTGTATCATAAGATACTGTAAAATTAACAAAGGCACTAGGACTTTGGTAAACATTTGGGGATTACCACAATGGTTCATATCTGCTTTTTCTCCCATCACTGAAGCAGTTGGGAAAAACATTTGCTAGCTAAAAAATTATAGGCTCTTAGTAGCTCAACCAAAAACAAGCTATATTCTCAAAACAAAGCAGAGGCTGACCAAGGTTTTGCTGTCTTTGGAAGAGGAAACATTCAAGTTAGATAAGATGCAAACCACACTAATTTTAAGTTGCCTTGCTAGCATTTCATATGGGAACAGGTTGCATGTCAGTGCAATTGAGAGGTAGAAGACCTATCAGATTATTTGTTGCATGGCTATTTGAACAACTCAGAATCAATATTTGGAACTTTAAAACTTTATCCACTTAGTAACATATCAACCTTAAATGGAACATAGAACTACAAGACTGATGAATTATAACTGAGATTTGGGGCTTATGAGACCATTTCTGACCAATGGTCTTTTGCAAAGGCTTTTGTATAGAATTTTTTTGTGCATTATTATAAGTAATATTCTTCACACTTTTTGTAGATTGCTGCTAGTGCCTACAATCAAATAAAATACTACTAATTATAATTTAGTAACTTTGATGCATTTCTTGATGCATGCAGATTATATTTTAAATACACATTTGTTTTACTCACCAGACAATTCTTGATGGTTATCAGGATAGCTCTGTGCTCGTGGCATCCGGGACTTTGGATAGTTGTCTCTAGAAGCAGAAAAAGGCAATGGACTATTGCACTCTTGTGTACATAAACACAGTATATGACACTGAATAATAAGGCAGAAAGATTTGTAGGATATAAATAATTCCTACCCATCTAAAGGGCTATCAAGTGAAGGGCAGCTTCCTGAGCCAGAATTTTCAGGACTACTTAGCGATAAGGGATCCAGCATCTGAAACAAAGTAAAGACAGTTGGACTGAAACGTCATTCTACTATGATTCTACAAACTGTGAAATAGGTCACATGCTAGACACTAAAATACATCATCCTTACAGTACTGTTAGAAAAGAGTCATTAAGTTCTTCTAAAGCAGTGGTTCTCAATCTTCCTATCGCCGTGACCCCTTTATAAGTTCCTCATGTTGTGGGGACCCCCAACCCATAAGATTATTTTCATTGCTACTTTATAACTGTAATTTTGCTACTGTTATGAATCGTAATGTGAATATCCGATATGCAGGATGTATTTTCATTGTTACAAATGAAATGTGTGTTCTATGCACACACTGAACACAATGGGATTTATTTCAGAGTACGCATGCATAAGATTGGGCCCTGAGGCTGCAATCCTATCCACATTTACATGGGAGTAAAGCCCCCCCCCGACTATAATGGGATTTATTTCAGAGAAGGCATGCATAGGATTGGGCCCTGAGGCTGTCAGTCAGCCACAGTGCGAGCGCAGCTACAGCCGGAGGTCTGGCAAGCCTGACCTGGCCCCTGCACCAGGGATCTTTAGGCGACCCCCAGGAAAGCTCTAGGTGACCCCCAAAGGGGTCCCGACCCCCACTTTGAGAAACGCTGTTCTAAGGTTAAAAAAAGCCAATTTGCCATCTCTCTAAAGGAGAAATGGCATGGTAAGAGCTCTAGGGTTCCCTTAATGCTAGCTGTTACCTTGTGACTCAATATAAAATCAGATGTGAATTTGAGTAAATGCAGCATAGTGTAGCTTAAACAAGAAAAACTAACCTTAAAATAGACTTAGAATAGCATTCATCCAGCCATGACTGCCTAAGGTCTCAAAACAAAATGATAGGCACACAGAAATGACTCCATCACTAAATAAGTTATCTGTCAGTGTTCACCAGCAGAGACTGATTTCAAAAGACAGAAAATTACCCTGCCAGCATGGATTGTATCTCTCAGATGTCATTAATCTGATTCTAGCAACCATTGTATAAAAGTAAAAAGACAACATATAATCAGAGTTGGAAGAGACCTAATAGTTCAACCCCCTGCATGTAGCAGGAAATCCTCCTAGAGCATCTCTGACAGAGCTTGAAGATCCCCAGTGAGGGGGAGTCCACCACCTCCTTTGGCAATTTAGTCCACTGCCAAACTGCCCTGACCATCAAGAATTTTTATCCTGACATCCAGCTGGAATCTCTTTTCTTGGGAGTTGGTACTCACTGGTTCTAGTTCTATTTTCAGAAGCCACTGAGAATAAATGCATCCCTTCTCCTCTTAGCCTTCTCTTCTCCTGACTGAACAGATCAGGTTCTCTCAACTGTTCTTCATAGGGCTGCTCTTCCAGCATCTTTATTGCTCTCCTCTAAAGTTGTTCAATTTTTCTTAAAGTGAGGTGCCCAGAACTGGACACAGTACTCCAGGTAAGATCTAACCAATGCAGAATAAAGAGGAACTACTGTATAACTTCTTGTGACTTGGAAGCTGCAGTTCTCTTAATGCAAGCTAAAATTGCATTTGCCTTATTGGCAGATGCATCACACTGCTGACTCATGTTCAGCTTGTGATCCATGGCGACTCCAAGATCCCACTCACATGTTGTGCTGCCAAGCCAAGTATCCCCCATTTTACACCTGTGTTTTTGGTTTTTATTGCCTTAGTGCAGAACCTTGCATTTCTCCCTTTTGAAATTCATTCAATTTGTTACAGCCCAGGATTCCAAATTGTCATGACTTCCAGATGAAGTCACGTAGATGAGTCTCTCTTCATTCAGCAGGATGAACAGTATCAATTTAACTTAATGTGCATACCAAAGAATAAGAAAGGAGAGGGGGAAAGTATGCAAAAGATGAAGAAATGTATTTGTTGTTCCTTTTGGAGACAAATCGAAAACACTTACTTGATCCATACTTTCTGGAATAAACTCGCCCTCACTGTTGATACTCGTGAATGATCCATTCCGGGCCACCTGGTGAAGCTCATCTGGAATGTACCCTGGAGGTGGTGAGCTTCTATCATGAGTATAATAACCTGGCAATTTTTAAAAGTGTATTTGAATTAATAATAAAAACCCTTCATTACGAAAACTAATTCATCTGCCTTTTAAATTCCAAGAATGTGTTCTTTAAACTTACAATTTGTTTGCACGTTAATGCAACATACTTATACTGCAGCATATAACAAGCTACTTGTTAGTAATATTGTTTCGGCATGAACTGTAATCTAACTTTTAATATATGTTGTTCATTGGACAATTCTGTACCTCAGAGCCAGACGAATGTAAGTCCAAAATGGATGATTTTCAGATTACTATTTTGCATGTATAATCTGATTCTGCATCAAGCCATAACAACCTAAGTCTGTTAAGCATTCTCCTTAACATTCTCCTTAATGCTTAACAGACTTACGTTGTTATAGCTTGATGCAGAATCAAATTATACACGCAAAATAGTAATCTGAAAATCGTCCATTTTGGACTTATGTTTGTCTGGCTCTAAGGTACAGAATTCATGGTAACAGGTTTATTTCCAGACTCTTTTCGCTAAACCGATACAGATAGTGGTATTCTCCAAATAGATAGTAATAGTTTGTACTCTTCCAAAGATAGCTAGAACATCTTTTTGGAGGATGATAAAAACATATCCCTGCTCCTCTACACAGAACTTTGGTTATAGAGATACTGCATTCTTACAGACCTCAATGGTCGCTGAGTAAATATTTCTGTCTCCCCAGAACTGTGAAATACTACAGGAGGGGAGCCTCTCTGCAATGTTGCACAATTTTTACAAATTACCAATCCCACCCCAAAAGGCTACAGTTTATTTTATTACTTTGAAGGGAATTCATCCATCCCTTAAAAGAAAGATTCAGTGTTACAGTTCTAGACATTGCAGAATTTTCCAGTGACACTACCCTCTGACAGATTTCTTTCGGCAGCGAAAATGCAACCTGATAAATATGAAAGAACTGCTTTTCTGAACTCTTCCTACAAACAGAAGAGTGTGCATTGTACATACATACAATTTTAGACACAAAGACTGGATTTTTATTCATTTGCAATTTAAAGCCTCAATCTGGAACTATTG
The DNA here is from genome assembly GCA_030015325.1 of Cryptoblepharus egeriae. Classification (NCBI taxonomy): domain Eukaryota; kingdom Metazoa; phylum Chordata; class Lepidosauria; order Squamata; family Scincidae; genus Cryptoblepharus; species Cryptoblepharus egeriae. The sequence goes on along the minus strand of JAREYC010000001.1, from coordinate 62,025,652 downwards.
CAAAATTTATAAGAAGTTTTCACTCCTTACATTCACCAATATGCACCATTTAGTACTGCAAAACTCTCATGATACATTCACACAAACAGTTCATGTTACAATTCTAGCTATATTATTTCACATGGAATACTGGGGCTATCCTGTACTGTGGGAAACTCTCTCCACTGGAAGGAAGCCATAACACCAATTTCTATAGAGACATTTTCATAAAAGTGAATATACCAAATGACTTAAGACAACCCTCTTCACACTCACACCATTAAAATTTGGGAATACAAAGTTTTATTACCTATAACAGAAAGCCTGGTTTTTCTCTCTGTCACTCGGAACACTGTGTTATCTAAATCTTCTAGTGATGATGGAGGTTCCATGTTACCCTGGAGGTGAAAACATATTTTTTTTGTTTGTTCCTAAAAATAAACAGTACTCCCATTCCAATATAAGGAGGCAATATTTATGTCCAAATATTTCTGTACCACTTCTCAAAAAATAAACTGCAATGAAATCAGTTTAATATGTATTAAACTGTATTTAAATGAATTAGGTAAAATACTCCAAACCCACAAGCTATCTTAATCATATGCCGCTGTATATAAATACAGCCTACATAATACAGAATAATACCTGTGAGCTTCCATGGGCAACAAGCAATATCTTGAGACTCTTCATATGAACACTACGATCAAGAAGTTCAACAGCTTTGTCCAAATCATCTTGGGTAGCTAATGGGATCACCAACTACATTTGAAAAAGAAAACCATAAATAGAAAAAAAACCCTAATAGGGTCATGACATAACTCATCCACAGTCATACTAATCCACAATTCAACATGGTATCATCTTTGATCTTGTGAAATACAAGAGGATGGCAAAAGGCGGGGCTTTGTGACGCAGGTAAGTTTTGAACAAATGGTCTACTGGCAGACTTCAAGCATGTACCTAGTTTCAGTCTCAATAGTTCAGTTATTAGACTTACAATGTATTAATAATCACAAACAATGATTTAGGAATTATAATGATGATGATGATGTACCTCATTATTGCTATAATGCAAATTCATAGGCTGTCCAAAGGCAACTTTAGCTTTTGATGCAAGATCTTCTAGCTTGACAGGTCTAGAAAACTGTAGAATTCTGTAAAAAATAATATGGGTTTAGGGGAAAATCGTCATTGTGAAAAGCAAGTGGATATTACCATATTTACTAGAATATAATGCACTACTGAATATAATGCACTTCCCATACTTATAATCAAAATACCGTATTCACTCAATTCTAATTAACATCAAATATAACGCGCACCCTGATTTTGGAAACTGAATTTGACTGAAAAAGGTGAGCATTATATTTGAGTAAATACAATGTTACAACTATGCAAGCTTAATGCTGGTGAATGAAGTAGTGTACCTGAAAAAGAAAACCCTAGGTTCACATCATGTGGTAAACACAGATCTAAAATCTTGTTATACACTGATTTTTTTAATCAACACGATAAACTCAACACGAATGGCCTCTGTAGATCAGTTTTAAAAGCTGCTTTTCTATTGTTATAGAGAGGCAAACATGCAAGCAATCATTCAACTCTTTAGCTGACCTAGGCAAAGGCAGGAGGCCCTTTACATTTACATTTCAAATAGCTGCCTGCCTCTCTACAACAGTAAGAAAAACTGTTTTTAACAATTGTAGAGGGACAAATTTGATAATTTTAGAGCTGCTTTTATTTAACACATTTTTTGGTATCAGCTGGGAGTCCCAGAATCAAACTCCTATAGATATTGATGCAAACCTTATTCCATTATGAGCATTGGAGGAGCAAGAGACCTGGAAGTGCCTCTTTAAATATATTTTTTCACTGTTTATTAAATCCACTGATTTTTTTTAATCCATTGGAGGTTCTGGAATGGAACCCTAGTGGACAATGGGGGACACTGCACTACATTTCCAGCTCTATCTTATTCCTTGCCAGTCCACAGCATGGAGTGTTACCAACAAAGCAAATAATGGTAGAGAGGGGAGAACAGCAATCAGATTGCTCAGGAGAGGTCCATAAAATTTATTACAACTAATCTCACTGTAAACCACCAGCCACCGATGTGTTTCTTCAGACCAATGCCAGCTATTTATCTGTATAAATCTGACACGCCTCAAGGGAAATGTTAGGATAGGATATTAGCATGCAGTTTCTGTGAACATCTTTCCCTTCTTGAGCCTGGTTTGGCTCATTTCCTAATACACCCCTGAATTGCCTGTCATCAATTGCTCAAGCAGGGGAGGGTGAGCAGATGTGCATAGCTAGAGAGCTGTATGTGCCAGTGCTCCTGAATAGCACAATGGTGGCATGGCTATTGCAATGTAAGCCTGGAACATAAGGCAGAAAACTGTGAAATCTGCTGCCATGGGTTCATTGGATGTATTTTTATACATGTTGTTCACTTGGAGGAAGCAAGTCCCACTAAGTTGACTATTGCTTATTTCCAAAGAAGTATGAAAATGGAGTCCTGAATATACTTATTTGGAAGCAAGTCTCACAGAACAAAATGGGAATCTGTTTTGTGTGCAGTCTGGTATACCCACCCTAATAGTCTGCAATATTACAATATTCTTAAGCACACACAAAAAATTTATGATTTTTACCTTTTTTCACCTCGATGTTCAAATTTGACTCGAACATCATTCTGCAAGAGAATTATATGTAAAAAATAAAAAACAAAAATTTTTTAACTTGAATTTAAGATCATTCCCCAAAATTTGCAGAATAAATATCTATACCACTTAATCAACATATTTCCAAGCTATTTCCACATTTCTGCAATGGGGAAATAGCAAATAATTAGAATGTGAGAAGCTGGGAAATAATGCACTGCCACAGCACTCCCTTGGCCATAAAAATCTGTTTTACAACATTATATTCCTTTATTTCACAAACGTGAACACAAAGCAAAATGTTCCCAGGAAGCAGTGACCACCTGTGTCAAATACAGCTACATTCTTCACTTTGTTAGGCAAGCACATTTCAAGATTACCTGTTTCTTCGGTGAAGAAGATTTTGCTTTCCCTGTTTCTTGTACAGATAATGCAGGACGACTTGCCTTATGAAGGACTGCCAAATCTTGCATGATTGAATTCAAAGCTTGCTGCTCATCTGTTAAGAAAAACAACTGTCTGTACATATTGATTTTAAAGAGATGCACTTGAAAACTCAGGCTGCAATCCAAAAGACACTTTCCTGGGAGTAAGACCCATTGAAAACAATGGGGCATACTTTTGAGTAGACATGGTTAGGATTGTGCTCTTAGAAGAGTTATACTTTTTAGGAATATCTCCAACAAAACAAGTAGGAATTAAAGATAATTCAAATGATATCTTTTATGAACATTCATGTTTCAAGTCCTAAGGTTGCTCAATATCTAGATTTAACTTGCACTGTTAGGGTAACAAGATTTTAAACTCCACAGGACCCAGCCTGACTGAAAAAACTCAGTGCTATATAAGAAGCATGCTAGCCTACCAATGCAGTTAGCTCTCAATAAGCCATCTGGATCATGTACTGACCCATGGAAAGTCATGAAAATAATTCACCACAAAATGTCACAGAATACCATGTAAAAATATCAATAAGCATTTTCGTGCATTTCTAATCTAATGATCCAATACATACTGCTTTGACATCAAAAATTACTGAATTCAATTGTATTTACAGCCAGATAAGTATATAGGATTGCAGCCATTTAAAAAATTATTTTTACAGCCTACAGTTGTCAGTTGTGAAGATACAGTAACAACATTCATCAGTGAAAAAAAACAACCATCCCCTTTCCCCTTCCCATATTTTCCCATATCTGGAATGTTGTTGGTTAACAGTTTGAATATTGACAATTCCCTCTCCTCGGCCTGCTTGACTGACATGGAATGTTGGCCAGAAGATGCAGACACCTCACACACAGGTTAAGGCATTTATGCAGATAGGCTTTTGAATTAAATTAGACTACACAAGGATGAAAATAGCTTAATGATACTGCCCACCCCAACATTTTTAATTGTAAAATATTCACTGTTCTTTTCACTGTTACCCATGTGGGTACCTGCTGGCCTCTGTGCAGAGGTACATAGCACAGAGAAGAAATTACAATAGAAATAGAAAAACGCCTGTTTGGCTCTATATTTTATTGATTTCTACACTCCTAAGAATCAAGCACAGCACACTTCTTCTATCACATAGTGTGTGAAAACCCATGAAGATACAAAGGATGTTTAAGAAAAATGGATGAAAAATGTTCATATTTTGGAATAGCCCTTACTTTGTATGTCCGATGAAAGGCATAATCTACTTGTATTTTGAGTAGTCAAAGGAGGACAGATTTCTCTGAGATTTACAATTTTAGGACTAAAACACATTGAAAGAATTTCCAAACAGTAACAAATGATTCTGAGTTTATTCCAGGGACTGTCTACAGGTTTTTGAGCACTATATATATATGAAATACAGTTCTTGAATTAATGAAGCAACTCACCCATAGTGGAAGCCAGCCCGAAAACGTGAATTTCAAAAGAACAGCTCTCTCATTAGCATCTTATTGCCTATATGAAAAAGAAAAAGAAAAAAGAAAAGAACCTATAAACGACAATAATTAAAAAGGCAACATTACATGACAAAGCAAAAGTTACTGTTGTGTAATCAAACATAATAAGCCACTAGAAAGGGGGAGAAGACAATGCACAAGGGGGAGAAGTACAATGCAGTTGTACATGTATGGGTGAGTGTTTTAGGAATTAGACAGCGATATAACATTAGACATATACGTAGACACTTCCAGTAGCCACTTTGTCCACTGAATGATGTAGCAGTTTGGTCAATGCTGAAATGCTGTGAACTCAGATGAATATTCAGCTGACCCAACTCCAAATTCCCTGTCATTAAAATATAACTTTTCAAACTTTTCCAAAATATAACTTTTCAAACAGATAAAGAGACTGCAAGAGAAAGTCATACAGACAAAGGGGGAACAAAGAACATATTGAACCACACAGAGCACAATCCTACCTAACCATATCTCAAAAGTAAGGCCCATTGTGTTCAATGGGTCTTACTCCTAGGAAAGTGTCTTGAGGATTGCAGCCATAATCTACTATGTACTACACAGAAAGGATTACCAAAATGCAGCAACTACTCATGAATAAGTGATAAGCAAATTGTTTCTGGGGAATAAAACAGGATTACAACCCAAGTCTTATGGCACTCAGATTACTTCAGAGTAAAATAAATACAAGTATACCCTAATCAGCAATTTATTTCTCAGTGATTTTATCTCAATACAAATTAAACTAAATTAAACCTTAAATTCAGTGATAAACAACCCTTAAGTAGCAGTTAATGGCTTAAATGGTTCAGCCTGGTTTCACCTGGAAGGTTTCAGCAATCCCTTCACCCATGTAATTATCACATCATAGCAATACAAAGTACAGTGGTACCTCACTTAACAAGTACCTCACATAACAAGTGCTCCACTTTAAACAGCAACCAGCAAGTGCTCTTTAGGAGCCCCTCCCTGTCTCCTCCCTCCACTCCCCTGTTTCCCCACCGTTTCCCTGGCCCAGGGTGGGGGTGGGGGGCAGAGGAGCAGCCAAGAGGAAGGAGAGCCCCAGAGGAGGTGCTGGGAGTGAGCAATCCGCTCACACCCAGTAACTCCTCGCCCTCTCCTCTGGCTGCATGCGGGGCCAGAGAAGTGGCGGAGATGAAGGAAAGCCCCGAAGGAGGTGCTGGGGGTGAACGATCCGCTCACTCCAGCACCTCCTCCTGCCTCCCTGTTGCTCCTCTGGCTCCGCATGGGCCAGGGAAGCAGCGGAGAAGCAGAGAAGTGGAGGGAGGAGACGAGAGGGGCTCCTAATGAGCACTTGCCGGTTGCCTTTTTATGAGCACTTGCTGGTTGATGGAGTGGCGGGGAAGAAGGAGAGTACACTGACCCCCATATGCCTATCAAGATATTTCAACAACTACTTGCCTTACCTTGGAATTTCTATACAATTTCTATGAATTCCATCACAAGAATGCAGAAAAACCAGTCACATAACTTGCAAAAACATGAACAATTCCATTTGGAGCAAATGAGAAAAGAGAAAAAGGATGTTCAGTTTTCTCATAGGTGAAAAACATAGGAAGGGGAAAGAGAAATGGGATGTTCCATTTTCTGATAGGGGAAAAGCATATTATGGACATTGCCTTTTTGTAACTTTTGTCAATTTTTTTTTCCTGAAAATGGGATGAGACCCCACTTTTTTCTTTTCCGTGTATTAGTACATATATTCAACTACTACATGATATATTTTGATTTGTTCTGCTCTGATCCTTTTTTGAGATAGGCCTAATTATAAAGTTGCAAATTTTGCAACTTTTGAATATTTAACAGATTATGGGCAAAATCCATAGCAGTTATGAGTCAACGGAGTTACATCACCCTCAAGAGTTATCTTATGGAAAGTCATCTTAACTGCTCCGGAGCAAGGGGCTTAATTTCACTTTAGGATATAGGCCTATATCTGCTAACAGCATCAATATCCCAGTAAAGTTTTATATTACTTCTTTTGTCCTAATAGTAAACTTTTATGTTCAATAAGAAATATTTTTGGGTGGATTTCCTTCAACAAGATAAGTGCAGAAAATAGGCAAAAACAGCATTTTGCCTGTACTTTGTGGCAACATAACAATGGAAAGAAACAATACCCCATGGATACCAGTTAATTTTTTTAAGCAGGCAGTTTTATATAGCACTTCAAACATACTTGCATTTCACTTTTCATGAAAAATGGGATTCATGACCTTGAACTTTGACATTTTCTACAGGGAAGGAGAAATTTGTTCAGGGCTTCAAAACTGCATTCATTAACCATACCCTGTATTCATTAACCATACCCTACTTCAACATAAACAAAAATCAGACTGATAAAAAATACAACAATCAAAATGTTACTTTTTGTCTGATTTTCAAAATAATGGCTCTTAATTGAATATCCTGATAAGCTGTACTCTTCCTCATAAAAATGAGAAGATGTACTGATACACCAGCAATCTCCCTGAAAGTCCACCTCACAGCAAAAGATTACAGCTTTTTATCCACTTTCATTGTGGGCACTTGTAATATGTAATCAAGGCAATACAAATTATTTTCCCAGAAAGATACATTAAACTACTTGAATGAAAAGTATTTTGTTTGCAAGTTGTGGATAGTATCGCTGTCCTAATACTGCTCACAAAAAAGATAGTTAATTGGACTCTGAATTAGGAGGAGAAGGCTGTGGTGGTGGTGCCATGCACAGATCCTATCCCAATTTCCTGCAGGATCCCCACTGTCTCCGCAGGCTATGCTAGTGAAATTGCTAGCGCAGGTCCAAGGGGACCCATTGTAGACCAGGAGGTTTATTGAAGCGATGTCCATGATAATGATGATAGGATTTGACTCTCTATCTTCTACAAAATTGTGTGGACTCCTGCTGAGTATTAGGGTAAAAACACAGCAATTAGAACTTACAGATATTAATGTTTTGCTGAGGGAATAGAGGCTAGACAATGCGAAACTGCATACCTAAAAAACAACAACTATATTTTTATCTTTATGTACCTTAAGTGTGTGAACCAACACTATTAAATACCAGAGGGAACTCTGCCATTGACTTCAGTGAAATGCAATACTGTGCAGCTTTTGCATTAGGATAATAAAGGATTTAATCAATCTGGCTATATCGGTCTTTTCCTTTACATCAAAACTCTTTACAGCGATCCCATCAGCCATTTCTTTGGTTTTTGGCATTTAGCTAATTGTGCTCTATATGCCACTTTTTGAGAGCTATTCTCTAAGCCAGGTGATAATTAAATCATTTCTAGAATGTCAGCAGTAGCACTTGCTTGAGATGAGAACTTTCTGAATACCAGTGTTTTAGGAAATATTTCAATGCTCTTAAAACAGTCTTTGCAAAAATGTATCAAAGTACTGTTTCTCCTCTTAGAAAACACCAAGTTGCATTACAGGCTTCTAGTACATAACGCTGTGCATGTCACTGCACTTTAACTACCAGCATGTATGTCTTATGTCATCTTACTTGTTGACAACATTGCATTAACTGAAAATTAAGTCAGTACATAAAATTTCTATTACGAGATTTTTATTTAATGTAAACAAACGCACTGTTATAGGGAACTGTAGGCATAAATAAGCTGTTTTAACACAAGTTTTTAGCCTGCATGTTTTTATTCAATATAATTGTATTTTAATGGTGTTTTAATCTTTATTTATGATCTATTTTAATGACGTTTTACTCCCTGATGTTAGCCGCCTTGAGCTCTCTCTTGCAGGGGAGGAAAGGCGGGATACAAATTAATTAATTAAATAAATAAGCTTGATCACTTGCACTGTCTTACACTTGAATCTGGATCCTGAGAACCACAAGAGAACACTGCTTGTAAAATGGGTTGTTCCTGTTTTCTCCTTCATCCTGCAGCACCCCAAACCTGATCTTAGGGATTAGGGGGTTCTCAGAAATAGTGCGGGTGTAGCACAAGGGGAAGAAGATCTCACAGTTGAAGGTAAAGTTTGCAACCCCCCCCCCCCCCAAAAAAAAAAGCTGATATGTTGTTCCACTCGCATAAACTATAACTGAGTTTTGAAGGCCAGGAAAAAAAACCCCTTCCCCAAAGAATATTTTTCAATTTTTCCAATGGAAAAATTAGAAAGCACGAAGAACATTATAAATAATTCTGATGGAATTGTTTTTCCTTACTTAGAAATGAGTAAAATAATTTAAGATAATATTTTACTTATTCAAACACCAGAAACTGTAAAATTTGTATGTAGTTCATGCATTTCTAGATCTCAAACGTGATGCCACTCTTATAAAAGGAGCAGACAGTATTCTTGTGGCGTGCTTGTTGCCGTCTTCTTGTGAATTTTATCTAGTATAGTCAAGCACTCCTACATCTGCAATCTCAACGATTTTCAACCTTTTTCATCTCACTGACAAGGTGTTAAAATTGTCAAGGTACACCATCATTTTTGGACCACTTACAAGGCACACAATGCTGCTGATGGAGAGCTCAGATCTCCACTGGCCCTACTAAGGATCCTTCTTTCAAATTTCTGCAACACACCTGCACATAATTTGTGGAACACCAGCATGTCACAGCATACTGGTTGAAAGTAACTTTGAATTTGTCACCAATGTGCTGTAAGACACCTCTGTCCCACCCCAAGGGACAGGGGTGGTGGTTAGATCAATGCACAGGCATTTGTTGACTTCCCCACAGTAGCATGGGAAGACAGGTCAGCCTAAATTTCTTAGGACTGCACTCTAAGTTGCTTAGAAATTCAGAACCACAAAATTCAGATGGGGCGTCATTCCATACGAACTCAACCAGAGGTCCCATGGTGACCGACTCATATTTGACTGAAAATAATTGGGTTGGTACTTCTACATATATAATGGCCACATGCCAAATATTAGATGAAAAATCCAAAGGGTTTGTGTGCTACTGCCCTTCAAAATAAGGGTGTCAAACCCATTTTTGACTCTCACAAATTGTGTAATTTTCTGGTAATAAAACTTTTTCTGCATATTTCTACATATTTTGTAAACATTTACTCAAATATTCAGTTTGTTACCTTGGTATTAAAATTTTTATGTAAAATTCTGAACTTTTTTGCTCTGTGACAGCCGATGTCAAACTTTATGGAGTGTCAGTAATGTGAAGTGTTATTCAATCAGTCACAGAAACTCGACAGTAACATGAACAGTTTTAGTATCATGCTTACGGCAATCTGATATAACACAAACAGGCAATTGCTGAAGCTCACCAGCAGATTTATAGTAAATCATAAAGAGTAGGCTGGGAATTGTTCCAGTGAAACCCTTGCACTTCATCCTGTACTACAAAGGATTCAAAATCTCTGCAAAATCCAAAATAAAATGTCAAAAAACACTTTTTCATGGTGAAGACAAATCTGGTCCTCCTAGCGGAATGACATGCCACATCGCTAAGACAAAATTTTTCTTTGGTCAAGTTCAGTGTCACTCATTTTAAGGAAACTAGACTTTCTGCAATATATTGTACATATTTGTACGTGGCATTCCTCATCCAGAGAAACACCAATTTTGCATATGTCAGTTGCCATGCTGAATAATGCAATACTCATGAGTACATAAGGTAGATGGTACCCCGGAATAAATGAATGCAATACAAGCATACAGGCAAAGAAAATCAGGGGAATGACGGCTAATCATATGATACTAGGATGTAGTGACATTCCCTTTAGTTTGGCATTGGTTGTCACATGGTGCTCTGTTACCAATGCCTATTGGTCGCATAGCACAAGGCAAAAAAAAGTTCAACATTTGAGATTAAAATTTTAATATGAAGGTAAACTGAATTTTTGAGTAAATGTTTACAAGATATATACAATTATGCAGAAAAAGTTTTATTACCCTGGTTGGTTGCCCACATGGTGAATTTGCTCTTGGAAAAATAGTTTCGCCCATGAAAAGATCTCCATTTTGGATGCCAAATACCTCCAAACTAAAAGAGAGGCCTTTTCTGATGACAAAGAAAGCCCAAGCCCATATTACTCTATATATCAAAATTCGTTCATAAAACTTCATTTACTTCTGAGATATTAGCATTCAAAGATAGGTACACAGGAAAATATGCAATTTGCGAGCATCAAAAATGGGTATGACACCCTTGTTGTGAAGGGCTATAGCACACAAACTCTCTGGATTTTTCACCTAATATTTGGCATGTGGCCACCATATACTGTATATAAACAAGGTTTTTGAGAGTTTGATTGAATTCATATGGAATGACCCATGGTTAAAAATTTGAAATACAGTTTAATTACAATCCTAGAAACAACTGCCTGAAGAAGATTTACCTTCAACTCAGACTTATCCTGCAATCCTAAATACACTTTCCTGGGAGTAATACCAATGGAGACAATGGAGCTTATTTTTGAGTTAACATGGTTAGGATTGTGCTCTTGCTCTCATGTAAATGTGCATAGAATGACAGACTACAACAGGGAGCTCCAAAATTTTTGGCAGGAGGGCCACAGCATCTCTCTGACACTGTGCCAGGGGCCAGAAAACTAAATTACATTTCAAATTTGAATATATTTACACAAATTTACATATAAAAATAAACTGGAGTGGATTACAATGTTTGCTCAACAGCTAGATAGTGGTGGTTTTGCTGGGGGCCACACTGAGGCTCACAAAGGGCTGCATCTGGCCCCCAGGCCGGGGTTTGAAGACCTTGGACTAGTGCTTTGTGAGCTTTATGTCTTGAATATTTCAAAATAGAATAGAAAGACAGCTTCTAAAAAATGTGACCACACCATCATTTAACAGTCCAAATTACAGGACTGAATTTACAAAACTTCAAAGATCATCTTCAGACACGTGCAATAGTAAAATAAGTATAACATAGCATGCATTCCCAATATTTCCCTAACCATACCGGAAGTTGTTGCATCATATAGCACAGAGTATCATTTGCCTTCTTTTGAACATAGCTGACTGACTTCTAGTGATATTCTGACTGACCAAGATTTGCATATTTTTCTCCTAAATTATTTACAGCTAATTAATCCTAGATGAAAACATCATGCTTACTTAGGTATGTCACTTCTTGCTTAATGACATCACTTCTGCTTAATGACAACAGATTTAGCCATCAGCAGGCTCCAAAAATGCTACTCAACTGTATGAAATGAATTGACACATCCGATCTAAGGACATCTTAAATCTAACAAATGTCTTGGGCATAAGCTTCCTGGTCTAGAGTTCACTTCATTGGAAACATGAGTTATTCTCAGTTGGAGATACATAGGTATAAATGCAGTACAGTGGCGCCTCATGTAAAGAACGCCTCACGTAAAGTATGTTTCACGTAACAAACAAAAATTTCTCTAGGATTCTGCTTTACGTAAAGCAAGTGCTTCATGTAAAGAACACATTCATTGGCAGTTGGGGCAGACGCGCTGGCCGGCAGCCTGTTTAAAAAGCGTCAGAGCTGCCTAGCACACCTGCCCATAGTGAAAGCAACACTTCCATGCTGTTCCTCCTTTGGCCGGGTGTCCGCTGGGCAGAGGGAGAGAAGAGCAGTGGAGAAGAGGGAAGCAGCTCAGGGCTAGCCAGAAGGGAGCAGGGGAGAGAGAGGCTCAGGATGGAGAGAAGGAGAAAGTGGGGAGACACTTTGAAGGTGTCTTGGATTGCAGCCTCCTAATCATGTCTACCCAGAAGTAAGCCCCACTGGGTTAAATGGGTCTTACTCCCAGGAAAGTGTCTTCAGGACTGAGCCTAAGTAGACTTCATAAGATTATGTACACTGAATGCATGTTTTGAATTCAATCCCAGTGTTCTGTCATCATTTTTACATCCAGTTAATATTTTTATATGAATATTTTTGGGGTTGTGGAACCAGTCGTCTGAGTTTCCATTATCTCCTATGGGAAAATCCGCATCACATAAAGAATGTTTTACGCAAAGAACATGCCTCCGGAACGAATTAATTCTGTTACGTGAGGCGCCACTGTATATGGATTAAAAAAAAATAAAACAAATTCAAGGGCTACATACTTTTTGCAACAATCCTATATAAAGTAAAATGAGTACATTGATAATTCAAAACAGAAATTAATTTAAATTACAGCATTCAAGCAGATTACGTGGCAAACAGAACAATGTTACTCAAAAGAAAACGCTGTATTCAACTACAAATACACAGACTGCAAGTCTGACATATTTTCCAGAGGTAGCTATAAAAATGTAGTTTCACCAGTCTTCAGAAGATGTCTTTCAAACTGTGATTTCCATGCCATAAAAAGCTATTCTCCCCAAAACAAGAATCTACTCAACTTTTCAGTTCTTCCCCTTAAAACAACCTAAAGCATAACTATTCCTAAGATGTGGTCTGCATCTGTTGGCTTTGATATTCAAACCAAAAATATTGTGGCAAACCTTGAGGAATTTGTTTGCCAAGTTAGAGCGGAAGCCAGGGAAATTCTTTACATGTTATTTCCACACTCCACAACTCAGGGCAAAAGGAGCCCAGTGTTCAGTTTTTCCTTTGCAAATACCTGATGAGATGCAACTCTCATAACTGGTGTACAGAAGAGCTATCACTAAAGAGAAACAAGAATCTTTATGAAGGGCAATTAAATGGACAAATGCTTGCAAGCAAAACAAAAACAGTAACTTAAATTTATATGCAAACAGCATTCAGCGCTCACGAGTGCTAGCTCTCATCAACACAAGTACATCGACTAACCAAGTCGCATCAGAGTTTTCTCCGTGTTCTCTGTTTTCCATAGCCACCCACTACTTGGGAAACTGACAATTACGGCAGCCACACAAAACTTGCTGTGTACTTTTGCACACCAACTCCGTATCAATTCAAGAATCCAACGACTTCCCACTCCACACATCAGGTATTAAAACCCAGTATACATTTCTTCAACTATTAAAATCTTATTTTAACACCAGTCCAGCAAGGGACTAGATGTGGGCTAATAAAATGCAACTAATTTAAGAGAAGACAGTTACTGGTCAGTAGAGCCACCAACTTAGATTTGAGCATTCAATCCTATCCATGGGTGGTAGCCCCCTTGAAAGTTCAAATTTGGGGTGCTTCTGAATCTGGTTTTACCAGGTGGTGATCACAGCAAAGAGTACCTTGCAAAGCTTCAGCTACTGCACTCCTTTCAAAAGGAATAATTCTTGGTCAGTGCAATGCATGCACTAATCACAGTTAAATAGGATTGCTAAACTGTAATATGCTTTATGTGAGACTATGGATGAGGAGTGACTGAAGTTCATTTGAGTTAAAATGTGGCTGCAGGTGTTCTGGCTGGGGCCCGAAATTGGAAGCATATAACTCCCAGTTTGTACCATTCTCTTTCATTGCCCATGTCTTTTTGGGCTGAGTAAATTTTTACCACTTGATAGAAATGTTTGTTCTGGAAGGTAAATCATCTGAACTGATGTTCTGCATCATCTATTGCTCTTAAACGGTTATTGGCTTTAGCTGATTCTTTGCTTCTATTACTGTTTTGACGTAATGTTAATTATTGATTAAAGTTCATTATTGTATTTTTTTAAAAAATTACAACATTAGCATTTTTGTTGCTGCTTTGAAAACTCCTTCAGAAAGGGTTTAAAATTGCTAAAGTTGCTTGTTTTTATATCACTGTCTTTAAGCTACTGCAAACTCTCCAATACTTTTACCTAAAGCCCTTTTACAAATATGTTATGTTAAGGATTCTTATTACCAAGACCACCCACCTGCAATTAAAACCTGCACTTTTAGTTCAATTTCCTATAACTCCTGGCTATGCAGTTGCACAGGTGTCAAAACACATTCAGGCACATGACTTGGGCAGAAGGAAATATCCCATAATGATCTGTTTTCACATAAATGTACTGTACTAATTTGCATATTACATTTGAAATGCATGTAAATGTACTGCACATACCATGCATATTACATGGTCTGCTGTAAACTAATTAGACCATTGGTTCTCAAACTTAGCTCTGGCAGAAGGAAAATCTGTCAGGACCAGTATGACATTCAAACAGGGAAATTTTTTTACCAATCCTACTTACTTACCAGGAATAAGTCCCACTAACTATCCTTCTTAAAAGCATTTACATAGTACCCTGTTAACAGTACTGGATCCATAACATTTCCCCAAATGCAGTTACATATGGTAGCATCATGTCTAATAAAAATAAAACACTGAAGTGAGTGAGGACCCACTTAGGTTGCAATCCTAAAGACACTTTTCTGGGAGTAAGACACATTGAACACAATGGGGCTTACTTCTGAGTAGACAAGTTTAGGATTGTGCTCCTAGAGGGTCCCTACACACGAACGCTGGACTAGACTGTGCAACATATTGCCAAATCCTAGACATATCCTAGACTCAGATGCAAGTTACACTATGTTCAACAGGCGATTGTGCCCACAAATATGCACAGGATTGTGTTGTCTGTTTACCTCCTCCACACTCACAAGTCTTACCTTCTTTTTAAGACACTCTTTTAAGAACTCTACTGTACTCTATAAATTTACACTCCTTCTCCTCCACTACAGCTTCATCATGCTCTCATTTCTAAACAACCAAGAACCAAGGACCTTGGTTGTAGGACAACCAAGGGTCCTACCAAAACATGAAACCTCCCTAGGTGCTTTTTATATCCTATTTTTATTAACACAATCATAATCAGTTACAAACAGAACAAAAAATAAGGCATCAAAAGAGTAAAAACTAAGCTATTTATTTCATGTAAATAAAGGAAAGGGCTGATGTCAAAAAGCTGATTTTTTTTTAGAAACCTGATGTACACTTGCAACAGAGACACTAAAAGAAGGGGAACCTTCTGAGTCTTTGTATCCTCCAGTATCTTTGTATCTTCCAAGTATTTTTAGGTGGGGGGTCCTTCAAAGCTGTATGTCCTCCTCCAGTTTCAGATGGGGACCTTCACAGCCCTTGTACCTGTCCTCCTCCATTGGGGGGGGGGGGGGTTGGAGAGGAGGGGGACCTACAGAGACTTCTGAGCTATTCTTCCCCTCCCCCTAGTTTCAGTAGGGGAGACCTTCAGAGCTTCTGTGTCTGCAGTTTTGGGAAGAATCACCTCTCCATCCTTTATACCTGTCCTCCTCCAGTTTTTTAAGATATTTTTTTTGGGGGGGTGATTAGGTGAGGACACCTTCAGAGACTTTATATGTATCCTCCCCCCAGATGTTTTTTGGGGGGAAGGGACCTTCTCATCCTTTGTATTTATCCAGCCTCCAGTCCTTTTGGGGGGAGGAGGGACCTTCACATCCTTTGCATCTGCCTCCCTCCTCCATTTTGGGGGGGGCACCTTCAGAGCCCCTCCTCCAGACTGGGGTTGGGGGGTGACACCTTCACAGCCTTTATACCTGTCTAATTTTTTGTGGGGGGAACTGCATAGACTTTACATCTGTCCCCCTTCTAAGGGGGGCACCATCACAGGCTCTGCACCTGTCCTCCCCCTCTCCATTTTTTTGTAAGGGGGGGTTTGGGAGCCCTCATAGCCTTTATCCCTGTCTGCCCCCCCTCCAGTTTTTTTGGGGGGCCCTTCAGAGCCTTTGTCCTGCCCCCCCCCCTGCAGTGTGAGCCCCTCAGACCCCCACCTACCTGTGGGGCGAAACAACGGTGTGGGGTGAGGAGGCTCCCCCAGGCTGGCAGCTCCAGGCCCCGAATGCCGGGGGGGGGGGTCCAGGATCCCGACAACCTTAGGGCTGGGGGGGGGAGAGGCTCGGAGACCCCCCTCCTCTTTTGAAGGCAGTGGAGGGAACGCACTCAAAAGACAACGCGAACGGGGTGGATTGGACCTCGTCGCTCTCCGTATCTCAACGGTCGCTCTCCTGCCCCCCTCCTCCCTCGAGCTGTGAGGAGGAGGAAGAGCGCGGGGGGGCCCCCACCCCGCGGCCGTCACCTCTTCGGCCGGCCCCCACTCTGTCCCCTTTCCCTTCCTTCTCCAGACCCTCGGGCTCCGCCTCCTCGTCGCAGCAGGGCCGTGACGTCAACGCGTACGTCGCGCAGGAAGGAGGCAAGGTGAGGCGACACGGACTGTTAGAGGAAGCACCATAGAGATGACAGAGCGTCTCAGCACAGCTTCCGGTGTGGACATAGAGGGTACCATTCCGGTGTACCATAGAGACAAGGGACCTGAGGGACAAACCGTCTCATCATTACCATTGATAGGAGGTCAGAGCGTCTCACCACCAGTTCAATGCTATGGAATAGTCGCCCTGACCTATGAACTGTAATCACCAGCACTTAGTGGTTTTCAAAGCGGGGGTCATGCAAAGCTGGGCCACTAAGAACGAATTTGGTGCCTGCTGGCCAGCAGGAACGCCCATGGGTGCCCCATGTCCAGTAGAGATGCCAGGTGCTGCTGGTGCCCAGTAAGGATGCCCAGTCCCTCAACACCCTGCGCAGTACCTGTCCAAGACACAGGCTGTAAAGAAGCTGAGGACCATGGCACTCCAATGTACACAGGTCAGACCAAAGCACAGGAGGTGCACAGGCACTGGCTGGCCAGTGGAGACCCCACAGATGGGGGCATCGGCTGCAACCAGAACCACACCGAGGTAGATCCCACATGGCTGAGGGCAGGTGGAGAGCAGTAGATACCAGTATGCAGGTCCTGAGGAGAGAGATTAGTATGGTAGAAGAAAAATGGAGCAATTTATGAACCCAGACTAGAAATAAAAGGACCTGTGATAAGTGGCGGGTAGTCTCCACTATTACCATGCTGGTGTCATGAGGATGATCACAACAGCAAGGCAAGGGAACAGATGAAAAAATTACAAAATGTTTTACAGGCGAAGGACACATAGAAGGTACAGTGGTGCCTCACATAACAAGCATGCTTCCGGAATACATTAAACTTGTTATGTGAAATGCTCTTTATGTGAAGTGGATTTTCCCATAGGAAATAATGGAAACTCAGACGATTGGTTCCACAACCCCAAAAATATTCATATAAAAATATTAACTGCATGTAGAAATGACAAAACACTGGAACTGAATTCAAAACATGCATTCAATGTGCATGATCCTATGAAGTCTATTTAGGCTGCAGTCCTAAAGACACTTTCCTGGGAGTAAGATCCATTTAACACAATGGGGCTTACTTCTGGGTAGACATGGTTAGGAGACTGCAATCCAAGACAGCTTCAAAGTGTCTCCCCACTTTCTCCTTCTCTTCATCCTGAGCCTCTCTCTCCCCTGCTCTCTTCTCCCTGAGCTTCTTCCCTCTTCTCCACTGCTCTTCCCTCCCTCTTCCCAGTGGATGCCCGGCTACAGGAGGAACAGCGCAGAAGTATTGCTTTTGCTATGGGCAGACGCGCTAGGCAGCCCTGACGCTTTTTAAAAGAGCTGCTGACCAGCGCATCTGCCCCAACTGCCAACAAGTGTGCTTGTTAATTGAAGTAACACTTGTTATGTGAGGCAGAATCCTAGAGAAATTTTTGCTTGTTATGTGGATCACTTGTTAAGCAAGGCACCAATGTATTTCCAATTGCTTTTTTAATTTAACAAAAACGCAACTCCTGTTGTTTCAATGGCTTTATTTACATGCACAAAAATTTTTCTGGTTCCACATGACATCGAGTGTAGTAGTTATAGGATTGTTTGACCATTCTGTTCTGTTGCCAAAATTTCAATTTCATCCAAGCCACCCTTCCTGTGTTGCCAACTTCTAGAAAGTTTCTTTCTTAATTCAGCTTGATGGTTGTAACACAAAGAGCACTACTGACTTGGGAAAGGAAACACTGTAGGCAGCATAGAAATCAACCAGTGCCAAGACAAACGCTCACCCAGAGTAAGAACATTTCCCCACAGATTTCCTCCTTATAAACATGAGCGCATTCCCATTTCTTATTTTTTTAACAATGGGATGCCAGCATCTGTCGTCTTTGAATGCCCTGGGATGCATGGTCCTGGCAACAGTGCAAATCCATTTGCTAATACAATCTTGAGATGTACATTTTTGGACTCATTACCTTTCCAACACTGGAACATCCTTCATTTTATGGATGGAGACAACCATACAAACTTCAAGAGTTGAAGTCACAAGATGACACACCTTCCCTTTCACATCAGAATAAGTAAAGTGGTTATTCTGAGGACAGTTTCTTTACAAAATAGAGAAGGCACTATTTCGAACTGTCAACCAGCAGGCCCTCCTCAAAAGATGTTTAGGATGTATGATATGGTGATTCAAACTGTTTCCATGTGAGTGTCAATTTTGCACTGGGTCTATTTCAATGCCTGAAGGCATTCATGTCAATTTGCAGAAATTTTTGCACTGAACAGGAGAAATTTAAAGGTAAAAAGGCACTTTTTGCTAGCTAAAAAACATTGAAAACATTTATAAATCACAAAAATAGACCAGCCCTACAATCCAGAGTAACTACGGGAGCATGTAAGACACATTACGTGTACATGTAGTTACAGCACCACCTAGTGAAAACCTGTGGGAAATTCATATTGCAATCTAGAGTAAATTGTTCTTACACCAGAGCAAGGACTACCCATAGTTACTCTGGATTGCACCCCAGGTTCTGCTTTTCAACTGTTTGCACTTTTCAGTGCTGCTATGATCCATAACTTGTCAAAGGAGAGGGGATTGCCTGTATTATAGAATCAAAAGAATATATATCTTTTAATTAACATGGTTGCAATCCAAGGCAGGGAATCATTTCTCTCTTGATAGGCATGAAAGGGGACCAGTCCATAGGTTTGATTTATAACTTTGATGAAGGTTTTCCAGAAAGCAGCATGCTAAGTGCTTTGGAATTTTCTCCTTCTGGAGCAGGTGGCCACTTGTCATGATCTGCAAGAAAAAAAACCCAGTAAGCATGATTGTTAGTTACCTTGGAAAAACAACTTCTTACCACAACCTAACTAGATTTATTGCACTTGTACAATTGAGAACACTTCTGTGTGACAACAATTTTAAAACTTTTTCATCTCCTGGCACACTACAAACACACTAAACTGTTATGGCATATCAGTTTTTTGACCACTGACAAAGCACTCCATGCTGCTGTTAGGGGGCTCAAACCCCTCAATTGCTCTACTGAAAAATGTCTTTCCAAACACCCATGGCAAAAGTGTGGACCATCTTTAGTACATCAGTATGCCATGACACAGTGGCTAAAAATCAATGTCTACGAGGCAAGGTTAAGGTAAGCAATGTGCTATGCAACTGATTTTCTCATTCAGAAACTTTTTGTATTCAGAAGATACTCTGATAAGAGTTAGATTGTTTATACTGATTATCAGCAGGTTTGGCATTCATTAATTTCACCATCTGTAGATTTTGCCCCTACCTGCAAGCCTCCAAACCTGAGCAGAGCTATAGTCAGATTAAGGCTGCAATCCTAAACACTTTCCTGGGAGAAAGCCGCATTGAATAAAATGGGACTTGCTTCTGAGTAGACAGGGTTAGGATTGCACTGACAGAGGCCCTTCCAAGGCTTGCAGAGCTTGACATGAACAGCTGCAGTTTCTCTAGGTTTCAGAATGGCCATTTAGGCCAAAAAAGCTACTGTACTTCCAATTTTACAATGATAAAAACATTCATGATGCCTTATAAGTAGGGACCTGCAAAAGGTTAGGTATTATCCATGGTCTTGAAAAGGGGAAAGTAAGTAGGGACCTAAAAAGGGGGTGTTATCTTTGTCAGGAAGAATAACCTTGCCTTTTGCAGGTCCCTACTTATAAGGCATTAAAACGTTACTTCCATTATCATCATAAAACTAGTAGTTTTTATAGTTGTAGGTGGTTGTGTGCAGCCTACAAGAGTTTGCAGGTGGGGTGAGTTGCCCTGAAATCTGCAGTTATACATGAGGATTCCTATACTGGAACCCCCACAAATGAGGGCAAACTGTATGTACTGTACTGTATTTAGTATGCCTAGATTGCAATACCTGGGTTTTCTAGTATTCTGTTTTTTTAAAAAAGGAACAAAAGAATTTGAATAAACGTAGGGAACTAGGAAACTGATCGGAAACAAGAAAGATGGGAGACATGGAAGGTACTGAAATACTGGTTAAAATTCCTTGTTTGTTTTCTAAGTTACAGCAGACAGTACCCATGCCTCTTCAGATTCCATAATTATAGCCATCTTAGTATTAACATAATGAAACACAAGGAGGCTCCACTGTCTTGTGTCACATCTGCATCAGCAGATTTTGCAATGTTGGAATGTTGTAGTGTTTGATGTGTCACAGATGATAAACTGTACCTGTTGAGATTATCTCTCCTACACAGCTGTTAATGGTTCAGGATCCCTAAAGTGGCCTGCCTTTGGTATACACTGAGCAACAGCTTTCTAAAGCAGCAGTAGCTTGACCTCAGGTCCTTAATAAGTTATCTTAAATGTTTTAAATTGCCAAAATAAAAGCTTTTTCAAAAAAACTTACGTGGAACAACCCAAGCACTTGAATAGAGGGACCATCCACCATCAATAGTCACAGTTTGCCCAGTTATGTATGATGCAGCTGGAGAAAGCAGGAAGCACACCACAGCAGACACCTTACAAAGAATCAAGACATTTGCTTACTCTAAGTAGGTTCAATGAGTGCTCCAACATGTCAGTGACATGTTACAAACGATTCTCAAATTTGAAATTATTCAATAACACTCTTGGATGCCTTTTGATCAGTATTCCATGGAGTTCAATACTGTTCAATAATGTTCAATACTGAACATTAAGCTTTTAATTCAAAAATAAATTTGACCAATATCACAGTTTGGCATGTTGCTGTCTATAAGTACTATTTAATAATTTCAATATTTCTGATTTGGGTATCTCCATAAAACTGCAAGTATTCCATAGTCAGCTTCAAAGCTGACAAAATGGGAAAATGCATTCAAAAAAATCAAGACGTTCTTGCAGCTAGTGGGTTTAGTCTGTGGTTTTGGTTACATCTCAGCTGCATAACCACTGCATACGAGTCCAGCTGCATACGAGTCCCAAGACCTGAATACATATTATAGGTTTAGAATGCTAAACATGTAGCTGTAGCTGGACCATAATAAAATAAGTTCTACTAGCCACAATTTCATGGCCAGATTAAGATACAAGTATCAGAAACCGTCTCCATGAGTTTGCTATTTTTAGACCTATTTTCATGCCTTATATTACCAAATGTCCTTATTCTGCACAAAATTTAGTGAAGGTAATACCTAAATTCCCTTGCTGTCTTACTACATACATAGCTGAAAGGCAAAACATCAGGAAAAAAGTTTACATTTAGTGCTGTGAAGCACTGTAGTCTGAAATACAAGGAAACCAAAATTTTGGTACTCTTGTTCCTTTGGGAACAAGGGCACCTGTATAACTGATTTATTGAGAGTTTCCCCTTTTCAGTACAACAACTCAATTTCCCTTAATAGGGGTACCATCAGTAAGCATCTCCAACAGGAAAGGTAGCCTACAGGAAAGGTAGCCTTACATGCAGGTGGAATCTGAATTAAACTGAATGTAGTGAAATGATTTTGTAGAGAGAAAAATCCAAGGGGTTTTAATCACCTGAAAATTTCTTTTCAAAATTTCAAAATGTAACATTTACATTGCAGTATTACTATACCTCTTCAGGAACTCCTAATCTCTTTGCAGGAATCTTTTGAATATACTGTTTAAACAATTCTTCCCCATCTTTGTAGTTTGCAACAGCAGTCTTTGAAAATATCACACCCTGTGTTAAAAGAAAATTATAGTAAGATGCTGCAATTGCTTTACATATCAGTACAAACCACAATGAATAATCCCAACAGATCTGTACAACCTAGATAGCAGATGCTTAAATTACTAAATATGAGTTACTTAAAAATTACACAAGATGGATCTTTGGTACCAAAAATTACCAAAGCAAGTACAACCCATCTGGAGTTTCCATTTTCCATGTAAAGGTCTCTGACACAGATTTTGAACATAATGCACAAATCAGTTACTCCAACCTAAACAGCTTGACTAATAACTGTTATTGGTCATAGTCTTGTGTTGTCTTGTGTTGCTTCAAAAGGGTCCTGTTTTGGGGAAGACCTAGAATAGAGCAGCCAGAATGTGAGTCTGGTTCCTATGAATTTTCTGAGCAAGAACAGTCAGAGGCGATTGGGAATGATAAACTATCACATCGGAGTGATCCCCATTTTTCACAATCTAATATGTAGACCCTTGCAGTGTGGTTCACATGGACCTAAAGCTATTTAGTCACCTATGGTCTCTACTTTTAGATTCCCATCTAAAAATAGCCTAATTTGCATAAACTAAAAATGTGGGTTGAGTCCACCTGCTTGGGAATCTAAGGGTTAAGAAATCCATGAAGTGCATTAGATAAAAGACCCATTAAATAATATTGTTACAGCTTTAAAAGGATGCAGAATTAGGCCTGCTATATAACCCTTTTACCAAAGAATAATTTGTATCAGACCCATCTGTGTTGATTTGTAATTTACACAACTACCAACTACAGTACTTGTAGCAACCCATACAAACAAAAACAGTACCAGCTTGAGTAACTCTAAATAATAACTCTAAATGATCATAATAACTCTAAATGAACAACAAAATGAATGTGTAACTAAAATTGGTGAAGAAGCTTATGTTGAAGTATTCAAAATAAGGGACTAAAAAATAACAAATTAGTAGCACTAAAGTGGCGGTAAAGACCATGTCAGTTGGGTGGGAATACCACTTTCTACCCTTTGTGCATCTAGTTAATGCATCTAGAGACATATGAGCACCTTAACATTGTTGGATTGTTAAATGTGTGTGGAGAGTCTCAAGCAGACCCACAGTTACTATTTGCAGTTCCACTAGTGTTTGAATATGTTGATCAAGATTTCGCCACTTATTTGAAGAAATTCCAAGAGCCTGAATTGCCTAGTGAACATATAAAGAACATTTCATTTATTACAAGGATTTGATTTTCTGCTCTTACATATAATAATCCACAGGGATTTAAAACATCAGCATATTTAGTAACTAATAATAGGCTGATTATATATAACTGATTATATGGACTGATTAATTTAGAACTAATAAATTAAGCTGATTTTGGCCTTGCACAAATCTATAACTTTTAAATGGCACTGACCCCTGCAGTTGTAATTATTAACTTGAAATTTTGCTGCAATCTAGTTATGCTATGCCAATTTATCTTTGTTTTGGTTGTATTTTTGTGGAATTGTTTCACTGAAAGTTTCTTTTCCATGGAAACTCCGATGTGGATCAATTAAGAAAAATCTTTGCTGTGACTGGGCTTCCAAAACGAACAGATTGGCCATGTGGTGTGGCCTTTTCTGGCCTTTCCCAGAAAAGCCTTTATTCTTAAAACCCCTCAAATGGTTAAAACTTTTGAGGACATAAATTAGGCAAAGATTTGATGCTTAAATGTTTGGCATTCAATCCAGCCAAAAGAATATCAGCTGATGATGCCTTATCTCATCCTTATCTTCATGACTCTGACATGTCATTCAGTTGAATCGAGTGAAGCTGCCTGATAACCTGATGCCCAAGAAGGAACAACAGTGAAAAGCAAAAAAGAGGCTATACAACAGACATAATTGGGGGATCCGCTTCCTTGTGACCTATAAGGTTGTCCGTACCCAAGGCACATGCCCTGTGCTCCCACGTCTTTCAGTTGTGGCCTGAAAGAAATACAAGGCCTAAAAGTGGTTCTGCCAAGTCTGGTTCGAGTCAGTGGTACCGGATGGAACAGAGGATAAGCGTGGCATCCCCAGTCCTTAGTGTGATGTTATTATCTAAGGGATTAGAATGTAGAGATGTATATCACTAGATTTAGATTGGTGATTTGAATGTCATTTGTGATATAAATTTACTGAGTATGACCTTTGGATTGTAATCTGGATTTTGCTTATATTATCTAGAGTGTTCTCCAATTTTGTAAATACTTAAGTGTATTGTAACTGGCTGAAGCTCCCTTAAAGAACACTTCAACTTTGTTTTGATTTTTGCCTTTGTTATAAGTCAGTGTTATTGGTTGCATTTCATTTATATAGTGCTCTTAAAAGATAAACAGTTTGTGCAGTACCTGAATGTTAACTGTGAACCAAGGGAAGCTTACCTCCATCCTGAGCTTTCCATTGAACTCTTCAATGGGAAAAGGTGCAAGCTAAAGCATTCATATTGTACCATGGTTTACATTGACCTGACTACCTATTTGGATGTCTCGGGGAGACACAACTGCACAGTTGAAATAAATCCTACCTGCTTCTAACCACTACCTAGCCTGAGCCGGGTTTGGCTTTACACTGCAGCAGTGGCCAAAAGAAGTTATTCTAGCTTTAGCCACAAACATTTTCATGTAAAACCTGATTCTCCTAGATGTGATCATTATTCACTCAATAAACATGGCTGTCCATGAGCACCGAATGTGGAACTAAATTCAGCCCTGATAGTAGTGAAGGCAGTGAAGTATAGAAACTGCTTTATGAGATCTCAGAAGGCTGGGGTGTAGCAGGGAGGAAAGTCAATTTGATTTTAGATGGTAAGGCAAGAGTCAGCATCTTTGCCTTTCCTTCTCATGAGAACAAGTAGAAAGTAAGAAATTTTCTTGTAAGTGTGCTTACTCTATAATAAAAAAAAGGCAGAACGTAACTATTCCTGATGCAGAATCTGAACTACCCTGGTACAATTTTTCCCACTCTTTCCCCACAAAGTGAAAGAAAAATTTTATTTAGAATTTGAAATGCTGAATTTGAGACTCACTGGCACTTAACAGCTTGATTCAATGGAGGACTGGATTACCAGGTGGCACTTATTGTGATTGTGGAAGACACTACCATTGCTACAAAATGGCTCTCAAAAGAATGTGCAACATGCATTTTGCAAGCTCTGCTACTGCAAGCTGCAGCAGCACTGCAATAATGCTGTCAGTTCCTGTCATGTCAGACCAGAGAAAGCAGTGATGGGATGCAACTGAGTGGGGCGGGGGAAGGAATGGAGGATTGGCAAGTGGTGTGAAGGGGAGGATCCAGCATTAATTGTGCACACCAGATCCTATCTATTTAACAGCCAGATCCTCTCCTCCCCACCCCTTTCTTTTCCTGCTAAAGTTTCCAGCATGTCAGAGGCAAAGGGTGAATAATTCCCCTTTCCCCTAAATAGCCTTCCAATCCACCAACCACCTGGATACAGAGTTCAACTTTTTGGCACTGGGAGGAAGAGAATGACAGGATTAGATAATACTGTTTCAGGCAGTCAGTCTTAGATCTTACATAGTAAGGTTTAGCTGTTTGCCTATTGACATGCTTGGTTACGTACCGGGGCAATGGAGTTAATTCTCACTCCACTAGTAGCCCATTCAATTGCTAAGCTTTTCGTTAGGTTATCAACTGCAGCTCTTGAAGCACCACTGTGCCTATGAAGAAAATAAATCAAAAAGTAGAATCAATGGAGAGTATAACATATGCTGGGACAAGTGTCAGCTGAATCAAGGCACAAGACAATATTTTCAGAAGGCAGCTATCGATGGTCCACCATTAGTAGTCTGAAGCCTCCAGCCACAGCAATATCTGGAAAGCTAATTGGACTCAAACACTGACAACTTGCCTTCATTCCATTGATTTTCATGGTAAGGGAACATACAACCTATCTAAACAGAACTGGACAGATACATCTAGAACAGTTGCACAAACTTTTGGGCAGGAGAGCAACTTTTTGGGCAACTCTGACACTGTTGGGAAAAAGAATTAATTTACATTTCAAATTTGAATAAATATACATAAATGAATATATTAGGGATAAAATGTATATGGAGTACACAATAAATTCAAATCAGTTCACAAACACTTTCACACAGAGAGAGGAGCTGTGTGATGCTTCCCTGGCTCTCGGAACACTCTCCAGAGGAGAAGAGAGCAGAGCTTCTCTTGCTCTCTGTTGGATTACAAGGCTTGCCCATGGGCTGGATGGGACTTGTTGTGAGCCATGTGGAGACTTGCCCCATGGGCTGCACTTGCAAATATACTGTATTTACTCGAATATAATGCGCCTTCAAATATAATGCACACCCTATATTTATAATCAAAATACTGTATTTACTCAATTCTAATTAACATTGAATATAATGCACACCATGATTTTGCAGACTGAATTTGGCTGAAAAAGTGTTATATTTGAGTAAATACAGTATTATTTTGCCTGTATGTACAGATGTCAACATAATTTGCAATTCAGAGTCTGGACGCTTGAAGGCTACTTTTAATGTTTATTCTTCACAATCCCAATTGAAAGCTCACGTAATGTAAAGACTAGTTTTCCTTTAAGGCTCTCCAAATTGGACACATTTGCAAACAATTGCAAACAAGTTACAGAATCATAGCTGTAGGTGGAAACAAATTTTTTTTACAAAACAAGATTTCTGAGATGCAGAAAACTAGTATCTTTCAGCAGGGGATAACCAACTAGCAAACCATGCTTGTTACATCAACAGACAAGAAACCAATGCTTCCAATCTAGCAAGTAACACTTTAATAAAAGGCAAGAAATGCAGCCAGGTGTCTCCTGAGAGCTGCTTGCTATATTAAGTGCTTTGTTAGAAAAGTATCCTCTCACAGCCCATGAGCACAAATTCAGAGTTATTTATTGCTGTAAATAGGGTAGTAGCTCTAAATTCTGGAAAAGTCACTCTCAATAAAGGGAACTCAGGGAACCCATCTGGAAAATGTGTATTTCATTTTGTTCATACAAAGAGGTGCTTGTGTATCTTAAAATAATTTGGATGTAAAGAATAGCCTTACGACATTCCAGGGAATCCATTCCACATATCAGCAACGATGTTGATAATGGCACCTCCGTGATCCCGCATCCAGGCATTGTACACTGCATGGAGATAAAAAAATTAGTGAGAATCTTAACACTACCAGATAGACTGTGATTAAGGGTGCAATCCAGAGTAACTAGAGGGAGTCCTTGTTCCAAAGTGAAAACAATTTACTCTGGATGGCAATATGAATTTCCCATAGGTTTTCACTAGGTGGTGCTGCCATAACTATGTTGACATAAATGTCTCTTACATGCTCCTGTAGTTACTCTGGATTGTAGTGTATGATTAAAAGGAAGTCAGTGAGTAAATGAAATCTCATCAGTCCTTAAGACTCTGATGACCAGGGATTTTGTCAAGGACTTTTGAATATAGTCTCAGGGCGCAACCTAAGTTTTCAGGTTTTTGCCTTCTCAGGCTCTCATATATAAGTAGTGAACTATTGTAGCTCCCAGATTTTGCCTCCTGCCTTAAGATTCAAGGAGTTCTAGAAATGCAACTTGTACTCTACTTAACCATACATATATTTTTCTTTGTGCACTGTCCCTCCTCCTTTAGAAAAAAAATACTAAGAAAAATATAGCAAGATTTCATGGAGACTCTTTGTAACATTTGCTGACATTTCAAAACTTAAGCAAAAATTTTAAATTAAGCACAAAAATCCTAATTTAGAAGAAAAGAGAGAATGTTGTCAGATGACTTTGTTGCCAAATGTTTTTGTCTACATCTAACCCCTACCTGCTTTACAACAGTAGAAGGTCCCTGTCAAGTTGGTGTCAATCACTGCATTCCAGCCTTTTGAACTGATTGCTTCTGCTGGGCTTGCGAACTGGCCTCCTCCATTGTTAACCAAGAAATCTATTCTACCATGAAGATCCAATGTTGATTTCATCAGTGCCTCTACCTACAGTAGTAAAGAAACTGGCATGGTGAGGCTGCATGTTGTAGGTTTTCACATCAGGCACCCCCACCTTTACAGGCTTTCCTTTACAAATTTGTCCAGAATAAAACTGTTGATAGACATTGTTTGGAAGTAGCTTTTGGGGAAGGTAGGGAGAGAGTGTACTTTACAAGTTTTATGGGGTAATTAAAAAGAAAAAAAAACACATGTTAACATTAAAGACAAACCATAACTCCATAGAGGAGTAGCATCCACTGGAAAAGAACCTGAAAATTGGATTTTTGAGCATTTTATTGGAAAGACAGGGACCCACTCTAATAGTTTAACTACATTTCACAGCTCAGTATCATGAACATTAGAGCAAAGCATGAATTTTAATTAGCCTGAACAATGCAGAGTGTGGTAATGAGAGAGAATTCCCAAAAGAAATTATATTCATGTAATAACCTGCTCTTATTTAGGCTAGGAAGCAACTAAGAAATTTAGTATTGTATTGTATTGAGAATATCTCTGAACTGCTAGAAACTCACTGCATCAGGAAATAAGACACACCATAGGAATTATTTAAATAATAACATTTCTGGCTATAAAGACATCCAACCATCATCTAATAGTGCAATTGATTCAAGCAGGCCTCCGTCAGTCTTGAAAGACTATGGTATCGTGCTCAGCGCTGCATACGCTGCATGCGAAGCACAAAAGCCTTGGTTAGATTGTTATGGAGTATAGGCTGTTACCCAAGCAGCAAATCCCCCCTCTCCACGCCACTGAATTAGTCCAATGGAAAGGCAGAGCCAGTACGATTGGATCCAGCTGGCGTCGCAGAGCTGGGCTAAGGACAGGAGCTCACCCTGTCTTATGGGCCTACCCGGGTCTTGAACCCTGGCCTGCTGGTTAACAGGCAGTGTCTTAACTGCTTGCGCCACCCACAGCCTACAGACACACACCCACAGTCTACAGACACCCACAGCCTACAGACACACACCCACAGCCACCAACAGCATAATATAACAATAGCAGTTAATATACTTTGGGTGTAATCCTAACCAATTTAGGCTGGTCTAACTCATATGGCATATTTTCCTGTGGTGGCTTGAACCTGTTCAGAAGCCACAGACCTTCCTTCCTCTTACCATGTCTTCCTTGCCCTCTTACAACCCTTCCCATCTCTCCTTCCCTGCTTACAGATTGGGAGACAGCTAGGAAGTGTTTATACAGTTCTGATAACACATACAATAGTCCCATTTTTTCTAAAGCTTACTTTTTAAAGGGGGAGACTTGAGTCTTTTAGCTTCATGAAAGGGTGACTTCTTGGGGAAGCTATAGAAGTGACAAGTCATCCCACCTAGCTTTTCTAATCACTATCATCCAGCCAGTTTGTGTTTAATATTGCCCGAAATTGTATTCTTTACTATCATACAGAGACAGGAGCTCACCCCAGCTTGTAGGATCTGGGTCTTGAACCTTGGCCTGCGAGGTATTAGAGCCTTCCCACAACTTTCCATAACAAACCTTTATTAAGTGTATGCTAACTATTAGTGGTGGTTTTCATAAGGACAAAAGGATTTCTTCATAGGTTTTTCATGCTAGTTTGGTACTGTTCAAGGAAGGTTGAGGGGAAGTACAGCAACTTATTTACCCAAATATTAGTAAAGAAAACATTCTAAGGATGAAAAGGTTACGAAAAAGAATCAGTGTTAAGCTGCAGCAGAACATTATGGAAGCCTAGCAGGAGCAATAACAAATTAACTCAAGCTGGAAAATAAAGACAAATATGAGACAGTGAGACCATAAAAAAACCTCCAGGTTTGAAGTAAAGAGCAAGGAATTGTTCAATAATAAGTATATAAAAAGCATTCAACAAATACAAAATATTGATATTTTTATAAGTCCATGTCCTCCTAATATATTTACTAGTGTGGGTCTGGATCATCATGTTATGAAACCAGGAATTCACAATGTATTCAGAGCCTTAGAACACAGGGCAGAGCCCACCTAGGAGCCTTAAATCCCATGTTCTGCATTACAGCTCCATCATCCTACACTGAAAGACCATTCATACTGTTTATATAATTAGGTAGTGATTAACAAGATACAGCTTAGATATGTTCACATAATTAGGTACAAAACAAGAGTTGCAGTTTGCATAGTCCTATAAACACTGCAGTGAATGCTGCATGCCAAATACTAAGAGCCAAATACTTTACATTAATGATTTTTTTAATGCCAGAAGCTATTTGAATTCTAAGCCATTGAATTATTCTGATCAAAGAGAAACTACCGTACTTTGTTTCTAAATAAGATTGGCTCCCTCTAACAAACTTGCTTAATATCCCCAAAGATCATTTCAGTGAAGATGGGCTGCAAACTTGCATTCCATGGGGATTGAGAATGGCAGATATCCCTATGAACTGAAAAAATTCTTCTTATTCCAAACTACTATTGTCAAGGTATTTGCAGATTGGGACAAGTTTTATAACTGGATTTGGATACACTTGGAAATGTACCACTCCAAATCAAGCTGTTGTGGCAGTTTACACTTCCCTATTGATTAGAATTAAATTACCTGGAATAGGTTCAAATTTAGTCACCATATTTTGCATTCAAATGTAAAATCCTTTGCCTGCAAACCCTCATTGACCACTCAGTGATTACTCTGGAGGGAGGCAGTGTTTTGGTACAGAGATTTACCAGGTCTACGAGTCTGGATTTTGTCCCAAAATATGAATATTTGCACTAAGTTTGAAATCAGCTTACTGCAAGCTGAGCTTCGTTATTTGAGAATGAAGAAAAGCAGTCAAGAGCGTCACAGCTCTTAAGAATAAGAGAAAAAAATCAAGGCAAGAGTTTTCTGCCCCTGAATAATTCATCTTCAAACAGGAGGGATCTATAGCCAAATCCTCAAGGGGGAGGCTTTGAAAGAAGAAAGTTATTGGAATAATGAATCTATTCCCAAGACACTGTACAAACAAGTTGTTAACTTTTGCAAGTCCGTTACCCCCTTTCAACCTTCATTCCTGAATAAAATGTCCTTGTTGCAAGAAGAGAGCAGGGATCAGGGCTTGGGGGTCAGGCTGGCACTAACCATAAAGAGAACAATGTAAGAATATTTTTTTAAACCCATCTTCTACGTTTTCCACTTTACAGCTTCTCTCTGAATTATTCACCAAGAGGCTTCACATTCTGACATCACTGCAGGATTTCCTCTGGTAATAGCATCACAGCACAGCTGCAAACCAAGTTAGAGAAAAGCGCTTTCTCAGCAGATACTATTGCAGATCCAGTATGGGCAGGGCAAGAAAAAACTCAGAACAGTACTGATTAGAAATAAGTACAGTCTTGCCTGTGTTCTCAGCCTTTATTGAACAAAACAATTCTGTTTATTGTGCCCTGCCACAAAGAATAGAAATACACACGTATTTTGCATTGGTTTTATTATATGAAATGAGAATTCAGCACGTGATAAGGAACATATACCCAATCTCATGTTCTCCCTTTCTAAGACAACATACATTATGATTCTCATTTAAATTTAAAAGTATTTTGCCTAGTCTTCCCCATCTCACCATTACCTAGCCTAATTTTTCACATTGTAAAAAAAGAAAGGATCCCTACAGGTTATTCTGCTAGTTGTGACTAGCTAGGGTGCAGTGCTCCTCCCCTTTTTGAAGCCTTTAGATCAGGGTTTCTCAAAGTGGGGGTCGGGACCTCTTTGGGGGTCGCCTAAAGACCTCTGGTGCAGAGGGCCAGGTCAGGCTTGCCAGACCTCCGGCTGTAGCTGTGCGCACACTGGGGCTGACTGACAGCCTCAGGGCCCAATCCTATGCATGCCTACTCAGAAATAAATCCCATTGTGTTCAATGTGTGCATAGAACACACATTTCATTTGTAACAATGAAAATACATCCTGCATATCGGATATTTACATTACAATTCATAACAGTAGCAAAATTACAGTTATAAAGTAGAAACAAAAATAATTTTATGGTTGGGTGGTCCCCACAACATGAGGAACTTATAAAGGGGTCACGGCGTTAGGAAGATTGAGAACCACTGCTTTAGATCCAGTGCTGTCCAAAGACGTTTCCATGGTAAGGGGACTGGCATGGAACACTGTTTTGCCTTCCCACCAAAGTGATACCTATTTATCTACTTGCATTTACATGCTTTTGAACTGCTAGGTGGACAGGAATTGGGCTGAGGACAGGAGCTCACCCCAGCTTGTAGGATCTGGGTCTTGAACCTTGGCCTGCTAGGTATTAGGCACAGTGTCTTAACCACTTGTGCCACCACAGCCCTCATTTTTCACACTGTACCTTTAGCCAAAATAGTCTATTGCTTAGTCTTAGAATAAAGACCGTATCGTAATGTATTGTTCTCATTGAAAGTCTGCCAGAAAAGATATTCAAAATAATGTCTTTCCCTATTGCTTGTCCCTACCATCTGGTCCTCAGAAGTAGTGTCTCTATGTTAAGGTTTACTTGTCTATTATCCACCTAGTAAATATCATTGGAGAGTGGTTACAGAATAGTTTGGCCTAATATCAGCAGTACAAGAATTCCACTCAAGATCCCTTTGGTAAAAGACACCCTCTCCTTATGTACCATGTTAGATGGCACAACCAACGTCCACATTGATAAAATCTATGGGGATCTTGGAAACTTGGGCAATAATTGCAAAGGATGAAGAGACAAACTTCCAGAACAACTCCCAGAATCTAAAGAATAGATTCTCCCTTTCACCAGGAAACTCAAAAGGAAGAGGAATTTTTAATGCAAACCATGTTCTTTCCATTTCAGAAGATTCAAGATAGAGGAGGGGGAAAAGTACATCCAAGAACCAGCAGCTTTCAATGTGCAGAATGTTAGATTAGGACCAGTGAGACCAGGATTCAAATCTCCATTCAGTCATGTAGCTCAAAGAGTGACCTTGAGCCAATCACCAGCCTATATTAACTCTCTGGACTATGGTAAGGATTACATAGAAGAGGGGTAAAGAAATACAGGTGAGGCCTTGGTAGTGTTCTCGGGGATCTATTCTTGGTCAAACCTCAATTCTAGCAATTCCTCTGTAAAACAGAATCACAATACTGAAGGCAAACCAATCCTGGCTGATTAATAATCTCACAGCTCAATCCTGCTGCTGAGCAGCTCCATGTGTGCTGCTATGGGCTTTGTAAATGTGCTATAAGGCATGTTGATGAAAGATATTGGTGGGGTGACAGCACCAGTTGGCACCGGGCCTTTACATGAGGGCCACTAGGATTAGGTTCCCCACCAAATGGAGGGGAGGCGTTCCTTGCCACAAGATGTGGTAATGGCATCTTGTCTTTAAGAGGTGATTTGACAAAATTTATGAAGGAAAAGTCTAACACAAGCTACAGGGTATGTGCAACCTCCTCATTTTAGACATAGACTATCTCAGAATACCAGATGCAGGGAGGGCACAAAAATACAGGTCTCGTGTGTCTTGTGTGCTCCCTCCTGGTGCATCCGGTAAGCCACTGTAAGACACAGGATACTAGACTAGATGGGGCTTTTGCCTGATCCAGTAGGACTTGTGTTCTTATATGTTAGAAGAGAATAGAGGAAGAAGAGAAAGGGTAGTTTAAATTACCAAGGAGCTCATCCTGTCATCATTACTGCACAATTCCAATAAAATCAGTGGGAAAAGCACACAGTACACTGATGCCAACTTCTCACATGATCGTATCCAAGAACTCATTATTTTCTGTCTCAGGCAATGAGGGGATCTAGTAAGATGGACTACAGTATACATGGACTGGATGCAGAACAGCCAAGAGCAACAGGGATGATAATGCCGCATCACAGCCTTCTTAACAAAGACAATTGGCAGGCTGTACAATGTTAGGGAACTCTGTGCCAACAAGCAGAATTATTTATGGCACACTGGTGGAAAAGAAAGCTTTGTTAGAAAGCAAGCAGGCCCCTGAGGGCAAGGATGAACACTTTGTAACTTGCATTCAATAAGGTACTCCCCAGATGCCTTACATAAATCTGCTGCTTCAGATCGTTCAGAAGTGAACAGGAGTTCCAGAAGTCCAGTTATGAGACACATTCCATAAGAAAAGCAACCACTGAAACAGCCATTTCAGCAGAATAAAATGATGGCAGATCTGAAGTCAGTGTCCATTTTCAAAACAAAAAAGCCATCTGCAGACAAAAAATAGCCGTTTTTAAGAGTTAAAAGCAGTATGAAAGTGTTATAGTCTCTGATAAAATAAATTTGGCACAACGCCAAACCAGCATGACTAAAGGCAACAGGAGGACAAAAAGAAAAGAGTAGCTACAACAGTAACAGCCTTAGTTATATCTTAACTAAGCTTCATCTTTCCAAATAATTTCTCAATTCAGGATTCAAACAGAAAAGGGTTTGTTGCATTGCCCTTACCCAAGAGCTGGAAAATTGGCTAGGATTGCATCCTGTGTGCACTTCCCCAAGAAACCAGATTAAATTGTTATCATACTAAGTAAAACTTCAACCTTGATATAAGTTTACGAAACAATATGAATGCTTTGTTCTCCTCAAAGAGGCTGGAAATGTGTCATGAAGAAAAAGAATGAATACTGCCATCCCCACTTACTGAACAGGTTAAGGACCAGAGGAGCACTGTCCAAAAGTGAAAGCCATTGAAAAGTATAACCCAGTTTTTTTCAGCTTGTAAATGCAAAATGGCCACACAAAAAAACCCATAAAAATCACTTAAAGGTAAAGGTACCCCCTGCATGTTTCCCTAAACCAACTCTAGGGAGCAGAGCTCATCCCCAATTCTGGAACCAGCATTGTCCAAAGACAACTCCATGGAGATGTGGCCTGCATACACAGAGAACACTATTACCTTCCCTCCAAGGTAGTACCTATTTATCCCTGCAAAAGCCTAAATGACACATTTTAATTAACATATAGCCAAAATACAAAACAAATTCCAGTAAAATGAACAAAAGCATGTGTGGGCAATGAATACCTTATGTATTTGAATGATGGTTATTTACTGAAGAAAGTCATCAGGAAAGTCATGGTTTGATCACCATGTCACATGAAAATCAACATCAGGGAAGACAATTTTAGCCTTTAGGCCAGCAGAGAGATTGAAAGAATGGAGCATTTGTTGAATGAATGAGTCCTGGGTATAACTGAAAGGTACTGAAAAAACAAACTTTCAGAAAGTGGGGGATGTCTGTATGTAATTTTCCAAAAAACTAGCCCTTCTTTAATCATACTCCCTATGTTTGGACAGAATCAGTTTGCCTTGCTAAATTTTCAGATTTCTCTACCCAAATTTCAAGTGCAAAAGCACAGAAGTTTTCAGTGTACCCTCTATTAATGGACTAACGGGTTTAAATGTCTGTTAAATCTGAATGCACCAAAGACAACAGAAATGCACATGCATAAAACATATATGAATATGTTCTTCAATCTTAGATCATATATGAATAAGTTTTAGTGAAGCAAAAAACAGTTGTCCGGAAGTCTGCTGAATCAAGGATACATGACTCGGAGTCTATAGCATGTACACAGCTATGACTAATTACTGAGAAGTACTTTCACTATAAAAAAGGACTTCTGTAACTAATTGCATGAGATTAAACATCTCTTTACTAATTATACAGGATTAAATCCAAGTTATGCAATAAGATTAGAAGAAATTTTCCAAAGAGGTGGAAAATTTTAGCATTACACCCTTCTGTAAGCAGTTCTGTAAGCACAGCACTTCCTATAAAGCCAGTTCTTTGTTTCAAGCTCTCTCAATGACTATGGGGTTGGGGAAGGGGAAAAAAACCACAGTTTTAATGTTATACCTGCTTTGCCAAGCAAAATATTCTGCAGAAAGTCAACCCACCTCTACAAACAAGCACAGACATATTTTTTACCTCCTCTTCTTTGCGAATGTTGCACTGTATAGGGGTCACTGTGGCAGAATTGGTGGATGGAATATTAGCAGCCAGCTCTTTTGCGGCAACATTTAATCGGTCCAGTTTGCGAGAGGCAATTACTACGTTACAGCCTGTCAAAACAAAACCAGATGCGTTTCTGATGTTAACTACTGTATTAACATAATGGCCTCACAAAACATTGGAAAGAATCAAAGAAGCATTCTCAATTTACTTGCTGAATTATCAAGAAAATAATCTGGAAAATCTGCCTACAATAAAACTTTCAAATCCAATATTTGGCTTATACCGGTAAGTAGCTGCTTTGCTGCCATTAAAAAGTTATAATACTACTTCTTTTAAAGGACTACTTTACTTCTGTTTAACACTTTAATAGCACTTCTATATTTTAAATTTCTATAAAATACTAATTCAGTAAAAAAGTTGTACAGTAAAACCTGAGAACCTGAGGACTGAGAACATTCTGGAAGAAAAGCAAACATTTCTAATAATTTTTTTTTCTTGCAATACAATAAAAAAATTAGTCATGGCTGGGATATGGCTGGTTTTGGCGTTCCACCAGCACCTCCTCAGCCTCTCCCGAGACATGTCTACTTTGAAGTAAGCCCCATTATAATCAGTGGGGCTCTCTCCTGTATAACGGAGGGGACAACCTGCAGCCTCAGAGACCTAAGAGAGTAAGTGCCCCTTAATTTGTTTTATTTCTTTATATTTTGTATTTTCTTCGTTTTTTGTATTATATTACAGTATTGTTATCATTTTTATATGAATACTAGCAAAGTGTGCCCACATTGCAGGAGTAAAAAACCCCCTGTGTGCCATCCCCCAACTGGATATAACACCTCCTTGCACCTCAACCCGCCCTATGTGCATCAACACTCCCCCGTTAACAATATCTGGCCCATGCACACCAGGCATCAAATTGGCTGGATGTCAATCAGTCAGACGTCATTGTAAAGTATAGGACAAAGGCACATTGTACCTCTTTTCACCCCCTTAAGGGTTAAATTTCTCAACATCAGTTCTTGGTAGGAGTTGCTGTCACAGAAGGAACACCCTCTCAAATTTCATGCTTCTAGGTCTGGGGGTTGGGGCAAAGCATCCCTCAGTCATGGACTCTTCAATGTAAAGTATAGGAAGGAAAATGCATTGCGCCCCTTTTCACCTCCTTCCAGTTGGAATTTCCAAAAAACCGGTTCTTAAGGGTGCCGCCACCATGGAAGGAACACCCTCCCCAAATTTCATGCTTATAGCCCAGTGGTTTTGGCTGGCTTTTGATAAGTCAGTGAATGAGCAAGTCAGTCAGTGCCTTTTCAGTTTTATATATATTGATTTTTGGGTTGTGGAACAAATTGTCTGAATTTCCATTATTTCTTATGGGAAATCTGCTTTGATATACAAGTGTTTTGGATTACAAGCATGCTTTCAGAACAAATTATGCTCATAAACCAACGTACCACTGCAATAGCTAGTTATGAGCTAAGTAGTAGAGAGACATTATTGTTGTGTCACATTCCATGTAACAGAACCAAGTACTTTTTCAAATTAAAAAAAATCTTACAAAATCACTGTCATTTAGAGCACAATCCAATGTCTACTCAAAAGTAAGCCCCGTTGTGTTCAATGTATCTTACTCCCAGGAAAGTGTCTTTAGGTTTACAGCCTCATTCACCTAGACAAAATTCTGTAAGAAATCTGCTAAAAATAGGAATTAAACCTATAAAAGTTCCAAAGCTACTGTGGTAACAGGTGGTTGCTGGCTTCCTAGAAAATGCACAAAACAGCCACATATATGACGCACTAAAAATTTTTAAGAAACAGAATAAAGCATCCCTCTTCTTTAGCAAAGCATATATGGTGGAAATAAGCTATCCCTACAGTACAATGGTACACCACATTCCATAGTAAACAAGCTACTCACACATAGATAAAGGACATCACCTAACCTATAATCCATAGAGGATATACAAAGGTTCAACAGTGAACATAGTACTTTATCATTTCATAGCAAGACATGAAGAACAAGAGGCCTGGCCAGTGGAAAAAACTAAAAATGAAGCACCTGGAGAACTTACTGGAGAACTGATCTGTCAGCATTAAAACTGGTCCATAATGGAGAATGCATTATGTCACAGAAGGAATATGCTCCCCAAATTTCATGCTCCTAGATCCAAGGGTTGGAGTTGAGTGTTGATCAGTCATTCTTCAATGTCAAGTACAATGGTACCTTAGTTTATGAGCATAATCTGTTCTGGAAACATGCTCATAAACCAAAATTATGGATTAATTTTGCATATCAAAGCGAGTTTTATCAATCATAAATCAAAGCAAGTCATATCTAGGAGCATATCAAAGTTTTCTCATATGTAATAATGGAAACTCCCATAAGTAATTATGCAACCCTTCTATATACGCTGAAGGGTTGCAGAGTGAATTGTCTGAGGCAACCCAGAATTCCAGGGTTGGGATGATGTTGGGTTGCCTCTTCATGCTTGCAGATTCTTCAGTGTTAAGAATATGGACAAAACAATGTTGCACTCCTTTTCGCTCTCTTCCAGTTTGAATGTCCAAAACTCAGTTCTTAGTAGGTGCCTTCATCATGGAAGAAACACCCTCCCAAAATTTAATGCTTCCAGAGCTGGTGGTTTTGGCTGGGCTTTGTGCGAGTCAAATCACCTTTCAATTTTATATCCAGTCATATAGAAATCAGAGGTCTCCAAATCCTGGCCCAGGAGCCAGATGTGGCCCTCAGTGAACCTCAATGTGGCTGTCAGCAAGACCCCTCTAACCAGCCCGTGGGCAAGCCCTGTACATTCTTATATGTAAACTTATTCCAAGTTTGAAATGTAAATTAGTTTTCTGGCCCCTGACACAGTGTCAGAGAGATGATAGGGCCCTTCTGCCAAAACATTTGGAGTCCCCCAATACAGATAAAAGACAAAAATCTAAGGAAATAAAGAAAAAGGCCAGAGAAACAAAACACAATTTGTATATTATTAAGTAATTACACAACGTACTGTGGGGTTGAATCTGGGAAAGTCTGGGAGATGACAGTTAAAGTAAAGGGAGTTGTCTGATGTTCCTCCTCCAGCCGAAAGCACAAATTGAATAGATAACAGCAGGAGGATGTTGCAATACTGGAAAGATGGAACATTCATATCTTTGGATTATCCATCTGGCTGATCGTGGTCCTCTGGACCTGTGTGGAGCCAGACTTGACCCCACTTGAGCTGTCTATTTGCAACTGCTTGCTGCCTCTGCAGCTCCTTGCCAAAGTAGGCATTCTAAGGCCCACAAAAGTCCAATACAGTAAAAAAAAAAGTCACTACTGGTTTCCCCCAAGAAATGATCTGGAACATGACTGCCGAAGGCACATGGAACACTGTTTTACTTTCCCACCGAGGTGGTACCGATTCATCTACTTGCATTTCCATGCTTTTGAACTGCTAAGTTGGCAGGAGCTGGGCGAAGGACAGCAGCTCACCCCATCTTGTAGGACCCAGGTTTCAAACCCTGGCCCTGCCTACTGTATGATACAGTGTATACACAGTAGGACAGTGCAGGATACCCTTTAGTGCAGATACAACTACTGCACTTCAGCCTGTGTGTTAGAGCCACAGTCAATTCCTTGGTGTTGACAAGGCTACACCTACTAAACTTCTACCTGTGTGTTGCCATAACAGTTGTCTTTTTGGTACAGGTGGGGCTGCACCTACAAAACTTCCCCTTCTCGTGCTACTACAATGTCATTAGAGCAGGAGGGGCTCCACCTACTGAACTACAGCCTGTGTGTTAGAGCCACAGCCAACTCCTTGGTGTGGGTAAACATCCCTCTTCTTTAGCACATCTATCCAACTTCTTCCTGTAGGCTGCAACCACAGTCACCCCCTGGGTGCAGGTGAGGCTATACCTGTCCTGGCACAGCCACGTCTTCTCCACAGAGGGGCGAGGCTACATCCACTGAACTGCAGCCTTGTGTTGCAGCCACAGACACCTGCAGGCTACACCTGTTGAACTGCTGCCTGTCATGGTCTCCATGGGGTGAGGCTGCACTTAACGAACTTCTGCCTATCAGAATCAGCCCCATTTAACAGCCCTCTTCCCGCGGCTCCCTCAGAGGCTCCACCTTCACCACCCCCACAATGACCCCCTTCTCCCCACCCACCCACCCACCCATGGGACCCCCCAGGCTCCCCCCTGTCCTCACCCAGCTCCAGCAGCTCCGCGGAGATGGCTTTTCCGATGCCGGTGCCCCCTCCGGTGACGATGGCAACGCGGCTGCGGAACAGCCCGGCCGCGAAGACGCTCCCTCGACCGCAGGACGCCGCCGCCATCTTAGGGAGGCAGGTCCAAAGGGCGCCTCCATTATAACGGTCAACCGTTGGAGGTGGTGGGGCCCCGCCCTCCCCTTTGGAACGTTCAGAGCGGGGCGGAGCCTGAAGAAGATGGGCCCATCCCTTTGATTTGGAACGTACGGTGTGGGCGGAGCCTGTAGCAGATGGTCACGCCCCTTTGGAACGTTCGGAGTGGGTGGAGCCTGCAGTATAGCGTCTTCGCTTTGGAAGGTTCAGGGCTGGGCGGAGCCAGAAGAAGATCGCCCCGCCCCTTTCGTTTGGAACGTTCAGGGGTGGGCGGAGCCTGCAGCATATTGTCTTCCCTTTGGAACGTTCAGGGAGGTGGGCGGAGCCTGTAGCAGATGACCACGCCCGTTGGGAACGTTCGGGGTGGGCGGGGCCTGCAGCATATTGTCTTCCCTTTGGAACGTGCAGGGGTGGGCGGAGCCTGTAGCAGATGGTCACGCCCCTTTGGAACGTTCAGATGGGTGGGCGGAGCTTGCAACACTAGCTAGGCCACGCCCCCTTGGCTCAAGCATTCCAATGGCTTGCAAAAAAAGCTCCTCCTATTGAGACAGAAGGAGGGAGGGGGCTGCAAGGGGGAGAGGCTGTTCTCTCCACCCCTCCTCTGCTCCTCCAGCACAAAAGAGCTGTCCCTGCCAGCTGCCTCCCCCCCTCTGCAGTGCATCTGGAGGAGCTGATGCTCTCCCCACCCCATTGACCCCCAGCAGCATTACAGCCCCAAAGGGGGCAGGGAGGGGGTGGAGGGAGCCAGAGCAGCCCCTGCACTCCAAACCCTCCAAGGAAAGGAAGGGCACCCACTTCCCCCCACCCCTCCCACACACTCCTGCAGCTCCAGCAGCTGTCCATCCATCCATTCATTGGAGCAGGAAAGAGAGCCATGCAGAGCCCTGAGCCTCTCCCAGAAGATGAGCTCAGCTGATGGATGGAGCCCTTGTCCCCTTGCAGTGCTTCTCCTCCCCTCCCAAGCAGAGCTCAGGATGGGAGGGGAGCCCCTTCCTTCCTTCTTTCTTTCCCTTCACCTGCCTGCTGGTGGAGGTGACTGAGCAAGCAAGTCCACCCACCTCACCTGGAGGACCAGCAGAGTACCCATCCCTCCACCCTCAGCCTCTCCAAGGTGTGGATGGACCTGATGCCTTTCCCCAGCACTTGCACTGCTCCTCCAGGCCTTGCAGAATCAGGTAAGCAGCTTAAAGTGGATCCTCGTTCCCTCCAGCATTAGGATCTGCATTAATCCATTTCCTCTCCTTGTGAGGTTGGGTGTTTTTCTTTCTCCCTTTGAATCAAAGCTTGGGATTTCTTTGCAGGTGTGAACCAGACGTTCTTCCTTTCACTGTACAACAGACAGAGGTGGCTGGTAAATCCCATTGAACTATCATGACTTAAAAGGCAGCTGCAGGTGATTCTTCTTCTAGTTTGTGGCTTATGATGAAATTTATTTCCAGACTGATCTATAAAGAAAGCAGCCACTAAACTAGCAGTGTCTCTGGTTTGTTGGGATTAAATACAGTGGTAGGGTTTTTTTTAGAACATTTTCCAATGCCCTAGGGTTTGGTATCTAATTTACCTTACAATCCAGAGTAACCACAGGAGCAGCACCTAAGAGACATTGCATGTACACATAGTTACTGCACCACCTGGTGAAAACCTATGGGAAATTCATATTGCAATCCAGAGTAAATTGTTCTTACACCGGAGCAAGGACTCTGGATTGTGCCCAAAAGCTGCAATCCTAAAGACACTTTCCTGGGAGTAAGACCCATTGAATACAATGGGGCTTACTTTTAAATAGACATGTTTAGGATTGTGCTCTTCGTGTGTCTTATTAAGCTTTTTTAAAGAGGTGATTTTTTAAAAACTCATGCTGCATAAATTTTATTGCTTTTAACAAATGTTTTTAGTCTGCATGTTTTAATTGTCTCAGTTTTTATTCAATCTAATTGTATTTTAAGTTGTATTTATGATCTATTTTAACGGTGTTTTATTGTATTCTTAATGTTAGAGCCTTGAGCTCCCTCTTGCAGGAGAGGAAAGGCAGGATATAAATTAAATAAATAAAAATAATAATAAAAATAAATAATAATAATAATAATAAATAATAAATATCTCAACAGGTTATATTTTTTGCAAGGAATCTCCAAACAAAACTGAAATAGAAGAAGACTATTGATAAAGTCAACTTTGACTGCAATCCTAATCTCCAGTTAGGCCAGCCTAAGCCCTGGCATAAGTGCTGTGCTGACCTGGGGGTGTCACAAAAGTGCATAAGACACAGGAGTATTCTGTAATACATAACTTTTAAAAAATATTTACTGGTACTTTAAAATACTGTATAAAATTGCATTTAGGTTCCTTGTTTAAGTTGCTCAAAAAGACACCAGTGACTCTTAGTGAAATTTACCCCCAAATCCAGAGTAACTATGGGAGCACGTAAGAGACATTATGTGCACCCATAGTTACTGCACCTCCTAATGAAAACCTATTGGAAATTCCTATTGTAATCCAGAGTATTGAAATCCACAATTGGTTGTGGAACCAATCTTCTGAGTTTCCATTATTTCCTATGGGAAAATCCACTTTGTATAAAGAACGCTTTGTAAGACAAACATGCTTCCGGAACAAATTACGTTCATCTTACAAGGCACCAATGTATTCTGAAAAATAGAAAAATCTGACATCCAAAATACTTCTGGTCCCAAGCACTTTGGGACCACACTTTTGGTAAAGCATGCCCAACCTGTATAAGGATTGTTTTACAGAGTGCATGAACTGAACATGTGAAGACCTTGGTAGTCCTATACAGTGTTTTTTTTTCCCTTGGGGGGTGAGGGGAAGGTGCTGTTACCCACCACAGTGGTGTAGCTAGATCATCCCCATATAACCATGACTGCTGGGAGGAAGGGAAGGTGGGAAAAGGTGCTTAGTACTGAGTAGTGGTTAGTACCTCCAGAGAAAGACCCCTGGTCCTATATAAATAATTAATAACAGTTCTTGAGATATTATCTGCAAGGGAGAGAAGGCCATTACCTTGCAATCAAATGTATAGAATCATAGAGTTGGCATCTAGTTCTACCCCTTGCCTGTAATAGGAAATCCTCCTGGAGCACTGATTTTCAGCCTTTTTAATTGCATGGCACACTAACAAGGCACTGAAATTGTCAAGGCACACCATCAGTTGTTTTTAC
The DNA here is from genome assembly GCA_030015325.1 of Cryptoblepharus egeriae. Taxonomy (NCBI): domain Eukaryota; kingdom Metazoa; phylum Chordata; class Lepidosauria; order Squamata; family Scincidae; genus Cryptoblepharus; species Cryptoblepharus egeriae. The sequence continues at coordinate 61,981,926 of JAREYC010000001.1, read as the reverse complement.
TATTGACAAGGCACACCAGGTTGTTCAAATCGCCCAATTTTCCTATTAATTGACCCTCCCCAAATTGGGCGTCCTGTTAATTGACCTTCCCCAAATTCCCATGGGGAATGTCTATGGCACACTGGTTGAAAATCACTATCCTAGAGCATTTCTATTGTTGCTTAAACATTTTGTCCTTTCTGTTACTACACTGTTGTTGTAAATGTTATCTTATCTATATATATAAAAGAGAAAAGTCACTCACTGACTCACTCACTCACTGACTCATCACCGCCCTGCCAAATCCACTGGGCCTAGAAGCATGGAATTTGGGGTGGATGTTCCTTCCGTGATGGAGGGGTGCACTAAGAACCGGTTTTTGGAAATTCCAACCGGAAGGGGGTGAAGAGGGGCGCAACGTGTTTTCCTCCCTATACTTTGCATTGAGAGTTGCTGACTCATCAACATTCCGCCCCAACTGCTGGGCCTGAAGCATGGAATTCTGGGAGGGATCCTTCTGTCACCTGAACTCCCACCAAGAACCCATGTGGAGAAATTTAACCCTTAGGCTGAAAAGGGGTGCAAAATGTTTCTGTCCTATACTTAACATGGGAGAATGACCAACATCCAGCCAATTTGGTGCTCGGTGCCTGGTGCACTGGGAATGTTGTTCAGAGGAAGAGGTTGCACTGGCAAGGCTGCTGCACATGGGGGGACTGATGCGCATGGGGGAACATTGGGCATGGGGGAATGTTGCGCATGGGGGGATGATGCGCCATAGGGTGTTGATGCGCCATGGGGGGATGTCGTATGGGGAAATGTTACTGTCGCAATGCGGGTACGCTTTTTGCTAGTTAAAAATAAATGAGTAAAAATAAATTCCAGTTTTGCTGCTGGAGGGAGAATGGCTGTGTATGGCTGGACGAGAAACGTGTGTTCTGAATGCCTTCCCTTGTGCACCTGGATTAGGAAACTGGAATGTTGGATATAGAGTGTATTCTGATTAGAAAAGTAGTGTTTGACAAGCCATCATTCATCTCTTGCATCAATTGAATCTTAAATAGTAAAGGAGTTGCCTATCGCTCCAGCGGTGATGTTGGCTCCAAGTGCTATCACTCACTTGGATTTTTGTTTGCACAGAACCAGAAAAATTGCCTTATTACCCTTTGGTGATAAGAGCTCTGGAGACAGCTTGGACATAAATTAGTTCATTATTACATGTATATTTCCAAGGCTGCAATCCTAAAGATACTTTCCTGGGAGTAAGACCCACTGAACACCATGGGGCTTACTTTTGAGTAGACATGGTTAGGATTGTGCTCTAGGACAATCAGGGTGTGTGTGAGTACGTAGGTGCAATCCTCAACAATTTTCTAGCTCAAAGGTAAGCTACGGTAGTGTAATGCAACTGAAATAAGGGAACAAAATTTTTTTACCTTCAGGCGGCCAAATGACTATCCCAGCTACAGGATGCAGCCCATACCCCACTGACATAGCTATCCCAGTAATGGAAGGTAGGTTAGGATTGTGCCCTGTGTTTGTTTAACTCCCACTTTTTCAGCTATGGATGAACTTGGTAGTTGGCTATAAAAAGGTTGGCCGCATGAAACTAGTTCTACATATCAAATACTTATGGAAGCATTTGTTGTTTTTCCCTCATGGCGGTTTAGGATTTTAGAAGTTCTGTAGGATTTGTTGTCTCAATGTGGAGATTTCCTATTTAGGTTTATTATCAGCTGCTTAACTGGAAGATGCTGCGTCTTTCTTCTTTCGGGACCTTCTTCCCTACCTTGGTGGTTTAACTAAATCCTGCTGACCATAGTAAGCAGGTAGGAAGATGGAAGAAAAAAGGACTGAGGATAAAATGGAGTATGAATGACTGCAGCCACCCTAAAAACAGAACCATATTTAATGGTATGGAGAATCTCCAGCTTGCAATGTGGCTACATTTTTTAAATGGCTCAGCAGCGGAAGTCCAAGAAAATTGATTTTTTTCAGAAAAAAGTAGAAATGATATGAGCCTCTTTTCCAACTGATATAAGGGATGAAAGTGCATAAATTACAATCATGTGCCAATTGGAAGAAATTGGCTCTTGGTTCTTTGCCCACTAAGTTATGCTTAGTGTAGCTATGTACAGTGTGTTGCTTCTACCTGTTGAGAAGCACCAGCTGTTGCATGAGTCATGAGATGCTGTAGGTGTTGCACTTAAAATACCCTCTGCTGCCTGTTGTTGTTTTTTCCCTCCTAACAGTTTAGGATTTGTTATATTTTCTTTTAATTGCCTGTCATGTTGTTATGACTTTGAGGCTGCACAGAGCTCAATTTATTGCTGTTGGCTGCCCTACATCTCTCAGACAGACTCTATAACACAGTTCCTTAATTAATCCTTGGAGAAACGCTAATCTGGGTTATGAAAAGCAGGTCTCCTACATTTAAAATTTCAGTTCTGCGAGAAAGCCACAGGTTCTCCTAGCTCAAACACAACATACTGCAAATACACTTTTGTAGATTAGAAGCATGAACCCTATGAGATGGCCCTCCTGTTAAGAAAAAGAATTGTTTGCCTTAATTTTTATTTTGGCTATGTTTCTTTTTAGTTCTTAACACTGGTCTCCCTAGGGGGATCTGGAGGTAAATGTCCTGAGCTGCACCCCTTGGGGCCTTCAAAATGTTGAAAAAATCACTTCCAGTTATCCCAGAAAACCAGAAGTACCTATTTTCAGGTAGGAGTAATATTTCCCTGGCCTGGCTCTTGCAGCACAAGATTAAAACATGGAGGTATTGGACTGCCTCCTCGCTGAGTACCTTAAGATGTTGGGAAAATTTTTTTTGCTGACTGGAGACTCACACCTAGCATCAGCAAAAGGATGACTACTTGTTTCCATCTTAACAACAAACTGGCCAATGCAGCCCCAAAGGTCTACCTGAATAACTAATTACTCACTTACGACCCTCACCCAAATATCTTGGAGTAACTCTGGTCCGGACTCTCTCTTATACCTAGAGAACATGTCTGCAAAAATTAATACCAGGAACAACATACTCCAGAAACTAAGAGGATCAAGACAGGGAGACTCAGCCTCTACTCTCAGAATATCAGCACTAGGTTTGGTCTATTTCACAGCAGAATACGGTGCCCCTTAATAGCTGCCACACTAGTAAGATCAATGCCAGACTAAATGATACCATGAGAATTATAAGCGAGTGTATAAAATCTTCTACTTGCTGGCTCCCCGTTTTGAGCCACATAGCACCACCAGCTCTACAAAGGCAGGATAACTTAGTGAAGGATTTCAACAAAATATGAGAAACCTACATCTTCCTGTGCATGCTGATCTTCCTCATCTATCAATTGGCAGGCTGAAATCCATGGAGCCCTCTCTGGCACTCGCACAACAGTATCCAACAACTTTAATAACATCAACACACAATGGAAAGCTAAATGGGCTGCTGAACAACCAGTTACAGACAGCTGCATAGAGGACCCTACACAAAAGGGGTCAGGTTTTGACCTGCCTTGCCAACACTGGTCAACCCTGAACAGGATCTATACCCAGGATGGTGTCTTTCAGGACTCACTGTTTAAAATGGGGTATTGCATCTACCCCTCCGTGTGACTGGTGCTCCTCAACAAAATATCCATCACATTGTGTTCAAGTGTCATTCAAGAACCTACACTGGCTTAATGTCTGACTTTTTCAATATGGACCATTCTGACCTTGAGTGGATGGAGGGGTCTGGATGTTAACATCTGATTTTATCATTAAAACATGTATGCTAAATAAATAAATATTAATTACAAGCAGGCTACCTGCTGCCTGCTCACAAGGAAAAGGAGGAAAATTAAGTTTTTCCTAGACACAATGCAAAAAAGAGAACATGTCCTGGAAAAACAGGACATAAAGTGGTACTGTATAGATTTTTTAAAAGTCAAATATTCACGGTGAGGGAAATTTTTTTCTGCAGACAGCTTTAACTGGATGCTTAGCATGACTTTAGTGCTGTCTTTTATGGAATGTTTGCCCTGGTTTAAAACGGATGTCCATGAATTAGGCCATTTTTTCTACCACAGCTGGGCAATAATCCAAGTAAACGGTTTCAGAATAGCTCCTTTTTGCTGATGATGCAAAACTCCTCTATTATAAAAATGTATCCAATCACCACTGGATACATTTTCCAGTAGTTAAATTTAACATTTTGTTTGTTATGTTGAACATTATTTTGGAGCTCTCATCCAGTGCTATTTAAGTAACACCCACTCTTGGCCCTCTTAAAAATCCTAATGTAAAGGATTTTTAAAACTACAGGCAACTTACCAGGTTGGAGACCAATAATCCAGTTTTTAATATAGGTTTTAAGAACAGGGGGGCATATTTTTAAAATCACTTACCCCCAAATCCAGAGTAACTACAGAAGCACATAAGAGACTTTACGTACACCCGTCATTACTGCACCACCTGGTGAAAACCTATGGGAAATTCATATTGGAATCCAAAGTAAGTTGTTTTTACACCGGAGCAAGGACTCCCCATAGTTGCTCTGGATTTTGCCCTTAATCTGTTGTACCCTTAATCCAAACATTTCATTATCGTTGTCTTTATAATTTGTGATTTGTTTGTTATATTGATTCACATATGCATACTGTTGTTTACATCTGCTTGATTAGCCATGTGGTTACTGTACTTTGGCTACAATCCTGAACTCACTTTCCTGGGAGTAGGCCCCCGTTGAATACAGTAGGGTTTACTTCTGAGTAGACATGCTTAGGAATGCACTCTTTGTATCATTTGGATTTCCTAAGGAACTCAGGATGGTTGTGTTTCTTCCCAACAACCCTGTGAGGTAGATTAAATATGTCCTTATACAGAGGTGCTATCATATCCTCAGATCCCTTCACCTTCCCTTATACAGAATTTGGTTTTGGAACATCTGAGAGGAACTGCAGTGTTTGTAATCATTCTAAAGGCCTTTCTTCACATTATATCTTTGACCATAATTGAGTTCTGCTGATCATAATATCTGCTGATATTAAATTTGGTACAGTGTGAATCTGCACCAATTCCACAGCAATGCTAAACCTTAATTGGTGCAAACTAAGAGTCCAATCCTATGCATGTCTACTGTTGGTTAGACATGTCCTACTATGTCCTAGACATGCCCTACAAATCCTACTATGGTCAATAGTGCTTATACAACCCCAGTGACTGATTTTTTCCAGTGTAGACCACTCTGTTCTTGAATGTCTGGATGGACTGGACATTAAGATCTGATTTACAATACTCCAGGAGTCTTAAATGGGGGGGTCAGGACCCCCTTGGGGGCTTGTAACTTCATTTCAGAGGAGTAGCAAAAAAGCTGGGTGCTGGAATCTGGCACTGGGCACTTTTAATAATGTCACTTCCAGCCATGACATTAGTTCGGGGGTGGGGTGGGGGTTCCCAGTCAGGTTGTCATTCTCAGAAGGGGGTCCTGATCTGAAATGCTCCAATACCACTGCTATAGTCCATGTGTGGCTGTGGGTGGTGCTAGTAGTTAAGACACTGTACCTCTTAACCAGCAGGCCAGGGTTCAAGACCTGAGTTGGCCCCACAAGACAGGGTGAGCTCCTGTCCTTAGCCCAGCTCTGCGACACCAGCTGGATCCAATCGTATTGGCTCTGCCTTTCCATTGGACTAATTCAGTGGCGTGGAGAGGGGGGATTTGCTGCTTGGGTAACAGCCTATCCTCCATAACGATCTAACCCAGGCTTTCGTGCTTCGCATGCAGCCTATGCAGCTCCAAGCACGATACCATAGTCTCTCAAGACTGACGGAGGCCTGCTTTTTTTTTTAGTACATGTATTGTATTCCATACACTAAATAAATAGTGCTTCCACTGAGAGGTGAGTGTGGATAGAATTGCAGCCCAAGTTTTCAATTTGATTGTTATCCAAGGAAAACCCTTATTGCCTTCGATGTTTTGATATTGAAAACTGTTTGAACGCCCAGTCCTATTCAACTTTCCACTGTAAATGCATCCACATTGCAGCCCAAAAGTAAGGGACTGTGATTGAGCTCCCCCTTTTCAGGGTACAACACATATTCCCTTGGCACCGCTGCACGAGTGCTAAAAAGTTGCATAGGATTGAAACTGATATTGTGAAATGAATATTGTGAGAAACTGAAACATGCCCATTTTGTTCCTTTCAACACAATACATGCAAACTAGCTACTGCCATGCCAGTTTACATATAGTGAAATATATAGTCTTGGGTGCTGATTAAAGATGTTGATATCTCCCCTGTGCAGTGTCTTATGAAATGACAAATCCTTTAAAGTGAATGCCTGCAGCAAGCCTTGAAAAGATCTGAAAAAAACATGGCATAGTAGTAAGTAGTCGGTATAGTAAATGGTCGATTCTGTACTTCTAAAAATTCCCTGTTTTCTTAGCAAACACTCTCTGGAGTTTTTGTAGTATGCTGTTGTTAGTTAACCTATAACCAACAGCTATTTCTGTAGTTCTCCCTGCTACTCTTTCATTCTTCTGTGTCTTCTTTCCTTCCCAATTATTGATGATTGAGGCTAGTTCTCATTACTTTCTAAATTCATATTCAAAGGATGAATGTGTAATAAATAACATATGTGAGCCTGTCCTTTGCCCTTGCTGGGAAACCAGTAACTTGCTTGCATTATCTTCCTAACCAAGTGGTCGGAGAATATCACGGATACCAAACGCAAGCGAGAACCAACCGTGAAAGCACAAACAACAATGGAACCTGTTACAAGTTATATGATATGAATATAAAAATAATCATTTAATACAAGAGTCCTGGAATTCATAAATCATACATCAGCTACCATGTATGACATTGGAGACACATTGGAGACACTATACTTCAAAAGTGCATACAAAGGAATTATCAGTCCTTAAATCCAAAGAGAGGCTGAAGGTGAATTCAAGTGGATTCAAGTCCAAAAGGATTCAAGTCCAAAGGCTAAGCTATGTGCAAAGAAAAGTTTCATGAGGCTACAAACGAATTGCTTCTGCTTCTGAAAAAGCTATATGTGAAACCCAGCCTTAGTCGATGCTGAGTCAGCAGAGCAACCTTCTTCACTTGAATTCAAGCAAAGCAACCTACTCCACTTGAATTCACCTTCAGCCTCCCTTTGGATTTAAGGACTGATAATTCCTTTGTATGCACTTTTGAAGTATAGTGTCTCCAATGTCACACATGGTAGCTGATGTATGATTTATGAATTTCAGGACTCTTGTATTACTGTATTGTTTTATACATTGATTTCCAATGTAGAGCAAAGCTCTCTGTAGGAAAATGCAGATACACGCTAATGTATAGAGGGAGTTAGTATACTTTTTTTGGTGGAGGGGACTGAGTACAGAGATTGGGTGGTCACTCTGTATATTTGCCAGCTCAGCACAAATAGGGAGTGGGGGGGAGTCGTACTGTGCTTTATAATGTACAATGCTGTAACTGTTGGTGTATGTATGAATGTGTTTATGCATGTGTGCATGTACGCATATATAACGTGTGTGTGTGTGTGCACAAAGACTCATATTCTGGTTTAATATTTATATTATCATTTTTACCAACTTGCTTGGACAGGTAATTGACCAACCATTTATGACTAATAAAGGTTTGTAAATGTATATAAGTACGTGTGTACAATGCAGTTTATTTGTGCATGTTTTCCCATGGGGCAGTTCTGCTAAAGAACATGAATAATGTGGCACTAAACAGTGGTGTTTATCATCACCCAACATTAGAGACCAGTACAAAACTCCCATGGTGGATCTCCTTCCAAATAGTTGGCAGTGTAATGCCCCAGGTGGTAGATGTGGTGATGCACCATTGCCTCACCTCTGCTGGGTTTTTTTGGCTATAAAATCTGTATTTTGATAAAATACAAATATTTTAGTGCAGTTTGTTTCACTGCGTTCTGCATTAATTGCATATCAAATGATATATAGCACGATAAAATTGTTCAAAAATACCAGAATTTTAAACATTTTGGCCAGTAGTACTGTCACCCCCACCCCATGCTGTCACCTGGTATCGATCACACCCCACTAGTGATACCACTGGCCCTAAGTTTGTTCACTGTGCAGAGGTTGGAATAGTACATGTTCTGTCTTTGTGGTTCATGGCAATGGGAAGCAACAGGTTAAATGGGGAGTATTACAAGTAACACTGAGAGCAGATATTGTCTTTTCCTCATAGAAAAGATGAACTTGACTTACGATGCAAACTCCCAGTGCCAAAATGATTGAGAGAAATTAGGCCAAATCTTTTTTCATGATATGCTTGCCAAATGTCCTAGGATTCTTCTTCATTTTAGCAAATGCATTTGGTTTACATGCCATAATTTTCTTTCATCTTTTCTCATTTTTAGGTTAAATATGAAGTGTGTTTGTCCTGTGCTGTGAAATGGATGCTGCTGTAAGCTTGAGCACTCTTGCAAAATGGTGGTAATGGCTCATAAGTACAGAAGAAGCTGACATATCTATATTGTATCTCACTAAGATGCCTAGTGAAAGGCTCCAAAGTAGCTGTGGGCTGGAAGAGGCTGAACCAAAGGAGAGCAAGGATGGGATGGAAAGTCCTAACCGTAACTCTTTACGAAGGGCTGTGGCTACAGCCGTGACCTTTGATGGAGAAGCCACCACAGAGAGAAGGAAAAGGAGAAAGAAGGAGCCCCGTCCAGAATCAATAATTGTCTATAGGTCAGGAAATGAGAACAAGGTGGAAGAAGAACAGGCTGGTGAGGATGGACGTGAGAGAAGTTCAGAGGAAGCCTCCAAGTTTCTGGGACATTCTATGGGCGATGGTAAGCGTCTTGAGTGTCATTCATGCTTCACTTCCTCCTAAGACATCACGGGGTTTGTGTGCATTCTTTAGCACTTGTTGAATGTGAGTCATTCTGTGGTATGTGTGTTTTTCTGCACTATGTGCACAGAAGTGTTTGTGCTTAATTGTCTGAAAAGCATAACTTTCTGCTTTTTCAATTGTCTGAAAAGCATAACTTTCAAATCTTGTTTGTGGTGTTACCTTGCAGCACAGGCCAAAGCATGTTTACTAAAAAAAAGTTTCACTGTGTGCAAGGAGGCTTATTCTAGGTGGTCCCTGAGAAGTGGACTGTGAGGCCTCAGGAGAAAAGCTTTGATCACTTCCAGCATCTCAGCAAGTGAGCTGTCTCCCATGGACCTCTCAAGTGTCTGCTGTGACTGTAGGTAGTCTACTCTTGACCCTCTCTGGTGGTCCAGCACTTGTTCAAGTTCAAGGTGTAGAAGGGTCAATTTCCCAACCTTTCTGATAGTCTGTGGCGCTCACTCAGTGAGATGCTTCTCCATGGACCACCAGAAAGGGCAGAGAATGGGTCCCCCACAGCTAGCATTTCCAGTGTCTCAGCAGTCGCCTAGTACTCTCCTATGGGCTACTGAATTGGATTTTTTTGTGTGGTGGGGATTGAGTGGGTTGCATATTATCTACAACAATTGCCTCAATGGTCTGTGGGCTCCATATTATCTACAACAATTGCCTCAATGGTCTGTCTGCTCTGGGTAGATGTAAGACTTTACTGCTAGCTAATTTTCTGCATAATTAATGTATATGCAAAAACGAAACTCTGCTTCAGTTTCTATTTTTTGTTAATTTGGTTTCTTTCTGTTCTTAGGTTCTTGGACTATGCCTTTAGACAGCAGATATGTTACATTAACTGGGACCATCACAAGAGGAAAGAAGAAAGGCCAGATGGTGGACATTCACGTTACATTAACTGATAAAGAACTGCAGGAGCTGAATAAGTCAAAAGAACCTCCCAAAGCAGAAGTCCCTGAAGGGAAAAAGGCATGTGAAGTTGGGCTAGATAAAGGCCCTCATGTCCTTCTCTGGAGCCTTGCCTGCCTCCCTGTCATTTTCATCATGTCTTTTGTGGTTTCCTTTTACTATGGGACCATCACCTGGTACAATGTCTTCTTGGTGTATAACGAAGAGAGGACCTTCTGGCACAAGATTACCTTCTGCCCCTTCCTCATTATCTTCTACCCCATCATTATCATGGTGGTTTCCTTTTCTTTGGGTCTCTACACAGCAGTGACTCAGATCTCCTGGGCCTTTGGGGATTGGTGGCATGCTGTGAGGGATATGGAGAAAGGGTTCTGTGGCTGGCTGTGCAGCAAGATGGGCCTAGAAGACTGTTCACCATATAGCATTGTGGAGCTGTTAGATTCTGACAACGTCTCAGGAAGCCTGTCTGCTAAAGGCTCTGCGCAGGGTGAAGAGATTTCAGCTGTCTGAACTTTTGATTTTTCTTGTGATGTTTTCACATTCATATGTATCACAGATAGGGTTGCCATTATTCTCTTTCACAAAATCAGGACAGGACCTACTGTCCCATTTGCTAGTAAGTGAACACAATCCCCCCAAAACTGGGATTGTATCTGTTTTTCAGGACATATGGCAACCCTAATTACAGAGGTATCTACAGTGATACTGAGACTTGAGTATACTCATCAGTATGCTCAGTTAAGAGAATAGTGTCTTTGAATTAAGATTTTAAAAGTCAAAATAAAGGTAATTGTATAGGTATTCCCAAGCTCATGGCTCATGAAAACCATCTTACTTCAGGATGCAGGGGAGAAGTTGAAAATTTGAGTGTTTCTCTCTGTCAAAGACTATCCGTAGATGGAAAGCTACTATGTGCCAAGAGCATTAACCTATTTATCTTGATTTGCTAATAATCAATATGGTGGAGCATTCAAATCCAGTTTTCCTGCTCCTCCCTTTTCACAACTTCAGTCTGAGAAACTTTGAAGGACTGTACCACAAGGTTTTTCTAAATATCTGTCAGCTTGGATCCAGTTTGTATCACTTCAAACTGCAGGTGGAGGATTGTGTCTAAATGTTTCCTTACCAAAAAGCAAAACAAAATCAATTCTGTGGTGTGTGTGAGCGAGAGAGAGACAGTAGCATGCAGTTGAAAATGTTAGGCTGAAACCTCATCTTGGACATTCTCATCTTCTATGTGCAGGGATTTTATTGTAAGTGTTCATAAATATTCAGATATTCGTCTCCACCTTTATCAAGTGGCACATTCAATGAAAAGCATTATCTGTTCTGTTACATTTGTTTAATAAACCGACCCTCAGATTCTTAAACGAACACAAGGCATGTATGTGTGCCAGGCAAAAATCAATCAGGGTGCAATCCTAACTTAGGCTGGTCCAACTCATTGGTCTTCCCATTCCCTTTGTGAGTTAGGGAGGCAAGCACATATCTGCGTACTGGCCTAACCCACCACCAGGAGTGGCACAGAAGTGTCTTATGGCACTTTTGTGACACCCCCGGGTCAGCACAGGACTTGTGCCAGGGCTTAGGCTGATTTAACTGCAGATTAGGATTGAAGTCTCAATCTCTTATAAAATGAACACTTATGGCTGGCTCATGCTATTGCTGGTTGACTCAGTGTTTCTTGTTGGATTTTACTAAAGTACATCTTTTTGTGCCAAACTTCCTGTTTTATTGAATTGCTCAGTTGGCAGGGAAGTTGAAAGGGAATGTGAGCCAAAAGCTTCCTGCTTTTGCAAAATGGATCTTGCCAATGTCCTCTGGTTCATATCTGTCTTTTCTTGTGCTGAAGAGCATTAGAAGGAATGGGGCTGTTTTGCAAACAGAAGGTTCCTGGTTTAATCTCGGGGACCAACAGCAGTTTCTGGTACATCTTTTCAACTGCCAGATACTATGAATAATGGTAACAACGGGAAAGGAATTTGCTTGACAGTAAGTCCCACTTATAAAACAGAACCCCAGACACAATTGCCGATAGCCTGGGGTGGGGTCGGGTGGCACTAGGGTTCACGTTACCCGGTGCGGGAGGCCAGCGTATCACCCCCATGCAGTGGGCAGGGCAACAACCTGGGTGGTGTGCATGGTTATGTGCCATTGCTCCACTTCCGTTTGGTTTTGGCCACACATTTTAATAGAATATATATATATTTCAAAGTGGTTTGTTCGATTACATTCTGCTGTAAATTTTGCATCCAGTGGTATGTAACATGATGGGATTATTCCTAAAAATCATGATTTTTAGCCATTTTGGTCACTAGTGGTGTCACCCCCTCAAGGGGTGACAACATAGTGCAGGGTCTCAAACTGTCTAGCATGGGACCCACTTTTTAGAGGGACAATCTGTCCAGGATGCACCAGAAGTGATGTCATGGCTGGAAGTGACATCATCAAGCAAATTAAAACAAATAAATGTAAATACATTGAATCAAGTGAATAACTTCAACCCCCACCCACGCCAAAAAAAAACTCAGTAAAATTTTGACCATATGTTATGACCATATGTCATAACTGGAGAGAGGAGAAGCCCCCCCCCCCATGTAGGACACCTAAGAAAAGTGCAGAGAATTACAAAATAAAAGCTAAAAACCCTCATTTATATTGCTTCCATGTGGTTAAAGACTAACAGTACAATCCTAAGCATGCCTACTCAAAAGTAAGTCCCACTGAGTTCAATAATATTTACTCGCAGGGTTGTGTGATTAGGATTGCAATCTAAATTAATAAATATTACATTTAAAAATATTTCATATAATTTAATATATATAATTTATGAATTCCAAGCAGGCTAGAGTCAGATTGATCATATGTCATAATCAAAAAAGAGGACATGTCACCTCCAAAATACCAGGGACGTCATAAGGGTTCACATGCGAGTTTAAAACATACATACATACATAAATATATACAACTTTCAAGAGGTTAATTTAAACACTATATTGATTATTGTTGAATTTAAAAATATTAAATATAATTTATTACTTATAATTTATGAATTACAAGCACACTACATGATGCCTGCTCACAAGGAAAAGGAGGAAAATGAAGATTTTTTTTTCCAGGACACAAGGCTAAAAAAGAATAAATGTCCTAGAAAAAGAGGATATTGATTAAAAAAAATAAAAGTAGCCTTAAAACCCCCAGAGGGAGGAGGACATGGCTAGAGGGGAAGGGAAATTAGTACTATTATCCAGCTTTACAAATAATTATTTTTAAATTCCCAATACCTGCCAAGTCAGTGTTGGAGTCTGCCTTCTGGAGCACAGGTTCCTGGGATCAGGGCCATTCTGTAAGACTTGCACTCCCTGCACTGACCATTTACACCAGCCAAAGCACGCCTGCCTACTTGTCAGTAAACACAGCTGTGCATTTTCATTTCAATGGACTTCAATGCAGAGGGTAAGGTTAGGGGAGGGAACTTCCTCCTGGGATGGTTTGTGGGGACTAGTTCTTGGATCAGAACCCGTCAGGCTTCCTCTCAGCCTAAGACTAAGGCGTGATATGCAAATTAGTCGCCATATGCAAATTTGGGGGTTTTGGGGGCTTTTTTGTTTTTTGGCCATAACTTTGGCTAGGAAGGTACTATCTGAAAACGTTGCATTGGACTTTGTTCTCCAATACAAATCCAATGACATATGGCGTTATGGGGTAGCGTGCACCTTCGCCAGGGTGACCAGATGCCAAACCCAACATTCCTGAATCCCAAGGCCAAAATTCCTACCCACTTAAAAAAATTGCCAAAAATGTTTTTTTTTTATATTTTTGGGGTTTTGACCCAAGGATCTCTTTGGGTCAGAAGAGGGCAGGGTGACCAGATGTCATAACTACAAGAGGAAAATTCCCTTCAAAATTTAGAACACCCAAGAAAAATGTAGGACACAACAAAAAGTTAAAATACAGTATATATATTGTTTTCATGTTGTTAATTTAAATACTATTTCACTTACTAAATTTAAAAATATTACATGTTATGTATTAATTGCTAGAAGGCTACAAGCTGCCTACTCACAAGGAAAAGTAGGACAATGAAGATTTTTTTTCCAGGACACAAGGCTAAAAAAGAGAATATGTCCTAGAAAAAGAGGACATATGGTTGCCAAAGAAGTGGGGAAGCTGAATAATGCAAGCTCTGTCAAGTCCTATTGCTGTTTTGTCTTGTCTCATACACATTCTCACTGTCCTTTCCCCTTATTGAAGTACACGCATTAAGTAATCACACATATTAAGTCAGTGGATTTTCAACATTTTTCATCTCACAGCACACTTAAGGTCCTGAAATTGTCAAGGCACACCATCAATTGTTTTTACTATTGACAAGGCACACCAGTTCAAATACCCCAATTTTCCTATTACTGAATGTCAATCTCCAAGTTCCCGTGGCACACTGTTTGAAAATCACTGTAATCACAAATTGTAAGTACATGTAATCTTTGTTGAAAGGTGTTCAACACAGTGTTAGCTGTAACATCAGACTCAATGCTTGGGTAGGAAGCCGGTCATAAATAAATCAATTGTATAAAGGACCGAATAGTGTACAGTCGGTGAGATGCACTGTGAATAAGTGTATTATTTACTGTATGTAGATACTTAGCACAAGTCTTATGCACAGAGAATATGATGGGATGGGGAGGAGTAGGGTAAAGGTTGATAACATAAAAATCTATAACCAGAGTGCCCTGTTTTTCAGTCCATATAGGGCAAATAGGGTACTATTTGGGGTTGGGAATTTTATGCTGTCTGCATATATCTATTTTCTATTTTGATATGCGCTGCTGGGCCTTTTTCTTTCATAGTATTGTCAGTAGTGAAGCTACTGATTTCTGTGAAGTGTAGAGGGCTCAAGTGCTGGTGCTATTTGTATTTGCCTTTGGTATGCCTTTCTAAACTCTAGATTCTTTCTCTGTGATGCAGCTTTAGTTGCCTATTGCTGCAAAGTGTCTGTCAGGCTTATTAACTTGATTAAAAGCCATGCTGTAGTTGAAAAGCACAATGTTTTTTTTTTCCTTCACTCGTGAGTAATGGCTGATTGGGTGCATACAGATGTCATATTGCTTTCCAAATCAAACACAGAAAGACCAGTTTTGTAAGACCAATTTTGCACACGGGGCCCCTATATAAGCAGATCCCATATCCACTTATCTGTGGGTTGGCTCTGGGCACCCGTACTGCATGCACCGCCACATTCACTCCTCCCAGAGTGAAGGGGACCTACATACCTGAAGGAGAGTCTGGGCTCAGCATAGGCCAAAGACGTCCATCCCCAGCCTCTGCCAAGTTCAGACTGAGCCCTGAAGCTCAAAATATGTGACTTCCAGTTTCATGAAGAAATTGGAAGTGATATTTTTAATTATGAGACAGTGGGAGGCCCAGCAAACCTTTGAGGGCTCCACATCCTCCTTCTGGAGTAGATTTGCAATTTGGGGGTGAGTGTGGGAGAAGATCAAGTGTATTTTTCCCATTTTTAAAGTTAATATTTCTGTGTTCATTTGATGCCCAACTTAAAAATCTGGACATCCTATTTGAAGCACGGGGGATGACAATATTGAAAACTTATAAATTAAGTGTATTGCTAGGTTTTTGCCACTTATACTATAAAGGAATAAGTGAGCTAGTGGCTTGCTTTTCAGTGTCATATCTATATGCACAATTATTATCTTGCTGGATTTCCCCAAAGAGGTTTTGTAGCTGAATGTTGTAGTAACTCTCATGTTGGTAACGTGAACCTTAACTAATTACCTAATATTTATTTAATTTCTGTCTCTCTATATGGATTCAAAGTGTACCATTGTTCTCCTTTGCTTGAATTGTATTAAAGACCCCCATTCAGTGCTGTGGACAATGGCTTTGTATTTATAATTTTTCTCTCACTCTTTTTGTGATCCTGTCACCCTTTTTTTACACCATGGTCTCTTTTTCAGCAGTTCGGCATCAAGATCTAGACTTCATTGATTTGTGTATTCCTTGATTTGTCATATCAATCCTATGCATGTCAACTTGGATAAGTCTGAGTCTCATTGGGGTTTACTCTCAGGAAAGTACAGGATTGAAGCTTAATGAATTGAGCGCTAAAAAGGGCTCTGGGTGGCACAAGTGGTTACGATACTGCGCCTGTTAACGAGCAGGCCAGGGTTCGAGACCCGGGTCGACCCCACAAGACAGGGTGAGCTCCTGTCCTTAGCCCAGCTCTGCGACGCCGGCTGGATCCAATTGTTGGATTGTGGGACTAATTCAGTGGTGTGGAGGGGGGATTTGCTGCTTGGGTAACAGCCTATCCTCCATAGCAATCTAACCCAGGCTTTCGTGCTTCACATGCAGTGTATGCACTGCCAAACACGATACCATAGTCTTTCAAGACTGATGGAGGCCTGCTTTAGAATTGAGCACTAATCCTATCACTGTTACATTTTCATCTGCAGGACCTCAGCACAGGTTAAGCCACATCAGGAACATAAGTAACCACACACAGCAGATTTTATTCATCAAGACTGTGGGCAAAATCCAGAGTAACTATGGGGAGTCCTTGCTCCGGTGTAAGAACTATTCTGGATTCCAATATGAATTTCCCATAGGTTTTCACTAGGTGGTGCAGTAACTACAGGTGCACGTAAAGTCTCTTATGAGCTCCCGTAGTTACTCTGAATTTGGGGGTATGTCAGCAAAATCTGTCTTTGATTACTGTAATACAAGTGCCTACCAGCATCGGTTTTTTCCCCCTAGGACTAATTTTTTTGCTGTTTGTAACATTCATTGTTAAAGGGCTGATCACAACATTTCTGAAAATGTCCCTTTGTTAATTCTGGAAGTTTTAAAACCTGCTTATGAAAACAATAAGCAAACCACTTCTCTTCCTTAATTATTCTCCCCCAGGTGTGAATGTGTGTAAGCATTTACAGTTAATGCTGGTACAGCATTAATACTGCAATGCTTTGACTTTCGCTCCCTTGACTTTCATCACTTTGCTCTTTTTGCGGTTTTCAGTTACAACCATGTTTCAAATTTCATCCATGTTCTTACCTCGTTAGTCATACTTCCATGACATTTGTCAGCGCTGTTATGTTTCATTTCTCTTTTTATTTAGGTTTTACATGCAGTTGCATGTGTTGTATAGTTATTTATGTTTTCTGCCAGCCAAAATAAATTTACAAGTCAAAAAAGGCAATGTTTTGACATTCATCCAATTTTTTATTTTCATCCATGTTCTGGTCCATAATCAGACAAAAGTGCATTACTGTAATATCACTATCAGCAAGAAGAAGGAAACTTCAACTAGTGCTTCCTAGTCTATACATTAATACTTATGTGATAAACCACTCAAAACATGGGAAGAAGGGGGCAGTGTTTCCGATCTATACTGAAGCACATCAATAGCTATTGGTTCTCTTTCCACTAGTCTAGAAATATTGCCTGACCAGAATTAGCAATCTGAGCCTGAGTCTATACTTGGACAAAATTTACTAGACTTAGGGCACAATCAGAGTAAGGGCAGTGAGGAAAGCCCTAGCTGGGCTGCCCCAACTATTCTGAATCCAGAGCAGAAAGTTATGCTGCTTCCAGAGTCAGGAAGCCTGGGCTGTCCTACCTGCTCCAGAGCATGTTCAGTAGGCATAAAGTCCATGACATCTAGGGAGGGCTTGCTCTTGAGGAGACCCTCCTCAGATCACACTGAACAAGGATCAGCTGTGGTGCCTGCCTTCTAAGGAGTCCCTGATGAGACTGCCAGCGCAGTCTACAGTGAATACAAAAGGGTTCTTGGAGTGGCCTGCTGTATCCCCAGTTTAGTGGGCTGCCGTAGTTGTGCCATATCCTGAGGTTGAGAGGCAGGGGTTGATAAATAATTATACTTTTTCATGTGCAGCTAGTGCCTGCTGAGTATCTTTTCATCCAATGCTACAACACCATTATCCTCTAACGGAAGTACTGTACAGTAGTTAAGAGGCTGCAGTCTTGCCTGAGAAATGTTGCCTTCTAGGTTTGCCTTCCACTCAGATGGTAGAAGTAAATTATGATACATTAAGCTGAAACCTCTGTAGGAGAACTAAAGCTGCTAAATAGTAATGATGAACTGCAGGTGGTCCCCTGAAGTGTAGTTTCAGTTCACAGTTCTAAGCAGATGTTCCGGGAAAACTTCTAAGAGCAAAGCAGGAATGTAGTAGAAATCTATTCTATATTGGTGTGGATAGGCTCAGAAAATTGTGTTTCAACGTATACACGTCCAAATCCCAGATTAAGTTGAGAACTTGTAGCTTGTTCAGTCAACTTGCAAAGTTGCTGGTGTTGTTTCCCTTCCCCCTTCCTACTGTGTCTTAATAACTTTGGGAATTCTGAAAAGCTGAGAAAAGCGGATTAGTGACACAGTACATTTTCTCTCCATGCTTCTGAGTTTTATCTAAAACTAGCAAAAAGCACACCCGCGTTGCGGGAGTAACATTTCCCCATACGTCATCCCTGCACGGTGCATCAACACTCCATGCACATCATCCCCCCATGCGCAACTTTTCCCAATGCACAATTTTCCCCGTGCACAACTTCCCCTCATGTGCACCAACCCCCATGCGCAGCTTCCCCATGCGCATCATCCCCCAATGTGCAACTTTCCCCAGTGCGCAACTTCGCCCCATGCGCAGCATCCTCGCCAGTGCAACCTCTTCCTCTGAACAACATCCCTCCAGTGCACCAGGCACTGAGCACCAAACTGGCTGGATGTTGGTCAGCCTTGCATGTTAAGTATAAAACAAAAACAGGTTGCACCCCTTTTCAGCCCCTGAAGGGTTAAATTTCTCCACATGGGTCCTTGGTGGGTTTAATGTCACAGAAGAAACTCCATCCCAGAATTCCCTGCTTCCAGGCCCAGCAGTTGGGGCGGAATGTTGATGAGTCATCAATTTTCAATGCAAAGTATAGGGAGGAAAACGTGTTGCGCCCCTTTTCACCCCCTTCCGGTTGGAATTTCCCAAAACTGGTTCTTAGTGGATCCCTCCATCATGGAAAGAACACCCACCCCAAATTTCACGCTTATAAGCCCAACGGTTTTGGCTGGGTGTTGATGAGTCAGTGATGATGATGAAGATGCCTTTTATATAGTAGGCCTCCGTCAGTCTTGGAAGACTATGGTATCATGCTCAGCACTGCATACGCTGCATGCGAAGCACGAAAGCCTGGGTTGGATTGTTATGGAGGATAGGCTGTTACCCAAGCAGCAAATCCCCCCTCTCCACGCCACTGAATTAGTCCAATGGAAAGGCAGAGCCAATACGATTGGATCCAGCTGGCGTCGCAGAGCTGGGCTAAGTACAGGAGCTCACTCTGTCTTGTGGGGCCAACTCAGGTCTTGAACCCTGGCCTGCTGGTTAACAGGCACAGTGTCTTAACTACTAGCACCACCCGCCTTTTATATATGGAGATGAGAAACACAAGTCACTGTCCATCTATACTTTTTTTGCATTTCAGTAATGTTAGAAGTTGCTAAGTATCCTTGATTTTTAATTGGCTTTTCCTCTTTTTTTTCTTATAAAGTTTTACTTTTTAGCTGAGTCCAGATATGAAATCTCAGCAGGTTCTTGTGCAAGTCACTCTCTTTTGGTTTGAGCTTTTTTCAGATATGGCAAGCAACAACAGTGGTGTAACAGCAAGTATCTCAAATAAATAGTTTACTCGGGGACGTGGTGAGTAGTTGAGTTGACATATATTTGGGGCATTCTTAAAGAGAGATCTGGCCCACAGGTCTAACAGGCAGCTTCCTACCCTCATCAAACATTCTGACCCTGCTAAACCCATGGTTTCATTCTTTAGAATTATAATAGTGGGAAGCAAAGCAATAATTGGCTGTGAAAAATCATGTCAGGAAGCACCTTTACTTACATCTTTTGTTTCACGTTGCCTAGTTTTCCCCATGACAGCCTCAGAAAATTCAAAAAGATCATTATTTAATTAATGAAATATTATTTTCATTGCTAGTTTTCCTCTTTTTCCTTTCTGAGTGGGGCGTGGCCCCTGTTGTCTCTAGAGTTTCCTTCCTGTGAGAGAGGAGGTGCTCTCTGGGACTCATGGTGCTGGTTTTCCTCTTTCTTTTGAGTGGGGGGAGGTCCCTGTTGTTCCTAGAGTTCCCTTCCTGTGAGAGAGGTGTGGGTGACTGGGACCCATGGTTCTGGTTTTCCTTCTCTCTTTTGAGTGGGGGGAGGTCCCTGTTGTTTCTAGAGTTTCCTTCCTGTGAGAGAGGAGGGGCTCTCTGGGACTCATGGTGTTGGTTTTCCTCTTTTTTTTTTCCCCTTCTCTCTTTTGAGTGGGGGGAGGTCCCTGCTGTTTCTAGAGTTTCCTTCCTGTGAGAGAGGAGGGGCTCTCTGGGACTCATGGTACTCGTTTTTCTCTTTCTTCCTTTTCTCTTTTGACTGGGGGGAGGTCCCTGTTGTTCTAGCGTTTTCTTCCTGTGAGAGAGGAAGGGCGCTCTGGGACTCATGGTGCTGGTTTTCCTTCTTTCTTTTGAGTGGGGGGAGGTCCCTGTTGTTTCTAGAGTCTATAGAGTTTCCTTCCTGTGAGAGAGGAAGGGCGCTCTGGGACTCATGGTGCTGGTTTTCCTTCTCTCTTTTGAGTGGGGGGAGGTCCCTGTTGTTTCTAGAGTTTCCTTCCTGTGAGAGAGGAGGGGCTCTCTGGGACTCATGGTACTCGTTTTCCTCTTTTTTTTTTTTTCCTTCTCTCTTTTGAGTGGGGGGAGGTCCCTGCTGTTTCTAGAGTTTCCTTCCTGTGAGAGAGGAGGGGCTCTCTGGGACTCATGGTGTTGGTTTTCCTCTTTTTTTCCTTCTCTCTTTTGAGCGGGGAAGGTCCCTGCTGTTTCTAGAGTTTCCTTCCTGTGAGAGAGGAGGGGCTGTCTGGGACTCATGGTACTCGTTTTTTCTCTTTCTTCCTTTTCTCTTTTGACTGGGGGGAGGTCCCTGTTGTTCTAGCGTTTTCTTCCTGTGAGAGAGGAAGGGCGCTCTGGGACTCATGGTGCTGGTTTTCCTTCTTTCTTTTGAGTGGGGGGAGGTCCCTGTTGTTTCTAGAGTCTATAGAGTTTCCTTCCTGTGAGAGAGGAAGGGCGCTCTGGGACTCATGGTGCTGGTTTTCCTTCTCTCTTTTGAGTGGGGGGAGGTCCCTGTTGTTTCTAGAGTTTCCTTCCTGTGAGAGAGGAGGGGCTCTCTGGGACTCATGGTGCTGGTTTTCCTTCTCTCTTTTGAGTGGGGGAGGTCCCCGTTGTGTACAGAGTATCCTTCCTGTGAGAGAGGAGGGGCTCTCTGGGACTCATGGTGCTGGTTTTCCTTTTTTTTTTTCCCTTTCTTTTTCCTTCTCTTTTGAGTGGGGGGAGGTCTCTGGTATGCCTCAATGTTTGCAGCCTTTGTTTGGAATTGGAGCAGTGCACTGGTCTTACCCTGCTGGTTGCTTGTACGGGAGGGGAGATCTGCATTGCCTCTGGTAGTGGAGCACGAGACTGAGTGTGATGTGAGGATCAAGCATGCGACTGTATAAATCATGAGAGTGAGTCCTTATCAAACCTACCTAGGAGAAGGAAAACTCCCACTAAACCTCCGCTGCCTTGCGGCTATACCCATTCATGGGAAAGGCTTCAGGAGAAAACCTCGAGGAAAAATCCGGAGCCGGAGTCCCGAAAGCAGTTCGTGACTGTGTTATAGTCATGTTCTGGTAACTCCTGCGACGCAGCTGGAACCAATCGTATTGGCTCTGCCTTTCCATTGGACTATTTCAGTGGCGTGGAGAGGGGGAATTCTCTGCTTGGGTAACAGCCTATCCCCCATAAAAACATACCCAGGCCTTCGTGCTCTGGAGAGGTACTCCAGCCTCGCATACAGCGTGGAAACAACACGGGAAGTGGCAGTTACCGGTTATAAGTCGCTGCTCGATTGGCGAAGAGCTTGACGCCAGGGGTTACTTCCGACGGTGGGAGAGGTCATCGTGCCTCATTGGGCAGCTATCGCCCGCCTTAAGCTGGGCAGCCCCCAGCCAGTAGGATGCTGCCTCGCCACGGTCTGTTAACCTCACTGGGTGCGTGGGGTTTAGGGTGAAAACCGACAAGCAGATCGACAACTCAGCACCATGCAACAAACATAAGAAAACCTCAGCCCTTAAGTTGGGCACCTGGAACGTTCGGACAATGACCCCCGGCTTTTCTGACGACTTGCGAGAATTGGATGATGTACGTAAGACAGCTGTCATTGATATGGAGCTGAGCAGACTGCAGATGGACATAGTTGCCCTTCAAGAGACAAGGCTGCCAGACTCAGGATCTATTAAGGAGAGAAATTTCTCATTCTTCTGGCAGGGAAAGCCATCAAGTGAGACTAGGGAATATGGAGTTGGCTTTGCAGTTAGAAACACCCTACTTGGCTCCATTATCCCACCTACTGGAGGAAGTGAAAGAATTCTGTCTCTGCAGCTACAGACATCAGTAGGGCTGGTCACTCTTATTAGTACATATGCACCAACACTATCATCTTCAGCAGAATCCAAAGACAAATTCTATGATGATCTGGCTGCCACTATCAAGAAAATCCCTGAGAAAGAACCATTGTTTATCCTTGGTGATTTTAATGCAAGAGTTGGATCTGACCATAGTTCTTGGCCCGCTTGTCTAGGTCATTTTGGCATTGGGAAGATGAATGAAAACGGCCAACGCCTGCTAGAGTTTTGCTGCTACCATGATTTTTGCATTAGCAACACATTCTTTAACACAAAGCCTCAACACAGAGTGTCTTGGCAACACCCTAGATCGAAGTATTGGCATCAGCTTGATTTGATCCTCACCAGGCGCTCCAGCCTTCCCAACATTAAGATCACACGTAGCTATCAGAGTGCTGATTGCGATACTGACCACTCCTTGGTGTGCAGCAGAGTAAAACTGCAAGCAAAGAGGCTGCATCACTCAAAGAAGGAAGGAAGACCACGAATTAACATCAGCAAGACCCGCAGTCTGGAAAAAGTGTTGGAATTTGACCAAGCACTTGAGGAAATCCTCCCAGGCCCGGCTGAGGCAAACGCTTCTGAACAGTGGGAACATTTCAAGAATGCTGTTTATACTACCGCCTTGTCAGTTTTTGGTAAGCAGGTTAGAAAGACAGCAGATTGGTTTGAAGCCCACTCGGAGGAGCTGACACCAGCCCTTGAGGAAAAGAGGAGAGCTCTAACTGCATATAAAGCCTGTTCTAGTGAGCGCAACCTTCAAGCCCTGCGAGTCGCCCGTAGCAAAGTCCAACAGATTGCCAGGAGATGTGCTAACAATTATTGGCTGCAGCTTTGCTCTCAGATCCAGGTAGCAGCTGACACAGGCAACATCAAGGGGATGTATGATGGCAGCAAGCAGGCCTTAGGTCCAACAGTGAGGAAATCTGCCCCGCTTAAGTCCGCTACAGGTGAGGTCATCCAGGACCGAGCACAGCAGATGGCACGCTGGGTGCAGCACTACTCTGAGCTATACTCCAGAGAAAATGTAGTAACTGAAGAAGCATTAAACAACATTGAGTGCCTGCCTGTCTTGGAGGAGCTCGACAGTGAACCAACTTTAGAAGAACTAAACGAAGCCCTGGATTCCCTTGCTTTTGGCAAGGCACCGGGGAAAGATAACATCCCTGCTGAAGTTCTGAGGTGCTGTAGAGGGACCATTTCCACTGAACTGTACAAGATATTCTGCCTCTGTTGGAGGGAAGGTGGAGTACCACAGGACATGAAGGATGCTAATATTGTCACACTGTACAAGAACAAAGGCGACAGGGGTGACTGCAACAACTACCATGGCATCTCTCTTCTTAGTGTTGTAGGGAAGCTGCTTGCCCGTGTCATACTGAAGAGGCTTCAGGTGCTTGCAGAGAGAATCTATCCTGAATCACAGTGTGGATTTCGAGCCAACAGGTCCACCACTGATATGGTATTTTCCCTTCGACAGTTGCAAGAGAAATGTAGGGAACAAAGACAGCCACTCTTTGTAGCCTTCATAGACCTTACAAAGGCTTTTGATTTGGTTAGGAGGGATGGCCTTTTTAAAATCCTCCCCAAGATTGGATGCCCACCTCAGCTCCTCAACATCATCAGGTCCTTTCACGAGGACATGAAGGGCACTGTAGTTTTTGATGGCCTAACATCAGATTCCTTTCACATCTGAAGTGGAGTGAAGCAGGGCTGTGTCCTCGCACCAACTTTATTTGGGATCTTTTTTGCAGTCATGCTGAAGCATGCTTTTGGAAACGCAACAGGGGGAATCTATCTCCGGACCAGATCAGACGGAAAACTCTACAATCCTTCCAGACTAAGAGCAAAGTCCAAAGTCCAGCCGAAATGCTTGCGGGAGTTTCTCTTCGCCGATGACGCTGCTGTTACTGCTCACTCTGCCGAAGACCTTCAACGACTTATGGACCGTTTTAGCAAAGCCTGCCAAGACTTTGGACTAACAATCAGTCTGAAGAAAACACAAGTCATGGGTCAGGGTGTGGACTCACCTCCCTGTATCACAATCTCTGAACATGAACTGGAGGTTGTCCATGATTTTGTGTACCTTGGCTCAACTATCTCTGACACTCTCTCCCTAGACTCTGAGCTGAATAAACGCATTGGTAAAGCGGCTACTACATTCTCTAGGCTTACAAAGAGAGTATGGCTTAATAAGAAGCTGACGGAACATACAAAGATCCAGGTCTATAGAGCTTGCGTCCTGAGCACACTCTTGTACTGCAGTGAGTCTTGGACCCTTTATGCATGGCAGGAGAGGAAGCTGAACACCTTCCATATGCGCTGTCTCCGACGTATTCTTGGAATCACCTGGCATGACAAAGTCTCAAATGACACAGTATTGGAACATGCTGGAATCTCTAGCATGTTCACACTTCTGAAACAGCGGCGTCTACGCTGGCTTGGGCATGTCGTGAGAATGGCTGATGGTCGGATTCCAAAAGATCTCCTATATGGAGAATTAGTGCAGGGAAAGCGCCCAAGAAGGAGACCACAGCTGCGATACAAGGACATCTGCAAGAGGGATCTAAAGGCCTTGGGAATGGACATCAGCAGCTGGGAAACCTTGACCTCTGACCGCTCAGCGTGGAGGCAAAAGACCCAGCATGGCCTTCTCCAACTGGAAGAGACACTTGTTCGGCAGGCTGAAGCAAAGAGACAGACCCAAAAGCAGCGAAACCTGGGACCTGGGCAGGGGACGGAATTTATTTGTCCTCAGTGTGGAAGGGGCTGCCACTCTCGAATTGGCCTTTTTAGCCACACTAGATGCTGTTTCAGGACCTCCAATCAGAGCACGATACCATAGTCTTTCGAGACTGAAGGATGCCGATAATAAATTTTCATTAATTTCAATAAAATGAGGGAGCTAGAAGTAGGCCATCTGGGGGAAGCCTTCCTCCTAGGATAAGTATCCACACACCCTTTAAAGCAACCAGAATGATGGTTGATATGGTAAATGTAGCAAACTGCTACCTCCCACACTGAAAAATCAAACAATAAAGAGGAAAATGTGTGAAGATACCAGTTGACTAGTAAAAGGGGGGACTTTAGGTGGGATGCTTGTTAAAAAGCAAGCAGCAGCAGCAGCAAAAAACAAAATCCCTGATGCAAATAACTGCAAATCCTACTTGTTTCAAACTATTCTAGGGTCCTGATCCTAACACACTTGCAACAAGATGAGCAGGATACCCTCCAAGAAGCATGGGTATATGCGTAAATGTGTAACCTTGCTTTTTTATAACCTGCACATGTTAATCCTGTTTTCCTATGAGACTGTTTATAAGGGAGCTTGTCATATGAGCTCCTGAATTTCTTACTCTTGGAAAGCAAGTGCGTGATGGTGAAAATTTGATTTTTGCTTTAAGATTTGCTCAGTATTTAGGCCTCTTTCCAGTGTTCAAAAGAGCAAGTTTCAAACTCTATCTTGTGTGCATCAACCCACCATTCGCCAACAGTGGTGTAACAGCACCACTGTTACTTAGGATTATATGTTTTTTGTTGCTAGTTCTTTATTCCTTTGTGCTATAAGAAGTGTTTGAATCCTAAAATCTTGGTGAGATACATTAGGATCTCATCACAGCACTACTTTAATAAACACAGAACAAGTTTATATCTCTAGCCTTGTTTGTGTAATTAATTTATCTGTCTTTGACTTTGCAGTTTAATGAACTGGCTCAAAGCCAAGTTCCTGGTTACCAGTCACTTGGGAAAGAAGATGCTTAACAATAAACAACAACAAAGTTCATGGTTACGCTGTCTGAATGCATCAGTAGGCTTTTCAAGATATCAAGACATCCCCAGAAGTCTCTGAGGTGCTACAAAGGCCAGAAAGGAAGGAAAGTGAGGGAAAATAAGGATTTTTTAAAAAAATCGCAAATGATACTGTACAAAGAATCTATTCACCAACAGGTAGATTGTTATTATTATGGTGCCTTGCAGATCTTCAGCCACAACTCTTGAAATAATGTGCTATTTCTTAGGATGTAGTTAGAAGTCTTATTATGTTAATGCTCTTGTAAAATGGTCAAATTAGGCTTAACCATGGGCAGTCTTGTTTGTGTCATTGCTTCAGCCCTAAGCGGTGTTTATTCAAGTCCAGCTCTTATTTAGAATATAAAGAGCATCCTCTTAAAGGGATGATGGAAAATGTGTACATGTCTCTGATTCAGAGTGCTGATGAGCACAACAGATTTCAATGGCCCCTTTTTAATTGTTTATAAGTGCAAGGTGATACACTTCAAAATAGAAATTTCCTTTTAATTAGTGTTTTCCTCTTTGCAGGCGTTATACACAAGAGCATCTAGTTTTTTTAAAGCATGCTACCTCATTTAAAAGCACTTTTAAAAGCACTACCTCATTCCCAAATGAAGTATGTTAATCAAATCTTGACAGCTGTTGTACAAGGAAGTTCTGTGTAAATTCACTAGGGAGAAAAGATCAAGAATATACATTTGATTCAGAAATTATTAGCAAGTATATCCTAGACTGGATAAATAGACCCAAGAGGGTTATGGAAAGGGTAGTGCTAATTTCTTGTCTGTGTATTTAACAAACATTTCTGTAATATTATGCCAACTGGGATGAAGAGATAGGAATACAAATAATTTCAAAGGAAGAAATGATTTGATGATGAGTTGTGTTGATTTCAGTATTATACCTAGGTCAACTGTGTGGCTGTGGGTGGCGCAAGAGGTTAAGATGCTGTGCCTGTTAACTAGCAGGCCAGGGTTCGAGACCCGGGTCAGCCCCACAAGACAAGGTGAGCTCCTGTCCTTAACCCAGCTCTGTGACGGCAGCTGGATCCAATCGTATTGGCTCTGCCTTTCCATTGGACTAAATCAGTGGCGTGGAGAGGGGGGATTTGCTGCTTGGGTAACATATCCTCCATAACAATCCAACCCAGGCTTTTGTGCTTCGCATGCAGCGTATGCAGCACTGAGCACGATACCATAGTCTTTCAAGACTGATGGCCTGCTACTGCTACTACTACCTAGGTCAACTGTTACTAGGGAGACATGAAAGGAGCCTAACTGAAAATTTGCAAGTTTGCAATCAGGCATCCCCTGGGCAATGGTGTTGTCACCAGCAAATCAATTCAACTAAGAAGCACATACAGTGGTACCTTGAATAAAGAGCGTCTTGAATAAAGAGCATTTTGTATAAAGAGCAAAATTTTCTCAGAAATTTTGACTTGCTTAAAGAGTACTGTCTTGAATAAAGAGCACTTCTGAGGAAGTTTGGAACAGGCTTCCATGGCAAGGGAAGTCACAGGCGGGATGAGGAGACTAGCTTGAGCTACAGTGGGGCTCTGAGCAAAGTTTGGAATAGGCTTCCATTGCCAGGGAACTCATGGGACGTCCAGGGGGAGCAGCCTGAGTCAGGTCTGTATGTAGGATCTGTGTGTGGCAGTGTGGAAGGTGTGCCTTATCAATGTTCTAGTGCTGCTCCCCGTCAGCAGCAGGGGAATGTTAAAGTTGCACAAAAAGACAATAGATTCAATTGAGCCAATGGATAGCAGTGACTCCATTAGTGATTGTGAAAGAGCACAATCCTAACCATGTCTACTCAGATGTAAGCCCCATTGTGTCCAATGGGTCTTACTCCCAGGAAAGTGTCTTTAGGATTGCAGCGAAAGTCACCCCCTCTCTGTAACCCTCACACCAGCCATGAAGGTTTTTAAAGGTACAGTACAGTTCAGTACTGTACAGTATTTTCTTTATTGCAGTGTTGTGTGTTACTGTATATTACAGTGCTTTGTACAGTGTTATATTGCAGTGTTTTGTAATCATTTTTATAAACAGTTAATATTTTATATGAATATTTTTTGGGTTGTGGAACCAATTGTCTGAGTTTCCATTATTTCCTATGGGAAAATCTGCTTCACTTAAAGAGCGTTTCACTTAAAGACCATGCCTCCAGAACGAATTAAGCTCTTTAAGTGAGGCGCCACTGTACTTCCTTTCATTTGAAGATGACCAGGAAGACTAACTGCAAACAATGGCACTTTTTAAGGCATGGATTAAGGCACTTTTTAAGGCATGAAATCTCTGTCAACATAAAAGGAATATCCTCAGCCAAAGAAGAACTGCTCTGCAAGAATTATAAGTGTGACCTTCTATGCCTGCAAGAAAGGCATAAGGACTAGAGAATATGCCAGCTCTGTTTGGCTTATTTCTAAACATGCAAAGCAGGTAGACGTGGCTTTAAATGAAACAACAAGACTGGTAACGGGATGTTTAAAACCAACACCAAGTTGTGTTTAGCTTGTCACCTTCCCTGTAAATTCCGTTGGGAAAGTGCAGCAGAGAAAGAGTGGATTAAAGCGACATCTCTACAAATAAGATAAGATAAGATAAATTTATTGTCATTGTACTCAAGGTATGAGAACAACCAAATGAGGTGCTCTCTCTCATAATACAACACAGATATCCATGTGAACACACACACTAAATGGCCATCAACATGCACAGTCAAGATTGAGATCAAAGAATAGCTTCCTTAGTATTGCAGCCCCTCCTGTCAGTTGCCACAGTCTGCCATAGACTTATGGAAAGAGAGAGGGAAGATGCCAAGTGAAGGGGTCCTATCATACGCATGCCTGCTTCCTGGCCAAGAACAACCATGGCCTGTATAAAATCCTTAAATACACTGCGTGTTGGAGTAGGAAGATCTAAGGACAAATGAGAAAATGAGGGTATACCATATACCATGAAAGAAGGGCTGTGGGAAGGTGATGAAGAAGAAACCACCCCACTTATGCTGCAGTGCATACGGTGCCCTCCTACATGCACAGAGGAAGATCTTATGTTGACAACAGAAAATGTTTCCAAGTAACTCAGTTTTGGGCACAAGACATCTACAGTAATTAAATTTTAACATTCTTTGTAAATTTTTACCCATGTTTGTGCTTCTGATATGAAGAAAGAACTGTTACTAAATAACTTTTTTAAGTGAATAGGAAAAGGATGAGGATTTTATTACTTTTAATCTCAAATCCAGTCATCAAAAGTTTACAAAGCTTTCTGATCCAAGGCTTTTGGAATGCTCCAACAATATCAATCAATGTTTCAGTTAAGTGAAACTGCATAAATATACATTTCTTTTTATAAAAGCAGGCTAGTTTGGTTTCAGGGTTGTCTTCACACATTATACCATTGGTGTTTTTTTTTTGTTATCCTAAAAAGGTTTGAACGTATGCTTTTGAAATGAATGTGAAATTGCCAATGCTTGTCTTTGACAGCTATAGTGACAATATTGCAGTGGCTTATTGGGGGGATACTTGCATAGACAGTTTCTGTTTTCATTTCTTTTAATCTGTTCCTTTGTTGTTGTTGTTTTGCAGTTGCACTCAAATTTTTAAAATTGAATTCTAACGTTGTACACTGCTGAGAGCATATTACATACATCTTTTAAATAAGATAGTGAAACTTCAGGGTCACAAACCCTTTGCTGTCCTGACACAACTTTGCTGTCCTGAGAGACAATGTTGAAAGTTGTTCTCCCAACACCCACAGCAGCAGAGCCATGCTAGAACATGCTACATGAGAAGGACCTTTCTGCAAAGTTTAATATCAGGCTGTTCACTATATGTGGTGAGGAACAAATCTTTGGTTGAGAGTTTATACTAGTAAAGGTTGGACTAAAAAAATACCCCCAAATCCAAAGTAACTGCGGGAGCACGTAAAAGACTTTACGTGCACCCATAGTTACTGCTCCATCTAGTGAAAACCTATGGGAAATTCATATTGGAATCCAGAGTAAGTTGTTCTTACACCGGAGCAAGGACTCCCCCTAGTTACTCTGGATTTTGCCCCTAAGCAGGTAGCTTTAATCATAACCAGGAAAGAATGCCTTTGTTTTGTTCTCCTATGAGATTTTGAAAAGTCCCATCTTTTAGTAAACCTCTACTAGTGTTCCTTAAACGTTTGTGGCCTGCTCTACCACTTCACAAGGTCTGTCTATCTGAAGTACCACTGAAAAGAACTTGTGATTACATCATTGCCAGTTATTTCATCTTTTTTAAGGATGAAAAAGCATGCATGGGCGCCTCCTACTGCCATATGTGTATTATGTTCCTGGTTTTACTGCGGGGCTGTAGGTTTCCAGAGGTCCCATGTCACGATACCATAGTCTTTCAAGACTGACGGAGGCCTGCATCTGTACCAGCAGAATCACATTAAGTATGGTACCCATACTACTGGTTGAGAAACACAGCACCCACCCATTTAAAAAGGAGCAAGACAAGTTCAGCAATGTAAATTTCTGTAACAATACTGACTCTTCAGTTTATGGATGTATGTATGTATAAGAAATTAACAACCGGTTCTATGCCCATCTGGCAGCCAATTTTAAATGGCTATTTTTAAACTTTATATGTCCTGTCTCTTGTTAACAACCAGTGGTGGGCTCCAGCAGGTTCGCACCTACTCTATAGCACCGGCTGGTGCCAGATGGGCATAGAACCGGTTGTTAATTTCTTTGAATCCCATCACTGTTAACAACCGGTTCTACAGAGTAGGTACGAACCTGCTGGAGCCCACCACTGCATGTATGTATGTATAAGAATAAAAGTTCAAGAATATTTTTGTTACCCTCAACCCTCCTGTGCAACACCATCCCCTGTGCATCACATACCCTTCTGCTTTACCCCCACTGTACAGCACCCTCCATGCAGTATCCGCCAGGCAACAACCCCCATGCAACACCCCCACCCTGTGCAGCAACCCCATGCAACACTCCTGGGCAATAACCCACCCCCCTGTGCAACACTGGCCTGTGCACTCTTCCCTTGACCTACTGGGAAGGTGCAGGGCTTGGGACTGATTTTATCAGGTTGGGTAGGGTGTTGATCAGTCAGGGATTCTTCATTGTAAAGTATAGGGAGGAAAACACTCCCTTCCAGTTGGAATTTCCAAAAACCGGTTCTTAGTGGGTGCCTCCATCACAGAAGGAACACCCTCCCAAATTTCACGCTTCTAGGTCTGGTGGTTTTGGCTGGGCGTTAATGAGTCAGTCAGTCAGTTAATCAGTCAGTGACTTTTCAGTTTTTTATATATAGAAGATTCAGTTTTATATCTATCTATAATATATAGCTAGCGCCTCTTCTGTGTGCGTGTGATACACACAAACACACACACCCCTGAAAAGGCACTGACTGACTGACTCATCAACGCCCAGCCAAAACCACCAGACCTAGAAGTGTGAAGTGTGGCCAAAGACCACTGCCCTAAAAGGAGGCCAGTGAGGATTTTTCCAGGACACAAGGCTAAAAAGGAGGACGTGTCCCGGAGACATAGGCCTTCTGGTCCCCCTGATGTCTCCCTCAGAGCCAGAGCTGTTTCCCCTCCCGCCTGCAGAGCTTCCTCCCCGCCCTTCCCAGGGATGGCCATGCGGTGTCGCTGTGGGGCCCGTTCAGCCGCCCTCAGCGCTGCGGAAGAAGGAGCCGCCTCTCAACAGCATGGCGCGGGCAAAGGTAACACAGGAGGCTGGAGGGAGCCGCAGGGGATGCTTCTGCTGCAACCCTTGCCTGCTTTCCTGGGAGTCAGCCCCATTGGAGTCTATGGGACTTACTTCTGAGTAGACCCTCATAGGATGTCCTATGACATCCCTATCCTATGAGTGTCTACTCAGAAGTAAGTCCCATAGACTCCAATGGGGCTGACACCCAGGAAAGCGGGGGGATGCAGCCCTATCCTATGAGTGTCTACTCAGAAGTAAGTCCCATAAACTTCAATGGGGCTGACACCCAGGAAAGCAGGGGGGATGCAGCCCTATCCTATGAGTGTCTACACAGAAGTAAGTACCATAGATTCCAATGGGGCTGACACCCAGGAAAGCAGGGGGGATACAGCCCTATCCTATGAGTGTCTACTCAGAAGTAAGTCCCATAGACTGCAATGGGGCTGACTCCCAGGAAAGCAGGGGGGATGCAGCCCTATCCTATGAGTGTCTACTCAGAAGTAAGTCCCATAAGCTTCAATGGGGCTGACCCCCAGGCAAGCAGGGGGGATGCAGCCCTATCCTATGAGTGTCTACTCAGAAGGAAGTCCCATAGACTCCAATGGGGCTGACACCCAGGAAAGCAGGGGGGATGCAGCCCTATCCTAGGAGTGTCTACTCAGAAGTAAGTCCCATAAACTCCAATGGGGCTGACACCCAGGAAAGCAGGGGGGGTGCAGCCCTATCCTAGGAGTGTCTACTCAGAAGTAAGTCCCATAGACTGCAATGGGGCTGACACCCAGGAAAGCAGGCAGGGAGGATGCAGCCCTAGCCTAGACTTAGAAGTAAGTCCCATAGAAGTAAGCCACTCATATAGTGCTGAAACCCCATTCATGCTTTCCTTGGAGTCAGCCCCATTGGAGTCTATGGGAAGCTACTGAGTAGACATTCATATATGGCTGCAATCCCATGCACGCTTTCCAGAGAGGTGAATAGTAGGAGGAGTAGACAGATGTACAACATGGCCTTATTTTGGTTACGTAGAAACTATACAGTATCTTGTTTTAATTCCCGAAAAAAGCTTCAAGTCATGGTGCATTCTGCTTGTGGGTGTGATTATGGTAGTAATGTTTATTTGGAGCAGTTGGCTTAATTCATGATATTCTCAGAGCCCCAACAAAAACAGAATAATAATCATAACCATAGGATTATTGTAAGGATGAATGAAATTGCTGCCTCCCCCTCCCATCGGCTACATAACTATAGATCGACAAATAAAAGTTCCTTGAAATTTTTAAAATGCATCTTATACAGTTTTCAAAGAAAGATTATGGATGCAATCCAGAGTAATTACATGGAGTCCTTGCTCCGGAGAAAGAACAAGTTACTCTGGATTGCAATATAAATTTCCCATTGGTTTTCACTAGTTGGTGCAGTAACTACGGGTACACATAACGTCTCTTACGTGCTCCCGTAGTTACTCTGGATTGTGCCCGTTGCAAAGAGTGACACTGGTGTACTATGTACAAAAAGAAATGTTGTTGTAGGATTGCCAAATGTGTATTTTGTGTTTTGGTGCAACTACAGTTCTTCACGTGTACGAGATGAGCAAAAATTCACTTGATGAAACTTTTCTCATTGCTACCTACTTTTGCCCAGAAAAGTGACACCTGCTGTACTGCTGCTGGGAATGATTTACTGCTGGATATCAGAAATGAGTTTGCAAACCTGATTTAGAGTCCATTCCTCCCCCATCACTGGTGCAGCCATTCTTTACCCTTTACTCCTCCATTAGCCTCCCATTCCACAGTGGGTTTCCTTGGACCTGCACCAGCAATTTGATTAGTGTAAGTTCAAGGACAGAAAGGTTGTGTGTGATCTGCTGCTGGAGAAGAGAGGATCTGGCACTTGCCATCACAGCTCGATAACCCCATCACATAGCTTCCCTGCCCTGTTAACCTGTTCTGGTGGGTGACTAGCATTCGATGGAAGGGCATTTGGGAAGTCTGGCCTTCCTTTTGGTACAACACAGCACTGCTGCGTCATGCTTTACAGCCACTTTTTAGCATCCAGTGGTGGAAGAAAGCTCAGTCTGCAATTGGGGCATCCCAATTGGGATATCACCATATGGGATATATGGGATATCACCATATCACAATTACTGAAATACAGCTAAGGCTCCAGACCTGAACACACTTACTAGGGAATATGGGTGAAATCCAAAGTATCTACGGGGAGTCCTTGCTCCGGTGTAAGAACAATTTGCTCTGGATTGCAATATGAATTTCCCATAGATTTTCACTTCGTGGTGCAGTAACTACGGGTGCACATAATATCTCTTACGTGCTCACGTAGTTACTCTGGATTTGGCTGTAAGTCATGTTACAGGACTGCAATCTTGGGAACACTTATTGGTCATATTGGGACATAATTCTGAGTAAATGCAGAAAATCAAAGATATCGTAAAATATGCAGGTGGTTATATTCTCAGAACAGTGTTAAGAGAAAGGTCATCGTTAAAGAGTTGGGAAAAAGGTGTTGTTGAAAATACTTTGAATTCAGAATTTAAATAAAACAGATAAAATATTTTTGTATACTTGGGTATCTTGTATTGATTTTTTTATTTTAATTTTTCTACAGGGTTCCTCCATGATAAGAGAATGTTTTGCTATGTGTAGATTGAAAACTGTAAGGACAACATGCCTTCTTGATATGAGATCTCTATCTCAAGGAAGCTTTTGAGACAGGGCTATAAATATGTGTTTACTATATATTAATTTACTGAAATATTTTAAATCATATTTTCATTCAGTTTTTTACATTTTGCATCTTTTTCTAAAGGCAGCGGTCGTCCTCTGCATGGATGTTGGCTTTTCAATGAGCCATTCTGGTCCTGGAGAGGAGTCTCCTTTTGAACAAGCCAAGAAAGTGATGACAATGTTTGTACAGCGACAGGTACAATAACTTGATGTCTGGGACACATTCTTTTAGATATGATATACTTGTGGCTGTTGCCCAAAATGGAAGCACTGTGTTGATTTCCACCACTACTATATATTGTATAGTCCAGTAGTTCTTAAAAAGGTGGTTGTGAGCCAATTTCATGTGGGTTTCTGTTTTAATATTTTATTTTTAATATACAGTATTAGACTTTTTGATGGTATAGGATTGTATTTGCAGAAACGTTACAACATGTACTTTTAACAAGCTACTGTGTATATGTTTTTAACAATAATAGTAAACTTACTTTTGGGTAAGTATGGGTAGGACTGCAGCCTAGAATTTTTAGAAAATTTCCCATTTGATGATGTTGCTTTGGGTCATGACATCACTTCTGGTCCCTGTGCTAAAAGTTTGAGAACAACTGGATAGTGAATCATCTCCATATCCTGATCTTACACTGTGTTTCTCTGCTCCTTCCAGCCAAGCAGAGGAGCAGGGGTAGAGGAGACAAGGAAGGTAGAACAAACGTAAATGCTGTTTCACTGTAAAGTAGGAAGGGGCAAACCTAACACAAGGCTTTTTCATTAGCAACACTATGTGCAACAAGGAATTTTGGGTTCAGGAAATAGAGACCCGGGGCCATATGTAGCTGTATGATAGATGATGCCTTGTTCTTGTTGATCTTCTGCATGGAAGCTTAGAGATTTGTGTAGAAAGGTACTGTGTAGAGAAAAAGTAGCAACTACAGCAATAGAACTTGGTGCTTGGCACTTCAGTTTCTGGCCCACTAACTGTCATGCTTTTCTCAGAATTATTCTCCAGGATAACTAGTCTGCATTTTTCTATGGTCATAAAAGCTGAATGAACTGAAGGTGCAATCCTAACCAGTTTAGGCCAGTACAACTCACCCATCTCCATGTTCCCATGGTGGTGTGTGGAGGCTGACACATGTCTGTGCGCTGGCCTAAACCCACAGGAGTGGCGCAGAAGTGCCTAATGGCACGTTTGTGACACACCCAAGCCAGCATGGGACTTGTGCCTGCCTAATTAAGATTGTGCTGTGCTTTTGATACCGTATGTATAGTAGAAAAAACAGTTGTCCATTTTATTGTACAGTATTGTACAGTATATATCTTCTCTTGAAGTTACATTTTTTCCTTCATGAACCATGCACCATGAACAATTCAGACCACAATATATATATTGAATATATATTTTTTTTGGGGGGGAGAAGGGTTTGCCTAAATAATAAGCTCCATTTAATTAATCCTTCTGAATATTTCTTGTACTGATAAAAAGAGAAAGCATATAATCCTTCCAATCCTTTTCTTATGTAGTTGGGATCAAAGTTCTTTAACAGCATTTTCTTCTTTAAGGTTTGAAGAATTGTTTCCAAATATTGACCAAATTGTCTTTGGGACAATTTGATAGCTGAATATAAAAGCTACTGGTAATTAAATATTTCACATATGAATCAGTTGGACTAGCAGTTGAAAAATGAATATAGTAACTGATAACTTGGTTGTAAAATTTATGCTGCTTGTTTTTTATGTACCTTGTAATTTTTTTTGCTATCTGCAGGTGTTTGCTGAGAGTAAAGATGAAATCTCCTTGGTTTTATTTGGCACAGAGAACACAGCAAATACACTTGCCAGTGGGGATCAGTATCAGCATATTACTGTACACAGACACCTGATGCTCCCAGATTTTGATTTGTTGGAAGACATACAAAATGTGATTCAGCCTGGCTCTGGACAAGGAGACAGTATCCTTTCTGAGTGTTGAAAATCACCAGATAACAGGTGGATTAGAGGACTAGGTGCATATGTCTTAAAAATGGGTCTAATGATCAGTGGTTCCCACATGAGTGGGTCATGACCCACCACAGGAACCAGAGAAGTCCTTTTCCCTTAAGGGGAGTGGCCACAAAACTGGCAACACACAATTGCCATGATTGTGCTGTTGCCAGAAAGGATTGGGTTTTTTAAAACATACCTGAGGGCTGCTATGGCTCTGTCTGGGCAAGCAAGTCCAAGCAGCCTGTGACCCCCTCTTTTCCCCATGCCTCCAAACTACAGAGGGGGAGCAAAATACAAAGGGAAGAAAAATAATTCCAGTTTCACAACCTAAACGAGAAGTGGTGTTTTCCTCCTTTTACAGTACTTTGGAAGTGCAAGGAAGGCTGCAGAGGGAGTCACAGGCTCACTAGACCTTCCAGACTATAGTAAGTTAAAAAGAAATTTCCTCAGCAGCAGCATATTTTTAAAAATTGTGTTGCTGCTCCCTCCTGGCTGCACAAAGATGTACCGAGTTCTCAAATTCCAAATAGGACTGAGAACCACTGCCTAGGTTTAAATTGCCTTCTTAATAAGGTACAGTTCTCACAACTGAGAATCCTTACAAACTCAGACCTTAATTTGTAGACTTTTAAATCATAATGTCAACCGCATTTTTAGCTCATGTGTTTCTTGAATTGGATTCATGTGTGCTCAGATGCACATGTAGAACAATCCGACATACATGCAGGAGCTTCCATTAATTCTATTAATGGATAATCTGATCTGTGAATGTGTTATTTTGTGGATGCATGTTATGTTTTGCCATTGATTTAGTGAAAAGCTTATGTGATGGCAGAGATGGGGATTGTATATATCAGCACACCTGTATCTGCAAGCAGTCTCTGATTGGTGATCTGTTCTCCATTTTCTAATGCTACTTTGATTAAGGGTTGAAGCCTTTTGCCTTTCCTTAGGATATGGAAGCAGAAATAATGGATAGGTTCAAGCAGCAGTCAAGAGGATCTAGGAACTTTGTTAACTGCACTACACTACCCCAATGCAATATGCAATTCTGCCTAACTTATAGGTTATTTCAAAAGATTTCAAGATAAAGTGCTTTGAACAGTTAATATATGTTAGATAAATGCCAAGTACTGTATTACATAGAGCACAATCAAAACCATGTCTATTCAGAAGAAAGCCCTATTGTGTTCAATGGGTCTTACTCCCAGGAAACTGTCTTTAGGATTATAGCCTGAGTCACTGATACTGCAGTAAGTCTGATGAAGTAAGAACCATATTCTAGCCAGTGCATGTGAAACTATATTCTTATAATTACATATGTTTTCTTCTTAATGTACTTAGTTCTTGATGCTCTCATTGTGTGCATGGACTTGCTTCAGAAGGAAACAGTGTAAGTATCTCCTTAGACCATGGATTAGAATTCTAAATTTGAAAACCTTCTGCCAATTTGAGAATTGCCTGTTGTTTTTAATTTGTTTTAATTGTCTGTTTACAGTGGATACTAGTAATGTGTATGAAACTATCAATAATAGGAGCCATTTTTTTTAAAAGATTGTAAAGCTTAAGGAGGCTGACCAATATCAAGACACAAAATATTCATAAGAAAATTAAAATTCTCCATGCCTTATAAAAAAACTTCAAATAACCAAATCTTTCTACCAGATTTATAAATTGTACTTAGAGACAATGCATGTTATGGTTTTTTGAGACATAAATGGCAAGGTGACTTTAGTAGAAGTATAAAGAATATAATTTGCAGAGTTGGATATTTATTTATTTTGTTTTTCTTTTTTTCCAAGAGGGAAAAAATATGACAAACGGCACATTGAAGTTTTTACGGACCTCGGTAGCCCCTTCAGTGAGGATCAGCTGGATATTATCATTGACAACTTGAAGAAAACAGGAACCTCACTTCAATTTTTGTGAGTAAGGAAAATCCAGTGCAACATAATTTGCACTATGGACTGCTTTCAAAAAGAGGGTGCCATTTCTTTAGCAGTTTCATGGATTTTTTTGGTACTGTTTTCTTATAGGCACTGTGGCATTGTATTGATAGGGTTACATGTAGTCTCTGGAAAAGAAAAGCAAAATTCTGCAGTCAGAAAACTTGAATTCAGCATCCTGTAGAAATTATGCAGATAAAGCAGGTTTGCATATCTTAGGACCCCTCTTAACCAATTTGCCAATATCACTGCAGCCACAGTGCAGCCCTCAGGTAAGGGAACAAATATTGCCTTACCTTGAGGAGAAGCAAAGTGATTTGTGGAGTGCAGAAGTTACACTCTGATCACTGGCTGTGTTGACTTATCTCAGTGACTTCCATAACTTCGCCATGCATTGTCCATTAACTTTCATATGGCTTCATGGCTGTAAGGACTGGAAACCTAACTTTTGACGTGAAAGCTGAGATTCTTAGGCTGCGATCCTAACCCCCCAGTTAAGCTTGAACAAGTCTTAGCACAAGTCCTGTCTGGCCTGGGGTGTTGCAAATGTGCCTTACGGCACTTTTAACCACACCTGGGGTGGGAGTTAGGCCAGTGCATTGACATGCACCGGTCTCTCCACACCATGACAGAAACAGGGAGACAGGTGAGTTGTCTTAGCCTAAATAGGTTAGGATTGCACCCTCAGAAAACTAACTCTGCACACTTAATTGTGGGTATTTTTGCCTGTTCTTTTACATTTGTCTGGGGCTGTCAGTCTGAGGCACAAGTCTTTATGCAAGCAACTACCAATTGAGACCTGTTACTGGGATTATGGGTCCAATCTATCTAAGTATTTATATACTGCTTTTCAACTAAAAAGTTCAACAAAAAATCCTATCCAACTTTCCAAGACTGATGCAGCCCCAATGCAGACCACAAATGTTCCCTTATGTTGAGAGGATCCGTGACCGATCCCCTCACCACATGATACAGTGTATGCCCCCTTGGTACAGCTGCATCAGCACTGAAAAATTGGGTAGAATTGGGTCACGTGTCTTAAAAAATTCAGAAGAAGGCTATAAGTTTTGATTTATATAACCTGGAATAAAGGTTATGAAGGTTTGGCTTCATATCTAAAGGCCTCTTTGGCAGAAGGCCCTCTCTTGCCTATCACATAGGGCTTACCTTGGTTACTGGGAGAGAGGAGTATTCCTGCTTCTCCAGGCCATCCCATTAGCAAATAGAATGCATCCTATGAGCTTCCATTTGTGATTAGGATGACCTGGAGGAAGTGGTGGCAGAATGACTTAACCAAGGGAGTTGTTTTGCTGGGACACCTCAGAGCAGGGACTGCAAAGGGCCTTGGCAATGCCTGAGTGTGCCAACCCTCTTGTGCCTTGAGTTGGTAAAAGAAAAAAATGAGAGTTCTTTAGAATATTGTGCCTAGTTCTTTTAGTATATAGTTTTCGGAACAAAATAAATTTTGTGCCGCATGGTTCAGAACAGAAAAATGTCTGAGAAAAGTGAGGCAGTTTCATTCTTCCCATAATCCCTTCGTTGCAAGGCCATGACTACCAGATGCTA
Source organism: Cryptoblepharus egeriae (assembly GCA_030015325.1). Lineage (NCBI taxonomy): Eukaryota > Metazoa > Chordata > Lepidosauria > Squamata > Scincidae > Cryptoblepharus > Cryptoblepharus egeriae. The sequence continues at coordinate 61,941,933 of JAREYC010000001.1, read as the reverse complement.
AATGAAAAGCGAGTTCACTCAACCCACACCTTGTAACTTCAAAATTGGATAGATTTAGGGGATGAAGTTCAAAAGACAAAGAAAGAAGCAGGCGAGCAGAAACAAATGTTTGACAGCCATTATCATTCCATGTGATATGCCTTCACCTAAAGATATTTTTGTTGTTTAGGTCCTTTGATAAAATTGCAACAAAATAAAACTTCATGTGGTGCACCATATTTAATTCTTTCAGCATTATTTATGAACTATTATTATTTAGGAACTTTATTTTTGAATTATCAAAAATTATTATTTGAACTTTATTTTTGAATTATCAAAAATTATTATATTATTTAGGAACTTTATTTTTGAATTATCAAAAATTATTATTTGAACTTTATTTTTGAATTATCAAAAATTATTATATTATTTAGGAACTTTATTTTTGAATTATCAGGATGTTGCTGCTTATAAAGATCCTGTAGAGAACGAGTCATGTCACCAGTGACTAATAGTGCAGCAAGAAAAAAGCATTGGTGTGGGCTTGCTGAGGTTTCAGAATGACATTTGAAAGGATATTGGAATAACCGATAAACCGTGTCAATTCATGTTTCTTTTTCCCCCCTTTCTTTTTGCCTTTGTTGTATTGGTGAGTGACAAACATAACAAAAACAATTTTGTGTCTTCCAAATCCCACTTTGGTCCCATAGCTTGCCATTTCCAGCAAATGATGAAGATGGAAGTGGGGATGCAAACAGTGGCATGCATTCCAATGGACACCAGAACTCTTTTCCAAGAAAGGGGCTAAATGAGGAGCAGAAAAGAGGACTTCAGATGGTGAAGAAACTTATGTTTTCATTAGATGAGGAAGAAGGCTTGGAGGACATTTACACGTTCAGGTGAATACTCTTGCTTCTACATTTAGAACCATTTGCTTCTTATTTTCCTCCCAAAAAGATGAGTCTTTTGCCCACAGGAGCCTATCCATTGTTTACCGACTCATATGAGCCTCAAAAGCCTCGGTTTCTAGCCTGCCTGATACATTCATTTGGCAGGGACTAGGAATTGGGACAACCAATCTTCTGATTTCAGATTGCTAGTAGAGATGTGGCAGTGCTGCATTTGTGGAGATGTGAGGCAATAGGAAAAGTCTGTCTGTGAAGTGATATCTATGAAGGCCCTGCAGATGTTGACTTAGCAATCGTCAAGTGATTAATATATGTTGAACTAATCCACACAGTAATGTGCAGACTTCACCTCTCCTATCCTGTCTCATGACCCTTTTAAGTGAAACTGTACAATTTTGTTAAACTTAATTTTGTTATATTTTGGTATTTATATCCTACCTTCTCTAGGGAATCTAAGGTTGCTCACACAAAAATAGCATGAAATACATTAAAGGTGCAGGTGTCCCTCACAGGTTGCCCTGCTAGTCATGACTGACTCTAGGGTGAAGTGCTCATCCCTGCTTCTAAGCCGAAGAGCCAGTGTTGTCCAAAGACACCTCCTTGGTCATATGGCTGGCATGAGTAAATGCCAAGGCGCATGTACCTTACCACTGAAGTGGTACCTATTTATCTACTTGCATTTGCATGCTTTAGAACTGCTAGGTTGGCAGGAGCTGGACAATTGACGAGAGCTCACTCCATCTTATAAAATACATTACAAACCATTAAAATGGTATTATATAAAATATAATATTTAAAAACATCACAAAACAGTATATTATAAAGATTAAAAATACAATAAATTAAACTATAAAACAGCTAAAACCAGTGGCATCTTATAAACTGCATGTATAAAAACCAGAAAACAGAGCACAAAATGGGAGGCCAGGTGCTCAGAAGGCTTTTCTGAACAAGTATGTTTTCAGGCCTTGCCTGAATTTTTCGAGGGAGGGATCAGTTTTAAGTCATGAGGGAGGGAGTTCCATAGTGTTGATGCCACTGCTGAGAATGCCCTGTTTCTTGCTGCTGCCCTGCACAGCTGCTTAGGTAGCGGCTGTCCTTAGAGGGCTTTCTCTGATGATCTGAGGGGATGAGCCAGTATCTATGGAAGTGGGCAATTTCTTAGATAACCTGGCCCCAAGCTGTATACATTTTTGTTAAAACACACAAAAGAGGTTTGTGCTTCTGTGCAATAATAACTTATGGACTATTGGACTTGGTTTCATCACATTGCTGCCTCCTGTGTTCTTTCATGTAGAGAGAGTCTAGAACGTCTTTCAATATTTAAGAAGATTGAACGGAGACCCATGGCTTGGCCCTGCCTGCTCACAATTGGTTCTAAATTATCTATAAGGATTGTAGGCTATAAAGCAGTAAGTTACCAAGAACATGCTGTAGTTTTATCTCACTATTTATATAATTGGAAAGTGAATTGAGGCACTATTTTATCAGAGAATTGATTGAAAATTTAAGTATCCAGACAGCAGTTCAGTAGGTGAATTTCCCTCAAAATACACCTGATGAATATCTGTCTGCATCTCACTAAGGCACTGTTATTCCCCAAATGCCACAGATTGTGATAATATCTGCCCAATCAGAATTTGATTTTGCATCAAAAATCAGATTGCATGTATAATCCTAGATACTTTTTCTTTGTTTTGCTATCAGTGATAGGAAGGAAGAAAGGAAGTCTCACACGCCCTGGATGCAGTGCAGTATAAAATGGATGGTCCCTAAGTGGCCAAATCAATGGGGTTAAAAAGCTGTTTGCAATTAATGCCTACATGTATATTCTTATATATAAAATTAAATACTTTTTTCTTTTAAATTCTGATATCAAGCTTACCGAAGAGAAAGTGAAAAAATCCTGGATGGTTGTGGATGCCAAAACACTCCGAAAAGATGTTGTGCAAAGAGAAACAGTTTACTGCTTGAACGATGATGATGAAACTGAAATTCAGAAAGAGGATGTTATTCAAGGTATGTTTTCTGCTACGGGAACCCTGATGAAATTTTTCTCTATTTAGTATTTATTTGCCCTATTCTGTATAAGAATGGGAAAAGGGGAAGAATGCTTGATGTTAAGTATCCACTCCTATGATGTCTGATCAAAACTAGTTGCAAAATGGTGGATGCTCTGCTTCTTTCTGGTTGAACCCAGACCATTGTATTGTAGAGCTAAACTGGGTCAGAAATTGGGAATGCTCCCTGCATCAATCAATGTAAAATAGCATATTGGCTCTCTGGTTTTTTTTGCTCTCCTCTTTACACTTGCCTTGACCTATTGGTTCTTGAGGCCAGAGGACAATGCCTATTTTTCTCCAAAGTTATCTCCTTAAGCACTTCACATTTCCTTTATTCAGCTTCCTTATTGGAATTGAAAGATTGTTTTGGTTTTTAAAGCGGCAGCCTTGTCACCTGAAGGACAGGGTACAAATACTTTAAATAAATAAAATAAAGATGTGCCCTTGAATAGTAGTATGGTTTCTTTATAGATGAACTGCTGTTTTCTCAGAGAGCACTGAAGCATTTTAACGTGGCATTTGTTATGTGAAAACCTCAAGAGAATTTTTCTCTTAGTCTCCTGCCAATTTGTTCGGTTGTGGCATTTGAATTTGCAAACAGAAATAAAGTTCAGTGCTGTTCACTTGAATCGCTTTGTTTCTTGAGCACATTTCAGGGTTGCATTTCAGAGCATTAAGATGAAATAAAATAGGGGAGAGGAGTAGCATTGCAAATAAGAAACGGTTTACTTTACAACTGAAAATGGCTTTGGGATATGTGTGGGTAGTTAAAGTGAGGGGGCTCATCTGGTTATTTGGAAGGTACAGCTCTAATAGTTTATTAGGTGTTACAAGTGGGAGCAAAGAATATATGATAGGTGTGGATAGGGAATTATGTCGAGAGGAAGGAGGCCTTCTGAAGCCAAAGTATTCATTCCTAATGCTTTAAAGGTGATGGTGGCAGCTCCCTCAGAGCTTAAAAGATTCTTAGGGCGCAATTCTGAGTAACTACGGGGAGTCCTTGCTCCGGTGCAAGAACAATTTGCTCTGGATTGCAATATGAATTTCCCATAGGTTTTCACTGGGTGGTGCAGTAACGGGTGCACGTAAAGTCTCTTACGTGCTCTCGTAGTTACTCTGGATTCTAGGGTTAGTTGTGTTGCTCAGAATTGAGCTTGAACTATATTTTTGTAAACAGTATACAGGTATCACCTAATTATCTGTTTTGTAAACAGTATACAGTATCACCTAATTATCAGCAGTTTAACTGGCAATTTTATCTACAATGCAAATCAATTGGCCCTTTAAATTTAAACATCATTTAAGCAGCAGTTAATAGCTTAAAAACAGCCTGCTTACCATGGTAATCAGTCTTCCTCTCCAGGCTGAGAAAGGCTTCAGCTTTTGTTTAGTTTCAGCTGGGAGACTTAGCCTTCCCTTCCCCAGTGGCATAAATACAGTTCTTGTGATAATCACTTCCCAATTGCTTTGCCTTCAGTGAGAAGTATCAGTCTGGAACTGAAGCCTGGAAAAGGGAAATTGCTTTTGTTTAACATGAAAATTGGTATTCACAGAAGTTCCTGGAAGACTGGGAGGCTTTTCTGCAAGGCTGCCATTTCCTAATCCTTTCCCATCACTCCCAGGTTTTTTAATGTTCATCCAAGGATGCCACTTTACTGACACAAATGATTCTTTCCTTTTGCAGGATTTCGTTATGGGAGTGATATAATTCCTTTCTCTAAAGTAGATGAGGAACAGATGAAATACAAGACGGATGGAAAGTGTTTCGCGGTACTAGGATTCACCAGATCATCTCAGGTATAATGGTTGTGTTTAGAGAAGTGCTTTTTGTTTAACCCTGTTCACTGGTCTTGGTATTTATTCCAGGTCAAAGAGGTTGTTCTAGTGTCAAAGGAACTTGCTGATTATTGTGGAAAGCAGTGGTTCTACTTCTGTTATGCACTGAAGCTGCACCAACTCAAAGGCCACACTGATCTGCTTAATCTGCAAAATTCAGAGGGAGAATAGGGGTAGGGGAAATAACTACTAGGATCTTCAGTCTAAGGCAGAGAACATGATGGGTACTAAGAGAAAAAGAAGAGAAGGCAGATAATAGAATAATAGAGTTGGAAGGGACCCAGTAGGTCATCTAGTCCAACCCCCTGCCTGTAGCAGGAAATCTTCCTAGAGCATCTCTGACAGGTGCTCTTCGAGCCTCCCTTGGCAATATGTTCCACTACCGAACCGCCCTCACCATCAGGAATTTTTTCCTGATATTCAACCAAAATCTCCTTTTTTGCAGTTTGTACCCATTGGTTCTAGTTCTGCTTTCAGAGGCAGTTAAGAACAAACGAGCCCCTTCCTCTCTATGACAGCCCTTCAGGTATCTGAAGAAGGCAATCTTGTCTCCCCTCAGCCTCCTTTTCTCCAGGCTGAACATCCCAAGTTCCCCAACCTTTCCTTGTAGAGCTTCCCTTTCATCCCACTGATCATTCTTCTCACTCTTTTCTGGACTTGCTCCAGTTTGGCTGCATCTTTTTTAAACTGATGTGCCCAGAACTGAACACGGTACTCAAGGTGAGGTCTAATCAATTCAGAAGAGGAACTATAACTTCTTGTGACTTGAAAGCTACAGTCCTCTTGATGCAGCCTAAAATGGCATTTGCCTTCTTCGCAGATGCATCACACTGTTGACCCATGTTTAGCTTGTGATCCATGGCGACTCCAAGATCTCGCTCACATGTTGTGCTGCCAAGCCAAGTATCTCCCAGTTTATTTCTATGTCTTTCGTTTTTATTGCCTAAGTACAGAACCTTGCTTTTCTCCCTGTTGAAATTCATTCTATTTGTTACAGCCCAGTATTCCATTTTGTTCAGGTCTTCCTGAAGGTTTTTCCTGTCTTCCATTGTGTTTGCTACTCCTCCCAGATTGCTGTCATCCGCAAATCTGATGAGGTCCTCCTATACCAGGACCAAGAACCAGGACCAAGACAGAGTGCTGGGGCACCCCACTCAAAACTGACCTCCAGGTTGAAGCAGAACCATAGTGGTTTTGAGCCAATTCTCTGTCAATCTGAATCTGCGGTTCTGCATCATCCATGTTTCCATTACCCCTTTGGGGATGCAAGCATATTCTTCCATCAGCCAATGATCCTGCACCCACATTTGCACAGGCCTCCTTCCTAGAATAGACGGACTTACAGTAGTAGTTGAGCAGCCATGTCTTCTCTTGATTTTCAGAGACCTGTTGTCCTCAGCCTCTTGTCGAGCAACACACCACTCTTGTCGAGCAACAAACTTGTTGATAGATGAGTTTGTGTAAAAGAGAGACATGACTGATGAGTGGAGGTCTTTGAAAACAGTATTACTGTATGTATTTTACTCAACAGTAAGCCCACTGTGTTCATTAAGACTTAGGATGTAATGCTGTCTTAATCACCGGAAACAAATGCTTCTAAGGATGAGAAAAGTAGATTACTGTACAATGGTACCTTGGGTAAAGAGTGACTTGGATAAAGAGCGTTTTGGGTAAAGAGCAAAATTTTCTCAGAAATTTTGACTTGCTTAAAGAGCACTTGCTTGAGTAAAGAGCACTTCTGAGGAAGTTTGGAACAGGCTTCCATGGTAAGGGAACTCACAGGCGGGCCGAGGGGATTAGCTTGAACTACAGTGGGGCCCTGGGCAGAGTTTGGAATAGGCTTCCATTGCCAGGGAACTCATGGGATGTTTGGGGGGAGCAGCCTGAGCCAGGTTTGTATGTGGGATCTGAATGTGGCAGCGTGGAAGGTGTGCCTTATCAGTGTTCTAAGGCTGCTCCCCATCAGCAGCTTGGGAATGTTAGTTGCACATAAAGACAAAGATTCTATTGAGCCAGTGGATAGCAGTGACTCCATTAGTGATAACAGAGCACAGTCCTAACCAGTGATGGGATTCAAAGAAATTAACAACTGGTTCTATGCCCATCTGGCAGCCACTTTTAAATGGCTATTTTTAAGCTTTATATGTCCTATGTCTCGTTAATAACTGGTTCTATAGAGTAGGTGCGAACCTGCTGGAGCCCACCACTGATCCTAACCATGTCTACTCAGATATAAGCCCCATTGTGTCCAATGGGACTTACTCCCAGGAGAGTGTCTTTAGGATTGCATCCAAAGTCATCCCCCTCCCAGTAACCCTCACACCAGCCATGAAGGTTTTCAAAGGTACAGTACAGTTCAGTACTGTACAGTATTTTCTTTATTGCAGTGCTGTGTATTGCTGTATATTACAGTGTTTTGTACTGTGTTATATTACAGTGTTTTGTAATCATTTTTATAAACAGTTAATATTTTTATATGAATATTTTTGGGTCGTGGAACTAAACGTCTGAGTTTCTGTTATGTCCTATGGGAAAATCCGCTTCATGTAAAGAACGTTTCATGTAACAAGCATGCCTCCGGAACTAATTAGGCTTGTTATGTGAGGCGCCACTGCATTTGCAACATAAGGACTGTGAGCTTCAGTGTTACTCAGAAAGTGACCAGAGTTTAGGCAATAGACTTTATGATGGTAGCAATTATAGAAAATTATAGAGAAATCTGATGAAATATTCTGTACTGTAATGCTGAGCCTTTTTTGACCTTTTAGATGAGGAACTGAATGTGTATGTCTCAGTGACAGTTATTTTAAGGAGTTCAGAATGATGTTGGCAGAAAAGCAAAACTAACTTTCTGAAAACACTCTGTAGGTCCCGAGGCATCACTTCATGGGGAACCAAGTTCTGAAAGTCTTTGCAGCAAAGGATGATGAGGTGAGATGCTCCAACTGCTAACCTAGAAGCTTAATAAATTGTTTTCTTTAAATGTTTGTTTTAAGGAAGCACTTACTGAAAGCTATGAGAAGCAAGGTGGCTAGAGCTACATGATCATGTCACACAGAAATCTGCCTTGTCAACTTATACCTCATCAAGCTGTAGTCTTGACCTCATATACCTTTTATTTCATGGTATCACCATTCAGCTTCATTGGTTTGGCATGAGGTATGGTTACCTGGACGGCCGTATCCCATTACCGTTTCCGCTAGATGCTTACCTAATTGCTTCTTTGATGGAGCTTATTTTTAAAATTATAAATAATTTCCTAATTCCTGTCAGTGGGGATACTAAAGTATTCCCTAATCCATGTTGGAACATAAAACAAAGGGAAATGTGAGGATTTTCACCTCAAATGGCATCCTAATTCAGAATGCTTTGTGCTGCTGTGATCTGGTTTTGCGCTGTCACTTTTTCTTATGCTTTGGAAGGAGTAAAAGATGAGTTTTCGTTAGCGCAAACTCAAAACTTAAACATCCAAACCGCTTTAATATTTTTTGTCTATCATGGACTTTAATGATTTATGTAATTGTGTCTTTCTGGCAGGCTGCAGCAGTTGCCCTTTCTGCCCTGATTCATGCTTTGGACGAGTTGAATATGGTGGCTATAGTGCGTTATGTCTATGATAGAAGATCTCAACCTCAAGTTGGTGTAGCTTTTCCATTAATTAAGAATGATTATGAGGTAATATTTTTATGGCAGTATAATTCAGAAAGTTTATTAGGATTCTCTCTTCCAGCAAAGGGAGATGGTGGTCACACAACTCCCATCATACACACAGTCAAATACTCAGATTTTCTGATTAATCTTTTACCACAACATTTCTAGACACTTAAGTTATCACAAAGCAGTTAAGAGTCTGTTCCTGAAATCTGGCCCAGTTGTCAGAACACTTCATAGAGCACAATCCTAACCATGTCTGCTCAAAAGTAAGCCCCATTGAGTTCAGTGGGTCTTACTCCCAGGAAAGTGTCTTTAGGATTGTAGCCTTAATCAGTATGTAGTTACTGTTCTTACAGAGGAAAGTTCAGAATGTCTCTCTTCTTAATACCAGTCACTCACCACTCTCACACACTCTCATGCTCATATTCTTTCGTAAACATATATACACACAGTCTGAAGTCTGCTGTGTCATTTTGTGCTGTGTGCATTTTTCAGTGTATGCATATGATTTCCCATATGGGAGGCAGATCTCAATAAACATGGTTACAGTCGTTATAATGGGAGCGTATGTAAGATTTCATGTTCTATTGACAGGTATAAACATCCGAGAGGAAAGGGAATTGTTTAAGGTGCTGTGAGCTGGAGGAAGTGTGTGACTGAAAGATTATAAATGTTGATAGCAACAGATGATGACCATCATTTGGAAGTAGGCTTTTGCAATAGTATAAGTAGCAAATTGATTGGGCAGTATGAAAAACAGATAAATAAAACAGAAAGCTGTACTGTTGTAGCAAGCAGGATGTACTTGACAAAGTACAGGGGAGCATGTCAACCCAATGAGTTGTTATAAAATTTATTATTAGTAGTATTGGTAGTATTCAGAGTGTGTGCTGTTTTTCAACATAAAGTAATTCACAAAGCAGCTTACATAGCACAGTGAATCAATAAAGAGTTCCCTGTCCTCAGAAGACTTAATCTAAAAAAGATGCAGAAAAGACACCAGCAACAGCCTTTGGAAAAGATACCACTCTGAGGTGAAAAGATATTGTTCCTCTCCCTTTGCTAAATATAAGAGAGTATCACCTTAAAACAGTGATTTTCAACCAATGTGCCGTGGCACACAGGGGTGCCGCAGACAGTCCTCAGGTGTGCCTTGGAAATTTGAAGATTTACATTCATTAATGGGAAAATTGGGGGATTTGAACAGTCTGGTGTGCCTTGTCAATGGTAAAAATAACTGATGGTCTGCCTTGACAATTTCAGTGCCTTGTTAAGTGTGCCATAAGATGAAAAAGGTTGAAAATCACTGCCTTAAAAGGTGCCTCTTTGCCAATTTAGCCAAAGCCTCGCTCCCTGTGTGTCTATAGTGTTACTGTACTGGAAAGAATTTTGTTGTAAAAAAGGTGCAATCACAGTGCAATCCAAACCAATTTTCCAACTAGGACACAAGGGCAATATAGCTCCAAGGTAAAGGAACAAATATTTCCTTACATTGAGGAGGCCTATGTGACTGTTCCCCACCACTCCCTTTCTTAGATCTGCTAGATGCAGCACATACCCTATGGACACAGCTATGCCAGTGCCGAAAAGTTGGCTAGGATTGTGCTCTCGGTCTGTTGGAAGGATTTATTCAAAGTACCAGTTGTTTAAAGTCCTAAACATTTGGTACCTGGGTACCTGGAGGAGCACCATCTGTCAGTGTGATTGCCAAAAATGTATTCACAATAAGAACCTTCTCTCTATATCCCCCACCATTTGAAATTGGGTAGTGACAAACAGTAAGAAAGTCTGTTGTACTCCACTCTTGTACCCCATTAATGAAACTCTCTCTGTAGAAAATCTCACCTCGCACAAGTGGATGCCTTTTGGTGCCAGATGAAGACTTTTTTTAATTCACCAGGCATTCTTATACATTGTGTAAATGGTTTTATCTGCTGTTTGGTTTTACTGATTGTGTGGATGCTGCTCGCTGCTGTCTTATTGAATTTCATTGTGTTTTATTATTTTAACTAGCGAAAAGCGTACCCATGTTGCGGGAGTAAAATTCTCCCGTATGCCATCACCCCATATGCATCAACCCCCCCCATGCGAATTAACCCCCATGCGCAACTTTCAGCCCCTCAAGGGTTAAATTTCTCCACATGGTTCTTGGTGGGAGTTCAGGTGACAGAAGGAACTCCCAGAATTCCATGCTTCAGGCCCAGCAGTTGGGGCGGAATGTTGAGGAGTCATCAATTCTCCAAAGCAAAGTATAGGGAGGAAAGCGTGTTGCGCCCCTTTTCACCCCCTTCCCGTTGGAATTTCCGAAAATCAGTTCTTCATGCACCCCTCCGCCACGCTTAGTGCACCCCTCTGTCACCCGAAATTTCACGCTTCTAGGCCCAGCGGTTTTGGCAGGGCGGTGATGAGTCAGTGAGTCAGTCAGTGACTTTTCTCTTTTATATAAATAGGTATGTATACCACCCCAGGAAACTTTTGCTGAAGGGCAATTTATACATTTTCTATAAAAATAAATTTGATGGTGCTTTGATGCCCTTGTAATGTGAGTTGTTTTTACTCTTCCCCTCTCTAACCCCACTTCAGTGCCTGGCATACATTCAGCTACCTTATATGGAAGATCTGAGGCAGTACATGTTTTCATCCTTGAAAAATAATAAAAAGTGCACTCCAACAGGTGAGCTTGTACTTTGATTTGCTTCCTTAAATACTCATTGTAATATGTGTAACCTTATGCTTTCTGAAACTGATCTGTAAAATGAGTATAGGTACAGAGGACTCCTGCAAATTAGCGATTCCGAATTTACGGGTTTATTCTTTTGTGGATTTTTCTGCGGTCTCAAGTGGGACCCTGACTTACTGGCTAGTGCTGAGCGGCTGGCATCGAGTCCCATTCCTGTAGTTTGGGGGAGCCAGGAAAGGAGCTGTAGTCCTTTGTGCACTCTGCTCCCTCTTCTTGGCTACCACCTCCAGCCCAGCAAGAACCATGTAAAGAGCACCTGCTGTAGGCAGGTGGGCTCAGGGCGCCAGAGAGGCTTCCCCAACCAGGGGAAGGGAGGTCAGCTCCCCCAGGGGACCCATACAAGTTGCACCTCCGCAGCCTGGCCCTTGCAGCTGTCAGCGCTTCCCTTCCAGTTGCCTGCTGGGCTGCCCCTGCTGAAGCTGGCTGAAGCAAAGCACTGGGTTTCCACTCTCATGGGAGAAATTGTGCAGCCGCCTGCCCCCTGTCTGCGGGATCCCCTTACACCCTCCTGTCTCCTCAGGTAAGGCAGGGGCCCCAGGCACTGACCCTTCCCCCCCCCCCCGGTACCACACTACATGGTTTTTCAAATTTTGTGAGTGTTCTGGGAACTGAACCCCCACAAATTTGTGGGGGTGCACTGTACATATGTATCCAAAGGTTTTATAATTTTCCAGAGGTTTTATAATTTCAATAATTATATAGTTATCCAGAGGTTTTATAATTTTAATAATAAAATAGGGGAGACCATTTTTAAGCATTCCACAGCCAGGGCTAGAACCTCTTTTCTGGACAGTCTTAGGGCTAAGCCAATCACAGACCCTTGGGAAATCCTCCCCCAGTTTTTTGCTTCCAGTAGTTCATTAGGCACTACTACTGGGCACTGTGAGCCTCACAAGGTGAGCTCTTCAAATTACACATAGACCATTGGTTGCTTCCTGACCTCCCCTCAGTGTACCAGGCACTGAGCATCAAATTGGCTGGATGTTGGTCAGTTTTCCATGTTAAGTATAGGACAAAAACACGTTTCACCCCTTTTCAGCCCCTTTAGGGTTAAATTTCTCCACATCGGTTCTTGGTGGGTGTTCATGCAACAGAAGAAACACCCTCCCCGAATTTCATGTTTCCTGGTCTGGGGGTTGGGGCAGAGCATCCCTCAGTCACCGATTCTTCAATGCAAAGTATAGGGAGGAAAACGCATTGTGCCCCATTTCACCCCCTTCCTGTTGGAATTTCCGAAAACCGGTTCTTAATGCACCCCTCCGTCATGGAAGGAACACCCACCCCAAATTTCATGCTTCTAGGTCCACTGGTTTTGGCTGGGTGTTGATAGTCAGTGACTTTTTTATATATATAGATTTTATTTATTAATAGGGCATTTGGGGCATTTGAGCTCCCTATCAGCAGCATGGTTTTCTTTGTCAGTGATAAAAAAACTGATGGCACGCTTTGATGATTTTAGCACCTTGTCAGTGTAATGTGAGATAAAAGCCTTAAAAATCACAGACCATGGATTTTATTCCCTTGACAATTTTTTTACAATTACAAATTTGTGATTGTATTTTCCATTTTTCTGTATAGTAAAAACTGCTTTACTAAAATTTGTGAATACTCTTTTTTTCTTAATAGTATAGTACTGTGTGTGAGAGATGCTAATTATCAGTCCTAATTTCTACCTTCGCTATCCTTTTCTTAGTATGTAGGTGGTGAGAGGAGCAGTCATGCCCTCATTGCATCATAGAACAGGTCTTCAACATAGCGCTTTCCCAGTACACCCCTCCCCAAGAATACTTGCTGAGGCTCTCAGAGTTTTGCACAATACACAGCAGGGAATGACAAGTCTTTTCTTGACAGAGCCAGCAATATTGTTACAACACTGAGAGAATCTCAGAAGGCTTTTCACCAGGGCTTAGGCAAAATTAGGAGTGGGACGGAGGACAAAAATGCCAGACTTTAGTCCATTTTGTTCTTCACCTGACATTCTGCATTTCAACTAGTATGGTGATGTTTGTGGACCTATACAATAAATGAGGACTATGTTGTGAGTGTCTAGCGTTTATGTCTGTGCTCTCAGCACATGGTTCCTGGATTCTTGAAGCACCTGGTTACTAGTTACTGGTTACTCCTTAAGGATGAAATCCAACCAGCATAATTTACTTGGTATATCTTGGTATATAATTTCCTTGGTAAATACTAGGTAATTATTCCAGTTTAAGCTGGCATAATTTACTTGGTATATCTTCCTGTAGTGGTGTGGAGGGGTTGGTGCATATTTTTGCACTTGACTAACATCCCAGGAGTGGGGCAGAGGTACCTTATGACACTATTGTGATATCCCCAGGTCAGTGCTGAACTTATTTCAGGACTTATGCCGGCCTAACTGCAGGTTAGGATTGCAGCCTGAGAAATATAGCTGTTTCATCATTCAACAAACCATAGGATGACTCAAAACAGGTTATTAAAAGTCCCAAAGAGGAAGGAATTAAACACCATAGGGAAGGGGCAAAGAGAAATCAGGCTGGTGAAAAAATATCTGCAGTTGACTTGATGGATACAAAAGATGGCTTGACGAAATTGAACACAGTAATATCGTGCAGCAGATTGAGTTAATGGCAAAACACACAAATCTCCAACACATCTCTACTAGGGTGAAGTGTGCAGGTTGAGGTGGAGTGAAAAGAACAAATGTCTTTTACTTTATCTTTATCAGTTCAAACACTTTATCTTTTGGATGTTTGTAACCCTGCAGTAACTTCTATATTGGTTTGAACGTGTTAGACAAATTTCTGCCTCAGTGTTTGTCCTTATTTGTGCTTGGACTAGGTAAGCCTCCTGTTGAGATTGGTAGGTGCCTACAAATTGGGCAGCCAAGCCTGCGTCTCTTGGCAAGAAGGTGGGATGATGTAGCTAGGCAGACGCTTTGCCTTCAATCGGATAACTTCATGACATAATTAAACCTAAGTTAATTTCAAGTAGAAATGGATTTGGCTAGCCAGTCGAGGAGCAGGTGCCAGTCTCAGTAGGACGGTTGGCTAGGAGCTGTTGTCTCAGTGGGAAGCCCAGATATAGAAGATATCCCTGGACCAAAAGCTATCCAGTCATGTGGCTGTTTGGGAATGACATTTCAAACAAGGGGGGCCACTTGCAAGAGGATGTTTTAGCAGTTTTTAGTGTGCTTTCCTAGTAACAAAAGTAACAAAACAGAAAAAGTCAGGAAAAGGTGGGACAACAGGCCATTATTCATACCAGTGCCAAGAAAAATGGAGGGGACTTCTACCTCAGTGGTATTCCTCAATGTGGATGTTTGTAGCTTTCCCCTCAGAAATTGCTTCTACTAATGTTGACCAAAGTAAGCAGGCCTCCTTCAGTCTTGAAAGACTATGGTATCGTGCTCGGCGCTGCATACGCTGCATGGGTTGGATTGTTATGGAGTATAGGCTGTTACCCAAGCAGCAAATCCCCCCTCTCCACGCCACTGAATTAGTCCAATGGAAAGGCAGAGCCAATACAATTGGATCCAGCTGGCGTCGCAGAGCTGGGCTATGGACAGGAGCTCATCCTGTCTTGTGGGGCCGACCGGGGTCTCGAACCCTGGCCTGCTGGGCTGGTTAACAGGCACAGTGTCTTAGCCACTTGCGCCACCCACAGCCCAAAGTAAATGCAGCACAATACAGTGATAAATACTTTGCTAGCTGAAACTGTGAAATAGGAGAGTTTTTTTCTGCATTTGAGGGGATTATTATTATATTTCCTGTTATCTGAAAGTATAGTTAGCATTTTTACTTATTTTTTATGGCTTAGAGGATCAGTTGAATGCTGTTGATTCACTGATTGATTCCATGAATTTGGTTTACGAAGATGGAACAGAAGAGACTGTTGAAGATATATTTAAAAGTAGCAAATTTCCAAACCCTCTGTTCCAAAGATTGTTCCAAGTAAGTAAACCATTACTATCTTCATATGTTTTCTGTTTTCTTCATATTTTTCGTTTTCTCAGTCGATGTGCATTTTTTTTCTGGAAAAATGTCATATAATAAAATTAGGTTCACTGCTTGGATGTGGAAACAGCTTTTACTTGGCTATTGTTACAGTGAAAAATTTTGTATCCTCACATGCCTCATCAAAAATAGAGCAAGACAGTTTCTGCTAGTCCAGATGGGGTCTTTCCATACTAACTATGTGGATTGGGAACTTTGTGCCATATTCATGTGTTTTGCTGGTATTAAAAAGCAAATGATGTAGCAGCTCAATTAATTATGTAGCATTTCCCCCACAATGCCTCATCCTCCATCTACCTGGTTCAGTGTGGGAAAACCTGTACATGGCCTCTCATCATTTATTTACTGCAATCTCAGAGAAAATGTGTGGGCAGCATAAAATAATGCAGCATTTTAATACTGAATGTGTTGGACTGCATCCTAGAAATTGCTGTGGAGAAGCCAGATATTTTGACAGGTTACCCTGTGGTTAAGCAAAGAGGTTTTATCATATGGCTTTTGGGTTACCATGGAACATGTTTGGTATGGTGTTTTAGAAATAACCATAGATGGCAAAGTGAAATCTGGTCTTAATATTACCATTCCAGTGTTATCTAAATTTTAAAATTCTTCCACTCATGCAAATTTGTCACACGTTAATGCAGGTGGGTTTGATTTATGTTATGTTTACAGCAGTGAGCTTCATATTTCACCCTTTTAATCTCAAGCCATCACCAGTTCCACCATCCTTGTCTGTCATGTCAAGAAGTATATGAACTTCTGCTCTACTTCAGATCACTACACTGCATTTGTAAAAAGCATTTAGAAGCAAAAGTTAACCAAATGTTACGTTAGTATATATGCTTTCTAATAAATTTGCTTGTATTTTCCTGCTAGTGCCTACAGCATAAAGCCTTTCATCCTGATGCACCTTTGCCCCCTGTTCAAAAACATCTCTTAGACATGTTGGGAGCTCCCCAAGAAGTCACAGAGAAATGCCAGGCTCCTCTTGAAAAATTAAAAGCACTTTTCCCCTTGAAGGATACCGGCAATATAAAAGAGCAGAAGACAGCACAGCATGTCTTCAAAGACATGTAAGTTGACATAAGGATCATGAAAACTGTTCTTTAGCTGTTTTGTAAGATTCATAGTGTAATCATAACACTTGGGTACACCGGCACAAGTCCTGTGCTGGCCTGGGGTGTTACAAAAATGCAGTAAGGCATTTCTGTGCCAGTCCTGCAGAGGTTAGGTCAATTGAAAGGGGTTAGGTCAGCCTCTCCACACTACTGCAGGAACAGGGAGATAGTGAGTTGTGGTCACCTAAATTGGTTAAAATTGTGACCTCAGTTCCTTGGGCCTTAGAGGTTTGTTTCCCTAGTCTGCTTGGGATTTTGTTGCACCTATAATTTTCGGTTGTTGTGTTGACCTGGAAACACAGGTTTCCCTATCTGCCCCCAGTGTGGAAGGGATTGCCACTCTCAAGTTGGCCTTTTTAACCATAAAAGATGCTGTTTGACGACCTCCACTCAGAGCACGAACACCATAGTCTTTTGAGACTGAAGGATGCCAATGATGATGAATGATGATGTTGACCTGGGTGCTTTGTTTTAACTATGTGGAGGAGGAGGAGGAGGTAGCGTTTTTTGTTGGATTGAGTCCTTCATGTTGGCATGATCTTATGCACAAAGTGAAGAGGTGTACCTCAGAATTTCCACACTTGCATGTCACTACTGTATTATCTGTATGGGGCTGACCTCATGGATTATTGGCAAGTGGTGACAAAGCTTTAGTGCAGAATAGTTTTTGCAGCCAGCTTTTGATGGAAGTGCTTGCATAGGCTTCTGTACTTTTAGTAGTATGACATTCGGGTCTCAACATATAAGCTAGGAAAGTGCAAGAGCTGTGCAGCCAGGATGATGGTTGTATCATGATTTCTTCTCAAATGAAAGGAAGGAATTAAAATGGGAATCCATGGAATCTAACCATCCTGCAAACATGGTTCTTTCATCTACCTTGATGTCCTGAACCAACTTCTGCAGACTTCTGCAGTAATATGTTAAGAAAGCCACAGTATTTAAGTTTTACTTGAGACTTTTCAGTATGCCATATGTTGGAAAAAGATTAGACGATAACACCAAAAGTAGATCTTGTTTAAAAATTAGACATTTTGTCTTTTGAAAGTAGTTTCAGGTGTGATATAAGGTCACCCAGTGAGAGAGATCTTGCATACTTAATTGGGGTTTGCCTAGTGAGTACCGACAGCTGCGAACTGAAGTTTATCAGGCTCTTACATATGTTGATTGAGGAGATAGGTAGTTCTTCTGTGTACACAGATAATTAACAGCTATCAGTTTCAAGACAGGTACTTGCAAATTGCATTAGAAGGGTAAATAGATTTCTTTCTTAAACTTTAAATTTCCATTATCTCTTGCGCCAGTTTAATCACTAAAAGGAATCTGATATGAATGCAAAATATCATGAAAGTATTTTTTTTAAATGGAAAGCGAGCTGTCATATCTTCAAACTTTAGGGATGAAAGTATTGATTTTCATTATCAAGGGAGAGAAATATCTGGCTAAAATCATAGCCTTGGTGGACATCTAATCACTCTGGACTCAGATTTGATATCTGCTGCTACTCTTTCCTCCCGGCTAAATGAGGTGTAATTTGTCTAGAATTTAGAAGATAGCTGAGTGACTTAAGTGTTACTTATTCCTAAAATAGTTCCTTTAGATTGATTAGTCTTTTTTTGCCTGCTAGTCATGAATTGGAACCCAGTGCTAAAAAATCAAAGACGGAAGATGATGATGGTGACTTTAGTGCTGCAAGCCTCGCTGAAGGCAATGTTACTGCCGTAAGTATTTTTTGACAGAGGTTACTATCATGAAATGGTCAGTGTCAAAGCTGTAATAAGTCTGCCTTTTCTGACCTCCCTAGGCCTCGAGTGTGGACATTTTCTTTAAACCTCTGAGCAAATGTAGGGTTCATAAGGACTCCATAACATCTTGGTATTTGATCCCAAAGGCTAGGAAGATGACATTTTAATATTCTGCAGGTTTAACTAGTGCAGTAAAAACCGTGAAGTTTTGCATTTTGAAGCCTCAGTTTTGTCTTCTTTTTTTCCTTTTTGATCTGGTAGCTTAAATGGGAAAGTTTCTGTGTTCTTTATTTTGAAGCGTTTTTTGTCTTCCTATGCCTGTAGTAAGTTATCTAACAGACTCACCAAATCTGGTTTTGATTTTGGAAATGGTTAGCTATACTGGAAAAAAGTGAAAATTCTCCCCTTCCAATTACTGTATTCCATCCAGTTAAATGTACGCTTAAACGTGCAGTTAAATGTAGGCTTTCCTTTGACACTCAGCTGTTGTTTGCTTCCATCTTGGAATGCTTGAGTCATCTTAAGATGGGCAATGAAGTCATATGAATACTTGCCTTTTCATAGAAATGCCAGGTGGAAGTCTAGGCCAGTTATTTTGTGCCCATATGGCTAAGACTTTCAACTTCCAGTTAAGCAGGTGTCATTATGAATTAGTAGTCTGTGCTATTGGGAGGTTCCCAAGCTGTATTAGGAAAGCAATGTGAATAAGTTATTTGACCCATCCTATTGGAGAAAGGGATCACCTTATGGGAGAGTGGTGCAGAATCTGTTTATGTTCATTTTATAGAGATGTTTCTGTCCTATCTCATTTGATCAAGTTATTTCTGATTAAAGCATATCCAAAGAACCTATTTGATTTCACAAGACCACAGCAAAAAATGAATAAAAATCAGGTTCCAACTTTGCTTTCAGTAAGATGACGAAAGAGGAGACTGGTGCTAAACGCCTTGCTGAATTATTTTGTAGGTTGGAAGTGTTAATCCTGTAGAAAACTTCAGAGTGCTGGTGAGACAGAAGAACGTTGACTTCAAAGAAGGTAAATGGATAATTTTCCATCCTTTAAACAAAAATGTGTACAGCCTCCTTGCTGTTTCTGATCATGAGGTGCTTGGATGCCAGTCAACCAACCTGTCTTGTCATCTTCCTGTCAAAACAGTACTGTAGGCTGTATTAAGCAACTAGCGAAAGGCGTACCTGCGTTGCGGGTGTAACTTCCCCATACAACATTCTCCATGGCGCATCAACAACCATTCGCAACCTACCCCCATGTACAACATTCCCCTGTGCACAACTTCCCCCCGTGCACAACTTCCCCCCGTGCGCAACTTCCCCCCGTGCGCAACTTCCCCCCGTGCGCAACTTCCCTCCATGCGCAACTTCCCTCCATGCGCAACTTCCCTCCATGCGCATCGTCCCTCCATGCGCATCGTCCCGCCATGCGCATCGTCCCGCCATGCGCATCGTCCCGCCATGCGCATCGTCCCGCCATGCGCATCGTCCCGCCATGCGCATCGTCCCGCCATGCGCAACTTCCCCCATGCGCAACTTCCCCCATGCGCAACTTCCCCCATGCGCAACTTTCCTACATGCGCATCATCCCCCATGTGCAACTTTCCTACATGTGCAACTTCCCCCCATGCGCATCATCCCCCCATGCGCATCATCCCCCCATGCGCAACTTCCCCCATGCGCATCATCCCCCCATGCGCAACTTCCCCCATACGCAACTTTCCTACATGCGCATCATCCCCCCATGCGCAACTTTCCTACATGCGCACCATACCCCATGTGCAACTTTCCTACATGTGCATCATGCCCCCATGCGCAACTTTCCCCATGCGCAACTTTCCCCATGTGCAACTTTCCCCATGTGCAACTTTCCCACATGCGCAACTTCCCCCCATGCGCAACTTCCCCCCATGCGCAACTTCCCCCCATGCGCAACTTCCCCCCATGCGCAACTTCCCCCCATGCGCAACTTCCCCCCATGCGCATCATCCCCCCATGCGCATCATCCCCCCATGCGCATCATCCCCCCATGCGCATCATCCCCCCATGCGCATCATCTCCCCATGCGCAACTTCCCCCCATGCGCAACTTCCCCCCATGCGCAACTTCCCCCCATGCGCATCATCTCCCCATGCGCATCATCTCCCCATGCGCAACTTCCCCCCATGCGCAACTTCCCCCCATGCGCAACTTCCCCCCATGCGCAACTTTCCTACATGCGCATCATCCCCCCCATGCGCAACTTTCCTACATGCGCACCATACCCCATGTGCAACTTTCCTACATGTGCATCATGCCCCCATGCGCAACTTCCCCCCATGCGCAACTTCCCCCCATGTGCAACTTTCCCACATGCGCATCATCCCCCCATGTGCAACTTCCGCCATGCGCATCATCCCCCCATGCGCATCATCCCCCCATGCGCATCATCCCCCCCATGCGCATCATCCCCCATGCGCATCATCTCCCCATGCGCATCATCTCCCCATGCGCATCATCTCCCCATGCGCAACTTCCCCCCATGCGCAACTTACCCCCATGCGCAACTTTCCTACATGCGCACCATACCCCATGTGGAACTTTCCCACATGCGCATCATCCCCCCATGTGCAACTTCCGCCATGCGCAACTTTCCTACATGTGCAACTTCCCCCCGTGCGCATCATCCCCCCGTGCGCATCATCCCCCCGTGCGCATCATCCCCCCGTGCGCATCATCCCCCCGTGCGCATCATCCCCCCGTGCGCAACTTCCCCCCGTGCGCAACTTCCCCCCGTGCGCAACTTCCCCCCATGCGCAACTTTCCTACATGTGCATCATCCCCCCATGCGCAACTTTCCTACATGCGCACCATTCCCCATGTGCAACTTTCCTACATGCGCATCATCCCCCCATGCGCAACTTCCCCCCATGCGCAACTTCCCCCCATGCGCAACTTCCCCCCATGCACAACTTCCCCATGCGCAACTTCCCCCATGTGCAACTTTCCTACATGCGCATCATCCCCCCATGTGCAACTTCCGCCATGCGCAACTTTCCTACATGCGCACCATCCCCCATGTGCAACTTTCCTACATGCGCATCATCCCCCATGCGCAACTTCCCCATACGCAACTTCCCCATGTGCAACTTCCGCCATGCGCATCATCCCCCCATGCGCATCATCCCCCCATGCGCATCATCCCCCCATGCGCAACTTCCCCCCATGCGCAACTTTCCTACATGTGCATCATCCCCCCATGTGCAACTTTCCTACATGCGCACCATTCCCCATGTGCAACTTTCCTACATGCGCATCATCCCCCCATGCGCAACTTCCCCCCATGCGCAACTTCCCCCCATGCGCAACTTCCCCATGCGCAACTTCCCCCATGTGCAACTTTCCTACATGCGCATCATCCCCCCATGTGCAACTTCCGCCATGCGCAACTTTCCTACATGCGCACCATCCCCCATGTGCAACTTTCCTACATGCGCAACTTCCCCCCATGCGCAACTTCCCCCCATGCGCAACTTCCCCCCATGCACAACTTCCCCCCATGCGCAACTTACCCCCATGCGCAACTTACCCCCATGCGCAACTTCCCCCCATGCGCATCATCCCCATGTGCAACTTCCCCCATGCACAACTTCCCTCCATGCGCAACTTCCCTCCATGCGCAACTTCCCTCCATGCGCATCATCTCCCATGCGCAACTTCCCCCATGCGCAACTTCCCCCTTACGCATCATCCCCCCATGCTCATCATCCCCCCATGCTCATCATCCCCCCATGCGCAACTTCCCCCCATACACAATTCCCCCCATGTGCAACTTTCCTACATGCGCATCATCCCCCATGCGCAACTTCCCCCATGCACAGCATCCTCTCCAGCGCAACCTCTTCCTCCTAACAACATCCCCCCAGTGCAACATTCCCACTGAGCACCAAATTGGCTGATGTTGTTCAGTCTCCCATGTTAAGTATAGGACAAAAACACGTTGCCCCCTTTTCAGCCCCTGAAGGGTTAATTTCTCCAGATGGTTCTTGGGAGTTCAGGTGACAGAAGGAACTCCCAGAATTCCATGCTTCAGGCCCAGCAGTTGGGGTGGAATGTTGATGAGTCAGCAATTCTCAATGCAAAGTATAGGGAGGAAAACGCGTTGCGCCCCTTTTCACCCTACATGTGCAACTTCCCCCATGCGCAACTTCCCCCCATGCGCATCATCCCCCATGTGCAACTTCCCCCCATGCGCAACTTCCCTCATGCGCAACTTCCCTCCATGCGCAACTTTCCTACATGCGCACCATCCCCCATGCGCAACTTCCCCCATGCGTTGGAATTTCCCGTTGGAATTTCCGAAAACCGGTTCTTAGTGCACCCCTCAGTCACGGAAGGAACACCCACCCCAATTTTCACGCTTCTATGCCCAGCGGTTTTGGCAGGGCGGTGATGAGTCAGTGAGTGAGTGACTTTTCTCTTTTATATATATATAGATTATCCCGAATCCTTCTGGAGAAATAATCTTTCTAGATCCAAACTGAGGTTTGTTGCAATGTTGCAGCAGCTTGTGTTCACCTCTAAAAATATAGTCTTCACATTCTAAAGGTCATCTCACTATTATGATGGGAGGAATGTGCTTTTACAGATAGTGGCTGAAAATTAAAGAGGGTGTATAGCTGTGGCTGTCCTAATCCTAACCCACAGTTAGGCCAGCATAAGTCACGGCACAAGTTCTGTGCTGGCCTGGGGTATCACAAAAGTTATATAAGGCACTTCTGTGCCATTCCTTTGGGTGGAGAGGTAGGTCAGTGCACAGACATGAACCACCCTCCCCACGCTACTTTGGGAATGGGAGACAGGTGAGTTAGTCCAGCCTGACTTGATTAGGATTGCACCCTTAGTACTGGGTTAACATTCGCCTGGATTTCTCGGGCCATTCAAGGGCATGACCTGGCCAAGGTCGGGACCCCGGAACGGTAACCCTAGCTCTTGGGATGCAACCGGTGGAGGAAAGCAGTGCATGCACTGCCCCGTCTGGCTTTTGCAGGAGGAAGTACTGGCCAGCCAGGGTGCTGTTCTGTGTGCAGCAGTGTGTATGCTGCCCTCGCCAGTCCTGGGCAGGGGTGCTTGCTAGGGGAAGGAGCAGTGCAAAAACTGCCCTGGCTGACCCTTGCGGATAGTCTTACTGTGTTCTCCATTCAATGAGAAACATAGAATGAGGGATGAGAGACCAAATTCCAGACTGGAATGAACTGTCTGCATCAGGTTGCCTGTTTGGAGCACATCATGCTCAGATAATTTCCCGATTCAGTATGTATGTAGTAAAGTGAAGGTGAGGAGGAAGTTTGCAAGTTTGGTATGTGCTCATGATTTTTTTGCGCATTGAGCAGATGGAGAAATCATCCAAGAAAGTCTCATACCAAGATAGGAACGGAGTTGTGACCAAGGGAGGCTAATCCCCAAAGAGTGACAGAGACCATAGAGGTGGAAAAGCCTATATTTGAGGGCATAAGGAAAGCTCGTTATGAGAAGCAAAATCCCACACAAATTCTTCCTCATTATGTGGAACACTCGCTGTTCGAGGCACTCATTATGCGAGGTACACCTGTACATTCAGTGACAGAAATTCTTCAAAAAATAATAGTTGGAGCCCCTTTTTCTAAACATCAGGCTTATTGAAATACATTCTTTGGTGTAAATGGAACACAAGGCCCTTGACACAAAACCCTGTAGCTAATAAAATAAACAGTGTGCTAGAATCATTGTCCTTGGAAGGTAGTGATGTATTTTAACACAGTTATTAAAATCATTTCAGTAAATGATAAAGAGAGATTGCTCAGTAGCTTGTTTTTCTAGTGCCTAATGCCTAGGCTTGAATAGCTTGGACACCACACTGATTTACCTTCAGTTTTTGGAACAGATTATAGTTACAGGGTTGATTGTGTGAGGTTTGGTCCAAATACTTAAGTACAGGATATTGGCAATGGTAAGTATTCATGTTCAGCACATTTTTTATCCTTTTGGGAGGGTGGAAAGTGTTTTTTTCTAGTTCCCCTTCTAGAAGGATTTATCTTTTCTATTCCCTTTTTAATGCTGGAAATGTGAAAGGGAGAAAAAAGTGTTTTTCCTAAAAATCTGTATGCAGTTGCTTCTAAGATTATATGTAAATGGGGAAGAGTGGAAGTAAATTAGGGATTTAGGCTGAAATATTTTTATGTACTGCTTTGTTTATAGTGGACTAGACAATACTCCAATTTACATAGGCGGAGAATAGCAGGTAACAGATGAGATCCACAAATATGGGGCCCTTTCTTTCCCTCCAGGGTATGCTAGGTCAAACAGTAGCTCCAAGCACACCTGCTCTCAGCATCGCTTTGTTCCTGATTGTGAGGTTTTGCAAATGCTCTGAAGTTTCAGAACCAACCTGGCTAGCAACAGGACATTGCTTTTTTGTATGGATAGCAGTTTGTACAGAATCTGGCATCTAGATTTGCCACAACTCAGTTACTGACATTGGTGTTAATGAATAAAGGGGAAGCTCACATTATGAAACTACCGCTTTTGATTTTGGTTTTGGTTTTTTGGGTCAAGCATCAAGCAGGCAGCTGAATTCCTAAACCAGAATAAATATTTGAAAAGCATCAAAACTATGCCCTTGACATGCGACTGAAACTCAAGTTGTGAAAGATATTTAATATATTACCCTTTACAGAGAGAATATTTTGTCTATAGAGGTTTTATTAACACCAAAAAATCTCATTATAATTTGAACATTTTCTGTATATTTCTGCTGTAAAGACCGCTGATGTGCCCCTTATTCCATAACCTACTTTTCCATTTAGCGTGGACCTTTCTAATCTCCCCAGAGATTTTTGTGATGAGACTCGCATGAAGGATACTGTAAAATCTGACTACAGTATTGTCCCTGGGACTCTTTGAAATTGGTGCCATGGCAGAATGCCTACATTGGCCAAGTAAATGGGCTGTGTGGTTGATTTGCTGATTTCTCATCTGAGTCTACCAGTCGTATCGGCTCTGCCATTCCATTAGACTATTTCAGTGACGTGGAGAGGGGGGATTTGCTGCTTCGGTAACACTCTATCCTCCCTATTAATCTAGCCCGGCCATCGTGCTCTGGAGAGGACACTCAGAGCACAATACCATAGTCTTTTGAGATTGAAGGAGGCCAGTGCCATCTGAATCTTCTAGAAATCCCAGATCCTGTCTGTCTACTGGGACTGCCTGAGTCCGTTGATTGGTCATCCAAGCTTACCTGAAGCGGTCAGAGGACCCAGATTGGTTGTAAAACATCCAATTGGTGAAGCCTATGATAGAAACCTTGTTTCTTTTTTATGGTTTAGGCTTTTTAAGATGCTGCTAAAGAAGCAACAGGTTTGTGAAGGATATAACATCTCACTGTATGTTTATTTTCAACCTGTCTTATATCCTCCTTGCAAATGTCCCTTTCTCTTTTTGCCGACTGATCAGTGTCATACTTTCATCCCTTGTCTTTTACTATCAATTGTTTTAATTCCTAATTCTTTTAATAAGCCACTTATATTTTCATTGTTTTACCTACTTGGTGTGTTTTGCATGGGAGGGTTTGCCACACTTCTTAGACCACTATATTCTGCTAATGACTCATTTTAAAGAAATACACACACATCCCAGATTTGTGTGTGTATTTCTCAATCTGGAAGAATTTCTCGGTGTGTGTATTTCTCAATCTGGAATGTGTGTGTATTTCTCAATCTGGAAGAATCTGGAAGTATTTCTCAATCTGGAAGAAAAGCTTTCTTGAAGCATCCTCTTTCTGGCTGGGCTTCCAAGTTTTGAATGCTGACAGCAAAAGCTGTTGGTTTTCCCAGTTTAATTTCAGTTCACCTATTAAGCAAATAAAGCAGAGTTAGGGTGAAGGATACTGTTGCTAATGTTCAGGCACAATGCTCATTTCGTTCTTTTCCTTTAGTTACTCTGGGATGTGACACCTCTAGACTTCCCTTTACTATATATTGCAGAAAAGAAAATATTGGCTGAACCTTCCATTTCACTGTGGTTTATATCTATAATGTGACAGCTAAAGAAAGATCAGTGAGAAAGTGGTTGACATTTTTGACTGCTGCCTTTGAAAAACAGACCTTGTCTTGTGTTTTGTCTCAAATGCAGTACCGCAGTTTGATGGCATTTTTGCAGTCAGGCTGTCTGTATGCCAAACAGAGAATAAAATACCCCTATTTTGTTGAGGGAGGCAGGATTTTTGCTCTATTTCAGGAAGGCGACTGCATCCTTGGAGACTTGTTTGTTAGCCTGAAAAACCACATGAAAGGGGCAAGGAGGTCAGAATGAAGTGAAGCTAGAACTTGAGCCAGTAAATGGGAGAGTGGAATATCTAGAATAACACAGAGAGCTACTGCAGAGAAATTTGGCCAAGCCTTCAAATGTGCTCTGAACTAAGAATAAAGACCGCCAATTGCTGTGGTGGGTTCTGTTCCACACTTGGGTCTGTGAGCATTTCAGAAAGTACTATCAGTAATGGGCAAACTCTCCATGTCTCAGTTCAGTATCAATTATATTTATAAGCTTCTTCCATAAGAATTTTGTGGGGGGGAAACAAATTGGGGGGAGGTGTCCTCTTCTAAGACCTTGCAATGTTAACTGCAAGATGTGTATTGATGTGGCCCCGAGCATCAGCATTATCATATTGGTGCCCTGCAAGTTGTAGTTTGATTTCACCTACCTTGCGCCCAACTCACAGCACCAGCCATAGTAGAACGCTGCTTGGAAAATTAGTCACACCTCCCCTTTCATCATGGAATGAGGGAAGGTTTAACATCTTGATGCGGGGAGCAGCCATTTCAAAGAATCAAGTGTCAATTCAGAAAATGGATTGTCTGAAAGCAGTTACTCATCAAACAAAAAGGTTATCTTTAATTAATTTCTGTGCCTTTGCCTACAAAACAGCTGACTTACTCTGGTGGTGGTTTTCCATCTCTGACTTAAGAAGCACAGAATCTCATTTAATGTTCCAAGCCTAATAAGGAGAACTTAGGAATTGGCATTCTATTTGTCATGCTGCCAAGCTCTACATGCTAATGTCGGCACCACTGATATAAAGTATTTGTAATACTTCATAAGTGGCAGTTAGATACATTATGCAGATTGCGGTATGAGTGAGTTGGCAGAGTCTTTGGGCTACGTGGTTCCAGCCTGCAAGTGGAAATTTGAATTTATGGAGGTATTCCCCCCCCCCCCCCATTTTCCCTGCTTGTTGAAGTTCAGCACATCCGGCTAAAAAAGGTTACCATATCTCTTTTCCATGATTTACTACTTGCAGGGAGCTTCTTGAAAGAGCAAGCATTCAGAAATACAACAATCCACCTTGTGAAGTGACACAGCGTGGGAACCTCCCATGCTCATTATACCGCCTTGTTAAGATGTAGCACAGCTCTCAACAAATTGTGGTTTGCAAGACAACCCTTGAAACCCAGGTTCTCATCTGAAACCACTCATAAGTGGCTGAAAGGATCTACATATGGCTGATGTCAGAGGCCACATATTTTGCTGATAAAACTGTTTTGTGTTTCTGGGCTGCATTCATTTATAACAAGGATTCCTCATCTCCAGTGACTCCCTTTTAATTGTTTCAGTTTTCATTCATGGTGGCAGAATTATTGGCAGTTGTACAGGTCTTCCTCTGAGTCTGTTAAGCAGATTGAAAGTGAATCATCACTTTTAAGCAGTGGCAGTCTAGTAAGAGTTGCTGACACTCTTGTTGAAGTATGCAAGTATAATAAATGTGATTGCCTGGCTGGAATAAAAATCTTTAATCCCACTGGTAGCTGGTAAGCTGCTTCATTTTAACCAAACTATAAAGAAGTCTTAAAGCAGTAGCAAAACCTGATTAGGGATCACTCCGTGCTAGAAGTATTTTGCACCTGGTTGGACATGCCAAGCTTGATGCCTGTGCTCATATTAGCAAATTATGGTGAGTAATCTCTCATCCCATTATTCTTGTTTCTGTGTAGACCACGGGTATATCTCAGCAGGAGCATCTGCGTAATTTGTGTTGTCATGAAAATAAATTGTGCCAATGTTAATGTTGCACATATGTGAGTATCAATCATTTTGGTAGAACTTCTGAGAATCTCATTTAGTATTACTGTATTCGTGTAGTCTGTGAAAGAAACCCCAGGTTTTCTAAACAATAATGAACATTTGCCTAGGCCTTTGATCGTGCAGAGCTTTTTGTGTATGTATCTTTGGCATTTCAGGATTAAACAAAGACCAAACTACACCTTTAGTTTCTTGCACAAAGTTAACACTCTTTGCATGATTAGCAAATCATGTCACCTCTCATAACCAATATCTGAGAAAGGTGCCCTTACCCCTGAAGGCACCTGATCTCTGAAGGAATTTAGGCATAGCATGTGTTGTTAAGGGGTGATTGTGAGTACTTTTGAGGAGACACACTCGTTAAAAAAGGGTATCAGTTAAGCTTGTTTTGCCATACAGTAGTCCTTTTCCATAGAAAGTGTGCTCTAGAATCAGTAGTTATTCTGGGGAAATTGCTAATAGCAAATGACTGTTCACCGTTACCAAATTTCTCATTGTGATAAATGTCTAAGGAAACTAGCTTTTGGAATTATTTATGCCGTTCAGATCCCAAGCATTGCAAACAATCAGAACCTAAGGTGAATAAAACCTGTCCACTAGGTCTTCCTATAGAAAGGGGCATTTGAATGTTTTTCTTTGCAACAAGGAGGGCTAGAAACATGATACAGACTTTATTTTCCAAAGGAATAAAAGTTTGAAATATTCAGAATTTTGAACAATGCACCAAATACTAGATTCTGTGTTTGGTTAACAGGTCTAAGGATGTGTGGAAAACATAATTCTGTAGTTGTTGCATTACTCTTCTTACTATCTCGGTTTTTAGAGGAAAAACACAGACTGCTCAAGCATCACAGACTATTGAAGAGTGTTGGCTGTGGGGAGTGCAAGTGGTTAAGACACAGTGCCTGTTAACCAGCAGGCCAGGGTTCGAGACCTGGGTCTCCACAAGACAGGGTGAGCTCCTGTCCTTAGCCCAGCTCTGCGACGCAGCTGGAACCAATCGTATCGGCTCTGCTGTTCCATTGGAGTAATTCAGTGGCGTAGAGAGGGGGGATTTGCTGCTTGGGTAACAGCCTATCCTCCATATTAGTCTACCCAGGCCTTTGTGCTTCATATATAGCGTTGAGCACGATACCATAGTCTTTCGAGACTGATGGATGACAGTACTGTGAAGCATCACATCATCCTATTACTAGATCTTCAGGCTCAAGGATAACTTAACCTCCTGAGGCTACAATCCAGAGTAACTACGGGACCTTTTATACCAACGTAGTTACGGTATATGCAAAACCTATGGTAAATGCATAGAGCAATCCAGAGTAAGTGCCTCTTATGTCTTCCCATAGTTACTCTGGACTGTAGGGAAAGTCATCATAGGCTGTAATCCTAAAGGAACTTTCCTGGGAGTAAGATCCATTAAACCCAATGGGGCTTTCTTTTGAGTAGACATGGTTAGGATTGTGCTCTTAGTCACATTGGAGTCTCATCAAGATTGTTCTGCATCAGTCCTCCCCTCCCCACAACTGGGGAAGTGATTTGTTGCTGCTCATAGATCTGAATTTGGCATTTGGCAATTCATATACAATATTTGATATTAAAGATCATGTTGGCAGATCAGTTTGTTGGACAGGGAATATTTTGACACAGCTTGCAGTGCCCCTCTGGACTCCAACACAGCGTTTTTGACATCCTAGTTTGTGGGCTAGTTGTTGAGCCCAACAGCAGCTTGTTTAATAAGTGTATATCCCTTTTCTGCTGCTCTGCTACATCCTTCCTTATCTCAAAGCAGTATGTTAATTAATTTGGAGCATATGCTATTTCGTATTCATCTATATATATAAAAGAGAAAAGTCACTGACTGACTGACTGACTGATCACTGCCCTGCCAAAACCGGTGGGCCTAGAAGCATGAAATTTGAGGTGGGTGTTCCTTCCGTGATGGAGGGGTGCACTAAGAACCAGTTTTTGGAAATTCCAACCAGAAGGGGCTGAAAAGGGGCACAACGCGTTTTCCTCCCCATACTTTGCATTGGAGAATTGCTGACTCAGCAACATTCCTCCCCAACTGCTGGGCCTGAAGCATGGAATTCTGGGAGTTCCTTCTGTCACCTGAACTCCCACCAAGAACCATCTGGAGAAATTTAACCCTTCAGGGGCTGAAAAGGGGCCAACGTGTTTCTGTCCTATACTTAACATGGGAGACTGACCAACATCCAGCCAATTTGGTCCTCTGTGCCTGGAGCACTGGGGGCATGTCGTTAAGAGGAAGAGGTTGCACTGGTGAGGATGCTGCGCATGGGGGGAAGTTGCGCATGGAGGAAAGTTGCGCATGGGGTGTGGATGTGCATGGGGTGTGGATGTGCATGGGGGAAGTTGCGCATGGGGAAAAGTTGTGCATGGGGAAAAGTTGCGCATGGCCGGATGATGCGCATGAGGGAAAGTTGTGCATGGGGAAAGTTGTGTATGCGGGACTGATGCGCATGGGGTGTGGATGTGCATGGGGGATGTTGCTCATGGGGGATGTTGCACATAGGGAAGGTTGCGCACAGGGAGATGTTGCGCATGGGGAAAGTTGCGCATGGGGGACTGGTGCACATGGTGGGAAGATGTGCATGGGGGACTGATGCGCATGGGGGACTGATGCACATGTGGGGAAGTTGTGCATGGGGGACTGATGCACATTGGGGACTGATGCGCATGGGGGACTGATGCGCATTGGGGGAAGGTGCGCACTGGAGAAAGTTGTGCAGGGAGAACTGATGCGCATGGGGATAGTTGCGCATGGGGGAACTGATGCACATTGGGTGTTGATTCGCTGTGGGGAGATGGCATATGGGGGAATGTTACTCCTGCAACGCGGGTACGCTTTTCGCTAATATGACAAATAAAATTGGTTTTCAAGGTGCTCTGTTTTTAATTAATTGTCAGACCTTGGATCTTGGACCATGTTTGTAGGAGAATAGAATGCAGGGAGAAATTGGATATGCATTACTGCCTTGCTTACAGCTTCATTCATAGTCCTGAGTGATGTCATTGTGTGACATGGTGTGGACAATCTTAGTACTTGAAAGTAGATAGAGCTCTGTACAAATTAGTATATAGTTGATTTGATTCATCTTTATTGCGGTCTCAGACCAGAACAAAAGCAACAGATACAGGTTTACAAGCACATATCAGTCTAAAAGTAAAGACGCAATATATTGAATATTTTGAGTATTTACAAGTTAAAAGAATACAACTAGATATAATTAAGATACAACTAGGGTAGTTCACTTTCCCTTTTTTGCTTCTTACCATCAATATATCTTCCTTCAATATATCATCCTTTTGAGTGGCTATTCTGCTCTGTTCAGACATGAATAATTCTGTATGGGAGTCTGCAAGTAATAGGTGGGATTTTCTTTTAAAGTTGATAGAAGAATATCATAATGGATTTAGGTGTGCACTTGCTTTTTAATGTTAATTTTTTCTCATACTGAAATACACCTCCTCTTGCAATGATGCAGGTTGATTTTAGTTCCTGGAGTGATTGTAAAAAGTGTGTTCACTTAGCAGAAATGGGAGATGGTCTGTGTCAGGGTATTGCTCACGTCCTGGGATAGAAAGCAGACTGTAATATGAGTGAGGTGGGGAGAGAGAAGTTCAGTGGGTTAGATAGCACCTGAGAATCCTTGGAACTTGCTAAAGAGTTTCTGACAATAAAGACCTCTATTCCACTCTCTTGGTGCCTGGGGTTTTAATTTAACACATCAGTGAAGAAGCAGCACTCTACAAGTAGGGGGGAAGACAGCAGGGTTTAATTTTTATGAGTGCAATTGTAAGAAATTAGAATATTTTATGAGAAAATCATTAACCATGAGAGCAGGAAATGAAGCTGAAGGAAATGCAAAGATGAACTTTTTCCAAGTTTTCATTGAGTTGATTGAGATAGGGTGTGTTACGTGTGTGGGAGGATGCATGCATTTGAATCAAGTTTTTCATTGAACTGGTCAGTGACTACTACTACTCAAACATTGTACCCTACAATCCAGAGTAACTATGGGAAGACTTAAGAGGCACTTACTCTGGATTGCTCTATGCATTTCCCATAGGTTTCCCACAGGAGGCACCGTAACTTTTGGCGTAAAAGATCCTGTAGTTACTCTGGATTGCAGCCAAAGATAATAGCCAGATTAACATTTGCACGAATAGGAGTACACTGTGTGGATCCAAACGCCTTCTGCAAGCAGAGGGAGCCTTCTGCTTGAGAGATCCTTTGAGCAGATCATATTAATTCAATCATTTAATTGTGGAGCTTACATTCACAAAATATTCTTCAGTTCATGAAAATGTTACTCTGGATGCTCCCATGGTATCAATCATATGCCTCAGGCTGCAATCCTAAAGACACTTTCTTGGAAGTAAGACCCACTGAACACAATGGTGCTTGCTTTTGAGTAGACATGGTTTGGATTGTGCTTGTAGTCCTTCAAGAGACCTAGAACTGATATTATTCCTGAATGAGAGTTGAATTAATATTCATTTGAATATTTCAAGTTGAGAAAGTTTTTCAAATTGAGGAATTTTAGATTACTCAGGGCTTATCAAAATGTGTTTAATGTGGGGTAGGAATGGTGGCCAAGCTTCCATGAAAGATAGCTGTCACATTAAGATTGTTCTTCCCTTGCAATATGTAAGAGCATATGGCTACTGATAAGATATCTTCTGAATTTTCACAGGTTACTGTAAGGTCTGACCACTGGAAACTGGTGGTTATCCTCAAACGTGAAATTTTCTGTTGCAGATCTCATAGGTTCCTTAGCAGACAGGTTTTTGTATTTATACAATATTCCATGTGGATAGAAACTTTAAAAGTACAGTGGCGCCTCACGTAACAAATTTAATTCGTTCCAGAGGCATGTTCTTTACGTGAAGCGGATTTTCCCATAGGAAATAATGGAAACTCAGACAATTGGTTCCACAACCCCAAAAATATTCATATAAAAATATTAACTGGATGTAAAAATGATGACAGAACACTGGGACTGAATTCAAAACATGCACTCAATGTGCATGATCTTATGAAGTCTACCTAGGCTGCAGTCCTGAAGACACTTTCCTGGGAGTAAGACCCATTTAACACAATGGGGCTTACTTCTGGGTAGACATGGTTAGGAGGCTGCAATCCAAGACACCTTCAAAGTGTCTCCCCACTTTCTCCTTCTCTCCATCCTGAGCCTCTCTCTCCCCTTCTCCCTTCTGGCTAGCCCTGAGCTGCTTCCCTCTTCTCCACTGCGCTTCTCTCCCTCTGCCCAGTGGACACCCAGGCACAGGAGGAACAGCATGGAAGTGTTGCTTTCACTATGGGCAAGTGCACTAGGCAGCCCTGATGCTTTTTAAACAGGCTGCCGGCCAGCGCGTCTGCCCCAACTGCCAATGAATGTGTTCTTTACGTGAAGCATGTTCTTTATGTGAAGCAGAATCCTTGAGAAATTTTTATTTGTTGTGTGAAACATACTTTACATGAGGCATTCTTTACGTGAGGTGTCAATGTATACTATAGAAAGTCCGATTATTTAATATATCAAGTATATGATTATATTAGCAAAAACGTACCCGTGCTGCAGGAGTAAAATTCCCCTGTACAACATCCCCCCACTGTGCAACGCCCCCCAATGAACAACATTCCCCTATGCACACCAACCTCCCTATGCACACCAAGACCTATGTGTAAGTTACACATCGGCATATGTATGTTATACATATGCAATATCGGCCCGTGTACAACATCCTCCCATGCGCACCAACCCCGTAGGGTCATCTTCTGCCCATTCACAACATCCCCCATGCGCATCAACACCCATGTCTATCAACCCCCATGCACATTCCCCTGTGCGCTACATTCCCCCATGCGCATCAACCCCCGTGTGCATAAATCCCCATGCACAACATCCTCCATGTGCATAAACCGTCATGTGCAACATCTACCCATGAGCTTAAACCTCCATGCAGAACATTCCCCACATGCATAAACCTCCATGCACAACATCCCCCATGAGCATAAACCCCAATGCTCATCATCCCTCCATGCACTTACTGTGCGGTGGGGAGATGGCATATGGGGGGAATTTTACTCCCGCGATGCGGGTACATTTTTGCTAGTATATTATAGAAGGTCCAACTATTTAACATATTAATTATATGATAATATATCTATTTCTTTCTGTCTCTCGCTCGCTCTCTCACACACACACACACACTATCCAATATATAACCATGTTGATTTATAGTCTATGTTTTTTAAAAGGTCAGTTGTTCTGTAATTTTTCAGAACTTCATCAGAGAAAAGAACCTCAGGTGGGACTCATTACTAGAGAAGGCCAGAAACAGCAGTATAATACATAAAAAAACAAGATATTTCATTGTTGTTTTTGGACAGCCAGGCAGGCTGTTGCTGAGGCAAATGCCTCAATCTGACATGGGAGCTCTTGACTGCAGGAGGGGAACTATGATTGATGCAGGGTGAGAGATGGATTGGATGGAAATCCCTGGCTAAAGGTGACATGGATGAAATTGAAGTCTGATTATGTACCATATGTTTCAGATTTCATCCATGTGGCATCATATTCAGGGACAAATTTCATTCAGTCTCACTCACCTGAAATCTCTTATTCCAACAATTGGCATCTTAAAATCTGAAAGATGTGCTCAATAGTATGGCAAAATCAGAGTTTTTAAGCACCAATAGTGTCTTTAGAATTTGCACCAGAGTAGCAGTCCCTCCAGGGACTGTATGCATATTCTCTCTGTGCTGTAGCACAGTTTAGTGCTGGCTGTCTAGTTGATTCATTTGCAGAATCTAGTTTTGCCTCATGGATTGCCTTGCTTGGATTGGAAGCCAATCATGTACATACCCATGCAAGAGCATGTTTAATTAACCCAATGCATATTCTATTTATTGTTGCTATCATTTTTGTCAGCAGATGTGCCTTGAAAGCATGTTTGCCAGGTAATTCATTTTCCAAACTAGAGCAAGACAAGGAGTTGGAGATTAATAGGTTGTAATGTCTCCTTCAGCAATATTTTCTATTATCCATCAAGTAAGTTATTGTTAAAAAGTGACTCATTTTAAAGCATATTGGTGACTTATAGTTGTGAGTTATTTCCTTATTGTGCTCCATTGGACAATTTTCTTGAACTCAGAAGTGCAAGAATTTTGGTTATATTCAAACAATACAAGACCACATTTCTTTGTGTGGTCCCTTTAAATAAAATTGTGCACTTCCTATTTTATTAAAATTGCACAACAGAGTTCAGTAAGGGGCTTAATTTTTTTAAGTTTTATTTTATTTCATTAAATTTTATTTAGTTTAACTGTTATTTATTAATTACCCAAATTTTCCACAAAAATGGGAGGTGTCCAAGGGAGTTCACAATACCTTGGACCTACATAAGTATGTGCAGGGTATCTGTTTCTAGAACCCCCATGGATATCAAAATTGCAGTTAAGAAAATCTGCATGAGTCCAATATGACCTCGGGACGTGATTGGAGATGTTCTTTGTTGCCAGAGGTATTCTTCATGCATGGTCTCTGCTGATCTCAGAAAGGCCTTTGGAGTTTCCAGAAAAGCTCTTCCCATTTTTAATGAAAACTCCAAAGTGCTTTCCCAACATTTCCAGAGGTGTTTCTGAGGCTGACAGAGCCTGTATGCAGTCTCTTCAGGCCTCAGAAAGTCTCTTGGACACAACCAGGGAACATCTCCGGTGATGTCCAATTCAGGTCTGGCTCTCAACCAGGGTGACCATATGACCAGAAATTTCTGGATTACTCCTCTTTTTACCCTTCTGTCCAGATATCCTCCAAAAGAGCTTCATTGTCCTCCATTTTGGCTTCATTTTGGAACTTTGCAGTGGTGTGCAGTACCCCATCATGTACCCCATTGCTGGATTTGTACTGAAGAGCAGAATCCAATACAAAAATTGATTTTGAAATATTGCCTTCCTATCAAAAGTTATGGCCAGAAAACTAAACATCTAAAATATGCGTTGGGTTCTATAGGAAAGTGAAAGTGCCCAATATCGTGGCTTTACTCATGAGTGGGCAAACATGCCATTGTCCACCGGAAAGGCCATTGAGAAGAATCGAAGACCTTGTCCTCCTTTTTAGGTTCAGGCATCTGCTCACCCTGAGCAGAACCTGTGGTGAGTTGAATTCACAGATTCTGAATTCATGGATAAATATGTCAGACCTGCATATAAACCAAAAGATGGACACCCCAACCTACAAATTATTAAAAAATCACAAAATTATCACATTATGCAATTCTAAAATCAGACATTTTAAAGTACCCAGAAAAACTGAAATAAAAGCAAATGAAAACACCAAAGCAACATTCTTATCTAACTGATTCTCCAACTATGGCTAACAAATGAAGGAGATAAAACATACTATGTTGATAATAATTCAGCTATTGGACATAATTACCGTAAGTGCTTTGAAAGAGGAAACAGTCACAGTTTGGTGTGAGATTTTGGCAGTGGGTTATAAACAAAGTTCAGTATTAAGGTGGAAAAGAAGCAGTATTATGATGCTGGGGTCACAGCCTTTGCTATTGATGAATTCATGACTTTCACTGCAACTGCTTCATGCCTAATGTCAGATTTTCAAGCAGTGTGACAATATATCACAAAATTTTCATGAAATATAATTTGCATGTGGCTCCTAGCTTATGAATAATTCCTCTCTTGTCTGTGTTCTTTGTCTTCTAGTCAGTCAGCAGCTAATAAACCACATTCACCAGTTTTTGGAAAGCAGAGCGCGTCTGTACTACATGAAGAGCATCGACTGCATAAAAGTTTTCCGAGAGAAAGCTATTGAGGTAACACGGGTGCAAAAATTGTTCTTAGTACTGGAACTTGCCCTGCATCTCCCTAGTATTGAAAATGAGTGAGTCTTGCAATCAAGCCAGCGTCGAAGGTTGCACAGAACTAAATTTTTATGGCATATTAGAGGTTTAAAGGGCAGTTCAGGGCTATACAGCACATGTTTGGAGTCTTCAAAGTATAAACAGGATTCTACTGGGATGGTGGATTTCCAAATGCAGAAGTTAGATTACACAACCGGTCAATGACCAGTTAGACAAAAATGAATCTGTGACATTCCCAAATAACTTCTTGAATTAAGCAAATGACAACAGAGACATTGCTGTTTTGTGGAATGCCATTTCTTTTGTGACTCACTGCATGTTAAAAGTTTGGTCTTAAATGAGGCCAGACGAGTGTGCAGTGGTTTGAAATGTTTTCTCCCTCCTCTCCCTCCTGCTCCTTTTCAGACAGAATGCTATGATGAATTAAGGATATGATGTTGCTTTCGTGTCAAGCTAACTTTTATTTTTCTGTGTTATTCCTTTGTTGTCGTTGTTGCAGCTGTCACAGGTGCAGTGCTTTAATGATTTTCTGGAGGCTCTGAAAAAAAAGGTGGAAGATAAAAACTTGACTGATTTCTGGGAGATTATAATACAAGGTGTGTCAAACATTGTTTGCAATGCCTGGATAAGGACTGAAGTTTAGAAGCAAACTGGATATTTTGTGAGGAAAATTGTATTTCTTTTCTGCAGAATTAGTATATTATAGCCCTGTGGAGAACCTATATTGAAACCCCTAATCTTTATTGTGTTTATATATAATAGAGTATAATTAAATATAATTATTTAGTGCAGGAGGGGGTTGGGTTGCATGCCAAATTCTGCTTAAGTATTCTATTATACCAAATGGGATACCTTTGTACATTGAGAATTAAGCAATTTTGTGCTGTGTGCTCCAGGGCTACTAAAGAGTTTTGAGGACTACTGCTTAAACTGTTCTTGCACCCCTTGCTTTTTGTCACAACTTACCTCATACACACAGGCAACCTTTCATCATAGTTAGGCAATATGTGCTGCAATCCTGTGACTGTGACACAAACATCACTCTTTCCTTGAATCAAGATTGGGATAGCAGTTACCCTACCTATAGAGTTAATGCAGGTTCAGCTCCATAGGTGCTGGAGAAAAAGCTATGAAAATGGATGTAGAGGTGAACCTGCTGGCATTGGCAGAGGATACAAGCTAATAAAAGTGTCATTCATGGTTTTGTACGTTCTTTGATCTTTTAAGAGTTATTATGATCAGCTTATTTGATACTCGACCTCAGTATTGTTAACTGCGCGCCATGTGTAATTGTGTGCCATTTGGCTTTGTTAGATGGAATTTCCTTAATCAGCAAAGAAGAAGCTGAAGGCAGCTCTCTGACAGCAGAAGATGCAAAAAAGGTATTGATACAGAATATCTTTCTAGGCCAGGAGTATTGCATTTAGCTGCTTTGAAAGCCAGGTATTGTTCTTTTGGGTATCCTTGTTAGGTGAAAAAATGGTAAACTTATTGTTAATATTTATGCAAATATAGATAGGCACTCCGACTATGCACACTCCCATTCAAGCTCTTCTTTCAAAGAGCTCAGTAGACTATGTGTGAACACTACCATTTAACAATCTTCTATATACAATCATTGAAGAGTCACTGACTGACTCACTAATTCACTCACTGACTTTACAACATTTACCACACATGCTGACACAGTTGGGAATAATGTTAGCAAATCAGCGATATACTCAGCCCACCACCATGTGTGATGGTGGTGTGAACGAATGAGTTAATGTGTGAACGAATGAGTGCCCTGTGGACAGTGCATTAAATTGTGACTGGTAAAGCACAGATGGCTTCCATGGGTAAAGGCTTTGTCATGGCCCTAATCCTGCATGAATCAGAACCTTAATCTCCTTCATTGAGAGTATAGTTTCACCCAGGTAGTATATCCTTGAAAGAGCACAGGTGGCAAGCGGTCCTCATTAGAACACAAAGACACGATGTTAAGAGAGCAGAGCTGCCAAGCACGTTCTGTTATCATCTTGAAGGAAGGTAATGGATTTCAGCACAACTATTACGTGTAATTTTACTTCTGCATAAATGTAAAAACGGATCTTGTCAGGAAAAAAAATCAACTGCTCATACTCAGCGCTTTCTTGATGAGAAATAAAAAGTTTAATTTTGTTGCTAAGCAATTTCTCATCTTCAGGGTCTTCAAGGCTGTGATGTGTTGTTTACATCTAATTTAGTGCTGGATGCTACTCTGGAGACCTTGGAGCAAATATGTAACTTTCAGAAATAGCATTTTGCCTTAATTAACTATATAAAATGGGACTTGTTTCAACGGAACAAGGCTTTTAAACTTGACAACTTGGTTTTGCATCAATATTGCCTGTATGATAATGGTATTACATGCAGTGACAAGGAAATGAAACACACAGGCTTGATGTGTTGAGATTGTGCAGTTGGCACATTGCGGATCTGCGCTGCTGTCTGCCACAAAGTCTGTGACTTTCAAGCAGCCTTTGGTGTTACTTGTAGGAAAGTGTTTGTCTTAGGAAAAGCATGGCCTTTTGACATACAAGGAAAGCAGCCATTATATATAAAGGTGGTTGGCAAAATGTAATGGGCAAAAGCCCATATTGGGATAGGCATCTTACAGAGTACTGAAGGCCGCAGAAGAGTCATGAAAAGTTGATTGCTATTTGTATATATTTAGTGAAGTATATTTCATACATTTGATCACATTAGCATTTGTGACATGAATGTCTTATTTGTATTGATTGGCCCCTTATTTTAGCTGATTAGACTATATTAAAAAGAGAGAAAGAAGATTTTACTCAAGGTGTTTCTACCAGATTACCTATTAAGAATGTTTTCAAATATGAAAGTAAAATCTTTTATCAAAAGCCAGTTTTGAATTCTGCAATTAATTATTTAGTTGCACAGATTGTCTAGTGTTCTGGATTTTAAGCTCTGGAAAAGCTTAAAGAATATTTTTGAACTGATTTGGCAGGAGCCAAAATGCCCTTTATGATAGCAAAGGCAGCCTTTCCGTTGATTACTCTCAGATATTTGAGTAGTTTGGATATGATCTGAATAACATATTCCAAATTTTAAGTGGGTCCCAATGTTGTTTCAGCCTTTGTCAGAATAGTCTTATAAATTCTGATTAAAGACAATAGCTTGGTAATGATATCCAGCACACATTTGGAACAGAAGAGAGGAATAGTCTTGGTGCATTTGATTGCACCAAGACTATTTTCTTCCCCATTTTCTTGAATGCTGAATAGTTGCAATATCGCTGCAACAGAAGCACTACTTTAAGACTAGGACATCAATGTGTTGTATGTGCTGGTTTTTTAAAATAATATGAAAGCTTACTCGTTGGAACTCTACACTTTTACTAAATCATTTGTTCAAGGCAGGTGGCCCATATACCATACGGAAATTTCTTTTCCCATTGTCAGCAATGGAAAGGGAAAATGAATTAGTTCGCATAGCTAGCAATGACAGGAGAAACTGAAGAACCCTTTCTGAGAAATGTTTTATTGCCAGAAGGAAATGAAAACTGTTGTTATCTTAGCTATTAGACTTAATTTTGTTTGCTGAAATTTACCCCTTGCAGAATTTGTCTACGGTAGATTCAGTGATCCAAAGAAGATTGCCTTAGGGGCATACATGTATCCCAGAAGATGTTTTCCATGACACTATGGTCCATTTCCTCCCCATTTAAAACTATATTCCATAATTTTTCTCCACTCCTAAATGATATAGAATATTGAAAGGAATGGCCGGCTGTTGGCAGAATTGGAAATTATCCTCCATGTACCTGCCTCTTCACAAAGTTCTATTATGATAAATCATAGTTTACTCGTGACTTTGCCCATGTGCATCTCTGGCTTGAGTGGGAGAAGAACAGAATGCATGGTTTATGGACTTCATTAGTTGGGGGGTGTGGGTCCCATTATAAGGGCTATGGTCCCATAAGGGGTGTGGGTCCCATCATAAGGGCTGTGGGTGGCACAAGCGATTAAGATGCTGTGCCTGTTAACCAGCAGGCCAGGGTTCAAGACCCGGGTCGGCCCCACAAGACAGGGTTAGCTCCTGTCCTTAGCCCAGCTCTGCGACGCCAGCTGGATCCAATTGTATTGGCTCTGCCTTTCCATTGGACTAATTCAGTGGCGTGGAGAGGGGGGATTTGCTGCTTGGGTAACAGCCTATACTCCACAACAATCTAACCCAGGCTTTCGTGCTTCACATGCAGCGTATGCAGCGCTGAGCACGATACCATAGTCTTTCAAGACTGACGGAGGCCTGCTTTTTTTAGTTGGGGGGCAGTCAGGAGGCTGGTGTTCTTGGGAAGGGGAAGCCCAGGCACTCTTTGCCTCAGTTGCAAGCCACCCACAGTCCTTAATCACACCTTAATTTGGTGCTGGGGCAGTCAGGAGGCTGATGTTCTGGGAGGACTGCCAAGGCACTAATTTCCTGTGCAGCATGCAACATAAAAAAGCTGCCCTTAAATTATGCTTAGAACAGACCCACCCAGTCCTTAACCACACCAAAATTAGTAGGGAAGGGATGGGGCACTTAGAAGGTGAGGGTGACCCACAGTTAGGTGGGGGGTCATCCAAAGTATGTGGAGGTGACCAAAATTCTGGACCTCAGCAGTAGGTGGTGGAGTGCATCATGTACAAACAGACAGGATTTTGTGTATGTTTTGCCCAAAGTTGCTTTTGATAGTTGCCTTATTCAAATGTAATGTATTTGTAGTTCTTGGCTCCCAAAGAAAAACCAATGGATGTCGCCCCAGTGGCAGATGATGGTGGTGATGTTGATGATCTAGTAAGTACTATTTTTTTTACAGAAAGCCTCCAATGTTATTAGAGTAACTGGATTGAATCAGGAAAATCTAGGCCTGGGTGGTTCCAATCAAGGAATTGAAAAATATTTCATCAAAACTTAGAAGGCAGTCATTCTCAAACTGTAAGGCAGACTCCTGAAATGCAAAAAGCTGCCTTCTGCTGAGTCAGATCATTGACACAATAGCCCAGTATGTCAACAGTGACTGGCAACAGCTTCCCAGATATTCAGACTTGATTTTTACCTCTGTCCTACATGGAGATGCTGAGTATTTAAGCTTGGGATGCTCTCCATGCGAAGTAGCTGGCCCACCACAAGGATACAGCCTTTTGTCAGGAACCATGCAATCTACTTGAATTGGAACCTGCAGTTCCAAGAAAGGGGAGGATTCTGTAATGGACAGAGCCAAAGGCACTTTTCTTCCAGTAGCCATGGGTTAGTATTGTGCCCCCCAACTGCTATGTTAACCACAGCACCTTCTGGTCATAGCACCTTCTGGTCTCTCTCTTCTCTAGCTTCTTTTTAAGGCAGGGTCTGAGGATTGCACTTGGTGTGATAAGAAATGTGATGTTGCATTTCTGACTTGAAAGTTATTTTTTAAAGTAACAGATTGGGGCCAGGGGACCCAATCTTTCCTTCCTCTTCTCGCACCATTTCCCCAAAGAAAATCATGTCCCCCTCAAAACTTTCCCCAGGAGGGAAGCTGCTGTTTGTACCTACATGTTTTTCCTCTGAGGTCAAACAGTTGGGGTCAAATACTGTTTTTCATTGGAAGCAGGTGGGTGTGTGGTAGAGTGGAGAGAGAGAGAGAGAGAGAGAGAGAGAGAGAGAGATCATTTAAACACCTGTGTCTTACAATTAAGCACTGCCAGACATGTTTTATCACTGAATCTGCCTTAAATTTTAAGAGCTGCACAGATCTATCTTTAATAACCATCATTCATAGATATCAACCACAAGCATTTCCTGAAATCCGTGATTCATTTTCTAAATGTGTTGCTTTCTTTTGCAGCTGGACATGATGTAAGTGCATGGGTCTGAAGAGGACTTTTTGATCTAGGAAGAACAAGAAAGGTGCGGCTAAGGAAGGCCACTTTACGTTCAGTCTCTGAAAAGAAACATTTCCACCCAAAGAAACTGCCAGTCTGGTGGAATCTTTGTTTCATGCCATTTGCTGCAATCCACAGTGTTTTACCATCTAAATCTTATTTTGATATGGTGGATTTGCATTCCCTGCTACATTGCAGCTTCACACCTATTTTTTTTTTTTTGCAATATGTCAGTCTCTGTTATATTCACAAGGAATTTTGATAGGTTTAACTTCACTGGTGTATATTGCCTGGGGAAGGACTGCTGTCAGACTGAAATCCTAATGGAATTCATTTCCAGACATGTGTGCATACCTTTTGACATGCTCAAAACAATATAGTGTGTTCATGACCACTGTAAATACTTGAAAGAGAAATGAGGAATTTAATAATCCATTTCAAAGATGTTTGCTCATAAGCTGCAACCAAACAATTCCCAGAATTACAAATCTTTGTCTGAAATAACTCATGGTTTGATTGCTTTGAGCTGCCCTTTTTATCTTTCCCTTCCAGAGTCAGCTTTTTTTGGTACCTTTCTTTTCCTAAAATAACTTAAAAGGTCTCATCTAACTTGTTGTCACTACTGCTGAAACCATGGAGTTTGTAGATTGAAGCCAGTTGCTGACTGAATGTTGAATAGTTTGTTGTACTCCTTTTTGTACTTTAAAATTTCAGAATATTGTTTGGGGCCGAAAAGTAATGTAAGATAGTTCAATAAAATCAAATACTGAAATATATTTGCTAAGAACAATAACTTGTAGTTTTGTGCTTTCTGTTAAGATAACTTGTTGAAAAATAGGAGTACCTTTTTTCTCTAGCCATAAGAATGACCAATTGCAAATCTTGATTTTCCATCCAAATGGAGAAGGAAAACAAGAATTACTTTGCAAAAGAAGCACCTGTTGCCACAAGGAAGGAGGGGAAAATATTTTCCTTTGTATTTTTTGTCTAGACTGCTTGGTTTTTGTGAATGTTGTTTTGTCCTCCATGCCACACTACTATACTCCTCTCAGTGCTGATCTTTAATATGTTGGGCAGTAGTTTTGATGTCTGGTTTGCAGATGTTCACTGCAAAGACGTAATGTGCAAAAACACCATAACCCTTGGAGAAATCTGATGTTAGGAAGTATATCTAGTTTTCTTCCAGTCTTCCTGTGCACCTGGATTCAAGTAACATCTTTGTAAAAAGCAAACAAAAAACACAAATTGCGGAGTTCCTTAAGGTTGATGGACTCAGATCTGACAATATTGATCAGAATCCTAAAGCACAATCCTATATATGTCTTCGCAGCCATAATAAGATAATCCAGCCACCAGTTCTACTCTACACTGAGATTGAGGAAACAAACAGTGTGTTCTGGTTTGGATGCTATTCTCACTCATAAAGGCATTCATGCACCTTATACATAGAATTCATGCTTCTCTCCATACCTCCTTTTGGTGTTTTGGCTCTGTTTGGTAACAGTTGGTAAGAATAAGAAGCATCTTGCCCTGGGTGAGAGCAGAGCTGGGTGGCTTAACTTTTCAATTTTTTTCTTCATACCCTTTATCCAAATCCTGCTTGAGATGAAGAGTCTTTGTTCTTGTAACAGTTCTAGGAAAATAAAAAAGCAGGGTCCCTCTCTAAATAATCCCCATTTCCTATAAGTTCCCATGAGCAATCACAACCATTTCAGTGTAGTGCATCTTTTTGTTCTGTGTTACTGCCTGTGATGTTATCTGAATTATAGGAGTCTAACATGTAGGTGAAAAAGTGAGGATGGACCAGGATGATTCCAAGTTTCTTTCTGCTCCCTTCAAACACATTTGTGTTTCATTATACACTGCTTGCTTGTAAATCAGTGGACAGGTAGCAGTTTG
The DNA here is from genome assembly GCA_030015325.1 of Cryptoblepharus egeriae. NCBI lineage: Eukaryota > Metazoa > Chordata > Lepidosauria > Squamata > Scincidae > Cryptoblepharus > Cryptoblepharus egeriae. The sequence continues at coordinate 61,897,100 of JAREYC010000001.1, read as the reverse complement.
TCAGTGCAATAGGTTTCTTAGGGTGGTTCCTCCCTTTCATAATTGTATGTAATGGGGAAAATGCTTCAATCAGGAAGTTAACATGAGAAATGGTGTCAAAATTGCCTCTGATTTGGCAAGCTACCTGGTTTCTTTCTTGTTTGCCTTTCTCCCTAGCCCTTCCATTTTTTACCTTATTTCAGTGCTACTTGTGACTGTAGGTTTTATTCCCAGAAGATGAGCAAGCAGATCCTTCATCTTTCATGCGATTTTACAGATTAAATAGAACAACATGGCAAATAACATAAATGACAATCAGAACATAGCTATCATCAGACAAGGCAGCAAACAGAGACCTCCATTAAGGTTTAGCTGGTTACCATGTATTTGAAAAGCCACACAGATCAGAAATACTAATTGCTAGAGAACTCGCATATTTCAGCACCTATGTAGGCATCTCTCCTCTATATTACCCCATTAAAACAAGTATGGTATAGCTTGATAAATGCCAGGACTGCCAAACTGTTACTGAGCAAATGATTTGTAGGATTCCAGCATTTCCTTACTGAATTCTGTAAGAAATGTTAAAAAGTAGTAACACAGTAGATTTTTTGTATTCAACCACCCGTGGATTTAACAGTGACAGCGTTCCTTTATCCCTGGGCTTAGTTCACATATTTATATCTTCCAGTGTTCTTCAAGGTATATACTTGGCATTGTAGAAAATGGAGTTTAGCCTCTGGACTATCCTATCAGGCACTGTATTGATGACATCCTTTGTAACCTGCATAATGGATTTTCCCAATGTTTGTGAGCTGTGCAGCCTAGAGGGAAAAGCAATCACATATTAGGAAAATATCTATAATCACCTGTCTTTCACAAGGTGCCATATTTTTGCTTAGACACCGTAGCGTCATTGGCATGGAGTCAAGGGCTCTACGTATTACTAGATGGCCTTCTTCAGTGGACTAGCATTTGTCCATCAGCTAGCCCCTCAATATATTTCTGCCCTATCTACCATTTCTGTCCTATCAACTACTGTGTATCAAAACAGTGATAGCTCAAAGAAGAGCCTTGCAATACTTGAAATAGTCTACACTTGAACTTTAGACAAGAAACTTAGACCGGAAACTTTAGACAAGAACTTTAGACTTGATACCTAAACTGTTTTTGCCCTTCAAGCCTTAGAAGCTGGTTTTACTCATTCATCTATTTTCCTTTCATGAACTGATGCATAAGAGTGACCTGTTATTACCCTGCAGAAGAGGAACATCAACACAGAGCAAGTGAATGAGCATACAGATAAATCCTGCTGGGCAAAGGGGAATAGGTTGCAGGGAGCCTTAAAGCCTACATATTGCCTTGTGTCTGCTTGAACAATGAGAGAACACAAGTCAGCCTATATAATATGCATGTTGCATATTACATGACTCAGACATATTAAGCATATTATGCATATGTAATCAGAATGAATGATCATAGGATAGCTTTTACTTACCCTACAATTCAGAGTACCATAACTACGGGAGCACGAAAGAGACATTTACGTCGACGTAGTTATGGCACCACCTAGTGAAAACATATGGGAAATTCATATTGCAATCCAGAGAAAATTGTTCTTACATTAGAGCAGGGACTCCCCGTAGTTATTCTGGATTGTGCCCTTAGTTTCTTGCCATAGGAACTATTTATATGGGAACAGTGGCTTTGGCTCCTGAACTGACTGGTGGACAGTGGGAAACTAAAATATGTAGAGCTTTAACATTGGAATAATCTGTTGTTATTTGGAAAAATTACTGTAGATCATGTACCACCAATGGTACATGTACCAATGGTACTTGAGATGATGTCTGGGTAGCACTTGCAGGACACCTACCACCTGGCAGCGAGACCAGGAACACAACACAACAAGCAGCACGAAGAGTGTTGGCTCAGTAAGCAGAGCTCCATAGCATACTTTTCCATGCTTGAAAAAGCTCTCCTGTCTCCCATCAGCTTCTGACTAGTGTTTGTCATGCTGACCTCCCTAACCAGAAGTAACTGGTGATAATATTGTCATCAGTTATTTCCAATGATACTTCATAAATAGATGGACCATGTGAAGTGGACAAACCTCTGACCATGCAGAGGACAAACGTTGAGAAACTCTATTGTAGATTACGGTATTGAATAAGACATACATTTTCAATTGACATATTAACAGTAAAAAGATATTAAAATATAGTATGCTTTGCCTTAGATGTGCTTATTGTAAGAGGCTTCAAGACAAATGAAGTGGAATTTTCCTAGGCAGCAATGACATGCTATTACCCTGATGGTGATCTATTCCAATTGCATAGGTTCTAATGTAACAATTGCTCTCTTGCTGCACATGGTCCAATTTATGGAGGCACAGCTCTCTGCATATGTTCCTTGTCGCACTTGAAGCTATCCCCTCCTGCAAGCATTGAAATGAATGGTGAAACCTGTCCTTGCAAGAGTTATTAAGAATATCAATATGCCATTCTGCAAGAATAATAGGTCATAAAGTGGTTTACGTACTAAATAAATAAAGGGCTTGCTGTCTCAAAAGGACTCACAGCCTTTAAAAGATGCAGATGAGACGCTAACGAACGATGCTATGCTGTGGGTTGAATAGGGGGCAGTATGTCTGTCACAACAGCTGGGCAAGTGTCTGGATGTTTGTTTGCCTTCACCGCTCTAAAGTGGCAGAAAGAACTAGAAAGACTAACTGTAAACATTATGTGAAGCAAGAACCATGTAGCAAATGAGATTCCACCAATGACACCAATCCAGACTCCAAAATTAGCTCTGCTCTACTTTTGGTGTCTACCTCCTGGGTTCATTTTGGGAAACTGATACACAGTGTAGTTTAAGATCAAAAAGTTGAGTTACTCCCTAATGAACACAAATGGTAAAGCAGAAAAATACAAAGTCTGAACTTGTGTCTGTGTTCGTGCTCTCTCTTCACTGTGTCCTTGGGCAAGTTGTTAATTTTGCAGCCTCAGTTTCCCACCAAGCCATAAAAAAATAGAGATGAGAGTTCCTGCCAGTGGGGTTCATTTGAAAGTGAAAGTTCTGGGACAGGCAACGCTCAACCTGTTGATTTCAGGAGTACAATTTGCAAATGAATACCAAAAGTCTAATTTACACTGGAAATTTTTGAAATAATGTGGTCAATTAGCTGATAAATACTACAATTGCTGCAGCGTGTTGTGTTGCCTAAGGTCAGCAACCTTTCGGCAGTGTAATGCCGAACTAATGTTACAGTGTTATTCTGTGTGCCGACATGATTGTAAAGTTATATATGCGCATGCAGAGACGAGCCAGCATGTGGCTTCCTCTGTGCCCTCCTCCTGCCCAGGCGTTTCTCCATGCTTGCTCTGCTGTGGGAGCTGGAGATGCTGAAGAATAGCCAGAGCCTCTTACATAGGGGCTTACATCTGTGTAGAGAGTGCAAGAAAGGCACACTTGAATGGGCCAGAGCAGTGAGGCGCTCCTTTGCCAGCCCCCAGAGGGCTCTGGCTGCTGGAGCAGCAGGGAAGACCCTGCAATGTCCCTCCAGCCTCCCCCACACCCTGCCGACATCACCTGCCTGCCTGGCTTTGTTGCTTCCAGGCCTGCTGCATCTTAGCTGACCATGGGAGGGTTACCTACGGAGGCACCACAGAGAATGAGGCTGGCCCTTGGATATTTCTCCCCCAATCCGGCCACATCCAAGCCACACACCTGCTCTCCTGCTGAAGGTGCAGCTCTCTGGGGCCTTCCATTCTGATGGCGGCAGAGCAGGGTGAGGGGAGGAGTGATGTTGCCATTCTGGGCACCAGCGAAGCTGATGGGCAGCCACCTGCTAGCAATTGGGGCAGTATCAGCACTCCTGGCTGTGTCTGCCAGGGTTGTTTTGAAAGCAACCACTTGATCCTTCTGGTATAGAGTTACCAAATGACCCCCAAAACAGGGACAATCCAAATTTTGGGGGATTGTATCCACATCCTGGCAAATGGGACAGAGGGTCCTGTCCCAATTTTGAATGATGGCAACCCTATTCTTGTGCAGTCTGTTTAGATAAAACAAAATGTTGCAGTTGGATGCACCCTTTGGGCCATCTCTGGATACTTGGAGCATCCCACTGAGTCTGGAATCTGATTGATCTGACTTGTACATATTATTCTGTTGTGAGTATACTTAGAAGTGTCCAAAGCCTTCAAAGACTGTTCTTAAAGGCTGAACAAAGATCTATGGTGTCATTTTCCCCATCTCCTGTTGCTACCGTGATCCTGCATGAGAAAGAGTGAAGAGTTTCCCCGTTGCCTTTGGCTTTGTGTTTTTGCTTTGTTTACTGAGGCCTGGGCAGCAACGGAATGGTGTTATTAGCTGGGCAATTGAGTTGTGAACACCCTGAGAGGAAGTGCATAATTTATGTTTCCTAACAGAAGCCGGAGTTGGCCATACTTATCTTGGGCTCAGTAGGCTGCTGAACTCTGAATATGGTTGTGGAAACCTGGCCTTGTGTTTCCAAATAAATGACAGGAGCTCCCCGAAATTGGATTCTGTGCTTTTATGAGGTTTCTTCAAAGGAAGATCATTTGTTGCTTGTGTTAACAGTGGTGTCAGTAATTGGGGTTTGAAAGACTCAAGGTTTTAATGCCTAATATCTCAGGCTATAATGTGCACAGCAGGGGCGAGTGTTCCAGCTTTGGGCTGTTATGGATAAGCCGGGAGGTTTTTACAAGGATTCTGGCCTTCTCCAGCTGAACACAAGGGTGGCAATAGTCCCATATATTCATTCGCTCTTTCATCTGTTCACTCTGTGCTGTCACTTACCTGTTTATTGGGCTTTATTTCCTAGCAGGCCTTCCTACCGCACCTGTTGCGACTTCTGTGTAGCAGTGAAGGTGGAAGGACAGTCCAACCTCCACAAGAGCAGTAAGCTCCTATTTCAAGAATATTTCTGGATTTGGTTGCTTCAACGTCTCACCTCAAGGTCTGAGGTAATGTGCAAGTAGCCAGTATTAATCTCATATAGCGCATCTGATGACTGTCTTGGTCTATTTGTGCCTTTCTGTCAAATAAATAAAACAATGTAGTGTTAAAGATGCAGCAGGGGAAAAACAATTCTCCTTTAGTACAGAGTTTAAAATACAACATCACTTTCAATAAAATCCCTCAAAATCAGTTCAATTATTTCTCATGTTAGTGGCTGATCATGGCATTTTTAACTCTGCCTGGCAGTGAAAGGTAGTAACAATAACTTCCAGAGGCACAACTGTTAATGGATGACAAAGCCAGCACACTCAGCAGGTCCACACTGGCTCTGTCGTTCTCCAGCGACTGGCCTGAAAACAGGTGTTTCAAGCATGGTAGGTATTGTTTTGTCACTTTTGTCAAGGTCAGAACGTTGGGTAACGTTTGGAAACTCAGATTTGGTAATGAAGACTCAATCCCTGTATGGGTTACATGTCAGTTTCTAGAATCTATGGCTCTAAAGATACTTGAGCTTGACAGCCTGGGACTCCCTTTCAAACTTACTGGGATGTGATATCATTGTGATGCCAGACCTCCTCCATGTCTACTTAGAAGTAAGTCTAATCGTGTTCAATGAGACTTACTCACAGGAAAGCCCAGTGCCAGATTCCAAGATAGTGGATATCATTAATCCCAACCCCCACTTGATGGTGGATCCCACCAGTCACAATCTAGAACGACTGGACTCTAAAAATATCTGAAGTTAATTTCCATTAACTTCATTAGGCACAATGTGGATCTGTGTGTGGAACAAGAACTGATTCTGGCTATTGACATGGTGGACTCCATGTCTCTCCCCTCACTGAGGAATTCCTTCTCATAGATAGGTTGCTTAGTAGATGACAGAAGCACATGTAGCAAGAGACTCTCACAGAAGCTGACAAGACATCACCTTGAGCTCATTTGCAGGGCTTGAGGTGATAGCAGCAAACAAGTGCGCAACAGGTGCTAATGTTTTGATGCCATCCGTCAGAGGTGTTTTGAGGATTATAAAATGTCATTAACACCCAGAAGATGAATGAACCCATAGTCCAGTCAGACCTGCTGGGAAGGAATTTATATGAAAAAAAAATTGACACGGGCTACACACACAGTTCAAAGCGTTTGCTTGGATCTGTTTCTGTATTCAGTGTCTGTATGTTGCTTGAGAAAATGGGTGCAAACTTAATGTTTGTTATTATTGCTCAAAATAATATTTTGTTATAAAAGGGTATTTTATTATACCTATTACTACTGCAGCATAGGAAGAATGGGTGGGCTGACATAAAATACCGGTATGTCACTCCTCTTTGCAGAGATTATGGCCCATATCCTAAAGTCAAATTAAGCCCTTTTCTCTGGAGCAGTTAAGGTGACTTTCCATAAAATAACACTAGAGGGTGACGTAACTGCATGGATCCGTAACTGCTCTGGACTTTGCCCTATAATGCAGTTGAAGAAGGTTACTAGAACTCTCAGAAGATCTGTCCTGTGTTACTACTTGTCATAGTTCAGATGATAGGGTATGAAATCAAGATCTTCAAGAAATATGTGAGCTCATGGAGTTGATCTAAGTCCAAATGCCACTCAGAAGACTACAAGAGATGCTACAGTGGGAAAAGCCCAACTTGGGCAAGTTGTTGTTACTGAAGGGAAAGTTCAAGCTCACCTCCCTCTGCCACCCATACGGGAAGTCAGTAGGTACAGTAGTCTCAAACCAATGAAGCCCATTACTTGAAGACCAGTAAAAACTTGTAGTGGCATATTAAAGACAATACACCTATTGTACCATCAGCTTTTGTGGACTGCAGACCATTTCATCAACACACTCAATTTTTTCCTTATTACTAACTAGTAATATTTATCTGCCATTGTGGGAGTAAAATCCCCCAATGCACCATTCCCACCTCCGTATAACATGCCCACCTCTGTGTATCATGCTCCACCCCTGTGCAACCTCCTGTCCATGCACCATCCCAGTCCCCAGGATAGGGCGTGGCATTGATTAGTCAGGAATTCTTCAATTTAAAGTATAGGCACAAATTAGGCTCCTTTTTCAACCCCTTTCCGCTTTAAATTCCCCAAAATTGGTTTTTAGTGGGTGCCTCCATCACAGAAGGAACAACCTCCCCAAATTGCACGCTTCTAAGTCTGGTGGTTTGGGCTGGGTGTTGATGATTGAGTGAATGATTCAGTCAGTCAGTGACCTTTCAATTTTATATAAATAGGTTACATATTCTATCTTCAAAAGTGTCTGTTAACTGCAAGCATTGAAAGCCTGAAGACCAACGAAGACAATATTCACTTCACCACTGAATTTGGAGAGATAGGGCGCAATCCAGAGTAACTACGGGGAGTTCTTGCTCCAGTGTAAGAACAATTTACTCTGGATTGCAATATAAATTTCCCATAGGTTTTCACTAGGTGGTGCCATAACTACGGGGGCACGTAATGTCTCTTATGTGCTCCCATCGTTACTCTGGATTGTAGGGATAATAAGTTAATTTAAATTCCCTGGCAGCCTCTTTGTCTGACTGTCCCTCTTTCAGTTGCTACTTGTCTTTGAACTCTGCTTCTTGGACTAACTCTAATCTCCCCTCACTGTGCTCTTAATTTGTATTAATAAAGAGGCTGTGATTTGTTGTTTATTTATTAAAGTGAACCATGTAAGGTCAAGTATGGATGATCTTCTAATGAAGTGGTCTTTGTGCCTAATTATATTAACATTGTAGTGAAACCAAAACGCCCATGTTGCAAAGAATCCCTGGCAGCTGTAGCTGAATGGATTTGAAGATTCAGGCACCTAGCAGAAGGATGCGCCTGTTCCATGTGCTCAAAATCTAAACAGAGTTTGAAATCAACTAAACTTCAAGTTAAGCTCACCTTTGAGTATTACGATAGATTGGTGTATAATATTAGTAGAGGTGCTCCAGGATACTATAGCAGGTGAGTTAGCATGTGAGTAGCAACAGCATCAGCTTGCAAGAATACAAATATGAATAGTTGCTATACACCTCAGTGGAACCTGTTTTTTTAATAAAGTACAGGAGAGAGAGTGATGCAAACACATTCATATTTATGGGGGAGATAATGTATAATATGGTTGGCTCTCCATATCCTGGTTCTCAGGGCATTTGCTGGGTTATTCTTTTGTGTGTGGGGAAAGATGTTTCAAGAGACCAGGGCAGTAATTCCCAAACTTACTTGTAATTGCAATACCCTGAAAACTAGAAGTGATGGTGATGTGAAAACGTCATATGGTGACAACACAGCAGCCCGTTTCTGGATTTGGAAGCCTAATGTGAGTCTCCAAACAGCAGTCAAGGTGTTGCTGCAGCTCAACCAGTGGTGGGATTCAAATAAATTAACAGCAGGTTCTATGTCCTAATAACCTAAATTAACAACAGGTTCTATGTCCCATTAGTTCTCAGAACCAGGTGCTCATTAGAAGAAGGTTCTATAAAACCTGTGAGAACCCCCTGAAGCCCCCCACTGAGCTCAACACACCCTGCTGTGTCTCCTGCCATGGTCCAGAGGCTTTTGTTGTGTTCATGCAGCTGCAACACCCCACCAAATGACTTGTGATGCCTTGGAATGTTGTGATGTGCAGACTGGGAACAGAAGGACAAGAGCAAGGGTGTCCCAGCTTTCAACTTCAGGGCTCCTGGACCTTTAACAATTGCGTTGAAGAAGGAATTTCAGCAGATACAACTTGTGATCTATGAGATAAGAAGCTGCAGTTGCTGAAATTCCCTTGTCTACACAATTGTTAAAGGTCCATGAACACTAAAGCTGTAACATTTGGACACCCCTAGACTAGGGAAATGTGTGAGATCCCACCTTCAGGGTGGAAAAGTTTGAGTGTGGCACTCTGTCTTTAGCAGGCTGGATAGTAATGTCAGACCAGTCTTTGGATGTGAATGGGGAATGGTTTGTGGTTGGAGTGAGAAGCTCAAGTAACCAACTTTTTCCTTGAGAGCATGAAACTCCTTTTTTGTTCCAATGTCCTGCAAGGGCATCTAAAATGGTTTTGGGCAGGTGTGGCAGATGTGAAATTGCCAAGATGTTTCTCCAAAGAAAGCGAAGGGATGGACTGGCCAGCAAAACTTGTCCTTTTGAATTTGACTGGTGGCTTGCCCTGGATGAGACACATGTCTGGGACCGAGGAACCAGCAGGCTGGCCAGTTTCCTCAACATCACATCTAAACCTAGTTCGGACGACTCTGATCCAGAATATCAGACCTTGATATGGGAAAAATGCTGGAAAGAGGAAGATTGTACATAATCATTGGAAAATAAAAATTATCTGTATTTTTTTCTTTACTGCTTTCCAAACCAGCTGAGCACAACTTGAGCCTATTGAGCCGAATACAACCCACCAGCCAGTACTGAGGCTGCCAGGTGCTTCTTGTTTCGTTTGCTTCCTTAGGCAAGCAGCAAAAGCTATAAAACTTGGAATTGTATAGTTTTGGATCTGGCCAGGATCTGACATTCATCTTATCCAACTTTCTATCCCTTTATATATTGTATAAATATAGATTTATACAATAGATTAACTAGTAACATTTAGACTGTTGTATATTGCAGGTGGAGAGTAGGAATATGGTTGTAAAGCACACAAGCTGTAAATGACTTATAACTCAAGGGAATGCGTTTTTGGAAAAGCTGCTCCCTGTTTACAGACTGCTAATCAAATTGATTCAGCGAAAATTAAAATTCCACCTGGACACAAGTGGAAGGATCAGCTAGAAAAGGTTCTTTCAAAGTTTGTATGGTTGCTTTTTTTCTTGTGTTTTTCATGTTTTTTCCAACAGAATATTCAAACAAGGAATTAGGCTCTAAACCAAGAGTATGGCAAATAACCAGGACACTGCCTCATTCACAGAACCTCCATCCCTCTCCCACATCTAAACAGTGTGGCATAAAACTAGAGCTGGAGATGTCCTGACCATGTTGTTCCATCCTATAACTTGTCCTAAGGCAGTGGTTCTTGAGCATTTCGGCCTGGAACTCCCTTCTGAGAATGATAATCTCTCTGGGACCCCCTCACCCCCACCTCGAAGTGATATCATGGCTGGAAGTAACATCAATTTGCTACCAGAACTCCTGCATGTATACTTGGAAGTAAGTCCCATTGTGTTCTATGAAACTTAGGGAGCAATCGTAAGCATGTCTACTCAGAAGTAAGTCCTATTAGGTTGAATAGGGCTTACTCCCTAGAAAGTGAGTATAGGATTGTAGCCTTACTCCAAGGAAAGCAGCCTCAGTGCCCCATTCCAAGATGGTGGCGCCCAGTGCCAGGTTCCAAGATGGTGGCCCCCAGCTTTCTGTGGCCCCCACAAAATGAAGTCACAACCTCCCAAGGGGGTCCCAACTGTCAGTTTGAGAATCATTATTCTAAGGAATGCCAAGCAAAATCCTCCCATTAGGTTGTCCCTAGAAATTTGCTGATGGCTTTCTAGAAAAATCCATTCCACCCTCCCAAATCTTGTCCCTAAAAATGTGCTAGTCCTTGAACTTATGAGACCTATGTTTTAATTTGTCATGTTCAGACCTATGTTTTGTCTCAAACTGATCTCTCTACAAACTCCTGCCAAGAATAGTAGGGCAGTTATGCTACTCTCAGTTTACCAGTGAATTATTCCAGCTGATGAGTGCCAGGAAATACATTTTTGTTCAAGGAAAGCAATGCCACATCTTCCATTTTGCTGAAATGCAGGTGTCCTATGACCTTGTGAATATAATTGTTTTGTACCCCACAACTTAGGCTGACAAGCATCCCTTTCTCAGTTCCTCTTCAATGTGACAGGAATTTCATGCAAAACGTGGTATGCACTGGCTGAGGGAGTCTGCCTGGAGATGTGCATGAAAGTGCCACAATTTTCGCAGTCTACTTGTGTTATGGAAGAGCGGCATTGGCGGGAAAAGCTTGGCAAATCCTTGATTTGATGAGACACTTATTTTGCATTATGTCAATTTACACCGGGTTTCTTGGCATGATGCTGCGTGAAAGACTATTGCTCAAGGCCTAACTTGAACTGATAACAGTACACAACAGCCTCAGAGAGAAAGCTTATTTACATTTAGGATCCTTGTCCTTAGCTAAACTCTGGACTGCTTAGATACAAGAGGCTCCGAACAATGTAGGATCTTGTAAGATGCAGAATCTTGTATATGCTCATATGCTGTATTATGGAATGGCAGGTCTCGCATGATTCAGAAAGTGGACTTGACTTGGTAAGTAAAGCCACTCAGTAGGAGAGCCAGGATGATATAGTGGTAGGGAGTTGGACTCGGGCTTGGAAGATCCAGGTTCAAATCTCTCCTTGGCCCTGAAGCTTCCTTGGGCCAATCATTCCCGCGGACTGCAGAAGAGATGGAACTAAAACTTGGTCAGCCACATTGGCAAGGAAAAGATGGGGAGTCAATCAAATCAAATCAATCAATCAATGAAGCGTGAATCTCTTCTGCCTTCATGAGGTTATGTTGGGTGACTTTGGTAAATCTCTATTAGGAAGCTGTGAGTATAAATGAGCTAAAGTTCATTAAGTGGTACATATTCCAGGGTGATTATTTGGCTGCAATCTTAAACATACTTTCCTGGGAGTAAGCCCATTGAATATAATGGGACTTATTTCTGAGGAGTCAGGCACAGAATCGCACCCTGTATGTCCCTTTTTCCCAGGACATGTCCCCTTTTAAAGCCTTGCGTCCTGGAAAAAATCTTCGTTGTCCTCCATTTCCTTGTGAGCGGTCAACATGTATCCTTTTTGTTATTAATAAATTCTATGTAATAGTTTTAAATTTAATAAGTAGTTAATTTAAATTAACTACATGAAAGCAATATATATGAGTGTTTTTAGTTTTTCCTATATTTTTCTTGGATGTTCTACATTTTCGAGAGGCCAAAATGACATTTTGTTTAGTTATAACATATGGTCACCCTGTTATTATATTATAATTTTTAGCACTTGTATCCCTTTCTTAAGCACTCAGATGTCAGTTTTAGTTGCTGGGCATCTGGCAACATCTCAATGCCTGGCAGGCCCTCCTAGCACCAGCTTGTAAGCAGCCACTGCCACTGGCAGAGGGAACTGAACTATCTTCAGAGCTTGTAGATTGTAATCTGAGTAAGACATGATTTGTTTAAAATGACTCCACATTGTCCAAGTTTGCCTTAATGCCTAACAAGTTCTGGATTATTAAGACAAAACCTGACAAAATAAATAAAATTGGGACAGTACTGTGCTGTCAAGTGACTGGAGCAAAATGGATAAAGGGTGGCCATCTTTCCAAAGCTGGGATAAAAATGGACTCTATAAGTGCAATCCTAACCATGTCTACTCAAAAGTAAGCCCCATTAAGTTCAATGGCTCTTACTCCCAGGAAAGTGTCTTTAGGATTGCAGCCTATGTTTGTTATTATGTGTTTGAGACAATAAGCATTTGCTGATCTCTGTTATTTCTTTTGCAGAAATAGGCTTTAGCACAATATCTAGGATTGCCATATGTCCCCCCAAAACAGGCACAATCCTGATTTTTTGGGAGTTGTGTCCACATACTGGTGAATGAGACAGAGGATCCTGTCCCAACTTTGTGGAAGAAAATGATGACAACTCTAACAATGTAACAAGTTGTGTTTGTGTATGCTTGTGAGAATACACCAGAATTGCATAGCCCAAATTACAGGGAGAGCCTGTAGAATCATGGAAGGAATGTAATAGGTTTTCTAGTCCAACCCCCAGCCTGTAGCAGGAAATCCTTGAGTATCTCTGACAGTTTCTTCTTGACGGATGAGCATCTGTTATATAGGATTTCCAGTGAAGGAGCATCCACCACCTCCCTTGGCAATCTATTCCACTGCCAAACTGCCAAATTTTGGCTGATTGATCTCCTCTGCTATGTATCGAGAGCAATGTACTTCTAAGCATCAGGGGATATTTTTGTGAGGTTAGACAGGAACTTCTGGATGTTCACAATATACATAAAATAGTTCTTTTGTTATTATTATTAGTTATTTATTGTGCTGCTGTAACAATTTCACTTTTATGAAAGTTCTAAGATTTGGGACCACTGTTGAATAAAGTACAAATTTAAAGCTAGAGAGTTGAGGTTAATACTTGTAAAAAACCATGAAAGATTGATGGCATGGGATTCTGTGAGATGCTACCTTTGAACTGGATATTCCTGAGAGTCATTGTAACATATCCTCAAATCCAGAGTAACTACAGGAGCATGTAAGATTCTTTACGTGCACCCATAGTTACTGCACCACCTAGTGAAAACCTATGGGAAATTCATATTGCAATCCAGAGTAAGTTGTTCATATACCGGAGCAAGGACTCCCCATAGTTACTCTGGATTTTGCTCCTAGTGGCATAGACTATGACCAGGGACTCCAAGGTTCAAATCCATGTACTGCTTAATGGACAACCCTGGGAGTCAAGAGCTTTCTCCTATTCCCCCAACCTTCCTCATTAGGGTTATTGGAAGGATTAAATAGGGATGCTGTTGATGTTGTCATAAGGTCTGTGGATAAAACCATTATGACAATATTTCAAATATACCTTGGAAGGATAAGCCACCATGGCATTAACAAATAGTGTGTTCACTTTGCTATCTCCTTATGCTGCTGGCACACTGGAGTCCTAATCCAAAGGCGTAAACAAGCAGATCTGCTTTCTTCTGTCACTTGGTGGCTCATAAAAGAACATATATCATGGTGAGAGACTTTGAGAGTTTAGCTGCCAAAGGGAAAACTCACCATTTACAGCTCCATGGTTGTATTTATTTCTGATTTTTCTTGTTTCTATACTCCCAAGAAGTTCAGCGGTTCTTAAGAATCCTGATTTCCCCAGTCCTTCCATCTCTGGCTCATTTCCTTTTTCACAGTCATGCCAGATAACAAGAACTATTGCTGGGGGCTGATAAAAAGTGAGCATCCCTTCCACTGTAATAGGGAGGAGAAACATAAATGAGGCCTTCCCATGCAAGGATTCAGTAAAACACAGAGATCCTTTAAAGATGGAAGAGGAAACAAGAAGACTTAATGTGACCATTTTCCTTGGATGAAAATTCTGGATTGTGATTAATATGAACCTGCCTTCCCACTTATCTTAACTGTTAAAAATGACAGCTGTAATAGTGCATTTTGTCCTTCACAATTTGTGAAAATTCCACGTGCAGGTCTTCATTCCTCAATTTATCATTAAAGCGATTGAATGATCAATTCCTTCTGTCTAATTGGGTTTCCTCGGAATCATTTGATCGCCATATTCCAAAACACAGTTAAGCTTGTTGACATGGACCCAGTGTGATTTTTGGTTGCATAATCATCATACCTTGGAACTTTTCTTCCATAAATTTGTCCATTTTTATTTATGGAACTTTTATTTATGGAATTTTTATTTATGGAACTTTTCTTCCATAAATTTGTCCATTTATTTGTTTGTTTGTTTGTTTACTTACTTACCATATAGCACTTACAATTGCTGGGAAATCCTTTTGTGAGGTTCAGGTGCAGGCTAGTCTACATTACTTACTTACTTACTTACCATATAGCACTTACAATTGCTGGGAAATCCTTTTGTGAGGTTCAGGTGCAGGCTAGTCTACATTGTTCTATGGGCAGCTCATTGCGCTTCTCTTTCCAGGCAGAATCCTCCCTGGCATGATCATCATCAAGGCTGGTATCAGGGAGTGCCTTCAAGCTCCCAGCAGGAGTTTTCAGGTCAGCCAAGCTGTAAACAGCTACATCTTCTGGCTCTGTTGACCCATTAGAGCTTTATCACCTTGCAATATCCCATCTAGGAGCCTTCCAGGTCTTTCACTGTTTTGCTTTCTTCAGCAGTGTCGCGGGTCTGGCTTTCTCTCCTCTCAGTCCCTCCACAGACAGTGACTTCATCGTCTAGGATTACAGATATCTGTGCCCCCTCATCATCTTCTTCCCCCCAAGTGTACATGCTGACAGAAGAACAGACTCAGGTATGCTTCACAACTCAAGTTTACTTGTTCAGAGCTTGGTGGTTACTGCAAGGTACATCTCTTAACAGTCTCCTTATATCTGGTCTCTTCCCTCCCAACATGGATAAGTAGATACAACTAATATAACAGTCCTGGGTCCCAGGTAAGCAACTTAACTCAACAGCATAGTAAATGTCCACAGTCTTTAACTCTCCTCCCTTTTCTGTTTACTTGTCTTCTAGGCCGGGGTTGTCCAGGATACTCAGTTCTCTGCAGTCCAAGGTTGACTTGGTGCTCACCACCCTCTCTCCAGGATAGCTCCTCCTGAACTCCCTTTTCCCGCTCTTTTTCCTCTCTTATATCTCCTCTCCCTCTCCAAACCCTTCCTTCTGGCTTGCGGAGGCTATATCCTGTTCCTTCTAGGACCTCCTCCCAGACATCTCTTCCCTTAACCCTTTCACTAATGGAACCTGCCAAGAGATAAGAGGCCTCACCACAAGCAGCCCTGCACTCAACCATCAGACCATGCCTGTTGGTGTGAATTAAGATGAACAGACTGACTTGTCTCCTGCCCTCCCATCCTGTCCCTAACTTACTTGATCATTTTCCTCTCCTCCCTCCATGAACAAAGTCTCATGAACTCAGACTTCCAGTAAGGCCATGGAGAAATGGGAGAACTGAATCCAGGATATCTACTTTTCCCTTGTTCTTATGGCTTCACTTTGACCAGGTAAAGCTGAGACTAGTTCAGTCTCTTGATAAAAGCAGCTTTGCCTTTTTCCAGTCAATCTTGTAAAGAAGGAGGGATGCCCTGAAAAAGATTTTATGTTCATGAACATGTCACATCAGTAGTGTATCAGCACACTGAAATATCATGCTGGCAATTCAGCTGCAGCCCTGATACCCTCCATTCTGAAGTTTGCTCTACATGTATTCAGTGAGAAACATGGGTAGATTCATCAAGGACCATCATCAATTAATTTCTTGCAGACCAGAGAAGGTCCTTCTCTCCTTCAGAATTTTAAGTAATCAAGGCAGCAGATGGGCTCCATCAGCCTCAAATGTTGGTGTAATTATCTCATTCATTATCCTGTCTTACTCTGCAATGACTGATCTTTAAGATCGTTCATTTTAATGCCATCATTTCCCCCTCTCGCATCACAGGGAGGGAGTCACAATTAAAAGCATGACTTATCATAACTTATTTTCAAAATAACTGACCCAGGGTCCATCTACGAAATCATCAACCGTAGCAGCAGCCATTTATGGCTATGTTTGATTCGACAGAACCAACAAACCTTTTTTGCTCTTTAATTGGTGGCTGCAGTCTGACTTGGGTCCTTGAACAGTGGATTTGGATCCAGTTCTACACCCAAAAAAAAAAAAAAGCACTACATCATACTAGCTCTTGAACTCATGGAATTCCTCTAAATTATATCATTGATCCATCTTGCTCAGTATTATCTGCGTGATCAGGCTGGCCCATTCACAAGGTCAACTGAAAGGGATGCCCATCACTGCCATTACTTGCCTCCAACTGCTTCTCCTCCATCTACTCCTTTGATTAGAATAGGAAGAGAGGGACCGAGATGAAGAGGAAATGGGGGAGTGATTTACAGTGTTTTAACACTGTAGAGTAGGAGAAGCAGAAGCACATCATTAGATAAGAGCAGTGGCATAGCTAGGGAGATGCAGGGGGTGCCCCCCATGCTCATCAAACCCCCCATATGAATCAATTTCAAATGTGCAACATCCCCCCAGTGCACCCTCCTTCCCAGAGCATCAGGCACCAGGCACCAAATTGCTGGATGTTAATCAATCTTCAATGTTAAGAATAGGACAAAAACATGTTGCACACCTTTTCAGCCCCTTAAGGGTTAAATTTCTCAACATCAGTTCTTGGTGGATGTTCATGTGACAGAAGGAACACCCTCCCCAAATTTCATGCTTCTATGTCCAGGGGTTGGGGCAGAGCACTCCTCAGTCAGGGATTCTTTATTATGAAGTATAGGGAGGAAAACACGTTGCACCCCATTTCACCCCTTCCAGTTGGAATTTCTGAAAACTGGTTCTTAGTGGGTGCCTCCATCATAGAAGGAACACTCTCCCCAAATTTCACGCTTCTAGGCCTAGCAGTTTTGGCTCAGCGTTGATGAGTCTGTGAGTTATTGAGTCAGTCAGTAACTTTTAGATTACTCCAAGCACGCATTTGAAGTAGTAAGTATGTCTGCCCTGAGGTTCTCTTTGGATGTAGTCCTCATAAATTAGTGGATGAAGCCTCTGGTTGTAGTTTTAGTGGGATGTTCAAAGGGGAAACTTATATGTCTGCCATGGGAAGCATGTAGGAACGGAGGAATGCTTTAATTTTGTTGGAGGAGGATGGAAGGGTGTGCATAGTTACAGCCGCAGGCAAAGGGGAAATCTGATCATGTTTTGACTCCATTGTCTTCTTTTGTTGCCTTTAATAGCTGTACCTGTTGCTAACCTATTCCCCATATATGAAGTAATATACAGTGGTACCTTGCTTAACAAATGCCTCGCTTAACAAGTGATCCACATAACAAGCAAAAATTTCTCTAGGATTCTGCCTCACATAACAAGTGTTGCTTCACTTAACAAACACACTCCTTGGCAGTTGGGGCAGATGCGCTGGCTGACAGCCCTTTTAAAAAGTGTCACTATTGCCTAGTGTGCCTGTCCATAGCAAAAGCAACACTTCCACGCTGTTTCTCCTGTGGCTGGACGTCCACTGGGCAGAGGGAGAGAAGAGCAGTGGAGAAGAGGGAAGCAGCTCAGGGCTAACCAGAAGGGAGCAGGGGGGAGAGAGGCTCAGGATGAAGAGAAGAAGAAAGTGGGAAGACACTTTGAAGGTGTCTTGGATTGCAGCCTCCTAACCCTGTCTACCCAGAAATAAGCCTCATTGTGTTATATAGGTCTTACTCCCAGGAAAGTGTTTTGGATTGCAGCCTAAGTAGACTTCATAGGATCATGCACATTGAATGCATGTTCTGAATTCAATTCCAGTGTTTTGTCATCATTTTTACGTCCAGTTAATATTTTTATATGAAAATTTTTTGGGTTCTGGAACTAATCATCTGAGTTTCCATTATTTCCTATGGAAAAATCCGCTTCACATAAAGAGCGTTTCACATAACAAACATGCTCCCGGAACAAATTAAACTTGTTATGTGAGGCACCACTGTAGTTTCCCAAGATATATTATTCTTACTGTTCTCTCCCCTATGCAGGCGCATCTGGAATCTCCAGCATGATTGGCCTGAACAATGTATGCCCAGCATTAGCTGCCAAAGAGAAACAGGTATAAATCCATTAACAAAGGAGTGTAATCTCTGCAACGGGTCCCTGGAAAACGGATTCAGTCAGTCCATTGTGTAGAGGACCAGTTTTTCCAATGAAATCAGTTCCTACAAAAAAGCTGAGTGGAATGAAAGCATTTATAAGAAGGCTGGAGATGAGAAGAATAACCTGACTTGTTTTGCAGGGGGATGGGGGGGGGGAAACAAACCTTGTAGGGTAATTTGACCAAGTTGCATTGTGTGTGTCTAGATTCCTTAATTAATTTAATATAATGGCACTGCTGATTGGTACTTGTGGATTAGCCACTATTATGACTCTCAATGAACACAAATCTGGCAGATGAGAGAATTGCAGAGGGTTGTTTTTTACTAATAGAAATGGAATCAATAATCTGTTGGTAGCTGATTAAAGTCCCAGCTTCTGGGGTTTGCTAGTGTAGATTACCCACTGCTAGCTTTATACTGCCTCTTTATTCCCTTGGCACTAATGTATAAATGTGCTTGATGGATTCCCATCATTTGATGATTGCTGTGGGGCTGTTGTTGGCAGCTTGTCACAGGAACAAGTGGGAAAGAGCCACTGTTATGCCACAAAAGATTGGTGCGCAACAGTGCAAGAGCTTCCCTCCCTGTATTAATGCCAGTAAAAGAGGTAGGCTGTTGAATGAAGGCCAGTCTATCTCCATACATATTGCTCTTACATATTCAGCAGAATCATATAATGATTGAGATAGTAGAATAGATTGTACCACCTGAGACTTCACGGAGATGATGTGATTGTTAAAATCTCCCCCTTCATTAAAAACTGTTGGGAAATCAGAACATTGCCAGCATAGCAAGCATAGGGCTTGAATGCAGCTTCTTTATCTTGCTGGGCTAGTTTTCTACTTGTGGGTAGCAGGTTAACCATACAGTATGTCCTCTTTTTTTAGTCTTGTGACCTTTTTTAGCCTTCATTGTCCTCCTTTTCCTTGTAGCCGTCTTATAATCAATATGCAACAAATTATATGTAATACTGTAGTTTTACAGTTAGGAATTTAAACACTATTGTATTTAATTTGGTGTTTAAATTAACCAAACGGAAGCAGTATATGACTGTTTTTAGTTTTTATTTTATGTCCTACATTTTTTGGGCCTCCTCCATTTTGGGATGACTTACTTTTTGGTGTTATGACAACTGACCACCCTGATAGTCTGGGGATACTTAACATGGAGGAGCATCCAAGATTGGAGTCCCTCATCTGCACTGTCCATCCATCTTCTGCTGTGTATAGATCCAGCTGAATAGATGAGTGAGGCTGTGACAATTTGAGCCATGCCAGCTGGCCAATGGAACTTCCCCTCCTCTTGGAGCTAGTGGCAGCTTTTGGGAAATTTTTTTGTCGGGGCCACGACATGTTAGGGAAACAACTGCTCAACTCAACCTCCTCAACTGCTGTGGTCCTGATCCTGAGGAACTGGAAGCCAGGCATTGCACCTGCTATGCGCAGTTCAATTCCCACCGCTCAGGCTGACTGAACTTCTTTTTTGATTCAAGATACTTCTTCTCTAAGAACCACAGACCAGCCCTCCTACCTTTACTTATGTACCAAGCACTACAAAAGAGATATCAAAATCAAACCCTAAATTGTCCCTTCAAACCCTATATGGTCCCAGGTGACTCATAAAAACAACATAATGGGATTTTATTAACCAGGGGTGAAAATAAATAAGCAAGAAAGGAATACATTTCCCGGTGTTATGTTAGAGACGAGCAGAGAAATTGAAGAAAAAAAATTAACACTCCTTCACCTTCTTCCATTTTTTCCTTTTTATTACGAGCTTTTCCATATTTTAGAAAACAACCTTCAAACACCAAATAATAGCCCATCAAGAGCACTTGTTATTTCATTCTCGATTCAGGAGCATGACAGGAAAATGACACATTCGCATGATACATGAAGATCTGAAATAGAACCCCTTTCCCATTTGACTTTTGGGGGTGGCATCTCTGCTTTCTCCATAACGTCCCTTCCACCAGCAATCCAGGATGCGAAGTGCTTGGTTTGGCATCCAACTTTATAGTATTTTCCCCAGGGCACACTGCAATTTATTCTCAGCATTCAGCAGATATTGTGATGACTACAAATTGAAACAGCCAGCCACATAAAGCTGTGTAAAGCTCCTGGGCAAGTATCCCAATCTGGACATGGTCTTTGGTAATGCCTTCAAGGAAATCAATAGCTGGGTAATAACAAACACAGTACAAGTATCTATGTTGTAAAAATTCCTTGGGGATGAATGGGTGGACGCATGGATAAGGCATGAATGGGGTTATACACATATGTGGAAATGAACTTACCGTATTTTACAGCTTATAACGTGCACCTTACTATAAGACGCACCTAGATTTAAAGGAGGAAAATAGAGGAAAATGTTGGAGCCAGCTGGCTCCTGGAGGCATTCACTTCATAACACACACCAAAATTTCCACCCCCTTTTGGGGGTAAAAAAGTGAGTCTTATAAGCCAAAAAATACGGTATATAATTCAAATGCTTACGGAAAAAAATCAGCTGTGTCCCAGCGCAGATTCATCATGAATCTGTGAATGTAGAACTGTTGCTTCTGTTGAGTGGAAGGGAAGTCAGTGGGGAGCAAAATGAGAATCCCAGATTGTACCTGCTTGAAGCCTGCTGGTTGTGACTGACTTTAGGGGGTGATAATCTCCTTTTCTATGGCTAAGAACCAGCACTGTCAGTAGATGCGTCTGTGGTCATGTGACCAGCATGACTTTTACTTTATAGGCATGGATTGCTGTTACCTTTTCCACGTGTTATAAGCATGGTACCTATTTAATCTACTTGCATTTACATGCTTTTGAACTGCTAGGTTGGCAGGAGCTGGGATGAATAATGGAAGCTCACTCCATCATATGGTACTTGGGTCTTGAAGTCCAGACTTGTTGATCTTAAGGGTCTTCATGCTCAGCATTTTAATCACTGAGCTACCACATCTCTCGAATTGTACCACTGCACTGCAGAAACTTCAACTGAAGTGGTGGCATCAGAATGAAGCTTTGCAAGAAGGGAGCGTATACGAGACACCACTGTCAAAGAGCAGAGGACAGAAGAGTCCAAGCTGCCTCTGAAGAGAGAAGGATGGTTCTCCATCATTGTTAAAAGTCTTGTTGCATGGTTTGTGAAGATGAATGAAAAAGAGGAGGAAAAAGTGTACAGAGCAAAAGACAGGAAAATAGAAACAAGTCCCTTACACTCCACAGTGTTTGCAAAAAACCCCTACATCATCCTCAAGAGAAGTCTGTAAGAGTAGATCGCTCTGAAAATCCTTTTTCAGTTTGTTATGGCAGAGATCACCAACAGTAGTGAGTTGGGGAAAATGGAAATGTTAACCTTTGAGGGTAAATGCAAGGTTAAAATCAGGTGGTAGTGGAGATTTTGAAGGAAGTCAGATGTTAATAACACCTTCGTAACCCGTCTTTGATGACCTATGCTTTGGAAGCATAAAGGTTTAGATGGGATCAAGCGCAGCCATTTTCTAGCAGGAAATGTTTTCTTACCACTTATCTCTAATGCACAAGTGTCTGCCTGCATTAAGAAAATATTTATTATTAGGATGGCTTTGATGGCCCTCAGAAATTATCACCCAAGATACTGATATTATGGTATCTAGCAGTTGTTTCTCCTTCTCCTCATCCTCATCCTGCTGTTTTCCAACTGGTGCAAGGTCTGTGTTTTTTATATATGCAATGGTGGGCTCCAGCAGGTTCGCACCTACTCCGCAGAACCAGGAACCTACTCTATAGAACCAGTTGTTAACGAGAGATAGGACATATAAAGTTTAAAAATAGCCATTTAAAAGTGGCTGCCAGATGGGCATAGAACCGATTGTTAATTTCTTTGAATCCCATCACTGTATATATGTATATATGTACTTGTATACATACATATTTGCAATCCACAGACTATGCAGCCAAGAATAATATCCATTCATACCATTCATACACAAGAATCAGAATTAGCTGCCACAATAAATAGTCCAGGAGTCAAATACATTGACTTTGCTCCTATTTGATTTCAGTTTTGAAAACTGGCCCTCTAATAAGCTGGTGCTGTTTTAAGTTCCTCCACAAGTTTATGTAGCAGTTGAGTGGTTCCAAGTCTCCTGCCACCCAATGATGATTTCAGGATATCTTGTACTTTTTATAACAACTGCAGCAGCTGCCCTCCTTTTCTGAATTCTTTTAAGTTTAACTATTAGCAAGTATTTTTAGAATCCTTAGAACACCAATTCTGTAGGATCTGACTATTAGACTGGAAAATATATTGGCAATTTGAAATAAAAATTCTTTTCTTTGTTCTCACAGATCAAAAGGACCATTTGCCATTGGCAACGACATGCAAGATATTCATGATTTCTGGTGTTTGTGCTTTTAATCTTTGTGCTTGCTTGAATATATATGGCTCAGGGTCTGTTCTGCTGTGCTTCAAGAGTCAGTTGTGTTCCTCTATCCATTGGTATTGTTTGAATAGGGCAGAAAGGGTAGCTATGAATAAACAGCAAGATCACTCCTCATTTCAGGGACTGGCTTCTTATAAAGTGCCATTTTCGTGTATCTTTTTTTGTTTAGCTCTGGTATGGAGAATATTTAAGTTGACTTCATTGTAGATCCAAATATATCAAAAACCAGCATTATTTACTTTTACTCCTTTCTTGAAAAAGAGAGAAGAAAAGAAGCCCTTCTCAGCACTGAGCTGGTGTCCCTCTTGGAGAAGAATCATCCTTAGCACCACCTTTTCAAATGTTTGCCCATCTTCAATTATCTTTATCTTGGGAAGTGCACGCTACAAAGAAATATGTTTTCCTCCTTTCATTAAAATGGCTTCTAAATTCTTGACAAATTTAAAGTCAGTGAGTACGCAGGACTGCTTGGTTTTTACAAAGCTGTAGAAGAAAAATAATCCTTTTATTAATCTTTACAATAAAGGAAGAAGAGACACAAGGGCTGAAAATAATTCCTTATTTCTGCAAGGAATTTGGTTAAGACAAGTCATACTGCCTTGTGCCTTGATCCACTATATGCACTTTGTTTTTCATGCTACAATAAAGAAGGAGAGAGAAAATGACCCTTTTCACTCTGTGAAATCATGTATATAGGAAGAAAGATGGGGAAAAAATAAAGACAATCCTCTCTAGAGACAGTCACTATAATGCCATCAACGAACATGCTGAAAACAAACTTGTCACCTTGCTCAACCAACAGCCGAGACTCCTCTTGTGGAGGACTAACACAGAAAAAAGGGTTTCTGGTGGCTCTTGGCATCCTGAAATGTGGCCATATTTGTTTCATATGTGGAAAAGATCATGAGCACTAAAACATTCAGGACACAAATGAGATGCGGATGTAAGAACTTGTGTTAAAAATCCATGTTAAGGAAAAGTGTTTCGTTCTCTGGCCATCCTTGAAGACTCACAGTTAAAATCAGGTTCTCTGAAATAAAGTTTCAGTTCATCAGCTTGGCAAGACAAAGGATTCTAAGCTTATATAAGGGGGGGGGGGTCTTGTCAGATGGCACAGAAACGGGCAATAACAATTGTAACTGGAGACAGATGCTTATGCGTTAAGGAAAACATGCACACGCCATTTTATTATAACAAAGCTTGGGTAGCCAAGAAAGACACTGTGGTATCCACTAGGTAGCATGCCTAGCTGCACCCAGGGAAGAACTTCGGACAGGATTTAATGCAAAGGCCCACCCTTCCTTTCGCTCACCGTTAGCTGTATCAACCCAAATTCCATCTTTCAGGGAGGGGCATTTTAGGAAGGGGCACTGGGTGCTATTCATTGCCAAGAAGTGATGTGCTTCGCCACTGATGCTCACAATGCTTGCCCTGTGAGGTAGTTCGAGGATCATCATTCCCAAGGAGAGGGAATTTGTAGAAGGCTACAAAAAGAGTCAGTGTCTGTATGAGGGTCAGAAGACTTGGGAGTCCAGTGTCAACTCCTGCCAATGTATTCTGGCTTTCAGCCTGAGAGCCTCAGAATTTGATGTGTATTTTAAAAAAAAAATATATTAACTGAAAGATAGGCACCTAGCTTAATGTTATATCAGGCCTATTAAAACCATGAGCACCTTTATCTTCAAACTAAAAATCCTTCCATTTGTAGGGAGGAAACGATATGTTATATGGTAATTCTTTTGAATTTTAGAGCAATGGACAGGCTGTTTTAAATGCTATCGGTTCCTGGTGGCCCAGGGCTTCATTCCCTAGCACAGTGGTTCTTAACCTTGTTGGAGGTACTCAACCCCACAAATTTCATACGTGCATTCACCGAAACCCTACATTTGAAAAAATAAAACAGTGCTTCAGAGCACTATTTCGCACATAGTTCACTCATTCCACTACAATTTTTTAATACTTCTGCCGGTTTTGGAGGCGAGGTGAGACTGACTCACTGAAACTTTGGGGTTCAGTCGAACCCAGATTAAGAACCACTGCCCTAGCATGATCTATGATCCCAAAGCTCTCCTTCTCATAAGCCATCTTGACTTTTTTTCTTTTGCGGAGACGAAAACCAGCTCAGGACAGATAATTTTGAGTAGGTTACAGCATGAGCAGAAAAGTTAAGCAGATCTTTGCTCTGGCAAGTGCCCCTATGAAAGCATCACCTTAGGACCACTTTCCTTAACAATAAATAAATGCAGAGGTAAAATTAATATACCCATCTAATATACCCACATGTACAACAAGTTGTCTCCCCAGAGGAAGGGAGATCGGTACAAGCAGAATCAGCTCCTCTGCTAACTTTTGCATTGATGAATAATTGTTGGGCTCATCAAGCATATCTTTTATCCTCCCAAAATACTCTTTGGGAGGCAGTCTTGTAAGGAGCCAGTTAAATAGTTGGCCTCAGAAACAGCTTATATGTTCCCATTAGCCGTCTCCAAAGGATGCCATTTCAGAGATGTCAGGGCACAGGTAGGTTGATTCTGCTCAGCACCAATGATCGGAACTACGTGCCATTAAAAAACGCTTGTTTCATGCATTTAGAGACTTGCAGGAGTTTTGTCAAGCACAAATGAAATCCTCCACATGGGTTGCTTCTTCGGTCAGCGGCTTTCAAATGCAGCACACTCACCTGCAACCTCTCCCCCCCACATGATTCCCTTGATAAGATGTCAAGTTTAGTGTTTAGATCTTGAACTCTCATGCTTATGGAGGGCACAGAGGCTCCAAATGACCAGAAGAGATCCACACTGTAATGGAACAATTAGGAAAAGTATTATGTCAAGGGGAAAAACGCCAAATAGATAGGTGTTTCTCAACCAATATAACAGGTACCACCAGTTGTACTTGAGGTGATTTCTGGGAATACTTTTTGGGACCCCTTGGTATCTATTACCTGGCAGTGAGATCAGCAACGCATTGTGACAAACATCAATAGGAGGCTTTGCTCGTTGTGCAGAGCTCCAAAGCATACTTTTCATGTGCTCTAAAAGGCCCTGCTGTCCACTTTGAGCCTCTTACCAGTGTTTTTCACTTTGCAACTGGCCTCTCAACCAAGAAGGAACTAGTGATGATATCTCACCAGTTACTTCCAGTGGTATTTCCAATAGGTGGATTATGCAAACTGGTACGG
The DNA here is from genome assembly GCA_030015325.1 of Cryptoblepharus egeriae. NCBI lineage: Eukaryota > Metazoa > Chordata > Lepidosauria > Squamata > Scincidae > Cryptoblepharus > Cryptoblepharus egeriae. The sequence goes on along the minus strand of JAREYC010000001.1, from coordinate 61,871,198 downwards.
TGGGAGATAAACACTGAGAAATGCTGAAATAGATAGTACAAAATGTAGATAACATTCATGTTTCTAGGTTTGAATTTAATTGATTATGGAGCCCAGGATTTTGACCCTTAATAGGCCAGTTATACAGCAAAATAGGTTTTTCCCCGTTAAGGCTGCAATCCTAACAACACTTTCCTAGGAGTAAGTACAATTGAACTTAATGGGACTTCTGAGCTGGCATGCTTAGGACTGCATTGATACAGCACAATCCTAACCATGTCTACTCAAAAGTAAGCTCCATTGTGTTCAATGGGTCTTACTCCCAGGAAAGTGTCTTTAGGATTGTTACCTAAGTCTGCTACTGGGAATGTGCAAAGATCAGCTATTTCTATTATGTTTCCATGGCACAATACAACCTGCTTTCCTGCCTTGTAATTCAATGCAGATGGGATGCTATTACAACAATAACAGAAAATTACTAGTCTGCAGTTATGAAGTACTTTCTGGTTAGAATACCACTTCCATACTGACAATATTGCATTTCTGGTACCTTAATAAGTGACACTTTTTCAAGTGGGTTCTCCTCTTTTATTTAGCAGAGGGAGAATTACTGGCCCTAACTGTCTTTACTAGTGATTTCTGCTGGGCTTCTTTTACATCTTTTTAGATTGTGAGTCCTTTTGGGACAGGGAGCCATTAGTTATTTGATTTTCTCTGTGAACCACTTTGTGAAATTTTAGTCGAAAAGTGGTATATAAATCCTTTTAATAATAATAATTAGAAATAAAATGCAAAGTGATGATCTGGATGTTGACCTGGTTCCAGTGGTGGGATTCAAATAAATTAACAACAGGTTCTATGTCCCTTTAACCTAAATTAACAACAGGTTCTATGTCCCATTAGTAACTCAACCAGTTACTCATTAGCAAAGAGTTCTATAGAACCTGTGAGAATCTCTGAAGCCCACCACTACCTGGCTCTGGATAACTAGATTTCCAGCAACTGATAGCATCCTGAAAAGCACTTTCTTATAGCAACTAGTGAAATGAAAATGAAAAATGAAAGCTAAGCATTGATGTTCTTCTGTTGCTGTTTATATTGGATAACTTATACAAAGTCTTGTAAATGTGCAAGAACATCAACCAAAAAAGCAGTTAATCCTATATTTCACACTGAGATACACTTGAAAGTGATCTGGGGTAGAATGGTTTGTTATTGGTGCAGAGAGTTGGAGCAAGTTAACTTTCAACCCAATCCTATCAAATCCTGCCCATGTCAATGCAGCCACATCACCACTACTTCTGAGTAGACTGTTTACAGTCCCACAGAGCCAAGTGGTATTTTCTGGTACGTATGCTTGGACCTAGTCAGGGTGCTGGTGCTCTAGGGCTCCACAAACAATTTTAATTATAATTTAGATTTGACAAACCAGATTTTTTTTCCAAGCATATGACTTCATTCTTTTTGCAAGCGACCTGCAGTACTTCATTACACTGTGACTCTCTTCCTGTCATATTGTGCCCTTAAACTGAGGCAGAATTTGTGGAATAGTGTCAAACTCTTAAACCACTCAAGGTGTACAAATCAGCCTTCAGTTTGCATCTTTAACAAAATGCTCAACAAAATGCTACAAAAATGTTGCCGTTAACTTTCAGTACTAGTGGGGTTCTTGATGATCCACTGTAAAATCTGAAGTCTGGACCAAATACTCCCTTTTGAGCACCAGAAAGCCTTATTAACTACTACCTGCTTTATGGGAGACCAGAATGACACTTTGAGAGCCATGGCTTTTGTCAGGCTGTTGTTTCTTTTGTCTTGATTGACATAGTTCCTTCTAATGTCAGCTGACATGCAACGTGCTCAGCGGCTGTGGAAGAACAATGTACCTCTGGTTCCGTTTTTGTGAATTTGCAGTTTGAACTGGTCTTGTGAATGAGCCAGCACATGTCAAATCTGGGCACATCATGTCAAACCATTTGCAAATTTGATACAGCACGTGCAAATCTGGTGAAAATGTCATGTAACATGTCATGTGGACTTGTAAAAATGGATAATGATACAAAGCCATTACAGTACATGGTGAACTAGGATCCAAGACATTCTCATCTGGTGTACTCCAGGTTTTAGTGGTACATGTAGCAATACCAGCAAAGAAAGGAGCAATACTCATACATTTATGCAAGGGATACATTGTAAATATGTCAATATAATGGTTCCCTCAAAAGAATCCTGGGATTTGTAGTTTGGTGAGGATGCTAAGAATTCCCTGCACAAGATTAATAGTCCAGTTGCAACTGCTTGCAAATTGAAGAGTAGCTAATATGTACGTTTAATTGTGTAACTTGATCCAATTGAGGCTTTGGTTCATTTGTAAAAAAAAAACAAGTAAAACACTGCAACATGGGGAGAAATCATTGTATGAGTAGTGCGGCTTTATTCCTTTCCATCACTACAATTTTGATTCCAATTGCCACCACCCTGAAGAATTGTTAAATTAAAAAATGCAAAAAAAAATGTCAACTGGGTTTTAATAAAGTTTAGTTTCCTTTGGAAATGTCACACAATTAGAGAGTGCATTAGAATCAAAATTGCACTGAGGTCAAGCTACCAAATTTCTCCTACTACTGCTGTGGTTTTACTCGATTTTGTGCAGCCCCTGCAAGCTGCTATTTTTTAATTAAACATTAATTAAAACTGATTGGGACCAGTTGCACAATTCAGTGCACATGCAGTTGGACCTTTACACCAATTAAAGTACAGTGTGTTGATTAGATCTTCATTTCCAGTTAGACACAAAGTACTTGGCTTACAGTAAATGTGTTTACTCAGAAGCAAATCTAAGTACTAGGAGACTGGCTGCAATCCTACACACACTACCGAGGAGTAAGTTCTATTCAACTCAATGATACCAACAGCCAAATCCTCCAGGGGATAGCACCGCCAGAACTGGAACTGCTAGGTCCTTTCCAGCAACCACAAAATGTGACATACTGATGTATGCAGGCTAGCTGCCACTGGTGACAAACAGCACATCGCCAGGTCTATGCGCCAGCAAACTTTGGACACTTGCTGGCTCCAGCCTGGGGGTTGGGATGGATGGAATGAGGTGACAATAGGGGCAAGTGGGTATGACAGTGGATCAAGACCTGGAATGGGGCAGGTTTGGCAGCAGTGGCATCTGCTGACTCTTGACCCCTTTTCTGTGCTCAGTCTACTTTCCTGGATCCACACAGACTTGCACCAGTGATGCAGGTCTGTGTAGACCTTGCAGGTTACCATGGGTATAATTACCCTTGGACTAGAGAACAAATATTCCCTTACCTCAAGGAGACCTCTGTAGGCTGAAAATGCTCTGTGGGATACAGCACTGGTGTGCTGCAATGTCACATGGCTACTATTTCTGAGTAAACATGCATAAGATTGTGCTGTTGCAGCGCTGGAACTGTATTAGGGTATTAGGATTGGGGCTTTCTGATTGAATGGGAAAGATTGTTTGGTAAAACAAAGCAGCCTCTTCCATTCAATCATAAGACTGCCACCGCCTGCAATTTGAGGAGCAGCCAGATACACAAATAAATGAGATCATGTGGTTCTATGACAAATCACTGATACAGAGAAAAATGAACTGGCTATGGAGAATGAGGTGAAAAAGCCGGGTAGAAAATTCAATAGGGGACCATTCTATTTCCCCAAACCAGCAACGAAAATACAGTATTTACGAACAAGATAACCCAAGATGCTGAAACCTGTCGTGATGGATGGCTTAAATCACTGACTGGCGACTTGTGCTTTAAACAGTTCTTCACATGTTAGTGTGGCTCAGCTAAAGGTTGCCCTCCTCCCCGCAGCATCCTTCCTGTAAACCATTACATAAATGGTAATGATTGAAGGGGGTTATAAAATCAGGAATTTTTTATATGTTGTGTGATAAAATTTGGGCAGAGTCTTTACTCATATAAAATCAAATAACAATAGTAATAAACTGACCGTTTCAGCTTGAACATCCTGTGGGCGCAAAAAAGAGCAAAGGGCCACAGATTAATTTATGCACTCAAATACTTGAACCCCTGCTTAATACAGTTTCAAAAATACTCCGGTTTTCTTTCTGCCTACTCAGTGTGTGTGAATTCATGTATGGTGGCTTCAAGTCTTGCCCACTGTAATAAAACTAGCTGTTCTTTCTGCTCCCCCCTCCAGCCTCTGACCTCATTCAAATTGTTTAGTCCATATTGCACTTGTTTTGTTGTAATGTTTAGTGACTGCAAAACTTTAACCTCTTTCCAGCATGTGTGTGCGGCTTGGCCTCCACCATCCTTGGCCGCCATCCTCCTGGGCTCCTTGTGCAGCTGCAGAGGACCAGGAAAACAAAAAACAAAAGGCACACCACGCCCCTCAGCTCTTCTCGTCCTCCATGTTGCATTTAAGGCCTCCTGAATTCCTCCACTCAGACTGTTGTGACTCTCATGACCAGCTCTCTGTTTGTGCTAGAGTGACTTCTCTGTTCGTGAGGCCTCAGGTGGCTGAGTATATGCAAGATGGTATAAGCACAGTGGTGGTCGGACAAGGTGCCCGTGGTGTGAGTAGCTCCCCGGGCCATGCTGTCAGCCGGAGTGGAGTTGCTAGCTGCACCACCAGTGGAGGATGAATGGTTGGTCTGAGAGGAGGTTCGTTGGTTGGTCCTGGTCCCTGATTTCTGGTCCTCCAGGTCCTTTGTTTTATCATAGTTCAGCACTTTCCACTGCTGGTTCACTGCTTGCCATCGTTTAAAAATTCGGTAAACTGAGGGCCCTTCGTGGATTATTAGACCTACAGGAGAAAGGAATGGGGGGAGAGAAGAAACTAAGAATCTTGGAATATGTTGATCACATGCGTGTCTTTGAGAGCATCCCTTCTCCCTTGAGAAATGGGTCAGGGTGTGTAGTCCCATAGCATCTCTGTATAAATTTTTTTAAAAAAATTCACATTAATTTTTATCAAAAAACAAAACAAGAATATTAAAATGAAAGAAAAAGAACAGAAAAACATACATAATAAAAAAAGAATTGAAAAATTATAAGGCACCAGCATCTCTGTATAAAACTGATGAAAACACAATCAGAATCTTCAGAATTTGAAGATTTATTGGTTTATTTATTTGAAGATTTATTGGTCCACCAAAGTGTTACCTGGTTAGTCAAGCTTTTATTTCTAGCATTCTTGGAGTTCACAAGCAAAAATTTTAAGATGATGATTGTCCTCAACTGTTCCTCCCATGAACTTGGTTTTCAGAAATACATTTCTGTTCCATTTAGTTACTGACTGAGGCCAACCTTCACCCCCATGGTTCATTTTTTTTTTTGCAATTACCTCCCCAGCAAAGCTTTCTCTGCACCTCATGAAGATAATTTTCAGAAAAACAATGCAAACATTTTTCATTTTGGTTGTCAGATTTTCTCCTTTTAATCTTTATCAGTTTGGAAATTGACTGTTGCTTGTTGAATTTTTGGCTTTTTATTGCACTATTTAAAAATTTTGTAGAAGTCTTGCTTTCTTTAGAAATAGATCTGGTTACAATGCTTTGAAGAACAACTTAAAACAGAACCCAGTGATCTATAAACAAGTCTTCAGTGCAGAGTAGTGATTTTATACTGTACCACACTCCCTTTTATTTATGCACCAAACCTCCAGTTGACCCAGATCCTTTCAATTCTGAACTCTGGGACAAAAAGTTCAAACGCCTTCAAGTTCTATATCTGTATACATCTTTCCGAAAACAAGATTTATAGATAACTTAAGTTAGCTTTCATGCTGCCTGCTGAGCACCAGAAGTGACATCATTAAGTATAACGTGATATAGGCTGCAATCTTAAAGACATTTTCCTGGGAGAAAAACCCACTGAACACAATGGGGCTCACTTTTGAGTACACACGGGGTGCAGTCCAGAATAACTATGGAAGGTCCTTACTCCAGTGTAAGAACAATTTACTCTGGATTGCAATATGGAATTTCCCACAAGAAAAGCAGGTCTCCCATCAGTCTTGAAAGACTATGGTATCGTGCTCAGCGCTGCATACGCTGCATGCGAAGCACGAAAGCCTGGGTTAGATTGTTATGGAGGATAGGCTGTTACCCAAGCAGCAAATCCCCCCTCTCCACGCCACTGAAATAGTCCAATAGAAAGGCAGAGCCAATACAATTGGATCCAGCTGCGTTGCAGAGCTGGGCTAAGGACAGGAGCTCACCCTGTCTTGTGGGGCCGACCCAGGCCTTGAACCCTGGCCTGCTGGTTAACAGGCCACCCACAGCCCTATAGTGGTGCAGTAACTATGTCAACATAAATGTCTCTTATGTGCTCCCATAGTTACTGTGGATTATAGGGATGGTTAGGATTAGTTGCAAAAGATAGCAAAAAAAACAAAAACATGCAAGTCCTGTTCATATTTTCAAAATATCAGAGCCCAATTATCAAGCTGGGTGAGCCTAAGAAATTGCTTCCGGAAACCAGATAAATGGCTTTAAGGGTCCACATCCAGCCTACTGGCTTTATGTGTGACATTCCTGGACTAGGCTAAATTGCTCCCTGTTTGCATAGTTTGCTATGTGGAGGAAAATATTTATATGGAGGAACACAGATTTCAAAGCTCTTCGAAAAGACACCTGACTGTTCAGAGTAGTTATACTAAGCAGATAAGCGGGCACGCTGAGGTGCCCCGTTCATTCCCATCACTGCTCACTTGCCTTTCTAGCTCTCCTGAAAGAAGCCAAGGATGAAAGTCAGCAGGTTTCAGCGGCTTTCTTTACTTTTCATTACTTGCTGGCCGATCTGCTCTGTCTTAAAATTTAGGCCAGCACAACTCAGCTGACTCCCTATTCCCACAGTGGCATGAGGAGACCGGTGCATGGTCTGTGCACGGGCCTATCCCCCAAGAGTGGCACAGAAGTGACTTTTGGCACTTTTGCGATACTTCCAGGCCAGCACGGGACTTATGCTGTGACTTGTGCTGGCCTAACCAGAGGCTAGAATTACTTTTCTGGCCCACCGCCGGGTGGTGGTGAGTTAAGCCAGAGCATAGATATGCGCTGTCCTCTTCACATCACCATGGGAATGGGAAGTGAGTGAGTTGTGCCAACCTAAATTTGTTAGGATTGGGCACAAAGTGGGACAGTCCAGGTACAGGGTCTTCACTTCACAGAGAACCACCAAACTAGATTTTAACAAAACTAAGGATTCATTTCCCTATGGGCAAAATCCAAAGCAACTACGGCGAGTCCTTGCTCCGGTATAAGATCAACTATCACTACAATCCAGAGTAACTACGGGAGTAATCTAACTACGGGAGCACGTAAGAGACATTACGTGTACCCATAGTTACTGCACCATCTAATGAAAACCTATGGGAAATTCATACTGCAATCCACAGCAAATTGTTCTTACACCGGAGCAAGGACTCCCCATAGTTACTCTGGATTGAGCCCTTACTCTGGATTCCAATATGAATTTCCCATAGGTTTCCACCAGGTGCCGCAGTAACTATGGGTGCATGTAAAGTCTCTTATGTGCTCCCGTAGTTACTCTGGATTTGGGAGTAAGTAACATTAAAAGATAGCTGCAAGAAAAATATATCAGCTGTTAAATAAACTGCATAATGCAACTTCTCAATAAAGGACACAAAAATCTATGATTCACATGCACACCAGCTTCATGTTTCTGGTTTTGCTGTTTCGAGGACCGGATATCTGTAATTTGGTAGATCAATTTGTTTTCAAAGTTCCAAAAACCAACTTAGGAGCCAAATATTGATTTTGAGGTCAACAAAGAATCAACACAAATTAATGCCAGCACCTAACATTTCTGTTGTGTAAGTTCAGTGGGGAACTTTGACCTCAATTATTTAATTTCAAGTGGATGACCTCAGAGTTTGCCTCTCCGGATCATGAGTCAGATCTGGAAGTTTAATTTATTTCAGCCCTAAAACTTATCCCAAATATTAATGAGCAGGCTGATTCAAGAGGATGGTTTTAAAAAACCTGTGTTTGCTTTCCCTTCTAAATTATGACTGTGTATGATCCCATACAATTAATAATATGATGTTGATGGATGGACTAGTGCATCAACGGAGCACCTGTTTTCCCAGATAAATCGGGGCTTCAAAATATTTACTAAAACTGCAAAAATAACTTTGTTTTCCTCTGCAGTTGCTGAGATCCAAATTACTTATTGATTTCCTAGCACTGAGCTCAGGAAACTGTAAAATTAAAAAGGAACCAAGCAGAGGAGTGGGTGGGAAGACGGAAATAGTGCCATTATATTTGCAACTGTAAAATATGAAGAGCAAGCAAGGGAATCTTATCAGTTTAACAGCAATTTGCAAGAAGTGCCAGGATTTCATCAAAATAAATTTGAACTATTTGAGTTAAAGAGACGGGGTTTCCTCAGCTCCAGAAGAATGTCTCTTTCACTACAGAAAAGTACAAATAGGAAAACTCAAGATGGACCAGTTCCCACTTTATATTTGGTTCTCAGATACAAAGTAAATATAAGTGTGACTTCTGGAGAATCTAATCATTAGTGTATTGAGTCCTGTGTTATCTATTCTGTCTGACAGTACCTTGAATAGGATTTTTGCCAGTACTAAAACTTTCTTTGTTAAAAAGTGGCAGGGACGGGAAGGCCAATCCTAACTCACTCCCTATACAGCAATGCATTACTGCCAATGTGACTCCACAGTGTCTTGCAAGGGTATTGTGGCTTACTGTGGCCTTTGCAGGGTAAGAAATTTTTCTTTTGCCCTGGGGTAATTCCACGGCAATTAATGGATCTTCTCATACCTGTGCCAATGATATCACTGGTACATTTGCATGGATTGATGAAAACGGTGTGTGTCTGGGATTGGCATTTGAATACAGCAGACTGCCTTTATATTGCCCCTTCACTGTTCTGATCTGCCCTCCTTCCTGGTTGACACATGGTTTCTCTCAGCCCACTCTATTCCATACACCTTATGATGACTACTGAAACATGGAATCCAGCCATTTGGTGTATGTGGCAGAGACCACCTTGCAACTTCCAGTATGCTGCATTTTGCAACTGCTGGAAAGCACCCTACCCTGCCAGAATGCTCCTTCTGGCTGTGTACTGCTCCAGTAGGTATAGGGGTTTCTGCATTTATGCAATCCTATTCTCTATCGTGGAGTTATGGTCCATCCCCATACATGTGCATCACATCATCTCTGTATGGGGCATTTGTGTATTGCACAAAATGCAATTATTTGCAAAAGCATAGGGCATCCAAGCATAAGACCAATTTCCATGTAATTTGACAGGAAAAGCAATATTTTATAAAAAGAACTGTTGTGAAAAGTTTGATTTTCACATTCAGGTACCCACATCTTTTTGACTTTGACAAAAAGTCAAAAGAAAAGTAGCAGTGGTGTTTGTCAATAGGTGTCTCTTGAAAAATACAATGACAAAAGTGTAGAATTTGCAGACAATGCTTTATGTATCATTAGAGAAAACCCAATGAAAGTGATGAAAATCTGAAAGCCATAATCCAACACAAAGTTAATCATGCTTAAGCCTATTGCAATCGATGGGATTAAGCATGCTTAACTCTGAGCTGAGTTCTAGCTGTTGAAATGGCTGTGCTCTTACGACAGTCTTATTCAAACAGATGAAGCCAAAAGGGTCGTGTTACCATTTTAACTTCGCTGATTTTATTGTGAGAAAAATGAAAGAGTGATTCTTGCTAAGGTTTCTTCTTTTACCTTACACAATGACCAAATATTGGGAAATGGTTATTGTCTTCATGGCTTTTATATTTGCCATATGGGGATAAAAGCAGCTATGGAGATTTATGAGAAAACCTGGTAGAAGAGAACCCTTATCTCCCAAACATCAACATTATAATTAGGTCTGAATAAGGACAGAAAATCTAGATTTCCCATTTTCAATCCCTATAGGCACAGTCTACAAGGGCTTTAAGGAGTTCAGAATGCTTTTGAAAAGTCATTCTCAATATTAAGGAATTAGTGATGAAGAAAGGAAAAAAGCCAATTAGGAAATGGAATCAAGACACATCATGATGAAATGAAAGATTCTTGTAAAACAGAAAGAGGAGAATATGATAAAGTTTAAAAGTGTATTTGGTGATTAGGTCTGATCTTCCTGAGGTTTCTAGCCAAAGTAGCCAAAGGAATTCTATCACTAGAATATCTGATGTCCTTTTCTTTTTCAAAAAGAAGCTGCAGTGGGGTGGGCAGCAATCTGGATTAGGGTTATAGCAGAAGAGGATGGATGAATCTAATCCTTTTCTCCAGGCTATGTTCCCAACCTAATCCCCCAACTACTATTACTTGTGAAGGAAAAATTTATGGACAGAAATTGTGCCTATCAGTTATCCCCTCTACAGCTAATAGCTGTTTTGGAAAGTGATTTATGTTGGAGAAAGCAAAGCATCAATCCTTCTTCCCCTAAACCACAATTCTGATCCAACTGTAACCGTTTCCGGTATTTTGCATCTATCTCTGTTCCTGATATCCACATGCAAAACAATTGATATTTTGTTCCCAAATTTTGCAGAATGTGCAGTTTGTTCTAGTTTTCTTAGTCTTCGCTTTCCTTCGACAAGTACCATGACATAAAACACTGCACATTATATAAAACATTATGGGCTCAATCCTATCCAAATTTCCAGCACTGATGTGCAGCCATAAGGCAGCCACCCTACTGCAAGGTGTACATGCCCTATTATTAAAGCAGCATCAGTGCTGAAAAAGGCCTTGCAAAAAGCTATTTTGATGCAGCTGTTTTGACTGCATCAAGATTCTTTTTGTGTGGTTTTATGAATATGCATAAAATAATATTTTACAATGTATAAAATATATTGATATGAGCACAATGAAACTGTCATTTTCAACTGATTATATAGACGATTTATCAATGTACACAAATGCCCATGGTCATAGATAAAATACCACACGGAAGGAATCCTGATGCTATTACATGTATGATTGTATGAAGAATGCAAAGATATAGGGGTGATGTCAGAAACTGGTTAGCTTGGGTATCTGCGAACAGCTTACATACATCAGAAGGTATACCTTCCTGGACTGAACCTTGAACCCCTGTACTGGTCCACCATGACAGTTTTCCCAATTTGCCAAGAAGTGGTGTGGGAAGAATTGCCACCCACTGCCCTAAGCTTGAAAGGGAGACTCAGTGCATGGCTTTGCCCATCGGCTCCCAGAAACCTGGTGCTGGTACTGCGCAGATGTGGTAATAAAGGAGAAAAGGGGCATAAAAGAACTGAAGAAAAAGGAAACCAGCTCAAACAGCTGACTACAAAATACAGAACTGAACAGTGGAGGATTTCTAGTGCCCATGTTCAACTTCAGAAACAAGAGCAGGTTACTCAGAACTGCCAGATTCAAGGAGAAATTCAGATAAGGAAAATTTATGAAACATCTGTAGATACCCTCAAGGAGTCACATTATAATCAATTGTGTGATGCTATGCATGAGGTATTTACACTAAAGGGAAAACCTTTGCTTAGTAAAGATGACTGGGCCTAATCCTGTTCAGTTTTCCAGAGAGGATGCTGTCATGCCAAAGGGGAACATTTATTCCCTTACTTCAGGACTGCATAGTGGCTTCATCCATGCTGGGAAATTGGCTAGGACAGAGCCCTGAGTTATGTTGAGAGCGAAGTGAATCTCTCCCACAATCTCCCATAAATCCCCAAATACCATTTTGTATTAAGGTTGTGTTGTCTTGAAAAGCACTTAGCTGTGCCCGTGAGCAAAATGCAGTGTCTGTGTTTGTATTACTCTCATCTTTCTCTGGCTAGTTATGCATGAATCAGAGAAGGGATGAAGGCAGACTGTGCCAAAGACTATTCTAGCCCTGCACGTTTTAAACAATGCATAGAAGACATGGAAAGCACATGTCTTGACAGTTAGTCTTGACAGGAGAATGTGAATTGTGAGTGTTGTAAGGAGGCTCGTCCCTTAATTACTCTTCCTAGCAAGCCTCAAAGGATCAAGCCACGTGCATCATTTTTAATTGGCTGTCAGTCCCTTCTTCTGTTACCTGTGATTGTGAGCAGTGCCGTCAGATATTCTAAACAACTCTGGTTTCTCTTGATCACCAACAGTTGGACTTGAATAAGCCATATCTGAAGGCATGGGGATTCTGACCTGCAGCAGATTATATCAGTGGTGCCTACATATATTGCCAGCTGGCAGTGGGAGAGTAACATGAGCGGTCATGCTTTTTAATTTTCATCTCCCAAACTGTTCAAATGGACAATAATGCTTAAACAATAACTTCTGTCTGGACATGAGAAAAGAGAGGTGCATGTGTACACATTTACTTTGGCATGTGCATGATGCATGCAAATAAAGAGATACAAACACTGTAATCAATATGGCGCACAGCATGTTCAGCGCATGATCTAGCTGGGTATGTGGCAAAGTTGTAGTTGCATTGCTCTGGCCTGGTGCCAAGTTGATACTTTAGCACAACATAATGTAAGCAATTTTTTTTCCAAAATATAGAAATAGAACCTTCCTTGAATGCTGACAACTGATCATCATCTGACATGCAATGGAAGAGCCACATAATACTATATCTCTGTAGCTGCAAAGGAAATAAAAATTTGCCCTACGGCTAGGTTCGGTTTCATTAATACATCATAATACTAATCCTTAGAACCACTTTCTGAGGGTCCAACATATTTCACATGGACTATCTTGATACAGCCCTATTAGGTAAGGTGTGGATTAGGTAAGCCCTATCAGGTAAGGTGTTGCTCTATTGAAGCCATTCAGCAAAGGCAGAGAAGGAATGGTTTGTCTTAAGCTGCCTTGTGAGTTAAAGTGAATTATATAAAGGTAAAGCTTATTGTGAGCCCCTGCAGAGTCTGCTAGTTGTGACTGACTGTAGGGGTGGTGTTCATCTCAGTTTCAAAGGCCAAGAGCCAGCACTATCCATCAATGCTTCCATGGTCGTATGACCAACCTGACTTTATCTTTGCAGGTGTGGAACACCGTTCCCACATGTATTAAACACAGTACCTATTTATCTACTTGCATCGGCATTTTTTCAAACTGCTAAGTTGGCAGGAGCTGGGATGTGTGACAGGAGTTCACTCTGTCGTGTGGCACTTGGGTCTCAAGCTCCTGAGCAGTGAATCTTAAGGGTAGGAGAGGCAATATCCTAAAGACTCTTTCCTGGGAGTAAGACCCATTGAACACAATGGGGCTTACTTTTGAGTATACATGGTTAGGGTTCTGGTCGAAGTCCTGATTTGCAGTACTACTATTTGTATGCTATACTGATTTTCTACAGGCACCATTTGGGCATGTCTGTCATATCCTAATCCCATCCAGGGAATGCCACACCACTGCAGCCCTCTCAGTCCCATTTCCTAGCAATGCCAACAGTTTCTATGAAAACCCTGATTCAGGTTATCACCCAGGAAACAGCATCCTGACAAAAACATGTTGGGTGCAATTCTAATAAATTTAGGCTGGCTTAACTCACATGGCGTATCTTTCCATGGTGGTGTTGGAAGCTTGGCTTATGCCTGTGCAGTGGCCTAACCCCACCACAAGTGGGGCAGAAGAGCCTTACAGAAGGTAGCACTTTTGTGATACCCCCAGTTTAGAATAGGACTTATGCCCAGGCTGTCCTAACTGGAGCTTAGGATTGCAGCCTTCATGCCTAATATGTCATAAGTACGATGTCAATTATATCCACCCAGCTCTCATATTGGTAGCCAGAGGCAGGCCACCATGGCAAATCGGTTTGGGAAATGTGCATGGATAATGGGTGGCTAGTATTGGGGAGATGTCCAACCTTGCGAGCCACTGAAAATTAGAAGTACAGTAACATGCACCTCCACACACCATGGAGAGGTACCCCAAGGCCACTGCACACTAACACCCACAATGACACAAAAGGCCATACCACCTTCTCCTCCATCAGTGAGGAAGGGTCAAAAGACCTGCTTGGAGAGCTTGTACCCTTTATTTTACCCACACAAAAACACAGATACAAGGAATACTTTTTCATCACTACAAGATCAAGAAAATAGCTCCACTGGAAGAAGGCAGCTATGGGTAATATAAACCTCTCCATACTGTTCTCCTCTTCTCCATTGTTCATTATGGGGTTATTCCTATCTATGCCAGGAATAACATATTTGATATAGCATTTTTCTGATATCAAGGGTATGTCAGTTGTCTGAAGGGGGTTGGGACATGGTGTGCATTGGTTCCTTCTCATTCTTGCCATGTCATGCTCCAGTCTCCTCTACCGGAATTTTAGCCTCTCCAGTGACTGAGTCACTTTTGTGTCCATGTGACATCTGTGTTACACCAGTGTGGCATTCTTCTGGTATCGTAATGAACTCCATACTATGTCCGTCAGCAGGCAGACCTCTAGGTTAGCAGGACTGCCATTTTGCTGGGATATGTGGAGATACACCAATGTATCTCAAGGACAAAATTGGACATACAGCCACTCTGCAATACTGGAACATATGAAAGGGCCTTCTGTTAAACCAGACTCTATTAGTCCATCTTGATAAGTACTGTCAACACTAGCGGTGGTTTTGCAGAGTTTCAGATCTGGGTCTTTCTTAACTCATTCTGGAGCTACCAGTGTTGTGCATGGGACTTTCTGGAGCAAGACATTGGCTTTATCACTGTCCTGCAGCCCAAATCAATAGAATGAACAGTAAGGGAAGTATTTCCAAAGCACCAGCCCACCATTCCAAGGCCGTTATGCTTTGTGCCCTCTCAGCCATTATGTGCATAATTTGTTTTGCTATTTCAATCATCTATTGGCATGAGGTAAACCAGCATGACCAGAAAACTCAAAAGAAATAAACTGATTCATGGGAAGTGATGTTGTATATGGAGAAACACAGCTGTGTGGGTGGATGCAATGACAACACCATGTGTGCCATCTGTTAATCAGTCTTGTGATGCGCAGCACCCCTCTCGGGCCAGGACTTCTGCTCGCCTGCCTCACTTGCTCATTAGCTGCTGACACTCCTGGTTGTTCAACAAGAGATTGTCTCCAGCCCCGTTGACCCTGAATGCCACTTGATACGGCAAACATCAAGCTTCCTTAATTGCAACCTTTGCTGATGTGGACAGTGAGGCGCATCCATGTCCAAATTGCCATTTAATTAATGGCCAGGTGCTTGCAGGGATATGCGGTGCAGTTCCAAACTGTCATCATTCAGTTCACTGGTATAAGTTTGGGAGAGGATTTTTGCCAGTGATATTTATATCACATACACGAATAGCTTTCTTATCTCATCAAATGACTTTTCAAATGTACTCAGTGGAATTATCTCTACATATTTTGTTACTCTACTAGCTTCTATATCTGGGGTAGGAACAACTCACATTAAGGCTAAGGATCCTAAACATCTTTATCTGAGATGGAGCAAAGGTGCTCCCAGGGGGTGGTGACAAAACAGTGTCTTCGGGGCATCCAGATGGAAGGAGAAGCCCTTCTCCTTCCACTTCTGAGCCATTTGGAAAGGTAAGAGCAAACCAGAAGAGACAATTCTACTTTGAGTTCACAGCTGTGATCGGCTCAGAAGTGGAGGAGAAGAGGCTCCTTTATACAGGTTTCCAAGCGCTTGAGAAATGTATTTTTTGACCTCTCCAAGAAGGCCTCTGCATTGAAATCCAATTGAACTCAAAGAAATCTACATAAAAGCTTTGTGTGTAAGGTGTCTGCACCTTCTGTGTCAATCAAGCAGGCTGAGGGTTCTATTCCAATGATCCTGTGGGGCAGAGAGTGCTGAGGGCTCTATTTAACCATTAGCCATTACTTATTTTATTTTCTGTGTAAACCGTTTGTGAACTTTTTAGTTGAAAAGCAGTATATAAAAACTGTAGTTAGTTGGTTATTTATTTAGTTAGTTGATAGATTCTATCTGTCAACTGTCAACATTCAATTTCTATTTCAAATGTCATTTTCAATTCTTTCTGGCCAGTTCTTGGCTCTGAGAAGAGGGTACAGGAGCAACTGTGGAAAGTATGATATATATATCATTTTCTACCAAAATTTGAATTGACTGATTGAAACAGTGAACCGTTTTTGTGGAAAAAAGACTTCCTTCCTTCCTTCCTTCCTTCCTTCCTTCCTTCCTTCCTTCCTTCCTTCCTTCCCTCCTCCTCCTTCCTCCCTCCCTCCCTCCCTCCCTTTGATAGATAGATAGATAGATGTTGTATAATATTGTGGGGGATCCAGATGGTATCCCTCAAGGTTGTTTTTCTAATGCAAGGATATCATATTTTCCCCAGCACAGTTATTTTCTATTTTACCCACATTGTTACATGTCTTCATTCATGCTCCAGACAGCATAGTCAACACTGTTTTGCTTGCCACATAGAATATGGTTATGTGGTTGTTACCAGTGCTGTTTTACTGATAAAAAAGATGTTGGTACTCACCATAAGTCATCCCTATATGACTAATTATCTTCTGGGGGGAGGAGGACAAAGGTACTTGTACTCAGTACTGGTGAGTGCTTCCAGAAAAAAACCCTGGTTCCTTTTGGAAAGTGGCATGAACAACTGGAAAGAGGAGGGATCACATTTCTTTCTTGCTCATTTGTCTTTTCTAAAGAAACTTCCAGTGTTTCTTTCTTTTGCCTGCTTTTGAGACAAATTCTTATCATCAGAAACATTTGCAGAAACCACTACATGAGGACTTGTCTAACCACATTTCAAAAAAGGGTCTTCTTACCAGAGGTTGTTCTATATTCCCCCTTTCATGTGGCAAGCCATACAAGGAAAATTTGTGTAGCATCACATCAGGCTGTACCATATCCGGCTTCCCCACCCATATTCAGGACAGGCT
Organism: Cryptoblepharus egeriae; assembly: GCA_030015325.1. Taxonomy (NCBI): domain Eukaryota; kingdom Metazoa; phylum Chordata; class Lepidosauria; order Squamata; family Scincidae; genus Cryptoblepharus; species Cryptoblepharus egeriae. The sequence goes on along the minus strand of JAREYC010000001.1, from coordinate 61,854,351 downwards.
TGCTGGCTGCACGATACCCACTTTATAAAATTCCACTCTGAGTTATCTGGGTCAATTGTATGTTCACCTATAAAGCAGGCAGGTTTTATCTATCTGTTATATCAAAAGGTGTGCACAGAGGAGGTCACACACATCTTGTGACTTTCCTTTCTGTGTTCAGTTCCCTTTTAGCAGTTCTCTCCTGGCCCAGATAATTTTCAATATCAGAAGCAGCAGGAGAAAACTCCGTATAAGAAAGAAAGCATGGGGTGACTGGGTTGCTCCCCTTTCCTACATGTTCCTTTGAATATAAAAAGCAGACTCCCTGCCCAATAGTGCCCAACAAGGCACCGATATAACAAACACATGGTTTACCCAGAAGACTAGTCTGAGCTCTGATGGAAAAGCTGATCAACTACACTAGACTTTCCAGCCTTTTCACAACCAGGTTAAATCACGTTACTAACAAATGTCAGCCCACAGCCATGAGCTCTTTGCTTCTATCAGCAGTCAATAAGAAGATTGATTCACTCTTCTTTCTGTTCCTTGGTGGATGGGTTTGGAGAGGCTGTGTGGAGGTGGAGAGAAATTCGTTTTTAAAAAATTTTCTCACTTCTAATTTCTTTGCAAGATCCCTGATCTCTAGGGTCAAAAAAATAAGAGTGGATAATACTGCAGGTTAGAGGAAATACCAGAATTCAGAAGCATTCAGGCAAACTCTCCTCTGATGTGTTACCAACACGCTGGAAAGTTTGCAGGTCATTAAGGTCATTGAAAGAAAATTCAGTAGGACAGATGAAAAGAAATGGTAAAAACAGTTATAACCAGGACACATAAGATCAAGGATGACATCCTTGCAAATAAATCCACAGGATTGACTAAGCCAAACACACTGCAAAGTTTCAGAGCAGCAGCAGCTCCACTTGCAAGGCTCCCTCCTTCCTCTGCTCTCCAGCAGCCTCAGCTCCCTCCTTCCTTCTTTCCTTTGCAGCAAACTTAACTATAGCAAGCAGTTTCTTATCTCTCTCTCGCTCTCTCCTGGTGAGATGTAGTTCTTCCACTGATGGCTTGGAAATGTGCTTTAGCATGGGGACAAGGGGCAAAAACTACAATTCCCTTCCCCTCCTTCCCTCCTCCTCCATTAATCAGCTGCCTCAGTGGCTCAGTAGGTGCTGCAGAAGGCCTAAAAAGCAGGAAATCTCTGGAAATAGCTGGAAATTCCTGACAAAGAGGCCCTTTGGCCCTTTACCTGGACGTCTGGTTTCAGGGCCTCATTTCCAGTTCTGTCCAGGCATTTCCCATTATATTATTATCTTGGAGTAGACCCATTTGGGCAGCAGATGCTTACTTCAGGCAAGGGAGCAAATGTTCCCTTACTTACCCCTAGAACCCAGAGTAATTACGGGAAGACGTAAGAGGCACTTACTCTATATTGCTCTATGCATTTCCCATAGGTTTCCCATAGGTGGCACCGTAACTACGTCGGTGTAAAAGGTCCTGTAGTAACTCTGGATTGTAGCCACAGAGGAGATCACTAGGACTGGTCTCTCCCCCATGCATAATGAAGTGCATGTTCCGATATCATGGCTACATTGGTGGGGAAGGGTTTACATAGGATTGGGCCATAACTCATATATTCTGACTAGAATCCTGCTTCTTGCTCCATACCAAGGTTGGTTATTTGTGACTCACTGACAGTCTGAAAGAAGGAGAATAAACCATCTTCCAATTAAATAAAACAGCTTCCCTACTTGGAAATTACTCTAAATCACCACTGGTGACGGGCTTGTGGTAATTTACTGTTTGTTATCTTAGATTCTTCATGTCCCATCTCACAATGTAAAAGCAATTTGCTCAGGTTCTGGGATAGCAATATTTGCACGGTCACAAGCCAACCAGAGAAGCCCAGTAAATTATTCTCATGCTGCTGGATTGATTCCATTTCCCTCCTTTAATTCATTCACTCTCAATTTTTTTTCCTTTTTGTTCTGGGGCGTACAATTTTATGCCAGAGATAGCACCTTGATTATAACTAGGAACACCATCTGTGACAAACAGTAAGTGTCTATAGGTTCTCAGACTCTTAAAAACTCAAATTGCTATAAATTTAAGGTTTTCAGCATTTTAACTCATTCTGAAGTCTGACATCAGATATCTCGATTTAATCACAATTTTGCAATCAACATTCAAAAAGTTAAAATGTTAGATTTTAAAATAGAATAAATTCAAACTAGATTATGATGTTTTCCAGACTGTGATATTTTACAGTTAGATATTTTATAGATCTGGCATTAAAAAAAAGAACAGATTTGTATTTTTAATGAGTGTGATATAGCAACACAAACGAACCTCTAAGGAATATCTACAGTGGGCCTAGATTGAACTCTCTTTTAATATAGAGAAGATTCATGTCAGCCATTTTTAATCACGATGCCATGGCCAGAATGCTCTGTAGACTATGCATGCTCTGTAGGTTTGCCACAGAAGTGTGAAGGAGGGCAATGTGGGGCAGCTCCCATTAACTGCATAATGTGCCTTTTCAATTGATAGTGTGCCTTGACAATTTTAGTACTTTACTGGGGTGCTGTGATACACAAAAGGCTTAAAATCACTTATCTCTCTCTCTCTCTCTCTCTCTCTCTCTCTCTCCAGTATTTATATACCGCTTTTCAACTAAAAAATTCACAAAGCGGTTTACAAAGATAATGAAAAAATTAATAGCTAATTAATAGCATATGGGTCCCTGTTCCAAGAGGGCTCACAATCTAAAACACAAAAAAGAACACCAGCAGAAGCCACTTGAACAGACATTGCTGGGATGGGAAGGAATAGTTACTCTCCCCCTGCTAAGGAAAGGAGGAGCAAGCACTTGGAAGAGTGTCACTTGCCCAGTTAGATGGTACACAAAATATGAGCTGTCATTTTGGATTAGACAGTTACCTTACAATCCAGAGTAACTACGGGAGCACGTAAGAGACATTACATGCACCCGTAGTTACTGCACTACCTAGTGAAAACCTATGGGAAATTCATATTGCAATCCAGAGTAAATTGTTCTTACACCGGAGCTAGGACTCCCCGTAGTTACTCTGGATTGCACCCTTAGTCTATTTAAGATAATAAGCAATGTATAAAACATGAGTCCTCCTGATGATTCCAAAGTAACCATTACATACAATATGTTTGCTTCAAATATAGAAGTTAAATTCTCTCTTTCTCATTTATACATTCATGGACACATGCGCCACCTCCCAATTTCTTCTCCAAAAGGAATTCATCCTGAGTGTGCCCCATATACTGACTTTTAGATTAATTCACCCACCTATACAGACAATGTCCATGAAGCCATACATTCCATAACAGATCTGGAAGAGCAGGTCTTGGCGCTGCCATTTTGCAGAAGGACTGAAAGTTGACCAGATAAGCCACGAGATACTGGCAATAAGGAAGAGGGAACCCAGGATGGCTGCTGCTATCTGAACCTTCTCAATGACGGTCAGAGAAATGGCCTGCCACTGCAAAGGAGAAGGGGTGAGGAGGAAGGGCGTACAGTGAGAGTAACAGGCAGGTTCAGAAAGAAAAGGGATGGATTGGAGAAATATAGAAATAGTTAGTTCCTTCAGTGATACCACATAGTGCCAATTAACACCCCATAGCAATTCAAGTGCATGTTTAGAATGGAGGATAGCATCTCTTTACACAGCACAAACTACATTCTTACACAGTGGACTGTTGAAGCATAAGAATAATTTAGCATCCAACTGCAATTTGAGAATTCAGAAAATATAAATACAGTGGTGCCTTGGTTTACAAGCATAATTAATTCCTTGTTAATCCAGCATGCTTGTAATCCAAAGCATGCTTGTAATCCAAAACCCCTGTATATCAAAGTGAATTATTTCCCACAACAAATAATGGAAACTCAGATGATTCGTTCCACAACACAAAAATATTCATATAAAAATGATTACAATGCAGGCATATAATACAAAATAATAAAGAAAATACAAAATAGAAAGAAAAAAGTGGGGCTTACTCCTGTGTAAGCAGGGCAGATTGTAACATGAGAGACCTGAGAAACTAATTAACCTCCTCTTAGACTACTATCTAGAGTAATTACGGGAACTTTTACACCAATGTAGTTACGGTGCCACCTCTGGGAAACCCATGGGAAATGAGCAATCCGGAGTAAGTGCCTTTTAAGTCTTCCTGTAGTTACTCTGGATTGTAGGGAAAGTCTCTCAGGTCTCTCACATTGCAATCTGCCCTCCTTACGTAGGAGTGAGCCCCACTGATAATATTAGGGCTTACTTTTGAGTAGACTTGCAAAGCTAGGTCTCTCAGGCCTCTTTCCATTGCCCCCCTTACACAGGAGTTAGCCCCACTGATTACAATAGGACTAACTTTAGAGTAGACATGCAAAGTTAGATCTCTGGCTCTTTTCCATTGCCCCACCCCACATAGGAGTGAGCCACATTGACTATAGTAGGCTTACTTCAGAGTAGACATGTATTGACTGGTCTCTCAGGAGAGACTGAACAGGTGCTGGCAGAGTGCCAAAACTGGCCATATCCTGGCTGGGACTATTTTACACATGTATTGCAAGACAAAATTTATTAGAATTATTTGCTTGTCTTGCAAAAAGCTCTCAATCCAAAACACTCTCAATCCAAGGTTTTACTGTACCTTCAGACTCCCTGGCATCCTGTCCTGTTATCTGTTATAGTTTATCTGCTATGGTACAGTTTGATTGTGAGTCATGTTCTTGTATTATAGGAGCTACTCCATTGGGGTGAATTCAGAGGCTAGTTTCTATCTAAAGGGTGTCTTGACTCTGTTATGCCAAACTGAAATTAAAATTTTACAATTTTTTAAAAAAAATATATACAAAAATTTACATTTTGAATGAGATGTTTTTTACACTGTAAAAACAAGTCCTGATTTCAGAGAAAAGTAGAACAGAAACTAACCCTACAATCCAGAGTAACTAAGGGAGCACATAAGAGACATTACGTGCACCTGTAGTTACTGCACCGCATAGTGAAAACCTATGGGAAATTCATATTGCAATCCAGAGTAAATTGTTCTTACAACGGAGCAAGGACTCCCCGTAGTTACTCTGGATTGCACCCTAACTTGAGATTTCCTGGTTAGTTTTCTCAGGACGGAAACTAGGATCCTATTTGCAAATAGAACTACTGTACTAGCAACCAACATGTCTAATTGCATAATGACTGCTGGGCATTGGCCCCCAAACACACATCTTCTGTTATCTGAAGAATCTGTGCAAATTATTAGTTTTGTATTTTTGTGTGCAGACTCATTTGAATGCTGCGAAAGTGGCTGATTCTGTTAGACCTTCCTACTGACCGGCTGGACGTCTTCTCTGCCAACAACAATTTGTCAATTGAGTCACATTAACAGAACAGTAAATGCAACAACTGTTATTGCAACATCAAATGCCATATATCGCAGATACTGCAGGCTCACAACCATCAACTGCAACGCTTTCCCTAGATGACTCTTACCAAATTGTTTTATTCAAACAAACCTCAATCAGAAGGTCACAGTATCATGCTCACAATATGGAACCTGTTAATCTCTCCTCTCTCTGGACTTTCAATAGGTATTTTAATGAGAGAGAGAGAGAGAGAGAGAGCTATAGTTCAGAGACTGAGCATGCTAAGGGAATGTTATGTGCCTGCTCCTGGTAGATGGTTTCTGTTCCTCTCAGTTTCCAAATCTTTCTATACCTTATGTACTGACATTCTTGATGTCTCACAGTGCAAAGGTGTTTGAGACATCTTTGCAATGAGTTATATTTCTCCTGAACTGCCTGTCCTTCTTCCTCTCCAAACTGCTTGATCCAACATCCGAATTTCAAAATCAGGGGAACACTACTGAACTCGGCAGTGTTTGATTCTGAGTCTCACAGCGCAATCCTATTCAGTTTAGGCCATCTCAACTCGCCCATCTCTCCGTTCCCACAGTGGTGTGGGGAGGCTGGTGCATGTCTGTGCACTGGCCTAACTCCCCCTCTTAGGAGTGGCACAGAAGTGCCTTATGGCACTTTTAGGCTAGCATGGGACTTGTGATGACCTAAACAGGGGTTAGGATTGCACTGTCAGTTTGGTTACAGACGGTAATTTTAATGCTGTACTGAACTCAGTACTATGCACACAAAGTGAGAATGCAAAGAACAGGGAAGGGTGATAGTATAGCAAAGCCATCTATCATTTTCTGTCATTTGCACATGCATTTATTTTCATCTTGATTACTGTAAGAAAGCAGGTTGTCTGAGACCTTATTCATATATTACCCAAGGAGACACACTGAAGACCAGCAACCTATGGCGAGATAGGTAAAAAAGTTCTTAACATTCTTCTAGATATGTGTGGACATCTCTTGGGCGTTTTGCACATAGCATGCAAAATGGACTTGATCAGAAGCATTGCATGCTCTGGAACAACAGGGGATAGGATTGGGCTGCTAATTACATAACTGCTGCTTTTCGTAGCATTATTAAAATGAAGTTGATCTCTGTTCAGGCATCTTTGTCAAAGAACCTGATAGGGAGGCTTTCTCCACTTTTATCTTGTTGAAGAGGCTATGTTCTCAAATACATTGGGCACAGGGAATTTGTTTAAAAGAGATCTCTTTATATTAATGAAGAGATGATATATAGATGAAGTATATATGCAGTCTTTCCTTGCATATTTTTTATCACTAGCCTGGGCATGGTATAGCTTTTTATTCTGTGGATGAAATCTGCTATCTGTCATACAGATGGGCCATTAGCTTGTTGATTACAGTTATGTTCCGATTAGTTCCACCACCGAAAAATGTAGGAACATTACCTTCCCCATGGAGATCTTCTAGCTCTTCAGGGTAGAAAATGCTCATTTAATGAGCGCAATTCAAGTTAAGTGGCCACTTCACAGAAGCAAAGAACCCTTGAAAAATGTGTTTCTAGCCTTGTACATGAATGTACAAAGTTGTCTGGAAATGATAATTTCCAAGCATGTATCAGGTTTCCTGGAAACCATTTCTAAACTGGTAATGCGATTTAAGCAGGAGAGACTGGAAGGTTTTTTTTTTAAAAACTGGACAGGATTGTATCAGCTATTTCTGTCCTCAAAATATTCCAGACCAAATGGCTGGCCTCAATGCAAATTCTACCCATTGAGGCAATGGATGAACACTTTCTGGCGCATACTTTGGGCTCCCAATAACATGGAAGGATGCAAATTTTCCTTGGTGGGGGTGTATAAACCATGTTGCGCAGGTGTGAATGGGAAGGAAGTAATAAAAGTTAACAGTTAGCACTTTGAACCATGGAAAAGGTTAAGGTGTCTTGAAACCATCCTATCTCTCTGCTGCAGTTCTGATCAGGTTTGAGTGCCCACCTTCACATGCTATCTACAAAACACATAACACAACACAAAGCATCCCCACAGTCAACAGAAACATTAATGGTGCAATCCAGTGGCACAGCATACTTTGCAGTGGGCATAAAAGGCAACATGCTGCTGATCCACTGCTGCAAACAATAAGCAGTCTACAGCCCACATGCCAGATACTGGCCAAGAAATCCTTGGCACCACTAAGTTGGCACAGAGGTCAGGTAGGCAGGCAGGTGGAAGAGGGCACAGACCAAGGCATGGAGGGGGTGGATTGCGAGAGTGGTGTTGGTAGGGGGCACTGGATGACATGTACAAAGGGGGATTCCACTACTTGCCAACATTTTAAAAATCTTGGTATTTTCAAATAATACTATCATATTATACATCCATCAATGCATTCATGCAGAATGTGGTGAAATATCTCTATTCTATTAAAAATTAAAATCAAAAGTTCATTGGGAGCAGAGTGATGGTACATTGCCCTGCCCATTGCATGAGAAGAAGACCATCATATGGATGACACACTGGTTTCTTGCACTTGATGATGCAAACTCTAATGATGCCACTCAACTGAGGCGAGGAAGGGGTGGTATTGGTGGGACATAGCCACAGTTATCTTATCTCGCTTTCTGGCCTTGATCAGCATTTCTGGATCCACTCAGACTTGCTCCTGCAAATTTCTGGTTCAAGTATGAGAAGACCCATTTGTACACAGAGGCTTACCCCTGGACATAAGAACATATGTTTCCTTATCTGGAGGAGAACTCCAGGGCTGCTGCAATCACAAGATACAATGCCTGCATGAGTGGCACGGCTGCTTTGCTGGGATGGGGAGGACAGATAGGATTGAGCTATTAATATATATTTTAACCCCAACAGTTATACATCATCCCAGGGCCTTCAACTTGAAGTATAAGCTAACCACAAAATATACGAAGTATAAAGTGAGCCCTGTGGATTGGTTTTAGAATTCTATGCAGAAAGTGGATGTTCATGTCCTTCAATTAAATGGTACAAATTGCACATAGTTGTGTAAATTACATAAAATTGCATAATTGAGATGCAAAAAAAATCTGTAAATGGCAGGGTGCAAGGCAAATGAAATGTTAATACTAGTGAAGTACCAGGAGGCTATAGCAGGGTATGTAGAATATTTTTACAGGGTATATTGAATTTTTTCCCTAATAAATTTTTGATCCATGGTTGTTGGTTAAATGCATGGATGTAGGGCATCTGGATATGGAAGGCCATTATACTGCTAGTGCGGCTATTAGAATAATGACATATCTTACCCATTTGCTATAAGAGTTTGAGTGCAAATTTCTGTATGTGATGTGGTGAATCCTTGTGTTTTAGGTGGAGGAGGCAGCTAGACAGTGAAGAATGTCTTGAGCACCAGCTGCGACATCTCAGCCACCCATCTGATGAGTCTTGGATGCTTGCCAGTGATTTGGGTTGGTGGTACAGGAAGTCAAGAGTCTATCTATATATGCATTATTTTATTAGCTTCGGAACTCAGAGATACCTGGAATGTGGTTGAATTTAGCTTCCCGAATTGTTAGTTGTATTAGGAGTAGATCTATGGGAAACATTTCTATGGGAATCTGATTCCATTGAGTCTGGCCATTGCTTTGTCTAGCACAGAGCTTTCCAGAATTTCAAATTGGGAGCTTTTCCTCGGTCCCATCTGAAGATATCATTGATTAGATTTGGGGCCTTTTGTAGGTGCTCTAACACTGAGCTGCAGCCCCTAGCCTAAGAACTTCTTTTCCTTTTTCTGTTTTTGCCATTCATCCTCTTTTTTTCAGGCCAACTGCTAGAACTATTTATTGTGCTTGTTGGTTCCAGAAACAAAAGGGATACTGTGCTTCTTAAGGAATCAAGGGAGGGATGGCAAAGGTGGAATGGATTGTGCGATAAAAGAAGGCACCTGCATATATTGTTTTAAAACTGATTTTAAAACACAATACATAAACGATAAATACGAAAGAAAAAGAGGGCACTCTTGTTTGATGTTAGAGATTGTGTTGGGACTTGGGGGAGTAGTGGCCTCTTAGGTATACTTGGCTGAAGCTATTAATGAATTTCTTAGATGAAATGAAGTGCCATGACATGGGCCCCAGATCCCATAACAGTATAATGTGTTCTCAGAGCTGCATCCCTGTAGGGAGAACCTATAGTGGTTAGAATCCTGGAATAGGAATGAGAGCTCAGCCCTCAAGTCTGCTCAGGGATGTTAGGCAATCGCTCTCTCTCAACCTGGCCTGCCACAAAGCTCTCCTTTCCCTCTCCTTGGGAAAGCCCCAAGCCCCACAATAGAGCTTCTCAAGTCTGTACCAGCTATTTTGACAGAAGGCAATTTTGTTCAGGATATGGGAGAGCAGAGCTCTGCTGATCCCACCTCCCTCACACTTGGGTTTTTTCCCCTACATTGCCTTCTCCCTCGTTCTACCCTTCCCCACCCCATAGGCAGTACTACCACTTGGCACTTGCAACTTGGAATGGATTGTGCTGTAAAAGAAGGGACAATGTGGATTGTGCTGTAAAAGAAGGTTGCACTTACCCCTGGTAGCAACATGTTCTCTTCTTGTTAGCACTGGGACTGATGCCTGCACCACTGCTCCTTACTTACTGGATGCCATAAATGAGGTTTATGGCACATTTATGGAAACTAGTACTGGTGGCAAGGATCAGAACCAGACTGGCCCAGTTTAGGATTGGTCCCTGAGTTAGCTTAGGGCAAAATCCAGAGTAACTACAGGGAGTCCTTGCTCCAGTGTAAGAACAACTTACTCTGGATTCCAATATGAATTTTCCATAGGTTTTCACTAGGTGGTGCAGTAACTACAGATGCATGTAAAATCTCTTACATGGTCCTGTAGTTACTCTGGATTTGGGGGTTAGTTTAGTACCAACTAGTCAAAAAGTAGGGGCCAGTGGAAGAAGTCCAGCTATGCCTATGGATAGGTCAAACTTGGAATTTCCAGTTAGATAGACTAGCATGGAATGAGAAGATTTGTGCTTGTGACCCTGGAGAACTGAATCAGAGCAGACAGCTCTGAACGGGAAGGACCACAGTCTGGTTCAGAACAAAGCAGCTTTGTACATATGGTTCAGTTTCATAACTCAAAACTGGATTAGAAATTATTTTTACCAACAACGTACATGCCCAGAATGCATGGCATTTCCCATCTTTTAAAAATATGTCTGGCAAGCCTGCACAGTAAATATTAAACAGTAGAACCAACATGCACCACTGAGCTGCACTGATTTCATTTAGACAACGCAGAATAAGAAGCCAGAAAAGGGAAAGTAAATAGCATATCAGTTTGTTTTACTTTGTTTCATTTTATCTTCATTTTCTTCTCTATCAGTTCAACTGACAACACTGGGTACCAGCTGCAACTCTGGTTAATTTGCATCAGACCCTCAATTTTGAAATTATGCAGCCGTCAAGTCAAGTACTACCTGATCAGGTTCTATAATGACATCAGTGGGTGAATCTTTTTTTTAAAAGTGCACCCCCATTTTTGAACAGGATCCTTGCAGTTTTATGGTTGGGAAAAATGCTACTTCATATAAGGACTGTGCATTCACTTCTCATGTTTCCATGTATTGGACACGGGCTTTCTTGTGACATTTCCCTGATGGGGGAAGAGCAGTATGTTCTGCCTATGTGGGTACACTTTGTAAAGCTCCCTGCAGGGGAAATATACACACAGTACCCCAAGAGGATTGAAAGGAAAAAATGGAGAATCGTTCTTGTCTCTTCTCCCTGTCATATGTGAAGCAATGGTGACAGACATGCGCCTCAGGGGATCAAGTAAAATAACCTACGGTACTAAAGAAAGCAGGTCACTGCCTGCTGTCTTTGTATCTTCAGATATGATATATTTCTAAAGGCAAAAGCATTTACTAAACTATTTAGCCTTGCACTTCTGTTATGGCCAGCATAGTACTCCTGTGAGTTCTACAGTTCGGAGGGTCAATACTCTCTCAAGCACAAAGAGATGTATTTTCTGCAGCCTTCCTCAGAAGAATGACAAGGCAGGGGAGTCCTCGTCACCCATGGATTTGGCACCAGTGGATTTAGCCCACTATGGATTCTGGATCCCCTGAGGTTCAACCAGTTCAACTTTAAATCACAAAAACCTCTCCTACCTCCTTTTTTTATGTCTCCCAGTTGGTGTACTGGTAAAAGCTGAAGTGCAGGAGCTCATCATGACACATACCCTATAGCCATAGCTTGCTAGTATTATATAACAACAAAACCAATTATGAATTTCTTCCTGAGAGCCTCTTCTTCTTCCAGAGCTCATTAGAGTTTGTTTAAATATATAGTTTATTTCATCCCAGAGCTCTGGGGCTTGTGTTCAACAGTTAAAACAGTGGTTCCCAAACTTTTTAGGAACATTTTCTTAGCATAGGGACCCAGCTAAAAATGTTAAACTGTTAAAAATGTTAAACTTTACTCAAGTTTCTATAGCTGTAATTGCCTAATTGCCTAATCTGCCCTGTCAGTTTTGCAACCCACTAAAAATTGGGACACTGACCCCAGTGGTAGACCATCGACCCAGTTCAGAAACCATTGTTTTAAAACCAATCTATAAACACTAGAAAATGAAATTTAAAAATTTGATTCGTTTTCTATATGAGACCGGATGTAGCCTGAAGACAAGGATTGAATTGTCACCAATATGTGGATGACACTTAGCTCTCTATCCATGCCATTGGATTATCAGTGTCCCAAACTGGGGTTTGGAGGGAGTGATGGAGTGGAAGTAAGCCAACAAGTTAAAAGTGAATGACTTGGATGAGATGGAGGTGATAGTTGTTAGTAGGTGTTCAGCCAGATGGTTTGGATTGGGAGTTCAACCAGTTCTTGATGATGCAGCATTTCTTCTGAAGGGCAGGTGTGCAGCTTTGGGGTTCTTCTTGATTAGGCATTACTCCTTAGAGGTACCATACACAGTACTGCTCTTGTACAGCTTCGTCTAATTAGCAAACTTTCCTGAAGAATTTAGAGCTGGCCACAGTTATCCATGCTTTGGTCACCTTCTGGTTGGACTCCTACAATTAGTTTTATGTGTGTTTATCCTTTAAAAGTACAGGTATTTAGAAACCTCAGTAAATGAGTACAGAAAGCTGTAGCCAGATGTTTGATGGGGCAGAATACTACCTAGGTACAACATACAGTACATCTCATAAACTCCAGATGTTATCGTAGCTTTCCATTATTTTTTGGGTCCAGTTGAAGATGTTAATTACTTTTAAAGACCATGATGGTTCTGAGGCCTTGCTATCTCAAGGTCTATCTTCTGTTGCATGATACTATTAAAATATTTCAGGGTGATCTTGCCCTATGTGCCAACACTGAATGGGGTAAGCAGGCATCTATGAGGGACATGGCCATCTCTGTGGTGGCCTCCCAGATGTGGATCTTTGTGCCACAAGTGTGAGGCCTCCTCTCTCAAGTTTTAAGCAGTCATGAACACCTATTTGTTTTACCACATCTGTGGGCTCGTGGTGAATAATAGCTGTTGCTTTCTGTGATTGTATTTAAGATTTGTTCTCTTGGTTTCTGTTACTGCTATTACTTTGGAATTGTTTTGATTTTATTGTTTTAATTACATTTTGTCAGCAATTTAGGAACAACTGAGATGAATGATGGGATATAAATGCAAACAATAAAAAATTCATCAAAACACAAATATAATTTTGGAATGGTGACCACGGCTAAGGTAGGGATAGGCGTATTTATTATTTTTAATTGGCTGTATTTTTAAATGATGCTGTGTAGAATATCTTTCCCATGTTTTCAAAGTAATAAATTCATGGATTACAGCCTTGATCTGCAGTTCACTGTGCAATGTACAATACAGTACGAAGTAACATGCACATTGAGGAATAAAGGGAAAGCGTAAAAATGGACTTAAAACAAGAGCAGAAAGGACTTTGAAATAATCTCTAGTACCTTTACCTGCAGAGGGTTCTTTGTGCTTATGGCAATGACATGATACTTGTAATAACACAACTCGCAACTCCAGCATCCCCTCTCACCGATCCACTTGATCAGACAAGGTTGGTGAGTACATTTCACTGACCCATCACACCGACATGGACTCAGCAACTCACCCTAGAGAGAGAGAGAGAGAGAGAGAGAGAGAGAGAGAGAGAGAGTCAACATCTTTTTTCCCATCTTCCATATTAAACAAAGTGGAGCATAAGTAGCCTAGTAAAATGATGGATCTTCATGCTACCGAACACTAATCTCTTCAGGTTGATTTGCTTATTTAAAACATTTATATCCCGCCTCTTCAAATTTGTGCAAGGCTTCTCAATGAGCTGTAATATGATAGACCATATTATACTTGGCCCACATCATACACGAGGATTGCATTCTGAGTTTGGAGGCTAAAGTCAAAATTGTGGGTACTCCAGGGTGACCATTTAGAATAGAGGAGAGAATGCCTCTACCTTTAAGCACTGCATAGCAGAGGGAATTTCGGCAGGTTTAGCTCATCGTAAAAAGTTTTTAAAAGCAGCACCTGCCTAAATTCTCTCTTCAGTGCAATGGTTAAAGGTACAGGAACTCTGTTCTCCATTCTTTATGGTCATTCTGCTAAGAGATGGCAGTAAGTGGGTCAATGGTGGGCCACTGAGATAAAGGAAGCCGAACCAGTGGTTCCTTGAGTTGATCCAGCAGGGCTCTTTGTATGTTCCAAAGCAACCATACTGAATAGGAAACAGCCAAGTCTCTATACAACCCAGGTAAATAAGAACCTTCCTATGAAACTGTTGAGTCAAATTGTACAACAGGCTCACTGAAAGACAACATATAGTACAGAGAAAAAAGGAATGCCTGTCATGAGAACTAGGCAGAGATGCTAGAAGCTGTTTCAATAGCCAAATTGTTTTCATGCATTTAACGTAACCTGGAGTCTGGCCAATGATTCCTGATCTGGAGGAGGTAGGAGGGCAAATCTTTGGAGTAAGGCTGTTCTACATTAGTTTGTAGGCAACCACAAAGCACAGCATAACCATAGTGTAATTTTATGCTGGTGCAGCAGACGTAAAACACTTTTGTAGCACAGTGGGTCCACCTATGGCACACAATAGGCTATACTGCACTAGCCAACCAGCACTGAATCCAGATGCAATGACTGATAGGTAAGCACTTGCAAGGTGTAGCAAAATTGGGGAGAGGGCAGAACAGGGGCTGGGAGAGATATAACAGGGCAGGGGAAAGATGGAGAGGGAGGTGGTTCAGACCTAGAAGTTGGGTGGATTTGGCAGCTCTGGCCTGTACTGTATGCTATTGCCCCACCTGGGCTGGAAAGCCAAACATGGGGCTTCTCAGACTTGCACCTGTGCCAGGGTGACCATAGATCATAACTGGAAAAGAGGACAAGGCCCCCCCCCCCCAATATAGGGCACTCAGGAAAAATGTAGGACATGACAATATATATCTTTCATGTGGTTCATTTAATTACTATATTGCTTCTTATTAAATTTAAAGCCAGAACATATATGGTGCAATCCAAACCTAAGGGTGGCACAATGCATTGGTCTTCCCATTCCCTTGGTGATGTAGGGAGGCAAGCACATGTCTTGTGCACTTTCTGTGCAGAAATGGTTTATGGCACTCTGATGACACCCCAGTCAGCACAGGACAGAGTTTAGACCGGTCTAACTGGAGCTTAGGATGGCAGCCATAATTTGTTACATAAAATTTATCACTTACAATAAGGCTGCATGCTGCCTGCTCACAAGGAAAAGGAGGACAATGAAGATTTTTTTCTTGGACATAAGGTTAAAAAAGAGGACATGTCCTGGGGAAAGAGCACATATGTCACCCTGAAATGTCCAATAGGTCACCAGCACATGTTGGAATGGGCTACCGAGATCTGTTCAATACCTTTGGTTATTCTACCTCCTTAGCAGAAGGAACTTTCAACCGAGCCATAAAAAAAGATGTTAATAGGCCTATGGATGTATCATACTCTGAGACAGTAGCATTCTATCAAATATATCTTCCATATCATCTTTCCTCAATCTCCAGCCTGATAGATTGGAACTCAGACAAACGCAGCACCCTCTCAAAACTCCAGCTAAAGCTGCTTGGCATTCAAGACTGTTCATCTGCGGGAAACACCATTAATATTCATTGCATTGTTACGAGTTACAGCCAGGTTATAATGAGAAATTGTGAATTCTGCCATTCCTTGTCATGCAAACTTAGAAGCTCAGCGCCGAGCAGTTCTGACATCTGACAGTATATGTAGCAATTTGTGTAGCAAATGAACCTGGGACTAAAGGTAGTTGGGTTATACCTGCCTCAGTGCTTCCCTGCCCGACACATGGGTCTGGTAGCACCTATCTAACCACAGGCTGTAATTACAGCATGGGGGTGGGAGGAGTGGAGCACATATCTTTAATAAAATGTGTGTTTGGGGGGGGGGGGGAGAAGTTGGCAGCTGCCATAGCTTTCTCTTCTTTAAATTATTTACTGGAAGCCAAAGGGAATAGCATTGGTGAGCGCCCATCTTTGACTCTTTTGATTGACATCAATCCATGCACAGACAAAATATGAAAGTTTGCACATTTCCTTAGTCAAATCTTATGGGGTCTTGTGTGGGTGAGGAGGTACACTCTTGTTGGAAACTGACTTCAGGGGCAATGTCTTAGCAAAGGCATAGCGCATTCCTAACTTGCATCCAGCGCAGGTTTGGGCTACTACCGCAGGATAAATGGAAAGCATTGGGGCCACAGAAATTACTATCCACCAAATACAGTAAGCAACTTGGAACAACTTATAACTTGTGATGATATTTATAACAGTAAACTAGGGTAACAATAGGCATCCCAAATCCTTGGGAAGGACTCAATGTCTGGATAAAATAAACCAAACAACCTCCCTGGTTGTGCTTAAATCTCATAACAATAATGTCAGGCATTTGATGCATGCCTGTGTGTGCATGTAAACATACATGTAACCCTCCACTGTTGCACTGATATGTGCACGTATACCTCCACTATTACAGTGAAGCAAACTGATTCATTGCATTGAAACAAACCATTATTTGATCTGGTAAACAAACCATTATTTGATCTGGTAACAAACAGATTATTTGATCTGTTCAAATCTTGGCCTTGCACATTGACACTAGTACAGAATCCAAGCCTGTTCACTGTTAACAAAGCTGAGAGATTAAAGCAATTCCACACACCACAAAACTGATTTAAGAGAGAGAGAAAATAGCAGCCACAAGCGGAAACAACATGATAGAAAAAGAACCCAGAAACAGGTCTACTGGCAGAAAGAGTGAGAGCAACCCACAGACCTTTAAATTAAGTAGCATTTTCCACCTATTGGTGGTGGCCAACATTTGCACACTTGCTGTCTATATATGGTAGATACTCTGGGTGGCTCAGCTCACATTCTTCCTTCTTTTCTAATAGTCACTAGTTCAAGATGAAATCTAAGATAAAAGGAGATGGGGCAGGGGTAGGAGGACATGGAGAAGTAACTGAGGACACAGCCAATATGAATATTGATTCATGAATCCAACAGCGTGGCTGAGAAGCAGCAATCAGGGAAGAAATTGTACTGAACAGTTTTTATGTGAATGGTCAGTGAAGTGTGATGTTAGTTGGGTAGCAGTGAATATGATGACTTCAGTGCGAACTTCAAAATTAAAAAAGAATATTCAATGCAGCCTTCTTGCAAAGTTGAATGTCTCATTTAGACTCAGACTCCTTGTATTCATTTTTGAATTAAAAATAAAAAGATCTATCATACTGTAAAAGAAGATTCCAAAGAAGATATCAAAAGAAGATCATACCATACATTAACATGTACCACATATGTATAAGTGTTTAAGCTCAAATATTTTGGCTACATCATTAGATAGTGTCACCGAGGCAATGAACATGAATTTGGAAGACTTCAGAAGCTGATGGAGATAGGGGCCATGGTGTGCTGCAGTCGATGGGGTCATGAAGTGTTGGACATGACTAAGCAACAAAAACATACCAGTAAGTTATTTCAGTGGGCCTGTGTGTATAAAAGCAATGCAAAAGAGAGAGGTCTGATCTCATATTAGGTAAAAAATAAAGGTATCTCGTGCAGGTTGTACTGCTGGTTGTGACCAACTGTAGGGTGCAATGCTCATCTCTGTTTCAAAGCTTTTAGAGCCAGTGTTGTTCAAAGATGCTCCCATGGTCATGGGGCCGGCATGACTGATGCAGGAAATGCCGTTTTTCCCTCCCACTGAAGAGGTACCTATTTATCTACTTGCATTTACTTGCTTTTGACCTGCTAGGTTGGCAGGAGCTGGGCTAAGGATGGGAGCTCACCCCGTATTGTGGGACCTGGATCTAGAACCCTGGCCTGCTGGTTAACAGGCACAGCATTTTAATCACTTGTGCCACTACATATAGCATGTATATAGCATGTAGTGAATAAAAAACTCATATTGCTCATTTAAATCAGTGGAATGCTTAAATAGAACTGTCGGCTTCAACTCACAACTCATTTGTTTAATTTGAATTCAAACATCCTGATTAATATGGTAATGAGTGTACCATGTGCACAGTTCTCCCATAGATGGATACTGTTTGCTCATATCAAAAAAAGTGCTCACATCAGAGTGACACCTAAGAAAATATGAGATTAGAGTATGACATCACAAATATGATCACTGGTTAGAAAAGGATGATCATTTTTGAAGCCGCCTGTCTCTGCAATCACAGAACAGACCCATCATCTGCAGTAGATTGCTTAAGGGTGCAATCCTAATCTAGGCTGGCACAATTCATCAGTCTTCCCTTTCCTGTGGTGATGTGAGGAGGCACGTGCATGTCTGTGCATTAGCCTAACCCTCCCACAGAAGTTGCACAGAAGTGTCTTACAGCACTTTTGTGACACTCCCACAACAGCATGGGACTTGTGCTGGGGTTTATTCTGGCCTAAATAGGGGTTAAGATTGCAGCCTAAATTTCTCCTAGTATCCAGTGAAAAGATTTCACAACCTGTAGCTATCAGCAGCCCTTGAAAATCACTATCATTTTATTTGGTTTATCAAAATTTTATTTTTCATATCACCACAAGATTAAAAGTGGCTTACCATAAAATTTATAATAAAATATAATAATCTAACAGCATAGAGAAAACTTTTAATTTCACAGTTTAAAGCATTAAAGAGTCAATAATTTTAGACTATAATCATCCAGGGTGAACAGATGCCCAAACCTCAAAAGAAGGACAAGGTCTTGGATTCCTCTAGCATGGCCTTTCCGGTGGACAATGATACATTTGCATACTCACGAGTAAAGATGCAATATTGGGCACTTTCACTTTCCCATAGAGCTCAATACATATTTATTATTTTAAGTTTTTTGGCCATAACATTTGATAGGAAGGAGATATTTCAAAACCGATTTTTGCATTGGATTCTGCTCTTCAATATGAATCCAATGGCATATGACATGATGGGGTACTGCACACCATTGCAAAGTTCCAAAATGAAGTCAAAATGATACAGTTTTCGAGATCACCCAGATGGAGGGCTAAAAAAGAGGACAAATCTGGAAATTTCTGGTCATATGATCACCCAGTAGTCATATAGCTGGTGGCTAGCTAGTCACTGCTAGTTTTCAACATTTTACTACTGTAGCTCTTCAGTAAACTACCAACTCTTTTGCCAGAATTCTTAAGTTCCTGGGTTTAATTCCCTCTCATTCGCCCTTCCGACCCTCTCTGTTCTTGAGTCCCTGCAACGGACACTAGCTTTTCCCCATTTCCCCATCCATTTGCAATCCCTGATTGAGTGTTGGCTGTCAGGTTCTGCTAGGGTGGTGGCTGCAGTTGTTTTTCATCTACTGGTGTTGACCGCCGATATTTTTGTGCCTGAAGCAGAAACAGCATTCAACCTCTAAAGGCACACAACATTGATGATTGGCATGTGACAGTCACACATGCTCTGGAATTTATTACTGCAGGTGCTGTGACACAGAGTAAGTGGCTCTTCCCTTACTGTTGGAAGGGAATTGTATGAAATAAGTATGTATGTATAAGCTGTTGGAGCCATTCAGGGCAGTGACCGCAACACGCAGACGCTTTCAAACCAAATGGTATCTCCTGTACATTGCAAGTGGCAGGATCCACTTACATGGCCTCAGGGGCGTCACTAGGGTTTGTGTCACCTGGTGCGGAAGGCCAGTGTGTCACTGGGCATTGGGCAAGGCAACAATATGAATGGTGGGTGTGGTTATGTGCTATTGCCCCGCCTCCACTGGTTTTTTAGCCACACAATAGAATAAAGATATTTCAAAGTGGTTTGTTTTACTGCATTCTGCTGTAAATTACACATTCAAAGGTGTATAATGTGATGGGATTGTTCCTATAAACCATGATTTTACAATTTAGGTCACAAGGGTTGCCATCCCTTTCTAATGCCCCAGTAATGTCCCTATTCAGGACCAGTTTGGAAGTCTTGTTCTCTCCTGGACTGACCTTCCACTTCAGCCAAGGCATGCTTGCTTACTTACCAGTAAACACATGTCTGCAATTCACATCCATTTTCAATGAATGTCAATGCAGTCATCAGGGACCTCCTTCTGGGGTGATTTGTGGGGGCTGTGCTCATTGGATCAGGACAATTATGGTGACCTTAGATTCCTCTCAAGATTCCTCTCAGATTCCCTTTCCAGTGAACTAAGGCATGTTTGCCTACTCATGAGTAAAGTCGTGATATGGGTCACTTTCACTTTCCATAGAGATCAGTGCATATTTTAGTTTTTTAGTTTTTAGGCAATAACTTTTGATAGGAAGGTGCTATTTCAAAGGAAGGTGCTATATGCATAGGATTTTGCTCTTCAATACGAATCCAATGGTATATGAGTTGATGGGGTTGGACACACCATCACAAAGTTATGTGCATTTTTAAGCCCCCCCCGTGCGCATAACCCCTCTTGGGTGCATCACCCGGTGTGGACCGCACCACCTGCACCTGGTGATGCCACTGCATGGCCTATTATGTATTTGTGATACTTACAGTTTTGTAAGTATCTTACAATTTTGTAATACTGCGACACTTACAATTTTGCTATTCTTCTATTTGTTGCTGGACAAAGGGTTATTTCCCTTGATTTCATACAATTCATTCAGTCTTATGGCACCACCAATGCTAAAAAATATATTGTGGCATAGGATAGAGTCTAATTCATTACATGTATGAAATAGTCCTCTAAGGTTGCAATCCTAAATACACTTTCCTGGAAGTAAGCCCCATTGAACACAATAGGGCTTACTTCTGAGTAGATATGGTTAGGATTGCAACCTGAGATGGTTAGTATACGTGTGTGTGTGTGTGTGTGTGTTTGTGTGTGTGTGTGTGTGTGTGTGTGTGTGTGTATGGCAGGGGGAGAGAGAGAGAGAGAGCGAGAGACAGAGAGAGAGACCTGGGTTTATGTCAAAATTCTGTTTCATTAGACCTTATCAAGGAGGAAGAACTGAATGTGATGGACAGTTTGGCTCTCAAGGAAACATGTTTCTGATTCTCTTTGTTGAAAACAAAAAAAGATTTCAGCTTGGAATGAAATATGTCTTTTTACCAAAGCATTTAACACTGCACTGAATTTATAAAGAATGTCACTCTTTACTTGGAAAATAATCACCAGGCATTTTCGGTATTAAAGGCATAATTATATGGGATTTAACAACAATCACATAATGACTTGCCGCTAGTGAACCCCAGCTACCGTATATTAGAGGTTGCTCGTAATTGCAGGCATTTAGCTTTAACTGCCCTTCTGTCCTGTTATATCTTCTTTAAATGGTCATGGATGCAGAGTGAGCTGTGGAAAACTGCCAGGGTAGGAGACAGCCGAAGCACTCTCACCAGCAACAAGAGGATGTTCTAACTCTCATAACATCCATAAGTAAGCCATACACAAATAGCTAATTGTACAGCTGAGACCTGGTAATGGCTAAAAGAGCAATCCTGAGTGTGTGAGTGGCTGGAGCAGATCCCTGTTCCGGCCCAGGAGTGTTGCGGACGTGCCATAAAAGAGGTCTTCACTGGCTTATGAAAGCAGAATCTGTACCTGAAGGTGGTACTTTGGGCCAGCCCCAATATGCTGCACTTTGGTCTGTCATGGGTAGAAAACACAATCTCAGCCATGTGCAGAGAATGAGGCTCTTCTTTTTAAGCTTCTAGCATTAGAAGTGCTTGAAAGCTTTGTTTTAAAGGTTTCCACATGCTCGGCTGGATCCAATCGTATTGGCTCTACCTTTCCATGACATAATTCAGTGGCGTGGAGAGGGGGGATTTGCTGCTTGGGTAACAGCCTATCCTCCATAACAATCCAACCCAGGCTTTTGTGCTTCGCATGCAGCGTATGCAGCGCCGAGCATGATACCATAGTCTTCCAAGACTGACAGAGGCCTGCTGCATGCTATGTTAGAATTTTTCCTAGTAAGTTTTGAGCTAGAAAAAATGGCCACCACATGCTTACATCACTTATCTATCGAAACTATTTTGATTGTTTATCTATCAAAACAGACGCAGGACCCTTTTAAAAACATGGCAACCTTATGCAGTATAAGATGTCAGTATGGACACCTCCATACAATTGATTCTAATAAGGGCACACCATTTGGTCATTTTTAAAATAAACATGGTGGAAGCAGGCTGGAAACACTATTTTCAGATTTTTTTCTAGCTAAAATAAGTACACAGGCTGTCAACAACTTCACTAAGAATGTGCAGTTGTAGTATAATCTTTTCCCTCTGATTTTCCATATTAATGTCTATAAAGAGAATTGCATGTGTGTTCTGCAGAACCTCTGGTTTATAAGCCTCATGGCTGTAGCTTCTCCTTCCTAGAACAGGAGATGTTCAGTTACCCCATTCATTGTGTGAAATGTGTGCAAATGCATAGATTACAGCCCATTTGGAGTCAGTCAGACTTCAGCGACTCACTGAACTTCACTGAGCAACCATAAAAGTGGGCAATTGCAAAGAACATTAAGGAAAGAACATTTGCATTTGGTTTGCAACCTTGAAAAGTCCAATTTGTTTCACTTCTAACAGGAACATTTGTTATGAAATATTTGTAAGCTGGTACACATGAAGGAATGAACTGCAAGAGGCATTAAGAAATGAAATCCCTTGCTGGTTGTTAAAAGCAGCTGCCTCCCTTTATCCATCCAAATGGTGCAGCCATAATTGGGATTAGCAGGTTAAACGAGTGTTGTCAAGAACCACTGAATTGTAAGAAATTGCAAGCGTAGAATCTCCTGGATGCACTTGCCACTCTTGTCGGCTCTCGCTGATAAAACAAGTGACAACGCCTATTTTGCTAGAGAGATAACACAGTGTCTTGTTCATTACAGGGCTTTCCAGGAGATCTTTTTTATTTTCTTCTTGCAATGCAAATATTTTTGCTCTTTTTTTGGCACAGCATTCACAGATATTGTTCCCCAAGGAAACATTTTTTTTTTGCTGTGGGACACTGCATTTCCCTCAGGACAGAAACAATATTCTGTCACTGGGAAAATGTGATTTTTTTTTTGGTCTAGGAATCACAGTAGTGTGGGAAACGAGGGGTGCTTCCAGACTAAGTGTTTTATTCTGCAGTTTCCACTCTTTCTTCCCTACTGCACATGCTCTTCCAACTCATAGGTAAAGGTCCCCCCGCAAGTTAACTGCCAGTCATTTCCAACTATAGGGTGCTGTGCTCATCCCCGTTTACAAGCCTTTAGAGCCAGCGTTGTCCAAAGACACTTCCGTGGTCATGGAAGTGGTCATGGAACTTCTGTGGTTCCATGGTCATGACTATATGCCGAGGCACATGGAACGCTGTTTCCTTTCCCACCAAGGTGGTACCTATTTATCTACTTGCATTTACATGCTTTTGAACTGCTAGGTTGGCAGCAGCTCACCCCACCTTTTGGGGACCCGAGTCTTGAACCTTGGCCTGTTGGTTAACAGGCACAGTGTCTTAACCACTTGTGCCACAATTGTCTGCTCTTCCATAACTCCCAAACATTTTAAATGGCTTATGCAAGAGATGATGGAAATGGAAAAGGTGCAGAAAAGATCAACAAAACTGATTATTATCCTTGGGCACTTCCCTTGTGAGGAAAGGCTATGCAGCAGTTCTGACTTGTAGTGGTTCTCAAACCCCACTGTAAGTGTATGGGGGAAAGGGGAAGACAGCAACACGATCTTCTGGATCTTACCACTTTGGAGGGGTGAAGAGGAAGCCCATGTTACTGCTTCACAGGACACTTTCAGTTTTAAAGAGGTCTGATGGATTCCAAGCTTTTGGTCTGCTCACAGGTACACCTGGCTAGTTGTTATGGATCACCGGCTTTCCATTTCTAGTGATATTCTGCCCACAACTTACCATCATCCTGTGTGCTCTTTTTTCCAGACCAAAATCCAGCCTGTATATACTCATATACTGTAGTTTAATTAGATTCTGGACAGAACCTGGTTGTGTCTATTCTTGATCCTATACTGTGTAGATAGATAGATAGATAGATAGATAGATAGATAGATAGATAGATAGATAGATAGATAGATCCTGAGTAGGGTCATCAGCTGCAAAAATGTGATCAGGACTTGTGATGACTATATAGAAGGTACTGCTTGCAGTGAAGCATTTGGAAAAGCTGAAACTGCTGACGATCACTCCTCTGAAATTGATTACTGGGAGCTGGAGTCTTGTCCTCCTCTGCAACTACTCTCTCCAATGGTCATTCTTTGTGCTCATGCTATAAATAATGTATTTAATCAAATGTCTCACCCTTTCCAGCCAAATTCAGTCTCCAAAATCAGGACGTGCATTAGATTCAATGTTAATTAGAATTTAGTAAATGCAGTAATTTGATTATAAGTATGGGGTGCACATTAGATTCAATGGCACATTACATTTGTGTAAATGTGGCAGATTCCAATTGCGTGTTTCTCCAACTCTGCTTTTTTAACTACAGATAACCCCCACTTTCTGATGGATCATTTTCTAATTATCTGCTCTTTCAATAGTCTTTCAATTATACCCAGAACTCATTCATTTAATACGTTCCACTCTTTCAACTTCTCTCTGATGTTCTAAAGGCAAAAATTGCTCTCCATGTTATAGCTCCTCGTCTAATCCCATTACTGAAGAAGTTATTAATGATAATTTGTTTGTAGAAATCTTTGTGTAGCAGCATGAATTTGCAAGATAAAAGGGGCATTTGCAATTTGTTAGCTAAAAAAGCATTGGAACTGACATTATAAACTGGAAGAGATTGGTTTCCACTTTTCAGCGGGTCCCTAACCCGTCCAATAAGTGCGGGATGCCTGTAGTCTTCTGCAGCCAGGCTTGGGATGAACCTTCACAGGTTATCAAAGCACAGAATGTTAGAGCTGAAAAGGTCATCTCTGAACCAAGCCAAAGTGCAAGATAAAGGCATCAGTATGATAGTCCGCCACAATTCAACTTACAAAATGTAGAGCACAGTATATCACAAAGAGCAGAGCAAAGTAGCTCCTGGTTGATTCAAGAATACAAACTTAGCTACGTGCCACCACAAACACAATACTTTTTCTTCAAGTCACTAGCGTAAGGTACCAAAGGACTGTCCTTTACAGGAAGAAACTGACTTAAATAATAGCTGTGGGGGTATTTTTTGGATAATAGCATATAAGATGGAACCCATTCTGAAGTGAAGTCAATACTTTCAGGTAGGAGACTGCATTCCAGGACACTCAATGTCTTTGCCTTGTATTTCTTGAAAGAAAGGCAGCACATCAACATAATTTACAATGATATAATGCACAATGGTCTTATCATTTTAAAAAAACCCTCAAGGGATCCATTTTCAATATCAATATGCATATGTTTGTTTTTGGTGAGTAAGACAGGATTGCAGACCACAATTTGCTTACTTCTGAGTATAATAAATACCATTTTCAAACACTTCTAAATATCAGTTTAAAACCATAACAATTTAAAGAATTTCAAAAATCATTTTTTTCTAACAAATCAAGAGAAAAGCTCCCAAATCAGATGTACTCCAAATTTAAAATGAGTTCTTTTTATAGGAAAAGGGAGGAGAGATAGCCAATCCTATCTTCACCTGGGAGAAAGCCCTTTTCAATTCATAGGACTTACTTCTGAACAGCTATGCATTGGATTCTGCTGAGAGAGAATGAGCACGAGAGCATTTGCCTTGATATCACTAATCCTTGCAGACTTTCAGCTCTCTCATACTAATCGCATCCATCGATGCATATTTTAAAAGTTCAAAGTCTAAAGTTAATGCTTTCAGCATGTGAGCACCTTATAATACGATACTTATCAGTGATGCCTTAATAATTTCAGCAAATTGAACTTTGCAGTTACTCGAACGGGAAGCTGTTAGCAGAGAAAGACACTAGCAAATGGGCATCTTGGAAAACATTATACTGGCAGACGGTTGAAGGGACCAGTCAGAGAGAATTCATAGAAACCAATATTTCTTAGAGGTATGTGATGCCAGCTTCCCTTTTACAAAGAGTCAAATGAAACAGATCAGCGTTCCCCCCTTTCTTGGAAAGCTGGAAAAAACTTTTGGTAAGACAGTGCGAGTGTCATGCTGGGATTCTCAGTGCAAGCCCACTCCATACTCTCTCATGCTTGGCTTATGTTCTCGCTTTCATAATGAACAATCGAAGTGGGCACAGAGCACTGGCAGAGCATGAGCTGCTTCAATGGCCCCATCCAAATTTACAGTGATGACACATGGCCTGCTATTTGCTGGCACCATCAATCCTCTTTTGAAAGCAAAAAGAACTCCTGCCAGCAGCCCCGGTGTGAGAGTGATGATTTGTGCTGAAAAGGGTGATGGTTTTGCAGATGTATATAGGATTCTGTGTGTGTGTGTGTGCGCACGCGCATGCATGCGCATGTGTGTGTGTGTGTGTGTGTGTGTGTGTGTGTGTGTGTGTGTGTGTGTGTGTGTGTGTGTGTGTGTGTGTGTGTGTGTGTGTGATGAGAGACATTGAGCATTGGGTTCTTGGGCTACCTGATTTGCATTCACCTGCTGCTGCTATGACAATCAGCTCCATCCATCACACAAGGACAGGTGCTCCGTTGGTTCGCAAAGGACCAAGTAAATAAATGAAGTGCTATAATAACATCACCACAGCACAAGGATAAGAATTACATGCCTGGTGTGAGAATCCATGAGGCACCACCAAGGCGATTTAAGGGCAAGAAGAGGACTTAAACAGAAAAGATCTCAGAGAAGCCTGTGTGGAACCGAATGTTTGTATGGTGATTCATTTCCCAAATCTGTATGAGTAGGACAATTTTTTAATAAAAAAAATACATCCAAAGTTGGTGCTTAAATTAGGAGCAACAAAGTAGAAGGACTTTTCTTTGACCTTTCAAAATTCCAGCAATTTGGGTAACATAATCAGAGATGGGCTGGCCCCTTCCTAAGATCCGGTACGCCGGAAGTGGGAGGGGCCAGCCGGGGTCAGGGGTGTGTGGGCAGGGCGAGGGGCGGGACTGGGGAGGGGAGAGGGGCGGGGCGACGTTGGCGCCTGCACAGTGCCTGCTTAGAAGCCGGCCTGCCAGCTTCTAAGCAGGCTCTGCGCAAGCGCCGCCACCGGCGCTCACACAGAGCCTGCCTAGAAGCTGGCAGGCCGGCTTCTAAGCAGGCAACGCAGAACCTTCCTAGAAGCTGGCACCGGCTTCTAGGAAGGCTCTGCGCAAGTGCCGATGTCGGCGCTTTTGCAGAGCCTGCCTAGAAGCGGGCAGGCCACCTCTAGGAAGGCTCTGCGCGAGCGCCGATGTCGGCGCTTGTGCAGAGCCTGCCTAGAAGCGGCCTGCCCGCTTCTAGGCAGGCGCAGTGGGCGCAAAACATGGCGGACCGTACCGGTCCGCTATGTTTTGCGTTTCCCTGTCACTGGTGGTACGCTAGCAGCAGGGAAACTGGAAGAAGCGGTACGGACGCATAGGCCCGTACCGGTAAGTGCCCACCACTGAACAGAATGTCAGGGGCACTGGTATAAAAAATGTCAGCTGGCCCTTTATGTCATTCCACCTTCTTTGAGCACAATCCCTAGCCATGTCTACTCAAAAATAAGACCCATTGTGTTCAGTAGGTCTAATTTCCAGGAAAGTGCATTTAGGATTGCAACCTTTGTCTTCGACTGATTCTGAAAAGAGACTAGAAGTAAACTAGCAACCAACGCAGGTCCTTCATAAGAGGAGACACGTGAGAATATTGTGCCACACCTGCAGACAGTCCAGTTATCTAATCCTGTATTAGATAGCATTTCTGAGCTGTCTTTAAAACCATATCAATCTGCTAGATGACCACCAGAAATTATGACTGATCTGTGAGCACTGTGTCTTTGCAGACATGAGTCCCTCCTTTACACATTGTACATTGTTCACAAATAGGCGACCATGAAAAGAGTGAATCTTAGAACTACTGTATTTTATTCTAGGACATGCATCCTCGAAAACAGTGGTGCTTGGGGATTTCATCCCCAGTGGTACTTGGGGATTTCAACAGGATCCCCTGTTAAACTTAGTGGAATGTGCCATCACTGTGATGCCAGAGCTCCTCCATGTCTACTTGGAATTAAGTCCCATTGTGTTCAGTAAGAAAGCCAATTGCCAGTTTTCAAGATTATGGATCCCATCCTCTTGCAACCTCCTGACCCGAGGTCACAACCTCCCAAGAAGGTCCTAACCCCCACTTTGAGCACCACTGCATTTTTCTGGTGTTGAGAGTTTGGGATGAGAGTTGGACATCACTGAGAGTGGACTGATTGCAATGGATTTAATTCAGGTGTTTCCTGATGTGGGTCAGAGATCTGAGAACCTTAATGCTACCTTTGAAAGAAATTAGGAGCTAGTTAGCAAGTCAAGGGGAGCTCAAATGACCACTAAAATCAGAACCTCAGAGTTGAAAGCCCAGCAGAGGATTAAATAATTGGTAGCTTCATGGTGCCAATGATGCTAGTGGTGGTGGGCCGAGAAGGTAGCTGAGAAGATGGTGAAACAGTGGTGGTGGCTAAGGTGCAGGAGGGGGGTGAGTACTCGAGGACTCTGGTTATTGCAGTTTGGTCTATTCTAGAGCCTGCCTATAGAGTCACAGATGGAGAACAGCCTCAAACAATGGATAAGTTCAAGTCATATGAGTAACACTCTGCTCTGAAAGTGTGTGCGCTGGAAAAAAACCCAACAACATCCTGAAGCCATTCTTGAGGGGGAAAAAAAAATCACTTATAGATGTTTTAGGCCTCAAAGGCCTTAAGGAAAAGGAGAAGGACCTTACAGTAGGAGTAAGCCAAAGCCACATGAATTATGGAGGCCAAACTGGAAAGCTTTTCTGCTTCTTTCAAGGGCAAGAGTTGGAGTGGCTCAGGAGAAACCAACCAAACCAAAAAGTGTTCCTGAGTGGAGGACATCTATGAATCCAAGAATTGCTGGATGTTTCAGACTGGCTGGATACATCACAATTGAGAATGATCAGAATATTTTGATCAGAACAAAAAAAGGAATATAAAAAAAGAGAAAGTAACATAGATGAATTTAAATGATAAAAGATTTACCCTACAATTCAGAGTAACTTACAGGAGCACGTAAGGGACATTAGGTGCACCTATAGTTATTGCACCACCTAATGAAAACCTACGGGAAATTCATACTGCAATCTAGAGGAAATTGTTCTTACACCAGAGCAAGGACTCCCCATAGTTACTCTGGATTTTGCCCATTGACTGCAATCCTAATCACGCTTTCCTGAGAGTAATTCCCATTGAATATAATAGAACTTGCTTCTGAGTTGACACGCATAGGATTGCAGCCTAAGTAAAAACACTGTTGAGTTAGCAAGGTAGATATTTCTGCTGTTCTTTTGAAAGGTGGTCAGCACACAGTAATTACTCTCTATACGTGAGAGTGTGTTTTGTTGCTGTTGTTAAAATTCAGTGCTTTTGAGGGCTCTACAAGAGAGGGTTGAGGTTTGTGGTGTCTACAAATAAACATCTTAACTGCTAAGATTTTTATGGACTTTGGGCAGCAGAATTGGCATTTTAATGAACCGTTTGCACTGAGATAGCACAGACTATTGGGAAAAAAAAGTACAAACATGCTTTGGAGATTTGTACAGAAAGCAAATTTTAATGAAGTTCTTGACGGTGAACCTAGCAGTTTTCTTCCTGGAATGCAGTTTAAACCGAATTCTTGAGTTTTCTCTTTTCCAGATCAGTGAAAGCCATTTGTCTATGAAAACTAGTGAAGTATGAGCTATGGTAAGCTGTGGGAGACACAGTGATCGTACCCCCCGCCCTCCAAAAAATAGGTGCAATGATAAAATAAAGTGCATTTTGAAGAGTGGGTAATCCTTGTCCTATACATTCAGTTTCTGAAAGAAAATGTATACAGCAGTCAGTTATTATCCTCTTGGGCAGTGATTTTTAACCAGGGTGCCATGGCACACGGTGTGCCGTGCAGAGTCCTCAGGAGTGCTGTGAGAATCTGGGGAGGGTCATTTTATTAATAGGAAAATGGGGGGGGGGGTTGAACAACCTGGTATGCTTTGTCAATGGTAAAAATAACTGATGGTGTGCCTTGACAATTTCAGTGCCTTGTTAGTGTGCCATGGGATGAAAAAGTTTGAAAACCACTGCTCTAGGGTTGCATTCCTGGAAAAAACTATTGGAGTCTGTATTAGTGAATATTGAATCACTGAGCCTATGGGAAAAATGGAGGTAGGTTCCAGAGAAACATCTTCACCATATACATTATGTACTTTATGAACCTAAGGCTGCAATCCTAAGCATATGTCCTGGCAGTAAGACCCATTGGGGCTTACATCTGAGGAGATATGGATAAGATTGTGCCCTAAGTCTTAACTGAGCAATAATGAGGGCTCATCAATATCTTATCCCTCGACACCCAAAAGTGGTAAAAGAGGACGTAAAGAAGATCAATATCTTCAAACAACTGCTGCTTCTACCTCCATGCTTCCATCCCTCAATGTGATGAAGGTTCTGGTGATGGGACTGTGCTAGCTACCCCTAAATTAGTTGAAGATGACTGGACCAGTAATGAGGCCTCAGAGCTCAGCGATGGGGAGGAGGTGGCTCCACCATCATTTCTCAGGCTTACCCCAGCCCTTAGCCGAGAGCAGACCTCTGGTAAACTTCCAAAAATCTCTCATCATCTGCCTTTTATCTTCATCAGAACTGTGAAGGTTCAGCTGAAGATTAATTTTAAAGGAGTAGAGAATATTAATCTGTAATTATAATCTGAAATGGAATGCTTTTAACAAGCAGATAAGAAGAGCCATTGGAGATGTAAGGTATATATGGGTGTAAATTTAGGTTAAGATATAAAGCTGTAAGTAATTAGAACATTCAACCTGTGCTATAGTATTAGAAATATTCTTTGTATTTCTTAATTTTTAAAATTCTTTTTATGTATCTTTAATGTTGTTCTTTGTTACAGTGATTTTTCTTCTCTTTTCTTTTATTATTGTAAATCAATGTAATTTTAAAAGATTATTACCATCATGATATATTTCTTTGGATATGTAATTTCATGCAGAATGCAATGAATCAAACTGCATTGGGATATCTCTAGTTTATGCAAAGTTATAGACATAAAAACCAGCGGGGTAAGACAATGGTGTATCACCTCTGGGGCACTGACCTACCCAATGGTAGGAGGTACATCATGGGGGTGACTTGTTGGTCAGTTACACTGGAGGAGCAATCCTAACCAATTTAGGCTAACCTAACTCACCGTAGGATTGGGTCATAAGTAGGGTTGCCTTAATTCTCTTCCATAAAACCAGGACAGGATCTCCTGTCAAACTTTCAAGTACCGTATGTGAATACAGGCTGTTTGAATACCGTATTTGAATACAGACTGACTGTGAATACCGTATGTGAATACCGTATGTGAATACATACTGTCCTGGTTTTGTGGGACATATGGCAACCTTCATAAGCATGTAAAAGGCAGTAACCAATTCCTTGAAATGGTCTACAGTGCAGATAGTATTTTATACAAATTCACAAGCCCGGATCCCATAAGGACCTTGCCAACCCAGTCTCTTTTCAACTGTTTTTCAGGAATCTGCATACATAGAGTGTAACATGTATAGGTGCTGTGTGGTAAAACTAAGCAGGGTCCCCTGAGGATTCAAAGCAGCTTGAAATTGAGTGCAGCTGACTCTGTCTCCTGCCATTCTGGCAGCTGAATTCAAACGGGAGAAACTTCATTGAATATTCATGTTCCACCTGTCCCAACCACATCTCTGCAGGAGGCAGGCTTCAGGACTGCAATAAAATTATTGGATCAGTCTCCCTCTTCACTCTCCTTTTTCTCACACTAGACAACTTCTTCTCCTTCACCCTCTCTAAGAGCACAATCCTAACCATGTCTACGCAAAAGTAAGCCCCATTGTGTTCAGTGGGTCTTACTCCCAGGAAAGTGTCTTTAGGATTGCAGCCTAAGTCCCATTTTTTAAAAAAACAACAACATAAAAATACAGTATTCTACTATTGCTCTTGTTAAGAGACCTTCAAATATTAGCCCTACAATTCAGAGTAACTATGGGAGCACTAAGAGACATTTACGTTGACATAGTTACGGCACCACCTAGTGAAAACTTATGGGAAATTCATATTGCAATCCAGAGTAAATTGTTCTTGCGTCAGAACAAGGACTTCCCTTAGTTACTCTGGATTGTGCCCTAGGACTGTTTGCTGGGTTAACGTGCTTTTGCCGCACTCTCTGCCAACTGTACATACATGTGCATCATATGCACATAAGCTATTTTCTCATAAATGGCTTTCTTGCAATTAACCTTGTCCTACGTAGTTTGGTGTTGTTTCAATACAGGATTATAAAAGCCAAAAAAGAAATAGAATGTTAAAGGGTCTGATTGCTTGAATATGCCTTTTTCTGTTCTGGGTTGTTTTCCCAAAACAAGCAACTGATGGCCTAATTCTGTCTGGACTGCCATAAAGCAGCCAGTGTGAGTTGTAAAAGGTGTTCCGGCAACATGCAGAGCACCTCACTGTTGCCGATGCTGGTAGAAAGGCCAGAGTCTCCCCAACACATTATGGGAGCAAGTAAGTCAGTGGGAGAAAATAGAGGGGTGTCAGACATGTGCTGGCCTTCTCACGCCAACATGGGAATGGGGAGCAGGTGTGTTATGCTGGCCTAAACTGGTTAGGATTGCACCCACAAGAGGTGGGGTGGAGTAGGACCAGCAGATGGGATTTCATTTCACTCACTCATTCTATAGACATTCATGCTCAGGTCACACTTCAACAATGTGATTGTCCTCCAATGCCCACCAAAACACTGACAAATTCAAAACTGAGTCCCAAAACCTGATCATCCTGCTTTTTTCATTACAACTGACCATGGTTGGAATCCAGCTATGTTCAGCATAAATGGGTATTAGTAAATTACAGAAGCCCTGTTAACAGCACAGCACAAGCAAACGGGGGTCTGATTTTTACAAAGCTGTCCACTGTTGGTGGAGGACTTGTTGTGTCTTAATGAAGGCACTGATGTATGCACAAATTTGGGTTTCAGAGCCAGTTTGGACCATCTCTTGGACCAGCCTCTGATGCTGATATAGTGGAACTGAAAACCACACATACTTCCT
This sequence comes from Cryptoblepharus egeriae, assembly GCA_030015325.1. Classification (NCBI taxonomy): domain Eukaryota; kingdom Metazoa; phylum Chordata; class Lepidosauria; order Squamata; family Scincidae; genus Cryptoblepharus; species Cryptoblepharus egeriae. The sequence continues at coordinate 61,821,279 of JAREYC010000001.1, read as the reverse complement.
GAGCTGGGGAAGAGAAGGATCAGGAATGCAGCACCCGTGTCATTGCCAGTCCTGAAAACACAATGTTTTCTTTTTCTTGGGAACATTAGCAAGCGATAAACATGTGATGTGAATATGTGAATAGACTGTACAGAACGACCCAGATGTGTATAATAAACTAGGTCAACAATGTTAAATACAGACCACTGTCTGTCTCCAACACCAGCTTATTCCAGCATCCTACCTCCAGCAAAATTTATTATTACTTCTTATTTATCTGTCCCTAGACCTGGTAGTTCTGAGTAGGAAAATACCCTTCCCCCTTCCTTCTCTAATATTTCCTAATCTTCCTAACATGTCGTGTGTTGTTGTGCAACTTGGCAGGCTGTTAGCTGTGCCTTTGTGTTGAAGCCACAGGGACTGTTGTTTACTATGGTTGTTGCTATTTTGCTTCTCTGTCATCTCTGCTTCACAAGAGCTCTCAAATGGAAACAGAAGTAGAAAAATGCAACAGTTTAATATGTTTTATTTTTACGAATGCAAACATAGAATATTGCTCTTTTAGAAAAAGAAAGCAGTGGGTTATTTCTTCAGACCACCATTCTAGAAATCACTATAGCCTTAGAATTTTAGTTTAAATCTGGGTCCTGGGTATAGGCGATAATGATAATTGTGCAGGTGTCACTCAGAGAAGATCAGCTATCTGGTAGATCTGGAAGATCAACTGTCTGGGCGATTAGATTTCAGAAGTCCTGGGTGACTTTCCTCTTTGGTTGAAATAAAAAAAGACGACGATTGCTGGGAGAGTAAGATCTATCCTGTCAGTCAATGCAGCCCTTGGATATCCCTAATTTGGCCTCCAAAGTGCGCCCCCCGTCTCACAGACCATGGAAATGAGTCTCTGACTCTGGCCTATTTTAACTCGCCATTGCCTCTAACAACTAATTTTTCCATGCATTTCTGGCTTGGTCTGTATGTTTTCACTGGGTCACAGGTGTGTGGCCGTACTCATGTGGTTCTACATGCCTGGATTATCGTTCTCATGTGTGTTATAAATAAGCTCAGCAAAATCCATTCATTCATATAAATTCTGTCTCTAATGTATTCATTTATGTAAATTTACTCAAATTTGAAACATAAATTAATTCTATTTTTCCTGGCTTCCGACATAGTGTCAGAGAGATGATGTGGCCCTTTTGCCAAAATGTTTCCCGCCCCTAGTTTAAAGGAATGATATGAGAAAGGAGCAAGGTGAGGGTTGGGAGGATGGATCATCACCTTCCACACAATTTGGGGCAACACATGTGCATCAGCGACATTTGTACCAGTATCAAACAGCCCTTGGTACTGATAGGCTGGGACAAGGATGTAGACCAGCTGCAAAGGATGCCAAAGGATTAGAGACATAAAGGCATTTTTAACGTTGATATTTGTTTCCATGTTTTTCATAGGGAATTTGAGAAAATACTGGGGGAAAAGTATTTGTGTATGATTGTCTCTGTTAATATGAATGAATGAGTATTGTTTTAAACTGATAATGTAGCAAAACAGTATTCAAAATTCATACCCAGTGCTCTGAGAAGGAGGTCCTTGGGATTTAAATTAGCCTTCTTGGGCTTCAGAGAATCTGTCCTAAAACCTTGGGGCAAAGCCTCCAGACCTAAGTATTTCAATCATAGTGCTATTATTATGTGTGTATATTTGTACTGCAATTTAGCCGAAAGGAAAAAGAATCTGAGGAGAATTTTGTAGACAGTATAGAGAAAGTGGATGGAGAAAAGTCAGCCTTTTGTCATTCTGCACAGTGAGATGGGGAGAGACGGCATAAAGCCGTGTATCAAGTACAGCAGAGCTTATATACCATACTTGTGACCCACTTAACTGTGAAGCTCGCTGCTGTGGCAGGATTGAAAGCAGACGCTTTGTAATGCCAAAATCCTGTCTCGTGCTGTCCTGTGGGGACAGGTAATACATGTGCACCTAGCGCTGGAAAACCACAGGGAGAAGCTCTTTTCAAATACCTTGGCACCAATTTCTCAGTGGCCTCTAATTGGGGACTGGATGTTCTTCTGTCACATTGAGATAAACTGCCTTTTCTTGAATGACTGAACTCCCTAAGGGATTCTTTAGGGTTTCTGAGACAGACAATGCTTGCATTTTCAAATTCTCATGGAGTCTCTTGAATTGAAAAGCAAGCCCCTACACAATTATACATGTGATTTTTGTGTAGGGTAGCTTGCATAGTACTACCTCCTTCCTGCTCTACAGGAGCTGTCTTAAAAAGGTGTCCCAGGAGGGGCAGAGGGTACCGTAACCACCAGTAGGTGCCAAAAGGAGGTTAGGACAGCAATTTCTCCTCAGCCTACACGCTGCTTTCTTCTGGCTTGTATTGGCATCCATCAGTCTTGAAAGACGATGGTATCATGCTCGACGCTGCATGCAAAGCACAAAGGTCTTGGTAGATTGTTATGTAGGCTTTTACCCAAGCAGCAAATCCACCCTCCACACCACTGAAATAGTCCAATGGAACAGCAGAGCCGATACGATTGGTTCCAGCTGCATCACAGAGCTGGGCCAAGGACAGGAGCTCACCCTGTCTTGTGGGGACCCAGGTCTCGAACCCTAGCCAACTGGTTAACAAGCACAGTGTCTTAACCACTTGTGCCACCCACAGCCCATCTGGCTCGTACCACCAACACTATGAGGCTCTATGAGAATCTCCACTTTAGAAGTTGTAATAGAGGGAGGACAACTTTTCATGAAATCATAGGTTCAAGAAATTATAGGTTTCTTCTCCAGTTTTTAGCACTCGACAGTGGCGTAGTTAGAGGTGGAAGATGGCTCCATTTTGTACCCCCTGCCAGGCGTGACTCCAAAGGGGAGTGAGGGGTCTCCTGCATGCCACCTCCAAGACTGACTGCCCTATCCCCTCAAGCTATGCCACTGGCAGTAGATCTAGCATCCAGCATCTAGTTTAGGGATAATCTAGATGTATCTAGCATTGAATCTAGCTTCTAGATCAGGTCAAACTCATTTCATTGGCCAAATAACATTCATGATGCCTACAGAGGGTCACAGTGATGTCCTAAAACTGGAGGTGATGTCATTAAACACATCATGACCAGAAATAAGCATTTCCCCCATTTAAGAACTCAATAGTTGCAAATAATAGGGATGCCATGTGTCTCTGAAAACCAGGACAGCCCCGGTTTTCAGGGATTGCATTCACATACTGGAAAGTTTGGCAGTGGGTCCCATCCCAGTTTTGTGGAAGAGAATTATGGCAACCCTAGATAGAAGAGAAAACATAGATTTTGATCATATTTTCAAGGTATGGGACAACCCAATTATCATGCAGGTTGCCTTTTCCCCAGTGACACCTCAGCATCATTCAGCAGCTGAGAGCAGCTTATGGTGAAGATGGGATCACCTGAAGCCTAGATACAGAGCTTCAGGGGGCTGAATGCTGCCCACAAGTCTTATGTTTGACACTCCTATCCTAGATCAAGCATCCCAGAAAGATAAAACATACTGCATGGTTTTCACTGTATCATTCTGCATGTTCAGCTACCAGCATTTGGACACCTTGAGTTTGTTTCCATTATACTGACATGATTCTTGAATATTTTCTGCAAATTATTATTATGGAAAGTGGACTAACTACATGTAGCGATTGAAAGTAAACAAATCACCCTTCGAGCCTGATGATTCCTTGCTCTAATAATCAGGTGGAAAGCAGCACACAGTCTCCTTAGCAGCAGTCTCAGAGCATTCTCTGCTGGAAAGCATCCAAGTGCTTCCCGCCCACTCTAAGCACCTGCTTGGAATGACTGCTCAGGGCTGCTTCTATCAGAAAACTATTGTGAGCATCTGGGGAATGGGATTCTGATCCATCAGAGTGAAATCTATAAAGCAAACTGGATCTTTCCCCCCATCCCAGTTGAATTAAGTTGCAAGTATATACGCAGGGGTTCTCAGACTGGGAGCTGTAGAAGTAAGCCAGAAAATTCACAGAATCTTTGTGAAAATTCTACTGCCTACTGCCCTCCCGTCTCCACCCCATGCACATCAATCCCATGCGCACAACCCCCCATGCACACCTTCCCTTTTGTGCATCCACCTGCCCACCCTTGTCTCACTCCAAAACGCCTCCCATGGAGGGCCTGTGGTGGCATGCGCCACCATGCGCCACCAGTACAACTCCCTGCACCAGCCTCCCCTTGTCACCGGGTGTCACAGATGTGCTTTATGAATCTTTGTGACATGCTTGGGCCAGCACAAGTGACTTGTGGCGCAATCAGGATTGAGTTTTAAAGGTTGAGAATCGCCTTGGCATTCATAACAAATGCATTCTGGTCTGGATTTGACCAGATTGAAAGGACTTAAATGATAACAAACGCCAGTTGCGCAAAGAAGCAAACACTGAAACATCTGATATATAGATGCTTGAAAGTCTCAGAGGTTGGTTATTACCTGGAAAGGCACAACTGAATGGAATGCATGGCACACTGGAATCTTTGCAAGAAATACAACATAGCTGTGTCCAGGAAATGGTGCAAATCAAACAAAGACTGTTATCTTAATCTCCAGTTTGGCCAGCCTAAGCCCTGAGATAAGTCCTGTGCTAACCAGGAGTCATAAAACACTTTTTGCACCACTCCTGGGAGAGGGTTAGGCCAGTACACACACATGTGCTTTCCTTCCTGCATCACCAAGAGAACGGGAAGACAGATGAGTTGTGCCAGCCTATGTTCAGATTACTCCTTAAATTGTAGAAAATGAGGAGGTTAAAATAGTGTGGGATCTCTGCATCCAAATAGATAAACATCTGGTGCATAAAACAGCAATGGAAAAGAAAAAAGATTTGGAAAATAAATGTGGCAGCCTCTGGGGATGCATGAATTGAAGACCAACAACACAAAAGTAATCAAATACAAAGACCTGTGAAAAGGATGAATACTAAAAAGACAAATACAAAGAAATGTGAAAATTGCACCAGTCATGGTTGTGCTTTTGGCAACATACCCCACCCCCACCCCCTGAAAAAAACTTGGAAAAACACCTGCACACTATAGGTGTAAATGCAATTACCACATAACAGCTGAAAATAGCAGCTCAACGTGAAACTGCACATATTTTACACAAACACCTTTAAAAATCCTGGAACTTTGGGAAGGATTTGGTATTTAGAAAATGCCATCCATCATCAGGTGGGCTGTGACTAGCCAATAATAATAGCAAATTATGTGAAAACAAAAGTGAAAATGATCTTGAATGATGCCAAATGTAAGGTCTGTGAAAGAAAAAGATGAAACAATTGGTCACACTGCAGATGGTTGCAGCAAACAGAATGATGACAAAAATTGACACAATAAAGTCACAGCTATGCTCCACTGGAAGTTGCACAAGAAATATAGAATAACATCAGTGAAAAAATAGTGGGAACACATGCTTGAAAATGTGGTGGAAAATGAGCAGATCCAAATCTTGTGGGACTTCAAAATCCAGATAAAAATTGGAACACAAACCAGATAACTGGTTGAGAAGAAACTAGTGATGCTTACTGATGTGGCCATTCCAGGTTATAATCAAATTGAAGAGCAACAATTGGAAAAGATCACAAAATACTAAGACCTGGAAATTGAAATACTTTATAGGGTCTTTGGGGAAAGAAAAGAACCACTCCTATTGTCATTGATGTACTAGGAGTATTCCCTGAAGCCCTTAAATATCTGGCCAATACAGGCATTGGCAAGATAACACTTGAACAATTGCAATGAGCCGCACAACTAGGAACTACTATGGGAAAATCTCACCTTAAATTTTTGAGTGGAGTTTGAACTAGTGAGCACCCCAAAATGCCAGTCCAGACAACTGGTGGGCTGTGACACCACTAATGATGATGATGATGTCTGATATCAGTCCTGATATGTTTGCAGATGCCTATTCCAGCCCTGGCATTAAGATTCACCAGCTACAGCAAGTGAACAAAGATTTAAAGGTAGGATCTCAAGATTATATAAAATACTAGTGAAATGTGCCCACGTTGTGGGAGTAAAATATCTCCCTGTGCACCATCCTCCCTGTGTCCCATCCCGCAATTGCGCATCCTCCTCCTCATTGTCCTCCATGTGCAACATCCCCCATGCTCATCAACCCCGAATGCATATCAACCCTGAATGTACAACATCCCCCCACGTGCTTCAATCCCCCAATGCACATCAAACCCCCCATGCACACCATTTCCCTATTGCGCATCATCCCCCCATGCACATCCAACCTTCATGTGCACCATCCCCCCATGCACACCATCCTCCACATGTGCACCACCTCCCATGTGCACCCCCTAGCATACCACCCTCCCATGCGCATCACTCCCATGTAAACCATCCCCATGCACAACCTCTCCCATGCACATCACCATCCCATGCGCACCATCCCATGCACACCTTCCCCTTTGTGCATCAGCCCCCTAAGTGCATCACCCCCATGCACAACTTCCCCCATGCACATCAGCCCTGCACAACATCCCCCATGTGCATCACCCTCCGCACAATATCCCTTCATGTGCACCCCCCAGTGCATCCTCCCCCCTCCCAGTGCATCAGGCAGGAGGCACCGAACTGGCTGGATGTTGATCAGTCAGTTTTAAATGTTAAGTATAGGACAAAAAAATGCACCCCTTTTCACCCCCTTAATGGTTAAATTTCTCAACATCAGTTGGTGGTGGGTGTTGATGTCATAGCAGGAACACCCTCCCCGAATTTCATGCTTCTGGAGCATCCTTCAGTCAGGGATTCATCAATGGAAAGTACAGGGAGGAAAACATGTTGTGCCCAGTTTAATCCCCTTCTGGTTGGAATTTCCGAAAACCAGTTCTTAGTGGGTGCCTCCACTACAGAAGGAATGCCCTATCCAAATTTCACACTTCCAGGCCCAGCAGTTTTGGCTGGGCTTTGCTGAGTAAGTGAGTGGTTGAGTGAGTCAGTGACTTAAACTTGATATTTATATAGATAATGGAGCTATAGCTACCAGACAATATTTTTTGTGTCAAAGTACAAACATTCTCATGATAGTGAAGCTTGCATTAATGACACCAGCATCGAGACAAAGAAGTGTGTTCACACCATTGTAGCTGAAGCGCTTGAAACGATCCACAGATGCTCTGCAGTTTCTTTACTAGGCACATTGTGGTTTTATTTGTTCATTGAGCAGGATTTCATATTTTGTTGCCCATTTTCTCATTATGGCAGTGTTATTTTGCAAATACCATTTTGAACTGGCCCTACACATACTACAACCTGTTGTTCTATTGGCACACTGTAGGTTATATTTTGGTTTCCTATTTTTGTGGTGTTACACATGAGCCGAATGTGGCAACTGTCATGCACCACAAGGTTGGAAGACAGTATGTACATGTCTTTATGGACTCCACAGTTATTGTGAGCCCAGACATTTTGGCAGAAACTTGGAGACTAGCCTAGAATTTCATGGCACAGACAACAAATGTGTTGGTGCCTGCAGACAGGCAGGCCCTTTGGGCTGCTAGATGAGCGAATACGGGCACTCCACCTTACATGGTTCGGGATAAGATATTAAATTTGGAATCAGTTGGCTTTAGCCTAATGCATCACCTTAAATTTCTCCTATTAGCAGGGGAGAAAAATACCACATTGCTTGTTTTTTTTTTGCTGGTCTCTACCTTGAAAGAAAACTGAGTTTCCAGTCCTTTTGGAAAAAAATTAATAATTTTTCCCATAACTCTGGAATAAGTTGCAATGTCTCCGTTTATTCCCCTACAATATTGTTGCAATAATCAGAGAGGGATCTGAAGAGAGGGATCTTGTCTTTTCCTTTTTCTGTTTATTTTTCGATTTGTGAGTTGCTTGCTTGACACTGACAACACAATTCTAACCCCTTATTCGTTTGTACTGGCTTTGGGGTGTTGCAAAGTGCCATAAAGCACTTCTGCACCATTGTCAGGGGTGAAGGATTATGCTGTTGCACAGGCATGTATTAGCCTCCTCACATACCATTGTGAGAATGGTGAAATGGGTTACTTGTGTTGGCCAAAACTGGTTAGGATTTTGCCCTGAGGCACTCAAAGTGGCTTCAATCAACAACTAAAAAAACCTAATAACTGTTCCATAAAATATCGCAAAATACATTTTATACTAATCAACTACAATACTGTATAAACTAAAAGCAGGCCTCAGTCTGTGCAGACTATGGTATCGTGCTTGGCGCTGCATACGCTGCATGCGAAGCACGAAACTAACACACATGAATAAAAATAATCAGCTAATAAGCTCCATATCCACACATAGCCTGAACTCTATTGTTTTTAAATGACCTCCTAAAAATCACAAGGGTGAGAACTTCTCTTGGGTGGGAACTACATAAAATACAGTATGGCACAATCCTAACTGGCACAACATACCTGCTTCCCATTCACATGGTGGTATGTGGAAGCCACTGTGTATATTTGGGCACTGGCCTTACCCCCAGAGACTTGTGCCAGGATTTATGCTGGATTAAGATTGCTGCCTTAATGGAGTATTCATAGCCAAATAAGAAATCTTCTGCAGGTGACATCACAGGTCTGCAATGTTTCCCCATTGTGAGTCTACCCATAGTGTTTCTACATCTTTGGCTCTGCATGGGGAATATTTCTTATGAATGTGCACCAGCTGGGGGGCATTCCTTTAAAAATCTCTTGGAACAGACAAACTTTAATCTCTGTTTAATAACATTACATCCAAGCAGTCCATCACTTCGGATTGGGTCAATCCTGTGCAAAAACCACAGCTTTGACATGGTCTTAATGGAAATGGCAGGGTGGTCAACACTGGAATAGACCAACAGCAGGAACAGAAAACATTCACTGCAGAAATCTTCCTGTGTTGTTCCCTCCCACCTTCCCTCTGTGCCTTCTCTATACCTCAGCATGAATCCTGGCACACAGCAGCAAGCGAAGAATCCTGGAGTGGCACTAGAAGGATAAGAATAAATTTGTGCTGCCTCTTGGAAGAGGCCAGGAAATCCAACAGTAGTTGGGTATGAGAGATTCTCAAAAAAGAAAAGAACGACATTAAATTAGATGTTAAAGTGTATAATTACAGGCTTAAATTGATTTGTGAGAGGTAAATGCGCAGAGCCACAATTTGGATTGGGGTCACAGCTTGGAAGTTGGAGGACACCGTAACCCCTTTATTCCATTTTCTTAACCCAGTAAAATCTCCACCACCAAAGTAGTTATTTATCCCTGGTCATGCGCTACATGTGACATGTGTAAGAATGACATTTTGGGTGCAATCCTCACAAATTTAGGCCAGCACCAATCCACCAATCTCCCTGTTCCTATAGTGGGGTGGGGAGGCCATTGCGTGTTTGTGCACTGGCTTAAGCCATCCTTACCAGAATGGTGCAGAATTGCCTTTTGGTACTTTTACTTATTACACTTTTACACCCCAGGCCAAGTAAGGATTCTCATGGAGTGGTTGAATATGCTTCCCCTGCTTAATATCTATATCTCAGGGGGCTGTGAAAGATGCACAAGCAAGGCCAATAAAAGAAATAAAACTGCCACATTGCTATTTGCAAAACTCTTGTACATCTTTTCATGAATTTGAATGTGAAATAATACTGGTAATTGTTGCAGATTCTTTTCCTGTCCTCCTGTCTTCCTTTAGTTAGTGTCTGGAACTTTTAAAAAAGAAATTTCAAGGACAAAACAAGCCCTTTCAGCACTTTGGATGAAAAGTCTGGAACAAAAGCCAGCTACAATTCAAAATAAGTCACGGGGCAGAAAGTGTGAAACCCACGGGACAGCAGAAGCAGGTTCAACCCAAAATCTGCAAGCCGGTTAATATGTGCGCAAAATTCATTATGCTGCATTCACTCCATATTTCACAGGGCTGATTCCTAAGCAGGCGTTTCAAAGAAAAAGCACAGATTGTTTACAAATGCAAATTGAACTTTATTGTTGGACCACCTTTATTACAGTGGAAAAGCACAAACACCAGGCTGTTCCACTTGGAACCTCTCCAAACGCATCTTGCATGTGAGAGCATTTCCTTCCAGCAGGCTGGCTAGGAAGGAGGCTCAGATTGCTAATAGCACAGGCAGGGAATTTGCTCTCTTTGAAGGCCCTGCTTTCTGATGGTAATTGCAAAGGTACAACATGCGCACTCTTACATGGGCATGATACAGGTGCATGCCCCTCTTAAGTAGTGCTGCGCCCTCTGCACAAGCATGATAAAGAACTGGGCATGGTCAAGCATGATGCTGCTCTTAGAAAGGGGGCAGAAAGACCTTTTACCTTCTCCTGGGCTCATACTGCAATACTTTGTGCTTGCTTGGCCAGCTGTTGTGCTTACTGAGGGTGTCACAAATATGATGTAAATCAGGGTTTTTTGAGGGGGTACTCACTGGTACTGAGGATAGGCACCTCTGGGTAAGTACCGGTATCTCTCACAAGTAGGCATGCCTATAATTACAAATAACATCTTCGTGGTGAGTACCCCCACCTTTACAGTATCTTTATGGTGCGTACCACCACCTTTATTTCTAGAAAAAAAAGCACTGATGTAAAGTATGTTTGTTACACCAGGAAAGTGGGCTGCACCAGCAGGGAGACATGTACCACCCTGTCAACACTGCATTTCAAGTACTGAACCACCGGTGACATACCGGTATCTCTACAAGGTCTTGGAGAGGATGGTGGGGATGGGTGGTTTCTGTGCATGGTGAAGGCAGAACAAGGGAGTGGATCAGGACTTTTGGGGGAGTGGGATCAGTGGAGGCCTCCTGTGCCACATCCTAACCCCATTTTCTGAGGCTAGATAGCCTTACACATGGATGTAGACTTGGAGATGCTTAGACTTGCATCAGCTAAATATCTGACAGAGATTCAACTAACTCCATAGGTAAGACTGGGGTGTTACTTGGGATAACAAGTTCCTTGGGGTAATATTCCCTTACCCAGTGATTTTCAACCAGTGTGTCATGGCACACTGGTGTGCTGCAGATAGTCCTCAGCTGTGCCACGGGAATTTGGGGAGGATCATTAATTAATAGGAAAATTGGGGGATTTGAACAGCCTGGTATGCCTTGTCAATTGTAAAAATAACTGATGGTGTGCCTTGACAATTTCAATGCCTTCCTAGTGTGAGATGAAAAAGGTTGAAAATCATTGCCTTATCCTATAGTAAGTGTCCAGACACTTCCTAATCTTGCGGTGTATTGTCATGCAGCCTTACCGTGCCAGTACGGGTTAGTATCGGACTACCACTATGTTTATTTAAAAAATGTCATTGTAAGTTTAGATTGTTTAGCCAAATAATGTTTAAAACAGGGAAAAGGGGGTTCCAAACATATTGATTGGAAGTCCCCATAATCCACCTGGCAGAGATGCCCAGGAAACACATCCCACAATTTTCTCACCAAAAACCACCAACATGAACTGAATTTGAATCCAAACCTCTGTTTCACCTCTGTTAGACGCTAACAAATCGTAAGAAAATTTCCCATTGCTGTGGCATATGATCTGTTCTTCAATATTTCTATTGTGAATATATCTCAGTATGGTACCTGGAACAGAACTCCTGTTAGGCGTCATCAAAGCTACTTTGATGATACTAATTTGATGATATTACCAGTTATCCTGAGCAAGATCATTTTTAAAAACCACTTGTTAAATTAACACTGGCTCCATAAGAATCCATATCAAGGTACTATCTACATTCACGTGTCGCCACAGTTTTATGTCTAACTGACATCATTCCTTCAATCTTTTAATTTTGAGTAAAACCATCTTCTGTTTCTACAGAATGTAAAATGAAATGTATGTTGTCAGAATGTAAAATGAAATGTACTTGCATATTAATGGCGCATGATTTAGGCACCCCAGTCTACAAAACCTAATGTATGTTGCTGTGCATCTTAGTACAATTTATGTAGATGAAAAGGTGGGGGGGGGATTTCACAAGCAACCACAATGCCATGTTGTGTAGGAAGTATTAGTAAGGACTATATAATACAGTTACACAGCTGGCAACCATGTCCATTCTCTTAGCAACATTTCCACTATATCTGGATAGCTCAGTTCACATGAGCGTCCTAAACTCTGATGATGGGCTTGAACATTTCAAGGGGGACTGCTTGAACCTAGATGATATTGATCATCTGAACTGGCTCTGTCACCATTAAGGCAAGAATTCCACTGCATTGCATTTACAAGTAAAAGTGCATTAAATAAATAAATAAATAAATAAATAATTTAATTTTATCTGTAAACAGCTTTATGACTGTTTTCTTGAAAAGCAGTATATAAATTATATGGATGGATGGATGGATGGATGATAAGTAACATTTTGGGCTTCACCCGAAGTGTGCAGCTGAAGGAATGACAGTATAGATGGAACTGGCCAACATCTGAAATTTGCAGCCACATTTTCTACAGAGGGTGGAAAACAGATTTCATTGTGCAGACAGCACAAACTACTTGTTCAAGACTGTCTCCAAAGACGGAGCTTCAGGATCACAACCAGAAATATGGTCTTGGTCTACTTTGAGCGTAACTTTTCCTCTGGGGCCTGTAGTAGATATAAATGAAATCTTCATGCAAGGAAGAGGTCTGACACTCAATCCCTGCCAGACAACTCCTGTTCACCAGCATCTATTTTGCTCTGTCCAGCAATGTCCTGAGTACCAAGAGAAGTCCCAGTTCCATTTTCAAAACTGAATTTCCTTTGTTTCCTATTCCAACCTAGTTATGTTATCCAAATAATATTTTTAAACACAAAAGGGAGCCTGGGATAAGGAAAGGCAAACAACCCTAGCCCATTTCATTTTGCTCAATAATTGTTTTATTCCCAGGAAACTCTTCTCACTACAGTATAATTTAATGGAGACAAGACAAATGCACCTATTCACTCTCCACTGCTTCTAAATTTCCTCGGCTGGTACTACAATGGGGAGCTTAACCTCGCCATAATTGAATTTAAATAGCATCCAGTTCTCTGAGGCAGACCAAGATATGCATAATAAATAAGCAGGACAGCATGGCATTGGGGAGGGGGGGGGGGAAGAGAAATCTCTTTCCTCAAATTCAGATTTGTTCACTCCACAGAGTTGTTTGGGGCTGAATAATATATGAAACACAGAGCCAGGTCTGCAGGTGGTTCGGTGAGGGTCGTTCTACATTGGCCAACCTTCACATGATTTGTTCCATTATTTACAGATAGTGGCTTGCTGAGCCTTCACCTAATACTGCGTTCCGTTGTGATTTGTGCTCCGTGCTGTCTTGTTATTGTTGTTGGGTTGGGTATTATTTTTTAAATGTGAAAATTGGTTCTTCACATAAACAGCAGTTGCCAACCTTATTGCAGGCACCATCCCTTGCAGGGATGGTAATTTGGACAAATGTTTAGTGCCTTCTTTCACATTGGGCAGATCTTCCAGTTGTTTGCAGTTCTTCTGTGTTTCACAGAAATGGGATTGATGGGCATGAATTTATCATTAAAACCAGCGATTCCCACTATTTCTTTGCTAAAACAAGCAAACAGACAAAACTAGCCTACTTAGAATGTTTCCCATGTAATAGGAGTGTTTGTAGGAGTAGAAGAGCCAAGGCCAGGAGGAGAGATTAACAATTTTAGGAAAGCTTTATGGTAGTGAGGTCTGTTGTGGGATTCAGAAAGGTGCTTCTGATACTGCAAGTGACAGTGCAATCCTAAACATGCCTATTCATAAATGTGTCCCACTGCATTTAATGGGGCTTACTCCCAGGAAGATGTGTACTGTATAGAATTTGCAGCATGTATGGTATTTCTGTGCTTGAAAAAAATAGCAGGCCTCCTTCAGTCTTGAAAGACTATGGTATTGTGCTCGGCGCTGCATACACTGCATGCGAAGCACAAAAGCCTGGGTTGGATTGTTATGGAGGATAGGCTGTTACCCAAGCAGCAAATCTCCCCTCTCCACGCCACTGAATTAATCCAATGGAAAGGCAGAGCCAATACAATTGGATCCAGCTGGCGTCGCAGAACTGGGCTAAGGACAGGAGCTCACCCTGTCTTGTGGGGCCGACCCAGGTCTCGAACCCTGGCCTGCTGGTTAACAGGCACAGTGTCTTAACCACATGCGCCACCCACAGCCTGAAAAAAATAACTCTTTTTAAAAGCAGTGACGGAAAGTGCAATCCTAAGCATGTCTACTCAATAAGTAAATCCCATTCTGTTCTATGGGATTTACTCTCAAGAAAGTGTGTTTAGATTTGCAGTTGCAAAGAGCCTGATCCTGTTATCTACTATCCTAAAAGGCTACAAGGGGCATAAATACAAGCCACCTTGAGTCTTCATGAGTAAGGTGGGGTATAAATAATGTAAATAAAGTAAAATTTGGCTAAAACAGGAGAACAGGGGAAGGGACTCATGATTTCACAAAGAACTCCTTTGCTTTTTGCTTCCATAAACTGAGCAAAGCTATGAAAGTGCCCTGCGCTAAATGTATCGAGGCGATGCTGATTATATTTGCTAAGCTCACTCTCTATTTGTATTAAGAAGAAAACTCTCTTTATACAGTTGATAATGTTACTACTTGTTGAGCGGAGTATCAGTGGTGTCAAATCTGGTGTGTCTGGCCTGGATCAGGTTTCACTTCAAGATCACAGTCATGAAATTCCACTTTACGCACCCAAGCTGCTTTCCAGTTTCCAAAGCAATGTTCAGCCCACACAGGAAAGCCCACACAAACAGGAAGTGCATGTGAATCAGTAGCAGCAGCATGTGAGGACAAGCAGCCAAAGATCACCATTAAACACATCCACACTGAGTTGTGTGTAAAAACCAAGGAGATGAACATCAGACCTGATAGGGCAATGCAAAAAAGAAATTCTTCTCTACGCTGTCAGTATAAAAAGGCATACAGAAATTGGTGTGACTTTTTCTGCCCTGGCAGGTGCTCAGTTCAGTACTATCAATGAGAGGTATACTTGCCTTTGAATTGAACACTGATTTCCCCCTCGCCTCTCCCTCTATGCTTCAGGTAGACTCTCCAATGTTATAAAGAAATGAAAAACAGCCAAGCCTAACTAAATCCTCCCAACGCAGCAATGCCAGTGGAGTACATGTGGTGGGAGGGCAGTCTAGATATCTCAAAAATGGGAACTTCCCCCTTTATCTCAGGGCAGTTCCCCACTGTCCTAGTGGTCTCTTCAGATCTTATCCAGCTATTCTGCTAGGGCAAGTCAAAGGAGAGTAAAGAAGAAAAAAGAGGACAGGGAATAGGATTTGGATCTGGCATACCTATGCTGCTGAGATTGATCCACCTTTTCCTTTCTTTCCACCTCCTTCCTGCTCCCAAATTCCCTCATTCTTCTTCCTTCCCATCCCATTCCACCCACTCCACCACTTTATTGCCTCTGCTACTGGTTTTCCTTCATAGTTGTTGGAGGCAGATGGTATCAGTTTGGCACTGCCGTTTGGAGTGGGAGACCTAAAATAGCAGCTGGTGGGTATGCTCAACACATTATAACATGGCCATTTACAACTGCAGAACATAAGAACATACGAAGAGCCTCCACTGGATCAGGCCAAAGGCCCATCTAGTCTAGCTACCTGTATCACACAGTGGCCTACCAGATGTCTTGGGGAGCACACAACACAATGCAACCAGGTACCCCCCACCCCACATCTGGCATTCTGAGGTTGTTCACATCTACACGTACACGTCTACACACATCCCTCATGTCTTGTAGTCTGTGATGGCCCTTTCCCTAGGAATTTATCCAAGCCCTTCTTAAACATCACCACAAGCCCTTCTAGATGCCATCACCACATCCTAATCCCACATCCACTTTAGTCCTAATCAGTACTAGTGAGGATTGGGCTGCCCTTCAACCATCTTGGAAGTTAATTGCAGTGAATGGTGTGTCCTCTTTTTTAAAGAAATTTTTGTTGCTTAAAAAGTACTACAGGTATTTATACTACCTTATTAGGGTTGCCATAATTCTCTTCCACAAAACTGAGACAGGACCCCATGTCAAACGTGCCAGTATGTGAAGGCAATCCCTGAAAACTGGGACTATCCTGGTTTTTCGGAAGATATGACAACCCTACCCCATGTCAAACTTGCCAGTATGTG
Source organism: Cryptoblepharus egeriae (assembly GCA_030015325.1). NCBI lineage: Eukaryota > Metazoa > Chordata > Lepidosauria > Squamata > Scincidae > Cryptoblepharus > Cryptoblepharus egeriae. The sequence goes on along the minus strand of JAREYC010000001.1, from coordinate 61,805,154 downwards.
AATGCAATCCCCCCCCAAATGGGACATTCCTGCTTTCCACACCATTTCCACAATGCAGCAACCCATTTCCACAACCATAGAATCCTAGAATCCTAGAGTTGGAAGGGACCCAGTAGGTCATCCAGTCCAACCCCCTGCCTATAGCAGGAAATCCTCCTAGAGCATCTCCGACAGGTGCTCGTCGAGGCTCTGCTTGAAGATCCCCAGTGACGGAGATTCCACCACCTCCCTTGGCAATCTGTTCCACTGTCAAAATGATGATGTAACACTTGATCCAGGACCTCCTCATGTTGACTCAGACAAGCAGATATCCCAACTATTTTTATGAAGGAGAAAAATCACACGAGCAGGACTTCTGTACTGTATTTGTGTACTGCTATGGAGGGCCATGGGGTACATTATCTGAATAGGGGATCAAAGGAGTATGCGCTACTCTTCCACAATGCAATTCCCAGGTATGTTCAAAGCACAAATTACAGGTTTGCTGTAATAGAAAATGGTACAGAATACTCTGTCTGTAGTGTCTGAACTCCACCAGATGCTTCAACCTGGAACTGCTGTTGCAGCTTGGGTGATTAATGGGCCCACAGCAACATATTCATCCTTATAATAGTTAATACTAGACAAAATGGCATTAACTGGAATATTAACCCTCATCTTTCAAAGCTACCACCCATTCCAAGCACTGATTAGAATGAGAATCGAATGGGGTAAGATTATGCCACATCTGTCTGCTTTAATAATCTGGTGCTCCCTCCTGTTCATCCATCCACCCCTTTCCATTGCATTATGGCAACATGTATGTTTTACTAAACTATCATACTGCCACCATAGTTCTTATAATAAAGAATTATGGTATGTTCTTTATTATAATTGTTATTTATTGTAATTTAATATGAATTAAATATAATCATATTATAAGAATTATGTTCTTTACTATGTATTTGTTCTCATAAATGGGACAGTGTTTCCCTGCTTGCCCTGTAAATTGTTTACTTTCAAGTGACATTTATTTATTTATTTATTTATTTATTTATTTATTTATTTATTTATTTATTTATTTATTTATTTAAAACATTTGTATCCCGCCTTTCTTGGGTCGTAGGCCAACTCAAGGCAGCTCACATTAAAACATAATTAAAAACATAAATAGAACATTCAATTAAAAACAATTAAAACATATAAGCTAAAAACAGATAAACAAAAACAATACAAACAACAACCTCCGCAACCTCTGCCCCATTGTTTCACCACAGACGGGATCTCCATCTCTTCTACTTTGCAAGGGAAATGTTTCCTTTTCCTGCTTCAGTTCTGTGGGTATCTAGCACTAGAAAGACTTTTTGGTTCCTGGTTCTTTCCAGGCTACCTTAGCATACATTAACCTTTTACTGTAGCACATGTAGCAAAGTGGATGAGATGTACTGTAACCCAGTATAATAAAAGCTTTTTCAAGTACATTGAGCCCTCAGTATACTTCCTTCTTTCAAATTCCTGCCCATTCCTAATAAAAAAATAAAGTGTGATGCCATTTAATTCTCTTCCTTTATTGTTTTGGCCAGGCCATCCTTGGGGAGGTCTCTGAAAACCAGCCCATCATTGGCAGCTTGAAGCCAGTGCTTCATGATATGGAAAGACAAGCTATTTATGTTTTAAATCAGAAATGTGCAAACATTTTGCAGGAGGGTCACATCATCCTTCTGACACTGTGTTGAGGTTTGAGGGGAAAAAAGAATCAATTTACATTTTAAAATTGAATAAATTTAAATAAATTTACATAAATGAATACATTAGACAGAACTTATATGAATGAATGAATGAATGAATTTTTCTGATTAAATTTATAGATCAGTTGCCCTGGCTATCCTTTTTAAGTAGAAAGGAAGGTTGTTAAACAAACAAACAAACAAATAATGCACACAAAAACTATAACACAGGCTTTTAGAACTACATGAAACTATGAACTGCCTAACACATACCTCTTGCCAAAGAAAATATGCAGACCAAGCCAGAAACACATGGAGACATATGGTAAGTTGTTCAGAGAGAGTCGCACACCATACATTGTGCAGTCATAGCCCTTCATGTGATAAGCTAGAAGCTTATCGGAGACTGGAGGCCTAATAGGACAAATAGGAGATCCCCAAGAACCTCAAATGGCCTGTGTACCAAGGACTGACAACCCCTGTTCTAAATAATTTATCCCATCACATGATCATTGCTTTTATATAAGACTTTCAAGGTGGTGGTCAATCTTCTGCTAAAACTGAAAAGCAGGAAAAATGTTCTCTCTGAAGAATGCAAAAGACCATTTTAATGAACTGAATGTCCTCATTGAGGATCTTCCTTCTATGTATTTGCATTTCTTTAAGAGACTATCTTGGTAGACAAAGATGAGTTACTGTATCTAGAGGATTGTGTAAGATTTTCAGACAGACAATGGTTTTAGTAACTGTCGGAAAATGAATTTATGTAAAATACATAATTGAAATAATTGATGTGCATGTTGTCAATTGCTCTCGGAAATTGATTTTCCATTTTAATTTCTTTTTTTCCCACTTCTGAAGCTCTGAGTTGGCCTTGATTTAGAGATACTGAATGAGGTCACTATCAAGCGTTGTCAAGTGTTGTGTTGTGAGCTGGAGTGAAAACAGAAAATTGATAGATCTTCTATTCCGTGCTATTCCATGTGCTGAGCCACCAATATAAATGTCTACTCCCATTCACATTTAACAGAAAATTACATGGAATCACATGGTTACATGCAAGTTACATGACATTCAGCGGCCTTATGTCCAAGTGAATATCTATAGCATTTTGACCCTGAAAATAATGTGCTGCTGTTCAACTAACGTCCTGTATTGACACCTCTATTATGACCTCTATGGGCTAACTTGTTATTACTAGCTGTCATCTGACTTGATTATGCCTGTGTGTCTCCTATAGACATAGTGAGCAACTCAAAAACATGTTCAGCCATGTAAAGTTTAGAGTGGATTGATATATATAGCAATCACGTATGCTCAACCACTTCATTGAAAGTTGGATACTTGTTGAAAAGGTTCTTCTTTAAGTAACATTAGGAGTCATAATCTTTTCTTATTTTGTTATTGTCTGCACAATTTGTAATCATGATTTGAAACGTCAGAGGGTAAAAACATGTTATGATCGCTTGGCTGCTCAGCTTCAGTCATTCTCTTTGAAGATTTACTTTATGATTTCACATTATTTTTAAGAGGTATTATAAACTGCAAACGTAAATATGTGTGCATGCATGCATTCACATAAACACACACACACACGAGAGAGAGAGAGAGAGAGAGAGAGAGAGAGAGAGAGAGAGAGAGAGCGCAATCTTATGCACATCTACTCAGTAGTAAATTCCCTTATGTCAGTGGGGCTAACTCCCAAGAAAATGTGTATAGCAGTGGCTTTCAAACTTTTATGACTGATGGCTCCCTTGACTTTCAGGACCAGTGGCTGCAGCTCCTGGTAGAGCTACCATCTTATATATTGTATAGAGTTGCATGTTTGTTTTTTGTTGTTGTTGTGCTAGGATTTCTCAGCCCCCCCCCCCCCCCGAGTGATTTCCATGACTCCCAAATGAGCCACAGCTTATAGTTTGGGAACCACTCATTTATATGATTGCAGCTCAAGAGTACTCACATCTAAATGGAGGATTCCTATTTAGGAATTACTAATATTAGGTAAAGTTACAGAAAAAGATTTTATAAAAGGGAAAACTGGATTACAGTGGTACCACTCATAACAAGTGCCTCTCATAACAAGCGTTTCACATAACAAGTATAAATTTCAAGAAATCTTGCTTCACATAACAAGTTCCGCTTCACTTAACAAGCAAGCACACCATGGGCATGCGTGCTATGCAGCTCTGACGCTCCGTGCGGAGGCTCTTTAAAAGGGGTGCCAGCCAGCATTGCAGCCTCTAACTGCCCCCAACTTGGGGCAGTTGCCTGGGGGTGCCAGAGGCAGCTGCTTCTAACTGCCCCCAAGTGCCCCCACCGGCCACCTTGAACCTCCAGCAGCAGCCCAGGTAAGTCTCCCAGGAAAGTGTCTTAGATTGCAGCCTCCTAACCATCTCTACCCAGAAGTAAGCCCCATTGTGTTAAATGGGGGTTACTCCCAGGAAAGTGTCTTTAGGATTGAAGCCTATGTAGACTTCATAGGATCATGCACATTGAATGCATGTTTTGAATTCAATTCTGGTGTTTTGTCATCATTTTTACATACAGTTAATATTTTATGTGTTCTGGAACCAATCATCTGAGTTTTCATTATATCCTATGAGAAAATCTGCTTCACTTAAAGAGCATGCCTTCAGAACGAATTAAGCTCTTTATGTGAGGCACCACTGTATTGTTAAATTGTTGGACAACAAAGATACATTTGAATCTTATTTTTCATCAAGAAACTATTTTTTTAAGTACTGTCTGTCTCTCCCTACAAGGACAGCTCACAAAATTAAAACTTACTGGTAGCCAAATTAATACAAAAATGCCACCAGCAAGAACAGCACCAATAAAACAGAGAGAGAACTATTAAAACTTTAAAAAGAAAAAATTTGGCATTATATTTGAAAACCGGATTTTAAAAAAGCTGTGTGTTTACCTGGTGGAAAAATAAACAGCTAAAATTCAGAAGGGTTATTTTGAGATCAGGCAAAATCATAAAATGGACTAATTACAAATTATACTCTGACTGAGTCTGGAATCAATAATATCAGTAGTGGGGAGAGGTCTTAATTATTTCTGCACCTACAAATTATTATATATTGACTCTGAAACAGAAAGAGTTGATTAGAATTAAGAAAGCATTTGAAGAAATGGTATTTTAGAAACAGAAGAGACAGCTGTCAAAACTATAATAACTTAGGAATAATGGGAGCAGAAATTAATATGACATATAAGAAGAAACGGAACAAAACCCTTCAGGAAGAACTGAATGAGGAAGTATATGTATTTACATACTGCTTTATAGGTGCAGGTTTTAACTAACAGTGTATCTCCTGGCGGAAATAGCATTCCTCCAGTGGAATCTGCCTTAGGGTTGTCTTGAAAATCTCTCTAGTCAAGCCATGTAAATCCAAACCCCATTCCTGGCCCTGATCCCCCAAACCAGTCATAAGGATTTGCACCAGTGATTTTACAGGGGCAGGTATTAGTAGTCTGGGCCTTGGTGACTTACATCTGGGCAAGGGAAGGGATAGGATTGAGCCATTAGAAAATGTACAGATCAGATATGTTTGGCACGTGTTAAGGACCTACATCCTTAATAAGCCTCAATCCCTGCTACAAGCACCCTGACCTCAGTGACAGGCCCGGTGTTACCACTGTTCCCTCCACCCATTATTTAAAAAATGTACCCATTACTTATTGGGAGATAGGAAATAGTCAGCATTCTTTCCATGATCTTTCCAGCATTCTTTCCATGATCCTTTTTAAAATTACTGGATGTCCACCCCAAATACACTGTAAAGCCCTTGGGAAGACAGGAGCTACTGCTTCCCTAGCCTCATTCCCCTATAAGCAAAGTTAAGAGACTTATGGCTGCAATCCTAACCCTCAGTTATGCCAGCACAAGTCTTTTGTGCCTCTCCTTGTGGGGGTTAGGCCTGGGTGCAGACACTTGTGGGGGTTAGGCCTGGGTGCAGACACTCCCTACACCACCCTGGCAATGGGGAGAGTGTGAATTGTTCCAGTCTAAGGCTGTAATCCTAAAGACAATTTCCTGGGAGTAACACCCATTGAACACAATGGGCCTTACTTTTGAGTAGGCATGGTTAGGATTGTGCTTTTAGTTGGTTGGGAGTGCAACCTTACAGTACAATGGGGGCAGCAGCCATAGATCTCTTTCACGTTGCTGCCAATGCAACAGTGGCACAAAGAAGTGGTGCCAAAGAAGTGGTGCACAAAGAAGTGGCACATTCTCCATGCTCCATCTTTTATCCAGTTTCTGGGCATATGGAAGAGAACTGGGCATATGTATGTGTGATATAATGGGGGGATCCCACAAGGCTTGTGCTTGTGGGGCCGGGCCTGCCACACACTATGTGTTAGCTGCAGAATACCTTGTACACTGATTGCATACCAGGCATTCACGGTGAACACAATTGCCTCATGGGGTAGAGAACCATTTTAACCCACGTCCCACCAAAATAACTTAATCACATGATCACAGTGAAGTTTCCGTAGACTTGCAAAGGTGAATGAAGGTTGGGATTGGACGAAAGGAGAAGAAAGAGAGGAGGAAGTGGAAAAACTGACCTTTACTATTTCTTTCTTTTTTCGTTTGAGCTCTTCCCCCACCTCCTGATCATATGCAACACACAGCCACCTCCATTTCTTTCATCTGCAGAAAGTAGCTATAACAGTAATGAATGACAGACAGCATGGGAAAAATTTCCTGCTGTGGCTGACAGTTTGGAACAGTGGGAGGACATGGAACAAAAAATCATATTGAAAGAGCTCGATCCTTCAGCAGAGTCTGCCTCTCAGATGATTTACACTACAGCATTGCATACTCTCTCTCTCTCACACACACACACACGCACATGCATGCACACGCACACACATGCACAGGGCAAGATCCCTTTTTTCTTACAGGATTGTTCTGATTGCTATGCTAAAATATTTGGATAAACGAGTCTGAAGTGGCTTTGCAAGTACTGGTATTGGATCACATTCCTACATTCATCAGGAATGCCAGATGCCCAAACCTCAAAAGGAGGACAAGGATTCCTCTCTGCCTGGCCTTTCTGGCAGACAATGGCACATTTGCCTACTCATGAGTAAAGCCGCGATATTGGCCACTTTCACTTTCCCATAGAGCTCAATGCACATTTTTATTTTGAGGTTTTTTGGCCATATCTTTTGAAAGGAAGGAGATACTTCAAAACTGATTTTTGCTTTGGATCCTGCTCTTCAATACAAATCCAAAAACATATGACATGATGGGGTACCACACACCATTGCAAAGTTTCAAAATGAAGCCAAAAGGGAGGACAATGAACCTTTTTTGGAGGACACCTGGACAGAAGGCTAAAAAAGAGGACAAATCTGGAAATTTATGGTCATATGTTCACCCTGCATGAGAGAGTCTTCTATTATAATTTTGGTATTTTGACTGAAACGAGATGGACCTGAATTCTTTCATATTAGTTAAATAGTAACAAAATTAATGAAGGAAGGGCAGGAAAATGTATGTACTTATTTCAATGTTAACTTTTCTCCCCCCACCTCTCCCCTCTAAAAATGTGGGCATAACTTCAATTGGGACTGGAATGTAATAGGGTCAAAGCAGGAGACTCTGCTGAACTTTTCCACATTTTGTGGCCCCCATACATTAAGTATAAAACAAAGAAACAGAAACATTTGGCCATGTTAATAAATTCAGCATTCCCTGGAGCTTGGCTCTTATATATTATATATACCCTTAAATAATGTTCGACATGGTAAGTGTAAAACATTTTATATAAACATTACCCAATTTCTTACTGACATGGCTAGAAGAATGTATGTGCAAAGCTTTGATGTGGAAAATGTTGTTTTCAGCAGCACCCCTGTGGTGAAAATAATATGAGCAGCAACAATTGGATAAGCTCTTTCAATGTGGTTTCCCCAAATGGGCACCTCCAATCATCACGTGTGTGTTGCTAGAATCAAGTGATCATCTGCATTCATTCTGCCAGCAATGGAAAACCGTGCACAGATGACTCCAGTAAAGTGTATCATTGGTCCAGTTTAAGAAAGAACTGTGCATCTGGCTTTGTAATATTTCAACCAGGGGTACAAACGTTTCTTCCTGTACTGCTCCTTGGAATGCAAATCAGATGAACTGGGATCAGCAGATTTTTTACTACAGTGTGTATCCTGCCATGATGTACCATCAGCTCTCAACACCATCAAGAACACTGATGCTGTCATTACTGACTTGAAGGCTTACTCAGCTGGCAGATGTGACTTCAGTATGCAGGCGTCCCTTGCTCATTTATCAGGTTAGGGACAAGAGCCGCAGTGAAAAGTGAAAATGGTTGGAAAGTAACTTACAGATGTTGCTTCCAATGCTTTTTTAACCAGCAAATTGCAAATGTCTTTTATATCCTGCAAATTTTTGATGTCACACAAAGATTTCTGCAAATGGACTCTCATTAATACCTTTGGGAATGGAAGTAGACCCAGAGCTGAAGTTGGTGTGCATGTATTCTCACACACACAAACCAAAACAGTCTAAATCATCACGTCATATGCAAATCAACATGGTGGAGGACAACTTTAGCCTTTAGACCAGTAGAGAGAGGTTGAAAGATCAGAGTGAGTATTCAGTGAATAAGATAAAGGTATAATTAAAAAGTGTTTAAAGAGTGGAACTGTCAAAAAATGAACCATTAGAAAGCAGGGAACACCTATAACTGTATACTGTTACAATCTCATGTCCCAATTCAGATCAATTTGTTTGCTCCATTCAGAATAACCAAACCAAAACAAAGAAAATCACTGCAAAATGTCCTGCAAACAAAAGTGGGGATTTATGCAGTGCTGGTAACTAGTGTCCTACAAAGGATCATCAGTTATGTTGAGGATCCTATTCAGTGGTGGGCTCCAGCAGGTTCGCACCTACTCTATTGAACCGGTTGTTAATGAAAGATAGGACATATAAAGTTTAAAAATAGCCATTTAAAAGTGGCTGCCAGATGGGCAGAGAACCGGTTGTTAATTTCTTTGAAGCCCATCACTGATCCTATTGGCTAGTCCAGTAGTTTAAATAGCTTCATCTGTTTCAAAAATTATGATAGATCATGTTTTTGTACCTGTCTTCTATTTATATTCTCAATAATTCTACAACATTATTTTTCTTGCACCATTGCAGTCTTGCTACACTCTACAATGTAAGACTATTGTTATTAGTTTTTGCCTTCGTGGATTAAAGGCAACAACCCTAACGTCCAGTTAGGCTGGCCTAAGCCTCGGCATAAGTCACCAAAATTCAGAATAACCTGGGGATGTCACCAAACTGTGCCACTTCTTGAGAAATGTTAGGCCAGTGCACAAATATGCTCTTGCCTCCCTATATCACCATGGGAATGGGAAGACCAATGAGCAGTGCTGGCTTAGGTTAGTATTGTACTTTTAGTCCTTGAAATCCACCCCTGTGAGAAGCAAGGATGCACTTTGTATGAACTGCATAGTCCTGACGTTCAGCGTTGCATGATGTTTGCCTTTGTCACATTCAATAAGTTTCCTTTACGCTCCTGGGTTACCCTGGAAGCCTACAGTGGCTAATTTAACACCCCCAAAGCATTGTGATGGGCACCTTCACCTCACCTTCCTTGTCAGTAAAATTCTCTCTAGCATGACTGGTTTGCACTGGAGTTTCTGGTTGGGCACTATATGTGTTTTAATTAAAAATTCTCAGGGTTTGAGTTTAGTGCTGAAAATTAATCTAGTGCTTTCATTTTATGAAAAGCTTTAAAAATCTGCTCCAGTAATCTATAGTTGTCATTCACTCATTCCACTGAGTTTAATAAAAAAAATTATATAGCAGCATCATCATGTTCATCCTGCATACTTGCAGTCTTCTGCTTCTCTGGCAAACTGCATATGAGTACTATCTGTGGCTAAGCTTAAAAATGAGAGGTGCCTTGGCTCAACCCTGTGGAAAGCTTGTATCCTTCACATCCTATTAACGTCTTCCCAGTTTATGAGATAATTTCTGGATCAGAGATCTTGGCTTAAGTGCCCCAAGGTATCACCTTATTACTGAAGCCTGGGTGCTGACACTTAAACAGATTCTGCAGCCATCAACTAGATATTGTTGATATATTGTTGGTATGAAATACAAGATATTTTAGTAAAATGTGTAAGATTGTTTCCTAGCCGATCCCATCTCTACACATCGATGACGCAAAACCAAGGTTTGATTTGGAGGCATAGTCTGGTGGTTTTGGTGAAGCCTGTCTGAAGACCACTAAGCAGGAGTGGTCCTGGTTGAAAATTGGATGGGAGATGGAAGGATGAGGGACTCACAAAAATGCTGCAGGAATGCAGAGTATGGAGAGGTAACCTGTCCAGGATCCTCAAAAGTGATGTCATCAACCTAGAAGTGATGTCATGGTTGGAAGTGACATCAAACAGAAAGTGAAATTACAATAATGCCAGACCTCCTCCATGTTTACTCAGAAGTAATTCCCATTGTGTTCAATGAGACGGGGCAAAATCCACAGCAGTTACAGGTCCACATAGTTACATTACCCTAGTGTTATCTTATGGAAAGTCATCTTAACTGCTTTGGAGCAAAGGGCTTAATTTGACTTTAGGATATGGACCTTACTCTCAAGAAAGTATAGATTGTAACCTGAATGCCCCATTCCAGAATGGTAGCATCCAGTGCCGTATTCCAAGATGGAGGTGTGCAGCTTTTCACGCTCCGCCCCCCTCAAAATGAATTTGCAAATGCAACCCTCCCAGTGGGTTCCTAACCCTCTACTCTGAGAACCACTGGATGGAGATTCAGCTTCCAAGAAAAGGAAGGAAGGAAGGAAGGAAGGAAGGAAGGAAGGAAGGAAGGAAGGAAGGAAGGAAGGAAGGAAGGAAGGAAGGAATGATTGCTTGCATAACTGCCTTTCTACAAAAGTAGAAAAGCAGTTTTTTAAAACTGTGATTGGCTTCCTGCAGGTGAAGGGCAGACACAGATGTCTTCTCAACGTAAGACAATATTTGTTCTCTTACCTGAGAGTTGCATTGGCCTTATACAGTGCTGAAAAGTTGGTTAGGATTGTGCAGTTAGTTTATTTATTATATGTCTAGTCAACTACTTCTTTTAGAAAGCTTGGAAAAACTTCCGGGATGATGGCCGACGGGACGGTATGTTTGTAATAACACTCTCCAGTTTTTATCAGTTTTAACTCTTTTAACCCTTTTAATTAGTCTCAAAAGCTTTTTTCTCCAACCAGCCTACTTTTAAGTCTGCAGTATATTAAGGACTTAAGATTTTCAATGACTTTTGACTTGCTGCTGCTCTTAGTTTGTTGCTGTTTTTGCCTGGAAGAAGAAGAGTTATGTCTTGCTTATCTGCGGTAGCCGATAAGAAGCCTCCCAGGAAAAGAACATATGCTGGCAGTCTAAAAGAGAATGGCATTGATGAATTCCAGAGAAAATCTAAACAACTTAAGCTCTCGGACTTTATTTTTTCCTCAAAGGGGTCAGTGAGCAGCAGTTTTTTTCCTCCCCCAACAGAGGAAAACTCTGCAGCTTCTCTTACTCTCCAGTTGTTCCTACCCATGACCAACCATCAAATTCCTGCTTAGAGACTCATACCCCTGTTTCTGGGGACGATCCAAGCAGGACTGGCAGGACTTTTTTTTTAACCCCCTTCCCAATGTGTAGGACCAAATCATCTCTCCCAGATCTGCCACATTAGTGCTGAGAGCCTCATCTTGGTCCTTGGGAAAATAAATTCCATTGAAGCTAAGTTAAAGTCCATACTCAACCTTCTATCTTCTCACCAATTGAGCTCCTCTACGGCCAACACTGGGAAAGCCCCTCCTTCTACTGCTTTCCCTTCATCATTTCAAGAGCGCTCCAAGTCTCCCCTTGCCCGACATCTATCAAGATCAAGATACCTTCTTCCTCTTCAAATAGTCCTCAATATCCCCCATATAGACGCTGCCCTTTGGAGAAACAAAGATAAAATTCTGAACTCTCTTTCAACTCTTTTGGATTGTCCTATTTCTTCTATCGATTTGGAACATTTTTATTTTCTACTGTCAACCCATGTGCATAAGAGAATTCTTTTAAAATTCCACTCCACGGAATTACCTAGGAAGTCCTTCCACGTGTCCCATCGTCTCAGATCCTTCGGACTGATCCCTTCACATGTTTTTATGGACCCCACTCCAAGAGCCATAATCAAGAAAAGATATATTTCTACATTGACAACTTCCAACCGAAGACCAAACAATTTGCCAACTTATCACCATCTCCAGAAAGGCCAATCTAACCTCTCTGATTCCCAATGTGATGATCTCCTTGTACTCCAGAATAAGTTGACTGAACTGATGGAGCCAGTCCGTTCCCTCTTTCGTGGGAAGCCCCTCTTTCCTTTCTCGTCTGAGTTGTCTCCTTCAACTACTGTTTACCATCAACCTAGTCTTCCTTCCAACATCAATGCTACAAATTCAAGTACTTCTGATCATGCTGAGCAGACGACCGGCTTCTTTGCAACCCTGCCCAATGACTGTGGCCCCCCATTAGCCTCCAAGGACGTCAACCCAGTCACTCTCACTCACCACTCTTTTCCTCCTTCCAAACAATTACCCTCAGATGTTTATGTACCCCCTTCTCTATGTGACGCTGTGAGAGAAACAACAGATTTGGTCCAAACCAATCACGGAGCTGCTTCAAATAAACCTAAAGTTTCCTCATCTCTTCCTTCAACTGCTGATGCTTCAGCCCGTGCTGATCGGACAATTGGAGACTCCAAAGTTCCGTGCGATGCCGACAATTTCCCTATCACAGGAATAAATGGCCTTAGTTCAACTAGGCCAGCTCAACTACCTCCAAAGAGCAAGCCATTTTCCTTTAATGGGACTCCATTCCAGAGCCCCTCTTTTCTGGTTCAAGGATATCCCTCATTTGCTAAAGAAGCCCCTGACCTTCGTCCAGGCGCCATATTTTTAAGTGACCCTCATTTTGATTCCTTCACTAGTTTTCTTTTTTCTGCTAACACAGATCCTCTGAATGCTGCTACAGGATCTGCGATCTCTTCTCAAAAAAAATTGATTACTCCCCAATGTGGCTCTTCTCCCCTTAAATCCCCTATGGGCCCATCTCTTCCCCTTCAGGAGCCCTCTCCTAAGTCCCCTGCAACTTTCCCTGATTCGTCTGAAAGAGCCCCTGTTTTTTCTGAAGTTTCCGCCCCCTCTGTTATGTTGTCAAATGAAAATAAGATCAACAATTGCGAGGAGGATCTTACACCCAATGTTAATACTTCTTTACACTCCCTCTCCCCTTCAATTTCTCCTCAGACATCCTTATCTTCCCCATTTCCTGAAGTAGTCCCTGATAACCCTCATTTGCCCTGACTAGAATCTAACTCTTTGACTCACCTTCCTTCCTTCCCTCTTTCCATAATCTCATGGAACATTTCAGGCTGGTCCTCAAAACTTTTGGAGAAAGAATTTTTTAGTTTTATATCCCAGTTTAATATTATTTTATTACAAGAGACCTGGGCCATGTCCCCAATAACATTACCTGGATATCTTTCTTTTTCTAATCCCGCATTCAAGAGGAACATCTTAGGAAGACCTTGTGCTGGACTTAGCTGTTTTGCCAGACTTGGCTCCCCTTTTTCTCTCACACAGCTTCAGTCACACTCATTTTATTTTCAAACTTTCCTTCTTCAGATTAGAACCATCCAAATTCTTCTTTTTAACATATATATTCCCCCACAGTATTTAGCCCCACCCGATATAGGGTCTGATCTCGGTAAGACCATCTCAGATCTTACTAATTCTTATCCATTGGCCTCCTTGATTATCACTGGTGACTTTAACTCTAGTATTGGATCAACAAACTTAGCTCTAGCCCGATTCATGAACTGGCATTTTGTAGACCAGATTCCTCCTTGGTTTACAATTCCAAGGAAATCTAAAGATCCCACAATTAACAGTTTTGCCTCTAATTTTATCAATCTGTGCATCTCAGCAAACATTTTCATCTTAAATGGCTCCAGGGGCCAAGATATTCCAGGGGAGGATACCCACTTTTCTCCAAGAGGAGCTAGCATGATTGATTATGTTTTGCTTTCACCTGATCTTGATCCCTTCCTCTCTGATTTTTCCATTAGCCCACGTTCTGAAAGTGATCATCTACCTATTGTGTTTTCCTTTTCAATACCTTCTGGCCCCCCTCCCCCCTTCCTCCCTTCCCCAAACCCATGTCGTCCCTATAGATGGTCCCCTGCAGCGGAAAATGCATATATTCGATGGACAATCCCCAGAAACCATTTCTTTGCTACAAGACTTAATTTCTTCAAAATCTTGTCTTGATGTGATTAAAGTTTTTAACTCCTTAATTTCTTCTTTGATTGATTACCTGAGTGTTTCTAATCCCAATGGTCTTCCTCCCCATGCTAGTAACTCTTGGTTTGACGTTGAATGTTGGAACTTAAAAAAACAAGCTCGTCAGCTTTTCAATTCTGTCCGCAACAGTCCCTCTAATCATAATTTAACTAATTACTTTCGTTTACGAAGCATATCTCGTAAAATGATCCAAGATAAACAACACCAACATGCCCTCAGAAAGTGGTCCTCCCTCTTACAAGCCATTATGACCAAAAACCATAAGGCTTTTTGGTCGATAGTTTCCAGATCTAGTCGTTCCCCTTATGTCATACATCCTCCTATTTCAGAGGCCACCTGGGTGGACTATTTCTCTAAAATCTTCTATTCCTTTCCTCCCCCTCCTCTTTCTGATAATGCTCACCATAATCTTCCTGACTGGCCACCGATCAATCCATCAGAGATAAACGATCTTATCGTTTCTCTCAAACCTGGCAAGGCTCCTGGCCCTGACCTCATAATTAATGAGGTTTTACTTTGTAATCCAGGTTGGTGGGCAAATCCCTTGGCATCTCTCTTTACCCTGATTAACACCTCGGGTAGCTTCCCAGACACTTGGCGGCTTTCTTTCCTTATTCCCATTTTTAAGAAGGATAATCCCACCCTTCCTTCCAATTACCACCCAATTAGTCTCCTGTCCAGTATCGGGAAGCTTTATGCTAAATATCTACTCTCTAAACTCTCATCTTGGGCGCGCTCTAACAATTTACCGGGGATAGAACAATCAGGTTTCCGTCCTGGTGTTTCTACCCTCGATCATGCTTTTCTTTTATCTTTTCTTGCAGAGAAATACTCTATTTATCACAAAGCCAGTTTGTTTGTTGCCTTTGTCAACCTTCAAGGGGCCTTTGATTCAGTAAATAGAGATCTTTTATGGAATAAACTTAGTAATCGGGGAATTGACCCCCGTCTTCTTTTTTTTCTCTGCCAACTCCACTCACAAAACCAATGTCAGGTCTGTATTCCCACTTCAAATATTCTTTCTTCAAGTTTTCCTATTAACAAGGGTGTGAGGCAAGGATGTATCCTTGCCCCACTCCTTTTTAATTTATTCTTGGCTGATCTTCCTCAGCATTTAGCCTCCAATTTCTTTTCTTTTCCTGTAATCAATTCGCTACTGCTTCCTTTATTGCTTTACGCGGATGACGCTGTTCTACTTGCCCTAACAAAATCTGGGCTGTGTGATCTTATGATTAAGTTTCACTCTTACTGCAAAAATAACGACCTTAAAATTAACTAAAAAAACCCCAAATCTTAGTCTTTTCACAACATTGGTCTCCTTCTTCTTGGTCAATTAATTCTCACACTTATTTACAAGTTAAATCTTTCAAATATCTAGGTCTTATGTTTCACCATAAATTATCTTGGTCTTGTCACAAAAAGACAATCATTTCCTCTACTACCACCCACCTATCCGCTATAGTTAGTTTCCACTTCAATTCTGGAAACCAGTTCATCCCAGCTGTTATTCAAATTTTTAAATCTAAGATCATTTCTCATTTATTTTATGGGGTTCCAATATGGATTAGTGCCGTTACTAAGGAAATAGACCAGTTGGCAGCTTCCTTTTTCCGAAGAACCCTTGGAATCCCAAATCTTATTCGATTGGCTACAATACTGATCGAGCTTGGTCTCCATCTCCCCTCCACTTATGCATGGCTACTAACATTTAAATTTTGGCTAAAAATTCATTTATCCCTGTCCCCCAATTCCCTCATTTCCTTTTTATTAAAAGACTGTTATATTTCTTCCTGGTTTCAATTAGTGGAAGCTAAACCTTTTTTCTCTTAACCTCTCAATTGAAGCCCTAGCTGATTTAAATCTTTCCCAAGCTTTTAATACTATCAAGGAGCATCTTTTTTTGGCTGAATTTAATTTTCTTAGAAATTCCCTTAACCCAACCTGCTCTCCTCTTTCTTTAGGCTTATTGCCTCAACATGTTTCAACTTCAAATTACTTCTATACCCTTGTTAATCCAAAACTGAAAAGGGCTTTTCTGCTAGCCCGATTTAACATATTTCCATCCGCCATTCACTATGGTCGCTATCTGCGTATTCCTCGCAGCAAACGCCTCTGTTTATTTTGTAAAGAAGCTCCTGATACTCTCTCTCATATATTATTTTTCTGTCCATCTCACTCTTCCCTCCGTAATCATTATTTAGCCACTTGGCTCTTACTTTATCCTCCCGCCTCTACAGCTTCTCTCTCAATGTTAATGGAAGATACTAATGAAGCCTTGACATATGCTGTTGCCTCTTTTTTTGGCTCACGTGTTAACAAAAACCCCTGGTTTGAAACAAGCTAAACTTGCCCTAGTAAATTCTGCAATTCTCTAAATTCACCTACTTAACTCCAACTTTTTTTTAAACCTTTCAGACCTTTTGTATTGTGACTAACTGGTTCTGTATATACAGTGCCAGTAGTTCTGATTTATATTTTTGTTTTTAATGTATTTATATATTTTATCATTGATGTATATGCCAATAAAGGTTATACAAACTGAACTGAACTGTGATTTGCAGTGGCCAGCGCTATTTTTCTGGAAAATAGATGTCTGTACTCACTTGCTGGTACTCATAGATACCTACCTGGTGTGTGTTTGTGTCTATACTGTTTTTGTCCACTACTCACACAGAAAGATTGATACTCCATATGGGTGTGTTCCCTCCTGAGAAAGACACCTCCTGAGAAAGACACCTTCATGTACAGTCAAATCAGTGTGTGAAAAATCTGTGTATAACAGGCCTAAAACTCTATAAAAATGCTGTTGTTGTTGTTGCTTTATATTAATTGCTGGGGTGTCCCAGCCATTCAGTCCCCCATTGATATGCTTGTTTCAAGCAGAGGGATGGAGAGGGTCAAACTGGTGGTGGGGGATACTCCAGTTTGACTTGTTGCCTCTCCAGTTACACCACCTATTCCCATCCTATTTTGCTCACTCTCCTTAGAACGCAAATATGGAGAGAGCAAACAGATTGACAACTCCAGTGCCACAGTCAGGATTGAGACAGGTCTCTCTGGCTGCAAGGCTGGAAGAGAAGAGTGCAGCCACCTTCATACTATTCCAGGCAGCTCTCCTGGAAGGAAAGCCCCTGCAAGAGGACTGTCACTTTTGTATCTCTTCTCCCACTGATACTTCTTCAAAACAGGCTGAGATGGGGACGATCCCAGCAGCAACAAGCCTTGACTGAGCCTAATGGGCTGCATGTGCTGCCTAATATTCCCAGCCTGTTCTTCAGCTACATCTTATAGGGTGGTGAAGACTTGGAAGTATGTTCCCTATGTTCTTTCTCTCTGACACATGATGAGCCTAAAGAGTCAAAAGCTGGGAATTGGCTTCAAGATATATATGCTTACAAGAGGAGAAATAGATTTTTAAACAGAATCCTATTGAGTACATTTATTCACACACAGCACTACAGCAGATATTAGAGCAGTGATTTTCAACCAGTGTGCCATGGCCATGAGTGGTCCACAAGTGTGCCGTGAGTGGTCCACAAGTATGCCATGGGACTTTGGCAAATTTATTTATTAAATTAATATCATTTATTAATACAGTCATTGAAGGATTTGTTTTGAAGGATGTGTACTATTGGTGTGCAGGCTTTCGTGCTTCGCATGCAGTGTATGCAGCGCCAAGCATGATACCGTCTTTCAAGATTGACGGAGGCTTGCAATGGTGTGCCCTGACAATTTTAGGACTTAGGGTGCCATGAAATGAAAAAGATTGAAAATCCCTGTATTACAGCCTGACAGAGAGACAGGAAGTTAGTACAAGACTGGAAGCAGAATAAGAAGGTGAACCAGTCCACATCTGGTTTGTCCAGCAGCCCAGGATGATTCAGATCTGGCCTGTTTGAAATTACTGAGAAATTGGATATGCTAGAGGCTATATCCAATCTAGCCGGTTGGTTTTAGAACCAGCCACAGAGTATAATGACCCCAAGGACAGAAATCCCATCATCATCATCATCATCATCATCATCATCATCATCATCATCATCCCTTTTTCTAAGTATATGCTGGCTGTGATCTTGACTCTGTAAAAGAAATCAAATCTTGCCTCATTAATGGGTAATGAAAAGGTATTGTAAGTGCTCTGTTGATCAGGCACTAACCAGGAGCCGGGCTGCTGGTGCTGCTGAGTTTGCCCCCAGACCCTTAGCTTGAGGCCTGCTTGCTTGATCCATCACTTTCTGATCCTTGCCAAGTGGACTTTCATCACACTGGCAATTAGGGGGATAATAATTTAAAGAGATGACTGAACACACAAATCTGCTAATCCTTTCACAGAGCCTGCTTCCCTTAATCTCCCTACCAGAATCTTTAAAGCGCAAAAAAGCCATGCCACGCTCCTGGTGCTCCACCGCTGGCTCATTAAAAGTGAAACTTTAACCTCATTTGCTCTGCCTCACAGGCTTGCGGGAGGCAAGAATGTGCCCCAAAATGGCACGGAGAGCTGGAATGACTAAGATCGGCTTCGTATGCAAGACATTCATGACACATGCACAGCCACACTAGAACAGGCTACACTATTGGCAAGAGGGAAAAAATCTACCAAAACCCTCATGAGAAAAAGGCCAAGAGTATGGAATAAAGCTGTCAGACTTTTTAATTTATTCTTATAAATTATTTTTATTATTAATTTTATTATTAATTTTATTATAATAATAAATTATAATTTTTATAATTTTATTATAATAATTTTATTATTAATTTATTCTTATGTGCCTTTAACAGAAGCTTTGACTTGCAAGAGCAGCTCTTTCTAGCCTTTACCTCCATGTCTGCTTTACCTGCCAAAACCCAGGGTGCCAGGGCTGCTGATAAAGACACAGAAGATGTTTTAAAACCTGGTGAATCTAGTGCCTGTGACTGTATGAACTCTTTTTCCAGGACATGTCCTATATTTTAGCCTTGTGTCCTGGAAAAAATCTTCACTGTCCTTCTTTTCCTTGTGAGCAGGCAGCATGTAACCTTCTTGTAATTCATAAATTATGGCTGCAATCCTAGAGACTTTCCTGGGAGTAAGACCCATTGAACACAATGGGGCTACCTTGAGTAGATATGGTTAGAATTGCGCTCTATATGTAATAGTTTTACATTTTATAATAAGCAGTGTTTAAATTAAGCACACGAAAGCAATATATATATGAGTGTTTTAGCTTTTATTTTGTCATGTCCCGCATTTTTCTGCATGTCCTACATTTTCGGTGCCTTGTTCTCTTTTTTTTTGGTCAAGATGCATCTTCACCCTCACCTAGTACAGAAAATAAAGATATGATTAATTTTACACCCAGTGGTGAAAATCTCTGCAAAGACAATCCCTGCAAAGGGATGGTGGTTAGTAAACCATTAGTAAACCGTTAGATGGTTAGTAAACTGTTTGGACACATGTGTGCTTTTCTGAGATCATGCTGATGAATGTGTGTCATATTGATCTGGGATTCCAGACTCTGGCCCAGGGGGCCAGATGCCTCAGCAAGACCTCGCTATCTGGTCCTTGGGCAAGCCTTTTAATCCACTCAAATACATTATATGTAAATTTATGAAAATGTATTCAAATTTGAAATGTAAATTAGTTTTCTGGCCCCTGACAGTGTCAGAGAGATGATCCTTACAATCCATAGTAACTACAGGAGCACATAAGAGACATTATGTGCACCTGTAGTTACTGCACACCCCTAGTGAAAACATATGGGAAATTCTAATACATTCTTATATTTATGTAAATTTATTCAAATTTGAAATGTAAAAGAAGACCTGAAATGTAAATCATTTTTCTGGTCCTGGACACAATGTCAGAGAGATGATATGGCCAGGCTGTCCAGACATCAGACTTTCCCCTGACACCTCCGGTATTTATTACCTTATCTGGGGGGAGAAGGGAAACACAAGAGTGCCTCTGGAATTTATGAGCTATGAGCCACACAGCTCAGATTTCCCTAGCCCTAAAACTCCAGCCCTAAAACTTAACCCTGTCAGTGTCTCTTAACCCTGCCTGAGCCAACAATTCAGGCTGTGCTCCACTTCTAGACCTGCAAGGTAACTCCTGCCTGGGGATACTCTGATTCCTCCTTCCCAGTCCTTTACATCCTGGTCCTTCTGGCTCCCCACAGTCTGCTTTTGCACTCTGCACAACCTCAGGGGCACTGCAGATTTCTCTTGGTGGTTCCAGTTCCCACCTCCCTGATGCAGAGATGTCCTCCTTTCTATACCCCTCCCTGCTTGATATCTTGCTTGTGTGTGTGTGTGTGTGTGTGTGTGTGTGTGTATGTGTGTGTGTGTGTGTTTGGGTCTGAACCACATACGTTGGAGTCACTGGCTTGTGTTATGCTACTACAAACGGTTGCTTTAATGTCCGGGTCTGAATCATGCATTTTACAAGGTTCTCAATTTTAAAGGGTTGAAATTAAGTACAGGAAAATGATATGAGTATTTCTGCTTTATTTTAACATGTCCTACATGTGTCCTACATTTTTGCGGTGTCCTTCAATTTTTTAAGCACATAGGAATTTTAAGGGTTTAGGGATTTTGTGTTTATCATCTGATCACCCTGTGCAAAAAACTTAGTGTCTGGGCATAAAAATAAATACAGTGGCACCTCACGTAACAAATTTAATTCGTTCTGGAGGCATGTTCTTTATGTGAAACATTATTTATGTGAAGCGGTTTTTCCCATAGGAAATAATGGAAACTCAGATGATTGGTTCCACAACCCCCAAAATATTCATATAAAAATATTAACTGGATGTAAAAATGATGACAGAATACTGGGATTGAATTCAAAACATGCATTCAATGGACATGATCTTATGAAGTCTACTTAGGCTGCAGTCCTAAAGACACTTTCCTGGGAGTAAGACCCATTTAACACAATGGTGCTTACTTCTGGGTAGACATGATTAGGAGGCTGCAATCCAAGACACCTTCAAACTGTCTCCCCACTTTCTCCTCCTCTCCATCCTGAGCCTCTCTCTCTCCCCTGCTCCCTTCTGGCTAGCCCTGAGCTTCTTCCCACTTCTCCACTGCTTTTCTCTCTCTCTGCCCAGTGGACCCCCGGCCACAGGAGGAACAGCATGGAAGTGTTACTTTCCCTCTGGGCAGGTGCTCTAGGCAGCCCTGACGCTTTTTAAACAGGCTAATGGTCAGCGCATCTGCCCCAACTGCCAACGAATGTGTTCTTTACGTGAAGCATGTTCTTTACATGAAGCAGAATCCTAGAGAATTTTTTGTTTGTTACGTGAAGCATACTTTACGTGAGGCATTCTTTATGTGAAGCGCCACTGTATCTGCTTTTATTTTCCATAATGCCAAAACACAAGTGCCAGTTTTTCCCCAATTCATTCAAACCTGAACAGAACCTACATGAAGCTGAATGCCTCATTTGGCAAAGTTGTTTGGAGACCTTTGGGATCCCCCAAAATTGGTTCCACAACCCCCAAATCAGACTGGGATGGGGTGAGCGGAGAGTTCATCATTTTTCAATTTAAAATAGGTAATATACAGCAAAATCCTAGCCATGTCTACTCAAAAGTAACATCCATTGTGTTCAATAGTTCTTACTTCCAGGAAAGTGTCTTTAGGATTGCAGTTAGGCAGGACAATCCAGAGCAACTAATCTGTCCACATAAGAGCCCTTAGGTTGCCCTATCTAACACTAGGTTGGAGCAACTGCAAGATGCTCCAGCCCAGTTACTCTGAAGGAGGCTTAAGGCAGAGCAAGGCAAGATAGGGTGCCCTAAGAGAGGTGGACCTGCTCTGCCCTAACTGGGGCAGCCTAAGCAGCTCAGGAGAGGCAAGTTGAGGGCATGTTTAGCATTGCCTAGGGCAGAGCAGTTACTCTGTATCCAGAGCCTGTTTCCAAGGCAGAAATGCCCTCTTCCAGCCCTCAGAGTTATACCACCTCAGGAGCAGGTACAGTAATGAGTAGACCCATAGGGGTCCATGATAAGGCCCGAGTAAGAATGGCAGTGCTGACCGAAAATCTGAGTTCTTGGCCAGCCTAGCTGCAACCCCTGCCTCTCAACCTCCGGATATGGAACAAACTACGGCTGCCCACAAACCTCAGGATACAGCAGGCCACTCCAAGAAGCCCCTTGTATTCACTGTAGAACGTACTGGCATCTCCTCAGGGACTCCTTATAAGGCAGGCACCCAGTGGCGTCACCAGACTGGTGTGGCTGGTGTGGGCTGCATTGGGGATGCGCTCCATATGGGGTGATGTGCCGGAGGAGTTTGACTGTCCTTTGGCAGGCCCCGGGCGTCAGCACACCCATTCAGTCCTGCTCCAAGGCGGAGAATCAGCCAGAAGCTGCCACTTGTCTGAGGATATGGCCTGAACGGCCATCTGAGGTGCACTGCGCAGAAACACACTGAGCATGCCGAACAGCTTCAGAGGAGACTTCCTTAGAGCAGAGAAAGTCCGCGCCTCTGCACAGCCATTTGGCCTCACTCAGGAGGCGGAGCGGCAGCCGAATGGCTTCAGAAAGAGTACTGCACAGGCACCAACTCTGACGCCTGCACAGTCTCCCCCGAAGCCAAAAGGCTTCAGAAAAGTACTGCGCAGGTGTCAGAGATGGTGCCAGCGCAGTACTCTTTCTGAAGCCAGTTGGCTTCAGGTGGGGGGGGGGGGGCTCATCCCAGGGATGACGCACAGACTTCTGCACCAGGTGATGTGCAGAGTCATGTCACCACTGTAGGCACCACAGCTGTTCCTTGTTCAGTGTGATCTGAGGGGTGTCTCCTCAGGAGCAAGTCTTCCCCTTGTGTCAATTACTTAGCATGCTCTGGAGCAGTTAGGGCAGCCCAGGCTTCCTGACTCTCTGCATTCAGCATAACTTTCTGCTCTGGATACAGAATAGTTAGGAGTGTGCAGTTAGGTCAGAGCAGGCTGAATTTGCTCTGGATTGTGTCCATAGTGTAATATATTATGTACAGGAAAGCAATACTAGTGTTTTTAGCTTATTTTTAGTGTTTTTAGCTTATTTTAACATGTCCTACATTGTGTCCTAAATTTTCCGAGTAGGGAGTAGGAATTTTGGCTTTCGATCAGGAAATTTGGCCTTGCTATTCAGGGATTTTGCGTTTGGCATCTGGTCACCCTGGATATGGCCCTACTTGCAAAAAGTTTGGATACCCCTGCTTTAAGGTCTGCTGGCAAGCTGGTTCAGCACAAGTCCCACAACTTCAAACTGTTGTTTTATTGTTTTTAACATATATGTTTTTAGCCTGTATGTTTTAATTGTTATTATTGAATTGTACTATTTATGTTTTTAATTATGTTTTATGTCAGCCGCCTTGAGTCGGGCTAATGGCCCGAGAAAGTCGGGATATAAATTTTTAAAATAAAAATAAAATAAAACTGTATACCCATTCCAACATGTGAAGGATGCGTTTCTTTCTGGTTGCCAGGGATGGGCAAAGCCAGTCACAAGACATCACTCAAGTCAAAACAAGTCAAAACAGAGGGACAATCCAAGTCACCTCATCTCAACTTGATAGGACTCCAATGGACTACAATCCAGAGTAACCACAGGACCTTTTATACCGACACAGTTACGGTGCCACCTATGGGATATCTATGGGAGATGCACAGAGCAAAACAGAGTAAGTGCCTCTTATGTTTTCCCGTAGTTACTCTGGATTGTAGGGATAGACAATTTGCCTTCTTAAAAAAGATTCCTATGGCTCTGCAGAGAAAACAGGGCTGCTGCTTGGCTGTGAGTATGCCTCAGGGTTCCCTTTCAAACATTCACCTGTTGTTCCCCCACCCTACCTATCAGGCAGTAGTGTGGAATATGGCAACCCTTTCCATTTCCCAGTGTGACCCCACTGTGCTCCCTATGAAGGAAACCAAACACCTCCTTTATATCATGGGCATCACAGGGAGCACCGATTAATCCCAATTTGGCCAGGCGGGAAGCAGGGTGACCAGATGCCAAAAGCAAAATCCCTGAATGGCAAGGCCAGAATTCCTGCCCAAAGGCAAAAATTCCTAGCCCCCAAGCCAAAATTCCTGCATAAATTCCTGCAATTAAAAAATTGTAGAAAACCCCAAAAATGTAAGACAAGCAAAAATAAGCTAAAAACACTTGTATTTCTCTCCTGTATTTAATTTCAGTACTATATTACCCCTTTTAAAATTGAAAAATGATGGAACTCTCTACTCACTGTGGCTGTGAGAGAGACAAAAACTCCATTATACTGGCACAGTTATCTGGGAGGAAGTCCCATTGTATAATGGAGTTTCCTTCTGGGTAGACACAACACAACTAGCATGGGGCTCACACATTTTCCAATTCTTCCACCTCACTTGGGGCAGCTGGGAGGTTGAAGCCGCAGTGACAGAGCGAGGCAGCAGTAGGCAGACTATCAAGGAATAGCAGGCAAGCAATGCCGGGAGGCCGGCGATGGAGCATGGAGGCAGAAATAGATTGGCAGCAGACTCATGGGGTGGGCGGATGCAGCGAAGGCGGCTGCGATTGCAGCCCCATGAGGAGAGCGCACCAGAGGCCTTTGCCAGCTTGCTGGCTGAGAGTGATCTGAGCCACAGTGAAGTGGTGAGGGGGAGGAGCTTCCTTCTCCTGCTCACTCTTTCTCCCACATGATGGTCTGCCCAATGATCAGGACCAAAGATAACGCATGGCCCAGACACAGCCAAACAAGTGTGCACAGCTGCAGCACGCCAAATTTAAATGGCGGCCATTTTCCCGGAGGCTGGCCACATTTTCCCTGAGGAGGGGCTTGTTTTCCGGAGGCCTCCTGGAAATACCGGAGGTCTGGCAACCTTGGCGGGAAGGTGCAGGGTCAGCATGGAAAAAAACCCATTGCAGTTCTTCAAAGGAAAATGGGATTACTGCTGGGCTGCATGCAGGCTTTGGGATTCCCTTTAAGCACTCCCATGCTGTCTCTGCTCACACATCCCACTAGTGTCAGAAGCAGTGTGGAATGTGCTAGCTCCTTTCCCCTTACCATGATTCCAGCCCAACCACAACAAAACCTGACCCACTTTCCCTGTGCATGGCAGGGAGTGGCAGACACATTTCAGCTTGGCAACATATACATTGTTTTTACAAGATAATATGGATTGAGAGACTCAATCCATTGGATTGCTTCTCCCTACTTTCTGCAGTCCCACCTTCTTGCAAAATTCACTTGTTCAAATGGGGGAAAACAGGCTCCTCCTGCCCTCTCCCTCTCCTGGAGAGACATCATCTGCATCCAATGGATGCTGAGAAGGATGCTGTAAGCACCTGGCTGCCTGGGTTTCCATTTCCAGCACCCAGATAAAATGAATACTTTTGCAAAAAAAATTAAATTAAATTAAATTAAAAAATTTTAAAAAATCCAAAAACATAACAGTTGCTGCATCATGATTTTTCATGATTTTTATGAAAATTTTATTTTCATGATTTTATTTTTCATGATTTGGATTTTAAAAATCCAAAAACATAACAGTTGCTGCATCATGATTTTTCACAATTTGTCTAAGTACCAAAGGCTAACTCTTTTGCTCTGCCCCAGACCATCTCTACATACCCTGCTGCTTCCAGTTTTCATGCACACAAAAAATGGCTTCTGGGATCAACACAAGAAGTTTTTTTTTCAAAATAGAGACAGCATAATCTGTGTCGATGTCTGCAGACAACTCGACTCAACTGACTCAAATATTTGACCCTAGTGTTTTTACAAGTCTCTTATACATGCGGCTTAGAGTCCACACAACAGCAAAAAACATGCATTTTCAAGACTCAAGTCCGGGTCACCTGGCTCAAGTTCTCATCCCTGCTGACTGCTATTGGTTTCTGGGCAAGGAGGGTGTGAAGCCATGCTTCATCACAGCTACTGTCTCTGTCTGCTTGTTTCAAGAAGAACTTTATCCCTGAGCAAAGGGACACTTTTGTTAGACTGATCTGGATTTAAATCCTGCACCATTTCTCTTCCTTGTCATTGTTCTGCCTCTCCTCCTTCCTTAATCAATACAGCCTTTTATTTTCCTTTTAAAAAATAGTGAATTAGCATTATCATATTCATTCACCTCAATGCCTGGCTAATCTTGTCTTGCAGTTTGTTTTTACAGAAGCTAAATGTAGTTTTGGGGGAGGTGCAAGTAGGGAAATGCAAAAAAATCAGCTTAAAATTCTAGGGAAGTATCTCTATATGAGAAATACATTCATTCTGGTAGAACAGGAAGCAAAATTGAAAGAAAAATGAAGAGCTACTCATCTGGATATAGTCTAATCTCCTTTACCTCCTTTATTTAGTTATCACAGAGTGAACTGTGGTCGGCAAAAGTTATTGCAGTCTTTCAACCCCCATACCTCACCATGATTTTGCAGCCAAGTCACATGCAAATAGATTTATATCACTGGTGGGTGATATAAGTAGTTAATTAGTTAATCCTAATTAACTTTTCAGTACTGACATCACTGTATCAGTGGGGCATGTACTCAGTGATGGGCTTCAAAGAAATTAAGAACCGGTTCTCTGTCCATCTGGCAGCCACTTTTAAATGGCTATTTTTAAACTTTATATGTACTATCTCTTGTTAAGAACCGGTTTTATAGCGTAGGTGCGAACCTGCTGCTGCCCACCACTGCATGTACTGCATCCTGCAGTTGGAGGAGCAGTTATGAAGGTCTTTCCAAAGAAGTCCATGTTTGATCCCTTCCCTTTGATTTGCATTGCTCTTTCCCTGATGCTGGAAAATTGGTTAGGATTGTATCCTCATGAGTTTCTAGCAAGAACTGCATGAGCATCTGAGAATGCTAGGGTGGCCTTGAAAATAAGGTAAGGCCCATGACAACTTTTACCAGCCCACCTGCCCACTCACACTCAGTAGCCTGGAAGAAGAAGCTAAATCAACTTGTCTAAATGTTCCATGCCTGATTACCTGGAATCCATTTTTAATTGCCACCCAGGTGCGTCGCAGAGGGGTGTGGAAGGTGTGGCCCACACCAGGTGAGATGCACCTGGGGGACCCAAAAATGAAACTCTGCGATGGTGCTAAAAACCCATCATATCATATACTGTTGGATTTGTATTGAAGAGCAGAATCCAATGCAAAACTCCATGTTGAAATAGCACCTTCCTATCAAAAGTTATGGCAAAAATAAAAAAATGCATTGAACTGTATGGAAAGTGAAACTGACCTATTTTGTGGCATTACTCATAAGTAGACAAAGATGCTGTAGTCCATTGGAAGGGGAAGGTTTAGCGGAATCCAAGTACACCAGAATTGTCCTGATCCAATGAAGACAACCCCCACAAATCACCCCAGAAGGATGTTCCTTATGATTGCATTGAATATGGAAGTGAACTGCACAGCTGCATTTACTAGTGTAAGCAAGCAAGCCTTGACTGATGTGGATGGACAGTCTACTCTAGGGGAACATAAAGATTCCAAAATTGTCCTGATCAGGGACATCATTAGGGTGTTATAAAGAGGGCACCCTTGAGGTAGGTGACACCCCTAATGACCAAAATGGCTAAAACCATGGTTTGTAGAAATAATCCCATTATGTTATATATCTTTTGATGTGTAATTTGCAGCAGAATGCAATGAAACAAACCACTCTGGAATATCTTTATACTATTAAAATGTGTGGCTAAAAAACCAGTGGAGGCAGGGCAGTGGTACATAACCATGGCCAGCATTCAGGTTGTTGTTCCATCCACTGCATCGGGGTGATGTGCTGGCCTCTGCACGGGGCGA
The DNA here is from genome assembly GCA_030015325.1 of Cryptoblepharus egeriae. NCBI lineage: Eukaryota > Metazoa > Chordata > Lepidosauria > Squamata > Scincidae > Cryptoblepharus > Cryptoblepharus egeriae. The sequence continues at coordinate 61,777,300 of JAREYC010000001.1, read as the reverse complement.
TGTGAACCCAAGTGATGCTCCTGTTGCCTCCATTGATCAGTGAATGGCTATGGACAAACCTGTGTTAGGTTGTCACTGTTGCCTGCTCTTTGCAACTACAGTAGCTTCCCCAGCATTCATACTACTGTACGTGTTGGTGTTTTCCTGGGCCACACCTTTCTCATTCAGGACTGTGCCTTCTGGAAGCTGTAATCCCAAAAGGAGAACTCTTCATTTAATCAAGGCTGCTCAATAGGCTCAAGAAGATAGTACCAAGCCATTATTATTAATTAATTTGATATGTGCTGTAATAGCTTTAATCACAACCTATATTGTAGATAAGGGGAACGGTTGTGCAGTTGAACTGCATCAAGGACAGCGGCAATGGCACAGAGGAGAGAGGCTAAGCAGCTGAGATATCTCCAGAGACTCTTACGTCTTCTTCAGCTCAGGAGCTACAACTAAGAAGGGGGGAAAGGCTGCTCTCTACACTTCCCTCCCACAGTTGCAAATACAATGTGGAGTCAGCAAAGTGCTTCAAAAAAGTTTAGTGTGGTGAAAGCAGTAAATTTTCACTAGGACTGAAAAGCACAGGAGCTCTTTACCTTCAAACCTAGCTATGTGGAAACAGCTTTTTCTTTAAAAAATCCCACTGGAACAGGGCAAAAAAAAATTGTAATTTTTAAATTTCAACAAATAACTCATCAAAACTTTCAAAATACAACAAAATTAACAACGTACCAAGAAAAACAAGGCATCCTTGTCCATTTGACAACTGAAAAGAACTGCTCTTGCATACCACAAAATGGTCACTGTACACATTCAGAATAAAGTCCTTGAAATACTTTATAAACATCACTAATTCCAGTTTCTTTCCATGTTTGATCTTGTTAATTGTTGATGGTTTTAAAAGTTGTGGAATTCCAGATATTCCAATACCATATTCTTCTCTTGTTGGAACCTAATGGGTCACATTTAAAGTCCAGCATTTTGGGAGAGGAAGTCTATATAGACTGTAATCATGTGTGTTAACTACCAATAAGGTGGGCAGCAATATTTCATTTTCAGAAACATGTACAGGGACTTGAATATACAGAGGAGCAATATTATCTGTCCTGTTATTGTTTTGTTGAGGTGGGTTGAAATGGCCCTGAAATACGCTGGAGTTGAAGGAAGCTCTGCTTCTTTAATCCGCAGAGGGTATTCTGAGGGCTGGGGAGGCTACGTGCATCTCTTCTCTCTGTGTACGAGAGGTGATCCCGTTTTAAGATCACCACCTCTCTCTGTGTTAGAAAGCATTTATGAGCTGATTTGAAGTCATTCATTCAAAACTTCCTGCAAGTTATCTAAAATTATGGCCAAAAAATAAAAAACCGAAAATGCACGAAGCCCTATGGAAAGGGCTACTTTACACACAAGAAGGAAAACATGTCTTAGTCCATTGGAAAGGGCAGACTCAGAGGAATCCAAGACCCCCAGAATGGTCCTGATCCAAATGAATGCAGGCCCCACATTTCAACCCAGAAGGAAGTCCATAAATAATTGTCTCGAGCCCTATGGAAAGTGGAACTGAGTAACACAGCCGTATTTACTCGTGAGTAAGCAAAGTTGGCTTGGCTTGTGTTCAGGCACAGAGGAATGCAAGGCGACCAGAATAGTCCCAATATAATGAAAGTGAAGCTCAACAAGTGCTCCAAAAAGCAGCCTCACCTATTCCAAAAAGAATAAAAGAGGCTTACATTCGTAAGATGATTTTTAAAATCGGAAAATATTAATATTTTATTAATTGTATTAATTAATACTGATAATAATTAATTAAATAATTTTATGTATGGGATGTCAAAATGGAGGGGCCATGGGTGCCAAATGACCTAGGCACGCTTCTGGATGGCAGTTATTTTTGGTTTGCACCTGGAGCTCATGAAGGACTCTCAGTCCAGGCAATTCTGGCCCATGTGTTTCCTGGGGCCAGGACTGCAGCATGCCATCCCCCATAACTGGAGGACTTCTGAGAGCCTGAGGCTGCATGAAAGGAGGACGATGAGACCTCTGAAAGGCCTTAAATGTCATATATGGTTTTCATTCAGTTTCCTCCCTGCCCTCAAAAGGTCTTCTAAGGGCACAATCCTAACCTGTTTATACCAACATAATGTGTATGGCATATCTTCATGTGGTGGTGTGGGGATGTTGGTGTATGTCTTTGCACTGGTCTACCTCCCCCACAGAAGTGCTTAATGCACTTTTATGACACCCTGTTATGGGGTATAGTGTTCCTGGGCAGTGGGGAGGGGTTTGTGAAGGGACTGGGCTCGGCTGAGGTGTGCTCTTCCATTTAAAGAACCACACTGCAGAAATGACTATGGTAAGTAGCTTTCTTTTACTTAGGGCGCAATCCAGAGTAACTATGGGGAGTCCTTGCTCCAGTGTAAGAATAATTTGCTCTGGATTGCAATATGAATTTCCCATAGTTTTTCATTAGGTGATGCAGTAACTACTGGAACACATAATGTCTCTTACGTGCTCCCGTAATTACTCTGGATTGTAGGGTTAATCTTTCTGCAACTTGCATAGGATGCCTCCAAACTGGTAAAACAGGTAAGTATTCCAACAAATCCAACAACAAAGTCCATCAGTGAATCAGGTGAGGGCAATGCCTGCTCTTCCCCGCACCATGTGGTAAATCTAGGCCAATGTTCAGGGGCAGGGCTCCGATGCCCCTGCCAACAGCATCCTCCAAGATTCGCACTGTCCTTTGCCTCCTGCCCCTTTTCCTTTTATAGGGGTCCTTTCCCCTTGTCCCTTCCCTCCTGGACTCTTCCAAGGGAGCATGCCTTCTCATCCCCATCATGGGGTCAGATCTGTAGGACCTACGAGGGGCATCCCCCTCTTGGGTTGGCCTCTGGACTTGATCCACGGAACCTCCCCATAAAATTAGAAAAGTCCTCCTGTTGAATTTCAGCATCACCCTCTTCTGCTGCTTGGCTTCTTCAACCGATAGCTAAAATGGAACCCATTCAGCCTGCCCCAGGTCCTCCTCATTCAAAAGGGTAAGGTGTAGCATGTCCATCATTGCCTCTTCTTGGAAGACCAGTCCCTCTTCCTGATGCCACCCCCTAAGTCAGTATAGGACTTATGCTGGCCTAACCGTAGGTTAAGATGACAACCAAAGAGCCTTAAATTTTAAAGGCCATTTAAAATTTAAAGAATTTAGAAAGGCTTAGAAATGAAAAAGACTTATAAGGTCTTTGTGGGGCTGCAGGCAGGGCGAGGAAGGTAGTGGCACCCCCATAAGCATGACACCCTGGGGCATTCCTCCCCCTAGGTATGCCCGTGGGTCTCAGGGAGCTCTGGAACTCTTAGGAGCACACATAAGAAATGCTGCACTAAAGAATAAAATAAAATATATAAGCAGATTCTTCTGCTACTTCTCTACTCAGCCTTTTCAAAAAAGAATTGTTGACACCACCTTGAATTCCTTTCAGCAGACCCAGCAGCATTTGCCAAGCTCTGCAGTCTTAGTCCAGAATCTTCCAACTGATGTCAAGCCTCTTGATATCAGCTGAACAAACAAGACAGTATGGGATGTGCTCATCAACGAAGTGCTGTTTGATGAAAAAAATCAAGTGATCTGTACAGAGCAGTACAGTGCAGAGTAAGAAATTAATCATACCGCTTGTTTACCGACAATTTATCCTAAGGTAACAACTAAACCCTTTAACATCAATCTTTAATTTGTTTACACAATCAATGAGTTAATTAGAAGGAAACTGAAAGCAAAGGAATGAGCCCCTGATTAATTAGAAGCCTTTCACCTTTGCCTTGTCTCAGCCTAAGAGACAATGGCTGCAATCCAGAGCAAATTCAGCCTGCTCTGACCTAACTGCACTCTCCTAACTATTCTGTATCCAGAGCAGAAAGTTATGCTGAATCCAGAGAGTCAGGAAGCCTGGGCTGCCCTAACTGCTCCAGAGCATGCTAAGTAATTGACACAAGGGGAAGACTTGCTCCTGAGGAGACACCCCTCAGATCACACTGAACAAGGAACAGCTGTGGTGCCTACAGTGGTGACATGACTCTGCACATCACCTGGTGCAGAAGTCTGTGCGTCATCCCTGGGATGTGCCCCCCCCCCCCACCTGGACTGCACAGTCACCAAAGTTGGCGCCTGAGCAGTTGTTTCTGAAGCCAACTGGCTTCAGAAAGAGTACTGCGCAGGCACCCTCTCTGACACCTGCGCAGTACTTTTCTGAAGCCTTTTGGCTTCGGGGGAGACTGTGCAGGCGTCAGAGTTGGTGCCTGTGCAGTACTCTTTCTGAAGCCATTCGGCTGCCGCTCCGCCTCCTGAGTGAGGCCGAATGGCTGTGCAGAGGCGCGGACTTTCTCTGCTCTAAGGAAGTCTCCTCTGAAGCTGTTTGGCATGCTCAGTATGTTTCTGCGCAGTGCATCTCAGATGGCCGTTCAGACCAGCTCCTCAGACAAGTGGCAGCTTCTGGCTGATTCTCCGCCTTGGAGCAGGCCTGAATGGGGGTGCTGATGCCCGGGGCCTGCCAAAGGACAGTCAAACTCCTCCGGCACATCACCCCATACGGAGCACATCCCCAATGCAGCCCACACCAGCCGCACCAGTCTGGTGACGCCACTGGGTGCCTGCCTTATAAGGAGTCCCTGATGAGATGCCAGTACATTCTACAGTGAATACAAGGGGCTTCTTGGAGTGGCCTGCTGTATCCTGAGGTTTGTGGGCAGCCGTAGTTTGTTCCATATCCGGAGGTTGAGAGGCAGGGGTTGCAGCTAGGCTGGCCAAGAACTCAGATTTTTGGTCAGCACTGCCATTCTTACTCAGGCCTTATCATGGACCCCTATGGGTCTACTCATTACTATACCTGCTCCTGAGGTGGTATAACTCTGAGGGCTGGAAGAGGGCATTTCTGCCTTGGAAACAGGCTCTGGATACAGAGTAACTGCTCTGCCCTAGGCAATGCTAAACATGCCCTCAACTTGCCTCTCCTGAGCTGCTTAGGCTGCCCCAGTTAGGGCAGAGCAGGTCCACCTCTCTTAGGGCACCCTATCTTGCCTTGCTCTGCCCTAAGCCTCTTTCTGGAGCGTCATGCAGTTGCTCCAACCTAGTGTTAGATAGGGCAACCTAAGGGCTCTTATGTGGACAGATTAGTTGCTCTGGATTGGGCTGTAAGGCAACAATGCCCCGCCAGTACCGCTAGGTCCTATGTCCTTTTCTAAGTTAAACAAGGTTTATTTGTCCAAGAGTGCAATCCTAACCTCCCACCACCACCACCAAGTCCTGTGCTGACCAGCGAGTGCAACAAAAGTGCCACAAGACACTTCTACACAGCTCCTGGGGTAGTTTTAAGCTACTGCACAGATAAGCGCGTCCCTAGTGCACTTGTGTCCCTAGTGCACGGGAACAGGAAGACCGATGAACCGAACCAGCCTAAGTTAGGACTGCACCCCAAATAACCTGAATCTAACAACCTCAGGCTGTAATCCCAATCACATTTTCCTGGGTGTAAGCCTCAAGGAACACAATGGGACTTCTTGAGTAGATATAGCTAGGATTGCACTGCTGGTTTTGTTGTTAGTTGATAACATTCATGCTTTGTTGCCTCCTGCCTCAAACTCACTTTTGAGGTTTAAGCAACTTGATAGCACCACTTAATTTTTGAGGACTGGAATGCCACCATGGGATGCTGGTTCTGTTCATTCTGCATGTCCCGCTGTACTGAGTTATCTATGTTGTCCCTAGTCGAAGAAATCCACACAATGCAGTTATACCTTACAGTGACCATATCCAAAGGAGGACAGGGTGCCTGTATCTTTAATCATTGCACAGAAGAGGGAATTTAGGCAGCTGCTGTTTTTTTAAACCCTTTTATGATGAGCTAAACCTGTCTAAATTCCCTCTCTTATGCAGTACCCTTAAGAGAACCAAATCCCAGACTACCTTGGAACACAATTTGAAAACTACTGCTCTAAAAGAGCAATATCGGACAATATTTTTTAGTAAGCCAAAGCAGAAAAACCCTCTGGGGAGAATAACAACAGAAAGAAGCTTTGCTAAATAGAATGCTACCCCATCTTCATTACTGAAGCATCACTGCCTGCCTTTAAAAATCATTCTGTGCTTTCCAGGTAAATTATTCTTAGCTGGAAGAAGCCACTTTGAAATATAAGCCTGTGATATAAGGCCAGCCTGTATTTTGAGCAGCTACTTTGTGCTCCTTGTAAAATTTTATTCCTTTTCCTTTCAACATCTGCTGGAGATTCACAACATACATTATACTCCAGAGTTCTTACAATTACAATCCTCTCTACTCTATCTTTCAAATGTGGTTTGATGGGGAGGAAGTTGAAATTATGGGTTACCATATAAAATTTTGAGTTCATTTTGTTTGGGCTAGTTTGTTTGTGGCCATGTGATATATGCGAAAAAGAAAAGGGAGCGTGAATCATCTCCAGAACAGTTCCCACTACATTCCTTTTACACATACAGGCGGTTACATATTCGCGCACTTAAATGATAGTGGTTTTCAGTCCCTTCAAAGAACCTACTCCAGTGTGCCTGGATTGGTTCTCCTGAGGTCTTCTGCTTCCAAGTGACTCCCAAGATGGCACAAATGTGATTTATTTGTGACACTCAGGAGGTGGCATGGAGGCCTGCACCATCATAGTGTTCTCTTTGGATTGTGTTATATGTTATTAAAGCTGATGCACAAATTGTTATCTTTATAAAATGTTGCATGGTGGGATTGCGGCAAGTTTCTGAAGTAGAATCCTGCAAATGCCAGTAGGTCAGGAGTAGCGTTAATGGCAAAATCTGTGTTCATTTCCACCATGGTTTTGAGACAGACAGTTGGCTGAACATACATTTGAGTTTGGATTCTAATCAGTGCTGGATTTACGTATAAGCTAAACAAGCTCTAGCTTAGGGCCCCCACTCTTTTGGGGGCCCCCAAAAATTTAAAGGGAAAAAACCTAATGTACATTTCCAAAATATAAGATAAAAAACAAATAAAATAAAAACTACAAACAGCAATAGTGTTTTGTATAGGCTCCTATGATGTAAGTAATGCCTGCTGGACATATAAAGGGCCCTATTACCTTCAATTGCTTAGGGCCTCATCAAACCTAAATCTGGCCCTGGTTCTAATTCAGGGTGGAAGAGAAATTTTACACTAAAAGCACAATCCTAACCATGTCTACTCAAAAGTAAGCCTCATTGTTTTAAATGGGTCTTACTCCCAGGAAAGTGTGTTTAGGATTGCAGCCTAAGTGAAAATGCTGTTGCTGACTCTTGTTCAAAAATTGCAGCTTTATTCAAACAGCATTGGGAACCAGTCCAAATTACTGACTTTTTCTACAGCAAAATTCTTGCAAGTGATTCAGAAACATTTAGGGGTAAAAAATAAATGAAAAACGTACCATTGGGACCATTTTCTTTTTCCTGGCTGTATGACAAATCCAATCAAGTGAAATCTGATGGTTTGGGGAATCAAAGGCCATATGATCAGCATATAGTCATACTAACAGCACCCTGTACTGTACTCTAGGAAAAGAATAGGCAACATTACTCACCATGCTGCTAACATTATTCATAAATTCACTAAAAATGAATGAAGCCTGAATCTATTTCTGGTGAATGTCCCTGGAAATAGGCTAAAATGAGATAATGACCCTTCATGATAATTATTATGTATTATGAGGAGCAATTTACATGGTGGATATAAAACCAACTGGCAATAATATTATTTAACATATCCAACTGCAAAGAAACCCTTACATCAATGGAAACTGAAATATAGTGCCTGGTAGTTGAACCGAAATATAGTGCCTGGTAGTTTCATGTATGGCATGGTCAGTACACTTCAGTAATCATGGGGGAAAGTCCTAATTAAATGGTCCTTGAGGTTGCAGTCATAACCTGAAGTTAGGCTGGCATAAGCAGTGGTGGGCACTTACCGGTACGGGCCTACGCACCCGTACCGTTTCTTCCCGTTTCCCTGCCGCTAGCGTACCGCCAGCGACAGGGAAATGCAAAACATAGCGGACCGGTACGGTCCGCCATGTTTTGCGCCCACCATGCCCGCGGCTCTGCACGAGCGCTGACATCGGCGCTTGCGCAGAGCCTCTGGGAAGGCTCTGCGTGAGCGCCGGCGTCGGCGCTTGCGCAGAGCCTACCTAGAGGCCGGCCTGCCAGCCTCTAGGAAGGCTCTGTATGAGCGCCGGCGTCGGCGCTTGCGCAGAGCCTGCCTAGAAGCTGGCAGGCCGGCTTCTAAGCAGGCTCTGTGCAGGCGCCAACGTCGCCCCTCCCCTCGCCCCTCCCCAGTCCCACCCCTTGCCCCGCCCACACCCCCTGACCCCGGCTGGCCCCTCCCACTTCCGGCGTACCGGATCTTGGGATGGGGCCAGCCCATCTCTGGGCATAAGCCCAAGCAAAAGCCCACTCCCAGGGTGTTAGGCCTGTGTACTGCATACACTGACCTCCCCACACCACCACAGTAAAATATACCTGGTGAGTTTGGCTGATCAAAACTGGTTAGGATTGTGGCCTAAGTGTGAGAATTAAAGGTAGATTATCCATATTCATTAGTTTAATGGTAAATGCTGTATGCCCCACATTTAGAATGTTAATAGAATATTGATATCTGCTACAGTTCTCCCATAAGTATTGTCATCACCCTGGCTTCTATTTTTTATAATATAATTGACAACTTGTACTTCTCTACTGGCTCAGTGGTTAAGATCCTGTCAACCAGCGGGCCAAGGTTCAGGACCTTTGTGCTACAAGACAGAGTGAGCTCCTGTCCCATGTCCAGCTCCTGCCAACTCAGCAGTTTGAAAGCATATAAATGCAAGTAGATAAAAAAGTACTACCTTGGTGGAAAGGTAATAGCATCCTGTATGCCTCAGCCTATAGTCATGCCAATCACATGACCACAGAAGTGTCTTTGGACAACATTGGCTCTTCAGCTTAGAAATAGGGATGAGCACCACACCCTACAGTCAGTCACAAGTAGCACCCCCAGCGTCCTGGCACCAGTATTGCTTGGATTCCTTTCCTGTTACTCTTGAGATGCCAGGACTGAACTTGAGACCTACTACATACTAAAGCATACACATTTCTATTATTATGACCTCACCACCTTTAGAGATTCTTGATAGCAGGATAAAGAAAGTTTGTCTCATCCAGAAATCTGCAAATGAGAAAGTAATTCCTGCTCTTCTTCCACAGCTGGCTTTAACAACAAACAACCATACGACCCAAAGAAGAATTTTTCCAGCTGTTATGGTGGTTCTGCTTTGGTGCATGCGATTCCCATGTTATACGGAAAAAATGGCAAGGAATCTGGCAAACCAGTAGCAGAGCAGGTTATTGGTCTGGGCAGAGGTAACCAGACCCAGCAGGTAGCAGAAGTGTCACCCAGGTATGTGTGCACCAGTACCAATAAGAGAGACACACTCAAGGTAGTGTGCAAAAAGTTTTTGTATTTCCAAGTTTAGAGGAGCATACATAAAGCAGAATCCAATATGGCCTCTGTGCATAGTTCCCTCTAAGATGTCCACATGTGGCACACACACAACTTGCCGAACGAGTGCACACAAGTTTCTACAAAGTGCACAAAGCCAAAACTGTAAATGACAAGTATTTTGACAATGACAGCTGACAATGACAACGTAAACTCATTATCTTCTTCCATACATTGTACTGTATTGTACATATTGTAATAAACTTACATACTGTTTTCTGACGTGTAGTCAAAAGTATATAACTCCAACTATCGTTATATGGGACGCAAAAATTTAACCTTCCTTCCTAAGCTGCATGGCTAATATTTTTTGTGCACACAGCATACTGAAAATTAAAGGGAACATTGCCTCTGTGACAATGCGGATGTTTTGGAGGGCATCCCCCTCCTTTTAACATGCATGGTCAGTTGGGAGAGGAGCTGTATCTGTCCAGACCTTTATACCTGAGCTGGATGACTCATCTCTGACATCTTCATGGAAATCACTTCATGGAAATAGATGATCATGTATTTTTGATCCATTAGAAAAGTCAAAACCAGAACATAAACACCACTAGCCTACTGCAGCTCCTCTGGCAATCAGCCACATTCAACAGCACCAGTTAATGATTTCCAGTTAGCACTGTCCCTGAGGGTGGAAACTAAGCTCTGTCCTGCCAGCACACAGGAAGAAAACAAACAGAAAAGCAGGTGAAATTAAGGAATGAGAAATAACATTTTAAAAGTAAGATGTCACCTGCAAAGTTGCCACTGACCTCAGATAACTCCTCACCAAGGAGTTTTAAGGGAAACTGACACTCATGATTTTTGTCAGGATTTCCAGATCAGTAAACTGTCACCATTGTTCACCCTCTAGGGCTGGTGAGGGTTTCATAGCTTTTGCAGCTCATGTGCAGGTGTAGATGTGATAGAGTCTTGTTCCTTGCTGCTGCTGTGATGGTATAGCCACAGGCCCAGGAGCCTGAGCTGGCTTGATGACGAGCTCCAGAACCCACATGATCCACTGCATTCTGGACAAGTTGGAGTTTCTGGACCGTCTTCAGATGTCACTAGGGCGTGGGTAACCAAGGCCAGATCTGGCCGACCTAGGTATGGCTGAAGCTGAGTGAAGGCTCCCATGGCCACAGCCAACAACTGGGACTCCAGGAGCAGCTGCTGGTTCAGGAGAACCCCCAAGCTGCAGACCTGCTCCTTCAGAAGGAGTGCAACCCCATTCAGAGCAGGCTGATGCTCCAATACCCAAGTTGAGGTCTTCCGAACCAGGAGAACCTCTGTCTTACCAGGATTTAATTTCATCTTGTTCCCCACATCCAGTTCCCCACTTCCTCCAGACAGCGATTTGGGACCTCAACTGCCTCCTTGGACTCAGGAGGAAAGGAGAGATAGAGCTGGGTGTAATCAGCATACTGTGTGTCATCAGTGTACAACCCATTCCAAACCTCCAGATGATCTCTCCCTGCGGTTTCATGTATATTTTGAATAGCATGGGAGATAGAATGGAACCTTGTGGCACTCCACACCGATGAAGCCAGGGTGCTGGACAAACTTCCCCCAGCACCAGCTTCTGGGATCTCTCAGCCAAGTAGGAGTAGAACCACCACAGAACGGTGCCTCCACCCCCCAATCTGGCTAATCGACTCAGAAGGACACCATGGTTGATGGTGTTGAAGGCTGCTGAGTGGTCCAGCAGGACCAACAGAGACACACTCCTCCTGTCCATTCCTTGGCCTAGGTCATCCACCAGGCCAACCAAGGCAGTCTCCGTCCCAAACACTGGCCTGAAGCCAGATTGAAAAGGATCCAGATAATCAACTTCCTCCAGGACTCTCTGAAGTTGGGAAGCCACCACCCTCTCGACCACTTTGCCCAGGAACAGGATGTTTGAGACAGGCCGATAGTTGTTTAGATTACTAGGATCCAGGGAGGGTTTCTTTGGGAGCGTTTCATCAGGATGCAGTGAACCCTCCCCTGAAGGTGCAGAAGGTAGCCTCCTGAAATGCCGAAAGTATTGCCCCCTCCCTCAGAGATGAGTTCCTTCAGTCCCTTGGGTGGTCAACTGTCAGAAGTTTTACTATAGTTGTGATCTGTGAGTGGACACCATTTTGCTATGTAACCTTCAGCAAGACACTTAAAGTCATTGAGGTTCAGAAGCTGAATAAAAACCAAAGAGTCTTTGCTTGAAGTCCTATGTGACAGGCATGTTATTCATAGTTATTCTGAAGTGTTAGCCCCAGGATAGCTAAAAGTAAACCAGGATTCTGTTTTGAATGCTTCACATATTTTCCTCCTGTAGCACCAGTTTATATCAACAATACTGAGTATTCTCAGGCAAATTTCTGTGCTTGTTCAGGTTTTGTACTGTAACAACCTTTGCTCTGGAGTTTATCCATTTTTTAAAATGGATTATACTTTATCACAGGATTGTATTGATTGAAAGACATATTATAATAAAAGACTAAGGCTGCAATCTTAAAGACACTTTCCTGGGAGTAAGACCCATTGAAAACAATGGAGCTTTTGAGTAGACATGGTTAGGATTGTGCTCTAATTCCTGGAGGGTTTTTGTGTTCTCCAAATAATGGGATTTAGCTTATTTGCTTGAGTTTTCTGGATATATTCTGATTAATGTTAATAATTATCCAAGAGTAAATGCAGTACTAGAATACTAGATAAGTGTAGCATAGGCATAAAAGCGTGAGAAACTCTGCTTTTGCAGACTTACAAGTTGTAAAATAAGGGCAGAACAACACGCTATGAGGGGGAAAAAACTATGTACTGCTTTGGAGCTGTGTTTGATTTTGACTTTTTTCTTCTTCAAAAAGCAGCAGAGCGTTACCACAACTGAGAGACAGTCCACTCCTTACTTTCCCACAATTTATTTTTATATGAGGTGTCCCAAGTTCAGAGATTCAATAGAATGTCAAGTTCTTGGCCATGAGAAAGATGGGGGCAGTTGCAGAAAATGGCCTTCCTGTGACAATGTGTCATTGCAAAACATCAGAAAGCTAACCCTGTGTCATGATTTCTTCACGTTATGTGAACCATCTCCAATGCTGTTCATTGGAGATTTTTCAACAGGTTGGTTAGGATCTAGAGATGGGTCACAACCCAACCTCAGATGGGGTGCAGCAGCACTAGGGGTCTTACAGAAGGAACATCCTGCTTGACTCTAGAGTGGTTGCCTTAGCTCAACGCCTCTTACTCTTCAGTGAACCCCCTTAGTTTCCCACTGGTCTGCCTATCCTCCCCTGTCTTAGTACTCATTATATTGTCTGACTTACCTAGTCTTGCATAGTCATTTGGGGTTTGAACTAGGATCTCCCTGGTTACACTACAACCACCACATCTTGATCATCGCCGAATCCTGTACCCACCTCTTCTATGTCCAACCTGGTTAGTTCCCTGCCAGTTTGTCGTTTGATTTCCTTTGTATCTAGTGACACTACCTCTGTCATGACTTGCATGTGACAATATGTTTTACTTCACCTTTCAGTTGGAGAACAATGGTAAGTAGCTCTGCTTTCAGAAACTGCTCTTTGTTTCTTATAAAGAGTGGTTCCATCCGAATAAGGACATAAGACTTGAGTAACGAGGGAGAAAGTAATATAGTGGACAGAAAATTTTCAGAAAAGGTCAGTGCAAAGAAGTGAAGTTTTAATAGAATAAACAAAAGTAGAAGAGTGGATGGAAGGTGACAAAGTACCCTGTCCTGTGGTAGGGAGAAATAAAGGCATGATGGTAGGTTTGCAAAAAGAAAAGTTATGTCAAATCAGTGAAATCACTGACACCTTGGCATTTTCAGAGCTTCTCACTCTGACACTCCAAATTAATGTCTCTCAGTAGACCAGAAATTTCACTTCCTGGCACATTTATCCCAACTCTGAGCTGTGCTGTCACCATTACTGAAGCATCCTCTGTCTTGCAATACCCAAGCAGTTCTGCCCCTTACCAGATTTCTCCCTTCTTCTAGAACAGGGATCTCCAAACCCAGGCCCAGGGCCCAGATGTGGCCCTCAGCAAGCCTCGATGTGACCCTTGACAATACCCTTCTATCCAACCATTGGGCAAGCCCTGTAATCCACTCCAATTCATTCTTATACGTAAATTTATGTAAATTTATTCAAATTTGAAATGTAAATTAGTTTCCTGGCAGTGTCAGAGAGATGAAGTGGCTCTCCTGCCAAAACATTTGGAGACCCCATTCTAGAAAGTCTGAGATGTTTTAGAAATTTTCTCTTAATTTAAGAGAAGAAAGCCCTTAAACAGGAACTAAGGACTAGAAGTTGAAGAAAAAGGAATGCAAGGGATAAAGGACTATGTAGTTTTCCCCACATAAACCTTTGCTTGTGTTTTAATATGAGCCCAATACTATCCTTACCCCTCCCCACCCCACCCCACTAATGCTGCTGTGATTAAAAAATTGCATGTTTTATTGGGGTGGTGCAAATCAAGAGGCTTTGTAGGGATAGGGGGAATTATTTCCCTTTACCCCTTTGTAAACCACCAATTGCAATGGTTGTTGATGTTTTTGAATGAGCAATGGTGAACTTTCTTCAATGAATATAAGGGTACAGTTGACTTGCTTCTCCTGGGACTTTAACGTTCTTTGGATGCTGCTTAAAGGGGCATGCGTTGTCAACACGTTCTCTTCTATTTCTCCCCTCTCTGGGAAATGTAAATGCACTAACTCAGCATTACTATAATATACAATACTATACAAGTACTATGCTACTATATTATTTTATAGTAGACCTAGTTGGCACAGCAGCAAACACTGGTACTTCTGTTCTAATGATGGAGTTGGCTTCAGTTTGGGCTTGTATCAGCAGAATATGATTGCTAGTCTCTACAGTAAGATGTTCTGGTATCTGAATAAATCTGGGATAGAAGCATTTGTGTTTGGGAGAGGCGCTGCAATTGTTCTAGGCAGGCCAGCTCCAGGCTTGCAAAGGCCCTTGACAGATTACTCTCTGTGTAATTTGTTCCCATATATTAGTGGACCTGTGCTTCTAATATACTTACAACATTCATAATAATTATTTTTACAACTGTAGCAAGGATCAAAGTGTTTGATCTTTCCAAGGTCAACTGTCAGTTTTGAAATTTGGCATGGGGAAACTTCTTGAAATTTCTAAGTGCTTTTTTGGAAACAGTACATAGATGTTCATCTCATAAGAGAATCATCGTGTGAAATTTGTCTGGAAGTGATGTGGGTAAGATTTTCCCCTAAGAAAATGTACAGTGAAAGTTATCTAGCCACCTAAAGTTGGTCTGTGGATTGGATACCTTGCGAAAGTGGCATGGTAGTGCATTGTAAGTGCATTGTAGTGCATTGACAACTTATACAGCAATCCTAACCATATCTACTCAAAAGTAAGCCCCATTGTGTTCAATGGATCTTACTCTTAGGAAAGAGACTTTAGGATTGCAGCCTTAACTTAATTGAGGCTGCAACCCTATGCACACTTTCCCATGGTAAGACTTACAGAAGTCTGTGTGACTCTTCCAGGTCCTAGAATACACATGTATGCATCCCATCCCTCTGTTTGTGTGCATGTGTGCGTGTGTAATAGGAAACATTGTAGTTGCTGCATGGAGCTTGGCTTCCCCAGCTGGCGTGACTCCTCCCTCGGTTTCTCACCCACCTCTGCAGCCTCACCAGCCGTCCCTACTCTCCCCGCCACTACTGTAACGCCCCATCCTGGAGCCTTCCAAGGTGAGTATATATTTGTGTGTGTGAGAGAGAGAATGCATAGTGTGTGTGTGTTTCTGTGTACATGAGTCAGTGAGTGCATGGTGTGTTTGTGTGTGAGTGCATGCTATAAGTGTGTGTGTTTGAGTGTGTGCGTGAGTGCATACTATATGTGTATGTGTTTGTGAGTGTGAGTGAGTGCATGTCAGAATCATGCATATTGAAGTCACTTGTGTGTGGGTTGTGTTGCTGCAAATTGCCTTGAGGCCATCTTACATGTCTGGGTCAGAATCAGTGGCGCCTCACGTAACAAGTGCCTCATGTAAAGTATGTTCCATGTAACAAAAAAATTTCTCTAGGATTCTGCTTCACGTAACAAACTGTGCTTCATGTAACAAACACACTTGTTGGCAGTTGGGGCAGATGCGCTGGCCGGCAGCCCTTTTAAAAAGTTTCAGGGCTGCCTAGCGCACCTGGCCCATAGCAAAAGCAACACTTCTATGCTGTTCCTCCTGTGGCCAGGCGTCCGCTGGGCAGAGGGAGTGGAGAAGCTGTGGAACAGCAGTGGAGAAAAAGGAAGCAGCTCAGGGTTAGCCAGAAGGGAGCATGGGAGAGAGAGGCTCAGGATGAAGTGAAGGAGAAAGTGGGGAGACACTTGGAAAGTGTCTTGGATTGCAGCTTCCTAACCATGTCTATTTAGAAGTAATCCCCATTGTGTTAAATGTGGCTTACTCCCAGGAAAGTGTCTTTAGAACTGCAGCCTAAGAAGACTTCATAGGCTCATGCACATTGATTGCATGTTTTGAATTCAATCCCAGTGTTCTGTCATCATTTTTACATCCAGTTAATATTTTTATATGAATATTTTTGGGGTTGTGGAACCAATTGTCTGAGTTTCCATTATTTCCTATGGGAAAATCTGCTTCACATAAAGAACGTTTCACGAAACAAATATGCCTCTGGAAAGAGGCATTTCTTAAGTGAGGTGCCACGTAAATTTCTTACGTGAGGTGCCACTGTATGTTGAAGTCACTTGCATGTGTTGTGTTGTTGCAAACTGATTTGAGGGCATCTTACACATATGTGTCAAAATCATGCAGGTTGAAGTCACGTTTGTGGGTTGTGTTGCTGCAAACTGCATTGAGGGCATCTTACATGTCTGGGTCAGAATCATGTGCGTTGAAGTCACTTGCATGTGTTGTGTTGCTGCAAACTGCTGCAAGGTTGTCTTACATGCCTGGATCAGAATCATGTATGTTAAAAGGGTTTCAATTTTTAAAATGTTGAAATTAAGTACAGTATTTTAAATGAAAATGGATAGCTTAAAAAGGCCAAAGATTTGGGTGTGAAACAGAACACTGTTACTTTACTTTCCCAACAAAATGGTACCTATTTATCTGCATACATTTACATGCTTCTGAACTGCTAGGTAAGCATGAGCTGGGCAAGTAACAGGAACTCCCTCCAGCATGTGGTAGTTGGGTCTTGAAGTGCCAGCCTGCTGATCTGAAATTCGGCAAGCACAGCATCCTTAACCGCTGAGCCACCATAAAAACCAGAGTTTTACAACACTCTTTTCCTGCTCTTCCATTGACCACAGCACTTTGTTCTGTTCCTATTCAGCTGATGATCTATTGCCAATGGACCATTGGTCCGAAACTGCAAGGAGAATATCTTTTCATTGTAGAACCTGAATACCTGCAAGGTGATTAGGTTGTGCATTCAAAATACTGTTCCTCAAGGTCACTGTCTGGAAAACAGAACACATGTCCTCCTCCCTATGAAAAGAACAAAGTTGGCCATTCCTGATTATAGGACGCAATCCAGAGTAACTAGGGGGAGTCCTTGCTCTGGTGTAAGAACAATTTGCTCTGGATTGCAATATGAATTTCCCATAGGTTTTCACTAGGTGGTGCAGTAACTATGGGTACACGTAATGTCTCTTACGTGCTCCCGTAGTTACTCTGGATTGTAGGGTAAGGCTAGATGGGATGCTGCCGTCCTTCAGGAAGATGCCTTTTTATCACATAATAACCATCTGCTCACACTCCCATAATCAACTGATAAAATTTGGTGCAATGTTATGATTCAACAAATTTTCAGGCTATTATCTCAACAATAACAGTGTTTTTCACATGATAAAAGCTCTAATTTGAATGCACCCCCTGAGCTGTGGCTTATCGCACAAAGACCGGGGAGACTTTACAATAGTCTCAAGCAGCAAATTGGAAAGGTGGGACATTTTTGTCACTCCCTCCATCTCTATCTGTATCAAATTGGAATATATTTTTTTCTTTCAGTTCTGAACCGACAAGTTCAGGAGCAATGGTCACTACAAGAAGAGGGTCATGTGTTGGAACAATAATTAATAGCTCAAAAGGTTTCATGTGGGTTGTCAGTACAACAATCCTGCAAAGTAGGTCAGTATTATCTTTCTACATAAAAGCCTTAACCTGTGTGTAAGGGTGTCCACATCTTCTGGCCAACATTCCTTGTCAATCAAGCAGGCTGAGGAGATGCAATTGTCAACATTCCTACTGTCAACCTACTGTCAACTCAACTTGCATCTCCTCAGTGTGCTTGAATCAGGCTGACTGCTGGAATGTTGACAGATGTGTCTCTTTAGCCTGCTTGATCCAGGCTGAGAACCTCCCCATGCACCAATTCCCCCCCCCACTCCATCCCCTTATGCACCATTCTCCCGTGTACCAATCCCCTCAAGCAGCATTCTCCCATGCACCATTACCCTTTAGCACCATCTCCCTCCCTGTGCACCATCTCCCTTCCTTTGCACCACGTCTCCCTCCCCACCCGTGCACCAGTCCCTCCTGTGCATCATCCCTCCATGCATCAGCCCCCCCCCCCGCCGTGCATCTGGCACTGGGCACCACCAGGAACCAAATTGTTTCTTAGTGGAAGGAATATGCTACAGAAGGAATACACTCCCCAAATTTCCTGCATCTAGGTCCAGGGGTTGGGGTAGGGTATTGATCAGTCAGCAGTTCTTCAATGTAAAGGATATGGACAAAAATGCATTGTACCCCTTTACATGCCGTTCAGTTCAGAATTTCCCAAAACCAGTTCTTAGTGGGTGCCTCCATCATGGAAGGAACCCCCTCCCCAAATTTCACACTTCTAGATCTGGTGGTTTTGGCTGGGCGTTTATGAGTCAGACAGTGAGTGAGTCAGCAACCTTTCAGTTTTATAGGTATAGAATGGAAGCAAATATTCTTGGAAAGTGAATTAGCTCAGCAGAGTGATGACCACAGAGCATTCCCTTCTGTGGTTCAGAAGCCTTTCCCTCCTCCCTGGCTGTTTGCTAAGGTGCATGCATAAATCAAGACTGAGACCAGAATCAAACTTTAGAACAGGTTTAGTTTCAGATCATGTAGGCTCATATTTACAGCATCTGGTGAAGACCAGAGTTTCCTAACACTTGAAGGACCAGAAGCACTAAAGTTGCTCCTGCTTGCATGTGGGTTTGGGGGCCTGGTGGAGAGATGTGCTCACATCTGAAGAGAGAGAGAGAGGACGAGGAAAAGGGTCCAAGCCACATCTCCTGTAATGGTCACTGAGAAGGGACAGGTAGAAAGGTCAGTCAGGGCAGAGGGTGGTTCACTGTCCCCTTCTCACATGTGCAACTCAATGTTGTCTCTTTTCTTCCCAACAAATATCGCATGAAATATGATCAAACCATAGAGTGAGGTGTATAGGGGATTTAGAACATTTATCCCACCAGTCAATCCTTTTCTCTATCTAAAGTGGTTTTGACACATATCTTGGTCCTCCTCTTGGTATTTATGAATAAAACCAATTTCCCATTGGGCCAATTTGTACAATTAGGCTCATGTCTTACAGCTCATGTGAGTGCATAGTTGACAGGCTCACCACACATTACATGCGGCTAAGAAGTACAGTACATCAGTTACCCAGGCAGCTTTTTTGTATTATTATGAAAGCAAAGCTATTTCTGCAAAGCAGAATTTCAAGCAGCTGCACCAAGTGCTCTGTTGCAGGGCCTTTTTCCCTCCAAGATTCAAAATGTAGTAAGTTCTAGGACTGGCTTTTCCCCTGGTGAGCTTGCCTACCTTGTCCGCCAACTCTGACTTTTTCTGGATTGACAAGTTTATTTGGTCTCAGTTGTTGGACTGGCCAAGCTCAGCAGGATCTATTGATGGCTTATGTAAAAGATGCTGGACCAAAATCTCTTTCATTGTAGCAGACACCACTATAAACCTATCATGCTGACCCACCTCACATGGTTAACCATCTTCAGCCAAGAGGGACAAATGTGAACAGATGCATTATGTCCCAGACTTTCCCAACTCTTTTGTAGGCAGTCCTAGGAGGAATCAACTGAAGTTCATCTATACAAGTGGATCTTGCGGATTTCAAACCAGTGCCCCCCTTTGAGAATGACAATCTATCAGAACTACCCTAGAAGTGATATCATCTTCTGGAAGTGACATCATGGCTGAACATGATTTCAAATAGGAAGTGACATCAACGTTATGCCAGGGATCCTCCATGTTTACTTGGAAGTACGTTCCATTGTGTTTTATGAAACCTACTCCCAGGAATATATGGATTGCAGACTCAGTGCCCCATTCCAAGATGGCAGTGCTCAGCGTCAGATTCTGAGATGGTGGCACCCAGCTTTTCATGACCCTCCCAAAGAAGTTGTGACCCCCCCCCCCCAAGGGAATTCGACCCTCTACTTTGATATAAACTGATCTATGCAACTGCTACTAGTCCAGACTGAAGGATCTGTGAAGAATCTTCACAGACTGTGAAGGCAGTGTGTCAGCCAAGTTAGACAAATGACTCTGTCCACAAAATGTTTTGCCAATAAATCACTGTGGTGAGTTCATCACCAAGAGGCTGTAAGAACCATTTTAAAGGCAAAACTAGCTCCATTGAATGACATTATGTGAATGCAGTAAGAAATACAGCTTCTTTCCTGCCTGCAAATCTGTAGCAGAGACTTTCAAATGGACTTTAAGCCAGGTTGATTGTATTCATTCCCAGAGTCAGAAGTAAGTCCAGTTATAGATAGTGGGCAATGATGGGCTCAAAAGAAATTAACAACCAGTTCTATGCCCATCTGGCAGCCACTTTTAAATGGCTATTTTTAAACTTTATATGTCCTATCTCTCATTAACAACCGGTTCTGTAGAGTAGGCGCGAACCTGCTGGAGCCCACCACTGATAGTGGGGCTCACCCCAGAATAAATGTGGCTAGGATTGCAGCCTGAATGTGCCGGTGCTCTGCAGCTACCCAAAACTTCCAAGATGGAAAAGCTCTTTGCCATGCTGGAAGGGCGTCCCAACATTCATTATAGGAGTGGAAAGGGCTCTGGAGACCAGAAAGTTTGAAAACTGCTGGCCTTGGCTAATGTTATTTAACAACCAAGAGAGTTGGTGGTTGGGAGATATATGGATGCAATAACAGAGGTATGTGGGCGATAGCAGTGAAATCTCAGAAACCGCCAGGGACAAGAACAAGATTTCCACTTGTTTGGGAATAAGGCTTCAGTGCCTTGCATGGATCTTTTCCTCCACTTTGACTGGAAGTATTAGGGTATAGTATGCAAATAAAACAAAAAATAAGCCTATGTGCAAAGTGGATGCTGGCTGCAGAATTCAGCTGTTAGTGGTGTGGAATTTTTAGTAATTTTATTTTTTTAAGCTTCAGGATGCGGATCGGTTAATGAAGCGCACATAATCAGCCAGATGTCCTAGAAATAAATGCTTTATTTTATTTACACTGCCTGGGAAGCAAATGCCATTGATCTCCACAGATCTTCACACATGCTTACAGCTGCAGCCCTCCTTTTTTCCAGCTGCTTGTGCTCTTGCTTTTGTGGTGCTGGGCTGAGGCAGCACAAATATTAGTGAAAACCAAATAATGTAAAGTCTTTAAGCACCAAGCAAGCCGATGAAGAAGAGAGATCCCTTAGTCACTTGGCTGGCAATATCCTTCTAATCTCATCCTTCTTAAGCTATGTGGCTGGGAAAGAGTGAACTGCTTTGCCTAAGTGGGTTTGCTTCTTGCAGCTATCTCTTGTGCCACCCACACAGACCTCCCCCCTAAAGATTAAAGATGTCCCCTGGATTAAGCCTGTTACTATTTTGAGTCCAAAATGAACAAGCTAAGCAAGAACTCGGGGGAATTTTCAAGTGCTGCTTCAAAGCAAAAAAGAAAAGAAATAACGTGGAGGTAATAAAGGATGTGCAGCAACCACCCACTTAGAAAATACAGTGGTGCCTCACATAATGAGTTTAATTCATTCCGGAGGCATACTTGTTATGTGAAACACTCTTTATGTGAAACAGATTTTCCCGTAGGAAATAATGGAAACTCAGATGATTGGTTCCAGAACCCCCCAAAAATTCATATAAAAATATTAACTGGATGAAAAAATGATGACGAAACACTGGAATTGAATACAAAACATACATTCAATCTGCATGATCCTATGAAGTCTACTTAGGCTGCAATCCCAAAGACACTTTCCTGGGAGTAAGACCCATTTAACACAATGGGCCTTACTTCTGGGTAGACATGGTTAGGAGGCAGCAATCCAAGACACTTTCAAAGTGTCTCTCCACTTTCTCCTTCTCTTCATCCTGAGCCTCTCTCTCCCATGCTTCCCTCTGGCTAGCCCTGAGCTGCTTCCCTCTTTTCCAATGCTCTTCTCTCCCTTTGCCCAGCGGACGCCAGGCCACAGGAGGAACAGCGTGGAAGTGTTGCTTTCACTAAGGGCAGGCACACTTGGCAGCCCTGAAGCTTTTTAAAAGGGCTGCCGGCCAGCACATCTGCCCCAACTGCAAACAAGTGTGCTTGTTAAGTGAAGCAATGCTTGTTATGTGAGGCAGAATCCTAGAAAAATTTTTGCTTGTTATGTGGATCACTTGTTAAGCGAGGTACCACTGTAGCAGCTTCCACTTCTCTCTTCAATACTTTTGGAGGATCCCAAAGTGCTTAGCAAACAAAAATGAGTGGGCTCTTTAGGGAAGAACCATCTTAATGTAATACCATGCAGCAAAACTACATTTCCCACAATTCAGTGGTGCCAACAAATGTAGTGCATCAAAAGGAAATAAATGTTGGGAGTCTATTATTAGAATGATGATGATCTATGACCAGATGTACCAAATTCCTACAGTCCCAATTGTCTGATCACTCCAACTGTGGTTCTTGATTTTATCCATGAACTCAATTGCCAATTTTCTCTGTATTGCTGAAAAAGTCACTGGATGATTATGCAGCAGCTTGTTAAATATAGGGTGCAATTCTAACCAACTTTCTAGCAACAAGATAAGGGAAATGCAGTTCCAACGTAAAGGGACAAACATTCCCTTAAACTGAGGAAGCCTTTGGGACTGCCACCCAACTGCAGGATGCAGCACATGTCCCACTGGCACAGCAATGCCAGTGCTGGAAAGGTAGTTAGAACATCACTGACAGTAATGAACGCACCTTCTATTCATAAATATTAGCCAGGTTGATTTGAAAAGAGCCCTTTTGGGATTCTTTCTCCAGCAGTCCTCCTTAGGCAAAGTAAAACACAGACATGAGCATCCAACTGGTATTGCCAAAAAACCCCAAAATTGTTCTGATAGAATAGAAGCCCACTGCATATTATTTATTAATGATGTATTTAAGAGATTTACCATTTACCCTACCTTTCCTGTGCCAATGAAAATGCCCAACACGGCTTACCAAGCTTTAGTTCCTCTGCTTTTGCTATCCTCACAACAACCCTATGATGTAGGCAAGGCTGTGAACAAATGACTTGTCCAAAGTCACCCATGAAACTTCATTTTCGAGGAGGAATTTGAACCTGGATCTTACCGGTCTCAGACCAATTCCCTAGCCACTACACATCAGGGCTCATTTTGGCTTAAGATATGCACCTGAAGAAAATTGGAACTCAGACTGCAAAACTTAAGACAATTTCCTGGGAGTACACAATTTCCCTTTGAACACAATGGGGCTTACTTTTGAGTAGACATTTAGGATTGTGCTGATAGGCTCCTTATACTTTATATTCTGCCAGAAACTGTTTTTTTCTTTCAGCACCAACCTGGAACTCATGGCACTTGTGGGAGATTCTAGCAAATCCAAACATTTCCAACATCACCAACATGGTGTGGTCCACTGAGTGGGACTCTCTGTGGCCAGAAATGCTTGGACCCCACCAATCACCAGAGTCCTTTCAGCATAGAGGTTCACCCTCCACATTCCTTTGGCCTATAATAGTAATAGGTATAGTACCAGTTAGGAAAGAAATTCTACAGTGGACTGATGTGGATCATTTTCTATGTGGATCATTGATGTGGAGGTTTCTAAGCGCAAGAGAATTCACCTCATTGGTTTCTTTTCCAACCTGATATTGATGCCTTGTGAAAAGCTCTAGCAGCTTTGTTCCTTTTCTCTCTTACAAATCCACACTGCCTGCCTTTCGCTAATCAAAGTTCTTTCTCTCATTACATCTCACAGCATTGTTTCTGATATTCTCTTCACAATTTGTGCAGAGCTAACGGGTTTATAATTGCCTCCTGTGATGCATGGCTCGTCTTCTTTGGGCTCACTGTAATAGTTGCGTTGAGCCTGGTGCTTTGTAAGCTAAAGGAATTTTAACTGTTTTTGGCAAATGTCTAATATCTGCTGAGGCTCCCAGTCCGTTGGAGACATTTGCCATTGAGCCCATTCTTTACCACAGAGGTATTTTAAAGAAAACTATAAAGAAAACTATAAAAAGCAGGCCTCCGTCAGTCTTGAAAGACTATGGTATCGTGCTCTGCGCTGCATACGCTGCATGCGAAGCACGAAAGCCTGGGTTGGATTGTTATGGAGGATAGGCTGTTACCCAAGCAGCAAATCCCCCCTCTCCATGCCACTGAATTGGTCCAATGGAAAGGCAGAGCCAATACGATTGGATCTAGCTGGCGTCGCAGAGCTGGGCTAAGGACAAGAGCTCACCCTCCCTTGTGGGGCCGACCTGGGTCTCGAACCCTGGCCTGCTGGTTAACAGGCACAGTGTCTTAACCGCTTGCGCCACCCAATAAACTATAATTTCATTCTGGTATTTTTCTCCCCTGGAATCTGGAAACATGCAGCCCTGCAATGCTTAGGCTTTATACTCATGCTTCCCAACGTTGTTGTAAAGATAAAAAGAAGTTTGAGAATTATCCCTACAATCCATAGTAACTACAGGAGCACATAAGAGACATTACATTCACCCTTAGTTACAGCACCACCTAGTGAAAACCTATGGGAAAACCATATTGCAATGAAGAGTAAATTGTTCTTACACTGGAGCATGGACTCCCCGTAGTTACTCTGGATTGTGTCTTATCTACATTATGCTACGAACATGTGAAGCTGCCTTATTTTAGACCTTTCATGAGCTCAAGACTGTCTGCACTGCAGACAATTGTAGAGGGTAGTCACCAGAATCCCATAGAATCCCATAGATTCAATTTGGGACTTACTACATACCAACATGTGCTCTGCTAAGAAAATACAGTATTGACCCTAGGCTTCTTAAATAGTTGGATAAACTTGTGATAAACACGTTTACAAATAAATTAAAATTTAAGAGTTAAGAAATCTTCAAGGGGTTGAAATGTTCAAAGCATTGTCAAGTTCTGAAATCCAAAGTGTCACTAAAGATTTTGAACAGAAGATTTTTATTTTTGGGGGTTTTTTTAAACTATTTTTAATCCTACATTTGAAATTTTAAGAAATCATGGATGGTTTAGATGTATTCACAAAAAAGTACTGGCAGCCACCAAAAGTAAAACATAGTAAATATACTTTAACTATTTAAAATATCTCAGGATGCTGCCAAATTCTGTTCTAATTTAACAAGGATTTAGCCCATAATTAATGATGGGTGAATTCCTCAGCTTGATTCAGAATATGCAAATATGTAGAAAAAAAGTTGATCCATTTTTGCCAGCTTGTATTGCCAGTGCATGCATGCTGAGAGTGATCTGTACATGCACATCATCACTTTATGCCCTGCAAACTGTACTTAGGCTTGGGACCACAGGCATAGTATTGTTGAGGTTGTTGGAAATATCTGCTTTATTTGTTCACAACAGTATTGTACTGATTTGTACAGCATGTGCCCATTAAGAAAAACCAATAAACAGAATTTCACAAAGAGTAAGCTATTAACAGCAATGAACTTTTGCACACATGTTCCTACAAAGCAAATGATTTTGAACATCTGATCTGCTAGATGCAGACATTCTGAGCCAAAGCAGAACTGCTTGGCAGGAAAATTGTGAGAACTATGAGCTGGACAGTTTATTTTACTGAGTGAGATTCTGACAAATGTTGGTGCAATCATTAGTCATCAGAATAATAATAAAGGAAAGAAACAGAAAATAATGACCCAATCTTATCCCCATCAGTTTACACCATGCAGCCATGCAGTAGGAGAACACACTGCATCCTATGATATGTGTGTGTGTGTGTGTGTGTGTGTGTGTGTGTGTGCATGCTGGGTGTGCACATGTATGATCAGATAGCCTGAGAAATGTAAGAATTTTCTATAGAGGATTTTCTCTCTGTAGGCTGCTCTGATGTCAACAGGTCTCCTCAGAATATAATAACTTAAGAAGATCCCACTAGATCAGGCCAAAGGCCCATCTAGTCCAGCTTCTTATCTCTCACAATGGCCCACCAGACGCCTCGGGGAGCACACAAGTCAAGAAATCTGCCTCCTGGTTACCTCCCCAAACCCCTGTTCCTGATATTCAGAAATCTTACAATGTTTCTTCCTATTTTGACCCACTGTATCCCATCTCCCACTACGCTGGTCTCCACACTGGAATTATAGACTTCCTTTGGCCAGCTTACTAACCATGCACTGATACTTCAATCCCACATCCAGTGAGGAATCCCATCCCCTTTACCAATCTCACTAGAACAGGTGACATCTTTCCAGGTCTCTTTCATATCTAAAATACCTTCCCTTCGGCAAAGCTTGAATAAAATCTAAAGACAAAACATAGTTGTTGTTTCAGAGACAGAAATGCCACCTTCAAGATATATATGCTTTGACGTATTTGCAGGAAGGAGTCCCTATTTCAAAGTGTCAAAGTGCACAGACTTTCAACTTCAAAAAAGGTTTTGATGGACTTGCCCTTTTGACATAATAAGGACCAGCAAGAGAACCTTTTACGTTCAAAAGGAAAGATTATACATTGTTCCCTTTGCAATCCTGCCACCCATTAATGTGTTGGAAGATTTTTATTCTAGTTGCATTTTTTTCTTACTGATGGGGGCTGGTCAATAGAGGTGAAAATCATGGGTATTATGTTGGTAGAAAATCTACTACAGTGCCCAAATTTCTGCCACTGTTTTTGTGCAAAGCTTATTATGCTCTCTTCCACCCTCTTCTATTCTCTCCTTTCTTCCTTTTTGATTGCAGGGAATGAAAGAAGCAGAGGCTGGCACATCAAGAGATAAAGGGAGAAGCTTGTGACAGGCCACCACAGGAGATCTTGAATTGGTCTTGCTACTGATGTTTGGCTCTTTTATAGACAAGAGCCAGACAAGAGCCAGACTTATCAAACATCAAGATTCACTTGGCCAAAGCTTTTCCATTTGTCTTCAAGCTAACAGCACAATCCAGTATAACTACTGGAGCTCTTACGTCGACGTAAGAGACATTAATGTTGACGTAGTTATGGCGCCACCTAGTGGAGACCTATGGGAAATTCATCAAGCAATTCAGAGTAAATTTTTCTTACATTGATATAAGAGCTTCTGTAGTTATTCTGGATTGTGCTGTAAGGTAAGGCTTCCCGCATGGACTGTTGTGCCAGGAGGCCCACTTGCACCAGTGATATTGCTGGCCCAACTCCACATTGACCCATAGTGGCTGTTACAAGTTCATTAGAAGTTGCTACAAGAGGTAAATTCTTCCTTGAACATCAGACTTTGCTATGTCCAAAGTTGATGGGATTTGATAAGCATATCTGATGTCTCTTGCATCATCCTCATGTTGTGCTCATTATAGTCAATGCTGGTCCTAGACAAAATGCACCCTAGGTCAGGAGCATTTTCGAGGCATCCTACATTTATTTTTCCTTGCATTTGTATTCTAGTTCACACTATTGGTGTGATCCACAGACACAATTTATCCCTGTCATATAATACAATGATAAAGTTGCACCCATAATCTGTAAATCTCTCTTCACTGATGCTGTATGTTAATTACTTTTAAACTTACAGAAGCTTTTTAAATGTTAAGAACAACTGAACAGTGCCGTCTAAGCCTAGCACATCAGATGACTGTTTGATCCTAAATCAAGCCCTCACTACAATACCAGCTCAACTTACCCATTTGTAAATAGATGTATTATTTAGATATACACTTTAGGTCTTCTGTTCTATTTCCTTCACAGGAAGGTGTGCTGGCCAGCACTTCTCTGACAGTAATAACAGTACTTAACAGGTATATATGATGCCTTTTCAGTATACAGGATGAGTCACACATATTATAGCTGTAATCCTAACGATAACTCTGTGTGGGAGGCAGACGCAGCATCACCACTCTGTCTTCTTGGCAAACTGCTAGGGATGTAATGTCCTTGTAAGGCCCACAGTGTCTGAGAAACAGAGCTCTTTCTGCTGGCTGGGCTAGCAAAACTATCACCAGCAACTATTTCTGACACTGTGTAATTTTGCAGCTTAAAGTGACACTGTGTATATTGGGGCATTGATGGTAAAAGAAGATGGTGGATTAGTCCAGTGACCATGGGCTTCCCCTGGAGTTTTAGGTCCACTCCTATGTTAGCAAAAAAGATCCAAAATAATGTTCTGCTTCTCCCACCAAAGCGATTTCTTCTTCTTTTTAACTCTAGAGGGCCCAATCACTTAGGAGGAGACGTAGCAGGGACAGTTTCCTAAGGAAATGGTTTTCAAAATGGGAGTTAGCTCTCCCACTGAGAGGGTCACAACTTCATTTCATGGGGGTTGCAAAAAGAAGGGTGCCGCCATCTTAGAATCTGGCATTGGGTGCGGTCATCTTGTTCTGGTGTAGTACAGCTGCAGTCCATACTTTCCTGGGAGTAAGGGCGCAATCCAGAGTAACTACGGAGAGTCCTTGCTCCAGTGTAAGAACAATTTGCTCTGGATTGCAATATGAGTTTCTCATAGGTTTTCACTAGGTGGTGCAGTAACTACGGGTACACGTAATGTCTCTTACGTGCTCCCGTAGTTACTCTGGATTGTAGGGTTAGTCTCATTGAACCCAATGGACCTTACTTCCAAGTAGACATGGAGGAGCTATAGCATCCCAGAGATGTCACTTCTGGTTGATGTCATTTCTGGCCTTTACATCATCTTTAGGTTGATGACATCACTTCTGGAGGATCCCAGACACATTTTCAATCTCAGAAGGGAATCCCAGGCTGAAATGCTTGAGAGCCACTGTGCTATGGACTTCCTCAGTCCTGGAGCTAGCAATCAATGGAGAGGAATATTATTATCCCTAAAATTATAGATGAGGATTTTAAACTGAGGTAATAAGGTCTAGAAAGTTGATGACTCACTTAAAACTTATATTCCCCCCTGTGGGGGAAGAAACTTATGTTCCCCCCTGTGGGGGAAGAAAGGCGGGATAAAAATTACTTAAATAAATAAATAAATAAAATATCAGGGATCTTCTGGTTAGCTCTACTCAGGATCATGACTAGTTCTTTTACACCAATGACCAACTAGCCAGAGAAAGGGTCCCTTAAAGCAGCTTATTTTTATTTATTGTCTTTGCCCAATACGAATTTTTCAATGAAATAACTGGCTTATGCATAAAAGCCGCAAAAACACATGCAAAGCTTACGAGACAAGTATGCCAACCACTTGGCGTCTTTCACGTTTTGAACCATCGTAAAACTTAAAATGGAAAATCGGGGCAGACTTTGTGGTTTACATTAGCTGTTTCATAAAACCTCCTTGAGAAGGCAGATTAGAGAGATGGAGGAGGAAATCTTATTTAGGCTTGTTTGAAAAGAAAATCTAAACAGGATTTGCATCTCTTTGATGGGCCTTGAGAACATATTGTATGGATAGACAGGCCCTGCCACAATGTTTATATTTTAAGAATGGTGTTCTCAGCAGTCTTTGAGATGCTTCTCTATTTCATCAAGAATTATTTTATTCTTGAAATAGAAGGAACCAAAGGAGCAGCAAATATATTCAGCCTTGTTTGTCAGACCCCCAAATCCAGAGTAACTACAGGAGCACGTAAGAGACTTTACGTGCACCCGTAGGTACTGCATCACCTAGTGAAAACCTATGGGAAATTCGTATTGGAATCCAGGGTAAGTTGTTCTTACACTGGAGCAAGGACTCCCCATAGTTACTCTGGATTTTGCCCATATTCTGCCACTTGGGGTAGATTATCACCTGATAACAAAACATGGAATTTGGAAGCTTGGGTACTCCTTTACTGAGTGAGACTGGCTCAGGAAATCTATCATTGTCCTCATCATCAACCATCACAACAGGAAACAAACAAGTCCACCGGCAATGCTTCTAAGGGGTTTGCATGTGCCAAATTTATGGTAAAAATAACATACTTTCCGCTAAAAACATAATAATATAATAACAGCTAAAGTTATAGCTAATAACTTGGCCATCGTTTATAGTATTCACATAGTTAAATTACTTGTGATTGGTCTTATCAATGATACCTCCTTAAAACCATTCCAGTATGGTGGGGTTGGGGTACAGGCCAGTGTTCCTTGATCCACGGTAGTATTTAAGCAGGCCTCCATCAGTCTTGAAAGACTATGGTATCATGCTCGGTGCTGCGTACACTGCATGCAAAGCATGAAAGCCTGGGTTGGATTGTTGTGGAGGATAGCAGCAAATCCCCCCTCTCCACACCACTGAATTAGTCCAATGGAAAGGCAGAGCCAATACGATTTGATCCAGCTGGCTTCGCAGAGCTTGGGCTAAGGACAGGAGCTCACCCTGTCT
Organism: Cryptoblepharus egeriae; assembly: GCA_030015325.1. Lineage (NCBI taxonomy): Eukaryota > Metazoa > Chordata > Lepidosauria > Squamata > Scincidae > Cryptoblepharus > Cryptoblepharus egeriae. The sequence goes on along the minus strand of JAREYC010000001.1, from coordinate 61,747,077 downwards.
TGTGGGGCCGACCCGGGTCTCAAACCCTGGCCTGCTGGTTAACAGGCACAGCGCCTTAACCGCTTGCACCACCCACAGCCCAGTATTAAAGAACATCCTGAGTTAATCAAAGACCATCCATCCTAAGACTGACAGACCAAAAGTGGGCAGGCCCATTCAGAAATCCCATTATAGTCAATGGGGCTTAGTCCCATGTGAGTGTGATTACAATTGCAGACTCAGACTGGTCTAGAAGGTTCATGGAGATTCTAGGATGAAGAATAATGGACTACATATTTGCTATGTATGTGGAGTAAAAACATGAACTTTAAATCTTCTGTTGGTAAAACCTATTGCATGATTCTCAGCTCTAAGGGTTTCTGATTCTCGAGTGCACACACATGCACACTACGATGCGATGAAGTAGTGCTCCCCATCAAAACAGGGACCATCATATAATGGGCTTTCCCACCACTTTGTGTTACTGATGTCCTTTAAGGAGGGAAGGAACATTCGCTATATAGTAGTCCTAATAAATGTGTACACACATATGTGACACACAATAAATGAGGCTTTATAACAGCGGCGACTGTTATGAGAACTTTAACCCATTTTTTAGCAAGTGATGAGATGAATGGACCAGATCTCAAGGCATCTTGCAGACCTTGGGAAGAAGCGAATAGCAGCTGCCTAGGAAGGATGAGGACGAAATGCGTGAAGAATACCTAACCCTTTCTCTCACAACGCATATGAGACATCAGTTCAGGGGAAGGGGAAGATGACTTTTCTCTTTCTTTTCCCTTTATTTTTCTTATCCTTTGTTTTCTCATGTTTGGCCTTGTCTTTATCAAGTTGTGTCAAAACAAAGAATTGATGACTTATCCCCTGCAGCCCCATATGCACTGGGGAGTTGGGGGGAAAACAAAAAGTCAGAAATTTTAAAAATGAATCACACATATTTTGGACCATGACTAATCTGTGGTAGTCTTTGAACAAATAGAAAAGCTAGGGCAGACACTACGTATATGAATTACATCACAGATAGCTTTGATCTGTACACCACTTGTTATATATCACTTGATTGCCCGCCAACTGCAGGATGCAGCACATTCCTACCTGGCACAGCGAGGCCAGGGCTGGAAAGTCTATCAGGATTGAGCCCTGAGTAATTTCTGTGGTCTACCTACCACTGTGACAGTCCGACCTACTTACCTACCACTGTGCCAGGTAGTATTGTGCTGCATCCTGCAGTTGGTGGCAGTCAAGGCCTCCACAAGGCAATGTCTGTTTGCATTGCCAGAACTGGAATTTCCCCATAACTGGAAAATTAGTTAGCATTCTCAATGTCTGTTCCCTTTAGGTTATGTCTGCTCAGTTTCCCCCATGTTGGTAAGATAAGTGGTTGACTACTAGACCCACAGTTGGTTCCAGAAATCACACCAACTGATTCTTTGTGCTGAAAAGGATGGGTGTTTAATTGTCTTAAAGGTTTGGTGCTCTCAAAAGCAGTCTGTTTGCATTTAACACTGCTTGCAATTTCAATGCGTACATGTACAAATATTAAGACAAGTTGTGTGTATTCCACCTTTCCTGGTCTAGTGCAGAAACATAAACAGTTGTGTAGCTCTATAAAAATGAAAGATGTCAGATACACAAGGGGAATAGTTGCATGCATCTTGGAAAAAGATGCTTTCTAAACATAAAAAAGAAATAAAATCTTGGGAGGTGAAATATGTCTGGGGGGAAAGAGTGGCTGAAAACAAAGAGAGGGGTTTACAAATCATCTTAAGGCATTTTGCTGAAAGCATCACCAAGCTCTGTCACAATTATGATTTATTCTCTTGCTAACTACTCAGTCTGGCAAAACATCACTGGGTTTCTGGGTAGAGATCAGGTATGTGGATCCTCACAGGATGCCTTTGCACAACAAATACAACCAGAGGGCAGTAGCAATCATATTTGGCTCTCCCACCCAAATACTGGTATGCCATTGCTGTGCCTTTGCATGACAATGTTTAGGACACTTTGGCCCTGAGGATCACAGACCTTTATACAAATGTATTGTAACCAAAACTAATAGGAAGCAGGCCATACACACCTTAAAAGGTGTGAGAATGTGGACAATGCATGCCAGCAGTACTTTATCTCTCAGGCACTAGACTTGTTCCTCAATCTTAGGGTGCAATCCTAACCAATTTAGGCTGGTCTAACTCACCTGGCATATCTTCCCATGGTGGTGTGGGGAGGTCAGTGTACGCCTGTACAGTGGGCTAACTTCCCCAGTCCCCAGAAATGGAGCAGAAGTGCTTGATGGCACTTTTGTGACACTCCCAGTTCAGCAAAAGACTTATGCCAGTGCATGTGCCAACTTAGCTGGAGGTTAGGATTGCAGCCTAAACCACTCTAGAAGACTGAAGTGCCAGAGTCTGATATAGTAAAAAAGGAATTTATTCAACCTTCTAGATTAGATGTGTCCAACTAATTTCACATAATGGGCCAAACAGCTTTTGTGATGTCCACTGAAAAAAGTTATTTGATCAATCAGGAAGTTTAACACTGATTGATGTAACACTGATGTAGCCAAAAAAAGTGTTGTTCTCACATAGAAACCTGTTAGCTGGAAATGGCAGAAGAGAAAATGTGCAAATCTTTTAAATAATTTCAATATATAAGAGAGCCCAATTATCACAGTTATAATTATAAAAGGAGGCAGAGAAATTGCTTCCGGGGACTGCATCTATCTTGCATCTGGCCTTATATTTGACACTCAGATGAAAGTACTCATCTGGCTGGTCTTGAAGTTACAAAGGTGATGCTCAGAGTGTGTGATCAAATGTCATCCTCTTTTCTCCAGAGAGCTCAGAGTGACATGCATGAAGTTCTTCCTCACCTCATTTTAACCCTCATAACAACACTTTGAGGCAGGTTGACTCCCAGGTCACTCTGTGAGAGCCATGGTTGAATGAGAATTTGAGCTTCGATCTCCCTGGTCCTGAACTAGCACTGTGCTGCCTCCTTTTCTCCTTTCTAGAAAGCGCATGGATGTGACAGCGTGGTGCCCTTTGACCCCCATTGCTCTGTTTTCTTCCTTAAATTCCTACGTTCAAACAAAACTCAGACAGAAAATTACTATAGGAACCCTTTATATAGAGGCCATTCAACAATGTAGGACACCCAAGAAAAATGTTGGACATGACAAAATAAAAGCTAAAAACACTCATATTCATGTGGTTAATTTAAACACTATCTTACTTGTTATTGAACTTAAAACTGTTACATCTTATTTTTTAAATAAAATTTATTAAATAAAGGTAAAAGTGTCGCCTGCAGGTTTCACTGCAAGTCATGATCAACTCTACAGTGCGGTGATCATCCCTTTTCCTAAGCCATAGAGAAGAGTTTCATTGTCCAAAGATGTGGAGAAAAGAGCCAGCTTTGACCATTATCATGTGGCCAACATGACTATACGCAAAGGTGCATAGACAGGAGATAACCCCATCTTGAAGTACGCAGGTTTCAAACCGCTGACCTGCCAGTCTTCAGATTGATAGGCACAGCACCTTTACCCACTAAGCCACTGCAGGGGCCCTAACGTATTAATTACAGGAAGGTAATTCCTGCTCACAAGGAAAATGAGAACATTCAAGATTTTTTTCCAGTACACAAGGCTAAAAAAGAGGACATATCCTGGAAAATGTTATATTTATATTCCATATTTTCCTTGTACCCTACTTTATTTCCCATCAAAACCTGTAAATAAATTCTGCATAGCCTTCCCAAGTAATTGTGGGATTAGGGACTTACGGTATGTAAACTTGGGAGACTCGAGTGCCTGATCCCTTTTGGGTTTTTAGACCATACTTGGACAAACTGAAGCCATACAGAATCCCTTCATTTACCAACGTATTTGACAGTCCTTCTTAACTCTTCATTGAAACCTGCCAAATGGGGATTGCCATTTTGCAATACTTGCTAGGCATAGAACACTATCCCACTCCATTGTAGGAAGGATACTACTGGGAACAGAAATGCTGACCACTCCTTTTATCAGAAATCGAAACCATGGTGGTTGTATTCAGGACAGCAGTGAGCTCCGACCTCCACCCTACAGAGGAGAAGCAACAGCTTCAACTTCTGATTTCATCTGTTTTATGTCCAAACTTTGCAGACTCCTTTGTCTGGAAAGTATATGTCATCTCTTGTTAAAATCTACATTCACAGTGCCTTATGTTAAAAAGTAACAGGATTGCCACCAAGAAACAAAGGCTATTTTCATGTGTTAGGGTTGAAAAGTGGTATCTTTTCTAGCAAATGCTGTTTGCTGTCTAAACTTGTCCATGGCAGGAGTAGCGTTGTTAAGGCAAAACATTTGCACAGAATCCAGCTCTTGTTCCATTTGAAGCACAAGATATGCTGACTGGGCTGTAACTAAAGTGGACTTTAGGCAATAACTAACCCACTTGCTAGAATATATTGTTTTCTGTTCCAATATTGGTGCTGAATTCAGATTATGCATACCTACGCATTATATTTACAGCAATAGAAACCTAAACATCACGAAATGTCCATTTACATCTATTACCCACAAATAATTTGTTGGAAGGAGGGTAAGTTTTTTTCGTCCTCTAATTTAGTTGTATCTACGTTTCACATTATAATTGCATTGCGAGGCAATGTGCAACTGACTCATGCAATCCACACTGTGCCACAGATTGTACAAATCATAGATGGGACACCAGCCATTCACAAATGTGCAGTTTCACCATACATTTGAACATTAGGGAACTGCAATCACGGATTTAAAATATTTGCAATATTCACATTCTTAGTACAGACTAAAGAGCATTTTACAGACTAAAGAGCACTACAGACTAAAGAGCATACATCCCTCCTCAGATGTCCGGCGCAAGCCTGAACCATCTGCTCACAGATCAAACCATATAACAATACAACATGCTGCTTTAATTTGAAGCATAGATGGAAGTTCCTAGATGTTGACATTCCCTAGACATTGCAGAATACTACAGGCAACTTCTTGGGACCATTCCTACTCTGCTAATTCCTACTATGCATTTAGCTACTACACTGAGTTTTTTTTAAAAATGAAGACATTGGTAGCACTACTTTCCTTTCCCTAATGCTTTTAGCATGGAAAGGTTTTCACAGTTCACAGCTGAATTAGCAGCTTCCTATGATTTCATAAAGTTATGTACTATCACTCTTTACTGAAGGAAACAGCCTCATGACAGCCCAGCCCCTGAAATCACATCAGAAAATAGATGTGAATTCAGGGGGACCGATTCACTGTCCAAAACCGGGGGACCACCCTATTTTCCTATTTCCAGTGTAAATTCTGCTGATGAATTTCCGATAAGAAACATCCATTCATGAATAGTGGAATATTTATGTAAAAGACAATGCCATGATAATAGACTCATACAGTGTTAGAGTTGGAAGGGCTTTAGAAGTCATCTAGTCCAACCCACTACTCAGTACAGGCAACTGCTGCAGCATATCTGACAGGTGTTCACCTAGCCTCTGCAGACCTCCAGTGAAGGAGAGCCCACTAACTATATTCCATGCAAGTGGTTCACACCAAAGCAAGGAACTCTTATCTTCCTGGCGTCATTGCCACTGCATCACAATGCAATATCCAGGTGCTTGGCAATAATATCACAAGTCATTGCTGAACTTCTGGGTTGCTGAGCTCCATGCCTGTTCAGCTACACAGCATATTGGGAAATCTGCCCTTTATGCATGAGACAGACTGTTCTAGTGCTGGACATCTCTTATGGATAAGAAATTCTTTAAATCACTTTCTTTATAATTTCCACTCATTTGTTCTGGTCATACCTTAAGAAGACAGTTCTGTGTGAAGGCATTTCTGGTATCTGCTTTCCAGACCCTTCACAATCTTAGCTGGCCTCCTCTATGTTCCTTCATGTTTCTTACACTTTCAAGACTTATTTGAGGACTTCTTAGACATTTTCGCTAATTTTACCAGTGTCAAATACCATCTATACATTATCATAAAAATTCTCTTTAATGCTCACATTTGGTGTAAATTTTAATTTTTTAACCCATAAATCCTCCCACTGTTTCATTAATATTTCATGGCCCACATTTTTTAACCCAATGTAATGTGTTCTTCTGATTCATATTTTAGTAATGACTTATACATCCTGGTAATAACATGTTTTTCATCTACACATAATTGACTATCTAATAAAGACATAGCCAGGGTGACCATATGACCAGAAAAACCCAGATTTGTCTGGATTTTTAGCCTCCTGTCCGGGTGTCCTACATTTTGGCTTCATTGTCCTACATTTTGGCTTCATTTTGAAACTTCATGATGGTGCACAGTACCCCATCATGCCATATGTTGTTGGATTCATATTGAAGAGCAGAATCCAATGCAAAAATCAGTTTGAAGATATCATCTTCCTATCAAAAGTTATGGTCAAAAAATTAAAAAAAAATACACTTTTTGTCAATTTTTTTAAGTGGGTAGGAATTTTGGCCTGTGATTTGGAATTTTGGCCCTGGGGTTCAGGAATTTTGGTCCTGGGGTTCAGGAATAATCTGGTCACCCTGGACATAGCATCTTCAAAACCATACATTTTCTTATCCATTTTAAATCTCTCCTAAAGCTGTCTATATTGAAACCATTGGCAATCTATTCCTTCTTCGTTCTTCTCTTGTCTTCATTCTATATTTATTTTGTGTAAAGATTAATAAATTTCTATATATTAATAAATTATCTGAACGGCCTGAATATCTGCCAAAAAAGGCTTTCAATTATGTGAAAGTGTGGAATGAAATCAAAAAAGATTTTGTAAGATGGGAAAAGTCGAAATTATCTTTGATGGGAAGAATTGCAGTAATTCAGATGAATATACTTCCAAAAGTGTTGTTCTTATTTCAGACTATACAGTTGTAATATCTGATGCTCCATTTATATGATGGCAAAGAGATAAGGGCAAGGGAAAAATCCAAAAATAAATTATAAGATTTTGCAAGATGCAAAAGAAAGAGGTGGCCTTGCTGTCCAGACCTACAGACATATCATGCAACATCTGCTTTTATGTGGTTGAAAGAATGGTTGATATTGAGAAATAAGAGACTTTTGACTTTAGTGAGGTTCAGATTTAAGGTTTGGTTGGCATGCCTTTGTAGGTATGATAAAATAAAAGTGAATTCAGAATTTAAGACTCAATATCTATTGTTAAGAGTTAGGAATAAATATAAGAAACAATTTTATACAAAAACACCATTGTGGATCTCTCCCTCAGCACTTCTTTCTCATTGTATTCAACAGCACATTTGCTTGAGCAGTTTTTTACTTATTCTGCTACGCTGTACAGTCTTTAAACAGTTATTAAAGGCTGGCTTTTGAGTTTCAGATTTTGACTTAGAACGGAAATGCTTGGAAAAGTGATTAGCCAGTCTGAGACATTGTGGATTACTGAACGAGTCATCCACACACATCATTCAGTCAAGCATTGAAAATGTATTTTCATCAATGAAAGTGTCAATCTACACAACAATTCCAACACCTGAGCTCCAACAATTCTCAATACAGGTGAGATGGGAGACGTGCATGTCTCCTCTGTCACCATCAAACAACCAATGGGCAATTCCACCAAATAATGCCCGCTACTCAGGAAACCAAATTAAAACAGTAATATGTGCGTGTGTGCGTGCGCATGTTTGTGATGAATATAACTGAAGTCTTAATAGCATATTTCTCAGATTCACTTTGCACTGTAGATAACAAATTTAAAACAAATCTTTGCTATCACAACCTTGACATAAAAAACACATGAAAACAATTACTACACATGGACTTCAAACAGGATATATTTCTAGTCCCTTAGAATACTTTGGACCATGAAAACAGCTGTTAGTAACTTTAAGCTAGTGGTCATTCATTCATCACACATGTCAGAGGAAATTGCAACCCTTGTTTTGGAGAAGGAACTAGCCAAATGCAAGGAAGTGTTTCACTGGGACACCTTTAAATATGAAGCTCCCTGATTTTAACCTGCTGGCTTCAGCCTTTTTTTATTTTGCCTCAATATACACAGTGCTTGTGCTGGGGAAAAAGGGGTGGGGAGTTCCCTCTGTAGCCTTGTGATGATTTTGGAGTGTTTTATTCTTTGGGTTCTCTTAAGTTCTGTATGAGTTCTAACTGCTATGTGTATGTGCAGGTGCATGCATGTGTGTATAGATATGTGTATGTGCACAAGTGTGTGCATGTGTGTGCACGGATGTATTCATGTGCATGAATGCATGTGTGTGTACATATATGTATGCATGTGCATATGTGCATACATCTATGTTTACATATGTGTACATGCACAAGTGTATGTATGTAAGCACATGATTGTGTGCAAATGTATTCATGTACATGCATGTGTGTACATGTATGTATGTGTGCATAAGTATGTGCATACATGTGTATGTACATATGCATCCATGTACAAGTGTGTGCATGCATATGTGTGTAAATATGTGTGTGCACAAGTGTGTGCATATATGCGTGCAAGTGTGTGGATGTATTCAGGTGCATGCATGTATGTGTACATGTAGGTGTGCACAAGTGTGTGCTTACATGTGTGTGTACAAATGCATATGCGCACAAGTGTGTGCATGTAAGCATGCAAGTGTGTGCACAAATATATTCAGGTGCATGCATGTGAGTATGTGTACATGTATGTGTGCACATGTGTGTGCATATGTGTGTGTATATGCGTATGTGCACAAGTGTGTGCGTGTATGCATGTGAGTGTGTGTGCTTGTATGCATGTGCATGCATGCGTGTATGTTCTAGCCCTGCTGTATAGTGACATCTCTCTCTGTCAAAAGTTACTGAGTTGAAGCATGTCACTCTTTCTCTCCCTCTCCAGCTTCTCAAAAAGCACAAACAAGAAGATAAGCCCCCCACAACCTCTTGTCAAGGATCCAGACTTGTGTGAAGGTAGGTAGGTGGGTAGGTGGGAAGTAAAGGACTTGGTACCAATGCAGGTTCATACACACATCCCCAGGGGTCACCCCCTGCCACTCTTACCTGCTCTGGTCCCTGGAAGCAGATCCTGCAGAGGGGGGTCCTCATTCCACTGTCCAGGCTGCTCCCCAAGGAGTACCGATCCTCAGCCTTCCCTTTACAGAAGTCATCAGAAGAGGTGCTGCTCATCAAAGACATGGGCTGCTGCTCTCCTTCTCCCCCAGGGCTCCCCCACTCTTCCTCAGGGGGGCTCCTGGTGCCTCCCCCTCCTCCAGCAGGAGCTCTCCAAGGTCCCCTTCGCCCTCCATGCAGAGTGTTGTTGTTGGAAGCCTGCAAGCTGAAGGCTTGGTCTCCACTGTTCATGGGAGGAAGAGGAGGAGGAGAGGGAGGAGGGGGCGCTGGGGGTCTCCTCAAGAGGAAGACCTTCAGGTCATTGAACAACATGCGGCAGCGGCACTTGAGGAGTCCCTGGTGGCGCAACATCTGTCTGGGGATCAGCAATCCGTAGCAACAGTACCAGAAAAGGATCGCAGGCGTTGGTATTAACATGTGCCTTCCCTTCCAGGCAGGGACGGGGGCAAAAAAGGGCCCTGCAGGGGGCGCGCCACAGCAAGGGGGCAAGATGGGTTAATGCCAGACCACTTTCCTGGCTCCCACCCAAACTCACCTTCACTCACACGCTCACTCACTCACACACTCACAATTCAAATTTAGATACAAAATGTATCAAATTCAGATTTGATACCAAAAAATGAAATTCCAAGGAAGAGCTTTTGGATTTTTCACAGCAACTCCGTTTGGAAAAAAAGAAAAACCCAAAAACAAGAATGAGGTTTCTACAAAGTATTGAATTTCCAATCTTCTTTCTTTTGTTTTTCTGTATTTTTTAAAATTAAGAGCTCAGTCCTATGCATATATACTCAGAAGAACATCCCACTATGGGGCTGACTCCCAGGAAAGTATTGATAGGATTGCAGACTAACCCCACAATTTATTATTTTAAAAAAACAACAACAAAGAGTAGGCTGGAATAAAATATTAAAGGAAACAAGCCTTCTACGCCCAGTGGTGGAGTAGATCAGAGAAAGAAGGTAATAGGAATTGCTAACAATTTGTAACTCCAGAAAAGGAGAGGAGAGGAGAGAGAGAGAGAGGAAGATTCAAGTCACCAGAAGGTCTGGATGGAAAAAAAGTTCTCTCAACAGTAATTGGCATGTCAAGTGTTTCTTCTTATTACTATTTTTCATTTAGTTGGAACCTTTAAAAAATGTGCTTCTGATAGAAGAAGAATGGAGACTTAATAAAAAGCAAAATTAGTTCTTGTTGCTTGTTAGTAATATCAAAATTGACCCCCAAAATGCACATATTTCTTGGGGGGGGGGGAACACACCCTCAGTGCTAAATCTTCACAGGTGACTTGAAATGTTGCTTTTTAAAATTAAAATATCCTCAATAGAAACGCTGAAAAGTCCTAAAAAGGAATTTGAGTGAATATTTAATGATTTCCAAAAGCATCGGGTTTGGTTTTACCTCTTTCATCCCAGGAACTGTCTGGACCACACGCAACAACCATTAAAAAAATTTAAAATAAAAATAAAACAGTAAGAAGGGCAAAAAAGGGGGAAAAGAAGAAGAAGAAGAAGAAGAAGAAGAAGAAGAAGAAGAAGAAGAAGAGAAGTGGATCACTTATTCGTCGACATTTTCCCCCCTCCTGGATTAAAAATAAATAAATAAATCCCTTGAAAATCTGGTGGATCCCTCCTTTTGCATGAAGTGAATTCTGGAAACGTGGATCTTACATGGTCACGTTCCCTTTTTTTCCCCTTTCACCAAATGGGGATGTCATCAAAGATATTGACAGCCTGTACAGTCCATTGTAGGCAAAGGGGCTATCAGCAGATGCGGGCATCTCCTCTTGGTACCCAAATCTTCATCCTCTCCTCCTCCACCACCACCAGCCCCAGGTTCATCCTCTTCCTCTTCTCCTGATCTCCTTCTCCTCTCCCTCAATGGCATGGAGGCTCAACCATAGCAAGTCCTTAGAAATGAAAAGAAGGTGGGGAGGAAAAAAAACACACAACAAAACCACAAGGTAGAAACAATCCTCTTTTTGTGGAAGGAGAAAAAAATCACCCCCCCCCCCCAGGAAAAATAAAAAGGGGCTCCTTTTTCTTGCAGCTCCCCACCGTCTGTCTGGGCAAGGTTGGGCTTCTCCTTTTCATCAGCCTCCCATCCGGCTTGCTGTGATGATGATGATGATGTGGCTGTTGCTACCTCCTTGGGATGCAATGGGAGAGGAGGAGAGTTTCTCAGTGCAAATGGGGATGTGGAGGAAGGGCGGGTGCGAGGCAGCAATGGGTGGGACGTGATGCTCTCTATTGCTGCTGCTACTGCTGCTGCTGCTACTCCATCCTTAAATAAATAAAAGCCCAGGAAGAAAGAGGGGAGGGTCCATTCAGGTTGTTGCAGAGCCAGCCTGGCTTCTCTCCTCCTCCAATGCAAGACAATAAAGCCTTTTGGGGTGGAATATTTAATGAGGAAAGGTCTTGCTTTGCAGCTGGAAAATGTGCCTGGGAACTGGCGCTGCTGGGGAGCTGCTGCTGCAGTTTCAGCACCACCAGCCCTGGACAGCTCCCTTCCCAGCCTGGCACGTCAGGCTACTAGGAGACTGACGCAACCAGCACAGGCAGACAGAAGAGATGCTGCTGTTAACTCTCAGCTGCCTACTCTGGCTGCTTCCATCCTGCACAGCACAGCATCACAGTGCATGATCAGTACTTCATGCAAGGACTGGTTGACTTGGGGAGAAGCTGCCTGCAGGGTGATGTTGATTGATATGGTGAGATGCTGCTGCAACTGAATGGTGATATGCTGTTTTCAGTATTGCCTTTGTGTATGTGCGTGGAATAGTTGTCATCTCTGTATGTTTGTGAATGCACTCCTATGCGTGTCTACTCAGAAGTAAACCCCATGGCGCTCAGTGGGATGATAGGTGTGTGTGATAACTGGATCCCATTCATCAGGGCGGTCTTTCAGTCGTCAATGTTTCTGTGCTTTACATGTGTTTTTTTTTTTTTTAGGAACAGAGAATATAATGTATTTACTTGAATTTGACACTCATCTTTTTCAGCTGAATTCAGTCTCCAAAATCAGGGTGCGCATTAGATCAGATGGTTAATTAAATTTGGGTAAATATGGTATTTTGACTATAAGTATAGGGGCGCATTAGATTCAATAGCGCATTATATTCAAGTAAATACAGTATATGTATAGATCTGTAGGAGTGTATGTACAAGTGCCTTTGCTTGCTTGCTTGCTTGCTTATCTATCTATCTATCTATCTATCTATCTATCTATCTATCTATCTATCTATCTATCTGTCTGTCTGTCTGTCTGTCTGTCTGAGTGTCTGAGTGTCTGAGTGTCTGGATGGACCGGACATTGACATTTGACTTACCATAAGTCCATGTATTGTATTCCATATGCTAAACAACAAACAAAAAACTTTATTTATTTATTTATTTGTTTATTTATTTATTTATTTATTTATTTGGAGGTTCTCAGTTTGCTTATCTGTGTGACAGTAAACAGATTTCTTTCCTGCCCCCTCCCTTTTTTGTAACTATAGTATATACAAAGCCTGCAGTACCATGGTGTCTGCGCTTAATGCTTTTACAAGTTTTTTTCCTGTGTGTTTGTCTCTTGCTGTGCTTAGCTATGCAGGTGAAACATCCAGGTTATCTGATAACAGGAGGTAACTGGATCTGCGCTGATGTTTGTGTCTTTGAGAAAAGGCATGGGTACCAGTGCTAGCATGTGAAATCAGTGTGTGATATGTGAATGCTTGCCTCTGCATAGCTGTGTTTGTGTTTATCTTTGCATAGTACATACCCGAGGGTGAATCTGCCACTCACTCTTCACTAATGGCAATATGTTTACCACATTTTCTAATGAAGCATATGCACCTCTAAGAACATCAACTACCATTAAACATTGAATGCTTGTCTACAAACAGGAAATACTGAATTAGTGGGATTCCTGCATGAAGAAAAGCAGCCTAGGAGAATCAGATTGTTGAATAAATACATAAATGTGTTGCAGCATCTCAGATGATCCATTTGATTTCATGAACTTGGTTTTAGATTTCTAACAGGTTCCAGTGGAATCTGAGAAGCAATGTACTGTATTGTCATTGAGATACAGGCTAAGATAGGAAGCAATTAGAAGTGCAATCCAAGTGATGATCATTCACAGGTTAGTCTCATTGAGTTCAATGGGAGTTGTCCTGGGCATGTTTGCATAGGACTGTGTACAGATAATTATTCTGGTGAACACAGAATTCAATTATGTAAAAGGATTTCTAAAGGATTTCTGAGTGGGACATGTGAACATTGTAATGCACTTTTACCCAACAGATTGATATCAGAAGATTTTATGGTGTAACAAATATGATGATCAATATCTTTTTAAATCTCAGACCATGAGATATTTCATCAATAGATTTAGGGCACAATTCTAACCAACTTTCCAGTACTGACATAGTTGTGCCAATGGGGCATGCATGTGCTTCATCCTGCAGTTGGGAGCAATCCTGGTAAGGCAATGTTCAAATCAATCCTGTACTTTGGAATTGCATTGTCCTTATGCCAGTGCTGGAAATTTGGTTAGGATTACACCCTTACTTATTTCCTTCTAGTAATGCTTTTCTCTTCAATGAGACACATTATCACAAACCCTGACTTTGGCTGCAATCCTTAACACACTTTCCTGGGAGTAAGACCCACTGAACATAGTGGGGGTTACTTTTGAGTAGACATAGTTAGGATTGTGCTCTTTGTGTCATTTGTGGCTGTGTAAATACAGGGTGAATTTTACTAGAGACCTGATGAAAGCATCTTGGCAGCAAAGCAACACACACAACTTTTCCGTGCCACCCACACCTATTCTCAAAGCTTTGCCTTTTTGCAGCCATTTCACACATCGCTCAGCAGCTAACCTATGTTTGCCGCTGGAGGCACACTCAACAGGGAACCCCGGGCCAAAACCAGCATCGTGACAAACAGCCCCTGTAAGTGCCCATTACATTCACCCAGCACACATTTTAGGTGCCGCCTTAAAAATGTTACATGCAAAGAAATTCTTATTTTTGTTATAACAAGAATCATGTTTTAGAATATTAACAGCAAGTTAAATGCTGAAAAAACAGTATCCCTGCTCAGAAAACTTTTCAAAGGTCTTCTGGGATGCTGGTGATTGTAATGCTGTGGATGGTAATGTTTAGCATGAATGAAGCATAAGGGTTAGAATAAACTGAACACTAGAACTGTACAGAGCAACCGAGACAATGGTTGTTTCCAGGAGTGGAAAAGAGTTGTTTTTGAGAATACCCTTGACAAAAGAATCGGTGGAAACACAATGCTGATGGCAAAAAAAGAAAATAGGGATAAGTGATCAATGCCCTGTATTGTGTCCCATCAAGGTGTCCTCTGCAGGCTGCCCTCCTAGTTGTGACAGACTTAGGGAGCAGTGCCCATCCCCATCATATGGCCGATAAACTGGTGTTGTCCAAAGATGTCTCCTTAGTCATATGGTCATGACTAAAGACCAGAGTGCATGAAATCCTGTTACCCATTGTAGTGGTAGCTATTTTTCTATTTGCATTTACCTATTTTTGAACTTCTAGGTTGGCAGGAGATGGGCAAATAACAGCAGCTCATTTGGGTCTTGAACTGCCAACCTGCCAACCTTCTGGTCACCAAGCACCCCACTTTTACCCACTAAGCCACTGCCGCCTTAAATGATAAATAACCATAGGCAAAGGAGGAATAAGAGTAAAAACAGAAGAAAATAATGTGTAAGAGCTGGGATGGTGGAGTGTTTTGACAGAGAATGCTAAACCAAGTGTGTCAAACCCATTTCATTAAGTGGGCAAAATAGCTTGTGATATCATGAAACTGGTGATGACCAGAAATAAACACTTTGTTCTCACTAAAGAATTCATTAGGTGCAAATGACAGAAGTTGGCAGGATGTGTGATCTGTAGGTTGAGCTGTGCCTGAAAAAAAGGTAAGAAGAATCAGCAATCTTGAATGAGAGACCAACAAGAAGATGAGAGCAAAACACCAAAGCCATTGATGGATCTCTGAAGGAGGCGTGTAAAGAGAGGGGATGGCAAGAAGATAAAACCCAAGGCTTGATTTGTTGCTCTCTGTGAAGTGCAAAGGGCTGACAAGACAGGATGATGACTGTACTCTAAAGGAAACTTTTGGAGAAATGGAGGGATCTCTGAGTCTTTCATGGAACCATGCTTGTAAAAACCTGTTGAAAAATGGGGTTTATGACTAGCCTGTTTATATAAATTGCCTTGAATCTGACAGGTGGGATATACAGTAAATGCAGTAAGAAATAAAGAAAAAATTCAAATCCTGATCATATTTTCAAGATATGGGGGAGTTCGACTGACACATGGGTCACCCTTTCAAAAGTGCCTCTTCTGCTGAGGTGACACTTTGCAGCTCAGCAGCTAAGATGTACATTGCAAAGTGATGCCTCAGCAGATGTGCCATTGCTTAAAGGGTGACCTACATGATAATTGATCATAGAACACAAGACAAGAGGAGCTGTTATATCCAAAAGGTGAACCATTGTTGAGATATTATCAACAGCATGAGAACCCCAATTCCCCAAGCAGGAATTCCCCAAGCAAAAATTCCCCAAGCAGGACAGTCAAGATATATCTGTCACTCAAAGGTTATACTGGATCCCTATGTGATGGAAATCCTCAGTGGGCTGGTTGAGAAACAGCATGAAATACATACAACTAAGATTTTTGCATTGTTGCCCAGTTAAAAAACTGTGTTTAAAAAAAACACAGTAAAAAAGAAGCAATTAGCACAGCTAAAACAGCACATGCAGTTAATTTACAAAAAATCATCTGCACATCAAAAGTGCTGCAAAGTTTATAGTGACTGCTGTGTCTTTGAAAATCAAGTTTTTGTCTTTCACAATAGGCCAGTTGCTTTGCCAGAACCTAAACAAATACCTGTGAAAGCTTCTGAACAATGGCTCTTCTCAAATAGTTTTAAAAATTACAATAAGGAAACAATGGGGGCTTTTCTCCTTCTAGGAAAAGGTAAGTGGGTGGAACCAACGAGGAATAAGGATGTGAAACCAGCAGAAGGGACCACTTTTCCCTCTGCTTGCATGTACCTATTTTGTACATGCTGCTTGAATCAAATGTGTTTTCCACACACTGCTACCACCAATGTCTACCTTCCAAACAGCATGGCTGCCAGTCACAGACTAAGGGTGCAAGCCTAACCTAGGCCAGCACAACTCATCAGTCTTCCCATTCCTGTAGGAGGCAAGAGCATATTTGTGCTCTGGTCTAACACTTTCCCAGGAGTGGTATAGAAGTTTCTTTCAGCACTTTTGTGACACCCCCCAGGTCAGCACAGGATTTGTGCCTGGGCTTAGGCCAGCCTAACTGGGGATTAGGATTGCAGTCCAAGTGGTTGCTCCTTTCTGTCACACATAGGCTATGTGCTCAGAGAAGGTGTTAGGATGCAGCTGTGTGTGGATCCTTCTGGTGGCCCACCAGAAGCTATACCATCATGTCAACACCTGATGCTGAACCCTGGGTGGCCTCCACATACCCACCTTCTAGTTTAAATAAGCCCTGAGAAACACAATGAAGGCAGTTGTGAGCAATATAACCTTCCGATTTGACCATTCAAGCAGGAACAGCTAAAAAGGCTCTTCTTGAACCTTCCATCACAGTGCAAACTCTTCTCCAGCCCATTTTGCTATCTACCTACTCTGTCAATCGCCTTGCAGAGCTTCCTGTTCCACTTAAGCTTCCCTTAATGGGACAGGGACAGCCTTGATTGCTTTCTTCTTAGCCACATCCCCCTGGCAAGCCATTACTTAAAGACACTTCACTGAGCCTCCTGACTGAACACTGAATGATCAAGCGCCTCCAGCCCCCAGTGAGTGTTGTGTCACAGCAAGACTTCCTGTGTCTTTTCTGGACGAAGATGCTATTATGGAAAATCCTGAGCATGATAATTAAGCAAAGCAGTGGGAAGAAGAGTTTGGGCTGCACTCTGCAGCCTCCGTTTTGTTCTGTTGTATGAAAAAACACATGGCGAGGGGGGCAAAGCAAAATAAATGAGCTTAGCAGGATCTTAGTACTAAGCAGATATCCTGAACACTTGATACATAATGAGCAGTGATGGGATTCAAAGAAATTAACAACTGGTTCTACGCCCATCTGGCATCCACTTTTAAATGGCTATTTTTAAACTTTATATGTCCTGTCTCTCGTTAACAACTGGTTCTATAGAGTAGGTGCGAACCTGCTGGAGCCCACCACTGATAATGAGGCAACTTGCAGAATTGTATTAGGGTGGGTTGAAGAATACATTGTAACTGTGACTGCTCATCATAAATCAGAAGTCGCTGAATTTTAGATCTAGTGTGGGGATTTTCAATCTTTTCTAGCTGATGGCACACTGACAAGGTGCTCAAATTGTCAAGACACACCACATTGACAAGGAATACCTTCAGTGGTGTACTGTTCATATAGCACGAGGTGTCTCATGCCATGGGCACATATGCTCTGGTGGGCACAAGCATGCTCACCCACCTAGCATTTCCCCACCCCCACCCCAGTGCCCTTCTGTGCCAGCCGGAGAACACCCCCTGGCCAGCTCAGAAGGGAGCATGCATGGTTCCAGCCAAACCATGCATGGTTCTTTGCAGCCAGCCAGGGGGTTTTCTGGCCAGCTGCGAATAACCCAAGTATGTGATGATGTCATGATGCCATATGACATCATGATGTCTTGAGTGTCATGGATTTGCAGCAGCATAGGTTATGCCCCAGGAGGGCTCCCACCCAGTGGTGGGCTCCAGCAGGTTCGCACCTACTCTATAGAACCGGTTGTTAACGAGAGATAGGCAATATAAAGTTTAAAAATATCCATTTAAAAGTGGCTGTCAGATGGGCAGAGAACCGATTGTTAATTTATTTGAAGCCCATCACTGCTCCCACCCCATTAGTCCTACTAACAAATTATTCTTCTCCCACATTTCTATGGCACTACTATAGAAAATTGATGGCACACCAGTATGTCATAAGACAATGGTTGAAAACCACTGATCTAGTGTGTCACTGGATCTAATGTGCAGTGGTGGTTAGAATGTCACAGGAGACTCAAATTACAATTCTCAAGTTCAAACTTGGGGAGATTCACTATTTCTCATTCTAACCTATCTCACAGAGCTGTTGGTATGTAAAATGGGGAAGGAATAGTGATCAGTATGTCCCCCTGAGTGCACTAAGCACCAAATTGGCTAGAAATTGGTCAGTCTTCCATGTTAAGTATAGGATAAAAACACGTTGCCCCCTTTTCAGCCCCTGAAGGGTTAAATTTCTCCATATGGGGTCTTGGTGGGTGTTCAGGTGACAGAAGGAACTCCCTCCCAGAATTCCATGCTTCCAGGCCCAGCAGCTGGGGCGGAATGTTGATGAGTCAGCAATTCTGCATGCAAAGCATGAAAGCCTGGGTTGGATTGTTATGGACGATAGGCTGTTACCCAAGCAGCAAATCCCCCCTCTCCACGCCACTGAATTAGTCCAATGGAAAGGCAGAGCCGATACAATTGGATCCAGCTGGCGTCGCAGAGCTGGGCTAAGAACAGGAGCTCACCCTGTCTTGTGGGGCGGACCCGGGGCTCGAACCCTGGCCTGCTGGTTAACAGGCACAGTGTCTTAGCCACTTGCGCTAGATACTTTTCAAATGGACCAGTCCTATCTCACTCTCTGCACATCGATGCACTGAGCTAGAGCAGCTTCTTCTGCATCCCACAGGGAAGTTTGGATCACTGGAGGTCTCATCGTACAATTTGTCCTTTGCCTTGGGTTAAGACCCAGCAGTCACTATGGGACAACTCAGATATGTGACAGCTAAACTGCTAGTCAAAGTGCCATAAGACACTTCTATGCAACTCCTAAGGGAGGGTTAGATGAATGCACAGACATGCGCTTGCCTTCCTACATCACCACAGGAATGGGAAGACCGATGTATTGCGCCAGCCTAAGTTAGGATTACAGCCATAATGTCATTATAAAAGGCCTCAGGTTAGCTCCAAAAGCTCTAAGCCAAAGGCCAAATGGTTGTAACTACCCAAGAAATGCAGTAATTATCTTAAAAGGCAGACCCTCAAGGGACCTGGTACTTTAAGCATTAAGAAGGAAGAAACACCAAGAACTTGGGTATTTCCCGAGTATTATAAATGTGGCTGACCTGTCCCTGGTAATTGTCTTTGAAAGTTCTTAACCACACAAAACACTGTTCCAGGCTGTGTGAATAATCAAGCAATAATTAGGTTTTTATTACTATCTTTGGAATTACAATGTGTTCATGTTTTTTTTAAAATTCATACTGCATGGCCCATTTTGCTGACAAACAAGTGCTTTGGAAATCTATGAGGGGGCTCTAAGTTATATTTAAATCAATGGTCTTCAAAGTGGGACATCAATTCCCCAGACAGATTGTCATTCTCAGAAGAGAGTCCTGGGCTGAATGCTCTAATACCACTGATATAAATAACCTTTTCAAAGTATCTCAGGGCAGCATATAAAGACATTGTTCCCAACTAAGGACATTGGCTCACATTTAAGGCAACAATTCTATCCATTGTACAGGTGGCAGGATTTTCGTATCACACCTTGTGACACAGGTGTCACTTACATGTCACACCTTGCTGGTTATAGCAGCTCCTGGGAACCATGGCTCACAGTTTGGGAACCACTGCTACAAGGGTCCATTTCTTACAAGCCCTGTTGCATTGTGTCTACTCAACAAGAAAGAGGCTGGTGGCTTTTAAACATTCTAACAGATATATTGAGAAACGCGCTTTTCAAGATAATCCCATGCATGTTTACTCAGAAGTAATTCCATTGAAATCAGTGGTCCCAAAGTGAGTGCATGTATAGCATTGTGGTATTTGTGGATTACAAACCAAGGATGAGACAACTGTTGCATCTCATACGGAAGAGTAACAGGGAGTGGCAAAAAGAATCTGGTTGTGTTTCACCTTGAGCCTGCTGCTGCCTCCCTGCAACGCTGGGGCTGCTCTGACCCACTAAATGCAAGCAGAAGTCAATGAGTCTGCATCCAACTCCCTGATTTTACTCTGTGACCCATTTAATCAAAACAAGAAGAGCTAGCCATTTTCATGCCCTTGTTGTGCACTCCTGGAGAGAACAGGTTGGAAAACAGGATGCGGGGCTAGATGTGCCCATGAATCTGATCAGGCCCAGCTGAAACCTGTCCAGCCTAAGGTAATACAGATGTCCATAATACAGATGTACACAATACAGATGTACTTTCTGATGGTTCATTTTCTGATGGTTCCATTCTTTCAACATCTTTCAGTTATACTCAGGACTCATTCATTCAACACATGCTTCACTCTTTCAACTTCTCACTGCTCGTCTTAAGGCTAAAATTGTCTTCCCTGATGTTGATTTGCATGTGACATGGTGACAAACTGTTTTGGCATTTCCTTATGACTTTCTGCAGTAAATAACCATCATTCAAATACATATGATATTAACTGCCCACACATGCCTTTGTTCATTTTACTATAATTTATTGTGTGGTCCCCAACCTGTCCAATAAGTGGGGGATGTCTGTATTAGATTTTGCCAACCTTCTGCACACATTCTGCTCCTACCCCTTCACACATCTGGAAACCCCTCATCAACCCCTGTTCAATGGACAGGTCAAGCCAGAGCCTGATCTATGAATTTGAAAAAAAATCATTGAGTTTTTTATGACTTTTATTGTTGCCAAATGGCTGAATCCAGGAGGAACACTGAAGAGATGGCCTGCGTAACCTTCTCCCACCTCACTTTGAGGTTGGTAGCACAACAGGAGCCGGAAAAAGCCTGGATTGGGAGAATTAAGACTATGAGATAATGTTTCTTACTGAAATCCTCAAATATCTCTATTCTGGGATTTAACATCCTGGTTAGCCTATATTGCTTCCTGAGCAGCAACATCTCATTTCTGGAACAGCAGGCGAACAGGCCCGACTTTGCATAAACACAATGCACATGGCTTGAGTTGCTTACACCAGATAATCGTCTTAGCTTCATCATAACAATAGAGGAATTTTCCCAGCTGGTGGAAGCACTGACAGCTTGCAAAATGGAGCTCCAACTCCTTCCTGCCATGGGAAGCCTTTCAAGTCATTACCAAAGCAGAGTCCATCTGGATGAGACGAAACACACAGAAGCCCCAGCGTCGGAAAAGGTGGCCAATCTAATTGCAGGCCTGTCCCTGGAGGTGAAAATCAAGGCTAATGTGGAGGTTGACACCCTAGTAAAAATATCTATTGGAACTTCAAAGGAAATAAAAAATGTTTTGACAACACCAGTGAAATTTCTTGCGGTGGGTTTGCATCTCTTTAAAAGTCGCTTCTGTTTAACCGAAGCCAGTAAGAATGAACTCCCTTCCCATTTCAAACAGGACATTTGGATTTAAGCAAATTAAGTGTGTACCTTTGGCTTTTAGTCATGCAGGACATATGATCACAGAGATGTCATTGGCCTTCTATCTGGGATGAGCAATCACCCTTACAGTTGATCACAACTAGTGTGGAGAACACTTATGTTTTGGGGGACCCTCTTTTCTTCTCTATTTTTCTTTCCATTCCTAGTTATGTCCCCCGCTATTATAAAGGATGATAATGAGTGGGGGACATGATCCCCACTATAGGATGATGAGGACTATCTGGTCTCATTACCACAATTTCATATGCTAACATCAAAGGATGCCAGTATGCAAGGTGAACCGTTTTCTCAGAACTTATTTGTGCAAAATGGACATCCTTTTGCCATAAAGGCCATGTTTCTAATCAAGTCTCACACTTTTTGAATCTGTGATCCTTCCCACTCACCATCCCCATCACACCCCATTGCCTGGGAGGAAAGACATCCCTTTATGTGTCTATATTTTTATTCAATAAAAATATAAGTTTTTATTGAATCTCTTTATTGAATCTTTCCCTTGTATTTACATTTTGTAATTGCCTTTCATGAATGTAGTTCTAATGAGCTCCATACTTTATATCAAGCATCTGTACTTTATTATACCAGAATTTGCATTAACTAAACCCCTTTTCAAGTTTCCAAACATCCCTGGCACCAAGGTGATCATCTGAATTTTTGCTGACATTGCTAACCCTTTGAAGCAACCCTTTGAAGTTAGTATATCTTGATCTTTACCTATATCTTTCTAATCTTGATTCACTTACACTTATTAAAATAGAACACCCCAAACTCTCCTTATCACCTCGATATCCCCAATAATTGTCCCACCCACCTCCCCATTCTGCACCAGAAGATCAATGTCCATGGATGAAAGGATGACTAAGGGGTAGTGGCTCTGTTTTAGATAGAGATCATAATCAGGGTTTCCCAAGTTGTGGGTCGTGATCCAAATGTTGGTGGGTTTCGCTGGGGGACTGCAAATGCTTAGAGCTGTGTGACCATATAGAATGGAGGATAGAATGCCTCTACCTTTAAACATTGCATAGAAGAGGGGATTTAGACAGGTTTAGCTCAACATAGAAGAGTTTAAAAAGCAGCACCCGAAATGAAGGACATCCAAGAAAAATGTAGGACATGAAAAACGTTTTAAAATTTCATGCAGTTAATTTAAACACTATATTGCTTATTATTAAATTTAAACCTATATTACATATAAATCATTACATATATTTTACTGATTACAAGAGATATTGCTGCTTTTATGGATCTGGGCACAGAGAGAAAGAGGACATTTAACTTCCTTTTCAGTACATGAAGCTAAGAAAGGGGACATGTCCTGGAAAAGAGGGTGTCTGGTCACCATGAGTGAAACATACATGGAGCATCCTTCTCCACAAATGGTAAATACTGTACCTTCTGGATTAATTAGAGACAGAAATTTCCAGGGAAGAAGTCACAGTTGGGTGTGCTGCAGTGATGGGCTTCAAAGAAATTAACAACCGGTTCTCTGCCCATCTGGCAGCCACTTTTAAATGGCTATTTTTAAACTTTATATGTCCTATCTCTTGTTAACAACCGGTTCTATAGAGTAGGTGCAAACCTGTTGGAGCCCACCACTGGTATGCTGGTATACTGAAATTTAGCCACTTTGTAGCTAGTCTTCAACCATTTCTGGATTCCACCAGTTTAAACAATTCAACCACTTTCCTTTCTTGGGGAAGGTGATTGAGCAATTGGTGGCATCCTAGCTACATGAGTTCCAAGAGGAGACAGATTATCTGGACCCCTATGAATCCAGCTTCAGATCAGGCTTTGGGAAAGAGACAGCCTTGGTCAACCTAATGGATGAACTTTGCCAAAGATTAGACAAAGGAAGTCTATCCCTGCTGGACCTTTCAATGGCCTTTAATTCCATTGACCATGGTATCCTTATGGCATGGCTGGCAAAGTTGGAGCTTGGAGGCACTGTTCTTGGCCAACAGGTCCCAGATGGAACATCTACCCATGAAACATCTACCCATGCCCTGGCCTTTATAATGTGGAGTGTCACAGCGTTTATTCTATCCCCATGTTTTTTTTAATATCTACATGAAACCACTGGGAGAAATCATCTGGGGATTTGGATTGGGGTAGTATCACCAATATACTGATGATACCCTACTCTATAACTCCTGCCATTTAATGCCAGGGAGGTTGTGGATACTTTTCACCATCGCTGTTTACACCGCATATTGGGTATTAGTTACTTTGACCAGATTACTAACAAGGAGTCCTGCAGCCAAATGTCCTTCCATGACTACTAACCATAGTAGTTTATCGTCACCTGTGGCTGGCTGGTCATATTCTACACTTGCCAAAGAGTAGACTAGCAGCAATTGCAATAAAATGGAAACCACCAGGCGGAAGACGACAATATGGAAGACCAGTAAGAACGTGGAGTTCTACTTTCCAAGATGACTTAAAACATGTAGGTGTCATGTAGAGTGAGTTATCCATTGCTGCAGCAGACCAGATACACCAGAAAATATTCATTACCCAATATGTTAATTGCCTAAGTTGCATGAAATTAAGGAATTGAAGGTTGTGGAAGCCCTAAGACAAGTATGATTTTCTTTCTCCAGTAAAAATAAGAACTACCTATTTTTCAACCTTTGTGTTATTACAAATATTAAATCATAAGCATGTGGAGATCCTCTTTTGATCACTGTTTTGTGTGTGAAAGTGGGTGAGAGATATACGATATATAGTGGTGGGCTCCAGCAGGTTCGCACCTACTCTATAGAACCGGTTGTTAACAAGAGATAGGACATATAAAGTTTAAAAATAGCCATTTAAAAGTGGCTGCCAGATGGGCAGAGAACCGGTTCTTAATTTCTTTGGTGCCCACCACTGACGATATATATATAATTTGTGGTGTTATCTGCTTTTGAATTCAAGGATTTTAATACCATGTACAGTACTGTATTTTATTTAAAGGACAAGAATAGACTATGAGCTGAGAACAAAGAACATGATAAAATATTGTGAGATGAAAACCTGGAAGAAACCCATGCTGTTTCTCACTAGGTGGGGTCAAGGTTGTCCTTCTGGAAGCACAGTGCTCTTACAGCTACTTTTTGTTCTGAATCCAACCACAGGAAGCAGCCTTCTTGCTTTGAGTCATTCAGACAAACTCCATCTCAGGCTTTTGCTCTATCTCCTCTTTGCAGGCTCAAATGTTTTACAAAGCAATCCTTTTCTCACCCCAGGGAATAAGCCTTGGCAACCCACCCCCTGCCATGACAGTGACATCTCTTTGGAAAAAATAAGGGCACACATGCAAAGTGCATTGCTTTTATGAGCACTCTTGTTATCGCTTGCTGAGCTTTCTTTCCCGGAATGAATACGGTGTAGAATCTGTCAATATTTCAATCTGATATATGCTAGCTACGTTCCTCCCATCTCTCCCATTAAATGGAAACTTAACATGTTCCGATCCCAAAGTAACCCTATAGAGCGGAACAACAGGAGCAGGAAGTGTATCAGCCCTGTGGTCAAAATGGAGTCAGAGCAGAAAGAAAAGTCTCTTGTCAAAAACATATTTCATTTCTAAGGCCCTTCTCCGAGCACATGGCAGGTGCGCACTAGCAATAGGGCATTTTCAGTTTGTCCATCCAGAATATAGGGAAATCATAAACTGCGCAATTAAGTAGTCCTAAATTATTATTACAAATAGTTGTGGATAGAACTGTCATCATAGGTTCTCATAAACTTCAGCTTTAAATCTTCTTTTGACAGGCAGCATTGACCCCAGTCCAGAGTTTAGGGAATGGATCAAAGAAATATGAGAATTAGTATTAAGGAAGAAATCTACCTCGGCTATGTGTGGAAGTACCTAGATCAGGACAAATCTATACACTTTTACATTATTTACATTTTAGACCAGGGGTGTCAAACTTAAGATCTAAGGGAGGTGTTAGATATTGGCCTCCCAAACATGGTTTAACACCTTTAACAACCACTGCACTACCTTTACTGAGTGGTGGGCAGCAAGAACATCGCAAAGATTAGTCCACAAAGGCAGGATAAATGCCTTTAGACTCTGGACCTCTACGTGCAACCTATTTTTTTTGGCAGAGCACCAGTGATGGAGGATGTCTCAGTCAAAGGTTGTGTGCTCTTAGATAAATAATCCCATTACCATTGCCCTGAGACACTGAACATCTCTCATCCCACTTGCTTCCTCCCCCATCACTATATTTATCCTCTTAGCTGCTCATTTTCCTAAAGCATTATCCATTTTAATGTCATGTCTGATTTCTGAATCTAACTGACATAGTCAGTAGGAGGAGGCCTATAACTTTTTTTTAACGCTGCTTTTCATGTCTTCTCAGTTCCCTAATGCCATTTTATAAAGATGCAACAAGCCATCAAAATGACAAAAATGAGATAAGTTGCTGGGTAATTAAATTCCTTGTTGAAGTCTGCAACTTTCTATGCACACTTCTTGGGGAATAAACCTCACTGAATGCAGTGGTATTTACTTCTGAGTAAACATGCATAGGATTAAGCCAGTGATTCCCAAGCTGGTGAGTTGTGACCCATCCAGGGTAACCATATACAGTGGTGCCTCACATAAAGAGCTCAATTTGTTCTGGAGGCATGCTCTTTAAGTGAAACGCTCTTTAAGTGAAGCAGATTTTTCCATAGGAAATAATGGAAACTCAGATTGGTTCCACAACCTCCAAAATATTCATATAAAAATATTAACTGGATGTAAAAATGATGACAAAACACAGTAATTAAATTCAAAACATGCATTCAGTGTGCATGATCCTATGAACTCTACTTATGCTGCAATCCAAAAGACACTTTCCTGGGAGTAAGCCCCATTTAACACAATGGGGCTAACTTTTGAGTAGACATGGTTAGGAGTCTGCAATCAAAGACACTTTCCTGGGACTAAGCCCCATTTAACACAATGGGGTTTACTTCTGAGGGGACATAGTTAGGAGACTGCAATCAAAGACACTTTCCTGGGAGGCGTACCTGGGCTACTGCTGGAGGTTCAAGGTGGTCGGTGGGGGCACTTGGGGCACTTAGGGGCAGCTGCCTTTGGCACCTCCAGGCAACTGCCCCCAAGCTGGGGGCAGTTAGAGGCAACAGTGCTGGCCGGCAGCCCTTTTAAAGAGCCTCCATGCGGAATGTCAGGGCTGCATAGCACACATGCCCATAGCATGCTTGCTTGTTAAGTGAAGCAGAACTTGTTATGTGAAGCAAGATTTCTTGGAAATTTCTGCTTATTATATGAAACGCTTGTTAAGTGAGACGCTTGTTAAGCGAGGTACCACTGTACAATGGAGGACATGATGCTTGTACATTTTACTCAGAGCTGTTGCTGGGGGGGGGGAGGCCAATATGGGTGTTGGCCCCTCTGAGCCAGCAGCCTGTTCCTTCTAGCGTTTTTTCACTGACCTATACTGGTTTTTTTCAGCTTCTTATCCTTCCAATGGCTAACAATCTTGGCTACGGCCATGTTTTATTAACCATGAAGAGGGAATTGAGGCAGGTTTAGCTGAACATAGAAGGGTTGCAAAGCAGCACCTACCAAAATTCCCTTTTCTGTGCAATGCTTAAAGGTAGGGACACTCTGACCTCCATTGTATATGGCAGTAGTATTCTGGCATTTCAGCCCAGGACCCCCTTTCAAACTTACAAATCAGGAAGGGACCCCCTGTCAAACTTACCGGGATCATCCTCCATGTCTACTCAGAAGTAAGTAAGTCCCATTGTGGGAAGGAAGTAACTTACTTCCCCAGTGCCAGATTCCAAGCTGGTAGATCCCACCCTATTGCAACCCCCCTGTCCTGAGGTTGCAACCCCCCAAATGGGTCCTGACCCCCATTTTGAATACCACTGGTATTCTGGACCCTTCCAGCCAGGGAAGCACTCAGGTCTGGCCCCTCAAGAAATGGGGGCAAATAGATTACAGCAAAACAATCTGCAGGATCACACTGCTGCTGAGGAAAGGGAGAGTTTCTGACTTACTTGAAGCCAGTGACGGTCTCTAGGAGATGCAGGGAACCCCATGGACATCCCTGCAGGGCAGCTCAAGCCTTGCCATATTATTTTAGGTGAAACTGAACATGTCGTCATGCTTGGAAGCACAGTGCATGGAAGTGGGCCAATCAATTCCTCCAGTTTGCAAAAATTTCTCAAGGTGGGACAAAAGCTAAAACACATGGAAGACTTAAGAGGCAGGCATGATTTTCACATTTCTTTGTTCGTCCTCTGAATTATATTTAAAATAATTGTGTGGATTTATTCACAAACACATATAATAAGGAGGAAAGAAAAAGTAAAGAACAAAAACAGAATGAATGTGATGTCTCCCAATTCTGAAATTATAGTATAGCCACTATGAGCTATGTTTCACAAACTGGGGGTCAGGACCCACTAGAGCAGCGTTTCCCAAAGTGGGGGTCGGGACCCCATTGGGGTTTGCCTAGAGCTTTCCTGGGGGTCGCGTAAAGACCTCTGGTGCAGGGGGCCAGGTCAGGCTTGCCAGACCTCTGGCTGTAGCTGCGTGCACACTGGGGCTGACTGACAGCCTCAAGGCCCAATCCTATGCATGCCTACTCTGAAATAAATCCCATTATAGTCAGGGGGGCCATTACTCCCATGTAAATGTGGATAAGATTGCAGCCTCAGGGGCCAATCCTATGCATGCCTTCTCTGAAATAAATCCCATTGTGTTCAATGTGTGCATAGAACACGCATTTCATTTGTAACAATGAAAATACATCCTGCATATAGGATATTTACATTACGATTCATAACAGTAGCAAAATTACAGTTCTAAAGTAGCAACAAAAATAATTTTATGGTTGGGGGTCCCCACAACATGAGGAACTTATAAAGGGGTCACAGCGTTAGGAAGATTGAGAACCACTGCACTAGAGGGATGCAAACCAATTTTTGGTAGACACTGTAGCCTTAGACAGCAACACTTACATACTTAGAAGTAAGTCCCACTATAGTCAATAGGACTTACTCTCAGGTGGAGAAGACTGAAGCGTTAGATATCAACTCTATGCATGTCTACTCAGAAGTAAGTCCCACTATAGTCAATGGAACTTACTCTCAGGTGGAAAGGATACTAGCCTTAGATAGCAACTCTATGCACGTCTACTCAGAAGTAAGTCCCACTATAGTCAATAGGACTTACTCTCAGGTGGAGAAGACTGAAGCGTTAGATAACAACTCTATGCATGTCTACTCAGAAGTAAGTCCCACTATAGTCAATGGAACTTACTCTCAGGTGGAAAGGATACTAGCCTTAGATAGCAACTCTATGCACGTCTACTCAGAAGTAAGTCCCACTATAGTCAATAGGACTTACTCTCAGGTGGAGAAGACTGAAGCGTTAGATAACAACTCTATGCATGTCTACTCAGAAGTAAGTCCCACTATAGTCAACGGGACTTACTCTCAGGTGGAAAGGACAGTAGACTTAGATAGCAACTCTATGCAAGTCTACTCAGAAGTAAGTCCCACTATAGTCAATGGGACTTACTCCCAGGAAAGTGTGGCTAGGACTGCAGCCTTATACCCAAGTCTACTGGAAAGAAAGCCCTGCTGATTTCAGTGGGGTTTCCTCCCCAGCAAACATGCCCAACAAAGTTAAGTCCTGAAAATTAAGTCTGAAAATTCAGAAGAGTGGAGGCTCAACAAAACTACATTTCCCATGGTGCAAGACTCCTTTCTACTTCCCCGCTCTTCTACAGTTCCCACAATGCAAGGCGTGGAGGGTGTAAGGCGGCTTCTTGGCCTGATGGGAGTTGTAGTCCACGAAGGAGGGATGTGAACTTGGAAGGCTTTGCTGGGATGGGGCGCCTGGATGCTGGATGAGTCTGGGTAATGGAAGGCAATGTGGAACCTCCACAGGGAGAGTGTGTCTGTGGGGCTCAGGGCAGGAGGAAGCTCCCTTGTAGAGTTCAAAGGGGTCTCCATGGGGCACAGGGGGTGTCACCTTCAGAGGGCTCTCTGTGGGGTCCCTAAGGGGTGCCTGGTTTGTGAAATGTCTGTGGAGCACATGGGTGTCAGCCTCAGAGGATTTTCTGTGGGGTATCTCAGTGGGTCACATGGGGGTCGCCTTCAAAGGGCATTCTAGGGGGCACATGGGGTTTTCTATGGGGTCTCTCAATGGGACTCTTGGGGTGTCACCTTCAGAGGGGTCTCTGTGGATTGCATGGTTTGTGAAGTATCTATGGGGCACATGGGGTGTCTTTATGGGGTGCATGGTTTGTGACGTGTTTATGGGACATGTGGGGTGTCAGCTTCAGAGGACTCTATGGGGAGCATGTCTCTATGGGGCACATGGGGTGTCACATGGTGTTTTCTATGGGGTGTCTTTATGGGGTGCATGGTTTGTGAAGTGTTTATGGGGCACGGGGGGTGTCAGCTTCAGAGGGCTCTCTATGGGGTGCATGTCTCTAAGGGGCACATGGGGTGTCACATGGTGTTTTCCATGGGGTGCCTTTATGGTGTGCATCGTTTGTGAAGTGTCTATCAGGCACATGGGGTGGCAGTTTCAGAGGGTTTTCTATGAGGTATCTCAGTGGGACACACGGGGGTCACATTCAGAAGGGTCCCTATGGGGTGCATGGTGTCATGTGGGTCTCATGGGGTGCATAGTGTGTGAAGTTTTTTATGGGGCACATAGGGTGTCACCTACAGAGGGTTTTTATGGGGAGTCTCAGTAGGGCTCATGGAGTGTGACCTTCAGAGGGGTCTCTGTGGGGGGCATGGTGTGTCTATGAGGCACATGGGATTTTATATGGGTGTTTCAATGGGGCATTTCGGATGTCACCTTCAGAGGGTTTTCTGTAGGGTGTCTCTATGGGGCACTTGGGGTATCACCTTCATAGGCTTTGCATCGGCCACCTATTGGAGGTCCCACTGGTGATGTCATCCTTGCCAGCGACATCTGCATTTGGAGACCAGATGTGATGCAACCAACTCCAATAAGAGGTTCAGTGTGCCCCAGAAGGCTTTTTCAAGCATGAAAAGTCATGCTTTGGAGTTCTGGTCTTGCATTCCTGGTTCCTTCATTCCACCAGACACCACTGCAAATACCAATGCCAGTACCAGTATCACTGGTTGAGAAACATGCTTAAAAGCACTTTTTCTCAATCAATGATATGGTTATCACCAGTGTTACTGGAGATCTGATGGTACTCATGTCAACCCTGCATGCATGCCATCTGGCAATAAGAACAGGAATGCTGCACAGTAAACAGTAGTAGGAGACTTGGCAGGCATAAATAACTTCATGTTTTCTGTGCTAAAAAAAATCTGTCCCATTGACCCTGAACGTCCTACTGGTGTTTGTTGTGTCCCCACCCAGAAGTAACTGGTGATGATGCCAGTGGTACTTCAAATAAGTGAACTGTGTGAAGTGGTATTCTGGAGGACAATCAATGAGAAACAGTGCTTTGGTGGTTAATTCTTATGTTAGCTCAATGGCAGGAATAACACTCACACGCAGAGTGAATTCAATTTTCTATATACTTTGTAAAGCATAATGTCAATAAAGTGGCCATTTAAAATAAGTTGTATGTTTAGTTTTTAAAGTTGTGTGATTCTTCTCTGTAGACAGTTGAAGATGGTTGAGTAGTGGGATCTGTGCATGTAGAAGTAGATTTATACAGTATGTACAGTTTCCTTTCTGGCAAAACTGCTTTGGGATTTGTAGTGTTTCAAAAACTTCTGAAAAATCTACTAAATAGCTGGTGATAGTGGGACAAAACAAATACAGTATATATGTACACCCTAAAAAGGGAAGGCTTTCTCAGTGCACTTTCAATTCAGTAAGAAGCTAGTGCCTCTTTCCAGTTTTATAAGAGTTGACCTTGTAAAAATAGTATGTTTATGTCCTATGAATTGGATGCTTTGTTGCTTTCTTATGCATGTTGGCATGGTAAATAAATGCCAATATGTTCCATAGAGTTTATTCTGTGTTTAAGATAATAGTCTCAGGCTACAATCCAGAGTAACTACACCGATGTAGTTACGGTGCCACCTATGGGAAATCTATGGGAAATGCATAGAGGAAACCAGAGTAAGTGCTTCTTACGTCTTCCCATAGTTACTCTGGATTGTAGGGTCTGTGTGCGATCCTAACCAAATTTCCAGCACTGAGAAAAGAGCAATGCAACTCTAAGGAAAGGGAACAAACACTACTTTATCTTGAGGAGGCTTCCATGACTGCCCCCCAACTGCAGTATGCAACATGTGCCCCATGGGCATAGCTATGCCAGTGCTGAAAAGTTTGTTAGGATTGGTCCTCAATGTCCTAAAAGCTGTACCTAGTATGTCGTTTATGCAGATCTGAGCTTGAGGGTGACGTGAAGTAAGGCCTTGTCTAACTTTCTTATATTTTGAGTGCTATTGGCTTTTTATATTTCTTGTGGTTTTATCTTTGGTTGTCTCTTCCTTTCGGCATTTCCCTTTTGAAGTGTATGATCGCAGGTGCTTCCGTTGTGTTTTATTATTTCTTTCAGTAGAATAGATATTGTTTCAGCTTTCTGTTTCATGAGTTTGAAACCATGCTGAACATGTTTCTTCTTTGTGAAACTGATTAACTTGGCATCTCTTTCATGGTTTTCTGAAGAGATACCTACATGCCCATGTTATTGGCATCCTGTATAGGATGGGGCTAGCTGACTGATGGGGCATGCTGACAGATTCACATAACCCACCACTATGAATTTATGTATCTTTGCAAAGTGTAATAATAGTTTTAAAAAAACAAAACCAATGTTTAGCAACCACCATCTTGACTTTCCTAAATTGAGGGTTGTGAGCAAACAGGATGGGCATTATCATATTTGATGAGTGATGTCTGATTTGTGTCCACACACAGCACTGCATGTTGGTACAATTACCTTCTTCTGCCTGCTATTTTTTCAGTATGGTGATGCTGTAGACCTGCACCTATTCCTTTAAGTCACCAATGCAGGAAGCATACCGTATTTGCTCAAATCTAATGTGCCACTGAATCTAACGCGCACCCTATACTTATAATCAAAATACTGCATTTACACAAATCTAACAGCCTATCCTCCATAACAATCTAACCCAGGCTTTCGTGCTTTGTACGCAGCGCCGAGCACGATACCATAGTCTTTCAAGATTGATGGAGGCCTGCTTTTTAAATTAAACATCAAATCTAATATGCACCTTGATTTTGGAGACTAAATTCAACTGGAAAAGGTGAGCATTAGATTCGAGTAAATACAATATTTCAGATATATGTTTCAGACTGCTCCAAGTTTGTTGCAACTAGTTCATGATCTTCTATATATATAAAACTGAAAAGTCACTCATTAACTCACTCACTCATCAACACCCAGCCAAAACCGCTGGGCCTAGAAGCGTGAAATTTTGGGTGGGTGTTCCTTCCATGACGGAGGGAGTCACTAAGAACCAGTTTTTGGAAATTCCAACTGGAAGGGGGTGAAATGGGGTGCAACGTGTTTTCCTCCCTTTACTTTCTATTGAAGAATCCCTGACTGAGTGATGCTCTGCCCAACCACTGGACCTAGAAGTGTGAAATTTGGGGAAGGTGTTCCTTCTGTGACATCATCACCCACCAAGAACCAATGTTGAGAAATTTAACCCTTAAGGGGCTGAAAAGGGGTGCAACGAGTTTTTGTCCTATTCTTAACAGGGAAGACTGACCAACATCCATCCAGTTTGGTGCTTGGTGCCTGATGTACTGTGGGGGATGTTGTTCGGAAGGAGATGATGCACATGGGGAGGTGATGTGCTTAAGGGGAAAGTTGCGCATGGGGGAAAGTTGCACATGGGGGAAAGTTGCACATGGAGCATTTATGTGCGGTGGTGGGGTGGCATACAGGGGGATTCTACTCCCGCAAGGCAAGTACGTTTTTGCTAGTATGTAATAAATGAACAATGCAAGTTGACATTGCTAGTCCTCCAGCGTTTTGGGAAGTCAAATATTCTGTCCTAGAGAGTGAATCCTAAATTTCAATATAGTCTCCTATTTGTGTGATTAAAACTGATGGGATTCTTCAGGTTAGCAATCCTAACTTGGAACAGGCAGTCAGGTGTGCTGTATCCATTGAATGTTTTGGGCAGCTAGTGGCTTTTTTGCCCTTCAAAACTAATATTTACCTTCAACTGTATTACTTGGTCAAATGGTTCTTTCTTATGTTTCCAGTCAGCCTAACGTCCAGCTACGTTGACCTTCAATGAGTGCTTAACGAAAGATGTCCTCTGGACTTACAGAAGAGCAAAAAAGGCAGATTGAGGTGAACAGGCAGAAGGCTCTAGCGAAGAGAGCAGAACGACTGGCAGCTTTGCAGAATGACTCTGTTAAGAAAGGGCCATGCTTGTCGAGTTCAACTAGCTGTCAAGGAAGCCTGCAGCAGCCTTCAAAGAGAGAAAACTATCACATCAGCCTCTCTAGCCATGAACTTAAGGACTCTAGCAGCCATGTAACCACAAAATCTCTCCAAGTGCACCATTGTAGCTCACAACAACAGGCAGCCACTTTTGGTGGTGCCCAACAGAAGGACCTAGGCCGGCAACTGAATAGTGCTAAGCAGTCCTTGCCAGTGGGCGAGAGTGATCCTGACTGGTGCTCTTCTGATCATAGTGCTCAGCGGCAATCAGGTCAGGCAGTCCCTCACAATTCAAACACGTATTGTGAGGTAATGCAAAACTGCCAGCCTAGATTAGATACCAATGTAAAAATTAAGGACTTACAAACTTGGGGCAAGTCCAACAGTGGACATGGTGGCGTCAAACACACACCATCACTTAGCGCAAGTAGCACAATCTTATTCAATGGTGAAACTCAGGCAGGAGCAAAAAACTATGTTTGTGAACCGTTTGCCACAAAAGAAGGCAGTAGCACATTGCAGTTCTATGACACAAGACCCTCTTTCACTTCTATGAAGAAGGAGGGCAAGGGACAAAAACCGGTTGTCCCTGGAATTGCAGACAATGTATCCAAAATGCCAGTACAGAGTAAGGCACACAGTGTCCTCAAAGGGAAATGTGTGAAGCACTCAGAAGATCGATTTCGTGTTGAGATTGGATACAATGCAAAACTTATTGAAAAGTTCAAGAGCTTACCAAGTCGAAATTATGGTAAGACAACTATGCCTCTTATTTGTTCACTTACTATAGACACCCATCAGTCAATTTCATACATAAGTTGAGACAGGTTTTGAGACAAGTAAAAAAAAAGAATTTTTATGACCCTCGGATAAGTTCAGGTTAAATTTAGGAAGTGTCTGACTGTAATTTTATATAATTTTACTCAAGGGCAGATCCTGAAAAATAACGTACCAGTAATTGTCACCTAAAAACTGTTCAGTTTTTAAGTTATTAAAAATATAGTAAAAGATCTAAGAAACATTTTTATTCCTTTACTTTTAAATTCTGGTCTTCACAATCTTTTTATAAACACTGTCAGCATAAGTGCACTGTAAACAACATACCAGTAGAATACCGTAATTAATTAAATCCTTCTTTAAGGTGCCTGGTGTAGTAAGCCAGAAACTCAACATATAACATACAACCTATAAAACAGAGAGAGAGAGAGAGAGAGAGAGAGAGAGAGAGAGAGAGAGAGAGAGAGATGCAACAAGGAATTTGTTGGTCATTTTAGCATGTGGTTAGGGACTGCACAAATAAACCAAAACTGTTCTAAAAACTTCTTCTGCATGGGAACCTTATAAGTTAAACACCATCATGGTTCTGAATCTTTTTTGACCCCACCCTGAGCCAAGGCTGACAATAAAGGCACCCCTGTATGGCTGATACAGTCTGAAATAATAATTGAGTAGGAGTTTGAGTGTAAATGGATCTTGGGCTTTGTGAACACATAAGCAAGATCTTTTGTTACCCCAAATGACTTAAAAATTCTGCCTTTTCAGATCCTGCAACAAAGATGTGGAATTTCCATCTGGAAGACTATAGCAATCTCAGTAAGTAATCAGGACTGTCAAGGTGTTCCTTAAAACATTTTGAATATTCAAGATGAGATAGAGAAATTTGGACTATATAATCTATTGGGATATTATGAGTACTGAAAATTAATTAGTTCTGCAACACTTTCTTAATAGTTGAAAGAAAAATGCCTTTTGTTCAGATGTTGAAATTCAGGTGTATACATATAGACACCCAGCTTTCTCACACAAGTTTTTGAAAAGGGAGTTCAAGGAAGATTACTGTGTTTTGGGGGAAAAGGTACATTTTTAAAAAGTGATTTCGAACCTATCGGTGAGTTTTGGGGAGAGGTTTTGCAGTTGACAAAGAGGCTTTTTTGGAACACATCAATAACTGAATGTACTGAACACCAGCAAAAATTGAATGTACTGAATGCCAGCAAAAATTTTTACTCTCCAAGTGTAACTCAGCTGACAAAGGAAAAGCTCTGCTGAGCTTAAAGAATAACTTTAGACAGTGAAGCCTCTGCAGTTGCTTAGTGGGCAAACCTATGTACTGACGTCTATTTCTTAAAGTCTCCTGTGCTCCCCCTATTTGTTCTTTTTACTTTTTTTGTTTCCCCGTAGGGCACTGATGTATAGTTTTCTTAACAATTTGTTAATCTTTCTCTTGTAAAACTGTTTTTATCTCAAGTGGAAGCAGCAGAGCAAATTCCCTCTGTGACTTTGACTCCACTGGAAGGGATGGAGTCGACCACCAGGACCATCGAATCATCTTCTGGTAGCAGAAGACTTTGCTTGAAATCCCTTCTGCAGACATGTGCTGGTTGGCAGAAACCATCCGCAACCACCAGGGGGAAATGTGTGCTGATCTCATACTCCCGGTTTGAAGTAGAAATTGGCTATGCTGCTGATGTCATAGGGATATTCAAACAGGTGAACTCTAGGAATTATGGTGAGTAGTTGATGCCTTAATGTCAGTGTGCTCTGGGCAGTGAGTTACTTTTGATGCCATTCTTTTTCCTTCTTAGGGCGCAATCTAGAGTAACTATGGGGAGTCCTTGCTCCGGTGTTAGAACAACTTACTCTGGATTGCAATATGAAGTTCCCATAGGTTTTCACTAGGTAGTGTCTCTTATGTGCTCCTGTAGTTACTCTGGATTGTAGGGTTATTTTCTTTCCTGTTACTTTTTGCAGTGGTTCTAGCCAAGAGCAGAGAATTGGGTCCAGTGAGTTAATCCTAGTCCTATCTTGATCAGTATTCCATCAAAGGCATTTTCAAATAGCATGGTGTTTGTGGTCTAATTTGCTTACTTATTATCCTAGCCATTTCAAAGCTTTCCCTTGAAAATATGGAATTGCTTCTTGGATGCTTTCCAGTAGCTAATGGCTGTCTTGTCAGGCAGCTAACATCATCATCATCATGACAAGTAAGAAGAGAGGCATAGGTCTGAGTAATCCCTGTTGTTTCTAACCGTCATCTGAAAGAATCTTTTGCATCTTGGTATCTTGACACATAAATGTAAAATCATGGGGCCAATCAAAAGGATAAAAAATCACGACAACTTATGGCCATATGTAGCTTTATCTGCTCTTTGATACCTTAGACCAGGGATAGGCAACTTTTGTATCCTCAGGGCCCCTTATCAGTGGTGTATTTTGCTGTTACACTGGCCATATCATTAGTGGTCAGATTTTCTTGCCCCTCGTTTAACTACAAGTTTATTGCCTTTTCTTCCTTGCTGCTTCTTATGCCTGGAACTCTGTTTCATTCTTCCTTTCCTCCAATTGGATGCAGGGGAGGGGGCCAGGATGCAGGTCTTTTATTGTTTTGTGTTCTCCCTGAACCATTTAGTGCAGTGATCCTCAACCTTTTTGGCCTCAACCTTTTCAGTTCTGTGGGGAAAATAATTTGCAGGAACTAGCCCAGGGGTGGGGGGAGAGTCCTGCCTCTGGCGACCTGGAGGGAGGGCTTCCCTCCTAGAGCACAGCACAGCTGTCCCCAGCTGTCAACCCCATTATAATAAATAGAGATATTTCTAGTTTACTGTGGATAGGATTGCAGGTGAGAGCCCAATTTCTCAATGCATGTCTACTCAGAGCAGGGATTTTCAACCCTTTTCCGTGCAGGATGCATTGAAAATGCACAAAGCCATCCTCATTGACAATTGTGGGACTTATTTCTGAGTAGAAAGGCATTGGATTGGACTCTGAGGCTGCAATCTTATCCGCGCTTTCCTAGGGGTACACTCCCCTGACTACAATGGGACTTACTACCAAGTAGATAGGCATAGGATTGGGCTCTGGCCCTACAATCCAGAGTAACTACGGGAGCATGTAAGAGACATTACGTGTACCCATAGTTATTGCACCACCAAGTGAAAACCTATGTGAAGCTTATATTGCAATCCAGAGCAAATTGTTCTTACACCAGTGCAAGGACTCCCCGTAGTTACTCTGGATTGTGCCCTGAGGCTGCAATTCTCTGACAGGAAGACGTACTTAGAGGAGTCCTCTTGTGGACTGGTCAGGCAGCTGCCAAGGACCACCAGTGGTTCCCAGACCGGGTGTTGAGAAACCCTGATTTAGTGGGCCACTGTGAGATACAGGAAGCTGGACTAGATGGGCCTTTGGCCTGATCCAACAGAGATCTGATGTTCTTTTGCTTCTTCAAAACCCACCATGTCCAAGATGCCTTTTAAAGAGTCCCTAAGGGCCCAATCCTGAACTGTGAATGCTGACTCACTGCTGGTATGAATTGTCACAAAATGTGCTATTAGAAAAGTTTCCAAGGAATAGGCTAAGCAATGATAATACGTAATAATAATAATTTATATACCGTATATAAAACTGAAAAGTCATGGACTGACTGACTCACTAACTCAATGCCCAGCCAAAAACGCTGGGCCTAGAAGTGTGAAATTTGGGGTGGGTGTT
The DNA here is from genome assembly GCA_030015325.1 of Cryptoblepharus egeriae. Taxonomy (NCBI): domain Eukaryota; kingdom Metazoa; phylum Chordata; class Lepidosauria; order Squamata; family Scincidae; genus Cryptoblepharus; species Cryptoblepharus egeriae. The sequence continues at coordinate 61,708,625 of JAREYC010000001.1, read as the reverse complement.
CCTTCCATGATGGAGGGATCCGCTAAGAACCAGTTTTCGGAAATTCCAACAGGAAGGCGGTGAAATGGGGTGCAATGTGTTTTCCTCCCTATACTTTACATTGGAGAATCCCTGACTGAGGGATTCTCTGCCCCAACCCCTGGACATAGAAGTGTGAACTTTGGGGAGGGTGTTCCTTCTGTGACATCAACACCCACCAAGAACCGATTTGGAGAAATTTAACCCTTAAAGGGGTGAAAAGGGGTACAAAGTGTTTTTGTCCTATACTTAACATGGAAGACTGACTGATCAACATCCAGCCAATTTGGTGCCCTCTGCCTGATGCACTGGGATTGAGAAGGCACTGGGTGGATGGTGCACATGGGGGGATGTTGTGCAAGGAGTGATGTGCATGGAGGTAGTTGTACATGGGGGTGTTGCAATGGGGGATGGTGCACACGGGGGGATGTTGTTGAAGGAGTTATGTGCATGGGGCAAAGCTGTGCATGTGGGTGTTGCAATGGGGGCATGGAGCATATGGGAGGCATGATGCACATGGGGGATGTGAGGGATATGAAATGCATGGGGGTAATGCGAATTGGGGGTGTTGCAATGAGGGATGGTGTTCATGGGGTGTTGTTGTGCGTGGGGGGATTGTGCGCATGTGGAGATGATGTGCATGAGGAAATGTTGTGCAATGTAGGGATGGCACCAGTGGTGGGCTCCAGCAGGTTCGCACCTACTCTATAGAACCGGTTGTTAACGAGAGATAGGACATATAAAGTTTTAAAATAACCATTTAAAAGTGGCTGCCAGATGGGCAGAGAACCGGTTGTTAACTTATTTGAATCCCATCACTGGATGGCACACAGGGTGGATGACGCACGGGAGAGGGGTATTTACTCCCACAATGCGGGGGGTATTTTACTCCCACAACGTGGGTACTTCACTCCCACAATGCGGGTCCATTTCACTAGTAATAATAATAATATGCAAAATAAAGTTGGCACTGTCTTACAGTAATGGCTTTATAGTTATAGAGCACATCTGCTCAAGCATAACCCTTTGTACCAATTCTTACATCTACATACCATTTACAATGTCAATCAGAAACACACAGCATTAAACTACAATCCATTGTTTTTCCTACACACTGAAAATGCTTTCAGTAGGATTTCCAGGAACCACATAAAAATGCTTCACTTTCCATTGACATCCATGCCCTATCCATTCATAAAAGTTTTTGGGTTGAAATCCAAGTACTATATAGAGAACACTGTACAAATTCTAGGATATATGTATTAAATACACATTTGCCTTTTTTATTTTGATAGTGCAGACCAAAAGCCTTCAGGCAAGTCTGAACAACCAACCTTGGAATCCATTGTGATGGATTTCAAAGTGAATTTGGACGGCAGGCTGAAATTGAATTGATTTGTATTATTGAACTTCCATTATGTAAATCTTCCATTGTACATTCCATTATACCCTATGTGAAACTGAACACAAATGAAATAGATCAATTTATGCTGAATCTCAGATTTAACATTGTGGGGAGATTATTTTTTTCCATTGTGTATGTCAGGAACTGTACAATTTACACTGGAGTTTAAGATGGTTATTTATCTTGTCTTTCCAACATCTTTTGACATTTGCTTATTTCTTTGATTCTTACAGATATGCAGTCTAGGAAATGGAATTTTCTTCTGGAGGACTATCTAACACTAAGTAAGTAATTTGTTAACTCGTGGGAAGGTTATTCATTCAAACCTTATTTCTTGGAACCTCTTAAATAGAGGTAGTTGACGTGGTTGTGTATGTCTACTTTGGTTCTTCTGCAGTTTTGCAAAGGGAATTAAATATATTTATGGCTTTCACTTCTTTTATGAAGACTTTATAATCTTCATATTAAGAGTTTGTCCATGTGTTATTTAGAAATTCCTATTCCTCAGAGACTAAATTTTTGGTATCCTCAAAATAATTGCATCTGCAGGAGCAGTAGGTCAATAGCAGGTTCCCTGCCCAACTTCCTGCAGTTGCTCTTATGTAGTGATTTGATCAGTTTTATTCAGCTTCAGAATTCTGTTTCTTTTATCTACAGTATTTATCTACAGTATTTATTCTGCTTTTCAACTAAAAAGTTCACAAAGCGGTTCACATGAAAATGGAAAAATAATAGCTAATTAAAAGCTAATGAGCCCCTGTCCCAAAAGGGCTCACAATCTAAAATGCAAAAAAGAACACCAGCAGAAGCCACTTGGACAGACATTGCTGGGGTGTGTAGGGCCAGTTTCTCTCCCCTTGCTAAATAAAAGAGGAACACCCACTTGAAAGGTGCCTCTTGCTCAGTTAGCAGGGGTTAACTGAGGGGTTAACTTTTCTTTTCTTGTTTGTATTTACAACTTATACCAGCCTCCAGGGGTGCACAGAGCTCTATGACAGCCTCCACATGCTCCCCATGCTATAGAAATGCTCTCAATCTGCACTGTTTTGTTGCTCTCTGCCATGCCACAAAGCCTCTGGATGTAACTTTTGGTTCATTCCAGAAGTTGCAGGCACAGACTAGAAATTGTCCCTGGTCTTTAAGTGATTCAGAGGTCAATGGAGGCCAGTGTGGGTCACAGGACTGATGTGACCTGGAAGCACCCTTTGAAGTATCCAAGTAAGGCTTTGTAGCACAGCAGGGAGCATCAGTTAGTAACCCACCGCCTAGTGGATTCTGCCCCACCAGTGAATTTCCACAGTCTGGGATACATTGGATAAAGGCATTTCTTTTGAATGAAATGCAGTCTTCTAATCTGGACTTTTAATATCTTATTTTTAAAGACAACTGTAATTGCCTTCTACTTTAATCCAAACTATTTTACCTATTTACTTGCTTACTCAATCCTCATAGGAAAAAAGGTCATTTGGGGATACAAAGGCACTTTTTGGATGAATCACTCAAATTGAGAATCCTAATTTTCTAGGGCTGTCTGCAAAATAGCAACAATAGTGTAATTGTGGCAATTTGCTAGTTTATAATTCTGGCAACTTTTTGAGTCTAATTGTCTAGGGGCTCCATTTCAGGAGGGGGAGGCTTCTATCCTTATTGGAAGAGCACAGATTAAACTGAACAACGTCTCTCACGAGTACAAATAGAAATCCTTTCGTATATTTATATGCTTTCAGAATGAAGGATTTGCCTCAGTAGCAGGGGTCTAATCTGCTGCTTCTGTTCCTGAGATAACTGGAATTAAATGTGGCAGTCTGTGGCTATAGTCAATGCCAGGGCTCTTATGATAAATGGAGAGAATGCAAATTTGGGTAGTCAAGTATATTTGCGCTGTCAAAATTATCTTCCATTTTTCTTGTTTTTCATATTTCAGTGATGCTCCTTAAAAAAATAAATAAAAATAAATACAGTATTTGCTTGGAGAATTAGGGAGATTTATATTTGTTTGTTAGGTGTGTTCTACAGTGTGTAACATGATTGTTGTGTTGTGGAAAATGTCAGGTCAGCACTAGGCTTAAAATGTTTATTGGCCTGTTTTGAATTCAGAGTCTTAGGCTGCAGTCCTAAAGACACTTTCCTGGGAGTAAGACCCATTAAAACAATGGGACTTTCTTTTGAGTAGACAAGGTTAGGATTGTACTCTTAATATTCAGGAATTTTGTGTTTGAGTGAAAAATGGTTAGCCGTGTATCATCTCCAAGCATTTTCCGTGAGTGCTGAAAGGATTTCAGGATTGTGCATGTTTGCATTACAACGGGAGGCAATATCAATGGATCCCATATCCATGGATTGTTATCTGTGAATTAAGTCTGGGCTGCCACAACATGTGCATCCACCATACTCACTTGCAAAGGGAAGTCTGAGGCAGGCAAAAAATGCTTCTTTTGATTTCTCAGAGAAGCCCAAATACCTTATTAGGGAGACATGGGGAAGCCTTGAAGGGGAACTCCCTTGCTTTAGGAGGTAGAGGCAGCCCTTGAAAGGCCATGGATAAGGGAGCACCTCCCTCTCTCTCTCTCTCTCTCTCTGTGTGTGTGTGTGTATGCATGGTTTACTTAAGTTTATATTGTAAAATCAATTTTATTTTGCAAAAAGTGTAATAGTGGTGTTTTATTCCTTTAAAAATGAAGCACAAGAACTTTAAAAATATTCCCATGCTTAAATATTTAAGCATGGATTCTTTAGGGACATATGTACGGGTCCTTTTTGTGGACTTCAGCTCAGCGTTCAACACTATTGTTCCATCATTCCTCTATTCTAAACTGATCCACCTTAATGTATCTGCTCCTATCTGTCAGTGGATACTTAACTTTCTGACGGTCAGGAAGCAGCAGGTGAGGCTGGAGAAAATTACGTCTAGTACTCGAACTATCAGCACAGGAGCTCCTCAAGGGTGTGTGCTCTCCCCATACACTAAGTCTGTACACTAAGTCTGTACACTAAGTCAACTAGGCACAAGGACAGTTTTTTTCCTTGTGCCATTAAATTGCTGAACCATCAACTTTGCTGAGGGACTTTTGGAAATACTGAAGTAGTGTTCTATCTGATGTATGCTCTGTATGTATTGTTTGATATTTGTGTGTTGGTGTTTGTATGTCTGCAGCCGTTGCCGAAGTCAAATTCCGGGTATGGAGTTCATACTTGGCCAATAAATCTAATCTAATCTAATCTAATCTAATCTAAATATAAGCATTAAATAAACGTTATGTATATAATGTAAATATAAAATACCATTTTTACTCAGATCTAATGCTCACCTTTTTCAGCTAAATTTAGTCTCCAAAATCAGGCTGCATATTAGAGTCAATGGTGCTTTAGATTAAATGCAGTATTTTTATTATAAGTATAGGTCAGTATTTAGTTTAACAGTTTGTTCTGTTTTAATAAAAAGGTAGCAAAGCACGTTTGTATAAAGTAGTGCAATGAGATAAAAACCATAACAAACCCATTGTTATACTGTATTATTATTGTCATATTACTCATTGTTTAATGCAGTAAAATTAAAATTTGCAGCTGCGCATTACAATCACCAGTAAACCTTTTTTGTTTTATGTCTTTTTAATTCAGTGTGCATTAGATTTGATGGTGCAATAGATTCGAGTAAATGCTGGTATATACTGCACCATTGAAATATAATGGCCTAAGGGTCTAAAACATTTGTGTGCTAATTCAGGTTTGTAAATGAATTGTCATTCCTTAAACATAGATGTACACATACATCTCTCTTGCTTCTGCAGTTGAACTTGTAAGGGGCCTTCCTTCAGTGGAGGTGGAACCACTGCCCAAGCCAGTAATACTAGCCTTTGCCACTCAGTTTAAGAAATCTGTCTCGAAAGCTGAGGATGTCCCTGAAGCAGACCTTTCAGGAGTGGATCCTGAACTTGTGAACAACCTCATGACTTTTCAGAGAGAAGGTGTGAAGTAAGTAATTTTTTCAGGCTTTAGAGAAACTAGCCCTTTGCTTAATGGATTTGTGGCACTTCCTTTCAATATCCCTTCCTTCCTGTTTTCTTTCATGACATGTCTTTGCATCTCATATTATTGGGCCAAGAAGTGGGTCTCACAGGGCTTTTATAATGGCATATGAAACAATGCTGTGAATGGATTGTGTCCATTATGCTATTACTCAAATTTAGTCCTTTTTGAAAAAGAATGGTGATATCTCAGGACAGCGCTGTCCTCAGATTCAAGATATGTACATTGGTTCCTACACACTGTTGTTTGGAATCTGCAGAACCTGAATTACTCACATTCTGACAAGTGATCTGCTTCATTTCCCACTACAGGAATTGGAAACTGCAGTAGTTAACTGGGAGCTTTTTCAAGAGATCCCTGACAAAGGCAAGGGTGGTCTGTGAACACTGATCTCTCTTGGTGCATAGGCTTTTACTAATAAGAGACAGGTTCACATGGAAGCAGTCATGCTTGCTTAGTACTTGTTTTAGGGATCAGTAGTGAAGCATAAGCATTTCATGTTAACTTGGCATAACTGGGATTAGGATTGCATCCTCATTCATTCATATAATATATTCATTTATGTAAATGTATTAAATTTGAAATGTAAATTAATTCTTTTCTTCCCAGTCCCCAAAACAGTGTAAGAAACATGATGTGGCCCTCCTGCCAAAATGTTACCCATCCCTACTCTCGACAAATGCTCCAATCCTAAAGACTCTTTCCTGGGAGTAAGACCTATTAAACATAATGGGGCTTACTTTTGAGTAGACATGGTTAGGATTGTGCTTAAAGTGTATTTATTGTGGGACTGGAAGCCATTACCCAAAAACTGTGTCTGTGTATGTTTTCCTACAGTTTTGCAATCTCTAAGGGAGGCCGGTTACTCCTTGCTGATGACATGGGCTTAGGGAAAACCATCCAGGCCATCTGCATTGCTGCTTATTATCAAAAGGAGTGGCCATTGCTGGTGGTCGCCCCTTCCTCAGTGAGATTTACTTGGGCAGAGGTAACGTCTTTTTTCCCAGATAATCTTTTTAATTATCTATCTTTAGTTTGCATGTATTTTCTGAGGGATGCTTCAATACTTGATGCAGGCAGACCAATGATCTGTCTTGGTATAAGACAGCTTGCTGTATTCATGTGACTTTACAAGCATTGAATAAACTGTTAACAATTTTTTAAAGGTAGCTATAATCTTTAGACCACAAAGATGCACAAGGGTTTTTTTATATAAAATACTTACTTAGCTTCCCTTACCCTCTCTTTTCTTGTTGCTCTAGGCTTTCCACAGGTGGCTTCCTTCCTTGAGTCCTGATAGCATCAGTGTTATAGCAACAGGCAAGGACTGCCACTTGGCAAGACTGATAAATGTTGTCAGTTTTGACCTTCTCAGTAAGATGGAGAAACAGATCAAAACCACCTTCCAGGTTGTGATTATTGTAAGTAGCACATCCTGCTGAGAAAAGGCAGGTGCTCTCAATTTTGATAGGTCATTCAAAGGCAGAGATGGAAACACCTGTTCGGTGCATGGAGTCAGGCTAGACATGAGATGGAAGGCTTTTTAATCTAGAATAATTTATATGTTAAAACTTGTTTGAATTTAATGAATGTCGGATGGGTCACGTTGCGGTTTGAACTGCACAGCATCCTGGATGAGCTATGTGACCGCTGTGTGGAAATTATAATGAATATCTCTGGTTAAGCATGTTACAGTATGTGTTAAAAATGTGTTGTTTGGAATCATCCAGCAGTTTCAGGAGATGCTCCTTGGCATTTTCAGAACACCAAAGTTCCTGTAAGTGTTCTCAACTTCAAGTGTTCCTGCAACCGCAGCTGAAGTTACCGAGTGCTCTGCTGTTGTGTTGCTGATCCTGCATATCAGAAGCAGTGAGATGTTCATTCAGTACCATGGTGTGGGTATAGCAAGCATAAGATGTAAAAAATAAAATCAGCGTTTACAGATTGTATCTCCACATCCACATTTGATTCCAAGAACCTGTGTAATTCACTATTTATACAAAGGCAATTAGTTACTATGGTAAGAAGGCAGGCAATGAATCCAGTTCCCTTTCAAGTGGCTGCTGTCTGCCTTGCAAAGAGTTGTGCTCCTGCGAATTTGCAAGCAATTTCAGCTCAGAGCAATTCACTTGGGGAGGAAGGAGGGGCTCAGCTGAACAGAAATTGAAAGTTCATGAACTTTTAAGATAAACTTAATTACCTGCCACATTGCTATAATAAGCAGGCTGAGAATAAGAAACCATTAATTGCTCCTTAAGTGAAGCTTAAATTCTCTCTTCTATGCAATGGTTAAAGGTAGAGGCACACTGTCTTCCATTCTATATGGTCACCCTGTTTCACAACAATGTTTTGATTTATTATCCTGTCTACATAAAAGCCTTGATTTATGCGAGGAGTGGCCACACATTCTGTATCAATCAAGCAGGTTGAGGGTTCTATTTCCATGTGTCTCTGGGGCAGAAAAGGCTGAGGAAGAGAACTGTCAACGTTTCATTCACAATTGTTATTTGTACCTGTCTCTAGGACCAGGACCTGTCTAACAGGCCAGGCTGATAACAGGCTGGGGGCAGCCTGAGGTGACAAAACAGGAGGAGGGCCATTGAGGTGACAAAACAGCAGTTGAGAGGCTGGAAAGGGGGATGGATTTTACTGATATAAATAATATCAGAAAAATCCTATATATAAAATCCTATATATAATGATATAAACGTTGTTATATTGTATCTCCGCAAGCAACTGCTGTGGGCTGTCACTTTTTTTTATTGGAAGCTCAGATTCTCCTTGCTTGTTTTTCCCCTGAGGTCAACGGTAATTGACAAAAATCTACAGTTGTTAATTTGTACATGGAATTCAGATGGTAGCATCGCCTTTTAAAAAATCTTTTGTAGAATCCTACCTATTGTAAAGTCCCAGCTTGCAAAATCATCATGTCACATTTCTGACACTAGTTCTAATTCTTGGAAGCAGGTCCTCCTGATCTAAACAGAAATGTACTTTTCATGTAAAAGTATTTGGGGGGAGTAGCCAATGTTTCTCTACATGTTTGCATGTGCCTAATGTAGAGATGCCTGAAGCACAAGAATCAATTAAGGTCCTGAATCCAAGTAACCTTTTATAGATCTCCTCGGCTATTTAACTCGTAGATATCCCTGCTATTTGCTTTTTTAGGCATAGGAAAGGCATCCCAGGTGAATTCTTTGTGCTTGTGGCAACATCTTATCAGGGATTCAGAGGTGAGAATGTTGTATGCATCACTTCTGCTTTGGGTTGTCTTACAAGGTGATTGACCTTTAAAGCCTAGTAGAGCTCGCTGGGAGTATCCATGTAACAGTGATGGGAGGGGAAACCAGATCAAGTTATGCAAAGAGAGAAGGTGCAGGGTGGCCAGATGCGAAACCCAAAATTCCTACCCGCTTAAAAAAATTGTAGGACACCCCAAAAATGTAGGACATGTTAAAATAAGGTAAAACACTCATATTGCTATCCTGTGCTTAATTTCTTCTTTTTAAGTTGAAAACCTCATTGCAAGACCAAAACCCAAGGAATTTTGGCCCCCTTCGGGGAAAACCGGAGGTGTAGTCACCCTGAGAAGGTGTCATCTTGTGTTAGCAGTTGTGGATTCTCATTTTGTTTGTGGAATTCAGCAGTTCACTGCTTTTATCTCTTGTGCTAGATTTGGAGGTAAAGGCAACCTTTTCTGATTCCTCACTAGCCCTGAATTGTCATGCTTCCTGGGACCTCTCTATGTATTATAGTAGCTGTGATTAGATTTTTTCCCCTTTTAATACTTTTGTTATTGAAGTGCAGCACAAACAAAAGTTGATGATTGATTTCTTTAGAGCAACAGCCAGAGGGGACATTTAACCTGTTTCACCCATGCTGTTTTGGAACCACAGTGTCCCTCCTTGATTGCTGTTTGTTCCATATAGAGAAAAAAATACAGTACCTTCATTTTTCTTCCACTGGGCAAACATGTGCAAAAAGAAGGGTGAGTTACCTTCTCTCATTGCTTTTAAAATTTGACATACAGTGTCTGCATATTAAGTAAAATAAATAAATGTGCAACATGTAATTTGGCCTTCGTTCGTGTCCTGGATATACAGTATTTTGGTATGCATCGGATATTTTATGATAGTTGGATCTTGCATTTAAGATCAAATAGGCCTCTAACCGCAGGGTGTTCCTTTTCTCCCCATGTTTTTTCAATCCTCCCTCTGCTGGTGGCTGATATTAGCATAACATTATTGCTAACCAAAGTAGAGGGGAAAAACCCAGTATCTTAGGTTTGAAGGGGGTATATTATCCTCTCTATGCTTGCTCACCCAAATGCAACATGATGAACACATTCCCTGGGAGGGTGCCAATTTCCTCCAGTGTCATGAAGCTGAAATATGTAGCAGTCATGGAGGTATAACTCATTCCAGGAGGGAAACTATCAAATGGTATGTTATTATCTACCTGGTGAGCCTTTAACAGCAAATCCATTGGTTCCTAATTAGATTTCCTCCTTTTTGGTGTTTTTTTATTTTAACCCCTTCATTTGGGAGAGTCTGTGTGGTTTGGGAGTCAGAATTTTATTGGTGTTTAAAGTAAAGACGTGCAATGTCCAAAAAGAAATAAACAGAAATTTTCTCTTTCCTTCCCTCCGTCCCACTGCTTGTTTGACTTTGTTAGTTCATGGATCATATAACTTAATAAAGCGGTGCTGTCAACTGTCAGTTGATAGTAACATTTATGTATGTTGTTTCAAGCACTGTCTTCTGTTCTACAGTCGTAGCATCCAGAATGTTGCTGTACCCATCCTCTCCTATGCATCTTTGTAAAAAAGAAAGTCTTGACTAAGATACAGTAGGCCATTCAAATCATCAGCACCAGTTTAATTTATTTTACTGCATGACTGTGGCTTAAAGTTTTGCTCAATCTGCTTTTTATGTTTCAGGATGAATCTCATTTTCTGAAAAATATAAAAACTGCTCGATGTAAGGCTGCAATGCCGCTCTTGAAGGTGAGCGTACCAGGGTTTTCAAATTGGGGCATTATGCCATATTTATTCGATATACTTGCCTGATGTGTAACAAGTGGCAGAAATCAACTGGCAAGTGAAAGGTGTTTGTCTAAGCAGTGGTTCTCAAATGTTTTAGCACTGGGACTCACTTTTTAGAATTACAATTTGTTGGACCCACTGAAAGTGCTGTAATCAAGCAGGAAAATTGTTAACACCCCATAAGATAAAATAAAATCAATAGATAAGTAAATTAAAAATTTACAGTAAGTTTAGGTTTAATAATTTATTGAAAAAACCTTTCTAACCCTCCCAAGCAATGGCTGGTCTATTAAAAAAACCCCAAATCCCCAAAATCCCTATCTACACTTTCCCAAAGTAAGCCCCATTGACTATTATTATAAAAGCATATACTGTACATAAAAAGCAGGCCTCCGTCAGTCTTGAAAGACTATGGTATCATGCTCGGTGCTGCATACGCTGCATGTGAAGCATGAAAGCCTGGGTTAGATTGTTATGGAGGATAGGCTGTTACCCAAGCAGCAAATCCCCCCCTCTCCACGCCATTGAATTAGTCCAATGGAAAGGCAGAGACAATACGATTGGATCCAGTTGGCGTTGCAGAGCTGGGCTAAGGACAGGAGCTCACCCTGTCTTGTGGGGCCGACCCGGGTCTCGAACCCTGGCTTGCCGGTTAACAGGCACAGTGCCTTACCACTTGCGCCACCCACAGCCCATACTGTACATAGTAGTCTGATAAAAGTACAGATCTAAGTTTTCTCCTTATAAGTTATATTATTAATCAGTAATGGTTTTAATTTGGGATGAGGTTTACATGACTAACTGTTAGAAAGAAGGTGGTGCTTTCTGATGTTAAGACTATTATGCTAAAATGGTCACCTCATAGGTATGGTGTTGTAGGTGATCCTAGGTTCTGTTTGATCCTAGGTTTTGATCCCCAAGATTCTAGCTTGGGGTATGATCCAGCTCTGATACACACATATGTTTTGCATCATGTTCATGATAAACATGTGCAAATTTGACTACACACAGTAGGCAAACCAAAAACAAGGAAAATAAGTAGTTTAAATACTGTGGGTGATTCCATCCTCCATTCTACTTATTAAATACGTGCCCTAGAGGCAGCTTGAGGTCAAGCTCCCTGCTGTCCCCTTTTAAAGAGACCATAGCATTTCCCCAGATGTCTGAGATTTGCAGGGCAGTTGTAAGGATATGTAAATCTGGCTTTATATCTCACCTCAGAATGTAACTCTTGCACATGATGTAATTGAGAAAGTGGGATCCTTCCCTAGGCAATCTGTCACTCCTATCGTATGAAGGTTCTGAGGGAATGTGGCTATATTTCTGGATATGGTCCAGCGCCTCATCAGTGACATAAATGTATGTTTTTTTTAAAAAAAATCCTATTTCTCATACATAGCATATTTTCTAAGTAATATGCGATAATTTCATTTTTTATTCACATAAGCTCCACTTGAGAGCCATGTACGAAAAGAAAATTCAAAAATCCTAGCTATAGTTGTTTATGCTTGAGTATTTGAATGCTTGCAGTATAAAGGCAAGCCAAATACATAACTGTAAATTATTCCAAAGTGTCTGAGATGTTGAAATGTTACATCTTAGAAAATAAATGAATTTCCAGCTCACAAACATAGTTACAAAGTAATATGTCCAAGCAAGCAGCGCTAAAGAATAATGATCTGTCTTTATTTGCAATAAATATTGATGTCACTAACCAGCAATTAACTTGATTTATCCCAAGACCAATAGTTGCCCTATCATGTGTATTAGTACAGGTGTCGTAAATCTGATTTTTTGATATGTGAAAATCTTTGGACGAAGGATATTTAATCAACAATGTATTAATAAAGTCTCCTTTGTTTCATATTCATTTTGGAATTTTTGTTAGAGAGTCTAGAATATTGAAGTTTTGAAAAAAGTGGGGATCGTGATAATATTGAAAGCTTATATCATCTAGGCAATGAAAGCTTCTTGAGATAAAGTGATTTTTTTACAATCCATTTTCTTGCTTTCAAATATAGAATGCAAGGGAAATGATTTGTAGTGCTGTGATGTATAGAATTTTCAAGTAGCCATGTATAAAACATGGAGCTGAAGTCTGAATTCCAAGAATTTTCAGAGGTAATTACTTGTAGCAATGTCCCTAATGCCTTCCAGTGTAGTATTTTAAATCCTGCCGGAAAAGTTGTTGTTACTCTGTCAAGTAGCAATGTGTAGAGGTGTGCCTCTGCACTATTAAAAAAAAATCTTTTTTGCTGAAAGAATTCCTTTTTGTGGTCCCAGTAAATAAAATTGGATGTCCTGCACTTTCAGATTTGAAGAAACCATATGAGGAGCAATGTAAGGTCATTTTTAGCTGACAAAGAGCAGATCAATGTGACTCATATCACTGATGGGCTGGAGGGAGGTAATGACAGATTTGGGGTGAAGGGTACCATGAGTCTACCACCCTCTTTGCCCCCATCCAATCTACTGCAGATGGGCTTCCCCTATCTAGTAGATAGTGACAGTGCTCAATTCAGAGTACCCACCTGGACCAGCTTAAGTCTTTTGCACTGGCGCCAGGGTGTTGGAAACATGCCGTAAAGCATGTCTGTGACATCTGATTAGGAGGGAAGGCCTGTGCAGAGAGACAGATGACTGAAGAGCAGGAGCTGAGGCATGGACTTGGCACTTGTGCCAGATCCAAGCCCCATTCCCAGGAACCTATCATGTGTATTAGTACAGACATCGTACTCAGATTCATACCACCAAAATTGATGACGCAGATCTTAGCAGACCCATTGGATTATTGACCCAGTGGGTCTGCTAGAATGCTATCTTGCACAGGATCTATCTTGCACAAGATACATCACAGGCATGCTGGCCTATCTTTTCCAGGACAAGATAGGAGTGCACTGTCCATCTGTAGCCTAAAGTAATACAGTGCAAACACAGAATTCCCATTTCACTGAGAACAAGGGCAGAAAATGTTACCAATTTCTTCCCTGCTGGCTAAACTATATAATGACTTGCTTTATGAAATTTAAGTCACGATATGCATAACAACACTTATATAGCAATTACCAACTCTTTACTTTCTTCCTTATCATCAAGCAAAACCCTGATCTCCTGGAATATTTTGTAGGTGGCCTGTTACTAGGTTTAGAATTACACCAGCCCGGATCTCGCAAAGCCCATTCTTATGATTCTCTGGCGTACAGAGAGCCGACGTGTAGATTTTAAACATTCTGAAAACATAACAGTATCTGTCTCTCCACTCCACCCATCCAATCACTTTTTTCCTTTCAGGAAGTGGAGGCTTCTATAACATCAGATATTTCCATTTTGTTGTTGGGGTAACACACACTTTAAATGTTAAGCAGCTGACAAGGGCAGAATAAGAAGAAATGTGGTGGAAGGTTATAATTATATTTTCAGCATATTCTGCATTTAAATAATCGCCACAATGCAAAGCAGGCTAGATTGCATACTGCAGACCTCATGCTGTGAAAATAATTTAAATCCCAAGAAATTGTTGTACGAGGACAAGGAACTTTTGCACGTTCAGTAATTTTTACTTGCTGGTCGGTTTCCCCATCTATCCTTGTACACTTTTCTTCATCTGAATGTGTAAATAATTCTAGAATGTGGCTTGTGCCTTTAAGAATTAACTTCTCCTTTGGTTTAGTATGATTTTCTACTGCAGTAAAACATTTTCATGGCAAGAGCTGTGCTAAGGCTATTTGTCAGCATTATGTCTGCTAGTAGTAGTAAGCATTATCCTACTAGATGGTATGTTATGATAAAGAAAGATATCAAAATGAGTTTGAAGTTTGCAGTCTAATGAATCTGAATTAATTCAGTGAAGTAGATTGCTTTTGTTCCCACTAGGGTGTGAGAAGCCAGGAGTGGCTTGCTTTCGGGCAATTAGTAGGTTTTTAGCAAAGGCAAGGACTGATTTCCAAGCTAACCTTCCTACTTGCTTGATAACAAGATGTCTAACTGTGTTCACCTAACTTGGTTCAAGATGTTCAAGCAAAGATGAACACAGAGAACAAGAAGTTGTGGTTCATCTTTGCTTGTGATGGTGACCCATGTGATTCACCATTTATAGTATTTGTATCTCCTCCTAGGCTGCCAAACGGGTAATCTTACTATCAGGAACTCCTGCTTTGTCCCGCCCTGCAGAACTGTATACTCAGATTGCCGCTGTTAAGCCATCTTTCTTCTCTCAGTTCCATGCCTTTGGACTCCGTTACTGTGATGCTAAGCAGGTAATGTAGGTGTGTTTCAGGCAATGCGGAGAGCTGTTTGTCCTCATCCTGGGTTACCTTGGATCAAAACTACTAGTCCTTAAATAAAATGGAGAGCGCCTCCATTTATCTCTCTCCAGTAATGTCGTGTTTATTAATATTATGCTGGCATTGTTTGTTCTTTTATCTGGATGTGATTTTAAGACTCCTGGGATTTTTCTCACATTTCAGATTTTTGCTTTTGGCATTTCCGTTGTAATTGGTACTTATGTCATTATATTATAACGGGGTTTGTAAGCTGCCTTGGAGCCCCTTTTAAATATGTCTCTTTAAAAAAGGACAAAGGGCGCAGTCCAGTGTAACTATGGGGAGTCCTTGCTTTGACGTAAGAACAGTTTACTCTGGTTTGCAAAATGAAGGTTTTCATATGCAATATGCACAGGTTGCAATATGCATAGGTTTTCACTAGATGGTGCCGTAACTTTGTCGACGTAAATGTCTCTTACATGCTCCCATAGTTACTCTGGATTGTAGGGAAAATAGAAGTACTCTAAGACAGAAATTATATAAAGGTATCCCCCCAGCCCTGTATTCACAGAGATTTGTACCACCCTCCCACCATGGATACAGAAACCATGGATGTGAGGGACCTTATATAAATAGTAACCTTGCACATTTGGAATCTTTGGTTTCCATTAGAAGTGATTGAAGCATGGGTGTTTCTTGCTTAACTGAAGAACATTATGTGTAGGCAAGAAGCCTGCATACTATAGAATGAGGCTAACCAAATGTTAACAGGAAGCAGTAACTATCCTGCTTCCTATTAATGTTAGTCTCCCTCTAGCATGCAGGCTGCTCACCTGTACCTCATATTCTTCAGTTAAGCAAGGATGTTCCTTATTTCCTTAAATGCTCATGCTTCAACAGCTTCTAATGGAAAACAAAGGCAATTGATGCAGTGGGAGGGGAGGCTGGATCCAGAATAGGTCAAACCATGAACACCAGATCCACTGATATGGTAGGTAGTGCTTGTACTTGGGGGGAAAAGTCCCACTGGAAATAAAGAGACTTAAGAGAGGATGTGCACAGGATTGTGCTGTAAATCTTGCCTTCCAAAGAGGAGTCTTTGCTCCATTTAAATCTTTATACATATAATGGTTTTGCTTCTCTATCTTTTACAAGGCCTGGCCTATGACAAAAGAGTAATTCTTTGATTAACAGTGCAATCCTAAGCATATCTACTCAAAAGTAAGTCACATTGAGTTCAATAATACTTCCTCCCAGGGAAAAGTGGTTAGGATTGCAGCCTAAATCAAATTGTTGCCTGCAAATGTACCCCAAAGCTGTTCTTCCCCACACCAGAATGTCTTTCAGTCAAATAACTGAAATAACTGATGTTACAGTTTGGACCGAGACCCAGAAGATCCAGATTCAAATCTTTTCTTTGCCATGAAGCTTCCTGGGTGACCTTGGGCCAGTTACTCACTCTCATCCTCAAGGTTGCAGGGTTGTTGGGAGGACAGCAACAGGAGAAGGGAAAACTAAAGTTTTGTAAGCTGCGTTGGGCTTTGTCACTAGCATGGGAAAGTCAGGGAATGAATCAATGAATGTACAATCCTAAGTATGTCTACTCAGACAGAAGTCCCATTGTTTTCTATGGAACTTTCAGGAAAATTTGTATAGGATTGCAGCGTGAATGAATGAATGAATGAATATTTAACATATCAGAGGAAAAAACAGTGAGGAAAATCACTGAGAGAGCATGTACAGGAGAGGATTAGTGGGCATAGAAAGGTCTGAAGCAGCTTCCTCTTTTTCAGCTTGTTTGTGATCAGTAAAATCTTCCCCTCTTCTGGGAATACAGATGGGTAGATGTACTGTGTGTGGGGACGAGGACACATGGTTGCAATGGGTGTTTTGCAGCTGGAAAAGCTCAGGAAAAGCACAGATTTCCTCTCCTGAGTCTTACCTGCAGAAACCTCCACACTGATGTTGGAAGACAACCAACAGATTTGAAATGCCCAGTTATAAAAGCAAGACCTGTAATTCAGCCCTGCTGTCTTCAAAAAGGGGGTTTAAAATGGTTCTGAGATATATCAGGAGAGAACTTGTTGTAGTAGAAGTGGGCTATTCATAATATACATTGTATTATCTTCGTTAAACAAAAATTCTCAAACCTAAACAACTTGGTTTAAAAAAATAAAAGACCCCAAACAAATACTCCATTTAAAAGGAATTGATTTAGCTTAATGGCAGAAAGCCAGAAATCTCTGGCCTTGGCAATAAGCAAAGATATGGAATTAGTTTATTGGTTTTCAATTTAACTCTTTGGCACTTCTTGCTCATAAAAAAACTGGGCAACAAATGAAATGTCACCTATTCTAATTTATGAGCCAAATTTTGCAAAAGTAGATATTCTGAGGTAATTTTTCAAAGCAGTTGATGTTAATAATTGGTACTAAAAGAAGAAAAAGTGTACCCAGAGTTGCACTGATGCTCACTTGGTAAAGGTTCAGGAGTTTTTTTTTTCCAATGTGCAAGACAGCAATTAGTTCAGCCTGCAATGGCCTCCGGTCACGAAAGTGCGGCTTCCTGGATCTGAATTATGATATCCTAAGGGGTGTTTGTTGATGCAGGTGTAGCTTCATAGATGATGTTTGCACAATTGCCCACAGGTCTGGGTGTTGGCCATGGTTCTGTGGAAGTGCAGAAAGTGGCATTGAACATAGATTTTTGTTTTATGAGCATATCTGCTTCTATTAAAGAAAAATAAAAAGCAAGCAATCCTAAAGTTAGTATCTTGGAAACGTAAAGGCCATAGCATTGGAAAGCCAGAAACAAGGGGGAGCAAGATAACAAAACTTCTTTTTTGTGACTGGGACTTCGGCCTGATACCTTCTATTGAAAGTATAGAATCAATAATGCAGAATAAGGTAATATAAATTACACAAGCATACCTGATGTCTCACAGGTGTCAGTGTTTTTGGTACAGAATTTTAATTTTCTAGATAGGAATTTTAATTTTGGAGTTTGTTGGGAAAGTTCATATAGTCTTAAGTGTTGAGCTTATGTCCCTCAAAGAGCAATCCAAGAAAGCTTAAACATACCTAAGTCTCATTTCAATTCACAGACAAGATTCCTTGGTGGCAAGATTCCTATGATTCCATTAAAAGGCATAGGGTGTAGTAAAGTGAATAGTGAAAAGTGAATAGTGAAAAATACCATTGAAAAGTGGTATTGAAAAGATTGTAATTGAAATCATGTGTGATGACTGCATATGTTATTTCCTGAGGCAGACCTGCTAAGCAGTGGTCAGTTGCGTATGTCCACATGTCAGTGTTCTGACTTCGGCCTAATTGTTTCTTTCCCCAAGTTGGTGACTAAATAGGGATTGGAAGATATAACACTCCCAAAAAGGCGGGGGAATCATAAAGAAGGCACTGACTATGTACCCCAAAAAAAGTGTCAACTTGCCTAACTGGTGCACAGTTCTGGAACTCCCCACAGTTACATGAAACTACAGATAAGGGTGAATGCCACCTCCACTCTCTGGAACTAAAAGGGGGCAGCAGTATGACCGCAGCTCATTTAGAGTCTTTAATTATGTGATTTTAAATGCTTTATGTTGTGTGAATTTCATGTAGCGTCCTTGGGGATGGGATTATTCTGGATCTTCCAACCTTGGTGAGCTGAAACTTCTGCTAGAAGAATCCATCATGATCCGACGCCTGAAGTCCGATGTGCTCTCCCAGCTCCCGCCAAAGCAGCGCAAAGTGGTGGTAGTGGCTCCTGATGGCATAAATGCAAGAACAAAGGCAGAGCTGGCAGCTGCTGCAAAAGAAATGGCAAAAGGCTATAAGACAGTAAGTACAAAGTGTTGTTGGCTGAGGATTTGCTCTGCATAGGATAAGTGATGCCCTCTGTAGTGATCTGCTGCTGGTCCAGATGCTGGGTAGGAACCATTATAGCAACACAGCTTTTATGGGCAGCTTCCTTCTCTGACCGTGGCTGTAGCCTCAGACTGCAATCCTAACTCCCAGTTAGGCTGGCACAAGTCTCATGGTGGCCTGGGGGTGTTGCAAAGGTGCTGTAAGGCACTGCGACACTCCTGGGGGGCTAGTTGACATACTTATGCCACACTCCCTACACTACCACAGGAAAGGGGAGATGGGCGAGTTATGCAAACCCAAATTGGTTAGAAATGCGCCCTCCAGGGAAGAGAGAAAAGCAGAATCTACTGGGGATAACAATCAAGCCCTAGCAGTGCAAATGGTGGTGATAAGCACTTGTGTATAGCTCTTCTGCAAATTCATAGAATTTGCTGGCTGACGGGTCTTTCTAAACCTTGTTTGCAGAAACAAGAAGAGAAGGAAGCTCTCATTCTCTTCTACAACAGGACTGCAGAAGCCAAAATCTCTTGTGTCATGTAAGTTGTTTTGGAATATTGTATGCCATTCCTGGCCATGAGGATTTTATTACAGCAAAAAAAATACTGCAAGATAAGATTGCAACAAAATCAAGTTCAGGGATAATGCAATGCACATTAAAACACTTATGCATTCTGGTAATGGCATCTGTACTGAACCAGCCCAGTGGTCTATTCAGGTATCTTCAAAATGGGATGTTTAGACAAGTACTGTATTTTAAATCTATTCAAAATGGAGTGAGATAAGATGAATTTTTGTTTTGGTTTAGCTGAAAGCAAGCTGTTTTTATGTTTATTTTTACACTGCAGTAATTGCGTTTCAGTGTGGTGACATTTAACAGTAAAGATGATATTGTTTCGGTAGGAATAAATTCATCCAAATATCTATTTGCTCTTATCAAAAGTTTTGCTTTTTATAGTCTGTAATTTTTTGAAATACATGGGAAAGTTTGAGCACTAAAAACAATCACATTGCTGAATACTATAAACTCAGGGCGCAATCCAGAGTTACTATGGGGAATCCTTGCTCTGATGTAAGAACAATTTATTCGGGATTGCAATATGAATTTCCCATAGGTTTTATCTAGGTGGTGCTATAACTGTGTCAACGTAAATGTGTCTTACGCTCCTGTAGTTACTCTAGATTGTAGGGTTAATGTTTTCCAAACTGGGTTAGGATCGCAATCCAATTTTTGGTGGGATATAAAACGTTTTTGAAATATTAAAAAACCAAAAAACTTTAGAAGCACTTTTGCCCAGTTTGAATCTTTATCTAGAATGCTAATGTCTGGCATGCTGTGATCTCCCAAATTAAAATGCACATTTCTCAATTTCTCTAGTAATTTGTGCACTTTAGGTCATGTTCCTATGCACTTTATGGTCATGTTCCTATGCACTTTAGGTCATGTTCCCAGTTCCAACTTTTGACCTATTAGTCCCTAACTACACATTACTCTCCTGTTCATCCTTCAGGGTATCCTGGAATGACTGTAAAAGGTTTGAGGAAACAGTCCTTGAACTTCATTTTCTATAGCAAATGTTTGAAAACACACATACAGTACTATATAAAAGGTGTCTAGCAGCCTCAAGAGCACAGGACCCTGATTAGTTATTAATTTTTTTATTAATAAATAAAATAGTACTTCTTTGTAATCTCTCTCTCTCTCTTTTGGCTAGTGGGTCATGATAGATGTACAAAGTATGTGCCAGTTTGGAAAGTGCTGCTGGAACTTCTTTCCCAAACAAAATAAAAGATTAAGAACACTAATTTAGCATGACAGTTTGAATGCTTCTAGATTAGAACAGCAGTCATATTCTTGTTTATTGGTGGTATTTTTCTCTCAAAATACAGAGAATACATCCTTTATTTATTGGAAAGTGGAAGAGAAAAATTTCTGATCTTTGCTCATCATAAGCTAATGCTGGATTCAATTAGTGAGGAGCTAGAGAAAAAGGTAAATAACTTCCTGCATTTATTATTACACCTTATCCAAACAGGGAAATCTTGATCAGTTCCTGTACGATGGACATAATTTGAAGATGCCTGGCATCTCTTCACAAGGAAGGGTGGAACTATCTTTTTCATTTTTAATGCATCATGATTTTAAACAAAAAAAAATTGTTAAATTAGTGGTTGACCATAGACCCCCGATTATGGGATGGCAGAGAGATGAGAGTTGGTCAGAGAGAAAGATAAAGCAGGTCTGGGCCTGCCTAATGCCTAGATATGAGACTACTTGGAACTCTGTGTATATGATTGGAGTTTCTTGGAAGAAAGAGTTGGGTATGGAGGTAACAAATTAAAGCACTAGAGTAGCAATAGGATTAAATGAAGCCGTGTGGGATCCCAGTTTGGCATGGTAAATTTTTCAGGTTCCTGTTTTTTAGCCAAAAGACAAGTGAGGAGCATTCCCATATGACAGATGGTTCTTCATTTCTTCTCCTTCTTCTTCTTCATTTTAAGAACATTGGGTACATTCGCATTGATGGTACGACACCCTCAGCTGAACGTCAGTGTCTGTGTCAAGATTTCCAGTTCTCTGAAAAGTACTCTGTGGCTATCCTCTCCCTGACAGCTGCTAACATGGGGCTGACCCTCTCCGCTGCTGATTTGGTTGTGTTTGCAGAGCTGTTCTGGAACCCTGGGGTAAGAAATATTAGGGATTGTGAGCAGATAGGGGAAGGTTCATTGTATTTAAAAGTAGGGTACAGGGAGCCTGCTGGATAGGGAAACCAGATTGCATGAATAGAAGAAAGAGAACAGCACTGAAAATACTTTGCCTTGCCTATTTTATTGTTAGGAACTGGATAGGATCATCAGCTCTATGCCAGATACAACGAGCATTTGTTTTATTAGAACTGTCACAGCTTAAAATATGGTTAGCTATTCCCCTTCCCCCATTTTTTCTAATTGTAAATTTGATTTTGAAATGCAGGTTTTGGTCCAAGCAGAAGATCGTGCACATCGTATTGGGCAAACCAGTTCTGTTGATATCCACTATCTGGTAGCAAAAGGCACAGCAGATGACTACTTATGGTAAGAAGTGGAAGGGAATTCCACTGCTCTCATCCAGCTTTTATCCATGCAGTGTTATGTCCCTTTCGATTACCCTCATTCTCTCAGGATCATCTCGAACCTTCTAGACCTCCTAAGAAGCTTGATGTTAGAAGTTGCCTTTTCTCAGTGGGTTTCACTGGACTGCTTTCACTCAGTTTCATATCTATCATTTTGCCTCTCTGACCACAATTACTGGATTCTTTTGAAACACTCTACTTTTCAGTTGGAACAAAGTTTTGGAAAATCAGGATTTTATTTGTTGCACTTGTTATTGAAGTGCATAGTAATCCATTTTTTAAAAAAACCTTCTATCCTTTGAATTTCAGTGTGCAGAATTTTGCACTGTCAGTGCATAAATTTGATTTTGCAAAGCTCTCAGCAAGTTGGGTGAAAAAGGTTCAGAGCACTTAGACTTGATCTGACTGTACATATCTGGATTTTTTCCTCCTCTTCCCTCCTATTGATCCCTGACTATCAACTTGGAAAATAATTACATTCTTGCTTCATAAGAAACTAAGGGTGCAATCCAGAGTAACTATGGAGAGTTCTTGCTCCAGTGTAAGAACAATTTGCTCTGATTGCAATATGAATTTCCCATAGGTTTTCACTAGGTGGTGCAGTAACTACGGGTACACGTAATGTCTCTCTTATGTGCTTCCATAGTTACTCTGGATTGAAGGGTAAGAGTTGATTTATTGCCCAGATATGAAAGAAAGTTGACAATCATTTCCCCATTTTAGTTGTGAATTGCCATGCATGAAATGGTGATCAACAGAAGAAAATGCACTTCTTGTGAAGGTAGTACTAGCAGCAGTGACACACTTTCCCCTTAGAGCTCTGTGAAAGATTTTGAGTATTTGCTTAAGCAGGAGGTATATTTTCCACCTTGGTGTATACTCTTGCACATTGTAAAAAATATTATTGTGTTTATCTTGAAGCTGATTTGCATGACGGTATTTATTATGGGGTAACTGCAGCTGTTGCAGATTGTTGCACAGGATCTGTGGAACGTGAAGATGGTGCTTCTTCAGTGGAAACGTGCAAGGTGTCCCAGCTTGTGTTCTCCATGTTACACATCTTAATCCTTTAGTTCTAAGCAAAATATCTGAAATTCATGAGATACCCTTAGAAATGTCCTACAAATATGAGACTTTTTTTAGCTAGACATCTAAGGAAGGTGAAAGGGAAAGTTAAGCCACTCTCCACTACTAATTGACGATTTACCAGTTGAAATGGTCAATAGTATCAAGTTTCTGGGAGTGCAACTAACGAACAGGTTGATCTGGCCATTAAATACCGAGTCACTGGAGAAGTGGGCTCACCAGCATTTGCACTTTCTACGTCATATTAGGAAAGCACATCTTTGCACCCCTTGTTCTGACCTCCATCTGTAGAGGGACAATTGAGAGCATCCTGTCATATGGCGTCACAGTCTGAATTGGAAGCTTTACTGTTTCTGGTTGGAAAGCGCTGCAAAGGGTGGTGGGGAAGGCAGAAAAGATCATTGGAAATCCACTCCTTTCCATCCAGGTCATTGCACAAAAGCGATGCTTGAGTAGGGTTCACAGTATTGTTCAGAATGCTATTCTCCTTGTTACCCTCAGGGAGGAGGCTCCAAAACATTCACTGCAGAACATCCAGATCTGGACACAGTTTTGTTCCATACTGCATCAAATTAGTGAACTCTCAAGCTGCCCTTTTCCACCATGTTTTTCAAAATGGACAAAATTAATTTGATAAATATGTACATGGTTATTTTTATATGAATATAATGATTTAGTGTAAGTGTTTTATTAGAAATTGTATGAGTTTTACTCCAGTGAGCAAGCAACGTAATTTCATTTTGTGTGTACTAGCGGGCGTGCACCTGTGTGTGCACAGTAAAAGTGACAATAAAAGTTATTATCAGTTTAACTAGGGTTGGAATCAGTGGGGAGTATGGATTAAATCCTCGTTTTCTGACCTGTGACCTCCATCAGGCATCCCATTGGGGATCTTTCTGCTTTAGCATGCCCTGTTGCTGACCTTACAGGTTTATATTTCAAAATCTTCCACCAAAACATGTATATATGAAGGATTACAAAATGGTAATTGTAAAATCTGTATCTTTCATTAGGCCTATGGTTCAAAAGAAGATCAAAGTACTAGGGAAAGCTGGCCTCTCGGAAGCCACATTCTCTGAATCAGCTGAAGCCACGGATTACTTCTACAAGGTAACAAGTTTGAAAACAGTGTCTGCTCCAATAGCGTTAGCAGTTTCTGGAATCCATTAATTTCTGCCTTCTGTGTCCTTCATAAAATGCAAGAACTTCACAAAATGGAAGAACTAATTAACCTCTAGAACAGGAATAGCCTGTGGACTAAATCCAACCCATGGTCCCCAAAAGATAGATAGCATCGTTGCTGCTTTGTTGCTGCCAGCCCCATGCTTTCAGCTACAGAAGGGGGGAGGGTGCAGGAAAGTTCTCAAGTTTTAGGACTGCACATTCTCAGATGGTGATTTCTGGACTTGCCAAGCCTCAGTACCTCCTTTGCTAGCATGGGGAAATCTGCAGTGGATGTAAAAGTGTGATCAGATTGTCTCCTCTGTCTTTGGAATCACAAGAATTTCTAATAATTCATTTCAAAAGGTTCATCCTCTTGAGGTATAAAATCCAGGATGTTCATGAGGTCCTGAAACAGATTGAACCTCCTGGCTGACATAAATGTAGCTTTATGTCCACTCATGGTCAGGCTGGTTCTCTAAAGAGGAAGGTTGCTGGCCATTCTGCTGCATCATTTTTTGCCCCAGGAATTCAACTTCTATCTTGCAGTTTCTGGGAAAGAGTAGCCTTTAGCAGGCGTAGATGGTGTGAGTGTTGTATTGGGGTGCAGTAGGCACACTTTTCTCACAAGCACCTGTTGCATGATGTTGCAGTAGTGACTTAATGGAACTTATCTTTGGTCTTTTTTACTCCTGAATCAACATCACAAAGGTGGTTAAGATGCTTATCAACCAGCAGGCTGGGGTTTGAGTGCTACAAGATGGAGTAAACTCCCATCCCTTGCCAAGCCAGTTTGAAAGTTTGTAAATGCAAGTAGATAAATAGGTACCACCTCGGTGGGAAGATAACAGTGTTTCATGTACTTGGCATTTAGTCATGCTGGCCACATGATCACAGCGGTATCTTTGGACAACACTGGCTCTTTGGCCGAGAAACAGGGATGAACACTCTACCCTACAGTTGTTCATGACTAGTGGTATAACCTCCAGGGAACAATTTTACCTTTATCAGCAGTATGAGAAAGGAAAACAAGTTGAATTTATTGGCTGAGGATGTCCTGCATCTCTCTCTCCCTTAGTGTGTAGACCCATACAGGTTTTTTTTTATCCAGTTCTATTGATGGTCACATCTCTTTTGCCTGCTCACTACTATAGGGCTGGGGGTGACGCTAGTGGTTAAGACACTGTACCTGTTAACCAGAAGGCCAGGGTTGGAGACCTGGCCTTGTCTCCATAAGACAGGGTGAGCTCCTGTCCTTAGCCCACACAACACAGCTGGAACCAGTCGTATCAGCTCTGCTGTTCCATTGGACTATTTCAGTGGCATGGAGAGAGGGGATTTGCTGCTTGGATAACAGCCTATCCTCCATATTAATCTACCCAGGCCTTTGTGCTTGGCATACAGTGTTGAGCCTGATACCATCATCTTTTGAGACTGATGGATGCCAATACTATACTTCAGTACTACTACTATGTAATAACAGCTTGCCAGAAACTTTTTCTTTTAAATTCACAGCAGGACCCAAAACAGCAGACCATCTTAAACCTTTTCCAGAGGACCTTCTCTGAAGATGCAGATGACATAGATGAGGCCCTCCTTGTGGAAGCGGTTGATGCATGTGAAAATTCTGAACCACAGATGTCGTCAGGTGAAGCAGGAGACTTATTGCCAGCAAGTCCATGCAAGAAACGGCGTATTGATGACTTTTTTTGAAACAGTATTATTTATGGGGGGAGAACCTTCTTAACTCATTTTTCCTTTCTTTTACTTAAAATAAACTTTCTTTTGCTAAAATATTTTTTCACACAAGGAACCCTGTCTAGGCTAGTTCATTCCAGGTGCAGCCCAAGCCTACACATTTACTTCCAGATATGACTGTGGCCAAAATAGGGTGCAGTCCTAAAGACACTTTCTTGGGAGTTAGACCCATTGAACACATTTGGACTTACTTTCAAGTAGACATGTTTAGGAAAGTGCTCTTACCCTTCTAGACTGTGTCAATATTAAATATTAAAAATAGACACGCATAGCTTTTCCTAGGCATTACTTCATTGCAAAAGTTTTCTTGGCTGGAGAGGCGATAATGCAGCTTACTTGACATCCCAGAATATTCCTGCACAAACTTATCTGGAGTAAATCCCACTGAACTCAGTGAGAGTTATTATCATGCATACAACAAGGCTTTGAGATAACTTGGGGATCATAACCTATGTGTAAGAAGCAGGTTTTCATTTGCAAGTTTTAAAAAAATACAAGCTTAGCAATACTGCATCAGTACTTAGCAATACTGTACTTAGCATTTTTTGTCACAATTGTACTTATCTCTAATTTTCCACTGGAGCATGTTTACTTGCCCAACAGCCAGTCTGGAAAGGTATTGCAGGCACTTTTGCAAGGAATTCTCCTGAAAGATAAGTTCTTTCTGGTTTGGTTAGAAAATAATTCATACTTATCCGCATTTCTGAATTGCCTTTTACATACATATCCATGGATAATATACAGATGTGCACGAATAAGTTGGATGGTTTTGAGACATCTGTGTCTTGAATTCTTTGCTGGAGCCATATTAGAATTGCATAGTGCAGGGTTGTAATCTCTTTCCTTTGAATCTTCATCTTATTTATTCCCCTTTTTCATTATTTGGGATATCAATTGCATCTGGTGGTTTCCTTTGCTATAAAGCCTGTTTGCTAACGGAACAGCTTTAGCCGTTTTCTGTTTTATAACTACTCTGGCTAGGAAGTCAAGAATTTGCATTCTGTGACTAAACCTCCAATCCAATAAAATCTGTAGTGATAAAGATGAGTTTTAGTGCTTAGATCTTTGCTGCATCTCTACATTTAATACCTCTCCATGGGATCTCCCTGGAGATGAAATGCTCCTGCTCATGCAGCAAATAAATTCTATTCTGTGAGTTTAGAGGCTTTCGACATTTCCATTCTCATGGGACAGATTTAAATAATTAAGCAAGAAACAGCCAAAGAACTCTTGGTTTGCTGTTTTTGCAAGCAAGACTGGTAAATTCTAGGAATGGAGAACAGTCTGAAAAATCATTACATTTTCTGATTGATAATTTTGCACTCTGGCCCCTGAGAAGGCTATATCAATTAACTTTGTATTTTACAAAACATAAAATGAGTTAACAAAATAGGTTATAAGAGAGGGTATAACCAATGAAATGTGGGTAATACCTTTGAGAGAGAGCAAGAGAGAGAGAGACTTCAAATGGTTTTTTCAACACTTTCTGTTCCAGGCATGTGCTACTTTTTTTGTACATATTCCTAATTTTGCCACCTAGTCGCTTGGTTCACTTAGGGCACAATCCACAGCAACTTTTGCTTGCTCTGCCCTAGCTGCTCTGCTCTAACTATGCTGTATCCTAAACACAGAGTTATGTGTGAGACAGAGAACTAAGGTCTGCCTGTAACTGCTCCAGTGCAGTGATCCACATAAGTTACTCCATCGGGCATGCTCAGAAGGCAGCCTGTAAGTGCTACATGGCCTGCAGTTACACACGAGTTGACCTATTCTCACATCACTCAGAACCACCAGCAGGTGTCCAAACTGCCTCCCCTCCTGATCACATGGGGAACCAGCTGGCTAGATGAGAGGTGGAGTAGCTGTCAAGCTGTCAGAGTGACTCCCCAGCATGATGGGCAGGGCTGTCAGGGCTGGAAATGGGAAACAAGCTGCCCTCTGCACCCCCAAACAGGCAAGGTGGTCAAGGAAAAGCTCAGGCATCAGCACAGGCAAGACTGCACAGAGGGATACATGTGTGTGTATGTGTATTGTCAATAAAAACAGCATCAACAGATAAACATGAGTGTCCTGTGGTCTTTGGCAACAGTCCGGAGGAAACATCAGCATTAAAGGTACAGCATGCCAAATGCAGGGTCCACACTCAGGTGGGCTGGGAGGAGAGGGAAGACCCCATCCAGAGGGCAAAAGGCCCAGAAAAGAGACCCCCTTGTTGGCTCAGGCAGGGGAGGGGCAAGGGTCCCCCAAGCAGCTGGCAGAGCAGGGGGCAAGGGGGCTGCCAGCGGCATCTGTGGAAAGGGAAGCCTGGAAGAGGGGACAGGAGCTCACCTGGCGGGATCCCATGGGTTGATGAACTAACAAGAAAAGGGGCCCAAGATGGGTGGGAGTTTCTTAAGAGGCAGCTTCTGCAACCTCAGTCAGAAACAATTCCTATGAAAAAGAAAAGGGAAAACCCTGAAAAAACCAGGTTGGCTCCACAAGCAACTTGGGGACCAGCTGAAGTTAAAGAAAATGAAATACAGGGAATGGAAGACTCAAAAGATCACCAAGGAGGAGTACAGGCAGATAGTTCGGTCCTGTATAGTTCGGTCCTGTAGGGAGGGGGTCAGAAATGCTAAAGCTTAGTATGAGCTGAGGCTGGCCAGGGGAGTCAAGGATAACAAAAAGAGCTTCTTTAGATATGCCCAAAGGAACAGGAGGAGAAAGGAGGTGGAGCTGCTCCTAGACCAAGATGGACAACAGGTCTGGACACCAGGAGAAGGCAGAGCTGCTCAACTCCTACTTTGCATCCGTCTATTCTTGGAGGGAGAGCTGTGCAAATAGGGGTGCGGGATCATTGGCTGATGCGGGGATGTGCTTGCGTCCCCAAAGAGGTAATGGAAACATGGATGGTGCAGACCAGAAGATTATGATTGACAGAGAACTGGTTCGTAACCACTTAACTGGCCTAAATGAATTCAAGTCATTTGGACCAGATGAACTGCATCCTTGAGTTCTTAAGGAACTGGCAGATGTCCTTGCAGAGCCTCTGTTGATCATCTTTGAGAAATCCCTGAGGAGTGGAGAAGTGCCTGGACTGGAAGAGGGCAAATGTAGTCCCAATCTTTAAGAAGGGGAAAAAAGAAGACCCAGGAAATTATAGACCAGTCAGTTTGACTTCAATCCCGGGGAAGATATTAGAACAAATCATAAAACACACAATTTGTGCACATCTAGACAAGTACTTGGTGATCAAAACAACCCAGCATGGATTTACCAAGAATAAATCTTGCCATTCAAATCTGATCTCCTTTTTTGATCGGGTTACGAGCTTACTGGACAGTGGCAATGCTGTGGATGTCATTTATCTTGACTTCAGCAAAGGATTTGACAAGGTCCCACATGACATATTAATTGGGAAGTTGGAAAAATATGGGCTGGATGAGGCAATTGTTAGGTGGATCTGCAACTGGCTCGATGGCCGCACTCAAAGGGTTTTAGTAAATGGTTCTGCGTCAACCTGGAGGTCGGTTTCAAGTGGGGTACCCCAAGGCTCTGTCTTGGGCCCAATCCTCTTTAACATTTTCATCAATGACTTTGAGGAAGGGATACGGGGGAGCCTGATCAAATTTGCGGATGACACCAAGCTGGGAGGAGTAGCAAACACAACAGAAGACAAGAAAACCCTCCAGGAGGATCTGGATAAACTGGAATCCTGGGCTGTAACAAATAGAATGAATTTCAACAGGGAGAAGTGCAAGGTTCTGCACTTAGGCAATAAAAACCAAAAACACAGGTATAAAATGGGGGATACTTGGCTTGGCAGCACAACATGTGAGTGGGACCTTGGAGTAGCCATGGATCACAAGCTGAACATGAGTCAGCAGTGTGATGTGTCTGCAAAGAAGGCAAATGCCATTTTAGGCTGCATTAAGAGGACTGTAGCTTCCAAGTCGTGAGAAGTTCTAGTTCCTCTTTATTCAGCATTGGTCAGACCTCACCTTGAGTACTGTGTTCAGTTCTGGGCACCTCACTTGAAGAAAGATGCAGCCAAACTGGGGCAAGTCCAGAGGAGAGCGACAAGAATGATCAGTGGGATGGAAGGGAAGCCCTACGAGGAAAGGTTGGGGGAACCTGGGATGTTCAGCCTGGAGAAGAGGAGGCTGAGGGGAGACATGATTGCCCTCTTCAGATACCTGAAGGGCTGTCATAGGGAGGAAGGGGCTCATTTGTTCTTAGCTGCTTCTGAAAGCAGAACTAGAACCAATGGGTACAAACTGCAAGAGAGGAGATTCCGGTTGGATATCAGGAAAAAATTCCTGACGGTTCGGGCGGTTCGGCAGTGGAACAGATTGCCAAGGGAAGTGGTGGACTCTCCCTCACTGGGGATCTTCAAGCAGAGGCTTGACAAGTACTTGTCAGGGATGATGTAGGAGGATTTCCTGCTGCAGGCAGGGGGTTGGACTAGATGACCTACTAGGTCCCTTTCAACTCTAGGATTCTATGATTCTATGATTCTGCACAACCATTGGAGGGTCATACTTTCGCTTGAGGTCATACTTTCTACCTTCTTTGGGGTAACAAAAATGTTTGAAATTTGGGGAGGGTGTTCCTTCTATCATATCAACACCCAACAAGAATTGATATTGAGAAATTTAACCCTTAAGGGGCTGAAAAGGGGTGCAATGTGTTTTTGTCCTACACTTAACATTGAAGGCTGACTGATCAACATCAAGCTGATGCACTGGGAGGGATGGTGTGCGTGGGGGGATAGTGCGCATGGGGAAATGGTATGAAGGGGGAGTTGGTGAGCATGGGAAGATGGTGTGCATGGGGGGATGTTGTATGGGGGTGTTGTGCATGGAGGGACAGTATGCACAGAGGGGTGATGCACATGGGGGACCATGCTCATGTGGGGTGTTGCGCATGCGGGGATGACGCGCATGAGCGTGTTGTGTACATGGGGAGATGATGCACATGGGATATTGCATATGGTGCACATGGGGGGATGATGCGGGATGTTGTATGGGGGTGTTGCGCATGAGGGGACGGTGCACATGGAGCGATGATGCTCATGGGGGAATGGTATACGGGGGGGGGGGATTTTATTCCTACAACGTGGGTATGTTTTCGCTAGTACAGTATATCAAATCAATAAAACTGAAAAGTCACTGATTCACTAACTCACTCATTGATCAATGCCCAGCCCAAAACCGCCGGACCTAGACTACTTTGTTAAAATATTTGGAGAGAGTCTTCTTTCCATGATGGAGGCACCCACAAAAAACTGGTTTTTGAAAATTCAGACCAGAAGGGGGTGAAAAGGGGTGCAACATTTTCCTCCCTGTACTTTACATTGAAGAAACCCTGACTGATCAAGGCCCTGCCCCAACCCCTGGACCCAGAAGCATGAAATTCGGGGAGGGTATTCCTTACATGATGTGAGCACCAAAAGCCAATTTCTAGAACTCTAACCCCCAAGGGGTGCAATGCATTTTTATCCTATACTTAACATTGGAAGACTGATAAAAACCCAGCCCCAAAGTCTGCACTTGCCAGGTATGGGTGTCCACAGTTGAGGGAGGCAGCTGCAAGGAAGGGTGTGTTGCATTGGAGGTGGTGTTGCATGGGGGTGCGTGGGTCGGGGGGTGTTGCACAGGGGTGGGCTGTGGTGTAGGGGGGTGTTGCATGGGTGTCTCCTGTTGCACAGGAAGTAAGGGTGTTCCCAGGAACACAAATATTCTTGAAAATTTACTACTGCAACACTGGGTACATTGCGCTATTAATAGAATATAATATAAACATTATGGGTGCAATCCTGTCCATGTCTACTCAGAAGTAAGCCCCATTATGTTAAATGGGTGTTACTCCCAGGAAAGTGTGCTTAGGATTCCTATAGTATAATATTATTATATTATATTAAAATATAATATAAGATAATAATATAATAATAATATAATATAATATTATAATATTATATTATATTATAATATTATTATAATATTATTATAATATTATTATTATATTATATTATATTATATTATATTATATTATATTATACATGGAAGCTATTCTCTCAATGCAACTGGTATTAGTTGCAGTAACTTCAATTTTTTTAAAAAGCAGCAATAAGTCATAGAGTCCGAGTCCTCCTGGTAGGTAGAGAATCTCCAGCCGCTCCTTTCCGCTCTCTATGGTAGTACCACGTGTGTTTTCCTCGCCAGTGGGCGGGGGTCTGAGATCGCGCATGCGCAGTGAGTCCTTCCTTCTCTCTTTCTGGGGCCTGCTGCAGGAGCAAGATGGTGAGTGAGGCTCCTTCAGCGAAGCTTTCGCTGTTCAATCTGTTGCCATCCTCCCCGAGGGTCGCCTTAGAGGCCTCCAGGCCGCCTGGTCTTGGGCCGCGGGGCTCCGGGGTATCCGAGGAGCTGAGTATTGGGAGAGTGCCTGGCCGGTGGCCTTGGCCGCTTGGGGGGTCCTGGGGCTAGGCCCAGAAGGGGCCAGAAGGAAGGCATAGGGGAGGAGGGGTGGAGGAGGCCTGGGTGCCTCTTCCTTCATCTGCCTCTCTTGAATGGATTCCTTTAAGTTACAGCAGCTTCACAGCCTAGTCCTAGGCCTCTACTCGGGAGTAAGGCCCATTAGCGCCAATAGGGCTTCATCCCAGGTAGAACTGCAGCCTTAGTTGTGTAACTGAGGAAGGAAAGATGGCTTAAGTCATGGGTTCAGGGTGACCAGATGACCTCTTTTTCCAGGACATGTCCTCTTTTATGTCTTGTGTTCTGGAAAAAAACCTTCATTGTCCTCTTTCTTGTGAGCAGAAAGCATGGAGCCTTATTGTAATTATATGTAATAGCGCATGTCATACACACACACAAGGGATAAACATATAATAGTTTCAAATTTAATAACAGTACATGCACATATATTTATATTAAATGTCTTCTTTTTCTGGGACATGCCCTCTTTTTACACTTGTGTCCTGCAAAAAAAACACAAAACCTTAATTGGCCTTTTTTCTTGTGAGCAGGCAGCATGGAGCCTTATTGTAATAGTATATGTATATGTAATTATATGTAATAGTTTTATATGGAATATATATGTAAAAGTCTCAAATTTAATAATAGTACATGTACTTACACATACATTAGATGTCCTCTTTTTCCAGGACATGCCCTCTTTTCACCCTTGTGTCATAAAAAAAACCCTTAATTGTCCTCCTTTTTTTGTGACCAGACAGCATGGAGCTTTCTTGTAATTATATTTTTATATAAAATTTTATATAAATATTTTTATATAAAATTTTAATTAATTTTAATAATATGTATGTATATGCACAAAAACCACTTAAACTATCACTTATATTTTATCCATAATATAAAATTGTTACATATAATGTATATCTATGTACATACATATTATTTATGTGTGTGTATATATAAAGTAATAATTGGCCATGGGGTGGGTTTCAATATGGATCTTTCAGGTCTCAATCTAACTCCCTAATCAGTACCCAGTGGTCTTCAAAGTGTGGGTTGAGACTTCATTTCAGGGGGGTTATGAAGCCATTCGTAATCTGGCACTGGGCACCTTTAATGTCACTTTCAGCCATGACATCACTTCTTGGGGGGGGGGGGTGTCCTGGACAGATTGTCATTCTCAGAAGGGGGTCCTGGGCTGAAATGCTCAAGTATCATTGCACTACACCATTCTGGCTCTCCCATCATAAGTCCCATTATAACAACAGTCAGTGGTGCTTACTTTAGGAAAGAGTAGAGAGAATTGCAGCCTTATTCCATTCTTCCCGCTATATATACACATTTTCAAACACTCTTATAAGTTAACACATGTTTATTGTGGTCCTCCTTAGCTAAGTGAGCTCCATTGACCACAGTGGGATTCACTTCCAAGAGAAGATTCATAGATGCCTCTCCCTGCAAGGAACTCAGATCCATGTACAAGAATCTATTGTTATTGGTACTTATTTAGTAGGAATGGACTTTTGTACTTAGTAAGAATGAACTATTATTAGAATGACAGTATTATTATTATTATTTTAAAAATTTGTATCCCGCCTTTCTCAGGCTGTCTAGCCCGACTCAAGGCGGCAGAAACAAAACACAATTAAAAACATAAATAATAAATACAGTAAAAACAATTAAAACATGTAGGCTAAAAGATACAATAAAAACAATATAAAAGTAGCCCCCCCAACCTCTGCCCTGTTAAAAAGTATTGAGGATGCCAAGGATATTTCAGATGGCGTTCTTAGAAGCCTATGGAGGGTTTTGTTAACCTGTGATATGTGACTGGGGATTACGGTATTTTTATTTTTACTCCAAATAAATGCTGTAATGTTTGGCCAGTAAGTAGTCTATGGAGCATGCTGCATGTGGAGCAGTGGTTTTTAACCTGTGTGCCATGGCACACTTGTGTGCTGTAAGGTGTGCCACATGAATTTAGGGATTGACATTAATTAATAGGAAAATTTGTGATTTGAACAGCCTGGTGTGCCTTGTCAATGGTAAAAACAACTGATAGTGTTCATTGACAATTTCAGTGCCTTGTTAGTGTGCCGTGAGATGAAAAGGGTTGAAAATCAGTGATCTGGTGCATGGTGAATTGAGGCAGTGGACTTCGTTATAGATTATCTGATTAATTTACAGAGTAGGAGGTAATATGCATTCATACCAACTTAGGCTACTTAAAAGCACCATTCTAGTGTGGCAGATATTTTGTTTGACCTTAGAGCTCCAGGCTACTTGGACTTAGCACTAGCAATTTAAGCAACCTCTGGGTGAACACAAGGATGAAAAGGGATAATCCTAATATATGCTGTTTTGAATTCCTTGTATAGAATACAAGAGGAATAAATTTAAATTAAATGATCCATAATGGTATATCTGGTTTTCTTTCCCTGATGGAATTCATGGCAGCACAAATAATGGCAGCAGTTCATCGCCGGTCCAGACACTGATAACTGTCTTAATATTGTGATGAAACACAAAACTAAAACGATCCCCCTCTTTGCTCACAATCTAAGCAATATCAGATAAATGTCATGGAGAGTTGGATGTAATGGGGAACCCTGACACAGGCTGAGAAAGTGAAAGACAAGGATGTAGCTTTTGTGGGTCCCTTCCAATTTTGTGATCTAGGAAAAAAAATTAGGGAATGAAATAATGGGTTTCTATGGGGACTTCATTTGTTTTTGAGATAAAGAAGCTGGCTGGAGTTGATCATGATATAGCCTGCTGAGTTTCACTGTATGATGTGCCTTCACAGTATATTGAACATTCCCCCCATTTTCTTTTGCAACCACCAAGTGGAGAAAAATCTGATAGCTTGCTTGGCTTGCAGACGTTGGACAGTATTCCACAAAACAAGCTTATTTGAACTGATGGCAGTAGAACCCATCATGCACCTTCCACTTTAGACATCCTAGTTCTTAAGATGGATTTCCTTCTTTTCCTAATTACTAAAAGCCTGTTCAGTGCTTTCAATAATTCACATCTGCAGTGGAGCACTTGAAACTGTTCAGGCATAAAATGCTGTATGTATTTAAGAGCAAGACCCACTGAACTATTTGGTAGATTCAAGCAAAAGTGTATAAGACCTGCCTATTCACATTTCCCCTGATGTAAGTTAAATGTGCTTTACTGATAAGGTCATGATGTATGTAGGTGGTTGCTGCTAACCTCTTCTAAAGGGAAGACATAACACACTTTGTTTTATTGTAACAGGCCAAGCGCACCAAGAAGGTTGGAATTGTGGGTAAATATGGTACCCGATATGGAGCTTCTCTTAGGAAGATGGTGAAGAAGATTGAAATTAGCCAGCATGCCAAGTATACCTGCTCCTTCTGTGGCAAGGTGGGACCCCCCTTCACTTCTGCAAATATCCCATGCATTAATGGAGTGTAACCCTTTTGTAAAACATTCGCCAATGCAGAATAGCATGAGTTTTGCTATGCACTTTGAAATTGTATGAGTAGACTTATTGCATCACTCTGCTCTGTATGTGTATAAAATCTAAAGAGTGCTTATCACATAAGCAATTCTCCTATGCACTCTGTTGATTTGTAGGTGTTTTTCATAGCATACAGTGCATCTTTTAGCTCAAAATGCGGATTGTATGGTAATGTTTTATCAAATGTGAACATAGTATGTGCTTGTGATAACAACCAGGCCCTGTGCCTCATAGTGTTGTAAAGTACACCTCTCTGGTTTCAGAAATATAATATTTTTTATGGTATAATGTGAACAGAAACACTGGCAAAAATGCACATTCAGTATTAGCTTTGTCTTGGTGTTAGCAAAAAAAAAAAAAAAAAAAGGTAGTTGACTCAATGTTGATGTGGTCAATGCAACACTTTTTAATAGCAAAAATGATTAATGACCCTTCTGCCATTTACTAAATCTTTAATAGCATAAAAGATTTACTATAGCGACTTGCTAAAACGCAGTATTTTTGGTGTTTTGCTGCATTCCCTTTTTTCTGAAGAAAATCTGTTTGCTTTTCTTCAGAGCTTGGTTCAGTAGTATTATATCTATATGTGTTCTGTGGGTTTTGTTAATGCTTTGCTCTTTAGTACACATCCAATAAAGCTAAGGAATAATTATGACCATTCTAGGCAATATGAAATACTGTACAGAATTTGAAGGAGGTGTTTCTTGGTTAGCTTTGTCTTGGTGTTAGTCTTGCAAAAAATTATTTAGGAGCAATAGGTTCAGCATCTGTTCTAATACAGTGTCCTCTTATCCCCATGGATCACTTTCCTTTGTTTGAAATAGATGTTTGCATTATTAAGAAATCTTTTTGTATGATTGGCAGCACAATCCTAACTCCTGGTTAGGCCACCACAAGTCCCGTGCTGGCCTGGGGGTATTGCAGTAATGCACTTCTATGCCACTCTGCGGGGGGTGGGGGGAGAGGGCGGGGGTGTTAGGCCAGTGTACATACATTCACCAGCCTCCCCATGACACTATGGGAACGGGGAGGTAGGTGAGTTGTGCTGGCCTGAATTGGTTGGGATTGTGCCCTGAGTAGTGCATACTGATCTCAGGTTGGTTTCGATATGCTTTTCCTGTGGCCAGATGCTATAGGGTTCCTTTTTGTAGTGTTAATATAGTGCATCAGACACTCACTTTATGCAAACTTGTTCCTGTGAAGTTAATTTCCTTTATTAAAGGTCACTGTTAATTTCAATGAGATCTCATATCTATACGATGTTGGGAAAACTAAGATGTGCTTTGAACAATAGAGTAGTAGATGTGTTTGTGACAAATAAGTAAAGGCATTTTTCTTATAGACTAAAATGAAGAGAAAAGCTGTGGGTATCTGGCATTGCGGCTCCTGCATGAAGACGGTGGCCGGTGGCGCGTGGACATACAAGTAAGGAAAGTAGCCAGCGCAGGGTTCAGATGAATGAATATGTAAATGGATGATTAGTAGAGAGTATCTTTCCATCTTTCACTTTGAGTTTGTCTTGTAACACATCCTAACTGGAGTCTTGATGTGATGTAGTGATTCCCCTGAATTGCATAGCTGGGCTTTCTCACATGATCTGGAATTGTGAGATGTCAGTATTTTTCCCAACTTTCCCTTGTGGGTTTGCAGAAATATTTGAGAAATCAAATCTATCTACAGTATTTAGATTATCTACAGTAATCTCTGCTATCCTGTTCCCTTCCAAAAACTACTACTCGCATGTAAATACCACTCTTTGACTATGCCACTTGAGTGTTGCTTTTTAAATCCAAATTAGTCAATGGAAATAAAACATGTACTTAGCTACTTCATTCCTTTTTAGTAAGCGCTTCTTAAAAGTGCTTGAATAGAACTGAAAAATCTATTGGATAGAAATGAAAAATCTTGTCAGGTTCATACTAAGAAATAGTATTTTCAGAAAGTGTTGAATATTTGTCTTCACCATAACAGTTATCTTTTTGCTTTTTCCAGTACCACTTCAGCAGTAACAGTGAAATCTGCTATCCGGAGACTGAAAGAATTGAAAGACCAGTAGATCTTTGTTGTTTATCTTCCTTCTGCATCATCATAATTTACACCATGTTTTTGTCAATTAAAGGAGGTTGTGAAACAGAAGCCTCTTCTTGTTTATTTTGTGTATATGAAAAACTGTTCCATTGTGCAGCACCTCTTTTGTTCTTAATTTTGCATTAGGTGTGTCAAACTTCCTAAGCAAAGGACATCTGGGTTTTTTGAAATCGGAACATAAAATCTCTGAATAGCTTGTTAGTTTCCAGGTAGTTTGATAAATCTATTAGGTATAGCATTCCCAAACCAGTTCAGTTCAATCAAAAACAGAATGCAGAAACATTTACCAATTAGATGTAGCAGTAATACTTTTTTTAAAGTTTGAACAAACTTTAAATGCAAGATGAGCACTTGAAATAGTTCTAAACACTTTCATAGGCAAAATCCAAAAGCAATTTCTAGTTACCTTGTAGAAACTTTGGGTTGAGTGTCCCTTATTGGGAATTTAAAATACAGAGCGTTTTTGAGCACCACCATATTTTTAACCTTTTTGGCTAATGAAATAAAATCAGATTGTGTTTCATGTACAAACCTTGTTTAAAATAGTGTAGAAAATTACCTTCAGGTGCTGTGAATAAGAGCAAACATAAAAAAGCATAAAGCAAGGTTTATAAACAAGTGTTTAAATTGGATATCTCTCATTATCACTCATTGAAAGTTTTCCTTTTCTCTCATTATCATACATTGAAAGTTTTCCTGTTCCTCGTGGTAGTAGAAAAACATGAATACAAGAGTTTGGGTTGTCTCTCAAAGTTGGCTGTGGCTTATGTGAATTAATAAGATGGATTATTGATTGTGTCTGGGAATAGCAGTGTCCATTACATGTATCCTTTCCTCTGTACCTCCAAGCTATATATAACAAGTTGCTGAGCTTGGAGGAACAGAGGAAAGGTTAGGATTTCCTCTAGTACAGGTAATAACACTACAGACTTTAGGGGAAAAATAACATTCAAATTAAAAGATGAGTGAATTGCTTGTCGATTTCTTCATCACTTTGGTGTAATGATAATCCCTTGAATTTCTAGATTACACGATTTATGAAAAATGTGTGTACATCATTTCAAAGGCTAGGCTTAATGTAGAGATGACATGGTGTGCCTGTCTGGTCAGCATCCTTATGAGTGTCGATGGAATCCACTCCTTGTGCCCACTGAATATATTAATCGGTTCACAGGTGTTGCCTAATAGATAATGAACATGCAACCACAAGAAAACCTAAGAAGAGTACTTAGATGTACAAAATAGTGTTCTTACATGTGATACCCCTAATCACAAGTCCAGCCTTTGTTTAGATCATAATACCAAAGGGTGCTAAAAAAATACCGGTAATTTAGCATGAAAGGCTGAAATTTTCATAATCTTCTAAACAGTAGAGTGATGTTAAAAGGCTTCAAGAAAAAGGGTGGCTGCCAGTTAGAATCTTAGTTGTGAAAGAGAATGGAGATAAACTTAGGCTGCAATCCTAAAGACACTTTCCTGGGAGTAAGACCCATTAAATACAGTGGGGGTTACTTTGGAGTAGACATGGTTAGGATTGTTCTCCAAGTTCTCTATTGCCTCATTACTATGGACATTTTGTAGCCTAAAAACTACAATTGTCTTTGTATATGTGCAATTTTTAAACTACAGCATACCTATACCTTACAAAGTCATTTGTAAGGACCTCGCATCAAAAGTCAATATAGTAAGTTTAGTAATGCAGTCTGAAAGCATTTGGTTTTGTCTAGAAAACACATGTGCAAATACATCTCAGCCAGGTCCTGTGATAAGGCTTCAATTTTGCAAATGGCCTCAGGTTGGAGCTGTAGCTCCACCAATTCCATTTTTCCCCCTATTATGTCTTCAGTACTGTACTACTAAAGCAGTCCTTGCTCCGAAGTGAGATCTTGTGCAATGCTAAGGAAGGTACAGCATTCGCAGTTTACTATAGCCTGCTTTGCAATCCACAAACTGACAGTAAAAAACTGTTTTCTTGCAAGTTGCATAACAAAACAATTTATGTCTGGTATGAATTCAAGCTCCTGACCTGTTTTGTGTTGCAGATTCAAAATACATGAGTCCATATTGTACCTTTTCCCCTCGGCTGTAGATTTATGTTGAGGTGTTGAAGTTTGTTTCTCTTGAACTGGCATCTTTTGCACAGCTGTATATCAAAACAAATATTGCAAGCATCTTGTGGTTTCTTCTGACCATTTCAAGAAAAAACTGACCATTTCAAGACTACTTAAAAGTGTTCTACTTACTGGGGTAAGGCAAACAAAGTCATGAGCAGTGGAGTCCAACTCATGCACCAAAACTCCTTTAAAGTGAAACTGACAGTAAGTGCAATGCTTAGCATTCAACATTATCCCATTTAAAAATGGAATTAGAATTGTGTAGATAATTCAACCAAAGTTGTTGAGCGCACACAAATCTCTAAAAGCCCTTCATTTGCAATTAAGATGACAGCTAACTCCCAAAATGCAGAGATTCTTCCATGCATGTTCTACAGGAAAGAGTCGATTTTTTTGGCATCCTGTTTAATTTATTCCAACTTTCTCACAGTTCAGGAATCAAAAGAGCAAGAAGGAAGCATGGAGTACAAATTGCAACTGAGAGCTGATGTGATGTTTATATGGAAAGCAACCCAATTCCTTAAATGGATGTGGGCAGAAAACAGCACCAATTTTGTTTCCTTAATTACTTGACATTTCAATACAAATATGGATTTGTCGCCCAGAATTTAAAGCGTCTTGGATGCCTCTCACTCCATTATAGTTCCAAGTTTCTATTTAAAACAAACCTGAAGGTAAAAGTGCACGTCGGAGAGGCAGTAGATATTCCCCAACAAAGCTCTAGTGCTAAAACTATAACTGGATATTAAAGGGTTTGGAAAGTAAATTAAAATGTGAGCAAAATTTTTAAAGGCTAGCTCTTGCTTAAATAGCCTGGGGGCAAAAAAAGAAATTCAACACGTATGACAAGACAGTCTACGATGTTTCGGTCCGGTGATCCTCACAGCATTTCATTTTCCATTGCCATAGGATTGCCTCTGCTATCTCAACGAAATGGGCCAATTCTGTAGCAACAGTAAAAGAGCATCTAGGAATTCTAGATGTAGAATTGCTCAATCATAAATCACTTGCACCAGTTCCCTTTTCTCTGCTTCCTCACAAGAAACACTCTTGCCCAAAGCTTATCCTACATATTAGGACGCCCATAACTTCTCCCAACCTGACAATCTTGCACCAATTAATCCCTACAGGCAATTTTTTGAAGGTTTGTTCCTTTGCATTGGCCTTCAGCCAAAGTCCTTATTAATTTATTTGCAACCTTATTTCCAAAAAATATTAATTTAGTTGCAACCTCATTTCCAAAAAATAAAAATCAAAAAGGTGGAAGGAAAAGAAAAGGAACTCCTGTGAAATCACCTTCAATTGAGAATTACCACATTCTTAAAGGAAGTTCTCTCTAAGGTGGTAACAGGGACAATTTGTTGAGGAGAGGAGATTGCTTCCAAAAAAGCATGAGAGAATAAGGTGGCAAAGTGGTTATCCTGAAGAAGACTCCATGGATTCTGGACTGCTATCAGACAGAAAAGCTCACTATTTTCTCCCTGCTATACCCTGCCACTTCTACAGAAAAGGAAGAAATGTATGCTAGTTTGCTTTCCCCCCTTTCAATATACTGCATTAAAACAAAAAACAATCCAACTTCCAACTTAGCATTTGAACCCCGAGTTACCCTGAAAGTATAAATGGGTATATATACTAGAAGAAAACCTCACTGTCCATATAACTCATCTTCAGCATTTCCTTGAGCCATACAGAAATAGATTGAAACATCAAGAGAACCATAATCCAGTTATGAGTACTGAATATTCAAACACCACATCTGCCCAAGCTCCCAAATATTTATTAATCTATACACAGGTATGTATACATAAGTGTGTGTGTGTGTGTGTGTGTAGTCCATTTGTTTTTCAGGGGCTTTACAAAGCACTATATATAATGTAGTTTACTTATAAAACTTAAACATTGCGCACTGGGTCCTATGTGGGAAGAACAGTAGAAGGGGCTTATGTGCAGGTTTTAAATGGGTTTTGTGTTTTGTTCTTGCTCCGATGCGGGAAGGAAGAGCATGCTGGGTTGTTTCCTCAATATCTGATTCCTCTCTCCTTCCCCACTTTGATGCTTATACCTGACCTATAAAATAATCCATCGCCATTAACATTATTTGCATTTTAATAATGTTCAGGATTAAGTCTAATAGAAACCCAGTGTAATCAAGTTTAACGATTAAGAGCACAATACTAACCATGTCTACTCAAATGGGTCAATGTGTTCCATGGGTCTTACTTCCAGGAAAGTGTTTGCAGCTGAAGTGACATATTGAGATTAAATTCTTAACTGGTGTTCTGTTGAAATTTGGGACTTTGTATGTTTTGGGTGATTTGGGTGGGGGAAATTGAAGAAGCAATGTCCTCTGGCAAAGATATTGTCACTCTGCCCCTTGTCTTCCAAGACAGAAAATTCCTGCTAAAGGGGAGCTACAACCCATGGAGGGACCACTAGGGTCAAGTTGTCAAGATTTTGTGTAGCAGACAATGTGCAGTATTTACAGTCTTTGGTCTTTGGTGTGTGTTAGGGACTGGGGAAAGAGTTCTGTCATCTGGCCTAGTCGTCTACCTTGATTCTTTGGAGATACTGGGGTGAATGAAGGATTCTATGGCCGAGACAACTCCTGTATAACATGAACACTGTTCGCTACTGCTGGTGGCAAGACCGTGACTGACCTGAGAATGGTGCTCGTTCTCAACTCTTAGGCAAAAAAGGCCAAAATGCCAGTCCCTTCCCACCTAGCCCCTTTGTAATTCATCCCTAAGGGTTTAAAGGCAAGCGACTGAGGCAAGCAACCTTGAAGCCCACAAAAAGCTGGGATCCTCTGGAATACAACGAAGAGAGAAAGAGAAATTGAAACCCAAGATGCACTGAAACCCATATAAAATCCAGCACTGGGACTAGGCCAAGCCACTCGCCAGTGAGTGAGAACATGTCCATCTATTGCACGTGTAAGGTATGCACGCCTCGGTCCTCCTGTTCGTGCCCAGTGTAGAAGAGGTGGCACTCAGGATCTCCACGGATAGTTGGTGCTCCCTGGATTATTTTTCCTGTGTGTGGATTCACACACCAACACTCTCCTCTTTGGCCGTTCACAGACATTTTGCACTAAAGACAGGGAGAAGAAAAAAATATTCACAATTGGCTAGGGAAAAACAAAACTTGACATGACAGGACATGGCAAACAATGGTTTGAGTTTGCAACATCATTACATGAAAACATTGCTTGTGTCCAGTGCTTAAAGACCTGTCGCCAATGACGCTTTCCAGTTGCAAATAATGATGTGCTGATAAGTGGAGGAGGATCAGACCTAGGAAGAGGTTTGGACATGGCACACATATTGCCGATGTCACCCCACTCCAGGTCAAATCAGCCAACCTTTTTCCTAACATCAACTTCATTTCTTCCTCCCAGATCCTGAAATTACAATTGACAAAGCATTTGCCCATAAGCATTCTCCTCACTTGCCTGTTTGAGATTGTAAAGGCCTTGCTTGTCGCAGTTTGGGATGTTCAGGGAATAAAGATGCTCCAATGGACCCCGCTCATCCGGCAAGCGCATTGTTGAGATGCGTTCTAAGACCTGATCCAATTCTTGCTGGCAGGGAGTCTGCAAAAGGCCAAGAAAGCAGAGGAAGAAAAATCAGGGACAGTGCCAGTTTTTCAGGAGACGCAGTGAAGGCAACAATTCCTTTTGCCTGTGACGTCCCCTCTTCTCACCATGAAGCATCAGGGAAATCACCAGCACAGTTTGCTCACACCATCTCAAGATTGGGAAATCTTAAAGTGGAGATGGGATGGAACACACAGACAATTCTCCCAGGGGTATATACGAGTATGTGCCACATTCCCATAAGAAATGCATTGAAACATCATTGTGCAGTTGTTTTTTGTTTTGTTTCCCTATCAATTTATCAGAGGATTGAATTCACCAGTAATCAAATAGGAATCCTTCCTGTCCTTGACTAGTTGCCTCAAACAGTAGTGGGGTAAGGAGAAACCATTGTGTGCTCCTGGCAAATATTTGTACTTGAGGGGTATTTGGAGTGGGGAAGAGAGTTATTTATATGCCTGCTCCCCATGAAAATTCCCTCTGCCTCCCACTTCATTGTGCTATAAACTCCGCTGATCAAACTCAGCCTGGGAGCTATCACCATTAGAAGGATGCATAGTATACTTTTAAAAACAAATTCACTTACCACCATGATGATAAGGGGCCAAGACCATTGTGAAATATGTAGATGCTAAGGAAGCACATGAGATGAACCCCCAGCAAAGCATGTTCTCTAACATTTAAAAGGCACCTCTGTGAGTGTATCCACAGTGACCATATGGAATGTAGGAAAGAGTGCCTGTACCTTTAAGTACTGCATAGAAGAGGGAATTCAGGCAGTTGCTGCTTTTTAAACCCTTCTACAATGGGCTAGACCTGCCTCAATTCCCTGTTCTATGCAATAGTTAAAATTAGAGGCACTTTGTCCTCCATTCTATATGGTCACCCTGGATTGTATCACATACTGTAAGTATGGAATTTGATGTTTGGTACAGATTTGAAAACCCTGAGGCTATGTGCACATTTGTTGTTTTTAAATTTAAAAAATGGTTCTGATTCTTAATGATTGTAAAAATAAAATAAATGAAACATCTGGGCAGTGAATGATGGAATTAAAAGGCAGAAGGAGATGGACAAGAATGGCAATGGTCTAGAAATGGAGCTGCACTATTACATATAATCTTTCAGCCCTGTCCATGGCAAGCAGCCACAGAATTTTACAGGATAAGTAAAGACACAAACATCTTCTTAGGCTGAAATCCTAAAGACACTTTCCTGGGAGTAAGACCCATTGAACACAATGGGGCTTATTTTTGAGTAGACAATGTTAGGATT
Source organism: Cryptoblepharus egeriae (assembly GCA_030015325.1). NCBI lineage: Eukaryota > Metazoa > Chordata > Lepidosauria > Squamata > Scincidae > Cryptoblepharus > Cryptoblepharus egeriae. Next base: position 61,663,875 of record JAREYC010000001.1, on the reverse strand, counting down.
GTGCTCTTAATCTGAATAAATGATGTACAGGTTGCAGAATCCAGCTTTTCTTGTCAGATTTTGAATTACTCCAGCACAAAGCATATGGCATTTTTAGCATTCTCTGCATGTGTGTGTGTGTGCGCACACGCTTGTATATACACACATATTCACATTTGCATGCATTTTACCGATTGCACCACTGCTGGTAAGCAAAAAAACATGGTTGGCTTTATAGTCCCTGTGATATTAATATCTGATCAAGGAGCATATCCAAATCAGTGCCTCTGATGATCATGAATGAGCTGCTATTACCATGATGAAACTCTTTATTTACAACTCTGGAAGTTTAAGGGTAAAAACAGAGAAAGAACCAATAATAGTGTGACTCTATCACAATGAGCCTCCTCTTCCTTCACTTTATGCTTCTGTAAAGACTCAAACTACCCATCTTATAGAGATGCAGCCACAAACAGCTTTGTAATGGAAAGCAATCACTGCCTCAAGAGTGATGCTTAACACTATCATATGGTACACACCACCATCTCCATGCACTCCAACAGCAGCAAGGGAACTTGCATTGCAATGGCTAGAGTAGGCAGTTTTAAATGTTATAGCCAAAGCTGGAATTCAGCCTTATTCACATCCATGGGTAGATTTTGTTTCAGAAGTGCTGGAGAATTAGTTCAACCATGAATCCTTCAAGATCCCCCATGAGTACCTTACTACAAGACTCTTTTTGACAAACTGGTTGGATGTGTGGCCTTTATTCAGCTCGTAGGCACTGCCAGACTCCACATTAGTATCTTCTAATCTGGGCTACGTGCTTCCTGATCTGATCTGGCCACCAGTGCCCCTTGGTTTGCAAGAACACAAAGGCCACCCACAAGGAGTTAGCCTGTCAAGTTCCTGACACATACACACCCCACGAAATGCTTTGAAGAGATGCTGAATGCCCATTTTAACACGCCAGTCCACTAGTTTCTGTCCAAGAAAGCGTCCTGAAAACCTTTCAGGGACAGATTCTGTTTGGAAAGTGGCCAGTCAGAGAACAGCCAAGCCAACTAGATCAGTATGAGTGGCAATTAAGTGTGGGTTGTGTGTCTGTGTGTGCGTGAATGCAGCAGCAGCACCAAGAGGAGCGACCACAGGCATTGCAGTAGACAGTTTCAATTTTGCGTGACTTTCAAGAGTTGGATTAAAAACGGAAAAAAGTTGGATTCTGACTTGTAAGAATGATCCCTGCACTTTAGTTGACAAAACCAGTAAGTCCACCTTCTGGATATCTCACAACTCCCTTTTCTACTCCTTTGGTTATTCTGAGTTTTTCTCTCATTTCCTAGATAACAACATTCCCCCAGAAGTCTTTACCTTCCACTCTTTTGCATAGTTATGATCTCCTTCTCAAAGATAATTTTCCTCCTCTCCTTTACTACCAATCAAATAATGATACTACTGCTTTAGATATCTCCTTATTTTCATGTGACTCTTGATTTTCCCTTCCTCTCATTGTAAATTCATCCTCACAGTAAACATACTTTGGTGCACTTGTATACTTGCCACTTTGTCTTTGTCAAATACCAAGTTTCATTTAAGGGTGCCACAAATCAATTGCACAACGATCTTTATTCATGTGTTTTGATTCTTCCATGCAGTGTACATGCCATTAAGGTCTATGTCACCCAGTGTGGGAGGCCAGCATAGGGTTACCATAATTCTCTTCCACAAAACTGGGACAGGATCCCCCGACAAACTTGCCAGTATGTGAACACAATCCCTGAAAGCTGGGACAGACCCAATTTTCTTGGATATATGGCAACTCTAGGCCAGCGTATCTCCTCCATTATGTCACTATCCCCTATATATCACATATATCCCCTATGATGTCATCAACTTGTCTCACCTATGATGTCACTATGACGCAGTAGGTGGGACAACACCTTGGACAGTGAGGCACCATTGCCCTGTCCTTGGTGGTTTTTTTGGCGATAACTTTTGATAGAATATAGCTATTTAAATGTGATGCCTGGCAGGGATGCCCAGTGCTGCCCAGTGATGCCTGGTAGTGGTGCCTGGTAAGGCAGTTGGACCACCTTACTTGTAAACAGAATTCTAAATTAGATAGTTTATTCCTGCAACAAATACTGACTGCAATTTGCAGTCACTAGCACTGACCTTACTATTCTAAGGTTGTTCTCATGAACAGCAGGCTACCCACTTTCTGGATTGTATGTGTCACTCTGGGGGTAGTTTCAAATAAAAAAACCAAAATCTTTATTCAAGGAAAAACAAGTATCAGGGAGATGGCCCAGACTGGGTTCGAAACCAACCAATGCATATTCTTCACTATGGCACAGTGAGGACAGCTCGTTGGCAGAGACAACATGCAATCATTGACCAACTCACCCTGATGGAAGGTGGTCGTAGATCAGGGTGGTAGAGGGGCTTGGTAGGTTTGCCCATCTGTCTTTGCTGTTCATTCACCTTCTCACGAATGACTGCCAACTCCTTGCCATTTTTCACTGGCTTTATCCTGCCAGATCCACTCACCACCCCAGTGGTACCATCCACATGGTTCTCTGCTATAGAGCCTTCCGAATGTTCCTCATTATCTACATGGACAAGAGACAGATAGGAAAGAAAAATAAGGGACTATTAATTGTGATTCCCAAAGAATGTGGCTACTGTATCCCTGGACCTACAATGAAGGGAAGAGTTCCCATATATGATCATGAGGTTTAGAACAAGGCATGACATGACAGTGGAAATTCTGGTTACGCTAAAATCTCTAAGCAGAGCAGCCATGAGAAGGGGGTGTTTCTATTTTGGGGGAGAGCCCAGCCCGAGTTACTTTCTCAAACACTTCCCAATAAGTTGCAGCTTGATTTGTGCAACCAAATTTTGCTTGGTTGCACAAATTGTCCAAGTATTTTAGCACATTAATTTTAATCAGAACGTCTGAACCACAGGAGACAAGTTGGCTAAAGACGCAGAACACCATGTTCCATTTGTATTACAAGACGAGAGGAAAATCATCTCAACATTAAAATTAAATTATCTTTTTTAAAAAAGTTGTCTAGCCTTTTAGCTGTGCCCCACTCTTTATTTATCCTTGTTTTCTGCCTTTTACCAACAGCTTAGATATCATGGGCCAAGTTCATTCCTGGGCCAAGTTCTCGGACTCCAAGAGGCATCAAACCAGAATCTCTACAGAACAAGGCCCATAGGGGTAAAGGGGAAGAGACAGGAGTGGGGAGAGCAGGTAACTGCCCCACAAGGGTCAAAGGATGCAGAAAAACAAACAATAACAAAATAAGAAAAAGCAATCAGAAGCGAAGAGTACAAAAATGCTGATGTAACAAAAGCAGGCTTTGTATTGTTTTATAAACACTCATTATCTCAATTATAATGCAACTGACACCAAATACACACATTCTAAAAATGGGAAAAACACATAACAGAAGCAAAAGGACCAACTCTTCAGTTCCAAAAATGAACTTAATTGAGCACAGGATGAACTTAGGCTTTATGGTACCTCACCGAACAGCTCTTAGAAAGTCCTGGAAAGTGGAGAAGGACAGGTCATTTGCTAAAAAGTCAGAACTGAACATAATAAACTCCCCAGTTTTTGTGAAAACTTTTGACAATCTGGAAATTTTTTTAGTCCTCCAACGCAAACACTTCATATTCATTTCAACCACCCTGCCAGTTAACCTAGTGACACTGTCACAGAATCAGATCTCATATTTGAATCAAAGCTCATGTTTGAATCAAATCTGATCGGGTCTGGCTGGGATAACTCACAAGATCAGTTCGGTAAGGAGGGTAGAGGAGAAAAAGGGAATCATTCCCTCTCTCTCATTTTTTTTAAAGATGAAGCTTCCCAAAGCCAGAGTGTTGTTCAGGCCAAATTTCCACTCTACTGCAACTGATAGTTCTTCTGATTCCCTCCAAACTGTTGAATATTTGATGTACTTCCAATTACAAAGCCTTTAACAGTAAGACTCTCAAACATAAGGTATTATAAACCAACAGTGAAGTTCACCTACAATATTGGAAACCAATAAGGCTTATCACTCTTCAGAGGGTCCACTTTGCTGGGCCAATTCCAAAGCCCTCTAAACAGGTTGCAATTATTATGCCCATTGTGAACACAGGGGAGGAAGAACTATGGAGGAGGAATACAGGGTTCTGCAGAAACACACATACCATTCCTCTATATGGATGATTTAAAAGTTATAAGGAAATTCAGAAACAGAAATTCAGTCACTGACCAATATAGTTTGAATATTTAGTACAGATATCTCAATGGAATTTGGCCTAGAAAAATGTGCCACACTGGCTATGAAGAGAGGTACACTCAAAGGAGATGATGCTGAAATGCCAAACGGCCAAATGATAACGTCTAACCATAAAGAAGCCCGCAAATTACTTGGTATATAACACCATCTATGAAGAAGTGAAAACCACAGTCAAAAAGGAATATACTCAGAAAGTTAGAAAAATTTTGAAATCTGAGTTAAATGGTAGGAACACAAGGCCAGTAACAGTTGTAAGATATATTGATGGAATATTCAATTGGAATCAAACTGATTTGGATACTTTGGATTGTAAAACACAATGGGTGCAATCCTAACCTGGGCTGGCACAACTCATTGGTGTTCCTGTGGTGATGTAGAGAAGCAAAAGCATGTCTGCGCACTGGCTTTACCATCTCCCAGGGGTGGTGCAGAAGTACCTGATGCAGTGGTGTAGCTAATGGCCCGGTGCAAAGCTCAAAACATAGCTCTGGAAGAGATGTCACAACCAGAAGTGATGTCACTTCTGGTTATTTTTTAAAAGAAAATTTTATTTCTTTATTATTTTTATTAGGTTATTTTTTTAAAAGAAAATTGGGGAAAAACCTGCCTCCACCTCCTCAGCAGCTCACCACCATTTACTCTGCTAGTTTTATAGCTAAAGCACCTATTTGCTATCTGGAGTTGAAGATGATTTTGTTCTCTCCCCCCCCCCCTCCCGCCACCCAACAAAAACTAATTAAGGAATGAAAATTGTGTCCCTTATTTGTTAGGGAAACTGTGCTGGGACAAATAGGAATGGTTATTCTTTCCCTGCTAAATATAAGAGGAGCACAACGTAGAAGTGCCTGTATACCCAGATAGCGTGGGGAAACTGTACTATGATATATGTATTGTATATCAGCAGTCCTCAACCTTTTTGGTTCCTGGGGCTGGTTCTGGGGGAAAATTTTTTTTCCAAGGACTGGGGTTGGGGGGGGGGGAGGGAGGGCTTCCCTACCCAGAGCACAGCTGCCTCAAGCTGTATATCCCATTATAAAAAATTAATAAATGGAGCTATTGCTAGGTTACTATGGATAGCATTGCAGGTGATAACCCAATGTTTCAAAGCAGGTCTACTCAAAGCAGGGATGTTCAACCTTTTTCAGTGCAGGATGAACTGAAAATGCACAAAGCCATTCTATTCACTCTTACTGGGGAGTAAGCCTCATTGACTATAATGGGACTTATTTCTGAGTAGATAGGCAGTGGATTGGACTGAGGCTGCAGCACTTTCCTGGGAGTAAATTCCACTGACTACAATGGGACTTACTACTGAGTAGACAGGCATAGGATTGGGCTTTGAGGTTGCAATCCTATCCACACTGTCCTGAGAGCAGGGTCTACTGACTACAGTGGGACCTACTACTGAGTACACAGGCATAGGATTTGCATGGGGGCACCCCCCAGCCCAAAGTCTCCTGGCCAAGGGTGGGCTTTGAATTTGGATCTTCTGAGTGTACACCTTAACAGCTACACTATCCTGTCCTAACCATCTCACCTCACAAGAACCCTGTGAGGTAGGCTAGGGCAATAGCAACATTCAGGAAGCCTCTCTGCTGGGAGGGGCTCTGAATCTGGATACTCCAAGTCTCAACCCAACTCCCAAGCACCACACATCCAGCCCTATCCCTCCAGCTGAACAACAACCCTGCAAGGTGGTGAGGCTGAGAATATGTGATAGGAAGCTCATGGCCACTGGGAACCTAAACCTGGATCCTCTAGATTCCCATCCATTCCCTAATCTCTCCCATCTCAACAGCCCTGTGAGGTAGGGTTGAGAGGCAATATCCTGGCAAAGGACAGGTTGCCCATACGTTACAACAAAAAATAAGGACAAGACCCCCTAAAAATATAAGGCACCCAAGAAAAATGTAGGACATGACAAAATAAAAGCTAAAAATATGCCTCTAAATTGCTTTCATATGGTTAGTTTAAACACTTTTGTGACTTATTAGTAAAATTAAAATTGTTACATAATGATTTCTTACATATAATTCATTAATTATATTCAATAATACCTTGGGCTCCCTCCTGTTGGGGAGGAAAGGCGAGGTATAAATTGGGTAAATAAAAATAAATAAATAAATAAATGACAAGAAGGCTTCATGCTGCCTGCTCACAAGGAATAGGAGAACAATGGAAAAAATTTCCCAGGACACAGGGCTGAAAAAGATAATGTGTCCTGGAAAAAGAGTACAGATGGTCACCATGGACTAGGATCACTGGGGTTTATATCATTCTCTCTCTTATCCACTCTTCTTTATCCCCCAATCTTGGCTAGGATCATTAGGGTTTCTCCCTCTCCCTCCTCTCTTCAACCCCCTTTAGCAAGGATCAGGGTCTCTCATCATTGGGTGGTCTCTATCATTCCCTCTTTCTCCTTCTCCCTCACCTCTTCACCCTGTTCTGACATCCTGGGCCAGATTGGGGGCGGGGTATAAGACATTCCCCACCTCTCTTCCAAGCTGGCTCCTTGCTGGCTGGCTGGCTTAGCAGGCTTGGCAAAGACCTTGCTCCAGCCATCAGTCCGCTCACAGACTGCTCAGCCAGGCAGATGCTGCCGTTGGTCCCCTGCTGAGAGGAGAGGGAGCGGAGTCCTTTTGCGGACTGGTCAGGCAGCTGCAAAGGCCCTCCAGTGGTCCTCAGCCCAGTGCTTGAGAAACCGTGCTGTACATGTACTTTGAGCAGATTCATTTTTAACATTTTATTAGTTCCATACAGTATCTGAATTGCATCTCATTGGCTCTCAGAGCCTTCAGTAATATGGGAAGGTTTGAGTTAAGAAAATCCACTTTTGTTCCATAGGCTTTAGTGTTTTCATTTTCTGGTTAATTGGCCATAACATTTGAAAGAAAATAGCTATTGCAATCCAGTTTGTTTCATTGCATTCTGCATTACATTACCTTTCCAACGATATATAACATGATGGTATTATCATTCATACAGACTCCGTTTTTCAGAATTTTAGTCACTACTGTCAAGCTCAGCTTTCAGCCCCCCTTAAGCTTGTAGCTCCATGCAACTGCATCCCCTGCATGCCTCTTAGTTACGCCACTGATCTGATGGCACTTTTGTGATACCACTAGGTCTGCACAGGACTTATGCCAGGACTTAGGCCAGCCTAATTAGAGGTTAGATGGTACAGAAAAACTATGCTTACATTCACCTTATTATATGGACAGATTGTATTTTCCTTAAAAATTTGGTGGCTGAAAGCTTTTGCAAGTGAAACAGAAAGGAAGAGAAATATGCATTGGCTGAACAGTGGAGGAAAAGACACATGCATTGGTCATACGGTTCCCAAATGTCCTAGAAATCCGGGTCTGTCCTGGTTTTTGGGGATTCCATTCACCTACTGGCAATTTGACAGGGGGGCCTGACCTGGTTTTGTAGAAGAGAATCATGGCAACCATAATTGTTCATGAACAAGCACTTACTGGAATAAAGAATATGAATTTATTAAAAATTAAGTAAACTAAACAGATAGGAAAAATGTTATAAAAACAAGGACTGAAAGTTGGCACAATAAAGCACTGCATACCAATATGTGGAAAAGAAAAAAGATAAAATAATGAAAAAACCAGGCTATGGTTAACATCAGGAATCTTAAAGAAAGGCCATAATTGTGAATATTAGCAGCCCAAGAGCAGGCCATTCAAATAAATGCAATAGATGGTTAAAAAAATCATTGAATGATGCAAAAAGTGATTGTGCAAAGAAGCCAAAGAAACAATTGACCATGTACTCAGTTCCTTCATAAAGATCGCAGACTAATTATAAATCTAGACATAATACAGCGGCTTTCAGTCAGTGGAGTCAATAATTGATAGGAGCAGAAAGCAGAGTAACAGAAAATGAATCTAGATCTTATGGAGTTTTTGATGACAAACTTAAAATTTTGGCTGAGATTATACAGACATTACAGTAATAGATAAAATAAAGTGACCACCATTGACAGACCAATACCAATGTTGATAGCAGAATTGATGAAAAAGCACATGAAATATTGGGATTAAAAAACTGAAATCCAACGATGACGGCACAAACCAGCAGTGGTTATCCCAGTGGTGATTGTTATAATGGATGCAGTTCCAAATATACTTGAGCTGCATTTAAAACATCTGAAAATTGGCAAAGTTACCATTGGTAATTCGAAAAAGCTACGCTGCTTAGTTCAGCACACATTATACCTAAATATGTCCTAGTCCCCTGGGTAGGGTCTGACTAGCAATTAGCATTAGTAACTAGTAATTAGCCCATTCAAATAGAGTGGGCAGCTGTGATGGGCCTGAACTCTTAGATCATAAGTTCACCCAGATCTTACCAGTTCCCATCCACTCAAAGATCATAAATGTCCCAGTTGAAGGCCTAGATTCCCCTGAAAAATTAAGGGGCTGATAGTACAATCCTAACCATGTCTGCTCAAAAAGTAAGCCCCACTGCGTTCAAAGAGTATTACTTCCAGGTAAGTGTCTTTAGGATTGCATCCCAAGCTACACATTGTTGCTACCAGCTTTTGTCAGAGGATACATCTTAACAACCGCATGACCCTTGAAAAATCATCTGATGACCACCAGGCTTCTTGGATGATGGGGTTTGTGCTTCCTTCCCAGCGCTTTAATGGTCCTAAGCAAAGCTGGAGAACTGGATCCAAAGCCTGGTCAAAGAGTCTGGAGAGCCTTCCAGATGAGGCGTACAATATTAACCCCCTTCCATACATTACCTTCCACTGTTGTCCGGTCTTTTCAGCGCAACTGTGAGAGGAGGAAAGGGATTGCTAAGTGGAGAATGAACAGTATGTTCTGATGGGTGGTTGCTTAGCAAGTTTCCCTCATTGTCCTGGAGTGTTGCTGGCACAGGGATGATCCAAACGGGCATCCAGTGGCCTCAGTTGGCTGCAGCTTCCCCAGGAAGTGCTTTTCAAGCCCTTCAAAAGCGCACGGAAACGGCAGCTTGACAATCGCTCTTCAGCACGAGCAAGACCGGCTTTAGTGGTATGCCCTATTTGCCCGTTGGCTCTCTTTCCGTCCCAGAAGGTATGTACTGTGGGCTGAACAATGCACTCATTCTTTCCCACCCATCCTTCCCTGGACTGGTATGATGCACCCCACATTCAGTCGCTTTATAGACTAGAATACGTGTCACAGCCTGCTGCGCTATGGCCTGATGCATTACAATCATGGCAGCATTCTTGCATCAATATTTTTTTACTGCTGCTCCAACCCGGGGACAGTAAAAATCTGTTGTGCTTGGAGGAGGGAAGACTCTCTTTTTCTAAGGTCTGTTCTAAGCCAGTACAAAGGACACACTGGGGCAAACTATTTCCTTATGCCTTACAGTTGTTCTCAGACCTTGTCCTAGCAGGACACTGTAAATAAACCAAGTTCATTTTTAGACTGGTATCACCTGCCTAGCTTTTAGTAAGAACCTGTTTCTGGTTCTAATACGGCTAAGCAGACAGTAGCAAATTGTTCCACTGATTACTTGTGGAACATCTTGAACATTAAGGCTTGTTACTGAGACACATGAAACACGTAGTAGAGAATGTCCCACACCACACAAGATCCGTGTACATTAAACTAGTGATTCTCAAACTTTTTTGCACTGACACATCCCTAAGGTTGCAATCCTATATACACTCACCTAGGATTAAGCCCTATGGGTGCAATCCTAACTATGTCTACTCAAAAGTAAGCCCCATTGTGTTCAGTGGGTCTTATTCCCAGGAAGATGTCTTTAGAATTGCAGTCTATCATTGCTAAAAGTTGTATATACCAGTATGTTAAAAATACAGATCTGCAACATTTTCCCCAAATGCAGCCACATACCACGGAAGCAACATAATATATTGAATTGAATGGGGACTATTTGAAATTGGCTTGTAACTCATCTAGTGGGTCTTGACCCACAGTAACATCACATTAAACCATTCCTAGTAGCAGAAGAAACTGTACCACCAATTAACTAAACACCCACAGAGGACATTAAAAAAATGTGACGATCAGACATGTGGACTTTATTTCTACATGTGTATCTACATAATACGCAGGATCATGGCGGGCACTCATATTGTTGTACCAAGGTGTCTTTTCAGGGGGTACTCCTCTTTCAGGGGGTACTCACCGGTACGGGGTACCAGCATCTTTTTGTGGGTACTGGCACCTCTGTGGCACCCAAGTAGACATGCCTATGATTACAAATAACATCTTCATGATGAGTACCCCCACCTTTATTTCTAGAAAAAAGCACTGGTTGTACATTATGTAATATGTGAGGTGGCACAAAATAAAAGCAATCTGTTCTCTCGGATCAAGACCAGAGGAGAAGAATTTCAGTCAAACTGTATGATTTTCCTCATGTAGTTTATACCTGTGTATTAGATCTCCAGCCTATTTCTTCCATCTGCAATATGAATCAGCTGCATGGACTCAGAGAAGCAGGACTAACTGAAAGTGTGTGGCCAAATGAGGAGAGGGATGGGAAGTTCTGGAACCACATGCCAGCTCTTATGGGAAAAGCCCATGAGAATCCCCTGCTGGAAATTCCCACCAGAGGGCAGGCTAAAATGCCTACTTGGCATTGATCCCTTCAGTGTTTTATTCCAAGACTACTGTACCTGTATATTTGCAATGCAGTATTGAATTTGTGCATATTTCTGCATTATTCCACTTTTAAAATATGTCTTCATGAGGAAAATCTTGCTTCATTTTTTGCTTTTTGTCTGAAATTTACCATATGTTCTAACTGTCCGTGTTGTAAACCTGTAAACATTTGCCTTATCAGAATTTTATGTTGAATTTTCATATTTTGCTTTCTGATATTTTTATTTCTGATTTTACAGATGCATTAATTTTTTTCCCCCTAGGAACTTCTGGATAATTTATCTCCTATATTTGACTGTATGCAGCTGAAGGCCACCTCCCTGACTATGATCTAGTGAAGAAATGTGATGTATGCCCTGTTTTCTTCCCTACTTTATTTTTCTGTGTTTTGGGATAGGTTTAATTCCCTAGAAGCAGTGATGGGCTTCAAAAAATTTAAGAACCGGTTCTCTGCCCATCTGGCAGCCACTGTTAAATGGCTATTTTTAAACTTTGTATGTCCTATCTCTTGTTAAGAACCAGTTCTATAGAGTAGGTGCGAACCTGCTGGAGCCCACCACTGCCTAGAAGCTCTCATGGAGTCTAGCCGACTAAAATCTTGCTAGGTCATCTTTTGCCTTTGGAAACTCCATTAACATGTGCTATTGGTGGACTCAGCTTCTTTGCGCCAAGCATGATCACTCTTTCCCCACTAGAACTGGCATTCGCTTAGCGATTGGGTGGCAACCAAACCCGTCCATCTAGCTCCATCCAGGGTGGAGTGACCAGATGGGTTTCCCACTCTTCAACTCGATACATCCAAGTTAAATATTTCCCACCTGTAGAAGTGTTGTTTGTTTTCTGTCACTAATCCATTCATTGGGAGTTCAGAAAGGAGCATCCATTTGTTCAGCTGCAAATGTCATGACCTGGGCTTCCCTGAGCAATGCAAGTGGCTTAGGAACTGTCTAGCTAGACTGTGACATGGAATTTTGGTTGCCTTATTTACTGTGAGCAAGGAATTTTTGTTACCTTATCTACTTTGACTTTAGCCAGTATGCAAACATCTGTGGTTTAATACAGCGATTTAGAGGTGGGTGTGCTGTGGGCTGAGTTTTGAGTTCCATCCCAGCTCTGTGTTGGGTTTTGCAGCTTACTGCATTTATATGGTGAACACTTTTTTTTGTCCTTTCCAGCTAAGATCAGACATTTTCCATCAACATGCTTGTAGTTTTACAACCCACCATGCTTTCTCCTTGTTTTGTTTAATTCCTTTTGGATGTTTAATAAACCAGTCTGACCCTTGGCCTACGTAGTAATTCAATGGATTGCCATGTCACTTCACCCTGCAAATGTTACTGTGGATTCATTTTTAATAAGTACTCCAAGGATTAGCGTGTTACTGAAAAGGGGTTTTCCCCCGTTTGAATACTTTGCCTATCTATCTTTGATTTTGTTCATTCTACCTTCTCAACCACACTCATTTTTAAGTATATGCAGTTAAATATTATTAGCTTATAAACCACATTGCACTATGCCGCCATCTATTTCCCAAACAAAGGTGATGTCCATGGTGTTATTTTCTCTCTTCTCCCCATCTCATTTTGCATTTTCTTAGGCTGCCTTTTCTTTGTTTAAGGTCACAAGCAATTATCTGCTATCAGATTCTCCTCTAATGTTCCCTACAGCCAGATCAACCAGGTGCCACACAGGTTTAGGGCATTCAACTTACACAAAGCCTAGGGGGAAACTAACTACTTATGTCAGACTTTTAAAAAATAATAACTATTTTTCAGTGCTACTAAAATTAAATGGAATGCATACCTTTAGAACTTGTGTCACAGTAAAAAGAGCTCTGGTTTCTAGAACAAAAATCTGCCATATTCAGAATACTAACTTTTTTTCTTTTTTATGTAACAACTTATTTCATTTTATACTTTGGAAAAAGATTCTGAATCATATAGGTATAATATAACAAGAGCTCAGAAATTAAACTGGAGATCCTGCAAATTTTAGAAAAGAGGATGGGGGAGGTCAAGATCCACCAATGTTTCAAAAATAGCTCTCCTGCAGGGTCATAATTTAAACCCAAATAAATTCTACAAATCACCCCATCTGGATTAACCCTTGCATTTCTCCAAACTCATTCAGCCCCCATCTGAATTCAGTACACTTCTACTAACCCAGTCTTATTTATTTACTTAATACATTTTTGTATTAAAATATTGTTCTTAATGGTTTTGGTTGTTATGGAGTTAACTTTCAAGTAGGCATGCAACTTTATTTTATCATACATTTTCTACAAGAGAAATCAAGGATTCAATAAGAGAATCAGCAAAGCAGGTCTGAGTTAAGGTAGGTTGGAGACATTTGCCCCTTCACTCACTATACTGCCTACCTACTGTATTTCCCGGCTTACTCACTTTTTTTCCTCCCCAAAGGGGAGGGGGGAATGTCTGTGCATCTTATAGAGTGATAGGGCCAATCCTGGAGCACCTTACCCCACCATGTCATATGTCGTTGGATTTGTATTGAAGAGCAGAATCCAATGCAACAATCAGTTTTGAGATATCTCCTTCCTATCAAAAGTTATGGCTAAAAAAGTAAAAACAAAAATATATAAAAACAAAAAAAATATTTTGGCAATTTTTTTAAGCGGGTAAGAATTTTGGCTTGGGACGGTGGAAATTTTGCCCTGGGGGTAGGAATTTTGGCCTTGGGGTTCAGGAATTTTGGGTTTGGCATCTGGTCACACTTGGCACAGTTGCAATCCTAAGCAGCCTTCCCTGGCTTGGAGACTTGCTCCAAAGTAGACATGCACAAGACCTGGTCCCTCTAGCTCCACGTGACTTCCTCACTGTTTACTATCTATCTAGATCCTCTCACCTTTCCCTACCTACCCCCCAAAAGAACCCCCCCCCCCAACTTACCTGCCTTCCTGGACCATTTGCAATGAGATTTGTGCAAAACATTGTTGTCTGATAACTTGTAATGAGATTTGTGCAAAAGTCACAAATCACTGACACTAGAGATGATGAGTTTTTGGGGTTACCAGAAAATTAGAAGAGTGCTTGAAGCTTAAAGTCTTTCCTCATTTGTTAATGACAGTGATAATGGTTCTTAATACCACTTTACATGACTTTACATGGTTGAAATATTATTCTGCTATATTTTATTAAATATATTAGTACACCATTTGGTTCAGAATATTTTTTTCTTGTTTTGCTCCTCTAAACTTTGGTGTGTCTCATGGTCCGGTGCGCGTAATAAGCCGGGAAACAAGGTATATAGACCAAGAAACCAGCATCACCCTGTATCAGCTTCCACAAGCCTAGTAGATCAGCTCTACCATTAGAGCTTTTAACTTTTCCAAAGTGAATCCAACTGCAGTTCCAACTTCCAGTTTTTTCTGAATAGTCAAGCCAAGTAGATCCTTGCTGAGCAATGGAAAAAGAAGGAAAACTACTCTATCAAAGAGAAAGATACATGTACTGTAATTTCACATCAGAGAGGGCAGCTGGAAGGGTACAGTGAGAAAGAAAGGAAGCAGCATCAGAAATGGAAATGCTAAATATATATATGATCAGATTTTCTGCAATTTACACCAAAAGACACATTTAAACAGAACAAAACCCAGTCCTGACTTCCTCTGCTCAAGTGATTTTCAACCTTTTTCATCTCACAGCACATTTAACAAGGCACTGAAATTGTCACGGCCACCATCAGTTATTTTTACCATTGACAAGGCACACCAGACTATTCAAATCACCTAATTTTCCTATTAATAAATGTCAATCTCCAAATTACCGCAGTACACCTGAGGACTATCCGCAGCATACCAAAGTGCCTCGGCGCACTGACTGAAAATCACTGCTCTGTGGGAACAAATCTACCATATCACAATCAGCATCACCAGGTCAATTAGTTTTGCAGTCTTTCAGCTAAGCCCAGAACCAAATTTTTCATTCCTCCCTCATGTTTAGGGAAGAAGGGAGAGGAACTAGCTCCACAACACTTAGTATAGGAAAACAGCAGGATAATGGCAAACAGGTGACCCATCAGTGACCATGTTCAGGCTACGTGTACTTTGGCCTCAGACATCTGGACATCCTTTGACGCATTTAGAAGTAAGGCATTGTATATCCCTTCCGAATGGGAAATGCTGTACCTCTGAGGTCTTTCCAATAGAACTCTAAAGACTACCTTATTTTTTATTTTTATTTTTTTAAAAAGAACAGCTACAGAAAAAGAACCACATTAGCTGAGTGGCAGCAAATCTCTTAAGAACACAACCACTGAACCAAGCAGACTGTTCTGCTCCAGGTAGTGCAAGCAAAAAGTCTGAGCACCTGCAGCTACTATATAAACTTTCATAGCTTCTAAAAATAAATCCATGCACTTAAACACACTCACAGGCTTCCAGCACCCTCAGTTAATAAAAAGCTGTATTGTGTTACAGCTGTTGCAGCCACCACAACATCTGCTAGTGTTTCAAAAAGCAGATCTGTCTGGTTCAATTGTACTATTGGGTTTTATAGCCACTTTATTTCCTTCCCTCTGGACAGGTTTATTCTTTTCTTTTCACAGAGAAACTCCACCCTGGGCAGGAATGAAAAGCTCAAGCCATGCTCATTTTTATGGCCTGAGCCAGACTTTAAAGCCAGTTGTATGCTCCAGCTTGGCTCAGAAAGAAATCCTAAATAACCTGGCAGGGGCTGATCCAAATTTGTAGCACGTTAGCATGCTGACTCAAGTTGGAGTACTTTTTTTTCCCTCCAGGGAGTCAAAAGATTTTCCAACCAAGAGTAGAAATAAAAAGAATCCTACAATGTAAAAGAAATAAAAAGGATGCGCCAAGCATCCCTGAAACACAAGGCTTTGCTGAGTGACACAAATCAGAAAAAACCAAACAATTTTAAAAAATTATTTTAATGGGATCTTGGATAACAAGATACAGAGATTTCCTGCTTGAAGACTTCCAGTGTCACAACACTTCATTAGATAGACAAATGCACCAAATACAGCCACTTCATATATTTTTCATATTTTTATACCACTCTACCTTCAAGTTCTTCCCATCCTTTGGTTCTCACAACAATCCTGTGAGGTAGGTTAGACTGAGAGATAAACTGCATGGCTGAGCAGGGACTGGAATCAGGGAGCACAATCCTAAACATGTCTACTCGAGAGAAAGCCCCATTGTTTCAATGGAACTTACTCCCAAGAAAGTGTCTTTAGGATTGCGTCCCAAGTCTTGTTTAAATGCTACTTTCTTTCTTCAACATCATATGCCCGCACACACTCCTCTATCAATCCACTTTGGTTGCAGAAGTGCTACAGCTACATCTCTCCATTATTTTATCGAAAACAAAAATTGTAATAGATTTTTTTGCTATCCCCGTAGTAAAATGTTAAAGGTAGTATCTGCATGGTGCCCTGCTAGTCGTAACCAACACTGGGATAGAGTGCTCATCCCCATTACGAGGCAAAAGAGGCCACTGTCCCAAAATGTGGTCATGTGGCCAGAATAACTAAATGCCAAGGTGCATGGAACACTGTTACCTTCCCACTGAAATGAGTCTTATTTATCTGCTTGCATTCACATGCAAACTGCTAGGTTAGCAGGAGCTAGCGTAGCACTGGCAGGACCTAACTAACAGCAGCTCCTAAGTAACAGCAGCTCACTCCGTCTTGCAGCAATCTGGTCTTTATCCACCAACCTGTGGTTCAGGTCAACAAGCATGGCGATTTAACCATTGAGCCACTGCAACTTTTCATCCAGCAAGTAGCTGAATACAAAATTTGAATTATGACACATGAAGATGCAAAGCTCATAGTGAAACTCGGGCTGGGGGATTTATACATAATACATACTCTAGCGCCTGCTGATACTTTGCTGCCCAGGACTGTGAGGAAAAAGAGACACACGCATATAGTCTTGCCGGTACTATACCACCTACGATTCTGAGATTCATTTTTTGGCCAGCTTGACGTGATGGCTGCGAGCTTAAAAGCGACAGGAAACAGCCGATTGTGGAACAAGCACCACTTTTTCCTCTTTCTGTCCAACTATTCATTAAAAAGAAAAGAACAGGATTCCGCTTTAGACACACCACTTTAGACTTGCCAGTGTGTGCAGAATTGCAGACAAAGCACCTCACATACAAAAAAACAAAGAAAATAATGCAGCCCCAAACCACCCCAGTGTCTCTCTTTCACTAATGTTATGTATCAATAACCCTCTGTGCTAAGTTGCAATAGAAGACCCAACTAGTTGTAGACTCGTACTTTGTTCTTACAATTTCTATTTCACACACATCTCTATCACATTGCTGAAAAGTGAGGCATATCCATTCCTGGGCTCTGGGCCACAACTTCCTCCATTAATAAAAGAAGAAAACACTTTTCCAAGGTTGCTTCTGAATGTCCTGCCCTTTACCCAATATGGTAAAGAAAGGCAAAGAAAGGGTGCCAGACCACAGGGAGAAGGGCAGGAACTACTCGCTGCCGGCCTGGTAGAATGGCTGAGATGTTCAACTAGCCCAAGACAAAAGGTGGCGTGATAAATGGGAAGTGTTCAATAAGCTCATGCAAAATGCCCTGAGTGTGACTTGCAACCAGTCCTCAAACAACATTTTATTACTCGGAGAGTCACAGAGCTAGGGAATTCTTTCTATCAGAGCTTTGCAGAGGAACCTGCAAAGCAATGCAGGCTATACTTCAAACCAGGGGTGGGCCCAAGCCAGTTTGGGCCGGATTGCCCGAACCGGTTGTTTCTGCCACCCCGCCACTACCAAACCGGTAGCGGCGGGGTGGCCAGAAAACCCGGCGTACCAGTTTGGTACACCGGGAGGAGACGCAATGCGCGTGCATCAACCTCGGCGCACGTCACTGCGTCTCCTTCTGCTGGAGAAGACGAGTGCGTCTCCTCCCACTGGAGGAGACTGTCGACGCGTGCGCTGTGGTCTCCTCCACCTGGAAGAGACACAATGCGCATGCGCTGACCCCCGTCCTCTGACCCCAGCCCCGCACCCAACTTCTGGCGAACCGGTTGTTGGGCGAGGCGGGGCCCACCACTGCTTCAAACAAAGGACTTGCTCAGGTTTTATTAATATCAGCACCAAGTGTGGTTTTAAATGATTAACAAGAGATCCAAACAAACCACGAAGCACTTTTTCATGGACTTCTAAAAAATGTAACACAGGTGAATCTCAGTACCCACTAATCTGACTCAGCACTAATACTGGGGTGCACCTTGTAATAAGGAAAAAGACAACAAAATCCAATCTCCAACCTTCAATATTGTTAAACCGCATCAGTTGCAAACTCCTTGGGTTAAAGATAGTGTTAAGGATCTACTTCTAGGTTTCTTGCTCCTCTATTGTCACCCCAAAATGCATTGGTGCAGAACATCCATTTTCAACCACTGAGTTATGGCGCACTGGTATGTTGCAAATGGTGAGCAAGGTACCATAGGTGTTTGTGGGATGCTAATTTATTAGAGACCATTTGGGGATTTCATCCCCTCACCAGCAATGTGGTGTGCACTGTCAACTGTCAAATCACTGATGGTGCACTTTAACCATTTTAGCACCTTGTCAATGTTCCATGAGATGAAAAAGATTGGAAATCACTTGTATAGACACTACACCACATTCAGTGGTGAGTAATGGAATAATTTCATTCCATTAGATTCCAATAATCACCCCATCCTGTGGTTAAATGTGGATAACCAGGCATGACCTGTATTACAGAAATAGGAATTCTCATCCCAAGATGCCTTTTCTTGGTCTAAACCTTTCTCTTCATCATTTATTTCCCTTTGATAAGAATATTAGTAGAATGAAAATATGCTCACTTCAGCTATAAAACAGCATGAGCAACCCTTGAAGAGGTGCCCAAGGAGCAACAGTCCTACCAAACATTAGCGATGGGCACTTAAAATCAGTTAAAGGATAAAGAATCAAAGTACATTTATCAGTTTTTATCAAATGAACTTCTCTTGCACAACATGGCAACGTCAAGAGTAGCGGGAACTGTAGTAGGGATTGCTGCAAAATAGTCTCGGAGTTGCGTGCATGTGTTTGTGTGTTTTAACTGGCCTCCACACCCTCACTTGCACAAACCCAACACACCCTTAAAAACCACATCACACCCAACCAAAATGCAAAGCCACTAATATATCAGTATGTGTGTTCATGAGTGGGTATAGGATTAGGAATTACTGCCAGTGAACCTGTCATTTTTTCAAAGCAATCTTCAATGGAATTTGTAAATATAGTAACACGATATATTTTAGTGGTTGAAGGAAAGAGGTCATCAGCCAGAGGACTGAAAGATTTGCTACATTACTTGTGTTTAAAATAAATGCCATTGCTATTCAAATGGGTACACAGGATTTCAAGATAGTGCTTTTGTTAATGGAACAATCACATGGCTAGGAGGCAAATCACACTGATGTTGGGAAAATACTGTTCGTCACTGAAATAGCATATAATTTTTTAAAACAGATTTGTATTCCGCCTTTCTCCACTTGAAGAGACTCCAGGCAGTACATATCATATGTACAATTCATATGTACAATTCACATGTGCAATTAAAAGCAGACACAATAACAATAAAATATTTTAAAAGAATTCAAAAGATTTAAAAATATTTAAAACATTTAAATACCCCAGATTAAAATAAATTAATATCATTATAACAAAACCCACTAGTCCTTAGCATCCATTAAAAGCTCTGGTAAACAAAAAGTTTTTAAGGCTGTTGTTATTGATTGCTAGAAGTAGAATCTACTTAGTAGATGAATGAATATTAGAGAACCTCTACTTCCTAACATCCAAGACTAATGACAGATCAACAATCCGTCTTTGTAGAAGATTTGAGGTTTAGGCCAATGAACTACCATACCTTGTTTCGGCTTGCAGTGGCTCAGTGTACACTATGCCTGTCAACTCGAAGGTCAGCAGTCAGCTTTTTGGGACCTAATTACCACAGAACGGAGTGAGCTCCAGCTCCTGTTACTTGCTCAGTTCCTACCAGCTTTCAAATAAATGTACGGTAATAATTAAAAGCATGCAAATGCAAGTTAATAAATAGGTTCCACTTCGGTGGGGAGAGGACAGTGTCCTTGGGCCTTTGGCATTTAACATGCTGGCCACATGTCCATGGACATGATTACAGCTAGTAGGGCAACCTTTGGGGTCACCTTTACCTTTATATCAAAGAATGCCTATCTTAAAATCATTCAACGCACACTTCGACACAGTAACTGCAAACAAGTTAGTAAACAATCCAACATATGAAGAAACTTTTGTTTCACATTTCAAAATGGCTACAGCATTATTTTCAAATTTTTTTCTTTTAGTCCGTCTCTAAACAAAAGAGCTGCAAAGGTAAGGGGTCTACAAAGTTTAGACACATAAAAGCTGGGCAGCCAATCCTAACCCACGATGAAGCAGAAGGACTTGGGGCTACCTATAGTGCAACTCAGGGCAACAAGTTTGAGTTCCCCTTAACCCATGTAAAACTGCAGCAGATCCAATGGGGTTACTCATCTAAAGAGGTGGATCAGCCCACCTCTTTAGGCTTCCTGGGAATATGGATAGAATCCGGCCTAAGTGTCAGATCCTGGATCCATCCTATAACTGGGTCCAGTGCCATGTGTAACATGAAGTAAAGGGTGGCTGCTAGATGGGAGCTAGATGGGAAAATCTGAAAGTTCCCATGTGCACATTGAGACTATGTGGGATCCTAGTTTATAGGCGCAGTCAGTGGTGGGCTGCAGCAGGTTCGCACCTGCTCTAGAGAACCGGTTGTTAATGAGAGATAGGACATATAATGTTTAAAAATAGCCATTTAAAAGTGGCTGCCAGATGGGCATAGAACTGGTTGTTAATTTCTTTGAATCCCATCACTGGGAATAATCCTAACCTAAAGACACAACCCACTGGTCTGTGCATTCCCATGGTGATATAGGGAGGCAAGAACACGTCTGTGCACTTGTCTAATCCACAGGAGTGGCACAGAAGTGCCTTATAGCACTTTTGTGCTATTCCCTGGCCAGCATGGGACATGCTGGGGCTTATACTGGCTTAAGTGGAGATTAGGATTGCAGCTTATATTTTGTAAATACGAAGCAATGGGTCTTTCCGCTGTTAAGATGAATTCCTCTGCGAGCAGTGTGCTCTTATAAATGCTTTGTTAGTCACAGGGAAAGGTGGGATATAAATAATTTAAATGAACAAATTATGAAAATTGCCAGTGCTATCTTAATCCAGACCATTTGTCTTATCTGCCTGAAATATGGCATGGAGCATCTGTGCTTATGATTTAAACATTTAAATATTAGATATTCAAATGCCAATAAGATAAATATATTACTTTTATATCACCACCTCTGCTGAAATGAGGAATTCAAAATTGTTTTTAAAGAAGAACAAATCTGTTTGCACCATTTGGCTAATTTAACTTGCTAAACTTGAAAATCCATGTCAATCACGTTTTCTTTTTATATTCATCACAGCCACCAACAACAACATATGAACGTTGCATTGAAGCTAATTACTGTCTGCCCTTTGAATAGGATGGAAATGAAGCTGCATGTGAATGTTTACTTGTAAGGAGTCAAATATTCCTTGATCCACTTTGAAGGGAATACCTTCACCACCACAAGAAAGGCTCCAGTCCTATGTACACAAGCCCAAAGTGACCATATGCCATGAGCAAAAAAAGAGGACAAGCCCTACCAAGATGTACACCTAAGAGGACACCCGAGAAAAGTGCAGGACATGACAAAATAAAAGCTAGGAAAACTCATATGAGCTTAATTTAAACCCTATATTACTTACCACTAAATTTAAAACTATTACATGTAATGTATTACATATTACATTACATTAATTACAACAAGTCTCTGTGCTGCCCGCTAAGAAGAAAAAGGAGAACAGTGAAGTTTGAACAAGATTAAAATCCAGGACAAAGAGGAAAATCCTGGAAAAAGAGGACATATGGTCACCATGTGCAAACCCCAATATGCTCTTGAAAAGCAAGTCCCTCCACTCCAAGCTGACAAAGAAATTTATTGAGCCCTATGGAAAGCAAAACTGAGTCACACATGTGCATTTATTTGTGACAAAGTAAATGTGCTCTGGCTCTTCTTAAAGACCAGGTGAAGAGGAAATACAAGGCCACTGGAATAGGCCTAGTTTAATGAAGTTCAAATGTTTGAGAAGGTTCCCTCACAATAAAAAGGCTAAAGACAGAGCTAAATACACAATGCAATTTATAAAATAAATCAAAAACAGTATAAAGATACATACCTAAAACAGCTTAATACTTTAAAAGAAATGCACATCCTCAGCCCCATAATAACAGCCATTTGCAATTTGCTAAGCCTAGCAAAAAAAGTGCCAGTGTGTTTTAGTGGTTTGGGAGTTGGACTGAGACCCGGAAGATTCACGTTCAAATCCCTCCTTGGCCATGAAGCTTCCTGGGTGACCTTGGGCCACTCACTCACCCGCAGCCTCACCTCGCAGGGTTGCTGCGAGGAGAGCAGGAGAAGAGTAACCAAAGATTAAACAACTATGGGCATTTGTATGGGCATGGAAACGGTGGGGTAAATAAATAAATATAAAGGCCACAGCTATTGATTCTATTAACCCCTGCTAACTGGGCAAGAGACACTCAAGTGGGTGTTCCTCTTTTATTTAGCAGGGGGAGAGTAACTGGCCCTCCACATCCCAGCAATGTCTGTTCTAGTGGCTTCTGCTGGTGTTCTTTTTGCATTTTAGATTGTGAGCCCTTTTGGGACAGGGATCCATTAGCTATTAATAAGCTATTATTTTTTCATTTTCTTGTAAACCGCTTTGTGAACTTTTCAGTTGAAAAGCAGTATATAAATACTGTAGATAGATAGATCCCAGCAGAAGGCTAAGAGCGTTCCAAGACCATGATCAACAGATTACCACTAAGCAGGTGTGCCCTTTCACTTTTCTACAACTTTTTGCAAAACCTTCCAACTTTATGGTACCCCCACTAAAGCCTATCTACAGATGCAATGGAACAAAGTAGATGGGAAGTTTGAGAAGTCCCAAGATTTTGTTGGCTTTGCCATTTTCACATGGCTTTTTGAACCAGCCTGTAGGGAGGGCTGTAATGACCTGCTTCACTTTTTTCCCATGTGCCATTTTTCTGCTAAAAACCACTCTCATGAAACATTGATTTATCCCCCAAAAGAGACAATTTGAGGAACTATGGAGGAAGTTTGGTAGCTTGTTTAATTTCCAGTGCACTTCTACTTGGAAGTAATTCGCATTATGTTCAATGAGACTATGGCCGCAATCCTAACTTCACTTTCCTGGGAGTAAGTATTATTGAACACAATGTGACATACTTCTGAGTAGACATGCTTAGGATTGCATTGCTATTCCCAGGAAAGTAGCCTGAGAACTCCACTCCAAGATGGTGGTGCCCAGTGCCAGATTCCAAGATAGTGGTCCATCTTTTTACAGTCCCCCTGAAATAAAGTCATGACTCCCCCAAGGGCATCCCAGCTTCCACTTTGAGAACCACTGTCCTAAAGATAACAAAGCTGATTAATTCTTATTAAAATCATAGGAGTGACCCTATCTGCTAACTGGGCAAGGAGCACTCTTTCAAGTGCATGTTCATCCTTTATCTAGCAAGGAAGAGCAAATGATCCGCCTCACACCAGCAGTGTCTTTGTGAGCCCTTTTGGGACAGGGAGCCATTACTTATTTCATTTTCTCTGAAACCACTTTGTGAACTTCTTGTTGAAAAGCAGTACATAAATGAGTTATGATGGTGATGATCTGCAATCTGCCTCCACTGTTGCATTTGACTCTGGGCAAAATCCAGAGTAACTATGGAGAGTCCTTGCTCCAGTGTAAGAACAACTTACTCTGGATTCCAATATGAATTTCCCATAGGTTTTCACTAGGTGGTGCAGTAACTATGGGTGCACGTAAAGTCTCTTACGTGCTCCCATAGTTACTCTGGATTTGGGGGTATAAAAGAAGACACAAAGGGCACGATCCAGAGTAACTATGGGGAGTCCTTTCTCCGGTGTAAGAACAATTTGCTCTGGATTGCAATATGAATTTCCCATAGGTTTTCACTAGGTGGTGCAGTAACTACAGGTACATGTAATATCTCTTACATGCTTCCATATTTACTCTGGATTGTAGGGTTAGCGGCCGTACTAAAAAATGACATAATATGAGTTCAAAGATCAGATCTTACTCTTGAGAAGCAAAGCAGGAGAGTAGAGAGAGAGATTATAATGAGACATGAAAGATTTGGGAAGAGGTAAACAATGAGAAGGGGAAAGAGGAACCTGAAAAATCACTTTTCCTTTTGTATCTCCACTTGTACTCCACTTGTATCTCCACTTCTGAGGGCCCCACAAAGAATTCCTTCAGAAAATCTTTCCCCATTTTGCATTATTCTGTATCAGTGCCCACTTGGGGAATCCCACGGCATTCGGAGGGAGGGTGTGTGAAATGAAATAATCCTATTTCTCATGAATAAACGAATGTGATTTCACCAAGGAAAACAAAAACTAATTCAAAGTGGACCGTAGATGAGGCCCAGCTTGATGTGAGGGATAAAATGACGTAACCGGAGCACGGTCTCCACATGAGAGGAGTGGCTGCCTCTCCAATCAGGCTCCACGTCTGGACCGAGTGATATTTGCCCTTGTCACATTTACCCAGGAGGCCGTCAAACCAGCTGGCATATCAAACGCTCCAACAAGTTTTCCACTCTTTGGCTCAGGCAATTTCCTAGAGACACCGTCAAGGCTGACAGGCCTCAAAATCTTCACACCTCCAGCCCGAATCCTTGTAAAGAGAAGAGAGGGGGGTAAAAAGCTGCAGGACAAAAAAAAAAAAGCTGCGTCAAGATGAGGAAAACACACAAAAGACGCAAGCAGAGGCACGTCAGCAGATTTTGTGGAGAGAATGGGGTGGGGATTACAACATAGCCTGAGCAATGCTTAGCAGCTCAGGTTTTTGCTCCTGTTTGAACTTTCTTTCAAAGTGGAAGATGTTAACCATTATACCATTATATTGCCATAAAGGGCAATAATTTCTTTAACAATTCAGCATCTCAAGCCTATGAAGAACTGAAAGATGCCAATGACAACTGAAAACCAAGGCTTCAGTGTGCCTCATTCTCCAGAGAATTCAATAAATTACCACAGTCTGTGTTTCGTTATACTGTATAAAACCCCAATTCAACTGGATGTAAATTTTCTATCCTGCACAGTGGTTACTTTTTCTTGAATGAGTTGGAAGGGACCTCGTAGGTCATCTAGTCCAACCCCCTGCCTGAAGCAGGAAATCCCCCTAGAGCATCCCCGACAGGTGCTCGTTGAGCCTCCGCTTGAAGATCCCCAGTGAGGGAGAGTCCACCACCTCTCTAGGCATGTTTTAATGTTTAATGTTACCGAGAACATGTCTATAATAGAGCTTGGGCATTTCTTTTAAAACCCTTTCTCATGGATTAATTTATCACAATCAGTTTGGTTCTCCATTTCTTGATTATGTACCATTTATGTAGATATTCTTTTTTAAGGAGACTGCTATGGCTCAAGGGTTAACAATGGTTGGTGATTCAACACTCGAGTGCCACAAGATGGAGTGAGCACCTGTTAATTGCTCAGCTCCTGCCAAACTAGCAGTTCAAAAGCATGTAAATGCAAGTGGATAAATAGGTACTACTTTGGTGGGAACGTACCAGTGTTCCATGCACTTTGGTCATGCCGGCCAATGACCACAGAGGCATCTTCAGACAATGTGTGCTCTTCAGCCTTATAACAGGGATAAGCATCACCCCTAGAGTCAGTCATGAGTATCAGGCCAACATGTGGAAGAGAACGCTTACCTTTGCCTTTTTATTTAATACTTGTCTTTATGAACTTAAGAAAATGCTAAGTCAGGCATATGTAGTAATGTGAAAC
Source organism: Cryptoblepharus egeriae (assembly GCA_030015325.1). Classification (NCBI taxonomy): domain Eukaryota; kingdom Metazoa; phylum Chordata; class Lepidosauria; order Squamata; family Scincidae; genus Cryptoblepharus; species Cryptoblepharus egeriae. The sequence goes on along the minus strand of JAREYC010000001.1, from coordinate 61,637,992 downwards.
ATTGCCTAAACAGCTGCCTCTCCATTATACTCCCAACTACTAAATTCCAAGTTTGGATAAGATAGAAGTGGCACTGCTGAAAGGGTGACCCTACATGGTGAACTTTTCCAGTGCATCAGCAGTCTCTCTCTCATGTTTCTTAGTCGGCCCCTTCACCTGCAGTGTTTCTTGCCTTCTCAAAGCTTCCTTCTACCCTCCCTACCACAACCTTGGCAGAAGTGGCACTGATGAAGTTATATGGAACCTGGGAGAAGATTAGTATTTTTTCTTGACATGAGTTTATATCAGCCAAATCAAAATGCAGAAATTACTCTTCTTCAAATTGTAAATTACCAAATTCAAACTAATCAAGATTTGTTTCTTTGAAAAGGAAATTAATCTTGAATTCTGTTAATATATAAATCAGAAGAGTCTGATCAGTATGAGAACATTTGCAAGAACATACACCTCACTCGGAGACTTCCGAACATGCTTTCTAAGGGTGCAATCCAGAGCAAGTTCAGCCTGCTCTGCCCTAATTGCTCTCTCCTAACTATTCTGTATCCAGAACATAAAGTTATGCTGCATCCAGAGAGACAGGAAGCCTGAGCTGCCCTAACTGCTCCAGAGCATGCTAAGTAACTGACACATGGGGAGGACTTGCTCCTGAGGAGACCCCCCTCAGATCACACTGAACAAGGAACAGCTGTGGTGTCTGCCTTATAAGAAAGCCCAGAAGTTCCTGACAAGCAGTTACAGCTGCAGTTCCTCTAGTGGAGGGTGGATGTTTGGAGTGGCCTGCTGTATCCTGAGGTTAGTGAGCTGCCGTAGTTGTTCCATATCCTGAGGTTGAGAGGCAGGGGTTGCAGCTAGGCTGGCCAAGAACATGCCCTCAACTTGCCTCTCCTGAGCTGCTTAGGCTGCCCCAGTTAGGGCAGAGCAGGTCCACCTCTCTTAGGGCACCCTATCTTGCCTTGCTCTGCCCTAAGCCTCTTCCAGAGTAACTGGGCTGGAGCATCTTGAGGTTGTTCCAGCGTAGTGATAGATAGGGTAACCCAAGGGTTCTTATGTGGACAGATTAGTTGCTCTGGATTGTGCTGCCTGTCATTTGCACATTCTATTGAGCATGTGTTTTACGCCTCCATGGTGCTCCCCCCCCCCCCCCACATTTGCAACTTCTTGGCAGAAACAGTTATTACTATCACAACCACAGATTACCAAACTAGAACAGCATAAAAGTGTTCATGGGCTTCACCTGATCTTTCCTGAACTTAATGCCTAAGGGAAATTTCTAACTGATTTTCCAGCGCTGACATAAGGGAACAAACATTGCCATCCTTTAAGGAGGACACCATGCCTGTCCTTAACTTCAAGATGCAGCAAATGCCCCACTGGCTCTGCCACAGATATGCCAAAGCTGGAACGTTGGTGAAGATTGTGCTCCAAGTATCATTCTCTATGACCTGGATGTGTGCAGGGTTCAGAGTAACTTCAAACAGATGATGACTCATGACATTAGGAAAGAAAACACACAGAAACTGGTGTAAGCAGAAGATGCATAGGTCCTCACTGGTTTGTAGAGGGAGGAAATTTAATGTGAATATTTAAACGTATAGTAATGAATGAATTAATTTTGAAGCATGTTCAAAATTTAAATACACATTCTACTCCACCTTGTGTTGTTGGAACTGCTTTTTCATTCATTTGGCACAACTATAAAAGCATTAATAGACACTCTCATCTCACACCTGGTTTGGTTGTTGATTACGATGTTTTCAAAATTGCACTGAAAATTTGCACATTTAAAAAAACATGCAGAATGACAACTTTCAGATGTTAATTTGGTGTTATCTTGTATCACAGGTGATGTACTGTCAGTGGTGATCCTGGCACTTGCGCTGCTCAGCGTCAGAACTACAAAATAACATTCCTCTCCTGAAGATATGGCCTTTCCCCTGGGAAGCCTCCCCAGCCTTCAGAAGAATCTCTACAGATTTAAAATAATTTTCTCTGTGAAACTACAAGTGGATTTTTTTTTTTTTGCTCTCTGAGGTCTTTACAAGCAGTGCTGTAAATGCCTGCATGATATAGGGGACTATGATGCAGATGGTGGCATAACACTGCTGGTGCCCAGGGAACTTGTCCCCTTTGCCTCCGTCAGATATATCACTATGCAGGTCTTCCCCTGGCACTACTGTAGAATCATCACAACTAGGTTTATGGCACATTTGGGACAATCAAGGCTGGAGGAGGGAGCATTGCACTGCTAGAACATCAATACAGAATTGCACTTCAAGTTGATATGAAGGAGGACAGAGCACCCAAGTCATCAAGTTTGTGAAAACAGCCTAAAACATCGACCAGTTTGAAGATACATTTTGCCTATAAAGATGGCACTGAAGTTTCTCTCCTTGTCCCACTCTGAAGAAATGGCTCAAAAACTCTATTGTTTTTAAAAGCAAGACATGTAAACTGATTTCAGTCAAAGGCAATCATAGGCAGGAATAAATTCTACAGTCACGCATTAAGTTTTTATGCCACTGAGATCTTCTATCCTATTGGTCTTCTTCATCACCATCATAATTGAGAAGAGGCTGCCAAGGCTTTCTCCAATGTCCTTTATGTTTGTTTTCTATATCAAAACGAGACCTCCTTTTTTCAAAAACGTCTTGGAGGCAGGAAACAACGACCACTTATTAATGCTGCTAGTGGTTTCTGGACACAGCCTTAGAAGGGAGAAGCACGCTATGATGCCAGGCAACCGTGTGAACTTGGACAAGAATTTATGATCGAAAGCTATTTCAGTCTGACAAGCATTTGCTTTCTGGAAGACCTCCGATTTGCCATTGCTCACATGGAGAGCTCCCAATCAAACCCCATACAGAAGAATCACACCAAGGATCATTACAGTTTTTTAAAAGCCCATCAATAGGGAAAGTGACTCAGTAGAAGTCTACTTGAGCTGGCAAACAAAAGGCAAGGGGGAAACTGTGTCAAATTAAACATTCAGCATGCATTGCGTAATGGCATGAATAATTCTTTTCAAACTCAAAGAAGTTTTCCGTAAAACGGCTGGAGCTTTTTGCAATGCTTCAAGTTGGAAACAGGAGCCAGGAGACATTTTTTACAGTGAAACACTTCCTGTTAAGATCTTACCTTTAAAAGGCTATGATTGCCCAAGTCATGGTTTAGGTATGTGCATGTGTGTGAAAAAATTAGATGCCTTTAGTGAGATGGGAACACAACATAAAGTTTCCACATTTTAGAACAAATATGATTTATTAGTTAAGATGAGCTTTAGTAGATGGAAAACTCATGGGAAAACAATTTTCATAACAAATCATTCTTAATATTTCTTAATATGCTGGAAAATCTCAGCCTTATGAGCTGAATTGGATTCAGTACTGGCACCCCCCAGTTTATTTTCTGATAGTCTCGCTCTTTCAATTCACATGTTTTGAAGCAGATTTCTACAGAGGACAGTTCATCAATTTTCTTTAAAGAGGGGCATCCAGAACATGGTCCTATTTGCTATGCATCAGATGATGCAGCTAAAAGAACTAGTAATCTATACTAGAGCAGCACTAGCCCATTTGTGAGCAATATTGCATTCAGCCAACCTTTCAATGCTGCAAACCTTCTCTTAAAAAATCTAAATCAACCTTAGATCGCAAATTTGCAAAGCTACCCAAGGGGGTAGGTTAAAACAGACAAGTGTTGACAAGGAGCAGAGAGTCTTTGTAGACAAGATACTGCTTGTCACTCCCGTCTCGGTGGCAAGTAAGTGGAATGAATAAAAGTCTTATTGAAGACCAGATAGGGAGAGACAGACTAGTGTCCATTTCGTATGGAAAAGGAAAAAGTTCACTTACAATTTTGGCATGGTTCTTAGTGTAGTCTATTGCACTCCAAAAGAAAACATTAAAAATCATCTTCAAAATAATCTTTTGTGAGTCATATTCTTCTCACCCATCCCTGTAATTTAAGACAGAAATCATCTTAAAACCTCATGCTGTGCTCCTCCTGCACCTGGACAGCATTACATAAACTTTATTTGTCTAAGACGACTTAACAACAATTTTAAAAAGTCTTAGGCTGCAATCCTAAAGACTTTTCGTGGGAGTAAGACCCATTGAAAACAATGGGGCTTACTTTTGAGTAGACATGGTTAGGATTGTGCTCTTTGTCTCTCCAATTTTATGATTTTCTCAGTTTAAGAAGGATGAAACAAGCTGTGGTTGCTTAAAGTTATAGTCAGAGCATAGTCTTATGCACGTCTATTCAGAAGTAAGTCCCATTATAATAAATGGGGCTTACTCCCAAGAAAGCGTGCATAGGATTGCAGCCTCATTCTGTTGTTCTTTGAAATCTTAAAAAAAACCACACACAAATTTTTGCATACTATTATGAAATTCTGCACAAATAATTTTATCCTAAACATTAAAAAATTAATTACTGTATTCAGAATTGGCGAGGGTATATTTAGGCAAAAGCTTCCTGTGTCAACCAAAACCTTGTCTGTAAGATATTGATGCCACCCAGTGACGTAGCTAATGATCATATAGCCCGGTGCAAAGCTCAAATGTAGTCCTGGAAGTGATACAACCATAAGTGAAATCATTCCCAGGTATTTTAAAAAAGAAAAGTGGGGCAAAACCTGCCGTCTCCTCTTTACCCCAGTGCAAGTGCACCCCCTGCACTGCACTAGCTACACCACTGATGCCACCAAAATAAAAATGACACAAACTGATCACGGATATTTTAACAGATAGATTCCTGAAGCGACGGGTCATCAAAATTGTATGATGATTGCACTGCTCAAATAATCAAGTGTGTAATATGAATTATCAGCTCACAACCTAGCAGGTGTTATCATTTAATCTACAATGCATTATTTGTTTTGCCTTTATTGTTTATTTATAGAATCATAGAGTTGGAAGGGACCCAGTGGATCATCTAGTTTAACCCCCTGCCTGCAGCAGGAAATCCTCTTCTTGTGGGGACCCGGGACTTGAACTCTGGGCTGCTGGCTGACAGGCACAGTGACTTAACCACTTGCACCACCTTCATCTTGTATTCACTTGATCTTCTACTGTATCTCAGCCCAAATATATAAAGTTATATACATTACATACACTACATACAAAACTACATACACTATATACAATACACTAAACAACACTGAATACAATAACTAAAATCTCTAAAAGTCAACCAGCCAAGGGACTGAAGGAAAGTCGTCAACATACAGAACAAGTGTACTGATATGTACACGTGCCTCATTTTATTGTACAGCAAATTTTTTCAGTCAACTTTCATAAAAAACAATACCACCTGATTATTCTCATGTAAGCGGGCCTCAGTCTTGAAGGACTATGGTATCGTGCTTGGTGCTGCATACGCTGCATGCAAAGCATGAAAGCCTGGGTTAGATTGTTATGGAGGATAGGCTGTTACCCAAGCAGCAAATCCCCCCTCTCCACACCACTGAATTAGTCCAATGGAAAGGCAGAGCAGATACGATTGAATCCAGCTGGCATTGCAGAGCTGGGCTAAGGACAGGAGCTCACCCTGTCTTGTGGGGCCGACCCGGGTCTTGAACCCTGGCCTGCTGGTTAACAGGCACAGCGTCTTAACCACTTGCACCACCCACAGCTTACTAGAGCTTCGTAATTGTGCCTAAACATTGTTTATAGAGAGTAAATTAAAGCAAAATTAATATTGTGTGTCAAGGTCCACGTGGTTAATATAGAAAGCTTGGCATTCTATTGTGTGCATAGGGTGTATGTCTACTCTACAAAAATTAAGTCAACACCATCTCAGACCATGTTATTCCTTTGTCTTTCATGAGGAAGCCAATACTTGTCTGGAAAAGTTCATGCCACAATAAACAATGAATCTTGAGGCTGCAAGAGGATTGTTTTGTGGAAAACTCTATAGCTATCTGTGAAAGTGCCAGATTGTGAGATCTATCTATCAGGTACATACGATTGTAGATAGCACAATAATCTGAGGTGATACATTTTGTTAATGGGAAAAATCTAGAGTTCATACACACAGACACTATTGCAGAAGGACCCAGATGAGGAAGAGAACGTGGGAAAAAGAAACAAAAACCACACAGAGACCTAGGCTGCAATCCAGAGCAAATTCAGCCTGCTCTGACCTAACTGCACTCTCCTAACTATTCTGTATCCAGAGAAGAAAGATATGCTGAATCCAGAGAGTCAGGAAGCCTGGGCTGCCCTAACTGCTCCAGAGCATGCTAAGTAATTGACACAAGGGGAAGACTTGCTCCTGAGGAGACACCCCTCAGATCACACTGAACAAGGAACAGCTGTGGTGCCTACAGTGGTGACATGACTCTGCACATCACCTGGTGCGGAAGTCTGTGCGTCATCCCTGGGATGCGCCCCCCCCCCCACCTGGACTGCACAGTCACCAAAGTTGGCGCCTGCGCAGTTGTTTCTGAAGCCAACTGGCTTCAGAAAGAGTACTGCTCAGGCACCATCTCTGACACCTGCGCAGTACTTTTCTGAAGCCTTTTGGCTTTGGGGGAGACTGTGCAGGTGTCAGAGTTGGTGCCTATGCAGTACTTTCTGAAGCCATTCGGCTGCCGCTCCGCCTCCTGAGTGAGGCCGAATGGCTGTGCAGAGGAGCGGACTTTCTCTGCTCTAAGGAAGTCTCCTCTGAAGCTGTTCGGCATGCTCAGTGTGTTTCTGCGCAGTGCACCTCAGATGGCTGTTCAGGCCAGCTCCTCAGACAAGTGTCAGCTGACGCCCGGGGCCTGCCAAAGGACAGTCAAACTCCTCCGGCACATCACCCCATACGGAGTGCATCCCCAATGCAGCCCACACCAGCCGCACCAGTCTGGTGACGCCACTGGGTGCCTGCCTTATAAGGAGTCCCTGAGGAGATGCCAGTACATTCTACAGTGAATACAAGGGGCTTCTTGGAGTGGCCTGCTGTATCCTGAGGTTTGTGGGCAGCCGTAGTTTGTTCCATATCCGGAGGTTGAGAGGCAGGGGTTGCAGCTAGGCTGGCCAAGAACTCAGATTTTTGGTCAGCACTGCCATTCTTACTCGGGCCTTATCATGGACCCCTATGGGTCTACTCATTACTATACCTGCTCCTGAGGTGGTATAACTCTGAGGGCTGGAAGAGGGCATTTCTGCCTTGGAAACAGGCTCTGGATTCAGAGTAACTGTTCTGCCCTAGGCAATGCTAAGCATGCCCTCAACTTGCCTCTCCTGAGCTGCTTAGGCTGCCCCAGTTAGGGCAGAGCAGGTCCACCTCTCTTAGGGCACCCTATCTTGCCTTGCTCTGCCCTAAGCCTCCTTCAGAGTAACTGGGCTGGAGCATCTTGCAGTTGCTCCAACCTAGTGTTAGATAGGGCAACCTAAGGGCTCTTATGTGGACAGATTAGTTGCTCTGGATTGGGCTGCCTAAGGCATAGTGAGATTACAGGTCTTAAAAGATGAACCAGTCATGAAGAGGAGGTAGACTCAACTGGAGAGGAGAACTTATGACTGAGTAGCAGGAAAGGGTCTCCTATGTGAGAGACGTCCTTTCCTGTGGAGTGGAGCACTAGCCTTATGAGGGAAGAGGGAACAGGTGACCACAATCCTGATCCCATGTCAGATGCAAAGCCCATAGGGTTCCTTATCCAAGCGAATCCACCTAAGTACAAGAGAATGACAGGAGGAGTGGTTAGTGAAGAATATCCTTATATTAACATAGTATACCTTGCTCATGAGTCAGAAGCTTTAAGTTGGCTTACCTGTTTTAACTTGTTTTATAATACGTCAGACATTTTCAGACTATGCACATGAACAGGTTTGTGAGGGCATGTGATATTATTGCACTGGGTCACAGGGGAAAATGTTTGCAGAACATTGGTGTGGTAGATGGAATACTGTATAGGGAACTGGATGAAAGTCCAATGAAAAAGTTATCTCAAGCTCATCACTACCTTTCAGTTTAACTAACCTTGTTGTGAATATCTAATACAGTGGATTTTCAACCTTTTTTAATCTTACGGCACACTGACATGGTGTTCAAATAGTCAAGCCACACGACTTGCTTTTTTACCATTGGCAAGGCACACCCTGCTGCTGGGAGAGGGCTCAAATCCCTCAATTGCCCTACAAATATTTATTTAGTGTATGGCATATAATACATGAACTTATGGTAAATCAGATGTTAATGTCAAGTTCATCCAGCCATTCAAGGTCTACACTGAAAAAAATCAGACACTAGGCCCTCCTACCCAAAGTCCTACCCAAAGTCCTGTGGCATACCTGTGGACCATCAGAAAATTATTGATCTAATAAAATAACCTCACTTCTTCTATGCTCAAGACAAGTGTGCCAATGAGATCTTACAATTTTAAAAAACGTTTTATTTCCCAGAAAGAATAACATTCAAATAGTCAATTTCAAAAAGATTCATCTTAGCAATATAACCACAAAAAGTGGCTGGTAAAATGAATTCAGGCTTTAAAAAATAACATCTTACAACCAAAAGCTAGGCTAGCTGATCTCAAGGATTCCGCTGGCCGGTCCCAAATCCTTGTCAGCACTCCTTGCATCTCTTTCTGGCTTAGCAGAGAACCTAATGTTCCAGAATGAATCATAAAACAGATTGTACAAGTTTTTACTTGACCCCATCAGTCACCAAAGAAGTGGAGGGGAAAAAAACATTACAGACACAGATCCTAATTAGAGGTGTAGCCATCTCATCAGTAGGCAAGTTTAGTACTCTGATGTGTCTGGGCACGCTCATCTCTGTAAGTCAAATTGCAAGACATCATTGCCCATTTTTTTTAAAATCTACCCTTTGTTTTGCAACTTGCCCAGCTGAAATGGCCAGTGCTTCACTCCCCTCCTCCGTCAATGCTTTCTGAATGTTTCAGTCACTGCTCTCAAAATTTGTGACCCATGGACAAGAGGCCCACTGCAAATCAGGTACAGAAAGTCAAAATAAACTCATTCACCTTATGGGTCTTCTCAGGGTAATAGAGTGGGAGTAAAAGGGTAATGACCATGGAGGGGTAAAGACCAAAAACAGAAAGCTCAGAGTTCTTCAACAAGAACAGGTAGCATAAATACTTCACCTACTGAACAGGTTAGAAAACAAATTTATCTTACGGATAAAATGACCAAATTAACTATTTATTCCATAGTTACCTTCAAAACTGTTGATTTTCCTCCTTCTCCCCTTTTGGCATAAAGGGACTACATGCTTGCCAGTCACTGTACACCAATGATTTCTTCCCATTTGAGAAAACAGAGCAGATAAGGATATGGCAAATAGTTTCAGATCTGCCAACAGGCTGCACGGGGTGATTTGCTAATCTTTACACGTACACAACAAACATGAGAGAACAGTTTGTTGTATTAGTGACCGTGAATGTGGGACACAGGCCCATAAATGTGGGACACAATCTGAACAAGCAACGAAAAACTGATGTCCATAAGGATAAAATAATAGTAAAGTTACATAAAACCTATGACCATTATATTATGTAAATGAAAGACACTCTGGGCCTTATACAAAACTGTACAACAATTCATTTCCCATCTAAGCAACGTAAATATTTTTGCTCACTATTTCAGATAAGCCGCAAGACATTTTAGGTTATTTTTCCTTCCATTATTAGAGCCAGTATTATGTGCACTTGGTTTGCCAAAGGAAAAAAAGAATATTTTTATTTTAACTAAATGCATCTAGGAAGAGTCAATTCAGGTAGGTTTAAAGGAGCTTTATCTGTCCTCAGTGTGGACGGGATTGCCACTCTTGAACTGGCCTTTTTAGCCATACTAGATTCTGTTTTAGGACCTCCATTCACAGCACGATATGATAGTCTTTCAAGATTGAAGGATGCCAATGATGATGAAAGGAGACAACTTCCTCAAACAATTATTTCTACAAACTAACATCAGTTTATTTAAAGTATAATTCAGATTTATTCAAGAGAAATTTAATATCGGCTTGAAGCTAAATGCATTAAACATATCAGTATAGTAAAAAGATCACCAAATAATGAGAGTGAAGAGAATATCTAGTGACATGGTAGCTTCTTATACGGAGGAAGAGAAGTACCTTGAATATAAATAAGTGTGCAAAATAGGTCAGCATTTCTTTCCTCCTTCTTTGAAGTTTTTTTTTTGCTTAGCCAAGATGGCTGTAAATGAACACAAACTGTATTCAGTACAACACTGCAATAAGCAAAAAGAAGTATATGATTCACCACCAGCCTTTTTAGTTTATATAAATTCCAATGATATTGGGTACTGGCTACTACCCATCCTTTTGAATGTCTTTTAAAAACCTAAAAACATAATTTCTGCTTTTGACATAAAACCAGAAATTGCATTTTTATGCAACCAGGGGTCTCCGAGCATTTTGGCAGGAGGGCCACATTGTCTCTCTGACACTGTGTTGGGGCTGGAAAAATTATTTACATGTCAAATTTGAATACATTTACATAAATTTACATATAAAGTTGTATTAGAGTCATTACAAGGCTTGCCCGTGGGCCAGGTGGAGGGGTCCTGCTGAGGGCGACATTCAAGGGTAGAGTTGGGGTTTGGAGACCCCTGCTTCAAACAGTCGTTCTGAGTCCTGCAGGGGCCATGGGTGGATACGCATGGCCTCTGTGGGATACAAAAAACCCTGTTGGGACATGCCTGGTATCTGTAATTTCATGTATCCATGGAGGATTCTGGAATGAATACTGGGACACATATGCAGTCCTAATATACTGTAATGGGAATAAGTGTTCCATTACTTTGGAACCTACCCCCCCCCCCCCACTGCACAACAGGCCTCCTTCCATTTGGCAAATCCTATTCCTACTGCTGTGCCAGTATTGGATAGGATCCAACTGAAAAATGAAAAAAGAACTGAGCCACTGGATCAATAACACACCATCTTTTAGTCCAAGGTGGTTTTTAACACCACATTGTTCTTGATTGAGCATGATAAATGTGCCACCATGCAAACTATAGGACCCAAGGAGAGTCAGAATAAAGGGTTTGCTTGGGGCTATTCTCTTCCTTTCTTACATAATAATGGTGATAACTACATGATAACTACATCTCGTACAATAATGATCTCACAAGTAATTACTACCTTAATTGAGGTTTACTTGCTTTTGTGCACCTTAATTTTTTTAAGGTCTTTCCCAGCAAACCAACTTCATAATAAATATATTATTGTATGCCAATAAGGGTTTCAGAATCAGATATTCAGAATAAATATATTATTTTAGCTTACTGCTACTAATTTGCTCAGAATGAACAGACAGATACTGCATAGCATCGAGGTGTGATCATGTTTGATTTAAAACCAACTCGCTTAAATTTTGCATGCACAACTTTATCTGTCTCCCACTCTGTGCCACCCAAGTTATGGTAACTTTTGTAATATATGTAATTAAGAACTCAGAATATGCCCTCATAGCCAGATCAGTAGCCTAGTGTTTTATCACTGCAATCCACACAATATTCTCCAAAATATACAGTAGCTTCCAGACAACATGGAACTGCTAAAGGAATAACTATTAACCCGGTACAAGGGCAATAGCAGGTTAACATTGGTGGCCTCTGGGTCACCAACACAAGAGCCAGCAAAATTGTGCAAGATTGTTGTCCTCTGGAAATCACATAATCCCAGGAACTGTTGTGAATCTCAAAGGCAATGTTGCTCTTGTCCTTAGGCATGGACAGTTTTATGTAAATAAGCTAAAAGGTTTGAACTCCAGGATTTAAGTTAAAAAACAACTGTAGAGAGAAAGGTAAGAAAGGAAAAATATACAGCCATTGATTTGGAGATAAGTCAGTTTAATATTGTTTATAGTCTTTCTCCTGTGCATACAAAGATTCCAGCAATTTCCAAACAACTCAGGTAGTTTCTGTCTCCATCCCAGCAATTTTCAACTAGTGGACTGTGGCACATTATTGTGCCGCTAGAGTTTGAAAATCTCTTCTGGAGCTCCTGAAAATCTCTTTGTGGAGCTGCTGAGGAAGAGGAACAACTTGTTACTAAACACTGCAGAATGTGGAAGAAACCCCAAGAAGCTGTAAATGACATCACAAGACCATAGAGGTACAGTAATACTACTCATAATACCTAGGCATAACTTAAGTTAGGTGACTCTGACTCGAGTTGTGAAAAGCACACTTTTTGCTAACTTGTGGACACATGAGTCATATGTGTGAATGTCTCGGAAAATATTCAAAGGTCCCTGACTTGGCAATGATTCCCCCACACATGTACACTGGGGTCTGGATGTGCTTGCTTACTGATTTTGTAATGTGAAAAACCTCATGGTGCTGTCACTCAGACTGCACACGCAGCAGAGAAGACTCAAGTCTTATACAGTTGCAAAAGGGCAACTCAAAAACTTTAAAAGTGATCCTCTTATGATTTGTTTTCACATTAAAAGTGATCCTGTTATGATTTGTTTGCAGGGGGAATTCGACTTAAGCCATGCTGGATTTGCCCATCCCTGCTCAGCACCATCTACCAGACCGGGATCAAATGCACAAAAGTTTTTCTGAAGCCCAGAACAACCAAACTGTTTTGAAGGGCTAGCATGACTCCGCTTGGAGAAAGAAGAAAATAGAGGCCAGTGCACTTCAAGAAGAAAACATTGAGAATCACTGGTCTACCCTCTTAAAACTCCCCGACTGTAACCACTTCCATTTATTGTATAGAAGGCTCATCCCATTTCTAGTACTGTCAAGATGTTAAGGTTCTAGATTTGAAATCCTATTGCGTTACAAATTCTGTCAATGTTATTAGGATAGCATCTTTATTTTCACTGCAAATAGCCAAATTCTAGGAACAACAGCCTTATTGAGAAGTTTGACGTCCAGACTCATTCCATATGTAAAAACTCAGCAAGCAATAAATGCAGTGTTCAGATTGTCTTCCGACTGAATCAGAAGTGAATCTCTGCAGTCAGGACATTTGTTCTATTATCCCATATTCACCAAAATCTGATGTTTAAAAGTAAAACACACCTTTCTTGGCCTACTGGAAGGGCAGGGAGTCAAGGAAAAGGAAAACAACATGCCTGGGAGCATAAACAACCTAACCTCAGATGGTCTGAGAATCTTAGCCAGAAAAACTGAATGAGATGTTTCCTGTGAACAATACTACAAGTTTTTTTTCCAATAGTGTCCAGCAATCACTCATGCAGATTTGGGTGGGCTGCTCTTTACTGCTTCTCAGTTCCACATTAAAAACAAAACAAAACAATTTCCTGGTTTTGTTTTGAACAGGAGAGAAGTATTTATTATCTTCTTCCACACTTAAGGAATACCATCATCACTCCCACTCCTCCAAATCCCTCACCACTAATAAAAACGGCACTATTTTCCCAAAGACATCCCATCAGGAAAGTGACAAGTATGGAAGCATAAACAACCCACACTCAGAAGGTCAGAGAGTCTTATCTGGTCCAAGCATGTGTGCCTTTAAACTGATGTTTAGACCAAGCGAGCTGGAGAAGAATCCGTACATTTCCAACATACAACAGGAGAGTATTATTTACAAAACCGTATTGTGATCCTGCCCTTCCTCCAAGGAGTTCAAGGTATTAGCTCTGAAGTACACTTTATCCTCACAACCACTCTGTAGGATACGATTAGGCCAGTGTTTCTCAAGGTTTGTTCTTCACCATACCACTTCATATAGTTCACCTCTTCAAGTGCCACTGGAAGTAACTGGTGATGACATCATTGTCAGTTACTTCTGGACTGGGAGGCCAAATGGGACACCACAAACTCCAGTAAGAGGCTCAAGGTAGATGGGATTTTTTTGAGTGCAGAAAAGCACACTTTGGTGTCTTCCACCACTGTTTACTGTGTTCTGTTCTTGGTCTTGCTGCTGGTTAGCAGGTGTCCAGGGATCCTAGTAATACCACCGCACACCACTGTTGTACCTGTAGCACTGGTTGAGAAACTAGTGTGGTAGATGTGGTGACTGGACGATGTTTCATCTCTGAGCTAGTATTTGAAAATACATGTTTCCACTCCAGTACTTTATCCACTATTACACCACAGGAGTTTATATTCTGAAATATAGATTAGAGATATGAACTTGATATCATCTTTAAAGAAGACAGGGCAAGTCTGCACATCTCCCCTTTCCAATCTCCTCCTTCAGAAGAACCCATAGATTGCAATCTGTTGGTACTGCTAGTAGATAGGAAATCATTTCTCCAGCCACCAACAAACAATTCTTAAATAGGCAAAGTTCAGGACAAGACAGGACAAAGTTCTCTAGATTATTTTTTCCCACCACTCTCTCTCTGGAGCTCAGAGTGGCATCCAAGGGTCATTCTCTCTTTTCCCCCCCTCACAATAACCATATGAGGTAGTTTAGGCTAAAAGAGTTTAGGTTGTTTTGCTCCTTCACTAAAGGGCAGGGGCCGCTTCACGCTGAAAATCTTAGTGCTTTTCATCCCTTCTAGTCACATCACTGCCAGTGCCCATTTTTTTCACTCCAGATCTTATGATATACCATATTTACTCGTATTGAATGCACCATCAAATCCAATGCGCACCCTATACTTATAATCAAAATACTGCATTTCCTCAAATCTAATTAACCATCAAATCTAATGCACACCCTGATTTTTGGAGACTGAAGTCGGCTGAGAAAGGTGAACATTAGATTTGAGTAAATACGGTAGGTATGTGTAATTTCCTGCAGCAATCTGGAGAGAAAGAATTATCTCCACTGTGCACAACGGTACTACAAGAAGTTATATTTACAACAAAGTTAAAGTCTCTCCTTGGAGCAGATGTTAATTTGAAAAAAAAAATATTCTAACCCATTTCTGTCCAGCCAACAGGTATACAAATTTGGTCTCTGTTGCATAAATGCAACATCTAACCAGGACTAGTGGAAACACGGACCTGGAGCAGGCAAACTTGCACAATGCTGAATCAAACATTAATGTTGCATGTGCTCAAATCAAAGGCCAGCATTGGGCACACTGAGTCAACTCACTGCAGGACGCACCACCCCATCCATGGATTTTCAACCTTTTCAACTTATGGCACACTGACAAGGTGCTAAAAACTATCAAGGGACATCATCAGTTTTTGGACACTGACAAGATACACTATGCAGCTAATGGAGGATTCTTAGCCCTATTGGCCCTATTTGGATCCTTCCCCCAAACTTCTCTGACACACCTGCAGACCATTTGCAGCACACCAGTGTGTCATGGCACACTGGTTGAAAATAACTGGTCTAGTTTGAAAGTGACACACGGTATTCTTGTGTATTGTGCAAATGATGCCAGACATGTACTATCCTAGGACAGAAGGGCCCTACACTAACATGGGATATGCTGACAGGCATTTATCTTTGGGTTTCTTCTCCATCCCATCTTTTAAAGTGGTTCCACACAGAAATCATTTTATTAGAGACATAATTATATACTGAATCATGGCTCTGGGCTCCAAATTGACAGTGGCTACAGCTTGCTCGCCTACATCAAGGCAAGACATTGCCCGAAGGGGAGGTGAAGCTACTCACCCCTGTCATAAATTAAGTGCATATATCTAAGAGCTTTGCCGATCCTATCTTCACACAGCATGGGCAGTCATGCATCACTGACTAAATTCACTTTAAGTCCTGTTCTAACATGTGTTGGGAGAAGAATAAAAGGATGAATTAGCTAAAAAAAGACAACTTGCTTCCCTCCCCCTTTTTAAAATAGGCCTGCAGCCATGGTCAGGAACACCTGGTGAGACTCCCTGCAATGCCAGAACAGAGGTAAGTAGCTTTAAGGAACATGTAATTTTAAATTGTCTGGAAGGGGAGAGATAGGGAAATACAAGAAAGAAAGAAGTTTCAAACAAATGCACCCAGGGCCACAGGTTACAGTGGCTAGAAGCAATTCGGTGCTCTGAACCAAGGACAATTTTCAAACAAATCCCTTTTATTCCACATCGCTTGCTTTGCCTGGATGGGTGACCAAGTAAAAATCAACAAGACCAGGCTCTGAAAGTCAGAACACTTCAGTTCCCCTTCCCACAGACACACACTAAACATAGCCAAATTAGTTTAAACATGTACATGTCCCACTCTCTCCAAGTTCTAAATGATCTACAACGAATAAAGTGCAGAAAAAATTTCTAACACAAAGCAGAGCAGTGACCGAGATGACACCAACATCAATCCACAAGAAATCAACTACTTAAGTAGCCTACCAAATTAAAAAGCAGGCCTCCGTCAGTCTTTAAAGACTATGGTATCGTGCTCGGCGCTGCATACGCTGCATGCGAAGCACGAAAGCCTGGGTTGGATTGTTATGGAGGATATGCTGTTACCCAAGCAGCAAATCCCCCCTCTCCACGCCACTGAATTAGTCCAATGGAAAGGCAGAGCCAATACAATTGGATCCAGCTGTGTCACAGAGCTGGGCTAAGGACAGGAGCTCACCCTGTTTTGTGGGGCCGACCCAGATCTCGAACCCTAGCCTGCTGGTTAACAGGCACAGCGTCTTAACCGCTTGTGCCACCCACAGCCTACCAAATAAGTGACTGGTAACTAGCATCCCTCTGGTTAAGACACTGCATTCATGCCTGAAGTTTGTTACATTGGTAGTACAGCAGAATATGACAAAACGTGCACCAAGCTATTAACTTTATTGGACTATATCACATCTCCAGTCCAGAGGAGGGCCCGGCCTGGCCCCAGATCCGGTTCGCCGAAAGTGGGTGGGGCCAGGCCAGGGTCAAGGGGTGGGGTGGGTCAGGGGCAGGGCTGGACTGGGCGGGGCAAGGGGCAGGGCGAGGGGCGAGCAAGATTGGCGCCTGCACTGAAGCTGGCAGGCCTGCTTCAGTACAGGCATTGCGCATGCACCAACGTTGGCGCCTGCGCGGTGCCTGTACTGAAGCTGGCAGGCCGGCTTCAGAGCAGGCACCGCGCAAGCAACAACATTGACGCTTGCGCGGTGCTTGCCCTGAAGCAGGCGCCCACTTCAGAGCAGTCACAGTGCAAGCGTCAACCTTGGCACTCGCGCGGTGCCTGCCCTGAAGCGGGCGCCCGCTTCAGAGCAGGCACAGCGCAAGTGCCAATGTTGGCAAAGTTTACATATGTGTCTACAACCTGGGTGGTTGATGTGGTGACGAACCATCACTCTTTCCTCACTGGGTTTTTTGGTCATACCTTTTGTTAGAATAGAGTTATTATATTTCACTCTGGTTTTTAGTGCATGCTGCTGTAAATTAAGCATCCAATGGTATATAGCCTGATATTATTCCTAACAACCATGATTTCAATAATGGACTAAAGCAGCGTTTCTCAAAGTTGGGGTCGGGACCCCTTTCGGGATCGCCTAGAGCAGGGGTGTCGAACAGGACCTCCTGCAAAGCTGGACACCACCATTGGAAAAACCGGCTTTGTGGCAGCAGCCATTTTCAAATTTCGCGTGCTTCTCTGCGCACTGCCCTGGGTGGCCGCCACAAAGCTGGTCTGGGCTGCCTGGCTCCTCCCCCTACCTGCCTCCTGGCACTCAGAGCGCTTCAGGCCCCTGCAGACCTTGCAGGGCTCACCCACCCGCATCTCCCAAAAGCAGCCTCAGCCTCTATCCCAGCTGCTGCCTGCAGCCCTTGAGACCTACTCAGAAGTAAGCCCCGTTAAAGTCAATGAGGCTTACTCCCAAGTTGCAATCTGAGAGCCCAGTGATGCATAGGATGGGCTGTGATCCTGTCCAAGCTTAACCTTGGAGGTATGCTGCAACCCTAACCATGTCTACTCAGAAGTAAGGCCCATTGTACCCAGTGGGTCTTATTCCCAGGAAGGTGTGTTCAGGATTGCAGCATATCTCCAAGGTTAAGCTTGGAGAGGATCACAGCCCTTCCTATGCATCATGTCTCCTCAGAAGTAAGGCCCACTAAAGTCAGTGAGGCTTACTCCCAAGTTGCAGTCTGAGAGCCCAATCCTATGTATTGGCTACTCAGCAGAAAACCCCATGATAATCAATGAGACTTACTCCAAGTTTTAGCTTGGAGAGGATTGCTGCCCATCCTAGGAATCATGCCTACTCAGAAGTAAGCCTCATTAAAATCGATGAGACTTACTCCAAGGTTTAAAAAATGTAGGACAAAATATAGGACATCCTACATTTTGTCCTACATTTTAAAAGTTATTAGCATTTATGTGCGGCCCAAACCAACAAGTCTTCTTTCAGTGCGGCCCAGGGAAGCTAAAAGGTTGGACAACCCGGGCCTAGAGGTTTCCTGGGGGTCGCCTAAAGACCCCTGGTGCAGGGGGCTAGGTCAGGCTTGCCAGACCTCCGGGTGTAGCTGCACACACACTGGGACTGACTGACAACCTCAGGGCCCAATCCTATGCATGCCTGAAATAAATCCCATTATAGTCAGGGGCCCTTTACTCCCATGTAAATGTGGATATGATTGCAGCCTCAGGGCCCAATCCTATGCCCAATCCTCTGAAATAAATTCCATTGTGTTCAATGTGTGCATAGAACACACATTTCATGTGTAACAATGAAAATACATCCTGCATATTGGATACTTACATTACGATTCATAACAGTAGCAAAATTACCGTTATAAAGTAGCAACGAAAATAATTTTATGATTGGGGGTCCCCACAACATGAGGAACTTATAAAGGGGTCATGGCGTTAGGAAGATTGAGAACCACTGGACTAAAGGCTCAAAAAGGTTCAACTTCCTAATTTCTTTCAATGTTAACATTGGACATACTCTCCCCCAACTATACAGTTGGCCTCTTTATCTACCGTATGGATTCAGCATCCACAGACTCTGAGCTCAGAACAGCTCCAGACGTGATTGGCACAAAGCTCCTGTCACATTCAGAGCATGGCTGAGCTCTGAAAATTGAGATTTAACTATCCACTGTTTTCAGCATCTGTGGGAGATCTGGGAAAGGATCCCCACACATAAAAAGGCTCCACCTGTATTTTCATGGTGTGAGCCAATTGTCAGTACCATTCTGTGGCTTCTTTCCCAACTTTTGGGGTATATGCCAGGAAAAGTAACCACAGAACTCTTGCTAGAAAATACCCACATTAAATGTGCTTGACTAGTATAATTAGCAAGCAATTTGTGTAATGTGCAAATTAGGCTGCCTAGATTTGAAAAACTGGAATAAGGCAAAACTATGCAAAGGGGAAGAAATTCTGCTTTGACGTGTCTAAGGAAGTAAAGGCAAAGGCACTCCTACAGTTAAGGAAGCAGGTTGTTTTCTGAAAATAAAAGCCATAAAACAGCAAAAATAAGTCAAGATAAAGAATGCTTGTGATATCCCTTTGTAGACTTTTGTAGGAACTCACACACAACCAGAACTCAGGAGGTTGGGTAAGGGATGAGGAGACCCTCACCTTGTTTTGCACAGCAAGGTGGGAGTAAGGTGGAGAGAGATTCAAGGACTACTTTGGGCAGACCCTACACACAACACTGGATCTTGCTACTGCAGCTGTTCCAGATCCCCATTTGCTTATTTGCAAAGAGGGAGCTATTCAATCTGCAAGGGACTGTATTGTACCCACTGATTTTATTTATTGGCTGCACTGGCAAAGAGTGATATTTATTCCCATGAAGAAAAATCAGAGGAATTCCTGAATTTCTGCAAATACTCTACATACAGTGAGCATATAAAAAGGATGCAATACTTAAAATCTGCCCTGAATATCAAGCTGCAAAGTAAACTGGCAAGTCTAGTGAGTTGGTCTGCAATAATTGCATATCAACTCTGGATTTTAACAACAAATAGCAAGGATCAAAGACATAGCAGCAATATAGAACCAGATTAAATCCAAATTCAATGGAATTTACTTTCTGAACATCAGGTTGCCAAATCCTCAAGTGCCACTTTGGATATGCTTTTAAGGTAGAAATGTGGGATATAAGTAAATAAGTAAAACTGGCTTTAAAATGGGAACATGATGTAGAATTCACATTACCAGCATTCCACATTCTAAGTTGAACAAGACTTGAGTTTTGAAGGAGGTGGTGGCTGTTTGCAAGATTTAATACCCAACAGAAGCTTCATTTTTAACTCTTAATGAGGCGTCGCTCTGCCACACAGTGAAAGTTGCATTGCAAGGAATCCTCTTCATGTTCTAGATGTAACAGTCATGCAGCACTTGGATGAAGGGAACACAGGTGCTAATGATTCTTGCTGCTCCATATTACTTTGAGGACTTAAGCCTGCAACTCTAGGTACACTTACTGGGGATTAAGCTTCACTGAACACCATGAGTCTTGCTTCTGGCTAAAACATAGTAGGATCAGACTGAATGCTGGGTACAAAAGGTACAATTATGCAGACCTGCCAAAATCCCAAAAGTATAAATAAGGAAAACAGCCACCTCCCACTACTACTTAAACCAAAGAGAAAACGCTCATTAATGTCATAACTGGAGACAAGCCAGTCTGTTTCCATCAGAAGATGATGAAAGTATGTGTTACTTTATCCTCATCAAGATAATTATGAGAAAACTCATGTGCATGAAGAATCATTGAGACACATGTATGACTCCTCCATGTAAAATATCGTTTTACATTCCATCAGAATGACCGAGAGTAATTTGGAGATATGCCCTGGGATGCCTTCCATCTTATATGATTTTGTATTCAATGCTATAAACGCAACAGAAAGTGAAAGCAGGTATCTCCCATTTTCAGACCTTCAGAGTTATACTCTAGTCCAGTGGTATTTAAAATGGGGGTCATAACCTCAGGTCAGGGGGTTGCGAAAGGGTGGGATCCACCATCTTGGAATCTGGCACTGGGCTTTTCTGGGAGTAAGTCTCAATGAGTACAATAGGATTTACTTTCAAGTAGATGTGGAGGTAAGTCTGACAGGGGGTAAGTCGGACAGGGGAAAGATTTTTAAGTTTGAATGGGGAGTGCCTGAATACCTGAATGCTTGAGTTTGACTTCACCTGGCAACTTTAACATCGGACACCTGATGCAAGGGATACTGGTCTCTGGTTGTGTTGTGTGGTCCCCGAGACATCTGGTGGGCTACTGTGAGATAAAGGAAGCTGAACTAAGGATACAGTGCTAACTATCTCTACTCAAAAGTAAGCCCCATTGTGTTCAATGGGTCATACTCCCAGGAAAGTGTCTTTAGGATTGCAGCCTAAAGGGGCTTGATCCAGTGGGGCTCTGAAAGTTGACAGTGAGAACATTATTATGCCCTCCGTTCTCCTCTGATAACAAATAGGTACGAACTTGCATTTCTGGAATCTTAAGCGAGAATGAAACCAAAATCAAGGAACCAAAGAGTAACCATAGATAACTGAAGAGTTAATTACAAATTAAGTTAATTACAAATTAAGAGAAAGTAAGAAAAGGGAAAATATTATCTGGTGACTCTGGTTCTATATAGACAATTGAGGGTGTGAAAGCTCACTCTTTATACATTCATTTTTTGTTGCTATGGGTTGCCTTTTTGTTTTTAAATGGCTTTTTGCCAGACTTGGAATAGAAATGCACCAGATGGAGAGGAACAGTGAAAAGTCAACTAAGGGAGTAAGGTGTGAGCACATCCTTTGAGGAGAAGAGGGCATGTGGGAGGATTGCCATGTGTTTCATAAATGCAAAGCCACTTTTCTTCTCCATTTCATGGGCGTTTGAGGGAGGATGCATTCTGAAAAGAGGAAAAACGCCGATAGACCTGTGCCAAGTCAGCTCTACAGCCCAACTTTTGGGGAGTCAGCACTTTCTCAATGTCATATAAAGAACAATTTTGAACTAATGGAATGTGTGTGGCCCAAACCTTGTGCTGTTGAACTCTTAAATAGGGTCGCCATATGTCCCAAAAAACAGATTTTAGGGATTGTGTTCACATACTAGAAAATGGGACAGAGGGGATTATGGTAGCCCTACTCTAAGAGCATGATCTCTGCTGCATCCTGAAGACCTCCTTCAAGACAAGGCAATGTTTGTTCTCTTACCATAGAGATTGCATTGCTCTTGAATTGGAAAATCAGTTAGGATTGCACCTTTAATTACTATCAGGTTGCAACAGAGCAAGGTGAGTACAGTCTTTTGTTATAATTTGTGATTTACATAACTGAAGGTGTGTCAAATTATATGAAGTGTATGAATACTAAAAACAAGGGACCGATACTCAGCGAGAAGAAAGATGGTCAGAACTATCTCCAGATTTTACAATGAGCTTAAATAAAAAAGCTGCACACAGTATTTCCAAAAGTTGTGCTACAAAGTCTGCAATAGCCCTAATGCTGCCAATGTAAAGGAATTCTGCTTAGAATGTGAACCCTTTAAACAGTCATCTAGATGAAGTGAAGATCGGTTTAGAAAAGCATTGGTGCAGGAATGGACTTGTATGCTATTGTGAGCAACTGCTGCAAACTTAAGGGTATAATTAGTTCAGCACTATCATATTGTTGGATAGATGGTGCAGGCACCTCTTTTCATTCAGTATATCAGAAAATTACATTTTTTGACAAGAGCTCCATCATAAGAACATAAGAAGAGCCTCCACTGGATCAGGCCAAAGGTCCATCTAGTCTAGCTTACTGTATCACACAGCGGCCCACCAGATGCTTCAGGGAGCATATATGGCATGTGAATCTGGCACTACACAACCCTCATAGCTTGAAACCTGTGATGGTCCTTTCCTCTAAGAATTTGTCCAATCCTTTCTTTAAGCATTATGGCTAGACGCCATCATCACATCCCTGTGGCAAGAAGTTCCACAATTACCCACAATTACACAATGGGTAAAGAAATATTTTCTTTTGTTTGTCCTAAGCCTCCCAACATTCAATTCATCAAAGCTGGTGGTACTCCAAGATTTATCTCAGAAAGCCATTAGCATTGCCCTATTGCTAGCATCCCTGTGGATGAGTTATGCAATGTATTTTCAAGTCTTGAAGATTTTCACATATCCAATAATACGAATTGTCCAGGATATGAAACAGCCCTGTCCTGAGCTGCATGTGGTAGCTGAGTCTCTGCGGTGCCAGGAGGGCTACCATAGGATCCAGTAGATCTCAGGGATATGTCTTTATAGCAAATATCCCACCACCACTGCAGACCCACGGTAGGCCCATAGTACTAGGTCCTCAGTGAGCCAATCTGTAACACAAAGCTACTAATAACTTGTTTCCAAGTAAATGTGTTACTCAGACATATTGTTACATTCAGCAAGAAGTAGAAAGTCATGACATTTCTGCAGTATCTCAAGATATTCCGTACTTATAGAAACTTGTAAGGCCAAGCAGGCATGAATTGTGACATGCTCTCCATTTTTTCCATGTATATATCAGCATTGATTCCAGCAATTCTGGAAGAAACTCAAGAAGAATTTTCTGTAAGATACTCAAAATTATTCCTAGAGACACAGCGCTTTAGTAGCTGAGAAGGTTGAGTGGATTAAAAAAAAAAGAACAAACCCCAAGGAAGAATAGCTTTATTTTCCCATGAACCAGGGCAGTAAAACTTACAAATGTCAATACTGATAAAGGTGATACAGGAGACCACCTTAGATGACCATCTAAAAATAGCCTAATTTGCATACATTATAATTGTAATGGATCAATGGATCTGGTTGGTCATCTAAGGGTTACAATGAATACAAAGGAAAATCTGTCTCATTCAATCCCCAGATCTTATCACAAGAGCATCTCTGCCTTTTGCAATTATTGAATATGGACATATTGGTCCCTGCAAAGTATGTACTAAATTGATACAGTGCATTAGCAAACGAAGCTAATAATCAACTCCACGCAGCCTTTTCAAATCAATGATCAAGTCCTATTTTTAAATGAGAGGGAGAGAGAGAACACTTCACTTGGGGATTTTCTATTATGACTCAAAAATAATTCTAGTTTCAAACCGATCCTTTACCTCTCCCGAGCCCAGACATGCTCGTGTAACATGAATCCACTGGAGGAGGTCAGTGCAATTACCCAAGTCTCCATTAGCAGAAGTTGTAAAATCTTTTGTGCTGAAAGTTAATGTAGCATCAGGCCAAAGGCTAAATTCCAGGCAAGGTCACAAGGCTCCATTCCTCCTCATACCAATGGAGAGTTGGAAAGCTGCAAAGAATTTCCATTTCATACAGTTTCTATAAAGGTGCTTCCACTTGATGGAAATGCCCGAGTCAGAGATTTTTTAAGTGCTGCAACAGCAAGGGCAATCATCCAGGACTAGACTAGCCACTGCTGGATAGAGCTCAATTTTGCAGCTGTTTCTTTCCTTCCTCTCCTTACTTTCCAGCCGTTTTCTCCCCTTGGACCTAACTGTATTACCTCCACTGAACCGTTCCTGTAATATTTTGCCTGCTGTCAGACTACATTCCCACCGTAGTAGTTGGTGCTTTTGCTAGCTCCATAGGGAGCCCATAGGCTGTGGCTATGAATGAATGAAGGAATAAAGGAATGAATGTGCAATTCTAACCAGTTGAGGCCTGTATGACTCACCTGTCTCCTTCCCTTCCCGTGGTGGCATAGGGAGGCCGACACATGTCTGTGCACTGACTTATCTCCCCCTCCCCCCGCCCTAGGACTAGCCTTACGGCACTTTGGCCATACCCCCAAGCCAGAACTGGATTTGTGCTGGGACTTATGCTGGCCAATCCGGGTGAAAGGATTGAAGCGTAAATGAATGAACTCGAATCTAATGCGCCATCAAATCTAATGTGCACCCCATACTGTATTAACTCAATTCTAATTAACCAAACCTAATGTGCACCCTGATTTTGGAGCCTGAAAAGGGTGAGCATTATATATGAGTAAATAACAGTATTTTAATACAGTGCTTCTCAAACTCTAGAATGGGACCCACCAGTGAGTGAGTCATGACCCTGTTTCTTGAGAATCGCAAAAGTAACAAGGCAGATTAGGCTATGTGTATTAAGGGTTAAACAAGCTGCTACTGGGGGAAGAACTGCTGCCAATCACCATTATAGGCACAACCCTTGGCATTCCTAAATCTTGCTGGAGCAGAACGGTCCTGATCCAATGTATTTGGAACTCAACATGCACTTCAGAAGGCAGCATGTTGCACCCCACTCCTTTATAACAGAGGCTTCAGAAGCTGGTAAAGTAAAACACTTTTTAAAGGCATAGCTAGGTGGTTCCAACAGAGTGTAATTTTAAAAAATAGGTCCCAGTGCTAAAAGGTTTCAGAACCACTGGTTTAAGTAAGATCATAAACTTTTGTGCTGGAGAATCATGTGCAATCACTCTAATTCATCAGAGTGAATTATCAATATTTTTCACCAGTGCCAGCAAAAGATAATTGCCTCGCCCCAAGGCAGTTATATCTTTTGTTAGCAGATGCTGTGGAAAACAAGATGGCTACAATCCAGAGTAACTACAGGACCTTTTACACCGACGTAGTTACAATGCCACCTATGGGAATCCTATGGGAAATGCATAGAGCAATCCAAAGTAAGTGCCTCTTATGTCTTCCCATAGTTACTCTGGATTGTAGGGTATGTCAGGATATGCTGGTTTTCGCTGTGTAAAGCACAAATTTTTTATTATTTAAAAAATTGTTTTTCTTTTATGCTTTGCAATAGGGTAGTGCTCAGAAGACTGGTTCTTTTAGAATAGGGTTGAACAAGTTGGGCCACTTTAGGGATCCTGGACCTTTGTATAGAAAAGGGAATGACAAGCTGAAATTGTCTCTCCTAAATAACTGTTAAAGGTCCAAGATCTCTAAAGTGACCCAGCTTGCCCACCCTGTTTTAGAATGATTAGATGTGTTGCTGAATCTTCCAACCATTAATAAATCCAATTAAACTAGAGCTACTCCTGGCAGAAGGCAAAGCAGGCTACAACAGGCAATCACTACGACAGCTCCGGCAAGCAGTCAGTTATAAAGTGCCATCAAGGTCATGACTGATTAGTGATGCTAGATAGTTTGGGAGAGGTTTATGGAGGACAGAAGGCAATCCCAACACATCCTACAAAAGAAACACCAAGACCCCCAATCCACTCAACAGGAAACTGGATTAAGAAGCAAAAGAGCTATGACACCTTTGAGACCGGCTGATTTATTGGTGTGTAAGCTTTTGGAGGGGACCATTTTCATTAGATGGTTGGAGCCCATCAAGAAGGTGGTGGATGAACAAACAGCAGCCTATAAATCAAGTTAACAAGGTGAGATCGAAAAACAGGAGAAACAGGCAAAAGAGCAAGTATGCTATTGTCAGTGCACAACAAATGGAAGTGCTTTTTGGAAGTTAACTCATTGCACAGTATTTACTAAGGGTGTAATCCTATCCTAGGATTGTTGCAAAGCTCTGTATAGAACAGCCCAAAACTATGCAGTCATACAAAATAATCCTATGTAATTGTATTAATCCTACAATCATTGCTAAAATGTGCAAGACCACTATCTTGGTCTCTACGGATGCATGTATGTGTGTTCCCATTTTCAATGTCCTGACTGTAGCTACTATTTCTCTTCAGTAGCGACATCCCATTGTCCAAAATAAACTGTGATCACCTTTATAACTAAACTTATTTTGGTTTATCTTCCACAGTATTTTCAACCATACCCTTTTTTTTGGTGGTCCACTATATGTACCAATACCGTAGCTAATGCAACAATTGAAAGGATTATGCAGCACATATGCAACCAAATCCTATGCAAGTTTGCACAAAACTGACTCCAAATTCAGTTGATTTCATTCCAAGTTAAGTATACTCATGATTGTTACATTTCACTGTTTCAGACCATTACAGATACAGGAATCTCCCCACTTACTGGGCAGCTTAGGGTTCGGAGCACCATCCAAAAGTAAAAACCATTGAAAAATGGAATCCAACTTTTTTCAGCTTGCAGATGCAAAATGGACACCAAAAAGACATATCACTTACAAAAGCTAAAATAACATATATTTATTAACACATAGCCAAGATACATAACAAATTACTGTAAAATGAACAAAGGCATGTGTGGACAATGAATTTATACAGTAGTACCTCTCATAACAAGCGCCTCGCATAACGAGTGTTTCACATAACAAGTATAAATTTTCAAGAAATATTATTTCGTATAACAAGTTCTGCTTCACTTAACAAGCAAGTGCGCTGTAGGCACGCATGCTATGCAGCCCTGATGCTACGCGCGGAGGCTCTTTAAAAGGGCTGCCGGCCATTGCTACCATTTTTGTCCTATACTTAACATGGAAGAGTGACTGATTTGACATCCAGCCAATTTGGTGCATGATGCCCTGGGAGAGACGGTGTACATGGGGGAGTTGATGTGCATGGGGGGTGTTGCGCATGGGAGTTGATGCACATGGGGGGGTTGATGTGCATGGGGAGGTTGATACGCATGGGGAGGTTACCTAAAGAGGGGTATTTTACTCCCACAAGGCAGGTACATTTCTCTAGTATATAAAGTATCTTATATATTTGAATGATAGTTATTTACTGAAGAAAGTCAGGTTTTTGATTACCATGAAACATGCAACTCAACATCAGGGAAGATAATTTTAGCCTTTAGACCAGCAGAGAGAGGTTGAAAGAGTGGAGCATCTGTTGAATGAATGAATTCTGGATATAATTGAATGATGTTGAAGGAGTGGAACCATCAGAAAATGAACCAACAGAAAGTTAGGGATGCCTGTATTTATATTCTAAACAGGAAAAAAGTGTTCTCGTATCTTCTCCCAATAACAGGTCTATTATATCTGCTTACTCAGTGGACAATAATGAAGTTCCAGCATTTAAGTGTCTTCTCTAGGAACTAGGTTCAGGCACATATCCTAGTTTACACAATACATTTTTATATACTTACAGAAATGAGCAGCAATCAGAGACAACCTTATTGTGTCAATAAATTATGTGATAAGCAATCAATCCAGTCTCTGAAACATTAAACAAGACTGTCGATGCTTCCGTAGAGAGTAGCAGTGCTTATTTCCGAAGGGGCAATGCTTCTTTGAGATCTGGGGTCAATTGCCAAACGGAGCTTTATCACAAGGAACTTGGAAGGAAACCCCACCGACTCAATAGGACTCGGAAGAATGTAACAGCAGCCACATTGGATTGCAAGCGTGCATTTGGTCTAATAGACAGAATGCATTGAGCTTATTGAGTGAATGGATGAGAGGAAGGAAATCCACTCCACCGCATCAAGAGACCACTTCAATAAACCTAATCTGCATCCCCGTAACCTCATTATGCAACTTTAAGGGGGAAAATGAACATTCAAAAGAGTCTATGAAACAGGACCCCAAAGGCCAGGACTGTACTTGGCCAGCCGGTTTGATTTCCACAGATCTGATACTTCTGTTCCAACATTCCCCAGAATACCCACAGCCTTTTTTGCAATCAGAGACAGCATCCGCTCCTCACTGGGGATTATTTGTAGTTCTTTCTGCCTACAGCCCTTTCTGGGTTGGCAGCACAGACCTCAGTGGAAGATTAAACAATGCCGAAGCCCACAGCAGGAGAATTCCCAGTCTTATTCCTTGTTTCACTTGGGCAACCTTCCTGACTCTCATCAGGGACAAAATACACTTGCCAACCCCTTAATTTAGGAATTGCACACAAGTTTTGCATTCCAATCCCCAATCAAAAGAAGAGAGATTTTTCTCCTCCAACCTGCCCTGTGCAAATAAGTACAGTTCACCAAATTTATGATAAATCAATACCTGCCTCTTTGGAAGACAAGAACAGCCCTTGTCAAAGTACATTTTAAACCGATTTCACATCAGTTTCAAAGTGCGATCTGGAGACGCATGCTTGAATTCAGCACGGGCTGAATCCTCCAGTTCTCTGTCTCTGCTTTTAATGGATATCCTCCCATCACTTGCTCATATTCTGTGCATCCATCCAACTGGAATCAAATACTGAGCCCTGGATATCACTGGGAGAGAACATCTTTTTCCATTGAAGAGTGCCTCGTCATTAAGCAACCATTCCAATATCATACTCCAACCTATGTCACAGCACAACTTTATTCAGCTTTACTCCAAATTCTGATCAGTTTTATTATCTGAGAGAGCTTACTCTCAGGTAAGTGTGATTAAAATCAGGATAAGCATATCTGATTGATTGCCCAGTCCTGCCATGTTAAAGCATGCTGCCCCACAATGCATGACACATAGCCCATTTCACATCCCCCATCTTTCATGCATCCATAAAACACCTTGAGTTGTGGAGCACTAGCTTCAGCGACACATGATCTCAATAGGACTGGAGGACAAGTCCCATTCCCCTGAGCATGATCTGCTACTTGCCCCACACTCACAGTAGTTTCATTATCACATAGCCAAATCCTATCCAGGGTTTACACTGACAAGTCTCATTATCTGTCAGCAAAACTCCTGGAACAACAGCACAAAAGTCACCCCATAATTTTGTGGGCTGAACTTTATTTATCCCATGCTACCACTGGTAAGTCAAAGGGGGAAGATTGTGGGTGGGCAAAACTAGGGGTGGATCTTGGCATGCTATGATCGCATCTACCCTTTCCCATCCCTACACATCCCATGGTAACTATGGGACCTTTTACACCGACATAGTTATGGTGCCACCCATGGGAAACGTATGGGAAATGCATAGAGCAATCCAGAGTAAGTGCCTCTTGCGTCTTCCCATAGTTACCCTGGATTGTAGGGCATACCTCCTTGGACTTGTACCAACTAAATTGCTGGCATATGCCCAAAGAGGCCATTGGAAGCCAGTCAGCCTACAGAGAGGTAAACAAAAATGATTTTTATTTATTTCTTCCATGCTGTCTGACCATAGCATGTAGCAAAGGGCCATTAGTTTGACACTGTTGAATTTCCATCAACCACCTCTTAGCACAACAGAACAAAACATACAGAATATGCAAAAGGTGTGTTTTAAATGTATTTTAGTGTATTTTAATCATTTTTTAATTTTTAAATAATTTTATTATGGAAATTGTACACATTCAGGTGCACTTGCTACAAATAGTTTTAACACTGTAGTCAAGCAATACATGGAGAAAATTAAGTTCTATGATGGCAAAAAATAATTTAATGCAAATATCAAGGCTGATCTGATATCCCACAATCACCTTACACACACACACACACACACACACACACACACACACACACACACACAAAACCATATATCCCCTTTCTATATGCTTATGATTTTCAGATTATACTGTAGGGTTACTATATGATACTTAATGGTTTCTTCAGATTTTTTGCTTGAGATCTTGCGCACATTTATGCTAGGGAATAAGCCTGAGTGATATCAATGGGATTTTTGAGTAAACAGAAATAGGACTGAATGTTAGTGAGCCCCGAATTAAGTTCATGGCAATATGTTCAGACATCAAGATCATTATACAGTGAGCAACTCATTGTGGAGAGAGAGAAAGAGAGAGAGAGAGGACCACAAAGGCTATATTTGCATAAAAGAAATACTATAGGACAAGTTGTATATGCACTTCTAAACACTTCAGCGTCTTCCTCACTGCAACCATCATCAGTGGCAGATTTAGAGCCACAGACATCCTTCCCCTTCTGCTTCAGAAGCAGGTTTAATGTCATTATAATGAGCTGTTCACACCCAGAGACCCTCCCTTTAGCTAGGGTTGCCTGGATTAACATTTAAGCTTTAAATTGGAGTGCCCTCCAGACACTACCGCTTTAGCTGCCCGAGCAGGAAAAGTTAAAACTTGCTGGCCAAAGCAAATTAAATTCAGACCATGTTACTTCAAAGCTGTTTCTCATTTTATGTGGCAATCATGTTTGCCATAGGCAGGCCACATTAGGCTGGGGTTTCCTACAGCAAACATCAGCATAAATGACGGATGCGCAGATACCAACCTCTGCAGACCTGTGCCAAGTAACCCCAAGGGGCTATGACTTCTCAGCATGTATTTATTTCTGCCTTTATTTATTTCATTTTATTTATTTATTGAAACCCCACCTTTCCCTTGCTAAAACAAATGCTCAAGGTGGCTTTTATAGCTTTTTAAATCTTTTTTTGTCCCCACAACATCCTTGTGTGTTCGGTAATTGTTCTATGGGGAGCTCATAGAATTCTTCCCTTACATATGGAATCATTCACCAGCGGAAGGATGTTTATGATATACATACATCTGAAGATGTTTACAGATATATCCTATTTACTCAAATATAATGCTCACATATTCCAGCTGAATTTAGACTCCAAAATCAAGCTGCATGTTTGATTCGATGGCACATATAAACATTTTTTTAAAATCTCAACCTTTTTAAAATAGGAATGTGCATTAGATTTGATGGTGCATTTGATCTGAGAAAATATGGTTCTTCTGCCTGAGGCTGGATACATTGGCATCCATCACATCCATCTTGGCATTCAAGAAAGACTATGGTATCATGCTCATGTATGCGAAGCACAAAGGCCTGGGTAGATTAATATGGGGGGTAGGCTGTTACCCAAGCAGCAAATCCCCCCTCTCCATGCCACTGAAATAGTCCAATAGAACAGCAGAGCTGATACTGTTGGTTCTAGCTGCGTTGCAGAGCTGGGCTAAGGACAAGAGCTCACCCTGTGTTGTGGGGACCTTGGTCTTGAACCCTGGCCTGCTGGTTAACAGGCACAATGTCTTAACCACTTGTGCCTGAGCAAGATCACTAAAAAGTTATACACTGGTGTACTCACAGCGAATACAACTGTCACGCAAAGTGTAACACATCTTTTTTTCACATACAAAACCTGTGCCACCTTGGACTGTTAGGTGAAGGTTCATACTTTTAAATACTCCTTCTCCCCTGCAAGACACAATTCCGTCTATAGTAATCTGGTATATCAAGAAAAGTATAGCCTTCTCACTGATGCTCTCATCTACAGCACACATGGAACTCTTGGGATAGGAAAGCATTCATATACCACACCTCTGCAATGCAGAGTTTTTATTTCTTTTATTTATCAAATTTTTGATAATCAGTCCTCCTGCAAGCAGGACTCAGGCAGCTCACAACACATCTGTAACATTCACATTAATTTAACAGCTAAGAACAATTTAAAACATCTAAAAATAACACTACATCCTAAAATTAGAATAAAAACAATTAAAATCATACCCATCAACCAACCAACCTAGCACTTATTGAATGCTTTTGTAAATAAAAATGTTTTTATTTATTTAGACAATAAGTCAACCATTCTGCTACACTCTGTGTGTGTATCCTAGCAAAAGCGTACCCGTGTTGCGGGAGTAAAATTCCCCATACGACATACCCCCCACTGTGCATCAACTTTCCATGCACATCCAACCCCACGTGCAACATACCCCATGGTCATCATCCCCCCATGTGCATCAGCCCCCGATACGCATCATCATCAATGTGCATGGGGGACTGATGCACATGGGGGACTGATGTACATCTTCCCCCATATGCATCAGTCCCCCATGCACACCATCCCCCCATGCACACCTCCCTATGCGCAACCATCCCCATGCACAGTATCCTCCCCAGTGCAACCCCTCCCTCCGAACAACATCCCCCCCAGTACACCAGTCACTGAGCACCAAACTGGCTGGATGTTGGTCAATCTTCCATGTTAAGTATAGGACAAAAACATGTTGCACCCCTTTTCAGCCCCTTAAGAGTAAAATTTCTCCACATCAGTTCTTGGTGGGTGCTGACGTCACAGAAAGAACACCCTCCCCAAATTTCAGACTTCTAGGTCCGGGGGTTGGGGCAGAGCATCCCTCAGTCACCGATTCTTCAATGCAAAGTATAGGGAGGAAAATGCGTTGCGCCCCATTTACCCCCTTTCGGTTGGAATTTCTGAAAACCGGTTCTTAGTGACTCCCTCCGTCACAGAAGGAACACCCACCTCAAATTTCATGCTTCTAGATTTCTAATTTCACGCTTTCATGCACATGGGTGAGCTGATGTGCATGGAGGGGCTGATGCACATGGGGGGCTGGTGTACGGGGAAATTTTACTCCCGCAATGTGGGTAATGGTATGCTTTTCACTAGCGCGCGCGCGCGCACACACACACACACACACACACACACACACACACACACACACCTTCAATCTAATATCTTTGATCTTATAAAAGGTTTTTTTAATAAGATCAAAGATACAAATATATGATCAAATTGGTTTTTTCTCCTTGCTTCAATTCACTTCAGAATTTCCTACCCCAGCAGACACCTCTCTTCCCCTCTTGTACATCCCACATCCTGTTCCTTAGAGCCTGTAACCCTTCACATCACATTGGCCTGCTGTTTCCCATCATGATGCATGGATCTCGTGTCTTTCCTTGGACCCCCTCATATTCTGCCGCACTCAGAGCAAACAGATCCATCTTCACGCACCAACTAGTTCCCAGTCCCTTCACAACACCCAACCAGTCCCCAAATACTCTTCACACACACTCCTATTTGCCGCTTCTCCAAATTGCTTCCATGTTCCTTTTTCAAACCAACCAACTCTTTCTTAGCTGGTCAGTTCCTCACCACCTTAGAAAAGTCAGCCTGCTTGGCATCCCCTCCTCCAAGCCCCCCAAAGTACCTTTCAGACAGTTCTCTAAGGGTGCAACCTTAAGCTAGGATGGCACAACTCATCAGTCTTCCCATTGCAGTGGGGATGTAGAGGCACAAGCAATGCCCTAAAGTCAAGGGAAGCACCAACAGAAGAAGTTTGGCACCAGACAGGTAGGGTTGTCATATGTCTCTTCCACCAAATCAAGACAGGACTCCTGTCAAACTTGGCAGTACGTAAATGCAATCCCCCCAAACCAGGGCAGTCCCAGTTTTTTGGGACATATGACAACCCTATGGGCAGGGTGACCATATGTCATAACCAAAAGAGGACAAATCCACTCCCAAATGTAGGATACCCAAGAAAAATGCAAGACACGACAAAATATAAGCTAAAAACATTCATCTTCTATCTTCTATATATATAAAAGAGAAAAGTCACTGACTGACTGACTGACTGACTCATCACCGCCCTGCCAAAACCACTGGGCCTAGAAGGGTGAAATTTGGGGTGAGTGTTCCTTCCATGACCGAGGGGTGCACTAAGAACTGGTTTTCGGAAATTCCCACCGGAAGGGGGTGAAAAGGGGCACAACGCGTTTTTCTCCCTATACTTTGCATTGGAGAATTGCTGACTCATCAACATTCCGCCCCAACTGCTGGGCCTGAAGCATGGAATTCTGGGAGTTCCTTCTGTCACCTGAACTCCCACCAAGAACCATCTGGAGAAATTTAACCCTTCAGGGGCTGAAAAGGGGGCAACGTGTTTCTGTCCTATACTTAACATGGGAGACTGACCAACATCCCGCCAATTTGGTCCTCTCTCCCTGGTGCACTGGGGGACATTGTTCAGAGGAAGAGGTTGCACTGGCGAGAATGCTGAACATGGAGGGAAGTTGCACATGGGGGAAGTTGCACACGAGGGGACAATGCGCACTGGGGGAAGATGCGCACAGGGGTTGATGCACATGGGGGACTGATGCATATGAAGAGTTCAGGCACATGGGGGATGATGCTCATGGGGGGATGATGCACATGGGGCGACAAGCATTGGGAATGATGCGCATGGGACGATGGTGCGCATGGGGCGACAGTGCGCATGGAGGGGACGAGCATTGGGAATGATGTGCATGGGGCGATGGTGCACATGGGGCGATGATGCGCATGGGGGACGATGATGTGCATGGGGGGAATGGCATAGGGGGAATTTCCCACAACGCAGGCAGGCACGTTTTCTCTAGTACATTAATAAAAACGATCTACCCCCTGATGGTATTTACAGTATTATTTGCGTTTAATGTATAGAGGCTGCCTGCGGAGAAGGAGAAGAGAAGGAGGCGTTTCCAGGAGAGAAGCCTGCAGAGCGGGGTGTCTGGGAGTGCGCTCTGCGTGTGCTCAGAGGCGCTCTGACTCACCGGTGTGGGGACTGAGGCTGAGGCTGAGGCTGTCGGGGGCGCTGAGTGCGAAGTCTGCGGTGCAGAGGCCCCTTCCGTTGACCAGCGCCTGCAGCGGGAGGTCTGCTCCGGGGCGAGGGTAGCAGCGGAGGCCGGCGGCGCATCGCGGGGTGTAGACTCCGCAGGACTGTCCTTCGGATCGGGCGCAGACCCTGCAGCAGCCACAGCCGGGCTCCCGCACCAGCTCCGGGCAGGCGGAGGAGGGCGGAGGAGGGCAGGCGGACAGGCGCTCCGCGGTGCAGGGGGGGCAGCGGAACAGCACCTCGGGCAGCGCCCGGCCCAAACCCAGCCCAAACCCCAGCCACAGGCAGCAGACCAGCAGCGCTCGCACCATCCTCCCTCGCTCGCTCTGCTCCACTCCACTCTCTGCGCTACAAGCTCCGCAGGTGCTGCTGCTGCTGCTGCTGCCTCTGCTGCTGCTAGAGTTGCTCCTAAAGACCTCCCGCTCCGCCCCTCGCCTCTGCTACTCATGCAGCTGGGGATGCCCCATTGGCAGGCAGGCTGCAGCACGGACCACCCCGCTCCACCGCACTGCCTCAGCCCCACCACACAGGCAGGTGATTCAACAGGTGAGGCTTCCCCAGAACCACTCAACACCTGCCTGCTCTGCTGCTGCAACGCTCAACTCCATGTCCTTTGATGTAGTTCTGGGACAGGCAGATAATTCAACAGGTGCAGCTTCTCCCCAGTACAACACAGCTGGGTGACAGGCAGATGATTCAACAGATAGTTCCCCCCAAGAAGGACTCAAGATCTGCCTGTTCTAGTGCTGTACCATTCAGTTCCATGGATGTCCTTTGGCACAGCTGTGTGACAGGCAGATAATTCAATAGGTGTAGTTTCTCTCCAGTTCAACACAGCTGTGTGACAGGCAGATAATTCAACAGGTGCAGCTTCTTCCCAGTACAACACAGCTAGGTGACAGGCAGATGATTCAACAGATAGTTCCCCCCCCCAAGAAGGACTCAAGATCTGTCTGCCCTAGTGCTGAACCATTCAGTTCCATGGCTCTCCTTTGACACAGCTGTGTAACAGGCAGATAATTCAACAGGTACAGGTTTCCCCAGCAGGAAACAGGACCCGTCTGCCTTAGTGCTGTACCATTCAGTTCGATGGATGACCTTTGATACATTTGTGTGACAGGCAGTAAATTCAACAGGTGCAGCTTTCCGCCAGCAATACTCAAGATCTGCTTGTCCTAGTGCTGCACCACTCAGCTCTATGGATGCTTCAGGACAGATGCTCTGGGACAGACAGATAATGCAAAAGGTGCAGCTTCTCCCCAACAGAACACAGCTGTGTGACAGGCAGAAAATTCAACAGGTTCAAATTTCCCCCAGCAGCTCTGTGTCCGTTTGGCTCAACTGCGTCCCAACTTTAGATAACAAATTTTAAATATTGCAGTCCTGTGTTTCTCTATTATGCTGTCATAATGCAACACCAGTATGATGTCATGTATGCTACAAAGCCCTTGGAACTACTCACTGTACATTTTGAAGAGATGTTTCCAGAGATTGGGTGGTAGAAATGGTATGAAATAAAGGTGAGCTTTCTGTTGAGACTCTTTTTTTGTGCCCCATGTTCTTTCACCCCCTTGAAAATTCAAGCCCAATTAAGGACCTTTTCTAAGTGATTCAGAACTTCAGTATGTGCAATGCACAGATGAACCCAGTCAGAGCACCAGCCACATGAAATATTTCTGGAGGACCTCAGCAAAAAGTGGACATTGCAGGTAAAGTTGACAAATATCACATTCATGAAATTTTAAAAGTATCTTAAAAGTCTGCAATCCTTAGCACACTTTCCTGGGGGTAAGACCCACTGAACACAATGTGGGGCTTACTTCTGAGTACACATTGTTAGTATTGTGCTCAAAATCAAACAACAATTAAAAAATTGATTACCATAAATTGAATATACCTGGAGTCTCATAATTAATGCATCAGAAGGCTTCATACTACTCCTTCCTAGTCCCCGTTAAGCAAGGAAATCCTCCAACTTTAACATCAGATGTATCAACAATGGAAACTGCCATTGTTTCCAACATTGGAAACTGCCATGACATGCTTCTCTCTGTGACTCAGCATACAGAAAATAAAATCTTATTCTTGATACCACCTTCACCGAAGCAGCCCACTAGTCTGTCTTTCCTCCGTAAACCATTTGTAACCCAAAGGGTTAATTCAATTGCAAGGCCAAACCCTGACTATATATATTATGATTAACTGAGTTTGGTGACCTTTAGACCAGCGTAGCAAAAAAAAAAAAAGTTACACTGAAACAGCTGGGTCATCATGGGGCTTAAAAAAGCACAGTTTAGTGGGTAGACAAGAGTAATCTTAGCATTATGTTGGACTACTGCAGATCCTGGCACAGAACTGGGTTGGATTTATGAATGCAAAAGTCACTGTTGGTTGATCAGTTGGTAGTCCTCTGTAACCCTACTGCAGGTTGGCTACATCCATCTCATGGATCCTTCCAGACTTCAACACCTGGTGACTTTTGTCACAAAACCACAGCAAATTGGAAAATAGCATGTCAAGGAAGACAGAGCCAAATCTGCTTCACAGTATGACTGGATAGACTGGAGACTGAAGCAAGTTTATGAATGGGGCGAGTTTATGAATGGGGCAAATGTCCCTAGGCATTATAAAATGAGAAAAATCAAAGCAAATGCTCAAATGTAAAGCAGCGAATATTGAGCATTTCAAGAATGCGGGGGACCCCGTTCTGAGAATAACAATCAGTTCAGGACACACACGAACACCCCAGAAGTGATGTCATGGACATCACTGTGATGCTAGAGCTCAATGTCTACTCAAAAGCAAGTCGCATTGAAGTTTATTCTCAGGCAAGAGAGTATGGTTTGCAGCCTGAGTGCCCCATTCCAAGATGGTAGCACCCCGCTTTTTGTGACACCCCCCCCCCAGAAATATAGTTGCAATCCCAAGGGGGTTTTGACCCCCACTTTGAGAACCACTCATGGAGACTCAATGAGTGACAAACTGGACTTTCACATCAGTCACAAGCTTGCTTGCTTAGTACTGATGCATCCTGGGCTCAATGTCATTGCTGGAATGCACCAGGTTATCTCACATTCCCATCACCATAGAATTATCGCCTGATTATGAATCCACAATAGATATTTGAAGGAATGACGTGAATCCTATGTGGTGAGAACTTTGCTCAGAGCATTTATACAAGGCGATCCAGTTAGGACATACAAAAAAGTATTTTTCTCTGTGTAGTATATTCTTTTCAGAGCTAAAAAGTTCCTTATTCCTGCATGCATACCCTATACATAGAAAGGAGTATGGTAGCAGACTGGAAGCAAGAGAAAAGGAGTCATAAAGGGTATTGAGGTAGCTGGGGTAGTGGGAGCAAATGCTGTTGTGATGGGATGTATAGGTCCTACACCTATCTGAGCCAATGAGATGTCTCTAGTCTTACAAACTGGTAATAGATCCTAGAGAAGGGAATTGTTTCTGATGGGTTTTGGATGGCATATTTGATACAGTCATGCCATACTGCGTTGTCCAAATACAGATATGAAACAGGCAGCCAGAAACAGAATGGATTTGAATAACGGGAGTTAAAAGGTGTCAAAGAACACCAACCAAATCCTCAAAACACTTTGGAAGAGCTGGGGAGGAGGTCAATTTAAAAATAAAAGTTGCAAACACACATATGTATTACTTTTATGTGGCTAATTTAAACACTAAGACTGCACTCCTAGACCCACTGAACACTTTTGAATAGACATGGTTAGGATTGTGCTCTATATTATTACCAAATTTTAAACTATTATTATGTATAATTTATTACATGGAATTTATTAATGACAAGAAGGCTACAAGCTTCCTGCTTACAAGGACAATGAAGATTTTTTTTCCAGAACACAAGGCTAAAAAAGACGACATGTCCTGAAAATGGTGAGTGTGACACGAGTCAAGCCCCACTGGATTTTCCCATCATTTTTTTCCAAATACTGCAACTATTGCCCAATGAGAGCAGTGATGGTTCAGCTTTGTCTTTCTTTCTCTTTGAGCATATAAATTGTTCCAACCTCTTGCCTTAATCGTGGAGTTGACGTCACTCTTTGCGATTCAGGATGCTTCTGTGGTGGAAAGGAAGCATGGCCTTCATTCATGCGGCTCTCCCATACTTTCCCAAGCCTTTGTCTACCGCTTTAATTTATTTCACGTTCTTTGTTGCAGCCTGAAACTGTAATAGAGGAAGCAAATTAGAGGAGTCAGATAACATTTGTGCTGCTATCTTATGATTTCTTAAAACTTGAAGATGGGAAAAAAATTACAGCTGTTCTGGGGTTTCTTTTTTCCCCCACTGTTGAGTGGGATGTGAGCAACAGGCTGCAGTTTCTCCCAAGGAGTGGTGGTGGAGAAATGGCTTTTCGGACAGATTTTGACTTCAACAAGTGGGGCTCTGTTCCTAAGCATTTATAATCCCTCCTCCTACAAATTAAGTTGAATATAAAGTTTGTTGTAAGGGGTTTATTTTACCACAGAAAACGTGGCCTTGCCAAACAGATGTAGACTTGTTCCTAGAAAGAAAGAAACTGTGATTGCACCTCCTGGAGGCATTAGGCCCTACAATTGTCCACTAAAAGGATCCCTTTCAAAGCCCCACTTTCCCACAGACAACAGTTGGTAATTTTATGACTCTCAGCTTTGTCAATGAGGAATTAAGAGCACAATCCTAACCATTTCTACTCAAAATTAGTGTTCACTGGGTCTTACTCCCAGGAAAGTGTCTTTAGGATTGCAACCTGGGTCTTACTCCCAGGAAAGTGTCTTTAGGATTGCAACCTAAGCCACAGAAATTGGCAACCCCAAAAGGGGGAGCCATGAATTAACATACTCCTTGTAATTTTTTTAATGGAACAAACCTTGAGTAAGGGTATACGAGTGATGTAAGGATATCCCATGGTGATGTAGGGAGGCAAGCGCATGTTTGTGCACTGGCCTAACCTTCCCCCAGGAGTGGCATAGAAATGACTTTTGGGACTTTTGTGACACCGCTGAGGTCAGTACAGGACTTATGCCGGGGTTTAGGCTGGCCTAAGTAGAAGTTAGGATTGCATTGAAGAAGAGTATATTTATTTGATGTTATGCAAGAAATCCCCAACTTTCTCTTTGATAATAATACCGAATGGATGGAGTGGCAGTGTGTAAATCGGATAAGCCAGGTTCAGCCTCACACCTTCTCGGTGGCAATGGAAGTCAAATATAATGATCAGAAAAGATATTATAGGAAACTTGCCTTACCAAGGTAAATTCAATCTGTATTTATGAAGGGCTAGAAGGGGTAATACACAATAAGATATTCCTTTTGTACATAACTAAGAATTTTCACAACAGGTAAAAAATATTTGCCAGATCTGTAGCAGCAAAGCTGCTTGTTCAAGGCTCTCAGTGGGAGCAACCCAGCCCAGAAATCACATCATCTAAGGAGGAAGAAGAAGGCAGGGGTTGAAAGAGAAGAGGGTGAGGGGGGAGAATGTCACACATACTGCCACTGGGTTTCCTGGCCAGAAAATATGTATTGGTGGGTTGATTGTGGCCTGCATACCAGTTTGGTGATAGCTATAGCATTTAGTATTTACTGTTTATAGCACTTTTCACTTTTTCAGAGTGCTTTACATACATTCCATCTCACTCTCAGCAACCATTTCAATACCCCATATGTACTCGTATGTCAGTATTATACTAACCATAATACAAATATGGTCCTTTTCTCAGCAGCATAACTAATGATCATACAGCCCGGTGCAAAGCTCAAAATGTTGCCCCAGAAGTGACGCCACAACTGGAAATGATGTCAAGCCCAGGCTTTTAAAAAAGAAAATAGGGTGGAAACCTGATTCGTCATCTTCCCCAGCAGTTCACCACACATTTGCTCTACTGCCTTCCCTCAGCT
Source organism: Cryptoblepharus egeriae (assembly GCA_030015325.1). Lineage (NCBI taxonomy): Eukaryota > Metazoa > Chordata > Lepidosauria > Squamata > Scincidae > Cryptoblepharus > Cryptoblepharus egeriae. The sequence continues at coordinate 61,597,127 of JAREYC010000001.1, read as the reverse complement.
AATGGCATAGCTAAGGCATCTATCTGCTGTGGATAAAAGAAGATTTTGTAGCTTCCAACAACAACTAAAATCAAATTTAAGTAAGTAAATAAAAGTGCATTAGAGAAACCATATTGGTTAGAGAAAGTGTGCTGGGACAAAGACGAATGGTTATTCTCTCTCTGATAAATATAAGAGGAGAACCATTAGATGTATCCCTTTGCACAGATAGCATGGGTAGTTACTCATATTATATGGAAATGGGAGCTGACTTATATTAGCACTTTATGATTTCCATACTGTATCATAATTATATCTCATTGGCTCTCAGAGCAATCAGACTTGTGGGCTAGTTGTGAATTAAGAAAAATCCACTTTTCTTACACACACAGTTGGTATTTTCAGTTTCTGGTTAATTGTCAATACAGATTTCCAATGCAGTTTGTTTCATTTCATTCTGCATAAACTTACCTTTCCAGTAATATATAAAAGGATGGTATTCTTATTGATACATACTCAGTTTTTCACAATTTAGACTACTAGTGTCAAGCATAGCTTGTTGTCCCCCCAATGCTTGCTACCTGGTGCAATTGCTACCCCCTGGACTCCACTACCTACACCACTGACCACTGCTAAATTATACATTATCTTCTTGTCTGTTTTGATTTCTCTGGGTAATTAAATATTTAATGGCATTTTGGAATGCTAACCACGTCCCATGGACATGAGTTTGTGTTTAAGCTACTTTGAAGCCACCTCTGCCCTGCTCCTCTTACTAAAACCAAAAAACCTGCTCTCCATTAACTTGTCCTACACAGCGCAGCCAAATAAAAAAAAACTTTCTAATAAATAGCATCTTCATTTCTAATTTCTGGAGACAGATCAGGGTAGGGGTCATCTGTTCTCAGCATGCAGTCAGTATAGAAGCTAACAAGGGTCTCTGTGTACATATAATGAAGGCAGCCTACACAATGTTCCCCCCTCTCCCTCTCCCTGCCCCATTAGATTTAAGTCATGGCCTTAGGAAAACACTGCCTTTTCTAATGGAGCTATTCAGCCTAAAACAATGCCACCGACAAGCTGCTGGAGAAGACAAGGCAGGCACTTTCCACATATGGAGCAATTATCCCTCAGACGCATTTGGACATGAAATAAAAAAGTAGCCTTGATACCAAAGAATCATAGAACAGACATGTTTGGTGATGCCCTCAGAGGTCACCCAGCATAACCTTCTGTGGTGAGGCAAGATCTACCACAACGGAGAGAGTTACCAATATGAAAGAAGCCTATGATCAAACCAAACCACAAGAAGCCGAATGAAGAATGATACATCAGTACAAGGTAAACCCAGTGCTTCATTTAGCAAGCTGTACATAGCTGACTGAGCACATTTTTATGCACCACTCACAATCAATAGATGTAAGAACCACGATGTAAGCCCATCTGGAGTGGGAGAATGTTTTTTGATAGTATGCTGATTCCGCTTTACATGTGCAAGAAAGAGCTGTGAGTAAAATACTAGGAATAACATATGAACAGCAGGGACAAAAACATTCTACTACACCTTGTTCATTGATGCTCATAAAGGAAAATAAAAGGAGATTAAAAGTGAGAAATTAAAAATCCAAGAATCTGGCACTTGTGTTGGATCCAAGCACAGAACAGCCTTGGATTCTATGCTGTGCTTGGATCTGCGAACACCCTGAGATCTGAGTAGACCCATTGGGACTGAATCAGTGCTACCCACAGTACAGTAAGAAGAAAAGTTCCCCCTTGCCTTGTGGTAGTGCAGCAGCAGCACCAGTCTTGCTCTGGATGCAGCACAGGCAAACCAGCCTCCCTGCTCCATCAAAAGTTAGGACAGTCTTTTGGGATACACCCAGCTTTATGAGACTTAGGGTGCAATCCATAGTAACTACAGGGAGACCTTGCTCTGGTGTAAGAACAATTTGCTCTGGATTGCAATATGAATTTCCCATAGGTTTTCACTAGCTGGTGCAGTAACTACGGGTACGCTTAATGTCTCTTACGTGCTCCCGTAGTTACTTTGGAGTGTAGGGTTAGCCTTACAAGGTACCATCCTAAAGAAACTTACCCAGGAGTAAAACCATTAAACACACTGAATGTAATGGGGCTTACACTGGAGTAAACATGATTAGGCTTGTGCTCTAATTTTTTAAAAAGTCATTTTTCCTACAGACTAAGCCCCTGCTTTAATCTTTCTCACTATGGTGGGGGAAACTACCTTCTGGAGTGTTTGTTAAGCTCCACATTCATGGGATCAGGACCATTCTGGTGGTGTTGCATTCCCTGCCCTTCAAAGTGGACTAACAACCCAATCCTATGGGCACCTAAGGGCACCACTGCTGGCACCACACTGCTGTTGGGTACTGTAGATGTGCCGTAAAGCATGTTTTAGTCCCCTGCTCTGATGGTGCTGCTTTTCATGTAATGGTCAAATCTAGACAAGGAATACACATAGGGTTGTTTAAAAATCACACTCCAAATAAATATTGAATCAGTTCAACATTAGGAACACAAGCAATGAAACAAAGAAGCAGACAGAAAAAAATGAGCTGAAAGTGTTTCCTGAAAAAGGCTCGTACATAAAAAGACCCAGTGGTTATATTTTATGAGGTGACCACTTTTGTTAAAAGCAGTGTGGAAATCCTAGAAAGAAGGGGTGAAAACTGCAAAACCTCAAAAGAGTGGTCTGACCTTAAGGAGATCCTTTTGACAAGCAAATAGTGCCACCTCCTGGGCAATCACTTTCCAGTACAGGAGTACCTTGTAAGGCAAATGCTTTGTAAGACAAACTAAAATGTCTAAGGAATTCTGCCTTGTAAGACAAACAGTGTCTTGTAAGACAGTTTTACAACAAAAATTTGTTGTAAAATGAATTGATGGATCTGCATCTTGAGCAACAGCAAAAGGTTATGGAGGAGGAGGAGAATAAGAAGGAGGAATCCCTCACATCCAACACGATTAAAGACATTTGTAAACACTGGGAAACTGTGCAAAATTTTGCCACGTGATGGCAGTGGGCAGTGGGTAGCACCAAGAATCCCTGCCAGACACTGGGTACCAGTGAGCAACACCAGGCAGCAGGCACCACCATGCACTGGGTACCTCTACTGAGCACCACCTGGCATCCCTACCAGGTACCAGGCACTGGGCACCACCAGGCAACATGGGGCACCAGACACAATTGGACAGTGCGCCCCAGGCAGCACCAGGCACCAAACTGGTTTTTAGTTGGTCCTCACATCACAGAAGGAATATGCTCCCTAAATTTCATGCTTCTTGATCCATTGGTTGGGGCTGGGTGTTGATCAGTCAGTCTTCAATGTTAAGTATAGGGACAAAAATAGTTGCACCCCTTTTCATCCCTTTCTGGTTTGTATTTTCAAAAATTGGTTCTTACAACATGGAAGAAACACTCCCCCCAATTTCATGCTTCGAGGCCTGGTGGTTTTAGCTGGGTGCTGCTGAGTCGGAGAGTGGGTCAGTGAATCTTCAACGAGACAGGTATCCATTTTTATCCTCTAGGGTTCAGTTCCAGAAACTCCTGTGGATTAAAAAAAATCAGAGTACAAAGAAAATAATGGAAAAATAAGTAGACCCGCTTTGAGGTTTCAAGCGCCTCTGTTATGCCTAATGGAATATAGTAGTGTCTCAGTAGCTAGAGGGGTTTGATTCTGGGACTGAAAAATGGAATGATTGCTTGCATGATTGCCTCTCTACAATAGTAGAAAAGCAGTTTTTTAAAACTGTGATTTGCAATGGCCATTTATGTTGAATTTGTTTATAAAAAATCTATGTATAAGAAAGTTAGACCTATATATGCCTTGGTTTAAACACATGTACATCAAAGCAAATTTTCCCATAAGAAGTAATGGAAACTCAGATGATTCATTCCACAACCAAAAAATATTCTTATAAAAATGATTACAATCTCTCTATATAAAAAACTGAAATGTCACTGATTGACTCACTGACTCATCAACACACAGCCAAAACTGCTGGGCCTAGAAGCGTGAAATTTGGGGAGAGTGTTCCTTTCCTGATGGAGGCACCCACTAAGAACCAGTTTTCAGAAATTCCAGTGGGAAGGGGGTGAAAAGGGGCACAACACGTTTTCCTCCCTATACATTGAAAAATGGCTGCCTGATTGAAGCCCTGACCCCTGGACCTAGAAGCATGAACTTTTGGCAGGGTGTTCTTATGTGACATCAACACCATCAAGAACTGATGTTGACTAATTTAACCCTTAAGGGGTGAAAAGGGGTGCAACCAGTGGTGGGCACCAGCAGGTTCACACCTACTCTATAGAACCTGTTGTTAAAATTTCCTGAGGATGGCGATCCGGTAGCTGTGGGGAGGGGGATAACCAACGAACCGGTTCCTTCAGCTGCTGGAGAGGCAGTTTTACATTTGCCGCTCCAAGAGAAAGCCCAGCAAGCACCCCACAAGCCCCGGAGTCCTTTCCTTTCTATGCTTGGAGCAAAGTGCTCCCAGCTGCACCCTTTAACTGCTGACTCCCAGGAAAGTGTGGCTGGGACTGCAGCCTGAGAGCCCAATCCTATGCATGACTACTCAAAAGTAAGTCCCATGATAGTCAATGGGGCTTACTCCCAGGCAAGTGTGGCTGGGACTGCAGCCTGAGAGCCCAAGTCAATCCTATGCATGACTACTCTGAAGTAGAGTAGGATAGATCTTCTTTTCTCAGTCTGGTGATTACAATCCTAACCATGTCTACTCAAAAGTAAGCCCTATTGTGCTCAATGGGTCTTACTCCCAGGAAAGTGTGGAGAGGATTGCAGCTTCAGAGCCCCATCCTATGCAGGTCTACTCAGAAGTAAGTCCCAGTATAGTCAATGGGACTTACTCGCAGGAAAGTGTGGAGAGGACTGCAGCTTCAGAGCCCCATCCTATGCAGGTCTACTCTGAAGTAAGTCCCAGTATAATCAATGGGACTTACTCCCAGGCCAATGTGGAGAGGACTGCAGCTTCAGAGCCCCATCCTATGCAGGTCTACTCAGAAGTAAGTCCCAGTATAATCAATGGGACCTACTCCCAGGAAAGTGTGGAGAGGATTGCAGCCTCAGAGCCCCATCCTATGCAGGTCTACTCAGAAGTAAGTAATTTAATTTTTTTAATTTTTTAATTTTTAAACTAAAAACCTCCCCGCCCCCACCCCCTGGCCCCGGCCCCACCCCCTGGTCCCACCCACTTCCGGAGAACTGGTTCTTGGGCCAGGCCCTGCCCACCCCTGGGTGCAACATGTTTCTGACCTATACTTACCGTAACATTGAAGACTCTGATCAATACCCTGCCAATTTGGTGCCTGATGCACTGGGAGGGAGGGTGCGCTGTGCGCATGGGGGGGATGATGCGCATGGGGGGTAGTGTGCAGGGGTGGGTTGATGTGCATGGGATGTGTGTGTTGCACAATGTGTGTGTGTGTTGCGCAATGGGGGTGTTGCACAATGGGAGGTGTTGTACAACGGGAGTACGGTGAACTTGGGTATTTTCCTCCCGCAATGTGGGTCCATTTTGCTATTACTGTGATACAAGACAAAAATTATAAAGAAAATACAAGATAGAAAGAAAAATAAAACAAATTAACCGGCACTTAGTCTCTCAAGTCTCTCAGACTGAAATCTGCCCCTTTACACTGCACTGAGCCTCATTAATTATAATAGGGCTTACTTTAGAGTTGACTTGCCAGGCTAGAACCCCCAGGCTCCTTTCTATTGCTCCCCTTACAGTGGAGTGATCTTCATTGACTGCAGTAGACTTACTTCAGAGTAGACAAGTATAGGCTGGTCTCTCAGGAGAGGCTGAGCACATGCTGGTGAAGCACCAAAACCAGCTGTATCCTACTGGGACCAATTTTTTTGCTCGTATTGCAAGACAATCTGAAGGTCAGCAGCTTGGCAGTTTATGGGTGCAATCCAGAGTAACTTTGAGGAGTCCTTGCTCTGGTGTAAGAACAATTTGCTCTGGATTGCAATATGAATTTCCCATAGGTTTTCACTAGGTGGTGTAGTAACCAGGGGTGCACATAATGTTTCTTACATGCTCCTGTAGTTACTCTGGATTGTTGGGTGAAGCTTGAGTACCACAAGACAGAGTGAACTCTCATTACTTGCCCATTATGAGCCAACCTAGCAGTTCAAAAACATGTAAATGCAAGAAGATAAATATGTACCACTTTGGTGGGAAGGTAATAGCATTCCGTCAGGGTGAACATATAGAATGGAGGACAGAGTGCCTCTGCCTTTAACCATTGCAGAGAAGAGGGAATGGAGGCAGGTTTAGCTCATCATAAAAGCAGACCGTCAGTCTTGAAAGACTATGGTATCATGCTTGGCGCTGTATACACTGCATGCGAAGCACAAAAGCCTGGGTTGGATTGTTATGGAGGATAGGCTGTTACCCAAGCAGCAAATCCCCCCTCTCCACGCCACTGAATTAGTCCAATGGAAAGGCAGAGCCAATACGATTGGATCCAGCTGGCGTCGCAGAGCTGGGCTAAGGATAGGAGCTCACCCTGTCTTGTGGGGCCGGCCTGGGTCTCGAAGTGTTTAAAAAGCAGCACTTGCCTAAGTTCCCTCTTCAATGCAATGGTTAAATGTAGAGGCACTTTGCTCTCCATTCTATATGGTCACTCTGCATTCTGTGCACTTTGGTGTTTAGGATGCAATCCTAACCTAGGCCAGCACAACTCATTAGGCTTCCCATTCCCAAGGTGATGTAGTGCATGCCTAACCCTTCCCCAAGAGTGGCACAGAAGTATGTTACAGCACTTTTGTGACAACTCCAGACCACCATGGGACTTGTGCTGGGGCTTAGGCCAGCCTAACTGGTGATTAGGATTGCAGCGTTTATTAGTGGGGGTTCTGTGTGTCTTGCTTTGAGTTTTGTCCAGTGAACAGGGTCCCTCTGCTATATTTAAAAATGGCTATATTTTGATTCTTGGCCTATTCTATATTCACAGGTAATTCAGTGAGTTGTCGTCACATTTGATCAATGTCCAAAAATACTTCTATTTGACTTTAAATTAAAGTCAAATTACTTCTAATTGACTTTAAACCTGTTTCTCTATCATCTGGCCTGTCATGGTGGACCTTGATCTGATCCAAAGAAAAACCCAGGGGTTCTAATAGTTGTTAAGGACTTGTGATGCCCAATTACCTCCCATCTCTCCATTTTCCTTTGAAAGAAAAAACAAAAACAAAAAAAACACTGTCCTGTGATATCCAGACTCAAGAGTGCTGAACATCCCACCGTTCATGAAAGCTTACAGGGCATTTTTTTGGTGGGGGGTTTTTAAACATTATCTTTTTCTTTTAATTTACCAACTGCATACCCAACAAATTTCCCCATGCTTCTTTTGGGTGGCCCTGTTCACTTCCAAGCTGATAGGTATTCAACTCTGAGTTTCACTGTGAGAAGTGTCTCCCATTGCTGCTATAGATCATGCTCTGGGACTTTGTTTCCAAAAAGGATTATGCTTTTCATCCATGGCAATTTGTGGGAAATGAATCGCTGTTTTGGGCAGACTGGTCTCCCAGAAGCGGAACAGCTCCTTTCTGTGGATGTCTGTGGTTTTGCCTGAAGGGAAGTGAATCTTATGTTGCGGACGGCTGATTTGCCAGAGGGGGAAAGATACCTCCAGGTTTTTGGCTGGCAAGAATATGATTGATTTTCCGCTACTTCAGGTTTTCTTTGAGTCTCTTTGGCTGTGCACTGAGCCTGGCTTTCTGTTCAGATTTTTAAAATATTTGGGGTGGTGTCTGCTGTGTTCTGCTTAGTACTTATAAAGTTCACCTAATAAATTGATTAAATACACATAAAACTCTATTTTAATTCTGCCTTTCATGCATTTTTCTTCTTTTTGATTATAAATTCCATCTTGCTATTCCACCATGTGCTCAGGCATCATGTGCTGAGGCTACCACACTCCTATGATTCATGCACTCCTACTAAAAACCAAGGTTTCCCTTTATCTATCTACAGTATCTATAAACCACTTATATACAGTATTTATATGGCTACAATCCAGAGTAATTACGGGACCTTTTACATTGATATAGTTACAGTGCCACCTATGGGAAATGCATAGAGCAATCCAGAGTAAGTGCCTCTTTCATCTTCCCGTAGTTATTCTGGATTGTTATAACTTTAGGCACTGCTGTGGCCAGTATGACCATTGCTGGAGCACTGTTGACACTCATGGGGAAAATTGGCTACTCTTTTACTAATATACCTTGCTGGTATATCTTTCTATCCCAGCCCCCTTCCACCTTGTTTACAGATGGGATGAGACAGCAGGGAAGTGTTCAAAGAGAACTCCAACACACACACACACACATACACACACACACACACAAGCCAGCAAACGTGCTGTTTTTTTTCCTGTGGAGCTGTGCCTGACACAGTATCAAAAATCTTTGTACTTGAGTTTTTCCAAATTACAAAATCTCAAAACTCAAAAAAATCCATCAGCTAGAATTTCTGTTTAAGTTGAATTGCAGGGTGGAGACTCTTGACTCAACTTGCGTCAAACTGGATTAGAGCACAATCCTAACCATATCTACTCAATAGTAAGCCCCATTATGTTCAATGGGTCTTACCCCCTAGAAAGTGTCTTTAGGATTGCAGCTTAGACTTGCCCATCCCTGGTATGAATATCAAGGTTTATATTGCTGCCAGTTGCGACTTCTGGTAGGCATTGGACAGAATGTCTACAGAGTAGGTGTCATATCACCAGGTCCTTTCTTTCATCACCTGTTTCTCTATCATCTGGCCTGTCATGGTGGACCTTGATCTGATCCAAGGTAAGTTGTCATGAGCAAGTTTTGGAAGATTTTGGTCCCCTTTCAGAATGGAACAGAAACCCAAGTTTCCTGCCATCCAATGAACATTGCAGTATGGTTTAGCATATACAGTACTTTGTAACCCTTCCTTTTCTTTCTTTCTTTCTTTCTTTCTTTCTTTCTTTCTTTCTTTCTTTCTTTCTTTCTTTCTTTCTTTCTTTCTTTCTTTCTTTCTTTCTTTCTTTCTTTCTTTCTTTCTTTCTTTCTTTCTTTCTTTCTTTCTTTCTTTCTTTCTTTCTTTCTTTCTTTCTTTCTTTCTTTCTTTCTTTCTTGTCAATGTTGCCTTTCACCAATTGTGCTGAGTTACAAGCTAACTGCAAATTAATAATGAAACCCTGCCTGGTACGTGCGTGACCGCACACAGGGTAAGAGGTTTTCTGTGTACTACATTACAAAATCACTGAACCAGTGTGGAGACTGGTTTGCTGCCCAGGGAGATAATTTAGCAAATCTCTCCACTCTTAGCGCAAGTTCTACATAATCAAAGAGTTATACAATCAAGCTGAAAACAAAACAAAAACAATGAGACTTGTCACTATTATCTTTCAGTGCTATTTGAAGACCGCTAGATCCGTCATGACAATACCTATGCCAGGACAGAGAAATTGCATTTTGTGTCTTGTCAATGAGAAAACACTGTGTTGTTTTGGTCGCCAAGTTCCAAAGAAAGGGTGTCCGACTGGTTAATGTAGTACTACTCAAACTGGAGGGGCGGAGGGTACGTGACCCCCCCAATTCATGTAAAAGCCACCTACTCCTACTACTTCAGAGGAAGGGGGAAGCAGCAACATGAACCCTGGATCACGAAAAACCCTGTGGGGAGAAAGAGGCTATTTTTTAAATGTAAAAGGTGCTGTGAGACATCTGGTTTAAACATGATTGCACATTCACTATTTCCAAGCCACAGAGGACTCTCCAAGTGCTATGTGGGACTCTCTATGGCTCCCCTCATCCACAGACCCTGGCGGCACCTCTGTAATGTTTAAAATAGCTACCTTCCCCTGCAGGGAGCATGAGGTAGAAGCACTATGTCCTCCATTCTATATGGTCACCTTGGTTGTGGAGGGTGCATCTCTGCAAGAGACATGAGTAATACACTTCAAATGTTATGGTGGACAAGAGACATCAGTCTCCTAGGAAGGCTTTGCTGGCACTCCATAGCAAATGTGATACATGCTTCCAAGATAGGGTGGCTCTTCTTGTGGTGAGGTGATGTAGGTAGTGTCAGTGGCAGAATGGAGGGGCAGAAATGGTGGTGGGATTGTGTTGCTCTTCACTTGAGTCTGCTGCCACTTTCACTTCTCTCCTGCCTGCCAGGAGCATTGATTTCTAAAAGCAGTCAGAGATGAGATAATTTGCCTCTTTACCAAGTTAACTACCAGGTGGCGGACTGGGTGCCACTCCTACATTCAGGGGCAACATTAGCCTGGTCAAATGCCTTGAGCCCAAGCCTGTAGAGGAGTCACTTGGCCGACTAACCTCTGAAATTACTGACAGAAGTGGTCTAGCAGGCCTCCGTCAGTCTTGAAAGACTATGGTATCGTGCTCGGCGCTGCATATGCTGCATGCGAAGCACGAAAGCCTGGGTTGGATTGTTATGGAGGATAGGCTGTTACCCAAGTAGCAAATCCCCCCTCTCCATGCCACTGAATTAGTCCAATGGAAAGGCAGAGCCAATACGATTGGATCCAGCTGGCGTCACAGAGCTGGGCTAAGGACAGGAGCTCACCCTGTCTTGTGGGGCCGACCCGGGTCTCGAACCCTGGCCTGCTGGTTAACAGGCACAGTGTCTTAGCTACTTGCGCCACCCACAGCCCCCTCACAGACAGAAGTGGTACCACACAATGAACTATCACCATTGCTAATGTGCCATGATAGCACCGGGATGTCATGGCTACCCCAGTGTAGGACTTTGCCCATGGTTGTCTGTAGTAACATGATGCTCCAGACCTTAGTTGTTAACAGTACAAAAAAGTTACAATAGATTGCATCTGTTGGACATTCTGTAATTCACAGTCTTGATCATGTGTACATTTATGGGTGTGTGTAAATAAAATCAACTCCTATTTGACTTCAAGAAACGAAGGAGAAGAAAGCTGAACACCCAGATTTTTTTTAGTAGATGGGTTCCTTCCAGTCTTGTTCAGGGTTATGGAAACAGTTGCTCAGCCCAGACTGTAGTTTTAAACACAGACTTTGGAGTTATGTGAAATATTTTCCTCACTTTAAGTACTGGCACACTCAGTTTCATAAGAAAAATGGAATTTATTAACTGAAAATGTTTATCAAAGGCATTCCTCTCCATCTTTCTGAGGGCGGAATCCTAATATACCAAGGAATATTTTACCTTCCAATGCTTCTTAGATGTTAAAACATCCCCACTATTAGAAAAAGAGTAGACAAGGAGCTGGGGCTTTCAGTGGGACCCAGTCCTCACCCCCTCCTTTGAAACTTAAACAACTTGTTTCAACTGAGCAAATCCAGGATATCAGACTGGTTGCTTTACCCCAAATAAAACCATCCTATGCATCCATAGCTTTCTCTGAACTAGCAAAATATACAGGCTAGAGGTAATCTTGACTAATGATATGGTAGAAGAACCAAGAAAAATGCTTGGAGGGTTGTGCTGTGCTCACATTTGCAAGTTTATCTTTGATCAGATTCATTTGCATCAGATCCATTTACATCAGATCAATCTGCAGGTTGATTACTTGTCTCTAAGTCACAATCCTTACAATCCAGAGTAACTATGGGAAGACATAAGAGGCACTTACTCTGGATTACTCCATGCATTTCCCATAGGTTTCCCATTTCTCATAGGTGGCACCATAACTATGTTGGAGTAAAAGGTCCCATAGTTACTCTGGATTGTAGTCAATCCTAACCAATTTAGACCATCTCTCCATTCCTGCAGTGGCACAGGGAGACCAATGCATTTCTGTGCACTGGCCTAACCCAACTCCTCCAGAAGTGGCTTAGAAGTGCCTTATGGCACTTTTGCAACACCCCCAGGCTGGCATGAGACTTGTGCCAGGATCTGTCCTGTCCTAACCAGGGATTAGGATTGAGCTGGCAGACCTCAAAACCACAGTCAGAGTTTTCAGATCACTTCACTAACTTTTTTTTCACAATTTGCTTATCCTATACCATTGTTACATGCGATAGGCAGGAGTCGAGGCTGGCTCTTCGGGATTTAATATTCTCCTCCCCTTCTCAAACCATTGTGTTCTAGATTCTGGAGAACTTTTTGGTGCTATTTTTAAGTGGCCCTTGAAGGTCAAGGGTGAGATGCAACAGCAGGTGATAATTTGTGTAGTATTTGTATTGCAGAACAATCTCTTCTTGGTTTAGTTTTGGAGAAAATGTTTTCTTCTTGTTCTTTTAACCCATTATTTGGACCTATTTTAACCCATTATTTGGACCCATTATATGAGACAGTTTCATTTGAAAATCTGAGTGGGCAACCAGCATGGCAGTTTTTTAAAAAAATGTGTTGTGTTAAATTGTAAGAAGCAATTTTAGGATTTAATCAGAGGAACAGAGAAAAATCATGAGCACATTCTTGAAACCAGAAATATGAGTTATAAATAAATATGTCTTGGCTAGACAGGGGTACTATTGGAAAAGCCTAACAAGGCCAATGAAATATTCCATTCTCTTAGACACTTAAAAAAAATCCTTGTTAACATGAAAGATATCAGAGTAAGTCTTGCCATCGTCTTGTCTCCAAGTATCTGGCTTATAGTTTTGTCCGCCCAACCAAAAACACACAAACACATTCCAGGGTGCAAAATCATTGTCAACAGGTTTCTGCTGGTGAGGATCGCCAATAGTTTTGTTCTTAACTTTGCACTGATGACTTTGGGACCATTTTAAGGGACCATTTTAGGTATGCAAAGCAAGGGTTGTGATCCCTTGGCAAGCCACAAAAGGCTGAGCACAGTGCCACACTGACAGGCTGTGTCTATTATAGCAACATTCATGACCCCATTGGCTGCCCTTTTGTTCTCATCATCATGCCGAACTTTAGATCATGTGGATATCAGCCATGTAAGCTAGAGGGGGCAGGATCCTGGGTATTGTTTTGATTGTACATGTGGATTGAGAGCATGTAGCAAAATCAGTTCAATCAGTCATGCTGAAACAGTGACAATTTGATTTAGCACTTATAGCACTTTAATGGGTATATTTACTTGGGCTGTTATTTGCTGGGTTCTAATGTGAGACTGGTGGGAACTCAGAATTGTTTCAATATCTGCACACAGGTTTTATACCTCCCTCCTGGTCTTCTCCGTTCCCAGCTTTCAGGGATAATGAAAACTGCTCTTTGCCTAAGTTTTTATTGGGATTCCTATGATTGGGTTTCCTGTGCTCTGTGATTATTTTCCTCTGTGTGTTTCTTTAGCAGGTTGCTTGGATTTAATTTGATACCATCTATATAATTTTAGGCACAGAGACAAATGCCTTACTGTCCATTCCACGGTCAGAATTTATATCAATTTGAACAGTGTATGGACAGTTCATGGTCAGTTTGTGGGAAGAGGCAAACTGGAGGAGGAACTGAGGGGAGAAGCTGATCATAGTGGAACATGCCAGATCTGATCCCCTCTCTATATAAAGTATTTACTGGATCTGGATTTATTTCTCCCCAAAAGGCACCCAAGGTAGTTTAAGAAACAATGAAAACCTCTTTCACTCCTTTCTCTCCTTGAAAATTGTTGGCATATGTCTGCTGAGATCTACAGGCAACTGGGTGACCTATTAAGAGGTGAATGAAAATTTTTTTTACTTACCTCTTTGCAGGCTGTCCAAAACTATACAGTTATGTATGCTATCATATGTCCCTGCCCCTCAATAGCATACAATTCATATCTCCATTCATGTGATTTAATGCTATAACATGGCAGGAGGTATGACTGGGACCTGAATGAGTTTAACTCAATTCCTGCCAACAAGTTGGCCTGTAGGCTGGGTGACCAGACGCCCAAACCTCAAAAGGAGGACAAGGTCTTGGATTCCTCTCAGCCTGACCTTTTAGGCAGACAATGGCATGTTTGCCTACTCACAAGTTAAACTGTGATATTGGACACTTACACTTTCCCATAGAGCTCAATGAATATTTTTTTATTTTTAGTTTTTTGGCCATAACTTTTGATAGGAAGGAGATATTTTAAAACTGATTATTACATTGGATTCTGCTCTTCAATATGAATCCAACCACATATGACATGATGGGGTCTTGCGCACCATTGCAAAGTTCCAAAATGAAGTCAGAATGGTGGACAATGAAGCCCTTTTGGAGAACACTCAGACGGGAGACTAAAAAAGAGGACAAATCCGGAAATTTCCAGTCATATGGTCACTCTGCCTGTAGGCAGTGTTGATGCTAGGTTGCATGGCACTCTTTGCCTTGAGGGGCCCATTAGCATGCATAGAACCACCAAGTTTCACATAGACTCAGAGTTGGAAGTAGGTCATCTTGTCCAGACCCCTGCCTATAGCAGGAAATCCTCCTTGAGCATATCTGACAGGTGCTCGTCAAGCCTCCTCTTGCAGATCCCCAGTGAGGGAGAGTCCACCACCTCCCTTGGCAATCCGTTCCACTGCCATCAAGAATTTTTTCCTGATATCCAACCAGAATCTTCTTCCTTGCCATTTGTACCCATTTGTTCTAGTTCTGCTTTCAGAGGCACTTAAAACAAACGAGCCCCTTCCTCCATATGACAGCCATGTTATGGGGAGAAGTTAGGAAGAAGTGGCTTTTCTCTTTCTTCTTCTGCTTGCGGCTTTTATCTGCCACCTGCTTACCTCCATCATTATTTTTTTGTCAGCAGTGACACTGGTGCGGTGAGCAAGTGAGTGGGGTGGGGGTGGGGAAGAAGGAAGAACTATGAGGGCAGTTAGGATTGGGCCATAATTCCTTGGTGGCACAGGCTTAGAAACTGTCTAGAAGGATTGTAAAGACAAGTTGGAAGAATGATCTAGTCAGGACTGGCCCAGCTGCAAGCCGAGGTGGATTGCATGAGGTGGAAGATGGATGCAGGTTGCAAGCTGTAGCCTTCAGCCACCTCCATGGCCATCTCTTCACCTAATTCCCATTTGCTCTTTTACCTCTCCCTCCTCACTCATCCACTCTATATTTTGAGTGTGATGGAGAAATAGCTAATATTCAGAAACAAGCTTTGTGAGCATGTCAAGAAACCTGTCTCTAGCACTGTTGGGATTGGGTAGATGGCAGTAACCCCATCCACAGTTGTGTCCTCCTTTGAGCAAACCAGTTGGTCATAGATTTCTATCCCACCCTCCCCTGTCTATTCCCCCACACTCCCTATCATGAAACAAAAGCTTCTTCTAAAGGAAGGACTGGTCTTTACATTCCCAGCAAGATGATCATGGAGTGTCCGTGTTGGGCGGTGGCCTGTCGATTCTTGACAGGGTCCAGTGATTCTTAGGAGCCCCAGGATCAAGTGGAGCCCCGGGATCCAGTGCTGGAATGAGACTGTTCTCCTACCTGAATCCCCCATCCAGAATCACAAACATCCCTATCTGGGAAACTTTTCCATTTGTGGATGGAGAGGCAGTGGGAGAAGTGACAACAACATGATAAACTACTGACCACTTCCTCTTCTCCTTAAAGTAGACCTCCAAGCGCCCTTGCTCAAAAAATAGGAACCTCCGGAAGGGAAGCTCTTTCACTGATGGGATGGGAAGAGCCTGCACCAGTAGACCCCTTCTTCCCTCTCCACTGATGAATAGGAAGGCCATGATGGGGACATCACCATTTTTTCACCATATATTTTATCACCATTGGGATGGCGCAAGTGGTTAAGACACTGTGCCTGTTAACTAGTAGGCCAGGGTTTGAGACCCAGGTTCCCCACAAGACAGGGTGAGCTCCTTTCCTTAGCCTACCTCTGCAACGCAGCTGGAAACATTGGACTATTTCAGTGGCATGGAGAGGGGGGATTTGCTGCTTGGGTAACAACCTATCCTCCATATTAATCTACCCAGGCCTTTGTGCTTTGCATGCTGTGTCGAGCATGATACCATAGTCTTTCAAGACTGATGGATGCCAACTTTTATTTATCACCTTGGTACTGTACAAGAAAATCTAGGCACTCTTGAGGGCAATGTGCCACATCATGCCTGCTTTGTAGCATGTTATACACTTGGTGGGTGAAGTTCATAAAGAAAGCTTCAGCCTGCTGTAGTGGTGCCTCCTCTTATACAAAGTCATGCACAATCTAGGTCTCCTTGGCCCTGCAGCTTTCTCCCACTGGTACCTTTGGAACATGAGAATAGCTCTGCTTCCCTCAAGTGGTGAGAAGTAAGATAGCAGCAATTGCAAGTGACTTTGAATGGATTTATTTTGTGTGAGGCTTTATGTTTATTAATATACCAATCTATTATTTTATCAAACTATTCATAAAATATTCTCAACACCATGAAAGCTGCCAGGTTAATGTTGATGAATTAGGATATGGGTGTGTTTGAAGTAGTTTACTCCAGTAATAATGTCATCAAGAAAACAACTCAAAGAGCGGCTGGAGTTGAAATACTTTTCTTAGGACCAACTAGAAAGTCATAGAGGAGTAAGCAGGGTGATCATATGACCAGAAATTTCTGGATTTGTCCTCTTTTAAGCCTCCTATCTGGGTGTCTTCCAAAAGGACGTCATTGTCCTCCATGTTGGCTTTATTTTAGAACTTTGCAATGGTGTGCAGTACCCCATCATGTCATATATCGTTGGATTTGTATTGAAGAGCAGAATCCAATGCAAAAATTGCTTTTGAAATATCTCCTTCTTATCAAAAGATATGGCCAAAAAAACTAAAAATAAAAAATATGTATTGAGCTCTATGGAAAAGAGAAAGTGCCCGATATCGTGGCTTTACTTGTGAGTAGACAAATGTGCCTTTGTCCTCTGGAATGGTCAGGCTGAGTGGAATCCAAGACCTTGTCCTCCTTTTGGTTTGGGCATCTGGTCATCCTGGGAGTGAGGAAGCTCTTTTTTCTTTAGCAGGCTGGTTGTATCATAACAAAACCAAAGATGCATAGGAAGGAAATAGTGTCACTAAGAATGCTGAGCGCTGTGGTTGTTCATTGTTTAATCAATAGCAATAGCTCATGACCAGACTCAGTATAGTTAGGCCACTGCCAAGGACTCTCAGACTAGCCCGTTGCTGATCCCTGAGACAATCTCTGTATTCATCTATGTGGTGGGCTACCTCCTGTGGCTACTGAGGTAGGAAGGGTCCATAGGGAGTGGTTTGTCAACAGTTTCCTAAATGCAGAGCTGCTTCAACTTCAGTTGTTTCCCAATAATCACTGATGCTCAGATGACATTAAAGCTGGGCATTCAGGCCACAGCTATTCACAGCGTGGAGGTCAAAACCAATGTGATTCTATGTTATTAGGATCTGTGGCAAGACAGAACCAACCTGAAGTTGAAATGTAGCCATAAGTTTATAAGAAAACTTCTGCAGAAAGAGTCCAATAGTACTTCTTGTCTAACTTGTTTCCAACACTTAAAAGTCTACGTGCAGAACATTCATCCCCAAGAATCTGAGTAGGATATATCCATTCCCCATGATCAATCAATTTGATCACAGCCAACAACTTTGAATAGATATACCCTCCTTGAAGCTTTTATCACCAATGTGTAGAACAAATCCAATTAAACCTTACTGTTTTTTTACCACTAGTTTTTTTTAATGACTTTTTGGCAAAGGGAATTTTTTTGAACCATTAGCTGTTCAAACAGCATGGAGCAGAAACAACTGCTTGACTGACTATGACTATAACCTTCCTATCATCCAGAAAACTGTAGATCAGTTGGGTCTGCAGCACCACCTCCCATTAAATCAATGCCCTTCAATCAAAACCCTCCAACTGGCTACCAGTATTGTCTAATATACCACCTCCACATCTTAGAAGACAATTAGCCTTAAAAAGGGAGTGGCAGAAGTGTGAAGTTAACCAACAACTACCTATACATGAGGACTGCTATGATTAAATATTTAGACTCAAATCTCAAAATCCATTGTGTAAATTGGGGCAGCAGGTAGTCTGAGAAGATTTTGATACTGAGACAGCATGGCACCTGGAGTGGGAGGCTTCCAATCCAGATTTGTTTAATCTGATGACTGATCCAGTACAGCGTCCCTATCTTCAGAGGAGGAATTGGACAGCATTCAGTTGGATTCACACTAACCATGGCAGACCATCATTGGCATCCTTCAGTCTCGAAAGACTATGGTATCGTGCTCTGAATGGAAGTCCTAAAACAGCATCTAGTATGGCTAAAAAGGCCAATTTGAGAGTGGCAATCCCTTCTACACTGAGGACAGATACAATCTGCCAATATTGGAAATGCAAGTGGGGCTGGTTGACAAGCCTAATTGACTGTGGGAATTTCACACCAACATTACATTATATTGCAATCAAATGCCCCATAGAAAGTACTCTGGGTCCCTGCAGGAATTACACCAATTTGAGGGCACTGCTGTCCAATGGTTAAATGACGTAAGGGTGCAATCCTATCCTAGGCTGGCTGGTGATGTAGGGAGGCAAACACATGTCTGCGCGTACTAACTCTCTCCCAGGAGTGGTGCAGAAGTGTCTCACAGCACTTTGGTGACACCCAGCACAGGACTTATGCTTTAAATTAGGCTGGCCTAATCAGAGATATTCAGCCATAGGCCTAGACACCTAGAAACTGTTCATATACTGGACTTTATATATGTGAATTTCATATTATGCTGCTGCATTTTGCCATACAAATAAATAAACTACCTGACAGATGTTTGTCACATGGAATATTAATAGGGAAGAGGAGCATAATTTGTCTGAGGTCCAGGTGCTGCAAGACCTCCTCCAGGACGCTCAGATAACATGCTGAGCACTAATATGCCAAAGAGGAAGATCTCAGAGTTTTCCAGTGTCTTCGACCACAATAAGGCTGAAATGTTTTCCTCACGTCCCCCACTTCAGAAATATTTTTAATTGGGGGAAAGAATTTCTTGATGCATTGTCTAAGATGGATGCATGACATGCTTGTTTTTATGGTCATGTCACAGTGGGTGTGAGTTAGGAGAGCATGGATGGTTTGTGCCCAGGTTTGTATCACGGCACTTGAAATGGGTAGAAGGCAAAACCCATAGGCCACAAAGAAGCCCAATTCTGGCTTGGCAGAGCAGTCACAATTGCCTTCTTTCCCCCCAAAATCCAGCTGTCTTCAGATAACCCTTTCCTTTCTTTTCTTTTGGGAAGAGTTGAAAAGCCTGGTGCCATGAGCTTCTTCACCAACAAAGTCATTAACAACACAAAAGAAGGTGTTCAGTCCCATCTGCTTTCACCAACTCCATAGGCAAAGCTAATCAAGAACTGCATGATAATTAAATCCCTGGCCTTCAAAGGCCTCTTGGCCTCAAGGGTATGTTCCTACATTCTCAGCAAAATGCAAAACAATTGAGGCCACAGGTAGACCATCAAGAGCTATCTAAAGCCATCAAGAGCCATGCAGTTTAAAGATCATTGATGAGATCAACCCACAATAGGACTATGCTTTCCTGTGTGGATTTAAGAGAAAAAGGGCTGAATCCATAGCTCTTCATGTTCTTTGTTCATCTGACTCACTTGTGGTCCACACCCTGTAAGCACCCCCATTCCTACCCAAGCCAAGAACCTCTAGGCCAGTGGTTCTCAATCTTCCTAACACCGTGAGCCTTTTATAAGTTTCTCATGTTGTGGGGACCCCCAACAATAAAATTATTTTTGTTGCTACTTTATAACTGTAATTTTGCTACTATTATGAATCGTAATGTAAATATCCGATACGCAGGATGTATTTTCATTGTTACAAATGAAATGTGTGTACTATGCACACATTGAACACAATGGGATTTATTTCAGAGTAGGCATGCATAGGATTGGGCCCTGAGTCTGTCAGTCAGCCCCAATGCATGCACAGCTACAGCCGGAGGTCTGGCAAGCCTAACCTGGCCCTCTGCACCAGGGGTCTTTAGGTGACCCCCAGGAAAGCTCTAGGCGACCCCCAAAGGGGTCCTGACCCCCACTTTGAGAAACACTGCTCTAGGCCAAGAAGATAACAAAATGCTCCCATAAGTTTCTTCTTTCTCCCTCACTCCCTTTCCAGCCTATGTGTTGGCATACAATAAGTTTAGGATTTGTGCCACCTAGTCCAGTACAATCCTAAATTACGCAACCTCATGCAACCCAAGTAGGGAAGGAGGTGAGCAGTTATAATGGATACAAATGCTCTGGCTACCTCTGCAAGCCTTGTTATAATAGTGAGGAGAAAGGGACTTATATGCTAACAGACCCCTATGGTACAATCATTAGTGTTGCTTTTAGATGTGGAAAATGTAGGGTTCACCCATGCTCAGCTTTGACTTTGGGCAGCTTTGATTGGGTCAGCATCTCTCACCCATGGTTACAGTGAGGCTAAAATGCAACTCGGATTTCCTGGCCATACAGTGGGCTGCAAACCAAACCACAGAAGTACCCTTTATTATAACTTTGAACTCAAACCTAATTCTGTTTCCTCCATGAGGTGCACATCCAGCATGACTTATGTGTCTGTGTGATGATGATTGATGTAGACCAGGAAGGAGAAGAATGGCATATATGACATCTTTCAGCAATAGGACCTTGATTCAGTACAAACTGCGGCTGCAATCCTAATTCCCAGTTAGGCTGCATAAGTCTCTGGACAAGTTTTGTACTGGTCTGGGAGTGTCACAAAAGTGCCGTAGGTTCCGCGCCACTCCTGTGAAGGTTACACTAGTGTACATACATGCACAGGCCTCCTCATACCACCACAGGAACAGGGAGCAAGTGAGTTGTGCCAGCCTAAATTGGTTAGGATTGTGTCCTGTTTTTGGGATGTGTGGCTGATAGGGGTCATGCTGCAGTGAGGGCAAAACCTGCCTGATCCTGACTGCTACCTCTATTGTAGTGCTGTGTAATGAGATGCAGTTTAAATGCTCCACAATAAAAAATCGTGGTCTCACATGTCTCCCTCGTCCATATAATGGGCATTTTTGCTAGATGCAAATAAAGGCAACATGCTCTCAATGGGCTCCCGTAAGCAGAAAATTGGCAAATCATTCATCCGCAAATCACACATGCAATCCACAGATCATGGCAAATCATGCATACAGTCCACAGTCATTCTGCAGGCCATGCACACAGGCTAACTGAATGCATAACTTTATTAAATAAATGCTTTGTCATGAGAAAAAGACAAAGATCAAAGAGTAACATAAATTATAAGTTGAATAAATAGTATACAGCAATCTTCACTTTTTAATAAAATGTGAGATTCTTTTTTTTTTAAGTACAAAATGCTAAACAGAGCATTACACTCCTCATCCATTGTCAGTTTTTCACAAACTGCTTTTTATCCCCCACCGGTAAGAGTATGAATATTCTTGTTTACTGCAAAAGAAAACAAAAAACAAAAAAATATCCACAGAGCTACTGTATGTATGTAAAACTATTCAAAGCTACTGTAAAATGTGTAGTGAGTATTTCTGCATAATGATAACAACCAAGTAGGAAAACTCGGAATCGTGTGTGGTGTTTACTGTGCTACCATGGGCGATAACTTCATTATAGTAAAGAGCTGTCCCAGTGGTGTTGTTGGAGGTGCTTAAGAATGGGGCAGAGGAGGAAATGGAGTGATGGGCTGCCCCGCTCTGTCCCTGTGCATTAGCCAAGGTGCTCAAACCAAGAAGGTGGCTGGATCGCAGTGACCTGTCAACTGCTTAAGTTGGTGATGCTCTGTTCAAGAGGGGGAGAGAAAGAGACAAAGTGGAGAAATAGTGCAATATGCTTTAGTGGTTTCAAAATCAAACTGTCCACTGCAGCACTGACAAGGAATATCTCAGCTTGAAAGGAGGTCTCGGTTCCCCTGGGTTTTACCTTTCATAGGATATATAAGCTGCAGTGGGACCCTAGAGAGAGATCTCCATGTTTCTGATTCCTACTCATTTCTACAAGAACAGAAGACTAGAGTTTTGGAGACTAGAGATGTTCCTCAGCATTTTCCTAGTGAACCTGGCCTCCAAAACTCTCTCTGCAATTCTACCATGCGCTGTCTCTGAGATCAATGACTCTGAAGGGAGTTTCCCCACTGCTTTGTCTTTTATCTCTTTCTCACCACCGTCCATCCCAATTCGCTACTTTGACAGGGGGACTCTTTATTTGAAGAACATCAAATGTATTATCGAGCCATTTGCTAACCATGGAGGTTGTGTCCTGACCATTGTCACACTTGGGTAACATCTGTTTTCTCCAGTGGTTCTTGTAGCTGATTTGGGGCATGTGTGTAAGGGATGAATAAAAGGGATTAAAAGCATACAATTGCCAGTCAGAGGGAAAGAGGGAAATCTGTTCAATCAGCACCATGTTTAAAGCTGAGATGTCTTTGGATTATCCTACATTATTGATTTCAGCAAGTCTTAGATGTCTGTGACCCATTGGTTACAAAGGGTGAGATCTTCAAGATCATTGATCCAACCATGCAAGCTTTGCAAGGCCCATTTGTGCCAGGAGCTGGCTTTTCCTAGAATATTGATAACTTTGCTGGGTTAAGGGCATTGGTTTCCTTCCTTTCAGTTGAGATTTGAGTGTTGCTCAAGAAATCTAGATAAGCTGATTTTCTAATTGCCCAAGCCCATATCTACTTTATTTTCTCTATGCTGGATAAGTCATGCTTAAATAAAATGGACAAATGATGTATGCTGTTACATGGATTCCCCTATAGCCAACGCATTAAGCCAGGCCAACTTCTGCTCTGTCTGTAGTCAGCAAAGATTGCAGTCAGATAACAGAACTGTCTTTCGTGGCAGGCATCCTTTGAGCTTATGAGAAAAATCCTTGCCAGTGAGCTTGCCAGTGATATTATTCAAAGCAACTTCCTAACTGGAATATTGTGTGCATTAGGAGGTTATAAGGTCCTTTCCATGCTCTAATTACTGTTAAGGACTCTTAGGGTACAATCCAGAGTAACTATGGGGAGTCCTTGCTCCGAAGTAAGAACAATTTACTCTGGATTGCAATATGAATTTCCCATAGGTTTTCATTAAGTGGTGCAGTAACTACGGGTACATGCAATGTCTCTTATGTTCTCCCGTAGTAACTCTGGATTGTAGCCTATCTTTCTCTGCAGGAATAGTTTTTTCAAGTTTCAAGAAGTAACCAAAAAAAAAAAAAAAAAGAAATATGTAGGCCAAAAAGAAAGAAAGGAAGAAAGGGAGGAAAAGGAGTCAAGATGGTTTTGGCTGAAACCAGTCTAGGACAACCAAGAAACTACTTCCATCATTTGGGGAAGGGGGTGAAGAGGGATTTGAATGGCATTCTTTCATCTTACACAGTTGTGGGAGTACTTACTCCACAGCCCTCAGTTGATGTAATAGTCATTCCTTCCCTCTATGGAACATAGGGAAGAAACGTTCTGTAAGGAATCTCCAATTGAAAATGCTCAGCACTCTCACCAATTATTCTGTGTAGATTCTTTGAGAGAAGACATAGCGCCTAAATGGGTTTAGCACCAATACAGATTTGTAGCATACATTTGCTCTTTGAGCTGTACTTGTAATTCTACTGGCAGACCCCTGTGCACTTAACATTTGATCACCCCACTTCTGCTGTTTTTAGGCTATAACGTTTGATTAAATTTAATATCTTGAATATCTTTTTCTGTGCCCAGCATAACTCCATTCTATTAGTTTATACGTATATTTTTCCTCATTCCTTCCTCCTCTTCAATCTACTTTTGGTGGTGTGATTTTTAAAAGAATGACGGCATTCCTCTGCCTCTCCTCAAGTCATTCTGCCTTGAAATGTCAAATGGATCATTTGCACAAAGCACAACTACGGGTACAATCCTAAGCATGTCTACTTAGAAGTAAGTACCATTGTGTTCTGTGGGACTTACTCATAGGAAAGTGCCTATAGGATTGCAGCCTAATTGGACTCAGAAAACTGATTCCAACCTCTCTTTGGAGAGAAGTTGAACTGTGGAGAATCCTTATTCTTTTTGTTAAATACCTGTTAACTTAGGCTGCAATCCTAACTGCACTTTCGTGGGAGGAAGTACTATTGAACAGATTGGGACTTACTTCTGAACAGATGTGTTTAGGATTGCACTATTAATTTTTAATGTATCCAAACTGAAATTCCATCTTCAAAGTGCTCACAAACTAGTAGTGAACAATGCTTTAAAACTTATATCACTAGGTTTTGCAGGACAATTTTCTCCACCTATTTAGGATCACGTCAGTGATGGAGAAATGGGGATTCTTTTGTTTTAACTTAAATATTACCCCAGAAATGTCTGGACCAGATCATAAGATTCACATCATGTATTGGTTTGGGCATTAGGAACTGACCATATGGGTAGTTCACAAGATACACTAGCAGAGGTTAGAATCAGTATTTTGCTGCTACTTTAGGTCTTTCCTTCTTACTTCTCGTTTTCCCTACCTAAGGGATCTATGCACACTGTGAGGTCTGTTCCCAGGATCTTCTGAGGTGAAAGAGATATCTCCAAGCCAAGGTGATTTGAGAGCACCTAGGAGCTGAGCCCTTTGTGAGCAACTGAAAGCTGCTGCCAGAGAAGAAATCCTTATATCATTTCTTTCCCAATACCTGACAGATGGACAGGTGCCACATGTGGATCTCCTGCACCAAAATCAGGATTATGGCCAAAGCCTACAAAATTACTTTGCAGGTTGCCTACCTTAAGCAACAAGGGCACTTGTCTTGCTTCCATCATCACCACAAATTTTCACTCTATACCTGATTCACATTCTGGTGACACAGAAACTCAGTTGTACAACTCTTCTAGAACATAGTACATAAGTCCCTTGACTGGCATAAGTGGTTACTTGTTACCACCTTAGAAGATCAGTTTGCTGGCATGGGTAGGGAATAGAAAAGGAAGTACTCGGCTTGAGCTATCCTGCCAATTCCAAAGGCAGCAGAGTGCCTGAGGGGTTGTCCAGTTGAGACCAGAGGCACAGTTAAAACAATTTAAAAAATCAAGACCCAATTGCCACTCCCTGATAAAGGAAGTAAACGAAAGGGCTTTTTTTCTTCCCATATATTCTAAAGCAGGATTGGAGAAAATGGACGAAAGGCAGGCCCAGATGCTATGGTAGGAAATGTACCAAAGTACAGCCCAGACTTCTTTTACATAGGAATTTAGGGCAGGTTTAGCCTCAACCCTCAAGAGGAAAGATACAAAAGTCCCATCTGTGCTGCCAGAGTCCCAGGGGGAGAGGACAGATGGAATACCTAGGGGAGGCTTTTACACATCTCTGGAAATCTGAAAACCAACAGATATCTGGATCAAGATACGTGTTGAAATACTGCCTATATTTTGTCTGCATGATTGATGTTTGTGGTTGACATATCACCCAAATGATCCGTATTTTAAAAGGTTATTGGGGTGGGTAGGATGGAATTCAGTTTGCCTCCCTATTTCTTTGATTTTTAAAAATAAGGATAGGAGTTACACATCCAAATGTGAATGAAAAGCCTCCTCAACACTTCCATAAACATCAGACCAAATTTTGAACCTCTCATCCAGATTTTCATGCCAGTTCTCAGCAGTGAACCCCTCCCGTCATTGGGAAGATGATAAATGGTTGGCTTTTTAAAGCTATTCTGGAGACCAGTGGAACGTTACTGGTCACGGAAGGAGTAGGAACAAACCCACCAGTCTTCATACAGTAGCCATTTTTGTCCAGACGATTCCTGATTTCCCTTTCAACTGTACTAGAGTGTTGTGTATTGTGGGTGTCCTTTGAGTTCTTTGACCAACGGCTCTCTTTGCCGATGCTCAGCAGACAGTACAGCTTGTCCTGCCTGCTCACGCATAAGAAACCAGCTCTCTTGTCATGCTTCTGATTAGCACGTTGTCGGGGAGTGCTTGCAGCCAGCCACACCACTGTCCTTGAATTCTTTGGAGTCCTTCTCCAGGAGGGAATGATCACCAAGGGTTCCATTTCTTTTGCACCCTCAAGTCCATTGCCGCCTTCTGAAGCGTTTTCATGGCTACTTATTTCAGTGATTTCCCTCAATGCTGGGGACTTTTGATTGACATTCCTTTCTTCTCTTGATTTCTCATTCATCAGGAAAGACCCTTGTCATGACAATGTCCATGGAAACATACCAAGGAGTTTGAAAGGTTAGCAAACAAAAAAGGGAGGAGGGGTTAGTGGTCTGCCCAAGTCTGATGTGAATGTGTCTAGTCAACCGTTTTCCTGGGGCGGTTATGTGCCATCTTTTTGTTCTCGCAGCTCAAGGACCTTTTTTAATTTCTCCTGACAGAGACCCTATGCCTTTAAGAGAGACAAAGCAGCCAGATATTCTAGCAGTATAGCTTTCCCCAGCACAGTAGTGAGAAGAAAAACCCACACGTTAAAGTTCTGCCTGCCATTAAATTTTTAAAGAATTAAGCTCTCTGCCAGGCAGTGGCATTACTAGGGTTTGTGTCACCCAGGACGGGAGGCCAGTGCATCAAACTCATCATGGGCCTTCTCCCATGCAGTGGGTATGGCATCACCCCAGCAATATCACCCCTCCTCTGTTGCTTTTTAGCTGTGATTTTTGATGGAATGGAAACATTTTAGCAGATTCTGTTGTAAATCCATTGGATTCTGCTGTAAATTACATACCAATTGATATATAACATGATGATATTATTCCTAAAAATCATGATTTTTCCATTTTGACCAGTAGTAGTCACCCTCTCCCCTGTGCATGTCACTTGGTGTGGCCCACATGCTCCACATTCCCCTAGCAATGCAATTGCTGCCAGGGAAAAATAAGGATCACCTACTCATAGTCATTAATTCAAGTATGCTTAAAAAGAGCAGAGTTCTCCATTTAAAGGGAGTTTTAGAAAAAGGTGGAGAAATGCTTTTCTAATGGGATCATGTATTAGTTTACGAATCAGGAACTAACCCTTTTCACCGTCCTTGGACAGTTTAACTATTTGTGTGAAATACTAAAGCTTTAAAAAAAATCCTTATCCTTACAGTGGAAGTCGGTAAGTGGAGGTCCATTTGCACAGGCAATTATCATACTTTTTAAAAAGTTGGCAGGATGTTTGGCAGGACACAGTGTTGTTTCAACTGGGGCCATAATCCTGCATACATTTGTGACCCCTGTGACCACCTCTGATTTACACGAGAGGTGGTGGGGTTTCCTCATAAGGCTAAGGTCAAAGGGCTTTGCTGAGAAGAAAAGAGGGCTTGTTCAACAAAAGATTAAAATGTGCACACATCTGTATTTACATAAAAAAGGGATGTACAAATGACACCTTAAATAATCAGGTCAAACCTCTTATTTACTGCCCAGGGAAAAGTCCCTTAGGGAACAGAGAGCTTTTGATTCTAAATTATTAGCTTCATTTTGTCCTGCCATAGAGCCTGTTGTTCTCCAACTCAGTTTCTTTTTCTTTTTATTAAAAAGAAAATCAGAGAGAGAGAGAGAGAGAGAGAGAGAGAGAGAGAGAGAGGAAATAAACCTTAGTCTGAGGGGGCCAGAAATGAACATGCAAAAAAATAAAAAAATAAAAAAACAACAGTTGAAGTGGATTGAATAGTGAAAGGCCTGCTTGTCCTAGAATTCTGCTTGTCAAAATAGCTACTTTTAAATTCTGTGATATTATAAAGAAAAAAGGAATAGATCATTCAAGTGATTCCAGGAGCTTCCTCCATCGGAGCTGCCTGGATGGCTGTGGGATGGTCATGTCCCAAGGAAGGTGGCTGGCTTGCTTGTTTTTCACTTTTTGTTTTGCTTAATGTGTTGCCTTTTTCCTTCAG
Organism: Cryptoblepharus egeriae; assembly: GCA_030015325.1. NCBI lineage: Eukaryota > Metazoa > Chordata > Lepidosauria > Squamata > Scincidae > Cryptoblepharus > Cryptoblepharus egeriae. Next base: position 61,569,400 of record JAREYC010000001.1, on the reverse strand, counting down.
ACTCTATCGTTGTCACTGCGAGGCGTCGATGACACGCTGTAGATTCCGAGGTCCTCAGTTTCGTAAATGAGATGAAAGGAATCAGTCTCCTGGGGCATCGTGAGGCATGGGTGGGATGGGGGAGAGGGCTCTGGCAGGGTGGGACGAGAGGGGTATTCACTCAGTATTGCTACTGTCAAAGTTGTGACACTGGAGGTCTCCGGCGACGTAATCTGTTCCAGGCAGCTTCAGTCCATACTTGTCCACGCACCAGCACAGGCCGCGCTTTCGGCCCCGGGATGGCTTGCACTGGAAAAGGGATGAAAAGAACAACCATGAGAGGAGAACTACTTGTGATCTTTCCCTCTTCCTTCCTTCCTTCCTGTCTTCAAGAATATGCACAAATATGGACACTGCTGCTATAAGACAATGATTATTTAAGGTAAAGAGGGATTATTTCATATTATCACCTCTGTTTATCTTAGGACCAAACTAGACATGATGAATCTAGTTGAGTCATGATGAGTCATGATGAGATCTGTGAATAGGATCTCCTATAGTTTTTTAAAGTGTCACTAGGAGCTATTGGAGAATATTATTTGAATTTGGATCATGGTATTGATGGGCTGTGGGTGGTGCAAGTGGTTAAGATACTGTGCCTGTTAACCAGCAGGCCAGGTCTTGGTTGGCCCCACAAGACAGGGTGAGCTCTTGTCCTTAGCCCAGCTCTGTGACGCCAGTTGGATCCTCTTGTATTGGCTCTGCCTTTCCATTGGACTAATTCAGTGGCGTGGAGAGGGGGGATTTGCTGCTTGGGTAACAACCTATCTTCCATAATAATCCAACCCAGGCTTTCGTGCTTTGCATGCAGCATTTGCAGCGCCGAGCCAATACCATAGTCTTTCAAGACTGACAGAGGCCTGCATGGTATAGGATCCCTTTCACCCTGTTGAACAATGTAATTTTTCTGTTTAAAATTCTTTCCCCTGCTACTACTTACTCTGATCTCCCTTCAGGCCTAGCTATTACTAGCTAGGGAGATTTTAAATGGGAAAATGATGCTACATGAAACTCTCCCCCACTCCCAGTGTCAGGTCCCAGTTCTCACCTCTCTCCCACAGTAGTTTCAAAACAAAAAACAAAAAAACCCAAATCCGTATGATTTTCTGCACATGGATCTCCCATTTCACAACTAGTTTTGCCCCCAAAGCACATAAAACCTTCATCTTTACACTTTTCAAACAAATAATTGTTAGGAAATTGCGTTAGTTGATCCAAAATTGTTTGAAAGAGAAGATGATGGTTGTCCCTCCCTGACCAACTTTTCCATTTGCAAAGTGTATCCAGTAGGAGCGAATACCTGTTTCCTTTTGTAGAATCCTTTCCTGTCACAGTTAGGAAGGTGGACAGCACGGGGGATCATTCGTTGGCTAGATTTGAGTTCCTGCAGTGATGCCTCCATCTGCCTACGGCAAGGGCCCTGAAAACAGAGTGCAGTAAGAGAGAAACACAATAAGGATCTGATAGTAGCAGGGTGACCAGATGCCCAAACTTCAAAAGAGGAGAAGGTCTTGGATTCCTCTCAGCCTGGCCTTTCTAGCAGACAGTGGCACATTTGCCTACTCATGAGTAAAGCCGTGACATTGGGCCCTTTCACTTTCCCATAGAGCTTAATGCATATTTTTTATTTTTAGTTTTTTGGCCATAATGTTTGATAGGAAGGAGATTTTTCAAAACCGATTTTTGCATAGGATTCTGTTCTGCTCTATGAATCCAACGACATATGACATGATGGGGTGTCAAATTCCAAATTGAAGACAGAATGGAGGACAACGAAGCCCTTTTGGAGGACACCGTGACAGGAGACTAAAAAAAGAGGACAAATCCGGAAATTTCCAGTCATGTGGTCACCCTGGATAGTAGATAGGACCCAGAAACCAAGATCAAGAAGGGAGATGCAAATAATTTCAAAAAGTGGGTCAGATTTAACTGGAATACTAAATATGGTGTTGAATGAATTGGGAACAACCACACTTATCTGAGATGATCCCTACACTCCTGCCTTGTGCTGAGTGTTTCTACAGTTTCTCAAAGTTCAGAACATAGTGGCTGTTCCTTTGGTCATATGCCAGGGAAGCTACACCAGTGAGGAACTCTGAGATTTTGGCAGCCTTCTTGGCATTATGAGGAGCAGAATGACTACTCTGTGCACTCCCAAGAGAAATTAGTAAGCGAGCCAGCAATAGGATGCCACCATCCTCATCCACCTTGAGTGACAGTGGATGGACAGAGGAAATTGTCTTGTATAGGAGTATTTGAACCTCATAAAATAATTGAAAGTGGAGCCCTTATGACCCTCAGAGGAGCACTCAGTAGAGCTCAGAGGCTTCTGAGCTACCTCAGTTTCTAGAAGAAAATGATATTTCACTTGAGAATTAATCTTACAGCAATACAATGTACATCCTCTATTCCTCACCCCACTGGCCTAAGTCAGGCCTAAACAGTTCATGACCTTTCAAGCCAAAGAAATGCTGTGAGTATACACACGTACAGTTCCTCGGGTATGCTGAGAATCAATCTACCTTCATTTTTTTCTGCCAGTCTAGTTTAGGCTGGGGGGGGGGTGTCCAGGCCTTTTCCTGCCCCAGGTCTCCCTCTGGTTTCAAATCATCATGGACAGTCCTTCACTCCTCCGTGAAGGAAATATTCATGGTTCTTTTCTTGCACGCTAACTATTTAGGGTTGGCCAAACTTAGACATAAAAATATGTGGTTCTTGGGGGAGGGAAAAGTTGGCTGAGCTCCTTTTTTGTATCACAATTAATATAAAAACTAAAACATTTTCAAGCATTATAAATTAATGCTTAATTAAAGATTGAACGTGAGATTAAAACGTGACTTTAAAGTTCAAGGTGAGGAAATATATTTAAGAATTTAAATGATTCTTAAATATTGCAGCTCTCAAACATGTCTTCTGAAGCTTTCCATCATCTTAAGTTGATCATACGTGGCTATTACAGTAACAAGTTTAGCCAACTGTGCTTCATGGGCAAATATACACCACAAGTATATATGGGGTTTATCATTTTAACTGGCATGTAACATATCCTGTAATCTATGATAGGATCCTTCTCACCATCTCCCAAGGAATTCTGAGAATTGTTATTTGGCAAGGTTACTGAGTAGTCTCTTGGCTGGTTTGGACGATACTTTCAGTTGTCACGTAGCTCTGACAACAGTCACACTTACCAGTTCAAACTCTGGTCTCAGCTCAGGGGCGGCCACTCGAGGGTGTGCTGTATTTTCTGCTCCACCAACAATCTTGGATAAAGTTAGCTTCTTCCTACGATCCTTCTTCAGGGCCTCGGCCTTTAGCTCTGAGAGGCGCCCATGTCCTTTTCGGAACATTTTGGGTGAGAAGGTCTCCTCTGCCATTTCTGATGTGGTTGGGTCCTCATGCTCTCGAGATTCTCTTTCTAGATGGACAAAAACAAGGAGAATGTTCAAGATTTAACACTATTTTCATCTGTTTACTTGAGATTTTCTTTTTTAAATTAATATCTGTATTCCTACTAGAATACAATGTAACTTCAGCATTTGTCTCATGTGGTGGCAGGGTTTGCTTGTTCTGGATTGGAGTCATTCGAACCATGGTTGACACAAAATTGGGGAAACCTGACCAGCCTGTAGTAGGGGCCTGTCGCCAGGATGTTGCTACTAAAAGACCAATGCAGATTAATTCAGATATTATGGCTGCAACCATAAGACACTTTCCTGGGAGAAAGACCCATTGAATACAATGGGACTTACTTTTGAGTAGACACGATTCGGATTATAGATTTGTAGACCATTCTTGGAGCATTCCTACGTAACACACGAAGGAAACCTGATACAATAGCATTAGGATCACCTGACACACTCCCAGCAGAATAAAGGGTTTCACAAGCTATAGTGAAGTTTCACAAGTTTCCTACCAGCTATAGAGCTCAGGACTGTTGCACATGGTTGTTGATTTCTGGAGCGGGTATGAATCACTTTTGCCACCATTCCAGATGGGCTACTTGCACTGCAGTGTGTATTTGGGACTTCAGCAGGGGAATTAAATCTCAACACCAGTGGTACTATTAGGAGCAGAATTGTCTTGTCATGGGAGACTCCCAAGCTACACCAGCACATTCCTTTTTGACAAGGATTACAAAATTCAGTGCAGTGAACTGCAGCTGCCGTTTACAGACAAGCTGCAACAGATGTACACAGTAGCTAGAAAAAATGATGCTCCGAGTGTTCATGGTCTGGATTGATGGGTCATGCATAGAATTTCCTGAGAACCTGGTTGTTGTCGCTGTCACAGCAACTGGTGGAAGGATTACACTAAGGTGCTGAAATACCCACTATGCACAAATGGGGAGATTAGAGACCTCAAATCATTTTTTTCCCTTTGGAAGGAAATTTGGGTCTGGGAAGCAATTCTTGGAAATTCTTTGAAATTTGGTTCTGGGAAGCAATAGGGAAGAGGAAGAATACTGTATTTACTCAAATCTAATGTGCCATCAAATCTAATGGACACAACTATTTTAAAAGGCTTGAGATTTTAAAAACATGACTGGCAATTGTAATGCGCAGCTGCAAATCAGATACAAAATTTCATGTTTCTGCATACAACAATGAGTTATATGGTAAAACCATGACAATGGGGTTATGACATGACAATGGGGTTACCTACTTGCACTACTTTGTAAAACAATGGGTTTATGTTTTTCTTTTATTACAGCAAACTGTTAAACTAAATACTGACCTATACTTATAATCAAAATACTATATTTATTTGAATCTAATGTGCCATCAAATCTAATGTGTATACTGATTTTGGAAACTAAATTCAGCTGAAAAAGGTGTTAGATTTGAGTAAATATGATATTTTAATTTTTTTCCCATATTTTCTTTGTTTTAGGGCACCCATACTAATATGCTTTTCCTATCATACTTTAACATGCTATTTGAACACTATAGAGGGAAGGCAGCTTGCACAGAATTACTATGGAATGGAGAAGCTGCAGGCATGGAAAAGGTTCAGCCCCTACATGGCATATGTATATTAAAAGCTCCCTTCTGAATCGGCATTTTAAAAAATAAACAAAATTAGCTCCCAATATGTGCAAACGGTTGACATTCACCCCTGTTTTTTGCCGTCAGCCCCTATGTCTCTGAAAATGAATGGTACCTTTCAAGATAGCATGGGTAGCAGCTGCACTATTCATGAGATGTTTGTTTAGTTTTTTAAGAAAGCAATGTATGCTAGGGGCCTTCTTACCATCTTGTGGCAGTGAATTCCCCAGGGAAAAAGTATCCCGTCTCCTAAGCTCTCTGTCTATTGAAACCTTCTGATCCCCGCCAATGTGATCTGATTAACAGATGGCCGTTTTTCAGAGCTCTAGAGTGGTTTATATATAGGAGCGACTTGGTGACAGCCTATACTTAGTTAACTTGTGACCTTTAATACAGCCCTTAGAGCAAAAGAGGGTTATTTTTGGTTCAAGAGTTTGAACCCCTGGGGACTATGGAATCCTGTGCTGTTCATTTCCAGTTTCCACCTGAGCAGTTTATAGGACTGCCAGGTCAGATATTAACTAGGGTGGTCAGTGGGAAATATCAAAGAGATGTACAAATAGGAAAGAAGCAAAAAAAGAAACCTTACATCTCACATCTGTCACATACAGCCTCAGCCTCATTTTGAATCATACACATCCTCATTTTGTCAAATCCTTGTGGAATCTGAGCTGTCACAGCGGACACAATCTCTGCTAAGCATATATCGGCAAGCTTACTGGTGAAGATAAATCACCTTTGCCCATCTTCCATTGTCCCATCATTTATGGGAATATTCACTTAATCTAGAACCAACCTCTCTCTATATGTATAAGGCCTGATCCTAAACATTTGATGGGACTTACTTCCAAATAATTATGCATAAGACTGTATCTTACAATTTCAAAGACTGTTATTAGGTCTCTTTGCCAGGTTTTAGATCAAAGAGCATAAGCATGGACATGAATACATGAAGCCAACATGAAGCTTATATTGTACCATGGACCTACAACTCTATTCCATATATATCTTTAAATTCCTCAGATGCAGTTGCAGATACACATCCGTTTTTGTTACACCTCCGCTTTGCACTATACAGTGAACCTGGAATCCAGCAAGTGACAGGAGATGAGTGAGTGGCCTAGGAAGGCAGGAACTGCACTGTCTTCGCATTACCTCCATGTTCTTCATTTTAATGCAGCCTAGCATTGCAAAAGCCAATTACACTTTGTAAGAGCACAATCCTAATCATGTCTAGTCAAAATTAAGCTCCATTGTGTTCAATAGGTCTTTCAAGAAAGCGTCTTTAGGATTGCAGCCTAAGGGCACAATCCAGAGTAACTATGGGGAATCCTTGCTCCGGTGTAAGAACAATTTACTCTGGATTGCAATATGAATTTCCCATAGGTTTTCACTAGGTGGTGCAGTACCTACGGGTGCACGTAATGTCTCTTATGTGCTCCCGTAGTTACTCTGGATTGTAGGGTAAGTCTTGTTTTTGAGTGAAGATACCTAGGAACCAGGCTGCCCTGTCCACTTGATTTCCCACAACCAAGTCTCTTTCCAGAACAAGAACAGGGTCATGCTCTTTATACCTGAGAACATTTCATGTCAATTCCTGGCACTCATGGTTCTCTTCTACCAACCAACAAATCAATCAATCAGTCAATGAGGCTGCAATCCGAATCGCCAGTTAGGCTGACATAAGCCCCAGCATTAGTCCTGTGATGACCTGGAGGGGCTCTAAGGCATGTCTGCCCCATTCCTGGGGGGGGGGGGGTTAGGCCAGTTCACTGGCATGCACCGGTCTCTCCACACTACTACAGGAAGATATGCCGGGTGAGTTAGCCTGGCCTAAATTAGTTAGGATCAATCAATCAATCAATCAATCAATCAATCAATCAATCAATCAATCAATCAATCAATCAATCAATCAATTGGAACCTTTATTGGCATAAACAGTAACATCACAGAAAAACAATAAAACAGATGTGTCCTAACTTAGGGCACTTCTGAGTGCCCTTTGGGCCAACACAAGTTCATATTAGAAACATCACAGATACAACAGTTGGGTTGTAACTAACTTAAGGTGCAAGCCTGATAGCCTCTGGTGCTTACAAAGGCTCCTCTGCCAGCTCAATACTGTTGTAAATATGCCATAAGGTACATTTGCACCAACTAATGACTCAGGGAGAATGGAACCAGAACATGTTCCGGCCTTCTTGGGCCACAGGTCCCAGGCTCGGTAATTATGTGCCAGCCTGGAAAGGAGTGTAGGGAAGAAAAAGGAGACAGGAGGGAGGTATTTCAGGTGAGGGGGAGGGCAGGCAGCAGGTGTATCTGTCGGTGAGCAGTGAGTTAGCAGGGGACAGGGCCATTATTCAGCACTTGTGCCAGATCCTGACCCTGTTCCTAGGCAGAGTGGTACAGCTCTGGGCTGTTCAGATCAGCACCACCTCTTTAGGTGGCACAGATCCAAGTAGACCTGTCGCAGCTGTTGTATCTCTCCCCAGGAAGTGAGTTCTCTTGCCTTGGGCTGACTTGATTTCAGCCCTAAACTCATGCTGGATACAGGCCTCCTGTTTTAGTGAGAGGATTGCACTTTTAAGCATAGAATTCCATTCTGTCTCATGCTATGCCTCTTTGCAATTTGATATTTAAAAGTTTATCTGTTGTTTCTGTCCCCGTGCCCAAAAGCATGTGCCAGATTTTATCCAGATCTCCCAGCCCCACCTGTTTAGGAAAATTAGTTCTCTTCTCACAATTGCTACTGTGGATTCCAATTGCTGGGGTATGCCTAAATGTGCAGAGAAAGAGCGGAAAACAAAACTCTCCCCTCTCCTCAGTCTACACTTCCAAGAATAACCTTGAAGGAGAGAACTTGGAGGAACAAGAATGCAATTAATCATGACAAGGAGCCCTGATACTGTGTGCTGTGCCTTTGGAAGCACTTTTATTGTGAAAGCGGAATCCAACGGTTAACCCACCCCTGATGCCACTGAACAGGCTAATGTCAACATTACACAATATGTCATAGCACACTGAATAGGGACTCTATTGTACATGTCAGGCAATGTACAATAAAAGAGCACTATGTTGCTATTGTGGTATAGCTGTAAGTCTGGCACCTTTCGGATTGGTTCCATGCCCGTGTTTTTTCACTGCAGTTTTTGGTGCAGAAATTCAGCAGGTGAAGCTTTGTTTGGCACAGAGACTAAAAGACTTCACCACATCTGTGCTGTTGCTGCTAAGGAGTACCAGAAAAATGGGCTGACAACTCTTTGTGACATTAAAGATCAACTCCAATGTGGGCCACAGAGAGAGCATGAATGGCTGGCTGGCTGCTAAGTGAACATATGAAACTATGTTCCATCAGGTCAGACCATTACTCCATTGAGCGGAGCACTGTCTACACTGGTAGTGGCATAGCTACAAGGGGTGTAAAGCACTAGATTTAGCAGGGAACATTGTGCAAATAACCTCTCCCCCCACTTCAGAACCATTCCAGATAAGGGAAGGAAAATGGAGGTGAATGCCTTGCTTCAAAGGGAAGGATCCCTCCTACCCTGAAGTGAGGTCCGCTGTAAAACTTGATTCAAGAGACTTGTCCTGCCCTCCTTCAACCAACAAAAATATCAGAACGCCCATATTTTGTCCAAATATCATTGGTTTCTTCCTTCCTATCAAAGAAAGCACAAAGCCTGCTCCTGCCTCTCCAAGGCTGCTAGGAAAGGAAACATTCCTTTCCTGACTCCTGGCTGGAACCCCGTTGCTTGCCTGCAGGATTTTCAAGCAGCGGAAATAATAAGCAAGCACCCCCAGACACAGGGAGACTCAAGTCAGTATGTGTGGGGGTGAGTACTGTCAGGAGTCCCTTGATGCAAGTGTTTTTTTTTAGGATCTTCTACATAAGCAACTTTCAAGTTAACGTCAGGAAAAAACCAAGCATTTTTGCAACTCAAGTCTGAATTACCCAAATAAAGTTCCCAAACCTGGTTTTTTGCACCCTTTCTACAGCTATGCCACTGAGGCAGTGATCTTTCTGGAAACATTTATCCCATGCAAAATGGTATTAACAGTGCAATATTGTCAGAACAAGGTTGATTCTGTTTTTATTCTGGTTTTGTGAAGTCACTTCAGTTCTTTCTCCTCCTTGCCTGCTCCAGTTGTATCCAGCGATAGAAGAGATTCGAAATTTGTGGTGTCGAGTGCTTTGATCTATAGAGTTGACAGACTTCTCTAGAGTCATACAGTAAGGTAAAATGATCTCTCTTATTGGGCCAGTCACAGAGCCGCCCCGTTTCCCAGCCAGAAATCAAAGGGCTAAAGCAAATGCTGACCCATGTCCCATGATATTGCTTTAATCCAATCCACACTCTTCTCTGCTATTGGCCCTATGAATCCTACCCCAGCAGACACTTGTTTTAGCTAAAAAGTGATGCAGTGAATATTATGCAGGTTTATTTACTTATTTACACAACAATGTACTTACAAGTAAGTGTGCATAAGCATGGATCTTTGATACTTTCAGATTTCTGTAGCACGAGTTGAGGGACAAAGTTGAGCAGAACTTCCCTCCTTCCAGAACTTTCCTTTGCTCATTAGACAAGTAGAAACATTGCTAAGAAAACTTGGAGCACAGGTAGGAAAATAAAACATTGATGCTTTATGATTCTGAAATCCTGGATTTGCTAAACTGCTACTCAGAGCAACAGAGGTAGTCAAACTCAGTTAATGATACATGGTATTTATTCAGATGTAATGCACCGTCAATTTTTTTAAATACCCCAGTTTTTTAAAGCTTGAGATAAAAAATGTTTGCTGTCTATTGTATTGCACAGCAGCAAAACAGATGCAAAATTCATTTTTACTGCATACAACGAGTTAAATGACAATGGGTTTATGCTATGATTTTTACTTAATTACAGTACTTTATAAACTATGGGTTTATATTACATTTTTATTACAATAGAATAATGTTGACCTATACTTATAATCAAATAGTATAAGTTTTAATGACAGACTAGCATTACCATATTTACTTGCATCTAATGCACCATCAAATCTAATGCACACCCCAATTTTGGAGACTTAGGCTGCAATCCAGAAGTGCACTTGGGTTGCCCTATCTATCACTGGGATGGCCCAAGTTCAAGATGTTAGAGAAGGCTTGGGGCATCCTAAGGCAACTTAAGTTGTCCCAAGACAGATGGACCTGGGCTGCCCTAATTGGGCCAGCCTAGGCAGCTAAGGAGAGGCATGTTGAGGGCATGTTCAGCATTGCCGAAGGCAGAGCATTTATACTATTTCCCAGGCAGAATTTCCCTCTTCCAGCTCCTCAGCATAACTTTCTGCTCTGGATTCAGTATATTTGGAGCAGCTCAGCTAGGGCACTCCTCACTGCCCTCGCTCTAGATTGTGCCCTAAATTTGGCTTTAAAAGGTGCACATTAGATTCGTAAATATCCTATATATAAGTCTTTACTGATTTTGACAGTGACCATCCTACTACGTAGTTTAAATGATGATCCAGACTGGATCTGTACCTGCTTTCTCAAGAACCAGAGGTTAGTATAATACCACTCTAGTGAGCTGTTATCATGTACAAACAATGCACCTCGACATTTACTCTGGGCAGTGTTACTCTGTTTTTCTATATGGAAAATAATGCTTATTAAGGCCCCACCACAGAGAGACTTCTGTTCTCCTAAGAAAAATTACACCTAAGAGGATCCTGTAATTTTTGTCCTGAGTAATGTTACTGTACAGTTTATTGTTATTCAATTGTATGATCCTGAGGTGCCAAGCAGGATGCAAGGATACAACAAGCAGCCCTTCCATGCAAAAAATATACTGTCAATTTTTCTCATATGCACATTTTCTAGCAGTGAAAATGATCTCGTCACCTTGAGTGCAATATTATCCTGTGTCCTGAAGAGGGCACTGGTAGCCTGGGTAGCCATCTAAGAAATACAATCTGGGTCTATAAACAGAGCCACCTTATAAATTACAGAAAGTATAAACAATTCTTTAAAACTGGGATCTGTCAGTAAGCCAGGGCAAGAAAGTGCTGGCCAGATTGTAATTCATTCTAGGAATCAGGATGATATTGTGAGCAGCCATGGGGTAACGGGGAAGGGGGAGTGCATGTGCAGTGGGACAGACAATAACACCCTGAATTATTTTATACCTTCGACTTTATTTCCCTTGCGTTTCCTAGATCTTCCTCCTTTGAAACAATTCAAGGACCAGTGACAAGATTCTGGGCTAAGTAGATACAGTACATGCAAAATCAAGCATGTGGCATGTGATCATAGGAAAGCCAGGATAGTGTCGTGATTTGGAGGTTAGATCTGAAAGATCCAGCTTGAAATCTCTGCTCAGCCTCATCTACCTCTCAGGTGTTGTGAGGATAAAAGGAACGGAGGAAGTATGTACATCATTGTGAGCAACTGGGACGAAGGGTGGTTTAAAAATGTGAAAAATATAATAAGAAACTTGCTTGTTTAGAGGAAAGGGCTTTTTAGCCCTGCATTCAGTTTCCAACAGTGGTCAGTGAGATGCTCGTTGGCAGTTTCCAAGGCTGGCAGGGCATAAAAGCAACAGTTCTCATTATTGGTTATTTGTCCTCCGTGTCTGGTTTTTCAGAGATCTACAGGATCTGGACATGGAAGTTCAATTGTTATTGTCTGACATCTTCCAAGAAACTCCCAACAGTATTTCCCAAAACTACCAAAGCATTGTGGAGAGTAGTTTGAGGGTCAGAGCTGTGGACTTTCAGCTCTGCATGCAGTCAAGAAACCAAAATCCTATCCCCAATTCCTGCAATGTGTGTTGTGCTGTGCCCTTACCTCTGCCTGGGGCATGCCAATCGACACGCGCAACATGTCAATTTGGTTGTGCAAATTAATACTTGCTCAGAAAAAAGCTTTTCCAAGTGTCCAGAACTGGTATTCTAATATTACCAAGTCAAATAGGAACCTCTCCCTTATGAGAAGAGAATGCTTCATAACCAGAGATTCAATGCATCTGACTACCCAACACAACAACCTGATATATGGGTTGTATTTGCAAGAGATGCTGTGCACAGAGAGCTGCCAAGTGCCCCAGTGCTGGCAGTCTCAATGGTGACTTTGTCTGGACTCTTTGTGAACATGGGGATGATGTTATGGTTACCTCACCTAGGCTGGATACTGGATACGCACATTCACTTTTTCACATGCTGAAAGCAATTAGCAAACAAAACCTGGTCATTTTAAACTTCCTCATGTGATGGCTCTTTCCACAACAACCCTTTTAATGTGTGGAGGCCGCAGGCAACGCAAGAAGGGCTTGCTTGAGATGTGCTTGGCACTGTAGGCAGGCATTGTTCTGAAGCTACCCATAAAACCAAGGATGATGTATAAAAGGTTTCTAACAGGCTTTGCCGACTCCCAGTACTCTCAAATAGGCAAACGATGCTAGAGACTCGAGCTCATCTAACAAACAGTACTTCACGTTTCATTATGGGGTTGTGGGAATTCTAGTTCTTTGCATCTGGGAGGGAACATTACTGGATCTGTACCTGTTGTACCAATCTGGATCTGTACCAACCACACAGATCTTCCACAGAGAAAATTCAGTATTTTCCCCAAACTATAATTCCCATAATCCTTTTGCTAGGAATAAGTGTGTATAAAGTGGCTGTAGTCATACTTGCACATGGGGCAGTGATGATTCTGCCATGACTCAAGCGGGCTTCATTTATACAAATGACAAAATGGTGTCCAGTCATACAAGAGCCAGTGAAATGGAATGCATGGAGGCCACCATGTTGTAACCATAATGTATAGAGGTCTCCATGGTCATGCCAGTTCATGGCGGTGTCTATCTTTTCTAGCTACAAGTACACAATTCAAATTGCTAGTGTGCTAGAATGTGGGAAAAAAATGCAACATGAGCTTGCTGGAAAGAGAAAAGACAACAGCTCGCTTGTGCTTCGAAGGCTGCAATCCTAAAGATACTTTTTCTGGGAGTAAGACTTATTGAACACAATGGGGCTTACTTTTGAGTAGACATGGTTAGGATTGTGCTCTAAGCCAATGTGGAAACCGATGTGGTCTGCATTAGGAAGGTAACATAGGTACTTGGGGAAGAAAGCAAAATATGAGGAAGAATATAGTCTTTCAACTATCTGATCAAACTAGCTTCTCAATCTATACTGAAAAACCTTCAATATGGAAGCATTTGCATTTTAGTTGTGTGCATATACCCATGTATCGTATATACCTATTGCATATACCTATTGTTCGATGGGTGCATATACCCATGTATCAAAATCAGATTTCATTGTGATTTTCCTTTGAATCTTGCAGTACTTGTCACAAGCTGGGAAAATAAACAACAAACAGTGCAATCCTTTCATGTCTACTCAGAAGTAAGTTCCATTGAGTTCAATGGGGCTTATTCCCAGGAAAGCACTTTTAGGACCAAAGAAAGGGTATTCTGCACATGATAACCTGCTAAATGCTTAGTGCTGATTGTAACATATTCTGACCAGGCACTGGTTTTGAAACAAGAAGACAACCCTTGCCAGGAGGCAATCTGAGCTGGTAAACTGGTCAGACTGGTTGAAATTTAGCTATCTACCAAAACTTGGTGGTCCCTAGAAAAACTAACAAGATACTCCATTTCACATATGTCTTTTACAGTGAAATTGCAAAGGAAGGGCAGAGGGAGAAGAACTCAGATATTAAATACTGTATGTCTAAAGGAATGAAGGGCTGGAATCTTGAAGGGCAGAGGTCTCTCCTCCTTTCCTCTCCCTGAACAGAAGCTTGGTGGGATTATGTGGGGATCATGTGTCCCTCAGCCAGAATGCAGAAGAGCGGTTTGCATCCGGTGGAGTGAACACATTCAGCCTGGGCTGTGTTACTGATACGGCATTGCACTGCTACCTGATCCCCCCAGCTGGTTTTTGAGACTCACTCAGGCAGCCTGAACCTGAGACCGCCTGCCTACCTGGATTTAGCACTATTTGACGCAATCAAGACCCACCAACGTCAACCACACATCAATGTAGTTAAACAGCTTGTGCTGCTGCTGTCTCACGCATCCCTCCAGATATTTGTTGAATATTAGGTATTACCTCTCTTCTGGGACCTCTTCTGTATACAGGAGGTTGAAAGGCAGAGCAAACGGATTATTACAGGGCATATCTACAATGCATTTGTAGAAGATGAAGGCATGATGGGGATAAGCAACAGGAAATATCCATCTCCTGCTGTCTTGTGAGCTTCAAGAGGCATCTCTGTATTATTTTCATTATGACATTCATTATGACATTATGACAGTCATTCATTACATATTGGACATTTTAGAGTGGTACTTATAAGCCACTTCAGCATTTGCTTTGTCATGGGAAAGGCAAGATAGAAATATTTTAAACAAACAAACAAATAAGCTTGGCTGGCTGCTTCTACTAGAGAAAGAGTGGAGAATTAAACTTTAATCTAGCAAGGCCATTTTTATCTGCAAATTAATAGGACTACGTCCATTGCATATAATTCAAATACTACATATAATAATCCTGATCAGGTCCCAATGATCCATTGGCTCTGAAAGCTGGGTTCTCATTTCTTCCTCTCTGATCACATATACTACTATCCAACCAAGGTGCAATGTAGAGTCTGCACCACAGAAGCCAAGCTTTCAATGCAAAGGAAAAGGGATCGGTGTCAGTGGGGCTGTGGCTGGGTGGGAGAACATCTCCTTTGCATATAGAAGGTCTACTTCCATTCAACTGTCTGAACCCATAGAAAGCTGGTGCCACTCAATGTAGACAACACTGAACTTGACAGGCCAGCTGGTCTAGCCTAGCATCCCATTTAGCACAAACCAAGAGTGCTGCAAACTTGATAAGGTCATGCCTATATTATTCCTTCCACAAAGTTACAGGAAAATTCAGGAAGAAATATATCTATACCCAGCCCCCATATACAATACAATAAGGATCCCAGCACTTGGGATCCTTAAAGGGCCTCATTCATACCATAGTCATATTTCTCTTCCTTAAACCAAAATCATTTTCATTCTTGCTGCAGTATGAACCTTTTGGAGCTTGAGATTTCCTTCACCCACAACTTCTTGACTATGAGCACAATCCTAATCATGTCTACTCGAATGTAAGCCCCATTGTTTTCAATGGGTCTTACTCCCAGGAAAGTGTCTTTAGGATTGCAGCCTATGGCTTTTAGTCATATACTGCCTGTATGCATTTCAGATTATTTCCAGAATCTTTTCTGTACCTTTCATGTCTGTGAGGCAACTTTGTTGCTTACCTTGAACTAAACAATTGCCTTTGATATAAATATGACTCTTTAATGCATTAACAGTGCCCTGACTTGATTTCCACAACCTGCTAATGATTTGCTACTGCCTGCCACTGGTCAATTGCTTGTTTAGGAGGATCACTTAGCAAGCTTGATTGGTTAACTCTCTGGGAGAATGTTTTTACATGATGCATACTGTACATACCTTCAAGAATCACTCCAAACATCACAGAACTGGGAAAAATATATCACATTGAACCTTACTCAGTATTAAAGGCCAAGGAGATTTATTTCTCCTTTGGATGAGAAGTCAATAGCCACAGCTAGTTCACATCACATTTGAGCCAACTATTAATCATTCTGTGCCATCCTGTGGCCTTTCTGTTACCAACTCACGAGCCGATTCGTTCTAAACAACATGTGTCTGGGGGGTGCCAGATTTTTTAAACTTTTCATCTTGAACTAGCTTGAATGCAGAATGAGTGCAGTCCTTTGGGCACCTAGAAAGGGAGATCTTTACAGCTACGTAATGATACCATCTTCAGACAAAAGGCGTCATTATAAAATAAATGGGGCAGCCACTTAATGGTAGCAAGGAAGATGGTGGTGAACCAAGGATCTCAGCTGGAATTTTGGAGAGGGACAAAAGCCAGGTAGACAGCTCTAGGGGATTGAGGATGGGTAAACTAGAACATGATGAACCATCAAATTTTGTGCCTTCAAATCATGGCTTGGGACCCACACCCTGATGAAGTCAGCGAATGATGTCAACACCTCTATATTTTCAAAAGAGCATCCGTGTCAGCTTCCAGCGCATCATGCCAAGGATAACTTTACTGCCAAGCCATACCTCATCACACCACTGAATGAGCCACAGAAAAGTCCCAAGCACTTTGGCCTTCTAGGAAGATTTTCACTTGGTTGATTCTGAACTCTTATAAAGTTCATAAATCAGGGAAAGTAGAGACAGGATGCATGGTCATTGTGTTTGGTTTGAGCTTAGCATGGTGAATGGGTTCATTGGCATGAGAACATTTACACAGATGCCCCAAACATCACAGGAGATACTTCTGCATTTTTTGCAGAAATATTTTCTTCCCTTCTTTGAAAATAGGTGGGACAGTCAACAGAATATTTGAACTTGAGATACAGAATTGTCTTCTGAACAGGTACACCAAGATCAGTATGATATCTTTGTGTTCAAGATGGTATCATGTTACAAAAATACACGTGCAGAATGCTGAATGAGTCAGTTATCCAAACCACAAATCAGTTTGAATAACTGACTCAAATGGGTCAGTTACCCAAACCAAATTATTTAGCCATACCTGCAGATAATACTAAATTGGGAATTATCACATGAACATGCAAAATAGTACGTGCCACACCACAAGTGGGTTGCAATCATGTTTTGAACAGTTTCCAAGCCGTGGGGAGCTCTGCAGATCTCCCCATAGGGCTCCCCAGTCCGCTGGTCCCTTGTACAGAGTAAAGCTTGTATAAGAAAAGCTCCTTTACACCTGTAGCAGTGGGATCCTGGGGATCGTGTCGCTGCCTTTGCCTCACCACCACCAAGACTGAATAGTATCTCAAACTCTGCCAGAGAGTTTGAAAAACTGGTATTCTACAGAATGTGGATAAAACAAGAGAAAACAAATATTTAGGCTCATCAGGATGCATATCATAACTGATAAGTTGTTTTGTCCATGTTGTACTGGTTGAAATATTTGCTGACATGAAATAATGTCACTGGAGAATGAAGTGCAGCACAGATAAACTGACTGCTATGCATCTTGAAAGGGGCTGTTCAGTTTGAAAATTCAACCTCAACATTGGCTACTATCCTGAGTTTCAGTTCTCCGCTTCTGTTCCCAGAACTCCTTCTCTCCTGTCATTAAACCCAATGTGAATAATTTTAGTTGGCCCAATATTCTCCTGCTCACCCTGGATAGAGTTAAATCTGAACGGAGTTAGTTCCCCACAAACTGAAAACAATTTGGTTCATTCGCTGAGACAATTCAAGGCTTCGGAATGAAGCCAATTTTCTTCCATCAGACCTCCCCAGTCTTCAAACACCCTTTCCCATCAAAGCAGCTTCCAGCAAAGCCACAGTACATATTACTTTTGCTAGGGGGTTTGCTGTGAAAATCTATCCCTGGGACTTGTATGGGCAGAGACTATCTTCCTTTAAAGATCTGCAATGGGGCGAGTGCTCAACGCCCTTTTGGCAATTGGCTTGAAAATTCAATATTGAGCCAGGCTGGTTTTTGTTTTCCTACTTGGCTGGCTATCCTTCTGGATATTTAATGTTAAAATAAAAATCAATGATTAACAGACCAGTTCTATGCTTTTTTCCCTATCACAGCATGCAGCTATGCCAAAACAGGGCTAAGATGTTCATACCGTGGTGTGCAGGAAGGTGACTGGGAGGACAAATGGAAAAAAAACATTTTTCCTTACCCCTGCGTAAGCTCCTCAACCACCAATGAGTCTCCGCAGACCTGTGCCAGCTATTTTGCTGGTGTAAGTTCAAGAAAACAAAGAGGGGATGTCAGCTCTTTCCCATAGGGCGTAAGACCTAGCGCAAGTGACCCGTGTTGGGTACCACTCCACTTCCAGCCAGCATACCCCCAACTCTCCTGATCTGCCCTGATCCTCCCACTCCCTCTCTCATTCCACCTACCCTTCGGATTCAGTGTTGGTGGGACTCCTATTTGTTGCCACTATGTGTGGGATCTTCCCTATCATCAGTGGCAATTCCCCTTGTTTCCAGAAGACATTTCTGCCTAAAGTGGGTTCTGTTGCTAGAATGCTTGAACCGGTGGTAGAGTGTGTGGTTCGGACTGGGCTGCTAGATAGAACATACAGTATATGAAATGGCCTCTTCTTGAATCAGACACTTGGTCAACATAACTCAATAAATGACGTGGTAGCAGGTCTCTAGGATTTTAGACAAGTTTCAATGTTCGTATTTCTAGCTGGAAGTGGCAGCGATTGAAACTGGGACCCTCTGCAGACAGTATATGCTCTGCTACTGAGCTATGATCCTTTCCAAAAGATATGCACATCCATGGGTCTTTTCTTTTCAAGCCCTCTTAGAAAACTTTCTGCATCTCCACAATATTGCCATAAAGCCTCACATTTATCTTTTCCCTTGCCTCTTTTTCTGTTTTTGATAAAAGAATCACCATCACCATCTGTCTAGACTTGAAGTGGGCATTCCACAGTATGGGATCCCCTACTAGAAATGTTTGTCACTCAGCTAAAAATGGCTTTGGGGGGAGTGGGTAGACAAGCAAGTTTAGAACCAGCTCTTAAGGGTGGTAACTAGATAGGGATCTTTCACTTCGAAGACTCTGGTTTGGGCTTCCAGCCATGCAAGTGGTGAGTGAAAGCTGTTATCATCTGACAGCTGTTTGGTGTCCAGCTGATGGGGGAAGGGTATGGGAATCCAGCATCGTTCAGTTCCTAGAGGTCAAGTGTCTGGGTAACAAACGGCACCAAGAGTCATTGCATTTTTGAGGTTGCCCTAGTTAGAAAGGCCACAGACTGAACTGACAATGGAGATGAGATACCATCTCGAGAAAGTTTATCCCCTTGTCAATGGAGAAGCACAAAGAAGTGAACTCAAAACACCAGCCTCTCCCTCTGGGCATGTTTTACATTGGGACTCCGATATGCTGATTCAGAGTACCAAATCTCTGCATGCCTCCAACTGATCCCTGGAGAACCCCAGGGAAGTCAAAAGAAGGGGAGCTACTTTTCTTCTGGGCAAGAGATCAGTGCATTGAGTAGCTACTAAATGGCTGGTCTTTGACCCTAATAATAAAGATTTAATTTGATTTGAGTAGCGACTTGACAGGCAGAAATGTACCAAGTGCAAATGCAAGTCTCCCCACTCCTTGCATGGGGAAATCTGTTGAATGTCTGTTAAGAGGACAGTAGTCATTGGCTCAGCCTTGATGGGACCATCCCACAGGAAGGATAAAATGCAGTGCAATCTACAAACCCTTCTGCTTCTCCTATCAATGCAATCTGCATTTTTGATTTTGTGTGATTTAAATTAGAAAGAGGGTAAATCTCCTCTCTGGATATATCCTGCCTTAGGAGTCTTTGTCTAGGGTTGCCAATAATTCCACTGGCCCTTGCAGCTGTGCCTTTTAACAGACATGTGATCTGCAGGAATTAGTAGGTGATAACTTTTCTCCATGCCATGAAGTTTCATCAGCTGATTGTTCAGATTGCGTCCCTTTTAAAGGCATGGCTAGAGGCTGGTGTAGATGTTGGCAACATCACCTTGCCCTGCATTTAGTCTGCTGAGTTACTAAGCAGAACAAACAAAAGAGGCAATGCAAATATTTATCAACCTGCAAAACTCAAAGCAAAAAAAATGCATATATGGAGGGAGAGAAAGTTAAAAAAGAAGCTGAGGTTTCACAAGGCAGGCAGTGACATGAGTGTCTGATCTACACGTTGCTGGGAATTAGGCTTAGAAATACCTAGAGCATAGTTTACGAAAAAGCAGGGAAGCTTAAAAGAGCATAGTTTAAAAGCAGGGAAGACTATGGGAAAATTTTTAGGGCCTATGGTCATAAAACTGGACCCACTATCACATTCCTTCAGGAATCAAACATCCAACACAAAAGTATCTTTAACTTGTGCATCACTTAGAGCACAATCCTAACCATGTCTACTCAAAAGTAAGCCCTATTGTGTTTAATGGTTCTTACTCCCAGGTAAGTATGGTATAATCTTATGGAAAAGTCAGACTATTTGTCATAGTAGCATAACGTTATGGGGATTATCAGTCTTGACCAAATTTGTGACTTTCTTTTGTGATAGGAGCTCTGTGTCTTTAAAAGCAGCATGACAGGGAGAAGTTCCACAGGTGCAGTTCCCTTTGCATGGGAAAATCTGCAGCCTTGGAGTTGACAATAATGTAGCTATTAAAGGCACAGAGCTTCTGGCAGGGAGGAAAATGGTGACCCACTTATGATAATTCAGAGCCAGCCAAACAAATCCCAGGATGCATTTTGCTGCCTGCGCTGCGCTATATTGAGTACCAAAAGCGTTCCTGACATTCTAAGGGGGCCATTTAGGCTCCAAAGAATCTGTTTGGATTGTGCTGACTCACTTCTGTACATTGTGAAGAACGCTATGTGTGAAGTACAGCATTGCCAACTTGTTTCTTTGTTCTTGGCAGGGCTCTTTAACAACTGGGCAATGAGCAAGAAATTCTGCAGGTGTAAAACTTCAACCACCACTGTACCTTCAGGTCAGTAAAAGCATCATTGGCTGATCTTCATGCAGCTGTATATCATACAGCATTTTTTCCATGTTAGAAAAAAATTGTAGCAGCCAAAGCGATCTTTCTTTAAAAAGAGATCCACATTAAAAAAATACACACAGCATGTAGTTTGGCTGAAACTAAAGTATAGAAAATAAAACCATGTCTGCCAATCAAAAAGGTGCCAAAACTCTGACAGCTTTTGTTGCTGTCTCTTACTCTGCTGCATAAGATAGTGTTTTTATTGTATCACCAGGTACACACTCTTAGAACAATTATGTTGCACCACAAGTAGCAGGTGGAATGTTTCCTGGATCTATCAATCAAATCACAGGTGTCTGCAGTTTTGGGATACCAACAACTTACAACAATGGTGGAGCCTAGATCCAGTTACAGTGATACACAGCTGCTAAAATAATTCAGTCTCTTGTATTCTGAAAACTAGATTGCTTCCTATGGATATTAATGGGGCCCCACAGTATCTCACCCAGCAGCCAGTTGACTGCTGCTTCCATCACCTCCATTGGGTTGCCTCCAGAACTTTTGCAGAGCTTTTAGCTTACAGGTATGGGGCAGGGCAGTTTAATTCTTCTACTGGCAAGGCTGGGTTCGAAGAACAAAGAGGTGTCAATGTGGCAGTATATTTTGCCACCTAGCAAAACCCTTGCTATATGTGAACATTTCAAGTAACCTGATGGATCAGCCAACAGTACAATTCAGAATGTGCCTTAAGTAGATCTTCATTTTGGTCTCACTTTAGTTTTACTTACTGTCCTATTCAGTACAATGCTGTCTTGCCCCCAAATCCAGAGTAACTATGGGAGCACGTGAGAGACTTTACGTGCACCCATAGTTACTGCACCACCTAGTGAAAACCTATGGGAAATTCATATTGCAATCCAGAGTAAGTTGTTCTTACACCGGAGCAAGGACTCCCCATAGTTACTCTGGATTTTACCCTTAGTGCATATGTTTGCCTTGGGTTCCTTATAAGATTTCAATTTCAAGAATAGAGTAGAACTATGCTTCCCTTGAACCTGGATGAGATGGTAGGCTATATTGGACTAACAGGATTTGGCAGTGCTGTGGAAATCTGGCCTCTTACGGTTGGAAACTATCTTGAAGTCAATGAGATTTCCCTGGAAAATACGTAGCGGCATTGTTGTGTATTAGGGGAGGAAAGATATATAATCTTCTGCACAATTTGGTTGCTTCAAAGAAACTTGCAAATGAAATAGCACAAATTGTTCAGCAACACTTCTATTGCCAAAAGCCTTGATCATAGCAGGAAGGTTCAGATTTCACAAGAGGCACCATCATGAAAGCAGGTTGCGTCTTAATTTGCAATCGAATTAAAAAGGCTTTCTGAACACCTTGACTTCAAGGAGGGCCTTAATGATGAAATTTTTGCAACTCTGTCAAGAAGAAAGTGGTTCAGCAAGACAGATTTGTCACAGGCTTACTTGCAGATGGAAATAGGAGAAAGATTGTAAGGTATGCCTCACCATAAATGCTTCAAAAGCTTTGTGCCAACATAGCAGACTAGTGTTTGATATTGCATCAGCTCCAGCAATCCAACAATGGACCACGTTTTGCAGGTGTCTCATGAATCCTGCAAACTGTGCAGAAATACCTAGAAGAAGATGGATTACAAGCCAATCATGGAAAATGTCAGTTTTTAAAGAAATCCATAGCATATTGAGGGCATATTATAAGCACGTGGCTTATAAGTAAAAAGAGAAAATTTACACAGTCCTGGAAGCACCATAGCCTAGGGGTGTATCTCAACTTTAAGATAATTAAGTTGGTTTACTATAATCAATTTGTGCTTCTGGGTTCCTTCACCCTATGCACACTGCAACAAGGCTTCAACGAGTTGTATGGGCTGGACACAACATGGCACACTGAAGGATCAGACATTCTGAAATAAAGGGACCTCCAGAGGGTAAAAATCCCTGAACCTTTTCCAGCCAGAGACTCTGAGATGAACACCTGAAGACAGGAACCCCAAGACTCCTACTCTCCATTGGGTAGAAGCAGGACCTGAGACAACGAAGGCAGGGAAAGGGGCACTCCTAAACCTTTCTTTCCCAGGAAGAAGTCCTCTTTAAGTGAAACCTAGAGGAGCCTCAAGGCTGAAGCACACAGGTGTGTGTCAAAGGATTAAACTACTTTCCTCTATGGCTGAGTGTCGAAACATTTTGGCAGGAAGGCCACATCACCTCTCTGACACTGGGGCCAAACGTAAAAAATGATTTAAATTTAAATATAAGACTGTATTAGATACATTAAAAAGCTTGTCCTTGGGCTAGATGGAGGGGTCTTGCCTTGGCTGCATCTGGCCCCTGGGCCCTATGGTAGTGATTTTCAACTGGTGTGCTGGTGAGTTGTGAATGGTCTGCAGATGTTCTACGGGAAATTTGAAGCTGCAAGTTATTATTTTTAGGGCCATTTAGGGGGATGTTAGCTCCCCAGCAGCAGCATGGTGTGCCTTGTCAATTATTAAAAAACCTGATGGTGTACCTTCACAATTTTAGCATCTTATCAGTGTGCCCTGAGATGAAAAAGATTGAAAATCACTGTTCTGTGAATATGTGTAACCAGAAATACGATAATAAACCCACCTTGAGCACAACTTCCCTCTTCATAGTGGACAGTATCCTATAGGTCCTTAAGGAAGTATCCCCCGCTGCTGCTGCCCCAAATCACCCTCCCCTTCTCCTGATGACATGCTCGGTTTAATGACTGCCTTTGGTACTGAGCATTCAGAAGTCATAAGAAAATACGATATACAAGCACAACTAGGGTCGTAATAGGATATATTTGCATGACTAGGTTACACCAACACTTTACCTTAATAAATAATTTTAAGGCATAATAAGTAATTTTTGAAAGGCATGTTTTTAAAGGCATCTTAAAAAGACTTGTATTTGTATTAAATGGGAGAGCCATTTCTGATGCTTTTGTAAAATTGCACATCTGGAGCATAAAACGCAATTTTAAACCAGTTCCCGATTCAGTAACAGTCACCTAGGTTTTTCTGCCATCAGTCGCAAACACAGACTGACTGTCTCCATCAGCAACTGTTGAGCTAAAACAAATCAAACAAACAGACCGTGATCCAACCGAACAAAGCCTCAATCACAGACAATTTCTGAGCTCCCTCACCTCTTTTGGAAATTGCTCCTCTGTGCTGGAGCTCAGTCGCCCAGGGCAGCTACTCCGAGGACATACACCTGGTGACTTAGGGAAACTCATTCAGAGCATGTATTTGCTCTGTTTGTTTACACAAAGTATTTCTGTCCTTGTGTTTTGACTGAAAGGAGGATTTCAACAAAACCCCTGAAAGGCAGAGTTCTGGAAAGGAAGGGGGGAAGGAGCTGAGTGATTGATAAAAGTGATGAGTAAGCTTTTTAGAAAGCATGGCCTGGTCTCAAGGAAATCGGAGAAGCATGATTTCTGAAACTCTGGAAAACGAAAAAATTGGCTTGATTCACAGGGGGTGACAGTGGCTGGGTAGTCACTAGACTGGGTCACAAGCCAACAATTCAATCAAAATTTGCCAAGCCTAAAAAGCATTACTTCATTAATCAGTACAATTAAGCTATCAATGGCTCAGTGGCACTTAATTAAAAGCAAAGGTTGGATTTGCAAAATCTGACCATCTGGTCACTCAACCATTGAGCCATGGGCTTCCTATTAGAGGTGTGCGGCAAACATTCTTGGGATTGGGAAGCCCCCCCCCCAGTACACATTAATGCATATTAGAAAAAGGCCCCTTTCTCCTGGCTGACTGTTGCCCATATTTTTAAAAAACTATGCTTCCTTGCCAAATTTACTCTACCTTCTAGGGCTTCTGACCAAGCATCATTCTTCAGTTCTGTAGGGCAATGTTTATGAACAGCAATTCTTATGGACAGCATATGGGCAGCCCACATTCATTGGTTCAGATCTGTGAACTAAGGACCTTACTACTCAAGAATGTTGGAAGAATATGTCGTAACTCATTCTAAACCCATGCAAAATGTAACAGACCTTGAGGTGTCACATGGGACTGCAACAGAACCTGTCTCTTTGTGAAACATGGCAGCCCTTTTGTAAGGAGGGTGTACTTTGCCCCAGAATTTGAGAACTGAAGTCTTTGATTATTGTACCAGTATCCTCGTCTCATAACAAATAATGAACATTCAGAAATGTCTACTTCAAAGACGTATAGAATGACCATTCTATGCTAAATGGGTTGAATGAACCCAAAGTTTAGCCAAAGTTTCTCTTGGGCTGATGTAACAGGACCTCTGGAAAATTGTTATCGGTTGATTGTGTGGAACCTGTTTTGGCCAGTCAGAGATTGTGAAGTTGAAGAAGTAGTAGTAGTAATAGAAGAAGAAGAAACACTCAGGCTTGGACACCCAGGTAGGTTACTCCGAGATCATACACCTGGTGACTTAGAGAAACCCATTCACCATGTATTTGCTCTGTTTGATTGCGCAGTGTTTGATTGTGCAAACATTGTTACAATACGGAGTGTTTTTCTTATTAGATTATGTAAAAGATTATACAGTGACTGTAGAAGTGTAGTCAGAACAATCTTGGAAACATCAGAACCATTCACAGTAACATCTGGAGTTAGACAGGGATGTGTACTAGCCATTGTTATTTATTCATTGTTATTTATTACCTATTTATATAAACAAAAAAAGTATAAACAAAAAAAGCCAAGCCCAAGAAAGGAATTATCATTGACAAATTACCCTTTGCAGATGATCAAGCATTGATAGCAGGTACAGCTAAGGAACTACAGCAACATCTTCGGTCTATGAATCAAGAATGTAAGATAAATAATATGAGAATTAGTAAAGAAAAGACCGAAGTAATTGCAATTGGAAGAGAAAAGCATACTCTAAATGTTGCAATAGAGAAAACAAGTATAAAACAAGTGTCATGGTTTAAATAACTAGGAATAACTTTTGTTGAAGAAGGTAAATGAATGAAGAGATCAATATACTATATAGTAGGGCAAAGTATTAGGAAAGTTAGTTCTGCTTTTACAAAATAAAATAGTACTAATTAGTACAGAGAAGTACCTCTTTCAAGTACATTCATCCCCATTTTATGTTTCAAGTGTCAAATAGGGACACTTAAAATAAGAGAAAGTCAGTTATTACAGAAATGAAGTGTTTGAGGAAAGCTGTCAGAGTAACCAGAAGGAATAAAATCAGGGATGAAATAATAAAGAAAAGAATTTGAATACAACCAATTTATATTATATACAAAGATAGCAATTAAAATGCTTTGCTTACTTAGGCACAATACTAATCTATTGTCCTGCTTGGGTAGGGACAATGCAACTCAAAGATAAGGGAACAAAAATTCCCTTACCTTGAGAAGGCCTTTGTGACTTACTCCCAATTGCAGAATGTAGCACATGCCCCACTGGCACAGCTATGCCAATGCTGAAAAGTTGGTCAAGATTACATTTAGATTTCTTGGGATGCTGCTGTTTAAGCCATATAATAAGAGACGAGAAAGCAGAGTGTGAGGCAGACCCAGAGGACGATGGAGAGACGTCAAAGATATATTGCAACAACATCAAATCTCATTGGAAGAGGCTGCTAGAGGTGTAAGAACCAGAACTTTGTATCTCCCTTGACACTCAAAGTATAAGTAAAAAAGAAGATTAATGTAATGGCAAGAAAATTAATTGCTAGATAGCAGGATGGCTAAATCCGGTTTAAGTGCCTAATTGGTCAGCAGCCCTGGCGATTACTCATTAGAAATGAACAGTTGTGGCACCACCCAATTAAAACTCCTTTGGCTTAGGGTATGATTAGAAAATCTAAGGGAGCAGAAACTCTACACTCCCCAGATTATAGGAGCATCTTCAGCAATCTGCCAAACAAACAAATTGTTTTCCTGGAGTCTGCTTTGCTTTCCTCTCTTCTGATACTTTCCTTATCCCCACCCTTCTTCCTGGCTGTTCAGACTGGCTGGCAAAGCCACTTTGTGCAGTTGAAAAATTTCCTGTGGTTGGTGTCACACTTGGGTCCCACATTCTGGAGAAACCTTCTTTCTCCAGGAGGAAGATTAACTAAAGGGATCTTTATGATGTGGATAAGGACAAAGGGTACTGCTGCCACTTCATTTTTCTTAGATATATGGAAGCTTTGGCTATTTCATCGCAGACAGATTTTGCTTGGGGAAGGACAAGGGTTAACACTCCCCTCTCCAGTGACATGGTACCAGTCTGATTCTGTGCATACAGACCTTGGGGGAGATGCTCACTGATACTTGCGATCATCTGAATAACCTACTTAGGATTAAGGCCCCAATAGGAATAGACTTTAACAGGATCAGAACCTTGTTCCAGCAGCACATGGTCTTTTATGGACACACAAATGTTGGGCCACTGTTACACCATGCCAGACAGCTGCTACAAATGGTGAAAGGCATAGTGCATGTTGCAGAGGCCCATGAGTTGGGGCCAGGGAGGGAACACAACAGGACATTTCAAGGGAAGAACCAGGAGGCACATTGGGAAGGAATGGAGTGGATCTAGCAGCAACTACGCACACAAAATATTATCCCCCCCATTTCTTTGCTCATCCTGTCCCCTGTTCTCCTCCAACATGCACCAGCTATATAGCTGGAGGAGGTCCGAGGAGAAACATTGGCAATCACGCAGCCTTCAGGGAGTAAGGCTGCAATCCTGAAGGTGCTTTCCTAAACGTAAGACCCATTGAACACCATGGGGCTTACTTTTGAGTAGACATGGTTGGGATCGTGGTCTAAGTAAAATATTTATATTTATCTCCTGCAGGCAGTCTAATCTTCCCCCAAACCATAGAATGCAACACAGCTCCTGGTGCTATGACTGCACGAATCAATATGGAGGCAAAAGTAAGACACTACCCAAACAGGAAATGCTCCCTTCTAGTATTTTCGATTGCCACTGACACGGGAGTTGAAGTTCTGTATGACCCACCTAATTTCCCTTTCTGTCGTTTTGACTTTCCCTTGTTTTGAACACTTGGAGGCTTATCTGTCAGGTCTAGCTACTAATAAGTTAAACCCAAGCAGTCCAAGTTACAACTGCATCCTCCGAAAAGGCCTAGGGGTATACTTATTTGCACATTCAAAACACTCCGCCTGCCTCCATACGCAAACTGAGAGCCCAAGATGTAAATCAGAGAGGCCAGGAGAGTGAATTTTCACAGTCACCTGCAACATGTCATTTGGTGGTCAGATTGCTAGTTTAATTCATCTGTGAGCTCAGGCGGAGACCACACCTGCTGCATTCCTCTCTTCTCAATTCTGGCAATCATATGCTGCATTTCAACCTGTGTGCAAAGCATGTTAATTGCATCATTCCCTAGATTGGGCAGATGTCACATGTGGGGCACGGTTTGTATCAGGACCATAGTGTTGAGCTAGCAAGCTTTTCTAGATCTGTAACTCTATTAATTTCCATTTGTCTGCTGATACTCATTCCCAAAGGTGCCATTGTAGCAACGTTCAGAGGCTCTGAGCAGCTGGGGGGAAGTAATTTTTAGTGTGAAACGTGAAGGCACAGAAAGAAAGGGTTATGTCTGTGCTACAGTCCTGATCCCGATGGAGTCCTTTAGCTGTTAAAGTAACTTCAAATTAGATGATGATGCAATTAACATCATGCCCAATTTGACGGTTAGATACCTAAGGATATGACTGTACGGTTCATATATTTCCAATGTACTGGTTCTTTCCTTTTCCTATTTGGGATTGCCCTAATGATGTTTTGAGGTTATGCAGCTGCTTCACAGGTGCAGTTTTAAGCAGGAAAAACTCAGGGAAGTAAAGGCTTCATAAGTCCTTCTTCCCCCACCTGAAACATAAGCTTGCTTAGGTGCTGCTCCTCAGTAAAATGAAGCACCTCTCTCCACATTGTCAGTAGTTTTGGCCCTTAGTCTCACTGAACTCAAAGGAGCTTCCTTTTGAGTAAATCAAACCTGGATCATGTTTGTGAATCGAAGCAGGATCATGCTGCCAGAATTGTCAGATTCTGCTTCTTCCAAAGGACAACTGAAGAAGAGGGAGGGAGAGGAAGGTCGAACCATTCCCCACCACCACCCTAAGCAAACCCACTACTACCATCAAGGAATGCTTTCTAGGAATGTGTGTCATGAATTTCTGTCACAACCTTGCAAAGCTACAGTGATCAAGTCAGATGAGCAGTGTCCTTGGCTCTGTCACACAGCCTGTAATAAATATGTGGGAGTGTAGAATAAAAGCCCAGTGTTCATTCAGAGAGATAATTAGTACAGTGAATTGGCAGACGCTTATGGCAGAGTTCCAGTATTGGCTTTGCCATCGGACAAGCTGAGTGGCCTGACCACATGTTGATCTATGAGGTCTGAAGCTTTAAAATGGACCCCCATTGCTAAAGGCTGATGGCACCAACCTCAAAAGAGTAAACACCTGCCCAACAATGCTAACAGCAGAGTGCTTGGAGGGAGGAGGCAGGAGCATTTACCCACCTGCTCAATGGAGATAGAGTGCCACCAGGGCCAGGTAGGCATGTGATGCCTGCAGATCAAAGCAGGCAGAACAGTCCTGTGGTAAGATTGCCAAGTGGCAGAGTGAAGGCCAAAACAGGACACAAGTCGGTGCTTGAAACCAGTGATTTATTCTGTGAGAATTCAAGTAGTGTCTTGAATGGGTTGTTTTACCAGAAGGAGACACATGGGCTCTTTGTCTCTGACCTTTGGTTGGAAGACACTGGGCAGTCTTCACACAGAACATGACCACTTTCAAATAGTAATCCAAAGCTTGCTTGTCTCTTCCTTTGCTCTTCTGTTCTTTTGGCACAGTCTCCCTTCCTTCTGCCCTCCAACTGACCACAAATAAAATGCTGGCATCAGAGCTTGGCATTTCAGGGCAGCTGCCAAGGGACCAGGGACTTCTGAAAGGCCCACTGCTGATCTCTGAGATCACCTCCACCTCATGCAAATATGCACTTGTCTCCCTACATCACCATGGAACAGGAAGGCCAATGAGTTGTGCAATCCTAGGTTTGGATTGCATCCATAGTGTTGCATGAAGTACGTGAGATAAGGGCACAGAGAACATTTCAGAAAGAAAAGCCTTGCAAGACCTGCATGGTTCTGTTTTGGATTAGTTGGGTGGGATAGAATTTAGGATTATTTTTAAATTATCTCTAACAGGTAGTAATTCAGCAGGTGAATTTCTGCTTTTCCCTTCACTGTCCTCGAATGCTCACCTCGAATGCTAACTTCACCTGCTCAGTTCTCCTTCTCATCAAATCATTAAAGGTTCTGCACAAATGGCCATCTCAGATAGGTAGCATTAAGTATTAATTCACACATGTAGCATTAATAAAAATCTGCATTGGGCATGGAAAAGGTAGGATATAAATCTCTTAAATAAAGCAAGGATTAATATGTGTATTTGGAGAACAAGTGCTCCAATCAGGACTTTGTTCTCTTGAGCCATGACTGCTTTCAAATGCTTAACCTATTTCCACACACTCAGCTGTAAGTTTTCTTGAGTAATCATGTAATAAGAAATAAATGGATATGTGCACATGTGGAGAAATAGCCTTACAATCTGTCATTTAATCTCTGTCTCTTGCATAAGTATGCAGACAAAACTAGGAGCAGTTTTGGACATACAGTACCTCCTGTTAGTAATGTCAGACCATCTTTTCAGTCCATCTTTTTGGAATCCTAAAGGGATGCATTTGTGTGGTATTTCCTTTGAAGCATGTTATCACATGTGGGCATTTCAGCCATGTTTTTGTGATGGGGAGAGGGAAGCACCAAACATTAAAACAAAGCTCACACATCCAACTTCAGTGTTGAAAAGTAAAGCTACCCTTGCATGCAGTGGGACAGGGACGGAATGGGACACACAAATATCTCTTTCTGATCATATGCATGAAGGCAAATGAATCCTCCTTTCCTCTCACTTATCCGTCATGCCTGTCCTAACTTAAATCCTGTCTAACCTAAACCGAAATCCCGTTTCTGTGACACAACTCTCTCTTTATCCTACTTTTTCTTTCTGCTTTCTGGTTCTGGGTTAGTTTACCTGAATACCTGAAACCCATTCCTGCTTCAAAATCCAGTGTCCACCTTTTTCCTGACGAACTTTACTGTCTCCCAAGAAAATAACAGAAACTCAGCTTTCTTGCTTGATCCTGATTGATTAAACGCCTCACTCCCCCTCCTAACTTCCCAAATAAAAAAGAATGGCGTTTTTCCTGTTTTTGAGAGCCACAGGCCTGTTGCTACTAGCCCTGGCTGTAACATTGTGTGAGGATTTGGAAGTTGTCTTGGCTTCATACTAGTGAGAAATGAACAGAGAACAAAGAAGTGCCAGTTACACCCTGGTCGGACAGCGCATACTGTATGCAGCAAGCACATAGCTTGCTGCTCCCATGACCCCTGCCCCAACCCTCACCCTGCCTAACCCCAGTTCACCCAGAGCCTCTCTCCATGTTGAGCTGTGCACCTGCCCCCCCATAGCTGAGGCCCTCACTTGCAGCTGTTAGGTGTCTGTTATACCCAGCCCCATGTTAAACTCATTTGAGCACAGAGCGCAAGGGAAACTTTGTCAAAGGGATGATAAAATATTAAATCTACTACTAGCAACAGGAAACTTAAGCTCAAGTCACCGCTTCTCTCCTGTCTTGTGAAAGCTGATATGGCAAAAACATTATTTTTTAAAAGCTGGCTCCAAGACGTTCCCTTCCCCCCCTATCCTTGCTGCAGTTCTTGTTGGCTCATTATCTGGTAAGGAAACCTACTAGCAACTCATCGATTCATTCCCCATTTCTTCCATAGAAGAAGGAGTGACGGAGCAGAGAATACTTAACTTCTCAGCATTTTTTTGAGTTAATTTGTTGATTTGGCTAGCAGATCCCACGTGTGGGCCTGTGGGTTTCAGTCATGTGCACATGTGGTATTGTAACTGGATTGGAAAAGGTGAAAAGTTTAAAATCTCAACATTGCTGTCATCTCAAAAGTAGAGATGCAAACTAAAGAAGGTCAAGAAGTTAGAAGCAAGTTGTCTATTTCCAAAAATGGACAGACAACAGTTTGTCTGAGAAAAGTTTCAAACTGAGGTCGCAATCCTAACAAATTAGGCCAGGACAAGTCACTTGTTTCCCCATTCCTCCAGTGGCATGGGGAAAACATTGCACGTCTGTCGACTGGTCTAAACCTCCCAGGGTTAGTGCAATCCTAACTGGGGGCTAGGATTGCATGGTAAGTAGCTTCCCATGCTTGATTTGTGCCTACAGCTGCCAACTGATAACACTGTGTAAAAAAGCAGAACTCATAGTAACTACAGTAACTCATTGTGCATGTAATCTAAAGTAACCTAGAAATGTTGAATAATCAGAAAGTAGGGTTCCACCAATCCCAGCTGTTCTCTGAAACTAGGTGCTAAGAAAAGAATGTATGTTTTTTTGTACCAATTAAAAAAGTATAAAGATGTTAGGTGTATGGCTGATTCTCCACTACAGTTAGCACAAACTGGTACTGGCGTGGCCCTTTCTGGCCAGAAAGCATAAAAGACCAATAAAGTGTTCTTTCCTTTCCTTGTCATGTTATTAAAGCTCAGACAAATTCTGGATTCCCAAGGCAGTGGGAACAGTATGTTACTGTCCTATCCGTGCTCAGTGGGACTGAACTGTCAAGTATGTGTGCGTAGATTGCAGATTTCTTCAATCTAAAGCCCATGCAAATCAGATACACATCACTTAGTGCATCGGACAAATGTTGTATTTTAAGGTGTGCACACAGAACAGAGACGGGTTACCAAATACCAAATATGCATGTATGTGAACTTTCCTGAAGTCCATGCCTTAAAATGTGATGTGATGTGTACATTGCCTGCAAATGCTTCTTAATTTTAAGAGGCGCACACATACACAACTATGCTGTTCATTTCCTATTCTCTGAAAACATTACTAGGGCGCAGTAGCATACCAGGGGTGGTGTGAGTGGAAGTCTGCCTTGGGTAGCAGCATGCTGTCTCTTCGAATGCTGGGTAGACGTGTCTTCATCTGTGGGGAGTCTTGAGGTACAGGCCTAGTCTACCTGGCATTTGTATGGCAGGTAAACCTGACTTCCCCTGAAAGTGTCTATGGGCACAATCCAGAGTAACTACGGGGAGTCCTTGCTCCAGTGTAAGAACAATTTGCTGTGGATTGCATTATGAATTTCCCATAGGTTTTCATTAGATGGTGCAGTAACTACGGGTACACGTAATGTCTCTTACGTGCTCCCGTAGTTACTCTGGATTGTAGGGTATGTCTATTAACATCATCCTGGCCATATTTTTTCATGGATATAAGAAGCCAATGGTGGGACGTTTGTACCAGCTTTGCATCTGCACATTACAATCACCAGTAAACATTTTTTCTCTCAAGAGTTTAAAAATTGGGGTTCCAATAGATTTGATAGTGCATAATAATTAATGTTTCAGTTGTCACAGTTACATCAATTTACCCCAGGTAGACTGCAGGATCAAAACTTAGACTCCCAGATAGGAATTTGGATGCTGTTAATAAATAGAGTATTTACAGCGCACCTCTCCCAGGAAAACCAGAGTGCCATTAGTATGGATGATAAACAACCCCTACAATCCAGAGTAACTACGGGAGCACGCAAGAGACATTATATGCACCCATAGTTACTGCACCACCTAGTGAAAACCTATGGGAAATTCATATTGCAATCTGGAGCAAATTGTTCTTACACCGGAGCAAGGACTCCCCGTAGTTACTCTGGATTGCGCCCAACATCTCCTATATTATTGCAGGTGCTTTCAATGGTCCCTTTGTGAGAATGAATTCATTTGGGTAGATTGTAGTTGTGTAACGAGGCATGCAGATATTCACTTGCTTGTTCATTCTTCAATAACGAAGATATTTGCCGACATATATTCCTGAAAACCCAGCCCTTTGTTGTTTTGTGTATTGTCTTAGTAATTTGGGAGAGGATTACATTTCCCCCTTAAGATGATGTTTCCACAATATACTCTTGCTGTTGCTGCATATGCCCACCAGGGGATGCTGTTGTGGCAACTACACAAAGTAAAGCCATCCTTGCTGAGTTAAGGTTGTGCTTATTCATGTGAATCACAAGGGAAAGCCTTTTTTCTTTTCTTTTTTTTTTGGAGCTGCAAGTCTTTACAATGTAAGGCAATTCAATGACCAAGAGCCGAAACCATTCAGTTACACAGATGTGCCCACATTCTGCATTCTGATATGGTACAGTCCTAGCAGAGTAGATGCTTTCAGAAGGATTGGCTGCACTAAGCTGATGACAAGAAGGAAGATGCTGACGGTCAGCAGAAGTGGAGAATGCAAGTTGTACATGGGGAACAAAGGTCAAGGGTTGCCTTGGACATGATATGGTGCCCTTTCCAGTTGTGGACACCTCCTGCCCCATTTCACAGTATGAAATGAAATACAAGGAGAAAGAAAAGAGACAGGTGTCTCTTGTTATCCACAAAAGTTCTGTTTTGGAAACTCCCCTTTATAAAAAAAATCAGTATATAAAGGAAAAAATGGAAAAATAAAGATCCAATTGCAGGTTTCTTGCTCCTCTATTGAGCCTAGTGGAGTTAGTGGCTCAGTATCTGAAGGGGTTTGATTCTGGTACTGAAAATGGGAATGACTGCTTACATGACTACCTCTCTACAACAGTAGAAAAGCAGTTTTGAAAATTGTGATTTGCCATGGCCATTCGTATTTAGTCAAATCCATGTATAAAAAAATCCGGGCATAACAAGGTAGGATCTGTACTGTGTGTTTTTAGTGGTTTGTCATATTTTTCAATCTGAGTAGCAGCCATGCAAGTTCCTGGCTTGCATTTCAGACAAACTGAGACATATTAATCAGCTTCTGTTTCAAACAGACTAAAGTACTCTCTGATTTCCAACCACACACTTATCGTAGTTCACCCAGAGTAGAGAATGGGCGGACACCGCCAAGGCCGCCTGCTTAAAGTAAATGCGGATAGAAGAGCTTCAAGGAGCAGGGAGGAATAAATGTCACTCTCCACTGCTACTTAATCTATGATATGCAGTCTTGACTTTTTCCCACTCTTCATTTTCCAGCTCTAGGCCAATTTTGGATAGATATCGACCATGGACACAACTTGCTTCCTGAGCACTCATTCTTTGGATTTCGAGCCAACCTGGCACAAGCCCTCCAGTTCAAGTCAAACTTCATTTTTTCCCCTTCACCAGTTGCTTAGAAACATGACTAGGAAAATATACTTCTCCGTTCTCACACTCTAATGTTCTAGTGCCAAATAGTTTTATTTTCCCTGTGCCTTCCCCTCGGAAATTCCTGATTTTTTTGATGTTTCACAGGCATAAAGTAAGACCCGAGTCATCTCTTCCCAACACACTTCTGTTTCCAGAGCATGGTGACTTTTATGTTAATGAATGCTTTGAACACTATTGGCTTAACGTGTAAATGAAGAGCAAAATGAGGCTTCTAGAAATTACTTGCAAGACCTTGGAGCGGCAAGTGAGGGATGTGGCCCAAGTGACCTGTGTCCTGAAGGTGTTGCCCAGGTTCTCACAAACTCCTAGGAATGTTCCAGCAGCATGTGTCACAGGTCAGGCACTTGTTTTCCACAGTATCCATTTTGTTTAAAATGGTTATTCTTGTGATAAGTTTAGGGGCTCATTGTCCCAACAATTCCAAATAAAAAATGGTCTGAAGCAAGAAACCAAGAGAGATCTGCATTTGTCTAGCATCCATCTTTTACTTCTGATGTTCTTAGAAGTTTGGAAATGAAGCAAAGGCAAGCCAAACAACATATACACTCCTTCCCACAATTCCATCATGACCATTGGCATAATCCATTGGCATGGGGTGAGGATGGGGGGGGATAACTGAGCTGCCATTTTCATTTCCTTTTTTTATTTATTTTTTAGTCTGGGAATGCATTTGAGGTATAATCTGAAAGGAACTTACGTAAGAAAGGTAATAAAATAATGTCTCCGCTTTATTGGTTTGGGATGGCCAATACCAGATCTACCCGTGTAGATCTGGTCCACAGAACATTCACTTCTTGGCCTTCAGCTGTTTCACCAAATTTCAGTCAAGAAATGGTAAACGTTTCACCTCCACCTTCTCTCAAAAAAAGAGAAAAGAATGTTATTTTCAAAGACTTTCTCTCTTGTGTCCCACGTTTTGCTAAACTTGTAGTTCCTAAACTGTGGGTTGGGACACACTAGTGGGTAACAACCTCCTCTTTGGTGGGTTGCCAAAAGATGATGGAAAGTTCAGATAACTAGTTACCCTCAAGCCATGAAGCTTTTAAAAAATCAGATACTGTAGCTGCTAACTGCCCTGCAAGTCGCTGAGCTCCTGCAGTTTGCAAGCATGTGCAAATATAGGGAAATAAATGTTTGGGTACCACTGTACTATAGCATTCCTTAGGTTTTTGTATGTAATATGATTGCTAATGGCTATCCGAGACTCGGTTACAGAACTGACCACCCATAGCGAAAGGGAGCTGATTTGGACAGCAAAATACACTTCCAAGACTAGAACTACTGTCTGAAATACAGGCAGATCCTCAAGAATGCAGGATTTGGCCTTTCCTGTAAGAGCCTAGCTCCAACCACCTGCTATACAGCTGGATCAGAAAGCGTGAGAGAGAGAGAGAGAGAGAGAGAGAGAGAGAGAGAGAGAGAGCTCAGGCATGTTCAGACTAAATCAAAAAGTCAAACTGTTGCTGGTCTCATCTGTCTGTAAGTGGCACTGTTGTAACTGCAAAGAGTGCAGACGGAGAGCTGAGCGTATTACTTTGCATGCTGCCTTATTTGCATTTAGCCATATTGTTCATATTACTGGCCAAAACACACACACACCCAGACACACGTGCATGCTCACGCACACACACGGACACACACAGATGCACGCATGAACACAAACACGCATAAACAGAATAAAAACTAAGTGTTGCCAATGAGTGCAATGGGGATATTTCACATAGTTTAAGTATGAGCAGATTGTTACACAGTTTACAGGGCTCCAAGACAGGAAATCAATCTCCTCCTCCTTCTCACATAACAGAGCAGATTTACCTTAGGGAACGATCCCAGGAAAAATCTTTGCCTGAAATCTTTTTCAAAGGCAGCACCTGACATTTTGCAAATCTCTCCCTCTTTCTCTTTCTTTTTTTTTTTTTTGGGGGGGGGGATAAACTTTCTCTGTGCCAGTGATGACAACCAAACTGAGCCGATGCCTGCAAGCGGCAGAAGGGGGAACAAATAATAAAAGAAGCTGCAGAATTTATTGGGTGTTGCGAAGGGGAAGCTGTAACTGCAAATTCTTGCTGCACGGGTGCAACAGGCAGTTTGGCAGAAAGCAGATGTCTTTCTGCAGAAGATGGGACAGGGCGGTATGAGAAAAATGAAGGCTGTTGGAGAAGGACACAAATGGGGAAAAGAGGAAGAAATGCTCTGAAATATGGGGCTTGTATTTTTTTAAAACTGTCGTGCAGTTTAGAAACCCTTATCAAGGTTCTTTAAATATACATTTCTTTTACCAAAGATTCCTTTGCTTTATTCTGTTCACCTGCTTATTTTGATGCCACTCTGGATGACTTCTCAGTAACGTCACAACAAGGATAACCTCTTCTGAGGTTGGGACTGGGCTGACTATGTACAGGTATGGAGGTTGGACTGACTGAGGCTTGGAGAGGGGACTGGGGACTTACTTTGGTGTTGTTATCATCTTGAATGATGAAATGCATAAAATGTTGAAGAACAAAGATTAAGCAAGACAGATGGAGGCAGAAAAGAGGGACATTCAAGTGGCAGAGGCTATGGGGACGTTCATGTTGTAAAGGCTGAGTGAAGATGTGACAGGTGACAAGGGAAATTCAGCAGAGGGAACAGCCAGGTGCGTAATAATAAGGGTGGAAAAATGGATGCAGTTGTAGATAAGAGAAGAGAGAGATGAGAGATAAATAAAGATGAGAGACATGAAAATATGATTTCTGATGAAGCCAAGGAAGGATGCGCTGCAAGAATAAATGGCATCATGTGGCCAGGTTTATAAGGCACAGGCAGGGGGTGGGGAGGTGAAGGAGAAGGTAAGGGTGATGCAAGGGGAGGATGACCTGGGCATAATCGGATTGTGAAACATGGCCTGATGAGATAGGTGGTGCCTCAAGAAAGGCAGCAAAGATGCTCAAAGGGCCAGGATAGGACTCACCATTCTTGGCTTGCTCCCTGTAGCTCTTCTCATTGAGGCAGAGCCCTCTGCCATGGAGCAGGGCATGCAAGGGCTTCTCCTCACCTTGTCGCGGCAGGCAGCGCAAGCCCTGGGCACATCGCTCAGTGTACACCCCACACGACTGACCTTCGGCCAGGGCACAGGTCATGCAGCATCCGCAGCCGGGCTCCTTCACCAGCTCGCAGCCCACTGGGCTGGGAGGGCACATGGAGAGGGCTTTCTCGTCGCAAGGTTCACAGTGCACGAAAGAGCCCAAGCCCTGTGCGAGCCCCAGGAACAGGCTCAAGAGGAAGACCTGCCACAGGAGCATCTTCAGGCCACGACCAGGTGCAGTGTTGTCGCAAGCAATCCAATGCAGGATTGAGTGTCTGTTAGAAAAAAGGTGCTTTGCAGAAAAAAGTTTTTCCTTTTTTAATTCCAAAAGAGCCTTTCCACTTCAAAATGATTAACGAGAAAAATAATGGGGAAAATATACCAGACTGTCAAAAATCTGCAGCTGCAAGAACAGATGCAACAGGTTAGGGATTTTTTAAAAAGTCCTGCTGGAAAAGGAGGAATAAAAGAGAAAGGGGTGGCTTTGGTAAAGTTGCACAAAGAGGTACAAAATAATCCACACGCCTCACTAAAAAGCAAGGTCTGCAAGAGGCTGGGGAGGAAGCAAAGAAGGGAACAAGCTTCTTTTCGACTGTCCTGATATTATCTGCAGCAAATTAAAAAACGTCTAGAGGAGCACTAAAGCAGGTAGAGCTGGGCTTTGTCGAGAAGAGGTTGAGCTTGGGACTGGCTGTATTTGTTTTTTTGGTTTTTTTACCCTCCTCTTCCTAGATTGGGTTAAGAACAACAAAGAGGTTTTCTTTAAAGTTGGAGGATTTTTACAAAGTCGGCAGTAGAAAGAGAGTGAAGGAGGAAAAAAAAAAGAATTCCACTTTGTAGATCTCCCAACACTTTTCCCCTGGAGAAGTTTCTAAAGAGACTGAATAGTGCCGAGCAGGCATGTCTTTTAAATAGACTGCCCCTGGCTGCCTGCCAGCCCCTCGCTGCAATCTGAGATCCCAATGACACCTCAGCCTGAATGGGTGCCAGTAACCAGGGCAAGATCAGTGCACACTCCAAATGTGTGTGGGGGTGGGCTGTGCAGCTTCTAGGCTTCCAAAGCCCTGGCAGTGATCAGCAACATTATTGTTAGCAGGGGCACACACACACACCCCACCCCAAAGTCATCTGATCTCCTTCCCCCTGGACAAGAAGGAGTACAGTTCTCTTCACTCCAAACGGCAGGGAATATTTCAAAACATTCAGAGGTCTGACTGATCTGGTGTCATGTTTTTTTGAATGCTACAATTGTCTGCATGCTTACTTGGGAGTAACCCCCATTGAAATCTTCCTCTGAGTAAAGCATACATAGAGTGGGCTTGTGGTATATCTAGGTTGCCAACTTTTTCATTGAGCCTGCTCCTGTGTATTTAATAGCAGTTTGATATGCAGTTATCAGCAGGTCACAATCTCTGCCCCTCTTTCTCCCCCATGCCATGAATGTTTCACCTGCTGATTTCTGCAGATATTGCTGTAATTAAAAGTTTAGGATTAGGGCATCTCCTGTTCATGCATTATTTTTCTGCTAAACCTAACTACAAGGTTATGGATTTGCTGATCCTACCATCACCTTACTGCTATTGCATGCACTGTATCAAGGAGTGTTTTAAAACTTGGAAAACACCTGTATTTTAAACCCAGTATGGAACTTTTTGCATATAATTCTCCATTTGCAGCTCATACTGGTCACAGTAATATTCAGGGTCAAAGAATCTCGAAGATTAAATTAACAGCTTTCTAACATACACAGTATCTGCAGACTGTTGACCCTGCAGGTGTCCATTTGCATCATGTCATCTGCATGGATTCACAGGTGTGTGATTTGTTCAGCCATTGATTTGTATAGATATCCAAGTGTGCATGCATGCATGTGTGTGTGCATGTGCATTAGCATGTGTGAATGGCAGAAACCAACCCAAACATGAACATGGTGAAAAGGCACAATGCATCTTGAACTCTAGGAACCACAAGAGGTCCACCAAAAAGATTCTGACCACACATAAAATGGATTTCACAAATAGCAAAAACACTTTTCCACCCTGATCCAAATCGTCTTCCAAACCCTCACCTTGAAAAAGACAGGAAAACAGACTAGTTGTGGAAAGTAATAATATTCCTGTCTATTCTTGCATGTTATAGAATGATCTTATCTTATTTTCATGGATGACGAGTTGTCAATAGGAAAATGCTTCAGATTTTCAAATGCCACCAGTGGCCTTTCTGGGAAATAAAAACTCTTGCATGTAACCCATGAATAGTCGGGGTTACCTTCAAACAAAGGGCTAAAGGAAAGGGGTTTGAAAGCCATCTGTCATTTTTGGTGAGGGCTTTGCGGGTAGCAACCCTCCCTTCCTCTCCTCTGAGTTGGACTTCTTCTTTAGTATGCCTGCATTGCACAGCTTTTGCCACTAGAATGCACTCTTATCTATGATAAGTCTGTGTCTTGCAGCAGCAGCAAAACGTTAACCCCTTTCTGCCAATTTGCTTAAGTGCTCTTTGCACTGGTTGCACCAGTACCTGTGCTGGTCCATTTGGAGGAAAAATGCCCAAAGCCAAACAGAGTAATGGGAATCAAGTAAGTAACTGAGTAATGGTAATTGAGTAAGTAAAATATACAAAAGTAGTGTGATGAGTCTCTACGTTCTCCAGAACTCTGGATATTAAGCAAGACAGAGGGAAGATGACAAGTCAACTCTGAACATGATGGAAAAGCTCCAAATTCTGCAGTCTGCAAGTCTTAAGATGGCATACAAGGCAGTGTTATGGCAGAGAGCTGTGGATGTGATGTGGGAGCTCCTCATGTCTGCTTTTCTGGAAGAAAAGGAAGGAGGGATTGAACTGTGGTTGAGGCATGGCAGGGAGAGGACT
The DNA here is from genome assembly GCA_030015325.1 of Cryptoblepharus egeriae. NCBI lineage: Eukaryota > Metazoa > Chordata > Lepidosauria > Squamata > Scincidae > Cryptoblepharus > Cryptoblepharus egeriae. The sequence continues at coordinate 61,528,511 of JAREYC010000001.1, read as the reverse complement.
TAACCCTCCTTCCCCCCCCCCCCCACACAACCATCTTGATTTAGGTCCCCTATTGACTCTCCACTCTATTCTTCCAGTAATAAGTGGAGAATGAATTTTTTTTTAAACACGAAAGGCAAGGTAGTGGTTGGAGTCATGATAGCAGCAGCATCTGTAAGATTTGCAGGTATGGGGCAGAGCACAGGCATGGAAAGTAATGGTGGAGGAGAGATAGGTTGGAGGATTCCGAGGGTGGAGCTGGCAAGATCTACTTTGGAAAGAGGGAGACACCAGATGTGACAGAAGTATATTCAATATATAATCCAGATGATCCTATCTAACTACTGGGCATGTCATTATATCTCCTGTCTTGAGCAAAATGTTTGAGTCTATGAACGTGGCACTTTGGGTCCAGTCTCTATAGTTTGAAGTTCACCACTCATTTGCTCTGCTGCCTCCTCCAGCTAGTGACATAGTTAAGGCATCTATCTGCTGTCAGGGGGTCAAAGAAATAAAAAATTAATTTTCCCCCTGCTAAATATAAAAGGAGCTCCACTTAGAAGTGACTGCATACCCTGATAGTATGGGTAACTGTATTATATATATATATATATATATATATATATATATATATATATATGCAGATTTACCCATAGGAAATAATGGAAACTCAGACGATTGATTCCACAACCCCCAAAATATTCATATAAAAATATTAACTGGATGTAAAAATGATGACAGAACACTGGGATTGAATTCAAAACATGCATTCAATGTGCATGATCTTATGAAGTTGACTTAGGCTGCAGTCCTAAAGACACTTTCCTGGGAGTAAGAGCCATTTAACACAATGGTTAGGAGGCTGCAATCCAAGACACCTTCAAAGTGTCTCCCCACTTTCTCCTTCTCTCCATCCTGAGCCTCTCTCTCCCCTGCTCCCTTCTGACTAGCCTTGAGCTGCTTCCCTCTTCTCCACTGCTCTTCTCTCCCTCTGCCCGGTGGACCGGGCCACAGGGGGAACAGCATGGAAGTGTTGCTTTCACTATAGGCAGGTGCGCTAGGCAGCCCCAACGCTTTTTAAACAGGCTGCCGGCCAGCGCGTCTGCCCCAACTGCCAATGAATGTGTTCTTTATGTGAAGCAGAATCCTAGAGAAATTTTTGTTTGTTACATGAAACATACTTTACGTGAGGTGCCACTGTGTGCGTATGTGTATATATGCTGTGTCATGTTCTATGCTGTGTCATGTTAACAGCTCAGTGGCCCTTTCCATAAATCAGTTTCTTTTGACAGAAATTATATATGGAAATGAGAGCTGATTCATATTAATATCTTATTAGTTCAATACAGTATCAGAATGACATCTTCTTGGCTTTCAGAGCAATCAGTATCATAAGAATGTTTTGAGTTAAGCAAATCTACTTTTTGTTCCATAGGCTTTTGTGTTTTCATTTTCTGGTTAATTGCCCATAACTTTTGACAGAATATAGATATCCCAATGTAGTTTGTTTCATTACATTCTTCATTAAATTACATTTCCAATGATCTATAACATGATGGCATTATTCTTCATACAGCTTACTTTTTCCACAATTTTTGGCCACTAGTGATTTTGGCCAGAAGCACAGTTGGTTGTCCCCTGATAGCTTGCTACCTGGTCCAACTACTACCCCCAGCATCCCCTTAGCTGTGCCACTGCCTCTGGGTAAGGAACTATTCACAGCAATCACAGGTAGTCTTTCACAGCACAGGGAGGGAAAGGGTCTACTTAGGTAAAAATCACTGGTGCGCCCACACTGTGAGATCAGGTCCAGGAAGAGGATTAGGATTCAGCAGAATGGAATGGGACTTACTACCTTCAAGTCTGGGCAGGAATCCAGATCTACCTACCTGGAAGATGTGGCTCCAAAGGGAAATTCTGGAATGGGAGCTCAGGTCTTCTCATCTGATAAACCTGGGCTCTAGAGTTAAGGTAGTGTTCATGCTCCCCCCCACCAAATACTAGATCTGCCCATGTGTCAGCCTCCCAAGGCTGTCCACCCAGCGTTCTATGCTGCGTCATGTTAACAGCTCAGTGGCTCTTTCCATAATCAGTTTCTATCATTCTTTTGATAAAATGGAGATATTTCATTCTGGTTTTTTTCATTGCTTTCTGCTGTGCATCCAATGGTATACAGCTTGTTAATATTATTCCTAACACTGATTTTGAAGGTTGGCACCCAGGGCAGAGCATCCCCTTTACCCAGCTAGCTTGACCAAGGAGCCTTATTGGGAAATTAGAGGGTTTTCTCTGGGCAAGTAAAAAAGTTCACTTAACCTGAGGAGATATTGCCAATGTTCATTCTTCCCCCATTGCCCAGGAGTGCAACAGGTGTTCCATTGGCTCACCTGAATTGGGGTAGGGAAGGGGAAAGGTTTAGATAGGATTGGACCATTTGTATGATCTTTTACCACCAGCCCTATGGATTAATTGCCAAGCATGCTCACTGTGACTTGCAGTGTGACCACCTGGCCCTTCTGCTTGCATCTTGGAAAATTTGTAGCTTTTCCTTTAATTACATTAGGATGAGGTTTGTCTGAACTATTACTGGTATCTCTGCACATTGATAAACCTAGGCTGCAATCCTATGCATGTCTACTCTGGCTTATGCCCAGGAAAGCATGCTTAAGATTTCAGCCCTAGTTTAAGAAAATGTTTAAGGAACTAAGTTTGTGTGTGCTTCATGAACACATGGGCCAGTGGTGGGATTCAAATAAATTAACAACAGGTTCTATGTCCCATTAGAAACGTTCTCAGAACCAGGCACTCATTAGCAAAGGTTTCTATAGAACCTGTGAGAACCCTGTGAAGCCCACCACTGACCATGGGCCCATTCAAGTGGTAATGTATCATCCCAAGAGGCCCACAAGGTTCCATGTTCTCTCTCATATGGTCTAAATCAGGGGTGTCCGACCTTTCAACTTCAGGGCTCTTGGACCTTTAACAACTGTGTAAAGGAGGAAATTTCAGCAGGTGCAGTTTCTGATCTCGCAGATCAGAATCTACACCTGCTGAAATTTCCTATTCTATACAATTGTTAAAGATCCTAGAGCACTGAAGTTGAAAGGTTGGCACCCCAGTCTAAACAATACAGTGTTTCCCAAAGTGTGAGTTGGAACAAGATAAAAACAGAGGCTTGAGCATCTATTATTATGAAACCTTTTTAGGGTAGCAAGGTGGGTCCTCATAGTGTGCCATTTTAAAAAGTGGGTCCTTGTGCTAGAAAGTTTGGGAACTACTAATCCAATATTTACTAAAACCACTGAAAGATCAGCCAGGGCTTTGTGACAAATTCAGCTTCCTTTTATCCTTTGCATCTAGGCTTTTGTCTGAATTTCTCTTTAAAGACTCGCAGCTCAAATTTTGGGGGCTGTTGGTTTACCAATGACTCGCAGCAGTTGTCCTATAAAATATCCTGCTCCCTCCTTTGGCCATGAGAGAGGTCTTCTCAACAGACAGTTGTCACTGGCTGTCATCATTGCATTCTTCTCCAAATGTCCCAGGAACCAAGCAGCATCTTGTAGCACCTTTCCAAAGAGGCTTCTGTGAGCAACATGGCAGCTCCCATATTTTTCCCCCGGAAGCCCTCTCAGAACAATGGAATTTTAAACAGAGAGGCAGAATGTAAAAACATTTAATGAATTAATAAAATGGGCACGTTGTTGACAGTTCAGCCTGTTTTAACCTGCTCTTCTACTTATTAGCTGGCTTTTGGTGTAGATGTCTGCTATATTTTCAGGGAATCACCTTGTCAGATTTTTTGTGCGTACATCTTTGGACATTTTTTTCAAAATAGAAAAGCAACACTTAAGTCACAAATAAATAAAATAAGAAAGGATTTTTTAAAACAATTGTTTGTACATACAGTGTAGAGAATTTTGATTGCAGTCCTCTTTCAGTTGCATACTTTTTTTCCTCCTTCAAAACATTGGGAATTCCATATAAATATTTTGTGGTTATATGCTAGTGCTGAGCCAGTATTTTGACTTTGGGGATGGGGAATGTTTTGGACAGGTTGATGGACGTTTACCACCCCTCATTTTTTGTGGATAAACCCATGAAAATCATCAGTTTCCATGGATGAGGACTTATTTGAAGTGGTGTTAGCTTTGTTCATAGTATAAGATGTAGCTTCAGAAGATGATGGTAGCAGCATGTGTCTCTATGTCCAGCTCCCACCAGGCTCCATTTTCTGTCCTAGACTAGATCATGCTGCATCTGTTGCCAAGTTTTTCTGGTGGTCATTTTAATAAGAATTGTTTCAATCAATCCAGCCTCCACTTTAAAAACCAGTAGCAATCAAATGTCCTGATAATATTTTTCCTCTTTTAATTGTATACAAGTCACTTTGACTTGAATGAATATAATCAACTGAACTAAACCAAGAAACTGATCAATGAACAGCTGGATCCTGCATTCATTGCCATTTCAGTCTGCAGTACACTAGTAATGAGAAGACACATTGTAGGACCATCCCAGATGGTCAGATTTGGGACACCCTGTTTATTGCTGTTGGTTATGGGTACATGGCTGGTGTTCAGTACACCTCATCTGCTCCATGCTCCACAACTAGCTTCAGGCTATAATGTGTAAAAGTGTTAGCTTTCCAAACTGAGATGAAGGGATAGATCATATGTCTTTGAGACAGTTTGGCCTGGCATGTGTTTTTTGGTGCCACTTGACACATCAGCTTCATTCAGAGCATCCAGAAAAGCTAATGGGTGACTCACGGATAAGAACTGAATTTATCTGGAAGGGATTCTGTCCGGTTCGCTTGGTCAGAGGAAAAAATAATAATAAATATTTTTTTAAAGGCTTTGCTGAGGAAACTTAAATTTACAAGCCAGAGAGAGAGAGAGAGAGAGAGAGAGAGAGAGAGAGAGAGAGAGAGAGAGAGAGAGAGAGAGAGAGAGATTTTCATGCAATTAAAAAGAAAGCCAAGAATTAAAGTTTATTGGGGATTAAAACACTCCACCCTGAAATGCCAGAAGACAATGCCAACGTTAAGGGTGAAAAGCAGGACAATAATTGGAGAAAACAAATCACAAAATGTGTTCCTTCACGAAGTTCAATTAGTTGAACTTGATGGAAAGGGTGAAAGAAAAATAAGCAACGAAAATGGTAGGAGGGCTGCAATCCTAATCGTACTTATTGGCAATTAATATCTATTGAGCTCATTAAGACTTGCTTTTCTATAAACATGGTGAAGATTGCACTCTCAGTGTCAAATATTATTTTTAATGTTCTTCCTGGTTAAGGAGGCTATCAACTGGTTTGTGGTGCTCTATTCCCAATCTCATGCTTCTGAATGAAAGTGCAATGAAGAAAGCAATGAAATCAAATACAAGTGTATCTCAATCTATATGTTGTTTTTGAAGGGCACTGAATGGAAGCAACATTTTCATGTAAGGAACAGAAATGAATAAGAGCCCTGCTGGATCGGGCCAAGGGCACAGGTAGTCTCTGGTGGGCTTCAGGGGGTTCTCACAGGTTTTACAGAACCCTTTGCTAATGAGCGCCTGGTTCTGAGAACGGTTACTAATGGGACATAGAACCTATTGTTAATTTAGGTTATTAGGACATAGACCCTGTTGTTAATTTATTTGAATCCCACCACTGCAGGTAGTCCATGTTTCTGTATCTTGCATTGGTCCACCTGATGCCTCTGGGAGCATACAAAACAAAAAGAGAGATGTATCCTGTTGCCACTCTTTTGCAAATGGCTTTCAGAAACAGACTACCTCTGAAGCCTAAAGTTTAAGTACAGTTTGGAATGTCATGTGAAGCAATGAGACTGATTCTTCCTTACAATTATCCTGATCCAGCATCAGTAATTTATGAATGCACACAAGAAACTAAAAGAAACTTATTCCCAGGAAAGTGTCTTTAGGATTGTAGCTGCAACCACTTTCTCTGGGATCAATGGAGTAGATAAGGATAGTGAAATGCATTTGGGACTTCTTTGTTTTCTGTTTTCCTTTTAATCTGTGTACAAAGCATGCATGACTCCACATTTGTCCATTCAATAACTCTAGAGTCAAAAGTTTGGAAGCTCTAAAACAATTAATGTTGGAACCACCCAGACTTGAATGTTTTTCTGACTTGAGTCACTGAGGCTTCAATCCTGTTATGCTAGCATATGTCCTGGCATTAGGCCTGTGCTGGCCTACTGGTGTCACAATAGGGCCATAATAAGGCATTTCTGCCCTATGGGGAGATTTTTAGCATCTTGTCAGTGTGTCATGAGATGAAAAATATTGAAAATCACTACCGGTTCTAATGAGAACCACTTCTCCATGCCCAATACAAATAAATGGAGTGATGAAATTTACTACCCCTGCAGCTTCCAGCCTTATCAATTTCATTCCTAAGGGAGACTGAAACAGACTGTGAATTAAAAAAAAATGGAGGCCGGTCATAAACCAATTCTGGGCATGCTTCTTGTGGGCAACTTTTGACTTTGCCAGGTTATATCTTGAAACACTGTGAAACATGCAAAACTGGTTTGACAAGAGACAAGGGACACCAAAACACACATGTTTATTTGTACAATAGTCAATGACTCTGTGACACCATCTCTAGTCTCTGCAAGGCTTTAGGCGATTCCATCCAATTAAAAAAACAAACACAGCAGATCCAGGGCTAGGAGTAAATGGCAGTGTCGTGGAAATACTGATTTTGCAGTGGGTCATACTCACAATATGGTAGTAGCTGGGGGAAGAGCTGCATATCTTATGTACAGACATGTAATTCAGTTTGAGAAAATGCAAGATCTTTGCAACAAAAGTACAACAAAATTCAACTGATAAGAAGACACTATATTTACTTGAATCTAATGCTCACCTTTTTCAGCCAAATTTGTGGGTGGTGTAAGTGGTTATGACACTGTGCCTGTTAACCAGTAGGCCAGGGTTCAAGACCCGGGTCCCCACAAGACAGGGTGACCTCCTATCCTTAGCCCAGCTCTGCGACGCAGCTGAACCAATAGTATCGGCTCTGCCGTTCCATTGGACTATTTCAGTGGTGTGGAGGGTTGGGATTTGCTGCTTGGGTAACAGCCTATCCTCCATATTAATCTACCCAGGCCTTTGTCCTTCGCAGACAGCATAGAGCACAATACCATAGTCTTTTGAGACTGATGGATGCCAATACAATCTCCTAAATCAAGGTGTGCATTAGTTTCAATGGTTAAACAAAATGCAGTCAAAAACTAAAAACAGATGAAATAATTGTGATTAATTACACAGATGCCTTTAGTCCTTGGTCTTTAAGGGAAAGTGTGTCTTTTCCTCTTGATTATTCTGATTTTGATTCCTGTTCTTGTTAGAAAGTGTATATGAATCCTAATAGCATTTAAATAAAGTGTCGTGTTGTTTGTATTGATTTTTGCTCTGAAAACAGCAAAGAAGAGATGTGTTCTCTGTGCAGGGAAAAAGCATTTTTCAGGACTTTTTGGAGTGCAGTCCTGAGTGTGAGAGCTAGGGGGTATACTGGATTCACAGCTGCTACAGCTGCACAGCATTCCATTTCCAGCCGAATGCTATGGTGAACCCAATTATTTCTTTGCGAGCCCCATTCAGCACGACTACAAGCAAACACAACAAACCGTGAAGACAGCAACAGTGTTGGGCTTTCTAAAGTGTCTCTTGGGGGGTATCAGCTTCATTACATGCAGGATTAAAATCTCCCAATATGAGGTCGATACGTACACTGGTGTTTGTTGTTATTATCAGCCAGTAAATGTTCCATGGGATCAGAGCACCCACTATTCACTGTATAATTTAGAATCTGGTTTGAAAAAAATTAGAATATTGGGAGATATATATATTTTTTCTCTTTTGTCAAATTCTTGGAGGAAGAGATAGTTAATTGGCACTCTTCTGGCCCAGCTATCCTTTGCTAGAATATCAGAAAGACCCATGTGATAAAGCAGAATCCCTGACAGCCCATTCCTTTAGGATACAGGGCATCATCAAAACAATTTATTGTTCAACCCACCATTCTCATGGAATTGCAATGTCCTTACTTGGCAAGAAAATCCAGAACGCCCAAACTTAGAAACACAGTTCACAACATATTTAGAATTTCTAAATTCTGAGTCTCCTGTTCATTTTTGATAGGCAAGAATGTCAACAGTAAATTTACCTCTTCCATTTTTGTCTTGTGTTTTCTTGAAAATCTCGGAGGAGTAGGTATGGGGTTGGAAATATTTGTCCATTCATTTTTACTTGGTGATTTTTTATTGGGAATGCCCTGTGGTGAAAATCCCTGCTTTCCCTCAATTACTGGACGCTTAATGTTGATTTTCTGCATCTTCAAACAGGCACTTTGATGTTTCTGCATCTTCAAACAGGCTGCTGAGACATTGTGCTGCAGCAGTGTCCTGTGGCATCCCAGACAAGTCTTTTGGAGAGATTGTGTGTGCTCTTGGCTAGATTGGATTCTATCTAATCTCTGGTGAGATTGGCATATGTCAACAGGTTGGGTATTCAAAAACATGTGATCAGATCAGAAGTGCAGGTACACAGGCTCAGGTAGTCATAAAACAGCTCTAATTAGATGATTCTATGTCATATTCAACCCTACGTTTGTTACCTTCATGCACAAAGCAGCACATATTCACACAATTGTTGCTTGGTGTGTCACAGATGCACCTAGTTCATGCAACAGCAAACGACAAACTTACTTCTTGTTGGAGTGTAGGCATCAGATGCAGAGTACAATCCTAACCATGTCTACTCAAAAGTAAGCCCCATTGTGTTCAATGGATCTTATTCCCAGGAAAGTGTCTTTAGGATTGTAGCTGCAACCACTTTCTCTGGGATCAATGGAGTAGATAAGGATAGTGAAATGCATTTGGGACTTCTTTGTTTTCTGTTTTCCTTTTAATCTGTTTACAAAGCATGCATGACTCCACATTTGTCCATTACTTGGAAGTGCAAAATTCCTAGATTTGTCTTTCCAATTTTGAAATTTTTGATAACATGCAGAAAATGTCTTTGTGCTTCTGGAAATGGCAGAAGCCAAAATTCAGATGTTCTCCATGAAAACCCCTGTATCCACACCCTTTTGAGGCTATGGAGGAGAGAAAAAATAAATTCAAATGTCACTTCTACTTTGGAACCTATAATGGTTCATTTACAGCTCCGTTCTATCTGCCAATGGAATGCACATTCTGCATGTATTATATGGCGGAAGTGTCAAGTGGAATTATCTAGATTTAAAACATTGTTTCTCAAAGTTTGGCCTCCACAGAACCTCACATGGTCCACCTACTTGAAGTACCACTGGAAGAAATTGCTGAGGACATCATTGCCAGTTACCTTTGGGTTGGATGGCCAAATGTGAGATAACAAACACCAGTAAAAGGTTCAGGGTGGATGGAAGGGTTTTCTCAAGAGCAGAAAAGCAAGCTTAGAGGCTTTGGCTTCCAAGCCAAGCCTCCTAGTACTGTTTGGTGCATTGTGTTACTGGGTCTCATTGCTGAGTGGGAAGTGCCCTGGGATCCTGCAAGTACTACCAAACACCACATCAGATACTACTAAGGTAGCCTAGAACAGCACATGTCCTCTTTTTTAACCTTATTTCCTAGGAAAAATAATCGTCATTCTCCCCTTTTCCTTGTAAGCAGGCAGCACATAGCCGTCTTAGAATTAATAAATTATATGTAATAGTTTTAAATTTAATACTAAATAATACAGTGTTTAAATTAACTGCTTGAAAGCAATACAGGTGTCACTTGTTATCCACTATAATTCTGTTTTGGAACCTCCCATGGATAAAAAAATAGTGGAAAAATATATTTAGTGATCCACTTCCAGGTTTCTTGCTCCCCCGTTGCTTCTAATGGAGCAAGGGGATGCCTCAATAGCTTCTGTGGTTTGATTCTGGGACTCTCTGCTAATACCAAAAATGTGTTAAATAAAAGCAATTAAAAATAAAAAGAGCAACCATTTATAATTATTTAAAAACAGCTTTGTTCCTGTTACAGAGAGGCATTCATCAGTTAGAAATGTAAAGGACCCCCTCCTTTGGCCTGGCTGAACTGAAAAACTGAATGACTGCTTGCATGACTGCCTTTCTACAACAGTAGAAAAGCAGGTTTCAAAACTGTGATTTTCAGTGACCATTTGTGTTGAGTCAAATCCATGTATAAAGAAATCCATGTATAACAAGGTTGGACCTCTATATATGAGTGTTTTTATCCTACATTTTTCTTGGATGCCCTAAAGTTTTTGGGGCCCTATCTTTTATGGTTATGACATATGATCATTCTGTGTCCATTGCATTTCAAAGCCATGTTCATCAAAGTACTCAGATAAAGAAGGGACAAGAATGCTTTGTCAGGGGAAAAGTTTTTTATCTATGTCTGTCCTTCCACCTCTACCCCCCCCCTCTCTCTCTCTCTGGGAAAAGTAGGGTTCATGTTTTCAAGCAAGGGGGACAGCAGAGAGGCAAGCTGCACACATCTGCTGAGACAGAAATAACTCAGCATCATGTCTGAAAAGGTGACCAAGGCACAAACTGGGGTTGGAATTGGCTGGAAGAAGGGAAAGTGCCGGCAGCTGAAGAGCAGAAAACACCTGCAGCTAATAAAAGCAAATGAAAACCATCATCAGCAAACAGCAAAGAATATCAATAAAAGGAGACGTATAAATCCAGCGTTGTCTTGGGGAAACATTGACAGACGCTGCTGTGCCTGCTGGAATTCTACTCATATAGGTGCTGTGCAATTATTTACTTTGCAATACAATGTAAATAGGATAGTCTGGGCAGGGCCACTTCTACGGAGCGGGGTGACTTGTCAGTCTAGTTACAGGAGAAGTGCAAGAATACAGAGAAACATGCCAAATTGCTCACAGATGAGTGACTGGTTGATGAACAGAGGTGTACCCCTTCCTTCAGAATTATGCTTTAGTTTCTTTTTGGTTAATAATGTCTTCTTGGTTAGTAATGTCTTCTTCACAATTTTGATTGCTGTATGTGATGGACTGAGGACACAATCCTAACCAATATAGGCCAGCACAACTCACCCATCTCCCCATGGTGGGCGGTGGAGTCTGGCGCATGTCTGTGGCCTAACCTTTCCAGGGGTAGAACAGAAGTGTCTTATAATTCTTTTGTGACACCACCAGGCCTGCACAGGACTTGGGCCAGGGGGTCCCATTCCTAACCAGGGGTTAAGAATGTGCTGTGAGGGTGCAATTCTAACCAGTATAAGCCAATGCACTCACCAGTTTCCCTGTTCTTGAGGTGGCACAGGGAGTCTGGTACATGTCTATTCACTGGCCCAACCCCCTAGGAGTGGTGCAGAAGTGCCTTTTGGCACAAGATTTGTGCCATGACTTTTTGCCAGGATTGGGGGATTAGGATTGTGCAGTGGGACAAATAATGTTTGAACCACATTTAGTAGCATGGAAACTCCTCACAGTTACATCTCACCTCACATAAAGATTTTTTTAATGCGGGGCAAAGATCAAAACTTCACATAGGCTAATAATGGTTGGTGGAGAACTCAATGAAAATGTCAACCCAATATGGTGGCCATGCAGAAGGCCATGCTAGGGATCATTAAAAAGGGGACTGAGCATAAAACAGCTAATATAATGGCACTGAACCGATTGATGATATGGCTGCACCTGGAATATTATGTTCAGTTTATTTGTGTATATGTAAGCAAAATGCCAAAGGCAGCGTACATAGCTTTTTATCCTTTTGGTTCGATGGGAAGCTCATATAACTTTTCATGGCAGACACATCCTCCATGGTGTGAACATCACATTTGGCATCAGGGAATGCCTTCAGCATTTCCCACCCTAGGCTTATACTTGAGTCAATAAGTTTTCCCAGTTTTTTTGTGGTCAAATTAGGTGCCTCGGCTTACACTCGGCTTATACTCGAGTATATATGGTAATTATGTATATTATCATTCTTTTGTCAGAGATTGCTTGATAGCTCAGAAGGGTCAACTGGAGCTAAATGTGGAGAGGTACTTGGGAGATGGTTGGCAACTGCTTTGAATGTATTTGAGTGAGAAACCATGTCAGCCCGGGAAAGAGAAGGCAGAGTTGAAGGTAATGCAGTACATAATGCTTATCTCAGGATCAGATGGAAGTGAGGATCTGCTGCCTGGTGGGAATGTGCATGCTGTTTGCCTTCATGCAGACCTGCAGCATCAACTTTCATATTTATGAACCAAGAAAGCATTACCAAAAGTCTCCATATTCTCTCTTCCAGTATTCTCCCATTGGGAGATAAAACCCCTTTGGGGTTGCTACAGCCTCACCCTGGGGAAGGGGAAAAGTTTTCCCTTGCCCCATGATAGCTTGGCAACAGCCCCAAACTTGTGCTGGATACAGCACAGGCAAGCCAAAGGGCTCACTGTACCTTCTAACTTTAGTTCTGTTTGTGTGTTTTACTTCCCCCCTCCAAAATAAAATCCTCCTCTCATTACGTCCCTAACATTGAAAAAATATTATTTTCTGCCATGCTTCTTCCTACAATCATATTATTCTTCATTCCTTCTCATTCACAACTTATCAGCTCTGCTGGGTTTCTGGCTAGTGCTTCATTTGAGTTACCTTTTGGGACAGTCACAGAAACTAAAAATGTATTATCCCTTACAAATGCAGTTAAAGTCTCCAGCCAGCCAGTAATTATTTAAACACAAAGCTTTGTTTAAGAATGATAACTGTGATTTTATGACTTAAGGGGATGACCTTTGAAGCAGTAAGTCACCAGTTCAAATCTAGTTTATTCCATTAATTCTGTAAGCAGTTTCAGGCGATTCTATATCTCTCACTCTTAGCCTCTAATCTATAATATGGGAATAACAATGCTGATCTACTTTACAGGCTTGATGTAAGAGATCCTGAGATAGTGCTAGTGAAGTGCTTTCAACACTTTTAAGCACAATATAAATGCGAGGATTTATGCCCACAAAGTTTAGTTTCCATCTTTTCCTGTGCTTTAAGAGCTGAATAGACAATATACACCATGCTTCGGACATGACTTCATCTATTTTATATGTCGTGCCTGTAGTCATAAGGAAGCAACCAACATGGCTATCAACAGATATAATAAAACACCTTTAAAAATTAAAAAAAAAAATATTGAACTAGGGGTGAGTGTTGCAAAGAAATGCAGTCTGATCCTTTGGCAATTCTGTTGGTGACTACAAACTTTGAATAATACAATCTATTGAACTGGTAGGGAAGGAAGTAACAAACTGAAGATTCTTTTAAGAACCACAAAGAAGGCCATTAGTATGACTTCAGTGGTATTTACTTGAAAAAGCAAAGTTTTACAGTGTAAAAATGTCAAAATATCAGTTTATAAAGTTTTAAAAAAAATCATTTTATGCATAAAAGAATCAAAGAAAGATGGCATCAGTTTCTCAGACTTGTGGAACTCATCAACCAGTTCATTCAATCTACCTGGGGCGTGTGATGCTGCTATCACAATCTCAGCATGGGCTGGATTTTCAAGTAATGAAAAATCTGCAGGTGTTAGTACAACCTGACAACCATCCTTCAACACACACTGTTCTGCTGCAGAACTAGCTGTCAATCAACCTTTGTGGGTAGGATTGCCAACTCTAACGGAAACTATTTATGGATATATATTTTTTCTGAGTTAATGTAATGATGGAAATTTTCAGATACCATAGTTGCTTTTGTCAACCAGAGGTTGATTTTGACTATCAACATGGTCTAATCCTAGTAGGTTTTCAACTATATTTGGGCTGTGGGTGGCGCAAGCGGTTAAGACGCTGTGCCTGTAAACCAGCAGGCCAGGGTTCGAGACCCGGGTCGACCCCACAAGACAGGGTGAGCTCCTGTCCTTAGCCCAGCTCTGCGACACCAGCTGGATCCAATCGTATTGGCTCTGCCTTTCCATTGGACTAATTCAGTGGTGTGGAGAGGGGGGATTTGCTGCTTGGGTAACAGCCTATCCTCCATAACAATCCAACCCAGGCTTTCGTGCTTCGTATGCAGCATGTGCAGTGCCGAGCACGATACCATAGTCTTCCAAGACTGACGGAGGCCTGCTTGTGGTTGGGAGCAATCTTTTCAGGAAGGTTTACTGCAAGCGAGACATAGATTGTACAGCCTCAAAGATGGTGTGGCATCTGAAAAAGAAAAACATAAAGGGGATTGCCGAGCACTTGTCCTTTTGTCAACCAAAGAACTCTCCAAGAAATAATTGAAACACAAAAGGATTCTAGATAAGTGTTTAGCCAGCAACAGAGTGGACCTTCACAGCTATTAGTTGTTGCAGAAGGATAAGATAACTAGACAAAACAGTTGATAAAGGCTTCAATCCTAATCTCTAGTTAAGCCACCATAAATCCTAGAACAAGACCTGTCCTGACATGGGGGTATCACAAAAGTACCGTAAAACACTTCTGCCCACTTGTGAGGGAGGGGACCTGCCATTGCAGGTTAACCTGTGGTTAACCTGATGTTGCAAGTTCTAGCTTTCCCTATTTTCTGCTGGTTTTCCTGCTGGATTAATAACTGGTACTGTGATGAGCTGGAATTGACTGGTCAGGTTTGTTAGATGTCTTCAAAAACCCCTGGTGAAGGACCTTCCCCACTAGGAAGAGTAGAAAAAGATGACACATTAGTAATCAAACTTGCATTACTACAACATTGCATTATGGATATGGGTCACGACATCATGGATTGGTCATCACATAAAGTGACAAAATCCACTGAACTGTTCTAACATCCGTTGATACAAAAAGCTATTTCAACTTGCAGGTTTCCAGGCAGTAGGGTTTATGTGGTCACATGGTAGGTGCAAAGGTCTTTTATTCTACTGGGCTTTTGAGGTTTGAGTATGGCCTTGCTTGTTGGAGTCAGAAGAACCTTCAAGAGCTTAGGCAAGGAGCCATATGGCTGTAATGTCAACCTGTCATAAAACTGTTTACAGCTACAATCTTTCTTTACTGTAAACCTGCCATGAAGACTCTGCAATTTGGCAGGATCACAAGTGTGGAGGCAGATGTGAAACATCTGGAGGTTTTTGCAAGATATTAATGTATATGTCTAGTGTTTTGCACTTGTTGAGGAATCCGCAAAGTTGACTGCTGGGCTGGATGAATATATACAAGTGGATTGGGGAAGATGACAATTTGGAAAAATGGACCAGGTGATCTCCAGATAGACCGTATTTATTGCTCTTAAGGGCATATGGAAGGTCATCCCCAATACACCAAATATCAAGAGTCAAAAATACACCGTTCTGATAATGCCATTCTGAATGTGCGAGTGGAGCACATCTGCATCACCTGGCTTTTTCCCACTTTGGTTTCTGTAACATTAAAAACCCAAAACAAAAAAAACTCCGCAACTGGAGGAAAGGGGCAGGTGGCAGTAGCTTTCAAGCAGCTGTCAGGGGTTGAGGTCTAAGGGCATGAGTTATTTGAGAATATATGTTTGGGAATAAATCTTTGGTGTTGAGAGTTAAATGGAATGGATTGTCTTTAAAGGTCACCACATGGTTTGGTAGGGATGGATTATGAGACACTGGCAAAGGATGAGCTGCAGCAGAACCGTGCTACAGGAACTGGAGAGAGGAGGAGAAAAAAAGATGAGAAAATTATATTTTAAAATGTGGAGGACCTGATGCTTGCAATGCAAAAAGAAAAACTAAAAACTAAATAAAATCAGTACTAATTTGGGTAGAAACAGTGAAAAAAAAAATGCCATGGCTTAATCTGGGTAGTTTCATCAACAATGCCAGATTTTTGAAAATGATTTTTTTGAATTTTTAAAATTATTTTTGAATATGATTTGACACAGGATTTGGGAACCCATAACTGTAGCATCAATATCTGAAGGAAACCTGATATTGGCTATAATAATAATACACACTTTCTTGAATAGAGGGTGAAGATGTTTGCTATCAAACTTTTTAAAAGTTTGATATATTGTGATAACACTGATATATTGTGATTTGCAAAACTTTTGAGAAAACTTCAAATTGGGAAAAAATACCATCCGTGTTTGTTCCGATATAAGATCATGCATTTATAATGGGGTTTATATCCAAATAAGTGGGCATAAGATTGCGGTCTTGATAAATTAAAAAGAAAAAAAGAAGAATATGTTGGGCCTCCTTGGAAGCTGTTGCTAAATGTGATTTCATGGGAAATTTGCATGGGAATTCAGCCACTTCAGTGAGGGAATGGGAATAAAGTAAGACCAAAACATTGAGTCTGCTAGGCATACATTTCCCAGAGGAAAAATGTATATTTATAACATACACCTATTCTGATACTAAGGATTGCAGAGAGATTCTCCCTTTGTTGCAAACTGTTGCAGGCTATTCTATGTCTGCTGCAGTACTCTGTAATAATCTACATCACAGTTGTGTTCACAATCTGACCAGAGCAGCTTCCCGTAAAACTGATACACAAGGACTGCAATCCTAAACACACTTTCCTGGGAGTAAGACCCACTGAACACAATGGGGCTTTCTTTTGAGTAGATATGATTAGGATTGTGCTCTTAAGTACTGTATGTCAAAATGTATCTCTATTGTCTTTTTGTTGTTAAGGTTTATGTTATTCATATTATTTCAGAAAGACTATTAACAGACAATGCAATCCTAAACCCTGGTGTTCTGTCCTGGCACAAATACTGTGCCGGCCTGGGGGTGTTGTAAAAGTGCTGTAAGGCACTTCTTTGCCACTCCTGGAGCGTTAGATCAATGCACAGACATGCGCCAGCCTCCCCACAATGCCACAGAACGAGAAGATGGGTGAATTGTGCTGACCTAAGTTGTTTAGGATCACACCCTCAAGCACTCAAGCAGCAACTTTGAGGCCAACTTTGTTCAGACATCCCAAAAAGTTGTGATAAGCATGAGACACAGCCTTTGGTTCATGTACTTCTTTTACCTTTCCTTTCCTCTAAGTATGAAGGGAAGAAATAGAAAATTTCAATTTGGAACAAAGTGCAATTTCCAATTATGTCCAAATATAGTACAGGATACTGTGGTTCTTACAAACCACCAATGGCGTCCTTAAGTGGGGGGGGAGTGAGGAGGGTATTTAAGGGGGAGACGAGGGGGCCCTGGGCCTTGGGTACCATCCTCAGGAGATACAACTTGGGCATGACAAAAAAAAACCCCCAAAAACACTAAAATTGCTAAAATCCTTTGCAATAACCCAATCAAGAGGAATGCAAGGCCACCAGAATGGTCCCAGTCCAGTGAATGTGGAACTCAACAAGTGCTCCAGAAGGCTGTCTGACCTCCTCCCCAAAAAGAATAAAACAGAGGCTGAATTGGTAAGGTGATGTTTAAAATATGAAAATATTATTCAATTCAAATATTATTCAAAATAGTGTTCAACGGAAAGTATCTTGGAAAGTATCTTTAAAGAAACTTCCTAAGTCTTGGTGGTTTAGAGTTTTTATACTTTTCTGGGCTGAATTTGGTCCTTTGACTAGAAGTCCATATTGTATAGTCAGCTGCTCTGTGATTTGTGCTGCCCTGAGAAAATCTGAGAAGGTCTCTTGCCCTCTCCCTGTCTGAGGCATTTCACTCTGAAAAGTCTTTTATTGCTGTTGTTCCCAACTGCTTTCTCTCCGCGATGGTGGAAAGGACTGGTTGCCGTATGAGAACACATTGTAACCCGTGGAACGGTGCATCAGCCGAACTCTTGCATAATTGCGGGCTTGTCAGCACCTCAGACTATAACAGGGCTGTTCTGCCAACCAGGCCCTACCCTCTGAGAAAGCCAGGTCACCTCCTAAAATGTTTTGTTGATTCATTTCATATTATGGAACGTTAGAAGTAATGAACTGAGAAACAATCCAAGACGTAGGAGCCCATGCCAAACAGAGGTACAGTAGGGCATTAAACACAATTGCCTCTTAAATTCCAAGACTCTGAATACACATCAAAGCTCTGAGTTTTGGCCAAGTTTTTTTTCCACCCTTGTTGCCTAGGCCTATAGAAAAAACATTTCACAGTCAAGGACAGACATATTACTCTTGCATTCCAGGTTGCAATGCTGCTGTGATTTCATGAGAAATGTTGGTAATTGTGACACTGCTATAGTTTCAGTATCAGCTAGATATTGTGCATGGGCAATGGGATTGGATTTGTGGTGCGTTGTACTAGTTCATGTAGTGGGTCAGGACTGGAGAGATCCAAGTTCAAAGGTACACTCAGATATGAAGTTGGTTTGCTGGGTATCTTTCAGAAAGTCAGATCTTTCAGCCTGAGCAACCTCACAGGGTTGTTGTAAGGATATTAAGGTGGTGGGAATAGAACCATGTATGCTGCTTTGAGTTCCCTCTGTGAAGATGGTTTGCCACAGATTCCCCACTTCATTTAATGCATCGCAATATTTCCTGTTGCGTCTGATTGCAAATATTCACTTGTACGGTGATGGCAACAACATCACAAATGAATTCCAATTCCATTTCATCTGACAAAGGCTCCGACTGAGAGCACTCAGTGCATTTCATTAAAAGGGAAGGACTGCATTTGCAGGACCACCATCATCATGACACATCTCCTTCTTTCAAGGGATCCTATTAAACTGGACTCAGTACAATATAACAAGGCAGTTGTCTTGAAATGAAAAACACGAGGAGATACTGAAGGAATTAAGTATCTTTAACCTGGGGAAAAATTATTAAGGGTGGAGTGCTGCGACATGCAATAACAGTTTTCTGACACTGTTGGGGAAGGACAATATCTCTTTTCTGCTGATGGGGGAGTACAAGAGGCAAAGGACAGTGTTGATGATCCAATATTAAAGGCTTCTAGAGCCACTGTAATGACTCCTAGGGCTTTATGGCTGTCACAAAAAATGAAACATTGGAACATGTGGCCTAGCTTCTTCCACTAGTGGCTAACTGCAGACAAATGGTCTTGGTATGAGTGTTCTCTCCCCACAGAGTATACGTGGACTCCATGTTAGAAAGTGCCTCTTTGCCTGTCTAGAAGGACTACCATTAGTGATCGATTTTGTCCATGCTATTCTGAAAAAATTCATTTTCCTCTGAGTAAACATAAAGGGGGTCAGATTTTATCAGAAATGTGGGTTTCATCTGTGTACTGAGATATGCAACAGAGGGAGCTATTTATAACCCAAATGGTGGGTTTCCAGCCAGGGCATCACTAGGGTGGTGCGGGTGGTGCGGTCTGCATCGGGTGATGCACCTGGGAGGGGTGACATGCACTGAAGGACCAAAAAACTGCAACTTTGTGATGGTATGCGAACTCCATGTTATATACCATTGGATTTGTACTGAAGAACAGAATCCAATGCAGAATCCATCGTTTTGGCTGGTGTGGATCCAATCCACGGGAGTACAAGGCTTCCAAAATGGTCCTGGTCAGGGACATCACTAGGTTGAAAGGTAACATCCCTAACAACCAAAACCGCTAAAATCATGGTTTATAGAAATAATCCAATCATGCGTGTGTGTGTGTGTGTGTGTGTGTGTAAATAATTGTTTTCTCACCCGCCATGGGTGGTGTATGTATGTTATCCTCAATCTCGGCTCCTCTACCAGAGGCTTGGGAGTTTAAGGGTTCTGCGCAGTATTTTAGCTGTTCCTAGCAATGCGCTTTTCTGGATCGAGTGTTCTGATGTCCTTCCTGGAATCTGTTGGAGCCATTCTTCCAGCTTGGATGTCACAGCCCCTAGTGCTCCAATCACTATTGGGATCACATTCACCTTCACTTGCCACAGTCTTTCTAATTACTCCTTCAAACCCTGATACTTTTCCACCTTTTCATGCTCTTTTTTTCTGATGTTGCTGTCGTTTGGTATCGCTACGTCTATCACCAGGGCTGTCTTCTGGGCCTTATCTACCACAACAATGTCTGGCTGGTTAGCCAGTACCTTCAAACCACTCTGAAATATCTTTATTCTATTAAAATTTGTGGCTAAAAAAAACGGGGAGGCGGGGCAATGTCAAATGACAATGCCCACGATCCAGCTGTTGTCCTGCCCACTGCATGGGGGTGACACACTGACTTCCGTACCAGATGACGCGAACCCTAATGAGTACCCTGTTTCCAGCACATATGTGAATATGTCCTTGTTGCCTGTAGCACATATGAGGTCCACTTGGCTTCACTTAATATCGTAAAGTTTCCATGGGTTTTTAAAAAGGCATAAAGATACCATAGATTTTTTAAAAAGTCAGCTTTGATTGCTCAGCATATGAGGTGTGATCAATAAGTATCAGGACTGGTACTATAAAAAGAGAACTACAATACGTAACAATTTGGCATTAAGGGCACAATCCAGAGCACGTTCAGCCTGCTCTGCCCTAACTGCTCTCTCCTAACTATTCTGTATCCAGAGCAGAAAGTTATGCTGCATCCAGAGAGTCAGGATGCCTGGGTTGCCCTAACTGCTCCAGAGCATGCTAAGTAATGGGAGGACTAAGTAACATGCTAAGTAACATGGGGAGGTAACATGGGGAGGACTTGCTCCTGAGGAGACATCCCTCAGATCACACTGAATAAGGAACAGCCGTAGTGCCTACAGTGGTGACACGACTCTGCGCATCACCGGGTGCTGAAGTCTGTGCGTCACCCCTGGGATGCACCCTCCTACCTGGACTGCGCATCTCAGACCCCCCCTACCCTACCTGGACTGCGCAGTCGCCAAACTTGGCACTTGCGCAGTACTTTTCTGAAGCCTTTTGGCTTCAGAGGAGACGGTACAGGCGACAGAGTTGGTGCCTGTGCCGTACTCTTCTGAAGCCATTCGGCTGCCGCTCTGCCTCCTGAGCAAGGCCAAATGGTCATGCAGAGGCGTGGACTTCCTCTGCTCTAAGAAAGTCTCCTCTGAAGCTGTTGGGCATGCTCAGTGTGTTTCTTCACAGTGCATCTGCCATTTGGGCCAGCTCTGAGGACGAGTGGCAGCTTATGGCAGCTGCTCCACCTTGGAGCAGGCCTGAATGGGCGCGCTGACACCCGGGGCCTGCCAAAGGACAGTCAAACTCCTCCGGCACATCACCCCATACAGATTGCGTCACCCAACGCAGCCCACATCAGCTGCAGCAGTCTGGTGACGCCACTGGGTGCCTGCCTTATAAGGAGTCCCTGATGAGATGCCAGTACATTCTACAGTGAATACAAGGGGCTTCTTGGAGTGGCCTGCTGTATCCTGAGGTTTGTGGGCAGCCGTAGTTTGTTGCATATCCTGAGGTTGAGAGGCAGGGGTTGCAGGGGTTGCAGCAGATTTTTGGTCAACACTGCCATTCTTACTCAGGCCTTATCATGGACCCCTATGGGTCTACTCATTACTATACCTGCTCCTGAGGTGGTATAACTCTGAGGGCTGGAAGAGGGCATTTCTGCCTTGGAAAAAGGCTCTGGATACAGAGTAACTGCTCTGCCCTAGGCAATGCTAAACATGCCCTCAACATGTCTCTCCTGAGCTGCCTAGGGCAGAGCAGCTAGGGCAGAGCAGGTCCATCTCTCTTAAGGCACCCTATCTTGCCTTGCTCTGCCCTAAGCCTTTTCCAGATTAACTGGGGTGGAGCATTTTGCAGTTGCTCCACCCTAGTGATAGATAGGGCAACCCAAGGGCTCTTATGTGGCCAGATTAATTGCTCTGGATTGTGCTGCCAATCTCCTTCAGAGTACTCCCCTTTGTACTCCCCTTAATCCAGTGCTGTTTCCACTGATGGAAGCATTCCTGGAACTAATTTTATGGGATAATCAGCAGCTTCCTCGTCACATTCACTTGAATTTTCTCAACATCCTGAAATCTTCATATTTTCAAGTGGGATTTGATTTTTGGAAAGAGTAAAACATCACAAGGGGCAAGATCTGGGGAATACGGTGGCTGTTGGACCTGGGGGATGTTGCGCTTGGCCAAAAACTACTGTACAAGCTGCGCTGAATGGGCAGATGCATTATCACGGTGCAATTACCACTCACCGGATGCAAGCAAATCTTTTCTTTCCCGACAAATAGCATCCTGCAAACACTGCAACCCATCACAGTAGTACTCCTTGTTTACTGTCTGACCATGTGGATCATACTCATGATGAACAATTCTTTTGTAGTAGAAGAAAATGGTTAACAGTGTCTTCACATTGCTTCAACTTATTTGTGTTTTCTCTGTTCTTGGGAAGATTGGGGTCATTCACTACGACAACTGAGCCTTGGTTTCAGGGTCATAGCCATAGACTCACAATTCATCACCCATAATGACCATTTTCAAAAAGTTTTCATCATTCTGAAGCTGAAACCTGAGTTTCTTTTTGGTCAGCTGAAAGCAGTTTTGGCACAAACTTGGCAGACGTGCGTCTCATACCCAAATCTTCAGTGAGAATGGACTGAACTGAATCGTAACTAATCTGCTCATCCTCCGATAAACTCACAGATGGTGATTCGATGATTTTCCCTCACAGCTTGCATGCACATCTGTGAAGTTTTTCTCAGTTCTGCTAGTTGTGGATCTCCCAGAACATTTGTCACTGTCAGCATTTTGTCGGCCATCTTGGAAACATCGAAACCCTACGAGGAAAGATTGGGGGAACCTGGGATGTTCAGCCTGGAGAAGAGGAGGCTGAGGGGAGACATGATTGCCCTCTTCAGATACCTGAAGGGCTGTCATATGGAGGAAGGGGCTCATTTGTTCATAGCTGCTTCTGAAAGCAGAACTAGAACCAATGGGTACAAACTGCAAGAGAGGAGATTCTGGCTGGATATCTGAAAAAAATTCCTGACGGTGAGGGCGGTTTGGCAGTGGAACAGATTGCCAAGGGAGGTGGTGGACTGTCCCTCACTGGGGATCTTCAAGCAGAGGCTCGACGAGCACCTGTTGGGGATGCTCTAGGGAGATTTCCTGCTGCAGGCAGGGGGTTGGACTAGATGACCTACTAGGTCCCTTCCAACTCTATGATTCTATGATTCTATGAACCACTTGTACACTGGTGTGTGGCTCATACACTCCTCTCCATATACTTTCTGCAACTTTGTGTAGGTCTCTGCTCAGGTATTGCCAAGCTTCTGGCAAAATTTGATGCAGATTCTCTGCTCAACTTTGTTGTGGTCAATGCGACAACCACACACTACACTTGTTCCTTCCAAGCACTGCTGTAAAGAGAGGAAGTGAGCTAGGATGTTAAAACTTAGTGTGCATGCATGGTTGGGGTCAAGTTTATCTGTGCCACATGGCTTCACTGCATATTTTAGCTCCTGAAATTGTTCTCTATCTTGCAACTGTTCTATGCAAATTGATGATCAGTTTTTTTGCTGAAACACAGCCAGCTAAAATCTGTTTCAGTGACTGCCTTAACATTCCTCAGTTAAATCAGAGGCTAGTTTAAAATGGTTTGCTGTTGCACTGACTAGTGCAGAGATGAAAGGAGGGAACAGCCCAGTTTTGTGAACATTTTTAGCCCAGTTTTATGAAAATTGCATCTCCAAAGGGGGTCACCTTTGCAGTGAATTTTTGAGGATGCACAAATATTTATGAGGGAGAAGAATCATCTTCCTATTGCCGAGATTAGTGGTCCCTGTTTTTTCCATGCTATACTCCAATGGAATGATTACAGTGTGGTGAATCAAGTCAGAAAATGTCCTTTTTGCTAAAGCTGCGCTGTTGCCTTAGCAGTGATGCCTCTCATCACTTATTAAACTGCCAGTATTCTTATTGTTATTACATGTAATCTGATTAGCTAACTGGAATCACCATAATCACCAGTATCACCAACAGTACATGATCTCTTTCTATCAGGAAAAGTATTGGGAAAAGGCAAGCTGACCCAAGGGTGTAGCACCTAATGGTTGGTATTAATAGGCCCCTTCCTGCTCTCCACATTCCCTTTCTGATGGATCAGCAGCTAATGGGGGAGGAAATTGGTAATTTTTATCTGCTGCCACCATCCCAGACTACAGAAACCAGGGAGAGGGCAGGCTGTCTGGGAAAATCCCTTCCCAGGAGTGCACTGAACCGTAGGGGTTCTTATTAAAAACAAAAACCTCGGTAATGTCTGTGAGCGTGATCAGACATGACGACCCACTGAACTACCCAAGAACATGGACTTGGCAAGCAAAGAGTCAAAATTTAACTATTAAGAATGCAGAAATAAAGAGAATTGAACCAAAAGCAAAAAAACGGAGTAGAGAAAGTTCAAACAGGCTGATGGAAAATGCTTAAATTTGGCTGGAAGGATGAAATGAAAAAGCTTGAATAAATAAACAATTGAATAAAGTATAGCAACTAGTTATATCTGGCAGGCACAACGGGGGTGATATTCGAAAGCAAAGTACACTCACAGGAAGTAAAAAGGTGTGATTTTCACAGCATCAGCTATCATAGCAGACGAGGCAAAATACATACAAGCATCCCTGAACTTGATTTATTTATTTATTTACAATAAATTAAATTGTAAATAATATTGGAAGGCTGCTCATAAACCCCAGTATTTAATTTTTCTTTACAATTATTGAACCCTCCAATCCTCCAACTCTTTCAACTCCTTCTGATCCTTCACATGCAGCCACAGATCATACCTTGGCCAGTTCTCAAGATTTTATTTGTTTTTTGTCAGCTGATTCCACCCAAGTCCGCACATCATTCTTTGAGCTCTATCAGTGACAACCAGTTGATGACCAAGGCTGATCCTGCTTAGCATTTGCAGGCAGGCCAACAGCTCAACCTTCAGACCACACTTCATGTACCTACTTAAGAAGTCTAGATTTGATAATATCCATTGTGCCGGCCAAGGAATGCCACTTTTGGAGGACATGGGCCAGTGTATGGATATGAACCAGCTTCTCCATGCTGCCATGGGATATAGGAAAAAGATAAGTTGCCCTGGATGAGTTTGGGCACTACAGGTCTGCGGGGGGCAGGTGCAGGTGCAAGGCAGGGGCTGGAGGGAGGCATTTAAGTATGGTAGAAGGAGGGTAACAGGTGGGAGGGTAACAGGTGTAGCCAGAGTGGAACCCAGCAGCACTTCGGCTGGATCAGAACCTCATTCCTGGACATCTTGTACTGATCCCAGAGCACTCTAGTATGTACCATTGAAATTGGTGGTGCAGATCTGAATAAACCCATTGAGACTGCTATTGCATTACTCAGTTAAGGGCAAAAAAATTCTCTTGCCCCAGGATATTATATATTATTTAGTAAATTTGTACCCCACCTTTCTTGGGCAGAGGCCGACTCAAGGTGGCTAACATGTATAGAGCTAACACAGGATAGAGTATCGGCAGCCCCAAACTTGTCCCGATGCAGTGCAGGCACACTGACCTGCCTGTTGCAGCAAAATTTAGGATTGCACTGTCTCGCCCCTTTACCTAAACAGACAGGTTTGGCTGCCAAATATTTCAGTCCTTAGAAAGGGTTGCTATTCCAGATATGAGGAACTGCTGAAATCTTAAAATACACATTGCTGGTTGGTAATGGTTTTTCAGACAAATGGCACAAACAGTTTGTTGATAGGTTGCGGATATCCCAGTCAACACCAGTAACACCAACAGCCAAAATTGCACAGGAACTTCTGAGAAGGTAGAAGTGTCCCAAAATAAAGAAAATGGTCCAAATTAGGGGAAGAAACAGGGCATTCCTTCACTCACCAAAGTTTGCAAACATGTAATGAACCAAAGCTTTACCTGTTGTTGCAAGTGAAGCAAAGAGATACTGAAAGAAAGGTATGGGGCATGAAACAGGTATCAAAAATGTGAAATGCACCAAAGTATGAGGTGTATGTGGGGGAAATGCCTTTGTTACTATCCCTCAGAAGCCAAAATTTTACCTTGAAAATGTTCATGTGTGAAAAATTGGTACTGCTCTTGTATCGACATGCCAGACATTCGGTACTGTTTTTCCCTGTGAAAAGGTTCAAAGAAAGAAAAACCCAGCTTGGCATCAGTTTCCCAATGATTTCACTTTGGCTGTCAATCCTGCCCAAGTTCTGCAGGAGCTGAGGGGTGTTTTGGTTTGGGTTTTTTCTCCCTTCAATCCTCTGTGGTAACCAAATAAAAGAATTTTACTTTTTTAAAAGCGATATGGATTTTGCAGCTTGCTTTTTTATTTTCTCTGTCCTCTTAGGCCAAACCAGCTTCATTTTTCCTTTGCAAGTTCCAGGCACAACTTAATGCCATCTAAAAAAATGACAGTACACGTGGTGCTCTGCTGCTGGTGGGAAATCAGACACCCCATTTTATGAGTTGACCCCAAGCCCCTTCCACATCAGGCCCAAGAACTCTTTACTTGTGGCAAGAATTGGGATTGGCCTTTTTTAAAAATCCCCAACTCTGAACCTTTTCCCTGACTTCAAAATTATGTAAGCTAGAAGCTTTTGCAATTGAAGGTAGAGTGCATACTCTAGTGCATACTGCTCTTTCTGCTGACATATGCAGGCTGGCATGGGGCTTTGCACCAGGTGCGCATGGTGTGCTGCATTGCCCTGTGCACTGTGAAGGATAGGACTGGCAATGTGATTGTGGGCACAATCCCAACCATGCTTACCCAAAAGTAAACCCCATTGTATCTATACTGTATATGTACTGTAGATACTGTATATGTATATGTACTGTATATGTACTATGTACTGTAGATACTGTAGATAGATAGATAGATAGATAGATAGATAGATAGATAGATAGATAGATAGATAGATAGATAGATAGATAGATAGACATTGTGTTCAAAGGTTCTTATTCCCAGGAAAGTGTGTTTAGAATTGCAGCATGTGACAAACAGATATTTGTAACAGGTGCATTGCATGTAGGTTATGTACATAAGAACATAGGAAGAGCATCCATTGTACAGGTCCATCTAAACCAGCTTCCTGTATCACATAGCGGCCCACCAGATGCCTCAGGGAGTACATTTGACACTTGCTTCCAGGTGCCCCCCCTGCATCTGGCATTTTGAGGTTGTCCACATCTGTACACACCCCTCATGGCTTGTAACCTGCCTCATGGCCCCTTCGTTTGCTCTTCCCAACAACCTGGATCTGTAGTTGACTGAAATGTGGTGGAGGGGGTGAGAGTTTCAAGCCACAGTTCATGAAAAGGTGAAGCAAACATCTTGAACCCTGTTTTCCAGCACACATAATTTATTTGAACCTAATGCATACAATAAAATCCTATGTCCCACCTCCTAGTTAAACTAGAACATTGGAAATAAAGGGATGTGTGTGGGTAGGATTGAGGTTGGAGAAAGTGGCTTTGCGTAAGAATTAAGTTTGACGGGCAGTTTGACAGGTGATGGCTCAGAGATGTATAGATGGAATTGCCCAAGTTGACAAAGGGCACAATTGTAACTGTGCCATAGGCACAGTCCCTTGTGCCATCTCGGGAGGTTTTCAAACATGCCATAAAGTATAATTTCAACTCCAAGTGACTTAGCTGGGCTGGTGCAGGAGTGTATGCCACCCTGCCAAGGCTGCATCCAGTTTCTGCACCAAAAGTGTCAAGTAGGTATATGCCAGCTGAACTAACCAAATCAAGAGTCTAGTTGTGTGTGGGAGGTTTAGGAAGTAGGTGGACAGGAGGTATTCTGGGATGGGGGGAAAATCGGCATAAGGTATTCCCAGAGTTGGTCGGTGAGAAAGAGGCAGGGCCAGAGCCTGGCAGTTATGCCACATCCTAACCCCAGGCATTGCAGGGAGCCTCCCGACTGCTCTGTTCTGCTCAGATCTGCTCCACCTCCTGAGGCAGTGGAGATCTGAGTAGACCTACTGGAACGTCTGCCGCTCTCTCTAGGGTAAGAAGAAAAATTTCCTATGCTTCAGGGTGAGTACCAGTCAGCTCCAAACTGCACTGGATACAGCACAGTTATACTCACCTGTTAGTTATACACAAGTTAGGATTGGGCTGAAAGAGACACAGCACAGTTGTAACCATATCTACTCAAAAGTAATCCTCATTGTGTTCCTTGGGTGTTACTCCCAGGAAAGTGTCTTTAGGATTGCAGTCACAGATTTCCTTATGCTGGGTTTGTAAGCGGACATTACTTGTCTGGTTGCTCAAGTCAAGTGAAAATTGTATCCAGGCAATCAGGGAGGAGCAGTTTACAAAATGTTGATTCTTTTTTTTTTTTGGCTAACAGTAAGCATGGGAGGGTGGACAGGCTAGTAACCCTTGGCCATATATGAAGATGATCTTTGAGAGTGTAATCCTGGTAAATGTGAACATCTACAAGTATGCCCTGCATAGCAACATTTCAGTGAACAACTGACATCATACATGATTGTGTCCTGCTGAAATCTCTGGGCTACCTGCCTGCCGTACATCCTTGCTACTTCACACAAGTTTTGTGTGTTCTTTTGCTAGGTAGCTGACTTCGTTCTGCTTTCCTGGCACTCTGGAAATGTGCCTCTGGTGCCATTAGCACTTGTCCAGACATTGACAGATACACATAAGCACAAGGTTTGCAGAACAGATCCCCATTATAAATTGGCACATACATGGACATCTATCTCACATTGAATCAGACCAGTATTTCTCAGTATTTGTCCTCTCCTGTCCCACTTCAAGTGGTCCACCTATTTGTACCACCAGAAGTAACTGATGACATCATTGCTGTGTTGGGTGGCCAGATAAAATTGTCAAATGCCAGTAAGAAGCTCAGGATGGACAGGAAGGCTTTTCTGGATGCCAAGAAGCATATTTGGAGCTCTGTTTACCAAACTAAGGAGTAACTATGGGGAGTCCTTGCTCCGGTGTAAGAACAATTTACTCTGGATACCAATATGAATTTCCCATAGGTTTTCACTAGGTGAAAGCTACGGGTTTTCTACAGACGCACGTAAAATCTCTTACATGCTCCCATAGTTACTCTGAATTTGGGGGTAAGCCTCTTACTACTGTTTGTTGCATTGTGTTCTTGGTCTTGCTGCTGGGTGGCAAGTGGTCAGTGGTCCTGCAAGAACCACTAGACATCGTCTCAAATACCACAAGTGGTACCCCTATCACTGGTTGAGAAACACTGAGTTGGACCATTGCTATAGCTACCTTAATGTTGTCTGCTCCAAATGGCATCAGTTTCCTAGGCACAAAATGATCTTTCTTAGGCACAGTTGTTAAGAGTTCTTAGGCACAGAGAGATCTTTGTTGATGACAGGCCTTTGTGATGCTCAATATCACATCAAAAACATGGGTTGGACAACTGCGATCCAGAATAGCAGAAAAGCACCATAGGAAAAAAGCACCATTGTGCTTTTCCACCATAGGAAAAAAGCACCATTGTGCTTTTCCACCATAGGAAAAGCACAACCACAGTCTTGCTTGAAGATCAAATGATCTACGCATTCTTAAAACTGCATTTCTAGGTACAGGCGCTTGAAAATCAGTTTCAATTAAACATATGGAATTCACATCCTTGCAAACTTTCCTTGGCTTTAGGATGTCAGGCTTTTCTTTTAGATGCCAGCCTTCAAATGCGATCATATTTGAAAATGACAATATAAAAAAAAAATCAGTGGCAGCATCACCAGTGTCTTTGCTCCTAGAGTTCAAGGCATCGGCAGCTTCTGCAGAGTTCCAGATAAGTTCATTGCCATCTGCTTGGCTCCATGGAGTGGCTTTAAATATTTCTAATGATACGGAGTGCCAGACTCACTGGAGCCAGTTTTTCCAGAAGAATCCTGCTGCATGCAGGCTGCATGAACTATATAATTTGCTACTAGTCTTTTTTTAAAAAAAATCTGAAGTCAATATCTGTAAAGTTATGGCAGAGAAGGGGGAAAATGTCCTTTGGAATCAAGAAGAAATCATCCGGCTTTACTGTGCGGCTCCTGAAAAGAACAGAATTCCAAAGATTGAAGGATGGAAGAGGAAAGGAGCACAGACATTCAGAATGACCCTATGATGGGTTTGCAAATTACCACTGATTCGCCCCTGGCCCCCAATCTTTTAAGATGTTATTGCAGTTGGCTGCTGTTTAAAATGGGTATATTTATGTGGGTTTTCATTTATGTTACTTTTTCCCCCTCCATACTTGAATGGAAAAAATAGTGTGGAAATAATATGGCATTTGCAAAACCATTGCTATGTTGGCTCTGAAAGTGTACTGGACCCATATGGTCCAGGGAGAACCACAGAGATTGACTTGCAAACATGACTCTTAAGAAAAAAACCTCATCTCATCTCTACAGAAGGCAGCCCTACTCAAATATAGAGCTCAGAACAGCCACCTCCACACAGTACTGCTTCTACTCCAACATACCCCTACAATCCAGAGTAACTATGGGAAGACATAAGAGGCACTTACCCTGGATTGCTCTATGCATTTCCCATAGGTTTACCATAGGTGGCACCATAACTACATCGTTGTAAAAGGTCCCGTAGTTACTCTGGATTGTATAGTGGCTGTCAGTCTAATTTAGACACAGGAAGGCTCCTGTCCTTGGTCTTAAAAAGGTGCATGGCAGAAGACGTCTGACAGGTTTGGTCATTCCTGTCCTCATGGCAAAATTTAATTATATGAGTTGTATCAGTATGGACTTTGCAATTCCAATAACTCCAAATCACTCTACCTAGAAGCAAGTCCTAAAAGTTCAGATTCAGTTTTATGCCACAGTGGAATTACTTTAGCCATGCCCATCTCACCCTGCAGTAAATGAAAGGCAGCCAGCATCAGCATTAAAAATATACAGTAGTTCCTTGGTTTACGAGCATAATTCGTTCTGGTAGCATGCTTGTAATCCAAACGCTTGCATATCAAAGCAAATTTCCCCATAAGAAATAATGGAAACTCAGACGATTTGTTCCACAACCCAAAATATTAATATACAAATGGTTAAACTACTGTAATATAATACAAAATAATAAAGAAAATACAAAATATAAAGAAAAACAAATTAACCTACATTTTCAATGCAATCCTGATTTTAGGCTAGCAAAATGGTCCAGCTAAGTTGGCCAAAGTAGCCCATATTTTGAGCTGGCACTTAGGCCAAATCCAGAGGGCAAGAAGGCCTCTGGTTTGCCTAACTGCTGCTGAAGAGGCAGCTGCACAAGGGCAGCATGCTCACTGGGATGGTGTAGTTGTGCCATATCCTGAGTTGGGCAGATGTAGTTGTATTGTATCCTTAGTTAGAGAGGCAGGGGTTGGCCTAGGTCTCAGAATTTTTTGCCATCGCTTCCAATTTTACTTTGGCTTATCATGGACCCCTATGGGTCTACTAAGATTTATTCCTTAGTAGGTGGCCTAACTCTGAGGAGCTGTGAGGGGACATGTCTTCACTGGAAACAGGCTCTGGATACAGCCTAATTGCACTGTTCTAGGCCATGCTGAACATACCTTCAATTTGCCTCTCCTGAACTGCCCATGCTGGCACAGATAGGGCAGCCCAGGTTCATCTGTCTTGGGGAAGCCTATGTTGGCTTATGCTGCCCCACGCCTTTCTGGTATTACTCGTATTTCTGGAGTGGCCCATCTAATTCCAAGATTTCAGTGATAGACAGGCTAGCCCAAGTGCGCTACAGGATTGCAGCCTTAGTCTCTGAGATCTCTCCGGCTGCAATCTGCCCCCTTGCACAGTAGTGAGCCCCACTGATTATAATAGGGATTACTTCAGAGTAGACATGCATAGGAACTTTGTTCCCTTACCTCCAGATGGCACTGCCCTTACCCCAGAGATGGAAAATTGGTTAGGATTGCTTCATCAATGTTACAAATGTGCCATAAAACATGCCTGCAGTGCCAGTGCAGTGGCATTGCTGGCTCAGAGCAAGCCTGTACTGAGCAAGCACTAGGCAGAGGATGGAGGACGCACCTTGGTGCTCAAGGTGAGTGCTTGGCTGTGGAATGTAATTTGAGGCATGTGGAAGATGTTTTGGGGTGGTGAAGGTTGGAGGAAGGGTATGTAGGAAGGAGGCGGAGATGACAGCAGGCCCTGCCGCCATATATTAACCTTTCTCTCAGCTCAGAAGACCTGGGAGTCATCTCCTCAAATCTTACCTGCTCAGTATCATCTTCCTTATATCTGCACCTGCTCAATAGAACTGAGAAGGCCAGTCAGAGCCACCTGGCCATTGCATAAGATAAGGTAAGCTCTTATCACAAATAGCTCCACTGCTGCTTGCCAGCCCTATGGGATGCCGCGGTAGCCATTTGGGCACCACTGTGGCCTTAGGTGAAGGGAAGTACATGATAAGGCTCTTAATCATCATAAAAATATCCACCCTTTAATCCATTTGTGCAACTTCATTCTATCTAAAGGTCTGCCCTTTTTCCTCTCCTAGGGCAGGTTAAGCGTTTTGTGGGAAATAGGCTTGAAAGAATGTACATGGAATTGGAGGAGGCAGAAGATGGAACTCAGTAGATCTTCCAGTATTCAAGAGAACAGGGTGGTTTGTGGCCTGCATCAATATTTGCCTCTACAGAGTCAAACCATTGGTTATCCTTTCCCAGGAGTGTCTACTTGGACTTGCAGTATGCCCTATGGCAGTGATTTTCAACCAGTGTCCAGTGGCACAGAGGTGTGCCTCTGATAGTCCTCAGATGTGCCACAGGAATTTGTAGACTGACATTAATTAATAAGAAAATTGGGGGATTTGAACAGCCTGGTGTGCCTTGTCAATGGTAAAAACAACTGGTGATGTGCCTTGACGATTTCAGTGCCCTTGATAGTGTGCCGTGAGATGAAAAAGACTGAAAATCACTGTTCTATGGTCTCAGACAGAACTTTCTCAACTTTGCTTTGGACTGGCGATGCCAAATGGTGAGTGCCCTTTCACTGACCTATGGACCCTCCACTTCCCTTTTCTCTCCATCCACCCTGCTCCTGTCCAAATAGCGTGATCACGGTGACTAAGTTCATCATATGGCGAATTGAGTTAATGCATGTAAATTGCCTCAGTTTGACCCAGAAATTTGATTCGGGAAGCCAAATTCCTCACATCATGATGCTGTGCAGAATGCATTGTTTAAAACAGACTGGGTTTCTTTTTCTTAAAAAAGGTTTGGCTTTTCTCATCAAATCTACAATAACAGAAGAGTGTTCTGTCTGCATTTTTTTTTCCAGGTTGTGATCCTTTTGGGGACAGGGAACCATTTCTTTATCTCTTTGGGAACTTTTTTGGAAAGCAAGTGGTATATAGATATTCTTAATAATACTGAGTGAGGAAGGATGGGCTCTGGGTGAGAGAGAGGTTAGGGAAAGTGTCTTAAAGAATGATATTTCTGACAATTAACCATTAACCAAAAACACTGTCAAAGTACTGGGCATTAAGTAACCATAAAGGGAATCCAGATTGCATTGCAAGTATCATTATGCTGTTACTGCCAGCAAAGCTCTGCATTGTTGGTAGAATTCAGTGTAATTTTGCCAGCTGACTTATTGTTGTGTTTAATACAGGGATCCACCACTTATTGGTTTGATTAGCAACTGGAGCACTGTCCAAAAGTGAAATCCATTGAAAAGTGGAACCCAGTCTTTTCCAGCTTGCAAATGCAAAATGGCCACCAAAAAAGACATAAATATCACTCGCAAAAGCCTAAATAACATGTATTTTTAACACAGCCAAAATACACAACAAATTATAATAAAATGAACAAAGGCACGTGTGGGCAATGAATATCATGTATCTGAATGATGGTTATTTACTGAACAAAGTCTTAAGGAAGTACCAAAAACAGTTTGATCACCATGGCTTATGCAAATCAACAATTTTAGTCCTTAGACCAGCAGAGAGATGTTGAAAGAGTGAAGCACGGTTTGAATGAATGAGTCCTGGCTGGGTATAATTGAAAGATTATATATATATAATCCTAAACACACTTTCCTAGGAGTAAGATCTGTTGAACACAATGGGGCTTACTTTTGAGTAGACATTATTGGGATTGTGCTCAAAATGTCACAATTGGGTCTTGAAAGCAGAAACCACATTCCATGTACACATCATAAGCAACATGCTACATGGTAGAACTTGTTGAAAGGGGGCCAACTGACTGGTTGTTCTTTTGGCCTGCTTTTTCTTTTTGGAGTCAGAGAGGGGATATCAATGCCATCAGCTGAAGTGCAACCAAGACACCAAGATGCACAGAGTAAGCGTCTGAAAGCCTGTCCCCCTTTCACCACTGACAGTGTGGGCCATGTATTTATTCATGGTATTGATCTTGGCAAGGTCTGGGAAGACGCCCTTGTGCAGAAATGATGTGGCTGGGGCCCTGCACCTGGGACCATAACGAGTCACAGTTGGATGGCCTTGTGCTTTCGAAAACCAGCATGCTGAAGCCAGTTAAACACATCCTCCAGGCAATTTAAATGTTCCTGGAAAGTTCTCCCAAAAACAATAACATCATCCAGATAAACCCAACATGTGGCCCACTGAAAATCTGCCAAAATCAAATCCATTAGCCTTTGAAAAGCACAGGGGGAATTGCGGAGACTGAAAGGCGTCATGCTGAACTTGCAGAATGAGACAAGAAGTCTTTGGACAACCCTCTGGATGTGTTTCCACTTTTCAGAAGCCAATGGCTAAGTCCAAGGTAAAGTATCCATGCATTCATATATCATATCTGTCTATGAGAATGGCAATTTCGTCAGCGTTTGTACTGTGTGGTGGCGGTGTCCACTTGTTGTGGTTTGGAATTTCATCCAATCTATGATTGACGCAAAATGGGGGGTTACCTGGCCGGCCTGTTGAAAGCGCCTGTCGCCAGGATGGTACCTATTTATCATTCCCCCTTGCACATCAACTCCCATGAGCAACATCCCCCCTTGTGCATAAACCCCCATGTGCAACATCCCACGCAGGGGCACCATCCTCCCATGTGCTGTATCCCCACATGTGCATTAACCCCCTATGCACATCAACCCCCATGTGCAACATCCCCCATGCACATAAACCCCCATGCACAACATCCCCCATGCACATAAACCACCATGCACTACTTCCCCCGTGTACATAAACTGCCATGAACAACATCCCCCCATGCGCATCAACCCCCCATGCGCAACATCCCCCATGAGCAAAAAACCCCATGTGCAATATCCTCCCATGTGCATCAGCCCCCCATGCGCAACACACCCTCCCATGTGCAATACATTGGTGACACCCCTATCTGGCAGGTTCAGAATTTGGGGCTGATTGTTGATAATTCTTCAATGTTAAGTATAGGCCAAAAATATGTTTCACCCCTTTTCAGCTCTTTTCAGGGTTTAATTTTTCAACAACTTGTTCTTGGTGGGTGTTGATGTCACAGAAGGAACCCTCTCCTCAAATTTCACGCTTCTAGGTCCAGGGGTTGGGACAGAGTATCCCTCAGTCAGGGATTCTTCAATGTAAAGATAAGGAGGAAAATGCATTGCACCCCTTTTCACCCCCTTCTGATAGGAATTTCCAAAAACTGGTTCTTAGGGGGTGCCTCCATCACGGAAGGAACACCCCCGCCAAATGTCATGCTTCTGGGCCTGGCGGTCTTGGCTGGGCATTGATGAGTGTGTGAGTGAGTGAATTTTATATATATAGATAAGGAATCTAATCTCCTTTAGGCTGGCCTAAGCCCTGGCATAAATCCTGTGCTGACATGGTAGTGTCCCAAAAGTCCTGTAAGACAGTTCTGTGCCACTCCTGGAGAGGGTTATGCCTGTGCACAGACACGTGCTTGCCTCCCTACATCCCCTCAGGAACGGGAAGATGGATGAGTTGTGCCGGCCTAGGTTAGGATTGCACCCTAAGTGATTTATAAACCCTGGTGTATGAAGGGGAAGAAGGGTGCTTAAAATCCTAGCCCCTCTAATCACAAAACCCCCAGCTGCTGTGTATATTTTTCTCACGCTAATACAGGAATGAAATGAAATTATATTTGACACACTTCCCAGCCCTACTGTTTTGTCATACAATTTTAAAAATCAACTGGGCAGTGGAGTTGTGCAAGCCTCATAAACCTCTAGCCTTCATTATATGCCAAGCCTTGACAATTGTCACTGTCTTTCTGTTCTCTTTTATATTAATCTAAGTAAAAAAAAAGGAGTTAGCTATTGATTTGAAACGCATCTTGGACTATTTGAGTGGCCCTCAGGACATCTGGACGAGGGTGTTGTATAATCTATCAAGCACATGCCTCTAGCTCTCATTCTTCATGCATTTGTTATACTTCAACCTCACACAGGTTTGAAAAAAACAACAGTCAGTCTAACTACATTTGCCCAAGGACATTTTTTAAAAACCTGTGCAACATTTGCATCAAATTGTACATAATAGCATATATTACACAGTAAGCAGCTTTCTCCCGCCTTCAACAAACAGACTTTTCCTCCTCCTTCCCTTTTGGTAGCAGCAATTTGGAAGCTTTCACTTTGTTTTGCAAAAAGCCCCCAAAGCAACCACACGCACACCTGACAGTTCTCCGAAATAACTTTACCCGATAAAAATCTCCTCCTGTCGCCAGTTTGTCAGGCTGTCAACTCAACGGAATGTTGGCAAAACTAAAAATGGAGGAGATGTCACTCTCCCGGCACACTCCCTTCCCTCCACATCGCTTCGAACATCTGCCAATGCAAGAAGGGATGATTTCAGAGAACATGAAGCGCTATTCCTTGCCAGTCAACTGACGGAGAGCGAAGCCATGATCAAACGCAGGCAAGGAAATTTCTGACTGAGGCTACAAAGCCCGGTCCAACACAGACCTCATCATAGCCGACCTCATGCAATTGTCTCCAATTTCAGGACAGGGTATGGTACATTCTGTTCAACCGTCTGCTCATGGCCCGTCCCATCTTCGGAGCTGGTGAGCCCTTGTTGGTCTTCTGTTCTGAGAACAATTCCCTAAGCCTTCAAGGATGTACTTTTCCCTTTACAATGTCAGTATAGTGTATCCAAACTGAAGTTCAGGTGTGCCAACACATTTATTTATTTATTTATTTGTTTGTTTGTATTCTTACTCTTGAAGACCCAGGGCAGCTCACAACGTTGCAATCTTAAAACTCCAGTTAGGCCAGCCCAAGTCCCAGCTCAAGTCCTGTGCTGACCTAGGGATGACACAAAAGTTCTGTAAGACACCGCAGCGCTAATCCTGTGGGAGGGTTAGGCCATCACTAATCCTGTGGGAGGGTTAGGCACTTGCCTCCCTACGTCACCATGGGAATGAGAAGAGCGATGAGTTGTGCTGGCCTAAGTTAGGATTGCACCCAAAATCAATTCAAAGCAAAATAAAATCCATAAAGTATTAGGCTTTGACCCTTATGTTTAATGTGATGTCACTCCAAGTTTCTCTCAATCCTTGCACAGTATTGTTAAGATTTATCATGCACAATCATTGTGGTCACAGATCATCTCCAGGTAGGGTGAGGAAGACCTTTGCCTGCAACCCTGGAGTGCTGCCACCACTGGCCAGTGCCGTATAGACAAGAAAGTTGTCCAATTTTACATTCAGACACTTTCAGAACTGGGGCAATTGCCTTATTTTAGTTCTTTACAGTGCTGTGTTAATGAGAATTTGATTTAATTTTAATTTAATTAATTTATATCCCACCTTTCCTCACCTGCAAGAGGAAGCCCAAGGTGGCTAGCAACGATCAGAATAAAACACCATTAAAATGATCATAAATAAAGATTAAAACATAATTAAAATACAATTAGATTAAAGTACAATAAGAACAATAAAAACAGACTAAAACATTAGTTAAAAACAATATAAAAATAAAACAATAAAAACTGCCCCCAACCTCTGACCCATTTTAGAAGCTTTTCTAAAATAAAAGGTTTTAAGGCTCCGCCTGAAGCTCTGTATTGAGGGAGCTTTCCTCAGTTCTAAGGGGAGGGAGTTCCAAAGTTGGGGTGCCACCACCAAGAAGGTCCTATCTCTGGCCACCACACCTCTCACATTTCTTAGTGGCGGCACAGTTAGAAGGGCCCCTTCAGATGACCTTAGATGACAGGTCGGATTGTACGGAAGAAGGCGGTCCCTCAGATGTGCTGGACCCGAGCCGTTTAGGGCTTTAAAGGTCAGGACCAGCACTTTGAATTCAGCTTGGAAACGGATGGGCAGCCAGTGTAGTCGCTGAAGCAGTGACCCGACAGAGTCGAACTGATGAGCCCCAGCAACCACATGGGCCGCTGCATTCTGGACTAGTTGAAGTTTCCGGACCGTCTTCAAAGGCAGCCCCACGTAGAAAGCGTTACAATAATCTAGTCTCAATGTCACTAGGGCATGGGTCACCGTGGCCAGATCCGAGCAACTCAGGTATGGTTCGCAGAATTTGTAGCTTGGGAGTGATCCTGGACTCACAGCTGCTCCTGGATGCCCAGGCATCAGCTGTGGCCAGGAGCGCTTTAGTCCAACTTCAGCTGGTGTGCAGCTGTGGCCGCACCTGATTCAAATGGATCTGGCCATGATGGTCTATGCCTTGGTGACATCAAGAATAGATTACTGTAACACACTCTATATGGGGCTGCCCATGAAAATGGTTTGGAAGTCACAGCTAGTTCAGAATAAGGTGACTCAGGTAGTTGTTGGAGCTCAGAAGTTTGACTCCATCACTCCACTGCTCTGATGGTTGCACTGGCTTCCAGTTCGGTTTTGAGCTGCATGCTAGATATAACCTTTAAAGCCCTAAACAGCCTGGGACCAGTGCACTTGAGAGACTGCTTTCTTCCGTACAATCCAGCTTGTTCTCTGAGGTCATCTGAGGGGGCTCTGTTGGTTGTGCCACCATTTGATGTTGGCACCTGCATTATGGAACTCCCTCTCCTTTGAATTAAGATCAGTCTCCTCTCTTTTAACCTTCCAGTAGGGCCCAAAGACCTTTTTATTTAAAAAAAGCATTTGAGGCCAAATAACATTTAATCTTTCATCCATCTCTGTTTTGGTTTTACTGCTGTTTGATTCTTCTTTCTATTGTTTTTAATTGTATTTTATTATTATTGTTTTATTGACTGTTAGCCGCCTTGTGTGCCCTTCAGAGAGAAAGGCGGAATAAAAAACTGATAAACAAACAAACAA
Organism: Cryptoblepharus egeriae; assembly: GCA_030015325.1. Taxonomy (NCBI): domain Eukaryota; kingdom Metazoa; phylum Chordata; class Lepidosauria; order Squamata; family Scincidae; genus Cryptoblepharus; species Cryptoblepharus egeriae. The sequence goes on along the minus strand of JAREYC010000001.1, from coordinate 61,489,579 downwards.
ACAATATCGATTCCTCAACAATATGCAGAAGGTTCTGAACCTAGCTGCAGAGCAACAAGCTTGATCTCATCCACTGGAGAAGATTGGAATTGGAAGTCCTCTGGCCTGCTGGGAACTTTGCTTGCTTCTCCTATTCTGGCTACCCCATGAACAAAGATGGAGCCACAGCAGAACTCAAGGCTGCAATTTAACCCCCAGTTAGGCCATTATAAGCCCCAACATAAGTCCTGTGCTGACCTGGGTGTGTCAACTTCTACGCCACTTCTGGGGAGCTTCGGCCATTGCACAGGCGTATTCTGACCCCACCACACCACCGTGGGAAGATATGCCAGGTGAGTTAGGCCGGCCTAAATTGGTTAGGATTGCAACCTAAGTAACATTTTTTTCAGTTACAGATCACCAAATGAAAATGAAAAAAGTTCTCAGATAGTGATTTTCATTCCATCATCAAAGAAAGACTTTTCTTACTTGGCTTAGGTAGTCAGTAGCTCCATTTAGGTTCAAAAATTTAATACTAGCAGGTTTGTGATGTGTCCCACCCAATATTTTTGCCAGAGGTGCATTTAAAAATGCAGACAAAAATCTGAAAATTTTGCACCCAAAGATTTTTATGTTACCACAATGCACGTTTAGCCCTGTGGGAAAGTGCAGAAGTTACTAACCCAAACACTGTGTAACTATGAACTGGCCCATTTGGGCTTTTGAAGATGCATATCCTTGGTCCTATCTAAACATGTTCAGTGCTGCTGTGCTGACAGTGGTTCCAAAGCTATTAAAATATTTGGAAGGGAGCAAAAAACCACAGTTCAGTGGGAAAAGCTTCTTCCTAATCAGAGAATAAAGAAACACTGAAGGAATCTTTTATATGAGTACGTACTGTGTGGGAAGGAGAAGGGTAGAAAGCTCTGGGCAAGGGTATCACTTAATGTAGCACATTGAGGGTGCAATTCTAGGCACACGTTCCTGGGAGTAAACCCAATTTAACACAATGGAGCTTATTTCTGAATAGACCTGCCTAGGATTATGCTGTGACTATTACTCATCTCATGCCTGAGTCTTCAACAACAGAGTAAACTTCTACCCCTAACCCCTCCTCTCCAGGTACCCCCAGCAAGGGTCTTACCAAAAGTAGCTCCTGATGATTGGACACCATCAGCACTTTGAATAATTATTTTCTTTCCTATGTTTTCTACCTGTTCTATTTTTGATATGAAATAAAAACTTTTAAGTTTAAGATCAGTGGGGCTCTGTTGGCTTCCTAAATCAGCAGAAAGTGGTTCTTAGATGGTGGAATGGAATAGCAGAACAATGGGTTTCACCCAGGATCACCTCAATCATTTTATACATTGTAGAGTCTATAGCCATAGTCAGAATTCACACAAGCATAAACAGGAGCTAGAGAGATACTTTCTGGGACTTTTGGAGAGTTACTTGTGGACTTTCTGGGGACTCTATGCCACATTCTTTGCTTCTTCTATCTAAGTCTGTATCAGATTGGAGAATAGTTCTCAAATTTTTTAACACTAGGACTCACTATTTAGAAAGACTGTCAGGACTCGAAAGGACCGAATGGTGGCACAACCAACAGGACCCCCTCAGATGACCTGAGAGAACAAGCTGGATTGTATGGAAGAAGTGATGTAATTAAGCTGGAAGTTATGTCAAGGCTGAAAGTGACATCACCGATTTATACTGCAATCCTAACCACACTTTCCTGGGAGTAAGTACTACTGAACACAATGGGACTTACTGTTGAGTGGACTGCAGGACTGCACTGTTAGTGCAGTGCACTGCACTTCAAATGTAAGCCAGGAGCAGCGTAACACCTTACTATACAATGAGCTTGTGTTATTTTTCACAGCTCCAAATTCAAACATTCTGGGTTGGAAGTCAAAGCAGAATGCAGGCTTGAATTCTTCTCCAACCACACAGCACTCCTCATTTCTCAGCATCCTATTACCCTACTAACTCAGGGCAAAGTACCTTGCCTCTGCCCTACTGGGAGCTCATGATAGTGGGTCTGGATCCACAGTTTGAGAAACACTGCTTTTGGAGATGTAGAAGTTTGGATTGATCAGTACATTTTTTCGTGACTCAGCACAAGGCTTTGCCAAAGTATGTTTGTGGCACAGTAAGTTATTGCATATAAGGCCCTTCCAAGTATCTCAGCTATTTGCATTCTTCCTTTTTTAAAAAAGTCAAGAGAGGCTATCCACAATGCATTCCTACAGAGACACTCATGGTTCAGGTGGCTCAGACTTAAACAGTCAGTTGTCTGCTTCTTTATCTAATCTATTCTAATCTTACCTACAATGGATTCCCTCCAAAGGCAAGTGTGGCTGGGGGGGAAGTATTAAGAAATATTGCTCCCAGTTTGTTTGTAACTCTGATGTAGTGCGTCAGTTGATTACTATCATGTCTTACATACCCGTCCAGTAAAAAACACATGTAAAGTGTGAGAATGGCAAAGAGGGATGATAATGTTGGAAGGGAAATGCAGGAAGGATTTATTTCACTTATCTCTTCTTTTTCTGTCTTTTTGTTGCAACGTGTTTCATTCAGCATTACATTGAAAAAGGCAGAGGAACTTGGTTTTCAAATGAAGGATTCATTTGAAGAATTAAGCAATCATTTGGGAAAACAAAAAGCAGCAATAGCCAGGAACTGAGGCGAAGCCAGTGTTTCTTAACATCTGTTCCTGCACTATATCACTTCACATGGTCCACTTACTTGAAGTAACACTGGAAGTGATGACCGTTGCTATTTACTTCTGGGTTGCGGGGCCAGATATGATGTAACAAACTTCACATCCCATGGTTCAGAGTAGATGATGAATGAATGAATGAATGAATGAATGAATATTTATTTATTTATTTATTTATTTATTTGAGTGTTTTGGGCTTTCATTTTATCATGTCCTACACTTTTCTTGGGTGTCCTATATTTTTTTGGGGGGGGGGTGCTTGTCCTCTGTTGCAGTTACAACATATGGTTATCCTGGATCTGGGTGGCTGAGACTGAAAGGGGTCACTAGATAGAGTCACAAGAAAAATGCATTGTGAGATGCTTTGACAGCAGGAACCAAGGGTAGCCTGGTCCATTGGAACCAAGAAGACACAATCATAGGTTAGCTCCTTAGTAACAATTATTAATAAGAATAATGAAGGTATTTATTGTGTTGCATCAAACAGTTGTGGGTGTGATCCTTTTTGATTACCCTGTCTTCTGAACAGTGTTGGCCCCCACTCACTCCTGTGATATGAAATGTCCCCTATGGGATGACCCATGGGAACTGTGACAATTTTATTCACACTGTCTTAGCCAGCAGCCGATCTCCTGCATCAGATATTGATTATACGGTGGAAGATGGCAGTGCACTAATTACAACTCAGAAATGGTCTAAGATGAAGCAGAAAATCAGGTCATATGGTGCTGGAAAAAATAAAATAATTGACCATTTCCTACCCATTAATGATAAGTGTCTTCTGATGGGGATAGGCCACCTTACCGTGTCTAGGGTTGGACAGGCCCTACACCTACTGAATTCTGAATTCACAAATAAAGGAAAAACTGAGTTGTGATTGGCTTCTGGGGGATGGAAGGCAAACTGTCTTACTTAGTTTGGACTTTCTCCCTCTGGACCAAACTCTGCCGCAAAACTGGGTGTGAATGAACCTTGTAAAGGAGGGATCGTCTTTTTTTTCCGTCGTCAGTTTTTATAGGATTTCTTTCAGGAACTCAGTTCTCTGACTCAGCCAGATTAGGTTACAGAGTCTCTGGGGGGATGAGATGAGGTATTGTGTCAGTGACAGAAAATATTGACGCAGAACAGTTTTTGTAATAATAGAACTAATACAACTCAGAAATAATACAATTTAAGCTGTGCACATTTACTTGGAAGTTAGCTCCAGTGAAATAAACAGCACTGACTTCCAAGTAAAGGTTGCCAAAGATCAAAAATATATAACATTATTGAGGATGTATATATGGACATCCAACTGGCAAAGACCCTAGATACCTTTCCAGCCATTCACAGCAGGGCCCAAATAAATACCTCCCTCTAGCCCTTATTGTGTCTACAGTCTTACAGATTTTTACATGGGTCATTAAGACTGCGTCAGCTTGTGGAAACCTATTATGATGACTAGGGGGAATGTTGGCTTTTCAACAAGACAACCATGTGGGAAATGGGGTGTAGCATATTTTTACAAGTCTCCCAGAAATGTCAAATCACATGATCAGAAGGCTGGAGCTTTTACTCTGTGAAGAAAATCTAAAATGTTTGGGGAGATTTTTGATAAGATTAGGAAAAAACGTTGACTAAATGTGGGTAATATTTTTAAAATTATAAGCTGTATTAAAACTGTAAAAGAAAGTAATTGTTATTCCATATATATACTTCATGCAATCTCTAAATACATAATTCATTTTTATAGGATGTATTAATGGCTACTTCTTTAGCTCTGCTTCATTCATATCTTTGGCTGCCTAGGAGAAGTCAGATCAGACCAAGCACATACTGTAAAACTTTCCTACCCAACCACTGCTGGAATGGTGGTTGTGTGAAAAAGATCCCTAACAGCACCAGCAATCCCAACAGTTGCCTGTGGTAGAGAAGTGGTGTTAGAATTGAGTCCTTTATCCAGAAATCCCTTGCAATATTACAGTAGAAGAGAAGGTTGACTTTGTATGCTCCATGAGTTGTGCTCCATCACATCCTACAACAGTGGTTCTGACATTGGGGCTCAGGACCCCCCTGGGGGAGTACTAAGAGCTGGTTGCCACCATCTTGGAATCTGGCCCCAGGCATCACTATCTTTGAATGGGGCACTCAGGCTGCAATCCATACTTTCTCAGGAGTAAGTCTCATTGAACACAATGGGACTTACTTCCAAGTGGACATGGAAGAGCATTTTCATGGAAGACATGGAAATCATGGTAGACATTTTCATTTTCTTTGTAAACTGCTTTGTGAACTTTTTAATTGAAAAGTGGTACAGTGGTGCCTCACATAAAGAGCTTAATTCATTCCAGAGGCATGCTCTTTAAGTGAAACGCTCTTTAAGTGAATTGGATTTTCCCACAGGAAATAATGGAAACTCAGATGATTGGTTCCACAACCCGAAAAATATTCATATAAAAATATTAGCTGGATGTAAAAATGATGACAAAACACTGTAATTGAATTCAAAACATGCATTCAGTGTGCATGATCCTATGAAGTCTACTTAAGGCTGCAATTGTAAAGACATTTTCCTGGGAGAAAGCCCCATTTAACACAATTGGGCTTACTTCTGAGTAGACATGCTTAGGAGGCTGCAATCAAAGACACTTTCCTGGGAGGCTTACTGGGGCTGCTGCTGGAGATTCAAGGTGGCCGGTGGGGGCATTTGGGGACAGTTAGGGGCAGCTGCCTCTGGCACCCCCGGGCAACTGCCCCCAAGTTGGGGACAGTTCGAGGCAGCACCGCTGGACGGCAGCCCTTTTAAAGAGCCTCCATGCGGAGCGTTAGGGCTGCATAGCACGTGTGCCCATAGCACACTTGCTTGTTAAGCGAAGCAGAACTTGTTATGTGAAGCAAGATTTCTTAGAAATTTATACTTGTTATGTGAAATGCTTGTTATGTGTGGCGCTTGTTATGAGAGTGCCACTGTATATAAAAACTGGAGATCAGTGATTTTCAACCAGTGTGCCACAAATAGTACTCAGGTGCCACAGGAATGTGAAGATTGCCATTAATTAATAAGACAATTGGGGGATTTGAACAACCTTGTCAATGGTAAAACAACTGGTGGTTTGTGTTGACAATTTTAGTGCCCTTGTTAGTGTGCCATAAGATGAAAAAGGTTGAAAATAATTGCTGTAGGTAGATAGGTAGGTAGCTAGATAGATCTGGCATTACAGTGATGTTACTTTCTGTTTCATGTCACTTCAGGCCATTACATCACTTCCAAGTTGATGACATCAATTCTGGGTGGTCCCAGACAGATTGTCATTCTCAGAAGGGGGTTCTGGTCTTAAATGGTCAAGAACCACTGCCTACAACATTTCAGAGAATATTGGCTTGCATTCAGATGACACACTTTGTGCAGCAAACCATTTTGGATTACCCTGGCAAAACCTTGTCCAAAACTTCCCCACAGGAAACAGAAGACGACATGTTGGCACTGTTGCATTCACCACACAGGGTGTTAGGAATGAGCTGTTAGTTGTGAAATTCATACAAATCATGCAACTGGGTAAGATCATCCTTGGAGAAAATGTCTTCTCACCAGCCAGTGAATTTGTGTGAAGAGGGACTGTCGGGTATTGATTGATTTTGAGCAATAAATTAATAGGCGATATATTTTTCATGACTCTTAGCAATGATACCAAAATAAAAAGGAATATTAATGTACAAAGACCAGTGGGGACCTCAGGGTAGATCCAGTTATGGGACTCCCATGCATGCACTCTCCCCCCTGACTCTAGCAGTGTGAGGAAGATGTGCCATCTTGGAACACTCCCGTCCTTTTCCAGATGTGGTGTGTGAAAGTGGCATGTCATCTCAACAGTGAATGAGAGAGATGCTGTAGAATGTCTCCTCATCAGAAGCAGTTTCATAGGAGAGGATGGGATCAGCTGGCAACAGCATGAGTTGCTCAGTTAAGTACTGGTAACTCATGCACAAGGGGGAGGGGGTGCTGCATGATTAAGCCAACTGGGTCTGATCAATGGTCATCCTAACCAACCTCTGACACTGACAAAAGCACTATACCTTTATGCAACATCATTGGGACGAATAATAATGGCCATTGGCTTCATAGCTCCAGGAGGCTACTAGAGAGCTGACTGCTGGACTAGATGAAACTTTGATTGGATCCAGCATGCCTTAGGTCATTTCAAATATACCAGCATCCCAATTAGAAACACATTGTGAGCCCAATTCTATGTATGTCTACTCAGAAATCAGTCCCATCATAGTCAATGGGGCTTACTCCTAGGTAAATGTGGTTAGGATTCCAATCTGTGTGTCTGTAAACTCTTTTGATTTCAGGTGGTCTATTGTAGCACGCTTTCCAAACCTAGATGCATGATTGTTTTGTGACTCAGGTCAGTGACTGTTGAGCAGCCAACTAGAAAGAAACAAGGGTGTGGAGGAAAAGAGAGAGCAATATTTGTTCAATAGAAAACAATGCAAAAGACAAGGAGGTGGAATGTAAATACAGCCGACTGAATATCATAGTTATGACATAATGACATTCCTTTGGTCAAATCCTTTTGCTTCCAACCTGATAAACGAATTAAAAGGACACATTTTACTACTCCCTTGGCCTTATTATTTCATTAAAATCAGAGTTCTGTTTTCCCAAGAGGTTTGGGCCAAAATTTAGAGAAGGGTTCCAAGTGCTTATGTACAAGGAAAAGGCTGATGTGGTCAAGCTTTGTTAGCAGAAGAACAGATTTTTAACTGGCAAGGAGAGAGAGAGAGAGAGAGAGAGAGAGAGAGAGAGAGAGAGAGAGAGAGAGAGAGAGAGAGAGAGAGATGCCAGTTGCAGGTCCATTATGGCTAATGCTGAAAAACCTTCCAAACAGAATGTTGTCAACATCAGCCATCTGGGCATGTGCATAGCTGATGCGTAACTCAGCCAAATTACATTTCCTGGGGGTGTTGGGTAGTTTTTCCCCTGTCTGCTTTTGGCTGGTTCTTATTTTTCCCCTTTTCTTTGCTGTCTGTGGCACCTGTCTTTGTAATAAATTAAGTGTCCAGCCGCCTTCCATGAAACCCAGGGGAAAGAGTTGGAAGGTTACTGTATGATGACATGCCCTTTTGACAACAGCATTGCGCATGAAACAGTCACTCATTAAAATCTATTAATTTTTATGGTGGAAACCGATCCATGATCCTCAGCCAGGGTTTTTTTTTTAAAACAGTCATTTGTATTACACACACACACAAACATATGAGAGAGAGAGAGAGAGAGAGAGAGAGAGAGAGAGAGAGAACAAACTAGTACTGGGTTTATTGAATACATATATTTATTAAATGGTAAGAATACTCTTCATATTGGAAGCAATTATAAAATGTTCTGCCACGATCATCTGTTTTTTGGTTGCCTGTAAAATAATAGCAATGAGCTCCTTCTTGTTTTGGCTCAAACTAATCCGCTCAGTGGTAGTCGCCATGCACCTATCCAGGGCTGCATTTCCTCTATACTACAGCATTAATCCACTTTCAGTGCTTTCAAATTTAAGAAAGGGGGTGTAACTGGGCATCTTGCCCTGGGCCCAGTGCCAGCTCTCACTGGCACCAGTCTGAGACAGGAGACAGGAGGGTTTCCCCTCTTCAGATCCTTTAAGCATCAGTGCCAGGAACTGAATCTGGAACTTTCTGTTCTGCCATTGAGCTATGGTCCTTTTCCTGGTATCATCTACCCAGAACGTCCCTACCGCAACATTTTTGAAATTGAAATCAGAGCACATCTTCGGTGCATGTTAAAGGAAAGAAGAGTTAGCAAATACAAAAGATGCAAGAAAAGCGATCTTGATCAGTGTTGAAAACTGGGCAGTGAAAATTGAAGTTGCAAATCTGCAGCTTGTTATGCCGAAAAAGCCACACTTCATCTGCTTCTATTAATTATGTAATTACGAGGGTGCCTGTGGTTTATTAAAAGTACTTCCAGAAATGATAAAATGGCTGGTAGTAAGATGAGAACTTTTCTTTGTAACCTTTCTCTTTTTACTGGATCCATCATCAGAGTGGCTTAAACTTTGCACTCGCTTCCCCGTTGTTCTTGAGTGTTTGCATGAACTCAGTGAACCTTGACACATGTGCCGGTGTTTATATTTACACAGGCTGCTCTGCAAGTTCTCTGTTTGTCTTGCCACCACATCTATATGGCTTGGCAGGAGCCCTGCATCTTGGTTTCGGCTGCATATAAATCAGCTTCCCCCCATCCACCAGTGTTTCCATGAATTGATCTTTCCTGATTTTCCCCCCTGAAAAGTCAGTGTTACATAATCTGCTGTTAAACTTCCACATTCTGGGATATCAAAACCTCCATGCTAGTGTGTGTCACACTCCAAGTTAATCATGACTAAATCCACTGAAAACAATGGGATTTAAGATAGTCAGGTTTCCAAGGCAGTGCTACATGTTATAGCTAAGGATGAAAACATTGACGTGACTCTGGCATTTTCTGCAGCAAAGTATTCTACTAGAATATCCATATGCACACATCTTAAGTACCTGTGGATATGCATCGGAGAAACTTGGGCAAAGCACATTTCTCAGATGTGTATATATAATGTATAAATTGTTTATAATTAGACTACTCTAAATTTCAGAGATAAATTTTTGATGGATGTGAGTTTGGATGTTTTCTTAGCAGGCCTACTGAAAATACTTTCTGGGACCCTAGATTTAAAGGGGCTCATCCCAATCAGCCCACATCTTATGGACATAAATTCAAGTATATGTACTGAAGAAAAAAATAGAAGGAAAACAAGCACTTGTATGTAGTGCAGGTGATTCCACCCACCGTTGTTCTTAGTATACTGCCCCAAGACAGTGGTTCCCAAACTGTGGATCATTGGGCCGGGAGTGGGTCATACCCCAACTTTTGGTGGTTTATAAAACTTATAGGGTAGGTTAGGATATAGCAATTAAGGGTTAAACAACCTGCTACTTAGGGAAGCACTCCTGCCAGATCACCATTATAGCCACAAAAACATGAGCATCTGGAAAAGTGACTTTTTGAAGGTGGGTCCCATTGCTGAAATGTTTGTGAATAACTGCTCCAGAACAAGGCTGTGATGGACATGATGGGAAAATGAAGTTGCTCTTTCTTCAGTCATCCCAGTTCCTGCATGTCTCTCATCCTGCGATCTGAGTTTTTAAAGAAAGAGTACTTATGTAGTTTCAGATATATACAATTTTGGCTTCATGATCCAACTTCAGAACGTAAACCTCACATGAGATTTAGGCTGACTGTATTTCTTCCAGAATTTATAACTGATGGTACATATACACAAGTGTCTGAAGAGCTGTGCACATGGTATCTTGAAAATGGGTCCCAAATCCACGGATCCCTTATCTGTAGATTGATTGATTGATTCTTTTATTTAAGGGATTTATACCCCACCTTTCCCATGCCACAGCAAATGCCTAAGGCAGCTTACACAGCTTTTATTCTTTTGTCCTCACAATAACCCTGTGAGGTAGGCATTTGTTCTACTGGCTGCTTGTATAACGTTTTTCTTCCAGATGGAATACTTCATGGCATGGTCATCACATTAAGCACTATGAATACTTATCCACAGATAGGGTCCAGGCAGTCCACCCTAGCAGATGCACCTTCTCAGGAGGAGAGGGGAAATATCAAATTAATCTTTGCATGCAAATGGCAAGATACAGATACATGGTTCTGTTTATTCCAGAGGAAGAGCTTTATTTTTACCTCTTTCCCATCTAGAAAAAGCACTGGTATAAGTCCACTGAATTCACATGAAAAAAGTTTCTCTTTGCAAGCATGAAAACTAGTGCTGTGTTACAAAACCAATGGTGCCATTTAAAGTAAACTTCTGTTTCAACTTATGTGACCATTTTTATTTGCTTATTATATTTATTTGCTTATTATATTACTTGCCATATATATTTGCTTATTATTTATTTTATGTGCTTTTTTATTTTATTTTATTAGATAGCTTAATTGTATTCTGATTGTGTTCATGAAGTTCTCCGGATCACACTGTTTTGGACAGCAACATCCAGAAGTTGAGAACTCATTCCAGACATTTTCGGTCACGTCATGCTTCCACAGCAAGAGCCAAAATGCTCCCTTCTGATCCCTGCAAGCTTGAACCAGGTGTTTTATATACATCATCTAAAAAATAAGAATAAAAGGAATTGTTTGTTATCTCTGAAAAGACAGCACTTTACATACAGATTTTATAAAAACCAATGAAACAGCATAATAGCAAGCCTGAAGTGCAGATGCCTGTAAAACATTTTATGACACAGAAGCTGAAAAAGAACTTTTGTAAGAATTACCGGATGTGGTGGGAATTTTAGAAGGCCATAGAACTGAGCAGGATGACATGGACCATCTAGCCTCACTCCCCCTTTCCCTGAGGCAGGAAACCCTATACTTGAAGACTGCAGAATGTCTTACTTTAAAAGCTTCTTTTTCCTTAATTACCCGGAAGGGAGGGAGGGAGACCTCTTTGACTACTGATCCCTTGTACCTGCTGTCTTGCTTCCTTTTACTGTCATCCTTACAGGCCTCTGGTGTTCCTAGCAGTTGTTCCACCTATCTTGCAATGGTGTCTGTGCTTCCAGTTAAAATAATGGGCTGACTGCATAGAGGCAAATTTGTGAATGTTAAACCAATCATGAGAATAGGGAATGACAGTTTGCTTAGGGTTTCTTAAGCAAAGTTTCCTAAGGGTTTCCTTATGGTTTTTTTTTTTAAATTGATATCTGGAAGGAAATATGATATTCTTGCATGAATGCACTTCTATTAAAGAGTGGGAACTTTTTGATGGTTGCTGCTTGCTAGCACTTAAGCAAAAGCTTGGGATGACACAAATAACAGAGCTGGAGTTGGATAGGGTTTTTTATAGTAAGAAAATAAATTTTACAGGGAATGAATGAATGAATCAGTCAATCAATCAATGTCTGAGCCAAACGGATAGCAAACATAGCTTGACCATAGATTCCATGAAACCATATTTTTGTTAATATGGACAGCAGCAGATGAAGTGGAGATGCAACAGTTTTTAAAAGGAAATCATTTTGTAAATAGAGTATAGCTGACCTTTGGGATAAATGCTATGTGGTAAATGCCAACAATATGATTGGGCTTTAAAAAACAAATCATCAAGCCCTGAAACACAACTTACAGAAGGAAGACCCACTGAATTCAGTGGGACTTCCACACAAATATTTCCTTTCCTACTCCTTACTTAGGCTGCAATCCTAAAGACACTGTCCTGGGAGTAAGACTCATTGAACACAGTGGGGCTTACGAGTAGACATGGTTAGGATTGTGCCCTTTGTAAATAAATTTATAAATAATAAATTTGGTAGAAATCATTTAAAAATGGAGAGGACAAGCATGTCAGCCAAACTTTCACAAGAAGTGATTGGAAGATGGTTGGAAGATGGAAATGTTTTTTGGTGGACGTGGTACATCCTTCCATTGAGGAAGGCAGTCATGAAGATCTAGATCTCATCATAATAACGGTACATTTGTTCCATTGCTCCAAAAGCCTCTGTTGTCCCAATGGGTCTACTCAAACTTTTGCTAGTGAATTTGCTGGTACAAATCCAAATGCCCTGACTAGGTGGATTGAGGTCGGGGAAGGGGGATAGGATAAAGGTGGAGCTATAGCCTTCAGAAACCATCTCCTTTCTGTTCCCAACATTCCCCAACCCTGTCATGGTACCCTTGTTATATTAACCCTAGTACCATTCTGCCAACCCCTCTACCCATGCCACATTATCAGCACTGGGGTTTCCGCAACGCTCACTGTTGCTGGATGCTATTGATCACTGTTGGCAGTGGCAGCCAGGCAATGCTATATGACACATCATGTTTGCTGTAAAACATGATGTGTTGCCAGTTCTAATGATGCAGCAGGCCTATAGGATTGGGCAATCAGTACTTCACAAAGAGAAATTAGGCCAGCAATGGAGTTCTTTACTGAACTGGGCTCAATTTGATAATCCCTTTTTTCTTTTTACCCATTCAGAAAAGGCTACTATGAATGGCGGAAAGCAGATAACTTTTAATTTGGTCCTTTAAATACGGTTGCCAGTTTCCCAGAAAAACCGTGTGGTATCTGGTCAGGGTCATGACCCGGCTAGAACCCAGGAACTGGCAATCTTGCAGGCAGTGACAATCACTCCCTGCAGTTCCTCAGCTCAGTGCCAGCTGATCAGCCTGGGGAACCTCTACGTATGTGCGTGCAGGAGGTGGTCCCTCCCCTCACATCAGCCTCATGCTGAATGGAGGGACCCCCACCTGTGTGCGCGCGAGCATGTAGCACAGATGTTCCTGTAAGCACCAGCCTGATGCTGTGGAGAGGAACCTCTGCTTGTGCCTGGATGGCACATGGGGTAGCCCTCAGCCTTAGAGTGACATTGAGGAGAGGGACTGCCTCTTGCACATGCACCAGCCAGGCGCATGAACAGAGGTCCCCCCTCCTTGGACAAGGGACTCTGCACATGCACTTGCCAGCGTATGCAGTGGGAGGTTGCTCCCCTCAATGGCAGCCCAGTGCTGTGGAGAAGAACTGCCTCTTTCTGGGACAAGTGGAGAGGCATTGGGGACTTTGTCCTGGATTCCCCTCCTTTTGTCCCACCCAGTTTAACTTTAAATCAAGTATGATAGCCAGATGGTGTAGTAAGTTAGGGAGTTGGTCTGGGACCTGGAAAATTCAGGTTCAATTCTCCCCTCAGCCTGAAGCTTGCTGGTTGACCTTTGGCCATTCAGCATTACCCACCTCACAGGGTTGCTGTGAGAACAAAAGGATAAATGCTTTGTAAGCCATCTTGCACATTTGTGTAGGCATGGGAAAGGTAGGTTATCCAAAAGGTAGGTTATCCATTAAATCCAAAAATACGGTAAAAAGAATAGTACAGCTTCCTAACTGAGCTGGATATTGCCACCTCTCCAAAAGTCATCTTCTTGGAAAATGGCTGTTGTCTGACAAAGGAATTTGGTGTTTTGCAAAATGGCAGAATGGTTTTCAGTTTGCCTGCCCACATCCCATTTCTAAGCATCTGTGGAAACCTCTCTCGGCATTCACTGGAAAGCAGGGCTGTTCATCTCAACTGTAACAGCAGGAAACATGTTTATGGCTTTCTGTTGTTCCTGTTTGTGCTTTTTATGCAGCCTCTATCATATTTTATTAGAGCACTTTAACAAGGCTTCTGGGGGTAAGTGCAGAAAAAATGCAGCTGAATGCGTGAGAGAGAGAGAGAGAGAGAGAGAGAGAGAGAGAGAGAGAGAGGGTTTTGCTGCAGTCCTATCTACACTTTCCTTGGAGGATGCCCCATATAGTATAATGGGACTTACTTCTCAGTAGACATGCATAGATGTGGGCTCAGACAGTGCAATCCTCTCTTGCACTGCAGCAGGCTGGTGGTTAGCCTCCATGTTTGGGGGGCTGGTGCTGCTCCACCCTGGGGAGGGGAGGTTACTCCACTACCCCAAGGTAAGGCTGCAACAGCCTCTATAGGTCTACTCTCATTTAAGTATGGTTCTGCTCAGTGATGGGATTCAAAGAAATTAACAACCGATTCTATGTACATCTGGCAGCCACTTTTAAATGGCTACTTTGAAACTTTATATGTCCTATCTCTCATTAACAACCTGTTCTATAGAGTAGGTGCGAACCTGCTGGAGCCCACCACTGATTCTGCTCACCTCTGGAGGTGGACTAAATGTGAGCAGATTTTCCGACCCTGAGAATAAGGTTGAGATATGACCGAAGGTCATCTTTGGGCCCTGCCCCTGATCTCCTCACTTCCTCCCTCCCTCTGCTTGACCTCCACCTGCCCCCTCCATTCTTATCCCTACTCTGGAATGTCCCCTCCTGCCACTTTCCCACCCTCCCTGTCCACAGACTAATTACACGTTGTGTAAAGAAATATTTTTTGTCTTTCCTAACTCTTCCAATTTTCAGTTTTGGTACATGTCCCCTAGTTCTGGTGTTCTGTGAAAGTGAAAGGAGCATATTTCTATCCACTCTATCCATCCCTTGCATTATTTTGTAATGTCTCAGTCAAGTCCCCCCTCAGGTGCCTCTTTTCTAGACTGAAGAGCCCCAAACTCTGTAGCCATTCCTCAAACTGGAGGTGTCCCAGACCATCAAACATTTTAGTCACTTTCCTCTGAACCTTTTCCATTTCCTCTGTACTTTATCCTTTTTGAGATGTGGTGACTTCCTTAGGTGTTAGGCACATAAGGTGTCTTGAAGTATCTGAAAATATCTGCTTATGTCCCTGTTGTGTGATCAAGATTGTGTAGGTGTTTGCATGACCCCAAAGCATAATAGTCTCAGCTGCAACTGCTAATGTGCTCATGGAGCACAAATGGATGGTTTGGAAGGGTGGGGATCCATGACATTTAAGCCAGTAACGCTAGCAGAAAATTGTAAAACCAACATAACAAAATAACAATAATGAGGCAGCTTCCCTCCTGAGGCAAATTGTATGTTTTGGGGTAGAGGATTTTCTTTGTAGTCACAGCATAGGGATACATGGTTCAAAAACCTCTCCCCATACTGTAGTCCAAGTCCATCCTTCTGCAGCTACCATTGGAAAGAAAAAGGCAAACAATATGTTTCTATGTAGCGTGTAGTTTGGACTGTAGTGTGGCATTTTACAGAACAACATGACGTTCCCTTTTGGAATTTCACAACTGTAGGTTAGCTAGAGCCTACAATATTATGGTATTATCTCCTCTATTGGTGCTATAAAGGATGGGTCTTCTGAAAATGGGTCTTTTTTATACCATTGTTTTTTCAACCTTAGAGTTACACCAGAGTTCTGTCAACCCCCTTTGGGGTTGCAAAGCCACAATTGTGGGGTTACAGCAACTTACAAAAATAAAGTTGAAGATCATGGACTACAGCACCACCAAGTTAAGGTGCCTAATGTACTCTTTTAGATACCAGGATATTATGTCCCAGTCCTGCTTGGTTTTTAGCAATTGTACTAAAATAGCTTGTGCTAGTGTCAGGCTTCATGGTAATTTTTCTGTTGTTTCTAATATTTGTAATAGTTGTATCTAATATTTACAGCGAATAGTGCAGAGAATGTATATCAAAGGTGGAAAGAGGGTGACAACAGGGACCGAGACGTAATAGATAGGGTCATGAGAGGAGATGTGGAGTAGTAGTGAGGTCCCCAGTCTCATACTTTATATACCTGGTTATGGCACCAAAAAAAGGTTGAAGATCCCTGCCCTACACCTCAAGGACAGTTTCCCTTTCATTAAGCTTTCTTCTCTGAGAAATAGACTTTTATATTCCTGTGGGTCACATATTGTCCTATTTTGAAAATATTGCAACTGTCTTGTAAGCAGAGGGGTTTGCTCAACATCCAAAGCCCACGATTCCTTCCCTCATCAGACTTCATTGTGAAAATTGCAAGTGGCATATTTTCCCCAGTGTTGTCCCCATTGGAAACCATAACATTTTAGGATCTCCCAAGGGGTGGTGAGGGCAAGCAGAGCTTAACATTTGTGGTGCCACATGTGTGAAAATGTCACCTCAGCCAATGAAACATGGTGGCTATTGTCACTGTATACCACTGGGTGTTTTGTTACTCAGTCTTGAAGAGAAAGCTGGGCAGTAAATGAAACAAAGCTAGATTTGCAGCTAAGGAAAGTGCTGACCCTGGGAATCATAGGCTTTCTGGTCTGTCAAAGTATGGAGTCAACCATATTTCCAGATTCTTTGCCCTTCCAGGTGCAATGTGTGACCTTCAGTGTGTCACTCAACCCTAGTCTGCCCAGCTGGAAATTTAAGTGAATAACAGTCTGGAGAAGGCTGAAGGGGGAGGAAAAAACACTGGAGTTCCTCCACCCACCCACCCCCTGCTAACCTTTAAGTTTGAATTTAAAGATCCATATAATGAAATGTAAAGGAAAATGATTTAGGGTTCAATTAAGCCAGATGAGAAAATGCTGAAATTAAACATAAGAGTCAGTAAAAGCTAGTTTTTACTGTATTTTGTATTGCTAAGACCATGACTTATTAATTATGCAGCACCTTTAATACATGTAGTTTTCACACACATTCAAAGCCAAATTTCCTTATTTGGCATGCTATTTATGTGACCGGCAAATCCTTCTGCATGTTACTCCAAGTGTCTTTGTAGTATCAACATCTCCTTGGACATAAAGAAAAACAAATCCTCTTTCCACTTTAATTTGGGGCAATTCAGTCCAGTGCTGCAGTTTCATTGCAAGCAGAGGGCTTCAGCTGATGTATTTAATGTGACCTTCAATACAAAGTAAAAGAATCTACATCTTACAGCACCATCCCGCTTGTTTCACACCTTTCTGGGAATATCAGTGGTCAACCAGGATGACACATTGAACCCTTCTAGATGATGTACAAAGACCACTCACGTCAGAGGGAAGGAATCAGACTTTGAATTAACATGTAAAAGGGAAGGGTGTCAGTATTCTACATGCAGTGAAATCTCCCCCTCAATAAAAGAACATACAAACATGGGAAAAAAACCCCTACACTTGTGATCTGAAGTCATGTAATCCAGGATACACTTTTTCATGTGATTGTGTGACTTGTATTAAGTGGTTTCTGATGTCATGAAGTGACATAGCTTCAGAGCTTAATTCCTGTCTTTCAAGTTGGTTCCATTAACTTGGCCCAAAACTAGCCTTTCTGTTCAATCTTGATGGCTTATGCATACATTTTCCAAGCAAAATTTTAATAATTTTGCATAATTTTGTTTATCTTACCCCAAAATAAGGAAATTATCTTTCCTTAAGATACTTGCTTAGTCCTTAGAGAAGCTCTTGAAGCCTTCAGCCATTAGGATTTTTAGCAACTTAAAAGACAGGATTGGCATAACAAATGTCTTCATCATTGTCTTCTTTGGGAATTATTTTCATTGTTGGAAATTATTTGTTGGCTTTTAAAAAGAAAGCAGGCCCTGTTTTCCATATTTTCCTTTTCAAAAGTAATTCCCAGACAGTAAAGCATTTTCACTGCATAGCACAGCTTGGGATTCTGGATTCAGCCATGTGTTTGGGAGAGATAATGTAGACGTAAAAGAAAGTGTATCAAAGGCATGCCAGATTGGATTCACCTCTTAAGCTGCCAAACAGCTGCCAATGCTGCTGTGGACTGGGGATATAGCCAGGCTCCTCAGAGTGGGCTGACATGGTAGAGTGGGGAGTACACAGAGATATCACAAGTGGAAATTTATACCTGTCCACCCAAGCAAGAATTTTCTGTAGATGTCCCACTGTGTTCTGCTTCCTGCATGCATATAGATCTGGCTGTCCAGTTATCAAACATTTTTAGGCTATTGACCAATGGTGGGAATGCAACCTAAGTAGCACTAACAGTTACCAGCTGGTACATCAGGATGCAGACAAAAGCTATTAGCAAACTCTGGATGTTAAGAAACGGCAGTGACGCAGGGTATCAACATGTTTCTGGGAATCTGTAATGGGATATGAAGCTTTTCAGTGTAGCTCAGTAATGGGTATTTAGCACAAGCCAGTCATAATAAATGAAAAGTATCCCTACATTTGCTTATTTAGTGGACTGACAGTCCTATTGTCAATATAAGAAGTAGGAGAAAGGATCGCTTCAGAAGCAGACAGTATGAAATTCGTACTAGGAATGTATGGACATAGAGCATAGATGGCCAAGGCCATTTTCACACATGATGCTTCAAGGAATTGATTTTTCCATTCATTTATATATAGATTAGATGAAAAACCTGCATTGGTTGGCAAGCACATCTTTGTCACAAATGCATTCCATTTTCTTTTCCACATAAAATGCAGCTGTTAATGTAAAAAGACACTGAGGGTACAATCTTAACCAATAAAGGCCAGCACAACTCATCCATTTCCCCATTCCTGCAGTGGCATGAGAAAGCTGGCTCATGTCTGTGTACTTGCCTAACCTCCTCCCCCCCATCTCCTCTCCCAGGAGTGGTGCACACTCCAGGCCAGCACAGGACTTGTGCCAGTATCACCAGCGGTTAGGATTGTACTGTCAAAGACAATTTAGGAGTCATTGAAAGGTTCTAGAATTGTAAACTGATTCATATTTTGCTTATTTAGTATGATGGCAGAAAATTGGCACAGGGTATCTCTGAGGCTGTGGGTGGCGCAAGTGGTTAAGATACTGTGTCTCCGTTAACCAGTAGGCCAGGGTTCAAGACCCGGGTCCCCACAAGACAGGGTGAGTTCCTGTCCTTAGCCCAGCTCTGCGAGGCAGCTGGAACCAATAGTATCAGCTCTGCCGTTCCTTTGGATTATTCCAGTGGCGTGGAGAGGGGGAGATTTGCTGCTTGGGTAACAGCTTATTCTCCATATTAATCTACCCAGGCCTTCGTGCTTCGCTTACAGAGTCAAGCACAATACCATAGTCTTTTGAGACTGATGGATGCCAATACTATGTCTGAGGCTGTGTGCTTTTCACACCTTTGCCATAAACTCATTGTATGTTCTCAGACAACCAGTGTTGTCTCTACTCCTAAGCACCAGTCTTCCAATCTCCAGTGTGGGGAGAGTAACACAGGCTCACGCTGCAGGTCTTTTGAAAGGATAAGATGATAAATATGTGTTTCATTGAGTTCAATGGGACTTACTTCCAGGAAAGTGCTCTTAGGATTGTAGTCTGTTTTGTATTGATAAAGTTTTGGGTGAAGTTGATAAGGAGATGCTGCACTCTGAGACACCCCTTGCATGTCACCTGGTGTGGGCCACACCTCCTGCACCTCTGTAGCGATGCCATTGCATGTCATCTGTTCTGAGATGGTGAGAAATAGAAAGGAGAGCTTCAAGTCATGTTTTATGTGATTCACAAATTGGGGAGAATGATACAGTTGTTCTTAATGATACATTAGAAATCAGTGTATGAACTTCTCTAGAAATTGGGCAGCTCTCAAGACAGCAGTTGCAACAATTTCCAATAGGGGTGACTCATTATAGCCATTTATAAAAACTTTCATGCATCAGCTGCTTCAATGATGGGATAGTTCAAATAATCACTAGGGTTCTCTTTAGCTCCTCTTGGCTTGGCACAGAACAAAGATTTTGGTGTTTGTAAATAGCAAAGAGATACAATTCTCCACTTGCATTTTCACTCAGTTTCAGGTTTCTAATAAAAGGCATCTGATCCATCACATTTTTTCATAGATGAATTAGCCAAACAAGAAAACAAACTAGGCAAGTCTGCTGTTTCATTTGACATGCTTAAAAGGGATGGGAAGGGGGGGATGAGTGCAAGAAGGAAAAGAAGGTTTTTGTCCGCCTATATGTGTTCCATGTGTTCTTGGGAACCAGCAGAGAGAACGTAACACTGTGTCTGAACAGTCACACTGGGAATCTTTCACCCTGGTTTATTCTGTTTTCCTCAGTCCATCAACAGTCTCTTCCTGGTATCTTATTATTATGCATAGGCTGATGGGATCTATCTCAAGCTCCCTTTATACACAATTGCTTAGAGATTTGTCTCTTTGGCCCATTGTTCTTGCTTTGGTAAAAACACATTGCACAAAACCCTCTAGATAGAAAAGAATCCTAGAGTTGGAAGGGACCTAGTAGGTCATCTAGTCCAACCCCCTGCCTGTAGCAGGAAATCCTCCTAGAGCATCCCCGACAGGTGCTCGTCGATACCACATAAATGCAAATTTGTATACATTCATTCTTGCTTTGTCTGCACTATGACCAAAAAATGTACACTTTGATACCTTGCCATTATCCAAGGCCATAATCCATCAGCAAAAGAGCAGGTCAGAGAGACGTTCTTTCACAATAGGAGTTGGCAAACTAACATCCCACTCTGAACGATAGACTAGTTCTGTGATCCAGCTGGTGTAGCCTCCATTGCATCAAATGCAGGACTAGAGACTGTTGGAGGTCCCCTAGGGGGCCATTTGTTACCCAAGGTGAAGCCCGTGCAGGTTCCATTGGGCCTGTTGGATCTGCGCCAGTGACATTTCTGTAGCAAATTTTGACCATCCCATGTTGGGCTTTCAGGCCCAGTGGGGGGATGAGGTGGTAGAACAAAAGGCGACATCAAAACCATTCCATCTTTGTCAAAGGACGAAGGTCCAGGCTCTTAAAGTGCATAGATGCAGGTAGCCAGATGATTCCTCTTCAACTATAAGTTAGCTTGTTAATTTGCACACCAGAAATTTTTTAACAAATCAGTTCACTATGGACAGTGGCTGTCTACATGTAGGGGGCCTTGCTATATGATTTACAGACATTCCTGTCCTATAATTTTATGAGGTTGTTCTTCACGGTCATTTGAAACTTTCCTTGAGTTGGAAGAATCTCATTCTTAGGTAGATTCCATCGCAAGCCTCTAAAACAGCAGGAATGTTTTATCTTCCAAATGTTGTCTAAGATCACATATTTTTTTTACAGTTGCTGCTGATTCACACTGATATATTTCTTTCAAAGTTGCTGTTCTGAAAGAGAAGAGACAGTGGAAGATCAGTCCAGGTCTGGCACCACAGAACCACCTCCCTATGCATATACCACAGCATCACTCTATCACCATGATGCTCTAGGTAAGGGGAGAAAAAACTTCAGATTCTTCATAATCCACTGCTGGTGCAACCTACTTCTTGTCACCTAATTGTTGAGTCTAGGAATATCATACACATTTACAACCAGATGTTACCCAAATCTCCATGTTGTGATGTAGTGGTATTGATGTGGTGTCCATTTAATCATGCAAGGGGATTTCAGCCTTGGGAGGCCTTCTGAATGTAAGGGAACATTTGTTCTCTTCCTTCGGGTTAGCTCCTGCTGGCCCAATGGGTCAAACATGTCCTAACAAAATCACTGGCACAAGACTCAATTGACCCTTGAAGGAGGATCAGGTGCAGAATGGGGCTTAGCATTCAGTGTTGCCACTGAATCCAACCCATTCATAGGCCTGATCTGTCCAACATCCTGGCCCCATCTCCCTATTTCTCCCCCTTTCCAACACCTTCCATAACCTTACCTGAAGTGATCACCGCATGGACCTAGCCACTTGCGACATCTGGTGTCTGCCTTAGCTTTGCCGCATCCATTGCCCATGTCAGTCCTCCTGGCCCAACACAGGATTTCTTTACGATATAGCCAGCCCAGAGTATACTAGCCTATTGGTGGGGCTTCTTACTTTACCAGAGGAAAGTTAAAGGAATGGTGGTTCCTGTGGCAGTTTAGGATTGGACTGTAACCCTCCCCAACAATAACTTAGGCTGCAATCTTAAAGACACTTTCCTGGGAGTAAGACCCATTAAACACAATGGGGCTTACTTTTGAGTAGACATGGTTAGGATTGTGCTCTAAACCAACTTAGCAGGCATGTATAAAATAAATAAATGATAGGCTCCCAATGAATGCCATTTACCATCCTTCATTTGGGAGGCCCAGCAAATATCTCGTGTCTCCGACCCGAGGGCTGAAATATTTGTTCCTTGTTTCACAGATTAAATCTCTAGAGCTTTTTGTAATATTTTCCAGCCTTTCTAAGGTGTCTGCCTTAATGAATAAGGAAATAAGAAGACAGACTGACTCCATAGGCCTGGGAGAGATTGGTTACCACTTACATCACTCAATTGATGAGGGCCCAGACAGAGTGGAAGAAAGAAACTAAGCAGGGATTAATCAAACCAGATTGAATTTGTAAACAAAGGTGGAGGGTGGGGGGATCATGTAACTATTTCCCAAGCATTGCCCATTGAGAGACATCAACAGGCAAGCAGGCAGTGAAAACAGCACACACAATGAGATTCTTAAGAGCCCTCATCTCCAGTGGGCTTTCTTTCTCCCCTGCATCATCCACTGAAATGGCTTGTGCACAGGGACAGGAAGGGAAGAGTCAGCAATCACTTTTCTTAAAAAAGTTTAAAACCTAACTACTATACACAACTTTTTCCACCCCATGATTATGAAATATATGCATGCCCATACTGCATTTATGTCCTGACTTCTCCCCTCCTCTCCTATTTCTCAACTTGGATGGTGGGGCGGCAGGTTGTCCAAAGATGGTGGTACATGAGCATGCACACCTGTAAACTAATATGGCTTCACTTAACATAATTCCCGCTCCTGGGAGGGTCCGATCTAGATGATGGATGTGACATGGGGAAATCTGGCCGGCCTGTTACAGGGGCCTGTCACCAGGATGTTGCTTCATGCAGCACCTGGGTCTCAAACCACTGATCTGCCAATCATCAAATCAACAGGCTCAGTGCCTTTAACCATAGAGCAACAAGGGGTTCCTAATATGGCTTACTGGTCAAGAAAGTTACTGTCTGAAACAGCTGTTAAATAAATTGTTCCTTCTAGATGGCAAACCTTTGCATTCTTTTTAACAAACCTAACATATTAAAAAGACAGCACATGCGTTACTTGTAATGTATAGTTTGCCCCTACGCGTCCCAAAATTATCACAATGGTAAGCACAATGAGATTATACAAAATCCAGTGTTAAACCAGCAGTTTTGCTTTCCAGGAATCCAAAATTTTGGTGACCTTTCTCATGAGACATTTTGCTGTTTCTATCCTCTGTCATATTCTTTCATTCTTTCTGACAATGTGTTGGTACAGGTATTGGCTAAAGTTGTACACTATGTGGCTGCTTGTTACATGGTTCAGACCTTTCCAAGGGAAGCTTTAGATTACCATAATATTATTCTTTCCACTCTGTCCACCACAATTTGACAGTACTCATTCACAAGATATAATGAGACCCTATAGAGATGGAGCATCCAATCTAGCGCTGATGTGGTAAATAACCTAACCTAAGGGAAGAATGTGAATGAGTTCAGGATGTGGTTGCCATTAAAAAAGGCTAGTTGTGATCCAGCCAGGCATTTGCAGATTCACATCTCCCCCCCAGCACAATTTTATGAAGGATGTAAAGTATGCCTTAATCTTGGATCAGGCATTTGCTGTCAAGTTAAGCCACTTTTATTCTGTATAGCCATTGCAAAAGAATAATTGTTCTACAAATAACAAAAAATAAACCTTGTTAATACGGATACACAGGTTGATATTACATTAAACCAAGAAATCAGCTAAAAGCAGGTTTCCCTTTAATTCAAAGGCTTTTCTCAATTTTTTGGCTGCCTCTGCAAAAGGGCTGTGGTGTGGTATAAACAATTTGATGTGATAGTGACAAATGATGTCAGATGGACACATTCCTGCTTTCCTTTTGCTTCTCCAGCTTCTAGTTATCAAAGAGATAACCTGGAACAGAGATTAAATCTGAGCAAGATCAGAAGGAGAAACATCATCACCTTTGTATTTCACAACATCTGTCAAAATTTTGCAAGATGTCAGCTGGTTATCATGTAAACTTTTTTCCCTCCAGAATGAATGCCAATGGACTAAAGAAAAAGATCAAATTTGGCTCTATGTAGATGAAAGGGAAGCATTTGATTGTATTTACCCCATATATGATATAACTATATGATATATACCTATATTATATAGGTATATCTCTACCTATCTCTACCTATCAATGACTGATTGCTGATACTAAAAGTTTTGAATGATACCAAAGCTTTGAGTTTTGAGACCGACGTTTTAACTGATGCCAAATGTTTCGAGTTTTCTGCAAAACCAAAAAGATATTTTTTGCTTGGTGTACTTACATACGAACCATTCAAAATCTATGTAGCAGCTACTGAAGTCACCCTACAACCTTCTGCTGACATACTTCCTTCAGCTTTTAGCTGCTGTTTCACATGCCAGAAGTTTCTGTGGGGCTTCTAGCCCCTGGCTCAAGTTCAGTATAGTGGAAGACTCCTTCAGTGTCATACAGTACCTCTGTGCTGGGTGTCATTCATCAGTCTTGAAGGAATCTTGCTGTGTACAGCCTGGCCCAAAAAATCTCGCTGTGTTGCATCAGTTTAGCTTGGAGCAAGGAGGGGTTTAGACCAGTAGTAAGTACTCGGGCATTTCAGCATGGGATCCCCTTTCAAACTTCTCAGGATGTGACATCACTATGATGCCAGAGCTACTCAGAAGTCTACTCAGAAGTAATTCCCATTGTATGCAATGAAACTTACTCCTAGGAAAGCCCAGTGCCAGATTCCAAGATGGCAGATCCCACCCTCTCACGATCCCCCTGATTCGAGGTCGCTACCCCCCTCCCCAAGGGGTTCCGGACTCCCATTTTGAACACCACCGGTTTAGACAGTGCTCTCTTCTGAGGGCAGAATTCCTGAGCTACTCTCTCATGTCACGGCTACTCCATTGTCTGGGGCAGCTGTTCTCAATGTTGGTCTTATGACACCTAGCAAGCCATGACATACTTCTGCTGCAAAGAAGGCCATTCATGGGTTAGGGGCAGCTTCTCCCTGAGGTCTTGGATTCCTCTCAGCCTAGCCTTCCCAGCGGACAATGGCACATTTGTCTACTCACGAGTAAAGCTGTGATATTGAGCACTTTCATTTTTCCATAGAGCTTAATGTATATTTTCTATTTTTAATTTCTTGACCATAACATTTGATAGGAAGGAGATATTTTAAAACTGATTTTTGCATTGGATTCTGCTCTTCAGTACAAATCCAATGAACATACTATAAGAGCCCTCACTGGATCAGGCCATTGGCCCATCTAGTCCAGCTTCCTGTATCACATAGCAGCCCACCAGATGCCTCAGGGAGTACACATGATATGTTCATCCAGGTCTGGCTAATGAATGGCTATGTATGTATGTATGTATGTATGTATGTATGTATGTATGTATGTATGTATGTTTGTATGTATGTATGTATGTATGTATGTCCAAATATGGCTAAGGGAGACCTCTGCCTGAAACTCCAGAACCATTCATGAAGCAGATGCTACTGCTTGTTTCAAGCGCCAAGGAAAGTGGCAGATTTGGGGTTGCTCCTCACCCATGCTAAGCTGTTTGGGAGGGTGTGGGCAAACCTATAGTAGGATCCGCAGGCAGATGAAAGAAGTTATGGCAATCTTATTTTATCCTCTTTGTTTTCTCTTTGCTCTCACCATTGCTTTCATCATTGCATGTGGATTGCTAAAAAAAATGCTTGCAGTAGCCAGACAACTGATGAAACAATACCTTGACAACTGGTTTTCCTAACAAGGAAAACCCTCATACTGTGCAGGTAGAAGTGGTGGAACTGGGTTTCTGTGCTGTATCAGAAAGGATATTGTGGGAAAAGTTACCAAGACAAGGTACCAAAATAATCAAGGGCTTCTTGAGAGCTCAGGGTGGGGAAGTAGTAGGTTATAGAAATATTTATATCTATAAAATTAGTAATTGCAAACAGTAGCTACCAAATTAGTAGGTTTTTAGTTTGGGCAAAAACCTGGTGAGGGAGTGAATCTGGAAACTGAGACTCAGGAAGAAAAGTTTACGAAATTAGCCATGGTTTGGAAAGAAAAAACCTCAAAAAGTCACAATATAGTAAGATCTCAATACCACCCAGAAAGACACAACATCTTAGGGAAGTTTAATAGGGTTAAGGACTCATTCCCAGCTTTGTTCTGTGGTTTGCCCAGCTAGGGCTGGAATTTCTGATAACAGACCCTGATTTAGAATCTAACAGCTGAGTGCTGTTCTCCCCTCCACCCCCACCGCTCCCCTCAATGAAGCAAGGCCAAAATCATTATTGCTTCACCCTGGAGTCTGCCATTGCTCCCCCTTCAGTTCACTACAGTCAGAGCAACATTGATCTATTTCCTCACCTTGCTCAGGGAGGTACAAGAACTCTTCACTCAGAAAGTGCAGAACCGTATGAGGAAGGGGCATGGTGAGGAGACAGAGGCTTTCTTTTGGAGGGGGGAATACATGCACTTGCAAGTGTGCCACACCAGAAGCAGTAAAAGTTTATCTTGGCTAGAACTAAGGCCTTCTTGAAACAAGAAATTTATATTTGGGCTTTTTAAATTGGGTATAACCCAATATGATAACTTATGTTGTCCCTCTTTATCTACTAGGTTCTGTTCTGGAACTTCACATGGATTTTAAAAAGCCGTGGATTTTTAAAAAATAGTGTAAAAATACATTTAAAGACCCACTTCCATGTTTTTTGCTCCTCCATTGCCCTTGTTGGAATAAGGTTATGACTCAATAGCTGAAGAGGTTTGATTTTGGGATGATATCAAAAATAACAGATGATACTAAAAATAACAGAATGTTTAAAAAAATAAAAAGTGAATTCCTTTATAAATGTTTTAAAAAAGCTTTTATCTGAGAGACAGTCAGCAATTTGAAGTACAAAGGGCCCAGTCTTTGCCTGCCTTATCTGAAGAATGGAATGCTGGTTGCATTGCTTGCATGACTGCCTTTCTACAACATTATAAAAACAGTTTTGCAGTGATTTGCAGCAAATAAATAAATTAACAGTATAAAAACTGTGATTTGCAATGACCATTTGTGTCAACTCAAGTTCGTATATAAAAAATCCATTTATCTATATACAGTGATACCTTGCTTAACAAGTGCCTTGCATAAAGAGCGAAAATTTCTGTGTAGTTTCGCTTTGCTTAAAGAGCATTTTTTGCATAAAGAGCGAAAATTTCTGTGTAGTTTTGCTTTGCTTAAAGAGCATTTTTCGCATAAAGAGTGCCCACTGGCTGGGCTCCCTGTCCTTCTCCCTGTCTCTCCCCAGCATTGGCTGGGCTGAGGGAGTGAGGACTTTCTCCGCCCTGCAGTACATGGAAGAGACCAGCAGGGAGAGCAGAAGAGCTGAAAAGCCTCTTCATCAGGGGAACAAAGATAGCTGCTCTTCTCCTGCAGCCAGAGAACTTGGTCAGCCCAGCCTATGCAGCCTCCATAAGGTAGGAGGGAATACTTCTGCACCCCCTCTGCAGCCCCCTCAAACAGACCCCTTGCCCCCAAGGAAGCCCCCCTGCCCCATTACAACCACCCCTCTGCCCCCCACTACCTTCCCTGCCTGCACTTTTCCTTTCCTGTGAGTAAGCCCCAGTGGATTTAATGGGGCTTGATTCTGAGTAGACAGCATAGGATCTTTCCCCTCTGCTGTTGCAGACTGCCTGTCTAGTTTGCATAGATAGATCTCACACACAGAAAGAGGTTCCTTGTGAAAGTTGCTCAGAAAGACACCAGTGACTCTTAGTGAAAGTCAGTCATCCTTGCCCATAAAGGTTTTTCTTTTCTTTTTTACTGTACAGAACATTACAATGTTTTATTACAGTAATTGTGGTCTGTATTATAGTGTTTTGAATTAAATTCCAGTGTTTTGTCATCATTTTTACATGCAGTTAATATTTTTATATGAATATTTTGGGGGTTGTAGAACCAATCATCTGAGTTTCCATTGTTTCCTATGGGAAAATCCGCTTCACTTAAAGAGTGTTTCATTTAAAGAGCATGCCTCCGGAACGAATTAAGCTCTTTAAGTGAGGCACCAGTGTATATAAAAGAGAAAAGTCATTGACTGACTGACTGACTGACTCATCAACGCTCTGCCAAAACTGCTGGGTCTAGAAGTGTGGAATTTGGGGTGGGTGTTCCTTCCATGACAGAGGGGTGCACTAAGAACCGGTTTTTGGAAATTCCAACCGGAAGGGGGTGAAAAGGGGCGCAACGCATTTTCCTCCCTATACTTTGCATTGAGAATTGCTGACTCATCAACATTCCGCCCCAACTGCTGGGCCTGAAGCATGGAATTCTGGGAGTTCCTTCTGTCACCTGAACTCCCACCAAGAACCATCTGGAGAAATTAACCCTTCAGGGGCTGAAAAGGGGGCAACGTGTTTCTGTCCTATACTTAACATGGGAGACTGAACAACATCCAGCCTATATGTTGTTCAGTGCCTGGTGCACTGGGGGGGATATTGTTCGGAGGAAGAGGTTGCACTCGGGAGGATGCTGCGCATGGGAGATGTTGCACATGGTGGGTTGATATGCATGGGGAGATGTTGCGCATGGGGAGATGTTGAACATGGGGAGATGGTGCGCATGGGGAGGTGTTGAACATGGGGGACTGATGCGCATGGGGAACTGATGCGCATGGAGAGTATAACTGTATACAGTTATATTGCAATAAGTCCAATGGGGCTTACCTCTGCAAAGATATGTATTGGATTATGCCCAGAAAACAACAGAAATAGAAAAATATACAGTTAATAAATGTAGGAAAAATGTTGAAATAAATCTGAATACAATCCTTAAATAAATTGTACCAAAGTTGTCATTAGGTCTGTGATTTTGCCGCACACCTTCAACCCTCTGAAGAACTGAGCACCTTTTTCAGCAGTTCTCATGCTAAATGGGTGGCCTCTTTTTACACAATGTGAAGGCAGTCAGAGTAAGCAGATCTGACATCTTACTCAAACAAGTGAGCCAAGCCACACCATTGAGAGAAGGCGAAACAACAGCTTTCCATGTCCCCAGAACAAGTTTGGAGAGAAAATTCTTCACTCTGCCAACATATGATAATTAGCTTGACTCTGAACATAAAATTAAATTCATCCACTGTGACTCCCAATTCCCTTTGAAGCAAGAGTGCACCTAAATCCAGCAATAAAATAATCCAACAATAAAATACTCTCTGATAATTTTTGCTTTTTAAATATATTTGCTATGCAGCAAATTCATTTGAAAGCTCTCCAGCATCAAAGACCAGGGACTTTGCCTTTTACCTGCACCAATCATTATTCTTTACAACATTGCAAAAGATTGTGGGCACCCAAACACAGATAAGGAGATTCCCTCCACCCATCTATGAGAATCTTCTATATACAAATGCAGACTGACTGCATTTTGTTTACAATGGGGAGGGGGAGAGGGATCACCCACTACGTATTTTTCATGGACTGCATTTGCCCTGTTCCCCTTCATTAAAGTAAATATGATTAAATTTCAGACTCTTTTTCAGCAGAGGGTGAGGGAGAAAGCCACACACTTAGATAATTTCCATATAAATCCAGCTTGGTCCCCGATCCCAAGCCACATCACCACCCCTGCCACCACACCACCCACTAGTCATGCTCCACAAAGAGAAGTAGAAGCAGGAAAAATGCCATGTGCTTTTTTGATCTGCTGGATGGAGCATGACCAATTATCCATAGCCAGTCAAAGTCCTGGAACAAGAGGAATTGAGTCTAGATCACGTACACTTCCAACAGCTGAACAATCAAGGAGACTGTGAAAGCTGTGGGGTTGGCACATCGGAGAGCATTTAAAGTTGCATTAACAAGATGAAGTGATTTCCTCATAGGGGATGAAGAGGGTGTCTGTTATCTGGCAGGAGACGCACCGGAGATGTCCTCCCACCCAAGAGACATGTCAACATTGGTTATCTAAGTGGCACATTCTTTTCTATAGCGGTGAAGAAAGAAATTGATTGTCTTTTTAAAAAGCGACTGGGAGGCCACAAAAGATGCATTGTTTCCAAATGAGTTGCTTGGGGGGAGGAGCTGGGTGGTTAGAGGTAGGGGGCTGAGTTTATACCATCATTTTGTCTAATTACTCCTGATGTTTTCCTTGTTGTCATGTGGCCTACTACAAAGGCAGCTGCCAGTTTATGTCCCCAAAAGCAGACTAAACTGTTATGCTTACAAGTCCATGAGGTTTGGTTTTCTTTTGTCCTTGCTCCCCCCATCTGACTCCCGCCTTTATGCTTTCCAAAGTACACACAGTGACTGCCTCCCCAGGGCCCTGGATAAGGCTCATGACTGACAATTTGGCCCAACGCTATGAATATAGGTCCTATACCAAGGTACATCACAGCAACTTATTCCTAGTGGACATGCAATTCATATTCACTCTGGTAAGATGTCTGAAAATCCAATTTTGCAGGACTCTGGCAAAGGACCCTGAAATAATAAAGTCTGACATGCAGATTTCATAGTCAATTCAATGCAAAATTCACAGTTTTGGAATGTCGGTGCAATATTTTTTACATATTTGTTTCAGATCTGTTGGAATCTTTAGGAAACCATGTCAAAAATCATAATCAGTGTTTCATGTTTTCTTGAAGGAAGGAAGGAAGGAAGGAAGGAAGGAAGGAAGGAAGGAAGGAAGGAAGGAAGGAAGGAAGGAAGGGAATTACATACAAAATTATAATTTTCAGAATTGTTTAAAGATGTGCATACCTAACCTCCAAAATTTTTATACTGGCTCCAACTTCGGGCCAAAATCTATCCCAAAATTTTTGAAATTTCATTCAGTGTTTTTAAAGCTTGACTATTGTACTTTGATATCTGGAAATACAGTAGTTGCATGCTCACCCAGTCACTCTGCTAAATAATTTGAATGCAACTGTCTCAATTTAAACTGGGGGAGTGCCCTTGGCTAGTTTGCTCCTTCCCCCACTCAACAACCAGAAGCAAGGTGCTCAGCTTGTCTCATGCTAGATTCCCTATGTACTATATAAATATCTACAAACACAGGTAAGTTAAAATATGGTAAGTAGAGGGGTTACCCATGCTCTTGATATTTGTTTCAGTATCAATAATAATAATAAACCTTTATTACGGTCTTAGACCAGCATATAAGAAAAGCCCTTATGATGAGCGGATTTGCCCTTGAGGACAGGATGAGGTTGAAACAATGGAGCACATTCTTTTACGTTGCACTTTTTATAAAGATCTGCGCACTCTGCTTATTTATCCATTGCTGTCTAATCTGCCAGGAAGATCTAGCTGTCAATTTTTGCACATGCTCTTGACTGACGGAAATCCAACCTCCGTGTATGTTGTTGCAAAATTCCTTGCTGCTGCTATGAGAATCAGGATCGCAGCTATGAATGTTTCAGTATAAGTGACTGCCAATTTTTATCATTTTCTGTACATTATTAGGTCGCTATTTTATGTTTAATCTTGGCTGAGGTTTTAACCCAAGGCTTTTATATATGACTTTTATATATGGCTTTTATATGACCTTTGTACTTTTATATTGATAATTCCTATGTTTTTATTGTGCTCTTTTCCTTTTGGATATACTTGTTTCAGTATCAGTATTTGCAAATCTGGGAAGGTCTAAGGCAGTGGTTCTCAAAGTGGGGTTTGGGACCCTTGGGCAGCGGGTCATGAGACCCTAAGGGGGTCTCAAGAGGTGAGAGACACCATCTTGGAATGTGGCACTGGGCTTTCCTGGAATGAAGGCTGCAATCCTAAAGACACTTTCCTGGGAGTAAGACCCATTGAGCACAGTGAGTCTTACTTCTGAGTAGTCATGGTTAGGATTGCAGTCTAAGGGCAAAATCCAGAGTAACTACGGGGAGTCCTTGCTCTGGTGTAAGAACAATTTACTCTGAATTCCAATATGAATTTCCCATAGGTTTTCACTAGGAGGTGCAGTAACTATGGGTGCATGTAATGTCTTACGTGCTCCCGTAGTTACTCTGGATTTGGGGGTCTCACTGAAAACAATGGGACTTTCTTCTAAGTAGACATGGAGGAACTCTGTCCGATGTGACATCCTGGTAGGTTTGACAGGGGGTCCAGGACAGATTTTTAAGTCTCAAAGGGGTTCCTGGACTGTAATGCCAGAGTATCATGGGTCTAAAGAAACAACTTCCAAGCCAGAGCTTGAAGAATCTTAATTCTGCCCCACCAGCTCTTGCAACTCTCCAAAACACTATTTAATCCAGCAGCAGTGTGAGCCTCCTTTCTGTCCTCTCCGTGATGCTTCATGGAGGTTGTACTATTTGTGAGGGCAAATTTAATTACAGGAGCCCTTGCAAAGACTACACAGTCCCATAAATCTATTACATATCTTCTTTCTTGTTTGAAGGGTAGTTAAAGAAACCCAAACCTTACCCAGCACAGTTTAAATTTGACATGATACATCCAAAATGTTGAAGGCAAAATGTTGATACATCCAAAATGTTGAGAAAGAAAGTAAACAGTGTGTTGGGGGTGGTGGTAGTGGTGGAAGGCTGGCAGGGAAAATATTTGAGGAAACGGAGAGCTAGCAAAGATATTTACTGAGTTGTGAAATGTCTTGGTAAACCATTTGGGTTTTTTCTTGATGTTTTGGAAAAAAGGTCAGATCATTTTCAAATGATTAGAGGCAAGCCTCAGCGAGTTTGCTCATCTCCAGCAACAAACCATTTCTTTCTTAGGCCTCCCTGCTGCTGTCTTCAGCAGTAGCATGGCCATTTTTTTTCTTGCAGGGCTGTGCCTCAGCAGTCCTACTGATGCAACTTTGACTTTCAGCCCAATCCAGAGCAACTAATCTGTCCACATAAGACCCCTTAGGTTGCCCTATCTAACACTAGGTTGGAGCAACTGCAAGATGCTCCAGCCCAGTTACTCTGAAGGAGGCTTAGGGCAGAGCAAGGCAAGATAGGGTGCCCTAAGAGAGGTGGACCTGCTCTGCCCTAACTGGGGCAGCCTAAGCAGCTCAGGAGAGGCAAGTTGAGGGCATGTTTAGCATTGCCTAGGGCAGAGCAGTTACTCTGTATCCAAAGCCTGTTTCCAAGGCAGAAATGCCCTCTTCCAGCCCTCAGAGTTATACCACCTCAGGAGCAGGTATAGTAATGAGTAGACCCATAGGGGTCCATGATAAGGCCCGAGTAAGAATGGCAGTGCTGACCAAAAATCTGAGTTCTTGGCCAGCCTAGCTGCAACCCCTTCCTCTCAACCTCAGGATATGGAACAAACTATGGCTGCCCACAAACCTCAGGATACAGCAGGCCACTCCAAGAAGCCCCTTGTATTCACTGTAGAATGTACTGGCATCTCATCAGGGACTCCTTATAAGGCAGGCACCCAGTGGCGTCACCAGACTGGTGCGGCTGGTGTGGGCTGCATTGGGTGATGCGCTCCGTATGGGGTGATGTGCCGGAGGAGTTTGACTGTCCTTTGGCAGGCCCCGGACGTCAGCACCCCCATTCAGGCCTGCTCCAAGGCGGAGCAGCAGCCAGAAGCTGCCACTTGTCTGAGGAGCTGGCCTGAACGGCCATCTGAGGTGCACTGCGCAGAAACACACTGAGCATGCCGAACAGCTTCAGAGGAGACTTCCTTAGAGCAGAGAAAGTCCGCGCCTCTGCACAGCCATTTGGCCTCACTCAGGAGGCGGAGCGGCAGCCGAATGGCTTCAGAAAGAGTACTGCACAGGCACCAACTCTGACGCCTGCACAGTCTCCCCCGAAGCCAAAAGGCTTCAGAAAAGTACTGCGCAGGTGTCAGAGATGGAGCCTGCGTAGTACTCTTTCTGAAGCCAGTTGGCTTCAGAAACAACTGCGCAGGTGCCAACTTTGGTGACTGTGCAGTCCAGGTGGGGGGGGGCGCATCCCAGGGATGACGCACAGACTTCCGCACCAGGTGATGTGCAGAGTCATGTCACCACTGTAGGCACCACAGCTGTTCCTTGTTCAGTGTGATCTGAGGGGTGTCTCCTCAGGAGCAAGTCTTCCCCTTGTGTCAATTACTTAGCATGCTCTGGAGCAGTTAGGGCAGCCCAGGCTTCCTGACTCTCTGGATTCAGCATAACTTTCTGCTCTGGATACAGAATAGTTAGGAGAGTGCAGTTAGGTCAGAGCAGGCTGAATTTGCTCTGGATTGCAGCCTTTGTCTCCCAAATCTTATCATCTGTATTTCTTCCTGTCACGCTGTTCTGTTTCCTGTTGTTAAAAAATGTGGCAATATTTTTTATATGTTTTGCCAGTTGCTTCTCCCCACTCCCCCAGTCCACTTGAAAGAATAGTTGGCATTGGGTGAGATGCATGTGTTTGTTTGTATCAATCAGTCAGTCAGTCAGTCAATCAATCAGTCAACAGTATTTATATACTACTTTTCAACAAAAGTTCACAGAGCATTTTACAGCGAAAATGAATATATGGAGTCTGTTGTATGGAGCCAGTGGGATGGGTGGTAGGAATTAGTTTGTTCAAATCATGTCAATGGTTGGAGAAATTTCTCTGGATTCTACAGGCTGAGATGGAAGCAGTTCACTGTTACCAAAATAATTTTATTTACTGAGATTAGTGTCATTTAATACATTTCATTTCATACATCTCATTTTCATTTCATACACCTGAATCTAGGAAGCTGTCATGTTAAGAAAACAGAGCATTAGTAGCCCTGCTAATACCTCTGACTGAAAATGGCTCTGCCTAGTCCAAAGCAAGGACATTCATATACTGTAGTGATCGCTTAACTAGAGATGCTGGGCATTGAATCTAGGACTTTATCCCTACAATCCAGAGTAACTACAGGAAGACGTAAGAGGCACTTACTCTATGCATTTCCCGTAGATTTCCCATAGGTGGCTCCATAACTACATTCCCATTGGTGGGAGTTACGTTTCGTAACTACATGTAAAAGGTCCCATAGTTACTCTGGATTTTAGCCTATGTGTGCCTGTCCAACACATTTTGTATCCTTGAGTAGTTGTCAAGTGTTCAATCCTTTTTTATTCCACTTGCCCATCTATGAAAGCAGTTGTGGAGGGCACAACAGAAACACTGGAAACACTGTGGGTAGACACTTAAGCAGTGCATGATGGTGATCACATGGACAAAATCTGGCCCTGTTATTGAAACTTTCAAATTTGGCCTTAAGGATTTTTTATGGGAATATGTTGTATCTGGCCATCAAATATGCCCGCTCTGCTTGAAGGTTATTAAGTAAATATAGATTTTGGTTTAATTCCATATGTTATTGGTGAACAGGTTTTTAAAGCATCTGAATAAAATTCCTGTCTCTTTATATCCATTAATCTAGTTAGGAGAATCCTGTGTGCTGTAACCACAATGGCCATTGACTGGAGACCATCAGGTACCTTTTCACTTGGAACACTGATTCAGTTGATGCTGGAAAGACAGCTGTATGGCCTGCACTGTGTGAGATTTCTCTCTGTACATCTGGAGGGAGTGTGAGGCAAAATGCCCAATACCTTGAATCACAGCTTATCTGGATATCCTTTTAAGAAGACATATGTGCTTAAGATACTTTTAGACAGTTCAGTCTAAGTAACATCTAAGGAGCCATAGTCTGTGTGTGTCACATTTTTGGTCCTTAAAAAATTGAGTCCTGCATGCATTTCTCTATCATCTGTAGAAAATGTTTCTCTGTTCAGTACCAGAAAGAAAGGTTATTAAAGGGAAAACACAGGAAAAGCCCGAACTTACTCTCACTTTACATATGCATTTGTGCCATTAAAACTCATTGGGAACTCACAGAAGTAATAGGGCCATTATCTTTTATGGACTCAGGAAGTCCATTAAAATCCCCCAAGTTCTGGAAGCCAGAAATGTTCCCTTCTCAAAGGTGTTGGCAGTTCTTACACAAAGCTGCGCCTGTACTGGGCAAGTAGGGTTGTCCTGTCTATAACTGAGGTTTGCATTGATACAAGACAGGGCAATGCATTTGAACAAGATGGCTTCACTGTAAGCAGCCTGAGTAGCTCAAAGTTAGGCATTTTCAAAAGCAATGGCTTAAAATACCATTTTGCTTCTTTTATTTTTGATATTTTAAATGAACGTGGCATACAAAACAGAAACAAGTTACAGTATTTTAAATTCAGAACCCAGGCCCTAGAATCATGTCTAACTCAGTTCCTTCAGTATAAGATATACAGTATCTGATTTCTAGAATCAAGTAGACAAGTTTGATAAATTAAGCATTTTGCAAAGCTGCAAGCTTGCTTGCTGGATTAAAAAAAGGGTGGGGGAGAGAAAAGTTAAGTCTCATTTCTGGATTTGTTTTCAGGAAACTTTCACACACATTCAGTTTCAACCCTCTGTGAAATGCAGGCATGTTTGGCATTTGTGCCAGGGCAAGGTGAGATATAAAAACAACTGGAATATAATCCACAGGATACAATGTGAACATTAACAAAAAAAATACATGCAAGAATTCAATCAGTAGAATAAACTGAGACATTCTGGTGCCTAACCAGGAACAATTGATTGAATTACAAGCTCTCCGGAAGGAATCAGGGTAAAATCTATGCTTTTAAAGCAGTGTATGCGGCACGTGTAGAAATGTGGCTTCTTTAAGTAATGTTTAAGTAACTGCCCCACATATTTAAATAAACTGGCCCAGATGTGGAAAGAGGGACCAGGATCTGTACAGGCTATCTTTGTACTTGTAATCCTGTGATGGCAGGTTAGATGAGGAAGAATAATTCAAAATGTAAATTTCTCTGAGTGTTGTGTTTCTTCCCATAACAGTCAATAATTCAAAATGATTGACTGTTATGGGAAGAAACACAACACTCAGAGAAATTTACACATTGTGACTATGGGCGCAATCCAAAGTAACTATGGGGAGTCCTCGCTCTGGTGTAAGAACAATTTGCTCTGGATTGCAATATGAATTTCCCATAGGTTTTCACTAGGTGGTGCAGTAACTACAGGTACATGTAATGTCTCTTACGTGCTCCCATAGTTACTCTGGATTGAAGGGATTAATGACTTCTACTAGATTCATGTAGTTTTATTGAAACTAAAAATTATATTTGCCTTTTCATCCCTGCAATGGGATGTCAAGGCACTTAGTAATGGCACTCAAGACATCCATCTACACACCCACTTGCTTAGTATCACATTCTTCCATGAAATACAAGTGACGTCAGTTGTTCAATAAAACAGTGTATTATTTGATGATTCATTCCAAATGAACATTGTTTGATTTAGTCCAAATGAATACAGGTATCTTCCGCTTTCTGATTGTTCATTCTCTGACAATCCACTCTTTCAACATCTTTCAATTGTACCCAGAACTCATTCATTCAATGCATATTCTGCTCTTTCAACTTCTTTCTGCTGTTCTAAAGGCCAAAATTGCCCTCCACTATATTGTAGCTGCTGGTCGAAATGCATTCCTGAAGGAGTTAATGAGAATCTATTTGCAGAAATCTTTGTATGGCAGCAGAAATTTGCAAGATAAAAAGGGCACTTGCAATTCGCTAGCTAGAAAAGCAATGGAACCAACATTTAGATACAAAAAAAAGAGATTTAGGGCACAATCCAAAGTAACTACGGGAGCACGTAAGAGACATTACGTGCACCCGCAGTTACTGCATCACCTAGTGAAAACCTATGGGAAATTCATATTGCAATCCAGAGTAACTTGTTCTTACTCCGGAGCAAGGATTCCCCGTAGTTACTCTGGATTTCACCCTGAGTTCCACTTTTCAACAGTTTTCACTTTTGGATGGTGCTCTTGTCCCCTACTCATCCAATAAGTGGGGGATGCATGCATTTAATGGTTTTTATTACTCATTACTGTCATTTAGAGCACAATCCTAACCATGTCTACTCAAAAGTAAGCCCCATAGTATTCAATGGCTCTTACCCCCAGAAAAATGTCTTTGGGATTGCTACCATAGTCAATCAATTTACAGTATTTATATACCGCTTTTATAACAAGAATTTCACAAAGTGTTTTACAGAAAAAGTAAATGCTAATAGCTCCCTGTCCAAAAAGCCCTCACAGTCTAAAAAGATGCAAAAGAAGACCAGCAGAAGCCACTAGAGAAGACACTGCTCAGGTGAGGTGGGTATTTACTCTTCCCCTGCTATATAAAGGAGGAACATCCACTTGAAAATGTGCCTCTTTCCCAGTTAGCAAGCCTTAGTCCAAATGAGCTTTAATAAAAAAAGTTGCACTTTGTATTAACTACTGGTTTTAGCCTGCAATCGTAACCACACTTTCCTGGGAGTAAGTAGTATTGAACACAATGGGACTTACTTTTGAGTAAGGATTGCATTGTTAAACATGTTTTATTTCATAGAAACAGAGAACAGGAAGACCTGATTTAAAGAGAAAGGTACAAAATATATTCAAAGTGACATGCTTCTAGTATCTCATGCTTTTAGCAAGGCAGTTCACTGAAGCCAATAAAAATTTTCAAGTGATGAGAGGACAATGAGATGGACTTTGGTGCATTGACCAGAGTTTAGGATAAAGTAAAAGTCATCTTCTTGAAGAATAGTATGTTTTTTTTTCCTTTGGAACGTGTGTAGAAGCAAGTCTGTGTACAATTCCTTTTCTGGTGTTGGGTCTCTGTGAGATGCATGTGTATAAGTCAGTTTTACTGGCTTGCAGCTTGTGAATCACACACAGCAATCTCTACCCACAAACTGTAACCAACGGAAGAGTGTTCTGCAGAAGCGAGCAATACTCCCTTCCCAAAATTACAAGCTATCCAGTTTTCTTAGGCATAAATAAACAGGAACGTTGTCCTGTCAAAGCCCATCTTCTTTCCAAGTGCTTGTTAAGCCTTGAATTGGCTTCCCATCCTATCATCTTGGAGATCGCATTATGCACTGGAACACTGGAGATGGATTCTCTAAACTTTCACTTTGCAATGATTGTGTTTACAATAACTCCTTTCTAATGTTTCATCCCATTCTTCTTCATCTTCAGAGTGTATTTTGGCTCTTGTGGTAACCATTAGAGAACAGGGTGACCGGGCCTTATTAAGCTGGTCTGGATTTGTTGAGAGTTTGGTGCCCTGATTAGCAGAAACTTGTAAAACCAAATGTTACTAGCTAGAAGATTACTAAAGAATGCCTACTTTTAAAATCACATTCCATTTCTGTTACTATGAAGACTTAATAGATGCAAGATTTATTCAGGAAGCTCAAAACGGGGCTTCCTTGGCACTGTGTGGCACAGAGGCACTGAAATGGCTGTAATTGTTCCCGGTTGTGCAAGAGAAAATGTAAGAGGACTCCCCAGGATAGGGTAAACCTCTGTAGAAGCCCCTGTAGAGCCTTTAACTAATGCTTGGGGAAAGGGCTAAATGTAGTCATTGCAAAGTGAAAGTTTAGAAAATTCATCTCCAATCCATCTGTACTAATCAAGACATCCAAGCTTGAGGCCTTCCAAATGTGATGCCAGAGAGAGATCCTGAGTGTCTCTCTCCATAACTGTCACCATCACTTGACAATATGGAAAAGGTGTGACCATCAACCCTCAGTTGAAGAACTAATAAAAAAATGCAGAATGAGATGGTTTGGCCATGTCTGCAGAATGAAGACCAATTGGCTGCCACATAAACTCCTCTAGCAAGAGTGACCTATACACTGGAGAGTTCAATGAGCAGCACTGAAAAGACATGGCTCAAACTGGTTGAGGAAGTCCTAAAGAACCAGCGACTGACCACTGATGAAGCTAGAAATATTGCCATCAATTGTAAAGAATGGAAGCATTTTGTGAGTGATGCACAGAATCCAGTGGCACCTACAGTGGTGTACTGGTTGAGAGGATGTCCTCTTCTCGATATCCAGCTGACTAAAGAAGAAGACTTCTGTAGATTGACATCAACAACAGGGCTGGTTATTTCAAAGACAAATGGCATTAAAAATGTCACCTGCCCTACAATCCAGAGTAACAACAGGAGCACATAGGATACATTATGTGCACCCGTAGTTACTGCACCACCTAGTGAAAACCTATGGGAAATTCATATTGCAATCCAGAGCAAATTGTTCTTACACCAGAGCAAGGATTCCCCATAGTTACTCTGGATTGCACCCTTAGTTTCTCTGTGAAACTGGAAGTTGTGTTATTTCTACTGCAAAGTATGAACTATTTCTATTGGATTCACAGCCTGGATATGTCCATGGACTCTGCTGAGTTCAGAAAAGCCTCCAGAGGTGAGGAGACCAAAGTTTCTCTTGCATCCAGAGAGGGCACAGGTTGGGGTGCAAGGGAAGCCCGACGGACCCGTTCCATAAATAACTGACTCCAAGGATACAGGACACACAGATAATTGAATCAGTGGATATGGGATCCAAGGATATGGGGTCCCCTTTGTATTCACTTGGAAACCATAGCTGACAAATAAGGGTTCAGATGAACCATTTCACCTCTGGAAAGGCTCCAAGTTCTCATAGTCAGGCATATATTTGGTA
This sequence comes from Cryptoblepharus egeriae, assembly GCA_030015325.1. Taxonomy (NCBI): domain Eukaryota; kingdom Metazoa; phylum Chordata; class Lepidosauria; order Squamata; family Scincidae; genus Cryptoblepharus; species Cryptoblepharus egeriae. Next base: position 61,449,048 of record JAREYC010000001.1, on the reverse strand, counting down.
AATGAAATGGCTGGATCAATTTCTTGCCTTATTGAAAATGCTCATTTGAGTTTTTAGTTTGCCAGCCGGTTTAAGTTGAATTTGTTCTAGTCAACTGCATATAAGATGAGGGGTGACTATATTTGCATGTAATCACTAGTTACATTAAGCTGTCCATTTCAGAACATTTTCTTGAACAAGTGTTCACTTAGAATAAAGATAAGGGTCTTCTGGGAAATTGATGCATGATTCTATGTACCAATACATGGAGTTTTTCCTACTATACATATGCTCTTTTGAATCAAGGCCAGAAATATCAGCATATGTGCACACTTTTATTTACTTACTTAACAATCTTTCTGTAGTACTTTTCAACCTTTGCTTTTGCAGCTGCGACTGGCTCTGAAGACAAGGGGGAGGGGCGCTTTACATTGGTGATCCTGCACTTGAAAAAAGCATAGTATTTTGTCCCCCTTCCAGGACAGCCACTGGCTCAAGACAAGAAAATCATATTTGTAGATGTATGATAATTGTCCTCAGAGTTACAGATCTGTGATGTACTTTCAGAAGTTAAGTTTGGAATATCATTGACATGGTTGTCAGAAAGAACTCTTGGGGCAAGAGAGATGAGCCTCTTCTATACGCCATCTTTCTTTGAAATACCACATACTGCTGATGATGTCAGACCTGATGTCCAGAGAGGGCACAGGTTGCAGCAAAATGTCATGCAGCACAATCCTACGTAGCACTGGAGCAGATTGGTTGACATGCCTGTGCTGCATCAAGCACAAGTTTGGGACTTCTGCTGATGTGACAAGGAGAAACTTTTTCTTTTACCCATGTAATGCAACAGCAGCAGACTTAATGGATCAATTTGGATCTGCATCACCAGTTTCACCAGTGCAAAACCATGCAGCTCTGTCCTGCCGTGGTCTGCCCAGGAAGAGGGTTTGGATCTATCATAAGTGCTGGGTCCCAGCCTTGCCTTCTGCTCCTGGCTGCCCCCTGCAATGGGTGTGGTTGAACGTGGAGGTTTTCAATGGGGGTGATGCTGTAATCCCATTACCCTTCCATTAGCAGGTGGTAAATCCATGGATCACAGGTGGATCTTGCACCTGTGGGGCTATATGTGAAATAGGATTTAAGAATACAAATATAGTCACATGCATGCACATGTACACACATTTGTACATAATAGTATTCTCTGAACTGATGTAATTTTTACCCAGCTTGGGCTCTTAAAGATGAGATGAATTATAAGGCAAACAGTCAAATGGTATCATTAAAAAGAAGAAAGGATGTATTGATTCCTCTGCTATGGTAGATCCCAATGCTGAGAAGGAAAGCCTTTGATTGAGAATGGGGAACAATGGTGCTTGTGGAAAGACTTGGCTTTCGTCAAGCATTCAGTAATGCAGCTCAGGCTGAGTTGGTAAGCAGAGAATTGGATTTTCTTTGTCAGTCCTTCATAGTGTTGTGATTTAACAGAATAACAGAGGGCACATATGCCTATAAATGGAAATTGAAATTGTAACGAATAAGGCTGGCCTCTGCCAATGCAAACAAGTGCAAGGCAGCTGGTTTCAAAGCGACGGGATCCAAGCAAAGTCCAAGTCCGCTGAATCATAGCTTCACTTTAGTTTTAACTTCATCTGAAAGCTACATAAACACAGTCATCCTATTAATAACAAAACCAGCCTGGAAGTATAAAGGTCTTCTGGGAAGCTCATCCTTTTCAACAGGATGACGGGGAAAGGGTTGTTCCGAACTGTTTGGTTGGTTTTCAAATTACGGGGATGGTTGCAACATGTCAGCAAAATGACAGGTCAGGAAACTGCACCTGATCTTTCAGTGGCACTGTTTTCTAAATGAACATTATTTTAAATATTCTGAAGCAGGATTTTCAAGAAATAAATGTCCTTTATTTTGTGCACTCAACATCTGACAAAGTGGAGGAATTGAAATTTACATTGTATTTGGAGGAACAAACTAAATCATGATCTCTTTTTCCATTATGAGTAAGCTTCAGAGTTGGCACCTGAAAGAAGTAGGGCTGGTGTGAACGGTTGGCATTATCAGTCAAAGTGGTGGTGGAACCATTCTCTCAACCAACAATCACTATTGTTCTGTCGCCCTATCCAGTTGGATCCACCATCAATCTGTTCAAAGAGACCTTTGAAATCACAAGCCAATGCCTTGCTTATGATCATAGCTCGACATACTGAAGTACATATAGAAATCAAAAGGTTGTGTCAGAAGAAGACAAAAGGGTTCCCCGTGGTGATTGATGATTCCAAAACACCAAGCTCAGTGGTGATTGGTGATTCCAAAAAGCTTGAAGAGCACCTGTACAACATTAGAGCCACAGAAATTATCATCCACCAACTACAAAAAGCACCTTTAAGAATACAAATATTTAAACAATTTAAATATTGCAATTATATCTATAACAAAATGGTGAATAAAACCAGGCAAAACAGAATGTTGGGAAAGACTCGACGTCTGGATAAAACAAACCAGTCAACATTTCTGTGTGAAAATCAACCACAAAAATACTGCTTTTCAGAGTTGTTCACAAGCTGTTCACATAGCAAAATAAATAATCTCACAAGAAGATGCTTATATCACAAAGTAATAGCATGTGATTTCAATCTGACACTTTAGACTAGGTTATTGTTGGTGTTAATTTTCATAGATTTATTTCTTAATAAAACTTCCCACCTTTCTGTAAATTAGTCTTTTCAGACAGCTGTCCTATTTTCTGTACAACTCCTGTGCTTTATACGGCCTCATTTGAGTTGGTAGAAGGACAACTGGACTTTGACAAAGAGAATAATGAAAACTGTTAGTGTACGAGTTGATGATTCCAATTTTAACTTTTTCTAGTTGACCCGTAAGTGTGAACATAGATTTGTAGGATGAGCACTCAGGAGTGTTCCAACTCAACCTGCCCATCACTCTCCATAGAAACAGCATTTATCAGAAGAAGCAAACATTATATCAGCAACAAGCAACAAGAGAATAATACTCTTGCAATCTGGAATGCTGGACACTCAGCATCCCTGATCATGATGAGAAAGGGGACAGAGCTACAGAGTGAGCAGAGGTAGGTTGTGCTGGCTCCCTACCAGCCTTCTTCTCCGGGATCTTCTTTCTCCCCTCTCTCTGGTCCAATTTGATTAGCTGCCACTTGTAGGTGTTCCGTGAAACAAAGTGCAATCCAAACCATCAGAAGTAAGGCCCATTGCATTCAATGGATTTTAGTCTCAAGAAAATGTGCTTAAGATTGCAGCCAAAAAGTGACAACTCATCACATGTTTTCTAGCTAAACATTAGCAGGTAGGTAATATGGTTATGTCCCTCCAAAAATAGTTTTGGTGCATCAGCATTTGATAGCATTATGGCCATTTTCTCATCACTAAAGAGCTAAAATCAGTACTCACTTACTGTACAATCCAGAGTAATTATGGGAGCACGTAAAAGACAATGGGAAATTCATATTGCAATCCAGAGTAAATTGTTCTTACACTGGAGCAAGGACTCCCCGTAGTTACTCTGGATTGCGCCCTTAGTCACCATCTACGATTAAAAGATTAGGGTTCCAGGCAGAAGGCATGGATCTTAAAGAAGTTTGAGGTAAAGCAACTCTCCTTCTTGAAATTAAAGCACTCTGCATTTCCAGTTAGCATGTATTTTGCACATATTCGGATAAATCACATTTGAGTTGTACTTCTCAGTTGCTTAGTCCTCACCATTGCCTTTTGAAGAGTTTCACAGGACCCAATCCTATTCACATGCAGCGCCAGTGGCTGCTGCACTGCCTAGGCAATTGCTGTCACAAAAGTGGAATAAAGCACTTCCACACCAGCAATGAGGACGCCAGTGCTAAGACCTGCACCAGATAATGCTTTACCTCGGTGCCAAGATGATGACCCCAAAGAGCAGCCAGTGCAAGTGTTCCTGACAGTCACCGGAAAAGCTTTTAGGAGTAGGAGGAAGACAGGGAGAGTGCAGATCAAAGCAAGATAAAAGTGGATCAGGCTTGGAAGGGGGGCAAAAATTATGTCAAAATAGCCTCTGAATCTTAGAATCATAGAATCATAGAGTTGGAAGGGACCTAGTAGGTCATCTAGTCCAACCCCCTGCCTGCAGCAGGAATTCCCCCTAGAGCATCCCCGACAGGTGCTCATCGAGCCTCTGCTTGAAGATCCCCAGTGCCCCCATGGCCTGCAGAGCCCTGAACAGGCCTCCTTGTTTCTGTGCCAGCAAAATAGTTAGTGCAGCTCTGAGGGCTACCAGGCCTTTACCTATGATAAGGGAACATTTCCTTATACCTGCCCTGTCCCATATAATGCAACAATGACCATTTGGCACTGCTGCTCCTTTTGGTAGCCCCAGGTTCAATGGTGGTCTTCAGGGAGTTCTCACAGGATCCATAGAACCCTTTGCTAATGAGCTCCTGGTTCTAAGAATCGGTTACTAATGGGACATAGAACCTGTTGTTCTATGGATATAGAACCTGTTGTTAATTTAGGTTATTAGGGCACAGAACCTGTTGTTAATTTAATTTGAATCCCACCAGTGCCCAGGTTGTAGGATTGGGCTACCATCACTGTAACTTTTGGATCATTATGCTAAAAACCTCTAAATAGTCATCATGTTTGGAAGGAGAGTGTTCCACCTTTTAGAAAATTAGGCCTATTTTTTAAATTTAACCCTGCTCCAGTTGTGCAGTTATTTCATGGGAAAATATATCTGTGAACACATCTGTGTGTTTCTGGGCATCTGGGACTTGCAACAACACATTCACTTCAATCCTGGGGTTCATTTGCAGGAAAAAATACCATGCTAGTCCCTTCTCGTTGAGCACCTTCCAGCTGACTTCCTGTGCCTGCATGTATTATAGCAGCACCTGACAGCCACGTGAGTTAGCTGAGATGTTCAAAACCCATGTGGAAGATTCAGAACTCACAAATTAAAAAGTGTAAAAGTAATTGGGTTTATTCTGTAGGGGAAAAAAAACTAATGGATAAGGAAACCCAAGTGAATTTTGCATCCAAATGTACAGTTATTCTGTGGGAAATGCTCATTTCCATGTGAGCTTCTGCACATTTGGTCCGGGCCTAAGATATACCAATATGGCAGCAAGCATGGTCTGGTGGCTGAGCAAAGGGCTGCTGAAGAATGCTAAGCAGGAAAAGACCTGGACAACTTTTGAATGGGTGACTGAATGCTGATAAAGCTGTCATGAAACAATAGAGTCAGATGTGTGACTGTTTACAACTTAGCTGACCTGAAAACTGCTCCTGCTGGAAGCCTGGAAGGCATTTCCTGATGCCAGATGTTACGACCATGTTATGACCATCCAAAAGAGAAGAGTTCTATGAGCTGCCCAAGAGAACAATTACCCGCATCACAGGGTTGTTGTGAGGACAAAAGAATAAAAAAGCTATGTAAGCCATAGCTTATAAGTTTGGGCATTTGTGATGGCATGGAAAAAGTGGGGGTATAAATCCCTAAAGCAGTGATTTTCAACCTTTTTCATCTCATGGCACACTTAACAAGGCACTGAAATTGTCAAGGCACACCATCAGTTGTTTTTACCATTGACAAGGCACACCAGCCTGTTCAAATTCCCCAGTTTTACTATTATTGAATGTCAATCTCCAAATTCCCGTGGTACACCTGAGGACTATTCATGGCACACTAGTGTTCCACAGCCGACTGGTTGAAAATCACTGCCCTGAAGGAATAAATAAATGTATATGAATTCCTAAAATTCTTAACAGTTTTAATAAACCCTGATTATTGCTTTGAAACTTAGGGTGCTCTAGCTCAAGCTGCATTAAACTTTTGGAAATTTTATTTTTTATGCAAAAGTTGTTTTAGATGTTAGGGGGCTAATATTCCCCGCCACCCTCTCCTCAAATAAATTCTTCCTTTTGTGCATTTGTCATTCTGTTAGGAGCCAACCCCACAAAAGTTGTTCCTTTGGCACTGTTTAAATAAAAACTTGAAAAGCTCTCTTCAATGCATGATCTCAGCTAATCAGAGATCACAATACCAAGCATGATCAAAACACCGTGTGATCAATAAGATTCAATTTATGGCATCAATGAGGACAAATGAAATGTTCTGCTGAGTTCACTTTGCACTGAAGAAGATGATGCAAGGAAACCCAGGTACTGCCTGTCTTTCTTCACTTGACAAAACCTTTCATTCCTTGCCCACAATTGCAGTATACATACATGACTAGTTGGGACAGAATGCAGATGGATACAGTAGACATATGCTGATTTGTATCAGAATGCACATCCCTATTTAAATCTTGCCTTAATTAAGAAGATATCTATGACAGGCTCATGTTGAGGGGCCCTTGGTCTTGGCTTGGCAGCCATATTTGTTCCCTCTTCACCTGACGCCTGTCTTTTTGGCTGTGAGCATGACAACATTTTGAAAAGAGGAGGGTGCATTTCCATGTTCCCAATCTCCTCTCTCTGGCAGGTATACGGGAGGTATCATATAATTCCTAGTTAATTGAACTAATGAACAAAACTGCAATTATTTCTGGTGGCAATTCTGAGTCTCTCAAGAAACACAACATTTTGCAAGCTTCTGGTTAACCCATCTACAGTACATAATTTGATTTCCACTTGAGGCTTTGGAGTTCCTTGCCATTGGCTTATATTATTAAGTTACAGCTAACTGCACTGGATGTTTTTCCTACAGCGAGGAGAAAGGACGTTTGTGGTTACAACGTTACTGTGACCTGAATTTTGGGTTGGGAACATGTCTTCTATAAAAACAACCTTTTCATCTTCTGCTTTAGTCAGCGCTGACTTTGCCGCCATATACCCTGGGGCTCTGCTTTTATGCAGTGTCTCTGCCAGTGCCATGGTCCTTTCGGTAACAAGTAATGTTGTATTTGTAGAAGCTAACTTCTTGGCATTATATTAATTCAGAGACCTCAGAGGAGGTTTGTTCCCAGAAAAACCCTGCCAGTTGTCCCAAGCAAGACTCCTGCTCACAAGAGATGGCAGCAAACTCTGACACATTTTGGTCTGTATTTGAGGAGCCCACTCCCATTGGATTCATTTCAGGCTATACTCCAGAGCACTAACAACAACCTGGCCAATGCAGCCTCAAAGGTCTACCTGAATAACAAATTACTCCTTTACGACCCTCACCCCAAATACCTTGGAGTAACTCTAAATCGAACTCTCTCTTATAAGAAACACCTAGAGAACATGTCTGCAAAAATAAATACCAGGAACAACATACTCCAGAAACTAAGAGGATCACGATGGGGAGCCTCAGCCTCTACTCTCAGAATATCAGCACTAGGTTTGGTCTATTCCACAGCAGAATACTGTGGCCCTTAACAGCTGCCATACTAGTAAGATCGATGTCAGACTAAATGACACCATGAGGATCATAAGCGGGTGTATAAAATCTGCTCGTATTTGCTGGTTTTGAACCATGTAGCTGGTTTTGAGCCATGTAGCATTTGCTGGTTTTGAGCCATGTAGAAGGTAGGATGCCTTAGTGAAGGAGTACAACAAAATTATGGGAAATCCATGTTTCCCTGTGCATGCTGATCTTCCCCATCTATCAACTGGCAGGCATAAATCCATGAAGCCCTCTCTGGCACTCACACAACAGCTATCCGGCAACTTAAATAACATCAACATGCAAAGGAAAGCTAAATGGGCTGCTGAACACTCAGTTACAGGCATCTACATAGAGGACCCTACACAAAAGGTGCCAGGTTTTGACCTACCTCGCCAGCATTGAACAGGATCCGTACTCAGCCTGATGTCTGCTAGGACTCACTGTTTAAGTGGTGTCTTGCATCTACCTCTCAGTGTGACTGTGGTGCTCCTTGAAAAAATATCCATCACATTGTGTTTGAGTGTCCTTCAAGAACCTACACTGGCCCAATGCCTGACTTTTTCAATATGGACCACTCTGTCCTTGATGGGGGTCTGGATGTTAACATCTGATTTTATCATTAAACCATGTATTGCCATATGCTTAATAAATAAATCCAGAGCACTTCTAAGGGCCAAATCCTTTCCAGTATTGACGCCAGTGTTATTTCCATTGTTGATGTTTCATTACTGCTGGGGGAGACCAAATGGACCCATATGGCTCCATTTGGCTTCTCCCAACCTGGAATGGCTCCGAAGGGTTGAGGCTCCCTTACCCAAAGGGGTGAGTTGTACTCCCTCTAGCTATACCACTGATACATATATCCACACGTACTGAGTGACATATTGGAGCCACTAATGCTAAATCTCTTATCTCTGCTCTTGTTTTTCAACAACCCTACTCCACTACTTTGAGGAGGAATCGGACACCCAAAAATTCTCCAGTAAATGTTTCCGTGACATGCAGATAACTGAGGAGAAAAGCATCTACCATCAACAATCAAGAAGTGAAAACCTTACTGCCTGCTTAGACTCTTACAGGGTGTAGTTCTTTCCAATGTTTGGTTTGAATTTTAAGGACACATCTGTGCAGAAAGGGTGGTAAGGGTCATCCACATCAAGGCCCAGGAAGCCAAATTTCACAGGAGGAAAAACAGAGTAGTTAGTGGTTAAGCAGTGCGGGTACAGATGATTATCCGCATGGGGGCTTATCATGTGGCAGCATTACAGGATATTGAGTACAAGGAGGTAGAAGAGTGATTGTCGCTGCAAAAGGATGCGGGAGGCTTTGAAGTGTGTCTGCAGCTTGGCTGGTGGCCAACAGATTATGTTTAGTATTTTAATATACTAAGTAGGAGATAGAAGGCTGGGTTAGGATGAAATAGAGGATAAATCACAAAATCCTTCAGGATGGCAAAGTCCAGACTAGATTGAAAAGATGCCAAATGATGTGTAAAACTAGGTAGTTGGATAATAAAACAGGAGAGGCCTTCTATGAGGGAAAACATTCTATTAACAATGCCTAAAAGGGCAAAATGAAATGTTACAGTGAAGCCACATGCACTGTTACTGCGGAATCCTAAGCCTGGCTACTCAGAAGTTAGTCCTAGGGAGCAATCCAGAGTAACTACGGGGAGTCCTTGCTCCGGTGTAAGAACAATTTACTCTGGATTGCAATATGAATTTCCCATTGGTTTTCACTAGGTGGTGCAGTAACTATGGGTGCACGTAATGTCTCTTACGTGCTCCCGTAGTTACTCTGGATTGTACGGTAAGTGTATTCAGTGGGGTTTACTCCCAGGAAAGTGTGTTTAGGATTGCAGCCTTAGCCCGGTACTCACTTCCCCTACCTTGGTAAAGTGACCTCAGGGAAAGATTTGCAACAGAAAAGGGATGAAAGAGGAAAGCCGTGCTTAACTCTGATCCCAGCCAGCTTTCCACACCTGCATTTTCCACATTAAACTTTCCACACCTGCATTTTATTCCTGCAGTGTTCCAAGTATATGTGCCACAGTTGTCCCAGTGACTGTGTGTAAGCTTTGCACACAAATCCTTGGCTCTTGTCATATGCAGAAATCCCCACTTATTGGACAGGTAAGGGACCGGAGCACTGATCAAACGTGAAAATCATTGAAAACTGGAACCAACTGTTTTTCAGCTTGCAAATGCAAAATGGCCACAAAAAAAACATAAATATAACTTGCAAAACCCTAAATAACACATATTTATTAACACATAGCCAAATGCATAATAAATTACAATAAAATGAACAAAGGCATGTGTGGGCAATGTATATCTCATTCATCTGAATGTTGGTTATTTACTGAAGAAAGTCTTAGGGCACAATCCAGAGTAATTACAGGGAGTCCTTGCTCCGGTGTAAGAACAATTTACTCTGGATTGCAATATGAATATCCCATAGGCTTTCACTAGGTGATGCAGTAACTACAGATGCATGTAAACTCTCTTAATGTGCTCCCATAGTTACTCTGGATTGTAGGGTTTGAGAAGTGCCAAAACAGTTTGATCACCATGTCATATGCGAATCACTTCAGGGAAGACAATTTTAGCCTTCAGATCAGCAGAGAGAGGTTGAAAGAGTGAAGGTTGTGCTGGATAAATGAGTCCTGGGTATAACTGAAAAGTGTTGAAAGAGCAGAACCATCAGAAATTGAACCATCAGAAAGTGTGTGGGATTCCTGTATGATTTGTCTGGATAAGGAACCTATCTGATCTGGGTGCTGGTCCAGCTGTTGGGAGCCACATTGCAAGAACTTGGAGGCCTGACCAGCCCCGTCACCAACGTGGACACCGGCTTGCAAGTATGAAGACAGAGTGTTTGGATGATGGAAGTTGTGAGGGGATTGCTGATGGGGCCTGCTGAGAGCGCAGTGCAGGAGGCAACCTAGGTGGCTGAAGGACGACAACCCTCGACAATTGTGCCTGTTGGTGGAGGCCTCCTAGAACTTGATGTCATTTCCTGGAATTACCCATCTGGTCTGCACCTGGTGGTTGCCTTCTCCAGGTGTGGAGAGTCAGGGGAGCAGTGGGAGAAGGACTGGGAGAAGCAGTGGGAGGTAGCTAAGGACTGATGGATGACCATAAGGAGCAGGGAAATATCTCAGGTACCAGGGAGATACCTCAGGAAGCCGGACCCAGGAAGTCCATGAGGAGAACTGAATGGGAGCTGTTGGCTGCAAGCCAGAGCTTGACCATCAGTATTCCCTGTGAACGGATGGGAATGAAGGGAGGAGGGCAGAGGGTCAGTAATCCACATTTCTTGGACCATGTCTGAGGCCTCCTCATGTCTTTGTTCAAGAAGCCTGGCTTTGCAGGCTGCAAGGATCCTAAACCCATGTTCCCACATGGGTGCACTCCAAATGCTGGGGACGACGACTAATCCTCTCCTCAGACCGATGAGAGCATGTGGATTATGCATTTGTTTTATTGCTGCTGTTATTGTTATATTTATATGTAGTATTACGGTATTACTGCATACACAGAATGTACTTATTGATATTGTTGTTATCAGTGTGTGCTATTAATATCATATTATATAATATATTAATATTATAAAAAGGCAGCACTACTCGTTTACTCAAACAACTGACTAGAAGTATTTCATTTTTTCATTTTTTAAATTACTAATCTGCAATAATAGGAAACTTCTCCAGTTTTGCCTTTTTTTGCTCTGAGCTATGTTTTGGTGTGAACTTTGTCACTGTGAACGATAGCACTTATTTGCAAAGCAGAATTTTAGCTTATATTTGGCATAGCGCTGTTCTCTGCTGAATACCCTAAATAAAGGCCTTTTAAACTTCTATTCTTGGGATTCACCCAGATGTAAACACAAATGCCTCTGTGGTTTGTTTTGAAAAAGCACAAAGAAACTGAACAGCACTTGGGAAAGAGACAAATTGCGCCACTTTCAGTAAAACCTGTAGAGAGGATTTAGGCAGAAAAGCTTTCCAGGAATTGTGATGGCTAAACTCTTACAAAATTCTTGTTTCCCTAAAACTTCCTACTTTATTTCTGTGAAAGGAAACAGCCCTACATAGATTATCTTGGGAATCACCTTTTAATAAACTGTCATTTTACATGGGTCTTTTATGCAACAACTCTTTCTTGCTGGGTAACTACAGTGCAATCCTATGCTGAACTTGTGCTGCTGTTGATGCTATATTGGCATAATGTCTGTCATATCCTAACCCAGTCCAACTCAAAAGGAGAGGAAGAAATAAAAGTCCTGGCAAATCTACAGTGCCTCAGTGGTCACCCTAACTCCACCAGTCCTTATGGAAACCACAACACTGCCCACTAATTTTGGGGTAGTGACCCAATGTCAGCTTGAACTTAGCCAGCTGTGGCCTGGCATGAAGGGGCCTGTCACCATAAGTTGCATCCCAAAAGTTAGGTATGAGAAGGCATAAATTAAATCAATGAGAGCTCAGTCCTATCCAATCCCCCACTGCTCTACCACCAGAGCACATGCTGTACCCTGCAGAGGGGAAGTTCTAGATGTCCCCGCCAGGTAAGGAATATTTTCCTTTGCCCATTTGGGGGGGGGGGAGGAGTCTGATACCACTCCCTGGCCTTCAGACACTCTTATTCCTGTCCTGGTCTCTGCCATATTCCTTCCCCTTCCCTCTCCATTCTGACCACTGCATGCCCCTAACCACTCCTATGTTGACTTAGAGCACAATCCGAATGATGTCTACTCAGAAGTAAGCCCCAGTATTCAATGGGTCTTACTCCCAGGAAAGTGTCTTTAGGATTGCAGCCTTACTGAAGCTGGGGCTTCTTTGGTGGCAGTTGTGTACCAGCTGTGGTTGCTCAATGCTTGTGGCTGTGGCCCAGCTGTGCAAAGCTGTCATTTTTTGAGATCTCATGTAAAGCATGCTGTGCTGCCAGAACACAATTCACGGCACTGCAGTAGGTCCATCAGATTAAGCCCTGAGACAAATCCATACAACTAACTTAAATCCCATTCATCTCAATGAAGCTTAGTAAGGTTTAATTTTCTTTAGGTACAGCTCAATACGTTTTTCAGAAATCTGAGAGTGTAATATTGCTCCCCATAATGCACACACATATTTGTTCCACTGTTGTTGCTTTTGGACCCAAAAACTTTGGCCAGTTTTTAATAAAATAGACAGTCCTGTAACATCTTTCTAAATAAAAGCCTTGACCTGTGCAAGGGGTGTCTTCACATTCTGTATCAATTAAGCAGGCTGAGGGTTTTATTCCCTTGGGTAGAGAAGGTAAAGTTCCTTGACATTTTGCCCTCCCAGCCATGACTGGCTGCAGGTTTCTTTGCTGCCTATACAGGCATCAGCCACAGCTGTCTGGTGTGGTGCTCGTCCCCGATTCAAAGCCATAAGCCAGCACTGTCTTGAAAACGACTCCATGGTCACACGGCCAGCATGGTTGTATGGAACACTGTTTACCTTCCCAGCAAGGTTGTACCTATTTATCTACTTGCATTTGCATGCTTTTGAACTCTAGGTTGGCAGGAGCTGGGCTAAGGACATGAGCTCACTCCATTTCACAGCACCCAGGTCTCGAACCCTGGCCTGTTGGATAACAGGCACAGTGTCTTAACCAGTTGAACCACTGCAGCTGGGGTAGAGAACGCTGAGAAAAAGAACTGTGCACATTCCATTTGCATTTCAGCTTTCATTTCTAACTGTCTCTGGGTCAGATAACTCGCCAGGCTGAGTCAGGCCAGAAATGCAATTGAGAAAAGCCATAGAGGAGAGAGGAAGCAAGAGGGCAGTCAAGATGCTGGAAAGGGGGATGGTTTTTTACGGATGAATGTTGTTATATTATAACTTCACCAGCAACAGCTGCAGGCTGTTTCTAGTCTGATCATAAAAGGAAAAAGTAGGATGTGTGTCCATGCCATGAGAAGGAATTGTCCTCTTTTGAACTATCTTCAACTTCCTGCCCTTCATTGGCTATTTTTCTCACAGTAAACTGTGAGACTTTACTAAATCTGAAGAGCCACAGATAATGAAAAGTCTAGTATCTCCACTGAGAAATGTTCCCATGTTGTAATCCATTAGGTAACAAAATGGAAATCAATATTATCAGAGTGAGAGGCTTCCGTAAATGCAACATACTGGATACTTTTTGCAGACATTTGGTGTACAGTCTGCAGTTATTAAAATGTGTTTGTCTTATAAACTCAAGGTTTACAGCTCTGATAAACCCTACAAGGGTGACCCTGTAATGCTCACTGGCTGCTACCTCCCCTTGATTTTCACATGCTATATTCCTTCACCCCATATACTCTCTGGGACTTTCTCAAGGTAATACGGTTGTGATCCAAGCTTTTATATGAGAAAGCACTTTGGGGTACAGTATATGGTTCATGCTCTTCTCTAGGCTGCATCTTTGTTACAACCCAACAGCAGATAGTGCTAAACTAATTAAAGTGGCATCATATAAAGTAGTGGTCTTTAAAAGTGGGGGTTGAGGCTCTCTTAAGGGTCCTGACTTCATTTGAGGAGGGATTGAGAAAAGCTGGATGCAGCCATCTTGGAATCTGGCATTGGACACCTTTTATGACACTTCCATCCATAACATCATTTCTGGGGGAGTCCCAGACAGATTGTCATTATAAGAAGGGGGTCCCATGCTGAAATGCTTCAATATCACTAGTGTAAATAGTTTACAAGGTAGAGATGTCCTGTCCTGTCTGGTCCTCTTGCCGTATGTCCATGTTAGTTTGTCAAAACAGTAGCCTGCACTCTCTCTGATACTGAGATACTGAGATTCTTGGAGGTATCATTGAAACTATGGCTTTACTTCTGAGTACATTTTATTAAGGCTGAATGGTGAATCCTTCACTCAGTCGCTTATCCATTTTGTAGCTGTTGGCAAACTACTCCAGGGGTTTCCTGAATTTTCTTGTCTGTTTGAATTTAGCTTAAAAGTCGCACTCTGTGCAGCAGTTTTAAACCAGCTCCTACGGAGGGTACCTCTGGTCCAGCTTAGAAAACAGCAATTTTGATGAAATAACTTTGAATTCCTCAACTCAGTCCATGGAACTTGAAAATCTCTCTGTAGGTTTGGTCAGTTATTTCTGAATTTGAATTTTTAGCTGTTCCGTCCAAATCTGGCCACAAATCCCAATGCTGGATGTTATAATATGTCTATGTAGAGCACGTGTGGGTGGAGCTAGATGAAGTGTTTAGAGTTGTGTTGTGTGTGGAGTGTGTGTGTGTGGAGTGTGGGGTAGGTTTGTGTGTGTGAGTTAATCCCGGGATCATCCCGATTCCAAAAAGGTCTAACATGTCTATGTAGAGCAGGTGGGGGCAGAGTTACAGGGGTTTCGGATGTGTGTGGAATTGTGTTGTGTGTGGATGTGGAGTGTGGGGTTGGTTTGTGTGTGTGAGTTAATCCTAGGATCATCCCGATTCCAAAAAGGAATACTATGGGTGCAATCCAGAGTAACTATGGGGAGTCTTTGCTCAGGTGTAAGAACAATTTGCTCTGGATTGCAATATGAATTTCCCATAGGTTTTCACTAGGTGGTGCAGTAACTACGGGTACATGTAATGTCTCTTACATGCTCCCGTAGTTACTCTGGATTGTAGGGTACATCTATGTAGAGCAGGTGTGGGCAGATCTAGAGGGGTTTAGGATGTGTGTGGAATTGTGTTGTGTGTGGGGTTTGGATGTGTGTGTGGGTTAATCCCGGGATCATCCCAACTCCAAAAAGGTCTAATATGTCTATGTAGAGCAGATGTGAGTGGAGCTAGAGGGGTTTAGGATGTGGGTGGAATTGTGGGTGTGGGTATGGAATGTGGGGTTCAGTTGTGTGTGGGGGTTAATCCTGAGATCATCCTGATTCCAAAGAAGTATAATATGTCTACGTTGGGCAGGTGTGGATGGACCTAGAGGGGTTTAGGATGTGGAATTGGGGGTGTGGAGGTGTGGGGTGTAGGGTTTGGTTGCGTGTGTGGGTTAATCCTGGGATCATCCCGATTCCAAAGAGGTATAATATGTCTGTGTAGAGCATTCATGGGTGGAGCTAGAGGGCGTCCTGATGGACGGACAGACAGAATTAGCCTTTTATTAGTATAGATGTTTGACATCCCCAGAATAAGCCTTAAGCTGCTATCCTGACCCCCAGTTTGGCCTGAATAAGTTCCATATGTGCCATATAAGTGCCATATGGCAGTTCTGTATCATTCCTGCATTATCACTGGCACAGACATGTGTCGGCCTCCCCTCACCACCACAGGAACAGGGAGCAGCTGAATTGTACTGGCCATAAGGTGAAATCCAGAGTAACTACGGGGAGTCCTTGCTCCGGTGTAAGAAAAAGTTACTCTGGATTGCAATATGAATTTCCCATAGGTTTTTACTAGGTGATGCAGTAACTATGGGTGCACATAATGTCTCTTATGTGCTCACGTAGTTACTCTGGATTTGGCTGTAAATTGGTTAGAATTATGCCCTCAGGCTGAAATCCTAATCACACTTTCCTGGGAGTAAGCCCCAATGAATATAATGGGACATACTTCTAAGTAAACAGTCATAGGATTGCACCTTTAATGTATGAGACAAATGAATCCATCTAGTACATTCTCATCACTCCCCTCCCCAGTACCTAAGAGTTATATACATTGTATCTTACATCTGCTATTTTTATATGCTAATAAAAGTTCCTCCTTTGGCACACTTGGCCAACTATGCATGTCTAAGAGGAAAGGAGGAGAAAAATCTTCCTTTGAGAAATCCATTAATTAATTGATACATATTTGTGTTTAGTGCTTTGAAGGTCTGAATTTTTTTGTAAGTCTTAACAATGATCAGCAGTTGCAACCCTCAGAGCTCAAAATTAAGTACCCCTATCATTTTTAGAATAATTCCTTTGCAAATTGATCATAAAAATATCTAGATTCTAGACAGCTTTGAATGTGCATTCGCACTACTGAACTCTAACATCTGCTATGCTGCTATCACACCCTGGGAGAAGAGGACTGTCTTGTAATTTAATAGTAGTTGGTTTTAATGAGTTGCAGATTTGCAATGCAACATCTGGAGAAACAATCAAATTGAGAACCATGGCCTTCAGTAACAGTTAAGTTTCTAGTCCTTGTGGTTTCATACACAAAGTGGTTTCCTTGATCTACAAAACAGCAAATGAAATTAATTTATTAGGGCAGCTTCTATTGGTGAATGAGCTATATTTCACTTTAGGAGACCCATCACTGGGTCACTGATGTGCTTAAACAGCAGTTCTCGATCTGAGAAACCAGGCAACAGCCTCTAGAGCAGTGATTTTCAACCATTTTCATCTAATGGTACACTGATAAGGTTTTAAAATTGGCAAGGCACTCCATCATGTTTTTGATAATTAACAAGGCGATAATTTACTGCTGGCTGGTGGCTCAAACCACTGATCCTACTAAATATAATTTCCCCAAATTCCTGTAGCACATCTGTGAATGTAAAGTTGATTTGCAGCACATCAATGTGCTAAAAAACAGTGTTCCGTTATTGTTCAGTTGTGAATTCATATCCACTGAATTGTTTGTTGTGTGTAATCCAGTCTTGTATGTTTTAATGAGGAAGATCCTATTCCTCCCAAGGTTTGTTCAGGTTTGCCTACAAATAAACAAGCATGCTGGATGACAAAAGTGTCATGAGTGTGACATGAGTGTGTCAAACTAACCCCCAAATCCAGAGTAACTACAGGAGCACATAAGAGACATTACGTGCACCTGTAGTCACTGCACCTCCTAGTGAAAACCTATGGGAAATTCATATTGGAAAAAATTGTTCTCACACTGGAGAAAGGTCTCCCCACAGTGACTCTGGATTTTGCCCTAAGAGTAGCAAACTAAGATCTCATTGCAAGTCCCTTCCAGCCATGAGGCTCACTGGGTGATCTTGTGCTAGTCTTTCTATCTTCGCCTAACCATCTCAGAGGGCTGTAATGTAACTAAAAATGTGTGGGGGAAACTGCTGTATAAGTCATAATGGTTTAATAACATAGTTCGTTGGAGGCTGTGTGCCCCTCAAATGATAATAATAGATTTGATTTGATTTGAAAACTATGATTATAGTAGAAAGTAAAGTTGTTATTGATCCTGTGGCTTAGTGTTCAAAAGTGCTGTGCCTGCCAATCTGGCAGCAGGTCAGCGGTTTGAGAACCGAGTAGTGCAAGATAGGGTGAGCTCCCTCCCTAGCCCAGCTCCTGCCAACCTAGCAGTTCAAAAGCATGCAAATGCAACTAGATAAATAGGTACCACCTCAGTTGGAAGGTTACAGTGTTCCATGCGCATGTAGGCCACATGTTCACAGAGATGTCTTTGAACAACACTGGCTCTATGGCACTAGAAATGCACCACTTCCTAGAGCTGGTCATAACTAGCAGGCAACTTGCGGTGGACTCCTTTACCTTTAAAGTTGTTATACATAAGAATCAGTGATGCCAAGAAATGTGGTATATTGCTTTAAAGAGATGTGTCATAAGATGTTTCCAGTATGACATTATGAGGAATTGAATACTGCTTTTTAAGGAATTCAATCTTAAGTAAAAAAACTCATACACTAAAATTGAACAAGTAATCCTTAAAGAGCTCTCCTAGTAGTGACCTGTCTGGAAGCAAAACACTGATGAACTGTTTATAATCTGGTCCCATGATAAAAACAAGATTGGAAAAAATTAAGAACTATCTCAACACCATTCATCACATAAGTGATTTATGCAATAGGGATCCTGAAAATTCATACAGCCCTTCCCTGATGTTTTGCTCATCACTGAACAAAATAAAAGTGTTGCAGATGCCATAAACCAGTAGTTCTCAACCTTTTTGTCCCCAGGGACCGGTTCTGTGGAAAAGAAATTTTCCAGGGACCAGCTCGGGGGTGAGGGGAGAGTTCTACCACTGGCAACCTGGAGGGAGGGCTTTCCCACCCAGAGCACAGCACAGCTGCCTCCAGCTGTAAATCCCACTATCATAAATAGAGCTATTGCTAGATTACTGTGGATAGGATAGGTGACAATCCAATGTCTCAATGCATGTCTACTCAGAGAAGGGATTTTCAACCTTTGTCAGTGCAGGATGAACTGAAAATGCACAAAGTCATCCTAGTCACTCTTATTGGAGAGTAAGCCTCTTTGACTCTAATGGGACTTATTTCTGAGTAACAGGCATTGGACTGGACTCTGAGGCTGCAATCTTATATGTGCTTTCCTGGGAGTAAGCTCCACTGCCTACAGTGGAACTTATTTCTTAGTAGACAGGTTTAGGATTGGGCTCCGAGGCTGCAGTGCTCTGACAGAGCCCTCCTGCTGAGAGGAGGGGAAGAGGCACTTAGAAGAGTCCTCTGACGGACCACTCAGGCAGCCACCAAGGACCTCCAGTGGTCCCCAGACTGGGGGTTGAGAAACCCTGCCATAAACTCATTGATGCTAGAATTCCTAGCATACTAAAACATGGCAATTAAGAAATTACTATTTCTCATTTGGTTCTTTGAATGCAAAACATATCAATAGTTCTGAAAATGACCTCAAACTCTCTGCCCCTGACAAGGAATGCAAAATAATTTTCTTCACAGAAGATAATGCATGTCATTGAAATATTCATCAGAAATCTATAGCAGACATCTTCATAAAGGTGAGGACTATCAGGGAACATGGTATACTTTTTGTGGTCAAATGTTATCTTGCCTCTCTTAAGTATCACTTGATGAAAGAGATCTACCCCCTAGTAGCCTTCCAAAATGCTATGCAAAAACCATCAGCAAGCCTCCTTCCATTGTTTCTAGCCAGTATCCAGGCTATGAGCATAATCCTATGTCTACTCAGAAGTCAACCAAATTGTGTTCAATGGGTCTTACTCCCAGGAAAGTGTGCTTAGGATTGCAGTCTAACACAAGTTACTCATGAGAGCTGAATTAAAGACACCCATCATCACATCAGTCTTATTGTTGAATCTGATTGTTGTATGTGATGGCACAAGTGGTTAAGACAATGTGCCTGTTAACCAGCAGGCCATGGTTCACGACCTGGGTCCCCACAAGATGGGGTGAGTTCCTGTCCTTATCCCAGCTCCTGCCAACCTAGCAGTTCAAAAGCATGTAAATACAAGCATGTAAGTGCAAGTAGATAAATAGGTACCACCTTGGTGGGAAAGATAACAGCGTTCTGTGCACCTTGGTATATGGTCATGCCAGCCCTGTGACCACAGAAGTGTATTTGGACAGCGCTGGCTCTAAAGGCTTGTAAACAGGAATGAGCACCTCACCCTATAGTCGGAAACAACTGGCAGTTAACCTGCAGGGGGACCTTACCTTACCTTATCTGTTTTCTTGTATTAGGGCAGCTGCCACCTGTAAAAACAGAATGTGTAGTACAATCAAAGCAGAACATCACCTTTACATCCAGAAATGTCATGTATGAATCAGGATGCAAATGCTCTGGATGCCATATTAAGTATGTTGCAGTGAAGGGGGCCATAATGGAGCCCCTCATACCTGTCTCACAAATGACAAGTTGGTGATCAGGGCCAAAAACAGCTTGAGAAAGCTGCTGTCAGAAATTTCAGTTTAGATGGCCACAGTGTTTTGGTCTGTGAATTATTTCCAATAAAAAAACAATCCAATCTTGGAACAAGACCAAACTTCTTGGACTCTCAGACTGTACAGTTCTAACCTTCATGGCTATAACTTTGAGGTTACTGCATATGCGTTAATCTATGCTTTTTATTTCTTTTAAACTTTTTTCTGCCTGTGGATTCCCAGCTTCCACAACTAATCTCTGGGGTCTTAAATTGGAAAGCACACACCCTGGGCAGAACCTGTCAGATTCATCCTCCTTTTTTTCCAATATAGACTTGTAATTCTAGGATATGATAATTGGGTAATTGATACTGATGGTAGGTTTGCATGGAATTTAACCTCCTTGGAGAAATCAATTGTTCTTTCATACCAGTCAAATTCCTTTTGGAATTACCTCGGTCTTTTAAGTCCATTTTGCAATAAGGAATAGCTATTAGCGAGCTATAGCAATGAACTCTGTATTTTCTTCTTAGATATGTGCAGAGGTGGGTTCCTACCAGCTTGCACCGGTTCTCTAGAACCGGTTGTTAATTAGTACCACTTCCTGTAGAACCGTTAGCTAACCAGGGGCCCCAGCCTTTGAATTGCAGGCACAGGTCTCTGTAAATGTCAGCTCTGGGTCTTCTCAGAGCTGAAACAAAGGAGGGAGCTCCTCTCCCCACCTCTTGGCCAATCAGAGGCTGACCCAGCTAGACCCAGACCTGCCTCCAGTGATGTGATTCAAAGAAATTAACAACCCGATCTATGCCCATCTTGGCAGCCACTTTTAAATGGCTATTTTTAAACTTTATATATCCTATCTCTCGTTAACAACTGGTTTAAAGAGGGATCCTATAGGGTTAGGTGGAATTGATAGGTATTTAAAGGCACCAAAGCTCTATACTTCCAAGCCAGGGTGAGGATGCTTGGAGGATGCTATTAAGCAAGACTCTCTCTGCTGAAGATCTTATTTTGATTAAAAAACTTATTCCTAGTACGTTTGAGGAGGTATTTTCTTGTGTGGTTGCAAAGCATGATGTATGCAAATGATGCCCTCCTTTCTCCTCCCATAGTGTATTTTGGGTCAGTAGTTTCACAGACAGCCCCACCAAGAATTCCTGACGAGGGAGGATCTCTGAGTGGCTGCACTCCTCTCTCCATTCAAAGTGGCTGCTGGGCCAGCCACTGAGAGCCTCAGAGCCCAATCCTATGCATGCCTACTCAGAAGCAAGTCCCATCCTAGTCAATGGAGCTTTCACCCAGGTAGGTGTGGATAGGATTGCAGCCTCAAAGCCCAATCCTACGCATGCCTATTCAGAAGCAAGTCCCATTCTAGTCAATGGAACTTGACCATCACCTCTGAACCCAGTCCTATGTATGCTTACTCAGAAATTAGCCCCATCCTAGTCAATTACTAAGGGTTACTCCCTGGAAAGTGTGGCTAGAATTGCAACCTGATTGCAACCAATTTTATGCATGCTTTCTCAAGTCCTATCACAGTCAATGAGGCTTACTTCCAGGGAAGTGTGATTAGGATTGCAGCCTGAGAGCCCAATCCTATGCATTCCTACTCAGAAGTAAACCCTATCCTAGTCAATGGGACTATGTAGTTATGAGATGGGGTGGCAGGACCTAGCATCTTCTCCATATTTCACTTGAAGATTGCAGTGGCATCCCTAAAGGGACTTGGGGGCCCTGGGTACCACCATCAGGGGGTGACCCAAATCACAATAATTGCTAAAATCACTAAAATATTTGGAATAACCCCAACAAGTCATATACCATTGGATATAGTGTTTGTACCAAACATGCATAGTACCAAACATTGCTTGGCTGTCGTAAAATATATTCTGACAGAGCAAGCAGTGGTCTCCATCAGTGGCCATTTTTGGAGCACTGCTGCAAGAGACAGCAGTGCTCTCTGTCCATTGACGGACCTTCCTGGACCCCTTCTGATTAGATATGATAGTAGTGTGGGCAAAGGAGGAATGAAACCAGATTGGGAATCCTGCTATTGGGATTCCTGTATTGGGAATACTGGACCTTGACCTGCTATTACCTTGATGTTTAAACTGTGTTTGTCCCATTCCATGTGCCCTCCCACCACAGCAGGCACAAAAGCACCAAGTGCCCTGTGAGGAGAAAGAAAATTAACAAGCAAACAACACATGCCCCCCTTCCATCTTTTTTTCTATTGTAATGCCTTCCTGTTGTTTTTTATGTCAGGGCTGTGGGAACCATATTGGTTCAAGGACAGAGCGTAAATTAATGCCAAGAGCAACATACTGTACTTGTGGACCTAGGATAACACAATGTGGAGAGAAAGAAAGAGAACACTCTACAAAACCATTCAAGTCAAGATTGTGGGAAAAAATCTGTGACTATATTTCATCTTGCCAGCTATTAGTGGCCTGGCAATATTCATACAGCCCGTGGAGATGGATTATTAGGGATTCACAACTGGAGCACAAGTATTGATTATAAACTTGCATGTATTTACAGGCGCTGGATGAATTGTGAATCACATGGTTATTCTTTATATGAAAAGCATTTTCAATGAATCTGTGTTCTAATCTAGAAAATTAAGTTTGAATTGATTGTTCATAAATAAGACCATTCTGTAGCTATGTAGCAAAGCATTCCCAGGACAGAAAATGTTTCCATGTTTTGCTTAATGCCTATTTTGTGTTTACAGAGAGAAAAATCTGAACCTAGATACTGATAATACATCAAAGCCCTTGCCTCTGGTGGTTGGGTTCAGTACAGTCCATGTACTTTTTTCTTGTTATTAGTAAAAGATCAGGACATTGCATAATTCCTGCTTCAACCAAGTTTACTGCAGTGCAAACACTTACAAACACTAAGTTGCTCAGACTCTCCACCACAACAGACAGTTTTTGGGCCAAGTACCTAAAAATGTTCCAGGGGAATTCTTACTCTTCATTCAAAATCACACATTTTGCTTGAATGTTATTTACTGTAGTACGTAAGATTATTTAAATATGATTTTCTGCTTACAGTATTTCAAATGTGCTTTATTATTGAACCTGCTCTTTTATTTTCCAGAAATTCTGAAAACATTAGCATGGCAAGGCCAGAGAACACACTTTTCTGGTCAACAAAATTTTGTTGTGCTGAAAGTTCGGTCAAAATTAAAGAGTCAAGAAGGAAAAGTTTATCCATGAATCTAGATGAAACAGCCTGTTCCGGTAGCAGGCTGGCAGAAGATGCCTATTTCCATCCATTTATGTGCTTCTACTGCTCCCTCACTTCCTAACTGGAAAAGAAAAAGGGGTGTCAGGGCCCACCTCAGATATAAGACTAGGGCGCAATCCAGAGTAACCACGGGGAGTCCTTGCTCCGACGTAAGAACAATTTACTGTGGATTGCAATATGAATTTCCCATAGGTTTACACTAGGTGGTGCTATAACTATGTTGACATAAATGTCTCTTACGTGCTCCCGTAGTTACTCTGTATTGTGGGGTAAATAAGGCACATCCCAGTTAGGTCCCTGCATAAGTCCTGTGGTGGACTGGTGATTTCAGAGATTTCACAAAAGTTCCATAAACTATTTCTGCACCACCTCTGTGGGTATGGTATGATATGCATACACAGGTATGCACCAGCCTCTCCACACCACCAGGGAAGTTATACCAGGTGAGTTATGCCAGCTTAAAGTGGTTAGGATTGCATCTTCTGAAATATTTGGTGCCTCATCTGTACCACCAGCTGCTAATCTTTTGAAGGATCTCTGAAAGAGTCATGTCTGCAACATTACAATTGTGTGTTTTGTGTGTGTGTGTGTGTGTGTGTGTGTGTGAACCTATTTCTGTATTAAAATTTTCCCTCACAGCTAACAGTGAACCGAAAAGGATACCAGGATACCAGGAAAGAAAATAATTTTCCGGACGACCTGTTCACGGGCCATGGTTTTCCTAGGGGGAGGGCTGGGGCACCAGGCCCTGGGTACCATCCTCAAAGTGGCGACAACTTGGGGTGAACAAAAAAAAAATCACTAAAATTGCTTAGATCCTTTGCAATAACCCAACCAAGTTAGATACTATTGGGTGCATACAGTATTTTCCAGCAGAATCAATGCAAAAACAGCTTTGAAATATCACTTCTACCAACTGTTATAGCCAAGAAAACTAAAAAACAAAAATGCATGGAGCCTATGGAAAGTGAAAGTGAGCTGCGTCACGCCTTTACTAAAGAGTAGAAAAATTTGCCTTAATCCATTGGAAAGGGCAGACTGAGAGGAATCCAACACCCCTTGAATGGTCCTGATCCAATGAACGCAGCCCCCACAAATAAACCCAGAAGGAAGCCTCTGTTAATTGCAGAGAGCAATTGTGAAGGTGAGCTACATGTTTGGATTTACTCATGAGTAAGCAAATATGCTTTGGTTCATGTTCAGGTCAGGGACAGAGGAATTCAGGGCCACCAGAATGATCCCAATCCTGTGAAAGTGGAGCTTAGCAAGTGCTCCAGAAGGTAGCCTCACCCGCTCCCAAAAAAGAATAAAACAGAGGCTTGATAAGGTGATTTTTTAAAATACGAAAATAAACACTGATGAAGTTACCCATTAATATCAGATTAATTGTATTAATTAATATTGATAATAATTAAATACTTTACTGTTGGGGTACCACGCTTGGGGTACCACTCTGTCAGAAGTTAGTGTTGTGTTTTTTTTTAATGGAATTTATTATTATTATTTGATCAGAACTTATGACTTTCTTACTGCTAATTTGACAGTTATAAATCCAAAAGCATGAATGTTTTGAATTTACATTTTTCCTATAAATTCAAATTATAGCATCAAATACTGGGAGGGTGCATTTGACCCATGTTGTTCTTCACTGGTTATTCAATATGTTGCTAGCTAAAATTATAATCAAAATTCATAATTTCACAATATGTCACAACTAAAATTAGTATAAAATAATTATACTAAAATTTGATGTGACATTTATTCATTATAAGTACCAAACTATAGTAAAGGGTCAATTTGACCCTGGCGGTACTTGGTGATCCAAAAAAACTATGGTAGGGATAGGGTTAAATAATTTACTGATGAGGTGTAAAAAAATTGTGGGCCCAGGGTAACAAAGGACCTACGTACACCACTGCTCAGAGATATATCCTAAATGTTACAACTTGTTGCCAAGTGGGAGAATACTGTCATTAATTTCTGGCTATATAATTTCTGCTCAGTGATCATTTAGAAAAACTTGTATAAATTTATTAAATTTATTGCAAATAAAAGACATAATTGCATGCAACTTACCTTCAACACATTTCCGAAGCCTTTGCTAAGACTGGGCCAGTAGCTTGCCTAATATGCAATTATTTATTTCAGCCACATTTTTATGTCCTCCTTTTTTTTTGCAAACCTGAACTAATATTGCCATTCAATTTCTCTGGCAAGGGTTTCTCTGTTATTAATAACTTGCATGCCATGCAGAGATTCAGCTTTACCTATCTCTGCATTTCCATGCTAGGGAAATCCATGCTAGTTGAATTTCTATATGTCAGATAACTGTGAAAAGTGTGTTTCAGGGGGAAATGTCAACTTTTCTCTCCTGATAAATTAATGTTGGATTAGTTTTGGAAATTTAAAGCATGTACTACAATCAATTACAGACCTGATCTTTAAAAGTCTTTGTTTATTTTGCTTAGATAAGAAATGTAGGTGGTGTTATCTTAAAAGGTTTAGGGCAGAATCATAACCAATTTAGGTGGGCCTAACTCACCTGGCACATCTTCCTGTGATGATGTGGGCAGGTTGATATATGCCTGTGCACTGGCCAGGTTACCCCAGGAGTGGGACAGAAGTTCCTTATAGCACTTTTCTGACAACTCCAGGTTGGCACAGGACTTATGCTGCGACTTATGCCAGCCCAAGCGGAGGTTAGAATTGCAGCCAGGAATCAGAATGTCAATAGTTTTTCTTCTTACATAGTCTCATAGTGATTCAAGTCTTTTGAATTTCTTTTTCCTCATCTCTTATTGGTAAAGTGCTGCCAATTTTCTGTACAATGTTTCCCAGAAAAAGCTTGAAGAGAATAGAATTTTTTTCCCAGGTGGTCAGAACTATTTATTGTTTTTCTTTCTGCATATCAGAATAAAGTTTGCAGTCATGAAACTTTGTCCTTTTGTGTTTGTAAGACTTTTCAGATAATCTGCTCCCAAATTTCAGAATCCTGTTTTCCCTTACGTTACTTCCTCTGTTTATTTAAAAGAGTAACGGAGCAATCCAGAGTAACTACAGGCAGTTCTTGCTCTGACGTAAGAACAATTTAAGCTCAATTGCAATATGAATTTCCTAAAGGTTTTCACTAGGTGGTGCTGTAACTACATCAAACATAAATATCTCTTATGTGCTCCTGTAGTTACTCTGGATTGTAAAGTAAGAGAGTTTTCATGTTTAGAAACCCAAAGAACACACAGCATCAACTGTATAGTTATTCTCTCATCATTTTTCCTCCCCCACCAATGCACACAAAACGTGTCTAGTTATCTCAGATTCAAAGTTCATGCTCCTTGACTCTGTCCTAAGATTACTATCAGAAGTATAGTTCCTAAATTCCATGGAAAGAGGGAATGCCTGTTGAACTGATGTAAATATCTAAGAAACTTGCCTATGGAATCTATAAGGTAGATATGGCCACAACCTTCAGCAGTGTTTGTTCTGTGCTGTGCACAATCCGAATAGCAACTTGCCATATGCTGCAGACTAAAAGGGCAGGGTATTAGTTCAATTAATGGCTAAAGCTTCAATCCTATCAACACTTACCTGGGAGTAAGCGTCATTAACTAGAATGAGACTAACCCTACAATCCAGAGTAACTACGGGAGCACATAAGAGCCATTACGTGTACCAGTAGTTACTGCACCACCTAGTGAAAACCTATGGGAAATTCATATTGCAATCCAGAGCAAATTGTTCTTACACCAGAGCAAGGACTCCCCGTAGTTACTCTGGATTGCGCCCTAAGGGTGCAATTCTGACTTTAGGCCAGAGAGAATGGTCCAGCTAAACTGGCCTAAGTAGGCAATATCATGTAGTTGGGCCAAATTTTTTGCCATCACTTCTATTTTTACTCTGGCTTATCATGGGCCCCAAAATGGGTCTACTCAGATTTATTTCTGCTGCTGTGGGGGGCATGTCTGCCCTGGAAATAGGCTCTGGATTTAGCCTAACTGAACTGTTCTAGGTCATACCCAACATGCCCTCAACATGCCTTTGCTGAGCTGCCGAGGCCAGCTCTGTTAGGCCGGCCTAGGGCCATCAGTCTTGGACCATCCTGAGTGGCCTTATGTTGGCCAAGCCTTTCTGGTGTAGCTAGGCTGGCCCATCCTGGAATTAGGCCAGCCCAGTGATAGATAGGCTAGCCTAAGTGCACTTCAGGATTGCAGCATTACTTCTGAGTACATAGGCATAGAACTGGGTCCAAATCTATTTAGTTCGGAGTAAAACTCATTTTTTTTCTTGGAAAATTCCTTTGGGTGGCTGCAACCTGCCTGCACAATACATTTGACCCTATGATCAAAAGCCACATCCTGGGAATTTCTGGACTTCAAATAAGTAAATTTGTAGGAACTCATATGAAGAGTTTTCAAGCTTAGTTGTCTTTAGCAACAGTCAAGAAAAATCAAGTTGTCCATCAATAAAAGCAAATAGCTTCCAGAGCTTGTCATGAGTTCTTGGTTGCCTCCTTGGTAAAGTACAATAAAATAGCATTATCCATGTGCAGAGGCATACAATTTATATGGTACACGCCCAGTTTCATATTATTGACTTATAACAGCTAATAAGTGGGTGTCAGGTGTTTTGATAGGGGCAAAATTTCAGTCCTAGCTATGGGCGCCAGTCCTTGCTATGGGCACCATTTTGCCAAAGTACGCCTCTGCCCATGTGTGACCATGTATGACCAGGAAGCCACAAAAGAAGTCTTATGAGCTCACTGAACAAAAGTCCCATAGGAATATATGGGAAGAATTATAACATGTTGGGTCACAGAACCCCGCATATCTTCATTCTTCATTCCTTGTACTGCTGGTTTTGTTGACCAACTGGTGCTGCATTATACCACCCCAATTGCAATTAAAATCCAAGAAATACCATGCCAAGCTGGCTCCCTGGAGGATTAATAATAATCTGGATAAACCCGGATAAACCCGGTTTTGTCTGGATTTTTAGCCTCCTGTCCAGGTGTCCTACATTTTGGCATCATTGTCCTACATTTTGGCTTCATTTTGAAACTTCGTGATAGTGCACAGTACCCCATCATGCCATATGGGATTTGTATTGAAGAGCAGAATCCAATGCAAAAATCAGTTTTGAGATAACTCCTTCCTATCAAATGTTATGGTCAAAAAACCGAAAAACAAAAACAAAAAAATACATTTTTGGCAATTTTTTTTCCAGCGGGTAGGAATTTTGGCCTGGGATTAGGAATTTTGGCCTTGTTGTTTAGGAATTTTGGGTTCGGCATCTGGTCACCCTGGCTGCAGGTCAACTTAGCCACTGAGGCTGCTGGTCAAAGGAGGAGGAGGAAGGAAAGGAATTGTAGTCTTTCCTCCTCCTCACCATCCTAAAGGACCTTTCCAAGCCATCAGAGGAAGAACTACATCTCCCCACATGCATCACACCAGGCTTTGCAGGCTGTTTCCCAAACTGCTCCAGCCACTGAATGGCTGACTGGGAAAATGGCTGCAGTGGCTCCCATTCCCTGCACTTGCCAGAGAGAGAGAAAGAAACTCTGCTTGCTGCAAAGGAGGGAAGGAGGGAGCTGAGGATGCTGAAAAGGATAGCAGAGCAGAGAAAGGAGGGAGTCTTGCAAGTGAAGCTGCTCTGAGACCATGCAGTGAGTTTGGCTTTGAAGAGAAAGGGGGGAAAGAATTAATTTTTTAAAAGCAGGGTTGCCAACTGACCAGAGAAACCCCAGCCTCCCCTGCTCCTATGCCTTTGTAGATGGATCCACCAATATATACTTTGCACAAAAAGGCATGTACAGTGGTGCATCACTTAAAGAGCTTAATTCGTTCCGGAGGCATGCTCTTTAAGTGAAGCGGATTTTCCCATAGGAAACAATGGAAACGCAGGTGATTGGTTCCACAACCCCCAAAATATTCATATAAAAATATTAACTGCATGTAAAAATGAAGATAAAACACTGGAATTGAATTCAAAACACTATAATATAATACAGACCACAACTGCTGCAGTAAAACACTGTAATGTTCTGTACAGTAAAAAAGAAAAGAAAAACCTTTATGGGCAAGGATGACTGACTTTCACTAAGAGTCACTGGAGTCTTTCTGAGCAACGTTCACAAGGAACCTCTGTGTGTAAGTGTGAGATCTATCTATGCAAACTAGACAGGCAGTCTACAACAGCAAAGGGGCCAGATCCTATGCTGTTTACTCAGAATCAAGCCCCATTAAATCCATTGGGGCTTACTCACAGGAAAATGTGTAAGCTGCATTTTGCATGCACAGCAACATCAGAAGGGCAAGATTCTATGCTGTTTACTCAGAATCAAGCCCCATTGAATAGAATGGGGCTTACTCACAGGAAAGGAAGAGTGCAGGCAGGGAAGGTAGTGGGGGCAGAGGGGTGCAGGAGAGTATTGGGGTCCAGGCGGGGGGCTTCCTTGGGGGCAAGGGGTCTGTTTGAGGGGGCTGCAGAGGGGGTGCAGGAGATTATTCCCTCCTACCTTATGGAGGCTGCATAGGCTGGGCTGACCAAGTTCTCTGGCTGCAGGAGAAGAGCAGCCATCTTTGTTCCCCTGATGAAGAGGCTTTTCAGCTCTTCTGCTCTCCCTGCTGGTCTCTTCCATGTACTGCAGGGCGGAGAAAGTCCTCACTCCCTCAGCCCAGCCAATGCTGGGGAGAGACAGGGAGAAGGACAGGGAGCCCAGCCAGTGGGCACTCTTTATGCGAAAAATGCTCTTTAAGCAAAGCAAAACTACACAGAAATTTTTGCTCTTTATGTGAAAAATGCTCTTTAAGCAAAGCGAAACAACACAGAAATTTTTGCTCTTTATCTAAAAAATGCTCTTTAAGCAAAGTGAAACCACAGAGAAATTTTTGCTCTTTAAGTGGAACACTCTCTATGCAAGGCGCTCTTTAAACAAGGTACCTCTGTAATTCACAACAAGGGCTTGCATTGCTCAGGTTGTGTGGCCTTTCATCCAGCTGTTCTCAGGGTGTAAAGTTGGTAACCTTCTCAGGGTAGGATGGTGAGATAACTCCTGGCTCTTTAAGTTACAACACAACAACCTGGAAGCAGACTTACATCCCAATTCTATACCCTACAATGGAGCCTATTTTCTATGCTTAGTGGGAATGATCAGATGGCCAGCAAGATGTAACAAAAAAACCCTTTTCTACTTGTCTTCCAGTAGGCCGCCTGATTACCTATAGGTTTTCTTGGATCTATTTTAACTATTTTGCTGGTGTAAATCTGAGGAGATGATGGCTACAATCCAGAGTAACTATGGGACCTTTTACATCGACAAACCTTTTACACTGTAGTTGCAGTGCCACCTATGGGAAACCTATGGGAAATGCAAAGAGCAATCCAGAGCAAGTGCCTCTCCCATCTTCCCGTAGTTACTCTGGATTGTAGGGTACGCCTGCGGGGTGGGTTGAAAAATCTGGTGTGCACTTTTTCTGATGAGAGCCACCACTCCAGCTGCTCCTTGCCTTCATCCCTCAATGTTCTCAAATGGTTCATGAACTGCCCCTTTGGACTAGCAAAGTATCTGGGTGATTAGTATCTGGCAGAGCCCTGTTTCCAGCTGTGGGCAGCTGTGCAATGGTGGTGAGACATTTGTGCCCCTGCAGGGCCTTCTGTTGTGCTAAATGACCCATAGGATTGGTCCGCTTATAACAAGTCTGTGAAAAAATGTCCCCAATCTACTGTGAAACAGATATTTTTCCATTATTATTTCGTTTGATGTTATCTTGTTCTTGGATCCCTTAAACTAACAGAGCTCAACATTGCGGTCTTGGTTGTTCTTTTTATTAATTCCCACTCTCCAGCCTACCCATTAAAAATTCCTGCTCACTTCACTAGCCAGCAGCCAATCCTCTTGTCAAGTAGACTGTTTAATTCCCAATATGTCATCAATTCAAGCAGTGTTTTAAAATACGGCTATTAATAGAGGCTGCTGATGGAAACACTGCAGAGTGGCTAAGCCCAAGGTGTTGTGTGATCATCCTTCACCTATGTGTGGCTGATGGAGAAATTCTCCCCCAACTGCACTTTGTTCTGGGGTGGGGAGAAGAGTGATGAACTCCAGAAAGGATAGAAAAGATGGTTGATTTAAACATTCAATACATATACAGGTGTCCCCCATTTTCTGATGGTTCATTTTATGACAGTTCTGCACTTTCAACATGTTTCAGTTAAACCCAGGACTCTTTCAATCTGTGCTGGTCTAAAGGCTGAAATCATCTTCCCTGATATTGATTTGCATGTGACATGTTGATCAAACAGTTTTTGACATTTCCTTATTAATTTCTTCTGTAAACAACCATCTTTCACTATATAAGATATTCATTGCAAACACAGGCCTTTGTTCATTTTACTGTAATTTGTTATATACAGTATTTTGGTGATGTGTTAATAAATATTTAGGGATCTGCAAAAGGTGAGGTTATTTTTCCTGAAAAAGGGGTGCTTAAACAGAGCGGGAAATGTAACACCACCTTTTGCAGGTCCCTATTAATAGGTGTTCTTTAGGCTTTTGCAAGTGATATTTATGTTTTTTGTGGCTATTTTGCATTTGCAAGCTGAAAAAGACTGGGTTCCTCTTTTCAATGATTTTCACTTTTGGATGGTGCTCTGATACCTAACCTATCCAATAAGTGGGGGATGCCTGTATACCCGACCTGGAACTCATAAGGCATACCACCATCAGTGAAAGTAAATAACTTTTGATGTGCTTCTGAAGAGGTGCTTCACTCAAAATACACTGGGTGCATGTGTCCAAATAAGCCCCATTTTCCTGCATTCTCTTGAGTTTCTCTCCTCCTCCATTATCCATTTCTTCTAGGTGTTTGCTTCCTTCCCTTATGCACTGCTCTAGGCCACGGGTCTTCCATCTCTAACCCATGCACCACATGCAGCCTGCAGCCAACTTCTGTTGGGCCCATGGGCAGCCTCTGTTCCACAGCTGGGGTCCAGTCACATTTGGAGGATGTTCTGAGAGCTGGGGAGGCCACATGAAGCTCGCTAAGTCTTCAGAATGCCCTCTAAAGTCCTATGACATTATTTCCTCTTTCCACAGCAAAACTAGAAGTAATTTTATGTGCCCCCTGACGGCCCAAAAGTGCCCTTAAAGGGTTTATGAGGATCAAGGATGCCTCCTGACTCTCAGAACAATGCTTTGGGTGTTTTCTTAGATATGCTGTTTCTGAAGTATTTAAGTAAGCTGTTTGGGAGGTGGCGGAATGACAGCATTTGTGTGTGTGCTTTATTTATGTGGTGTGTGTTGGTGCTTGGATAAATCATGGAAATTTGAGCCATTCATTCATTCATTCATTCATTCATTCATTCATTCATTCATTCATTCATCTAAATTCCATTTTTATTTAAATTTTATTTTTTCTCCAGCCATTGACACCATGCCGGATATTTAAAGCACCCTTACGGTCAAAAAAGTTTTGAGACTCCTGCTCTAGGACATCATGCTTAGATTCTTAACTCAATTCTCACCCAAATACACATGTGAGAATTCCCCATCAACCATTATTTTTATTTAAAAAATGACTCAATCCCACTGCTTTGTTAAAAAGTTAACTGAGGGTTTTTTTTTAGTGTTTAGTAATTACAATTACTGGGAGATCTGGTTTTGACTTATATGTATGGATCATTTTTGCCCTTGGGATATATTTACCCAATTCAGGGCTGTAGGTGGGGGCAGGAGGAACATGATGGGGATGGGACACTACGAACACAATCCTAACCATGTCTACTCAAAAGTAAGCCCCACTGTGTTCAATGGGTCTTACTCCCAGGAAAGTGTCCTTAGGTTTGCAGCCTAAGTTTTGCAGGAAACTTCACTGCAGAGTGCCAGGGATCTCCTCCCACTCTGAGCCATTCCAGGAGAGGGAAGCATGCTGGAATGACTCACAGCAGCCTGAGCCTGGAGTAGCTTAGAGGGAGAGGAGATCCCTCACACTGAGCCATTCCAGGATGCTTCCCCATCCTGGAATGGCTCAGAGGAGAGGAGGTCCTTGCAGGCAGGATGTCTGCAAAACCTAGTGTTTTGTCCCCCTCTCTGGCTACAGCCCTGACCAAGGTGCATAGCCCCCAAAGGAAATATTCTCCTTTTAATATGGAGGGTGCAAAACAGTGGGAGCTGTGGGTATAGAATCAAGCAATCCAATCCTACTTAACTCCCCCTGTGGTATCCTGTAGGGGAGATTCAGTCTGTGAAAGGGAGATTCAATCTGTGTACCCTAACCTCCTTATGGTACAAGGGACCTTCTTGTACCTTATGTTGAGGCCTCTTTGTTCCCTTACCCTGTGGTAAAATCTTGCTACCCTACAGATACACTGTACTAAAATCTGAAGCCACAATCATAAAGACACTTTCCTGGGATTTCTTACAAAATGGTTCTTAAGTAGACATGGTTAGGATTTTGCTCTATGTGGACTAAATAGGTGGCACAAATCCAAATGAATTTGGGAAGGGGGATAGGATATTTGGGAAGGGGGATAGGATAGGTCCTGCCGGTACAACTCCCTTCACAGCTTTGATCCACTCTCCTCTTCACCCATCTCCTTCTTGTTTCTCCCCATGCCATTCTGACCACCCCCTGCCTCCCTTAACATCCTTCTGTGGTTTGAAGAACTCTGAGACAACTGAAGGATTTTCTTGTCCCATGAAATTGTTCCTATGATTAACAAAATAATAAACATTAATGCAGCAAAACACTCCAGTAATGGCACCTGTTTACATTGCTGAATACCCTAAAATGGGAAGGTACTAAAAATTCTGCAGCCACCATAAAAAAATCCAAGCTCTTTCTATCTCGTAGTATCATCTTTTCCATCCTGGCATCTGCATAAAAAAGGACTCAGCCATAAAGCTGAAATACTTCCTTTTCTGTTTTTTTCCTATTCTACCACAATAAAATGAAGTTATGTTATATTCTGATTAGGGAGACTATGCGGCACAAGCTGTAATTTACAGAGTTTATGAAAAAGAAATGAAACACTTGCCAAACGTTTTATGGGTACCACTTTAGAGGAGTGAGCCAATGTGGTATTTTTTCAGTCAAGGACATTAAATTCTGCTGAACAAATGGGTGGATTGTTAATGGAGTTTGATATATTCGAGTGAAGGAGAAGCTATAATATTGTTCTCTTGAAAGAAGCAGAGAAAACCTAGTACTTATTTCTTGTTTAAAACAAACATTTGAGATTATGGGTGACTCTCTGTTGCACTGATCCAACAGAACTCCACCCAAGAGCCAAAATAATACAGCGATGATCCCAATTCAGGCATAAATGCTCAATATTATGCAAATTATCCAAACTTTCTACCAGTGAATGGACTGATCAGTACATTGTATCAGTGAATGCACATCTGGATATCAGTTTGAAGGTCATTACATGGCTTTGGATCAGCAACTGTCACATAAATTGATGGATCTAATTTGGGAGATTAGAACATCTGAACTGCTTTCTGGTTAACTGAAGTCCATCATATCCATATACTTTTCGGTGCTTACAACCACAACTTGAAAGAATTCATAATTTGGATTATGGGACATCACATTTAAATCAGTTATCCATTAACACATTCAGGCTACAATCCTAATCTCCACTCAGGCTGGCATAAATCTTGGCATAAGTCCTGTGCTGACCTGGGGATGTCACAAAAATGCCACAAGGCACTTCTGCCCCACTCCGGGTGTGTTAGGCCAGGTGTTAATGCCAACCTTTCTGAACTACCATGGGAAGATATGCCAGGTGAGTTAGGCCAGCCTAAATTGGTTAGGACTGCACCTTCAATCATTTTTTAAAGCAATCCAAACTTTTTTGGGAATACCACAAGTCTTCCTTCAGATTTTCTGTCCTGTAAACCCTTTTTTAATTACTAAACTTCTAGGGCGCAATCCAGAGTAGCTTTGGGGAGACCTTGCTCCGGTGTAATAAGATAACCCTTCTGCAATCCTAACCCTTCTCTTTGCCAGGCTGAACATAGCAAGTGACTTCAATCTTTCCTCCTAGGGCTTCCCTTCCATCCCATTGATCATTCTTGTTGCTCTCCTCTGGACCTGCTCCAATTTAGCTACAACTGAGGTGCCCAGAATTCAGGGTTACTAGATGCTGGAACCCAAAAAGTAGGACAGGGTCTCCCAAATGTCCAGATTTTCATCCGAAAATCCGGACATTAAAAAGCCCCCTTGACTCAGGTGTAAGCTCCATTGACTTACTTCTGAGTAGATAGAGGTCTGGGCTTACCTGGACAGTTTGTTGGTGGGTTGGTGGGAGGGTGGTTGGGCACTTTCAGGCTGCCACAGCATGGCCAAGTTTCAGCTGGCTGGGCAACCTTTTAAAAAATAATGTCCTGTGCATGCGCATGCAGCTCCTCTGTTGGAAGCAATGCTTCCAAAGGCGCACACCAAGCATGGGCGGAGCATCCACTCCTGGGACCCCACGCCTGGCATGCACCTCTACTTTCTCTTGCCGGCGTAACCAGCCCTGACCAGGACTTGGGCTGCCCGGCAGAGACCAGAGGCTGTTGTTGCTGCTGCCTGCCTGCTGGCTACACCTGAAGTCTTGGTCTGGACAGAGGCTGGTTGCACCTTGGGTGCAGCCAGCAGACAGGCAGAGAAGGCCACCCAGGGTAGGCGGGCAGCAGCGGCAATGGCCTCCGATCTCTGCTGGGCAGCCCAAGTCCTGGTCCAGGCTGACTGTCCTGGCAAGAGAAAGTAGAGGCGTGCACCAGGCATGGGGTCCCAGGAGCGCATACTCTGCCCATGCCTGGAGCGTGCCTTCGGAAGCATTGCTTCTGATGGAGGAGA
Organism: Cryptoblepharus egeriae; assembly: GCA_030015325.1. Lineage (NCBI taxonomy): Eukaryota > Metazoa > Chordata > Lepidosauria > Squamata > Scincidae > Cryptoblepharus > Cryptoblepharus egeriae. The sequence continues at coordinate 61,413,020 of JAREYC010000001.1, read as the reverse complement.
TGCGCATGCATGCACAAAACATTACATTTCAAAATGGCTGCTGGCTGGCTGAAAGTTGCGCCATGCCGGCCAAGCAGCCCAAAAGTCCCCCCAGCACCCTTTCATTCCCCAGTTGCCTGGACAATTTGCTTATTGGACCAGACGGTCCAATAAGCAAAAGCCGGACATGTCCAACCATTTCTGGTCAAATGGAAAGCCTGCCAGAACTGAACACAGTACTCAAGATGAGGTCTAACCAATGCAGAAGACTTCGGGCAAGAAGACAAACATGGCATGCATGCTGCATGTCATGACAACTGTGGTCTCGCCTTCCATTTTCTGTAGAGTTGACACAAGCTTTTTGCAGTAGTCTTGACCGTATCCGGTGAGGCCTCCAACTGCTGTCTGTCTTTGGAGTAAAGTTGACTGGAAGGAGTAGAATGATGAGCTTCTGCCCTCTGATCAAGTCCTCTGTTCACAGGCTCCGATTCACAGGTTCACAGATTCACAGGTACGCACCTCAGTCCCTGATGCTGCAATTGAAATCTCCTCCCACCAGGCAATCACCCAATGAGCAGCTAGTAGCAATTAGCCACCCACATAACTAGCCCCTCCTCCTCCTCTTACCTGTGACCGTGTGCTCCTTCTCAGCTGCTCCACAAAATGGGCCCTATGCATTTCCCTTCTCAGCTATGAGCTTATTAGCTACGGGTTATTAGTTACAACTGGATTGTAATCCACAGTTTGAGAAACCCTACTATAAATGAAATCAATAATCACCAGAGTGACTCTGTTGATTTTAATGACTCCAGTTTGCATCAGAAATTGTAAAGCACTTTTGGTGCAATTAATAACCAATTTAGGCTGGAACAACTCAGGTGTCTTTCCATTTCTGTGGTGATGTGGGGAGGCTGGTGGATGTCTGTGCACTGGCCTAACCCTCCACAGTGTCCCCCAGGAGTGGCATGGAAGTGGCTTACAACAATTTTGTGTCACTGTCAGACCAGCACAGGACTTGTGCCTAACTGGGGGTTAGGACTGCAGCCTTTGTGCATTAAAAGTACTTTATCAGCACATAGTACAATAGAAGACTTGCCAAGTTCTGAGTGGAAACATTGTTCAGAAGCTTGCTATGGTGAAATTCAGGTCAGGAAAATTGTGAAACCTCATGTCATTACAGTACATAGCAAAATAAATTTCGTTCAAAACAGACTTACTATCTGAGGACAGAAGCCCAACAAATTTAGGCCAGTATAATTCACCTGGCATATCTTTGCCTGTATATATCTGTGCCTCTGCTGTGGCATAGTCCCCTGCCCCAGGAGTGGGGAAGAAATTCCTTATGGCACTTTTGTGACACCACCAGGCCAGCACAGGACTTATCTTATGCTGGGGCTTACACCAGCCTAACTGGAGATTAGGATTGCAGCCTGAGAACGTCTCTCCGTCCCGTCCCACTCCCCAAAATACTTGGATTCTCTTGACCTTAAAAAGCTACTACACTGGTATGGCTTCCACACACACCCAGCATTTCAATAGACTAGCACTATGCAGACAATCTTATGTGTGTAGAGTGAAACTCTGTAGGGGGTGCAGATCATGACAGCAAACCACCCCTGACCTAGGCACGCTCTTTCAACCATCTGCGAGTTCTGTGAAATTATATCTGTTCTTGGATGAAGCAGGCTTCTCATGGGAAATTAAACACTGGGAAACACTTGCCTTTCTTTGTTACCTCTAGTCACAGTTCATAGACGAGGAGCATGGTCTGCCATATCAGCAGCCCTACACTTTAGAAAACAGCCCCAGGGTCTGCTGGAACGTTTGCATCTTGCTGTGAAGGCACTGGGTTCATTTTGTGAAATCAGACGCTCTCCCAAGGCTCTTCTCAGTATCAGGCGCAAGGATGCGCAAGGGTCAGGCTTGCTGACAGCAGCTTCCCTCCCCAGATCAAAACTGTGACAGGGAGGAAGGAGAGGCCTCAGCTGTTTCTTATTGAGTTAAGCTCTCTTTCACAAAAGGGTATTCCTAATGCTGAGGTGCAAGTGGGCAGTGACAGGGAATAACACAACACAGTCTAGAGCTATCACAGAGAAACTACAAGCAGATGTGATTGTGGTTTTGTACTAGTACCCTGAGGGCAGCCTTGGGTGCTTGAAAGATGATTTACATCTGTCTGACCCTACAATCCAGAGGAACTACTGGAGCATGTAAGAGACATTTATGTTGACGCAGTTACGGCACCAGCTTGTGAAAACCTGTGGGAAATTCATATTGCAATCAGAGTAAATTGTTCTTACATCGGAGCAAGGACTCCCTCTAGTAACTCTGGATTGCGCCCTGAGGCAGGTAGAGCTCAGGGTCAGCCGTGTCCTATTAGGAGCAGGTGGAAAAAAAGGAAGGCAGAATATCTCTGGATGACTACAATACCAAGATGCCCTCGTGGCCCCATTCCAAAAGCGCCAGGGTCAAAAACAGGCGATAGAGGATATCTGGGACTGGGAAAGGGTGTGTATGGGGGAAATGGAGAAGCTGTAATGTCCAGCTTTGAGTGACCAGTCATTTTCATGGGCTTCAGCAACACAAAACCAGAGGACAGCTGCAGTTTTCACGGTCAGAGGTGAGAGAGGCAGAGAATACTGTTAGCCCTACTAGGTAAAGTAGGAATAGTGAACTATCAATTCAACTAGCACCAGAGTTCTGATCTGGACAGTCTCCGCATGAGAGCCTTCAATATTGAAATACCATATTAAGATGCATATTTATGCTTTTTTAAAAGGGAACAAGATAGAGAGGCCAAAGCTGCGTTTAATATATTTAAACATGTTATATTTTTATTGCTTCACAGGAAAAAAATTAGTGAAGAGGTGAAAAAGCAAGGAGGCTACCGGTTAAGAACAGTGGCTAAATGAGGTGGATCAGTAACTAGAGAGAACGTACCGTACCCAAACAAAGCTCATGGTACCAATCAGGTCATCTATGAACTCTCCCTAATTATCCCAATATAAAAATCTTGGGTTTGGCTCACACTTTGGACTATCATTTAGGAATTGTACACATAGTTGTAAACAATATTGAAATATTGACCTTCTCTACCACAAATAGAACCTCAAGTATGAGCCCCATCTCCATAATAAGGCCTTGCTCCTAGGACCTATTCCTTTTTGAAATTCCCAGTAAATTTTGCTATTTTACTCATGATAGTAGATGGGTGTGAGCTTCTCATAGCTGTGTCCTATTGTGTGTGAAGCTTACACATTAGGACAAGTGTAAAGCTGGTCCATGTTTTTAAAAATGTCTAACCCCAAACCAAAATTAGCTTTACAGCATCTCTGTGAATAAAGAGAGTCTGTACAACAGCCTCATTTTCAACAATCTACTCAGATCTTTCAATTATGTCATCTGGAGATCCACAGCATTGTGTAGGAAACTGTTGGAATTGCACTTAAATATTTAAAAGCAGGCCTCCGTCTGTCTTGAAAGACTATGGTATCGTGCTCGGCGCTGCATATGCTGCATGCGAAGCGCAAAAGCCTGGGTTGGATTGTTATGGAGGATATGCTGTTACCCAAGCAGCAAATCCCCCCTCTCCACGCCACTGAATTAGTCCAATGGAAAGGCAGAGCCGATACAATTGGATCCAGCTGGCATCGCAGAGCTGGGCTAAGGACAGGAGCTCATCCTGTCTTGTGGGGCCGACCGGGGTCTCGAACCCTGGCCTGCCGGTTAATAGGCACAGTGTCTTAGCCACTTGCGCCACCCACAGCCCTTACTTAAATATGACTATGCAAATTTATATACGTTCACAAATTCATAAACAAAATCTTAAATCCTAACATGTAGGAGAGGAAATAAGTGGCAATTAATTTTAAGAAAGAAAGGCTAAGGCACTCTCTGATGCAATATGAGTTACCAGGGACTCCTGTATTTCTGTTTTGCTATATTCCATAGACGTCAGCAGGATGGGCTTTTTCCCCATAAAAAAAATTAACTACTGCCTAGAATGGCATTTTTATGTCACATTGATAGGCTGATTAGGATAAGGAAGCAACAAAGTTATCTCTCCATGATAAAAATAGCATTGAACTCTTTATCCTCAATTCTGATCCTTAATTCTGCTGAGGTCTTTCCTGTTCCTTGATGTTATCAAATCAGCATTGCATGAAAATCTAAAAATAAAATCTGCCTTCATCTAAAAATATAGTTGTGGTGATTCTGATCCCCTTTGCAACTTGTTTAAAAACCATCGGAAACTCCTGTTAAGAGTCTTTAAGGAGCTCCACATCATTGCACTGAACAGTGTTAAGGTGTAAGCACCTCTGCAAGGAAAGATGGCAGCAGCTACGGTATAGGTTTAGTACAGAGATTTTTGATTTTTTCATCTCACGGCACACAGTCAAGGTGCTAAAATTGTCAAGGCATACAATCAGTTGTTTGACTACTAACAAGGCACACCATACTGTTGATAGGGGGCTCCAATCCCCAAACTGCCCTCCCCAAAGTCCCATGGCACACCTGCAGAGCATCCATGGCACACCAGTGTGCCATGGCACAATTGTTGAAAATCACTGATTGATGAGTTTTTAGCTGTCTGGTCCATATCAACTGCATTCAAATAAAGGTAGATATTACTCAAATGTCAATACAGGTACGGTTTTGAGGTACTGAAGGAAATCAGAGTTAATTCAGTTAATAGAATTGATTATTGCTAGTTACAATCCACATGTATGGCCATCAGCCATTGCTCTGGCAGACTTTTTGCACTCACTGAAAGAATATCACTTCTGATTACGCTCCTGTTACATGCCTTATTGATATCTAGTACTTTGTTCAATACTATTGTACATTTACTGTGAAACCTGATCTGACTTCTCCTGGATTCCTGAAGAATTATACAGGTTATTTAGGGAGGGAGAGTTACACAGCATTATCTAGTGCAGGGGTCCTCAAATTACAGCCTGGGGGCCGGATACAGCCCGCCAGGGCCCTCAATCTGGCCCGCCAAGGCTTGCTGGCCGCCACCAAGAAAAGAGGCTTGGTGGTGGCTGCCATTTTAAATTTCGTGAGCTGCTGTGCACGCTGTGCTATCCTGTGGGTACGGCCCCTCCCCCTCTCTGCCTCCCTGTTGCTGAGTGGCTGCCAGGCAAGACCAGGCAGGGAGGGGGAGGAGCCATCCACTCAGGACAGCACCGGGCGGGTGCCCACCATGGCGAGGGGCTGCCTGTCTGTTTGCTTGCCCGCCCGCCCGCTCGCCCAGCGGAAGAACTTGGCTTGGATGGGGGACTGTGCGGCTGCAACGCCCCATCCACAGCTTCCATGGCTGGCCAGGGGGCTTGCATGGGGGGCCACGGGGCTGCAGTGCCCCATCCACAGCTTCCCTGGTTGGCCAGGGGGCTTGGATGGGGGACCGCGCAGCTGCAGCGCCCCATCCACAGCTTCCCTGGCTGGCCAGGGGGCTTGGATGGGGGACCGCGCAGCTGCAGCGCCCCATCCACAGCTTCCCTGGCTGGCCAGGGGGCTTGGATGGTGGCCACAGGGCTCCCCGGTAAGTGCCTCCCTTGCTCCCCCCCAGATCCCCACCAGCCTGCCAGTACCCCCCCACTCCCCAGAACCCCTCCACTAGCCCTGCCAGTAACCCCACTCCCCAGAAATCTCCCCACTAGCCCTGACAGTAACCCCCAGCCCCCAGAAACCCCCACCAGCTCTGCCAGTAGCCCCCACCCCCCCCCAGAAACCCCCGACTAGCCCTGCCAGTACCCACCACCCCCAGAACCCCCACCAGCCCTGCCAGTACCCACCACTGCCAGAAACCTCCACCAGCCCTGACAGTACCCCTCCACCCCCCAGAAACTTCCCACCAGCCCTGAAAGTAGCCTTCACCCTCCCAGAAATCCCCCACTAACCCTGACTGTACCCACCACCCCTCAGAAACCCCCCACCAGCCCTGCCAGTACTCACCACCCCCAGAAACCCCCCACCTATAATCCGGCCCCCGACAGTATCTGAGGGACAGTGAACCGGCCCCCTGTTTAAAAAGTATGAGGACCCCTGATCTAGTGAGTATCAAGGCTCGGAGTCTCATTCATCTTAACCCTTTGTTAGGCGTAGCTGTTTGACTCAACTGTTGGGCGCAGTGCGCACTAAATTCCACTGTTAGAAAACTGTCATAAGCACCTAATTAACTCAGTTGTAACACTCATAAAGTGTTAAGTGACATTCATTAGGATGTACAAAGAGACAATAATCAAAAACCTCATTTATTAATCATACAGCAAGTAAAACCAAAATCAATGAAAATGAATACTCGCCTCCACTTTGCCTTATGTTTTCATGAAAAAGAAAGACATATGAGCATTAATTATGAGCTGAATTGGAAATATAGGCACTGTAAAAGTCACTCTGAGTTGCTGTTGGGAAGTTCAGCAGTTCAGTTCTGTGACTGAAAGTCTTGTCCAGCAAGAGCCTTGAGGGCCGCATTTGGCTTAGAAAACCCATAGATGCGGCCCTTGTTGGACAAGGCAAACTTCTTTGCATGAACAATAAAATTCAGGAGATGCAGCTATCCCTGGAAGGTGAAACCAACACCTCACCAAAGTAGGGGGGAAGGGGGAAAGAGCCTTGGAAAGGAGAAACATCCATATCATCAACAGGGTTAGGAACCCCATGAACAATGGGAGAGTCCTACCTCAAGGCAAAGAGGACTTGTTCATTAGCATGTGCATAGATAGCAGTCAAAGGTGTGAAGACAACATGAGCAAATGGTCAGTAAAATGCAGGCTGAGATGGCTTTTTTCAAAGACAAGAGAAAAAGACAAGAGAAAAAGCAAACAGGAGTACATGCTAGAACTGTATCTAATTGGCAACCTTAGGCAAAAATACATATTTATGTACAAAATATGTACAATATTATGAACAAAATCATAATATCCACAATCTTTGTAATTTCCATTCATAAAAAGAGCTAAATAAACAGTTATGATGAATATAAAAGGAAATAAGAAACTTCCAAAAGTCAGCTTAGGAGGGGCGATGGTGGTAAAAATTTGCCAAGGGGTCATTGCTGCACCCCAGAAAAGAAGCTGGAAAATTGACTAGGGGGGTTTCAAACAGCATCTAGAACTAGGAAGATACCAGGAGGGGCAGGCCTCTGGGAGCAAAAGAGAGGGAGCAAAAACAAATCACATGGAATTCAAATCCTAGCTACGCCTAACGTAGGGTTGGACACAGTAATACCAAAGAGGCTCTCTACTACTCATTGTAACAGAATGATGAGTGTTATTATTTTGCTGTTTCATTCCTTACAACACCAGAGTCAAGATATCCTCAAAAATTAGAAGATGAACTTTTGAATTAAAGGGCAATTCAAATAATCTCTACCAATCAATTAACTGAAGCTTTAAATTGGTTGATCTATTAATAACAAACTAGTTAGGCTCACAGCACACCAAAGTCTCTTAGAGTGTAATCCTAAACACACTTTCCTGGAAGTAAGACAAACTGAACACACTGGGGCTTACTTCTGAGTAGACATGATTAGGACTGTGTCCTTAGGTAACAGTTGTACACACACTTTCCTGGGAGTAACACCTTATTGTGGTTGAACACCTTATTGTGGACAAATTATTGTAGGCTTTGTGGACAAATTATATCTTGATTTTATGAGGAACTGAATTTTCAGGATTCAGAAAGCAGAATGCTGCTTTTTAAATTGTCAAATATAGAAACACTCTTGTATGTTTCTCAAACTGTTTTTTTCCAAGCATTTCTTAAACCGTGGGTCACAGAATGCCACACAAAACCACTAATACCAGCTGATGGGAGGCACACCAAGGGTGTACAGGAGGTTGCATCTGCACCAGGTTACAGCTGCTGATGGGTAACAACAGGGGCAACAACACAGTCTTACATTGGGCTGCAGCAGCCCTGCCAGGCTTATTAGACTCATTAGACTATGGGGGAGGCTGTTGTCTACCACCATAGTTGCATGCCCCTCTAGCCAGACACATTGAACTATGGCAGCGGAGCAGATGTCCACAGTAATGGCAACTTACATTTGGCTGCTGGCCAGAAAGGTTTCCAATTGCCTCTGCCTCTCTCACCACAATTGAGGAAGGGAGAGGCGCATTGTTGGCATCTCCTCCAGCCTTATGGCTTACTCCTTCCTGCCTGCCCAAGTCTTCCTCCTTCCCAATGTTGCAAGTGAGTGAGCAGACAGATGGTTCCCCAGGTGAGGCAGCCATATGTCAGTTTTGGGAGATTGCATTCATATACAGGCAAGTTGGCAAGGATGTACAGTCCCAGTTTTGTGGAAGAGAATTATGGCAATCCTAGACAGGAGTCCACTTCAGAGAGAACTGAAGTGGGGAGCAACCTTTTCCTTTGTAAACATGGCAGCAGCTTTTTGGTCCCTTGCTTTGAAGGCTTTGGGATGATGAGGAAGCTGATGCTGGGAGAAGGTAGCAATTAGCTTGGGGAGTGTGGCAATTTTTTAACTTTAACAAAAAATTAACACCCAGGAGTGACATCACTTCTGGGGCATCTCTTTAACCGCCATGCTGGGCAACAGGAGTATCAGCTATGCCACTGACCAACACTTCTGCGTTTTAACTTATTGTTAAAATAATTATGTTGTGATCTTCCCAGTTCTGTTTTTCCAAGTAAAGATAGGCATTGATATTTGCACTGGATCTTAAAAATGGAAAGTGTTATAGATATACATATATTGTTTTAAGAGAGAAGAAGCAAATATCTTGATTGTTATCTGAGATACAAAGCATGGAAAAGCAGGACACTGGTAAGGAACATTGGTGTGGTCATCTGGTGACCTTGAAGATTTTTAAGGCTGCACAAAACAAGGCAAAATTCACCAGAAGACCATTATGATATATGTGGACTGTCACTCAAGATGTCATAATTGGATGGCCTGTGGGCAGTGAATGCTGGCCTGGACAGTTGAGCCAGGGCTGTCTCCAACACAATCTCTGTAGCAGGTAGATCAACGTCGCCAGCCAAATCATGTTTCTTGCTCCAATTGGGGCATAAAAATCCACCACAAATGTCAATATAAAGCGAAGATGTCGAGATATCGACGATATCACAGACATCGCAGCAGAAAAGGTGGACGCCGCAAAGGGAACTGCCAGCGTGGCAAGGAGCAAAGAAAAAGGAAACATGGATGCAGGGGCAGACGGAGAAGAAGTAATAGTCCAACTATGACTATATTAACTGACTATAATGGGCTAGGGGCACAATTCTAAGCAACTTAGGCCAGCACAATTCACTTATCTTCCCAATGTTTTCGCACCAGCCTAACCTTCCCAAGAGTGATGCAGAAGTGCCTTATGGAACCTTTGTGATATCCCCAGGCCAGCATAGGACTTCTGCCAGTCTAACCAGAGATTAGGATTGTGCTGTCAGTGTCCTTTTGTAGGGCAGGAACTGCTGGAGAAAAGTATATGGTTTGCATATACTGTATATTCCTTCTTTTATCCAGTAGATTCTCTTTAATTTATGAAATTACCTATTCACATAAAAACTATTTGAGTGTTCAAATGAAAGCAACAGGAGTTTTGTAGGTTGAGGCATTTAATTTGACCTCATAGGCCTAGAATTAAAATTTTAAGAATTACTTTATTAAAACTAGGAACTAATGAAACTCCCTACAGCTATTCCATAATTATTTTCATTTTGCTGTATAAAATCAGTTCCATTCCACTCAAATTCTGCATACTTTCCTAATATTGTTTGACAAGTTCGTATTGTGGGGCACGCACATTTTCTACACAGACAAGACCAAATATTGCACATTTCTCTACCCCTTTGTATTTTGGGTTATGCAATCATGATTAGGGTGTGTGAATCATACACCAAACCCTGCTTGAGAGGAATTTCAGACAGCCCTAATGAATGAGGGCTCCAAACCAAAGCAGAACCATTTAAATAGGGATCTGATTCTGAAAGTACAACACTCTGCTATGGAGCAACTTTGGAGTAATTTCAGAGTCAGGAAAGATCCTCCAATGCACTCTGAACCAAAGCAGATTCAAGCTAAAACAGTCTGGGTTTTCTACTTTCTTTTGTTCCTCTCCCCCTTCTTTTCTGTGTCTACCTTCCTGGAGTCTTTTTTGCCATATGTAGAATTACAAGCAATTGAGAGTAAGTGAATCAGGAAAGGAACAATGTGATTGACACTTTTGACCTACCAGTGAGTCCCATTCACAGCCCAGTTCTACCTAAATCCCCCCAGCTGAAACAACCCCTGCTAACGGAGCAAGAGGCACTCTTTCAAGTGGGTGCTCCTCTTTTATTTAGCAGGGGGAGAGTAACTGGCCCTACACACCCCAGCCATGTCTGTTCAAGTGGCTTCTGCTGGTGTTCTTTTTTTTTGCATTTTAGATTGTGAGCCCTTTTGGGACAGGGACCCATTAGCTTTTAATTAGCTATTATTATTTTTCCATTTTCTTTGTAAACCGCTTTGTGAACTTGTTAGTTGAAAAGCGGTACATAAATACTGTAGATAGATAGCCACATCTCCCAAGCAAGCACTGTAGCAGCTTCCAGTGGCAGAGGGAAGAACCCCAAAGATCTCAGAATAGGGGAACATTCATTTCCTTTCTTACGAATATGCATTTCCTGCCCTGCTAGGTCTATTCAGACTTGTGCCAATGATTTTGCTGGCTCGAGTGGACCAGAGAAGGCAGACCAAATCCTGAAAATGGAATAGGGTACCAGTGCTGCTGCTTCATGCATTTCCCCTTCCTGGCTATGTTTGACTAGGAATGCCATAATTCTCTTCCACAAAATTTGTTCCATTTGCCAGTATGTGAACACAATCCTCAAAAGTCAGGATTGTCCCTGTTTTGGGGGACATATGACAACCCTATGTTTGAGACATATGGCAAGCCTACCTAGCCCCTGTCTCTTCTTTTTTTCTTTCCCTCCCCAATTCTGCAGCAACTTACAGAGGCAGATCTCTTACTCTTGTGGGGCAGAGGTCTTACTCAGCTGGGAGTGAAGCATCAGCAAAATGGAAACCTCTGTATCCAGAGGGCCTGGGAAGCAGTACAAGGTCTCCTTTGAGTAAGGGAACATAAGCTTTCTTACTCCATGTAAGATTCTAGGTAGTCCCAATGGTTGGCACACAATTGAGGAGACCCGTGACAGGAGATCGCATTCTCACAGACTGCAAGGGGTATTAGGATATGGTGGCAGTCTGCCACTGTCTCTATCCTTCTCTCACCCCATTCCCACCCCCTTCCTTGAATGGAAATTCAGGTGCCGTTTGGGTTCACAGCCTACAGAAGGAAGGCTGCATGGTGAGTTACTGGTAAATTAAGGGAAGTGTGGCAGCCTACAGAAGGAAGGCTGCATGGTGAGTTACTGGTAAATTAAGGGAAGTGTGGCAGGGTAGTCATTCACCCACCCTTTCTCCTACATCTCTCATCCATGGAAAAGTAAGACTGTAGATGCACATAGGTAGTATAGAATTTTTTTCATTTTCTTGTAAACTGCTTTGTGAACTTTTTAGTTGAAAAGCAGTATATAAATACAATAGGTTGGTGGGTAGGTAGGTAGATAGGTAGAAAGATAGATATGATGTACAGATATTGCCTCAGGCATCAGAAAGTCTTGTGCCAGCTTAGTAGTAACCTACATAGAGCCGTGGTGGGCACAATTGCTGTTATTTGTCCCTTTTCTTACATGCAATAAAAAACCTAGAAAGCAGCTTTGGTTTTTTTTTAAGCATTACAATGTGCATGTCGATAAACATGAAGAAACTGAAATTTCTTCAATATTTTACCAACAGATAAGCAAATATGGTTTGTCAAGGTACTGATATTTCTCCCCCACCCCGGTTGTCACCACTACAGGACGTTGTTATCACTACAAGAGATGTGTGACATACTAACCTGTCTTCTTTGAAATGGGGACTCACCTGGTAACGATTATGACGAACCATCATCAGACAACGGACACCTGTCAAGAACCAAAACTTCAGCATGGAGCAGCCAACATTGGATAACATTTCCAATAAAAACATCTGTGGCTGACATTTGCTGGACAACTTTGTTTTCTTCCTTTGGGCCTCTTCATTCTATTATAATTTTGCAGAAATCATAGCCCCTACCAACTATAAGGGGAAAGGGTCTTTAGTAAATTGAATTTAGAGGAAAGAGTCATAAAGTGAAGAGACACCATTGTACCTTATGGGACCTTTTGTAAACTGAACTGTTCCCTGCCTGGTCACAGAGAGAGCCAAAGTCCCATCTAGTCCACCTTCCTGTATCTCACATTGGCCCACCAAATGCTTTAGGGAGCACACAAAACATCTTGCATCTGTAATTCTGAGGTGTCCTACTTCAAAAATCAGGAGGTTGCATACCCATCATGGCTTGTTACCTGTGACGCACTTCCAATTCCCTCTTAAAAAGCATCTAGATAATTACCCTCATCATATCCTGTGGCAAGGATTTCTACAGACTAATTACATGCTGGGTAATCCCTGCGGGGAAGCTAACAGAAGCTGAGGGTCATCCAGTTCAGGACTCCTCATCCTATGGAATGAAAGCACTTATATATGGAGTCCAAGATGGGCCTTTCCCCAATCATCTCTCATTCTGCTAGGGGTATCATATCTCATTATGTTTCCATACCCAGTTCTGCTCTCATGCAGCTGGATATGGGCCCAGTCCCTGAAAAGAATCCCTCAAGTGATTGTTTTCATAGAATCCTAGATTTGGAAGGGACCCAGTAGGTCATCTAGTCCAATCCCCTGAATGTAGCAGGAAATTCTCCTAGAGCATCTCTGACAGGTGCTGGTTGAGCCTCTGCTTGAAGATCCCCAGTGAGGGAGAGTCCACCACCTCCCTTGGCAATCTGTTCCACTGCCGAACCGCCCTCACTGTCAGGAATTTTTTTTCTGATATCCAACCAGAATCTCCTTTCTTGTAGTTTGTACTCACTGGTGCTAGTTCTGCTTTCAGAGGCAGCTAAGAACTAATGAGCCTCTTCCTACATATGATAGCCCTTTAGGCATCTGAAGAGGGCAATCATGTCTCCTCTCAGCCTTCTCTTCTCCAGGCTGAACATCCCAAGTTCCTTCAGTCTTTCCTCATAGGGCTTCCCTTCCACTCCACTGATCATTCTTGTTGCTCTCCTCTGGACTTGCTCCAGTTTGGGTGCATATTTTTTTAAACTGAGGTGCCCAGAAATGAACATAGTACTCAAGGCGAGGTCTAACCAATGCAGAATAAAGAGGAGCTATAACTTCTCGCGACCATCCACGGCGACTCCACGATCCCGCTTACATGTTGTGCTGCCAAGCCAAGTATCCCCCATTTTAAACTTGTGTTTTTGGTTTTTGTGTTTTTGGGCTGTGGGTGGTGCAAGTGGTTAAGTCACTGTGCCTGTTAACCAGCAGGCCAGGGTTTGAGACCCAGGTCGGCCCCACAAGACAGGGTGAGCTCCTGTCCTTAGCCCAGCTCTGCGATGCCAGCTGGATCCAATTGTATTGGCTCTGCCTTTCCACTGGACTAATTCAGTGGCATGGAGAGGGGGGATTTGCTGCTTGGGTAACAGCCTATCCTCCATAACAATCCAACCCAGGCTTTCGTGCTTTGCAGGCAGCGTATGCAGCTCTGAGCACGATTCCCTAGTCTTTCAAGACTGACGGAGGCCTGCTTTTTTTTGGTTTTTATTGCCTAAGTGCAGAACCTTGCACTTCTCCCTGTTGAAATTCATTCTATTTGTTACAGCCCAGGATTCCAGTTAATCCAGATCCTCCTGGAGGTTTCTCCTGTCTTCTGTTGTGTTTGCTACTCCTCTCAGCTTGTTGTCATTCACAAATTTGATCCTCTCCAGAATCATGTCTTCTTCCAACCCTGAGAATTCAAGCTAACCCGGCGGCTAGGAAACTGCTCATTTGAAGGTGGAATGAAGTCTGCAAGTCCCTGGAAGTCTCACCTGCCTACCTCTCCTTCTCTAGGTTGGCAACCAAGGCTTCAAAAGAACGGACACATTCCTTGAATCTGTAGAGCACCTCGCACCAAAGACACACCCACGACTTGGTGTTTCTTAAGGACTTAGGGATTCTTAAGAAAGGCTACATTGGTTAGCTGCACTTCCGAATGGAATTGAAGGGTTCACACTGCTGATTAACTTGTTATGTCTTACTTTGACACAACAATCCCAGTTTATTTCTATGGTGGACCTCAAACACTCTTGAGAAATTACTCAGCTTAGTAGTTAAGTAACTTTCCCAGAATCTCTGTCAAAAAAGTGGCTTCCCATAAACCATTTTTCCCTAGAATTCTCTGTCAGAATCTTTTCAATACAGCATGTTTCCTGCCTTCATTTCCCAAGGCATGTGAAGTATAAAAAGAAGAATGACACATACATATTACAGCCCCCACTATCCCTACAATCCAGAGTAACTATGGGAAGACATAAGAGGCACTTACTCTGGATTGCTCCATGCATTTCCCATAGGTTTTCCATTGGTGGCACTGTAACTACGTCGGTTTAAAAGGTACCATAGTTACTCTGGATTGTAGCCTAAGGCATGCAACTTTGCAAGAATTTATCTCCTCCCCAACTCACCTTGTTTCACTCCCAGACCCTTCAGCACATTCCAATTTCACCAACACAGTTTGCATATTCATATGGCATTTTTGTAGTAGTGAGTACTCATGAAGCATTCTTGATCTATATACTTCAACATGCTTCAATTTTGAATGCTGACAATATAGTCAGGAATACTGACAGATTTTCACTTGGAGGATTTTCCATGCTGTTTCCATGTGTTTGATCATCACTGCATTAAAAAAATGTTTTGTGACCAATATCCTTGCTACCCATAGTAGCAAATAACTTGCAACTATAGAGTGGTTTCCCCAATCCACATCACCCCCATCTGGTGGAGTAGCTAGGGAGTTCAGGTAGTTCAAAGCTGCACCAGGTAGCAAGCTTTTTTTGGGGGGGGGGGGGGGGGCAACAAGCTAAGCTTCACTAATAGCAAAAATGGTCAAGAACAGGGTATGTATGAAGAATAATACCATCATTTTATATATCATTGGAAAGGTAATTTAATGTAGAATGCAATGAAACAAACTGCATTTGAATACTGATATTCTATCAAAGGCCATGTCCAGTTATAAGTCAAAACTTTGGATTTTTAAAGCTCAAAACGTTCCCATGATACTCATAGAATCATAAAGTTGGAAGGGACCTAGTAGGTCATCTAGTCCAACCCCCTGCCTGCAGCAGGAAATCCCCTAGAGCATTCCCAACAGGTGCTCGTTTAACCTCTGCTTGAAGCCTCTACTGGAAGCCTCTACTGATCATTCCGAGAGCCAATGAGATATAATTCTGATACTGTATGGAACCAGGGTGTCCATACAGAATGGAGGACAGAGTGCCTTTACCTTTAACCATTAATAAACAGAAGAGGGAATTAAGGCAGGTTTAGCTCATCATAGAAGGCTTTAAAAAGCAGCACCTGCCTAAATTCCCTCTTCTATGCAATTGTAAATGGTAGAGGCACTCTGTCCTCCATTCTATATGGAACGGAGCTAATAAGGTTCGTTCGTTCATTTTCCAAAACCTTTATTGGCATATAGGAACTAATAAGATCTTAAATATGAATCAGCTCTCATTTCCATAGAGACACTCTTTCAAGTGGTGTTCCTCTTTTATTTAGCAGGGGGAGAGTAATTGGTCCTACGCACCCCCAGCAATGTCTGCTCTAGTGGCTTCTGCTGGTGTTCTTTCTTGCATTTTAGATTGTGAGCCCTTTTGGGACAGGGACCCATTACCTATTAATTGGCTATTAATTTTTTTCATTTTCTTGTAAACCGCTTTGTGAAAAGTTGAAAAGCGGTATATAAATACTATATATAGTATACTATATACTATAAATATACTATAAGTATATATATATATATATATATATATATATATATATATATATATATATATATATATATATATATATATATATATATATACATATACTATAAATACTATAGTATACGATAGATATATATAGTATTTAGATAGATAGATAGATAGATAGACAGATAGACAGATAGATAGATAGATAGATAGATAGGTGCTTCCTGTTGCGTTCCTCTTATATTCAGCAGGGAAAGAATAATCTTTCCTCTATAATAAGCATTCCCAGCAGTTTCTCTAACCAATAAGAGACCATTGTAATTATTTTACTTAATTAAATTTGATTTTGCTATTGTGGCAGGAGGGAACAAAACATCTTCTATTCCAGATAGCAAAGAGGTGCTTTAGCTATGCCATTTGCAGAGCAAATGGGTGGTGAGCTGCCAAGGAGGAGGCAGGTTTTTTCACCAATTTTCTTTTTTAAAATACCCAGGGATGACATCACTTCCAGATGTTCCATTACTTCTGGGGCAACATTTTGAGCTTTGCACCAGGCTACCTGAGTTATGCTATTGTCCCCACCACCACAGGAAATTATGCCAGTTGAGATATGCTGTCCTAAATTGGTTAGGATAGCATCCTCAATCACCCTCTTCTTCTCCAAGGCTTAGCTTTGTTTCAGCTTGGAAGCAGACCCCTTCCTTCTCTCTGGAGCAGCCAAAGACTGCTAAGTGATAATCACTTCCCAATTGCTTTGCATTTGTTGGCTGCTCTTGGAGAAGGAAAAGATCTGCCTCCAAGTTCAAGCTTTTCAAAGCCTTGGAGAGGGTAATTGATTACCTGCCATGGTAAGCAGGCTTTTTTGGCCTAAAGCAACACTAATCTTTTAATTTACAGGACCAACCTCATTCATATTGAGATAAAATTGACGGTGAAAAAAATCCACTGATAATTCAGTTATACTTTTCAAACAACAACCTGATTCACATGTACTATGATTTTTGGGATTCACTGAGTGACATATGAGAAAAATCAGCAATTCTTCTGTGCCTCTTCCCGCAACTTGAGGGGAAGTTGAGGGGAAGCCTCACCCCCAACATGAGGCTGTACTTATCTTGAGACTCCTCTCCCATAGTCAGCTGGCTGTCCAGTCTTTGAACATGTGCACAATCCTACACTATTTTTGCACATCCTCAGTATCTTCCAACTGTACATGTGCTGTCCATGTACAGGTCATTCCTGTCATTGTTAGTGTTGCCCTTCAAATTTGCTCTGAATTTTGCATCTGCCCTTACTCTCTCTCTGTAAAAATGATGGGGTGGAGAATGCCTTTAAGGAGCAGCATTCCTGACAGGCCATGTGACTTTGTTTATCAAACTTTATCACACTTCACAACATGACAGCATTGGAACAACCTCATATGCAGTGGTTAGTTAGTTTTACCAATATTTCTTTCTTATGATAGAAATATTAATTCTATCATAAGTTGTGATCTAGTGATCTGCTGTAGCTTGAATGAGGGTGTTGTTTCAGTTTTTGTTTCACGCTGCAGGCCTTAACCCCCTCTCTCAGGCAATCTGATTTATTTTAATAGGATTACTCTAGAGATAATCAGTTGTAAACGTCAGCCTAGGTCAAAAGGGCAAAAACTAATGAATAAGAAATGGGCAAAAAGGGCTAGCCACTTGGTTTATGTCTCTGAGTTTGTCCCTGCTCTGTTATCCAAAACCATAAATGAGTGCCAAGGTGTAGGATAGGGTGATGGGTTAAGGGTCAGATGTCAAAGAGCCGAGCATACGGACATAAAATGGCATGAAGATTTTTGCTCCATGTTGTGAACAGATGGTTCAGACGCTGGTTCTCAAGTCACATTCTCCAAAGTCTTCACAATGGTTTCAGTAGAGTTTCACTTAGGTTTTCTTTCTTCTCAAGTAAACAGTCAGAGGAGTGGAGTCCAAGATATGTTTGCACAGCTCATTTTTCACATAAAACTCTTTCCATCAACTGCAGGAGTGATGAAGGATAAAACTGAACGCCTGCACCCTCTGCCTCCTGAAAAATCATGGCCAGTCACTAGTACCACAAAGTCAGGATTCACAGAAGATCAGGTAGCATCAAAGAAGACACAATGGCACTAATCCCATCTGCACTTACTACACCACATCACTGGACTGAATCTGTCATTCGACCTAGTTTTTCCTTCCTTGGGTGTGTGGACCCATTCAAATGCCAGAGTTCCCTTTTCACTGTTCCTATCAGTATCACTTCATTAATTATCCACCATGCTCAGCCAAGCCCTTCCTGTGATGGATGATATGATCAGGGCCTTTCTTAGACTTTCTGCTGGTGGTTGCACATCATAAACAGTGCGGAGCTGATGACAGTCCTCACACATGCCCATGACTCATTAAATCCTTTTTCTTTGTGTCATCCAAATCTAGCCACAAGTTGACCTCAGCTCTTGTGTTATGCTCAGGCCTTGATAGCCTGCTATTGCAGCAATTCCTTGAAAGTGTGTTTGATTTGGATGACAGGCAGGCAGGGCCAGTGGCATCACTAGGGGTTGTATCACCCAATGGTAGATGTCCTCCTATGCAGTGGAGCGGCAACAACCCGACAGTGGAGATGTACTATTGCCCTGCTTCTCTTTCTGTTTTTTTGGTCATATTTTATTCTTTTTTATGGGTGGGGGAAAGAAGGCTGACTTCTGGAGAATTTGCTGGTCTCCACTTTCATTGGATTGGGACTTTTATGGTGACCTTGCATTCTTTGCCAGATCTTAACTGAGCCAAGAATGTTTGCTTACTCATAAGTAAATGCAAACATGTAGCTTACAATATCTTTCCATAGGGTTCAATGCATTCAACAGCTTAGGGGGGACTTTTTTCTCAGTTGTTTTTGAGAGGGCTGTGTTCATCAAATAAGTACATTTTGCTGTTAGATTCCTCTCTGCCTTCCCTTACCAGTGGCCTAAGGTGAGTTCACCTACTCACGAGTAAATGTGTGATATAGCACTGAATATGGCAGGGGTCAGCAACCTGAGGTACTGAGTACCGGCATGTCTGTGGTGAGTACTGGCACCTCTGAGGCCCCCAAGTAGACATGCCTATGAGTACAAATAATGGGCACAATCCAGAATAACTACGGGGAGTCCTTGCTCTGACCTAAGAACAATTTACTCTGGATTGCAATATGAATTTCCTGTAGGTTTTCACTAGGTAGTGCTGTAACTATGTTGATGTAAATGTCTCTTCTGTACTCCTGTAGTTACTCTGGATTGTAGGGAACATCTTCATGGTGAGTACCCTCATCATTATTTCTAGAAAAAAACCACTGTATACACTTTTCTCCACCACTTCCTAGAGTAGGCACCATTGATTGAAAAGGGCTTATTTCTGAATAGACAGGTGCAGGATTGGGTTCTAAGTATGCATTCTTCTCCACCCCTTCATTCTGATGGAGGCAGGGTTGGGTCAGGATGGAGAAAGATGGTGCTGGCCATGGTGACAGGCAACTGCCAAGAACCACAACCACCTAGTTGCATCATTCGGTGAGGCAAAATCCCCCAAACCCTCTTAGCAAGGCAACTGGGCAGGATGAAATCTGGCTCTGACCACAGCAGGGCAAAAGAAAGTAATTCAGAGCATAAAGAAAAGCAAGAACGAAGTCATCAGGTTGCTAAAAAAGCTGAGCAAGCCCAACCTGGAAGCTTTTTACAGAAGCTGTAGTGTACTCAGGCCTACTGTTGTCAAGATGACTCTCTGTATATGCAAAAGTTTGATGTCATACTTTTTTTTTCTCCAGAGCTCAGTAGTTTTTCAGAGGCTGAATTCTGCCAGGTGCTAATCAGCTTCCAAATCCAACCATGTTAGTTATGCCAGCAGGGGAGGGGGATAGGTTTGGGCTACCAGTCATACAATATAATATTACAACCATCTCATTTCTTTTAGTAAGAAGGATGCCTTGAATTATAATGCTTCTATAATATCATCTCTCTTTTCTCCTTTAAATCTCACTTCTTCGTTTCCCATGCTGTTCTGTCACTGAGCCTAAGTATACAGTTCATGATTGATAATTGCAATAATTGCATATTCTTCTTCATTCCCTCAACTTCTTCCCCCTTCCTCTGTTGTTTTCCTTGTGTACCCACAAAACTGCTAGCCTTTGTGATGCAGCCTCTCATATTGCTTCCTCTAAAGTACCACGGATAGTATTGTGTATAAAGTATACAGTATACGGCTCCTCAAAAGCCAGGATGGTGTAGTGGTTAGGGAGTTTGACTGAGACCCAGAAGATCCAGGTTCAGCTCTCCTTGGCCATGAAGTTTCCTGGGTGACCTTGGGTAGTCATTCTCAGCTGCACCTGCTTCACAGAGTTGTTGTAAAGCCATCAGGAGTGGAGAAATTAAAGCCTTGTAAGCTAGACTGGCATTTACTTTGCTTGGGAAATGAAGGGAATAAATCTTTTAAATAAATACAATACCTACATAATCATAAAAGCAGAAGGTTTCCTTCTATATTCTTAAGTGCTGATCCAACCCAATCCCTAGTTTGTACCTGGATTTCTAACTACTTGGTTAAATCCTAACATGAAACTTCCACATTGTTCCACATTGCATAGAATCTCTGAACAGGCTCAAAAGTTTACGGTGGGCCTGCCTTCTTGGGTTACTGTAGAAATATTGCTCCTTTCATCAAATGGATTTTGCCTATATAGCTGCCTTCACAGAAGTTTTCGAAAGCTTCCCGTGATGAATGAAATACACAATTAATTATTTTGTATGCCAGTCCCTTCTCTGTTTACCTCCTCCTCACCTGACACATTGTACAGAGCTCATTCACTTTCTCTGACTTTTCAGTTTATCGCCCCCTTGAATATTTCTCCAGGTCTTCCTGTTTGTCAGATTTCCGGAATCAGGTTTACAAAATGTTTCCTCACATAAGTTTCCTATTAGATTAGCCCCAGTGGGTCAGTTTTGTGAAATGTTCCTTTACCTTCCTGTCATGAGGTTCAAGAAATGATTTTGTAGATGAGGGTTTGATTCCCTGGGCTCAAACCATTGAACAATTCTGAGAACACAAGTGCGCATGCATACACACACATGGACACACACACATGGACACACACACAAATATATGTATACACAATGTATCCTTAAGGTAGCAAAAGTTTATGTTGATCTAAATTGTGTGTGTGTGACACACACACAAATATATGTATACACAATGTATCCTTAAGGTAGCAAAAGTTTATGTTGATCTAAATTGTGTGTGTGTGTGACACACACACAAATATATGTATACACAATGTATCCTTAAGGTAGCAAAAGTTTATGTTGATCTAAATTGTGTGTGTGTATGTGTTTTAAATAAATCATTGTTGTTATAGAGGTCAAGATTTTACTAAATACATAGTTCAGACAAAATGCAAGTAGCAAAGAATTTATTGAAAATTTATTTGCTATTGTGAAAGTTACTGCTTTCCTCTCAGCGTATGGATAAATCAATGCTACATTTACAAATAATTTGCTAGCTGATTTAAAATATAAACACCACAGTTATCATAGACATTGTCTGCACTATCATTGAGTTTGAATTTAATTGAAATTGGAATTACCCTCAATATTGGTGCACCATCAGAAATGGAAGGGGTATTGTGATGGTCCCTGTGCAAAACTGTGCCCCAGGGCCATTAGTAATCTGGCATGGAGATCTGAGATCATTAGTTCATCTATGTTCATTTATGTATCCAACACAATTGTATCTTTTAACATACCATGTCCCAGTATGTCTGAACAACAATATGAAACATTAAAAAACAGTGATTTTGTTGTTGGAAAGATTCCATGCAAAGTAGTGGACAGATGTACCCAAATTTTAGGCTCGAGGGTATGTTTTGAATCTGGAAGCAATGGAAAAAAATCAAGTGCAACAAATACAGTTAAACCCCAGTACCTGTCTTGGTGGATCTAGCATCTGAAGATTGGATTCACTGTGGATCATATGGATACCTGGGGTATAAGAACATAGGAACATAAAAGGGCCTCCACTGGATCAGGCCAAAGGCCCATCTAGTCCAGCTTCCTGTATCACACAGCGGCACATTCAAGAAGCACATAATATACTTGCAACTAGGTGCCCTCCCTGTATCTAGCATTTTGAGGTTGTCCACATCTACATCTATATATGCACACATACAACCCTCATTGATTGTAACCTGTGAATGCTGGTTTATAATCTGTGGTTTGTAACCTGTGTAATGCTGGTTTGCTTTGTCAAACTGGAAGCGTCTGCAAACCCATGGATCCATGCATCTGTGGAGGGTCCTGGAATGGATCCCAACAGATAAAAAAGGAAGGTCAAGTGCCAAGTGCTGAAGGCTGGAGACAGGGAGGAGGTGAGCTGTGCTGGCCATTCCCAGCCAGAGCAATGGCTTGGAATGGTGGGGAAGACAAAGAAGAGGCAGGTAAGAGGGGAAGGTGGGGAGCAGGAGGCAGAGTAGACCCAGCAATATGCTGGTTCCCAACCGTTTCCTTGGGTGGCATCTGTTCCTATTTCCACCACCTCCACACAGATCCAGCAGCAGCCCCGAACCTTGCACCTGAAACAGCATAGTCTAAACTAGTCTGCATGTTCCATTGCACTGTAAGCAGTGGTGGCACCAGGGTGTCAATGGCACATAACCATGCCCACCATTCATATTGTTGCCCCGCTCAATGTATGTGGGTGATGCACTGGCCTCTGCACCGGGTGACGCGCACCCTAGTGATGCCCCTGACTGTGGGGGTTGCATCGCACTACAAATTGCACTGTAAGTTGTCTGAGTACAACTGCACTGTGAGTACAATACATAAACAGAAGTTTTGAGTTGGAATTGTTGCAAATGTCAGAATGGCATAAATGCAGAAATGTAGTGGCGGGAATACGGCTTTAAGTCAGACTGAATCTGATGTCTTTGTATACCAAGTGTAGGCATAGGAAAATGAAAAGCAAGGCAAGCTGACAGCAAGTATAAATGAGTTCCCAAAGAGCATCTGGAGGAAAGAAACAAGCTGTGCCGGAGATTGCCAAGCTGATTTTGAGCCTAGAATCAGTCAACACATGCATTTCACTTCTACTGTGTACCATATGTATGTCATCACTATATATGGTGATGATGAAACTAGTTTGGTGATATTTTCTTGGTGGGGTTGAATGGGAATGTTCAAGCCTCCTCCCTGTGACTGATCACCATTTTTTTTTCTTCAGAAGCCAAGAGAAATCCCACCCCATCTTTTTCTTCTCAAGCCATAAGTCCAAATTCAACTTCAAATTCCAGGTGGTGAAGTCCAGAAGAGATTATGAAGAGCTGCAGAAGGATCTGTCCAAAGAGGGAAATGGCAACAAAAAAGCAGATTTGTTTTCATCAAAGTAAGTGTATAGTAATGCACATTGGGGGAAAAATAACAATCAAAACTTCACACATAGGTTAATGGATTCTAAGCTGTCTGTGATGAATAAGGAAAGAACTTGGGGTGCTGGTGGAGTGATGAAAATTCCAGTCCAGTGGTCAGTAGTGGTGAAGAAGGTCAGTTTCATCCATGGGGTAATTAAGAAAGGGATTGGGGATATAATTGCCAATATTATTATGCTATTATACACTTCAATGGTAAGGCCATATCTAGAGTATTGCATACCGTTCTGGTTGCCACATCTCAAAAACGAAATAGTGGAAGTGGAAACAGAGCATCCAGAATGATTAGCTGAGGCACTTTCCTGATGAGGAAAGGCTACAGTGCCCCCCGTTTATGAAGTGTCTGTCCTCTGAAAGGACAGATATCTGCACCTTATCTGTACCTCTTATTGGGTGCAACTGACAATGCACCCAATGAAGCTTTATGGAAGGCTGGAAGAGTAGGAAATTGTCACAATGCACATTTCAGCTGCCTGTGCATATTCCAAGTCAGAAGAAGAATGAGAGGAGAACTACAATGATTCTTTTTTATTCTAATCTGGGATA
This sequence comes from Cryptoblepharus egeriae, assembly GCA_030015325.1. Lineage (NCBI taxonomy): Eukaryota > Metazoa > Chordata > Lepidosauria > Squamata > Scincidae > Cryptoblepharus > Cryptoblepharus egeriae. The sequence goes on along the minus strand of JAREYC010000001.1, from coordinate 61,389,152 downwards.
CAGTAACTATCAATGCTACAAAAGAAAATTAGGTACATGGGAGTTAACAATTGATTTTATTAGATTAAGCACATCACAGAAGTCTATAATATGTATCAACCAGCTGGAAATTTCTGGCCAGCAACAAGATAACTTATCTCTAATGGATGTGCAAGGTAGTGGGGCAATGTATTAAATGGAAATGATCCTAGAAATGTTCCCCTTCAGACTGATTTATTAACCTGTCTTAAAAAATATTTCCACAATCACAGGCAAGAGATGCAAATCGTTTCTGGCAATCAAAGCTATAGCACATATATTTCTTTTCTTGGAGAAGTATACATGTTACTCCCAATAACTGCTCTGGGTATGCAAATAGAATTGCCAAAAGTATTGTATTATGTAATGTGCACTTGAGCGACACCATCCAAAATGCATTTTTATTGTCTTAAAAATTAAACCTATTCCTGGTATATTTGGAGTGCTTATTACCAAAATAGAATCAGTTTGGCCTTATCAGGTCTCGTTTCAGGGATGTGGCATAGGATTGTGTGCACCCCTTTACCTTGCTGCCCTCTTGGGGTAACCCGTATCCCTCCCAGGGTGTGACACCTTTTCAGTGAATGGTTCAAGCAGCTTCCTCTTTTGTACAAATGACGAATAACCTTCACTTGCATGATCCCTATAAATAAAATGGTAAATTCTGCATTTCTGCTTTTCAAAAACTACATAAGAAGCATGCTTAGGAAGTAAATGATCTGCTATCTGCAAGTTTTTAGCAATCACTGCATCTCACACCCACAGCAGCACTAGTACAATGAATAGTAGAGGGAAGCAGAGAGAAGGGAGTACCTGTGTATTAGAGAGAGGGAAGTGGTAGAGATAGCATACTTAGGGTGAAAGGCACACCTGCTCACCCCCTCCAATTTTAGAAATTTTGTAGGGCATCTGAGAGAGGAACAAAACCTCAATCTGGGGTTATCTTTAAATCAAGTTTGGATCATGAAATGAATCCTGAAAAATATGTTGTAGAGAAATAGAAGCACAATCAAGGTTATCCAGCAGGTAAAGGTACAGTCACATGCCATTGCACATGGGTTTTCACTACTGTGAAACACTCCTGGGTCACTCTGACTTGCTACTCCATGAAAGTCAGAGTCAGGAGGGAACCATCTGCATCTTAAAACCGAAGTGTCCTAAAATACCATAAACCAGACAGACATCTCCCTATTCAGATTCCTCCATAAAATTGCTACCCTTTTCCTGTCTTCTGCATTTTTATTTGGAGTCCAAACTTGTCCAACACACAATCCGTCATGCCAGAAAGAGAAAGGACAGATCTAAATTTACATCTTTTCCTAATTTCCAAACAGACTCATTTCCTGCTGTTCCTTTTGTTTATGATTTCCCTCATAGTGATCATATTCTGACTCAGAACATGTTTCTATGTGCTGTCAGATTATATGAGACTCTTATATGCCAAGAAGCTCTTCTGAATTTCTTAAAAAAAGAAAAGCCGATGCCTTTATGTCATACCTGGGTTCAGATATGGGCTGCATCTTGTAATTTGGGGCAGAAGGGTGGTAGTCACAGAAGCCTCCTCAAGGTAAGGAAATCTCTGTTCCCTTACCTCAAAGTTGCATGGTCCTTACCCCTAAGCTGGAAAATTGGTTAGGATTGCACCCACAGCTGGAGTGAAAGTGAAACTGATCCATAGTGCATATTTACTTATGGGTAGGTGAACTTGCTTCTGTCTATTGGAAGGGAAGGCTGAACAGAATTCATCAATGCCACAGTGGTCCTCATCCGATGAACACAGACCCCCCTCCCCAACACACAAAACGTAAGTCCCTCCTTCTAAGTCAGTCTTCTTCAACCACTGGATCATGGCACACTGGTGTGCCTCAAAGGATTCCCAAGTATGCCATGGAAATTTGAGAGAGCATCACATATAAGTAAGGCCAATGGAAGATGTGAATCCCCAATGGCGGAACAGTGTGCCTTGTCATTAGTGTCCATCAAGAGCTTACACCAGCCCAGTGTCTGATTTTTTTTCAATATAGATCACTCTGTCCTTGAATGGCTGGGTGGCCCAGATGTTAAAATTTGATTTACTATAAGTTCATGCATTTGCCATATGCTAAATAAATAAATGGGAGTGATGTGCTGGCTTCCCACCCCGGATGACACAAGCAGTAGTGGTGCCACTGTTTCTAGATCCAGGCAGGGTAACCAGATGCCCAAATCTCAAAAGGAGGACAAAGTCTTGGATTCCTGTCAGTGTGGACTTTTTGGTGGACAATAGCACATTTGCCTACTCATGAGTAAAACTGCGATATTGGGCACTGCGATATTGGACACCCATAGAGGTCAATGCATATTTTTATTTGTAGTTTTTTTGCCATAACGTTTGATAGGAAGGAGATATTGCAAAACCGATTTTTGCATTGGATTCTGCTCTTTGATATGAATACAAAAACTCATAACATGATGGGGCACTGCACACCATTGCAAAGTTCCAAAATTAAGCCAAAGTAGAGAACAATGAAGCCCCTTTGGAGGACACGAAGCCAGAAGGCTAAAAAAGAGGACAAATCCAGAAATTTTCAGTTATATGATCACCCTGGCTCCAGGGAAAGAGCAATGCATCTCTGAGGTAAGGGAGCAAAATTTCCCTTACTTTGGGGAAGACTTCGTGATTGCCCTCCCCCAACTGCAAGATGCAGCACATGCCCCACTGGCACAGCTATCTATGCCTGTGTTCAAAAGTTGGTTAGGATTGCCAATCAACTTAATTATAAATTGTTTCTGCATTCAGTTCCGTTTTGGCAGAATATCTTGGCAAGCCATCTGGATGTTCCAGATTTAAAAACTGTGAAGAGGAGGTGTAGAAATGGGGTGCAGCTCACCCTGGGTACCAACCGTAAGAGGGCTCAGTTTGAAAGCAAATTAAAGATGGACCTCAGCCTGATGTCAGCAAGCTGCCTCCTTGATAGCCTCAGGCTCCTGCAAGACCTATTTAACACCCTCAACTGTTATGGAAGGGAATTCAGTGCATCAGTAGTACTACTGTAGATAGGAGAAATAGTGGGAGAAGAGTGATGAAATGTTTCATAATATGTTCTGTGAAAGCCGACAGGAAGGAAAACACAGTTTGGGAGTTGGATGTCTTGAATGCATGAGGTGGCTGGCGTTTGGCAAAGCCATGGGGGGGACTTGTCATCTGTTTGCTTGCCTACTTTTTGTGGTCAACCCTAGGATGCCACTGGAGCAGTTGGGGTTGGACAAACATTGTCCAATTCTGGCATCGGTTTTCAACTTTACTGCTATGGGACTAGGAGGAATTATAAACATTTTGAGTTTTCCCTCAAGAGCTGTGACCCTCTTAACGACAACAATAAATCATTGCTTTGGACTTTTAAGGAATTCTTTCCCTACTCAGAGCAGCATGTGCAGAAAGATATAATGAAACAGAGGGAATAAAACAACAGTATATTTATGAGAACCTCTAGTATTTAAACTCTGATGAGTAACCTTCTTCTTTATTGTGCGTAGTGTATCTCCCTCACCATGCCCCTTACCTTTATTCAATGTCTTCCAGTTTGGGGGGATATTGAGCTGTAGGAGTAGAAACCCTTGACATAAAATGCAAATTTGCTGTTGGTAGAAAGTCCCTAGTTAGTTCATTTTTATATATATACTGCAAAATATTAATTTTTTTTTAAAAATTGAAGCCTATGAGTATGTTCCAGCACAGTGTCTTTTTTTGTGGCTGTTTGCTGGAATTCTTCTCCACCCTTTTGGTACAGTGAATATTTAGTTGATTTTCTCTGTAATCTGCTTTGTGAACTTTTTTGTGGAAGCGGTATATAAATATATCATCATCATTTTGACTTGCACATCCTGATTTCATGATTTCAAGTCTTTCTCTATTAGACCCAGGATTTTTTTAAAAAAATATTGAACCAAGACACCAATGGAAAGGACATTTTTCATATAGTTTTGTATTTTATTTTTATTTGTTGCTGTACTTCAGATTCAGAAATGTCATTCTAAATTTCAGATTCAGAATTACTTTGTAAGTGTAACTTTTTATTTGTGCAAACTGTTCTCTGTAGGGAATTTGTTATCCAAATGTTATTTTAATAATATGGATAAATGTAAGCGGCCTAGCATACCAAAATTCACATCCTTTCTAATTATGGTGAACTGCAGATTCCTTATCAAAGAATAAGATGTATCTCTGAAGAAAAGCAAAAATTTTGGGAGTGGGGTTGAAATAGAAATATTTTAAATGCAATAAAAAATTAGAATTACACTCATGCAAAATTTTCAGTGGCAATTCAAATGTTAGGATTCTCTTAGGCTGCAATCCTAACATCTAATTAGGCTGGCGTAAGCCATACCATAAATCCTATGCTGAGCTAGGGTTGTCACAAAAGGCACTTCTGCTCATTCCTGGGGGGCATTAGGCCAGCACATAGGCAAGTCCTCTGTTAGTGCAAGTGGTTAAGAACTGTGCCTGTTAACCAGTGGTCAAGGTTCAAGACCCAAGTCCCCACAAGACGAGGATCTCCTGCTACAGGCAGGGGGTTGGACTAGATGATCCACTGGGTCCATTCCAACTCTATGTTCTATATGACATGCCAGGTGAATCATGCTGGTCTAAATTGGTTGGGATTGTGCCTTAGGCTGCAATCCTAACCACACATTCCTAGGAGTAAGTACTTTTAAATACAATGGGACTTACTTTTGAGTGGACATGCTTAGAATTGCCTTCTCAGTTGAATAGCAATATTTACCTTGATCAGTGAGGAAACATAAGAAGGGCAGCCCAATCCTGCCCTGCTTGCTCTATCAGGATTGCTGTCGTGCTGCCATAGTATCCTGAGTGCTACAGGCCACTACTGAGGTTCCTTTGGCGAAGGGAACTTTTGTCTCCCTTCCGCAGATAAGGCAAATAACTCTGCGTTGGTGCTACTCATTTCTGTGACAATACCTAGGTTGCTGAAGAGCAGCGTTTCTCAAAGTGGGGGTCGGGACCCCTTTGGGGGTCGCCTAGAGCTTTCCTGGGGGTTGCCTAAGGACCCCTGGTGCAGGGGGCCAGGTCAGGCTTGCCAGACCTCTGGGGCTGGGGCTGACTGACAGCCTCAGGGCCCAATCCTATGCATGCCTACTCTGAAATAAATCCCATTGTGTTCAATGTGTACATAGAACACACATTTTATTTGTAACAATGAAAATACATCCTGCATATCGGATATTTACATTACGATTCATAACAGTAGCAAAATTACAGTTATAAAGTAGTAACAAAAATAATTTTATGATTGGGGGTCCCCACAACATGAGGAACTTATAAACGGGTCACGGCGTTAGGAAGATTGAGAACCACTGCTGTAGAGCCTCTGTGTCAGGCTGTGAGGCCCAACATGGAGAGTGAGGATCTGATGGAGCTGAGCTCCACCAGTCCCACTCTCCTGCCCATCTGCCCGTTCCCTCACCACACCTATTCCTCTACCTCTCCCACCTCCCGTAGCCCAGAATGACTCTTCCCTGCCTTCCCTACTCACCTCTCTGCTGCCTGGCAGTCTGGGTTACTCCCGAGCTACAGTAGACTGGTGCTCAACTAGTGCTAGCAACCCACCAGCTGGTACTGAGCCAGCGCTAGCTCTGTTCTATGGCATGTTCTGTGACACCCACTACTGGCAGAGCACTAGTTGAACTATCTCAGGATTGGGTTCTGTGGGTACAATCCTAAACAATTTAGGGCAGCACAACTCATCCGACTCCCCGCTCCTGTGGTGGTGTGGAAAGCCCAGCGCATGTCTATGCATTGGCCTAGCCCAACATGGACAACATGGGCCAACATGGACTTGCGCCTGCCAAATCAGGAATTAAGATTGCACTGTGAATTGCTTTCTTCTGGTGAACAGAATATCAAGATTGGATGAAATACACATTTAGCATTAAGCCCATTTCAAGAAAAAGTTTGGAAATTACTGTCATAGAGTAGATATTTACTGGATCAGATAGTATTAGATTCAAGCAAAACCTGCCTCTAAGCAATTAGCTCCTACAGATCTTTCTCCTTGTCTGACAACTCAGTTTGATGACAAGGAGCCATGCGAGATGCAGCACACAGGAAACTGGTCTTATCATAGCAGAAGCAGCCATGCGCATATGAAGGCAAGACCACATAGACCTACCAAACAAAGATGATAAACAGCACAAAATCAGAACTTGGTGAGCTTGCTTCAACAAACAGTGGACATTTGAACAGCTGCTGGAGGGGGGCTACCCTCACTCTGGATAAACAAGGAGGGCGAGGAGGCTTTTTGGGACAGCAGTATATTGAGCACAAAAAGGATATCTCAGGGGTGCTAACTTGTAACACAAATATAGAAACTTCTCACCTACCTCCAGTGTTGTTATTCAGCCTGGAACCTTTCCAAAAGCAGCAGGTCAATGGAGAAAGACCCAAGAACAACAAGCAGGAGAGCAACTTACAATGGGGTATGAAGCATGGGTGCAAAGGGTTTGATTTGTTCAAATAATGGGGGCCATGCATATAGACAAAAGGGTATGCTATCATACAAGCAGGCATCTACAACAAAATATTATTGCATTTCACTAGTCCTTGAAATCAGTGATTCATTTGCTTTTATTGATTGGACACACAGAACGAACCTGGTTTGTTCTCTACCTTTCTTATGTATCTTTTCTGGTTTGATTTTATTTAGTTTGGGGTTGTTTTGCTAGGTTCCCCCTGGAACCTCCATTCATTTCCTCCATTCATTTCCCCCTTACTCTTGTACCTTTGTTTATTTTTTTCCTCTTTTGCATCTTGTCTAGCATTTCCCCTATCGATAACTCTTCATCTGGTTTTATTCTGCCCACATTGCTCTCAGTATTCAGGAAATTGTGCATCATGTTTTGGATGTTCACAAAGTTAGTTTGCAATGTGTGTCCATTAAAATTAGAATTGCATGCAAGATACTTCCATGGGCTGTGAAGTGCTACCTCCTGGACTTTGTTAGAGACAAAACACCAACTAACATAGACCCTGAAGGGGATCAAGCAACACTTGAGGGGCGGGCTGACCATGCTCTAGGAAATGAAAAGCGCATGTGCCAATGACAACAACGCCAACATAACATTTATAGTTAGGAAGTATTGTGAGGTATTGGAAAGTTTATTGCCTGGTGAGTGCATAGGGAGGAATGGTGTGTACCAAATATTTCATGTGTGCCAATTTTAGGTTACTTGTTAGAGAGCGGGCTGAGTTACTAATCAGGACTTGAGCTAAGTTTGAGGATTAGGAATCTTCTCAAAGAGGTAGGGAAAGGATTGTTGGACCTTATCTCTCATGCAATTACATTGCTCTGGGCTTCTAGAAATATAACTGCCGGCCCCTGCTTCACAACGCAAGCAACAGTCTCTGGAATGTTGCCCTTTCCAGTGGCTTTACTTATTCCTCAAGTTATGGACGCAGCCGCCTGTTTACTGGAACTGATGAGGCTTTGGCTACTGCACCCATTCCTTGGCTCATACAGGGGAGGAGGCAGGGGAATTTGGGAAGGGGGGTAGAATTGGAACCCATTTTATACCTCCAAGAGTCCTATTTGTTGTGGGTGTTGTGCTTTGTGCCAAACACAGTAACTAATCTCTTTTCCCAGCCCTGCCCCTGTTTCATGCTTGTTCCCTGGTTATTGGGGCTGGGGTTTGGGGGGTGCTGTCTTTCCCAGAAGTCGTGCCAAGATGATTCCAGGAAGCTGTTGGTGCAACTTTGTAACCGAATCCTCTGGGAAGGGTTCCCATTCAAGATTATCCTCTCTCCTGTCCTTGACCTATGCAGAAGGCTCTTTATTAACATGATCAAAAAAGCTTGTTATGAGAGGGCAGTCATAAAAGGATTTGCAATGTGCGTTGGCAAACCAACTCGGGAGGCCCATTCAATCTTGGCCTATCAGTATGAACTTTTCCCTGCACATTCCCACGCTAAAGGGTGCCATCGTGTTGTCTAAAACAAAGTTTTGCTATCTCCTTTGCATGATGTACAGTGGAAATGAGACACATTGATTGATTTTAGACTCAAAATCAGCTTGGCAGTCTTCATTAAAGGCTTTTCACCAGATGCTCCTCGGGAACTTATTTAAACTAGTTGCTTGCTTTGCCCTCCTTTTTTAGTAGTGAAAATCTAATTTGATCTCCATTTTGTTTTACTCCAGAAAAATATCTGTCCATAGATAGGGTAATTGTTGGACAGCTGTAAAAAGCCACAAGCCACATATTGTGAGGGCACTTCACGAGCTCCTATATGCTTGGCTAGATAGAATTCAATCTAGTTAGTGTCCCAAAAATGCTAGTCCAAACACCTGGTAGGACATGCAAGTTTAATAATGAGACTTCAGCACACGTCTGCACATCTTTTGCCCCTAAACACCACCCATCAGTCCTGTATTGGGCCTTGACAGGTGCTTTGACAATTTATCTATTTTTGTAGTCTCATGCAGGCAGTAAAACCAAGAAGTTTTTCAAACCATTGCCTTGCCAGTTGTACTCAATTGAGGGGAGGGAATAGGATGGGACACAAACACTATATTTTGTGGGTTATTATCTTACATTCTGATGAAACAAATGTTTATTCCTTTGCAAAAGTGTACAGGAAAAAAATCACCCTGCCCAGGTAGTGATCTGCTTGTCATTTAAGCAAGCAAGCATTAATTTAGCTTGCTATTCAAGGAGCAAGCAGTGTTGTTGTGGTTTCCACTGACAAGGTACTGGGGCCCTCAATCACTGCCACCTACATGAGGAGGCAGTGCATGGCTCTTTGATATGCCTGCATCAGTGCTGAAAAGTTGGATAAGATTTATATATATTATAGCATCCATGACCTGGTTACATCCTGACAAGATAGCTGCAGTACTGCCAACTTGGGACTGCTCTTAACAGATACTATTTAAATTGCAGTTGGTTAAAAATGGTAAATATTAAATGGTAAAAAATCTGGATGCTTGTGGAGCAAGGTAGTCAATACGTAATACACCATTTTACACCAATTTACACTGGTTATCTATTTGTTGTTTAAAGTGACAGTGTTAATCTTTGAAGGATTAAAGGTTGGGAGCCACCCCCATCCATATGAAACTATCGGAGCCAAAGACTGCAATTATATACTTCTTTACCCATGAGTAAACTCCACTAGAGAGCCTTACTTCTGAGTAAACATGGATAGGAATGTTCTGTGAGATCATCATCACAGGTCCTGCTTTCTGACCCATCATTTACTTAAATTTGATTTAAGTAAATCAAATAAATCAAGTAAATCTCTCTCTCACTCTCTCTCTCTCTCTCTCTCTCTCTCTCTCTCTCTCTCTCTCTCTCCACACACACACACACACACACAGGCCAGAGAAAGGGCCTTCTCAGCAGCAGTACCAACTGTTGAATTATCTCCCTGGCAAAATCTTGTAAGCCATCTTCCTTCCTGTCTTTAAATATTCCTTGCAATTCTTTTTATTCCATAAGGTTTTTCTTTCCAGATTTATGGTGCTGGCCTGCAAATGAATTATTATGATTTTTTTCAATTTTTGTTTTTATGATTTATCTAATTTTGACTATTTTTATTTCTTTGCTACATTAATTTTGATTTTACTATTCTTAACAGTGGAAGCTGCTTTGGGAAAATTGTATTTTTAAAGGTGGGAGAAAAATGGAGAAATAAAAATAGATAAAGTTTGATATTGCTGTGAAAAGCTTTCACATGCCAGCAACATGCTTCCAAAAGTTAAAATTAACATAAAATCAAAACCACATTGCATGAATATTTAGTTAATATCGAACATGGTGAGATTTCCTCTCTTCCCTCCTCCCAGTACAAGACAATGCAATATAATAAAATCTGTTACGAGAGCTGATGAAGTGGCTCCCTTGGGCAAATGCTATGAGAGGAAAAGATTTGTTTCCTTCCTCAAAAGCATTTTAATGTTTCTAACACTGATTTTATCTCCTATGCCATAACCATGCCAGATACCAGGAAAATGAAAAAAAAAAACTGTAAATATAGAGGGCATGGGACTGCAAAATGCATGGGGAATTTGATCCAGAAAATATAGTACACCCCAAAACAATGACACTGAGATTGGGGGTCAGGACCCCTTGGGGGTTGTGACTCCTAGTCAGGGGGGTCGCAAGAGGATGGGAACCACCAAGTTGGAATCTGTCACTGGGTTTTCCTAGGAGTAAGTCTCACTGAACACAATACCTTCAAGTAGATATGGAGAAGCTCTGGCATCATAGTGCTGTCACATCTCCACTGTTGCTGGAGACCAGCAGGGACCTTCCCTCTTGGAACGGTGACCTGACCTGATTTGCGCTGGTCCCTGCTGGTCTCCAGCAACAGCGGAGGCAGCCGTGGAGGCAGCTGGAAGGCGAGCGCTCTGCCAGGACCTCGCAGAGCGCTCTGTTTAATCAGACCGGCTGGTCTGATAGTAAACTATACAGAGGCTGCGTGCATGTGCACAGCCTCTTCTTTTTTTAAAAAAACCCCAACAGGGCTTACACAATGACAGCTCGGACGGCCGCACTGGTTGTGAGCCGCTCCAAGCTCAATTTAAAGTGCCACAAAGCACTACACAACCCCCCCAAGCCCAGACAAGCCCATCCCATGCCCAGACAGGCCAGACAGGAAGTCCAATTCTGGACCTGTCCGGGAGTTTCCGGGCGTCTGGATGCCCTGGTGATATCATCCAATAAAATCTTCATAAATTATTAAGCCTTTATACTTTATTATTTCCAGAGTCCCTAATGACTAGAAGCCTGGAATGACTGAAAGACTGAATGACTGGAAGTGTTTCTATGGGTATGGAAGTAGTGGCTCTTAAGCAGGAATAGATAGGGAAGGAGGATTTTTGGTTAGGCCAAAATTTATGCCGCCAGCTTTACCATAGCAAATATTAACCTTGCCACCCTATGGAGATGGCCCTAGAACTACAATTTTATTTATTTCAGTAAAATTTTTGGACCCCTCTTCAGTTTTCAAGGCTTTCTAGACCACCACCCAGAAAAATCAGCAAATGCAAAAAATCAGTACAGAAAAAAGTTATATTTCTCATTAGCTTCTTCTGCTTCATCATGACATGACACCATGACACCAGTCAGTGGTTTTATGGTTGTTTTTGGGAGGAGAAGGCATGCATAAGTGATGAAGAGTATGCTCAGATCCTGCTATGACCCAAACCAGGGGATTCAGGCTGCAGTGTTGCAATGCCCCAGTTTGAAAATCCCTGCGTGTCCTGGCCAACTAGATGCCTCTATAGTCCCAAAACAGCACCAGAAGGCACAATTTATCTTGTGCTATTGTTTGATACATGAAATGGTGTTGCGTGACATTGGATAAGAAGATAATGAAGATGTTTCTCCTGCTACTGTTAATGCTGCATAACTTGTCCTGTGGCTGCAATATAAGGCTTTATCTGTTTGTTTCTAACATTCATGAGTCACATTTCTTTTATAGGCACTCAAAGCCTTTTAGAACAACTTAAATAATCTTGAGCTGTGATAATAATAATTTTTTTAAGCAGCCAGAGTGATGCCAGATGAAACCCTTCCAAAGACTGAGTGGAGACACCCGCTTTCTGCTTTCCAGATCAGTACTTTTTCTTTAAAGAAAGCAAAGATAAAAACAAAACAAACTCCTTCAAATGCTACCATTTCTTTGTAGCTTCCTGTAAAACTCAGAGCCTGCTGGGATGGGAGAGTTAGGTTTGCTGAGACACAGATATAGTGGACTTCCCGCTATATCAAATAAGTAAGTTATAATGTTGAGTTTTGTAGCATCAATTAAAAGCTCCTAGTAACACTAGGAACAATGCCGTTCTATGTCGGCCTCTTGAAATGCTTTGTTTATAACTTGGGGCTCCAAAGGGTTCTTATGCAAAATCAGAGAGCATCAAGTGTCTTGTAAACTTTTATAAATACCATATTGTGTTTCTTCTTCTTCGTCTTTTTCAACCACTCTGAAAAGACTTAACAGGAGGACCTGGATGTACTATCAGTGCTGGGACAGTTAATGAGCCATGCTTTATTAGTCTATTTTTCAGCAATTAAAAGGATAAACCACAGGTTACCGAGTTAAGAAATTTTAGCGCAAATTATCAGAGAAGCGCCTTGAATTTGCATTTTCTCAAGGGAAGAAGACCTCAGATCAGAAGCTTCAGAACATCTTGTGTAACACACAACAGAAAGAATAAGGGCGGATCACCACGGATCAAGGCTTTGGGAAGAATGATGGGTGGAGAAAGACGGTCCAGAAAGAGAAGGACGTCAACAGGGTTGCATAACCATCTGCCTTGATTGGAGTCAAAAGGGCAGCGAGCCTGGCTGTGGGCAGTTCTTCAACCTTTGCCTTTTTGTTGCTTCCTGTAAATCTGAGGGATGAATAGCATCAAGGCTTTTGAAGGTCTCTCTTCAATAAGATGTGGAATAAAAGGCCCAGTTCTTTATTTTAACAAATGGTACTATGGATGAAACCCACATTTAGCTGGAATTCAGCTGGAATTCATAACACAAAGCAATGTTGCAGGAAGAAAGGCAGGTCTCCAGATCTTCATGAAAAGCACAGGGAGAGCTTAATTTGATCCTTGAGAGGGAGCCATTTTAGATGGTTATGTTTGATGGGCATCTCCATTCTATAAAGAGGAGCATGTGTACATGCAATCTCCTCTGCGCCCAGTGCACTATCTCACTGTGTCATAATCTCCTTTGAACGGGTGGAACATCCATATTGTATTTGAATTAAGCAGTTTTTAAGTGGTGCAGGGAAGCTATGATATGTGATGGTTCATATACAGGTTTACACAGTGTGGTGCATTATAAATAGCATGGAATGTCCAGCAGGCAACACAGAGATTGCCAGAATATCCTTATAGGAGATGCTAACAATGTGGAGACTGTCTCAGCTTAGTGTACTATCCTTGGCCTCTTGCCATTTCTTAGCTTTCAATATTGACCGGTCATCAGCATTGGGTAGGCCAACAAAAGAAATTCTAGAAAGTCATAATATCCTAATCTGAACTCTCTCAAACATACACTTTGCCCAGCAGGGGGAACATCCATGGCTTGGCCATATAAAGTGGCAGGAAGTAATGCAAGGCAGTCTCTGAGTTTGCATCATGCCTGTGTGTTGCGTCCATCAGGGGTCATTGGCTAGAGGATGCTAGAGAGGAGTTACCTAGATGGAAGTCTTTTGCTCTACGCAATTTACCTGGACCCATGAACAGATGAGAGGAGGGAGAGGTAGTGGGTACACACTGTTTTATTTGAGTTTGATTCTTTACACTCATCTGTTACAGCACAGGTAAGTCGTCCTTTAACACAGCTTAACCTGATTGCCTTCTCTTTGTGTGTTTCTGGGATGGCTGGATGTTTTCCACCGGGTGACCACCATTTCCTCCTCTGCCAATCTTGTTTAGGAATGTGTTCTGATGTGGTCTCTCCCTGGCTGCTTCTTGTACTGTTCCCCAGAGAGTGTTGTGTTGCAGTTGAGTTCCTTTCATTCCACAGGTGCTTGTCCCTATATCTGCCCTGCTGTTTGCAGGAGGCTGCCTTCCACATCCTATTCCCACTCTTCTGTAGGTTCCCAGGCTCTCTATGTCCTGTACCCCTAGGAACAATTACTGTGATCCTGTCTTTCACATCCCCACAGGAGTTAAGAGAAGAGCCTTCTCCTCTTCCTGCTGCTGGGTATCCCATTCTTTCCTGCCATGTGATGCTAGGCCCCTGTGAGACCTCCTGCTTGGGCGCTGTATTCAGGCAAAACTTATGTTCCTTTCCCACTCCTGAAGAGCTTCTAGCTACTGGGGAGTTCTGTATGCCAGTGTGGTTTTCTGGCATTCCTGAGAACCCTCTGAACCGATAGCATCCTTCCCTGGTCCTTTCCAGGTAAGTAACCCCCCTAGGAGCTTCTCGGTGACACTGTGATTTGGATGTACATGGTAAGAAGGTGTCATCAGAAGACTCCCTTTTGTCATCTCCAGAAGTAGCATAAACTGTGCATGTAACAAAGATCAGTTGCTCTTTGGGGAGAAATGGGGAAAAAGAAAAAAATCCCTTCCCTCTATTGCAATGTAGTAGTAGGCAAACATTTTGGAGGAAGAAGGGCAATTATTGCATTTACTCAAATCTAATGCTTGCCTTTTCTGCCAAATTTGGTCTCCAAAATCAGGGTTTACGTTAGATTTGATGGTTAATTAGATTTGAGTAAATGTGGTAGTTTGATTATAAGTATAGGGTATGCATTAGATTCAGTGGCACATTAGATTCAAGTAAATATGGTAGTTCCATGGAAGGCAATTTGTATCATGACAGTCAGTGTTAATAGTTGGGTAACATGTTGAACATAGCAATGCATCTCCAAGTTCCAGCTCAGCCATAGATTTCCTTATTGGCCTTTGGAAATGTGTTATCTGGCTAACTTATTTATCGATATAATAATGATGGCCTGTCTCATAGGTTTTTATATGATTGAAATTAATAGAATTTTAATTATTTTAATTAACCCTATTAGTCCCTGTTAACCGGAAACAGTCTTGGGCCCTTTTCCCTGATTACAGTCTTGGATCCTTGGATCCTGGTGAATCAATGATCTTATTTTCTTTTTAAAAGATATTTTAGGGAGTTGTTTAAAAAATGTTGTTTCTAATAGAATTGCCATTCTTCAGAGTTCAGTTCTCTCCCTCAGGACTCTAAAAGTTAAATCTCAGTTGTGTGCATGGGCAGGCATAAATCAACACCTGTGCATATAAATGCACACATGTGAGCACCTTGTAGTACTCAACTTGCCATTCCACATTCTGCATCTGGTAGACTGTTTTGCAGTAACGTAGCCCACTTTCCTGCTATATTTCCTGCTATATTAACACACACTCTCTGAGCTTTTAAATCAGTACCAAAGAAATGAACACCAATGAAATGAACACCAAAAAAATAAAATAAAAATGGCAGATGAGGACATTCAGGAATGTGTAAAAGTAGGGTGTGGATATGGGGTTCAGGCAAATTGGACCTATCCATGAAGGGAAAATTATAAATGCCTCTCTTTTCATATGTGAGATGCTGATATGATACCGATAATTGGCCCAATTCCTCATGAACATACAATGTTCTTTAAAAACAACCCAGTTTCTTTTTTCTTCCTTCTGTATAAGTGAAAGGATATGCCAATAACACAAACTCCTACCTCAGTCATAACAGAGAAAAGTGCCATTTCCTGAGTACATAGGAGTGGTACACTTGCAACAAATGATATGTATAGTATAAGTTATACAAAGCTTTGCAAATGAGAAGTCTGGCTGGCCTGTTCGACATCTGAATTCCAGAACTTTAGGAGTGGGAAACAAGTATACCCTAGCATCTAAATCCAAGTCATGGTGTACCTGGATGGATGACCTGGAAGATCCAGGTTCAAACTCCCCATCAGACATGGACTTTCCTGCATGAACTTGGGCCATTCACTCACTCTCAGCCTCACATATTTCACAGTATTGTTTGATGACAAAAGGACAAAAGCTTTGTAAGCTGTCTTGGGCATTTGCTTTGGCATGGGAAAGGTGGGGTTTAAATCCTTTAAACGAATGGATGAATGATACTCGAAGCTACAAATCCACTTGTCTGAGAACTGAACCAATACATGGTGTCCCCTCACTCCACACTTCTTCATATGGTGGGAAACTTTATTTTGTCTAGTCCCAGGGCTTAAAAGGGTGCTTCTATATAGGTTCAGAAGCTCTTCGCTCTCTTCTTGAAGGCAATGGAGCTACTCAATGATTGATTATATCCTGCCTTTTATGCATAAGTGGCTCAATTAACAATTGTACAATTAAGTTTGCAGTTGTTTTGATGAGGCGGCTAAGAGAGAACATTGTTGTCAGGACATTCCACAACTCCACAACCACCACTTCTGTTGCTGTTTGGGCCCTCTGGTATGGGAAATAGTCTGAGCCTAGGAAGCATCTTCCAAGGCTTCACTAGATAACTGCTTGAGGATGGGGCTTCTCCTGCAGACCAGATGGAGAAAGACTCCTGGGTCATCTTCTTCCTAGGAAGCTACAAGTGACATGGGGGGTGGGTGGGTGGGGAAAGAATAATATTACAGTCTTTTCATCAGCTTTCTGAAATAACTTCCCTCCTTTTTCTTTCAAGGTTTGTTTTCCTCTGACAGTGCCACTGGGGAAGTAGAAAGGGAAGAAACAAAAGCTGCAATCCTAAATACACTTTCCTGGGAGTAAGACCTATTGAACACAATGGTGCTTACTTTTGAGTAGAAATGGTTAGGATTGTGCTCTAATCAACTAAATGGAGTAGGAAAAACTACATAATAAAACATTTTTCTTTAGTAAATTTGTTAGTTCCTTTATGAGCTAGAGCACTGGTCCTATATTGTTGATTTGTATGTCTGGTCCTATATTGTACTGACTGGTAGTAGCTCTTCCAGCCCTACCTGGAGATGCCAAGGTGCTGAGACTCCTTTCATGCAGAACAAACATTCTTCCACATCTTTCCATTGCTCTTCCCAAAGAGAGAGCTTCACCATAAGCTTCTGCTTATGGAAGCCCCATAACATCCAGGCTGAATGTGTGTTCAGATCAGGATTGAAACTGAGATTTGTTTTGGGGCATGGGTATTCAGTAGCTGTGCCACAAATGGAGAGCAAAATTCATTTTTAGACTGTAAAAAACAATTTTGATGAGTTTTAGGATATGTCGGTTAAATAATGTTAATGAGGTCAAAATGTCTTGCATGGATCAATATGAAATATATATTAATGTGATGTTGTGTATAGCGAGACAGACCAAAAGTTGTGGAGAAAATGAGGTCTGAAAGACAGACAGACAGAAAAAGAATGAACGAAAGAAAGAACAAACGAAAGAACGAAAGAACGAAAGAAAGAAAGAAAGAAAGAAAGAAAGAACTGATAAGAACAAGAATAATCAGTGAACTTAATGGGAATGGAAGGGTGCCGAGGTTTAAGATTCCAAAACCAGTTATAGATGAATAATAGCTGTTTTCCTGTCAGAATTGTTTAGGGCATGGAGAATGGATCAGCCAAGTTAGAAGGGTTGTATTTCTCAACTTCAGATTAAATTAGAGCTGCTCCAAAACCACATTGCTTTCGAATCGACAGATACACTTGCTCCTCGGGAATGCTCAGTGTGAGTCCTGGCAGAGGAAAGCCTCTTCTGCTTTGTCCTCAAAAACAGCTGTGTGGGTTTCCTGGCTCCCGAATGCATTGGCGACAGCAGCCCAGCTGGTACCAAGCAGAGGAATGGCTGAAGGGCCGGGTGGAAGATGTTTCGTTTATCTTTCAAAAAATCTGGACAGAAGGTACAGTTACAAAGCCATTTTCTGTCCAAAGAGCAGTATCTGGGAGTAAATGGTGAGTTTACTGTCCTTTACCGCTATTCAGATCTTTGTCATGTACTCATGAATTCCTGTACTAAAATGTCAGCTGACCGAGTCAGTCAGCGTAATTCCACAAGCTGATTCTATTAGAGAAAGCCTTGCCATCTTCATGTGCAGGAAGTTCTTTACCTGGCCATGATGAGGGGCTACTTTATAGGTCATCACTCAACATACGCCACAGTGTGCCTGTGACTGGGCACCTGGCACCTGGCAGTGGAGCCAGCCTGGTCCCAAGCAGGGTGCCCAAGCTGTGACAAGCTGGATGAGACCATGACTGGGCTGGCAGACTTCCAGTAGGCTTCCTGGAAGCCTGGAGTTCACCATTGTCCCCTTGCCTGCCCATCCTCAGGGTGGCACTGCCCACAAGCCAAGCCCATTCCAAGGGCAACAGTGCAGGCAGCAAACCCCACAACCTAATTAGCAGGCATAACATAAGAAAGAGGCAGTGTTAAGAAAAGGGAGTGAGGTCTCATGTGGCCTGTATTATGACCCTCCTAGGAAGAATGGGCAGAATCTAAGGGGGTTCGTCTTCAATTAGGCTACTAATTGGAGCAAAAGCTGGCCAGCCCATGAGCCAAAGCTGTGGGCACTGCAAGAGTCCCAGACAGTGTGGAGAAGGATCCTGGTGAGGTATCTCACTTCCCCCATAATCTTATCGAGGCCACTGGTGCCATGGTGACCATGCTGAGGCTGGACCCTGAGTGTCCTGATGCTGCTTCCTGTGACCAGTGGGACCCCTGCAGCTCCAGGTCCCACACAGTGGGCAAATGGTCTGGGTTCAGAAGAGCAAAGGTGCATATAGGTAATATATGGTGACTATATGGGCAAATATACAGATATCTATTGAGACGAGTTGTAGGGCTGCAACGATGGTGAAGCCAAGACTCAAACAATGGACCATATAATATCCCATTAGTTGTATTTGATTAAAATAAATGCATTGGTGCCCATTTTTCCTTTTAGTGCATATTACATGTATAGTGTATTTACAAAATTCTAAGAAATATTGAATTCCCACCACACAAAAGGATCAATTCCTAAGGCTCCATATTACACCTTCTCTCCCCCCCCCCCATTTGGTATGCACTTTATGTGTTTTATGTGCAAACGAAGCAGGAAAAGAGATGGGGGAGTTAATGTTGCTGGTTCCCACTCCAGCTCCTACCACCATAAACACCATTAATAGTTTCCAAAGCCATATACAGCAGTAGCTGTCCAGGTGCCTTCATCAAACATTGTCTAACCCTCTCCATCCACCCAGTAATGGACAGAGACATCTGGAATCCAGTTTGTAAGGTAGCTGCTGAAACAGGTCACAGTGTGCATAAGGGAACAATACTAAGCAAAAACCAAGAAGAGGAGATGACTGTTAGATGCTTTGAAAATAGACATACATATGTCTCTGAAAGTCAATGCCAAGGCTAATCTATCTCCTTGTGGTTTCATTGTCTTCCTAAACTTATCAAATTTTTGAAGAATTAGGATACAGAGTAAGGATAAGCATTATGCTTAAATGTTTTAAATGTTTTTATATTAATATTTTAGCTTTGTTTTATGCATTATTGCAGAGTTATTTTTTTGGTAAGCTGTATGCATACATAGATACATACATAGATACAGTGGTGGGCTCCAGCAGGTTCACACCTACTCTATAGAACTGGTTGTTAACAAAAGGTAGGACATATAAAGTTTAAAAATAGCCATATAAAATGGTTGCCAGATGGGCGTAGAACCGGTTGTTAATTTCTTTGAATCCCATCACTGCATACATACATACATACATACAATGGAAATATAAATTGTCTCCAGTCATCCCATTGAACAGTGCTCAGGTACAATCCTGTTCACATTTTCCTAGAAATAAGATTTTCCTCATTGAACAGATGCCCACATTTTCCTCATTGAATGTACTGTGATTTATTTATGAGCAGACTAGCTTAAAGCTTGCATTGTCTTAAAAAGCCAAGATCTGACTGAAAGAGCTTGAACAGTGGCATTTTAATATTTTAAAATGCAAAAATAAGATATCCAAGCTCCTGTCAACAACACCTTGAAGACTTTGGGCCCAATCCTATCCAACTTTGAGTGATGGTGCATCATTACCAACAGGGCAATTCCAAACCCAGTTTCATTCTACTTCATTTAACCTGTCTACCATCGCTCATCCAGTTTATCTAATCCAGTGATTTTCAACCAGTGCATCATGGCACATTGCTGCAGGACTTTGGGGAGGGTCATCAATTAGCAGGGCATTTGGAGATTTGAGCCCACTATCTACAGCATGGTCTGCCTTATAAGTAGTAAAAAAACTGATTGTGCACATTGACTATTTTAGCACATTATCAGTGTGCCATGAGATTAAAAAGCTTGAAAATCACTGATCTAATCCACTTCAAATCACCATGCAGACTTCCACAAATGAGTTTTAAGATTTTCTTTTTTTCAAAACACATAATCATTCACTCATCATCTGGGACCTGACCAGCTTTCCATGAACTCTCATTTAGAGCAGTTGGATCTGCTGCCTCCGTTGGGATCCCTGAATGTGTGTCCTCAAGCCTGGCCTGCTGATCTGAATGTATTCACATGCTCCAAGTCGTTTTTGACATGCTGTGTTGTGAACGTGACCTGTGGCTCTCCAGCCATAAATTTGGTTGCTCACTGTCAGGATGGAAAAGAAAAGTCTCCTCTAAAGACCCAAAAATAATAAAGTATACAAAACCAATTCCAAATTACTTGCATTTTCACATCCTTATATTACAATTTCTTAACGCAGGCCCAGATTTAACTCAGGTCACTCTTAAAGTCATTACTTTGAAACTTTTGGGCCAAAAAGCCAACCTTTAATCATTGAAGGGCCCATTTCCAGAACCGTTTTATTATTCAAATTAAAAAGGTCTTTGATAGAACTGGAACAGTTTTTTGGAAAATATTAAAATGTGTTCAAGTTTCAATGGATTTTGACTTCCAAATTTGACTTTGAAATCTGAGAGCATGTTAAACTTGCTGCAGAATCTTAATAAGGTACTTATTCTCAGATATTTGAATAGACAATTCTTTATTTGTTCTCATTCTCCAGATTATAAAAATCACATGGGAAAAAGACTCCAACAGACAGTAGCGTAACAAGCGTATAGCACGGGATGCAAAATGCATGGGCGCCAGAGGGCGCCACTTTGACACTGCTCTGGCGCCCCCATGGCCACTACAGCTGGCAACCATTTCATAACTTGTGCGCAAAGTGTGCTGCTCTATCCCTTTCCCAGAGTGGGAAAGGGAAGTGGGCCCAGGAGGAAGCTCCTCCCCCTGCCTTGTGGCCAGTGCAGAGCACCAGCAGCAGCATGAGCTCCGTCACTGCTGCTCCATTGACGCCTGCCCACAGCCCAGCCACCCTGGCAGTGCAGGGTCCGCTTCTCCAGGAGCCCCTGCCTCCCTGGCCTGCCTTCCCTGCCTGCCACCCCCCAGCAGGCAGTGTAGCCTCTGCTTCTGCAGGAGCCACTGCCTGCCTGCCTCAGATGCCTGCCATCTGCGCCCAGCAGCAGTGCAGCCTCCAGTCCGCCAGAAGCTGCTGGAGATGGCCGAGGCCAATGCACCAGACCAGCCCGGCAGCCACACTCCTCTGGGAGCCTCTGCCTCATCGTCTTCCCGCCCACCACTGCACCTCCAGGTAAACAACAACACAACCCTAACTATATCTACTCAGAAGTAAACCCATTGTCTTCAATTGGGCTTACTCCCAGGAAAGTACCTTTAGTGTTTAAGCACAAGTCTTCCCTCCACCCAGAAACCCTCCCCACTTCCCTCACTGGCTGCCCCACCAAACTTCCCTCTATGCAACATCCCCCCAAGAGAAAGCTCCCCTTCCCTCCTAACTGCCCCAGATCCTTCATAAGACAACTCTCCCAGCAAATTGCCCTCTATGCAACAGGGTGGATGCAGTGGAGCTTGACTCTGAGAAGACAGCAGTGTATCATGGCCTCTTTGCATCCTTTTTGCCTGGAGTGCCTCTCTCTCATCACGACTGCCCTCCATGCCAGGGATCCCACTCCAGAGGGGTTGCAGTGGGGCTTGCTCAAAAATACACCAGTGACTCTTTAGGTGAAAATTAGTCATCCTTTTATGGATGCCCCCTACCAGCCCAGCAGGTGAGCCTACAGCTGTACCTGCCCCTATACCACATCCCTCCAAGGTCGGCCCACCTACCCTGTCCTGGATGCTCCCAGACCCCCTCCCGCTCAGAAAGCCCCACTCACTCATCTATCTGCCCCTATACACCATCCCCCCAAAACCTGCCCACCCAGCCTCCCCTAGATGCTCCCAGCCTCTCCCTCTCAGAAAGCCCCCTCATTCTCCATTCCCCCAAGATCAGCCCACCCACCCTGCCCTAGATGTTCCTAGCCCTCCTCCCCATCAGAGAGCGCCCTCACTCACCTACCTGCCCCTATACCCCACCCCCGAGGTGTAAAATATATAGTTTTATATATTATACATATATATTTTATATTATATGGACACACACACACACACGTACACCAGCATGTATAAAGATAAGTGCAAAAGTCTGGTCCTTTATAGAGTCTTTCCTGCTATAAGCAGGGGGCTGGACTAGCTGACTTAATGGGGTCCCTTCCAACTGTGTGACTGTGCTTGATGCAAAACTCTGCATCTGGTCCTATGATTGCTAACATTAGTGCTAAAGTCTGTCCGCTGCTCTGCAGAGATCTTTCCTGCTACAAGTAGGGGGTTGGACTAGATGACCTCCTGGAATCCCTTCTAACTGTTTTGATGGGGTGGAAATTTCAGTCCTTTCTAAGGGTGCCATTTTGCCTAGGTACGCCTCTGCCAACAGACCAATCCAAATGAAAAATCTGCCACCCGGCTTATGGAGCAGTACCACTGGAAAATGCACCTGGATTAGGTGATTAAGGCCAGAATATCCCCCTGTAAGATCTGTAAGATTTCCTGACCTAATCAGTCTACCACAACACATGAGACTTCTGGAGATGGAAAATTCTAGGAATCAAAGTGAAAGTTTATGGGATGTGTGGATATTGTGGGATCTGTTATATGACTCCAGCCAATTCCTCTTTTGTGCGTCTGTGAGAATCCATAACAAACAAAAGCTTTTGTTTATCTTGCTTGTTAAGATAGGAGCTTGGAGTTGTGGCTATAAATGTTTTGACTCAGTCATCAGCAGAGTAGGCACCCTCATCAAAGATAATCCAACATTTGATTCTACAGAGAGGAGTATGGAACCATGAGGCAGACTATTTGCACATTGGTTTGGGCTGCTACTTTAGGGAGGAGGTATGGGGGAAATATACACCAGCAACAAGAGGCCTTCACATTTCTCTTTCCTTCTCCAAAGAGATAGTATGATGGTTAATTGGCACTCCCAGAGTTGTTGATTTACTGTTGTAAACCATCCTTATGCAAACTTTATATAAAGAGTGGCCCAAACCCTTACAAAGCTGGATGCAGAATTTATGGTTTTGACCATGCTCATATTATGATTGTCCCTTTTATCATGCCTGTATTATGATTGTCCCGATGTGTGTCCCTTATGATCCTGTTAAACCTTTTAGGATGCAGTTGAACCCTAAATGCAATCCTCAGGGTGACCAGATGACCAAACCTCAAAAGGAGGTCTTGGATTCCTCTCAGCATGACCTTTTTGGCCGACAGTGGCACATTTGCCTAATCTGGAGTAAAGCCTCAATATTGGGCACTTTCCTATAGAGCTCAGTGCATGTTTTTTAGTTTTAGGTTTTTTGGCCTTAAGTTTTGATGGAAAGGAGATTTTTCAAAACTGATTTTTGCATTGGATTCTATTCTTCAATATGAATCCACTGACATATAACATGATGGAATATTGCACACCATTGCAAAGTTCCAGAATGAAGCCAAAATTGAAGACAATGAAGCCCTTTTAGAGGACACGCAGACAGGAGGCTTAAAAAGATAACAAATCCAGAAATTTTCTGTCATATGATCACACTGCCTAACATAGGCTGGCATAACTCATTGGTATACCCATTTCTGTGTGGATGTAGGAAAGCAAGCGCATGTCTGCACTGGCCTAACCCTTCTCCCAAGAAAGGCACAGAAATTACTTACAGCACTTTTATGAGACCCCCCAGGCCAGTGCAGGACTTGTACTGGTGCTTATACTGGCCTAATTGGGGATTAAGATTACAGTCTCATTGAATACAATGAGTATTCATAGGGAAGCTTTAGCTTCACAGTAGTAGACATAGGGCACAATGCAGAGTAACTGTGGGGAGTCCTTGCTCCGGTGTAAGAACAATTTGCTCTGGATTGCAATATGAATTTCCCATAGGTTTTCACTAGGTGATGCAGTAACTATGGGTGCACGTAATGTCTCTTACGTCCTCCCATAGTTACTCTGGATTGTAGGGATAGAGTAATATGAGTAGACATAGAGAAGCTATGAGTAGACATAGAGAAGCTTTAGCATCACAGTGATGATACTTCCAGTTCTGTCTAATTATATTTCCCGTAAGGGGGTTATATGCTGAATGGAAAACCTCTGATTTAGATATCCTGTCTCCTTCTTCTGAAATTCCCAATGACTAGTAGAGAAAATGGATACATATGAAGACCAACACATTGTCTAAAATAGAGTTGCCAGAATTCACTTCTAAAAATCAGGACAGGACCCTCTGTCACACTTGTCAGTATGCAAACACAATCCCCTAATATCAGGACCATCCCTGTTTTGGGGGACATATGGCAATCCAAGACTAAAATGAAGTTGATCTTTTTATAACCAGGCTACAATATATAAGATACTACCTATGGGAATATATTCAATGAATTCTGTTGTAGAATAACCATATGTGGCTTGGGAGTCCATAGATATCAGCAAGACATTCAAAATTCACATATAATCACCACAAGAATCAATTGCTCTTTAACAGAGTGCAGATGGCTGGTCAGGATAATTAATTTTGTCCAATTTTTTTTCTTAAAAAGCAGCTAATTGCCACTTTATGTTGAATCCTAAGTTCTTTCCCAAAAAAAGAAGCACTGCTTGTTCTCTAAAGTTCACTAATATCCTCTTGTCCACCCAAATATCTGCTCTTGAGTGTTTCCCAAGAACAGAGGTACTCAAAGTAGGAATCAGGATTCCATTGGAGGATTGTGACCTTGGGTCAGGGGAGTTGTGAGAAGATGGGATCCACCATCTTGGAAACTGGCACTGGGCTTTCCTGGTAGTAAGTCTCATTGAACACAATGGGACTTACTTCTGAATAGACATGGAGGAGCTCTGGTAAGTTTGAGAAGGGGTCCAGGACAGATTTTTAAATTTGAAAGAGGGTCCTGGGCTGAAATGCCCAAGTACCACTGACCTTCAACTCAGAAAAAAATTTTCTGGTAGGGCAAATGGCTGTGGGAGGAAGGGAAGATCCTTAAAATCACCCCTACCTTGCAGAAATAGAGCTTCTTGCATGAACGGAACAACTTAGAATACATGTAAGATCCCAACGGACACCACAGTACTTTAATAAGTCCATGGTTCAGGCCCCATAATCATTGCAACAGGTGATATTTCCCTCTTGACTTGATCATCTGGATTTATAAAGCTGAGTCCTTTCATCGAGAATTTCCCTTTACAAACAAAACAAGAGATTGAAATAAATAAAAATTCTTTGCATCACCCCAGGCAGTTTCCTGCCATTGCTTTCATTAAAAGGCCAGTCCCTTTGCAACAAGGAGCTGCAGTGGCGGAACAGAATGGCTAATATTTATGGCTATTATTAAGATAAGACAAAAAGCATCCACACAGCTGCACTTGTGAATGGCTTTCCACAGCTGTGCACGATGGGGCTGATACTGCCTTGATGGGTTAGCTTTTCACCCCCAAATTAGTTCCCAGCATAAAAATGTTCAGCCTGGGGGCTCGCGGCTGCTGAATGTCTCCAGGTTCCAAACTGTTTCTTTCTTTGGGAATTGGGACAAATGATTGTGATGACCCAGATGGCAGAAAGAAGCAAAAAAATGATTTGCCATTGAAATGTGCCTTGCCTAATTACCTTCAGACAATGCATCCTAACTCGAGAAGAATGCAGAGTTTTGGAAGGGGGGTGAGAATTCAGACATATCCTTTTCCCCCCTGAAAGAGAAGGAGAGAATTGGGATACACCTGTGGATGTTGCTTTCATACCGATAATCACTCTGGGGCATTTGTCTTTGGACACATGTGGAAGGACATGTTTGCTTTAGTGAAGCTAGTGTCCCTCGAGGAAAGATTGGCTGTTTGGCCAGCAATCAACACCAATAATTTTTCTATGGCCTGGGACAAGTGCTGTGCGTATCGAGCGCTCTGCAATTCAGTGCACAGGAAATAGATTACTGCTGTTCAGATGGAGTCTCGTTGGCCAAAAAGCTCAATGTCAACCTTGACAAATCAACATTACAAAAGGAGAGGTGATTTGAGTCCCATTGGATTACATATATTTTAATCTGTGGACAAAGGTAGTTAATTTCAATAACACATTTAGCCTGTAAATTATTCTTTCTTGTCATTTTTGTGTGTGCGTAAAAGGACATGCAGACTAAACATAATCCATACGCCTTGGATTGCCTTGCCTAACTGTTTCTCCATGCTGGAAAAACAGATCTTTGGGGATCATTTATAGCCAAGCTGTGCGCTGCTAGGAATGGTTGACTTTGCAAAATGTTCCCTACTGTGTTTGGTGTTATAAGAGAGGATACCAAAGTGTAAGGAGGGTATATCCCTCCTACCAAGATGTGTTTAACTACTTTGAACTTGCATGAGACCGATGCCTCTTCTTTTGAAGTGCCAGATTTTCAAAAACATGTTATTGGAAACTTTAGTGTTCGTTGCAAGCTTTAATGGGTGCCTTACAGTAAAGACACATTTTCTCAAAAAATAACTTACCAACCTGGAAGTACTGTCTAAGACTGAAGCCTCAAAAGCCTTTCTGAGAGTTCCTGAATGCCATGCAAGCTCTATTGCTGCTTAAGGCTCCATTATCCAGTATGCGAAGGGCTGTGTAATTCAGGGGTGACACTATGTACCTGTGTCTTGGAGTGCAACAGGGAGCAACTGGGATAGTAGATCACTGCTACCACCATAACTGTTTTGCTGGGATAGCAGATCACTGCTACCACCCAAGACCAGAGAACAGCAGTCTTAAAAGAATCTGCCTTTGGGAAATCAGCACCCAGAGGGGTGATGCGCACTGGGGGACCCCCAAAATGCAACTTTTGTGATGGTGCATCAAACCTCATCATGTCATATATTGTTGGATTCATACTGAAGAGCAGAATCCAATGCAAAAATCTGTTTTGAAATAGCACCCTCCTATCAAACGTTATGGCCAAAAAAACTAAAAACAAAAAAGTGTTGATTTCTATGGAAAGTGAAAGTGACCCATATCATGGTTTTACTTGTGAGTAGGAAAACACACCATAGTTCATTAGAAAGGGCAGGCTGAGAGGAATCCAACAACATCAGAACTGTCCTGATCCAATGAACACAGCCCCCACAAATCACCGTAGGAGATCCCTGATGATTGCATTGAAATTCATTGAAAATGAAAGTGAACTGCACAGCTGTGTTTACTAGCGAGTAAGCAAGCATTGCTTGGCTAGAGTGGAAGGTCAGACCAGAGGAGTGAGGTTTCCAAAATGGTCCTGATCAGGAGTGTCACTGGAGTGTCAGAAAGGTTGTACCCTTGAGGGGGATGACAGCCTTTGTGACCTAAATGGCTAAAATCATGGTTTGTAGAAATAATCCCATCATGTTATATACCTTTGGATTCATAATTTGCATCAGAATGAGGTGAAACAAAGCACTTTGAAATATCTTTATTGTATTAAAACATGTGGATAACAAGACCAGTGAAGGCAGGGCAATATCACATAACCACGCCCACCATTCATATTTTTCCCCGCCCACTGCATGAGTGGTGCGCTGGCCTCCCACACCGAGTGACGTGAACCCTAGAGATGCCCTTGCTCTGCCTTGTTCCACCCATCTCATTCCTCCCATTCCTGCCTCCCTCTCACTCCTTATGAATACTTATTACAGCCAGTATGGCACACAGTCTGCTGGTACACAGAACTGACTGCTCATTACTTGTGACAATAAGCCAACTCGGGAGTTGATGGGTTGCCTTAAGTGTTGTACACCATTAAACACTCACTCTGGCAGTATACAGCATCAATAGGAGGGGCCATAAAATTAGATGTAGAAGACACACCAACAACAGCCACTTAAAAAGTACCATACTTGTGATGCCAAGCTGGGGTGAAGGGAACAGTTGTTCTCCCCCTGCGGGGTGGAGAGAGGAGATAAATGTGGGAGACAAAGAGGACAAATGTGGTGACGGGTATGTTTGGTGATCACAGAACTTTACAGACTCATTTCAGCCCCCTGCTCCCATGCATACAGCCTATATAAGAAACGTTGGCATGAGCCTATGTGTTTATGACAATGTGAAGTCCTCCTGATTTAAGTAAAGCTTAATTGTGCTTGGATTGTGGCTGCTATCCTTTAAATTAATCCTGTGTATTTTTGTAGTATTGACAAGTCAACTAATGAGACTTTTTTAAAGCTGTAAAATTCAGCACTAAGTGCATTTCACATTTGCAAAGCTATTGTGATGGGCCAATTCCTAATCATTCTATTATTTATTGCCCCTGCCGCCCTATTTTCTGCTTTCTTAAGTTTTGAATTTTTTAAGCATCATACAGCATTATTGCTGATTTCAGCTAACGTTGACAGGACTTGATCTCAGGTTCTGCATTTGTTCAACCAGGAAACCATACGGGTGCTGTTACATGATATGCTCCACATTATCATAGAATCATAGAGTTGGAAGGGACCCAGTGGATCATCTAGTCCAACCCCATGCCTGTAGTGGGAAATTCTCGTCTTGTGGGGACCCAGGTCTCGAACCCTGGCCTGCTGGTTAACATGCACAGTGTCTTAACCACTTGCACCACCAGAGGACTGCTGTTGGCTGGCCAGGATGTAACCTCTCTTCCACTGAGATACATTTGCCACAGAAATTTCCTTGTTGATCCCACTGATGGTAACTTCTACAAGCTGCATTCAAGCCTCCTATGTGTCACAGAAGAAGGTGATAGGGGTTGGAGTTCAAATTCAGCTGTTGCACTAATTAAACATTAAGAACACAAATTCAGTGTTTTAGTTATCAATTTCAGGTTTTCTCCTTTTTTACTTTTGGATATAATTTTTTTAAAACACTATATCAATTTTAAGAGTGTTTTGGGTGAGGGAGAGTGGGAGGCAGGAGGGGACAGGGACCTTATCACAAGGGCTACTCAGAATTATGTTAGGAATTTAGCTGGCACAGATCCAAATAATGGCATGGACAGCGTGGCCCTGTTGCACCAGTGCTGAATATTAGTACATTTTAGAAAGGGGCTCAGTTCTATTTTCATGTCAGACAGTTCTTATAACACACTATTCCTATGCTAAGCTTCTATTTTATCGGACTGTCTGAGATACTCCTAAAAGTAGCCAAATCCGAAATCACTTAGGACTTCCCAGGTTAAACCACTACGAGGTACTTTTTGCACCTGGACGCTAATGGCCATATTAGATTATATAGGTTGTTAAGTGCTGGCAACCTTCCTTGGAATCTGTGTCCTTTTGTCCTTTAGAAACACTTCAACTCCAACCCCCTTCCCTCAGCTGCCCCAGCTTCCAATTTCCAGATGGTTGTGAAAAAGCCATTAAGCGGAATATGACGTGACAAATCCAGCTGCAGGACTCCCCTCTGTAGGACTCCCCTCTAAAACTTAGCAACATTTTGGGAACTGTCAATGGAGTCAAAGAGCCAAGCTTGTTTCAAATAACACCCTTTCAATGGCTGGAGGTCAGGAAACTATCGTGCTTTGGATAACTCTCATCCTTATGCATATGGAAATGGCAATGGAATGTAGCTTTCTACTGTTGCCGCTAACCTCTGAGTGCATAGTATCTCTTACCAGTGCATGTTGCAAAACACAAAATTATTGAGTGTCCTAGACAATGTCAGAAGAAAAAGGATAAAATTAAAAGAGCTATCTGTAGTTCAGCATTATGTTTTCAACAGAGACCAACCAGAACCCTCTGAGAAGATCACAAGTAGGGGAAAAGCGGGCCCCAGAGGTGGGCTTCAGCAGGTTCTCGCGTACTCTATAGAACCTGTTGTTAATCCCATCAGTTCCACTGAGTTCAATGGGAGGCAAAATTGTCACCTACTCTATAGAACCTGTTGTTAATTAATTTGAATCCCGCCACTGGAAAAGCCCTCTCCAATGATGGTCCCCAGCAACTGGTATTCAAAAGTAGGCATTTCTGTTGAGTTCCAAATAACCATTGATGGACAAATTGTCAACGGTCACCATACATCTCAGGGCAATCAGTTCATTCATTATTTGTATGAGCACTTCTGTTTTTTCTATCCTCAATTTACTATCCATAAATTTTGTCAGATGTCCCAAGCTGTAGTAAGAGATGGTAACCATTCTTCTGTCCATGCATTCCACATCATTCATACCTATATAATCTTGTATCTTGTTTGACATTGACATGGACTATCGTTCAAAGAAGTGCAATTCATCAGACCATGCCCATAACAACATCTTGTGGGAATGTTCCTGACCAAGCTTAAGAGAATACATTTATAGCAGAATACAGTGGGAATACTGTGGCAGAATATTTTTTATGGATTAAGACTGCAATCCTAGAATGAAGGAGAGAGTGCCTCTACCTTTAAGCATTGCATATAAAAGGGAATTTTGCTGATTTGGCTCAACATAGAAGGGTTTAAAAAGCAGCACCTGCCTAAATTCCCTTTTCTATGCAATGCTTAAAGGTAGAGGCACTCTGTCCTGCATTCTATATGGTCACCCTGTAAAAAACTGCTTTTCTATTGTAGAAAGGTAGTCATGCAAGCAATAATTCAATTTTTTCTTGTGCTAGTAATGTGCTCATGTCTTTTTGTTACATTTTATTTACTGGAAGGGAACTTTTAGGGTAGATGAAAATTCAAAACAAGCAAAAGCTACATAATTCAGACCTCAGTCATCTACATTTGTAGACGAGGGCTGAGTAATCAAGTTGTGAAAATATACATATGAGCAGTGATGTCACTAGGGCTTGCATCACCTGGTGCAGGAGGTCAGCACATCCTCTGCTTGATGGATCTTCTCTTATGTAGTGGGCAGGCAATGTAGTGGGCAGTGTGGTGATGCACCATTATCCTGCCCTTGTTGGCTGTTTGGCTATAACATTCGTTAGAACAGAGGTATGTCAACATGTTTTGGTACATTGATTCTACTTGATATTACGCATCAAACGTTATGTAACATAAAGGCATTATTCAAAAATACCAAGGTTTTAAAATTTTTGAACAGTAGTGGTATCATGTACCATTACCTCCTGGTGTGCATCACTTGGTGCAGCCCACATTTCCACATCCTCCTAGCAATACCATTATATATGAGCCAATTGTGAGAGAACTAGTGTGGTGGGGATGAAGAATTACATTCTACACATTGATTGATTAAAACATGTATTCTGTTTTCTTTCCTCCACTGAAGTCACAAAATAAATTAAGTAGACTGGGGGAACAAGGATGGATGCAGTTTGCAACCCATAGGTGATCTGGCTTTCTTAATGCATAGGTGATATTTGTGCTTTTGCTGATGAGGGCTCTGCTTAGAATGCTTTAAAAAATAAAGCCAATTTATACTTTTTTTTTAAACTTGGCAGTCTCAAGTCCATGCTGTCAACTGAAACATGTGAGCTTGGGAACAAGCTAAAGTTCCCAGGACCTGTGCTGGCAGAGACTAAGAGTGTCACCAAGAAGCTGAGTTCAAGTCCCAGAGGAGGGAAGATGCTTGGTCAGCTCTTTGGACTGGAGGATTCATAGAATCTCGTTAGCATTGGCTCCCTGAGGACTAATTTGTCTGGTCTCCCTGCTGGGGAGATAGCGTGAGAGGATGAGTCCATGGGGAATAAGAGGCAAGAAATGGCACCCCCCCCCCCCCCAGAGATTAGGTTGGAGACGCCAGAAGCTTCTGCCAGATGATGGGATGAGAGAGAATTTATTGAAGTGGGAAGCACATTAGGGGGACAAATAACTGAATCATAGTTCTTGAAGTAACCCTTTCAGGCTTGCTTGTGGCAAAGCTTCCATTTGTTCTGTGTGCTGTACATGATCTCCAATGCTCTTTGGAAAATGAAAGCAATTACAAGTTCACCTAGATGGCAGCGACAGGCTGGCATGTCGGCAGAGTAGGTATGTGAGGAAGGGATCCTTGCCACATATGCAGAGATTAAACAGCATCTGCTTGGAATTCTTTCTTACGTAAAGGTTAGCCGGATATTTTAGACATAATCACCAGTTCCTTTTACATGGTACCATATCCTCCAGTACCTAGGAACCAGTCTTCTTGGATGTTTGGGTTTCAGCCAAGCACAGCAATGCTTTTGCATGGCTCAATGAGAGTCAATATTAAACCTATTGGTTGTCCTCAGTGTAACCCACATCTTCCTTTCCAA
This sequence comes from Cryptoblepharus egeriae, assembly GCA_030015325.1. Taxonomy (NCBI): domain Eukaryota; kingdom Metazoa; phylum Chordata; class Lepidosauria; order Squamata; family Scincidae; genus Cryptoblepharus; species Cryptoblepharus egeriae. The sequence continues at coordinate 61,357,138 of JAREYC010000001.1, read as the reverse complement.
AGTTAATTTGGTTTCTTTCTGGAATATCAGACCCAATGTCCTGTGGCATGCTTCAGAACAGCCAGTTCTAAGAAAAAGGGTTTGGATGCCTTTTCTTTCCATCTTGCTGAGATTCTGTTCTAAGGTCAGATGTTTATGGACAAATTAAGGCTTAAAAAGTGGAAAGGGCTAAAAAAAATAAATTCCAAGAGTGCTGCTCGTTGGCGCCAGTCATTCAGACCAACGTCCATTTCTCTTTAACTCCTTTCAGCACAAATATATTTCTCTCTCTGTTTTTGTTTATCAAGACCACAATTACAAGCCCAACCTCCGACCTCAGGCCACTTGAGACAGCTGAAACCAGAAAGGACGGCTCCCTTGAAACCTGGTAACTTGGACGCTGGTGGCTTTGTTCCGAATCCGAGTATCTCAAAACATTTAGGCCGTACCGTGGCAAAGCCTGGAACATGGGCTCCATTTCAGTAGAGAGTGCATGAAGCCGTGAATAGGAGTGAAGTAGCAGAAGGTGACAAGCCAGACTGAAGCATGACATCAGGCCTCCGTGATCGAAACTAGGTTTGGAAGAGGGAGGGAGTGGTGTCCTTGTGGTTTCTGCAGAAATGCAAAAACTTTCGCAGAATTCCATCTGCTTCTCCCAGTAATTATTAAATTATATTTTCAAAAGTCTTCTTCACTGTCTTCTCTTCCTCTATTTTTTAGAGCTGCTGTCAGTCCACACTGTGTTAGCATTTAATAAATTAATGGTTATTTCTGTTTTCCTTTGCAAGAAAAAAAAATCTCCACTTGTATTAATTAAGACGAACATAATAGCATAATGTTCAAGTGGTATTCATTTATTTAAATACTGAACTTTACTCTGCTACTTCTCAATGTAGGCAGTCTTAAGAGAGGAGAACCAAGAGGGAGCCCAAACAACCCATCCATGAAGTTGGGGAAAGTGGCCGCTGTGAGTGAAAAATAGTGTATTGTGTGCTTACCACCATTTCCACTGACTTGTTGCCTTCATGCTGGCTTCACCATGCCACCACTTTGACCTTCCTCTGCTTCACTGTCTCTTCTTCCATTGTTACTACTTATGTTTGGGCTGTCAAAGCTGGAGGAAGATGTTTAGGGTCTACTTTCCCCTGTAATTCTTTCAGTTGAACAACAATCACACACACAAACATGGCTTTCTCTGCTCCCCAGTTCCTCAAACATGTTAGATAGAAGGCTTCTGATTCTTCCCATTCTGCCTTCTTCAAGGAAGCACTGGGCAAAGGTGTGGGCACATATGTGCAGGCTCACATGTGCACTTCATCTTCTAGCAAGCGAGGCCAACTTCAGAAAGACTTTTAGAATGGCTTTGAAGTTTATACTGAAAAGTCCAAATGTATCCCACCAAAAATGTGCCAACAATCAATTATATAATTATTAATAAGTTCTATGACACGTTTCAGTTTACAAACAAATGCAACAATTTTCAGGATGACAATACTCACAACAACCAGAATGGTGTAGTCTTTAGGAAGTTATACTGAGACATTGAAGATCCAGGTTCAAATGCATTAATAGTAATAGTAAAGTATTAATAGTAGTATTGGCTATACCGTATTCAAAAACGAATTGTCTGTCCCACTGTTTTTTAAGAGCATTTGACATGCATTTTTTATTTTCTACTTCACATCAGAGTTATTAACAGTCTTTTTCTTGTCTGAAAAAAACCTCAGACACAGACCCATGTTCTTGTGAAGAAATAGTAAGTGTGCAGAGCAAGTGTGTAGAGGGAAAGTTGCTGCACAATCTGTGACCTGTCCAGCTGTGTGTGTGTGAGTGTGATTTGTCACAATATGTGATGGGAATCAGTGTTAGGGTTTGTTTTTTTCTGTTCCTCAGTCGTTGAGTTGTGGCTGAGTCACAAACAGGCAAGGGCGGTTTCCTCCTTTCCCTTTCCATATAGTTCTCTCTAATACTTCCTATGAGGCTACAATCCTGACCCCCCCAGTTAGGCCCAGCATAAGTCCCAGCAAAAGTTCTGTGGGGCTGGGGGTGTCAGAAAAGTGTCGTAAGGCATTGGCCTCTCTTCATCACCACAGGAATGGGGAGTGGTTGGTTTGTTCTGGCCTAAATTGATTAGAATTTGAGACATACAACCAAATCCAGAGTAACTACATGAGCACATAAGAGACATTACATGCACCTGTAGTCACTGCATCACCTAGCGAAAACTGATGGGAAATTCATATTGCAATCCGGAGTAAATCCGGGAGCAAGGACTCCCCATAGTTACTCTGGATTTCGCCCATATCCTGACACGATTTTTCTTTAGTATCTGGCACCATTTTGATTTTGTTCACCATTTCTGTTCCAGAGCCCAGAAGAATTCTGGACTTCTACATTAATGCCATTTCTGGAAGCCATTGCCCATGTTCACAACTCACCCCCCTTTAACAATTCACAGACTGTCAAGATCTTTCCCGTTGGTAACTGTTTTCATACATCTTGGGGAAACTGGTGGCAGTAATTCAGCAGCTTAAGTGATGAAGATAATTTAGCAAAACCCTGTTAGGGTATTTGGAGGATATATTCCTCTCTTGGTAAAACATTTTTCACATTATTTTTGGAAGGTCTCAATGGATCTATAACCATAAGTGCTTCAAAGGACAAGCAAATCTTTACTCCTTTTCAAGCTTGTTTAAATCCACTCCATCAGTCCTGCCTTCCAAAGGACATAAATCTTCTCTATTGTGCCACACAATCTCTTAGTGTCGACAGCCAACATCAACTTGTAATTTTTAATGATGGAGTTGGCAATACCACTGGCAGCCACCCAAGGGTTTGGAGCAATTCATCTTTTCTTCAGGTTTCATATAATAACACAAAATAATTGGGATAATCAGTTCAGAGGGAAAGTTATACCTGATTTGTATAGAACGCAGAAGGAAGGTGGAACTCACCAATTAAAATCCATGAAATCCTGCTTGCCAAAGCAATATCACTTCATCTTCTTGCAACTTCAGAAAGACTTTTACAATGGCTTTGAAGTTTGTACTGAAATGTCCAAATGTTTCCTACCAAAAACATACCAATAATATATTATATCCATTATTAATAAGGTCCATGACCCTTTTCAGTTTACAACAATTTTCAGGATGTCAATACTCACAACAACCAGAAAAGTGTAGTCTTCAAGAAGTTGGAAGAACCAGGTTCAGATCCCTGCTCAGATATAGAGCTTCCTGGGTGACCTTGGGCCAGTCACTCACTGTCTTGCCTCACATACCTCACAGGTTTGTTGTGAGGACAACACAACAAAAGCATAAAATCTTTGTAAGCCACCTTGGGTATTTGGTTTACATCAAAAGGTGGGTTTAAATCTCTTAAATAACTATTGTAATAAACAAATGTGTTTTGTCAACAACACTGTGAAACTGATAAAATGAAGATAAAGAGACTGTCTCAAAGTCAGAAAGGGAGAATCAAGACCATTTTTCAGTCAGTTGTACTACCATCGTTGAGGTGGTGACTGGTGATATATGCAGGATCCCGGATGTCTTCCACCTGGTAGCAAGAACGGCAACATGATAACCATGATAAGCAGTAGAAGACTCTAGCTAGAACTCTAGCATTTTGTATGGAGAAAGTAGCCTTGCAGTCACACCTGAGCCTCTTCTGTGTTGTTGAATTGCATCTAACCTCCCAATCAGAGAGTACCTGGTGATGATTGTACCTACTTCTGGTTGTACTTCCAACAGGTGGACCATGCAAAGTGGTTCAGCAGGTGACAAATATTGAGAAACATTACAGACTTGATCCACAACAGACGACTGTACACATGGCCATGATGTGGGAATTACACTTTCAAGAGTAGTTCCCACATCATGGCCGTGTGTATAGTAGTCTGTTGTGGATCAAGTTTGAAGAGAACAAGTTCCACCATTTTAAAACAGAAGGAGCTTGGCAGGTGTTTGACTGGCTCTGACATCATATGGCACCATCCCATCTGTCCCATGAATCATTTTTCTGCTTAATAACAATTGAGATTTTTTAAAAAAAACTTAGGAAAAATGGTAGTTAAATGTATAAACATGCACATTGCACTTAAAACTAGGCAGCTGCTTAAGGAAAAGAGAAAGAACAATTTCAGATTGCTGTGGAAATGAAATGACAGGTTCTTGCTCTATCTTGTTTCAGTACAAAATAAAGATGACGAGAATGTTATTGCACTTGCAAGCCAACCTGTATTATGGCTTCCCACCTGGTGTGCTACATCCAAGGACCATCACAGGCTACAAGCCATGATGGGTGTGTGTTTATGTGTACATAGATAGGTGTAGATGTGGGATTCCACATGTTAGATACAGGGGAGGGCACCTGATTGCAGATGTCTTATGTGCTCCCTGAGACATCTGGTGTGTTGCCCTTGGATTTTACTCTTCCTTGGAACCTGTAAGTCTAGTCTTAGAGTGTACTGGAGGAGGATAGGAGAAGATACTGGCAGCAGAGATAATCTGCAATCACTCTAGAGCAGTGTTTCTCAAAGTGGGGGTTGGGACCCCTTTGGGGGTTGCCTAGAGCTTTCGTGGGGGTCGCCTAAAGATCCCTGGTGCAGGGGGCTAGGTCAGGCTTGCCAGACCTCTGGCTGTAGCTGCGCGCACACTGGGGCTGACTGACAGCCTCAGGGCCCAATCCCATGCATGCCTACTCTGAAATAAATCCCATTGTGTTCAATGTGTGCATAGAACACACATTTCATTTGTAACAATGAAAATACATCCTGCATATCGGATATTTACATTACGATTCATAATGGTAGCAAAATTACAGTTATAAAGTAGCAACAAAAATAATTGGTTGGGGGTCCCCACAACATGAGGAACTTATAAAGGGGTCATGGTGTTAGGAAGATTGAGAACCACTTCATTCATTTGTTCATTTGTTTGTTTATTCATATAAGCTCTGTCTCTAATATATTAATTTGTGTTAATTTATTTAAATTTGAAATGTGAATTAATTCTTATGTTCCTGTTCCCTGTCACAGTGTCAGAGAGATATTGTGGATCTCCTGTCAAAGGTTTGAGCTCTTGCTCTTGTAGATGAAGATCTAGGAAGATCAAGAGCACATATGCAGCTACCCATTGGAATCTATCACAGATTGTCCATCAGCAGTGACCCCTCTAGCAGAGGATAGCAAATGCATCGTTTCAGCCATTGCTTTAACCAAAGGAGACTATTTGACAGCTTATATGCAATACTTCATAAATAGCAGATAGTTTTCAAGCTGCTACAATTTGTAGGGAGTGGCTCCCCTAGTCCTAGATCTGCATCCCTTTTAAAAGAATGTTAACTTGCAAATATGGAAATCAAAATTTCCATGCCTTTATTTAAAAAGTCTTACCCTACAATCCAGAGTAACTACGGGAGCACATAAGAGATCTTACATGTACCTGTAGTTACTGCACCACCCAGTGAAAAATTATGAGAAATTCATATTGCAATCCAGAGCAAATTGTTCTTACACTGGAGCAAGGACTGCCTGTAGTTACTCTGGATTGTGCCCTTAGGGCCAATCCTATCCAACTTTTCAGCACAAACTTTCCCTTGCTTAGCAGAGGCCTCCATAACTACCCTCCCACCACTTCCCATTTGCACAAGACTGGGAAGTTGGCCCTTACTTAGAAATACATTAATAACAATGTTCTTCTCTGTTTAAGGCAATGCAAACTGAAGGTGCTCAACAGGTTTCACCTTTGGGCTCCTCATTTCCTTTTTGTAGTCTGCAGCTGTAACCAAGACAGTTGTATAATGACTTCATAACAATAGGCAACGTGACTGGAAGGGAAATAAAACTCTGCATGGACTCTGGAGTTGGGATCAGTTTGGCGGGTCACATTTCCTTAAGAAAGTATTAAACACACAGTAATTAATAGGTGGAATTTGTAATAACAGGAGCAATTAACTGACGGGGCAACAGTTAACGGCTCAAAAAGTTTCCATCATTCAATCATGGAGAAGTATATTTCTAACACAAATCAATGACAAATAGCTGTTGAGAGAAAAGCCAGAAGAATGGCCCTGCTTCAACATCAGCAGTTAATAGCACCGACATAAACAGACACTTTGGTTGTGTTTATTTAATATATTTCACTGAGAGAAATTCCTGAGTTGAAATAGCAAGTTTCCAGCCTGAGCCCGGGTCAATGTTAAAATAAACAGCCACGTTTCAAGGGGAACTCTCTCCAAACGAGAGTGATCTGTTTCAAAAGCAAATGGTTAGACCTGTTTGATTTTATTCTTTGTTTCATGGAAGTTTTCTGTGTGAACATCTGGAGCAAAGTGTCATATTTATGTACCAATGACACCAGAGCTTCCTTAACAGTTACCAAAAAAGAAAGCTACTGGCCATTCATAGGTGAATTTCCTGAGGATGATGCAAAACTTGGATCTGGTGTTTTTCAGTTAGTTGCTAACACTGGAAAAATGCTGAAGGGCACAATGCAGAGTAACTGTGGGGAGTCCTTGCTCTGGTGTAAGAACAATTTACTCTGGATTGCAATAAGAATTTCCCATAGGTTTTCACTAGGTGGTGCAGTAACTACGGGTGCATGTAATGTCTCCTATATGCTCCCGTAGTTACTCTGGATTGTAGGGGAATTCAGGTTGAAAACTGTAGCTGCAATCCTAACCCCCAGATATGCTGATATCCTGGCACAAGTCCCATGCATGCTTGGGGGCTTCTCAAAAGTACCACCAGGTACTTCTACACCACTCCTATGGTGGAGAAGGGTTAGCCCAGTGCACAGACATGTGCCAACCTTCCCACACCACCATGGGAACAGGGATATGGGTGAGTTGTGCTGGCCTAAATTGGTTAGGATTACAGCCTGTGTTATTCTTTTGGAATTCTGCTCCCAAAATTCTGAGAGCCCCAACATACTGATATGTGTAACACAAGTGGATTTTGAACAGAATGTTATTTTATAAATTTGATAATTTTTTGGAGCTTGAAACAACAGTTATGTTTGTATTCAGTGGTGGGCACCAGCAGGTTTGCACCTATTCTGTAGAACCGGTTGTTAATGAGAGACAGGACATATAAAATTTAAAAATAGCCATTTAAAAGTGGCTGCCAGATGGGCAGAGAACCGGTTGTTAATTTCTTTGAATCCCATCACTGTTTGTAATACATATATGAGGACTGAGTACACTATGTTTCAAGATTGTCCCTAATAGAATGGATACAGATTCAGTTTCAAGCTTTTTAAAAAAAAGAATCATGTGAAGGATGCAATGAAACATCTTTCTCTTCTACAGTTGCATCAGCAAAAAGTTGCCCAGCGGAGCTTTTTTGCAGTTTCTTCCACTTTGCTCCACCAGCAAATGAAATGTAGTGCTCATTTGAGTGCTGCAATTAGTTTGCAAAACTTTTTGCAGAGAAAATCAATTGCATACACAATGAATTGGACTCTGACTCAACTACCCCAGCTATTCCGGCAGCTGTCCTTATGGCGGCTGCCAACCTCATCAATAGGGACTCTTTTCAACTAAGACATCCTGAGGATGTGGGCCTAATGTCAGAAACTTACTGGCAACAATAGTAGATGAGCAGTCACTTAACCATACCCCGAATTTACATTTGAGGAAATGAATCGATGACCACAGCGGAAATCTAAATATTGAAATGTGGGATGAAAGCTGAATGTTGCTTAATAAATTTTTCAAAGCCTGCAAACAGTTCCACTCCACCTTTCATGAACTACGTCAAGAGGGCTGGTAGATATGTACTTTATGTTGTATTTGTGACTGAGCCATTCCTTGGTCCTGGCAGGTATATGGAGTGCTCTTGGTTTCGTATGTTCCAGTACTTATATTGGGCCAAAGGGACAGAGAGGATTTGAAAAAGAGAATAAAATCTGAGAGGAGCAACTAGCCCAATATTTTTGACATTATTTGGTTTTACAAATACCTGTGAATTAAATGCTGGAATCAATTTTGGATGCAAAATGCTGCCACATGCAGTGGGAGAGATGGGGTGGAGAACATAGTTATCAAGTAGGGAAGGACATGGACTAAAGAGATAATGGAAACAATAATAACCATCCTTCCAGACCACATGTGAGAGAGATGCTCCAAAAGCTATAACAGCTGCCAAGGTCAGCAAGACCTGGCATGGGATAGCTATGGAATGACACTGTCACTGCTCACAGCATCAGAAAAGGTAAGGGCAGCATGAAAAGGTCACAAAATATGATGATAGTTAGGTCTGGTGGTAAAAGGTGTTCAGGCGTTGTGCAAAGTTTAAAAACACACCAGCAGCAACATTGAAGGAGGAGGAATATGCCATGAGAAATATCTTTTTCTCAGCAATTCTTACAAGCACCTTGAAAAATGCATTATTTTAAAGTTTCTTATAAATTCATTTACCAAAAACACTTAGGCTGCAATCCTATATAAACTTTCCTAAGAGTAAGTCCCATACAATACAATGGGGCTTATTTCTGAATTAGGATGCTTAGCATTGCACCCATAGTTTTTAACAGTTTTCAACCTGAATTCAGTATGTTATTTAAGACTTTTTATTTCAATTATTTCCCCCGCAAAACCATTGCATATCTAACAGAGGATGGTAAAAATCAGGGGTGGTGATTGCATTCAAAAAGCTTGCTCTTTGTGAATTAGAAGGGTTAATTTTTTTCCCTTGCTGTGTCATTCACTGGTAGTGCATCCACTCCCAAAGGGAGCATCCACTCCCTTTGGCAGAGAGAGCTGATCTCATACCATCTGCCCAGCAGAAATAGCAAAGAATAAGTTTCCCCTGCCTTGAGGTTGATTTAGGCTGCAATCCTATCCACACTTCCCTTGGAGTAAGCGCAGCTTAATCTACTGGGGCTTCTTTGCAGACAAGCATAGGATTGAGCTCTTATTGCACAATCCAGACATGCTATATCCAGCGCAAGCATTGGACTGCTGCTGCACTACTGCCAGGAAAGAAAGGCTCATCCCTTTCTCCACAGTAGGACTGTGGGTCTACTCAGTGGGTCTACCCAGGACTCAATCCTGGGTACCCAATCCTAACAAAGGGTGAAATCCAGAGTAACTATGGGGAGTCCTTGCTCTGGTATATGAACAATTTACTCTGGATTGCATTATGAATTTCCCATAGGTTTTCACTAGGTGGTGCAATAACTACAGATGCAAATAATGTCTCTGTAAATGTGCACCCCTAGTTACTCTGGATTTGGCTGTAGATCCCCTAAAGAGAGTCCTTTAAAGATACTCTCTTCAATCTGTGCTAATGATTTCCCCAACTGAAGAGAAAAGAATTTTCTTTTACAATGTTTGATTCTAATTCTATACTATAAGCCCAAAACAAGTGAGGGAATATGTAATTTTGAAGGATGTGCACCTAACTGAAGAACATGGCAAAATTGAACCCATTCCCCAGAGCCAAAGTGTCTCAAGGCAAGATGTGAAAACATGCCTCCCTTTTGGATACATTTCTAGGTACTGTCAAAAGTCATTGACGGAAGAGAGAAATATAGTTGGGAGAAAGAAAATGACAGAAGGTAGAATGAGACAAATCCACTCGACTGCTCTAAAGGGAATGCCTTTCAAGGAGGAATGCTTCCATAGCTCATAAGGTAGATATGCAGCCTACTAGGACTGCCAAGAGAGAGTGGGCCAAAATGGAGCCTCTTCCAAACAAGGTTCTTTACTTGTGTACACAAACAAATGTGCAGCTCAGACTCAGAAAAGCAAAGAAAACCGAATGAACTCAAGTTCTCCCCATGTGCAACCCATTAGGGATCAACAAGGAAGAGGCGATGGAACATTCAGGCTCACTCCTTGTGGTCCATTTCTCCTGCCAAGTCACGGTTTGGGGGCAAAACAGAAATTAAGTTCCACAGAGTTTTTTTAACAAAAGTTTTTTTGGGGGTATGTTCCAATTGTAGATGGGATGGAAAAGGATGACACTTGTGCACCTGCAGCAGGCGCGTTTCAAGAACCCTGGAGTGAAAGGGCTAATCCAGTGAAGATGGCTAACAGGCTCATTACTCTTCCAATTTGCTGACATGAATGTGCACAACCTGTCCTCATGAATCAGAAAGTCACTGGCACGTGTGCATTTTAAATCAACTGTTTTTGATCCATCTCACCGGATTGCTGCTGCAAAATAGACTTTCCTGCCCAGTTGCCCACCCACCAGCCAACTCTTTCTGTCTCCGCATCTCAGCTTCTAAGCCAAAGAAGAAGCCAGCTGTACAGAAACGGAATTCAGGCAGAGTGCTGACTCATGGAGTCGCTCCCAGCCAACAAGTATCCGTCCAGTTCTCCCTCCTAATCTCCCAGAGAACAGAAAGAGTTTCAAGGCACTGCATATGTGTCTTTAACACTTGGCTGGCCAATTTAAATTTGGCAACAGAAGCGGCATTTCTGTTGTCTTCCCCTGGCAAAGGGTATGTACCACATATGCACAAACTGCATGGAATTCTGTTGTAACATTCTCTTCCCCTACACATATTTTGATCCTACACTTTATTTGGAGCCCGGAAACCAATATTAAGACGTGCTGTTTATGTGGAACATACTATCTTTTGTTTCTGCTCGTTCCCATGCAGGTTTGTTCACTACCCGTTCCTGTATATAGGCACATAGAGGCACATACTCAGGAAGCATCACAAATGCACTGCACTTGTTGGTACCGTCTGTATCCATGCTCACCCAAAGAAGCATGTGTTAATTAAGTGGTAATCCAAAGTGAACCGTTTTACTTTGGATTACCACTTAATTAACACATGCTCCTTTGAGCACCTTAGCAAAACAATAGGAAGGAAAGAGAATGGAACTGAGTATCAACAACATTAGAGACTACAGCAGTGATCAAAAAAATTTTCAGCTAATGACTCCTTTGATCTATTGAGCCATTAGCTGCAGCTCCCCATTAGGACAACAATCCTATAGATTGTATAGGGTGGGGGAGGGGTTGTATGAGGATTCTATGACTTATCTTCCTCCTCTTGTCATGGCTCACAGTTTAGGAAAAGTGATTTAGTGAATGACTATTTTCTCTGTGTCATGCTTAACACCACATGTATGTTGACATTCCAGCTTAACGTTTCCAGATATATCTGGTATTTTGTGGATAATAGGGCAACGACGGAGCATTCTCACATGTTAAGGTGTGTGTAAATGCATTAAAGAGTCTGTTGTTTATAGAACATTCTTTTTGATCAAGCATAGTATTCTATTGGCATTCTACGGGTTTGTTCACATTTCTTTGTTCACTGAGGTTTTTGGCATTATTTCTAATCACTTATGGATCCAAATATGCTGAAAACTATCATGTTCCTTGCCTGGTAAAATCCATAATTACAAGAAAGCCAAAAAGTAGATAAACATCTTCTGTAGATAAACCATTGAAAGGGAATGCGGAAATCCCTACTAAAAAAGCAACAGAGCACAGGGAAGACATGGTGCTCTGCACATCCCTGCCCAGTACTGTATAATAGTCCTAGGAACATATACTAAAAGCAAGTCTGTAGGATTGCCAACTGACTAGCAAAAAAACATAAATGTCTTTATGAACATGCCAAAAACAATGAGTAAATCTTTCTCTGTGGTGTGTGTGTGTGTGTGTGTGTGTGTGTGTGAGAGAGAGAGAGAGAGAGAGAGAGAGAGAGAGAGAGAGAGAGAGAGAGAGAGAGAATTTTGTTTACAGAAGTACAGCGTAAGAAAACAGAGAGCCTTTGTGCCCATTTCTGGAAACTACCCCTGACAGAATCCTATACAAGTTCCGGGTTCCACTCCCTAGTTCCTGAAGATTTTGCCTTTAGCCAGGTACCAGCAGGTTTTTATTTCCTGAGCTGTCAGCCTGTGTGGGAGAGATCTGCAGTCTAAATGCAATCCATTAACTTGCATCTAATTTCCATTTTTGGAATGGCTTTAAGTCAGTTTTCCCCCCTTTCCCCAGCACTATCAAATTTGGCATGATTGGCTGACTTGCTGCAAATAATTGCCTTTAGGTCTCACAAAGCAGCCATGAGAGTTGTGATCGGCTCCTCTCCTTAATTCCTGCGGATCAGCATTCACATCACTTTTTTGTTGGCTAGAATGTGACACTGACTTTGCATTGCAGGAGTTAATGCCTTTGGACTAAATTGCCTTTTCACCCAGGGTCATTATATCTCTTAGAAACTCAAATTCTAAGAAAGCCATCTTGCCTTCCAAGTATGTTGCTGTTTTATCCAAGTGTTGCTGCTGAAGGGAATATTGTCCAGGATCCAGTGAAGGACTTTTCCCCTCCCTTGGTTTAGTTTTAGGAACAAGCTGCCTTATCTAGAGCCACTCCATCATAGCTCAATATGGTGGTTGTCTTGCATTTCAGACCAGAATTTTTCCTACCTGGAAATGCCAGGGATTGAACAAGCAAACTTCTGCATGCAAAGCAGATTGCCTTCCACTGGACTCCAGCCCCTCTGATTTTATTTTATGTTACTGTTTCTTTTACTGACTGGCTAAGCAAGTGTCCGCGTGTGCATTTCACTGTATGGTGTTTAGATTTGGATTTCAAGTTGCTATGTTACTAACTTCCAGAAGACAAAAAGCCAGCTCATAAATCATAGTCATAAACAGACAGATGAAGGTGGACGAGATCCCAACCCCTGTTATCGCACCAACATTTGAAGTTTGGTTCATTCTCGTTTCACACAGAGATGTGAAGTAGACATGCCTCATTACTCCATAGTGGTAAGTGCTGGAGGATGTATTTTTGGGTTTCTTTTTCAATATTTTGAGAAAGGCTGACATGAGATATGGGCCTCCAGGGGCACCCTCTTTGCAGAAGCCCCTAATACAACATAATGGGAAAAGATCCATTTCATACTTTCTGGTTCCAGCTTTGCAGAGGGGAAAAAGTCAACTGTAAAAACACATTTTTTTTCACACCGTCAAGCGCTCTTGGTTATCGGCATAAAATGGTGATTGTTTCATGGGAAAAAACTTTATAAGCTCTACTAATAAAGTAACTGTATCTGAGATAGCAGCTAAGGACTAGTGGTGGCCTAGTCAACTTCTTCTACAAGAGAATGGTCAAATCCAGGGATGGCAGATTGAGCTGTACTATTTCAAACTACAGGTGAAGGCAGGGCTGGCCCTTCCATCAGGTGAGGTGAAGTAGCTGTTTCCAATGAGAGGCTGTGGCCAAACTGATGAAAGTTTCCTCACTACTCATATTCTCTCCCAGTCTGTGCCCATACAGCCACTTCAACCTGGACTGTGATCCTGTTTTTACCCTCTGAGAGCCAGTGAGGGGAGGCTCAGGAATGATGATTCACCTCTTCTTCCAGTACTGTCACCAAAAGCAGTCATGGTGGTGCTGGGGTAAGAAACAGCAGGGGTCCTCTCACTAGAATGAGCTGAGCAGAAGTGCTTTGAGAAGGAAAATGCTTCTCTCTCTTTCTTGCCTGCCTGCCCAATTTTGCCAACAAGCACAGTGGTGAAGCCTGTTCTTTGGCAGAGTGGAATGGTGGACCATAACCTCTTCCCCTTTACCTTTAGTTCCACCTGTGCCACCTCCTTTTTTTTAGGAATGATGACATGGCCTAGCAGGAATAAGAAGCTGGTGGAAGCAAAAAGGGATGGGGTACTCCAGATTTGCTACATGTCATTGACACATCTTTGCTTACCTGGTCTTTCCTGCAGTAAGAAATGGCTGGGTGGGCAAGGAGGTGACTAAGATTGAAGGAAGGAGGTTTAGGGCATTCATGGTGCACTAATGCACATGCGTATAAAAAAGAGAAAGGTGGAAAATTATGGTCTTGCTTCAGCCTGGGCTGGGCCTGGGTAGGGAATCACACAGTGCTGCAGGGCTGTGGTGTAGCTAGCTCATTTGACACCTGGGGAACATAATTTTTTGACACCATATACAACAAAATTAATTAATGCAGAATATTAATATTTCACATATTTCATATTTTTATACCATTCTTCCTCTAAGAAGCTCAGGGTAGTGTGCCTGGTTACTTAACCAGATTGTGCCTGGCCAGGAGCTCAGGTTTACATACCTGGAAAAAGCAGTTTCAGAGGGTGGTCTTCAAATTCAGGTGGGAGCCCAGATCTACCAGCCTGGAAGATGTGGCTCCAGAGGGAAAATTCAGAGGGCAATTTTAGAATGGGATTCTATGTAGATCTGGGTTTCACATCCAGGCTGGAGCCCACATCTACCCATGTGTTGTCCTGGCTTCTGGAGTTAAGATAGTGCTCATGCCCCTCCCCACAACAAACAAACAAAATAACACAAGCATTGAATCCACCCTACATCACCCTTCCCAAGTTGTCACCTTACTAATATTGATTCTACACTATGTCATAATTGAATCTAATTAGCTCTTCAAATAATTAGTCTCACTTGTCCATTATCTTCTCCTCTAGTGCAGGCACTCACGTCACTGTGTTATTGAAGAACTTGAGCAAAGTCCTGTACTGGATTTTGTGCCGTAAATTGGATACTACCGTTTCCACTATTTATTAAAGTCAGAGGTTCTGACCAGGTGAGCCCTCAATTGTTGAAATTGAGGCCTGGAAATTGAAATTATGGCCTGGACAACCCCTGAATGACTCCTTTTATCAGGATCAGTGTAGTCAGTCCTTAAAATATTTTCATTATACAAAGCATGATGTTCAGTTATTCCCCTCCTGCTCTTGCAGTTTGCCAGGCATGACATTTTTTTTTCTGGATGAAGTCTGAATGTTGATCCTGTTGGGAGTTTCTAAATGGAGCTATGTAGTTTTTATTATCACTGATACAGCTTGACTCTTCTGGGCCATCATTATAAAGTTTTGGTGTACAAGAGTACTGTATATGTGCAGTTTGCCATCTTTCAGTTCATTCATGTCTTTCCCCCTCAAGTTTGAGAAGACCAGGTATGCAACCCTTCCAAAATGCAAAAAAGTTTTATTTTTGATTGCAAATAGATCTTTTTTGGTTACCACTGTGTAACAATAGCACACATTAGTAAAATGCTGCACAAATAAAAAATCTCAATACAAAAAATGTATATAATTTTAGCCAGGTTGTTTTTCAGTTTTTTGCTAGTTCATTCTTGTGGATGGATAACACAAAGAAAGGAAAGATTTGCAATTGAACTGAAGCAATCTGTGAATGTTTCAATTTCAGGATCAATTTTAGATTAATTAATTATCTAAGGGCAAAATACAGAGTAAGTATGGGGAGTCCTTGCTACGGTGAAAGAACAACTTTGGATTCCAATATGAATTTACCATAGGTTTTCACTAGGTGGTGCAGTAACTACGGGCGCATGTAAAATCTCCTACGTTCTCCCGTATTTCCTTTGGATTTGGGGGTAAGTTGAAATGAAATTTGAGTGGATCACAGTGCAGGACAGAAGAAGTCTGTGGTATGAGTACTTCTATGATCAGTCTGAGAGGGGGAAAACATCCTCAATCCACTTGCTTCCATTCCAGATTTCATTACCCAAAAATCATCTTGTACATCAACCATTAATTTCCCTAATATTGCAGTTTAGCTAAGCTAAGAAACTATTTTTTCAGTTTTCTTAACTGATTCATTGCCATCCTGAGCCTGGGAGAGGATGGAGACTTGCCCTACAATCCAGAGTAACTACGGGAGCACGTAAGAGACATTACGTGCAACCGTAGTTACTGCACCACCTAGTGAAAACATATGGGAAATTCATATTGCAATCCAGAGCAAATTGTTCTTATACCAGAGCAAGGACTCCCCATAGTTATTCTGGATTGTGCCTTTAGAGGATAATCCTAAGCAACTTTCTGGTGCTGTCATAGCTGTACCAGTGACATGTGCTGCATCTGGCAGTTGGGGGCAATCACGGAGACCTACTCAAAGTAAGTCAGTGTTCTCTTACCTAGGAGTTTTTTGTTTCCCTTACTCCAGAGCTTGAAAATTGGTAAGTATTATGTCCTTAATGTAATATCCCATGTGGATCTTGTGATACGATTTGATATGTGCCTGGGCTACAGAGCAGCATGTCTTGAATTCGAAGGCTGTTTTGTTTGATCTTTGAAACGTCAGCTAAGATGGTTGCTTAAACAGAACTGAATTCCACATAAACCTGTTCTCATTACGTGGACTACAAAACTGCTTCCAGATGATGTGGGATTCCAGATTACCTTGCCCGCTTTTGAGTAAGTCGTATGGTCAGCATCCTTCCACTGAATTTTCTGAGCCTTCCGCTTTCCATTGAATAGTTTTCAAAAATGTATTTGGTTGCTCCCACTGGGCTCTCTTACTACAGAATTTTCAGACATTCTTAAAACCTCCTTGGGAGACTTTTGCATTAATGTTACATATGTTTTTTCTTAGGGGCCTCTGAGGAATATTCCCTTAAGCGTAAGGGAGTGATGTACCTCTTTATTGTGTTATCAGGCTGATTTATCTATTCATTGTGTTATCATTCTTGGGACAACATGACTTCATACACCTAAGCATTAGAAATCTCTCGATACGGTTACAACTTAACCTCTCCAAGTCAATGTAGACTTGGAAACTCCAGCTATTTCCAAACAATACTGGAAGCAATTAGGTGAACACCACAATGGAAAAATCCAAGACGTCGGGAGGATTCCACAGGGACAATAAAGGCCTTGACGGCTAACCCTAAATTAAACGTATCATTCTGATACAATGCCTGCTCTGATACAAAACCTGCATTTGAAGTTAAGATACAAAATATGGTTATAAATCGGGGGACACCTTGCCAAGAAATCTCTGGTGTCAGTTTTTCAGTAGTTGCCATGTTACATACTTAACTCAGAACCCAATCCTATGCTCTTAAGTTTCAGCAGTTCAAGTGTACCCCTGGCACAGTGTGTCACAAACGTGCTTTGACACCTTGTGCCAAGTCAGCACCAGCCCAACACAAGTAGATGCTGAGCTCAGGGTGGTATCAGAGAACTCTAGGTAGCAGTGAGGGTCTTGGAGGTGAGGGGGATGAGTAATGGAGCAGGAGGAGATAAGACCAGTGGAACAGTCCTCCACTGGATCCTGAACTTAATGTTGATCCAACAAAATAAGCGGCACAGACTTGAAAGCCCCATTGCAGGGCTTGGGGCTTTCTTGGGGAGGGGAGAGGCAATGAAAGTCCCCTTTCCCCTGAGAAGATGTCTGGAAGCTGCCATTGGGCCAGAAGGTGCAATGGTCACCACTTTGGCACTGCAACATCCAGCAGCAATGCCACCTTAAGGATTGGACAGTTACCTACAACCTAATAAAATTGTACTTCTACAACTTAAGATGATGAGGGCATAATCCTAAGAAATTTAGGCTGGCAGAATTCATCCACTCCCCATTCCCATTATGGTGTGGTGGTATGTGCACTGGTCTAAACCTCCCAGCATAGGACTTGTGCTGGGACTTATGCTGGCCCAACTTGCAATCCTCAGAGTGCAATCTTCAGTAAGTGATACAATGTGACTAAAAAGATGATGGAAAGCACCTCATTTGCAAGATAAGGATTATAACAGGGTAGGGCATATCGGCTTTTTAAAGTGTGCTGATGATGTCATTGTCTAGCATCGGGACATATAATCCTCTGGGCAGGTTAAACCACGTTTGAACCTGTGACAATCTCATTTTAGAATGACCGGGGCAAATCCTAACCAATTTTCCAGCTCTGGGGTAAAGACAATGCAACTCTGAGATAAGGGAATAAATATTGCATTATCTTGAGGAGGACTCTGTGACTGCACCGCCCTCGACTGCAGGATGTAACACATGCCCCACCGGCACAGCTATGCCAGTGCTGGAAAGTTGGTTGGTTAACCCCCGAGTGGATTTGCTATATGAAAGAAGGAGCCATTTTTTTCTGAAATCACAGAATCTGGAAAAAGCTTTGGAAATTTACAGGATTAGATGGCATGATTAGTTACAGTCAAACTTGCTTGGAAAGAAATGTCTTGTCTGTTTGATGGAAGTCACACTATTTAGCATTGCTAGAGCTACTCACATGTTACATTAGATTTAAAAAATTGGCATATTTAAATGTGTGTAGATATTTTAAGGTGAACAACTGCTTGAAAAATCATTACATAATCTGAAGCCCTCAAAATTGTAAAGTTAAAATCATATATATAGCCAGGTATATGCTGGGGCATAACATGTAAATTACATGTATACATGGCTGAAAGAAACTGGTAGTGAGCTAAAATTCTCTGTTCATCCATGGTTTGTCAAGATGTGGGAAATACCAATCATGATCAACATCTTATAAGTTAAGGGAATTTTGCTAATATTGCCAATAAGGGAATTTTTCCAATATTAAGTTATTATTTTGGGACAGGCAGAAACCATTTCTTAACTAGACTCTATAAAGTCACCAAAAAGACTTCGAAACAGTATTTGTTTGACAATGAAATGGTTAATTCTTGCAAAGTTTTGAACCAGGGAAGTAAATTTCTATAAGTACATGCTGGTATAGCTTGCTATGTTTTCTTTCCTGTTAGTGTTTTTTTCCTCTTTTCTTTCCTGTTTTATATATTGCATTTTACACATACTTTGGGTTTGGATAAATACATAAGCCATTCAATTCGCCATTATTACATTTTAATAACATGTGTAATTTTCCCCACCTCATACTTCTAAGGATTTTTTTAATGTGTAGTATATATTTTAAAAATATTCATTTTTTCACTCATATGTATACCACAAATTGCATGTCACATTTATTTCTCCATAAAGTTACAGCGTTCCTCAAAAAACACAAAAAATAGCTTAGAATGATGTATCCAAGTCCCATGAAGAAGATAGAAATTCAGCATGTACAATTGTGTACCGGATTTTACAACCAATACCCACAGTCCCAAGGCATGCACTTCGAACTCCATACATACAATTGAGACTTAGGGCGCAATCCAGAGTAACTATGGGGAGTCCCTTGCTCCGCTTTAAGAAAAATTAGCTCTGGATTGCAATATGAATTTCCCAAGGGTTTTCACTAAGTGGTGCAGTAACGACGGGTACACGTAATGTCTCTTACGTGCTCCCGTAGTTACTCTGGATTGTAGGGTTAAGTAATAAGTCTATAATAAGCAAGTTAAAGGTAATGTTGTCCTTTAATTTCCAATCCTGGAAGCAGCTCAAAGCTTGTGAATGCAGCAAATGAAGGCCACTGATAATTGGAATATTTAGAAGGAGAAGGAAGGGAGAAGGAAGGCAAAAATGGCCTACAAATCTTACAAATCTTCCTTCCTTCTACAACTCCTGCTGATTGTGAGAAGGAATTCTGAACCATGCTCCAAGCATTTCAAAGATTTCATGCTGAAAACATTCTTTCCAGCTCCATCTGTTGAACCATAACTTGCTACCATGTCTGAGTTCAGCAGGAACGTTTCCCAAAGCCCCAGTAGAAGAAATTTATGGTTGTTCAAAGCAGCCTTATAGGCCACAAATGTGTGCACTCCACATGTCTTTGTAATCACATAATGACTCATTTCCTTAATCTCTCATTTCCTATAGCCTCCTTACAAGCAGCACATAAACCCAGCTCCATCACTGCTCTCCTGGCTAGAGTGGGGCAAAGTTGCGCCAGCTCTTGCTTCTGGTTGGCTGGAGGAGATTCTTTCTCTATATTCCCCCCTGAAATGTTCCTTCCATTAGACTTTGTCCTCTGTTACAGTGACACCTACTGATGAGGTAAGAATGCATTAACTACAGGATCCCCCGGCACCAAATCCAGCCAGCATTTACTTCCTGCCTCTGGCCAGATGTTTCTGTTCTTGAGCAAATTAAGTTCACACCCCATGGAGAGAAGCTTCGCACATGAAGATGTTGGTGGCCAGTGGACATGATCAGAACACCTTTGGATGGTAATTGTTGTGGATAAGAGGGAACAGGAGGCTCAAATAGCTTGCACTGCCTGTTTGTCCACACTTCAAATAGAATATTTATATCTGTTTTGCACTGAGAAGGTGTGCAAATTGTTCTTATATTGGGAGCGTGGCTAAGGCATATGAGCGGGAGCTATAGGGGCAGGATACCTTAAGTCATCACTGGAAAAGAGAGCAAGGCACCTATGAAATGTCAGGCACCAAAGAAAAATGGACATGCTAAAATAAAAGCTAAGAACACTCATTTTCTCCACCTCATTTCTCCC
Source organism: Cryptoblepharus egeriae (assembly GCA_030015325.1). Taxonomy (NCBI): domain Eukaryota; kingdom Metazoa; phylum Chordata; class Lepidosauria; order Squamata; family Scincidae; genus Cryptoblepharus; species Cryptoblepharus egeriae. Next base: position 61,337,012 of record JAREYC010000001.1, on the reverse strand, counting down.
ACCATATTGCTTTCATGTGGTTAATTTAAACACTATGGCTGCAATCCTAAAGACACTTTCCTGGGAGTATGTGTCACTTTCCTGACACAATGGGGCTTACTTCTGAGTAGAAATGGTTAGGATTGTGCTCTGTTGAAGGCAACACCTGCCCCAAGACAGGTGGAGCTGGGCTGCCCTAACTGGGCCAGCCTAGGCATTTCAGGAGAGTCATGTTGAGGACATGTTTAGCATTGCCGAGGGCAGAGCAGTTACTCTATATTCAAAGCCTGTTTCCAGGGCAGAAATGCTGTCTTCCAGCTCCTCAGAGCTATACCAGCTCCGGAGCAAATATAACAATGAGTAGACCCATAGGGGTCCATGATAATGCCCGAGTAAGAATGGCAGTGTTGACCAAAAATTTGAATACTTGGCCAGCCTAGCTGCAACCCCTGCCTCTCAAACTCAGACTATGGAACAACTACAGCAGCTCACTAACCTGGGAATACAGCAGGCCACTCCAAGCATCCACCCTCCACTAGATGTACTGCATTCTCCAGCTGCAGCTGTTACTGGTTCTCAGGAATTTCTGGGCTTCCTTATAAGGCAGGCACCACAGCTGTTCCTTATTCAGTGTGATCTGAGGGGGGTCTCCTCAGGAGGAAGACCTCCTCAGGTGTCATTTACTTGGTGCCTACTGAGCATATTCTAGAGTGGCTAGTGCAGTCCACAGTTCCTGACTCTCTGGAAGCAACATAACTCTCTGCTCTCGATACAGAATAGTTGGGGCAGCCCAGCTAGGGCTCTCCTCACTGCTTTTACTCTGGATTGTGCCCTAAGGAAACAGAGAAGAGAAAAAGCGGACTCCAGGTAAAGACCTTCTTAACTTATGGCCAAAAAACTCCAAGGAGGCATTGTGAAACAACAGTTATTAATAACTGTTGGACACCCTCCCTTCAAAAGGTCCCAATTTCACATATCCCCAAATTGCACATCCCAAGTCATCCCAAATACATCTATAGTGTCCATATATCATCCCCCCCCCCCAGACATGTCCTGGATTTTTGTCTTGTGTCCCGTATAAAAACTTCTGTTTCCTCCTTTCCCTTTTAAGTGAGCAGCGTGTAGATTTCTTGTTGTGAATAATTAGATGTAATAAATTATATGCAATAGTTTTAAATTTAATAATATGTAATACTGTTTAGAGTTTAAATTAAGCAATATATATGAGTGTTTATAGCTTTTATTTTATCATGGCCTACATTTTTCTTGGGTGTCCTACATTTGGGAGGACGTCCTCTTTTTGGAATACACTCCAATTTCAAGAGGAACATTCTCCACTGAAAACTTATAGTTCAGCACTTGGCTTGCAACAACAAAAATAAAGTGAAAATGCATGCATTAGTAGTAGCCCAGGCCACTTGAAAAAGTCATTGTGATAATATTTTTGTTTTTATTTTTTACTGTGAGATTGTCAGAGCAATCCTAATCCCCAGTTAGGTCGGCACACGTCTCAACACAAGTCCGGTGGGTGTTGCCAAAGTACCAAAGTAAGGCAGTGTTCCTCTACCTTGAGGTCCACAGCCCGGTTCCATGGGGAAAAAATTTATCACGGCCTGGGAGAATGCGCAGACAAAAGCCAGAGAGAACTGTGCAGGTGCAGCCAAGCACCAGGCTGTGCCTGTGCAGTTCTCCCTGGCTGGAAGGAGAACTGCATAGGCACAGCCGAGTGTTGGGCTCCACCTGCTCAGTTGGGGTTGGGCTAGGGCTGAGTGCAGCCGTGGCCCTTGACTCCCCTGGTATGGCCCGGGAGCTGAAGAGCCATGGACTGGCACTGGGCTGCGGACCGGGGGTTGAAGACCCCTGCCATAAGGGACTTCTGTGCCACTCCTGGAGGGGCTAGGCCAGCACACAGCCTCTCCACCCCACCAGGAGAATAAGGAGACAAGATGCACAGGCCTAAACTGGCTAGGATTGCGCCATGTGTCCTACTTTTACTTTTGTAACCCACTTTGAGTATGGATTTAATGATCAAAGTTGATGTATATGCATTTATAATAAAGAAAATGTTTACATCCTAGTTATTTGGACTGCTATGGCTCTAATAACTTTTTCTTTTTCTTTTGCCCAGTGGCTTCACAAAGGAGGTGCAGGGAATGCATGCCTCACTGCATGACACACACAGATGTGTGTTTGTATATGTGTGTGTGCACAAGCGATTGTGGCAACACTACTGTTCAAAATTTTTTAAAGCTTGGTATTTTTTAAATAGTACAATCATGTTTTATATCAATTGATGTGCAATTTCTTACAGAATACAATGAAAAAACTGAACTGAAATATGTCTATTCTGTGGAAAGTTATAGCCAAAAACCTGGAAAGCGCGGGATGATGGTGAATCACCATGCTCACTGCCTGGGGGTTATCTGCCCACTGCATGGGAGAAGGTCCAACATTGGGGTGACACACAGGCCTCTTGCACGGAATGACACAAATCTCAGTGACACCACTGTAAGGGCATTGTAAGGATGTAAGGGCATTGCAATCTGAGGTAAGGGAACAAACCATGCCTTATCTTGAGGAGGCCTCTGTAGCCGTCTCCCAATTGCAAGATGCAACACATCATGCCAGGACTGCAAAGTTGGCTAGGATTGCATCCTCCACTACGTCTATCTTATTGTATGAATTTTGCATATTGTTGTCTTTATTCTTGTGATATTCAGGATTTTATAGGACTGGCTTTTAATGTTATGTGTTTTTATTATGAGCTGTAATATATCTTGATTGCCTTTTTCGGGAAACAAAAAAGCTGGGTCACATTTTCAAAATACCCGGCAGACATGTACAACACACTGTTCAGCTCAGCCAATCCAGCCTGGGTCAGGCTGACTCGGGTGACAGCAGCACTTTATTGAATGACAGGGAGTCATTTGCAAAGAATTCCCACAGCATTCTGGCATGGTGTTCTCAGTGGTGGTTATTGACCCAAGTTTGTTCCGGGTCATCTAGAAGGCAATAAATGTGAAAGCATCTTCAGTTATTTGGGTATGCAGGCAAATGGTGAAACAGCTGAACAATATTATACAAGGCCTGCTGGCTTGATAGGATAATGCAACCATGACAGATCGTTTGTTTATTTATGGCATTTTTATCCCATCATCCCTCCAAGTCTAGGCAGCCGAGATGTTTCCCTCACTCACCCATTTCAAAATAATGGAATAGGATTTGGGCATTATACACTTACTATGTACACTCCAAAGATCTGCTTTGGTTTCATATGGTGACCACAGAGTTAGCACGGCAAATAAAAATATTTCAGGTTTGTCCATATCCAGATTTTAACCAGGAATAATGAAATATAATGTAGTACCTGCAAAAAGTAGCTATTTGCCAGTCCTGGGCTATAGAATATGGGCCAGGAACTGTAGGATAAGAACTAAGAAACCAGAAGCCAGAAGTTATATGCTGGAGTGTAACTGCATTAGGAAAGTTACATTCTCACTTTCTCTGTATATGCTTTTCAAGTCTAAGGGTTCCAATGCCTATCAAGAGCAGGCGAAGTCATTCCAGAGTCTAGGAGCTCTTCAATGTCCAGGCAGCATTTTGACTTGTCACATGGTATACCATACTGGGCAAGTGCACCTGCTCTTGTGAATCTTGGTGTTCATCTAGATGGGTTTAACATGCTTGGTTTCTATCATTTTGAATTTAGAGGGGTGCCATTTAACAATGGCGATACGTTCTCCAATCCCTGTTGTTATGTGATTAGGTCATTAAGTGAACACAATTTGTGTCTTTGTTATATAAACAGTTACTCCCTCCCTACAAGACACTCTCTGGCTGAGTAGGCTACTTGAGACTGATTGCCTTTTTTACATTAAAAGACTGTTTTGTTACAGATACTGCTACAGGCTATGGAAGACCTGAATGAACCTAAGAACATAAGAAGAGCCTCCACTGGATCAGGCCAAAGGCCCTTGAAGTCCAGCTTACTGTATCACATAGTGGCCCATCAGATGCCTGAGGGAGGACATATGACACCTGCTTCCATGTGCCCTCTCCTGCATTTGGAGATTGTCCACATCTACACACATCCCTTAATGTCTCATTAAGAACCTTTTGTTGTGCTTTGACCACTATTGAATGCAAATGCATAGTTAAGCTGGAGGTTGTTAAGCAGTGGGTATCTATATTTGCAAACAAAGCGGAAAGGATTGCAGTTTTTGTTGGACTGGAGTTCAATGAACATTTAAAAAAACCTATCAGATAATACAAGTGATAAAACTAAACACAAAACTTTCTAATAGCATGCAATATCATAGCCAAAGAAAAAGGCCAATGCACAATTACAAAATATGAGACAATTGGCCAACTGGTGGCACTGCTGGGGAGTAGCTGGGAGTAATAATGGAAGAAGAACGTTATCTCAAGAGATCAACAGAACTCCCATTAATCCATGACGAGAGAAAATGGAAGATCCCAGATTTTTTTGAAAGAGGTCTGGAGTGATGCCAGCAATGTTAATGAAAGGTCCCGAACTTACTGAGGAGTGCCTGTGTGGGTGGGAAGGTGAGATGGCGGCTGAGGCTGCTGCCTGTGGCCAGATAGCTGTCAGAATCTTGGCTGCATGACTTTACAGGGTGCCTTTCACCAATCAGACTGGCTGGGAGATGTGGAAAAGAGTGAAGATTTCACTCTATAAATAGAGATTGAATCTCGCATTTCAGCTGGAGTTCCTCCCATTGTCACACCCCTTAACCCACCACTTTTCTCTTGATTTTGTATTCTTTTCCTTATGTGTTACACGTAGCTCTTATATTTGCATTTTCCTTTCTGCGGACAATGTTAGTTGCTGGTTAACAAGAATTGGAAGAAATTTACCAAAATTTTTTTACCAATAGCAATAACCAATGCAATAGTGTTGTATACTGTTGATGTATGCTGCTTAACGTCACAACTTGCTTTTGAGCATGGGAAACATTGAGCAAGGACAACTGTGGGACCTCCTGGTTCCAGAGGCCAACCTGATAAGGGAAAATGGTCTGCAGGTCATGCCTTAGAGCCCTGAGTTTACAGCACTGATGCAGCTTGCCATTGGAGGCAGATCTCTTACCTCAGGGCAGGATTGCAAATGCACCAGGACTGGAAAGTTATATAAGATTGGACCCTCAGGCAGACAGTTCAGGAGTTTATTACTGTATCAGCAGTACTTTGAATTTAGCCTGCTACCCCAGACATACTCCCAGCAGCTGGAATGGGAGATGGCCCTGTCAACAGTCAGGATGGAAGTTACACAGATGCCAACAGCTGAACTTGCAGTTTCTTAGGTTCCCTGCCCTTATATATGCCAATCCTGTAATATATGCTAAAGTCTCTGGAAACTGTAATGAACACTAAGATTGTAGCCTGCTCTAAGCTGTAATAGTGTAACAAGCAGCTTCCTTGTCCAGCTTCGTATCAGCTTCCATTACAAGCCCACCCATTTTTTTTGTTTTGCTGTTTGCTACAGATTGCATTCCTCTATGTATCTCAAAATCAGAGTTAGTTGATACTCAAGTTTTCAGCCATTGTTTTAGATGCTAAGATTAAGATCCTTCAGTAGTTTATGAACATTTATCTATGTTGTATTCTGCCTCCCTCTTGGATTAGAAATCATCAGACAGGCTTAGGCTGCAATCCTAAAACCTCTTACCTGGGAGTAATTCCCACTGAATACAATAGGACTTACTTATGAGTAGACAGGCATAGGATTGTACCCTAGGTGGTACAATCAATACAATACACAAGAGTTGGTACAATACACAAGAGTTCTTGTGTTCTTTCAGCAATAGCCAGTAATCTTTAGTTTCTCCAGATTAATCATTTGTGTAACATAATTTGTGCACAAAACATTTTGTAATCTTCTGTCTTGATCCTGTGCTAAATATACACATCCCCACAGGTATTCATATTAAGCGTCCTGTCAAAAAACTCTTTTCAAGTGTATGTATTTTTTGAAGTCTTGAACAAGCCAAGTTTGCTAGCACATTAACAATTGCCAGTTGAGATTCACACCAAACAATTCAAACTTTTGCCAGCTAAATACAATCTTTATCTGCCTTTGCCTTGTTTATGTTAGAAATTGGAAATTATTCTCTCCCCATAGCCTTTAAACTGGCATTCTTTGTAACATCAAGGTCCTCAACTAGTTATGATCAGCTTTACAATGAATGTAGGAAAGGAAGGCAGTTCAGTTTGCTTCAAGAACTCAAACTCAGCTACTTCACTTCATTTGGTTCCCCCCAAAATACATTCACCAAGAAGAAAAGTTGCAAACTTTACTAAAATGGGTCAACCGGACCCACGCCTGAAAAACATCCACACCCCAAATGCTTGTTCTCATTGGGAGTTATTTTCTCCCAGTTACTCTCGCACTTGCCTCTCAATCAGGGTGGGGTTTTGAACACAGCACAGAAGATTCCTCAAGCAGTTCATTCTGGCAGGCCTACAGCCAATACAAAATAATTTATTAAACAACCCAACCCCCAGCATATGGAAGATCTTAATGCACTGAGATTTATGGAGGTGCCTGTGCACAAAGGCACACACGCCCTAAGCTTGTGGCTTTTTGGGCTACGGGCCTGGTCCTGCATGAAGGCAGGGTGCCCTGGGTTACCATATTTAGTGTACTGGAAAAGAGGCAGGTAATGTTACATGCAGCACGATTTCCTCGACGCTGTCAACTCACTTGTCATATTTTGCAGGCTTGAGCTGGGAATACATTTGCAAGCAAAAAGAAAACAATCTTTTCCCAGCATCAGAGACTAATTCAAGCGGCAGGAGCCAGGGCTGGAGAACAGCCACATCCATACTTGAAAGGAAAGCAGGTGTGGAGTTCTCCTTAAGTTCTTCGGTGGAGAAAAATATTTAGTTCAGCCCTTTCTTTGGTAATTCTTGCTGTGTACTGAGTCTGACTATTGGTCCATTTAGCTCAGTTTTGTTGATATTGACTGGCAGCTGCACTTCAGGTTCACAAAGCAAAATAAGTCCTATCTGGAGATTCAGCTGAGCTGTGGTATCCCTAATATATTTAGTTAATTTTTTCTATTTTGCAGGCCTGTGAGCATTTGACACATGATAGAAGTTAGTACCATCTACTTGGGTTGGATACAGAAGAAATCAGTGTCCCAGATTCAACACCAAGCCATGTGGTCATGCACTATGGGCAAAATCCAGAGTAACTACGGGGGAGTCCTTGCTCTGGTGTAAGAACAACTTACTCTGGATTGCAATATGAATTTCCCATCGGTTTTCCCTAAGTGGTGCAGTAACTACGGGTGCACGTAAAGTTACTCTTACGTGCTCCTGTAGTTACTCTGGATTTGGGGTTAAGTTAGATGTTTGATCCATATCTATGCTAGTATAGAGGGGTAAAATTTCTAGAGCTATGATCTGTAACATATATAAAGCACCAATAAGGGGGTGGGTAGGAATGGGGTAGTCAAAGATATAAGTTGGTCATCCCAACTTATATCTGGACTAAGAGCACAATCCTAACCATGTCTACTCAGATGTAAGCCCAATTGTGTCCAATGGGTTTTACTCCCAGGAAAGTGTTTTTAGGATTGCAGCCAAAGATACTCTTTCAAGTGGGTGTTCCTCTTTTATTTATCAGGAGAAGAGTAAAAGGCCAGTGCTCACCATGTCGCTCTGATAAGTTTTAAAATAGTTCCCTGAGCTATGCAATCCTGGAGATCATGCTGCTGCTTTGCTTTACCATAGGCTGGTCTCTCAGGAGAGGCTGAGCAGGTGCTGGCAGAGCACCAAAACTGGACGCATCTCAGCCAGGAGTATCTTTCCAATTGTTTTTCAAGTCACTGATTCAAGTCAAAATTAATTAGAAATATTTGCTTGTCTTGCAAAACACTCTTAATCCAAGTTACTCTCAATCCAAGGTTTTACTATAGTTTCAATCTAGCTCATGCTAAGTTAAAACTGTCAATTAGAAACTTGTTTTGAAAAATATAGTAATTTCTGGGATTGTTTAGAAATGGGGGTTCAACCAGGCATCTTGCCTTAGGCCTGATGCCAGTCTTCAGTGGCCTTGCATGGAAATGGACACTGCTCAATTGTCTAATAGTACATGCCAAGACCTCTCCAGCCCTCCTTAGCATGTACCTTGCCCTGAATTCACCTGACAGGCTGCCCCTGGAAATGGTAAAGCCAGCCTCTTGACACTCACCATGCCTTGATAGAAAAATTAAATATAGCAAAGAGAGTGACTTTTGTTTGGCTGATTTCAAAATGGGAAAACTCCTTTCTCTAAAGATTCCCCAAAGTAAAGGGCATCTTTGCACCTAGTGTAAGACTTGCTTAGGACCTTGCTTTTGGACCTGGTTCTAAAGTGCAATGTGTTCCACAGGGGTAAGTTGTATTCATCGTGAATTCTGGGTGTTTATAGCCATTGTACTGTATGTGTATTCATTTTTAAGCCTATAGTAGGGAAATTCCTGCCTTCAGATGGGCTTCTGAGTTTAACAGAGGCTGAGGAAGTCTGTCCCCATGAATCTGTCGGGTTCAGACAGAGCATGGCAATAAAAATAATGCAACTTCCAATTTCACAGAGAAACTAGAAGTTACATTTTTAATGCCTTATAAGGTATTAGGAGACTTGGGGAAGCCCCCTTTTTGAGAAGGGGAACCCCTGAACCATAGGGATGGGAGTTATGGCTTCAGTTGTCCACGGGCAGTTCCAGAACAGAACCCCCAGATAAGGGAGCACATCTGTACATCGTTACATACCCTAAGCCTTTGGAGTAGGGCAATAAACCAGTTATATAATATTTTCAGTGCTTTCTCTGTTGCTGCTGCATATGCTAGAAAGGCTCTCTCTCCCCCCCCCCTTTTCCCCCTCTCTCTTTTAATAGAATCTGAAATTCTGGAAAAGCAATCGCCCTAATTTTGTGTTGTTAAGCCGCATTTTGAGGTTTGTGCAGCATAATCAGATTCTTGTCTTCTTGATTTCTCAGCACCTACTCATTATCATGCCATGAGATGGTGACATCACAATACCACCTGATTGCTCCTTCCCATAATCTTGATGTCAGTAGTGTCTTTCATTTGAAGGTATCCAATTTCCATCTCTCTCTCTCTCTCTCTCTCTCTCTCTCTCTCTCTCTCTCTGTGTGTGTGTGTGTGTGTGTGTGTGAGAGAGAGAGAGAGAGAGAGAGATGGACAAACCTGCAGGAAGCATTAAAAATTACAGCAGGCCAGTTTGAAGACTGTGGCCTTGGTTTCCCTTTAGTAAAGGGTAAGGAAGAATTGCAGGCTGCATATGTGGGGGAAGTCAGAAGGACTAGAAGTGGGAATGGTGTTTAAAAGTGGTTATTTCCTTCCTTTCTCCAAGATAGAAAACAGACCAAAAAGATGAAATATGCCAACAGCTGGAGCTAATTTTGAGGTTATTATTCAGCAAAAGCTACAAGACAATAAAACACTAGCCCTGAATGTGGCTTTGGGCTTTTTGTCTGACCCTTCAAAACCATTCTAACCTGAACATTTTAGCACCATTGCATCCTGTCTGCTCCCTTGTCATGCATATAAGATGAACTCTGTATTTGTTCCCAGTAGCAGAGAATGCAACAGAAAAGCACCAAATGACTGGTCCCTTGGCTGCAGTGGTGGGCTCCAGCAGGTTCGCACCTACTCTACAGAACCGGTTGTTAATGAGAGATAGGACATATAAAGTTTAAAAATAGCCATTTAAAAGTGGCTGCCAGATGGGCAGAGAACCGGTTGTTAATTTCTTTGAAGCCCATCACTGCTTGGCAGAAACGCGATGGTACATATATCAAAATGCTTAACTTTGAGGCCAGCCTTTGTAAGATTATTGAAAGTCCTGTGGATCTGGACAATGAAACAATATTTATCTTGTGTCTCCAAGAGGCTGTACATGTTCATGTACAAATAGTTAATATGATTAGAAAGCAAATGGTGCTAAACATTATTGTCCGAGACTGAGCCATGATTGTTCTATTCTCTTCAAACACACTCGGAAAAATTGTTACCCTATTGAAGAAATTCGGGATAGTACATAGTTACATGCTGCCAAAAGGTTCGTATTGAAATCTCCACTGGGTGTCCAGCATCCATTAAGAAGCATTTTAATATAAATGAATCAACAGGTTTTTCCACATACATCAGAATACCTCCAAATTATTGAGTCCCAATTTGCCAGTCTCCAAATCTCCCTCTGTACCTAAAGCAGATTTCAATGCTAGCCCAATCCTACCTTCTGCTGCAGTCTATAGGATGCAACTGTGCCAACAGAGCATATGTTGCATACTGTGGTGGGGGAGACAACCAGATGGCCAGTAAGAAGTAAGAAAAACGTAGTTTTATATTTTTAATCTGTGTGCTGTACTTGCACAAAGAAGGTTCATCAGACAAGATGGCTGTGACCTACCCCCAACCCACAGGCAATCGGCAGCTTTTCATCTTCTTCCCCCAACTTAACGAAAAGGGGCAGAAGGGTGTGAAAGGTAAGTATAGAAACAGGAATACTGCATGTGATACAGCTCTATCCATGCCTACTTAGAAGAAAGTCCCATTCAAAGTCCCTTCACCCCAGCAGTGTCTTTCCTAGTGGTTTCTTCTGGTGTTCTTTTGCATTTTTTTAAAGGTTGTGAGTGCTTTTGGGACAAGGACCCATTACCCATTAAGTTATTCATTTTCTCAGTAAGCCACTGTGTACTTTTTTGTTGAAAAGTGGTATATAAACTATTGATTCATTGTGTTCAGTGGGGCTTCTTCCACCGACAATGTAGCCCAAGCAGAGAGAGTCAGGAGGTAATGTAACGTTTTTTCTTTCCCTTTTTCTCCATTTGAACCTCTCCTTTCATTGTATTATCTACAGAATAGCTGCATATATGGTCTTGGCCTTGGGCACTTGATACCACTTGTTCCCCTCACTACTTAAGGGAACAGCGAGTGTGAAACAAGAGATTTGTAACAAAGTGACAGTGTATATCCAACAGATCTCCTAGATAATCTGATCTTCTGCTTAGATGACATGACATCATCTCATAACCTTTGAATACTAGAATGTTAGAGAAGAAGTCTAAAACTGAAAAGTAGCTTCATCATCATTTATGAATTATTAGATTCATTTTAGACACCTACCAAATACATCAACATACAGATGCATTGGTTTTCCAGGCTTCTCAGAAGCTCAGCATTACACAGACAAGCTCCATAAAGCTCCCGCCTGATCACAGATTACATGCAGGTCACAGATTAAGAACTCAATTGCCTCATCTTCACATTACAGTGCAGTGCTGGTACCTTACCTGGGCATCACACCAACTTTCCCATCCACTCACACCACTTCCCCACCAAGTGACACACATGCAGATACTTTGACCCAGGCTGCGATCCTATGCACACTTTTCTGGGAACAAGCTCCACTGAACTCAATGGGACTTACTTCAGAGTAGACCCGCTTAAGATCAGGCTGTCCACTATCAGAAGTGCTTCAGGGGCTTGCTGCCTTAGGCTACAATCCTAACGCCCAGTTGAGTCCTGGCACAAGTCCTGTGCTGACCTGGGGGTGTTGCAAAAGTGTTGTAAGGCACTCCTGTGCCACTTGGAGGTGGGACAGTACAAGGCCAGTGCACAGACATGCACCAGCCACCCCACATCACCACAGGGAACAAGTGGGCTGTGCCAGCCTAAAATGGCTAGGATTGTGTTCACCTCAGTGAAAACTGCTTGTGGTTCCTCAGAAAGAAGCAAAAGTGGTGTTATTTTGTGAAGTAAATAATTTTTCATATTTTGATCTTATTTTTTACTGCAATTTGATCAGAAATTCTTATTATTTCACATTGTGTGTTAGTCACTGGGGGGAAAAAACCCACTGCTGTTCATAAGAGATGGTGGAAATCAGATAAAAAGAACCAAATATGTGATGTTTCTTATAATAATCAAACCACTGAAAGTTTTTGGATTTTGAATCCATCCTGAGCGACAACAATTTCTTGAATGCCTTCTCTAATAGGAGAAGGAGCACCATGTTGGGACTTGTCCCTATAGTAAAAGGAAGACAGAATTTTTTCCGCCTTAAACAGTAGTTGCGACCAGAGGCTGTTGTGTTGCTCCTGCTGCTGTGTAAAGTCAAGCAGCACCTGTTCAATCTTTCATCTGCAGGCAATGATTTGTTCTTCTCTCAAGACGATTGAATGGTGCAACTCTATATAAAAGCTCCTAATGTGTTTCCTTCCCTTTCTGAAGAGCTAATCAGAAGTGCTCGTTCTCCCCTGTGGGACAGGGAGGAAGGCATGTGCTAGAGAAACAGGTTGGAACTGTTAAAATAATTGGCAGCCCTGGATTCTTGCAGATCTCATTGGCCTCCTGTTAAAATGGAAGCTTTTAACGTTTAATTATTTATTTCTGACTGAGCCATAAAATTGCCCCTTTATGACATTAGCAGTTGCAAGAGAGCAGGAGTTTTCCTCATTAAGAGGAGGCCATGGATCCCGAAACCTCTGGTTATATCATTGTGGGATAGGAGGCTTTGCCAATAAGGCTATTAAAGTGGCTGAGGACTCACACTGCAGTCTTAGGAGGTTGCTTCCCTGGTTACTTTGGTAATAAACAAGCAAACTTTCTCATAAGCTCCCGCTCAGGATTTGGGCTTGTAGTTAAAATGCATAGTTGCGCATGAACTGCAGCAATAGGGTGCACACCAATTAGGAAGTTGGCGGTCACAAACGTTTGCTGCAGGTATGAGCAGAAAAGCAACGGGAAAGCAATTCTGAAAGTGAAAGCCTAGGGTTGTTAAAACAGCCAGGGTGCAATTCTAGCCGAAACCGGCACAACTCATCAGTCTTCCTGTTCCTGTGGTGATGAAGGGAGGCAAGCGCATGTTTGTGCATAACCCTCTGGAAGTAATTGCACAGAAACGTCTTATGGCGCTTTGGTGACACCCCAGAATAGCACAAGACTTATGCTGGGGCTTAGGCTGGCCTAACTGGAGCTTAAGATTGCACCACCATTTGGTTTCTTTGGTGTCACCTGAAACCATTGGGCCTCTCAAAGACACACATGATATCGTCAAATAAAGTGAACTAAAACAAACCTTATTTAATGCCCCAGGCAAATTAGCAGAAGAATGTCTTGTTCCGTCTTCAACTGACACTATGGTGTCTTTGACAGCTTCAAGACACTAGTATGACAGACCAGGCAGAGAGTCAATATTGATTGTCTTAAAAAAAATCCCAATACACTCAGGCAGACAAGTGTACCTTTTCAACTGGTGTGTTTAATAATAGAAATCAATGCACATCTACTCAGACATAAGTCCCATATGTTCATTGGGGCTAACGACAAGAAAAGTGTGCAAAGGCAGAGGTCAGGGAGGTTGTCACTGCCCCAGCAGTGGTACCGGCAGAGACTAAAGAATCCCCTTCATTTACTTTGGAAGGATCCTGGGGGAAACCAGGGAGGAGGATCAAGGAGCCATGAGTGCGAATGAGGAAGGGGGAGTCAGTCATGGGAGGGAAGTGGAGGAGTGTGGTTGGAGAATCAGTGCTCTGCCCCAACCATGGCACTCAACCTCTGCAATTGGGTAGGCCCAAGGGAGCCAGGCTCTTTCCCACAGTTAAGAGACAAGCAGAAGGTGGCAGGGATGCTGACTGTTGAATTTCTATAACCAAACTGACAAAAAGAAACTGTGAAAAAACCCTACCTGTTCCAACATACCTGAAGCTTCCTGGTGATTTGTTACTGCACCAAGACCATGGAGGCGGAAGACAACTTTGGCACCCACTCCCCCTGACGTCTGGGGTTGGACATCAGACCCATGACTCCTAGAAGTGACATCATTTCTGGATCACTTCCCAGCATGATTCCTTTGTCCTTGGAAAGATTGTCACTCAAGAGGGCTCTGAAAAGCATTTTCAGATTTCTGAAAATGCTTCTGATTTTAAAACCAATCTGACTTTAACAAAAAACTTGTTGAGTCATTTTAGAGGTAATAGCCAGGGTCAGGAAACGCTCTGCCTTTCCTTACTCTAATAACGGCATGTCCTTGATCCAGGCTCAGGGAGGCAAGACCTTGCTTGTTTCCAATCCTTCCAGAATTTTCTGGGGTTTTGCTTACCTTCCCTCCCCCCACTAGGAAGATCACCACTGCCTTGTAGCTATACCCATCTATGGGAACGGCTTCAGGAGTCAACCTTGAAGCAAAATCCGGAGCCGGAGTCCCGGAAGCAGTTTGTGACTGTGTACAATCGCGTTCTGGGAACTCCTACGACACAGCTGGAACCAATCATATTGGCTCTGCTGTTCCATTGGACTATTTCAGTGACGTGGAGAGGGGGGATTTGATGTGGAGAGGGGGGATTAGACTGCTTGGGTAACAGTCTATCCTCCATATCAATCTACCCAGGCCATCATGCTCTGGAGAGGACACTCAGAGCACGATACTATGGTCTTTCAAAACTGAAGGATGCCAATGCCAATGATGAGGGAGATCACATCCCTTTCCCTGAAGTTGCTGCCTCACTTGCTGCTTTGAAGAGTCAGGTCCCTTTGCATAGGGTCCATACCTTTTTCATGGTTTTCTTATTGAGTCAACTCTGCAGCGTCTCCAGAGCTTGCCTTTTGTTAACTGAAAGCTACTCATGGTTGCAGCCTCACCTGCTGAGGCAGTTCTGCCTGCTGCCTCCCCAGCAACTGCCAATGCACAATCAATATCTTTTTCCCATTGGAAGCCTGCCATGTTTGCAGCCAGTTACTAGCCTCCCTCCTTCTGTGTGTTTGGGTGCATGCGCACGCATGTATGCATGTATGCATGCACGATACTTACTCATTGACTGCCAAAGGATGTTTGTTCCTGGCAAGAGCAGGACATTTCTTGCCCTCAGAAGGTCAAGCCCTCAGGGGGAAGCTCCCACTTCTCTCAGTTGGCAAGTGATGCTCAAACACATGCTGACACAGGAAATTGGCTGAAGGATGATTAGCAGCGCCAGAGTTGGGACTAGTGTGGCTTTTGCCACAAATACACCCCTGGATTGAACGGAATGTGTGCTTTGCAAATCCCGCGTGGGTTGAAACTTAACAAATATCACTCACAGATGCATTTTCTTATGCATCTACATGTCTGGACTGGGTTGAAGTTAAAGGAAAGCTATGAGAAACCATGGAAAAACCTTTTCTGCAACATAACTGATTGCAAGCTTCCCTTCTTATATACAGGCATCTCCCACTTTCTGAAGGATTGTTTTCTGATGGTTCTCCTGTTTTTACACTTTTTAATTATAATTTTTGTAATTTTTACCCTGGACTCAATCATTCAACACATGCTTCCATCTTTCAACCTCTATGATGGTCTAGAGCTCTAAAACTGTTTTTAAAAGCGTGATTTGCAGTGACCATTCATGCTGAGTCAAATCTGTGTATAAAAAACTATGTATAATGAGATTGAACCTGTAGTTGCCTGCCGGAAAACATTATCACAATTTTTTTTTGGTCCTGGAATAGCATAGTAGCCTCAAAATGGCATATGAACTATTCTGTAAATTCTGCAGAGCTGTCTTTTAACTAATCTCAAGATATACACAAAGTGATTTTAATGGAAAGGTCCTAAGTTTTGCCCCCTTTTTCCTTTTCAAAAAGCAGTTGTAGTTCTGGTAAGGTTTTCTTCCACACTAATTGCAGGTATGGGGGGAAAGGAATGTATTTAAGTTGAGGAATTGGCATGAGTGTGTGCAAAGAATTTATTTTTACTATAGTGCCGCTCCAGGAAAAATTTCCTGGGACATTTTTATGATCAAGCAATAAACTCCCTCTCTTATGTTGTGATAGTTGTCCAAACTTACCTGCAACTGTGTTTTTTTCTCTCCAGAAAGAAAATCAAGTCAGGAGTTTCAGAGCACAATCCTGTGCATACTTGCTCAGAAATAAGTCCTACTGAGTTATGTAACCAAGTGAATTATACTGAATAGAATTGCAGCCTCAATTACAGAACTCCCATATCATGTCTAGTTGTCCCTTGATAGTAGGGCCAAACTAAACAAGATGCAGATCTGTGATAAAACCTTCCCAAGTTTCACATGTTTAAAAATACATGAATAAAAACAGCCAGGAGGGGGCCTAAATTGAATGCAGGCTTACATAGAGTCTCCATGTGTCCCAAAAAACAGGGACAATCCCGATTTTGGGGGATTTTGCTCACATACTGCCAAATAGGACAGATGGTCCTGTCCCAGTTTTGTGGAAGAGAATTATGGCAACCCTAGGCTTACATCACTGGGAAGAAATGTTTAACTGTTTCTCTATACTCCCCCCCCCCTCAATTTAACTCTCCTTATCAGACTTGAGCTTCTGTGTATCCTTATGGCTGCAATCCTAAAGACACTTTCCTGGGAGTAAGACCCATTAAACACAATAGGTCTTACTTACTTTTAAGTAGGCATGGTTAGACGTGGATCTCTGGCATTGTACTTGTCTTTTTACATATTGGTTTTTATTTGGTTTCTACCAACTTGAGTTATAATATTTATAAATATTACCAACTTGAGTTATAATATTTATAAAGTATAAAAATCTAATAAATAAAATTTATTGTACGGTTGGTTGTTTTACTAGGTTTGTTACAATTTTATAACTTAAATTTTTTTTTGAGAGAGTATGATATTAGAACTCTATTGGAAAAAAAAGTGTTCTGAAAGGTCTGTTATCCTTTAAAGTAAAATGAATTTTGCTATTCAGATGGTTACTCTATATCATAAATGTTTTTAAAATGGAAAAAACAGTATTTGTTTTCCCATTTTTTCCTTTTTTAAAAGCAATGAAAAATCTTGGGAAGTATTTTTTGCAGGCATGACTCATTATTTTCAGCCATTTGGCTGTAATGGCTACTTGATATTTTAATAAGCGATGAAAGGTTTAGAAACAAGGTAACTTTTATGAACAAATATCACAAATAATGAGCAGATGACTCAAACCACATTTCACCAGCTGGCTTAAAAATGTGTAAGCCACAAACAATTTCTACAAAATGTATGAAACACATGCATCGATCATGTTGATCTGTATCTCTCTCAGTACCAACTTTTCTGTCTTTGCTGGGCTCTAGGAATGAGGTATATTTAAAGATTTCCTCAAGAATGCATATGTTACTATGATGACCTTGGAGATGGATGCAGAACCAGAGGACTCCTACATATTCATCTGTCCTCACAGTTTCCGAATGTTTAATGACAGGAGTTGTGGTTTGGCTTTCTCTTTCCTTAATTTTATTAAGGAAACTGTTGTAACAAACTGCTGCAGGTGTAACCAGCGTGGAAAAGAGAATGCTTCAGAGCAGCCAATACCCAACAGCAGAGAAAGCTAACATGGCCACCCAGTACAAAACACTGGGGCCCAGTCCAAACTAGTAACCCAAGCCAAATTAACATTTATGATATCAGAGCACTGTTATAAATGGCTATATTATGGTCTGCATAGCATGCTACTGGTGAGCATTTTAGATCTACCTTGCCAAAATGATGGTGGCATCAGGGGCCATCACAACTGCCAGCTATCTCCAGAAGTGCAGATAAACCAAAGTTGTTGGTGAGTGGTGGGTGTCTGGGACATGGAGAATTTCTGGTTAGGGAGGAGGGTTGCAGGGGGCAGGATCAGGGGGGCCTGTAACATGTGCTGGGATCTTACCCCCATTCCCACTGTCTTACTTTCCTTGAATTTGCGCTAAAAAACAGCTGCCTTAGATCTGAGCCAATAACACTTGCCTCAGCAGAGGGTACATTCTGTGCTGAAGCAGTGAGTTATGAGGGCCAGGATCAAACAGAGAGGATACTGTCCTATTCTATGTCATTCCCATCACAGTAAGGCTGTGTAACTGTGTGAGGAGTTGGTCTAGGTGTGGCTGGAAGAAAGTGTACAGTAGAACTTGGGTCAGGCAGGCATTAGGAACACATTTGTCTTTGCTTATCACAGTTCCAAATGTTTAACTTTTTGGCAATGTTCTCTTTGGATGCTATAAGGACGTGGTGCTCATGGATCCTGATGCTGGATCCTGAGGAACTGATACTGTCCCATCCATCTAGTTATTTTTCCATTGCCACCAGTCTTTAGCTTACCAGGATCTGGCCTATGCAAGCCTCTGTGGGATGCTTCTCTTCCAGTTTCTCAACATCTGAGTCTGCTCACGCTGTGGTAAACCAGCATTTAAAGCAGTGGCATCACTAGGGAGTGAGTCAGATGTGACTTGAGTGATGTGGGGACAGGGATGACATGCTAGGGGATGACCTCACAAGTAACCAAAATGGCTAAAATTGTGATATATGGGAACAATACCATCATTTTTTTACTGTATTCTTTACAGCAGAATACAGTGAAATAAACCGTTTTGAAGTATCTCTATTCTATCAAAAGGTACGGCCAAAAAACCAGCAGGGCCAGGCGATGGTACATCATCACCATGCCTATCATCCATGCTATTTCTCCACGCACTGCAAAGGAGGAGTTCCATAATGGGAGAAAGGCAACGAAGGAGACAAATCCTAGTGACACTGACTTAAGGAAGGAACAAATCAGAGTTGACACAACTTCATAAATGAAACTAAGCTGATTTACAAGGACAAATTTGGTAGTAACATGTATCTTAACTAGATCAATCATGCAGTTGAACAGTTCCTTCCCCTTTCAAATTGCTTTTGGGGGAAAACTCAAATCCAGATTGTCTTTCCTGCCTTTTATCAAACTTAAGGTTTTAGGGAAAAACTATACCTAGATTTATAAAAAAAACTGTTCATCTCACTGATGACAGGAGATCCTACATTTCCTTTCCTTTTCATAAAGAAGGCTCTCTCTCTTTCTATCTAACACACACACACACACAGAGAGAGAGAGAGAGAGAGAGAGAGAGAGAGAGAGAGAGAGAGTTATGTCTGTTATGACCATCTAGTGGCCAGTTCTTCACATAAGTTGTTTTTATCTGTAATAGATGTTCCAGGATGAATGCCAGGCTACAGCCTGTAGGAACATAGAACAGGAAGCCCTTCTCCAGCTAATCCCTAAATAGTGGGTAGGGCTGGCCTTAGGAGCTGCAGGTCCTAACTGAAAACTTTCCTTGCAGGTTCTCAGGTTCACAGCCAAGATCTTAAAGTTTTTTTTCTAAAACTTTTGTGACCCTCCCTCCTGCCCTGCATGGTGTCTGTGCTGGCCTAACTTGGGTTACGATTGCAGCCTATGAGCATTTACTCCCAGGAAAATATTTTAGGATTGCAGCCATCTCCCTTTTGGTTGAAATAAATCCTAAATGTGTTTAGTTTTCCTTATGGTCTCCATGACCGAAAGTGACTTTTGTAACCATATTCCCTTTCTTTTCCGACTTTTCTCCCCATCCAGCTTGTTTCCTGTTCTCAAACATTTGCAACAACGGTTAGGGCCTGTTCCCATGGATGCGAGAAGTTTATGGGACAAAGCAGGAGACACACATTTGTTGGGAATATGTATCTCCTGCTTTGTCCCATAAACTTCTCGCATCCATGGGAACAGTCCCTGATCCAGCCAATGGACCGTGTGCTCTTCTCATTACTGCTGGTTCTTTGCTAAACCTTGTGTGACATCCAGGTGAGCTTGCTATCCAGAGAAGAACATCTGGAAAAGCTCTTTTCTCCTCAGTGCTGACTTTGCCTTCATTCTCCAGTCAAGCTCCGAACAATTTTGTCCAATGCCACCCAGCCTGAAAAATCTCAAGAGATTTTGGGATGGATGTACAAATGTGGATGCTGCCCAACAGTCCACACAAAGAGAATACAAGTTGGTGAAAATGTGGATTATTTTCCCAGCATGGATGTGTGAGTACGAAGAGGCAACCTATGCAAATGCAATAATATGTTTGCTTGACTAAAATGATGAGGTGCACAGACAGAATATTGGATTTGGAACTAGAAGAAGTCAGCTGAAATCTCAGTTTAATCATGGACTTACTGTGTGGTCTTGGATTAGATACAATTAGCTGCTCTTCCTCATCTGTAAAATGGGAATAACATGAAAAAAAAATAAACTATAGGTTTTCAAAAACTTGCTGGACTTGGTATGTGTGTGAGGTGGCAAATATTCCATGTGGTTTACAATTAAAACAGAAACAATTCTGTCCTCAAATAATTGGAAACACATTGCATCTACAGCACTACCATATCTCCACCAACAATGTGTAAAGGTTGCAGTTGAAAACGTTCTGTTCTGTATCTCAGTCTATCTCATCTCTATTTGAGGGGATATTAGGGTCCGCTCCCCACCAAGTTTTAACAAACCAAAATGCTTACCCGGCTGGGGCACTTCTCTTTGGAGGAAAGGCTACAGCATTTGAGGTTCTTCAGTCTTGATCAGGGATGTCCAAACCCGGCCCAGGAACTGCAATCCAAAACATTGTTTCCTGGGAGTAAGACCTATTGAACACAATGAAGCTTACTTCTGAGTAGACATCGTTAGGATTGTGCTCTTAGTTGAGCCCTTCTTTATTTGGCAAATGCTGCAATCCTAAAAACACTTTTTTGGGAGTCAGATCCATTGAACACAATGGGACTTACTTCTGAGTAGATATGGTTGGGATTGTGCTCATAAACACCCAAATGGGGTGGATATGAGGAATGGCTTCAAGAAGGAGATGACTTACAGCATATCTTAAACCGGGGTCTCCAGATCTTTTGACAGGAGGGCCACATTATCTCTCTGAAATGGTGTTGGGGGTCAGAAAACTAATTTACCTTTCAAATTTGAATAAATTTACATAAATTTACATATAAGAATGTATTGGAGTGGTTAAAAGGCTTGGCCAAGGGCTCACTGCATGGGACTTGTGGAGACTACATTGAGGCTTGCCGAGGGCTGCATCTGGGCTGCACACCTGTCAAACTCTTCTATAAGATGAACATGGCACAAGCATCAGTTACTGTGATGCCAAAGTGAGAGATGGCAGAGGAGCCCCCTAAAATGTAGGGGGGGAAATAAACAAGGGAAATACAATAGAAAATCGCCCAGCATCTTTTCTGCCCTGTCCTCTTTTCTGCAGTGGAATCTAGAATACATAATACACCCTACACCCAAATGCAAGGCACCAATCCCATTAACTAAAGCCTCTGCTAAGGATACTGTAATTCAGATGACAAAGCAAGTTATATATGGTGAAAACTTTTGGATCTCATATCAGATCCACTTATGCTCTGAAGCTTAGAGTGAAAATGAACAGGCAAGAGGGGGCTATTTAAAAAAATAAAAAACTGTATTCTAAAAGTCGGTGTCTTAAAATACTCCTGGATCACAGGTACTCGATCTAGATCATAGTTATCCATATGGAGATAAATTGATCATCAATTGATGGGACCAAACTTGAAGACCAGCGGGAATAATCATAACAGCATTGTGGACAAGGAGTAGCAGCAAAAAGGAAATGCTGAAAGAGAGGAAACTCCAGAGACTGCTATAAGTGCTTGAATCCCAGTTAAGTTCGGAGTCTCCCACAAGTTTTGAAAGATCCTTGCAGGAGGGACTAGAGCAAAGCATTTTCAGGCAATAAACAAGCTCACTGTTTATAGCTATCGTGGTAGGAAAGAGGGGAGTCAACCAGAAGCAGTGTACTGTACAAGGGGAGTTTGCTAGAGTAGCTGCCAGGTACTTTTTGCAGCTCTCTCAGTGGAGCTCAGATCATATCCTCTACTGCTTAGTGTCATTGTCTGAGCCAGATTAAGCCCTGGCCTGGATTAACCACCACCCCACCAGCTACTCCTCCTCCCCTGTTAAATCATCTATTTGTTGAACGGAGGATCCAGCTATCCAGCTATGTTACGGACACCGATTTCTTCAATCTCCAACAATAATTGAATCCAGCTTTTTCTTAGGACTATCCCTTTTTGATTTCACAGAAGCTCTCCAATGTAAAGGACATACTTATCAAATCTCCTGGCAAGCATGGGTTGGAAATCACAAGAGCATGGGATTTCTCACGCTTCCTGCTTATGACTGGGTCGGGAAAAGATCCAATACCACCAATTCTCACAGTGCGTCAGCATACTCTTTTTGGAAGAAAGCCTTGCCAGAACTGTTATAGTTTATAGGGGCTTACTATAGGAATGGTTTGCCCAAGTGGCTTGGAGCGGCAGAGTGGGAGCAATGGCAAACTGGCAGCTTGCTAATGGGTTGGGGTACTGGTTATGGTGGGGACCAGTGGCAGCAAAATTTGCAAAATATTCCTGGGGGGGGGGGAAGAGAACGGTCTGTTGCTTCTGCTGCTCCCCATTGCCTCATGTTAAGTCAACCAGGGAATAAAAGCTTGATGGAGAGGCTGTCTGGAAGGTCCATTTTTACCAGCAGAAGCACTAGTGAAGAGCTGAGTGAGCAGTGGTTCCCAAACTGTAGGGCATGACCTGATTTTAGTACATTGCCATATGTAACCCAAGGATGATGGAAACATCAGAAAACAAATTGTGCAGGCCCTGATATTATTCAAAAATCATATTCAAAAATCATATAGAACCAAAAATCACGTAGAATTAAAGATCATATTATTCAAAAATCACATAGCAAATTACCTTGCTAAGAGTTCCTACAGTTTGCAAGTACTGTATGTGTAAATATAGGGAAACAAGTGTTTGGAGGTTGTCTGTGGTTATTATTACTTATGAAATATTATGTCTGTCTACATCTCCTTTTTTAAAAGTCTAATAAATCTAGGTGGGTTGTGATAGAGTATTGTTTTAAAACGTTGATCCCAGTGCTAAAATGTTTGGGAACCACTGGAGGACAGCATTTGGGCAGCAAAGTGGATGAGACTCCCAGGTAGGGTTTTCATAATTCTTTTTCCACAAAATTGGGACAGGACCTTCTGTCCTATTTGCCAGTATGTGATTGGGATTGTCCCTGTTTTTTTGGGACATATGGCAACACTACTCTTGGGACTGATCCCCAGTATGAGCACATATTTTGGTGGCACGGCTCTATTGACATTGCGGAGGTTAGATAGGTTCAGATTGCTATTAGGCATGTTTCCTAGTAACAACTCTTATGTGTCTATAAATTCTGGCAGCTACGGATAACTGACTGAATATTTCTGATATGGATGTTCTTTGGTAAGTACAGTTCCTGGGTTTTCAGCACAAGAATTAAGGCCAACTATTTGAATGCTCTGAGCAGCCATCAGTCATTCTCATTTTATCCCCAGTGCTCAGATTGTCATAAGTATTCATCCTGTTAAGAAACAGAAATGGGTTGCCTCAAAAAACCTTTTTCTATTATCTGTATTTGCATCACTCCCTTCTATATGGAACATCCTGAATGTTGACTTTGCCCTTTTCTCTTATTTTCCCTTTACACAGATGAGTGTATCTTTCCAAACAGAAAAAGGATCATTGACATTTTGCAGAATGAAAGAATGTTTCATGCAAACTATGGTTGAAAAGTTCTTCAAATGTTCTTGTGACTGTAGCCATTTTCTAGTCTTTTTTAACTTCTCAGAAATCTCCTTTAAATTGTGCTACACTAAGAACTACCTTACTAAGACCTAACAAGACACTTATGGTGCAGTCCTAACAAATGTAGGCTGGCCTAACTCACATGGCATATATTTCCGTGATGGTGTGGGGAGGTCAGCATATCCCTGTGCAGTGGCCTAACCATCCAATGAGTGGGGCAGAAGTGCTGTATGGAACTTGGAGGTGTATGTGACACTTGGAGCAGTTATGGAGGTGTATGTGACTTAGTACAGTACAGGACTTAAGCCAGGGCTTATGTATGCCTAACTCTAACAGCACAAGCCTAACCATGTCTACTCAAAAGTAAGCCCCATTGTGTTCAATGGGTCATACTTCCAGGAAAGTGTCTTTAGGATTGCAGCCTAAGTTAGGATTGCAGCAATAATATCCTAAGACCCTTCTTACTGTACCCGTGTGCCATCTTGAAAGGTGATCTCATCTAAAAAACGCATCTTGCTTCTGACCTGTTGTCAGGATTTCCTGGGGATAGAACTGGAAACCCATGACTCTGCGTATCGCTATCCCTGTCTTCAACTACAGATTGGAGCCTTTTCTAGGTAGTGAAATGATCCTAGTTTCCAAGGTGTCTCTGCTTTTTCATGTTGGCCAATCAGCTCCCCTCACTAGAAAAATGCAAAAGAAATACAAATAAAAGCTTGGATTTTTCCTGGGTACTTTGGCAGAGATCCAACTGGCTCCAATTTAATGGCTCTGCTTGGACTCCCTTGAACTGCCAATTGAGGCCAGGATGGCATTTATGCCAGAACTTATTCCAGACTAACTGGGGGTTAGGACTGTCAGTTATTTATTGCTATCACTTAGTAGGGCCCAGCAGGTGAAATCCCTTCATTTGCTACAAGATTTTGTTATGTGCCACAAACATGGCTAAGCCCCTCATCTTGTTTGTTTGTTGCTTTTCAGAAGGGATTGAAGGGTGGCAAGAATCAAAATGATCTGACCAGTGTCTACCTGGCACTTATTTCTCTTACTTCACATTTCTCATATTCCACCCCATCAAGTGAATCATAGGAACCCGAGAGTGAAAAGGTCATGAAGGTCATGCAGTCCGTTACATTTGCCAGTATGGGTTTGTTGTTCCTTGCACGTTGGTTTGGCCAGTCCAACCTTCAGTGACTCAACCTGTGGGGTTTCCATCACTTCCCTTGGGGAGATTATTCCACAGGACTCCTGGACCTCACAGTTAGGAATATTTTCCTTTGCTCACTTTCATCCTGTTTCTCTCATTCAGCAACTCCCTGAGTGACGGGGCTTCTTTTTTGGATGATCATCAGAGAATTACATGGTGTTCCCTTGTCCTCCAGCTAAACGGAAGAGGGCCAGAGACAATAATTTCTCTTTTTCAAACCTTATGTTGATAACGTCTTTATTTAATAACAAATCCAAAATAAAACAAGTGTTAAATCAAAATTAAAATGGGGAGAAAAGAAACACAAGCTTGCTCTCTCTCAAATAGGGTAGCACTTTTGCCAGATTTGATCTCCAATTTACAAAACTAAGAGAACTTCACAAATGAAAGGCTATAACAGAATTATTGGCAGAAATATGAGGGATTCAGGCCTAGTCTATGCAACTGGAGATAGATGATAAAACTGTTCCTAGACTTGACAGTGCCAGACTGCTTGTGGGGAATTACATGATTGATTGCTTTCTTATATTTTAAAAACAAAAAAAACATAGAAAACTAGATGGCAGGAAGGGATCAAGCTTTGGTTTCTCTTTGACATTCTAGTTTTCTGTGTACAGGGAGTTTTTTAAATATGGAAAAAATTCAGTGACGTTCCTCCTCCTTCAACTTAAAGTGATACAGTCAAGAAATAGTTTTTTCCCCCATTTCTTATGTTGCGTCAACCAGGTCTTTGCTGGAGGTGGGATTCAGTGGGGTTCATACCATTTCTGTGAATGAAGAAAATGGAAAAGAAGAGCTGCTAGATTTTGATGGCTATGGATCTTTGAAAAAATAAAAATAAAAGCTTGTAAAGGTTAAGAGTTGCTGCTTCATTGGATTTTACGATGCTAGAAAGTGCAGGAGAATTTGAGGCATCTGAAGCTTTCTGGAGCACATTGGAGCAGAAAATGTTTCTAAAGTTGTAGGAGTGGGAAAGGATGCATTGTGAGAAATTAGGGAATTTGTATAGCTGTCTCTCCATATTTGGGGGTATCTGTTCCAGCCCCTTCCCTGCTGATAACGGTAAACACGGATATGAGAAACCCTATCTCCATGCACCCGGCAGTAGCCCCACATGTTAACATTTAAATATTTACAGAGACAAAGGGCAAAATCCAGAGTAACTATGGGGAGTCCTTGCTCCGGTATAAGAACAACTTACTCTGGATTCCAATATAAATTTCCCATAGGTTTTTACTAGGTGGTGCAGTAACTACGGGTGCACGTAAAGTCTCTTACATGCTCCCGCAGTTACTCTGGATTTGGGGGAAAGTCTTTTTTTACAGTTAATTGCTTGCCATTAATGTTTGATCTCATCTCTTCAAGCATTCAGGCTGCCTGCAGCCTGCCTGCATGATGCGCTATAAATATGCATGCTTATAATGTCAAGTAAAAGAAAGAAACTCTGCTCCAGTAATCATCCAGACAGTGTTCATGGGTATTGGGGAGTGCACCTTGATCTGCAGATAGCTGAATCCATGAACACTGGATACAGCAGTACTTAGGTTCTTATGCTGCCGCAATGCTTGGCTGCATTCTTTCATAAAACAAGAATCTGGGTGCCCTGTCCTAACCCCTCATTTGCTGCCTTATATAATGATATCATAGTGTATGATAAATGAAACAAGCTGTACAAAAGAAGTTCAATCAAGAACACACACATGATTGGTTTCTCCATCTCAGTTTGTGTTACAAGTTTTCATTATTTGCTCAGGTGGACTTGTGAAGATATCCAAAAGCCTGACTGTGGTGGGAGATCAGTTTCCTCCTCAGCAAGAGGCCTGGTGTGTGCTTTGGCACCCTTGGAAACGCTGCAGGAGTCGGTATGTCAGTCAGTTGTGATGAATGTGTCAGAGATGACAAAGTGGGAGGCAAAATTCAGCCTGTCCAACTTGGATAGAAAACTGCATAGCAAGTGCTGGAGAAAAGAAAGGGAAAAAGAAGGAATCAAAGTATAGTGTTGAGGAGCTGAGTAGACGGTAGGGGGACAGGCTAGGAGTGGGGACTTCTGGACTTTGGGTTGCTGGTTATGGAAAGTCACCTTAACTGCTCCATCTCAAAGGGCTTAATTTGACTTTAGGATATGAGCAGAACATGTTGTTTAGGTTATTAGGACATAGAACCTGTTGTTAATTTATTTTAATCCTACCACTACCTCCAGCTTGTGGCATAGGTTAGGAATCTGTGCTATGTGGAGTTGGAGAAGATTTTGTAGTACTCCTCTCCAACAACAAAATCCATTTTAATTAAGTAGATAGATAAAAAGCTATTATTTAGAGAAACTATGCTGGGGCAAAGAGTCATGATTATTCTGTCCCTGCTAAATATAAGAGCGGCACCATGTCTTTACCCAGTTAGTACAGGTATTTTGATATATGGTATTTTGATATATGGAAATGATATAAGGAAATCAAATCCATACCGTATCATAATTACATCTTATTGGCTCTCAATCAGTCTCATGGGAAAGTTTTGAGTTAAGAACTATGTGAGCAGGCACAGAGGAGAGCAAGGACCCTGGTAAGGACATGGCTGGTTCTTCAGAGGAGTCAGCCTTAGAAGCTGCAGACTTGTAGGGTGCAACCCCAACCTAGGCCGGCACAACTCATTGGTCTCCCCATTCCTGTGGTGATGTAGGGAGGCAAGCTCATATCTGCGCATATCTGGGCAAACCCTTCTCCAGGACTGGTTGGGAAGTGTCCAGAACTTTTGCCAAGGCTCAGGCTGGCCTGAGGTTAGGATTGCAGCCTAAGGGTTGTAGAAATCTTCGTTGGTGGACCCAATCTCCAGCTCCATGTCAGGGATCTGGATTTAACACTTGTCCAGGTGGCTTTTTCTCCTCAGGCTCTGAATCTGAGCTGCTGCTTAGAGAGGAAGTCATGACAGATGAGATATGGGAGCACAATGAATTTGGGGATGACATTAATTAAAAAGAAGTGAAGTGTAAGGGTTTGGGGAAGAAAATTAATAGGGGGTGAGCTCTGTTGGGGGATTAATTTGGATGTGGAAATTAACTGAAGGGAAATAGACATCAAGGGTTTGATGTTTCAGCCTCGGGCCTCAACTCTGCCTTGTATTCAATTTGGGGCCTTGGGCAAGTCACCTGCTTCTCATCCTCACTTGTATGCCTTCCATAAGAAGGATGTTGCAGCAATAAATGTGAGCTCAAATTGGTGGCTAAGTGTTTGGGACTCAGGGAAAAACTTGTCTTCCTAGTTTGTGAATATTTTGTTTGCATGTGCTCTAAATGGGCTGTAGGTGGCGCAAGAGGTTAAGACGCTGTGCCTGTTAACCAGCAGGCCAGGGTTCAAGACCCGGGTTGGCCCCACAAGACAGGGTGAGCTCCTGTCCTTAGCCCAGCTCTGCAACACCAGCTGGATCCAATCGTATTGGCTCTGCCTTTCCATTGGACTAATTCAGTGGTGTGGAGAGGGGAGATTTGCTGCTTGGGTAACAGCCTATCCTCCATAACAATCCAACCCAGGCTTTTATGCTTCGCATACAGCGTATGCAGCGCTGAACATGATACCATAGTCTTTTAAGACTGACGGAGGCCTGCTCTATTATACTTTGAGGATGCACTCTTAAACCCCAGTTAGGCCAGCATAAGTCCTGTGCGTGAGGCACTTCTGCACCACTCTTGGGGTTGTGTGTTGGGGTTTGGGCCAATGCAAAGACATGTGCTGGCCTCCCAACACCATAATGGGAATGGGGATACCAGAGAGTTGTGCTGGCCTAAATTGGATTGAATCCTAAGAGGACTGAGTACCCTAGAGTAGAATAGTAGAGGAATAATAGTGGAGTTAGAAATGAAGAGGGTTTCAGTTCACCAGGTGAAGGAGGGATTTGACAAGCTGCCTCTTCCCCCCCCCTTTGTGTGTGTATGTATGTGTGTGTTTGTGTGTGTAAAAGAGAGGGGGAAGCTAGGCTTTCCTTTTAGTATTTTCTTCTGTTTTTATTTTTTGTTATTTTTTATTTTAATGACACTCTGCATTTCCCATACCTAAGTTGATTACAACTTTACTAAAACAATAAGATACATGACATCTGTAGATTAAAAAGCAAAGATAAGAAAACTGCAGTGCTATGGCAGAAAATTTTGAAGGGGGGATCTTGCTCCATAATACATAGGCTAAAATGAAGGTGTCAAATTGCAGTGTATATTATTACCCTAACACCATCTGGCTACAGCATGAGAAGCAGTTGAAGTATGAATGCCACTGAACTGATCTTTCTTTGCAGATCTCTTTGGCCACTGCCATAGCAAAAGGCAGTTGCTTGTTAAATGTCCTAACTCTCTCTCTCTCTCTCTCTCTCAGATGGCACTCTCCATCTCTCTGTGTGCGCGCATGTCTCTTTCAGTTTTTATGTGCACTGCTCTCTGTGTTTGCAGTATACCATCTGTGGTGAGGTCATTGGTGCTGGTCAGCCGAGTGCATTTGCAGCAGAAGTGCTGTGTACTCAGGTGCAACTTTCTCCTCTGAAGTAATCTGTCAGCCCTCAGCCAAGTCCCTCGCTGAGGGGAACTGCTCTTCTCTTCTATAACACCTTGGTGTTATTCCGTTCTCATGAGGCCAAGCAATAGGCAAGTCAAAAGTGCACAAACATGGAATGAATTATCTCTGTTGAAGTGTTATTCAATTATACCCAGAATGTCTCCCCTTTCTTCCTTGGGGCTTTCTTACCCTTAAGGGATCTCTCTCTCTCTCTCTTTCACTCACTCTCTCTCTCTCTCTCTCTCTCTCTCTCTCTCTCTCTCTGCAGGCCATCCTGAACTCGAAAATAGTTAGAGGAAAAAGCGTTAAAAGTCTCTCTCTCTCTCTCTCTCTCTCTCTCTCACACACACACACACACACACACACACACACACACAAACTTTTAAAGACATCATAGTTAATTTCTTGCAGAGGACATATAAAAGATGTGACGGATGGGTTTTCCTACTACTCCTCCAAACAGGAGTGGAATCAGTGGAACTGTTCAGCCTGGGACCCCCTTTCAAATTTAAAAATCTGTCCATGATCCCCGTCAAACTCAAATGTTCTTCCCTGTCTATTCGGAAGTAAGTCCCACTGTATTCAATGAAACTTACTCCCAGGAATGCCCTGTGCCAGATTCCACGATGTTGGATCCCACCCTCTCGCAATGCCCCTGACCCAAGGTCACATCCGCCTAAGGGGGTCCCAACCATAACTTTGAAGACCTCTGCAGTAAATAAACCCATCAATCCCTATCTTAAAAACTTCTGATCTGCTTGGTCTCAGAGTAACCCACTGCAACTGTCTATTAAAGAAGAAAAACTGTTTTGGGGGATTGCAATGAAGCATTTAAAATTCCTTGCGCAATCCAACTTCACCACTGCCAGGGCCCTCCAATTAGAATCTCCAGCCTACGATGTTATACAAGTGTTAATTAGCTTGCACCAAGAGCCACCCAGAAAGACCATTTCAAGAGTCAGGGTGGGAGCTATTTGTCGAATGATAACACCACATGACTGAAATAGTGCTAAGGTTGCATCACTCTTTCCATTATGAATCCCAAGTCTGCTTGGGCTGAGAGACTTTAGCAGCCCGAGAATGACAGATACGTATTTCTTTTCAAATACTGTGTGAAATATCTGGAAGCCATTGGAATCCCAGAGTGGTAGGCAACCAGAAAGGTTGGGGCTTTATTTCTGTATGCCCAAACCTGGTCATTTTCTTAGGAGATCAATTAATCACAATAGATTAATCTTAATCTCTTAGAATAAAAGGATCTCCTAGGATAAAAGTAGAACATTAAACATGCTGAAATATGTAAACATATATTCTGTACTGGGTTTCTGCGTAGAACTAACAGCTGCAGAGGATTCAGTTTGACACTGCAAAGTGTAGAGAAGGAAGTTTGACCTAGAATCTGCCATCCTGGAATCTGGAACCGGGCTTTCCAAGAAATAAGGCTGCAATCATAATCTTCAGTAAGACCAGTCTAAGCCCTGGCATAAATCCTGTGGTGACCTGGAGGTGTCACAAAAGTGCTGGAAGGCACTTTGCCCACTTCTATCGGGTTAGGCCAGCTAGGATTGGGCTAACACATTAGCACATTTCATTCCAAATATCATAGTACTGGCCATTGGAAAATGTACGCTTGCCAGAAAGCCTTGGACATTTGATATACTAACAATACTGTGCACATAATGAAAAATCACTAGGCCAATAAAATAATTATGTTTAGACAGTGTGGATTACACATATTTGTACATCTGTGTGCACTGCACACATGCTCACACACTAAAATGAATAGTGGGGGGTCCTCAATGCATAGTCTGCCTTTGAATTAGTCCAAAACAAATGAAAGAGGGAATCTTAAAGGGGGATTAAAGATTTATAGTAGTGGTGAGGAGGAGGGTCTCCAGAGACAATGGCTAATAATCCAGTTTAGTGAAGGGGGGAGTTAGAAAACTGCATACTAATCACTAAAGAACAGGTCATAGGATCAGACCTCCCTGAAAGTAGGTTATCCCACATCTGCCTATCAAGGGTGGGATGGAAGAATTCCCTGAGCTTTGTAAGCACCAGGTTTTGTCCACAAGTGGAGACAAGATATTCCACTAGATGGTCTGGTTTGGCTTGACTAATGTAGCTTATATCATAATCATACTATTAACACTCATTTTTTTCTTTGTTATTATAGGCTCGGGAAAATCCAGTGCTGGTGCTCCTTTCCTTTCATCTCCCCCTATAGAGTCCATTGAATCCAGCAGCACCACACAAAGAAAGCCAGGTGCAGAGGGACCCTCTTCAAAAGTCTTCCTTCCCATTATGTGGAGAATCCTCTTCCCACCCCCTCTCAAAAAAACCCACTAACCAACACTAGGTAGCCAAGAGTCCAGCAAGACTGGGATAAGACTGATTATATTAAAACGATCAAGTGTTAAAATATAGAAAATGTTTAAGTGTTTGTGTCCAATCCTATTCCCATCAGCCCAGATCACGCAGTGCCACAGACAATCTGGGATAGGTAAGTAAAAATGTTTTATCCATAACTGGTCAACACTGGGTTTCCTTGGAGCTACCTAAGGAGAGTCCAGGGGATATGTCCAGGCTATGAAAGGGGAATAGGATTTGCTGTGCACTGCATCTGCTGAGATTCACCTCTTTAACCCCTCAATTTTTTACAATCTGTCTCTGCTGCTGCCTTACCTTCTCTGATGTGGCCGAGGTACGCTGTCAGCAGACACATGGAACCTATAGCTGTTTGTGACAGTGCACCTGGAAAGTCCAGCAATGACACACCTTTTGTGCCACCATAATTGGACATGGATTGCAAGTCCCTTCCTCCAGGGTTGCCCTGCTAACCTGGCTTCTCCTCCTCCCTGGGAGGAGCCCAAGTGTCTCTGATCCGACTACATAAAGGACCAGACTGTGTCTGTGATTGGCATTATACAAGGAGGAAGAGTAAAACAAGCAGGCTTCAAAATTGATTTGAACTTTGGCAGCGTCCAGTTGCAGATTTTAGCAAAAAGTATGTACAAGTAGGAGAATCCAGGCAAATTTAAAAGCAAAATAATTCCCTAACAGGCCTAAATTTTACTGTCCCTTAACTGTACTTACTTTGGTATCAGCTTAAAGGGTTCATTGTACCTCTTTGATCTCCAGGGAGGCGAGTGAGAACTTGACCACACACAGATGCGTTCCCTGAGCTAGCCAAGTTGGAACACACACAAACATCCTTAGGCTTGACCTTAAGAAGCCTAGGGTTGATGATATCATTGGTTTGTCCATTTAGATGGTTTAAGACCATATGCACATCTCCACCTATCCTCTGACCTGGGCAGGAGGGCTTGGTTGCCAGCCAATGGGATGACTCATGCCAATTCTAGTAAGGTATTCTGGCTAGGACCTGTATTCTTCAGGAAACCAGACTATGAAAAAAGGGAATATACAAAATAATGGGTCTGCTGGCCGTTAAATTTTTCTGAAATGATGCTGCTTTCAAAGTGTCTCATGGAAGGAGCAAAGGACCTCAGTCATCACACATGGAAGCCTGGATGTGATGAAATTAATTATGAGCTGCTTTTCCGATGCATGAGTCATCCTCATTCAGTTCAAGGTGGATGGCTGGCTGAGTAGAAACTTGACATTCCTCCATGTTCTGTCTCCTAGATTTCATTGTGCTGTTTTGGTGTATAAACTTTAAATTGGCTTGCAGTGGTCTTACTAGTGGTGTCACTGGTGGTATCACACAGTGCAGAAGGCCAGTGCATCACCTGTATGATGGTCTTTCTCCCATGTGGTGGGCAGACAATGTCTTGGGCAGTGTGCATGGTGATGCTCTATTGCTCTATTTCAACATGGCTGATTTCACTGTATTCTGCACAAAATTACACATCAAATGTGATAATTTTATTCAAAAATACCAAGATTTTTAAAAAATGGTCAGTAGTGGTTCCACCCCTTTATACGACACCCAATGCATCTCCCCCACATTACCCAAATACACAACTGCTGTCTTGATTAAAATAAAAAAGAGACATCTTTTGAGTTTCAATTGTACATGTCAGTGGGATTAGGCTTTAAGTGGTAAGGACTTTACTTGCTTTTTGCTAAATGCTACAGGGTCTAGTTCCCTTTCAAACTGTTTCATTCTTTCACATTTATTGTTGTTGAATCCATGACATACTAGTATCTCCTGCACTGTATACAGCATGTGTGAAAGCAAGTGCACACATGTAGTGGAAATATGGATGGGAATCCAATTTGCCTAAGAATGTGAAATTTCTTTTTACAGCGTCCAGTCCTAACTGGGCTTTGCAATATCATAAGCCAAGTATTACTGAATACGTGCAGTTATAACCCTCATATAAACCCCTGTTAACTGGGCAAGAGGCTCTCTCTCAAGTGAGTATTCCTCTTTTATTTAGCAAGGGAAGAATAACTGGCCTTCCTCTCCCCAGAGCCTGAATCATTTTTCCTATTGGGTTTTAGGAAGGAGTGTTTGGAGAAGGTAACATGGTTTCTGGAGTGCGGATTCATTGGTGCTTATCCTGAAAGCTTCCAGCAATATATGTCAACTGCTATAATGTAGACAGGGTGACCAGATGCCCAAACATCAAAAGGAGGACAAGGTCTTGGATTCTCTCAGCCTGGCCTTTCTGGCAGACAATGGCATGTTTGCCAACTCATGAGTAAAACCACAATAGTGGGCACTTTCACATTCCCATAGAGCTCAATGCATATTTTTAGTTTTAGTTTTTTGGTCATAACATTTGATAGGAAGGAGATATTTCAAAATCGAGTTCTGCATTGGAGTCTGCTCTTCAGTACAAATCCAATGACATGTGACATGATGAGGGTATTGCACACCATTGCAAAGTTCCAAAATGAAGCCAAAAGGGAGGACAATGAAGCCCTTTTGAAGGATACGCAGACAGTAGTTTAAAAAAAGGGGACAAATCTGGAAATTTTGGGTCATATGACAGCACATTTCTAATCCCTGGTTAGGCCAGTACAATTTCTGGCACACATTCCATGCCAGTCTGGAGGTGTCTCAAAAGTGTCATAAGGCACTTCTGCACCACCACCCCTGGGACAGGGGGAGAGTGAGGCCAGTGCACAGACATCTGATGGCCTCCCAACACCACCATGGGAACAGGGAGATGGGATTCCCCCCTTTTATTATGTAAATTAAACCACACCAACAAAACTTACAAAAGAAAGCTAAATACAAGGCTACATAGATATGCAGAATTGACCATTGCTTTAAAAAGACAAACAAGAATTATACATGACCACCTTATCTTAATCTCTATATCTCTTATACTATTATATTGAGAAATTTAATCTTATACTGTATTGTTACATTCCAAAATTATGATTAAAAAATATGTAATCGTATACTATTATATTCTAAAATTGGGAAAATAATTGCCTCCTCTTCCTTAGCAGTTCACCAACCATTTGCTCTGCTAGAGGCAAATTTAATTAAGTAAAAAAATGAAAATTGTGTCCCTTATTGGTTAGGGAAACTGTCCTGTGGCAAAGCGGAATGGTTTTTATCTTCCAGCTAAATAGAAGAGGAGCACTTAGAAGTGCCAGTTTACCCAGTTAGCATAGGTTAGTATACTATATGTATATGGAATGATAACTGATTCATATTAACACCTTATTAGTTCCATACAGTACCAGAATTACATCTTATGGGCTTTCAAATTACAAAATTATGTAATATTAAAATTACATCTATGGGCTTTACAAATCAGTAACTTGGGATAGTTTGAGGTTCTTCACCCAGGAGTGGCACATAAATATATCACAACACTTTTGTGACACTCCCAGGCTGGCATGGGACTTGTGTTGGGCCCAACTGGAGTTAGGATTGCAGCCTTAGCCTCTTCACAACCCACAGGCATGTATAACTCTTTGCCTTGCTGCAACTAGGCTTTCATTAATTCTGTGAGAGAAACTGCTCCAAATGCTATATAGTTCACAGCAGAGCCATTACTTTCCCCTAAAGACGTCAGTCATGAAACATTTCCTCTTCTGAGGTGCTCACTCTCATAGTCTTCTCTGGTGGATTTAAACACAGGTATGTGTGACTTGGAGTATAGATATTTACACGGCATGACCTTTATCTTGACCACCCTTTGACCAGGGGATTAGGTAAGTACACAGTAATCATTTCTTCCAACTTCCTCTGACGAGCAATCGAGAAAGAAGTTTGCTTTTTCTGGGAAATGGTCAGCTCTATGAATCTTGGATTAAGAGTCATTGGGAGTGTATTTCCCAAGGGATGGCTGGATCACATCCTGCCCGACATGCCATGGAAATTGGCAAGGTTTGCAGTATTTGAGGCAAATGCCATAGTTTCACCTTCTGAGGACTGTTTTATTTTTCATCCGAGAACTGTTTGCAAATCCACGTTAGATGTATTGGAAATAGGTAGCATTAGCATTTCTCTCTCTCTCTCTCCTCAAGATTGCACATACTTTCCCAAAGATTAAATGATGCATGCATTTCGAGTGTGGAAGGTGAGACAGCATTGCCCCCTAGTTTTCAGTGGAAATGCATCACAACTGCCTTGCCTGTTTACTCCTGAGGTGACTCTCCCTATGTCCAAGGATGTTTTCTTGACATTTGCTTTCTCATAGGAGAGTAAGGAGAGCTTCAGAGTATGGAGAACCTCCTCAGGTATAAGTGAGTGGGATGGCTGAGATGCTTTCCCATGGACTATGATGGGGTGGTTCTGCCTCATCTACCACTCCTGCACTGCATTTCCCTCCTTTTCCTGCAGATGCAGATTGTCCCTTGTGCTTTTGAAGAGGTGCAAAAGTGCAGAGATGCCAAAAGCCAGTTGTTTTTACCTATATACACTTTGGCTTCTATACAAACCTCTGGAATGGAACAAATATTTTGGGAATTTACAGCCCAATCCTAAATAATTCCTCCTTCCCAACCCATGCAGCTGCTGACTGTATCCTGTGGGACAGCAGACATGGAGGAAAAATTCAAACCCCACATTAACTGTTGGATATAGTTTGATAAGACTTCAGGCCTCTTCAACCTGGCATGGTAATGAGAGGGATGGGGGTTTTTAATTGATATTAACACTCCTCTGCAAGTCTCAGAGGTTCAGTCCACCTCATCTGAAGCTTCAGTGGCACTATTTCAAATATATGCCATTTCCATAAGTGGAAAGTGTACCTTTCTAGGGGTGGGATCCCTCTTACTTTTTTATATATACTGCATAGACAGATTTTAGAACTTTATATACAGAACTGATTTTTCAACATAGTTTATCAGGTCTAGAGTACTGTGGTGTCTCTAGGGCAGGAGACCATTGTAGCATAACCTGGGGCAGAAGGCATGAGTATGCCCCAATGATGGAACTTCTCCTGCGCCCTGATAATGGACCTTCTCCTATGATGAACAACAACTCAGGGCAGAGTTGGGCATGACAATGCTCTTTCACCCTTCCTCTGCTGGTTTATTTTTGGCAATACCTTTTAATATTTCAAAGCTTTTTTATTGCATTCTGCTGTAAATTAAACATTGAATGGTATATAACATTACAGTATTATTCCTAAAAACTTCAGTTCTAGCAATTTTGGTCATTAGCTCAGTCACCCCCTCCATTGTGTGTCATCTCCATGGACGGGGTTCAGGGGACATGGGAAGTGGGCTCGGACTTGGCAGTTATGCTTGATCCTAGCATCACTTCTTGGGAAGCCCCTGGAGCAGCCACCTCTAGAAGTGGCTTAGGTATGAGTAAACCCTTTAGGACTACTGTAGCCCTTCCATGAGGAAAGAGACAAGACTCCTCTTTCCTGCAGTGCTATGGCAGCTGCTCCATAACTTGCACTGGATACAGCACAGGTATTCCCCCCCCCCCCCACCTGTTCTAATGCTGCCTGTCTCACTGATCATTTTTGAGTTAAAGAACTAACTGTACTGTTTGTTACATGAGAGTCATTTTTGATTTCTGGCTTTTTGGCCATGACTTTTGATAGAATGGAGATAACTCCAGTTTTTTTATTGCATTCTTCTGTAGATTACTTATATAACATATGGCATTATTCCTCTATACTTTGATTTTAGCCATTTTGATCACCAGCAATGTCACTTCCTGTGCATGTCACCCACCATGAGCATCACCTAGTGTAGGCTGAACCCCCTGCAGCCCCCTAGCAAGGCCACTGATGGAGCAAGTGGCAGATTCTGAGATTCTGAGGTATGACATAGCGTAATTACTTTGAACTTTCTACCCCATTAAAAAAATTCCCTTTTCTGCATTCTGCAAGGATTATTTTGGCTTTATTCCACATTAACTCTTTACTCTTCTTGATAACTTTTTTCTTGTTAAATTAAAAAGCCTATTATATATTATTAATCTTTTGATATCTAAAAGAAGCATCAACCTTAGAAATACCACATTCAAAATTTCACTTTGAATGTGGACAAAATATAAGTTTTGAGGATTTAAATTTTTCCCCACTACCAATCCCCCAACAAACTGGGCTTCTTTTCCAAAAGCAGAAAGCAAGTGGGGGTGGTGGACTAGAATGTCAGCTGTGCCAAATTTGCCTCTATGTTGATTTCCTGCAGGCATTTGTAGCCCACCATCCCACCAGAGGTTGAGAGCAATT
The DNA here is from genome assembly GCA_030015325.1 of Cryptoblepharus egeriae. Classification (NCBI taxonomy): domain Eukaryota; kingdom Metazoa; phylum Chordata; class Lepidosauria; order Squamata; family Scincidae; genus Cryptoblepharus; species Cryptoblepharus egeriae. The sequence goes on along the minus strand of JAREYC010000001.1, from coordinate 61,299,211 downwards.
AATAAATCCTGATGCGTCACACAGATGTTTTCCTCTGGGCCCCAGGGCTACAACTCCAGATGGCCACCATGTGCTCAACAATCCCATGCTATCTCCTTGCATGGTCCAGGGGTGGAGATGATATTTAATTAGGTTTAATGCCTAATTTAGGCAGGTGCAATCAGATGAGATGATGATTACTATGGCCGGGTAGTGACATTGCTCTCTAGCTTTGTTGCAGTAGTATTGTTAGCATTATTGTTGCAGTAGTATTGTTAGTTAGTGGTATTGTTAGCTGAAATGTACCTGATTTTATCCTCCCCACCACCACCATCATGTATGCACACATGCTAAAAAATACTGAGTGGTGTCCATATCATGCTTCTAGTACGCAAAGAAACACAGATGTTTTTTCTCCGAAAGAGTCTGATTAGATTAAGAGACAGCTTAGAGCCAGAAATTTGGCAGATGTGTTGCAGGATTTTGCTCTCTGAGCTATAATTGCAGCTGTAAGGTTGATAAGAAATTCCATCCTATATCATCTATCCAGTATTTTATTTGACACATAACAGATAATGATAGAGACAGATTGTATTTTAAGGAAGGGGGCAGAGTTAAGACTGAGGTTTCAAAAGCATCTGTGTTTTCTCATCTCATATCTCTCAACCATCATAGAGAATTGGCAATCAATTTTTTAATTTTTTTTTACTACAGATCCAGAAAATGATAAAACCAAGTAGAGGAGGGTGATGGTGGGTTTAATCAGGGTCTAAACTCCAGTTTCCTTATTACCCAGTTGGGGGTGGGGGATTTACTGAATCTGGTATCAAGTATGGAAAATTCTGGAGAATTTACATAAATGAGGAAAAGGATAAGAGATGGGCAAGAGGAGGACAAGAACACAACATGAAACGATGGAGAAAATGGTTTAGGGCATGAGCCATGAAGAGATTTCTGATTTTTGCCTTTGACGGCACAATCCTAAATTGTGCTGGAGCAGGCAGACCAGTTCACTTGCACTGCATCCGGTGCTTGTTTGGGGTTGCTGCCACCCTACCATAGAGCAAGGGTAAACATAATGTGCACCCATATTTAAAAAGGTTTGAGATTAAAAAAAAATCTCAAAGCAATTGAGATTAAAAGGCAATTATAAAAAGCTACAGCTGCACAGAAGGTATAAAATTTAATTTTACTGCATGTAATAATGAGTTATATGATAATAATAAAATTGCAATGGGTTTGTGTTATGATTTTTACCTAATTGCAATACTTTATACAACAATGAGTTTATCCCTACAGTTCAGAGTAACTACGGGAAGACATAAGAGGCACTTATTCTGGATTGCTCTATGCATTTCCCATAGGTTTCCTATAGGTGTCACCGTAACTACGTCAGTGTAAAATGCCCCATTGTTATTTTGGATTGTAGCCTATGTTACATTTTAATTTCAACTGTTAAACTATAAACTGACCTATATTTATAATCAAAGCCCTTATCTGAGAGCTGCATTGCAGGCATATCAGTGATGGATTAGGCCCTGACAGCCCAATCCTATCCACACTTTCCTGGGAGTGAGCCTCATTGATTCTAATTGGACTTACTTCTGAGTAGACATTTATAGGATTGGGCAATGAATGATTTTGGGTAGGTCAACAGTTTTTTTTTCAGTCTAACTTACCTGACAGGGTCATGGTGAGAACAGAAGGGGAGGAATGGCATGCTGCCATTCCTGGGAAATAGTACAGAGTAAAACATGTAAAAATACATATTGTAAGGAAATTATTCCAGTACTGCAAAAATAACAGGACACAAAGGTTCTTTTAGGATCAGAACACATAGTGATTTTTTGCTTTTGTTTTTATTGTTCTTTTTTAAAAAACCTCCTCCCTAAATCCTGGTGACAAGACAATGCTGGGTGATGAGTGAAAGTTGAAGCTGAGAGGTTACCATACTCATTCCCTGCAGTCTGAGCTGGGGTTTGAACTCTGGCCGTTTTCATCTAATGAACCCCAAAAGCAATCATTCAGAATCTTGAAAACTTGTTTAGATGAACATCAGTTAGGGAATATGTAGGTGAAATTCACAGATGCTGACCATATGAAAGAGATTACGGGCTCTTTCAGTTCTAACTTGCAGTGATTTTTATAAAGAAATCTTGGTTTATGTTATAGCGTGGATTTTATTTTAGACTGATTGCTCTCACCGGGGACTTCATTAGAAATACAAGAGGTTCTCACAGGAGCTTTTTCCTGTGACAAATTGTCTTAATTATTAAGAAAAGGGGGACATTTTCCACCTAAAACAAGCTGTGTACTTTCCCATTTTTCTTTTCTTGTTTTTCCATGAAAGAAAAGGTAAAAATGATTGTAACCCCCATGTGGACCATAATAACTTCACTGGTTACCCAGCCCATGTTCAAGTGGATAAATTTTCAAGTGATAGTACAACAACCAAAGTGAAGAGGAGGGAGATAGACAAGAATCCCTGTTCCAACATGTCCTTTTATGGTGGCACTAAGCAGAGCAGACACAAGACCCAATTCAAAATCTCTTTTTATCCTGTGAAGGGAGTTTACTCAAAAGTGAAAATTAAAAATTTAAATTAAAAATTAAGATAATTGAAATAATAATTCAGTGGCATCATTCAATAAGTGGGTATGAAAAACAATGTTCTGCTTATCTGCCCAGGGGCAAGACAGGTCAAGTGCTGTAGGTGTCAACTGGAGGCGGGCACATGTGTATGTGCTCATTTTGCTTCCCAGTTGGGAAGCAATTGATGCACATGTGCCTCTGCACCAGCAGCTGGAGCAAAGTCACCCAACTGGCTGCTGAAAACATGAATGCACCCTAATCACTTGTGGCTGGAGAAGCAATTGGTGCACATGTGCCCTCTCAGCAGCCAGTTGGATGATTTTGCTTCAGCTGCATGCACTTGCCCTGCTCACTTTCTGAAGTTACATTTATATGACACTGCTGAGTGCAAACAGGAAGTTGATTTCTGAAACCCATAACTTGTTCTCGGAGGATTCTGCAGGCCATTCTGAAGACTTCAAAAGTCTGGAGAGGACTGGCGTTGTGTGACCTGGAAAGGTTCTTTGGGACCTCCCCACACTTTTGGAATGGTTCCAGTTTGTAGACGAATGAAGGCAAGGGTGTGAGAGATGGATTGTGACCCATCTGGGATGGGCTCATGATCCATAGTTTGGAAAACCTTACCATAAAACATCCATATTGATACCAAGATCCTTAAGAAAGTGATATTTCCCCAGGCTATTGGAATTGTGTGTGTGCATGTGCTTGTGGGAGCACTTCAGGTACTGGGAGTGGACCAGTAAAACCTGCCTCATTTCCTTCCGTTTGCCAATATTAGAGGAGCAGCCAGAAAAAAACAGTGGGAGATGATGGAAGTGAGCCAATTTCTCATCCTTCTCAATTTTAAATCCAAGGCAGGGAAGAACTCAGATAATGCTCATTCTCATGTTACAGTCTAAGACTTTGGTCCTTTGACTTGCACCATCAGAAAATACGTAAACCTTTTCAACTTTGTGAGGTTGGGGATAGACACTTTTGTAGAAATTTATTGAGGATGCTCTTACTCTGCCTAAATGCTCCAGTAGACAGTAGCATCTGACTCACTAAACAAAACTGTTGCACACAGTGCAGGATAAATAAAATTATAATGGCAGTGAACTATGGGAAAGGAAAAAGGAAGCAAATGCTTTCTGCATATGGGATGTCTATGCATGTATTTGTGGTGTCCTTCATGAATTTTTTTGGAGACTTTACTTCCAAGATAATGGGACACTTTGGTGTCCCTACTGAGAAGGCTTTTGCATCAAACCGGAGAAGTTGCTCTTTTTTTCCTTTGGATGTCAGCAGAAGGAAAGCACCAGACATTTTGCCATGTGAAAGGTCAGTTGCATAAGCACTATTATAAGGGCAATTAAGTGATTAGATGACAAAACAGGATGCATCCCAAGTATCGACATCAGCTCTGACCTTGGGACCTGGGAGCGACTGGGAAAGTCAAAATAATAATTTTTTAAAACTTAGCAAAAATAAACAGAACACCCAAAAGGAAAAAAAAATTAGAAGGAAAACACAATGAAACAAAGTTGAGTCGGCAATGAAAATGTATAGTTTCTTCTGGTGTGTGTGTGACTTGTTCAGTAACAGTTAAGTTAATCAGTGAGCTCAAAATCCACATATGACACTGAAATCTCTTATTGTATTTTCTTGCTTTTAAAGCACAAAGCTGAAACTTGATGGGGGTTGTCACCTGCTGGGTCAAAGGCAGCAGATGTCTGCAGGATCAGGCCAAGGCATACAAAGACATAAAGATGTTCAGAGAGCAGCTACACTTCATGCACAAACTTTCTAATGTTTCACAGTCCTAGACAGGAACATTCTTGTGAGAAAGCTGCTATTCCTCTTGCATTGCCTTGAATGTCCCCTGCCCTGCAGCTGTATGTTCCGGAAAGCTCTTCGTCACCCTCTGTTGTACATTGTATGAATTTTCTCAACTGTCATCTATCCCACATTGGCTTCTGAAGCAGGATATGTTTGATGTTCATTACACTTTCCTTTTAATAAGGATGTTAATCTCAGAAAGATGCTGGTCAAATTAATACTGACCAGATCAGTCAAATCGTACTGTGGTGATCTAGTGATTCCCAGGCCAGTGATTCTCAGCTGGATATTCCTAGGGGGTAGTTGTTTAGATCTTTAAGGCTAATTGAAAAAGTATTGAATAAATGCAGGAAAAGATAGGCTTGTATTAGATTGCCTTATGGAGGCTAATGTGATGGGTAAAATTTATGAAAATGATCTGCCAATGGGTACACAAGTGAAAAAATGTTGCACTAGACAAACTGTCTACTGGCAACTGTGCAGCAATTAAGGGGGACAATTCCTGCTCTTCAGTCTCTTCGTAGAGAGGAGGTGCTGTGGCTACACCATATATGTGTGAAGTTATTATGCGGTAAGTTGCTCCTGCTAGTGTCACAGAGGAAACTTCTCACTAGGCCAGTGGTTCTCAAGCATTTCAGCCTAGGACCCCCTTCAAAGAATGACAATATATTCAGGACCCCATGGAAGTGATCTCATCAACCTGAGAGTGAAGTCATCACCAGAAGTGATATAAAATAGAAATTGACAGACCGTGGTGCCAGAGCTCTTCCATGTCTCTTCAGAAGTAAATCCTATTGTGTTCAATGGGAATTATGCCTAGGAAAGCAGCCTGAATGCCCCATTCCAAGATGGTGGTGACCAGTGCCAGATTCCAAGATGATGGCACCCAACTTTTCGTGACCCTCTGAAATAAAGTCATAACCCTCAATGGGTCTCAATCCCCACTTTGGGAACTACTGCACTAGAGAATGCTGAACTTGCACAATGATGCCTGCAACTCTACTGCCTCCTCCTGGTGCCTGCAGGGAATGAGCAGGAATTTTCCTCCTCCCACATTGTAGTGTCAAGTTTTGCCTAGATAATCACTTCCCTGGCCACAGTTGCTTATTCGAGAGTAATTGCACCTCAAGATCTTGTCTAGAAGGTTAGTTGGCTGTGAGCAAGTATGGATCGTAGGACACCATAAGTGCATGGACCATATAGAATGGAAGACAGAATGCCTGTACCTTTAACCATTGCATAGAAGAGGGAATTTAGGGAGGTGCTGCTTTTAAACCTTTCATTGTTGAGCTAAACCTGCCTAAATTCCTTCTTCTATGCAATGGTCAGAGGCGTAACAAGGATGTAGCATGGGATGCGATCTGCCATGGGTGACAGGGCCCAGGGACACCAGGGGGCACCACTGACAATCCTCTGACGGCCCACCTGTCGTCTCCTCCCGTGCTCCTCTTCGGGCGCACACCGGAGCAGCAATTTTTGAACTTAGTGTGGCTCTGGGTGTTCCCAGAGCTGGTAAAAGTGATATGGGCCCAGAGGAAGCTCCTCCTCCACCTTGTGGCCAGTCAGAGTGCTCTTAGCAGCCTCAGCAGCAGCTACTGCTAGGAGCTCTCTGACTGGCCAGGAGGCAGGGGAAGGAGCATCCTCTGGGCCCACATCACTTTTACCAGCTCTGGGAGCACCCAGAGCCACGTGCAATTCAAAAATGGCTGCTGGCTGTGCCAGGAGATTTTGCCGCCTGGCGCGCAGCCAACCTTCACTCCAGTCCTCCAGGACTCGGAGCCGCTCAGTGCCTGCAGTGCTCTGTAGCCAGCTATGCCTTTCCTATGGCTGCCAGGTTGCTCTCCCCTGGAGCCTGCCCACCAGCCAGCTCTGCAGCCTGTGCCAGCCAGCCCCAGACTAACTGCTGCTTTCAGAGCCACAGCGCAGCTGGCCACTGGCTCCATTGAACTCCCACAGCCTCCCACGCAGCCAGCTGCTTCCATGCCACAGGGCGAATTTTTGATCTGCAGTCTTATGATGTCTGTGTACCTATACATAAACATCCAAATATATTAGTGCCACCGTCTAGTCCTTTACAGAGATATCTCCTGCTACAAGCAGGGGTTTGGACTAGATGACTAGATGACCTCCTGGGATCCCTTCTAACTGTTTTAATAGGGGAGAAATTTTAGTCCTTGCCATGGGCGAAATTTTGCCTAAGTATGCCTCTGGCAATGGTTAAAGGTACAGGCATTCTGTCATTTGTTCTATATGGACACCCTGTGCATGGACCCCCAAACTGTCATGCCAGACAGGAAGTCATCTGCTGGGATGGGGCGTGAAGTCAGGCACCAAGGGAATGCCCACTGGTTGAGGGCTCAGTGGTGAGATTGCAGGTCTACCCTCATAGAAGCAGAAGCTCCAGAAGACAAGAGGCAGATTAGAACCTCGATCTACCCAGTAATGTCTCTGTTCTTCAAGTTCAGGCAGGAACCCAGATCTACTTGTTTAGCAAATCATAGCACAGAGGCAAAAGTTCAACTAGTTGCCCACGTCTACCCACTTAGTTGTGTTGGGCTCTGGAGTTAAGGCATGATTCCCAGCACTGGATCTATCATTTGCTGTGGGATTGATTAAAGAGAAGTTGTGACCTAGCATTCCTTTCTATGTGGATGTTGTTACATTGATCTGCATTCAGATGCACTGATTTTTCTCACTCAGATGTACATCTGGAGGTACAACTAGTGAGGGCTGAAGCCTGAACTGCAGTAAAACTCATCCTATGCAAGGGGTTATGTTATGAGGTCAGTGTGTCAACCAAAAATAGTTTAACTCCCTTAAAGCAAACACGAAAATGAAATAAAAACATGTACAAAAGACATGCAGGAAGAGAGGAAAGAACAGCTTCATTCTCCCATCTTAGGCTCTCTCCGAGGCATAAACAGTAAGTTGAATAGCAGGTGAAACTGCCTGCACTATATAAAGTACAGTATTTTTCCTGCCTTTTATGAGGGGAGGCAAGTGTATCTAATTGTATCCACAAGATATAAGCCAACTGTACTTGAGCTGATGCTCAAGACTGAAATAGGCAGTTTTTTCACACACAGAACCAGGAAGATTGAGGGGAAAAAATTGTCAAGGGCGATGGTGATGCTCACTGATGTCATAGGAGGAGAATAATTTGAACTCACAGGAGCCAGGAGTTTTCTGAAGAGGTCACCTGAGTGTATATATGACCACATAGTCATGTTTCTAGTGCGGGGTGTCCAAACATATGGCCAGAGGGCCCACTATCTCTCTAACACTGTGTCGGGGGCTGGAAAAATGATTTACATTTCAAATTTGAATAAATTTAAATTTACACAGTACAAATGCTGAACAAACTGCTAAATCTGGAGGATTACAAGGCTTACCCATGAACCAGATGGAGGGGTGCCACGGGGTGCATTGAGGCTCACTGTGAGCCTCACTCATCTGGTCTGCAGGGAAGGGTTAGGACTTCCCTGCTTTGGTGCCAACACTTTGGGATATTTCTCTCATTGTTAGAAATTTTCCAAGCCAGGATCCTAGAAAAAATAAAATTGCATTCCAAGTGATGAAAGCTGATTGCTCTTATGCTACTGAACTGATTGGAAGGATAAGAAATCAGCATCTACAAAAGGCCCAGGAATCACTGCAGTATTTCCAGTATTCAGGAAGCAGGACTTGTGCCATCTGCACATCTATCTGACCTTCTCCTTCCACACCCTTCCAGTTCCTTCCTTTGGCTCCTCCTGAACATGACTTGCCCTTCAATGCCCTATCCGTCCCTTCCATTGTACTCCACCCCTTAGTCCCTGCCAAAACAAATGTCAGAATTCTGCAGATGTTAAGAGGTTGCCAACAAACTATGTATTTATAAAAGCAGCCTGTTAATATACATTTTAAAGTTTCCTAAGCGTCTCTTCTTGGGGGGGGGGGGGAACAAAGTTAATTGTCTACCATAAGAATTAGAGTAAAATACCTGAAACATAGAGGAGGATGTGTTCAAACATGCACACACTTCTGACACCACCACCCATGGCAATCTAACTTATGATGTGGGTGTGGGTGTGCACATTTATGTGAGATGTTGTGCTCTAGCACAAGCTGAAGTATACTTATATACACCAACAACAAGATACATGTGATAGAGATCACATAGCCTTACCCCCTGCCTTGAACTTTTTTTACCTCTAAGATTGCTCTATGATAGAAACAACATGATGAGAATAGAGCTTCTCACATATCAGAAGCCAGGCCTTCCCCTTGGCACCATCAGGCCCTTTCCTAACTTAAAAACCCTCAAAATTCCTCCAAGCAAATATCCCAGTTGGGGGTTGGAGACAGCATCAAAGAATTTGCCTTCACAAGGCAATCGGGGTGAGCACTGTCGTGGGACTTGTTCGTCTGTTGGTTGACTGGCAAGAGAACTTCTGTGCCACTCCCGGAGGGGGGGTTAGACCAGTGCAGAGACATATGCCAGCTTCCTCACACCACCATGGGAATGGGAAGAAGGGTGAATGGTGCTGGCCTAAATTGGTTATGATTGTGCCCTAACTGACTTGAGAGTCCTGAGAAGTAGCACTTGTGGTTGAAGCAGAGGCTCCACAGTGCCACATACTCAGCTTCACAGCTGAATTGTCCCGAAAGCACATATAGCAGTGAATCAAATGCTCCTCAGTCTTTCTTTCACTTGCTTTGCAACTGCCTCCTTTGCTGTCCAGGCAATACAGAACCCTGTCTACAGTATCTACACTAAAAAGTTCACAAAGTGGTTTACAAAGAAAATTTAAAAATTAGCGAGCTTGGACATGGTGAGGATATGGGCACTGCAGACTCGGGACAAACCAGTTAGGCCAGCACAAATCCCAGCACAAGTCCCCATGTTTGCTTTGGTGTGTCACAAAAGTGCCGTAAGGCGCTTTGCACCACCCTTGGACTGTCCTCCCCACTTCGTCACGAGAATGGAAAGATGAGTGATTTGTGCTGCCCCAAATTGGTTCTGATTGTGACTTGAACCAGTATTATACTTGCTAGTGTGCTCATTTGACAATTCAGCACTCCAGGATAAGGAAGTACAACTGGAGAAGGAAAACTCCCACCTCAAACCTCCACTGCCTTGTGGCTATACCCATCTATGGGAAAGGCTTCAGGAGTCAACCTCAAGAAAAATCTGGAGCTGGAGTCCCGGAAGCAGTTCGTGACTGTGTACAATCACATTCTAGTAACTCCTGTGACGTAGCTGGAACTAACTGTATTGGCTCTGCCGTTCTATTGGACTATTTCAGTGATGTGGAGAGGGGGATTTGCTGCCTGGGTAACGGTCTATCCTCCATATTAATCTACCCAGGCCATCATGCTCTGGAGAGGACACTCAAGAGCGCAGTACCATAGCCTTTTGAGACTGAAGGATGCCAATGCTACTCCATGAATAAACCGATGAATGTGCATGATGCCTCCTTGTATATTACTTCTGTCTCCAACTTTCCTGCTTATAAGAAAATAGGTGCTTCATATGCATGTTTCTATGGCATGATGAGCAGCATTACGTGATGGGAAAAAAGATTATTTTGTGCAAGATAAATCCATGCAGTTGTCCAAACTTAGCTGGAACCAAAAATTGACACGCAACATACCCTTTATCAAATATGTACTGCTTTGGTCTAAACTGCTTTTGGTCTTTTGCATTTGGCTGAAAATGCCATCCCCACGAAGTGACTCCTGAAGATATACCTGGGCTTTTCTCGGTTGTTGACCTGTAACATTTGGCAAAATTATTTTCTTTCCCACGTCAATTGCAAGCTTTTCCCATACACCAACTAGGTTAGAGGCTAATGCTGCATCCCATGTGTACCTTTCCATTTTAGTGGCTTGTCCTGACCTTTGCTAACAGTGGTTGTCTCCCATGTACACCCTGACTGTTCTCTGTCAATAATTTATGGCACACACTGAACACCCATTTCCTCCTCCACTTAACTCTCCCCACGTGTGTTCTTGTTATCTCAGCTGCTCTCCAGATCTGCAGTGTAGTCTAGTCAGTGTCCAGCCCAGTAGTTGTAGTGACCTTTTCCTCTGATGATGTTCCACATACTATTAGTGATTCATCCAGATCTCTGAATCTTTACTTCCTAAAGATGCTTCATTCTGGTGCAATGTAGGCTTCCAAATTCCCATGCCCTTCTGAGCAAAACTTACATGGAAAACAGTATTGCCATTTAAAAATAAGGACCCATATACATTAGACGTATACTCTAACGCAAACATCAGTCTTTTAAAGACATTGACAACTTTCTTTTTTACTTGTTTCCCTACTTCTTGTTTTTTATTTGTTTTACAGCTCTTTCAGTGCCATCATTCACTTGCTTTGAGCCTTTTCATTTACTGTTAGGAATACTGATAGTGTGAAGGATAGGATATTGTTGTTAAGGATATGATAGTCTCAGAGGGGCTTCAGTGGCTCAGTGGTTAAAAATACTGTCCTTGTCAACATGGATGTCAGCATGTTGGTGGCTCGAGTCAGAATACATATTGGTGGAGTGGCCAATATGCTTTCCCCTTATTGGTCTTGATCCACCTTAAAAACTGTTGTGTCACAACTGAGTAAATTGAGGCTTTTCCCTGGGAAGGGGGTTAAATGTTCCCTTATCTGGAGAAGACTTCTGAAACTGTCCCTCTCCAGTGTGCTTTGGAGCATGCACTCTGGTGATGTGGCTGTATTGGGAATGCAGGTTTTAGACAGGATTGGGATAAATCATTTTACTAGAGAGTTTTGCTCTTCCAAACCGTTGAGCAAGTATATGAGCTTAAAGAGATTCATACACTGTGTACTTATAAAAGTTCCTTTTACGGGTTTCTTCACACAACGAACATAGTGTGCAATCCTAACAAATTGAGGCTGGCCTAACTCATGTGGGATATCTTTCTGTGGTGATATGCAGAGGTTGCCCTAAGTGGAGGTTAGGATTGCAGCCATATTATGTTAAATGTGGCCTTTCACATGGGAACTGAAGTAGGAAATTATTGGGTGGGAGGCTCTCTACTGCACAAACTCATGGATTAAAGAAGAAAAAAAATATGAAGAATACTAAAGGATGAAAGGCCCAATAATAAGGAAGGGTGTAGTCTTGGAGATGAAAGCAAAGCGTCTTAATGGACTGCAGGAGGAGAATGGGTTCCTGTACAGGAAATGTCGCAGTGGTCTTTGTACTGGCTGGCCTTCAAATTCCCATTCTCCACCTAGCCACCCCCTCTGTCTTATGCATACACTTGAAAGAGACCTTGCGATCAGCACAGCTGCCTTCTTTCACAGGGACAAGAGGGAACTGGAGAAGATCTGCGTAGTGGCTGGCTAAAGTTCTCTGTTTATTCAGATGGTCTTTCCATGGCAGGCATTTTGGGGATGATGAATGTTTGTCCCAGTCTCTGGACAATAGCCATATCCTGGGAGGGATACCTGATTTTGTGATCCCAGGCCAGTTTCTGAGCTTCTCAACAGCTGGTTCACTTTTGGACCGTTTCTTTACTGGAAAAAGAAGCTGGGTCACAACAGAGAAATTGAGGCACACGGGCACTCCAAAGGAGGCCAAAAGAGAATTGTTAACTTGAACAAGAGCAAATGCACTATAGTCAACTTCTTTGCGGCAAATGCACTATAGTCAACTTCTATACTATGTTGTATAGTATGACTCTCTCCTTGAATTACTGTGCAGTCCTAAGCATGTCTACTCAGAAGTAACTCCCATTGTGTCCAATGATGCTTATTCCCAGGAAAGTGTGGTTAGGATTGCAGCCTTAGTGTTAAGGTAAATTCAGATTCCACCCCTCAAAAGTATTGGATTCTCTTGGTTTAGCTGAAAGTAAATGGCACCTTTAAACATTTGTGCGAGGTCGAAGTTCTGGGCTGAGACACAAAAGGCAAATTCTTCAGCATTTGTCCCATGTTGTGACAGGGTCCACTTGTTCTGGACTGGAGTCATCCAAACCCTGGTTGTTGTGATAGTGGGGAAACCTGGACAGATTGTTGCAGGGGCCTGTCAGCAAGATGTTGCCTTCCCACTACAACGATCCATATTTATCTACTTGCATACTTTTGAACTGCTAGGTTGGCAGGAGCTAGGACAAGTGACAGGGGCTCACTCCGTCATGCATTACTTGAGTTTCAAACCGCTAACCTGCTGATCTTCAGGTCAACCGGCACAGAGTCTTTAACCACTGAGCCACTGCAATCTCCTTAATTTCTAGTCTGAGAGGACATAATCTAAAATTAGTTGCTGTGTCTCCATGAGGGTGGTAAAATATCTCTGCACAATAGTTAAGTGTTGTTAGTTTGCTAAGGCAGGGCTATTCTCAGCACTTGGAAACACCTAGGGGGGCACCCACCAAGGAGCCTCTTCTGGAATGGTAGCAGATGGTAGAAACATTCTAAGTGATATCTTTGTGAAGTGCTTTTGTGTTCCAGAAACCATATGAAGAACAAAGGTTAGCTAGTGAATGTGAAGAAACAGAAGAGATATCATAATAGATCAGCCCTGAGTGAGGCTCTATTCTGCCTGAGTAGCAAATATAAGGTCTTGAACCTGTACTTAAACCCACATAGTGAAGTATTAACTACAACAGTGGTTCTTGAGCATTCAAGCCCAGGTCTCCCTTCTGAGAATGAAAATCTGTCCAGGACCCCTGGAAGTGATTTCATCATCAGAAGTGACATTGTACTGGAAGTATAATCATTGTGATGCTGGAGCTCCTCCATGAATACTTGGAAGTAAGTTCCATTGTGCTCAATGAGACTTACTCTCAGGAAAGCAGCCTGAGTGCCCCACTCCAAGTTGATGGCATTCATTGTCCGGATGTGTCTTGTCAACGTGTCTTGTCAATTATTGTATTAAAAAAACTGATGACAATTTTAGCATCTTCTCAGTGTGCCATATGATGAAAAAGACTGAAAATTGCTGTGTTATAGAGTGATTTGAAATTTTTTTACTCCCTTCATACTTCATACCGGGAGACCAAAGTATTACAGATTCTATCAATCAGCATTCCCTCTCATGAAACAATTATTTTCCCAGTGTATCTCATCTTCATTTATGACCACATTTAATGATTCAGACAAACAGGAGGGTTAAATCTCTGTTATTTTATTACAGTGCTTGTTTTGGAAGGGACAAGAGAATAATAAAAAATGATCATTTCATGTATAATCAAGCTGATGATTTACTTGCAAAGCATACTTGGAGGATGTTTTGAAACCTGGAATCCTGATGAAATAGCACTGTTGTTGACTTTCTCATTATTGTCTCATTAGAAGAGACCCACTGAACAGATACGTTATTGTTACAACTGAAACAACTTCAGTGAAGTCTTTTCCAGTCTTAATGCAAAGACATAAAAATAAGCCACCTTGTGCAAGAGCTTAATGATGTATAGGCTACAAAAATGGCAACAGCTCCTTCCATCCTGAAGCCATTTGTTTCTCGTGAGCTCAGGGTTCAGCTCTGTTCCTGATAGCAAGATATGGTGACTCAAGCAAAGAATCAAGACTTTAGTTTTTGCAATTAAGTTTTTGCTTTTTGCAATTTAAGTTTCTGTATTAGCAATTAAGAAACTTCTTCTTCCTAGTGTTTTTCCCACAATATGGTAAGATCCAATATAGCAAGATCCACCCCCACTCCCCTGCAGGGGCCTGTCACTGAGTTGTAACCTATTTATCTACTTGCATTTTTATGCTTTCAAACTAATAGGTTGACAGGAGCTGGGATGAATGATGGGCACTCACGCTACATACAGCATGATACAGCGCTCAGGTCTCAAACCGTCACCCTTCAGGTAGATAGGCACAGTGTCTCTGACCACTGAGCCACCACTGTCCCTTTTGCATACAGCACCTGGTTTTTCCCAAGTGGTCTCCTATCCAAGTACTAACCAGGCCTGACCCTGCTTAGCTTCCAAGCTCACAAATGTTCAGGGCAGTAGAGCTGTTTATTAGCAAATAAGACTATAATTATAAATTGTAGAATATGGGATAGGGTGTAAGCCCAATGAAATAAATTTTGATTGCTCTGATTTCCGTTTTAAGCAAAGTAAATAGAAACTGCTTCCTGTTTGTATTTTCACATTCTTTTTTCTTTTCCCCACAACTCTAAGAATCATTTCAAATAAAAAGCATTTTCTTTTTTGGCCTGTTATATGACATTATTTTGGAAATGGTCGTAAAAATTCTTGAAGCAATTCACAACCGAATTTCCATTTCAAAGAGCTGGTTCATACTCAGCCCCAGCATATGTGATGTCCATGTGGCAGAATTGAGCTTTGCTCCATGCACCCTCCCACTACTGCCTGTAAAACCTGTAATGGGAATGGAGTTCTATGTGTTAAATGCTAACATCTGCAAAGCTTGCCCATATCCATCCTTTCTCTGGCAGACAAAGCATGCAAGTGACACATCTTTGCAGAGTTGTTTAGTTGTGGTGCTCACATTTAATGTCTACATGTGGTTGAGAAGGGCTCAGAAGGACTGAAGCTTCTGAATGAAACAAATTGTTCCTCATGCATAATGGACGATGGTGTCACTGGGGCACACCTCCAAAGTCACTAAAAAGGTTGAGACACACCACCATTTTTTTTAAATTACATTGAATTATTATAAGACAATAGCCCTACAATCCAGAGTAATTACGGGAGCACGTAAGAGACATTACGTGCACCTGTAGTTACTGCACCACCTAGTGAAAACCTATGGGAAATTCATATTGCAATCCAGAGTAAATTCTTCTTACACCGGAGCAAGGACTCCCCATAGTTACTCTGGATTGCGCCCTAAGTACATTTAAATGATTAAATTACTAAATTAATTTAATTTACTTTAATTTAATAAGAAAATTAATTTAATACATGTAAATAATGAATTAAAGAAATTTAAAGAGACTGACATTCATAATCAACTTGATTGTTCTTCTGTGAATTTGAAAGGATCTTTCTCACAGAGTCACCTTGAGGAGAAGGAACAAAATGAGCTCCCACTCTGTTTAGCTGGCATTTCTAATAAAATAAGCTGCTTTGAGTCAGCTATGGCCCAAGAAAGGCGGGGTATAAATAAATAAATAAATAAATAAATAAATAAATAAATAAATAAATAAATTGCCCACACCACTTCTAAACCTATAAAACTTCTGAACATTAAAAAAAATAATTGAAGCGGGGTGGTCAAGTATTTATCAGAAATGTCAAATAAAAGGAGTGGGATTCATGAAAGGCAGCCTATTTCAGGTCATGGCACACTGACAAGGCAATAAAACGGTCAAGCTACACTGCACATTTTTTAAAACTTACATTGAACTTAATTATTTAATTAGTATTGAATTAATTATTATTAAATGATTTCATTACAATTAATTTTAGTTCATACAATTAGCACAATTAATGTGCGATCCTATTCTTATGTCCCTAGGAGTAAGTCCCATAGACTACAATGGGACTTGCTTCTGAGGAGACATGCAAAGGATATTGCTTTCAATCATTACATAACAAAAATAATCACAAAAATGTTGGAGAGAGAAGTGTATGTGATTTCTGGAGAGGAGGAAGAAAAATTTGAAGCAGGTGGTCAAAAATAGTTTCATATTGGACAGGGTGACTATATGTCCTATTTTTCCAGCAAGTGTCCTAGAAAAAAATTATAATTGTCTTCCTTTTCCTTATGACCAGGCAGCATATAGTCTTCTTAGAATTCATAAACTATACGTAATAAATTATATGTAATAGTTTTAAATTGAATAAGAAGTCATAAAGTGTTTAAATAACCAAATGAAAGTAATATATATGAGCGTTTTAGCTTTTATTTTGTCATGTCCGTTTTTCTTGGGTGTCCAATACTTTGGAGGGTCTTGTCCTCTTTTTGTGGTTATGACATATGTTCATGCTGCATACTGGAGAAATGTGGAGGTCAGGGTGACCATATGCCATAATTAGAAAAGAGGACAAGCCCTTAATATGTAGGATACACATGGAAAGTAGGACATGAGAAAATAAAACCTAAACATATTCATATATATTGCTTTCATGTGCTTAAACACTATTACTTACATTTTAAACCATTATATATAATTTATTACATAAAATTCATGAATTCAAAGAAGGCCACATGCTGCCTCCTCCCAAGGAAAAGAA
The DNA here is from genome assembly GCA_030015325.1 of Cryptoblepharus egeriae. NCBI lineage: Eukaryota > Metazoa > Chordata > Lepidosauria > Squamata > Scincidae > Cryptoblepharus > Cryptoblepharus egeriae. The sequence goes on along the minus strand of JAREYC010000001.1, from coordinate 61,282,660 downwards.
GGACACTGAAGTTTTTTTCTAGGCTGAAATCCAGGACATGTCTTGGAAAAAGGGGGGACATATAGTCACCTAGGTGGGTGGGTGAGAAGACTAGTGCAAACTAGTGAAACTAGTGCAGGATTCATCTGGGTTGGGAGAAGCTATGCATGTCTACACAGAAGTCAGCCCCATTATACCCAATGGGCTTATTCCCAGGAAAATGTGACTAGGATTGCATCCTGAGAACCCAATCCTGTGCATTTCTACTCAGTAGTAGCCCATTATAGTTAATGGGGCTTTCTCCCAGGAAAGTGTTGATAGGAATGTAGCCTTAGAACCCCATTCTAGGTATGCCTAACAGTGGTGGGCTCCAGCAGATTCGCACCTACTCTGTAGAACCGGTTGTTAACAAGAGATAGGACATATAAAGTTTCAAAACAGCCATTTAAAAGGGGCTGCCAGATGGACATAGAACCGGTTGTTAATTTCTTTGAATCCCATCACTGGCCTAGAAGTAATGCCCTTTATAGTCAATGGGGCTTTCTTTCAGGAAAGTGTGACTAGGATTCAGCTCAGCAACACTGGTGATCTCTGGTGAGTCCAGAGATCCAGGATCTCACCCTCCTTCCCTTGGAAGTAGAGCACCTGCCATCCCTGCCCTCTAAGCCACACTCGCAGCCAGCATCTTCCCAGGCTCATCTTCCTTGAGGGGAGGAGGTGCGTTCCTGAAGCCAAGCCCTGCAACCCCAGCCATGCCTGCAGCTATGTTGCGCTGGGGGAGACCTCTCTTTGGAGGCAGGCAGGCCTCTTCAAGAGTAAGCCCCATTATGCTCCCTAGGAAGAGAGGAGAGGAATGCAGCCCCCTTTAGCACCCAGCCACTCAGAAGTCCTCCAGCCTACTCTGGCTTGTCAGTGTGCTGCGGAAGTAGAAGCTGGGGGCAGGCATGGCTTTGCAAGCACCTTGCTCCCCCAGGCATGGAACTGCAGCTGCCTCCACTCACTGCTGACTTCTGTTGTTGTTCCACAAAAATCAAAGCACCTGCTTTTTCAGGGTGTCCAAAATCAAAGCACCAGTTTTTTATTTTGGCTTCTTCTGGCCTCTGTCCCAACTCCTGTGGCACACCTTGGGCAGTGTCGCGGCACACGGCACAGGGGTTGAAAATCCCTGCACTAGGGGAATGCAGGGAATATGGGCAACACTGGATGAAGTGTATGGGGGTGACACTCCTACTGGCTAAATTTGTTAAAATCTTGGTATTTTTGAATCACTTCATCATGTTATACATCAAATGATATGTAAGCCCATGCAAAATGCAATGAAACAAACCACATTGAAATACTTCTGTTATAGCCAAAACACCAGCGAGGGTGGGTCAATGGTGCATTCATTACCAGGCTCACTGCCTCAGACATTGCCCCATCCACTGCATCGGAGGAAGTCCATAATGTGGTAATGTGCTGGCCTCCCATCTTGGGTGACACTACGTCCCTAGAGACACCACTGACAAAGGAAAGACACCTAAAAGAAGGAATATATCATTCTGCTTGAAGAGAAAGTCTGCAGACCTAACGACTTTCCTGGGAGTCAGGCACATTGAACATAATGGGGCTTACTTTTAAGTAAACTTGATTAGGACTGTGCCCAAAATGTTCTATGTACCTTAAGACTTGAAAACACTAATACATTTTGGCCCAATAGAAGTTATTTCATACCATTTTGCATTATCTGAGACCAAACAGCAAAACCTAATCCATACTGATGTTTTCAGAGGAAAACATTAGGTACCTTCATTCCTGGAAACTTCCATTCTGAGTTCCTCTCTGTTAATATGAATAAAACCAAAGTTGCCCTTTCTGGAAGCCATTAATTTGTAACCACCCAACTGGAGAGAACTGACCTGTTTATTCCCTTACCCTTTTCTACTTCTGTTGGTTAGTTTTTTTATTGTGGACCAGATGGATTTCTAATGTCAAAGCACTGGTTGCTTCTCCAGCAGACTTTAATAGTAGCTTTTCTGGGCCAACACACCATCATAGTTAATGTTTACTACTTTGAATGTTGGGTGCTGGATAGCATGTGGTTTCATCTGACACTGGAGCTGTCTGGGATAGGGTTGATCAGCAAAACCAAACAGAACTGGTCTATGCAGAACAAACCAGCAAGGTTCTGCCAAGAGTACAGTGTAAATGTCATAAAAGGTGTACATTAGGCAGCATTGTAGTGCCAGCATGGTAAAGTTTTCCCCAACATAAATAAAAATGTAAGTTGATATTGTTCATGCAAATTATTTTATCAGTTCCTCCATGGGGTACAGGTTTCTCTCGATTCATGTCTCTTTCTCATCTGTCTGAGAGGATCTGAGATTACAATATAATCCATTCTCTTCCCAAGAGCTATTTTGTTTTTTGCCTTCAGCCATTACTAGCCACCTCTTTTTCAGCCTCGGTGCTGCTGACCTAAAATAGAGCATCACAAACATTATTTAATTTGAGAGGTCAGGCTTTTGTGAGAGCAATCAGTCAAAGGCTTTGGCATCAAACCAGTCTGCCACCTCCACTGTCATAGGTCTGATACATCATGGTTATGATGTCTGAAGTTACACCCGTTGTCCTCTGAAAAAATAGTCACTGCCTGGACCTCAGCCTTTGGTTTTGCTGCTGCGCACCCAGAATGGTGAATTTTTGAATTAAACCAAAAGCCTTATTTTGTTCAGATCATTCTTGCTGATAGTGGTGCTGAGAAACACCTCTTTGATCAAGTGCAGGAGTACAAAAATTAGGTAGTAAAAACAACTGGAAAAAACCCTAGTATTTCCCCTACAGCAGTTATCCATCCTTTCATATTTTTTTTAAATTAAAAAAAAATCATTTTAGCAGCATGCATTTCCCTCTCTTGGGCTTGAGTTCTCATCTCCTGTAATTAATTTTCTTTTTTTCCACTTTTGTTTTTTAAGAAAGGAAAATGAACAATACACCTGAAGAAAAGTTACTTGGCTAAAAATAACCATTACACGTGAACGTGATATTTAACTACTAGTAATGCTTGATCATGGGTGTGCAAACGTTTGGGCAGGAGGGCCACATCTTCTCTTTAACGCTGTGTCAGGGGCTGATAAAAAAAAGACATTTACATTTTAAAGGCTGCAATCCTAATCTCCACTTAGGCTGGCCTAAGCCCTGGCATAAGTCCTGTGGTGACCTGGGGTGACACAAAAGTTTCATAAGGTTAGGGTTAGGCCAGTGCACAGGCATATGGCAACCTCACCACACGACCACTGGAAGATATGCCAGGTGTGTTAGGCCTGCCTAAATTGGTTAGGCTTACACCCAATTTTGAATAAATTAAGATCAGTTCAGAAACACTTTCTAACAAACAAGAGATGGGTGATCTTCAGATTGGTATATAAACCTTTTCACATACACACCGAGGAGGTGCATGCCGTCTTCCTGGCCCTCAGATCAGCCTATGGGGCAGACCTGCCCTTGCTGCCAGAGAATTACAGTGCTCAGCCATGGGCCAGTTGGAGAGGGCTTGCCACAGACTACATGAAGGCTTGCATCTGGGTCGGTGTTTGGTCACCCCTGTGCTAGATAAATCGGTCTAACATCTTTATAGCTCTGAGCAGAATATTGATGCATATGTGTATGTCTGTTTGAGGTTAAATTCAGCTGGCTAATCCCTTCCAAATGCTTCTGATTTGGAGGGCACCAAAAGCACTGAGTGTGTATATCTGTGCGTGTGCACGTGTGCATGTATGTGCATATGTTTTGTAATCCTTTATACTCTGACTTGGCATCTTGTTCAGATAAACCTTGGGCCAACTCTAGAGCACTGGACTTGTTATCCATGGCAAGGATCTTACGGGAAATGTGGGTGGTAAAGCAGTGCCAGGCTGGTAGCATGAACGTCATGTCTGCTGCAAATGAAACGCACGTTTATGTGAAACGGTAGCTACTCCCACAAATATCTATTACAAGGAAATATTTTACAGGCAGCTCTTCCCATTAACTCCCATCCTTAGTCAGGTAAGGACGATGTAAAGTTAGCCGTGAATAATACTTTAGCTTTGGATTGGGTTTAAGATACCTAATTAAAAATTAAAAAACACTGTACCTCCAAATGGTTTGTATGCCATAATCTCTTCCTGGAACTGTATCCAGATAAGGCGTTAACATTGTTCTTCCAACCCTGGGATCTATTGTTCAAGATCAAGTGCAACAAGGCAAATGAGCCTGGACCAATCAATGTTTATCACATCTTTGTACCTGTCAACGTATTCATAAGATTTAGTGGCACTAGTAGTTAGTTAGTAGCACTGCTGAACTGATTTGGCTTAATACACACGTGTGTGACAGCCACGTGCTAAGGGGTAAAGAAAGCAAACCAATATGTGGAAAACATTATGTAAAGGAAATGCCTTTGAGTCAAGGAAAGTGGGTGGTTTTTCGGAGAACCATGATTGTAGCCTCAGGACCATCAATGATCGAGTTCTTCTTCAGCATTTGCCCCATATGGTGATGGAGTCCACTAGTGTTACTCTTTTATTCAGCAGGGGATAGAAACGGACCCTTTTCACCCCAGCAATGTCTATTAAAGTGGCTTTTGCTTTTGTTCTTTTGTATGTTTTTAGACTGTGAGTCTTTTGGGAATCATTATTTTTTTATTTTCTTGTAAACCAATTTGTGAACTTTTAGTTGAAAAGCTGTATATAAATACTGTAGATAGTCTGTATCAGAGTTGCCAGGGTTGGTCGTCAGCTTCGTCTGGGTGTAGGCCAGTGATTTTCATCTTGCTATGCCATCAATGTTTCAATCGACCCTTTGATTATTTGCTGTTGATTTTCCAGCCAAAAGCCCTTTTGCGCCAGCGTGTTGTAACAGTCAATATTGACAGTGTCGAGACTGACAACAGCATAGGTTGTTGCTGTTGTTTTTTTTTTTTTTTTTTGGGGGGGGGGGGGGGTAACACAAACAGCAAAATAAGAAACGATGATGATATTTTAAGTGGGATTTTCTACTTCCCTAACTGGTAATCAAATCTTGTCCAAACCCAATCTTATTTTTTTATTTAGACGTTACGTGTTTTTTCATGTCTTCAGCCACCTCAAATCTGCTTCAGCTGAGAAAGACAGACTGAAATTAAATGAATGAATGAATGAATGAATGAATGATAAACATCATTTTGTTTGCCCATTTTGATAGCAATAGTTGGCTGAAGGTACCAGGGGCAAAGAATTGCTCTTTGATGTAAGGGATTGGATCTGATAGAAGATGATATATCTGCTGGTTTATAGCAATTATGTTTTGCCGGTTCAGTGCTGAAGTTCTGCTGGTATCTAAAGGAAACCATATTGTTTCAGTCCTGCCCCAACATTTCTTATTGGCAGGAAAAATGGGGAGCACAAAACCATATATTTATTATTTAATTACTTATTTACTTACCTACTTTGCCTCATTTGTTTTAACTCATAAGCATAATCATCAAGAATAATTTACTATTCATATTTTTTATGCTTAGATTGTGAGCCCCTTTAGGGAAGAAATATTTCTCTTTTTAGTATGATTTCTCTTTCAGTATACTGATAATGTTTTTTGTTTTAAAGTGGTGTGTGTGTATGTGTGTGTGTGTGTGTGTGTGTGAGAGAGAGAGAGAGAGAGAGAGAGAGAGAGCTACGTTAGAGTGCTTTTATATATGAAAAGTAGGAGGGATTGTGTGGGAAACATACTAAAATAAAAAACAATGATGATATTTTAAGTGGGATTTTCTACTTCCCTAACTGGTAATCAAATCTTGTCCAAACCCAATCTTATTTTTTTATTTAGACGATAAATCTCTTGATCAAGGTTATTATAACCTTTTAAAAGAAATTTCAGAAGCATTTCATAGATAGGATTGCACATCCCTTTTCCTAAGGGAAGGGTGTTTCTTTTTCCACTGAAGCAATCTAGTTCTCAGGGGATGTTTAATTCAAACAAGAAGAGGTCTGGTAAAATGTCTTCATTAAACATTCTTTTGGTCTGTTTTGGGTAGGTGGGCATCAGTGCCAGTCCAGGATAAGTGCTCTACAGAAAAAGCTCTTCTCCCATATAATGTCCTGGGAAGACTGGTACATCAGTTGCCCCCTCTCTCTTGTGTGCACATATGCGCATTTCATTCGGTGGTTGGGCGTTCCACAAATTGTTTTGTCAAGGAGGTAGCCATCGTAGCTGGATGATGGGGTGGTTTGGAAGCTCACTGAAGTTGAGGCCATTTTCATATCATTCTGAGGTATTGTTTTACAGGAGAATGAGTCATGTTGTTAGTGGAGCAAACAACAACAACAATCCTGACCCTTGAGGGCTGTGAGAAGAGGGAAGCATAAGAACTGCACCACCCTCTAATAACATACAGGCTGAGGCAAGGGTGAGGGCCAGCCAAAATAAACTGATTGCATCACCCAGTGGATATTATATTATTATATCAAAGACTCCCTTCCTCTCAATAAAAGATGTAAAAGTTCTCCTTTTCACTGCCTTAATGTCCACTGTTCATGCCCCCCATTTCTGGGAAGTCCACAGTTCATGCCCCTGTTCTGGGAAGCTGTTTGGAGAGAGAAAATTGGCAAAGAAGAAATGGAAGTGATTTTTTGTTTTCCAGAAAGGGTAAAAGTGGTACCCATCTTCACACTGAACTGAGTCGTTGAGTTCCACAGGACTGTGTTGTGAGGTGTTTCTACATCTCAGATAAAGAATGGAAACAGAGAGGAGCAATTAAGAGCATGTTGATATCAGGAGATTGAAAGCACCATGTCACTGCATGATAGTAACAATTCTGTTATTTATCATCGTTAATGTGTACAGCAAGGTACTCTGGAAATCACAAGAAGATATGTTGTAACATTGAAAGATGCCTACAGAAGCAGTGATTTGTAATCATACAAAGAATACCCTTTGATCCAGAGCCAAAATAGATGAGTTGGCCTACTGACTACAAGATCCTTGGTTGGCCATGAGACTGAGAATGGAGCCACCTATCTTTCTCCTGTCTGGCAATGCTGGTGACAAGATAAGAAAAAATATATGCAAAGATCACAAAGCACAGGGAAAAAAAGAAAGCATAAGCATGGTCAAGGTCTTGGCATGGGCAGAGGTACTGCTATCATTGTAACAGGGCATGGTATGTTTCCCTCCCCTCACCCATCCTTATAAAAATGCTTTGTGGTCTTGGGTAGATGATATAAAGCATGAGGTTATTCTGCACAAGAGAGGGTAAAGTGATGCATGAGTGTCTTCAACCAGATAAAATATATGTATTCTGGCAAAGGAATAAAGAAATTTTTGGCATAAAGTAATAATACCTGCCAGACCTTTCCATACATACTATATTTCCTGACAAAATTAGTGTCTGATCCCTCCCCAGCATATGAAAATAACAAGATTCTTATAAAGACTGTTTCATGTGCAGGGGAAAGTAGGGCAGCTAGTAGTGGACTTAGGGCGCAATCCAGAGTAACTATGGGGAGTCCTTGCTCTGACATAAGAACAATTTACTCTGGATTGCAATATGAATTTCCCATAGGTTTTCACTAGGTGATGCCGTAAGTATGTTGATGTAAATGTCTCTTACCTGCTCCCGTAGTTACTCTGGATTGTAGGATTAGTGTAAGTTAAAAATATCACATTTTACTTAAAGATTTGACCATGTAGCACATGTTTCATAGATGTCAATAAACATGATCTGTTCACATCATTGGCACACCCTGATGCTTCATCATACCTTAGTGATTGTCTGCTCCTTCCCCTCTGCTGTAGCCATTGCCTGTAAGTTTGCTATGCCTCTGAGACTCTTCTTCTTCTTTCCATCTTTTGGTATTCCCACAAAACTTCCATTCCAACTGGGAATCCATGAAAGTTAAACTGGTTTCTAAACATGTTTAAATACATAGTGCAGATGTTCAAACCTGTTAAAATACAGAGTGCAGATGTTCTCAAATAGAGCAATAGCATTTTATAAGCCAGAGAACTAGTAACTTGGCTGGGAGCTTATGGAACCTCACTCACCAACAGTCTTATTAGCCAGTGTGTTTTGGAGGCTCAGATTATTGGGGTTCATTTGGCTCACAGTTCAAGCTGAGAATATTACCATGGTCTTGCAGGAAAGTAGGTCATGGAGAAGACAAGAAAGGACAGGTATTAAAAACAGAATGTCTGAAGTAGGTCTGCTTCATCTCTATATTTGAAGCTTTGGTCAAGAAGCAGAACATAATTAGCAGGGGTTTTAAAAGAAGCTTGTGCTCCTATGGTGTGTGAGTGAGGAGGTTGAAGAGGTCTGAAGCCTGCTTCCTTTCCCCTGATCTTCCCAATGGAGGGTTAAAATCAGTAGACTATTCTGCCACCATGAGGACAAAGCCATGCAGAAGTGATCACCCCACAAACACTGCCTGCTTCCCCAAAATTAATCAGTAGCATTTAGTAAAGTTCACAAGAACATATTTTTCTTCTTCTTTGTCCTTATCTGGTGAGTAGGGTCATCTCTCAACCAATAGGCTGGTGTAGGTGCCACTTTTCTTCTTTAGTCTTTATCTGGTGACTAGGGAGAGGGTTATCTCTCAACCAATATGCTGCTGTAGGTGCCTCTGGATTCTTTACATCATTCACTATATGCTTCCATTCCTTGTGGTTGATGGCAATGTTTTTAGCCTTGTCAGTGGTCAGTCACTAGTTCTTCAGGTCTTGTTCAATCAGTTTGATCCATGTCTCTTTTGGTACTACTTGTTGAACTTTCTAGTGAACAAGTCATTCTCACCAGTGGAGCTTATTTGACAGAACGATTGGTCTTCATTCTGCAGATGTGGCCAAACCATCTCAGTCTGCATTTTTGAATTAGTTCTTCGACTGAGGGTTAATGGTTGCACTTTTCTAGTATTTAAAAAAATAAACACAATAAAAAGTAATGTCTCATTATGGTGGAGGTCATGGAGAGAGACTCAGGATCTGTCTGAGGCATCGCATTTGAAGGCCTCAAGCTTGTTCATATCTGATTTGAGCGGAATCCACATTTCTGACCCATACAGGGGAATTTGCAGGATTAGTGTTCGGAAAAGGTGAATTTTGGTGTTGGTGGAGATATTCGCTTTAGTCCAAAGGCACCATTTGAGTGATGTGAATGCTGCTGTTGCCTGGCTAATCCTGCTGTTGACTTTGGCAATAGATGCCACTTTCTTTTCCTGCACCAATGACCCCAGATATTTGAATTCTTGAAGGTGAATACTGGCCTGTGATCCACCCATGGTTATAACTTTGGTCTTCTCTGCATTGATTCTTAGGCCGTTGGATTGAGCAATGTGATAAAGGATGGACATAAGAAGAGCCCTGCTAGATAAGGTCAATGGCCCATTTATGCCAGCTTTGAAGGTCTGAAGGTGACCCATTAGATGCTAACAAGACAAGATACCCCAGCCTATTGCCACTTCCTTGCATCTGACATACCAAGATAGGCTACTTCAGAGAAGAATTAGGGCGAGATTCTGAGAATGTTTGAACAAACATTGAGTTCAAACAAACTACTTTTCCACTTTAAGTTTTTACCTACCTGTTGTTGTTTGAACTCACTTGTACAATAGAAGACACAATAGAAGACAGAAGACATGATGGTTATGTGCAACTTCCATATTTTAGATGTAGGTTACCTCAAAATGCCGGAGAGAACACTAGGATACAGGTGTCTTGTGTACTCCCTGAGGCATCTGATGGGCCCAGGGTAACCATAAACAAAAGAGGACAGAATGCCTGCACCTTTAACCATTGCATAGAAAAGGGAATTGAGGTAGGTTTAGCCCAACATGGAAGGCTTTAAAAAGCAGCACCTACCAAAAGTCCCTCTTCTATGCAATGCTTAGATGTAGAGGCACTCTGTCCTCCATTCTATATGCTCACCCTGGGTAAGCCACTGTGAAATACAGGAAGCTGGACTAGATGGGCCTTTAGGAGGAGGGTTCTTCTTGTGTTAAAGAATACAAATGGTTTGGACATTGGCAGTGCACAGGTGTGGATCATGCTAAGAACACAAATGGGCAATCATGGGAAAACTTAAATGCAGAATGATTAATTAATGAGTCCAAAAAGTACACTTCAGTATCCTAAGTGTAATTACTCCAGTATATGTATGAAGGTTCATTACACTCATCTGATTCAGTTGTTCTATCCAATTGGCTGTGAATGGCAATTGTAATGGCAATTGGCCATTACAGGGAAATGGGCATCCCTACTTGCTCTTTCTGACCTAGGCTATGCAATCAGTTGCATCATGTCAAGCTCAACAGTTGACCCAGATAGGATCACTTGTTTTTTTGTGGGGGGAACCAGTTTAAGAAAGCCACAAAATTACTTGTCTGTTTGGAAATGTTGTCTTCCTGCAATGGCACAAACTGATTCAAGAAGTCTCTTTCTGACTTAGCCTTATGTTGAGGCTTTCATTAAAGGGGATGTACTTCTAAAAAGAAAGGATAGCTCCTTTTAGGCAGTGGATGGTTCACTGTAAGGGTACATGTATTCTCGCTCAGTGTCTGTCGCAAGAATGTCTTTTGCAATTTCTGTATTTGTTTCAAAGGGGCTGAACATTCCACACCTCAAGTAACATTAACTGCAAGTGAGTTGCAGATGCTCTGAGATGTCAACATAGTTAAAATACCCCATAAGGAATGGCTTTAGTTTAAGAGTGTGCACTGATATTTCACAGAAACTGCAAAATATGAGAACAAGAAGTCATTTGGCGGCATTATTTCTGCTTCTCTGGCCACATTACCTCCCCATCCCAGCTTGGCTATTACTCCTCCTCGATTGGCTGATAGATCATGTCTCTTCCATAGCTCTGCTTTGGGGACAGACGACATGGTACAGACCTTCAAGGTGGAGGACTGCATGAGCAAAGGATTGTTCTCCCATGTCAAAAAATCCTCTCTGCTCCTGAAAAGTTGGGAGGCCCCTCTTCCTTTCTCAAGTTGGGAAAAAGCTATTTCAATACTAAGTAAAATAGGGTGGTTAGGGAATAGTCCAGAGACCTGTAAGTCACTTACAGGGTCATTGTGAAGTCATGAGAGGAGAGAAACTAAAGCTTTGGAAGCCACGTTGGCCTTTTCCTTTGCATGGGAAAGGTGGGGTATAAATTCCTTATATAAATAATAAATAAAATGCCCCTATTCTGCAGAACAAACATTTTCTCATAACACCAGTCAGATACTCAGGTCTGTATTTTGGTTTGTCTAAGGATGCCTGCTGAAGAAAGAATCCCAAAAGGGATTCAAGAATCAGTGCATTTGCCAGTCTTTGTTCTGTCAGAAGAGGCCATAGCAGTGTGTATGGAAGTCAGAGGAAGAGCAGCAGAAGGCAGAAAAAAGATGGAAAAGGTAGGAGGAGCAGAGCAAGGAACATGAACTTAGTATGAGTAGGAGAGAGAGACTGTCCCTACAATCCAGAGTAACTACGGGAGCACATAAGAGACATTACGTGCACCCGTAGTTACTGCACTACCTAGTAAAAACCTATGGGAAATTCATATTGCAATCCAGAGCAAATTGTTCTTACACCAGAGCAAGGACTCCCCGTAGTTACTCTGGATTGCACCCTACTCTTGTGTAGGTACCATGATACTGTTTGCTGCTTCTTCAATAAAGGTAGAGTTGCCATAATTCTCTTCCACAAAATTGGGACAGGACCCTATGTCACATTTGCCAGTATGAGAACACAATCCCCCAAAATTGGGATTGTATCTGTTGTTTTTTTTTGGACATATGGCAACCCTAAATAAAGGGCACTGCTTAGATGAGAGTGAGAGGCTATTTCTTGATCACTCTACGGTACTAGTAACCCTATCCTCTTGTTCTCAGACGAACCCTGTGAGGTAAGCTGAGAATGAGTGATTGGCTCAAGGTGACCCAGGAAGCTTCATGGCTAAGGAGGGATTTGAACCTGAATCTTCCAGATCTCAGTCAAACTTCCTAACCTTTGAACCTGATTATGTTCTCTTTGAACCTGATTAATAGAAACAATCCATGGCTAATTGGACATCTTACTAGCCTCATCTTATGCATGAGGCAGAATGTGAAATGACATGCTCTTCCTCTCCACATTTCCTCTGTCCCTTTCTTCCTTTCGCAAGGAGGAGCACAGTGCAGACAGACATGGGCAATCATCACCGCTTGGAAGGGCTGGATCAGGGAATTCAGGTATAATCTACACTGCACAAGGATTACTCAGTGTCCATCACACACCATGTCCTAGATACGGTGTAGTTATAAAACAATGATAGGATCAGGGATATTGCTGGGAGAAGTACTCTGCTAACAGAGTAATTCATGGCTATTAGTTATAGTCTGGGAGGTACAGAGTGAGAGGGCCATCACTTTAAAATATCTTCTCTGTAGGTGTTGCATAGGTATGACCCAAGTTGACTTTTCTTAATCTTTTAGGTATTCATTTTGACTTTGACATCCTTTGTGAGTCCCTTTCTGGGATCTGTGATGCCTCACAGTCTTGCAGTATCCTGAATTTACCAGCCTTCGGTTCAGGTTGCAGGATGATGACATCATCCACTTCCTTGGCTAGTCTGTAATCATGTTATATCCCATGTCCTATGACATGAACCTTCTCCTTTGGGACCATTCAGAGAGCTCAGGGTCTCATATGGGCTCATTCATAATTCACCCTCCAAATTCTGCAAATCCCAAATTTTGCAACAGATGAGAAATTTGTAAATGAATAGATACAATTCCAATAGGCATTTTCAGTTTTTAGAATGTGTGGTTTGCAAGGACGGTTGTATAATGTTGCCGAGTTTAGTGCCAAAATGTAGAGCATTGGCCACTGATGTGAGAACAGTCCAAATGACAGCAACACAAATGATTTGTGGGAATAGTGTCACATTGCCTCCAACAAGCTATTCCCACACTTTCCACTCAGCAACACAAGCTACTTGTTTAGAGAAGCCAATAATGTTGTTTGCCTTTGTGGGATAAACAATTTACCCTGCCCATTTGAAGCGGCCATAGTCATGGTTTTAATTGCCAGTTTGCACAAATTTCCATAGCGTGCAACAAAATGTCTTGAGGAGCCCAGACTAGCATTCTGGTTTTTCTTAAAGGGCATTGTGCACACAGTGTTGACTGATAACCCTCTGACTAAGCCAGGGTGATCAGATGTCATAACCGCAAAACAGGACAAGCCCTCCCCCCAAATGAAGGATATCCAAGAGAAATGACTAAATAAATGCAGGATATGACTAAATAAATGCTGACAGCACTCATATATATTTTATATAGATTTATAAAATATTATACAGTATATATATATATATATATATATATATATATATATATATATATATATATATATATATATATATATATATATATATATATATATATATATATATATATGTTTATATTTTATATATCTATATATTTATATATCTATATATCTATATTTTTTATAGATTTTATATATCTATATTTGGGTTGTGGGTGGTGCAAATGGTTAAGACACTGTGCCTGTTAACCAGCAGGCCAGGGTTTGAGACCCGGGTCGACCCCACAAGACAGGGTGAGCTCCTGTCCTTAGCCCAGCTCTGCGACGCAGCTGGATCCAATCATATTGGCTCTGCCTTTCCATTGGACTAATTCTGTGGCATGGATTTGCTGCTTGGGTAACAGCCTATCCTCCATAACAATCTAACCCAGGCTTCCGTGCTTCACATGCAACATATGCAGCGCCAAGCAGCGCTGAGCAGTCTTTCAAGACTGATGGAGGCCTGCTTTATATCTATATTTATCTATGTGTGTGTGTATACACCTTAAAACTATGCATATAATTTATTACATATAATTTATTAATTACAAGAAAGCTTTATGCTGCCTACTCGTAAGGAAAATGAGAACAAAGAAATGTTTCTTTTAATTTTCCAGGACACAAGACTAAAAAAAGAGGACATGTCCTAGAAAAAGAGAACATATGGTTACCCTGCCCAAATAAATTCAATACTCAAATCTTATTAACCTATCTTAATCTTAATTTATTAAAACTTAATCTATTTTGTTTTAAGAAACAGACAATCCAATCATATCCGGCACGTGAACAGTTAGGACAGCTACCACCACATCCTATTCTGGAGCTGAGCAGGCTGGATGTCTCCTTGGACTATTTGTCTCCTTGACCATCTTTCTGTGGCCTGCTAACAAGAGCATGGGAGTTGATAAGACTTGCACTGGCAGGTTGCAGAACCTCCACAGTTGCAGGTAGGCTAGTGACATGGGAAGTTCAGGCATGGGTTGCACAGAGAGCAGGCTGGGACAGGGGCATTTTTGGGACTGGACAGGAGGATGTCAAGGACAGCTGAGATCCTATCCCCTTTCCCTGTTCTGGAAGTGCTCCAAGGGGGTCTCTTCAGGACTTATGTCTGTTAAAGAGGTGGCATTGATCTGAGGATACCCACTGAAGACCAGACAGCATATGGAGAGGTAAGCAAAATGTTATTTTATTACCTGTTCTTAGCTGTCTAGTGTCCATCACCAACTATAGCATGTAGTTCATGCTCTGTCGGTGACACTGCACACTCTGTGCTGGCAGGGATAAGGTTAGTCAGCAAGTCAATTAAAATGAATGCAATACATCTTGAATCAGTTATGATCCCAGGTAATCAAGGATCACACACTGAATGGGAAGGTATCACTACTCTCTGTAGCTCATCACATTTATTTTTCCCCCACTGGCTTTTGCTTTAATGTTCCACCATTAGCAGAATGAACCCACTAATGCAAGTGTAAAATTTCAGAATATTTGTGGGCTCTGAGTACAGCTGGGCACCAGCAGGCACCAGTAGGCATTGGGCACTACTCTTGGGGGTGGGCACTAGGCAGTGGGCAAAAGTGAGCACCAGACACTGGAGGGATACCAGACATCCCTAACAGGCACCATTTGACAGTGGGCACCATTGTGCAGTGGGTAGTGGGCACTAGTGGGCACCAGGCATCCCTAATGGTCACCACCAGGCAGTGGACACAACCATGCAGTGGGCAGCAGACACCAGCATACAGCAGACACTACCACACACCAGAAGGCAGTGACCATTGGCACTTACTGGACACCACTGGCCATTGGTACTATTGGGCAAAACCATGCAAAGAGCATTGGGCACCACCATTCAGCAAGCATTGGTGGGCAAAAGGAGGCACTGGCCATCCCTAGTGGGCACCATGTATCATTTGGCAATGGGCACCATTGTGCAGAGGGCAGTGGGTACCAATGGATACCACCAGGCTGTGGGCACCACCTGGCTCCAGCAGGCACCACTGAACAGCAGGCACCAGTGCACACAACCAGGCACAAGTCGGCAGTGAGCACCAGGCATCCCTACTGAGCACCAGGCACCACTGGGCATTGGGCAGTTCCAGGCACCACCAAGCATCATTGTGCTGTGGGCACCTCTGGGCACCACCAGGCATTGCTACTGGGCTCCAGGTGGCAATGGGCAGCAGGCAGCAGCAGGTACTGAACACCACCAGGCACCAGCGGGCAGTGGGCACCGCAGGGCACCACCTGGCACCCCATTGAGCACTGGGCATCCCTGTTTGGCACCAGGCACTGAGCACCACTAGGCACCCAGCACTAGTGGACAGCACTGGTCACCCAGCACCACCGAGGACCAAATCAGTTCTTAGTGGATCCTTACATTACAGAAGGAATATTCTTTTCAAATTTCATGCTTTTTGATGCAGGGCTTGGGACTGGGTGCTGTCAGTCAGTCATCAATGTTAAGTATTGGACAAAAACACATGGAACCCCTTTTCATCCTCTTAGGAGCTAATTTTTTTAAAAAAAATTGGTTCTGAGTGGGTGCTCACGTCGCATAAGAATACCCTCCCCAAATTTCATGCTTATAGGCTCAGGGACTGGAGTAGGGCATTGATCAGAGCGATTCTTCAATGTAAATTATCAGGACAAAAACACATTTCACCTCCTTTTTACCACCTTCTGGTTTGAATTTCCAAAAATTGGTTCTTAGTGGGTGCCTACATCACAAAAAGAAAACCCTTGCCACATTTCATGCCTCTAGGTCTGGGCATCGATGAGTCATTGAGTGAGTGACAGTGCAATCTTAAGCATATCTACTCAGAAGTAAGTCCCATTGTGTTCAATAGTACTTACTCCCAGAAAAGTGTGGTTAGGATTGCGGCATGAATCAGTCAGTCAGTGAGCCAGTGACTTTTCAATTTTTTATATATAAATAATGCCTTATAAACATTATGGGGTTCAGGGTGTTCAGGGGTTCAGGGTGACCAGATGCCTGAATCTAAAAAGGAGGACAAGGCCTTGGATCCCTCTCAGCCTGAACTTTCTGGCAGACAATGGCACATTTGCCTGCTCACAAGTAAAGCCACAATATTGGGCACTTTCACCTTCCCATAGAGCTCAATGCATATTTTTGATTTTTAGTTTTTTGGCCGTAACGTTAAATAGAAAGGAGATGTTTCAAAACTGGATTGTGCACTGGATTCTGCTCTTCATTACAAAGCCAATGGCATAAGACATGATGGGGTACTGCACACCATTGCAAAGTCCAAAATGAAGCCAAAATGGGGGATAATGAAGCCCTTTTGGAGGACACCCAGACAGAAGGCTAAAAAAGAGGACAAATTGGGAAAAATCCACTCATAAGGTCACCCTGCAGGGGTTTCCCCAGGTCCTGGGGGCCAGATGGTGCCCTCAAGCAAGCTTCTATCCAGCCCGCAGACTCTGGACCCCTGCAAGCTTCTGGCCTACTTGACTGAACATAACATGAGCTGTGCACTGATTAGGTCTGGAGGGTGTTGTAAGTGCCAACCTCCCAAATTTTCTACTTTTCTGCCAAACCAGAAGTAACTTAATGTGTTCTCTGAAGGCCTTAGAAAGTGCTTGGAAGCTTGAGGAATGGGTGTCCATTTGAGTATGTGCTTTATTTCAGTGATGTGTGTTGGTGCTTGGAAAAAGCCTAGAAATTTTAGCCCATTCATTATCCAATTTATTCATTCATATACATTTTACATCTAATATATTTATCTAAATTTTATTTTTAAATTTATCTTCTGGCCTTTGCCACTGCACCAGATATTTGATGCGGCCCTCTGGCTGAAGTGTTGAGAGAACCCTTTGCTATTATATGAACAAAGTGAGTTATGGGGCAACAAGAAAGGAGAATAAAAGTGAACAGGTAAGTTTTATTTACTGGATTTATACTCCACCTTCCCCATCTAATGCAAATGGCAATTGTGGCTTACAAAACTTGTTCCTCCGTACTGATGTCCGCACAACAATCCTTGAGATAGTGTAAAAGCTGTAAAAACAGAACTTGGTATCTGTTGAAGTTTCTCTTTCCTGAGTCTGACTACAGGGATCATTTAGCATTTAGTTGTTTGTAACATTGTCCTTCCAGCTTCCTGTGCAATACACACCTACCACAATGTGGTGCATGCGTCGATGTGTGTTGGACAGATCTCTGACACGGATGCTTCTGCTTAATTTCTGTTCACTCCTGCCCTGTCCCATTTCATCTGTGACGGCTGGAGTCTTTCGGCAAACTCCTCTTTGTCAGGCTGGAGGCACCTCCGCCATGCAATTTTTCATTTCCTTTTCTCACTTCAAAAGAAGCTTTTGACTCCTTGAGACACCTCATAAAAGAGATTTTGACTCTAAGAACATCCAGAAAGGAAGCACACACTCCGCCGTAATCCCTTCATGCCTCTAGTGGAGAAGAAGGAGCAGCTTCCCCTCCTGCAGGCTCGCTTGTTTGGTCCTCTGTAAACCCCGAACATACAAATAAAATAGTTTCCACGCAATTGAAAAAAGCACAAAGGACAAGCTGGTTGTGGGATATGTGTGTGTGTCTGTGTGGTGGGAATGCCTGAAGAAATGAGGCCCGCAGTGCTTCTAAGATGTAATATCTTGATTTGGTCAACTTGGCTGCACCAGGTAGAACAGGAAGAAGGGGCTCGGTATTCCCAGCAAGGGGTTTGTTACATGCCTTTAACATTTCCTTTAAAAGCCGACGGTGTTACAGTCTTTGGTTACAGGCTGCCGTGCCCCATGTACCCGCCAAGAGAGGCACGCTGGAATAAAAGTGCAGCTGCAAAAACACATCTCTGGGCAACTTGTGTTAGCACAGGAGGGGGTGGAGAAGGAGGGAGTTCCTCACTCCAGTAACGAGGCGGCACTGGGCCAGTAGGCATGGCCCTCCCCACTTCTGCCTCCAGGCAAGTTCTGCTCCCCCCTCTACTTCTCCCTCATCCAAGGTATTTTGTTTTTGAAGTGATTTTGCTCCAAATTCTTCCCCTGACAGTATTAATCTTCCACCTGCCAGTCCATGAATAGACCTTTCTTTTTGTGTCTGGAATAGGTTGCCAAGGGAAAGGAACCAAGGAAAGGGGGAGAAACATGGGTTACAGGTGGGGCAAAGAGGTGTTGGCTGCTCTCACTTCAAGCCAGACAATAAAAGCCTAACCTGAGTCCTCAGTTCCATCAGGGCGGGCTGGGGGAGTGCTCCAGTCCTTCAGAGCACCATCAACATTTGGGGTGCCATTGGTGCCACTTGTCCATGCAATGACCTGTCAGTAGGAATGTCTCCTTTTTCCCCTGTGCATAGAGACACCCTGATAACTGGGCAAAGAGGCACATTTTAAAGGGGTGTCCTCCTATATTTAGCAGGGAGAGAGCAACTGTCTCTCTTCACTGCAACATTTCCAGTGGTAGTTGCTGGTGTCTGGTCTGTATGGTATTTAAATTATGAACTCTTGGGAACAGGGTACCATTCACAGGATACCGTTCAATAGGTTTGCTTACCTGTGTAAAATGTTTTATGGATACAGTACTCTTCTTGAAGGTTTACAGAATCATAGAATTTGAAGGGACCTAATAGATTATCGTCCAACCCCCTGACTATAGCAGGAAATCCTCCTAGACCATCTCCACCAGGTGCTTGTTGCTCTGCTTGAACATCTCCAGTGAAGGAGAGTCCATCACCTCTGTTGCCAAACTATTCCACTGCAATATATTCCATTAATTCACATAAGTTGTCATCATCATCATCATCATCATCATCTTCTTCTTCTTCTTCTTCTAGAATAGTAATAACGACAGCGACAACAGCAGCAGCAATAAAGGAAGGAACAGAAAAACAGAGAGGATATTGGAATTTATTATTATATTCATTTAAAATGCCCTCCCTTCCTCAACAAGGAATCAGGGTGGCTAGGTTTTTGTTTAACTAAATATATTTAAATGCCAAAGAATAGGTAAATCAACAACAAACCAACATAGGGAGAACTACCAAAATTATTGAGTAAGCCAATTATAAGAACTCTGTGAAAGTGTCAAGGCCCTCTCCTGGGATGACACACACTGAATTTCCCTTTCTAGGGTTCAGGGCAGCAGTTTTCAACTGCTGTGCCATGAATTTGGCTCAAGTGTGCCATACAACCAGTAAACCTGAGTAGAGCTGCTGCTTCTCAACCACTATTTTTCAAAAGATTTTTTGTAAAATAGATTCACTAAACCCTAAGTCATGTCATGTTTCCTTCACAGTGTGGTTAATTTTTCTGGCTGGGACCTGGTGCCATCAAGCTTCAGAGGTAGCTTTAAATCAAGTGAGATATAGGAAGCTGGACTAGATGGGCCCTTGGCCTGATCCAGCTGGGCTCTTCTTATGTTCAAGTTCTCTATCATGAGACAGATGCTTCCCTGAATGTAACATTTTACACTGCAAACTTTCCCTACAATCCAGAGTAACTACAGGAACACGTAAGAGACATTATGTGTACCCATAGTTACTGCACTGCCAAGTGAAAACCTATGGGAAATTCATTTTGCAATCCAGAGCAAATTGTTCTTACACCGGAGCAAGGACTCCCCATAGTTACTCTGGACTGTGCTCAAAACAGGCAGGAGGTACTCTTGTAAAATGTGTGAAAGCATGTCAGTGCAGGCATAGGGGTACCTATGTGCAGGCATAGGGGTAACTCAATAGCTAACTTCTGAACTGGGCTAGTATGAATTTGTGGAATATAATAAAAGCTCCCACACAAGACATGCTAGGCAGCAGGAAAATGCTGATATGCAGGTCAAACTCAGTAATACATCCAAAAGCTATACCCATAATAAGACAACAGGCACTGTACAAATTATTCTAAGCAAGGGCTAGTTACAAGTGCACTTAACTATGAGTCAAATTCTATCCTCCTCCTCCTTCCACTTGCTGGTGTCAGCAGGGAAAGGGGATTTAAATGATTTAAAGACACCATCATCTGACCTTGAAGCCTTGTCTTAAAATGCCAGATATATGGGTTGGACTAAGTTTAATGGGAATCAGTAGGATTTACTTCTAGGTAAATCTATGCTAGTGTTTGTGAATTGCCAACCACCTTCAAGCCCAAGTATTTTGGCTTATTATCTGGTAAAATGATACAGTTATATACAAGATTGACTGTCTTGCTCTTTTCCTCCTTCTCTCCCTTTTGAATGCCAATTTTTTTTCCATAAGACCCAAAGACTTTCCCAACCAGTAAATCTTCCTGTGGTTCCATTTGACATTCCTCTGGTTTTAACAACAGTGATTTCAGCCAGCTCTTAACAACAACTAAAAAATTATTGACATAGGCTGAAATCCTAAAGACACTTTCCTGGGAGTAAGACCCACTGAATACAATGGGGCTTACTTTTGAGTAGACATGGTTAGGATTGTGCTCTTATAGACTAAAGCTTTCATGGGTGATACTGTTAGAGTTGTAGTAAGAACCTTTGGGACTTATGCTCTATGAAGATTTTCATTTCCTATTGTTCTGCCCACAACTACAGTGGACATGTTCAGAGGACTACGTAGACCTACTAGTGTTACAATTAGTGTATGTTGCAGACAAGGTAAGGCAGAGGTGGGAGTGGAAGCAGGACTGGGGAACTGGATATGGGGAAAGAAATGGGGACAGGAAGGAAGAGAGAAAGGGTGGATCTGGCTCTCTTTCTTTTAAGAACTTTTTCAGATTTTTCTTTTTCTAGGATTTGCACCACTGCAGAGCTGAAGGTTTACAGGGGCGGGGGCATTAAGGAAAAATAATTTGCCTTTCCATTCCAAAATTTCCAGATTCTTCCTTCCCACTCTTGGCATGTCTACATCCAAGGTAGGTAAGAATTGAATTCTTAGTTAACTGAAACAGCCGTGTATCAAGGCAGCCATAGTTGGAATCTGGATTGTGGACCAGAAGGACCCTCAGCCCCACCAGGCTCTTATGATACCTGTTAAAGCTCACAGCAGTACCTTATGGAGGTACAGTATCACACTTTTCCCACCTCTCTACTCAGTGGGTCTCCTGAATTGCCCCTCTAACCCCTTCTCAGCCTGGCCTGTCATTCAACACTCTAACTGCCTTCATAAAATCTTTCCTGAGGTATTAAATCAACTCACCTTAAACCACTTCTTTCGATATCTCTCTCCTCAATTGCTACCATCAGCCTTCTCTGTCATAGAAGGGCATGAGACTAGAACCCTCAGCCAGTGGAACAGCTAGGGTGAGCCGGGATGCAGTTGCACCATGCAACAAGTTTTGGGGGTGGGGGCAAAAAGTAGAGCTTTTCACTAGTGGCTAAAATTGTGAAAAATGGAGTGTGTATGAATGACAATACCATCATGTTATATATTGTTGGAAAGGTAATTTAATGTAGAATGCAATGAAATCTATATTCTATCAAAGGATATGGCCAATTAACCAGAAAACGAAAACACAAAAGACTATGGAACAAAAAGTAGATTTTTTAAAACTCAAAACTTTCCCATGATACTGATCTTGATCTGAGAGCCAATGAGATGTAATTCTAATACTGTATAGAATTAATAAGGTGTTAATACAAATCAGCTCTCATTTACATATACATATATCATAATACAGTTACCCCTGCTGAGTAAAGAGATACTTCTAAATGGTGCTCCCCTTATATTTAACGGGAAAAGAATAATCATTCCTCTTTGCCACAGCACAGTTTCCTGATTCAATAAGGGACACAATTTTCATTTTTTTACTTACCATAATTAATTTTGATTTTTTTTGTTGTGCTTTTGGGTGGGGGGGACCCCTTTCTTTGACTCCAGATAGCAGAGGTGATTTAGCTATGCCACTAACAGAGCAAATGGGTGGTGAACTGCTGAGGAGGAGGGTTTTTCCCCAATTTTCTTTTTCGAAATACCTGGGGATGACATCACTTCCAGTTGTAACATCACCTTCCGGGCAACATTTTGAGCTTTCCACGAGGCTACATGATCATAAGCTACGCCACTGTCCTCAGCCTGCTTGATTGACACAGAAGGCAAGGATACACGTAAACAAAGATTCTGGGTGCAATCCAGAGTAACTATAGGGAGTCCTTGCTCCGGTGTAAGAACAAGTTACTCTGGATTGCAATATGAATTTCCAATAGGTTTTCACTAGGTGGTGCAGTAATTGCGGGTGCACGTAATGTCTCTTACGTGCTCCCGCAGTTACTCTGGATTATTGACAGAGTAAGGTTTATTGACTAAGATTTTTGACAGATTATTGACTAAGGCTTTTATATACTGTACATAGATGTTATTTTTGTAGCAGGGTAAATGTGTTCCTCGCAGGTTGTACTGCTAGTTGTGACCAATTGTAGGGTGCAGTGCTCATCTCTGTTTCTAAGACAAAGAGTCAGTGTTGTCCAAAGATGCTTCCATGGTCACGTGGCTGGCATGACTATACACTATTAGCATAATAGTACAACAGCATAAAATACTATTACCTTCCCAACAATGTGGTACCTCTTTTATCTACTTGCATTCACATGCTTTCGAACTGCTAGGTTGGCAGGATCTGGGCAAGGGACAGAAACTCACTCTGTCTTGTAGCACCCAGGTCTTGAACCCAGGCCTATGAGTTGACAGATATGGGGTCTTGCCAACAAAGAGGACGCCAAATGGCTTTCTTTAAAATTTCTGGGTGCCTGCAAAGAATACCAGCAAATCTCCTCCTATCTTTCAAAAAAAGATCCATCAACAACTGGCAGATCTTTGATTTACGAGATACTGTTGAATGTTGTTGCTCAAAAACCCAAACCCATTTTCCACACACGAAAGGAAGACCCACCATATAAGATCTAATTATTATTTCTACGTTTTCACCTTGCAAAAAGTCTTTTGGAATAACAAGGATAGTTCACGTTGACTTAAATGGCAGACACTTCTGAACCGTCAAAGAAAAGGTGTCTTTGTTTTCAAGCACTGGCATGGTTGTATAATAACCCCACCCATTTTCCCGGGTTCAGAAGGTTCAGTTTTGAAAAAGTGCCTGGGAATGATTTTCATACAATCCACACAGTTACAAAATTGTCCAGAGCAGTGGGCACTCTGTTATTTCGGAGGAGGAGAGTAACTGACTTGGCACTGAGAAGTAGCAATTGGCTGGTTTTCTGTTGGGAGTTTCTTACCTGCAGTTACGCAGGCACTGCCAGGTGTTCCTATGGTTCTGTTGAAATTGAAGCTGGGCTTCATGTCAACTGAGCTTCTCAGAAATCCAGTTAACGTAAAAGCAGATTTATTTCAATGGGTCATGTCAGCATCAGACTTGCCCAATGATGACACTGTGCAGAGAGCCTGCAACTGAAGAATGGGATGAAGACATTTGGCGGGAGAAACAGCTAGAGAATTCCCAGTGCACAGTCTGCAGGAAAGCCCTTGGGCAGAGTGGAAATCCCCTAGGAACCAATCCATTTATTCCTGGAAGGGTCTCTGGGGAAAGGAGCAATAAGATTCCCATGTTAATATTTATAAATCTGCTCCAGGTATTCATAGTAGTTCCAAAATTCCAGAACTTGGAAAGCATTTTCAATACAGTTTTGATTCTGGACTCAAACAAATTCCACACAAATTAGACTTGGGTCTGGTAGCAATGCAAGACAGTGGGTAGGCATTGCTGTAAATATTTGTTGTTACACAAGTGGTTCAGTAAAAATAATACTTCTACTCTGAATGATTTTCAGTGCTCTTCTTTGATTTTTTCCTGTGCAAAGAATTGTTCGCCTTCTTTATGGCAGTTTAAGGCTTGGTTTCTCCCTTCCCTAGTAAAAAGTGCCAGAAGAAGGTGAGGCAACAGGCAGCTTCAATATAGAAGAGCCAACTGGAATAAAACAGTACTTATCTGCTGAGATTGTCATGGGATTTGCTATAAAAGAACGGATTACAGTTTGCTGAGCTTATCCCAACCACAGCATCTCCCAGCCCAGTGGAAGAGATATACCCATTTGGTTTATTCATTATGATCTTTCCACATCCACTGGTGAGTCAATGGTACAAGCAAATGGTAAGCTCATATCCTGGCCCACCCAGCAAGCTAGTATTAGGAGTTCAGGAGGGATGTGACACAAGAGATCACATTTTCAGAAATAACGATGGTGGCATCAGCCTTCAGCCTGGTCAAGAGCCAAACTTCTGCTGCCATCTCCATGGGAAGGATGTACTGCAGTTTAGAATGGGCCTTAACCTAGAACATTGAAGGTTTGCTGTGTGGAAGACATCGGTGAAAAGTGAAATGAGGAACACATTGAAGAGATCAGGAAGTAATTATTACTCATAATGATTATATTAGGAGAGGTTGCTGGCACCACATCTGCTGAAATCCCTGCTTTTGTCTCTGCTTTCTTCTGTCTCCGTCCCCCCCCCCAACTCCCTGAAGCTAACCTAGGCCGGCACAACTGATTTGTTTTCCCATCTCTGTGGTGATGTAGGGAGGTAAGCTTATGTCTGTCCACTGGACTAACCCACCCCCAGGAAAGGCACAAAAGTATCTTACAGCACTTTTGTGACATTCCCAGGCCAGCATGGCACTTGTGCTGGGGCTTGTGCCAGCCTAACTGGGGTTTAGGATTGCAGCCAAAGACACTCATTTCAACTTCTTTTCTGAGTCACCCAAAAAAAAGAAAAGAAATTTTGGTCTCCTGTCCAGTTGTGCCTCAACCACTTGCTATGGAAAGACATACCTGGAATGGAAGCAACAGAGAACCTAGGAAAAGCAGACAATACAGTAGTTTTTTTTTTAATATAATGATTTTTCTGACTGGGCTTGCTGAGCCAGCATCTTCACTTCCTTCATGCACATGAAGGGAAGAGGCCCTAGAACAATGGCACCTATTCATTATAAAAATAAAACTGCTCTAGCTAAGTCCATGGCTATATAGAAATGCTGTGGACTGAGACAGAATCGTGGACCAGAATTGTGGACCCCTTCATACAAAAAGAGGGCAACATCTTTCCCAGTTCTCCCTAGCTCAGGCAAGTGTGGAGTGGGCTAGAACCTCTGACTCTGTTGTGCTAGTTATTAATTTGTATTTACAGGAAATCCCTTCATGTGGAGGAGCCTTCCATGCCTTGTGCATGTTCTTTAACTTTCCTGAAATAACCCAGGTTAGAAGCATTCATATGCCAATTCCCTCCTGCCCTGATACGCTGTCCCCCTCCTTATTTCCCCATGCTGCAGCCATAAACAGATTCCATTTCCACAATATGAAAAAGGAAACATGAACAAATGTATTGGGAAAATCTGCAGCGCGGCAGCATTTTGTGTCACATAAAACACAGCTATGCACGAACAGAAAGCAAAGTAGTGCCGTGGGGAGGGGGAGTTTGGCTTTGATTATGCCAGTATGGAAGAAAGCCTGAAACAGGTTTACTTGGTTGATGGGAGCAAGAAAGCAATGAACTTGGCTAAGGGACTAGTAAAACCTGTCTAAATTAGAGATGAGCGGAGCAAGATTAATGCTTTACCATTGTGTGTTTTTTTTCCATAGGCCTGCAACATTAGGCCAATTCAAGACATAAATGATTAATTTTTTTGAGTTGCAGGGGGTAATCGAGTTAGCAGATGTAACTCAAGAATTACAAGTCATGCTCTTGGTTACAAGAACAGCCGCTTCCTTTGCCAGGTATATGGAAAGTTTTTGAATTGTACCATTAACAAAGTCCTGAAAATGGAAATGGCTGTGAGGGAATATAACAAGGTTTGGATGGTATTTTCATCAAATAATGTTGGGACTTTTGTGCTTTAGAGAAGTTTAATTGAAACTCACAAACCTTTAAACATTTCATGTGCCTCAGCCCTGGGGGAGTTGTGCTGTAGTTGCTGGCTTGCATGCACCTCCGTTAGGATGAAAAATGGATACACACGAGTCACTTGTACTTCCTTTGTTGTCACTTTTGTCTGACGGGTGTGCAGAAACCTTCTGAGAAATTTAACTTGTCTTATAGAAACTCACCTGGCTTTCCTTGAGAATCTTAAAATATTTTGCCTTCATTTGAACCCTGACATCCCTTTGGGTGCAATCCTAATATAGGATGGCACAACTAATCAGTCTTCCTGTTCCCGTTTTGATGTAGGGAGGCATGCATGTGTCTGTGCACTGGCCTAACCCTCCTCCAGGAGTGGCTCAGAAGTGTCTTACGGCAGTTTTGTGACACTCCCCATCCAGGCCAGCATGGGACTTGTTCTGGGGCTTAGGCCAGCCTAACTGGGAGTTAGAATTGCAGCCTTTGCATCTCATTTTGTGTGAAATTTTGAGGTAAAACATGAAGTTCAAAGCTATTTCTGTGCTGATAGTTCCATTTGAGATGAGTAGCAACATGGTTAAACATCTCCTTTGTGTGCAGAAGGACATTTGTGTGTCCATGAAGAAACCTTCAAGAACCATAGCCAATAAGTGTTTTGTAGATCATTCTGAGTTAAATTGACTAGTGGTCTGACTCAGCGGCAGGACCTCTGTGTCTTAGGTCAAAATCCAGAGTAACTACGGGGTAACTACTGTAACTCCGTAGAGTACCTACTGCTCCAGTGTAAGAATGACTTATTCTGGATTCCAATGTGAGTTTCCCATAGGTTTTCACTAGGTGGTGCAGTACCTACGAGTACACGTAAAGTCTCTTACGTGCACCTGTCGTTACTCTGGATTTGGGGGCAAGACAACAGTTTCCTGGTGAAATGCATACTGAAGTTGGAAATTTGTATCCTTTTCTTTTTTTGCATGCTGGACTCTGTATCCCAATGCGTGTATTTATTATTAGATGCACTTCTTTATTTTTAAAAAGCAACAGTAGGGTTAGGTAGGATAAGGGCCAGCATAAGAGGCTTAGGATATATAACATGGGATTTGTTGCCCAGTTATAGTGAGATGCAAATAACTAGGATGTGAATTCCAGGAATGCCAATGACCCGGAGCATTCAGGATGCAAATGCAGGCATCCCCCTCTTTCTGTTCGTTCGTTTTTTTGTTGGTTCCACTCTTTCAATACCTTTCAATGTACCCAGAACACATTCATTCAACACATGTGCCAATTTTTCATCCTTTCTCTGCTGATAGAAAGGCTAAAATTGTCTTCCCTAATATTGATCTGCATGTGGCATGGTGACCAAATATTTTTGGCATTTCTTTATGACTTTCTTCAGTAAATAACCATAATTCAAATACATAAGGTATTCATTACCCACATTAATTGCCCAATGTTCATTTTACTGTTATTTGGTATGCATTTCAGCTATGTGTTAATAAATATGTGTTATTTAGTCTTCTGCATGTGATATTTATGTCTTTTTGATGGCAGTTTTGCATTTTCAAACTGTAAAAGACTGGGTTCCACTTTACAATGGTTTTCACTTTTGCATTCTGCTCAACTGGTGCAATAAGTGGGGGGATGCCTGTACCATCTCACTCGAAGTTTCACAGTAATAGGCCATCCCACTGAGTAAAGAGCGACTTGAATAAAGAGCATTTTGGGTAAAGAGCAAAATTTTCTCAGAAATTTTGACTTGCGTAAAGAGCACTGTCTTGAGTAAAGAGTACTTCTGAGGAAGTTTGGAACAGGCTTCCGTGGCAAGGGAACTCGCAGGCATGACGAGGAGACTAGCTTGAGCTACAGTGGGGCAAAGTTTGGAATAGGCTTCCATGGCCAGGGAACTCATGGGGGGGGGGTCTGGTTTTCAAAGGTACAGTACAGTTCAGTACTGGAGAGAATTGTCTTTATTGCAGTGTTGTGTGTTACTGTATATTACAGTGTTTTGTACTGTGTTATATTAGTGTTTTGTCATCATTTTTATAAACAGTTAATATTTTCATATGAATATTTTTTGGGTTGTAGAACCAATCGTCTGAGTTTCCATTATTTCCTATGGGAAAATCTGCTTCACGTAACAAGCATACCTCCAGAACTAATTAAACTTGTTACGTGAGATGCCACTTAATATCTCAATATAGATTTCAAGGGAAAATTAAAAAACAGCAGGCTAAGTGCAACCCACTGTTGTATATTCTTCCATACTGGACAGCATTATGAAAATTTCCAAGCTTCTTCAAGATCTGGAAATGGCAGGTCATTTAACACATACAGATTTAGGGAAATGTGTCTCTTGGGGATCACGCTGAGTATCTTGGTGGCCTTAAATCCATCGATTGTTCTTCCTCACTCACATCCCAGTCACAAGCAGTACAACTCCTCATCAGCCAGAGTCGCCTTTGAGGCCTTCTTAGGCTTCTTTTCCTCTGCAAGCCAGCAGGATTCTCTTTGTAGATCCCAGTTTTGGACTACATGAAGTAGAGATTTATGATTAGGCAATGAAGTAAAATGTTTTGGCATGAACAGTTGTCTGGGAGGTTCAGAGAGTCACTGAAACTAGATGTTCAAAATCTAGGCTTTGGAGAATGATAGAGACAGGATTTGAAAAGAGAACTTAGCTAAGAGGTTGCCTGGAGGCAGTTGCTTTTGATTCCCATTACAGTACTTTCTCACAGTGTGCAAAATAGCCAGGACTCCATTACTATCTGTTGATACTGACACAAAACCCACAACAAGTCCTGACTAGAGATGCCATATAATTTTGAAAGGTTTGTGGTTCAAGACAAAACCCAACTCTCAGCTCATATGACCTGTGCTGCTAATACAGGTCAATAACAGTGAGAACTGCAAAATCTCACTGCTTATCACTGTATCCCTTGATTTTCAAGGTACCATGTGAGCCTTCAGCTGAGCTTCTATAGCAAGATTGTTATGGAGACTGAGATGGTCTGAATGATGCCTTCAGGCAACCATCTTGCTAGGTAGCCTTAGGCAAGTTGTTTCCCCTCAAACCACAATATGAAGATAAAATTACCCAATTATACAGTCAAGATGTCAATGATGCAGACAATTCTGCTGTGACTTCTGCTGTCTATCTATCTATCTATCTATCTATCTATCTATCTATCTATCTATCTATCTATCTATCTATCTATCTATCTATCTATCTATCTATCTATCTATCTATCTGGCATAAGTGTGTGTGTGCATGTGTGTGTGTGTGCGCGCGCGCGTGCAGAGTCACCTACCTATGCTTCTTATGTGTCCCACTTCTGAAGAGCACATCAGTTACTTCCCTAGGAAGGAGCAGTAAGACAGAACACTGAGATCACTTCCTCCTTTGCTTCTTATAATCCTCCAATATGAGGAACTCAAGTACATCCATGAACTGAACTCTTGTTTCCAGATGTGCAAGCTGGATATTGCCCCTAGCATTTTTATATATATAGCCAATTAGAAAAGAATCCAACTGGATAGCAAAGCATGCTTGAGAGAAAAAAGGCAAAAGGCATCTGCTTCTATTCTTTTCAAATGTTGGTGGACCTTGATTTTGCATCTGGAAATCTGATGGCTTGGATTCTGTATAACCCTAATTCCACCAGTGAACATTATGAAAATATGAAGGGTTTGTCAGATCTGGAAACTGTTCGGATGTTGTAAAATCAAGCATTTGCAAAATCCTCCTTAGTTGGAATAGCATGATCACTGATGACAACATCATGGTAGTCTTATGCAGGGAACTTCTGTTCATGTATGGCATGAACCTATAGTGTGCTGAGGAATCCTTTTACCTGTAGCAGAACTTGCTGAATTCTAGCAAGAATAGGTATCATTCAAGTCACAAATTCAGGGCTAAATTCCACTTTGAATTCCCAAAAGTAGCTTCCCTACGCTTGGCAACATCATGTGGAACTTAGGGCTGCACTCACAGGCAAAAACAATCCCTCTGTCATTCTGATTTAGAACAGGCCTGGATGAAAGACTTTGAACATACAAGGAAGTAATTTTCTAAAAAATCAATATGATCAAAAGCATTTACCTTTTGGCATTGCATCATCTGTTGATAAATGGCCACTAGGAGAATTACAGATGTATCTATCCTCTGTTCTCCCCTTGCCACCAGCCAGATACACACCAGCCATTTGCTAACACAGGAGTCTCCAAACCCTGGCCCAGGGCCAGATGCGGCCCTCAGCAAGCCTCAATGTGGCCATGGCAAGATCCTACTATCTGGCCCTTGGGCAAGTCTTGTAATACATTCTAATATGTAAATTTATTCAAATTTGAAATGTAAATTAATTTTCTGTCCTCCAACAGTGTCAGAAAGATGATGTGGCCCTCCTGCCGAAAGGTTTGGAGACCCCTGTTCTAAGAGATGATTAGCCCGTTCCTTTACCCTTCACAAATAACATACTGAATGACCAAGGCACATCTCATGCCAGTGTTTGTTTGAGAGTTTCCAGTTGGAAAACATGTTCTCCTGTTGGACACTAGAGAGAGTTCCATCACCCTGTCTTCAAACCATACAAATATACCCATTCATTTCCACAGCAGGCAGTGTGCAAACAGCTCTAATGCAACTGCCAAACTTGCAGAGAGGGAAGGTCCTACCATTAGTGAAGTATGCAGTTAACTGGAAACTGACTGTAGTCCCCATACATAATACCTTTTTTTACACTTAAAAATGGTTATTAACGGATCATCACTGAAGTACTAAAAGGAAACTAAAGTCAAATTGTGTTTGCCATGCACAAAGTTCTCACTTTACAGCTTATATCAAGGACTTCAGGGCATGGCAGCAAGGGTCTGAAACTATGAAATTATTATTCTTGTTATTATTAATGTTAAATGATAAGTAGTGAAATTGGCATATCTAAAGCATTTGCAACCTGGGGTCAAAGAAGAATGTTCAGCCCCTCCCCCACAATGCAATCAAATTTAATTTATTAAAAAATACCAATAAATATTTTCTGGTTAATTGATACATATACGTATATTCCAGATACATATACTTACAGATACATATATTCCAGTGTGATTTGCTTCTCTGCATTTAGCATTAAATTACCTTTCCAATCTATATGTATATAAAACAAAACTAACTCACTCACTCATAAACGCCCAGCCAAAACTGCTGGGCCTAGAAGCATGACATTTGGGGTGGGTATTCCTTCTGTGATGGAGGGAGTCACTAAGAACTGGTTTTTGGAAATTCCAACTGGAAGGGGGTGAAATGGGCCACAACACATTTTCCTCCCTATACTTTCCATTGAAGAATCCCTGACTGAAGGACGCTCTGCCCCAAACCCCAGACATAGAAGCGTGAGATTTGGTGAAGGTGTTCCTTCTGTGACATCAACACCACCCAAAACTTTAATGGGCCTCCAGAAGATCACAACTGCCCAGTTACAAAAAGTGGAACTCCTAGAAACTTCACACTTATGGAGACAATACCTTTGTAATTCCAAGTTGCTTGGATAGGAACTGAATCACAATAGAGCCAATTCAGGTCAAACACCTGGCAACTGTGAAATAGTACAACATAATAATCATAATCATAATCTATATATATATATATAAATGAAAAGTCACTCACTCACTGACTCACTCACTGAGTCATACTCACTCATCAATGCCCAGCCAAAACCGTTGGGCCTAGAAGCATGAAATTTGGGGACGGTGTTCCTTTGGTGTGATGGAGGAAGTCACTATGAACTGATTTTCATAAATTCCAACCAGAAGGCGGTGAAATGGGGTGCAAATGGGGGTTGATGCGCATGGGGAGAGGATGCGCATGGGGGATTTTGCACATGAGGATTGATGCGCATGGGGGACTGATGTGCAGTGAGGGGATGGCGTATGGGAGAATTTTACTCCCACAACGCAGGTACTTTATTTATATATAACACGATAGTATATTTTATATATTATATAGTATTATATAACAGGGGTCTCCAAACTTCCAACTTCAGGGCTCCTGGACCTTTAACAGTTGTGTAAAAGTTCAGCAATTGCAGTTCAGCAATTGCAGCTTGTGATCTGTGAGTTGAAACGCTGTGCCTGCTGAAATTTTCTCCTCTGCATACTTTTTAATGGTTCTGGAGCCCTGAAGTTGAAAGTTTGGAGACCCCTGTTATATACTATTATAGTATAACTAGTGAAAAGTGTATCCACATTGCGGGAGTAACATTTCCCCATATACCATCCCCCATGGCACATAAACACCACATGCACATAAACACCCCATGTGCAACATGCCCCCATGTGCATCATCCCCCCATGCGCAACTTCCCCCATGCACATCACCCCCATTTCTCCATGTGCAACTTTTCCCCATACACATCATCCCCATGCACAACTTCCCCCATGCGCAACTTCCCTCCTAGCACAACTTCCTCACTTGCGCATCATCCGCCCATGTGCAACATTTACTCATGCACAAATTTTAGCCATGCGCAACTTCCCCCATATGCATCATCTCCTCATGTGCCTCAACTCCCCATATGCAACTTTTCCCCATGCACAACTTTCCCCCAGGCGCAACTTTCCCCCAGGTGCAACTTTCCCCCAGGCGCATCAACCCCCCATGCGCAACTTTCCCCCATGCGTAATTTTCCGCCATGCGCATCATCCCCCCATGTGCATCAGACCCCATGTGAATCATTCCCCCATGCGCAACTTTCCCCCAGGCACAATTTTCCCCCAGGCGCAACTTCCCCCAGGCGCATCAACCCCCATGCACAACTTCCCACATGCGCATCATCCCCCATGCGCAACTTTCTCCCATGCGCATCATCCCCCATGCGCAACTTTCCCCCATGTGCAGCATCCTCGCCAGTGCAAACTCTTCCTCCGAACAACATTGCCCAGTGCACCAGGCACCGAGGACCAAATTGGCTGGATGTTGGTCAGTCCTCCATGATTAGTATAGGACAAAAACACGTTGCCCCCTTTTCAGCCCCTGAAGGGTTAAATTTCTCCAGATGGTTCTTGGTGGGTGTTCAGGTGACAGAAGGAACTCCCAGAATTCCATGCTTCAGGCCCAGCAGTTGGGGCGGAATGTTGATGAGTCATCAATTCTCCAATGCAAAGTATAGGGAGGAAAATGCGTTGCGCCCCTTTTCACCCCCTTCTAGTTGGAATTTCCAAAAACCAGTTCTTAGTGCACCCCTCAGTCATGGAAGGAACACCCACCCCAAATTTCACGCTTCTAGGCCCAGTGGTTTTGGCAGGGCGGTGATGAGTCAGTCAGTCAGTGACTTTTCTCTTACATATATATATATATAGAAGATATAGAACATGATAGTATTATATCACAGTTGTCACAGTTTTGGTCATGAGTGTCAGCTTACCTTGTTGACCCCCTAAAACGTTGTTGCCTGATTCACTTTCTACCTCCTGTACTCACGTAGGCAGACTAGCGAATGTTTCATGCAGCCTTGTTGGATGTTTGGTGTAATCATTCCAAATCTCCTCAAGTGACTTTAGAAAACCAACTTTGACAAAGAAGTCATGGTTTTGTGTGTTTGAGTATTTGAAAAATGCCAGTGACAATAAATGTTGCTTTGCTGTGTAGGAGACACAATGGGATCCCTGAACCTTTGACATTTGAGGTACTGACATGATTATCTGTGGTAGTGCACAAAAGTAAAAAAGTTTGCAGTCCTGAGGCCTGGTGTCAGAATAACTTATGTCAGTTGAGCAGAATTGTTTAGAACAAAGCTATGGTTACATCTTCAGGAGTGAAATGTCCCATGTATGACTTTAAAAAAAATATATGCAATTATCAAGTGTATTCTGGGGAGAGATGCACACATGTTGCTCTTTTCCCACATTAGTTTTGTTAATGCTGAGCTATCAGCAACATTGGGGAGTTTCCAAAGATTGATCCTCTCTGGCTGGATATAGAGCAGAAGGAGAGGAAAGCAACCAGACACACTGAGACCAGAGCTTAGGTTTGCATTTATGAAGGTCCATCTCTGGCTGATTAAATAAGACTCCAATCCCCAGCCTGGCCAAAGAGACATAAAGAAGCAGATCATGCCAAAAGAATCTACCATATGCCTTTGACAGGCCCAGTGAGAACAGCAACTACATCCCTGATGCTGTTGGTTTCTGAAGCCTGTTTCTTAAATACCTTTGCATCCACACAGCATCAAATAGGTTAACTTAAAAAAATGTTGTTACAGTGAAAGGGGATGGAAGGAGTTGGCCTGGCGCAGAAGAGCCTGCAGCTGTTTTATGTGAAATTTAGAGAGGGACAGAAGATATGAAGCTTGGCTAAAATGGAAAAAGTTAACAGACCAAATGCATGAAATGCAGGATTTTTAGTATTGGAGTAGGGGTGGTCATTGCTACATTAGCCAGAAATACTGGCTATAAGTCTGCTACAGAAGCTTATAAATCACATTTATAATTAATTTCATTTTCTTCTTTTTATCCTTTAGCCAAAGAAGGGTATAAGGCACCTGTGGTTTTCAAAGGAAGCAGAACTGAAGGAGTTTTCACAATTTGGTTCTTGTTTGCAAAATAACTGAATTGAACAGTGCAATACTAAGCATGTCTACTTAAAAGTAAGTCCCATTGTGTTCAATAGTATTTACTTACAGGAAAATGTGGTTAGGATTGCAGCCTAAGTTATGTTGTGATAGAATTTGAAAGGAGGGAATTCATATAAAAGTACAGACAAAAAATGGACCAGCCATCATTGAGCATAGTGCACCATAAGGATCACAGTAGTGCAGAACTGTTCACCGCTGTTTAACCCAGGCTGAACTGGGACCACCTGTATCTCCTAGGAAGAATGTAGCTCATCCACTATGTGCTGGAGTCCCCAAAGGGACATCATTTCTTTCAACTCATGACATTATTGAGAACCAATGCCACGATGGGTCTTGGTGCATGAGTACTGTGTTCTTGGCACCTCCGTTTATGAAAGATGCAACCAAACTGGAACTAGTCCAGAGGAGAGCAATAAGAATGATCAGTAGGATGGAAGGGAACCCTTACAAAAAAAGGGCTGAGGGAACTTGGTATGTTCAGCCTGGCGAAGAGATGCTGAGATGAGACATGATCGCACTCCTGAAGGGCTGTCATATGGAGGAAGGGGCTCATTTAGCTGCCTCTGAAAGCAGAATGAGAACCAAGGGGTACAAAAGGAAAAGAGATTCTGGAGATTCTGGTTGGATATCACAAAAGAAGATTCTGGTTAGATATCACCAAAAAAATTCCTGATGGAGAGGGCAGTTCAGCAGTGGAAGAGATTGCTAAGGGAGGTGGTGGACTCCCTCACTGGCGATCTTCAAGCAGAGGTTAGATGAGCACCAGATGCTCTAGGAGGATTTCCTGCTACAGGCAGGGGGTTGGACTAGATGATCTGTTAGGTTCCTTCCAGCTCTATGATTCTACGATGAATCTAAAAAGATGATAACCCCCATCACATGAGGAGAGGGTGCTAGTTTTTACTAATCATGCAACATAATAAATTCTCCAAGGGTCATTATCTATTTCTGCTCCTCTGATCATGAAGGTTGATCCCTTCCCCCAGAGAAATAGTAGGAAATTCATTTAAATTTAAATTCTTAAGACTGCCATCTAGGTATATTATCCATATGGATTAAGAGGGTGTTTAGAATACAAGGAGTCCCTCAGAGCATAGAGAAATGGCTACTTAAGTGGCCAATGTGGTCTTTGAAGATTCCAAAGTAGGCAATGTGTTTTTCAGAAGAATGAAAAAGTCTCATAGTGATCTGCACCTTCCCAAGAGGAAAAAAAAAACCTGCCCATATGGGGAAATTAAGAGAATATTCATTTTATTTGATTTATTTCAAAACATTTATATCCTGCCTTTCTTCTTAAAATAAGGAGGTGAATAACCAATCAAAAATGTTAAAACCATAACACACAGTAATGAATAAAATCAATAAAGTTTAAATCAAAGTTGATTAAAACTGTGTATGTTTTCACTAGTACTTATAATAAAAATGTTGTATTTACTCTAATCTAATAAACTATTGAATCTAATATGCACCCTGATTTTGGAGACTAACTACGGGAGCATGTAAGAGACATTACGTGCACCCATAGTTACTGCACCACCTAGTGAAAACCTATGGGAAATTTATATTGCAATCCAGAGCAAATTGTTCTTACACCGGAGCAAGGACTCTGGATTGCACCCTAAATTTGGCTGAAAAAGGTGAGCATTAGGTTCAAGTAAATATAGGGCAAAATCCAGAGTAACTATGGGAAGTCCTTGCTCCTGAGTAAGAACAACTTACTCTGGATTCCAATATGAACTTCCTATAGGTTTTCACTACGTGGTGCAGTAACTACGGGTGCACGTAAAGTCTCTTATGTGCTTCCATAGTTACTCTGGATTTGGGGGATAGTATTTTATCCCCAAATCCAGAGTACAGACTACACATCATTTAGTGAACTCTTGTATTACATAACTGAGGCCCAAATCCTATCCAATTTTCTAGCACTGGCATACCGGTAATTATGCTAATGGGGAATGTGCTGCATCTTGAAGTTGGAAGGAAACCACAGTGGCCTCTTTACGGTAAGGAAACATTTGTCTCCTTACATCGGAGCGGCATTTTACCTCAGTGTTGGAAAATTTGTTAGGATTTGACCCTAAGTGCCAGTTTAGACATGACACAGTCAAGAGCCATGAACATTTTCTGAAGATCAGTGTGTGTGATTCAAAATTAAAGAAAGAAAGAAAGAAAGAAAGAAAGAAAGAAAGAAAGAAAGAAAGAAAGAAAGAAAGAAAGAAAGAAAGAAAGAAAGCACTGAGCCAATGGGTCTAGGAGAATAAAACTGCAGGTGCGCTCTTCACATTCAGCAACATGAGGCGCAGAGATGTTGAATCTGTCATAATATTTAGCTTTTACTCTTTTCAAGGAGTTAAAGAAAAAGGGGGGATGGCTTCATATTATGTAACTTGCAAAAATGTGTTTCCACTTAAAGGCTAATTGACATCTCCCACATCAGACAGTCAGCACCGTGTTGTCAAGTGGATTACCCCTGATCTGCGCTTTGTCTCAGCTGTGGATTAAGGAGTGTAATGCTATCCTGTTTAATATTTTAACCGTATGGGCTGCAATTTCACAGGCAATTATATGACAAGGGAAGAATGAAACAGCCAATCACAGCCCAGAAGGTGGTTATTTTCTCACAGAAAGCTACAATGATGCAATATGCAAGTCAGTGCCATCACCCAGCTTCTCCTTGAGAACCATTTCCACACAGGAGCCTCACTGTTTCACACAGCTGAATCCCTAGTGTCGTTTTGGTGTGCTGTTGTCATAAGCGTTGCTTTACCTTATACAATCTCAAGTCTACTTTGGGATTTTAAGAGGGCCCTTTGTGACAGTTTATATGGCACATGGATGCATCTGCTGCATGTGTTCCTTCAATGATGTTTCGGTAACATCTGAAACAAGAAAATTAGGCCATGTGGATGGAGAGCTGCCACACTCTCATTTTATACAAGTCATAGATCTCTCTCTCTCTCTCTCTCTCTCTCTCTCTCTCTCTCTCCCCCCCCCCCCCCCCCCGAAAAGGAATTCAATCAGATCAATAGGACTTCAAAATATTTTACTTTGGCTAGATTGTGCTCAAGATTTGCAGTGGCATGTCATAAGCCAGTTGGCTCTGAGTTTCACAGCCTCACCCAAAATGGAGGTTGTTGATTTTTTTTTCTCCACTAGTGAAATGTGCTCTGCCTAGTATTTGGATATGTTTCAAGGATTCATTTTATTGATGACATTTTTCATGGAGACTGCACTATAGACAGTAACAGCCAAATCCTATTGGGCTGCTTACAACAGTAGGACTCTATTCTGCTGTCATGACAGTGCATACAGTGATATACAGAGGTATACAGATGGTATGCATAATGTGCCATCACTGGCCTTTTTTGCAGCTGTTGCCACAAACAGTGACGGTGTCAACAGTGACCTGCTGTCACATCCAGCAACCTAGAACAACCTAGAACTATAGTAAAGGATGTATTGTGGTTCAGGAGGGGAAGGATCCAGCTGGGGTTTATCTAAGATTTAGCCAGATGTGGCCATGTGGCTCGGGGTATCACTGAAGGGGGCATCAGGAATGGATGTACCTAGGTGGTGAGGAGTCCACCTGTGATCCCCTACCTTTCCACACTCTCCTGATTGGTCTATTTGGCTCTAAAATTGAGCCCTTCCAGGATGGGCTATAGCACACAGGCACACAGAATATTACGACCCAGGGGGGCTTACATTGCTGTTATCACTGGATTGCCTCATCTCAATGTTATTAGGCGCTGGGCCACAGTTCCAAACCAGTCATTTTGGGGGAAGAACTGGGGTTGGGAAAGGGAGGGAGGGTGTGGATCCGGCAGCATCTGGTGGAAATGGTTCATGCCAGTTCTTATTCTCTCTTTTAAAAACCCTCTTGCCCATATATGTTCTGAAATATTTCAGAAAGAATTTGGCTCCTCTACATCCCTCTTGTTCGGAAAGTGTTTATTGAAAATCATTTGGCTCAGTTCTACATGTTGCCTCACCCTTTGCCTGCCTCAAGCAAGACACTCTGCCTTATCTGTGCACCAAATAATATTTTCTCTACCCACTTGGGAATCCACCACAGCAAGCTCTAAAGCTGGACATTTGAAGTAGGAATTATGGAGTGGGATTTTCCCACTCCCATACTGAAAGTCCACATGTTCGACATCTCACATGTTTGACAGTTCGAGTACTCACTGTTACTTATGGAACTGATCCAATCACCTGTCTATTCTGTAAGGGATTTTAAACCTGGAACCTCTGGAATAAATTGATATCCATGCTCTTTTTAAATGAGCTTACACTTGTTGCAGTTTAGGCTTTCAGTTTTCTTTGCATGTTTTAGGAAGGGTGATAGCTGATGGTGGGGAGCATGTTTTAGATAAGAGTGTATAGAAACAATGTCGTTCTTTGAAAAGGCTTGGATGAAGTTTTGCTGGCACTCAGACCTGGTTCTGTAATTGTAACTATTAATAATGCAGAAGTGAATTCAATTAATGAAGTATGAACGTAACTCTTGCCCAGAGGAGATTTGTATAATTAAACTAGGTCACAAAGTCTCCATATTTAGTAGGAAATATATTGGCACACATGGGGCCTCCAACTTGATAGCTATATAAATAAAATTGAAATTGAAGATAAGATACCTTTGATCTCCTGGCTGCCACCTGCAGACTCGTAAACCAGCTATGATAAAGGAGCAGAAAATAAGAGTATGTTGGCCCCCAAACTTGACTTTCCTGGTGAT
Source organism: Cryptoblepharus egeriae (assembly GCA_030015325.1). Taxonomy (NCBI): domain Eukaryota; kingdom Metazoa; phylum Chordata; class Lepidosauria; order Squamata; family Scincidae; genus Cryptoblepharus; species Cryptoblepharus egeriae. Next base: position 61,243,227 of record JAREYC010000001.1, on the reverse strand, counting down.
ATGTAATGATCAAGGCCAAGAGCCTGGGGAGAGGATAGGAGCAATAAAACCTACAGTTATTCAGAACAGCCTAGTTCCATATTTATTTAATAACGTACATCCCTTCAACACATAAATACTCTCAGGGCTGCTCACATGTTTAAAAATCAAAATAGAGAACAATAAAAAAGCATTAAAAAAACCTAAGCTACAATTCTAAAACAATAAAACACAGCAGGGAAGAATAGAAGCTGCAGATAAAAGCATGAATAGCAGCGTAAAAGACTTAAAGGCCTGGAGAAACAAGGCTTTCACCTTGCACCAGAATGATGTCAGAGGAGGTCCCATGTGATGGTGGTGGGGCAGACAGCATCTTATGTTCATCCCGTCTTGCTTTAGAAGATATGCCCTACAATCCAGAGTAACCACGGGAGCACGTAAGAGACATTACTTGTACCCGTAGTTACACCTAGTGTTTCACTAGTTACACTAGATTTCACCTAGTGAAAACCTATGGGAAATTCACATTGCAATCCAGAGTAAATTGTTCTTACACCGGAGTAAAGACTCCCTGTAGTTACTCTGGATTGTGCCCATGGGCATCTAGAGGAGATTCTCTGCGTGATATGGGACAGATACCTCCAACAAACACTTAGGTCCTGAGCCATGCAGGACTTATTTATTTCCCATACTAAAGCAAATGCCCAAGGTAGCTTACCAATCTTTCATCCTTTAGTCCTCACAACAACCCTGTGAGGTAGGTGAGACTGAGAGTGAATTACTGGCCCATGAAGCTTCATAACCAAGTTCCAGGTCTCAGTCCAACTCCCTAACCAATACACCATCATGGCACTAGGTGAGGGTTGTCAAATTCATTTCATACAGCCTGCTGAAATAAGCATTTAAGGTGCCTGCCTGCTGAACACCAGTAGTGATGGCAGTAAGCTAGAAGTAATCCTAACCATCCTAACCCAGTCCTAAGTGGGTTGCAACCCTAACTATGTTTACATGAAAGTCCCATTATGGTCATTGGGTCTTACTTTCAGGTAAACATGGTTAGGGTTGCAACCTTAATAATTTAGCATGTAATGATCAGAAATAAGCACTTTTTTCTTAGCTAGGAACTCATTAGCTGCAAATGACAGAAGAGAAAATGTACAAATCTTGATCATATTATCAAGATATGAGAGAGCCGCCATTTAGCATCACCGTTTCTGAGTAGCAGAGTCCCCTCTAAGATTTTTGCTGTCATGTGGGCCAGTTAATTTCCTGAGCAATATATAACCACTGTCATCTTAAAATGACCTCTCTGATCTCTCATGAGCTACTTACTGCTCATGCACCACAACTGCAGCAATCTGGTGGCACTTTTAGTTAGAATTGTTATTACTGACAATTCTTTTTTCCAAACTGACCAAAACAAAAATTCCTCCACGAATAGAATACTAGATCTTCTGCTATAGTATTTCCCAAAGATGGGTGACCATATGCCCAAAAGAGGACAAGTCCCTTCCAAAATGTAGGACATGAAGAAAAATGTAGGATGCAAAAAAATAAAAGCTAAAAACACTCATATAGATAACTTTCATGTGTTTAATTTAAACACTATATTACTTAATATGAAATTTAAAACTATTACATTTTGAGCATAATCCTAACCATGTCGACTCAAAAGTAAGCCCCATCGTCTTCAATGGGTCTTACTCCCAGGAAAGTGTATTTAGGATTGGAGCCTTAGAGTAGGTTGCCATATGGCTTTGGAGACTCAAGCAGGAATGCCAACGTGACTTGGGGTGTAATCCAGAGTAACAACGGGGAGTCCTTGCTCTGACATAAGAACAATTTACTCTGGATGGCAATATGAATTTCCTATAGGTTTTTAGTAGGTGGTACCATAACTACGTCAATGAAAATGTCTCGTACATGCTCCCATAGTTACTCTGGATTGTAAGGTGGGTGTTACATATCTGAGAGCTATATCTGGAGATCTATGACTCTTGAGATGTAAGCAAGAGTGCTCAATGCCGTATCCAGTTTCCTGAGCCATCCAATTGTGGTTGAGTTATACTGATAGTTCCTGCAGGCTTGTCACTAGTGACACCAATTTTGCAGGTTGGACACTGGGTTTTTCAGGGTAGAAAATACATGGTGAGGACTGCCAACTCTTAAAACAGAACACTCTGGTAGAAATTGGGTAGGGACCCAAGCTAAGACCTATGGGTCAAGAATCACTATTTTCTCCCCAGTGCACAAGGGAAGGACACCACCATTTTTATTTTCAAATGATGAGTGAGTAGTAAAGAAGCTTTCCAGCTATTGCACTCTTATCCAACCTTTGCTCTTTTGAAAGCTCCTCTGCTTTCTTGGGTCAGCTGGCCAGTTCAGTTACAATGCAGTTCTTAAAAACAAATGTTCTAAAGAAACAACATTGGATCAATTTTTTTTGTCTTTGCCTTTGCTTAGCCTTTAGCTTTTTTCAATCTGATTTTTTTATTTCCTTCCCAAAACTCTGTCCTGGGCTGGCAGTTGATGAGATTTCTTCATGGAAAATGGGCTGTCGTGTGCAAAGCCACACTCTTAACAATCCGTGGTTTAGAGCTGTTTGTTTTTCAAATACTTTAATTGCATGGTTTACCCATAAGTGATCAGTTCTGAAAATTATATCTCCAAACTAAGTGCAACCAGATGGATGGGAAAATCAACAAGCCATTTCTTAAAAGAGGTAATTCTTCCCTCTATGAGGATTAAAGACAAACATCTAAATGTACACTGGCTGTATTGTTTGCTTGGTTATTGGTTAATTTCATAACTCTTTTCTCTGGATATTAATTTTTAAGAATCAAGATTTATATTGGAAAAAAGCCAGCTTTTCAAAGATCACTCATATTTGTGAAGATCAGATGTGCTGCTGAATTGTTAGATAGGCAGCTATTTCTAACTTTTTTGAGGAGACAAAAACCATTTTCTGGGGCAACATTTTTTTTTGTTATGCCTTTGAGGCTGGCACTTCGTTTACATTTGCAACTTTCCCCTCCCCAGAAGACAATGATTCTTCGTGTGTTGTGTTCATTCTCCGTTAGATTGAATTACCTGTTATATTATACAATTATACAATTTGGAAACTAATGGAGGAATATGAGGTGCCATATGGGACATAATTCATGTAGGAGAAAGATACACAGTGCCATATACTGGACTGAAGTGGAATAAAACCCAACAGATAAAGCTGATTTGAAACAGCTAGAACTGATTTTCTTTGAAAGCTGCTTATGAGACAATGGCATTCAATGTTGTCTCTGCCCCAATCTGGAAAAAAGGTGATTTGTGTGTCAGTTGTTTGTGTAACCCTGTTGGAGTGTTGATATATGTATGATATATAAACCTCTCCCTTCAGAGTGAAATGCTGAAGGTGCAAGTTGCACATAGTGCATTCCAGGCAGGTTTCAGCAGATAGGATTTTAGAATCTAGATTCTGCCAACATATCAGACATATATCCAGTTCTTCCCAAAATCTAATGAGTAGTGGCATAGCTAATGATCATGAAGCCTAGTGCAAAGCTCAAAATGTTGTCCCAGAAGAGATGTCACAACTGGAAGTGACATCATACCTGGGTATTTTTTAAAAGAAAATTGGGGAGAAACCTTCCTCCTCCTACTCCAGCACCTGTTTGGTATCAGGAGTTGAAGATTTTGTTACCACCCTACAACAACAAAATCAAATTTAATAAAGTAAAAAAATGAAAATTGTGTCCCTTCTTGGTTAGGAAAACTGGGCTGGGGCAAAGGGGAATGGTTATTCTTTCCCTGCTAAATGTAAGAGGAGCACCACTTAGAAGTGCCTATATATCCAGTAAGCATTTATTAATTGTATTTATTAATTGTACTATTTATGTTTTTAATTATGTTTTATGTTAGCCGCCTTGAGTCGGGCTACTGGCCCGAGAAAGGTGGGATATAAATTTTTTAAAATAAATAAATAATAAATAAATAAATAAGCAAGCATGGGTAACTTTGTTATGATATATGTACTTTATATGATATATGTACTGAGAACTGATTCATTTTAACACCTTATTAGTTCCATACAGTATGAGAATTACATCTCATTGGCTCTCAGAGTCATCAGTAACATGGGAAAGTTTGAGTTAAGAAAATCCACTTTTGTTCCATAGGCTTTTGTGCTTTCATTTTTCGGGTTAATTGGTCATAACATTTAATAGAATATAGATATTCCAATGCAGTTTGTTTCATTGCATTCTGCATAAAATTACCTTTCCAGCGATATATAACATGATATATAATCATTCATATATACCCTGTTTTTCACAATTTTAGTCACTGGTGTCAAGCTCAGCTTGTAGCCCCCCCAAAAGTGTTAACTTGCACCCCTTGCACCCTTTTAGCTACACCAGTGCTAATGAGTTTTACCTCTCCTAGAAAAGTTACAGCAGACCATGATTTTTGGAATCTGAATATGGGAATTCTTTGGATTGTGAGATGGTTAGCAATAGTTTAGGATTGATATTTTAGGGACTCCAAAATGGCATAGGGCCTCATTGCATAGTTGCCAAACCTTCTAGTCAACATGGCTAGAACATGTATGCCATGTCAACTTCATGTAACATCAAATCAGAGATTTTGTCACCCTCCTTAGATCTAGTCATCATATTATTTTAATATGATATATTGTATTTTATCTTATAATTTATTTGCTATACTTCCTGTGTAGTTGAGCTATTTTTACTTTGGGCTGGTCTATGACCATAATAAAGGACTGAATGAATGAATCTTGCTAAACTTGCCCCACATTCTGGCAAGTGATGCTATTTTCAATGCTTTCTTGCCAAGGGCAGAATAACTGGCTCATGTGTATGGCAACCCTGCTTAATATATTGTGTGCCTGGGCTAAGCAAGTTTCCTATAAGTTACAGGAACTCAAATGGCAGGTGCTTTTCTGTATAGCCTGAGAAATATAGGCAGGAATGGGAAGGTATGACATACCACAGTATCATTGTGTTCTGGAATAATTTTCCCTCATGCATCACAGAAGATGGAGGATTAAAAAGCATTTTGTGATGCAACTATTTGTTATCTGATACAACTACTACTGAACTTCAGAATCTGTAGAATTGATACCATGTAATTTCTCAACCAGTTGTTCTCAGCTGGGGTTTCTCAACAAGTGATACAGACCCAAGCTCACCACAACCCTGAGGAGTCACCCAAGTTTTCTTTGGGCACTCTGTTGCACCAGCAGAAGCGTTACCCTCTATTGAGAACAAGGTGTGTCACAGCTTTGGGAATTGCTGTTGTAAATGTGGAGGTCTGGCCCTGGAGAGTCAATGTCTGACTGAATCAGGGTTTGGACAATACTAATCTTTTAAAGATGTTGTTCTTGTTGTGAGGGATCTAGAACAAGTGGTTACAGACACACACCCCAAACCTATGGGCAGAATATTATGCTAGTAGGACATATGTTCCGCTAGCATAATGTGTCTCCAACACCACTGGCAGATGTGGTCAAGTCCAACCACAAACTGTGGGAAGCCATGTCTACATGAAGCTGGACTAGGCTTTCCCACTGGAACAGTTGGGAGTGAGGTGGGCAGAGGTGGAATGGGATGGAACTGATGTAACAAGAAGAAAATAGGAAGGAGGGTGCATAGATCAGATCTAGGAAGAGGGCAGGTTCAGCAGCCAAATCCTAGCCCTTTTCCAGGTCTGATCCACCTTCGTATGTCAATGACTCAGCTCTGCACTGGGTTGGCACCAGTCTGTGCTGAGCCAGCACTGGCCAGCAACTTATTACACGTTGCCTGGAATTCATTCCTTGCAGTGGAGAGGTGAAGGGAGATGGGTGCGAGGAAGTCCAGGAGAGAGTTGGGGAAAGCAGTACAGGGAAGAAGGGGCAGGACTGGCAGAGCTTTGGGCTGCCAAATCCAGTACCCCATGTGTCAGGTCTCCTGGCCCAACACAGGACTGCTCGACTCTGCATGGGCTAAACAGCATGTGCAAATTTGAGAACCTCCATTGTGAGGCCTGCTCTCTTCCCTCAAGGAGCCGCTCACAGCTGTCTGGTGCACATTGGATGTGGCAGCAGCCATTTTGGTGCCACTGCTCCTCTGGACACTCTGCAGCTCATAACTGAGCTGTATAGTTAGTATGGATGGAGTTTCTCCACTCCAAGGTGAATGCAATGCCTTTTCACCTGAACTTAGTTTATCTTCACCTGTGCCTGAACATTTACTTGGATGCCGAAAATTGACTAGAAATGTCCCTTTTCTGCTTTACATCCAGAGCTCTTGTGCAGGTTGTACAGGTGGTTTAGTGCAAGATGAACCCAGCTGGGACCTTTTGGAATGTGTGTGTGTGTGTGTGTGTGTGTGTGTGTGTGTGTGTGTGTGTGAGAGAGAGAGAGAGAGAGAGAGAGAGAGAGAGAGAGAGAGAGCCATTCCATCTCTCAAATACTTTCCTTTCAGCTCTTGCCCTCATTTCTTTGAACTGTTTTTGCTTCAAACTCCCCAGACCTTTATATTAAACTTATTTATTTTCCTTCTGGAGAGAGATTTGAGTGTTTGAGTTGCTTGCTTTACAAGGCAATGCCTCATCTCTCCTCATTGCCATTAATTAAGCCATGCAATATTTTCCATGTGAAGTCACAGGACTTGAAACGAACACATTTTCAGCATCAGCGAGGTTTCTTCTCATGTGAACGTCCAGCTGCACTTTAAGTACTATTTCTATAATGGTAACCAGCCAATCCTCACCACGGCTGGCTCAGAACACTCTCTGCACTGCGCCTACTTAAAATGATTATAAATATGTGGATGGATCTCTTGTAGGCCTTTTTTCTTTCCCAGAAACTATGTTGGAGAAAATTTACTGGTTTTAAAGACATAAAATGGGCTGGCAGCATTAAATCGGATGTTATTTTTGGTGGCTGCTTGATTTTTTTCTATTTTTCTTGGAAAAATGCATCCATCGAAAGTGTATGCTACTCCTTTGAACAGTCTTGGACAGGATTGTGTGTGTGTATATGTGTGTGTGTGTGGTGTATGTGCATGTGAGGAATGGTGTTGGGCACCTTTTCCTCTCATTGAGACCTTTTTATATGATTATTCCAGACCAGAGATTTAAAGATCTAAACCTTTCCTGATGGCTGGCAGAGGCAGGAAGATCACAGTAGAAAAATGAGGTTAAAGAACAACTGGCAAAACTCAAGAAGGATTAAGCAGAGCACCAATTGGATAAAATAAGAACTGACAAAATTGAAGCCTAACTCCAATCAACCTGTCACTGAAAAAGGTCCATTTAAAAAGAAAGATCTATGAAATCATGTCCTTAGCATTCCTCCTTATGATTGCTTTCCACAGGCTATGATTTAAGATACTCCACCCCATGTCTCCCCGAGAGAGGGAGAGAATTTCCATGCAGATATTGCTTTGGAAGTATTTCAATGGAACACTGAAACACTTATCAAAACTTGAGGGTGCCCTCTTGGCTCTATCTGTTTTGTGCCAGGACTGGAAGACAAGAACACGTGGAGAGACAGAGCATAATGTCTGCTCCTTAGACAGAGGCTTAAAATATTATTCAAGAGCATACAGGATTCTTCTGTCGGGGAGGAGCAAACCGCCAGATCAGGTGTCGGATCAGTTGACTTTGCTTCTTAATCCCCTTTTCTCAACGTCTGTTGTGGAGTGTCTTCAGCATGATATATCCTGTATTGCAATACAGACACATGCTGAGACGTACACATTAATATGCTTGAATGCTGCAGGCGACCTGTCAACATTCAGTATTATCAAGGGCCAGAATCTGTAAGCACACACGCCCAACTCAAACCAAGTGTCTTTTCAATAAGAGATGATGACTATTTGAGCTATGTGAACAGCCACAAATCTTCAGTGAAGTCTGAAATGGAATATCTAGACTTAATACAGCTGCTTTTTACCTAGAGTCCTTGTGTTTTCCTTTGAACAAAAAGAAAAAAAGCAGATTAGAAATAGGTGAGTGTTGAAATAATGCAGTAATGTACATTTGCCTTGTGTATCTCTGTTCAAGGGCAACAGGACATCTCTGTAACTTAGACATAATGGCACCATGGTTTGTGATAATGTGCTAAAAAACAATGGTTAGTATACACTATCTGAAGAATGTGTTGGTTGCTTCAAGAAGTCACGGGATTAGAAATTATCTTGATATGAATCCAGAATCTAGAGTCGTTCACAGACCAGAGGCAGTTTTTAAAATAAGTAAATAAAAAGTTCAGTGGATTTCCACTCCCCGTCCAATTGCTTCCAATTTGTTCAATTGGGGGCCAAATCCAGTTTGGGAGGACTCTGAACAGCTAACGGGGACATCTAGTGGCTGATTAATGCATAACAAATGATGGGCTATGCATATTGTCAGGTTTCTTTTTTTTTACCTCTTTTATGGATAGCAGGGCTGTGGGTGGCGCAAGCGGTAAAGACACTGTGCCTGTTAACCAGCAGGCCACGGTTCAAGACCCAGGTCGGCCCCACAAGACAGGGTGCGCTCCTGTCCGTAGCCCAGCTCTGCAACGCAGCTGGATCCAATTGTATAGGCTCTGCCTTTCCATTGTACTAAATCAGTGGCGTGGAGAGGGGGGATTTGCTGCTTGGGTAACAGCATATCCTCCATAATAATCTAACCCAGGCTTTCATGCTTCGCATGCAGCGTATGCAGTGCCAAGCACGATACCATAGTCTTCTAAGACTGACGGAGGCCTGCTTTATGGATAGCAGAACAGTGAAGAACCAAAAAAGTATGAATACATATTGTTTATCTCTCTTTCTGTTCATATTTCTGTCTTCAGATTGTGATATTATTGTGTCTTCAATATTGTGATTTTAAAACTTGTTAAGAAGCTGCAAGATTTTCAGTCTTCAGAAGATCCATTTGATTCCAAGCATGGACGTTATTAAACCAAAAAACCAATCAAATCCTGCTCCCTATGAAATGGTATCCAGAGGCTGTAGAACTTATTCCCTGACAAATAGTTGTGGATATATCACTCCTGGTTTTTAAGGAAAGTTATCCAAGCTCATTCTGCCAATAAAACACCATTTGCCTTACATTTCAGTAACTATAAATATCCATGGCCAATTATGCTGGGAGGAAAGGCACAACTTTCTACCAATTTGTTTAATTTTGCTTTTCCGGATGAGATGATTGCAGATATAATTTTGCTTGGCTTTCCATTGGCAATCCTTGCCAGTATCTTTCAGTGTTATTTTTGGTGACGACAATTAGAAAATTAATCTACAGTTGGCTGTTTGGCCTATTTTTTAAATGTTTCCAATGAGCAATATACAAAATATTTTTTTGATCACACCTTGTTTTACTAGTCCATTGGGCAGGCTCAGAGCAGTATTGGTTATAGTCAGGCATCTATCAGGATACCATTCTACTGAGCCTACTGAAGCTCCCTAAATGGACTGCCAATGTTGTCATTGCTGCTTTCTCTGATGTTAGTTTCTGGAATGGGATGGGTTCTTGCACCTATGCGCATTAACAACTAATTTGGAAGCCTAAACTGAATAAATTCAGACTGTCCCTGCACCAACCAGTAGAAGGCTGTGGAGATCGATCTATCTATCTATCTATCTATCTATCTATCTATCTATCTATCTATCTATCTATCTATCTATCTATCTATCTATCTACCTACCTACCTACCTACCTACCTACCTACAGTATTTATATACCGCTTTTCAACTGAAAAGTTCACAAAGCGGTTTACAAGAAAATGAAAAAATTAATAGCTAATTAATAGCTAATGGGTCCCTGTCCCAAAACGGCTCACAATCTAAAGTGCAAAAAGAACACCAGCAGAAGCCACTAGAACAGACATTGCTGGGGTATGAAGGGCCAGTTACTCTCCCCCTGCTAAATAAAAGAGGAAAACCCACTTGAAAGAGTGTCTCTTGCCCAGTAAGCAGGGGTATAAGGCAAGTGGTGCCATGATCAAACTGGGGAAAATAACATATGAAAAGCCTTTTTGTTTGGTGCTTTCTCTTGCAGGCTGCACACATTCTGAATCCCTCCTCTTTGTTTTCTATCCCAGTTAGGACTAAAGGATGACTTTCTCTTTTGAACAGTGTGAATTTCATATTTCCCGCCATTGCTCCCTTCATCTATGGGGTATGTGTTTGCCTGACTCTGGCTGCATTTATGTTTATTCATATTTACTTTAGAGTAGTGGTTCCTAAACCATTTAGTATCAATACCCACTTTTTAAAATGATATTCTATCAGGTCTCACCTAGGTTTTATTAGACCTTAAAAAAGATCTAGAAACAAATATATAAAATACTATTTCCAAACAGTAATAAACATAATGATCCTTAAACATTTATCTCCCTATACCTGCTTGCAAACTTCAAGAGCTTAGCTCCTTGCAGGGCAATTGCAGGGTATCTTGCACACTGCAGGAACTGAGGTCATTGCAAAGTACTGTGTTTACTGTGTTTTCCTTTTCCAGCTGAATTTAGTCTCCAAAATCAAGATGCAAATTAGATTTGATTGTGCATTCGATTTGATTAAATATGTATTTTGAGTATAAATATAGGTAAGTATTTTGTTAACTGGTTTACTGTATTGTAATGAAAATGTAACATAAACCCACTGATGTATAAAGTAGTGCAATTAGGTAAAAGTCATAACATAAACCCATTGTCATATAAAGCAAAAAGCAGGCCCCCGTCAGTCTTGAAAGACTATGGTATCATGCTCGGCGCTGCATACGCTGCATGCAAAGCATGAAAGCCCGGGTTAGTTTGTAATGGAGGATAGGCTGTTACCCAAGCAGCAAATCCCCCCTCTCCACACCACTGAATTAGTCCAATGGAAGGGCAGAGCCAATACAATTGGATCCAGCTGGCGTTGCAGAGCTGGGCCAAGGACAGGAGCTCACCCTGTCTTGTGGGGCCAACCCGGGTCTTGAACCCTGGCCTGCTGGTTAACAGGCACAGTGACTTAACCACTTGCGCCACCCACAGCCCTATGTCATATAATTATTGTCATATAACTCATGGTTGTATTAAATTTCACACCTCCTTTGCAGTTGTGTATTACAATTGCCAGTAATCATTTTTATCTCATGTGTTTTTTTAATATCAGAGTGTTCATTAGATTCAATGGCACGTTAGAGTCAAGTAAATATGGTAATTAGCAGCTATAGTATCTGATGTTTTGAATTGCCTCATGGTTTGAAGCAATTATCTGGTGTTTCCAGAGAGCCATGATAAATCAGGTTGTGCCTCATTTTTCAGAGAGCCATCAAAAATCAGGTTGTGACTCACCAGTGGGTCCTGACTCACTGGGAACCATTTCTTTAAGGTACCTTCCAACACACTCAATACAATGATACATGACTGAGTATCACACACACTCAATACAATGATACAGGACTGAGTCAGTGGATAGGCAAAATTTTTGAACATCAAGAAGTGGGAGGTGGGGAATTTTGATCCTGGCCTACAAACCACAAAATGGGGATACAGTGTATCACATTGTACATTTTTCCACTGCAGGTGATATAGAAATAAACATATCATCTCCTTCTATTATCCCAAGTGTCTCTGCAGGGGCAATTGTCTTCCAGTTACAACCTGCTTTATTTGCCCAGTGATGCACAATGATTCCCATATTTCAGCCTTTTCTATTATTTCAATAAAACTCTGTGATGATTGAACCAGACCATTCCATGCATTCCATGCAGACCATGTAGAGCTGTAACATGTTGGAACTAAAAGGGATTGCTTGTTCCACACAGCCCTTAAATACAAGATATGTGTGGCAGTAAATGAATATTTCCATTCAAGGCCCCTCTGATATCAATTTATAGTTAATTCTGCATCTTCATTATTGCACTGTTCTTTTATATATTATTGCTTTTAATATTTAAATATATAATAAAAACAATACATTGCAAAAATTTATATTCTCTACTTAATCACTGCAATTTACTTTTTTCTTTTATTTTGTACACCTCCTTCATCACAGTGTTTATTCAGAGGGAAAAGCAGGATAGAAATCATATGAATTTTTTTTTCCCGCTGGTATGGGTATCTTCCATGGTACTTGAAGGGGTGCTTGGTGGTACGTACAAGACCTATGGAAACCTGCTGCCTGGCTTCAGGACCAGGAACATGATACAACAAATAACAGAAAGAGGCTTGGTTTGGTGAGCAGATCTTTAATGCATGCTTTTCCATGCAAGAGCTTCCATCCACCCTAACGTCTCTTAATAGTGCTGGTTACATTATTTTTGGCCTCCAAACCCAAGACATCATTGCCAGTTACTTCTTGTGGTACTTCCAATAAGGTACACCATGTGAAATGCTACAGTGGAAGATGAACACTGAAAAGCATTGTTCTATCCATGGACAAGATTATGGATGCAATCCTATGCACACTTTCGTGGTAGTAAGTCCCATTGAATACAAGAAGTGAGTTAATATTCATAGATTTGTGCTATGCCACATTTAAAAAATATGTTAACTCTAGTCTCATTCCTAACATCCAAGCACATCCAGTTTCACCAGACTTTCTACACTGGGTCTACATTCCAAATCCTTGATCTTTTTTTGCTGACTTCCCATCAGTTTAAATCTCCAACTCAACTTGCATGAAACAACACAAGAAACATGAATGAATGAGAATCTTGCCGAGGCAGCAGCCAAGGTCATCCCAGTTCCCAATCTCACACATTCTTTCCCTTAATTTATTTTTATCATACTGTTTAATTGCAGTGAAGGTTGTTTATGGGCAAAGTAGCCTGAACTTCAAAATGAGTATGTTGCAAAGGCAATTAAATGGGAAGCCTAAACATTCCAGATTACAGCAATGAAGTAAGCCCTGGAAAGAGTTTCTGAATGTAATTCCCACAGGGAAAGTGTGGGCTGTGCATTCGTTCTAATCTTCACACAGAACGTTAATCGCCAGACTTGCAGCACTAGAAGGATTAGCTCTCATTCCTTGTCGTCCTTGTTGTCCTTGGACTTAAAAGAAAAAACCCACAATCAGTGGTTATCTGAATCTTTTAAAATAGAATAGACTGTCACCCACATCAAAAATTTGCAAAGCAGCAAAGGGGCTGAGAAACCAGCAATGCACCCTGGATCCGGACGCAATTCAACTTGCGTCACAAAAGGGGAAGTTTGACATCAGTTTTCACGTCAGTGTCACATGAAAAAAACGAAAACAAAGGAAGATGACTCGGCCTGGCAGACATTTAGTCTTAACCACTAAGAGACTTGGCTCTGAACCTGGCGGTTCTAATCTTGCTTCTACCACAAACTCACTAGGTGGCCTAATGCAAGCTCTTTCAGCCTCTACACCCCATCTGCATCATGGAAAAAAATATTGATTTCTCTTACAGGGTTAATGTCAGGATTATTGTCAGGAAAGAGAAGCACACTGCAAACTCTGAAATACTATAGATGTGCTAAGTGAAGGAAAAAGAAAATGCCTCCCTCCCATGCATCGATATATCTTTGATGTATTGTGGCCATGGAAGAAAAGTGTAGCAGATAGGCTATAATTCAGAAGTCATTCAAATACCCTTATATGCAGTGGCAGACAGGGACTGGGGACAAATGGTTCAGAGACTGCACCCCAACTGCTTCTACCCACTGCACTGCTCCACCTGATTGTCAGAGCCGTTCCCCATGCAGGCAAAGCTCTGACTGGTGCTCCACATTTACAAAAAGCCTTCTGAAATTTCTAGTGTGCTCTTATAGAGTTACTCCTGATTTTCCTAGGAAACTGGAAGTACTCTTTAAAAGCATGCCAGAAGCCTCATAAGGCTTTTTCAGGTGCTGTGGGGTACTACATGCAGTTCTATTTCATCTATTTCAACCCCTGAGGGTGGTGTGATGCAGATGGGGGCATGTTGTAGACCTGCATCATGGGGCAGGACTGTTATTGTTTCCAGTAGTGGCCATAATATGTAAAGACATAAGATTTGCAAAGAAGTGGCAAACTAGAATTGGCATTCTGTTCAGAAAAGGCCACATTTTAAATGTATATTTTAGATGTATATTTTGTCCTATTGTAATATCTCCATGGACATGTTTTGGATCTTGGCTCAGTGTATGGATGCAGTGATTTCAGGAATTGAAAATAAACAGGTGAAAGGTTTGGGTTGCTTGGCAGTTCTGAGGAAAATCCTCAATACTTTGTTCATTTTATTATTATTAAAGTATTAGCCCCATCCACCCATTCTAAAAGAGGTGACTATGGTCTCCATCAACAAAACCCAAAAACAATACTTTGATAGGACTTAATATGGCTTTTCTGGTTAGTTTTTGCTATAAACTACTTTTAATATCTCTCTCTATATAATACATCCTTTTAATATATAGTTTTTAATTAGGCAGTTAATTGTTCTGGTTTTTATAGGCTCAGGCTATAAGATGCTCCTTCCAATCGGCTGCTTGCTTGTTGAACTGGGTTTTTTCCTTCCCCCCAAATTCTTTTGAGAAAAGTGTGTGGGAGGCAGCATTGCATACATGCCATTTCCATCACCCTCCGATGAGGCACAAGCTGACAGCAGAAGTCAGGAAACATCCCTTTCCTGTGGAATACTTGGTCAGATTAGCATAGATTCAACATAAGTCAGTGCTTTGGTCAATTGACGACAGCCATGTTGGACAGCAGCCCATGCAATGGGCTCAGTGACTTGGAATGTTCTTTGCCTGCTGCTGGTATATATCTGAGAGCATTCAAGCATTACAGCTTGTGAGCATGACCATTATAAGGAAATCATGCAGGAAGCAACATGCACTCTCTGGTATCCTTTTGCTGTCTCCTTTGCTTGTCTCAGATGAGAGTGGTAGGGGCGCTGAGCCATGATCTCCAGTGGCTCTACTTAAGGGAAGTAAATGGGCTAGCCGCTTCCATCTAAGTGCTAGTTTGAACATAAAGGATTCCTTTATCTGGACTATACGGTGGGATTGCTTTTTTCTGAAATGTTATCACTGGCTGTCCTCAATTTTAGAGGACCCAAAGCTTTCTCAATAGTGTTTCTGCAGTACAGAAGGCTAGAGGATTTTGGCATCATAGGAAAGTAGGCAGGCTGGACATGCAACCCTAGAAATACAACAATGGATTATTTATAAAATTTCTAGGACTCTACATCCAGCTTGCTGACATTTCTAGATGCCAAGATCCTCTACTTTTCTATACTGCAGCTATATAAATTGCCTCCCATATAAAATTTCCAATACAGAAATTGGAAGCTGCTTAGTTTTAGGGAACCTAGTTGTTGAAGGAAGACACATAAAATGCATTCCTTCAATAACTGGGTTCCCTAAAACTAAGCAACAGTCTTTCCAATTTTTGTATTGTTTCCTGTGAGTCTACAGAATAGATTTAGCGTTTAGTGCAGGATATAGATGAGCTACCTAGGCAAAGTCCTATGCACACTTAGTGGATAAGTGGGATTAAGTCCCATTGAGTATAATGGGATTTTTACTTCTATGTAGACATGCATAGGATTGAGCTTCCAGTGAGTCCCAGAAGCAGGACCTTACCTAGTATACAGCATGACCTTTGCCCACATTTTTATCTTCTTTTGCAGGGGTCTCCTAACCCTGGCCCTGGGGCCAAATGTGGCCCTTGGCAAGTCTCAATGTGACCTGCAGCAAGACCCCTCTGCCCAGCTATATCTACAAGGGCATGCCTTATAATGTTTCTAATACAATATTATATATAAATTTATTCAAATTTGACATGTAAATAATTTTTCTGGTCCCTGACACATTGTCAGAGAGATGGTATGGTCCTCCTGCCAAAATGCTTGGAAACCCCTATTCTATAGCATGCATTTTCTTCCCTTAAGTCTTGGGAGGAAATAAAAACACATGTTGACTTCTTTTAACATTACCTATTCCTTCCATCAAACTCATTTTGCTCTATTATAGGTGTTCCGATTAACTATCTAAAAACTCCAAGAGCATAATCTTATGTGCCTGCTCCAATAGCTGCATAACAGCTGCAGCACTGGCCAGACATGTCACAAATGTGCCATAAGGCATATCATGACACTGTGCAAGTAAGAAGCTTCAATGGAGTGGTCTGCACTGCTCCACCAATACCACCTTCACAGGCCTTGTCCTCCTACAGCAGAGTGGGGCATTATTTGTGATAAGTGAAAAATATTCCTTACTCCAAGGAGACCTCCATCTGGCTCCCAACTAGTGCTGGACACAGCACAAGGTAGGAGGCCTGGCTGCAGTAGTGCTTGTTAGAATTGTGCTGCCCAATTCGAAAACAAGATCTCTGCATCACTGGATTTTAGAATATAAAGGACTAAATCAAGTTGGAAATTTCAACTGCAAATTTGCATGCTTACCTGTTCATTTCAATTTCAGATTACTGAAAGCTCTGGAGCAAACCCTTGCACCAGGCCCCCAATGGCACTCCTTTATGGCATTCTTGGTAGTAGAAGCACCACTGCTGATGGTTCTGGGGATTCAAGGGTCATGCTGGCCATGTGTGCCCTCTGATGGGCACAGACCCATGATCAAGGAAAACTAGTTGTTTACCTAACAATATGGAAATAAATATGATCATTCAGCCTTGGGAAAGTTGCCAAATGCTTTGATGATGCTTTGGTGATGATGGAGAGTTATGTGCAACAAGCCTTATTTTGGTGCTCAACTGGTTAAAGAGAGGACTCTTCTCCTTGTTGTCCATCTCCTGCACAGCTGCTTGCTCATTGAGGGTCTTTAGTTTCCCATGATGTCCCCTCCATGACCCCTTGGCAGGTTTGGGGAGTGAAGAGAAAAGGTATGCTCAGAGTTTTCTTCTGTTTCCATCAGACCACCCAAAAGCACAACACGAAGAGGCTGGATCAGGAATGATTTCTTACTTTCTTTTCCTATGGTCCTGCCAAGAAATTCAGAAAGTACTGAACCTCTTTCCCCCACCACACCAGTTCATTCACCTCCTCCCTTTCCAACTTTTTTCTGGCATGATATGGGAGAGGGTGGTATTTCCCAAAGGAGAGGCACAATCAGTTGTATCTGTTGGCAGAATTTTTTAAAAAGGGGAGGAGGGAAAACACACCGACAAAAGTTCTCATGATCTCATCATTTGATATGTAAATGTTGAGGATGGGGAGACTTGTTGCCCCTGCACTGCCAAGCATTGGCGGAAGTCATTTGTCAGCTTCATGGCCATTACTTCTGAGCAAAAAAGGGTGGCTATAAAATGTGGTGACACTCCCAGACTGAGATGAAACACTTTTCTGAAAGGGACATTTCATTCAACTCCAGGCTTCATAGACATGGTATCACCGCAGTGGGATTCCAAAGGGAATTTGATTGGCTGGAGTAAGACACAGGGGTTTGGACTGAATGATCTCAGCCTTCTTATTTTAAAATAATGTTGGTCTGGAATTTAAGGAAGTCAAAAGAATGAATGTGTGTCATGTTAGGAAAGATACTCACTGACCAATCCATCCATTCTACTTTGTTAGATCACACAATGAATGCCCAAAGTTGGTGAATGCTGATATTCCCATGTGAAGACTGACACTTCCAGATGAATTGGATATCTCAAATGAGATAGGTAGTTCCCACTGATTTGACATACATTGATGAAAGCCAACAACCACATTTAGAAACATCAAATATTAAAAGTTTCTTTGATCTTTGTACTTTTATACAATTTTTGTATATTGCCAGCATTCATGTATACATTCATACAGAACTGGAATTCATATGGAATTACCAGCATTCGCATATGAGTATCACCAAATTTCTGGCATTCAAGACTGGCCACCAATGGAGATAAGTGAAGTGATGGGAGCAGTTCCCCACACCACCATGGAAACACTACTTCAGAAACTCACATCTCAGGAATGGGCTGAGTTGTGCTGGCATGAATTGTTTAGGATTTTGCCCTGAATTTTTTAATTCAACTTTTCTTTTTTCTTTCCTCCCATCTCCTTTCTTAGTCCATTAAAATTTGATAAAAGGACAACAACAACAAAACCAGCAACAACAACAACAAGAAGGGAAAAGGAAAAGACATAAGAATAAAATGCATAAGGATTACAAAACCTATTAATAAGCAATGTATAAAAATATGAATAGCCTAAGTTTCAAAGTATAAGTAAGCAGCAGAAGAAAACTCTTTAAAATGAGGAATTGATTTAATAGTCTTAATGAGGCATGACTATAACAAACATAAACTTTGGATCTTTAAAAAATTAACCACTACACCACTGGTTACTGTTGCCCAATCACCACAAGACCTAGGACAGAACAGAATTCAGACTATACAATGGTAGTCACCATTTAGTTTGTGGTATGATTTATTATTATTTTTTTTTGCTTTTCTCCATAGATTCTAACCCAACCACTTGGAGAAGCAGCATAGGGAGGTACAGGATCCAGTCTCACCAAGGATATCAGTAACTCCAAATTTATACATGCTAGGACATGGTATAGGAAGTAGCAGTCTGCTTTAGCATGACATGTTATGATACTTTACCAGCCAAAAAGGTTTGTGACACAGCAGTTTGTGAGACAAGATTTGTGGCACAACAGTAAAGGTGCTCAGAAATACACTGTTTATCATAAAACTCAAAAAGGGACCACTCTTTATATCTCTTTTTCATTTTGATCTTTGAAATTATCTAGAAGTCTAGACTCATCCCTAACACCAGGCTTTGAAGCAGCAACTTTGCACTTTATCTTCACGTTGAGAACATGCATATTTGTTGAAAACTGCTTCATCAATCTGTACAGAGAAGGTAATTTGAAGATTTCCAATCAACAAAGCCAATGTGGAACTTGAACCATGCTTTCCTTCCATCCCAGGTAGCATGGTCTTTAGGACCTAGGCTTCGCGGGGAGCAGATAATGTCACAAACCTTCCATTAAAAGGTATCCTACTGCAACTGTCTTCCATTGCTGTTGCCCACAGTTTTGTCCCCTCTTCTCTTTATATCTGCCCCCCCCATTGCCACCCACCTCTGCATACAAGTGGCTGCATCAGAAGTCCTAGTGGCCACCTCTGTTAATCCAATATGATCTTGTTATCACAACGTGGGCCAGAGCAGTTGTGTACCTAATGATCACGTAGCCTGGTGCATAGCTCAAAATGTTGTCCCAGAAGTGATGTCACAACTGGAAGTGATGTCATCCAAGGGTATTTTTAAAAATTAATTCCCCTCTCCCCGCCGCAACAAGAAAATCAAATTTAAGTTTAAAAAGTGACAATTGTCTCCCTTTTGGGTTAGGGAAACTGTGCTGGAGCAAAGAGGAATGGTTATGCTTTCCCTGCTAAATATAAGAGGAGCACCAAGTACAAGTGCCTGTATACCCTGATAGCATGGGTAACTACTGTATATTAGGATAAATGTATATGGAAATTAGAGCTGATTCATATTAACACCTTATTAATTCCATACAGTATCAGAATTCCATCACATTGGCTCTCAGATCAATCAGTATTATGGGAAAGTTTTGAATGTAAAAAATCCATTTTTTGTTCCATAGGGTTTTGTGTATTCATTTTCTGGTTAATTGGTCATAACCTTTGATATAATATAGATATTCCAGTGCAGTTTTTCCTTTGCATTCTTCATTAAATTACCTATTCAGTGATATATACTATGATGGTATTATCATTCATACATACCCTGTCTTTCACAATTTTAGCCAGTAGTGTCAAGCTCAATTTGTTGCCTGGTGCAGCTGCACCTCCTGCACCTCCCTAGCTATGCCACAGAGCCAGAGTGACTGTGGTCATACAGAAAGACTTCTAGAAATACCTAGACACCAAATTCAGGTTTGTAAACAAGGGAAGGGAAACAAGGTTTAGCTTAAAGGATCTTTTCACTGTGTGATCCAAAAAGCTCAGACCTGGGCCATATGCCTCTTATGTGTTTCACGTAATTTATTACACACATGGTAGAAATATATCTGACAGAATATAAATTTTAAAAAAAAAACAACCTTCCCTCCCCCCAAGAAAAGAGAGAATAAATGAAAAGAAGAAAAGAATGAAAAGAAAAGAATTGGCCCATTGTCCTGCTGTTTAAAATATGAGACACCACAGCAGAGACTTTAAAATTAATAGGATAGACTGAAAATATATTATGTGTCATCCTGTATAATATATTTGAAAGAGCATGGCAAAGGCCCTGGACTGTAATACATTCCAGCTATATTCTAAATGCTGGTTTAATATATTTTATGCAGCATGTGGCATACCAATTATGTACACATACAGACTAAGAGACAGAACGATAGGAAGAGAGAACCACACAATGGAAAAACTTCTCTAATGCATTGGGATGATGATGATAAAGAAGCCTGTGAGTAAAACCATCACGATCAATGCTGTAAATGAGCAGTGCTTTTGAGTTGTGTAGGCAAACCAATATGGGAAGTGGATTACATCCACCATTCAGTTGTTAATCCACAAAGGATATATAACTAGCCAGAAAAAGGAAGCTACCAGCCTGGAGTACAGGTCTCTATGTGTGGCATACATATATATTTATACACTTTGATAAATGTACCCCAGTTTTAAAATCTTATGTTGGGGAAAATGGACATGTTGTGGAACTGGATCCTATGTGCATCATTGATTGATTGATTGATTGATTGATTGATTGATTGATTGATTGATTGATTGATTGGTTCGTTTGTTCGTTCGTTCGTTCGTTCGTTCGTTCGTTCGTTCCCTGCTTTTCTAAACCACTTAAGGGGCCACAAGGTGGCTAACAAAATATTTCAGTGCAATACATTTTTAAACTATCAAAACATTATAATAAAAACAATTAGAATCATAAAAATAAGACTCAATTGTATCACAGCTAAAAAGATGTTTCATAAAAAGTGTCATCCCCCAATGCCAAAATTTAAAAGCTTCTCTAAATAAAAGTCTTGAGACCCCATCGAAAGAATCCCAAAAAGGAGCTTTTTCAATCTCAGGAGGAGGAATCCAATCAATTAGTCAATTTACCTTTATTGGCAATTCTACAGACTGAGCGCTGCCACCAAGAGGGCCCAATTCTTGCTTTCATCCCTCTCACACAGGTAAAAGGAGGGCTCTGATGACCTGAGAGATCAGGCAGCATTATCTCCAGTACTTATATATCAACAGTATTTATATACCACTTTTCAACTAAAAAGTTCACAAAGCGGTTCCATTATATGGAAGGAAGTGGTCCCTCAAATACGTAGGAGCTAAGATGTAAAGGGCTTTGTGTCATTCATTCAAACCAGCACTTTGTGTCAAACTAGCACTTTGAATTGAGCCCAGAGCCCAGAAACAAACCAGTAGTTAGTGTAGTCGCTGAAGCCGTGACTCAACTGAGACAAACCAGTGAACTCCATCAACAACATGAGCTAGTTGCAGTTTCCAAACTGTCTTCAGAGGCAGGGTATATATGAGCCATTATCTACTGTTTAGTCTGAATTTATACATGAAAGGGAGCGTTTCCTTTCTTTTGCTGGTTGTGAGAACAAAGCCTGAGACTACGAGCTCCAGAAAAGCTACCTGTCTGTTTTCTGCTATAATCATACTATACAGTAGATAATGGTTCATATATACCCCTCCACACAAAAACCAAACTCAGCCACCTGTCAAACTAGGCTAAAATCCTCCTCCCTGATATTCAGTTATGGTATGTAGGGTTTTTGTACGGAGAAGCATTTCTATCAGAGAAATCTCCATCTGCTGTTCAAAGAACTACAGCCCCAAAATAGGCTAGCACTCGTGCCTACTGTTGTGAAAAAGAGGGCCTAAATACATAGAACAGGGTGCAATCCTAAATGAGACAGGCACAACTCATTAGTATTCCCATTCCTATGATAATGTAGGGACACAAGAGCATGTCTGTGCACTGGCCTAACCCTCCCTCAGGAGTGGCACAGAAGTGTCTTACAGCACTTTTGTGACAGCCCTGGGTCAGTGCAGGACTTATGCCGGGGCTTAGGGTGGTCTAAACTGGAGAATAGGATTTGAGCCTGGGACAGACAACTGAGGCTTTGTCTTATTTGGTTCCTAGGCCAGGGTTTGGACACCAATGATTTAGATTTGAAGGTAATAAGAGATGGCAACACAATATATGTATGTATTAAGAATCAGCAGATATTCCAGATATAGAAAGGAGCAAGGAAGAATAATTATCATTTAAGAGACTGGGGTGCAATCCTAACCTAGGTCTGCACAACTCATTGGTCTTCCCTTCCCATGGTGATGGAGGGGGGCAAGCGCATGTCTGTGCGCTGGCCTAACCCTCCCCCAGGAGTAGCACAGAAGTGTCTTACATGGGAGCATGGGGACTTGTGCTGGTGTAAGTGCAGCCCAGAAGCCTTTGGAGTAACTAAGGGAAATACATTTGGAGAAGCAAAGAACATATTAGCAGCTTGTTGAAGACACAGGTCTCACCCCAACGTTCATTTTCCATATGGTGAAGTTGCTGTGAGATTTTTCTTCCTCACTTTCACATGGAAAATATTTCTTATGAATACACAGCCTACATGGGGACAGCTGGTATTTATACCATGTCACTGCAAAGGCATGAGGACTAGCAGGCTCATTAACGTAGTAAATACCAGCTGTCACCACGCAGAACTGACAAAATAAAGCCATCTTGTGAGGACTTCATGATGTCAAAAGTAAATCAGGCCTTGCTGCAGCTATTCTGACTAAGCCCAATAGAGATTCCAGATGACATTGCACTTATAAGTACGATTGCCATAATTCTCTTCCACAAAAATGGGACAGGACCCCCTGTCAAACTTGTATATATGTGAATGCAATCTGCCAAAAACCAGGACCGTTCAAGTTTTCTGGAACATATGGCCACCCTGTATGTACACACACACACACACACACACACACACACACACACACACACATATATATATATATATATACAGTATATATATATATATATATATATATATATATATATATATATATATATATATATATATATATATATATATACTGTATATATACTGTATATACTGTATATACTATATATATACAGTATATATACTGTACAGTATACAGTATATATACAGTACACACTGTATATATATATACAGTGCCCAGTCATATTTCACAGTCCTGGTTGATTTTTGATCTGCAGCACTAGAACTAAAATTATTCCAGGGAGCCATTGAGATCAAGTCAGTGGCAGAGTTCAGGAGTCAATTGCATTCAAGGTAGTGAGCATACACAAATATGTTTATTGACTTATCACATCATTCTCTTGTATTCATTTTATTTATTTCTTCACATGTTTACTAACCCACACATCCCTATCAGGATTCCTAAAAGGCAAGTTTGTGGCAGTTGGATTCCATAAAAGCATCTCCCTATGCAATTGTACAAACACAACAAAGTTTGATTGTGGCCGGTAGTAACAGAAACCACTGACCCTCTTTTCACCCTGCAAAAATCCTATAGCCGCTATCAGGTTCAATTCTATCTTATCAGGATCAATTAGGATGAAAGTGGAAAGAAGAGTTGAAGAAGCATGCTGGCATGCTCTCCATTTCCATACGGACACATCAGTTCAAGCCATCAGGTGCATTTAAAACAAAGTTCAAATTGCAGAACATCAAACTACCAAAGTGCAAGAAAGATATTGAATATTGGTACACTTTTTTCTGTATAACAGTGTAGTGATTATACTGTATCCACATCATTGGGCAATGAACACTTCAGCAGATATTCTTCTTTGAAATCTGCCTCACTGAGACCATTTAAAATCCTATCACAGTTATCTGATTTCTGTGAAGACGGTAATTAGGAGACACATAATGTGGCATGTTGAAACCAATTTACAAGCAAGTTAAGGCTGAAAGTAAATATTTTTGATATTTACTGATAGGTAATTTTTACATGAATATTTCTGATATATTGTTTTGTAAACAATGTGAGAAAATCAAAGTGCTGATTTTGATTATCATTTCATCATCCTAACTTCAGAAGAAGTAATTTAGCAAAAGGAAAAGTTTCTTTTAATAAAACTCTTTTTACAGAACACTTTTTATCCAGGATCGAAAGAATCATAAAATACATTCCAGGAACCCAAGGCAGCTTATTTTCCTTGAACAACAGCTCAACTCCCATCTTACTC
Source organism: Cryptoblepharus egeriae (assembly GCA_030015325.1). Lineage (NCBI taxonomy): Eukaryota > Metazoa > Chordata > Lepidosauria > Squamata > Scincidae > Cryptoblepharus > Cryptoblepharus egeriae. Next base: position 61,219,098 of record JAREYC010000001.1, on the reverse strand, counting down.
CAAAGCTTTTAGAACTCACACGATAATCAAAAATAGTGTAAAATAAGATATGGAAGTCAGCTGTTCTAAGAAAAAGGTTGTACGGTATCCTTAGGGATCACTTTGCCCAGTGAACATGGGTTAGATCTGGCACAAATGCTAGCTACCAGCCCCACCTACCACTTCTGGCACACGTTCCTCCATGAATGTCCTCTATGATCTCCCACCTGCCCTAAAATGCCTCTCTCCTTCCTGGCCTCCTGCACTGGCCAATATAAGCCATCAAAACTCTGAAACTTACAGAAGAACAGGGAAGCCAGTGCAACTCTCAACGCCAGCCTTTCATCCTCGTTGGGTGTCAGATGTGCTTTACAGCATGTTTGCAACATCCCTGGGCCAGTGCAAGGGATGTATTACTTGCATTTGCCGCAGGAGCCCTTAGGATTGTCCTATGAGTGTTTTGCCACTTCTGCAGGAACACCACTGTCCTTGGCCGTCAAAAGCCAATGCATCTCAAATAGGAAATACTTCATTTTGTGATTATCTTCTGTACAGTTTTAACATGCTGATTTGAACAGTACAAAAGAATGTTTTTCAAAAACATACCATGGAACACGCATGTAAAGAAGAAGCGGTCAAATTCTGAAAGTTTACTTGCCTTTCCATGAACAGAGGCCAATGGGAGGGATGTTGGTCCACAGGTGAAGCGATGGGGCTGGAAAGCGGGGGCATGGGAATTAAGGGAGTTTGCAGAAGACTCACAGATTCATGAAGTGTCAGAGGGCCTAAAGAAACCACCTAAATGTCTTCCAGATGCATCTTTTGCCCCAATTGCCAGATCCCTGTTGCCTCCTGGGCACATCAGGTCACCTTCTCATTAGTCTTAAAAGAAAGGGAGACAATAGCAGAGCTCCTCAAGCCTCATCCATCTTCTTGCTGTCAGGATTCTAGCAATGAAAGCCAGATTACACTAGGCAGGGCCTTGTAATGAACTAGCTGTGCTTCACCTGGCTTGCAGGCACATGGCAGATCATAAAATCAAATAAAAATCAGATCTGATGAGACATCATTAATTGCAGAGATCACCCTGGCAACAAAGTGCTGCAGGAGATGTTTATGCAATAATGCTGCTTAGACGGCTGCTTTCGTTGCTTATGCTGCTTCCAAAATAGGACATATAAACATTATTTCATGGCAAATAGAATTGCTTTCAGATTTTGCTTTGAACAGTGGTTTCCAAACAGGCGGGTCATGACCCACCAGCCTGGGAAGCACTTGTCCCTGGCCCTTTAATAGGTGGAAAGGGGAAAGGGCAGCAATGCAATAACCAGGCCCACTGTAGTGAATAGAAGGGGAGTATTCCTACCTTTAACCAGCAACCCTGTCAGATCCAATAGTGCTGAGCTAGTGCCAGAAGTTGGAAATCCTGCTTAGAGTAGGGAAGTATTTGTTCCCTTACCCTGGGAGATGCCATTGCAGCACCAATGGGTCTCCTTGAATCTGTGCCCACTTTTAATGGGAAGCCAGGAGGGATGTAAGGATTCATCTAAAGAGCTTGCCACTGCACCTCTGTTGGCCCTGATTTTATCCTCTTTCAGCAGTCCAGTTAGTTCCTCTATCTTGATGAGACCTTTTTTATAACTTCACCAGCACCCCATAGCATGCTGCATACATATCAATGGCACAAATGCATCAAGTAAACTGGCAAAGGGTAGAATATGTTTCTGAGGTTCTATAAGGCATTTTCCAAAGACTGGTTCTCATGCTTCTGAAACTTCAGAGATATATTCCCCCAAATACAATAGCATCTTTCTTTATACTCGGTTAAATTTAAGTGGCATCATGCTTCAGTTTCTGCTGCGTTTGTCCATACTGAAAAGCTGTATGTTTGATTTCAATTCTGGTTAATCCACCTAACTGCTTTTCTTTTTTAATCTTTTTCCAGAGTCTGTAAAACTTATTTTACCAAAATTTCAAACTATTGGGTAGTGAGGTCTCCTATGACTGATGCAGGAGGTAAGCCAAAACACTGAGGTTTCAGCCAATCTGCTTGCAAAGGTTGAATTGGATGGTTCTTAAAGCCTAGCGTGGTGGGAATGACACCCAGTGACAGATTTATAGCATCGCAGGAAAATTATCACACATACTAAATGCCTTTAAGTCTCTCTTATGCTATCAAGGCCATGCAAACACAGATTACTAAAGGACAGAAAACAGAACAGGTTCATTTCTAAGCCCGGTGTATATTCTGGCTGAAGATTTGATTTAAGCAAAACCTGATTTAAGCCTCATGTGTGAAAACAACCTCAGTCTGGCTCGGAAAACTGGAAAGGACCCTGACTTTAGCTTCCAGAGGCTCCTTTCACTGTTTTGTCAAACATCCTCCTCTTTCATGTCTGCCACAAAGGGTTAGCAGCATGCTTGCTAAACACCTCTCCTTTTTCCTCCGCAGAAGTGCAAGGCCTGGACTTGCTCTATTTTCGTATCCATCCTATCACTGTGGTTTGGCCTGCCTAAAATTAGAAGAGAGTAAAGGAGTAAAAGAGGAGAGTGGGAATAAGAAAGGCAAAAACAGGTCTGTGCTGTTCACAGTACCATCAGTACCATTCAAAAGAAGTACCATTCAATCAGTACCATTCAAAAGAAGGCACATGTGGACTCCAACAGTTTGTACTAGGTCAACTTGAAACAAGAACATTGCACCCTTTACAGAAATGGAACCAAAGGTTTTGTACTAGTTTCTGTGAGTGTGTTACAGGATCGATATTGCTTGTTTTGGTATTAAATTGTATTGGGTACCTGCTTGCTGAAGAAAATGTTTTTGTCTTTAAGATCTCTAATGCCGGCCATTATCTTGACATCCAAGAAGCCTATTTCACTAAATCGCTCCCCAAACTGCTTTGTATTTATTCCCAGGTTTTCTAGCCATTGAAAAAAAAATGATTTGAAATTTTGAAATGGCTAGAAAATCTGGGAATAAATACACAACAGTGGATTATAGATGGCCAGAAAAAATCTTAGATCTTACATCAGTCCTCAAAGTTAGAAGTTCCTATATCCTGTCTCACCTAGCATCTTACTGTATGTGGGGAAAAATTTATTTTAGTGGCCAGGCAAGCAAAAATCTCAGGGCATATTCTGAAAACTGTTACAGATCTGTTGTTTCTACAGAACTGCTATGCCTGTGCCTCTCTAGATAGGCTGAGTTCTGGCTTTAGAGACACAACATCCTGGGAGGTTGCTTGTCATCAGTAATATATAGGACATTGAGCAATCCACTGACTGCAAGAATTAACACCACTACATTCTATGCAGCATTAAAACCATCATGGTCTCCCTTGCTAAGGAAAGTACTTTCTGAGTAATGACACAATGCTAGAAAACATAACGTTCCTGAAATAGAAATGCTGTCTTGAAGGCAGATGTCTAGACCCTGAGCAACAAATGAAAAACAACTGTACATCTTTATGCTATCATTGGGTCATCTGGAAAAGCTCTAGACCCAGAGCTCCAAAGGTTTGCTTGGACTCTGGGAATATGTCGGTGCAAGTTGCCAAGTTACTTTCTTCCTGTTTTGTGGCACTAGAACCAAAGCAATGGAAGGTGGAAGTAATTTCTTGTGTAACTCAACAACATCAAATTACAATTCTAAGTGTGTGTGTTGTGCTGAAAGGAGAGCTGCAGCAGCTGTTTTGAAACTGCAATCCTTGTGCCTTTCATAGCCTGGCTCTCCTGCATTGATAAGTGGTGGCCTTCTGGAATTCCCTATCTTTTTTGTCCAAATGGCAAATATCTAGCTGAACTTGGAACTGTTGACTTCACTGATGACAGATCCAGGCAAAGCTTTGGGGAGAATTACCTAGATCTTCACAGTCGAAGCAGAAATGCTCTATCTTCTCTCCTCCAAACACCCACACCTCACCCACCTATGTAAGTTGTGCAACACTCACTTGCTAATCTCTTAGTTAGCAAAAACCATGTACTATATTAACCATCTGGCAATAGGTTATTAACAGCAGGCTTTTTTAAAGTTTTATTTTACTTAAAATGGGAAAAGGATGTGGTTTTTTGCTGTTTTAATAGAGTACGTTTTATCCCAGAAGATGAACAGGACAGGTTTGTTTTTCACCAAGATGTAATTTTTCACTCCTTTGATACCAGTGAGTTCACTCCCTGTCCAAATTCTCAAAGATCACAACATTTCTTTGGACCAGGCTTGGTTAGACAACACCCCTTGAAAGTGCTTAAAAAGCCAAACAGTGTTGTCTCTGCTATTCCTGTGCATAAGGCAAGGGCAAGTCAATTTAGAGCTGCTTTCTTCAATTTAACCTGAACGGCAGTTGAGACAACAGCTCCCTTATTGTCCATACTTAAGATAATTGTGCCTTTTCCTCCTTGACCCACATTCAACTTACACTATGGACTCTATGACAAACTATACTATGGACAACTTATATTACGGACTCTAACAGCATAATCCAGAGCAACTAATCTGTCCACATAAGAGCCCTTGGGTTGCCCTATCTATCACTAGGGTGGAGCAACTGCAAGATGCTCCTGCCCAGTTACTCTGGAAGAAGCTTAGGGCAGAGCAAGGCAACATAGGGTGCCCTAAGAGAGGTGGACCTGCTCTACCCTAACTGGGGCAGCCTAAGCAGCTCAGGAGAGGCAAGTTGAGGGCAAGTTTAGCATTGCCTAGGGCAGAGCATTTACTCTGTATCCAGAGCCTGTTTCAAGGCATAAATGCCCTCTTCCAGTTCCTCAGAGATATACCACCTCAGGAGCAGGTATAGTAATGAGTAGACCCATAGGGGTCCATGATAAGGCCTGAGTAAGAATGGTAGTGTTGACCAAAAATCTGAGTTCTTGGCCAGCCTAGCTGCAATCCCTGCCTCTGAACCTCAGGATATGACACAACTATGGCAGCCCACTAACCTCAGGATACAGCAGCCCACCCCAAGCATCCATCTTGCACTAGAAGAACTGCAGCTGTAACTGGTTGTCAGGAACTGCTGGGCTTCCTTATAATGTAGGCACCACAGCTGTTCCTTCTTCAGTGTGATCTGAGGGGGGTCTACTCAGGAGCAAGCCCTCCCCAGCTGTCACTGACTTAGCATGCTCTGGAGCAGTTAGGGCAGCCCAGGCTTCCTGACTCTCTGGATGCAGCATAACTTTCTGCTCTGTATACAGAATAGTTAGGAGAGAGCAGTTAGGGTAGAGCAGGTTGAACTTGCTCTGGATTGCACCCTAAGGCTGCAATCCTAAAGACACTTTCCTGGGAGTATGACCCATTCAACACAATGGGGCTTACTGAGTAGACACGGTTAGGATTGTGCTCTATGACTCTATAGTATAAGTTGGAAGTGAAGTATAGGTATATAGTATAAGTTCCCTGAAGGAGGAAAAGGCAGTTTAAACTTAAGGCATCTTCATGTACTCACATTCAACTTACGGACACTGTAGCATAAGTTGGAAGTGTTCCCCTGAAGGAGGAAAAGGCACAGTTCCAACCTGAAGTACCTATAATGCCAGGTCAGAGTAATGCACAAGCCAAGGAGACGACAGTTTAGGGTCTTCATTATGAACTGCAGTAGAGTTAAAGCTAGTATATAGTATGTGCTTGGTTGCTCATTCATTCATTCATTCATTCATTCATTCATTCATTCATTCATTCATTCATATCCACCTTTCTGATGATGATGATGCCATAGCAAATGCCAAAATGCCTCACATCATGCTTTCCTACTTCTAATAAAGCCCTTTCATTAACCCTGCGTCTCTAACTGGTGTTTGTAATGATGCATCTGGTCCCCCCACCAAGAAGTAACTAGTGATGACATCATCACCAGTTACTTCCAGTGATACTTCGAATAGATGGGGCATGTGGAGTTGTTACATTAAGTATATAGTATAATATATTAAGAAACTCTGACCCAAAGAATTTTACTTTCCAGTGCAAATAGGCTTACCCCCAAATCCAGAGTAACGACGGAAGCACGTAAGAGACTTTACGTGCAACCATAGCTACTGCACCACCTAGTGAAAATCTATGGGAAATTCATATTGAAATCCAGAGTAAGTTGTTCTTACACCGGAGCAAGGACTCCCCTAGTTACTCTGGATTTTGCCCTTAGTGTAAGGCTCTATCTATAATATGTAAGGAATATGTAAAGTATAATTAATGAGTTTTTGATTGCAACATTGCCTAGGAATATATATAAATAGAAAGTTTTAATATATCTAATTTTTTCTGCCCTTTTCTCTTAGAACATAGATGGGGTGGTGCTTAGAACATAAAACATAGAACATAGATGCTTAACTTTAAAGCACGAGACCTCCTAGCCTTGACATAGCTTAGGGCCCCTGACTGGCCTCTGTACTTCATTGTTTAAATAAATAATAATTGTAGCCATAATCACACTTCGTATTTATATAGCATTTTGTGTATGTCTAAAACAGTTCATGTACTTGCAAGGATCTTTCTAATTGCCCATGATAGGCCAACCTTATTATACCTGTATTATGAATGCTGGTTGACAACTGAGAGACCAGTAATAATGCCACTGATCACTGGCCAATATCAGATAAATTCATGAATCTGAACGTCTGCCAAATCTTTTTTTGGTTTTACCTGCTCTAAAGACAATTGCTGCCTGGCACTGTCTTCTTCAGGTCTGCCACTTGACATTATACCTGCAACGAGGATTGCCATGTGTCCTGAAAAATAGGGACAATCCTGATTTTTGGAGATTGTGTTCACGTACTGATGAATAGGCCAGTCGGTCCTGTCCCAATTTTGTGGAAGAGAATTATGGCAACCTTATCTGCAAAACAAGTCTACTAGGCAACCATTCAATTTGAATGTTGCAAGAATTAAAATAGACAAAAGATACTATTTCTTAGCATGAAGTTAATCTGTGGAACACCTTCCCACAGAATGTGGTGATGGCATCTGACCTAGATGCCTTTAAAAAGGAATTGGACATATTTCTGGAGGAAAAGTCAATCACAGGTTATAATGCATGATGGGTACATGCAACTTCCTGATTTTATAAGTTGGCTACCTCAGATTCATAGACATCTACGCTAGATTCAGTGGAGGGCATCAGAATGCATGTCTCCTATTGTGTTCTCTCTGCGGCATCAGGTGGACTTCTGTGAGATACAGGAAGCTGGACTAGATGGGCCTTTGGCCTGATCCAGTGGGACTCATGTATTTTCTGAAAATGATCAGCACAAATGACCCGTGGCCTGGGAAACGATAAAAAATATACCGTACAAAATAAACTTAGGGGTCCTAATCAGGCATCTTGTCCCAGACCCAATGCCAGTTCTCATCAGTTCTGCCCATGTGGTATGCATGGTGCCATAACCTTGGTCTGCCTCCATCCATGCAGTAAGCACGTGCAATTATGTGCCATATGTGCAATTATGTGCCTCTTACTAAACTGTGTCAGTAAGAGGTCCTAGAATTGTTCTGATCTTTGGCATTTCCCCCCACTCTCCACATGGAGAACATTTATCTGCAGTCATTCATGTTGTCCCTGAATTACCTGCTCCAAGGAGAGCATTTGCTATTGCTGATACAAGCATGAGTCTAAGAGTTAAAAGGGGCTGCTGTGGAGCCAGTGCAGGCAATGCGAAATTCCTTGCTTACACAATGTCTTAGGAGTTCTCTTAATTCAAATTAAAGAGGTACAATCTGTCCCTTGACAATTCCCTTGACTTCAAATCTGAAGGAACCATTAAGGTGCAGACAAGACCAAACATCTTCTGTCGAGTTCCACATCCTTTTTATATGTCTTGCAGAGAAATAATTTTCATCAAGATGAGTGTCGGCCTCTTGGTGGCTGCAGATCCGACCAACAAGGACAATCATTTCCTTATTCCATGTCATCTGACAGATGAATCTCCACCTATCCCCCTTTCACATACTTATAACCTTGCTAAGCCCTAAGATAATCGGCCCTGAAAAGATTAATGACCCGCGAGGGGGTTATGGACTGTAGTTCAAACAATGAAGTCTTTGAGCACCCCGCCCTTTGCCTCCTCTCTCCATGGGTGCAGTAGCCTTTTGGTCCATTTTTTTATTTCTTAAATGGAAAGTCTCACTTATTCTAAAGCTGAATTTGGCAGCCAGCCCAGGGCCAGATGGAACTTAACTGCTTTCTAAGAAAAATGTGAGCAAGGGAATTATAATTTCTATGCCAGGGCATTAATTTCCTCACTTGTTCCCTTCTCCAAACCTCCCTCCCCTTCCACCCCCTGCTTTTCTCTCATCTGTGAATTTGTGTGCAAAAAGTCAAGAAAGCTATCAAGATTATTGAAATGAAAATTAAAATAAAACGACAACCATGTTTATAGTTGGGGAACGATGACACACAACTGGCAAAGGTGGAAGGCAAAATATGTGCTGTAGACTCATGGATTAAGAAGGAAATGTGTAATAACGGACATGCTTTATAGATTCTGAGCATTGTTTTATTTCTCCTGGAAAACAGGAGTAATTAATTTCAATCTCTGCAGTGGCCAATGCAAGGAAGCTCAGAGCCCAGACCATTCCCTAAGCTCAGTAGGCAGCAGAGTTGCCACTGAAAACCGACAAAATCTGAAATGAGAATGAATTTACAGAATCAGACTTTGTGGGCTTCAGGGGGAGAAAGAAGCATCAATTTGAATACCACATTTTTTTCAGGGTATCTTAGGTCTGCATATGCCTTAATTTTGCACTAAACAAAATGTGAAGAATATCTGAAACATCTGGGGAATGTTCAAGGAAGACAACTAGATGTTATAACATCAGGTTCTGAAGTTCTGGGGGGTGTTTAATTCAATATTTGTAGTGTAACGTGTTTCACAAGCCAGAAACCACAGTCAATGCCCTGATGGGCAGTTCATTTAACTTGCCCAACAAAGTTCAGAAGTCTAGGAATAAGGCCTCAAAGCTCCCACTCACCCACTCGCTTGTCTTCACCCGAGAATGAAGAGAACATGGGTTCAGTCAGCAGCTAGGCTGGAGATCATGTAGTGGCCAAGAAGTTGGCAAAGAAGACAGTGAAAGGGATGGGGTGAGGGAGTCCAGCATGCCTTAGAGGTCAGGCAATGCACTGCACAAGTCGGATGAAGTGAAACTCAAGCACCCACTCAAGCTATTTCTCGGTGTTGCCGTCTTCATTAAACCTGGCCTTTCCTTTCTGCCTAGACCTCACTTTCCCTGGGGATGGCTTTGCAATTACAGGGGCAGGTGCTACTTTGCCTCTTCTGTAATGAAAATTTTTAATGGTTTCCTTCCACACCTGTCAGGAAGTCTGGAAGTGTGATACTCTCTCGAAACTGTTCACTACAACAGGTCTCTTTACAACAGGCTAACAGCCAAAGACTTGTTCTTTCTCCATGCCCTGACCTGCATTTGTAGTCTAGATGTGGACGTCATCACACAGCTCACTGGAAATCTACTCTTCTTTCCTGCCTCCTGCCTCCTGTGTCAGTCCTGTGCCCCAGAAGGCTGCAGTCCTGTGCCCCAGTTAGGCTGGCATAAGCTCCATCACAAGTCCTATGCTGGCCTGGGAGTGACACAAAAGTGCCTTAAGGCACAGCATTAGAGGAGGGTTAGGCCAGTGCACAGACATATGCTTGTCTCCCTACATCACCACAGGAAGACCAATGAGTTGTGCCAGACTTGGTTAGGATTGCAACCAAAACTCTCTCTCTCTCTCTCTCTCTCTCTCTCTCTCTCTCTCTCTCTCTCTCTCTGACCTTTCAATCTTGCCACTTCATGGGCTACATATGAATTTGGGTTGCATCTTATTTTTTGAGGAGGAGGGAAGAGCTGACACTGAAATGTCACCTAATATATAATACAAAATGAATTTGTAGAATTTGGGGAATGACAAATAGAGCCAAAAGAGTGCTAATATGCTCGTAAAATTTCTTTATATTTGGGAAATAGAATACTGGTAGGAGTGAATAATGTATAAATAAGCAAATAATATAAATAAGCAAATCATAACCAATTTTCCAGCACTGAAGTAGCTGTGCCAATAGGGCATGTGCTGCATTCCTAAAGTTGGGGGAGCACTTTTTTGGACTATTTGATAATTAGATCAGTGAGATGCTGCCCGTAAATATTGTTTTCCTCATTGCACGTACAATAATTTTGTGAGACTGTCAGCACAATCTTAAACCCTAGTTAGGCCGGCACAAGTCCCATGCGTGCCTGGGGATGTCACAAACATGCCATCAGGTGCTTCTGTGCCATTCCTAAAGGGGTTAGGCTAGTACACAGACATGTGCCAGCCTCCCCACTGGCACTGTAGGAATGGGGATATAGGTGAGTTTTGTCTTCCTAAATTGATTAGGATTGTACCTTGACATGAACATACATTGATGACATGTCTATCTATAAATTCAAGTATTCTTTAATAATTCACAGAGTTTTCTACCAGTTTAAGAGCTGGTCATCTGTACTAACAAAGGCATCTGTATTATGTCAGGATTATAAATGGCATTTTTTTAGTTGGACCATCTGTTGTGTCTTTAACAGTGGATTTGTATGTAGGAATTCATAGATGGCATGGAGACAGATATGATCACCTGCTGGTTTATACAGATCAGGGTGTTGGTAAAGCTGAAACTACAAGTGCTGGTTGAAAAACTGACATCTCTTTTCCATGTATCATTCTTAAAAGGGTAAAATACAAGTAATTATTCACTGGATCCTTCTCTCCTTCCTTTCTCTCATCTGTCCTCCAGTGGTGTCAGGTGATAGGAGGAAAAAAAAACTCACATAAAAGAATATTCCCATGGGGGGGGGAGAGAGATTGTGTTTCCAGTGGGGTCGAGCAGTCCAATTAGTAATTCCTTTGCCGTTTTCTCTGAAGACAACCTGGGACTTCAAAGTGTCCCCTTAATAAAGGCCAGCAGGAAGTTCTGGAGTTCAACCTGCATTTCGAAACACAATGACACGATTGGTTGGTTTCCAGGAATTAGCTCATGTTGATCCTGCCACACACATCTCCACACTGTGTTCAGATAACAGGATCAAGCCAAATAAATGAAAACCACCTTTCTTCCGATATCACTACACGCATCTTAATCATAATGGCAGAGCCTTCAACCTGCCAGTGCTTGTCATTATCTGATATCCAGGCAGGAATACAGTTCAAAAGGATGGCCCAGGGCCATGTTCTCTATGCATTTTGCAAGCCAATTGCTAATCACTGTCATTCATTATTCTTGTTAGTTAATTTCATCCCCCTGCATTAGCCCAGCAATACCGCACCGAGGCTGTATTCACTTCCCCTGCAAAATACTGAAAGAGCAAGAACTTCTCTTTCTGACCAAATGGTTTGTATTAACCAGACAGTGTTACAATATTGTGTAATACAGTTTAAGGACATGTCTTGCATCCTCAATCTTACCATCATGCAGGTCAACAGTTTAAATTGGGACTCTTGCAACCCTCCTCAAAAGGATGCACTTAGATGATGGCACTAAAAGGGTATATTGCTGTAATCTAAACAGCACTTTCCTGAGAGTAAGCCCCATTGAACTCAATGAAACTTACCTCTGAGTAGACACTAATAGGATTGTATTGTCTGACCATTACAACAGCAGTTCTCAAATTGTGAGTCCTGGCCCAAATGTTGAGTCCCAGATCCAACCGGTGGCCAAACTGACAGGACAGATTAGGCTATGTGCATCAGGGATTAAACAGGCTACTACTGGTGGGGAAGCACTGCTGCCCAATCATCTTTATAGCTGCTTTATAGAACTATTTAAATTATATATAGAATATATAATTTATATAATCAATAAAAACAAAAAGAATGCCATTGGTTGCTTTCTGAACCTCCACTGTTTTGTCTGGGCCTGTCCTTGTACAGCCCCTATAATTCAGCAAGGCCAGGGAGCTCAGCCAATGTTTGAAAAAAACACTATACTGGACAGGGCTACCAAGTTAGATGTAGCCATCCTCCAAAGATGTCTGCAGTAGGGCCTAGTGATGTTAGAAGGCCATACCTTTTAATACTGATACCAATGCCTGGGAAAAATCTGGTACCTGGAACAGTGAGCAGTAGAATGGCAGAGCTCAGGAAAATCCCAAATTAACCTTTGTAGTTTATCTTAACAAAAATGAAAAAAAAATTGGGTTGTTGTGGCCATACAGGCAACTCTAACACATACAGTAGTATATCTAGAAACTAGCCCAGCTGCATCTCTTTCTCTTATGTGAACAAACTAAATCCTCTAATCTGACCCTCTTAACTACCATCTACCAATAAGGGCACAGTGCCATACAGGCATGCCAATTGCTGGCAGTAGATACAAACATGTGTAACTAAATGTAGATGCACACATGTGTAAATAAATATAATGGACGGTGGCAGCGTGCTCTTTCTTCTGCCATTCATTCTGACATCTCCCAGTTCTGCTGAGTCACACAGGTGGCTGATGTGGGTAATGATGTAGCACTCACCCACATGGCACTCATCTGTCCTCCACTCTCCTCTTCCTCCAACCTTCAGCCTTCAGAAATTGTGCTTGACAGCTGCTAGTGGCCCAAATTGTGCTTGACAGAAGGCTAGTGGCCTTCAAAGGTACTAACAGTGAAATCTTAGGCATGTCTACTCACAAGTACATTCCATTAAGTTCAATGGGACTTACCCCCAGGAAAGTGCACCCAGGATTTTATCTCTTTCAGTTTTTGGAGGAGCAGCAGGTTGCCAGTTAAACTAAAGGGCCTTGCCAACAGGGAGTATGGTTTTGAGTATTCTAAGAGAGAGCCTGTGACTAATTTAATATTTTGAGCTTGTGCATGCATACGCATACATACACTTTGTAAATGGAGGGAGGAAAAACTGGACTACTGCTATGGGGGATCTATACTGGATGGATCACTCATATATTAAAAACAGAAATATATTTGGCATGTTTGTAAATGACAAGGAAAATAAAAATTTTTGGTTTAATTGCTAATGGACTAAAGGCCAGGGAATGATGGATTAATTGTTTGTTCTTCCCACTGTTAAAACAAGTGTGTGTGTGATTAGTAAATGATGGAAGAGAAAACCTAGATGGCTAAGGGAATGTCAGGAAAGAAGCTAAACCAGGGGGTTTTTTTGTTTATAAATTGACCTAGGGAGGAGAAAGGGAATGGGGAGTACCAGAGGTATACCTAGGGAAAATTTCACCCGTGGCAAGAACTGAAATTTTGCCCTATCAACAGTTAGAAGGGATTCCAGAAGGTCATCTAGTCCAATCACCTGCTTGTAGAAGGAGAGATGGAGCTCTGTCACCCGTGGCAGATTGCATCCCGTGCGATACCCTCTTTATGCTTCTGGGGAGTACAGTGTGAGCATATTTGGCTTCTGGATTTGGCTTCTGAGATCTTGGACTGAGAAGAAGTCCAAGAAGCTTCGAAGAAGATGGACTCCTAGCAGAGAATGGACTACATCTTACAGGTTGAGGGAACAGTGTCTTCAGATGGAACATGGTGAACCTCATCAGGAGGGCTATATAAGAAGGGGGTGGGATATGTCAAAAGGAAAACTAGGAAACAAGAAAATCTCTCAGTGGGAATTGTCAGGGCACTGCTGTAACTGGAGTATTCTTTGAGGGGCCCAGCCTTAAAAAAGGAGGGAACATGCATTGAGTTGCAACCACCAGGGCTTACTTTGCATTTACATAAAAGCACAGAGCCTAGGGAATAAACAAGATGAGCTTGAACTTCTAGCAAGTGAAGGGAAAATTTGACTTGATAGGAATAACTGAAACTTGGTGGGATGAATTCCATGAATGAAATGCACAAATGGAAGGCTATCAGCTATTCAAGAAGAATAGAAGTGGTAAAAGAGGAGGTGGAATAGCATTATACGTCAAGAACGTATATAACTGCTCTGAAATTCAACAATCTGGTCCAGATATTCCTGTTTGGATATTTGGGTAAAGGTGGGGGGGAAACAAAACATTGTGGTGCCTGTCTACTCTAAACCGCCAGGCCAATGAGAAGAAGTAGATGATGTCTTCTTGAAGCAACAGGCAGACGTTGCAAGGAAACATGTGGTAGCAGTAATGGGGGACTATCCAAACAGCCTGGCTTGCCTCGTAGCAGGGGCAAACTGCGCAGTCACAGCCCAGCTGTTAGGCTGCACCTGTGCAGTTTGCCCCATAGGCAGGGAACTTCATCAGTGCCTTGGAGGAAGGGAAACAGGGGAGCTTGATCAAATTTGTGGATGACAACAAGCTGGGAGGAGTATCAAACACAACAGAAGACAGGAAAACCCTCCAGGAGGATCTGGATAAACTAGAATTCTGGGCTGTAATAAATAGAATGAATTTCAACAGGGAGAAGTGCAAGGTTCTGCACTTAGAAAATAAAAACCAAAAATACAGGTATAAAATGGGGGATACTTGGCTTGGCAACACAACATGTGAGCGGGATCTTGGCGTAGCCGTGGATCACAAGCTGAACATGAGTCAGCAGTGTGATGTGTCTGCAAAGAAAGCAAATGCCATTTTAGGCTGCATTAAGAGGACTGTAGCTTCCAAGTCAGAAGAAGTTCTAATTCCTCTTTATTCTGCATTTGTTAGACCTCACCTTGAGTACTGTGTTCAGTTCTGGGCACCTCAGTTTAAGAAAGATGCAGCCAAACTGGAGCAAGTCCAGAGGAGAGTGACAAGAATGATCAGTGGGATGGAAGGGAAGCCCTACAAGGAAAAGGTTGGAGGAACTTGGGATGTTCAGCCTGGAGAGTGAAAGGCTGGGAGGAGACTTGATCGCCCTCTTCAGATACCTGAAGGGCTGTCATAGGGAAGAAGGGGCTCATTTGTTCTTAGCTGCCTCTAAAAGCAGAACTAGAACCAATGGGTACAAACTGCAAGAAAGGAGATTCCAGTTGGATATCAGGAAAAACAGATTGCCAATGGAGGTGGTGGACTCTCCTGCACTGGGGAGCTTCATGCAGAGGCTCGACAAGAACCTGTCAGAGATGCTATAGGAGGATTTCCAGCTACAGGCAGGGGGTTGGACTAGATAACCTACTGGGTTCCTTCCAACTCTAGGATTCTATGTGTGTGCATGCACACATTATGGCCCTTCATGCGAGCAATTTCGATACAGCAATGTGAAACATGAGGTCAAAAAGTTCCTCCACTCCTGCATCTGAACAACTGAACGTTCTGTATGGATATTACTGTTCAGGACCCAGCTGAGGCATCTGCCCATTTGCACAAAGCTTACTGCTACTCCCTCTCCCACCTAAATAAAGATGCAAGGATTTCCAGTCACCTTGATAGCTCCACAGCAGCAGGTAGTGACTTTGTCACTCCAGAGTTGAAGAACAGTATAGAAAGTTAGAGCTGTCCTGAATGCCAGGGCCAGGGAGGGAATACTGTTGCCACCTTTTTCCTGCTTCAATGAAATATTCAAGAAAATGCTGAGTACTTTATTGAAAATTAATAATTATATATATTATGTGCTGGTCCTACTCACTGAACTTTGTGAGTTTGAGGGAGACCTTTGTAAGAAGTATGTCTTGCAATTCCTGGCCTGTTAATGGGTGACAGCTGTCTTTCTGTTTGCCGGCTCAGAGGTGAGTGTCAAATGTTGCTGCCAGGAACTCCTTTAGCTGTTACCTTTTATGGCTCTCTCTCACTCACAGCATACACTGGTGGCAGGAAACCCTTGGATAATCTTCCCCTTTAGAATCTGATGTATCACTACAAGGAAAATGAAGAGACTGTATGGGGAAAAAAAGGAACCACAAATGGTCCAAAACGTCAGGTATGTTTCTTTGTATTTCTTTCTGTAGGCACACTTTAGGGTTGCCTAGTTTCCCCAAAAAGTTTCCTTCGTAAGGTGTGCAGAAGAGAAATGTATGCAAAGCACAGTTACTTTTGTCAAAGCAGCATCAAGACTGGAGAAGGTGCAACTGCCTAAATTCTCCCTTCTGTGAAACTATTCTCCTACAAGATCACCTGTGGTATGGTGCTGTAAATCAAAGAGCAGAATGCAATGTCTTGGTTGTGAGTTTCATCCGTAAAATGGTCCTTTAGATAAGAAGGAAGGAGTCTGTCCATGATGATCACATAAAAATCCTGCCAGGGAGAGCAATAAGCACTCTATAGGACCATGCAGGACTGTTCTGCTATGTAGGATGAGGTGATAGCACAATTCAATGAATTCTCATTCCACTTGAAATACTAGGGCAAAATCCAGAGCAGTTACAGGTCCATGCAGTTTCGTCACCCTCTAGTGTTATCTTATGGAAAGTCACCTTACCTGGTCCAGAGCAAAGGGCTTAATTTGACTTTAGGATATGGGCCTATGTCTAAACTTGTGTGCTGCTTCCAGGATGGTTGATTTCTTGTGTCAACAGAGAAGGCACACCTTTGAGGATATGTGAGATGGTTGCATCAGACAGCAGATTGACTATCCTCCTTCCACTGGTCTTTCCTGGAACAGGAAGATGGGTACAGTACAGAAGTATGAGGGAGAGGACAGTGGTGGACAAAAGCAACTCCACATTTCTGTGCTCTCCTCTTCTATTTAAGGTAGAGCCGGTGGATCTCTTCTACAAAAGAAAAAGCAGAAGTGAACATATCATGAGGTAACAGAAGACAGTATCTGGTGTCCAGTAACAGAGAAAAGAAAATATTTCTTTACCACGTGCATAATTAATACTGTGTGTAGGACTTACCACATAATGCTGTGATGGCACCTGCCCTGTTTGCCTTTAAAAGGGGACAGAGACCATTTTTAAAGGAAAAGTCCACCACATGTTAATAGTCATAATGGCTACATGCATCCTCTGTGTTACAGGGAATGATGGTGAAAATTATGGGAGTCCAGACTCAAGTTGCCTGACTCTGATTTCGCTATATCAAGTGACCATGGGTTTCACCATAAGTCAGGCATGTTTGAATTAAAAGCACTTGAGTCGACTTGACTTAAGTTGACTCAACTCTACACTTGACTCGAGTTGAGTTCTCCCAAACACAGTAAGCAAGGACCCCCATCCAGACACAGGAGACTTGTCGGAAAAGACATGGGAGACTCAAGTCAGAAAAAGACTTGTGTCTGGATGTTCCAACTTGACTGTTTTATTTTCCAACTTTTTTGCAACTAGAGTCTTTGAGTGACTTGAAAATGGAATTTTCATGACTTGAGTCTGAGTCTTTTGATTCAAGTTCTGATCTCTGGTTATAGATATCACCTATGTCTGAATGCAAGTATTCAGGAATCTGTGGTCTGCATGCTCCTTGAAGCATCTGGTGTGCCTTTATGACATACAGGAAGCTGGACTAGTCAGACCTCTGATCCAGCACAGATCTTCTTTATCTGGCACACTCTCTGAGGTACCAGGACAGCTTGAGTTGGTCTTGGAATGGAGCATGTAGTACAGAATTGTTCACAAGTATGTAGGGACTTGGGATGGGCAAGCTTTTAGCTTATTATTGGGAAATTGTTAACAAAATACTGTAACACTGCTCTCGTATGCACTGTCATTAAAAAAAACAAACACCTGAGCTCTATATTTCAAGGTATCACCCATGAACTCTAAAGAAAGTTGCAAGATAACACAAGTTTGTTAGAGGTTTGAAAATCTACAGCAGGTGATATTTTAATATGTCAGTGTCCACACAAGTCTATTTTGCTTTGTTTGCTACAAAATTTCTACATTCAGATCCTGTAGTATGACAAAATCACATTGAAAAGAAATTATTTCAAGAGGAATTCTGCATCACCTGAAACACTGCTTATGAGAATTTTCAGTTAGGAGAAGGCACACTTCTTTGGACAATCAGAACTATGGCATTAAGAATATTGGATAGGTGGGGAAGAGGAGAGTATTATGTGTGATTACTCTTTCTGGAAATAGCCACATATTTGGCATTGACCTTCTATTGTCTGCCGCTTGTGTTTCAGCCTCAGATCCTGAGTGACCTTCTTCAGACATTCAGATGACTGTGGAGAGGAGGCATAAGAGTGTGTAGGCTATCCATGCCTCTGTCACATCCATGATCAGTGCCTGGATTCCAGAACGTGGGGAGTATGGAGGTTGTCTCAGGGAATGAGATTCAGTATCAGGACACGGCTAACTGGCTTGCTCCTCTCTTCACTCCATACTGTACATTCTTGTACCTTCACTACAAGAGTAAAACTTTCAAGTAAGAGTTAGACTTTCAACTGAAAGTCTAAAAGAGCTTATAAAAGCTTTAGAAAATAGATGAAGTGGCAGTTGAGGAAAATGCATAACACATGAGGAGAAAAGTATAGAGTCGGGATACATATGGAAACATTTCACCATGTACCAGACAGGCCACTATTTTCATTCTGGGTAAAAAGGATAAGAGGGACAACGGGAGCTGAATTTTTAAAATCAGAGACATTTGGGGTTGTGCTGACCCAAGACGGGAACCATGTTTACCATATATGATGATGGCATTGTGATGTTGTGGAAGGCACAACTCTCTACAATAAACAATACCTGGCAACTCTGATAATGGAATGATGAATGTAATTGATCATGACAAACATGATTTTAGAATTAGACTAAGGGGTGGGGGGAGGTACCTGGATGCAGTATTATATGTGCTCCCTGAAGCATCTGGTGGGCCTCTGTGTGATAGAGAAAGCTGGACTAGATGGGCCTTCGGCCTGATCCAGTGGAGGCTCTTCTTATCCTGTACCCAGGATGCCAGATGCCAGGGAATGGTACCAGGGTCCAGGTCTTTTGTGGTCTTGTGTGTTTCCTGAGATAGCTGGTGGGCTACTTTGAGATAAGGGAACTTTGGCTGGCTAGATGGTCCTTTGGCCCATCTTTGGTTCTTCTTTTGTTCCTAGGAGGATTGGGATTGTAAAACATGATGTGCATGCTCAGAAATGCAGCATAACAAGTAATAATAACAACACTTAGGATGCAATCCTATAGACACTTTCCTGAGAGTGAGCCCAATAGAATACAATAGAACTTACTTCTGAGTAGACATGCTTAGGATTGTATCCTCTGTTTTAAAAAGAAGAACATGATTTTGGGATTGGCATGGGCAAACATTTTTCTTGAGAGGGAGAATTAAATGGCCCTCTTTATATAAATATTCCCAAATAGACTACACTGTGGAAGCTGTTTGCTTTACTTATGTGCTGGGAGCTGTCAGTAATTTTAGTTGATTGTTTTGTACATGCAAAGGCTGTGAATGTTGCTCTCCTGGCAGGTGACTCCCCAGTTCCCCTACTCTGCCACCACCTGTGTTGGTGTATTGATGGTCTGAGGCCACTTGCTAGAGCGCACTTGGTAGCACCTGGTGTTGAATATGTTGTGGATGTATGTATGTATGTGTTTTAACCCATCCCAAGCCTGCACATGCAAGCACATACAGTTTGTTCAGCATTGAAAATACTGAGAATTCCAAGGGTTTAAAAACCGGCTGTATTCCTGCGTTTTTGTGATTCTTAGCAGGGCTGCGTCAATCAAACTCCTACCTGGGATTCATTTTGATTCAAGTATCAGAAGGACCACACACAATCAGTTCTCACATTTGTGCATTGCTAAGTCCTACATGCATGCTTATTCTTGCGCTTCATAACTGTGGTGTCTATGGAGAAGTGCCTGTGAGCATCATGCAACGAACTTAAGTTTTAAATAAAGCAGAAGAACAAAGCTAGCCAGAGATATTTTGGTGCCTCAGCTGCCTTAGCAAAATTGACAGAGTGACCCCTCCAGCCAAGCTAAATACAATCAGGCATTAAATTATGGGTAGTGTAATGCTATTTTGCTTTGGAACAGGCAGCTTGATATGCCAGCATTGTATCTCCTACAACGGATTGGGGCTGCTGCACCAGCCTGAAGCAAAGGAAACTTTTCCCTTATTCTGGGTATGCAGCCAGAATATGCCTGGTTCTACTTGGATTTGTGCCACCTCAAATTTTATGCAGATTCAAGCACCCCAGGACTGCCTGGGAACAGGACTAGGATCAAGCACAAGTCTTAGGTCCTGGCCCTATTTCCCACCCACTTGCCTATAGTTCCACCCACTCTGTCCCACCCTGGAATACGTCCATCTTGTCTCCTTCCCACCCTCCCCATGCTGCTCTCAGACCTCTTTGCCAACTGAGCACAGACTCAAAGACTCACCTGCCTCTGCTGCCTCAGAGGCTGAATCTGGCCTCAGCAAGCTGGAGGATCTCCATGCACCAGCATGGCTTTCTCCAGAGGAAGTGCTAATGTGTTACAGCACATTTGAGACTCTTCTGGGCTGTTGCAAGGGACTTTTGCCAGACCAGAACACACTTAGGATTGCACCCTAACAATTTCACAGAGTTCTGTTCTATATGAAATTATACTTCATTTGATCTATAACATGATCGTATTATTTGAAAATTCCAACTTTAAAATGTTGGTAAGTAGTGGTATTATCACCCTCCATGCATATCACCCTGTGAGAACAGCATGCCCTACACACCCTACTGATGCCATTAGTGCCTGGTGTGTTTTGTTGCAGTATTTTATATATGTTACAGTAGAAACCCAAAATTCCATTTTAAGTAGTTCTTACTAGAAGTTATGAACCATATTTGAAAATCCTAGTAGTGTCTAGTAGAATTAGAAACTACTGCATACTTCATCTAAAATATTATTGACTGCTACATTCAGTTAATAGGCACAATAATTTCTAGTACCCCCCTTCCTAGGATTTCCTAACACACTTCAAAGCTTCTAGTTATAATTAGTTATAACATAACACAAGTTATGACAAATTTGGGTTTTCACTGTAGTGACATAAAGAGATCACAAATGTAACTGAAATAGTTGATGGTACACTATATCAGCTAATGCTCAGTTTTACTTCCTTCACAGAGGGAACATGGTTCCCCCACCACTTCCACTCTCATAATGATCATGTGAAGTGTGCTAGACTGCTTTATGAACTTTTTGTTGAAAAGCAGTATATAAATAATGTTGATTGATGACTGACTGAGAGATATTGGCTACAATCCAGAGTAGTTACGGGTCAGCTTACGTCGACGTAGTTACAGGGCCATCTATGGGAAATGCATTGAGCAATCCAGAGTAAGTGCCACTTACGTTGACGTAAGAGTTCCCATAACTACTCTGGACTGTAAGCATTGACTACCCTCTACTCACCCCATAAGAATTGGGGCTGAGCAGGGATTTGAATCTGTGAATTCCCAGCCCTAGTCCGATATGCTAATAACCTCACCTGTAAGATTTGGGGCTGAGCCTGAATTTGAATTTAGGCCTTCCCCGCGTTAGTCCAACATGCTATTAATCACACCAGCACTTTGGCTCTCTCACAACATAATCTGAACTCTTGGTTAGGCCAGCACAAATCCCTTGTTGGCCTGGGGTGTTGCAAAAGTGCTATAAGGCACTGCTGCACCAATCCTGGCTGGGGTTAGGTGAGTGCATAGACAAGTGGCAGCCTCCCCACACCACCACAGGAACATGGAAACTGGTGAGCTGCGCTAGACTAAATTGTTTAGTATTGTGCCTTGTCATTGTCTTAAACTGCCTAACTAGTGAAATTCTTTTTTGGATCTTGAATTCTGGCAAGACGTGGGCTTGCTGACGTCTCCTAAAACCAAAGCACTCCTGTGTAATATGATCAGACCTTGAAATATTATCACAGTACTTGTGCATTGCATTACATACTGCATACTGAAGTCCTTGGTTTTGTTGCACTCCCTCCACTACACTTTTCAACGTGTGATTTATTTTTCATTCCTCTTCTAAAATAGTTGCCAAAATGGTGGAAGCAAGGACTCTTGAATGGCCTCATTTTCATTTACAAACTCTTCTTTCCAAATGGAATCCACAATATGTCCAGCATGGCTTCTTTGGCAAGCGATGGGAAGTCACCACCCCTTTCTGCTGGTCAGCTGTTTTCTTTTTGTTTTGGTTCTTCCACCTCCTCAGAACACCAAGTACATGCACTGCAGACAAAACTCAATTTTGCCTCTCAACTCTTTTATCTGGAGACATCCTGTTCCCTCCAGAGGTCTGGAATGTGCAAACAAGATGGACTGCCCTCATTCTGAGTGACCTCTCCAGCCATGGTTCTGGAATGCCTGGGCAGGTTGCAAGTCCTGAGAGGTTTCATCATGACATTGGTGAAGCTACTGATAGTGAAGTCATGCTGATTGTGAAGGAGGTGGGTGAAGATCTAGGGCATGCTCAGTCTTTCCTGGAACCTGCACAAATGATTCTATCTTTAGCAGCACTCCTGCTGAGTGTCAAATCCCTTTCAGCTGATGCTGATTCATTATTTTGCTAATTGTTCAGAAGGCAACACCTTCTTTACTGAATTACTTCATACTGGGAAGTTAAACACAGGGCAGATCACTCCTGAGTACATTTACTCTGAAGTTACGTTCAGTGACCTTATTTCTGGTAAATATACTTAAGATTGCAGAAAAGACAGTTCATTGATGTCCTTGGATGGCCCTGATGGACAAAAGTCTAGCCTAGGATTTGCCTGGTTTTTTTCTGGACATAAGCCTCTGTTTTGTTTCCATCATATGGAGTTGTTCTGAAGGAGATGGGGAGAATCTGGGAGGGTAGGGGCCCCTTGCATGCTGTGGCAAGGCTCCAGGAAAAAATTAGGGTGCAAACCCAACCAATTTAGGCCGGCATAACTCACCTAGCATAGGCTTATCCCTGAGACAGAGCACAGGAAGGTATGCCAGGTGAGTTATGCAGGCCTAAATTGCTTAGGATTGCAGTCTTAAGGCACAGTCCTAAACTTGTCTATTCAGAAGTAAGATTCATTGTTTTCAATGTCTCTCTCAGAAAAGTGTACATAAGATTTCAGCCTCAGTGATTTACACACATTAGCTATGCCAAGTGGGTTGAGGTTTGGTATTACTCGAGATAACAGCAAGTGCTCAGCCATAGTGAAAGCACTAATCATCTTCAGGATGATTGTAAATCAGGAATCTACCTAATAATTCTGGAATACACTGCTGTTTTGATGAACTTTTAACAAATCATGGTAGGGAATGTATCATCTTTACAAAGCAAAATGTTCAGCCAAGTCAAGTATGTTGACTTGCTTATGTGCATCTTTAAGAGAATTTTAAAAATATTTAAGCCAGGCTGCAATGATGAATTTCTGGAGAGTCTACACAAAATTACAGGAGTTGGCAATTTCGTTATGATATCAAGAAAAAAAAAACATTAGTGGCAGAAAACTGCTGTCTTTTCCGCACATTCTTAAAAAAATTCCACAGGAAAGTACATGGAAGATGAGCAAAGAGTTGGGAAGCTTTGAGTTGAGCAAATGTGGATACACAGACAGGATTGATCTGTACACCAGACTTAGGGAGCTTTGCCAGACATATACATCAGATGCATGTGAGGTTATTCACACATTACATAAACATGCATCTGTGGCCATTTGGTGCCCCCATCTCTTCCCAATTATTTTAAGAACAGAAAGAGAGAGAGAAAAATAACAAGGAAATGGGCTTTTAGTTTGTTGGCTAATCAGGGAAGAGGCCACGGCTGTGTCATTGTTCACTTTTTGTTTCTGTTCTAGCCAAAGAGTCACAGCTGGATACAATATAGCCTCATCTCTTCAGGCCCACAACATCCCCAAGGGAGATTAGGCTTAGAGATAGTACTTGACCCAAGGCCACCCAGTGAGCATCATTGAGGAGTAGGGATTTGGATGCAATCTGCAGTCCGTTGCACTGTGCTGGTTCTCACAGGAGGAAACATGAACCAAGGAAATCAAGGTACATCTGTACAGTGTTCCCTAATATTACTTTTGTCTAATGAGATAACATATTAAGAATGTCATTGTTTAAATAGAGACAGGAGGAAGCAAACACGCACTCCACCTTTCCCCACATCCTTTGGAAATAATATGAGAATTTAATTTACCCACCAGAGTCTTGAGTGCATGGCTATATGGAAACCAGATTGTGTTGTACCAGCACATTCATCTTAACAACAGATATTGTTCCCAGGGAAAGAGAGCTGCAGTGACCTGGTTTTGGCTCAAATAACGTCCAAAATCCTGGCCTTCAGTATGCCAAAGGGAGAGTCCTTGGGAGGTGTGGGATTAAATGCACAGAACCCTTGTGCCAGCAGACAGACCATCTGTTTGGCACCAGCAAACCTCTGCAACATGCCATGCACACAAAGCTTTCAGTGAAAAATCAGTTTAAAAATTCAAATACTTTTAACAAGGTTCCATTAGTATAAAGTTGAAGGCGGTGATCCTTTGCATATGAACTTATGGCACTTACTTCCAAGTAAATGTGCTTAGGATCAGAGTATATTTGTTTACATTAATAAATTTGTATTTGTTTACATTAATATGTTTATTAATTTGTTTACATTAATAAATTATATAATTATTTTATATAACTTTGTTTACATTAATAAATTATATAATTATTTTATATAACTTGAGTAATTATGTACAAATCTAGTCCAGTGGGTCATGACCAGTGATGAGATTCAAAGAAATTAACAACTGGTTCTATGCCCATCTAGCAGCCACCTCTAAATGGCTATTTTAAAACTTTGTATGTCCTATGTCTCGTTACAACTGGTTCTATAGAGTAGGTGCGAACCTGCTGAAGCCCACCACTGGTCATGACCCAATGTATGGTGTGCTGCAAACCCACATGCAATGTTCCTTGTACCATTAAACAGTCACAAAATTTCCATAAGGAACTTTTGCGCCACTGTGCACAGACATTCGCCAGTCTCTCTTCACCATCATAGGAAGAGGGGGGGAATGATAAGTTGAGCTGGCCTAAATTGGTCAGGATAGCATCCACAGACTTTTATGTTCTCCCTCAGTTTCATGTTTCTCATGGCATACCTATACCAGTGGAAAGGTTCAGGAGGAGGATGTGGAGAGATAAACTCATGCAAGAAATTGGAAGCCACTTCCAGTATGCAGACAAAATTTCCAGTTTGATTGGAATACCTGCACTAGTGGGGCAGTTCAGGAGGAGGATGTTGAGAGATAAATTCACTTGCTAACTTTTGGGACAGTGCAGCTGAAGAGATATTCCTATTCTATGATCACATGTTCAACTCTGAATTAATACCGAGAATGTTGTCAACCCTAAACTGGAAAGACTTCCTCAAATTAGGGCATGGCAGTGATGTTGCCCCTCTTTTTCAATATCTACTTCAGCTTTTTAGATATCTTGAAAATATAACTTGACTTTATGGAGTCAGGACATTGGTCCCTGTAGCTCAGTATTGTCTTCACTCACTGGAAGCTGTTCATAAGTAATTCAGAGAGGAATCTTTTCCAGCCCTACCTAAACCTGCCAAGAATTGAACCTATTGGAACACAATTGGAATGTACACCATGTTCTCTACCACTGGGCTGTGACTTCTTCCTGGTGGACCATGATCTGGTGGCACTCGGGACTAATGACTTCTTATAAATGCAATCATGCATGCAGTTCAGTGTCATTCCTCTCCTGTGGATGTTTTTGATTATTGCCCATGTTCCCTGGCAGACTGCCCAATCCTAATTAAATTCCCCTGTGGTGATGCAGCTGTGCTGGACAGGGTTATACTACGTCCTATGGCAGAATTTCAGCTGCTGAGGTCTCATTGTGGTAAAGGGACATTTGTCCCCTTGTATAACGGTAAGTTCCAGTAAACACTATGGATCAACTTGGACAAAACTGATCTATGTCTGCAAAGGAAGGGGGATAGGATATGTGGTGCATTGGTGTTGCCAGTCCTGTCCCCATCTAGTTACCCCCTGCATCCGTTGCTGCCCTTCCCCACCTGGATGGTCACACAAGAAGGCCCCAAACTTCCTACCAGCATGCTGGCTAGAAGCAGTGTTGCGAAGTGTTTTATGATGCTTTTGCAACAGCACCAGCAGGTGGTATGCGCACTCTGCTGGTGCAACTGCAGGTTTGGATTTAAGAGCCATGCGGCAGGCTGAAAATCAATTGATAAACTTTTTCCTAGCATCCTAATGTTGCACATATAAATGTACACGTCTAGAGCTGCTATCCTAATCCCTAATTAGGCCGACGTATGCTCCAGCATAAGTTCCATGCTTGCCTGGGAGTGCCACAAAGTGCCATAAGACATTTATCTGCCACACCTGTGGGAGGGTTAAACCAGTGCACTTGCCTCCCTATATCGCCACAGGAATGGGAAGACTGATGAGTTGTGCCAGCCTAGGTTAGGATTGCATTCTAAGCTCCTAATGCATTAATTTGGGATCCATGGATTTAACTCACCGTCAATTCCAAATCCATGGCGGAAACTGGACAGATGTGACTTGAGGTGTTATCCAGTGATTTTCTGGAGCCTTTCTAAGGACCTGGACATGTTTGAAGGGCACTTCTTGTTTTGATGCTTCTGGAGGCCTTTCTGAGTTCACAGTGACCCTCTGGACTTCATCCTATGGATATAATTATCCACAGGTTTCAGTATTTGCAGGGGGTCCTACAGGAATGGATCTTCTGTAGATTCCAAGGTCCTGTATGCATGTTGGAGGAGCTTCTAAAATTTGTCTTGTGGAGAACTTGTGAGGAAAAATGTGATGAAACTGGATAGAAAGTACTGCTTCAGCATGTCCAGTTCACAAAGTCCAGATGGGAACATATGCATATAAGTGTTTTTAGAAACTTAATGGCGAAAAGATAAAGATGTCCTCTGCAAGTTGTACTGCTAGTTGTGACCGACTATAGGGTACAGTGCTGATCCCCATTTCTAAGCCATTAGAACCAGTGAAGACACTTCCATGGGCTGGCATGACTCCTGAAGATGCATGGAATGCTGTTTTACCTTCCCACTGAGGTGGTACCTATTTATCTACTTGCATTTGCATGCTTTTGAATTGCTAGGTTGGCAGGAGCTGGACAAAGGATGGGAGCTCAGGTCAGCTGGTTTCAGAGGTCTTGTAGGACCTGGGTCTCAAACCACTGAACTACTGGCCTGCTGGTTACTTGGCACAGCAACGGAACTACTTGTGCTACTACAGCCATACAATCATACAAATACTCAATTCTCCACAGAGCTGATTGGAGCCAGTTCAAACAGGTAGAAGGTATCTGTGCGAGTTGGACGTGGCCAATGGGAATGGTCCTCGGTATAGATGGTACTGCACTTCCATCTATACCAGGGTCCATTACCATGCTATCATTGGGGCGATACAGAATTCAAATAAGAGTGTAGCTATCTGCTGTCTGGTTAAGATTAGTCTCCCTGGAGAATAAGCTTATAGTACCATTTGCAGATTGTAGAATTTGGAGGGATAGTTTTCCATTCAAAACAAAAAGTCAAACCCCCCAAAATGCACTAAAAAGATAACCTTGTTCTGTGGATACTGAATGTCTTGTTTTGGAAGACAACTTCTCTGACATTGGAAGGAAAATAATAAGGAACAAGAACACTGAAACCTTCTTTCAGAGTTCAGTAATAGAAAATGAATGCTTTAAAGAGACTCAGCATGGACCCTGTCTGAGCAAATCATTAATCTTTTGCCAGAGTTCTTGTTTTTGACAGACCCAGGCTGCTCTCTTCAGATTGGAGTGGATAGCAGCGTCCCTGGATTTATGAGGAGTCATCAGGCCAGAGACCCCAGGGGCATGTTGCACATACTTGTGCATTGTTTAATGTGCTTCTCGCATCCTCCTCTAAACCAGACTTTATTAAAATGGGAAAGACACACTTGAGAGCACTCGCCTTTTCTTTCCCGAGCTGAGTTTAATGCTGTTTACACGTGGTCTTGACAAGGCGTTCCCCGCGGAGTCGGGAAATAAAGAGCCACAAAGTGCTTGTAGAGACGCTACTAATACCTAAAACTCTCACATTGTGTTAACCGCCAGTCATGGCTGCGTCTCGAAAGAAAGAGATGCAGTCTCGATATGACCTGTATAAATAATCTCACAGCGGAAACCCAGGTGAAAGCAGACTTTTCTCACCAGTAAAAGACACAAGGCTTTTGAAATAGTGTGTTCAGCTGTGTGAGGAGGGAGATTTGAGAGGGGAAACAAAATCCAACAGACTAATCGCACGTCATCCTTACCTTTACTTCCAGCTCATATCTTACTTGAATCATAGAAACAGGAGGACCCATAAGGCCATCAAGGGAATCCCTTGAGAATTCATCAGTTCTATCAAAGGCTTTTAGCCATGATCAAGCAAGAATGGCTTCTGGGCACTGCATTTTTGCCTTGTATGGTGGTCACAGTGCATAAGATCTTATGAAGGGGAAAATGTTGCAGTTGGTAGCCACTGGCCCAACAAGAATTAAACCTTCATCCCTTGCCATAGCAAGGAGAGTTGCTCACCCATGTAGGGTTCCCTCCTTCTAGATCAAGAGCTGGCTCTGCTCAGGGACGACATGATTCTGAATAGCAGATGCTGTGGCCAACAGCAGTGAGAGGCCACAACTGTGGACCTAGCCCCTAGAAATGTGGCCCCTGGAAATGTGACTACAATGTGCCATCTCCTCTCCCCCACCCCAGACTTATCCAGACATACAGAATCTTGCATGACATTCTTGGGCACGCCAAAAGCCTTCCGAGACCTCCAGTGAGCCTTTAAATCATAATTCATTTTTTTTCCAACGAAAACTAGAACTACTGTTTAAGGGAGTTCTGGAGGCCTCAGAAGATTTCTGGTGTGTCTGGGAATGCAGTGTGGGGTTTCATGAGCCTGCAGAATGGCTACAAAGGGCATGTGGAGGTGGCAGCGATAACAAGGGTGGCACAGTGATGCCAGCCCCATAGGCATGGAGTCTAGGACTTGTATTCTCCCAAACGTCCCCACAGGATCTCCACTGAGAGTCCAGCACCTTTTTGCCCTATTTGTGAGCTCCTGGAAACATGTCTGTTAGAAATTCATAAGCTGAAATAGCATTTTTGGCTTAATCCAGCAAAACAATTCTGCAGCAGAATCCCAGACCTAATTTGGGCCACAAAAGAGCCACTGTTTTGCTCATTGGAAGTGATATAAGAGAGGACACTCATCAAACCTAGAGCAAACCAATCATATAAAGTTAGGTAGCTCTTCAAAAGCTACCTAAAAACTGCTTTGAAAAACTGCTTTGACCAGGAAAGAGCGCAGAGACTGACAAAAGCAATGAACGTGCACCCAACCAGCAATGATCACTTTTCCACCATCTCTGGAAAATAAATATCTGTTTCCACGAATTCACTGAAATTTGTGAAACAACCCACACTTGGTGAGTTTCATTACGAGTATGGTCCAATGACAACTTTACGCAAATGGTAGTATTAAGTGGAAATGTTTTCTTAAACTATAGCACATTAGGCAGCATGGTTGTTTCCCTCCTTCATGCACATAGAAAATGCCATCATGCACACAGAAAACTAGCATGCAGAGGCATGCAGAGCATGCAGAAGCATGATCTTCTGTCTGATATATTTTTTCTATATACAGGTAATTTTAGCAGATAAATACACAGCCCTGCATCTTCATCTCCAGAGATTTTATCCCAGGAATTACCTTACCATTTGTTCTAGCTGATTGTGTAAAATGGGCATAATAGATATTTATAGAGAAAGGAGGTTGAAGCCACAGAAATATATTGTATTTTTCTGTAGCATTTGGCTTGGTTTGAGATATCTGGATTCTTTCCCAATTAACTATTTCTTGTCTAGTATTTTACTTCCTTGGGTCCACTTGGACTTGAGCCAACCAAAGAACTAGTGCATATCAGAATGGACACATAGGGCAACAGGAAATATACCTGGAGGTAAGGGAACAAAACTTATTTTACTTCAAAGAGGTCTCCCAATTGCTGTCCACTTCATAGGGTGCAGTATGCAAACTTCATGATGTGGCTACAACAGTGCAAATGGCAAGTGATAGGATAGGACACTAGTTTGATTATTTTCTGAAGATAAAGTCAGCTTTGCTTATGAGTTCAGGATCATTACAGCTGAAGACACAAGTTCATGAAACAAGTCAACAAAAATGGATTTTCAATGTTGACCTACAGAATAAACCAAAAGGGTTATCAGCAGGGACCTGCAAAAACCTCACCTTTTGTAAGTCCCTAGTTATTAGCCCTTGTAGAGAGGTAAAGCATTTGTAAAACAGTCTGTTATATAACCTTTCTACTACCTACCTACAAGAAGATGGGCTGTCCTCCTCTGGCCCTGACGATATCATTTAGCTACCAGGTTACCGCACATAGCGTGTTTAATCTGAATACACCCTGTTTAATCTGAAAGGGCCCACAGGACAGATGCAGATAAGCAGGAGAAGCACTTGCGCTGACTTGCCAGTCGCCCTGTTTACATTGCATCACCTTGAGAAAACAGTCAACATCCAAAGCTAGTTACAGAAGTGACAAATATGGATAAAGAAATGAATTGCATTGGGCCGCAAATATTAAGCCTAGAATCAGGTTCGTATATGGTTGCCATAATCCTCTTCCACAAAATCAAGATAGGCCCCTTTGTCACACTTGCCAGTATGGGAACACAGTCCCAA
This sequence comes from Cryptoblepharus egeriae, assembly GCA_030015325.1. Lineage (NCBI taxonomy): Eukaryota > Metazoa > Chordata > Lepidosauria > Squamata > Scincidae > Cryptoblepharus > Cryptoblepharus egeriae. The sequence continues at coordinate 61,188,628 of JAREYC010000001.1, read as the reverse complement.
AAGTCAGAACTGTCTCTGTTTTTCAGGACATATAGCAACCCTAGGATAATTACTAATAGCTGTGGGTTTCAAACTGGTAAAGAAATTTGATGCACAGAATGTTGTTATTGCACATCACAGGTGTAGCAAACCACTTTGCTGTTCTTCAGGTTCAGCTCTTCAGTTATTAGAAATTTATGAAATTGGCTCAACTCCCCCAAATTTAGGAGTCAGCTAATTGGTGAATCGGAGTGAAAGTCAGCAACCTGTGCACACAAAGAGATTTAAAAAACAAACACAAAATACATTGTCCGACTAGTAAGCAGGATGTAAGACCCTTGTAGATGCCTGTTGCTTTACAGGTTTCGGGAATATTGCAAGCCAAGTTTAATCTGGGGGCTCAGTAGGTCCCTACTGCAGTCAGGAAAGATGTTTTCCTCATCAGATATTGTTCCTGCTTCCTCTGAGATATAAACAAGTGGAGATGAAATATCAGTGTGGACTTCTTTGGGAATGCTGAAAGAAATGCCTCACTAGTTGTCTTTTTCATGCTCAAGGGCTACTTCTGTGTTCTATTTGAGCAAAGAAAGGACATTTTGTCTTGACATTTTCCAGAAGATACCACAATACAATGTGGTGTGGACCAGATGACTTTCCTATCTCCTCCCACACCTATAATATATAGCGCATGCTGTGTTTCCTGGATACATCTGAAGATTGCCATTTTGTTTTCCACAGGTGGGCACCATGAATTCTTGTGCATAGCCATGAGGACCGATTAAATTAACTATCTCGCTTACGCCTGTCACATTTCACAGATGATAACCTAGACACTATTCAACAGATGCCCATGACTCTTCCCCAATCACATTCAAGAATCACAAACTACACTGTGCAACAAAAAAGTTCATTTGTTTGTTTCCTGGAATGTTAGAGCTGATTTTGGGTATATTGGGTATGCTTATTCCAAATATGTAAACAGTTTTTCTCTATTAGCTATACTTTTTGAGATACAGTGGTAATGAGTGTCAGTGCATCTGTCAGTCAAAAGTCTAATTGCCATAGGCTGCCATGATGTTTATATCACAAAAACTAGAGCTAATAGGCAAAAATTACTGTTATATTTGTAATCAGCACACCAAATATACATAGAATCAGCTCACAAAAACTTGGAAACAAAACCACTGTTGGGCAGTGTATCAGTGCAATCCTAAGCATGTCTACTCAGGAGTATGTGTGTTCAATAGTACTTACTCCCAGGAAAGTGTGGTTAGGATTGCAGCCTTACATATTTTGCATAAAGGGACTAAAACTGGAAAAATGTTATATCTTCAGACTAGAAAAGATGTTTTAATCACTTGCAACAACTGTGCTTTATTGTTGTTGCAAAATATGATTGCTGCATGTTCACTGGAATATTTTCCATATTTCCTTCAGCAGCATATATACTGAGGGTGCAATCCTAACAAATTTAGGCCAGCACAACTCACCCATCTCCCTGTTCCTGTGGTAGAATGGGGAGTCTGGCACATGTTTTGTGCACTGGCCTAACCACTTAGCTGTGCTGACAGTCTCCCACTCTTTATATAGAAAGAGAGACAGACTTGTCATTCAAAACACATCGTCTCACCTGTTGCATAAAATTATTTTGATCAAAATTAAGATCAATTAGAACTCTCAACAATCCTTTTAAAACTGCAGGGCACACAACCAGTATAAATTCTACCAAACATTTCCACAGGGATATTCGTATTTGATGAGATATTTATTTCACTTGTCAGGATCACTGCAAGACTTGCCTCTGCCTTATCAATGTAATTCTGAGCAGGTCTACTTAATAGTAAATCCCATTGTGTTCAATGAGGCTTACGCATGGTAAATGTTTACAGAATTGAAGCCTCAGCCTCTTTGTTAATACTTGGCCTACATTCAATTAGTACACATTAGATCATACATTTCTCAACAGTCAGCGCACACAGCCAGGTACTTGACCTGACTAGGTAAATATACCTACTGACATATGATACAGTGTGCACATAATTATTATGCATGCATAGCTGTTAGCTATTGAGGTGGAGTGTGGGTCCCACACCTTGTCTAAAACTTGAGATAAAAATCTCCGGCAACACTGTCAATGTAAAGGTTAGCAAGAACATAAGAAGCTCTTTGCTTGATCAGGACAAAGGTCTATCTAGTCCAGCATCCTGCTTCCCATAAAGGCCACCCAGATACCTCTGGGCAGCAACACAAGGAGAACTGGTTGTATAACACAGTTCTGTTACTCCCAGTGGCATACCCACGTCATTTTGCACCCAGGGCCCACAAATTTTTTGACACCTCCATGCGGCAAAATTAATTATTAACCAGTATTAATTAATACAATTAATTAGATATTAATTAATATTTTCATATTTTAAAAATCACTGGAATAATTAAACCTCTGTTTTATTCCTTCTGGGAGGGGGTTAGACTGCCTTCTGGAGCATTTATTGAGCTCTGTTTTTGAACCATTCTAGTGACCTTGCATTTCCTTGTGCCTGACCTGAACATGAGCCAAACCATGTTTGCTTACTCACAAATAAACATAGCTGTATCTCAATTCACTTTCCATAGGGCTCAATGTAATTATCAGGGACTTCCTGCTGGGTTGATTTGGGGGGAGGGGTCTGCATTCATTGGATTGGGACCATTCTAGGGCTGTTGGATTCTTCTCAGTCTGCCCTTTCCAGTGGACTATACAGTGGACAATCCAGAGTAAGGGCAGTGAGAAGATCCCTAGCTGGGCTGCCCCAACTATTCTGTATCCACATCAGAAATTTATGCTGCATCCAGAGAGTCAGGAAGCTTGGGCTGCCCTAACTGCTCCAGAGAATGCTAAGTCAGTGACAGCTGGGGAGGGCTTGCTCTTGAGGAGAACCCCCTCAGATCACACTGAACAAGGAACAGCTATGGTGCCTGCCTCATAAGAAAGCCCAGCAGTTCCTGACAACCAGTTACACTGCAGTTCCTCTAGTGTTGCGTCGATGCTTAGAGTGGCCTGCTGTATCCTGAGGTTAGTGAGCTGCCCTAGTTGTTCCATATCCTGAGGTTGAGAGGCAGAGGTTGCAGCTAGGCTGGCCAAGAACTCAGATTTTTGGTCAACACTGCCATTCTTACTCAGGCCTTATCATGGACCCTTATGGGTCTACTCATTACCATACCTGCTCCTGAAGTGGTATAACTCTGAGGAGCTGGAAGAGGGCATTTCTGCCCTGGAAACAGGCTCTGGATAGAGAGAAACTGCTCTGCCCTAGGCAATGCTAAACATGCCCTCAACATGCCTCTCCAGAGATGCCTAGGCTGCCCCAGTTAGGGCAGAGTACTTACACAGTACAAACACTGAACAAGTTGCCTTTTTGTTTAAATTAACCATATGAAATCAATATATTTCAGTGATTTTTATTTTGCTTTTATTTTGTCGTGTTCTACATTTTTCTTGGGTGTCCTACATTTTGGATAGGAGTACAGCCCCCAAAATATCCTCTTTTTGTGGTTATGACATACCTGCTCCTGAAGTGGTATAACTCTGAGGAGCTGGAAGAGGGCATTTCTTCTGAAGAACCATATATGCTGCCCACAACGTTTTGGAGAAAAGTTGAGGGACCATGTAATTAATTGGAAACTTCTCTGTTGATGACCAAATCTGTTCATGACAAGCTGGCAAGTGCCAAAAGTTCACAGTCAGTACAACATAATAGCCAAAACAATGGCACCAGCTCCCTGCTACCTCTTAAGCAACTGAAGCCCTTCTCTAATTTCTCTTACACTATTGACCTTTCGTTGGTTAAATATATGCACAAAATGCACACAGCGTCCTTCTGTGAACTTTGGTATCAGTATCCAAAAAGCAAATATTTAGACACAAGAGTGCTGATGTTTAACAGTAATTAAATGAATAGCAGGGACTTAAGGAGCAGAGCATAACCAGAAACATTCATGAGTGGCTTTTGAGGATGGAATTACCTGAATTGACCTTAGTCTGTTATTATTTTCCAGTGGTGCAATCCTATGCACAAAAGTTCAGAAGGAGAATTCTAACCATGTCTACTCAGAAGTCAGTCGCATTGTGCCCAATGGGTCTTCTTCCCAGGAAAGTGTGTTTAGGATTGCAGCCTGTCTAGAGAATCACAGCCCAAATTTACTTGTACCTCAGTCAGAAATGCTAGAATGAACAAGACCCCAAATGAAGCATTCAGTTGTAAAAGAATAGTCCAAAATGAATGGAATTCAGTAGTGTAGTGGCTAAAATGATGTACTGTACTTTGATTTGAAGAGTCCTTAGTTCAAATTTTTACTTAAAGCCCAATCCTATCATGCAGTTAGAACAGTGGAACCCACTTTCACTAACGTAATTTGTGTACCAATAAGAGAGATATCTGGTGGCTGGTGGATGCCTATGCACACCAATGGTGTATCCATACCATGTCTGACCAGGTAAAGTAGCAGAGGATGGGTGGGAAGGGAAAGGGGAGTTTGGGGGGATGGAGAAAGTGGATCCAAGTAGCAGCAACTTGCACTGGTATCTTATCAATTTCCAAGCCAGATCCTCTCCCTTTCTATCTTCAAATTGATGTTGACTACATGTTGTTGACTACATAGCTGGCATGGAGACGAATAGGTGACACAAAGGCCTACAGAGGGATATTTTTTACTTGGCCGTCTAGTTCCTCCCTTTCCCATGCCATAACATGTACTGGCACTGTTAGCTGGCCTGTAAGATGCAGTACCACTGGTTAATTGCATTGCATTCTGTGGTCTTGCTAGAGACCATGCCAGGGAGGAGGCATATAAAAATATTTAAAAATATTTAATATTTCCCTTATCCACCACTCTCTGGACCACAATGGGAATAGACCCATCCAGCCATTTTGCTGGCATAAATCTGTTAGGCCAAAGGGAGCATGTTGGTACCAGTTGAGGGTCCACAGTTGAGGGTCTGTATCTTGAAGATTGGATTGGACCACTGTTGGCTATGCTGTGATATGAGTTCCCTATTCTCTGCATCAAATGTGCCTACATTTTTATGGATGGGGAAAAACTCAATATACCTGGACATGTATATTTCTGGATAAAACACTGGCTAAGTATAGAGCTAAATGTAAGCCTCTCCTACTGGAATTAGTAGGTCATAACTGTTATGTATGACAGTGGTTCTTGAGCATTTCAGCCCAGAACTCCCTTCTGAAAATGACAATCTGCCTAATACCCCCTGGAAGTGATGCCACAACTAGAACAAGAAGTGCCATCACTATGATGCCAGTGCTCCTTCATGACTACTCATTGTATTAAATGAAATTTAAAAACATAAGAGTCTCCACTGGATTAGACCAAAGACTCATCTAGTCCAGCTTCCACTGTATCTCACATTGGTCCACCAGATGCTTCAAGGAGCACATAAGACACCTGCATCCAGGTGCCCTCCCCTGCATCTGGCATGTTGAGGTTGTCCACTTCTACATCTATCTATGCACAAACACACACAAACATACTCACACACACCCATCATGGCTTGTAATCCGTGATGGTCCTTTAGTCTAGGAATTTGTCCAATCCCTTCTTAAAGACATTGAGGCTAGTTGCCATGATCACATCTTGTGGTAGGGAGTTCCATGGACCAGTTACTCAGTTCCACACTGAGTAAAGAAATATTTCCTTTTGTCTGTCCTGTCCTAATCCTCCCAACATTCAGTTTAAGTGATTGTCCCCTAGTTCTGATGTTATGTGAAAGGGAAAAGAGCATCTCTCTATCCATTCCTTGCACAATTTAGTTTCTCTCAATGCGCTTCTTTTCTAGACTGACAAAGCCCAAATGCTGTAGCTTTTCCTTATATGGAAGGTATCCCAGACCATCGATCATTTTAGTTGTTATCCTCTGAACCTTCTCTATTTCTTCTATATCCTTTTTGAGATGTGGTGACCAGAACTGGACATGGTACTCCCAAAGTGGCTTCACTGTTGATTTGTACGATGGCATCCTACTTTTTGCAGTTTTATTGTCGATGCCTTTTCTAATAACCCTAAGCATGGAATTTGCCTTCTTTGCTTCTGCAGCACATTGAGCCGACATCTTCATCGAGCTATCCACCAGCACCCCTATATTTAATCCCAGGAAAGCAATCTGAATGCCCTATTCCAAGATGGTGACACCTAGCGCCAGATTCTAAGATGGCAGTGCCCAATTTTTTTTGTGACTCCCCCCTCCATATGAAGTTGCAACCCCCCACTTTGAGAACCAATGCTGTATGGAGATTGAGGCCTGTAATTCTTGCCCAAGTTATTTGGTCCACCGGTTGTCAACAGCATCCTAATCTTGCACATTTGACTGGCCAGGATGAAGTCACCAGTTTGAATTTGTGGAGCACGTTGAAAATGACCTATACTGGGTGGACTAGAAGAATCTGGGCCTATAAAATAGTGGTGTTTTGGGGGTACAGTTCAGTTTTGTTCTGTCTGGTCTTAATAAACATGTTGAGCTGATATCACTTGCATCAAACTTTCTATATAACAATAACGGTATATAAATTTGTCAAGAGTCATGGCCAAAGTTCTCATTGTTTAAATAATTCTAGAAGGTATGTGAGCATGTCAACGTGCAAATCCTTTGCCAAACAAATGACTGTTTAATAGGTTGATAATTTCATGTAGTTATGAGATATAAAAAATTGCTACAACAAATCATACACCATTTATCCCCTCCAATTAAATCCTGATTATTTTTAAGAACAGGCTTTTAAATTATGGAGTGAATCACTCTCACAGACGTACTATAATAAATGTGTCCCTTGTCTATTGATATTTGATACGGTGCCCCTGTTCTCAGAAAGAATGTGTGGACCCTGCATCATTGGAAATATTTACAAATGCAAAGATAAACAGCTGCCCAAGGTAATTCAAATAGAATTAATCCTGTGTCTGTACAGATTAATTCAAGATGTCCATTTGTAATTTATTAGTTCTTTGGTTTCTTTTATGAGGGCTACAATGTGGAGTAATTATCATTCGGTTAGTCATCAACAGTTTAAGGTTTTCTCCAGCCGTCACTCATCTCTAACAATACTGCTGCTAAGCTGGAAGCAAGATTTGAGCCCAGAAATGGATTTGTATCTATCTCTGCTGAGATGACAGACAGCAGAAAAGAATTGTGCCACAAATACAAAAGAGCTGTTCTTAAGTGTGTTGTCTTTAGTGTTTTGGTCCCTGATGTTATCTTCAGGAAAATTTTGCAAATTCACTTAAACTAATAAGTAGATCCTTTAACACATACTTACCTGGTAGCAATGGTGGGCCCAGGATGGTTCAGATGGGTTCGCCCGAACCTGTTCTTATTTTTGGCTCGCTGCTAGCAATCCAGTTGCTAGCAGCAGGCCAAAAATCCGGGCGGACCGGTTCGCCAGGGCGAGCCCACCACTGCGCCTGCATCAATCTTGACCCAAGTGCAATCACGTCCTGAACATTCTGAACTCGTGTCCTAAACAGGACGTGTCCTCTTTAGGATGCAACTGCGCCTGCGCCAATCTTGACGCCAGTGCAATCACGTCCTGAACATTCTGAACTCGTGTCCTAAACAGGATGCGTCCTCTTTAGGATGCAACTGCGCCTGCACCAACCTTGGCGCACACACAGTACGCCAGGGTTGGGGCCTGCCCCTTGCCCTGCCCACCCGCAGCCAGAGTGGAGCTCAGAGTAGCGCAGCCTCCCCGGCCCCGCCCCTGACCCTGGTCCCGCCCCCTGACCCCAGACCCGCCCCTGACCCCGGCTTGACCTGCCCACTTCCAGGGAACCGGTTGTTGGGCCAGGCATGGCCCACCTCTGCCTGGTAGGTCCCGCAGCATTTGGTAAAGCTTATTAGAATAATTCTGAAATCAGTTTTTGGTTCATATTTGGTTCTTACAACAAGAATGTTCATGCAGATAAGAAGGTAGAAGTCTCACTTTGGGTGGAGGATGCATTTTCCACACCAATCTGTTACTAACAGAGTGAAAGGTTCTATCTTAATTTGGTGTTGTGAGAGAGAAGAAATTTGGGAGGGAAAGAGTTATAGAGAATGAAAACTGAAATGAATGAAAGTTAGAGAGAAAAATGGGAAATGGGATATGGGAAGGAAGGAAGGAAGGAGAGCGCTAACAGAAAGTCATATAGAGCAACATAGGCCTAGTTAGATGCTAAATCATTTTGTTGTGAATCCCTTCTTTTTTGTGTATATCCCCAACCACCTTTTGTGTAGTAAGTAGCAAGTCAGCCATGAAGGAGTTAGCTTAGCATTGTCTGTGATGAACATGCAGAGTGGGCTTTATTTTTAAATTATTTAACAAAATCAAATATGGAAACATTAAAACACAAAGTCCCCATCTGCAATTTGAATAGGATTTATACTGTCTCTGTATGCATACCATCTCTATAAATAGGATTTGTACACATCTCCACGATGTGTAGAAATGTACTCCATGGAGATTTTGCCAGTTTATCATTCACATCTCCAATCATGCCCATCTCAAATGTTTGTGGATAAGATGGCATAGCGATGAAAACGTATACAGTGATGCCTCAAATTTAACAAATTTAACAAATTTAATTTGTTCTGGAGGCATGTTTGTTATGTGAAACATTCTTTACTTGAAGCGGATTTTTCCATAGGAAATAATGGAAACTCAGACGATTGGTTCCACAACCCCAAAAATATTCATATAAAAATATTAACTTGATGTAAAAATGATGACAGAACACTGGGATTGAATTCAAAACAGGCATTCAATGTGCATGATCTTATGAAGTCTACTTAGGCTGCAGTCCTAAAGATACTTTCCTGGGAGTAAGACCCATTTAACACAATGGGGCTTACTTCTGGGTAGACATGGTTAGGAGGCTGCAATCCAAGACACCTTCAGAGTGTCTCCCCACTTTCTCCTTCTCTTCATCCTGAGCCTCTCTCTCCCCTGCTCCCTCCTGAGCTGCTTCCCTCTTCTCCACTGCTCTTCTCTCCCTCTGCCCAGCAGACACCCGGCCACAGGAGGAACAGCATGGAAGTCTTGCTTTCACTATGGGCAGGTGCACTAGGCAGCCCTGATGCTTTTTAACAGGCTGCTGGCCAGCGCATCTGCCCTAACTGCCAACGAATGTGTTCTTTACATAAAGCACAGTTTGTTACGTGAAGCAGAATCCTAGAGAAATTTTTGTTTGTTACGTGAAACATACTTTACATGAGTTGTTCTTAACGTGAGGTGCCACTGTAACTTATAAATCCCTCATCTGCCCATCTTGGTAAAAATTCATGAGGTGAAATTCTCGGAAATGCACATGTCTACCCAGTTAATATGGATAGATTTGACATTTTTATAGAATGCTGAAATATATTTGGAAGCCTAAGGCTTGCGGCCATCCTATGTCAAAAGGCATTTCATAAAAAAAACGCCATCGTGGCCCATTTATAGAATCAACATACTGTGCCTTAGTAACTGTGGGTAAAGCTAAACATGTTGCCTGCCTATTCCGAACAACACAAACAGCACAGCCATTTCCCAGAAGGGCTATTTTCCTTAGAGAAATAGGAATTAGAAACTAAAATTGTGATGGTTAAAGAGACTGGGGGAAATGTAAGCTTCAAGGCCAACCGCATGCGGTATCACATGGAGACGGCAAAGACAAGGAGACACCTACAGGGGATGGTTTATGGCTATATAATTTTCACCATTGGGGTAAATGGGGTGGGGTTTATTTGAGAAAGGAATTCTGGATCCCATAAGAATAGCCATCAGGAAACCACAACTACCACCCCACCACAAAAAAGAAAGAGAGATAGGGTCATAAATAACACAAGGGCAAGGATAAGTAACTAGAACATACTCATGGTCCAGTGCCATAAGTCAGAAATGCCATTCTGAGTGCTATAAGATATTGGGACCTACCTAAAAAAAAAGTTTCAGCTCTCAAGGCTTCATGGCTAAAATGGTGACTGGAAAGCAGTCCTCTCCCCAGTAGAAGGTTGTTTAATCCTTGATTCACATGGCTTAATCTACCTCGTCAGTTTCACAAACCACCAAAAATTGGGACATGACCCCCTGGTGAGCCAGAGACCCACAATTTGAGAACCACTTATGGCACTGTAGCCGTTTATGGCCTAGCCATTTATAACCTAGGCCTCAAGAAAAGGAAACCAGTTTTGCCTAATACCACTTGGATTTCAAAGGCCTGCCTCAACATTTGCCACACCCCCCCCCCAGAAAGCAATAAAGTGACCCATAGGAAGATTAGTAAGGCCATCCTAACAGGATGTTTGTAAATAGTTATTTTGAAAATGTTTGTAGCAGTTTCTAGTTTCCCTTCTTTGTCCTGTTGCCCCAATTTTCTTGAAATTGTTTGCCTCCTCCCAATTTAAGCTGTCCTATAAAAGTGATCTCCCCTTGTGTATCGGGGCTGGTCAATTATTCTGAGTTGCCAGTCCCTGTTAACAGGTAATAAAGGATCTGGTCGTTTCTCTTGCCTCCTTTAGCTGTTTTCTCCCGACGAACCATCAGATTGCCTATTTGGGCTCAGCATGGTCCTGGAATGCTGGTGCAAAAACAGTCCCACCAAAGGTAATTAAGTCCTGCTGGTACAGCACCACTTCTGCTGGTGTACATTCTCCAAAGGTTGGTGCAACACTATTCCAGTGTCCCTTCACCACTTCACCGTGGTGTCCCTTCACCACTGAGACAACTCCAGCCGACAAAAGTCCTAAAAAAAGTGAAAGTCGTGGACAGATAGGTGGAATAGGAAGGGCCATATCTTCAACTCTCTCCAGAAGTCACACCCTAGTGTGTTGGCACAGTGCTTTGCCAATATCAGAGTTGGTATTCAGCAAAAGAAAATTGCAGAAACCAACAGGGGTGGGAAGCTAGAAAATCTCAACTCCTACCTCCTACTCTGCCTCACCCAATCTCCCATGGCAGAGCATGGGATACCAACTACATTCCACAGCACTCCAACCTCACTATTTAAGCTCCTGCTAGGGAAACCAGATCTCAGATGACAGGGTGGCAAGCATGAGGCTACATCTCTCTGTCCTCAGGTCATGCCCTCTTAAAGTACACATATAGTACTTTGGAAATGCTTGTTATGGGAATGATAGGAAATGAGCATTTTGCATACTAAGGGAGCACTTTGCACGAATAGGCTGCTGCGCTCACAACATGTATGGCAAACACCCAACTGGGACATCCAGACCATCACCCCAACAGAAAGATCAAAGCCAATACATTATGCACAAGTAAGCAATGGAAGGGAGGAAAGCCTATGCCACAATGTATTGATGTGGCATACCGGACTCATTTCTTTAGCCCTCCTTCCATAATTTAGTACAAACCTAAATTTGATATGTTTTCAGATCACTGTTATTTTCCCATAGTATGGAATTCATAGTTATGGGAGATATATAAAGGAATGAATTCAAGGTAGTGTTTCTGTTTAGTTTCAAGATGAAGGTAAATGTATTGTTGAGATTCAGGTCCTCCATTTCCATTGTCAAAACAACAAAAGATTCCAAGCAAACCCCAACAGATTTTAGGTATGTTCATCCTGCTGAGCATGTCAATGACAGTACTCCTTCTGATTTAAATTAAGTATTATTACATCTGTGCCACACAATTTAAACTATTTGACTTAAGGAACCAAACATATTCACTGAGGCTTTGTACCAGTTGCACATCCTGACATTCAGATTTCTTGATATATTCAGTGTATACACTGAATATATTCTCCTTACACTGTTTTGCATTGTCCAGATCTGAGAATCTTCTTCAATGCAACCAAGCAGGTTTTGATTTCTCAGTGTCAAATTGCTTCTTGATCCAGTTTTCAACTCTGATGAAGCAATGCAGAGCAGAAATCTATGCATATAATGATATATGCATAATCTTAGCCAGATCTACTCTATATGGATATCTGGGTTCTACCTGCTTTGCCGGTTGTAATATCAAGGAAACTGCTTTTTGTTCTATCAGTGTGAGAGACAAAGCAGCCAGACAAGAGAAGCAAACAATTCCATATGGCATTGTTTATACAAAAAGCGACAGCTTATCCATGAAGGGTGATCTCCAAATGATTAGAAGAGTGAAGACCTTTATTCTGACGAGAACCTTCAATCAAAGGAACCATCCATCATTTCGAAAATTCGTATCAGATGAAGGATAAGGGGGCATGGAATTGCTGCTGCAGGCCCACCCACCCACATCCCTACATCATATACAACAGCAAGATCTGTTTGGTAATCAAAAGCAAATGCAGAAATGGGTGGATCTGAGGTCAGGAAAAATGGTGCATGGGAAAGATGCACACTTTAGCAGAAGAGCATTTTATTAGAGGAAAAAGATCTGAACCAGGTGTTGGAAAAGTGTTTGCCGTTGCAGAGACTGGACCTTCTAAAAATCCTAAAACTATAACCTTTGAGGCAGATAAAGCTGTAAGTCACAAACAAAGGTGGGAATAGATAAGACAAATAATTTTATGGTGACTAGTCACAAATAGTGATCAGTATGTATTCCTAGCTGTAGCTCAACAGTATTGACATGAGACAATTCAAAGGAACATAATCCAAAGCCATAAACCAAAACTCTGAGCAACAGCAAGCCTTGATGCGGGAAAGTGCTTCCTAGTCACAGAGGCATTTCACATTTGTAGAAGAAAGCCATAGATGAGGCTGCCTCATATCCAGAAGGCATTTAAGTGTCACGGACATGGGCAGCATGTGTGTATACAGCAGCCTTTGGTTGTGGTAGGGGCTTATTCAAAAGTCACAAAGGAAGGGGCATAGGAAGGCAAAGCTGTGGTTGGAACTATCCCACAGTTTCTTGCCTTAAGAGCCTCCTCTGGATGGATGTTGGAGAGAAAGAAGTGAGCTGGGAGCAAGGTCATCCCTGGATGCACTGTCATTGAATTCAATGAGTATGCTTCCAGGACAGTGGAAGATGATGGCAGCCTAGGCAGAAGACTACAGAAGGCATCTTCTTTCCTGAGGAAGGCAGACACATTCATTAACATGACCCTATTCCTGTCTACACAAAAGTAATCCCGTTGCAATCAAGGAACCTTGCTCCTTTCAGCTGTGATGCAGGCAGGCCCAGGTCTGTCACAAAGAAAGTCCTGGATTGCAGTGAATGTATGGTAACAAATCCCACTGGGATGACTGTTGGCAGGTATCATTCATAGTCACATTTTGCCACAGAACAATTGCACATTTAATGCATTCCCTTTAGGAGCAGTCTGTGAGTAATCTCAGGATCCCAGGTGTATGGTATACCTGAAGGTTTCACCTTAACTATCCCAAAACCTGTTCTCCAGCAATAATTGAAATAATGATTGTGCTGGTTTGGGTCTTTGTAGGATTCATTCTAGCTTCAAGTGTGCTCAGAAATGTCCCCAACACTCTTTGTAAATTTCTCTTGCAATGGCAGATGTGGAATGATGGACAAGCCATATTTTAGACAACTTATTTTCAACCAGTGTGCTGTGGCACACTGGTGTGCCATATATAGTCCTCAGCTGTGCCACGGGAATTTGAGAATTAACATTCATTAATAGGAAAATTGGGGGGATTTGAACAGTCTGGTGTGCCTTGTCAGTGGTAAAAACAATGGTGTGCCTAACAATTTCAGTGCCTTGTTAAGTGTTCTGTGACATGAAAAAAGTTGAAAATCACTGTTTTAGACACTATTACTGGTCTGTTCATGATGGCACGCAATGGGCAATATTCTAACATATCTGAAAGGGAAGACAAAACAACCTACATTTGGAGATAAGAAGGAACATTTCTGTAATTATCCTGTATCCCAACAGGACATGTTGCCAACCAAATTGTACAAAGCCCCTGGCCTGATTATTGTGCCCACGCTGTGCTGAATTTATTAAATTCCTCATAATGCAGCAGTTTAATCAGTGGCATTATCAAAATGAGAGATGTACCCCACTGGGTAGCATGGGGCTGGGACAGGAAATCATGCTAGGAACAGCTTTGCTTGATGCCTGCTTATAACAACAGGATCATGTTTTCTACCTTCTTCCTGTTGGGACTGGCCAGTTAAAATCACCTGTGTTAATGAGAGGTTTGTTCTGTGTTTCATTTTCTCGGCCATAAATCTGGCTTTCTAAAATTATTCTTCATCCATGGCAAGTTTAATTTACCTATAAGCAATCTGGAGGTGGGGTGACCTACAAAGCTTTTTTTTCTTTCCCTCTAAATAACAAGTCAAGCATTGAATTTTTATTTTTCAGAGAAGCAATGTAACACCACCCAGAAAGTCCAGAGAACATAAATTCTTTTGCTCAATGAAAAACCAGCTAAGAATGTGCCCTCCAAGGACTCCATCCATACCAAAGATAGCAACTTCAATTATTATGGTTATTGGTGACAATCACTAATAATTAGCCAGTGGTAATGTCCAGTACAATGTCCAGACTTGTACAATGGATGTCATATAGAAAGCAATATCAGTTGGCCTATATTGAACAGAAGACTGAAAGTTTTTAACAGCACAATTCTAAATGCCCAATTTGGGCCACTTTACGTCACTTGCACTGGCCGAGTGTGGCAAATGTGCTGTAAAGCACATCTGCAACAGCAAGGACAGAGCATGAGGCTAGCATAAGAAGTTTGTGCCAGTCTCCGTATGCTTTATTGGACTCTGACAGTCCTATTTGTGTCTACTTAGAAGTAAGGTCCATTGAGTTCAATGGGGTTTACTCCCAGCAAAGTGCTCTAAGGATTGCAGCCCAAGCTTAATCCAGAAGCCAACAGATCTCCAATTACCCAACAGCAGACCCAGCTGTATGGGAAAACAATGGCAAAACCTGACAAGTTATAAAGGACCTTTGATGAATTAATACCGCATAGAATCATAGAATCATAGAGTTGGAAGGGACTAGTAGGTCATCTAGTCCAACCCCCTGCCTGTAGCAGGAAATCCTCCTTGAGAGAATCCCATAGGATACTACAGGGCATTCATAAAATGGCTTTTGGGGCATTTCTGTCTTTTCTTGGCTTTAGGATCATGTGTTCTTCATTTTTTTTATCTTTTGGTCATCTTATTTTTTATTCCACTGCCTGGAGATTTACCTCGCTTTGCCACCTTTTTGGATCATTACTGTGTTTAGTTGCCTCTGTTCTGATTTAAAGAATCATGGAAAATAGACTTGAAAATGACCTCAAAGGTCATCTAGTTCAACCCCCTGCCTGCCTCTCAAAGATTTCCATCTGAGAACAACCATGCTAGTTGCTACCTAAGATCAGTAAACCCTGCAACCACCTTTCCTTTCTTGACTTTGTTTTTTTCTATCCCCTCACATACTACTGATGCTGCTGAGCTACTACTGACTGGTCAGCTTTGTGGGCCACTTTTCTCAGCACCCTTCCCTTCTTTCCAGCAAAGATTACTGCCTTATTTCATGTTAAGGCTTGCTTCACAGCTTCTTATGGTTTTGGAGACCTCTCTTTCCCCAGGGAGAATTGCTTCTCAAGCTGGTCTTGTTTCTTTTCCAGCAAAGAGATCGGGGATCAGACATGTTCCTGCTCTATCATTTTAACAGAACTTGTTGAACAATTGATAATGCCATAATATGAATCTGTGCATTTACCTTACATTATTTTTAAGAGAGACAAAAACTGACATGCCCATGCCTTGCTGGGGCTGAGTCTTAATGCTGTTTGTCATCCCAAGGGAAATAGAAAACTTTTCCTTGAGTGACAGCTACTTTAGACAAACAGGTCCTGTTTTAGAAAGGATGGAGACCAGTGCTGGATTTATATTTAAGCTAAACAAGCTACAACTTAGGGCTCCCCATTCTCTTGGGGGCCCCAAAAATTTAAAGGATAAAAAACCCTGGATGTACATTTCCAAAATATAAGATAAAAAACAAATAAAATAAAACCTACATACATATTTTGTTATGTGCAAATAGCTTTAGATACCTATTAGGTCCATAAATTACCATACAACATATGTTTTAACATTTTTCAACCCAAAGAAACAGCAACAGTTTGTTGTTGACAAAGGACAGCTGGACATATAAAGGACTCCATTACCTTCAATAGTTTGGGGCCTCATCAAACCTAAATCTGGCCCTGATGGAGACTCACAGGGGCAAAACCCCTGACCTGTATCCAGTCACAGAAATACTCCATGGAATTTGAATTTCTCCCAGAATGTGAAGCACAGTAATCAAGACTATTCCAAACTCTGACTTTCAAAACTTCTTTCGTAAATAGAGCAAGGTTACTTAACAGATTCAACAATGATGGGAAACTGAAATAATGGTTTAAAACGTGTTGGGTGACAGGCGGTCCTTGAAGCCCACCAGCATGAATACATTTTCTGAACTCCTTTGGCAATTGCCAAGTTTCAGTTGTCTTTCCACATTGAATGCCGCTGAAGAATTTGACTGAGGGGAATGTGTGAAAGCTTTTAACATAGCTTCAGGTCCACTTTAGAAAGCTCCGGTCCCTCCACCTGTGCTTTCTCCACATGTAATTGCAAGCCAACCTTATCCCCTGCCATGGGAAGACTTTGAAAGTTCAGAGGTTCAGATAAGCACGCGCAAAACAGCTGTGGAGGCTGAAGAAGAGAGCCTGGGGTAAGGATGAGGTTGGGAGCCGGTAACAAACTATAAAGGTAATCAGAGCTCTCCGAGAGAGAGAGATGAAAACAAGAGGCAAAACGTTCACATGGAACAGTTCCAGAGACAGCGGAGACGAGGCTATTTGAACTCTCAAAAAGATACAAGCAATATGTCAAGGCATTCAAACATAATCTCCATCAATTATTTCTGAGGGATCTACAGTACAGAAACTTTCATGTGAAAGTCTACTTCTCCAAAAGAAATTTGTTTGGCTTCCCTTGAAAATGTTTTGTCTTGGAAGGAACCTGGAAATCACTTTTCTGAAATTTTTATTTCAGTACTTTTTTGCCTAGGTCTTGGTCAGGGTGAGCATATAGAATGGAGGACAGAGTGCCTCTACCTTTAACCATTGCCTAGAAGAGGGCATTCAGGCAGGTTTAGCTCACCATAGAAGGGTTTAAAAAGCAGCACCTGCCTAAATTCTCTCTTCTAGGCAATGGTAAAAGGCAGATACACTCTGTTCTCCATTATATGGTCACCCTGGTCTTGGTGCCCAGTTCTTCTATAACAGCTAGGCCAGTTTAAAAAAAATAACCAAATAAATAACCAAACAAAGGCCTACTGTGTTCTGCACAAATGCATGTGTGCATGCCTGGACTGGAAAAAAAATCATTTTGGCAGTCCTTCAAGTGGGATGTTTCTTATTCCTCTGGATTGTTCTTTGGATTGCAGAGTTTAACCACTTTAATGACTGGATTGAATAATCATTCAGTTGGCCATTAAACACACCCAAGCTTAGGTGAAGCAGTGCCCCAAGCGGTGTCCACACTTCACACACAGAGACCACTCTTTCCTTGTATGCCTTTTTCCCACATTGCCTATTCCAATTCCTCCATTGCTCAGTTGTGGTCCTGGCCCTAGTACCGCCTCAGACCGTGAGTACAGCAGGCTTCCTCCCTGGCAAGCTTTCATAGCCTGGCTTCCATTTCAGAGATCAGGGAGTCCATTCACATCCTCCTCAACCCAAAGAAGTCTTTGTTAAGCCCTCTGAGGGCATCTTCTCTCGTTGCATGGAGGAAGCTAAAGGTTTCTGAGCCCTTAGAGAGTATTCTGAGAGGTAGGGAAGTCTCTTCAGTCATTGGAAATCCTTTTACAGGCTTAAAAATATCCCTTCTTGTTTCCTCCATGAAATTGCAAGTTGTTGTTGTTGTTGTTGTTGTTGTTGTTGTTGTTGTTGTTGTTGTTGTTGTTGTTGTTGTTATTAAAAATCAAACATAAATACACAGCAAACAATTTCGTGCTGGGTTCATTCACATCACCAGTCGAACCCTTCCCAAGAGTCTAGGGATGTATGATGTAGCAGCGTATAATTCTTGCTATGATGTAGCAGTGTATAATTCTTGCTATGATGTAGCAGTGTATAATTCTTGCTGAATTATTATTATTATTATTATTATTATTATTATTATTATTATTATTATTATTATTATTATTATCAGTATCAGTATCAGTATCAGTATCAGTATCAGTATCATTACTGACCCTCTGAGAGCCTACTGAGGGTGTTTATAAGACCTACTGAGGGTTGGGGGAACGTACATTGCTTCCCTGGCCTTCAGAATACCACAGGGCAAAAGCCCTAAGTGCCTGAATAGTGCAAGGGGAAATGCTGTGGGGATGGACAGCTCCCCAGCAATGCCTGATGCTCAAGGCATTGGTTCTTCTTGAACCTCCCTCAGTTTTGCCGCTGCCACTGCTCTTCTACAAAGCGGGCCAGGTAGGAAGGAACTAACCTCCCTAAACAAAGCAGAAAATCTGAATAGATCTAAATAGAGGTAGGTGGTATACAGAATAAGTAAAGGTGCAATCCTAAATTTAAACCATTCAAACTCTTCTGGCATATCTTCCCATGGTGGTTTTGGGAGGTTGGCATATGACTGTGCAGTGGCCTATCGTCCCCAGTAGTGGACGGATGTGCCTTTGGGCACTTTAGTGACACGCCCAGGCCAGTATGGGACTTATGCAAGGGATGATGCTGGTCTAACTGGAGGTTAGGATTGCAGCAGGGTGATCAGATGCCAAACGCAAAATTCCTGAACCCCAAGGCCAAAATTCCTACCCGCTTTAAATATTCTAGGACACCTAATAATGTAGGACATGTTAAAATAAACTAAAACACTCATATTGCTTTCCTGTACTTAATTTCAACACTATAGTACTTCTTTTAAAATTGAAAACCTCTTTGCAAGACCTGTTTTCACCAACAATGCACATGTAAGTGGCTCAAAGCAGACACAGCCTCAGTAAGTTAGAGCACAGTCCTATCCATGTCTATTCTGAAGTAAGCCCCAGTGTGTTAAGTGGGTCTTACTCCCAGGAAAGTGTGTTTAGGATTGCAGCCTATGTCCTTTAACCACAGAATTTAACTATGACTTTGCATTTTAAATAGAGGTAGGTGGTATATAGAATAAGTAAGTAAATAAATAATGCCTTCTTTAACCAATAATTTAACTATGACTTTGCACTTAAAATAGGACTTTACTTACAACTTTCATTATAACATAGCACTGTTTTATTGTAAGTAAGAACTCATTTTCACAGCTTTCCTGGTGTATATTGAAAACATTTTATTCCTCTGGGAGGGACGCACAACAATAAAAATTATTACGTCTGTGTATTACAATGTGTTTTCTAGGTTTCAGAGAACATACTTTAAAGTTAATAGAATTCCAAACGCCTTTGGCAAGGAATACTGCTGGGCCTTACGATTATGCCTTATTCATTTGGCTCGCTTCTTTAGTATGAACCCATGTTCACTTAATATAAAAGCAATTTACCTAATCTCCTCTGTCAAATTTTGGAGTTTGCGGGACCCATTCCCTGAACTTGCATAATTGCTTGCAATAAAATATTCCTAATGCCTTGACATCAAACTGCTCCAGGAAGAGCACTCTGCCACACATAATGTCCAATTCTGGGAAAGCTCAGCTGCAACTAAGGTTGAAAAAGCTTTCCTATGCACCTCCTTTTTCTGAGACCTGATTCGAGAGGTCCCTCAAGGGGTCTCTTTCATTATAAGCTCCCGGCTTCTGGAATTCATTTTCCTTGAAAGCCCATTTAACTCCTTTTCCAGTAGTTCTCCATCATTTAGTACAGGGATAGTCAGATCTGAGGTTTAGTTGAATCCACCCGAGAGCACCTTTCTGTTCCACCCCAATGTCACATAAAGTTCCCCTTGTCTGGAGGACAGGGATGCTATGGGCAGTTGCATCTGCCTAGAGAACCTATTAAGTTTAGTCTTAATTCAGCATATACTCTTATTTATTTAAGCCTCTGTTTATCAATTTTATCTGAACAAATTCAAATATTAAATACTAAATGCTCATAGTAATGAGAAACACAGGGAGATGGATGGCTTCCTTCCTGGCCTTGAGGACTGATCCAGTCATTGCTTGCATACAACAGCACATCATTTTGTTATTCAGCCTGTGGGCTCAGTTTATAGACTTTACCTGTTGTGAAGATGCATGTGACAATTTGAGAGCTCTGGTGCTGCTTAGGGACAAGAACATGTGAGCTTTTGCACTTTTGCAAAGCTTGCTCAAACTTTCCCTCTCTCAGGGTTTCTGTCATCTGAAGAAAATGGAAAAGCCAGTCCTGGATGTTTCACTGCTTGCTGAACAGATGGTAAAGCATCAGCCATCACCTTGGCTTTATTTTCATCATGGCTTATGTAGGGGAATTGGGAGGACTTCAAAATCAGGGAAAGATGATACAAATCCTGTATACAGGGGTGACCACAGCATGCGCATCACCCAGTGCGAGGGCACAGTGCGTAACCCCTGGGGCGTGGGCACACCCCCAAGACATGTGTGCCACCCTTGCAGCACTGCTTTGGTGCAACTTTGGTGCATGCGCAGTGTTGCTTTACCTGGCTTCAGAAGAGTATTGCGCATGCGCCAACTTTGGAGGAAGGAGACTTCCTCCTCTCTAAGGAGGAGCAGCTGGCACCTCCTTAGAGAGGAGGAAGTCCACGTCTCTGCGCAGCTAATCGGCCTTGCTAGAGAGCCAGAGCAGCAGCCAGAAGCTGCCACTCAGCCTCCCTAGCAAGGCTGAATGGCTGCACAGAGGGACGCACTGTGCATGTCTGAGATTTTGGACATGCGCAGTGCATCTGCGCAGCCATTGGCCCTTGCTCCAGAGGTGGAGCAGCTGGCTCTGCCTTCAGCGCAAGGGCCAATGGCTGTGTAGACACACACTGCACATGTCGGACATGCGCAGTGTGTCTCTCTGCACTTCAGCCGAACATTTCAGCCAGCTCTGAGGCAGAGCATAGAATCCAGAGTAACTATGGGAAGATGTAAGGGTCACTCTGGATTGTTCTATGCATTCCCCATAGGTTTCCAATATGTGGCACTGTAACTACATCAGTATAAAAGGTCCTGTAGTTACTTTGGATAGTAGCATTAGGCTTCCTCCAAGACTGACTGTTCTACCCCACAGTAGATGGCCACTAAAGAATGCCTGTTTTTAATGAGAAGAGTGAAGTTTCCCTGCTTGTGATATGCTTGTGAGAAGCTCCAGCGGTTTCAAAAACAGGTGGAAAAGGCCTTCGGGTAGGGAGTTTACCTGCCCAGCCTTCAGGTAGTCCAGCTTGTCACGTGAACAGGCTTTGCTTTAGTAAACCTTTTTTGTGCCAAATGTTTCTTCAGTAGGGCCGAAACTAAACAGTGAGGCAGACTAGGATCTGGATCTGGTTGCTTGCATTTCGTTTGTCTCCCTGTTCCCTGCATCCACCTTCCTCCTTAGCCGGGCTGTTGGCTGCAGATGTTTTTGTGCACTGCTTCTACCGCTGTAGCTTAAAATAACCTGAAACACTTGCATTCACCACTGATAAATGAGCCTTGTATGAGCCCATTCAGCCTGCATCGGGTTGACCTAAAACAACAACTTAAATCAAGTCTGAGTGTGCCACTCCCGTAGATTAACAGATGGATTGTATTCTGTTTACTTTCATGTTACAGCTTTTCCTCTTCTGTGGGGACTAAAAAGTGTCCCAAAGTTGCATGGCTTATGGAGGCTAGACATGTGAACGAGCTACGCAGCTCCTGTTCAGAACAATCATTCCTATTTAAAAAGCAGAAGAGCCATGTGCTGTTCCCAGACTCCTGTCAGTATTAACTGGTGCACTGCAAAGAGGGCTTCAGTAGCCTGAACGCCTGCACGGATGACATCAATCAATCAATCAATCAATCAATCAATCAATTTTTATATATCCCTTTTTGAGGGATACTGTGAGAAAGTGAGTTAGCATCAATTTTGCTAACTCACAAAATGAATTTCACACAAAATGAAATGACACACAAAATGAATTTCAAGTCCAGCACTTCGGAAATGTGCCTCAACTAAATAGCATGCAAGTTGCTTCAACCACACCAATCTGATGATGGCATGGCAGGACCAGGTTGGGGCTGTGGATTGAGACAACCTAGCTTGTGTATTTCTCAGGTTTTTGCTGGAGTTGTGGGCTTGAAGGGAAAGTTGTAACTTCTTAGCTCAGCAGAAAAAAGTACCAACAGAAAGGCAAGCTACACTAGGGCAGTGGTTCTCAAAGCAGGGGTACAATTTCATTTCAGGGGGGGTCACTAAAAGTTAGGTGTTGCCATCTTGGAATCTGGTGCTCAGGTTTCAATCTATACTATCTACAGTATATGCAAGACCTCATTGAAAACAATGGTGTTTCTTCCATGTCCAAAGACATGGAAAAGCTCTGACACCACTATGATGTCACTTCCTGCTTGATGAGATTCTGGCCATGACATCACTTACAAGTTCATCACTTCCAGAGGGTACTGTCATTCTCAGAAGCATCAGAGATGCTTAAGAACCACTGATCTAGAGGGTGACTACAGACTCGCTGTACATAATACTGTTTGGTTTTGAAGCCACCGAAGCCTCCGTAGGGATCCTGTGGCCACCCAGTATATCATGTTGGCTAATTCAAAAACTTCTTATAGTGTGTCAGTGGGGGGGGGGTTGATGCACAAGGGTGAATGGTGAGCATGGGGGGACCGGATGGTATGCAAGGGGAGATCGGATGAGGTACATGGGGGATGATGTGCGTGGGAGATGTTGCACATGGGGGTAGATGCACAGGGAGGTTGTTGCACATGGGAGAGATGATGCGCAATGGGGAGATGATGCACAATGGGGGGATGGCACACAGCGGGTATTTCACTCCCACAATGTATGTTTCGCTAGTGTTAAAATAAAGCTAAAAACACTTATATTGCATTCCTATACTTAATTTTTGCACAAATCTCATTGCAATAGATCAGACACCAACCAAAAAGGCACATTTAAGTGATCCAGGCAGGCATGCAGAGACTTGGTTTTTCAGTCCCCTTTCCTTTGCGCCCTTACACAATATAAGCTCCACTGACTATAATAGTTTTGAGTGGACATAATTGGGCTTGGGGGCATAAAACTTAAGAAGCCAGGAGTTAACCCCACCATCCCTACCCTGAGAAGGTTGTCAACTTTGCACCCATCCCTTGCCCCTCTGCTTTGACAATAGCTGGATAAAAGGCCCCACATCTGAGCAACTCAAGCCCTTGTTGTGAAATACAGTACATGCTTTATTTGTGCAAAGTATATATTGGTGGATCCATCTACAACGGCATAGGAGCAGGGGAGGCTGGGGTGTCTCTGGTTAGTTGGCAACCCTGCTTTAAAAAATTAATTCTTGCCCCTCCTTCCCCTCCAAGCCTAACACACTGCAACATTTCAGAGCAGCAGCTCCACTTGCAAGGCTCCCTCCTTTCTCTGCTCTGCTCTCCAGCAGCCTCAGGTCCCTGCAGCAAACATCAAGCAGTGTCTCTTTCTCTGGCAAGTGCAGGGACTGGAGCTGAATGCTGGTCACAGCCATTTAACGTCTGAAGAACCTCAGTCCCTGGGAAGCAGTATTCATGTTGGGAGATGTAGTTCTTCCACTGATGGCTTGGAAAGGGGCACAATGCGCCCATAACAAAGAGCCACATGAACTGGATAAGTGAAGTGATTCCTTCTCATGCCACAATTGTTGGTCCATTGGGGATAAACTATGCTGATCAACCATGGCACACACTCAGCCCACATGGGTTCATTTTTAAAGTTCTTCCCAGCTGGTTGTTGGAAGCAGACTTATGGAAGAACCTGCTACTACAACGGAGCCAGGTTAGATCCTTGATGTTCCTAGTCGACAGGATCAATTGGCAGGTCTGGCAAATACCTTATCTTGAAAACCCCAGAGAGCTGTTGCAACTGACAGCAGAAAATACTGGGTAAAATAAAATGGACAAACATCCTGAGTCAGAAAAGCAGTTTCATTATTGTCAATTCTTAGACTAATATGTTGTTCTTGCTTCCTGAGTGTTTTGTTTCTCAGACAATGGAGACTATTCCTTAGCAGCAGGTACATCTGTGGTGTCCCCCCCCCCTTCCAAATTCTTTTCCCAAATGGGTCTGGCTTGCTATTCTGTTTCTCTTATTATGTCTTTAAGAAACTCCCTTCTTCCTTTTGAATGTCCTCTCCCCCATCTTCTTTAGCTGGTCCTTGCAAGGAACCCTAATCTTTGATTCCCAACTCCTTGAGTGTGTTTTTGTCCACTTTTTTCTCTTTCCCTCTTTTTAACAAGATACATCTTAACCTTGCTCTGCCTGCCTTGTCCTCCTTGAATCTGTAGTTATGGACATTCAATGTGTAGACACTGACCGTCATGCCACATTTGAAAGATAGATGCATGTTTTTAGGTATTGCTTTATAAGTTCATCGGGAACACTTGTATTCCTCCAACACTGCATTACTCACTAATCAACCAGTTCCCCAAGTGATGCCTTGCAGGCAGGGAAAAGCCAATGGGCTATGAAACCAGAAGCATAATCCTGCCTTGCTGCCTTCTTAAAATAAAATAAAAATACATATTGAGAGGTGTTGAGAAATACATGGGGCTGAGAGTGACAAGAAAAAGCACTCCATTCATCCAGCGTCTCCAGGCGGAGGGTCTAGAACTGAGCTGGCTTTGGCAATGTTCTCTTTGTAACTGTATATTATACAAATGTTTTTGGAAGGCCAAATTTAGGCATTGCAAGAAGAGGAGGAGGAGAAAAAATTGAAAATACCTTAAAAGATAAATGGGCCTGTTTGGGAACCAGATCTCAAGCTTTGCCTTGTGCTTGTCTTTTAACGGATGTTGGAGCTGCTCCCAAAGCTCAATCAGGCCTTTTAGAGCAATAGGAGAAAACCAACACAGTTCTTTCCTCCTGTCGTCTATAAAGAGCTCGGGTTAACTTGTCTTCCCACTGGTTTGGGAAAGATTGGCTCAGACAGGTCTGTGTTATAGGAGAGTGTTTCTTAAACATCCAATGATCATGGAATCCTTTTCACATAGATATGCCTGTTTAGGAACCCCTATATGTCTGCTACAGAATCACTATGTGTTGTAAAGATTTCTGGGATGTGGTCTTTTGGCCCTAGTCATTTCTCATGTGCCACTTGATGGGCAGGCTCTCTTTCAGAGTAACTAAATTGCCCACCAGAACTGAGGATAGCCTGCTAATATTCCCTAAGAACACAGTTACAAACAAGAACATTGTTGTAGGAAGACAGTGTGGATCCTGGGAAAGGCATGGGAATCCAACTGATTCAGTGACTCAAGTGTTTTTCCATATACAGTGGTACCTTGTAAGACGAATGTTTTGTAAGACAAATGCTTTGAAAGAGAAACTAAAATTTCTAAGAAATTCTGCCTTGTAAGACAGTTTTACAATGAAAATTCATTGTAAATGAACAAACTGATGGATCTGCATCGTGAGCGACAGCAAAAGGTTATAGAGGAGATCTCATCTTCAGAGGAGGAATCACTCTCATCAAATGAGATTAAGGGCATTTGTAAACAAATTGTGCAAATTTTTGTAGAAAAGCACCACCCAAATGAGTCTGTAGCGGTGTGAGCGATGAATCTGTTTAAAGACAATGCAGTGTCACATTTCTGTGAAATCCTCAAAAGGACACAAAAGCAAGTGTCATTAGAAGGTTCCTTGTGAAAGTTGCTGAAAAAGACACCAGTGACTCTTAGTGAAAATTAGTCATCCTTGGCCATAAAGGTTTTTCTTTTCTGTTTTACTGTACGATATGACAGTGTTTTTATTAATATTACAGCAATTGTGTTCTGTATTATATTACAGTGTTTTGAATTGGATTACAGTGTTTTATCATCATTTTTACAGTTAATATTTTTATATGAATAGTTTTGGGTTGTGGAACAAATCGTCTGATGTGGGAAAATCTACTTTGTATAAAGAATGCTTTGTAAGACAAATATGCTTCCAGAACGAATTAAGTTCTTCTAACAAGAAACCAATGTATGGGATTTGTAAGTCACAGAGTAAGTAAAAACTGCAAATTTTCAATATTCAGGTCAAGTCTTCTGAGGTGACTTCCCAAAATGAATTTTTTGAAATCTGGATTAACTTCCCAGCACGGATTGTTTGACAGTGACTGGTAAATGCAGCAGGTATTACCAACCTCAAGTAGAGGAGACAGTTATCTGCCTTATCATCCCAATTTCTGGCTTACCTACAATGGCTCTGAACTCTAGATCACCTCGTAACTTTCCCAGTTTCCTCATAGCCTAACTTACCATTCCTACTTGTAAGCCATCTGGCAGTCCATATGCCTGCATGGCAGGTGCTATAACTATGGAAGGGTTTTCTCTTATTACAACTGCAAGATAAGATGGAGACTGACCAGACTTTCTTTCTTTCTTTCTTTCTTTCTTTCTTTCTTTCTTTCTTTCTTTCTTTCTTTCTTGCTTGCTTGCTTGCTTGCTTGCTTGCTTGCTTGCTTGCTTGCTTGCTTAAATGTGCACATCATCCAAAGTATCCAATGGAAATGTGAGGTCTTTGTAACGTTAATATAATACACGAATTTTGAGTTAGTGAGAAAAAAATCAATCTTTCTCCCACTGGCACCTCTAGCACTCATTATTTGTGAGCACAGAACATCCTTCTGGTGCACCTCCTTGGTTATCAATTAAAAATTTGACTCCATTAATCTTCTTGAAATGAAAATGTTTGGAGTATATAGGCAACACTAAAAATTCTCCCAAAGAGATGATATGCAAGTGGGCTACAGTGCGGAAGATAGACCTCATGGGATTCTTGCAATGACAGCTACAACTGCCTGGGAAGATTGATGGGATACTTTGGCCATACTGTAAGGCTACCTTTTCCTGTGTTCTAAAATGGGTCTGCTAACCACAGTCTATAACTTCATTAAATGTATTTTTCTTGGCTGGGGCTCTGAAGCTGACTGCTCCATTTTTCACACAATTTTCCCTTCTCCTGAGAGCTGACCTTGTCTCAACAATAAATATGGTGCCACAGTTTTTTGGGAATCCATCAACAGAAAGCAGGCCATAAAATGAGAGTTGGTGTGGTCCATCTGTCAGATTGATGTCAGTCTAGAAGACCTGCATGCTGCACCCCTATCATGGACTAACTGTACCAAGGCACCTCACTTTCAATTTTTGTTCTGTGCAATGGGGAAAATGGTGACCAACATCCCATGGTTGCTGTGAGGATGGTCATAAGTAACAATGGCAACAGAGTTGGTGTGTATGATAGAGAAGGAATGTGTTGATTTTTAAAATTTTATACATTTCGGTTTGTGGGCAAGTCCAGGGTCAAGCCAGCTGGGCTCAAGTCAGTGAGCAAAGAGCTGAAAGCAAAGTTTTGCTGTACTGACATACTAGACAGAGCTTGTGCTCAGGTTCAAGTGAATGTTGTAAATCAATCTCAATTACACTAGCAGATTCATTGAGAGGTATTAAGAAACATTTAACAATTCTCTTAAATTACAGTTAGGGATGGGTTTTTAAATCTTGAATCTTTCAATTTAATCTTGAATATATCCAACACTTGTTACTCAACCTTTGTGGAATGATACCTTGAAGGCTGCCAAATTAAAAGTGCTTTAAGGATTCAAGGTGAAGAAAGCCACACAAAACTCAGGGTCTGGCCCAATTTGTAGTTCATCACAAGCCCTCATCAGATGTTGCCTCCTCATGTTCCATAACAATGGGAGTAGTAGTGTACTGGTTAGCCAAGGCTTTGTGTTTGCAGGTAATACTCCTTCTGCAGGCCTCTGTGTGTTCAATGCTTATTTTCAGAAGGAAACACCAAATGTACGTAGGACTCCTTAATGTGACATGAAGCTGTGGGCTCCATCCCACTTGTAGTGAAGTTTACTGTAAGCTTTGGACAAATCTCTGGCCCTCATAGTGCTCCACACACACATTGCCTATTTAGTGCTACCAATGTCACCAGAACTGAGAATTCAGGGTCGGCCTGACCAGGTGGGGCATTTGATTGATGTGGCCCTCATCTCCTGCTTGAAGCATAATTCCAGTTGCCTCATTATGTATTGCTGCATCCCAACAACCTAACATCTCAAAGAAGGATGCAGGGCAAAATCCAGAGTAACTACAAGGAGTATTTGATCTAGTGTAAGAACAATTTACTCTGGATTGCAATACCATAGGTTTTCACTAGGTGGTGCAGTAACTACGGGTGCACATAATGGCTTTTATGTGCTCACGTAGTTACTCTGAATTTGGCTGGCAGTCTTTATTCATACTGGGCTGGGCTGAGTGCTCCAACCCTACCCTCTGCAATTGCTGAGACTGTAAAAAGAAGATGCTGCCCATGGACAACAAATCTGGGTTGCAAGCAAAACTTTCCACCTAAGGATTCTGTACATTTGGGCAGAAGGAGGGTAAGGGTAGGATACTTTCTCACCATGCAAGATTCCTGGGATTATTTGTGGAGTTTGGCTGCAATCCTAAAGACACTTTCCTAGGAGTAAGACCCATTGAACACACTGGGGCTTACTTTTGAGTTGACATTGTTAGGATTGTGTTAAATGTTTAGCCTTTAGCACATCTTTCTTTCTCTGTGTTTGTGTGTGTGTATGTGTTTAAGAGAGAGAAAGAAATAGACTGAGTACTCAATACTATACGCACCTCTGCTGTGGCCCATTTAAGATGTGGCCCATTAAGTGGAAGAAATATACATCCATCAAGAACCACCACTGTGTTTTCATCAGAGAATCTCAGGTAGCAACATAAAAGTGTTTCTTATCCTATTCAAACGCATACTTCTGATACATACAACAGTGTCTGATTTTAGTCCCAAGTTTTCCCCTTGAATTCCAAACAAATTTGGCCTTGTCATTTTTTTTAATATGAAATAACAGTTTTCTAAGAAATTAAAGTACATACAACTGTGATCACAGAACATGGTGAGCTATTTTAATCAGAAGTAGGTGAAAAAATTGCTCATGGAGAGCATTTTTGAAATTGCAGTACCTTTTTGTGTACTGCAAAAACAAACGTTTTTAACAAACCACAAAACCACTTTCCTATCCAAGACTTTTGCATGTCTGAATTTTTCTGTGTTAATTTGATACCACCCCTTTCCTGCATTTTTGTAATATTCCACATTTCTTTTTTAGAATCTTTCATCCAAGGGTATGAGAGAAAGAAAAACCATGAAATACTGAAATAAATTTAACAATCCGAAACCACGTGCACACACACACACACACACACACACACACAGAGAGAGAGAGAGAGAGAGAGAGAGAGAGAGAGAGAGACACACACACAGAGAGAGAGACACACACACACACACACACACACACACACACACAGAGAGAGAGAGAGAGAGAGAGAGATCATCTGAATTCCTCAAACAAATAAATAAGGCTGAAAAAGCAGAAGGAGCACTTTATATATTTTTAATATTATATTTCAGTAATGAATATTTGTTTGTGTCTCCTTCATTTGTATGTTCTATGGAATGTTCTGGCACTGACATGATTTCTGTATTGTATTACTGTATTGGAAGGAATCCATTACATTGTATTTTGAGAACAACTTTTGATGCTTGTGCACTGCACCTTCCATAGAGCACCATTACATGGATGGGCACAGAGAAACATTAGAAATGTAGTAGTCAGCTGATCAATTTGAAAGTATTTGAAGCATTTACAGTACGTTGCTATATAGGTGGTTTCACAATATCTGCTTTGCAGGTCTGATGTGCAGGTCACAAGAAAGGGGGTCTCAACCGGCTGTTAGCCGCCTCAATCCACGCTAAGCTCTAGCACCTCCCATGTACCACCATTATTTTGTTGTCATTGGAAGACTAGCACAGTACTTATGTGTGCTAATGTGCAATACCACACTGCCCAAGTATTCAACAGACTTTCCATCAGTCCCTATAAAGTCCTCACCTCAGAATACTTTAATCTTAACAATTTATCTCTGAGATGAGCTCACCTTGTATGTGCCATCTCTCCTTCATGGGTTTATATCTTGGATCTTGACCCCTACCTAGTTTTAACTATGCACTTCCTTCTCGCTTCTCTGTTCTTGAACTCAACCCTGACCTATTTTGACTTGTACATTGCTCTTAGTTCTTATGAACTAATAGCTACCCTTCTGGGTCCCAGAATTCAATTGCCAGGAGCAAGCCTGCTCCAGCCCTGACAAATAACCATTGAAAACCACCATGTTATTATGGGGTTCACGAACTTAACTTCAGTTTCTTGTCAACCAGCCTGTATTTTCTTGGTCGAGCAATAAAATGAATCCTGTCTGAAAAGCTTCCCCACTACTCTTCCTCTCAAAACCTGGTTCCACCCCCACCCCTGATGTGCCAGATACTGCCTGACTATGTCTTGACTGTCCAATTTGATCTTAGCTCTGCCCTATTTCCACAAACGTCCCCTAGGCTCTGAACCTCATGAACTTACAATTAACTCTGCCTGCTGTGGTTCCACACCCTCTGGTTCGGCCTATGGGACCAATATTTTTGAAACTGACAGCTAGCCCCCAGGGCCAAGGCCTCACGTTTTGACTATGAGGACTACTCAAGGGGACGAAGGCTAATTGCTGACTTTTGGCAAGCCGAGGATCTCTAGGAACACAAATGAGAGATAGAAGTACTTAACTCCTGGCCTGTTTAGCATTATTGCATCTTTCCACATCAGATTCTAGTCTTTGGTGGAGATGCTTCTTGGCTGTATATGTCTGTTTCTTCATTCCCTGGACTCCTCAAGATTTCATCAGTGTTTCAAATTGTGTTCCTCTCCCCCATGAAGCTCCATTTAGCTTAACAAGTCCTAGAATTCAGTTCTGATCTTTGTAATTTCTTATTGCTAAAAACATAGGGCAGAAGTCTTCAAGAAATCAATGTCATGTATTAATCTAGATCAGCAGTGCTCAAACCTTTTGGACTCCGGAGCCCTTTACACTCCTACTCAGTGAGCCCTGCTAAGGCATGTGCAGAGTGTTGGGGTGTCCTAGACCACTGACACAAAGTGGCCACTTATGGTGTGCTTGCAGAAGGGCTCCTAGGAGATACTTTGAGTAATGCTGTTCTAAACTTAGGTATTATGCAGGCTTGCAGCACAATCCTATGTACATCTGTTCAGAAGAAAGTCCCATTGGAGTTCAGTGGAGCTTACTCCAAGGAGAGTGTGTGTATACCACAGTTGAACAAGGCATACCAACATTACAGTGCAGGGGAGCAAAAGTTCTTAATGGGATTCTGTAAAACAGTGGTTTTCAAAGTGGGGGTCGTTGGGCCCCCAGGGGGGTTGTGAAGGCTGAGGGACCACCATCTTGGTCCCCACCCACTGGGGAGCCCAAAAAATCAACTTCATGATGGTGCATCATATCCCATCATGTCATGTCATTGGATTCGTCTTGAAGGACAGAAGTTATGACCAAAAAAAACTATTTCCTTCCTATCAAAAGTTATGACCAAAAAACTAAAAAGCAAACATATGCATAGAAAATGTGTGGGAAAATGTAAGTAATTTATTTTGTGGTTTACTCATGAGTAGGCAAACGTGCCATAGCCCAATGGAAAGGGCAGGCTGAAAGCAATCCAAGGACACCAAAGGTTCCTGATCCAATGAGCGCAGCCCCCAAAATCAACCCAGAAGGAAGTTCCCTCCTTCCCCTTTGCACTGAGTTCCACTGAAAGTGTGGAAGGTCAATCCAGAGGTGCAAGGCTTCTAGCATGGCCCTGATCCCAGGCACCTGGAGCTTACAAGTGTTCCAGAAGGCAGACCTCCCCCAACAGTGAAATGATTACCGGTTCCACAAGTAATGTGAATTTTTTAATTATTTGTAAAAATAGTCCAAACTCCTCTTCCCCCTCTCCCCAAGCTTAATGTTCTGTCCTTATCCCTCTGGGGTTTTAATGCTTTTGGGGGGATAGTTAAGGCTGTTCTAATTTTATTTTTATTAATTTTATTTTTATTTTTATAAGATATCCCCTTTCTCCGGGACATGTCCTCTTTTTATCTTTGTATCGTGGAAGTAAAATCTTCATTGTCCTTTTACTTGTGAGCAGGCAGCCTATAGCCTGTTTGGAATAAATAAATTACGGCTGCAAGGCTGAATACACTTTCCTGGGAACTGGCTCCATTGAAGGGTTTAGGGGCTTGGGGACAGTTGGGAGTAAGAGACGACCTGTAAGGTAGGGGGGATGGGAGAGAGCATGGGGATTTGCGGGGGACAGAGTGACCATATGTCTTCTTTTTCCAGGACAGGTCCTCCTTTTTGAAATATTGTGTCCCAGATTGGGGGTAGCAAGTTTGACAAGAGGGTCCTGGACAGATTCCAAAGATTGAAAGGGGGTCCTGGGCTGAAATGGCCAAAGACCGCTGCTATAAAAGATGAATCAACATGTCCAGCACAAGGTTCCTTTTCTTGTGCCACAACCCTTCCTTTCTTCATGCCACCAGTACCAACATCCAACTTGACTTTCTTTCCACATGCTCCAGATTAGATGTTCATAGTCAGGTGGCTTCCCAAGTGGCTTCTCAAGCTGCTTCTTTGGACTTGACATCCAGTCTTCCTGCAGGACTGCCAGACAGCAATTGTGGGGTTCATTTCTTTTCCCTCTCACAGGCATGAATTTCTCTTTTGTCCCCAAGAAGGAGACCAGGTCAAAGACACTGTCCTCTCAGTGAGCCAGTGTCTGTTTCATCTTGGCTCACAGCTTCATTCCATTTGGGAGACATATTCTGCTACAAGGAAGGGAACCGCCAGTAAACAGCATGTTTGAGAAACATTCAGAAATGTTAACACAAAAATTCAAGAGCCCAGATGCCAGAAGCATCTATTTTCATTTCCAGGCCAGGCTTTTTCCCCCCACATTTTTGTTTCCTGCCTGGCACTTTCTTTGACAGAGAGTAAACATGAGCTGAGGTAGGGAAGGGAAACAGTAAAGGTGTGGGATGGGGAAATTTCAACTATAAGCAAAGCAGTCTTAAAGAAGGATCCAACTGGAAGTTCTCCAGGTAACCACCTGCCTACCAAAGTTTTGGGCAAGAATTGTTGGCCTCCTTTCACAATTCTGGAAGAGGACATTGTGAACCTTTTGGATGTTTCTATTCAGGCACTGAAACCTCAGGAAAATCAATTGCCAATTGTAAGCTTAACTTTTTTTGGTGTTTACCAGATGTTGTGTTTCAAGATTTTATAAATATCTGCGCATGGCTTGAAAGTCTAAAGGGCTCTTACCAGAAAACCGTTTCTAAGTGTACTATGTTACAAATCTCTCTCCTTCTCCAGGAGGAATGGGAAAATTTAATTTCAGAAAACCAAGGTGATTTGTAGGTTGTTACAAGCTCTCCATGTTTTCTCTCCAGCCTAGTGGGAGCTTGTAACGCAGAGGAAACACATGCTGAAACACTCCGAAACGCTGTTTAGGGATTCTCTACCTATGCTTCTGTTTCTGTCTTTAAGAAGAAAGGAGAATGAACCTTTACTACTACTGAACAGATTTTAAGTTATGGGTTAAACAATGCAATGGCAGAATATTCTACATTTAAACTCCTATAAGACTTTTTTCTCTTGTAAGTGTCCTGTTGCAACTGTAGGTCTAATCCTATCCAATTTTCCTGTGGTGATGCAACCATGGTAATGGTGAGGGAGAACTCACAGATGCCTCCTCAAAGTGAGGGCACATTTGTTCCCTTATCCAGAGCAACTATGGGAGCACGTAAGAGACTTACGTGCACCTGTAGTTACTGCACCACCTAGTGAAAACCTATGGGAAATTCATATTGCAATCCAGAGTAAATTGTTCTTACACTGGAGCAAGGACTCCCCATGGCTACTCTGGATTGCACCCTTACCCTACAATCCAGAGTAACTACGGGAGCACGTAAGAGACTTTATGTGCACCCGTAGTTACTGCACCACCTACTGAAAACCTATGGGAAATTCATATTGCAATTCAGAGCAAATGGTTCTTACACCGGAGCAAGGACTCCCCGTAGTTACCCGGGATTGCGCCCTTAGTCACATTTGTGCCTTCAAGGAGAGGGCACATTTGTTCCCTTATTTCGGAGCTGCCCTGACGTTGTATTGGTGCTAGAAAGTGGGATGGGATCGGGCGTTGAGTTGAACATAAGTTTCCATCACAGGATCTCACTGTTGCTTGCATACATGGTTTCAGCAGAGCATGCAAGTGTGAAAAATGGGTAGAGAAGTTGGTGCTTAAGCTTCATTTCTCTGGGTCAGTACAAACTAGTAACATAGGATTGTCAGTCCTTCAGGATTGGCATGGAGTCTCTAAGAATGAGCATCAATCTCCAGGGGACAACTGAAAGCAATTTTGGAGATTTTAACTGGGGCTCCAGGAGTTTCCAACATGACATCATACAATGGGGAAAGATCCAGAAATAGTTTTAGTCAAAGTTGGCAACCTTAGCCTGTTTAAGTGCACAGATAGATAATTTAAATGCAAGTAGATAATTTAAATGCACACTAGATAATTTTAAACTGTATCTGTTACTAGAGACCATGTCATTTCAAATTTTCTATATTCAGGGAATCTCATACAATTTCACACTCCTTACAAGATATCACAGAAATTTAAAATAATTAAGCAGGTAGATAGTCTTTCCGCAGGTCCCCTAAGAACTACATTTCTGGGTAAAGGATATGTATTTTTCCATATAGTTCCCAGGATTCTGTGGTGGAAACTTTGACCATTCACCATTCACGCATAGATGTGCCTAAATTCATGAAGAATTGCATATGTTTGCGTAGTCCACAAAGCTGACCTACTTATAAGGATGAGCTTCCTTTTCACTCCACCTTCTTCTACCGACTTGACCTGGCCAGGCAAGTAAAGGTTCTGTGAAGCCAAGAAAGCAACTGAGATTGATTAGGTGGAAATGTAAGAACAGCAGCTCAGGGACCTTGTAAAATCTCTACTGCTATGATTGCATGGAAACACCTTTCTCTTGCTCTCAGCCTCATTGACTAAATCCTTTGATGGATGCCTTTTCTCAACGACATCACCTGGAGCTTTGCATCTGCAAATTCAGACTATACTGGGGTTCTTAGGTGATTTTTCTTATGCAACGGAGCTGTTTGGGGTCTGCTAAAACTGGAGCCAACACCTTGATTACTACAACATGTTCTTCCCCAGTTTAATCAGCCTGAACTCCAGTTGTGCATAAAACACAATGTATCTTGGGACATCTAGTTTGTAGCTGGTCATTCATTCTGGTGAGCCAAAAAAACTATTTAACCCAGTTGGCTTAGACCAGTGATTTTCAGCCTTTTTCATCTCTTGAGATGCTGACAAGGTGCGAAAATTATCAAGGCAAACCATCAGATTTTTTGAGAATTAAGCAGGCTCAAAGGCCCCACTAAAGATCAATGCGCCCCTATTCCTACAACACACCTATGGACTATACATTGGACAAAGGTTGAAAATTGCTAGCTTAGCTTGTTGTAGAAGTAAGAACCATGGATTGGTTCACAAGTTAGTCAAGACAATGTAGAGGTCATATTAAATTTCTTTTAAATCTGAAAACCTCTTTCCCACAGCAGAAATAACAGTTCTTCACCATGTTTCCGTTTTGGCATTAAATAGGTGTATGTTAAATGTTCAGCAAAGATAACTGTTACCCAAAACTGGCTCATCAAATAAGAACAATGATTGAAAACAAAATTGAAAACAGAATCCAGGTAGAGGCCATAGAACATAACCTAAGATTGTATCACAAGTGTGTATGTTAGTGTGATGAAAAGAAACTTTCATATGTAAATTAAAAATCAATACAGATCATAGATACATGAATTGTGGCATGTGGGTTTTTCAAACTGGAGATCTGAGAATTGAAATGAGATGTATACCTTGCTAGTTGAGGATATATGCTGGCAATATTGAATTACAAAATTGATCTAAGATTCAAGACTCCTTCCTCTAACAAGTACCAAACTGCCAAATTCTCAGGCAAAGCCACATTTCATCTCAAAAGCTGAAATCAGAGTCACAGCGCAATCCTAAATTGTACTGGAGCAGGCAGGCCAGTTGGACTCCACAGCATCCAACACATATTTGAAGCGGCTTCTGAGCTAATACAGTACAAATTAAAACTTTTGCCCTTACCCTGGATAATATGGCAGCTGCCTCAATGTATCTACATGGTTCCGAACTGCTTCTGGATGCAGCACAGAGCTGGGCAGATCAAATCAGGAAGAGGCTTCTTCATGCCACCTGGGAAAGGGGTTGGGATCTGGCATATCTGCTATGCCCCAGCCCCACATTCTGCTCCTCGTCCACCTGAACCCCAGGACCACCTTGTGCCTTCCTTCCCTCCACTCCTCCACCCTGGTACACCACCTCTTTGTCCTCTTTAGAGCTACATGTCAACTGAGCTTAGCCAGCATGGAGGTCCTCCCATTTGCTTCTGCAGAAGCTGGATGCAGCCTCCATAGGCTGATGTACCTCCATGTGCCAGCATAGTTTACTTGGAAGAAGGGTTGATGGCACATCTGTGATCTTTCCAGGTGGGCTAAGGGACTTGTGCAGGCCCAAAGTGCACTCAGTTTTGCACCCTCAGATTTTTAAAAAGTCAGTTAATTGAATTCTGACATTCAATTCTGAATTTCCATTTGCTTTACTTCTGGCCTTTAAAAAAAATAAAAGTGATGCAGGGTTGCATTCCATAATATAAATTCAGAATTATGTCCTACAGATGTTAATTAAAGGAACACATGGAATTCCACTACATTCAGTGTGACTTGTTTCCTAGAAAGGGCACTTAGTAGGATTGCAGCCTTAATGGAATCATAATGTGAAAAGTCTGGGCACAGAATTTGCCTCCAAAAGATCTGTGGAGTTCCTCAGAGTTTGACCCTATGCAACCAAGATCCTAATCTGCTTGTGTACACTGAAACGCAAAGTGGTCTGCTGTTTCACTAGCAAAGCGGATAGAAACCACACCGGCACGCTATTTCCTTGTATACACAATTACTGACCTCAAAATTCTTTGCATTTCAATCTTAACACATCATCTTTTATACATTCTCAAATTTGCACTGTCAACCCAAATACCAAAGAGAATTTACAAATGCTGCCCCAAGACAAGGTAAATGTTGTTCCTGCAGCACTGGAGGCATGTTTTGTGTACACAGATCTCTTTGTTACTGAGTACACTGAAGTTTCAAGCTCTCCCTCTCATCAGAGTTCATTGCCTCTTGGAGTGCTTAATGGGCATGCAGGCAAGCTGCCCAGGCTGGTGGGAAGAAGTACAAGCTGCACATATAGCTTTCCCATTTGCTTTTGACCAGGTGTGGGCCAAACTAAAAGCATTTTCTCCAGCAAGGCTTCCCATTGCACTCAAGAAAACAGTAAATGGTTTGTGTCGATCTCCAGTACGCCTAGGGTTAGACATTTTTGCACATGAAACAAAATTACACCAGTCTTAGAGGTACATAGTGATGGAGGCAGGACACTGAAAAATGGCTAACAGAGTGGAATTCGATGCCTGAAGCAACTGGTATTTCACGTCGCTTAATGGTCAGACTGGTCCAGCCATCAAAGGAAAAAATACAATTTTAATTCTCAACCAATATGCAGTGCCAAACCTTATACTTTGCTTTCTTGCTCTCATTGCATTTCACTGTATGTACTAGACTTATAGGTGTGCTTTTAGCTTCTATATCAGTCTAAGTATACAGATAATTTGCACGGGACAGTCTTACTGAGGCAGATTTAGCTGTCTAGAATCAATCATGAATAAACACACTGACGCACACTGTTGAATGGCTCCCATCTCAAAAAGGAGAGTGAAAGAGAATGAGATCTATAAGGTATCTGACTCACACAACCAAAGTTCTGTATGTGCCCACTGTCTGATCTGGTGAAACAGTATGGTTCTCGTTGACCTGCATTTGGCATAAGAAAAATGTGCTGTGGTTATGGATTGGGTGACGATCTCACAGATCAATGGGGCTTGAATGATTTATTGATCAGCTTTGCAGCTCTCTACAGAGAGCAGATATGTGGGCCAATGTGTGTATGTATTGGAGGATGGGAGCAGCCAGCATGGTAAGGAAAAAAAAAGCAGAGAGATTTATATCCAGATGGGAATGGTGAAACTAGGGAAGGAGCTGCCATGCTGGGAAGCTACCCTCCACAATGAAAACTATTCATCACCAAGGTCTTAAGGCAACACTGCTGTGAAACCGACTAGAGTGAAAAACATTTGAGCAAGTTAATCACCGATGATAGCTGGTGCTCTTGTAAGGAAGCAAGTAGCCAAGGAATTGCAGGCTCATATATCTTCACACTTTATTCTCGTGGGCTTGTTCACTTTCCTTTCCCCCAATCTTCCACCTTCTTACTGATTCTTCAAGAAGGCATTTATAATTTATATTTTTTTCTTCCTTATATATCTTGGAACAAGGAGGATTATGACAACAGCAGAATGGGAGCAAGTAAAGCCATCCTGATTTTTCTTCCACCTAAAAATGTGTTTGAGAAGGGTTGTTTATCAGAGGGGTACACAGATTTTCCTCTTCATTTTGCTAAATATGGTGTTTTCCATGCTAACAACTTCACGCGGTGAAGCCATGCTGGAGTTGTCACAGCAAAACTGATTGCACAATCCCAACTTACTTCTTCACCAGCACAGCAATGACTTTGCTGGTCATGGGTGTTTCAAATGAACTGTGCCAATTAGGCTGCAACCCTACGAGCACTTTCCTGGGAGTAAGCCCCACTTACTTCTCAGTAGTCACAAATAGGATTGCACTGTTTGAGAGCAAGCAATACTGGTAGGGAGGTCTACATCACCGGCTGATGCCATGTCTAGAAAAATGATCACCGGCAGAAGTAAATGTGATGGGTGGTAAAAAGGACAGTGGAAAGGTTTTTTGGTGGCAGGTTGAGTGGGCAGGACAGAATGTGAGTGGATCTGGCCTACAAGGGCAGAATTGGTAGAGCAGCTGTCCACCACATCCAAACCCCCCATCCTGTACCTTCTGGATTCACCTGGGGCTGCTTGGACTTCCACCTGTTATTAGCAGGTAAGGATCCAAGTAGCCCCATAGGACAGGCTGGGGTATTCTGGTGTAAGGGCAAAATTTTCCAAAGTTGGGCTGGTCCAAAATTGGACTGGATACAGCAAAGACCATGCACCACACTGTGCCAGTGCAGCAAATGACTGGGCTGTGAGGGCACAATCCTAACCAACTTTCTAGTTCTGTGGTAAGGGCGCTGCAGCTCCGAGATAAGGGAACAAACATACCCTTACCTTGAGGATGCCTCTGTTATTGCCCCCCGCATTGCAGGATGTAGCACAAGCCCTATTGGCACAATATGCCAGAACTGGAAAATTGAATAGGATTTCGAGTCTTTTAAATATATTTTTGCACATGCTTTTGTGAACAATAGACCTGATGCACATAGGAAATTTGGGTAGGAGGGCAAGGGAAAGGCAGCTGGTGAACTTTTCTGGGGCTCTCAGTAGGAGAAATCCTTTGAGCGGGACTTTTTCTGAGCCCCCGGGGTTCTTCTCTAAGGCTAAAGCTTAGGGAAATTCCATGACACTCCTGTGAAAAGTAGAGTTGATACTGTAATTGCAAATCCAATATACTATCTGGGGGGATAAAAGTCAGCTCAGCCAAAACAATCAAACTGTGTTTCATCACTTATTTCACAATTTGTAAAGTGCATATCAATAAATTTATTGTTGCATGTCATGTAAACATCAATCAGCCAATTCACTACTTATTTTTACAGTGATCTCATGATCTACTATTACAAACATTCATTTTTTCCTTTGGGTGCCATCTCTGTAATCTACATTCTAGTGGTGTCTACTTATGAGGAACAGTCCCAGTTTTCTTACATCTATTCCTCATAAATCATAGTCTCCATTTTGTCCCATGTTATTTGGGAAAACTTAAATTATGTGAGTTTCCAAATTGCATCCCTCTCTCCTAGTCTCCAGAAGCTAAATCTTTGAGGGCACAATCCTAACCAATTTTGTAGCTCCAGGGGAAGGGCAATGCAATTCCAAGGTAAGTGGCTGCTGTCAAAAGCCTTTCAGCACAATCCTATGTCTACTCAAAAATAAGTCCCATTTTGTTCAACAGGTCTTACTCCCAGGAAAGTGTCTTTGGGATTGCAGCCTTTATCTCCTATCTAAAGCTACTTCTGGTTTCAGAAGTAATGTGATGGCCTCCTCCCTGGTAAGAAACTAGTCCCTTGATAGTAGTAATGCTGTGACAGCTGCAGATGTCCCAACTCACTGGACTCGTGTCACCCACACAACCCTCCTCTTTAAGGGTTTGAGAACCATTGCTTTAGAAGCCTCCAATTGTACTAAATTTTTGGCTCCCAGTAGGTGTCCTTCAGTAATGAAGGAATATCGGTGTCAGAGTAGGAGTGAAGATACTCACTATATAGGCAAAAGCGCATGGTGAACATGTTCCCTATCCCTCACCATTTGCAAACCAACACACATTTTGAGATTGATCCCAGTGACCTTTGTGCCATAGAGAAGCTTTAAAGCCATTGACATCAGGGTCAATTGCTTACAAGAGAGCAATTATAGACCTTTTGCCTTAGCCTGCCCATTGCCTTTAACAGCTTCTATTGGAACAAAAGACTGTTTGTCTCAAAAGGCTTGTCTTCTCTTTCTTATGAGGGGACAGTGGCAGTGTGTGTGTGTGTGTGTGTGTGTGTGTGTGTGTGTGTGTGTTAGAAACATGAGGGCGGGGATGCAGTATAAACCTGCCAGGATTGGAAAGGCGTTTAAGGCATTTTCCTAAGGCATGCAGGGCATTAGTCAGCACTCTTCCAAGCCACAGAAATGCGTCTTTGCTTGTCTAAAATTACAAAGATGAAACGATTAGACCACAAGTCTTTGCCCTCTGGACACTGGCCTTTTGTCTCTGTGGAATAATGATACATTGTTGATTGTCATCCAGTTCTTCCAAAGCAAATGTGCTTTCTTTCTTTCTTTCTTTCTTTCTTTCTTTCTTTCTTTCTTTCTTTCTTTCTTTCTTTCTTTCTTTCTTTCTTTCTTCTCCCTCACTCCCTTACACCATCTCCTAAACAATTTACAAGCGCTTATGTGCTATGTCTGTGCTCTGTATCTACTCATATGTGCACTGTCTCCTGACCAAGGCCTTTTCTTCGTTAACTGCATTGTTTTACTCTATTCATTGGTCATTAAATCCAGTTTGAAACCACAGCAATAGCAAAGAAGATTCTCTCACTTCTGCACTCTCCTTGTTTCTCCTAGACATTCCCCTTCTTCTGAGTACCATCTTTCAACAGTTCACATGGGAAAATGTACATGCCAACATTTCCTTCCTTCCTTTCGAAGCCTCACTTGCCTTATTCAGGCTGCAATTCTATACA
Source organism: Cryptoblepharus egeriae (assembly GCA_030015325.1). Lineage (NCBI taxonomy): Eukaryota > Metazoa > Chordata > Lepidosauria > Squamata > Scincidae > Cryptoblepharus > Cryptoblepharus egeriae. Next base: position 61,147,228 of record JAREYC010000001.1, on the reverse strand, counting down.
TACTTATGTGGGAGTAAGTAATCTATATACATGGCACCTCACGTAACAAATTTAATTCGTTCCAGAGGCATGGTTGTTACGTGAAACATTCTTTTCTCATAGGAAATAATGGAAACTCAGATGATTGGTTCCACGACCCAAAAAATATTCATATAAAATATTAACTAGATGTAAAAATGATAACAAAACACTGGAATTGAAGTCTACTTAGGCTGAAATCCTAAAGACACTTTCCTGGGAGTAAGACCCATTTAACACAATGGGGCTTACTTCTGGGTAGACTTGGTTAGGAGGCTGCAATCAAAGACACTTTCCTGGGAGTACCTGGGCTGCTGCTGGTGGTTCAAGGTGACTAGTAGGGGCACTTGGGGCAGTTAGGGGCAGCTGCCTCTGGTGCCCCCAGGCAATTGCCCCCAAGTTGGGAGCAGTTAGAGGCAGCCACACTGGTCAGCAGCTCTTTTAAACAGCCTCCACATGGAGCATCATAGCTGCATAGCGCACATGCCCATTAGGCTCCAGGGGGGTTTGCTTGTTATGTGAAGCAGATTTGTTATGTGAAGCAGGATTCATTGGAAATTTAGACATGTTACGTGGAACATACTTTATGTGAGGTGCTTGTTACATGAGGCTCCACTGTATGTATATAAAACTGAAAAGCGACTGACTGACTCACTCACTCACTCACTGGAAGGGGGTGAAAACGGGTGCCTCCTTATACTTTACAGTGAAGAATTGCTCACGGATCAATGCTCAGCCTCTACCCCTGCACCTAGAAGCATGAACTTCAGGGAGCATATTTTTTTATGTGATGTGAGCACCCACTAAGAACTGATTTTTAGAAATTTAACCCTTAAAGGATTGAAAACAGGTGCAATATATTTTCAGCCTCTACTTAACATTGAAGACTGATCAACATGCAACCCCTAATCCTGCATTTACCTAGTATTGGTGCCCAAGCTTGTAGGGGAGGATGGTGCACAGTTGTGGGGGTGGTGGTGGTTGCAAGATGGTGCACTTGGGGAATTGTGCACTGGTAGGTATTTTACTCCCACCATGGCAGGTAAATTTTGCTAGCATAATAGGACATGCCTATGATTGGGCTCTCAGTTGACCAAAGTTGGAGACGTGCAGCATATAGTATGGAAAAAAGTCTTGCTGGCCTTGTCCCCAATTTTGTAATGTTCATCTGAGCCTCTGCACTTGATAGTTGAAAGATTCAAATGATTATATGGAGGTTAGAGATGTTTCACTCCCCTTAAAAGTCAAGCATTTAACAGTGCAATTGTTGGCATGCTTACTTAGAAGTAGGTCTTACTATGTTTATTGAGACTTAATCATAGGATTGTGATGTAAGAAAGCCAATGTAGTGTAAGGATTAGTGTAACTAACTACAGCTGGGTTCTGTTGTTTCCCATTCCACTATGAAGTTTCCTGAGTTCCCTTGGACCTCTCTCTCTCTCTCTCTCTCTCTCTCTCTCTCTCTCTCTCTCTCTCTCTCTCTCTCTCTAACCTACCACACAAGATCCTTATGAGGCTAAAGTGGCGGGGCGGGGGGGGGGGTGTGTGGAAACAATGTGCATTATTCTTGAATTTTTGCAATGGGAGGATTATGGCATTTACTACCATAAATAAATTTAGTGCCTCCAAGCGGATGAAAGATAGAATGCAGCCATAATAGAAATATTAAGCAATTATTGATGGAAAGGGCAGGCTGTTTTCAAGTTGACTATTTCATAAATGTGAGTTCTTTTGTTGTTGTTGTTTAGTTGTTCAGTCATGTTTGACTCTTCGTGACCCCATGGACTGCAGCACACCAGGCTCCCTACCCTCCACCAGCTTCTGAAATCCAACCAAACTAATGTTCATTGCCTCAGTGACACTATCTAACCACCTCATTCTCGGCTGTCCCCTTCTCCTTTTGCCTTCGGTTTTCCCAGCATTAGGCTCTTTAACCATCACTTATTGGGTCTCTGCCTGTATACTGACAAACTTGCTACACAAGTGTCTCCTTCCCTGAGCTGCCGAAAGAGGTTCCACATGTGGCATGGGCTCCACTTGGCTAGTTGTTCTATAGGTCTTTCATGTCAAGAGTTCTCTCAAGGAGGAACTGCTCAGTATTTAATGGTGGCCATGTCAGTTATGGGTCTACCCTGCTTAATAGTAGGGCGTGTTGCATGTAGCAAGACATACTTTTATGTTGCGAGAGAGAAATCTATGATTGCAGGGGGCACATAGTTATTCCCTTGTCATTATCACCACTCCCTTGACACCCAGATCACCATCTGATGGGGTTACTGGGAACTCAAATTTCAGTAAATGAGGAGGAACCATTAAGGTTGTCTGGTCCAAGGGCCTCATGAATTATTCATGTTCCAAAGGAAGATTTTCCACTTGCCTGGACTCTGTCAAAGCGCTGCATAAGTTCTGAAAGGAGGAAGTAACTTAGGTGATTGACATGATAGCTCCCAATGGCCCTAAGGGTCAGTGACATCCAGGACTCAAGTCAAGTAATAAAAAACAGTGTGAGTCAAGTCAACCCAAGTTGATTATCCATTCCTGAAAATGTGTGCATCATTTTTTTGCAATAGAACTGTTCACATCAGTTGGATTTGACACTATTTGCAGTCTCAGACTAGCAATCAAGGAAGAAGCTCAGTTTGTAGAATATGGAGGTCTTCTGGGTCAGTAGGAGAATATGGGCACAATCCTAAACATGTCTACTCAAAAGTAAGCCCCATTATGTTCAGTGTGTCTTATTCCCAGGAAATTCCCAGGAGCAGTTAGGATTATAGCCTATATTTTACATGGGAGATCCAACATGTTTCTTAATGAAGCAGTACTCCCATGTATATAGTTTGTAGGTACTCCTGGACCTGGCCATTTTTCTGGATGCTCATATGATAGTAGTAACCAGAAGCACTTTTGCCCATCTTCATCTGTAGGGTCATTTCAGATTGAGCCACAGTGATCCATGTCTTGGTCACCTCATATTTAGACTTTTGCAATACACTGCATATGAGGTTGCTGTTTATGAGTATCTGAAAAATGCAACTGGTGCAATATGGTGTAGCCAAATTACTCCTGAGGTCTGTTCAGGGGGAGCTTTCATACTCTATGAACTGTCTACTATTATTTAGAGACCATGCTCTATATGCTGCTACATAAAGAACCATGACTGCTGTGTGCACACAAGAAAGGGCTTCTCTGTGGTGGCTTGGTAGGCCCTACCATGAAAAGCATAGGAAGTTCCCACTTGCATTTTCTTTGAATAGACTATGATTATTATTGATGACCTTTGTTGCTGCAAGGATGCCCTGCTAAATTATTTTGATAGGCTCAACTAGCACCTGTCAGAAATGATCTCGGAGGATTTCCTGGTGTTGGACTAGATGACCTACTGGGTCCCTTCCAACTCTAGGATTCTATGATCCTATGATAGTTAACTACTTGATTTTTTTAAAAAGATTATTTTGTTGTTCTTATGATGCTGGGACCTCATGATGAAGTGTGGAATGTGAATCATAAATAAAACGTAAGTAAATGTATGCTGTTGGTCTGACATCAAGGCATTACCCCACTTCCATAATCTGATTATCAGATCTGAAAATTAACACCTGATTATAGGATAATGATGCATCAAGTTAGCACCATATGCACATTCAATTGTTCAATCTTGCATATGCCATATGACCCCCCCTCCCCATTACAGCCCTTGGAGACTTTGTTTCAGATACCAAGAAGGTAAGGCTAGCTTTGATCAGTAGGCATGAGCCTAGTGAAAAAAGTAAATTGTGAAGGGAGGACTTTTAAGAAAGTTCCAGGAGGAATTTTAAGAAATTTTAAGAAAACCCCAAAGCAAAGTAAGGCTTCTGTGGTCAAGAGTTGTTACCAAACCAAACTGACAAAAAAACCCAAACTGATCCCTGGAAACCCTGAAACTCACTAAAACCAAAAATATCTACCTCTGCAAAGAAAATAATTTGCCAAAAGTTCAAAAGTACCCTGAGCAAAAGAACAATTGCAGTCTCTGCCTACAATCCAAACCTACTTTCATCTAAATAGCAGAATAGGAACAAGAGTTATTTTACAGCCATGCTTTGCTAATCAACAGCTGCTGATCAAATCCCACCTCTAGTAACCTCATTGCAGCTATTCTATCACTTTGTTGTTCAGTTCCTTTTTTCTTAAAGGCATTTCTTCTTTCGGCCTTCTCTTTGTTGGATTTTAAGATGCTGGTGTTTCTCAGCACTGGAGTTTGGTATGCTAAGAGTTTCCTCTTTCCTATTCATTTTTGTAGAAGTGCTTATTAATTTCCATGTTTTATCTATAGATATGCATCCAATACTGCTGTTCTCTTGTGGTTTCTGGTTGAAGCTGATCTGATCAGATACTACCCGTCTCCGTCTGTAGTATCTTTAATGTTCTTTTATTCTGTGTTAATATTTTTGTGGTGCCAATGTAAACTTTGCCACATTCACATGAGATTCTATAGATGCCCAAAGTATCACATGGTTGTCTGGGATTTCACATTTTGATGCACCTGAAAGATGCACCTGAAAACTTGTAATTTGAAAAAGACTCAGTGACAGATGGTTTTTATGGATTGTGAATTTTATAAATGTATAGAGTGAATTAAATTCTGCTGAATGGTCAAAACACGCATGCACAACTGTTGGATACTTGAAGCAGAAGGGGTAAAAATAGAAGGATGACATAAAAGTCACTGCAGAGTAGAAGAGTGCCTTTTTTTAACCTGTATTTTTTTCGTCCCACTCCTCCAATTGAATTAAAAAAATATTTTCCTTCTTTTCTTGGAGCATATGATATAGGCCAGATATAGGTAGATAAGGCCCAGAAGATAGCCCTGCTGATAGATATAGCAATACCGAATGACAACAACATCAGGAAAAAAGAGCATGAAAAGGTGGGAAAGTATCAGGGTTTGAAGGAGGAATTAGAAAGGATGCGGAAGGTGAAGGTGAATGTGATCTCAATAGTGATTGGAGCACTAGGGGCTGTGACATCCAAGCTGGAAAATGGCTCCAACAGATTCCAGGAAGTTCATCAGAACACTCAATCCAGAAAAGCGCATTGCTAGGAGCAGCTAAGATACTGCGCAGAACCCTCAAACTCCCAGGCCTCTGGTAGAGGACCTGAGATTGAGGATAACATACATACACCACCCATGGATGGTGAGAAAACAATTTTTTTTATTTCTGCAGTTTGCAGTTCTTTGCTCTAAATATACAAATATGTATTAACAAACCCTTCCTAACAATGGACTCAAAACTTTTTTTACAGAAATCCTCTGCTTTTTGATGGTCTGCTGCTCAACAATCTGCTGTTTCAACCCTTTTCCCTATACAGTAGACACACGTTCTACTTTTTCAATGTATTTCATCATACCTGAAATACATATTTTATTACCATATGTAATTTTAGTGGTGTTTTATTGTTTTTTAATTGTTTGGCCGCCTTGAGTTCCCCCCCGTGGGGGAAGAAAGGCGGGATAAAAATTACTTAAATAAATTAAATAAATACCTCTGTCCTTCCATGCATGTCTGCAACCATGCACTGCTTTTAATCTCACTTGATATGTGCCATTTTTTGTTCTGTCTGTTTAATGTAGTATTGTATTGGCATCCATTAATCTTGAAAGACTATGGTATTGTGCTCGATGTTGTATGCGAAGCACAAAGGCCTGGGTAGATTGTTATGGAGGATAGGCTGTTTCCCAAGCAGCAAATCCCCCATCTCCATGCCACTGAAATAGTCCAATGGAACAGCAGAGCCAATAAAATTGGTTCCATCTGCATCGCAGAGCTGGGCTAAGGACACAAGCTCACCTTGTCTAGTGGGGACCCGGGTCTTGAACCCTGGCCTTCTGGTTAACAGGCACAGTATCTTAACCACTTGCGCCACCCACAGCCCACAGCCACATCCAAAGCCCTGTTTACTGTATAGAAGTCATTTATGAAACATCTCTAAGAAATTGTTTTCAGTGTGCTATTTCACTTTTGTATGCATTCACAAGAGATATAATGTGTGCAATTCATGTTTCTCAGCAGCAAAAATGCATCTGCAAGTTTAACAAAAGACGGAGCTCCATATATGATGATTTCCAGTTTTTAATAGCGCTTTAGTCCATAACCTGTCAAATAAGTGGAGGATGTCTGTACTTAAAAAAAAATTTAAATTGTCAGTCATTCGAAACCCACAGATACGTTAGAAACTTGAATACAATAATTCACCTACCTGAAATAAATGGGAATATTGGGACTGCAAATGGGGAGCAGTTAGAAGGGCCAAGTTACAAGGCGCTATTTGCTCCAGTTCATCAATCCGGAATAAATGTATGTGATATTGTGTGACTGCTGCTTCCTCTGAGTGGGAGCAGCTTGCAAAGATCTCATCTATGTTTGTTACTTGCCTTATTAGACAAAGACCAGATCGTTTGCAGTGTGCACTATGGAGCTGTGCCAATGTACATTACTGCAGATTGGGCCATCTATCACCAAATGTGAGTGCCTCAATAGGAATCCCAACATTAGACAGAGTAGCACTGTGTTTTGCACAGAATATTCCAACTTTCAAACCATGCACTCTTCACCAGCTAAAGAGTTTTCCTGTTTTCTCTCCTTTCCCACCCTTGAAAGCTATAACTTTCATCATCTCTCGGACACAGTATTGGAGGCCAGAAGAAAAGAGAACTGATTTACATATCAAATTTGAATAAATTTACATAAATGAATATATTGTAGACAGAACATATGAATGAATTGATGAATTAAAATCAGTTCATAAATGCATTTTAACACAGTTATCTTCAAACCAATTCATAAGTACTGTCATATTCAACTCTCAGAATATCCTCTTGAAGTTTGGGGACCAGAGTCTCCCTTACCTCTGGAAGATTAGAGGACTTGCCCATGGGCCACATGGAGGCTCTCTGAGGGATTTATCTGGCCTCAGGGCTGGGGTTTAGACACCTCTGCCCTAGTACAAACCACCCCTAGCTTCTCCAGGCTTGCACGGTCTCTTGTGTGCAACACCCTCTCTAGGTGTTGGGGGTCAGCCCGCCCAAGGCTTGTGATGGATTGCAGACATCACTTGCTGATGCAGAGGCTTCTGGAGCAAGACTCAGTTTCCATCAGAGGCTACGTTGTAGCCTGGAGTGGATTCACAGGTGGGCTGAAGCTGGTTCTCACCAGTTCTGTAGAACCAGTTGTTAATTTGGGGAGGACGTTAGCAAACCGGTAGCTAAGAGGGGCCGTCATCTTTGAATTGCATGGAACTGTGTTTGAATTTCTCTTAAAGGGTCTCTGGGTCTGTCTTCCCAGAGGTGAAGCTTCACTCCCTCCTCCTTCCTCCCCTTCTGAACCTCCCTCTCCTTCTAAGGGGGGCTCTCTGAACCTCCCTCTCCTTCTAAGGGGGGCTCTCTCTCCCCCCCTCCTTCCCTTCCCTAAGGTTATTTTTTAATTTTAAAATACAAATAGACTGTTCCCATTTCCATCATTCAGACAAGGCATTGCAACCATTCCACAGCACATTCAGACACTGACTAATGAGGTTGGAGGGGTTTGGATCACTATATAAATGTCTCAAAGCTCAATACTTTCAAGGCAGGGTGAGGGGCTTCTTCATGCCCTAAAACTTTGTTTGATGCTATTCAGGAAATCTCTCTATGCTAAACATCTTATTTTGATTAAAAACCTTATTTCTAGCAAGTTTTCAGAAGTTATTTCCTTGTGCAGTTCGCAAAGCATGATGGGTTTCTCATATGCAAATGAGGCAGCCTCTCTGGGGATGGTGTTTTTTTTTTACTCAGGCACTTTGATAGACAGCTTTACAAAGCCAGAGCTACTGAAAAAGGTCTGTAGGTGAGTAGGAGTGTAGGTGAGCATCTGAGTGTTGTGAGGATGAGATCCTCCAGGGCTTTTGGTGGGGGCCATGCCTGCCTATCTGCCTCCCCGGGTGCCTTTGCAGCCCAGTACTAGGCATGGAGAACTACTCAGTACTACCCAGTACTACTCAGGAGTAAGCCACACTGTATAGTAGAGGACTGCAGCCTGTGGCCACAATCCTAGCCACACTTTCCTGGGAGCAATTCCCACTGACTATCATGGGATTTCCTTCTGAGTACCATAGGATTAGGATTTGAGGCTGCTTTCCCATCCATCTTTCCTGAGAGTAAGCCCACTGACTATAATGGGACTTACTTCTGAGGAGATTGGCAGAGGCTTGTTTGGATCTCTCCCTCTACCCTGTTTCTCCAGCCCTGTCTACTTTCCTGAGAGTAAGCCCACTGTCTATGATGGGACTATCTTCTGAGTAGACATGGTTAGGACTGGGCTCTGGGGCTGCAATCCTATCCACACTTACATGGGAGTAAGCCCCACTGACTAGAATGGTACTTACTTCTGAGTAGACACAGTTAGGATTGGGCTCAGGCTGCAATCCTATCCACACTGTAGTCCTTCCCCCCCAGATCTCCCCACCTCATCCTGCCCCTCTGAGAAATCTCACCACCTGAGATTGTGGGGAGGCAGTATGGGGGGGCACCTGAAGAAATAGCCCCAGTTCCCATCCTGCCCCCGCCGGAGCCCAGACCACTGCCTACTCTGAAGTAAATCCTATTAAAGTCAGTAGGTTTTACTCCCCTGTGAGGATAGGCGTGTAGCCTCAAAGCCCAATCATCTGTCTACTCAGAAGTAAGTTCCATTATAATACTGAAGCTTACTCCCAGGAAAGTGTGCAGAGGAGTGCAGCATTAGAACCCAATCCTGTTCTTGGCTACTCAGAAGTAAGTCCCATTAGAGTCTGTGAGGCTTACTCTCAAGAAAGTGAATAGGATTGCAGCCAGAGGCTGGTTACTAAGAGCTCAGTCCTTTGCTTGACTACTCAGAAGTCCTATTATATTCAATGGTGCTTACTCCTAGGTAAATTTGGATGGTATTGCAGCAAGAGGCTGGGATTCTAAGAGCCCAAATCTTATGCATGACTATTCAGAAGTAAGTCCCATACCAGTTAATGAAGCTTACTTACAGGAAAGTGTGGACAGGATTGTAGCCTTAAGTAGTGGCTTAGAGGCAAACCTCAACCTGCAGATGGTCACCACAGACTCTGGTCCTAAACTGTAGATCAGTGTTTCTCAACCAGTGGTATGAGTACCACCTGTGGAACTTGAGGTAGTGTCTGCTGGTACTGAGGCACCTGGATGCAAGTGTCATATGTGCTCCCTGAGTCAGCTGGTGGGCCTCTGTGTGATTCAGGAAGCTGGACTAGGTGGGTCTTTGGTGTGATCCAGTGGAGGCTTTTCTTATGTTTTTATGTTCTTATTTGTGGCACCCCTGGACACATTCCCTCTGAGAGCACAACAAAGCATCATGCATAGGAATAAATTACACTGAACTCAGGGGCTTAATACTGATGCGGTCACAAGTGATACAATTTTTTTGGTAAACTAAGAGTTAAGGTGGCGTGCCCTCTCCCGCCCCGCCCCCTGACCCCGCCCCTGCCCCCTGACCCAGCCTGGCCCTGCCCACTTCTGGAGAACCAGTTGTTGGGCTAGGCTGGGCCCACCACTGAGTGGATTGCATGTCATTTGCTTTATCATGGGTCAGGGTGACATTTAGAATGGAGAACAGAGTGCCTCTACCTTTAAGATTTGCATAGAAAAAGGAATTTTGGCAGGCGCTGCTTTTTAAATCCTTCTATGTTGAGTTAAACCTGCCTAAATTCCCTCTTCTATTCAATAGTCAAGGTAGACGTACTCTGTCCTCCATTCTGTATGGTCACTCTGTCATGGGTGGCTCTGCGTCACAGTACCAAGCAGATCCTGGACAATGCCATGTAAACAAATAACGTACCTACTAATAGTAATAGTTGCGACAGCTGATTTCTGAGACTTGGATCTACACCATCATACACAGAACAACAGAGCCAAATGTTTGATCAGGCCAGGAACATCTCTAAGATAAGCATTGTTCTACTGAAATCTTTTGAGCAATAGGTTTCAGAGCAATTCTGGAAACAGGAGATTTCTCTCACCTTTTACCTTTCTAAATAACAGAGCAAATACAACCATGGTTTAGTGGCCTTGCAGAAGGATTTCTGTAATGATCACTCTGTGGGGCTGCCCAGGAGATCATAGAATCATAGAATCATAGAGTTGGAAGGGACCTAGTAGGTCATCTAGTCCAACTCCCTGCCTGAAGCAGGAATTCCCCCTAGAGCATCTCCAACAGGTGCTCATCGAGCCTCTGCTTGAAGATCCCCAGTGAGGGAGAGTCCACCACCTCCCTTGGCAATCTGTTCCACTGCCGAACCGCCCTCACAGTCAGGAATTTTTTCCGGATTTCCAGCCGGAATCTCCTCTCTTGCAGTTTGTACCCATTGGTTCTAGTTCTGCTTTCAGAAGCAGCTATGAACAAATTGGCCCCTTCCTCCCTATGACAGCCCTTCAGGTATCTGAAGAGGGCAATCATGTCTCCCCTCAGCCTCCTCTTCTCCAGGCTGAACATCCCAAGTTCCCCCAACCTTTCCTCGTAGGGCTTCCCTTCCATCCCACTGATCATTCTTGTCGCTCTCCTCTGGACTTGCTCCAGTTTGGCTGCATCCTTCTTAAAGTGAGGTGCCCAGAACTGAACACAGTACTCAAGGTGAGGTCTCACCAATGCAGAATAAAGAGGAACTATAACTTCTCGTGACTTGGAAGCTACAGTCCTCTTAATGTAACCTAAAATGGAATTTGCCTTCTTTGCAGACACATCACACTGCTGACTCATGTTCAGCTTGTTATCCACGGCGACTCCAAGATCCCGCTCACATGTTGTGCTGCCAAGCCAAGTATCCCCCATTTTATACCTATGTTTTTGGTTTTTATTGCCTAAGTGCAGAACCTTGCACTTCTCCCTGTTGAAATTCATTCTGTTTGTTACAGCCCAGGATTCCAGTTTATCCAGATCCTCCTGGAGGTTTCTCCTATCTTCTGATGTGTTTGCTACTCCTCCCAGTTTGGTGTCATCTGCAAATTTGATCAGGTTCCCCCGTATCCCTTCCTCCAAGTCATTGATGAAAATGTTAAAGAGAACCGGTCCCAAGACAGAGCCTTGGGGTACCCCACTAGAAACTGACCGCCAGGTTGACACAGAACCATTTACTAAAACCCTTTGAGTGCGGCCATCGAGCCAGTTGCAGATCCACCTAACAATTGCCCTGTCTAGCCCATATTTTTCCAACTTCCTAATTAAAATGTCATGTGGGACTTTGTCAAATGCTTTGCTGAAGTCAAGATAAATGACATCCACAGCATTGCCACTGTCCAGTAAGCTCGTAACCCGATCAAAAAAGGAGATCAGATTTGTCTGGCAAGATTTATTCTTGGTAAATCCATGCTGGGTTGTTTTGATCATGGAGTACTTGTCTAGATGTGCACAAATTGTGTGTTTTATGATTTGCTCTAATATCTTGCCCGGGATTGAAGTCCAACTGACTGGTCTATAATTTCCCGGGTCTTCTTTTTTCCCCTTCTTAAAAATTGGGACTACATTTGCCCTCTTCCAGTCCAGTGGCACTTCTCCACTCCTCAAGGATTTCTCAAAGATGATCGACAGAGGCTCTGCAAGGACATCTGCAAGTTCCTTCAGAACTCTAGGATGCAGCTCATCCGGTCCAAATGACTTGAATTCATTTAGGCCAGTTAAGTGGTTTCGAACCAGTTCTCTGTCAATCTTAATCTGCTGTTCTGCACCATCCATGTTTTCATTACCTCTTTGGGGATGTAAACACATCCCCGAATCAGTCAATGATCCCGCACCCCCATTTGCACAGCCCTCCTTCTGTGAATAGACGGATGCAAAGTAGGAGTTGAGCAGCTCCGCCTTCTGCTGGTTTCCAGACACCTGTTGTCCATCCTTGTCCAAGAGCAGCCCCACCCCCTCCTCTCTCCTCCTGTTCCTCTGGGCATATCTAAAGAAGCTCTTTTTGTTATCTTTGACTCCCCTGGCCAGCCTCAGCTCATACTGAGCTTTAGCATCCCTGACCCCCTCCCTACATGACCGGGCTACCTGCCTGTACTCCTCTCTGGTGATCTTTCCAGTCTTCCACTCCCTATACTTCTCTTTCTTTAACTTCAGCTGATCCCCAAGTTGCCTGTGGAGCCAACCTGGTTTTTTCAGCATTTTCCCCCCTTTCTTTTTTATTGGAATTGTTTCTGACTGTGCTTGTAGAAGCTGCCTCTTAAGGAGCTCCCACCCATCTTGGGCCCCTTTCCCCATTAGATCATCAACCCATGGGATCCCACCTATGACTCCTCTAAGCCTGTTGAAATCAGCTTTCCTGAAATCCAACATATAAGTTTCACTCTGCACTCTTTTTATTTCCCACATTATTCTAAATTCCAGCAGCTCATGATCGCTTTCCCCTAAAGTTCCCACTATGTTGACCTGATCAACCAGTTCTTCAAGATTTGTTAAGATCAGGTCAAGGATGGCCCCTCCCCTTGTTGTTTCCTCCACTTTCTGGACCATGAAGTTATCTTCCAGGCCCATCAGGAATCTACTGGAGCTTCCATGTTTGGCTGAGTTTGTCTCCCAGCAAATGTCTGGGTAGTTAAAGTCCCCCATTACTACTACCTCATATTTCCTTGCAATGCCTGCCAGTTGCTCCAAGAAGACATCGTCTACTCCTTCTCCTTGACCTGGCGGTCTATAGTAGACGCCCACCACAATGTTTTGTTTTTTATTTTCCCCCCTTACTTTTACCCAAACACACTCCACAGGGATATCCGGACCACTCTCCTGGATTTCAGAGCAAGTATATATGTTCTTGACATATAATGCTACTCCACCTCCCCTTTTGCCACTTCTGTTCCTCCGGAACAGCTGATAGCCTTCCAATTGTGTGTTCCAGTCATGGGAGTCGTCCCACCAAGTTTCAGTTATTCCTGAAATCCTCTGGAAATTTCAGCTGGTACAAAATGCAACTTTTGAGGTGTCCAGCTGTATGATCACACAAATCAGTATATTTTCAGGCATAATTTAAAGTGCTGGCAATGCCCTTTAAAGTTCAAGCCCCAAATAAATGAAGGTCTAACTTCTCTCACTTAAGCCTGCCCATCCTGCTATACTTTTTAGAGATACTCTCTTACGTGTCATTTCCTACAGAAGTGTAGTTAGCAACCCACGAGAAAGCCATCTTGGCTACTGCTTTCATCTAGTGAAACTCCCATTTAAGGCTCAGCCTCTGTCATTGTTGTTCTTGCAGCACCAGCTGCACACCTACCTTTTTCAGCAGGCATCTGTATCATTATTATGTCTATTGTTTCATCCTTCCCTTCCACTAGTTGCATCTCTGCTTTGATTCTAAGTTATTATTGTAATTGTTTTCATTGGCTGTATAATTTGTTATATTTTTGTACTGCAAGCTGCCGTGAACCTGAAGAACAGGTGCAAGACAAAATATTGCTTTTCATATAAATATTCAAAATATGGCTAGTGGATGATACTCTGATGAAAGCACAGTTGTTTTAGGCTGCGATCCTAACCTCCGCGTAAACTTGCCAAAGCCTTGGCATAAGTCCTGTGCTAGCCTCAGGGTGTCAACAAAAATGCAGTAAAACACTTCTGCCCAACTCCTGGGGGCGTTAGGCCAATGGACAGGCAAACGCCAACCTCCCCACACCATCAAGGAAAGATACGCCAGATGAGTTATGCTGGCCTAAATTTCTTAGGATTGCACCCTTAGTAGCTATTGCAAGGGGAATATGGTGGGACTGGGTTATTTGCAGAATGGCAATGTGTAATCTAAAGTTTTCAAGTGTGGCTGGAAGCAGGCATTGATACATTTCACCCATAACACCAAATTGTGGTTTGATATTTTGGAGTACTCTAATGAACCTACAAGTGCATTCCTTTTCTCATCTCATAGATAACTATCTTAGCTTCCTAGTTTTTCAAGTCATCAAAACAATGGTCAGCACCAGTGATGGGCTTCAAAGAAATTAAGAACCGGTTCTCTGTCCATCTGGCAGCCACTTTTAAATGGCTATTTTTAAACTTTATATGTACTGTCTCTTGTTAAGAACCGGTTCTATAGAATAGATGCGAATCTGCTGGTGCCCACCACTGGTCAGCACCTTGCCTGATGAACCATAAACTGAAACTATCAGTTGGAATGGATTTGTGAGCTTTGATTTGCAAGCTGGTGCTAACTATGCTTTGTTATTTCCAACATGAAGGCATATTATGATTAGGATAAACTAGGAAATGGAGGTGGTCACCTGCAGGAGTAAGAGGAAGGAAGATGAAAAGGTAGCATGACCTCCTGCACTGGATGGCACAAATCCAAGTGACATCACTACTGTCATCTCTGACACACACACACACACACACACACACTCAGACAGCAAACCTAACTCTGGAGTATGGGCAAGGCAACTCAGAGGGAAAGGAACAAAAATTATTTACCTTAAGAAAGGCACTGTGACCATACTGCCCCAACTACAGGAAACAGCACATGCCCCACTGGCACAGCTATGCCAGTGCAGGAAGATTGGTTAGGATTGCATTCTCAATTTCAATACACAGATGTTAGCTTAATTTGTTAATCTGTTAATGTCGATACTTTTTTAAAAAAAATATTTCTTTTAAAAAACTTTTTGCTTGCAAAGAAGCAGTATTGCTGCATTGCGAACATGCAAGCCAAGCAGGTAGGCCAAAGATCAACACAGCTTCACATAAAATATGGAATTATATCCTGATCAGGATGTTGCAAAAAAGCGCCAGAGGATGTGTATCCATAGCCCATAAAAAACAGTTTATTTGAAAATATTTTACATTTTATTAAAGTGCCCCAGACAGGATATAAGCACTATAAACTTTCCACTGCAAATGAACATTGCTGGCATTCTGCTCTCTTAAATTATGACTCTTCTAAAGCCTGACTAATTCCTGCACCATTTAGTTTGCCAAGGGAAGGCTGTGCAGTTTCAAAATCATTCAGGGATATTTCTGGGAAGATGGAAGGAGAAAGGTGTAACCCACAAAAAGCTGCATATACTATACACACTTGTATGCACAATGTGTGCTTTGATGGGTATAAGCCTTTTGTCTCTGCAAAAAGTTCTCCCCTGCAAGTGTGTAGAACAATTTTATACTTGTCAAATAACATATTAGGTATCATATTATAAATGAACTGTTAGTTATTCTAGCCTCCCGAAAGCTTTTGCCTGGTGCAATTGCTACCCCTTGCACCCACTTAACTCTGCCAGTGGTTGGAAGGTGTAAGTGGCAATGGCAAGGAGCATCTCATATAAATCATGTGCTTCATATTTGTTAAACTGAAAGGCCAAAGACACAAGATGCAAAAAACAGGGGTTTTTTTTGCATGCATAGGTTGTCTGAGCCAAAAGAAAGAAGCAGAAACGTGCTGCTCAGGCCACATTGACAGAGCCGTGCTCAGCAGCTGCAAACATCCCAGGATAACAGGATTACACCATGTGCTCCGAAGTTATGTAGTAGTTCAGCAGGTCAGGCCATTTCCTGGGCCACTCAAGTTAACATCCTGCTGACTTTCTCTCTGGGTCTGTTTCAAGACATGTCTTCATAGACAGGCAGCCAAATCCTTTCAGCATCTATCAAATGTCACTCCTGGGTCTTAACAAGAACAGGGGAAAGACTTGGATTCACCTGATGCCACTAATCGGAACTGTTCCTGAGCTGTGAAAAGTCCTGCACCACACCAAGCCAATCATTTCATCCAGTCATTTCTGTGGCTCCTCTGTTTTTGGTTCAGTTTCATTCACCAGTGACAGCAAACAATCTGACGTTGTGCAACAAACTTTTCTTTTTTGGTGAAAATTGCTGTGCGTCTGGGGTGACCACGCATTGCTCATTCACATCTGAACCACAAGTGAGTCTTACCAACTTTCTCCATATATGTGGCAATAAAGCCATGCTCTCCATAACATGCCATTGAGAGAGCCCTGTTTATGCCACATCTCTTGTTTTATTTTGTCACCGGCTTTTGTGGGCTTTTCACTGTCTCTCTCCTTTGATGCAGAAAGGTCAAGGCAAGACTGATGTCACCATAGACATCAGCAGTTTTATAACAACCACAAGTGCAACATTACATTAAGCTGTCTTGGTTCTTTTAGTATTTCCGGCCTGACTGAAAACTGATAGATTGCTCATACTAGTATGACATACTGGACTAGACGGTTGGACTTGGACAGACAAGATCTAGCCTCAGTCCTCAAAAAACAGGATGCATAGTAGCCTTGTGCGAGTTACTATCTGCATTGTTTCCCATGTATTCCTGTGGGTCCTTTTTCTCATCAGCTCTGCAAGTACCATAACATGGAAGACTGATGGGACCGTGCCTTCATGTGCATGGTTTTACATGCTGTACTGAGTATACAAAGTGTTGAATCTCCAATCATTCCACTGAAGATGAATAACAAAGCCCAAAGAAATGAATGAACTTTGCATGGCAAATGCTTAATTATGAGACTGAAATTAGAAAGTGAATTAACATGCTGAGAAAGTGAATTAACACGCTAACACCTTCCTGGGAGTAAGACCCATTAAAAAAAATTGTGCTTACCTTTGAGTAGACATGGTTAGGATTGTGCTTTCTATCTAATGTGGTGTGTAATGTATTGCTTGCTGCAGTGTTGCAACACCCTAGTGTTGATGTCGGCAAGTATTGGAGACAGAGATGTCTCCTTCATGTTGCTTCCCCCTGAAGGCTCCAATAGGAGGGAGGGGGAACTTTCATGGCAAGTTTTGGAGGTGTTTTGGTGCAGCACATACAGCTTCACCCTTAGCTCCACTACTGATTAGTGTAAGGTTGCCATAATTCTCTTCCACAAATTTGGGACTGGACCTTCTGTCCCATTTGCCAGTATGTGAACACAATCTCCCAAAATTGGGATTGTCCCCGTTTTGGGGGACATATGAGCAACCCTAGATGTGTGCAGCTCTGTTCATCCATTTGGGGAGAGTCTTTATAATAGTTGTTCTGCAACTGCAGCTATTCTTGGTATACTAGGTTTCAAAACAGAGGCCACAGATAAGGTGATTTATGCACTGAAACAACCTCTTAGTCATCCTAGTGACTTAAACTACAGCCACTTGCAAGTTTCAGTACACACCGTCCAAGCATAACACCTCCTACTAATGTAATTGTCAAAAGGGAGCCCAAAATAATACTTGATCAACACCCATAGATACCTATGGAACTACATATAGGTCCCTGCGAGATGAGGTCACTAAACAAATGTTATAACTTTTAGTATTTGGGACATAACTATGATCTCAACAACAGCTGTGGGGTGAAACAAGCAATAAGACAATCTGGCATAGTTTGGCAGTTTGGGTGGTTCAACCTATAAATTTCCAAATTTGCGGTAATCACAAATAAAAGAAGGGTCACAGAGATGACCACGCAGCTACCCTATGACAATGTCTCTTTATAACCCTCTGGTTAAAAAGAATCCAGCTGTTCACTGGAACTAGTAAATTATGCTTTGACTTATACAGGCCAAACTAGTAAATTATGACTTGGCTTATTTAGGCCAAATGGGACAGAATTTATTTAATTGTTCAGTTTAAATCAAAACATATTCCTGTTATTGAAGTTCAGGCTCTGCACTTTTAACTTACTAATAAATTGTCTTAGACCATCTTTTTTTCTTTCACCCTAGATTATCATAGTCATATGGAATATGTACTTGAGATCTAACATTTTCTATAAGTTATGACATTTTGTAACTATCTGTGGTAAGAAAATATACAGTTAGAGCACAATTCTAACCATGTCTACTCAAAAGTAAGCTCCATTGTGTTTCATGGGTCTTACTCCTAGGAAAATGTCTTTAGGATTGCAGCCTTAGTCCTTAACCTTGTGGTATTTTTACTGGAATATGGAAATATCTGTATATATTGTTAAATTAGGAATTGATGCCACTACCTTGATTTGTTTACTAATACCCTGTGGAGAGTCTTAATTAATGAGTCATTTGGGATACATTTGAATCTGGAAATGGAAAACTTATCAGAGGCTCAAAATACCCTCTCACCTGAAATGGAATTATTGTTGATTGTTTTTATTATTTACAAATCAAATATATGTTTAAATTTCTATCAAACTGTTCACCCTGAAATATTAATCTGAAACAGATGGTTAGATATTTAGATAAACTAGATGATACAGTATACAACTTATACATGTTTGGTGTACATAAAAATGTGGACTGATTATGTTTAAGTCATTGCTTATAGTAATAATTGGAATTTATATGGAATTGTTTATTTTTATGCTTATATTTGATTGTATGTCATTTCTTCAGGTTTGTTGAATGCCAGAAGAATAAATAGCTCAATGAACTTAAAAAAATTTGATTTACTTTAATTAATTTTAACATGATTTTAATCCTATTGATTCTTTTGATTAATGTTAACCAGCTAACTGCTGTTTTGTCCAGTGAAAATTGGTGTAGGTAGACCCTGAGGTTCCATTCTTGGAACTCACAACAGATGCCAAATTTTAGGGTCCAATGAGCTCCATGAGTTATGTCTATATCTGTTCTGAAGCCTATGGATGCCTCATCCAGCCTCCGTTAGCCTCAGAATGGCCATTGAAGGTCCTAGAAGGGTCCTTCCATCAGGTCATCAGACTTTTTGATGGAAGAACAGCTAGACTGAGATGCAATATCACCTTAAGTCAGTGAACTTGCTGAAGGTATTATGAAAAAGAAATTAATCGGGATTAACCATATGTGAGACAATCATAATTAATCTATAACATTAATTTCAGTGGGATGAAGGGACCAATCCAAGCCATGATGTGTGTGTATAGCTAGATATAGGCAACCTCAAAATGCCAGATGCAAGTATCTTGTTGTCATGTGTGTTTCCTGGTGAGCTTCTGTGAGATATAGGAAGCAGGACTAGATGGTCCTTTGGCCTGATCCAGGACAAATGGAGGCTCTTCTTACAGGGTGACCATACAGAATGGAGGAAAGAGTGCCTCTGCCTTTAAGAATTGTACAGAAGGGGGAATTTAGGAAGGTGCTGCTTTTTAAACCCTTCTATTTTGAGCTAAAGCTGCAGGAACCATTTTTGATGGTGTAACTGCCTCACGTAGTATTGGGCTGCCAGCCACCAATAGAGCCCAAATGTATTTTGTGTGAAAATGTAGCATTTCTTAATTCATATCTTAACCATTTGGGCTAAGTTCTCAGCTGGGATGAGTCATCAGTCAGTTGGAGCCCAATCCTAGGCATGTCTACTGACAATGGGGATTACTCATTGGATGCGTGCCATGCGTGCATTGGATTGTGCTCTCCGTCATCAGTGTCTGCAGTAGCAGAGCTATTTGTGCCTTCAAACCAGTGAGTTCCAATCATTTTCTGATATCCAATCATAGAACTGACTCTTAGAATCTAATGCAAATACATTTCTGATATTGCTAAGGAATACTTTTTGAAGCACTAATCCCAAACAGGGTGACCAATGACCAGAAAAACCTGGATTTGTCCAGATTTTTAGCCTCCTGTCCAGGTGTCCTACATTTTGACATCATTGTCCTACATTTTGGCTTCATTTTGAAACTTTGTGATAGTGCACAGTACCCCATCATGCCATATGTCGTTGGATTCGTATTGAAGAGCAGAATCCAGTGCAAAAATCAGTTTTGAGATATCTCCTTCCTATCAAACGTTAAGGTCAAAAAACCAAAAAACAAAAACACAAAAAATACATTTTTTTGCAATTTTTTTCAGCAGGTAGGAATTTTGGCCTGGGATTAGGAATTTTGGCCTTGGGGTTCAGGAATTTTGGGTTTGGCATCTGGTCACCCTGATCCCAAAGCACATGACTTTTAATGTCAGACCATTGTGAAAGGTAATCACACAAGGCCTCATAAGATGTGATGTGCAAAATTGAGCAATTTTACAGTCATTTGATTTCAATGGATGAATTAAGTGAAATCAATGGGATTTAGTAATGCTGCCATTTGGTTGTATTGAATTCGACCTCATTTCTTGATGATGGGTGAATTTCACAGCTCTTGATGGATTGGCATAGAAAATAAGACGAGCTACTTTTAAAAAATTAATTCAATTAAGTTATTTCCCAAATGAATCTGGTTTCAGAATCACCACTACCTCCTCCCCTTTCTCCCTTCTCAAGGTCCAGATTTCATAAAATCTCCCAGGTCTTTTTGTTCTAGTGTAGGACCAGTGCACAAGAGAGGAAAAGGAGGGAATCAACCCCTTTCAACTTCCTATGTCACTGCACAACCATCACAGCTCCTGCCCTGGCTCGTTGAGTGCTGGTTAAGACAAGGGACTCTGAGGATTGAAAGCCTGGGTGGGAATCCAAGGAAAGGAAGGATGACGTTTGTAGACTGGATACTTAAAATTCTTTTCCAGCTTGGATTTGAATCAAAGATGGAGAGGAATTCAGAAAACTTATTTGTTCCCCTTTTCTCTGATGTGAGGATTACAAGATCTAGAAGCTTATATCCAGGCCAGAGTACAGTAAGCTAAATAGAACTACATTAAAGAAGCTATGATAATAGAGTAAATAGAATTAATCGTAATTAACTTGGCAAAATCATGCTTTAATTACACCAAGATACATTTATCTTGGATTTAGGCCAAAGATCCTAACAGGCAAAATCCATATTATCCAATTTTGAGTCCAGATGCTTCATTCTGCTACTAAGGATATTTCCAAAAACAGTTGTCACTTTCATTCAGCTTCATCAGAGACTTCATCACAGACAATGTACAGCATGGAGAAATAAAAAAAAGAATCTCTGAGAAAACCAGGCCTCCTTTTATCACCTTCACCAAGTTCTACAAAGTCTGAAGAAGGAACAGTTAGTTTGAAAGGACATTCTGAAAAGGATAGGGAAGCAGCCTTGCTGAATATGTCCGGCATGAAATTGCAGAATATTCCTGAACAACAGCAGTAGTTCTTTTGCAAGCATAGAGAAGGGGCAAGGTGTAGTAGCAGAAGCTCATTCCTAGAGAAGATTACAGAAGACTAATGAAACACAGACCCATATAAAAAAAAATAAAGCAATATGGTTCTACATATATCAAATGCTGTCCCCTTTTCAGTTAATGACCCATTTAGGAGAATATTAAATTCTAGAGAATCACTAGACTGTACCATATTTCAGAAACATTAAGTTCTACAGATCTCACCAGATACATTCTGGTGTTTTGTTTCTTCCTAAACACTAAATTGGCCATGCTGTGAATAGGATTCATTGCAGTGCGGTGAGAAATTGGGGGCACAATCCTAACCAATTTATTCCAGTACAACTCACTCTGTCCACTGAAATTTTCTGAAGAATGGCTCCAGTTGTTAGACTTTTCAAAAGAACAACAGGATTCTCAAAGACTGGATACCAATGTGATCATGACCTGCCTTTTAATAAGGACAGTCTTCATTCCTTTTCTTTTTCTCAGGGAAATTATTCCAATGCCAAATCGTGCTGCAGACAGGACCATCAGGGATGCTTTTGAAATACCCTCAGGGGCCCTGCTTTTACAATAACTGTATGAAATTTACCTGATCTATCCAAAATAAGGATGTAGGGATGCCATTTGCTCATCCTTTGTCCACAACAGGATCGCAATCAGTATGCCAGCATCCATAAGAAGTTACTTTCACCTATGATAGAATCCATTTGCTTGATTTTTTAAAAGCCATTCCTGCATGCACCAGCTCAAATCTTTTTTTACAGGGCCATAGCTAGGAGAAGGGCAGTGGGGGGCGGGCAAGTAAGTTGTCCCCCTCTGAGCAAGCAGCCTGCCCCTCCCAGCATTTTCAAAACATGTCCTGGTTTTGGATGTCCTCAATTTTGATTTTAGTTCCCTGCATGTTCACCCCTCCCTACAAGCAGTCTGGTCCAATCAGGTAAGATCAAGCCCAAGGGGCCATAAGTAATCCCCTTTTGCATTACAAGGGGGAGAACTAAGTCTGCTGGCTGCTGTGTCTTTCTAAGGAAGGGCAAGGAAAATCATGCCCAGCCAACTACAGTATCCAAGAGCCTTCTCTCATCTCTGGTCTTCTGGCATCAGTTAGATATCCTATTCTGGATCATGCAAATAAATTATTACAAAGCTATTGATGTTGGACATGGAGTGGGGAGAAATGTTGCTCATTAAAGAAACCCTGGAGGGTTTCTGTTTTCACTTCAGACATATTTTTAAATTTAATGCTTGCTTGGAGGGGCAAGGAAATCCTTACCTGTTGAGGGACCACATGGCATCATCTGGGGCTGTTTCTTCACTTTTAGAGTTCATTGAATGTTGCATGTGTAGGAGTGCTGGGGAGGAGGAGTGGATATTAAATCCATAAATATATGGATATGGGGATTTTATTGACTTTGAGCACAATCCTAACCATGTCTACTCAAAAGTAAGCTCCACTGTGTTAAATGGGTCTTACTCTCAGAAAACTGTCTTTAGGATTGCAGCCTTTTATATTTTTATACTTACAGTTGTTATATTGTATAGCTATGCACCAGTATAGATACTTGGCATAATTTTACCGCCCCCCCCCCCCCCGCGAAACAAATGTTGCCCCCACTTCTACAATCCTGGCTACAGCCCTGTCTTCCTGAAAATGTACACCTACATACTTTAAAATGTTGCAACCACTGACTTACCACTCAGTTATTTTAAAGAGCAACAAACCCAAACAGAAAAGCAAGTGGTTAAAAAAGAAATGTTTAAAACAATGTCCAGAGGCTGTAGCCAGTCCTCATCTTCTATAAACAAGACCTTGCTGTAATCATTTTAGTCAGGCCACAAGCAAGATTTATCTTTGGTTCTTTTTTTGTAAGATCATTGCACTAAATTAAATGCATCAAGTAATACTTGGAAAAAAGCTAGAAAAATTCTGGATGAAGCCACTGGAAAGGGGAGTGATCCCAGGAAGCACAGAAAAACAGAGTACTTTCGACCTTCAGGAAATTCCTTAAAGAAAGAAGACGAAGGGTCCTACAGTGAAATGATAGACAAAAGTAAACAGGTTCAGGTTTTCTGTATTCAAAATCTCGTCATCTGAAATCTCTCATTTCACTCATCTCTCCACTGCCCAGTACTTCTGGTGATCCACTGGGTGTAGCACCAGAGCTTGCCCAATGCAGTCTTATGCTGGGCTAGCACCATTTTTGGGCTCATGAAAAGGCTGGCAAAATGTGCCTTATGGCACATTTGCAACAGTACACGCTGGCAGTAAGGCAGCATTGGATTGGGCCCTTTGTTGTTAGCAGCCATGCAGAAAATGATGAGAACAAGAGGATGTCACCGTCCATAACCAACAGGAATCTTTTTAGTTAAATGCTATTGCTGGGAGAAATCTGGAATACTTTTTCTCCCACTGTTGTAAATTAATCACAGAATTGAAAGGAACCCATAAGATCATCTAGTCCAACACCTGCCTGTAGCAGGAAATTCTTCCAGAGCATCTCTAGCAGGTGCTTGTCAAGCATTTGCTTTAGATCTCCGGTGAGGAAGAATTCACAGCTTCCCTCGGCAATCTGTTCCACTGCCAAAATGCCCTGACCATTGAAAATGTCTTCCTGATGTCCAACTGGAATCTCCTCTTTTATTGTTTGTTTGTTTATTACACACCACCTTTCTCA
This sequence comes from Cryptoblepharus egeriae, assembly GCA_030015325.1. NCBI lineage: Eukaryota > Metazoa > Chordata > Lepidosauria > Squamata > Scincidae > Cryptoblepharus > Cryptoblepharus egeriae. Next base: position 61,123,555 of record JAREYC010000001.1, on the reverse strand, counting down.
TAGATTCAGGCTAGTAGACATAGGAAACAGGTTGCCGAATGGTGTTTTTACAAGTGTGATTTTATGAGAATTTCATAGAACCCTTCATTACTCCAGATGTTTCTCTTCATTATGTAGCATTGCTCCATTAGCCTACTTGCCCTCTTCTTTAGTGCAAATTTAAAAGGGAACAATGTGCTCCATCTTCATGTGGTCCTTTTCTGGTTTTGTGCCACGAAGTGGAAAGAAAGTGCCACGAAGTGGAAAGAAATGGTGGAGGGGTAGGGGGCTGTTTTTGGAGCAGGTGTGTGCTCACAAGTGCACATGCCCTAGCAAAGGCAGCAGTAGAAAGCCACAAATATCATTAGGTAGTGGACCTGGGTGGTATGTTTAGCAAAATCTCCTGACTTGAAAATCCTGGTTGGTAGCACTTTGTCTGTCTGAAAATGCTTTCAAAATCCAGTAGAGTTTTTTTTTTAGAGTTGCGAACTGATGTTCATTGATATTTTTTTCTGTTAAAAAAATCTTGTTATTCTGTTTCTGTTTTGACTAATGTCAATATATATTTTTTTGCTGTTTGCCACTGGTTACCACTTTAGTGGTAACTAAAGTGGCTGTTTGCCACTATATATATATATAAAGCAGGCCTCCGTCAGTCTTGAAGGACTACGGTATTGTGCTCGGCGCTGCATACGCTGCATACGGAGCACGAAAGCCTGGATTAGATTGTTATGGAGGATATGCTGTTACCCAAGCAGCAAATCCCCCCTCTCCATGCCACTGGATTAGTCCAATGGAAAGGCAGAGCCAATACGATTGGATCCAGCTGGCGTCGCAGAGCTGGACTAAGGACAGGAGCTCACCCTGTCTTGTGGGGCTGACCCGGGTCTTGAACCCTGGCCTGCTAGTTAACAGGCACAGCGTCTTAACCACTTGTGCCACCCACAGCCCTTTTATATTTATATTTATAATCTGAAAAGTCACTTACTGACTGATTCAGATTGACTCACTGACTCATCAACGCCCAGCCAAAACTGCTGGACCTAGAAGCATGGAATTTGGGGAGGGTGTTCCTTCTGTGACATCAACACCCACCAAGAACCAATGTTGAGAAGTTTGATCCTTAAGGGGTGAAATGGAGTGCTACATGTTTTTGTTTTATACTTAAAATGGAAAACTGATCAACATCTAGACAATTTCATGCCTGGTGCCAGATGGACTGGGAGGGATGGGGGTTGGTGCGCATGTGGAGTGTTGCGTTGCGGGAGATGTTGTGCATGGGGGTGATGCGCATGGGGTGATGTGCAATGGGGGAATGGGGTACGGGGCATTTTACTCCCGCAGTGCTGATACATTTTGCTAGTAAATAAATAAATTTACTGTCTGTGTTGCAGAAGAATTGAGGTGTCAAATTAACGGAGGAATGGAAAGCAAGCATAATGGGGCTGTTTATGCAGGACTGGCAACATCTGTATTTCCCTAGTCAAGTCAATTTGGAATCTCAGCAGAGAACATTTCCAAAAGGCGGGTTTTGTGGTTTGGAGACTCCCATGCTGCCTATTCTGCCTGCCAAACTCCTCAGCTATCATGGGCCACAACTCATCATAGCTGCCATCACAGTTCACTGCCACCATATGTGTTGGCATATCCATCCATAAACCAAGGCATACAAGTATAGTAATAGTAACATATAACATCAATACTAATATGATAATGATGGCAAGTAGCAACGCTGGTAAGAGTTAGAGCAGCAGGGGCAGTTCACAGAGGCAAAAAATAGAAGGCATAAGAGGCCACACACACTTCAGTGGATGAGCTCCATACCACCAAAATCTAGGAATCAGGTTCATACATAGCTCATCATTCCCACCTTCTAATGCTTTCTTAGGCCCTTAGTATGCAGTACCCCTTAGGCAATATGTTCCTCTTGGGGGTTCATTCCAGAAACCATTAAAATCCCTGAGAGTGTTGCCATTAACTTCAAGGGGATGTTTGTATTTAAAAGGGACTATATTTATCTATATTTGGGATAACTGTGTTTCCATATTTTTTTTATTACTCCTTCCAAAGATTTAGAGGAAGCAAATGAGAGGAAAGAAAGAAACCTTTGTACCCAGCTGCTAAGACAACTCAGGATATTTTTCCTCCCTTTTTCTTTTTCTAGAGGAGAGTCTGAGTGCAGAAGTTCACAGCTAACATATGCCAGTCCTACTTTCCTCCACCAGACATTCCCAAACACACAAGGACTCCCTTTTCAAAGCCAGTCATCTGGCCCATAAATTTGCAACGTATGTTAATTTAAGAAAACAAATGACCAACTCCCATCTTTCCTCCATGGTATTTTGAAATGGTAAAGAATTAAGGGAGCAATTAAAAGAGAGAGACAGAGAAATAATAATAATATATAATAAGCCATCCTGTGCCCTTCCTTTTGGTTGGGAGGGGGTGGGACCAATTCCAGACCAGACCAGCCCTACAGCTTCAACCTTCTGGTATATTAAGTCTCTCTCAAAGTTAAATTTGTACCATTATAGGATTTGAAATCATCCCTTAGCAAACATGTCACAGTAGGAGTGGGAGCCTGGAAATTAAACATATCCAGGAGATTTTTTTGTTGGGTTTTTTCATTTTTCATGTCTTCACTAACCATTTGCAACCTCTATATATAGAAAGAAAGATTCTATAGTGAAGGAAATACAGGCTCGTTTGCTTTTTAAAAACTTTGATATTTTCCCTCCCCTTTCAACCATGTCAGCTTACCAAATATGATAAAAGACAAAGATTCCTGTCCCTTTCCTGGCCATGTTCTAAAAGAGAGCATTTGAGATGATACAAATGTTCTTGTCTGAATCATGTCTAAAGTATGTTGATCTTCACTCGTGTCTAGACCTAAGGAGAGTTGTAGCTTTACCTGGGGAAAAGAAGTCAGAAAGTGAAGATATTGTTATTTGCAGACAGAATGAGTGTGCCAAGGGTTCTTTGATCAGAGAACATTTGAAGACCACTGGAAGAATGGACTGCTTGGTCATTAACATGGGTACTAGAGTATTGGGTACTGGACAGTTGTGTCCTGGTCAATTCATCTAAGCCAGGTGTGTCCTAACTTTGTGGCAGAAGGGCCACATCACCTAAGTCAGGCGTCTCCCCCCTCCAAATGTTTTACATTTCAAATTTGAATACATGTACATAAATTTAAAGATAGTTTTAAATATATTATAAAGCTTGTCCATGATCCAGATGGAAGGGTCTGGCCGTAGGCCACACCTCAGGCCAGGGTTTAGACACCCCTGATCTAAACCATTGTCATCCCTGGACATTTGTGTCTGAATGTTTGCAAAACCTCCACATTATCTATATATATATAAGAGAAAAGTCACTGACTGACTGACTGACTGACTCACTCACTCATCACCGCCCTGCCAAAAACGGTGGGCCTAGAAGCGTGAAAGTTGGGGTGGGTGTTCCTTCCGTGTTGGAGGGGTGCACTAAGAATTGGTTTTCGGAAATTCCAACTGGAAGGGGGTGAAAAGGGGCACAACGAGTTTTCCTCCCTATACTTTGCATTGAGAATTGCTGACTCATTCATCAAGAGAATTGATGAATTCTCAGGAGAATTGATGCTGGGCCTAGAAGCATGGAATTCTGGGAGTTCCTTCTGTCACCCGAACTCCCATCAAGAACCCATGTGGAGAAATTTAACCCTTCAGGGGCTGAAAAGGGGTCAACGTGTTTCTGTCCTATACTTAACATGGGAGACTGAATAACCTCCTGCCAATTTGGTGCTCAGTGCCTGGTGCACTGGGAGGATGTTATTAGGAGGAATAGGTTGCACTGTGGAAGATGCTGCGCATGGGAGTTGATGTGCAAGGGGGAAGTTGCGCATGGGGGGAAGTTGCAAATGGGGAAGTTGTGCATGGGGGGTTGATGCGCATGGGGGAACTTGCGCATGGGGGGTTGATGCGCATAGGGGAAGTTGCGCATGGGGGTTGATGCGCATTGGGGTTGATGCACATTGGGGAAGTTGCGCATTGGGGGTTGATGCGCACGGGCGAAGTTGAGCATGGGGGGTTGATGCGCATGGGGGGAAGTTGTGCATGGGGGGTTGAAGCGCACAGGGGGTTGATGCGCATGGGGGAAGTTGCGCATGGGGGTTGATGTGCATGGGGGATTGATGCGCATGGGGGGTTGATGTGCACGGGCGAAGTTGAGCATGGGGGGTTGATGCGCATGGGGGAAGTTGCGCATGGGGGTTGAAGCGCACGGGGGGTTGATGCGCATGGTGAGAAGTTGCACATGGGGGGTTGATGCGCATTGGGGAAGTTGCGCATGGGGGTTGATGCACATGGGGGAAGTTGCGCATGGGGAAGTTGCGCATGGGGGTTGATGCGCATGGGGGTTGATGCGTACAGGGAGTTGATGTGCATGGGGGAAGTTGCACATGAGGGTTGATGTGCATGGGGAAGTTGCGCATGGGGGGTTGATGTGCATGGGGAAGTTGCGCATGGGGGTTGATGCACATGGGAGGTTGATGCGCATGGGGGAAGTTGCGCATGTGGGGAAGTTGCGCATGTGGGGAAGTTGCGCATGGGGGGTTGATGCACATGGGCGAAGTTGCGCATGTGGGGAATTTGTGCATGGGAGTTGATGTGCATGGGGGGGTTGATGCATATGGGGGATGGAATACAGGAGAATTGGGAATATGGGGGATGGAATACAGGAGAATTGGCAGCCAGAAGCTGCCGCTCCACTGCCCAATGGAGGCCAAATGACTGCAGTGGCATGCACTGCGTATGTCCAAGCCAACATGTCAAGTGTGAGCAAGGTTTGGACATGTGCTGTGCATCTTTGCGCACTGCACCTCAGCTGGCCATTCCGGCTGGCTTCGAGGCAGAGCGGCAGCTTCTGGCAGCTTCTGCCCCAAATGGGCATGCTTCACCCGAATGTCACTCCAGCGCACCACCCTTAGACAGCACGTCACCCAGTGCGGCCTGCACTAGCAGCACCAGTCTGGTGATGCCGCTGACTGGGACACATATATCCAACACACACAAACACACAAAAATGGATGCAAATATCCAATACTGGGCTGCATTTGATTGGGACATAGGACACTATTGTTATATACACGCAATGAACACATGTACAGTATAAACTGTACACATGTACAGTATATCTATATACAATTCACTGGATACATGCACCTTCCTTGCCATATTGTGTTGTGACATAAGTTCAAATTTGTATGAGATCACATGTTGACAGGTGGAACAGATGAGGCACCGGACACTGGAGGAACATGTTCAAGTAAATTCACCACAGTAACTAAGAAGCAACTGAAAAGAGTAACTCAGGCTAAGGTACGAGTCCACAATGGCTTCCTTGCTTTATCTGTGTATCTTTTGCCGTAAGATCTTTTGCATAGCAGCTAATGCCTGCTAGGGCTGTGGACACATAACTGATGACCCATTTAAGTAAGCTGTGTCATCCTTGATCAGCTCCAATTTCTCATCTTGCTTAAACCCACTCATTTTGGACCTATTGGGGAGCAATTGTAGAGGAGTTTGTTTGCACTGTTAAACAATTATCACTTCATTTTCGCTCCCAGAGGTAGGATGAAAGTTCAATATTTACTTTAGAATCAGATAACACTCTTGAATAGTGCCATAAGCTTTAATTTATTTAATAAGCATTAATCACCCTATTAAAATCTCCCTTCTGCCCACTGATTAATCACTGATTATAATCTCCATTATTCCTAGTTCCCAGCTCCATCATTCCCTCTCTGTCCAAAATCTGATGAAAAATAAACTCGGAGATTATTTTTGCTTCCAATTTATATCCAATACTCGCAAGACATTTTGCCCTTGGACTGAAATTAGTATTACTTTCTGTCTAATAATAATAACTTTAGGCTCAGTTACAAAAATGTTAATTGGTTGAATAGCCGTAGTGTTTTCTAATTTAGTTTAACTAAAAGATGTCTTGCAGCTCCCTAAGAAGCAGTCTCAGTCTAGATACTCATTTTTAATACTGTAGCTATCTAATGATCATTCATACGTGTGTATGCAGTCAGCAGCTGTTGCTTGTATAGTGGTTCCTTGGTTTACAAGCATAATTCGTTCCAGAAGCATGCATGTGATCCAAAATGTTTGTACATATATCAAAGCCATTTTTCTATAAGAAATAATGGAAACTCAGACGATTCATTCCACAACCCAAAAATCTATATATATAAAAGAGAAAAGTCACTGACTGACTGACTTTCTGACTGACTCATCAACGCCCTGCCAAAACTGCTGGGCCTAGAAGCGTGAAATTTGGGGTGGGTGTTCCTTCTGTGATGGAAGGGTGCACTAAGAACCGGTTCTCGGAAATTCCAACAGGAAGGGGGTGAAAAGGGGCGCAACACGTTTTCCTCCCTATACTTTGCATTGAAGAATTGATGACTCATCAACATTCCACCCCAACTGCTGGGCCTGAAGCATGGAATTCTGGGAGTTCCTTCTGTCACCTGAACTCCCACCAAGAACCATCTGGAGAAATTTAACCCTTCAGGGGCTCAAAAGGGGGCAACGTGTTTTTGTCCTATACTTAACATGGGAGACTGAACAACATCCCGCCAATTTGGTGCTCGGTGCCTGGTGCACTGGGGGATGTTGTTCGGAGGAAGAGGTTGCACTGGCGAGGATGCTGCACATGGGGGAAAGTTGCGCATGGGGGAAAGTTGCGCATGGGGGGATGATGCGCATGGGGGATGATGCACATGGGGGATGATGCGCATAGGGGAATTTGTGCATGGGGGAAAATTGCACATGGGGGTTGATGCACATGGGGGACTGATACAGATGGGTGATGTTGCATATGAGGAGTTCAGGCACATGGGGGGATGATCCACATGGTGGAAGCTGTGCATGGGGAACTGATGCGCATGGGGTTTGATGTACATGGAGGGAAGTTGTGCCTGGGGAAGTTGCGCCTGGAGGAAAGTTGCGCAAGGGGGGATGATGCGCATGGGGAAAGTTGCGCATGGGGAAAGTTGCACATGGGTGAATGTTGTGCATGGGGGATGTTGCACATGGGGGATGTTGCGCATGGGGTGTTTATGCGCATGGGATGTTTATGCGCCATGGGGGGATGGCGTATGGGGAAATGTTACTTCCGCAGCGTGGGTACGCTTTTTGCTATTATTCATATAAAAATTATTACAATACAGTAATATAATACAAAATAATAAAGAAAATACAAAATAGAAAGGAAAATAAAAGAAATTAACCTGCACATATGCTGCAATCCTAACTTCCACTTAGGTTGGCCTGAGCACCAGCATATGTCCTGTGCTGATCTGGGGGTGTCACAAAAGTGCTGTAAGGGGGCTAGAGGGGTTAGGCCAATGCATAGACATAAGCCAACCTGCCCACAACATCACAGATAGGCCAGGTGAGTTAGGTTGGCCTAACTTTCTTAGCATTGCACCCTTTCTTTCTTAGCATTGCACCCTTACTTAGCATGGCTAACTTTCTTTGCATTGCACCCTTACTGTCTCAGGTCTCTCAGGCTGCAATCTGCCCTCCTTATACAGGAATGAGACCCATTTATTATAACAGGGCTTACTTTAGAGTAAACATATTAAGGCTAGGGCTGCAATCCTAAAGACACTTTCCTGGGAGTAATATCCATTGAACACAATAAGGCTTACTTTTGAATAGATATTGTTAAGATTGAACTCTAGGTCTCTCAGGATCCTTTCCTTTGCACAACATACTCAGGAGTAAGCCCCACTGATTTTAATTGGGCTTACTTTAGAGTAGACATGCAAGGCTAGGTCTCTCAGGCTCCTTTTCATTGCTGCCTTACACAGATATCAGCCCCACTCAGTGGTGTAACTGGGAACATGCAGGGGATGCATTTGCACTGGGCTACAAGCTTTAGGGGGCTACAAGCTGAGCTTAACACTAGTGACTAAAATTGTGAAAAATGGAGTATGTATGAATGATTATATGTCATGTTGTATATCGCTGGAAAGGTAATTTTATGCAGAATGCAATGAAACACACTGAACTGGAGTATCTACATTCTATCAAATGCTATGGCCTATTAACCAGAAAATAAAAACAAAAAAGCCTACAGAAGAAAAGTGGATTTTCTTAACTCAAACTTTGCCATATTACTGATGGTTTTGAGAGCCAATGAGATGTTATTCTGATACTCTATGGAACTAATAAGGTGTTAATATGAATCAGTTCTAAGTACATTTATCAAATACGGTACATATATCATAATACAGTTACCTATGCTTACTGGTATACAGGCACATCTAAGTGGTGCTCCTGTTCTATTTATCAAGAAAAGAATAACCATTCCACTTTGCCCCAATATAGTTTCCCTAACCAATAACGGACACAATTTTCTTTTTCTTTTTTTGGTTGTATGTTGTTGTTGCAGGGCAGGTGGGGGCCAACAAAATCTTCTTCAACTCCAGATAGCAAACAGGTACTTTAGCAATGCCACCAGCAGAGCAAATGGTGGTGAACTGCTGAGGAGGAGGAGCAGGTTTTCCTCAATTTTCTTTTAAAAAATACCTGGGATGACATCACTGCTGGTTGTGACATCACTTCTGGGGCTACCTTTTGAGCTTTGCACCAGGCTATATGATCATTAGCTACGCCATTGACTCCACTGAATATTATACGGCTTCCTTTGGAGTAGACATGCATAGGCTGTTCTCTGTCAGGAGACACTGAGCAAGTGCTGGTGGAGTTTCAAGGACTATTTTATCATTTGTTTATCAAGACAATGCTTGTATATCCAGTTAAAATTATTAGAATGTTGGCTTGTCTTGCAGAACACTCACTGCAAGTTACTTTCAATCCAAGGTTTTATTGTACAATATAACAACATTCATCAGTAAAATACATCTCAAGCATCTCAATTCCCTTTTTGCCTCCTCTCTCCATGGCTAGCCCCAAAGCCCTCTTCAATTGCCCTTTTGCCACCTTTCTCCTCAATTGGCTTCCTGGCCTCTTTCAACCTGGCCTGTTATCTGTCCCACAGAAGTTACAAATGACAGCTGAAAACCCTCAGCCTTCTCTGCCCCAAGTACATGTGGTTATAGAACCATCTATCTTCTCTGTCACAGAGACAGATGGGAATAGAACCCTCAGTCTTTTTCACAGTGACGTGTGGGAATAGAACCCGCAGCCTGCTTGATTGACATGGAAAATACGGACACCTCACACACAGGTCAAGGCTTTTATGTAGATATAGTTCACACAAACTAGATAAGGCTATTTATGCACACAGATCACTTGATTTCCTCATCACTGTTAGCTCTCAGTGACTCACACATGGCCATTTTCTGTTGTTCAGTATCTGCATGAGATGGCAACATTTATAATTTTATTTCCTTAACAAACAAAGTAAGCAGAAGCCTGGCCTTCCTGATAAGGAACCGAAAGACAAAATATGTGTAATATTACATCAGTGAACAGATGGCATCCAGTGACGGTTGGCTGTGTGCTGAGAAAAAAAAAGCTGGCCATTTTGAATGGAAAATGTCCCAACAAAAAGGAATGCATTTATTTCATTACAAGCCAGCGTTTATAGCATGCCTTTCCCAGGGCTGCTTCTATGATCCTGATTTTCGAAAAGCTGTTCAAAACAGAAAAGAGTAGGAAAAGGAAATGTGTGCATTTTGTGACATTTTCAATGCATACCAAGAACAGCTGTAATAAGCAGGCAGAACCATTGCATTTCTGAATTTTTTTGGAGCATGTGGACTCCGATCATTGCTTTACATCTACAAAATATTTGTGTTTATAAAGATCTCCCTTGCTATAACTCATTGGCCCTACAATCCAGAGTAACTACGGGAGCACGTAAGAGACATTACGTGTACCCTTAGTTACTGCACTACCTAGTGAAAACCTATGGGAAATTCATATTGCAATCCAGAGCAAATTGTTCTTACACCGGAGCAAGGACTCCACGTAGTTACTCTGGATTGCGCCCTTAGGCTACAATCCTGAAATGCACTTGGGCCAGCCTATCTGTTGTGCCAGCCTATTGAATGACAGGCCAGCCTAGCTGCATCATAAAAGTGCTGGTGCGAATTCTGGACTAGCGCAAGACAGATGGACCTGCACCGGCCTAGCAGTGCTACCCTAGGCATCACAGCAGGAGCATACCACGAGCATGTTTGGCATGGTCTAGGACAGCACAGTTAAGCTGTATCCACACCCTATTTCCAGGGCAGACCTGCCCTCCTCCAGCTCCTCTTAGGCCACCTCAGGAGCAGGCACAAATCTGAGTAAACCCATTGAAGCCCAAGATAAACCAAAGTAAAAAATGGAAGTGAAAGAAAAAGTTCCAAGTCCTAGGCTGACCTAAGCACAACTCTGGCCTGTTGAACTCAGGATATGCCCCAACTCCAGCAGCCCACTCCAGCAGCCAATCCCCTTGCACCCCCATACACTACAGGAACTGAACCACATGACAACCATGGATGTGGGATCGTACCTTTTCTTTGGTCCTGTCCAGTGGTGGGCTCCAGCAGGTTCGCACCTACTCTATAGAACCGGTTGTTAACGAGAGATAGTACATATAAAGTTTAAAAATAGCCATTTAAAAGTGGCTGCCAGATGGACAGAGAACCGGTTGTTAATTTATTTGAAGCCCATCACTGGTCCTGTCCCCGTTTATCTTGGGTGCTCTATATTTGGTGGGTGTTGCTCTCTTCCTTTTGCAGTTCTGGAATCTGGTCCCACATACAGCCATGTCCTTTCTTTCCATCATGCTGTAGCTGTGACGATTACCAGAGACTCCTGGGCTTCCTCACATGGCAAGCAGCGTGCAGGCACCACAGCCGTTCCATGTTCAGGACTCCTTGGGAGCAAGCCCTCCATAGATGCCACTTACTTGGCCCTCAGCAGCAGTTTGGCCAGCCTAGCGGTCTCTGAGTCCTGTGGATTTGGCATAAGTATAAGCTCAGGATACTTCTGGTGGTGGGCTTCAAGGGGTTCTCACAGGTTCTATAGAACCTTTGATAATGAGCTCCTGGTTCTGACAACTGGTTACTAATGGGACATAGAACCTGTTGTTCATTTATTTGAATCCCATCACTGGATACATCTACTTTAAGCTGCCATAACTAGGCCATTTTCTCTCGGATAAGTTGGGATTGCACCTAGTCCTGTTGCATTGCTTTATTTACTGATGATCAGTTCTGAGAGTTGCTATCTCCTTGATAGATGTTTATTGGGGAAGATCTCTGATCACTCTTTATATACATAAAACAGGACACCATGCATCGCCTGTCCTCCTCAATTGTGTAAGATGCCAGTTGTGCGCATGCGCTTGTATCTTGAACTGAAATGTCAAGTAAAGTTTAACTGCTGTGTTCTTGTCTCCTTGCAAGTCTGACAGACTGAATACTATGGTTCAAGGTTACCATCTGATTTAGGGTTTGCCATAATTCTCTTCCACAAAAATGGAACAGGACCCCCTGTCAAACTTGCCAGTTTGTGAATGCAATCCCTAAAAACTGGGACTGTCCTGGTTTTCCAGGACATATGGCAACCCTAATCTGTTTACTAGATCCAATCCTGACCCTGCTATTGCCCAGTCCTATTAACTGCTAGTGGCACCAATCCAGTCAAACAGACAGAGTAATGCTGCATCCAAAATAGGGTAGGCAATCAGACGGCCAACCAGCATGGTGTTGTGGTAAGGGAAGATCTGGGTTCAAATCGCTTCTTGGTCATGAAGCTTTCTGTGTGACTTTGGATCAATCATTCAGTATCAGCCTCACCCACCTCTCAGGGTTGTTATGAAGAAGCAAGAGGGGAGAAATTAAAGCTTTGTAAACCACCTTGGGCATTTTGCGTATAAATAAATAAACAAATAAAAACAAACAAACATTTAAATTTTTTCTGTCCCTTTCCTTTCTGTCAACTGCCAGACTGCTGGTGGATCTCCTGAGGCCTACCCCTGCCATTTTGCTGGTGTAAATCTGAGGAAAGAAAAGGAATAGAGCAGTCTAGGAAATTGGAGATATGATACTGGCACATACTAGTGCCACTGAGATCCACATCCTCCTTCTATAACATGCTTCTGCTGCCACCTTACCAGCAGCAGTGGAGGCTGCAGGAACTACAGCTGAAAGTCCAGTAATGGAGGCAGTGTTAGCACCCAATGTGTATTGACCTTTAGTAAAAGTACTTGAACCATGGTGATACAACCACAATGAATGTTTGAGGCTCATGCATACCTGTACTGATCTCATTCATCATCTACCTCCAAACTACTACAGTTATCTCAAGCAGCCTCACTTCTTTCAAACTTTCTCCCAAACTTTCCCTTTTTGCTTTCTTCCAACATCGTAGTCTTCTTTTGCAAAAAGAAAATCTGTAGGGAAAGCTGTTATCTTTTCGATATCATGCTTTGGATATCATGCTTTTCTCTTGGAAAAGACTCCGAGCAATGGGAATAAACAGCAGTGTACTTAAAAGCAAATTGCCTTCAGCTTTCCAACTCACTGTGGTTTGATTCTGTGCCGGGCATACCATGGATTGGCCTCAAATTAATCTACTGAAAATTTTAAGAGTTTTTTTTAATCTGTAGCTTTCTCTGCTCCACTTCCTTTTTATGATCAAGGCTCTCTGTTGGTGTTGCATCCATAAATAATGCAGAAATAGTAACAACTGGAAGCAAAAGCATTTTTAAAAAAGTTCAGGCATTGTCCTGTCAACTTATTTCTTGAGATGGTAGATTGAAAAAACTGGATCCTGTCTTTAAAAGGCCCAGCAGCCGGTATCATACCCACAGTTCATAATTCATGTGTTTTTTAACTACCTGTTCCTGTCAAAATTCTCATTTTACACAAAAAAGAGACAGTGAAGGTGATAGTGGGATGGATTAGATGAAATATATTTAAAAGAAAGAGAAATCAAGATAATTTTTCCTTGAAAAAAGTGTTAGTGTTCCAAAATAATGGTAAGAGGTTATCAGAAGATAAATGTGAAAATGTAATATTTTTTCCAACACAATAAGAGCAATTGATGCAAGATGTTATGAGGAATGACCCAATGAGTAAACAAATTTGGGCAGAATTTAACTGTTGAGGTAAAAACGTTATTTAATTTTATGCAAAGGATTTATATCCTGTCTTTCCATGCAAATACAAATGCCCAAGATGGCTTACAAAGCTAAACATTTGACAGGGGAGGATACCCTACTTTGTGGACGCAGTTAAGGGACTGTCCATCCATGAGGCCAAGCTTCAAATTGGTAAGAGGTGCTCATCTCGGTCTTCCTAATTGCCTTCACTCTCCTGCTTTCTCTACCAGGATTGGAAAAGAAAGGGGGGTACAGAAAGATATATGAAATGAAAGGGTACAGAAATGATATATAAGTGGAAGGGGGAGTGCTAAGCCAGAACACTGAAGAGTCATAAAAACAGATGCTGATGTTTCATTCAGTAAGGATGGCAGCATTTGGCAATCCTTCTCAAGCATCAAGATGTCTTTGGCCAGCCTTATACACTGGAAGTGGACAGACACAACATGGCATCCTCAGTGCTTCACCTGCTTACACCATCTGTCTATCCTTCCTGGAGGCCAAGGAGCAATGGTCCACCTGCTCCAGGGCTACTACAATTTTGCCTCCACTCCTGCCGTTTTGCTGTTTACAAAATGGCCCTTGTGTTCTACATTCTCCCTTAGTCAATCACATTTTTCATTTCTTGAAAAATTTCAAATTCTTCAACAGTGTTGTGCAACTTCTCATAGTCATAATCAGGCAAATTTATGACATTTTTGCATTATGAAAGCAGCAATGACTGTTGCTATATTTAGGCTGCAATCCAGAGCAAATTCAGCCTGCTCTGACCTAACTGCACTCTCCTAACTATTCTGTATCCAGAGCAGAAAGTTATGCTGAATCCAGAGAGTCAGGAAGCCTGGGCTGCCCTAACTGCTCCAGAGCATGCTAAGTAATTGACACAAGGGGAAGACTTGCTCCTGAGGAGACACCCCTCAGATCACACTGAACAAGGAACAGCTGTGGTGCCTACAGTGGTGACATGACTCTGCACATCACCTGGTGCAGAAGTCTGTGCGTCATCCCTGGGATGCACCCCCCCCACCTGGACTGCACAGTCACCAAAGTTGGCGCCTGCGCAGTTGTTTCTGAAGCCAACTGGCTTCAGAAAGAGTACTGCGCAGGCACCATCTCTGACACCTGCGCAGTACTTTTCTGAAGCCTTTTGGCTTCGGGGGAGACTGTGCAGGTGTCAGAGTTGGTGCCTGTGCAGTACTCTTTCTGAAGCCATTCGGCTGCCGCTCCGCCTCCTGAGTGAGGCCGAATGGCTGTGCAGAGGCGCGGACTTTCTCTGCTCTAAGGAAGTCTCCTCTGAAGCTGTTCGGCATGCTCAGTGTGTTTCTGAGCAGTGCACCTCAGATGGCCGTTCAGGCCAGCTCCTCAGACAAGTGGCAGCTTCTGGCTGCTGCTCCGCCTTGGAGAAGGCCTGAATGGGGGTGCTGACGCCCGGGGCCTGCCAAAGGACAGTCAAACTCCTCCGGCACATCACCCCATACGGAGCGCATCACCCAATGCAGCCCACACCAGCCGCACCAGTCTGGTGACGCCACTGGGTGCCTGCCTTATAAGGAGTCCCTGATGAGATGCCAGTACATTCTACAGTGAATACAAGGGGCTTCTTGGAGTGGCCTGCTGTATCCTGAGGTTTGTGGGCAGCCGTAGTTTGTTCCATATCCTGAGGTTGAGAGGCAGGGGTTGCAGCTAGGCTGGCCAAGAACTCAGATTTTTGGTCAGCACTGCCATTCTTACTCGGGCCTTATCATGGACCCCTATGGGTCTACTCATTACTATACCTGCTCCTGAGGTGGTATAACTCTGAGGGCTGGAAGAGGGCATTTCTGCCTTGGAAACAGGCTCTGGATTCAGAGTAACTGCTCTGCCCTAGGCAATGCTAAACATGCCCTCAACTTGCCTCTCCTGAGCTGCTTAGGCTGCCCCAGTTAGGGCAGAGCAGGTCCACCTCTCTTAGGGCACCCTATCTTGCCTTGCTCTGCCCTAAGCCTCTTCCAGAGTAACTGGGCTGGAGCATCTTGCAGTTGCTCCAACCTAGTGTTAGATAGGGCAACCTAAGGGCTCTTATGTGGACAGATTAGTTGCTCTGGATTGGGCTGCCAGTTTTGCAGCAGAACTCAACAGTTCCTTGACCAAGCTGTGATTATTTTCTGTCCCTCAGCTATAACTGCCACAACTTCTGCAGCTTTTAACCTCTCTGATAAAAGAGATTGACAGCAGGTGAATTTGGATATCCAGAACACTTTTATTTTGGGGATTATGGTTTATGTCGCTGTATAAATAGCTTTGTGAACTCCTGAGTTGAGGGGAAGCCCTTCACAGTCCTCCAAAGACTTTCTAAAACCTTAAAATGTCACTTCTGGTTTTTATGAAGAAAGGGAGAAGAAGCCTCCCAATGGGCTACTGTACTGAGGAGGCTGCACTCAGTCTCTCTGGATGTGCTGCACTCAACCTCCAGATGTGGGGGCAACTGGACCTCCAGAAGGTCCAGGTGGGTCTGATCATGGGTTAAGGGAACCACAGATACTGAAATCTGCAGGTCCTGAATTTGTGGACAATGTGTAGGTCCTACCTGTGCCATGTACTGTACATATGTATTTTTTTTAAATCAGTTGCTAGATCTCATTGTTCACTTGTTAAAATACCAAAGAGAATTTTTTTCCCTTTAAATGTGCAATTATTTTTTCCCCTTGTCCTTGCAGATTCCTTCACCCTCACTGAGATTCAAACAGAAATATTCCCAACAGCTACTGCTTCATTTTAAGAAGACATTAGAATTAATTTAACCAAAAAGAGGGCATGTTGACCTATAACAGGACATTGCAATGTATTTTCAAGTTCCTTGCACCCCATTCCAATGATGAATTTGGTTTACTTTGGTTCTTTTATTCTTTTTAATATGATTGTTAAATATCATGCAAATGAGAATTGACTCTCCATAAATTTCTGGTGCAAACCAGATTGCTGAGCCAATTTCACCAGTTCTTGGCAACCAGTTAAAAACCACAACAAGAAAACAGTAATGTTGGATCTGATCATATGCTCTTGTGGTTCTGTTGATTTCAGAAAGCTGTCAGAGCAACTTCAGTGACAAGAGCTGAAATTCCTTCCTTCCTTCCCACTGATTTTAATTAGATTTCTTTATATTTTGCTCAAACAGACGAACATCATCTGCTGCAATCTTTTGCTGAGCCCAAAGATCACGCTACTTCTGTCACCCAGACAGACTTTCCGGACTTCCTGGTTGTGCTTCTTCAATTAGCACCCCATTAAGCTGCACACCTGCAAGACCTTCCCAGGGCTGTCAGGTTTTGCACCAACTCTCCTGGGAAGGCATTTCTAGACAGCTATGTCTGAGTCCAGTAGTTACATTTCATTTCCCTAATTGACTGCATTTCCATTAGATTTACTTTGCTGTTACTGCTGCTGTTGTTTAATTAAAGAAGAAAACCAGACACCACATTCTGATCCTGTGCAGAACAAATCCCTCTAAAGATGGTGAGTGTATGTGTGAGAGCTGGATTGTGTCTGTCCTGCAAGCAGGCCCAGATTATGCAACAGGTGAAGTTTGGTATCACATCTTGTAAAATAATTCAATGCTGTAAATCAAAGATTGGCAATGTGTTCAGCGCTGAAGGGCTTGACCAGAAATACTTCACAGTTCATTTATGTCAGCTACACATGACTAAGAAGTGGAAAGTGCACAACTATTCACAAAGGACTATTGCCAACGTGTGGCAGCTCATTTTGGGGGAACATATTTATTGTGCATTTTTCACACTTCTCCCCTCCTATCCTTCTTTTAAGGAGATTAGGCTAGCGTACATGGACATTTATCACACTGTATCCTTGCAAAAACTCTGCAAGGTAGGTTCAGTTAAGGGAAAGTAATTTGCCCAGTTCATCATGTACTTCTCTCCCCTTTGGTAAAGCCAACATATTTGGAGAGATGATGAAAAATGGTCAGCAAAACTGAAACTACTTTCCCCTCCTGCTGATTTGCACAAATGTAGATAGTTTGGATTGCTTCAGTGCTAAAATGAACGAATCCAGCTTGCATCCTAGTTCTTGCATGATCCAGGTGTTGCTCATTTGTTTCCACTACAGCATCAGAATGATCATGTTCTTCCATTCAGAACTGAACTCTCTGTTCTTTCCATGGGATATTATTGAGGTGTTATAGAACTGGAGATGACCTGCAAAATGTCACAAATTGAGTGCTTAAAGTAAGTCGCCAAAATGCTGTCTGGTTGAAGGTTTGCAACCTATTGAAACTTTACAATGAGAGACAATGGATGCAATTGACGGAAATGCAATTTTCTATGAAATATGCTTGTACAGTATTGTTCTGTGACATTTCAGCTTATACTCTTATTTAAGAAGTCCTGGTTCTTGTCAGCTACATTATTCATTATTCATACATTACCTTGAAAATGTTTTCAGGACAGCTGAACAATAATTATATTTTGAATATTTTTTTTCTAATTCTAGTGTATAATCTCAGTCATTGCATATAAAATAGGCTTTTAAGATATTTACTTTTACAAATTTGAAATGTTAATGTTTCTACATGAATATCCTTACAATCCCGAGTAACTACGGGAGCACGTAAGAGACATTTACATCAATGTAGTTACAGCACCACCTAGTGAAAACCTATGGGAAAATCATATTGCAACCTAGAGTAAATTGTTCTTATGTCAGAGCAAGGACTCCCCGTAGTTACTCTGGATTGTGCCCTTATATCTTTCTCCCCTCCTCTTTCTACACCAGCACATAACCAGATGGAAACCTTCTACAGTGAACACGTGCCTGTTCATAGTATGCATCTGGACTGACCTGTTCTAGAAAAATGTCCAGCTTAGTAAGGATTCAGCATAATATGGACTCTGCAAACTCGCTCTCCTTCAGTGAAAACTAAAATCAAGATATGCCATATGTATTTTCAGGGAAGAGGAATGGCAAACTTGTGTTTATGCTACACTGTTCACTAAAGCAAAATGCTGAGGTGTGCATGCTGTTGCAAATGACTCTCAGAAAATCAGGAAGCTTTCATGTGAACAGGAAATGTCCTGTTGGAGAAGGCCAATAGCTGTAACTTGCTAAGCAACTTTGCACAATTTGTGATGTCCTGGCCTGAACTCTAGATAGAGTACACAGACTTCCTTGAGCTTGGCCCAATTGTCCCCACTCTTTTAAAACTGAGGTCTTTTGAACTTCAGTCTGATTTCTTTTGGACCTGTCAGTATGTTTGGAAGACTTTATTCCCTGTGTTCCTCCGTCTTCACAGTCCGTGATTAATCTTTATCATTTTGGGTTTACTGTTTCAAAACAACAAATTGATGTAGGGCAATTGCTGAGCAGACTCATGCTAGGTAACTGGGTCATGCCTGTTACCTCCACTTCACCTGCACGTATAACAAAAATTCACAACCCAATCGTATGGACTTTTATTGCTGCCAGAGTGTTCATGTCTTTCCAGTGCTGGGTGCTGCGGAGCAGCCATAAAGCATGCTCCATCAGCATGCCAAATATTTTACCTCTGGTCTGCCCGTAGGAACACCTGAGCCTCCACCTACATGTTGCTGGCCCTCTGGATATCAGGAGAAAAAGGTTAAGCAGACAAGGGGGTACAAAGGATGGGAAAGGCCAGAATAGAATGGACAGGAAGCAAAACTGGATGGAAAATGAGGAATGGAAGATGGGAAGTATGCAGGAACAGGTGGATTCTGTGGCAGTTGCATGTATTCGATCCTCTCACCTGCGACAGCGGCTTGCCTGCTCCATTTCTCGCTTTGGACTTAACAGAAGCAGAAATACTGGCACAGTTCCAAGGATTAAGAGGATTTAAATTCTCATTCTTCTCTGAAGCTTTCTGATCTATCCCAGCCTTCTGGATATGGTGCACCCAATTTTTTGTGGCTCCACTGGCAATGGAAGGGTTGTGGAAAGGATATGAATGGGCTGTAAAATCTCCAGCATGTGCCACTGTAATGTGTAAATATGATGTCCGTAGGAGCCTGCTCATGATTTCCTATATGAACATATCTTCAGTGGAGGCTTGCAACTAGTTTGAACCGTGTCACACCAAACAAGATAGATCCACTCTTTCCCAATTTTGGTGTAAGCCTGCATTGGTTGATCTGGAGGTATGAGTATCATCAATCTCTATCCTTACAATCATGACAGAGTAGATTCCAGGGAGAGAATGATCATTCTGGAACGGATGCTTCCCCTATTCCGCTACCATGTTTGGAAGAAGAAATGAAAGGAGTAGGGAGAGTGCAGTGGCTATAGGTAATGAGCATGTATCCCTGTGCAAAGTTCAAAATGTTGTGATGTGACATCATGCCCAGGCTTTTAAAAAAGAAAATTGGGGGAAAACCTACCTCCTGTCCCCAGTAACTCACCATCCAGTGGTATAGCTAAGGCATCTATCTGCTATCTGGGATAAAAGTAGATTTGGTAGCCCCCTCTCAACAATAAAATGAAATTTAATTAAGTAAATCAATAATTTGCCTCTTATGGATTAGAGCAACTGTGCTGGGGCAAAAAGGGATGGTCATACTTCCTCTGCTAAATATATGACGAGCACCACTTAGAAGTGCCTCCTTACCCAGTTATTAGGGGTAACTGTATTTTGATATATGGAAATGGGATCTGATTCATATACAGTGGTGCCTCACGTAACAAATTTAATTCCATCTGGAGGCATGTTTGTTACGTGAAATGTTCTTTACGTGAAGCGGATTTTCCCATAGGAAATAATGGAAACTCAGATAATCAGTTTCACACTCCAAAAATATTAACTGTTTATAAAAATGATGACAGATCACTGGAATTGAATTCAAAACATGCATTCTACTTGAAGTCTGCTTAGGCTGCAATCCTAAAGACACTTTCCTGGAAGTAAGCCCCATTGAATGCAATGGGGCTTACATCTGGGTAGATGTGGTTAGGAGGCTGCAATCCAAGACACTTTAGAAGTGTCTCCCCACTTTCTCCTTCTCTTCCTCCTGAGCCTCTCTCTCCCCTGCTCTCTTCTGGCTAGCCCTGAGCTGCTTCCTGCTTCTCCACTGCTCTTCTCTCCCTTTGGACACCCAGCCACAGGAGGAGCAGCATGGAAGTGTTGCTTTTGCTATGAACAGATACGCTAGGCAGCTCTGATGCTTTTTAAAAGGGCTGCTGGCCAACGCATCTGCCCCAACTGCCAACGAATGTGTTCTTTACGTGAAGCACAGTTTGTTATGTGAAGCAGAATCCTGGAGAAATTTTTGTTTGTTACGTGAAACATACTTTACGTGAGGCATTTGTTATGTGAGGTGTCACTGTAAATACCTTATTTGTTCCATACTTTGTCATAATTACATCTCATTGGCTCTCAGAGGAATCAGTCCCATGGTTCAGTTTTGAGTTATGAAAATCCACTTCTTGTTCCATATGCAGTTGGTATTTTTATTTCCTGGTTAATTGGCCATAACGTTTGATACAATAGTTTTTCCAATTCAGTTTCTTTCATTGCATTTGGCATTAAATTACCTTTCCAATAATATATGACATGATGGTATTATTGTTCATACATACCCCCATTTTTCACAGTTTTGGTTAGGGTGTCAAGCTCAGCTTGTTGCTCCCTAAAGCTTGCTTCCTGGTGCAACTGCTACCCCCTGTACCCTCTTAGCTATGCCACTGGGAGAGCGTTGACATGCTTGGGGATCACTTATAATAAATATGAGATCTAAAATAATGTTTTCTTTTTTTCACCATTAGATTTTCAACTATCTCTAAAACCATGAAGGCTAGAAGCTTATATCTTAAAACTAGTGGAATGAACCCGCCATAGCGGGAATAAATTTTCAAGAATATTTGTAGGCCCCAGGAATGACTGGTGGGCACTAGGCAGTGGCACTGGGTGATGGTCACAGGTGGGCATTGATATCACTGGGCAATGACAGGCAGCAGGGTATCACCACTACCATGGGGTAGTGGCAGGCAGCAACAGGCACCAGTGGGCATACCTACTAGGTACAATTGGGCAGCACTTGGCACCACTGTGCAGCAGGCAGTGGACACCAACGGGCACCAGTGGGCAGGGGGTAGCAGTGGGCACCACCATACACAGGCATGCCTACTAGGCACCACTGGGCACCAGCAGCCACCACCACGCACCAGTGGGCAGCACATACAAATGGGCAGCAGGCACCACTGGATAACAGTGGACACTGTGCATCCATACCAGGCACCAGGCATTCCCATGGGCACCAGTGAGTACCAGGCACCACCAGGCATCCCTAATGGCATCAATGGGCACACCTACTAGATACCAGGCACCACTGGGCAGTGGGCACCACTGAATGCCAGGCATAGGGCACCAAACGCTGGACACCACTGAATATCACACATTCCTAGCAGGCACAGGGCACCACCAGGCACAAGGCATGGGGCACCAGATGGGCACCACCAGGCACTGTACATACCTACCAGTTACCGTCAGGCAACAATTGGTGGTAGTGGGTAGCAGACAGCACAAGTCACCACTGAGAACCAGGCACCCTCCCCAAATTTCATGCTTCTAGATCCAGGGGTTGGGGCTGGGTGTTGATGAGTTAGCGATTTTTCAATGTAAAGGGATGAAAACATGCTGCACACTTTTCCACCCCCTTCCAAAAATAGGTTGTAAGTGGGTGCCTACATCATGGAAGGAAGACCCCAAATTTCACACTTCTAGATCCAGCGGTTTTGGCTAGGTATGGATGAGTCAGTGAGTGAGTCAGGCAATGGCTTTTTAATATAGAAAAATGCAGGGGTTTGATCAAGGCTTTCATCAAGATTTTTCAATAACGTTCTACCGAGCGTTCCAAAGTCCTTTTGGAGTCTGCACATGAGTTGCATGATATCCACCCCCACTTTTGTCCTTCTTTGGACTCAGGGGAAAGGGGTGTGGTTTCTGAGCCCAGGACATTTCATGCATGAGATATGAACATTTGCAAATGGAAGCGGAGGAGTTGCTGGACATAGATGGTCCTACAAAGCTCCGGGGAGGGCTTTTCAGCATGTCCACAATTTATGGAAAGTTGCTGTCATGACTCATTCATAAAGCAGAAGGCTTGCAGGGGGCCATGCAATAGCTCCAATTTCAATCCAGAATGGTGAGAATCAACTACAGGACAAATAGTCCCTATTTGCTTTATCTCTATTCTCATGGCAACAAAGAGTGGATCCGAGGTGAAACATCTGTTTTGATTTGGGTGAGCATTATTTATCTGTTTCCTGCCTCTTTTCCCTTGTCTATTAATTTTACATTTTATTCTCCTACTGGGAGGAGTAAAGGCCTCCATCAGAGTGTGTGGGACTGGGTTGTCTGCTCCTTCACCTTGCTTCCTCCACCTGTGTCATCCAAAATGGAGGCTGATCTGGGTCTCATAAACCAAATCCATTCCATTGACATAATTATTTTTTCCATGATTTGTGCCTCAAGTCTTGGACTGTAGTCTTTAAAAAAGTGCTTTCACATATCATTGTAATCTTTTTAAAGGACCTTTTAAACAAGAGAAATATATAAATAGTCCTATGAGACATGAAGCCAATACTTATAATATTATTGCAAACTCTTTTTGAACTTGAAAACAGGATTCTCAATAAACAGATATTCCTGCTGACTCTCCCTCCCGTTTGTAGGTATTTTCTGCATGTTCTATATGGATTTTACAGTATGACACATTTTATTAAAGTAATACCTTTATTACTCCATAGGTATTGTGTTATGCAGGATAACTATTATTTCAGAATCATATGATCCCTTTATTCTTTCCCTTCACTCAGGGTGGGCACAGAACAATTCTGATCCTCCCTTGTGCCACCTGGGGCCAGGATCCCAAGGACTGCTACCATGCTGCCACCATCACCACCAGGTGCATCTGGAAGTTTTCTGAAGGCCAGAGAAGGTCTTTTGAGACCTCCAGTGGGCCTAAAAATGTGACCTAAGTTTTCACTTCATAAGGCCTTCTGGAGGCCTTGGAGGCTTTCTGAGAACCAGAGAGGCTGCAGACTGGTCAGTCTTGGATAACAGGAGCAACAGACACCATTCGTGTTGTACAATTGCTTCTGGAGAAGAGCTGTGAGAAGACCAACCTTGGAAAAGGTCTTAGATCACATAAACTCCCACATAAGGTCATTTGGCATGCCCCATACCCCCAAACTCAGAGTAACTACAGGAGCACGTAAGAGACTTTACATGCACCTATAGTTACTGCACCACCTAGTGAAAACCTATGGGAAATTCATATTGCAATCCAGAGTAAGTTGTTCTTACACCAGAGCAAGGACTCCCCATAGTTACTCCTGATTTTGTCCATAATCTCACAATGTCCCTAAAACTTACACCCAGTAGATTCAATTATTGTACAACACTGTCACCAGCATGGTCCTATGTGCAGTGAGAACATAGCCTCCCTTCACCAACAGTGTCAGAGTACATCAAGCATTGGCACCTTTGCTCCTACTATTTGCCCTTTGCATGGTCATTGTGATGCTAGATCTCCACAGGAAGTCCAGTGGTGTACAGCCTCGGGGCCAAACGCAGCCCACAGCAAGCCTCAATGCGGCCCGTGGCAAGACGCCTCCATTTGGCCCATGGACAAGCCTTATAATATATCTAATAAATTCTTATATATATAAATTTATGTAAATTTATTCAAATTTGAAATGTAAATCATTTTCCAGCCCCTGACAGTGTCAGGGCAATGATGTGGCCCTCCTGCCAAAAAAATTGGACACCTCTGCTTTATGATTCACAATGACATCTTGGTGAATGAACAGTTTGAAGACCTCCAAGAGCAAATGCAGCAATGGAATGAACTGCTTGGTGAATTTGGATTTCGACTGAACATCAAGAAAATGGAATATATGGAGTGTATATGGAGTGTATATGAGACCATCAGTATTGGTGGAGAAGACCTAAGGAAGGTAGAACAATTAAAAGTACCTTGGTTCCCTCATATTAAAAGATGGCAACAGTGTTTTGGATGTTCATGCCTGTGTCAATGCTGCTTGGATGAAGTGGCACCAGGTGACTGGCATCCTATGTGGTGACTGGATGTCCCTATGCATCAAGTCAAATGTTTACAGAATGGCAATTTGCCCCAGTAACAACAAAGCTATGGGAAGGAAGGTTTAGATCAAATGGACCAGTAATATTGGTAAAAAAGATTTGATGGTGAGGAAAGCCATACATTTGCACACTGATAGCTGGCAACCATGGGGAAGACCCAAGAAACAGTGGATAGTTTGTATCAAGAAGGATATGGAATCCTTCTGAGTATGCCCTGGATTGATCCAAATGGAGACAGATGTGGTGAAAAGCAGGAGGAAGAGGAGGAGGAGGAGAATAGGGTGGCCATAACTCTCTTCCACAAAATCAGGATAGTACCCTCTTTCCCATTTGCCAAATGGCAAGCCTACATGCAGAGGATCATTTTCCAGTTCAACAACTGACAGATCATCTGCGAAGACATGTCTCAGCAGAAGTAGCACTGCAAAAACCTGAGCCTATATGATAGTCACCTCAACAGTGTCTCCCTCTCCCACCCCTCTTGGTCTTTCCCTTTCTGCATAGTGTTTTCTAACCTTCTGAGACTTCCTGCTCTCTCCTTCCTAGAGCCTTACAGAAGTGGTGCTGCTGTAAGCAAACCTCTGGGAAAGGCCAGTGAGGTTTTCAATGAGTAATGAGGGCCAGGTACGATACGATACGATAAACCTTTATTGGCATATATGAGGGCCAGATAAAGAGCTTCTGGGAGCAGCATCCGGCCTTCAAGTTTGACATGCGCTTTAGATGAAAAGCATCAATTTTCTGTAAGCGTTATTTTTATAGCAGATGAAGTCCAATGTCTTTTGTTCTCCATCTTTCTGACAATATTCTATGGCAAACCAGTTCACAAGCATTTTCATTCACAGAGAGGGGAGGTGCATGCATTCTCTCTGGCTCTCAGAATATCCTCTGGTGGTGAAGGGAGTTCCCTTTGCCCCCTGAGGATTATAAGTCATGCTGCAGGCCATATAGTGGTTCACCGCATGCTGTATCGGGCTCCCAGGGTGGTATTTGGACACCCCTGTTCAATGGGGAGTCTTTCCTGAAATTCATTGTCTTCTGCTAGGTCAAACCTAGAAACCTTGGAGGTCACCTAGAGGTTTCCTGGGGGTCGCCTAAAGAACCCCTGGTGCAAGGGGCCAAGTCAGGCTTGCCAGACATCTGGCTGTATCTGCGCGTGCACTGGGGCTGACTGACAGCCTCAGGGCCCAATCCTATGCATGCCTACTCTGAAATAAATCCCATTATAGTAAATAATGCATGCCTACTCTGAAATAAATCCCATTATAATCCCAAAATGGCTAGCACATGGGCCTTTACTCCCATGTAAATGTGGATAGGATTGCAGCCTCAGGGCCCAATCCTATGCATGCCTACTCTGAAATAAATCCCATTGTGTTCAGTGTGTGCATAGAACACACATTTCATTTGTAACAATGAAAATACATCCTGCATATCGGATATTTACATTACGATTCTTAACAGTAGAAAAATTACAGTTATAAAGTAGCAATGAAAATAATTTTATGGTTGGGGGTCCCCACAACATGAGGAACTTATAAAGGGGTCACGGCATTAGGAAGATTGAGAACCACTGCCATAGAGGTTGTCACATTAATTTTTGTTTTCTTTTTCTGATGGAAGAACTGGAAACCAGAAGATCCTTGGAGGTTCCTGAAGGCATTATACTATCCTCTCATGTGAGGTGGTTATAAAATTTAAAAAGTGGGGATCTGAAATTAACAAAAGTATAGGCTGCAAGCGCCAGCGTGGCAAGGTTTTAGAGCAACAGTCTTATGACCAAGACAAGATTATCTGAATCAGGGTTGTGGTTTCACACATCATTTTTTTTTAAAAGCACGTTTAGAGAAATACATTTGGTATAATGTTGACATTTTGTGTGATGTACTTCAGGATGACATTTGGCTTTGAGGTGTTGGATAACAAGCTTTCAAGTGCCCTTTAGGAATGAACGAAGTGTCTCCAAATGAGAATTTGATTAAGTTTTAATATAAAAAGTTATTGTAAATTAACTAAGTACTACATGGTGATTGAAACCACATTTGAGAAGACTTAATGGTTACATAACAGCCAAGACATGCATCTCCTATATAGCCACAGGGCCACAAAAAACATGTTCCTAATCATTAATTGGCAGTGCCCTATTAAGTTACTATTACAGAAGTTGTCAAGTTTATTTAGGATACACGCTCTGGCATCAATCAGAATTAGAGCTCCCCCTTTCACAGGTGCAATCATTTAGTGTGAACTGGCTCTGACCTTTGGGTCCAGATGGCCTTGACAGAACTATTTGTGTGGCTCATGTTACTCCACTTTTGTACCAACTTCAGTGATTCCAGGATTTTTTCCAGGCACAATTTATGGTACTGATCATTACCCTTAAAACTAAATGATTTAGGATCAGGTTATCTAACCGTCCTCTTTCACTCATATCCACCTGTGCATCTCACTGGTGAAAGGTGTTCTGAAGGTTTCACGACCAACTAGTGGGAACAAAGAGGAAGAGCCTTTTCAATGTTGTTGTTTAGTCATTTAGTCATGTCCGACTCTTTGTGACCCCATGGACTGCAGCACGCCAGCATGCACAGGTCCCCTATCCTCCACTAACTTCCTATGTCCATCCAAATTCATGATCCTTGCCTTGGCGACACTGTCTCACCATCTCATCTTTTGCTGTCCACTTCTCCTTTTGCCTTAAGTTTTTCCCAGCATCAGGGTCTTTTCTAAGGAGTCTTCCCTTCTCGTGATGTGGCCAAAATATTTGAACTTCAGCTTCAGTATCTTTGGGATTGGAACATAGACTGATCTTTTCTAATCCTGAGACCACTGTTTAGTTTTGCTGGCCGACTGAATGTATTACTCTGACAGCATCATTTTTTAAGATTTTCAGGAGCTCAGCTGGAATACCGTCACCTCCACTAGCTTTGTTGTTAGGTTTTCTAGGGCCCACTTGACTTCACTCTCCAAGATGTCTGACTCAAGTTCAGTGATCACACCATACAGGGTCTTACCCTGCTTACATTCCACCTGCCACACTTCAATGGCCTCCTCAGAGATGAAAGGAATAACAACAGCCATACAGGAACTTATAGAGAGATACAGGGCAGACATCATCTTAAATAGTCCCAGCTTCTTTTTGGAGCCAACGAGCAACTCCTTGGGTCTGCTATATTCACTTAAATGTAGGGTGTCTATAATGAAGTTTCTTCCCCTTGTTTGCTATGTGTTCCAATTTGTCACATCTTTTTAACTGATGTTCTTTGATGTTCTTTGAAGTAATGGGTACCAGGAACTGTTCAAAGTCACAGCTTCTTCTTTCCGGTTGATGTTATCTTTATGTTTGTAAATTTTGGTTGCTTCTAGTTGGAGTCTCTGGTGATAATGTACAGTAGCAGTTAGAACATCTGTAAATTCAAATATCATTTTATGTCTCATCTTGATTTACAGGGTGATTCAAAATGAATGGGACAAAAAGAAAACATACCTGTGACTTTTTGTCCCATTCTTTTTGAATCACACTGTATATTCTGCTATGGCTGATCTTTCAGGCTGTAGAAGAAGGCAATGTCTTTTATGCCAATTCTAAAAGCTACTGAACACATTCTGGTTCCTATGTAGACATACCCTACAATCCAGAGTAACTACGGGAGCACGTAAGAGACATTACGTGTACCCATAGTTACTGCACTACCTAGTGAAAACCTATGGGAAATTCATATTGCAATCCAGAGCAAATTGTTCTTACACCAGAGCAAGGACTCCACATAGTTACTCTGGATTGCGCCCAATTTGTTGCAGCTACAGGGTATGCAATACACTCCTGACATTGCAGAGGGTGCTTTAGACCCTTAGAGTTCAAATAGCCAGAAAATCTTTATGCAGTTCTGTCATTTTTTAAATTTATTTTACAATGATGTGGGTTTTTTTGTCTTGTTTTTGAGCCTTGTAAACCAACTTGAGGGTTCCTGAAGTGGAAAGATATGAGTGTGCAGCATTAATATAAATAAATACACCCGATCTGGATTACACTTGGTCCTTTATGTAGCAACATTGCTGAGTTTCTGAATCAGGGAAAAAAGAAATTGAAAAGTGAGAACTGCATATGGGAGACACCACACACAGACATTTTTAAACTGTTTACAACTCACATCAAAATCACTTTGTCTATGGCCTCGATTCATAAAGAAGTTCAGACCACTTCAAACTACTCCTCACCCTCTTCTCGTTAACTCTAAATTACTTTTCAATGGCAGCAGCTGAGGGCAATGACAGGCCTGAGCGCTGAAGTCGAGATTGGCGACAACTCCCGGCAATCTTTGCGCTGGGAACTTTCTGTTGACAAAGCTTTCAGGCCTAATGACGGTCCAATGCACAGACCTCCCATCTACACCTGCTAGAAAGTATGAGCACAGGGGAAGGCTTGAAAGATAGATGGAGTAGGGAAACAGCTGCAGGAAAGCCTGGCCACAGTGGAGGGTTAACAGGGAAGCGTTTGAAATAAAGTCATTCAGGTTGTTCTGAAATTTCAGAAAACTCAGTAAAACCACAAACATTTCCTGCAAATTCTTTGGAAATGCTCAAGAAAAGCTTTCATTCTGAAATAAGATGGGGACAATTCCCCATCTGTATCCTTGAGGCAATATTTCACAAACTCTATAAAATCTTGCCCTCCCTGTGAATGTTATACATTTCTCCTGTATAATCGATCCCCTACCCTACATCCTCAAATTCTCACCAAGCATATCCAACTGGTTCCTACCTCCATTTCTCAGTTCCTACTTGCTTCATCCCATGCACTATTTCTACATCCCACTAAATTAAAAAACAAAACCATGAAATCTATATGATGCTTTATTTCCAATCTGGCACCAATTCTATTCTTTCCCTTCATTTCTTACAGTGACATTGTAACCTACATTTTGTGAAGCCTTAACTAGTTATAAGAGTCTTAATAAGGCATATGGATTTTCTAACACATTCTTAGGATTAAAGCTTATCTCGAAGGGACTATTTGTCCCCTCAAAATGTGTGAAAGTGGTCTATAGGCCTTAAAGCTATAAGGAACTTCAGTGTGAAATTTGCTTGCTGCATGGTGCAAAAAGTATGTTACGTACAAAAACCCAAAAGAAATTTCGACTATCACCAGATCTGTTTTCCCAGCCATAAGCAATGGATTTCTACAGAAAACCGAATAGCAGAATAAAAATTTGTCCTGTTCCATGCTTTTGTTCCAACTGCTTTTGCAATTGTTTGATATAAACTAGACTTGAGATGTTGTTGCACATGTGTTTTCACTTGTGGTTTATTGTTCAGATTACACACACACAGAGTGAGAGTAAGCATCCAGTATCCACGGGGGTTGGTTGGTTCCAGTAACTTTCACAGATGCCAAAAACAGAGGATGCTCAAAACTGCATGTAATGATGAGAAAATGGCAGAAATTGAACACATTTCTGTCCTGCAGAGAGCTCTGCTGGTGAGTTCCAACTGTAGAGACTCTCTGTGGTAAGACAATGTCTGAGAAGTACTAAAGTTGTTAAGCATTTGAGGAGGAGAATTGAGTAGAGGAAAACCTGGGAGGAGCAGGGAGCACTGTGCTTCCCTTCTGCCGCCACCTCCATCACCACACTATCTGCTTGTCCTGGACAGGTGAAGCCCATCCTGTAGGCTGGTGAAGTTCTGCAATGTACTTCATAGCATGAAAACTTTCTGAGACTTCTAGCATGGTAATAAATAGTACTTCTGACTTTATCAGGAAATAAAGAAGTTATTCTCAGGAAATAAAGAAGTTAAACTCAGAAGTTTCAGAAAGCATTTCGCAGGCAGAGAACATGTTATGCCCGGTTATGTATCCCCTTTGGGGGTGAGAGCATATCACGGACCTGTGCCCTGAGGAGCCATGGGCAAGGTCAATTAATGGACGAGTACTAACGATAAAAAGTGCACAGGTGGCCCAGTTGAATGCCTGTTGAGAGGAAATGAAGTTACAAAGAAATAGAGGGGTTTTCAGTCTCTATTAATTCTGCAAAGAACCATTCAGTAAAACTGCACTAATAAAACAAGGTTCTGTCCACTCAAATATTGGCCATCTACAGGGAAAGCTATTGATGTTAAAGACATTGGTTTTTTGCTTGTGTCTGTCAATCATTTTCAAACTGTTTCTGTGGAGCAAGTGGACAGTGTACTTGGAAGACCCAGTCCATCATTGTATATTGTATACTTTAAGAAAACATGGTTAGTTGGTTGCCATAATAAACAATTCACTGATGGGATGTTGGATGCAAATAGTTTGGAAGAAAGCAATGATTAGACTTACCTGAAAAAAGACCATTGTGATGTACTGATGACTCTTCCAGTTATATGATTGTCTGGGCTAGAATCCTATTCCCACTGACTTGGGAATAAACACCAGTGACTCTAAAGGAATTTACTTCCCAGTAAGATAACATAGGAATGGGCTCCCATTGGGCTTCATCTCCCCATTAAGAGATTTTAATCAAGTTGAACTTTATGAAGTTCCACATTTTCTGGACAAGAACACACCCTATTTCTTCAGGCCTATGGAATTGAGATGGCTATATTAGTCTGATGTATTTTCTTTGTCTGAGACATAGAGAGAGATATAGTGAGAATAAACAGATCATCCTGTTTATTCTTCTAGATCTCTCTGTGGCTTTTGACAACCTGATCAGTTTCTATTTCCTGATAAAGTCAGAAGTACTACAGTTGGGGATCCTAGAGATAGCCCTAGACACCAGATAAGCTGTTTCAGTTCTGAATCAGTAACCAGGGTCAGGTAATTAGGAGGCTTGCACTAACTGTTCATCTTGCTCATGATCAGGTTGGCAAATGGGGTTGACTGAAATACTATACACATTTTCCATTATTGTGAATTGATTTTTGCTGTGTATAGCATAGTATGGAGTTTCCCCTTGAGAAACATCTATTAAAAAATAGCCTGAGAAGATATGTCAAAAAATATTCAAGAGATTACAGAAAACAAAGCAGCCTGTGTACTGTTTGGTTGTACTGTTTGGTCACTGCTCTTTGTGTGGTGTGTGTTTGTGCATGCATGTGTGTGTGTCAGTGTAATCCTAACCCCTGGTCCTAGCACCAAGTCCTGTGCTGGATTGGAGGTGTTGCAAAAGTGCCGTAACGCACTTCTGTGCCACTCCTGGGAGAATTCAACCAGTGCATAGACCTCTACAGGTCCTCCCCATACCACCACAGGAACAGGGAGGTGAGTGAGTTTTGCCAGCCTAAATTACTTAGGACTGGTCTCTGTTTATATATGCACATAAGAAGAGGAATTTGATGGCCAGTGTAATGATAAGAGCACATATCTTGATTGCTAGATACTGGAAATAAATATATTCCCTACCAAAGTAGAATGGATGCACAGTACATGGTATTCTATACTCATCAATAAACTGTAGGAATTTGTTGAAGATGACTTATGGGGAAGCCTCCTATTTTCAGGAACAGTATTCTGTTTTTTATCCTATACTAAAATAATAACAGCATGAATAAAATTGGTGCAATATGATTTATTGTGGCTTAAACTATTTGTTCAGTTCATGTTTGAAGATAATTATGGGAATGAATGTGCAACTTTTTGTCTATATTTGCTAATAAAAATAGAACAAAGAAAAGAAACATGCATGCCCTTGACGTATCATAAACACTTTCCATTGTTTCAAAGAATAGAGGAGTGCTGAGTTGAAAGATTCCTCTAATTAATTCCAAAGCTTGTGTTGAGTTTCGCTTTACCATTTGGTTCTTCAATTTCATCTCTGGTCCAAATCCTTCAAGGTTCACTGGAATTTGGCTTTCAAGCAACAAACATGGATTATATTTACATTTTAGCTTTGTAGAGCAGGACTTAAGGGTGGTATTGGGACCCAAGATTTCAGGGCCTAGATTTCTGCAAATAGCATTACAATAATACTGTTGTTTGGAAGAGGAGGGGGGAACAGAAGGATAATAAAGTTCATAATATTCCAAAACTGTGCAAAAGTTTCCACAATCAGCACATTGTTTGAATATCTTTTCCTGGTTCCCAACTCATAAGGGAACGTCATACATGTATTGTCAGTTCTTTTATTGTAAAAGTTCTGTGCTCTTTCTCCTTTTAATTAAGTTCTAGTTTGATTCCAACAACGTTAGGGATTAAATAAATCATAACAAAAGTTGGCAGTACCGAGGAGTAAAGGGGAGGTTCTGGTTCATACTGGAAAATGTTTGTAGTATGTGAGATCTGGATTCTCCTGCCCTCTATAGTTTCACATTGTAGTTATGTCTCAGACATGGAAAGAGCCAGACAAACTGGAGGGAATTCAGAACCATGTAACCCAAGACACTAATGGCTACTTCACACAATCCTTTTCTTTTTTCTCACAGGGTACATTCAGCTGCCATCAAATGTTCATTCCTGTGTGAACTGAAAGATCATGGTTATGGGCCAATGACAACTTTCATGTTCTCAGAAACTGCGAGATGAGCCTAGAACATGTTACACCAGTCTAGTCCCCCTCCCATTCTCCAAAGATCACAATCACTGAGGACATGAGCAGATCAGCGCACATGGCTTCCTTCTTCTGGGATAAGAAGTAGCATAATATGAGGGGTGTTTCCATTATTTCTGGTTTAGCAAGGAAGTGGCAAAAGCACAGAAGAATGCTGCTGGGATTAATGATGAGTGAGCTCCCCTTAGTTTGTTTTGGAATCATTTCAGTATTTATTAGCTTTCTTGGTGAGCATTCAAATTTTTTTTAACTTGCCTGTTTTCTCAGAGTTCTCTCCCAGCTAGTAATGTAATATGGAACTACCCTGACCTATTGCTTCCAACCAGGATAAGAGTAAATATGGTGTTGACGGCAACACAAGGAAGCACTAGTGATCAGGACTATGTTCATCCTGATTGTGAGAGTCCCTGTCCCTATCGGTCATCTCAAGATGACAGAAACATACCTTGGGATAGTGGAAAGGTAGTGAAAATGATGTGAGTGTTCCAAACCCCTGTCAGTGGTGAGGGTCAGGTGTGTGTATGTGGGCAGAACGGGGTGGGAGTTGGTGCTCAGGGAATATGACAGAGCAGGTAGAGATCAGGTATCAATAGTGATGGCTTCACTGGTATGTAGGATCTAAGGTATTCACTAATATACTTTGATCGAATCGACTTGTGCCACTTTGATCCAATCGACTTGTGCCAAACTAGTGGCACAGGTCTGCTAAGACCCACAGACAGAGGTGCGTTTGGGGGTGATAAAATAAAAAAAAACAACAACACTGGTTTCTGCAATTCTCATTTTTGGAAAAGGAAAAAAAACCATGAAAAATGTGCAAAAAAACACAAAAACCCCATTCTCGAACACCACTCCTATTATTTTCTGTTATACCTCTACAGGCATGTGGCTTCATGTGGACACTATATCACCTACCTAGTACCCTTTTAAAGCTATTATAGTTTATAATTTTATTTATAATTTATAAAAATGCATTTCTGGAATAAAAACACATAACCCTGCTTTCTGCATGTCTAACTTTGAAAGACACTGAAAACCATTTACAAAAGCTTTTACACCCATCTCTACATTTATGGGCCCAAAAGGAAGCAGAGTGATGTAAGGGGATGAACTATTTAGTCACCTCTCCACCCCTATATGATCTCTGGCCATGTACAAAGAAGCCTATGCTTATTTTGTTACACTTTAGGCCAGTGGTCTCTTGAATTGTTAAGCACAAATATTCTTTGCTTAGAAAATGTCCCCTGGCTTTTATGATTTCAGATAGAAAAGCATAAAACTTCCTTGGGAAATTTAACTGTTCATGTTGCTAGCCTAGAGGTCTGCAAATCTTTCATGAGAAATTTCACAAATCTTATTGCGATCCTTTGACTGCATCCTTTCAATGCTCTTACAAACAATTCCTGCGTAAAATGCATAAACAGAGTGGCTCCAATGTCATCTAAAGTTTTCTTTACAGGCCATGTTTGGTGGTAACATTTGTTTCAGGGCTAGAGTTTAGAAAATGCAAAATTGCCTAGGAAGGGGTAGTTTCAAGATAACTCTTCCCCATAGATAACCTCAGAAGGAACTCCCTGCATGCCTGAGAATCTTAATTCTGCGAAGTACCTGGAAAATTGCTCTCAAGGCAGGCAAAACTCAGCTGCATAGTTGGGCCAAGAGTCCAAGTCAGAGCAAGAGAGCATCTGAGTCCATCCTCTCACATGTTTGAGCGATAACTTGGCACGTGCTAACTTTATGCCCAGCACTCCTCTGAGTTAATGTTATTCTTACCCAACTCGACAATATGCAATCCCTTGTGTTAACCGAGCGGAATCGTGTGGGGAGGATCAGATTGATAAAAGATGCATGATTGCAATCAAATGGCTTTTGATCTGTACAGCTGAGCATAATGCTTATTATTCTTGTATGTTGCCAGAGGCAAATCAAGAAGTGGGGGAGAGTGATGGTGGTCTCTGTGGTTAGAAATCTCAGCCTTTTAAATGAAACAAAATCTCTCTATCAGCTGAAAGGCCAATTCTCCCACTGGAAATAACATTTTATTTGAGCAGGGTAAGAACATACCATGTTGCTAACGGGAGGCAGGATATTTCAGAGCCATCTGCAGAAACACACACACATTCTGTAAAGAATATGCAATTTAGCTTTTGGTTGTGCTAGCTGGTGTTTGCTGAATTTGGGAATAACATAAAACAGAGATGCTACAAAGTGTTCTGACTGAAGCTGAAACTTGTGATGTTTTTTACCCTCTGCCCCGGCCATGAATTGGTTGTCTGGTCTTAAGGCCAGAAACAGACTGCAAAACTGTAGCCATGCAGATGTTTAACAGTCACTTAATGCATATCTTGTACATTTGCACAACATCATGGAACATTTCCTTTTATGTTCCCATTTTGCAGATGGGAAGATTTGGGTTGAGCAAGAATTGAGTTGACAGTTAATAGTGAGACAGCAAAAATAGTGAGTTGACAGTTAATGAAGAACTTCAATCAATCAATCATCAATCAAACAAACAAACAAGAGTATCTATAAACTGCTTTTCAATGAGAAGTTCACAAAGTTTACAGAGAAAATGAAATAACTAATAGCTATGGCTCCGTCCCCAAAGGGATCACAATCTAAAAAAGATTTAAAAGAATACTTGCAGATGTGATTATAGAAGACATTGCTGGGGTAAGGAGGGCTGCTTACTCATCCCCTGCCAAAAAGAGAGGAACATTTATTGAAAAGTGCCTCTTGCCCAGTTAGCAGTGGTTAATCAGGTTTCTCAGATCAAAGCCTAATGGCTCATAACTGAGAAATGGAGGCTGCAATCCTAAAAATACTTTTCTGGGAGTCCTAAAAACACAATCCTAAAAACACTTTTCTAAAAACACTTTTGTTGAACTCACTGGAACTTCCTTTTGAGTAGACACAAATAGGACTGCACTGAAATCCTTTTATATGATATATTTATAGCAGAATGAACAGTTATTTATAGTGAAAAAATCTGGAAATAATTAACCGTGGTACTGCCTACTATACTGAACTAAAATTCTGTTTGCATTAATAAAATGTACTGAAAGTATTAGGGGTGTGTGTCCATCAGGAGATAAGAACCCCATTCTTAAGAAATGTGTTCCTTCCCCCTAAATGACAGCTCCCTTGAGTACAGTGAGACCTAAGCTGCAGTCCAGAGTTAGGGCAGTGAGGGGTGCCTTAGCTGGGCTGCCCCCAATTATTTTGAATCCAAAAGAGAAAGTTATGCTGCATCTAGAGAATCAGCAAGTCTGGGCATGCTCAGTAGGCACCAAGTCAGTGGCACCAGGGAAGGGCTTGCTCCCAAGGAGAACCCCTCCGATCATACAGAACAAGGAACAACTGTGGTGCCTGCCTTATAAAGAGAACCAGTAACACCTGCAGCAGGAGACTGCACTACAGTTTACAGTGAATCCAAGGGGCTTGTTGTATGCACAGGTTAGTGGGCTGCCACAGTTGTTCCCTTTTCTGAGGTTGAGAGGCAGGGGTTGTAGATAGGCTGGCCAAGAACTCAGATTTTTTTTGTCAGTGCTGCTATTCTTACTATGGGTTATCATGGACCCCTATGGGTCTATTCATTTCTATATCTGCTCCTGAGGTGGTATAACTCTGAGGAACTGCAAGAGGGCATTTCTGTCTGGAAAACAGGCTCTGGATCTAGCATAAATGCTCTGCCCTCGACAATGCTGAATATGCCCTCAACATGCCTCTCCTGAACTGCTGAGGCTGGCACAGCTAGGGTAGCCCAGGTCCATTGACTTAGGGCGGCCTATGTTACCTTAGGCTGACCCAAACCTTTTCTGGCATAACTGGGCTGCCCCATCTTGGACATGGGCCACCCCAGTGATAGACAGAGCAGCCCAAGTGCACTTCTAGATTAAACCTAATTTAGGAAGCAGCCTGTCACCTTCTCAAATTTCTGTGAGATAACAAGCCACAGTGATAATGGTAGGTTTCAACTATCTTGCCATCTGTTGGAAGTCTCACAATGCAATCCTAACTTTTGCTGAATTGGGGCTGCCGCTTTCACCATAGGGCAAGGTGAAAGTTTTCTCTTACACCAGATAATGTAGCAGCAACCCAATGGGTCTACTCAGGAAGTGACACAGATCAGAACAGGCTGCTGTCCAGGGAACAGGACTTGGATCCTGCACAAGTCCCAGATCCCATCTCTGCATCCTGCTTCTTGCTCACCTAGACAGCTTCATCATTCAGAAAGTGGAAGAAGAAACAAGGGAATTTGCTATCTTGGACACAGAGGTCAACTGAATTTTCCAGTTCCAATGCAGGTGACCATATATCCTGTATTTCCAGGACATGCCCTCTTTTTTAATCTCTTGGGGAAAAAGAACTTCATTGTCCTCCTTTTCCTTGTGAGAAGAAAGGATGTAGCCTTCTTGTGATTAATATATTACATATAATAAATTATACGTAATGACTTTAATAATAAATAATATGGTGTTTAACTTAATGAAAACAATATGTGATTATTTCAATACATGAAAGCAATATGAGAGTACTGAGTGTTTTCAGCTTTTATTTTGTCATGTCCAATATTTATCTTGGTTGTCCTACATTTTGTGAGGGTCTTGTCCTCTTTTGTGATTATGACATACGGTCACCCTGCAATACAGCCACAGTGCAGGCATGAAATAAAGGAACAGGCTTTTAAATTGAATTTTGTAGAATTGTAGAAGGGAGAGCTGTGGGTGTGGGTATGCATGTACCGTTTTCTAAAGCAGGGGTATCCAAGCCTCTGGCCCCAGAGCTCAGATGCGGCCCAGGGTGTGTCTCAATGCAGCCCGCAGCAAGACCCCACCATCCGGCCCTTGGGTAAGCCTTGCAGTCCTCCAGATATGTCTCTAATACACTCTATTAGTAATAAATTTACTAACGAAAATTTATTTAAATGTATTCAAATTTGAAATGTAATCATTTTTCTGGCCCCAAACACGGTGTCAGAGAGGTGATGTGGTTCTCCTGCCAAAATGTTTGGACACCCCTGCTTTAAAGCTATCTATCAGTAAGTTCTTGGAACAGAATTTCACAAATATTGCAGTTATTACAATAGTTGTAGCTTTTCTGTTGAAAATGGGGGAAAATGGCATAAAATATGTGAACTTTTAAAATGACACACCAAAGATCCCTTCCTGCTTGCCTCTTAGATGCCCCTCTGAATGGCAAATTTGGAAGCAATTTTCCAGTCGTCTCACGAAACCTCTGAGCTATAATAACATGACTTTCAGCAGAGCTTATTTATATTGCAAAACAGGTCCTGAAAAGTAGAAAAGAAAAGAGGGGGGAAATTGTACTGCAAATGATTAGTATGGTGTGGGTGGGGGGATGGATGATGATGGGGTTGGTGTTGGAAAAAATGGGGATAACTACAGAGAAGGAATGTATAAAGTAATATATGGGAACCATTTGGTGGGCCTTAATAAAAGTGGTATTGTGGTCCCGCATGCTGTTTATCATAAGAGATAAACAGTGTGGGGGAGAAGAGAGAGAGAATCTATGGATAATTCCTTGGGAATTATTTACTGTCCCTTGGAATTGTTCCTATTTTCCTCCTTTCATTTTAGAAACAGATTTAGAGAAGCCGCTAAACAGTGGATAAAGAATCTGCTTGTAACCTAATTATATCTGATTTATTTATATGCAATTTTGTCTTAAAGCAAAACTGAAAGATAAGCATCCCTTAAGTTAATGGCTTAAAGGAAGCCTGCTTATCACAGCAACATGGCAAACATTTATCCTTGCCTTAGAAAGTTACACAAAGGGGTCAGTTTTGTTTCTGTTTCAGGTGGGAGACAGATCTCCTCCCCTTCCCCCAAGTGATAATCACTTTTGAATTACTCTGAAGTTTTAGATGCAGGGGGCACCTGGATGCAGGTGTCATATGTGCTCCCAATGGCATAGCTAGAAGGGATGCAGGGGGTGCAGATCCACTGGGCTACAAGCTTTAGGGGGCTACAAGCTGAGCTTGACACTAGTGGCTAAAACTGTGAAAAAATGGGGTATGTATGAATGATAATACCATCATGTTATATATCGTTGGAAAGGTAATTTTATGAAGAACTGCACTGGAATATCTATATTTTGTCAAACATTATGGCCAATTAACCAGAAAATGAAAACAAAAAGCCTATGGAACAAAAGGGGATTTTCTGAACTCAAACTTTTCCATGTTACTGATGGCTCTGAGAGCCAATAAGATGTAATTCTGATACTGTATGGAAACGGGGTGATTAGATGCCGAACCCAAAATTCCCTCCAAGTTCCCCAAGATTCCTGTCCTCTAAGCCAAAATTCCTATCCAGTTAAAAATGTAGGACACTCCCCAAAAATGAAGGACAAATGAACGACATTAAAATAAAGCTAAAAACACTCATATTGCATTCCTGTACTTATTTTTTGCACAAATCTCATTGCAACAGACACCAACCAAAAAGGCACATGTTTAAGTGATCCAAGCAGTCAGGCTTTCTCAGGCAGGCATGCAAATGCTTGGCCTTTCATTTTCACAAAGAAAATAAAAAATAATAGCTAATTAATAGCTAATGGGTTGCTTCCCAAAAGGGCTCACAACCTAAAATGCAAAAAAGAACACCAGCAGAAGCCACTTGAACAGACATTGCTTGGGTGTGTAGCGCCAGTTACTCTCCCGCTGCTAAATAAAGGCAGAACACCCACTTGAAAGAGTGTCTCTTGCCCAGTTAGCAGGGGTAACCCCAGAAGCCTGAAATTTGGGGAGGGTATTCCTTCAACACCTACCAAGAACTGATGTTGAGAAATTTAACCCCTAAGGGGCTGAAAAGGGGTGCAACGTGTTTTGTCCTTTACTTAACATGGAAGACTGACTAACATCCAGCCAATTTGGTGCTCAGTGCCTGATGCACTGGGGGGATGTTGTTCAGAGGGAGGGGTTGCACTAGGGAGGATGCTGCGCAGGGGGGGTGTTGAGCATACAGGGTGTTGTGCATGGGGAGGTTGATGCTCATGGGAGATGTTGCACATGGGGAGATGTTGCACGTGGAGGATGTGCATGGAGGTTGATGTGCATGGGGTGGATAACATGGGGGATGATGCACATGGGGGTGGATGTGCATCGGGGCTGATGCGTATGGAGGGTTGATGCACATAAGGGGGATGATGTGCATGGGGGATGAACATGGGGGATGTTGCGCATGGGGTGGATGCACATGGGGGTTGATATGCAGTGGTGGGATGGTGTATGGGGGAGTTTTACACAGGTACATTCTTGCTAGTACTGTATATCATAAAACAGATACCCAAGCTGACTGGGTATAGAGGCACTTGTAAGTGGTGCTCCTCTTATATTTAGCAGTGGAGGAATAACCATTCCTCTTTGCCCCAACACAGTTTCCCTAACCAAGAAGGGAGACAATTTTCATTTTTACTGAATTAAATTTGATTTTTTTGTTGTTGCAAGGTGGAGGGCAACAAAATTTTCTTCAACTCCAGATAGCAAATAGGTCCTTTGGCTATGCCACTAGCAGAGCAAATGGTGGTGAACTGCTGAGAAAGAGGAGGCAGGTTTTAAAAATACCCAGATATTATATAACTTTTGGCTGTGACATTAGTTCTGGGGCAACATTTTGAGCTTTGCAGCGGGCTACATGATCATTACCTACACCACTGTGTACTTCGTACAGCATCTGGTGGGCCGCTGTGTGATACAGGAAGCTGGACTAGATGAGCCTTTGGCCTGATCCAGTGGAGGCTCTTCTTGTGTTCTTTTGTTAACTTTATAGCTCAAGCTTACAAATGGAAGGTGGTATCATGATCATCCTACAATAAGGCTGCACCAGCTTTCAGTACAAGGTTACGATTATGCTCTCAAAGTATCTTGAAAGAGGCACATCCACGATCCTATTAAGATTGATAACACTTCTCCAAAAGCTCACTCTGAACATGCAGGAAGTGGGGAAAAGACATAAATAAATCAAAGGCATTGAAAGATGAGGCGATTTGCACATGAAGTGCATTCCGTTCAACATTTGAACATAAGGCATTCCAGACACATTGGTTCCACTTTGGAAACAGTGTGTGAGGTAAAAATGATTTTAGGCTGCAATACTGGCAAGGCAAATGACAGAGATGGCGGCAGTATGATGGTTAATTTCAGCTTTTGCTCATGGCAAAGCACAACAAAACCAAGCTATATAGCTTATTGGACTGGAATAAGTTGGACTGGAGTCCCAAGTCAGGACAGACCTCTTGCCAGGAATGATAGACCATCCCAGGGTGGGGAAGCTGGATTTTAAAACATTGATCAGGCGATATTCTAGTGTTAGAAAAACCTTGGCTTGATGCACCATATCTTTCCACTAACAGAGGCCAGTACTTTGTCAAGTATATAAGTTTTTAATGTTAGAATTGACAAGAAGGTTTTTTTTAAAACATCAGTTTAAATTATGTACTAACTCTTTTGGGGAATAATGGAATTAAATGAAAGGCGTGAATCTATGGCTGGATTTATTTGTAAATTATGATGGGCAAGTTCACCACAGCAACAGTTCCCCTCAAAATTATCTTGGTTTTCTTTGACTTTCACTGGAAAAAGTATCATGGTGAGAGAAGAGCAGCAATAAGGAGGACTTTAGAGGAAAGCTTTGCAGTTTCAACATGAGATGCTGAATATTTCTGTAGAGCACCATTGGAACATAGAGTTCTTGACTATTATATGGGTTTAGGAACTCTCTTTTACCGTAACAGCTTTTAGGTCAACAGGGAGAGCTGCACAATGGTGGGGAATGCTGGTATGGGACAAGCCATTGGAAAGGACCTGAACTCATTTCATAATACCTTGATAGTTTACAGCTTATATACCAACATGGAGATCCTAAGGAAAAGGTCCTTTGTCGGTCTTTGACCAGGTTATCTTGAAAACCAGGATGATTAATGAATGAGCTCTGTTAAACGAAAATGAATTGCCATCCCTTTTAAGTGAATGTGTAGCACATGGCAGGTCAGCCATTATTGAGAATCACCATCATAATCATCAGTATCATCAAGAATACTTATACACCACTTTTCAATGAAAAGAAATTCATAACGCAGTTTACATGGCATCGGTATGTAAGAACATCCAAGTCAAATAAACACACAAATATGCTTAATTGTCAAATGGATCCAGAAAGAGCAACAGTGCAGATGATAATGAGGCCTAATCTGATGATGGGTCTGTCTTCCTTAAGTGCACTTCATTATAATACTCATGTGTAAATATGCCGTGTCTGTGAAGCAAAATATCCTCCAGACTGTGAACAAACTCCACTCCTTGCTGTATTGCAGTGATAGGCTTGAAACTTTAAACATGTCAAATGGGACTGCTGGTTTCTGGGCATGTAACATATAGACAACCCAATCCAAACCTTGACTAGTGTTAGCATGGGCCTTCTGCCCCAGCTTTAAGTCTTGTAAACATGCTGTAAAACATGGTTGTATCAACTCAGGAACAGACTGCATCAGCACAAGGGCATGTGCCAGCCTATTGCCACCAGGCTCAGAATGTCAGATGCAAGGGAGGGCACATCTCATCTGGTGCATCACTGTGAGATACAGGAAGTTGGACTAGGCAGGCCTTTGTCCTGATCCAGCAGGACTGTTCTCATATTCAGATGCTTTAGGGCACTGGCTGAAAAAATTTGGTTTGCACCAAGTGGCATAGGGGTGGGAGAGAGTGGTGGGAGGCA
This sequence comes from Cryptoblepharus egeriae, assembly GCA_030015325.1. Lineage (NCBI taxonomy): Eukaryota > Metazoa > Chordata > Lepidosauria > Squamata > Scincidae > Cryptoblepharus > Cryptoblepharus egeriae. The sequence goes on along the minus strand of JAREYC010000001.1, from coordinate 61,081,097 downwards.
TTTAAGAGTAGCAGAGGATGGAATGAGGTGTTTTGAGCCTAGGCGGGAATGGGAGAGGTGGCGGTAGCACACACCATTCATCACCAAAAGGTTGCTTGGATTTCTGCCAACTAAATAGCTGTCAAAGATCATAGGGCAGTATGGGGTGGGGAATCAACATAGGATAAGGGAAAAAAATATCCCCTTGTACTGATGTTAGTACAGCGTGAGTTAGTCATATGATGTGCATGGATACAGCATAGATCATGAGCAGCTATGAGCTGTTATGAGCTGGGTACCAGCGCAGATTAGATGTGGGCTGCCCATTACCCAAAGCCTTGCTTCAGCTGTTATAACAAAGCTATTTTATTGTGCTTTCCCCCTCCTGTATGATTTCATGAGTAACCATGTGTAAAATGGAAGGAATCTGAATAGCCTATCTTCATCCAACTGGACAGTAACGTCAACTGGCTCTTGTTGCTCCCTTTCATCTGGCATGGGCTGTTTTCTGTTTTCTTTTAAATGTCAGAAGATCTTAGAGAGACTCATCAAAATCTGCAATAGATTTCCGAGACCTCTAGAGGCAAATACTTCACAATAGACTTTTCTTTCTGCCCCTTTAGTGGGACAGTGTTTGCGTTACTTAAAATAGAAGTCTTTTAAAACTTATTTTAATGATGACTAGAGTTTGGAGGGTTTCCATATTCTCAGCCATGAAAGAAACTCCCAAATTAAATTTCTGAAGACTAAGGAAGGGGGCATGATATATACCAAACGTTTAATTTAGAAAGATAAGCAGAACCATGTGCCTTCCCTGGTATTTTGGGGCAAAGGAATCTATCTTCTCTATTCTATTACAATCTCTTCTAGTATCCACCCTTCAAAATGACAGCCTGTCTAGGACCATACCTGCTTTAGCCGCAGATTCACCAAACCTCCGCAAGATATTTGGTGACCCATGATGGAGGTACCAACAGCATGCTAACAAACAAATCCAGAAGAGACCACATCCAAGTTTAGCAAAATGGGTTTAGCTTGCTACTATTTTTTAAAAAGTGTTATAGTACCACCATCAATGAGGAAATGGAAGAAGCAAACCATGCCTTTAAATAGCCTGCTAAAAATACAAGCCATCTGATATTTTTGCACACCAGTCGACCATTTAAAGTTTCAACCTCCTAATTGGAATTCTTGCCCCCTATTGGACCTTCAGTCCTATTTTGAATTGGACCTACTTAGATTGGCTTTCATATATTGCTCTTGATCAAGACAAACTTTGCTTTATTACTAGCAGTGTATGGAGTTACTGCTCAGCTACTGTGATGTGGGAAATGGAAAGGCTGTTAGTGTCAATGTTGGCTACATTAGAACCCATGTGTTTTCTGGTCATGTGTGAAGAGAAAAATGATGGAAGGAAAAGAAGATGGAAGCTGGTAAGGAGGATTCTGAAAAAGTGTATCCATGTGTTTGTGTGTGTGAGAGAGAGAAGAGCGCATAATAATATATGAGTCCTGCTGGATCAATCCAAAACCCATCTAGCCCAGCTTCCTGTATCTCACAGGGACCCTCAGGAAGCCCCAGGGACCACTAAAGATAACAAGATAACAAGGTACCAGTCTCCTGATACTCATGTGTGTGCACATGCTTAGGATAAACTAGAACAGTTTTTTTATTAGTGTTCCAGGTACTACCAGTGTTACTTGAAGTGATTCCTGGTGGTACTCACCTGAGCTCTGGATACCTGCTACCCAACAGCGAAACTAGGAATGTGATACAAGAAATGGTGGTAGGAGCCCCAGCTTGATGGGCAGGGAACAAAACCATGCATTTCCACTCTCACTTTCTCAAAAAAAGCCCTCCTGATTATCCTTTGCTTCTTACTGGTGTTTGTCACATCTTATCTGGCCTCCCAACCCAGAAGTTACTGTTGATTGTATCATCACCAGTTACTTCCAGTGGTACAATGAATATGGGTGCAATACTAGCCTAGGCTGGCATAACTTACTGGTCTTCCAGTCTGCGCACTGACCTAACTCTCTGCAAAGACTGTTGCACATGTGCCTTACAGCACTTTTGTGACACCCCAGACCTGCACAGGACTTGTGCTAAGGCTTAGACCGGCCTATCTGGGGATTAGGATTGCAGCCTCAGTGTACAATATGAAGTGTTATGGTAGAGGATGAACACTGTGAAACATTGAACTTTAAGCATCGTGTTTTTATTAGACCAAATGGAGTTATTATACATAATGAACTAACAGGATAATTCTGAGCTGCAGAGCAGCGTACACCAAAAGTGTATACTGCTGAATCCTATGCATGAGCTGCAGCTGCCAGCAGTCTTTGGGGAAAGCAAAAGTTCATGACTGGGCTTTAAGACATTAGCAATCACGAAAAGGAAGTCTTTAACTCTAGAAGGAAGTAAACTTTGAAACAAGAAATGTTGTTTTTGAAGAGCTTCTGAGGGAGCAATACTACTACAATAATACTACTGTGGTAGTATTAACGGAAATATATGGTACTGTTACTTTTAATCTGAGACTTCTGTAGCATTCCATGAGGATCAGAAAGCCTGATGCTCTACCTCTGAGAACTCACCAATATTTGTTCGATTTGTTGGAGTGGCTTATTAACAAACATTTTGGAAGCAGAGTATAAAGGGTGAGTGCAAATCACAAATAGGGGACAAAGGGGGATTTTATTCTTTGTCCATGCGCTGCTGATCTTGCATTTTGGTCAGGTGGATTTCACTGAATACTGTCTTATCAGCATCTTCAGTATGCTTCCCTATGGTGCCTTTTACCTTGTTCGTGACATATGATTAAGTAGATATTATTAAATAATTTGTGAATGATTGAGGATGTAAGTTATTCTACTTCAGGATATACGGCGGAACTAGATAATCTTTATGTCTCTTCCAGCTGGACAGTCCACGTTTCTATGCTTTCTATCAATACTGTTATTCTGATTAATCTCATCTTAGAATCTTGCCTGGGGAAGCAGAAAGTAGGACTGAATCCATATTGGGATTCTTCTCTGAGATTGCAAGCAGCCCAGTTCTAGAAAATGAAAATAAACGAATGCAAAAATGATTGTGTTGGGCTTTAACATCCCCAAGCCAGCATCACAGCAGGACGTCTCACGGGTTTGGTACAGCTATGCCAGGAGCAGTCATCAGCGTTACAAGCAGCATACAGCTTACGTGCAGAGTTTGCCACGCACAGTGTAGCTGTAATGCACTTCCTTTGGGAATGGTCTGTGTGCGTGTTTATGCATATTAGCAGAGAATTAAATGCTGTGCTTTAATGAGATGAAATCAAGAAAGGCTGTGTGCCATATAAAGTTGAAAGGAAAGAAACTCCAAGGAAGGAATTGGATGACCAGATTTTGAAACATTGTTTGAGTAAGATGGATGGATTGGTCCTTGCAGGTCTTGATTGGAGGCCAGGAATAATCTGTTCAAAGCAGAGAGACTCCTTTGATCTCACCATCCTCCTCATCCTTGTCACTCTGAACCACCAAGGAATATAATATTCCAGCACAACATGGGGAAAAGAAAATGTGTCTCAGAGGGCAGGGAGGAAAAAGGTGGCAGGAGCCAATGAAACTGAATCTGACAACAAACACCGCCGGGCAGAATGACGCTGAGCTTGCTGGTGTGCCAGTGGAAGGGTTTGCTAAGGTTTTTCTTTCTGAGTGTGTTTGTTCTTTTGTTACTCGTGCATAGCAAGTGGGTCAGTGACATGTCCAAGGGAAAGTTCCTGGGGTCTTTGGGGAGAAACTCAGAAGGACTTCATTTTCTCCTGATTGTTCCACCCATCTGCAGGTCTTTCTGCAACTAAAGCTGAACTTTAGTGAAACAGTCGACAGTTTGTATGCTTGATATTTATATGTATTGCCTGCTTTGTTGAACAAAGCAGGCAGACAGGTTTACATTAGGGGAGAAAGTCCAATAAGTAATTTGCTCCCAAGTCATTTAGAACTTTAGCACTTTAAACTCAGCCGGGAAACACATTAATAATCAACAAAGATTATCTGCACAGGCTGAGTCCTGCCACATGTGCCACAATGCCAAATCTCTTCTGTTATGGGGGGTACTGCCCTATCCTCCATAGATCCTGAACTGACCCATATCCAAGTTGCATTTCCTACTCATGAAGATCTGGGAAGGAGGTAAATCCAAGTTCCTTCCCAAATTGCCTCCCCATACCACCCTCCTCTCACTCCAACTCCTCCATGTCCTGCCATGCCCCATCCCACCTTGCCCCACCTTGTCGCACAATCCCTTAGAACAGCCTTCAGTGCCCTACCTACTAGGAAGGATTGGAGCCTTTGAAATGCAGTGTCACTCTACCCAGCCCAGAAAAGCACCCTGGATGAAAGCCAGGTTCAGTGATACTGCAGGCTCCTGAAAAATCCATCAGAACTACACCACACAGACCCATCTTGCTCCCGACATAAAGGTAAAGTAACCTCAGCAGGTTTCTCACTCATCATGCTCATTCTTGTTTCAAGGGCAAATATGCTATATTGTTGCATTGTCTGAAGATGTCCCCATGTTCATGTGGCTGGTGCTTTTATCTTCCCACAGAAGCAGTACCTATTTATCTTCTTGGCATCCATCAGTCTTGAAAGACTATGGTATCGTGTTCAATGCTGCATGCAAAGCACAAAGGCCTGGGTAGACTGATATGGAGGATAGGCTGGTAGATAGTGTGCCTGTTAACCAGAAGGCCAAGGTTCGAGACCCATGTCCCCACAAGACAGGATGAGCTCCTGTCCTTAGACCTGCTCTGTGATGCAGCTGGAACCAATTGTATCGGCTCTGCCATTCCATTAGTACCTCTTTATCTACTTGCATTTACATGTTTTCAGACTCAGCTTGGCAAGAGTCGGCATGGAAAGGGAGTTCACTCCATCAGGCGGTACTCTGGTCTTGAACCGCCAACATGTCAATCATAAGGACCCTGTTACTCCCTTCATGTTGACAAGAACATCATCTTTAACCACTGCGCCACCATAGCCCACACAGGTCATTCTAGCTGCACTGCTCCAAACATAGATCATTCTCAATATATAATAATGGATTCCCATAGGTACCGGACATGTAAGAAATAACCATACTACCCCAACAGACTGCTCATTCGTAAAATAATATGGCAAAATATTTGCCCAACCTTAATGATGTCCATAAATATTCTTGGTCCCCTAGGTTCAGTACTCCACTATTGTTATTCACAGTAAAGTGAGATCAATTTTTCTCCAGATAGTTGCAGTACTAAAAGCCAAAATAACAATTTTCCCTTACTGGGCACTGCTGGTGAGAAGATTCTTGCTTGTACGAGCATTAATTCATTTTTTTAATGAACAGAGATTACTGGCAATATCACTTCATGCAGATATACAACATGCTGTCACTTCTACAGAAGTGCTGCATTAGGATTGAATTATCCAGTTGTATCCAATGAAGAAATGTGGCACAATCATCGCTAACCCGCAGTGGAAGCTAATTAGAAGGAGGCAAAGCCAAAGCAGTAAATCACAAAGAAACACTGTGGGCAGCTGTGAGAAAAAATGGCCTTGTTCTTTGCATCTGGACCTCACATGTATTGAGTTTTGGCTGATGTTATCTTCTTTCCAAATGTGAGTTTTTAAGCATTGGTTGGGAAAATGTGCTTTTCTGGGTTGACAGCCATGAATCAGGAGGATGTGAGGCTTGGAGATTCAAAACTTTCCCAAGCTGCTCTCTACCACACATACTTACCTGAATCCCTCACTTGGTCATGATCACATCAAGATGTACCTAGAGAAGTCTTTGTTCTTTTATGTATTTATAAATAATTTTATCAACAGCCCTATGCAGCTCCCCTCTTTCTGGTATCGCTTGCCCCAACTCCTCCCCTATTCCCCCTCCCTGACTTGTTCCAACCCCTTCCTGCTCTCTTGAACCCCAGACTTCCACTAATTTACTGGTGCTGGTGGTCATCCCTAGTCGATTGGCCTGCAGACTGAGCTGCTTGCCCCATGCAGCAGCATCCAGACCATGTTGAATGGCTTGTTACCTTTTACAACAGCCATAAAGTGCATTATGCTGCTGGATTGAGTATTCTGGTGATGCAAAACCTGAAAAGGATTGGGCCATAAGACTTTTCAGAAAGTGTGTTGAAGTTGTGCCTTGTCTTCTGGAAGATTGGAGCTCCCCTTTGAATTCTCTGTTACCTTGCTAATCTGGACAACCTCAGTTGTTCATGAACACAAAGAATAAATTGATATTGAGTTGAAATAATTACTATCTAGCTCTCTGTAACTGTGTTACCCCCTATATGGAATCCTGATTCTAACAAATATTGTCTATATTCCAGTAAAGTGCGCTTGGACAATAAACATCAGGGATGAGTTTTATTAATGCATACTTTGTTTATATTTATTTAGAACATATTTAGAATCCTATCTTTCCACCCTTCCAAGGGATCAGGGCTGCAATTGTAACCACAGTTTCCTTGGTGAAAGAACGATTGAACACCATGGGACTTACTTTTGAGTAGACATGCTTAGAATTGCATTGCAAGACATGTTGGATACTACAACAAGATAAAACAATAAAACAACCAATAGAATGAAAGCAACTGGTAGAAACCAGTACTATGAACTCCAGCACATTGGCAAAACACCACAAAAAATAATCTTGATAAACTGTTCACACAATCACACGGCATTGCCCTTAGGGGGGTGTTTTATGAATGCACATGTTCATTCTGGCACTTATGGTCCTCCACATCCCTTCCTTTCTTTCCAACATTACTTAAGTGTATGCAGAGACAATACAGTTCAGTATATTATTCCAGTTATATTTCAATAATGCTGCGTGCAGGTGGAAAATCACTCTTTTGTCTCTAATCACCACTCCCCTGTTAATACATCTGTGGGTCATATTACCCCTTTTTGCCAATGTATTGCGGTGGGAGCACATAACCTCTCATGTAAAAAGACCCCTTTGACCACATCTGGAATAACAGGTCAATTGTGGACCGTGACATCAACTCTGGGGAACTTTATGACAAAGCAGCCAGTTGTTTTCTTTGCAGTTACAATGTGGCTATGCACTGTTTCTGCCAAGTGCTGTTCCTCCGATTATGGGACTGAGGCTTTCATAAGCATGAATAAAACAACGAAAGCACTTGCCCAAATAAAGATTGACTTGGCATATCAGTGTCATTGAACTGATCCCAAAAGCCAGATCAGTCCACAAAGTAACATTCTTTCTGTCTCCAACTTCTAGGTAACAGCAGCAGCAGCTTTATAGATAGTTGGTCTGCCTGCCAGAATAACACCACAGGACCTGATACTTCTCTGAATTGCAGGGCTATGCAGTATGTTTGCATGTGCAAACATACAGCGTAAAATTAGAAAAGGGTAGGAATGCCCTCCCAACTACTCTTTCTCAGTTTTTCTTTACTTCCATCTTTCTGGCATCTTCTGGACTCAAAGCTGCACCTCCTTGCAGGGTTGTTGTAAGGACGCAAAGAGGAAAGAATAGAGCTCTGAACCATTCTCAACTCTTTGGTATAAACATGTGAAAATTAAATACACCTAAAGCAGAGGACAATTCAACCACTTTTTGGATAGAACACCATGAGCAATTCTAGAAGCAATTAAATGGACACGTTTTTTTATGTATTAAAACATTTCCATGCTGTCACCTTCAATGCTCAAGGTGGCATATGCAGAATTATGAAAAAAATAATCCTGAAATAGAAAAAAAACAGCAAACCCATCATGAAAATTAGAGTTGAACTTGGGCAAGAACATCAGTTCCTGCCATAGTCATGCACAACTGAATATACACATTACCAAATATATTTGGACTATACAGATCTCCCAAATAAATCAAGATGTTGCTACCCATAGTTATTCATAGAAAGTTCTCCTCCTGGTGACCTGGTAATTTTGGCATAGCTGCTTTCAAAGGGTACCATTCACATCCATATCCAGTAAATGGTTGTGGTTTGTAGTATGAGACTTTTTTCCCTTGATGCTCCCTAATTATCTGCCTAATTATCTTTTGGCAGATAACTTTGTCAATGTTGTTGGAACAAGCTAATCTTTATTTTCATGCATCAAAGAATAAAGCATACGTTTTTGACAAGGGAGATTAAATGAATCCCTTCATTGACATCTGCATTTTTCCCCCACTTCTTGTGTTCATTTATGAGCTTGCTAACCATTCCTTAACATGCATCTCCATCAACACCCCACCTATTTAATGGTTTCGACAGCCAAGTTTTGAAATTGAGGAAAAATGAGAGGATGGCTATGCAAAGTAATGGTGCAGCTTATCAAGTCTCATACAAATTGGGACGGGTGAACAAGTTAGCTATGGTAATAATGTATTCTTGCTAAGAAAGGGTGCATACGATCAGTGCCTACTGCCCACCCTGAATTGCTTTCTCATCATTTTGAAAACTGAAAGGTTTGTTTAAAGAAGAAAATCTATTGTTCTCATGGAATGATCCAAACTGTGTTGGTTGTACTGGAAAAGCATATGGAAAAATGCTGTTATGTATCATCGCGATCCACAGAAGTCAAATGTCAGTGCAAATTGACTGATCAGGAAACAGGAATTCATACAGCCCTGGGTTTGCGGTAAGCGTCAGCAAGATGATGAGTGGCATCCAGCTGAGATGAGTTTAATGCAGGCTTTTGCCGGGCCTGTGTGATGGAGAGATTTCTTTCTGGATCACCTGCTAAAATCATATTTTATGAGCCATATGTGTCCTGCTTGGCTCTGGCAACTTAGCTGAAAATAGATGGGATGCAGACCCAGTATTGAAAGATCCTGCAGTCTTCTATGTGCTGTAGAATAGCTCTAGGCCAGGGGTGTCCAAACTCTGGGCTGGGGGCCAGATGTGGCCCCTGGCAATCCCTCTCCATTTGGCCCTATCATCCTCTGGAAGTGAAGGACATTGTGCTCCCTGAAGGTTGCATGAAAGTGCTCCATGAAGGTGCTCCCTGAAGGTTTCTTTAACCTCTACTCTCTGTGACAGTGTTTATGAACTGATTTGAATTCATTCATTTATTTATTTGTAAGTTTCATCTCTGAAATATATTCAATATCTTTTTATAATTTTTATTTAATGTTCAATATTATAATTGAATGTATTATTCAAATCTGATATGTCAATAAATTCTTTTTTCCCCCTTCCATCCCCTGACACAGTGTCAAAGAAATTGGGTTGGCATATGTCCAGGAAAACTGGGACTGTTCCAGTGTGCAGAGATTGTGCTCACATGCTGGCAAGTTTGACAGGGGGTCTTGTCTTGATTTTGTGGAAGAGAATTATGGCAACCCTACAGAGAGATAATGCAGCTCTCCTACCAAAACGTTTGGACACCCCTGCTCTAGGTAAAGCCTTTTGATCATTATCCAATCCACAAAGGGTTTTCTCCTAGAAGAGCTACCTTTCCCCTTTCTGTCTTACGCCCAGAATGCCTCACCCCACAAAGGAATCATCACGCAGCAGATGCACAGAGCTTTATATGGCCAGTCTTTTGTGACTGATCATGCGGGAAAATGGTACCGCTGGGGATGAAACAAGAAGACATCAAGGTTTCTAGAGACAAAAATGTTGAGTTTGGGAGCATTTCCAAGTGATGGGCTAGTGTGGATGGGGTTTCTGAAACATAGATGAAACATCTTCCCATGGCCAAGCAATGTAAAATATCTCCTGTGATTAAAAATTGTGGGAAATTTAATTTATTTCCCATCAGCAGCCCTTCCATCTCTCACAAGTTTAGGTTCTCCTCTGAAAGGGCAGTCTCTCTGGGTCCAAAGGAGATTTGATAGTATAATCCATAAATTCACTTGTTTGTGGCCAAAGCTTGATTTATAGACCAGATAGCCATTAATAAAGTGTAGCTGAAAAACAGACGCTTTCTTAGGGCAAAACAAAATGTGAAGTTGTAACACTGTGCTGTTAGAAGCATACATTTACTTACATGTAAAACCTACAGGATTGGGGATTGATTGAGATGGGGCATGGAACTACCTGTCACTTAACTCTTGACCTCAGCATCATTCCTCCATTGAAAATCATCCCCCCAAAGCAAGTATTTAACCCTAAAAGGAACAACAGAGAACACCTTCATAAAGAGCCGCTTTAGGGTCATGAAATCTTCTCAAGATTGCACAGTTGTGGGTTCTGTCACCTTTGGATATCCTGGCAACCTGTAACACCACCTTTTCTATAGCAGAACCCAGACAAAGCAACTCACTTTCGACTGACATCTGAACTGACCCCCTTTATTCACATTCCAGAAGAGCATTAAAGTGTTTCTTTAACTCATTCCAGAAGAGAGTTAAAGTGTTCTGTTTGGGTTGGTGTTCAATGGTTCATTTGTTTGTTGTTGTGTTGATTAGGAAGATACTGATTATCATTTTTAATTTTGATACTGATCAATTTTTTTAAGTTCCTGTAATTTGGAACTTAAGACATTTTTTATATTTTTAATTTATTTTAACTATGTGTTTCTCCGCCATGCGGACCCAAGGCGACTACAACATACTGAAAACAATATAATAGTAAAAGCAAACATATACAAAAAAATAAAAACATTTAAAATTTTAAAACTAAAAACAATAATTAAAACCTCCCTGGATCAATTAAAAGCCCTCATCTATGGTATTAGGTGATTAGAGCTGCCAAATGGTTTGGAACACCAGGGTAAAAAATATATGCAGAGGAAGCTGATGCCTTAAACTGTGGGAGTAGACAGTGGTGAAGCTGCCACTACTTTTTTACATTGTCATTTTCAAATAATCAAACTTGAAGGCTGGTACCAAAAATAAATGCCTGTTTTCCCAACACCAAGTAAGTTTGCAAGGATGCAAATTGCATTTATTTAATTAAAACAAACTTCCAAGTGCCCACACCTAGAAATGCTATGTATAGAACAGTGGTTTTCAAACAGTTAGGGAGATTTACTCACGCCAGTAAGTCTTTGCTAGGGCGGTGCTTTGTAATTATCATTTGTAGTGCTCACAAGTGCTGAACACTTGTAATGCTTTGTAATGCTCAGATGTGCTTTGTAGTGCTCATTTGTGGACATTCCAAAGTTCAGGGAATGCCACTCTGGACTCCCTGCAACTCCAGGCACCTGCTGCTGCACTCCATAAGTGAAAACGCCCCCATTAATGATATAATACTGGGAATCAAGTATTTGTCCTCATCCCTAAATGGACTCTGCGACCTTTACACTAACTGAAACCACAGTTTGAGTACCACTATATACTTTGTTTTCTGTAAAGAAAGCAATCAGCAGCAATCTGGGAGTGTGATCCTCCCCTTCACTTGGCAAGTGCTTTTCCAAGAAGCCAAAGGGATTCTAATTTTGCAGAAGATGACATTTTCTTCCTAAGGGAGTGCAGTTCAGTCAGAGAAAATTTCATAACCCCTGAAATGTGACTTTTTCTTCAACTGAAAATAGATATACAAATGCATGTGTGCACACGCACAAATATTTAAGGAAATCTATGCATATATATTTCAGTTAATACTGTGGCAGGGCCCACTATGAGACCAACTAAGGACCCAAACCTATCCAATTTTTCAGTGCTTTTTCAGTGCTGGTGCTGTTGAGCCAGTGGGGTGTGTGGTGCATCCTGTGGTGGTGGGGCAGTGATGAAGGCCTTATTAAGGTATGGGAACGTGTTCTCTTACCACAGGGATGCATTGTGGCTACACAAGAGCTGGAATGTTGGATAGAATTGGCCCCTAAATCAGTTGTCTTAGAGATTTATGGAGATTCCCATCTCTGTCCATCTGTCTGCTCCTCTTCTTTTCCTCTTTCCACATTCTTGATGGGAAAAAGAAAAGGAAAAGGAAAAAGGGAGACAGAGAGAAAGAGAGGAGGGAGGAAAGTGCTGAGTTCTACAAAGGGAGAAGCTTTGAGTAAAGGGGTAGCACTTGGCATCAGGTGGTCCTAGGCCAGTTCTGAAGCAAGGTGGTAAAAGGGAGGCACTTCTCTTCCTTTCAGTGCATGATTGGGGCAAGGACTGTGATTATAATTTGTGTTTATGAATTTATTATACTGTTACTGCAGGATGGTGTCAAGGTTTGGCAAGGCTGGACACTGGTTGAAAGTCCACACCCAGCAGAAGTACTACCTAGCTAGATTGATTTCTGAAACTTCAGGATCTCTGCCAAAGGAAACAGTCAATGCACCAACAAGGGATGGGCAGGAGATGCCATGGGGACCATTTTTCCCATTTTCATACCTCTCTTCCTCCAAGGAGCTCATGGTAATGTACATACTGTAGTTACTGTGCAATAAAGTGTCACACAAAGATATGTGGCATTTGTCCTTGAAACGAGTCACACTATCAAGAGTATATGAGGACTGGAATGTGTGAAGGGGAGTGCTTTAGAGCATGTGGAGACCAGGGTAGATTGCCAAAATCAACTCCCAAAGTCATCTGGTTTTAAGAGGATTGGCAGTCCAGGGTGTACATTTCAGCCAGGCTCCAGCTCCAGCTGCAGTGTTGTATTAGAGATTCACTGCTGCAGTCCTAGCCGTGACCTCCACATGAACTACAGAACCAAAAAGTCAGACAGCCTCCTGCATTTTCTTTCATGTGCCTCTCAAAGCCATCCATCCAGAGAAAACTCTGGAATGGACTGTGTGATTAACAGCCCAATCCTATTCAGGGTTACTCTACGCCAGTGATACTTGGGCATTTCAGCCTGGGACCCCCTTTCTGAAAATCTGAAAATTGAAAATCTTTCCTGGACCCCTGTAAAACTTATCTGAATGTGATGCCAGAGCTCCGCCATGTCTACTTGGATGTAAGTCCCATTGTGTTCAGTGAAACTTACTCCCAGGAAAACCCAGTGCCAGATTCCAAGATGGTGGATCCCACCCTATAGCAACCACCTGATCTGAGATTGTGATCAGGTGGTTGTGATCAAAGGGGGTCCCAACCCCCACTTTGAGTACCACTGTCCTATGTTATAAACAGTGATGGTTTTCAAAGAAATTAACAACCGGTTCTCTGCCCATCTGGCAGCCACTTTTAAATGGCTATTTTTAAACTCTATATGTCCTATCTCTCATTAACAACTGGTTCTATAGGAGTAGGTGCGAACCTGCTGGAGCCCGCCACTGGTTATCCAGCCTCTGCTGCATCTCATTAGTTCTGTAGGGCCCAGTCGTGACAGAGAAGGATATAAAGAAATTTGTTGCATACCTACTACTCTTTACTTTCTAGGCCCCAATGAACTACTCAGCGATCCATGCCAACTAGTTTGCTGGCATAAATCTGGTAGGTCCAAATCAATCTGTTTTTACATATTTGTGCTTCTATTTATTATGCTGTTTAACTGCCTTGGGTTAGCTTGTGGAGAAAGACAAAACAGAACTCAAACAAACAAACAAATAAATAAAGAGCTGCCCACTATCACAGTAGCCCTCCCTGTAAGTTGCCCTGTTAGTTGTGACTGATGCTACGGAGCGGTGCTCATCCCCATTACAAGGCTCAAGGCCAGGGTTGTTTGAAAACATTTCCATGGTCTTGTGGCTTGCATGACTAAAAGCTAAAGCACACGGAACACTATTATCTTCCCATCAAAATGGTACCTATTTAAGCAAATACATGTTTTTTGAACTGTTAGGTTGGCAGGAGCAAGGCATGTAACGAGAGCTCACTTTGTCTTGGAGTAAATGGATCTCAAACTGCTGAACTACTGACCTTCCGGTTGACAAGAACAGCTCTTCACCCATTGAGCTACCGCAGCCATTAAGACTCTGATAGACACTCTTTCGGGCGAAAGATACTCTTTCTTGTTCAGAATTTCAGAGGATTTGGATTTCAATTTTGTAAGAGTTGTACACAAAAATCAAAATTTTCTCTGAAGAGTTAATATTGTCCAGTATTGATTTGATTTATTTAATTATCCTGTTATCAATCTGAAGTAGAGAAATAAATTTTTTGGGAATCTCTTCAGATACGTTAGAAAAGAGGGAGGGAAAACTAAGAAATAGGATTTTGACTTACAGATATCTATACTGTACATAAAAAGAATCCTGCACTAGCTACAGGCACTCCTGATTTCTATCAGTTTTTTTAAGAGACGTATGCATCCATTATTCTGGATCCCTTAAGTGTTTTGACTATGACATGGGAGGTGCCGTGATTAAAAGGTGATTATGTGACTCACCATAATTATATCTTGTTGAAAGAAAATTTATTGAAGCATGAATCATTCTGCCCAGTGAAAACCCACTCACTTAAGCGCCATCACCGCTGCTGCCGCCACTGCCACCACTACCACCAGGCATGTTCCAGGAGAGGTCATTGCACGGAGCAAAACATTCAACATTCCTTCAAGCAGAGAAGGATTTTGTTTTCTTCCCCTAATTGTATGGGGGAAGGTGAGAACAGGGGTGATGAAATAAAATGCCACTGCTGAAAGGCTGGTCCCGTGCATTAAGATATCTGCAGCTGACCCACACATCAGTGAACAAACCCCCGGCTGTTATTTTGATATCATTTTCTTTGGACAGCTTCCTTTGGTTTTTGCAATACTGGAATGGAGAAAGTACATTTTTTATCACTTGGCTCCAGCCTGAAACTTCACACTACTGCTTGATGGCTGTGATTCCTGAGACTTCAGCTCATCGAAAGCAAACCTATAAATTGTATTGATGGGCAGACAAACGAAAGAAATTCAAGAAAGAAAAATTCCTGGTTCTTGGGAAATTAATCCTAAATAAGATTTCCTAAAGAAGAGAATATCATGTGTCATATGAAAGAAAAAAAACCTTTTTGAATGCTAGGTTAAGGCAGAAGGTTCTAAAGAAGGCCGAAGATAAATATGAATTACTTAATATTTAGAAAAGCACACAAACATCTTATAGTTAGTTGTATTCAGCAATAAGGACCATTGAACACTTGAAGGCACATGGAGCTATTGTTCAGATATCTTCTTTTCCCCACTTCCCATCTTTTTTTTATCTCATGGCACACTTATAAGGCAATACAATTGTCAAGGTACATCATCCGTTTATTGACCATTGATAAGGCACACCATGCTGACAGCAAGGGCTTGCATCCGCCATATATTTTGAAAGGAAAATAACTTGAAGAAAAAGTGCAATGTGGGCATTTTTAGGATGGTAAATACTAAATAGCAAAAAGGTTAAATTCCTGGCCTTCAGTGGCCAGTATGGTAGCCATAACTCTGCACTGTGGCATGAGAATAAGAGAAGATAAGCACTTTCAGAGGCCCCATCTTTAAATAGAATATAGATCTGGTAAACAAATGCTAAAATCCTCAAGACACTTTCCTGGGAGTAAGACCCATTGAACACAATGGGGCTTACCTTTGAATAGACATGGTTAGGATTGTGCTCAAAAAGTGTCAGACTAGTTGCATATGAGTTGAATGTGAGAGTTAGCTTATTTGAAGATGTGGGGTTCAAGAGTTTCAAACTTCTTTTTGGTTCAACCAACCTGCTTGTCTAGTTGCTTTTTCCAGCAAGCTGGTTCCATTCCACCTTTGGTTCTTTCTCTGCCCCTGAAAACTTGAAATGAGAAAGTGTTTTTTTTAATGTTAAGAAATTAATAGAAACATTTGACAATATCTGTGTTTCAAATGTATCTGAAGGAAGATGGGAAAATATCAAGGGGGGAGGAGATCATGAAAGCCTGCCAGCTTTAAAGCAGAAGCTCCTTCTCTAACAATTCCATCCCAGGATTTCCATGTGCTGGCAGTACATAATGTAGCGAAAACAATAAGAACACTGCTCAGCTGGAGGCAGCCAATAAACTTGATTTTTTTTTCCACTGTGACACTAGAACTTACTACATTAATTGTAAGCCCCTAGCTGCCTACAGGGACATCACCTTTCTGGTCTGTTTTATGGCTAGATTGACACTTGGCAGGTCACATGAGTTGCATGACCACATGACTATTATAAGCTCGTAAATAATATCCAGCCAGCAGCAGTGGCAGAAGACGAGCAGATATTGCAGACAAGAAGTAGGCTGTAAATTTCGGGCAGAGGCTAAAAAATGCCTGTGTTCACTTGTTATTCTCCACCCCAGCCAGATCTTGCAGAACTCAACAACCTGAGTTAGCAAGAAGGATAAAGTGTGTGAGGGCTGTGCCTGGCATTGCATTGCAACGAATACCACCACAAGGTACCATTAACTGGCCTCAACTTTACATGTATGTGCCAGTGTAATGTATGCACCAGGCTCAGAAATTAAAGTTTCCAGCATCCCAACATTTTGAGGACTGGCTCAGAGTACACTCGGGGCTCCTTGTATTGGGACCTCATCCCAGCTCATGAAAACCAGGCAGCATGTTTGTCTCCAGAAGCCACTGATAAGCTGGCTGATGACTCCAAAATGACAGCCTGAAAGAATGATAGCCAATGAAACATAAAACAGCAGCTGAAGGGATGGTGACAGATTCCTAGTCTTACATTGCTTATTCTTTAGTGTCTTGCCTCCTGCCCTTTGATTGCCCCCCTCTGTCCATCTTGCCAGTCCAACATGAATACTAAGTCCTGTGGGTAGGCACCATCTTACTTCCATATATCATTTTAGGGACCATCCATAAAATATGTCATGCATGAAAGGCCAAAGGGTAGTAAAGGTTCCTGATTTATTTAGAGTTAGATTTATGTCCCACCTTTCCACACAAGTAAACTCAGGGTAGCCTATAAAGTTGAATGCAAAAAAACAAACTATAGTTTCAAAATGCAACAACCAGAAATCGAACAGCAATTTAACTTTTTTTTAAGGACTACTGAACAGGACACTTAAAAATGAGAAACGAAAGAGCCAGACACAGCTCCATGGGGAGTCTATTCTGTAACGTGCTTGCTGACTTGTGACAAAGGCAGGATTTAGCATTACTGAAAGTAGAACAGTGAGTGACAAGAAGAGGAATGCTAGACACACTTTCCTGAGAGTAAGTCCCATATAACACAGGGGGACTTTCTTTTGAATAGACATGGTTAGGATTACACCCGAGATATTTTAGAAAAGCATTGTTAGGTGGCATCCACATGGATGGTCCCTACCACTAGTGGTATAACTTGTTCCTCCCCCAGATTCCAATTGCCTTTTGAAAATTTGTGTGTCTTGTGGATGAGGCTTAGGGAACCCATCAAATCGTCTGACAAGGCCACCCCCGCAGGTTAACTGCCAGTCGTGTCCGACTCTAGGGTACAGTACTCATTCCCATTTCCAATCCTTTAGAGCCAGTGTTGTCAAAAGACATATCCAAGGTCATGGGGCCAGCATGACTAGATGCCAAGGCACATGGAATGCTGTTAACTTCCCACCGAGGTGGTACTTATTTATCTACTTGCATTTACATGTTTTTGAACTGCTAAGTTGGCAGGAGCTGGGCTAAGGACAGGAGCTCACCCTGTCTTGTGGGAACCCGGGTCTCAAACCCTGGCCTGCTGGTTAACAGGTACAGTGTCTTAACCACTTGTGCCACCACAGCCCTTTTCGAGACCACCAGTGTCTTGAGACTGATGAGATCTTTTCATTCATTTATTTTTTATGACCGTTATTATTTGTGTGTGCATGCACGTTACATCAGTGGTCATCAAAGTGGTGGTTGGGACCACTTGGAAGGTCATGACCTCAGGTCAAGGGTGGGATCCACCATCTTGGAATTTGGCACTGGGCTTTCCTGGGAGTAAGTCTCATTGAACACAATGAGACTTACTTCCAAGTAGACATGGAGGAACATACCAGTAAGTTTGACAAGGGTCCTAGTCAGATTTTAAAATTTGAAAGGGGATCCCAGCCTGAGTACCACTGTTTACATAGTATTTTAAGCTGACAGAATTTCAAATTCTAAATTTATCTTGGACACCATGGCAGAAAGGTGAATATGCAGAGTGGTCTATCTGTGGTTCCCAAACTGTGTATCAGGACCTGATTTTTGGTGGTTTGCCAAAAGGTGATGGAAAGATCAGATAATTATATCAAACCTGGAAGCTATTGAAAAGTCAACACTTTAGCTGCCAAATGCCATGCAAAGACCTGAGCTTATAGAATTTGCAAGCATAAAATATTGTTTATTTCTAGATCTCCTGTTCTTAAGTCTGGTAAGCATAAGTGGGTTCCGATAGAGTGTCATTTTTAAAAGAGGGTCTTAGTGCTAAAACATTTGGGAACTGCTGGCCAAAAATAGTTTTGTCACCATCATTGCTAAAATATGACCTCAACCTTATGTTAGCCTATGCACACCCACATTTCTGCTGTTTCTTTCATCACCTCTTCCTTGCCCATCCAGGCACTTAGGGAACCTTTTATTTACAGTTCCAACACTACTCTTGCTCCTGCCTTCTCTGTTGAACCAAACTATATGGGTGTAATCCCTGCATGTTCTGCTCATCCTCTGTGTTTCAAACAGATCTGGAGATGCAAACAGGAGGAGATGCAAATAAGAGGAAGGATGGGGGCCCTATCTTGATCTCAGTCACTTGACCTTCCTGGCAGACAAGTGTGCAAACCATTTGACAACTTGTGCAAACCAGCTAATGCAACAGGAGCTCTGCCACTGTTCTCATTCACCGCAGGAGTGCTGCAGGAAGATGTGGGCTGACCCCAATTCTCTTGGTCTCCCTTTCAGAAAAGAAGGGTAGGATGAATACCTGATTGAAGGGGTGGTGGAGGGGAGCTGTAGTACAGGGCACCCTCATCATTTTGCCACTGTCATCCGACTGTAACTGAAGCAGCTGCTTAAGTCATTCTCATAACTAGACTGGCCCTGAGAGCGTGTAGTACAAAACATAGTAGTAGGAGGAGGAGGGGAGGAAGAAGAGGAGGAGTACTAATAGTAGCAGCAGGAGCTTCTATAGTGATAGATTACCACAGAAAAATCCAAGGGCACAGCGTTACTTAGATTAGTGGTACTGGGGCATTTCATTCTGGGACTTCCTTTCAAACGTAAAAATCTGTCCGGGACCCCCTCACACACTTTCCAGAATGTGACATCAATGTGATGGCCGAGCTCATCCATGTCTTCTTGTTAAGTAAGTCCCATTATGTTCAATAAGACTTACTCTCAGGAAAGTCCAGTGCTAGATCCCAAGATGGTAGATCGCACCGTCGCAGCCCCCTAACCCAAGATTGCAACCCTTCAAGAGGGTCCCATCCCCTACTTTTGAGTACCACTGACTTGAATGATGAAACATTGGTGGTAACTATTCTTGTCTTCCTCTCAAAGGTGAGAGAGCATCTGTGGGGTCAGTGAGTGAAGGCAGCAGGTGGCAGAAAAGGCTGCAGGACATAATATTACTTCTTGGAAGGCTTTTTGATTAACACAGAGCTACCATAGAACTGGTATCTTTGTTGGGATGCTCTGGCCAAACCTCCTGAAAAATGAGAATCATGTCTACCCCAGTCCACCTCTTGGGTTGCTGTGTGGATATACCTTTCCTCAAATGCACAAATCCTGCCAGTCATAACTCACTAGTTGTTAATCATCTTTAACATCCTCGGCTTGAATTTTGACACCTCCTGCTTTGGTTACTTCAGCTTGATTCATGTTCTTCAGAGCTGTCATTTGCAGCTGAGTGATGGATTCCTCTCTTTCGGCTTCATATAACTCTTCCAAACAAGGAGCTTTCGCTTTGAGTGGTCACAGTGTCAAGTCTGCAGACTTTGGAAGCTGCCTCCGGGTATTCAAAGGCACAGGTCTTAAACTGAATCATTTAAAAATGTTTAACAAGTACCGTAGATCCTGAACCCCTACTTTGATTTTTCCCCCTTTTCAAATACACAGTAAGCTAGACTGTTTACCTGCAAAATGGCATGTAAAGAAATCAGCCCATCCTGACACTTATCTGGTTCAGTACTTGGACTCCTGGGAATTTTCGTTTTCAGACAACTTCATTCATTTTTAATATTCTAATCCGAAGGCATTTATGAAAATATAATTTAGAAAGTTTGGATGCCTTCTTTAGCCACCTCGGTTTTCTTTATAGCATCTAACCATTATGATCCTCTACCTATGTATCTAGAGGTGCAATCCTAACCAACTTTCCAACACTGGCAAAGCTGTGCCAGTGAAGAATGTGCTGTATCCTACAGTTAGAGGGCAATCATGGAGTAAGGCAATGTTTGTCCCCTTACCCCAGAGAGCACTGTCCGTACCCCAGAGCTGGAAAATTGATTAGGATTATGCCCTAAGTCCTTTATCTTTTCCTTTCTAAAAAGTGTTACATTTGCAACACTTGAATTCTCTTTATTCATAATGAGACATTTATAGAAAACAAATACATATGGATATATTTTTATGGATTTGACCTTTTTTTTCTTTTACCAGACCAAATACTGTCAGCTAAAGATAACATTCTTGAGTTCAATTAATTAAACACTTTCAGGCATAATAAAGACCAACTCACACATCATATTTTGCTATATAGACAGGACTGGATTAATCTATTCTATGACCTGTAGCATACTTTATAAAGTTAAAAATTTAACTTTATTTAAAAAATTTAAATGTGTATTTTAATACACTTAAAAAATATGTATTTTTAAAAGTTTATAAATTTAAAAATATACATAAATGATAAAAACATATATTATTTATTTGTAACTTGTTAGTAATGACACCTGTAATGATTATGTGCAAGTGGCTTAGACACTGTGTCTGTTAACCAGCAGGCCAGGGTTCGAGACCCGGGTCGGCCCCACAAGACAGGGTGAGCTCCTGTCCTTAGCCCAGGTCTGCGACACCAGCTGGATCCAATCGTATTGGCTCTGCCTTTCCATTGGACTAATTCAGTGGTGTGGAGAGGGGGGATTTGCTGCTTGGGTAACAGCATATCCTCCATAACAATCCAACCCAGGCTTTCGTGCTTCGCATACAGCGTATGCAGCGCAGAGCACGTTACCATAGTATTCCAAGACTGACAGAGGCCTGCTTTAATGATTATACAGGTTCCCCCACTTGCAAACAACAGATTATAAACAATCTTATATCATGAGATGCCAGTTTCATCACAAACAGCTTGTCAGTGCTGGGTCCTCAAAAACAAGGGGCACTTATGCTATTTTTTGCTACAAGGTTGCTACTAGTTTTTGCTACTAGGTTGATTTGGCACTGTATATTAGCCTTTCATAAAACTTTTCTTATAAATGTGTCTGGATTTTCTTCCTTGAAAGGAAGCATCAACCTACATAAAATTTCTGTTCCATGGTCGATCTTCATTGCCTGCTAAAAATGAGCACTCCAATCCTAAACTCCACTGGTGCAGCTAGGCCACATGGGTGATGGACCAGCTTAGTAGGCTGGTGTATACTTATCCTGAGTAATGGTCTACTTTTACCCTGGTCTACTCTTACCTAGGGGGCTTCTCAGATCTGTGCCAGGTTGATTTCAGAAGAGCACATGGGGCTGGCACAAGTCCTATGCTGGCCTGGGTGGTGTTGCAGAAGTTCTGTAATGCAGGGTTTCTCAACCTCTGGGTCGGGGACCACTGGAGGACCTTGGCGACTGCCCCACTCAGTGGTCCACGAGAGGATCCTCCGCCCCTCCTCCCAGCAGGGGACCAAAGGCTGTCTTCAGCATCTGCCTGAGCAGTCCGCAAGAGGACTTGGCTGGCCTCAGGAGGTCTCTGTTCAGCCTTTCCCCTCCTCTCAGCAGGAGGAAATGTCCACACATGTGTAGAGTTTTCCCGCCAGACCCTTGATGCAGGAGGATCATGTGGCCAGCCAGCCAGAAAGGAGCCAGCAAGAGAGAGGAGAGTGGGATGCATCCCCTTATCCAAGACAGAAAGATGTGAAGAGGAGAGGGGGGAGGAGAAAAAGGAAATGACAGAGACCCACATTCTAGACAGGGGGTGACGAGAAGAGAGAGAATGATGAGACACTCCGATCTAAGCAAAGGGGGTTGAAGAGAGGAGGGGGAGAGAGAGACAAACTCCAATGATTCCCAGGAAAGTGTGAAGAAGAATGCAGCCTCAGAGTCCAATCCAATGCCTGTCTACTCAGAAATTAGTCCAATTATAGTCAATGAGGCTTCCTGTCCAGTAAGAGAGACTAGGATGGCTTTGTGCATTTTCAAAGCATCCTGCATCAACAAAGGTTGAAAATCCCTGTTCTCTGAGTAGACATGCATTAAGACATTGGTCTGTCACCTTCAATCCTATCCACAGTAACCGAGCAATAGCTCCATGTATTAATTTATTATAATGGGATTTACAGCTGGAGGCAGCTGTGCTCTGGGTAGAGAAGCCCTCCCTTCAGGTTGCCAAATGGAGACCTCTCCCCCCCCCCGCCCGCGCCACTGGTCCTTGGAAAATTTTACCCTGCAGAACCAGTCTCTGCGGTCCCTGCAGCCAAGGAGGTTGAGGACCACTGCTGTAAGGCACTTCTGCACCACTCCTGGGCATCAGTGATGGGATTCAAAGAAATTAACAACCGGTTCTCTGCCCATCTGGCAGCCACTTTTAAATGGCTTTTTTTAAATTTATATGTCCTATCTCTCATTAACAACTGGTTCTATAGAGTAGGTGCGAACCTGCTGGAGCCCACCACTGCTGGGCATGTTAGGCTAGTGCACAGACATGCACCAATCTCCTCACATACAGGAACAGGAAAATGGGTGAGTTGTGTTTGCCTAAACTGTTTAGGATGGTGTCCTAAAATTCACTAATTGAAAGTATTCCTAGCCATGACTACCACTGAGATACCCAGAACCAGCACCCGGAATGGACCCAAAGCATGGATTAGACCCCTCCTGAAATAGAAAGGACAGGATGATAGGTATGTCATCCATCTGTTGCTTATTCAGAACACATCATATTATTATTAACATTGTCTGGATGACAAATCTTGAATCTAGAGATCTTGTTCCTCAAAGAAGTATCAATTAGAAGTATTATTATCCTTAAAATTTGTAGTGCATGCTTGAAGAAGCACTCACTGGTATGCAGTTCCATTCCAAGTTATCCCATTCATGATGAATCACGCATTCTCAAAGGTAGGCATCCATGGAAATGGAAGAAACCATAACAAAATAATGCTGTTGAGTATTGGAAAACAAGCATTTGAATACTCAAGCAGGCTTTTATTTGGAGCGTTCTGAGAAGAGAATGTTTGCCAGTATCACGTCCATGAAAGAAAAGACTTCAAACATTGCTGAGGCATAAAGTGGCAACCTTTTTCTCTCTGTACCTTGATGCTAGTGATCCACTTATAAAGTTTATGCCACCTGCTGATGGGTCATGACCCACGACTTGGGGATATAATGCACAACAGCATTATAACAATAAAACAGAATTCACCTCTGTCGCCCCTAATAGTTCCCAGGAGGATTGCAGAGCACTTTTCCAAAGCAGATGTCCTGTGCATTGAATCTTTGCAAGGTACCTAGCATCACTGAGGGTAGGTTTTAACAGAGTACAGCTGCAACTCTCTAGGGTGTAATGCACCTGCACAGTATATCATTACATAGGGACATATAGAACATATGTAAAGGCCATTGTGACAGGAGAACTAATTCCACTCTCAGTTCCTGTGTGTGTGTATGTAGATGTGTGAGTGTGACATTCAGCTCAAACATCTTGAGAGAATCGAGGTGAGGAAGATATTTGAGTAACCAGAATATAGCAGCAGAGGAGCAGAATACAGCAGTCTCTCCAGGTTTCTTTCAGTTGCATATTTTGGCCTTAATGGGCATATACGCATAGCCTCTGCATGCTTTAGAAAGTCTTCTGGAGACAACTTTGGATTTTGTTATCCATGGTTTTCTGTATCCATGAACAGATCCCTCATGAATACTGGACAGTATTATATGGGCTCATCACATTCCATTATTTGTTTCCTTTTAATGGGCTCTCCATGGAGCTGCAATCAACATCAATGTTCTTAAGTGTATTATTGGTTAACGAACATAATCTTTGAGTTTTGTAATTTTATGTTTTCTGCTCTTTTTCCAACCATGTTTGGAGGTTTAAGTAACCATATGTAACTTTGTAACACAATCACAACTGTTTATACAGTATTCTGTGTCCAGAAGGTGAACATTCTGCACATATAATTAACTTTTGTGGGAGTGAAATTTCCAGAATATTTGTGGGCTCCTGGCATGGCTGGGCACCTGTGGGCACTAGTTGGCACCAGGCACAGGCATTGGGCAGTGAGCACTGGGAAGTGGGCACCATCAAGCACTTGGCACCAACAGATACCAGCAGGTACCAGGAGGCAGTGGTGGCAGCAGCGGGCACCATGCCACCACCACACTGGTCAAGCAGCAGGCACCAGTGGGTCAAGCATCCCTAATGGGCATCTCTGGGCAGCTGACACAACTGTGCAGTGGGCAGCAGATACCAGTAGGTAGTGAACACCACCAAGCACCAGCAGGCACAGGGCATCTCTACTGAGCACTGGGCATCCTTACTAGGCACCATGGGGCTTTGGGCATCACCAAACATCATCACACAGTGGACAGTGAGCACCACTGGACACCTCCCCAGCATGCCTACTAGGCACCACTGGGTGCCAGGCATCACTGGGCATCCCTACTAGGCACCAGGCTTCTATACTGGGCAGCTGGCAGCAGTGGGCAATGGACACTGAGCACCAAAGGGCATCACTGGGCACCCCTACTGGGCACTGGGTATCCCTGCCAAGCACCAGGCATCAAGCACTACTAGAGGCATCAAAATAAATGTGTCAAAAGTGAATTTATCCAAAGAGTATTTAAGTAACATGACATTTGGATCTTGCTTCATATATTCTGATAAACTTCACATTAAAGGATCAATCATGTCTTTCAAGTCTCCAGGTCCATCATCACTTTAAAGTTTCTATCATTGACTTAGTAACTGATGCTTTGGGACTGCGTATAATATAAAATCAGAAATATTCCATTTCAGCGTATAATATACAATCAGAAATATTTGTGGCCTTGTTTCTTTATCCAGACCAAGACTTTGTGTATTACACATGCTGTTTTTTTATAAAGATTTTCATATCTTTCAATCCCAGCAATTCCTTGTGATTGATTTAGATCAGTATACTCAACCTATATTTGCAGTGTGAAATGTGTGGCTGAAACAATCACATACCATAGATCTATACAAGCCACATTTATTGGTTTGGATTTGGTCACATTTAAGTTTGGGTGTGCCAAATTGCAAACAGAAGAGAAATTTCCCCACTTCCATCTCTCAATATAGTATTTAAGAAAAAATGCAATATGAAGAACTCTAGTTGTAAACGAAAAGTGTGGGTGTATGCTTTTCAAGAAAGAAGGTTGCAATTAATATGATGAGCATCACTTTATATTTGCAGATAAATTTCAGCTTGCTCTAGAAATTTTGTTTTGTACTTTTCTGCTGTGATTTTCAAACCCCAAACCCCTTCCCCTCCAAGAAAAAGCTCAGGCATGTCTAATTGGAAAATGAATAATGGAGCTGAGACTCAATGCCTTCTCCTCTAAGCAATCAAACAGAGCAAAAGCAGAGGGTATAAGGACCTATATAAAGCAATGACAACTGGATGTCTCAGTGAGTTGCACTCTGGAACAGAAAAGGGAAAACATGCCTGGCCTAGCAGAGTGTGAGCCCCCAAGCTTAGGGAGGGTCAGAACTACTTAATTAAAGGGGAGAGAGAGATTTCTCTTCAGTCAGAAAGCAAAAGCACTTAAAGGCAATTGAGGACTCATGGCAACCTCTTAATGTTACCTCTGCTTGGAGATCTGGTGAAGACATTGCCCTTGGCTACTGTATATATGTCTAAAGTCCACTTACAAGAAGAGATACGTTACATAACAAGAGGGGAAGAAAAGGCAAATCAAAGTTATTCAAGGAATGAAGATTCAGTGTCAAACCAAAGGACAGAGGAGCCCATTTTGTGAAAGTTAAGTACAAACCTCATGATGGGGAGCAAGAACTTGCATAAGAAAAGCAAGCGAGTAATTGTATGTGAAGCCATTTTGAATTGGCTGCATGAATTGGCTGCAATCCTAACACTCTTTCCTTGGATTCAGCTATGCCAACAGGATATCTGCTTCATCTTGAGCATAAATATTGCGCATTGGAGGCCTTCTCAAGGTTATGGAGTAATTGTTCGCTTGTTTGAAAACAAGGCTCTGGTGCCATAATGGTCCTACTTGGGTCTATGCCATTTTGCCTGGTCCTAGGTAGGGGGATTGAAGCGAAAAAATGGGGCCACTGGCCTCAATAACTAGCATTATCTAGCCTCAATGCCTTTAATGAGTGTTTGGACAAATTCCTAGAGGAAAGGACCATCACAGGTTACAAGCCGTGAGAGGTATGTGTAGAGGTGGACAAACTCTAAATACCAGAAAGGGCACCTGGATGCAGATATCATATGTGCTCTCTGAAGCAACTGGTGGGCTGCTGTGGGCTGATGGGTCTTTGGCCTGATCCAGTGGAGGCTCTTCTTATGTTCTCAACTTCCTCTTCCTGCTCTTGTAACATACTCCTCTCCGATACCATTTGCCATCCAATTTCACTCACCCACCCAACAGGGTGACCAGATGCCAAACCCAAAATTCCTGAACCCCAAGGACAAAATTCCTAGATCCAGGCCAAAATTCCTACCCGCTGAAAAAAAATTGCCAAAAAATGTATTTTTTATTTTGGTTTTTTGACCATAACTTTTGATATGAAGGAGATTTTGATATGAAGAGCTTTGGATTCTGCTCTTCAATATGAATCCAACGACATATGGCATGATGGGCTACTGTGCACTATCGCAGTTTCAAAATGAAGCCAAAATGTAGGACAATGATGCCAAAATGTAGGACACCCAGACAGGAGGCTAAAAATCTGGACAAATCCGGGTTTTTCCAGTCATCTGGTCACCCTGCCACCCAAGCACCCCACATTGACTTACCAGTGCTGAGGCCAGCACTCACAGCTTACAGCAATGGCCAGGCTGTTCTCTTTGAAACATCATATTTTGTGATGGCCATAATGTTTTGTGATGGCCATAAAGTACTCTGCACTGCGAAATATGAGTTCCAGCAACCAGCAGGCCCCTATGATCGTGTCGGTCCCCACAAGACAGGGTGAGCTCCTGTCCTTAGCCCAGCTCTGCGACACAGCTGGAACCAATCATATCGGCTCTGCCTTTTCATTGGACTATTTCAGTAGCATGGAGAGAGGGGATTTGCTGCTTGGGTAACAGCCTATCCTCCATATCAATCTACCCAGGCCTTTGTGCTTTGCATACAGCGTATGCAGCGCCAAGCACGATACATAGTCTTTCAAGACTGATGGATGCCTGCAATATCAAAATGGTTCAAGTCAATGATGTAAATCAGGGTAAAGGTTCCCTGGGTCAAACTACAAGTTTGGCAAGTACATCATTGGGTATTTTTTTCCTTTAGCAGTTGTCAAAACAGAAATCTTGACTTATACCACAGCATGAGGGAGTTAAGTCTCAAACAGGATTTCTTCTGGATTACCCTCCCCCCAAATTCCTGGTTTCACTGAGAGACAAACCAATGTTAGCTTCCCTACAGGGACTGGAGGAATCCAGATTGGAAAAGTAATGGGAACTGTGGATTAGGATCACTTTCCTGACATACCCCATCCTAAATCAAACTGATTCCTTTAACTTTAGAAAATGGGCGAGAAGCAAGGAGGAAAAGATCAATGGTTGACAAGCTTAACTGAAATACTGTGGTGCCTTGGTTTACAAGAATAATTTGTTCCAGAAACATGTTTTTAATCCAAAACACTTGTATATCAAAGCAAATTTTGCCATAAGAAATAATGGAAACTCAGACGATTCATTCCACAACCCAAAAATATTCATATAAAATGATTATAATACTGAAATATAATACAAAATGATAAAAAAATACAAAATATAAAAAATAATACAAATTAACCTGCATTTAGAGCACAATCCTAACCATGTCTACTCAAAAGAAAGCCCCATTGTGTTCCATGGCTCTTACAGGAAAATGTCTTTAGGACTGCAGCCTCTGTCTCTCAGGTCTCTCAGGCTACAATCTGCTTGCCTTACACAGGAGTAAGCCCCACTGATTAGCCTAATTGTTTCTGAGGCTCCTTTCCATTGCCCCCCTCTACATAGAAGTGAGCACCATTGACTGTAATAGGCTTACTTCAGAGTAGATATGCATAGGCTGGTCTCTTAGGAGAGTCTGAGGAGGTGTTGGCAGAGCACCAAAACTGGTCATATCCCAGCAGGGACTTTTTTTTCCTTTTGCTTGTAATTCAAGTTAAAATTTAGTTGAAATGTTTGCTTGACTTGAAAAACATTCTCAATCCAAGGTTTTACTCTGCGTGGGAGTGCGTGTATGTGTGAGTGTACTGTGTGGTCATCAGAATGTGTGCAAAGTTGTCAGACCCCATTTATTGGCAGAGATGGACTAGGAACAGAGGGATCAGGCTACCCAATCAATCTGCCCACTTCAGATCTTTGCATTCTGATTGAACAAGTTAGGGTTGACATTGATATCTGTGTCTGTTTGTGGTCTTCTTTCCTAAGGGCTTCTGCCTGTCTGTAAATGCGATCTTGCTTTTTTTCTGTAGGGTTTAAAACTAGGGAGTGTGACTGTGAACTGTTCTCATTTTGCCCTTCGTGACATTTAGAGATGCTTGATTGCTTTTTTTCTGGGGATGAAGATGCTCACATGTGACACAGTTTAAAGAATTTCCAATTTTTTTGGTGGGGGGGATTATTTCTGGGGTTGGTTGCCCTGGGAGAGGGTGTATTCGAAACATTTACAACAACACTTAAACACAGTCCTGGGAGAAGCACTGTGGCCAAATGCAATTTCATGGATTTTGGATGATGCAGACAAATAAGGAGCCATAATTCAGTGGCTAGTGACAGATGGGATGGCAGGCGATAGTCAGGGAAAGAAAGAGAAAAAAATCTCCTTGCAACAGGTTCTGACCTGATCTCCCCAGAAATGAATCAGCACTGCCATCATCTAAGGCTGGCCACTTGTGAGCACTGCACACTTGTGCTGAGCCGACTTTGTCAGTCTGAGCAAATGGAGAGATTTGCTGGGCATCACATTTGGAGAGCATAAAGGAGGGCAGCACTCAGTGCAAATACACAAAGAAAGGGCTGAAGTGGGAAAAGGGTCACAATCAAAAGGTACACAAATGGCAATACTTTTAAAATGAAAACGTGTGTTAATGTGGTTTGAGTTGGCAAACCTTTTCAAAGGGTACGATTCTGGCTGTTAGAAGAAATGCATTCCTACTTTCATAGAATCATAGAATCCTAGAGTTGAAAGGGACCTTGTAGGTCATCTAGTCCAACCCCCTGCCTGCAGCAGGAAATCCTCCTAGATCATCCCCAACAGGTGCTCGTCAAGCCTCTGCTTGAAGACCCCCAGTGAGGGAGAGTCCACCACCTCCCTTGGCAATCTGTTCCACTGCCAAACCGCCCTAACCATCAGGAATTTTTTCCAGATAACCAACCGGAACCTCCTTTCTTGCAGTTTGTACCCATTGGTTCTAGTTCTGCTTTCAGAAGCAGCTATAATTGCCTATGATTGCCTATGATTTGCGTATGATTCTCTCACTCAAGCTCTCCAGAGTTCTCATGAAGGCTGCAACCCTGAAGACATTTTCCTGGGAGTAAGGCCCATTGAATAAAGTGGGGCTTACTTTTCAGTAGACATGGTTAGGATTGTGCTTGAAATCTCTACGTGCTTGTAGGCACATATCTAGTTACATAAACCTTATGCCTCTCGTCCCACAGGTGTTGATACGCCATTCCAGCCACTCCATCATCCATGTAGTCTCCAATCAAAGCTTTCCTAGGCTTTCTAATTCACCTTCCTTTCTTGGTTCATAGATTTCATGGCATGCTTACTTATTATGAGACTCTCATTTCCTTGATCTGAGGGTGAGTTTACACAATCAAAAACCCATGTGAGAAATAAAGCCACATATGCTCACAATCATAACCCCTCTCAGCTTTCCTTCCTCACTAAACACATCATTCTTTTAATTTCTTTTCCCCTTTAGGAACATCCACACAGTAAACTGCCAAGGTTTTCACCTCAATATTTTATTAGTGTGCATCAGAAGTGTCTCTGGAAAAAGTCAGTCACTTTTGACCCCAGATTCCCCAGCATCAGTACCAGGAAATCGATGGGTTGTGGATTACACTTGACCTGTAACTGTCATCTTCTACTGAAGACATGATCCATTATAGACATTTTTTTAAAATTCATTGGTTAACAAAGCTACCACTGAATACTTTTATATTAAAATTGGGCTCAAAACATGCAATTATATCAGAGGGAAAGTGTTCAAAATTAGGCAGAGTTATCAAAATTTGTAAATGGTTTTATGACTGAATCTGGCATTCACTTATCCTAAAAGAGTTCTAAATCTAATATAGGTTGAGTCTCGGCATCCCTGAGGGTTCTGTTCCAGGAATCTGCATGGATGCCAATTTTCACCTTATAAAGCAAAATCATTTAAAAGATATCCTTTTAGATAGTAATTTAAAAAATCTACTTCTTGACAGTTTATCAAGGTGATCCTCATTTCCCAATTGCTTTGCATTCTTTAGCTGCTCCAAGCAGGGGAAGGGTAGAGTCTGCCATTCAGCGGAAACAGAAGCTATTCTAAGCTATGGAGAGATGGAGAGACTGACTGATTGCCTGCCTTTCACATTACCATGGAAAAAGGGCTATTTGGCCCAACCTCATTCACATTGAGATAAAACCATGGGTGAAAAATCCACTGATAATTTGGTTTTACCAGTAAAGGCATGCCAGATGCATATTTTTATATGAGATGACAGCAGGGTAACCAGATTATTCCTGAACCCCAGGGCCAAAATTCCTAATCCCAGGCCAAAATTCCTACCCACTTAAAAAAATTGCCAAAAACTGTATTTTTTGTTTTTAGGTTTTTGACCACAACTTTTGATAGGAAGGAGATATCTCCAAACTGATTTTGGCATTGGATTCTGCTCTTCAATACAAATCCAACAACATATGGCATGATGGGGTACTGTGCACTATCGCAAAGTTTCAAAATGAAGCCAAAATGTAGGACAGTGAAGCCAAAATGTAGGACACCTGGACGGGAGGCTAAAAAACTGGGTTTTTCTGGTCATATGGTCACCCTGGATAACAGGTCTGTATTTACTTCTGTAACAATGCAATCATAAGCTTGCCTTTGCAACACACAGCAAGATGAGCCAGTGGGAAGGCCTATGCTCCCCCACTGATGTGGCATCCAGAGGATCAGCTGCCAGTAGAGGTTTTAAAAAAAAGCACCACATAGTGGAGGGGAGTTGGGAAAATGGAACAGAGGTAGACATGGGGCATCAAAAGATATGGCTAATTAACTGGTGGTATCTGTGTATGGGAGTTATCAGTGTTCCATCAGCAGCATATTAAAGTTGCACAGAAAGAGAAAGATTCCATTGAGCCAATGGACAGCAGTGACTCTGTTAATGATAGTGAAAGTCATCCTCCTCTCTCTTCTCTCCCTCACACCAGCCAGGAAGGTTTTCAAAGGTACAGTACAATTCAGTACTGTACAGGATATTACAGTGTTTTATAGTCATTTTTATAAACAGTAAATATTTTTATTTAAATATTTTGGACTATGGAGCCAATTATCTGAGTTTCCATTATTTCCTATGGGAAAATCCATTTTGGATTACAAGTGTTTTGGATTACAAGCATGATTCCAGAACGAATTATGCTCGTAAACCAAGGCAACACTATAATGAGATTAATAATAAAAACAATTAGCTTAGAGAGAATATTTTGTGAGATACAGCCCTACGAAAGCCCTTTCCCATCTATCTATACATATGGAAAAGGAAGTTCAACTAGCACAACTTTTTTGTCTCATGTTCAAGTACATATTTTATCATTAAAAACATTTTAAAATAAGTGAAAAACTTTGCAGAAAAATCATTTCTTTGAGTTCCTTTCATAAAGATTTCATTAGAAAAGTCTCCTTTCTTTAAAAAAAAATATGGGCTCCGTTCAGGTTGTAATGTTTGTAGGATGTGGTGTATTGTTGGGTGTTTATGTTTTGTGCCTAGAAATAAATAAAAATATATTTAAAAAATAATAATAAAAAATTTAAAAATATTGGAGGAGTTTCCATTTTAAAACTAATTCTATTGATAGTTTTGAAAATTCATTCCAAAATAATAAAACTAACCCGTCCTTGGAATTAACTATATTAAGCCACCACATCTGCAAAAATTATGACTTTCTCTTTCAACATTTACAGCAAACCACCAGCATGAAGGATGTTCTTTTTGTTTCTTTTTCCTTTTCAAAACTGTGTTTCTTTGTAGCATGGTTTCATTTCAGACCGTGGCTTTGTAGTTCCTGTCTCAGCAACACTGCAGTAAAACTATCATCATGTGAGTGCAAACGGGTTGATGAAATTTTACCACAGACAAAAATATCCTTGATACAACAGTATCCATTGCAAGTTAACGGGTTAAAAATAGAATTTATGGGAATAACTTTGCAGTCACTGTAAATGGTCACATTGCATGATAGGTTTCAAGGTCACCGGAATAGTGTTTGATGTGCCGTGTATCCACTACCTGTTCAAAAGCTTCAAATTAAAAAATCCTAAGGTTGCTTACTCAGAAATATATTTTATTCACCCATATGTCTTTTCTATAAAATCATCACCAGTTCAGTACATCATTTTTAACTAGGATTTTTTAACTTAAGAAATCATTGGCACATGTAACACTGCAAACTAAATTTCCAACTAAAACTTCAAGGGTGTTAAATGTGGTTTTTTTGTGTCAGAAGTAAGCCCCATTTTGTTAAATGGGGCTTACTCCCAGGAAAGTATCTTTAGGATTACAGCTTAAGTAGACTTCATAGGATCATGCACATTGAATGCATGTTTTGAATTCAATTCCAGTGTTTTGTCATCATTTTTACATCCAGTTAATATTTTTACATCCTGTTAATACATCCAGGAGGGTGTTTTCTCACCCTCCACGAGTGGTGTTTGTATGTTATCCTCAATCTCAGGTCCTCTACCAGAGGCCTGGGAGTTTGAGGGTTCTGCGCAGTATCTTAGCTGTACCTAGCAATGCACTTTTCTGGATCAAGTGTTCTGATGCACTTCCTGGAGTCTGTTGGAGCCATTCTTCCAGCTTGGATGTTACAGCTCCTAGTGCTCCAATCACTATTGGGATCACATTCACCTCACATAAAGAGCTTAATTTGTTCCAGAGGCATGCTCTTTAAGTTGGGGGCAGTTAGAGGCAGCAGTGATGGTCATAAAGCGCCTCCATGCAGAGCATCAGGGCTGCATAGCAAGCATGCCCATAGCACGCATGCTTGCTTGTTAAGTGAAGCGGAACTTGTTATGTGAAGCAAGATTTCTTGGAAGTTTTTGCTTGTTATGTGAAACTCTTGTTAAGCGAGGCGCTTGTTAAGTGAGGTACTACTGTATATAGGTTGCTGCCAAATGTCATATTTATTTTGTTATGTTGGAGAGAGCCACAGGATAAGGGCACTGAATTATACCGCATTTCTGACAGCATTCCATCTTACCATTCAGTATGCATTTCTATAGGTTTCCATCTTTTTTTCTCTCACCAACTAATCACTTTGGGTATTAGAACTGCACTGAATTCCCTGAAGAGAATCATTTTGACTTCCCTGAAGACAACCATTTTGCTGATCCAGAATCAGAAAATGTGTGTGGGTGTGTGTGTTTGTGTGTGATGGTGCAGTCCTAAGCAATTTAGGCCAGCAAAACCCACCCATCTCCCCATTCCTGTAAAGGTGTGGGGAGGCCAGCACATGTCTGTACCCTCCTAAGAGTGGTGCAGAAGTGCCTCCTTTACAGCACTTTTGCAACACCACCAGACTAGCATGGAGCTTGTGCTTGCCTGTTAGGATTGCAACCTAATTGCTAGGATTGTAACCAGTGATGGGCTTCAAAGAAATTAACAACTGGTTCTCTGCTCATCTGGCAGCCACTTTTAAATGGCTATTTTTAAACTTTATATGTCCTATCTCTTGTTAACAACCGGTTCTATAGAGTAGGTGCGAACCTGCTGGAGCCCACCACTGATTGTAACCTATGTCTGTGTTTCCTGGAATGATCCATTTCCTCTTAATATTTGGAGGATCTGTTGCTGTCCATTTGTAGTAGATTTCATAACTGGGTAGATGAGTAGCAACCCACAGCTCACTTGAACAAACGTGAAGACGTTGCATCAGAAAGTTTTGCACCATCACCATTCATAAAACAATTATATATTTTGCAGCCCATTCTTAACAAGTGACTTGCGTTGTAGCCAGAGCAAGGTAAGGAGAATTTTTTCCCTTACCTGAAGTAAACTCTCATAGAAAGTTTGCTGTCTTATAAGGATTAGTTCTAGAACTTTCTTCCTGGGAATCAAACTACAAAATTGTATAAGGAACTTGAAAAGGAAAAGCATGTATATATTTAATGTATCTTCTACCTTGCTATGAGAAATATAGTGCCACATCTTTCTGCACTAGAACCTGAATAGTAAAAATCCTCAGATGCATCTTACATGCCTCTTGTAGCATTTTACTCCTCCAATACTAAAGCTCTTTTTGAGGGTTTTATAACTAAATAAGTACATCATGTCCTCTTTTCTTTCTTCTTATCACAATTATAAAGCAATTATTAATCAAGAGGAGCTTATTCAGCCTGGCTACACTTTTATCTCCACAGTCAACGTCAAACACACTCATGCTGAGGCTTATCCGTATAATCAATATAGGGAAAGGACATTTCATTTGAGCTGATTCTGATTTGACAGCAGGAACCATCCATGCAAGAAGAATAACACAACAAGAACTCCTTGGGTTAATATCCTTCTCTTGTTAAGCTGGCGATAAGTCCCCGACACTTAGTTGTGAGACGGGAGATTGAGGGGAATTACAAGTGGAAAGGAGTAGCGACACAGGGGTGGACAAGGAGGAACTTAGCCAAAAATTTGGAAGCAATCTGGATGTATTAATACAGCAAAAATCCTCATGCTGAGACTGTCTCCTAAAGCTCTAGGGTAATTCAGCAGATGGGATACAAGCTGGCCAAAGGACACAGGAGCTTATGTGGCAGTCACGGAATGTAAGAATTGAGGGATGGAAAAAAAACCTACTCCTTCCCCAAAATCTGCAGAGGCAGGATTGATCCTAGAAAAATTATCTTTCATCAAATGGCTTCTGTTTTAATTCCCAACACAGTAGCCACCAGTGATCTTGAACAGTTGGGCACAGGCCTTTCTCTTTTGTCAAACACTGAAAAGGTACAAAGGGGCACAGTCACACATGTGAATGAGGGAAGGCCTTAATCCGTGAAGGTTTGGGACTGGGCTTTTGAATGGACTCAGTCTTTGCTGGGCTGTGAACCAAGCAAGGAAGGGGAGGACAAACAGTAATCTGTTTCTCAGTGTCCCATCTTTTTAAAAAAGAAAACACAACTTCTTATAACCTTGAGCTTTATAAGAATGTGTCATGAGTGTTGAGGTTACAGAGTGCTGTATGATGCCCCTGAAATTAATTAAATTCTAAGGGTGCAATCCTAAGCCTGTCTACTCAGGAGTATAAAAGGCAGCACCTGCCTAAATTCCCTCTTTTATTGAAAGCACTCTGTCTGGTAGAGGCACTCTCTCCTCTATTCTATATAGTCACCCTGCTTATGTACATTAGGCCTCCCCAGCCTAGTGACTGGCAAGTGTGCTTGAAGCTAGGCTGGGAATGTCTAGGGGTGACACACAGGAGGAGGGTGACTTGCTGACATCTCCAGCACATCATCCGACTCCAGCACATCATCCCCCTCCAGCACATCATCCAGTGCGAACCTCACCAGCTGCACCCCATTACAACACCCCTGATTCTAGGAATGATATCATTTCTAGATTGATTACATCATTTCTAGATAGATAGTTATTCTCAGAAGGGAGTTCTGGACTGAATTGCTCAAGAAACACTGAGTTACACAATCAGACAAGACAGACATGTAGACTGTATTGATATGACTTTAACTGAGCATGCCTGCTCTCCCTGGGGTGAATTAAAGTTTACAGGCTCTTATGTTTCTATACTGTGGGCTCCATGCTGTTGCTGACTTATTCTTATCTGAACCATGTCTTCATTTCTGATGGCACATTTATTTAGCATATGGCAAATACATGGACTTATGGTAAATTTGATGTTAATGTCCAATCCATCCAGCCATTCAAGGACAGAAAAAAATGAGACACTGGACTGGTGTAAGCTCTTGGTGGACACTCAAACACAGTGTGGTGAATATTTTGTCAAGGAGCATCACAGTTACACTGAGTTGTAGATACAAGCCCCCTCTTAAACAGAGTCCTGCCAGACACTGTGTTGGGCATGGATCCTGTTCAGAGTTGATCAATGTTGGCGAGGTAAGTTAAAACCTGGCACCTTTCATGTAGGATCATCTATTTAACTGCCAGTTTCTGGACATTCAGCAGCCCACTTAGCTTTCCATTGCACGTTGATGTAAAAGTTGTTAGACAGCTGTTGTGTGAGTGTTGTGCAAAGGTATGATGTTCATTCACCTCCTTGTGGTAAACCTTAGATAGAATGAAAGGGTGAATTAAATGACTAGCAACAATTGGCAGCCAGAATACATTGAAGAATTGGCAGTTGACAACATCATTGGCTATCAAACATCACTGTAGAATTCCTGGCTTTCAAAAACAAAACAGGCCTTTTCTGGCCCAAAGGACAAGTCAGATTGGGGACATCATCTGAATATGATAAATTAATGTTGAAGGGCTAAGTAAATCTGATGGCACATATACTCGTACAAGGGATTGATACCAACTTAGCACCATATAGCCATGACCTTTATTCTCCATCATGATATATTCAACTGTCATGATATATTCAATATGTTAAACATATTCTGCTCTTTTCCTAATTTACCTGGAAGGAGAACTCACCAATTTCTTGTGATGAGGAAACACACCTGTGCAAGGAAATATAAAGACCCATTTTCCATATTGGACAGTTGCCAGAAGAAGTCCTACTTTGGCAGACACCCGACTGTGTGACTTGACTTAGCATAATAGTTAATCCAGCTCCGACAGTGTCTAATAAAGCCTCTGTGGAGTCTTGATTGTACTCCAAGTTCCACCATCACCATTCCAGTTTGGCTGTTCCAAGTGTGGCCTTCCCCAAGAAGCATTGTAAGGTTGAGCATGCATACTACTTTTTAGAAATTTTTAGTTAGGGAGGTACTGCAAGTGGAAAATATCTCCTGATTTACAGCCTGGTGCTTGTGTAAATGCTGTAAATCCTCAGAAGGGTCCATCTGAAACCAGGGTAATGATACTTTTAAAAATAACACAGCATTATGAAACACTCTTGACAGGTCCAGCCCCATCTGCCTTAAATCACCTTTAATGGGCTTCGGCTGTTTCTCAGCTCCAGTTCAAATCAAGCCCACTGTCCTGTTCTTTCTGAAGCAGTGTTGCTGCACCTGAATACAACATGATAGATGCCTGAGTCTTAGATAGCCCAGGAACACCAACACCACGGGGGGAACCGTTGACAACTTTTCCACCAACCAGGGACATTTTTGGCAACATTTGCCCTGCCATTCCCAATCTTTCAAAGGCATCAAATGTTTCTTACACCTCTTAAGAAGTCACACATCTATGCCAATATTTTTTCACTAAGGAAGTATCTTTTCTACAGGCAAAAGTCACTACTTTTTTCTGAGTAAGAGACATATTCTGCAATAGCCAAAATGACAGCAGTTCAGTGCCCACAGATAGTGAGTGTGCAGCTAAGGGAATGTGCAGCTAAGCCACAGTCCTGGGTAAGTAATTCAGCAGATTCCATTTATCTATTCACTTTGCCAGGGCTCCTGAGGACCATGAGTTCAAGGATATGTTTTTCTTTTGGGAATATTTTTGAAGAGTTACTCAGTCCCTTCATACTTCTGGTATTTTAATAACTGAGCCACTTCACTTAGTGAAGTGACGGTGACATTCTGAAGGTCACCTCTTTCTCAAACTCTTCTTTTTTCCAGTCTATCTACTTCCTTTACTTCAGGTTTCTGATGTAGTAGTAGTATTCCTTTATTACGGTCATTAGACCAGCACACAGCTTTCTGATGTTTTTCCTCAGCTATGTGAAACCTGTACATGTTCAAAGTTTCATTTGTTCATTTTTATGTCATTTGTTCATTTTCAGGTGTTTAACGTTCTAAGTGACACAGGGCTATATCACTTCTTTAAAAAGGTTAATACTCAAAATTTGAGGAGCCTCATTTGAAAAACTTTCAATGGACGGGTGACAAAATGTTCCTCATGGGCTTATTAGGGTAGGGTTATGATGGTGTCCCTCACAGACAGATAGACACACGGACACAGAGAGACACACACAGAGGGAGAGCATTATTTGTAGAACCCAATCTTAATTTTCCATCATGGATGCAGCCACAATGTAGCCCCAAGGTAAGGGAAAGAAATCTTACTTTGATAAGGCCTTCCTTAGGCTCTATCACCGAAGAAGGCAACACATGTCTTATTTCATCAGTGCTGGAAAACTGGATTGCACCTTAAGATGGAATTTAGAATCAGCTATCACAGTCCAGTATGTCCTCACAAACTCTGACCTGAATTTTGCCCTTTCCACTAAAAAAAAAAAATCTCAATTTACAAATGCAAATGGAGCATTGAATTTGGGTGTGGGCATTTCATCTCAGGCCTAACTCTAAATTGACTTATAGATTGACTTATAGATTTTTGGATATGTGCACTTCCTTTCTGTAACATATGTATGCTTTCACCAGGCCACTCGGAAATTGTAGCGCCAGGAGTAAAGAAAATATAGTTTCCTGGCCCAACTATGGCAGGCAGCCACTTGTACATTCAACTCCATTCCCAAACCAAACATTCCCAGGAAGAAGAGAGGGATGGAGAATATTTGGATAGGGAACAAAAACCACTTACACTATTTGCAAAAAAACAAGAAAGAGCATTCACTCAAATAGAGAAGTTACTTATTAAATGAAGTGACTTGGTAAGAAGGTCTTCTGGTCACTTTGGTACCTGTGCCTAGCTTTATGGTTCATATAGGTTCACAGCGATCACTGAGAATTTCAGTGGGACTGAATGCTATAGAGGGTTTGTGCTGAGGCTGAAAAGGCTTTGCGTTATGTTGAAGGCTGACCATGCATGTTCAGAATTTCACAACATCCAATGATCCTTAGCTTACAGTGAGCCAACGCAGACAATCAACTTATCACAGTCAGCGTTTTCAAACTGGTTGTCTGAATTAAGGCAAATGCAATGTGCTTTTTCATATCCTATATAGCTGAATCTATATACGAGAATCTATAATCTCATATACAGAATATAAAATTGAAAGGTCACTGACTCACCTATGCCCAACCAAAACCATTAGACCTGGGAGCGTGAAATTTGGGGAGAGTGTTCCTTCTGTGATGTGAGCACCCACTAAGAACCAATTTTTAGAAATTTAGAGCACAATTCTAATCATGTACAGTATATTCAGTAGTAAGCCCCATTGTGCTCAATGGGTCTTACTCCCAGGAAAGTGTCTTTAGGATTGCAGCCATCACCTATAAAGGGGTGCAACATGTTTTTGTCCTATACTTAACAATGAAGACTGACTGAACAAAATACAGCATCAGCCACTGGACCTGAAACATGAAATTTGGGGATCGTATTCCTTCTGTGATGTAATCACCCACTGAGAACTGGTTTGGTGTCTGGTGGTGCTCAGTGCCTTGTGCATGGACCAGGGAGATGGTGCATGGGGGGAAATGGTGCACAAGTGGATGGGTGGACAGAAGAATGGCGCACGGGGAAATGGTGCATATGGGGGAATGGTGAACATGGGGGAATGGTGCCTGGAGGAATAGTGTACAGGGGGGATGATGTGCAGGGAGCTTTTACTGACATTGAGTGTGGAAAATTAAGATTATCTAAAGAACATATGGGTCCTGAGCATGCCAAATGGTGCTCCTGTTACCAGGTGATGTGCCAGCTTCTGCTGACAGGTGAGCTCCGTCAGTTCACCTGTCACTCCACACACTGCTATTCTCATCTCCGCACTTCTGCTCTGCCCCCTTTTCAAATTTGGGGAGTGGAGGGAGAAGGAGACTAAAGTGGAGGCAAGTGGTCAGAAAGAAATCAGTACCTACACTACTCAGCTGCCAGAGTGGACTACTGCATTATAGTATAGGATGGGCTGTGATGGCAGCAGTTAAGACCCAAGTAGTGCACAACAGAGTAAACTTTTATTTGCCCGGCTCCTGGTAATCTAGTAGTTTGAAAGCATGCAAGTAGATAAATAGGTATCACTTCAGTGGGAAGACTAACTGTATTCTGTACACTTTGACACTAGCCCTACAATCCAGAGTAACTACGGGAGCACATAAAAGACATTACATGTACCCGTAGTTACTGCACCACCTTGTGAAAACCTATGGGAAACTTATATTGCAATCCAGAGCAAATTGTTCTTACACTGGTGCAAGGACTCCCCGTAGTTACTCTGGATTGCGCCCTTAGTCTTGACCATGAAGACATCTTTGGATAACATCATTTTATATTGTTTTTAATTGTATTGTTTTAGTTGTATTTTATTGTCATTTTTAAAACTGATTGTTAGCCACCTTGGGTACCCTTCGGGGAGAAAAGCGGAATACAAATATAATATATAATAAATATAATATATAACAAATATAATATATAATAATATAATATATTATAATATATATTATAATATAAAAATATTATATATATATATATATATATATATATATATATATATATATATATATAATAATATAAGAGCAAATATAATTAATAATAATAATAATAATAATAATAATAATAATAATAATAATAATAATAATAATAATAAATTAAGATAATGCTGGTTCTTCAGTCTTGCAACAGGGATGAGCACCACCCTCTAGAGTCAGGCTTGACTAGCAGGGCAACCTGTAGGGGACACATTTACATTTATCTGTATAAGAATGAGAGACAAAAGAAGAAAAATGTGTTTTGGTTTTTACCTGCTATATATATTGAACGGCATACATTGAACAGCACAACCACGTAGCCGGCATCGTGTATAGCATCTTTTCTTTTCAAAGAAAAGAGAACCTGGAATACACACACACACACACACACACACACACACAGAGAGAGAGGGAGAGAGAGAGAGAGAGAGAAATGGAGGCAGCCAATGTGAAGACCTAAAAGCTCCTCACAATGTATGGGGGTTTCAGACTATACACTAATCGGAAAGAGGGCGGCCGGGGTCTGATGAGAGTCAAAACTACTATCCTGGATGAAATATATTTATATATTTACCCTGATCTTAATAAAGTAAATAGGTTTTTTTATCCTCCTGTAACACACAATTTTCCCTCATTTAGCTGAGCCCAAGCATTGTATGCACAGATATTAAATGATTCAAGGAAACTCAGGAAGGCTTCAGTTGACAGTTTCAAGAAAAGCTGTCATGTTGTTTTAATCAGAGCATTCATAAGTGAAACAGCTCATTATCAGCAAATCTCAGCAGTTGGGCAGGACTCCGTGTTCCGATGGCATAAAATCTTTCCATTTAATGTGTTCATTCATCATTCCTCATGCTTCAGCAATTATGTGAATTTGTCAGTCATTCTTTTAAAAAAGAGGGCTATTTAGAGAAGACTATGAAAAGCATGTGGGGGATATGTTTTATCCAGCTGATTTCAGTGGATACATATTCAGATGTCCTTGAGGAACACAAATGAATTCATTCTACTATCATATTTTTTCAATTACTTTGTCAGTGCATATAGGTGTGCACACATACAGTGATGGGCTAGAAAAAAATTAACAACCGATTCTCTGCCCATCTGGCAGCCACTTTTAAATGGCTATTTTTAAACTTTATATGTCCTGTCTCTCATTAACAACCAGTTCTATAGAGTAGGTGCGAACCTGCTGGAGCCCACCACTGCACACATACCATGTGTAACACATATGTACATGTTCCTTCCTCGGAATAATGCTTACTAAAATCGACAATGTATTCATCAGTGTGGAAAGATTAAATTAAAAAACCAAAAACCATAGCCATGACCAAAGCAGAGCCAAAGTTTATCTCTTAGGTCTACTTTAACGGGATGTGCAACACAAACCTCAATCTGACTGAGCCAAAGCATATAATATATTTCTTCTATATGCATTCTCTTTTTAACTTTATCACCCTTTAAAGTTATCATTTGCACACTATCCAAAGTGCCTTCTCAGAGTTTACAGGTTTCATTAAAACCATGTGTGAGGACAAGTGAGGCAGCAGTGAGCTTTTCTGGGTCAGAGTCTCAGGGTGCAATCCTAACCAGTTTAGGACAGCATAACTCACCTGTCTCCCTGAAACCATGGTGCTGGGGGGAGGTCAGCACATGTCTGTGCACTGGCCTAATCCATCCAGGAGTGGCATGGAGGTTTGTGACACCCCCAGGCCAACACAGAACTTACGCTAGCCTAACTTGAGCATAGGATTTCATCCTTAGAACACAAATACAGTATATGGGAGTCACACCTAGGGAAGGAGAAGCCTGAGCCTACCACTTTGGATCAATCACCTTTGCATATTTTGAAGAACATTGCTCTTAGGGGCATCAGT
This sequence comes from Cryptoblepharus egeriae, assembly GCA_030015325.1. Taxonomy (NCBI): domain Eukaryota; kingdom Metazoa; phylum Chordata; class Lepidosauria; order Squamata; family Scincidae; genus Cryptoblepharus; species Cryptoblepharus egeriae. The sequence continues at coordinate 61,038,424 of JAREYC010000001.1, read as the reverse complement.
TTATCTTGCTCAGCTCATCATCAGATTCATCTTGAATATAATTCATTGCACCGTCTTTCTATATAAAAGGCTTGACCCGTGTATTGGGGTGTCTGCACCTTTTGAGGGTTCTAATCTGAAGTTCTTCTGGGGCAGAGAAAGCTGAGAAGAACTGTCAACATTCAATTCACAGCCATGTCATTTGTAATTGTCTCTGGGACAGAAAACAGACCAGGCTGAGAAGAGACTAGATATGCAATTGAGGAGAGCCATTGAGGAGAGAGGTGGCAAATGGGCAGTTGAAATTCTGGAAAGCAGGATGGTTTATTACAGATGAATGTTACTATATTTCAATTCCACAAGCGCCAGCTGTGGGCTGTTGCTTGTATCTCATGGAAAAGGGTGGTACCTGTAAGGATTGTAGATTACTGCTCTGTAAGCAAGCAGTGAAGACAGATCAGCTAACTAAATGTCGGTGTTGTAAACATCTACCCTCAGTTAGACCATTGGCTCAATTGGCCCAGCAGTGTCTAACCGACATCAGTTCTCCAGGAATTATTTCTACTCACCTGGAGATACAAAGAATTGAGTGCAGCACTAATGCAATGAGGTTCACCTTCCATCACTCCCTCTCTCCTCTCTGGCTCCTGGCGTTTTGTCATGGCTGCATGCCAGGTATCAGAGAGGGGTAGAGAGGAGACTTCATTCTCTCCCACAATCATACCATCACCAGAGCAGCAAAGGAGACAAATGAGAATTGGTGGGAAGGCAAGATGTATCTCAGTTTTTAAGCTGACTCAGAGAAAACTTTGGGGCAACACACAGCACTTCTTATTTTACTATATTACAGGCTGCCAACATTCATATTTCTGAGCCAGGAAATGCAAACATAAGCAACATCGCTATTATCAGCACGTTAATGTGAAAAAAGTGAAGGGTCCAGGCCTGGTCTGTGTTCTTTCCTTGCTGCAGTTCTCCCACTACTCTTACTGTGAGAGAGGGTGGGTTGCTCTTGAATGGAAAGGGGCCCTGAAAGTCTTCCATGCATTTACCATTTTCCTTCCCCAAATACTGTCAGAACAGCTAAAGTATTCAGTTGTATCAACAAACACTTCACAGCAAGTTTTTGACATGTTTGACACATTTATAGCAACAAAACATGTATTTTCATAATCTATATACAGTGGCGCCTCACATAACAAATTTAAATCGTTCCAGAGGCATATTTGATACATGAAATGTTCTTTATGTGAAGCGGATTTTCCCAAAGAAATAATGGAAACTCATAGGATTGGTTCCACATTCCCAAAAATAGTCATATAAAAATATTAACTGACTGTAAAAATGATGACAAAACAATGGAATTGAATTCAAAACATGCATTCAATGTGCATGATCCTATGAAGTCGACTTAGGCTGCAATTCTAAAGACACTTTCCTGGGAGTAACCCCCATTTAACACAATGGGGGTTACTTCTGGGTAGACATGGTTAGGAGGCTGTAATCCAAGACACTTTCCAAGTGTCTCCCCACTTTCTACTTCTCTTCCTCCTGAGCCTCTCTCTCCTCTGCTCCCTTCTTGCGAGCCCTGAGCTGCTTCCCTCTTCTCCACTGCTGTTCTCTCCCTCTGCCCAGCGGACGTGAAGATGTTGCTTTTGCTATGGGCAGGCGCGCTAGGCAGCCCTGATGCTTTCTAAAAGGCCTGCTGGCCAGTGCATCTGCCCCAACTGCCAATGCAGTGTTTGTTACATGAAGCACAGTTTGTTACATGAATCAGAATCCTAGAAAAATTTTTGTTTGTTACATGGAACATGCTTTATGTGAGGCACTTGTTATGTGAGGCACCACTGTATATAAAAGCAAAAAGTCACTCAGTTGCTCAGTCACTCACTCATCAACGCCCTGCCAAAACCACCAAGCCTAGAAGCGTGAAATTTGGGGTGGGTGCATGACCGAGGGGTGCACTAAGAACTGGTTTTTGGAAATTCCAACCGGAAGGGGGTGAAATGGGGTGAAACGCGTGTGCCTCCCTATGCTTTGCATTGAAGAATCGGTGATTGAGGGATATTCTGCCCCAACTCCTGGACCTAAAAGCATGAAATTCGGGGAGAGTCTTCCTTATGTCACATGAACATCCACCAAGAACCGAAGTGGAGAAATTTAACCCATAACTGGGCTGACAAGGAGTGCAACATGTTTTTGTCCTATACTTAACATGGAAGACTCCCTATTGTCATGTTTTGGAGTGCAATTTTGTGCAATTTGGAGTGCATGTTTTGGAGTGCAATTTGTGCAATTAAGACAAATATCATGTCTTAAATATTTTCAGGCTTAAACAAGAGAGCTTTCAAATCCTAATATTTTTCTGCAGAATCTGCCACATTCATCTGTCCAGGATTCAAAGAATGAAAGAACAGCTCCATGTACCCAAAGAGGAATTTCCAGAGCATCCACTTATGCTAGAACAATTCCTTTGCAGTTGCTCAGGATGTCACAAGCATGGTATAAAGCACACCTGGAACACTCAGAGGGGAGAGGAGGCTGCTACAGGGAGTTGTGTTGGTCTCTCCATGTTGTTGCAGGCCCTATTGCAGTGGCCAGTCTTGGTCAGTGTGGGGGTCTGGGGGCACGGGAAGCTCAGGGGGAAGGCGAAAGGGAGGCATTTTAGGACAGGAGAGGGCAGGCAGTGAGCAGGACTGTGGGCAGACAGCTGGAGAGTGAGAGATGGGGCTGGGACCTAGTTTGTACCAGATCCATGCACCATTCCTGTTGCCAGAGAATCACATTTACTCAAAACCTAAGAAAAAAGAAAATACACAGAAGGGAAAGGGAAACACAGGGAAGCACAGGGGTTCATCAAAACCTTCTATACAAGTATTACCCAAAATGTGGGTTAGGACTCCTCAGGTTAGGGGGGTTGCAAGAGGGTGGGATTGCCATCTTGAAATCTTGCACTGGGCTATCCTGAAAGTCTCATTGAACACAACAGGAATTACTTCTGAGTACATATGGAGGAACTCTGGCATCATATCCCAGTGTGTTTTACAGGAGGTCCTGGACAGATTTTTAAGTTTGAAAGTGGATCCAGGGCTGAAATGCCCAAGTACCACTGTTCTATGCATTAGTTCTTGAACACAGTACTGGAAGTCTGATGACAGATATCAGGAACAGGAAAGTGACTGCTAAAGACCAAAGGGAAATTAATCCAGAGCAATGATTTATCTGGCTTTAATGTGGTCCACACATACAGCAAACTGAGGTGGAAAAAAACAAGTGGTAGAGTGCAGGAAAAATGCTATGAAATCAGAATACCAGACTATGGGCACAATCCTAACCAATTTTCTAGCTCCAGGGTAAGAGCAATGCAAGTCGGATATAAGGAAACAAATATTGTCTCATCTTCAGGTGGCCACCATGACTGCTCCCCAAACTGCAGAATGAAGCACAAGCCCCACTGACACACTGGAAAATTGGTTAGGATTGTACTCTGTGTCAAAATGCCTATGGCACTTCTTGAAGATTGAGCTGTTCCCTTAGCAGCAAATAAAGGAAGTTTCCTATTGCACCCACATCTCATTTCCTCACAGTATCCAGCCTCATTTGCAAGGCCTTTTCTGGTCTCTTATGTCCTTTCCATATTTTTCCAGAGAGATCAGCATCTGGATTGTTCGCTCTGAACTTCCTGCCTATGGTTTCATGCTGGGTTTGACCGAGACATGGGGAGGTTAAGTCAGCGAATTTGTAGGAGGTCACAGCACGTCAGCGGATGAGGCCAAGGTTACAATAATCTCCTAAGTGCACATGGTCATCTGAGTCCTGGGTCACCTGACCATCCTGCTGGGTTATGCCACTCACTTTTCAAAGACTCATATTGTTATCAGATCCAAAGAGGCTGTTTCTCACTCTGTTCCACAATCTTCACAACATCCTCTGCCCTCCTTCTTCTTGATAACTGAATCCAAATGCGACACCTGCACATTCAGCACCTATGCATATATTTTTCTCACTCATGGCTGCTTCTCTTTTGAAATAACTAGTCCTCCAAAACCTCATCTTCTATCCTTGAAGACCCCAGGGATTAGAAATATGCCTCCACCACAACCAACCCCTGTGTTTTGGAATGTGTTTCATCTCCTGCCTATTCAACCTTACACTGTCTTTCTAGCGGAGCCTCAGTTGAAAGCTCTACTTGTTTCATTTGGCTTTTAATTGACTTCATTGCAGACCTAGGAATGCCCCAGCTAATCTCTGGTTGCTCATCTGGCTCTTTCCTTTGAAGTCCCTGATAGAGTGTCATGTAAAGAGCCAAAAACAAATCATTCATGTGGAGCAGTCAGTGTACTTGGCTTTGCTGAGTCGGCTGCCGATTCAAATGAAAAACCTACTAATGAATTTTTATAGCCACTAATTGGCAATGGGGCGCTGCACCTTCCTGTCTCTTAAGAAACTCAGAACTTGGCAGGTAAGTGGAGAAGAAAATGATACAGAAGAGTGGGGGAAGGATGTCTTTGTGGTTAAATGCCTTCCACAAAAGCTGGGGTTGTTACTCTCTTCCATACCAAATAAAACTAACTGGGAGAAATGGTTTTGGTGAAATTTTTCCTGTTTATTATCCAAACCTATTCATGTTTATTCCAGAGGAAGTCCCATTGATTTCATTAGGATTTACAGTATTTACTAAAATCTAACGCTCACATTTTTCAGCCAAATTTAGTCTCCGAAATCAAGGTGTGCATTAGATTTGATTGTTGATTAGATTAGAGTAAGAAGGGTATTTTGATTATAAGTATAGGGTGTAGATTACATTCGATGGCACATTAGATTTCAGTAAATATGGTAATTACTAGCAAATATTCTTAAAATTGTGGTTTAATGGTCCAGATCCATTCGGGTTTGCTCAGATTTACGTCCCACTCAAATCAAATCTTGATAAGAAAACAGGATTGCAACATAAAAATCTTGATCATGCGTTATAAACAGTACCACTGAGTATCAACACTTGGGAAAAAAACGGATGCTTGCCCCCCATGCCAGTGTGCTTCTTTGCCACATCCTGATAGGCACTGCTGACATAAATTGGCCAAAAGGGGAAACTGTAATTTTTAAAAAAGTTTTTAAAAATTTTCAAATTTCTCCTATGCACTACATTCTTGATCTTGTCTCTCCTTTTAATAGGGTTGCCATATGTCCCCCAAAACAGGGACAATCCCAATTTGGGGGGATTGTGTTCACATATTGGCAAGTGTGGTAGAAGGTTCTGTGTGATTTTGTGCAAGAGAATTATGGCAACCTTACCTCACAAGAACCTTGTATGCTAGGTTTCTATCCTTCCCATTTTACAGCTGAGGAGTTGAGGATGAAAAGGAGTTACTTGGCCAAAGTCACCTATCCTGCCATGGACCACAGGCTGTGTTGCTCTTAAAACACAATCCTATCCAGAAAGCCTATCCACAATCCTACTCAGAAGTAAGCCCCAATGTATGCATTGGTTCTTACTCCCAGGAATGTAAGTTTAGGATTGCAGCTCCTGTACATCAGTGTCAAGGGTGGGTTGTGACTTGTGAGTGGGGAGGGAACAGAGGGTGATTTTGGGAAGGAGGGAGGGATCCCAGAGGTACAGCAGTGGGTGACCATACATCCTCTTTTCCCAGATGTCCTCTTTTTTACTTTGACCTGCAAAAAAATCTTCATTGTCCTCCTTTTTCTTGTGAGCAGGCAGCATATAGCCTTCTTGGAATTAATAAATTATGTAATAAATATTATGCAATAGTTTTAAATTTAATGATAAGTAATATAGGATGCAATTCTAAAGTAGGCCAGCACAACTCATCAGTCTTACTTTTTGTGATGTAGGAAGGCAAGCGTGGGTCTTGGAGCGGGGCAGAAGTGTCTTATGGCACTTTTGTGAAACCTCCAGGTCCGCTGGGGCTTAGGCCAGCCTATCTGGAGTTTAGGATTGCATCCATAGTGTGTGAGTTAACCACATAAAATTAACCAGACATTGTGTGTGCGCCAGCTTTTTTTAATGTCCTACATTTTTCATTGGTAATCTACATTTTCGGTGGACTTATCCTACTTTGCAGTTGTGACATCTGGTCACCCTCCTCCAGTATGCACCCGGATCCTATCCATTCTTCTCCTCTGGGTCACACCCTCCAGGGGAGGGGAGGCCTGTGGCCAGAGGTCTCTTGATCACCTCTCCCCCAATAGCATGGGCTTACTTGGCAAAGACTGCATGCTCTAGTATGGTGGTTGTTATGATTCGGCTGTTAATGTTCTACAGAGTTGTTGTTTTTTAGGACACAGCCACTGATCAAGTAAATAAATACAGCTGTGGTCATGCAGGAAATTAAGGAGCTGGCTTTACCTCTTAAGTTGCCCACAGCTAATTGCAGGCAACCTTTTCAGAATAATTATTTCCAGAATAATTTCCCAATCAGCTTCTCTCCTTTATATTAAAGTGCTTTCTGTTAATTATTCCCACTGGCATGTTTTTTCATCATGCTCTGGAAGTTGTCCGTTCAATCCCCTTTATGGATGCGGGCACAATATACTTACTGATGCACAAGCTCCCTCTGAAACTAATTACTTCTACAAGTATATGTGCTTAGAACTGAGCTCCTAGCATCTGTCATCAAGCAGTTCATCCCAGTGGTAAAGTATCCCTGGTAGCAAACATTACTCTATAGAGTTCCATTTTATTCAGGTAACCTTTTTTATGGGATTTGAAATAGCTTTGAGTGTGCTGGAGCCAACTGAACTCTGGTTTATTGACAGCCTTCCCATTTCTTAATGGGAAATTATTCCACTGGCTACAACTGCTATTTTCATGGCAAATTCAAAATATAATTATTTCAAAAAGAAACACTTGTCCTTGAAAAAGTTCATTTTAAGAAGTCACGACACATTAAATGTTTGAGTGTGTTTTTTGTGTGAGGACAAATTAGGTGTTACTTTAGTTGAAGTGCATGCTACGAACTTGTAAAAAAGCAGGCCTCCATCAGTCTTGAGAGCCTATGGTATCGTGCTCTGCACTGCATACGCTGCATGCAAAGCACGAAAGCCTAGGTTGGATTGTTATGGAGGCTAGGCTGTTATCCAAGCAGCAAATCCCCCGTCTCCACGCCACTGAATTAGTCCAATGGAAAGGCAGAGCCAATACAATTGGATCCAGCTGGCGTCGCAGACCTGGGCTAAGGACAGGAGCTCACCCTGTCTTGTGGGGCCGACCCAGGTCTCGAACCCTGGTCTGCTGGTTAACAGGCACAGTGTCTTAACCACTTGCGCCACCCACAGCCCACAGCCCATGAACTTGTATTCTTCTATAATCTTGGTTGAATACCCGATATGTCCCATTCTCCCCCATTCAGACTACTTTGGCACATAAGCTTAGACAAAAAGTGTGGGGAGTGATGTGGGTAGTGATTGTGGCAGGGACCATGTAAATACAGTACTTCCATGCAGTGCCAGAGTTACGTATAAGCTAAACAAGCTATAGCTTAGGGCCCCACTCTCTTGGGGCCCACAAAGAATTTAAAAGAAAAAAAACCTGGATGTACATTTCCAAAATATAAGATCAAAAACAAATAAAATAAAACCTACATACAGCAACAGTGTTTTATGTTGTGTATGTCCATAAATTAGGTCCATAAATTACCATATAGCATATATTCAACACAAAAAACAGCAACAATTTGTTGTTGACAAAGGACAGCTGGACATATAAAGGGCCCCATTATCTTCGATAGCTTAGGGCCTCATCAAACCTAAATCCAGCCCTGCTTCCATGCTACTAAAACAGTTGTGTGCTGTGGATCAATCCCCCATGGGTGATATTTTACAAAGAAATAGAGAAAACAGCAGTGGCATCCCTGGTGTCAGAGCCAGGAGGCCACATGGTACTGAGCAACAAGGTGTCACGTGGTGTGCCAAGGAGAACTCTCTGAAGGACCCTTTTAAGCAGAACTTCCAGTTTTCAGGAAATAATGTTAAAGGGCTCTTTGGAGGCTCAGAATGTCTTCTGAGCACTTCAAGATGCTGCACAAAACTCTGGGGCACCCAGGTAAGTGAAGAGGGTGCACTCTGCCGTCCTGTTCCTGGGTGTGATATTGCTCGGTTTTGCCAACACTATACAGTACATACTTAAAATATCCAGTTTGACCCTGTTACATAGTAATGCAACAGGGATGCTTTGATCCTCATGGTATTTTGGTCCAAGCCAAATCACAGAAAATGGGATACATGTCAGTTTATATGATCTCATTGATTACACACCCTTACGTTCAACCTAACTTCCCGTCACAACTGCCAGCTCCAATGAAGTGTTGATTGCTTCAGCTGCCAAGAATACTTTCTGAGTGAAATCAACGCTGGGGAGATAACACTTAAGTGAATCCATTCTGACATAAGAAGCAACTGTGCCAATGATTAATTTTCCTCTTTCTAGTTTGCAAGCTATGTTTGTGTTAATTATAAATGGACTTTTGCTCTAAAGTTGCAAGAGATAAGTTCTGACCCAGTTTCTCTCTCTGATCACCATGATGGAAAGGATTGTACCAGCTGATGCTTAGAACATCCCCTTATAATACCCCTAGAACATGTAGTAGGGTCAAACTGGGTCAAACCACCCTAAGACCTCTTGTTATTAATCTTGAACATGTATATGGTCCATTCCTATTTGGTTCTTCTCAGCTCACCATTTAACAAGCCAGAGTGTTCCCTCATATTTGTTTGAAGCTTTCTTCTTTTGAAAGATTCTCCAGGTCTACTTTCGGGGTAACTATTTTTAAAGCAGTTTAAATGTGGTGAAGGACTGAATCTAGCTGTTTGCCATAGATTTTGGCTTTTACACAGGAAACAGAGAATGTAAACTCACTTTTCCTGAATAAGTTTCTAATCCTTATGAGTCTTAGGGCACAATCCTAAGAAATTTACACTGCCCTAACTCACCTGGCCTGTCTTTCTGTGATGTTGTGGGGAGGTTGGCGTATCCCTGAGCATTGGCTAACCCTCCCCCAGGAATGGGGCAGAAGTGTCTTACAGCACTTTTGTGTCACCCCCAGATAGCACAGAACTTATGCTGAGGCTTAGGCCAGCCTAAGTAGAGGTTAGGATTGAAAAGTGGGAAGCTTGAAAAAATGGGCATTCTCTGCAATATGGTTGGTAACCATAAGCAACTGTGTGCCTTCTGAGTTCTTAATAAGCCCCACAACTTCATTTGCTTCCTGGCAATATTTTAAGTCTTGATACAAAGTGTGAAGTTCCAGATTTGCCATTTTTATCTGCTGGAAAAGGTCAGACCTATTCATCAGACTCAGTATTATTGCCATCCGTGACTTTGTATCTAAAGAACTATATCAGTATAATGTGCTTTACATGGAAGTCATGACTATTCAAAAACTTCAGCTGTTACAGAATGATATTCATCTGTCTTCTGAAAGGAGTTAGTGCTACCTTCAGCAGTGGCTCCCTGTGAAATCCAGATACAATTAATGGTGTCTGACCACTAACATCCTTAATATTACAAGCCTAGTCTAAGAGACACCTCCCGGTCAAAAAGCACTCTCTTCAAAATACTCTTTATGATCATGATGGGATATCAATTGTATGTATTATCAATTGTAGGGTGCTTAGCAGTGGTGGGCTCCAGCAGGTTCGCATCTACTCTATAGAACCGGTTGTTAATGATAGGACATATAAAATTTCAAAATAGCCATTTAAAAGTGGCTGCCAGATGGGCATAGAACCGGTTGTTAATTTCTTTGAATCCCATCACTGCTGCTTAGTAGCTAACCCAGGCTTACATTGGAAGCTGCCTTACAATGAGCGCAACGATCTAGGTTAGAAGTCAATCTAGCTTTGAAATGTCAACTCTGACAAAAAAAAATTTCCAGTCTTTCAGATGGGCATATCCCATCACTACTTGGAGACACCAAGGACTGAACATGATTCATCCTGAGTCAACCCATAAGCTCAGTACCATCTCCAGGTTTCAGAGAGGAAGCCTACACAAAATACTTGAAGTAGAACAGGGGACCGTCTGCATCTAATTTATATACCTTATTGCTGCGCTACAGCCTCAGAACAAAATAGTGATGCCTTGACAGTGCCAAGAACTGATGGCCTCATCTGGGAACTGTCTAGATAAAGATAATATGTCTCCTGGGGAACGTCTAGGAGAGACTTGCAGGATGAATGGAAAGTAAGGGTAAAAAATGGATAGAATGTCTCTCCATCTCTTCCCCTCTCCTCCTCTACCCACAACACCTAAAATACTCAAGAGCTGTACCAAACTCTCACAAATCCTCCCTGCCATTACTTATGGATTCCAAGACCATTGGAAGCTCTTCCATCTCTCCAGTTTGTCATGAGAAATAAAGGTAAAGGTCCCCCTACAGGTTAACTGCATGTTGTTTCCAACTATAGGGTGCAGTGCTCATCCCCGTTTACAAGCCTTTAAAGACAGCGTTGACCAAAGACACTTCTGTGGTCATGAGGCCGGCATGACTATATGCTGAGGCAAACAGAACACTGTTACCTTTCCCACCAAGGTGGTACCTATTTATCTACTTGTGTTTACTTGCTTGCATATACATGTTTTCGAACTGCTAGGTTGGCAGGACCTGGACTAAGGACAGGAGCTCACCCCGTCTTGTGGGGACCCGGGTCTCAAAATCTGGCCTGCTGGTTAACAGGCACAGTGTCTTAACCACTTGTGCCACCACAGTCTTTGAAACCGGACTTTCCAATGTGCTCTTTTCACACTTGAAATTGAGGCAACTTATCCTGCCTAAATTATGAGGGTTCTATAAAGATCTCTCTCCACTTCAAACATCTTGCTGTGAAAACTGTTGTGCTTTCCAAGGCACATGTCACATGGGGATTCATCACATGGCACTGTCCCATTTCTGTATCATTAAAATTGTGTAAGATGTATGTCTACGTCAATATACATAGTTAATAATGAAAATACAGGGGTTAAAAATGGCTGTCAGAGAATGTTGGTTAGGGAAATAACAATATAAGTGACTAGACTTTAAGACTCCACCATCGGTGGAACTTACTGGTAGAGATTTTTATTATTATTTTGTTTAAAATAAAAAAAAAAAATTCAAAACTGCATAACAAAGATATAGTAAGCTACTACTGATAAGGCAGAGATACATATCCCATCAATTACCAAAACGACAGAGAATCTTTTCTATAGCTTAATGATCACATAGAACTCCCCAAGATTATGTGTCCCATGCTAGATTAGTAGCTTTGGTTTTTCAAAGATTTTCTACTGCCTCCAAAGGCAGAGGAGAAGAACTAGAACTGGCTAAGTTTCAATATGCTGTTGTCTGTACTTATAAGTTACTCAGCAAACCGGTTGAACTTAACATCGTGAGCAGTAAAGGAAGTCCTTTATCCACCCCAAAGTCAACGAAGCTATCTTTTCAATCCTTCTTCAGTGATGCAGAACACAGAGCCATTATAGTGTCAGTCATCAACTTTCGAAGTAGCAAAAACAGTCTAAAGTAAACCTCATCTTTCCGAGTTGAATAAATCATAACATCTGGAAAATCAATTCCCTGTAGTGGTTAGAAGGACAGCCTGACCCATATCTTAGATCAGAAACAAATACTTCCAGACATTCTTGGCTAATCAATGACACTGAAAAAGGAGAAACTGCCAGATTCTAAAGGTGCCCTTAAGGCAGAAGATGGGAATGAAGGCTCAGACATGGAGCAACTATAAGTATCCCTTTGTGTTTCTCATACTTTCCTCTCTAATGGTTTTTCCTAGGACAAGTTAGAGAGTTGGTGGACTATTCTTTTAGTCTATCACTAGTGAAAAATGTACCTACGTTGTGGGAGTAAAATTCCCCCGTACGCCATCCCTCCACTATACATCAATCCCTCACGTACATTAACCCCCATCAGAGATGGGCTGGCCCCATCCCAAGATCCGGTTCGCCGGAAGTGGGAGGGGCCAGCCGGGGTCAGGGGGCGTGGGGGTGAGGGGCAGGCGATGTCTGCGCATGCGCAGTGCCTGCCCTGGAGTGGGCGAAGCCTGCTTCAAGGCAGGCACTGCGCAAGCACCGACACCGGCGCTCACGCAGAGCCTGCCTAGAAGCGGGCAGGCCGCCTCTAGGCAGGCTCTGCACAAGCGCCGATGTCGGCGCTTGTGCAGAGCCTGCCCAGAAGCGTCCTGCCCGCTTCTAGGCAGGCGCGGTGGGGCAAAAACATGGCAGACCGTACCGGTCCGCTATGTTTTTGCATTTCCCTGTCGCTGGCGGTTCGCTAGCGGCAGGGAAACGGGAAGATCCGGTACGGGCGCATAGGCCCGTACCGGTAAGTGCCCACCACTGACCCCCATGCACATCCATTCCATGTGCTTCATCCCCATGTTCATCCACTCCATGCACATCATCCCTGCTATGCAAATCCCCCATGCGCAACAACCCCCATGAGCAACATTCCCCATGTTCATCCCTCCATGCGCATCATCTCCCCATGTGCATCAAACCTCCATGCACAACCATCCATGCACATTAACCTCCATGAGCATCAACCCCTATGCACATCAAACCCCCATGCACATCATTCCCCCATGCGCATCAATCCCCATGCACATTACCCCCCTTGCACATCAACCCCCAAGTGCAACATCCTCCCATGTGCATCAACCCCCCTGCGCATCAACCCCCCATGCACATCATCCACCATGCGCGTGATGATGATGCAAATACCATTGTGGCAAGTGCCACTTCCCCAAATGCCTTCTAGCTACCTCCTGACCTCACTTCCACGCTGCATTCCCCAACTAGTCTAGGAACAAGTTCTGGACTGCCGCACAGGTCCACCTTGCTGCTATCCTAGAGTGTTCCCTGACTTCATATATGTGAAGAATGATTGACAGTGCCAAGTACTACCTGCTGTGGTATTTGTACCACTATCTGAAAACCACCACTTCAGGCTGTGTGATAAGGTAGTAAGGTGCAGCTTACACATTGCAAAAGTGGATGGAAAGGCATCAGTGGTTGGAATCAAATTTCTTTTTCCCCTACTAATTTATGTACCAGTTCTTTAGGCTCTTTCACAAACACACAACTTTCTTACCTTCTGATGAACAATGTATTTCAAGAGCTGGCATGCAAACTCCAATATTTATCAGCACTTTCTACATGCCCACAAGATTTATGTGCTGAAATTGCATCTTTGAAGACAGTTAAAGTAAGTTAATTAGAGAATGACTAATGCAATAAAGCTATTTTTAGCAGCTCATTTTGTTCTGGTTGCCTTGCTGTGGAAAGCCCCACAACATGATTTGTTAACATTCTCCACCAAGGGTATATTTTGGATAGCTCAGTGGTTTTATTACTGACTCTTAATTCCCTTTCCTCCATATTCAGGTTAACAAATATTGCAAAATTCTTTTCATGGGTTGTTTATCATGTGGTGTACTGACTATGAGACCATTTTGGGTACCTGGGGATGTAGGTAGCTCTGACGTTCTCTGATGTTCTCCAAAAATAATGGTCTAAGCTCAGATGGTCTCAGGCCCCTAATCCATCAAACTATGTAAACTAAATTGACTATTAAGGCACCCACTATCTGTGGACATGGAAATGAAGCTGGTATAATACAACATTCAAATCTTTTGATACCCAAACCATACCTTAGGGCTAAACAAGCATAGTTGTAGCATTATTGTAATTGCTATGGGTATGCCTATAAGGCTTACTCCACAGCATATATTGTAGTCTCAATCAAGCTAGGAACTGAGAGGAATCTGTATCTTTTGTATGTGTTTATTATAGGAAATATATGGATTTTACCAACGTATGATGGAGTGATGACCACTAGGTTTTCTGGCTTTTTAAAAGGATTGCCTTATTTTGCCAAGGGAAAAAAAAATCTGTTTACAGCTATTACCTATGTTAGTTAATAAGCTCCTGTGTTCAAAGGAATAATTAATAAGCTTCTGTGTTCAACATTTGTATACCAGATCCTGGGAATCAACAGCAGGGACAGATTGTTGCTTTCATGTTCTGATTATAAGCTTGTTAGAGGTATCTGGTTGACCACTGTTGGAAACAGTACTGGATGAATTGGGCCTTTGTCATCCTGCAAGGCTCTTCTTGTACTCTTCGTATTTATTTACACTGGTGCTGAAATGAAATGGTGCCGGCATTTCAGATTTCCTTCCACTGCAAAATGCACCCACTTTTCCAGTAATTGCAGCAGTAACCCAGCTCTGTTAAAAAAAAAAGCATTTTGCATTTTTTGACAGCCATAAGACCCATCAGCTGCCAGAACATTTGTTCCAGCAACTTAAGGCCCTTATACATCTGGTCATGATTAACTTTTTAAGGATACAACTCGGTGTTCTTGATTACTGTATTCAATTGGTAGAAGTATTTGAAAATTGTTGAAAATGGTGTTACAAGTAGTGCCTTGTTATCCACTGGGGTTCTGCAACAGAACCCCTAGTGGATTAAAAAAACCATTGGATATCAAATCAGTGGGAAATAGTTTTAAAGAACTTCTAGGTTTTTTGCTCCTCCATTCTTGCCCCAAAATCCATTGGTATATGTCAGGATGTTGACTGATGGTTGTCCTGTGACTGTTTATGTGCCACAAGAGTGAAGACACACAGCAAAGTAGATTTACTATTAACTATATTTACAATTCAGAGTAGTTTAAGACAATCCGGGTTGTACACTTTAAATCAAGTCCATCAGTCTAAATCACCTCAGAGCTTATCAGTAACGGAGCTTCTAAGCTCGCTTCTGCTCTGACCAACAGCTGAGCTCCAACTGCCATTTTTCTTTCGATAAACACCAACTGGCAAAATCCCAACTGCCAGTTAAATTCTGAGAATTACAATCAGTTCACAAAGACTCTAAAACATTCAGTCACTAGATGAATAATGGAATCTAATAGAATGAACTTATAATTTTTTAACAGCAGAAAGGCAGAAAATTGGATTTTGGTGCTTTTGTTACAAAGCATTTCAGGTTGGACATTGGTGGTAAGCCTTGCCCTGGGGCAAGTAGCCTCATAATGGGGCTACTTGATTCTGCTGCAACCCTTGAGCTGCTGTTGAATCAAGAGCCTCTGTGTTGAGCTGTGACGCTCACTTTGGCCAGCATGCTTCTTCTTGCCCAGTCCTCACTTCTCCCCACCCCAGAATGCTTTCTCTCCACCTCTCCCTAATTCCCATCACACCTTTCCATCACATCCAGAGGTCCAGGTGATTGCTGAGCAGCAGAGAACTGGTGTTCCATCAGTGTCAGCTTGAACCAGTTGATACTCAGGTCTAAACTAAGGGCTGGTGCTGGGACAGTGCTGAGGATCTGTGAACATGCTTTATGGCACCCAGACCTGGTGTAGTACCTGTGGCAAAGGCTTAGGATTGGGCTATTCTGTAATTCTGATTGGGCTGTAATCTTATCAAACATCATAACATCCCAACAAACATCTCTTGGTATTAATTATTACAATAAACTCTGCTGATAATAGAGCAGAATAATAATCTAGTAAATAAATATTTATCTATGGTAAAATAGGATTTTCAACATTAGGTAACCTAGAGATCAAGTCATTATGCAAGGCATCCAGTTTGAATGTATAGATAATATTGCAAAAATCTAAAGTGGTATTTCAGTTTCTAGCATGGAAACCTACAGTCTTCATAGATAATCCATCACTATAGCTATAAGTGACTGTTCAATTATAATGCAATCTTAGTTTCATTAACATTAACACTGTTATTAAACTTCTTTTAACTTCCATTTTCTATTGTGACACATGCCAGCAAAAATCCAGCATAGTGCTGAACTAAAAAGGTGATGCAGATCCACAAATGTGTATACCGAGAGCCTAGATTGAGAGCCTAGAGAGCCTGGAAGATCCAGATTCAAATCCCCCCTCAGCCATGAAGCCCCCTTGGGCAGTGAAGCCTAAGGGCACAATCCAGAGCAAGTTCAGCCTGCTCTGCCCTAACTGCTCTCTCCTAACTATTCTGTATCCAGAGCAGAAAGTTATGCTGTATCCAGAGAGTCAGAAAACCTGGGCTGCCGTAACTGCTCCAGAGCATGCTAAGTAATTGACACATGGGAAGGACTTGCTCCTGAGGAGACACCACTCAGATCACACTGAACAAGGAACAGCTGTGGTGCCTACAGTGGTGACACAACTCTGCGCATCACCCGGTGCAGAAGTCTGCGTGTCACCCCTGGGATGCGCGCACCCCCTACCTGGACTGTGCAGTCGCCAGAGTTGGCACCTGCGCAGTTCCTTCTGAAGCCAACTGGCTTCTGAACTCTTCTGAAGTACTCTTCTGAAGTACTCTTCTGAACCCATTCGGCTGCCACTCCGCCTCCTGAGCAAGGCCGAATGCCGAGGTGCAGACTTCCTCCGCTAAAGGAAGTCTCCTCTGAAGCTGTTCGGCACGCTCAGTGTGTTTCTGCACAGTGCACCGTTTGGGCCAGCTCCGAGGACAAGTGGCAGCTTCTGGCTGCTGATCCACCTTGGAGCAGGACTGAATGGGCGCGCTGATGCCCTGGGCCTGCCAAAGGACAGTCAAACTACTCCGGCACATCACCCCATACGGAGTGCATCACCCAATGTGGCCCACACCAGCTGCACCAGTTTTGTGACGCCACTGGGTGTCTGCCTTATAAGGAGTCCCCAATGAGATGCCAGTACATTCTACAGTGAATATAAGGGGCTTCTTGGAATGGCCTGCTGTATCTTGAGGTTTGTGGGCAGCCGTAGTTGTTCCATATCCTGAGGTGCAACCCATTAGTGGTGCTGCATCAACTTATTAGGTGTTGGTAGGCTTGGGCTGTAAGTCCCACCACAAATAGAAAATACTTGGAATTGCTGATTAAGTTAAAAGGCTATAGCTGAGGGCAAGTGAGATGGACAAAGCTCTGGGGTTTCAGCAAGAGTGGTGATGCCATCAACAGCAGCATTCAGGTTTAGAAAGCAAGCTAATACATTTGCCTTTTGATATATATCAGCTTTTCAAGAAACGGGGGGAGCAGAATGGTACTCTTTTGATATTTCAGCTACAATCCTATTGTTCAATCTTGTCGAATTCTATTCTCCCTTCCCAAACTTGATGCCAGTGTGTGGGTCAACACAGACTTGTACCAGGTCTGCACAGGTCTGCATAGACCTGCCCCTTGCTAGGACGACATACCCCTTCATAAGGGAATTATTACTAATTTTATCTAAAGAAGACCTCTACTATAGCCTTCCACTACAGGATCCACAGGTAGCCATTTTGGCACTGCTGCTTTGACAGGGACAGAAATGGATAAGATTGGGCTGTTATTTTCAAGAGGCAACAGAGTTGCATCTTATTAAGCATATAAACCAGTTTCTAACTGAAATATTAGGGATGAGCACTGCCAATAGTTCACTTGGAACTCATATTTTAGTGTTGTTCAGTAGCAATTGTACTTTGTACTAAGCCTTGGAACAGGACAAGTTGTACATCAAGATAAATATATAGCTAATAATTTAATTGTTTGGAGTGGGTGGAGTGAGCAAATTGGATTCAAAGCCTCTGGCTATTTGCAACATTCTCTTACTTTATTTGTGTGTAAACCTTATTGAAGCTTTCAGGGCAACAGCAGATGTGCTGCCTGGAAAGTGAGGCTCCTTGTGGTTTTTATCCAGCATGTTGCTGTTTGGATTCCTATGATTGAAGTAAATACCGTCATCTTTGTTTTATGCCAATTGTCTTCTCAGGCAACGCATTTTAGTTGTACTTCACGTGATGGCTGAACTCCTTCAAGATTTATCACAATCTGCTTATAAATTCAATGCTGTAGTTTATATTGATCAGGGTGAACATATGCCCTTTTAACAAAGGATATGATATATCCTCTTTATAATCCATGTGTACTAGAAAAAAATGCCAGTATTCATTGTCTTCCTTTTCATTGTGAGTAGGTAGCACAAATGTCCAGATATGCCAATGATCAGAAGGCTTTTAACTTGGAAAGTGTCTTCCAGGAAGCAGTAACTAGTACCATAGCATCCATGATTTTCAAAATAACTGATAGGGTTTTATTCGTCATGTCTTGGAGATGCTGAAAAGTTTTCATACACAAATTGAATTGTCTCCTCTCAAGCAGCTTCCTCTTTTTGGACATTTTACATGTTCAGGCCTATTTGTATGGACCACTTTTCTAAGGTTTTGCACAAAATTGTATTAAAAATATGCAATCAGTGCAATTTGTACCCAAGTTCATCACTGACAACATCAGGACTGGAAATATTTTTCAATGAATATTCAGAATACTCCCCGAATACCCCCAGTATTCCCAGAATACTGAATTCAGTGTCAAATACAATATTGTATAGTTTTTTTAAAAGTTTCAAAGGTTAAAGGATTACAAAGAATGAGAATTAAATGTCAAATACAACTTTTAGGATAGGAGACGCTTCTGAACAGGGGAAGCCGGAGAGACAGAAGCCCTGTCCAAGCGCTTTAAAACATATGGAAATGAGCACAAAATGGGGAAAGTGAGAGTACACTGGCATGTACTCTCCATGCATATGCTCCCCATGCATACCGTGTTTGTTTCCAGTGACAAATATTGTAACTAAGGAACCTTCCTCTCCATGAATTGGAATGCTGAGTAATCAGTGTCCTGATACAGGGAGAAAGACTTGCCAAGCACTGCATTTTTCAGTGTTGATAAAGCCGTATGCATGGGCAGCAAAGTATGAGAGCATATCTGTGTGGGACACAGCATTCTGATTACTTTCCCGGCACATGGACCTCTTTTTACCCAATTTTTAATGCCTGGACTGTGAAGAGCTAGCCTGGAAATGGACACCTCCATAAGAGTGACAGATAGGAGGGCATGTCAGTGAAGTCCATTGAAAATCTTTGTTGGGATGTCATAGTGACTCTCCTCCTCAGCAACAAGAAACAAGGTTTGGCTGAAACCCCTCCATTCTTCTTTTCAGGTGTGACTGGATTCTGGTGTTTTCAAGTCATAGACTCAGAAACATATTAAAGCACATTGAAGATGTGCCTCTCCCATACAAGAAAGGCTGATAAAATGACAGCCCAATACTATTCATGTCACTTAGGGTGCAATCCTAACCTAAGCTGGCAAAATCCATCAATCTTCCTGTCCCTGTGGTGATGTAGGGACCCCCTGGAAATGATATCATGACTGGAAGTAACATTAAAGGTGCTCAGTGCCAGATTACAAGATGGCTGCACCCAGTTTTCAGACCCCCCTGAAATGAAGTTGCAACCTTCTCAACAGACTCCTGACACCCACTTTGAAGATGACTGCAATAAACAATTTACTCTACAATCCAGAGTAATTATGGGAGCATATAAGAGACATTATGTGTGCCCGTAGTTACTGCACCACCTAGTGAAAACCTATGGGAAATTCTTATTGCAATCCAGAGTAAATTGTTCTTACACCAGAGCAAGGACTCACCATAGTTACTCTGGATTGCACCCATAAACTATATAGACTACAAATTATATAGATAATATAGAATAACAACACTTGGACTTGATTCTATGGATTATGGGAGAGAGAAGGAAGGAAGAAAAATAGCTCCCATTGTGCTGAGGGTGTAGCAAGATGGGTTGTCAAACCCTGTCCCAGCTTCAGATCAAGCTACAGATGAAGCAGTTATTCTTCTATTCACCTGCTACCCATCCAAGCTTATGCCATGAAAGAAAAGGTGGCACGAAATGCATTCATGAAAAACAGTGTGAGAGATTTTCTTGCCAGCTGATTTGCGGTGACCTATAATTTGAAGGGATAGAAAGAGATAAAGGTTTAATCACTGCAACTGAAAAGTTATTATTTTAAAAATGAGGCCACACCCTTTATTTAGTATAAATCCAACCACACTAATTGTATCCACTGAGTAGAAGGAGAGGTAGTAATTTTTTAAAAAATAAAATAAATAATTGAAAGTGGAATTATATCCTGCAAACTTTACAGTACCATGGCCATAATTTCTTCATGAGTTCACAGTGCACATATCATATCATACATATCATATCATATCATAATATCATATCATACATGACAGAAAGCACTGCTGGAACAAAGCAGGCATTCATGTAATGAAGTATAGAAAGTAACACCACAATCTTATACATGTCTACTCAAAAGTAAGATCCATTCATTTAAATTGAAATTACTCCCAGGTAAGAATGTATAGGATTGCAATCTAAATGGCTTTTCCCTGATTCAAACTGCATGTGACTTTAAAGTACTGTAGTTCTTGAGCAGCATTCTGAGAACAGGCAAAAATTCTAAATTAATAGTAAGCAACCTTAAGAGCCCTGATCTGGAGAAGGACCAGAATAAGGAGAGTTTTAAGCCTTTCCCAATGAACTTTTCCTATAAAAAATATTCCAGCATTCTTCTCCCCCACCCCTATCTATCTATCTATCTATCTATCTATCTATCTATCTATCTATCTATCTATCTATCTATCATCCTCATCCAGACATTTTTTTTCAACCACAGTGATGTTGTATTATGGTGTATTATGCTCCAAGTGGTGGTCCGTTTGACGATGAAAGTCCCATAGGATTTTGGCCTGTTCATTCTGTAATATCTTTTCAGGTTTGTGGTATCACCAGGTCCTCAGTAGATTGTACTTTTTGACATTGCAATACCCAGAGATCATTGGCTTCAAGAGAAAGAACAAGAGAAAATCATGCAGTATAAGGACTCAGAAATTCAAATAATCTGGGAAAAGAAGGTACAGTAATTGTAAGCTTCCAGAAACATCTAAACTTAATGGGCCTCTAAAAGATAACAACTTTTCACTTGCAAAAAGCAGAGCTCCTTATAATTTCACAAAAACTGAGACAATACCTTTATGATTCCTAGTTCCTTGGACAGGAACTGAATTACAAAAGAGCCAATTCCAGTTACTAAACACCTGGCCACTGTGATATATACCATAATAGATCCCCACAGTACATCAGCTCCCTGCTTTTTGCTGGGATAAGTTTACCCCTACTATTCATATTTACTTTCATTCAAAATGATTTCTTCCAGATCGGCAGAGTTAAAAACAAGTTACAACCACTGTTCAAGAACGTCCATTGTTAGCTCAGCTGCCTGCTCTACTCAAGATTTTTGACTTGTTTCTTTTCCTGGCCTTGAGTTGATAAATTTGCAAAGGCAACTACAGCCAGCAACCAGCTGACAGGTCACCAAATCCAAGCTTTTCAAATCCAAGTTCTGCTAATGCATTGCCATGTTTTCTTTGAGATATCTTTGAGAACTTTGATATTCAACTACTAAGATGAGTCAAGGAACATGGAACAAAAGAGTAGGACTAATGAACCACAGAAGCTGCCGTTTTTCATTTTCACACATTGGCACGAGCATTGCAAACTTTTCAGGGTAAAGGAATGTGATGAATTGTGGCCCAGGAAAATCTATGTGTTGTTGGGATGGGGGTGGGAAAGTACAGTAATTAAACCAACCAGCATTTCAAGAGTGTAAATGATATTGACGGAGGCATTCTGGAGGAGAGGGAAAGTATCAGGGCTGGGTGGGGAGCACTCCGAGGATGAACAACACCAAATAAAATGCAGGGAAATGCTCCTAATTTGTTGCCACAGCCGCTTGAAAGGAGCAGCAATACCAACTGAGTCATTTGAAACTAGCCAGAACAAAGCACTTGAGGGAAGAGCCTTGGCAAGACCCAAGGGAAGATGGGACACGATGATGGGAGATGAGCTAAGAAGCCTTTTTAGCCTTTTCCATCTGGAAGTTCTTTGATTCAGCACAGGCCTTTTAATAATCGTCTTTATAGGCCTTTGCTTTAAAGAGCTGTGGCGTAAGATAATAGAACAGTGCAGCGTCCACATCCCAGGCGGCGCGTCAGCGCTTCAACAAAGAGAATGTGCTGGAAAGAACAAAGAACACAATTATAAGTCTTAGGAGAGTGCTAGAAATATGATGTCACTGTTGAAGATTGACTTAGCAGGGTTATGGCCTCTAGGCAACTGTGGCTGAGTTCACATAGGCTACCTGTAAGTTAACTGTTTCTCGCATCTAAAGACAGATGCCTCTCTTCCAGATTGTTTCAGGACACTGAGGTAATAAAGTGCCCAATACCACCTCAGCATGCAAGGTTGGAAGCTCTCCCTGTAAAAGAACATCCTGCAGAGGGTTAAAAAAACTAGCACAATAGTGATAAAAGTTCCAGCCCCTTCTCTCCTCTGCCAACATTGTACTTACAGAGAGTGTTTTTGGACAAGAGAGTGTTAAAAGTATGTGATCTGAAATAGTGCAGTCCATTAAACCTACAGAAAACTCTCCACTTCCACCTTATATAGCTGCCGTATGTGTTGACCATACCCCAGTCTAGAGACACCCAGTGAGCTGACGGTAATGAGTAGCTTGTGGTGACTCAGCAAAACAGCTGGCCTGAGACACATCCCCTGCCACAGATATCATGCAAGGAATGGCAAGACCCTCCAAGGCCAGCGAATAAAGAGAGTTTTCCAAGATGAGCAGGCATTAGACTGTTCCCTTTCATATCTTTTTTTTGGGTCTCGGTATTTATATTTTCTGGGACCAAAAGCAAAATCCATCAGCAAGTATATAACATCCTGTATACCAAAAGGACTGCAACAACATATGACATTTCATATCATCTGCGCATTAACTAAGACATGATGGACCAAATTCCGTTGAATTACCCCAGGGAGTTCCAAACACATTCTCCTCCTGCCAAACGTTCCTTCAGAAGTGCAACCCTTCGCTCGCTGTGCTGTGACTAAAGTTAAACAAACAATAATCCCAGTGGACTTTGATCGTGTTTCCCCAGTTCTTGGATAATTTGCTTATTCCCTCTGTTTAATCTGAGTGAGATAGTCATATAGCTTGGTCCTGATTTTTCCAAGTTAATGGGTGGGTCTTTGAGTCTCCTGACAATAAAATGCCTTCCAAATGTTTATCACATCAAATAACATCTTTTTCCAACCTCTTAACACTGGAGGCTCTCCATTTTTCCATTCGGATGATGAACTTCTATTAGCATGCAACTTTTTTCTTCTTGTAGCCGTATTTTTTCAAGATTTCACATTCACAAAGTCCATTTTAAGGAAAAGACAGAGAAGAGAAAATGCAGGGCAAAGAATTATTTTGTTAGCCACACTCTATTCTCTCCCCCAACACCCAAATCAGGGATCAAATTTCAGAACAATTTGCCATGGTTCAAAGAAAGGCTAAAGGGAAATGCAATATCTCACCAAATCACTGTGTGCAGAATGATCTGACATTTGAGATTTTGGTTTTT
Organism: Cryptoblepharus egeriae; assembly: GCA_030015325.1. Taxonomy (NCBI): domain Eukaryota; kingdom Metazoa; phylum Chordata; class Lepidosauria; order Squamata; family Scincidae; genus Cryptoblepharus; species Cryptoblepharus egeriae. The sequence continues at coordinate 61,015,124 of JAREYC010000001.1, read as the reverse complement.
CAGTTTCCAAGAACCAAATCATGAAATCTACCTTGAGCAATCTGTCTGGCTTGGTGGTTTATTGGCTCCTAAGAAAGCCTCCTTTGCGCACATGCATGCTCACATATATGCACACACAGAGATCATTACTATAGCATCTATCAGCCACCTACTCAATGAGATCACTCTGCATCTGTCATTGAATCCAGGTCTCATGGCCATCCTGGTTTCCATTTCTCACTCACTAGGGCAGCTATCCAAAACAATTAATCCTGTACAAGCAAATTCATACTACTGCTACAGGTGGTCATTTATAGAGAACAAGCAAAATTACTCTTTATTCTGTATTGATTAGACCTAATCTGGAGTACTGTGTTCTGGACAACTCAGATAAACGGGAACATATTCAGAGAAAAGTGACAAAGAAGTTCAGAAAGCTAGAAAATGACCCATATGAATAAAGATTGAGAGAACTTGGTGTATTCAGCTGGTGTAGAGAAGTCTTGACAAGATACAATACCACACTTATCAGAGTCTTGACAAGCACCTGTAAGAGATGCTCTAGGAGGATTTCCTGTTACAGGCAGGAGTTGGACTAAATGATCTCTTAGGTTCCTTCCAAGTCTATCCTTCTACTATTTATGAAAACACCCACCATAATGACAGGCTGGATGTGTGTGTTGGTCTCTTAAACTGAAAGGCCTCTTAGGAGTGTAGTGTTTCTCCAGGTATTCTTCATAATTTGCATCCCTGTGGTTCTAATTATAGCTAGGCTGCCTTTCAGCTTTTATTTCTAGAAGGAAAACGAATAAACAAAAGTTTGGGATAACAATGTGAGTCGTCCCCCCCCCCACATCACTTTTTTTGTGGGGGTTTTTTGGGAGAGGTGTTGGGATGTGTGTGTGTTTGTGTACACATACTTGCATTTAGCAAAAAAAAAAAACTCTGTATGCTTTGTGGACACAATTCGTAAGTTTAATTCAAAGTGGCAAATGACAGCAACGAAAAAGAAAAGATTCAATCCGAGGACCTATGGAGACTGACTTTTCTTATTCCTCCTTGTTTCACAAATATATCATGTTGAAGACCAAAGCAGAATCGTGAGCAATTCATTTATTGTGCCGAGATCAACTTGTGGTGACTTGAGTGGGAGCCTAAGGGAAGGTTTCAACTAACAGGTTGGGCTATGTAGATAATCTTGGTACTTTTTGTCATTCTCTTCTTAAAAATTAAAAATGTTGGACACACTATTTCTTGGAAGACAGTTAATGTTTCCAAATACTCTGTTATTTTTGTCAGTGCAAGTCTTTAGCAGGATTGATGTCCATGATCCTGCCCAAACCTGGCGAATCACAAAGGTTCAGATGGAAAAAGACTTTGATTCAAATAGTGATTCAAATAATGATTTGGTCAATAATAATAATTACCTTTGTCATTGGGAGGGGGAAGTAATTATAAATTATAAAGTAATTATAAATGATAAAGCATAAGTTATGCATAGTTTGGGGGAAAGAACTTCCAACGCTATTAGAAGAGTTCATTACAGTGTGAAAGAACCCTGATTATAAAGGTTCTTTTAACACTATTTTGCCTCCAACATATAAGTAGCTACATGATTTAGCAGGGTAATCTATGATGTATGCAATTTAAAACCCTGGATCCAGGATGAGGGAGGGCACTGGTGGCTTGGAGTACCATCAACTAACAATGAATGGTCCTCTATCTTGTGTGTCTATTTCTCTACTGTGAGGTTCTGTCTCCTACCTATGACCAGTTTTTTGTCTCTTACAAGTTTGTAGCACCAGCAGGGCCCATGTCTTGAATCTCATCTTTTGAGATCCCTCCATCCTAACCTCAGCAAAAAGAAGCCAGGCACAGCAGAAGTACCTCACGTAACCTGTTAGGCTGTGGCAGTGAGATGTTTGGTTTTTCTGTCTCCTGTTTTGTATGTTTCCAAATAATGTGAATGCTAATAACAATTAATGTGACACTAATGTGCAGACAGATACATTCATTAAATTAATTATAGTAGTTTGTTAGCACAGAGACAACACATATCTCTTACACATGAGTCTCAGTGTGTGGGGTAATGCTGTGTTTATCCAGAACCGGAACCCAAGTCTCTCTCTCTCTCTCTCTCTCTCTCTCTCTCTCTCTCTCTCTCTCTCTCTCTCACTCACTCACTCACTCACACACACACACACACACACACACACACACAGAGCTCCTGAACAAAAATGTTCCCTAAGGTAAATGCAGCTCAGCAAGTCTTCACATTACCTTTATTTAGGCAGGTGTCATCAGCCAACATGATCTGATGACAACCTCTTTATTCAGCCTCAGGGAGCAAATAGGGAATTGGGTTCTTTCCATGACTCGTTTGTCTTCTTTTAGTTGCTTCTCTGTTGATAGCTTCAGACCACACAGTGGCAGCTGCGTGGGTTGACTGTAAACACCGCATCTAGTTGAGTTCGAGTAAGTCTGAAGGGCCCTTGAGTGAGTTCAAATGGCTCCTGGAGGAGCACAGCTGTGCGTGAACAGGAAGGGAGAACTTCCTTCTGCCTCTTGCAAAGCTGACAGTGTGTCCACCGAATACATCAACATTCTGCAATGATTCTGAAATGTCTGCAAGTCACGCTGTATGAGGCAGAGACTCAGGCTTTGTTCACATCCAAAGCTTCTTCCACTGGGGTACTGGCACGTTTTTCCTTTTCATTCTTAACTAACTTAAAAGCCGAACTCCATGCGGACTTTTAAGCCAGCTCCTACTAAGGGCGTTTTAGGCCTTTGGCCCAAAACTAAAGGGACCTCTGGTCCAGCTTAGAAAACAGCAATGCTAATGAAGCATTTATTGCTATTGGAAATCTGCCCTTCATCTGGTGCTTGAACATCCAGCACTGGGATTAGTCTTCAGATGTGGAGGGAAGAGTTAAAAATTCAAATTTTAAAATAACTGAAAAAAATTGATTTTAAAAGTTTTAAATTTATATTGAGTTTAAAGTTGTCAACATAGACATATTGTACCTTTTTCTGAATCGGGATTGAAAATTATGGAGATCACTGTAAAGCAGCAGGATAAACAACATTCTTGGTTTGTCCATTTGGTGTTAGTATGAAGAGATTGTTGCCATTTCCAACTCTGGAACAACCCACATACAGCTGACTGTGGGAAAAGCCATGTTGCATGAGGGGAAGTTCAACCATTTTCAGTGACTGCTCTTGACTCCTGTAAATAGACATTGCAAAGCTAACCCTGACTGGAAACTGGATTCTCTTGAATGGAAATGTTATATCTGCTGGAATCAGTGGAATTCTTGGAACGAACACACTTTCTCCCTTTCCTTGTTCATTGAGAATTGTGGCTTCCTTAAAATGGGTGTGCTTTTGCCTGTACATCAGTCTTATTCCATTGCACAGTTTTGGAGGATCCAGATTTCGGAAAAGCATAATTGGAACTCCTTTCTTCAGTGTCAGCTTGTGATCAGGTATTCCAGGCGTATCCAAAGAATTAAGAAACTCAGTGGGATAATTCACAGCCTCACTGGGGTCCGCAACAGTATCAATTGAGAAATAATTTCTTTCTTCAGTATTGATTGCTTGCATTAGTTTCCAATTCACAGACTAGACAGTTTCATTTTTGGGTGCAAGTCTCGCTCTTTCACAAAAACAGTCACGATCTTGATAATGATGTCCAATATTTGGGTAAACCCAGAGGCGTAATGAGGGTATAGCATGGGATGCGATCTGCCACGGACGACACGGTCCCATCTCTCCTGCTACAAGTACGGGGTTGGACTAGATGACCAACTGGGATCCCTTCTGTTTTGAAGGGGCGAAATTTCAGTCCTTGCCACGAGTGAAATTTTGCCTAGGTATGCCTCTGGGTAAACCTTAGCAATCAGTTCTTCCACAGTTGTGACCAAAATGCCACAGCCATCTAGAAAAGTGTTGTCTCCATTGCTGTCTTGTTGAATGGTTCCATTTTCAAGATCCAGTAAATCTCCCAGCATCCACATCTCTGTAAAGTCTTACTCTCATGTTTTCATGAGACCTTCTCTTGTTTTCTTGACCTTCTCTTGATCTCATGTTTCTTTACCTCTCTGCTTCCCAGCCTGCAGACTGTGGACCAAAGGTAGTCCTTGAGGCTCTGAGAAATGGTCAGCAAGGTCTCAGAAGAAAAGATTGCTTTCTGTCATTCTGTCATATACATGCTTCCCCATGTATAGAATTAAATCTCCGTACGTCCCACTAAAGTACTGATCATGGCTGTCAACAGTCAGCCATGATCTGACCTTTCTGGTGGTGGGTGCAGCAGTACTTGAGATGCTTCCCCATTCACCAACAGAGAGGGCAGCGAATGGACTACCTACAGATGGCAACAAAAGTCACAACCAGTGGCATAGCTAGGGGTGCAGTTGCACCGGGCAACAGTCTTTAGGGGTGAAACAAGTATTGTTACAACTAGTGGCTAAAATTGTGAGAAACGGGGTATGTATTAAAGATCATGTTATATATTGTTGAAAATACATATAATTTCCCACACTGGAATATCTACATATATTTGTCAAAAGGTATGGCCAATTAGCCGTAAATGGAAAAAAAACAAAAGCCTATGGAACAAAAGGTAGATTTTCTTAACTCAATACTGATTGCTCTGAAAGTCAATAAGATGTAATTCAGATACTGTATGGAACTAAGAAGGCGTTGATATGATTCAGCTCTCATTTTCATATACATATATCATAATACAGCTAACAATGCTAACTGGGTGTACAGGCATTCCTAAGTGTTGTTCCTCTTATATTCAACAGGGAAAGAATAACCATTCCTCTTTGCCCCAGAAAAATTTCACACAATAAGGGACACAATTTTCTTTTTTTTAACTTAATTAAAATTTGGTTTTGTTGTTGCAAGAGGGCGGACAAAATCTTCTTTGACGCCAAATAACAAATAGGTGCTTTAGCTATGCCACTAGCAGAGCAAATGGGTGGTGAACTGCTGAGGAGGAGGTTGGTTTGTTTTTAGAAATACCTGGGGATGACATCACTTCTAGTTGTGATAACAACATTTTGAACTTTCCAATGGGCTACATAGTCATCAGCTACACCACTGACCACAACCCACAAATCTTCTATATAAAGAATAAATCTAATAAATCTTTAATAAAACCCTTCTATGTAATTGCATTTTCTGTCTGCAGGGAGTAGAGGTATATGAAGTCTGAGATAGTACCAAATGACTCAGTGGTCTGCACAATCCTAACTGTTGGGAATCACAGTCACCTTATTTTGAGGAGGCCTCAGTGATAGTGCCCCACTGCAAGATACGGCTCGTGCCCACTGGCATACCAACACTGGTACTGGAAAGTTAGGATTGGGCTGTGAATTTTCCAGTAGCATACATGCAACAATTTCAACAACACTTTCCTGGGATCCATGACACACTACTCTTTTAAGCAACTTTTTGAGGGCTATAGCTTTAAGTGCTTCTGCTTAGCTGGATTTCATCATCAGAAGGTTGGTTTTTTGGGGGAGAGGGGGAAGATTCAGCTTCATGAATCTCCTCATGCGTATCACTTCATAAAAGTCTTTTATTCAAACCTTCCAGGCAATGGCATTTTCCAAAATCACCTATATCTTTTGTGGAAGGAAAACTGTTAGGTTTAGTAGTGAAAAGTCATCTCCTCCCTGAACGGATGAAAGGTGCATAATTTAATATTTCCTTTGACTGCATTTTCTGTTCCATTTAAACTGCAAACATTGGAAACTTTTACCTCTCTCTCTCTCTCTCTCTGGATATTTTAGACAAACTTAGCATTGATGCTTCATTATTACATCAGTCATGTTTTACAAATATCCTGGAAACAGTTTACTGGACTCATATCAAAGAGCTTGCTTTCTTCCTTTTGATATTCCAGAAATCACAAATGAAAGGAAAAGCAATGTATTAAACTCTCTCTCTCTCTCTCTCTCTCTCTCTCTCTCTCTCTCTCTCTCTCTCTCTCTCTCTCCTCCCCCCCACAATGAAATTTTGGAAACATATCCAGAATGCACTATCCTCAAAACATGGAATGTTTCCACCTCATTAACAACTCAGAATTCTTCCTATGGTTAAAATTTAGTTGGTTCAAAATCATATCCAACCGTATCCAACCATTTTAAAATTTAATAGTGTCTCTAGTTCCAATAGTGTCTACACTAGTAGTTCTGAAACTTGTAGATTGCAACCCACCAGCCAAAGAAGTACTTGTCCCGGACTAAAACTTTCACTCATATATGGCCAAGAATGTTGATATGCAAGGAAAGCATTGATTTATTACATGCATGTGCAGCTTGACAACCTTCCACTTAAAGATAGACTGCATATACAATGGTGGACAAAGCACAAAATGAGGCTCTTAATGAGATAATCAGGTCTCGCGTAGCCTGCCGCAGAATTACACAACAAAGAGGCTCTTAATGCAAACAAGAGGCAATCAGTCAGTAGCCAGTCAATCAAGGGGGCAACAGAAGATAGTCCTCCTGCATCTGTAACCTCTGTGTAGAAGACATCTTTCCATTGGAATCAGCTTGTTATGACAGTGATGAGAAAACTGTTCCTGCCAAGTCTTGAAGACGCAAGAGCCTTGAGCAATGTTGCAGCTGGGCACCCGATGGTCGACCTCCTTGATGTGGCAATATCTGTGGTTCTAAAAATAAGATGCCAAGAAGGACCCACGCAGCCAAGATTTCGTTTTCATAACACATGACTGGTAAGCCCCAGGCAGAAAATAAATAAATTATGTCATCAGGAAAGTGGAGCACGGTTGGTTTTTATAAGACAATGATTTACATCTCACATGTAAGTAATCTCACTCTCTGCAAGGGCAGGTTTCATTTTGTAGCAGGCAAGAGCGAGTCTAGGAATGAAATTGTCAGAAGCAAAACAACATTCCGTCCTTTGTTCTCTTACAATAATCCCAAGTCAGTATTATCAGGGTTTTCAGACTGTTTCAGTAGTGCTCTCTTTCTCTCTCTCCCCGCTTCAAAATACTGCATTAGGTACTGCCTTTCCCAGAAACAACCAAAATTGCAACTGAAATGGTGCTGTCATGACAGGGTTTTACACACTTTTCCCTTTCAGAAAAATTTACACCTTGTTACTTTATGGACATAGGCAATGCACTTTCTACTCCTTCCATTCCCAGCTGAAGAGAGCATGTCTTTCCACAAGTAAAGTGCAGCAGTTTCATAAAGGTTTGATGAAGTTAGATGAGATGAAGGACACTGCCTGCAGAAGACTATAGGCCCAGTCCCAGTGGGACTGCCTATGCTGTTGTACAGTGGTTCAGGCAGTGGTAGGCTTCAGGGAGTTCTCACAGATTCTATAGAACCCTTTGCTAATGAGTGGCTGGTTCTGAGAACCGGTTACTAAAGAGACATAGGGTGAAATCCAGAGTAACTACAGGGAGTCCTTGCTCTGGAGTAAGAACAAGTTACTTTGGACTGCATTATGAATTTCCCATAGATTTTCACTAGGTGGTGCAGTAACTTCGGGGGCACGTAATGCCTCTTATGTGCTCCTTAGTTACTCTGGATTGTGCTCTTAGAGCCTGTTGTTCTATGGACATAGAATTTGTTGTTAATTTAGGCTATTAGGACATAGAACCTGTTGTTAATTTATTTGAATCCCACCACTGGGTACAAGGTATGTGTTACGGGGTTGAAATGGACCAGGGAGGTAACTGGAGGTGTCCTCAAGGTACCCCATGTCGAGCCCTGGAAGCTACTATGTGTCTACTCAGATCTGGAGCATTTATGGAGGGCTTTCAGGCCTAGAAGAGGGATAGGATGTGACAGCAGAGCTGCCATTATTCCTACCCATTTAAGGTCCTGATCTGCTCTTCTCCCTGCCCACCTGCCCAGCTTTGTCCTTTTCCCACCAGCTTCTTCATCAGAAGTTTTACCCAGTGTTTGACAGGGAATATACGACCAATGGGTCCTCCCTCAAGTGGTGCAGAGGTCCTGTGTCCACCTGTGCTAGCCTCCCTGCTGATGCCGTCATTGTTCTGGCCACCACAATGTGTCTTTTGTTCTGGAATGTTTTTATAGCCATCTTCTTGGCAGTGTGCAAGAGACTGGTACCAGCCTGGGATTGGGATGAACCATAAAAAGAGATTCACCCTACAATCCAGAGCACTACGGGAGCACGTAAGATTATGTGTACCCATAGTTCCTGCACCAACTAGTGAAAACTTATGAGAAATTCATATTGCAATCCAGAGCAAATTGTTCTTACACCAGAGCAAGGACTCCCCATACTTACTCTGGATTGCACCCATAGTGGCTGTCTTCAGGTAATTGAAAGGCTTTCAAGCAGAAGAAGGAAAGAAAGTGTCAGCCTTGTGGGGTCTTCTTCATAGGAAATTTTCAAGCAGAAACTTTATAGGCAGTTAGAATGGATGACTTCCGTGATCCAATACTAACATTCAAATATCGGTAATTTTTAAAAAGATGCTTCTGAAAAAGAGATTCAACTGTATACTAAGAAGGTGTCAATAAATAAGCAAGGAATTTTATCTGCTATATCCCTGTAAGTGAAGATGCCTACAGTACAGAGGACTGTAATCATCCTTACAGGGATATCCCCATAAAGTAGAATTCAAAGCCAAATTCTGGGTTCTTCTTATGGCATTTTTAGGGAAAGATGAACACATTTCTATAAGACACAGTAATCTGCCAAGAGGCACAACTAACTCCCAAATGTCGTCACATAGAGTAATTTCCTAGAATTAAATGTAACTTGTACCTGCCAGTACCTAATGAGGTACATTTGCCACAGACATGAGATTCAATTTTTAGGAGGGTGTGGTATAAACTATAATATGCTATAATCTAAGATATTGTTAATAATACTTGAGTTTACACCATGTACTATAGCGTGTACATGGATACATGGCATGCCAGTTGAGACAAGCCTGATCTTGGACTAGGCATCAAAAATTAACCAGGCTGATGGATTTCTCATTTATGCCACTATACTGGTATACAATCTGCCACATAAGTCCTGGGTCAATGGTATGAAAGCTGCTCTGCTGTTCTATGGGCTAGAAGGACAGCTTAAAAATGGTCACAGCCTGCACACAGGTGCCACCTGTCTGCATAAACTTCATTGTCCAGGGTCGCCAATAAGTAAAAACATATATACACATGTGTACACATGCACGCACATATGCACACTCACAAATACACACAAAAATGTTGTTAAAAGAGTAAATAATCTAAAAAAGCATTGCCATTGAATTCTGGACCTCACCTTGAGTACTGTGTTCAGTTCTGGGCTCCTCACTTTAAGAAAGATGCAGCAAAACTGGAGCAAGTCCAGAGGAGAGTGACAAGAATGATCAGTGGGATGGAAGGGAAGCCCTACCAGGAAAAGTAGGGGGAACTTGGGATGTTCAGCCTGGAGAAGAGAAGGCTGAGAGGAGACATGATTGCCCTCTTCAGATACCTGAAGGGCTGTCATAGGGAGGAAGGGGCTCATTTGTTCATAGCTGCTTCTGAAAGCAGGAGTAGAACCAATGGTTACAAACTGCAAGAGAGGAGATTCCAGTTAGATATCCAGAAACAATTCCTGATGGTTTGGGCGGTTCGGCAGTGGAACAGATTGCCAAGGTGGACTCTCTTTCACTGGGGATCTTCAAGCAGAGGCTCGACGAGCACCTGTTGGGGATGCTCTAGGGGGAATTCCTGCTGCAGGCAGTGGGTTGGACTAGATGACCTACTAGATCCCTTCCAACTCTATGTTCTATGATTCTATGAATGCAGCATAAAGTCCTGGAGAGCATTTTTATACTGGGTTTCTCTGACTCACCTCCATCATCAAAGAGCTATTCTTGACATTTTCTCCTTTGCCCTAAAAAGGGTTGCCCTATGTCCAGAAAAACAGGGACAATCCGATTTTGTTCACATACTGGCACATACTGGCAAATGGGACAGAGGGTCCTATCCAGTTTTGTGGAAAAGAATTATGGCAAACCTAGTCCCGATCCTAGGGGACAAAAAATCAGCATCAGTGGAATGAGAAGAATTATATGGAAGAGGAAGATTCACACACTGTGAAATGCCAGTACAAATGAGTTGCTGCTGTTTCTGTCTTTTAAAAAGGTGAAGACTGCCTTTTTCTTCCCCTGCACTTACAACAGTCACAGATACTGACATTCTTCTTCCTGGTCTAGTCAAGTCAACGCTTATACCTGGATGATTTTAAACCTCTCCTGATAGTAATCCACCCTTTCTCAAGAGGATCCTCCTTGCAGTCTGACAGCCAACTTTCAAATGGAAAGTCAATGGCTCGTCTTCTGAACAAACATAGCAAAACAAAAGGTACTTGATCATTCCTTGACTTGAGCATTTCCAAAAGGACTCAAAGATTAGATTGCACTTTTCAGAAGAACATGTGCAGCTCCAAGTGAATTGTTCAAATCCTAGTGGTTAGTGAGTGATCATATCAATTGCAAAGTGCCCCTTCCTCTGCTTCTGCATCCCTAAATCCTAAAATAGGATTTTATCTTTTCCATGGTGGGAGGTGGGGAGGAGAGAGCAGCAAGTCTCAGGTACTCTAAAACTCCTATCCATCCCAATTCATCCAAATACTTAAGACAAGGGAAAAGGTGTTATGTTGCTTGAGGCTGGAAAAACTTCAGGCCCTAGCAGGGCATATTTTTAACTTTCCTGGCTCCACTAAAGAGTGGTTCTCAAAGTGAGGGTCAGAACCCTTTTGAAGGTTGTGGCTTCATTTCAGGGGGGGTCACAAAAGCAGGGTACTTCCACCTTAGAATCTGTCACTGGGAACCACCATCTTGTAATGGGACACTCAGGATGCTTTCCTGGGATTGAGGTTGCAATCCTATCCTCCTTAGGCTGGCCTAAGCCCTGGCGTAAGTCCTGTGCTGACCTGGGGGTGTCACAAAAGTGCTGTAAGACACGAACTTGCCTCTCTACATTTCCACAGGAAAGGGAATATCAATGAATTGTGCTGGCCTAGGTTAGGTTGGCAACCTAACCCACAAACCCAGAGTAACTACGGGAGCACGTAAGAGACTTTACGTGTACCCCAAGTTACTGCACAACCTAGTGAAAACCTATGGGAAATTCATATTGGTATCCAGAGTAAGTTGTTCTTACATCGGAGCAAGGACACCCCGTAGTTACTCTGGATTTTGCCCTTAATCTCACTGAAAACAATGGGACTTACTTCTGAGTAGACATGGAGAAGTTCTGGCATCAGTGATGTCACTTCATGTTTGATGTCACTTCTGGCCATGTCATTGCTTCCAGGTGGTGGCAGACAGATTCTCATTCTCACAACGGGGTCCCAGGCTGAAATGCTTGAGAACCACTGCTCTATGGCTCTTGAAAGCATTTCATATTGGCAGCTGAAAACATAGGAAATGCTTTTGTGAGAATTTTGTCCTTTCCCTTGTGGCCAAGAAGGCACCAAGTTAAGAAGGGAGGGACACAGACCCTTCCACACAGACTCAGATTTGCCTAGTTTCTTAGTCCACCCATCTTCTACAGTGCATCTGATAATGGAGGAAGAGGATGAATGGGGACAACCATAGGTGGAAGCCAGGGAAGAGGCTGGGGATAGGACTTGTGCATGGGTTTGCACAAATGCTTACGCACTTCATAGAAAGCCACTGAAACGATGGAGGTGGAGGGGCTGTTTATTTGCATGCAAAAGTCTAGAATCTCTTTCTGCTGGATGGCCTATCCTGATCACTGAGTTTTAGCTTTATATCAAAGCATACTTGGGTTGCCATAATTCTCTTCCACAAAACTGGGAGAGGACCCTACCGGATAGCACACTTGAAAGTATATGAACACAGTTCTCAAAAATGGGGACTGTCCCTGTTTTCAGGACATATGGCAGCCCTGTACCATACCCTCTATAAACCATGGCAGAGACATATTGTTGAGTACCAGCTCTTGGGGATTAACCTAAGAGCCGTGCTGATCCCAGTTCTGCTGGGAGCCCTACTGCAAAGCTTTTCATGGTGCCTCCCATTCTCCTTCTGTCAACTCATTGGTTGCTCATTGGTACTGAGGATTTAGGCATCAATCTGACAAAGTGAGGCTTTGGGCAAAATCCAGAGCAGTTACGGGTCCACGCAGTTACGTCATCCTCTAGTGTTATTTTATGGAAAGTCACCTTAACTGCTCTAGAGCAAAGGGCTTCATTTGACTTTAGGATATGGGCCTTTGATAGGCTTGTGCTTTTGGCCAGTGCCTGACCTGCCCAACCCTTGACACCATCCCTGTAAAGAAGGATTTAACCTTCATGCCCTCTTTCTGAGGCCATAGATGCATCTTTCTGGCTCTGTTGGGAACAGAGTGTGAAATCAATGGAATTGTGCTGTGATCTAGCCAGGCCAGTCTTACCTCCTTTACATTAGTAGACAATCTGCAAAGACGTGTCAAGGATTAGATCAGGCTTGCTTCACCTTTTGTATAAAGGTGCTTCCCACTATCTACTTTTGTGAACCTGAGGCATTTCGTTCTTGCGGTTCATCATGTTACGATATGATTTTGTTTGTTTGTTGTTTTGTTTCTCCCATTTAATTCCTAACCAGCTGTGTGTTGCTTCAAAATGGAGCTCTCCAGGGAAACCTCCCCAGCTGCAGCATACACTGTCATGGCACTTTTCAAAGTTGCCCGTTTTTTTTATCATTTCGCCATGTGTCTCAACATGTTTGATATTTTCTCAGTGTTTTAGGCAGAATTAATATCAGCCTTTTCCACCTTCTCTGAGGGGGAAATTGGCCAAAAAAGGACTTTGGAGATAGCTGATCTAAACCACAGATGCATCAAACCTAGATTAATCTAACCTCATGAAGTTGGCTGTGGGCCCAATGCAGTATCTGGGTTTATCTGGGGTCAGAAATAATGAACCTGGATACCTTGAAAAAAAAATTGGATTAGAACAGTTTATGGACCTAATCAGACCATCTCTGAGGAATTCCATGGCTTCATTTTGCATGCTTTTCCAGGTGCTTTTAGCAGAAACAGGTGCATACGTCGCAGTCTGTCTTTCTGGGTCATACTCGAGGGTGACAAAGAAACAGAGCAAAGGAGAAACTATGCAGAGATACATGTTGGGTTTTGTCACTCTACTGGCTATCAATTAAATACGTAGTACATAAATGGATTTCATTCAGAACATAGTGGACAGGAAGAAACTCTTTGACTCTTCTAAGTTTCTAGAGTCTCCAGGGGCAAAGGAAACAGCTCTAGACTCCTTCCAAAATGTGCACCAAGTTTGCACAGCCAATAAAACAATCCCCTGCTTTTTCCAGGCTCTGAGGATTTTCCAAAGTAATCTAATTTCTTCCTTTAAATGGTCTTTCATTGTTTGTCATCACTTGAAGTGCAACAATCACGGTCACAACTTAATTTTTTTACTGTATTTATATTTTCTTTTAAAATGCAAATAGAAGTGGCTAAATCGGAAGTGGATATAAATAATATCTACTATTACAATAATGATAAAGAAGATGTATTAAACAAATCCACAACATGATTTATAGGGAAGATTTACTAAATACATGATGGTTTCCTGTCCAAGACTCAAAATTTAAAAGTTGCAGAAAAATACCAGCAAACAACCACTAGAAAGACATTTGGGACTGTGCTGTGGGGCTGTTTTCCCACTGCTAAAGAGGAGCCCCACTTTAAAAAGTGCCTATTTGCCCATTTAGCAGGGGTTTTTGCATATATTTCTTTTTTTTGTAAAATTTCTATTTTTTATACTTCCCAGAAAAGCTTAGAATTTTCTAGAAATTTCACATTTGTAGTGAAAAAAGAGGGAAGAGCTGTTTTATTTATATTTTTATATAATTCTGATGTTATAGAAAAGTTGGTTACATATTCTCATATTAAGTTCATCCTTTTCTTTCTATCTCTCAGAATATGGAGGAAATTGTGCCCCGAAGTGGGGCTTTCAAAGACAGCTTCTTTTAAAATCCTGACAAGGATCATGGACACATTATTTCTTTATTTTTTTCCCCCAGCGTTCCTTTAAATCTCAAGTTGGAGTCCCTTGAGGTTTGTTTAAGCTTGAATTGATGTTACAAATCTATGATTGGCTATGCTGGAAGCTTGGTCCTTTGCCAACACTGCAGAACCAAATGGAAATTACCTTATTTGGTATTTATGGCCTATTTTCTCTTCCCTTAAATCTTCCGTCTCAGGCTATTTTCTCCCCTGTTCTTCTTGATGTGATCATTAAACATTACCCATGAGGTAAAGATATGCTTATTAAGCCTCTGGAGCCCCTCCCCAGACTTCGGTTTACCTTAAAGATTGGAAAAGAATGCTTCAAAAGAGGGACACTGGGCGCCATTTATTAAACTCCTCCAAGCAGTGTTATGATGCTCTTTAACCTTTCACTGCAGATGTATACCACTGCCAAGACATCAACCTGGAAATGTTGAGCTTTGTGTGTACATTAACACATGGACAGATAAATTCCAGATCCTTAGGAGAAATGTCTGTGTCAGCATTTTTCTCCCTTTACATTCACTAATACTAGCTCATTTAACTCCTTCACTCCTTTCTCAGTTCCATATTCTGCTCTTTGTGTATGTGCATGGCAGGCAGTGCAAGCCTAACTTGTGTATGTACATGGAACAGGCAGACTAGTATGCCTGTGCGGTGTGCAGGAAGTGGTTGCAAATACTCATATGCTAATATTCTAAGCTTCGGAGAGGACTGTGCAGGGCTCCTTGCACATCTTGGAAGTGAGGAAGGCCATAAGGAAGTGAAAGTAAGTCCCCCTTTCTCCTCTTAGCAATCCTGAGGATCCTGAGGATTCATTACTGCCCTCACTCCTCTTTAGCAAAGCCTTCTCAAGGATCACTCTTGAACCTCCATGCAAAGTCTTAGGCGTCAATCCCACCCTCCAGTTAGGCTGACCCAGCATAAGTGATGTGCTCACCTCATAAGACACTTCTGTGCCACTCCTGAGGGAGGATTAGGCCAGTGCACAGACATGCATTTACTTCTTAACATCACCAAGAGAACAGGGAGACTGATGGGTTGTGACAGCCTAAGTTAGGACAGCACCCTAAATCTTCCTAAAGTTTGAGAACTTCTCAAATATAAAGCATTTAAGCCTTTATAAAGGTGCTTATGTTTTTCTGTGATTATTTTAAAAATTTTAAACAGTTTAAAAATTTAACATAATAGTTTAAGATTAAAGTTTAAAATTTTATTTTACCTACTGTCAATTTCAGTAAGAGAAGAAGGAGCAATGCATTTGGTAAGGCGTGGCTGATTTCATCCTTTCATCTTTTCTCCTGAATTTTGTTTTCCCGGGTTGGAGATCACGTTAGACATACAGTGGTACCTTGTAAGACAAACACTTTGTAAGACAAACTAAAATCTCTAAAGAATTCTGCCTTGTAAGACAAACAGTGCCTTGTACGGCACAGTTTTACAATGAAAAGTTGTTGTATTGGCATCCATCAATCTTGAAAGACTATGTTTGAAACTGCAAGCGAAGCATGAAGACCTGGGTAGATTGATATGGAGGATAGGCTGTTCCCCAAGCAGCAAATCCTCCTCTCCACGCCACTGAAATAGTCCAATAGAACGGTAGAGCCGATACGATTGGTTCCAGCTGTGTTGCAGAGCTGGGCTAACATGAATGAACTGATGGATCTGCATCGTGAGCAACAGCAAGAGGTTATGGAGATCTCATCTGCAGAGGAGGAGAATAAGGAGGAGGAATCCCTCACAACAAATGAGATTAAGGACATTTTGAATCATTGGAAATTGTGCAAAATTTTGTCAAAAAGCACCACCCAAATAAAGCTGTAGCAGTGTGAGCGATGAATCTGTTTAATGACCATGCAATGTCACATTTCCATGAAATCCTCAAAAGGAGGCAAAAGCAAGTGTTATTAGAAGGTTCCTTGTTAAAGTTGCTCAGAAAGACACAAGTGACTCTTTTAGTGAAACTTACCCTATAATCCAGAGTAACTACAGAAGCACATAAGAGACATTACGTACACTGTAGTTACTGTACCACCTAGTGAAAACCTATGGGAAATTCATATTGCAATCCAGAGTTAATTGTTCTTACCCCAGAGCAAGGACTCTCTGTAATTACTCTGGATTGTGCCCTTAGACATCCTTGGCCATAAAGGTTTTTCTTTTCTGTACAGTACATTACAGTGTTTTTATTAATATTACAGTAAATGTGTTCTGTACTATACTACAGTTTTTTTAATTTAATAACAGTGTTTTGTCCTCATTTTTACAAACAGTTAATTTTTTTGTATAAATATTTTTTGGTTGTGGAACCAACCCTGTGAGTTTCCATTATTTCCTATGAGAAAATTTGCTTTGTATAAAGAATGCTTTGTAAGACAAACATGTTTCTGGAATGAATTATATTCATCTTACTTTGTGCTGGTCTATTGACCATAATAAAGGTTATTATTATTATTATTATTATTATTATTATTATTATTATTATTATTATTAATCTTACAAGGCACCACTGTATATGCAAGATACTCAATTTCATGGGAGAAAGTAAAGGAGTGTGTTAGGAAATACTGAGATAGAGGCTAAACTTACTTGTCCCTGGAGATGCCCAGCTTTTGAGAATCAAGCTTGCCCTTATTTGCACAGCCCCATGTGGAGTTCTGTTTTGTGGCTAGAATGGGAATAGGCTAGTGGAACAAAATGTTAGCAGTCGTTCTATGTATATAGACTTTTCTTTCCAGTTCTCATTCTTTTCAGACAGCCAACAAAGATGACACTTGGATCTGCTTTCTCAGTGTATGTGATGGACATTAATTAATTAACCAGGAACTCTGCTTAATTGGTACATTTCCTGTAGTATGGGGAGATGGGAGCAAATTAAGTCTAATAATATTTAATGGCTCCTTAAATGGATCACCTGTAAGTGATTATCTGTGACATGAACACAGCTGTCTGGTCTCTGTGTTTTTGTTTGCTATAAGAAGCTTCTGCCCAGGCAATTGCTACAAAGCCAAAATGATTTCATGCCCCATTTGAGAGCTTTCCTGATGTGGGACTGCGCTTGTATTTGTTTCCCACAAGTCCACTCAGGGACCCCAGATGACTCTCCGAGCATGGTCCAGACCACGCCATCACATGTTAATCCAAAGTGATCTTTGAAAAAAATGAATGTATCATGTTAATAACAGAATATTGTCTGTCTCAAGGAACACAGTTTATTCATCGTTGCCAAAATGGTTCAGACATTCTGTTTTACCCTTGAAATATAAGGCAGAACTACTGGAAAATTGGACAGGACTGGGCCCTCTGTCAATGATTGTTTCTTCCCAGTGAATCCCTCAGGACTGCCATCAGAAATAGCCACCTTGTTGATAATGCTAATGTGTATCAGTATTGGACAAAGTTATTGGTATTGGACCAAGTTAAATATCAGATACTGTGAAAAACAGTAATATGCTGGTCATTTGTTGGCTCTTGAATGTATCATTCTTATCCTAAGGGATCAATCCAGTGGAGTACAGGACTACAGGGAGTCCTTGCTCCAGTGTAAGAAAAATTTGCTCTGGATTGTAATATGAATTTCCCATAGGTTTTTTCACTAGGTGGTGCAGTAACTATGGGTACACATGTTTTTTACGTGCTCCTGTAGTTACTCTGGATTGTAGGGTAAGTTGATTTGTCGAGCTACAAACCTAGCTGACTAGATACATAGAATTGTCCTTGATAATGTACAAGTAATTAGAAAATACCTGACTGTGTGGGTGGGGATGTGATATGTAAACCCCTCCTGTTTGCCCTAATTTCAAAAATTAGTTTATGTCAGGAGCTACTATCCTTCCCTAGGGAGCAGCTGAGGCTCTCATGACTGTTTCTGAACAACTAACAGCACCAGGTGCACAAAAATTGGTCAGACGTGCATAGCTTGTTGTGTCTTGTTGCTTAATTATTTGCATCATCTTCTGAATCTGGCGTACATCATGACACTCTTTTTAATTATTTCATTATTTCCCTCCCCACAGAGACCTGTGTCCACCCCCTCTTTGCTTTCTGAATGCAGTAAGAAGTATAGAGTTGATTAAGAGCTATCACTTGTATCTCTGCCGTTTTGCCATTAAGAAGGCTGCTGTGGACTGAAGTGGCAGAAGTGGTGATGCAAGTGAAGGACCGTGGTGGCTCAAGTGGTTAAGACACTGTGCCTGTTACTCAGCAGGCCAGGGTTCAAGACCCAAGTTCTACAAGATGGGGTTAGTTCCTATCCTTAACCCAGCTCCTGCCAATCTAGCAGTTCAAAAGCATGGAAATGCAAGTAGATAAACAGGCATCACCTCAGTGGGAAGGTTAAATAGCATTCCATGCGTCTTTGGCAGTCGTGCCACTCCATGACCATGGAAGTATCTTTGGATATGCTGGCTCTAAAGGCTTAGAAACAGGGATGAGCACTGCACTCTACAGTAGGTCACGTCTAGCAGTATAATCTGAGGGGGACACCTTTAACTTTATGGACTGAAGAAAGGAGTAGAGAGGAGACCTACTGAGGTTCCATCAGCACCAGCTGCCTGAGCCCTCACAGAGTTGCCTTGGGCCAGCTGTGTAGCATCACTGTGACACCTCCATTTAGTAAAATAAAAAAATAAAATAAAAAATTAAACAAAATTTTCCCAATGCGTTTATGGAATGATAACAATACAAGAATTTCTACACTAAAACAATATAAAACAAAATCAGGGCAATCGTTATTAAACAAACAAATCGTTTCAAGGTGTTTCTAGTTAATTCCTGAATGCCTGGCAAAATGCTAAAAATGGCTTTTCCAAGTTTCTTAAAAAACGGTCAAGGAAGAAAAACAGATCTCTCCACCAACAGTATTTCATAGTTCCAGAATCAAAAATATCTTGTTCTTGGTGGAAAAAAATAACTCTCATTAGTATAGCCTAGATAGGTGAGGCCTAAACCAGTGACTGGTTTGTGAAGTCCCTGTTCCCGATGGCCTAGGGTACCATTTTCCTAGTGGTACCATCACTGGGCCAACTCCCACATTCCTCTTTTCTTTGGTTTTCACCTTTGGTTAATATGACAGGTTACATCAACAGTATCAAGCACCACAGGGTCACAGAACCCAATCCAGAAGAAACCATGTGGAATTTTATAGAGGGCAGAAAGACTTACAGAGGGCAGAGAGTTGCAGAAAGACTGTCACAGGGTACAGCCTAACCAATTTAGGCTGGCATAATTCACCTGGAATAACTTCCTGTGGTAATGTGAGGAGGCCGGCGCATGCTCCGAGGAGCACATGCTCCTGAAGAGGGTTCTGCATGTATCGGACTCTTCACCATCACGGGATGTTATGCCAGCCTAACTTGGTGAGGATTGCACCCTGTATTTGTATCCATATTTCTTTGTATATGTCTTATATCACTATGCAGAACCTATTCAGATCTTCAATCCGCATGTCAAAGACATGCAATGGAGGAACACTGGGATTAACCTACACTAGCCTTGCCCCATTAGCTATTATTTAATCATATGGTAATTAGTGATAATTGCCCCATTAGTGGTGCAGCGCTATAGCCCGCAACCCTCCTCACATCCAGCATTTGTGACAAACGCTGAACACAGGAAGAGATTCTCCCCATGCGTGTCACTTGGAATGGTCCAGTATGGCACCCATGAGGAGAATCTTTGCTTTCAAATATTTGGCACTGAAGACAAATACTGACTGTGTGGGAGGACATCTCTTCAATTTCTCTGGCGCACTACAAGCAGGAGTGCCAGCATGAGATTTTGTTTCTTTCTCTCCTTCCTGCTTCATTATCCAAGCACACTGCTTCTCAGCATGCCAGGAGGAAATTTTCAGTGTCTTTGAGAATCCTAACCTAAGTTGGCACAACTCATTGGTCTTCCCGTTCCTGTGGTGATGTAAGATGAGAAGCACATGTCTATGCACTGGCATAACGCTCCCCCAGAAATGGTGCAGAAGTGTCTTACGGCAGTTTTATGGCACCCCCAGGTGCTTAGGCTGACCTAACTGAGGTCAGCTGGGGCTTAGGCTGGCCTAACTGAATTGGCACAAAGTCATATAGGCAACTTCAGAAATGGCTGTAGTTCTTCAAAAGACTACATGCCCAAAAGAACATTGATCCTCACTCTTTAAACCCAGCACACCAAGGAGAATAGCATGCTAGAACGACTCAGAAGCAGGGTGGGAGTAACAAAAAATCCCTACTGGTACTGAAGTCACTGCCACAGGATTTCTGGTGTGCTACACACACGCCTTTTCCACCACTGTTGAACATCAATCCTCAGACCAGTGTGTAAAAATAGGGGGAAGTTTTTGAAGGTAGGGATTGGCAGAGAAAGTGCTTAAGTGGGCATTTACCAGTCTCAGAATGACTCTAGAACGGTAATGATCCATTTTCTCTGTTTTTTAGGGGAAAGAAAGGTTTCCAGCGGCCTGGACCACTCGATAGCATAAATCTAGCCAAGCCTGCTGCCTAACATGGAACACACAGTTTCTTCCTTACCCCTGTGGTTTGTGGCTGAACTAATGCAACCTTCATCTCGCATCCATTCAGGAACCGCTTCTTGCAAATTTCATTTGCACTTAGAAGGGGCTGCGGTTTGAATATTTTTATTATTTCAGGAGGAAAGGTAGCAGAAATTCAAGCTTTCCAGGCAGCCGAAGGTTTGTTTCTTTTCGTTGACCTTGTGTTAGGTTTGGAAGCTTATTAGAGCAAGACAGTCAAAACACAGACAGGAAACAATGTGCAATGTTGTCCAACTAGGGTATTGATTACCTCCCCGTGATTTTTGTGTTAAGGCGACATTGTCAGATTAAATTCAGTCCAAACTCTAGATTTTTTTTCTTTCTTAAATTTTTTAAATAATTAATGGCTATAAATCTGTGCCTCCTGTCTTCATTGCAAAATCTCCAAAGCAAACATTCCAAAGTAATGCTGGAGTTTGAAGCCTTTCTATACCAGACCTGTGCTCTCTTATAATATTTTGCATGCCTTGGAAAATCTTGGAAAGAGGGTTCCAAGCTGCTTCTTTGGGGGAAAATATGAAATAAATTACATCCTTTCCCTGCTGAAATGTAGAAAATGGTACACATGTTGAGCCTACTTATCCACATATTTTGGATCAATGGACTTGGTTCAACTTTGGTCCTCTGAACCTCTGCTGAGCCAGATTCAACCCAACCTGAAAGCTTTGGAGACTCTTCTGAGGCCAGAAGTGCCTCAGAAAACCAAGAGCGAATTCTAGGACCTCTGGAGGCCACTGTGAGGACTATAATGGCCACATGTGAATTCCACAGACTTTAGAACCAGCAAATATCAAATTTGACATGAAATCAAATCATGCAGATTTTGGGCACCACTGAGCTCCATGCATGCCATCTCTCAGTGCTTCATCAGTTCATGTTCCAATTTCCAACTTCAAACATTTTCCCACAACCTTAAGAAATGGAATCTGAGCCTCATGGTGACAGAAGGCATTTATTTACATGCTATCAACATGTTTATTATTTTTAAATTAGATTATTGGATATGAATACAGAACCTCAGCATGTGACAACTGTTAAAAATTCAGTGGCTGAATCAGGAACAAAATCTGGTAGATGGTTGCAAGCATCATCCCAGGATGGGGAAAAAGGACAGGAGAAGGCATCTGGGAAGGATCTCTTCTCCCAGGACAAAACAAATTGTCATTTGATATAAAATTACTGTCATGAACATGAGGTGTTCGAGAGTAATATAGTCCATTCAATGATCATGGAGTAAGAAATCAAGGAGTCAGACTATATTGCGCCCAGTTTATTAAACCCCAAAGGAAAAGAAAATGGAATTAATTGGGGAAGGGCTAAAAAGAAGTACAACAACAATATTTCCATATCACTTTTCAACATTTCAAAGGGGCTCATAATTTAAAAACATGTCAGAGAATACCAACAGAAGCCACTAAAGAAGACATAACTGGGATGAGGAGAGACAGTTACTCTTCCCCCGCTAACTAAAAGAGAACCACCCACTTGAAAAAGTGCTTTATGGCACTTTAGTTACACCCCCAGATCAGCAAAATATTTTAGATATTGTGTTGACAATATCTAAAACTAAATTACTGGTACTTTTATTATCCCAGGAATACTGGCCTTCTGCACTTGCTAGGAGTGTGTGAGTAGGCCTTCTGCAAACCACCACTGATTTCAGTGGCATACCTGGCAGAGGAAACTGTTCCAGGATCTTGAATCACCTTCCTTTGATGAAGAAATGACCATTCCATTCCATCTCTTTACCTTGACAGGTGAGTGTGTCTGCCCAAGCAGTTGGCACATGCCAATCTTAGCTGGTGGGGGTTAGCTAAGAGTTACTGTCTTTTGCGGGTCCCACACATGAAGAAAGATCAATCTGCATGTCATGCATGTAACTTTTGGGGTATTTTAAACATTCTCAAAATAGCATTCCTGGACAATGGCAGCTCTTAAGATACCAGGCAAGCTCTTTGGGAGCTCAGAGCATCCCAGTCTTTTCTGGGGCTAGAAATGTCCAATAATAAGAGGGAAATAGGTCAAACGCTAGAAGAGAAATGGGGTATTCTTCACATGTTCCTCCAGAGCCAGTCAATAATGTGGAAGAATTCAACTCAGAAGTCCATCCAGATGCTGTTAAAAACTAGATCTTGCAGAGGGAAAAGAGACAACTTCAGTATTGGTTTGCCTTTATCAGCCCGCATTTTTTTTGCAATGTTCAGCATCATCTTTACTTTTGCTAAGTAATCTCATCTCAGTGCCAGAATGTCACATTATCATAGCTATTCACCCATTCCATAAAAACTCACATTCGCTCTGTTGAAATCTCTGCTGCCCATCATAGTAGCTACTGTACAGATGTGAATTGATCAGTGTAAAATTAGCTCCACCAGGCACATGTTGTAAGGTCACATTTTTCACCCTGTGAGATGGTCAACACCAGAAGAAGATTTCCTGGATTTTTAAAAAACCTTACAAAGAAATAAATGGAGATAAGCCCAAGAAATGTCCAAAAAGACAGAGCAAAGTTGTTTTTCTGAACTGTGTTAACTGCTGGATAGATTTGGAAATTGTGACCTTGAGGTGAATGCTTCATATCCCATTACCAGTCTCTGGAGCCTTGAAGTCCCCATTGAGGAAGTTTTTCATTTAAATTCTCCCTATCCACCCCTCCAGTACTTCCTCCTCCTCCTTTCTCTAGTTCATGCTCTGTGTGACTAGAAATTGGAACCATTAAAAAGGGAAGCTCTGAATGAAAAAAGAGGAGTCAGAGTTTATTTTGTTTTCTCGGAGAGAAGATCCGGTCACTAACCATCCTTAGAAAACTGACTCCAAAGTTTCCTTTAGAGAGTTCCAACTTGGAAGGATCTCTGTGTGCTGAGCTGTGCTCGGATTAGAGGACGGTTGGTTAATGGTTTCAAGGGCCACGATGCAACGTCAAACACAGAGCATCTATATGAGCTGTTCAGTGGGCCAAGCCTTGATTTCATTTTTTTGGAACAGGCAATGATTGCTGACATTTCAGCAATAATTAACTGGGAAGAACATGTTTCTTTAGTCCATACTTACACTGTAATAAAAGGATTTTGCAGTGTCATGTGAGCCCAGACTAGAGAGTACATCAATTTGGGAAGGGAAAAAATTAAATTGTTAGCCTCCTAAAATGCAAAATACCAATGCTCCTGTGCCTGGTATATGGAACAACATTTTTCTCCTGATAAGAACATATGATAGCTTTAGCATTTCACACATTGACAGTAAGAATCTAATATTTGCATATTATTATTTTTTCAAAAGATGGCTACTTAGGGGTTTAATTCTGTCTGATCTTGCTTAGCAGCCCCATGTGCACCAATAACTAGATCAGTGGTTCCCAACTTTTTCACTTGTTTAACTCTTTAATCTCTCTAGATTGAAAGCAAAGTCCAAAGTCCAGCTGAAATGCTTGCAGGATTTCCTCTTAGCTAATGATGCTGCCGTTACTGCTCACTCTGCTGAAGACCTTCAAAAACTTATGGACCATTTCAGCAAAGCCTGCAAAGATTTTGGACTATCAGCCTGAAGAAAACACAAGTCATGGGGCAGGATGTGGATTCACCCCATTGTATAAAGATCTCTGAACATAAACTAGAGGTCATTGTCTTGGGCAGCCCCTGATATGAACCTGAGTGACTCCATCTTGAAAGTATTACCCTGTAGCAGAGACATCTGGGAGGCACCACTGGTTTCTGGAGGGCTGGGAGGAATGGCCAGGTGTAAATAGCCTCCTTTGAAGTAAGTCAGAAATCCAAAGTGTTTGGCCGGATCTTGCAGGATGGCCAATAAAGCTTAGTGCCTTCAATTGCACATTGAGGCTAGCTGGGTTGCATCAACTCACAGACAAAGAAAATTGTAGAACCACCGAGAAGGTTCAGGAAGGCCACAAGACTGGGCCCAATTGTGTGGATGCATCAGAGACCCTTGCATCCTGATTGGATCCCAAAATTCAAACTGGCTTGCAGTATCTCCAACTATTATAAAAATACCTGAGGTTGAAGCCATGTGAGGATTAAGCCTGAGAAGATTCTTTTGTGTGCAGCTGAGAGAATCATGCGCTCCAGAGAAATGAAGTGGAGTCTGTGGGACTCCCTGCACTAGGATTGAGCCTCGTTCTTTGGACTATATTCTTTTGTCATCCATGCTAAGGTAGGAATCAATGTATTAGAGTAGAAGCTAGCTTTTGTTGTTTTAACTCTGAGTTCTAATGTGCTTATACTTTTACCTTATTTGGTGTGGTGATTGGCTCTAAAATAAACTCGGCCTTTATCTCAGAAAGCCTGTAGTTGTGTCACTATTTCTGGTAACCCAAACAACGGACCCTCTAGGGGAGCAAGTGTGGAAGTTTGACTGGGTGGACTCAGGAAGTAGTCTAAAGTCTACTTGCATCTCCATGCCTCTGAGCAAGTGCAGAGTGCAAAGTGGTAGACTCTGGCACTTAAAGAGGCCTTTTCAGGCCCTCTGGCTTAATAGGATGAGTACAGAGATGACCCAGGTCTGAACTGAAATCCAGTCAGTTATCCAAGATTTTTGTATCTTGGCTCAACTATCTCCAACACTCTCTCTTTAGATGCTGAGCTGAATAAACGTATCGGTAAAGTGGCTACCACGTTTTCCAGACTTACAAAGAGAGTATGGCTTAATAAGAAGCTGATGGAACATACAAAGATCCAGGTCTACAGAGCCTGTGACCTGAGCACACTCTTGTACTGCAGTGAGTCTTGGACCCTTCATACACAGCAGGAGAGAAAGCTGATTGCTTTTCATATGCGCTGTTTCCACCATATTCTTGGCATCACCTGGAACGACAGAGTTTCAAATGGTACAGTCTTGGAACATGCTGGAATCTCTAGCATGTACGTACTTTTGAAACAGCGGATTCTACACTGAAACAGCCAGTCTACACTGGCTTGGGCATGTCGTGAGAATGGCTGATAGTCGGATTCCAAAAGATCTCCTGTATGGAGAATTAGTACAGGGAAAGAGGGAGATCATAGCTGCGATATAAGGACATCTGCAAGAGGGATATAAAAGCCTTGGGAATGGACATCAACAGCTGGGAAACCATGACCTCAGATAGTTCAGCTTGGAGGGAAAGGATGCAGCATGGACTTCTCCAATTCAGAGAGGCACTCATTCAGCAGGCTGAGGCAAAGAGGCAGTCCTGGAAACAGCGGAAATTGGGGGCTGGGCAGGGAACAGTCTATATCTGCCCCCAGTGTGGAAGGGATTGCCACTCTCAAGCTGGCCTTTTTAGCCATAAAAGATGCTGTTTGACGACCTCTACTCAGAGCACGAATACCATAATCTTTTGAGACTGAAGGATGCCAATGACCTCAGATTCCCAACTTTTTCATTTGTGTTCTCCTTGGCTACCTCATATTAGTAGAATGCTTGAAAGTAGTAGATCTGCTAATATTTCAAATAAAAATCCATATCTGGATTTTCAACCATTGATCAATATCTGATAATACGTGACCAAAAACTAGCAATTGATAGAGCTTTAACAGTTAACTACCAGCCTTCCTTCCTGCTTTGCAAGCTCCACAAGGCATTCCGATACCAATCTGCCTTTTCCACCATTATGCAATTCTGGTTTAACCTCTGGTTAAGCGCAATTTAATAGAAAAGCCCCATAATTTTGCTTTTGCTCCCAATCCAAGCCTAGGTGGGCTAGGGGCCTGACCCCCCTAGTATCTTCCTATCTATAGCTGTTGTTCAAAACCCCCTCTAGTCAGTTTTTCCACTGCCTACGTGGGGTGCAGTAATGACCCCCCGGCCTCTCAGGCCACGTGCGCCATGACTTGTCGACCTATTTTGTCACCCTAATTTGTGCTCAATTCGTGTCATTTATGTCTTAAGTGATTTACAGACATTTACAACTGCTTTACAACTCCTTTACAACTCATTTAGAACATTGTGTCTTGCATTTCAAAGACATTTGCATTTCAACGTGCCAATGCATCTCTACAGCTGAACTCCCTAACAGCGATTAGGGAGACAGGGAGTCTGTCTCATTGAGACAGATTTTTTGACTCTGATTTCGAATACTCTCGCTTTGTTCTTCCTAATTAAGGTCACTTATCACTTTAAGATCATTAGAGTTTAATTAATTAGGTGCTTATGACAGTTTTCTGATATGGCCTGACAGGGCCAGAGCGCTTGACCAGTAAAAATTCCTATAGCGCCTAACCAAGGGTTAAGTACCCCTCCACATATACCAGGCTGGGAACTTCAGAACTAGATAAAACCTTACAGTGTTCTAACAGAAACAGGTGTAGCCCGTTTCCCTATGTCCATGAAAAGGATGACAAATAAAAGCAGGCCAAGTTATACCCATCAAGCCCCACAGTTATGTCACTTGCATTCATGTTTGAGTGTCAAAGGCACAGGATGATCTGATGGAATCTTTATGATGCTATTGTCTCTCGCAATTTCTGAGTGCAATATATGAAGGCCTCAAGTGCTGTACCAGATGGGCCCCCAAAATTGATAGCACTGAGTTATCCTTCAAGTGGCTGGGTATTGCGTCCGACAAGCCCGCCAACAGAGAATGTGGCAGATGTAGACTGATGAATAGCTGACGGGGGACTGTTAAGGCTGAATATACTCCTCTCTTAATTTTTTAAAAGGTCAGATGATATGAAGTGCTGGTATTAACCTTCCACTAGGTGATACATTGACTTCGGACAGACTTCAGAAGATAACGGAGGATAGAGTGACCTGATGTGCTGCAGTCCATGGGGTCACAAAGAGTCGGACACAACTGAACGACTAAACTGCAACAGGTGATACATTCAATATGTGGTGGATGGCCCACAGGTCCACAACTTGCTCAGTAACAGCAAGTGTACTGCAATGTCATAAATCCAGGTATACATATCTGTTCTCTCCTAATTTGTGAAAACTCCCAGGGATTATAACACAATAATGGACTATGACCAACTCAGAGGGCCAAATAGATTTGTGTAGCACCTTGCTCTGCAGTCTATGGAGCTGATCTTTGCTGAGCAATGAATGAGTTACATGAACCAGTTTGTACAGGTCCCATTTTTGTGAGGTAATAGCAGGAGGTTAGCAGTGTGCAAGTGATGTGTAATCTAACAGTCCCAGTAAAGACATGTAATTTCAAGCAGATATACTGTTTTCATACTTTAGCTGTTACTGATGTTGTTGATGTTTTGTTGTTGTTATTTTCGTTTTGAGAACACATAGGCAATCTATCATCGGTTATAAAATTGCCATTCTGAGGCACTGATTTATGATGGATAATGATAAACAGGCACAACCCTATGCAAGTCTACTCAAAAGTAAGTCCTCCAGTGTTCAATAGGATTCGCTACCAAGAATGTATGTATAGGATTGCAGGCAAAAATTTTAGTGGTCAGTATTTAAAATCCTATCCAGAAAGCCCTGCCTTGGGCTCAGGAACTTGGCATAACTTACTCATGGAGCAGAAGAAACATCTCTGCTGTTGTGAATGGATCTATTAAATGAAGCTGAGGCACTATTGATAGGGGGAGAAGGAAGCAATGACAGATTTATGGTGCACACTAACATCCAGCTGTTTGCAAAAGCCTCAAGAGGGTTTTCCACTCAAGAGGTTTCTCTTTGCAACATTCTTCTCTAATTCAGCTCCAAGTGAGCCTTCCTAAAGAGGGACAAAGTGCCAGCAAGGGATTATATAGAGAATATATTCTTGATCCTATCAGTTTCCAAGGCACAAGCCTATCCCTAACCACTGTGCCCCCAAAACAGTGCCATGATCTCTTTGAAATACAGCAATTTTTATTCCCTTACCCAGAGTAAAGCCCTGGCTTATACAATGGTTCTTCTTGGAAATGCACTGGCTATTTAGCTGAGAAATGATTGAGAAGATCCTTATTGGGCTCAGAGGCCCAGGAAGAAGAATAAAATTTGGCAGCAACCTCTGCCACCATACCTACCCTCCCAGGCTGGAACTGCTCCTAAGGTTGCCCATTCAGTTTCCTATTCTCCACCATCCTCCTACCCTCTCCCCACCCTGGACCACCACCATCCCTAGATACACACTTAAATGCATACTTACGTGCACCGTAATGATGCACACTCCTCCTGCATGAGCATAAGACAATGCATACGCACAAGAGGGTTTGGGTTCCACCTACGATTTTCAGTCAAGAGGTTTGTAGCACATGCAAGACTAACCCATTTATTTCACCACAAGCTTTTGCGGATTAGGGTACATTTCACCATACACGGGGAGATTGAAAAGTAACTCCCTTTATTGTAATATATAAGTATTTTAAAATAGGGAGTTACTTTTCAATCACCCTGTACATTCCACCTGCCCATGAGAGCTTCCTATTTCTTTCTGGCAAACAGCATCTAGAGGGGTGAAGATCTGAATCATGGTGGGGGGGAAGTCAGTTGATAGCTCCCTCCCCTGTGGCAACCAGACCCAGCTGCTATTTAGCATTAAATAAATAAGCATGCAATTGTACAGCATGCACTTACATGCAAAAAGCTGACTTTTTATCATCAACCTAATCCTGGGTGCCATTTAGGAAAAGGCTGGCTGTATTCCAGACCTCATCTGATGGTTTTTCAGGGGCAACTAAATATTTGGTTTTTTGAGGTGTGAAAATTAAAAACAGAACAAAGTCAACTTTAAAACACACTGCTTTGGGGCATGGGCAATTTACTCTTTAATACATTGCAGACTAGACCATTGCACCATGCGGTGACTCCAAACACTACAAATGGCACTTCTGAAGTCAACCTTCTGTTTCACTGAACGCCACCATTGTAGTCCTCACCTGCTGCCCCTTTTCTTCTTCAATCATTGACAAGCCCCAGTTCTTCTCTAGTCCGCTTTTGGAGCTGCAGAAGAGGGGTTAATGCAGACCGTTTATGATTCTATCCAGCAGAGGGGAGTGTATCACATATGGTGCATGCAATCTAGCTAATTAAATTATCTGAGCAGCTTTAGTCAGCTCTGGTGCCAGGTGGAAACCACATTTTGCCTCCCTTCCTTTAACACCACAACCTTTTCATCTGCCGTCAAAAGCGCTCAGGGCAAAACATCCCAGCTGTGCAGCAATTTAAATGAATGGAGAGCCAGCAAGGAACTTAACTGGCTTAGGATATTCCAAGCAAAGTATCCATCTGGACCTTGGAGATTTCCTAATCATCTGCAAGTAATGATTGCATCACCTTCCCAATCTCAACCAAGCAAAGGTCCCTTCAAAATGCAGTCAAAATAACTGACTTCAAAATGCTTTTTATTCATGTTCTAATTTCCAAATTCATTGGGCAATCTCTCTCTCTTTTTCTCTGCCACAGGTTCTGCCACAATACCACATATTAGGGAACTATCACATATTAGGGAACCAGTGTCTAGACCAGTGATGGCGAACCTTTTTGGTAGTGAGTGCCAACTGTTGGCGCCGGTGCCCCGCAAGTGTGCCCAGAACTCTGGGCATGCACATTGGGCCAGGAGAACCTTGAGTACGTTGTGCATACCAGGAGTTCTGGGCAAGCGCACTGGACATCAAGTCAGTCCTCTTTGGAGCAGAGCATGCTTGTGCCCAGCACATATGCCCAGGATTCTGAGAATGCACACTGGGCTTAGGGTGCTCCTGGCCAAATGCACATGCCCGGAGTTCTGACATGCATGCCGGGAACTGGCATCATCAGTCAGCTGCTCCAAAGAAGAGCATCCTGTTCCTCTTCAAAGCAGAGGTAACTGAGCATGTCGGTGTCCAATGCACATGCCCAGAGCTGTGGGCATGCACGCTGGGCTTAGACTGTTAGTGTGGGAGAGCTATGGCCATGTGCCAGCAGAGAGGGCTCTGAGTGCCCTTTGCAACACATGTGCCATAGGTTTGCCACCACTGGTCTAGACTGTTTCCTTTGGATATAGAGAATGCAAATTCTAACTCCTTTTCAATCAAGAATTTCATGGGCTGTCCCTGAGAAATTCAACATCATATTAGAAACCTGCTTGTCCTTCAAATCTAGAATTGCCTACACTGTAGGCATTGGGCATTATGGGCATTAGGCATTATGGAGGTATTATGGGCATTGGGCATTATATAGAATTGGACTGGTAGTCCGGCCGGTCATCAATAGTATAATTTGATTTTACAGAAAAAATGTAAATTCAAAATATGCATGCTTTTGGATTTATAACTGTATAAGTAAAAGGAAAAAAGTCACAAAATCTTGTCAAATAATAAGCATAACTTCCATTAAAAACACAAGAAAAACAACCAATTTCTGGATCCGCGATGGACATCTAAAGGTTTTAAACAGAAGCAGGGTCAAGGTATTCAATGGGAGGAAATGGGAGCAGGAAAGGGAAGAACTGGGGAGATCAGGAGAACTAGCACATGCCAGATCTGATCCCCTTTTAAAAACCTCCCTGCCCCTTCATCCTCCTCAGATGTATGCCATCAAAATAGATGGAGTATACTCAAAGAGACTCATAGCTTTCCGTAAGAAAGAAATTTTTTTACTTACCTCTCACTTAATTTTGTGCAGCAGTTCTTAACTTTGGGGTCACAACATCCAAGATGTCATGGTCCAAAAATTATTTCCCCCTCTAAGGGGGTGCAAAACCAGTGGAACCTACATGATGGTGCGTGTCACTTCCATATTCTCTCTGCAGCCACTGCCACCTTCTACAGGAAGATAGGAAAGAGGTATTAAACAGGACTTCTTACCTTGTTTGTCTGGCTATTCAGCAGTGGCAGGGAGAACTCAGAAATGATGGGTACATTCACCCATAAATCCTCTATTAGGTTCCCAACCCTGTCTTAAATTGACAAGAGTTTGAGGCATGATGATGAGGCATCATTAAGCATGATGATTATGATGATGGTGGTGGTGGTGATGGTGGTGGTGGTGATAACCACTGCCTATGAATCACCTTCCTCTACCACAGAATGCAGTGTATCCCTATGATTAGATAAAAGTCTTTTCCAGTCCTATTGGAGGTGTTGGGGATTGTATCTGGGACCCTCTCCATGAACTTTGTTTTTTTTACACACACACACAAACACACACAGAGAGAGAGACAGAGAGAGAGAGAGAGAGAGAGAGAGAGAGAGTGTTAAATGTTCCACCTGAAAAGACAGGCCTTATCGGATGCTCCCATCTTTGGAAGGAGCTTGTAAGGTTATGTTTCCTACAATCATGTGGCAGCATCGACAAATTACCATGCTCATGTAAACTTGGCAATGCAAACCCCTACTTCAAGTTATACAATTTTTATTAGCCAGGGGATGCTTCAGCGGGGAAACCCAGGAGACCAAGAATGGCAGAGCTGGATATGATTCAGCTGTTCATGAATCAAATGATTTGATGTTTTTGATTACAGCAAGTGATTTGATCATTGATCAAGCTGATTTGTTGAAATCAGCAACAAAAATGGACAGGGCAAGCACATATCAGTGTGCCCTGGACTAGACATCAAAGAAAGAGGTTCTCATTCAATTCAAGATGTGGGCCAGACACCAATGGTATATTTCAGAGCTGAATTTGATCCATTGTTGGTTTCATTTAAATGTGCTCTACAGCTAAGCTTGGGAGTTTTCTGCTAAATGTGCTAAATATTTTTTTAAATGTAGGTCAGAAGTGAAGCTTAAAGTTTAAACATTACTCTTTGTATGAGGAAGGTGAGCAGTACATGGATAGGGAAGCAGATTGCAACTGCCCATGTCCAAAAAGGATTTATGCAGGCAGCAGATACCCATTTCACTAGAATGCTTCCTTCTATGCACAGTGAAAAGATTTTGGGCACAATCCTATCTTTCATTGGAACAGTCAGGCCGGTGTGCCTGCATTCTGTCCAGTACAAGTTTTGGACAGCCAGAAGTGTAACCAAAAAAAGGGGAAGCTTTCCCCTTTACTCCAGGATGAGTCCCTGGAGTTCCAGATTGGTGGCACACATCAGAGCAACCCAGGATTGCCCAGGCTGCACAGGAACAGTTTAGGATCCAGCAGAAGTGCTTGATCCTGGCCCATCTCCTGCTTCTCCCACCCACCCATAGTACCACCCATTGCCCACCCAGAGGAATTTTAATGAGGGGCTACATAGTTTATTTTGGACTCCTTCTCAAAGGAGAAAAGGAGGGATGAAACAGAGGAGTGAGAGGGTGGTGAAATCGGTGGGGGGTTGAAAGATGGCAAAACTGGGTGGGGGGCAGCCAGAAAAGTCTTTGAAGCTCAAGTCCATTCCTGCCCATGTGACATTGGAGTTAGATACAGTCAGTGCTTTTTCTGGAGAAAAATGGTGCCTGTACTCAACACAGTGGCATAGCTGGTTATCCCCATATGACTAATTATTAATTAGTTACTGGGGAGTGGAAAAAAGGTACTGGTACTGAGTATTGATGAGTACCCCCAGAAAAAATGCCCTGGATACTGTAATACATAATGAAAACATTAGAAAATCATTGCAGAAAATTAGCATCTTCGTATTGGGGCTCACAGTAGAATGGAAAGTGTAGGTACCAAAACAAGTACTGATCCACTAACTGATCCACTAACCAAAAGCAATGTAGTAGGTCAGTTGTCTCCAGATCTGATACTGTATGGAGTGTCATACATGCATTCTTTGGTGCATATGGCTTATAGCAGCAGCCTCTGCAAATGCACCTGCTCTAGTTCTCCTGGCATCCTCAGCATGTGCAGCGAATCCATATGAGATTGGAAAACATAAGATCCCAGGAAATTTCTGGGTTCCCTCCTTTTGTTCCTGGGCCCTCTTTCTGATACTGGACTCAGGTATAAATTATCCCACTGCTCCCCTCCTGTCTTTGGCTCTGCTGATGTTTTTTTCTGTATAGCATCTCTAGTTCATCATTTAATATTCTCCTATTTTTTTAAAGGGTTTGCTATTTGAACAGCACCTTGCCTTGGGAAGAGGGCATGAACAATAACATCAAGCTGCCTTGGGCAACATTCTGTTTTCCTAATCCTCTGATCATACCACCTCATGCACTGATTACTTTTGAATTTCTGCCAAATTTTCCTAAGCTGAATTTGGCAGAAGCACAAAAGTTTATCCCTCATCTGTAATATATAACTAATGACACCATGCTCCTGGGCTCTTTTGCTCTCAAGGTTTCAAACATTGTTTCTAGAAAGCCTCTTATTCCATAAAACCACTTAAAAGGTAAAAATGATATCAGAGTTTGAGGAATCACTACTAGTATCATTTATAATGATGTTACAAACACCCTATTTCTGCAAAAGCTTTATTCTCATAGCAGGTAACCCTTTCACCACAAACCATTTCCTCCAGTTACCATGATGTTCTGTTTTGAACCAAGAAGACTTGTTTTAAGTTGTGAACATTTATTGTTCAATTCATGTGACATGTAGTGAAAACTGCATTAATAAACATCAAAAAACATCACTTTTAGACTAGGACAAAACCCATGATGCAGTGTAACTGAAGCAAAAGCACATGAGATACAATACTGGAACCCAGAATGAACAGAAATCATATGGATTGCACACTGCTATGAAGGGAGGGAACCTGGTGGCACAGGAGAGGTAAGTAAAAGTTTACTTAGGGCACAATCCAGAGTAACTACAGGGAGTCCTTGCTCCAACATAAAGACGATTTACTCTAGATTGCAATATGAATTTCCCATAAGTTTTCCCTAGATGGTGCCATAACTACGTTGACGTAAATGTTACTTATGTGCTCCCGTAGTTACTCTGGATTGTAGGGTTACTTTCACATAATCTACCTGACCTCAGGATGCACCCATGCATGGGTTGCAAAAGTCATGGTGACAAGAGTCTCTTGGGCTAGAACTACCTAATGAGATAGGCCACCAGGTAGGCCACTATCTCGGGCTGGGTCCACCCAGATAGCAGGAGCTATATAAGGCTTCTTTTTTTGGCTGGGACATTTACTGGGCAATAGAGATTCCCTGGTTCTGGCTCCTGATCCTATATTTATTTACTGGGTCCCAGTTCCACTTTGCTTGTTCCCCACAGTTCAGCAGTAATGTAGCTATAGGGGGTGCACAGCACTAAGTTTTGCAGGGCACCTCAATGTACCTTGTAAGCGGCCTCCCCCCATTTGCAGTGGCAACAGCAATGTGGAGGTATTTGCTCTCAACCCCTTCAATGGTTCCAATGCCAAGGGAAAGACGAGCTTAGGGGGCACATGGAAGTGCCCTGCAAAGTACAATACTATCCCACATAGCCGCACTATTGCAGTTCAGCCTGAAACATGGGGCTATACCTACACTGTAAGTTTGAATGGACTGAATTGTACCCTGCTGGTCTAATGAACAAGATGAACTATAGCTTCCTTAGGTTTTCCACCTCTGCCTCAGACGATGATGGAATTGTTGTCTTGTATATTGTTGCTTATGTGCTTTTTTATCCCTTGGGGTAAGGGAGGGAGAAGCATATAAATGCTAGCTCAGTATTGGTAATACGATGCGTGAATTCTCAGTTCTTCATAACATTTGATTTTCCTAGGGGGAGGGAGGGGTGGCCCCTATAATATTTGTAGTTCATAACAGAGCATCAATCAATTTCTGAGCCCTCTGAAATACCTATTGATCTCAGCCTTTTTTTCTTGTGTTCGAGTCAGGATGAAAACATCAGAGGCCTGAAAGCTGAGGCATGTTCAAGGTATATTTCTGGAAAGGTGATTATCCTATAAAATTTCATTCTTTTACTGAATAGCAATTTCATGTCTTTTGCCAACATACCTTTGAAGTGTTTTTCAAAACAGTACACCAGCTCATAGTATGCAAGCATCATGTATGCAAGGAAAGAAAGGAAAACTCAGGATGGAGTTCAATCTGTTTCCATTCCTACCTACCTTGTCCAAAATAGGTTGATCTATCCAATAAATTATTTGGGAAGGAGCTTGTAGGGAACAGGAAGCATCTGCATTGTCTTCTTTTTATTTTTAAGTAATATGAATTTCAAATATACTTTGGAAATGGTATGCAGAGTGGTTAAAATTGCTATGGACCTGGAACCAGAACATGAGTCCCTAGAGCAGTGATTTTCAACCAGTGTGTCATGGCACACTGGTGTGCCACGGATAGTCCTCAGGCATGCTGCGGGATTTGGGACAAAGTCATTTATTAATAGGAAAAATAGGGGATTTGAACTGCCTGTTCAGAGAGTTCAGATTAAAGAGAGTTCAGATTAAAGAGCAATACACTTGCTTGCTTCCTTGCCAGGCTAGTCTGGCTTGCTTCAAGAAGGTGCAAACATGCTTTATGGCACATTTGCGACCCTCCTGGGCTGATTTCGCCAGCGCAGCACATGTTTAGGATTGTGCTTGGATTTCTTCAAGTAGAGATTCAGGTGAACCAAACACAAAAACCATACATTTTAAATGAATATAGCATTACATTAATCTTTAAGATCTTAGTAAGAACATAAGAAGAGCCTCCACTTGATCAGGCCAAAAGCCCATCTAGACCAGCTTCCTGTATCTCACATGCATGCACACCTTCATTGTGGCTTGTAACTCCAATGGCCCTTCCTTTAGGAATTTGTCAAATCCCATTGAGTCTAGATGCCATCAGATGCCTATGGCAAGGAGTTCCACAGATTAATTACATGCTGGGTAAAGAAATATTTTCTTTGTCTGTCCTAACCCTCCCAATGTTCAGTTTTAGTGGATGTACCCTAGTTCTGGTATTATGTGAAAGTGAAAAGAGCATCTCTCTATTAACTCTATACATCCCTTGCATAATTTTGTATTCTCAGTCATGTTCCCCGTCAGGCACCTCTTTTCTAAACTGAAGAGCCCCAAACACTGTAGCTTTCCCTCATACTGAAGGTATTCCAGACCATCAATTATTTTGGCCACTCTCCTCTTAACCTTTTCCATTGCTTCTAAATCCCTTCTGAGATGTGGCAACCAGAACTGCATAATACTCCAAATGTGGCCTTACCATTGACTTGTACAATGGCATTAACTGTTTTATTCTCAATCCCTTTTTAATGAATGGAATTCACCTTCTTCAGTGCTGCCATGTACTGGGTCGACGCCTTCATCATCAGTAAAGAAGAAAGACAAGTTCAGTAAATAAGCAAGTGCACATTTCATATACAGGTTTACCCTTGGTATGGGAGATCCATTCCTAGACTCCTATCCCCACAGATTCAAATTCCACAGATGTGGTGGGTACTCAAAGGAACTCCTGGATGAAACTGGAAATGCCTTTCAGAAGCTTCCAAGAGGACGTTTGAGAGCTAAGGAGGTCGCATGTGACCTGCTTGCATCTCAGAAGGCTGGCCAGAGTTTTCAGAAGGGCACTTCCAATTTGGGAAAAGTACATTTATCAGAAGTGCCCATCCAAAGGCTCCATTCAGCCTTCTGAGGTGCAGAGAGGTTGCATGCCTCAGTGGCCCTCTAAAACAGGCTTTGATCTGCCCTGAGCCGCATCCATGGATCACAAGCCCACAGAAAATAGGGGAAGATATGTAGTTTAGTTTGTCAGAGTTTATTGATAGCTCCTGTAGTTGGAAAAAGAAGCTATAGTGAAGATACTTGTTTTGGCCTTAAGGAAAATAAATGAAGAAGAATTTCTTAATTTCTTGTGAATGTCCTTCTGATGCTTCCATTCAAGAAAAGCTTTCCAGATGTAAGTGGATTCCTAATTAAATCCTGAGGTGTTGGATATAACAAGTCTATTCTATATCTATGTAATCACTGCACAAATGTAGATTAACCAATAGCCCGCAGTTTACCCGCAATAATAATTGTGCAGGCAAATATTTCATAGAGACTGAAAAATAACAAATTGAAGAACTGGGCTTTGGCCAGGAGTGCCTCTGCAGGAAACAGGGATGGTGCATGGAAGGGAGGCGTTGGAATGTGAAAAAGCATGTGGCGAAACCTGTCCCAGGCTTGAGGGACTCTTGGCAAGATGAAGTAAACCCATTATGATTATTTATTACACTTGAATTCAGGGCAGATTGATTTAAATCAAAGCAATTTAAACTGTGGATTTAAGTCACTGAGAAAAAATTGGTTTGAATCATTATCTTGATGCCCATTTGGAAATTCATATATTTCCTGGACATTTGTTCATGCTACTTGGTTGCTCAAAGAATTAAAACATATTGGCCTGCAGTTAAACAGAACTTTTGTACAATGGGTCAAATAATCCAATATCTTGTGTCACACAATCCATACTTATCTTTGGCACTACTGAATTCTGCCTGCTCAGAAACAGACTGAGATTTCAATTCAGCTCTTCCCCTACACATGCAAAATTGCTAAGCAGGATTACTTACTTCAAGGGTGCAATTTCTATAGCCCCATATTTGGAAGAAAGTACCATCAAATAATGTGGGATTTATTTCTGACTAAACATCCACAGAGATAGGTTATAAGAACTTTTGCAGAACTTCCCAGAAGGAAGTGATGATATTTACTGAGCAAAATAGTTGTTTTCCACAAGATGAACAATAAATATCTATATTGTTTCATCAGTAAAATAATAAATTTCCAGTATTGGAGAAGTGAATACATTTCAGAGCTCAGGAATGGAAAAAAATTTAACAAGGTTTTCCACACTGATATATATAAACACTCTGCTCTGTGAGTCTGAGGACACCTGTCCTGGTGCTACTCCAAGGTGGGTGCACGACTGGCCCTCAAGCTGCACACTAGTTATGGAGGAGGCACATCCTCCTTTCATGCTCTTGTTATCACATGATGTTGTGATGTCACAGTCCAGGATGAGTACATTGTGCCAAAGAATGGAAATCTGAACTTTGGCTTCTTTTGAGTGAGTGAGTGAGTCTGTCTGTCTGTGCACATGCATGGAAGGTTCTGGCTAAGCGTACATTAATTTTCTCACCAGTCAAGTTCAATTGTTAGAGAAGCCATTACAGTTTCCTTGTGCTCTGTAGGGAGATGTGAAGGGTATTGAAAGCCAGAACTGTTTCTGTTTCAGGGTATGGGAAGTTCAATCTTCAGTGCAGTCTTTGCCTTTTAAGTATGCTGATTTTCTTCCAAGGTCAGCTTCAGATATTCAGTTATTTCATCTTGAATCATTGAAACACTTATTACATGTATGCACACAAAAGGGCCTGAATACACACACACACTCTTTTCCAGTGGCTATTAAAACAAAATCCTTTGAGTCTGCAGCAGCAACAACAGCAGCAGCAGCAGCAGCTACAAGCACTACCTTCTGTTACAGGGGATCTCATTTCATGGGCCAAAGCAAGAAGTCACGAACAGTTCAATAATTCAGAAATAATCTCCTCCGTAAAGAAGAGACCCTGCATTAGCTCCTCTGGGGGTTTCCCCTTTCCTGGCCCAAACAGCTGTGTTGGTATTTAGACATAGGATACCAGCTCAGCTTCAAGTTCCAGCACAGCCTCGACTCACATCCTGCAGACTTTAAAGTTCCCAGATGGTCTGTGCAGGGCTCAGCCAGCCAGCCGGCCAGCCAGCAAGTGCTTCTATCTGGTGTATAACTCTTTGGAATGCATGTGTGGGGGGAAAAGTTGGAAGGAAAAGAGGAAGAAGGGGAAAAATGCTAGATCATCTTCCCAGAACATTTCCTTTCTCATCTCTTCAATTCTCCCTGACAGAAACAAACCTCACCAAAAACAGGACTTTCCTTGGCTTCGTTCAGTAGCCTTACATAAGGGACCTGATTTGCCACCAAGGTGCACCTCATGAGAAGAATGTGTACCTTTCTCGTTCACATAAAATAGAGACTGCCAGTGCTGCAGAAAAGCTGTGAGGAATGCGCTATCACCAGCTCCTGTCCTGGCTTCATTCCTTAGTACCCTGTATCAAACAGAACTAACTTCCTTCCAAAATGTGGTCCTCTGTATGGACCTCACATGCTCACTTGAATCCTTACTGGGACAGGCATCAGTTCCCTACAGCTAGCAAGAGCATCGCCCAAAGGGCATGATGATGTCCTGCAAAAAGAGACAGGAATCCCCTACAGGTTGCACTGCTAGTCGTGACCAACTTTATGGGCAGTGCTGCTCCTCATTACAAGGCCAAAGAGCCAGAGTTGTCCAAAGATGTCACTGTAGTCTTGTAGCCTGCATGATCAAATATGAAAGGCACACAGTACTTTGTCACCTTTCCACCGAAATGGTACAAAACTGTTAGATTGTCAGTAGCAAGTAATGGGATCCTAACCTCTCATGCTCAGAATGAGTCACTGATTATTAATTTCAAATATAACAGTGTGATGCATCTCCATCATGAACTTCTCAGAAACATCTATCATATAGAGAGTGTTGGAGCAGATTTATTTCTGACCCAGCACGAGGGATGGCCCATTTATGGGCCAAGCATAAATGCAGTTGCTTCAGGTAGCAAATTAATAGGAGGGTGCCCATCTCTTTACATCTAGCCTCCACTGCCCTTCCTTCTCCTTCCACTGCCTGGTTTGGAAAAGGATAATGGGGACAGAAGCAGAATGTAGGAACTGACCAAATTAAAGCTAAAACACTCATATTTGTTGCTGTTATGTGGTTAATTTAAACACTTAGGGTGCAATCCAGAAGTGCACTTCGGCCAGTCCATCTAGCACTGGGCCAGCCTTAGTTGAGATGTGCCAGCCTATCTGCACCAGAAAAGGCCTGGGCCAGCGTAAGTCAACTTTATCTGGTGCAATGCAGATGGACCTGGGCCGGGCCAGCAGTACTAGCCTAGGCAGCTCAGCAGGGGTATGTCGCGCATTGCCTAGAACAGTTAGGCACTTATGCTGTATCCGTAGCCAGTTTTCAGGGCAGAAATACCCCTTTCCTCAAATGCTCCTCAAAGTTAGACTACCTCAGGAGCAGGAATAAATCTGAGTAGACCCCCAAATCTCTTAGAGAGACCTGCACAGCTTATAACTCATTCATACATCAACCAGCAATTTAGGATGGTCTACCAGAAGCCCCAAAGATCTGTATTTTTTTTCTGTTTGCCTCCAATCCCAAGTACTCTACAGGGAGTAAGCCATACTAATCGGCAACCTTCACTTGGCTTGGTGAATCTCAGTTGACCAAGTTGTACAGTCTTTCTAAACTCTAGAGACTGAAAGTTGTACAGTCTATCTCTCTCCAACAAAATCCTTCAGTAGTTTTGTGGAGAATTGGATCTTTTGCATGTTGCATGCTGCTCATGTTCAGTAAAGTGTCATCAATTCGATCTCCAGTCAGTGAATGTCTATTTCCAGGACTGGCCAATTCTACCGCCAGCTAGAGTGTTAAATTTTCCTACAGTTGTCTGTTTCTGAACTACATCCTACAATGATCAATTTATACACTTGGGGACCTGAACAATCAGGCCATCTTTTCCATTTTTCTGCTCTTCTTGAACAGGCAGCACCTGGGAACATAAGATCCACCGGAGACATCCCTTCTCATTTCCTTGGAAAATACTACACTGACTCAGAAGCTCCTTGGAAAAAGAACATGAGAGACCAAGGCAAATACATGACATTGAAGGTGAAGAGATGCCAAGTTCAGTAGCGTGAATAAAAACCATCTTAACCTTCCAGGTCATGAGATCAGCAGCTGGATGTGGAAAATCATCACCAATAAATTGTAATGGAAGTCAAGTGATGAATGCTACTTAGAGTAAGTGGATTTCAGAAGAGTATCAGCAGCTGCTTAAATGGCAAAGCATCTTGGAGAAAGACTACTCAGAAAATGGCCATGTTCTTACTGTCAGACATACTGCCCATGTATGTCTCGCCCTCTTCCCATAAATCTTCCCTGCTTCCGAAGAATATTTTTTTCCCATTACTGGAGCAAAATAAGCTATTGTTGGGTAGTCAGTGGAACAGAGAGAATACAGAACTGAAATTGTGTAAGACATGAACTATGGTAGATCTTGGAGGATATCAGTTTACCTTTGACCAGTTCTATCTTATTCAGTCCCAGGATAGTAGCTCATATGGTGAGGGTTCAGATGGGCGGT
The DNA here is from genome assembly GCA_030015325.1 of Cryptoblepharus egeriae. Taxonomy (NCBI): domain Eukaryota; kingdom Metazoa; phylum Chordata; class Lepidosauria; order Squamata; family Scincidae; genus Cryptoblepharus; species Cryptoblepharus egeriae. The sequence continues at coordinate 60,973,615 of JAREYC010000001.1, read as the reverse complement.
CACCTGCATGCACATAAATATTTCTTGTACCAAATTAGGGTGGACAGCTGCAGATTTTGACAGCTTCATTATAGCTTTGAGATGGAGTGCAATATTGTTCCTCCAAAGCAGACCCCCCTATCTTTGGAAATGAAAATTAATCCTCTGCAAATAATTGTAGCCTTGTAAGGCCAAGCTGATGAAATATCTTTATGGGAAGAAATGTGAATGGGCGCAACATTTCTGAGTGCTGGAGATCCAGCTAACTGCAGAATGAGTTATGGCTGATAGGTTTAGTAGAGTTCCTGTCGAGCAATTATATTCCATCAGGGTCCTTCATTGTACAATGTGCTATCAATTTTCACTTTATACAGTAGAGGGGATAATGGCTTCAGGTGCAAGATTGTGAGTTGGTTGGGCTCTTTTTTTGGCTGGGGAATAAAACAGTGATTGTTTAACATCTGACTTTTCTCACATAGTTCTCACATTTAGATTTAGTGCTGCATTTTGCATGCATCATAGACATGATCTGAGTTTTCATTCTCTATGAGAGGGACTCAGCTTATCTCCAAAAAAAAAAAACCCCAGCATTTGATGAATGCTAAAGAGCTGTCATCAGATGGAACATACTTTTCAAAACGCCCCATTGATCACACTTAAGTATTTCTACAGAATTCTAAACAAGTCTACACTGACTCACTTCTAAACAAGCGGTCTGGTGGTTGAAAAGAAAGCTGTCTGAAGAATCTTAAACAGGAACAGAATGGGTTAAATTTTGGATGGGAGACTGAAAGCTGATAACGGCTGTCATAAGACAACAGGGTCAGGAGAGTCAGAGTTTACAGCTTGGCCAACGTGAAACTCCTCCTGCTGGAAGCTCAGAAAGCATACCCAGATGCCAGATGGGATGACCATGCAGTGAAGGATTTCATCTGGAAGAGAAGATTTCTATGAGCTGCCTACAGAACAATTATTCTACATACTCATTTGTACTCTACTTCGGAGCATTGGCAAGGGAAGGGCAGGAAATAAATAAATAAATAAATAAATAAATAAATAAATAAATAAATAAATAAATAAATATGTTAACAAGGGCTCTCTGTCTCTTTGAAAGTAACTTGAATGACAATCTCTGCTCTGCCCCCAATCCTACATATTGAATTGTTAGAAAGTATGGTAGAGCAGGAAGTCAATCTGAGAGTTTTGTTGTTGGCACACTACACCTACTCGTCAGATGTTGGTAAAAACTTGTTGAATTCTGCTAATATATTTATTGGGAGTTAGGTCAGTGCACAGACATGTTCTGGCCTCCCCACACCATCATGGTAATAGGAAAGTGAGTGAGTTGCACTGACCTAAATTGGTTAGGATTGCACCCTCATTGCGTCAACCTAAAGCTTCTCTCTTTTATATTTTACTAGTTGACTTTACCCATTGTTACAGGATTAAAATTTAAAGAATATTTGTGGGCACCAGTAGGCATGGCTGGGCAGTGGGCACTGCTGGCCACTGACAGGCAGTGGGCAGCAGGCAGGAGGCATCACCAGATACCAGTGAGCTGTGGGTATCATCAAACAAAGGGCATCAGGCACCACTGACACCACCAGGCACCAGGCATCACTACCAGGCACTACTGGTCACTGTACACCAGCAGGCAGTGGACACTGGGCAAAATTGGGCACCAGGAACCACCAGCAGTGAGCACCACTGGGCACCGGCCATCCCTACCAGGTATGGGGCACCAGGGACTATCAACACCAGAAGGCAGACACCAGTGGGGACTGAGTAGCAAGTATCTGAGTAGCAAGCAGCAAGTAAGTGGGCACTGGGCACTGGCGGACACTAGGGGGCAGTGGCAGGCATCAGTGGGCAGCAGGCGCTGAAGGGCATCAGGCACCAGCGAGCACTGGCAAGCACCAGCAGGTGGAAGGCACCAGCAGGCAGCAGTAAGCACCTGGCACCACCAAACAGTGGACACCATGCAGCACCGAAGCTCTGGGTGGCAGTAGGCATTGGGTACCATTAGGCACCACCAGGCACAACTGAACAGTACGCAGCAGGCCCCACCGAGCACTGGAAATCACTGTGCACCAGGCATCCCTATCAGGCACCACCAGGCAGTGGGCACCACTGGGCACCAGTTGGTAAACCAGACAATGAGGACCAGGCAATACCAGGAGCACTGGGCAGCAGGTACCACCAGGCACTGGGCACCACTGGGCACCATGCATCCCTACTGGGTGGGTGTTGATGTTACTTCAGTGTTAAGTATAGGGACAAAACACTTTTTCACCTATTTCTGGTTTGAATTTCTAAAAATTGGTTCTTTGTGGGTGCCTACATCATGGAAGGAATACCATCCCAAAATTTCATGTTTCTAGGTCTGGCAGTTTTGGCTGGGTGTTGATGAGTGAGTGAGTGAGTGACTCATCTTCAATTTTATATACAGTATATAGATGATGGTTTCATCCTGTGGGCAGTGAGCTCCTCCTCAGTGAGCTGCAATGGCTCAGTGGTTAAAGATGCTGTACTTATTAACCCGAAGGTCACCAGGTTGGATGGTCAAGACTTGAACAGACAAACCTGCAAGACAAATGTGAGCTCCCTTTACTTTCCCAGCTCCTGCCAACCTAGCAATTTGAAAGCATGTCAATTCATGTACCACACTTCATACCACAAAAATACCATAAATACCACTTCAGTGGGACGATAACTGTGTTCTGTATGTTTTGGCATTTATTCATCCTGGCCACATGACCACAGAGGCATCTTCGGACAACGCTGGCTCTTCTGTCTTGTAACAGAGATGAGCACCACTCCCTAAGTTGGTCATGATTAGCAGGGCAGCCTGTATGTGAAACCTTTAACTTTAAGCAGTACGGCAAAACAGTGGGGCAAAACGGTAAGTACTGCAGGGGCTTTAATAAGCCTCCCACTTGCTGTCAGAGGGTAGCAACACATAGACATGTGTTGAAACAAACAGCATCTCCTGCATGTTGCCATTGCTACTGGAATGGATTTGATGGGAGCCATGGGAGGGGCCACTTACACAGTACATTATGGCACCTGCAATACTTACTGTGATGCCCCCACTGGCTATGCTACTGCTGGTAAGAAGGATGCCTAAACTAAACCAACCCTTAGTCAGAATGCTGCTGAAAAGCTTCATCAAGATGAATGACCAGGAAGCTATTTCTGTCTGCTAATGAAACTGTTTTTTCTCCTTCGTAAGACTTTAGGAACATTTGGACTCAATCTGAGTTGTTTGTCAGTCAACCTTCAAATTGCCGCTGAGCCCAAAATTATGTTTGAAATGAAGGAATGTGTCACTTTCCCTATTAGTAGGAAACAAAGCCCTAAAAGAAGACCTGTGAGGAGGAATGATATGTATAACAGATGTGAAGGGGAGGAGGTAGAAACAAGTTGGCTCAGTCAAAAGAAAACAAAAACACAACAAAAAATTAAAAACCTGTTTCTCTTTGACATTTTGTTCAGCTGCCTCCCAAATCTTCAAGGAAAACATTTTTTTCTAATTTAGTTATTTTGGACTCATCTTAACTTGCTTTTATCTAAAATTATGCACATTTTTCACATCTGCACATATTTTGGAAACAGACTGAAATGCTGTTGCTTGGAGAAACTGAAATCACTTTGGAGAAGTTATTTCACGGTTGTGCCGAGGCTTCTAAGAACACAGTGTGGTGTGGATTTAATTCTCAGAAGTGGAGACAAATTGCCATGCTTATTAGACAAATGGGGCAGGTGTGCCCACAGAGCCTAAGAAAGAAGGGGGACACAAGGGACACAGAATAAAAGAGAATTAAGAACATTTCAAGGCAAATGGGTGTGCTTGCCCAGCCACAACTTCTAAATTTACTGAACATTCTCAATATAAACTCAGAATGCACTGAACTGTGGTCTGTTTGGGTTTTCCTTTTTATTTTTTAACCAGACATACATTTATAAAGAAATTAGAGCTCTTTCGGAGCTGCTGCCTGACATTCCGCAACTAAGGAAGATAATAGATTCTCTGTACAAACTGCAGAATTCAGCCATTGGTGTGGCTTGAAACTGCTCTTTTAAAATCTGTCTAGGGTTTTACCTTTAGTACAGGTATAAACTAATTATCAGCAGGTTTTTTAACCCATGGTTTTATCTCAACATAAATAAGGTTGGCCATTCAAATTAAAAGATAAGTGTCCCTTTTGGGGAGGGGTCTCAACATTTTTGGCACAAGGGCCACGTTGTCATTCTTATATTGTCTGAGGGGAAACAAAGAACTGATTTACACTTCAAATTTGAATAAATTTACATAAATGATTATATTAGTGAAAGGATTTTTTTGAATGAATGAATCAATGAATGAATTCAAATCCGTTCATAAACACTTTCCAACACAAACAGACAGGGTGATCTTCAAACCAGATCATAAGCACTTTCATATTCAGAGAGAGGAGGTGTGTTTAGCCTCCCCAGGCCTCAAAATACCTCCCCGAGGAATGGAGGGCAGACTTCCCTTCACCTCTAGGGGTTTGTAAGGTTTGCCCAAGGGGGCTTGCCAAGGGCCAGACGGAGACTCACTGAGGGTTGCATCTTTCAGCCTCTTCCCCTGTGTAATCAAGCAGCACTAGCTCTTTTGAAGGCTCTGAATAGGGTCCTACCTCCATCTCTCCTCCAGCACACCTTGTGCTCACCTTATGCACTAGCTCTTTTGAAGGCCCTGGATAGGGTCCTACCTCCCTCTCCCCTCCAGCACACCTTGCGCTCACATTCTCCCTGCCTTCTGCTCACCTACCACCATACCCGCTCTCAGCTTTCATCCACCTAGTGGTCTGTACAGATGGGTAGGACTCACAGGCATGCCTTATGGCATGTTTATGACATCCACTGCCCCTTCCCTGGCTGTGCATTGAGTCTTCAGGATTGGCTTCTGTTCCAATATCTTTGAAGGAAATAAATGAGAGAAATCCTGTTGCTGTGTTTATCAATAGGCCTTGTTAACCTTCTTTCAATAAAGGGAAAGGAAATGAACTCTTCTTTGAACACATCTCTTAGTGGCCAGGACAAGAGCCTCAAGGGTGCCTTTTCATTTCATGCAGGACAGGGTGCTTGCCAGGTCTTCAGCGGAGCTGCTAGGCTGATGGGGATGATAACATCATGCCTGGAGGGAATTTTGGCTGGGCAGTTGGCCATCTCTAGAAAAGCATTCACAGTGCAAACTGGTAACGTTTGAGAAATTCTTTGACATGGTTGTAATCAAGCTTCTCCCAGCATCATTTCCTAACTCAAACAACCCAGCTGAAATGATGCAAATCAATAAAGTGTGTGAAGTTTTTACACATTTTTGCTTTCGTTAACTCAACATATGCTTATTTATGAGTTTTTCACTATGCTGCAGAGAAGCACAAAGTAAGTAGAGGCCCCAAATAAAGGATACAAAGATTGATGGGTCACAAAATATACTTTGTGATGAAAAATCTTTTTGCCTCTGTTTCCCTCTTTTTTGACAAGCCCAATTCTTAGAGTCATCTATGATGTTTAACAACCCAATCTTATCTTGGGCCTACAACTGCTGAGCTCGCAATCTGCTGCCACATCCACTTATGGCAGCACAAAAGGTATGCCAATGTCAGGCTCTAGTAGAACCTATAGCACAAACAGCCAAAGTTTCCTTGTGTGTCTGTCAATGGCACACCCAGGCTATGATACTATGATACTATGGTATCTGATACTATGGCATCAAGAGCAGGATCTGATACTATGGCAGCAAGAGCAGGATCTGAGCATGATACTATCTGATACTGGATCTGATACTATGGCAGCAAGAGCAGGATCTGAGTGGTTTGGGAAAGAAACAAGTTATTTCACTGGTGTTCACTGAAAATCTTAGGAATCACTGGACTGTGATAATCACTGATGCTGGTCCTGCCTGTTGGTGGTGTCCAAGGCTGTAGCTAGGTGGGGGCCAATATGGGTGTTGGCCCCCTCCAAGCCAGGAGCCTGCTCCTCCTAACATTTTTCACAGACATATTCTGGTTTTTTCAGCCTCTTCCAATGGATGACCTGGTTTTGCTTTTATTCCCTGAGTGTTCATCCCTCCCTGCAGGCAGTCTGGTCCAATCAGATTGGCAATCCCCTTTTGGTAATCAGCAATCCCCTTGTGAATTACAAAGAGAAGAACTAAGCCTGCTGGCTGCCCTATCTTTCCGAAGAGGAGCAAGGAAGATCATGCCAGCCCCCTGCTTCTCATCTCTGGTCTTCTGACATCTATTCTATTCTGGATCATGTAAATAAGTTATTACATAACTATTGATGTTGGGTAATGGAGTGGGGTGAGGAGAAATGCTTTGCTCTGGAGAAACCTTGGATGGCTACAGGCAGGGAGTTGGACTAGATGATCTACTTGGTCTCTTCCAACTCTAGGATTCTATGATTCTATGGGTTTCTGCTTTCAGATATATTTTTGAATTTAATGCTTACTTGGTGGGGCAAGGGAATCCTTACTTGTTTAGGGACCACGTGGGATCATCCAGGACCTTTTCTTACATGGGATCATCTGGGACCTTTTCTTAGCTTTTAGAGTTCATTGAATGCAGAACTACTATACTGGGGGGCATGGTGGAGAGGGATCCTGGTGGAGAGGGATCCCATAGGGGACCACATGGGATATAGGGCCTTTTCTTGGCTTTTGTACTTTTACAGGGATGCAGGCCTATGTATTGCATTGGTGAGCAAAATGAAAAGATATGTTGCTTGTTATTTCTATGTAAACAAATGCATACTATACACAGAGATGAATTTATTCTATGCATATTATTGTTATATTGTATAGACATACATTAGTATAGATACTTGGCATAATTGTCCCTCCCCCCGAATCAATCCCCCCTTTTACAATCCTGGCTATGGCTCTGTTGAGGTCAGTTATGTTTCTGGAATCTAATAGGTTAAATATATTGTGTGTGTCCCCCCTCCAGCCACACTTTATATAAGCCAAGAAAGGAGATTTCACTCCCTTTCTGCTGTAGGGCCATTGCTAGAAAGATCCGCTAAAGAGACGTTGGGAAGCAGATGTTAACATCCAAGTGCAGATGCTAGCATCCAAGATCAAGACCAGCTGTGGATGTCCAAAAACCTGGCCAAACACTGGACAATACATTAGCTTCTGGAACATTTAGTCAGAGATTCCAATCCTCAAAACACATGCCCTTTAGTGGTCTCCTTGAAGTGCCTCTATAGACTGTGGGGTTTTTTCAGCCTCTTCCAGAATAAATTGGTTGAAGATTGTAGCCAAAGACATTCAAATAATGTGGCTTTGAAAACAAACACAGAGTTAATAGTGGAATAACGGATTTGATTATCAGATAGCGATCAGTCAGCTGCCTTTTTGTTCTTTCCATAAGGAATTTGTGGGATTCCAGCATGAGGTGTTTGTATGAATTTTAAAGAATATTGTATATATCATGTACCAAGCTGAACACAACATATAAAGAAAAGCAGTTATGGTTTACTACTTAAAAGTAAGATGTACACTACAGATCTAGAATGCTCTAGATCCCCATGAGCGTTTTCCATCCTTTTATGTGATATAAACATCAGACTTGACCCAAGTTGTCAGCTTTCTTAATTCATTCAATAAATTGTACAAGATAAATTTTCTCATAGCTCTGAATAGGTATAGATTGGCAGGCACATAATTGTTCATACATGTGACCTCGGAATGATTAGAGGGCAACAGACACCATTGCATAGTGGGCAGCAGATACAATTGGCACCAACGGGCACTGGGCACCACCAGGCACCAGCATCCCTACACTGGGCACCCCTACTGGGCACCAGGAAAGGACAGCAATGGGTATCAAGCACAGGGCACCAAACACCAAGTGCTGGGTACCATTAGACACTGCATCCTTACCATGCACCAGCGGGCATCACCAGGCATTCCTACCGGGCATCCCTGCTGGGCATCACACACTGGCACCAGTGGGCACTGGTCACTAGAAGGCAACACAAGGCAGCAGGCACAAAATTGGTTCTTAGTGCTTACATCACAGAAGGAATATGCGCCTCAAATGTCATGCTTCTTGGTATAGGGCAGGACATTAATGAGCCAGTCTTCAATGTTAAGTTAGGAACGAGAACATGTTGCACACATTTTCATCCCCTTAGGGGTTCTAAAAATTGGTTCTTATTCACTGCCTACTTCATGGAAAGAATACCCTCCCAAATTTCTTGCTTCTAGGTCTGTGGGTTTGGGCTGGGCATTGATGAGTCAGCAATTCTTCATTGTAAAGTACTATATAGGGATGAAAACATATTGTGCCCTTTTTTACCCTCTTCCTCCTTGAATTTCTAAAAATCAGTTCTTAGGGGGTGCCTCCATCACAGAATGAATACTCCCCCCAAATTTCTTGTGTCCTAGTCAAGCAGTTTTATCTGGGTGTTGGTCAGTCATTTTTCAATTTTATATATATATATATATATATATATATATATATATATATATATATATATATATATATATATATATATATATATATATATATATATAATTTCAGATATCAACATTTACATTTTCAGATATCAACATTTCAAAAACTCTACATAACCCCAATGTCTGTCTGTCTGACTCTCTCTCTTTCTCCCAAACCCAGTCAATATTTTTATTTGACTATCTGATACATCAGATTTCTGTGTAAATTCCAGGTGGTTGAAACTATCACAACTCAAAGCAATTTTCCTCCATTTATTTGTTTATGCCAGTCTTGGCAGCCTGGGCTGAAGATAATATTCCATGCAAGACAGGAATGTAAAAACTTTTCAGAAATTCATACAGTACTAATCAGGAATCAGAGTTCAGATTGTGATCACACATGTGTGAAATTTGCAATGGGTTTATGAGACCTTTTATTGTTGTTTTATGCAAGACAACGTCCATTGTAAGTATGCAGGAAACACACCCCAATTTGTGACAGTAGTACAGTTTATTACACTAATCAGCAAAGGGTTCAGCCATATGTCTTGGATGGCCTATAATTCAAACTCTAGAACTCCAAATTGGGCTTGAACAAGGAGCTTCATGGTTTAAGTCCGGATTCCTAACCTAGTATACTATTCAGAACTGGAAATGAATTGACCATAAGGAACTTAAGAGACTACAACATAGATACATATGCCTCACATGCATTGAGAATGAGTTATCTGGGGGTTTAATGGTAAGAATTTAGCCTTCTGAGTTAGTATGGTAAATCAATGAGAATCCCTTCTCTGTAATACCCTGTCTCAGCAGTTGGATTCAGATGGTTTGTGTTGAAGAAGAACAACATTCTAGATCTGGCTCCAGTTAACCAACCATTGACCAGACATGGTAGTCAAGTATGAGAGCAATGAAGGTCATTACTATTTCTACCTGACTTACTTACCTTTCCTAACTTGATGTAGGGTGCAATCCTATCCAACTTTCCAGCACTGATGCTTTCATGTCAAAAGGGCATGCACTGCATCCTGCAAGGGGGGGAGGGTACAGACTTCCTCAAGTCAAAAGAACATTTTTTCCCCTTACTTTGGTGCTGCCCTTGTGCTGGAACATTGGATATGACTGGGCCCTCATTCTCCATTAAGAAGTGAGTTGGCCTTCCATTGTAAGATGTCTACCACCTCCAAAAGTGGTCAAAGTCTGAGTAGTATTGGGAATGCTGCAGCCTTACTGCAGTGAAGGCAATGAGCCTCTCCTTCTCCATGATAGCTCAGCAACAGTTCCAATACTTACTGAGTATTGGAATACTGGATTAAGCCCAGGCAATACTGGATTAAGCCCAGGCAAATCAACCTGCCTGATCCAACACAGTGTAGGATTATCCTGCTCATTGCCTAATTACCCAGCTACCTATATGACTTCTACAGCACATTCTTTGAAGCAAACATCAAAATGTAAGGAGTAAATTATGAATTTGTGCATTATTCAGGTTTCAGTGTTTTCACTGCAAGTTTTATATCACATATGGGAGTGTGCTGTTCAAAGGGCAATTAAATTTTCCAAAAAGTGTTGAGTAAGAAATAAAAGCATATAGTTAGCCTGTCAATTTATGCATTCAGTTGGTTTTTGTTCTGTTGCCAACTTCCTTATCCTACATCTTGAACTAAGGCCGAGCATCTCTTTTCTGCAGAAATTCTTCTTTGATTTGTACATATGAACATACCCCACTAATACACACTGAAAAGACTGTGTGGTCTAGGATTTCAGTGGGGAAATAAAGCAGGAAGCTAAATATTGAGCTCTAATCCCTATGATGCTGTGTGCAACCTCACACAACCTGGATGACCTTGTTCTGACTTGTTACCTATGACTGGGGAAATGCAAGATGGCCTCAGACAGAAACCAGATTTCACAACTGAATTGAGACCTCTTGAGTAAATAGATTATTATTCCTCAGGTGCTGAAGTTTGTAAATGTGGTATTGACATGTTGCAATTATTTCTCTTCCCCCCCCCCCCCAAGAACTGGGCTTGAAAACAGAGAGCAGTGAAACTATATCACACATCCCTACAGAGCATGTGTTCTTGTGGAAAGATTTAGGAACGGTGTGGTGTTGAATATTTGGTTGAATATATTGCCATGCCACACCATTGCTGATCTTTGAAAAGTTTGTGATGATATTCAGGAAGGGCAGGACGATGGCATAGCTAAGTGGGGTGCATGGGTAGCAGTTGCACCTAGCAGAAGTCCTGGGGGCAACAAGCAGGGGCAGCAATGTGCAGCAGCACCTGCATGCAAGTTGCATTAGGCTTCTGCAGTCCAGCTGACACAGGAGCCTAGGAAGGCAATAATCTGCCGACATCGCCTGCATGGCACCACATACCAAGTACGTGCTTCCCCAAAACAGAGAGTGCAGGTGCTGTGGCTGGGCATTCTCACTCCTTATCTGTAGAGAGCGACCATTGCACCACAACACAAAGTGCCTTCCCCCTCACTCTCCATCTGCAGATTGTAGTGAGGAAGCCACACAGAACACGTCGGGGCTTACTCCTGAGTAGGCATGTGCAAGACTGTGCTGACAGTTTGTGGGGAGTGTGAGTGGAGGGTACACAATGCTCAGAAAGGCTTCCCCCTTTTCTCCCTGATCACCCATTAACTCAAACATCCTAATTCATCCATCACCTTAGTCTATACCAGTTTCTAAAGGTATAGAGCTCTGCCATGTATAGAGCTGTGGCATAGCAAAGCTACTGGTTCTGATCATTTCCATCTAGGGTTATCATAATTCTCTTTCCACAAAACCAGGACTCCTTGTCAAACTTGCCATTATGTGAACACAATCCCCGAAAACAGGGACAGTCCCAGTTTTACAAGGCATATATATGGCAATCCTATCTCCATCCTCCTGCAAATCATAAACTGTTCATGGCTGCAATTTTAGTCACACTTTCCTGGGTGTAAGCTCCACTGACTAGAATGGGACTATAATTTCAAGTAGATAAGCATCGAATTGGGCTGTGAGCCCAATTCACACTCTCCTGGAAGTGAGCCCTATTGATTATAACAACCTTATAATTGTCCATATATCGCAGATGAAGAAAGATGAGGCTGATTTTGAGTTGCAGCTTTGACCTACAGATTCTCTAGTTGGTTGCTACAGATTGGACCTACAGATTGCTAGTACGTTGGCAGTAGGATCAGGAGAGTGATGTGGTGGTTCAGGGTAAGGTGTGGACCGGGCCAAAAGAGAGAGAATCAGCATGAAGCCATGCACATTGCAGTCTATCTCCTCTTCCCTTCCCAGACCCAGTCCTGATACTTCTTAAACTTGACATAGGCCTGAGAAGAACCACTGGAAACTAGACAGCCAATGTGGTGGTAAGTAAACATGTTCTTTACTTACCACCCCTGGGCGATCTAGTCTCCTGGTGGCCCATGTGTCAGCAGCACTGCATACTCCGGGTCGAAGGGGGATAGGATTGGGCTGTTAGTATAATGCAATTCAACAAAATCTCCATTACATTTCCTGTGTTTCTTTCCTATCTTCAGAATAGCTGCGAAGATATACTATCTCTTTGACAATAAGGGCTGAATCAAAAGAGGGACGTGTTTACATGAACATTCAGCAAAAAGTCTCGCTTTATGGTAATGGTGGGGGGTTTCCAAAAGATTGCCAAAAGGCAAGTGCTGATGTCAGACACATTTGCCCTCATTCTCAACTGGCTTCATTTTCCTTCCATGATTTCTTGCAGCCAAATTGTGACATCATTACACTTGCTATATAATCTTTTATTTGCTAGGATCACCAATATGACATTCCCAGGAAGTAAAATATAAAAAATTATATGGAGAAAAAGAGGAAAGATTGGAAACAATGGAACAAGAGAATAAGAAAATGAATATCAGAGTATATATATACTCCATCATTCTGCATTATTCCCTAAATCACCCTCTTTTCACTTCAACACCTCTCCCTTTTTCAGTATGTAACGAAGTGAACATCAGATCTTATTGCAGAAGCCCAAGTCTTTGCAGGGAGGGGCCCTTCTTCCTCCGGGCATCTTTTCCCATGATGCAAAATTAAATTTGTTCAAAATTTCCAACCATGGAAGCAAGAAGATTTCCCAAATGAAAACATGAGAAGCTTTCCATGAAATGCCAGATTGTGTGATACGAACCATCAACAGGCCTCCCTCCAGCCACAGCTGCTTCTATTTAGTCATAGTGCAAGGGAAGAGACAGTCAAATAGCTCACATTCACTGGAACATCATCTCCCACAATAGCACGCGTTTACTGAAGTTGGAGCCACATCAAAACCCCTGTGTCCTGCATGGAAAGCAATTACCCACTGGAAAATTCTGGGGAATGAAAGAACCTGTGGATAGCACTTGTCCTTAACAGAGCTGATACGGATTGCGGCAGGGGACTCAAGCCACCCTGCTGTTGTTGTTGCTGTGGTTGTTATCGTTGAGACTTGGCTCAGAATTTTCCAAGGCAACAACAGAATAAAATCTCTTGTCAAAACAGATTTTTGCATGGTATATTGATGCACCGATAACAAAAACTGAGCTGAAACAGAACTGCCTCACGTTGCAGGGGGGAAAAAAGGAGGCCCTGCTTTTGATGATCTGGGGTGGGAGCTGATGAAAAGTGTCAGAATTTTGCTGATCTCACAAAAAGTATTTCCCTGCAAATGTTTGATGTCATTCCATTTATGACTGACCTGGTGACATCTGTTAGAGAAGATCAAGATCTGTGGCACATTATTATTTTTTATTATTTATTCGATTTGTACTCTGCCTTTCTCCCAAATGGGCACCCAAGGTGACTGGGTTTGCATAAGAAAACAAACTTCCAAGTATGGGTTAGCCATAGTGTTTAGTGGAAAGCCACCATCTTGGCCTAATTTACCTTATAGAAGTACAATCCTATTCATGACTACACACAGTTAAGTCCCATTGTGTCCAGTAGGGCTTACACCCAGGAAAAACTGTATAGGATTGCAGCCAGATAATATGTGGACAGAAATAAAATAAGTCAAGTCCTCTGAAGAGTATAGGGTGTAATCCTAACTAATTTAGGCCAGCACAACTCACCCATCTCCCCGTTCCTCTGGTGGCATGGGGAGACTGGCACATGACTGTGCACTAGTGTAACCCCCATCATCATGAGTGGTGCAGTAGTGCCTTATACTACTTCCATGACATCCCCATGCCAGCACATGCCAGGATTTTTGCTGAGACTGATCAGGGGTTATTTATTTATTGTTTATTTTAAAAATTTATATCCCACCTTTCTCAGGCAAAAATTTATATCCCACCTTTCATATGTCTGACTCAAGGCGGCTGCCATAAAACATAATTAAAAACAATTAAAACATACAGCTAAAAACAACATAGATTAAATGTTTTTAGTTAGGATTGCATTAGGATTGCGATGTGATAATGAATGCATAAACGGTTCTTAACAAAAATACTTGGTGAGAATTTTAGTTCAAGGACATGCAACGGAAACTTTAGGCTAAGTTCCCTGAAGACATATTAACATATTCATTGAAGAAATCTAAGACTTCTTATCCCATGATGGAAAGAGACCATGTTGAACAGAATCATTGTTGTTTTGGAAGAAGGAGACATACAGCACAGGTTATATGTGTCCTCCAAAATTTTGACTTCATTACATACAGCAGAGTATTCCCTTAGGCCATATTTTAGTTGTAGAGCAATTCATTTAACTATTCCAATGCAGCATTTCTTCCAAGGTGGTCCATAGTACCTCATTTATGTGCTTTCTGGGTAGAAATATATAACATGGGAAGCAACTCTCAGGAAATACAACCATTCTTGTTGACCTGCTAACACCACTACCCTGATTTCCCCCTTCCCCCTTCTCTCTAAGCCTGATGGCCTAAGAAATGATCCATATGTCTGGAGAAGTGTTAGATGGCCCAGGCAAGGAAAACACTGTGAAGCAATTATGTATGCTTTAGCTGAGCCAAGAGCAGCTATACTGTAACGATATATTGTACGGATAGTACATAAATAATGCTGTGATGGAGACAGAGTCCAGAGGGGTCCTGCATTCCTTTTTGAGTGAATCTCCCACAATTACAGGGCATACTAATTTGGAAGACACACGTTCAGTACAATGACGAGATGTAAAACAGATCCCATTTGGAACCAGCTGGTAGCCAGACAAAGCATAATTGCAATGCTCTAAAGTTCTTGAGGTTTCAGTGTGGGATACGCGGACATCAAATGAAGCAGCCCCCATTGAACAGAAGAGTAAATAATGAAGCATGATTACTGCTATGATATGCTGCTAAAGCAAAATGTACACATCCAAACTGAATGTTCATCCTGGAAAAATAATTTATCTGGCCAGGTGATGTGCTAAAGGTCATAAATCTGTATTCTGTGTATATAGAAGAAACTCCTGGAGAATTGCATATGCAGTACCTGTATTCACATACATAGATCAGCGTTTCTCAGTGTATGCCTCACACTCTACCACTCTGCACGGTCACCTTCTAGAGCAGTGGTTCTCAATCTTCCTAACACCGTGACCCCTTTATAAGTTCCTCATGTTGTGGGGACCCCCAACCATAAAATTATTTTCGTTGCTACTTTATAACTGTAATTTTGCTACTGTTTTGCTACTTTTATAATTTTGCTACTTTATGAATCGTAATGGAAATATCCAGTATGCAGGATGTATTTTCATTGTTACAAATGAAATGTGTGTTCTGTGCACACATTGGACACAATGGGATTTATTTCAGAGTAGGCATGCATAGGATTGGGCCCTGAGGCTGTCAATCAGCCCCAGTGCACGCACAGCTACAGTCAGAGGTCTGGCAAGCCTGACCTGGCCTCCTGCACCAGGGATCTTTAGGCGACCCCCAGGAAAGCTCTAGGCGACCCCAAAAGGGGTCCCAACCCCCACTTTGAGAAACACTGTTCTAGAGCATACTAAGGACCAGGGACACTCCATGCACTTCCTCTCTGTACGAACGGATTTGATTTCATTCATTCATTCATTCATTCATTCATTCAAGTTATGTCTCTGATATATTCAGTTATGTAAATTTATTCAAATTTGAACTGTAATTTAATTCTTTTTTCTTCACCCCCGACATAGTGTCAGAGAGATGATGTGCCAAAGATTTGCACACTTCTGCACTAGAGTTTTCAAAATCCCTTATGTACAATATATTACATAAAACACATAGGCAAATATATAATACTAATATAATACTAGTAGTAGTGCTCATAGGAAAACTATTTCAGTGATCTGTTAACATTCTGATTTTTTAAGCATGGTACGTAAAGCAGAATACAGAGAAGCCCCTTAGATATTTGGGGATCAGGGCAAAGAAGCACTTGTTGATCCCTTTGTTGATCTTACTGATGTGAGTCGGGAAGATGCAAAAAAGCTGAACATAGGAGGAGAAACGGAACTAGAGTTGCTCTTTGGAAATTCTGACTCTCAGGAACCTCCTAGGAAACACTCAGCCGGAAACATAATCTCACGTTAGGGGCAAAAGGGAAGGAACGAGAGAAAATAAGCTGCAAAAGGCCCAGAGTAATGATGCTGGAAGATGACAGCAACCACGAACACAGAGGAGGGCTAAGAGGAAAATGCCCAGGAGAAAAGGAGGCAAAGAACAAGAGTGTTAATGAAGAGAGCAACAAAGCAAATATGAAATGAAACATTAGAGTCACTGTGGTGGGGGGGAATCACTTTGCCTTCTGCTTGGCAGGACAGAAAGTATTTCAGCAGAGTCTTGAGTTGCAGCTGCAGGAGCAGGTGCAGGGCAGACAAGAGCCTGCACTGAAGCCGAAGGCAGGAAGGAAATTGAATTTTCCCAACTTCCAAAAGCGAGAGAGAGAGAGAGAGAGAGAGAATGGCGGTGAAAAAGGGAGATGTAGTGGTGGCATTCTCTCCTTCAAGTACTTGATGGACAGAAGAAAGATGGATCACCTTTGGGGCCTATAATGGAAAGTCAGTTGACAAAGGAGAAAGGAATAAACTAAACAAAATGCTCCCCGCAAAATTCCTGTGGATCAGGAGGAGGACTAGATGGTTTCTTACTGATTTTTGAGATACTACAAATGCAGTTTGAGAAGGTCCCCTTCTCAGACACCTGGAGCAGGTCCAAACTGCTGCAAGTGAACCAGCAGAAGAAAACTAGCTCTCTGAAAATGTGAGTAGCATAGGATAGGGGGAAATGTTTCCCCTGTGTGATCAGGAAAGAAAAGAATGAATATTTATGGCAAAGCCATATTTTAATTTTAATTTTCCTTCTTGGAAGATCTAGGCCTTCAGCAAGATTTTCCCAGAATTCAGTATGACCCATAGATTCCCAATTTTGTAGCTTTCGTTGATAGATTCCCAAATTTTATATTCTGGAGCAGAATCCAAGAATGGCTGACCACCATGCTACTAGCTCACCGCAGTAGAAGCAACATTACTTTCATTACTCTACATTACATTACTCTACATTACATTACTCTACTCAACGTTACTCTACATTACAGTAGAAGCAATGTTACTTTCATGCCCTAATGCAGAGACGTAATTAAAAGACTGATTCTGGTTTTCAGGGTGAATTTCTGTGCACAAGGCACACTCTAAGCTGTCACATGTTCCTGTCTTTTCACTTCCTAAGAGATCCACAAAGCAGCTTACAGCAATTAAAATACACATGAGCACAAGCCATAAAACCTTAATATACAATAATCCGAGACCCCTCAACAGTTAAAAAACTGAAATGAGAGGTTAGTGTAAATTTGAGGAACAAAAAAACAATATAGCACAAAGTTCCACTTAAAACATCCAAACAATAAAAATTTTAACCAAATGGGCGAAAGTAAAGCAATTAAGGAGACAAATAGGACCTCCAGGAAGAAGGAATTGCAGAGCTTGGGGATCTGATCAAAAAGGCCCTGCCGTGAATCCATCTATTCCCTAGCCAAATCTCAGAATGGATCTGGAACATGGAGCAGGACCTCAGATGTTAACAGAGAATCCTGTGCATGATTACTCAGAAGAAAGTCTCAGTGTTTTCAGGAAAGCAAGCAGAGGGTTACTCTATCATCCAAACTAGCATAAGGAATAATTGTTGTTCAGTCATTAAAGCGTGTCTGGACCACCAGATCTTCCCATCTTCCACTAACTTCCAAAGTTTGTCCAAATGGTGACACTGGAGGGGGGGGGGGAATAATGGCAAATGTGAATAAGACCTCTATGACATGCGGACATGTCATACACATGACCCACTCACCAGAAAGACATAACTCTCTGATATAACCCTTAGATGACCAACTGGAGCCATTGACTGGCAATTATAATTTATGCAAAATATTCTATTTTTAGATGTTCTAGTTCATTAGAGGGCTAAGTGATGGAATGATCCCTCAGAGTTCTGATGCCAATTAAACCAGGGAGGAAACATCCCTTGCAAAATCTTCTAAACTTATATGCACTCCACTTCCACCAGAACAGAAAATTCAAAAATAGTTCCCAGTTGTTTTCATAGCTTGGACTGAATGGAGGCAAATCTATCTTCTGCCTCCCTAGAACTTGCTGATGCAATCAGCCTGCTTTTTTAAAATTGGAAGCCAGTCATTAATGCAACAAAACTACACTGAGGCAGTTGTATCTGTCTGTTCCCCAAAGCCTGCTAATTAAGGCATCCTGCCTTTAAAATAAATGGAAGACATCTGAGCTGCCTTTTTTATTGGAAACTAGTGAAAAGCGTACCCACATTGAGGGAGTAAAATTCCCCCATACGCCATCCCCCCACTGCACATCAATCCCCGACGAACATCAACCCCCATGTGCATCCACCCCATGTGCAACATCCTCCATGCACAACAACCCCCCATGCACAACAACCTCCCATGCGCAACATCCTCACATACACATCATTCTCCCATGCGCATCATTCCCCCATGCTCAACACCCCCCATGCACATCAAACCCCCAGGTGCATGAGTTCCACATGCACAACATCTCCCCATGCGCAGCTTCCCCATGTGCAACTTTCCCCCATGCATATCAACCTCCAATGCGCAACATCCCCCATGCACATCATTCGCCCAAGTGCATCATTCGCCCATGCTCAACATCCCCCCGTGTGCATCAACCACCACACGCATCATCTCCCTATGTGCATCATCTCCCCATGAGCATCAAACCCCCATGAGCATCATCTCTCTATGCGCAACATCCCCCATGCACATCAACACCCTTGCACAACATCCCCCCATGTCCCCCATGCGCAACAAACCCCATGCACATCATCTCCCCATGCGCAACATCCTCCCATGCGCATCAACCCACCCATGTGTGTCATCCCCCCATGCACATCAACCCCCATCTGCATCAACTCCCAATCACAAAAACAGGCAGGGCAGTGCTGGGCAGAGGGTTGGGGGTGTTTTGGGGGCACTGGGGGCAGTTCAAGGCTGCCACGGTGAAGATCCCCCAACTGCAGCAGTCCTTTGCCAAGGGAAGACTGTGCACAAGCGAGCACAGTCCCCCTATTTGAGCTCTGCCAGAGAGCTGCAGGGCTTCTCCGTGGGCAGAGCTGACTATCCTCAGCTGACCCCAGGAAGTGAAAGTGACTTCCTCAGATCAGCCAAGGATAGTCAGCTCCACCCACGGAGAAGCCCTGCAGCTCTCCAGCAGAGCTCAAAGGATAAGGGAAACTGTGCGCATGTCTTCCCTATGCGAAGGGCTTCCCGCGGCTGGCGGATTTTTGCTGTGGCAGCCTTGAACTGCCCCCCAGTGCCTCCAAAACACCACAGCAGCCCCCAGAGTGCCCCCTGGGCAGCCTCCCAACACCTTCTCAACCCCCAGTGCCCCCAAAATACCCCCAGCCCCCAGATGGCAGCAGTGCCCTGGGGACCCGTCCTTTTCCGGAGCGGCCCGGACAATGGTGGGGGGCCCAGTGTAGGACCCCAAATGTAGGATGCATCCAGGGTAATCCAGACGTATAGGCAGCCTGGGTTTTGCCTCACCTGCTTCACCTGACTGCACATCTCTGTTGGACAGTTAAAGGGATAGTGGAGAATTATGTTTACAAGAGAATACCTGAAGAGGCTGCAAAACAGATCAGCGATGCTCTCTGCAATTCAGCAGAGAGTCTGCAGTAGTTTGTAGTTAAAGAAAAGTGTTGGGTTTTGTGACACAAACAAGAATTTATTTTGTCATCAGTTTCCTGTCATGTTACTTATTAATAAACATTCCTGAATTAATGTAAAACAGTTTTGTTTGTGGAAACTGCCCTGGTTTACAGTGTAACAACGGATAATTGCAAAAGCACGCACAAAACAAACACCAGCAAACGTTGGTAAATAAGTGTCACTCCTTTTGCCTCCTGGGACATATGCCACAAAAATAGGTGGCAGTGGCGTAGCTAGAGGGGGTGGAGCAGTCAGTTTTGGAGGAAAGCGTTCAAGGGCAGGAGCAGGTAGAAGAGCAAAAGGTATGGCTCTGTACAGCTCCATTTTTTTCCTCACTGCCTGGAACAGCTCCAAAGGGAAGGTTTCCCTTGCATACCTCCTTCCAAAACTGACTGCTCCTCTGGGGCAGGAGGCACCAGTGGGTGGTGTATGTCCAAGAAGAACATAGATGGCCACAGGATTTATGAAGAGGGAAGAAAATTTTTTATTACTTCCCATTTGCCTTCTGGTCATCCTTTATCATAGCATGCTGTAGGTACCTTGTTAACTTGGCTGTACTGGCACTGATGATGGCATAGGATTGGGAACCAACAAACCAATCCTAACTTTCCAACGCTGATGCAACCCCAACTTGC
Source organism: Cryptoblepharus egeriae (assembly GCA_030015325.1). Lineage (NCBI taxonomy): Eukaryota > Metazoa > Chordata > Lepidosauria > Squamata > Scincidae > Cryptoblepharus > Cryptoblepharus egeriae. Next base: position 60,953,332 of record JAREYC010000001.1, on the reverse strand, counting down.
ACCAAAGGAGAGACACTTCTGTAATTGCAGCATGAATAAAAGATCATCTATTGAGTCTATCTTGCTGGAATTTGCCAGCTCTGTTGGAAGGGCTGTTTGATCTGTGCAAATGTAACCAGGCCAGCAGAGTGGCTTTGGGATATTTGGGATTGATGTCAGCACTGAGTACCCCAGAGCTGACTATAATTGTAGAGGATGGCCAAAGAAGCTGCTTGGAAGGGTTACAGCTAAAAAAGTAAAGACATTAAAGACATTTGCAGGGGAGAACCAGGGGAGTTGGAGACAAAAAAAGGGGAAATCAAGTTGAACAGGGGAAGAAAAAATGGAGGACCAAGCAAGTGACGAGGTATGAGGATAAGAAATAGCTGGAGTGATGGAGCCAGGACATGGAAGGAACAAGAAGAGAGAGAAAAGATATCTCAAAGAGTTTGGAGAAGGAAGAGGTGGACAACAAGAAGGGGTAGAACAGGCAACCAGAAAGACAAGAGAAAGATGGAGAATGGCAGCAACAACTAAGAGGAGGAAGAACCAAGTTGTTCCCAAACTGGGGCAGGAGCTTCCTTGGAGATCCAATCAGAACCATCTCCCTTCAATGTAACATCAGCTCCTTTGCCTCCACCCTCAAGAATGTGGCCCAGTAGCCCAGCAATCCATATCCCCAAGCCAGGAGGGAGGGCAACTAAGTGTAGGTAGGTCTGGGGAAGAAATTGAAGGCCTTGGAAATTTATACATCCATAGCATGGAATAAACTCCTTACCTGGAAACTAAAGAACTGTGTGGTTTTGTACTTTGAGAGTATAAGGGGTCCCAATTTCTCTAGTGTCTTTGATGATCTTTTTAAATCTTTTAAAATATTGTATTGTTTATTGTACCTGTTCTAACTGTATTGGGCTGTGGGTGGCGCAAGCGGTTAAGTCGCTGTGCCTGTTAACCAGAAGGCCAGGGTTCGAGACCCAGGTCAGCCCCACAAGACAGGGTGAGCTCCTGTCCTTAGTCCAGCTCTGCGATGCCAGTTGGATCCAATCGTATTGGCTCTGCCTTTCCATTGGACTAATTCAGTGGCGTGGAGAGGGGGGATTTGCTGCTTGGGTAACAACCTATCCTCCATAACAATCTAACCCAGGCTTTCGTGCTTCGCATGCAGCGTATGCAGCATCAAGCACAATACCATAGTCTTTCAAGACTGACGGAGGCCTGCTTTTTTTCTAATTGTATATATGTCATATTAGCCACCTTGAGTCCTCTCATGGAGAGAAAGGCAGAATATAAATGAAATCAAATGAAATCAAACGAATGAATGTGGCAGTACCCCTTCTGCAAGAAGGGTGAGAAGGCAGAGCCATGACACCTCCAAGAATATTTTTTTCTCATCCGAAATCAAAACATCCCCAATAAGTTTGATATTAAACACTGCTGTGACTGGTAGCTAGCCAAGCAGTTCTGTAGCAAAGTTCCAGGAACGGCTACTTTCTTCAGCTGCAAAATGGGGACACTTAACTTATGGGAAACTTATGTGGTGTTACTAGGCTTGAAAGGTGACTTACAAACAGAGATCAGCATTATTTCCATCTATGCCGTATCCAAGAGGCTTCTAGTATAGTGTGTAATTCTTAAATCAGATTTTAAGCTTGGCCACCCGAGTTATTTGGCTTACAGCCCACCCCCTGGCTCAGATTCTCTTATCCACATTGGGCAAGGGCTTTTCCACCACCACCCCAAGCTGCATGCTAGATTTTGCCCTTGAGCTGCCATTTGCTAAGGCAGGAGGTACAGTGCTCAACATTCCCATCCTGAGGCACCTCAACAGCTGGGCTCCATCACTCTCCTTTTGCCAAGCTCAGAAGTCTCCATGCTACATTTGCCACATTAAGTAGGTCCCTTCGATTCAAAATACTTTCAGGGCTTTACAGATTCACAGCTGGCTCCTTTCTTTGGCTGTCTGGCTCAGTTGGCATCGGCCTTCCCAACAAAGATCTGGGAGAGACATCTGGACCTTTCTACTGCCAGTACAAGAATTCAGCAAATGTTTCTGCCTGCTGAGGAAGAAAAAATCAGGTGCCCATTTTCAGTCATCTACATAGCATTTACTTTGCACCAAGTATTGACCTTCTTAATCAGTAGTGTCTACTCCAGTATCTCAGGTATCACTGTAAATTTATTCGAATTTGAATAGTAAATAAGTATTTTTTTTCTTCTGGCCCCAGTGCAGAATCATCCTGCCCAAAAGTTTGGATACCCCAAGCTTATAACTAAGTACCTGCTTTTTAATGGAGGGTTTAATGGAAGGCTTGCAGATATGCACCAAACCAGTACATTCACAGATGCAGATGAAGTTATACATTAAAGCCATTAATATCACATTGTGCTATGAACATGTTGAGAGGAGAAATGTATAGTGTGCCTGTGCATCCATGAGAGCTTTCCTGCAAGTCTACTAAGAGCACACTGCATCCAAGAGACTGGAATCGATTCATTACTCTGCAGGGGTTCTTCAGATTTCTCTCTACTCCATTCAACCTTTGGCCTCCCAGAGCCAGGCCACGCTGATAAATTAGCTGTCATCCCAGATAAATGAGGTTCTCCAGGGACAGGGGTTGTCCTGACTTCTGCTTCTGGATGAGAACAGCTTCAGGTTGCTCTGCACCATTAAGCACAAAACTGTAGGGGGGGTCTTAATTTATCACGTGGGAACCCAGGATAATTACTTTTCAGGCATAGATGTGGCTGATACACTCTAAGAGCACCCACAGCGGATATAGATGGGGGAAGCGGAGCTCAGGTTGCATTGACATTCCATTGAAATTGGGATATATAACTATATTCAGAGGTGGGAAAGGAGAGTCGGGTAGAGGTGGGGGAAGCTGGAGGGTTGAGAGTGCCTGCTGCAGGGTGAATGACATGTTAATCTCATAGCCCAGACTAAGTTTTCTCCAGGTGTGTGACTCAACAGCTGAAACTGCTGTCAGTAAATGCAGCAGTCTTGTAATGAGTATACTTGCTATGGGTAGTCAGCACTGGACTCCAGGAGATGTTTCATCTCACAAAAGAACATATGGATCAAATAGCATTGGCTGTAAAGAGATTGGGTAAGGACAGATCACTTGCCTGCCTCTTATATGATTTGAGAAGTCTGGGTTTGACAATCCAGACTTCTTTGGCAAAATTAAGGGCCACAGTTAAGCAAGTTTAATCACAAAAAGGAGGCTTAAAGCGGACCTGAATTGTTTCCTCAAATCTCCTATGTCAGCCTTATTTCTCCCTTTTCAATCATTTTGGAATCAGCTGCTCATGTGGCACAGATTATTCCAAAGGCATTCACCCTCTACAATAACTCCACAAACTATTCACTCCTTTATATTCCTTTCCATTGTATCTTGCTCCTTACTCTGAAGCAGTCCCATCGATCTTAACAGGACTGACTTGTGGATCGGCCGGGCATCTGTTCAGAAAGGGGTGGGTGGGTAAAACTTCAATCTCATGTTTTGTGCACCTGTGAATTCTACCCATGTTTCCAAGGTTTAATTTGCCATTTGCCCAATATAGCTGGTAAAAATCAACAAGAGAAGGAACATTTGGCAGATGATTCTGCTCATAAACAGTGGAGGCCTGACTTCTTCCTGTTGTGATATCAGAAGCCCCCAGCAACCAATTTTCCAGAAAACAAAAAATATATACAATACACCCTTTTTACAAATACAAGCATTGTTACATAAAGGGGAAGGTTGACTGCAATATGTTCCAATGTAGTCATGGGAGAGAATTTGAAGAACACCCATCACAATGTTGTTCAAGATTTCACTGGCAAAGCATTTAGAAACGTTTGTGTTTTTTTCCATATTACCAGCTATAACAAATCTGTTCTTCATAAATAGTTTAATCCTAGAGGAAACCGATTACATTTTTATGGGATTGAAACAAATTTCTTTCTGCCAATACTTAATGTTTAATATTTACAATAAAAACCAAGGATTAAATATCAGAATGATTGTATCCACATTTTGAGGTATTGAAGCAGGGCAGTGCAATATATTGCCAAAGCAATGGGGCTTGCATATAAAATGCTTACAGCATGGGTTGTTGTTCCCCCTCTACAGAGGGCAGAGTGATAAAAAAATCTAAAATTTAAGAGGTACTTACTAAAAACTGTAATATTCAAGCTCTGTACTTTCTCCAAATATCCCAATGTGGCATTCATAGGTTCCTGTGTAGATCTGCTTAGCTACTTCAGTAAAACTACCTTCAGTCTAACTACTTGTTTTTTTGAGTTTTATTTACAAAATTTACCCGTCATTACTGGAGTAAGATTTGAAGAATTTGTGGGCCCCAGACATGGATGGGCAGTGGTGGGCACCGGTTGGCACTGGAGACTGGCACCAAGCAGTGGATACCATTGGGCACCATTGAGCACCATCAGGCACTGGGCACTAGAGGGCATTGCACATCCCTACTGGACGGCAGTGAACACCAGGGGGCACTAGGCAACTTACTGGGCACAAGGCACAACCATGCAGTGGGCAGTGGGGACTAGAGAAAAGCGGGCACCAGTTGGATCTGGACAGCACCAGGCATAAAGCACCTCTGTGCAGTGGAATTTTTCTGTGTCCAGTAGTGAGGGCTGACTATAGGTCTGGAACCTGGAGGAGTATGTGCAGTACCAGTTCCCTCTTTGTTCTGTCCCCCCTAATTCTGTCTGAATAGATCATTCCACTCCCCTTTGGATGACCCCCTCCTTTCCTTTGCCAGGCAGAGCTAAGGAACTTAGGTGTTCCTCAAAAACTTGATCGTCTGCCTGGGCAGAAAGTTGTATATCTCCACTACACCCCCTTAGGGGTTTAATTTCTAAAAATCTATTCTTGGTGGGTGCTCACTTCATGGAAGAAATATGCTCCCCAAATTTCATGCTTCTTGGTGTAGGGGTTGGGACTGGGCGTTAATGAGTCAGCGATTCTTCCATGTTAAGTATAGGGATAAAAACACATTGCACCCTTTTCTTCCACTATTGGTTTGAATTTCTAAAAATCAGTTCTTAGTAGGTGCCTACATGACTGAAGAAATATCCCCTCCAAATTTAATGCTTCTAGGTCTGGTGGTTTTGGCTGGGCGTTGATACATCAAGGGAGCAAGGAGAGCACAATAAAGCAGTCCTGGAAGCTCCCACTTCCTGACCTCTGTTTTATCTTTAAGCACAGACCATGTTGCTGAAGACAGGAGGACCAGAGAACTGTCATACATGTTCTGTCCTTCCCTTCTGTGTAATATTTATATTGTTGGAAAGCCTCTGCCTCTGGTAAGGGAGGAGGCAGAATCATGCTACAATTATTATTTTAAAAGGGGTTTTTTTGCCTCTTTGTAATCCTTGCCACATGGATGTCAATCAGGCAGAAAAGGGCCTATCTCAGCAGAAAGGTGAGTGAACAGCATTGTGGGTGTATCCCAATTAGTCCCACAGTCTGTGACTAAACAGGCCCGCAGGCTATGATTATGACTTCTCTCCTTCTTTTCATGGCCTGAATCCCTCCCTTCCCCCTTAAACCGTGCAGCCTCGATGTCTCGCTCATCCAAAGATTGCACAGTACGCAATTCTCTTCTTTACCACAAAGCTGGTCATCTCATAATTAAGGCTGACAGCATCCATCTCCCACCCTTCTCACCCTCTCCCCACTCACCCTTTCTCTCTCCCTGCAGAACACACACACCTGCTGAATCCTGTTCAGTTCAAGTTGCTGGTCATCATAAATGACATGCATCAAGTACCTACAGCCTGGGGTTGCAGTCTGAGGAATTGACAATTTCAAGAGATGAAATCTGAAATTGACATACAGCACAATCCTAGCGTAGCACAATCCAACACATGGTGTTTGATGGGACTTACTCCAAAGAAAATGTTATTGGACTGCAGCCTAACGCTGCACCCAATGCCATCATAGATACAAGCATCTTCCCATTAATTGGATGGGTTAGGGACTAGAGCACCGTCCAAAAGTGAAAACTGTTGAAAAGTGGAACCCCAACTTTTTCAGCTTGCAAATGAAAAAGACATAAGTATCACTTGCAGAAGCCTAAATAACACAGATTAATTAACACAGAGTCAAAATACACAACAAATTACAGTAAAATGAACAAAGGCGTGTGTGGGCAATGTATATCTTAGGTATCTGAATGATGGTTATTTACTGAAGTCATAAGGAAACACCAAAAACAGTTCGCTCACCATATCATCTGCAAATCAACATCAAGCAAGACAATTTTAGTTGTTAGACCAGCAGAGGGAGGTTAAAAGAGTGAAGCATGTGTTGAATGAATGAATCCTGGGTATAATTGAAAGATGTTGAAAGAGCAGAACCATCAGAAAGTGGGAGATGCCTATACCATGCACAGGTGCCATGCATAGATAGGGACTGAGCATTTGGGGTGGGTGGAGGTCATAAAACACATATACTTTTCTTAACAGACTATATGGACTATGTGCTAACGTGGCAAAAAAAATTTCAGCAGTTTGTATCCTGTGATCCCAAAATCTTGATCCCAAAATAAAATTATTTATTTAGGGATGCTAGCAGTGCATGGAAGCAGAATCCATTGGAATAAGTGGGGGGGGGGGGCTGATTTACCATATGCACTCCTTAAGTGGGTATTGGCTGAGGAAGGGGTAGCATTTCTCAAACATTCAAGTTATCATGAACAAGGTGACCATATGTACTATTTTTTCCAGGACATGTCCTTTTGTGTCCTGGTTTAAAAAAATCTTCATTGTCCTCTGTTTCCTTGTGAGCAGACAGCATTTAGCCTCTTTGGAATTAATAAATTGGGGCTGCAATCCTAAAGACACTTTCCTGAGAATAAGATCCAATGAACACAATGTGGCTTACTTTTGAGTAGACGTGGTTAAGATTGTACTCTATATGTAATAAATTATATATAATAGTTTTAAATTTAATAATAATATAGAGTTTAAATTAACCACATGACTGTAATATATATGGGTGTTTTTAGCTTGTGGGTGGCACAAGTGGTTAAGACGCTGTGCCTGTTAACCAGCAGGCCAGGGTTCGAGACCCGGGTCGGCCCCACAAGACAGAGTGAGCTCCTGTCCTTAGCCCAGCTCTGCGACGCCAGCTGGATCCAATCGTATTGGCTCTGCCTTTCCATTGGACTAATTCAGTGGTGTGGAGAGGGGGGATTTGCTGCTTGGGTAACAGCCTATCCTCCATAACAATCCAACCCAGGCTTTCGTGCTTTGCATGCAGCGTATGCAGCGCTGAGCATGATACATAGTCTTTCAAGACTGACGGAGGCCTGCTTTTTTTAGCTTTAATATTGTCATGTCCTACACTTTTCTTGGGTGCCCAATATTATGGGGAGACGTTGCTCTCTCTTTTTTGTTTATGACATATGGTCACTCTGATCATGGGTAGCATTTCACATGGACATCATGTACTCTTTTTTCCCCTAATTTTTCTCTCCACTGGCCCCAAGATTTCCAAGAAACTGAGTAATGTACCATGCTACTAGTGGTGATAAGAAAACAGAGTGTGATTGTTATCTCAACAAACTTCTCTTTGAAATACTATTTTCTGCACCATTTTAAGGTTTCATTTGATCTTCTCAAATCCACATCATGTGTTTTTTTCCCCTCTTTTTTTTTTTAAAAAAAGCCACAAAATGTGTTTTATAGATAAGATCCTACCTTCAGGTCTGAGCAATTTAACAACCGCATCACCACTGTACTTTTAAAATCTTATTTTCCTTTGGAGTTTGAAACAAATGTTCAAAGTAAAGTTTGAAGGGGTGTATGCACAAGATTTGTGGGGTGAGATTCAAAGTATGTTTGATTTCCAGATGCAAAGAGTCAAAATTATTTTTAAAAAGTGGGATGTGCCTCATAAAAAGGCCTATGTTCATACAGCTCCAGGTGTTGGATCAGGCCAAGGAATCAGATATTCAGCACATGCACTCATATGCAGGGTTCCCTATCTGGGTTATTTCAGCAATTCCTTTGGCTTTCAATGCCATCTGTATGCTAATGACACCCAACTCCACTTCTCTATTCCAGAACTTTCTCTTTCCATCCAATCCTTAACCTCTGCCAGAAACATCTGCTTGGATGCAATGGTATTTTCAAGGTGGTATTTTCATCCACTTGGGGCCACATTTTTGAATCCTAATTTTTACCCTCTCTGAAGCTTTATATCTAAATCATGTCAAGAATATCAACTTTTTGACTCTCCCCATCAACAATTTTTCAAACAGCTTTGGAAAAGAGAGGGCAAGGAAGGTGTGGGGAAGTCTGGACAGATTAGGCCTGGGATGGCAGGGGGATAAGAGGTTGTGCTGCACATTGAATCCCAAATGCCCATGCCTTATCCCCCTCACAGAGCAATATGGACTTACACCAGAGATATTATTGGCACAAGTATGAACTGTCCACAGAGGAGGCTTACATAGGGACCTTACCCTGAAGAGACCTCCAGCAGCCAGGATATAGTGGAGGCCACGTCAATGTTGCTGCAACACTACACATGAGTTTAGGCAGGATTGGGCTGCTAATGATTTCAGTGTGGGTTTACTCCCAGTAAATAGGACTGCAGCCTGACACCCCAGAGAGAGAGAGACTATGAGCACAATCCTAACCATGTCTAATCAAAAGGAAGCCCCATTGTATTTAATGGGTCTTACTCCCAAAAAGTGTCTTTAAGATTGCAGCCTTACTCCCAAATCCAGAGCAACTAAGGGAGCATGTAAGAGATTTTACATGCACCCGTAGTTACTGCACCACCTAGTGAAAACCTATGGGAAATTCTTATTGGAATCCAGAATAAGTTCTTCTTACACTGGAGCAAGGATTCCCCATAGTTACTCTGGATTTTGCCATAAGTGTGCAATCATAACCAATTTAGACCAGCACAACTCACCCATCTCATCATTCCCACAGTGATGTGGGGGACACATGTCTATGCACTGTTCTAACTCCCAAGAGTGGTGCACGAGTGCCGTATGGACTTTTGCAATACCCCCAGGCCAGCATGGGACTTGTGCCAGCCTCACCAGGATTTAGAGTTGCACTGTGGCAGTGAGAAAACACAATACTGAGCTGGGTGGACACATGGCAGGATCCAGAAGACAATTTCACGTATGACTCAGCACTTCCATTGCTAACAAACTCTACATGTATGCCTCTTGATTTTCAGCTTTTCAGCTCTGAGAGACACCTAATGGAGAAATGCATTTGTTTCCTTAGGAGATTTTTCTTATTCAAAGTATGTGTGAGGCAGGAGCACAGAAACACAGAACAGGTAAGGAATGGCTTCTTTTCTTTTAGTGGATCAACAGCACACTCTAGAGGTTGCATTTGGACTGAAAGTGCTTCATTGCTCCTTCCAGTAAATGAGGTGAAATCGTGCAGTATTACGAGAGTGTTAGGTGAAGTATAGTTTTAAGTGCAGATCAGAAAATAGTTACCTAACATTCGTATGTTTTGCTTCAATTCCCAAACAAGGGCTGAGATTCAAATAATTTCCTCCTGATCCCCATCTTCATCCTCTCACAGCTGCACCATGAGCCATTTCTTCAACAAGCCATTACTAAAGAAAGACCACGAAATAGGAAAGTTGATTTACTATTTGTCGTCATACAAATCAAGGGCAGATAACTCCAAATTTGGATCTAGATCTTGGATAGAATCCCGTTCCTTTGTAATGTCAGCCAGCCAGCCTTCCCTACCAGTTCAACATACTTCTCAAACAAACCTAGAACCCAATCCTATCCCACTTTCCAGCACCAGGAAGACAAATTGACCAGAAATGCGTGGAGGTCTCAGAAAAAAAGGTGGGGCTTACTGGCAAGCCAGAAAAAAACACTGCATCCCTCTCTGTGTTTTGGGCATTTCCCGGTCCCCATTTTTATCTTTACATGCAGCAACAGCAGTACGCACTGGGAACCTGGAGAGGTGGAACCAGGAGGAGGTCTCTCCCCCACCTTCTGGTTGACCAGCAGGCCAGCCACGCAGGCCGCCTTGCCCACACTTCACCCCTTTGCCCCCGCGGCTGCCCTCCCACCAGACCTCCCTACTGCCCCCACCAGTCTCTGAGGCCTCTGAAGGCCAGTTGCAGCCTTCGGAGGCCCCCCCAACACCAGCCTACCAGTCCCTGCCTCCTCCCACCGCTCCCCTAGGCCTCTAAAGGCTGACTGTAGTCTTTGGGAAAAAATCCCACCAGTCCCTTAGGCCTCCAGTCTGGAGACCCTCCACAACCTTCCATTGCTGCTGGATACTCACCCAGGTAAGTGCCTCCCACTTACCTACCTTTCGTCCCTTCCCCACTTACCTCTCCCACCCTCACTCCCACCTCCTTTGCCTTTTCTACTTATCTCTCCCACTTCATTCGCCTTTTCTACTTATCTCTCCCACCCCCATCTACTTCCCTACTAACCTCTCCCACCCCCTTCCCCTTGCATGGGTTGTGTTGCTGCAAGCTGCTTTGAGGGTGTCTTACATGTCTGGGTCAGAATCATGCATGTTAAAAGTTTTTCAGTTTTAAAAGTGTTGAAATTAAGTACAGGAAAGCAATATGAGTATTTTTGCTTTATTTTAACATGTCCTACATTTGTCCTACATTTTTGGGGGTGCCCTGCTTTTTTAACTGGGTGGGAATTTTGGCTTGGAGGACTGGAATTTTGGGGACCTTGGGGGGGATTTTGGGTTCGACATCTAGTCACCCTGTCCAGCACTAACCTACCCATACCAATAAAGTGTGTGCTACATTGCGGGGGGGGAGTAATCATGGAGGCCTCCAACAATAAGCACTGGAAAATTGGATAGGATTTGGTCTTTCTGCCTTCATCCTTAAATGGTGTGATTGCTTCCTGGAACTGGTGGTTATCCATGTCCCATTCAATAGAATTGCTTTCAATGTACAGATCAGTTGTACACTCACTGATCTGTACATTCACCTGGGAGGATTTGATGAAGTAAGTACAACTCCCATGTAACCTGGAAAGGAATGACATGAATGACAGAGAAAATAGGAATGGGGGAGGTTGTGCACTGAACTTGCAAGAGATTGGAGGCTCATAGGATGGATGGAGGCTCACACTGTGTCACAGTGTCCATCAAGAGCTTACACTGGCACAGAATCTGATTTTTTTAATATAGACCACTCTGTCCTTGAATGGCTGGGTGGATGGACATTAACATCTGATTTACCACTAGTCCATATATTTGCCATATGCTAAATAAACAAATAGATTTCCCATTGAGTGAATGTTACCTTGTGCTCTCTAATGTGAGTTTCACTGATATGACGCTGTGGATGTGGCTGGCAACCTGCTCATGAACAAGCAAGCCTGCCATTGCTGTACTTAAGCACATGTCATTTGAATACTCCTAGCAGAGAGGTTGTTTCCCCCCCCCCCCAAATGAGACTGTCCGAGGAAAACTGGGACATCCAGTCACCCTTAGACTTTATTTTGGTATGAGTGAATGGGTGTTTTGTCTTCCAGTAATGCTTTTGTAATCCAGAATGTAAAGTATATGGTTAGATTTTTCCTTTTTGCTGAGATTTTGACAACAGAGCCTTTCACATGATAGGAACAATGATGACATGTTAATTCAAAACATGTATTTGGTCTTTTCAAGAGTGCGTCATGTCTTCTTCTTTCTGATGTTCCCAAGCTAGAACTTCCTGTGGTCTCCATGTCTGGCTGTATTAATAGCTCTTCACTTCATTAACTACATGCAGACCAGTGTGGCAAAGAGTGCCTTGACAATGTGACTGTAGCCATTTGAGAAGAAGACAATATTCTTGGGGCTTGTTCTTCCACATGAAAAGCAGACCCAGTGGGACCACCCAGTTCAGAACGAAGGAAGGAATAAAAATCAAGAAGATGAAACTGAGTTTTTTTTATGCTATCAAACCATAGAGCTGTCTTCTGGCCATAAATACGTTTTCAATGAAGTGGGATCCTGCAATGTTGTGAGCATTCAGTCTTGCCTTTACCACTATGATCTGTGCAGGACTCTGATTCATTTACAGTGGATGCATAATAGACAAGGTGTCCTCTCCAAATCAAGATTTAACTTTGCTGTGAATTTCTTTCCTGGTTTTCTGGCCATTTGAAAAGTTGAAGACTTCATTTGCTATACATATTAGAAGTCATCATCAGAGGCAAATTTTCCTATTGTTTTTCCTATTGTTAAATCTGAAAAACAAATGTACAACCTTTCGTTTATGATCTTTTTCCAATTGTAACATTTGTACCATAGTCAGGCATTAGATGTGTGAGCAAGTATGGTGATATCTCACAAAATGTGGGGGAACCATTCTGGAAGAATGACTGGTCCCAGTGGCTAGAACAGCTGTCAATTATGTTAGGAGTATAAATCAGCGCTAATTAAAGCTTATCAGATGTAATGTTTATTTGATCTCCCAATTTAAATACGTTCTGATACTTCACATATAGCTGTAGCTGTTTGCATATCAGTAGAAAGAAAACTAATCTCCAAATGGATGCAGATATTTAACAATCATCCAGCCCCCTTCAAAACATGAGTGCCAAATTTCCACGTCTTTGTACATTTGTATAGAGATGTTTTGGGGATGTTGGCTTCATAGCGAATGGCCAAATTCCAGCCTCCGTTTTATGTTTAAACCACTTTGTTGTTTCATTTGGAAGCAAATGTTGATACCACAAACACAACATTAACAAATTTAAAGGTACGGGATCTCTGAATTTAAAAGTTTAGACACTCCAGTTCTAAAGGGACTAGGCTGCAGCAAAGCACTAGAAAATATAGACTGACCACAATGCCATCATTAGCCCAGAATGACCTATCTTCCAATTCGTACTACATAACCTTGAGCATTTTGTTATTGTGTCCATGTCTTGTTAATCAAGCAGAGGGTTGATTAACATGATTAACTATCCCATAGTCCCCTGGGGAAGAAAAAGTTGAGGGGCTGAATCATCTGCGTCAATGAAGAAGATTGAGGGTTCTATTTCCATGGTCAAATGGGGCAGATTGTTGGGCTGCATCGTCCATTTCAGTCAAGCAGGCTGACATTTCTCTTCCCATAGTGCTCTGGTAGTTAATGAGAGCCATTTTTAAACTGGTGAATGATGTTATATTGTACCTCTGCAAGCGACAGCTGTGGGCTGTTACTATTACCATATAAATATCATGTAGTTTAATCACTGAACTCTACTACATATGCTCCATACCAAACAAACACTCTAGCTCACTTTTCCTTAGCCATCAATATAACCCAAAAGTAATAGTTTCTTTAGATGAAGAAGGCAAGAGAAGGAATTTTTACAAGTGAGCATAGAGGCTTCATTGTCCAGAAGTCAGGAAGCATGGCTTTCCGAAAGGAATTTCAAATGATACATGGTCTTGGACATGTAGTACGTTGTTTTTCCGTGAAACTATAGACACATTTGCAAATTATAAGCCATTTCCTGACTATGTTGCAGCTCTTGAAGTACCAATTAAAATCTCCTTTCCTGAGAAATGGAAATGTCCGCCTGAACTTCACTGGTGGGTGGAAGGAATCCAGGTGGTAGCCCTGCAAAGATACCTCTCGCTGTTGCCACAGAGTGACGCAAACTTGGCAAGTCCTGTGAAAGTGATGTTTTTCAGGTGTTTTAGAACACTTGGCTGGAACCAAGAATTCTTCTGCCTGTTACATTTTCTCAGGGTGCTATCAAGACACCCACTTAAGCACCTCGGCTGTTCAGCCTCGGAAGGACCAAGAAATGTTTCAGTCAAGGATAGCCAAGGGGAACAAGAAACATTATTGTGACTGTAGGCTTCTACCACTAATAACTCGTAGATATGGAGGCCAATGAAATGCTCCTTTGTAAGACAAGGGAATATTCTGTATGAACCTGGTGCCCAGTGGCCTAGTAGTGGAGAAACTGGATAAAACTGAGACACATATGAGAGAACCTATGAGACTAAAACCTATGAAAGATACCACTCATAACTAATCGCTTACCAATGCTATTTTTCATCAATTCAGCACAAGTTACATCCACTGGTCACCAGTCATCAGGGTAAGCCTCCACATCCCTGAAAGGTCTACATGGAGCTGTGTCAGACCTTTGGCTAGCACAATTCCTAATGGACCTGGAGGTGTGGATTAAGGCCAGGAAGGGAGCTTGATTGGGAGCTGCCAATAGATAGATAGATCCACTCCCACCAATAAAAGGCACCCTTGACATATCCCTCTCACTTCTGGTCCCCAACCTCATATTTGCGTTCTCTCACACTCACACACACACTCACTCACACAGACAGACAGAGTCTATGTTCTACACAAACCTATAGGCACTTGGGATTGCTGATGCTGTGAAGCCACATTTCCTGTTGGGTGCTGAGTTGTATGTAGCATTTTGCATGTAGCATTTTGAGCAACATTTTTGCAAGGCTGCTGTGCCCTGTTCCACCCACTCCCTCCCAGATTCACTCAACCAACCCAATCCACCCTCTTCGACTGTCCTATTTCACCTTCTACATCAACGTACGGGCTCTAGAGGGTCTCCATCTGTCTATTGGTGTGCATAGGAAGGTTCTAGTCCTTCCCATTGCTTTATGCCAGAGCATGTTTTACGCCAGAGCTGGCGGAGTGTACATTCTACTGTGTGCATTCTACAGCCTATTGGACTGTAATAACCTTCAATTATTTGAGGATTTTTAAAAATGCCATTTCCCTTTTTTAAAATAGATCCATTTTAAAATACTGCAAACCATTCTGGAAATTTGGAGTGAAATTAGCTAGATCTTTAATCAGTTTTGGAGCAAAAATAACTGGCAGGAGAAGAAGACACTGTCACGAAGAAATTTGAAATTGATGTGGTTGTTGTTGCTTTGGGTTACGGGGAGTGTCATGAGTAATTCCTGCACTTCAAAATGTAGCACGACATATCTGAATAGGACAGATTGACATCCATATAGTTCATCTCAGAACCTGCTTATTAGCAAAGCCAAGAACTGCAACCACCCATGATCCATGTTTATAATGCAAATGGTTTTTGAAAGCTTCCATTGATGGGGATGTGTAGCTTTCCTTGGCATGGCAAGACAAGCTGTTGCCAAGGCAGTGTGTGGTTAGAAAACTTTCCTGATATTATAAGCCAGGGCAATCCTCTCACACTGTATCCGTTGGTGCAAAGCAAACATTTTTTGTTGTCCAATGCAAGTCTCAACACTTGCCTATGATTGCCTGTAACAATTTTTTACCAAACGGAGGAATCTACCTGGTATTATTAGAAGTCAAGGAGTCAAACTGAAGCTAAACCCATACCCAAAAATCAGTTCAGAGAGATTTTTCCATAAATCATAATTTTTTATTTGTGACTCCCACACCTTGCCTTTATCACACCAGCAGTTGCTTCAGCTTTTTCTCTAAAGTGTGCCAACTTTCCCTTTTTTCCTCTGCTCCTATGATTGTACTGTCTGCCTTGCTCCTTTCTTAAAGCATAAAGTAGCAATGTGTATATCATTATCTCAACATGTGCTGACTACTTCCTGTGTCCTGATTTCCACCCTCAAAGCTGTGTTGGCCACATGGATAAGCTACTTGCATTTCTCTGAAACTGGAATCCTGCACATGGTCTCATTTCCTGCAAATCTCAGCTTTCTTTTCTGAAAGAAATGAATAATTGATTAGCAAGCCCTTACTTTGGAAAAAATAATGTTGAATATATGCAAATGATAGTTGTTGATATTGCAAAAATCAGTTTAGAATTAGAAGATTCTTCCTTAGAAACAGGGTGCCCATGTCTTGCACAATTACTCATCCTCTAATGCTTAGGTTGCAGTCCTAAACTCTAGTTAGGCTGGCATAAGCACTGGTACGAGTCCTGTGCTGGCCTGGGTGGGTCAGAAAAGTGCCACAAGACACTTCTGCACCACTCCTGGGGTAGGGTTAGGCTAGGGCACAAACTGTACTTGCTTCGCTACATCACTATGGGAATTGGAAGACTGATGAGTTGTGCTGGTTTAGGATTGCACCATTACTTAGGGCACAATCCAGAAGTGCACTTGGGTTACCCTATCTATCACTGGGCTGACCCAACTGCAAGTTGGGCCACCCTAGTTATTCTGGAAAAGGCTTGGGGCAGCCTAAGGCAACATAGGCTGCCGCAATTCAGGTGGACCTGGGCTGCCCTAGGTGGGGTAGCCTAGGCAGCTTAGCAGAGGCATGTTGAGGGCATGTATAGCATGGCCTACAGCAGAGCAGTAACACTGTATCCAGTAACACTGTTTCCAGGGCAGAAATGCCCTCTTCCAGCTCCTCAGAGTCATACCACCTCAGGAGCAGGTATAGTAATGAGTAAACCCAGAGAGGTCCATGATAAGGCAGAATAAGAATGGCAGTGTGTCATGCCCCTCACTTTCATCTCCCACAGATACCTCTATTTCAGAACCACTATCCTTCCTCTCAGCCATCCTCCCTTTCGACTGGACGTCTCCCAGGATGAACCACAGACACAGGTGAGATAAGTTCAAAACAGCAGCTTTATCAACTTGGAGGGGTCTTCGGGATGAAGGGGTTCTTAGGGTGTGGGTAGTACAGACAAGCTTGGGGTTCAGAAGGTATTAAGGGTTAGTTTACATTAAGTATATTCACAACAACCGTCCCCAACAGCTCCCACTTTTATACGCCTTGCCTCTTAGATG
Organism: Cryptoblepharus egeriae; assembly: GCA_030015325.1. NCBI lineage: Eukaryota > Metazoa > Chordata > Lepidosauria > Squamata > Scincidae > Cryptoblepharus > Cryptoblepharus egeriae. Next base: position 60,936,654 of record JAREYC010000001.1, on the reverse strand, counting down.
TTTCACCTCCTTCTCTCCCTCTTTCTTTTACAGGTATTCCGTCACCGCAGCTGTCCAGGTAAGTAACTCCAACAAGGACTCAACTACGTCCCTTCACTGTTAAGTCAACACAACTCAACTAGTAACTCTCATTCACTATTGTCCTTTTCTTTTGCAGGTGCATCGCGAGGATAGGCTTTTGGACAGCGCCAGCGCTGGATCGTCCTCTTCCTTCCACTCCACTCATCCAACTGCCTTCCCAGCACCTCTACCTCCCTTATATACACCTCCCACTCCCCCTCCCTTTCCTTTCCTCTTTTGGGCTCCTCAGTGGTCCGGCAGAGCAGGAGACACCGGGATTGGCTCTTGAAGTGATGGGTGGCCCCGGATAGACTCCCTTGCGCCCCGCACAATAAAGGCACAGGAGATCCCAATAGGAGTCGGACCAGTATACTCTGTCCACGGCCGTTGACTCTAACACCTTATCCCAGGGTGGTCTTGTCTCACTTGCACCCCAGCCATTCCTTCCTCGGGGTTCCGGGCAGCACCACCACACAGTGTTGACCAAAAATCTGAGTTCTTAGCCAGCCTACCTGCAACCCCTGCCTCTCAACCTCAGGATATGGCATAACTACTGCAGCCCACTAACCTGGGAATGCAGCAGGCCACTCCATGAAGCCTCTTGTTTTCTCTGTAGACAGTACTGGCATCTTATCAGGGACTCCTTATAAGACAGGCACTACAGCTGTTCCTTGTTCAATGTGATCTGAGGGGGTCTCCTCAGGAGCAAGCCCTCCCCAGGTGTCACTGACTTGGTGCCTACTGAGCATGCCCTGGAGCAGCTAGGGCAGCCCAGGCTTCCTGACTCTCTTGATGCAGCATAACTTTCTCCTCTGGATTCAGAATAGTTCGCGCAGCCCAGCTAGGTCTCTCCTCACTGCCCTCACTCTGGATTGTGCCCTTACTTACTTAAGTATTTGTATCCTACCTCTTTTCCCACACTAAAGAAAACTCACATAGGCCTATAGTGCAATCTTACACAAAAGTCCCACTGTGTTCGGTGAGGCTTACTCCCAGGAAATTTGCAGAAGATTGCAACCTTCTGCTGCATCTTCAGCAGCAGGATCTTCTGCAACCCTGTTGTATCTTCAGATATACTGATGCAATGAAAGCCCTGCCAATGTAGAGGCCAGGGCTTATTGTGATATGATGAGCATTGTGCTGGCACGCATGGGACATTGGCCCAGCATCTAAATAAGATTGATCAGGACCTTTTTCTCCCCTTCTTCATCCTCTACCCCTGTACGTGTTCCATCTTCTTCTTTGCTTTCTACCATCTACCTTTCTAAAATAAAATATTCCAAATTCAGCCAAAGCTCAATAATCAAAATCAGGATATATCATGACGATTAAGCTGACAGATATAGAAACCAGTACAATCTGGCTTGGCTTTGCACATAATCTGGGGAGAGTGAGTGGAGGAGGGAGGGAGATAATTCAGACAAAGTGGCCTAGCTATATACAAAACAAGATTGGAGCTGCCTGCGTCTCAGGCCCAGGCAAGGGGAATTCACTCAATGGGTCTACTACAATCTGTGCCACCTAAACTGAAAAAGGTCAGGTCGGCTACTCCTATAGCTTGTGCACTGCAGGCATTTTGAAGTTAACAGCCATTCCTCTCACATTGCAGGTACAGTTGCCACCTGATAGACTTGGGGCCTTTAACAGTTAACAGAACAAGTAAAAAGTTCCCCGGATGGGAAAGCTGTAATTATTGCATTGCTGGCTGACATGGAACTGTTGTAATAGATGAAAAGTGGCTCATTTTGGAAAATACAAATACATATGGTTTAGTTTTATCAAAGAACAAATCAGCAAGACAGCACTGAAGAGGTTAAACGGCACACTGCGGTTTCTGCCCAGACTTGAAATCCAGTTCCCTAAAGCCTTTTGCTGCAGGTATATCTCTTTGGGCTGCCTGCTTTCACTGAAAGCGCTGAGTCGGCAGAAGTACATCTTGCTGCTTGATGAGAGTGAGGGCATGTTAAAAGGAACATGCTGCTGAATCCGGTTTCACTGTGTTTTCTACAAATGAATGAAACAAGATCACTATCAGTAATATAGTACTTTCAAACACGCTCTCAGCACAAAACTCATGCACTTGCATAATCTGTAGGCTTTCTGTTTGACTTTCTGGAATTCCACTTATTGGCCTCCCCTAGGGTGAACAGACCTTAGATTTTCAGCCATATATTCAAGCATTAGATGGGCATCTCAGACTCTCCAGCTAGTCTACTAGACCTTGGGTTTTGTAGGGCCCCAAATTTCCTGACACCGGAGAAGGGATGCTTAGCACTGCCTTCCCTTATCAGATGATGGGCCAGCTTCTGCTTCTACCATTCTCCAATGCAGAGATTCAGAATTTTATCAGGGGATACACATTTTCTCTGGGGCTTCTTCCCAAAGGGAGAGAGGGGAGGATGGTGGGGGAGAATGAGTTGGGGGAGGATGGTGACGAGGACAGCAGAATAGGGACAGGGAGGGGCAAAAATTGTTGTGGAAGGTGGTGACATTCAGAAACATTTTTGGAACCTAGGTATATCTGCTGGTATCCCCAACTTCCACACATTCAGTGCTTCTGTATGCACAGACCCAATGAACACATGAAAAAGTTGGAGAGCAAAGATAAGGAAGCTCAATCCCACTTTTTCAGTCAATGACTTCAGGCTTTAAGGGACTTATTGCAAACTCCATTCAGGCAAAATTAGATCCATCATATTTAAGCCATTCCCAAAATGCTGCCAGATTCACATTGTGTTTGGCATTCTTCAAGTGGTGGACAAAGGGACAACACAGAAAGAAAAGCAATCAGGAATTTAAAAGGATTCTAAGTTAACCCAGGCCTAAAAATCCATTGTTCCATAAAACTGCTATGTAAGACTATTCTGCCTAACAAGATCCAAAGTAAACTTTATGGAGTCCTTTCCCTTCAGCAGTTATAAAGACTTCCTTTTGGAATTAGAGAGGTCTGTTTCCATTTGCTCTGATGGTTAATAAAAGTCAGTGCTTTAAACTTTAGACTTTTCTTGAAAGTCTGAAATTGTTTGGAGGCTGGGGTTATTGTTCAGTTGTCAGCTAGCTCTAAAACCACTTTCTCCTTCCAAGGTGCCTTTTGATCACTGCCATCTCCTCTTTTGTCTTCTCTTTGATAGCTTGAAATTACATTTCCATTCTTTACATGCAAATACGCAGTTGCAGACTATAACAGCGAATTCTCTATAGTAACTGATATACAGATACCAAACAAATACAATGATATGTATCCCAGCACTTTTCAACTTTCCACCTTCAGGGAATCTTGCCCAGATCTGCTGAAGAACCCTTGAGAATCAGTAATGAAATTCCTACACATTGTAATAGAAGTGTCTGGTGAATGTCCTTCTCTATGGTACTAGGTTCATGTACTTCTCTATGGTACTATGGTTCATGTACTAGGACTGTTCTGTGCCCTCACTTTACCCCAAAACAATGAGTAAGCACCTAATCCATTTAATGTGCCCTGCAACTTTGGATCAGTAGCAATAGCAAGCTATCTTTCAGAGACACTGAAGTTAGACCCATTCTCATCATGGTAAGAAATCCCTGATGTACTTTTAAGGAACCCAGAATTCCAAGGAACATTATCACTTGGCCAAATCCTACATTAAGGCCAAATTATACATCCCGCTTTAAATACTATTAGTGGTCTCCTGCTGACATTCATGAAATGAATCCTTGATGTAAATTCGATTGCTGCAGTGAGGATAGAAAAGTTTGAGCTCAGCTCTCTTTTCACAAGCTGTTTTTATTACTAAAATCCCCTGCCCCCAAACACAGAGTCAAATTTTCCCCCATAGGTAGGACAGCAGCTTGGGGAGGGCAAACACAGTCCATAGAGAAAAAGGGATAAGCACCACCACCCCGTTATCCAGCATAAAGGATTTTGTGTCATCTCCTATGCTAGATGATTCATTGTGTCTTGTTCACGCACTATCTTTCTTTCACCTCTATCACTATATTTAGATCTTTCTCCATCTGCCAGTCTCTGTGATTGGTCTGTGCCTGAAAGGTAGGAGGATATTGGTTTTCTCTATAAATTAAATTTACAAACTGTTTGTATCCATAAATCTTTCCTGATTCTAAAAGACTCAAAAAGTGCATTAGTTCAACTGTGGTCATTGAGCTCTAATGGCTTTTATTCTATTAAAATCTATAATTCCTGTTAACAGAGCTGAGGGAATCAATCAGTCGCACACACAGCACAGCTGTGTTTTGTTAAGCACTTTACTACAACAAGGAAAGGAGTGCAGCCACTGCTATACACCGACAGAACAAGACAAGAAAATAAACTAATGAAGAAACCAAAGCAGGTTAATAATAATAGAAATAATATAGAAATATATATGGTTAATAATATAGAAACCCTCACAAACTGATAGAGCTCTGTCAGATCATTAAAAGTAATTAAAATGCATAGTATGAAAAGAGGGGAATTGGGTTGAATATGATTTAAGAAATTTTCATTGATTTCAGCTTCAGGAAAGGATGATCAGCACACAGCATCACCTGAAAGCCTGGCTATGACCTGAATGGAAACTGTTCTAGAACGCCTCCTGGTGAACCAATTTTGGGGAAGAATAGGAATTTTGGGAAGATTAGGAAACAGAAGAAAAAATAAAATAAGCAATCAGTACTTTGGGTGTGATAGAGATAATTTGTAAGCTTGCAATTCTGGTTTCAGAGAAGAAACCAGTGTATGTGGTTATTTTGAGTGTTTGGTCTAATCCTGTCCCCTGCCACCAGCACCAAGGTAGCCTGTGTTGGGGGAAATGCAAAGACAAACTGGAGACCTGTAACTATCTATGGGTCTCTTTGGTCATATACCACCTATTTTGATGCTGGATGTCCAAGGTGAGCAAAGGGGTTTCTAAAAAAAAGAGAGAATAAGATTTGACATGTGCCATTGCCATTACATCTAGCCCCTACTCCATACCTCCCACTCCCCCAGGTTCTTCCCTTGGAATTTCACCTCCTTCCAGCTGTTTGCCACACAGACTTCAAAGTTGTTACTAGTAGTGTGACTAGTAACAGTGGTGTGACTTGCTATTAGTACAGAAGTTATGGCTCTAAAGATAACTTTGGGTAGAACCAGTCAAAGCTCTAAAAGCTGCTGGTTTTGCTGACTTGCTTGTGATTGTATATACTGTACCAGGTTAGTTAAACAAATCACAAATATATTGTTTGACAGCAGTACTTGATTTGATGAGCAACATGTTGAGCAGGCCTATTGCCTACAGGTTACAGCAGTGGTTCTCAAACTTGGACATTGTGACGCCCCAGCCTGATGACACTGAGGGACAGAGGAAGGCACTGGTGCAATCATCTGAATAGCATTGCTGTGCACAGTCTTGCCTCAATGCCAACTGCAGCAGTCTCCCAGGGGTTTGAGGAGCCTTTGCTGGCCTCTACAGCACTCCCCACACTGCGGAGATCTAAAAATCATGAGCATGGTCACTTCCAATTTAGCAAATGGAAAACTGGAAGTGATATTGGGATCATGAGTGTCTATACAGCTTGAGGAGCACTGCAGAAGATGGTGCAGGGCTCCTCAATCCACCAGGCTCGGCAGTGGGTGGTGAGAACAGGCAAGCCCCTTGAAATTATACAATCCAGATGATCATGTTGATACAGTGGCTTACAGTGGCTCAAACTAAGAATTTGAGAACTGCTCATTTATAGTAAAGTACTTTCCATCCATAGGGTAAGCTACTTCACACACTGCTTGACAAGTGCACTTGCCTGACATCCACCAATTTTTGCAGTGACAAACATAATGTGTGAATGTCATACAGGATGGACACATGCCAGGGAGTGATAGCCAGTCACAGTTCCATTCAAACTCATGTCCATCAGATGATGCTGTCCTTTGATATACAGTGGTACCTCATATAACAAGTGCCCCACATAAAGAGTGATTCACATAACAAGCACAAATTCCCATTGGGAGTGTGCTCCACATAACAAGCCCGCTTCTCTTAACAAGGCCCAGGCAACTGCCCCCAAGTTGCTCTGCACTGATGCTCCATGCAGAGCCTGTTTTAAAGGGCTGCTGGCCAGCACACTGCTGCCTCTAACTGCTCCCAACTTGGGGACAGTTGCCTGGGGATGCCAGAGGCAGCTGCCCCTAACTGCCCCCAATGCCCCCACCAGCCTACAGCAGCACCAGCCTACAGCAGTAAGCCTCCTATCCTCAATGCAGCCTCCTAACCATGTCTACTCAGAAGTAAGCCCCATTGTGTTCAATAGGGATTACTCCCAGAAAAGTATCTTTGCAGCCTCCTAAGCATGTCTACACAGAAGTAAGCCCCATTGTGTTAAATGGGTCCTACTCCCAGGAAAGTGTCTGTAGGATTGCAGCCTAAATAGACTTCATAGGATCATGGACATTGAATGCATGTTCTGAATTCAATTACAGTGTTTTGTCATCATTTTAACATCCAGTTAATATTTTTATATGAATATTGTTGGTGTTGTAGAACCAATTGTCTGAGTTTCCATTATTTCCCATGGGAAAATCTGCTTCACATAAAGAGCGTTTCACATAACAAGCATGCTTCCGGAATAAATTACACTTGTGATGTGAGGCACCACTGTATACACATAGGGTTGCCATTTTTCCCGAAAAATAGAGACAATCCAAAATTTGGGGGATTGTGTTCACATATTGGCAAATGGGACAGAAGGTCCTGTCCCAATTTTGTGGAAGAGAATTATGGCACCCCTTTATACACATCTTACACTTTATGTTGCTTATCACAAATAGCTTTGCTTATCTCTTTTTTCTGATAACTTCACCAGAAGGACCTACTCAATCCCCGCTCCACAGCACTGAAATGGTTAAGTTGAACAAAGCGTGTCTTGAAAACAGACTGAAAGTGTAACCTTTGCTTCAAAATCATGGCTGTGACTCCAGAACACGCCTTTAATCTTGTAATTACACTCTGCGCTTGCTGTTTACAGTTAAGGAAATATGAGCTTCTCTCCCAGTGGCACCGGTGTTGACCTTAAATTATAGGGTTGGCCTGCCCAAATGGACACTAGCTCTGAGCGACCCACCTCCCTCAGCCCAGTCTCAAGGCTTTGGGTTGAAATCATGCAAGGCTGTGCCTTCCATGGCTTTGCCGAAACCCAACAGGAAGCGATAATTCCTGCAGCAAATGAGCCCCTTGGGAGGAAAGTTTACATACTTGTGTTTGGCTTCAATTCATACTGAGAATGATGGTCAAAAAGAACTTAATTCTCAAACAAATTCTCTAAACTGAAATTTCAAAATGATGTAGATTCCTAGAGAGACGCTGCCATGACTTGGAACTTCCTATTTCCGTGGAAAGATACAACACATCTCAGCCCCTGAACAAGCCACTCCGCCATGGTGTTTCAATGCATGACCCCTCTTGTTTCTTGTATAAAAAGAAGAAAAGTGTGAGGTTATTATATACTCCGAAGAAATATCATATAGAAAAGTTCCTTTAGGCAGAAAAACTTTTGGAGATCAGACCAATACTTTTAAACTTTCTCTAGTTCAGTATTTAAGGAACACAGACTTTTCTGCTGGATGAATTAAGAGTGTATCAAAAACTATGTGCATTGTGGGGGAAGATTGGTGAGCTATAGGGAAACTTATATAAGAAGAGTACTGCTAGATCAGGCAAAGTCTCATCTTGTCCAGTTTCCTATAGTATGTCTCATAGTGGCAATCCAGATGCCTCTGGAAGCACACAAGCTGCATGTAGGATGCGTCCTACATGCATTCTATTGCATTCTTGTACATGCATCCTATTGTCATTCCATTACCATTCCGTTGTTGTGGGAGAGGGCAAAAAATATTGCTCTGTCCACTCTATCTGCCCCTGAAATGTATAACTTTATACATCTCGCTCATGTCTCCCCAGGCAGCTTTTTCTAGTTTGAAGAGCCCCAAATGCTATAGGCCTTCCTCATAAGGGAGGCCCCACTCCAGAAATCATTTTGGTTCTTCTATTCTATTCTATAACTTTATCCAACTTGGAATTTGCAACTACTTCTTGTCTTCCAATATTTATTTTTCTCATTCAAAAATTAAGTTCCTTTCCAAGGAAACCATACAAATCACTTATTGGTCCATCTGCCCCAATATTGTCTACTCATGACTTTGACTGCAATCCTAAAGACACTTTCCTGGGAGTAAGACCCAATGGGGCTTACTTTTGAGTAGATATGCTTAGGATTGTGTTCTAAGTTATACTTTATAAGCAGCTACTCCCCAAAAAATCAGTGGAATCAGTGGCGGGCTTGGAGGGTGGCAGATGCAAAAGTCCCAGTGTGTCCCTGCTGCTGCTGCCGCCACCTGCTGCCCTGATTGCACATCAGAAACATGCCGTGGGCAGGCAAAGGTCTGCATATTGCTGTGCAGAGACTTCTAAGACTTCTAGTGGAATCTTAAAGAGTATTTCCAGTATTTATCAGAAGCCGCTTCTGAAAATAGGAGTAAGAAAGAAGATACCGTATATTCTTCTAGAGCAGGGGTGTCCCAACCCCAGCCTGGGAACCAGATGGGGCCTGCAGGAAACCTCAATGCAGCCCACAGCAAGACCCCTCCATCTGGCCCACAAACAAGCCTTGTAATGTATCTAATACACTCCTATATTTAAATTTATATAAATTTATTCAAATTTGAAATGTAAATAATTTTTCCAGCCCCCAAAGTTTGCCACCCCTGTCCTATTGATACTAGACTTCTCTAGTTGAAAGTAGCTTCAGACCTGTTGGGCAGAGAGATATTTAGTCAACCCAACAATCTGTCAGACCAACTACCAAAGACTTTTGAAATATTAACCACCACAAATATTGTGTTCAGAGTATAAGCTGTTGACACCACTTCAGTGGCACATAAATTTCTGCCTCCCTGTTGCTTTGTATCAATGTTCACCCATGTTCCTCTCCTCGCAAAGATGGTTATGCATCCCACAAGCCATTCTTTGTAACTTAATTCATCCCCAAAGTCTTCTGCAGCGTTGTAAATGTCTCCTGTCCACCATATCAAGCACCAACCATATGGCTTGGAGGTTGCCTTTCCCAGAAGCAGCAATGCCCAAAGGATCACTTCACATCTCAATCTAGTATTTTCCAACCCAAGCATGAGTTTGTATCTTCTCCAGCACCATGTGGTTTTCCAGAAGTTTCTTGTATTATCATTCATACTCTGTGGGATACAATAGCAAATATGTCTGAGTTGGATGAGATGTACAACCACAGACCTGACCACATGGCTATTAAAGTTGCTACTGAGCTCTATGTAAGGGCAAAGTATAATCCAGAGGGCTTGGAGTCAGAAACTTACTTGAATCATTCTGGATTCTCTACCATACTTCTAAAGTTCCCTTTTCACTCTAAAGGAGAACTCACTATTTATATGTTATCTCCTTGTTACTTTGGCTATGATGTGCCCCAACACTACCTATTCAGCACAGTAATTTGGTATAAAACTGGAAGCACTAGAAGGCACCATCTCCATGAAAAAATACAGTATGATTACATGTGAAGATTGTCATGTATGAATTAGGGGTGGGGTGACCATATAAAATGGAAGTTAGAGTGCATCTACTTTTACCATTGCATAAAAGAGAGAATGTACGCAAGGTTAGCTCAACAAAGAAGGGTTTAAAAAGACATTTCCATGACTAGCACTACATATGGGTATATATGTATATAGTGATCATGTGATAATCATGTGATGCCATGTGATAATTTCAGTCATCCTGAAAATTGCCCTGCCCTCTAACTGTGCTTCATACTGCAAAATCTTTGCAATCGCATGTTCAGATTTGCCCCTTACCATGGACAGTGATCAGTGGCGGGATTCAAATAAATTAACAACAGGTTCTATGTCCCATTGTAACCGGTTCTCAGAATGGTTCTCTCCCATTAGCAAAGGGTTCTATAGAACCCATGAGAACTCCCTGAAGCCCACCACTGATAGTGATTTAAATCTACCAGAACAAAAGCTGAAATTCACTGTAAATTCCTATTCCTCAAAAACATTCACTTTGAAAAGATAAATGTTATTTATGCTCATTCTGATTATGGCATATATTGACTGGATGCCATGCCATGATGCAATGCCATCATGGGAAAAGTTGTGGGAATGCAGACTCAGGTTGAGTGTAGAGTCAGCAGACTCCTGTGACTCAAGTTGAGTTACTCTAGGGTGACACTACAAGTCCCCAAGCCAGGAATTTTCAAGTTAAATGACCTCAAATCAACTTTGTCTTGAGTCAACTCAACTACCTTCAACTCAAGTCAAGTGCCCTTGAACTCAGTAAGCTAAGCAAGGATGCCTGTCCAGACACAGGACACTGGCAATGCAATCCTGACTTTAGGCCAGAAAAATGACCCAGCTAAGCTGGCTTAAGTAGGCCATATCCTGAACTCACACTTAGGCCAAATCACAGGGCTAGAAGGCCTATAGCTGGTCTAACTGCTCCGGAAAGGGCAGCAGCACCAGGGCAGCATGCTCACAGGGCTGGTATAGTTGTGTCATATTTCGAGGTGGGCTGGTGCAGCTGTGCTGTATCCTGGGGTTGAGAGGTAGGGGTTGGCCTAGGACTCAGAATGTTTTGCCATCACTTCCAATCTTATTCTGGATTATCATGGATCCCTATGGCTCTACTCAGATTTATTCCTGCTCCTTAGTTGGCTTAATTCAGAGGAGCTGTGAGGGGGCATGTCTGCTGTGGAATCACACTTTGCTGAACTAGGCCATGCTGAACATGACCTCAACATGCCTCTCCTGAATTGCTTAGGCTGGCACAGCTAGACCAGGCCAGGTCCATCTGTCTTGGGCAGCCTAAGTTGACTTATTTAGCCTTTCTGGTGTAACTGGGCTGGTCTGTCTTGGTGATAGATAGGCTACCCCAAGTGCACTTCAGCGTTGCAGCCTTGGTGACTTAACTCTGAAGGGTTCTCACTTGAATGTTTTCGTTTCCACTTTTTGTTACTCTAGAGCAGGGGTCCTCAACTGAGCCTTGGACAGTCCACAGCCCAGAGCCTTGGACGGTCCACAGCCCAGAGCCGGCCCTGGGCCCTGAACTGGAAGTAGGAGCCCTGATGGCACTCAGCCCCAGCCTTGCCCCCAAATGCCGGTGCTGCCAAACGCAGGGCTGTTTGTCCCATCTCCAGGGCAAACTGTGCAGGCACAGCCTGCTGGGTGGTCGGAAAATTTTTTGCTACGGACCAGGTCCGTGGTCTCCACAAGGTTGAGGACTGCTGCTCCAGAATCTCTAGAATCTTAAGTGACTTGGAAAATGGAATTTTTGCTACCTATTGGAACTGGAATTCTAAAAACGGTATTTATGCTATTTTGCTACACGTCTTTTAACTTAAGTTCTCATCTCTGTTGTAGGGTAACTTTGGCTTTGTCCTTTTGGGCATGATAGCTTTTTGGACTGGCATGTGGATCAGGGCCTTCCAGGCCGCTGGATACAATCTCATTTTCCCCTTCCATGCATTGACTAGACTTGCTTGCATCACATGGGGATCCATATGTAACAGATCCTGTTGAACCCAAGTGTGTCAAACCACACTAGAGACATAGCTCTTCAACTTGTGTCCTTTAGTCTGCAGATGGGAAGTGTGTTTTATTCATCCAACAGAAAGAATGTCTAGAGAATTAGCTACTTCAGCACAATGTGATGTGCTGCAACATCTGAAGTCAGGTAAAAGAGCACCATCTGAAACGCTGAACTGTGAAAGCAAAAAAAAAAAAAACACAAAACAAAATAACATACCCTGAAGAATGGTCAGGAAAAAGCCCCAATTAACATTTTTGGAAGCCATTTTCACGAGCTTGCATATGTTCCAGGACAATCCTTGAGGTCTGGAAAGCATCCAACCAAATGCCACCATTCCCACAGAAACCTAAAGGCACACCAAGCCGTTATAAACCACAGGCATTAGTTATGGCAAGAGAATCTGTGTCTATTTTAGTGCTCGCACTGAGGAAAAGCTGAAGCAGGGTGTGGGTTAGGGTGGGGTGAAAGAGGTAGGGCAGAAATGGATTTCATGCACAGTCTGTCTTCATGACACCTTTGGGCAGGGTGACCATGTCATAATTGCAAAAGAGGACAAGACCCCCCCAAAAAATGTAGGACACCAAAGAAAAATGTAGGACTTGGCAAAATAAAAGCTAAAAACACTCATACATTATACAAGTGTCCGCCACTTTCTGACAGTTTGAATTCTGACAGTTCTGCTCTTTCAACACCTTTCAGTTATACCCAGAACTAATTCATTCAACACATGCTCCAGTCTTTCAACCTCTCTCTGCTGGTCTAAAGGCTAAAATTGTCTTCCCTGATGTTGATTTGCATGTGACATGGTGATCAAACTGTTTTTGGCAATTCCTTATGACTTTCGTCAGTAAATAACCATCATTCAAATTGTTGCCCACACATGTGCCCATACATTCATTGCCCACACATGTCTTTGTTCATTTTGCTGTATTTTGTTACAGAATGTATTTTGGTTTTGTGTTATGTATTTCGTGACCCCATGGACTGCAGCACACCAGGCCCCCTATCCTCCATTTTTGCATATAACATATACAATTACAAGGCCACATGCGGCCTGCTCAGAAGTTGGAGGACAATGAAGATTTTTTCCAAGACACAAAGCTAATAAAGTTGACATGTTCTGGAAAAAAGAGGACATATGGTCACCCAGCCTTTGGGAAGTCAGTCAGGCATCTTGTGCAAAGTGCTCTGATACAAAGTGATGAAAATAAACCCGCAATAACAGGGGAAAGAGTGACAATACATCACTGCAAGCTATGCATTGCTCAATCATAATATGTGAAAGTCTACAGTAGACCTAAGGTCTTCCCAGCACAGAAAGATATTATGGGTGAAAATAACAAGGAAAGGGAAGTAAGAATGTCCAGACTCAGCAATTCAAGTAGCACCATTTCCTCATTTTTTGAAAGATGGCTAATGTTCTTAAAACTGGAACTCTGGAAGATGACCCGGGAACATAAACATAGGCCTTCTTCAGTTACAACAGAGACATTTCAAACCATCAGGAGCTGCATCGGTTTAGTTTAATCCTTCACATATAATCTCCCCCCTTGGGAAACGAATGCAGCATGGTCTTGTGGTTAAGAAAGAAATGAACTTTGGAAAGTCCAGCCTAGGGATTTAGGATGTTTGAGGTCATCCACTTGGCATGCCGCATGCATCTTGGTGGCGAGCCAGGCAAAAGGAAGGGCTGTTTCCCCTAAACTGATTTTGTGGGATCAGTAAATTTATCAAAATACTCTCAAAGCTGCTTTAATGACCAAATGTGGGAACCTACCCGATATCAAGCCTCGGCTTTTCCATCCTCGAGCAGGCCATTGGTCCTAGCTCGTCTGTTATCCTTCCTGTGGCTGCAGCCAATTCCTCCTGCCTCAGAGGAAGACAGTAAGCCTCTATAAAGCACCTGGCCAATTCGACAGCACTGCAGATTTGTGGCAAAGAGAGAGAAAATCATTCTTTCCTGGCTCCTGTGATGATCTTAACGTGCTAAAGTGAGCGATCTGGTTACACTTACAAGTGGTAGTGATCAAACATACATTAACTCGTCCTCAATATTTAAATTGACTCTTGTGGATTTGATAGAGGGTTCAAGAGGTTTCTTGTCCATTTGTGACCAGCGGCTAGCCTTTCATTGTCTGCTGAACAGTCAGCCTAATTTGAAAGCCAGATTCTAGCTTTGGTTACGCCACTCCCGATAATCTTAGAATTGTTGGTACATTACCCAAGTTCAGATCTAGATGCACATACAGAACCCCAAAAATGTGACTTTCTATTGCCCACATCCTAAAGTCAAATTAATCCCTTTGCTCCAGAGCACTTAAGGTGACTTTCCATAAGATAACACTAGAAGGTGACGTAATTGAGTGGACCCGTAACTGCTCTGGATTTATGCCTATGGCAACTTTCTACGGCACAAATATTTTGGGGTTTTGTTCTTCAAACTCTGAAAGAGGCAATTGTTGTCAAACTTGTTCCATTCTATTCCCATCCATCCTATGCCTTAGAGTGGACTATCCTCAGTGCTGGAGGGAGCACAAGCAAAATAATCATCTTTTTGCTCCAGACAAACTGGAACAAATGATTCCCAGGTTCTGCCACCAAGAGTTGCCAAATATTCAAATGTGGAGTGCTGGTTCCTGTTTTGTAGATTCAGATCATCTGTCAGAAAAAAGTCCCCTGAAAATCTCAAATAATTTAGTCTGGGAGAATATACTGTGATAATTCTGGGAGAATATACCAGTCTTTCATTCCTGGATGAATTTCCTGGTGGATATGCAGTTAATGTGAGTAGGAGCAGATTAAAACTAGGATTGGCACTAGCATTTTGAAATACTGAAACTGAGCCATGCCTTAAGTAGGGAGATGCACATTCAGAGCAGGATGGCCTCCTTGCCTCTTTACACAGTTCTTGGTATTACTTTATCACAGTCAACTCATGACAAAAATGCCAATGCCACAGGCTGTTCTGATGGACAAAGGCAAACAGTATAAAGAAGTGGAAAGATTTAAAGTGAATGGTTGTTCATCCATTGTTCACTTCCATTTGGTAGAGATGAGGAGTTAAGATTAACTGGAGACCAGACCCTTTAAGTTGTTGTAAACTACTTGTCCTCTTTTAAGCTCTGGGAAAGTAAAATATGGGCCTCACTTCCCTCTTGATAGTCTCCAATTCAAACCACACCTGTTCCTTAAACCTCTACAATGTGATTTTCAACCAGTGTGCTACAAATGGTCTGCCACAAAAACGGAAAGTTTGGGGAAGGACAATTTATTAATAAGGCCAATGGGAGTGTGAGCATCCCATCAGCAGCATAGTGTACGTTGTCAATTGTCAATAAACTGATGGGACGCCTTGAGAATTTCAGCACGTTGTCAGTGTGCTGCGAGATGAAAAGTTTGAAAATCACTGCTCTACAATCTCTTCTTCTACCTTCTTGTTTATACATCTTTAATGAGCACGCCTGCAATGGTTTGAAGCTACAAAATTTTCTCTCCATACCTGGAAACATAGAAAGGAAGGCCCTAGTAATTCTGTCTGTCTCTTCCTATAAACATACTGGGTAATACAAAACTGGGTAATACTAATCCTGCAACAATCAGACATGCCAAGATATAAAGTTTGTTAGGAATAGTCTTGGGTGATAGACAAAAAGAAAGACAGAATCCACCACCAATCCACCAATCAGCTCAATCTTGTACATTTCCCCCACCAACACAGCAATGCCAAACTAGCAAGTGCTGTATCCATAGTGGGGACAGATAGGACAGGAGGCTTCAGTGGGGAAAGGGAACTGTAAAACCTCTTTACCCGTGTGTAAATTCCACCACCCACAAACCAGCTCCTTTCAGCTTTTCCCCAGAGGTCAGTTTAAAAGGATCTGCTTATTTTAAAACACACCAAAATAAATTTGCTTAACAAATTCAAATACCTCCCCTTGACTTCACCGAGACACTGAGACCTCTTAACACTGACACGTCCGCATCCTACCTGTAAAGTCAGTACTGCCTGACTATCCAGCTTTATTAGTGCCACCCTGCACCAGAACTGCTACTGTCCTCTCCTGCCCCCACTCTCTAACTCATCAAGATCACATGTGACATCTGAAGCCTTCTACAAAGCACGTCATAAAGCCATCACGCCATGTTCCTAATGATCAACAAGCCCGCTATTAAGAGATATTTCATCATTCAAGAAATTGTTCCCATCCAAAGAATTGTTTCCCTCTTCTAAACTAAAATTTACCCTAAGGGTGCATCAAGGACATATCCACAGTTTATGCTGAACATATGGCAGTCTATGTAGTACAATGGAAAACACACAGCTCAAGTCTTAGTTTATATTCTAGTCTGTATATTTTAGGGTGCTTTGTTTGGAGGAGGAGAGATTTAAGGTTTTAGCTTCTTAGCTCTGCTGCTTAACTCACACAGATGTTTAACTTGTCTGTTTGCTCTCCAATGCCATTAAGGGCTAAATCCAGAGCAGATACGGGTCTGCGTAGTTACATCACCCTCAAGTGTTATCTTATGGAAAGTCATCTTAACTACTCTGGGATAAGGGGCTTAATTTCACTTTAGGATATAGGCCTAAGCCTTACCTCAATGCTTTTGGATGACCTACTATTCAGAGAGTTGCAGAGGTCAGTGAATTTTTGTGCAAGTTATGTGATTATTTATTTTAAATGTCATTTAATATCTGACTCAGCAGTTCTAGCTGAATAACTCCTCCACCTGTCCAGAATGCAAAAGTTTTGAGAAGCTCCACCTGATCCCATCTGAAATGTCTTGGAATACTGTAAACATCCATGATTTGTAAATGTGAGGCAAAAAAATAAGATTACACATAAGTCTTCATTTTCCAAGGCCATGTTTTTGATCCCATGATTTTGCATTCCAAATAGTAACAACATGTAAACTGGAGATG
The DNA here is from genome assembly GCA_030015325.1 of Cryptoblepharus egeriae. Lineage (NCBI taxonomy): Eukaryota > Metazoa > Chordata > Lepidosauria > Squamata > Scincidae > Cryptoblepharus > Cryptoblepharus egeriae. The sequence goes on along the minus strand of JAREYC010000001.1, from coordinate 60,920,106 downwards.
GAACGCTCCCTTTCTCCTGAAGTCATATATAATCCCTTTGACATGGAAGGAATGGATGGTAGAGTTGGAAAGCTCTGTAGCAGTTAGGATAGACCAGCAATAACAAGCCACTAGTTATTCCAAAGGGAAGTTTGGGTGCGTTATTTGATGAGACTCAGCTGGAAATAAGTAGTATAAAAATGTAATTTGCTCCTAATGCTGATTTTCTTTGAATCAGACTTGGAGAAAGAAAACGCACAAGGATTTGTTTGACTGGAAACGGATCAAAAAAGACTTTTATGGCAACACCCTGGTATTGAAACCACAATGCATTGATGCTGGTTGAGTTTCACAAGTGCATTGGGAAAGCAGTAAGATTTTCTTTTTCTTAAACCAGTCTATGGATTGTCCTAAGAACTTGCCAATGTCATCAGTATAATTTGTGACCCCTCCTAAATGCTCCATGCATTGCCTGTGCCTGTGTTCTATAAAGACATTTTGTTCTAGCCATTACATATTGCCATGATTACTTACAGAGCATGGTGGATAAAGTTTACAAAGAAAGTTTTGTGATTAAGAGCTGCTTCATATGTTGTATTTTTAGGCATGTACCCATATTGCACACATCAAAAACATATTTCAGAAGATGTATTTTAAGACACATGCGCAGTATTGCGTAAACCTCAGGGTCTCTCCAGCTGGTCTGTAGCGCCACAATGATATATTCTTAGGAAAATCACATTTTCCCTTCTGAAGAACATGCCTTGTATGTGGCTTCAGTTAGGTACAAGGCTTATGGACCCCACCATTATGATGGACCTGGTTTGAGATTTAGGAAGAACCACTCACCTAGGAAAGTCCAAGACAGATTGTTGTCTCTGGAATCCGATATAGGTAAAGGACCGCAGGTTACCTGGTTAGTTTTGACCAACTGTAAAGATGGTGCAAATCTCAGTTGCAAGGCTGAAGAGTTAGCATTGTCTAAAGATGTCTATGTGCTTATGTGGCCAACATGACTAAATACCAAAGGAGCACATAATGCTGTTACCTATCCCCTGAAGTTGTACCTATTTATCTACTTGCATTTACATGCTCTAATTAAAAACTGCTAGGTTGGCAGGAGTTGGGCAAATAACAAGAGCTCACTCTGTTGTATGGTCTGAAACCACTGAGCCACTCCAGCCCCTCTCATCCATAGAGTGCACCATTAATTGCAAAGTAGGGACTTTGTGTTCAGAAGTGCTAAATCAAGATAACTTGTCCTACTGGATAACTAATTGGAAAATCCTATTATTTTGTTAATATCTGTAAATTAAATAGAAAGACTTTCATTATTGAACCCTACACACTACACTATACATCTCCTTTTGCCCAGTCCCATCAATAGCAAACAGCATGGAAGGGTCATGATCAGGATCAGAATGGGAGTAGAAATTGTAAAGCCCCTCTACCTCCTTTGTGGTTCTGGCTGCTATTTGAAAAACCAATTCTGAACTTCTCCGTTTCACTGTCCAATATCTCATTACCCTGAAATACTATAACTCAGGGATCAGCAACCTTTCAGCAGTGTCATGCAAAACCTATGTTTCAGTGTTATTCATACTTACTGCATTGACCTGTTGTCGCAGGAGTAAATTGTAAAAAAGGTTTTTAGGCACTGGGCATGGCTGAGCGCTGGTGGGCACTAGCACTGTCAGGCATCGACAGCCACCAGAGGGCATCTAGCACTAGCAGTCCTGATGTGCAGTCTGAGGTGCTGCTTCTGTCCCTCTACCTGCTCATTCCAGGACCTGGGTGGGCAGCCTGGAAGCCTCCACAGAGTGCTCCACTCCAGGAGAGTGAATGGGAGAGTGAAGCCGTTTCTTCTCTTCCCCTGGAGTTGTCATCACAGATGCTCCTCTGGGCTGGAATTGTCCGAGAGGGCTCAAATTGTCACCACAGAGGCTCTTCTGCTGCTCGCCCAGGTCATTGAGTGCCACTGAAAATTAGGCAGGTGCTGTCCTTGGCACCTGGGCTGGAGGTTGCTGAACCCTGGTATAACTCATTACCCTGAGATACTGTCACTCAGTCCTATCAAGTGAGTTTTGCTGCTTGTGCAAAAAGTTATCTTGTGTTAACAAGTTCATGTATAAGACAGGCAGGTGCTACTTGTCTCAAGGAATATCAGTGTTAACATGTGCCTACCTCATGTTAACATGTGCCTTCCTCACCAAAGAAACTGTGGTGGCCTCATCCCCACCCTATAACCACATACTCATATTGCTTGGGTTTGTATGCTACCTGCTGATACTGCTTGTGATTATTGTGTGTATTTTGTTTTTTATTGATTGATAGCCACCTTGGGTGCCCTTCGGGGAGAAAAGCGGAATAAAAATTGAATGGACAAATACACAAATATGATTTTAACTGGTTAATCTTCCCTCCTATTAAGGTTTTAATGGGATCTTGGCAGTGGTGTACCTGGGGGTGGTCCGAAGGTAAAGTGACCCCAGGCAGCCACACCCCTCAGCTATAGTCACTCCACCTGAAATGTTGGCTGCCTACTACACAGAGGCTTCTGACAGCCAGAGATTTCATGGCCAATCCAGTCTCCTGAAGGGCTTTGAGAGGCCTAAAAGTGTCACAGATTTCCTGAGAAACCAGAAGTGGCATCTTTAGGCCCTCCAAAAGGCCTTCTGAAGATTGGGGAACCCAATCTGGCTCTCTAATGCTGCAAACCTAACCTCCAGTTGGCCGGGCTAAGCCCCAGCATAAGTCCTGTGCTGATCTGGGGGTGTCACAAAAGTGCCGTAAGTGTCACTCCTGGGGGAATGTCACTTCTGTGTCACTCCAGGGGGAGGGGAGGGCCAGCACACAAACATGCACTTGCCTCCCTACGTCATGATGGGAATGCGAAGACCCAGTGGTGGGATTCAAATAAATTAAGAACAGGTTCTATGTCCTAATAACCTAAATTAACAACAGGTTCCATGTCTGATTAGTAACAGGTTCTCAGAACCAGGCGCTCATTAGCAAAGGGTGCTATAGATCCTGTGAAAAACTCCTGAAGCCCTCCACTAGAAAGACCTATGATTTGTGTTGGCCCAAGTTAGGATTGCACCCTAAGGCTTCCAGGCAGGAAGCAGCCAGTGCAAGGAGGCATGGATTTTTGGGCATGGCTCTGGGAAGGACCACCACTGGAAGTTGGAGAGAAAGCAGAAATTGCTTTTTCAGCAATGCCAAAGTATTAAGTTATCTTTCTTTGGGTTGGAAATTTTTTCAATACAAAGCATTCACACCTAAAGAAGCTTGTCAATAGACAAGGAAGCCAACCTACTACTTCCTTGCTGCTCAACACAATGCAAAGCCAATTAATTCTGATAAACTTTTTTTCCTTTGGGGAGACTTCTCCCCCTACACTGTGCATGACAATTGCCAAATATAGAGAGAGTAGAATCAAACTGAAGTGAAGCCATTTTAAGTTCCATCAATTTCCACAGCAGCAAGTTAAGCACATGCTGCTGCACATGCACATCAGAATGTGAGTTAGTTCTGCCCCAGATTCACTAGATTATGCCATGGAAAGTTGCCATCATATTTCCTGCAAGCTACAAATTTTACAGTTGATACAGATAGGACCAGTAGTGGGATTCAAATCAATTAACAACAGGTTCTATGTCCTAATAACCTAAATTAACAACAGGTTCTATGTCCCATTAGTAAACGGTTCTCAGAACCAGGCACTCATTAGCAAAGGGTTTTATAGAACCATGAGAACCCCCTGAAGCCCACCACTGGAATGACCAACAAAGAAACTCCTCTTAAAATAAATTGTTTGATCCGTAATATAAAACCTAAGTACTGTTCTAGGTTTTTGTTTTTAACCCAGTGTCCGTCAGACCCATTTGCAATACTTGGTTCCTACTACCTGTCTATCATCCCCAGTAACAGTAATCTTTTGCCCATCTTTCAGAATCCAGGTTTATCAAAGTTTGGCCTTCCATTAGTACAAAATCTTCATGGGCTTATAGGAATAAAATCTGCTTAGATGAAACATTGGGGAGAAAGCAATAGAAGGCAGAGGACATTGCGGAACATTAAAACTAGTCCTGGGGTTTAAATGAGAGCTATTTACACAAGTAGCAAGAACTTTTTGAACAGGCACAGACACTGGAAAAAGGGTAGCATAGATTAAAATAAAATCATTGATATAGCAAGACCAGCTTGAACTGATATTTTTTCTTTTTTCATCTTTGGCTTCAGCTGCTGTACGGTGGCATGAGTACAATAGAGATTTTATAATGCTTATCTCTGCAGCTGTCTGTTTCTTCACCCTTTGCAGCTGCAAAAGTTTTCCTTCTCTCCTGTCTTTGCTTTCCTCCAGGTCCTTGCACTGAACCGAGTCCTACCATTTCCTTGGACCATAGGGACATCTGCTGGCCTGGGGAGGCATGGTGTGTACTCTTCGTCCCCTCCTTGCCAGGTCAAGCATCCTGCTGAGTGGACTCCAGCAGCTAGTTCTAGATGGATTTTTATTTTTATTTTTTTTAAAGATTATTTCTGGCCAATCAGAAAACTCAAGTGAAAGATTTGTTTGCTTGCCTTCTCTTCCCTGTGACACAGCTGAGACTGGAAACTTCACGGTCAAAGGGTGTGGACTGGAGTTCACTCAAGCAAAGGAAGTGAACTTATTGTGAAATCCACAAGAACATTTTGCACGGTAACAAATTCTGAAAGAGCCTTGGATTGGCTTCTCTTTTACTTTAAAAACTTGCTATGAACGGAAAGCATCGCAGTTCCGCTTGGGGTGAAAAGGCCACCCACCCTCAACTGTTACTCCCAAATTGTGGTGTAGGAAAGAAACCACCTTTGCTTTTGCCATGCCTCTAGAATGTATCACTCATCAAGTCAAACACTGCCCACAAACTACAGCCTGAAGCTGTAGATGCCACCTCCTACCTCAAATACTGGATGAAGGCATTCTTGCAAGGTACAGTAAAACCTTGGATTGAGAGTAACTTGAATTGAGAGCATTTTGCAAGACAAGCAAACATTTCTAATAAATTTTGACTTGCAATGACTTGAAAAAAATGCAAAAAATAAAATGTCCTGGCCAGGATACAGCTGGTTCCAGCACTGCCAGCACCTTCTCAGCCTCTCCTAGAGACCAGGCTATGCATGTCTACTCTGAAGTAAGACTATTACAGTCAATGGGGCTCACTCCTAAGTAAGGGAGGCAATAGAAAGGAGCCTGAGAGTTACATTGTTTACTCAGAACTAAGTTCCATTAAAATCATTGGGGCTTGCTCCTGGGAAAGTATGGAAAGGATTGCAGTCCTAGTCCTGCATGTCTGCTCTAAAGTAAGCCCTATTATAATCAGTGGAGCTCACGTCTGTGTAAGGGGGCAGATTGCAGCCTGAGAGACTAGGGAGACTATGTACAGGTTAATTTGTCATATTTTTCTTTATATTTTATATTTTCTTTATTATTTTGTATTATATTACAGTAGTGAAATTTTTATATTGGGATGTGGAATGAATCATCTGAGTTTCCATTATTTCTTATTGAAAAATTTGCTTTAATTTACCAGTGTTTTGGATTTCAATCTGGGAGACTGTAAAGAAAAAAAATTGGTGGCACTAATAGAGCTCTAAGGCTACCAAGAAATATAATTCCGCCTTCCTAAGAAATCCAAAAGGGATTACAAGGGGTTCAGTTTATATAAAACTGATAAGTCACTGACTGACTGACTGACTCATCAATGAGCAGAGAAGCACCGGATCTAGAAGCATGAAGTTTGGGAAGGGTGTTCCTTCTGTGATGTAAGCACAGAAGGACTAACACTGAGAACCAACTAAGAAGCCACTTTGAGAAATTCAAATCAAAAGGGAGTGTAAAGGGGTGCAATGCATTTTTCTTCCTATACATTGAAGAATCACTGACTGATCAATGTCCAGCCCAATCCCCTGGACCTAGAAGCATGAAATTTGATGAGGGTGTTCCTTCTGTGACATGAGCTCCCATTAACAACTAATTTTTAGAAATTTAACCTCTAAGGGGGTAAAAAAGAGTGCAACGTGTTTTCGTCTCTATACTTAACATTGAAGACTGAGTACCCCAACCCCTGCAACCAAGAAGCATTAAATTTGGGGAGTGTGTTATAAGAACCCATTAAGATTGGATTCGCAGTCCAGTGGTAAATGGGCCAGGGGGTGGTGTGTGGAGGGAGATGGTGCACAAAGGGAGATGGTGCACAGGAAGGATGGTGCAGGGGGTGATGATGCAACGGGCGGAGATGGTGCATGGGGCAGGGTGAAAATGGTGCATGGAGGATTTTACTTCTGCAATGATGGGTAAATTTCACTAGTTTGAACTCATTCTATAATAAATTAGAGTAGAACAACTATTTTTTTAAAAACTATTTTAGTTGCCAAGAATGTTTGAAATAATTTAGGATATTTTACATTTCATTGAATCCAACAATGACATGCATTTTACCCAATTTGCCCTAATGTGGTGGTACAGTATAGCCAATTTATATGCTAATTAATGGCTTCCGCCTATCAGGTGGCTATGCCATATTCCAAAACTAGAGCCAATCAAGCAAAATCAATGTCTTTTTTGGATTCAGCACTACAGTATACCCAAGAATAGGTCTAACTTTTAGAATGGCAATGTACATAGGTTACAGCTACAGTACCTTGGGAAACAAGAGCCAGGATGACCATACAGAATGGAGGACAGAGTACTTCCACCTTTAAGTACTGCATAGAAGAGAGAATTTAAGCAGGTGTAGTGCAACATAGAAGGGTTTAAAAAGCAGCATTTGTCTCAGTTCCCTCTTCTATGCAGTGCTTAAAGGTAGAAGCACTCTATGCTCTGTTCTATATGGTCACCCCGACAAGAGCACATCTCTAGGCTTGTCCCAGTAACTAGGCCTCTACTATACTGCTGACGGTACTGAAGACTTTTTACTGCCTCATTGTGATTTAAGCTGCTGGGGTGCACACTTAAACCTATGCAGCTGTAAGGTAAAGGTATCCCTTTGGGAAGCTTGCTAGAAGTTCATCTCCATTTCTAAGGTTGGGAGCCAGCTGCCAGTGTTGTCCATAGACACTTCCATGGTCATAAGGCCAACATGACCTTTGCAGGCACAGAACACTTATCTTTTTGCATGTTTTAGGTGCAGTACCTATTTATCTACTTGCATTTGCATGCTTTCTAACTTCTAGCAGCTGGAACAAACGCCAGGAACTCACTCCTAACCTAGGCTGGCACAACTCATTGGTTTTCCAGTTCTTGTGGTGATGTAGGGAGGCAAGCACATGTCTGTGTACTGGCCTAACCTTCCACCAGATGTGTCTTATGGCACTTTTGTGACACCCCCAGGTCAGCACAGGAATTATGTTGGGGCTTATGCTGGCCTAACTGGAGATTGGAATTGCACCCCTAGTCTTGTGGGACCCGGTTCACAAACTCCTAAGCAGTCAACTTTAAGGAATTCATGCTCACTGTCTTAACTAATGAGCCTCTACATGTGGCTGTGACCTGATCTAAATCTTCTGGGCTGCTTTGCTCAGTGTTAACAGCTCCTCCTCCACACACAATGTTAAAAATTCCTCCTCCACACACATTTTCCACTTTTGGCTTTGGAATAAATATTCTATTTATTATTTACATTCCACACTCTAGCAATTCTGTTTTAAAGACAGCTTAACCAGAAGTATAACACAGTTCATAAAATGAAAAAGTACATTAATTAAGGAGAAAAAAAATGTCACAAGGCAGCCCAGCTAAAAGCACTATGTTGGTGTGTTTTTTCATTTAAATCCCACAGGATTCTTTGAAACCCTCCAGAAAAACCATGTTTGAGCCATATGCTTAGAAACATGCATTGATTCAGCAAGGTGGGCTTCCCCAGGGAGAGTCCCTCATTGAAATATGGCAATCAAGAGGTTGCTGTCTTAGCTGCCACCCAACCATACATGAATGGCCAAGTGGACTTTTTGGTTTATCAAACTTTGAACGAGTGACCTATCAAAAGTGATGTTGAATAACTAAGTGTGAGATCTTTAAAAAAAGATACATTTTTGTTTCTTATGTAACTTCATAATTGTTCCTTCCTCGTTTGTTTTCTATGTTTTTAATAATTTGGTATATATATGAAAAATAATGTATGGGGGAAAACTTGCTGACTTGCAGGTGTGTTTGCCAACAGTGAGATGACAGTGGGGTGCAGAAAAGGGCCTGTTGAACAAAGGGCCTGTGAGTAATATAGAAAATATATACCGTAGTCTTTGGTCTTCAGCTTACATCCTGGGGATTTCAATAGGAACCATTTCCTTCCAAGTCACATAGCTATGTTTTCTGGATTTCCAGATCCTGGAGTGTAGACATGAGCCAATACTATTAAGAGCTCTATCCTTTGCTGCACTTATGTCAGTGGAAAGATGATGACTTTGTTTCTTTTTGATCACGTGCTTCCTAACTGCAGCTACCTGTACACATTTACCCTGCTATCGCAGCTTTGATGCCAAGGTAACCATATGTCATAACTGCAAAAGAGGACATGGCTCCCAAAAATATAGGACACTGAAGAAAAACATAGGACATGACAAAATAAAAGCTAAAAACACTTATATATACTGCTTTCATGTGGTTAATTTAAATCCCTCTCAGGCACCTAGCACTACTGGGCACCCAGCACATTGGGCAGCAGGTATTACAGAAGGAATAAAAACAGGACTCCGTCAGTCTTGAAAGACTATGGTATTGTGCTCAGCGCTGCATACGCTGCATGCAAAGCATGAAAGCCTGGGTTGGATTGTTATGGAGGGTAGGCTGCTACCCAAGCAGCAAATCCCCCCTCTCCACACCACTGAATTAGTCCAATGGAAAGGCAGAGCCAATATGATTGGATCCAGCTGGCATTTCAGAGCTGGGCTAAGGACAGGAGGTCACCCTCTGTTGTGGGGCCGACCCGGGTCTCGAACCCTGGCCTGCTGGTTAACAAGCACAGCGTCTTAACCGCTTGCGCCACCCACAGCCCTACAGAAGGAATACGCTCCCCAAATTTCATGCGTCTAGATCCAGCAGTAGGTGCAGAGCATTGATCAGTCAGCAATTCTTCAATGTAAAGTATAAGGATGAAAATGTGTTGTGCCTCTTTACACCCCCTTCTGATTTGAATTTCCAAAAATTGGTTCTTAGTGGGTCCCTACATCACACGAGGAAGACCCCAAATTTTACACTTCTAGGTCCAGCGGATTTGGTTGAATGTTGATGGGTGAGTGAGTGAGTGAGCAGTGACTTTTCAGTTTTATATATATAGATAATTTATGTCAATAAGGCTGAAATCCTAAACACACTTTCCAGTGAGTAAGCCCCACTGAATATAAGTCCCTCTGAATATAACGGGACTTACTTCCAAGTAGGCAGGCATAGGATTGCATTCATAATTTAACTGCAAGAAGGCTTGCATGCTGCCTGCTAATAAGGAAAAGGAGTACAATTAAGTTTCTTCCCCCCCCCCAGATATTAGGCTATAAAAGAGGACATGTCCTGGAAAAAGAGGACTTATGATTACCACAAAGAGAGGGCACCAGGGACTCTTATTTTCTTGTGTGCTCCCTGGTAGGCCACTGTGTAGGGTTGCCATATGTCCCTGAAAACCAGGACAATCCTGGTTTTAGGGGACTGTGTTCACATGCTGGCAAGTTTGACAAGAGGTCCCATCCCAGTTTTGTAGACGAGAATTATGGCAACCCCGGCCACTTTGGGATAGATCGGACTTTGACCTTTGGGATAAGAAGGGCTCTTCTTATGTTGTTACCCTTCAAGCCCAATTCTATCCAACTTTCCAGCACTGTTGTACCCATGCCAATAAGACATGTCTCACATCCCAATTGGGGCGGGGGGGGGGGGGTTGACAGTCTCAGACAGGCTTTCTCATCGTAAGGAAATATTTGTCCCTTACTAAGGGGTTGCAGTGGCTGCATCAGCATTGGAAAGCTGGACAGATTTGGGTTCTTAGTGACCTTAAGTTGTTCTCTGCTGAATGGCTGTAGCTCCTGCCACTCATCCAAGTGAGAAGGGAATTTGTCCTCCATCCCCTCATTATATGTATCACATGTCCAGTATGCATGACACTTAAACCTATAAATGAATAAGCTTTGTCTCTTATAGAACGGAAACTTGTACTTAGCGGTCCCTTTCTTAGCTGTATGACATTTCGGTTACAGCAAAGCCGCATAAAGCAAAGCTGGGGAAGGAGAAAAGCATTCGGTCTCAATGCAACGTCATGCCTCAGTTAGCTATTCCCGTATCCCGCATCCCATTAACAAATGGAAAGTATTTTTATTCACAGCTGTTTAGAAAGTGAATGGGTCTATATAAACCATGCTTGATGATATTCTCTCCACCGCAGTCATGTCCTCTAAGAAACATTCTCCAAAAATCTGTGACGGAAATCAAGACCAGATCTCATCTGAAATTTACCAGAATCTCTGGCAGGGAAGAAAAACAGGCATTGGGGGGAGGGTTGAGGAACAGAACTCATGACTAAAAAGTAGCATGTCTCCTGTTGATATTTAAGTGGGATCTTAAGAAACTGTCTCAGTGGAGCTGGAGGAATTCTTAATACAGTTTCCATATGTTTGGCTTTGTATGGAGCCTTGCTTTACGAGAACACTGGAAATAATCATAAATAGTATTATTGGTAGTATTAATATTTATTTCATTATACAGTGCCATCAATGTCCAGGGTGCTTTTCATACAGTGAAAAACCCAGTCCTTGCTCAAGGGGATTGCAATCCAGAAATTGACAGAAAGGAAGGGGGAGGAAAGGGGATCGAGGCAGGGGTTAGACTGTAATCATCCCTTGAATATCTGTCAGTACAGAAAGGCAATCTGCCTTGGGCAGCCATCATTAGACTTGACATGTGTGCACACCCAAGCATACCTGATCAACTTTGCCTGCTGGTTAAGGAGACAACAAAATCTAGTACTCCTCCCAGGCCAAAAAAGAATGTTCCTTTCGACCAAGAGCTATGTGATAGTTGGGAAAATCAGAGCAGAATGGGAGAGCATTATTCAGAGAATTAAACACACAGAGAGCACAATCCTAATCAGGTCTACTCAAAAGTAAGCCCCATTGTATTCAATGGGTCGTCCCGGGAAAGTTTCTTTAGGATGGCAGCCCCACACACACTGGCAAGGAACAGAGGGATGTTAAGGAGGCACATTTCCTCCTTTCAGAGGTTTTCTTCGTGCATTTTATTAAGACAGTGGCAAGTAAACCCTCTTGCCTGATCTTCTGGGTAGCTCTTTTTTTAAAAAAGCAAACATATTAGTTACCAAATACAACTTGGACTGGAATGTTGTTAAGGCCACTTTTAAAATAAAACTGACCATCTGTTGCCCATTAAACAATTGTCTTATTACTGCTGCATTCTTAGAAAATCCTCTTGGCAAGGTAGTTCTACATGTGCGTATCTTTCCGTGTGGTCCCCTTAAAGGGGATAAATGACCCCAATTTAGTACTTTATAGAGGTTGCAGCCTTGCTTTGGGTTGCAGCCTTGCTTTGCCTGAGAAACCAACCACTACAGAGGGGCATGCAGCAAAATTTCTATTGCAGCCTCTGAAACAAACCAGCTCCCTCCTGTTCTTTCCCAACTGGGTATACTCAGAGGCATCATTGCTCCACACCTACACTATGGCTACTGCCTGTGCCATGACATGAGAGGAATAAAAATTTCCTTACAATGCTTCTTGTTTGTTTATTTAGAGGGATGGCACAAAGTTGCTCCTTTGCTAGTATGGGCATCTCCCTCGTGTTAGGGACCAAAGCACCGTGCAAAAGTAAAATCCATTGAAAAGTAGAACCCAGTCTTTTTCAGCTTGCAAATTAAAAACGGCCACCAAAAAAGGCATAAATATCACTTGAGTAAGCCTAAATAACACAGATTTATTAACACAGAGCCAAAATAGTTAACTAACTGCAGTAAAATGAATAAAGACATGTGAGCAATGAATATCTTCTGTATTTGAATGATGGTTATTTACTGAAGAAAGTCATAAGGAAATGCCAAAAACAATTTGATCACCATGTCACATGCACATTAACTTCAGGGAAGACAATTTTAGCCTTTAGACCAGCAGAGAGAGGTTGAAAGAGTGAAGCATGTGTTGAATGAATGAATGACTATTTAGATTTGGGGCTGGGGCCATATACACATGTTCTGAAGTCAGCTTGTATTTTATCTTTTCTACTCTACTGCCTTGACCGGGTTGTACCACCACAAGACTAGTGCTTCCAAAGGCACCGCAGAACATCTCCTGGTCCACCACGGTAGAGTGGGGATGACCTCATGTGCAATGGCAGTGAGGATGAGTCTCACTAACATTGGTGAATCAATGGGGTGGGTGAAATAGGGAAGTGGATGTGTGGATTGAGACACAGTGGGCCAGGGATAGGGCCTTGTCAGAAGTGAAAAAGATGAAACCCAGCACAGGAAATTTGTGCTGGATGCTATTTCCTCTAGAGTGCGCCAACATGTTACCTACGTCACTTCAAACTTTCACAAGCTGAACAGCCTGAGGCAGGTCTGATGAATTGGAACTTACTGTAGATAATGGAAAATGTTTTCCCTTTAGGGGATTCTGGCGGGTAAAGGAAAATGTTTTCCCTTCCCCCTGCCTCTGATTGCCCCCACTACCACCATGCCATAACTTACACCTCCAAGCACAGATGGGCTGTAGCCGGCTTTCACCAGTTCTGTAGAACCGGTTGTTAATTTGGGGAGGACTAATTTGGGGAGGACATTAGCAAACCGGTAGCTAAGAGGGGGCCGTCATCTTTGAATTGCATGCAAGTGTGTTTGAATTTCTCTTAAAGGGTCTCTGGGTCTGTCTTCCCAGAGCTGAAGCTCCACTCCCTCCTCCTTCCTCCCCCCTTCTGAACCTCCATCCCCTTCTGAGGGGGCTCTTTCTCCCCCTTCCTTTCCCTCCCTAAGGTTATTTTTTAATTTTAAAATACAAATAGACTGTTCCCATTTCCATCATTCAGACAAGGCATTGCAATCATCCCACAGCACCTTCAGACACTCACTGCTGAGATGGGAGGGGTTTGGATCACTATATAAATGTCTCAAAGCTCAGTACTTTCAAGGCAGGGTGAGGAGCTTCTTCATGCCCTAAAACTTTGTATGAGGCTATTCAGGAAGGCTGTCTTTGCTAAACATCTTATTTTGATTAAAAACCTTATTTCTAGCAAGTTTCCAGAAGTTATTTCCTTGTGCAGTTCGCAAAGCATGATGGGTTTCTCATATGCAAATGAGGCAGCCTCTCTGGGGGTGGTGTTTTTTTAACCAGGCACTTTGATAGACAGCTTTACAAAAGGGTCCTTGGGCAGGAACAGAGAATCCAGAGCTACTGAGAAAGGTCTGTAGGTGAGTAGGAGTGTAGGTGAGCATCTGAGTGTTGTGAGGATGAGATCCTCCAGGGCTTTTGGTGGGGGCCATGCCTGCCTGCCTGCTTCCTTGTGTGCCTTCGCAGCCCAGTACTAGGCAAGGAGAACTACTCAGTACTACCCAGTACTACTCAGGAGTAAGCCACACTGTATAGTAGAGGACTGCAGCCTGTGGCCACAATCCTAGCCACACTTTCCTGGAAGCAATTCCCATTGACTATCATGGGATTTCCTTCTGAGTAGCATAGGATTAGGATTTAAGGCTGCTTTCCCATCCATCTTTCCTGAGAGTAAGCCCACTGACTATAATGGGACTTACTTCTGAGGAGATTGGCAGAGGATTGGATCTCTCCCTCCAGCCCTGTTCCTCCAGCCCTGCCTGCTTTCCTGAGAGTAAGCCCACTGACTATAATGGGACTTTCTTCTGAGTAGACATGGTTAGGACTGGGCTGTGAGGCTGCAATCATATCCACACTTACATGGGAGTGAGCCCCACTGACTAGAATGAGACTTACTTCTAAGTAAGCCTACATAGGATTGGACTGTAAGGCTAAAATCCTGACCACACAGTCCTGGGAGTAAGCCCCATTGACTTGAATAGGACTTACTTCAGAGTAGACACAGTTAGGATTGGGCTCAGGCTGCAATCCTATCCACACTGTAGTCCTCCCCCCCCCCCCGCCCCCGATCTCCCCACCTCATCCTGCCCCTCTGAGAATTCTCTCCACCTGAGATTGTGGGGAGGCAGTATGGGGGGGCACCTGAAAAATAGCCCCAGTTCCCATCCTGCCCCCCCCCGAGCCCAGTCCACTGTCTACTCTGAAGTAAATCCTATTAAAGTCAGTAGGTTTTACTCCCCTATGAGGATAGGAGTGTAGCCTCAAAGCCCAATAATCTGTCTACTCAGAAGTAAGTTCCATTATAACAGTGAAGCTTACTCCCTGGAAAGAGTGCATAGGATTGCAGCCAGAAGCTGCTTTCTAAGAGCTTGTAATTCTATGCCTGACTACTCAAAAGTTAATCCCATTTCAGTCTATGAAGCTTAGTCCCAGGAAAGTGTGCAGAGGAGTGCAGCATTAGAGTCCAATCCTATTCTTGGCTACTCAGAAGTAAATCCCATTAGAGTGTGTGCAGCTTCCTCTCAGGAAAGCGAATAGGATTGCAGCCAAAGGCTGGTTACTAAGAGCTCAGTCCTTTGCTTGACTACTCAGAAGTCCTATTATATTCAATGAAGCTTACTTACAGAAAAGTGTGGACAGGATTGTAGCCTTTAGTAGTGGCTTAGAGGCAAACCTCAGCCTGCAGATGGACACCACAGACTCTGGTCCTAATCTGTAGATCAGTGTTTCTCAACCAGTGGTACGAGCACCACCTGTGGTAGTGTATTAGGCACCTGGATGCAAGTGTCATATGTGCTCCCTGAGGCAGCTGGTGGGCTGCTGTGTGATTCAGGAAGCTGGACTAGATGGGTCTTTGGTGTGATCCAGTGGAGGCTTTTCTTATGCTTTTATGTTCTTATTTGTGGCATCCCTGGACACATTCCCCCTGAGAGCACAACAAAGTGTAATGCCTAGGAATAAATTACACTGAACTCAGGGGCTTAATACTGATTGATGCGGTCACAAGTGATACTATTTTTTTGGTAAACTAAGGGTTAAGATGGTGTGCCCTCCATGGCCCCACCCCCTGACCAGCCTGGGCTCGCCCACTTCCGGAGAACCAGTTGTTGGGACAGGCTGGGCCCACCACTGCCTCCAAGCATGAGTAAACAACAAATGGGTAAATATTTGTCGGTCTTTTCTGGCTATTATTATGAATAAATAAATCATCCTATGGCAGAGAAAAACAGCATTTGGCTGTTGGTGCCTTAGACAATTGCTTTAAAATAAAGACAAACCAATTAAGCTTACAGCTTGTCAAAGCCCAACTGCTGCTTCTCCTCCACCAAGAAGGTTTGGAAGAGGGCAGTTTTTGTAACGTCCCCTGTAGTTTCCAATGTGCCTTTGGTGTGGAAAACCCATGTCTCGAAGCTTGGATGGGGAGAAAGTGAAAAGGGAAATGGCCAGGTGAAAGTAAATTTTATATGCCTTTACTGAGTGCATGGCCACTGGCACCTGGAAATATATTTTCATACACTGAATAGCCCCATCACAGAGGCTCATTCTCCTGGTATTCATGCCATTTCCACCCTTAACCACAACTGCCAATAAGCCCATGACTGTTTGCTGTTGATGCTTATGTTGTTTGTACCCCTACTATTCAGTAAGTTCTTTCTGTCCCACCTATATAAGCATCCTCACCAACTTTTCACCAGACATGCTAGGCAGCACTATTCCTAGAGCCCCTTCAAATTTGAAGCTGATTCTGATAGAACAGTGGTCCCGAAATCATGGTCATGACCCACTGGTGGGTCACAACCGTATTTTTTGTGGGTCACCAAAGGGATATTGAAAGATCAGATAACTAATTGACTGAAGCCATTCAAAAATCAGATACTGTTCCTGCTAATTACCTTTCAAAGAGCTCACCTTCTGCAATTTGCAAGCTTGTGTAAAAAGAAGGACATTTATGTTGAGGGCCTTTCTTCTAGTTAGAATGAATGAATGAATGTATGATCTCTTTCTGTACCTCCTTTTTAAAAGTCTGGAAACCTACATAGGTTCTGAATAGAGGGTCATTTTAAAAAGTGGGTCTCGGTGCTAAAAAGTTTGGGAACCACTGATAAATCTATCACCCAAATTCCAGGAACCCTTACATTTTCCATGTGGTGGTTGGGGCTTCAATTAGTGTTGACACCTTCATTTCCTGTTGCGGTAGTAATCTTTTTGGCAGGAGTAAAAAGGAATTTCTGTTTACTAGATTGCAGGCTCAGGCCCTACTGCAGGTCAATATCCTCTTTCTTATGTTATTATATTTTTAACTTGTGAAACTATATTTGATGTTAGGGGAAACTCAACACATCCTTAGTTTTGGTAAAAACATTTTGGCTGCATTTGGGACCTTTACAGCTTAAGCTCTTCCTTTGGAGCACTGCATTTCTTTCTCATAAAGTCAGGAGCAAAATGAATATGAACAGCTGGAATATGAAAATGAGAAAGTATAAGAAGTCATGAGAAGGGAATCAGAACAGTTAATCGACAAGGATCAAAAAAGGATGCCTTTATTCATGCATAGATTATAAAATAATGCATACATGAAGATGGAAATTATTGTGATGGAAAGTGTGTGATATACCATTATTGGCTAAAACGGAAAACTGAAGACTTTGAGTTAGGGGAGGGGTGAGGTTTTGAAAGAAAATAAGGATGTGTCCTGAACCCAGGAAATTCAAGCAGTCCACATAAGGCCACAACTTTATTCCATATTCCTTTCCCCCATCAGAGCCACAAGGTTCCTGCTCCAGTGTAGCCAGGCTATGCAAAGTCTGTGGCAGAAGTCATATATAAAGAACCAGAGGTCATATATAAGGTTCCACATATAAATTTTGGGCCTTAAATTTTGGGCTTCTTTTTAGTTTCTAAGTATTATTTCACATGTAACAAGAAATACCTTTAAGCTGTGGCATAGCTACAGTAAGAAATTCAGGGGTGCAGTTATACCAGGCAAGATGCTTTAAGGGAGCAACAATCTGAGTGTGACACTCATGGCTAAAATTGTGAAAAACAGGGTTTGTTTGAATGATATATTGTCATGTTACATCGTTATATCGAATGATATATCATTATATCAAATGATATATTGTCATATATCTTCATGTTATATCGTTGGATATAATACGATCATATATATCATTGGAAAGGTATGCAGAATGCATTGGAATAGCTTCATTCTATCAAAAATTATTTCCAGTTCAGCAGAAAATGAAAGCACAAAAGTCTATGAAACAAAAAGTGGATTTTCTTAAGTCAAAACTTTCCCATGATACTGATTACTCTGAGAGCCAATGAAATGTAATTCTGATGCTATATGGAACTAATACTATGAATCAGCTTTCATTTCCATAAACATGTATCATAATAGAGTTACCCATGTTAAGTGGGTCTACAGGCACTTCCAAGTGATGCTCCTCCTGTATTTAGCAGGGAAAGAATAACCATTCCTTGTTCCCTCAGCACAGTTTTGCTATCCAATATGGGAGACAGTTGTCATTCTTTTACTTTCCGTAATTAGTATGGGGGAAGGCCATTGGGGGAATTGTCAAAAAACTGATGGTGTGCCATGAAATTTTAGCACCTTGTTTGCATGTCATGAGGCAAAAAGGTTGAAAATTGCTTAGCAGGAGTTATTTCTATATAGGCTTTTTATTTTGGGGTTGGTCTGTATGGATTTATTCTAGGGGGAGAGAGGAGGGGGAATAACAGTTCACAAGAAATGATGCAAAATTGATTAATTGTCATAAGAAGTGGTGATGCTATTTCATTAACTTTGCATGTAGGTTGCCATACCAGGACAGGACCCCCTGTCAAACCTGCCAAAATGTGAATGCCGTCTCCTAAATCCAGGACAGTTAAGCAACCGTATTTGCAGGTAAAGCTTGAAGAAGGTGATGGGATATGTCTGTTAAGAACAAATTGTTTGGCTTCCTCCAGGCTGTAGACATCATTAAATCTTCTGTGTTCTGTGTTGTGAGGGATTGCGGATTTCCAGCCATAGGCTAATACGACTACTTGGCCAGGGTGATCATATGACCAGATTTTTCCAGATTTTCCCTTTTTTTAGCCTTCTGTTTAGGTCAGGGTCACCAAATGTCGGAACCTCAAAAGGAGGACAAGGTCTTGGATTCCTCTCAGTCTGGCCTTTCTGGCAGACAATGGCACATTTGCCTACTCATGAGTAAATCCATGATATTGGGCACTATCAGTTTGGAACTTTGCAATTGTGTGCAGTACCCCATCTTGTCATTGACACAATTGATGATGTGCCTTGACAATTTCAGTGCCTTGTTAAGTGTGTCATGAGATTAAAAATGTTGAAAATCACTGCTCCAACGTATTTCTGGCATATTCACCATGCAAGCATATGTTGTGTTACCTCAGCTATCCCTGTCATAGGTGGTCTTGGTATTATTATTTGTAAATTCATCATTTTGATCCCCTACCTGGGCAGTTGTTTGGTGACTGTCATCAGTAGAGAAATGCCCACTTGAATATTAACAGTGCCTGAATGGCTGTGGAGCCAGAAGCAAGTCTCCTGTGGGGTTCTGGACACAAAATTAAACAATCTCACAGATTTTTAAATTTCCAGAATATGGAGCGGCATATACTGCCTGAAATGGCAGTGAAGTGCAGGGGCTGCTTGCATTGCTCTAAAGGGGAGAGAGAAGGGCTGTTTGCACACTTTTGTACTACTCAAAAGTAAGCCCCATTGTGTTCAATGAGTCTTATTCCCAGGAAAGTGTCTTTAGGATTGCAGCCACAGTACCTTTTTATTCCCTCTAGCTATACCAATGCCTGTCACATCTGTGTGTCCATAACCTTCACTCACATGGGTGCACATTCTTCCTTAACTTTGATATTTGCACAATGCCACTTTATTTATATTTAAGTTATTTATACCCCAGCTTTCCCATGTGAGTGCGCAAGGTGGCTTATACAGTTTTAATTATTACATTAATTTACATTTAATTACATATCACAGTGATATGTTAGGTGAGGCTGACAGTGAGTGACTAGTCCAGTGACCCCATAAGCTTCATGGCTGAGGGGGGATTTGAATCTGAATCTTCCAGATCCGTAACCACTACACCATCCATAAGTCTGTAACCACTACACCGCCAGCTTCCTCTTTTTTAAAGAGATGAGCAGGAATTAGCCGTTCCTGTATAGGGCTGGAATGAGACCAGTGCAGGGTAGAGGCTGAAAGACTGGGTTCCAGTCATAGAGGGTGGTTGTAAGGATGGCATGAAAAATGTCAGGATCAAAGTGTTAATTGTTGCATGAGAAGGTACATCTGCCAAACCTCCCTTGAAGGTGAAGACCTACAAAGCCAATTTTCAGCCAGCAATCCAAATTCCATGACATCTGAGAATGTTGCTTCTGCTTTCCCCTTTTCCAAGAACTGAGAACTGCTTTCTGATTTATTGTTTCATGTAAATAAGCCACTATATTCTAAGCTGTGCACTCGAAGTGGATGTACAAAATAGATCTGCACTGGTGGTTAGCTCTTTTGATATTCACAGCATGTGTGCTATTTATTCAAGGGATTTGGATGGTAGTACACATGGGGCCATCCCATTGTGTTCTCCTAATTCTGAGAAACAGTTTAGGTTGACTTGTTGGAGGCCATCCAAGATAGGGTAACCATTTGATCTCATTTCCCAGGACATGTTCTCTTTTTTAGCCTTGTGCCCTGGGGAAAAAAAATCTTCATTGTCCTCCTTTTCCTTGTGAACAAGTTTGGAATTCTTAAAATATATGCAAGAAATTATGGCTGCAATCCTAAATACACCTTCCTGGTAGTAAGATCCATTGAATTTTACTTTCTTTTGTGCTCTAAATGAAATATTTTAAAATTTAACAATAAGTAATATAACCACAGCAGCTGTTATGTCAGGGATGAGCTTTGGCAGGTCTCTGGTTACACTTAACAATATCCCTGTGGCATCTGGTTATGGGAGCGAAGGTGAGACGGGAGGCTCTTGGGAAGACTGCAAGGAGATTCAAAGTCAGGATTCTGCCACATAGCAGGTTGTTAGGAAGGGGACTGGTGTGCAGGGTAAGTGCAGGGTAAAATCCAGCTGAAAGCTAGAAATGCAGATGCTTCAACGCAATATGGGAAAACATTCACTGTTAGCCCAGTAATCCATTTCTGATATTTATTATTATTTAGCATATGGTAAATACATGGACTTATGGTAAATCAGATGTTAATGTTCCATTGCCATGTATTTTGAGAGCCAGGAATTCTCCATTGATGTCTGGCTCCCAACTGTTGCCAGCTGTCAATTCTTCAATGTAGTCTGGCTGCCAATTCTTGCTAGCTGTTTCATTCTATCTGGGGTGCACCATGAGGAGGCAAACTAGCATCACACCCTGTAGCATCATGTCCAATAGAACATGGGTGGTGGATGAACACTGAAAAAGGATTAGACAAATTCATAGAGGAAAGGACCATCACAGATTATGAGCCTATATTCCTAGAGGACCATCACAGGTTATGAGTCATGAGGGGTGTGTGTAGATGTGGACAACCTCAAAATGCCAGATGCATGGGAGGGCACATGGATGCAGGTGTCATATGTGCTCCCTGAGGTACGTGGTGGGCTGTTGTGTGATATAGGAAGCTGTACAAGAGGGGCCCTTGGCCTGAGCCAGTGGAGGCTCTTCTTATGTTCTTATGGTAAAACAGGCAAGGAGAAGGTAAATACAAAGGTAAAGGTGTCTCCAACTGATTCTTAAGGCATTCCAGCACCAATGGATCCTCATCCACCAGCTACCCAGTGAGCGCATAGTATCACAGCAGGCAGTTTGTTATCACTGCTACCTTCTGAGCCAGGAAGCTCAGGATTGGGATGTCAGTGGAGTGATTGCACCACTTTCAGACACATCAGTGGCATTGCTGTGGTATGAGGTGGGGGATTTAACAGGCTGCATCAGATGATACACATGGAGGGGTGACACTACTACTCTATAAAAATTTTTTTACTCTTGATATTTTTGAATAATACCATTATGTTATATATCTAGAGATGTGTGATTTCATTTAGAATGCAATGAAATGAACAGTATTGAAATATCTCTAATCTATGAAAAGTTATAGCCAAAATATCAGCGGGTATGGGACAATGCTACATCACTATGCCCACTGCCCAGTGTGTTGTCGTTCCCCCCCCCCCCCACTGCATAAGTGGAGGTACGTCCTGTGGATGTACCTCTGGCACTGGGTTACACAAACCCTGAGACACCACTGAGACACATCTTGATAATTTACATCTATGTCAGTTTTGGCCCCCTGAATATAAATCTCATTTATATCCTGGAACGACTTGTGTGTCGTATTTTCATCACATGTTCTTTCATTTATAAGTCAATTATCATTTCTTTCGATGACTGATTTTTTTCAAAAAATCACTGTCCTCTTTTGGCAGCAATTCACAAAGGAGGTTCTTGTGCCCCTATTAAAAATGTTATGCCAAAAGTTAGTGAACCATCTCTGTCTTGTCTTAAGTACATTAACACAACCATACTTATATAGAACTTATCCTTTGGATTTTATGACCCCTAGTAAACTCCACACCAGCTGTAGAACTGGTACCCCTTGTTTTACCACTGGGACTAAATCCATACAATGGATTTACAATGTACCATACAACTGTATCATACAATGTACCATACAACTGGTACAGCTGTAGAGTAAGTGCCACCAGGTACATACTGGTGTTTACTGCAGGCAAAAGTTGCAGCAGTGAATACAATTCTGGTAGCAAAAGCAGTTAAAAAGCAAGAAGGTTTCAAATACTCTGCAATTTCTTTGATCATAAGCAGCACAAGTAATCAATGTCGTCTTCTTGCTGCACATGCCCACACACAGCTCTCTCTCTCCCCTCCACCCAACTCGAGGCAGAGACATAAAGAACAAGGCTTGTAACATCACCATCCAAATATAGGACACCCTGATCCCCTTTCCCTACCACAGACTCAGGGAGGGTAATCATGTGGTGGGAGGACAGCTGGGGACTGCTAGCACATGTAGCCATCCTCAGCTTGTCACGTACAGCAACTGTTCCTTCCAGGGTGGGGAGATCCTCCTATCTCCTCACTGCATTCTCCATACACAGACAACCCTTCCCCCTGAAACCAGCATCAAACTCATTCATCACATTGATCATGGAGAAAGAAGAGGCACACTCCTCTGGTGCTTATGGGGATACGGGATGATCCTTGGTCGACTGCCAAATTTGTAACCAAAACTTTGGTGCAGAGGGGAACTGGGTGGAAAGACAATGCTTTCTCCAACCAACCTTCATCTCTTGGATTTCAGTGGAACGAGGAACACTGCCAGCAACTCGGATGGATTACAAGCTTTTTCTCCACACGTGCATGGCAGTGGGACACTGAAAGCTGAACTGGCCTGGGGCTTGAAAGAGAACCCCCCTGGGCCAGATACAAACTGCTTCAGCCTAAGCTGTGTGTGAAAGGTCTGGAGGCTTTGCATGAAATGTTGTGCATTTTTTTCTCCTGTCTCCTCATTCAAGTCTATCCAACATGCTTGTTTCAATATCTGGGCAGATGTTACTGTTACCATCAGGGGTGGGCCCGGCCTGACCCAAGAACCGGTTCTCTGGAAGTGGGCGGGGCCAAGGTCAGGGGGTGGGGCCGGGGAGGTTTTTAATTTAAAAATAAAAAATAAAAATAAAATTACTTACTTCAGAGTAGACCTGCATAGGATGGGGCTCAGGCTGCAGTCCTCTCCACACTTTCCTGGGAGTAAGACCCATTGACTATACTGGGACTTACTTCTGAGTAGACCTGCATAGGATGGGGCTCTGAGGCTGCAGTCCTCTCCACACTTTCCTGGGAGTAAGACCCACTGACCATACTGGGACATACATCTGAGTAGACCTGCATAGGATGGGGCTCTGAGACTGCAGTCCTCTCCACACTTTCCTGGGAGAGGATGGGGCTCTCTGCCTCCCCGGCCAGCCAGGAGAGGCTGGGAGGGCGTGGTGGCGCCGCACGGATGCTTCTCAGCCTCACCAGCTGGGAGAGCACCGAACTGGTCTGCTTGGTTCTTGGGGGCCCCTGCCACTGCTGGATCGCCAGCAGCAGGGGGATTGGAAGATCAGGTCCCCCAGAACCGGACCGAACCCGCTTGGGCCCACCATAGGTTACCATTAGAAAGCCAAGCAGATTCAGACCCACACCTGGACAGCAAACATCTGGATTCAGGTCGAAGGCAGGGGATGAGAAGACTCTCATTCTCTTTCAGTGAATATTTTAAAACAGTAGAAGCTGAGCAAAGTGTAATTGGTGGCTCTGATCATTTATACTTGCATATATGTGGCACCATAAGGGGAGGAGAGCATGGATGCTCTTATCTGCCATGAAACATCACATGCTCACACATGAATAGATATGTCAAATGGATTGTGAAGAGCAGGAGACCTCAACCCAAGGTCTGCAGTCCAGTGCCAGTCCGCATGTGTTGTCAGAAGAGCTTGTACCTTCCTATGGAACCCAAATTTCTCTGCTGGGGGACCTTTGGAAAGTCTCTCCCTTAACCCTGGTATTCCTTGGGTTCATTATGTAAACCAAAGGCATCTAGTTATCCCCATTTTACCACTAGGACTAAATCCATACAATGAATCAATAACTGCCAACATTTTTTAAGTTAAAAAGCAACAGGATATTTAAGAGGGAAAGCCTAATGGGAGTATGAAAACAGGACATTTCCATTCTCTGTTCACCCAACCTCCTTAGAAAGCTAACTGCTAATGCTTTGCTAAGACCAATAATGAGAAAAAATAATTAGAAAAATCAGGTTTCATTCACCCTAGAAAAATCAGATTTCATTCATTAGAACACACCAGTTTAATTTACCAAAATAATATATTTTCTTATAAACAATTAAACAAATTGTAAAAAGTGCAGGTAAGGAAATAAAGAGAAAAAATGTTGATTCTAATTTTCAGCAGGCAAGTAGCTTGCTTATTTATATATATATCACACACCTTTCTCATAGATGTGTAGACCTGAGTCAGAAGTAGATGTGTAGACATGAGTCTAGATGTGTAGACTTGTAGATGTGTAGACTTGAGTCACATAAACTTGCTGCCTTGCCGCTGTAGTACCTTCTCCTACACCCTTTCTCATGGGCAGTTGGATTTTTTTGTGACCTACTCTGAGAGGCCAATCGCTTTTTCTCCAGCAGAATAAAAATGAAAAATGTGCCTGCCACTCAGAGTGGCTCATAACTACTCCAAGCACACAGTAAACCTGGGAATAGTTGGTGGTAACATTCCTACACACTCCAGCAACGTCTGTTCTAGTGGCTTCTGCTGGTGTTCTTTTTGCACTTTAGATTGTGAGCCCTTTTGGGACAGGGACCCATTAGCTATTAATTAGCTATTAATTTTTTCATTTTCTTGTAAACCGCTTTGTGAACTTTTCACTTGAAAAGCGATATATAAATACGATGGATGGATGGATGGATGGATGGATGGATGGATGGATTATGCCACCACAATTACTTCTGTATTAGACAGAAGTACTCTTGTGGGGTGTATGTCCACTATTACGGCCCTGACTGCTAGATGCTCTTTCTGGTGCAAATATAAACAAATAATCAATACTCTGGCTACAGACTATAGCTATGGTCAGTAAAACTGTAGCTATATATGTCTTTGTCACCACACCTGACAAGTGAAGGCATTCACATTTGAAATGGCTGCAGTTTAACTTATTGCATCCCCAACGTTCTGTGATACTCCTTTAACAACAAGGAGCCTGCCTTAAGGTTCTACGTGGAAGCCAATCTGCTAGTATAAAACTTTGTGGAAGTTGGGGATGAAGAAAGAGATGAGCAAATACTGTGACTGCTATCGTTAATTGCTGTGAGGGAAGGATGTCAGTGCAACCTTGGGGCTTAACTACACATGATAGGGAGCATGTGGCTGCCACCACCCATGTCTCCCCAGTAATTAAAGAAACCTCAGCAAAATAGATACTACAAGGAGATCTGTGGCTGCAGCCAGAGCATCTGACGTTGACATGACGTCACTGTGCTCAGTGTTTCTCTACCCACTGAAAGCACAATCCAGTGAGTTGATGTGTGCAGGGAAAATTCTGCACATGAGGATGTAGTGTTGTGAATTTTATTTTACTAGCTGTTTCTGGGGTATGCATGGGAGAAAGGAGGGTGGGCCACAACCACACAACTGCTATAACAACTAGTCAATCATTAAGGGCTTTTACAAGAATACAGTCACAAAAAAATGAGTCTCTGCCAATTCTCTCTATACTATAGTGCTTAAAATTAGAATACTACATTTGCATCATGCTGCCAGTTTAGTTATGGTATGCACTTTGTGCAGAAAACATCACCTTGGAAATTGTTTTCCTGATGCGGAAATTCCGCGGAAATTCCTCCTGATGCGGAAATATAAAGCAGTTTTGAGGAGAAAAAAAAATCTGCCACTGTTTTGTGTTATGCAAAAAAATGGTACAAACAACAGGTCAGATGGTGTGGAAAGGATGCTCTGCATCTTGCATTTGTGGAAAGGATGCTCACCAGGATGAGGATCTCACTACTGGAAAATCAGGGCTGTCTTGCAAGTAGATCTTAGTTCCAAGTCTGGGCAAAAACCCAAGTCTACCCACTTAGCAAACCATAGCCATGGAGGCCAAGATTCAACTGGGAGCACAGATCTACACACTTGGTTTACCTGGGCTCTAGAGTTTATGCTCTATCCTCCCCAACACACACAAACTCAATCCATCCAGTCTGCTCTACCTGCCTTCAGGATCCTGAAGAAAATGAGTGGTTGCTCCTTCAAACTTTCCACCCAAGTGCTTTCTGCTTCCTTCCCAACTTCCCATTCTGTAACCTTAGACTTTCCCATCTCTCATGATAAAGCCACAGTCTTACCACCTGCAGGACCTTCCCTGATGGCAACAATCATTTGGTGCATTTCTGTCGAAGGAGACTTTCTATGTAAAACCCGATCAACATAAGGGTGCTTCTCCAGCATACCAGAAGACCAAATATGTCCCACAGCTAAGCTACAAGAGTTTCTCAAAACAGCTGATGATACACAACATCTTTGAAGGCTTCCATTGCCAGAAAGCCATGAAAAACATATCATCAAGAAGTAGTTATTATACTATTGATCCAGCAATACAATTTGCTATAAGCTCACAGTGCCAGAAAGAGTGGTGGAATGAAGAAAGGGTAGTTGGTAAAATAAGAACAGAGCTGGGAAATAACGTCTCCAAGAGAGGAAGGGAAGGGGAGAGAGAGAGAGATTCTCGTTCCACTGCTAAATCTGCTAAATTTGCCATCAGCAGCCAGCAAAAAGTTGGCTTGGCTGATTGCCCTGACAGAAATTGAGGGGAGTCATGTGGCAGTCACCATGTGAAGAAGCCATCCAGTGCAAAGATTTACTGGTTTTTGTTATTTTTTCACTCCGGTTTGCCGTTGTCTGCAGTGTGTGGTGCCAAGTGGGCTATGGAAGTGCAAATAAAATGGAGGAGCTGCGTCACAGACAGACCAGCTCCATATACTTATGAGCATATGGAGGTACTGGGAACTCGCCAAATGGTACACCACTAATTGGAAAAGGCCTGGCTACCCTCTTATTGTGGCCACCAGGAGTAACCTTGTGGTTATGGGGAGGGAACAAAGGATTAGAATGGAAGACACCAGTCTGTTTATCAGAAAATGCTTAGAGACCCTCCTGGATAATTTTAGCAAGCTGCAGTGGGTTACTGGATTCATGTGGCACAGGAAAAAGGCAGCCAAGGGGTTGAAAATGGATGTTGCTCTCTCTCAAGTGTCATCCACAAAAGTAGCTCTCCACAAGATGTGAGCAACTTAAGTAGGACCATGATTTCAAGTGTTTTGGTCAACCATATGAAGTCTTGGTAGACTGCTAAGCATTCCGCTTTCATTCCCCATGTGAAGAATGGGAACACTAGTAAACTAATAATAAACACAGAGAAACTATTAAATGAAAACACGCATAACCACATGTGCCACCCTGAACTCCTTGGAGCCCGGAAGGGTTATAAGAATAATACTGTATGTATGTATGTATGTATGTATGTATGTATGTATGTATGTATGTATGTATGTATGTATGTAACTAAAATGTATGGGAGAAATTAGTAGCAGGGGTTTTCAAGCGCCTTACCTTGGTGACCCATTGTGTTGTCCTTGGTGGTTCCAGGGTCCAGCAAGGCCATGCAAGTGCAGGGTGATAGGGTGCATGAAGCCCACCTGCTTATTATAATAATTATATTTAATTATAATAAGCAGGTGGGGGTCATCTGAGGCAGTGATGCTGAGGGAAGAGATAACCTTTTCTGTTCCCCTCTCCATGGCTATTAACAACTTCTGATCTAGGGCCATGGTGTTAGGGCTAGACCTTCTCCTTCTTCCATGATGTGTCCTGGATCCAATCAGGCCCTATCACAACTGTTTCTAAGAAAAGTACAAGATACCAGGAGATGCATTCACATATTTCCTACTTCATGTTTACATTGGCTAAACACAGTCTTGGCCTCTAAATAGTGAAAGCCCAGGGAGTGGGAAAGTCACTTAAGGGAATGTCATGCTCCTAAGGGCCCTTTCCTTTTGTGGGAAAGGTCTTCCTGGCTGACAATCTTCGGACACCACAGAACCTTCTCATGTGCCAAGGAAGAGTCAGTTCCCTAATGTCTGTCCTCAGTTATGCACACCTCAAGCTATTCATTTACATTTACTATGCTAGTTACATGGACCTAGCCAAAAGTCAATGCATTCATTGTATTCCGACCAGAGAGACTGAATAATTCAGTCTGGTATGCAGGAAGAACGTCTTTGGAAAAATTCTGTGCCAAAATATCTTTGAGTAGCAATGGGCGGACTTCCCTTGACCTGATTCTTAATGGGCACAGAATAAACAAATTGATCTGGTTAATATCCTTCTATTGTCCTTTTTCTAGCCCAACAGATTTCTAGGTTTTTAAGCTAATGAAAATACCTGCAGCATCTTCTGTCTCCACTTTAAGAATATAAACCTATCTGCATATATAATATTGTATTTGGCTCCTACGGTGCAATCCTAACCACATCATGGGCCCCACTGGCACAGCTATGCCAGTGTTGAAAAGTTGCTTAAGATTGCATCTGTATTGTCCTAAATATCTCTTTTAACATGAATATCAGCAAGTTGGACTTACGAGTTCTTTCTAGCCACAATGTCCTTTTTTAAACAAGTACAATAAAAATGCTTCATGACTGGATCTGGATCTGTACCATTTTCCCAAGCAGAGCCTACCAGAGCCACTACAGTTATACTTGCAATAGGAGAAGCCTACCGTTGACACCCAATGTGGACTGGTCAAATAAAAAACAAGAGCAGATTATTAATGGAGATAATATAGCCACTAATATCCTCTAAGAAGCTGACTTTAGTTTGACTCATCTTTCCAAGTAAAAATGTGGAAAACAGAAGGCGAGCCTGTCACACAGATGGCCTTTGCAGAGCTTTCAAAGAGCTTTTGCTAGACACCAAGATGGTATTTGTTTAGTTCAAGGAATGTGACACCTTCCAAAATATTTGGGACTAGATTCCAGCAATTCATGACGCAATCAGACCCAAATATTTGGGACTAATTCATGACGCAATCGGACCCAAACCAACTCAACACAGGAGCTCACTAGAGATAAGCAGGGGTCAATTGCATAACCTGGACTTAAGAAAATAATACTTATATTACTCTTGTGGGAATGTCTTGGGGGAAAAGGAGACATTTCTCAATTCAGGATGGTGGATTGTTTGTGGGATTTTCACCCTCTTCACTGGCTTATATGGATGCTAGATGAGCACAGACTTGCTAGTGGCTCTGATTTTGAGCAGCTCTTCTTGGCTATGAATCTAGACTAACCCGGAGCTCAGAAGCATCATGAGTACCTGAAGGACAAGATGTCCATATTGATATCTCTATTATGTGCTGCTCTACTGGTAAGATTTGAAACTGTTATTCCAGTTAACTCATTTAAAACACTGAGGACACAATTCTAATCAATTTAGCACAACTCACAATGACATGGGATGGTCATGTATGTGGACTGGTCAACCCTCCCCACAGAGTGGCGCAGAAGAAACTTACAGCACTTTTGCAACAACCTCAGGCCAATACAGGATTTTGTCAGCCTAACCACAGACTAGGATTGCACTGTGAATTCTTTTTTCCCCTAATTCAAGTTCTTATTCTTTTTTTCCCACCCATCCCTTGATCCAAGGTAAATAATTCTGAAGGACTAAATACATGTTTCCCTAAGCATATAGATTTCTTTACATTATGGTTTCCGCTATAGAAAGAAGAAACCTGAAAGCAAACGTCTGATGCAAAAATAAAATGAGACAAAATACAGAGAGATACGAAAGCACATAACTGTAACATTCCTTGGGGAAGTTTGAAGTTTATGTGGTGAGTGCTGTGGCTTTTAACAAACACAAAGGAACATAAGCTGAAATAAAAAAGCACCTTCAACATTTGACCTAAACCATTTGGACTGCCAGGCTGGTATGATTGCTGTACAACAAGCAGTCTATTGCCTAAGCTGAGATAGACATTTCGGCATTCTAGGACTCCTTGATGGTTTTGTAACCTGTTAACTTGTCAGATGCAGGGGGGACCTGGATGCAGGTGTTTTGTGTGCTCCCTGAGGCATCTGGTGGGCCACTGTGTGATACAGGAAGCTGGACAAGATAAGCCATTGGCCTGATCCATTGGAGGATCTTCTTATGTTCTTATATTCATAACTTCAGAATGGTAGGTGGACATAAATATTCCACCAATCTATTAGCTAAACTGAAGCAGACATTTCTTATTAGACAAGCTTTCTGAGTGCCTGTTCTATTTTCACACCTTTAATATTCTGGCTGCAGGGTGTTTTTTTTAGATTCCTCTGCTTTTTATTGCTTTTATTGTTATTTTTTAATATTTTATTCAGATAACATTTTATTAGTGTTTCTTTTGGTGTTTTAACAGATGGTTTTTATCTGTTTTTAATATTATTTTATGGCTATTTTATTGCCTTGGATCTCTAGAAAGGCGAGATATAAATGACTGACTGACTGACTGACTGACTGACTGAATGAATGAATGAATGAATGAAATTAGTAACACTGATTGAACCAAGACTGCTTCCCAGGATTCACCATAGTTACAAAGATTTCATTCTTATTATGCTGTTCTTATTTTTCATAATTTTTCATACGCTGGTCTAATTTTTAAGACAGCAAAATGCCTCTAGGCCTGGGTAATAACATTTCATAGTAGGTTGACTGAAAGCACAACAGCATCAACATATTGTGAGGAAAGCATATTAGAACTTCCCCCCTTCACCATCCCTGCTCCAGTTGGAAAACAAGGGATTCCTTGCCCATGGAAGTTAGGCTGCAATCCTAAAGACACTTTCCTGGGAGTAAGACCCATTGAACACAGTGGAGCTTACTTTTGAGTATACATGGCTTATTTAACATGCACAAGGGAACACAGATTTGATTAAACACTCTGGGTATCCTTCTGGTACTTACCATTGTCAAGGATGGAGTAGATGGCTAGAGCATTTGCCTGTATTTAAGATTCTACAGTGAATAATTTTCCTAATATCCTCTCTCAAATATCTTGCATTCAGAGTTTTTGAAACTAACCAAAAAGCTTAGAAAGTTCTTTTTTTAATTTTTCCTTTATATTTTAGGTTCAAAAACACATACAAAGCAGAACTGAAAAAACTAAATCGTGTGATGAAAAGATTACTGAAAATCATACTTTACAGAAATATTTTATTAAATTGGAGAAACTGTCCTTGGTATATCGAGTTTATTAATAAAATATTCCAGTTATGGCAAAATTTCTGGATTCCAGTTTATGCCATCCAGCATGCACCTGATAAAACTTATGATAGAATATCTCAGCTGTACAATTTCAACAGCCATCTTTCAGTATTGGCACCTAGCTATTTTTTCCAATATTTAGCACAGATTAATCTGGCATCTGGAAACATTAAAACTTCTTATTTCTTGGAACTATCTGGTTGCTCTTTTCAGCAGCCAGTATCAAGTTAACCTTGAATATATTGTTGATCTAATATATTTGGGTTGGATCCTAATTTCTGGCAAAGTGGCTTCCAATGGTCATTGGAAACCATTGTCTCAGGAATGAAAGTTTTGTACATATAAAACCCATGTGCCATGATCCTAATCCCTCTTTTTAAACCTTCCAAGTTGGCATAGTTCCAAAGAGAGAAGAACATATCTGAACTTGTCCCAGTCTTATTATTTGATGGTAATAATACCATCATAATATCAGTTATTGATAGCCTTTCCTTAGGCAACATACACATACTTTGGTGCAGACTATGTGACATTTTGAAATAAGATTATTCTATAAAGGTATTCTTGATGTTTTTCATGTCAATAACCAGTTCCAGGCACTGAATGATAATATTTTTTTATCATTCCTGAAAAAATCAGCAGTTCCTCACATTGTGATGTCGCATTTTACTTGCAATTACGGATTCCAATGTTACATTTTGACTTTTCAATAAAAGATACAGAACGATATTACCTCTTGATCTTCCAGGAGAACTATAACAACAGGAAGGTAAAGAGTAGGTTGCTTAGATCAGAATAGTTCTATTTATCTGAAACCAGGTAATGCAATAGTTCCAGCTCCTGTTACTGGCAGAGAAGAGCATTCATTCTCTTGGTGAGTAGGCACTGATCTTGTTTGACTCTTAAGTCTTCACATCTTCAGCAATTTTGTTTGCTTAATAATATTGGCTAACTACTAAGAACGGCCAGTGCTATCTTTAGCACAGCTAGGCAGCTGCTTAAATTTCAGACCTCAATGGGGTGCAGTACTGAACTGTATAAAAAGTACAGTAAAAAGTGGCACCATTTTGTAAAGATTATTTTCTTAACCCATGTAAAAGTTACCGTAGATTAAAGGTAGATTTAAAAGTGCCCCCTTGCAGTTTGCCCTGATAGTTGTGACTTATCCAACTTACGAGACCAAAGAGCCGGTGGTGTCTGAAGACATCTCTGTGGTCATGTGGCTTGCAAGACTAAAAACCACAGGTGAACAGAACACTGTTATGCTCCCCCCACTGAGGTACTAATTTATCTACTTGCATTTACATGCTTTCAAACTGCTAGGTTGGCAGGAGCTAGGCTAGTAATGGGAGCTGACTCTGTTATGTGGTACTTAGATCTCAAACACCAACCTGCCAACCTTCAGATTGACAAGCCCAGCATCTTCAACCACTGAGCTACTACAACCCACTTTCTCATAGATTATACCTTATCGGAAAATCCCAAATCCAGACTATTCCAAAATCCAGACCTTCTTGTCAAAGACTTTTTTCAAACTTCTTGTAGAATGAACATTAAAAGGTCTTGTGCTCATTCCCACATACACTACAAATAAAAGCTGTAAAGTTTATTCTCTTCTCTGTGGTGTTGTATGGTGTTGTTCCATATTGTTGGAAAATGTTGAAGTGGACAACAGATCCCCATATGGCTAGCAGTGAAAAACAAGAGACTGCAATCCTCATTACAGCGGTACCTCGCTTAACGAGTGCCTCGAGTAGCGAGTGTTCCACATAATGAGGAAAAATTTGGGGGGATTTTGCTTCACTTAATGAGCTTGATTCACATAATGAGTGGCCATTGTCTGGGCTCCCCCTCCTCCTCCTCCCTGTATTGTCTGGGCTATAGCACTGAGGCAGTACCAAGGAAGAGGCCAGCAGGTGGAGCAGAAGAGCCTCCTCAGTCAGAGGAACAAACATGGCTGCTCAGTTCCTGCAGCCAGAAAACATGGCTAGCCAAGCCTCTGCAGACTCTATGAGGTAGGAGGGAAAACTCCTCCTGCACCCCCTCTGGAGCCCCCCTCAAACAGACCCCTTCCCCCCAAGGAAGCCTCCCCTGCCTGGACCCTACTACAACTACCCCTCTTTACCCCCCTACCACCTTCCCTGCCTGCACTTTTCCTTTCCTGTGACTAAGCCCCAGTGGATTCTATGGAGCTTGATTCTGAGTAGACCCTTCTGTGCCCTTCTGCTGTTGCACTTCATGCAAAGTTGGAAAGAGTCAGGCTGCATCCTACACTCTTTCCTGTGAGTAAGCCCCAGTGGATTCAATGGGGCTTGATTCTGAGTAGACAGCATAGGATCTGGCCCCACTGCTGTTGCAGACTGCCTATCTAGTTTGCATAGATAGATCTCAAACACAGAGAGGTTCCTTGTTAAAGATGCTCCAAAAGACACCAGTGACCCTTTTAGTGAAAATTAATCATCCTTGGCCATAAAGGTTTTTCTTTCCTTTTTTACTGTACAGAATATTACAGTGTTTTATTACAGTAATTGTGGTCTGTATTATAGTGTTTTGAATTCAATTCCTGTGTTTTGTCATCATTTTTACATACAGTTAATATTTTTGGGTTGTGGAACCAATTGTCTGCGTTTCCATTGTTTTCTATGGGAAAATCTACTTCACTTAAAGAGCACTTCACTTAAAGAGCATGCCTCTGGAACGAATAAAGCTCTTTAAGTGAGGCACCACTGTATATTTATGTAATTATTTGAGAATCCAGACAAATCCAAAATCCAGACCTCCTTCTTGTCCCATAAGGTCTGAATAAGAGATCCTCAACCTGTATAATGTAATCATGTATCTGATGGGATCCTGAAAGTTCACGCTTTAATAAACCTACATCTTGAAGGTGCTACAGGAGACTTTGTTGTCTCTCATGCACAGACCAACAGAGCTCCTTCTCGAAACAATGTCATCTGGAAACAGATGTCATTTGAGTTCAGTTGCCTTTCCAGTCTCTTTACAGCAAGGTTATTCCTCGTCACAAAGACTCCAGTAACACTGAGAGGGCAACAACGGGCATCCTTGCCTGACGCCACATGACAGTTTGCCCAAAGGTATTAAAGTCTCATTGGAAAGTTCATGCCAAAGGTTAATGACATTTTTCATGAGCTTGGCAGCTGAATCCTAAACATGTTTATTTGGAAGACTGGATGCTCAGAATGGCAACCTAAAACACATGAGCGTTTCAAAACGCTGAGGACGAAAAACATCAGAAGAGCAAAAGAGGTGGGAGGAACATGGCGTTGTGGCTTTGGGTGCGAGCCGAAGTGTGGAAGAGATGAGAGACTCTTTCTCTCAGTTCTGCTGCCGATGAGCTGAATGCTTTTAAGCTGTGACCCGAACAAAAAGTCACTGCGAGCAAATCCTGTTAGAGAACAGCGGTGCTCACAGCATCCAAGTCTTTGGGAGTGAGGCATTTAACATTTAAAATCCCATCTCATGGCATGGCAGCGAAAAGGAGGAGGAAAGTGCCTCTGGCCTGGGATCCACTTTGCTAGCAGTAGACCCCATCAGACTGGAGCAGACTTTGGGATCACTGCTCAGAGTGATGAAAGAAGAGTCCCCCACCCCCACTCCCTACGGGAACCTCAAGTTTCACTTCTGGTTGCCTGAAGTGTGTGGCTCCTTGCCAATGGCCAAGCGGTGATCAGAGTCCTGATGGATGACAGCATTAACCACCTGAGCCAATTTCCACTGGCAGCACCACAGGCCCCAGCTTTCATCACCCATCAAGACATCTGTTGGTGTCCACTGGGGGGTTTGGGTCTCTGTTACAGTGAAGGATATTTTTACAGCTGAGTGGTGGAGCTGGGATGGGTGGGTAAGAAGAGTGGAGGGGGCTGAAATGAAGGCAAAAACTCAAGAGACTATTCTCGGGGAGTGGGGGAGAGGAAAGAATTATGGAAACTCAGTAACCAAAGCCAGGGTGTAATATTCCTCCCGGTCAGAAAGAAGCAGCGGAGACAAGATGACCATCAAACAACTATATTTATTAACTTGGAATATAACAACTGGAGACTAACGTTAACAACAGGGCTCAGGCTGTGCTCAGCTGTTTCCCAGGTTCCAACCACGGGATGCAAGTCTCTGAGGTCCTATATGATTTTGCCTTAAAGCAATAGTACTATATGCCTCCATCTCTTCCCTTTCATGACTAAGCCACTGTCACCCCATCACCCCATTCCACCAGCATAATAAGTCGTAGTACTATTTCTGTGTTGTAACTACTGCAAGACTGCAGTTTTTAGAGATTCGAAGGTTGAAGAACTCCATGCGTAGATGAGAGAGTTGTTCTCAGCCCACAATCCTCAACCAACTATGCAGCATGGACAGTATTATCTCCTAAATAAGCTTCCTTTAGCATTGTTTTGTTGTGGTTCTTTTGTTCCTGAGTGTGACAGCCAAGTGGCATCACTAGGGGGCAGGAGGGGGTGAACTGCACTCAGTAACACCCTGTTAGAAGATGTGCACTTTTTTCTGGTAAGCAGGCTACTGGATGCTAACACTAGTGGCCAAAATTTGAGAAACTTTTTTTAAAAAGTGAATTTCTTTAACTCAGAACTGACTACTGAGACTGATTGTTCCAAGAGACACTGAAGTGATACTGTGACACAGTAGGGAACCACCATATTTATTCAAATCTAACGCTCACCTTTTCTATCCTAATTTAGTCTCCAACAGCAGGGTGCAGATTAGATATGATGGTGCATTAGATTCGAGTAAATGCATTGTTTTGATTTTAAGTGTAGATCAGTATTTAGTTTCACAATTTACGATATTGTAATAAAAATGTAGCATAAATCCATAATTGTATAAAGTAGTGCAATTAGGTAAAAATCATAACATAAGTCAATTGTCATATTATTATTACTGTTAAATTATGAATTTTATATGCAGTAAAATTAAATGCAGCTATACCTTATAATCCCCAGGTTTGCTTTAGGGTGCAGGTACGCTTTAGGGGTGCATGTTAGAATTGATGGTGCATAAGTTTCAAGTAAATACAGTAATAAGCTGTTGGTATGAATCAGCTCTCATTTCCCTGTATCAGAGCTAACACTAGAACCCTAGAATTCAGAATTTGTGTCAACTCGAATTCATTTTTGTGTCATCAAGCTGACCACTTTTTTGTTGTTGGTTATTGATTTGTTGGATGACCTTTACTATTATATATTCAAATGAAGCCATTTCTCCTTTTTGCTTGTGAATGGTCATTACCAGTATTTTCATTTAGAAAGGTTTTCCCAGTCAGCATCTGAAGATTGGGAAGTGCTGACTTTGTGGTGTAATTGAGATCCAGTCAAACCTTGATGTCTTTATTCTTTCTCCAGTCATGATCAATTTTGTCCAAAAGCTCTTTTAGCTGCCTTGATGTGTCTCCCAGATTTCTCATGATGTTGATGGGTATATGTCTGCAGTCATGCACACCAGGGTCTGTGTGCTGGAGGAGGGATGGTTGTCGATGTTCCCTAGAATTCTCCTTGCCACATGTAAACAATAAGGTATGGTGCAATTAGTTCTCCTCTAGTGGGTTCCATGAGCTCAATTTTGCTCATTAGTCATAATTAAATCAAGTTTCCCTCTAAAGGACTGGGGCTAAAGATAGTCTGGTAATGAAAAAATACAGAATGGCCTTCTTTGGGTGAATTCCCTTACAGAACAGAATCTATTTTGAAATTGCTGGATGTTATCAGCTAAACATTGAACTGGGCTATCTGTATGGGGACTAGCACATTATTAACACATGGGTTGGAAGAACATTTGCCTCACTACGGTATCCTTGAATTATATGAATACCCCTGTATTATTAGAGTGGAGTGCCATACCCCTATGGTAATTACAAGAACTTGCTCCCCTGGAGTGATTGCCTCCAGGAAGATCACAATCAAGCTTGTCTTGAATTTCAGACAGTTTTCATCTCTCCATGGTACTTGCTATGCACACAAGAGAGCAATGATTCATTTTTTCACATCTGTGGCATTTTGCTCCTGATGCTTGACAGGCCCATGGAAGGTGTGATTTACCACAGTGAGTGTGCGGCTTCCTTGCTGGGGCTTTTCCTGCAGCTGTTTTATCTTGCACATGAGGTGACAATCTTGTCTCCAAACGTCTCAGAGCTCGAATCATGATTTGGACACATTGCTTCAAATCTGCTACAGACATGATTTCCATTTGCATTTTGGTGGCCTTTAAGGGTCTAAAAAACATCAATTGCCTTTGCAACCTCATTTACCTTCAAACATCCTCTGTAGTCTGTCCTCCAGTCCTTTATCATCAGTAATAAACACAGTAAATAAATCTGTCATCCTCAGATTTCACAGTTCTCTGTTTTTCCTTCAGTTTTGTGACATACAAGTATTTGCTCAACCCCTATTGGTTGAGCAAAAATGCAACCCGACTTGCATCCTGATGCATCCTAGGCTTCACTATTTGAGATAGTATACACTCCCTTCCCCAATAGCCAGAGTAGTAATTTATTTATGTTGGGTTTCAACATCAGCTATGGTCTGCAGGGGGATGCCTCTAATTTTCACAAGCTATATCTACAGTAGTGTTGTTGAAAAGCAGCCTGTAATGGAAGTGTAGGTTGGCATTTTTCAAAAGTGTTCACATCTGATACTTGGTGCTCAAGGTTCAAATTAGGTTATGTGTACACGTATGATGTGCCAGTGGTTCATAGGAGGTCCAGTTCATTGGAGGACCAGTGACTCCAATAGTGGCCATCCACAGTTTGCTCAAACGCCCGCTGGCTCTGTAATTTCCACAATCAGTTAAGTCCTGGAGATGGAACCAAACACTTATGTTGTTGTTTTTTTCAGAAGCAGCAATGCATGTTCTCTTC
Organism: Cryptoblepharus egeriae; assembly: GCA_030015325.1. Taxonomy (NCBI): domain Eukaryota; kingdom Metazoa; phylum Chordata; class Lepidosauria; order Squamata; family Scincidae; genus Cryptoblepharus; species Cryptoblepharus egeriae. Next base: position 60,882,249 of record JAREYC010000001.1, on the reverse strand, counting down.
TCCCTTACCTTCAGAGTCAGTCACGGCTGTGAAAGTAAAGGCTTTCCTTTCCAAGATAGTCAGTCTTTCACAATTAACAGGACAAACTTGAAATCCTAATATGGAATTGCAAATATGATCTGATAAGTATCACAAAAACTTGATGGAATGAGACCCATGAGTGGAACATAGGACTTGAATGGTATAATTTGTTCAGACACGTAGGCTACAACCCTAAAGACACTTTCCTGGGAGTAAGACCTATTGAACACAATGGGGCTTACTTCCGAGTAGACATGGTTAGGATTGTGCTCTAAGCAGGGGAAAGGGGATAGCATGATATGTTAGGAATGTATACATCAATCTGTGCAGGGGAGCCCATTCTAAAGTGTCTGGGTAGGAATACGAGAAAAGAGAAATACAAGTTATATTGTTGGAATCTACCATCGTGACCACAGGGCCTATGGCTTATTCCTAGCCAAAGTCACAGTCTCATGGACAATGCTTTCCTAAAACAGATTTCCTAAAACAAACTTTCCAAGAGTAAGTGGTGAAAAGAGGACATCTGCTAGAGTTCTAACTTGGCCAAGAATGGAATTCCAATTCTTGATGTATGTCCTTACTGGCAGCTTGAGAAGATGGAGGAGAGAACAAGGGGTCTGCTACTCAAGACCTAATCCTTACCAACACTGATGAATTGTTCAAGGACATGAAACTGAGTGTCAGTGACCAGGAAATGGACAGCTAAAGTTCATCAGATATTTACCATTTCGGGACATGTGGTTTTAAAAGGCTTGAAGAAAAATTAAGCCTTATCTCAGGCTTAAACTTCTCTAGGTAACAGTCCAAGAGGAACAGGATATCTGCAAAAGCAGCATTCTGAAAGCACAAACAAGAACAATTCCCATACAAAGAAAAGTTGGGAGATATCTAAGAAAACCAGTGTGGCTGCACAGAGATCTTTCAGAAAAGTTAAGAAGCAAAAAGAACAAGTACGAGACGTGGAAGGTTGCACAGTTAACAGCACAACATAATCGCAGCCCGCACCTGCAGGGATGATGTCAAGAAGGCTAAAGCACACACTGAGCTGAGGGCTAGCAGGGACTGCCAAAATCAATATAAAGGGTGGGGTTTCTTGGCTAGAGAAACTAGAGGAAGGTCAAGGATCCGTAGGTCCATTGTGTGGAAAAGATGGTGAAATGGTAAGTCTATACGGAGAGAAGGCAGTGCTGCTCAATTCTTATTAGGCATGTTCTCCTACAAAGGAAAGCAGGCTAACCTAATTCTAGTTGCACTAAAAAGGAAGCGAGGACATCACAGCTCAGGACAGATAAACTATGGCAAGGGAACAAACACCCAGTTGTTTCAAATGAATGTTAGCCTTCAGGCCCAGATGAATTACACCCAGGATGATTTCTAAGATCCAGAATTCATTTGTCAAGATCATATTGTGCCAGACTCATCTCATCACCTTTTATTGCTAGAGTGACTTGTCTAGAAAATCACTCTATTGCTTTTAACACAACATATTTTGATTTCAGAAAAGAGTTTGACCAGGAGTCTCATTATATCATTGTAGAAACAGTGCCAATGTGGAGGCTAGATGGTACTATTGTGTTTGGTGGGATCAGTATTTGTTGTATTTGAGGTTCCACAAAGCAACATGGCTTGATTGGATTTTGAGATTCTAATCATGCACATAGATGTGCAGTTCTCTAATTCTTGGACCAGCCAGTGCACCTCTTCTGAAAATAGCTTCTCTCAGCCAAGGTTATTGCAGCACAATAAAAGGAAAAAAGACGCACTCATGACGCTGCCCTCTGTGTCACAGAGGGTGCAATCCTAACCAAGTTAGGCCAGCACAACTCCCTGTTCCTGCAGTGATGTGGAGAGGTCAGCACAAGTCTATGCACTGGTCTAACCCCTGCCCCAGGAGTGGTGTCAATGTGCCTTATGGCACTTTTTTGACATCCAGGCCAGCACAGGACTTGTGCCAGCCTAACCAGGGTTTAGGACTGCACTGACAGAAGATAATAATTCTAGTAAACGCAGGTTTCCAAGTGGTTTCCCTGGACCTCAAAAAACATTGGATGGCCTTGAAAAGCTCTGGGAAATGTGAAACAGGCAGCAGGGGAAGAGGGTCACAGCAGCTCTTCGGGTAGTACCCAGGGCATTTGACCTTCCTGTCCTATCCCCATTATACCAGTGACAGAGTGACCATATGTGAATGACATAAAGAGGATAAGACCCTTCAAAAGATAGGCTAACCAAGAGAAATCAAGCACATGACAACATAAAAACTGAAAACACTCACGTAGATTTTATTTGGTTAATTTAAACAGTATAGTACTAATTATCAGTATTTTTTCTGGGAAAAGGTGCTGGAACTCACTGTGAAGATTCCTAGGCATGTCTATTCAGGAGTATTTTGGTAGGCAAAAAGGTGCTGGTACTTAGTACTGGTGAGTATCCCGAGAAAAAAAGCCCTGCTTATTATTAAATTTAAAACTATTAGATATAATTTATGTTGAATATATTAGATATAATTTATTAATTACAAAACATACAGTATGTATCATAAATACACATAATTTATTAATTACAAGAAGGCTGCATGCTGCCTGCTTACAAGGAAATGGAGGACAAGGTGGTTTTCCAGGATACAAAGCTAAAAAGGAGGACACGTCCAGGAAAAAGAGGACATCTGGTTACTCTGACTTATGAGGGCCTGTAACCATTTTGTGAACATGTACTTGCATGGAATTGCAATTCTGACCTTTGGCTTCTGACTGTTTCAAAAGGCCTGGGCTGTAGTCATCATCACTTCAGGGACACTCTCTGGGATACCTACTTAATACATACATAATATGTTTCCCAACTGAAAAATGCAGCCCACAGTATATTCAGTTAATGGGGACACCCATGTCAGCCCCACATGTTAATCCTAAATCTGCTTCCTTCATAGCAAGTCCCTTTTCTTTAAGTGGAAGTTACTTCTGTGTAAGCAGCATTTTGATGTGGAAAGGACTGTTGAATGTTCTGCCTCTCATCACTGCAAATCAGCTGTCAGCTGGTAATATTTGTCAAGGCTTGGCATTTGAAAGTCTTATATATATAAATGCCAAGGGATGTGTGTGCCTGTATGTGTTTCAAACCAGGCCCTGTCAGAGAAGTTGATGCTGGCCAGGTGGGTGGAAAAAGCAGATTAAAGGCATGACGGCTGTCATTCCTTAACTGTCAATCTAGAACAGTGGTGGTGAACCTCTGGCACACATTGCCCCAGCCAGGGATGTCGCAGGGCTGTGTGTCACCGAGTGCGTCACTCAGGGTGACACTCCTATTCAGAGCAGAGCCAACTTAGCACACTGATACCCTTCTGGGCATGTACACTGGGCTCAAGGTGCGCCTGACCCACTCCGCATGCCTAGAGTTCTGGACATGTGCACTGGGTACTGACACACTCATAGTTTGGGGTTGCAGTTTGGGCACTCACCCTACAATCCCGAATAACTACGGGAAGATGTTAGAGGCACTTACTCTGGATTGCTCTATGCATTTCCCATAGTGGCACCATAACTAAGTCGGTGTAAAAGGTCCCATGGTTACTCTGGATTGTGGCCTCAGTCTCTAAAAGGTTCACCATCACTGATCTAGAAGAAAAAGTCCATCACAGGTTACTAACCATGACAAGCATGTGCAACCTCCTAAGGTAAGTTTTTCGAAGAAGCTTACCTCAGAAAACCAGGTGTGGCACTAAGATGCGGGTCTTATGAGCTCCCTGATATAGATGGTGGGCCACTGTGAGATACAGGGAGCTGGTCAAGATGGACCTTTAGCCTGATCCAGGATGGCTCCTCTTATATTTTCATTCTTATCATACTACATGGGAGCAACAAGTAAAAAGTAGTGGATCAAAAAATGTGATAAGAAATGAAGAGGCATTCAGGTGTTATTCAGTGATTTCCAAAGTTCTCGTTCCATCTCAGCCATTAGAACTGGCTGCTGACAAGCCCCTCAAGGATCACAATTTCTTGTGAAAATTCTGGGTGATATTCATGATTAAAGTCTTGCCATTTATAGAGAATACCTGATCAAAGTGTTGCTCTTTAATGCAGTCCTTCATTTTGGAAATCTTGATGAGACAGGGCTAGGCAAAAGGCCACACACAATTCATATGGAGATGTCCTCTTTTTAAACCTTTCCAGCATTTGAGTGGTTGCATGAGTGGTTGCCCTTTCTGAGTAACACTCTAGCCAGAATGTTCCAAACTTTTCTTGGGCAAACCTTATTTTGAACTCCGTGATCTGCCTTCCAGACCAGAGATCCAAGGAAAAGCCAATGGAAATGTTTGTATTTATTTATTTTTACTGGCTTTCTAAATGTTGCCAGTGGAGTTTTTCAGAAAGCTCTTATTTGATGCCCAGAAACCCAATACAGTCTCCTCCCAGCCTCTGTTTACAAAATTATAAGATTCTTTCTATCATTTTTCCCTGTTTCTGGCCATTCTCCTATTACAATAATATTCATCTTTTATCTGAGTCAGTTCATGGAAAAAATGATTTCACTATGAAAACATTTCTGATGAATCAATACCGAGAAAATAAGCCCATGCAAAAGAAGAACATGAAGATTTGGGTGGAAGTCGCCCTTGAAGCACTGGAATCCAGCAAATGGGCTGCAAGGATAAGCACACTATCTCAAAGACTTTTCCAAATTGAAGTTTGTATTCTAGATGCTGTTTTTCATGGTAAAGATTTTGGGGTTTGCCCCCACATTGTCAGAGAACCATAGCATGCAATGTTGACCATGATCTGTATTGCCCAAATTGCAAGCAAATGGATTCAGGGAATTTTACAGATGGGAGCCAAGTATCCAAGTATTCCTGCTTAAACTGTTTGTGGGTTGGGAGGAAGACAACTGCTGGTCAATTCTGGATCTCTGGAAAGCCTCTGGAATGAATGGCTTCTGAGTGTGTCTGCACCAGGAAGATGCCAAGCACAGCATTTTCTGGAGATGCATCTCAATATCCACTTACGACTGCCCGATGGTGGCTGTCTCTTTCCTCCTTGCCCCCATCCCACCATCCCTTCCTGCTCATCTCCTGCATATTTAATCTAAATGCAGAGAGGTATTCCATTTGAATCTCAGCAATGGGTGCAGTCGGAAAGTTAACATATGGCAGTAGCTTTGCACCATCTATTCACCTAAGCCCAGTTGAAACATGTTTGTCCAGAAGTTCGTCCCATGATAGACAATGGGGTTTACTCAGGGAAGTGTGGATAGGATCACAGCCGTGGTTTTGTTGCCTTCACTATAAGTGATTGCCTGGGAATAACATACAAGTAGAGTTGAGGATTTCTTTTTTAAAAAAGAAAGCATAAGCTGTACTGTCCAGGCTGATGTGGCAAAGGGAACGTGCTTCAATACCTGTCCGTTTAGATGTCATTTTTTGTGACAGACAGACCTCACCTGCCTGATCTCCTTTGCTTTTCAAAGACCTGACACTCTTCTGACTTTTCAAAGGAGCTGAACTATAACAGGAATAACAGCAAGCTTGGAATGCGGGCCTGAGGCATGAACTTTTTAAAAAAACTCATTTGAAAGGAAGTTGCTGACCATGGTGCACACTCTCAAATACCTCTCAGTCCATCTTCTGGCCAAACTATTTGCTGTTGGCCTTTTTTCACCGCACCACTTCAGTGGTAGGGAAGGACTAACCCCTAGTGGCAAAACCCCACAAACGGCAATGACACAGCAGTTACTCATAATAAAATAGACACATTGAACTCATGGAGGAAAGGAATATGGTACAGTCACAGTTTGGGCATTTGCAATGTAAAAATAACCATATAACAATAATTAGCAATTCATCATTGGGAAGGAATTATGCAAATATGGAAAACTTTCTTTCCCATTTTCAAGCCATGTGCTATATTCCAATAAGGACTGGAATATAGGGGTGTCCAAATATTTTGGCAGAAGGGCTTCATCAACTTTCTGACACTGTGTCCGGGGCTGGAAAAAATTATTTACATTTCAAATTTGAATAAATTTACATATAAGCGTGTATTAGAGACAGATCTGGTGGTTTACAAGGTGTGCCCACGAGCCAGATGGGGAACTTGCTGTGGGTCGCATTGAGGGTCACTTCTCCCTTGGGCCAGGGTTTGGACACTCCTGGATTAAAGTGACAGAGATGAACAGAGGAATAAAAATGGGGACTGTGTGGTAAATAGAGAGAGGAAGGAGGAGAGCCATAAATAAAAGAAGAATGGACTGCAGGCCACACGCATTCATTGGCACTAGATATTTGGCTCAAACCTAGCTTTGTGTGTAGTTCCAGGTGTAGAAAGAACTTAAGCCAAAAGGGCTACTTTTAAGGCACTTCCTCATATATGTCTTTAACCCCTTCCATGCCCTGCCCCAGATGTCATTGTCAAAAACCAATCACTTCAGTTGCCAGTTGAATTTACATTCTCCTCACTGTGAGAAAACCTCCACCATTCATGTCAGTGAAGGCACAATCCTAACCAATTTTCCAGTACTGAAGTAAGGGCAATGCAAATCTGATATAAGGGAACATATGATACTAGTGAAAAGCATACCTGCATTGTGGGAGTAACATTTCCCCATACGCCATCCCCCCACGGTGCATCAACAACCCATGTGCATCAACACCCCATGCTCAACTTCTCCCCATGCGCAACTTCCCCCATGTGCAATATCCCCTGTGTGCAACTTCCCACATGCGCATCAACCCCCATGCGCAACAACCCCAATGTGCAACTTTTCCTCATGCAGAACTTTTCCCCATGCGCATTAACCATTATGCGCATCATCCCCCCATGTGCATCAGTCCCCCATGCACAATCAACCACCCTTGCGCATCATCACCCATGTGCAACTTCCCCATGCGCAACTTCCCCATGTGCAACTTCCCCCATGTGCATCATCCCCCATGTGAAACTTTCCCCATACGCATCATCCCCTCATGCAGAACTTTCCCCCATGCGCAACTTCCTCCATGCGCAACTTTCCCCCATGAGCAATTTCTCCATGTGCAACTCTCCCCATGCACAACTTTCCCCATGCACAACTTTCCCCATGCGCAACTTTTCCCCATGAGCATCATCCCCATGCACAACATCCCCCATGCGCAACTTTCCCCATGCGCAAGTTTCCCCTTGCGCAACTTCCCCCCATGCGCAACTTCCCCATGCTCAACTTCCCCCCATGCGCAACTTTCTCCTGTGCACATCATTCCCCCATGCGCATCACCCCCCCTGCACAACTTCCCCCCATGCGTAGCATCCTTGTCAGTGCAACCTCTTCCTCCCAACAACATCCCCCCCCCCCTGCACTAGGGTCCAAGGACCGAATTGGCTGATGTTGTTCCGTCTCCCATGTAAAGTATAGGACAGAAACACGTTGCCCCCTTTTCAGCCCCTGAAGGGTTAATTTCTCCAGATGGTTCTTGGGAGTTCAGGTGACAGAAGGAACTCCCAGAATTCCATGCTTCAGGCCCAGCAGTTGGGGCGGAATGTTGCTGAGTCAGCAATTCTCAATGCAAAGTATAGGGAGGAAAACGCGTTGCGCCCCTTTTCACCCCCTTCCTGCTGGAATTTCTGAAAACCGGTTCTTAGTGCACCCCTCCCTCATGGAAGGAACACCCACCCCAAATTTCACACTTCTAGGCCTGGCGGTTTTGGCAGGGCTGTGATGAGTCAGTCAGTGACTTTTCTCTTTTATATACCATATATAGATAAAAAGCCACAGTGACTTCCTCCCTCAACTGCAGGATGCAGCAATTTACCCAACTGGCACAGCTATGCCCGTCCAGTGGTTAGGATTGTGACTTGAAAGCCTATGTTATTGCTTCCTCTACCAGGCAAAACTAACTGGTCAGAGGCAGTGATGGCAGATTGAGAATAGCTTGCAATAAATTGGTATTCCTTAAAAGGATTTGCTTGTATTTTATTTTATTAACTGTCTTGGGTCTTTGGCTGCAAAATGTGAAAGGCAGGAGACACACACACAAATACACAGAGAGAGAGAGAGAGAGAGAGAGAGAGAGAGAGAGAGAACATTGTGAAACTCTCCTAAGCCAGTTTTGAAAAAAGGTAGATAGAAAAAGCAAATGTCTGCACAGATTCTGCACAGGCACATGATCAAAAGATTTTAGGGCTGTCAGGGGTGTCCCACCCAATAGGCAACATGGTGTGGATGGCATCAGTGAAAGTAGGATGAGAGACAATATGAGGATTGGGAGACAATATGGCAGAAGATTCAGGGTGCCTTTCACTCCTAAGTCAACTGCCAGTCAATATCCTTTTTAAAATTTAATATAACACAGTCCATGGTTCTCAGTGCTGTATCTGTATAGTAAGATTTCTCTTGCCTTATTGTAGACTGTCCAAAGTACAATGCTGCCATCTAATGGTCAGAAATGGGAAACCATTGTTTCACTACCAGTGTCACTGGTATACAGTATCTTAGAGGTATACCTCACTTAAAGGAATAAGTAAGTGAGGTCAATACTTGACTCGTTTGGATATTCAGCTAATGCATCTCCACCTGATTCCTACAATGTTGGAATATGTTGGAATATGGTAGATCCTGAAACATGTTGGAATATGGTAGATCCTGAAACATTACCGGGTTATAAACTGTTAAGGTAGAGGTCATGCCATGCAGGTTCATTCTGATCTGTTCCCTGATTAGAGTTTGAGTCCCTGAATAAGTATAATGAAGCCAAAAGAAAGTTTTATTCCAAGTATTGTGTTTGCTGCCTATGATTTTTCATATCTAAACTCAAAATATTTTTCAGAACAATTTCTGAGAATGGGGTCAAGATCTGGCACTTGTACTTGCATCTGGCACAACCCTTTGCTGCTCATTTCTGTGCCACCTCTTTAGCGTGGTACAGATCCAAGTAGCTCCTGTGGCTCCATGAAGGTAAGGGAAAGTGATTTTCCTTGTCCTGACCTGAGCCACTTTCAGAATTACACTGTGGACGATTTATCGTAGTTTAATGGTTGCCAAATCTTTTAGCACTTGAATGCACCACTGGGATGAGACATTGTCTATAGACTAATTATATAAATTATAATTTGAGAAGAATACGTTGAAAATTAATATGGTTGTTAGTGAATAGTTGGATAGGTTAGAAAATCTAAGTGACTGAATTTATGGATTTGCTGTTGTAATGTAAGAATATAATTTTTGTTTTTATTTTATAAAATTTGAAAAAATATATATTTAAAAAAGGAAAATGATAAATTGATGCAAAGCAACATCTATGTCCCAAAGACTTACAAATGCTTATGTGGAATATAAATGGTGGATTTGTCATAGATCTAATAGTAATTGAAACATTTATGATGTTACTCCATATATTTTGACATGTAGTTTCAACAATGACTCCCAAGATCTTCGGTCATGTTAAATTATTATATTCTGCTTTCAACATGATGAAGAGAATTCCCAAGCATTGTTTTCCTTTGAGGTCACACACTGAGGTCACACAGATGTGATCCTAAGTTTGAAGATGTTACTAGCAAGTTATAAGGTCTGTCTTGATTGCATCCATTTTCCTATACAGCATCATTTGAAATTTGGAGTTTTGTTTCTTACAAGTTGCTGATTGTCGTCATACCAGTACTGGATGCACCAATTGGTGTGTCTTGACATTTATAAGACTCCCACATTTGGAATTGTAGTATCTCCATATAATTGTACCAATACTGTATGCAGCAGAAAAGGGAGAGAATCCGGAACAGCATTCGTGCATAATCATCACCCAATATTTGGACTCTCTCACTGTATATTACAAGCAGTAGAGACACTTGCAAATAGGATGAGCCTCTAATACTGTATCACATCATACAGCTATATGAGGTGTAGTTAAGAAACTTTGTCCAAACTGATGTTGGGGCTAATCTTTGGAATAAGTCCTAACCAATATTATTGCACCAATATTGGCAATTCCTTGGAACAGGCTCCTAAAGAGATATTTAGGAGCCTAATCTATATATTCTTGATTTGAAACATTTTATATAGAAAACAACAGAAGACATCTACATTCCGGTGTAGCTGTATATTTCTAATATGTGAAATCCAACTATCAGTGTTTCTTTAAACCCTTGCTTCTCATGTCATTGGCTTTTCCCAACATGTCTGATTTGGATGCCCACAGTACTACCTTCCCCATTTTTGTGGTTTGGCCATGCTGAAGTTCTAATTTGGTACAAATACTTTCTCAGAAGTTGATGTACATGTGCAAGGGCAGTTAAGGTAAAGGCAGTTCAGCAGTGGAACAGATTGCCAAGCCAAGTGGTAGACTCTCCCTCAGTAGGGATTTTTAAGTAGAGGGTTGACAAGCGCCTGTCAGAGATTTCCTAGGAGGATATTCTGCAACATGCAGGGTGTGGGACCAGATTCCATCCTTTCCAACTATATTATTCTATGAGTCTAAGTACTGGGAGATATGGCAGGATCAACATGTGGGGGTGGTAGTGAACTCTCATGGGAGTAACGTGATTATCCCATGAAAGAAAAGGCCTCTTTCCTCTGGGCATTTCAGAGTATCCTAAATGTCATAGAAGGGTAGGTTGCTCCAGGAAATCCACATTCGCTTTAGTGGAAGTCCTTGACAATTTAGAGATGTGAGATATTCCTCTGAAAATTGCCTGCAGAAGTATTGAAACTCTTTAGACCTTTTTCTGAATTCCTCAGGTGTTTTGCCTAGAGAGATACATTTACATTTCTTTGTGGATCGAATTTTGTGGCAGTTCTGCTGCTTCCTTGTTGATGCACCCAGTGTTCAAGATAGGTAATGTGAAAGTGCAAGGGGATAAGGGAGTCAACACAGCCACCATCATGAATTCCCTGTGCAAAAAGTAGAGAGTCTTTATTCCTTCACTCCCTTCAATTTCGAGATACAATTCCAGCAATCCAGACACCAAGCTGGGCATTTCAAGCAAAGTATGTTTCATATAATTGATCTTGTTTAAAATCTTATCATTTATAAAGCCATACGAGGATCTGCAATGAGTTAAGATAGCTGTACAAAGGTAGGGAAAGCTTGAATGTATATGGTCCATTCACACATGAACCATGAGTGATGCCGAATCATCTCTTATATAAGTGACAGAAGTTATGGGCACAAAGATACAAAATATAAAGGAGAATTCCATCTATATAAATACATAGAAAGAGGGTTAATTCTGGCTTTTCCCCGCTGCTGCCCCTCTTTGTGTATGTGCAAGTGTATGCGCTTGCAGTGTGTGTCTTTAAAAAACTGGAGGGATGAAAGAGGAAAAGCAAAGATTTGTAACATTTGTAACATTTCCAGAACAACAACATAAATAGCAGTCACAAACAGCAAGCAAAGTAACAGTATTTTTGAAGTCTGCACTGTTTACAGTATATTATTGGCCAACTATTTTTAATTTTCTAAGCCTTTCGTTGCAGTCCTAGGCATACCGACTTGGAAGTAAATCAAATCAAAATCAATGGGCTGTCCATCCAAGTAAACAGTTGGGTCTGCTTTCATTCTGAACACCATATACTTGGCAACAATCCTACTGATCTCTAATGGAAGTTCCCCAGGAGAAGGATAGCATGGTCACTCGTGATCAAAATAATAGGATTGCTCCAGAGTGAATAGATTTTTGCCACTCATTACAAGGGTCCCTTCTAGCCACAGAAAGCAGTACCCCAGTTGTACAACCCAAATTGCTTTGGGTGGAATATGTTTAGGAACAGTGGAAATTGCTTTGAAGGAATACATTTAGGAATAGGATACAATTCTTCCATTTCCAAAGCTTGTACTTAATCTTTGCTACTAAGAGATCAGTGGGATAGATTCTATACATTCATTGTTGTTTTAAGACATTGACATGCCTTTTCTGTGGTAATTTCAGACTTAATTGAACTGACTTATGACAGATTTGGTTAATAGCAGGTCACAATAACCTTATGGCTGAGCTGTCCCTTCAGTCACTGGGTGAATGAGGGCCCAAATAAAATAAGATCTTCCAAAGTGGGTAGAGGTGTCAGTGAAGAGCTCAAAATGTTATATGATGATAAAGCATGGAGTCACTACTTTACAAGGGGATACAATGGAAACATTTCCTTTACTTGCAGAAGTCACTATGTTCTTATGTGAATCTGTAACTTTGCAAGTCAGCTGATTCAGTGGTGGTTTGTCCTCACTCAAATTTCAACTAATCCACCTAAGTCAATCAGTGCAGACTGCAGTATATACCAGCATTTTCATATTCTCTGCATTTCTGCATGAATATGGCCAAAGTTATATGACATAACATTTTAAAAAACAACAGGAGTCTCTTTGTCTTTTGAAAATGTGTATTAAGATGGAAAAGGAAGCAGTACATGAAATATTTCATGAAATGGATTTTGCTAGAAGGTTTAGTTTTGTAGATTGCTTTAAACAAACTATGAAAAGCTGATCTGCAACTCTCCCCAAGAACAAGTGGTACAGGTGAGCTCCTGTTTCTGGCTGAAGACTATTTTCCAGTGTGAAAGGAACATTTTTATCTGTCACTCTAGAGGACAGCTGGCGACAAAAGCTGCAATCGTAATCTCCAGTTAGGCAGGCATAAGTCATAACACAAGTCCTGCGTTTAGGAACCTGGAGGTGTCACAAAAGTGCTGAAAGGCACTTCTGTGCCACTCCTGGGAAGGAGGGGTTAGGACAGCGTACAGACATGTGCCAGCCTTGCAACACCATGACAGGAACAGGGAGTGGATGAGTTATGCCGGCCTAAATAGGTTAGGATTGCAAAGAGGTGTAAAAATGAGAATTCAATGCTCGGATAGTGGACATTATCAGTCAGCTTTTAGCTCATTCATAATATTACTCAAGGCACCACAATGGAAGAAGCACCAATCCAGTAGCTTTTATGATGCCAGATTCATTTTTATACTTTTCTTGAAATGGCATAAAAGCTATCACTTTTATGATAGTGACATCATACTATCACTTGATGTTCAAGGAACATCAATTTTCAAGGAAAATTTCAGGAAAACTCAATTTTATGTATCAAAGTCCTTCCAGCGTTAGCTATTAATCAGGATGGACAAGGGATGATCTCTTTCATGGGATTGTTCTGGCATAGAAACTGATGCAGGGCGGCTGACCTCCGGCTAATTTTTCCAGGCTAAATTTTGTGACTTACATATTCCAAAAATGCACAAGGAAGTAAGTATAAATTTTGCTCTGTGATTTATCTGCTAATGTTTTTTGCTCACTTATTACCCAGCTGTCACTTTGTCAAATATTACCTGAATATACACACAGCACAAATCAACTTGGAACCTGTTTTGATTTGGCCCTGAATGGCTTACTAAATCAGTGAATGTAAAAAGATAATAGTAATTACTGTCAGGTTTATAGCTACATACTGGTTCTACTTCCTTGTTATGTTTCTGTCATTGTAGCCAGCTAAAATTTCTGTACATCTGGAAACAGCCCATTTTGCAGGTTGATGTCTGTGTTTTGTATGGCAGTGGATATATTAAGATCCTAGCCAATGTCTGTATAAAGTACAATGTCTGTGTAAGGCAACAACTACCACATGTTGGCCAATAACCTCATGGGGAGGAATCCTACAGCCACCATAATGTGGAGATATATTAAGCCATTAATCCTCAAAATTATTTTGCATGGAACGTTATATGAACATTTGCATAAGAAGATCTTTAAGTCTGCAATCCTATGCATACTTATCTGGATGTAAGCACCACTGAACATCATGGTACTTTCATTTGAGGATAGGATTGTATTGTCAATTGCCTTTGCTAGTATATGCCAGTAATGTTGTGCTAAAAAGATAGTCTTGTCTCTAAAGCTGCTTCCTACAAATTCCTCTTAGAGGAGTTGGAAAGAGAATTGAATAAAAATGATCACTTATTTAGAATTATATTTGATTAGCAGTAACTTTGGGGGGGATGCTAAAGGTTCCTGCAGTTTTATAAAAATAAGGGTTAAGGCCTATGGATTTTGGGGAGTGTGGGTGTTTGAATGGCTTTGTTCCGTTCTTATGAAATCGTTGCACTTTTGGCTGTTTCACTAGTCAGAAGCTTTTCTGGAATATCAAATTATAAAATTAATTAACCTTATCCACCTGTTAAAGGCTGGTTAGAGTTTCACAAGTTGGCTAGAGAAAACCAAAACAATACAAATCACCAGATTTCAAACAAAAATATTGCCAAAAAAAGTAAAAGGCGCAGATAACAAATGTACAACCAACAGGAAGAGGAAAGTGCATTTCAAACAGGTATCTTTGGCAAGATTATGCAGTTCTTTGTGCATGGAGGAAGGTATTTGTATAAAATATAATACCTCCCATTGAAAGCATAGAATCATTACTATATTGCATACATGGGATACAACTACGTGAGGCACTGATCTCAGGCCTCACCAATGAGGCTGTTTTCAGTGGAATAGTATTTGCTCATGCTTGTTCAAAAAGACAAAAACCAGAGGGTAATAGTGAAGTTTCTAGGTGCTCCACAGCATTCGGGGGTCAAATGCTCCACAGCATTTGGGGGTCAGACAGGCATCCAATGAGTCCAGAACAGAGGCTCTCTTCTGTATCAGGGCCAACCTCTCCAGGACAATGGAGAATCTGTGTGTATGGATGGTAGGCTAAGGCAAAACAAAACCCAAAGATGACACTCATCCAGCAAGCAGAGCTTGCTCACCTTTTGGGCAGTAGTGAAGCCGTTCAATGAGTATGGCTTGAGTCAACAGCTCCTAAGGTAGACAACTTGAAAGGGGCTGTAACTAAATTGCAGAGCACATGCTTTGCATGCAGAAGATCAATCCCTGGTATCTCCAGGAAGGGCTGGGAGGACCCTTTGCCTGAATCCCTGGATTACTGCTGCCAGGTAGAGTGGACAGCCCTAAGTGAGACTGAACCATGGCCTGATTCATTATAAGGCAGCTTCATGTGCTCATAAATGAACATAGGATAGAAGGAGAATAAGAAAATTTATGGCCCCAAAAGTTGTGCCAGTAGTTCACAGGCTGATTGCTTTCCTCCATATGCAAGCACATTGTTTTGGTATCATGACTGGTTTGGCAGTCTGTGAAAATGGTTTTGAGGCCTTGATTGAGATGACACCCCTGCTTTGTAGCCAGTGGACAGACATCTAGTAAGCTGAGGAAGAGGTGAAGGAGAAATAAAATTTAGAGTCTGTGGAACCAAAGCAAGACAAACACAGCAACTGGGGGAATTTGGGTAGACCTCTCATTGCCCCTTGTGACTGCTTGCAGTGTTTTGTGTGATCTGCATTACATACAAAGCAAAACTCTGACTGTAAAAGAGATGAGGACCTGATCCCACCTATAAGTAAAAGTGGGATAACACAGTTACTCCTCAAATGCAGTTTTTGTCTTGAACGCAAGCTGGAAAAGCAACAGGTTACAAACGGTGATTAACTCTGCCATGATCAGCAAGTGAGCTGCAAGGTAGTGATTCCTTACACTTTCCATCTTCAGCTACTGAGTTAGTAAAAGAGCAGTGAGGTGGTCATAACTGGAAGCAGTTATTGTGTTGATGAGCAGGTGCCTGCCATGATGGTACATATATTTGTGATTATTAAGTGGCTGGTTAACAAGATTAATTCTTGTTAAGGGCAAAACTAAAATGAACCATAACGTTTCAACACCACTGTTGGTAACAGGATAATAAACACTGAAGGGGAGGGGACTGTGGTTTTTGAAAGCGGTGAAAAAATGTAGTCTGAAAAATAGAGACTTTCAAAAATATATATATATATATATTTATAATATTTATATATCTATAGACACAGTGTTTCTCTAATTGATTAATGGCAGGGTGAAACAGTTGCAGGTGAGTGAGGGGGATCATCTAACTTGAATTTTGCAGAAGGAGGGAAATACTGGTAACCAACATAAAGAATAGGCTATCATAGTGTCCGGCATCCCATCTGGGTATGGATGGGGCACACAAGATGGGCAATAACACCAGAAACGGACACTCCCACTCTATCCAAGTACCTGTCTCAACAACAGCCCTTGGATGCAAAATACACACTTTTTTACAATATCCAGAAAATGAGTCTCTCTTCACGCACTTTCACACATACTCACACCGCTAATCCTTGCATCACTTGACAATGAAGTACAAAATCCATACACGCTCGCTTGCTTGGGCAGATGACTATAAATGAGGTGGGGTAGGAAATGCCATTTTGCATTGTCCCTATGGCACAAAGTTAAAAAAATATAAAACTTTGCTTGGAGGTGGGACGGAATTAGGATAATCTCTTGGAACCTTGCCCATGTTTCTAATACTAACCAAATAAGCACTTTGAGCTAAGTTATACATATAAAATCTATAACATGGGGATGGAGCTGCAAATATTGAAAGAGATAAAAGATAGATAAAAGCAATATGGCAAAAAAAAAATAAATACTTTTGTGTAAATTTCACTTTTTTAAAATTTTTGATTAGCTTACATTATTTTGTCAGTATATTTCATACATACATACATACATATATATATTATATCAAGGCAATGAGAGAGCTATGCTCTCTAGGGGAATTTAGGTGACTGCATGACTTGGAGTTCATTGTTTGACTTTTAGTGAATGCTGTATGACTTCATTCTGAAGTGTCTCATCAACACACGGTCTATCCTTAAAGTTTCCCCGCTGCCCCACACTGGCTGAGTTTCTCTTTTTTCCAAAAACCTTGATGGCATTTTAGGACAGATGACTTTTCATCAATGGTTTTAACAGAGGCCTATGAACCCTTGGCCAAACCCACCCAATGAGTGTGTTGTGAGTCCCACTCCACGTTAGCAATAATGGGAAATGTAAAGCCCATATGTCCCTTATCTTTGACTCACTTTGTTGCCATGCATGCTTGTCTCTTCAGAAGCCTTTGACCAATCCCCACTGGACCAGCTGACACAGCAAGCCAACACTGACCCGCTTTCAGCATCGGCCTTGACTCTAGTTTACGTAGAGGTTGAAGAATTCATAATAAACCCATAGGATTTGACATGTGGGAGTTTGTTTCTGGGTTTTGTCAACTGAAGGTGCTTGAGGGGATGGTGAGAAACTCCCAAAATCGACAGGAAGTCTATGTGATAGAAAGATCCCTCTGCAGCCAAACAAATTTCTCCCAACCGTTCAACTTCTCCTTGACAAAGATACCCAGACCCACCAGTTGGTTGATTCTGTGGCACATATTGGGAATGCCAGAAGTCATGCTAATAGAAGGACCAATCTGTGATGTTAGCAGAAAAATACATAGAACTTCTGCAGCTGTTGCTAGACTACTTCATTTGCTGTGGAAATGGATATGAAGTTACTTGCACAAAATGTTTCATAAGTAGAGGAACTGCTCCTTTTCCACAGCAAACATCAGTAAAGGACCACACCATTGTACTAACATAACGCTAGCAAGTCAGTGCAAGATCTGATGCTTGGGGCCTCTGAAAGCAAAAGCAAAGCTTAATGAGGCAAAATCATGAACTAATTTCATGGCATACCAAATGCTGAATTTCTAACAGTCAGATTATTCAAATATAGCCACTTTTTTAAACAGAAATGGTTAAAAGCCACAGCCAAAACCAAGGTAGGTCTTAAAAATAATTCTTAGTAATTAAAAAAATTATTCCTCCATCCCTATTATGGGATTGTTCATCTTGCTTCTGCAAAACTGACAAATTTCCATGCAACATACAAAACCACGTGCATGTCTCTAAAAGAAGGGATACACTAGTGCAAGACTACATTTCTCTTGCACAAAACGAATGGCATTGCCAAATTGCTGGTACTTTAATATGGGAGGCAGGTGATTATGAAATTTTTTCTGTTCCAATGACCTGCCATGGAACTCATTGCATAGAGAACAGAAGATGCTATTTTGTTTTGACTAACACGTTTCTGGAATCAGCAAGGGAGAGATTCCCTGCTATGTAACAGTGTGTTCAAATCTATGTGTGCACATGCATGCACACGTGCCTCTGTGCGTATATGTGTGTGTTTGTCTGTGCATGCCCCTACTTTGTTTAAAAACAGAACTTCCCACCTGCACAGTAGATCTTCCTCTACTAGTAACTGATTGTGAGGCTTCTTCACTGAGGGAAGGAGGCCTATGTTCTTGGAAGGAAAGGAGAATGCAGGTGTCACCGAATGAAATTCTGCACAAACATGTAGCTTGAGCTTAACATGACAATTTCCAGATACGTTGGAACATGTTCACACCACACAAATGTGAGCATGTACACATACTCACACGCACACACACATACAGACGACCCTATACATTCAGCAGTTGAAGAGTTGGGAGCAATTTTGCTCAGAAATGGATACCGATGCTTATTTTTTTGGCATGTCTCTCAATGTGATACCTGCAGCTCAGATATTCATGATTTTTGTTTGTTTACCTTATTTTCTAAACAAGCAACTACTTATATACTCCCCACCCCACAAAGGTTAATAAGATCCGTGCTTTGGCCTTTGAGGCCATTTTCTCTGATTTCATGCTGATCCCAAAGCCAAAATTGTCTCCACCACTTGAACTTGGCAGGGAAAGACGACAGTGTCCATTCCTTGGTTTCTGCTATGTAGGTACGTTTGGTTGGCATAGGGCCTTCCAACAATTCAGCCTTTCCCCCCTCTTTTCCCAAGACTGTTCACTTCCGTCTCTCACAATGCACCTCCTTGCACTCCTTCTCGGAACGACTCCAAGTCCTTCTTCAAAATTCAAGGGCAAGAAGCCCCCTGGTGGGGGAAGGTATCGGTTCATCTCTTCTGAGAGGAGCCGAGCATGACCCGAGAGACAAAGTTGACAATGGCGTCAGCAGGCTGATCAGGGTCCAGCTCAGCAAAGAGGTGGCAGACGTTGTCCGTTGTGCTGCCCTGCTTCCTGGCCACAAAGCCAAAGAGTCTGGGAAGATGACAAAGAAATAAGGAATGTAGCAGATGAGGAATACCACAAAACTCCACTATTTCAACCCCACTTTAATACTGTTGATACCATACTGATGTCTCAGAGAAGCTGATACACTTGACTTCCCACCCATTGTATCTGAGATATGAGGAGCTCAAACAAATAGATAAGAGTCATGTGAAAGAGGTTAGGGTAAAAACTCAGTTTTCAATAAGGACATCATGGGCTTTTTAATTATAACTTTTTAAGGAAAGTTATAAATACTAGAGAGAGGAAGAACAAAATGTGATCTGCCTCCTGATCCTGACATTTCTAATTAGAGACAGAGAAATCTAGACAGCTGGAGATTCTAATAAAAACACCTCTTGATAAACACAGTACCTAAAATTAGTGGGGCCCATAAGCCCCCAGAGCTTGCTCAAAGGTGCTCAGCTTGCAACAACACCAAGAGGAGAAAAAAGAAGAAAGATAGCCCTAGAGAGTAAAGGTTCAATCTGGTTACAATTGTTTGCATTTCAGAGGCATATTTCCAACGAAAAACAACTTTCTAGTGGGGTGATTTACACTTGTGGCTGGGCAGTGGTCAACATTGTTGCCGTGTTATAGCAAGACCACCAAACATCTTGTGACAGCTTAAAGACCAACAAACCCCTGCAAGAGAAGCTGTAATAAAGCACACACCACTTCATATCAGTCACAGAGAGGCCCCTGTTGTAAATATTTCCCGATTCACAGTACTAAGGCAACTTGAAGGTTTCTCTAAGTCTTGACCCAGATACTTACTTTGCGGCACCACCACCATCTGATTTTGTCCACCTGAACAGAAAAGAATCATCTTTGGTTAGTTTTCACAAGGATAGCAATAGTTACAGAAAGCCCAGCCAGATAAAGGTCATAACTGTACAGTGGCATAATTATTGTGAGGGAAAGCCTGCATGAAAGCACGAGGGTGTGCATCACCCAGTTCAGGGCTGAGCGCATCATCCCCAGGCAAGCATATCACCCATTGGGACACATGTCACCCGCCCCAATGTGCATGCCTGGAAGTCCAGGCATGTGTAGTGGGCTCAGGATGCTCCTGGCTCACAGGGGATTCCGGACATGCCTGCTGGAGACTGGCACAGTCAGATGGCTCAAAAGAGCAAGGTCATCCAAATGTGCCAATCCCCAGCATGCATGCTCAAAGTTCTGGACTTGTGCAGTGTACTAAGCATGCTCATAGCCCACTGTGGATGGACTCTGGGCAAGCTCATTCAGCGTCAGTGTGTGCATTTGGCCCTGTTCCAAAGAGTTCTTAGCATGCGTGCTCAGCATCAGATGCCTAGTGCATGCTCAGAGCATGTGCTGGAGGAGTGTCAAACTCCTCTGGTGCATCACCCCAGGGGCATGTCACCCAGTGCAGCTGCACCACCCTGGCAACACTCGTGACATAATGCCTTAAGCCACTGCCAGCTTGCTATATCCCATGCACGTTCCACTGGAAGTAAAATTACACTACCACCAGAAATACCCCAATTGTAGTGGATCAGGGAGGTCAAAGCTGTAAGTTCCGCATAGCTCCAAAACATGCCCTGTATGGTGCTTTCCTACCTCACTCTTGTGTCCATTCACAGAAGCTAAAGCAATGTTGAATTCTATGTTTTGCTTTTGCCTCCAGGCAGGCTCCAAGAGCAAGAAGGAATAGCAGCTTACACAGCATATTTTGGAGCTGGTTATGAGACTTACAACTCTGCCCCTTTCCTTGACTCCACTACTGAGCCCCAACAATTCATTACTGCTGGAATGAAAATAGTTTCTACTGAAAAATTCCTGCTTGCTACCAAGCATTAGAACCTGCCTTGAGGATGTCATGGGATGATGCTAAGTGAGTATACTATTATTGTATTCTGAAATTCAAGCCCAAGACGCTGTCACTACAAGCCTGTGATGGATCACTATGCAGTCCGATAACAATGGGATGCTTCTAGACAAGAATTCATGCTCAAATGGTAATGAATCCAATATGCACAAACAACAAAGTCACTTACTTTCTTTCCTTGGGGTCCACATCACAGAAGGTGACAGTATTGATGGGGTAATGTCGTCGGAAGAACAGCCTGAAGCAGAAACAAGAGTAAGAGTAAATAACATAGCTATTTATGATAATGAAGAAGGTTCTGTCATCTGGATCATTCTGTCAACTGCTAAGTAAGATTTTACTCTTCAGGGGCAAATATCTATGCTATAAGGTTTAGACGGTAAAACTATCTATTGATTGGAATCTGTCAACAGATATTGCTTTCTAGAGATTTACTCAGTGCAGAAGACTAGGAATTCTGTTAAGGCTTGTCAAAACATCCTTTTACCCATGCTTCTAGACAAGAGAAGCAACAGTTTTGTCAACAGAGAACGTGAACAGTTATGTTGATAAAAGCTGTTCCTAAGGCACAGATTACCCTGGGGAATTTTTTACTGCTTCACTGACATAAATCTTTTCCAAACAGCCAGATACTGTAGCCTGGAGCCCCACTCCCAAACCATTCCTCGCTCTTACTTCCTCTGGTTGTCTGTTAAGGTGATTCCTTGTGTTGAAACTTTGAAATGGACAATAGTAGCCGAGGTTGAGGTGTCAGTGCCCAGCGTCTCAGTGATAGCCTTGGCGATGGCCTGTGGACCTGTTAAGGATTCCATCTCCACCGAGTTGATAAAGAGCACATTGCAGGCTGGAAAGCACAAAAGTGGCAGAATCAGTGGAAAGGCATAAAGGGCAACACAAAGGCCAACACAATTTTGGGAGTTGTGGGAGGAAAACAGATAGCTTTCCAACCAGATATGGGAGTGTGTAGATATCTTCGCAATATTGTTCAGAAATTGAAACTTAAACCTGATCAAGAAAACAGCAATCTTGTTTTATGCTACTAATTCAAAGGTAAAATTTTAATGCCAAGTAGACACTACAAAATCCTTAAACCTGAAACTCTAAATGGCAAGAAGCAAAATGGAGTCTGCAACCTTGCATCCTTATACTTTTGCACAGAAGAAAATGGTTGTTTTTGCAGTGCTCCAGCTGCAAGAAACTTGAAGAATTTAAAAGAGCAATGGTTTTCTATACAAAGCATGATCTGTATATTGTCAAATTTCATGAGACTAAATATATACTTTAAGCTTGGTTAGAAGGTTCCAAGACCATTGAATGGATTATCTATTTCTTTTCATCTCACTCACCTGCTCCCTGTTTGAGCAAGTCTGACGGCGAGTTGCTGGTTGAGGATGACTCTTTTGTTTCATCCATAGGATCTTAAAAAAAGAAATGGAAGGGAGATAACTATTAGCAGGAGTTTTTCTAAAAGGACATATTCAATCTGAATTAGCACACCTGTGTTACTTTTACAGTCACAATCAAAGAGTTTATTAAAGAATGTAAAAAGGTTGTAACTTTTTTTGGTCTTTCTTTGTTTAATAACCATTCAGTGCCTTCTTGTGTATGGAAAAAAGTACTAATTGATTTTAATGTTTGATAACAGAACGGTGGGTGGGAGTTATTACAAGTTAATTCTACCAGAGTAGGGAGGATCATCATGAATTTATGATATAAGAACAAAAGGGCAGTGCTTTTTTACAGAGTTTGTATCTCCGTATGACTCCCCAGGGTTGTCACACCCATCCACCCACCCACACACAAAGAGGGTTGTTGCTCAGTTAAAACAAAACAAAACCGCACAGCATGCGGCTAATCATCCATCAAAGATTCCATGAAACATGTTGCCAACAAAACCTGTCAGGTCTATGAAAAGTCCTTACTATTCTCCTAAATAGGAGATCTAGATCTAGGCTATGCCATCCATTCTCACATACACAAACTTAGGGCAAAGTCTATAGCAGTTATGGGTCCACGCAGTTACATCACCCTCTAGTGTTATCTTATGGAAAGTCATCTTAATTGCTCTAGAGCAAGGGGCTTAATTTCACTTTAGGAAATTCACTTAGGAAATTTAGGAAATTCACTTTCACTTAGCCCTAAAACTCAAGAGATCAGCTTGTAGGACAAGGTTCTATTAGACTCATGCGGAACAGACCTACAATGAGAATGATGACTCTTCTCAGAGATGTGTTCTGAGTATAACACATGAATATGTGTGTGCGCGTGCATACAGAACACACACACACCTGTTGGATGAATATTCCACATACAGTAATTATTTCCCATGTATTCTGCTCATGCATTCCACAGGTGCTTCTGCACCCATGTGTATGTTTTGGTGGGTATGTTTTTACCTCGGTCAGGGATTACGAGCTTGCAGGGCAAGGCCAGAGGCATGATGGAATGCTGGTACACCAGAGCTGACAGACAACCTGGGGAGAGAACAGGAAACATATCAAAGCTAAAGACAGGTGGTATGATATGGTGTCACTCAGTTTCTACTGCTGTATTCTATTATGTTAGGCTTAGGAAATCCTTGTTTATGTGAATACTGTATTATTTAATGAATTCATATGTACTCTGCCTTTTCCTTACAACTTAATGAAAATGTTACATACTAAACCAATGGTTCCCAAACATTGTCAATTGGTGGCTCCCTTGACCTACTGGGCCATTGGCCCTGGCTTTCCATTAGGACTATATTCTTATACATTGTATAGAGCAGTGGGTTTTTCCACAAGGATTTCAATATGATTCCCATATAAATTGCTGCTAGTGAGAAGGCTGTAAGGCATTCAAGATAGTACACTGATCTATTCCATTTCCGTGGGGACACTATGATAGGAGAAATTCTTAAATACACTGTCAGATGATAATGTTGCATTAGCTAAATATCTTATCTGTTAGCAAGAAAGAAATTTGGCAGCTTGCTGGATCCAGTGCATATCCTGTTTATGGAGCACCCTGAACTTTAGATCCTTGAGTGCTAATTTGGAAACTGAATAGACCATCTGTGTCTGCCATCATAACAAGAAAGGGAACTGCCAATGAAGGATGCCATCACTTGATATGGTGATATATTACCCAGAGCTCACAGTTCCTAGAAACTTGAGTTCTCAGAATGGGCCTTTCCCATTCAGCAAAGGTCAGAGGAATGAGGCTTTTGTTCAGGGGAATGAGCAGTTTTAGCAAGTGTTCTTGCCTTCTAGAACTTTATCTATTACAGGTTCATATTATACACTTTGTGTATAATATTATACACTTGTAAATATTTTACACTTTGTTCCCTCAGATCAGTAACTGTACAGATTGGCAGTTTGACTCAGTCATGCCACTGCTCTGGCAATTACACTGACTGCCCATTCATTTCTGGGCCTAATTCAAGATACTGACTATGACTTATAGAGCCCTAAATGGCCTGGTACTAACATATTTGAGTGACTGCCTGCTTCCATACAATATGGTCCACTCTCTGAGGTCATAAGAGCGGGCCCTGTTGGTTGTACTGCCATTGAAAGAGGTAAGAGGGATGGCGGCCAGAAACAGGATCTTTTAGGTGGTGGCACCCACATTGTGGAACTTCCTAAGGAAAGCTCCCTTGTTACTATGCTTCCAGCAAGGCATAAAATAGTTAAATTTAGACAGGCCTATGATAGCTATTAACTAATATTTTATTGCTAACTGCCTGTTTTTATTGCTATATGCTGCTGTTTTTTAACTTGGGTTTTTAATGGATTTACTGAGTTTAATTGTGTTTTAATTGTATTTATTGTTTTTATCCAGTTTTAATTGTGTTTTATTATTGTTTTTAAATGTTGTTAACTGCCTTGGGTTTTCTTATGTGAATAAGATAAGATAAAACTGAACAAATAAATAAAAATTGAATAAATAAATCAGAAGTTCAGAGATAAAATAAATGTTGCTTTCATCACAATCTCCACAAGAGGGCATGATAGGACAGAGCAGTTCTGTAGATGAAAAACTGGAGAGGACCAACTGGGCTTACCAAAGTTTGGCTCATTGGGGCATCCTTTTAGTTTCACACCTTTGGGGCTGGTTTCAATCAGGAAGTGCCTTACCAGCTCATTCATGATGTCTCCTGTGGACAGAAATTGTTATTTTATTACACATTACCAAAGCTTTATTTGATATTTAATGTCCTGATTAAGATGTAGAATCTGGGCTAAAAACCTATTTCTAGTGGGAAAAGGGGAAAATCATTGTAATGACTCTCCCCAACTTAAGAAAACCGATCCACATGACATGCAGTACCTGTGTCAAAATAGAAACAAAGCTCTGAGAGATACAATAGAATAGTGCTAGGAGGTGGACCGGAATTCAAGTTCCTCATTTTGAATCTACACTCTGTAAGGAACTCACTAGTGAGCTTGGCAAAGCTGCTTTTTCTTAGCCTTAGCTCCCCTTCTGCTATATGTGGAAAATGCTACTTACTTATTTTACACAGGTTCATTGACATTATCTCAATGTACTCCTTGTATATGTGGTGCTTTGCACTCTGAAAAAAGTGCTCTATAAATACTTATTGTTAATTTCTGGGACTCAGAAACTGGAGCAACAGCACTGCCCAGAAGCGGTAATGAAAGCTGAAAATCTATTTAGCTATTTAATGTTCATGGAGTAGATGAGTAATAATTGCAAGGCTCTGGCCTTACATAGTTCAATATGCTAGATGGGACTATGTACATACAATCCAGATGAATAATGGGCTCCAAGTGAAGCAGTCGTATGGAACCCAGTAATGTACAATTTCTCGCACCAACGTTCAATTTCATTTCAGGAAGGGCTTTGCAAAAGATAGACTAGTGAGCGTTAGAGAACACAAGAACATATTTGAGCATGGTTTAAAAATGCAGTCCTGCTACTAGAACAGGGAACATATTCTGGCCCTTCGTCAGGATGAAATATCAATGGCAGAGAAGCTGATATCCAGAGAATCCCTGGAAGGAATATCTAGCCTTAGCAAGCACCCAAATCTTTTTCCTTTACATTACCAAATGCTGAATTTGGCAGAAAGTATGTTGTTGTCCATGTTCTCTAGGAACGGTAAGGTGTTCCTGTAATGTTTGAAGCAGTATTAGAGGGGCAAAGAGGCTATACCTTTCTTGCTTTGTTGCACAACACCAGGAGGTGGTGAAGCAACTTTCATGGCCAATCCATAGGCTCCCCGGAAGGAATGGCTATCTCGAATGATGAAAGCCCCAGGTTCTTTGTCTTTTAGCAATGCAATGGCTGGGAAAGAACAAAGCATATACAACAAGTGAAGAAATGAAGGCAAACAACAATGAACAACTAAGAAGCAAACATTAGAAAACAAATAGCTGGCAAGACCAACTGTGCCAAAGAAAGGTTCCAATTCATTGCAAGTTCAGCGAGATTTTGATAGTCTGAATTTGTTCATTTCTTCCTCTGTCAAGGGTTTTCATCCTCTGCTTGCTGTCCCCTGTTGCAATCCTTTCCCTATTTCCCCATTTAATAAGATTTTGATACATCTGATTTTACACAATTTACACAATGTAAAATGGCATTCTATAGTAAGAAAATTATTCTGCACATAAGATGATTATTTCTAATGATCACTTTGTTGTTTAGTTTTTTTAATGAAGTTTCTTTAATCATATGAAATTTCTGTTGTGTGTTATTCTTTAGTCCTCTCTCCCTCTCTCTCATTTTTGTTTTTAAAAACACCATTCAGTGTTTGTGTATTGATCATTCTACTTGAACTGCTGTAATTTCTCAGCAATTACTTATCTTACCACCCTTTTGGCATGCAAACTCCTATGGCTTTCCTTTGATAATCTTTCTTATAACGCTTTTAGAGCTTTAGCCTGCAAGTTAGTACCAAATTAGTTACCTTGTGGCAAGAAGAAGAAAACTGGGCATGGAGCTGTTGTAAAAAAACTGAAATCATTCTAATATAAAATGATTTAATAGTATCTAATAATAATAGTAACTGTTATATATATTAACAGAATTGTGAGGTAATAGACATTACTACCTCCAATTGTGCTTTATCATACTGGGTTGTCTGAAATGCTCTTCATGCTAGTTTTGTCAGAAACTGAATGGAAACAGGTCATTCTGACCAATCAGTCCCAGTTTCTTTCACTGATGTCTCCTATAGCACTGTTTAGGTAGGAATATTTTTCGTGTCCATTTGTGTATTGTAATGCGAAAGTTCTCCTACGGTTTGTTTAAGACAAGAATTAATCAGCCGGAAGGATAAGAATGTCCCTCCTCATAAGAATGTGATCTGAAGTGGGGCCAAACTTTGCTCCGTAGCAGGCTGTCACTTTACCCTTGCAAGGGGAGACATGAAGGAAATGAGGGGATGTGTTCTTGGATTAAGGACAGATCTTCAGCACTGGGCTGCCAAGTGCCTCAGCTGTTGACTGAATGAGAGGAATTGCTGTTGACAGATATATAAACAAAGTTATTTAAAGAGGTCTGCAACAATTATCTGATAGGTCATTTATCCACATGGGTTGAGGAAAAGTACATATTTTTAATGATTAACTAGCAGCTCAAGGCTGAAATTCTGACCTGTCTGTATTCCTAGATCTATCCAGCACACTGGATATTGTGATACTGTGTGCCTTTTTTCCATGTCATTGACTGTACATTTAAAATCTCCTAAGAATCTAAGTGTAGAAAATTATTTTCATGATTAAAATAAAGTATTCAGTTTTAATAGTAGGGCTATAGTAGCTCAGTAGTTAAGACACTGTTCCTGTCAACCAGCAGGACGTGGTTCAAGACCTGGGTACTATAAGATGGAATGAAATTCCCATCCCTTGTCCAGGTCCTGCCAAACAAGCAGTTCGAAAGCATGGAAATGAAAGTAGATAAATAGTCACCACCTTGGTGGGAAGGTAACAGAGATTTGTGTACTTCAGCATATAGTCATGCCAGCCACATGACCACGAATGTGTCTTTGGATAATTCTAGCGCTTTGGCTTAAAAAACAAGATGTGGTACAGAAGTTAGGCATAGATGATTAGTTTGGCAATGGCAAATTGTCTTGACTTGAAATTGGATGTTTATGTTTCAGGGTTTTGGAAGAAAAAGTTGCACAAATATTTGTCAATGATTGTTTGAGTGCAGGATGTCCTGTTAAACCAAAAAGGATTAAGCTAGAAAAATCCACTGGAATCCTTTTACTTTTACCCATTAAACTATTCATATTTTCTCATTCTTATCATGCTCCCGGAATCAGATCCTTCCCTCTTTCCAACTAAAGAAACATTCCACTCTTTGGATTTAATTGGGGAGAATAAAGCACAACAGAAATTTCCACCCTTGAGCACATTCCAGGAACAGGTACCATCGGATAGCCTTGAACATGCCTATCACAACTTAAAATAGTCATTAGACACAACTGGCCGCTGAATAACCAGACATAGCGACATACAGATGAAAGGATCTGTTCTTTGGAGGATTAAAGTTACTTAATTGTACTTTATTTTATATGCTGTCAAACAGGCTAGGGTCATGGAAAAGGAACAAAGAAGGCCAAGGTTTTGGAATACCGGTTCTATGAGGAAATGGTTGAAGGAATCAGGACTGTTTAGTCTAAAGAAGTTGAAGGGATAATGAGGTAAGAACGAGACAACTGCTCCGAAATATACAGAAAAAGAGGATATTAATATTTTTCTACCAGGGAAATACAGTGTACTGTATTGTACTAATTAAGACACTGATTGCTTAAAGGAGGGTTTATTTTATCACGATGGCTGCAATCCTAACCACACTTTCCTGGGAGTAAGTAATATTGAACATAATGGGACTTACATCTGAGTAGACATGCTTAGAATTTTACTGGATATTTATTATTTGATAACTGTAAACTGTTATGAGCTGTGATTTCCGTTGAAAAAGTGACACAATTTTTTTAAGTATCAAAAAAGTAATAAGAAAGAGAGTCTAGCTGGAGCAAAATGCTGAGATAACCCATGCATAATGGCATGATATAACTGTGAGGCCTAAACCAGACCAGATATACAGTCTGTATTAAATCCCTTGTTATACTGGGATCCAGGAAAATTAGTCTAGTTACCCTAGATCATTTCTAGGACCAAATGAAGGGATGTTCCATACAACCAAACCAAATTATTCTTTGGTAGACTCTGTGTCTTGGTTATCTATGTAATTGTGCCAAGTGGTTTAAGACAATATTTCACACATCAGCAGCAGTGTTATAAAATGGTGATTGCCTACTGCATTGTTCCTGGAAAAAAATGATAGCAAAAATATATAAGGCCTCCCGTAAAGAATAGGGTCATCACTATGACCACTGACTATAATATTCTGGTAGCTTTAGGTGTCTGCTATTATTATGACCACTTAGTTTTGGCAAACGTAGGGCAAAATCCATAGCAGTTATGGGTCCACGCAGTTACGTCACCCTCTAGTGCTATCTTATTCTGGAGCAAGAGGCTTAATTTCACTTTAGGATATAGGCCTAAGTCACACAATTCTTTGGACTTCTCAAATGAGCCACCCTAACGTAGGAGAAAATAAACTCACCTTGTTCCCTGGAGATCTCTGGCTTGTACCAGTACTTGGAGGTATCCTGGACAAATTTCAAGTTAGCTCTTGTTTCAGGGCTGCCATCTGAGAGATAGAGAAATAAAATCAAATAAAATGTGTAATACACAAGTAAAGGAAATATGGGTAATTGCAGTAACAACACAGTTTTACTCCAAATTAATCAATCATAGATGCTGCACCATGATGCCATTGAGTGAGAATTGTCATCCCACTCTGCAAGAAACATGTTCAAGACCTGTTCACATAGGTAAGAAAACTGTGAGTATGCATAAGGTTAAGGCTTAACCTTGACTTAAAACTGAAATTAAGTTTTGATATTCTGTAAATGCCTCTACTGACATTTGCCTCTTGTCATCCTTGTCTTCACCTCTTCTCTCTGTTGGTTTCCTTCCTACCCTATCTAAATTAAGAGGGAAAAAAGTCTGTCTTTTAATTACCACTATGTTGTTCTGTAAATTGCCATGTACACACAGGTGGTGCCACAAGAGTCAGGACTGTTCATATAATCCTGAATTAACACTTGGGTCTAATCTACATTAGATAACATTGAAAATGCTCAAAAACAACAAAGAAGATAAGAATAACCTTAAGATTCCCATAAGGAATAGGAGAATCATTGTTTGTTATGACAACTGAGATTCAAACTGCAGGCTGGCCACCAAAATTTAAAAAGTGATAGAGAAGAGAAATCTGGAAGACCCTTTGTCTGAAGATTTCCAAAGTATACCTTTGACTCAGGATTGCTTAAGGTACCGGCTCACATAGGCAGAGCATGGTTTAAGAGCCAACGTACAGCACAGACTGGTTAGATTACTGCTGGAATTCTCTTTCAATTACATTTTTTGTGATATTATCATTCTGCTGTAAGGGGACAACCCAGAGTCATAGTAAAGTTTCAGGAATATAGGAGGCAAAAATACATACATACGTCCCCTACAAAGAAGAATGGTAATGGAATCCTATCATCCCATCCCAATCATGGATGATATTCACAAGCAAAAAGTGAGGGGTGGACTGGTATGCCAGGACAGAGATGTCGATATAATATATTTTGCAAAATGCAGAGAAAAACAATCACTTCAGGAAATCCTTGATGGTGATTTACAGCCTCATCCAGCATGTACTGATAGGTAGAACAAACAAAAAGAAGGGAGAATCAAAAAGGCCCCCCAACACCATCCCCTCTGTCCCCAATATGCATGTGAGCTTTTACCTGGCATTGAAAATTTTGAGAAATCTGGCAGAGTATGATGAAAGGCCATGCTTCTCCCACTGCTAGGACTGGACATGCCACTGGAGATGGGTGAAGAGGTCTTGCCATTCACAGTGGCGTAGTTAGGCAGGCTGTTTGACCGATCACCTGATGACATCCTTCTCTTCTCAGGGAGCACTGGTTGAGGTGGAGTGGGACTACCTTGTCTGTAGATTGCAGAGTCAGGAGAAGAGGAATGTGGACTGGTAATTCCATGGTAGTAGGCCGGGGAGACAGGAAAAGATGGGGTAGAGGGTGCTTGAAAACCTGAGGCACTGCTTTGGCGGGATAGTGTTGGGCGTTTCTCCTCTGGGTTAGAAAACCCATATACGATGTGCTGATCCAAGCTAGGACTCCCAGAAGATATGGGTGTGGTGCCTCCCATGATGGGTTGGTGCTGAGTAGGGTTTGGGCTCCCAGGCATAGCAACAAAGTTGCCATGAGTAGCCACTAAGTGCCTTTTCATACTTGGGCTTCCTGGAGTGGCTGCCATGTTGTTGGTGATAGCTCTTTGTCCAAAACTTGGGCTAGGCGGAGTATTGGTGGCCACTGTTCTGTGGAGGGAGTGAGGACTTCCAGGCATGACTTGGACCCCAACTGCACCAACTTGAGGTTGCAACCTTGGGTGACCATCTTGCTGAATGTTGGCTTGTCCATCAGGGAAGTCAGTGTCCATGTAGGCTGGGAGACCCTGAGTTGATGAAGATGTGTTTTGGTAGCTGCTGTGCACTGATGGCACCTGAGATAGATTGGTGGACTGGAAGCTGGACTCGGCTGAGGACTGGAAGGGTACGGCCATGCTGGTACTGTTCTCTGAAGGGTAGCTACATATAGAGTTCCTGAAAAAAGCAATGGAAAGAAAATCCAATTGTTGAGTTATTCCCAAAAGCCTGATACATAACATAGGACTTTTCAGATACAAACACATACAATTCCCCTTTGTCTATTATGCAAAGTCCTGGTTCCCCCAAATCCTCCAAGAGCCCACTGCACAGTCCTAACTTATAAGGACCTTAACAAACATCATATCCAAACTACCTTTGACATCCACTCCAATAAATAATTGACTTTATTTTATTTTTATTTGCTCACAGGAATGTTCACAATTTTGGGTTCCTCTATTCTTGTAACAAACTTTGAAGTTTCAAATTCATTTCCTACAACTCTGCCATTTTTGGCTTCGGCCTGTAATTTCTCGGTTTGTCACTCTATAAAAGTAAACATTTTGAAGGGTAAAATATTTCACAGTAATCTGGAAATTTGACCTTTGTGTGTGGACAAACATTGAAGGGTAGATGAGAGCATGCTATGAAAAATACCAACACTTCCTCTGACAGACTTCATCAACAGCCGTAATAAGCAAGGGCACACTATTTATGAATTTTTGGTACAATTCACTGCAATATTCTCTAGAGAATAAATGAATAACAGGCACGCACAATATAGTTAAGAAGAAAATATTCTGGACTAAAGAATTTATTGTGGCACATGTTGTCATAAAACTATAATACATTGCATATACTACAGCAGGAGAACATTTTAACTAAATCCTGATTCACAGTTTCGAATGATTAAGGTTTAAAGCACTGGATACGATCTCTTGCAAATATCTTTATGCACATTCAGCTGCACAATTTTGTTTTGTTTCTGTGGGCATGTACAAGAGAATTTTTAAATCTGAATGCTCTATTATGTTTATGAAAAATGAATTAAAATACTTCGCTGTTCTGATCAGATGTCTATCAGATGTAGACTTGAATATATACAAGTCTATATTCACAGTCCTGAAACTGTTCACAATCCTGAAAGACACCAACTAGAGGAAAATTTGAGCTATTTTGTGCTCTGCTCTCCTGAGGGTCTCTAAGACTATCAATGTAAAAACGGCTGTTAAGGTTTTGGGAGGCTTGGGGAAGCTCTGAGGGTCTAGCCAAGCCCAGATAGGGGAACCTGCTGGAATAGATTAACCCTTCCTGAAGCCTGTTGACACCGAGACATGAGTGGAAAGCACCTCACCATTTTTGGTAGGGAAAAAGAAACCCACTCAACATCATCATCATCATCATCATAGATCTCATGATATGAAACAAAAGAGTCTGTCCTTACCCCTCTGTGCTGTGCATGGGACTGCTGGCAGCAACAGGGCTTGGTGAGGTGAAAGAGTTGGTGAAGGACCCATTCCTCACTAGTGTCTCTGTATTATATGCCTGTGAAGCTGAAGGTGTCTGGGATTTTCCCATGATGCTGCTGCCACCACCACCGCCACCTCCTGCTGCTGCTGTACGTGCCACCGATTCCACATAACTCCGGGGCTCTAAATTGAAGCAACAAGAAAAGATGATGCCAAAGGTCTTAGAATAAGAAATGCTTACAATTTATGAATTTTTTAAATTAACATTTATTGAGATCCTTCTGAGGCCCACGGCCAACCACACTGATGTGGGGCCAGATTTTCTTTTCTTTATGAAAAATCAAAGAACAAAAACCCTTCTACTCTATGATTCTACAGTACTAAAAAGTCTGCTTCTCATGTCAAACGCTGCCAGAAACATTAAACATTCTAACTGACCCCCGAGACAGGATTACATTCTCTATACAACATGTAACCTGACCCAGGAAAGGGATGCTGTGATCCAGCACCAATTCAGGAAAGCAGTATTAGCTTTTGTGCTCCATGTGATTCTGACCTTGGGTTTGACAGCAGCTCAGAAAGCTATACTGCTCACAGAAGAATATTCCTTTTATTCAAAGGCTCTGAGTATACTTCAGCCCTTACTGATGGATGCTTGTATTGTCAGTACAGATTCTCTCCCTGGTCAGTATCACCACTGTTCCCTGAAGGCAAACCCTGTAGTTTCTTTGGGAAGTTCATTTCACTGCTTCAGCTAATCTTATGGTTACCAAACAAAACAAAGCAAAAACAAGATTGTGGAATCTTA
Organism: Cryptoblepharus egeriae; assembly: GCA_030015325.1. Taxonomy (NCBI): domain Eukaryota; kingdom Metazoa; phylum Chordata; class Lepidosauria; order Squamata; family Scincidae; genus Cryptoblepharus; species Cryptoblepharus egeriae. The sequence goes on along the minus strand of JAREYC010000001.1, from coordinate 60,848,652 downwards.
ATTTCAATCTCTTTCAGTACAATTTAAAAGTGTTTCCTCCTTCTCTTACCCACAGTAACCACAAAGAACATTTGTTTGCTTTATATAGCTGGGTTTCAAAAAACACATTTGTGAATGGCAATCTGCTTCCTTTGCTCAGAGCTTTCCCTTCTGCTACTGAACATTGAAAATTTCCAGCGCTTGCAACCTTTTTCCAAAGTTTTGTATTGCCTACAAACCTCTGATCAACTCCATTATTTTCTTCTTGATCTTAAAATGTGGCAAGCAAGCAGCAAGAGTGATTCTACCTCCAGACAACATTAAATCACAGTGTAAGTGCCCACTAGTTTCGTATACATTTGTCCACTGGAATTCTCATTCAGAAATGGAATTGAGGACCATTTCTCTTCCTTATACCTTATACTTCCCCTTCTTTTCTTCCAAGACTTTTCCAAATCAACAAGAGGCAATTTTCATATCAAAAATCTAACTTGCAACTAGTTATAGATCAATGAAGAATACTGGAGGCGTTAAGTACAATAGAGCTAACTTGACTGCAGCCACAAACTATTGAGAAGATGATGACAATATATAGTTAAGGCACTGGATTATGACAACTTTGGATATTATTGTGAAAATGTTACTTAAAGTACATCAGCATTGCGGAAGGGAAAAATATGCACTGTAAATTCTAGAGAATTAAGGAAAGAAGAAACAAGGATTGCCTTTAAAAAAGATTCATATCTTTGTGTCACAGAGGCTCCATAAAGCCATGTCAGCGATAATGCATCAAAAATTAAAAAACCTATACAGTGTATATAATATTTTTCAAAGGGCTTTTGGGGGGCAGGAAAGCCCAGGATCTCTGCAGTTTGGCAAGGTAATTGAGATAATCCAGTAAGGCTGCAATCCTAAAGACACTTTCCTGGGAATAAGACCTGTAGAACACAATGGAGCTAACTTTTGAGTAGACACAGTTAGGATTGTGCTCTAAATTTACTGATAGTCCAATTGCTCAGGTTTTTTAATATGTTATATAAAATGCAAGACTAGAGCATCACCTTTGATGCCAGAAATTAACTTAGCAAGGATCCAGCTTCATGAAGATGAGAAGTTCACCACTCATAAGACAGATCTGTTGGCCAAGCTGTAATCATGTTGTGTCCGAAGTTGTTTTTGCCAGCTGACCAAGCCCACTAAGGCAGGAGGTGCAGGAATGGAATGGAATGAGAAGGAAGGGTTGGTCTGCCCTCTTCATACCAAACATTTCATGAGGTGAAGGCCCAAAACAACCATCTTGGCCAAACCCACCGGCACTTGGCTGTCTTGGTGCTGGAACAAAGTGCAGCCTCAAATGACTTGCAAGAGGCATACCAAGACATTATGCTACTTAAAGTAATTACATCTGTTCGAGCTACAAATTTCCCATTCCCCTCCCTGACTAAAAATAGCACAGTGCTGTATCCATTGAGTTAGCTAATGAGAAACTGCCAGGAAAACTGAAGAAAAAAACAACAACAAAGATTTCTTTATCCAGAAGTCAGGAAGGGTAGAGATGCAGAACAACAGCAAAGACAAGAAAACAAGTGTATTTGATGTACCCAGATTCCTAATTTCTGCTTTTTTTCAGAATCATTTTTGTTTGGAACATTTTTCTCAATCATCTGCATAATTTCTCTTGCTAAGGCCCTGCCCATCCTTCATTCAAGTCTCTGGAGGTGCTGCATCCCAAAAGCCAGCTGTGTGCAAATTATCTGAGTTATACTAATAAAAGAGCATAGATTTTTAATAAATCTTTAACAAACACAAAATGGAAGACTGTATCCTAGGAGCCAATGTAAGAAACAATGAGCAAACTCCTAAGTCCTCTGAATATCCCCTATATTTATGTTAAGCAAGTGATCAGTTCACTTTTTTTGGGGGGGGGGGGGAAGAGTCAGGGAATGTGAAATAATCATTTTAACACTGCATTTTGCCGCTGGCCAGATATTTCCATCTCTTTCCACTGGAAACCACAATTCTGTATATTTCATATTTCTGTCACAGTAATTCACTTTTGAATACTTAATACTGAAGCCTTTCACAATTCAGTACATTTCACGTTGCAACCAGCACAAATGCTAAAGGAAAAGTGGCAGATTAAAGAACCATGACTTGAACCTTATTTTGGGAAACCCTAGACATGGGAGGGTGATATACAGTGGCTTGCACAAACACAACCATATGGAGGCAAACATCTGTCATCTACTTTATGAATTAAAAAATAAGCTGCATAAATGCAGATTTAACATTGCTGTACTCTTAATTATGGTTAACAGGAATAAAAGGCAGGGCTTGCATGCTGTATCTCCTTTTTTGTGCCAATTCCACCTTTCTTCCCTTTTTAGCACTGCCTAAAATACTGCCACCATGGTTTGGTTAGTTGTATCTGTACAAGGACGAACCATGGTTAGAGTTAGAGTCTACACAGGTGTAGATGTGATGCTACACCATAGAGAACAGAAGGGGAGAAAACACACAAGTCTGTATGCTCCCTATGATTTAGCTCTCTGTTAACCAGCAGGCCAGGGTTCAAGACCCAGGTTGGCCCCACAAGACAGGGTGAGCTCCTGGCCTTAGCCCAGTTCTGCGACGCCAGCTGGATCCAATCGTATTGGCTCTGCCTTTCCATTGGACTAATTCAGTGGCGTGGAGAGGGGGGATTTGCTGCTTGGGTAACCGCCTATCCTCCATAACAATCTAGCCCAGGCTTTCGTGCTTCACATGCAGCGTGACTGACAGAGGCCTGCTTTTTTTTATGAAAGATAAGCTATCAACTTTTCAAACATCTTGCATTTAATAAGATGGTCACTGTAACATATGAAGGCATCCACATAAAACTGAGTGGAGCAAGGAAAACAGCTAAATTTAATCCAACCTCCCCTACGTACTTGTTTATAACTATAATGGTGATGCCAGTCCAGTGTGAATAAGCTGTCTGGATGGAAACAGAGGGTGTTCATTATTCTGGGTGAATTAAAGTGGAATTTCAAAAGTGATGTCATGTTAAACACTTTTGGATGAACAGACATTGTTTCAATGAGAGTTTGTGCTCTTGGAGTCAGGAACACTACTCTTTTACAGAAGGTTTCAAAAGTACAGTAATATTTACTATATGTAAACAAACAATTTGAAAGGTGAGATGTTGATCACCTGAAAAAGAAAAATAAGTTTATAATATCTAACTAGCAAGGCAGGACTAGCAAGAGTCCAATTCCCATAAACATCTTGCTTATGTTTTATCTTAGGATCTCAGGCTAGCATTCTCTACCTAGAAATTCTTGGACATTCTATCTAGAAAATGTTTAGGATTCCATTTGGGTTTGTTGGAGATAACTAAAAATGTAGCAGCCCTCCAAAAGTCTAAACTGCACCCCAGCTGGGTTGTGTCTGAAGCAGCATCTTAAAATTGTAAACTCTCTCCCTCCCTCGTTCCCTCCCTCCCTGAATTTCTGCTTATTTTCATTCCCTTATAGGTCAAAAGTAGCACAGATCTTGGGGATTATTAGGAATGTAGGACCTTTGCATATGTGTAGAGCAGTGCCAAAATGTGTGCCGGGCTGGCAAAAACAAAAGCCTGAGGGCCAAATTAAATGTGAAGCTGAATTGTGCAGTTGTTTTTCCATTTTAAGATTTTTTTCATTATTTATTACAGAATGGAATATAAAACATGGAAAGGGGCTATTCTTAGCCCTTCACCAGAGATTTTTCCCCAAGGAAAAGCAGCTGAAAGGGACAGAGCTTTTCACAAAACTGAGAAAGAAGAAATCTCTATCCTGCCCCTTCTGTATCTTTTGTGCAAGACCAAAACCTTTCTAATTACTAAAAAAAAGAAAAAAATGGAAGGGAAAACTATACAAATTAGTGCCCAGATGAATTTTAGCACTTACAATAGCTGCAGAGGCTCATGTGGCTATAGTGGCTCAATGGTTAAAGATGTTATGCTTATCAAACTGAAGGTTGTCAGGTAGGTGGTTAGAGACCCAAGTACTACATGATGGAGTAAGCTCCCTTTAATTGCCCATCTCCTGGAATCCTATTAGTTCAAAAGCTGATAAATAAAAGTGCAGGTCCAACCTTGTTATACACTGATTTATTTATACACGGATTTGACTCAACACGAATGGCCCATGCAAATAACAGTTTAAAAAACAGGTTTTCTACTGTTGTAGTCAATAAATCATTGTTGTTAAAAGGAATGATTGAATATAATATTTAGAGCCCAATCTGATTTATTTCTACCCTGAAGTCTCATCACCAGGGGCTTTTTCAAGGTGGAAGAACATGTGTTCCATCACTATGGAGCTGCATTGTGGCTACAACATTAGTGGAAAGTTGGACAGGATTTGCCCCTAGTCACCTGCAAGAAATTCTGAGAAAGTAAACCTGTGTTCACAGCAGCATATTGACAGCAGTGAGGCTGAAAGTGACATTCATTGAAAAGTAATCACCTCCCTGCCAAGTTCTCTGCCCACATTTATTTACTTTAAGATTAATTACCATGTACAACAACTTTTTAGGCAATCTGAAGTGCACCAAACTCTTGTGAAGGAAACGTTGCTTCATCCAACATTCTGACCACAGACAGTAAGTGAACCAAGTGTTTTGTAAGTTGAATTAACAGCGGCCTGGTGTCACATTTTTGCCCAATCAGCTGATATCAGATAAAAATAATTCCCTTCTTACCTTCCTCAGATTCAACTATTTCTTCCCAATCTAGTTCTGAGAGGGAAGCATGAAAGAAGAAAGAAAGGGCAAGGAAGAAAGAGGGCAAGTGGCAAGGAAATGAAAATGAAGAAGGAAGACAAAGAAGGAGGTGTAAATTTATCTCAGCCAACTATTGAGAATATTAGCATTTAGCAGCACTTGCAGTTGATCTAAATGACAGGCAATGTCAACCTAATACACATATCTACTTCAATGAATCCTAAATATCCACAAAGCAAGAGCAACAAAAACAACAGCAACCTGTGTCACCACATACAAATTAAACATACATCAGGTCATGGAACACATTATTTTATTAACTCTGGATCACTCTGGATCAGTCGCTGAAGAGGGATCACTGTTGGAGCACATAATGTACATGCAGGAGAGCACAGATTCAGTCCCTGGTAGATACAGGCAGGGCTGGAAAAAACCCGACTGAAGCCCTGGACAGTCAATGTCAGTCGGCAAAGTCAATACGGAACTAAACAAATGGTCTTAGTATAAGGATGCTTCATTCGTAGACTTTTCTTGGACTTGTGCTAGTGAATATCCTAGCAGAAGTCCAAAGAGACCCACTATGAAACAGGAAGTTTATGCAGGGCAATTTTGAAATCTCCTCTGCTGAAAACTCCTGATCCAGCCCTAGATACAGTGAATATTTTTGTTGCAGCTACAACAGCAGGATGGGAGGAAGGATAAGATTGGGCTCAGAGAGTGTATACATATAGATACTTCTACAAAAGAGATCATGAAAATACAGAGAAAGGGATCGGGTCAATAGAAAGGGATTGGGTCAATAGAGTCAAGGGATCAGGTTAATAGAATTAGAATAGATTAGAATTTCCTGTGGCAATGAGTTCCACAGATTAATTATGCATAGATTAGTATCCACCTGCAATGCTTATTAAATCTAAAATAATGATTTATGTCTTTCAAATGATGTCAAATGATGATCTGTCTTTTAGAGTTGTTGTTATGATTGCAAGATAACATTGTTCAAGCATTTTAAATATTCTAACAAATATTCTAATATTCTAATATTAATATTCTAACAAATATTCTAATATTGAAATATTTAAATATTCTAAAAAAAGTACCTAGGGTGCAATCTAACCTAGGCTGGCACAACTCATCAGTCTTCCCATTCCTGGGGTGACACCATTCCTTCCCATTCCTGGGAGGTAAGTGCACATCTCTACACTGGCCAAACTCTCCCCAAGAACTGGCACAGAAGTATCTTATAGCACTTTTGTGACACTCCCAGTTCAGCACAGGACTTATGCCAGGGCTTAGGCTGGCTTAACTGGAGTTTATGATTGCAGCACGACTGAGTAGGTAATATTCAGCAGTTTCTATATAAATATGTATAAGTCTGTAGTTTGCAACACTTTTTAAGATGTAATGTACTAAGTTTTGGATGCCTGTCTCTCAACCTTTTGAATGTCTGTGTCTCAACCTTTCCATTACTTAGCAGCTGCTCTCCACAATCTCACCTAAGAGTTTACAGAATAGCTATAAAACTCTGCAATAGGCAAATGTTGCCCCTTCAGATGTGTAGGGGCTTGCCAAATGTGTTTTATTTAATCTACAGCACTGACACAGTCTTTTACCTAAATAAATGTGGGCTTTGGATAGTTCACCTTCCCTATGGGCTTTGGATAGTTCACCTACAGCATTGACAATGCCTAGAAAGAAAATGCTCCAGTATCTTAGAAAGAGGAAGGAGTTTCTTGGCATAAATGATCTGGAATCCATCTGAAAGTCTTTGAGTCAGCCTATCAATGACAGGAGAACTCTTAGCAATGGGTCCGGGGCTTGCAAGAAGGAAACCTTTGCAGGGAAGAAAAAAAATAACTGCAATTGCTTCATTTAAACTTAACGTTAATTTAATGTTAACGTTTCAAAAGCCCAGGGTCTCTCAAGCAAGCAGAGCAGAATCACATGTAAAGAAGGAAAAAGGAAAAGCTGGAATGACATTAGAATAAATGGTCTGAATTAAATGTATTCCTTGATATTAAGCTGCACTGGTGCAGCAGGGCTACATGACTTATACTAAATCGGATGCAGCTCAGGAGATAGCTGGAGGTCTCCACAAGGCAAGGGGAATTATTTCCCCTTACCCCATGTAACACCCCCAACTGTCCCTAAGGGCTTTAATTCAAAACAGGATGGCACAAATCCATAAAGCCATGTGAATAGCCAGCTAAGAAGGGAATTAGGATATGGTAGAGGAGGACTCACTCAAACCTGTTCCTCTTCCAGGCCTGAGCATTACCTGCTTCCACCATTCCACTGCCCTGAAACACCATCTCCCTTCCCCCAAAAAGCTCTCTCTCAGTCCCTGTGCTGTTCCAATACAACTTTAATTGTGCTGGCTTATACTGGATGAGTATGTGGTGCTGTTAGACCAGGTGCAGGCCATTGGGCCAGCACTCCATGAGACATCATGAGGCCAGGCCTCATGAGATATCATTGGGCCAGGCCTCATGAGACATCATGAGCTACACTTACCTATCTATCTACAGTATTTATATCGCTTTTCAACTAAAAAGTTCACAAAGCAGTTTACAAAGAAAATAAAAAAATAATAGCTAATGGGTTCCTGTCCCAAAAGGGCTCACAATCTAAAATGCAAAAATAACACCAGCAGACATCTGCAACACTGAGCTAGAACAGGAAAAGCACCGGCTCAGCCCAAAGTTGGGACTGCACTGCTAATGGTTCTTTTATCTTAGAAATGGAATAATATCTTGGAAATTGAATAAATAGAAAATGAATCTTAAACTGACAGATTGTCTTAGTCTCCCTCCTAACGCTGCAGAGCTATTACTTACCTCCTGACTGTTGCAATAGGATATCAGCTGGGTTATGAGGTTTCAGCCCCAGTGCTGAAAGTGGAGTTTTGGCCAGTCCTGGTGGAGAACGCACTGTTGAAGAAGAAAAAGAGAGAAATATATCCACAAAATAAAGCAAAGTTTTAAAAAATAATAAATAATAATAAATCCCGGTATCTCTAAGTTTGTTGTGAATGCAAAATTATACCAAAAGTTCAACTTGATTGTAACTAAATCCTGGTTAAGTACATTTGTGGATGGAGAGGTTGGCCTGCTGAAACCACAAGAATACGGTGGGTGAAAGTAGGCTCCCTGGCACTAAGTGACACCTTTGGCTAAGAAACAGTTTCTCTTTTGTAAAGAGCAGTTTGGGAACCGATGGTCTAGCCACAGTGTATTTTATCAGACAGCTAGTTTGGGGTTTTTTTTGTCCCTAACACTGATTAAGGCTACAATACTATACACACTTACCTGGGAGTAGGCTTCACTGAACACAGTGGAACTTACTCCTGAGTAAACAGGAAGATTTGTACTATAAAATAGGATTGCATGTGGCTGATGGAATAAAGGGAATAAAAGAAGAAAAAATCCTAAGAACTTTGTGGATTTGTATGTAGGGCCGAGTTATTTACAGTGCAGTTCTATATATGTTTACTCACTATGTGCACTATGCTTATTCCAGGTAAGTGTGCTTTGGACTCCAGCCCTAGGCCAAACAATGCTTACCAAAGTAGAACCTGGCCTTCTCCCATTTAAAAAAAATACAGGCCCTGTTTTAAAATCATTAAAATTGGTTCATACCCACATTACAATTCTCAGGCCAACCATTTCAAATGGTCCTGAGAATGCTTTATACATGCATAAAAAAAACCTTGCTTCCAGTTTTTGGATGAAACGATCAAGTAAATTTTCATACTCTTAAAAGGTATTTTGAGGTCTGGGGAAGCCCCAAGTGGCCTTCCCAGCCCGCAACGCACCCTGCATTTTCTCTATTATAATTATTTGTGGTGGTGGGAGAGGAACATGAAAAACTGAATGGCATAAACACACCATAGTTTGCTGCATGGTAAACATCTGCAAAGAGCCTAAACCACGATTATGAGAGAAAAAACGAGAACCCTAACACCATGTGGACATTATATACTGTACTGTAAACAGAATAATCATAGACATAGAAGTACAGGTCTGAAAAATGGACATCCACATCAATAAAGTATTTGCACAGTTGCATCAACTCCTGCCTATCCAATTAGGATGGAAAACAGCACATAGAACAGTCATGTGTATATATACAGTTAATATATACACAGCAGGCAGCAATGAAGCAAACAAATGCAGATGTATATGTGAGATGTATTTGAAACAGCAAGTCTCACAAATGAAACAAACTAATGTAGGTTTTTTCTGCTTTCACTCTACTAGTATCTATTGCACCCCATAGCTCATTTTACCAACTCAAACATTTCAAGTGTTTTAACATGAAGCAATAACTTCTTGCCATAAGAATTAGTGGGCGTAGGCAGACAAATGAAGCACTGTTGTCTATGTGGGGAAAATTCAACACATTCTCCATGACTTACATTGCAGTCTTCTGACTTACGACTTCAGATGGGCACCCACATCAGGGACACAGCAGGAGGAGGAGGGTGGCCGACAGGCAGGCACGTTAAAGAAAAGCCAGTTAACAAGAGCCAATTTCATCACAGGCCTGCTAGGCTAGGTTTAATTGGTCAAGGGCCAATGAGCAACTGGGAAACAAGAAATTTAATGGCCAGCAATTCCATGTCCAGATTGGGTGATCTACATGTATATCCCCATGATTAAGTATTTTCCTACATATTTCCATTACGTATTTATATGTACTGAATACCTGACTTGAACTGCCCATCTCTGTAGAGCCCATACTCTGCACTCTGAGTTATCCTCTCTGTGACTATGTGGCTATATGAATATATGGCTATATGGCTGTGGGAGCTGAAACCTTTTGAGACAGCATCATCCTTAGTTCAATAGAACAAGAATGAATTCATAGCTCTTCTAGTTCAGAGACGTCTCCATATGTAACGCAAGAGGTAGCTATACTGAAACCTAACAATCTGCGCTCATTTACTCTGAAGTGAGTCACAATGAAGTCAGTAGGAGTTATTCCAGAGAGAATATGTATGTTTTTTGAATATGTATGTTTTAATGTTCGATTGAAAGCAATGGTTCTTGGAAGCTCAATCTTAACAAGACTTTATGGACCAAAAGAGAATTCCACAATAAAAGATCCTTTATGGCTATTGCAGCCTCATGGCTGTTGCAAAGTGTGAGTAGTGAGTTGCTGCAAGTGGTAAGTAGTTGGGCCCATAGGCCAGGAGACATGAGAAGGAGACATGGTACTGGTAAGTCAGCATGAGTTGTGGACAAGAAGAAGAGGGCAGAAGAGGGAGGAATAGTGAGGAGACAGGGAGGGAGAGGAGGGCAGTCTCCTCTCTATTCCTGAAGAGGGTGCTATCAGTGCAACCAATATCACCCTCCTGTTTGGATCTTCTCTGATCTACTTGGATTTGTGCCATCTCTACAGATGAAGCAGGCCAAGCAGGGGAATGAAGGCTGAGGTTTCTTTAGCTCAAAAAGGTCTTCTAGTCCAAAACTGCCCTGTAGATCCAGTGCATGCCCTGCAGTTAGCTGTCACAGCTAACTTGTGATGATCATGCATCCAATGCAAAACCAGAAGCATGGAAATGCAGAGACAAAGGCCCTCACGGGACAATTCTGACACTGCACTAATCTCTGTCAGCACTGAAGCGTTCTAGAGGACCTATGGAAGACTTGAAAACTTCTATTATTACTTTTTGTAATCACACTTCCCTTGGTGCGATACCAGTTCATCCATATGATTTAGGATGCAAAAGGAAGAAGGGTCACTTCTTAAAAATAGCTGATTAAAATCCATAGCTGGCAACCGCTAACAATTAGGACATGCAAGAGTCCTAGGGCTATTTGGAAAACTATGCTCACTTCTTTTGGAAGCAACAGTGAATTTTGCTGTTTGGATATGGTTGTTCTAAAGATTATGGTTCCCCCCCCCCTACTTTTTGAGTATTTGCTGTATCCCAGTTGTTCAGTGATCCTTTGCTGTTAGTCTGTATTTAGCCTTGTTAGCACTGGCCCAATGAAATACTGGCAGACTTGTCCAAAGCTGAATTCATTGCTTTAAAAACCCACCACCAAGTTATCAAGAATTAGTCAGTCCAGAGGCATGCTTGACTAGAGGAGCAAGGAAGACAGAACAGAAAACAGGCAATTAAAGGTCAAGTTTTCTTCTACAGCTTCAGTAACTGAACTGCCAATGACAGTCGTAAGGCACCTGCAGAGTATACATGGAGATTCCTGTATCTGTGGATCCTCCATCTGCAAATTTCTGTGAATTGGATCTTTGGAACTCCCCCATCCTATGTACATCTCCTCTGGATGTAGGGAACTTCCACAATTATTGTGCTTTAATTGCAACTATACACTGCAGTTTGGATGTGCAAAATTTGAACACGTGTGAAATACCTGTCAACAGAAGCAACTATGTCCCCTAGTTACCATGCTTGAGGAAAGTAGCCTTACATCAATTTGATAAAATTTCAAATATGTTATGTGGACGCGCTACTGTAAAGTATTACTGCAGTGCACAAACTCTAACTGGGTATATTTAGCAATACAAATAAATCTGATGTCCATTTAAATTTACAATTAGACTGGCATCAAGCAGTCAGACAGCAGGGCACATGCACCTGTTTGACCTCTGGTTCTCCAGACTCTGGGCTGCAAACACACCCATGTTTCCTGTAATTCCATGAAACCAGCCGCCATTCCATGGATACTTTGTGAAGAAATGTTTGTTCAATTCTTATGGTCAAACACACAGCTTTTTTCATCAAATCAATATAGTATTTCCTTTCATTTGAGGCCTAAAGAATTAACAGTACACACACAGTAAACGCCTTAAAACCATGTCCATGACAAATAAAAACCAGGCATTCCTCATTTAGAAAGAAAATATGTGTATGTTATACACACATATGGAATAAATTGTGGTATCCGGAATATATGTAACTTTGTTTTAAAATGTTTTTGTACATTGCATGGCTTGGTCCTGATTTACAACCAGGAGCATTTGACAATACAGCTGTGCAAACAGAACAAACTGGCAAAGGGGTTGAAGTACTGTATTTGGTATAGAAGAGTTGATGCAATCCTTCATCAACCCTGCATGAGATTTGTCCTGTTGTGGAAGTGCACATTACCAAAATGCTCTTTTGAGCAGATCTTTAGGGTTCAAGTTAATTTCTGTTTCCTCCCACCTGCAGAAAGCAGCTGCCTCTGCCTCCCACAGAAAGGATCTCAGAGGAAGCTAAGGTAGGATTTCTGTGCCAAAACTGAGCTATGATTTTAAATGCATCTCTTTTGGGACATTTCACAAGAAGATATTTTACATCAGTTCTGATGCTAGGTTTAACTAAAATCTGAATCCCTTTTCCAACAATGCTGGAAAAGTTTGAGTATTGGCTGTTATATGGGACAGAAACTACTAGGCACATTACCTAGGTATCTAGGCAGTTTTATAGATGAGGCAGCATGATCAGACTAAAGGGATTTCTGGACTTAAGCGCTAGAGTTTGCAAAGATGCTTAAGTCCCACTCAGAAAAAAACAATTATTGATGTCACCCATTTTTCTGCCAGGTGGGGAATTCTTTTTCTTTAAGGGATGGGGAATTCTTTACTCACAACACAGCAAGGACCAGAACAATACATTATATGCCCCCATCCAAAGTTGATGCAATGGGAATTTTCAAAGACAAAATTATACTCCCTCAGGTGCAGAGGTTAATAAATCACTAGTTAGTGTTATACACACTTTCAGAATGTACTTGCAGGTTTAATAAATGTTGCTGATGTTTATAATCAAATAGTTTTGGAGCTGTATGAAAACCTGCAACACCCATTAAAATCCATGCTGTTTGTCTGTGTTAGGATGAATAACATCTTGACATGACTGGTGAAGTTAAAGGTGCTTTCTCCCAAGAGTTGGTAAGACGCATATTTCACGTGTCATGAAACATTGGACTAATTACTTTACACAAGTTTGCACAATTTGGGATGCATCAAGCCAAATCAAGCCTACCAGAAATATTCAGGTTGAATAATCTCTATCTGAACTGCTTGAGACAGGAAAGTGTCTGGATTGGATATATTTAAATTATAAAGCATGCCCAAACAACCTACTTCCATATTTGAGGTTTCAAGCAGGCAACAGAATGAGGAGTTTGATCAAACCCTTTAGTAAAATGCCGCATATGGCTGGTGGGCTTCATAGTGAGTCATAAGTTGTGCAAGCATGCTTGAAAAACCTGCTTTTGTTTGCAGACTTTTTCTAAATACCAGTAATAGTAATCCTTCATGTCGGGTGAGACTGTCAGAGGCAGGCAGCAACAAGAAGAATGCATAATCCAGAAAAGGGGCTCCTTTTTAACACCTGCAGGTAGCTAAGGATTGTGACTAGTCTCTACACCCCCAAGATTTGCAAAACTTTGCTGTTGTCATAACTATTACCACATAATGCATACATATTCAAAGAGATGACATTATGGGAACACTGTGTCAAGCAGAAAAGAAAAGTGATGGAGCGGGAGCCAAGATTGACTAGTGGAGATAAATGAAACAACGAGGGTATGATTAAAATGGTGGTGGGTGTCAGAAAGCTGAGAACCTTTTGACTGGCTGTCTCTAGCACCTCCTGTCAACCCAACCTCCCACCTCCCCCAAATCCCCTTTACCAAAGGGCAGAACTTACACAGGTTACTGTAAGGGGTTTGTGGTGAAACAGGAAAGGCAGGGGTTGGGGGAGAGGTCTCACCACCACTGGAGGGTGGACTGCTAGGAGGGGTCCCTTGCATTTCTTCAAAGGCCTCTTTGTAGCTGTGAAGATGAGGCTATGAAAAGGAGAAAGAAAAACAGAACCAGTTAACATAATTCAATAGTCTGATCTCTCACATCAGTCCTTTGCAAAACAAGCAGTATGAACTCCTGATCCTCCCTTTAATGTTTTAGAAATAATTCCTCCTATTTTTGACTCCATTTTTTTAGTGCTTGCTCCAAAGTCTGAGGTTCTAGAATTTCTCCCTGTGGAGAGTGTTTATCACTGCACACAAACAAGCATCTACACTGGAAGAAGAGGTGGGTTTCAGGAGCATAGTGGTGCAGGATTCGGACTTAGAAGCTTGCTGTACCCCTCCCCCCAATCACAGGGATATAACCAGTGGTGGGCTCCACCAGGTTCACACCTACTCTATAGAACTGGTTGTTAATGAGAGACAGGACATATAAAGTTTAAAAAAAGCCATTTAAAAGTGGCTGCCAGATGGGCATAGAACCGGTTGTTAATTTCTTTGAATCCCATCACTGGATATAACCCCTGTGGTAAACAGCTCAGGAACACAGCTTCTAATTTCTCCCAACTGTCATCTCTGATGACTTTCTGCTAGCATGATTGCCTTCTGCTCCCAAAATTGACAGGAAGGTATCCAAAGCAGGAAGAAATTCAGGTGGCTCCTGAACTTCCAGCAACACAGATTTTAAATGTTATTACATGATTGGGAGTAAATGCAATCATGGAATGTCAACAACCCCTAACCAGCACAACCACCTGTAAAACTGAATGAGGACTCGTCACCCAACTAACATTTGAAGAGGGTTGTGCATCTATCTTTTCCTTATCTTATTTGAGTGCCAAACTGAACTCTTTCCTTCAAAATCCTTTTTCTTTTGTGCAAAGAAAGCCCTTTCCCTCAGCAAGCACAAAATCAGAAGGAAAAGTGATTTTTGAAAAAGCACCTCCTTTGGCCTTCCTCCAGGGTTGGCAGAGATGGTACTGACTACCTCTGGTGAGACACATTGAATTGGAGAGCGAACGGTGGGGCTTCGTGGTGAACTAGGCTCTTGGGGGCTGTTCTCATACTGTCCTTCACTGGTGGTACGTCTCCGAATGGGAGCTTCGCTTTCTTCTGGTGATTTTTCTCGTGGCGACTGTACTCCTGAAAGTTAAATTACAATGTGAGAAAACAGGGCATCAAGCCTGGGTAAGGCATTAAGATAAGAATGTACTTCAGTATACAGGGCTGGTGTTCAGATCTTTAGGCTGTGTTCTGGCACTAGAAAAAGGGTAAGTAGAATTCAATAACTGATTAACAAGATAAAAACTTAGCAAATTATTTTCCAGTAGAAGGTTATAGCAAAAATCAGGAAACAAGATTCAAACTGTCATTGCTCTTATTTATACATTTAAACATCTATCACATGAAATAGTTCCAGCCACTGAGGATTATGATTGTACAGATGGGGCTGCCCTAGGATTTAAAAATACAACAACATTGACATCAGTGGGATGCAGTTTCATTGTTAGGTCTGCTCAGGTAACAATGAATAGGCTACTCACAGCACAATCCTAACAGGCTCAGAACGGGTCAACCTTAACAATAATAATAACTTTCTTTGTACCCCACCTTTCTCCCTGGGGACCCAAGGCGGCTCACAACATGCATAAAAACACCAATAAAATTATGTACATTTAAAAACAGTTAAAACAACATGTTAAAGCAATAAATAAAAAACAACTCCATTTAAAAACTGATTAAACTGAGCTACTTTTAGTCCAATCCTAGGGCAAGCCCAAGTTAACTCACTTTAAATGAGATCATTCCAGAGCACCCTAGGGAAACTTGTTCAACACTCTGTAGTATAGGTGTGCCCTAAGATGCCTCTAGCAATGAATGAATGAATGAATGAATGAATGAATGAATGAATGAATGAATGAATGAATGAATGGTGTTCCAGTGCACATTGATATAATAGTTTCTGATTTCAGGAAATGCACAGTTGTGAGGTTTTGAAGCCAACTACAATATTGAATTTTTGTTAAAATGAAAATTTGGATGCTGAGAAGAGCACCTGCAACAATTCAACTGTACTGGGCAGCTGTGTAATGAACTACAAAGCCAAGGAACAGATGCAGTTACAGCAAACACCATGCCAAACTGTCACCCATTTTGAGGAAATCATGATATAATATTTGTTACAGGACAGGGCTTTTCAGAACTATTCACTTGGGAAAGGGGTCTCGTTCCTTAAGAGGGAAAACTTTTTACTCCTTTCCTCAAAGTATCTCTGAGGATTATACTACACTTCAGCACATTTGAGACCCAGCCAGGGAAAAAATCTAGGAATCTGGTACACATTCCAATCCAATTATTTGTCTTCGTTTATAAAAGCTGCTATGAATTCCCTTCCCCTCCTTAGGGAATCTACCATCATCAATCTAACACTTTGATTCCCCTTTTTTTTCTTTTAAAGGCACTTGGCTGTCAAGAAGGTGATACTTTGGAAGACATCCTTCCTTCCCCAAAAAAGCTGGTGGGAATTTTGAGCTGCTTTTGAGTCCATTGGCAAATCAGGATCTCTCCTTGATTAGTAACAGCTATGCCAGTTTCTCAGCTTCAGAGAGTCCTCCCTTTTGCATAGCTGAGGGAAAAAGAAGAAATACTCTACACAGATTTTGGGCTGTGCTCCGAGATTTCCAACACAGAAGTCCTCTTAGACAGAGAAAAAGACGGCAGTCTAAATCCATGGCAACAGAAGCAATCAAAATGTAACATCCAGACCAAAGAAAATCCATTGATTCAAGTAGGAGAACTCAAACATCACACACAACATTCATTAAGTCAAGCACCAGCATATGTTTTCTTTTAAAATGGAGGCAAAGATTCTATTTTCTGCTAAAACATTTCCTGCCTCTTTAGTACTTTTTTGTTTTTTTAAGTTTAGCCTGAAGAGTTATGTATATGTGTTATGTTTAATATAATCACATTTTAAAGAACTATGACATACGAAATGTATACTGATTTTCCCCTTCTTTCTGCTTATACTCACTGGATACACCGGATATAAACAGTGAGCAACTAGATGTTAGTACTGGATCCAACTGGACCCACTGAGTATCTACAAGAAATGAACAGAAAGATGCATGGATGCTGGTCTCCTGATAAATTCTTAACCCCACTGAATCGAGCTTTTGCAGCTGCTTGGATAGGCCTGCATGGTCAACATGATCCATTTGCAATGTTAGGCTAAATTGAGAACCTAAATGAGACCATAAGCAAAAGCAAGACCGCTATTTTCAAAGCTTGGTGATCTTGAGAAAATTCAAGTATGCCCTTTAGGAAGGGAAGCAAGAGCAGGAAACACAGAACGGAGGTGGAAAAGAGCCAGAAACCTGCAGTCTCATTGGAGGCTTAAGAAGCAACTCATTCAGAAACAGTGAGGCATGGACAAGGGTTGATACCATGGAAATGTGAACAGAAATCAGACCGATTCTGATATTGTGTGCAGGGAAAGACTGAAAGCCGTTGCATACCACTCGACTCCCACGCTAGGAAAGTGGTTACTGTTGCTGCCTCTGTATTGCTGCCATGAGCACATTTTAAATGTCTCCTGCACAAGGCTTCAACCCCCCTTCTTTTGCCGGAACTTTAGAAAATCTTCCATTCCTGCTGCACTGATATGCTTTGTTGCTCCTTCCATTTAAGGGGGCGGGAGGCAGAAAAGAAGAGAACCAGTGTTTTTGAGCCAAGGGTGTTGACGCCTTGGCTCAGACTGACCAGGCTTTTAAACGGGAATTAGAGAGGCTTGGAAGAAGCTGGCTGTAGCAAAGTGTCGCTCAATACGTAATCTCAGGCACTCCTTCCACTTTAAGCTGTGCTCATGAGCAAAATTCTAAAAGTGGGCCATATCTTCAGAGCAAGGCCACCTTTTCATACATCCTTCAGAGCGGTTCCTCACCACGGATCCTTAAAGCCAGGTTGGTGTAGTGAATAGGAAGTTGGACACAAACACAAATCTTCCCCTCTGCCCAGAAGCTTCCTGGATGAACTTGGGCCAAGTTCCCTACCATCACTCCAAAAACAGTCTATAAAACACATGCATATTAACGCCCCAAAGCAGTGGTATATAAACCATCTGTCCATCATCTGGCCTATCCTTGCTTTCCAGAGTGATAAACATATTCCATTCTATTAGAATCAATTGTAGCACTAGCTTGTCATTCCAAGGGGAGATCAATAAATTGATATGACAGAATATCATGCACAGAACATGCTGCTCAATTGCACTATGGAGTGGAAGACAGGGAACATCAGTGAGATTATCCTCTGAAGTCCTGCAGAAGGGAACAATGAACTGGAAAGCAGTCTTGAAGAGTGTCGGTCAAAACTCTGTGAAATGTTATAGTTGCTTCAAATTCCAAACCTGTAGGAAAAATGATGAGTGGGTTCACAAGACAAGAATCCTGTACTGAAGCAGATGAAAAATAGAATACTGTATTAGAATGGCGACCTATTTTTCACATGGAACAAAAGATGACACAGATGAACAGGATCTTCTGTAGTAGTCCTAAAACCAGCAAGAAAACATCTGTCAACCCTTCTATATTAAGTGAGGCTGAAACATCAATGAAAATGCAGCCACATCCCACCACACTAAAAAAACAAAACAACCCAGGAATCCTTGCTGAATAAGATGTTCTGCAGTGAAAACTTGCTTCATTGCTACCTTCTTCTGTGCAGAGTTTCTGACTTCAAAAGCTCACTTTCCATAAATGGTACATAAACAGCTGGAGACAATGGAGCAATCACACTTTTGAAATCCATTGGAAGTTTCCTTTCTCCAGAACAACCTGCAGAGCAACCCAAGAGTTTACACACCCACTTGCACGTTCCTTCTGCTAGCCATGCAGAACTGGAAGCCCCTTTCCTGATTCCAGTCAATGCTGCCAGGCACAATTGAAAGATCTGAAGGAGAAACCCTCAGCAAACGCTTTTACAACACACACAGCCCCTAAGTAAACCTTGGCATGTGGCCAAGCTGTCCAGCAAGTGACCATCCCATTCCTGGACTTTAGGACTTTCCTCCCTCCCCCACCATGCAAACACCTCCCCTTGGCATGTATGAAGACACTGACACAGCAGCAACAACAAAGCATGAGTGAGTGAGGTGTGCATTCAAGTAAACCAGCCACCCTCCTTCTGCAAGTGACTCTGAGCTACACACCACAGATGAACAACACACGTAGCACATGAATCCACCAAAAAGCTGATTAAACACACTGTAGTGGGAAGATTGGGGAGAGAAGCACAATTACTGGAATGATAAATGATATTGAATTTTGGGTTAAAACCCTATTTAGAGTCCAGTCCTCCTCAGCACAGTTGTTTGGGAATTCCTGATAAATGTCTTTTTATTCAGTGGAACATTTAACTGCACGAGTGCTAAAGCAATCTGGCTTTGTGCAAAGGGATCTAAAGTTGAGAAGAAGCAAGAGATTGATTCCTTTCTAAAATTCCTTTCTCCAAAAAAGGGAATCAATCCTGTCCTAGTTTTCTTCATTGCAATTGTGGAATGGACTCTAAACATCATCTTTCCACTACCAATTTGTGAAAGCAAAACCCATCTCTCTGAACTGGAAACCATGCAATAGCAGAGGAACCAGCAACCATGCGGGACATCCAGGGAAAGGAGGACTGAAGAGAAAGGAAGAAAAGCAGCAACATAACAAACCAGAAAAGGAGAAGGATCGCTGTCGGTGAAGAGGAGGATGGGGGCTTTTCATGCTCTTCCGGATGTCCCGGAGTTTGGCGTTGTACTCTGACATGGGGAGACGGAGGTAGGGTGGGCAGGAGCAGAGGAGCAGGAGGTCAACCAAAGATGAAACAAAATCCATCAGGGAGAGTGAGGGAGAGTGATCAGAGAAAGTTCAAACAGCACAACAGATAAAGGAGAAAGGGGAAAAAACACAAGAAAAATCATTAGTTGAATGTCCATCCAGGTTGGACACTGAGGTATGGGGTTATGTCAATGTATGAAGCTCCAGAAAACCCTTCAGTGACCAACTCATTTATATTGGATCTTGAGGTGAGTGGGGTAACCTCAGGAGTGAGCTATCTGGTGTCATAAATAGATATCTAAGCCCCTTCTATTAATTAGGAACAAAATATTCATACGGCACAATTCCTGTCTACACTGTACAGGGTCTCTGAGTATTGGTCCAAAACTTGGAAAAAGTATCTTCTCTAATTCTGCATAACAAACAGAATGTTTATTGCATTGTAGAAGACAAAATATATAAGAATATAATTAAAGAGTCAAAAGCTGTGATTGATACGAGTACTGTGTATGTTTGGATGGAGAGTAAGTTTGGGGCTGTATCCAACACGTGGTCTGTTATGAACCCATACAGAGAAGAGTGAGGTGATCTCACTAACACAAGAGTTCTCAGATTTATATTGCGGTGGACCTGGAAAAGGAATACAGAAATTTAAGCAACCTCTCATTTTACAGCTAGTCATGATCCTCTGCAGAAGAGAACCTCTGCAGAAAATTGTAGGTACATCTAATTGTATATTACTGGCAATGGCTTTCAGGCGTTTCAGACAGGTGTTTTCTGTTTCTGTTTTAAACTAGCGTTTAAGGGACTGAACCTGATTCTTCAGAAGTTTGTCGCCTTTTGAGAATTCCTGCTCTAGGCCAAGTGAAAGAAGAATAAGGGCACAATCCTATCCATATCTACTCAGAAGTAAGCCCCATTGTGTTCAATGGGTCTTACTCCCAGGAATGTGTGCTTAGGATTGTAGCCTAGGAAAGGCTACCATATTTTCCTCTTCCTCAATGAATAATTATCCACTACTACAGAAAATATCCAGAGATGGCACAGTCCACATAATATTTTATTATCTGATCAAATGCAACACTTCAAGATTTTCTCATAGCAAAATCTGTACTTTTTATTTGTACAAATACCTTTTTTCTCCATGCATCCATTTACTAGCAGCAATGTCTTCTAGCAGAAATAAAATCTAACTACTTAATGGCCCAGTCTCAAAATTCCTCTATGTTTCTCCATAAACTTTTAAATGGATGCTTTGTCATGACTATCCATCATGAGAAAGTATATCTGCAAGTGGATTTATAAATCTGCATGTAATGACCACATACAAGTTTTAATTGTTTATTTTATTTTATTGTGGTTGTTGTTCTTAAAATTTTACTGAAGCAAAGCTTAAAATTTCCTTGAATTTTAGGGGTGCTTATAATATTCTAGGAATTTTTTGTTTTGTTTTTTACAAAAGATATCTGTACAAATTTTGATTTTGTTTTTTTGTACAAATTTTCACCTTTTTTGTGGTGAGCTAATTAGGGTTACCCTATTGGTTGTGACATAACTTTAGGATATGGTGCTCATCTCTATTACAAGGCTGAATTCAACTCAGTGGTCATGGAGCCAGAATGACTCAACGCCAAAGCATAAGGAAAGCTGTTCCCTTCCTAATGAAGTGGAAACTATTTATCTCCTTCCATTTACATGCCTACAAACTGCTAGGTTGGCAGGAGCTGGGCAAATGACAGAAGCTCACTCTGTCTTCCAGCATTCGGGTCTCGAACAACTGACCTGTTGACTTTCAGGTCAACAAGCACTGCTACAAGAAAATTTCCCTCTTTCTTAATTTTTATTATTATTTATGAATCTATGATGTACACAATTCTTCGTCAAGCCTCAAGACGTTATCCCCCCATTCCACAAAGAATACCGTTACTGTATAGTACAATCCCATCTATGCCTACCCCATTCTTCATTCCATTGCTAATCCCCTCTTTCCTGCAACCTGACTTCCTTTTCATACACTAATCAACACCCATATTTTGGAAATGCCTGATTCTGTTCCTCCCTGGTTGATATAAAACCTTTTGTCTCCAATCTTACCTGCCTGTCCCTGTGTTATGATACATACAACATGTGATCATGGAGTATAAAAAAACTCTCACAGACCATTTATAGCTCTCTTTCTGCTGGGAAAGCTGCATGAGCAGGTAGATTCCCCCATCTTCCCTCTCTCTTGCCTACTGGTATCCTTGCCCACAACTCCCCCCCCCTTTTACTCATGATTTATTTTGATTTACCTCACATGCAATATCTTAAGTATAGGTACACTTCATTCTATGGCTTATACTTGTCTCAGTGTATGAATGCATTATAAAATCACAGCCATTTTTTATATATTGCATGATATATTTATACAGTTGGCTGCAGTTGGCTTAATGGTTAAAGGCAATGGGCCTGTCAACCTGAAGATTGGCAGGTCAGCCGTTCGAGACCCAAGAATTGCAAAATGGAGTGAACTCCCATCCTAACCCAGCTCCTCCCAACCTAGCAGTTTGAAAGCATGCAACTGCAACTAGATAAATAGTACCACCCTGGTGGGAAGATAACAGTGTTCTGTGCACATGCGGGCCACATGCGCATCACTGCACAATGCTGGCTTTATGTCTCTGGAAACAGAGGATGAGCATTGCACCCTAGAGCAAGTCACAATTAGCAGGGCAATCTGCAGGGGATACCTTTACTTTACCTTTTATATTTATACAACAAATATTTACTTATGTATTATGTATATCTTGTATAAACAATAACCCAAAATTCATCTCCTCCCTGTGAGAAGTTTTTCCAATCTAGGTCAGCCCCAAAAAGGACAAATTTATGCATTGTCTTTATGTCTACAAATGACTATAACTAGCATATAACTATAACTAGCATAATAACTATTAGCATAGCTAATAGCCCTGGTTTATCTCAAGCTGACTACTGATATAGGAATTTCAATGTGTGTGTACCAGAGAAGTGAAGGCACAAACAGTTACGGAAAGAAGGAAGGAACTCTGACTCAACTGGATTGTGTTAATTCTGTAAAGGTGTCTATTTCATGTCCCCGTGTCTCTTGAGCAAGGCTGAATTTGCAGTAGTTGGGGTCGTCATTTGCTTTCCCTGGGAAGTGAGTCTGCCTCCACTTCTTTTGTCTTCATCATGCTAGTGCTGCCCCCCACCCCGCTGTGTAGGAAATCAAGTTATCATCATAGCGAGAATCCGGGAAGATGATGAACTGCAAAATTCCACACATACTCGCCTTGGAACAAACAGACAATTTATAGTAGCCTGCATTGTAAATAACATGCTGGCCTCTGCTCTCTCCCAGCTTGTCCCAGGCAGCTCCATTCCTTTAATACTCCTTCTCATCACTCACTGGTGCCTGCCAGATCTCTTGCTTCACTTCATGTTCTCTGATCACAGAACAGTTAGTACTAAATAACTACACACCCAGAGTCCAGGCTCATGCCTCCACATCCAGGGCAGCTAATATTCTTCCTCCAGGATTTTAGGACACAACACTCCTCGGGTAATTCACCCATACGTCTTTCACATAGGGACCTCCAATAATATAATTATCTTCAAGGCTGCCAAGCTTCCCAAAACAGGCACTAGTGACTTGGAGAAAACCACTGTAAGGAGAACATTCAGCATCAGCCTTTCCCCATGGATTTGAAGATCTCCCAACCTCATCGCTCACAGTTGCGTGTACTTTCAGAAGACTAGGGACAAGGATGAGCATGAGTGCTGTATTCAGATGACAGAGACAGGTGTTATCATCAACACCTTCCCTTTTATATTTTTGCATTACTGTACAAGTTTGTTCACAGTTAAATTCCACTGAAGCCAATGAGAATTAAGAGGCCTATAAATAACTGGTAATAGCCTGCAGCTGTCCTTGCAGAGGTACAATATAAAATTCATCAATTTTTTTAAAAAACCCATCCCCCTTATTTTAATTGCCCTTTTGCCATCTTTTCGATGGCTTTCCTCAACTCTCCCCCTCAATTTCTTTTTTACCACCTCTTTCCTCAGTGGTTATTCTCAATTGCCCATGGAGTCTTCTCAGCCTTGCCTTTCTCACAGTGGAGATTCAATTATCCACCCCATCTAGTGGCTGGTTGCAGTATAGCATAAGACACACTAACACACACGTTAAGGATTTATTTAGGTAGAAGATGTTGCAGCCTAAATATATTGTATATGCATCTCTGGCATGATGTATCATGATGCTTTCTCTTTATTGGATTCTGAATTTGGGATAAGAGAGACCAATCAATTAACCTGTATGGGTTTAAGACTGTATGGGCTTAAAACAAAGAAAGACCATCTTTCAATGTGGGTAGCTGTGCTGCAATGCAAGGGTCACTTTTAATTATAAGTCATATAAATGGAAGAAATTCACAGATGCAGTACCTTTCTATCATCCGTTTCACACCAACTGCATGTCAGAAAGTTTTCTCTTTAATTAGATATAAGATTGTCTAATTCTGGGTAGTTTGCCATTGTTGCTGCTCCTTTTAATGCTTTTCCTTTATCTATCTCTTATTCAATATTTCTAGCTGGTGATATTCAGAGAGAATATCAACGGTCAAATCAAGAAGGAAGCTATAAGTTGGAATGACTGGCATATCAAGATGTGCTAAGAAAATAATGTCACATTATAAAAGTCTGATATTATGTATTTTATGCACAACATAAACATAATTGTTAGCCCTTTACCTTTCTCATTTAATTTCTCTACTAAAAAGGCAAAAACGCAAGAACTGATGCTGCACCGTTAATATATGCTTTGTTTAACAAAACAGGTGGTCCGGAACCAGGGGAGTTTGAGAATTCTTGCATAAAAATATAAAATACATATATAATAAAACATTAAGGGCACAATCCAGAGTAACTATTGGAGCACCTATGGGAAATTCATAGTGCAATCCAGAGTAACTAGTTCTTACTCCAGAGCAAGGACTCCCTGTAGTTACTCTGGATTTCACCCTAAGCCTCTATACTCTTCCCTCAAAAGCCGTATGAAATAGAAAATTGATCAAAACTGCTCAACAGAGGAGCTGTTATACACTTGATTTTAGAAATAGTTCTACTTCTATTTCAGATGAAAATGATGTATTTGGGGGTCATGTAGACTGCATATGCATTTGCAGACAGCAGAATGTGTTTTAATACAGATATGATGGTCTGGGGTTAGATGGGGCATAGAATACGGATAGCTGTTTGTATCTGTTTAGAAAATAGGAGACCAGCTTAATCTAACTCAGTGTCTGCCAAGCTCAGTATTCACCTGTATTAGAGAGGAAGAAAAATTCATTCTACTCTGATTCTTCTCATAAATCTACGTGGCTCTTATTTTGTCTCCACTTGATAATTTTTTAACAGTACCTTTTTCACTGCATATACATTTATTAATTAAACATACATTTATTGACACAAGCTCAATTTTAACAATTATTTTAACAACTGCCTTTTCTGACAAGGGAGGTGCATCAGCTGCCATTATGGTTGTACTTTTCAGCTTTAAAATATCCTTGTTGTGATGGTATGACCAGAACAGTAAGTTTCTGGTCTCTCTCTAGTTTCACACTTTCTCTAGCATGGAATTTGCCTTTTTCACAGTTGCTGCATGCTCTGTTTGGTGTGCTTTGAACAGAATGCGTTCACATGTAATAATCTCTATGGGAACTCAAGAGCCTGGAAAATTTATCTATAACTATGTGAACAGGTGGGTCTAAATTAACATGCTACATTACAGACTTTGTTTGGGACTGTGGTAAAGGAAGGTTAATTCTTTACTTCATATTGCAGTTCTAATGAAAATCTCTCTCTCTCTCTCTCTCTCTCTCTCTCTCACACACACACACACACACACACACACACACAGGCATGCAAGAAAAGCTGCCATTGCCTCAAGGAGGAAGTCATAACTGATATCAAAGGCCTCTTTCCTCCTGCGACAAATAGCTTTAGGATAGCAATTTTTGCCAGAACTGAAGTAAAAAATCCTTCCCTTTGATAAAGTCCCAGTTCTAATCCATTCCCCATAATTGCTACATATATGCAGATCCAAACTATTCCTCTAACACAATGTGTCCTGTGCACAAGTAGAATAAAATGGAAGAGTGCAGTAGCATCTGTGTATAGCAAGAATTTGTGTGTAAGAGAAAGGATGCACTCCTGTTATACATGAACAAATTATTATTAAAATTTAGGATACTAAGAAATCTCACACCATGATACAAGTTTCTTTCAGTGCCCCCTTTATGACTCATAGCTCTCGGACTATTTATGAGATCTGCCAGTCTCTCTGATGCCATGCCCTGGTATAACTGTGACAGCTGGCCTGACCTTGTCACTTCCCTGATACCAGCTGTGATTGCATGTGCCAGGGGTCCCACTTCAACTCACCCCATCACTATGTCTCATTATAGTATATACAAATTTACATGCAAACAAGACTTGCTGGATTTCCTTCCTCCAGCAGTCCAAGTCCAGCTTTCCCACTATCTTTCCAAGGCATTTGATGGGTGGTGTGGCCTGCAATTCAATCATCTCTTTGCAAGTCAGGCTCACCCTTACCACCATGCTTCAGATGGACTTGCTGCTTTGTAAAATTATTTTTAAAGCATTGCATATTAAGCATCGCATATTAATGCATATTAATTATTTAATATAATAAAAATTATATTTAAAGCATTGCATTAATGCTCCAGTCATACTGCTGCATTATGCCACCAGAATGAGCGTTACAGAAGCACAATGCAGTTTGCAGTCACAAGCTGCAACGCATCAGAGCATGTGGGCAGGCTATTGCCTAGAGTGGTTGACTCTGTGTAGCAGCAGATACCTGCTACAGGTAAGAACATGTAGGGTGGTAGCATGAAGGGGTGGAACAGGTTGGCAATGGCAGATCAGGCTTGCAAAGGGGCACAATTTGCAACATGTCAAAATCTAACCCCCTTCCCAGGCACACAGACTTGCTCTCATGGACTTCTACTAGTAATCTCACTAGCATAGGTCTGAGAAATCTTGCCAGGCCATCAGGGTCTTACTGCAGGCCATGGAAACAAATGTTCCCTTGGCCCAATGAGGCCTCTAGAGGCCAAAACTCCCCTACAGGATGCAGCAGTTGCAAATAAGTACCTCTGCATTGTAACTGCATTGATGGTGCTGCACATGTACATTAATTGACCAGCTCCTTTTAGGGTCAAATCAATATTTAACTTTGTTAAACATTGACTTTGGGAGGAAAGGGAAGATGGGTTAGTGACATAATTCCTAGGCAATCTACTTCTGCTGGAAACACCCAGAACAATTTCTCTTTAGATCAATCTGGGAAAGATATATATCTAAGTTTTGATGGGTGTATTTCCACAATGGGCTTCCCATTCAAATCATACACATCTATAAATGTATCCTTCCAGCTTGTTTTCTATTATCCTTATTACAAAACAAAACTAGGCAATTTTCCCCCTATCTAGGTACCTTTAATGTTGTGATCTAGGAGCTACTCTGGAAGGAGGCCAGCAGTTCAAATTGGAGCTGCAGATTAGACTAGAACCAAGATATTTCTGTGTAATTACTGGCCCCAGGCTGCATATTTGATGCAACCACCACAGATGTCTTTAACCAGCTGTGCACTGTCTTGACTGTTAATCAGAAAGACTGATAAGTTTGGAAAGGCTACCCTTCACCATTTGACAATCCAATCTGTGGAAAAATAAGAATGATGCTATGGAGAATCTGCAATCATAGAATCTCAGCTTGCTTGCCTGATTTCAATGGCAAGCTTCTAGCTCATATAGGGGGAAAATGTTGTGTTTTTTTTCAAAAGGGAAAGCAAAAATGTTTTGAGTCCTAGATATTGCAGAAGAAGCCTGAAGGTGACCCATCTATGACTCCTCACACCAATGTTAATACATGCCTGTCCCATCCTTTGTCATCACTTAAGTCCATACAGAAATGTTCTGAATTCCATGAAAAACAGAACTCTGCAAGCAGAATAAATTGTCCAAGTTACACCCATTTTAGCAAATGTACACTTCAGTTTAGAGAACACCAAGTGCTGCCCATAAATGCAAGTGCTCTGGGCTTCAGCGGAAAGCCTGAGAGCGCCAAAGGCAATGGAATATTGTGCTCTGTGGGTGTGGTGGACACTTCCTTCCTGACTCAACATCTTTAATGCAAAGCGTTAAAGGACCTTGTGTTGCTCATTCAGCAAGCATAAAATGAAGTCAAAGCAAAGCTTTGTTTAGAAGGCAGTTGCTGAGCAAATAACTCCAAAGTTCTAGCATCTGTGCTGTACTCTATGCCTCAAAAGAAAAGCCAGCAATTACAAAATCATGAAAACATGCAAGTTTTCACTCATTTGCAGATGCAAGACTGCAAGAAAGGAGGCTGAGCAAGCTCAGCCACCACTTAGTATCAAATCCCTAAAGAGATGCACTCTGAACATCTAAATCCAGAAACTGTGCAATTATCCCATGACTTCTGAAGGGGGATGGGTAGAAAGAAAGCCTCCATAAATCTCAAAAGTTCAGGGAAAGCTTTGCAGTTAATCACCACTAATGCATATTACAAGACTTCATATAGATCAGGAATGGTCAACATGTGGAACAGACCTCACAGGCAACAGGAATTTGTTGCACTCATTGCAAAAATAAGAGGGCTTGTGATCCTGACTAGGGGAAAATTCTGCACTCCTCTTGTGTGCTCTCCAATCATGTAAATGGAGGTAAAATCATTCCAAAGTACTGGGGAGGAAGACAGTCATATGGTTTGTCATAAACACTATAGTAGCATTATAATTAAGTATATTTATACATTGCTTTTCAACAAAAAGTTGTTTATATATAAAAGAAACAAAACAATGGTTTCCTGTCACAAAGAGGCTCACAATTGTAATTTTAAAATGGAGAAACCAACAAATTGCAGCTGAGAAGAATGCTATGCTGGGATACATAGGGATGTTTTTTCTCCCACTGCTAAGCATGAGAACTACCACTTAAAAGGATATCCCCGTTGCCAGTTAATGCAATCAATTATGCCATTTGCCAATACTAGCCCCCATTGGCATAGATATAAAACTGGCAGAAATGTTGGGACACTTATGTCCAGAATCTCATAAATTATTGGAACTCAGTGGTTGTTAATACCAGACACATAAGGAAACAGAAAGCAAAGCATCCTACCTGCTACCCTATGGGCTACCAGCCCTTCAAGATTCAAAGGCTCTTCCTCTGAGGGTCGATATGCCTCTTCACAATTTTCTCCTTCCTTTGGTGGCACTTGGGCTTGCATCATCACTCCAGGCGATGAGGGTGAAGTAAGCAAGGGATGCTGCCCTTCCATTAACTTGTATGCCATTGCATGCGGTCTGGGAGATGTAGGAGGACTTTCAGCTGTCTGACCATAGCTCTTTGCCTGCGTTACAGCTGGTTGTTGGTTCTGATAGCCGTAGGGTGAGGCGGCTTCTCTGTAATCCTGTGATGGGTACCCTGGCTCTTCAGCATTATGAAGAAATAGCCTTGTGGGATGAGCTTTAGGTGCCACTTCAGGCAGCTGGGATTCAATGGTTCCAACGGAGTTGTATGTTGGACTTCCTGGAATGGGACCAAAAGCATTGGTAGGCCTTTGCTGCACCACTTGTGATCCTGTCACAGGTTGAGCTGAGACTGAGAGAGCCACTGGGCGTGGCTTGTCATCTCTGGAGGCCACTGGGACACTTTGGGATTTGTGCATCATCGAAACAGTGGGATCCAGATCAAGCATTAGCATATTGAGGGCCTCAATTGACTGCTCTATTTCTTTCTGGGAGGCCACCCTTGGGAATTCAGGAATGCTGATGCTCTGAGGGGGTGCTGCTTGTAAAGGACTGGGTTGAGGGCTTGCACTAGACACACTGGGGCTTTGGCTGTCAAGGCCACCATCATGCTGACGGGATGGTCTGCCACCTCCACTTTGCTGTTGCCATGAAGTAAGCCCTCTCTGGACAGCATCCCTACTGCTTGTGCTCCGTGCTGGTGCCTGGGGGAGCTGAGGAGTCTCAGCAGCGGCAGTGGGGAATGACTGGGAGCGATATATGCCATTTGGATCATAGCCATATGAATACTGCTGGCTCGAGGATGGGGGCTGAGGCTGAAGCCAGCCAGGAGTCGGAAAGCCATGCTGATAGTATTCAGCCAAATTATCCTGGGCAGATACTGTAGGTCGAATGTGGCCATATGGATCCTGGGGGTGACGGCCCATCATACTCCGCAAGGTATTCTGGTTGTTGTAGGGATAGCCACCATTGATGACAGTCTCTGAATCATGCAGCTTGTCTATGCCATTGAAGTTGTATGAGCCATTAGGCAAAGAGGACAGGCTCTCCATTCGGGGAGCCTCATGGTAACCCATGTCACTAGTGTTGGTGGCACCATCAAAAGATGAAAGAGTGCCCAGGCTGCCCACACTGTGCCCATCCTGGTTGGGCAGCTCGTCATCCAAAATATCTGTTTCCCTCTCAGCCACCAAGCTAGCGGCCTCTCCATTGACATGCACCTGAGCTGGAACTACATGGCGACCTGAGGCAGTGGAGACCACTGCTCCCCCATTGGGGCTGTGGTTGTGCATGGCAGTTTCGTTTTCCAACCCAAAACCACTGAGCAAGCTCTCGAGCTCCTGCTTCTCTTCAGGGGTCAGCACAGGGTTGTTTCCTCCTCCGCTACTGGGGACTGTGGGGACTGCCTGCTCATCAGTCTTGTCAGTCTTGGTGGAAGCAGTGGAATTGCCTGAATCACTGCTGACAGAGAGCGTGTGCTCGATGTGGTTGGGCGCGGCTGAAAGAGTAATGCGATTGGTGTTGACAGTGCCGGTGCTGCCGTGGAGTGAATCTTTCTTCTTCACTTTGGCATAGAGGCTCCCGTCTAGAGGTCCTTGGGTGTGCCCAACCTCTGCAGTGAGGAGGAGAGAAAAAAGAAGACAGGAAAATCAATAGTTGGCTTGCACATCAATATCTAAAAGCTCCAATTAAGACACATGATACTTTGGCTGGTTGTTTGCATTTAGGGAAGAGACGCTATGACTCTGCCAAAAAGCTGCCCACCACGATCACATCATGTACCCTCTAGGCCACTGCAGACAAGAGACGCCAGTGTGACTCTCTGAGGCCAGCACAGCCTCTACCATGTTCCATTCCCAAAGGAGCTGATCGTGGCTGGAGAAGCGCCGGTGGCTACTGGAGCAAAACAAGTTACTATTTTCCATTTACTATTATCAGAAGACAGTATGTTTGGCGGCCAAAGTACCTGCACTGATCCATGGTGAAATGAACTTCTTTTGTAAATGGAAAATTGGCTGGGAAGGATTTATTGTTATAGGGAAGTGCTTCCCAAACCCTTCAACTGAGTTGAGAGCACTGTAAGTTGGCGTGGGGAAGAGGGGAAGGCAGCAACATAATCCCCAGGATTGTGCTACTGCAAGGGACAGAAGGGAATTTTCTACTTACCAGCATACATTCCTGGGTGGGATTTCAGGGAGCCCTCCACAGGGCTCTCCATGCCTGAAAAAGTGACAAAACCAGAAGAGCCCCTTTTCCCCTTTATTTTTTTAATCACTTGCAGGCATGGGAGAGTCCTGCAGAAAATTTCTCACACCCCTTGTCCTTTCAGAGGGAGTGCTATCCATCAAGGACGGGCTGAACTTCTACTCCTTGATCAGTTCTCCAGTTGACCATCAGGACATCACTTTTGCCTGGATTAAGTTTTAATTTGTCTATCCGGAGATAGCCCATTACCTCCTATAGACACTGGTTCAAAATATTCCCTAGATTCAGTTCCTAGTATCACATGACATTAGTGAGGAAGGGTTGGGTGATGACATCTCATTCCAAAGCACCTGACATCCATTTTTAAATAAAAATTAAAATGGAACCTTGAGGGACCCAAGTAGCCATAGTCCTCCATAGTCTTCTAGCAACATTTTCTGCACCCTCCACTCCATGTAGGACTAGATTAGAACAAGAATGACACTGTGCATTAATCTGTAGTCAAACACTTGGCTATCCACGATATGGGTGGACTGCATTTGGCATTACAGATCACAAGTTGTTCTATTCTCTTGTTCTGTTAGGATATTGCACTAGACCAGGGATGTCCAAACTTTCAATTTCAGGGCTCTTGGATCTTTAACAAGTAGGTGGAGGAGGGAATTTCAGCAGATGCAGCTTCTCATCTCATGGATCACAAGCTGCACCTGCTGAAATTCCCTCTTCTACACACTTGTTAAAGATCCAAGAGCCCTGAAATTGAAAGTTTGGACAACACTGCACTAGACAGAACCTAGACTTACAACAGGCAGCCTCTCATAATGAAAAAGCCATCTACTCTCAAGTAATGAGAAAGGAGCATTCAAAGTGTTCTACAACATAAGGGTTTTCAAAAATTATGGCATCCAAGGAGGAACTGGCAAATGTCTCCAAATCTGTTTTCTGTAATACAATATCTTGCAATATCTTGAAGAGTTTTGTCTAAAAATTCCCCAAAAGGACCAACACTCAAAGAACTGGTGAAAAAGAAGGCTCTAGGAATGAATCTGCATATGGTTTGTAAGACAAAATAGTAGTCAATCATTTTTTTCCAGTTCAGGGAATTACCAAGTGGCAGAATTCTCCCATCAGCATTCGGTAACTGGTAGCAAATTAAAGCTGAAATCAAACTTTGGCAGCCATGCATATGTGGGTGGCAGATGCACAAGATGCATGCTTGTACTGGGATAGTATGATCCCATTAGCTCCTACCTTATTTTCTCAATGTATGAACCAGGTTCTAGCTTAAAACTACTTTCTATTGATCAGTATTTAATCTTCAGTGTGTGACTGCCACGATATGAGTTCCAGTTCATATTCATGAGGATGCGACCTACTCTCAGCCAGAAACTTACTTTTTTTCTTCCGAGGTCTCCTGTGAGATTTCCTGGAACAGTCTAAATAGCAATATGGAATGTTCTCATTTAGGGGAAAAAGTGACTTCTGCCTGGCAATGAGCCAAAGACTGATTCAGGAACGGAAGATGGGCTAATGGAAGAGTGTGCAGTCAGAAATCTCCTATCTGCAGACTGCCAGTACTTCCGAAACTGCTTCACAACCCAAACCTGCCAGCAGGGAACTTGGCCTTTTCCCCACAGATCATCATCTAGGCAAAGTGAGTCCACAAATGAATACATAAACAGAAGCAGTAACTGTGGAATTAGTATTCATTCAGAGAAGAAATCACAAAATGCAAGCAAGCAAGGGAAAAGTACTGATTTACTGAACATCTACCCTGCATTTCATCTGCCCTGCATAACAGGGCTGTGGGTGGCGCAAGTGGCTAAGACATTGTGTCTGTTAACCAGCAGGCCAGGGTTCGAGACCCATGTCAGCCCCACAAGACAGGGTGAGCTCCTGTCCTTAGCCCAGCTCTGTGACGCCAGCTGGATCCGATCATATTGGCTCTGCCTTTCCACTGGACTAATTCAGTGGTGTGGAGAGGGGGGATTTGCTGCTTGGGTAACAGCCTATCCTCCATAACAATCCAACCCAGGCTTTCGTGCTTTGCATGCAGCGTATGCAGAGCACGATACCAGTCTTCCAAGACTGACAGAGTCCTGCCCTGCATTTCTCCCATATGCAGGGTCATCAAAGCTTATGGAATACTCATGTGCAGATAGTAATACCCAAATAGTAAATATATACATTAGGGGCATATATAGTGAATACATATGCACCTACATGCATATGTAAAACCTCAATATAACACATTTACATTGCCACCACCATGGGGTTGCCATTGCCATATATCTCAAAAAACCATGATTGTCCTGGTTTTGGGGAGTTAGCTTACTGGAATGTTTGACAGGGTCCCGGTTTTGTGGAAGAAAATTATGGCAACCCACCACAATGGACTGAATATCAAATGGAAATCACACGGCACTAGTGGTGTCACCAGGGTGGTGTGGCTGCTTCTCCGGCATGTCCGCGCCTCAGCACGCCCATTTGGGCCTGCGCTGAGACGAAGCAGCAGCCAGGAGCTGCTGCTCTGCCTCAGAACAGGCTCAAATGGTTGGCTGGACATGCTCAGCACGCACCTCTGCACAATCATTCGGCCTTGCTCCAGAGGCAGAGCAGCAGGTCCTGGCTGCTGCTCTGCCTCTGAAACAAGGCCGAATGGCTGTGCCCACTGCGCATATCCAGAAGCCTGGATGGGCAGGCAGAGGTGCAGAGTGCGCATGTCCAGACTTCTGGACATGCACAGTCCATTCCTTTGCTCTAAGGAGGAGCAGGTAGTACCCTCCTTAGAATGAAGGAAGTCTCCTTTAAAGCTGGTTGGTTTCAGAGGAGACTGCACAGGTGTCAGAGTTGGTGCCTGCGGGTCCTGGAAGAGGTGTGCACATCCCGGCAGTGATGCGCTCCCCCCTGCACTGGGTGATGCACACTGTCTCATCGCCCCTGCATGGCACTCAATTGTGCATCTGCTTAGCAACTACAAAGAAGTTCACACAAAAAGCCAGTAGCCCCAACAATACATGTGTACAGAATAAGCAGCAGCACACAATGCACCTGCAATATCTTACATAAACCAGGAATCACAGAGCAGTGATACACAACTAGCAGCCATCCAAAATATATGCCATGTTACTTTGACCAGCAAACATACACAGGTCACATACCTGTGTGTGCATCCACAAAATAACATATATTAGCTGGTCTTTCAGCATCTTCAACTATCTACCAGCCAAGCCTTGAAAATCATTTCTGGTTCCTCTTAAGAAGCAACTCCAAGAGTTTTCTTTGAGCTGACCTTCCCCACAATGGTTATTTGCAGCCCAGGTTGCCAGTTTGCTTCTTTAAAAAGATGGGATGAAGAAACTCTAACATTCTTCCCATGGGCTGGGCAGCTACACATAGCCCTCAAATCAACTGGTTAACTTTCTGGGGAAGCCGCAAATAAGACCAAAAAGGAAGGTTTACTACACTTTCCCCCTCCTTCTGGAAGAACATTGGCTCTTCAGAAACAGCCACCCCTCAACCAATCTCAGCTCCTCTTGGTCTTTGGCAAGCTGGTCTCCTTAGATAAATATGTACTGTTACTTGTGCGTAACCAGATGTCTTGGTATTGCTGCTTTGGGAAGCAGAGCTCAGAGGCAGGTGGTTCAGGCCAGTTACTAAGAAATAAAGTTCATGACAGAGGAGAAAATAATAACACAAACATCTTTATTTAGTTAACAGGTCCAGAACTTGCCTGCTGATGCCAGCAGAACCCTCAACATCATGCCACTGCCAAGCTCAAAGGAATATTTTTAAATTGAAAACACAGCCAGAAAACATTTCAGAATGCATCCCTGGCGTCATTCTATTTGAAGGGTTCGTGGTAATATCAGGAGGGGGGAAAGAGGCAGAGATGGATCCCTTCAACAAAGATTGTTTTCAGACGGAAAAGGGAAAGCTAGGTCAGCCAAGGGAAGAGTGGGGATACGTGAGGATGCCTAGGCACCACAGAATGTATGTTGCTCTAATTTCCTCTGACAGCAGTGGCAGATAAAATACTTCCAGCAGGCATAACGTCCAGATTTAATACAGTTTGGGAGAAATTGTATAGCTAAAGCGGTGCAGGGGATAGCAGTTGCACCAGGCATCAAGCTTTTGGGGGGAAACAAGTTGAGCTTGACACTTGTGGCCAAAATTGTGGAAAGAAACAGGATATGTACAAATAAAAACAACCATGTTATAAATAATTGGAAATGTAATTTAAAGAAAACTGCACTGGAATATCTATATTCTATCAAATGTTATAGCCAATTAACCAGAAAAGTCTTTATTGACCCCAAGTAGCAGATAGGTGTCTCTTAGTTATGCTATTAGTTATGCTAAAAGGAGGCAGAAGAGCAACTGGGTGGCAAGTCACTGGGGGGAGATGGAGAGTTTCCCCCCAGTTCCCACAGATGGTTACTCTCTTGTCTGTTGCTGTCAAGATGCAACACATTTGATGAGGCATTTTGTCTTCCTGAACAGGAATTTGTTTGCCCTCCACTAATGATAATGATATAAATACCAATTGTATTGTATTGATGGTCCATGCTTTGAAGACTTTCAAATATATGATTTTGGTTGGCACAGATGATACCCTTCAAGAGTGTTAAGAAACCAAAGAGAAGTTCTTGGTAGATGGACAATTGAAGTGCTTGCCTCTGTTTGCTATTTTTATGAGATCTTCCAAGGGAAATCAACACCACTGCCAGCAACTGGGTTGGAGAATCACCCGATGTGCCAGAACCACAGGGTCACATCAAAGCCCTACACACCATGCTATTGCAAATTCCTTTGTTGACAATAACATAGTCAAAAGCTTGTTTGCCTCCCTTCCTACCCACACACTTAAATAGGCATCTCCAACATTCACAAGGACAATTTAAGAAGCAAAATGAGAAGATTATCTGGCGATGCTCTGTCTAATAGTAACAGGTGCCTCCCCCCTCCCTGATCTCCTCTGTTATGGTAATAAGTGCCAGCAAAGCTGTTCAGTCAAGTGACATACAGGCAGGAGAAGAAGGAACACACATTTGTTTATTGACCCAGCTGCCAAAACCGGTATTTGATTCGGCTGTGGTATGAAAAGGAGAAGAGTTATCTGTATTGATTCAGACAGAAAGAGTAGTGTCAGGAGATAAGAAACCATTTCCCTCCAAATATCTCTCTCTCTCTCTCTCTCTCTCTCTCTCTCTCTCTCTCTCTCTCTCTGCTTGAAGGAAATTCAGTATATATTCACTACACACTAGACACCATATTTTTCATCAAAATTAGTAAAACACCCCACATAATACACATTCATGGACAAGAGATTCCCCCACTCCAGGCCCGTCTCTTGACAAATGTAAGTTATAAAAAGAAGGCATAAGGGAGATGGTCCTGCCAATTGGGACAGAGTCCAACTTTCTGGAAATGATGGAAGTCAATTCCAAATATACTTTTGCAAGCCTCAGTGGCGTCAGTTGTGCCCCTACGTAAAAATACTAACAAGAAGGAATCATTTACATGTTGGAGTAAACAACAGTCCCAGGGCAACAGAAGACAATATGAAACCTTCAGCATTGGAGTTTACAGGGTGAAGGTGGCAATGCTTTTAATCCTCAGAGAAGAGTCCCTGTGTCCTAAAGATCCTTAGAAAGGGATCATTTTTTACTTAAGTGTATGGAATAAATAAACAGAATGAATGGAATAATTTATAGCTGCAATAAATCAAACCACTCTCACTGATCCCGTGCAGTGCTGGTTTGTACCACACACAGTACCCCACACAAAGGTCTGTCCTAGGCAAATAGTG
Source organism: Cryptoblepharus egeriae (assembly GCA_030015325.1). Lineage (NCBI taxonomy): Eukaryota > Metazoa > Chordata > Lepidosauria > Squamata > Scincidae > Cryptoblepharus > Cryptoblepharus egeriae. The sequence goes on along the minus strand of JAREYC010000001.1, from coordinate 60,811,965 downwards.
ATTGTAGTTAGATCAGCATCTGTCTGCCTCACCCCTGATATAAAAGTGGTCTGCTTGTAGGTGAGCAAACAGAATAATAAGGATACTGCCCCATAAGAGTTCCATCACTGGCAAAGTTATGAACCCTCTATAATTAGATCCTCAATCCTATCTGGAATCTCTTTCACTGCCTTCCCCAATATGATGCTGGTGGTGCCAAGACACAATTCATTTGCTTAAATGAGGGAAGTGCTGTTATTACTCCAACTTTTGCTTTGCTAATAAGCTTAGATCATTCCAGGAGAAAAATTAAGCCTTCTCACCAGGAAGGTGCACTTACCAGAAAGTCTCTGCAGCTGGAGAGAATCTGGGCTTGGCTGCTTATCCCTCTGAGCCGAAGTGTAAGGCTGCTCCTATAAGACCTGCAGGCGCGCACTCCCTTTTCCATTTGTCAAGCATGGGAGTGAGGTTTATTTTTCCCCTGGCTTGTAGGAAGCGAGTGGGATAAAACTCTGTCTGTAATTTCAGCCAGTCAGATCCCGAGAGGTTCACTTATCATCCCGTAGTTATGTGATTTCAGAATGACATCACAGAAGAGGCTGAGTGCCTGAAGCATGAAATTAGGGTTTACTGGAGCTCTCAGCAACTAAATAATGCTCAACCCAGTTACTTTAAATGCAGTGAGCTGCAGGGAGGGAGGGAGGAGGAAAAGAGGTGGAGAAAAATAGAGAATGACAGAAGGGAGTGGAAAGAGAGAGTTCTGCAAGAGAAAGAAAGAAAAGATACTTCTATCCAAAGGGGAGGAGACCAGGGACACAGCCAGATCATTCCTTTCCATTCCAGACTTGCCAAAACTTTTCTCTTTCTTCCAAAGGGACCTCACACAACCACAGCAGCATTTTTCCAGCTGCTGAACAATGAAGACATGGGAAGGGAATTTCTTTTTTAAATCAAAGGAGACAGCACCAAATTTAAGTAGCACTGTTAGAGTCCACTCAGCACCTTTAGATTCACTGAAGCTTGTGGGCAGATGGACTGTACCCATCAAAAACATTAAGGGTCAAGGCAAAAATATAATGGATTTTCCAAATTTCTTGGCACTGTTGAACTGTTTCTTCCTACATGTTCCCAGAACTTCTCCTCCCCTCCTGACTGCTACAAGTCCCGGGCAATAGAAATGCCAAACTCTCTCCCTGGCACTAGGCATTCAGAAAGTACACTTTAACTTTAAACCCTGCCAGTGCATGAAGTAAGGCAAAAAGCTCACAATCACCATGATAGACCCTGAACAGGATGCAACAGTAACCTAGTAAAGTTTTAAAACCTTTTCCAAGACAAGCCTTTTTCAAAAGCTTGAACAGAACCCTTGTGCATGGAGCGATGTATTCATTTGATGCTCCCAATCTGTTCACAGCGAGTAGAAGGACAGAAAGATCTCTGACTCTAAATGCTCCAAAATCAATTTCAGCCAAACGCACTCTATTACTCCAGCAGACTTGAAAGAAATGTTGGAAGCGAAAAAGGAGCGCCTTTATTTTGCTCATCTCCACAGACTGTCAATATCAATTTCTGAATAAAACAGATGGAATCATCTGCTACTTCAATGAATCCTGAGATTCACTGTATATGAATCTGTATAATTCACTTAAATGAATCCTGAGATGTAGGGCCAGTTTGTAGCATGCCAATTTTGTAGCTAGTATGATCAAAATTGCCAGGGATAGTTTGACAAGCCAACAATTCTAAAAAAATTCCCAAGGTTCAAAACAATGGGGCTTCCTTCTGAGACATAAATAAGTAAGGACCCAATCCTATCTAATTTTCCACTGCAGCTGTGCCAATGGGGCATGCACTGCATCTCATAGTGGGGAGACAGTGACAAAGGTGCCTTTAGGGAATGGGAACATTTGTTCCCTTATCTTGTATCTGCACTGTGGTTGTACTAGTGCTGGTAAATTGGATAGATCTGGGTACTAAGTAAGTAAGCAGAATGCACAGAATTGTGCTCTCAGTCTCTTACCTGCTATAGTACACCATGGAGGATCCAAGGACAACAAAGAAAGTATAAGAATTCTTGTTTGGCAGACTCTGACCCTACAATCCAGAGTAACTACGGGAGCACATAAGAGACATTATGTGCACCTGTAGTTACTGCACCACCTAGTGAAAACCTATGGGAAATTCATATTGCAATCCAGAGTAAATTGTTCTTACACCGGAGCAAGGACTCCCCGTAGTTACTCAGGATTATGCCCTGAGTCTTCCAATTTAAGGGAGCCAATATTGATGCTGTTCTGTCAGAGAACATCCACCTTGCCTCAAATTCAGGAGCTGGTACAGATAAACACTCACTTTTTGTCTTTTCAATCCATGTGAATCAGAACCCTGGCCACCTTCAATCTATTTGTTAAGGGTGCCAATCCTCATGTCAATTCCTGAAGGTCCACATAGGGTGCAATCCAGAGTAACTACAGGGAGTCCTTGCTCCTCCTTGCTTGTAAGAACAATTTACTCTGGATTGCAATATGAATTTCCCATAGGTTTTCACCAGGTGGAACAGTAACTACGGGAGCATGTAATGTCTTTTATGTGCTCCCGTAGTTACTCTGGATTGTAGGGACACACTAGCAGGATTAGTATGAATAGCTTTGCAATAGCATTGGAAAGGCAGGCTATAGATTCAATAAATAAAATGATAGTGCAGTTTTCAGAACATGAGAGCGTAAAGGAGAAACTTTTTGACCAAAGCTTCAGGTTGATTAAGAGAGGATTTGAAGAGACTGTTGCAAGGTGTCTGCAGAAGAAGGTGCTGTTTCCAAACTGTTTCACACACTGCACCGTATCTAACAGCAGCGCAGGTCCTACTCACAACAAAGGTTTCTGCATTGCAGTAGTTTGAGAGACTTTCTGCCGGCCCCAAAGCCTGCACCTTGACATCTCACACTAAAGAAGAAAGACTCCTTGCCAACTAAAGGAGGAGGGAGGAAGAAGGTAGATTCCTCTTGCTTTAGTCAGCTGCTGAAAGGCAAGGAGACAGCCTCCATCTCCCTACAGACAAGGAGATGGAAGAGGGAAGGAAAAGTGAGCACAGGAGCCAGACACAATGATGAAAACTAAAGCCTTATGCTTGCTGATGGAAGTTGCATATGGGTTTTCGATAGATTTAGCAGTTCAGGCATGCTCTGCTCAGCGTAAAAAAAGAGCCTGTTCTGCTTTTAGTCCATCTTTTGTGGTTTGAAAGTATATTGACTGTTGTGGTCTTTTTACTCAAGAGATCATCAGCATTCCTGGCTTAGCTTGAGACCAATACTGCTGTTTCCTATAAATGCTTTTGAGAAGGCTGGAGCCCTAGCCTCAGCCATGGGCAATGCTTATAACTAAGGACAATCCAAGGATATTACCAGTGCCCGCAGCAGCTATTTGACTTCTGTCACCTTTTAATGGACCAAATAGATCAGATGAGAGCACACAATAAGAAAGACAATTGCGTACACTGTGTGTTCCTTCATACCACTCTCCTTTTCTCCTCCTTCCTAAAAACCTCTAAGGTATAAGTGATAAGGTGTCAAATACAAAACATGGCTGGTCAAGCAAACTAGATGGCCCTTAAATGGAATTTAGGGCACAGCACACATTGTCAAGCATCTGAATAGAGAATACTAGGAATCAAGACCAATTTTGCACTTCACATTTGTGCAGTAGCTGTATCAGGACATCCCTTGAAAGAAATGCATGTTGCGGGTTTGAAGAAAGAGATAGATATAGATATAACCTAATTATCAGTGGAGGGGTTACCTAAAATTTTATCTCAACATGAATGAAGTTGGCCATTTAAATTAAAAGAAAAACATCTTTTAAACAATGGCTTAAAAACAGTCTAACAGTCTAAAAACAGGTAACCTTCTTCTCAGGCCTGAGAAAGGCTTCAGTTGGGAAGCATGAGTAGTGATACTTTCCAATTGCTTTGCATTAAGAGTTCCTGAAGAAAGAGAAGTATCAGCATCCTGAAGCAATGAAGTGTTGAAACAAAGTTGTTTCAATCCCAGGAAAGGGAAATTGATCCACTACCTGCCTGGTTACTATGGTAAACAATTCATTTTGTTTAAGACAAAAATTGGCCTCAACAGGAGTTCTTGGAATGAAAGCCAAGATTAAGGAAGAGAAGGGCCAGAAAAGAAGGCTGGACATATCATATATAGGGCCTTTCAAGGCATGGTTGGAAACAGCTGTGGACAACAACTCCAGCCAATAGGCAGGGAAGAGCATGTAAACAGGATTATTGAGGTAGAACACATCAGCAGCCTGCAGTTTTTGAGATCTGGTTGTGAGTGAAAATTAGTGATTCCAAAGGGTCTTGCAAAACTTTCCAAGAGTTTCAGATAATCAATTCTGGAGAGCTTATAATTAACAATAGATAACAGGGCTGCATGAAGAGTACAAAAAACATGTAGGAAAAAAATAGTGCAGTGTTTTTGCAAATCCATATCACGTTTACTGTGCATCAAAATTTGCCTGCAAAGTTAGAGAAAGTTACTTAAATCCCTTTCCTAGTCATTAATTGGAATTTAAAGAAAAATTACTATTTTGGTCCAACACTTTTATGCAATACTAGGCAGTATGAACACTTGATGCTGACAGCATTTCTCTTCTGCATGTTCTATAAAATAGCAGACCTCTAATACGAAAAAAGGTTGAGGCTGCAATCCTAACATCCACTTATATGCCAAAGCATAAGTCCTATGCTGACTTGAAGGTGTCACTAACGTGTTGTAAGGCACTTCTGCCCCATTCCTTGAGGGGGGGGGGGTTTAGGCCACTACACAGGTATACACTGACATCCCCACACCATCACAGGAAGACATACCAGGTGAGTTAAACCATCCTAAATTGGTTAGGATTGCTCCCTAAATATAGCAGTAACAACATTCATATCTGTAAATATTCAAACGAAGTGGTATATGTAAATGAGCATGACCATAATTTTCAACCTCCTGACAGCTCCTTAAATGCCGTGAACATGTAGAGCTCTCATCCGTATCCCAAGGAGGCCAAACTGCATAACAAAACAGCATAGCCACATATACATATAAACAGAAGTGGCTGCCTAAAATTATATGCTGATACTCAACTTCATATTCTTTCCATGTGAACACTCCCTCATCATTATATCTCTCCAACATCCCAGCATGATTCAGAAATGCACAGTAGTCTGGTTACATCCCCTGCCACTCTTGTCCTGCTGCTGTGCTATTTATGAGACAGCCACAAAACCTTGGACCAACAGGATAAATATGGTGTCTTACAGATACAGCCCCTTAAATAAGTACTTGGGGACATCTATTTCTACTGTCCCTGCACGGTTAAAGCCAGGATTATTTTCCCTGTCTGTGGTAGAAGAGGTCCAGAAATTGCCAAACTTCAAAATCATTAAAATAAAAGAGGCTGAGAAATTAATGATAGTTTGAGTATTATGTGGTGGGGATTCCTACTTACAGGGTTTAGCAGCACAATTGACAACTGCATGACATACATTTTTTGTACACACTATTTTTTTGTACACACTATTCAGTCTCTAAAATATTCTGAGGAAAGGCCACTAGGCAGGTAGTTGTAACCTAGCTATCTTCAGACTCTCATCTGATTTTCACATGGATACTGTAAAATAGATGAGGGAATACAAGTTTATTGGATTCTCCAAGGCCTCTCAGCTATTTTCAGTACCATGAACCATGGTATAGTTTGAGTCAGCTGGTAGAGTTGAAGTTATTTCATTGTGAAGTTTTTGCTCTGCAAACTTGAAAAAGTCAGGCTGGCATCCTACACACTTCCCTGTGAGTAAGCCCCAGTGGATTCAATGGGACTTGATTCTTAATAGACAGCATAGAATCTTGCCTCTTTTGCATTAAGGCAGAAGCTTTTGCTGCTGCAAACTGTCTATCTGGTTTGCATAGATAGATCTCACACACAGAGAGAGGTTCCTTGTTAAAGTTGCTCAAAAAGACACCAATGATTCTTTTAGTGAAAGTCATCCTTGGCCAAAAAGGTTTTTCTTTTCTAAACATTATTCTGTACAGTATATTATAGTATACAGTACACTATATTATACACAATATAGTAATTGTGTTCAGTATTACATTACAGTGTTATGACATCATTTTTACAAACAATTAATATTTTTATATGAATATTTTTGGGTTGTGGAACCAATCGTCTCAGTTTCCATTATTTCCTTTGGGAAAATCCGCTTTGTAAGAAAAATGCTTTGTAAGAACAAATTAAATTCTTCCGGAACAAATTAAATTTGTCTTACAAGACAAACTGTATTGTATTCATGCAGATCATATTTCTAAATTTATCTTTTAGAGCAAACACATTAAGAGATTCCATGATGCCATTTTTAGAGAATAGCAAATCAGTGTAATTGCTTTTTTTCTGCTGTTCTCATTTGTATAAAGCTGAAACTTTTTAGTTAAGAGTGCAGTTGAGCTCTTGTGATGATCCTGGCCTGAAACTAGGACCACACACCGTGTTGAATGGATATACATGCAACACAAGGCAACAACATTGGACTTATTCTGGCAGCACTGGCAGGTACAAATACAGGGTGTGATGACTGGATTTCTGTCTGATAAAAAGAAGAAATTAAACTCTGAAATACAGACTTTCCCCCAAATCCAGAGTAACTACGGGAGCACATAAGAGACTTTACGTGCACCCGTAGTTATTGCACCATCTAGTGAAAACCTATGGGAAATTCATATTGGAATCCAGAGTAAGTTATTCTTACACCGGAGCAAGGACTCCCCATAGTTACTCTGAATTTTGCCCATTCTCTGCTCCATGGTAACACACAAAGGTGATTACACTCTCTGAAATCTTAAAGCCAATATTTATAGCGCTGTGCATATTAACAAGCCAGAGGGACAAGACACTTGTGCCACAAGCAGCTGCTATGTACATTTCCCCCGCCAGAACCCACATGACCTCACACACAAACTAGATATAGACCTCCCTCCCACCTATCCCCACTACTCTGTCCCCTGGTGTGAAAGGAGATGATTTACAGTGGCTTTGACACTTAACACAGTGAATTTTTAAAAAATTATTCCAAAGATGGGGCAGTACTGATGCTCTGAGCTGTAAATAACAATATGGACAGTGGGGAAAGAACGGCAAACATCTGAGAGCAAAAGCCTGACTGTAACGTATACATGTACTGACAACAACGGGCTTCTACTGTATTAGTTCATGGCACAAGCTTGTATACAGTAAGCAAGGGACACAAATCAAGCATATCTCCAAAGCATATGGAGAAGTTAATTTTAGTTCAGTTTAAAGAGTCTGAGGATTTAGAGTTTTGCACTAAAACCACTTTAAAATTCTTCTGTCATATAAAGAATATCCATGCAGTCATTTAGATACCTTCAAGATACCTAATTTATCCTGCAAAATGTTTGACCTGTATCAATTAAATCTTAAATATTCTTCCTATCTCTTTAACATACAGTGCAATCCTAAGCATGTCTACTCAAAAGTAAGTCCCATTGTGTTCAACAGTACTTACTCTCAGGACAGTGTGGTTAAGATTGCAGCCATATTCTCCTATGTTATAACATATTCTCATAGGAAGCAGGCAAAAAAAGAAAGAAAAAAGAAAAGAAAAAAGAAAGATCAGTCATACTGTCCACATCCAATTGGCTAAAAGATCATTGGCACTTTCAAGTTCTTAGATTAATAGTGTGCCTTTCAAGACAAACCTCACTATTTTGAAGAAACAGAAAACCCCCAAAACAAAGTGAAAGGAAGTCTTGATTCCTGAAGCAAGTCAGGGCACAACCCTAACCAACTTTCAAGCACTGGCATAGCTGTGCCTGTGGGACATGTGCTACAACTTGCACAAGGCCTTTTCCAGGTAAGGCAATGTCCATTCCCTTACATTGGAATGTCCTTAATCCAGAGCTGGAAAATTGGTTAGGGTTGCAACCTTAACTGCAAAAGATTACCCTTAAACTACAGTAGTTCTTCCAAATTCCAGGCAAGAAACCTGAATCATGTTTCCTTAACAGCCAGCTCAAGGATTAATCAAGAATTATGCAAAGTGATTAGCTGTTATTGTAATTAAGATGAGGAAAAAAACCTGCTTGCTTAATGAAAGTATTCCCTCTCAAAGGTTTGCTATGAGTCCTCCTCCTTCTCCCACACCCTTTACTACTGGGCAAATCCTTCCTCATGCTTTTTGCCAGTTCTTTGGAATTTATTGGATATTTGGCAACTTGAAGTAGTGGACAGAGCCTAAAATTATAAATCACAGAACCAGACAGATAGGAATGGAAAAAAGGCAAATTAAGCCAATGTGCATCAACAAATAGTAGGATTTAAATATCAAAATTGTGTTTCAGGAGGTGGCAGGAATGTTAGAATGCCTGGATCATCATCACCACCAATACCCTCTACTTCTGCCATTAACAGCAGCTCCATTTGAGTCCCACGGCAGTTAGAGGGTAAGGAGAGCTAAATGCACATTAAATAGTTGTGGTGTCATCCCAGCGAGGGCATAAACAGATGGATTTACACTTGTCCTCGTTTTTGTTTGGGCTTCTGGCACAGGAAAAAAATGCACTGTGTACATGCACAAAAGCAGCAAGAATCTGCACTGTCTCCAGCTTCACAGCAAGCTCTTCTGGCAGGAACGTCTGCTGGCAGGATGTCAGTGGGTAATTAGAGTGCAACAGGAATGACTGCTCCTGGCAGCATGTCATGGGGATAGCAAAGGCACATCCTTCATGTCTTTAATCCAGCATGACAGAGAATCACAGTGAAACCACTTGATTACCTGGCCAAATAGTTGCTCTTAAAATGAGCTTTGCAGTCATTTTGAGGTGGAAGGAAACTTTCATGTCCACCACCCTTGCCCATCAGTGGTAACACTAAGGGGGTGCAAGCTGCATTGGGTGACGCAAACAGGAGAGTGACATCACTAACAGACAAAATTTTAAAATCTTGATATATTCAAATAATACCATCATATAATTTACCATTTGATGTGAACTAACATGAACTAACATGCAAACTAACATTTGATGTGATCTAACATGCTATGAAACAAACTGCCAATGTAATCCTAATTTTCTCTAGACAAGTTAGGCTGACTTCAGAGCAAGTTTCTGGAGTTGGCCTAAATTCAAGCAGGCAGTAGCAGCAAACAGCTTCTCCTGGCTCTCCAGGGATGAAGCCACACCTCTTGCTCCCTGCCACCCACCTCTGGAAATTTCCTCCAGCTACGCTGGAAGCCCTCCTCTCTGGCCTCCTCTCCACCCCCTTTCAATCCCTGAGCACCGAGCTGAGCTGATCGGGAACAGCCAATGCAACTCATCCTGCGTTTCATTTCCGCGTTGGTACTGGGTGGCATAGGGGGTCAGTGCATGTCTGTGCTCTGGACTTGCCTCCTCCTGTGGTGTAGAAGTGCTTGTGGCATGTTTGTGACACTTTAGGGCCAGTGCATTGAAATATATCTATTTATTATATTTTTAACAAATCTCTCCAGCCAAAAAATCTAGTGGGGCAGGGCAATGTTGCATCACCATACACAATGCTTTAGGTGTTACCTCACCCACTGAATGGATCCACACTGGATGACGCAAAACCTTGTTAGGAATGCACCTTAACATGGCTTTCCCATTGTGCAATCTTAGCCTCTGACTCAGCTGGCACAAGTCCATTATGCTTGCATGAGAGTGTCACAAAAGTCCCATAAAGCACTTCTGCACCTCTCTCTGGAGGGAGGGGGATTGAGGTAACCTGGTGCACATATGTTCCCATGCCATTTTGGGAATGGGAAGACAGGTGAGTTATGCTGTCCTACATTACTTAGGATTGTGACCCCAATGAGATTTGTGTAATAATTGCACTTTTATTAAATACTTTATGATATCTAAAACAAAGTGTAAACTTATATTTTGCTATACAGTATGCACTGGAAAACATTGCAAATATACTGTTTCAAAACACAGTGCAACTGTATTCATTCGTGTCATTCGTGGACACAGCTTGTTTGTTTTCATTGGGATTTAGAAAACACTCCACTCGTTTTTCTATGCTTCTAGGTGGAACTCCTTCTTCAAGGAGGGCAGGCTAAAACAGGACCTTAATGAGATGCATGCTCAGACTGTGACTCTCCTCCCATAAATCATCCTCTTCTAGGATGCAATGAGGATGGAATTCAACTGGGGTAGAGCTTAACTCTCTTTAGGAATGTCATTGGCAATGCCCCATCCCTGACATGATCATCCCTCAGAATGATCAAGAAGCACTTACAGAGAAAGTGCAGCCATTTGCCTGTGACACAATGAAACTAAGGTTGCAATCCTAAAGACACTTTCCTGGGAGTAAGACTCATTGAACACAATGGGGCTTACTTCTGAGTAGACATGGTTAGGATTGTCCTCTAAGATGACCAGTTCAGCTAAGAGAACAACACTGTGGGAATTTCAGCCTTTCAAGGACAGCAGTTCCCAATTTTTCCCATGCTGTAATGTAATCAACTTCACAGCTGGTTGATGATCCTGATAGTGCTGGTGGAAGTCCCAGAGGCTTCTTCCTCTACAGACTCCCTCTTAATGGCCTGCAGAAGTCTCATTAAACTACTTCTAGGTTTTGGACACAAACTGGATATTGCCTTCTGAAACTGGCAAGGGGCTTTTGAAGACTTCTGCAGGCTGTTTTGCATTACCAGATGGGTATGACCAGGAAGAGGCCTCTGGGGCCTTCTCACCCCTCCAGAACTAAAGGGAAGCAAGGACAGAGGAAAGGCTCAGCATCCAACCCACCAAAACATAGTTTAGGAAACCCTGCTCTACAGAATAAAAACCCTGACATGGGTAAAAGTATATGGTCTAATTTTTTTCAGTAAGGCTGCAATCCTGAACACACTTTCCTGGGAGTAGGCCCCATTGAAAACTATAGGACTTACTTCTGAGTAGACATGCTTAGGATTGCACTGTAAGACCTGTATCCCATTTGCTTTTAATTTTCACCTGTAGAACTTCAGGCTTCAGTACAGATCTAGAAACAACATCAAGTGATTAATAAATGAAGGATTGCTACAGGCCAGATTTGGCCACCGGGCCAGATCTTAAGACATCGCTGCTTTAAAACACAAAATATAGGAGTCTTTGAACACAATTCTAATCATGTCTACTCAAAAGTAAGCCCCATTTTATTCAATGGGTCTTACTCCCAGGAAAATGTCTTTAGCATTGCAGCCTTAGAACACATGGAGAATAAAACAGATTTACAGCCCAATCCTATGCAACTCCATAGCTATGCTGACAAAAGTGCATGCTGAATCCTATAGGGGAGTTTGGAGTTGTGAGGCCTCCTCAGGTAGTGTTTGTTCCCTTGTCCTGATATAACCACATGCTGGCCAGCTGTGTCTACTTGGACCTGATCCATTCCTCTCCCACCCCCTGTGCTAACTTATGGGCAAGGGCCATCTTCCAGTCAAGAACATGCAGATCTCACTGTCCACTACTTGTGGCGGCAGCCAGGCCTCACTTGAATGCATGTTGTTTTTTGTGACAGCCATAAATGGTCTTACTCTTGTTCTAGCAGATTAAGGCCCTAATAGAATTGTACCATTAATCATCACAGTGTAGAAATGAACCAGGCTCACTTGAACATATTTCTGGCTCAATACATCTGTGTATTTTCCATGTGGCTGCCATGCAGGGGCTTTGGCTAACAATGCAAATCTCAGTACTAACAAATCCAATCCTCTCTAAGAAGTAACCATAAATATCTAAACTGAATCTCTGAGTCCTCTTGGGATTTTCATAACTCACCCATTAAACAGTAATGTTTCCTTCCATGTGGAATCAAGTGTGCTGAATGTTACTGTCTCCAGAAATTAGAACCTTTGCTGACCTTACAAGGGAATGGAATGAGCTCTACATGAAACACAGGCAGCAAAGCTCAAGAACATTCCAGGATGATGGAATGGATGGGGGGATATTCAACATAGATGCATAAAACAGGCATTGCTGCTTCTCTAGGTCTGAACATTTGACTGCACATCCATCATCTGACAGCAGCACATTGTTCCTGATCAGCAGAAAAGTTTATAATGATGGAAGAAGTTGACTATATCCTCAGGACAGGGACAGACTTTATGAAGCTGGGTCTGTCTATACATTATATTATCCCAACAGCTACTAGCTCCTGACTTATACTACACTGAATCTATCAGAAGCTATCAGAGGTCATTTGTGCTAAACTCTTGCCTGTTCAACAAAATAACGAGTTGAAAGTAGGCTGAAAAGAGTCACCCTCTGATTTCTTGTTTCAAGCATCGAGATTGAACAGTGTACTATTGTGCACAATTGAGGATACACTCCTAAGTAGGTTCTGGGTCAGTGCAAATCCCTTGCACCAGCCCAAATGAGTCACAAGAATGCTTTAAAGGCCTACAATTTGAGCCACAGAGGCCACATGGGACCTTTGGGAGAAAAAGGCTCCAAAAAGCATCAGAAGGCCACTTCCAGTTTTTGGAGAAACTGGAAGTAGTATTCCAACATTGGGGGAGGGGAGGTCAGAAAGTCTTCTGGAAGCTTTTGGTTTTTTATTTCAAGACTTTTGGTTTTTAGCCAAAAACAAGAAGTGCCTTTTTATACTTTTTGAAACCTAGTGAGAAAAATGGCTCTGGAAGGCAATGCCATACCTTTGTTGACATCTGAAATCTGGTTATGAAAAGTGGTATATAGATACGGCTGGCCTGACTGCAACCTGCTCTAGAAGTAAAGCTGGTAAGCCTGGTTCACTGATCACATGCCATTTTCTTTTCTCTGATAGGAATCCAGCAGTTACTTTTGCCACCGTTTTCAGAACCTGCCTGCAAAGCAATGATGAGTGGGAAGTAACCGAATTCCGAACAGCTTAATAGCTGGAGTCTTACTCCATTAGAAGCTTAAGGATACAGTTTCACTCCAAGAGCTTGGGTGAGACACCACAGAAAGTATGAGCTTTGCGTTCTGTGCCTCATCATACACAACAGTCTGGTACTCTGCAAACATTTGACTCATGCCATCTGTTTCTCAGGCAGGCCAGCCTCTGACCTTCAGCCCATCCAGAAAATACATCTGTTCCATCTCTCCTCATTCCTCTCTCCATGTGCTGGCTCTGAATCCAGAACAAGCCATGATAGACTGTGCACGTGGGCACAGGGAGTGACCATGACTTAGCAACTGAACATTTAAGGCAAATAAAATACTGTTGCCAAATGTTGTCAATTGACCTCAGTTGATATCGGCCATAGGCAAAGGAAGAAACAATCTGATTAGTTTCAGGTTTCATTTAGAAGGGAAGCAGCTAGCAAATAATCCCAAATCACTGCTGAGCACACAGTTTAGGGCAAGAGGATCTCAAATCTCTTGGGCATCTGTAGCCGGCTTGGGCATCTGTAGCCGCCTTGGATATGTATAGCCGCCTTGGGCACCTGTTGTTACAGAGGAAAGGCGAGATAAAAATCCTAGAATCATAGAATCATAGAGTTGGAAGGGACCTAGTAGGTCATCTAGTCCAACCCCCTGCCTGCAGCAGGAATCCCCCTAGAGCATCCCCAACAGGTGCTCATCGAGCCTCTGCTTGAAAATCCCCAGTGAGGGAGAGTCCACCACCTCCCTTGGCAATCTGTTCCACTGCCGAACTGCCCTCACCGGAATCTCCTCTCTTGCAGTTTGTACCCATTAGTTCTAGTTCTGCTTTCAGAAGCAGCTATGAAAAAATGAGCCCCTTCCTCCCTATGACAGCCCTTCAAGTATCTGAAGAGGGCAATCATGTCTCCTCTCAGCCTTCTCTTCTCCAGGCTGAACATCCCAAGTTCCCCCAACCTTTCCTCGTAGGGTTTCCCTTCCATCCCACTGATCATTCTTGTCGCTCTCCTCTGGACTTGCTCCAGCTTGGCTGCATCTTTCTTAAAGTGAGGTGCCCAGAACTGAACACAGTACTCAAGGTGAGGTCTGACCAATGCTGAATAAAGAGGAACTATAACTTCTCGTGACTTGGAAGCTACAGACCTCTTAATGCAACCTAAAATGGCATTTGCCTTCTTTGCAGACACATCACACTGCTGACTCATGTTCAGCTGGTGATCCACGGTGACTCCAAGATCCCGCTCACATGTTGTGCTGCCAAGCCAAGTATCCCCCATTTTATACCTGTGTTTTTGGTTTTTATTGCCTAAGTGCAGAACCTTGCACTTCTCCCTGTTGAAATTCATTCTTTTTGTTACAGCCCAGGATTCTAGTTTATCCAGATCCTCCTGGAGGTTCCTCCTGTCTTCTAATGTGTTTGCTACTCCTCCCAGCTTGGTGTCATCCGCAAATTTGATCAGGCTCCCCTGTATCCCTTCCTCTAAGTCATTAATGAAAATGTTAAAAAGAACCGGGCCCAAGACAGAGCCTTGGGGTACCCCACTTGAAACCGACCTCCAGGTTGACACAGAACCATTTACTAAAACCCTTCGAGTGCGGCCATCGAGCCAGTTGCAGATCCACCTAACAATTGCCCCGTCTAGCCCATATTTTTCCAACTTCCCAATTAATATGTCATGTGGGACCTTGTCAAATTCTTTGCTGAAGTCAAGATAAATGACATCCACAGCATTGCCACTGTCCAGTAAGCTCGTAACCCGATCAAAAAAGGAAATCAGATTTGTCTGGCAAGATTTATTCTTGGTAAATCCATGCTGGGTTGTTTTGATCACCGAGCACTTGTCTAGATGCACACAAATTGTGTGTTTTATGATTTGCTCTAATATCTTGCCCGGGACTGAAGTCCAGCTGACTGGTCTATAATTTCCCGGGTCTTCTTTTTTCCCCTTTTTAAAGATTGGGACTACATTTGCCCTCTTCCAGTCCAGTGGCACTTCTCCACTCCTCAAGGATTTCTCAAAGATGATCGACAGAGGCTCTGCAAGGACATCTGCCAGTTCCTTCAGAACTCGAGGATGCAGCTCATCTGGTCCAAATGACTTGAATTCATTTAGGCCAGTTAAGTGGTTCCGAACCAGTTCTCTGTCAGTCTTAATCTGCTGTTCTGCACCATCCATGTTTTCATTACCTCTTAGGGGATGTAAACACATCCCCGCATCACCCAATGATCCCGCACCTCCATTTGCAAAGCCCTCCGTCTGAGAATAGACAGACGCAAAGTAGGAGTTGAGCAGCTCCGCCTTCTGCTGGTTTCCAGACACCTGTTGTCCATCCTTGTCCAGGAGCAGCCCCACCCCCTCGTCTCTCCTCCTGTTCCTCTGGGCATATCTAAAGAAGCTCTTTTTGTTATCTTTGACTCCCCTGGCCAGCCTCAGCTCATACTGAGCTTTAGCATCCCTGACCCCCTCCTTACAAGACCGGGCTATCTGCCTGTACTCCTCCCTGGTGCTCTTTCCAGTCTTCCACTCCCTATACTTCTCTTTCTTTAACTTCAGCTGATCCCCAAGTTGCTTGTGCAGCCAACCTGGTTTTTTCAGATTTTTCCCCCTTTCTTTTTCATGGGAATTGTTTTTGACTGTGCTTGAAGAAGCTGCCTCTTAAGGAGCTCCCACCCATCTTGGGCCCCTTTCCCCATTAGATCATCAACCCATGGGATTCCGCCTATGACTCCTCTAAGCCTGTTGAAATCAGCTTTCCTGAAATCCAACATATAAGTTTCACTCTGCACTCTTTTTTTCCCCACATTATTCTAAATTCCAGTAGCTCATGATCGCTTTCCCCTAAAGTTCCGGCCACGTTGACATGGTCTATCAGTTCATCACAATTAGTTAAGATCAGGTCAAGGATGACCCCTCCCCTTGTTGCTTCCTCCACCTTTTGGACCATGAAGTTATCTTCCAGGCCCATCAGGAATCTACTGGAGCTTCCATGTTTGGCTGAGTTTGTCTCCCAGCAAATGTCTGGATAGTTAAAGTCCCCCATTACTACTACCTCATATTTCCTTGCAACGCCTGCCAGTTGCTCCAAGAAGACATCGTCTGCTCCTTCTCCTTGGCCTGGTGGTCTATAGTAGACACCCACCACAATGCTTTGTTTCTTGTTTTTCCCCCTAACCTTTACCCAAACACACTCCACAGGGATATCCGGACCAGTTTCCTGGATTTCAGAGCAGGTATATACGTTCTTGACATATAATGCTACTCCGCCTCCCCTTTTGCCACTTCTGTCCCTCCAGAACAGCTGATAGCCTTCCAATTCTGCGTTCCATTAAATAAATAAATAAATAAATAAATAAATAAATAAATAAATAAATAAATAGGAGTGCATCATTTGTGTTATTTGCAACTCCTCTATAGAACAAACTGATTTCTGCCATTAATAAAGCTTTTTAAACTATTTATTGTATGAAACAATGTCAAAGTGGACTAAGAAGTAGGTGAGGGCCAACTTAATTGGTGAGAATCACAACCAGTTCTTTCAAAGGCAGTAGGGATAATCCTTCCTTCCATAATTGACTCTGCCACAATATTGCCATAATATTACATTTCATAACAACTGCTATGTATAGTCCGAACAATGGTTTATTTATTCAATCCATCACCCAGTTACCAAGTGTGTTTATAGGAATTTTATAAAAGGGAGGCATTTGTACAATTAAGCCATTCATCCAAAGTCCTTTGCTCTCAAGCATCTAATTGACTGAGATTTATAGAAATCCTGAGCATGTAGGCAACAGCCTGTTTTGCTTAATAGCTATTCATGCTTCTAGTGGCTCAGACTGTAAGTACTTGATTCCCACCAAAACTCTTCTTCTACCATTAGTGTTTCAATCATATTCCACCAAAGAGTTCCGCAAGTTAAATTTGTATTGAGACTTATTGCTTAAAAAAGAAAGAAGAATATATCCTGGAATTCAACATGGTGTTTGCAGCTGCTTTCTGCTGATTGTTTCAGCTGATGGGCACTGATTGTTTTGGACTGATTGGAACTGGCTGTCATTTCAAAGCAGAGGTCTTTCCCAGTTCCACCTTCTTTGGAAAAACCCTATGCTCTACCACTAAGGCCTCAGGTTGAAATCCGAATCGGCAATTAGGCCAACACATGTCCTGGCAAAAGTCTTGTGCTGGCTTGGGGGTGTTGCAAAAGTGCCATAAGGCACTTCTGCACCAATCCGGGGGGGTGGGGTAGTTTAGGCCAGTACACAGTCATGCAGCAGCCTCCCTAAACCACCAAGGGGATGGGAAGATGGGTGAATTGTGGTGGCCTAAATTGGTTAGGATTGCACCCTGATTTCCTGCATGGAGACTTTGAGGGAATTTGTCAGACCTCCCAACAAAGTTTCCCCAAACTATAGAAATTAGCTGGAACTCTGCATTCACTGGAATGAATGCCTTCTTTAATCTCTTTCGGTGGTAAATGAGATTCTTTGAGAACTTCCCCATACAGCACGAATTATCATACTTATTTATGTAATGCACAACAGCCTTTTCCTGGGGTGACTTTCATTTTATTAAGAGTGCATGCAGTACTGGAACTGGGCAGGAATTCCAGCAAAAGACCCAACTTACAGTCCCAAAATGCTTTGGTGGAATTGCACCAATGCAACACTTATAGGGTAGATTTCCTCCTAATCCAGCAGTTTGATTTCCAGAAGTTTGAGAGCTGCAGTAAATCTTTGCAGGGGCAGGGAATGCAGTGACACAATCCTCAGGACCATGCTGCTGCCAAGGGGCAACTAGAGCTTAGTTTCACTCATCACCAGCAGCAGCAACAGCCTCCCAGGGCTATGGGGAGCTCCATGGAAGAGCCACAGGGCTCTCCAAGCATCATAAAATCTAGAAATAAAGATTGTGACTCACTTCTGGTTTCATGATTAAAAATCGCACATGGATTTCAATCCCTATTTTTAGATTTTACAAGGCTTGGGAAGCCCAAGAGCAGCATCCATGGGGCTCCCCACACTTCCCAAAAGTCATTGTGAGCTCAAGTAAAAAAATGCCCTTAAAAGCCCTGGCAGTGGTGCAAACATTCACCTTGCTGCATCACTCCCCCATCCCATTATGTGGCACATCTTGGGTTGAGGCACCATGATGCCCCAGTTTGAGAACCTCTGTCATAATCCAGTTTTTTGCCCAACTCATGAAATATCAAAATGTGTAAGGGGACTTTAGAGGGAGTCAATCTGCTAAATAAAAATTGGAACACAAAACTGAAATGTAAGGTGATGCTACTATTTGGTCTTTGAAATCCAGAAAATCACAGGACTGTCTTATTCCTTATAGTGCACAATCCTAAACACAGCTACTCAAAAGTAAACCCCATTGTGTTCAGTGGGTCTTACTCCCAGGAAAGAGTCTTTAGGATTGCAGCCATAATATATCTTGCTAACTGGGCAAAGACAGGTTTTTTTCAAATTACTTTGCTTCTCTCATATTTAGCAGGGAGAAAGGAACTGTTTATCTTCACTCCAGCATAGTGCACTCAATAGACCTGTATGGAGTTGGGTTGATGACTTACCTTCCATGCTATCTTCATGGCGCATATTGAAATTTTCATAGGAATCCCAGCGGATGAGCGGATCTGAGGTGTTGTAATCCACGGAGACACTTGGGCCATTCTCAAGATGCTCCATTCCTATGAAGACAGGACAGCAGGATTTCAATAACATAGCTAAGCAAGAGATAGTTGTAAGCTCAGTCATGGAAGAAATCTTCAGTGTGAAAAAGAAAAGAAAATGGACATAAAGAGGAAGAAGGAAAAAAGATAACAAAAAAGCAGAGCTATCAGGAAACTGCTGAAGCTGATGGCACTGATTCTAATCCTCACAACACTGACCGATCATAACAGCAAAGAATGACAAGGAGCTGCATGCAAGGATAAGGATGGTACAGAAAACAAAAACGGTGGGAATAAACTGACAGTACATGAATGGGACAGTGAGGGATTTGCCAAGAATGATAGGTAATTGGTAATTGCAGTGATTGCCTGCAGAAACAGCCCTACCTTGAATCTTCTCAGGACCATAAGAGAATACAAACTCCACCTTCCCATACTCTGGAAATCGCTCGTCTGCAATACAAAAGATGGCAAGACATTCAATGTATCAGCATGGCCATCCTGACTGTAAATAGATAAAATAGAGAAGTATTTTGCAACGCACCCACATTCAGCAGTAACCCAAACCATGGCAGTGGTTACCAAATCTTCCTGACTGGCAGCTCCCTTGACCCACTAGACCACTGGCTGCAGTTCCTCTTTAGAGCTACAATTCTATATATTTAAAAGGGCAGCAGGCTTTTTCATATGGCTTCTGCAGCTCCCCTAGCTGGTTTCAACAGCTTTCTAGGGAACCACTACTTTAGGGGATATGTGGACAGGGTTCTCAGCATCATTGCTCAAATATCCTGAACAAAAGTTTCTGTGGTCTCATCAATAAGACAGTGCTGATTTCCATATATAGCTATATAAATAAAAATGAAAAGTCATTGACTCACTCACCAACACCCAGCCAAAACTGCCAGACCTAGAATTGTGAAATTTGAGGAGCATGTTCCTTCTGTGATGTAGGCACCCACTATGAACTGATTTTTGGAAATTCAAACCAGAACGGGGTGGAAAAGGGTACAACATGTTCTCGTCCCTATAATTTACATTGAAGAATCACTGACTGATCAATGCCTTGCCCCAACCCCTGGACCTAGAAGCATGAAATTTGGGGAGGATGTTCCTTCTGTGCTGTGAACACCCACTAAGAACTGAGTTTTAAAAATTTTACCCCTTAGGGGCTGAGAAGTGGTGCAACATGTTTTCATCCTATACTTAACATTGAAGAACTGATCAACATCCAGCCCCAACCTTTGCACCTAGAAGCAGGTAATTTGGGGAGCATATTCCTTCTGAGATATAAAGACCCACTAAGAATGGATCTGGTGTCCAGTGGTACCTGGTGCACTTGGGTGTGGTGGTGCAAGGGGGGATGGTGGATGCGGGGTTTGGGGACCACCACTGCATGGTCATGTGCAGTAGTCCTTACTGCATAATGATGCCCAGTAGAAATGTCTGGTGCTCACTCCTGCCTGCCACTGCCCCCTGATGCTGTCCAATGTCCAGTGTCTATCAGTGCCCAGCAGTGACCATTACCCACTAATGCCCACTGCCTCCCAACTAGTGCTTATGGTGCCCAGCAGTCCCCAGCCAAGCCCAGGCCCACAAATATTGTTGAAATTTTTAAAACCACAACTAGTAACTAGGTAAACAGTAACTAATAAATAGGTTAATTTCACTAGTTACTATCATAAACAGTTGGCTGGGAGTGGAACTTATCCACTGGTCAACTACCACTACATCCCATCACATGGAACACCATCCCAAGACATAATAAAAACCGCTGGATGTATAGGAACAATCTTAGTCTTTAATATGTGCAGTTTCTCTCCCCATGTTGCTTTGGGGATAACCACCCCAATCACAACAAATCACAGCCAGCTCATTATATCAAACGTGAATTGTGCTGCATTTATGTACAAGAGCTTGCTTATTTTTTTTACTGCAGTCAATTAAGTCTCTTTTGGATGGAAAGAGTGTAGAGAGAATTGTTCCCAGAATGGCCAGCATCCATGTAACGGTCACTTATATGTCCCTCTCAAACACAGAATTCTGCTCAGACCTGGCAGTACAAATCAGGATGACAACAGAGACCCACTCCGCTGACTTACAAGTCCCCATGAGAGACAGGAGGGGGAAAACCTTTCAGGGGCATATTTTCCCACAACATTTTAAAGCACTTTATATTTTAAACCAATTTATGTATTAGCACTGAAATGTCAGCAATGGAAGTCAATGGAATGTTACATTCCAGAAAAGGTGCATGGCTGCACACTACCTAATTCACCCCTTCTGTGTCTAACAAATTTAATTTCTTAAAAAGTGGTGAAATCTCTTGATCATAACATACAATGTTAAAAGGGATTAGGTACTTTTCATGCTCTAGTGAGTGCGTTACCTGACAGCAGAAATACTGTGGGGACATACTCCTAAAAAACATATGTCTTTCCTGTAGGAACACACTCCTAAAAAGCAATAAGCCTTTCCTGAATACACCATTCCCTACTTACTGAGCCAACCTACCCTCAGTTTCCCTTATAAGTTATTCTTACCTTTAAAGGCATCATCCAAATCTTCCTTGTTGAAGACAATGGCCAGATCATGAATGGCACAAGTATGGAACTGCACTCGAAAGATCACATCCCGAGTTGGGCTACGAAATTTTTTGTGATAGCATTTCAACTGCCAGGGAAAAGGGGGAGAAAGGATCCATCAACTTACAAATATACTCGATTGAAAAGAAAATTAATCATTCCCTTTCCCCCAACTATTCCAGAGGAAGGAGACTGGGGACTGGGAGCCTATAGATTCTCAATCTATTCTGATATCCCCAAAATGTGTTCACAAATGAAGCTGCATTTCGTTAATATTGGAAATAGAAAAGCCAGGGTTGACACTTACCAAGATATCTCCCTTCAGGAGTAGTCCAGGTTCTATAGTAATGCAGATGCTGGTCTGACTGTCCCCCTGAACATTGCTGCAGAAAGGAGAGACAAAAGTAAGCAAAAAGGATTGAAGCAAAGCAACAGGCAGCTGGAATGTTATTGCTTGGGCTGAGTCTAGATATCGATCGTAATACTAAACAGGAAATTGAGGATATAACTACTGCAGAGAGTCAGCCACCCTTCTACATGGTTACCAAGCAAAACGGTGGCCTTGGTGACCAAGCAGGGCACTGCCGGCAAAGGATCCATCAGCTTACAGATATATATTTATAAAATGCAGGCTTCAGTATAAATTTTTACTCAATGCCAGTGATTTAGCAGAAAGTTTCAAAGCGGAGGACCCTGTCTCTGTTGTCACTGGTACATGCAGTGACTCAAGGAAACTGTCCTGTGGAGGAAGAGGAGCAGGAGTAGAGGGAAGTGGGTGCTATATATGGGTCTGGGAACATATATGGATTTTAAACTCCTGGGAGATTAAATTAATCTCCCTAACATTTTGTGTTACTTAGGGTAGGGGTTCCCTCTCTTGTAAAGCTTTTTTAGACCAGAAAAACAGATTTTCTGGCTGTGCAGGAAAGAAAGAAAAAACAGATGCTGAGACAAATTTCCAGAATCCCTCTGCTGCCAAGGAATCAACAAGGAGCCTGCTCTGGTCCATCCCTATGACTGGAAGGTAGAGGGGCAACTGAGTGCTATTATAAATCAAAAGTAATGGCAACTCCAAGGTGATATTTACTAGATTCCAGACGTGTAGACAGGCTGCATAGCTTGGTATATCTTGAGAAACGGCCGGCAGCCTAAAACACAAATCAGACAGAGTCCTTAATTAGTCAGAGATTAATTATGGAGAAGGGAACACAAACAGTAAGAGGCCAAGACAAACAGTCTAAGTTGGAGGAAAGGTTTTTAGTGACACTGCCATCCTGGCAGCCAACAGCACCTCCTCTGTGATAGTGATGGATGTTCTGGAAACAAATTAAAGCACACACTTGCACACACACAAAATGGCCAGGTAGCAGGGATTAGGCAGGATTTATTTTACTGGGGCATACAAGGTTCAGAGGGTCCCTCTGGATGCACTGTTCAACTCTCCTGCCAAGCTGTTGCAACAGAAAGGTGTTCTCCATGCCCAATGAACTGAAAACCAAATCAGCTCACATACCTTTCAGCTTGGCAATCAAGCCCATGCAAAAAAAGAAAAAGAAAAAACTTTGTTTTGCAGTGTTTATGCCCAGCACAGGCATATTAGATAGGAATAGAAATTGTACTTAAGCAAAACGGTATTGGGAATATGATCTGCCGAGCATTAACCTCAGAGAACAGATAACACCATTATTATGATGTGTCTTTGAATAATGGATCTTAGCTAAAGGGAACATTAGTATTATGCTGCACAGCTGTCCATTTTGCTCTTATCCAGCCATTTTCAAATTATTGTGTAGCGTTTGAACTGCTCTAAGTGTTTGTGGATGCAAGGGGTGGTACAACCCAGAACAATCCACTGCCTGGGACATAGAGACATTTTTTTTAGTTCACCAGTGCCTGCTTCCAGGTGGTGAAAGGAGTCCTGCATAGCCCTTTGTATGACCTCCATGCCTCAAAATGTTTAAAATAGCTATTACAACCCATGATTGGTTTGTAATCATAACCCATAAGTAGTCTGCAGTCACTTTTTTAGACATTCTGAGGAACAAGAGTCATGTCAAGGGCTTTACAGGACTCCCCACAATGCTTGGAAGCTGGTGCTGGCAGAAGTGATTTTTTTAAGTGCCTTTACCTACAATCCAGAGTAACTACAGGAAGACATAAGAGGAACTGACTCTGGATTGCTGTATGCATTTCCCATAGGTTTCCCATTGGTGACGCCATAACTACGTCGGTGTAAAAGGTCCCATAGTTACTCTGGATTGTAACCTTTGTCCCCAACAGCAGAGTAACCCTTGGGAACACATCACCATCTTCCTCTGCCCCTTCAATGGGCACAGACAGGTCTTCCCAGGCTGGTGGATTGCGACCCACCAGTCTGAGAACCCCTGCTCTTATCACACAAACTCTAACTGGGATCCCAGAAGTTGTGCTCTAACATTCAGGCCTGGAAAGTTGTGATTACACTGTAATGCAAGTACACATTGAGTCTTGGCATCCAAGAGGGTTCCTTACCAGGAACTTCCACAGATGCTGATCTTCCCTTTCAACAAAAGCAATAAAAAGCTTAGACAGCCATTTAAAAATAACTTACTTACCATGATAACAGGGCAGGCAGGCAATCAAACATCTGGGAGACAGACCATTCCCTTCAGGACAGGAAAGAATGCAGCCATTTCCTAATTGCTTTGCATTCTGTCACTGCTCCATGGAGGGGTCTGCCTCAAGGCTGAAAGGAAGCTGTTCTAAGCCCCAGAGAATGAGTAGGTGGTTGACCACTGCCTGCCTGTTGTATCACCATGATAAGCAGGTTACTTTTAAACCTAAAGGGTGAAATCCCAACTTAGGCTGGCACCATCCATCGGTCTTCATCCATCACTCCCCCAGGAGTGGCGCAGAAGTGTCTTATAGCATTTTTGTTACATCTCCAGATCAGCACATAACTTACACCGTGTTGTATAGGATTATGCCAGCTCAGGACTTAGGCTGGTCTAACTGGAGGCTTGGGTTGCAGCCAAAGGAACATTTATCTTTTAATTTAATGGCCAAACTCATTCAAGTTAAGATAAAATAGCAGGTGAAAATCTACTCATAATTATGTTATACCCTCTTCACCGCAGCAATGTCAGTTATAGTGGCTTCTGCTGGTGTTCTTTTGTATTTTAGATTGCAAGCCCTTTTGGGTAAGGGACCAATTAATTATTTTCCATTTTCTTTGTAAAGTGCTTTGTGAACTTTTTAGATGAAAAGCAGTATATAAATACTGTAGATAGATTATGCCTGTATAGAAACCTGTATAAGAACCTGTATAGTCAGTTCTTAATCAGTGCTTCTCTGTACCACTTGGGAAAGTGAAAACATTTCCACAAAAACTACCTGCTTTGGTAGTTTTCTATTTGCAATAACAATAACTGAATAAACAGTTATTGAAAACTGTGATCCTCAAACTCAAATCAGTACAATACTCATCATTTTGCTTGTTTTTGCAAACAAGGGCTATGACATTCCTGCGTAACTATAAGAAGTCAGATACTCCAGTCACTGGGAAGTCTTCTTGGTATGACAGGCACTGAAATTGAAAGGCCAGTTACCTCCTTGAGACTCAAAGTTGGGAATTCCATGCATGATGACATGATGCAGGAAGAGAGGCTTGTTGTTCATTTTGATGGTACCAGACAGCAGGCCGCTGAAGTAATGGACATACCTGGTTCAGAAACCAAGACAACAGTCAGGGAAGTTGTCAAAACATGATGGGGTGAAATCCCATCAGAACAGGTCAAGAAATGCCTCATTATGTATATATAGGTGAAAGAATGGACCAAAATAATTATGCTTCTATATTAATCTATATTCTTGCTCAGAGTAGCACTTAATAGAATGTTAGACACACAGAAATATTATGTAAGTGGAAAACAAAGGTAGATTTTTAGGATGGGGAAGGGAAATTTATTTTATACCTGAATCTCCTTGCCCCAAAAGGCTACAGAAAAATATCCCCAGAGTTACTGACAACTGATACAGAATTGGACATCATGGTTGGCATAATGAAATAGCTCCAGCTCCACCTAGTGGATTAGGACATGGTCTGATCTGAAAGCACATTAAAGAGAACTGGTATTCGATGATTTCAGTCTGGGACCACAATTCTGAGAATGGCAATCTGTCTGGGACCCCCCAGAAATGATGCTATGGCCGGAAGTGTCATTAAAGGTGCACAGTGCCAGATTCCAAGATGGCTGCACCCAGCTTTTCACAACCTCCCTGAAATAAAGTCACAACCCCCAAGGGGGCTCTGACCCTCACTTTGAAAACCACTGTAATCAAGTGATATGGCTGAAGCAAAATTAAATCAGAGATCACCCAGGAAACCAAAGTTGCCATTAGTTTTAGTGCAAAAACTAAAGACATCCATGTAACAAGCAAATTAAACAAATGTGCCACTTCCCAGAAAAAGCATAGAGTTGAAACTTTGCTTGCAACGTGAGAAATATCCTGAGTCATGGTAGCCACATTCTTAAGCTTGGTACCAGGGTACCCACATAAGTAGCAATGTTGAACGACTCACAGCAGAACCTGTGGGTTCTTATCAGTGTTGCAGTTTGTGCTTTTTTTTAAAGAATACTTGCTTCTGCCTGCATAAATAGACCCAAGAAGCTGTCTAAGAGCACAATCCTAACCATGTCTACTCAAAAGCAAGCCCCATTGTATTCAATGGGTCTTACTCCCAGGAAAGTGTCTTTAGGATTGTAGCCTGAGTCAGATTACTATTCAGTATGGACTACACTGACTTTGCAGTGGCATTCTGGGACTCCAGATATGGTCCTTCTCAGTTTTGGCCAGAGATGCAATGGTTTGAACCAGTGCAGACATTTGCACTCCAACCGTGTGCAGTTCCACTGAGTAAATTCCCCATTGCCCCTGCAGTAAGGCAAGCTGCTTGTAAACAAGAGAATCATATGAAGATAAGAAAAGCCCTGCTGAATTAGGCCATTTAGTCCAGCTGCCTGTATCTCACAGTGGCCCACCAAATGCTTCAGGGAGCATACAAGAGACCTACATCCCAGTCCCCATCTCTGCATTTTGAATCTGAAGGAACAGAACAGTATCTTCTGTGGCAAGCACAATCACTGAACTGTCCTGCCCCAAGGATAGGAAATCAGGGAACGGGAGAAAGGAGGGGAAAGCATAGCATGTTATTCTCTGCCATAGTATGGAGCAGAGTACAAGGAGAGTGAAAACTTTTTCTAATACGGACTTATTGACTGTGGTGGCTTATTTCTAACTGACAGTGTCTGCTGGTTAAAAATCACTATATTAGTTCATTGACCCTTCAAGTCTTTCTGCTCTCACAGAGCAACACTGGGAATCAGTAAAAGAAAACACACAGGATATCATCCTCAACAGATGGAAAACAAGACTGACCTCTTCTGTGATGGCTGCCCCACTGGCATCACCTTGTCCTCATAGAACCTCTTCATGGCAAAACGGTCCAGAGCTTGGTCTGCACTGTGAAACAAATAAAAATGTGAACAAAATGAGTCATGTCCACAGGAGTCAGGAAGTACAGCTTGAGCAGACAGGAAAAAGGTGGAAGATGTCTTAACTCCTAATCATTTATATGGAGAGTTTTAATAGGAAATTTATTGCAAAGAACAGTATTTCAAATCTTTTATGACATGTCCTAGTTTTTTTCCAAATAAAAATGTCTAGCATCTTAACAAAGACCTAACAATTCAGCCTATTAACTGCACTGACCCAGTAACTTACCCTACAATCCAGAGTAACTACAGGAGCATGTAAGAGACATTACGTGCACCCATAGTTACTGCACCACCTAGTGAAAACCTATGGGAAATTCATATTGCAATCCAGAGCAAATGGTTCATACACCAGAGCAAGGACTCCCCGTAGTTACTCTGGATTGCGCCCTTAGTGGAGGTTCTAAAGTCTTCCTTACAACGGAAGCATCTTTATACATCATAGCCAATTGTTCCTTTCCCTGTAGCAGCATTTCATTTTGTGGGGTTTAAAACACTTATTAACATTTTATACTCAATCTGGGATGGCAGGCAGGGCAGATTAGATGCTTATAGTGAAGATTACACAACATTCCTTCAACAATAAATTCTTTTTTTCAGTGACTTCTTTAGCAGAACAATTGAGACCCAGAAAATCAAAGACTGCAATCCATCTCTAGTATCTTTAGTGCAAAACAGGGCACTAAACATGGTCCTCTTTCCTCATCATTATTAGTGTGGACTCCCATGCTCAAACACTGGGAATGCAGCAACCCAGAAGAGCACTATCAAATCAAATATATCCCTTAAGAACTAGACAAAGACATTTTGTCAAGAAGCCACAAGAATGTGGGCAGCATCTTCCACTCAAGAAATGGCGAATTAAGTTTATTTCCTATTAGATCCCTGACCAACCAGACTGCATCCTCAAACTGATCACAACAACACCTGTTTTGATGTTGCATACATGGGTCTATGTATAAGGGCCAGTAACCTGGGCCTCTTTTTTACAGTGGGACACTGAAAAATTCTGAGATTTCCAAATTGGAGTTTAACCATTTTATCAGGATATTCTCCCCTCCTAGAAAGTCTTCCCTAGAATTTACCAGGGTATATTCCTTCTCCATCTCCCTCTATCTCATAATCATCACTTATATCCTGTCAATGCCTCCTTACGCAAACGCACCCAGCTCTCACCTGGCAGAAATGTTGCTGTAGTGCATGTAGGCTGCAATAACAACTCCTGTTCGGCCTCTGTTACCCTGCAGGATATATGAGCAAAATGAGACATTCAGTATCATACCAATCAATGCCTTGTTGAACAGAAAGTGTCTTTACCTTCACTGAAGGGACCAACAGGATGCAACGTTTTTCAATGAAATGCTTAGGATTCAAAAGGGAACAAGTATTTTTTCAGACCAACTGGTATGGTACTAGTGTGAAAAAGAGCCACAATTTTGTGTGTGACCCAATGATACTGGTTTGGTGACTCTGTGATAATACCTATTTCTCCTAATTTTGTGTATTTCATGAGAAAGAAATGTTTGAACAACAGGTGGCGCTGCTGACTTTGAGACTGACCTGGAGGATCCAGTACAGATCCTGGAGATATTATTCTCTCTACTAGGAAAATGTACCTGATTTGCAAGAGTAACCCTGGCCTGCTGGTTAACAGGGACAGTGTCTTAACCAATTGCTCTACCACAGCCTTAATCAACATTAGGGAAAAGAATTTTAGCCTTCAGACCAGCAGAGAGAGGTTGAAAGAGTGGGGCATGTGTTGAATGAATGAGTTCTGGGTATATCTGAAAGGTACTGAAAGAGTAGAACCACAGGAAACAAACCATCACAAAGTGGGGGATCCCATACTACAGTGAATAATCTGGAATGTGGAACTGAGATAGCTAGGTTCAAATACCTACTTAGAATTGAAGCCTCTACTAACCCTACAATCCAGAGTAACTACAGGAGCACATAAGAGACATTACGTGTACCCATACTTACTGCACCACCTAGTGAAAACCTATGGGAAATTCATATTGCAATCCAGAGCAAATTGTTCTTACACCGGAGCAAGGACTCCCCATAGTTACTCTGGATTGCGCCCTAAGCCTATTACCTAGCCTTGAAGCTTCTGGGGGAAGGATACCTAAGTGTGGCAAGATTCTCATTTTCCAGTAAAGTTTGTAGCCAGGGTATTAGATTTAAAATCTATAAACTGTGCATCTGCTTAATGTAACTACTTGAGACCCTATGAACAAAGCACTGTCATTCTGCAAACTTGCTTAGTCAGGAGAATAGAAACCTCATTGACCACAGGCATTTCCACTTCCACATTAACAGCTGGATCTCCCATAAGCATCTTCTCTTTCTTATCCAGATAGGGTTTCTATCTATCTTACATCATGATTCAACCTCCAGACACTGATTCAAAACCAAGATAGATCCCATGTCATTAGATTATGAAATGAAGGACTGGGTATTTTTAGTATATTGATGACACTGCTTCCAAATCTCCAGACTATTTCTCCTAATGGATTCAGGTAGATTCCAAACAACAAAACTTAAGCATACTGTACAATAAACTGCAGAAGATAAAAAGTGCCCAAAGATGCATTAAAATTGAATGTAATGAATTTCCATGGAGGTTCAATGTTAGTTGCATTTCGGACATGGCAATTAAGATATTGTTTTGGATTGAAATGCCTCCTTCTCCTCTCACAATTTGCTGAATATGATTTCAGTCTAATATTCATGCAGTCACTTATTTCATATATAACTAGCAAGGAATTTAGCAATCAGTTCTACTACAGTGTGAATCAAAATATGTGCTGCATGTTTTGGCCTGGCTTTCTCCCTTAACAATCAAAATTTTTCTTTTATTTTTGTTTTAACTAGCATATTGGGAAGGGGGACATTATAAAACAGGGAAAATCCTTCACAGGGGCCAATGAGGGGATCTTAACACACTGCCCTACTGCAATTTCACCAAATGTTGCACATTGCCATCACTCCATGTGTGCTAATAAGAAAGAAAAAAACAGGCACAGCATGCACATTTAAAAGTAATGAGATGTTGCTTTCATATATTCTCAAAAAAGGGGCGCTGCCTTTTCCACTTTCTGCATTCCTGATTTAAGCAAATATCTGGATGAAGAGAACAAGAACAGACCACATGGATGCTTCCTTAATTAGCAACCATATTGTCCCATCTTTTTACATAAACAATGGAAAGAACACAACAAAATTTCCAAATATAGCAACAGCATTGCTTCGTCAGTGTCGTTCCAGCAACCAAATGGCAGCAAGAGAGTGGAAGCACAGAATAAAATAGATCATCATTCAGCAGCTCCAAAAAATACAAAATTGGATGGATTACAATGTGCATTTTTCCAGTGAACATTTAGTGAAGTTCTCCAAGAGGAGAACTAACACTGCAGACACACAATATGGCTTCCATCAAATAAAGGGAATTGTAGTAAAGAATTGATCTTGATCCTCCTTCACATTTTAGGTCCAGTGAGTATAAAAAATATTCTTTAGCTGCACTTTTGGGCCCCAGTTAGGCCAGCATAAGCCTCAACACAAGTCTCATGATTGTATGGGGGTGTCAAAAACGTGCCATAAGACTCTTCTGTACCACCCCTGGAGGAAGGGTTAGGCCAGGGAACAGACAGGCAGATAATCCCTACATCACCACGGGAATGGAAAACTGAGAAGTTGTGCTTGCCTAGGTTAGGATTGGACTCTATGAGTTAAACAGTTAACGCATTCATTTAGGGCACAATCCTAACATCATGCAGCCACGGAGTATGAGGGCCACATCATCTCTCTGACATTGTGTCGGGGACCAGGAAAACAACCAGATTACATTTCAAATTATCATACATTTACATAGAGACTGAATTTACATGAGTCAATTAATTCAAATCACTTCAAAAACACTTTCTAACACAGAGAGAGCATGTTCACACAGCATCCATGGCCTGGAAAACACTCTCTGCAGGTGAGTGGAGCAGGCTGAATGAAGGGGGCTTCACCACCCACAGGCTGGATGTAGGGGACAGATGCTCAAACAGATGCACATAGTTGATGGTGTTTCTGGCAGCTCTGTGACCATGGCCAAGAAACTAATAGTTTCTGCTTGTGACAAACAACTCATTTACCAACAACTATTGGCTTCAGGCAAGGGCATAAGTGGCTTCATGTTACAGTATTTGCCATACAGCTGCTGAATAGTTCATTCTTTCCAATACTGAAGTCAAAGCTACAGTTCTCCTTCATTCTATCATCAATGAATGCCTCTGCCTTACAATGGCTCCTTTGCCAAAATATTTTCTCATCTCACATGGCACTTTAGACACTGGAAACCTTTTTGGGAAATCTTTTCCTTTCTTTTACCTTATTGTGGAGAACCACTACATTGTGTGGATCAGCATTGAGCCATGTATCCATGGCCTTGCAGACACTGCATATCTTCTCCAGGGCAGGTGTGTGCAAGTCAGGCCATCCAAAATCCAGCACCTGTGAGAGAAAGTGGCCAAGCAAGAGGAAGAAGACAAAAGGAGTGTTAAGTGGAGATTCCACCACGGGAAGATCCAGTAAGAGGTTATAACTCACCAAAGGCCACATCTTTTCTTGCTTTAGTCAGATTACACTAACGATAAGGGACATCCTATATGTTTATGATTATTGGAATGGGTGAAAGCTGCCCACAAAGATAGCAGCATATGAACTTGTAATTCTGCCTATCTCTATCAGTAGGTTTAGTGCAGAGGAGACAAAAGCTTGAGCTAGGACCTGGAAGTCTCCAGTACAAGTCTGGTCTATGGATCAAAGGGAAGTTATTATGGTCCAGATTTCTGCCACACTGGAATGTGTGGTAACTATATTGACCTCCTTTAGTGTGGTTATAAGGCTTACTACAATGTAAGCCATGTTTTAAACATTCATAAAGTTCTGTACCCAGATCCCATTTATTCTCTCCATACATACAAACTTTATTTTATTTTCATTTGTTACAAGTGCATTATTTGTAAGGCATGTTTTACAAGGGCATTATTTGTAAGGCATGGTATGTATATAAATGAAATAGATGTAAAATAAAAGAAAATTGCATTAATGTAAGGCATATTTTAAACACTCATAAAGTGCTATGCCCAGATCCCGTTTATTCTCCATTCTCCCCACACTTATAAACTTCCTTTTATTTTGATTTGTTACAAGTGCATTTCCTTCCCAACTATGCCATTTTCTCTTCTCATAAAAGACAGTTTCCCTTCTCTGCCCTCAGAAGACCGAGAGCCCCTCCTTTGCCCCTTCTCCATTACTACTGCATGCCAATCCATCATTATTAACCAGCTGCCACATTCACTTGATTAATATGGTAGCAAGCCTACAACATTAGCTGCTCCTCTAGGATTTAGAGAAAAGAGGCAGGATAAATATTTCAGCCATGTGCCTGGCTCTGCACCGATGAACAGCCCCTTAGGTTGCCAAAGACAGCAGCAACATGGTGGGATTAGTGGACAAAACAAACAGAGAGTGAGAGATACGCACACACAAAGGGCTTAAGCAGCAGCACACTAAATGGGAATCCAAAAAAGAATAATGGCAGCTCACACAGTCCCCTCTTGATGCCAAAATCAGGGCCAAAAATGCACTCTCTCAAGTAGAACTAATAGCTGAGATGATATTTTTAGACTCAGAGGATGTGAATCCAAATTTGTTGGATTGCACTGGATTGCATAGCCTTTTCAGAACCTGATCCAAGCAACCATGGACCCTGACTGTATTCTAGGAAAAGGCAGGTACATCATTCCTTTGCTGGAGATGCCTAGATGTCAATAATTTTGAGGCCCTGGAAGTGAGTCTTCAAGGGTTTCCATTTATTTAATTATTCAGAACATTTTCATAGAAAGTTTGAATGAAGTAATATTACATTGGGTTTATTTTGTAGTTTTCACCAAAACAACAGCTGTTGACCTAATAACGAATGACCATCAAAAGTTAATATTTTGAGGACTTGGCATGCCCACACTCAAAACCTTAGTTTTTTGGTTTTGAAAACTCCGCACATGAAAACTGATTTTCACTGCCCTGCTGTTACAACTAAGCCATGATTTTTTCCACATGATCATGATAGATTTTACAAAATATGCTACGTGTTACATGTGTATCAAAATATGCTTTGAACCCTTTGCTCATCGGTTCAAAGATAACCCAAAATGGTAAATCAGACACAAGAATGGATATGGTGAAACTCTATTTACATAAACATATTCAACATATATGCACACTACATATGAATATACACAGTATATATGTGTGGTTATGCAAATGCAAAATGCACGGCTAAGGCAGATTTTCCAGGCAATACTGAACAGATACAAGGCTAGGAGATGGTCTTCCCTCTCCTCAAAACTATAGCAAGAATTCCAATAATAAATGCTTAAGATTTTACTGTTTCTTTCACAGAGGCATTTGTTTCATGTGAGCATAAAAAATTACAGTCTCAGCATCCTAAACTTGCTCTCCTGGGACTAAGCCCCACTGAATACAGTGGGACTTACTTCTGAGTAGACATGCTTAGGCTTGTGCTGTAAGGATGCAATCCTTACAAACGTTCTGGAACTGGCATAGCTGTGCCAGTGGGGCATATGCTGCATCCTATAGTTTGGGAGAAAGTCACAAAGACTACCTCAAGATATGGGAATTGCCCTTACCTTGGCGCTCAAACAGTTCTGATTGTGTCCTAAGTCTTTTTGAACACAATGGGATTACTTATGAGTAAAGGAAGCAACACACTTTCAAACACAACGTGATATGCATCCCTCAAATTCCTCAGCAATGATTTTCAGAGTAAATCACTAGGTAATCCTGACCAGTTACCATCCCCCAGTCTAACCTGCCTCATAGATCTGTTGTAAGAATCAGGAAAAGTAGTTGAGAACCACACTTACCAATCTGAGCTCCTTGGAGAAAGGAGAGGATACAAATGTAAGGGTTAAAAGACTTCCCCGGACTTTTCTATCTCTCATTCACCAACACATTTGCCCATAGATGACTCCATCTTACCTTGGAGTGGAGCTTGCTGATGTCATGCCTTTTCTCGGACAGGTTAAAAAGCTAGTGAAGGGGAAGGAGGAAAAATTAAAAGACTGTTAGAAGCATTCCTTTGTATGGTAGACACAGGCATGTCCAAAAGCCATGGTCAGAACCAGTAAGGAGAGCAACAAGAACAGAATTTCACTGCTGTAGAATATCTTCTATTCTTGTGAATCTCCTACTCCTGGAACCATGACAGCACAATCCTAACCTCCAGTTATGCTGGCACACATGCCGGCAATTCTGTGCCACCTCTAGGGATGTTAGGTCAGTGCACAGCACCAGCATCCCCATACTACCATGAGAATAGGTAGAAATAGATTAGGATTATGCCCTGAGTTTATAATTTTTTTAATTTAAGAGGCAAGTTTGATATCAAGCCAGTTGCTTCCATGCACTATTCATACATTTAATACAGTCTGCTAAAATGAGATAGTAGAATAGAATCTTGATGCTGCCAAGCTTAGCTTTTGCTTAGAGAAAATGGTGGACAAAATTAGCAAGGCTTTCTATGTTAACTGAATGCAAAGACACAAACTCACCATTAAAAGGATGGGGGCCACACTTGTCCAATAGCAAATGATAGTAGATAGGTTGGGAAAAGGTTAATGCAAGACTTCTATCAAGAGTCTAAAGCAATTACAACAAAGTTTTCTCTCTTTGATAAGGTATATAAGCTTTTGTTCAATAACAACAAAAGGAAGCCAGGTGCACACAGTGTTACATTACAGGATGCCACATGCAGAGTACAGGGCCCTCTGTGTGATTTTTCTAAAGCAACTAACAACTGCTGGAATACGCTATAAATCAAAGTCTTGAAAATGTCTTAC
Source organism: Cryptoblepharus egeriae (assembly GCA_030015325.1). Lineage (NCBI taxonomy): Eukaryota > Metazoa > Chordata > Lepidosauria > Squamata > Scincidae > Cryptoblepharus > Cryptoblepharus egeriae. Next base: position 60,777,352 of record JAREYC010000001.1, on the reverse strand, counting down.
CAGGTAACTATCCCCATGTTTGGATTTAAGCATTTGCGCCACCTCTTTCAGGTTGCTGTGGAAAGTCTGTTCCTCTGATGAACTTGCAAAGTTGACAGCAATGATCCGTTCTGTGACATATACCAGATCTAGTTCACAAGTGTCCTCCATGGCCTGATTTAGTATTAAGCTCCTACACCAAAGAGAAGCAATTGAACAGTCAATGGTGTAAACACCTTGAGAAAAGGTCTTAACATATGAAGGGTCCATATCATCCCTGTACAGTTTCACTTTGCTTTTGCTGTCAAGTCTGAAGTGGGTTCACAGAGCATTACAAGTGGGCTCCAGTTTTGCAAAGTGGACTTCTCTACTGCAAAGTAACTGCTGTTATCCAATGGAAGATTTAAGAGATCAACAAGAAAAGCTTGTTCATTAGAAGTGAGGTGATAGTCCTCCAAGGAAGAAAGAACAGATTCCCAAAATTTTTCTTGTCCCAAGATGGTCTTTGTGCCATCCTTTTACCAGAGTATTGCTGCAAACCGAGGTTATAAAAAACAGTGCTCATGTTGCAAGAGAAACGAGAATAGAATGGTACCCCAACTCAAAGTATTTTCAGCTTTGAAAATGCACCCCAAAACAAACAAATTTCTCGGAGATTAATGTGGTTGCATGGGAGGAAAAATAAAAAAAAAACTGATTTATTGTGCCCTTTGCAAAACAGCTTTCAGGCCAACACTTCAAATGAGGAGCATGGATCAGCAACTGCACTACATACAAGAACAAAGTGGGAAAGGTTTAAGAGGAAAGTTATGCACATAAGTTCAAGATTACCTATTCACTTCCAAAAAGGGAGTGATACACCTTTCATTAGGAAACTATGGTTGCAATCCTAAAGACACTTTCATGAGTGTAAGACCACTGAACACAGTGGGGCTTACTTTTGAGCAGACATGGTTAGGACTGTGCTCTATGCATAGTAAACAACATCATTTTTTAAAAGGAAAGAAACAGTAGGATCCAAACCAAAATGTCACCTAGCATGCAAACAGCATGGAAGACCTGATCCTTGCAGAATTTGCATGTTGGTTTTTGCAGATTGGTGTTCCATACATGCATACTGTTCATTTTCAACAAGGCAGAGTCCCAAGGAAATAACAGAAGAGTGTTTTCATATCCCTGATTATGAATAAAGTTATATCCAGATGGCAAAAGAAAGCCCCTCAGCAGTCCAACCAAACACTGAGCCTTACCTTGAGGGTTTACGTTGTGCCTGAACTATTTTGGGGGATCTTCCAGATATCTGAGAATGATAAAGAGAGAAAAGGGCATCAAGGTTACAAAAGTCATGCATTACAGTGACCTAATTAACAGTAATCCCAGGTACTCCTACTGCCTAGAGTTCAGATCCATATGAATCTGAAAAAATACAACTAGGTTGACAATGAGATAAGAGGTATCCAGAAAAGTATATGTTCTGTTCCATAAAGAAACCCTTTCACATCCTTAAAAATTTCATAGTGGACAAGTGTTGACACTTCTATATTTAATACTCTTGAGTTTCAGGTAGCTCTGAACCTTTTTTTCAAAGCTACCTAAAGTACCGACACCTCTGAAGTATTTGCATAACATCCAATTCCTCTGCACATACTCCTTGAAATGCATTCACTGAAAATCACCAATAAGACACACCAAGGATCTTTTCTTCTTTTTGAATATATATATAATGAGTCACTCACTGATGACCGACTCACTGATTCATCAATGCACATCTAAAACTGCCACACCCAGAAGTGTGAAATTTGGGGAGGATATTCTTTATTTGGGGAGGATGAAATATGGGGAGGATATTGCTGCTTCTGAAAGCAGAACTAGAACCAATGGGTACAAACTGCAAGAAAGGAGATTCCGTTTGTATATCCGGAAAAAATTCCTGACGGTAAGGGCGGTTCGGCAGTGGAACAGATTGCCAAGGGAGGTGGTGGACTCTCCCTCACTGGGGATCTTCAAGCAGAGGCTCGACGAGCACCTGTCGGGGATGCTCTAGGAGGATTTCCTGCTGCAGGCAGGGGGTTGGACTAGATGACCTACAGGTCCCTTTCAACTCTAGTATTCTATGATTCTATGATGGCACCCATTAAGAACATATTTTTTTGAAATTCAAACCAGAAGGGGGTGAAAAGGGATACAACATATTCTCTGTTCTCATTCCTGTACTTAACATTGAAGAACTGTTTGTCTCATCATTGCCCAGCCCAAACCCATGGACCTGGAAGCATGAAATTCAGGAAGGGTATTCCTTCTGTGATGTAGGCACCCAGAAAGAAATTATTTCTAGAAATTTAATCCCTAAGGAGATAAAAAGGGGTGCAATGTTTTTTCGTTCACATACTTAACACTGAAGACTGACTGATCAACACCTAGCCACAAGCCCTGCACCTAGAAGCATGAAATCTGGGGTGCATATTCCTTCTGTGATGTAAGGACCCACTAAGACATGATCTGGTGACTGGTAGTACTTGCTGCCAAGTGTTGTCTGTTGATGCCTGGTACCTAGTGCATGGCAGGAATGCCCTGTACTCAGTAGGGATTCCTCATAGTGCCCAGTGGTGCCCACTGCCTGGTGGAGATGCACAATGCCTACTGGTGCACAGTACTCAGTGTTTGGTGCCCCATGCCAGGTGCCTGGTGTTACCCATTGACCACTGCCCAGTAGTGCCCCACTGCCCACTGCATGTTAAGGACCAATAGGGATTCCCTGCATATAATGAGGGAGAAATACCATGAGAGAGAAATGCCAATGACTTTGATGTGAGATGACTTTATGCCACTGTGATGTAGGCAAATGCCAATGACTTTATGTAAAGAGACCACTCTGCATCTGCATATGTGACATGGCTATATATCCAGTTATGAAAAATGAAAAATTCCTCAAGTATTACATCTGGAATCTTCAGTCACAATCCAGACTGGATCTACTAGGTCCTTTTTAAAATCTAGTTACAGCCCAAACACTGGAGAAAATGGCTGAAAATGAGTCCCCTTATTTTTAAAGCAATCCCTCCTTATTCCACCAATCCTTCTGCACATGAAAATACAATATTTAGTCCTGTTATTCTTCACTGTTAATGGGCAGTCCTTCATATATTATATCTTCATGTATTAGATTTAGATGTTTATGTAGAGGCAAGTAACAGGAGACTTTTACCATATAGGAGCTCTGTGGTTGCTCCAGTCACAGTCAATAGCTGTTCGGGATAAAAACATTTCTTCTTAGCAAAATAATATGCAATGTTTCGGAAACCCAAAGTACTACTCAGCCTTCCACTAATGTTGAAAGTTATAGGGTATAGTCCTGAATGTGGTTTTCTTTCTTTAATATTTTTAAAACACAAAATCAGCTGGAGGAGACTGTGGAAATGTGGAAAACTACTTAAATGTTTTCCAATTCAAACATCTTCCTTCTCAAACTGCTTTTTCACCTGTAGGAAAAGGATTCAGGAAGATACCAGAACCCTTGATTTCTTTCCCTTGCAGATAAAACTCCTCTCTCTCTCTCTCTCTCTCTCTCTCTCTCTCTCTCTCTCTCTCTCTCTCTCTCTCTCTCTGATTTAGCAGATACTTCTGGATCAGACCAATGGTTCATCTAGTCCAATATCCTGCTTCCCACACTGATCAACTCTGCCTTGGGGAGCTCATGAACAGGTATAGCGCAATAGCTCCCTCCCAAGGTTGCTCCCCAGCAACTATTATTCTAAAGTGCACCACTTGTTCTATATAAATCAGCAGGCCTCCTTCAGTCTTGGAAGACTATGGTATCGTGCTCGGTGCTGCATGCTCTGCATGCGAAGCACGAAAGCCTGGGTTGGATTGTTACGGAGGATAGGCTGTTACCCAAGCAGCAAATCCCCCCTCTCCATGCCACTGAATTAATCCAATGGAAAGGCAGAGCCAATACGATTGGATCCAGCTACGTCGCAGAGCTGGGCTAAGGACAGGAGCTCACCCTGTCTTGTGGGGCTGATCCAGGTCTCGAACCCTGGCCTGCTGGTTAACAAGCACAGTGTCTTATCCGCTTGCGCCAGCCACAGCCCAGGGTGTATATAAATTGTATATAAATACAATTTCCATATAGATATCATCCTGACTACTAGATATTGACAGACCCATCCACCCTTAATTTGCTAACCATATTACGAGTATAAAGCCATCTAGGCTAGTGAACATCTTGTGCCAGCAAAGTTCTCCAACCCACATTACAGTCAACCTCACACTACTTTTCAACATAGTATTATTTAAAATGAGGGCAGGAAATGCAGAATTCCATGCAATTTGTGGTTTGAGCCAACTGTATTTGAATTCTCTGTTCCAAGATAGCACAGCAGCACGAGCAGATAAGTGGATAATTAGCAGTGCCAGCTTACAAACACAGAGAGAACGAAGGCTCTAACAAGAATCATTATGAGACTATTTATCAAGCTGGACAGAAGAAAAGCCACCAAAGCAGGAAAGGGGAGGAGAAGACTAGCAGAAAACAGTTTGAGACCGTTTCATCTTTTTTGTAACACAAAACAAAAGGAAAAGCAAGAGGCCAATGGGCTAGATATCAATGGGAGCTCAGCCACACGTTCCTGGCCCACACAATCATTTGCTCAATTTACTAACATTACAGTAAGATAGTGAGGAGTCTTTTTTTACACTTATGTGCATGCCTGAATTCCTAACCAACACTTAGGAGAATCCAGAGGATTGTACCTCAAAATATCATACCCATTTAAAGATGGTGTAAATAAGGGCTTGTATCCCCTGCTAGGGAAAACATGAACCTACAAGGGTGTTAAGATCCTCCACACCTGATCAAATATCTATAGCAGTAAGGGAAAATCTACTCAACCAACTTTTAGGGTCAATATACAATTAACTGCACACACACAATGACTGGGTTAGTATACGATTAACTGCAAGATGAACTGTCCTATGAAGATGAACTGCAAGATGAACTGTCCTAAAGAAGCACAATAACATATGGGAAAATCTTATAGGTATGCTCTATGGGGAATAGCAGAAATTTTATGAGAATGCTCTTTGGGGTTCAGAACTGAAAAAGCAGTATACATGTGAGGAGTGCGTTTCATGCATTTATAATGCATGTTTAACAGGTATTAACTTTGCAGAAGTTTTAGAAAAGTGCACACTATTCAATGTACCTCACCTTCACCTGCAGCTCCCCATGGCTTTCACTAATGCAGATCTGTTTCTCATTCCAAAAGATGAGTCACATATAATTGAAGTTTGAGCTCAGATCTCTGACAGTGCATCTGTGTTTAGCCATCTGCAGGATTTGATGTTAAGCAATGGTAGAGGACCAATTTTTTTAATGAGAATAGCACAAGCCTATAGTCTCAAATAAGGGCCATGTAGGTTTATAAATAAGCATCTGTATTCTTTCTTACCATGAACTCTATTGAAGTCAATTTTATTTTAATTGTGCAAAAGCAACCTTTGTGTATTAATAGTATGTACACTGCCTAAAAGTGAAATCTTCCCTGTCCATAGTATACAATTCACAGTACTTACCTATAAGGCAAGGAATTTCTGCCAATGCATTATTGGCATATTGTCCTGACAATACAGGACACATTAGCTCTGGACACATTAGCTCTTGCCTTCTATGCTTCTCCTGGCTGCTGCAATGTGCCTTAGCCATCAATCATGTTAAGGCACATTGTTGCAGCCAAGAGAAGCCCAGAAAAAAGCACAAGGACATGCCATTACATGGCTATTAGACTCAGGGCTAAAATATTCCAAGCTGCAGCCAAATTGACTCTTTAGATTAACTGGAAGGTTGGGTAGGATCGGGCCCTTGCAGATCTCCAATTAGAAACACTGCTATATATTGCATATATTGCAAGCAGGGCTTCCCAAACCATCAGAACTATGCTCTAGGTCACCCTGACCTGGGCTTTTATAAAACAAAACGCTGGAAGGAAACATCAGTGGTGTCAAAGCAGGAATGCTTGATTTGTGTGCTATTTTCATAGTCCTAAAAAATCTATGGGTGCAACTCTAACCTAGACCAGCACAACTCATTAGTCTTCCCATTCTGCTAGTAATGTAGGGAGGCAAGCATATCTGTGTACTGGCCCATCCCTCCCCCAGGAGAGGTGCAGAAGTGACTTACAGCAACGGTCCTCAAACTTTTTGGCCCCAGGGACCAGTTCTGTGGAAAAAAAATTTCAGGAACCAGCCTGGGGGTGCAGGGAGAGTCCTGCTTCTGGTGACCTGGAGGGAGGGCTTCCCCACCTAGACCACAGCACAGCTGCCTCCAGCTGTAAATCCCATTATCATAAATAGAGCTATTGCTAGGTTTCTGTAGATAGGATTGCAGGGGAGAGCTCAATGTCTCAATGCATGTCTACGCAGAGCAGGGATTTTCAACCCTTTTCTGTGCAGGATGCATTGAAAATGCACAAAGTCATCCTAGTCATTCTTATTGGAGAGTAAGCATCATTACTCTCATTACTCTCATTACAAGAGTAATGGGACTTATTTCTGAGTAGACAGGCATTGGATTGGACTCTGAGGCTGTAATCTTATCCGCACTTTCCTGGGAGTAAGATCCACTGACTACAGTGGGACTAATTTCTAAGTAGACAGGTTTAGGATTGGGTCCTGAGGCTGCAATCCTGTTCACACTTTCCTGGGAGTAAGATCCACTGACTACAATGGGACTTACTACAATCCAGGCATAGGACTGGTTGATTCTGTTGAAACACTAATGAAAGAAATATTCATCAGGGATGAAAATGTAAATAGCCACATCTCACTCAGGTTAATATAATCAATTAAAAACAAAAAAGAGGGAGCAATTTCAACTCTCATTCCACAGTTGCTCTGTGTCTAAGTTCAAACTTGCATTTTATGTAGTTTGTGTAGCTTGTAAACTGAGTAGTTTGCAAAGCATGATCTGCCATTGTAAATCATATCTACTTTTAAAACAAGTTGCTGAATAATTTACAAGTGACCCAATAGAAGAAGTAAAGGCAACATGAGAGCATGAGGATAAAATATTGTGATACATAACAAACACCTTGGATTATGGGGTTTGCTTTGTCTACATGTTTCATACTCTGCTGAATTTTCTCAGAAGCATTTTACACTAAGTCAAAGCAAGACAGGCTAAATTTTATACTAATGGAACCATTTTGGCCTCAATCCTTCTGAGGCACTGAATTGCTGAAAATAGTATGCTGGCAGCAGAAGGCACTTTACAGCAACACAGGAACATGGCCTCTGTCATGCACTTCCAGATTGTTGGTGCAAACAGACAGCAGTGTAGAATGTTCAGCAGTGGTTCCAAAGGCCTCCATCTGCACCATTAGGTTGACAACAGAGGCATATCATGGGCAGGGTAAGTTTCAGGGAGGGTCAGGGGGAGAGCTGGGGCAGGGAGGTGAGAGGTGGATCTTGGCAGCACCAATGTGTGTGTCCCCAAGGGCAGCAGTTCCAGGAGGGTTGATACCTCTTGGAAATAACTGATGATGATGACGACATAGCAAGTAACTTGCTTGTTCGAGACATAGCAGTAAGCCTTCTTACCAGCCTCACCCTTCTCCACATGCCAAAGGTGACAGTGGGAGGCCAGTGCATGTCTAACCCCCCTTCTCCCAGGATTAGCACATTTTTGTGATAGTCCCAGGCCAGCACAGGACTTGTGCCAGCCTAACCAGGGGTTAGGATTGCACTGTCATTGTCATCCGTAGGCACCCAAAGATGACTGAAGCAACTGGCCTGGGAAAATTTCATAGAAAATAATATCAACAGCCAGGTCTGGATTCTCTTCAGTTGTTCATGTTGCCCAAAGAATAAAGAACAAAGGACAGGTAGGGATCCCATAGTTTATACTCCTTTAAACTATGTCTAAGACAAATTCCTTGTTTGTTTGACTCATTTTGACAAATGTTTGACTCATTCATGCCCTTCTCCTAAAACCAAATCCAATTACAGTACAAGACTTGATATCTCCCAATACCCACCCCGCTCAACCCTTCACAAAGGCTTACCTTAGGGAAAGTAAGTGATCGGCTAATCCATTTCCAGGGCATGGTGCCTGCTCTTTCTGAGTTCTTGCTTCAAAACAGTCCCTCCCTCCTCTACAGAGAGTCATTTGAAGCAAGTCCACAGCTATGGTGTTTGATTAAACAACACAGCCTAGCATACAGAAGGCATCAATCATACAGATTGGGGTGGGTGATCACATTTGTGATATTGCTGATGTGATCCCAGTGGCATAGAATTTTGTGCAACATGCTAACCACAAACAGCTCTCCTGTTATAATTATTGATAGTGGACACAAAGCCCACCCCTTTTCTGAAACTCTCTAACACCCCCCCCACACACACACACACACCACGAGGAAGAGTCAGGCTGACATCAGCTGATAGGAATAACGGCTTTCAGGCAAATATTATTAAACGTTCAGAAAGCACAGAATCTAGAAGTCAGACCCAGGCAGAATGATGCAAGTGACAAATTTTCTTGGCTGAAGCCCGAGATCTCAGAGAGTTGCTATAAAACCACTTCCCTTTCTCCTGGTCAATGCACATGTTGCTGAAAACCCTACTGTAGAGGAATAGCCATGTCAGCCTTTCACAGTGAAAATAACAGGGAGCAGCAAAACACCTTTCTTCACAAATCAAGGTCATCGCTATAGAATATGAGCCTATGAGCTGGAATCATAGAAACGGCAGGTTAATTTCCATCCATAATGAAGTAAGAGTAAAATATGGTGCTAAATGCTTCACTTTTGTGTTTTTCCATCAAAAATGCCCCTCCTTCAAAGGAGTTATATGCAGCAAAAGGCCCTTAAATCATATTTAAGGGATGATCTTTAATAGGGCTAAATTAAAGGATCAATAACTTCCATCTGCATGCCAAAACTGTAATCCAGACCAGGGTCCTGCATGGCTACTTCATGAAATTCAAAGTCAGATCCCAACTAGATGATCATGCATTTAATGTCTCATCTTTGGCTTCCAAACTCAAATTAACTCATATCAGTGGTTTTGCAGCAGTGGTCCAGGGAAACCTCAGGTTCCTTAGAAAGCTTATCAGGAGCTTCCTAAGCAGGAGATCAATATGAAATACACTTTCCTTTTAAGAAGCTTGTCCACTACCACCAATTGTTCCTGTGTCAAATGAGGGAGCACTCTAAAACCTGCTCTCCATGTGTATATTATTGTACAAGGAAAATACGCCTCATTTCAAGGAGCACAGTTGGAAAACCACTGCTCTGCTGCGTCATGAGGGTGGAGTGGAAATAAAAAATAAAGTCACATGTCCTCTTGATAGATCACCAAAAGGAACAAAGTTAATTGCATGTAAATTTACAACAGCATTCTCCAAAGGCATTGTTTTGGGTGAGCCTTGCATGATGGCTCATGATGCATGAGCTTTGCACCAACACAGAGTTGCAAGGGAGGACTGGTGAAGATGTTTACAGGCTATTCTTATAATGGAAAAAAGGGACAGCACCAGGATAATCTTGTTTTCCTTATAAACACAGAAGCCTTGTTCAGTTCAAATCCACATGATTTGAATTTCAGTGTTCTTGATTATTAAATTTTTGAACTGGATTGCCAGGGAAAGAGCAACTGGTCTCATGAGCATCAGCTGGGTCTCCTCCTCTTTCTGCAAGCAATGGGATTGGGGGTGCTCTGGTGCCAAGACAACCACAAGGGATTGGCTGGAGCTAGTGGACCAGCATCCAATGGCATCCTGTCATCTATATAGAGACACAGTTAATACAGATTGGCTGAAGAACCCACATTCCCTCTAGCCTAGTATTCTAGGCAGCCTTGCCAGATGCTTTAGGTAGAAGTCCAAGCCAAAAAACCCCTCTGAGCTAGATGAGCTGGAGCAATTCTCCTTCCAAGAAGCGCCTCCTCATAACCTTGCATTTGCACATTCGGCTTGGTTTGCGCATTCCTCCCCAAATAAAAACAATTCTGTTCCCAGATATCCCTTCAGTCTCATGAAATTTCCATCGACAAAACTCATGTATGTCTTATATCTCTATAGGTTATCAATACTCTCTTCACATTTCAATTAACATTTGAAGTGGGGAATCAGTGACAAAATCTGCAACTGGAAAAGCCAAATCTTATAATTTATCCAGTCATTTAAGTATCCCTGTGATCTAGTACTGATGGAGCTCTAATGCAGTCCTGAGATAAGAAAACAATTACAGGTGTCCATCATTATCCACTGGGGCTCAATTATGGAACCTCTCGTGGATTAAAAAATCCATGTATAAATTAAACAGTGGGAAAATAGGTTTAAAAACCAATTCCACTTTTATTGCACCTAATGGAATAAGGTGGTGCCTCAGTATCTGCAGGGGTTTGATTCTGGGACTGAAGAATGGAACAACTGCTTGCATGGCTAGCTCTGTACAATAGCAGAAAAGCAGTTTTTAAAACTCTAATTTGCAGTAGCCATTTGTGTTGAGTCAAATCCATGTATAAAAAAAATCAGTGTAAACAAGGTTGGGTCTGTGTTTCTTCACCCCAAAGAGGCCTCTGTGACTGCCCCTCAACTACAGGATGAAGTGCACATCCTTTGATCGTTCCCACCAGATTCCAAGCACCCTAATGGGAAGTCCTAAAGGAATTATGAGCCTTTCTGTTCAGTTGAATCTAAGGTGAGCAAGAGCCTATCTTTAAAATTCAGAATTGCGCTTATGAAAGAAAGCCTAACAGGAAAATATGTAGTGGACAACTTCAAAAGGTACAAAAGCATTTATTCAAGTGAAAAGATTACTCCAGTGTGCTTTTAGCATACTTGCAGCTAAATACAGGAAACATTATTTTTTATGTTCTCAGTGGGAAGCCCCAGCACAAGGAATATTCCTACACTAGTTTCTGCCTTGATAGGCAAGGGCCATGCACTGTAGCTTACAAATGGCTACACGACATTTGCTCTCCTCACAAAGGGCAACTGGGCTCTATGAACAATGAGGAATTTCACTGAATTGTATGCCACGGGGTGGGGGGAAATGCTTCTTCATCTTTGGTAAATTTTCACAAGTGAAAATGTAAAGTGGTTGTATTTTTAATCAAAATGTAAGTTGATGCAGCCATTCTTCAGTGCCGAAATTAAATAAAACAGAGACACAGGAGCACCACAAAATGTAAAAGTTCTATGCAGAATACATACAGACACACAAAGTGACTTAGAACTTTCCAAAAGAGACAACACATTTCAGTGTTGGAATTTAACTTGGATGACAGTCTTGAGCTGTGAAAATTCATGTTTTTCCCCTGACTCGGCAACCTGCAAGTTGTGTGTGTCTGAAAAATACTCATGTCAGGACCCCACTGATTTGAGTCTTGCATTCAAGTCTCCAAGTCAAATCTGCCTTTGTATGGAAGTGGGTGCCTGCTGTTTTCACGGCATGAAAGATCTTGTGTGGTTATCATCCAGACCAGACAAGTGGCACGTAGTTCCAGCTACAAAGCACAGAATGTTTTAATGCATTCATTTGCAGCTAAGGAAGGCAAGAGAAATCTCTTTAGCTGGATGCCTCCCATAATTAGACCAACAATCGTAATTCTAATATTTTCATTAACTGAGGGAAGGCAGGAGGAAGAGCCAAGGGGTTTCTTGTCTATGATTAGCATGAGAAGCCCAGGGAGGGGACAAGGCAGGGAAGGAGGAGATAACAATCATGCTTTTCACTGCACGTATGGTGGGAGAAGCAACCCGTGTTGAATAACTGACTGCAGTGGGACTATTTCTGAGTAGGGCTGCCAAGGCTTGGACATCCCAATAAGCCTTGCAGCTGCTGCTCCTGACCCTTCTCTCTCTCTTGCTGCTATCTTTCCCACTCTCTTGCAGTCCCTCCCAGCCCTCCTGCCCTATGGGTAGAAACAGTGGGAGAGTGGTTGAAGAGAGCTCTGACATGTAGAGAGCCCGGCAGCAGCCACATTGTTTTTTAACCTGCAGCAGGTTCTTTTAAGAAGGGTGAGGTGCCTCAAATCTTAAAGAGTTGAGAAGGGGTGACCAGAAGACTCAAAACGTTTCCCTTTACAACTCATTTTTGACTTGAGTCATGGGAGGGCTTCAACTAGAGTCAAGCCTACGGGACTCTTCCCAACACTGTCACACTTATTCTTATTGCTTCAGAACAGGACTTTGTTTTGGATAACTGGGAGGAAGTTTTCATTTGGCATTCCTGAACTGACAGCCTGTACATTTTTGAAACTGTGAGAGATAAGAAAAGCTGTTTTCTGAGACTTATTAATGTTGTTTATTTTTCTCAGAATGTTTATATTATGCCTTTCCTTATTTGTCCTCTTTTAAACAGGCCACAACTAGCATGTTTCTTTCAAACCTTTTTTCTGTGGAGATTTCTGCACATTTCAGACATGCCTTCGCCACTCTCCTTACTTTCAGCATGAATCGGCCACTCAACAATCTGCAATTCGTAAAGAGTGAGGCAAGCCTCACTTGTGAGGCACAGACAGTTGCCAAGGAAAATAGAAGGCAATTTTGGTGAAAAGTGTTGCTGAAGGGACAAGTACAGCAGTTTTCAGTTTTTTCCATTTCATGGCACACTAAGTGCCAAAATTATTATGGCATACCTGGGTGACCTTGGGCCAGTCACTTACTCACCTACCTCCCTGGGTTGTTGTGAGGACAAAAAGAATTAAAAAAACTTTTTAAGCCGCCTTGGGTATTTGCTTTGGCATGGGAAAGGCAGGTATAAATCCCTTAAATAAAAATAATAATAAATAAATCAGTTTTTTAATCACCTGACAGGGCACATTGCCCTGCTTTTGGGGACACTCACATCCCCCCAATTGCCATACTAATAATCTTCCCACGAACTCCCACAGCACATCTGTGGAACATTTATGACACGCCAAGGTGCTATCGAAAACCTCTTAAATCCATTCAATAAACAGTGGCAAAACAGATCACTTACCGGGGTGTCTACATGCTTTGCAGGACTTTCTTCAGTGGATGGCTGGCAGAGAGAGAGAGAGAGAGAGAGAGAGAGAGAGAGAGAGAGAGAGAGAGAGAGAGAGAGATGTCAAGTTCAAAATTCTCCATGTTCTCCAGTACAAAATTTCATATTCCCCAGCTATATTCATACCTTCTTTTCATAACTAAGAAAAGAAAAAAAGCTCAAAAGGTCAGGAATCCCAGGGAAGCGAAATCAAAGCTAAATTTTAATGGGTGGAGAGGATGTTAATGTTTAATGCACAATTCAAATCGAATTGAGAGCCACTTTTACAGTTTTTTTTAACTCAAGAGAGCTACATCACTGCTTTTCCTGCAAAAAAAGTGCTTTTGCTACATTTTTAACACAATGTTTTCAATCCATTCTCTGCTAACTCACCCTTCTTTGTAGAAAACTGCAGGCCCTCTGCACCACAGCCCCTCACTTTTATCTCTCTACTTCATCTTCTCTCTGCCCCATCACAAGCCTGTGTTCCTTTCTTTCAGTGATCACTTCTGTTCCTGTTTCTCCACTTTCAGGCCTCTCTGTAGCCTAAGGCCTTTAATTTCTACCCCCTGATCTAGCAGTTTGCCCCTCCTAGCGTTTTTCCCAGTGCCTTGATATGCAAAAATGAATATCCTCTGCAGTCTATGCCATCATATATAGTATCTATCCTGGAAGAGCAGAATCAGCCAAGATAGCATGGCAAGTTTCCAGTGGCAGAGGATCATTGGAATGAGAACCACTGAGTCCCAAATAGGAACTGAACAGACCACTGAAGAAGAAAGCATCTTGAATACAAAAGATGACAGAAATAACTAAGGTCTTGAAGGGCCACTAGAAAAAGATGGAATAATTTGGTCCATAGAAGCATATTTTCATGTCCATCTGTTACTTATTATTACGTTACACAATTTGTCTGGAGGACATAGCTGGAGAGGACCTTTTATAAGGACTGAACTGCTTGTTTTCCCTGAGCACTAATAAATGTCACCTAACTGAGTTCAGTACATGTCCAGACACTGGAAGAGTCCACACAGTCTGCATCACTCCAGAAACAATTGGAGAATTTGAAGCCGTTTTGACAAGTGCTATCAACATCCTTAGGGCTGAGGTGGCTCAATGGTTAAAGACAGTCTGCTTTTCAACCAGTGAATCAGCAGCTCAAAACCAGAGGGCCGCACAGCATGATCTCCTGTTACTTGCCCATCTCCTGCCAACCTAGCAGTTCAAAAGCATTTAAATACAACTAGATAAATAGGTACAACTTCAGTAAGAAAATAACAACATTCTGTGAGTCTCTAGTGTTTTGTCATGCCTGCCACATGACCACAGAGATGTCTTCAGACAATACTTGTTCTTCAGCCTTATAACAGGGATGAGCACCACCCCAAGAGTCAGTCACAACTAGCAGGGCAACTGGGGGACACCTTTACCAACATTCTTTACCTTTAGAGGAAAAACTCTTAACAACAGAATTATGATCGGATGCAGAAAATTCAATCTGTGACAGATCACTTAAACAGATCTCAGTGACCAGAGTTATCCAAGATCTTGGTGAGCCCTGACCAAAAAGTATTGGCCTAACACAATATAAGGCATAGTAAATTTCAGCTCCACTACTATATTGACTTGACACAACATAAGGTAGTTTCTCTTGTTCATATGCCTTCCATGGTTTGTTCTGATATCTAAGCAGGCCTCCGTCAGTCTTGAAAGACTATGGTATCGAGCTTGGCGCTGCATACGCTGCATGCAAAGCAGGAAAGCCTGGGTTGGATTGTTATGGAGGATAGGCTGTTACGCAAGCAGCAAACCCCCCCTCTCCACACCACTGAATTAGTCCAATGGAAAGGCAGAGCCAATACGATTGGATCCAGACTGGCGTCACAGAGCTGGGCTAAGGACAGGAGCTCACCCTGTCTTGTGGGGCCGACCCGGTCTCGAACCCTGGCCTGTTGGTTAACAGGCACAGTGTCTTAGCCACTTGTGCCACAACCACTGAATGATACAAGCACACTCAGAAATAACATATGCCTTATCCTACCCCACTATGCACCCAACCCTACAGACCTATCTATACATATAAAACTGAAAAGTCACTGACTGACTCATTCACTCATTCATAGCCAAAACCGCTTGGGCCTAGAATTTGGGGGGGGGGGGTGTTCCTTCAGTGATGGAGGGACCCACTAAGAACCAGTTTTTGGAAATTCCAACCAGAAGGGGGTGAAATGGGGCACAACAGATTTTCCTCCCTATACTTTCATTGAAGAGTCCCTGATTGAGGGACACTCTGCTCCAACCCCCAGACCTAGATGCATAAGGAGGGTATTCCTTATGTACATGGTGTTGTTGCACATGGGGGTGATACACATGGGGGTGTTATATCCAATGGGGGATGGTGCACAGGGGGAATTTTACTCCTGCAATGCGGGCACATTTCATTAGTTCAATATAAAATCATGCAAGTCATCACAGCGTGCCTTTCAAAGTTCATCTAAAGTCTTAAACATCTGCTTTGATGTCACTGCACCATGCAGATGAAGAAAACTAATTATTCTGCAATAGTTACATTGAATTGTGAATAATAAAAGCTACAAGTAAAATTTACAATTTGGTTCTCACATTTTTGCACGTCATATGCAAAGTTCATTTGGCAAATATTGACATCAGACCCTTGCAGGAATGAAAGTTTACAAAAGCTGTTATATTCCAATTCTCTAAAATTAGTGGTTACCAACGTTTTTAGCACCATGACCCACTTTTTAAAATGATTCCCTATTGGGACCCCATAAAAATAGGTTTTCACTTTACCAGCCTCTCAACCCTGTTTTTCCTTTTTGCCTTAGAGGAGCAGGGAGTGTACCACTCAACTGAGCTACATGTTGATCGGACTGAAACCTTTCTGGTGCAAGGTGACTACTGGATTTTTAAAAATCTTGATTTTTCCAGATTTGTCCTCTTTTTTACTCTCCTGTCTGGGTGTCCTCCAAAAGGGCTTCATTGCCCTCTGTTTTAGTTTCATTTGGAACTTTGCAATGGTGTACAGTACCCCATCATGTTATAAATCATTGGATTTGTATTAAAGAGCAGAATCCAATGCAAAATTCAGTTTTGAAATATCACCTTCCTATCAAAAGTTATGGCCAAAAAACCAAAAATCAAAAATATGCATTGAGCTCTATGGGAAAGTGAAAGTGCCCAGTATTGCAGCTTTACTTGGGAGTAGGCAAAGGTGCCACTGTCCACCAGAAAGGACAGGGTGAGAAGAAGCCAAGAACTTGTCCTCCTTTTGAGGTTTAGACATCTGGTCACGCTGTTCTGGTGGCCATGCATTCCCTTTTGCAGTGGACTGGGGCATATTCATGTACTTGGAAGTAAACACACATGGCTAAGTTTCACTGTCCATAGGGCATAATTCATCTTCCTTGCTCAGGTATCAGCTTATCAGTTTCACAGCCTACAAAAAACTGGGCCACGAACCACTGGTGAATCATGACCCACACTCAGGGTGCCACTGCCCTAAATTATGGTGTTAGGCCCTGGAGTCTATTATTCTACCAAAATCCCCTGGTTAATTCTTTTGAAATACTTATGAGTGACAAGTGTTGTTCTTGACCACAATCTCTTTTTCTATTGTTCGTTCTATGAAGCAATCTTCCTGGGCAAGTCCTCTGGAAGTGTTCCCTTCATATTATGTAGAATAGCAGTCAAGAACATCCTGCTTCAAAAGACTTTTAGTAGATGGCTAACCATCTGTGATTCTTTGGAGTCATAGTTATTCTATTTTCTTTTTACTGTTCTTTGTCTACCTTTCTCTATTGTAATTGGTGCAGGCAAGCTGAAATTGAACCTGGACAAGAAGAAAGCTCTTCTGATCTGGAGACCTATTTTTCTGGTGACAGTATGTTTGCCTGTTCTGAACAAACCTGAACTTCTCTTGAAGGGTTCAAGTTAACAGCTTGGAAATTCTCCTGGACCTAGTTCCTCACTGTCCAGGATGCAGCTGTACATTTGCCAAAACTTGGCTAGAGCCCCAATTGAGACAGACCTGGCTGGGTAATCCTTTCCAAGAAGTTACACCTCCCTTCGTCGACTGTTTAATGGCTATTTTATCAATCGTTTGCATGTCTCAAGGTGTTTCCTTTCTGAGTTTTTGAATTGCACTTTTTTCCTGCTATCTTTGTTTTAATTTTAGTTATAATGAATATTTGCTATTTTTCAAATAAATGTATTTCTGATTCTGAGCCATCTTAAGTTCTTCTGGAGAAAGGCAAGGTGTAAATTTTAAAATAAGTCAACTACCTGTTTTATCAATCTTTTTTAGTTTGTGCTTTAAATATACTTTATATGCTTTGAATGCTTTATATGCTTGAAATATACTTTACTGCAAAACACTTTAAGGTTCCATTTGATCAAATAAACATTATGCAAACAGAATAAACAAACAGATTTCTGTATCAGCTCTTTTAAAAATGCTTCTGTAGGAGAAAAGCACATCTGCTGTGGTTACTTGCATAGAGCACTGTTAAATGTCCCAGAAATAATGCAGTTAGCATCTTTAGCTTTGATCATGCAGTACAGCAGGGGAGCCAAGCTCATCTCTCAAATCAGCTATTAAACATAAAGGCTTCCCCCACTGCCCCCACCCACTGTTAAACTGATGCTAATGACAAAAGTAACGAACAAGGAAGACGCTCCTCTGCAAGCCAGCAATCTTTGCCAGAAGTTGCTTAGATCCTTGCAATAGATTATGACATTTTTTGATGATTTATGTGTTGTTCTGCCATGGCACTGGCTAAAATAGTCTTCTGTAAATATTAATACAGCGGTGCCTCACATAACAATTTTAATTCGTTCCAGAAGCATGCTTGTTATGCGAAACACTCTTTATGTGAAGCAGATTTTCCCATTGGAAATAATGGAAACTCCGACGATTGGTTCCACAACCCAAAAATATTCATATAAAAATATTAACTGTATGTTAAAATGATGACAAAACACTGTAATTGAATTCAAAACATGCATTCAGTGTGCATGATCTTATGAAGTCTACTTAGGCTGCAATTGTAGACACCTTCCTGGGAGTAGGACCCATTTAACGCAATGGGGCTTACTTCTGAGTAGACATGGTTAGGAGGCTGCAATCAAAGACACTTTCCTGGGAGTAAGCCCCATTGAACACAATGGGGCTTACTTCTGAGTAGACATGGTTAGGAGGCTGCATGGAGGATAGGGGGCTTACCTGCTGCTGCTAGAGGCTGTAGGCTGGTGGGAGCATTTGGGGGCAGTTAGGGGCAACTGCGCACTGGCCGGCAGCCCTTTAAAACAGGCTCCAGGCGGAGCATCATGGCTGCCTAGCGTGCCGCCCATTAGGAAGCAACACTTCCGGTTTCTCCATGCACCTGCCTTTCGCGTCCCCAGATGACCCAGCCAGGTCACTTTCAGGTTGTCTGTGGCTTGTTATGTGAATCACTTATTATGTGGGGCACTTGTTATGCGAGGTACCACTGTATTCCCATCACCTTAGTCTCATTAACATGCCAAGCACTGCATGACATAGGGCAGCACAATCCTAATTTGCACTGAAACCAGCAAACTGGCATGCCTGTGCTGCATTTTACTGTAAGTTTGGGGCTATTGCTGTGCCAGCCTGAGGCAAACTGTTACAGGCACGTGCCACCCTGGTGAACTGTTATCTTACACTACAAAAGCCCCATTGAGGTTACTCAGAACTGTGTCACCAAAATAAGAACTGTTACAGTACACTGGCATAAATCCGAGTAGCCTGGGACTGGTGCAACGGCCCAGGAACTGGGCTAAGATCTGGCATAACTGCTGGATCCTTGCCCAACTTCCACATCCCACCTGCCCACATCCCACCTGCCCACCTGAGAATGCTTGTCATCCTCCCTCCTCCACTCCCCTCCCACCACATGCTCTGTATGTCTGTGCCAGCCAACATTGCCAGCATAACTCATAACTCACTGAGCAGGCTGGCTCAGTCTGCTCTGAAAACAGTATAAGGGTTGGAAAGCTTGCAAGGAGCTTGCAAACAAATAATTTAAAACAGTCAAAAACGTAACAACATGGCAGGTTGTGAACCACAACCATGAAACTAACACCAAGACCACTCTTTCTAAGTTGGAAAAAATACTTATCTCAGAAGAATACCTAAGCCCGAGTATACTATATGCTGACTGCACAGTGGCACAGTTACCAACAACCTCTGGAATTCTGGCAAATAAGTATCATTTTGACATCCTTCAGGAGAAGGGTGACTTTTAGCATGTCCCACAGCTTCCTTGATAAAACCCACAACAACAGTCCCAAAGAGCTCAGGGCATGTTCCTTCCCAGATATTCCATGGATAAACGTCCATAGCCAGACTAGGAAACTCTCTTAGGGATTCGAAATTGTTTACCATCCAAATATGCCAGCGGGCACATGGAGATTAATCTGTGTGCCGAGATAACACAAGGCAGAACACTTATGAAAACAATCTTACAGAGCAGCTGGCAGTTAGGACTGTGGAAAAAAGAGTCAAAATGCCCTGTTGAAGCAACAATCAGGTTTGGAGGAGCATTTCTGTGGCTTGGCAGAGTTCTCCATGCTATTCTGGCTGATTGTTTGTACAGAAGAACCTATCACTGAACCGCCCATCGATACAACACTACGTATGCCAGCAGAAAGTTACTTTTGGAAAGGGTCACAAGGGCATTTGCTCCAACCAATGGTATATCAGTCAAAGAACAGGGACATGCGTAACTCTTGTTGCCAGATAACAACATCAAAAATAATGGGCATCAGTAACAGGATTTTGTCTATTTGGTGGAATAATAATAAGCTCATATGGAGCGTTCAGTTCTAAAGTATACATTTGTTATGCTTTTTGGAAAATGGGAATTTATGGTAAATTTATGGTAAATGTGAATTTATAGTTCTATTTACAAATTGGTAAATGGTGTAAATAGGTAAATTCCCTAAAGCCAAATGAGTAAATTCCCTAAAATTATGAGGAGAGCAGAGCTTTATTTTCAAAATGGCCATCAGAAATTTTGCAGGTGGCATCAGATCATGTGCTCAGGCACATTCCAGCCTTAACTGCAGATATGTGCACCCTGTGTTTATAAGCTTTTTAACCATGATAATAATGAATCTTCACCTTTTATTCTATCTAGTCAAAGCACATCAGACCAGCAGCTACCAAATCTTCAAACCAGTTTAATTGGGATTTCCAGCTACTGTTCAATAATTGAAATTCCTTCTCAGTTTCAAAAAGGTATGACTCCGATTTAAATGTGGGTACCAGAAAGAATGCCCTGAATGGAATGCCCCATATTCATCTGAATGGAAAATATTAGCCCCTGTAATTCCTTTTAGGAAAAGACATTCTAGGCAAAATATTTTTGCCTCCAGTTTAATATTCTTTAAACAATAGAAGAATCCAGAGGAATCCCTGTTTTCAAAGTCTGCAGGCAGATTCTTGAACAGCTGCTGAAGTGCAGCCCCCAAGAAGAACACTCCCTCCCCCCGGGTGAGCCAAGGACATTGTTACCAAAGCTGAACTTTGATTTAGTCAGACTTGGCAGAGCTGGGCAGGGCCTCACATTATGATTGGACCAGCATGTGGGTGGTTTTAATATGCAAGAGTTACAGACCAATTTGGAACTCTTGTTAAGCCAACTCCACCCTTCCAGGCTTGGAAGGGATAGAATCTGCCAGAAGTAGGATTGCAGGGTGGACACCGCTCACAAGAAAAATGGAGAACTGTACTAAATTAATGGCAATCCTGATGATGATGATAGAATGCACTATAAATGATGGACATCAGGAACTGAATACAGTGACTTGTTGATGCAGGACAGAGCTGCTGTGCTGATAGGCACAGGAAAGCCTGCTTCCACCAATGCAACTGGTACATCACAGTATGGAAATGGCTCTGGATCAGTAAGAGAAAAATCTTCCCTCCATTTTGAGCTGAAAAAAATTTCCATGTCAAACACTGATGAAACACTGAGAATCCTGCATCTCAAAACATGGAGCCTAACAAATCTTTTCTGATCAGCATGAAACTACTGCGTGAGCGCTTAGTAAATGTTACAAAACATCAGTTCCCAACTGTGCCTATCCCAATGGGTCATAAGCCAATTTTGGATGGTTCATGAAACTAACCGGGTATATAGGGCTATGTGCATCAAGGTTTTAACAACTTGCTACTTGGGGATACACAATGCTTCCCAATCACCATTATAGCCACAGAAGCTTAAATGGTTGGTAAAGTGAAGCTTGTGAAAGTTGATGTACCTCCCAATAGATTTTGAATCTTTTTAGAGCATCACAGAGCAGGAAGGAAGCAGAAAGCAATTTAAACTCAGTTACAGCACCGTTCACTTTGGAAGATGCAGTTACTTCTAAGCAGTATTTCTTCATGGTGATCAAGACAGTGGCCCTACTACTGGTGTTTTCCCAATAATAATAATAATAATAATAATAATAATTATTATTATTATTATTATTATTATTATTATTATTATTATTATTATTATTGGCTGTTTTAAAAAATTAAAGGGTAAATGCATTACAGACACGCAAACCTGTCTGTAGTCTAATCTGTCGCAATCACTGATGCTGTGTATTCCCAGGGTCTGCTACAAGCAGATTATTTTGCTCCCAGTTAGATGCAATTGCACATAATGAGGAGTTTGGAAACAATGGACACTAAACATTTTTCTACTACAAGCAAGAAGCCTGACTACATCCCCCAAGCTGTTGGTAACTGCAACACTCCAGGACAGGATCAGCAAGCAACAATCAAATCAACCTGGGATTGCACAATGTAGGACACTAGAACAGCGCAAGTGGGTTCCTGTTACTAAGGGCTGTGTGAAAGGGCATTACTTTCCCTGCAGGTTTTCCAAGCATATGAATAACAAACTATTGAAATGGATCCCCAAGGCGTTCTTGTTAACGTTTTCCCTAGCATCACTACCCAACAGTTTGGAAACCACCAGTTTAGACCATTTTTATAGCACTAATGTGATGTCAAAATCAACATATATATATATATATATATATATATATATATATATATATATATATAAACTGAAAAGTCACTGACTGGCTCACTGACTCACTCATCAAAGGCCAGCCAAAACCGCCAGGTCTAGAAGCGTGAAATTTGGGAGGGTGTTCCTTCTGTGACATCAGCACCCACCAAGAACCAATGTTGAGAAATTTAACGCTTAAGGGGCTGAAAAGGGGTGCAACGTGATTTTGCTCTATACTTAGAATTAAAGACTAACTGATCAACATCCAGCAGATGCACTGGGGTGATGGTGTGCATGGGGGGTGGTGCGCATGGGGGGATGATGCGCATGGGGGAATGATGTGCATTGGAAGATGCTGTACGGGTGTGTTGCATATGGGGGAATGATGCACATCGGGTACTGCACATGGGGGGATGATGCGCATGGGCGTGTTGTACATGGGGAACGGTGCGCATGGGGGACGGTGCACATAAGGGGGACGGTGCACATAGGATAATGATGTGGCATATGGTGTGCATGGGGGGTTTTGTATAGGGGTACTGTGCATGGGGGAATGGTGCGCAGTGGAAGGATGGTATAAAGGAAGAATACCCTGCAACATGGATACGTTTTCATGAGTATTATATAAGTGTCCAAGAAAAGAAATTCCATTTTGGAAAAACTGAACAGCTACATTTTTAAAGAACTGTGGTGCCTGATTTATGTGTCTTTACTCAGCAGTTAAGTCCTACTTTATTCAATTTACATTGTCTATTTTTTCCCTTTTATCCTCCAGTCATATTTCTGTAACTCCAAGAAATTAAAAATAAAGGAAATCAAAGGCAGATTGAGAGAGAGAGAGAGAGTTTGGATAAATCTGTTTTCCCTTACAGCTCATTGACTCTGCCTATCTTCAAGCCTCTCAGAGCCAAACTTAATGGTGTGGTTTACTAAGAGCTTCCTTCTTGGGGTAAATACCAGATTATTTTTTTTAGGGAGCAATCTAGATCAGGCCTGCAGCTGTGGCAAAGAGTTAAAACCCTATCCCTCCCTATCCAGTTTGCCTTTAGGTTAAATGTTTTAGTGGACATATCCAACAGAGTTGACACATAGCATCTCACTGAACATTTACCATCATTTCTAGGGACAGACACTGCAATCCATCATTATGCAAATTGTTATGCACAAATGGTGTTGGTGGTTCAAGATGACAACAGATGCTAAAAAGCAGTGCTGAAGAAAAAGAAGAAGCGGGTCACTTACCAATTCATGATTGCCAGCAGGTGTGCAAGGCGTGGCAGCCTACAGGAGAAAGCACAAAAAGAGATCTAGTGTTAGAATCCTTCTGGACAGTATATAGCACAGATATAGTGTGAGCAAGCACTGTGCAGTATAAGTTCTCTACCACTGCCATCACATCCAACATTCACAAACACTGAGGTGTTCTACCTACACTGGGAAACTGTGTTCCCTCCTCACTAAGCAACTAAGAGCCAGATCTCCGAGTGGTTGCTTGGGAAGAGATCCAAAGTATATAGAGCCCACTGCAAGAACATGTATTGTTCTGCTTTCCAGAACTACTGCCCAGGGATGAAAACTCTTATCAAGACTAGTCAGGGAGAATACACACAACCTAGCATATTTCAAGTTGTCATTTACAAAGAATAGAATATGCCATGACCAGCCAAGCACATAGGTCTTTTATTACAAAGCAAAAGGCAATTGGCAAGAAGCTAGGTTACCTGAAGCAAAGGCATTGCAGAAATTCACGAATTTTATGCTTCAACCTGAACCCTCTTTTTAAATAAGTACAGTATCTTGAAAAAATAGCAGCTTGACAACAATCAATTGCATCCAAAAAACGTATCTATTGGAAAACAACCAGAGTGCCTTAAAATAATACAGTACACAAAAAGAGGATACATAAACAATGGGACATGCATTGGTCATGCATTGCCACAGCTCTACACAAAGGAGGTGACTTTTCCTGACCATCTAAAACAAATGCGTGGTCTGCCTTTGACATGGGCTTTCTGTCCAGATGTTCTATTATCTTTCAAAACTGGTAGAGGAGTCCAACACTAGCTGTAACTTCCTTTGGCATCCTTCAAGAACAATCAGACTTCAAATACATTACATTTTCAACTGTGGTTTTTTATTTGCATTCCTTATTTTGCAGAAATGGATTGTGGCTTTTTTTTTCCTGGACAATCATTAACTTTGAGACTGATGGAGCAGCAGTTTTCCAAAAAGCATAGGACTTCAGCAGCTTTTTGTTGTTGCTGTTAATTGGTGCTGTTTTCTTCCTATGGAACTTCATAATGTACAAATTGCTTAACATTTCTTACTCCATTTATCTTCTCAACAATCCTGTAATGTAGGCTAAAGATAGAATCTTGCCCAAGGCCACCCAGTCAGCTTCCCAAGCAAGCAGAAGTTCTTCCCACATCCAAACCCAACCTTCTGATCCACCGAATCATACAGTGTCCCTTTTAGGGAAGAAAAAACAACAACCATCAAGCACTTGTAAAACCCATCATAAAAATCAAGAGAGTTGGCCACGGAACTTCATATCCAGTTAATTAAACCCCCATGTTGCTGAATATTTGTAGAAGAACAAAAGAACATTGGGGAAGAGTTTTTCCATGAATGCCAAGTAAACACCAAGTCCAGCCAAGTTATAGTTTCAATCATTTCCAGAGACAGTTGCGTTTGGTCTTTTGTCCTTGGGAAGTATTCTATTACCATGTGCCAGTTCCGGATCTTTTTCTTTATTTTGCTTCTGCTGTAGAGAGATTGCTCACAATCCTTACTGTTGTAAATAGAGGGAAAAATAGTACTACTGTTGACTTCCCGACAGTAGAGGGCATCAACACATTGAAATGGTGAAAGCACAAAAATATTATCTCTGGTTTAGTTTCAGTCTTTTTCTTCCCTTCTCATGTAAAGAAATGGCCTCTTTTCCCAGACAAGAGGAATGAAACCAAATGCTCTTTAAATGACATGGTCAGGCAAGCAAATATCCTATGAACATGACTACAGGCAACATCCTAGCCAGGCTGACTATAGGCCGACTACAGGCAGGCTAAAGGCAACATCCTAGCCTAGCCAACATCACTACTCTGGATCTAAATTCAATTCAGCCTATTATAGCTTATTAAAGAAAACAAAATCCTTTCTCCTCCTCTCTGCACCGCCCAAGTCTGCATGTCCCAACCCTGCATTTTGCCCAGGTTAAAATTCAGAGATTCTATATACGAAATCACCCAAAATTTTTGCAAGTTCATTATATGAAATAGTACTCAATACCAAATTTTGGTAAGAATTTTCCTTCTCTCCTGCTGAGATGGATCTTCTCAGAGGCAGATGAATAGCTGGGTAAGTAACAGAATGCTGGACCAGAGGGTCCTTGGGTCTGACCCAGTAGAGCTTTTTGTGTGTTCTTATTTTTAGTATTCTGAATGTGATTTTGATATTAATTTCCAGTATCATCAGGAATCAGACAAAACTATTTAGTGAATATTCCTCAAATGTGCAGAGAAAGAGAGAGAGAGAGAGTTACATTAAAACTTAAAAGAGTAGAATTTACAATATCAGAAACGTATGCATCTCTTGGGAAATAGCTTTTGGTCACTTTTTAAATGTCACAACAATAAGTGTTTGGCATGTACATTTGCATGTACATGTACATTTGAATGAAACAAAATTTTTTCTGTTCGCATCTTTTGTCTTTCCAGGCATCTCCAAACAGTCATAGAGAAGTGGTTTAACCTACCAAAATGCTACTGGGTCTCTCTTCCGTTAACAAACAGATTATATCCTCAGTTGCAAACCACAATTATATTATCAACATATCAAAAGGATTCCTGGCTAACCAATGCAAAGGAATAGGTGATGCCCCCAGAACATCACAAGATATTTTTGTTTTTGGCCAAAAGAGAGAACTGAACACTGAAAATAAAACTGAAGTGTAAGGAAAAAACCCCAAGAATGACAGCTGTCACATCCATCATTAGATTAGGAGGGTCTAATGTTTCAGTGCAATAGAACCACAGTTGTTGTTTACAACTAATTAGCTAATAATTAACCAACATTATTGAAAATACATAAAGAAAGTTTCCCTCACTCTAACCCTCCAAAACTATTTGCTTCCCCTCTCAAAAAAGTTTATTCACCAAGTTACCAAACAACATTCTGTAGGAAAATGTTTACTTTTCCCCTTGCATGTTGGGCCCTGCCCCTCAGACGTGCATTCCTGCATTATCATCTCACCAAGAGCAGAGAAGAGGTTTTCGCACTCCTAATTATTTGATCTGCCTTCCCACCCAAGGGCTCCCTGTAACATTAATGTTCAGCATTACTGATTCCTGGCCAACACTGCACACATTCCAGGGGTTGTGTTTGTGTTCTCCCCTCTGTTTTGTTATGGGTTGAATGGTTGTGGCTTCTTCTTTTTTTAATTCTAATGGAGAAATGCTACCATAAAAGGACCTTCTCTTAGCCTTCAGGGCTGGCCCTGATCCACAGAGCGCAAGGAATGTTCTGCTTGGACCCACTTGTGAGTTACAAGCAGGGAGAGATTTTGGCTCAAAGAAGAGACTGTGTTTACATAGCATCTCCAGGCAATTGCACAGGGGAAAGGAGGAGGAAGACAGACGAACATTTCAGAAGCACCTTGTTGGGCACCTATAGCACTCTTGGCACATATTCACTTGAACACCAGAACTATTGCTTTCTTTCAAATAAGAAAGTCCTACTAAAGCAGGTGAAAGGCACAATTAGTTCAGCATCTTGATTCCCACAGTGGTCTACCAGTTGCCTCCAGGAATGCCACAAGAGAAAAAGACACACTACACTACATAGTGATTACCTGCTGTGGATCAGCTGCAATAGAGGCAAAACAAATTATTTCTTCGTATTATGTGTGATGTGTAGAATTCACTATCCAAAGATGGATATAACATTTTTAAAGGATTTAACACATGCATCAAGCAAACCTCTATAAACTACTATTAGCTATGATTACTAAATGAACTCTATGGGTTTAGAGGCAGGACATATCTGTTTTAATATTGAATGCAGAAGACAAAACATAAGGGATAGCTATCCTTGTCATATGAAGCTAGTGAGCTTCCAGAGAACACTTTTCTTAAAAAGATGTTGAACCAACATCTATTTGGCTCTCTTGCCTCCAAACAGAGCATGATTTAGGAAGACAGGGAACACTTCAAAACCTTCAAAAGCTGCTGTTTTCTGAAATAAGGAGAATCTGCTGTGTTTGAAATGTGTAAGGCTCTGGAATAAAGAACAATACAGTGGAATATTGGTTTCCATCTACAGATATTCAAATCTGTAGATAAGGAAGGCCTATTGTACTACTTTAAGAGAGGGAGCAACTCTTATTTAAAGGACATGTAATTAAGGACATATAGGGCAAAATCCTAACCATGTCTACTCAGAAGAAAGTCCCACTGTGTTCAATGGATCTTACTCCCAGAAAAGTGTGTTAAGGATTGCAGCCAAAGTTATTCTAAAGCCATGCTAATGGTAAATTCCACTGACAAAAACAGAAACATGGCCCTGAAAGAGTTTCACAGGGGCAAAGGCCAGGAATCTACGAATTTGAACACATGCAAAAAAAAGTTCATGTACACAAACCACATGTAAGACACAAGAAAGGCTTGGCATGAATTCTTGAGGGAATGTGTTTCATGCATGATGGGCTTTCTTCCATGGAATTTTTTTTAGTCTAAAATTGAAATATATCAACAAGAAACTTTAATCCTGAAGATCCCACAAGAATTAATATGAATCAGAAGGCTTGTGTAAAACACTCTTATTTTTGTCTCTGGGTTTGACACTTCTGTGTCTTGATGTGTTCTGTGATGAACACATCAAGAGTTCAGCAAATTCTTGATGGCACTTGTGGCTGGCACACAGATGTCACGTATGCCATGACTGTGGAGAATAAAGTCAGTTCAGATGTTAGTTAAGGGCTTAGAGCTAATTATGTCATTAACTCTTAGTGTTAATTATGTCTTTTTTCATTAAGCTATGTATGAGATGAACTATGGAGGGGGAAATGGAGGCCTGCACTGTAACAGAATCTGAAGTGCATCAATAAATTCCATATAACCTGTATGTGTATGTGTGTGTATGTACACACACACACACACACACACACACACACACACACACACACACACACACACACACAATTATGCCAGGGCTTAGGCTAGCCTAAGTGGAGGTTAGGATTGCAGCCTTCATGCCTTGCAACGCTGAAGGGAAGTTATGCAACACCACATAGGTAAAACCCTTTTAAGGAAACTCAGATCTCATTGCTATATATATGTATGTATACACACACACACACACACACACACACACACAGACACACACAGCAATGAGATTTGAGTAAATATATATATATATAGCATGAGATTTGAGTAAAAAAATATAAATTTTGCAATATATTGCAATATATATATATTGCAATGAGATTTGAGTTTTCTTAAAAGGGTTTTACCTCTGTGGTGTTGCATAACTTCCCGGTCCTATATAGAGGGGGTCAGGAATGCACCTGATATTGCAAATTTAATCCATGACATGGGTGAAAATTATTCTGAAGAGTAGGACCAACTTATTTTTACTTGAGTATAGAGCCAAATATACAAATCCCAGCATTTTCATGACTACTTTTTGATACCACCAGCAGAGGTTGGTTACTCAATATGACATACATCAATTACTGCTTCTCATAAATTTGTTCCTCCATCAGAAGAAACAAAGTTTTTATAATTCCACATTGAAGACCATAGAACAACTGAAGAGACATATTTTCAATGTTTGGGTAACAGCTGGCTTAACCAACAGCCCAGAGCAAGCAACAGTGCTGGCACAAACTCTGCTGCATGTTATGTGTTGGCCAAAGCCAAGCAGCAATGGAAAGTAAGAGATAAAAAACTTTTTAGGCTGCAGTTGTATCCACACACACCTGGGAGTAAGCCTCATTGACTGGTCTATAATCTAATGCAGGCAATGTCCACCAGAGAACACAATAGGGGCTAATATTACTTTCTGATGTTACAGTTAAGAATACAGGTGAAACTCTGTTTTATACACAGAATCTCAAGACTCCTTGGGGTTAATTCCTGGATTTCTTTCCCCCAGAGATTATTAATATAGAACGATATATTCTCATTCTCAACAGAATGAGGCTGGCCCATTAAATTAAAATACAAATATCCATTTAAGTTTTAAAATAGCCTGCATACCATGGTAATGCAGCAGGCAATCAATCAACATCCCTCTCTAAGGCCTAGAAAAGCTTCCTTTCAGGTGGGAGGTATATACTCCTTGCCCCTGGAGCACAAAAGAATGCAAAGTAATAATCACTTTCCAATTAATTCGTGTTCTGTTCCAAATTCCCTTCAAGAGGAAAGGAGGGGTCTGCCTCCCAGCTGTAACAAAGCTCTTCTAAGCTTCAGAAAGGGAGAAGGAGGTTAATGCCTGCCTGTCACATTACTATGGTAAGTAGGCTATTTTCAAAGGGCTTCCTAATCTTTTAATTCCTTTTGCTGAAAAAGGAACAGGAAAATCTATATCCACAGAGGCTCTTGGAATGGAACCCTCATGGATGCCAGGACTCAATCGGTATATCTTTCCCTGTAAGCTGATGAAGGGGATTTTCAGCCTGGTTGCTGGTCACTAATTGAGATGAGGACTCACTTTGATCATGACCTTTCCTTAGCCATCTGCTATGTTTTGTTCCATGTGCCTGTCTCAGTAATGATCCAGAAAACCTTCAAATAAAAGCTCCCCTAATCTGTGCTCCACCAAAGTTCTCCAGTGTCTGCAGCACTTCTGATTGCTAGGCCAGCAGGAAAGCTACAGTGCTCATGGAATCCATCAGCATGAAAGCCAGACACAAAGCACTGTTGATAGCACACTGGGTTCATATTCCAGGACTGGAGATATGAATTTATGCTGCAAGAGAAGCAATAGAAAAATTGGCACAACTGATGTAAGCTAAAATAATGAAGCAGGTACATCAACTGGAACCAGCTAGTCAGAGGAGTGAATTACATAGCATAAGACAGATATTCTGTCCTGGGTTGGAATGGTTGATCCAAAACAGATGCGAATTACCAAGTCAAAGAAATCAGAGTGATCCCAGAGATAATTTGGTTTAGAATTGGGAACATTTTCCAGTCTTGTTACTAACAGCATTTTCTTTTCCAATTACATGTTCAATGTTTTTTAGGCTCACAGTGTAATCCTGACCTTTGGTTGTCAATACAACTCCCGTGCTGGCCTGGATTGTTGCAAAAGTACTGTAAAGTACTTCTGCTCCACTCCGGGGGGGGGGAGAGGTTGGGCCAATGCACAGACATGTGCTAGACTCCCCACACCACCACAAGAAATGGGAGATGGGTGGGTTGTCCTGGCCTGAATTGGTTAGGATTGCACAAGTTGTTTAAATAAACTTCCCGTGCCTTTTTGAGGAGGGTTTGGGTTATTTGATTGTGAATTTACTCTTAACGCTGAAAAAATAGTAGAAGGTCAGACCATCTAAATATTCAAATTTGTAATATTCTATGACTAATGCACACAAAATATCTATCAACTCTGTTTTCACCCCCCCCCCCTAAATAAAAATGGACTTCTCAAATCAGACCATAGCACCACTAACCACCTCATGGACTTCTTCTAAAATACATGAAACAGTGGGAATAACTAGTTTTGCCTGTTTACCATATTAGCAGAACAAACTCTACATTGATTAGCAATGTATATCAAGGAAAGAAAAACTGTCAGATGAAACTCTTTCATGTATCATGCATCCCCAAATAGTGACTTTTTGACTCAAACTGACCTCAAACTGACCTCTAGTCTAAGGATGTACCCATGTAGACAGTATTTCTAGCACCCAGCACTATTCCACTAAAACAACCTGAATGAGGTGGCACAACATGCTCTACAATCCTGAGCTAAAAATAGTACATTTGCTTGCACACAGAGACGGTGTCACACTGGCCTTGTTTTCATCCCTTTATGTCACTCCAACAATAAAGAGATAAGGAAATGTATAGCTCAGTTAGCTTGTGGCTTAAGTATACTGGGGAGCCCTTGCAGTAAATAAAAACCTTAGGAGGAAAGGGGGAAAACCTCTGCCAAACCAGATTCACACCTACTTGAGGTTTGTTCCAAATTTGCTTTGGTGTACAAGGCTTTTTCTCAGTCCACAGCCCACAACACTGGAGTCTTCTAAGCAGCAATAGTACCAACACATGATCAGTCACTGACTCAGACCATAGCACCACTAACCACCTCACACTCTCCTAGCACCTTATAAAGCCTCATCATAGGGACTGCGCAGTGCTGACGGAAAGCAGGGCTCCAAGTGGCTCACTCATCCTCTGCCAAGGTGCTGTGTAGAGGCAGAGCTTTGTGGTGCTGAGAGATCTTGCCATTACTCATCTGGATTGGAAATACTGCCCATTCTCATCCATCAAACTACCCGTAACTCTTATCCTCCTTTGGTCTGTGCCATTCCTGGAGAACTGGTCACAACTCAACTCCATTTGTTCTTAACTGCTGATTCCTTTCCTTATATAGATTTTTCCCCTCCTGTAGCACTGGGACAGGAAGAAAAAAAATGTAAGGGAAATGTTGTTCTTAGAGGTCATGGGATGATGCCATCACCTGACTGTTTGAAGTTGCTTAGCTGGAAATGTTTTGGGAGCGAACACACAGCTGGATCAGGGCAGGGTAAAACTGCTGCTGCTTGTTTGCCGAGAAGTGCTTCATGTAGAGTCACAGACATGTGATTTTCTCCCTCCATAGGGTGCTACTGAAGTCTAGCAATAGTGTGATAAAAAGTTACAAAACAAAGTTTGAGAAAACTTTACAGATAGAGACTTAAAAGAGTGGGCTGTGCAAAAAAAAAAATGAGGTAACATGCAGCTTTGGGGTGCTGTGCCTCAAGGAAACATGAACAAGCATATGTTCAATTGAGACAATGTTCACTGGCTCTCTCATACACTGTCACCACCATTATATTCTCCATATTGACACAATCTGGTCAGGTGGTGATCCGGTCAATACATTAGATCATATTATACATCTGTCCTGTAAGCCATATAGTCTTAGGTTGCTTTTCTAGTGAACAAGGACGTCAGATGAGGAAACACAAGTCCTACTGAATGCAGTGTATCTTAAGCTCATAGCTTAAGCATTTCAATCTTATGGATTTCAAACGGAGCTGGGCACTCATTCTAACAAAAAACTCCCTTTGTTCCTTAAGTCACTTTCTAAGGGCACTTCCAAGCACAGGATTTTTAGGATAAATGCTTAGGTGAGATTAATGCACTGGCCATCTGCAAATAACTTTAGGATTGTGATCTAAAGAGAAGATCAGGAGATAAATGGGGTTTGCGTGAAGTCCAAACAAAGGCTCCCAAAAAGAAATCTTGTGAACACTCGTATCTCCTTGTATGGTTCTGCTCTTCCAGACTTCTGGTTGATTGCTAAGCATGCAGTGCAATCCTAACTTGTGCTGGAACAGGCAGGTTGGCATATCTGGCCAAAGTTTCAGATAGCCAGAGACTCACCTCCTTCCCCTAACCTTGGAGAGAGCTACTATAGTTCAAATGGACTTCTTGGATCTGCACCACCTTAATCAGCAGCACAAATCCAAACATCCCTGGGCTGCCACAGTCTGCCCTCAAACAGGGTAGGGTTTGGGAACCCCACTCCCCACCACCAGAAATGCCTGCTGCCTGCTCTCCCCCATACTGGAATGCCTCCCTCCCATCTGCTTACTCTTGTCCTCTTCACACACACCCTGAACCCTGCGCTGGCCAAGCTTGGCCAGTGAAAACACAAAGCTTCGCAGGGTTTGTGGCAGCCTAAGGAGCCCGGCACATGAACCCCTCAGAGTGGTGCAAAAGTGCTTTATGGCACTCTTGAAACACTCCCAGGCTGGCACAAAGGATTTGGACTGACCCAAGGTGGTTAGGATTGCGTCCTTCACTGTTTCCGCGTCTGAAAAGAACATCCCTCTCTTCATTCATTTCAGCTGCTTCCCACTCCTCCTTCAAGCCTCCTACACCAACACATTTTTTTAAATTAAAACCTTTCCTGGACTATCTGCATCTTCCTCTATGTGTTGCCTGACCCCCCAGCTCACTCTTCTGTCCTGTTAGCAATCACTTGCCCATCAAGTATATATTGCAAGCCTTCTGTGCAACTTTGGTATATTGTCCATCACTGGGCTGCCGTTGTGGTAAGGGTAATGGTGTCCCCTGCAGGTTGCCCTGCTAGTCGTGACAGACTCATTCCTGTTTCTAATCCTTTAAAGCCAGTATTGTCTGAAGATGCTTCCGTGGTCATTGGGCTAGCATGACTATATGCCAAGGTGCATGGAATAATGTTACATTCCCCCCAAAAGTAGTACCTATTTATCTACTTGCATTTGCATGGTTTATTCTTCCCTTCACATATTACATATCCACTTTTCTGTATAACAATCTATTTTTCAATTTTAATTCTTTCCCTGCCTGTCTTCAGTTGAATACAACCAGAGCTGTGCCTCCTTCCTC
Organism: Cryptoblepharus egeriae; assembly: GCA_030015325.1. Classification (NCBI taxonomy): domain Eukaryota; kingdom Metazoa; phylum Chordata; class Lepidosauria; order Squamata; family Scincidae; genus Cryptoblepharus; species Cryptoblepharus egeriae. The sequence goes on along the minus strand of JAREYC010000001.1, from coordinate 60,743,731 downwards.
CACAGCACTCAGATATATGCTATTACATGCATTTTGGGGGAGTCATCCACATAACCAGCTTTCAAGGACAGTCTTTCTGCCTGGCTTTGCCCTTAAGGTGGCAATGGGTTCTACCAATTCACACCCTAGCCTTAGGGGAAATGTGAGGGAAGGAAAGAGGTACCAGAGATGCTGCTCCTTCCCCATACTCACTGGAATTCCAGTGAAATTGTCCCGAACGCTGTTTATATATATGAGTGCTGCCTCAGTCATCTTTCTCTAGAATAAGTACAACAGCTTTAACCAATGGGCAGCAGAGCTACACAGGCAGAGTCTTCATGATGGACAGGGTAAGTAGTAGGTGGATGAGGAGGAGGAGGTTTATGTGACCGTAGTTCCCTCCCTTGCCTTAAGAGGCCCCTTTGGTTTGGATACAGTTGGCATACATCCCAGTGCCCCGATGTCACAGTGAACAGGCCCATCTCTGACGCAAATGCAATTCTTCATTTTATTTTTTTTCCACCAGACTTCAAACATTCTTCCTGAGTACAATATGACCACAATAGAGTAGGCAAGAAGCATAGGCTGATGGGGCAGGTCCTCTTCGAGGTATACTGACAGACACACTTTTAATTTATTTATAGCCCATCTTTCCCATGCCAAAGCAGATGCCAAGTGGCTTACAAAGCTTTTATCCTTTTGTCATCACAACAAGCCTGTGAGGTAGATGAGTTGAGGGTGACTGACTGGTCCATGCCACCCAGGAGCTTTATGGATGAGGGGAGATCTGAACCTTGTTCTTCCAAGTCTCAATCCAACTCCCTAACCACTACAACATCTTGGCTCTGGAAAGTTATCTTCCAAAGTTATCACTTTCTTACCTGGCTTGTCCCCTGTTCTCAAACTCTGGATCACCCTGACAGTACTACAATAGCCCATCAATTTGGACTCTCAGCTTTATGCTTCTCAGTGTGAATGTTTCCTCACATGGGCACATGCATAAGCACATACACACACACCACACACACACACACTCACGGCAGGACTGACTCACACACCACTCAGTGCTTTTGTCTCCAAGATAACACAAGCCAGAAGCTACAATAGAATAGGGGTGTTTCCACTGGCAGAATATAGATGATATGTATGGTATCCACAAAATACAGAATAAGCCAATCCAGCAAACCAAAAGGAAGAGGAGGGAACAACAAATGTAATTTCCTTCTTCAGAATGATTGCTGGAAAAAAAGGTTTCCCACATTTCATGGAAAACTGCCCCAGATGTTGCTCAGTGGTTGGCCCTCCAACCCAGTGAATTTCCTCAGGCTGTGCCTGCTTTCCCAGAGAGGAAAGAGTCATGATCAGTTCTGCACAGCATGTTCCTCCGTAGTTGGAAACTCTGGGAAAGACTGAAAGACTGAAATGTCTCCACTGGGAGAAGGGAAGAGGGATTTAGTGACACAGCTGAAAAAAATGTGATGGGTTGTTCAGTATTAACCAACGCCATTGTCTCACTCATTAAAAGCACAACCAAAGACTGGTAAAGAGATGTCAGCAAATTTTCTAAATTCTGAAAACTGTCCATGTGTGAAGGTTGAGAATGTTCCTACCCATGTTGACATCTGCAGCTATTAGAATATAACAACATTGGTACACCATGTTAAACATCAGTGATATCTTCTTTCCTTCACTTCAGGGGATAGTCTCAGAATACAGTCTCAGAATAAATATTGCATAGTTTTTATGTTATGAAATTTAATAGGGCTTTGATGCTTAACCAGCAATAACTACTCTTTTGACCAACTCAGCCTTGTTATCAACATCTGAGCACCGACAAGTTTAACAAAAGAATTAAACCCACACCTCTAAAAATGAAAAGTCAAACATTCTGACATATCAAACTCAAAGATGCAGTTTTTCCAGCCATCACATGCATTGAAGAAATGGAAATCAGAATTTCCAAAAATATGTTGAAGAACAGGAATTCCTCTCCCACCCCAATCATTTTATTCAAGCACTGCAAAGAAGCAAATGTAACTAAAGAAAATAAACAATTCTGAAACTACTGTAGTACCAATTTTTTTTAAAATGTCAATTCTAGCTACTTTCCGAAGGTTGAAGAACTTTCTCCCATGTGACTCTGAAATGAACAGAAATTTTAGTCGCACTAAGACAGGAAATGGTCACTTACTGGTTAAAACAACGCCATGCCTTTTAGGAATTTCTGGATGTCAAGAGTATGACAGATACTTTTACAATATCCCCAAGGCAGATGGGACTCGCCTTTACAGCTTTCCTTCCTGACACACAAAACACAAGCACTGCATCTTTTTCCCAGCCTCTGAACATGACATTAGAGCCCCACCCAAACTGAAAGCCAAAACTTTATTTGAAACTTCAGAAACTGCACACAAGAGGGAAGTAAAAAGGAATTTTTGCTTTTGGAAATATCCTGAAGATTCTGTAATGCCCTGCAACAGAATTTTGTTGAATTCTTCTTCCAAGAAAGAGCAGACAGTACTGTTAAATTCACATGCCTAATTTGTGATGGAATAGGCAGGTCAGTGTGCCTGTACCGTATCCAGCGCAAGGCTCAGTGCTGAGCGGCTCAACCCAGGAGCAAAGGGAGCCACTGCAACCCCAATGAAACTACTTGGATCTGCACCACTGAAATCAGTGGCACAAATCTGTGCAGCCTGGGGCAGGTCCAGGCTGTCCGTGAACAGGGTTAGGATCTGGCATAAATGCTGGATGCTGGCCCCCACCCACTCCTGCATGACCTCAGGAACTCCCATTCAGGAGCTTTCAACAAGAAATGTTTTAAAAATAAATATATCCTTTATCACATTTACATAAAATATTGGTGATTTTTCATTGTCTTAAATGAACATAAGAGCCTCCACTGGATCAGGCCAAAGGTCCATCTAGTCCAGTTTCCTCTATCACAGTTTCCTGTATCACAGGACCCAGCAGATGCCTCAGGGAGCACATGCTCCCCCCTGAATCTGGCATTTTGAAGTTGTCCACCTCTACACACACCCGTAGTGGCTTGTAACTTGTGATGGTCCTTTCCCCTAGGAATTTGTCCAATCCCTTCTTAAAGGCATTGAGGCTAGATGCCATCCCCACATCCTGTGGCAGGGAGTTCCACAGATCAACTACATGCTGGGTAAAGAAATATTTTCTCTTGTCCATCCTAACCCTCCCAACATTCAATTTAAGTGGTCAATTTTAATTTTAATACTTGTGTCTCTTCTGCAAACATATGCATCTCACTGCTCATCCCTGAGTCACTCCTGACTTCAGACTGTTGATAAACAAACTGAAGAGCACCACTTCCAAATACAGTATCTTGCAAGCCTTAACTGGTTACTTCCCTTTATTGCAAGAACAAACTCATGTCTCCCATTTCCTGTTGCTAGTTACTGATCCATAAGAGGAACCATTCTTTTATCCCATGACTGCTAAATTTATTCAGATGAGGGTGTTTCCCAAAAGTTTTTAGGAACTTCCAATACCTAACATATACATACAGGATTACACCATCCATATACTTGTTGATTCACTCAAAGACGTCATGAAGATTCAAGTGGCAGGACCTCATTTTTCAAAAAGCCATCCTGATTCTTCCTTAGAAAGACTTGTTATTCTGTGTTTAGTTATTTTAGCTTTAGTACTGCTTTACACTAATTTACAAGGGTTATGCTGTCATGCAATTTCCTGGCTATTGGCTATTTTTCAGTCTTTGAGCAATGAGGCCCATTTTAGGGACATGTATATACAGTTTATTCATTACAAGATGAACTCAGGGTTCAGTACAGAGCTCTGAATTCTTGCTTATTGCTCGTATGCACTGTTACAAATGTGCTATAAGGACAAGCCCCAGTGCTAGGCATGTCTTTTGCTGCCAGGTAGCTCACCCAAACCACTGGCGTATGATGAGTTAGTGGAAGTATGGAGGAGGAAGGGAGATGAATTATGGGGTGGAGGAGGTGGTGGAGGGCAGAGAGAAGGTGAGGAGGAGACATGGGGCAGAACCAGAAATGCTTAGTTCCACAAGATCCACAATCCTATGTTGGCGCTTCTGGGCCTGACACAGGACTCGATTCTGCACCCGCTAATGAGCTGCTGCAGAATGGAGTAGCCACATTGTGGATATACTTTTCTTACCCAGGGAAATAAATAAAAATCCCCTTCTGAGCAGCTGGTGGTGGCTGACTGGTTTATACAGAATACCATGACAATCATTTTTTGTGCCATGGCAGCCCCATGGACCAAGTAGTTCAGGATTGGGCAGCCCATTTTTTAAGAGGCATGTGTCATTCAGACCCAACAACCTGTAAGTACATCTGACATGATGTTTTGGTCTTCTGACTGAGTGCTGGAACGGGCAGGTGAAGGCATCAGCAGTTCTGGCACCAGGGCCTTTGGCCTGATCCAGTGGAGGCTCTTTATATGTTCTTATGTTCTTAAGGGGAGCATCTACAGATGGCAACCATCTTATGCAGCTGGTACAGCAACATGCATCCTTCCATCTCCTTTGGTCCTTGATTCTGGTAAGCAATAATGGAAGTTCCCACCACAAGCAGAGTTTTCAGGACTTAATATGCTCAATCATTGAGGACAGAGACCACCACTTCCCCACCTATGATGCAGGCATGAAAACTGGACTACAGTGAAACTATCAAGAATAGAAAGCTAATGAAAGATTGTCCTCCCCCCATTAAAATACTGTAAATAAGCACAAAATCATAACCAACATTGCAGCCAGGGAGAAGTGCTTAAGTCCCCCCTCACCATGCCATGATTTCAGCATGATTCACATGCACTTTCTCGTACTGTTTTTTGTTTGTTTCACGTAAAATGGGTGAGAAAGCGGTACTGTAGACATGTACTATAATATAAACATAACATGTATTTGGAAAATAAACAACTATGATCTGTTTCCCTCTTCAAATATCTTGTCCATGTACAATTTCTCCTACAAAATTTCTTTCTACATATATTTCTGGTAGCCAACTTATACTCTATCCCATTTTGATAAATCAAAGCAAGCTTTTATTCATGTTTGCTATACTGTTCTTCAATCATTTAGGTTCTCAAAGCCTTTCACAGTTTTTTTTAATCAAAGTAAAACATTAAACCAATACAGGCGCTAAGACTAAAAGCAAGGTACCACTACCTTTTTTAGAGACAGAAACAGAAACTTCCATAAATTATTCATGTATTACTTCAGCTAAATAAACCAATGGGCAAGTACCAAGGAACCAAGCAGACTTTCCCAGTGACCTGATACACATTCTCAATTGAAATCAATTGGGCCTCATCCAATTGGCTGAAACAGAGGATAAGATGATTTCAGACACACACTGAAATGCGGCATCCAAGTTATAACACCACAAGTGATTTTATCTAAACTATGCCTTCCAAATAATGGCTAAAGTTAATAAACTCAAATTAGAACAGAAAAAGTCTTACTAGCTCAGAATACTCCCCAAGAAAGTATTGCATAGATACAAAAGTTGGCAGGAAAAAAATGACATTTTCACCTCTGACTTCACCACAAAATATGCCTTCAAATGAGCTGCAAGCTGCATTTTGTTGAATTCAGCACAAGTATGCTTTCAGAAGTTCTCATTCAAACTATTTCTTTTCCAATAGCCTCTCAATAAAAGGTTGTGCTGCCTTCAGTGGGAATGAGTATCAAACAGCAATCACGCCTACAATTCAGGACATATCCGTCTCCCAGAAGATAGATGGGTTTTGGCAAGAAATCTCATCACAGCAACTTGAAACCCTCTGCAAGCAAAACTACAGGTTCTAACTGAATCCACCCATATGTTCCCCATGCAGTGCACCCCACACTCCTGCAAAGGTTCTAACCTTCACTGGGCATTGATCTGCCCGTGAGAGGCTCAACCACCACAATCACCAGCTTCATGGTCATTTGTACCATCATCCCTCACATTTTATGCTTCCTGATTGGTATTTTTTCCCAGCCTCCTCACTGCTTGTCCCCAGCATCAGTCTTGATCACAATTGCATAGTGCCTCCAACAGCAGCTTGTCATCATCTCACGCACTCACTAAGTTCTTTGCAGAAGGCCCAATAATCTGCCTCTATCTTGTAATCAATTTTTGTTTGAATTCATGAGATGCCTTCTTACAGCCTCTGATAATCTTCTGTTTATATAACACAAGTACAGAATGTTTCTTTTTCATCTTTTCCCTATTTTTTCCATTATTTTTTCTGCACATGGATTTCTTCAGTTTACCATGCTGAAACATTGTCTGCATCATTCAGTATGGTCCCATGTCCTCAAGTAGCCCAAACCTTTGTCACCTCAGGGCCCAATCCTATCCAATTTTCCAGCACTTGATAACAGCTGGGTCAAAGGACCATACACTGCAGGTAAATGCACATCTGCCTCCTTATCTCTGAGCTGCATTACAGTTGCATTTAGTACTAAAATGTTGGGTAGGTTTGGACACTCTGTCAGAGAAACAGGGGAGAGGGGATGTCAAAAATAAGTCCTTAAGGAAGAAAAACTGGTCCCTGAGATCAAGGAAGTCTATAGGCCAAATATAAACATTTTGCGGATTTCTTACATGCCTTTATTGTTTAGTTTTAAATCTGCTGAGTTTAACTGGGGTACTTTTTTTCTTCCAAACCCAGTTTGGAGTTTGTCTGAGACATGGGGAGCTGAATTGATCCAGCCTGAGTCACAGAGTGAGTCAGATGCTCAGGATCTTCAGAAGCTCTCTCCTCCCTGGGCTGTAACAACACACCCTAGACTAGGGGTGCAAAACTCAAACAGCACAAGGGACCAGAATCTAAAACACATTCTACGTTGTGGGCCAAATTGTTCACTGAGATCTAACTTTTATTAAACAGCTTCAAACTAATAATGTTTTAATCAGAAATATGAATCTGAACAGAGTACAACAACCCTTTCCCTTAATAAACTAAATAAAAAACTTGAACGTAGCCAGTTCTTGAAAGAACCAATCTTTGTTTGTAAAAATATCCCTTCAGGGGTTTAGATTCACCTGCCTATGTAAACCACTTTGAATAAAGTCTGAGGAGCAATCCAAAAAGACCTGTGTTTGAAACCTGTACCCTACACCATATGGTGTGCCCTATACCTTATGATTGTTGAAAAATGAAAGCAATATTCTCAGTGAATAGAAATTTATATCGCTTGGAGTTTTTTTGTCAGGCTGCTTCAAAGTGCAGCACAGGCAAATTTGGAAGAGAGATTTATAAAGGTGGGACTTGCAGTTAGACCCAATGAGGGAGTACTAGCATTTTGGGGATAACCCCTCAGGGAAAGCAATTTATTCATGGGATGTGGACTTGTTGCACAACTTCCACCCCAGTACCATGCCCTAAGAGCCCATCTGTGCAGGAATAAATCCTTAATGGTCTTGGGAGATATTCCTGCCACAGCTTGATGTATTGAAAACTGTAACATTGCAAAATGACATTAGACATTTTTTGTACATTTTTCTCACTACTTCTATGTGCAAAGCATCATAACGATATTCTGCAAAAAAAGGCAGATCACATCTCTCAATAAAGGCAAATATCACTCTTTGCCTCCAATTCTGGATGACTGCTCTGCTCGTCTCCCATTCCCGAATCACTATACATTTATTTCCCTTCATTCATATACCTGTATAATTAGCATGTAGCTTTTTAAAAAGCATTCTCAGTTCAATGCTAACTCCTGCATATGTCCCACACTGGCCTGGGGTTGATGCAAAAGTCTCACAAATACATTTTTTTTTTTTGCGCCACTCCTAGAGGCTAAGGCACAGACATGAACCATCCTCCCCACACCACCGTAACAACAGGGTGATGGGTGTGTTGTGCTGGCCTGAATTGGTTAGGAATGCAGTTTCAGTTCTCTTCTTAGAATTTTTCAAGGACTAATCAGAAGAGGATATCACTAGAAAAACTCTCAAGAAGTATTTGAGACCATTCCACTTAACACCAGAGGAAGGTCTCTTAATTTTTAAGTTATTAGAGATTGTCTAGAGGTAATGATGCTAGTCAGCCCTGAAAATTTTATTTGCTCTTCCTTCTAGCCCAGAAGTTTACATAAGTTTTCCACACAAGCTCTTCGCCACATGTGGGATATAACACACAATCCCAAATTTGACTGTGTAGTCAACCACTACATCCACCAGACCAGCAACCGGAGAGTTGGGGACTATCAGAGTATGGTTAGGTTAAGCCTAACCATATAGCCCCACTGTGTTCATGGGTCTTAATCTCAGGCAAATGTGTTTAGGATTGCAGTCTTAGACACTATAACATCACTAAGAATTAGTTTTCATGTTCTTATCTGTCCACTTCATAAAATAAAGGTTACAAGAGTTACTGCATGTGACAATACCAAATGAGGGCACTCAATTGTTGCTAAAATCATATGCTGTTATTGAGTCAACAAAGGCTGAAGTGGCATATTCATAAGATTCTAGGAGCACAATCCCAACCAATTTAGTCCATCATAACTCACCTGGCATACCTTCCCGCAGTGGTGTGGGGATGTCAGCATATGCCTGTGCACTGGCCTAAGGCCCCCCCAGGTGTGGGGCAAAAGTGACTCATGTCACTTTTGTGACACCCCCAGTTCAGCACAGGACTTATGCAAAGGCTTATGTCGGCCTAACTGGGGCTGCAATCCTAACCACCAGTTAGGTATAATAAGCTCTTGATGGACACTCAGAATCTCAGAACTTTTGAACAGAAACTTAGTAATGAAAATATTCTAACGTAGAAAGTGATGTGTTTTGGTAAACATTTGGTCAATTTTAAAAGAAAATCTGAATGTTTGCATACACATGAATCAACGTAAGGTGGCAAGAAGGGATACCTTGACTGGGTTTGTATCTTCTAACTGTCAGAATCAAAATGCAGGCACAGTACAATCACAACACACTCAAATACAGAAACTTAGCATCACACCATGGCTACGTGCATTCCTAACCAGTCTCTCCTCACTATTTAGGTAATGCCTCATTGCCTTAACTTTGCCTGAGGGCACTTCCATATAAACACAGCATTTGCCTGAAAATTGGACCTGCCCCTACCAGACATGTCCAGCGCACTTGTCTGGGGAAAAGTCAGGCTCCATTCAAACCTATTTAGATGTAACTTGACCTGACTGTGACCTTTGGTAGCTAGATTCTTCCCTGGTTAAGATCTCCACTAATAGCAAACAAGCTTTGACTGGAGCAAAGGGAGTCTTTTGAATTCAGTCTTAAGTGATGAGACAGGAAAAGGCTTATTTAATGCAACAATGATAAATGTTTGGCCCTAGCTATCTCTTTTGCATCTTATTTTGCAGAGAGAAATAAGCCATATTGGGCAGAGATAATGCAGCAGAGTTAATGCAGCTCTTTCCTGCTACAGGCAGGGGGTTTGATTAGATGACCTACTGTGTCCCTTCCAACTCTATGATTCTATGAACATACAGTCACATGGAATAGCTATCTGAATGGCCAAGAGAAAGATAGAGAACAGTGCACAATCATCTCTTTGATATCACAACACAATCAAAAGAGAAGGCAGCATGAATTTTCTGCACATTGTGATAAGCACACAGTCTGGTGCCCAGCACTGATACAAAAAGGAGTCACTTGATTCTTCCACATTGTAAGAGATAAGGGATAACTGTGACAATATTACCCAAAACAGAAAATTAAGATGTTCACCAGCTGAATAGGAATCCCAATGATTCTTCCTTTTGTTGGAACAAAAACATTTCAATTGCAATCCTGAAAAATATTCTCCATTTCAACTGCAGCCATTAGTACCAAAATGACAGGATTTACAGAGAGAAAATCCAGAGGGACAATGATGTAATGGAGGATTATTTTCCCTAAAACAGATATTTGGTTTACCATTCATGATCTTCTGCAATGCACAGCCATGAGTTAGGAGTGAATGGCAAACTACTATTCACACAGACTGACAGACAGGCTTTAGCCCCCACATCCAAGCGTTTCTTGGCAGTCACATCAATATGGAAATGATCTACTGAAGATGTGAAGCTTGAAAATAATCATTGACTGAAATGGCATGGTTCCTTTGCTGAATCAGAAGCATGGAGAACAAGAATAAGGCTAGTGTTTTCACCTCTGTCCCTGACACTCAGGAAGCTACCACTGAAATTTTGGAATCCATTCTAGCTAGAGGGAGGAAGAGCAAGATTTAAAAAAATGCCTTTGTATAACAAAAAGTGACAAGAACGAGACAAGTAGTAGGAATGAAATGCTACAGAAGGTACTTTATAGGGCTCCATCTAATTTCCCCTAAGCCTCTGAAGTCAAGATGAATGCTTTCTTAATGAAAATGTATTAGACAGCAAAGACAGATTATATGTATCCAGGATGCTGCCGTAGGCACTATGCAACTAAAAAGCACATTCCAACCCAATATTTTACTTCTTAAGAGCATTTTGTTTCCCCAAAAGGCAAAGGCTTTTTATCTTAGAAAGGTATGAAAATATGTAAGAATGTCTGATAAGGCCTCAGAAATCAAAAGGAAAATCATAAGATCAGCTTCCAGTGACAAGTGGGTGAGACGTCTAGTCTGTGGCAGAGCTCATCTGTTCCTTCTTGTCCCAGACCCACTCAAGGCCCTAAGATTTTTCACTTGAATGCATGTGCACCATTTTATTTGCCTTCTACTAATACCAATCCTTCCTGAAAAATTCCAAATCCCAAAGAAATCTCTCTCTCTCTCTCTCTCTCTCTCTCTCTCTCACACACACACACACACACACACACACACACACACACACACACACACACACACACACACACACACACACACACACACCTCAAACCATCCATTTTGAAATCATTGCTAAATCATTGCTCTTGTAATTATGGTTTTAATCAGTGGGTATAACGTTGATGTTTTATATTTTGTTTTATATTTAATGGTCCCTCCAGAGGCGGCAGCGGTGGTGGTGGTGTTGCTGCTGTTGTTGTTATTGTTGTTGTTAGTCCAATTTACTGCTTAGCCTCTATTTTACCTACATCCACATTCTGTTAGTAAAACTTCCAACGCCCTGCAATTCAGACATTGTTTTGTTTGTACTTTGGAACGATGAATCTACTGCATTCCTTTGAGATCAAATATGTGCCACATGAGAGGGCATGAAATACCAGCAAGTCCAACATCACCATTGGCACCTACCATTATAAGTCTATCAGATCTCTCCCACCTTCTTTCCCAAGTATTCAGTTCCTGTCTGGCTCTAGCTTGTCCCGTTCTGGAATCCCAGCTCCCTTCTGGACCGCTCTGCCTTTATTTATTTAACAACCTGGACTGCTGATAAAATATTAGTAGCACTTGAAAAAACCATAATCTGAACTTAAGTAATACTATTACAAATGGCATCAGGAAGTTGCATATTTATAGCTTGCCAGATCAGATTTGAGAAAAGTACAAGCAAAAGCAAAAAATGTTTCTGGTTTTCTTCCCACTCTCTTTTATTATTTTTATTAATCCACCAACCCATTTTCTAGTCCCCCCCTTCTAGAAGGTCAAGCAAGAATCTTTCTGGCTCACATCATCATTGCCAGGAAGATAAATTCTGTGTTGTTGACAAGACTGCACAATTTATCTATGTAAGTCAGATCACCCTCTGTGGGGTGAAAAACAGGGGCTTGAGTCTACAGATATAAACGACAGATAAAGAGTGCAATCCTAAGCATGTCTACTCAGAAGTAAGTTCCATTGTGTTCAATAGTACTTACTCCCAGGAAAGTGTGGTTAGGATTTCAGCCAGAAACTATAGCAACTATAGCTACATATAGTATCCATGTTCAGGAGCAGAATATATCTGAATATCAGTTGCTGGGAAGCTATAGGAGGGGAGGGCTTTTGCCTTCATTCCTTTGCTTGAAGCTTCCCAAAAGCGTCTGGCTCATCACTGTGGAAAGCAGTTTGCAGGGCTAGATGACCCCTTGATCTGATCCAGCAAGGCTCCGTAAGGTCTTAAATGAAGGAAGATTTCTCTTTGAGGAACAAACAAGGCAAGATTATGGAGATAAGTTATCAGACTTTCTGTCTTTTTAAATTTTTGCAAATGCAGCCATTGGGGTGAGCTCAATTCAAACAAGAGATATAGCGCTGGGAAAAGGAAGCATTATCTTCTTCTTCCTGTCCCATTTTTCTGTCATGTGAGACTATGACAGTCTCTAAAACATATAAATGTTTTATATCCATGCAAGCACACTCTGCTGCAACTATTAGAACCATTAGGAAAAACATAGCCACTGAGGCTGCACTCTTGCGTTGCCTCGTTGGGAGCAAGCCCCACTGAGCTCAAAGGCTCTCACCAACATGCTTAAATGAGGAACAAAATTGGAATGCTGCAAATAGATTACCATTTTATTTTTAGAAGTGGCTGTCATTTTCTTAATTAAAAAAACACAAACCAACAGCTATAAATTTGGCCCAGCACTTATCAGAAATTGGCCTATTTGGTACTTGCAGCAGACTAATAGCGCAATCCTAACCATGTCTACTCAAAAGTAAGCCCCATTGAGTTCAATGGGTCTTGCTCCCAGGAAAGTGTTTTTAGGATTGGAGCCTAATTCTCAAGTGCTCCCTACGACATCTTGATTGTTCTGCCCTTCTGAGCAAGACATCAACAAGTGACAGCTTCCTACTCGCTGTTTGCATAAGATGATGGTTTTCACTGGTAGCTGAAAGTTTCACTTTGCTGCTGTTGGCTTTCAGGCCTAAAAAGGCAAAGTTTACAAGGCATTGGTTTGGGATTTTTAGGATGGTGATGCTGAAAGCTGGCTTGAACCCACCAGTTTCAAAAGTCTGTTGAAGATCTCCTGACCATTATATCTTGACTTTACCTAAATCTGCTGCTTCTCAGAATCCTGTCCTGAGAAACTGTGTGGTTTGATTTGTTGTTCCACACATGCAGCAACATCCATGGGATTTCTAGAGGGCATCACACTATAAAAAACAGGTAGAAGACCATGCCAGATCATACACCCCAGTATCCAGAGGGAAACATTTGATGCTTCAGAAAATAAAAAGCAGAAGCCATATGACAGATTTGCAACTGACACATCCCAACAGCAACACTTGCATCAGCTCCCCATTGCTACAATGAAGCACAGGTAAGAAACTACACTGGGGTCATGCAATCTTATTTACAAAGTATTTCTGTGTGCATCCATATGTGCCCATGCAGAGGTGCGTCATAGCTTGACTATGGCAGTATGTGGTCAAATGTCCATGCCCATCTGAAGCCCTGCTTGACCAAGTCACCCCTGAAACACTCAGTACCAGTAGTAGTGCATAATTCATCATCAAAACAAGGTGGGCCCAAGGCAGAGCTTTGCATCCAAGTTCCCAGCAATCCGGCACCTACATTGTGTGCACGCAAGCACATACGTATCTGTCAAGACTTAAAAAGTGACCTCCTCTTAAAGTTTAGGGCAATTTGCATAAATATTTACTTGTGAGGAAAAGAAAACAACTTCCTTTCTAAATTCATTTCCTGCTCTTGAGTCTTTTACCCAGATAGAGACAAAGACTAAGGATTGCCAACTTTTCAGTCACTATGGACATGCCTTTTAACAGCATTTTTGTTTTGTTGGTTTTTTGGTATTGCAAAATGTTAGCAGGCAATAATTTTTATCACCAAGCTTCACCTACTGATGAACATCATCGTGTACAGCCACCACACAAGAATAGATGGCTGTACCTATCTAATAGGTGGCTGTACCACCACACAAGAATAGGTGGCTGCTATTACAATCTCTCACAGGTTCTTAAGCATTTTTGTATATCAGCAATCATTTCAGTGAAAAATTCAGTATCATGCTTGGGATCCAAAATAATTCATATGATAGGTTCTATAGCACCCAGGACATAGGCCCATAGTCTGAAATCCTGTTTCTTCCTGTTCATATCAGTTATCCCAGTCTGCCCATTTTCCAACCCAACTGTTCCTATGCTTCATTCATTCACTTAAATGAGAATCCAGAGGCATTCGTTCTTCCAATCCAGTCCAACTCCCCTGAGCAACTCACATACAACACACCATCACAAGATGAAAATAAAACAACCCTTCACCAGTGCAATCGCTAATCATCCCTCTTCTCTCACAAACACACAAATACTGTAAACAGAAAAAATCTCTTGATTATCAAGAATGGAAGTACGTGTCCTGAAAACCATAACTATAAATAGCCACTTGCCTATGGCAAGACTTGCCTTCAGTTGATTAGACAGCAAATCTTCATTACAATGTTTCCTTCTTTCAGTCCATAAATGATGAACATGCATTTGTGTGGGCAGATAAGCTGCTGAACATGTGAGTAGACTAATAACATCTGTGGGGTTATTTGCAAGGCTGCTGAAAACTAAGAAACGTACATTCCCCTCAATTTTGCTCAAATTACAGATCAAATCTTTAGATTTTTTTCAGAGGCTAGTGCAAATTTAGGTACCAGTTATTACAATTTTCATTATTATTTTATTACCTGAGGACAAGGCAGGAGCAATCATCCAAGGAGCAAGGGATACTTCCTACTTCCAGCACCTTCCTTCACTCCTGGACCTACAATTTTCATAATTTCAAAACTCAATATGCTCTAACAAAATATTTGAAATTTTCCTCCTTCCAGACCTACTTAATGAACTGGATTATTAAGAGTTCTGTTGCAAGCTAGATGCATTCCGTTATCTGGTAATTGTTAAAAGAAGAAAATAAAATAATAATTAAAGTGTTACAAGCTGGGAGTAACGGAAACCTTCCACATAATGAACTGTTCTAAACCATGTACAAAAATGCTTATGATGATAGACAGATCAACCTTTAACCTTGGGAAGACAAAGAGAAAAGTCAGTAATGTTTCAATTTCCTTTTTTTTTAAAGATTACCAGTATGCTAATTAAATTCCCTTTGCACCAGATCTCAAGCTTGCTGTGCCTGTTAGCTCCAACAAATGATTTACCAGCTCTCATTCTCTCATGCAGCAGTAGGTACTTGCTGACATGTAATGGCAGTGGGGGGTCTCCGTTACAAACACCTGTTTTACTCAAACTTTCCCTTCAGGCTGTATTTCCTGGTTTGCATCCTATTTCCCAAGTGGTGGCACTGACCCCCAGCAACCATTGTACTGAGGTCTTGCTCCAGATGAGGGTGAGAAAGCCCAGTCAGTTTCCTCCGCTTATTCCAGGCCAACACACAGCCTCAGGGAATCCTATTTATGTCTGCAACCAAGACAGGTTTTACCTGTCTCACATGAGCAGAGATCAATCCCAGACTGTAAAGGCCATGCTGGAGAAATTGGCCAATGATATGGAACAGTTTATGCCACTTGCCTGTCATTTACCTCTCCACTTGGTTGGATCAATTACTTTCCAGAGTAACAAGAATGGAAATAATGAGGAGGAGCTGAAAGGCAGAGCACTAGCCATGCATAAGGAAGGTCCCCAATTCAACCCAGGGCACCTTGACAGAACAAGGTAAAACAACAATATATTGGATGGCTTCTTAGAAATCCAAGCATTGCTAAACAAATAGCCAATTTTCCAGGGATTGACCATCCTGTAACTGGCTGAGTTTTGTCAGTTATTCACAACACTAATAATGTGTTGGTGAGCCATAATGGTTAACAATATGTTTTCATAGTGAAGACTATTACATTAATTCTGATCCCACCACTACAATTTGCTACCTACTTTATGCTATGCCTTTGCTGTCCAATGCACTGCCAAAATGTAATGATAACCCTGTTGAGGCAAGTCCCTGTGTTTTCTTGTGGAAGATATGCTGCACCCATGTACTTTGTTGGTACTAAGTACACAATAATAACCTACATGTAGTTCCTTCATATGTCCTTAATATCCCACATTTTATTAATATTATGAATCAGTGAACAAACTGTGATTTGATTTTGAGTACTTGAACAGCTTCATGCACACTGGGACCATTTAATTACTTGGGATTCTTGTATATTAACCTGCACAGAACATATGCAACAGGCAAGCAAGTCCATCTTATGACGAAAAATAAATTTTTCACCAGCATATGCTGATTTTGCAATAAACAAAAACGTTGCCAAGAGCCTCACCCAAAAAAGCATGAAGCTGTCTCCAGCTTTCTGATGCCAGAACCTTGGAACAACTCAGCAGCAGGGAAGACTATGTATTCCTCAGGGCTGGTATCCTCCCTTCTCAGCTGGGAGGAGTTCCTGGATCTATATCTACCATAATGGAAACCTGGGCAGGGAATTTTGACCAATCCACCCAACTGGAACAAATATTGTCCAGTGATTCAGCATGATCTTGCCAACAAGTTCAAGTAATGCCAATCAGGATGCCTGTTCATCATTTGGAGCGCAATCCTAACCATGTCTACTCGAAAGTAAGCCCCATTGTGTTCAATAGGTCTTACTTCCAGGAAAGTGCCTTTAGGATTGCAGCCTTGGTCTGTCTTCAAGGAATCCCATAAAATAACAGCAACGTAAAATTTAATGGGCCATAAGAATGGCACATTCAAAGACCTCTGTACATGGCAATACAATATGTCTGTTTCTATCACACAGTGTCTGACTAAGCTCTTGTAAGTCTTTACAGTGCAACATGTTTTTGTCCCTATACTTAACATTCAAGATGAGCCAAGCAACATCCAGCCCCAACCCCTGCACCTAAAAGCAAGAAATTTGGGGAAAATATTCATTTTGTCATATAAGGACCCACTAAGAATGAATTTTGTGCCCGGTGGTGCCTGCTGCCCAGTGTTGCCCAGTGTCCAACAGGGATACCCGGTGCTCAGTGGTGACTGCCTCCTGCTGCCTGCTGGTGCCCAGTAGTGATCAATGCTCACAGTAGGGATGCCCGGTACCTACTGATGCCCAGTGCTCATTGGTGCTTATTGGCCGGCAGGGATGCCCAGTGCCTGGTGGTGATCAATGCTCACAGTAGGAATGCCCGGTAACCATTGATGCAGAGTTTTCACTGGTGGTCACTGCCTGGTAGGGGTGCCCAGTGCTCGTTGGTGCATCCTGGTACTTTCTGAGCCCAGTGCCTATTGGTGCCCAGGGGTGCCCAGCCATGTCCAGGGCCCACAAATATTCTTGAAATTTTACTCCTGCAATTACGTGTCAATTCCACTAGTAAATAATACATAATATTGTTGGATTTTTAAAAGTTAGTGAGCACTTTATTATTTATTTTACTATAAAAAGCACTTTGAAAAGTACACAAAGTACTGGTTGAAAAGTGTCATATACCAGTATGTATTCTTGATGGTGATGATTGATGATGATAATACATCAATGGCATCCAGGCTATGCAATAGAAATGCACACAAGGGTACATCTGAAGACTGATTCAGAGACACCATTGATGCACAACATGACTTCTTGAATGCTTGTGAGGCCTTAATCTTGAGGTAGTAGCACTGGTCCTTAGTTTCAAGTAGCAGTAACTAAATTTAAGGTGGGGGGAGGAATGAAGCTTCTATGAAGAAATTCAGTTGGAGCTCCTAATACTAATTCTATATCCCTACATCAAAATTGGGCTGTGGGTGGCGCATGGATCTCGAACCCTGGCTGTTCCATGTCGGCCCCACAAGACAGGGTGAGCTCATGTCCTTAGCCCAGCTCTGCGACGCCAGCTGGATCCAATCGTATCGGCTCTGCCTTTCCATTTATATCAATATATTTGTTCACATGAGCCTACCTGGACTTTGTGATCTGCCTCACAAGCTCTGCTCTCTGGCCGGCCAGTGAAACAAATTTGTGGTTAGAGAACCAGAAATAAGACCTTTTCCACTGTGTAGTAGCAGTTCTAGAAATGTCTCCCTAAGGAAGCTCAACAGACCACTGCTTTTTCTGCTTATAGAGTCCAATCCTATCCTCTTAGAAGTAATTTATATAATAGGAGGGCATCTTCTCAGATTAGTGTGGATATGATTGCAGTCTAACAGGATTCATTCCACAAATATTTTTGCTGAATTTGTTTTAGCTCTGTTTTGTCATTGTCTCTAGTTTTCTCATTGCTTTATTGTCCTGTTGTTTTAATCTATTATTGTGAATCGCCTATTAAACTATAGTCTAAAATAGTGTTTTCTCAACATTTGTCCTTCACATGATTCACTATTCACACTACAACTGGTTGATGAGATCATTGCCAATTGTCATCAATGATCTTGATGAGATACCGGTAATTGCCAATTACTCCTGGGTTAGGAGGCCAGATAACTGTAAGACTCCAGGTGGACAGAAGTGGTTTTCCAAGTGTGGAAACCATGCTTTGGCACCTCCTGCCACTGTTTGTTTTCTTATGTTCCTGGACTCGTTGCTGGGCAGCAGAAGTCCATGGATCCTGAAAGTATCACCAGAAATTATCTCAAGTACCAGTTGTGGCATCCATAGACTGGTTGAGAAACACTGGTCTAAAATATGGGATTCAGAGTGCAATCCTAACCAATTTATGACAGCATAATTTACCTGGCAAAACTTCCTGTGGTGGAGTGGTGAGGCCGGCGAATGCTCTGCCCTGCGGGGGTGGTGGTTAGGCCAGTGCACAAGCAAGCTCTGGCCTCTCCACACTACCACAAGAAGCTATGCCAGGTGAGTTATGACAGCCTTAATTGGTTAGGATTGCACCCTCAGACATTAACACGTGTCAAAAAAGCAAAGAAGCCTTTGAAAAAATATAGTTCTTTATCCAGAGGCACAAAATTTCCAAGAGCAAATGTAGACTGGAACAGAGGAGTTACTACTTCCAGAACATCAACCTGTAGCTCCTGGGAGTAAGTAACCATAATGCCCACAAAACTCACTTCAACTTGAAATCAAGATAACCTTAATTATTTTAGATTTGAACCAAGATAATTGAATCAGCAGTCTGAGAAAGTAGATTTCTCCAAAGGAAAATACCATCAGCCCATCTCAGACATCTTCAAATACCAGCTCACCACCCACTCTATTCCCGTCACCATATAGTCCACAGCTGGTGGTTTGGTTTACACCTGGTTGGAAAGGATCCAAGGGAGCCTGAAAGTACTGTAAATGACAACGTTGAAATTAATTTATTTTTCCAGCTCTGAGAAGAAACTAGGATGGCATTGAGAAGATTAAGTTTGAGAAAAGAAAGTAAAACTAGTACAAGGTTATTGTTTTCCAAAGAATGAATAAGCATAGAGATCAATGGTTCTTTGTGGATTCTAAAGGGAGCTGAAGAGGGAATTGATTTTCCTGACACAAACAAGCATTCAGGCTACATGCAAATGAAAACCAATGGCTATGCTGAGAAGTTCCTGCAAACTTGAATGAGTAGATGAGGTATGTTCTTAAGGGTTTATTACAAATACAAAACTCTGAATATTTTGGTAAGACCTGAGGCAATAGATGTCAAAGGTGGAGGGGAGGATACCTGACAACCAGAGGGGTTAGAAGAGACCAAAAGAGACATAGCTATCAGGTAGGATAAGAAGTTGTAAAGTCTAACCTAAACTTGTCCTTAAAACCAAAGTTGTCTTAAGCTTTCAGAAATGATCAGTGGTAAACAGAATGATTTTCTTCCCTGGGAGAGGAAGCAATGAGACTTCTACAGCTTTATATAGCCTAGAAATTCTTCATTGTAGCTGAGATTCTCAAGAAACTAAACTGTGTCCCCAATTGTAGAGCTACACTCTGCATGATGAAAACAGCCCTGGTGAAATGTTACAAGCAGGCCTCCGTCAGTCTTGAAAGACTATGGTATCGTGCTTGGCGCTGCATACGCTGCATGCAAAGCACGAAAGCCTGGGTGAGATTGTTATGGAGGATAGGCTGTTACCCAAGCAGCAAATCCCCCTCTCCACGCCACTGAAATAGTCCAATGGAAAGGCAGAGCCAATACAATTGGATCCAGCTGGCGTCGCAGAGCTGGGCTAAGGACAGGAGCTCACCCTGTCTTGTGGGGCCGACCCAGGTCTCGAACCCTGGCCTGCTGGTTAACAGGCACAGTGTCTTAACCAAGAAGCACATGGAATCTCCATCTCTCAAAATCTTTCAACAGGCAATGCATTAACACTGGATGAATGAGATTCTTGCTTGCCTTATAGCTTTAGGATTTGATTATCACTGCCTTTCCAAATATTTGTTGCCTGTCTCAAGAGAGACACATCTCTTAATGCTTAGGACCCTGACTTAAGCTCATGCAAACTTCCTCAACTTCACATGTAAACAAGCTTCTTTAACAATATAGAGAGGAAATGCTGAACGGACAAGAGCTGGACAGTGAGGACAACAGCGGTCTCTTGAGTGGCTGGTGGGATGTAGGGGATGGACCAAGGAGATATCAAAGTGCAGAATACAGACATTACCCAAGCCAGAGAAACTTGGAACTTCTCAGAGATTTCTGCCGTCCCCAGGAAATCTCACTAACGTTACACCCTTCCACAAAACAATGCACCAACTGCCCTGCTTTAATTGACAAAGAAGATTTGTTTAAAAGAAACATAGCTCTTGTTTAAATGTTTGGAACGCTTTGCTACAGCTTGCCCTTTCTCAGCCCACACTAAGAATCTCAAAAAAACTCAAACTGGGCGTTTAGCACAGTGCTTAGCAATTCATTATATTTTTCCAATGTGGAAAGATTGACTTCCTTTTAAGCAGGTGTCAAAGACATACAACCCCATCCCCCTGCCCCAAGTCAAAAGGAATACAAATAAAAGGATTTGGGAAGTACCACTTGCTTAGATTAGCTTACCAAGGCCATATCCTGCAAATGTTTTCTCTACATAAAGGTAAAGGTGTCCCCCACCAGTAGCCCTGCTAGCCGTGACAGACTCTAGGGTGTGGTGCTCATCTCATTTCTAAAGTCATACAGCCAGAGCTGTCCAAAGACACCTCTGTGAACACGTGGTCTGCATGCGCACAGAATGCTGTTACTTTCCCACATAGGTGGTACCTATTTATCTACTTGCATGCTTTCAAAATGCTAAGTTGGCAGGAGCTGGGTTAAGGATGAGAACTCACTCTGTCTAGCGGGTCTCGAACCACTGACCTGCCAGTCTTCAGATTAACAGACACAGCACCTTTAACCACTAAGTCAATTCCTTGATAAAAATTTTGAAATTCTGAATTTGAGATCGATGAATGTCTGATTTTTAAGCAGTAGTAATCAAACAGAGGTAAAACTAGAGGCCCCAATCCAGAGCTTAGCCCACCAGTTTACTGCTGGCATACATTGTTGCAAATGTGCCATAAGGCAAGCTTGCAAGCCTTACCATGGGCCCAGTGTCAGAGCTAGCCCAGCAAAAACCCATGCTGAGCCAGCTCTGGTGCCGAGCCTGCATTCCTCTTGCCTGGACAACCAGCTGGTAGAGAGGTGAGTGGGCCATTGGGGGAGACAAAGGTGGGGGAAGGGTGAGGAGGAGGTATGGCTGGAAGGAACGAAGGCAGGAAGGGGTCAACCAATGGAGTTCGGCTCCACCAGATCCGGTGCCTCATAACAAATCCAGAGCCGCCACAGAAACAAGTAGTGTGTGCAGGATACCACAACAGGGAGCTCAGGATTGGGCTGCCATGAACAAGTGCACTTGCTTACAAACATAAAATATTGAAGGATATGGCATGGTGCACTAATTCTAAACAACTACGAACAATTCAATTCTGTGTAATGGAAAGTAAAGGAACTTAAAGGCACACAGACCACCATGTGGTCTAAGTAGATGATGGTTACTGGAATGTGACTTTAGCGATCCTACCTTATTTTGGATTGTGCCATCACATGGAGCTTTATTCCATGTAAAACTGTCTGTCACCCCATAAGCCCAAGAGTTCAGCCACAACATGTAGTGACTACAAGCACTCTTTTTTTCTTTCTAAAGCACATTCTGCCTGGAGCCTGTTGATTTCTGCAGCCTCCGGCTGATCATTAGCAGCTTCCGACAGCGGCCTTTGTTTTGCTTTCTTCATAGAATGACGCATCTATTTCCAGCTTGCAAGGACTGCTTCCTTTTCCAAAGAACAGATCACAGACCAAGCCTAAATCCATCTGTGCTGAAGGCTATGTCCAGAGGACAAAAACCCAAGCCAGACATACCATAGCATTAGCTTAGTATTCTCCCTGGTCCTAAGGAGCATCATGCCTCTCGTGGTCTCTTTCTTTAAAAGAAAAGAAAGGTGCAAAATGGATTAATGTCATGCTGGATGAAAGACTCCTTGGATTTCTCCTCCCCAATTCAAAGCCATAAAATTTGCCTACAATGTCAACTACTTCCACAACTCTGACTTCTAAGGTGGAAAGATAAGATCCTAGCTGCATACACTCCAAACTGGACAATGAGCAGAATCCCAGCCTTTCCCTAACAGCATTTGCACAGGTCCACATTGCTGGCAAAGTATGGAGCAACTGGTGTTATAGCAATCTGGATGCAGGTGGGTGGGGAGAGATTTACAAAAAAAGTTATAAGTATAAATTAGATAATGAATCCCTGCAATCTTAATTAATGATTAGCTTCAGCTAAGATTGGAAGCAAGGAACACTAACAGGTGTTTAGATGAACATTAATATGTCTGAATACATGAGTTTTGTAGAATTCACTAATTCAAATTTGCACCTGTTAGACTAAGAGCACAATCCTAACCATGTCTACTCAAATGTAAGCTCCATTGTTTTCAATGAGTCTTACTCCCAGGAAAGTGTCTTTAGGATTGCAGCCTTAGAGAGACTGATTTTGAACTGTGATAACCTCAATCTCTACTAAAAACCAAAACTAGTATCATTACAGGTGATGTACCATATAAATCCCAGCTCTAATACAGTATTTGCAAAACATACAAAAATATTGCCTAGAAACCCTGTTTTCACAGCTGGGGGGATGACAGGTACCTCTTAAACTTTGACTGCAATTCCCATTTTTGGGGAGCTGGTCAAATTTAAATTTTTGCTTTTCATGTTTGGTCTAGTTTAATTTGAAATGCTCTGAGGGGGATAAAACTACAAATCATTGCAACCTAAATGAATTGTATCACATTGAAGTCAATTTATGGTCTGTTCTTATTGCCTGCTGTCAAATCTCATGTGCTCACTGATAAAATGATTCAACAGGTGCAGAAGAAGAGTTTAAATGCAAGCATGCACCATCAACTCTTTATTCCTCTCCCCACCTTCTCCTTGCAACTACTCTTCATCTGAAAGTATCCCATCAGATTTATATATATATATATATATATATATATATATATATATATATATATATATATATATATATATATATATATATATATATTCTTTTATGCCTGTTAGTGGTGCTAGGACTTATGAGTGCAGAACAACAATCTCTTTTACATACCAAGGGAAAGATATGCTGTCCCTGGCAAAAGAGAGAGAACGCACAAATACACGTCGCCCAAAATAGAGTATGGGAATGAAGCACATAATCCTTCAACAAAAAAGATCTTTCCTTGAGACATTTCCTTTAAACCTCAGCTGCTTGATTAGACTATGCATAACCTGACCTAACTCCCCTACTCCAGGCTACCCCAGCACAAATGGGCACTAGTGACTTTCTCTAGAAGTACTTACATCTTCCCCAAAGGAGTTTCCAATTATTTTCAGCATTTCACAAAGCATGTTACATTCCTCTAATTTTTAACCAAGTCCCCACACCCTCCTTTGCTCCTTCCCCTCACTTCCTTCTCCAACTCAATCAGAAACATTTCTTGATGTATGAACAGTACCTGGTTCATTACGCTTCCAAAATCCATCCTGCCAGATTGTTTTATTGTAAACTGCACCACCAAAACAGTTTCTGCATCCAAAGGTCAGGAAACTCTTGGCTTCACCTTAGTTAGCTCCTCTCTCCTTCAGGGTAAGCAAGAACCGGTAACTGTTTGCGCAAAAGTTACCCAATACAGATGGTGTTAGTCAAAGCTGGCAAGGGGGAAAAACGTTACACAGTATTCTATCGGAGGTGGAGAGAAGCCAAGATCTTGGATTCAGACATCAGTGAAAGGGGAGACAGACCTGTTTGCTCGAGGCTTTCAGGGGTGGTGAGCTTGGGAGAGCAGCATGCAGTGATTAAGCAGAGAGGAAAAAGCTTTCAGGACTGACTCGAAAGGGATTTTCCTTCCCAATCTCCACCTTATTAGCATGGCCTCTTCCCCCCCCCCCCTTCCATGTGCCGCTGTCCAAGTACAACATTGCACACGCCCAAAAACAACACCACTAGCTGTGTGGGACTTTTTTTTCCTTCTTCAGCTTTAAAGGGCATGGCATCCATAAACCAGTCTGTATGAAGAATCAGGGCGGGAGTTAAGGGTTGGGGGTGCTGAGCAAGAATAGATCAGAAGGGGAGTGAAATAAAACATTGTAGGAGCTCCACGCAAACCGGGTGTCTGTCTGAGTCTTATCAGGCTGTCCAGACACATGGCTGGAAAGTTTGGCATGTCTGCCATGCCACTGTGGTGTGGAATGGGGTAAATCAGAGGGCCTGCAGCTCTCGGAATCACCTCAAGAGGGGCATTTTATAGCCAATGCTTCATTCCAGATGCTTCAGTCTTTACATAACTAATATCACAACTGATCAAAGAATGCAAACAAGACTCGGTCCAAACAATACTCTTTCCTCACGGTTAGGTGGACAGTTCATATTATATTTTAAATCATTTGTCTGTGCTATAGGGGATTTTCTTTTCCACCTCAGGAATCCACCTCAATTCATCCATAATCAATCTGTGTGACAATCTTTTCTTACAAGGCAATTTTATTGTTTATGGAGTCTGGCTGATATGGGAATGATGGAAGAGAGATCTGATATGGACTGTGCCACTTTGATGTGAACTGCAAAACTGTGCAGGTGGGGTTCACATTTTTATACTCCTTTGTCCTAAAGGTTTCCCACAAGAAGAAAACTAATACAAAAGGGATTGTGTTTGAACCTTTCCTCCTGATAAGCGAAACATTTTTTTCAGGGAGGACTTTTTTAAGTGGGGAAAATAATTTGTCAGCTGAACCTGAAAGTGATGCATCTACCCAACCAACTGAGGGGCCAATCCTATCCAGCTTTCCAGCTGCACTGTAGATGCAATGTAGTTCCCATTACTTAAGAAGGACCCAACGACTTCCCCTGTGCTACAGTAAACAGCACACACTGTATCAGCACAGGAAAATTAGATAGCTTTGGGCCTTCACTCTGCAGCATGCAGCCATATAAAGTTCTAGAGAAACTTTATGGCCCAAGATCTTTACTTCGATTCCCACATAACAGAAAATCTAACTGCTATACAGCTTTATAGAAGAGAAAAAAATTTGGAATCTCAAAGAACAGATTTCTCACAGAGACAAACTTCATAGGACATGCCATTTCTGAAGTATCTTTCCACATGTTATTTCACAACGAGCTCCTCTCAATGTTTCAAATAACTCCGGATAGCCTAGGCCTAAGAATTATATAGACAGATATGCACTGTCTATATAGTACATAGCTAACCCTAACTGAAGACTTATTTCTAAAAAAAAGAAAAGTAGCTCAGAATAGAGCAATGTTCAAACATCTTCTCTACTGGGCATATTCCCAAGCTGTCCCTGTCCTAAGATTCCAGGTACATGTTTATAAAAATAACATACATCAAGAGCCTCACAACACAGAAGAAATCAGGTTGGAGATGAGACAGTAAGTATTACAGTGTGGGGGGGGGGGGGAACCTGCAAAAAACACTGACCTCTATTCACCAAACTATTGCTGATGTGAGCACAACAACTTGCATTTGTCTCTTGCCTACCAAATCAAGAAACATCCAAGTTGTATCATATGTATGTGTACGGTGTGTCCTAATTTAACCTCCCATAGCTCCAAAAGTTGAAATAGGCAAGTCAAGGCATTCAAATGAAGGAGAGGGTGTCCTATTCCAAAACTGAAGTTTCAGCCCAAGTTTTGCAAGTCATCATGAGTTCATAGCAAAAATGGAGGATCTTAGGTCCCAGTGAGCAAGTACAGGCTTAATGGAGTGTGTGCTGAC
This sequence comes from Cryptoblepharus egeriae, assembly GCA_030015325.1. Classification (NCBI taxonomy): domain Eukaryota; kingdom Metazoa; phylum Chordata; class Lepidosauria; order Squamata; family Scincidae; genus Cryptoblepharus; species Cryptoblepharus egeriae. Next base: position 60,717,734 of record JAREYC010000001.1, on the reverse strand, counting down.
ATTGCTCACTGCATTGGGATGGAGGCCTCCAGGATGCCCTGCAATGGAACCAGGAAATTATGTCACTGGCCAGGGCCACATTGAGCAAGGAAGTAAGCAAGGGCCTGACTGATAGGAGGCCAACACTGATGGGGCCAGTCAGATAGTCTCAACCTTATAAGTAGAGCACAGAGTGGGGGAGGGTTCAGGACATGTCTTTTTCGGGACATGTCTCTTTTTTCAGGACATGTCCTCTTTTTTGCCTTGTGTCCTGGAACATTCATTGTCCTTCATTTTCTAGTAAGCAGGCAGCATGTAACCTTCCTTAGATTAATAAATCATTATGTTATAAATTATATGTAATAGTTTTAAAATTTTTGAATTAACCTTAAATTAACCTTAAATAAACCAAATTCAAACATTTGAATTAAAATGTTTGAATTAACCTTATGAAAGGAATATACTGGTATAGGAATGTTTTTAGCTTTTATGTTGTCATGTCCTGAATTTTCTTGCCAGTCTACAATTTGGGAGGGCCTTGTCGTCTTTTCCAGTCATTGACATATGGTCACCAAGGAGATGTTGCAAAAGAAAGAAAACAATGGTGGAGGTTGGAAAAACCAAAAGAGGAAAAGATAAGAAAAGAGAAATAGAAAGGGAGAGTGGCAAGAGAGGAGGCGAAAGGGGGAAGGAATGAAGAAGAGAAAGTGAAGGAGAAATACAGCAGAAGAGAAAGGGAAGGAGCAGGTTACTGGAGGCAGGTTACTGGAATTGAGGGGCTTATGAACAAACTTCCCCTTGTCCAGAAAGAGAGAAGTGAAAAGTGGGGTGTCCAGAAGATCACCAGTATTTGGGGAGCCCTTGGCTTCTACCAAGAAAAGAAATAGCATGGAATGCAGCACTGCAAGTCCTCCCAGTTCTCTCACCACTCTTGTTTGGAGTGTCACATCCAGTCAGTGTAACGGGGTGAGTCCCAGTTCTGCGCTGAAAGAAACAAGGACCACCATTTGCAAGGGGCCCTCTCCCTGGCTGAGAGGAACTGGAAGACGCTAACCCCACTGACTAGACACTGACCCCTTCCAAAATTCCTATCTCCCAAGCCAAAATTCCTACCCGCTTAAAAGAAATTGTCGTATACCCCCCAAAAAGGTAGGACAAATGTAGGACATGTTAAAATAAAGCAAAAATACTTGTATTGCTTTTCTGTACTTAATATCAACACTTTTAAAATTGAAAACCTTTTAAACCTTAGACTACCATCTAAAAATAGCCCAACTGGAATGAAATACAAATGCGGGTCTAATCAACCCGCCTGGTAGGAGAAGGGTTAATATACATGATTCAGACCCAGACATGTAAGACACCCTCAAATCAGTTTGCAGAAATACAACACATGCCAGTGACTTCTACATATGTGATTCAGACCCAGGCATGCAAGCCATCATCAAAGCAATTTGCAGCAAGACAAGCTATGCCAGAGACTTCAACATATGTGATTCAGACCCAGACACACACACAGACACGGACACACTCATACACACACACAAGGACCACACTAATGCACGCACACGCAAGCACACACTCATGCACACACACAAACACAAGCACACATTCATACACACACACAAACACAAGCACATTCATACATACTCACCACTGAGGTTGAGAAGCGTCAATGAGGCTGCAGAAGCAGTGTGGTGGCCGGAGGAGACTAGAGAGCACTTGCTGCTTTTGCTCCAGAGGAACGACCGGGTGGGACAAGGAGGCACCGGACGAGGGGTGTGCGACAGTTGGGGGTAGGGGGAGGGCTGGCAAGTGAGGCTGCGCTGCAGCGCGCAGGGTGCTGCAGGGGCCATGAAGGCCCCGGAGAAGGCTGCTGGCCATGAGGCGGGGAGGAACTTCCTCCTGGTCTGTCTCATTATTTGGCCCTGGGGGACTCCTTGAGCAGCGCACTCTGCACACAACTCTTTAAAGTGGCCATCCGGAGTAGGCTGGGGGGTTTTCCCAACTTCCCAGAGACACCCCCATTTTGCAGAAGCTGTCCAGGGAAATCCAGACAAATGGTCAGCCTGGGTCCCCCCATCCCAGAGCATCCAAGCAGCAGAAGAAGAGCCAGCTGATTGCCTGGTAAGGCTCACTGACACGTGGATGTGAGGGGGTTCCATGCTTGGGCTCAGAGGTTGCAATGCTAGCCACAATTTATTGAGAGTAAGCCCCACTTACTTCTGAGTAGACAGGCACAGCCTTGGAGTTCCAGGCTGCATCCTAATCCACACTTACCCTGAAGTAATCCCACTGACTATAATGGAATTTACTCCAGAGTGGAGATCCAGGCAGCATCCTCATCCATCCTTACTTAGGAGTAATCCCAGTAGCCCCATTATAATGGGGCTAGCTTCTGAGAAGAGATGCACAGGCTTGGGGTCTGAGCCTGAAACCCTGTCCATACTTTCCCAGCATGACCATATGTCATAACCAAAAAAGGGGGGAAAGGAACCCCCAAAATGTCAGACACCCAAGAAAAATTTAGGCCATGACAAAATTATTGCTAAAACACTCATATATTCAAAACACATGTAGTCATGTAACACATGAAACACTTTAATGTGGTAAATGTAAGCACGATTAGAATAATCCTAACCACATCTACTCAAAAGTAAGCCCAATTACTTCAACCAGGAAAGTATCTTCAGGATTGTAGTCTATTAATTATTATTAAATTTAAAATTATTTTATTACATATAATTTATTAATTCCAAGAAGGCTCCATGTTGCCAGCTCACAAGAAAAAGGAGTACAATGAAGTTTTTTTCCTGAATACAAAGCTAAAAAAGAGGACAAATCCTGGAAAACTCTACCCCACACTGATAGAATCACACACTGTTGTCCATGGAAGTTCTACAAATGCTTAGCAGTCCCTCTTCCCTGCAATTGATCTTGTCCTTTTTCTGCAGCCACTGTCACAGTTTGGAGGGGTCAGTATCACATGTAAATATGAGGCACCTTCCTAATCAGCAATATGTTATTTTATTACATGTAATTGATTAATTCCAAGAAGGCTACATGCTCACAAGGAAAAGGAGGACAATGAAGTTTTTCCCCACTAAAAAAGAGGACATGTCCTGGAAAAGACCTGTCCTGGACACATGGTCACCCAGTACTTTTCTGGAAGTCCCATTGACTAAACTGGGACACTTCTGAATAGACAGTGTCTATGGTAGCCCTGTATACAAAAATTGCATATACCGGTAGACACTAAGATTGGGTTCCGGCCCTCAGGAGACACATTAATGCTGACTTTGGCCCTCTGTATTAAATGAGTTTGACACCCCTGGACTAGACCACACAGCTCTGATTATTTCTAATTTCTGCAACGGAGCACAGCTCACAGACTCTCCACCTGTCTCTTAGGGATAATGGCATTCAGAATAATGAAATCTCTGGAACCAGAAGCTAAAGCCATTAGAAAAAGAGCCAACTGAAATAAACCTTTAGGCATCTTGAGCAGATGGCATAACTTTTGGTGTGTCAGGTCTCCTTTTTCAGTGCAGGGGTCTCATATCTGAATCCTTAAAGAGCACTACCATGGGAGAGGGTTCAGTGACCCCCCAAAAAATGACAACAGTAGAAATAATGGCCAATCCATTCACAGACAGGAGGCTACCCCAGGGAGCAGCACCATCTTTGTTGACTCACCTCCATTGCTCCTATTTTTCCTAATAACAACAACAACAACAACAACAACAACAACAACAACAACAACAACAACAACAACAACAACAACAACAACAACAACAACAACAACAACAACTAGGCATTTATATACCACTTTTCTGGACATTTTGGATTGCTCCTCAGTCTTTAATCAAAGCGGTTTACATAGGCAGGCAAATTCTAAATCCCCGAAGGGATTTTTACAAACACAGATTGTCTCTATCTTTCAAGAGACACTACATTCAAGATGTTACATTCACAGTCTGGTTACAACACTGGCCCCGATGTCTGAAATGTACTCCCTGGGGAGGACCGCTGAAAGAGGTGGAAAAGAAAAAGACAGAATAGTGGGCCAAAGCCTGAGATGATTTAGCCCTCCATTCCCCTCTCCTCCACATTTTCTCTTCTGATCCACCCATCCTTTTCTTTTCAGGGACTGAAAGCACAAGAAATTGACACACCAGAAATTATAGGGCAAGGGCAATTGGAATAGTACCCCAGGTGCCAGGTGGGCCAGTCCAAGTTGGAGTATATGGGTAAGGAGAAAAGGAGAATGTTACAAGAAGCAATAGGGAATCTCTGGGCAGAGTATATGTTGAGAAGAAACATGCCCCTGTATATAACATATATTTGTGGTAGCCCTGTATACAAAAATTGCATATACCGGTAATTTCTGAGTCTTTAGCAATTAGCCATTGGGATTCCATGCAACCTCCAGGAAACATTTGGGAAGATGGACAGTTCCTTTAACTGCATTTCCTTGATAGACTGAACAGGATCTAGAATCTCCATTACTTCTGGGATTAATTCTTCCTTTTACTCTTTTTTTTTAATTCCATCAGCTCAAGGGGAGTCACTCTGTATGTATTACAGTTCCTCCCCCACACCTCCTTCACCAGAAGCCTACCTCCCAAAACAGAGCCAGCCCTTGATGAGTCAAGTTTTCCGGGTGCCGCCTCCTGCTCTTCCCATCCCTATTCTGCACTTTATTGCACATCTGGATCCAGTTGTGGCTTGTACATTAGGGGCAATGGGATGGTTGCTTCTAAAAGCTAAAGCCGCCAAATGTTTTAAACAAATGAAAAGAGGGAATTTTTTTTTTTAAAGAAAAATCAAGTATGAAGGGACTCACTGCTGTTATTGAATTCATCCATGACAGTTTGAAAGACTGCAGCTGAAATGGAAAGCTTCAGAGAAGACATTTCCATGCAAAAGGCCTAACTGTGGTAAAATTACTTTGGAAGCCAATTCCCAAGAATAAGAATGAGATGATGAACTCTCTCACTGATGGAGAGAACCAGATAGCTTGAACTGTGTCCTTTCTAGTTGTTAATGATCAACTGAATAAATATCCACTGGTATTCATTCTGTTCCTTGACAATTCCCTTGTTCACTTCTGTTTTTCATACAGAACTTTTAGTGTCTGACTTTCAGCCTTCCCAGTTTTCTCTGGGTCTGAAACAAGTATGTGGTTCATGAACCAATTTCTTGAGCATGCAAAGTGTGCAATTGACTGTGGGCAATGGAAACTTTAGACATTGTTTATGTGACATACAGACTAATGGTATTTCAATTTAAATTTCCCACTTTCTTAAGGCTTGGAATATTTTTATTTAGAAAACTCAGTGGATGGATGTTTTTCATGCTTAGAATCTGATGGAATCATCACTAAGGTCAATAAAGCATTTTTTGCCAGGTCATAAGTCAGAGAAGACCAGTTCAACTTGTGCTCCATCTAGCCACATGTTGCTTGATGACCTCCAATTTCTACTACTGATCTGCAAAAGTAGCAGATGCAATGTCAAAATAGCAAACAATAGATGGCTGATTGGTGGAGAAAGATACTAGTGCAGCGACAATCTCAAAAGCCCTGTTTCACCATAATCTTCCATGTGTTCATGTACCAGGAGGGCATGTACCAAGGGAGGAGAACAACATAAGCACACCAGAACCCTGACATTCCCATGATTCATATTTGTCTCCGCAAACATAGATGAGGCTCTGGACTTTCTGGCATATGCACAGATTCCCCTGCCATATGTACAAAAACAAAGAGAACAAATGAGTAGGGCTGAAGATGCACTAGCACAGGACTGTTTATTAAACTGACAGTAGAATCCTAACCCCTGGTTAGGCCACACAATTCCCATTCTGGCCTGAGAATGTCACAAAAGTGCTGTGAAGAAAAGTGTTTCTTCACTCTTCTGGGGATTACACCAATACACAGACATCCACCAGCCTCCCCACACCATCACGGGAACAGGAAGATGGGTGAGTTGTGCTGGCCTAAATTTGTTTGGCTTGCGCCTTCAATTTATTATTATTAAAATATTCTTCCCTGGGTTACTATAAAAGATAAAATGGATATAAAAATATATATCCAACTAAGTACTTTCTAACACATTTACCTTAAAAACACAGCATGAATTATCTATAACATCAACCTGTTAACAATGAGACATTTGACTAAAGATAATTAAACATGTAATAAAACTTTTATGCTATCACTAAAAGGAACATTAGTCAAAATCAATAAAGTATAAACATCAATAAAGTATAAACATGCACTATTGTTTGAAAATGATGACTTGCACTTCAGTAAAATACTCACAACACTTTGAAATATCATAGAAATTCTTAGCCATTCTGTATCTCTAAGTACATTACTCAAACTGAAAACTGATGAAAATTTGCCATCCAATAATTTTAAGAGATTTTTTAGTATTTCTCTCCTACCATTCTTGCAAATCTGCCAAGAAAGGCAGTTGACAGCACTGATATGAAACTAAAGAACACTCAAATATTAACCACATCACTAAAAATGCAAAAAGAAAAAAAATCCATTAAAAAAAAGAAGCAAAAAGCCAACAGTATCTAAAGCCAGCCTAACAACTAATTCCAAACTTTCTTGAAAAGACATGTTTGTATCTGTCACCTGAGAGAGCACAAGGAGGTAGTCAAATGGCATCCCAGCAGGACAGAATTCCATAACATGGGTGCAATAACTGAGAATTGCTGTGTTCCTTGTGGATGCCCACCAACAACAATGGCCTGCCTCAGATTGCAATGACATCTAGGACAGAGTCTTAGAAGATGACTTGAGTTTGCGGAAAGGACCTAACAGGAGAAATCGGTCTTTAAGCACCTAAAACCTAAAGCCATACAGGTGGGTCCATTTCAGCAGATCTGGTATCCACAGATTCAGTTATCCATGGATCCACATACACCTCCCATGTGCCAATAACTTTCTTCTTCTACCAGAATTATGCCCACACTATGGCAGAGTCCACTATTCTAGATCAGAATCACCCAATCCATATTTTTGATGTGACAGTAACAGCCAGTCTGTCACAGTGCCATTATCTTTCCACTGAAGTATTAACTATTTATCTACTCGCACTTGCATGCTTTCAGAATGCTACTGGGACAAGTGATGTCAACTGGGACAGTGATAGGAGCTCACTCCATCATGCAGCATTCAGATCTCAAATTGCCAGCCTTCGCATAGACAGGTGCAGCTTCGTTAACCACTAAGCCACCAAATTCCCCTTTTACATACAGCACCTGGTTTTCCCAGGTGTTCTCCAATCCAAGTACCAACCAGGCTTCACCAGACTTAAACCTCCAAACTCACATAAGATTTGCAATGTTCAGCGCAGCATAGCTGTACATGTACAATTACTATACCTTTGATTTATGTAAAATGTTCAAGTAACCTGCCTGCATACTAGAAGGTGACTAGCTGTAAACAGGAGTTTATGTTTCCTGAACATCTCTCTGTAGCGTGTGATCTGCTCTTTAGTTAAGGAAGATTATTAAAGAAGAAATGTGGGGCAAGTGCTTCTACAAAAAACAAAGGAACAGTAATGAACTCTTGGGGGCACACTATACATAGGAGCATCCCTGATAGCCACTGCTTCTTGAGTCTGGGGGTGCAGAACAATACGCCTGCAGATATGGGGGCCCACCTGTACTGGATTTACATAAACAGTATTCAGAGAAACAAATTTCTTTATTTCCTGCACTCTGTATTCTATGAGACAAAATCATTTCTGTGACTAAGCACAAAGCAACCTTATATTCTTCTGATCAAAAAGATTCAAGGAATTTATCTGTGTTACCTCTTCTTATTATATGTATTAAGAACAGTATGGTTTCTTTGCTGTGTCTACTCCCCACAAATGGCACACAGTTATCATAACTGCTTAGGGAGGTTGGACTGAGAGGATGGATAGATGGATTCATCATTCCACTTGCTGAATCCATTTTATTTCATTCTATTTTATTCTAGGCCAGCAGGAACGAACACCATGGAATGAACTAGCATGTATCAGAAATAACTTGATATATGTTAAATTTGGGCGGTCCTTACCAGAGAACTTAACATGAACAGTATTAGTCCAAGTAAAGTCTTTCCTTATTCACAGCTCCAACTGGCATATAACATGACAGAATATATATACTCCTCTTCCAGACGGTCTTATTTTTTCCTTGTGCATCTTGTTCCTCTTCTCCCAGTGAGCGAAGATGCATGAACACACTGAAACCTTTAGAGGGCAATGCAGAGTTTATCTGCGTTGTAATAGCCTTATGGAAATTGCCAAGTCTCCTAGTTTAGATCAGCCTGCATCCCACTGACTCATTCTTCCAGTTAGCAAGAGAGCTGAAAGTATTATCAGCAGCGACACTGGAAAATAACAGCAAGGGAATAATACAGTTCTCATTCTCAGCTTCTGTGGACGCTAACACAAAAGCCATGCAGAGCCTTAACACGGATAATGTCAATTGAAGCTGAAGCACAGTCATGACACAGAAGTTTGTTCCCATCTTTGAGCAGTGTGTATCTGTGTGTATCAGCATTCTTCATCATGCAAATAAATGATAACTTTTGCTATTGTCAAGAAGTATGTAATTTAAAGATTTCTTTTTCTGTAACATGGAATCCAGTGACCTAGCATTAAAATAGCATGTGTATTAACATAGCCTGCAATATGTGGCAGAAACACATGCATTGTCCATGAATTAAGGTAAAATATTGTGAGAGATAACATGCACATGCACTTACAAAACAAAACAAAGTTGAATGAAGTCCTTTCATAACCTCATCAGAAAATCAATAGACTGTGTAAGCTCCTTCTAGGATCCTGATCTGGAGGTTGGTGCTCTGTGCCTAGATCAGATGACACACTGATGACTCCAGTCTGCACATAAGGTTCCTGATTACCAAAGGAAGAATCAAATCTGAAAATTATGACTGAACAATACAGAAAATTTATTGGGTATGCTAGGGTTAGTAATAACATACAGGTCTCCAAGAACAGGGGTAAATTTTTCACTGTCTTCACATCCTCAAAAGTACTTTTTGTGACTGACCTAAGAAGATTTGAATCCGCAAAAACATCTCACGCTCTCATTTGATACTTTGAGACACTGCTGATCGCTACCAACATAAATATTCCTCTATTTCTGAGAGTTTTTTTATTTTATCACAGACATTTGCCTTTATGGTTTCATAAAAAGTTTAGCTACAACATATTGTGAATTATTACCTCCAATCAGTTCTAGGTTTCCATAGACTACCATGATAAATAGACCAACCAGCAGGCAAAATCAAGAGGCTAAAGAAACTCCTGGAGTAGCTGACAATGAGTTACATAATCTATAAAATTCAGTTTGGGATTGCATTACAGTACTAATTAGAACCATACTGCATAATTAGAATCATATTGCAATTGAACCTACCTACTCCCAAAAACTTTCAGAACAAGAAAGTTGTTACCATTTCAGTGCAACAATGTCGTTTAGTTTTAAATAAAAAATTTTTACTCTCTGGTACTAGATGCAATGAGTCATGGCAGTGCACAATGGTCTGAGTGTTACTTCCATGTGCCTTATAACAGATGAAGTTAGAAAAGGGATGCAAAAGTTTAGGGAGAGGCGTGTGCTCAATTTCTCCCAATGAAAAAACATTCCTGAAATTCTAACAGCCGCTTTCCAGGCTCTGTGGATTGTACTTCCTTGGGAAAATATTATATATAAACTTTATAGCTTCAAAAAAACAAATGGCAAAATCCTGGGTACTAAGAAAGCACAGATTCCCGTTAAAAGATAACTAAAAACATTATCCTATACTCACTTTCCTGAGAATAAGCCCCACTGAACACAGTGGGACTTACTTCCAAGCACACAAGCATGCAAATGCATCAAGCACAACAGCAATCCAGGATTTACAAAATGATCCCTGCACATGTTGCAATTCTCCAAACAGTCAATGACATATACATAGGCTTTTGGATTTGTCTAGTTGTATATGAGAATAACTTTAAAATGGAGCAGCATGCTTGCATGGAAAAATTGCACAAAAATTGCACTGGGAGATGAGACCGAAGAACATCTGCAGTTCTCCAGGCCAGGGATTTAGCTTTCAGTGTGGCTTTATATCATAGTCCATTAGCAAAAGGAACAAAAAAACATGCAAAATAAATGTGTGTGGACAGTTCTTAGTTTGTATAACTAGTGCAGGATGCATAATTCTCCTTCCTGAGGCACACACAAAAAATCAGGATAGGAAGATGCATCACAAGTATTAGTGGTTGCATTTGATCTTGAGCCTCTTGCGCAACCTGCAATCTTGTTAGCATCCTGAGAATCCCAATTACCACAGATTAAACTGGTGCTGAATATACTGTTATGTTAGCAAAAAAGGAAATATTTCCTCAGATCATCTAAGAACAGAATTGATAGCTACAGGCAGCCAAGATAGATGTTGAAGTTACCCCCATTGCTGGATAGCAATAATACACCAGAAATATCCCACCCAAACCCTGTAGGAGGAAAGTGTCTCTTCTGATCCAGACAGTGACACAGAAGGGTACTTTCCAGTTCCCAGCCTCTCCAGAAGCAGGAAAAGTTCCAGTCAAAATAAGCCTACAAGTGGGTGGTATGAAAATGACCAATGTTAATGGTCAGTCTCCCCTGAACTACTGTATAGTAATAGCTGGAGAAAGGGAGGAGTAAAGATGAATTCCCAAATAGGTATAGCCTTTTCTCCTCCTTTTCCATTTATGAAGGACTCTCAGCTGGAACAGATTTGGCGCTGTTGTCAGAAAAAGCAGTATCAATCTAGCAGCTGTTAAAAGTTTGTGTGAAATGTCCTCTGTCCAAGTGTAAAGCAACTCCCCAGCTAACCCCCAAATCCAGAGTAACTACAGGAGCACATAAGAAACTTTACATGTACCCGTAGTTACTGCACCACCTAGTGAAAACCTATGGGAAATTCATATTGGAATCCAGAGTAAGTTGTTCTTACACCGGAGCAAGAACTCCCTGTAGTTACTCTGGATTTTGCCTTTAGTTTGAAAACCCAACTGTTAGGCTCAATTCCAAGTCTAGTATTGAGACTGCAAGGACGCACATGGCCATTCTCTTTCCATTATACCCATAGTTCCCAACTTGCAGAGCAGATACGCAGAAGAAACTGTGGGGTGTTGTGCAACTCACAGAACAGTGGGGTGTTATCCACTGAGACTGTTCAATGGGAGAAAGATGGCCTCAGCAGGACAAACACACTTTTTCTGAACTTCTAATGATCGAAAATAAACTCTTGTAGATGGGCTGCTTCAGTGCTTAGCACCAACAGATGAACTGTAGGGGAAGACAAGCAACAGGGTGGAAAACAGGCACAGCAGCAAGCATTTACAGACTTCACCCATTTCCCATTTCCACTTATCAGACTAGGGGGAAAAATAGTATTCACTCCCATCACCAGACGGATAAAGGCCATCTTGGGAAAGCTTTCTCAAATTAGAAAAGAGTTGCAATTACTGTATGTAGACTTGAAGTAAAAATCAAAACAGAAGAGAGGGCTGAGCTATGTGTGGCTCATTATTTCTGAGAATCAGTCAGGTTTGGAAACTTGAGTCAGGTGCCTCAAGTGGCAAAAACATGCATTTCACTGACTTGAGGACATACAAGTCACCCATGTTGATGACACCAATGACAACTCAAGTCAATAAGACCACTAACGTGAAAATTAGGTGTGAAGATAGTGCATCAAATCCATGAATCTGGGTGCCTTTAAAAGGTTATGAAAAAGAACTAGTGATCTCATAGAAGACACATATGGAAGATCAGGCAAGTAGTAAAGCTATTACAGCCAGGAGGCAGGGAAAAATTAGTGTACATATTGTTTTTGCAATGAGCAGGATGTGGGGGGGGGAGTGATGGAGGAGCAGTCTCTTGTCCATCTCTGAAGGAACTGACAATCACTGGACAAAGGATGGCCGGAAGGAAGAGACAAGGAATGGGTACAGAGGAGTAGTTGGAGAAGCCCACAGAGTAGGAAAAGGAGGAGGTGGAGCAGTCAGAGGGAGGCAACTCATAGTGATCATGGAGAAACTCATGGTTCCAGCAGGATCACTGAATGATCAGCTGCAATGGGACTACTTATGAGTAGAGCTGCAAAGGATTGGATTGTGCTAGTAACAGCTGCTGCATGTAACCCTCCTCTTGCTCATCACTTATGTACTCTCTTGCTGTCTTCCTGCCCCTCCACCTTGCCTGGTACCTTTAAATCCATGCTCTGGAATGCCTGGCTGGTGCTCCTTCAGGAATCATGATGTGATGGCAGGGTTTTTGGTGGAGTTTGTATGGAACTGATCACTGCTAAATTAACTTAAATAACATCAGCACAGCTTTTGTCTACATAAAAGGTGGTTGATTTTTTTTCACAGAATTGCATTTGCTTCACAAGACACTGGCCCAAGACAGAATGATGCAGGAAGTTCCAGAGAGTGTCATAGTGGGTGTGCGCTGAGACTGGTGCACAAGTCAAGTCAAAGAGGTGGGAGCGAGTCTAGACTCGCGTCTCACACAGTGAGTCAGCACATCCCTGGAAAGAGACCAGGCAGGTAAGAAAGAATTTGTGAAACGTCTGATTAAACAATATAAAACAGAAGCAAAATGGGGAGAGGATGCAGCAAATTACAAGAATATATGAAAAAGAGAAAGGGGATCTGTTACGATCAAGGGATTCTGTTACGGACTTTTCAGAAATAGACAAACTACAAAGAAAAATCAACAGGAAACCTTATGAAGAACTGGAAACCAATTATTGACATTTTGCATGAAAGACAGAATAATGAATTGAATAATGAATAATGGAAAAAAAGGATTCCTGGTTCCTTGGGAAAGGGAATCAAGAAATTTAACAGCAGCGAAGATTATTAGGTAAGATTATCCTAGAGAGAATTAGCATGACCGTGCAAGGCATGAATCTGAGAGACGGAATCTATTTATAACATTTCACTGTCATAGTAACCGACACAAGGTTGGGCAGTTTTAGGCCTTTCTTCCAACAAAGTGTCTGCCCAAGTACATTTTAGCCCTTGCATAATACTCACATATGATAATTATTAATGCCAGAAGATCTTATCATAGCTGCACATAACATACAGGATAAACAAATAGCTTTGAGAAGGTATGTTAGGAGGAGAAACACTGGTATTTTTCATCATTAAAAAAAATCTGGATAGAGAGGCAATCCATAAAGTGAAAGACAGATGTAAGAGGTGAACATAGCACAATTTAGTACCACCTAAAACTGAACTGGCAACAAGAATTCCACAAGGACTTCACAATCTGCAGAAGGAAATCATAACAATCTAGTAACTTCACAGGTTCTTTAAACATATCTGCAAAGAGGGAAACAGTGAACAGGCCCAGCCTTATTGTCCAGGTAACAAGGTAGCACGTTCTCCAGATTTCTTGCAACGCAAAAATATAAATGTTTTGGAGTTCCATAACTATTCCATCTTTGGTTAATAGCAATACAAAAGCAGCACAGGTACTTACAGCCATTTCTTTCTCCCCCCCCCCCCCACTCTAAACTTGAGCAGTGGCACAGGTCAAGGGGAAAATCCTAAATTGCCCATTAACCCAACAGGCACCAAGATTGGCCCATGTTTGCTGGGATCCATTAAAAGCAACTGTTGTCCTCGGAACACAATGTTCAGGCTCAACTAAGACTTGGCTTCCAGGCGACTCTGGCTACTATCCAACAGTCTGTTTAATAATGTACAAATGGCCATTAACTTGAGATTTCTGGGGGAAAAACATATAGCTAGTAAAAACAAGCAGCTTGAGCTCAGCAACAGATAGGCGGGGCAGGTACCCTGTTGCTCCAAATTGGCAAAGTGAGGCACAAGAGAAAGATCCCAGAAAAACAGCCTGAAGTGGAGTACGAGAATTTACTGCAGCTGCAGGCAACACAAAGGTTGCAATCCTAACTTCACTTTCCTGGGAGTAAGACCCATTGAACACAGTGGGGCTTACTTTTGAGTAGACATGGTTAGGATTGTGCACAAAGTCTTTCAAACTTTTTGCGTGTACCATTCAAGAGTAAAAATAAAGATTATCAGCAAAAAATAACTAATATTTTGTCAGTATTTTACAAAATATTTGAACAGTTTACATGTAGAAAACAGTACCATGTGGAAAGACAAGCTACAAAATACAAAGGCACAGAAGATGTAGGAGAAGATGTAGGAGAAGATGCAGGGGAAGTAGTTCCCTAAAGCAGGGGTCTCCAAATCCTGACCCGGGGAGGGCAGATGTGGCCCTCAGTGAGTTTCAATGTGGCCCCCGGCAAGACCCCTCTAAGCTTGCCCTTGGGCAAGCTTGTAATTTACTCCTATACATTCTCATATGTAAATTTATGTAACTTTATTCAAATTTGTATTGTAAATTAAGTTTTCTAGCCTCCAACACAGTGTCAGAGAGATGATGTGGCCCTTCTGCCAAAAGGTTTGGAGACCCTGGCCTAAAGCAAGGCATGCCACATATGCATGCAGACATGAAAGGTCATGTGTCCTTTCTGTGTCCATTCTGACTGAAAGGACAGAAACTGAACACAATGATATCCATGCAAATATTAGAAATCCTTCTTTGTGAAAAGCTAGAGGAGATCCTGAGAGAGAAGATGTTTCTTATGCATCCTTTCCAGTCATACAAATGCATACAAATCACCTGCATTGACTACCTGGAGGAATGGTTCCCAAATTTTTAGCAACCAGACATTTTTTAAATGTCCACAAGATGCTTGATAAAGAAGAAGTATATTCACAGGTTTTCAATAAGCTAGGCATAAGAATCTAAGGCTGCAATCCTAAACTTCAGTTAGGCCAGCCCAAGCCCCAGCATTGTGCACTGGCCTAACTTCCCAGGAGTGGCACTTTTGCAAAACCTCCAGGCCATTCCAGGAACTGTGCCAGGACTGATGCTGGCATAACCAAGGATTAAGACTGTGCTGTCAGTCTGTGTTCTCTCTCTCCCACCTCATGTTCTCACTGTGTTCTTAAACTTTGCCTTTCAAGATGGTGGCAGATGTTCAAAAGGTGCATCCAAAATGGTGATGCCCAGCTTTTCAAGGTACAAGCTCTCCACAACCACCTGAAAATTGAATTGTGGCTCTCATAATTCCACAGGTCAGGTATAAATGTTTAGATGGTCTCCTGAGACAGGGCATAATCTACTACCAAAACGTCAGAGCTACTGAAGCTATTGAAATTTCTGAAGCAACACATACCCTACAATCCAGAGTAACTACGGGAGCACGTAAGAGACTTTACGTGCACCCGTAGTTACTGCACCACCCAGTGAAAACCTATGGGAAATTCATATTGCAATCCAGAGCAAATTGTTCTTACACCGGAGCAAGGACTCCCCATAGTTACTCAGGATTGAGCCCTTAAGCCTCATTGCTTCCCTGCACATGGCTCCTTCTTCCACATGGTATTTTGAATTTAAAGCAGGAAATGTGAAGCGCACCAAAATCACACCCAGCATGCTCTACATTTCCTCCTTTGTTTTAAAGAGACTGTGTAGACCAAAGTGCAATCTTGCTCTCTTACATATTTATTTAAAACAGCTGTTGATTTGGCAAAAAAATGGAAAGAAGTTGTTATCAGCAGAAGTCTAAGGTTTAAGGTTCTTCCAAAAACAAATTGCACAGCCGGCTAAAGCTTAGCTAGCAAATGCTACCATGCTCTTTGTGTAGAACAGTCATTGTATCATATGCTGAGGCCTGAGTTCCTTGCCTTCCCCTCCTTCCATCTCTCACCTGCGACTGGATAAAAGACTTTCTGATGGACCAGCCACAAACAGCAAGGGTCGGGTCTTTTGTATTCTCTTTCCTGAAGGCTCTCCAGGGTTGTGCACTTAGTCCCTATCTGTACTCATTGTACTCACATGACTGTGTATCCTCTGACCCATCTCATGTGATTATTAAATTCACAGTGTACCATCATATTGGGCCTTATTTCAGGTCAGCATACAGGGGTGAGGTTCAAAATTTATGCACATGGTGCTTAGAAAATAATCTGCACCTGGTGAGATGGTGATAGACTTCCAGAAAAAGAGAAGAACATGCCCCACTTTACATAGAGGGGGGCTGTGTGGAAAGGGTTTCCTACTTCAAATTTCTGGGAGTCCATCTTAGTGAAGATCTCACCTGTAAAAATAATAATATCCAGGTGGTCAGAAAAGCTCAGCAAACACTCCATTTCTTCAGGGTCTTGGCAAAAAAAACACAAGGTAGAACAAAAACTGATGACCTCCTTCTACTGGTCCGTAATAGAAAGCGTCCTTGCTTATTGCATCATAACATGGTATGCTGGCCTGACAGATAGAAAGACATTACAAAGGGTAATAAACACAGCACGAAACATCACAGGCTGTCCCTGACATCATTGGACGAAATCGCCAGGACTTGCTGTCTCAATAGAGTGAGGAAAATTCTCAGGGATGATTCATATCTAGGTCAGCACTTCTTTACTCTCCTACCAACGGGCAGGAGATACCGAAGAACAGCCAGTCGTACGAACAGGCTAAAGAACAGCTTTTATCCGTGGGCTGTCAGACTCCTGAATGCAACATATCACAACTATGTAGTATGACAGACCTGCAGGGTCAGCACAACATGCAATATGTTCACATTGAGTGATATAATGTAATGTTATTGTGTATTTGTTAGTATGATTACTGGGTTGGGCTTTTTTTAAAGAAGTGTTGGGGGGTGCATTCAGGGAGGCTCAGTCAATCTCATTGTACACATGTTATGAATTGACCATAAAGAATTTATTTATTTTATTTAAAGACATCCCTAACTGAATACCTCGGCCCCGTCCCCACTCCACGGCCACCAAAATTTTGCAATGCACGTGTATTTGGTGTAAAAAGAGATAATGGTGGGGGGCACTGAGCTTCATGTGCAACTGCTTGCTCAGTCCAGCTTTTCAAAGCTAGTTTTCAATGGCAAGATTTTTGAACAAAAACACATGGAAGGGGCTATAAATGGAATTAAAATACTGTAGTGATATGAGCAGTTTACTGAAACATCTCTCTCCCTGTCATAGTTGTACTATGTTTCACTCTCTGCCAGCATACTATTAATTTTTTAAAAACTACTTCCTGTCCCCATTGGGCCTCCTTGCACCAACGCATATATCTACCATGGCCATAGCTAATCCTGAATGAGGAACAACTCTTAAATAGGGACATAAAAGTGGCTGAGAGGACAGTTCCACTGAGATTCCCAAGATGGCTTCAGAGCATCTCCATTCAGGACATGCATTCTAACATAAGAGGAGCCTCCACTGGATCAGGCCAAAGGCTCTTCTAGTCCAGCTTCCTGTATCTCACAATGGCCCACCAGATACTCCAGGGAGCACACAAGACTTCTGCATCCAGGTGCCCCCCTGGATCTGGCATTTTGAGGTTGTCCACCTCTGCATCTTCCTATGTACATATATGCACACACCCCTAATGGCTCATACCCTGTGATGGTCCTTTCCTCTAGGAATTTGTCCAATCCCTCCTTAAAGGCGTTGAAGCAAGATGCCATCACAACATCTGGTGGCAGGAAGTTCCACAGATCAACTACATGCTGGGGAAAGAAATACAGTATTTTCTTTTGTCTGTCCTAACTATCCAAACATTCAATTTTAGTGGATGCCTCCAAGTTCTGGTGTTACTAGAAATGGAAGAGAGAATCTATCCACTCTGTCCATTCCTTCTAGTTTTTTTTAAAAGCATGTAGTATCCCACTATATTAATTTCTATTTGATTCTCCTTGAGCAATAATGTTCTGACCCCAGCCAAGATTGACACAAGCTCCTTTCAGGTTTCTACCAGTCTGGCCTTGACTTTCTAAGGAATCCCTACCTTGCCTTCCCAGTCTCAAAGCCTTGTTAGATACATAAGAGTGAAACTTTCTTCTTTTCAAGCTGTGCCTTTAAAAGCATCCCCTATAGCACCCCTTCCCACAATCAACTCACAAATGCTTTTTCTCAGCCATTTCGAAGGAAACACCAAATCTGCTGTGCTTTATTATCACAAGGTCTAAAGGAACATACTTCAGGAAAATCCACATTAAAGCCAAGATGTTCTGGATTTGTGCTGCTTACCACACCGATTAAGTCACAGAGGATTTTACCATTTGATATTCTCATCTGATAGGATCTTCTTGCTGTGCGTGCCTCTGTGAAAACAAGCTCAAAATAAAGGGCAGTTTGGACTCAGAGTTTCCCCATACTACCAGAAATTTGAATTTGATCCTGAGCTGAAGCAGAAAGCATGTGGATTTTGCAAAATCTCTCACCCTTATTAGTCCCAAATGGCCTGGAAATTACATGGACAACCACAGCTTCTATCGGTAACCAGAGACTGCAAAATCATTCCCGGCCTCTATTTTCAGCTATTACAGCTGGGTATAATCTCTGATTTTGGACAGAAAATACAAGACTTTGACACTGATGAAAGAACAAATGATGCCAAATAAGGAAGGCAGGAAATAAGCAGGACTTAATTTGAACCAGGGTTGAAACCAGTGAGCTCCCATCTATGGAATCTAACCTCAGTGACAATGGCATAGTGGTAAAATTTGAAGCGCATGAGTTCATAATCACACACAT
This sequence comes from Cryptoblepharus egeriae, assembly GCA_030015325.1. Classification (NCBI taxonomy): domain Eukaryota; kingdom Metazoa; phylum Chordata; class Lepidosauria; order Squamata; family Scincidae; genus Cryptoblepharus; species Cryptoblepharus egeriae. Next base: position 60,699,072 of record JAREYC010000001.1, on the reverse strand, counting down.
TCACTTCCCATTGTCATGCCCTATTAATACTACACAACACTAACAAAATCAACTTTATGGAGTGTTTTCTTTTCCACATTCCTATTTTGACATAGACAGGTATAACCTAATTAGCAGTGGATTTTTCACCCACGGTTTTACCTCAACACGAATTAGGTTGGCCCATTAAAATAAAAGATAAATGTCCCTTTGGGTTTTAAAAATAGCCTGCTTGCTATGGTAACATGACAGGCTGAGAGTCAATCTCTTTACCCATCTTCAGGACTTTGAACAACTTGCAGCACAATCCAGAGTAACTACAGGAGCTCTTGTGTCAACACAAGAAAAATTTACTCTGGATTGCTTTATGCATTTCCCATAGGTTTCTCATAGGCGGCACCATAACAACGTCAACATAAATGTCTCTTATGCTGACGCAAGAGCTCCCATAGTTATTCTAGATTGTGCTGTTAGTATCAGCTCAGAGGCAGACCCCTCTCTTCCCTAAAACAATTCGTAAGTGATTATCACTTTGAATTCTTTTGCTGCTCCAGGTGGGGGATTGTCTGCCTGCCACTTTACCATGATAAGAAGGCTTTTTTAACTGTTGCATGAAGGAACTTTAATCTTTTAATCAATTTCATTGAATGCAATTTTGGATGCCAGGTCTCAACTTGTGTACTTCATTTAAACATCTAGTTGCAATTCACCCCAAGAGTTCGGGATGAAGTTAAAACAAATGCATAAACATTGAAAAATGAGATTTTTAAAAAATCTCAAAGATTAAAAATATGTGTTGAAGTGCGAGCCTCGCAAAGTTTACTCAAAAGAAAGTTTCATTTTCTTCTAAGGAGCTTCAACTAGATAAATTTGTTCGGTATTCCATTGCCGTGAATTATTGTCTGGGTTTTCTGGCCATTTAAAGAGTTGGAGTTGAATGCCTAATGTTTCACCACACATTTTAGATGGCATCCTCAGAGGCAGAAGGAGTAACAAAGCAAAAAAGGAATCTTGAGAGCTACAAAGCAGCAATCATCTTAAATAGTCCCAGCTGTTTGGGGAGTCAATAAGCAGTTCATTAACTTTGCTGTATTCATTTTAAAGGAAGCGTGTCTACAATGAAGTTTCTTCCCCTTGTTTGCTACGTATTTCACTTTGCCACATTTGCTTTTTTATGGATGTTCTTTGAAGTAATGGGTGCCAGAACTTGTTCAAAGTTACTGCTTCTTCTTTCCGGTTGATGTTTGTTTGTATATTTCAGTTGCTTCTAGTTGGAGTCCCTGGTGGTCTCTGGTGGTTGAAGTCTCTGGTGGTAATGTACAGAAATAGATAGATAGTGAATAAATAGTGCAGCTCACAAGCACTGAACACTCCCTTTTGGATATTAAGCACAAGAACAGCCACACAGAGCTCAATTGTTTTCACTGGAGTCATGAAGTCATTCAGCAACATATGACAAATTTATTGTTGCATACAACCATTTATAAGAAAGAATCATTGGTAGTTTCTTACGTTAAATATTATTCTGGAATTGTTTTTTTTCATTGAAAATTGAGATATTAAATGCTGTCAATGGAAGAAAAAAGAAGTTAAGGGAGATATATGCATATCTATGAGCTATGAGCCCCCTCCCTTCATAGCGCTCCATTCTTGAGCCATGAAAACAAAGACATTTGTTTCATTGACCTCTTCAAATCCTCTAACATGTGAGCATCCCTGATGGTCCCAGAAGGGAAAGGCACAGGGGCAGAGTTCACCTCTTCCCATGCTCTTTCCATCCTGGAATCTGGGAAGCAACGAATCTCAAGTGGCAGATGGATGCAGACCAATGAAAGAAGCATCTTCACTGTCATGCTCAATTCTAACTTCTCTCTTTTGCCAAACTCTAGAAGTCAAACATCCAAAGAGAAAACCCACATGGGGTGGAAAGGAAACCTTTTGAAGCAAATTCCAGCTGTTGAATTTTCACTTCCAGGTTAATAGATTAATCATTGAAAATTGGCTGAAAATTGGCTGTAGCAGGGGAAGAACTTTGCCTATTCACATACCAAAACAGATTTATACCAAAGAAGATTTTGTTACAGCACTCAATCTTAAAACAGCAGCTAGTCTTTTGAGCTACAATTCACTGCCCAACACGTGTTTTGGTGCTGAGGTTTTTTGAGCTGATTCTATATATTTTTGGTGTACTGATTTCAACTATAACAGTAATTTTCACCTATCAGCTCTAGTTTTTGAGATATAAACATCATGGCACCCTATGGCAAATTAGAATTCTGACTGACAGACACGTAGACACTCATTAGCATTGTATCTCAAAAAAGTATAGCTAATAAAGAAAAAACTATTTATATATTTGGAATAAGCACACCCAATATACCAAAAATCAGTTCTAACATTCTAGGCACCAAACAAAAAAATTTCTTTTGTTGGCCTGTGTAATGGCCTGTGTAATGTTGTGTAATCCATCAACACTTTCTAGGACTCAACTGAGTCTAGGGCAGTGGTATTGGGACCACTGTGGGGGATGGGACCCCCTTATTTGCGTGAGGGATCCACCTTCTTGAATCTGGCACTGGGTGTCTTAGTGGCAGATACCAAGATGGTGGCACCCAGCATTTTCCATGAGCAGCACAAAATGTCCTCCTTCTCAAAGGTAGACGCAAAGGTAGACACAACTTCTTTTCACACATTATTACAACAAAAACCATCATGCAGTTACTAAACATAGGTTTAATTGTATGAGCAGACAAGATAGAGCCATCTACTGATATACATCGTAACAAAGAATTGCCTATTTAAACTGGAGAAGAACTGGTATTTGTTTTTGTTTGGGTTTTTTCCTTATTTTCAAGAAAAGTTGGTAAAAGTTGTTTAAGGAATTGGCTTTCGTGAGCTTTGTTTTTGGTATTAAAAAAAAGATGCATTTTCAATGTGATGAATTTTTTGTTAACCAAGTAAGCAAGTAATTAAGCATATCTGTGAACTATTTCCACCCTAAAATGCAGCACATCTGCATGGGGCGGGGCAGAGGGATGCTGACAACAGAATTGTAGCCAACAGTAGAAGTCTCTGCGCAATGCAATACATCATACAATAACCAGCTTCTGCATTTCCAAAGCAGATAAAATTGCTTTTGCAGCACTAATTTAGTAGCTTGATCTGCAGCCTTTGAACTTTGGGCCATGGAATCTAAAGTGGCAGGATAACTCATTCCAATCTTCTCTTCCTTTCCCTGAAAAATCATATCAAAATCAAAAATTTTCCACTAGCTCAGGGGTCTCCAAACCCCAGCCCTGTGGCCAGATGCAGCCCTCAGCAAGCCTCAAGATCCCTCTATCCAGCGCCTGGGCAAGCCCTGTAATCCACTCCAATACATTCTTATATGTAAATTTATGTAAATTTATTCAAATTTGAAATGTAAAAGTTTTTTTTGGCCCTGATGCAGTGTCAGAGAGATGATGTGGCCCTCCTGCCAAAATGTTAGGAGACCCCTGCTCTACCTGAAGAACTGAATCTCCATAGAACAATCTGATTCCAGGAGGAAGTCTCCAGGTCTTCAAGTGGTGATGGTTCTCAAGCATTTCTTGATAGTGGTTCTCATGGAAGTGATTCTCAAGCATTTCAGCTCAGGACCCCCTTTTGAAAATGACAATCTTTCCAGGACCCCCTCAAAAGTGATGTCATGGCTGAATGTGCCATCAAACAGGAAGTGACATCACTGTGATGCCAGAACTCCTCCATGTCTACTCAAAAGTAAGTCCCATTGTGTTCAATGAGATTTACTTCCAGGAAAGCAACCTGAGTGCCCCATTTCAAGGTGGTGGTGCTCAGTGCCAGATATGAAGATGACAGCACCCTTGCGACCTCCCTGAAATGAAGTTGTGTCTCCCACTTTGAGAATCACTGCTCTGTGGCACCTTCATTAGAGAGGGGTGATTACTGAAAGCTCCTCTTAGTACTGTGTTTTTGTTTTTTGTTTTGGTCTGTCCTTGGGGATCAAAGTAGCTTTTGAACTTTAAAGTGTTGCAAGCAGCAAACTGGTTAGGAATGAAACAAGTTGTGTAGGAAAAGGAGCTTTTTCTCAAAAGTCTCAAACAAAGGAGAATGCAAAATGGAGGAGGTAAGACAACCCCTCCACCCTCTGCCCAAGAGCTGACTGCTCCAGGCTCCGCACATCCAGTAGACGAAGGCAGTTTCCTAGCAGGCAATACTCTCGTAACCATGCTGACCCTTGGGACCAAACCTCTGTTGGCTCCAAGGACAGCCTTACATGGGCATTCTTAGTTCCTAATGCTTCCCAGATGATGGGGCTGTGTGTTACAAAGCTAGCACCATTTCATCTTTCTTTCCCTTTTTCTGATTTTCTGCAGGATCAGATCCTGACTGATTGTCCCCAAAGCCTGCATCAGGCTTATTGTCATCTGGTTCTTTCTTGTCCTTCCAAGTCAGTTACTAAAGCACAGATGCCATGATCCTGCCACGGCCTTCTTTTGCATTTGTTTCATTTTTTAAAAAAATTCATTTGTACCGTGTGATTTGATTCTCAGCTAACAGGAAATATTCAACAAAATCTGCTAGAGTGAACACAACAGCACACATTTCTCTTCCAAGCTTATTGCCACAAAGTGTTGTTTCTTCCTGCCAGGATCAAACACAATTTTGCTGAATGGCAAGGATTTTAAACTTCTGCCCACTTCCCCGTATGCTTCTCTTTCCACCTGGCTGAATCTTCTGTTCTGGTGAAGGGGCACCAACCAAGGCAGATTCTTTCCACAAACACAAGGCAACAGATACAAGCAGGACTGGAAACTGCAAACCACTGGGAACAATCTAAACTGGGAGAGGAACAGCAATCTCAAACTCCAGATGTCCCAAGCAGGAAAAATGGCCTGAGACAAAACATGAAAGGTCTCTATTGTTTACTAGTGATAAATGGAAACCAGGACAAAGCATTTAAAGAAGCCTTGTTCTACTTCCCACAATTTCAACACCCCTCATATTCAAAGGTAAAGGTACACTGCAAAGAGCTACAAGAAATTTTAGCAGCATCAGCTGGTACGCAACTGAGAAGCAGCTGGCAAAGACATCCTGTGAGTGCGCAATGAACTGTCTGGCAATGAATGGTCTGTAGCTTATTCCTACTGCTTGTTGTCTTTATTTTGCTGCTGGTTTTACAGTCCACACAACTGAAAATAAGCAAGAAGGTGTCTAGTTTTAAGGATCACAACAGACTACTATGATTGGCCCATCCTGCTCCTGTATCAGTTTCATAACTGAATACTAGCAACCCTGACACAGGTACAAAATGATAATTCAATGTTGTTTTGGAGATGCAAAAAGTATATGCAAATGCACACACACATGCACATATAAGTGCATGAATAAAACACATGATAAGTGCAGAGATGGCTTTACACAGTGGGGGGGGGGGCACAATCCACCAACAAGATGCACTTTGCAAACCTCACTGAATTCAGCAGGTTGCCCAAGAACCTATATATGATAATACAGAGGACAGCCTTTTCAGATTTTCCACCTCTATTACCTCGGCCAGTGCTGCATAAATAGACCCATGAGAATTGCTGCTGTCCAAGACTCATAAGCATTTATTTACCATGTATTTTCAGGGGGGAAAAAAACATTCATCCTTAGATACTCCTTCCAGAGAAGACCAGATTGACCTCTAGTAGAAATGCAGGGAGGGGTCTTTGGCTGCAACATAGGAAATACTGTATTTAATTCTGTGACAGGAACTCCTCCCAGGAATGGGAAACACCTGTACCCCAGATCATTATGATTCAGCAGCATCTTTTCCATGGGCTAAGATTGCAATTACTAAAGATGGTTGTTTGCTATGTTGCATATCATGTTATTCATAAATTTGGGGGTGAGTGGAGGCAGAGGCACATTGAAAACTAAAAGGCATACTATATTTATCAAAGTAGCCTTTTGGCTAAATAGTAGCTAAGTGAAGAACACAAGGAAAAAAACAAGATTATATGATGGGCATGGAATGGGGGAGGGAGGACACTGCACATAGGTTTAGATATTTCAGTAATAAAAATCAGCATTCATTGGAAAACTTTCAAAAGACTTCCTCCTATATTTCATTTAAATTTCTCAAACACAATAAGAGAGCAATTAAGAAATAAATGTTTAAATTACATTGTTTCTTTTATTCTAAAGAGGTTCATCCTAAAGATGAATGGGTATTAGAACAAGTCTGAAACTAATAAATGGGTTACAGAGTCACGTATGGGAGTGGGAACTGCTTGCCATATACTCCCTTGGCAATGGAACTTGTTCACAACAGGCCCAGAAGCAAGCCAGACAGCCCCCAAACATGGGATCTACACATTTCAACGGGGTTATAGCAGGAACAATATTCCCTCTGTTGGATCATGCTCTGCCCACATGTTTATGCAGCTGAGGGTCTGCTCCATTACCTGTTTATACTAGCATTTGCCTGACGATTTCTCTTTCCCCACCCTGCTGCCCCTTAATCCTTCTCCTTGCCAACATTTTGCTCAATTATAATCCCCCCGCCTTGTAGTTTCAAATGGATCAAGTGTGCTAATCCTTAACTCAACATACACATGCACTTTATCGTGCTTCAAAGACGCCTTTCACCTTGGGACCCCAAGGGCAATGACATCACACCAAGGAATTGCTGGTGTATGCCATTAAACAGGGGGACATTTATGAGGCAATAAAGTGATCATCTATGGGTTTTCAGAGCACCATCTTTGACAAATAAGAATATGCTGCTGGTACATTGGGCAACAGGGATCTGTACCGAGTGGTGGGTCAGAGCACAACTAGCAAACTGTTCTAAGCAAGTGTTTTTCAAATTGTGGGTTGAGGCCCATTAGGTGGGTCGTGAACCAATTTCAGGTAGGACCCCATTCATTTCAGTGTAGTGGCGGGCCATGATTGAGTGATTGATGTTTCTGGTGACATAGGCACACTGGATCTCAGCAAGACGTGACCAGAGCGATGGCAATTCCACTCCTTTACATCCTGGTCCATGCCATATCATAGAGGAAGAATTTTAGTTTATTAGATCAACACTAGAGCCTTTTCTGTACTTCACTTCAACTTCCAGATATGCGCTTCAACTTCCAGAGCCCTTGCAGTTTAAAACAGCAAATGTTTCCCAGATATTCCCTGGAATTCCATCAGCACCAGTAGAATTGCTTACATAGCATGAAGATGGCACAAGTTGTAGCATATTTTGAAGACACCAATGGAGATCATCATGGGTTACTAGCAATGAGGGGTGTGTTTAGAGGTGGACAACCTCAAAATGCCAGATGCAGTGGGGAGCACCTGGATGTGCTCCCTGAGGCATCTGGTGGGCCGCTATGTGATACAGAAAGCTGGACTAGATGGGCCTTTGACCTGATGCAGTGGAGGCTCTTCTTATGTTCTTATCAGATACATAAACAAGAGAATTAACACCAATGTGCTCTGGCAATAAGGTCAGATATTCAGAATTGCCTTTTCAAGCTATCAGAATGGTGTCTGCATATCTAGTGCCACTGACAGGTCAACAGCACTTTAACAGTAAGCAATGAGGCTGCAAAAGTGACAGTTGTGCAAAAGGCACAACTTTGCTTGCTGACCTGGATTGCCATCACTGCCACAACAACCCAATCTATTCACAGAATATCAGAGGGAGAATTTTTTCCAATGAGAGCTGTCAGAGTAGACCATCCCTCCCCAAAAGGGGATTGTATATCATGATATCTCCTGGACCAGAATTCTAGTTACTAGGGAGGCCAATGATGCTTAAATCAAGTCCCGCTAAAGAGAGGAAGCAAGGAACAGACACTGCTGGCCACATGATTGTTAAAAATCAAGCTGTTGCTAATGTCAAGAAAAAAGAGCAAAAGACCAAGATGTCCTACAAGTGCACAAGAAATAGAGGCTCTGGGAAACTGCAAAAAAGGGAAGAAGGTAGAGAGTGAAGCTTTAAGACAGACACACACATACACACTGTATCAGAGACACATGGAATAAAAAGAGCACTGCCTTGTAACTGTCACTCATGTGCATCATTTGATAAGCATGGCACCACATTTGAACAGGTTGTAAGCTGTGGAATTTGTTATCATGCAATGTGACACTCGCCACTACCTTCGACAGCTTTTAAAAGATGTTGATCAACTTCATGAAGGACAGGTCTTTCAGTAGCAACCTTCGCCTTGATGGTGATGTGTGACATTCAGTTTCAATTGCAGTAACATGCCTCTTAACACCACTTGCAGGGAGCAACGGCAAAAGAGATGTATGCTTTTGTGAGCTTCCTAAAAGAAGCTGGTGGGCCACTGGAAGCAGGATACTATACTTGATGGACTTTTGGCTTGAAGCCATCAAGGCTTCACAGGGTATCAACATTTAAACCACATTAAATGCTATACACTTAAACCAACTATAAATTTAACAGTCATGGCTTTCCCAACTCAAGCAATCTTGGAAATCTGAAATGTTCTCTGCTCAAACTGGGAGAAATTACAATCTAAGAAAACTACAGATTCCCAGATTATTTCGAGAAAGCAAAGAATCTGCATGCTTTAAAAACTTTTTATAGTCACCTTTTTTCTTGTTTTTTATCACATGCCACAATCAGTTGAAATTCTGTGTGATTTCCAGAGACATCTAGTGGTTAATTAATACATTGCAGGTAAATGGAGGCTACAAAATCCATTAAGAGCTAGTTATCATCTCTGCTTCAGTTTCAGAAATTGTACATTATGGTGAGAGGAGAGGGGACTAAGGACACTAGATAAGGAAGGCAACTGACAGTGGCTGAATCTACTGTAACTGGACACAACATTTCCAATTCCATCACTTCCTACCATTGCATCCCATGAAGTAGTTCTGACCAATGCAGGCTAATGCCAAAATAAATGTACACCACAATCCAGAGAAGAAGGCCACCCTAGTAGCATAGCAAGTGTGGGACAAAGGTGACATACCCATGGGATGGATAGGCATGTCGTCTGAGCACCCACAGAGCTCACTGGTGGCGGCTGAGTACTTCAGTCAGGGGTGTTGTCCAATGTTCAGGGTGACTTCCACCCCAAGCAGTATGTGCTCTGGCAACACTACCAGGCTCCACTGAGTTCAACTAGATATACTCCCAGGTAAATGTGTGCAGAATAGCAGCCCCACTCTTTAAGGTATTCCAAACCTCTTTCTGTTTTTTTAACTAGACTGTCACATTGTCACCCTATCTCCTTCTTCTGACCACCCCCTTCGATTCAGGTTATAGATCCATCCCAGTAAGCAGAGCTTGTCAGTCCTGTCACTGATGCCAAGCCATTTCTTTCCTTTCTCTTTGCACAGGGCACTGATAACAAGAGACCCTTACTACATCAGCTTCTTTCAAGTAATACTTTTAGGTCCTAGAGTTGTGATGGGAACTTCAATGAAATTGAAGGGAGTTGCAGGCAAACTCCACACTGGTGGTCTGCTGCCTCCTGGTCTCCTATTCTTGACATTGCTGTATAGGTGTTTCACAAAGCATCAGAGAACTTCAGGCTGGGAAAGTAGTATGGGAAAGGGGGGTATCTGAAGTTGACCTTTGTAGAACTGCTTCTGTACTACAAGGACAGTGCAATACTGTTTGAAAACCATTCAGCACCTTCCAGCCAAGACCCCTCTTTCCAAGCTGCTACCATCAACTCTAGCTTCCTCAGCTGGGATGCATCAAAGAAACAACAGCATTTTCCTCTTCAGTGCTACAGCCATTTACAATTGAAAGATGCAACACTAGATGAGACATACGTCCACAGCCAACTGGGGAGCTGTGGCACCACTGAAAGATGTATTGGGTATCTGATCTTTTTTGAAGGATCAAACAAATCTATGAAACAATGTTCTTGGACATAAGGTTAGCAGGGGTGAGTGGCTGTCTGGACATGCAAGAAGTTGCCCTCTTTTAGATTCAAAAGGTGACAAATAAACTATCTAGAATGGGTTTTCCCATCATAGTGAGCTGTTCCAAGAGTCCTAGGTTTTTGCCTTTACAAGAGGCTATGCTTCTGTAACCAATAGCTCTTCTACCCCCCATTTCTACTCTTATTGGTTGCTTTTGGGAGGGGGGCTGCATTTTTATGACCAACCTCATGACGTTTAAGCATAACACTGACCAGATGTCTGCAATTCCAGCAATCGAGTGCCAAATAAGTTTGGAGCCAATTCAAGGAAACAGTTTCTCCCCTAGGGAAAGGGGGATGGGGGAGAGCTCCACATCTCCATGACCAGGAATGCAGGGAAGAAGAAATGCCAAAACACTGAGGTAAGAGCTTATTAATAGCATAGACCAAATTGATGGGTAGTCCAACAGCACTATTGTAAGCAGCAAGCAACCATCCACTCCCCACCCAAGCCCTAAATAAATTAATCAATCCAGGGCAACAGGGCTTCCAAGGACGGAGCTATCATAAGGCATAATATGGGAAAGCAATCATTCCTCTTAGCTGCTGAAACACTGCATCCAGTCCTTAGCACCACATTGCAAAGGTAACAATACTAATAAAGCAGGAGGAATGTCAGAAGAGGTCAATGCAGGCAACAATCCTAACTTCACTCTTTAAAAAGCAACTAACCAACTGTGATGTGAACTGACCATGTATTAATGTACCGTTAATGCTGTTTGTTCATTCAAACGTCCCAACAAGTTCAATGGTACAGTTCTTACTCTCAGGTAAATGCATAGAGGACTGTGACCAAAGTGACCGCTCCTAAATGAACTGGCTTAAAGGTTGCCACAAAAGAGCAACCAAGGATTTAAAATGCAAGAAACAATAGTGGGGCAGAACTTTTATTCCAAAACGCCTCCACAGTCTGGTGCTGCATACATTTTCCTCTGTAGTCTTGCAATTCTCATTTTTTAAGAAAACAAAAGATTAGTTTTCAGCCCTCATATCTAAAAATGACAACCGTCCCGTGAAGACCAGCAAAAGGAGGATTGGGCATGACTGTCTATTTACTGCACTGAACAAACATTCAACCTTTTTGGAACAGTGGTATTCCAAAGCCATCAACACTACTATCACAACATTTTCAAGTATTGTTTTAGGAATGTGTTTGCTACACTGTAAGTACCGTGTTCTACCTTGCTGTCATAACTTACACAGGTGCAATATGCACACCTTTCCCTTCTTCTCCTGGCTACCTCTTGCCTTAGTATACACAGTCAGGTTTATAGCTACTATACAATACAAGAAAAAAAGATGAGAAGCATACCGAAAGCAAATACAAAATCTCTTAAAATAAAGAGCAAACAATACACATAAGCATTTAAAGGACTTCCATCATGTGACAAGCATCACACTACAGGTACTGAAAAGTAGAACTGCTTCAGCTCAAAGACACGCAAGGTGACCTTGGCCACCAAAGCACATGCTGCTGAGAGGCAACGGGCCTGAATTCAACAGGTCATAAACTCCTAGAGTGACCTTGGGCTGGTCCTTATCCTGTTCTTTCTGTTCCTCCCTTAATCGTCCCCTTCATTTGATACAGCCGGAACATAAGGGCTCTGCTGGATCAGACCAAAGGTTCATCTAATCCATCATCCTGCTTCTCAGAACGACCAAACAGATGTCTCCCAGAAACCCAGGATCAGGAAAGGCAGACAGACCTGTTGATCTGCAGCAACAAGTATTTAACCTTTCTTCACACATCATATATTCTCACATAGTTTCGACCATTGATATTCTTTTTTAATCTACTTTTTTAAACCCACAGTTCATTATGTGCATAAGCTTCTTGTGCTCTACTGAGAAACAAAGGGATCACAAACATCTGGTAGTAGACTTACATCTAAAGAAACATTTCTAGAATTGCACTATGTTCAATGGGCCTTACCGCAGGAAAAATGTGAATAGTACTGTAACCTGAATCATTTTTTAAAAAGCAAGTTTTGGAGAGAGGAGGAATGTAAATTCCAGATGGGGTTTATTTGGGGATCATGACCAGAAAAAAGAGATACTGAGATTGAAAGATATGATCAGAAATTTCTAACTGATGACACAAAGCACTGTATTGGACTGAGGTAACAACAGGAGGTTCAAATCTCTACTCAGCTGGAAAGCTTGCTGTGTGGCCTTGACCAATTAATTATGGTAATTACTGTGGTGGTGTGGGGAGGCTGGTGTATATCTGTGCACTATCTCCCCAAGATTGGTGCAGATATGCTTTATGGCACTTTTGCTTCACTCCCAGGACAGGACTTGTGCTGGCCCAAACAGGGTAGAATTTCACTGTCAGGCACAAGTCCCATGCTTGCCTGGAGGTTGTTGCAAAAGTGCCATAAATACAAAAAGGTACAACTATGATAGACATAAATGGATTCCACTATGAAGGACAAATGTAATATCCCCCATGACATCTGTCTCTTCTGTGAAGGCTTCAGCAATGTCTTCTAGTCTAAAATATCTGAAAAGCAAGTATTTGTACCTGCACTTGATCATAGTCATCCATAGTTTCGATTGCCTGTCTCAATTTGTCACTCTCTCAAATCTTAGATTATAAGCTCCTAGCAAAAGAGATCAGGTTCCTTTGCCTGCACAAAGCTCTATGTACAATGTATTTCATAAAGCTCTATGTACACTGAAGGTGCGAAATTTTGCTGACAATATACTTGTCTCTTAGCCCATTTCTCAAATGGCAAATTCTTAAGCTAACAGTCATCAGGCAGAATTCGCTAGAACATCTAAGCTGTTCCTCACAGTGGCAGCTCAACACAATGGCCACAATCCACAATCCAACATTCTGTGCTTCCTTGTGGAGCTTCCACCACATGAAAGCACTTCCAGCCACTTCCATGTGATAGCTATAACACAAAAATCAGCCTTGCCCACATGCCTTTGTAGATTTACCAATTTAATGGCAGCTACTGAAAGTAATAAGGAACTTCCAGCAGCCAGGATAGCAAGAGATAACTAAAGAAGAGGAATAGATGGGTGTAACAAGGACTTGCAGGTCAGAACAGGTGATTATTTTTTCCAAAAAAGAGAGGCTTGTTGACATGTTAAAACTGTTTGCACACACTGACCACAAATGATGAGAACATTAGACAGAAGAACATCAGCTCTTGTGTGTGAGCTTAAAGATGGTATGGAGATATATTATGATCTCCAAGCATCTCTTCTGACACATCACTGAGCATCTCTGTTACATACTTGGCAGACAGCACAGTAGATGGTCTAATCAAAGGTGCAAATACAACCACCGAGAGTTCTTAATTTCCTTCTCAAAGGCTTCTCTGACCTATGGGGCCACTGGTTATGGATCCTCATCAGAGCTATAATCCTATACCTGTACAGGTTAGCAGATTTTTCACAATAATTCCATGACTTCCTTGGCTGCTTTCCACAAGAACCCCATTGATCTAACCCCATTAACCTAACCCCATTGATCCCACTGCATCAATAATTCAATACCTGACTATTTGATATCCACTGGACTTTCTAAGAACCTAACTCCAGGACCTAATCCTAATTCATAGCAGATAATATGAACTGACAGTAGAGTACATGCTAACGTCTATGATCCTAAGCCACTTATATGGAAGTGCATTCCATGGAAATTAATGGAGCCTATTTCAGAATAGTTCACTTTTAAGGCTGGAATGACAAAAATTAAGAAACATATCAAAGCATGAATAATGGATAGATGATGAAAACATAACACAGCATTTGAGTTAAAAATCCATTAAGTTAATGGATTATTTGGGCCCGCAGGCATGCACTGAGGTTTGCCTTAAGTCTTCACTGAAGTGTTTTTCTTTCATTTTGATTTTTTGTTATATTCACTTTGGTACACAGCTGTAGGAACGGTGACTTAACACTAGAATCTGGCTTAGAGCCAAAGCTCAGGTTGCAGTCGCCAGAAATGCTCCAGAAAATGGCTTCCCCCAGTGAGTTATCCCATACAAAGGCACAAATCTACATGATGAATAGTCACAGGTAGTCCGGATGACAGAAGAACAACTTGACACAAGAAATTTCTTCTTGCTGGTAGCCTCATGGCAAAACAAAGTGTGAGCCTGGGCAGAAGACTTCTCATCTTATGACTGGCCATCTACTACATTCTTCCTTGTTTTCCAACTACTTCTGGAGCTTACAAGAAGTTTCTACACACACCCATTAAAAGTTCAGGGTAATAGTGTTTACAATTAGCCAGGCCACAGATTGTTGCTCTAAAAGCACACATGAAGCATGAACACCCCCCCATGATCCCTGCACCCAGGGTCATCTCATGCCAAAAGTAACATTAATGATCATGTTTCCTATTAGTGAAAATGAAACTATCTATACCAAACACTTTTAGAATATGTTGGGGAGCTCATCAGTGAATGCCCTTCTCTCTCTCTCTCTCTCTCTCTCTCTCTCTCTCTCTCTCACACACACACACACACACACACACACAGGGCGCAATCCGACATTATTTAGGCCAGCACAACACCCATCTCTGCATTCCCATGGTGGTGTGGGAAGGCTGGCACATGTCTATATACTGACATAACCCACCCCCCAGGAGAGGTGCTGAAGTGCCTTATGGTACTTTTGCGACACATTCATGTCAGCACAGGACTAGGGACATATGCTGGCCTAATCCGGGATTAGGATTGCACAGTCAGTCTGTTTTACCACAGGCCAGCTCAGAACTTGTTCCAGCCTAACCACAGGTTAGGATTGCACTGACACAGACTATCACACAGGCTCGCACACAAAACCATTATGTTCATTTCACTCATAATTCCACCAAAAATCTGAAAAAGTATTCTCCATGTATTTTGACTCAGCCAGTTTCTTTCAGAATACAATTCAATATTCACTTTTTCACTGAGATGTTTTGGACGAAATTAATAGCAATTAATGCTGCAATATGGTAATTCTCCTAAGTCATGCACCTCAATAGAATAATCCAAAGTTACATGTCACATTTTCTGCAGATAATAGATTCATGATTAAGGGGAAGGTACTTAGATTTTTTTTAACAAACATTTAGACTTGGCAACACTAAAACAGGGGTCATCTGTCAAACAAAAAGCCCAGGCTTTGAAAGGAAATAAAAGCGAGCATATGTAAGAGACAGAGAAAGAGGGAAACCAGAACATCCTTGTTAACATTCCTGCCAAATTTCCTCCTCCTGCACATATTTCCATCTTCCAAAAACTGACACCTGGATCCTACCATCTGGTCAAAGTCAGGCAGCTCTAGAACCACTACAAGGGCAATATCTGGTTTGGATTTTGAAGTGTTTATTCTGAATGGCATTTCAAGTATTTCAGATTCAATGGCGGTGATCAGTGATAGGATTCAAAGAAATTAACAACCGGTTCTATTTCCATCTGCCAGCCACTTTTAAATGACTATTTTAAAACTTTATATGTCCTATTTCTCGTTAACAGCTGGTTCCATAGAGTAGGTGCGAACCTGCTGGAGCCCACCACTGGTGATGATGGTGGCATCAGCAGGAGTAATATAGTGTCATCAACACTCTGTGTCTTCGAAAAACCACAGAGAGCTCATATGAAACTGTCTCAGCAACCTTAACATTTTCTGACGTGGGTCACTGTTCCTTGCTTTCACATACAACATGCTTCCCATCCATTGGATTGTTTACAAATCTAATGGAGTTACAAATTCACATA
Source organism: Cryptoblepharus egeriae (assembly GCA_030015325.1). Classification (NCBI taxonomy): domain Eukaryota; kingdom Metazoa; phylum Chordata; class Lepidosauria; order Squamata; family Scincidae; genus Cryptoblepharus; species Cryptoblepharus egeriae. The sequence goes on along the minus strand of JAREYC010000001.1, from coordinate 60,683,420 downwards.
TATTCTGAGAGTGTGTATCTGTGTGCACATGTGCCTGAAACAGAGAAGTTACATTGGAGTAGGGGAAGTGAGGCATCATCAAGCTGCAAAAATTTCTGGAAGTTGCACTCTGATTTTTATTAATTAAAAGACCACACTATAGAGGCAGTACAGAATGAATGGAACTACAAAACAAGTGACAATGACCACTGCTAGTGTTAAACAATGTCACAGTAATATAAAGTTAACCATTTGGTTTTAAGTTTTTTTATGAAAAGACTGATTTTATTGCTGAAGACATAACAAAGGAGCACAAACAAAAGAGTACATTTTGCTGCAACAGAACATTTGCTATGGAACAGTGTCATTCCTGGTGGGAATTCCTGGTAGGGCCACAATTCCATTCAACACCCCCTGACCTGAAAGTAATTGTGGTAACAACATCATGATCATCATCATCACAACCACCACCATTGCAATTACCTCTGGTAAACTGCCTCCTCCATTCCCCTTTTTTAAAAGGGCAAAGGGAGGAGACAGCCAAGGCTCCAACTCAGCTTTTTTCGCACCACTGGTAGGCGCACAGGAGGTAAGTGCTGCCCACCTCCTGAGCACCTTTTAGTGGTCTAAAAGAGGAAGAAAGAGGCCTTTTGTGCTACTAGAAGCAGTGCAAACAACTCCTTTGGGGCTTGAAGCTGCACATCCCTCCTCTGAAATCAGCAGAGGAAACCCATTCTCAGGATCATTCACATCTCATAAAAGAGGGTGGCCCTCAAAACAGCAGGAAGCTGCATGCACCACCTCTGATTTCATTGTCCATTGCTTGGAGCTCCACTTACAACACATCAAGACACTCTGATGGAGCCTTTTGTGTTGCTTGGCTGTGACACAAAAGGCTCCATCAGAGCTAGAAGCCACATGCAACCCCTCTGAAGTCAAAGGAGGCATGTGCCACTTCCTACCCCTATGAGGGCCACTCTCCTTCCATTTATTTAAAGAAGAGGGAGAACATAAGAAGAGCCTCCACTGGATCAGGTCAAAGGCCCATCTGTTCCAGCTTCCTGTTTCACACAGTGGCCCACCAGATGCTTCAGGGAGCACATATGACTCCTGCATCCAGGTGTTCTCCCCTGCATCTGGCATTTTGAGGTTGTCCACCTCTACTTGTAACCTGTGATGGTCCTTTCTTCTAGGAATTTGTCCGCTGAGGCTAGATGCCATCACCACATCCTGTGGCAGGGAGTTCCACAGACCAACCACACGCAGGGTAAAAAAATATTTTCTCTTGTCCGTCCTAACCATCCCAACATTCAACATTAGTGGCTCTGTTGGGAATCAAGCCAATAGTGGTTGCATGAGCACAACCACTGTCAGGATGGAGGTCTGCCACCTCTAATGAAAGGGGAAAACAGGAGAGCAGTTCAGAACCATGCCAAACATGGCTATGATTCTGGAGTCACTATCAGGACAGTTCCCAAGTGCCCCAAAAGTTGGTGACAGGAGGAGTGGGTTACAGAGCTACCCCCTTCCCTTTGCAGAAAATTCCTGGCACCTGAGACATTTGCTTCACTTGCTCCCTCTAGATCCACCAGTGAGGTGCAAGCTATTAGTGGTATCCATAAATCATGCAAAACAACCCCCAGGTATGCCCCTGATAGTCTTGATCCAGAGCTCTGCACACACTCAAATTCATGGAGCTCATGTACAAACAGGCTTCCGCCCTCACTTCAAAAGAAAGTACACTATGCACACCCCTCCACATCTTACAGAGTTGCCTGTTCTATTTCGGAAAAGGGAAGTTCTTCAGGTGGGGCAGCTCACATGCGTGCTGGAGCTCACGTCAAGCACACAATGAACGGCTGATTTGCTCATTCAAATCCACCCTATCCTTGGCTTGTTGAAAATTTACCTGCACAATCTAAGAGTCACCTTGGAGTTTTGTTGCCTATTCCAAGACTTCCATGAGAGTCCCAATGCTGTCAAGTGAGCCATGATGTTTACGGGAATCAGCTAGAATTCGTTAACTGTTTTTTGCTTTGCTCTCTGCATGTGTGCAGCTGCAGCCAACGAATGCTTAATAATCATGTATTATCTGAGGAATGATCAAAACATATTTATCATTGCAAGATAAAGCACTGTGTGACAGCTTTCTAGACTAAAGGCATTCATCTCAGAGTATGCACGCTATTACAACTACATGGTTTGCTCAGTTATATACATGTGCCAAATACCTGCTGTATACCAAGCCCTTTATCGCCTGAGCCAAGCTGGGCCCTACCCCAAACACAATGACATTCTGTCCCATTTTCTGCCTGCAATTGAGTTACTTCTTCAACGCCCCAGCTAACCAATGAAAAATGTATAGAGGCTCCAAGCAACAACAGGTAGGACCTTTACCAGTGTGATGAGAACCTGGAATAAGAAACAGGGCATTAAGGATAACAATCCCGAACAAACATGCTTTACGTTTGTTAGGATTATTGACCTTTAGTTTCATCTCAGAGAAAATGATTAGCAATTCAGCACATTAGCTTTGGTGAGAGATTGTTCACAAGTTAAAAAGTACCTGAACCATTCATTGCCCTAGAAGATATCAGTGATGGGCTGGTAATCAGAGATAGGAACTTGGGGGACTGTAAGGTGCTCAGGAGATTGGAGGGAAGGGGTGACTGAGAGCCAGGATGGTGTAGTGGTTAGGGCGTTGGACTGGGACCTGGAAAATCCAGATTCAAATCTATCCATCCATCTATCCTAGGCCATGAAGTTTCCTGGGTGATTTTGGGCCACAAGGACATCAAGAGGGGAGGACCTGTGCCTTTTTGGACATGTGCTTTGGAATTGTAAAAGTAGGGTATAAATCTATAAAAATATTTGTGAGCCTATTGGAACTGGAAATAAAAAATGCACTACTCAGGCTAAGACCTAATTTCCTTTGATTTTGGCACAGTAGCAAGTTCATCAACATAAGCAAAAGCAGTGAAATAAAACAGACATTTCAGTCTTGCTGTGCAAATGTTGAGTTTCAAATAATTAAATTAATACTGAAAGTGGAATCTGTATCCCTGGCAATATTTACATGAAGCCATGTGTGATTTATTGGACTCCAGATATTTGTATTCAGCTTCTAGGCCAGGAGAAGGCAATCCATAATGCATAACTAAGTTAAGGATTCACAATTCCATCTTGGTACTACCTCCCTGGAGCAAACTTGCTTATTTTCTTCATCTTGCCAACTGTTCTTAATTCTTTATACTACCCTTCTGTCCAGTAGTTAGGTGCAGAACTCTGTTTCATCCTGGTACAACAAGCTACTGTCTTCTACAGATTTCCTACTTTTGACCATCTGAAAAGCTTATTCCAGTTATTTCATGCTACTCATTTTTACTTACCTTGTCTTGGTTTCCCAAATACTGATTCTTTGCCAATTGATTTATGTCAGCATGGTTGTGCCCACTGTAGTATATGTTCAAGCCTAACTTGAACTGACCTAATGATACTGGCCTTGCACAGACTTTCTGCTTCTTGGTTTTCACAAGCCCTCTCCCCCACTTTTGTGGTCAGGGTCCTGGAATAAATTTAAGCACATCTGCTCACATCCCTACTTCCAAATATTTTTCACTGTTACTCAGTAAACCTCTTCATGCTTCCTGCTCTCATCTCTGCCTGGATAAGGCAGTGGTTCTCACACTGTCCAGGAACTCGTTGTAAGTGTTTGCAGAGAGACAGAAAATTATTTGATGGCAGAGATGACCCAATGGTGTTGCAGCAATGTTGGTACGATGGGCACCCAACTGCATTTAAACATACTTGGGGGGACTATCCAGCCTCCCAAAGGGTCCTGAAGATTTATGGTCCCCTCCAAAAGCATCTGTTCAGCTTCAATGGGCTCCAATCTACGGTCAGAGCCCACTTCAGGTTTGTAGTTGGAGCTCTGGAATGTGGAGTTTCTGAAATCAGGAGTAGGCTCAGACTGCAAATTAGAAACCACTGCAGCTGAGGAGAGGATCACTGAGGGGGCTATGAGCATCCAGGACCTGGAGGCTTTACGTTGCTCCCCGGCATGTTTAAATGCTGTGGGTGCTTGTGGTGCCACAATCACTGCAATGCCATCAGAACACTCATTTCTGGGTCACTCCTCTAAAGGGGAAAGTGACCCTTTTAGGATCCAATGGTGGGTTGTGACCAACCAGTTTGAAAACTACTGATATATACCATCAAGGTGGCAGAAGGTGAGGGCCCTTTTGAATACCCCGTCATCAAAAAACCCTGTTTATCATTGGGGACAATTCCTGGAGAGTCCTTTCTTTTATAAAGAAAATTATGGCCCATCATTAACGGGTGCTGCTGGCATTTGTGCCCATAAACACCATTTGGGAAATTAAAGATCCTCATCAGCTTTGAGAGTGGAAGGAGGATTAAAGAAGGCCAAAGGAGCCAATTACAGAGCAGAACAGAAATTGCAAAACAGAAAGTGCAGAATAGAATGCAGAGGTTGTCAGGTCCACAATTCTGGCCATGGCAGTAGGAGAAATGGAAAGACTAAGATCGATAACTGAAGCATCTCTGAGCAACAGGGACTCAGAAGAACAAGATGTTGCATTTGAGAGATGAAACTGTTGTCCACTGCTAGGACACTGAAGGAAATAGCCTGTCAAGGGCCATATCCCTTCGCACAATGAATGCACATGGAAAGCAGCAATAGCCTAAGAAAATACAGTGGCGCCTCACGTAACAAATTTAATTCGTTCTGGAGGCATGTTCTTTACATGAAACATTCTTTACGTGAAGTGGATTTTCCCATAGGAAATAACGGAAACTCAGACGATTGGTTCCACAACCCCAAAAATATTCATATAAAAATATTAACTGGATGTAAAAATGATGACAGAACACTGGGATTGAATTCAAAACATGCATTAAATGTGCATGATCTTATGAAGTCTACTTAGGCTGCAGTTCTAAAGATACTTTCCTGGGAGTAAGACCCATTTAACACAATGGGGCTTACTTCTGGGTAGACATGGTTAGGAGGCTGCAATCCAAGACACCTTCAAAGTGTCTCCCCGCTTTCGCTTTCTCTCCATTCTGAGCCTCTCTCTCTTCTGCTCCCTTCTGGCTAGCCCTGAGCTGCTTCCCTCTTCTCCACTGCTCTTCTCTCCCTCTGCCCAGTGGACACCCAGCCACAGGAGGAACAGCATGGAAGTGTTGTTTTCACTATGGGCAGGTGCGCTAGGCAGCCCTGACGCATTTTAAACAGGCTGCCCGCCAGCACATCTGCTGCAACTGCCAATAAATGTGTTCTTTATGTGAAGCAGAATCCTAGAGAAATTTTTGTTTGTTATGTGAAACATACTTTACATGAGGCATTCTTTACGTGAGGCGCCACTGTACATGAAAGTAGATACAACCTCTACCACAAACTCCTAATCAATCATACAAAAAAACAACCTCAGCAGATTAGTGCATTTCAGGACAAACTGGGGATTCACTAATGGGCCCTATATCAGTCACTAGGATTTATACATTCCCCACTGGCACCAGTTCAAATGTAGTGAGTAAGTGATAGCAAAGGTGCAGCAACAGAGAATGCATTCACCTTCATCTTCATCCCAAATAGAATGTCACATTTCCAGTCATTTGAAATTCTAGCTTGCTCAGTTTGTCCACTTCAACTTATATGTCTTAACCAATTTAGACCAGCATATCTCACGAGTCTTCCCATTCCCAAGGTGGTGTGAAGAAGCTGGCACATATCTGTGTGCTGGCTTAACCCCCTCCCCCAGAATGGTGCAGAAGACTCTGCCTTATGGCACTTTTGCGATACCCCAGACCAGCATGGGGACTTGTGCCAGCCTAACTCAGGGTTAGGATAACAGCCTAAATACTATGAAACACTTATAGTATTTTTAATTTTATATTTACCATGGTTTAGTATTTTTTTAACAAATACACAATGCAATTCCAGCATCTCATCAAAACTATTGTAAACCAAGAACTGAGAACCGAGTACAACAAATGGAAATGGCCATCTATCATGGGGCCATCACTTCCGACCATTCAATGGAAAAGAAACATTCTGAGGATATCTCATTTGTACCTTTGGGCCTGAGGCGTCGGCTAAGTGTACGCAGGAGTGAACCATGTTTGCACCTTCACTGTAATGGGGCATAATGAAGAATAGGGCAGAATGGGGCACGCTTCACTGCTCTATCCTTCCAACATCCCCCCTCAGCTTAAGAGTAGATTGATGTCACACCTGTGAGTGGCACCCACAGAAATCAGTATCACATTTATGTGGGTGTCACTGACATATCCAAGAACTACTGGCATCGGTCTATAATGCTATATACACCTGGGAGCAACCCCCTTTGCATTTAATGAGGCTTACTTCTGAGCAGCCATGTATAGGATTGCACTGTTTGACTTTGAATCTAAGAACCAGTGCAAAGAAAGAAAAGTGTAGTGAGAGAAAAGTGCAATGCAAAGAGAGAAAAGTGTGGTGAACTAATGGGTTCAAATTCTACCTAAACCCTTGCCTTACTAAATAGTCTGAAACTAATCATCATCTCTCAGCCTCAATGCCCAGTCTGTTAAAAATGGGATAGATAGAGAAAGATTGGCCTGAGAATCAGTGCACAGTAAGAATGATAAAGCACTGTTCACATCATCCAGAGCCAGGCTGAATGGATTTTACCATAGCAAGGGAGCAGGAGAAAAGCTACTCCTGCAGCTGAATTCATCTACCTTCCCCCAGGCTACCTACCCCCCAGGCTTCAAAGAATATAAGCTGACCTTCAAAATATAAGTTAGAGAGAGCAGAATAATTCTGAAAAGGTTGCTTTTATTTTACTGCCCTGCCCAATGATGAGGAAAGATTGTTCACCTTGAAAGCTTCAGCAAACCTTTCCTGCTAAGACAGCAGTATCCCTTGCAAAAGAAAAAGAAAAAAAAGAAACCTAGGCAGACTGCCATTACACTGGCCCGAGAAGGAATTTTTCAAAAGGATCCCTGTAATTTCTTTCTATTCTTTTCTTTTTTTTAAAGAACAGAATATCTCTCAAGGTAGGCAAGTTGCTTTATTTGCTACAGCTCAGGACGGAGGTTCAGAAACCCAGATAGTTTGTAACAAGAGCTTCCCAACCTGGTGGGAACCTGCCAAATTTCACCTTGAGCCACAATCACAGCTTTTTTTAATATAACCAAAGTGCAAGGGGGGGGGGAGAGAGAGAGAGAGAGAGAGAGAGAGAGAGAGAGAGAGAGAGAGAGAGAGAGAGAGCCCGCAACAGAACCCCCTCCTCACTTGTTCATCATTCACATGATGTGCAAAGAAGATCAGCATCAGACAGAGCGCAAAGTAGCACAAACCGCAATGTTGTTGTAAGACAATGAGAGGAGGAACAAGAAGCAGCTCTTACCTTGGCTTCACATTTCTTGTGACAGGAGAGGTTGCAACCTGTATGGAGACAGAACAAGGGGATGGGGAGTGAGGGGGGAGCAGAGACAGAGAGAGAAAAAAGGAAATTAAAAACAAGACTCGTGTTCCAAAGTGAAGCAATCAAGACCTGAGGAGGGGAAGGCCTCACGGGGAGAGGGAAACGGGAAAATGGCTAGAAAATGAGTAAACCCCCACCCCTTAAAAAAACCCACCTCAAACTAGACTGTGTAGCAAAAAGAGCTGCTTTCAGGCTTTTTGAAGTGACTCCTGTAAGATGGGGAAGAAAAGCTACTACACACCACACGCAGGAAGGAGGGAAGGCAGAAGGAGGGGGAAAATAACCCTCTCGGCACGCTGGCACCTAGCCAAAGATAGCCTGGGCCGCACAGGTACGGCAGCAAACCACACCAACTCGCTCCAACAGCTCCAGTCCTGGGGATAATACTAAGCACATTGTTTAGGAGCTGCCTGCCAGCCCACTGCGCTGTCAGAGGCTGCCCTGAGGCACTGCATTTTTCCCCCCACTCTTTCCACCCCCCTTTCATGACTAAACTTTATACACACACACAAAAATGAGCCAAGCCCTCCCTCTTTTGGGGAGTCATGTTTCTAAGACATTAACTCCAGCAAGAATGTTGAAAATGTACAGGCTGTGCTCCCCTCCTCAGGAGACAGCATCACTTTACGGTTGCATGGACTTGGAACAGGACCAGGGAGAGGAGGAAGGGGGGTCTATCGAGCTCCCCTCCCCCTGCCCAAAAATCTGGGTTATGAAACAAAAGGATGAGTTGGCTTTGCCTCGTTTTCTCAAGTCTACCTTGCTATGCTTTTGTTCAAACTCTTGCTATGAACCATTAATGGACAGAAAGGCAGCAGAATCATGATGTTTTTATTATGTATGGCATTTAGGCCTTGTAGGGGTCAAAAGGTGGCCTTGTTAGGATCATCATCATCCTCACCAGGATGAGGCAGTGGAACATTCATTGTTCCATTTTACAGATGGAGAACTGAGGGAAAGGAACAGAGCTAGCTCTTTGGCCACTTTCTGAAGGTACAAAACTGTGCTCCAGAGTCTTCATCTACTGAATCATCCAATAAAACAAACCAATTTTCTGGGCTGATTGCCAAGAGTTCAGCTAAAAAGGCTGAACTGAAAAGTACCAAGTGTAATGTGGCCACACACTACAAAAAGAAGCAAAAGGTTTGCCCTGTGAGCTTCTCCTCTTCCACCTACCCAGTGATCCCATGCAGGGGAGATCAATAATGAGCAAGAGAGTATAGGATTTTGGAACCCCTGCTTGTGGACATCACAGCAAACTCATCCAAATCACTTGCATAATAACATGGAAACAAAGATGGGCATCATCATCATCTTCTCCTACTTATCTTGTTACCCATTTGGAACAATATACAGTACCTAAACGATTAAGTTTAATCCTAATCCTGGCATGGATTATGTCCTGGCATAAACACCACTGAACAGCAAACACAAGCACCACTGACTTTTGAGTAGACATGCATAGAGGTTTACTGTAAATTGGTTGTATTTGACAACTGGGTGAATCCTGGCAACTATTCTTAGAAGTGCAGACAATGGGGTCAGGTTTTATGCTTGGTGTCAACCATAGTCTTCTCCAATCCTATGTACGACTTTACCCCCTTTAAGACATTGACACTTCAATCCTAAGCTCCAGTTAGGCTGGCCTAAGTCCCAGCATAAGTCCTGTGCTAACTTGCAGTGTCACAAAAGTGCCGAAAGACAGACACTTCTGCAAGCACAAGCACAAGCACATGCCAACCTCCCTACACAACCACAGGAAGGTATGCCAGGTGAGTTATGAGTCCTAACATGGTTCGAATTGCACCCTGAGTCTCCACTAAATGATAAATGTAAACAAACTACATGTAGGGCAGTGGATCTCAAACCTTTTAGCACTGAGACTCGTTTTAAAAAAGCATCCTATCAGGACCCATCTAGCTTTATGAGACTTTATAAAAGGTAATATAGTAAAAAATAATATTTTTATTTATTTTTGAGCAAAGCTTTTTTCAGAGGTACTTCTCGGTACTCAGTACTGACACCTTTTTCCACCTGCCCCCTCCAGCAGCTAACTGAGAAAAAGCATTGTTTCTGAGTAATATTTTATTTATTTCAGCCTCACAGTCGGACTCAGCCTTTACCTGCCTTCATTCACTACCTATCATTGTCTACCTATCACTATCAGAACCGGTGAGGGAAACCAGAAAAAATGCTCAACCATTTATCTCCCTATATTTACACAAGCTCACAAACTGCAGGAGCTCATCTCTTTGCAGGATAGTTACTGTACCAGTTATCTGATTTATAAAGAGCCTCCAGGCTTGAGGCAATTAGTTATCTGATCTTTTCATCATCTACGCTTTCAATGGAGGCTCTGTAGGACATCTAAGAAATTGGGTCCAAGTCACAGTTTGAGTAATGCTGCCCCAGGTATAACATCCAAGCTAGGATATGAGTAGAGGGGGAAAGGGAGGGCATTTGGAGAATACCATTTCTCTTAAGCAACCCGCATTTAATATTTCTTTTATCGTTTTGAATTTCCTTCCAGCCAAGAAAGAGCAAAACCAGCTGCATTCTTTGTTGCCCAGATTATGAATCTAATAATGTGTTGGCATTTACTTAGCAGTTAGGGGTACAGGCATCCCCCACTTTCTGATGGTTCGTTTTTCAATGGTTCTGCTCTTTCAATACATTTCAATTATTCCATGAAGTCATTCATTCAACACATGTTCTGCTCTTTAAACCTCTCTCTGTTGCTGTAAAGGAGTGGCACAAACTTTGGGACAGCTCTGCTAGCTCCCTCTTAGTGCAGGAGGAGCAGAAGACTTCCTCCTAGGGATCCTAAGGTTCACACTTCTGTTTTCCTCCTTCCCTGCCCCTTAAAGAGATGAACACGTGTTTACATGAACACGGGGGGTCATGACCCCCAGTCTCAGTACTACTGGCCTAAAGTCTAAAATGCCCTCCCCCAAGTTTATTTGCACATGACAAGGTGATTCAAAATGTGACTGTATGAGCGCACATACTCACTTTAGATCCAGGTAAGGTTGCCATAATTCTCTTCGACAAAACGGGGACAGGACACACTGTCAAACTTGCCAGTATGTGAATGCAATCCCCTGAAATTGGGACAGTCCTGATTTTTTGGGATATATGGCAACCACAGGTCTATTCCTAATCCTAAAGACATTAATGAGACTCCATGTGTTTGACCGCTGAAATTTGTATGATAAAAAAAGCATTGGCAATCTGCTGACTAAAACAAGTACAGGAAGCAACATTTGTAAATTTTAAAAATCACCAAGTTCCAGTTTTCAATCTGTTTCCATTTCTGCTTTCACCAGGGTTCCAGTCACTAACGTTAAATGAACAGGGAATGCCTGTATCTGTTTAAAGCACTGGAGAGAGACTGTGTGCATTTAAAAGTAACTTCTATAAAGTATTCCCTGTGGGAGAAGGGGGACTTTACATGCATTCTGAACTATACATGCATATATGGAATTTCATGGAAATACCTTCTGTGCACTCTGTGCAGCCAACACAGTTTTACACATTCTCCTCTGTTTCCTCCAAGCCCAAAAGCCAATTTGGTGTAGGACTTATGAGTAAGACCTTTAAAGAGCAAAAGGGGAAGATCTCTAAAAAGTAAAGGAGGGTAAAGAATAAGGGTAAGAGTAAAGGAGGGTAAGTTTATTCTTTCATTAAAAACCTTTACCAAAGGCAATGGTGAAAACTACAAAGACTACAAAACCTTAGTCAAATGGAAAGAAAAATGTTGTAAAGGAGCCAAGGCTTTCTAAAGTGCCCTGACAAATATTATATTAACTGGAAAGCAGTGGACAAAATAATTTGTGTACCTTTACAGGTTTTTGTTGCACCTACAATTGCGATTAGTGTGGAACGCACTCAGCTCTGCCTATGAGACAAAAGCTGCAATCCTAACCTGCAGTTCGATCGGTCTAGGCCACGGCACAAGTCCTGTGCTGACCCTGGGGGTGTACAGAAGTAATGTAAAACACTTCTGTCCCATTCTTGGGGAGGGTTAGGCCAGTACACAGATGTGCGCTTGGCTTCCTATCTCATCACAGGAACAGGAAGATCTATGAATTGTGCTGGCCTAGGATTGCACCCACAGACAGTAGAGACAAGCAACAGGTCATGCATCCAGAGAATTTTGGTTTGCAGGCCAGTGAGTAGCTGTCTGCTGACCAAACTCGGGCTACAAAGTTACCAGTTGCTAACTGCGGTTTTAGTCTTTGCTGTTTACCAAGAAATCAAAAAGCCACAATGAGACTGTTTCTATAGCACTCAGAAATCAAACACACACACTCAAATGATTTCATATTCTGTGATTTTTATAAGAAGACTGTGTGGGGTTGTTTTACTGTGAAACAGAAGTAGCCAAGACCTTCCATCCATCTGATGCATTTGGCTGCTCACTTTAAATTACATGCAGACTTGCCCTACAATCCAGAGTAACTACGGGAGCACGTAAGAGACATTACGTGCACCCGTAGTTACTGCACCACCTAGTGAAAACCTATGTGAAATTCATATTGCAATCCAGAGCAAATTGTTCTTACACCAGAGCAAGGACTCCCCGTAGTTACTATGGATTGCACCCTTGGTCTTCATTGCACAGGCTGCAATGAAGAAGTTGCCATTTGATTATGCATCACATTGATTTTGAAGAAGAGCATTTTTACCTTCACTTTTTTTATTCAGGGATAAAAAGCGTAGTGTATTCTATCCACCATATGTCTAGAAAAGAATTAGATGGCAAAGAAGAGTAATAAGTTGATTAAGGCCACCTTGGAAGTTCATGGTGGAGAAGATATTCACACATGCGGCTTTGTAGCTATACTAGCCCTACTCTAAGCAAACATAAACATATAAATCTTCTAAACCATGCAACAACTGTGGTAAGCCAATGTAGGGTGCATTTATGTGATGTATTCACACTAAAAACTGCACTAGATGAATAAATACAAGGGCAGGGCAGGGGCATTCTGGCACCAAAGTGAGATGGTCATCCTATGCAGCAGATTAGAGGGGGTTCCCCTCTCTGTCCTTCTACTTACCTATACCGCGACTCCTTCTCCTTCCAGTTTCTGAATTAGAAAAGGCACAGGACAGAGAGGGAGGGGAAAAATGGAGGGGAAGAGAGTGCTGAGCTTAGACATTGGAGCCTGAAGGTACAGAGACTGGGTGTATCATCAGGTAAGGGATCATTTTTTATCAAGGATATCATCAAGGTTATCATCATTTGACATGCTCCCTCAGGGCCAATCCTACAAAAGGAACAGTGTGAACCTCTGCAATCTTATTTAATGGGCAGCACAATCCCAACAAACACTGGAGCAGGCAGGCTGACATGCCTGCACTGCATTCAGCACATAGGATGCAATCCTAATGTAGGCTGGCACAATTTATTGGCCTTCCTGTTCCCATGATGATTTAGGGAGGCAAGTGCATGTCTGTGCACTGGCCTAACTCCTGCACCAGGAGTGTTGCAGAAGTGTCTTACAGCACTTTTGTGATACCTCAGGTAGGCACAGGACTTATGCTGGGGCTTAGGCTGGCCTAACTGGGGCTTAGGATTGCAACCTTAATTGGAAATGTTGCTGTGCTACTGCCGGATAAAGAGAAATTTTTGACCATACCCCAGGTAGCACATTACCCCAGTGGTTCTGCTCAGTTCTGTACCACTGCCAGAGCCAAAGTGCAGGGAACATTACTCTGCCAAAGCTGCTCTGGCCCACCTGGGGAACATGGTTGGAATCCAGGATATCTGCTGTGTCCAACATCTCCCACTCCTGACCCCCACCCCTAGAAATAACCCACCCTCTGGCCACCCTCTGCATCCCCCACTCTCCACCTGCCCCTTCAGACCTCTGCATTGGCTGAGCTTGGCCTTCATGGAGCTCCAGACTTCTGCCATCACAGAGGCTGGATGCAACACCTATGGGCTGGAGCACCTCTATGTGCCAACGCTGAAGAAGATGGATACATGTTTTATGGCACATTTTAAACCCTCTAGGGCCAGTGCAAGATTCTAGTGTCTGCCCAGGGCACAGTCTGGATTGTACCCTCAGTAGCTACCATTACAATTATGCTTGCTTTAAAAGCTCCCATTGCCATAGATATGCTTGATAGAAGAGATATTTCAAATGAATATATCAAATGGACCCAACTCCAGCGTTAGTCCAAATTAAGTACAGCACAGCCAGGCTGGTTTACCCCAACAAAGAAAAAGGCCCTTTTGAGTTCGGTCTGCAATAACACCTGTACAACTTTGCATTTACACCTCTTCATGAGTCAGACTGGAAGTTTACATTTCTGCAAAGTCCCACTACAGCTCCCTTCATGCCCCATCCCAAACCTTGCTGTACTGCCAGCTGAGACTTGGGTTGGGTCAAGTTCAATCACCCCAGAGCGGTTTACATTGGCGGCTGCAGCCCTTGCCAGAAACAGCATCTGTTACTTTGATACACAAGACAGCCATTGTTCTTAGCAAGAAAAGGTTACAGGAGCAGGGCTCGATATACAGGATATGTTACCTTTGTATTTTCAGGCCAAGATTTGAACAGTAGAGAAAACCTGGGTTAGCAGACAGAGAGTGGGAATCAGGACTTTTCTCTGCACTCTGATCTGTCCCTTTTCATTGAGACACTCAGGACAAGAATGCAGCCAAGTCCAGGCTCGTCAAGTGTACTTTTTCTGGGAAGTAGGTTATCAATATCTGGGTTGATGTGATTGTTTTTGCATCTGATCTTACACTCCTTAGTTTGTCTTTGTTCTGGAAAGCTCCATCTAATGAACTATCAAGCATGTTTTTCTTTGTTAAAGTTACCTGAACAGTGTGATAGCAAGTATGGTAAGCTTTGCAAGGCCTGAGCAGCTACATCAAATCAGATCATCATGCATGAGGTAAGCCATCCAGCAAGGTCATTGTTAGGCATTATATGCTTTATTTACAAGCTCTGAGAGACAGCTTTATTATTTTATTGCTATGTTTTAAAATGTTGCTAACAGCATAATCCCTAGTGAGGGCAGTGAGGAGAGCCCTAGCGGGGCTGCCCCAACTATTCTGAACCCAGAGCAGAATGTTATGCTGCGTCCAGTGAGTCATGAAGCCTGGGCTGCCCTAACTGCTCCAGAGCATGCTTAGTAGCACTAAGGACACAATCCAGAGCAAATTCAGCCTGCTCTGACCTAACTGCACTCTCCTAACTATTCTGTATCCAGAGCAGAAAGTTATGCTGAATCCAGAGAGTCAGGAAGCCTGGGCTGCCCTAACTGCTCCAGAGCATGCTAAGTAATTGACACAAGGGGAAGACTTGCTCCTGAGGAGACACCCCTCAGATCACACTGAACAAGGAACAGCTGTGGTGCCTACAGTGGTGACATGACTCTGCACATCACCTGGTGCGGAAGTCTGTGCGTCATCCCTGGGATGCGCGCGCCCCCTACCTGGACTGCGCAGTCACCAAAGTTGGCGCCTGCGCAGTTGTTTCTGAAGCCAACTGGCTTCAGAAAGAGTACTGCGCAGGCACCATCTCTGACACCTGCGCAGTACTTTTCTGAAGCCTTTTGGCTTCGGGGGAGACTGTGCAGGCGTCAGAGTTGGTGCCTGTGCAGTACTCTTTCTGAAGCCATTCGGATGCCGCTCCGCCTCCTGAGTGAGGCAGAATGGCTGTGCAGAGGCGCGGACTTTCTCTGCTCTAAGGAAGTCTCCTCTGAAGCTGTTCGGCATGCTCAGTGTGTTTCTGCGCAGTGCACCTCAGATGGCCGTTCAGGCCATATCCTCAGACAAGTGGCAGCTTCTGGCTACTGCTCCGCCTTGGAGCAGGCCTGAATGGGGGTGCTGACGCCCGGGGCCTGCCAAAGGACAGTCAAACTCCTCCGGCACATCACCCCATACGGAGCACATCACCCAATGCAGCCCACACCAACCGCACCAGTCTGGTGACGCCACTGGGTGCCTGCCTTATAAGGAGTCCCTGATGAGATGCCAGTACATTCTACAGTGAATACAGGGGGCTTCTTGGAGTGGCCTGCTGTATCCTGAGGTTTGTGGGCAGCCGTAGTTTGTTCCATATCCTGAGGTTGAGAGGCAGGGGTTGCAGCTAGGATGGCCAAGAACTCGGATTTTTGGTCAACACTGCCATTCTTACTCGGGCCTTATCATGGACCCCTATGGGTCTACTCATTACTATACCTGCTCCTGAGGTGGTATAACTCTGAGGGCTGGAAGAGGGCATTTCTGCCTTGGAAACAGGCTCTGGATTCAGAGTAACTGCTCTGCCCTAGGCAATGCTAAACATGCCCTCAACTTGCCTCTCCTGAGCTGCTTAGGCTGCCCCAGTTAGGGCAGAGCAGGTCCACCTCTCTTAGGGCACCCTATCTTGCCTTGCTCTGCCCTAAGCCTCTTCCAGAGTAAATGGGCTGGAGCATCTTGCAGTTGCTCCAACCTAGTGTTAGATAGGGCAACCTAAGGGCTCTTATGTGGACAGATTAGTTGCTCTGGATTGTCCTGTAGGTCAATGATATCAGGGGAGGGCTTGCTCCCGAGGAGACCCCCCCAGATCACACTGAACAAGGAACAGATGTGGTGCCTGCTTTATAAGGAGTCTGAAAACCAGTAACAGCTGCAGCATGAGACTGCCAGTACAGTCTACAGTGAATAAAAGGGGCTTCTTGGAGTGGCCTGCCATAGTTGTGCTGTATCCTGAAGTTGAGAGGCAGGGGTTGCAGCCAGGCTGGCCAAGAACTCAGATATTTGGTCAACACTGCCGTTCTTACTTGCCTTATCATGGACCCCTATGGGTATACTCGTTACTATACCTACTCATGAAGTGGTATAACTCTGAGGAACTGGAAGAGGGCATTTCTGACCTTGAAACAGGCTTTGGATACTGAGTAACTGCTCTGCCCTCAGCAATGCTCAACATGCCCTCAACATGCCTCTCCTGAACTGCCTAGGCTGCCCAAGCTTTTTCCAGAGTAACTAGGGTAGCCCATCTTGCAGTTGGGTCAGCCCAGAGATAGATGGGGTAGCCAAAGTGCACTTCTGGATTATGTGCTACGCGTCTATGGAGGCTGCCTTTTGGGGGATATAAAGACAGGTCAATATTCAATTTTAAAAGTATATTTAGAACATAAACATGACATAGGAAAAAATGAAAACTGCAATCTTGTTCACAGCTTTACTCAGACACCCCGCTTAACAAAATATCTGTGGGTAAGATTGAAACTCTTATTGTACAGCTGCAACACTGTGATGAAATGTTAACTATCTGAACAGTTTCACTGTTGATCAATATGTATGGATGCAATCTGATCAACAGTGAAACTGTTCAGATAGTACCTGCTATGGGGCTTTTGTCTTTGTTTGCCGCATGGAATCAAGGAGTGGGGACTTTTGGGTCATGACACTTGGCTGTGACAGGTAGCAAACAATTCCATGGAAATACTTATTAACCCAGACTTCAAACCTTGACCGTAGCCGCTTACTTAACCTTGAAACCAAACAGTCCCAACAAAGCAGCGCTTCAGTCCCCTGCTCTGTACCAAGGTCTCTCTGTAAAAGGGCCCTAATCCAGCCATTCCTGTCTTCGCCTGCCACTTCTTCATAGGATCAGCTCTAAACAAAAACCACTTAATTCAGCTCTCCTTTACCTCCCTTCGCAGGAACTGAAGAATTTTCACAAAATTGCTTTATGAGGGTTGCAGCCAAGACACACAGTCTGGTCTGTTTTTCCCCCACAGAGTCCCAGCTCTCCCCACCACCATCTCAAAACTTCAAAAACTTAAGATAAAATAATAAAACTTCAGTTGCCAGAATGGATGTTAACCAAGTTCCTTTCTTCCTTCTAGAATATGAAGATTTCTTGCATGTGTACATTCCAAGAGGATGCAGAATTCTGCATTCAGGGGATATAGAAGGCATATTACTGGGAGTATAATTATCATTGTATCTAAAAATTCAGGCACACTGTACGTATTAGCTGTATAAATGGGTTCTTTCTCCCATGCACCCCCCAAAAAATATCATTTGGATTTTTTTAATACAAGAATTTCTCTGTCATCAAGTGTAAGCGGTGAAGGCCAGCCAATGCAGGCCAGCCGCAACTGCAAATGGAATATCAGACAGAAAAGAATATAATCAATAACATTTTAAACATTTTTGCATTGCCTTTCCAAAACAAGACACCCAAGACAGTTCTTAAAATGTACCAAACTAACAACACAATCAAAGCACACCGGCACGCAGGATCTTATTGGCTTCCACCACAAAGCTCCATCTTACTGTTCTGTGGTGTCAGTCAATATTCATACCATTGCTACAGTCTCTGTTCTAGCTACTCATTCCTGATAGAGTGCAGCAGACAGCAGCAGGATACAAGTGCTACACTGCTTGAAGCAGGGCAGAGGTGGTTCTGCCAAACAAGCCACGCTATGCGTGTCTGAAGCACTTTCAGTTGTAACATTTCCTGCAAGTTCGGAAATTTTCCTGGCAAGGAGGGCAGAATCAGACTGCAAGCAAGACACTACTTGTGCAAAGACAATTCCCCTAACTCACTGTAAAAAAAAAAATGTGAGGTTTTTTTCAATCAGGTGAGGGCTGAATTGGATGCATTTGGAGAAAGCATGCTTATTTAGAAGTAAATTCCACTGTGCTCAGTGGGGTTTACTTCCTAGTACGTGTGCTGGAAAGTGCAACCAAGACACAAAATTGTTCTCCGTGTCTGCAAAAACAAAAGTTCCACCTGCCCAGGTGACATTACCTGATGCAAGATCAGAGAACCTCACCCCATGACACAAGCAAGTGATTTTCATCCTTTTTATCATATGGCACACCATCAAGGTGCTAATGTTTTCAGGGCACAACATCAGGGATTTTCTGTGGTTTTTCACAATTGACAGGGCACATTGTGTTGCCACCAACAAGCTGACATTCCCAGTGGCCCTACTGATAAAATTACTTCCCCCAAACTCCGACAGTAAGGGCTGTGGGTGTTGCAAGTGGTTAAGACACTGTGCCTGTTATCCAACAGGCCAGGGTTCGAGACCCAGATCCCTACAAGACAGGGTGAGCTCCTGTAATTGGCCCAGCAATGCAACGCAGCTGGAACCAATTGTATCGGCTCTGCCATTCAATTGGACTATTTCAGTGGCATGGAGAGGGGGGATTTGCTGCTTGGGTAACAGCCTATCCTCCATATCAATCTAACCAGTCCTTTGTGCTTCGCATGCAGTGTCAGTGTCAAGCACGATACCATAGTCTTTCGAGACTGATGGACGCCAAGTTTTTAACCTCCTGCAACATACCAATAAGCTGCAGCACATGTGTTGAAAATCACTGATATCGGCAAACTCAGCTTGGTTTGAACTAGACCACTAAGTTTCATGTTATTTTGGTATCCCTTCCAGCCACACAATGCTAAGAAGTGTTATAATATTAACATTTGTTCAATTGCCTATCAATAAATTGAATGGACGTTAACATCTGTCGGTCTCCATGTTATAAAGTGAATTGGGTGACCATTTAAAATACAAATCTGTGAATTGGGTGACCATTTAAAATGTCACTGCATGGGGTATTGATGTTTGTGACACATTTTTCACTTACAGCGCTCACCATGAAAATCTTGTAATGTTTTCCATGCAACATGGATGCAGGGCGTCCAGACGCCCGGAAACCCACGGACAGGCCCGGAATTTGCCTTCCTGTCCGGGCAAGGAGGGGGCTTGTCCGGGTGTGGGGGGTTATGTTGTGCTTTGACCCACCTAAAATGCTGCTCGGAGCGGCGCACGTCCAGCGCTGCCGTCCGAGAAGCCATCTTGGTAAAGGAAGGCTGTGCACATGCGCATGTGCACAGCCTCTCTATCCCTGTGCGCGGCACTGTTTTAATTGGTAGACACTGTGCGCATGCGTACAGCCTCTATCCCTGTGAGACCGCCTGGTCTCTTAAACAGAGCGGTCGGCGGCTGCGGACGCAGCCTTCCACAGACAGCTCACTCCTCTCAAGCGCTGATGCCAGCTGCCAGGAAGCAAGGCATCTCTCGCTGGACTGTTTTAATCAGTAGAGGCTGTACGCATGCGCACAGCGTCTACCAATTAAAACAGTGCTGCACACAGGGATAGAGAGGCTGTGCGCATGTGCATGCGCACAGCCTCCCTTTACCAAGATGGCTGCTCGGACGGCAGCACTGGATGCGCGCCGCTCCGAGCAGCATTTTAGGTGGCGCAAAGCACAACATAACCCCCCCCCCACACACCCGGACAAGGTAAGCCCCCGAGAGTAAGCTTTTTAAAAAAAAATTTAAATGTTGGGCAAGGTCCTCTGAAATTCTGGATTTTCAACTGAAAATTCGGACTTTGGGGGACCCTTGTCCTACATTTTGAGGTGAACCATATGGTCACCCTGCATGGATGCAACAGCAAATTTTGCTGAATTCCAGACTTCCCCCCTCCCAGGAGAGAACTAATATAGCAGTTGCAACTGAGATTGCAGACATGGACAGTCAAAGACCATCTTGTTTCTGCTGCGATATTATAGCTTGTATCTTACTCCAAGTACAATTTATCCAGAAGCCACTCAAACGAAAGTGTATTGATAGGTTAGAGAACACGAATAGCTGGAGGAATGCCAAGATCTTATCCAAATTCTCAGAAGTGCCAAAGCCCTTAAGGCTAAGAGAGTAAACTTTCAAAAAGAAGCAGCCTCATTCCTCTTGAATACCTTTTATCCTCATTTAATTTTATTGTTTTGTGTAGCATTTTCAGTTTGCAAAAAGCTTTACCATTCCTATCTTGAAATGGACAGCATTGGCATCCTGGCAGAAGAGAAAGTGCTGTGGAATTATAGACATCTGAGAACTTATCCAGAAACATTCATGTGGGTTAATGTTTCACCCAAATTAAACTCTCATTTCTGATACAGTCTATTCTCTTGTAATGTACCTAATGACCATGAAAGGTTTGCAGATAAAAACCAGGAGCTATTAGCTCTCAAACCAAAGAGGAAGCAGCAAATGTAATCTGGAGTCACATGAAAAAGATGCATAAATAAATAGGCAAAATACAGAAAGCTAATGTGGTTTACCTAATACAGTACTGGCTTGAGGATTTTAGGATAATTGTACTAAAATCCCCACTTCACCATAGAGGTAATTGGCATATGTATGTTTATAATTTGAAGAGTGCAGCATCAGATGTCGACAACTCCCAACAGAACTTTCAAAACACTCAGATGCTCATCACTTGAAAAAAGGAGCCAGTTTGTATGCACTCAATAAGAAACTGAGTCATGTACATTTATACATCCATCAGCCCTTAGTCATGACTCTTAGTGTGCATATTGATAAACTGTGGGATGAGGTAGCATCTCTCCCAGAGTGGGGGTCAAGGTAAAACATACTCTACCCATTAAAAAGCAGTAGAAATGTGGCAACTTGGAAATGTGTCCAACTGGATCAGAACAAAAGGTCAAACAAATCCAGAATTCCATCAAATGAAAAATCCATAAACAGAACAGGAGGATAGCAACTCCTGAATATCCATACCCAAATGGATATTCAAAGGCTTTCACTCCCAGCAATCATTTTTCTGAGTGTATGATGTTTCTAACCTCATCCTCACAACAAGCTCCTCATGAGTACCAAATAGGCCATTCATTCAGAGCTCTCTTCAGTCACTGGAATTTATGGGCAATTTAAACATCCTGTATCTGAAACCTGCACCTTTCTCTTCTCCTTCCAGCAGCCTGGCCATTGCTTCCAGAAGGAGGCTGCCACTTTTTTGATCCTCTTCTGAATGGATTAGCAGCTTGGGGACAGCAGGAACAGATGGAGTGGAAGCTCATCTGTTACTACCCCCTCTCCAAGGGTACCACCCCATTTGACCATTTCAGATCGCTTCATGGCCAGGGTAACCCTAGCAGTGGAAATTACGAAAATGAGTTAAATGGGTAGCCAATCAAATGCAATTTTAATGAACGAACAACTAATTCAAGCGCTTTTTTTAAAAGTGGAAACAAATTGAGTGACAAAACAAAAGAGCCAATCTAGACTCTGGTTTGTCACTCCACCATTCTTGGATAGTTCTTGAAAGCCAACCATCTTCTAGCATACAAGATTATCCACCTTTCCTGCAGCTTTACTGAACTCTGGCCAACTCAGTTTGGCTACATAAACAATCCAAAGGCTAGTGAAGGCTAGTGAAGCTAGTTTAGATTGGGCAGTTATAAGGTAAAAGGTAAGGTAATCCCTCACAGGTTGCCCTGCAAGCCATGACTGGCCATAGGGTGAGGCGCTCATCTCCGTTTTGGTGGCTGAAGATCCAGCATTGTCCAAAAATGTCTCCATGGACCAGCATGGTGCACAAAACACTGCTTATCTTTCCACCAAAGTGGTACCTATTTATCTACTTGCATTTACAAGTAGATAAAAGGAGTTCCAGTTAAATTCTTTAGGACTGCCATCATTGGACCAAGGCTGATTTTCCTAGTGACTCCAGATCCAGAATGTCAGCAGGCTAAGGAAGATGTATTTCTTGAACAAGCCTTGTGTTTACAAAATGGCACAAAAACTCCCAGGACAAGCAATCCAAGGATAATTGATCGCTTCTATAGCAAATTAGAATAAGACGTTGAGATAAAGTGGAGGAAACAGGAATAAAGCATCCCTTCATATAAGTGGTGATAGTGCCAACCTCAAGTTGGTTGCTTATTAGGCAACCTCTTATCCTCTGTGTACCGATTTGGAGCTTCTTGCTTCCAAACTAAGGCTGCAATCCTAAACCCCAGTTAGGCCAGCATAACCCCCAACACACGTCCCGTGGTGACCTGGGGATGTCACAAAAGTGCTGTTATATATTTCTGTGCTACTCTTTAGGGAGGGTTAGGCCAGTCCACAGACATATGCTTGCCTCCCTGCAGCACCACTGGAATGGGAAGAACAATGAGTTGTGCCAGCCTAGGTTAAGATTGCACCCTAAGGCAAGGTTTTTTTCCTAGTCTCTTACCCATTTTATTCCAGCCAGCATTCCACTTCCCTTGACCTTCTGGGAGCATGAAGTTCTCATGGTTTTTTCTCTTTTTTCAGAAGGAAATGAAGCCCTTTTTGCTGCTCATATTCAGAAAAGAGCAAAAATGCCCCCAAAACATTAAACTGGGCTCCAGTGGAGACCATTTACACTCCCTGGGGTATTTAATTTCCATGCTACAGGTATTTCATTGGCCTTCCAAATTTAAACAAGCAATGCTTTAAGAAACGATGAATACTGTGTTCCATTTCAGCTGGGCATAGATTTGGCCTGGAATTATTTAAGGTCAATAAACAGAAGATGGGGTGGGGGGTCAGACCACTCAAGATAAATTTACTCAAAACATTAAAGTAACTTTTTTGAACTTCCTGTTGGGCTGGGCTTCTCCCCACAACACTACACATGGATCAGAACGTGCAAGAGCCGTGCAAGAGCCGTAACAGAGACACACCAGCTCACACCACCTCCACACCAGAAGAATCCTGAATCAGCCTAGATTTTTAAGCAGAGTCTGGTGGCTTAATCAGCCCTCCAGCATTCTCTGCCTCTGTGGTTGTTTCCTGCCTCAGGGAACACAGGAAGCAGGCATTGTTGAAGTCTCAATAAGCATTTCCTTTTTGTCTGAGACATCGGAAAGAGAACTGTGCACCTGACCAGGTCCGATAAAAAGTACTTGGCTGACCCACACTAACACAAACTCGCTGTCCAGAGCCTTCCACCTGATCTGTATCAGCTGTATCAGAATGACAGCGAGAGTTGCTGAGGTCTGTGGTGGGCGATCTCGTTCCTTCCGGGACATGTGTATTATTTGAGTCACGTGCAAGATGCAAGGAAGCTTCGGATCAACTGTGGTCATTCATGCTATTTACACAGTAAAATCCTGCAGCCATCCTTCCACAAGCAATTTGAGGACACTTTTAGTTAGGAGTACACTATTATTCCACAGCAACGCTACAAAAAAATGGAAACAAAAACTTTATGCCTTTAAAAAAAATGGTTGTTCAGTTAAATGTTTCCGTTTTCTGTTTTCCTCCCAAACTGAGTTTCTAATGATTGTTGATGAATTCCTAAACTCAGGATGCTACTTGTGTCAGATTACTAATGGGAAATTCACATAAACTTTGTGTTCATAAAGAGCCCATCTGGAAACTTTTAATTCTCATAATGCTCAGTATACTTATTTTGCTCAGTATACTCATAATGCCAGTTATTTATTTTTTTCTCATTTTTATTCTGCACTCCTTCGAAGGAGCTCATAGAGGTGTACAATTCCTTCCCTTCTTTTCTCCTCACAATAACCCTATGATGTAGGTGAGGGTAATAGATAGTGACTAACCCAGGAAGCTTTACAGCTAAGTGGGAACTGAACCTCTCTCTTCCAAGTCTAAGAGCACAATCCTAACCATGTCTACTCAAAGGTAAGCCCCATTGTGTTCAATGGGTCTTACTTCTAGGAAAGTGTCTTTAGGAATGTAGCCTAAGTCTAACCCCTGAATGATTTATCACAATACCCCACAATGATTTATCAAAACCACAAACCATGATTCTGCATGTTATCACTCAATTTACGTTGTGACACTTTGGATAATTCACTTTCAGTTACAAGTTGAGTATCCCTTATCCAAAGTGCTTGGGCTAGATAACAACACCACTCAAAGTTTTGCCCACTGCACACTGGAAATGCAACCCCTGGCATGACTAGCACTTTCAGTTCCAGAGCCCCATATTATTTCATGTCCTCAAATCGTGATGATGCTACACTCTGGTCAGTTGTATCTATGGTCCAGTGCCCTAGATGGCATTGTGCCTGAAATCAGCAAAGGCATTAATGGACAGAGCATCAAGTTGTCCTGATCTGGGGACATGAGGTCCTGCAGTACTCCAGAACAGCGAGTAATTTGGTCACAGGAGGGAAGGTTTTGAATGAAGTGTTCTTAGACCAGAAGTCCTGGACTAGAAGCACTTTGGATATCAGATTTTTACACATTTTACATATAGTTTGTATATTACACGTTTTACATATAGTTTGTATGTATATATAGTTTCAATATATCATATTTTAGTAAAATTATACATATTACTTGCATATTACTTGCACCTCAGATCTTGGGATATGGCCTAAGTCTAAACACAAAATTCATTTAAATTCATTTATTTTCATATACATCATATACTCAAATCCTTAATGTAATGTTATACAATATTTTAATAGTTTTGCAATTTTTGTGCAACTTGTCACATGAACACAGGTGTGGAATTTTCCATTTGTGCTTTTATTTAGACGCTTATAAAAGTGGATTTCAGTAAAAGTTTTTTTTTAGATTTTCAGATTTCAGAATTCTGAATAAGGGATGCCAAAACTGTAGTATGTGAAATCAGGGTGTAATCCAAACCATTTAGGTTGGCATTACTCACCTGCTCTCTTTTCCCATTGTGGTATGGGGAAGCCTGGTGCATGTCTGTGCACCAGCCTAACTTTCCAGGAGTGGCACTTCTGGCACTTTTATGACACCTCCAAGCCAACACTGGACTTGTGCTAGGATTTATGCCAGTCTAACTGGGTGTTAGGATTACAGTCTCAGTCTGTGTAATTCGTATGTTATATATGTACAATTCTTTATGACAATGAACCATTCATCTGATCACTACAAGAACTCAGATGGCAAATAAATCAAGCACTCACCTACTAAGGCCAAGGAACTATACCCATGACTCAAACTCTTCCAATGCTTTTAAAATTAAGAACTACAGTACGTCCAGGAGCATAAACTAAAATAGGGACAGCAAAGAAGAGGTGCATCTGCACTAAGTGGTGTCAGGACAGGATTTGTATGGAATTCCCCTCCGGCACCTAACATGGTTGCTGTGATCCAGGATGTGCATTTTTAACTTACAACATTTCTTTATACATACCAAAACATCAAAACCTATGAGGAAAAGGTATTTTGTGAACTTATTTCTTTTATAGATAAAACTTTTTGATCCTGATTCAGGCTAAGAGTAGGGCATGACAATCACAGCAGATTTTAAAGTTGTTGAAAGGAGAAAGGGGGTGGAGAAAAGAGAATGGTGTGCTGTGATCACTCCATTAGCATTTCAAACATGGCAACACCACCCTAAGCAAATATAATTAAAGCATGCTCTGAAGGCAAAGTTTATTTGGAGGGGGCTACTAAACGCTACAGGCTTATGATGGATGAAACACAGTGGGTCAATTCACATCCAGCTCTTTTCTAAAACATTGCCAGATCTTTAACATTAGTGCTTTGATTTTAAATCTCACTCATCAGCAAAATATATGGTACCCACCTTGCCTCACACTGAGTTTTTGTTCCACATCTTAGTCCTGTCACAAATTATACATTTCCTCGGAAGATACAGAGTAGCTCTTCAACACATTCATTTTGGAAATTACATGTATTTCATATTCATGATGTGTGACACAACATGCACACACTAAGACACATATAATAGATATATACAACAAGGATGCTCAAATGATAGGAGAGTTGTTGATTATACAAAGTGTGCTGTAACTGTACACTTCAACACTGAAACTGTCTCAAATTGTGGCTTTCCATCACGTGCTACTATATACGAGAAATATATGTTATTTCCTACAATAATGTGATTTTTTTTTATAGTGAAGTGATGATAATATAGAAATTTGGCACACATGTAACAGACCTAAGTCATATAATGAGAATCCACACTAAAGCAAAGAGGTCCTGCTGAAACCTGCCCAGGAGGCAGGTTTACCATCTGGGTAGAAGGGGGACAAACTGCCTGCACCTACCCAAAAATGAGCCCCAGTGCTGAGTAAAAGCTGCTGTGAACACCAAGCACTAGACAAGGGCACATGAATAAACAGGCCCAGAAATAGGCCAGAATCCAGGCCTCAGAAAACTCTGGCATCAGGTTTAAGCCCTCATCCTCTTCGTTCATAACTGTATTGTGTAAACCAGACCTTATTATCAGTAACAAATAGGCAGGGGGCTATTCATTGTGATTGCTGAAGATCTAGCAAGGAAGTAACAGCAACAAAAGCTGGGGAAAAAGGACTTGATACAGTGATGATCAGATGCCGATTCGGGCCTACTCGCCCAACCGGACGCTAGCGCACTGTGTCGCCCGAAGCCGCGCTTCAGGAGACGCGCCTGCGTCCAGCTGGACGCCGGCGTGCTGAGTCTCCCTCCAGGAGACGCACTGCTCATGCGCCAAGCCTGGCGCATGCGCAGTGAGGGCCTGCTCCTCGCCCCGCCCCTTGACTCCAGCCCCACCCCCTGACCCCGGGCCCACCCCCCAACTTCCAGCGAACCGGATCTTGGGGCTCGGTGGGCCCATCACTGACTTGATACCCCACTTGTTCCCAACACCTCTGAGCAGCAATAGCATTCTTTACCAATATCCCCAACGGCCAGATGTATGTGAGCTGCGTGTATGTGATATGCAATCAGCAAAACTTAGGCTGCAATTCTAAAGACACTTTCCTGGGAGTAAGACCAGTTGGATACAATGGAGATTACTTTTGAGAAGACATGGTTAGGATTGTGTTCTTAAGCTGTTTTAATTGTTACTGTATGAAATAATGATAATATTTTATGTTAATGTGGAATTTACTTAGAGCAGTGATTTTCAATCTTTTCTACCTCATGGCACACCAACGAGGTGCTAAAACCGTCAAGGGACACCATCAGTCTTTGAACAAGGCACACCATGCTGCTGGTGGGAAGGTTCAATTCCTCAAAAACCCTCAATATCTCATAAAAAATTATGTTAAAGAAAGAAAGCAAGAAAGGAAAATCCAAACTCCCACAGCACACTTGTGGACCACTCACAGTACACTGGTTGAAAAATCACTCACTTTGGCTGCAGTCCTACATACTCTTTCCTGGTGTAAGATCCACTGAACACAATGGGGCTTCTGAACAGACACAATTAGGATTGTACTCTTAAAAAATGTAAAATCCATTTTTTAAATTGCAGCTTGGTTTTATTTCCATTGGAAACTCCAAATCCCTTCAACATAGAAACACATATAATCAATAATCAAGACTGTACAGAACAGTGTAATAATAGAATCAGCAGTCAGTAAAAATAATTCCCCCAAAACTGCTTTACAACTTCACAAGACACTGAACGGCATTTTATGATGGAGTTCAACATATTGCCATAGAGAGTGGAGTCCAGAACTTCAGTACCACAATCCAAAAAGCCTCATGCTCAGAATCACATTCATGTGGTTTTATTTTCATATGTAATCTCTACCATCTGTAGGGATTGCAGCAGCTCAGTGGCTAAAGGCACTGTGCCTGTCAACCTAAAGATTGGCAGATCAGTGGTTCGAGACCTGAGTGCTGCACAACGAACTGAGCTCCTGTCACTTGTCCCAGATCCTGCCAACTTAGCAGTTTGAAAGCATGCAAATGCAAATAAATAGGTACCACTTCAGTAGGAAAGCAACATCCTGACAACAGGCTGGCAAGGTTTTCCCAGTATCATGTCAACCATGATTTGGATGACTCCAGTACAGAACAAGTGGACCTTGCCACTATAAGGGAAAATGCTGAAGAAGTTGCCTTTGTAATGTCTACCATCTATAATTGCTGGTTCTTCCACTTTCTGTTATATGTAATCATTTGGTTTTGCTAATTTTTCATGTGGTCTCTCTCTAGAATATTTGCATGGGACTATGAACAATATCATGCATTCACCCAGATACCTGGGGTCTTGGATGTTATCTCACACTGGACATTATCGCACACTTTTTATTGTGATTAGTGGTACCCCTCAAGTCTGAGAATATCTTTGCACTTCATCAAGCTGATAGTTTATAGTCTACAAGGATTTGCCTGAAAATTTCAGTGGACTTGGGAATGGGAAAGTATTCAAATAATACACTTAAAAATAATTCCTCACTTTCATTCAGTAATTCAGATTTTCATTTAGTAAGCTCAATTCCAACTCAAGTTGAGCATAAAAATAATATTTATGCATGGCTAACAGAGGGAGTGTGCATAACTGAGTGGCACTTATCCACTGAAAACAATGAATGCAGTGCAGACAGATAATAAATGAACTTAAAATACTTGGCAACCATCAGTCTCGAAAGACTATGGTATCGTACTCATCTCTGAATGCAAAGCATGAAGGCCTGGGTAGATTACTATGAAGGATAGGCTGTTACCCAAGCAGCAAATCCCCCCTCTCCATTCCATTGAAATAGTTCAATGGAACAGCAGAGCCGATACGAATGGTTTCAGCTGCGTCGCAGAGCTGGACAGGAGCTCACTCCGTCTT
The DNA here is from genome assembly GCA_030015325.1 of Cryptoblepharus egeriae. NCBI lineage: Eukaryota > Metazoa > Chordata > Lepidosauria > Squamata > Scincidae > Cryptoblepharus > Cryptoblepharus egeriae. The sequence continues at coordinate 60,654,614 of JAREYC010000001.1, read as the reverse complement.
GTGGGGACCCGGGTCTCGAACCCTGGCCTGCTGGTTAACAGGCACAGTGTCTTAACCACTTGCGCCACCCACAGTCCATAAATGAACTTAGATGTACAGATTCAACCTACATGGATTTTTTTATACATGGATTTGACCCAACACAACTGGCCACTCCAAATTGCAATTTAAAAAACTGCTTTTCTAATGCTGTAGATAGTCATGTAAGCAATCATTCCATTTTTCAGTCCCAGAATCAAACCTCTGCAGATATTGAGGCACTATCTTATTCTGTTAGGTTCAGTGGAGGAGCAAAAAACCTAGAAGTGGATCTTTAAACCTATTTTTCGATTGTTTTCTTTATACATAAATTTTTACCCATGGGAGGTTCCAAAACAGAACCCTGTTCTTCTTCTTTAGTCCTTAGCTGGCAATTGGAGAGGGGGTCGTCCTCTCAACCAATACACCACTGTAGGTGCTGCTGGATTTTGTGCATCACTCACAATACACTTGCAATCTTTCTGCTTGCTGGCAATGTTTTCAGCCTCGTCGGTGGTCAGTCACTGGTTCTTTAATTCTTGCTCAATATCACCTCAATACAACATCTTTTATCATATCACCCACATTGCTCAATCCTATAGCCTAAGAATCAATGTGGACAAGACCAAAGTTATGACCATGGATGGATCACAGGCCATTGTTCACCTAGAACCAAAAATCCTAGTGGATAACAAGGGACACCTGTATTCAAACATGCATTTAATTTATACATGTTTTCAAGTCAGGATCATGCAATAGTTAGGGAGTTGGACTAAGAATTGGAAGATCCAGGTTGAAATGAACCCAAGTTTATGAAATTTCTTGGGTGACATTGGCTGCTAGTCACTTACTCTCAGCCTCACCTTACAGAGTTGTTGGAAAGACAAAAAGGTAAGAGCTTTGTAAGTCACCTTGGCCATTTGCTTTGGCATAGGAAAGGTAGGATACAAATAAACAAATAAATAAATAAGCATGAAGCCTGCTTTAATGCTCAGATTTTCTGTTTAAAGACATTTCAAACTTTACCCTTTAACAACAGAGATACCATATTTTTTAAGAGCATATACTCTGCTCTTTGGAATGTTGCCAAGGAGTCACAGGATCAAATTCCTCAAAGGGATTTTATAAAACAAAGCAACACACAGCTATAGAACCCATAGCGCTGCTGCCTCTAACTGCTTCCAACTTGGGGGCAGTTGCCTGAGGGCACCAGAGGCAGCTGCCCCTAATTGCCCCAAGTGCCCCCACTGGCCACCTTGAACCTCCAAACAGCAGCCCAGGTAAGCCTCCGAGGAAAGTGTCTTTGATTGCAGCCCCCTAACCATGTCTACCCAGAAGTAAGTCCCATTGTGTTCAATGGGGCTTACTTCCAGGAAAGTGTCTTTGATTGCAGCCTCCCAACCATGTCTATCAGAAGTAAGCCCCAATGTGTTAAATGGGTCTTACTCCAAGGAAAGTGTCTTTAGGATTGCAGCCTAAGTAGTCTTCAATTACAGTGTTATGTCATCATTTTTACCTACAGTTAATATTTTTATATGAATACTAGTGAAAGCGTACCCGTGTTCCCCAAGTAAAATTCCCCATACAACATCCCCCCGCTGTGCATCAACTGCCCAGGCACATCAACTGCCCGTGAGCATCCAATCCCATGCGCAACATCCCCCATGTTCATCCACCGCATGCACATCATCCCCCCTATGCACATCATCCCCCCATGCACATCACCTCCACATGTGCAACATCCCCCATTCTCAACACCCCCCATGCACAATGGCCCCCATGTGCAATGGCCCTATGCGCACTGCCCCCCATGCACAGCATCCTCCCCAGTGCAACCCCACCCTCCAAACAACATCTCCCCAGTGCACCAGATTCAGAGCACCAAATTGGCTGAATGTTGGTCAATCTTTCATGTTAAGTATAGGACAAAAACACATTGCACCCCTTTTCAGCCCCTTAAGGGTTAAACTTCTCCACATCAGTTCTTGGTGGATGTTCATGTGACAGAAGGAACACCCTCCCCAAATTTCATGCTTCTAGATCTAGGGGTTGGGGCAGAGCATCCCTCAGTCAGGGATTCTTCAATGCAAAGTACAGGGAGGAAAACACGTGCCACATTTCATCCCCTCCCGGTTGGAATTTCCGAAAAATTTCCGGTTGGAATTGAGTGCACCCCTCAGTCACGGAAGGAACACCCACCTAACAAGAAACTTGTTACGTGAGGCCTGATGGTTTTGACAGGACATTGGTAAGTGAGCGAGTCAGTGAGTCAGTGATTTTTTTCTTTTATATATATAGATTATTTGGGTTGTGGAACCAATCGTCTGAGTTTCCTTGATTTCCTATGGGAAAATCCACTTCACTTAAAGAGCGTTTCACATAACAAGGATGCCTCCAAAACAAACTAAACTTGTTACGTGAGGCACCGCTGTATTTTCTATGCAAGTGACTGTACACAAGGCAACATATAAAGCCATTCCTCAGCTTATTTATTTGGAAATGTGGCGACACCCTTACATCAGACTTCAAATATCCCCTTAGGGGATCTTATACATCTGTACTTCCTCTGCCTGTGGGGGAATAGATGTACAAGTTAGTACCTGCCAGAAAAGTTGCATGTGGCCTTGCTATGACCTGCATACCGTGAAGTGAACATTTCAAGGCTGATGACATTTCAAATCAGATTTCACTCCAAAAGCTACTTCCTGAGTTTTTCCTGCACTGCTGTCCTTGGATTTTGGTTTCCTGACTGAAGTGTACAACCAACATAGAATAAGTTTCTTCACTGATATAACCAACTGAACCATGTCAATGCCTGGATATGTAGGAAGGGCTGCCTGGTATGTCCCAACGCAGTTGCAGTGTAGCACACTTGGTTTGGAGGGTATATAATTTTGTTCAGGATCAATTACCAAGATTTTAGCCAATGTCTGAATGAACAGCACCACCTGATGGTAAAATAGAAAAGCAAGCTAATTTGTACAGAGTGATTTGCTTTAAATATCGACAAGTCACCTTTCTGGCACATAGTAAACAGCTCACAAGAAGATTTGCAAGAACAGGACAAACCCAATAGCAACAGCCTGGAAAAATTTACTATATGTTCGATCACAAAGAATTTTGCCAGTAGGTCTGATTAAATTCAGACTTCAGCCCTATGAGGAATTGTCAAACTGATCATGACCACAGATCATACAAGGTCATGATGCTGCCTTTGGATCTCCCTGCCTTTTCCTAAACACCACCACAGCCGCTTTATTCATATTATTTCCTCTCAGTTTAATTTGCCCCTTTCAGGCCATGTCTCAAATATCCTGGTAAGTGGCAGAAAATGTGGACAAAGATCTACGGTGATTCCAGAATATTTCTGTTGGCTCCTCTTCTCCCCCATCTGGGGAACAAACTGGGTCCTCTATTCTGCCAGGTAGGGTTTCTGTTTACACTTCAGATTACTACAGAGTGACAGAAAATGCTGAGTGTGACATCCTGTGTCCAGTCACACAACTACAACTACTGTAGTTAAAATCATGCAAAGAAAATGTAGTAAAGGTATTATCTGGATCACTTCATCTTTACTCCTTGCTGGCTCTATAACAACCTCAATGGCTACAAATGACTGTTTACCCCACACAGTCACAGTCACCACATGTCATTATATCAAAGCACGTCCCTAGAGAAGCAGATGATCTACAACATTGAGGGTGCAATCCTAACCAATTTAGGACAGCACAACCTATCCATCTCCCTGTTCCCTTGGTGGCATGGGGAGGCCAGCAAATCTCTGTGCACTAGCCTAACCCCCAGAAGTAATGCAGAATTGCCTTACGCTACCTTTGCGATATTTCCAGCATGTATTTGTGCTGGCCTAACAGGGTGACCATATGCTAGAATCCAAAATGAAGGAAAGGGTCCCTGAAAAGTCCGGATTTTCCACTGAAAATCCGGACTTTTAAAAAACTTTTGGAAGACCCTGTCCTCCTTTTTGGGTGCCAGCATATGGTCACCCTTTACTCAGGAGTAAGCCCACTGACTAAATGGGCTTACTTCTGAGTAGACATGTATTTTATAGTATAGGTTTACCTGAGCTGCTGCTGCGGAGATCAACAGTGGAGGGTGCTTGGGGGACTCTGGGGCACTTAACAGCCAGCTGCTGCACGGTGTGACTTGGTACTTGACGGCAGCTGCGGCCATTATAACTAGTATGCACCTGCAGCGCCAAGCTACATAGTGAGCATGCGCGTGTTGGTTTCATTATGGAAGCAATGCTTCCTCTTTCACCCTGCCACTGGCCGTGCATGTCCTCGGATGACCTGGTCAGGTCCCGCAAGAGTGAGTGAGAGTGAGCGAGTCCAATAGCAAAAAACCGGACAAGTCCAGCCAATACCGGCTTTCTGGGAACCCTGTAGCCTAACCAGAGGTTAGGATTGCACCATCAGTCATATAAAGAGTTTTAGCAGGCTCCTGCTTCTTTGCATTTTTATCATGAGTTGGTGCGTGGTTAAAACTGCTTTCCTGCCTGTGGTTATATGATGATATGCATGCTGCATGAGGTTTAGAAGCATCATAAATATAAATACTCTATAAACATCTCCTCTGAAATGGGGATACAGCTGTCCTTCCTTCAAGCCTGAAGTTGAAAGCATGGCCATATTGCATGGCCATATTGCCCTTGAGCACTCCGCAAAGGAGAACAAATGTTAAATCTCAATTTTCACAATACTCCCACAGTTTGCCCAACTCACTCTGCTCCCCCCCAATAACCAGCAAACTAAGTACATTTTGACATCCTAACCTTCATGTCTACACATCCCTCATGTCCATCAGCACTCACCTCGACAAGTGCTACCCTCCCGGGTAATAGCCTGCCGACATATCCCACATGGTTTCACTTTCTTGAAACTCTTCACCTTGAAGGTGTGGGCTGTAGAAGCTTCAAGGTCTTCAGGCTGCAAAAAGAAAAGATAAAATATGTTCAAAAAGCAAAATAATCCTTCTTTGCTATGCTATTTAACTGTTTATTATTAATTAACAAGTAGTTGTGACATATCCAGTACGCATTTCACTTCTAAAATACATGGCTGGTCTTCTGACCATAATAAAATAAATAATATCTTATCTTCTAAAATAATAAATAAATAAATAAATTAAACTAGAATTAAACCTGGGATTAGCTGCAGAGAGAGGGAGCCTTCTAGCCAATGCAACAGCTGTACTCAAATCTACCAGGATGCCATCTCACTAAGATCAGAAGTGTGAAGGATTCTTGCCACGGCTTCTTGGTAATAAAAACAATTGGCCACATGACTGAGGGCAAACTGCTTTCTGCCAGCCTAAAAACTCAAGCTACAATCCTATACATACTTTTGTGGGAACTTACTTTTGAGTAGGCAAGCATAAGACTGTGCTCTCAGGGTGCAATCCTAACCAATTTAGGCTAGCACTACTCACCCATCTCCTCGTTCTTGCAATGGAACAGGGAGGCCAGCGCATCTTTGTGCTCTGGCCTAACTCACCCAGGTAAAGAAAGGACTTGTGCCAGGACTTGTCCCAGCCTATGAAGGGGCTAGGATTGCACTTACAGAAGATCACAATTCTTGCAAATGCAAGATCTGCAACCTTATTTGTAGATACCTTGTTTTTTCATTTTGTTGAATGAAATCCACTGCCGAAGGGTTGCCATTCATATGCATGTAACATCAGGGATGCCTATGTATGATGTCCTTTCTTTTCCAGAACTCCACTAACACACACGCGCACACACACACACACACACACACAAAAGGGATTTATACCCCACCTTCCCCATGCTAATGCAAATACCCAAGGCAATTTAAATAGCTTTTTTATCCTTTCTGTCCTTACAACAACCCTGTGAGATAGGGTTAGAACCCTTCCAGGTGGAATCCTTCACAGGGTGGTCATCAGGCATCAGGGAAGAACTTCCATGCTTCCAGCAGGAGTTTTCAAATCAGCAAGCTTTCCATCTCCTATTCAAGAGTTATCCAGGTCCTTTCCTTCCTTTGGCAGCCCTTTTCACTCAACCACCAGACCACATCTGTCACTATAATGCATTTTGCACACCTGATCATCACTCATTCCCTCAACACCCAAAATGGTACAAAGAGGAAGTAAAGAAGATGATCGTTCAGAAATCGCATGATGTGCTTATATTTTATATTCGGGAATGCAAAAATAAAATATATAAAATAATAACCCTGGAGTGCCTCTAGATCTTGAGTTACCTTTTAGAACTCAATGAAGCACATTCTTGAAAGTTCTGCAAGCTTTTCCAACTGAGACTAAAGAGAATACTAGGGTTAAATAGATGCAAACAAGGGCAAATATGACCTTTACATGTCTCCCAAATTCATGTATGAAGCAGGTTTCGATTGGATCTAATCCCAACAGCTAAGTGCTTAAAAGTATAGGAAGAATCTATCTAATGTTTTGTAAATAAATAAAGGAATAAAACCATTATTTCTTGTATACATGTAAGGCTGCAATCCTGTGCACACCAACCTCAGAGTAAGCCCAATTGAACACAATGAGACTTACTTCCGAGTAGATATGCATAGTATTGTGCTGTAAGTATGTAAGTAAGAACACAATCCTATCTCTACTCAGAAGTAAACCTCACTGTGTTCAAGGGATCTTACTCCCAGGAAAGTGTGTTTAGGATTGCAGCTTATGTAATTAAGTAAGTAATAATTTCTAGATCTTTTAAAAAGTCTCATAAACCTAGGTGGGTCCAAGTACAGCATTATTCTAAAAAGAGTGCTTGGGAACGATTGGAATCCTATTTATGGTTGCCATATGTCCCAAAAAACAGGGATAATTGAAATTTTGGGGGATTGTGTTCCCTTACTGGCAAATAGGACAGCGGGTCCTGTCCCAGTTTTGTGGAAGAGAATTATGGCAACCCTACTCCTATTTCACTCCTATAAACCACTCCAATTTCAAGGAGTCACAAAATTTGTTCTTATCTTAAAGTAGTTTTTCTTCATTACACCACTAGGTGCCAGTATTTAATACTAATCCAACAAATCATGAACTGCATTTGCTCAAGCAGACTCCTGTCCCAAAAAAAGTAGCCCAGAATAAATCTTTATGGAGTCCCACAAAAACACTTTGGGCCCAATCCTATCCAACTTCCCAGTGCTGATACAGCTATGTCAGAGGGCCGTGCACTGTATCCTGCAATGGAGGACAACCACAGAAGCCTTCTAAAGATGCATTGTGGTTGCTTTGGCACTGGAAAGTTGGACAGGATTGGGTCATTTGATAGTCTGGTTCAGGTTCTTCTCGCACAGCACGGAGATGGCCATAGTAAGAAATGTGTGCTTTAAAAGCACTGTGGGTTGAAGTACTGGCAGAAACTCAGTGGATAACAAGGCATGACCTGTGTCTCAACAGGGCCCTAAACTACGCTTAAACAGCTTTGCTAGCCAGTGAGCCTTATATCAGTCTTTCACCAGCTTACCTGGTGAAATTAGAAGTGAAACAACTGGGGTAGCAGAAGGAAATTTTCAAACAATTTCTCCAACCTTACATTTGGTTCAGATGTTGAATTAAAAATTTCAATATTTATCATATACAAATTAAGAGAATTTAAAAATTGTATGCTGTTTGCAGCATTTCTAGTTATGATGCTGTTCCATTTAGGGATTTTAGAAAAACATATGTAGCATGGGCAGATTTAAATATTCTAATTTCTTACAGCTTTATATCTTTATACACTTAATAGCTCTGCAACGACCCAGATGCTTCAGCAACAGAAAATGGCTCCCTGAAGTGACTGGCAATCGCAAGTCACTTCTGGGATCTAAGACATGATGAAGCATTTCAAGAAGCAGTAAGGAGGTCATGGCAGGCTGGAGGACTTTCCCCAGCACACTGTTCTCTTCCCCAGAGTTCCTGGTGAAGCAAAATGCCTGCTGCTGTTTGCGGGAGAGCACAATCTGGTCTCCAGCCAGGGCTTCAGGCACCCTCCAATGCCCCTCTTAGTCTTGACTGACTCTATGGAGCAGTGTGCTCATCCATGTTACAAGGCCAAAGACGCCTCCATGGTTATGTGGCCAGCATGACTAAAACCCAAAGCATACAGAACACTGTTACCTTCCCATTGAAGTGGTACCTGTTTATCTACTTGCACTGAAATGCTTTTGAACTGCTAGGTCAACAGGAAAGTAACAAGAGCACACTCCATCTTGCAGTACTCCAGTATTCAACAGCCAACCTGTTCAACAAGCACAGCATCTTTAACCACTGAGCCACTGGAGCCCTTTCCTGGGAATACGTCCCTTTAAATTCTTGTAATTAATTAATTCTTTGCTGGGCCAGCCAAGACCTGATACACAAGGCAGCACATTAATACTAGCTCCCTTATCTAACACAGCAGTACCTTGCATAACAAGTGCCCCACATAACAAGTGATTCACATAACAAGCACAAATTGCCATTGGGAGTGTGCTCCTGTTAACAAGCCCGCTTCACTTAACAAGCCTCAGGCAACCTGAACGCACCCTGGCTGGGTCATGTAGGGACGCAAAAGGCAGGCACACGGAGAAACAGGAAGCACTGCTTCCTAATGGGCGGTGCACTAGGCAGACCTGACACTCCATGTGGAACCTGTTTTAAAGGGCTGCCGGCCAGCGCACTGCTGCCTCTAACTGCCCCCACCAGCCTCCAGCATCATCCCAGGTAAGCCCCCTATCCTCCATGCAGCCTCCTAAGCATGTCTACTCAGAAGTAAGCCCCATTGTGTTAAATGGGTCCTACTCCCAGGAAAGTGTCTCCAGTATTGCAGCCTAAGTAGACTTCATAGGATCATGCACAATGAATGCATGTTTTGAATTCAATTACAGTGTTTTGTCATCATTTTAACATCCAGTTAATATTTTTATATGAATATTTCTTGGGTTGTGGAATCAATTGTCTGAGTTTCCATTATTTCCTATTGGAAAATCCACATAAAGAGCATTTCACATAACAAGCCTGCTTCTGCAACAAATTAAACTTGTTATGTGAGGCACCACTGTAACATGACATCCTCTGTACCTCCCATTCTCCAGGGCTTTAGCTTAGCACTCTCTCCTCCTCCACATTTTCCTCACTGTCCCCTTCTTCCTTTTCAATACAGGGAGTAGAAGGAGAATGAAGAGCAAAGAAGGGATGCAGGCAACCAGAGATGGATTATACTGGAATAGCTGGGACTTTGGTACCTTTGGCCTCCAGTGATTTGACTCATCACTGATACCAAGGCCCACCTTTAAATATCTTGGAAAAAGCACCCAAATCCCATTTCCTACCTTCATGCTTGTTAGGATTTGAATTTAATAATAAAACATATTTGTTCAGGCAAGTTGATTCCAGGCTGATGCAATACTGAAGAAGGCTGATGCAATCTAGCTGATGCAATCTGAAACTGCTCTTACAGCATGATTCAGCAGAATTGGAAGTGCTGAGTCACTGGTCACCTGACTGTAATATCTATAACTGATTGGTGTTCCACTAAATTTAAGTGTGTATGAGATTATTGCAATGTGTGGGTTACTGAGGAGGAGTATTTGCTGTTTTGATGCTCTGAAAGACTGAACTGTATCTGTGGACTGACTTGTGGACTGTTTAACTGGATTTACTGAGATTGGAATACCCCTTCACTTGATGTATGTATATGACTGATCTACTGCTCTGACCTTGGACTGTGTTACTGGACTTATCTTCTGCCTTTCGTTTAAACAATATAGTTATCTTTAACTATAAACAGCTGTCGTGTTTACTCTGTGCTGCTGCCCGTTTGCCTCTGCACAACTACTCTGCTAAGCCCTGCACATTAGCAGGGTCTTACACCCCAACACTGCTGTTAAATTATTATCATTATTATTTCTTTGTACAGGCATCCCCCACTTATTAGAGACCAGAGCACCATCGAAAAGACAAAACTGTTGAAAAGTGGAATCCAAATCTTTTTTTAGTTTATAGTTGCTTCCAATGCCTTTTTAGCTAGCAAATTGCAAATGCCCCTTTTATCTTGCAAATTCCTGCTGCCACACTAAGATTTCTACCAATGGATTCTCATTAACTCCTTCGGGAATGGGACTGGACCATGAGCTACAACATGGGAAAAAAAGTGCGGAACATGTACTGAATGAATGAGTTCTAGGTATAACTTAAAGGTGTTGACTGAGCAGGTTGTCAGAAAACCATCAGAAAGCAGGGGATGCCTTATTAGATTCCATTATTCTCCCCATTTTGTGGCTGGAGGTAGTATGGTTATACTCTATATTTGCGGGTTCCCAACGTAGGGTGCATGTGTATCCCCAGGTTACTTGCCAAAACCTTTAGGGTTACTTGAAAAATATCTGAATGGCAGAAAATGGCTGGTCTGTATTACAATGACTTGTGGGACCGGCATTAGAATGCCTTACAGGATTAATATAAGGGGTACAATTTATAGAAATAGTTTGCCAAGGGCTATACAAGTGAAAATATATTGGGAACCTTGGCTTTATAACAATGCATTCTGGGGTGACAACAGAGGGGCAAGACACCTGTAAGTGGGTCTTTAAAGGTATTTTTCCATTGATTTTGTATCCACTTAATTTTTTCCCCACTAGAGGTTCCAGAACACAACTCCAGATTAGAGCAAGGCATGACCTGTATATTAAATTGAACTACCTTTTCCCTTGCCCACACAGGTGTTAACTCCCTGATCTATAAAAATATAATGCTTACACCTATTCTCCCCCAATTGCTCTAGGGACACTTTTCCTGCCATGAGATCTCCATATCATTACAGTCTTCTTGATGATCATTTGTCACAAATCACACCCCCACGTTCATTTTCCATGTGCATCCAACTCCATGACTTGGTTCAGCCCTAGAAAATTATATATTTGTGTTTGAGTCATCATTATCCTGTGTCATTTTTGCCAGAATTCTTAATCTTGAGTTCTACTCACAGTGAATACCATGGATGTGAATCATCCTCATCATCAAACTACTCAAGGAACTCCTTTCCGAAACACAGAAAAACTAAATCATTTTAAATCACTTTTCTGATCATAAATTAACTCCCTCTTTTAGTCAGCTAAAAGAGGGAGTTAATTTATAGGAACATTTTATCTAGCTGTCACACTAGCCTAAAGAAAAAGTTCGTATATGAACTTTCTTGATATCGTTCATGCTTTAATAACTTCTCAGTGGGAGGTTATACATCCAACACTTTCCCATCCTTGTTCCAAGCCCATCCCCAATTTTGCTGGTAAAAGAGGTATTTGATCATGGGTTTCCTAAACTGAGATGACCTCTGCTGCTCCCCCTCCCCAATGCTCAGCCTCAAGGAAAAGGCTGAAAGGGGGAGCTGTTTATTTAAACTAGGCATGAAGAATGAAGTATTGTCAGGCTGATAAACTCTGTGTCTCGATCCCCAGACAGCAGCAACATTCCCCTGCAAAAGATTCACACACACACACACACAGAGAGAGAGCGCTTCTACCAAATAATATCTTTAATATTACACAAGATATAGGGCTCTTATCAAATCAACCCCATCTGCAATTTCCCATACTCATTACGTTTGCAATCCTAAAGATACTTTCCTGGACCTATTGAACCTATTGAACATAATGGGGCTTACTTTTGAGTAGACATGGTGGATTGTGCTCTAAGTGTCACTATCACATCTTATTTCCCCAGCAGTATCAATATTGTTAAGCGGGGAAAGAAATCACAGGACACTGATACAAAAGGCTGTTGTCAACTTGTTTTATTTGACCCACTGTTTTATTTTGAGGAATATGCCTTTTTTTAAAGGACTGTCTAGAGTTTGTGAAACATGAGACACAATGTACAGGTTCCCAAAAACAGCCTTCTCAAGGAGTCATACATCACAGGGAAGCAAATCCTTCTGCTGAGTTTGGTGTCAGAGAATTGCCAGTCCGAATTTCTGTGGCTTCCATCACGTGAACTAAATCACATGAGTGATGCCTTTTTTCAGTGTCACACACCTATCTTGTCACCCAACAGTTTACCACTTTTAAAAAACAATTGCAGCTCCATAGCACAAAACTGTGTTTGATTGCACACCTCCGGAGTGTCTTGTTTTTCAAAATTTAGATCTGGAAGCCCTGCTTGGGAACCACAGAAGAAGAGAGGAGGACAAGGCCAGGTCTGGGTTTCCTTTCTCACTCTCCATCCAACATTTGGAACAAGATTATGTTGCTGCATTATCAGTCGGCAGACAGCCAAGCTCACTGGAGTCTGACCCCATACATCAGAGATGAAGAAGGCTGCACTGTTCTAGTTGTTGTTTTAATGCCACAAACCAAAATGTTTTATGATACAAGTCCCTGGAGGGTTATTTACTTCCCCAACATATAAATTGTTTCTTCCTTCCCCCCACTCCAGTAAAAAACCTTTGGGGTCTTTTGGATTTGATGGTCCCTGTGGAGAGATTAGGAGTACAGTTGCTGTTAAAGGCAATCAGGCTAGTCATCTCCTCATCCCTCCACACCTCATGCCCTAAAAAATCCGGCTGTTTGCAGCTGAGCCAGCAAGGAAGTTCCCAGACCTTGACCCTCAACCTTTTTTCAGTTCATGCTGGCTCCAAAGGGGCAGTGGCAGCAAATGCACACACCCTACCCCCATTTCCCTCCCTTTGGGCAGGGGGTGACCCATGCGCCAGGTCATATGAGCCTCATGGGGCTACAAGGGGGGAAGTCATTGGTGAGCAAAAGGTTCAAGATACATGGAGGAGAGGAGATTAATCTTGGATTTTTTTCTCAAAGATGAAGTTGTCAGTGGAAAACTAAATCTCTCCTTCCATGGTGACTCAAGACCTAATTAGATTAGCATCTTTGTCAAGCAGCACTCAGGCGCTCTATGAGGCCAGCACATGGCTCTTAAGAGGAAACAGTACAGCTGTTACAGACAAGAACTTTTTTTGTTTGGCTTGATTTTTGGTTTGGCTTGAGCTCTTTTGTGATAGAAAATTGAATAGCATTGTGCCCTCATTCAGGATCCTCTACCTGCATGAGTAGCATAAGGTGATTCCTCCTCTCCTCCCATTCTTTGGACTGAGTGAACACAAAGACTGCATAAAAGCTGGCAGATTTTGGACAAACCAGAGAGAGAGAGAGAGAGAGAGAGAGAGAGAGAGAGAGAGAGAGAGAGAGAGAGAGAGAGAGAGAGAGCTGGTCCATAAACAATTTAACTGAAAGAAATTGAAATTCTTGGGAATTAAATTTTTTTTTTAAACAGGGATGAATATCATACTATTAAGGTTTTAAAGACAGATTAATCAAGCAAAAGGCACAAAATGAAGAAGAGGAGGAAGACACTCTTTTTATTTTCACCATTTGAGTCACACAAGAGCAGACATAGGGCACAATCTAGAGTAACTACGGGAGCACGTAAGAGACATTACGTGCAACTGTAGTTACTGCACCACCTAGTGAAAACCTATGGGAAATTCATATTGCAATCCAGAGTAACTTGTTCTTACTCCAGAGCAAGGATTCCCCATAGTTACTCTGGATTTCACTTATAAATTCTTAGGGTGCAGTCGTATCCTAGGCCAGCACAACTCGTTGGTCTTCCCATTCCTATTGTGATATAGTGAGTCAAGAATATGTCTCTGCACCCCTCAACAGGAGTGGGACACTTTTGTGACATCTCCAAGCCAGCATTGGACTTCTTGACATCTTGTGCCAGAGCTTAAGCTGGCCTAACTTGGTGTAAGGACTGCAGTCATAGTCTTCTGTTTGCAGTAAATGGGACTGGGAGTAATGGGAAACTTGGAACTCTGTCTTACGGCCAAATCATGACACAGAATTGGGTGCGATCTGGGAGTGGTGCTTAAATGTTTCTCAACAACTATCTAGAAGCCTCCAAGGAGATGTGCCTCATATTTGCAGAGTAGCTGAACTGAATTATTACTAGAGGTATTACCTGGAGATAGAATGACTGGTAGTGATTAGATTCCTGTTTTATTTTTTAAGGATCTATACCAGGGATTTTCAACCTTTTTCATTTCATGGCACATTGACAAGGCACCAAAATTGCCAAGACATACCATACTGCCAGTGGAGGGCTTACAATCCCTCATGGCCCTACTGATATTAACCCTAATAATAAGTTTGGGGTACATCTCCAAACCATTTATGCCACACAGTTGAAAATCACTATACCATTGCACTGCCTACCATAAAGAGACCCACGATGACCATAATTTTGGTCCCTAAACTGATATGAGAATAATGTCAATTCTTTTTTTCTTTTTCTTTTTCTTTTTTTTTTTTTTTTGCTAGCTTGGCTCCTTAAATACTTTCTTCCTTCGCCTGTACATACACGATTATGTTCTCCTTCATGTCCAAACATCTAAGATGAAACAACAGGTGTTATTCACTACAACCACACACATTTACTTTTATTAACAGCACGCCTGTGGAACCCTTTCTATGCTGGGATGGGTTTATTCACCATGATCTCAATCTGGAACCAGTTCTCCAAAAAGAGAACCTGGGTGTGCTTGCAGAGATGTTATTAACATCAGGTGCAGTTTGGCAGAGTTCTTAATCATTCACACCATGAGGTAGGGGAAACAGTGGCAGGCATTTAATATCAGTGTGTTATCAGATGATGCAAAAGGTAAAATTGATTTTGTTGAGCCAAGAGCATCTCTCTATATGTACAATAACAGCATTTACCTCACCTTGAATTTGAAAGGGAGAAAAAAGTCATTTACTATCTCGGCAGAAGTCATAACTGCTTTGTGGAAGAGAATTATGGCAACCATACTAGTACAGTGGCACAGCTTCCTTTGCCTTCAAAGCAGTGATTTTCAACCAGTGTGCCATGGCAGATTGGTGTGCTGTGGATAGTCCACAGCTGTGCCACGGGAATTTGGGGATTGACATTCATTAATAGGAAAATTGGGGGATTTGAACAGTCTGGTGTGCCTTGTCAATGGTTAAAACAATTTATGCCTTGACAATTTCAGTGCCTTGTTAAGTGTGCCGTGAGATGAAAAAGGTTGAAAATCACTGCTTCAGAGAATAACAGGGGTTGCCTAACGACTGCATGGAGTGGGCTGGCTATGGGTTTTATGTAGGCTTACTGTGGGCTGCATATGGGTTGGGACACGCATGATCTACAGCTTGAGCTTTTATGAAGAAGGGGCTTATTCAGCTCAAGAGGAGCACTCTCTCTTTTGCTCATGCACACACACACTCAATTAAGCCTCTCCCTTTATCAAATGTATACCTATGAAATAGTATTAATTTTAAATGATCAATTTTAAATTATCATACACTGAGTTCATCCATCATTGTAGGAAGCAGATCCATAGATGCAAAATTGGGAAAGCAAACATCCTGGCAACAGACCCTTGCGACAGGATGGCCAGATTTCCCCATGTCACATCATCCATCATGGATTGGATGAAACTCCAATCCACAACAAACTGACATCGTCACCACACAATACAAACGCTGAACAAGTTGCCGTCATAAGGCGAGAGCATCAAAAAGGAAGCCTGGGAAAAAGCCAAGAGTGGTGGAATTACCCAAAAGCCAAACAAGAATTCAGGTGAGGGTTTGATCTCCTACCACAGACACATTTTAGCACTTCCTCAAATGGATTTGGGCCAATCCCATTTTCCTTCCTCCCAGTGATGTGCTCTATCAAGATACCGTCTGCCCTTTAAGATTTTATTCTGTCTGCCACTCCCAGCACATCACCCCAAAACTTGGCCTTTAATCTAAACAAAAGGATTGTAACCAGACAGCTTGGAGGCCCACTCAGACTGGGAACCTAGTAGTTATCCTCTGATCACCCAGAAACATGCTATTTTCCCCTTACAAGAAAAGGGTGGAGGCCCACTGTACTGTTTGCAGTATCCAGGCTCTCCCCCTAGAATCCCACAGCTTTCTTCAAAGCCAGGGGCCATTCTAAGGGCAACACTGAGAATAGGCTTGGATCAAGCCCATATAGTCTGAGAAAAGAACTTGGATATCAGTATAGAATTCTAGCATAGATTTAAGTCCGTCTCTTAACTGGAAAGCTAATGGCAGAGAAGACTCCAACACAAATATTTAAAAAACAACGCTGTATTGAAGAATGGGAGCTGGGAGAATACATCTTGGCTTAAACATCCGTGGTCTGTCCAGCTGCAGGCAAAGTTCTTAGTAACCACAATTTAGGATTCAATCAAAGCTTGATGATATAGCTCTGTTTTATAGTTGCAGTGAGTTCAAAGTCTGAGGGGGTCACCAGAATTAGTGGTGGGATAAATCTGAAATTTGAACCCAAATTAAACTTTGACTCACGTAGAACATAGATGTATTGCAGTGCAGGCCAGAGGGCTTTTCCCTTGAATATCTTCGCTATGTCCTGTTATCATCAGCATTAAAATAATAAGCAGCAGCACAGTGCCAGCCCTAATCTACTTCCAGTAGGACTAGCAGTGAAATCCTATGTACCACATTCAACAAGGCTTATTCCTAGGTCTATGCCGGATCACAGCTGATATCTCTGTTCCTGTATGCTATGAATAGCTTGGGAACATAGAGGATTGGGAGGCAGAAGAACATTTAAGTGCCCAGGCTGAAGAATTGAAGAAAGATAATTAGATGGGCAATTTCTTATCTAATAATTCTACTTACAGTACAATCCTAAGCATGTCTACTCAGAAGTAAGTTCCATTGAGTTCAATAGTACTTACTCCCAGGAAAATGTGGTTCGGATTGTAGCCTTTGTTCCAATGTTATGTTAAACGAAAAAATAATCATTTTTTTAAATTTTCAGTGAAAAAACAGCACACAAGTGGATTTAAATATTTCACCATCTTGATCTGAACTGCCACAATCCTGATACAAACTGTGATGTCACATGGCTGCCACTGGTGAGTAACTTTAAGCTTGAGACCACATACTGATATATTATAACATCAAGTATACTTTGGCCCTAACTTGTCAAAATGGAATCGGGTCTGGGAGGGAAAACGGGACTTGTGATGTGATCATGTAACTTTCAGCACAACCACAGTCCAGACAAAAGAAGATTTATGTCACTGCTCTTTGTTCCAGCCCCAAGCAACATTTGCCCGCTACTCAACAGTGATTGTCCCATAGGAAAAATATGACCCTTTTGGACAGATGTGCTACCTGCAATTTCATTGCTATTATTTCAGTATTATCATAAACCATCTTGAATGCCTTGGCAGAAAGGATGCAGATATATGCAGTTAAGCACATGCATAACTTAGAGTGACTTTGGCTGCAATCCTCAGCACATTTTCCTGAGAGTAGGCCTCATAAAATATAATAGGACATACTTCTGAGTATACATGCTTAGGATTGCACTGACCCTCTAGTTCCTCAGCTAGAACTTAAGATGACCTGCTATTCTCCTTGCAAAGCCAACTTGGTCTGGAAAGGCTGTGTAAAGGTACTCACATATTACATACTAGCGAAAGGCGTACCCGCGTTGCGGGAGTAAAATTCCCCCGTATGCCATTCCCCCATAATCATCAACCCCCCATGGATAACTTTCCCCCAGGTATAACAACCCCCATGCGCAACTTCCCCCCATGCACATCAACCCCCCATGCACAACTTCCCCCATGCGCATCAACCCCCCATGCACAACTTCCCCATATGCATCAAACCCCGTGCGCAACTTCCCCCATGCGCAACTTCCTCCGTGCGCAACTTCCTCCGTGTGCATCATCCCCCATGCGCAACTTTCTCCGTGTGCATCATCCCCCCGTGCGCAACTTCCCCCCGTGCGCAACTTCCTCCCATGTGCAATTTTCCTCCCATGTGCAACTTCCCCCCTGCGCAACTTTCCTACATGCGCAACTTCCCCCATGCGCAATTTCCCCTCATGCGCAGCATCCTCGCCAGCGCAACCTCTTCCTCCGAACAACATCCCCCAGTGCACCAGGCACTGAGCACCAAATTGGCTGGATGTTGTTCAGTCTCCCATGTTAAGTATAGGACAAAAACACGTTGCCCCCTTTTCAGCCCCTGAAGGGTTAATTTCTCCAGATGTTTCTTGGTGGGTGTTCAGGTGACAGAAGGAACTCCCAGAATTCCATGCTTCAGGCCCAGCAGTTGGGGCGGAATTTTGCTGAGTCAGCAATTCTCAATGCAAAGTATAGGGAGGAAAACGCATTGCGCCCCTTTTCACCCCCTTCCTGTTGGAATTTCCGAAAACCGGTTCTTAGTGCACCCCTCCCTAACGGAAGGAACACCCAACCCAAATTTCACGCTTCTAGGCCCACCGGTTTTGGCAGGGCGGTGATGAGTGAGTGAGTCAGTCAGTCAGTCAGTGAGTCAGTCAGTGAGTGACTTTTCTCTTTTATATATATAGATCAGTCTTGGGACTTTGGCCCTTAAAAGCTTTCCCACTCAGTGTATCTCATTCACCTATGGAGTGAGGAAGCAGAAGAACACGCACGCACATGCAAACATGTACACATACGGACACATGCACACACACGCACACACGGTTGGCACAGCTGCATGAGACTTGCAGGACAGTCAAATGTGAGCTGCTTTCTAAGTAGGATCTTAAGCAGAAGGCTGGGGGTGGGTAGAAATGAGACAGAGGGAAGGCAAAAGTGTATACTTCTCCACCTCAGTATGCTGTGCTTCCAGCCAAGGCAAGACAATCTCAAATACAAGCCTGCGTTCCTCATTCCACCCTCACCCCATCCTCAGCTGCGATAGGCAGTAGGGGGTGGAAGGGATTTTAGCCTGTCTCAATTCCAGACGGTTTCCTCTGTTCCTCCAAAGTTGGCCTCAGTCGCCACATTACATCAGAGCAAATAAAGATAGAAGCTGCTCCAGGCAGGCTACATTGGTGGGGGGTTAGTGGCGAGAGAAAACAGAAAGCTTACATACAGGTTCCCTGCCTTCCCCTTTTCCTATTTTCATAATCTCAGGAAATGGGAGACAAATACACCCATTCAGAAAAGCTTAAAGGGATTCAGGAGGAGGGAGAATAGTTGGCACTCTTGATATTGCACTGTGGTGCTCTCCCTACAAATCAAAACCTCTTCACCCAACCAGAGGAAGGAAGCCCATATGCCAACCACTTTGGTATACCCCAGAGGGTTCAAACAAACAACTATTTGCTCCAAACCATCATGAGAAAAAAACTAAGTAGAGAAGAAGCCAATGCAATCTAGGAGAGCGGAGAAGACTTCACTATTGACATTCATGAACTAATCAGGAAAAAGATCTGAGGGAAACTTGTTTTCTGAATTGCTTATGTTCCCCTTTTTAAGCACTCTGTATCTCAGATATAAATTTGAATTTGTACATGAACACCCGAATTAGGATAATTTTCTAATTATGAAAATGTACCCCAACTCCCCAGGGACAATCTACTCATGAATGTTCCATGATTGAAATGCCAAATATCTTGGCAAGAGTGCAGGAAGAGGAGGCAAAAGCAACAGTGGGTAAATTTGGATCACTGTCATGAGTTGAGAAAGGGGGGTGTTAAACTTTTGTCTTTGTTATAATTCTCTAAATTAAATCCCTCCTCCCTCCAAGTTGCTATTGGCTGAGAAGGGGAAAGGTGGAACAACAAGTGTACACATGAAGATTTTACCAAGTTGGTAGGAGGTCTGAAAACATGACAGAAGCCTGGCTCAAAGTCAACTCACACAACCAGTTTGTTTATTTTCTCTAAAGTAGTTGGTCAGTTTCTTTTCTGCAAACCTAGTTTGAATCAATTGCAACAGTTAGTGCTTGACATGAAGGCACCCCACAACCAGCATTGTGCAGAATGAATGGACCAATGAATGAAGCATATGAATGATGAATGAAACCGAATAGAAGAGCAGGACAGAGGAAGCATCCATTCACAGAATTTCAAAACTGGATGCATGATGATCTTGTATTTTCCAACAATAGTTTGATTTAAACAGGTAAACTACTCTGGAGGAACACTTTGCAATGAAGAAAGAAGATCTTTATCCTTCTCCGGCCAGCCATGTTCCTCTCTAGACATCCACCCCACCCCCTGGCTGCTTTTACCATGATAGCACTTTCAAGCAACTCCCAAACCTGAATCTGAAACCTGTGGAAACAGCAAGCCATTTAGAGGGAAGATTTCAAGGAAGGAGCACAATGAGCAGAAAAAGATTAAGCAACCCATCTTCCAGCCTCTTCTTTGCTACAAAGATCCCTTCCTGAAGACAACTGGCAATCAATAAGCAGCAGTCAGGCTACCATTATATGCAGCTACAACACTATGCATAGCTTGTTGTACAGTCAACTGAATGTAATTTTATCTTTAAAATTTTCTCATTAGTTATAATGCTGAATCAGCATTCAGAATCCAAATGCAGGCAGCAGGCATGGTTGGTGGTTAAGTGCAGGGCTGCTGAAGAAAGCTAAGCCGGAAAGGACCTGTCCAGTTCCTGGATGAGAGACTGCAAGCTGACAAAGCTGTCATGAGTCATCAGAGACAGGAGATGTCACTGCTTACAGATTGGCTGAGCTGAAAACTCCTGCTGGAAGCTTGAAGGCCATCCCTGATACCAGATGTGATGATGACCACACTGTGAAGGATCCCACCTGAAAAGAGAAGAGTTCTACCAGGTGCCCATTGAACAGCCTGCAGCCAGGGCTTAATCTATACACATTGGCTGCTGGACCTCACAGAATATCAACCAGCAATTGTAATTGCTGTACGAATAAATAAAAAATTCAGTCTACTGTATTTAAGTAATTACATGTTGATTTTAAAACATTTAATTGACTAAAAATACTCATTGGTTATTAAATGACTAAATACTCAATGACTAAATTAATACTCATTGGTTATTAAAAATACTAATTGGTTATTAAACTCATTGGTTATTAACTGACTAAAAATAATACTCATTGGTTATTAAAATTGCAGGTGGCAACCATTTAAAGGGCATTCACCCTTTTCATGCACATTGGAAGGAATGCTTAATCTGAGCTTCAACTACAATATTTACATGCATCACCTCAAAAGTATGCCTCTTCAGAACTAGTTTTTACCCACAACAAATTTAATAATTGTAATAATCCACTAAAATTCATACAACTAAACACCAAAGGTTTATCTGAACTGCAGCCCTAAGACTTTTAAATAATCAACAAATTGTAGCTTTCTGGAAAGACAGAGAGAGAGAAAGAGAAGGTACAGGAATAGATGAGATATGCTTTTTTGCTACAAAGCATCCTGGAGTGATGGAAAGCATGCCTGGGGAAGCTATAGTTTCCCTGATGCTATTGGGACTAGCTGAGCTGGGAGTACAGAAGAGGGAGCAGATCAGGCAAGGAAAGTTGAGCAGGGGGCATTTAAAAAGAAGCCAGGCTGGTTTGAATACCCCAAATACATTTGACATGGAACTGAAGAGCAGTGACATTTTCCTGAAGCAATTATCACCCCCACCCTCCACCCCCACTTTGGGATGGAATTGAGCCCTTCCCCCAGAATGGCTACCATATACACATTAAGCAAAGCCATACCAACTTTAGTGTCTGAAAGAGCTGAAGAAAAGTCTTTTAGGGTTACCAGGAGCCATGAGGAATACTGATCACAGCATTGTCTGGCTCAGATAGCCTGGAAAATGACTTTGTGGGCTTCCATTTCATTCATCTAATCCTTCTGTCCCTATCCCAATGCCACATACCCCGAGAGTCACTAAATCTCCCATCAGAGAAAGTGACAGGAGCCAGTGGGGCTCTGAGCCCCACTCCCCTCTCAATATCCCAAGCATCTTCTCCAGCACTTCAGCCTGTTGACCTTGTCAATTATTCCCTTGGCCTTCTGACCTCCAACCCTCAAGGGAGAAGTATCTGAGCCAAAGACCTCAAAGAAGAGAAACACAATCACAAAAAATGGAAATGTAGGGAAAGAAGGCACAGTCTGCCTTAAACAGGCCCCTATCTACCTTGTTTCAAGTCAGTAGGTTGGACAGTAGGTTGTTTCAAGTCTCAAAGGCTGGACACAGGCCTAAGCATGAGTACAGACAAGCAGAGGAAGGATGTAGCACAAAACAAGAAAGACACAAATGTCTGGATGACTTCTATGCAGACAGAGATGCAACAAAACTGTTTGCTGCTCCATAGTGGAACATAAACAGTCTGTCCATCCAGCAAAATTACAGAGAACATATTAGTCCTACATCAGGAGTGCAGAGGACAGAAAGATATCAGCATCAACACAGCAAAATAAAACAACTGATTTTCTGTTTTCTGAGAAGAAAGCCCCTGTTCACACTCTCATAAGGCTCATCACAGAAGGCAGACTTCTCTAGTTTAGAAATCAAACCCCAAACTTACACCTCTTTTCCTACAATTCCTGTGTTATGCATGTTATGCTACAAGACTATCCCAAATGCAGAATGCCCATTTATGGGATAAAAGCAGTATTAGTTAATAGAATGCGATCCACACTTCTAGGACAGGTAAGGTAAAGTCCCTGGCATGTTGCCCTGCTGCCTATACAGGCACTAGCCACAGCTGTTGGGTGTGATACTCATCCCCAATTCAGCCTAGAGCCAGCACTGTCTGAAGACAGCCTCCATTGTCATATAGCCAGCATGACTGCGTGGAACACTGTTTACCATCCCACCGAAGTGGTACCTATTTATCTATTTTCATGCTTTTGAACTGCAAGGTTGGCAGAAGCTGGGCTGGGAATAGGGCCATATCTCTGAAATCCTAACTTACAACCTTGTATCAACACAGACATTTGATTATAAAGTCATCCACTCTATGAATTCAGGGGAAAAGGAATTTAAAAGAGGAACACATTAAGGCTTGGGACAGGTTTGGCATAAAGATGCCATCAAGATTGGCACCCAAGATTGGCCCATTCCTATCCAGTCTGCAGGCCCGAAGGAGTTAGGTCAGTGCTCAGACTTATGTCACCGCAGACACAGGGAAACGGGTGAGTTTTGCTGGCTTAAATTGGTTAGGATTGTGCCCTGAGTGACCTTTCATGGTTGAGCAGGGATATTGTGGATGAACAGGATGGAACCCAGGTTTTTTGGACTCTATTCACTGCATCACATTGAAAGCACAAATCCTTCAAATTAACAGAAACAAAAGTTGGGAACTCAAGCGATGACTGCTTGAAAAATGCACTTTCGAAGGAGGAAAGCACTGTGCATGGCGAACCCTATTCCAACCTCATTTCCAAACAGCGAACAAGCATAAAACCAACCTGTGGAGAGACTGAAGAGCAGCCTTCTGCTATTTTGCTCTTTCCAGTTGATCTTAAAAAAATGTTTGTTTTCCTGTTCCTTTGATTTTCTCCACTGTTTTGCAATTTAAGTTGCTCATCTATTTGCTTTTTGTTCTATCCCTAAAAGCTAACCAAACCTTTATCCCTCATTTAAATCTCTCTTCCTTTCATCCCAAGCAGTTCTCCCATCTAGCCACACTCTCTTCCACTTACCACATTCACATACACAGATTTTTTATTGGAGAGCTACCCAATCAAGAGCACAAGGACTGTCTTTTAAATTGCTGCCTAATTAAGAGTAATTATTCTCATTAAGTTCACGGCCCATGGCTGCCATCAAATGGCAAGGGGTTTACCCAAACACAGAGACTGTATTGTCCCTGGGCTATCCAGGACACGAATTGGATTTTCCATGTCTTATGTATATGAGAAATCAATCCTGCCTGGAACTAAATCACAGTGACAACACCTTGTTGAAGTAAGGGGCATTCTTATCCCCTCCTCAAATATGGCATCAGTGACAGCAAGGAGCCAGGAAGATACCCCACAATCTATATACTTCTTCTTTGGAATCATGCTGGAGTAAAGAAGTTGCTAATATGGAGGACCACCACAAATTCTGACTCATACACTACAACCTTTCCAAGTTAGCATGGCGGAATTGCATCCCAGGGCTACATTTGACTCCAATCAAGGCATTTAATTTCATGGGGGATAATGACCATCAGAAGAATATGGCTGGTATATTCTTTTCCAAGATGCCTTATTCTGACCAGACATCTAAAGGATGAACATCTAAGTAGTTCAGGACTTCCTCTTCCAAGCAAGTTGCACAGGAGGCCATGGTTGCTAAGCCGCCAGAGCCACCTGCCCAACACTCACAGCATTCACTTTAAAATAATAGGGGCCTAAAAAAATTAAACAGACCATTCATGTCAAGCTGTTGCTACAAGCAACTGTCCACATAACAATCCTGTTTCAACCCCAAAACCAGTTTTAGCCATGGCAATTAATAGAAAGAAGCAACGTTGCTCAAATCACTCTCCTTCTCACAAATCAATCAAAGCTGTCCTTTCTGATTTTGCCTCCCAAAATCAATGAGGAACACATCAGCTGGAGGAGAGAAAATTATTACAAGCAACACAGTGAATCATACTATTCAACAGCCAGAAAGGAAGAAAAAAAATAAGTAGGAACCTGCAAAGGTGAGGTTATTTTTCCTTACAAAGGAGTGTTATCCTTTATGAGGAAATTTAACTTCGTCTTTTGCAGGTCCCTATAAATAAGTTTACCTGAAGCAGTGATTCTTTTAACTTTCCTCAGTTTTTTAACCAATCCAACCTCAAGTCTTAACTTCAAGTTCAAAGCAAGGGATCTCCTTGTCTAAGGTAAATAACTTGACTAACCTTACAATCCAGAGTAACTACAGGAGCACATTGTGTGCACCTGTAGTTACTGCACCACCTAATGAAAACCTTTGGGAAATTTATATTGCAATCCAGAGTAAATTGTTCTTACACCAGAGCAAGGACTCCCCATAGTTACTCTGGATTGTGCCCTAAGGCTGCAATCCTAAACTCCAGTTAGGCAGGCCTAAACCACACCACAAGTCCTTTGCTGAACTGGAAATGTCACAAAAGTAAGATACGTACTTCTGCACCACTCCTGGGTAAGGTTGCCATATGTCCCAAAAAACAGGGACAGTTCCTATTTGGGAGGATTGTGTTCATATACTGGCAATTGTGACAGAGAATCTTGTCCTGATTTTGTAGAAGAAAATTACAGCAACCCCTAATCCTGGGGGAGGGTTAGGCCAGTGCTCCCGACATTACCATGGGAATGGGAAGACCAATGAGTTGTGCCCTAGGTTAGGCTTGCACCCTAAGAAATCTATTTCTTCCCTTCTGTTCTTGACTAAGAACTCTCCCAAGGTAATACACAATGCAAGCAATATGGTTTACTGTTTCCTAGTCTCCAAAGGCTGCCCCAATCCATAGCCTCCGCAATCCCAAGTCCTAGCCGTCTGCACCAATTGGGGCTCATTGCAAGGCCACCATCAGGTGGACTTAGGGTAAAATCCAGAGTAACTACGGGGAATCCTTGCTCCGGATTGTAAGAACAATCTTGTAAGAACAAGTTACTCTGGATTGCAATATGAATTTCCCATAGGTTTTCACTAGGTTGTGCATAATGCACATAATGTCTCTTATGTGCATCCCATAATGCACATAATGTCTCTTATGTGCTCCCATAGTTCAGTGGTTCTCAATCTTCCTAACGCCGTGACCCCTTTATAAGTTCCTCATGTTGTGGGGACCCCCAACCAGAAAATTATTTTCGTTGCTACTTTATAACTGTAATTTTGCTACTGTTATGAATCGTAATGTAAATATCCAATATGCAGGATGTATTTTCATTGTTACATATGAAATGTGTGTTCTATGCACACATTGAACACAATGGGATTTATTTCAGAGTAGGCATGTATAGGATTGGGCCCTGAGGCTGCAATCCTATCCACATTTACATGGGAGTAAAGGCCCCCCTGACTATAATGGGATTTATTTCAGAGTAGGCATGCATAGGATTGGGCCTTGAGGCTGTCAGTCAGCCCCAGTGTGCGTGCAGCTACAGCCGGAGGTCTGGCAAGCCTGACCTGGCCCCCTGCACCAGGGGTGTTTAGGCGACCCCCAAGAAAGCTGTAGGCGACCCCCAAAGGGGTCCCGACCCCCACTTTGAGAAACACTGCCATAGTTACTCTGGATTGTGCCCTTAGTCACTCGCTGCTTGTAGCAGCAGTCAGGCTGGGTTGTGTATGACATGTCATCTCTTGAAACAGCCAAAAAGCATGTTGCACCACTGGAATGCAGATACTGCCAGGGTAGAAACTCATTAGGTTTGGGCTGAAAGTGCTGTATAGTATCCTAGTCCTCAAGATATGGAAGTTCCTATGCTGTCTGGTTGGTACAGACATATGAATTCACAATTTGCATAACAAATACAAGACGTGACCTAGTGCATCCCATTCATAATGTGTAACCATGTCAAACACGACCTCCCCCCACAGTTCAGTCTTTTAGAAAAAGCAGACTTTAACTCAATGTCTGAAACAGGGCTACATATTCAGCTTTAGTACAAGGTTTAAAAAATCAGGCTCCCAGCATGTTTTTATTAAATTTAGATTTCATTTCTAACCAGTCTCTGTTTTGTTCAAAAGAGACAATGACTTTTTAAAAAATCCAGCTTTATACATTCATTAAAAAAAACCCATTTCATATGTTACTTCATTATAACTGACACAGATTTTGATAACTCCTAAAAATGTGATGGGCCTTAGGAATGTTAAGTATTTTCCAGCCTTGCCAAGCAGCCCTATTAAAAATGCCTCTGATACAGTAAATGATCCTAAATTAGAAAGGGGTCTGAAAAATGCCTAACTAGACATCAAACAATATTTGATCAGTGAACAAAACATTTTTTTGTTTCCAAAGCTGCCATGAGTCACTCACCACCTCTAGTATTATTTTTGCATATGATAAACAGTGAAACACAGCATGCTTCTAGGAACCCTTTACATTCTTGTCCCAAAACATCAAACTGCCACAAGCTGGAAGTGATCAAGGGGGCCTGGAGTTCCTGGTTAGTGCCCCATGCTGTTGAAACATTTCCTCTAAAACATCTGGAACTGCCCATTATCACAGAAAGAATATGAGGCCCAATGAACTCAGTGACCTAGTCCGCTTCTCCCCCTTTTCTAAGATGATGATTGGGAGGGAAAAAAACACCACATGTCAGGCCCACTGTTAAACACAGTTTAAATCATCACAGTATTATCCCTGCAGCAACAGAGAAACCACCCATGGATACATCGTGATCTTGTATCACTAGGAAGTTTTCATTTGCTGATTAAGGAACAGACATGACAAGGAGGGATTGGAGGAAGATGCACATAGGCCAGCGTGACTATATTTCATAACCAAAAAAGAGGACCAAAATGTGGGACACAACAAAATAAAAGCTAAATACGATCATATTTATTGCTTTCTTATGGTTTATTAAAACACTATCTATATTGCTTATTATTAAATTTAAAACTATTACCGTGTATGTAATTAATTGCATACAATTTATTCATGCCAAGAAGGATACATGCTGCCTGCTCACAAGAAAAAAGGAGGATAATGAAGTCAGTTTTTTCCCCATGACACTAGGCTAAAAAATAGGACATGTCCTGGAAAAGGAGAACACAAGCCAACCCGCTTTCCTTTAGATGAACTCATTTCAAAACTTCCAGTAAAAGTCCAACTTGTTTATGGCTTCTACAATTTATCATCCCTTAGACTCTAATGACAGAACAATACTTTGGAGATTAGAGTGAATTAACTGATCTTTGTTTGGTTCCTTCTGTAAACATGCATGAAGACTAACAGCACAATTCTGTATGTTATATACTTAGAAGACAACTCCACTGATTTCAGTAGAACTTACTCCCATGAAAGTATGTATAAGCAACCTAAATAACCTACTAAACCAGCCTGCACCACAAGATTAAGGCTGCAATCCTAAACACTTTCCTGGGAGTAAAAACCAATGAACATAATGGGGCTTATTTTTTAGTAGACATAGGGCGCAATCCAGAGTAACTACAGGGAGTCCTTGCTCCGGTGTAAGAACAAGTTACTCTGGATTGCAATATGAATTTCTCATAGGTTTTCACTAGGTGGTGCAGTAACTACGGGTACACGTAATGTCTCTTACGTGCTCCCATAGTTACTCTGGATTGTAGGGTTTGTTAGGATTGTGCTCCATGGCTACAATCCCATCCACATTTTCTTGTGAGTAAGTTCCATTGACTACAATGGGACTCACTTTTGAGTAGACAGGGATTGTGCTCTCAGGCCAGGATCCAAAGAATCCCTGAGCCATTTGGGGTTTCCCCATCCCAAACAGAAGCTCTATAAATGAGTTTGAGGTCTTCACAGATGACTCCCTCATAAACACACAAAGTAACTGATTCAAATATGGAATTACTGCACTGATACAACGAATGCATAAATACAGGGAAAACATCAGAAAGAAGCTCCTGTGCAAGGCTGAATGCAGTCCAGGTTGTATACAGAGAACCTAGCTTTGAACCCATATTCCAAATGTCATTCTCCAGGATATGGTGAATATTCAAAAGTCAATCATCATGCCATAATACAAACATATAGAAAATTCTTGAATGAACCAGTCCTGTGAGGATCTATTTATCTGCTTGTTATGGCTCTACATAGGCCATGCCCCCCACCAAGTAATCATTCATTCCTTCCTTCCTTCCTTTCTTCCATACATCACTTCATCACAGAGAGGAAGCACCAAAATCATAGTTTCAGAGAATATATTTGTGTTTCATGCGGTATTCCAACCCTTCCCTTTTGACTTACCCTACAAACCTCAACAGAAATGAGCCACATAATTATTATTAATAACCCCCCACCAGGTGATGCTGTTCATTACAACAGTGGCTCCTCCAGCCAGGTTAGGGACCTGATCTTCCACCATCCCTCCCTCACCCATGGAGAACATTTCCAACTCAGAGCAATTTTGCCAGTTGCAAGGAGATTATTTTCCCCCCTTGGCTTCACTCTGTCCTGCATCCCCCTCGTCCCCCCCTTCGTCTTTTGGACCACCCAAAGCAGTGCTATGGCAACAAAGTGATGTCACAAACAGCGGGTTGTAACTGTAGGGACTAAGCAGACAAGCCCCCCACCCCAAAGAAATGGGAGTTCTCTTTTCATGCAAATGTTTGTCCCATTAGTTATGTCCTGGAGTCCTCTTCATCAGGCAGAGCAACTGTGGCAGGAATCTTGCCCTGAAACAAACGTGTCTCAGTACAGTATGGTAATCATCGTCCCAAACAGTAGCAGAATTTGGCCAGCAGTATTAACACTACAAGGTATCGGCGAATGCCTTACAAGCAGCCAACATTACAAATGCTGCTCTTTAAAACAAAAAACATTTGCGTACCTTCCAACTATGAGAGCACCTAAACCTTGGAATTTGTCACAGGGTGTTACTCTCCCATAGGAGGCAACATCATTAGCTCTGATGGGCTTAAATTCCTAAATATGCTTCCTCCCACACAGGTCACGTGCAACAAGTTAACAGACTTGTTAAACATGTAAAACAGTTGGATACAGATGTGATGCTTAGTACTCATGATGCTCCGTGCCACACCAGTCACCGATGTACACAAGGTCACATTAACCCCTGCAATGTGATGGACTAAGGATGCAATCCTAAGCTCCACTTAGGCCAGCCTATGCCCTGGCATAAGTCCTGGGCTGACCTAGGAGTGTCACAAAATTGCTGTAAAACACTTCTGTGCCACTCCTGGGGGAGGGTTAGGCTAGTGCACAAACCTGAGCATGACTCCCTCCATCTCCATCACCACAGGAATGGGAAGACTGATGAGTTGTGCTGGCCTAGGTTAGGATCGTGCCCTAAGTCACTGGTAACAGACTTTGGCTTCAAATCTCTAAATTGGCTTCTAGTGATCAGTGGCCCTGCATGGAGTCTCAAGATGCCATTCATAAACACCCTGCCCTCAAACAGGAGGTCTTCAATCTTTAATTTGTATACGATTATTAAGAATATTTAAATACCTCTTTTCAACAATAACAAAAAAGATTGCAAAGCAGTTTACCATCTTTCCAACCATCACTTGCATCAGCTTGTTTCAAAACAAGCCAAAACCCAAAAGACTCATACCATTAGCAACCTCTCTAACCCTTGAGATTATTCAGTTTTCCCCTATAACCCCGCTCAATAAGCTACAGACAGGACAAGGAGTGCACTGGCTTTCATGAGAGCTGGAAATAAAAAAGCAAAGATAAATTTCTCCTTCCCCCCCCCCCAAAAAAATATCTAATGACCTTTAGAAGAGGGGAGAAGGAAAGCCAATGCTTCTAAGCCCCCCACCCCCAGGATCTCCTGCAATGTTGTGCGGTGGCACAGCAAGCCAGAGAGCTGGACATCTGCTTCCCAGCAAGCATCAAAGTCTTTCCCTGCTAAGTCACATCCAGATGGGATCCCTTAGCAGGGCTTTCCTCTCTTTTTTCTATTCTATTCTCCCTTTCTGGACACCATGATCAAGTCTTTGAAATCCATCCATCCATTGGCATTCACGCACGGCACAAATCTTCGACACCCCATCCCTCCTCCTTCTCTCTTCCCTCCCCCAGCAATCTTGTGTGGGAATTCCATCAAAGTGGAATAAGATGCTTCAGTCCTGTAACTGAAACCCCTGACTCAATTCTGCCTGCTTTGCAACACAACCAAAAGGGACAACCGAGAATGGGGGGAACCTGACATGGGTGTCAGAAGACATCTACATACCCAAAGCATGCAAGACAGGCAAACCCAGGTCATTCTGTCACCAGATTGGCCCCTCTGGAGGTTGTTCAGTGAGACCGACAGCATAGGATCAGCACATCCTCGGGTCAGCCAAGGGGTGGAAGCAACAGGCAGGGACAGAGGGGAGGCCCAAATCCATCTC
Organism: Cryptoblepharus egeriae; assembly: GCA_030015325.1. Classification (NCBI taxonomy): domain Eukaryota; kingdom Metazoa; phylum Chordata; class Lepidosauria; order Squamata; family Scincidae; genus Cryptoblepharus; species Cryptoblepharus egeriae. The sequence goes on along the minus strand of JAREYC010000001.1, from coordinate 60,623,812 downwards.
CTGTGAGCCACCAGCAGCATATGGGTTGCGCCTCTCCCGGCCACAAGCAGTCTCTTCCCCTTCCTCGTGTCACTGCAGATTTTTCATTTGCTTCTTCTTGGGTCAGCTCCTTCACCTCCTAAAAGGGAGGGGGGCAGCGCCTCTGGAGAAACCCTCTCTTTATTGCTAACCCAAACCCCTCCTCTCCAGGCTCCTCCTTGCTGGCCAGCTGCATAACTTTACCGCGCTTTTATATAGTTTAATGGTTGAAAGGCTGCTGCATTTTCAGCTTCAGCCCCTTCCACACAGGGGGAGCACAGAAAGGAGAAGACAAATGAAGCACGCTTCTCCAGGCCTTTGGAAAACTCCGGGGCTGGCAAAAGCGCATTACAAAAGGGTGCCTAACCCAGTGGGGATTTAGCCCCACATCCCATTAAGTGGGAAAGTTCATGTGGCAGAAAATCAGCCCAAGAAGAAGCTGTAGACAATTCTGGCCACAGACCAAATTACAACATGAATACTCTGAATTTTGGACTCAAGTTGTGTGACATCAACATCGGTGTGGGACACAGCACAATGATGGGGGAATATAAGCATCACGTAGGTGGGGATTACAATTCTTTGCAAACAGCGGAGTGGATCCATTAAAAAGAAGTTGAAAAATAGATTGAAAAAATCATTTCAAGATTTCTTGCTTCTCCATCATCCCTAAGTAAGATCATGCTTCAACATCTGTAGGGGTTTGATTCTGGCAGTCTCTGCTGATATCAAAAAATGTGTGAAACAAAAGTTGTTTTTAAAAAGCTTGTCCCTTTACAACTGTTTAAAAACAGTTTTTCTTACTGTTGTAGAGAGGCAGTCGGCAATTAGAAATGTAAAGGACACCTGCCTTTGCCTGGCGCAGATGAAGAATGGAATTATTGCTTGCATGACTGCCTCTCTACAAAAGGAAGAAAAACAGTTTTTAAACCCATGATTTTAAAGGGATCATTTTTCCCCTTTTCTAGGTATCAGCACATTCCTTCTTATTAGTGGTGGCCATTTGGGTTGAGCCAAATCTTTGTATAAAAAAGTCCATATATAAAAAGGTTGGACCTGTAAAACTGACATGTAAATTTTTCTGCAAAAAACACTTTCAGCACGAAAGCAGCTGTAGGGCTCATACTTTGCAGAGGGCAATGAGGCAAAGATGAGCCTTTTGACTGGATCCTTTTAAATGTTGCTACAAGAGCCACTAATACAGTCGAAATGTCAAATTCAAATTTCAGAATCAGGATCTTTAAAGAGGGAGGAACTGAGTGAAAATTCTGGCAAAGTCTACTGTTATTTCCAATTTACTTCTTGGAGGTACAAATGAACACATCTGCAGTGGATAAATGAGGAAATGCAAGGGGGTACGATAAATGATTCTGTTTCTTCCCAGGGAAGATCTATGTTCTCTTAATTGGTCCTGGAATTTTGCCACACTTCTGCACGCACTAATCTTTCCATATTCTTTATAGGTACCTTAATGCAGATGGACACACTTAAGCAACACAACCAACTCAGAACCTGGCATCCAGTTCAGACATACAGAGCAGCTGAATCTTAATTCCAGCACACAACACGCACAATATGCGCACACAACACAACTGAAAGGGAAACCCTTTAACTGCACTGTCCCCTCCCAGCATGTCCCAAGGCACCAGAAGCCACCATGGAATTAAGTTAAATGAGCTACAGAGCAGAGTCCCAATTGAGTCTTTCCTTAGTGTATCATTATCCCAAGCTTTCGCTATGTGGCAGACTGCCCTTAAAACTCTATCCACTTAGAAGGCAGTGGCTGATGCCTTACCATATGACAATAAGTGGTGGGCAGATTCGTATTTGTAAGCAAAGGGAAACATCTGTGCACAACGATAACAACTATGCAACCTCAATTGCATGTGCTGGATCAGCCAATGCTGTTTTCCCCAACAATGTTCTGTACGTAAGTGAGAGAATATGGTTCTCTTGTTTAGAAAAAAAATGGGAGGAGGTTACATATTTAACCACACAGTCCACTTTGTCCTTTATTCCCATATTACAAAAGCTGGCCTTTATACATTTATAGATTATATCTTCTTTGCTGCTACAGATGACTACCAGTAGCTTTTACCAACTCCAGTGATGCATGTGGTTCAAGCCTCAGAATGTGTCCTTTTTAATGCTCAGCCCTGAAAACAGGAAACTAAAGCACATACAGCTAAGTGACCTTTCTTGGACCAAAAAAACCCCCTTCAGGCAAACCCCAAATATTTCAGATTAAGAAAACAAGAATCCTGTTGTAGCCAGTTCCCTTTACAAAGGAAAAGGACATAATGGGAACAGGGCAATGACACAGCACAGGGCTTTGCATAGTGAAGGTTCAACCCTTGGTATCTCCAAGTAGGGCTGAAAAGACCTACTGAAGATCACTGAAGGAGATTAACCTTCATCTGGTTCCACTCCTAAACCTTGGTCTGGTTCATGAGAAAGCAGCACTATATGTTGACATGATATTCAGAGTGGTCCAACAGTCTAGGCGCTTGAGGGGAGACATGATTGAGACATACAAACTAAAGCAAGGAAATGGATAGAGTATGCAGAGAGATGCTCTTTTCCCTTTCACATAACACCAGAACTTGGGGACATCCACTAAAATTGAACGTTGGGAGGATTAGGACAGACTAGAGAAAATATTTCTTTAAACAGCGTATAGATAGTCTGTGGAACTCTCTGCCACAAGATGTGGTGATGGCATCTAGCCTTAATTCCTTTAAAAAGAGATTGGACAAATTCCTAGAGGTGGGGACCATCACAGGTTACAAATCATGAAGTGTTTGTGAAGATGTGGACAACCTCAAAATGCCAGAAGCAAAGGAGGGACCCAGATGCAGGTGCCACATGTGCTCCCTGGGCTGCTGTGTGATACAGGAAGCTGGACTAGATGGGTCTTCGGCCTGTTCCTGTAAGGGCTCTTCTTATGTTCTTAAAATGTGAAGGATCATTAAGAACTGAATGCCTATCCCTTCCCTTCTGGTGAAAACTTCTCAGAACTGTTTACAAGGGAACATAACACAACAATAAAAATGCACAATCTAAACACAATTTTATCAGAACATGTTCAAGTGAAAACCAATTAAAGCAGATCTCTAAGGCTTACTGGGCAAGAGACACTCTTTCAAGTGGGTGTTCCTCTTTTATTTAGCAGAGGGAGAGTAACTGGCCCTGCACACCCCAGCAATGTCTGTTCTAGTGGCTTCTGCTGGTGTTCTTTTTGCACTTTAGATTGTGAGCCCTTTTGGGACAGGGACCCATTAGCTATTAATTAGCTTGTAAACCGCTTTGTGAACTTTTCAGTTGAAAAGTGGTATATAAATACCGTAGATAGATAGAGCCAAACTCTCCAGAAGTTTGAGATCTGCAGTAAGTCCCTGCAGGGAAGGTGAGATGCACTAACAAATCCCAAGCATCACTGCCAGGGGCAACAGAGGATTCATTTCACTCATCATCAGCAGCAGCCCCAGAGATATGGGGAGATTCAAGGAAGCCTCACAGGGCTTCCCAAACATAGGAAAATATAAAAGATTTCAACCCGTCTGGTTTTCTATCATGAAAAAAATTGGAGGTTGAAACCACAGTGGGTCGTGATCTTTATTTTAAGATTTCCTTAGGCTTAGGAAACACTGCAGAGCTACAGGGGGGATGCAGGTGGTGGTGGTGATTGAAACAAACCCATTACCCCTGGCAGCAGTGTGATCCTGGGGATCATATCACTGACTTCCCTGCCTCTTAAAAGAATGAAGATAGCTCTCGAGCTGAGGTGTCATGATGCTCTAGTTTGACAACTTCTACCTTAGGCCAAAAGAGATCTTCACCTGGTGCTGAGAAGACTGCGGACCAAACCCCTAAAAAGAGAGCATATGAAAGACGGGGCACCACCACAGAGAAGGCCCTTGTCCAATTACTTCTCAAAAGAGACACGCCAGCAAATGTTCATCTGATTTGTATTTTCTTGTTAATTTTAGCCCTACTAGAAACAGGCAGACAGATAGATAGGGACCGTGGTAACTCGCATAACGAGAGCCTTGAATAGCGAGCGTTCCACATAACGAGTTAAAATTTGTGTGGGCTTCTGCCTCTCATAACGAGCATGATTCGCATAATGAGGGCCCATTGGCTGGGCTCCCTCTCCTCCTCCTTGCGTTGGCTGGGCTGAGGCACTGAGGCAGGACTTTTTCCTCCTGTCTGCAGTACATAAGAGGCCAGCAGAGGGAGCTCAGGAGCCTCTTCAGTCCCACAACAAAGATGGCTGCCTCCTGCAGCCCGCAAACATGTGGCCAGCCCACCCTCTGCACTGCAGCCTCCATCAGGTAGGAGGGAAAACTCCTCCTGCATCCCCCTCTGGAGCCCCCCTCAGACCCCTTCTCCCCAAGGAAGCCCCCAAGCCTGGACCCCACTACAACTACCCATCTTCACCACCACCACCACCTTCCCTGCCTGCAGTTTTCCTTTTCTGTAAGCCCCAGAGGATTCAATGGGGCTTGATTCTGAGTAGACAGCATAAGATCTAACCCCTCTGCCATTGCTCTTCATGCAAACTTGGAGTCAGGCTGCATCCTATACACTTTCCTGTGAGTAAGCCCCAGCAGATTTAATGGGGCTTGATTCTGAGTAGACAGCATAGAATCTTGCCCTTCTGATGTTGCTGTGCATACAAAATGCAGCCTACACACTTTCCTGTGAGTAAGCCCCAATGGATTTAATGGGGCTTGATTCTGAGTAAACAGCATAAGATCTAGCCCCTCTGCCATTGCTCTTCATGCAAACTTGGAGTCAGGCTGCATCCTACACAGTTTCCTGTGAGTAAACCCCAGTGGATTTAATGGGGCTTGATTCTGAGTAGACAGCATAGGATCTGGCCCCTCTGCTGTTGCTCTTCATGCAAACTTGGAGTCAGGCTGCATCCTACACACTTTCCTGTGAGTAAACCCCACTGGATTTAATGGGGCTTGATTCTGAGTAGACAGCATAGGATCTGGCCCCTTTGCTGTTGCAGACTGCCTATCTAGTTTCCATAGATAGATCTTACACACAGAGAGGATCCTTGTTAAAGATGCTCCAAAAGACACCAGTGACTCTTTTAGTGAAAATTAGTCATCCTTGGCCAGAAAGGTTTTTCTTTTCCTTTTTACTGTACAGAATATTACAGTGTTTTATTACAGTAACTGTGGTCTGTATTATATTATAGTGATTTGAATTCAATTCCTGTGTCATGTCATCATTTTAACATACAGTTAATATTTTTATATGAACATTTTTTGGGTTGTGGAACCATTTGTCCAAGTTTCCATTGTTTCCTATGGGAAAATCTGCTTCACTTAAAGAGCGCTTCACTTAAAGAGCATGCCTCTGGAACAAATTAAGCTCTTTATGTGAGGCACCACTGTATCTCCTAATTCCTCTTTTCTGGCATGCTGATTGCTAAACCACAAAGTCCGGTGATCAATTTCAATGCCCTTGAGAGAGAAGTGAGCAACATCTACTCTTGAAGCTTCCCCAGAGTTGACAGATGCAACTCCTTCCATTCACAAACCACCTCATAAAACAGGATGACAGCTGGAGACTTAACAGGATAATGTAACCTTCCTAAAAACAGGGGTGTTCCCACACAGACATGTAAGGGGTAACTATTTGGGTGGTTAAATAACCATAATCTGGCTAGTCTGGAGCAGCTCAGTTGGCCACATGAAATCTTGGTACCGCACTACTACCCTCAAGTCCAACTTTTCTTTTCACTGGATTTTCAAACCAGTTGCCTCAGCACTGCTGGATTCCACCAACCAAGTTAACTTGGCAGAGTCAGTCTAAAATGGTAACTGTGAAATAAAAGCCATAACACAAAATTGGGCTTATAAAACAACAAAATCCTGCTCAATTACTAAAATATCACCACCGTATGCCTATTAAAGTGGCTGCAGAGCATCTGTGGATCACACCTAGTGCTTCTGACTGTGTTTCTAGCTCACTCAGAGATCTGTTGCTTTAACTGGCTGTAGAACACCAGTTCCCAAACTGTGGGTCTGTGGCCTACCAGTGGGTCATGACCCAATTTTGAATCAGTTGCAAAACTAAAAAAGGCAAATTGGGTTAGCTGGGGTGATAACTGCTGCCCAGTAACCATAACAGCCACAGATGATTGAGGGGTGTAATATGAAACTTCTTTTCGGTGGGTCCCAATGCTAAATAATTTGGGAACCATTGCTGTCAAGTCTGTAGAGTAGTGATTTCCAACCTTTTTTTTATCTCAGGACACACTGAGAAGGTACTAAAATTATCCTCCCAATCCAGAGTAACTACAGGAGCACATAAGAGACATTACATGCACCCATAGTTACTGCACCTCCTAGTGAAAATCTATGGGAAATTCATATTGGAATCCAGAGTAAATTGTTCTTACACTGGAGCAAGGACTCCCCGTAGTTACTCTGGATTTTGCCCTATGTAGGTTTCTTGACCACTGATAAGGCATTCTGCACTGTTGGTGGGTGCCAACTCCTTCCCAAACTCCTGCAGCACACCTACCAACCATTCACGGCACACCAGTATACCATGGAATAGTGGTTGAAAACGGCTACTGTAGAGCATGCTCAGAAGCTGCTAAGGAAAAGTCATGCAGCCCTATGGAAAGTGTAACTGGGCCAGTGTATGTTTAAAACTGAGCCACAGTGCAAGCCACAGCCACAGGCATAAAAATATATATATACCTTTGATAAAACAATGATTACCCTCGACACAACAATGATTACCCTCGACAAAGATGCTTTAAAATTGATTAAAATATTAATTTGGAATAAAAGCACCTAACATGACTATAACACAACTTTCAGCCCTCCATGAAAAAAATAAAACTGTTTTTAGACTGCCTCTAATTATTAGGAACAGCTTGGGTCTGGAAGTCTGTTTTCCCAGAACGGCCATGCTTACATTTGGTTCACATTTCCTTTCGCCAACACACAGAATGTGGTTCACATTCATTTTCCAGATTAGAGAAACACTGGAAGTGCTGCAGGGGGTGCATCAATGACTGACAGTTTTGAAAGTAAAAAAATAAAGGGGAAGTAATCAAGCTTCAGAAAGAGAGAAAGAAAAGGCTGTTTGTACAGTCTTTTTTTCTGCAGTTAGGAAGAACAAATACAAAGGCTTAGGTGTGCCACTGATTACAATGTACAATATTCACAGAGGAGGTTTGGGAATACCCAGGCTTCTACTACTCTAGCTGAAAGATCCGCAGTGCAATCCGAGGTATATCTTCTCAGAAGCAAGTCCCACTGAGTTCAATGGGATTTATACCCTAAGTAAGTGCTTATAAAATTGAATCCCAAGAGTTTTTCGCTGTGGGATGCACTTGGAAATGTCCATCCTTCAGAAGAGCTTCTATTTTATGTTTGGGTCCCAGATTTAGTTCCCATCATCTGCAACTGGAAAAGATTTGTAGGTTTGTAGGACTGTAGAAGTTCTCTATTCTTGAGATTCCAAAAAGCTTCTTGCCATCAAGGTAGACTGTTATTGAATATATAAAGGAATGATCCACTATAATGCAAATTTAAAGGTCACAGACAAACGAACACAAGTTTGCAAACAGACAGAAGTAACTCCAAAATAGCATCACCAAAATAGCGTCCAAAATAGCGTCCTCTACCCAGTGGCTAGGAAGAAATACTTACTTGACCAATACAAATGGCTATTTGCAAGTCTAAGGGCACAATCCAGAGTAACTATGGGGAGTCCTTGCTCCAGTGTAAGAACAATTTGCTCTGGTTTGCAATATGAATTTCCCATAGGTTTTCACTAGGTGAAGCAGTAACTACGGGTACACGTAATGTCTTTTACGAGCTCCTATAATTACTCTGGATTGTGGAGTGAGACTCTTTAGGCAGGGTGCCCAGATGCCCAAAACTCAAAAGGAGGACAAGGTCTTGGATTCCTCTCAGCCTAGCCTTTTCAGTGAACTATGGCACATTTGCCTACTCACGAGTAAAGTCACAATATTGGGCACTTTCACTTTCTCATAGACCTCAATGCATATTTTTAGTTTTAGTTTTTTGGCCATAACGTTTGATAGGAAGGAGATATTTCAAAACCAATTTTTGCACAGGATTCTGCTCTTCAATATGAATCCAACAACATATGACATGATAGGATACTGCATACCATTCCAAAGTCACAAAATGAAGCCAAAATGGATAATGAAGCCCTTTTGGAGGACACCTGGACAGGAGGCTTAAAAAGAGGACAAATCTGGAAACTTCTGGTCATATGATCACCCTGCACCTTAGGGTAAATTCAGTCTCTAGAAGACCCTGAAATCACAATCTCTTTCAGCAGTGAGTGTGGAAAGACAGTTCTGCAGCCCAAATTGACCTGATTGCAGCAAACTTTACATAATGCTCCCCAATGAATCATTCAGCCATTGCGATAGCTGACCCTGATCAAATCAGATTGTGTTTTGACCAGCTCAGGGTTTGGTCTGCTCTGGCCATAGGACATTCATCCTAAACTGATGGTCCAGATTCACAAATGGACTGTGCTTCAGTATAAGGTGGGCTCATCAGAATTCTTCTTTACTGAATTATTTTCATGAGTTTAAGTCTGTTTTGTGTTAAAATGGGAGAAAGAGAAGGTAAGAAGGAAGGAAAAAAAACAGATGCAATGAAACCTACTGTCATATAACACACGTTATTCTGCACTTTCTGACTATTAACCATCAGTATCAGTTAATAATTATTAACCATCAGTATCAGTTAAGAATTTGTTGTTGAAGGTGACTAAATATAGAATTTAGTCACAGGATGGTTAAGTTCTTCAGGACATGGTGGAAGGGAGATCAAAATGCACAACTGCTCTTTTCAGTGACAGCTGAGTGGGATGTTGAGCTCCAGGATGTTTTTACTTGAGACCATCTTTTTTTCTTCATTTCTTATTTGAAACTGATCAATTATTGAATCATAAGACCTAAAAGGAAGTTGGTATAGCAAGCCTCAGTAGTGAGGAATGTGTGATCCGTTTAACAAAAGGTCACTGTGTAGCCTACAAATATACACTCTAGTTACACCATGTCATACACATAAAATTGGAAGGTGCACCATGGCAATTCCCTGCTAGCCAACGTATGTGTCTGGTTAAATAATTTCACAGCGAGTTCCTTGCATAATAGCAGTATAATGTTCAGGAGCTCTGGGCTAACACTTAAGATAAAACACAACTGGCAACTCCCCCCACACACACCTACCCTATTTTTATTCCACCTTTATTCACAGCATTTACTGCCTAAAAGGCAAGTGTAGTGAGTTAGGATGAGACATTGCAATGTGCCAAAATCCACTCAATTTGCTCTGCTCCCTGCCATAAGATAAAGCCAGAGAGTGCAACAGACCTGGAGGATGAGAGATCCCACTCATCAAGCCCCATTTGCAAAGCTGAACAATGCTGCCTTTTATCCAGCACCACAGCAGGGGAGAGAGGAACCCCCACAGATTCGCTTTCCTTTCCCCACACTTCTTCCCCACACTTCACACAGACATGCTGAGCCCAATTTTCAGAGATCAGCCAGTGAAATGGTTTTGTAGCAGAGTACCTTACCAGTGGTTAAATCCCAGATTTTGGTCTCTTTATGAAATTCAGGGAGCTGCAGATACCAAGGTCATAGTGTCACAAAAGGTGGACTATAGTTTGGCATATCCGGCACACAGCAAAACTGGGCATTAGTGGGAGGTAGAGCAGGGGGTTTCCCTTGTGCAGAGTCACTATGCAGGCTAGAAGGTACACTGAACTAATGGAATATACAAGAGCATCAAGGACCTCCAACAAAGAAAGGGGGTGTTCGAATTATACAATGTTCAGATGCCAGATAAAAGGGAACTTATCATTGATGGGTCTTGCTGCGTGATGTGCAGGGGAAGAAAGGAAAGCGGTAATTGAAAGTTCAAAATAAGGCATACTTAGTATTCCATCCCACCCATATGCCTTATTCTATTCTATCAATGTCCCATAAACTCTTCTGGAAAAAAATGATTAAAGCCAATAAAACAAGATTAAACGTTGCATATTTTGCACTCAAAGTACTTCCTACTGCCAAGTTTTAAGACTAAACAGTAGATGTCAGTCTTTTCATTCTGCTCCGTTCTGTAGCTATAATAATAATTGACTTACAGCTGACATCTTGGCAAGCACCGCCTGCTAATTATCTTGCAGGGGAAGCTTTGGTCCTACCTGGCAACTCTGCTCATGCAAAGGAAGCTTACAGTACCGATCATAATTGCCAGCAGGAACATCTTGAACCTGATGGAGGTAGAAAAGCCACTTATTACTCCGTCTGACTGAGATAGGCTACTTTTTGTTTTGGGGTCCAGTATGCAAAATAACCATGCTCAGTTTTGGTGATTATTTAAGGTCTACAAATCCTGAACAAGTGCCTTTCATGTAAAATCCATTTTTTGTTTTAAGGAAATGGAAAACTGAGACACTCATCAGATTTTTTCCAGGCAAAATATGTCTGTATCCTTGAAGATTCTATACAAACTAAGAATGCAAATTAAACACCCAGTGTTTTATAATCTGTCCATATTCCCAGATTTTTTTCTAAAAGTGATTGCTTGAAATCTGTTCTTTCTATGGGAGAGAAACCATTGGATCAAAAACTAAGAAAGGGTATCAAATGTCATTGATAGCTCAATCCTAAAATGCCTGAAGAACCAGGACTCCCGCAGAGCCAGAGTGGCTGCTGCAGTATCCTATGTGCTACAAGCTACCACTGGTCCCTCCTTTGGTAAAGGCGTCCCCTTATCAGGAGTAAGGAGGCATCCTTTACTCAGCATGTGGTTGGTCTGAGGAACTCCCTGCTGCAGGATGTGGTGATGGCATCTAGCCTTAATGCCTTTAAGAAGGGCTTGGACAAATTCCTAGGGGAAAGGGCCATCACAGGCCATGAGGGATGTGTGTAGATGTGGACAACCTCAAACAGCCAGATACAAGGGGGGATACCTGAATGCAGGTGCCATGTGTGATCCCTGAGGCATCTGGTAGGCATCTGGTAGTTCGTTGCAAATGAGGGTTACCACATCTTGATTCAAATACCTGCCGATATGGCTATACCATCCAAGGCAGATGTGATACAGGAACCTGGCCTAGATGGGCCTTTGGCCTGATCCAGTGGAGGCTCTTCTTATGTTCTTAAGCTAAGTAGCCCGGCAATGGAGCTACTCCATTCTACGGAAGCTGGACCAGTGTAGGGGTTCACAAGCATGCTTTATGGCACATTTGCAACATCCACTAGCAGCAGAGCACCAGTGGTAAGCCCACAGGATAAGGCTCTCAATGATTGGATTTTTTTAAACTGTATCTCCAAAAGATGTCTCAAGATTCCAGTTAACAACTTCCAGAAAGAGGATTGGCATAAATTTGGAATCCCCATCATATTGATCCAATCTGAAGGCCACACAGAATACTGTATTTATTAACAGTTCCCCACAACAACAAAAATTTCCACTCAACAATTATGTCCAAAAGTTGAGAGACAAAATGCATGGATACTTTGTTTTCTTGGTGAGCAGGAAAGTCCAGAGAAAATCTCCGATTACAGCTTCAGAAATGTGCAATGTAGGAAAACATGAAGCAATTCCAATTGGTTCTGAGTTTTCTTTCCCATTCACTCCAACTAGCCCCGTTTTGTTCCCTGTTTCTCTATCAGTTTACAGCTGCGCTATCAAAGAGCCAGCTCATTAAAGCCCTTTATCACCTCGTAAGTGCTTTTACTGCTGTTTCCCTCCTATTTAAAAAAAAACTTTACAAAGTACAAGTTGTAGCCAATACAGTTCATTGCCCAGCTGATCTCATTACCCATTGGGACATCTTTCATCCCCTTGGAAGCACATCAGAGATAGGAATGAAAGTGGTAAATGAGGGTTACCACATCTTGATTCAAATACCTGCCAATATGGCTATACCATCCAAGGCAAAGAAGGAGAATGAAGCTGCTGCAGGAGTGCAATAACGGTTACCAAACAGCCAACCTGTATGTGGCAACCCCTGATCAGTGACAACATCCAATGGGTGTCAGGAAGCAGAGGATGCTATAGGCAGTGATTGATTGATTGATTGATTGATTGATTGATTGATTGATTGATTGACTGACTGATTGATTGATTGATTGACTGACTGGGTTTATACCCCAGCTTTCCCATGCCAACACAAATGCCCATGGAGCTTCCAAATCTTTCGTTCCTCCCCTCCTACTGTCTTCACCACAACCCTGTGAGGTAGGTGAGGCTGACAGTGACTGACCCAGAAGCTTCACATCTGAGCAGGATTTGAACCTCCATCTACCAGGTCTCAGTCTAACTCTCTAACCACTATAGCATCCTGGTTCTCTCACTACAGCATCCTAGCTATTATCATCATGCACTGGAGAGTGAAGTGTGTCATGGAGGTCTCCTCAAGGTAAGGAAATGTTTGCTCCCTGACCTTCAGGCTATGTTACAGCTGCACAGGCACTGGAAAGTTGGGCGGGTTTGGGTGCTTAATTAAACTTTTTAAGGGGCTTCCTGACTCGCAGAATTAGTAGTTATAAAACAGTAGTAGTAGGGGGAACCCTGTGGAAATAGGAAATTACACAAGTATTGAACAAAGAAGCAAAGTGCAAAAAAGTTCATGCAAGAACAAAAAAAAACAAAATTCAAGGGGAAAAATGCAAAAGAAGCACTCAACAAGCTGTTTTCTATTAATGCACAGAGAGCCAGTGATAAAACCTCCTGTTTTCTGATTTCCTACAAAACAATGGTTCTTTTTGTCTGCAGGTACAGAGGAAATTAGGAACAGAAGAACTGTGGCATATCTGTTGACTGTAAAAGGTAAATAAATTATGGTGTTGTTTACAGCTCCAAGGAAAAGGAATGTACCCGTTTGTTATAGTTCTTTTCCGCCATCCTCAGCAGCTCCTGAAGCAGCTACCTAAAAGAGGGCATCTTACTGGAATCCACATCAAGCCTAAAGTCAGTGCTAAGTAACACCACCGGTGTATAAACATGATACAGAGGAACTAATTTCAGTATCTGATACTGAAGTATCTGTGGTCCCAAAACCTGTTATTAGACCCCCATAGACTTACCCACCCAAAGTGAGGAAGGCTTATCTTGAGAGGGTTTTGTGGGACAAGGAGGCAACACACGGTCTCCCTGGCCCTGATAATACCTTCTAAAGCCTCTGGAAAGGCTCTGGCCTTCCCACCTGCACTACTAACTGCTGTGGTATTATGTGCTTTATGGCATATTTGTGACACTGTGCAACTGCAGAACGCACTCTCCTCTGGGAAAAAAACAGCCTACTATAGTGCCCTGAGAGGGAGATTACTCTAGGCCAGGGGTGTCCAAATGTCATGTCTCCGACACTGTGTTGGAGATCAGAAAAAAAGAATTGACTTACATTTCAAATTTAAATAAATTTACATTAACAAATACATTAGAAATGGAACTTATGAATGAATGAAAAATTCAGTTCATAAGCACTTTTACAGAGAAATGAGACTCCCCGTCCCTCAAAATATCCTTCACAGGTGACGAGATTATAAGGGTTGATTGGCTGGATGGAAGGGGCTTGCTATGCAGCACATGGAGGCTTGCCGTGGGCTTAGGGTTGCCATAATTCTCGTCCACAAAACTGAGACAGGACCTCCTGTCAAACATACCAGTATGTGAATGCAATCCCCGAAAATCAGGACTGTGCTGGTTTTCCAGGATATATGGCAACTCTGGTATGGGCTTCATCTGGCCCCGGGGCCAAGGAACAATCTTTTCTAAAGTCAGAACTAGATGAAATTCAAAACATCTGGACCAGCCACAGAAATCTGTTTTTCAAAGCCAGGGACTGGAAATGGAATTCCTCCAAAGGCTTTTGCACATGGCTAGTCAGAATATGACTCCTCAATGTCCAGATTCTTCTATAAGTCCAGAATACTATAATTGCAACGTTTGATATCTGGATGTGTTTTCTGAAGTTCAGAAGAGTTTATATGCATTATTTTGATGTTATTCACCATCCAGGCTAGTTGTAGGAACAAGTATTATCGGCCCTGTGTTGCAGCTGGAGGTAGTTTGTCCAAGACCACCTACTGAGTTTGTGGCAGAGGTGAAATTCAAACCAGGACAGGCCCAATGCACAGCTCTGTCTCTGAAGTGCTATGCTACACCAACTCTCCTTCTCAATGCAGTGATGCAATCCTCCCATCCATCCTATGCACACCTCCCCTTTGAATAATATACATACTCCTAGAAGGGGTGTAGGAACATTTCTCCCCCCTGCCTCCTGCCTTGAAGGACATCATCCTGGGAAAGGAAAATTTTCTTATATCTGGCCAACTTTTCACACCAGTTAAAGGAAGAGAACGCTGCAGTCTTTAGTTCAATCCATGCTTTGTAAAGCTTAAGGACTGACTAGGGCAACATGCACTAGGCAAGAGCTGCTAAAAAAGGAAGTTTCAGGGCACAATCCTAATGCAACATTTGGGTTGGGGCACGTTTGCAAGACACTCAGGGGTGCCATAAAGCTTTTGCCCACCCAGAGAATTGGGGAGGTCTGCACAAGGAGACCAAATCCAAAACTTTCTTCAGCAACTTCCTAGCCACCAATTTGCACTTTAGGTATAATTTAATAGTGGTGACCTAAACAATACTATGCTGCATGGACCATACACTGGCAGAAATCTCACTTTCCATGTGAGCTCTTAAGGTCCTTAATATTTTCTGAGATGCTGGACTAAGCATCTGCTATGGACTAAACTGCTAGAGACTGCTATGGACTAAGCTGCCAGGGACTAAGCATCTGCTATGGACTGGCATCTGCTATGGATTAAGCATCTTGCTATGGCAAAATCCATAGCAGTTACAGGTCCACGCAGTTACGTCACCCTCTAGTGTTATTTTCTGGAAAGTCATCTTAACTACTCCGGAGCAAGGGGCTTAATTTCACTTTAGGATATAGGCCTAAAACTACCATCTGGCAGCAAGGACTGTCCTTGAAGTCTTCAGCCGTTGGGAACTGCTGTCAAAGGGGGCGCCCATCCAGCCCAAAGGGACATCTTTTTCTCATTTTTGCTAAGAAATGAATAAAGTACTAGGGGTTATTTTCAGTGAAAAGTTTGAAATTGACTTGCAGTTAATTTCTGACATGTTTCAGGTAAAGCAAAGGTTTGACTCAATCGTTGCTTGGTTTTTGCTGTCCTGAGCTCCAAGATATGGGAAGAAAGGAAAAAAAGCATGCCTCCGTCAGTCTTGGAAGACTATGGTATCGTGCTTGGCGCTGCATACGCTGCATGCGAAGCACAAAAGCCTGGGTTGGATTATTATGGAGGATATGCTGTTACCCAAGCAGCAAATCTCCCCTCTCCACGCCACTGAATTCATCCAATGGAAAGGCAGAGCCAATACAATTGGATCCAGTTGGTGTCACAGAACTGGGCTAACGACAGGAGCTCACCCTGTCTTGTGGGGCCAACCCAGGTCTCGAACCCTGGCCTGCTGATTAACAGGCACAGCGTCTTAGCCACTTGCGCCACCCACAACCCATATGGGAAGAAGAGAACGAGTAAATAATTTTTTTTTCTCTGTCCCCAGTAAGAGTCCAACCAGGCAAAGGGTTGTGAGGCAAAGGGGGCTGTGAGGCAAAGGGGGTGAATGAAAATAAGGTTTGACCCCATTTCATCAGCATAGTTGGGGGAAGAGGGGAAAGGACATTTTTAGAGGAAATGTTGAGGCCCATTCTGCCCAACACACAAATGAACAACCAATTTTTACAAAAAAAATCCCCCCCAAAACCAAATCTCTTAATGGAGATTTCATCTCAGAGACTTCATCATGCCTATGTATGCAGAGGGATTGATCCCTCCAACAAGACCCCCTTGCTGAGCCAAGAGGCTATTTGGGCCCCTCATCAATCAGCACTAGCTCACTAATTACCTTTAACGACAGCCCAGGTGTCCTGTTGTAAGGACCAAAGAGCCAGCTAGACTGCTTCACAGTCCCTGCCTGCTCTATAAATCTTACCCATGGCCCATTCACCAGCATAATGGATCCAGGCTGCCCTTCAGCACTCTGCTGAGGGGAAGGGTCAAGGGATGCGGGGGGGTGGGCTTCAGTTCATTAGCATGATTTAGGGAATCATTAAGAGGTGTAATGGGGAAACTGCAGATTAGCCATTATTGCATACCCTTGCCACCAGGAAAGACTCCAGCCACTTAGCAACCAAGAGGCTGGGGGAAGAGACCAGCATGGAGCAATCCCATTCTCACTTGCTTTGCCAGATGCACTTTTCACCCCAGGCTGCCAGCCCCTCACCAAAGCCCAAAATGAACCAACAGGTTTCAGATTGGCTTTGCCAACTGGATATCAACAATTGATATGTCAGGCAGTCAATTCGCTAAGGGGATGCAGAGCGTAGCAATTGCACCAGGTTACAAGCTTTAGGGGGAGATAACGCACTGTGTCCAAAATTGTGAAAAACAGCGGATGTGCGAATAATACCTTCATGTTATATAGCATTGGAAAGTAATTTAATGCAGGATGCAATGAAACAAATGGCACTGGAATATCTGTATTCTATCAAACGTTATGGTCAAATAACCAGAAAATGAAAACACAACTGCCATATGGAACAAAAAGTGGTTTTTTAAAACTCAGAAACAGACTGATGGTTCTGAAAGCCAATGAGATGTTATTAAGACACATCATGGAATCAATAAGGTGCTGATATGAGAAAATTCTCATTTCCATGTATCATAATACAGTCACCCCTGCTAACTGGGTAAAGCAGCACCTTTTCAAACAGTTCTCTTTTATTTAGGAGGAGGAGATCTGCTCCTCTCCCCCCAGCACAGTGTCTCTAACAAATAAGGGGCACACTTCTATTAATTTACTCAATTAAATTTGAATTTTTGAGGGTGGCTACAAAATATTCTTTAAACTCAGGTAACAGATGACTAAGCTATTCCACTGGGTGGAGGGAGGTGGCAGAGCAAATTGGTGGAGAGCTACTGGGGGACAGGGCCAGATTTAGGTTTGATGAGGTCCTAAGCTATTGAAGGAAATGGGGCCCTTGATATCTATCTACAGTATTTATATACCACTTTTCAACTGAAAAGTTCACAAAGCTATTTACAAGTAAATGAAAAAATTAATAGCTAATTAATAACTAACGGCTCCCTGTCCCAAAAGGGCTCACAATCTGAAGTGCAAAAAGAACACCAGCAGAAGCCACTACAATAGACATTGCTGGGGTGTGGAGGGCCAGTTACTCTCCCCCTGCTAAATAAAAGAGGAACACCCACTTGAAAGAGTGTCTCTTGCCCAGTAAGCAGGGAATAAGTTATATGTCCACTATCCTTTGTTAACAACAAATTGCCACTGATTTTTGTGTTGAATACATGCTAAATGATAATTTATGGAGCCTACACAACACAAAACACTGTTGCTGTATGTAGGTTTTATTTTATTTTTTAAAATCTTATATTTTGGAAATATACATCCAGTTTTAAATTTGGGGGGGGGGGGGGCAAGAGAGTGGAGCCCTAAGCTATAGCTTGTTTAGCTTATATGTCAATCCAGAACTGCTGGGGGAAGAGGCAGGTCCTCCTCTCCCCCAAATTTTCACTTTTCCCAAAAATATCCAGGGTGTGACATCACATCTGGTTGTGACAAATATGATTCTTTGATCACTTCTGGAGCAACATTTTGAAATTGGCACCAGGCTACAGGATCATTAGTTACACTCCTGGTTCCAGGACTGACTGTCCTCCACATAACTCTGCCCCAATGCAAAGACCATGTATAGTGTATGTGGGGGTATTTTACTTCCACAATGTGGGTACATTTTGCTAGTTCTTAATGTATGTAGAAGCGTGTTTGGGCTCTGGACCCAAGAACCCTACTGGTGATAAACAGAACAACATAGCTAAGATGAAATAATAGGCCATCTCTCTGCACAGAAGACTCAATTCAACTCTATTAATTATGCAAATTAAATGTGAATGTATTTACTTAGCCTAGTTTGTTCTGCCTCTAGGGGCCTAGCTAGATGTTAGAGGAGACAGTGGCTGCAACTGACCTGAATCTTTGGTAAGACTAGTATGGGACATGTAGAGATTTCCCCTGTTCTATTCATGATCAGTAGGTTCACTATTCCCTATATTCTGCTTTGTCTATCCTCTGACTGCATTAGGATAATTTCTAAAATAATTTTGGAATTGGCATCTCAAATATTTGCTGCAGTTTTTAATTCTCATCTTCCTCTCTCTGTCTCTTGCAGTATTACAAGGTGCACCAGTGCATATGAACACTAGTAAAACATAACATAAAAAGGAATCTTGCACAACCGCACAACCTGCACTGTGATCTAAACCAGTGCCTCTCAATGACTGTCCTCCACCACACCACTTCACATTGTCCACCTATTTGAAGTACCACCAGAAGTAACTGGTGATGACATCTAGGAAGCCAAATGTGACACAACAACCACCAGTAAGAGATTCATAGAACGGTGCTGGCCAGCCTAATTAGCCTGGCCGGCCAGTTTATCTCCCCCGGCCAGATGGTACAGCCGGAGGGAGATGTGGGGGCAGCTCATTGGCTGCCAGGGCCAAAGGGGGCGGCGCTTGGCTCGCGGAGGCGAGCGTCATGTAGGAAGCCTCATTCGGTTTCAGAGCGGCGTCCGGAGCAGGCTCTTTAGCACACTCTCTCTGGACGCTCAGGCAGGGTGCGTTTGTTCCTTGCCTGGCTCGCCGACAGCGGGGGGAGGTTTCAGTCCTCATCGAGGACGCTCCCGTGCCTGGCCTCGGTTTGCCTGGGGGCGCGATTTTGGGCATTGGGGGAGGGTTAGTCCCTCTTCTGGGCGTCCCCGTGCCTGTCTGGCAGTGCGCCTGGGGGCCAGTTTTTAGCTTTCTTTCTCCTTGCTGTGGCATCCTCTTTACTGGGAGGTGCTGCTGAGGCCTCTTTGGGTGGCCTCGTGGTGACGGCGGCCATTTTGTGGCGGCGGTCATTTTGTGTACTCCATTTCATAGCTTCCTCGTGGAGCTGTGCTGTCACTTTTGGCTGATGGGCTCTGAGTGCTGCTGCTGAGGACTTTCTTCGTGGGATCTTTCCTGGTGGTGCCTGTGGTGCTGCTGCAGCTCCCGGCTGCTCATATCCTTTAGTGTAAAAGTAAAGTCACACAACCTGGTTGTCCTTTCTTGGTGCTTGGTGGGACATTACAATATGGGAAAAAAAGACACAAAAGCGGAGTGGTAAGGCCTCCAAACGCCCGCCCCCTCCTCCCCCTCCACCTGAGCCTACCTCCTCTAATGAGGAGCTGGAGCAGATGGAGCATAGGGTTTTGGTTGAGCGTTTTAAGGCGCTCGAGAAGGAACTGAAGGACCGGGTGGAGGGCAGAGGTGATGGGGGTTCGGTATCCTCTCCTGCATATGTTACCCGATCTTTTACCAAAAGGGGTGAAGGGGCACCGTCATTTACAGCGCGCCCTTCCAGGTCCGGAAGCCCGGCTCCTGGGGACATGGCCGCTCCTGGTCGTCTTCGTACAACAAAACCAGTTCAAGCAGGTCCTCATTCCTTCTCTTTAAGAGGGCCTGTTCCAGCTGATGGAGATGAGGATGATGTACCAGAGATTGTAGGATGCTGGGAGGGACCTGAGGTTTCTTCCCCTCCCCCAACTAAACAACAAGCTATGATGGCCCCTTGGTGGGTGCCGGGTTGGGGAGTACCTGGTTGGGGACTCCCTTACTTCCCTTGGTCACACATGGGCGTTAGCCCAACAGCTAACCCGTGGACTGGTTTTGGGCGTTTGCCTTGACAGCGTGACGCTAAAGAGGGTGAGAAGCTCAAGGGTTGGCCTTCATGGGAGGAAATCCAATGGCTGGCTAGGTATCGTGATGAGGATGGTGGTCCTGAGGACCGCCCTTATGACAGCATTGACCTGCCTCTGGGTGGCCATCTGGCCATGTCGGTAAAAGAGAAGATCTGGAGAGGGGATTATGTGGACCTCTTCAGTCTTCTTCAGTCTGAGCCAGAAAAGGTTCCTAAGGTTGGGGAACCTGAGCGAGACACTGAGACCTCGAAGAAGAGGAAGGTTGATCATAATTGGACCAACTGGCTCTACAGATACTGCATTTATATGGCAGTAGTAGTGCAGTTGCGACCAAAGAGGGCTCCGGCTTTGATCAAATATTTGGACATTGTCCACCGGACCTTTAGAGACTTTGGGGGCCAGGCTTGGCTCCATTATGATCAAAACTTTTGTCTGCGCGCAGCTGATGATCCTGCTTTATCGTGGTCTGTCCCAAAATTCGAATTATGGATGCAGGTCGTGGCTACTGCCCAGCCCATCCCTGGTGACCGCTCGGACAGTGGTCACTTAATTGCTCGCAATACAATGACGCAACCCAAGGCGTTTTCGGGCGCCTCAGGGGTTCCCGGTAGCCGGTTGTGTTTCGAATTTAACTCAGCTGGGTCCTGCTCCAAAGTTGGGTGCTTGTTCACTCATGCGTGTTTGGGATGCGGTAGAAAGCATCCTGCCTCCGCTTCAGGAACAAAGGGGCCAAACAGTCTGGGGGCCTTGGGGGTGCAAAAGGTGGTGGGGGACCGCCTGCTCTCTCAGATCCTGGTAAAGGGGCCCAGCCCGATTAATTTGGGTGTTTTGGATGGTCTGCCGAGGTGTTACCTTGAGTGGCAGGCTGTACGTTACTTGTTTAAAGGTTTCCTGAGGGTTTTCTTTCCCAAAGGGGAGTTGGTCAACGATGGGATCCCTGCTCACCTGGGTCAGTCAGGTACACTTCCCTGGATGAGGTAGTTCGCCGTTTGCGAACTTGTGGAGCTGGGGTCCTTGTGGCTGTAGCTGACATTGAGTCTGCCTCTTGGCTGCTCCCGGTTCATCCAGGTGGTTTTTGCCTGCTGGGCATGTGGTTGAGGGGGTTATTATGTAACCTGGGCTCTCCTCATGGGTTGTTCTATTTCCTGTTCTGCCTTCAAGGCATTTACTACGTTACTAGAATGGGCTCTGAAATTTAGGTCTGAGTTGGAGATGTGGCCCATTACTTGGATGGTTTTTCTTGATGGGTGTCATCGGCTTTTGCTCAGTGTTCCAGTTTGCTTACTAACACACTGGCCACCTTGTGTGGCTTGCTGGGTCAGGCCCTGAGGGCAAAGAGGCTGACTTTTAGGAGCTCCTGGTCTTATTTGGGCATCTTAACTTTGCATGTTGGATCTCACCTTCTTAGAGTTGTTTTCTTTGGTGGTGGCGGCGCACATCTGGGCTTATCATTTCCGGAATTCTACTATTAGGTTCTGGTTTGATACCCAGGCTGTGGTGCATGTCATTCAACAAACGGTCATTCAGATCTCCGAGAGTTCTGCCTGCGCCTAACCTCGGTAATATCTGTTGGACATGTTCAGGAGGGCTCGAGCTCTTACTAATGGAAGGTGGGAGGTTTCTCGGTTTTTTGCTGTAATTATGGTTTGTTTCTGTCTACTGATGTATGTTTGTCTTCTCTCGTTTTGTCAGCAGGTTTCCTGAGTGAAGGACAGTATTTGAATTTTTCGGGTGCGGCGCATGCTGGGGGGCACGAGATGTGATTGGCCCACTGTCCCGGATGAACGTCGACCAGTGACAATGGTTAATTTGGCTGGTTTGTTTACAGTCTATGGGGGTTTTACTGCTTGGAGTTGGACAGAATCCAAGAATGCCCAGAGGGACGTTGGGGCTATGGATGGGATCCTGTCTCTACCTCTTCATCCTCTCTGTCAAGTGAGGACTCTAGGTCATTATGGGAATAGAATCCTCCATTATGGGTCCCCTATTGCAGGACGCTGCTGTGGAGCCCCCTTTCTTTGTTCATTTTGAGCGGTCTTTCTATGGCACTGACCACTCTTGGACTTTTGAACCGGTTGTTTACCATACAATTATTATGATTTGGGTGCCAACCTGGGCTGCCGGCTTGGTTTTCCCGTTGACGTCAGGGGTTCTTTGTGTGGGATCTCAAGGTTGGCCGTGATGTTGCTATAAGTTGGCCGTGATGTTACTATAGTGTTGTTATGGGCTGCTGCTACATATGTTGTGCAGGTATGACCTTTTCTTCTTTTGTTTTATTATAGATGCACCCTTCCTCTGCTGCTCCACGTCCTTGTGTTGGCGATCCATCTTTTCTGTCCTGCAATGCCTGTTTGGTGGCGGCTCCTGCTTTGGCTGGGCCTCAAAATTTGTATGTCTTGGGCATTGAGGTTGTATGTCTTGGGCAGTTAAGAAGGTGGGGTCAGTTGCCCCCGGTTAGAAGGAATTTGGCAGGGCAACCCTTTCCCCAGATGTTTTGGTCCACTGTGGACAGTATGATCAAACCCGGAGGTTGGATGCCTCGCTGTGGGTGTTGATCGGACATGGTTGTCCTTTTGGCCTGGTTATCCTTTCTCCCACGCTGAGTGTGGAGTGGAGCCAGGATTGTGTTTGAAGTTGATTTCGCCCATGAGCGGGTGCATGCTTGAGTGGCATGCTTTGTGATCTGTATTGAGGGATCGTTGCCTGCCATCCTTGTCTTTATTGGCAACTGCCCCCATATTTTTTCCACACTAATGGGGTGCATCTTCTGGCCCAAGCTTTGCAGGGGTATTTTGATCAGGGGACTGCTTTTCTGTCGTAATGGGGCGGTGGAACCATGTTCTAGACAGGTTCCCCGTGTGGCAGGTATCATGCTGGAATAGGCAGGATAGGCTATTGGTGACTGCCTGAGATGGCAAGGATCAGGGTGATGCAGAGCGGGCCTAGTGCTACCAGACCGGACATAGGCCTATGCGGCTAGCCCTGTACCTGGGAATTAATATAGGCTTGGTCAACTGGGCAACTGGTTGACCGAGCGCCCAGCCATCTCGACCCTGGAGTTGGCGTAGGAGGGCACCTCCTGAGTGGGGTGTTACCTGAGCCAGGCTTTCGCCCATCCCTGTTTTTGTAGTTACCAGCACGACTTTGTTAGCAGTCCCCTGTTTTTTATTGATGTTAAAATAGTTAATAAAGTGGCCCTTTACTTCCACATCTGCCTCCGTGTACTTATTCTGCGCTGTGGGGAATAATCCTAGAATCCTAGAGTTGAAAGGGACCTAGTAGGTCATCTAGTCCAACCCCCTACCTGCAGCAGGAAATCCTCCCTAGATCATCCCCGACCGGTACTTGTCAAGCCTATGCTTGAAGACTCCCAGTGAGGGAGCATCCACCACCTCACTTGGCAGTCTGTTCCACTGCCGAACCGCCTGAATCGTCAGGAATTTTTTCTGGATATCCAACCAGAATCTCCTTTCCTGCAGTTTGTACCCATTGGTTGTACCCATTAGAAGCAGCTATGAACAAATGAGCCCCTTCCTCCATATGACAGCCCTTCAGGTATCTGAAGAGGGCAATCATATCTCCCCTCAGCCTCCTTTTCTCCAGGGTGAACATTCCAGGTTCCCCCAACCTTTCCTCGTAAGACTTCCCTTCCATCCCACTTATCGTTCTTGTCGCTCTCCTCTGGACTTGCTCCAGTTTGGCTGCATCTTTCTTAAAGTGAGGTGCCCAGAACTGAACACAGTACTCAAGGTGAGGTCTGACCAATGCTGAATAAAGAGGAACTAGAACTTCTCATGACTTGGAAGCTACAGTCCTCTTAATGCAGCCTAAAATGGCATTTGCCTTCTTTGCAGAGACACCACACTGCTGACTCATATTCAGCTTGTGATCCACGGCTACTCCAAGGTCCCACTCACATGTTGTGCTGCCAAGCCAAGTATCCCCCATTTTATACCTGTGTTTTTTGTTTTTATTGCCAAGTGCAGAACCTTACACTTCTCCCTGTTGAAGTTCATTCAATTTGTTACAGCCCAGTATTCTAGTTTATCCAGATCCTCCTGGAGGTTTCTTCTGTCTTCTGTTGCGTTTGCTACTCCTCCCAGCTTGGCGTCATCCACAAATTTGATCAGGCTCCCCCGTATCCCTTCCTCAAGTCATTGATGAAAATGTTAAAGAGGACCGGGCCCAAGACAGAGCCCTGGAGCATCCCACTTGAAACTGATCTCCAGGTTGACACAGAACCATTTACTAAAACCCTTTGAGTGCGGCCATCGAGCCAGTTGCGGATCCACCTAACGTTTGCCTCAATTCAATGACTCAATGTTGAAGGGAAGGCTTTTTGGAACACAGAAAAAAATGCTTTGGAAATCTGCCTGCCAAGCCAAGGTTGCAATCCAAAGTGAACTATGGGGAGTCCTTTCTCCGACGTAAGGACAATTACGGGCAAGGGGGACAAATTCAGTTTAAAAAATTCCTGAAGAAGAAGGGGCAGCTCACAATTCTGTGCCTCTCTGACCTTCATCTTTCTTCTCCTTGGAGAGAGGGATTTGGGCCTGGCGTGCTTGCAACTTGTAGACACTCTGGGTGTAATTCTGCACTATTCTGGGCTACAACCCTCAAGTGGAATCATGCTGGATGTTTTGCAGTCACCCATGGAACAATTCTGTGCCAGTCTGGCCGCCCCTTCCTCTGAGGTGACACAGCCTAGAGCATATCAGAGTTGCACTGTGAGAGGTTCAAGCTCCCAGAGTAGTTTTGGAAGTGGTTGGTGTGACATATGTGATTGAGGCTGCAATCCTAAACTCCACTTAGGCTGGCATAAGCCCCAGCATAAGTCCCATGCTGACCTGGGAGTATCACAAAAGTGCTGTGAGACTCTTCTTCTCCACTCCTTGAAGTGGAGGGCAGTGCTCAGGCTTAGGGCAGTGCTTAGGGCAGTGCTCAGGCTATGCTGATATCCCCACACCATCACAGGAAGATATGCCAGATGAGTTAGGTCAGCCTAAATTGGTTAGGAGTGCCCTATGTGACTGTAATTATTTCTGGTGTGGAGGCAGCCCCAGGTAGAAAGTGCCTCAGGACCTAATCCAAGTGGATGGGCATCTAGTAAAAGTAGTCCTTGGCCAAGGTTCTCTGGCATTCCTTACATTTCCTGATGGTTTTTGTTGCCCCTTCCTTTTTCCAGTGAAGTGTGATCTTTGCATGATGATGCCTCCAGAACTGTGTGCAAAATTCAAGGTATGAGAGAACAATTTTTGTATACAGATCCTCTGGGATTTTTTTGTATTATTCTCTTTCCTAATTGTCCCTAAAATTCTATTTTACATTTTTGACAGCAGCAATGTATCACTGCAGTACTTCCAGGCAGCAGTCCACAGCAATTTCAAGGTCCCTTCCCACAGCTCCATTCTGGTTCTGCTGCTTGCTTCACAAAACTGCTAAGACCTGCCATTTCTTGTGTATTGGGCCTATTACCCAACCCAGTTGCCTCACCCAGGACCTCTGACTCCTTGATCTCCCTGTATCAAGATATTCTCTTCCTTGTCCTTCATATTTGCAAAATATAGGAATATAGGCTTTCTCTTTGTTTCCATTTGGATCCCGTTCATTCTATCAGGGCTTGCCTGTGCAGGAGACATTCCTATTGGACATTAATAACACAAACTAAACAGTACAATGTACATTCAAACTAATAAGGCAAATAGAGAAAGCAGCACTGCAGAGACATTCCTGCATTTGTAACTCTAAGATCTGTTGCAAAAAATAACCAAGATCAGACATTACTATTAGGCATTAAAATTTCAGAGTTGGGTTGGTTCCCCAACCCTCCCCTTTTCTCTCCTAATTCTTTGATCTTCTGGAACCCAGCCCCCAACACTTTTGAAAATAAAATAAACCAGAGTAAATCAATGTCTGCCTTAACAAAGAGCATTCCTTCCCACCCCACATCTTATTTAATCAAAAGAAAAGTGAGACCAAGAGAGATGGCAGATAGCATCTCAGGCAAACTATTAAGCTGCCAATAGCTAAAAGATTAATGCCCGGTTTTGAAGGGGAAAAAAATAAAGGGCTTGCTAAGAACTCATTTAGTGGGAAAATAAGTCTCCCAGTCAAACAACTAAAAAGACACTGTTTTCTACTTTAATTAAAAGGTTTGGGGAGGGGGGAGAAGGAGAAAGTAGTCCAAAGCACACTCGACACAGGATGGTCCAGCAGAGCAGGGAACGGCTGGTTACAAAGCATCCTTGCAATCTTGGGCAGAATGTCCAGAATACCATTTGGCAGGCTCTAAACAGCAGAGCAACCTTCAGGAGTGTGATTAATTATACCCTCTTCTTTTTAGGATGGTTATTCCCTGCTTTGTGGCAATTCTCTCTTCAGATTTTATGGGTATAAAGTGGTAATTCACAAGATAAGCCTGATGAATATTCATGAACATCAATATCCGTTTCCCATAACTGAATGTGGCACATTTAATGCGAGAAGCACTACTCAGCACAGTCAAGAGAGCCAGAGTGATAGAGAGTGGTCTGACTGAAAAATCTAGGTCCAAAACTCCCATTCAGACACATAGCTCACTAGGTGGCCTCGGGCCAGTCACCAACTCTCGGTATAGCCTACCACAAGGCTGTTGACGGGGAAGGAAGAACTGTGTCTGCTGACCTGAACTCCATGGAGAAAGGAAAGGATATGAATGTAATTTAGGCTGCAATCCTAACCTAGACCAGCGCAACTCATTGGTATTCCCATTCCGGTGGTGATGTAGGGAGACAAGCACATGTCTGCACACTGGCCTAACCCTCTTCCAAGAATGGCTCAGTAGTGTCCTATGGCATTTTTGTGACACCACCAGGTCAGCATGGGATTTATGCAGGGGCTTAGGATGGCCTAAATAGAGGTTAGATTGCAGCTTTAAGGCCCAATTCTATCCAACTGTCCAGCACCAATGCAGCCATACTAACAAGACATGCACTGCATTCTGCAGTGGAGGGGGAAGCAGTCACAGAGACCTCCTCAAAGTAAAAAAATATTTGTTCCCTTACCTTGGGGATCCACTGCTAGAACTGAACTGCCTGATTAGTCCACAGCTTTTCATTCCACTCCCATGTGACTCCTCTACTGGGTAGCTCTGGGATGCTCTGGACAGCTGAACAAGCTCAACAAGACACTCAGGCAAACACATCAGCCAAGGATGTCAGGGTGCCCAATTCTACCCAGGAGAGGAGCCATGTGGAGGCAGAACAAGCATACCACTCACTAGACAAGTGGATCTGCCAAAATGTCAGATCTGGCCCCAAGGCCAAAACAGCCATGATCTAGACCCTCCTCTGGTTTAGGAACATTGAACAAACATGGCAAGACAAAATTTTTACAGGAGCCATGAGGGCAAAAAGCATATCCCAAAAGATGACAAACTAGTAAACCATTTTCAGTATAAGTCCCAAATACTGTATTCCATGGTTCAATTCTGCACACTGCAGCCCAACCACAGCTAATGCAAATTTCTGATTTTCAAAACCCCTTGCAAATATTCCTCCCCTTCTTCGTATAGTGCCTTTTCTTACATTAGATCTCATTTCTACAAGTCATCCATAAAAAATATTCCTGTCTCCTGGCCTCTTCCACTCTGATGGTGATTGACCAAGTTATTTTAATTTACTCTCCATTCCCAATTTTTTGTATCTGAACACAGTAATTTCAACCATGTATGAACCTCCTGCAGACTTGCAGAGCCAACCCATAAAACAGGCTTCCTCTCAGGCAGCTGGCATGAATGCCACTCTGCGGAGAAAGGCTGCCTGTGACACAGGATTGCCAGAACATCCCCCAGTGTTTTACATCTTTCGGCAATTACACAAACTATTTATATGCACACTATTCCCCAGCAAGGGACGGGTGTTTGCATAAGAGCTTTGGTCCAGACCAGAGATTTCTGCCATATGAAACTGAGCCATTAATGAGCATGAGTCAGAAATGGGAATTCCAGATATCAACATGTTTCACCTTCATGCTTTTTGTACAAGTGACCCGTGCGACAGGAATTTCCACTGCTGGCCGAACAACATCTCCCCCTTCCCCAAAACCATGTGTCTGGAAACTGTTTTTATAAGGCACTTAACTTCACTGAGATGAGATACAGAAGTCTCTTTCCTCCACCCTCCTAACCTGAACAATCTTTTAATGTAAAATTCCTATATGCTGAAAAGAACATTTATCTGCACCAAGCACATGTGTCAGTCAGAAGCAGACTGGATGCTGTTCCACTGTGCATCAGTGAAAGAATTCTTTCCAGCTGACCCCCTTCCCCAGATATTAGCCAACAGCAAAAATGTTACCCTCCTACTGCATGTCTGCAGAGCAGCTCCTACTACAGTGGAACCTCACTAAAGACATAGTCTAGACATATGAAACAATCTAGTCTGACCTCAAGTGTTACTCATCTAATAAAGATGGAAAGAGCCTGAGTTTTTGTGTGTGTGTGTGTGTGTGTGTGTGAGAGAGAGAGAGAGAGAGAGCGACTTCACAAACACACAATTACTAACATCCCGCATCTTTTCTGCATGAGCAGCTTTTATGCAACAAATGCACATTTATTTTGCATTTGTCATCCACAGACTGAACATCTTCCCATGAGAAAGTTCCTTTTAAAATACCATTTGAACCCCCAGAATAGGATTGTCATAATTCTCTGCCACAAAACCAGGGCAAGACCCTCTGTCCCGTTTGCCAGTATGTGAACACAATCCCCCAAAATCGGGACTATCCCTGTTTTGGGGGACATATGGCAACCCTAGAAGCCCTTTTCTGTTCCCATTTAACATCTGCATTAGAATGAAGGTGTGCCAAGTGCTGTGCAGAACACAGAAGTAACATGGCCATTCCCAGAGGATGAGAAACTAAGGTCCCGATCCTATCTAACTTTCCAGTATTGATGCGGTTGCCATTTGTGAACATGGTCCTTGTGCTGCCCCACAACACAGGATCGTACCTGGCAACACAATATCCCATGGAATCTGTGTCATTTGCAGTTGTTAAAATTACAGGAGCATGGCCAAAGAAAACCTGGCAACCTAGCACTGAAATGAAGCCTACCTTTGGACCAATGAAAAATGAAAAGGCAGGAAAGGGATGGAAAGATGGACACCTCCCCAAAGAAAAGATGCACACCGGCACATTGTTTTATACAGCTGGGTCAAATAGCTTTCCCAACCTCACAATGCTTCTGGCAGCTGCAGCTGTTTCTGAACAAGTCTGAGTATTTTTCAGACATAACCACATGAACTCCTATTAATTTCACACTGTGTGGGAAGAACTACAGTTTTGAATACAGTTTCTTTGTTGGAAATCACCATCCAGTTTCCTAGTTAGGAAACAACACAGGAAAGAAGGAACAGATCGCCTCCCTGTGACAAGAATTCCAGATATTCTTGGACAACATTTTTCCTAGACCATTTTCAGTCTTAAATATTGTGATGCTCCAACATCACTGGGGGACTATCTCACCCACTCAGGACAGCATATGTGACACTTTTCACCTCCACCGAGAACACCAGAGGTCATTACTTTTAAGAAAGTGGCAGGAATGGGGCGCTAAGGAGAAGTTTAGGAAGCACTGGGAGAAACTCTAAAGTTCCACGCTATCAGAAGCAGAACCAACTTGGAGAAGGCAGCCCTGCTAGGATGCTGTTGTACAAGCACAGCTACTAAACTGAGCCCCACTGGGGATACATGGTTCAGGCAGATAGACCCACAATGTCACAAATGCAATCCAGTCCACTCGGAGCTTTAATAAGGATCCAATTACCGGTAAAGTGACAAAGTAAACACTTTCTTCCCCTGCCCCAAACTCAGGGAATCTGAGGCACTCAGCCAAATGAGTGCCCAGCAATCAACTGTTGGACACAACAGGGATCACATAAGCAAAGATACCTGTTCCAAGCAGGGCATCTAACCCTCTGAGGTTAATCCCACTTGGCAAAAGATCTACAAAATAAAACAAAATGAACCGTTTCAAGAATGGAAGCTGAAATAATAGGGAGGTGATACACACAGAAATCAAAGAGGACAAACCAATTGTAAATTCATCTCAAAATCTTAGCAAACAGTGGAAGATTTCCAAGGCAAATAGCATCACTCTGCGTGTACCAAGCTAACCTGCTATCATGACCTTCTTACTTAATAAAGATTAACACCATAAAGTCTAGACACCCATCAGTCCTTTTATTCCCATCAGTTACCCCTGCTATTGACAATACTACTCCCTTCATATTCTGTGCCTGCATTCAGCACTCATCAGCCTCATCTAAAGTTTTACTGCATGACCCACATAGCATTGTTTGCAGTTAGCTTACACAAAATAAGCACTGCAGAAGCTACAGTACATTGATGTCCAAGCTCCTTGCAACAGCTCAGATCTCCTGCAGGTGAAGCAGAGCAACTCATTACAATAACCTTTACAAATTTCTTAGGACACATACAAATGTACATAATCTGAGCAGTCAAGAGTCCGGCCAAATGCACTCATCACAGTTTGTTCCCTTGGGATCAGGCTCCGGGAAAACCCAGGATGCTTTCTCTGTTTGCCTTGAAGCACACTTTTTTAAATTTAAAAAATATTTCCGTTATTTTCAAATAAAGAAATGAACAATATTCAATGGAATGAATGTACATGTAGCACTTTAAAAAAAGACACACAATCTATCTGAGGCATATGGAAAGTGCAGTGACAACCCCATTATTTACACAGTGAAGGTGGTGAGGAAAAGCTGGTTACATCTTGGAGTAGAAAATACGTTCCAACTCCTGTTTTTAGATAACTTTCACATGTCCTTAAAAGCAAGAGCTACTTTGCACCATACTCAATGAAGCCAGGGATCTTCTAGCACAGGTACAATAACTAGGGAACTGTGGCCTACTGAAGATTTCCCATAACCCATGAACATGTTTTTGAACTCTCTGTTTTTTGGGGTGAGGACGGAGGGACACAGGAAAGTCTACTTTGATCAGGGCAGCAAAAATCATCCTGATAAGCCCCCTCATATCCAATAGTGAAAAGGTGCTCTGATCCTCCAGTAGGCAGAGGACACACTCAGGGATGTTGCTGAGGTGGCAAAATCCAATCCCTTCTGAGTTATGAGAAATTGCACAAGAGAAGGGAAATAACCAAAAGAAGGAGAAGAAGAAACTGTCATCTTTACACAAAAGGAGTGCAAAGATCAAAGTTCTTCCTTCCACAAATATAACACTATATCAGACGTCTTGCAGTTATGGGGCTGCATGCAGATATGATTCCCAGTGTTTTGGCAAAAGAGTAACCAGCAGACAGACTTCCATGAATGAAAATAAAAACAGAATTTTTTAGGAATTTATTCCTACAGAATTTAACTAATTATGTACTGGAGAAATTTCAGTGGCCAACTGTTCTTATTCTGGCAAAATGAAGTGGAAGAATTTGGTCCCTAAACAATGTTACTGGTAATTAAGATGACCTACAGCTAAACCCCTGCAAGCTTAATATTATAATTTAGATTACAAAGCAAACTTGTACTCCTATATTTTATCCAAAATACCATAATACAGCAATGTGCTTCACTTTTTACATTCACTTTGAAATATCCAAATTAAAGTGCACATAAAAGAATATGACTTGCAACTCAATCCCATCTTTTCCCCACATTACAGCATGGAGACACATGGGGGGGGGGGGGCGGAGAAAGTGAAGGCACTCAGGAGGCCTGCAAGAGGTAAAGGAAAATATTTTCCTTAACCTTTGTGCATGTCCCCTGATGACCTATGGGTCTCCATGGGCCTATATTAGCTACAAGGCAGGAATAAATCTGATGGAGGCCAGGGAGCAGGGCAGAGCCAAACAGTGTGGGCTAGGATCTAAAGCTTGTAGCCTGGTGCAACTGCACCCCTGCACCGCCCTACCTATGCCATTGGGACAGGGATTTCTAGGTTAGATTCCATATCCTATTTCTTTCTAAGACTTGCCCAGTGCACACAGAAAGTTTCCCAAACTCTTCACTATGGCAATCAATAATGCCTAGCTCCTCTTTCCCATGTAAATTCACCCTCCCTCCTTTTTCAGCTAACCATCACTAGATCTGCACCAATATTGTCATTTACTGTGATTAGGTTTAAATCAAAGTTTGAAACTGGTATGCAAACTAGCAGACTCCCCTGACCCTGTGGATAATATGTCCTCTAATGAACTTTACCCACAGAGGATCAGCCATGCTCTATTCACATCACCACCTACAATATAGTGGGTACTCAACACATCAAACTCACGAACCCCACTGTAAACCTACCACCCTCCCTCCTTAGCATTTACAACACAAGCCTATACATGTTTACTCAAATGTAAGTCCATTATATCTTACTACCTGGTATGTTTAGGATTGCAGACTTAATACAGAAAGGTGTAGCAGAGCAGGCTTACAACGACTGTTTGTATGAGTGACACAAATGCAGAATTTAGATTGCTTTGGTGAATAATATTAGCATCTTTGTTACGTTCACAATAACAAGTGTAGCATTTACAACTTTGCCCACAGCATTAATGAGTACCTATGAAACTGCAGCTGATTGTGGTTGTATAATGTAAACTTACAACCCAATCCTATCCCTATCAGCACTGCCAGGTGCAGTGATACCAAATGGCTGTCACAATTTCCAAAGTTGCTGGAGGTCTCCTTGGTAGAAACCCAAGTTCCCATAATGGGGCTTCTTAAGTCTGCACTAGCGATTTTGCCAGGAGAGACTTGAAAGCTTCCATGTTGGGTTTTGCATCCTGATAGGATACAAGATAGGATACAGTGCAGCAT
The DNA here is from genome assembly GCA_030015325.1 of Cryptoblepharus egeriae. Lineage (NCBI taxonomy): Eukaryota > Metazoa > Chordata > Lepidosauria > Squamata > Scincidae > Cryptoblepharus > Cryptoblepharus egeriae. The sequence goes on along the minus strand of JAREYC010000001.1, from coordinate 60,591,101 downwards.
GTTTTTCTACCATTTGCTTGCAATGTGTACTTTGGCCCTGAAAGTGGCACTTGCATCAACCAGATGTGAACAAATCCTACACTGGCTATAGTGCTCATTCACGTAACAAATGCCTCTCTTCCACTTCATTTCTACATTCACAACCACCAGACATACCGTGTGTTAACACTGACAGTAAGGTAAAGGTGGTGTCCCCCGCAGGTTGTACTGCTAATCATGACCCACTATAGGGTGCATTGCTCATCCCCCTTTCTAAGATGAGAAGCCAGCACTGTCCAAAGACATGTCTGTGGTCATGTGACCAGCATGTTACCTTCCCCCCAAGGGGAAGGAGATCTTTATCTACTTTACATGTATTCAAACTGCAAACTGGCAGGAGACAGTATAAGAGAGAGGCTCAAAGCTTTCTATGCTCTTCACCTGAAAACACTATTTAAACTTCCTACGCTGCAGCTATCACAGTCCAGTATATCACAGTCCTTATGATTTTGGCACAAACTTCTGATCCTACTGAATCTCAGAACTATAAGAGCACAAGCCTAATCATGTCTACTCAAAAGTAAGCCCCGTTGTGTTCAATGAGTCTTACTCCCAGGAAAGTGTCTTTTGGATTGCAGCCTAAGTGGAACTTTGTCACAGTCAAGAATCCATCGCCTGAATTCTACAACCCTAACTATGGTCATCCACTTGATGGATGAAGAAGTGTCATCCAGAATTGTGGCATGACAGCTACTTCTCAATTGCAGTCATCTGCAGCAGAAGAGGAAGATAGCATCCCCACAAGACCTCAACAGAATGAGAAGGGGCTGCACCAGGTAGGGAATGAGAAGATGTCCTGGGCCGAGATTGCTGCTGTTAGCAAATGAGCCTGTGTAGTCTCGCTGCACTGGAACTAATTTTGTCATTATATATGTTGTACAGCTAGCAAGCTGGCAAATCCATGCTCAGGGCAATTCTTGCATCAAAGACAAAAGGCTGCTGTCTCCCCCACCGCCCAAGTTATCAGTAAGGCTGCAGCAGAACAGCTACTGGTCAGCCCCAAGGAATGCCACTGCAGTTGGGTGAGAAAGGAAACACTTCGCAGCAGAGGTGCAGCTTGGCCCCTAAAACTCCCTGCGAAGCAAGCAGAGGGAAGAGCTAATCATCATGACAAAAGAGCCTGCACCGGCAAGGCAGGCTGCAAAGTGCCCGTGGTGCAAGGCAACGGCTCCACTCAGTTGGAACGAGCTAAAGGAGCCTGCAAGGGCAAAGCGGCAAAGCAGGCTGCTTGATGCTGGAGGATCCAGTCCCAGCAGGGCTTTGGGAGAAAAGCTGCAACTCCAACACGCAGGCAGGTAAGGTTAAAAGGCAAGACCTTGCCCCCCTGGCACACTTCCTCCCACCCCCAGCTCTGCTAATGCTCCTTAACCCACAACATCATAACATCTCATGAGCATATGCTATAGCTTAACAGTCAGTTGGCCTAGTATGCTATCTCCAGCAGTGGCCAGATACAGATTCTGATAGCATGATGTTCTCTATTCCTTCTTCCCCACTCCAAGCCACACTTCTGGCTCAACATAAGGGTTCTACTTCTTCTGAAACCTCTGCCTGACAGACTTTTAATGAATCAACTTTAGACTAAAGCCTCCCACTTGAAAATTGTACTTCCTTTTATCAACCCACCATTTGAAGTAAAAGAGATATCTCTGATTTCTTCCTTTCTGTCTCTTGCAAGGTAATTTCTCAAAGCAAGGAACTGCTGCCAGTAGATGAATTCTGCCAGGCTTTAGGGCTGCAGCCCCATTCACCCACTGCGGTCACACGCAGGGCTCCGATACATGGGACTGCCATGTATTGTCCAATATACAACATGAAATGTCTGATACATGGGGCTGCCTTTGAAATGTGTTCAGAAGCTGCAGGTGGCTTAAAGCTGAGGCCAGGCTGTGGTTAGGTCATGTTACTGCCCTGGCATCAAAACTTCACTCTGCTCCTAAATTATTTCTGGGTACAAGTCAAAGCTTTACTAATGCCTGAGACACAACTGAGGTTCACGATATCTTTAGGACTGCCTTCTCCCCATGTTAAGACTGTCCTACTTGTTAAGACTGTCACAGCAGAAGCTCTGCTCCATGTCTTGCCACCATTAGGGCATTAGAGGACTCTCAAGGCCTGGCCTTATTGACCAGGGTATATAATTCACTTTCCCTGAATGAGTCTATAATCTGGCACTGCAGCTTTTGCTGGTCTGCTTAGACTTTTTTTATTCAGTCAGGCTTTTGGCCTGAGCTCACCTGGGCTCTTAGATCTCTTGCTCCCTGTCTTGTTTTAGTTTTCTGCTGCATTGCATTTTGGCATTTTTAAACCAATATAATTGTTACTTCATTGTTTTACTATTTTCAAGTCATAAGCAGCTTTTAACACATGATAAAAGCAGCCTGAAAATATAATTATTATAAATTCTACTGAAAACTTAGTGATTTTCAATGAACATCACCAGGATCAACCTGACACAAACAGCACCAGGTTCAACCTCAGAGCCTTGCCGTACGAAAAAAATCCCATTTTTATGTTTGGTAGTACTGTATCTATATTTACTCAGATGTTAGTCTTCTAATCTTTTGCCCAATAAAGCCTGTGCAAGATTGGAGTTGCTATAGCAGATATACAAAAGAAGTTGGGGCTCATATCTTTGCTCAACCACAAAGCTTTCTGCATTTCTTTGGGCTCTTGGTCTAGTCTACTCACAGGGTTGTTGTGAGAGGAAAATGAGATTACGCCATGCACACTATCCCAAAGCCCACTGAGGAAGGAGGAATACAAAAACATGACAAATATAAACTAATGCTATGTTGATCAAGTCCTAACAATACAATATGGCTGCAATCCTAACCTCCATTTAGTCTGGTCTAAGCCCAAGTATAAGTCCTGTGCTGATCTGAGGGTGTTACAAAAGTGCAGTAAGACACTTCTGCTCCACTCCTGGGGGGTGGGGGTTAGGCCAATGCACAGGCATATGCTGACCTCTCCACACTATCTTGGAAAGATAGGCCAGATGAGTTAGGCCAGCCTAAATTTCTTGGGATTGCATCCTATGAGAACCTGGGGTACCAGATAAAAAATAAATTTAGAAAACGTTAATAGATAACTCAATAATGATATCCAAAATGAACAAAAGATGGGTAGGAACTACAATGTATTTTTTTTTAAGGTCACAAAATTTGTTCTATCCCTTCCCAATATCTCATAGCTGTCCCGTAACAGTCCTGTATATGTGCTCCACTCAGGACTCATTATTACAATAGGCAGACTACCTGGAGGGGAATCTTCATTTCTGCAGCAACAAATTACAGCTGCTTTGAAATACAGTACTGTATTTTACAGTATATTACAACAGTATATTACTGTTTCCCATTACTATTAGAGGTTGGGAAAGAAGACACTGACAGCTCACCCTCTTCTTGATTGCTTCATGTCTTGGTCAGTCACCACTTCCTCTCTCTTTGCCACAATCAAAGAACAACAGTAGGATTGCACAGAGATAACTTTCTTTTCCTGCCTGAACTGCAGTCTCTGGTTTTGACTCCCAGTTAAAAAGAAAGCTGACTCACCAAATGATAGCTACCACAGGACTGATCTAGCTGGGGTAAACACATGTCATAACCCCAAAAAGGCCTCCCAAAATGTAGGACATCCAAGAAAAATGTAGGACATGACAAATGAAAAGCTCAAAACACTCATGTATCTTGCTTTCTTTTAATTAATACAAACACTACATTACTTATTATTAAATTTAAAACTATTACATTGAATTTATTATTTACAAAAAGGCTACATGCTGTCTGCTCACAAGGAAATTGAAGAAAATGACGATTTTTTTTCCCCAGGACACAAGGCTGAAATCCAGGACATGTACTGGAAAAGGGGGACATAATGTCATTCTGGATCTATCCCTAAACCATGGTAGAAGCAGAAGGGAGGAGGGTACTGCACAGAAGGAGACTGAGGCCCAAATCCTGACTAACTTTCCTGCACTGGCAAAACTCTGCCAATGGGGCATGTGTTGCCCCCTTTGTAGGGGGTCAGTACCCTATATACCTCCTCAAGATAAAGAAATGTTTGTTTGATTAGGTTGGGGCTGCATTGTCCTCACAATGCTGGAAAGTCAGTCACTGCTAGAAAGTCAGTGCAGGATTGCATCTTTGCAATCTTTTAAGTGACACATTGCAACACATTCTTTTAAGATTGCATCTTTGCAATCTTTTAAGTAACACATTGCAATCTTTTAAGTGAGATTACGAAGGAGGTGCTGTTAACACCTGCAGGCTTCTGGGGATTTTAGCAGTGGTTGTTTGGTTCACAGGTAGACTTCTTATTTACCAAATGTCCCAGGTTCAGAACTTGGTGCCCCAGGCGAAGATGGGAAAGATGTCTTTCCCCAGGGGAAAGACATCTGAAATCCTGGAGAGAGACTGCCAATTATTGTAAATTCTGGCCCACATGGCCCCACTGGTCTGACTTGGGGATAAATCTGTTGTTTCTCTTAAAGATGATCATTGCAGTCTTTTCAAAGAAAGATATAAATCTGAGATTTCTCGGATGCAGAACTTTGTGCAGTGTATCTCACTCTATGCTTGTGCTGCATTGTAGTTAAAGAACTGCAGGATTTACAAGGCCATGTTCACTAAAAATGTGAATCTGCAGTTACATGGAGAATTAAAATGAATTCACCAGTTAGTCCACTGGTTGTTGAGTAACCACAATATCTTTTGCAAAATAAAGACATATGAACATTTACTTAATTTTAGATAATTTATCTAGGTGACAGAGCTCAGCAATTCTAGGGCCACAACCGGTGCAGAACTTTACTTTTTTTATTTAGGGAACTGCAGAGTACACACTGTCCTGGTTATAAGGAGGACAGAATGATGAGGCAGCCTGGCCTTGATGTGTTAAGGGGAATTTTCAAATTACTCCATGAGGAACTTGTGATCTAGAAGGTCCAGAGAGGAATGGTCACCTTCATTACCTTCCTGCTGCCCAGATGTTGGCGTGATTTAAAAATAGAAATAGAATCTCACTCCAAAATAAGAAATGCAAGCCAAAAAAAGGAAGGATCTTTGGGGCGTGGGGGTGTAAGAATACCAAACAATTGTTTGAGCTCCCCCTTTTTTCCTGCATCCTACCTTAGCACTTTTGAAAAATGGAGTTTTCAATGAATTGGTTCCTCTCTGTGTTCTTACAACGTATCTAAAATATACCCGGCGTAGTTGCTTATTAGCTTGTTTTCACACAGCTCACTGCCTATTCACTCAGACAGACCCCTTGCTTTCACAGTCCTCTCGGCCATACTATTGCCGTCATGCTATCCCTCGAGCACTGGGGGGACTTCTTACAGATGCAAACATCTGTCCTGGCTAGGATACCCACTAGGTAACAAGATATTGCTGTGATGCCTGCTCCTCTGTCCAAGAAAGCCACAAGGACAGGAACAGGATAGGTTAGAAATATTATGCAGAGGCTGATTTTAGGAGGGCCTGCAGTTTAATATTGGAGTTGCCAATAGCCAGCCTGCTGCTGTTTATTTAATTCCTCCCTTTGCAAAGCCTCTGTCTCCCAAAGTGGGCATAACAGGTGGGGGGGGGGGGGGACTGCAATTCTCCTTTCATTCAGGGCCTTTCTGATAATGCAGCAGCAAACCAACTGCAGCTTTCAACATCAACCAACCCCTTTCTGATCCCCTACTGGTGACATTCCCAAAGGGAACCAAGGTTCATAATATTAGAGGCATTCAGGCACTGGGCTAATGATAATCAAGGTATGGAGGAGATGCGACAGGGCCTTTGAGCACTTCTTGGAGCATCATCTGGATATACAGTAACAATTATTATAACCAAAAAACCAGCTGTCAATACTGGATGAGACCATAATTATCCATATCCCCCTGTGCTGAAATTGATGAAAACATATTTGCCCTCATCGCCCTATGTCTGTATGGATGAAAGCATTTTTGTCCATATCTCCATGTGCCTGTATGGATGAGACCATAATTGTCCACATCCCCCTGTGCCTATCTGAATTTAAGCATATTTGCCTATATCCCACGTGCCAGGATATAGCCCCCTGTAAGGGGGAATGTCCACAATGCCATTTTCCAGATGTTGGGGGGATGCATCAGGGAATGCACAAGCAAGTGCATTTGTGCCTAGTAGTAGATGAACCTGGAGCAACTGCTATCACTGATCACAGGAAGGATCTCACATGTTGCATACATGGGTGTGCAGGTAGGTGTGCAGTAGGGACTAAATGCTTAGCCAGGGTGTGGGGAGAGTTGCATGTGCACACATAAGGAGAGAATAAGCAATACATGGTCGTGCAGTGCTTTGCAGGGATATGTCACAGTGTGAGGGCCCGATCCAGTTCACACTTTCCTGGGAGTAAGCAGCCTCACTGAACATACAGGCAGGTGCTTGGGATCTTAGGCTGCAATCCTCTCCATATTTTCCTGGGAGTAAGCCCCACTGACTAATGGCACTTACAATACAATCCTAACCATGTCTACTCAGAAGTAAGCCCTACTGTGCTTAATGGGTCTTACTCCCGGGAAAGTGTCTTTAGAATTGCAGCCTGAGTTTTGAGTAGTCAAGCAGGTGATTGGGCTCTTCCCCTCACCACACTTTCCTGGGAGTAAGCCCCATTGACTCTAATGAGGCTTGATTCCGAGTAGACCACGCACTCAAGAGAGGAGCAGGAGGGGGAGCTTTCTGCAGTGTGCGCATCCATGTGTGGGGTCTGGCAAGGGGTGCGCATGAAGGCAGGAGGAGTTTCAAGGTGAGGAAGAGTGAAGGAGGAGGCTGTGCATGCACCTCTGCCCCACATCCCTACACCCCCCCAACCCCCTTACCTCCCTATGCAGGCAGAATCGCAGGGGCAGGAGGCAGGAGAAGAAGTATTTCCCCCAGCGGACCAGGGATGCGAAGCACCAGCTCAGGCGCGTCATTACTGCTGATGCTGATGCTGGGGGGGTCCCAGCGGTCCAGCCAGCCCCCCAGCCTCCTCTCCAGCCTCCCAAGTTCCTGGGGCTCCTTTCCAGGTGGAGGGAGATGCAGCTGCAGCTTTGCCTCCAAGACCCCCAGCCTCTGCAGAGCCCTGGTGCTGGAGAGCAGAGGGATGCTGCTGTTGCTGGTGATGCGCACAAGGATGCCGGTCAGCTGGATCCCCGCAGCACTGCCCGTCCTGCCCCCTCCAGCTCACTCAGTCTCAACCCCCCCACACTCCACACCACCCCCCAAGCGCTCTCTCCAGCCCCGCAGTGCGCGTGGGGAGGGGGCGCAGGAAGCACTGCGCCTCCCTCCATCCACAACACCTCCCAGGGATGCTGTCAGAAGGGGGGAGAGCAGCTCCTGCAGCAGCCCCGGACCACCCCCCCACTCCAATCCCGGACAGTTCTCCCCCACCCCACTCCTGCAGCAGCAGAGAAGGTCCCCCTCACCAGCGGTGTTAACACTAAGGAGACTGAGAGTGGATCCCCATCCATCACCATCATACACACACCCCAACACACATTTGGAGACTCTTGGGGTCCTGATTCTGACTCCCCACCATCATTATCTTCTGACTATATGTCATAACAGGGAAAAAAAGTGGACAGCTCTTCCCCCCCCCCCAAATGTAAGACACCCAAGAAAAATGTAGGGCATGAAATCCCTCCAAAAATGTAGGACACCCAAGAAAAATGTAGGGCATGAAAGCTACAAACACTCATATGTACAGGATTGCTTTCATGTGGTTAATTGAAACACTGTATGAAATACACTATTAATTGAAACACTGTTTATAACACTTAGACTTATAACACTGTATATAACACTTATAACACCCATGTCTACTCAAAAGTAAGCCCCATGGTGTTCAATGGATCTTACTCCGAGGAAAATATGTTTAGGCCTTAGGCTGCAATCCTAAAGACACATTCCTGGGAGTAAGACCCATTGAACACTGTGGGGCTTACTTTTGAGTAGACCTGGTTAGGTCTGTGCTCTTTAGCTGCAATCCTAAAGACACTTTCCTGAGAGTAAATCCCATAGAGCAGAATGGGACTTACTTCTGAGTAAACATGCTTAGGATTACATCCTTCTTATATTTTAAACTGTTCTTTATAGCTTACCAGATAATGTGTTACTTTCAAGAAGGCTGAGTGCTGCCCACTCATGAGGACAGTGACTTTTTTCCAGGACACATGGACTTATAAAAGAGAACATGTCCTGGAGAAAGAAAATGGTCACCCTATCTCCTATGGAATTATTAACCCACTGACTGGGATTGGGATTAATCCACCCTCTGGGTGAAAGGGATTCACCTCTAAGGCAACATAGGACTACAGCCTTTGCCAGAATCATCTTGTCCATCTCCCACAAGAGTGACCACTCTCCTCTCTAAGATGATTGGGGAGTCTCTTCTTCTTCTTCTTCTTCTTCTTCTTCTTCTTCTTCTTCTTCTTCTTCTTCTTCTTCTTCTTCTTTGACCCTTCCTCCAGCTATCTGTACCCCATCTCCTATCTATCCATTCACTCCTATTCAGGAGCAGTGCACACTGACAAATAAGCTCCTAGGCAAATTTTTCAGCTTGCCTCCTGCTGAGCTTGTTGCTTCTCAGTTTTAGATCCTTAACCAAAAATACAAAAAAACTTTCAAATTTTGATAATGTCTCTGTTCTTGCTGTAGTATAGAAGGCCCAGGTCTAAACTACCCCAGTTCCTCTGAACAAAGGGTTTCAGAGGAAAAGCAAAAGGTTAAGTCCCAATAAAGCAGTAGGACTTCTCACCAGATACAGTGGTACCTCCCTTAACAAGCACCTTGCTTAACAAGCGTTTCACATAAGAAGCAAAAATTTCCAAGAAATCTTGCTTCACATAACAAGTTCCGCTTCACTTAACAAGCAAGTGTGCTATGGGCACGCATCCTATGCAGCCCTGATGCTCTGCATGGAGGCTCTTTAAAAGGGCTGCCAGCCAGTGCTGCTGCCTCTAACTGCTGCCCCTAACTGCCCCATGTGCCCCCACCGACCACCTTGAACCTCCAGCAGCAGCCCAGGTAAGCCTCCCAAGAAAGTGTCTTTGAGTGCAGTCTCCTAACTATGCCTACTCAGAAGTAAGCCCCATTGTGTTAAATGGGGCTTACTTCCAGGAAAGTGTTTTTAGGATTGCAGCCTAAGTAGACTTCATAGGATCATGCACACTGAATGCATGTTTTGAATTCAATTACAGTGGCACCTTACGTAACAGAATTAATTCGTTCTGGAGGCATATTCTTTATGTGAAACATTCTTTACGTGAAGCGGATTTTCCCATAGGAAATAATGGAAACTCAAACAATTGGTTCCACAACCCCAAAAATATTCATATAAAAATATTAACTGGATGTAAAAATGATGACAAAACACTGGAATTGAATTCAAAACATGCATTCAATGTGCATGATCTTATGAAGTCTACATAAAGACACTTTCCTGGGAGTAAGACCCATTTAACACAATCTGGGTAGACATGGTGAGGAGGCTGAAATTCAAGACACCTTCAAAGTGTCTCCCCACTTTTCCATCCTGAGCCTCTCTCCCCTGCTCTCTTCTGGCTAGCCCTGAGCTGCTTCCCTCTTCTCCACTGCTCTTCTCTCCCTCTGCCCAGCAGACGCCCGGCCACAGGAGGAACAGTGCAGAAGTGTTGCTTTCACTATGGGCAGGTGCGCTAGGCAGCCCTGATGCATTATAAACAGGCTGCCAGCCAGCGTGTCTGCCCCAAAGAAAACAAATGTTTTCTTTACATGAAGCACTTTCTTTACGTGAAGCAGAATCCTGGAGAAATTTTTGTTTGTTACGTGAAACAAACTTTACGTGAGGCGTTCTTTACATGAGGCGCCACTGTACAGTGTTTTGTCATCTTTTTACATCCAGTTAATATTTTTATATGACTATTTTGGGGGTTGTGGAACCAATCGTCTGAGTTTCCATTATTTCCTATGGGAAAATCTGCTTCACTTAGAGCATTTCACTCCAGAACGAATTAAGCTCTTTATGTGAGGCACCACTGTATGTATAAATCAGACTGCATCTGCACACACTTGTATGTCTACAAATGCAATTGTGATAAGGTTTCCTGTTGGAAGGGAAAATAACCAGGCAAGGTGTGGTGGAACTCTGTATTTATATGATGGAGCCCATACACTGGGCAACAAGAGAAAATTTACACCTGAACCCCGAAAAGACCCCGTAGCATCTTATAGCTACTATGTCCCAAACGGGTACCCTGCTGAGTACCAGTGCAGCATACTCAGAAATAATTCCACTGTAGTCACTGAGTCTTACTCCCAGATAAGTGTGAATGGGATTGCCACCTCAATCACTACCATAAAATAAAACTGTACAAGTTTTCTTTTCCTCACCTGCCTACCTTACCCCCCAATAATCCAGAATGAGGAAAAACAGACAACCACTTTGAGGGCTCATTTTGGCATATGATGATTTACTGCTGATGGGAAGCTTATCTGAATCCCATTAGTTCAGTTTCGCTGGGATGGAAGCATCCCAAAATGAAGTTCCCTGTTAATCAATCCAATGGTGTCTATGCAGTAGAAAGACCATGCAGTCCAGAAATGAAGGCCAAGGAAGAGTGTGAAGTCCACTCTGGACTCAGTTTAAGGGGATCTCATCCTGCAAATATTTGCTGTGATGCAGTCTGGCACTTTAAAAAATGAGGGCACCTGAGAGGGAATACAACATGCATCAGTTAGGATGTACCGTTCCAGGAAAAGAGGCTATTTTGTACTGTGATGGACAAGGTCAGTGATATTCCATGACAAGGTTCCTTCAGAAGATGCTAATTTGAGCCTCACTGCCAACAGAGGAAAATATGGCACAAGTTGAACCAAAAACACAACAGTATTTTAAAAAAAGAAAAAACCTTAACTCAGGCCAAAATCAAATCCCTATTATCCTCTGGGTACCAGGAGAGCTGTGGTCTGCCAGTGCTGCTGCTAACTACTAAAAGGATTTATCTCTTGAGCCTTACTCTAATCCTGATCCGGTAGAAGTAACTTAAATTATCATGATATGGTCCCTGTCCACAGTAGATTTTCAAGACTCAACTATTGAATATTTCTCCGTCACCAGCCAAAACTTCTGCTCAATTATAGCCTGCATAATGCAGCAAAGGTCGCTACATTCTACTGGGATCAGATATGCTGCATCACACATTTCCAAATATCACTAGTTTCAGACCCTTAACACCAGTACAAACTTTCAGTTGCCTCAGGAGATGTCCATTCTTCCATGCATCTTCTACTTCTTCACTTCCTCTTTTACTGCTTTGGGTGTCAAGGGAGATGTAATGTCCTGGATCTTGCATTTCTGGCGGCCTCCAATTTCATTTGGTGTTGTAGCAGTATGTCCTTGATGTTATCTCTCCATCGTACTCTGGGTCTAGTTTTCACTCTTTGTCCTTCTTCTCTCTTGACACAAGCCTTGTATGGTATGGCTTCCCAAGACATTCTCTCCAAGTGTGCAAACCACTTTATTTGCTGCCTTCCTATATAATGCAGAATTCTCTCCCTTATTATTTGATTCCTGATTTTATCCCTTCTTGTTCCTCCGACAGCTTTTCTTGGGCATCTCATTTCTGTTAGTAAGAACTTCCTCTTATGTTTTGTTGTAAGTGCCCATGTTTGGCAATAGTAACATAAAGTGGGAATGAATATACTTTGTATGAAATGCTTCTTTGTACTGATTGGTATTGCCTTATGGAGTGGCAGTAGAGCTAACTGTCCCAGCACATGGTTTGCCTTACTACACCATATGTTGATCTCTTCATTCATTCTGCCATCTTCAGCAAATGTTGTTCCCAGATATTTAAACTCTGACAATTGTTTTATCCTTGTTTCCTCTATTGTGATGTTGTTTAGGGTATGTTTTTCTCTTCCAATTGCCATCACTTCAGTCTTTTCTGTACTGTTTCTCATTATTTTTGATCTCAGTTTTCAGAAACAGTTTTGTTTCATGAACTGAAGGTATTGCTGAAGTTCCTTAGCTGTATCTGCTATTAAAACTTAATCATCCGCAAAGAGCAATTCGCTCATGTTTCCATTCTTGGGCTTGGCTTTCTTGCTTATGCTATCTAAACACAGTATGTGATAAATAACAATGGTGATAGTACACATCCCTGACTTACCCTACAATCCACAGTAACTATGGGAGCATGTAAGAGACATTTACGTTGATGTAATTACAGCACCACCTAGTGAAAACCTATGGGAAATTCATATTGCAATTCTGAGTAAATTGTTCTTACATCAGAGCAAGGGCTCCCCGTAGTTACTCTGGATTGCGCCCTTATTCCAGAAGTTACTGTGAAAGGTAACATGCAACAAAATAAAATATAGAATTGAATACTTTCCTGGTTGCACAAGAGGATTATATCAGGATTCAGTTATTCACTATGTCAGGATTCACTTATGTGCAGTTCTGAGCATGCAAATCTCCAACAGTCACAGAGTAATGGAAGGGACAAGGAACGCAGACAAAACTAGGATCCATCATGCTTTTGCTAACATAATTATTCCCAGGCAAATCAGTGTTTAACACCAGTGTGTCAGAGAGGATGAAGAATATTAAACCACCAATGATGGGCTGATGCACAAAGAATTCTCCATAGATATGAGCAGAAAAATTGTGTGGCCACAGTAAAGAGAAGTTGGGAAAGAACTGTGGTATGGAGTAGATAAGCACATACTATGTATCCTGCAAAAGCCCCCTAATCCTTGCAAGCATGAGTTAATGCATTACCCTTGTGCTCAATTGCTATACACTGACTACACAACAATCCGTCACCTGTGGAATTCACTTCCACTAGGCCAACCCAAAAAAGGGGTTACACAACAGACAAGAATCAGTCTAGGATCACCAGAAACAGATGCAATGGTAGTATATGAATCTATCAAACATCTTTTGTTAAATTACATTTTAACATAAGGGACTGAATGGGACCCAGGTTTTACTTTAAAAGCTATTGTACTCTTCCATAACTATACTTTGTTTGAAGTAGCCCTTGAATATGTTTGGTTACTTTTCTGAATTTTGTTCCTGTTGCCCTATCTTAAGGACCTGCACCTCCTTATTGCATGAGATACAGAAGTTGCATCTGAGCTTGTCTATAGATTTGTATTTTTTCCATATGACTTTCTCTGCCGTAGCTTGTCTCATACAAACTGTTTATTTCCTGTCTGGTCAGGAAAGTACAAAGGTCTTCCTGGGAAACTGTTTCTTCCTAGCAAAAGAAAACAAGCACATAATTAGTAGGCTGTTTCTTCTCAATGAATAGTTCATAGCTATTCTCACAACATGCCAACCCAGCCCGGGCAGGCATATTTCTCCTGGGAGGAATTATGTATTCCATTGCCTGAGGTCATTCTACCTCACTGTGAGAACTCTACTGAACTGCTGGAGAAAACCCCTGCAAAATGCAGTCAAGAAAGGTTAGGACTGGTTAGCTGAACTGTGACAACATATCACTTGAACCAAATCTGCATGGGATTCCTTTTTTAAGAAAATCAGAAGTGTTGTTGAAGTCTTAATTTGGATAACCTGAATCCAGTTGCAAAACTGTTTTTACGTTTCTGCAATGTAAAGTTATAGCTGGTATAATACCAATGTAGCACTTCAGAGTTGAAAGCATATTCACATACATTATTGCAATAATTCAAAACTACAGTTCTGGAAAGTCAGTATTACTATTCCTTTATGGGGTGGGGTGGAGGGTGTACTCAAGTAGTGGCTTGCCCAATGAGTTCATGTCACAGGGAAGTCTTTTAGCCACAGCACCAGTGATGGGCTTCAAAGAAATTAAGAACCGGTTCTCTGTCCATCTGGCAGCCACTTTTAAATGGCTATCTTTAAACTTTATATGTACTATCTTTTGTTAAGAACCTGTTCTATAGAGTAGGTGCGAACCTGCTGGTGCCCACCACTGCACAGCACCACACCAGCTGTAAGAAGCACAGCATATGGGCAGACAAGGTGGAGCTCCTAGGAAAGGCTGTCCTCAGATTTGATCCTCTCTTGTTAAAACCTGCTTTTTGAAGATGGCCAAGAAGAGCTATTTGCATTGAGGTACAGTACCTGTATTCATTGATAGGACCCTCGCAAGACTTAGGCCTACTGCCTTGCTCCCAAAGCAATTCATTCCTAGGCATTCAGCTGAGCTGTAGCGATCAGCTCTGCTGATTACATTGCTGGGGAATGCAAGTGCAGCACAAAATCCTGCTGGCCACCTACTGGCACAGGGAGAAGCTTTGAACTGCACTGCTATTGAATCTGACCTGGATCTCTCCCTCCCATATACTGGACCTCAAAGCCGAAGCATGGAGAATATTGCTGTATCTGCTGGCCAGCCATTAACAATATAAATAGCATGTCTGTAGTGTGGCACAGACCTGCTCCATGCTAGGTCTGGAATTTCAAATGACTTTATATCAGGGCAAAACCTATTATAAGAAAGCATGGGTCTGCTTCCAAAAGTGGCTGCATCCTTCTTCAAGAGCTTTTATCCGCATCCCATCCCAGTTTTATGATATGGAATACAATTTATTCAATGGCATAACTATGAAATTGACCCAACTGGCTGGGGACAATTGTCTGTGCAAATGTGCCACTGCCATGATGTCCCCCATGATGCCACTATGGTTTATGCCTTTACACAAATCTAAATTTAAGATACAGGCCCAAATTCTAGTGCTGGCAACAAGTATGGACTGACTGGAGATTAGCTGCTGCCTACATCACCTTCTACTTAACACTGTAACAAACACCTAATGTACAACCCTGAGATGTTGCCTTGGAAAACCGTTGACACTCATTCAATTCCTGGCTAACTCAAGGCTTCCCTTCTGAAAACCAACCAGAGTTCAACAGGTCCAGATGATATGGAAACCAGCACAGGAAGCGAGCCAGGCCATCACTGCAGCCCTCAGCTTGGCGTTGCAACCAAAGACCTCATCGCCGTCGTGTCGGCTCTTTCCCATTTTTTTATATTATGGATGCAGATTGGAAGTTGCCAAACACCTTGCACAGTGAATAAACAATCAATAAACCCTGCCACTGAATCAAAGGGGAGAAAAAGAAACAGAAGTAAATCTGGCTTGAAAACAGGCCAGATGGCAGGGTGCTCGGCCTCATTGCCAAACAGTGGACAACTTCAAATCTGCATGCAGTTAAACCGAACAACTTCTACTGCACAAATGTCAAGTGGCCTTCCATTTCCCTCTGAGAAGCACCAGTCCAGTGGTGGGCTGCAGCAGGTTTGCACCTACTCCATAGAACTCGTTATTAACATATAAAGTTTAAAAATAGCCATTTAAAAGTGGCTGCCAGATGGGCATAGAACCAGTTGTTAATTTCTTTGAATCCCATCACTGTATCAGTCGGTGTATTTTTCTAACCAGTTCCATCTCTGTTCCTGCCTCATCCACAGCTCCTGGCATGGTCATGAATGCCATTTCAGAATCATTCCACCAAAGGGTTGGGGGAGGGCTGATTTTGCCTTCCTGCAGCCCAGCAATGCACTGGAGGGGGAAACTGCAGAGCTGACATTGCTCTTGACAGAGCCACGGCCTAGGGCTGGCCTCACCTCAGGAACACTTGGCTAATTACTCTGCCAGGCACTTTAATTAGGGAATTGCCAGCAAGGCCTCACACAGCCAGTGCTCAAGAACCCTCCCCCCTCAAGTGCTGGTCCATTTGCTTTATTGTCTCCAAAGAGCTTAGGCCCAACTAATTTAATTTTGCACTCTCACCAAGGACACACAGCTGTCCTCTGGCTTTTAGCTGGCTAAGGGGAGGATAAGAATGGTTCCTTTAAGCAAATGCTTCTCTCATCACTAGCACTATACCTTGCTACTAGATTACATATGCTACTAGAGCAGTGATTTTTCAACCTCTTTCATTTCATGGCATACTGAACAAGGCACTGAAATAGTCAAGGCACACCATCAACTGTTTTTACCTTTGACAAGGCACACCAGACTGTTCAAATCCCCCAATTCTCCTATTAATGAATGTCAGTCCCCAAATTCCCATGCACACCTGAAGACTATCCACGGCACAACAGTGGGCCACGGCCCACTGGTTGAAAATCACTGTACTAGAGTATCGGTGCATCCATCAAGTAGAAAGTGTGAATGCAGTAGCTGGACAGCAAAGCAGTGTTACATATACTCCCCCCCAAGGAAAAGATGTGCACTCGGTGTCCACGGTCAGGAGAAGAGTTTAAGAGAAGGGCACTGAAGATGCAGAAAGACCCAGGGCCTAATTTGATCCAAGCAAAGTGATCCTGTGCATACATTTTAGGAACTGCACAAGTTCCTAACTTGAAATGGGTCACGAGGCCTCTTTTTACGAGGCATGAAATGGGTCACGAGGCCTCCTTTCTTCTTGAGTTAGAATTCCACCCATATGCAGAACAAAGCATGTATAGTTTTTAGCCCTGGTCACAGCACTGGGGAGGGATCCATATACATTCATTGCTATCAAATCCTGCTCCCTGCAATATTTGTTTGTACTGAGAAATCCTGGTCATCCCATATTTCAAGTCATTAGGAAAAATTATTCCCAGGCTCTCTCACTCACTCACTCACTCACTCACTCACACACATGCACACAAGTGTGTACGTGTATGTGTCTGTGTGTTTTAGGTACAGGATGGGAGCACACTGCAAAGGCATCCAACATGTTCTTTTTCTCTCTTCATCACACGGATATGGTCCAAGAAATTTATAAACGCCTGAACAAAGTTTTACAACTTCCATTCGTACAGATCTAGCAACTCAGAAACCAAGCCCATAGCTTAACCCCAGTGGTATAGTTAGGAGCGGTTTGGGGGGTGCAGTTGCACCAGGCTACAAGCTTGGGGGGATTGCATGGAGGCTACAAGCTGAACCTGACACTAGTGACTAAAATTATAAAAAACGGGTTATGTATGAATGGTAATACCATCAGGTTATAAATCGTTGGAAAGGTAATTTTATGCAGAATACAATGAAACAAACTGCATTGGAATATCTATAGTCTGTCAAACGTTATGACCAATTAATCGGAAAATGAAAACACAAAAGTCTATGGAACAAAAGTGGATTTTCTTAACTCAAACTTTCCCATGTTATTGATGGTCTGAGAGCCAATGAGTTTTAATTCTGATAGTGTATGGAACTAATAGGGTGTTAATATGAATCAGTTCTCAGTACCTATATCATATACAGTACATATATCATAAAACCCATGCTAAGTGGGTACACAGTCACTTCTAAGTAGTGCTCCTCTTCTATCTAGCAGGAAAAGAATAACCATTCCTCTTTGACCCACCAGTTTCCCTAACCAATAAGGGATACAATTTTAATTTTTTTACTTAATTTTTTTTACTTAAATTTGTTTTGGTTTTGGGGGGAGAAGGGGCAACAAAATCTTCTTTGACTTCATATAGGAAATAGGTGCTTTAGTTATGCCACTAGTAGAGGAAATGGGTGGTGAACTGCTGAGGAGGCAGGTTTTTCTCCAATTTTCTTTTAAAAAAATACCTGGGAGTGATGCAACTTCTGGCTGTGACATCACTTCCAGGGCTACATTTTGAGCTTTGCAACAGGCTACATGATCATTAGCTACACCACTGCTTAGCCCCCTCCTTCAATGCTGGTTTTTAACTTGTAGCTGTATATTTTTATATCAGGAATAATTCAAAACCTGATCTTCCATCCAGAGTTTGAAATGATACAGGCCAACCACCTTCTGCAGATACAAGATGCTTCTAAGATGCTTCAGCCTAAGTCAGAACTGCAAGGAGATCAAATCAGTCCATCCTCCAGGAAATCATCCCTGACTAAAGGACAAATACTAACGCTGAAGCTAAAATATTTTGGCCACATTATGAGAAGCATGGATTCCTTAGAAAAGAGCCTGATGCTGGGGGAAAACTAAAGGCAAAAGGGGAAGGGACGGCAGAAGATGAGATGGTTAGATAGTGTCACCAAGGCAATGAATATGAGTTTGGATGGACTTAAGAAGCTGGTGGAGGATAGGGGGTCCTGGGCAGTGATGGGCTTCAAATAAATTAACAACCGGTTCTCTGCCCATCTGGCAGCCACTTTTAAATGGATATTTTTAAACTTTATATTGCCTATCTCTCGTTAACAACCGGTTCTATAGAGTAGGTGCGAACCTGCTGGAGCCCACCACTGGTCCTGGGTGCTGCAGTCCTTGGGGTCACAAAGAGTTGGACAAGACTGAATAATTAAACAGCAACAGGACAGAACCAGCTAGGTAGCATAGATGGGAAAGCATCAGAAGTCAGAAAAGAGCAATTGATTTCAGCTTTTCTGCAAAATTGAACAAGATATATAGGCTGATATTAGCTATTCAGTACCTCAAAAACTGCCCTTCCTTGTTCCTTGTTATGTTCCAATAACGTCCATGGAGCCTCATGCTTGCGTAAACGCCTACAACCTGCTGGTAATTTAATGTATTGCCACACCTCTGCAAATACATCAAGTGAATACTCACCAGAATTTCAATGCTTGGACTTCCTTCACAAATTGCTCTTGTCTCTGTAATCTGTGGTTTGTCAGGTTGCTTTTCCTTCTCTCCACTTTAGTTTTGTACAGTGTCTAATTCCTGTTTTTCCTGCGTGTCCAAATGCAGTTAAAGCAAACGTCCTGCAAGCGGTTAGTACTTTGCTCCATTCCAGAGCAAGGGCCCTTGATGCTGCTTGAGTTCACTTTGTTCTCAGCCAAACCTGTAGATTATTGACAGGGAATTGACTGCCAAAGAGTCAGTAGACATTTCACATACCTAACAGAATGCAGAGCTATATACAGTGCAATTCTGTGCAAGTAACTAATGGTAAGTCCCAATATGTTCAAATGGACTTACTCCCAAGTAAATGTGCTTCAGATTGCAGTCACATACATTTCAGACATATGGGGTGCAATCCTGAGTAACTACGGGGAGTCCTTGCTCTGGTGTAAGAACAATTTGCTCTGGATTGCAATATGAATTTCCCATAGGTTTTCACTGGGTGGTGCAGTAACTATGGGTGCACGTAAAGTCTCTTACGTGCTCCCATAGTTACTCTGGATTGTAGGGTTAGGCTGCAATCCTAAAGACACTTTCCTGGGAATAAGACACATTGGACACAATGGGGCTTACATCTGAGTAGACATGGTCAGGATTGTGCTCTTACTTTGTATGTTATGTTTTTCAGATGTGCACTTAACACTTTTTTAAACTGTACGCCCAAAGAAAAAGGGGGCAAACAAATGTTTGGAACATGAGTATCATTTCAGTATGTATACTCATCAGAGAACTGGTGTTGGCTGTGGTTTCAATAGCATAGCTGGATAGTGGGAAATTGTAATACTTGCCATTAGAGCTGTGCATTGATGGAAAAGCGCAGGCACTCAAGGAACCCAAATGCATTTACTGCATATTGTTGTCACTGGCAAGAATGGCTCCCATGGCAAGTGGGAAGGGCCACATACATGGTGCATTCCAGCTCCTTATTATTTTGCCATTGCCCCCACTACACTACTGTGAGTTCCATCAGGTACCTGTGGCAAATACGGACTTGCTGTTGCATCATAGGTAAAACAGCTCTAAAACCTGTTCTGTAACAGCCATCTTCAGCCTGTGTTGCTATATTAAAAGGTAAAGTTGCAGGTAAAGGTAAAGTTTGCATCCCCTGCAGGTTGCCCTGCTAATGATGACTGACTCTAAGGGTGGTGTTCATTCCTATTACAAAGCCAAAGAGCCAGCATTGTCCAAAAACATCTATCTCTGTAGTCATGTGGCCAGAATGACTAAACATCAATGGCACACTAACACTGTTACCTTCCCACCAAAGTGATACCTATTTGTATCTGCATGCTTGTATTTGCTACCTACTTGTATTTGCATGCTTTTGAACTGCTAGGTTGTCGGGAGCTGAGCATGTGATGGAAGCTCACTCTTGTCATGTGGCACTTGGATCTTGAACCACTGACCTGCCAAACTTGAGGGTAACAAGCACAGTGTCTTCAACCACTGAGACACCGCAGCCCTGTGTTGCTATAGTACTGGTTTGTTATTATGATTAATGGTAATGTATACTAGTCCATCAGTATGCACAGTGTCTTATAAAGGTAATTAAGGAATACTGACAGGTCCCTGTTCCCAAGCAACACTTAAATTGCACTCTTAATGCTCCGTGCTGTTTTTATGGTTTTATTGCTGTTATAATCCACGCCTGTTTTTATTTTAGTTCAGTTTTATGTGCTTAATTATTTCATTGTGATATTGTTGATTTTGATCTCTGGAAATCAGTATATAAATATTTTAATATGCTGCCTTGATCTTTGGAAATCAGTATATAAATCTTTCAAATAAATAATAGGGGGAAAAACAGAAGGAGAGCAGGATGGACAAAAGGAGAAAGAATAAAAATGTGGACAAAAGGAGAAAGAATAAAAATGTGGTTAGTGTTGGTTAGAGTCAGGAATTAAAGATTAGAGCTGCAATTCTAAACATACCTACGAAAGGAGGGGTGTTAAACATAAAGCTTGCAGGCTGGATACGGCCCACTGAAGCTCTTAATCCAGCCCACTTTATAATTGGCTGCTTCTCTAGTGCTGCTTCTTCCAAAGCTCTGGGAGGGAAAGTTGGAAGGAATGCTGAGGAGACCTGATCTGCCCCGTTC
Source organism: Cryptoblepharus egeriae (assembly GCA_030015325.1). NCBI lineage: Eukaryota > Metazoa > Chordata > Lepidosauria > Squamata > Scincidae > Cryptoblepharus > Cryptoblepharus egeriae. The sequence goes on along the minus strand of JAREYC010000001.1, from coordinate 60,570,358 downwards.
TGTCCTGCTCTCCCAAACTCTGAAATGCACCCTCCTTGCCACCCTCCCTCCACCCCTGTGTTGCTTAGTGCCTTACCTCCATGCACTGATAGGCTGGTGCAGGCCTTTCCACTGGTGCTTCTTCCTCCTAACTCAGCATTTACAATGCTTTCATGATGGCTCATGCCAACACAGAAACCACTGCACATATGATAACTGGGCTCTTCGATATCTTGAAAATATTATCAGAATTTGCATATTTTGTTGCTTTCATTCTAGTTACTGAGTTCATACATGAAAATAAGGTGCTGCTTGTTTCTGGCCCTCATCTACTTAATGATATCACTTTCTGCTTAATGATGTCACTTTTGACCTTCAGCAAGCACCATGAATGCTATTCAGCTCACTGTATGGTATGAGTTTGATGCTCCTATACTACAAATATAGTATCCAATGAATACAGTGGAACTTACTTCTAAGTAAATGTACACAGGATTGCATGACACTGTGTGAAGATGGAAAAGATGGGTTTTGACCATTACTGTCCTCTGCCTTCTGTTTTGCTGCCATGTCTTCCTAGGGTTTGGAAAAGCAGACATACAATTGATGTCTAGGAGAGCAGTGTGTCCCAATCATTCACTTTACAATATCATCATTGTCATTTGGGATCCCAGCCCTGACGCGGCAGAATCAGTTTTGCAGATGAGGTTTCAGACAAGCTATTGGCAATGATTCCAAATTCTTTTTGACTGGAAGCCCAGTAATTTTGTTATTTAGGTAATTAACTCACACAATGGTCTAAAGGAGCAAAGCCGGAATCAGAAGGGAGGCCTAGGGAAGTAGTGGCAGAATATGCAACAACTTTCATAATCAGAGATATGATAGCAAAACAGATTCCAGGGCCTGATGTTTTCAAGATGTTTCTTTTAACATGAACTTTGTCCTCAAGCTCAAATTTCAATTTGAGAATCCAATGTTATTAAAAGGTACGTGTAAAAAGGATCTGAGTTCTGTGAGGAGGAGTATAAAGAAAATAACAATGGATGCAAACAGCATTCAATGAACGCCAAGAATTCTCAATCCTGAATTCATACAGTTCAGTATGTATGTATCATATTTGCTAATTCTGCACTAAAGGCTCACTCTATTTTGCAATGAATGGGTTGAATGGAAGCTGACAAAAGACCACCAATGCTTTCATTCCTGTTGGTGTTATTTTCACAGTTGTGCATTGTGCTGCAAATACTGTAAACATTTATTTCTAGATAATAGTGCAGAGGTGCTTTCTCTGTGCTGCCTGTTTCTGACCTCATAGCCTAGAAAAGCAGCCCTAGGTTGGGTAAGCAGAAAACAGGAAGGCAGTGGGTGAATGAAATACAGCACTAGGGTTTGGAGTCCATGCTTTCCAGAATCAACATGCAAAGAAAGCAGAGGTGAAGGTTCCGCAGTGTTCAAAGATGAGGGGAAAACTCAGAAGGGCATGAGTTTCCATCCCCTTCTCCTTCTAAGCCGGGCTGTCCATACCTTATCTGTACATTTCAGGCATTTCAGTGGGTCTTTTTCACAAGCAACTCTCTGAAAGATTACAGTCATGTTCTAGATTTCTTTTCTGACTATTTTTTAAAACCTTCGTTTTACAATGAGGTATTTCCAGCATGATCTGTACATTATGCCATAAGTGCATTTTTTGGTCACGGCTTGATTTGTTCCCTTTCAATGCTGAACATTTATTTTAGGAACTTCCCATTTTTCAGGCTTTCAAAAGTGCAATATCCTATAAACCTAAAGACAGGAAAACAAACACTGCCAATGCAATCCATTCGGGCAATACTGTTGTGTTAATGAGTATGCATTAGTCCCATCCTATATATATCTTATTATAGTCCATCTTATTATAATATCTTATTATAGTCACACTTCTCTCAGGTAAGTGTGCGTAGGATTGCAGCCATAGGCACCCATTGATTTTTAAATGATATGAATACTGGTGAGCCACAGAGCATAGAACTTGCCATCCATGTGCTAATTTTTAAGTCCTTCAGAGCTTAACAAAATAAAATGCAAAGGCTGTACTCAAGCATGTATTTTTTTCTCTTAAAGGAACACCTGTCTATAGCAACCAGATGCAAGTCCAGATGCAAGTTTAGTAGATGAAACCATGGGAGGGTCAGCTTATCATAAAGGGACAAATAACAACAATAAGAAGAATAGAATGTTGGCAGGTCAGGCATTCATTTATCCGTTCTTAAAGATACATGAGACTTTGCATCTGTTTATCCTTTGTACATCCCACGACAACCAGGCTGTTCCTTTCCCAACCCATGATCCAATGCTTGCAGACAAAATATCAGAGTATTGACATGGAAAAGGGATGTGTCAGAGGGTGGTGCAAAAATAGATCATGTTAAAAAGTCCTTAGAACATATACCTCAGGTCTATTGGATAACAGATATGCAATTATTTAATACAGTGATTTTCAACCTTTTTCATCTCACAACGCACTGACAAGGCATTAAAATTGTCATGGCACACCATCCATTTTTTGACCATTGACAAGGCACTCAGTGTTGCTGGTAAGGGGCTCAAATCTCCTAACTGCTTTACTTAATGAGTTACTTCCCCCAATCCTCATGGCACACTTGAAGACCAGCCACATAAGCACACTAGTGTACCACAGCACAGTGGCTGAAAATCATTGATTAATTAAGAAGGGTGCTCACACATCTTAGCCTTTTCCGCTCGAAAGACAACCACTAGAGGGCAACTAATTTCCTTCCTATGTGCATGTTCCCCATCAATTCAAATGTGATTTGAATTATGTCTTTAAATCCCAGTCATCTACTTCAAACTACTGTATTAAAGAATGACAGTCTCTTAGTGCAGTCCTAAACATGTCTACTCAGAAGTAAGTCCAATTGTATTCAATAGTGCTTACTCCCAAGAAAGGATGGTTAGGATTCCAGTCTGCATCCACTTATCAGCACTGACTTATTGTTTCCCACCCCATAGGAACCATTTGTATGGAAACACTGTGACCCATTTAATCTCATTCATCAGGCCTCTTATTAAGACTGGGATGTTCTATGACTGTATGAGAGATTATTACAAAGAACAAAACAAATTATTTCCAGATGATTGTGGTTCAAAGGTTAACTTAGGTCATAATTCTGACTTGGTCCTAACAGTGGTCTTCAAGGTTTAAAAAAAGCTATTAAAAAGAAAACAGGTTAATCCATCTCGTTGTTAACAGCCAACTTCTTGAGCCTCAAATTCTAAGTTATAATAGCATTCAACAGTTTATCTGTAGGCTTCCTAGTCTCTCTCTGGCATCTGAACAACTGGGGTAAATGACACCCAAAGGGATTGTGACCTTTTTTTGACTGCCACTGGTACATCTGAGCACATCAGCTAAAGACCTCAAAAGAGACAAATTAGGAAAAAGAGATTGCACGCATGAAGAAGAAAAGGAAATGAATGTAGGATTATCAGTGGAGATGCCAAGACACAATGGTGGTGTCAGATTGCTTGCAGCACTGGAGAGAAGCACTGGATCTTCACTGTGCTCCCACTCACCCTTTCCTGGCCCATTGGGTGCAGCCATAGCCACCAACACTAGGGTTTCAGGAATCAACCTATCCAGGTGAGTCTTTTGATGTTCATGGGCTCTTAGCCAGTAATGAGCATCTCAGCCAGTATCCAACCCGTTCCACTGCTGTCCACATGTTAAGCCACTGAAGTGGCAATCCTTTCCTGGGAGCAACCCCTATTGGAACTTACTTCTAAGTAGACATGGATATAATTGGGCTCTCATAGAGCTAAGGTACTTATGAGAAAAGGGTGTTGCACTCTTCCCAGATAGCAAGACTCAATCTTTCTCTAAGTTAGACTGAGAAAGAACCTTTACTGTATGAAACCCTGGCAAGCTGGTGTCAGTCAACAATAATTTTATTGATAGGCTGTATTGTTTGATAGTTGCAAACAATAGTCTGAACTGATAGGCATCTCCCTAAATTCTAATGAAAATGAATTTGGACAGACTTCAGAGGCTAGTGGAGGATAGGGGGACCTGCAGTTCATGGAGTCACAAAGAGTCGGACATGACATAATGAATAAACAACAACAAATTCTGTGGCTATGATCACTAATGATATATTTGTACAAAATAAATGTGGATTATAATCATGCCCAAACATCCATCTGTTCCTGCTTACTGCTACAGGTAGAGCAATGAATGGGATTTTCTCATTGCTGTAATCCAGTCCAGCAATACCATGATTCCTACTGACCCTCTGAAATGAATATCCTCCTTTTCAGTGTAGGCTTTCCCATTATAGTCCTTGTATTATTAAAAAAAAAACAACTTGGCATCCATCAGTCTTGAAAGACTATGGTATCGTGCTCAATGCTGCAAGCGAAGCATGAAGGCCTGGGTAGATTGATATGGAGGATAGTCTGTTACTCAAGCAGCAAATCCCCCCTCTCCACACCACTGAAATAGTCCAATGGAACGGAAGAGCCTATACAATTGGTTCCAACTGTGTCGCACAGCTGGGCTAAGGACAGGAGGCCACTCTGTCTTGTGGGGACCCGGGTCTCGAACCCTGGCCTTCTGGTTAACAGGCACAGTGTCATAACTACTTACGCCACCCACAGCCCATCTATACATTATAGTTGATTATGTCGAGTGGAAACTGTATATATGCACACTCAACAATTCCAGGAATATTGGAACCTGCCTGGGATATGTGTGTTGGGGGGGGGGGAGTGTTGGCAGGAATAACTGGACTGCTTTTCAAAAGGCATCATGCGAATGTATTTATCTTTCTCTTAGATGCCCACCAGTCTGTGGAAAGAGGCACTGGTAAGTTTTATCAGAGCTAAGGTGCCAATGACAGGGAACAGAAGGCCCCTTTTTTTCTAGGGAGCTGTAGCAAATCAGGACTGTATGTTAGTGCAGGGTAACCATATGTCCTCTTTTTCCATTACATATCCATTTTTTAGCCTTGTGTCCTGGAAAACTTCATTGTCTTCCTTTTGCTTGTGAGCAGGCAGCACATAGTCTTCTTGTAATTAATAAGTTATATGTAATCAATTAACTGAAAGTATCCATTGCTGAAGGAGTAAAATTTCAAGCATATTTGTGGTCCTCAAACAACACTGGGCACTGACAAGCACTCCAGGGTGCTGTTGGGCACTGTTGGGCACTAATGGCCACTGGAAATTGGCACTGGCATAGGGTGGTGGGCATCAGGCAGTAGGCACAGCTGGAAGAAGGCACCACTGGGTAGCAGACATCAGCAGGCACCACTGAACAGCAGGCACCAGATGACATGTCCAGTTTTGTCATGTCCTACAATTTTCTTGGATGTCCAACATTTTGGGGAACTTGTTGGCTTTAGCACTTATGACATATGGTCTCCCTGTGTTAGTGTAAAGCCAATAGGTCCCAGGTAAGTAAAACCCATTTTATTGATAGAAATTGATTGATTGATTGATTGATTGAAGCCCATTTTATTTCTTTTTAGTTATGTTTCATGAAGTTTTAGATACTAGTCTGCTTAGAGGAAGAAGAATGACATCTTCTCTAGCAGAAGATAGAAAGATGGCATAATCAACCAGGGGAATTGATGAATAAAGTGGTCTCTACCAGAGGTACTGATAAAAATTTATTGAAACACACCCACATGGCTTAAGCAAGCAGGCCAAGTTATTCAGGCTCTCAGAAGACGGAAGGATAGTGCTGGGCAGAAAAAACTCAACTGGATCAGAGCTCCCAGCACACCCAGTCTAGAAGTAAATTCCATCCTGAACCTAGGTATGGGGATCAGAGAGACATTTAGGATGCAATCCTAACCAACATTCCAGCCCTGGCATAGTGCATACTTGCTTTCTACCTTCTTTATTTTCTTTATAGAGCTTCTGTGAATTTGACAGCTGCTTGAATGCAGACATTTGACAGATAGCGTTCCTTGCCATTTGCCAGTGGTTATGAGAAAATGCTGGTCCTGTTGAATGTCTTTTGCAACTATTAAAAGCCATCTAGATCTTATTTGAGAAAAAGGCCAGTTTCCTAAATCCAGCTGCCTCCTCTGTTTCCCATGTCCGTGCCAGTAACTTTACAGGATATTATACAAAGCGTGTTTCTTACTTCAGACATCACCCCCACTTGGGGCAGTTTAATCTGGCATAGTAAGGGTGAGGCAGGGGGAGAACCACCTGCAGATGCTGGAGAAACATAGGCAGCATCTAACAGTAGTGTCACCTCTAGGGCCTGGGAAAGGAAGAAATTGCCTGCCTCCCCAAACAGGCCTGTGATTCAGTCTGTCGCCCTCTACTCCAGCCAAAGGCTCGTCAGCGCTTCTCCCTCCAGAGTGTGATAGGAAGGCAAGAGGCCTTGTTTGTCTCCCTCTTGGATGGTGTCCAGCCGCAACGGAGACATCAAAGAGGGATTGGGAACAAAACCCCGTTGAAGCACAGCCCCAGGGGTGGGGAAGATGAGAACTCCTAGGCGGCACACAAAGGAGTTTTGCATAGGACCCATCAACACCAGATTTTCTATAAACCCCCAAGAGGGCTCTGCTTGGAGATAAGGAACATCAGGCAGCTACCTAACTATGATCACAAGGACCTTCTCAGCAATACAAGGTGTGATCAATAAGTATCAGAACTGGTGCTATAAAAAGAAAACTACAATACATAACAATTTGGCATTGAATCTCCTTCAAAGTAGTCCCCTTCAGAAGCCACACACTAAATCCAGTGTGGTTTCCATTGATGGACGCATTCCTGGAACTTGTTTTTTTGGGATAATCAGCAGGTGCAGTGTCACATTCACTTGGATTTCCTTGATCTCCTGAAACCTTCATCCTTTCAAGTGGGATTTGATTTCTGGAAAGAGGAAAAAGTCAAAAGGGGTGAGATCTGGGGAATACGATGGCTGTTGGACCTGGGAGATGTTGTGCTTGCCCAAAAACTGCTGCACAAGCTGCATCGAATGAGGGGATTCAACTGGCAGTTATACCAATTCAAAGCCTCTATCTGAGAGCAGACTGGACCTTATGCTGCCAAGTAGACCTATTGGAGATGCTGTGGGCCTATCCCAGGGAAGGGGACAGTCCTCTCCTTCCCCATGGTAATGCAGCAGCAATCCCTACACTTGCACTGGATCCTATGCAAGTTAAGATTGTGCTCTTAGTCACAGCCAGTGTGATTAGTTTGGCCTGCCTGATCTTTTCAAACAATAGGATAGATAGATAGGAAATAAAAGACAAGCAGATCTGTTGTGTTCCCTCTCCCCACCCATTAAAGTTTCATGTGCTGAGCTTTTTAAGTGAGTTTTTAAACACACAGTTGAATTCTCAGAAGACATTTGTTTTGTGCTTTTCACATCTTCCCCAGCCTTCTGCATTACGCTCTACCACTTCCAACCACTGATGGGCCAATGGAACAATTTCATTTTTATATTGTATGGCAAATCCAAATGAAAGCAAGTCTTGCTTACAAACCTTCAGGAGACTCTCCTGTCTGCCAGACTGAGAAGGGAATGGAAGATTATGGAAAAGAAAGTCGAGATCAGGGGGTTGACTATAAATCTTTACTGTAAGAGTTGTACCTCAGTAACAAATGCTATACAAGCCCTCTTCCTGTTCCTTTGTAGCACATGTATGTCAAAAAGTAACACTGACACAAGATTATTGTGTCATTATTATTGTCCTTTCATGGGAGAGGATGGAGAAGTAAATCCTGTCTCAGTGTTACCTTTTTACATGCATGTGCAGCAAAGCATTAATTCTCTTGAGTCCAAATTACCTGAATCAATAGCTGAAGGGTTAACCCTACAATGGATGGGCATTCCCATTGATGGGCAGTACCTTTTCGTGGTGGTGGGATTTTGTGGTCCAGTGATACAAAGGGCTATTCTGGCAGTAGCGTAGGTACTGGCTGGGACTCCCATGCCAGACAGGCCTGTGTTGAGGAGCCAGACTAAACCTGTCCAAAATCCCACTGAAGATGGATTGTCTGAAGAAGGAAAACTCCTACCTCAAACCTCCACTGCTTTGTGGCTATACCCGTCTATGGGAAAGGTTTCAGGTGTCAACCTCGAGGCAAAATCCAGAGCCAGAGTCCTGGAAGCAGTTCGTGACTGTGTACAATCACGTTCTGGTAACTCCTGCGACGCAGCTGGAACCAATCATATCAGCTCTGCTGTTCCATTGGACTATTTCAGTGACATGGAGAGGGGGGATTTGCTGCTTGGGTAACAGTCTATCCTCCATATTAATCTACCCAGGCCATCGTGCTCTGGAGAGGACACTCAGAGCACGATACCATAGTCTTTTGAGACTGAAGGATGCCAATGCAACCCTACAATCCAGAGTTACTATGGGAAGACATAAGAGGCACTTACTCTGGTTTGCTTTATGCATTTCCCATAGGTTTTCCATAGGTAGAACCATAACTACGTCGGTGTAAAAGGTCCCATAGTTACACTGGATTATAGCCTTAGAAGACACTGTCTTCAGGATCTCCCCAGTTCCAATCTTGCCTCTGTCATGAACTCTCAGTAGATGGCCTTAAGCATTCAGCTGTTTCTTCATGTTGGTTCCCCCGCTGCAAAAGGAAATAATCCCTTTACCTACTCACCATACAGGGATGCTGAAAGGATTACATCAAGAAAAATATATTTAAAGTGTTTTGCACACTATGGGCACAATCCTGAGGAGGGAATGTACTGGTGCAAGGAACTTTATAGCACTTTTGATAAAATGCTTTTTGGTATTTTAATGGCCCGCATACAAGAGATAGGATGTGGTGTGCCAGCCTTTACACCCCATAGAGGCACTGAGAATGGGTAGGTTTATGCTGGCCAAATTTGGCCAGCACAGGGGTCAAGGCATTGGGAGGATGGGGAGTAGGAAGGATGAAATGTTCCATGGAGGATGGGTGACATGCATTCCAGGGGCAGAGGGGTAGGAAATGGGGCCAGGACCTGACACTTTTGCTGGATCCAAACCCAATTCCTGGACAACTTGATGTGCGCCATCATTTGAGGTGGTGCAAATCCAAGTAACCCCTTTGAGGCTCCTGCAGTGTTACCCCAGGGTAATGGGAAATGTTTCCTCTTGTCTGGCTAGTGTGGCAGCAGCCTGAAACTTGCACTGGATACTGCCAGCCTGTTCATTCCAGTGCAAGACAGGTTTGCGCTTCAAGACTGTATTTGGTGAACAAAAAAACTGGAGTATGTGAGTAATCAACATTGTCTTACTGGGCTGGATCAGGAACGGAGCAAAGTCAGAAGAGAAGTTGGAGCAGATGGAAGCATGAAAAGTTTGCAGGAGGCTTCAAGAAGTGTCCAGAAATACTTTTAAACACGACTCACCACAATTATTCTCTCTGTTTGGCTCCTCTTCCTAACTATGCATTTGAAAGATGTACTTACAAGGAATTCAAATGCTGATAAGTTATTTCTTTCTCACTTCTCTCCTTATGTTTCAAGCAGACTGGCTGCCTTTAATTATGTTTTAAAGTTTGCACGAAAGTTTTTCACCGTAATGCCTGTTTGTTGGTTTATTGATTTTTTTAAAAAAAATCCATATAAGAAGAGATAGAGGCTGAGATTTCATGGAATGAGCCAATCAGGACTGCATACAGCTGGCTTTTGCTACAAAAACACAGAACCGGTTTTCCCTGAGTTTGATCCCAGCCATAGAACAAATTGTTTGTACACAATAAGGTAGTATACACTGCAGTGGCTCAGTCTCTCAAACAGTGTGCATTTTGTACATCTTGTTAGATGAATCTTCAGCCAAGCTAACCTTTCCTATCCCAAACTCATCTTGATTTTCAGAAGGGACTCATCTTACAGTTTGTCAAGCCTGGCTGGAAATCGAGCCAAAGATGACACAACAGAAACTGCTGGAATGGCTCCTCTGTGCTTTTCAAAAACTTTTTCTTTCTTTTCGTGCCTAATTGGAATCTGGACTCTTTTTGAAAAACTCTGGCACAGATTTCAGGAATGAAGCACTTTGAAATAAAAGTCAAGTTCTTTGCAATCCATGCATGATTGCAATGATAAAGAAGCCCAAGAATGTTATCCCCATTACATTGCATGAGCCAGAAGAGAATCCAGAGCTTTCTTTGAAAGCTATTCTTTGCCATGGCCTTACGACAGGCTGCATTTGTAAGGAAAGAAATCTTATTTGGCATCCTGACCTGGCGCAAGACCTAATTTCAGATGTCAAAGTGCTACAGGTAAGAATAGAGTACAAAGTAATAGTATGAATGCTTACAAGAGGGCCTGCAAACCTCATGGGAATGATGACACAAGAAAAAACTAGAATGCTATTCATCTATGAATTTATAGGCCTGGCTAGAATTTAATCTTCTTGACCATGTGCCAGAATTGGAGGCTGCACAGCAGGATAAAATTCCAACAGAAACCAGATTGTTTTGCACTGTACATTCTGATTACATTGTGTGTTGTTTATGCATTAAAATACTTCTGGTCTTGTATGTTTTATAGTAAGTAACAGTGGCCCACCGTTAAGGTAGAGAGAAGTCACCAATTCAGTCAGTGGGTCGGGGTAGGCTGTGGAAGGGGGAAGGTGCCCACAACCTTCCTTAGTGACTCAAAGGACAAACACGCTGTCTTCAGAGAAGGAAATATTAGTCCCTCCATTGTCCTGTGCAGAGGACTCTCTGTTTTGTAGAGCTTACTCATTAAAGAACATGTTGTCATTTAATTTAATGTCATGGAAAGAGTCTGACTGTGAAAAGAGGGAAAGGGACAGCCTGGCCACAGACACTAATTTTGGCCAGACAGCCAGCAGCTCATGGGAACTCTTTCCCTCACACAGACAATACTACCGCCATTGTCATTTGGCCTGCAGCCACAGAAGCATGGTGGACATCAGCCATGTAAATGTAGGACATGACAAAATAAAAGCACTTGAATAAAAACACTCATATAAATTGTTTGCATGTGACTAATTTAAACTCTACATTACTTATTATTAAAGTTAAAACTATTACATCTTGTTTATTACATCTATTAATTAAAAGAAGGCTACATTCTGCCTGCTTACGAGGAAAATGAGTTATTGACGTTTTTTGTTTTTGTTTTACAGGCTAAAACCCAGAATATGTCCTGGAAAAAGAGGACATATGGTCCCTCTGAGCTGTATACCGAACAACTCGTATGGCCCATGTATTGATGGCTTTGATGGTATTGCAAGCATTGAGTTTTGTTTGAAGAATTTTCCAGACTCTTCTGATGTATTCCTTGGCTACCCTCATCTTTTACATGTTTAATGTTGTCAACTTGGAGTATGCCCAGGTATTTATAAGCTGTTTCTTGTTCAAGACTTTTTATTTCACTATTATTTGGCATCTTCACTCCATCCATAGACACATTTTCTTCCATTTATTGCCAAAGTTGCATACTTTTGTAGACCAAATTCCATTGATATGTTGGTACTATAAATCCTAAGTGTATTTAGCAATGATTCAATTTCAGATTGTTACTTCCCAGACAATTTGAGGTCATCCACGTAGATGACTCTGTTGATGACATTGACAGTTTTGATGAGTATCCCTACAATCCAGAGTAACTACAGGAGCATTTATGTAAGAGACATTTATGTCGACATAGTTACAGCACCTAGTGAAAACCTATGGGAAATTCATACTGCAATCCAGAGTAAATTGTTCTTACGTTGGAGCAAGGACTCCCCGTAGTTATTCTGGATTGCACCCTATGTTTGACAATGGTATCAACGCAATCACAAACAGTAATGGGGAAAGCGAATCTCCTTGGAAAACGTCTTGCTGGATGTTGACACTGCGCACATTTTGTACACTTAATATTAATATTTTGTCCATTTAATATTAATTGTGTTTTCCATAGAGCCATAGATTTTTCTGCAAACTGCTTGATATTGTTGCTAATTCCAGTCATTTCTTGAGTGTCAAATTATGTGAAAGTGAATCAAAAGCCTTTTTATTAAAAATCCAGGCAACATATAGGTTTGTTTTTCTTTGTTTGCAATTTTCAAGGATTACCTTGTCTATTAGAAGTTGGTCCCTTGTTCCTCTTGAATTCCACTTATTTCCTTTTTAATTATAATTATTATTGATTTAAAATTATTATTCTTAATTTATTCATAAAATATTTTACCCATGGAAATTGATAGCTGGAGAGGGGGTGTTGGCACAGATCCCCCAGATACAGAGAGCCCAACTATATTAGTGCAGGTATGTAACAACAAGATTGATAGCACCCCAATGTTGGGAAGAGTGCCATGGGGTTTGACTCAAGTTGAGTCTAGAATCACTACTGCAGCAATTTGAGTCAAAAACAAGTCCTAGAGCACAATCCTAACCATGTCCACTCAAAAGTAAGCCCCATTGGGTTCAGTGGGTCTTACTCCCAGGAAAGTGTCTTTAGGATTGCAGCCTTAATGGGGTACACTGCAACTCCTCAAGACACCCTTTCATGACTCATTAGGACTTGTATCGAGTTGTCCCATGTCAGGATGGTGTTGTGGTTAGAGAGATGTACTGGAATCTGGAAGAACTCAGTTCAAATCCCCCGTCAACCATGAAGCTTCCTGGGTGACCTTGGGCCAATAACTCACTCTCAGCCTAACCTACCTCACAGGGTTGTTGTGATGAGAAAAGATAAAAAGCTTTGTAAGCTGCCTTGGGCATTTGCATTAGCATTGGAAAGGCAGGTAATAAATAGAGAAGCCAGTTGCAGGGAAAAATGTGGCAGTTGCCAAGCCCTGTGTCTGTCAGAGTTCTTTTTAAACACGCCCCTGCTTTCCCCTGCCCATCTGTAATCAGGGCAGGAAGGGTGGAAGGGACTGTGGAAGAATAAGAAAGGAGTAAGGAAGAAATAAGATTAAGGAGGGAAGAAACAAGAGGGAGGAGGAGGGTCACAAGCAGCAGCAGTGAGCCTTTTGCCAGGATGGTCCATGCCTTGTCAGCCTAACTCAGAAGTAGTCCCGCTGCAGGTAATAGTTCAATGAAGATTCCTCCTCCCAACAGCCATGCAGTAAAAAGCATGATCATTATGAACTGCCTTCCCCCTTCCCTGCCTCATCCCCTCCCTGAGCTTCTTAAGCTAATCATAAAGCAAGTAATACCCTTGGGAGGCAAGAAAAATCTTACCCTCAGCCAATGAAAATATTAGAATTCGGATCCTTTCTCCAATGATCAATCTGTTCCTTCTTTTCTCGGCTGCAATGGAAATCCAGCTAAAGAGCTTTTCCTGCCTCCCTTGGCTGCAAAAGTACACATTAACCTTTCCTGCCTTATGATTGGAACTCCCTGCTGCTCACAGTCTGTATACTACAAGGTTTTTCATGCTGTCAAAACAGCAAGCAATCACTGCCAAACAAATGCAGACGTGACTAGTTGACTCAAATATAAGATTTGAATCTGTGGGGCCCTAATTCAAGTGTTTTTCAGAGATATGCGATTTTGCAACTCAGCAAAAAATGTGAATTTTTTGCAACTTGGGTCTAAGTCATTCGAGTTGAGTTCCCAACACTGCAATTCCATTCCCTGTCAATAAGGCCTGCAACATAAGAGTGATGAGCTTCTCTTTGGCTCATTGACAAACAAAGCTGTCCCATATGTAAGGGGCCAATTTTGGGTGATTTGGCAAAAAGTACATTTCCTCCAGGTAAAATGCTATTTTAAAAAAATGCAGTGCTGTAAATATGTGACCTGCATAGGGCTTGGAAGATGTAAACAAAACAGCAGCTGCATGTAAAAAAAAAAGCAGCGACAACCCAGTTCAGGAGGAAGACCATATATGTTTAATGATATTTACTTGTGTCAGTTTGGGGTGAAAATCAATGATATTAAACTGCTAAGAGAATAGAATAAGAAGAGCAAAGTGAGTTATGTGGATTGCAGTCAGCTAGTTATAAGGAGAAGGAGGCATGAGGAGGAGGAGGTGACAGCAAGTTTGGGCTGAGAATTACAGCAGAGTTGGCCAGGAGCCAGTTCTTAAGGGATTTGTCGATGACAGTTTATTTGAGATGAGAAGAGGGCAGAGATCATCTTGATCTAACATAATTTTTCATCATGACCAACAACAGCCTTGCTGCCCAGAGGAAATGCTGGTTAGCAAAATTGCAGATTGGAGTTTGAAATCTCAAAAGTCTGGCACAGGATCTAGAAGGAAGCTGAGGCTGAACCAGAAGGTATATAGGAATTCTTTCATACCCACATACAATCCCCAAAACAGAAGTGCTAACAGAATGCTTTTCTAGCAAAAGACATAGTTTTGTATGGAGTCTTTTACCCTTAAACATTTTTGTTTATGAAAAAGTGTTCTTTGTCCCAGAAAGAAATCATAGCCCTGTTTATAACATTTGATTTCCACATTGTCAGTGATGCCAGGCACCATTATTACAAAGTATCACAACAAAAACTGGAAATGCCAGTTTTTGCTAGCTTCAGGTGTTTGGAGGCATTGGAAACTCTTCAGAGCGTTCTCTAGACCCCTTAACCTTCTAGGACTGGCATTGGTTGCAAGTAGATTTTTAAAAATCCTTAAATCCCTGCAGCAGTGGGGATTGTCTCAAAAACTCCCAAGGCGTATGAGAATCTGTGCTCTAGATTAACTAGATGGGCAGTTAATCCTGGCAAAAATATCCAGAAGCTGCCTTGTGCCATCTCTTGTGCTTTAATGACAGATAATTGCTCATAGCATGTGAATCATGAACCTTATTCTTTAAAAAAGTTAAACTACAGTATCTTTCTTCCCGAATATTTTAAGAATTGTTTCATTTAGGCTTGTTGCAGATCAGTCTTATTTTATTTGCTCTTGTTCATACACTGCTGTTTCAAAAAAATAATTTCTTCTGCACACACAAACGTGCACACATGCACGCATGGTCTCCCTTACATACACACACATACTGAACATTTCATTCAATTGATGAAATGAACTGTAGTTTTGCAGAAATAATTGTGTTGGTTTTTAAAAGTGCCATAGAGTTCTTTGTTACACTTATTTTCCCATTCTTCTCCCAAAGCATTGAGTGCAGTTTGTAGATGCTTTCCAAGTGGACCTTTATTCTGGCAGGGCTCAGCACCAGTCTCATGAAGGCTGCACTGTATGTTTTTTAGATGATGTCTCCTCAGTGTGTCTGTTATACATTGGTCAAGCACCAATACACAGCCAATTCAATTTATCTGCACTGCAGAAGGCTGCAATCATGGTGTTAGTAAGTACAGTATTCACTCTCTGTTTGAGGTAGCTGCAGGACCAATTTGTTCTGCATGAAGATGCATACTACATTTTGCCTTGATAGGAGAGATTTTCCATAGTTGTGCATGGATGCACCTTCCAAAAGTTGGTTGTATACAATTATGAACTACTAGGAGAAATAACCCATCATATCAGGAGTAAAATTTCAAGAAAATTTGTGGATTCTGGGCATCAGGTCCAAATGACTTAAATTCATTTAGGCCAGTTAAGTGGTTTCGAACCAGTTCTCTGTCAATCATAATATGGTGTTCTGCACCACCCATGTTTCCATTACCTCCTTGGGAATGCAAACACATCCCCGCATCAGCCAATGATCCTGCACCCTGATTTGCACAACCCTTCTTTCGAGAATAAACGGACGCAAAGTAGGAGTTGAGCAGCTCCATGGGCATCCTGTGCAGTGGGCATCCCTGCTGGGCACCAAGCATGGGGCATCAGACACCACTGGCCACTGCTCATCCTTACCAGGAACTGGGCCCTGGGCACCAGCGGGTGGTGGACACCACTGGACAGAATCTGGATAGGACACTAATGGGCACCAGTAATGGGCAGCAGGCACCAGTGGGCACCAGCTGGCAACACCTGGCAGTAGCACCAGCCAGCACCAGGCACCACCAGCCACCAAATTGGTTCTTAGTGGGTCCTTACATCACAGAAGGAATATGCTCCACAAATTTCATGTTTCTAGGTCCAGGGATTGGGGCTGGGTTGGAAACTCATGGGGCAAGGGAGAAAGAAATATACTAGTCTTGCATTTTATTGTCATGTATCCTCTTAGTCAGTGATGGGATTGAAAGAAATTAACAACCGGTTCTCTGCCCATCTGGCAGCCACTTTTAAATGGTTATTTTTAAACTTTATATGTCTTCTCTCTCGTTAACAAACGGTTGTATAGAGTAGGTGCGAACCTGCTGGAGCCCGCCACTGCTCTCAGTGTTGCCACTTGCCTTCTATCTGGTTGAAGAAGTACAGTCTGTCCTGCAAACTTTCCCTTTATGCCTGTGCTGCTACTTTGGGAGGGGAAGGGGGCTGGCAAGTTATGCAATCAAAGATAAGTTGTAGGTGCATAAAAATATCTCTCACTTATACAGTTGTGTGCAGACACATACTAGATTGCAATTGCAGTCACAGTAAGTGCTCACCTGATTCTACCCCCTCCCTCCTCCTGTGATCTCTCTTTCTCTCTCTGCATGTTTTATCAGAAATGATGATAGATAATTTTGATGACAGATAATAATTTTATTCAAAATTATTACATCAAACAGTGTCACCATCATTTAACCAGGAGCTCTCTTGCTCTGTTTCCTCTTTGCCCCGTGAGCTGTTAGCCAGACCCCATCATTTCTGAGGGTAAGGCAGCTTTTCAGGAGAGAAAGAGAAGCTTGCGGTTTTGTGTTTGCTTGGTTTGGAAAACAAGGAAGTGGGGCAAAGTTAGTGGCTAGAAGCCACACATGCAGAAAGAATGTATGTGCCCAAACACCAGCCCCCCCCCCCCCACCAGAATACAGCAGAGCAATGTAAAATTTCCCAAGTACATCGCATGGGCACTTCTAGGATACTACCAAATGCCCTCCATGATCACAGCAATAAAAGTCCAGCATTGTGACCTGCTGGAAACCATTCCAACAACAATAAACAGTGAGGATGAAAATGAAAGTTTCCAATGAGGATGAGGATGAAAAAAAGGAATCTGTGGTACAGTCAGAAGTTATCACTGAAGAGCCTGTTTAATATGTTCTCAAACTGATTCCTTCCTTCCCAACTGATTTGCAAGCATAAGTGCCTTGTCACTCAAAACTGATTTTGTTTCTTCTCCATTAGACTTAAAGCCATAGACTTTGCGTTCTGTTGGCATAGAATTCCCCCCTGACATTTTATTTCTTCTGTTTAAGAAAGATAAGAAGCCATTGGGAACACTGTAAACCCCCGCCCCGCTGCTTCTCAATAGGCTCCTTGTGTAATGCATGCAGTGAAGCTGTTGCAGCTGCATCACCAGCAAATTGAGTTACAAAAGGCTGCAGCGAGAGCACTGAACCACGACCGCTGGAGCCCTGCTGCATTGCCGAGCTCTGGGGTAGCAGGGACACTTGTGTAAAAATGGAGCAAGCACAGACACACTTAGGAGTATTGGGAACACTTTAAGCATCACCAAACATTACACAGATGGCACTGCTGCTGTGTAAGACACTGTATGCAGATTGTTAGGCTGCAGATGTTCATTGCATGTACCAAAGCTGTGCAGTGTACATGTAAGCAGCTGGTGTCAGTCTTTGCCCTTTTCACATTTAAAAAGTGAAAAATAAAAAATGCATGTATCCTGTCTAAGTGGAGCACAGGGACGGAGACAAAAAATCAACCCCGTACCAACTGTTATCTGCTACCTGAACAAGCAGTTTAGGAAAAGTATTGATTTGCCTTCATAATAATAGGGACTAGTTATTTAGCCTGTCCCAGTGAATAGTCCATTTGCTAGTTAAAATGATTGAAGATTTATTTCCCATTAATATATCATTGCTGTCTTTCCAACCCCCCCCCCACCATATTCATTGTTGCATGAGAGAGAGAGAGAGAGAGAGAGAGAGAGAGAGAGAGGCTTTTGAGATAATTATTTTAATTCAATCAATTATAATTTGATCGTGATCTTCCAAGATAGGTCACATGAATCCTTCATAGGAAGGAGGGAGGAGAAACATTATGGGGAAAAATGGTGCTTTTCTTCTAGTTCTCCCACATCAGCCAGGAAGCTCCTTCAAAGTGAATGTGGTTGGCAGTGACAAGTTAGGGATGGCATTGAGGGCTGATGAATAGATCTTGGTTGTGTGGGCAGAGTGCATTGCTGGATGGAATGACAACTTTTAGTCCCCCAGGATAGGTGGGAGGGGCAATCACACGGGACCTGCCAGAAATAATGGCTCACAGGCAGAACCACAAAGCCACAGATTGAAGGATGAAATACTGTATCCACTCAGTTTCCTTCCTGGAGCAAATTTAGTTATATGTGACAATGCCTGAATTTGGAAACTCTCTCAGACATGCCTCCCAGCACCCCTTTCCTCTGCCCTTCATGCTTACTCCTAGAGATTCCTTCCAGTGCTCCTCCTGAACCTAACGGTGCCATGAGAGGAAGTCTCCGACAGTGGTGCAATGTCATGCCCTGGCACATAACATCATTTCTGAGTCTCCCCAAGGAGGCAAGCAGTGTAAAGGCAGTCTCTTCTGGGCTCTTCTCTACAGAAAGGGGCAGGTGCTGCTGGCAAACTGTTGCTCCTAGTTCCACCTCTGATCTCTGAGGTTTCTGCAAAAACACCAAGTTATCCTGGTTGCTTTCTCATTTTATACAGAGGGTGATGCCTCACTTGTTGCAAAGCGTCACACCATTTCTGAACCATAATTCATGCCAACCCTTGTCATGCTCAGCTCTTTTTGCTGGTGAGGAAATCTAGATCAGGGACTGGAAAAATTAGGGCCCATAGCTAAATACGGTTTGGCCCTATTTGCAAGCCAAAGGGAGATATTCACAAATTAGCCTAATTTTCAGTCCTTCTTCCTCTGGACTCCATCGTCTTCCTCTGCCATCTTCCTTATCCCACCAACTTTCCCTCCTCTACCTGACCTCATAAATCCCAGTCAGAGAGGAAATGTTGGAAGGGAAATAAAGGAAAAGAGGGATGGGTATTCCAGAGGAATTGCTATGGTGTGGGGTTGGGATGGAAAGAGTTATCTGGAAATGGGATCTGTTTTGGAAGTACAGATAACACAGAACACATTGGGTGCAAACTAAGGTATATTTGGTGTAATCAACTTCTCGACCACTTTCTTTTGAGACCCTCTCCCTCTGAGTGAAAGGGGATCCTAATGATTTCCACAGCAACTGAATGAGATGTCACAAACAAAGGATTATCTTCAGGCTGAGATTAATCAGAAGCCAGTGAAATTAATCTCCTAACAAGCCAGTGACGCCTCACAGAAAAATGTGGCAGGCGCTGTGTGCAGACAGACAAGTTGGCATTCTCTCCAAGGATATCTAGCACATTATTACCATAGCAAAAAAATGAGAGGTGCTGCTGGGGTTCAAGTCTGCCTGAGAGCTGTCCCATCTACCCTAGTTGGCCCTAACTCCTTATGGACCGGCTGCAGCTGTTCAGTGGTATGAACAAAGCCATTCTCCAAATGATCAGAAATGTCTTTATTTTATGCCTTAGCATAGTATATATGACTAAAGATAATTTGGTCATATCCTAGTTTCTACTGACTCAGAATTTTAAAAATGGAAAGTTATTTTGAGCTCAGCTGCCCTTGATAAGAATAAAAATTCTTATCAGTTAATGTTTTCAATCCTAATGTAAATATTATATTCTTGGGTAATCTGATTGCACACAAAAGCCTGCTTTAATTTAAAAAGAGACAATTCTTCAGCCAAAGAGAGAAAATCCTTCCCTAGGAAAGATCTTGTCTCTCAAAGGCTACTAGAGCAACAATTTGACCTAGAGCAGTGGTCCTCAACCTTTCAACAGACAGACAATGAGACTGGAAACCCACCATCAAAACTGTCCCCTTACAGGAACAGTTATCTGTCCCTCACTGTCCCATCCCATGACATCCTCACAGGATGTTCATTGTAACCAAATACAGGAGGCCCTTAGTATCTGTTGCTTTTTATCTATGTATCTATGGTTCCATTTTTGGCTTAGTTAAAGGTTGCCTGCAAATCTGAAGATCAGCAGGTCAGCAGTACAAGATCTAAGTACTGCAAGACAGGGTGAGCTACTGTCCTTCGCCCAGCTCCTACCATCCTAGCAGTTCAAAAGCATGGAAATGCAAGTAGATAAATAGGTATCACTTCAGTGGGAAAGTAACAGCTTCCTGTGCACCTCAGCACATAGCCATGCTGGCCACATGACCATAGAAGCATCTTTGGACAATGCTGGTTCTTCGGCTTTGAATTGGGTATGATTCAAAGCACCCATAGCTGTGACAGGTGCCTGTATAAGCAGCATGGCAACCTGCTGGAAAAAACTGAAAGTGACTTTTTATGCCCTTATAAGGCATTCTGAGGCCAAGGGAAGCCACATGAGCCCTGTTTCCTGGTATCTAAAGGTAGTCCATAAGGGACGCAATCCTAATCAATTTAAGCTGGCATAACTCATCTGACATATCTTCCTACATATCTGATGTAGGGATGTCAGCATATGCCTGTTCAGTAGCCCAACCCCCATGAGTGGCACAAGTGACACCCTCTGCTTATTACAGGACATCGACTGCAATCCTAAAGACACTTTCCTGGGAGTAAGACCTATTGAACACAATGGGGCTTACTTTTGAGTAGACATGGTTAGGATTGTGCTTGAACTCTGGAGCTTACACCAGCCTAACTAGAAATTAAGATAGTAGCAGATGCCTTTCCCCTTATCTGGTGGTGTTCTAGTCCCGTGGTCTTCAACTGTTTTCATTCTCTTAAATTGCCATTTCCCCATAACGGAGGCTTCGCAACTCCATCCATTTATGATTCCATAAAGCAGTGTTTCTCAAAGTGGGGGTCAGGACCCCTTTTTGGGGTCACCTAGAGCTTTCCTGGGGGGTCACCTAAAGACCCCTGATGCAGGGGGCCACGTCAGGCTTGCCTGATCTCCGGCTGTAGCTGCAGGCGCACTGGGGTGACTGACAGCCTCAGGGCCCAATCCTATGCATGCCTACCCTGAAATAAATCCCATTATAGTCAGGGGGCCCTTATTCCCATGCAATTGTGGATAGGATTGCAGCCTCAGGGCCCAATCCTATGCGTGCCTACTCTGAAATAAATCCCATTGTGTTCAGTGTGTGCATAGAACACACTTCATTTGTAACAATGAAAATACATCCTGCATATCGGATATTTACATTATGATTCATAACAGTAGCAAAATTACAGTTATAAAGTAGCAATGAAAATAATTTTTTGGTTGGGGGTCCCCACAACATGAGGAATTTATAAAGAGGTTACGGCGTTAAGAAGATTGAGAACCACTGCCATAAAGGGTGAAAAACAGCAACCTAAGAGGTGTGGAATAACTAGAAGGATCTAGGTGGTATGGAATAACCATGAAAACTTTTCATGTTTTTTAAATCAATTTTGATTTAAAGCAGTCGTGTAAATGTAAATGTAAATCTGACACTGACCAGAATGTACCTTTTGACCTAAATCAGTTCCTGTCCAAATTAAAACCACTTACATATGGAACAGGAAAGAAGAACTTTGATACGAAAGACAGAACCATTCTTGACCTCAAAGTTTTTAGGGTGGTAATTCCCCACCTTTCTATCTATGGTTTATGAAACCAGAATATTCTATGCTCAGCTCCATCATCCTTTTATCAACCCAGCAGCGTAGCTAATGATCATAAAAACTAGTGCAAAGCTCAAAATGTTGAGGTGATGTCACAACCAGGTCTGATGTCATCCCCAGGTATTTTTAAAAAGAAAATTGGGAAAAATCTGCGGCCTCCTCCTCAGAAGGTCACCACCCATTTTTCTCTGCCAGTGGCTGAGCTATATCTATTTGCTGTCTGGAGTTGAAGAAGATCTTGGGTGCAATCCAGAGTAACTATGGGGAGTCCTTGCTCCGGTGTAAGATCAGTTTACTCTGGATTACAATATGAATTTCCCAAAGGTTTTCACTAGGTGGTGCAGTAACTACGGGTGCACGTAATGTCTCTTACATGCTCCCATAGTTACTCTGGATTGTAGGGTTTGTTGCCCCCCATCCTTGCAATAACACAATCAAATTTAATTAAATAAAATAATGAAAAATGTGTCCCTTATTGGTTAGGGAAACTGTGCTGGGGAAAAGAGGAGTGGTAATTCTTTCTCTGCTAAATATAAGAGGAGTATCACTTAATATATACTCAGTGTTTGTATACCCAGTTAGCATGAGTAACAGTTTTGTAATATATGGAAATGAGGGCTGATTAATATTAACATCTTATTAGTTTCTTACAGTATCAGAATTGGCTCTCAGAGCCATCAGTATCATTGGAAAGTTTGAGTTAAGAAAATACACTTTTTGTTCCATTGGCTTTTATATTTTCATTTTCTGGTTAATTGTCCATAACGTTTGATAGAATAAAAGTATTCCAATGCAATTTGTTTCATTGCATTCTGAATTAAATTACCTTTCTAACGATATATAACATGATGGTATTATCATTCATATATACCCCATTTTTCACAATTTTAGCCACTAGTGTCAAGCTCAGTTTGTAGCCCCACTAAGAGCACAATCCTAACCATGTCTACTCAAAAGTAAGCCCCATTATGTTCAATAGGTCTTACTCTTAGGAAAGTGTCTTTAGGATTGCAGCCACAAGCTTGTAGCCCAGTGCAACTGCACCCCCTGCACTCTCCTTAGCTATGCCACTGTATCAAGCCTTTATTCTTTTATTAAAGTAACAAGCAGAAAAAGCTTAAAAAGTAGATTATTCCAATTTACAGGTCTGTTTAAGCAAAATGAATGCAATATCATAGTTGCTGCTTGAGATCAAGAATAGTGCAATGATTCAGAATTTATCCAAAAAGGCATCTCCAACTAGCTTAGGTTTCAAAAGCCAATTTATAATCCCCTGGGAACTGGTCCAGGAGTAGAGATTACATGGAATGGGCAAGAGACCAGTGTTCAAATTATGGAGGAACATGCCAGACCAGCCCCGTTAGCTTTTGTGGTAGCTCTCTTTGTTAGCGTCTCAGATGTTAGGCATGATTTGCCTAAAAACCGGGTGACCATATGTCATAAAAAGAAAAGAGGACAAGCCCTCTCAAAATGTGGAACACCCCATAAGAAATGTTGGGCTTGACAAAATAAAAAGTAAAAACACTCACATATAATGCTTCCATGTGGTTAATTTAAAAGCAGCATGACCTCTTATTAAATTTAAAATTATTACATTTAATTTACTAATTACAAGAAGAAACTACATGCGGTCTTCTCACAACAAAAAGACAAGGAAGATTTTTTTTTTCCCAAGGACACAAGGCTAAAAAAGAGAACATGTCCTGGAAAAAGAGGACATACGGTCATATGATTTTACTGAAGGGCTTCAAACTTTCCTTCAATAGCTGGAGCAACAGCAGAGATAATCTGGAGTCTAGGAAATGCCAGTTATAGATTGGTATTTCATGGGATCCAAACTGATGCCACATCATCATGGAGCAGTGGGGTTTGACAAGCTGTGGGGAGAAATGTGGGCTGAGAAATGACAGATTTTATTTCTGCATTAGTTCTCTGGCAGCAACAACCTAACTGTATGTAAGTTTCCATTATCATGTGCAAAGGAGGCCTGCTTATTATACGAAGATAATAAGTGAAGTGACACGTGTGCACGCACATGTTTGCTTACCAGTGACTCACAGGCAGCAGTTTCCAGGTGAACGTGTCCTGAATAACTTAATCCAGTGGTTCCCAAAATCCAATGGCCTCACAGCAGGAGCATTAAAGTAAAACTAAGGCCCTTGCTCTGAATGCAGCTCCTGGAAGCAGTTTACCCAGTCCCCCATTATAAATGAATCTTTCCAACTTAAAAATTGGGCTGTCTTATATCTTGAAAATACGAACAAGGTTTGTACATTTAATCTTCTGTCATTTGCAAATTTGAATACAAGGTGGAGCAAGCAGAATGGTGGGAAGACTGGGACATAACAGGGAGGACCAAGGGTATGTGAGAGATGGGAGTGGGTGGCACTATTTGCAGGTCACTTGCACCAGATACCATCTGAAAAGCCAGTACATCTCCTTTAACATTTCAGAATTGTGCTAGCTAAAGAACTGGCATATTTACAAGAAGACTTGTTGGTGGCCAAGGGCAATTATTTTCTCTTTCCTTGACTCAAGCCTTCTGATAACACCCGCTCCCAACCATACCATGCAGCACTGCCCATTTTGCCATGGCATTTGTGTGAACAGTATAAGATTGGGCTGCTCTTGGTTTCTACACCATTTCCTACAATGCTGTTTCCAGAAACAATTTAAGACTTATGGACACATCTTCTCTTCCCCCGTCTACATGTGCAGTTGCATGGGAATCAGAAACCTCTTATGCAGCTTTGTGAAAGAAAAGATTAGTCTCTCAAGCAAATGAAAACTATATC
Organism: Cryptoblepharus egeriae; assembly: GCA_030015325.1. Classification (NCBI taxonomy): domain Eukaryota; kingdom Metazoa; phylum Chordata; class Lepidosauria; order Squamata; family Scincidae; genus Cryptoblepharus; species Cryptoblepharus egeriae. The sequence goes on along the minus strand of JAREYC010000001.1, from coordinate 60,545,976 downwards.
CCCAAATAGGTTGACCCACAATGCTCCACCTCAGCTTAAGTATAGACATTGAGTGCCCAAAAATAAAATGAAGCTCAGTCAGGCTTCCTGCTATTCTGGGCTTTGATGATTTACCGAGACCAAAGGTGAAGCAGAACCATACTTCTGCAGCCATACTTGTGACGAAGGCTACATTGTATGCAGATTTACCTGAGAACCAGTCTCACTGAACTTAATATTACAGTGGTTCTTTTTAGCACTTGGACCCACTAAATCTGTCAGGATCCATTGGAAGTGACACCATTAACCTGGAAATGTAATCATGGCCAGAAGATACATCATCAGGAAAGGAAACCTTTAACTCCCATATGACAAAATCAAACTGAATCAATTAAGTATGCAAATTTAAAGTTTACAATAAGCTTAAAATGTATTTAAAATAAAGAAGAATCCTACTAATCCTCTCAAGCAGTTGCTGATCTCCAAACATCCCAAAGCTGCCAACATCCCAAGTCCTATCCACACCTACCTGGGAGTAAGCCCCATTGCCTATCACTGTTAAAAGCATATACATCCAGTGGTAGTACACCAGGGAAAGTTTGAGCCGCTGTGTGTGCAGAGGATGAGGGAAGGCAGCAACACGATTGCCACAATCACAATGCTATTAACATTCTGCATGACCCATCACATTGAGGAGAGAGTGAAGATCATTATCATGAGCCACTTCTGATTTCATGATCACAAACCTGAAGTGGGTCAAAATTATAACTTTCACTCTGTCTGCAATTTGGGGACTCTGTGGAATCCGGTGCTGGGCTCCTACACCCCTGGGAGGCTGCTGCATGCTGGGGTGAGTCCAAGGAAGCCTCTCAAAAGCAATATGATCCTAGCAATCATGCCTTTCCTCCTCACTGCCCTTAAGGAGGAAGGGCCCAGGGCTCTCTGGCTGTGGGATAGCAATGCCCCATATTGAGAACCTTTTAGAAGTACAAATTTATAAATTTCCCCAAATGCAATCACATAACATGATAACAAGTCTAATACATAAAAATAAAATACACATTAAACAAATGGGGTCCCACCTGAAACTGATTTGTGACTCACCTAGTAGGTCCCAACCCACAATTGGAAAATGTTGCAGTCACACTTCTGAGATGACATGCACAAGATTGTTTTGTGAGGGGGATGAAGCAGGTCTCAAAGGTGGGTTTCTTAAAGGCATTTTCAGGGCACAATCCAGAGTAACTACGGGGAGTCCTTGCTCCGGTGTAAGAACAATTTGCTATGGATTGCAATATGAATTTCCCATAGGTTTTCACTAGGTGGTGCAGTAACTACTACAGGTACATGTACTGCCTCTTACGTGTTCCCGTAGTTACTCTGGATTGTAGGGTTAGTCAGTTAACCAACCAACAAAATTCATATCCCGCACTTAACAAAAAGTTCACAAAGCGTTTTACAGAGAAAATGAAATAACTAACGGCTATTTCAGGGCCAATCTTTCCAGCTAAAAGCTGGTTGTAGGGAAGGGAATTATGACTACAGCTGTCCTTTGCTTAATGGATAGGTTAGGGACTGAATTTGTGGTGAAAAGTGGAAGTGGTTGATAAGTGGAACCTGGTCTTTTTATAATTTACAGATGTTCCTTCTAATGCTTCTTTAGCTAGCAAATTGCAAATGTCCCTTTTATATTGCAAATTCCTGCTGTCACAGAAAGATTTCTGCAAATTGACTCTTATTAACTCCTTCAGGAATGGGAATAGAGCAGGAGACCATACATGCAAAAAAAGTCTGAATCACCATCAAGCAAATCAACATGGGGCAGGGCAATTTCAGCCTTTAGAAAAGCATAAAGAGATTGAAAGAATGGAACATGTGTTGAATGAATGATTTCTGTGTATAACTGAAAGGTGTTGAAAGAGAGGATCATCAGAAAACAAATTATCAGAAAGCAGGGGATACCTGTATTATCCCTGCCTCTGAAAAAAATTCAGACCTACTTGGAAGAAATCTGGAAGATATCTGACTTGGAACCTTTTGCCCTAAGACTGGATCAGATGCCAGCAACAGCTTCTTTAGCATTTCTTAATCTGGTGGCAGAAACTGGAGTCTGCTTATCAGAGTCATCCAAAATATGGCTTATGTGACAATGGGAAAACCTGACCAGCCTACCACAAGGGACTGTTACCAAAATGTTGCCTTTCCACCAAAGTGGTACCAATTTATCTATTTGACGTGCTTGGTATCAGGTGCCTGAAACATCTGCAACAAATAGTATAGTATTTTTATAGTATTTATTTTTTAACTTCCATGCAACTATATATGTCACAACTTCCATAAACAGATTGAGTCCTGTGATATGTAGGATATGTAGGAAATATTCAAATTCTGTTGCTCCTACGAGATTACCACAGTACTTCCCTTAAGTGTTAGCCTAACTCCTAATTTCCACATTATCTCACACTCCCATGTACCCAGCGTTCTCTTCAGACTTCCATCAAATATATCCCTACATCTTAGATCTTGATATCTTTGACTCATTCAAAGGTTGAATGAGTTGTCTCATTGTCTTCAGGTTGTCAATACATGACTTAAGTCCAAGCAGTGTTAAGCCACATGTTGCCCATATAGCTCAAGTGCCTTGGCTCTTTCAATGACGATTCAGAGCACAATCCTAACCATGTCTACTCAGAAGTAAGCTCCATAGTGTTCAATTGGTCTTACTCCCAGGAGAGTGTGTTATGGATTGCAGCCTCAGTTTGTTGCTTATTTAGAACTCTCAAGATATCTTTCCAGTTCCCATGATCTGGAATTCTGGGTGGCAGGAATTGAACGGGTTTTTCTGCATGCATTGTATGTCCTCTATATGCTGGCAATGGCCCTTCCCATTAATTTTTGCTCTCTGTCCTGTTTGTGATTCTACACAGACAAATTCTCCTGTGCTCAAATATCTGCTTTCTCTTCCTATTCAAATGAAGCTCAACTTTAATTCCATCCTTTCCACTACTCATCCCTTTCCATACAAATACCATTCCAATGTCAGTTAATCATTGTGGGAGTAAAATTGTGGGAGTAAAATTCCCCCATATACCACCCCTCCATGGCGCATCAACCCCCCATGCGGATCAACCCCCATGCACAACAACCCCCCATGAGCATCAATCCCCCAGTGTGCATCAACCCTCATTCACATCATCTCCTCATGTGCAACACCCACGTACGCAACCCCCCCCCCCATGCACAGCATCCTCCCCAGTGCAACCCCACCCTCCAAACAACATCCCCCCATTGCCCCGGGCACCAAACACCAAATTGGCTGGAGAGTAGTCATTCTTCCATGTTAAGTATAGGATAAAAACATGTTGCACCCCTTTTCAGCCCCTTAAGGATTAAATTTCTCCACATCAGTTCTTGGTGGGTGTTTATGTAACATAAAGAACACCCTCCCTGAATTTCATGCTTCTAGGTCCGGGGGTTAGGGCAGAGCATCTCACAGTCACCGATTCCTCAATGCGAAGTATAGGAAGGAGAACTCATTGCACCCCATTTCACCTCCTTCTGGTTAGAATTTCTGAAAACTGGTTCTTAGTGACTCCCTCAGTCATAGAAGGAACACCCACCCCAAATTTCACACTTCTAGGCCCAGCGGTTTTGGCTGGGCATTGATGAGTGAGCGAGTGAGTGAGTTTTCTCTTTTATATATAGATTGCCATTTTTAATTATGCAGATTGCATAGAAATTCCAGTATGCTGCTGCCCTGATGCTGCTTTTGCCTATTTTTGTGTAATGGTAAGGCAGGGGGATGCCATCATGCTTGACAGGCAAGAAGTAAATATTCACATAATTCCTTCAACATGTGATATCCTCTGTTTTATGCTATTGTTTGTGAATGGATGCCAAAATTTAATCCACACAGACTTTGGCATGTGGCATTTGAATGCATACGACTGGCTTAATCAATGCCAGTGTGTCAGCCAAGTATCAGATCAGAGTTACTAGAGGCAACAGCTTATATTATCTTTGGCATTGCAACTGCTTATGTTACATTTGTAAGAAAAGAGTATGCATCTCCTTCTCAATAATTTTGTCAAATAATGTACCCCAAAATTGGACATTCAAAAAAGTATAAGCCAATTAGAATAAACAACAAAGCGAACACAGATGCAGTGGGCTAGAAACAGCAACAACCACTCTACAATCACAAATGAAAATGTCTTAATCGTGAGGGGAGTCCCCCAATATTTTTTAACATTTCTGATCACAAACATATATTTCCTTTACCCAACAATGTGACTTTTCTTCATGTAAATGTCACAAGGCATCAGGATTTTTCTTATGTTGTCACACTGAAAATGACAGCCAATTCACATACTCACAGAAAGACAATGGACTGCACTGTGCACATGGCAAATATGTTGCCTGACTACTTAGTATATCCCTTTAGTGCAGCATTTATCAATGTTTGTCTTATGTTGTACCATCTCACATTATCCACCTACTGAAAGTGCAACTAGAAGTAACTGATGATAATGGGGTTGAATTTTGATAACCTATTAGGTCCCTTCCAATTCTATGGATCTATAAATCTATATCATCACCAGTTACCTCCAAATTGGGAGACCAGAGGAAACACAATAAACATCAGTAAGAGACTCAGATTGGACAGAGGGCTTTTTAATGCACGCACAAAGCACACAAGCATCCTACTTCTTGTCACATTACATCTCTGGTCTTTACATTTCATGTCACACACATTGCTGGGGTCTGGGGGTCCCATGATCACCACCAGACATCACCTAAAGTACCCTCTGTTGTATGAGTACCATTGCCTGAGAAGCACTTATGTAGCACATAACCACGGTGACCACATGTCCTCTTTTTCCAGGACATGTCCTCTTTTTTAGCCTTATGTACTGCAAAAACATCTTCACTGTCCTCCTTTTCCTTGTGAGCAGACAGTATGTATCCTTCTTGTCTATATATATAAAAGGCACCTTCATCATCCTCACTGACTCATCAACACCCAGCCAAAACCGCCGGGCCTATAAGTGTGAAATTTGATGAGGGTGTTCCTTCCATGAGGGAGGGATCCACAAAGAACCAGTTTTCGGAAATTCCAACCAGAAGGGGGTGAAAAGGGGTGCAATGCCTTTTATAAAACTAATCATCATCATTACTGACTTATCAACGCCCTGCCAAAACTGCCACGCCTAGAAGCGTGAAATTTGGGGAGGCTGTTCCTTCTGTGATGGAGGGAGTCACTCAGAACCAGTTTTCAGAAATTCCAACCAGAAGGGGGTGAAATGGGGTGCAATGTGTTTTCTTCCGTACACTTTGCATTGAAGAATTGATGACTTATCAACATTCCGCCCCAACCCCTGGACCTAGAAGCATGAAATTCGGGGAGGGAGTTCCTTCTGTCACATGAACACCCACCAAGAATTGATGTGGAGAAATTTAACCCTTAAGGGGCTCAAAAGGGGTGCAAAGTGTTTTTGTCCTATACTTAGCATGGAAGAATGACCAACATCCAGCCAATTTGGTGTTCCGTGCCTGGTGCACTGGGGGGGGGGATATTGTTCAAAGGAAGAGGTTGCACTGGGGAGGATGCTGCACATGGGGGGATTGCACATGGGAAGATGCACATTGGGGGTTGATGCGCATGGGGGATGTTGCGCATGGGGGTCTGATGCGCATGGGGGGATGTTGCGCATGGGGGATATTGCGCATAGGGATGATGCGCATGGGGGGTTGGTGAGCATAGGGGAGATGATGCGTATGAACATAGGGGATGTTGCACATGGGGTGGATGCGCATATGGGTTGATGTGCATGGGGAATTCATGCACAGTGGGGGGATGGTGTACAGGGGAATTTTACTCCCGCAACGCGGGTACACGCTAGTAATTAATAAATTATGTGCAGTTATATGTAATAGTAATAAGAGTGGGTTGTAGTGGCTCAGTAGTTAAGACTCCATGCCTGTTAACCAGCAGGCCAGGGTTAGAGATCTGAGTAGAGATCTGCTAGAAGACAAAGAGAGCTCGCATCCCTTGCCCACCTCCTGCCCACCTAGCAGTTCAAAAACATGTCAATGAAAGTAGCTAAATAGGTGGGGACCTGCTAGATGCAAGGTTATTTTTCCTGGCAAAGGAGTGTTACTCTTTGTCAGGAAAAATAACCTCATCTTTTGCAGGTCCCTATAAACATGTAACAGCATTCCATACATGTCGGCATATAGTCATGCTGGCAATATGACCACGGACAGTGCTGGCTCTTCAGCATGGAAACACGAGGATGAGCAGCTCACACTACAGTCGGCAACAACTTTACTTTTAATAGTAATAACAAGAAATATACTGTATTGTTTAAATTAACCACAAGAAAGTAATTTATATGAGTATTTTTAGCTTTTATTTTGACACAGTCTATATTTTTCTTGGGTGTCCTACATTTTTTTGGAGTGGGAGTTGTCATCTTTTTGTAGTTATGACATCTGGTCACCCTGCGCATAACCCACAGCAAGCGCATGCCAAATGGCAGTGGATGCTTGTGGTGCTTGTGCCAGTCACATTCACTGCAACAGGTACTCCTTTACCTCAGGTCTCCCCACACATGCCTGCACAGTGCCCCCTCCCCCTTCCCAGGACTGCCCTCATGCTGGTTCTTCAGGTGGGTGCTGTCAGTCCTTCCTTCCCATTACCTGTCTGCACACCTGTCTCCTGCACACTCCCCTCCTGCCCTTGCTCCTGCCTGCCTCTTCCCCTGCCCACACTTACCCCAGACACCTGCTGTCTCGTCTGTGTGGCTGCTTCCCCTTCATGCCTCAGGGGCACCCCCCGAGGGTCCACCTCGCAGCACACCAGGCTCACTGTGCATCCCATCCGACCAGGTTGCCCTGCACCAGCCACGGTCGAGGGGGGTGCCTGCCAGGCTTCCACAGGAGGGGTGCTCAGGGCATCCCACCCTGCCCAGGCTGCAGGCTCCAACCCTGGCACCCCCAAGGGAGAGTAAGGGAAAGAGCCTGCTTGGCTCACTCCTCCGCTCCTCCTCCTTCTCCACTCCCTCCCTTCCTGCCTCTGCTGCCCAAGCCTGGCTCAAGGCACCTTTACCCACTTTGGGGTGCTGCTAACAGTGCTTTGACTTGTGCCCCCCGGTCATCACAAGAGTCAGGACCCCCACCCAGACATACACCTCAGGAGAGAGGGGATTCCCTACCCCCACCCCCACCCCAGAGATGGAGGGGTTTGTGGAAGGGGTTATTAGAGGGGTTTGTGGCACCATGCCTGGAGGGAGTGTCTATCCAGCCTCTTCTAGACATCCACACATGTGCCCCCCAGAAGTGGGTTGTGTGGGAGCACAAGGGTGAGGATTCCCCAGACATACAGCTCAGAAGGGAGAGGGTTCCACCCCACCCCACCCCTCGGAGTTAGAGGGGTTTATGGAGCCAGATGGCACCATGCCTACCTAGGGGGAGTGATTATCCAGACTCTGCCAGACACCTACACATATCCCCCCAAAAAAGGGGCTTTGTGTGGGAGACCACCCTCCAGACATACCCCTCAAGAGGGAGAGGACTTTCCCTCCTCAGAGTTGGAGATGTGTGTGGAGTCAGGTTGAGTATACCATATCTAGGGGAAAAGTATAGACTCTGCCAGAGACTCACACCTGTGTCGTCCCCCCAAAAGGGGTTTGTGTGGGAGAGCACAAGAATGAGGACCCCCCCCCCGACATACACCTCAAGAGGAAGGGGATTCCACCCTCTCAGAGATGGAAGCATTTGTGGAGTCAAGTGGCACCATGCATAGGGGGGAACGATTTCCAGACTCTGCCAGAGATTGGCATGATAGAGTCCCGGACACCTTTGCCCTCAAAGGGATCTATGTGGGAAAACACAAGGATGAGGACCCTTGGGAGGGAGAGGATCCCTCCTCAGAGTTGGAGGGGTTTGTGGACCATATCTAGAGGGAGTGACACTGCCAGCAGCCAGACACTGCCAAAGACACAACAATGGAGACCCACACATGTTCCCACAACGGAGTTTGGGTAGGAGAATACAAAGGGTGAGGACCCCCAAACATACACCTCAGTAGGGAGAGGATCCCCCCTCAGAGTTGGAAGGGTTTGTGGAATCAAGTGGCACCATCCCTAAAGGGAGTTACTGTCTAGACTCTGCCAGAGAGTGAGACTGATAGAGAATGATAGAGACACACACATCCCCCCAAGGGTTTGAACATAAGGGGGAGGACCTCCAAGACATACAACTCATGAGGGAGGGCCTTCCCCACCTCCAGTGTTCCTGGGGTTTGTGGAGTCAGGTGGCACCATGCCTATAGAGGAGTGACTTCCAAATTCTGCCCGAGGAATCCCATTTTTTGTACAGTGACATGTCCCAGAGAGAGAGAGAGAGAGAGAGAGAGAGAGTCTCCATTAAAACTGGCATGCATGACAGTTCTCATTTGAAAGCAACAAAGAGAAACTGTGCTGGACTGTGAGAGAAAGAGAACAGGAGCCTTCTCACAGTCAGGCAGGCTGCCAGTGGTGGGCTCCAGCAGGTTTGCACCTACTCTATAGAACCGGTTGTTAACAAGAGATAGGACATATAAAGTTTAAAAATAGCCATTTAAAAGTGGCTGCCAGATTGGCATAGAACCGGTTGTTAAGTTCTTTGAATCCCATCACTGCTGTGCACCCTGACACTGGAGCGAACAAACAGGACAAGGAAGGGCACTACACAAGGAACATCTGGAAAAAATGATGAATACCACCAGGGCTTGATAAGTTAGGGATGTCTCCAAATGTCCTCCATTTTGGGGTATGCCTGCACTTGTTTACTGGCAGATGCATGGCAATCTGGGGCAAGGGGTCTTAACAGTCACTTCATGTGCATCATCAGAACCCTTAACATGTGGAAGCCATGTAGATATAGCTGTATAAATATGTACCATAAAGATACGTGGGGCCCTAGTTCTCCACTTCACTGGAAATGATAGTTTCTCTCTACATGGTGTTGTCTACCACTGATTCTTCATTGGAAGCTTTCATTACTGCTGGTCCTCAAGTGCTGCCAATGGAGAGATGAAATGTCTTGGTGTGAGAGATTTATTGGGCTTGTCCTTCCACAGATAGGACTGTGGAAGGAGGAAAATGAAAACCTTAAAAAATGTAGAAGCTGTCCTTCCCTACACTTCACAGGGGGCTAAAAATCAAGCAATTGTCTGCAGCTAGATTTTAATAACTAAAGGAACAAAAGCATATCACAATCCCAGAGATCAGCATTGTTGTAATGAGAAACCAGGCAAACTGTCGATGCATCATGCTCAGTGTGACCAGGTGTCATAACTGCAAAAGAGGACAAGCCTCCCCCCAAATCGAGGACACTGAGTGGAAGCGTCAGACTCCAGAGGTCTCTTCTGGGTTAGAGAAAATTTGTTTCCTTGCATAGATGTAAGCTGTACTAGTCCGTCCAGTCTAATCTGACCTGCTACAGCAATAACACAGGTGCAAGTCTGGTTTGGGGGATTGAAGTCAAGAAGAGAATTAGCTTTCAGTGTATATTACTGTCACCTTTCCTTTCTCAGGCTACGCTCCTTCCTGCCTCAATTGTTGCCACTCCCACTCCCTGTTCACTTACCAGTGCTGGTGGGCATCAAACATGTCACATTTTGTGACCGCAGCAAAACACTTTATGCTGATGGAATGATCATTCTGGTGGTGTAAGGCCCAAATAGGATTAGTAAAAGAAATCTACAACTAAGGCTGCAAATCTAAATACATTTAGAGCACAATCCAGAGCAACTTTTGCTTGCTCTGCCCTAACTGTTCTGCCCTAACTATGCTATATCCTAAACACAGAGTTATGTGTGAGGCAGAGAACTTAGGTGTGCCCATAACTTACGTCTGCCCGTAACTGCTCTGGTGCAGTGATCCACATAAGTTACTCCATTGGGCATGCTCAGAAGGCAGCCTGTAAGTGCTACATGGCCTGCAGTTACACACGAGTTGACATGCTTCCACATTACTCAGAATCACTAGCAGCTGTCCAAACTGCCACCCCTCCTGATCACATGGGGAACCAGCTGGCAAAATGGGGGGGGGGGTGGAGTAGCTGTCAAGCTGTCAGAGTGCCTACCCAGCATGGTGGACAGGACAGGGCTGTCAGGGGTAGAAATGGGAGACAAGCTGCCCCCCTGCACCCCCAAACAGGCAAGGTGCCCCAGGAAAAGCCCAGGCATCAGCAGGGGCAAGATGTACAGAGGGATACATGTGTGTGTGTGTTTTGTCAATAAAAACAACATCAGATAAACATGAGTGTCCTGTGGTCTTTGGCAACAGTCCGGAGGAAACATCAGCATTAAAGGTACATCACACCAGACGCAGGGTCCACACTCAGGTGGGCTGGGAGGAGAGGGAAGACCCCATCCAGAGGGCAGAAGGCCCAGGAAAGAGATCCCCTTGCTGGCTCAGGCAAGGGAGGGGCAAGGGCCCCCCAAGCAGCTGGCAGAGCAGGGGGCAAGGGGAGGTAAGGGGGCTGCCAAGGGCATCTGTGGGGAGGGAATCTGTGCAAGGGGAATGCCAGGGAGCAAAAGCACATCCTGTGGCACAGGAGACCTGGGGCTCCCACAACAGGGTAAGGGTGTCTGATCACTTGTGGGGCCACTGCCCACCCAAAACCTCTCACTTCACAAGCCTAAGGGGTGGCATCAGGCCCCAGGAACCCTCCCTTAGCCCACCCCAGTGATCCCAGATGGCCTCCCCCTCCCATGGCAATGATACTCCCAGAAAGATGCAGACACAAAAGGGGGGTCAGTTCATATGTGTACTTGTTCATATGTTTGCAGTTGCTCCTGCTCATTCAGAGGGTCACAGGGTAGGGGGGCTTCCAGATACAGAACAGTTTCCAGTGAGGATGCAGTGGGACCCCAGAATCAACCACATTCAGATTGAGCACATGGAAGGGATGACACAGTGCCTGCACCTTTAAACAGTGCCTGGACCTTTCAGTATCTTCAGACTGTAGGCAGTTTGAACACAGCGCTGGCACCTGCCTGAATTTCCTCATCTCTGCAATGCTCACAGGTGGTCTCACTGCTTCCATGTGGCCTCTTGTTGTGGACTATCCAATGGTAAGGAAGCTACAGGCAGCCCCCTCTCCAGAGAGGACCAGGTCTGGATGCCATTGGGGGTCTACACTGAGGATGGGCACCCCTGTCCCACCCCCAAACCAGGTAGGCACTGTCCCCACTCACCCATCCTCAGGTCATCCCTGGAACTCTAACTAGCTTTCCCAGGGCAGCCAGTGATGACAGCAATCATATGCATGTGTTCATTGTGAAGTCCTTAAAATAACTACTACTACACATGTTCACATCATTAATGTTAACATATCTGGCGACAGTTACGACGTATGTAATTGTTAATTCATCAGCTGCGCTGACGTATGTAATTGTTAATTCATCATCAGGTAAGGACTTCACCTGTGATGTATCTGAGACAGTTATGTTGACGAATGTAGTTGTTAATTCGTCATCTATATATATAAAAAAGTCACTCACTGACTGACTCACTCACTCACTGACTCACTCACTCACTCACTCATCACCGCCCTGCCAAAACCGGTGGGCCTAGAAGCGTGAAATTTGGGGTAGGTGTTCCTTCCGTGAGGGAGGGGTGCACTAAGAACCAGTTTTCGGAAATTCCAACAGGAAGGGGGTGAAAAGGGGCGCAACGCGTTTTCCTCCCTATACTTTGCATTGAGAATTGCTGACTCAGCAACATTCCGCCCCAACTGCTGGGCCTGAAGCATGGAATTCTGGGAGTTCCTTCTGTCACCTGAACTCCCACCAAGAACCATGTGGAGAAATTAACCCTTCAGGGGCTGAAAAGGGGGCAACGTGTTTTTGTCCTATACTTAACATGGGAGACTGAACCACATCCAGACAATTTCGTGCTCAGATCCTGGCGCACTGGGGGGATGTTGTTCAGAGGAAGAGGTTGCGCTGGCGAGGATGCTGCACATGAGGGGAAATTGCGCATGAGGGGAAATTGTGCATGGGGGAAGTTGCGCATGTAGGAAAGTTGCGCAGGGGGGAAGTTGCACATGGGAGGAAAATTGCACATGGGAGGAAGTTGCGCATCGAGGAAAGTTGCGCATGGGAGGAAAGTTGCGCACGGGGGAAGTTGCGCATGGGGGAAGTTGCAGCTGGGGAAAGTTGCGCATGGGGGGAAGTTGCGCATGGGGGGAAGTTGCGCATGGGGAAAATTGCACATGAGAGGAAAGATGCGCATGGGGGAAGTTGCGCATGGGGAAAGTTGCGCATGGGGGAAGTTGCGCATGGGGAGAAGTTGCGCATGGGGAAAGTTGCGCATGGGGAAACTTGCACATGGGAGGAAAATTGCACATGGGAGGAAGTTGCGCATCGAGGAAAGTTGCGCATGGGAGGAAAGTTGCGCACGGGGGAAGTTGCAGCTGGGGAAAGTTGCAGCTGGGGAAAGTTGCGCATGGGGGGAAGTTGCGCATGGGGGGAAGTTGCGCATGGGGAAAATTGCACATGAGAGGAAAGATGCGCATGGGGGAAGTTGCGCATGGGGAAAGTTGCGCATGGGGGAAGTTGCGCATGGGGAGAAGTTGCGCATGGGGAAAGTTGCGCATGGGGAAACTTGTGCATGGGGTGTGATGCATATGGGGGAAGTTGTGCATGGGGGGTTGATGCGCATGGGGGAAGTTGTGTATGGGGGGTTGATGTGCATGGGGGAAGTTGCACATGGGGTAACTTGTGCATGCTGGGTTGATGCGCATGGGTGAAGTTGCGCTTGGGGGGGTTGATGTGTATGGGGGAAGTTGCGCATGGGGGGTTGTTACGCCTGGGGGAAAGTTATCCATGGGGGGTTGATGATTATGGGGGAATGGCATACGGGGGAATTTTACTCCCGCAACGCGGGTACGCCTTTCGCTAGTCACCAATAAAAAAGCCTTTTAAAATCAGGTGTGCATTAGATTCAATGACGCATTAGACATGAGCAAATATGGGTATATGTAATAGTTTTAAATTTAAGAATGTAATATAAGTGCTCAAAATCACATGAAAGCAATATATACAGTACAAGTGTCTTTTGGCTTTTATTTTGTCATGTTCTGCATTTTCCTTGGGTATCTTACATTGGGGGTAATCCTCTTTTGCAGTTATGACATCCAGTTACTATGTGTAGACAGGATCCTTTGTAGTATAAAGTTGAACACTTACATTCTCATACCTTTCCCCTCCTGGTTTATCAAATCTGTTAGTGGAAGGGACAAGCAGAGTGGGCAAGGAGAGTGATAAGTACATTATTGGAGGACATATTGCCATCTTGTCTTAAGATGGCAGTAGTGCTCTTGCTGAAACAACCCTCTCTGGATCTCACTATTCTGGATAATTGGTTGGTGTCCCACCTTCCAGAAAGATTCATGGTGGCAACACAACTCCAGATATTTCTGGATGATTTTGTGAACCACTTCCATGTCCCTCAACCAGGGCCAGCGATATCAAACCTTTTTGATTAAGGGCATAGGAGAGCCTTGTTAGAAAGACCTGTTCCTGAAAAGGGGGAATCTCCTTTCTTGCTATTCACGAATTTATCAGGCAGCCCAAACCTCTTTGTGGCAATGAGTTCATGCCTATAGGGTGCATGCTTTAGCCTACAGGAAAGTTTTGAACCCTGCTGGTCTCATGGGGTAAAGAGAACATTTGGGGTAAGCCTTCACTGTTCTGCTGGGTCTATTTGGACTTGTGCCAGCAATGTCACTGGTTCAATCCACTTGGAACTGGATTGGGAAGCTGAGACAGGTATCTACTAGGATATCTGCAGCACCATACCACTGTTACTAGCCTCAAATCTGCCATCTTCTCTGCCAGATCTGCCAAGTTTCTCCCCTTTCATTGCCTGTTCCACCTCCCTTCCACCTTTCCACCTCTTGTGCTGACTAACTGGTGTCACTGGCCACTGGATAAAGACTCAATCATTTGTTCCCTCCTTGCGGAGGTGGACAAGCCACGCTGAGAGATGTGTCACAGATTGTGAGAGATGTAAAGGGACGTGCCACTGGAACACTTTCAGCAGCAATATCAGACAAATTGACTTCTTTCTGAAGGACAGTGATACCACACTTTGGAGTATAAATTCTTTTTTGCCATTTGTTATTGTATTCTGAAAACTGTAAAAATAAAGATTTAAATGCCAACATTAATATGTTTAAAACAACAGAAAAAATAAGCTCAATGGCACAGTGCATGCTTTGTATACATAACCTCCCAGGGTTCAGTGCCTGGCATTTCCAGCCAAACATATTCCATTAAGCAGGAAAAGGGTCCCTGCCATTCAGAGCACACAATACAAGCCAAGGTGGATCAGTGCAGTGACTCCCATCTATCTGGATGTAGTGTTAGTTTTTAATGGAGGCAAGTTTCTACATTTCAACTTAAGACAAAAAAGCTTAAAAATACTTTTCTTTAAATCAGCCTAACCCTACAATCCAGAGTAACTATGGGAGCACGTAAGAGACATTACATGCACCCGTAGTCACTGCACCACTTAGTGAAAACCTATGGGAAATTTATATTGCGATCCAGAGTAAATTGTTCTTATACCGGAGGAAGGACTTCCTGTAGTTACTCTGGATTGCACCCTAAGACTTTGTGATATTGACTTGTGCATATCACTTGGCTGGTTTATGGAACTTGATAAAATAATGGCTATGAAGGAGCCTAATCTAGTTTAGGAAAACAGTGTGTGAGAGACTGTCAATTATTTCTTTTGTTGTGGTCCTCATGTGGATTGGGCTAGGAACCAAAGGGAATGGTAGTACAGATTGGGACTGTAGTAGGGGCAAAGTCCTCTACTCTGTAGAAACTATAGATGTGATCCAGATCAAGCTTTCCCATGGTTACTATTTAGAAAATAGAAACAGATCATGGCCACAGATGTGTTTCATGGAATTGTAAAGTGTAGTTTGGCCTTCAGCCATTTAAATCTCTGCCTTGCAGTCTAACCCAAGGGATCAGGATGAGTTATGAAAAATCAATACTTTTTTTGTTTCGCTCTGAATTTATTTGTACAGGTAATCACAATCATAATTACAAAACAAAAACTAGAACAGGAAAGAGATGCTACTAAACTAAATCCAAACTAATAATACATCCAAATTAATTCTTTCATTATTATTACTATAGTTGACCTAAAACAACAACAACAGTGAAACTCCCTGTAAGGATGATAGTGACAAAAAGGTCACAGAGGTGTCCAGAGTCTAATTAGCAAGCATGGATTTGAACCCAAGCATCTTATTCCGAAAACTATGTGACTCTGAATGGAACTGCTGCATCCGTCCTTCCTTCCTTGTACATTTGCAGAATACTGTGGTATGGGGTGGGGTTGAATGTATTTTGGTAAATTATACAATTGCATAGCTCCATTCAAGAATTCCTTGTGGTGTCCATGGTGAGAAATAACACCAAAAATAAAAAGAGATATGTTTACAAGCAGGCGTAACTTCCTTTTGTGTAAGTATGGGCACAGTCCAGAAGTGTACTTGGGTCCCCCTATCTACCATTGGACTGACCCAACTGCAAGATGCTCCATCCTTGTTACTCTGGAAAAGGCTTGGGGCAGCCTAAGGCAACATAGGCTGTTGCAAGACAGGTGGACCTGGGCTGCCCTAGGCAGTTCAGGAGAAGCATGTTGAGGGCATGTTCAGCATTACCGAGGGCAGAGCAGTCACTGTATCCAGAGCCTGTTTCCATGGCAGAAATGCCCTCTTCCAGCTCCCCGGGACCTCAGGAGCAGGTATAGTAATGAGTAGACACAGAGAGGTCCAGGATAAGACAGAGTAATAATGGCAGTGTCAACCAAAAATCTGAGTTGTTGGCCAGCCTAGCTGCAACCCCTGCCTCTCAACTTCAGGATATGGCACCACTATGGCACCCCAATAAACTGTGGATACAGCAGGCCACTCCAACAAGCCCCTTGCGCCCTACCTCCTGCAGTCTCATGCTGTAGCTGTTACTGCAGGCACCACAGCTGTTCCTTGTTCAGTGTGATCTGAGGGGGGTCTCCTCAGAAGCAAGCCCTCCCCAGGTGTCACTGACATGGTGCTTACTGAGCATGCTCTGAAGCAGCTAGGGCAGCCCAGGCTTCCTGACTCTCTTGATGCAGCATAACTTTCTGCTCTGGATTCAGAATATTGGGGCAGCCCAACTAGGGCTCTCCTCACTGATGTTACTCTGGATTGTGCCCTATGCTATTTCACTATTTTCACTAGAGATTTCACTAGGGATCCTTGGAGAATGTCTGGCCAAATGCTGGTTGTTAATAATAATAATAATAATAATAATAATAATAATAATAATAATAATAATAATAATAATAATAATAATAATAATAATAATAACAACAACAACAATAACAACTCTGTTGCCCAGATGATCCACTGGAATCTATGTCAAAAGTATCATCTGCCAGTGGCAAAAAACTGGTGGGACCACAAGCCTGAAAAAGTGGTTGCAAATGAGCAGGTCAAGCTTCTGTGGGACTTCAGGATACAGACTGACAAGGTCTTGGAACACAATACCCCAGATATCACCATCATAGAAAGCAGTAAGGTGTGGCTTGTTGACATCACCATATCAGGTGACAGCAGAATTGAGGAGAAACAACTGGAAAAGATCTCCCGCTACCAGGACCTAAGAATCGAATTACAGCGTATCTGGTGTAAGCTAATGCAGGTGGTTCCAGTGGTATTTGGCACACTCGGTGCAGTACCAAAAGACCTTGGCAGGCATCTGAAAACTTTGACATTGACAAAATATCACTCTGCCAACTGCAGAAAGCCGCTCTTCTGGGATCAGCACGAATTATACGCTGCTACATCACACAGTCCTAGACTCTTGGGAAGGGTCCAACTGATGAAGTGAATAAAACCAGCACGAAATTGTTTGCTGTGCATTTGTTTGATTTTCAATAATAATAATAAAGTAAAAATCACCAGATTGTTCTTGTTGTAAGATATTTCTGACATCCCAGAACATGCTGGACACACCTGGGTGAGCCTGCACATGTGTTGTGCCTGATAACAGCTTCAGTTCTGAATTTTGCATTAGGGAAGTCATCATCGTGTAACTTGATTCATCATCTCATAACTCAAATGCAAAGCTTGCCAATTTGTAAGTAGGAGGCAGGAGGTTTATTTACTTTATCTACTTACTAGTGAATGTTTTGTGGCTAGGTATCAATGCCAACTGACAATCCCAGCATGCTGGGGTGCTAACCCATCAGAAAATACATCTAAAAGAAGATCTGAAACAATGAGTAGGCCAAAAGTACAATCCTATTTGTGTTTACTCGGAAGTATGTTCCATTGAGTTCAGTGGGGCTTACTCCCAGGAAAGTGCTGTTAGGATTGCAGCCAAAGGCTGTAATCCTAAAACTCACTTAGGCTGGCATAAGCCCTAGCTGGCTGGGGGTGTCACAAAAGTGTTGTAAGGTACTTCTGCACCACACCTGGGGGAGGGTTATGCCAGTGCACAGACAGGCACTTGCCTCCATACCTAACTGCAGGAATGGAAAGACCATTGAGTTGTGCTGGCCTAGGTTAGGATTGGACCCTCAGGGCTCATTCCTATCCAGATTTCCAGCGCTGATGCTGCTATGCCAATGGGATGTGTATGCTGCATTTTGCAGTGGTGGGACAGTCATGGAAGCTTCCTCAGGATAAAGGAATGTCAATTCCCTTTTTCAAGTTGCTTTCTTGTTGATTTGGAGCTGGAAAGTTGCATAGGATTTGCCCCTTAGGCTGGGATTAAGCTGGTACTGAAATCAATGGGACTTCTGGATAGACATGAAAAGGATCGTGCACATGAGTGCCAGTTTGTGGATGAAGTACAGTACTTAAAATTTGGCTAACTAGTTGCCTGATGTAAGCTGTGGCCAGTGGAATGCACTTGCATTTAATCATGACATTTGTCGCTTGTGGTGTCGTGTCCCTCATGTCCCTTCTATGTACGCCTTATGCACACACACAGACACAAAGAATAATACCAGAATGGAGCAATGAAAGCAAAATTGAAACAGAACAAAAAGCCCACGTATGAGAGATTTCAATCTTACATCCTTCACATTTCATCCTAGTAAATCCAGCAGGGCTTGCCTGGTAACTAATAGCACAACTTTCTCCATCACTGGATGGAAGTTCCACACTCAGATTTCACAGGGAAAAAATATCTCCACTGTTAAGACCGGGACAAGAATTATGGAAGTGTGCCCAGATTGCTGGTTGCTAGGCAAATTTTACATCACTAAATTTATATTAGTGCTGATTAGATTTCAAACAAATGTTTGTTTGGAAGTCAAATGAACGTTCAGTGCCTGTGGTTCTCCAGAGTTATTCTTGGGTTAGCTGGAACTGATACAGATTAAATCACAGTGGAAACAAACAAAAGCAATTGTGGAGGAACATGCTGAAATTGCACTGGCAAATTCTGTGAGTCAAGGGCTGTCTGTTTTTGGACCGTGTGCGGTGACACAGCTAACAACCAACAGGACACGATGACTGCAGGATCATTCAGCAGTGACTCTTTTGTGAATGTTAGAAGAAGGAATTTCTTAGAGGCAAATCTCTTTCAGCTTCAGTTTTTCAAGCGCAGCCTTCCTCAAAACTAGGTGTCAGCAACCTTTCAGCTGTGTAGTGCCAAACTAATGTTACAATATTATTCCCAGTGGTGGGCAGATGCCGGTTCAGGCCTACTCGGGCCATGTTAAGAGCCGCGGGGACTGGTTCGCCAGCAGCGCCAGATCTCCTGAAGCGGGGCTTCAAGAGATGCAGTGCGCTAGCGTCCAACCGGATGCTAGTGCACTGTGTCGCCCGAAGCCGCGCTTCAGGAGATGCGCCTGCGTCCAGCTTGACGCAGGCGCACTGAGTCTCCCTCCAGGAGACACACTGCGCATGCTCTAAGCCTGGCGCATGTGCAGTGAGGGCCTGCCCCTTGCCCAGCCCCCTGACCCCAGCTCCGCCCCCTGACCCCGGGCCCACCCCCCAACTTCCGGCGAACCGAATCTTGGGGCTTGGTGGGCCCATCACTGATTATTCCGTGTGCTGACAAGATTCTAAAGTTATACAGTATATGCATATTCACAGATCACATCCAGGGGCCTTTCTGTCCTCTGTGCCTGTGCTGCTGTGGGAGCTGGAGGTGCTGAAGAACATGTTGTCCATGAGGTTTCCTTTCTGGAACCCCACTGGACAAAAGAAATCCATGAATTAAAAAACAATGGGAAAATAAATTTAAAGACCCACTTCCAGGTTTCTTGTTACTCCATTGCTCTTAATGGAACATGTTCACACCTCGATATCTATAGGATTAGGATTGATTTTGTGACTCCCTGCTGATACTAAAAATGTGTTAAGTAAAAGCTGTTTTTAAAAAAATTACAAAGTGTGTTCCTTTAGAACTAGTTGAAAACAGCTTTTCTTACTGTTGTACCTGCAGTCAGAAATTAGAAATGCAAAAAAACCACCTGCCTTTGCCTGGCTTAGCTGAAGAATGGAATGATTGCTTGCATGACTGACTCTCCATAACAAAACAAAAAAGCAGATTTAAAAATTGTTGTTTTAAAGAGATGCCTTTTTCCCCTTCTCCAAGGATCAGCACATTTCTTCTCCTGAGCAGTACCATTCATCTATATATATCTAAAAGAGATAAAGTCACTGACTCACTGACTCACTGACTGACTGACTGTTCACCGCCCTGCCAATAGCGTGAAGCGTGAAATTTGAAGCATGAAATTTGGGGTGGGTGTTCCTTCTGTGACGGAGGGGTGCACTAAGAACCGATTTTTGGAAATTCCAACCGGGGTGAAAAGGGGTGAAGGGGGTGAAAAGGGGCGCAACGCGTTTTCTTCCTTATACTTTGCATTGGAGAATTGATGACTCATCAACATTCCGCCCCAACTGCTGGGCCTGAAGCATGGAATTCTGGGAGGGATCCTTCTGTCACCTGAACACCCACCAAGAACCATCTGGAGAAATTTGACCCTTCAGGGGCTGAAAAGGGGGCAACGTGTTTTTGTCCTATACTTAACATGGGAGACTGACCAACATCCAGCCAATTTGGTCCTCGGTGCCCAGTGCACTGGGAGGGTGTTGTTCAGAGGAAGAGGTTGCACTGGCAAGGATTCTGCGCATGGGGGAAGTTGCGCATGGGAGAAGTTGCGCATGGGGAAAGTTGCACATGGAAGGAAGTTGCGCATGGGGAATGATGCGCATGGGAGAAGTTGCACATGGGGGAGTTGCGCATGGGGGAAGTTGCACATGGGGTAAGTTGCGCATGGGGGAGTTGCGCATGAGGGGTGATGCACATGGGGGGATGATGCGCATGGGGGAAAGTTGCGCATGGGGGAGTTGCGCATGGGGGAAGTTACGCATGGGGAAAGTTGCACATGGGGAAGTTGCGCATGGGGGATGATGCACATGGGGGACTGATGCAGAGGGGTGATGTTGCATATGAGATGATGCACATGGGGGACTGATGAGCATGGGGGACTGATGCGCATGAGGGGATGATATGGGGGAAGTTGCGCACTGAGGGAAGTTGCGCATGGGGGCAAGTTGTGCATGGAGGAAAGTTGCTCATGGGGGGAAGTTGCGCATGGCTGGTTGATGCACCTTGGGGGGATGAAATATGGGGAAATGTTACTCCAGCAACATGGGTATGCTTTTCGCTAGTGTTTAATAAAAGGCTTGTTTAAAAAATTAAGTGTATAGCACAGTTGGACCAGTAGTCTCCCAATCTACATCTCAGACAGGTGATCCGGAGTAATTGCATTGCTGATGGTACTGAAAGCCTCTGAGATGTCTGGGATAATTAACAGGATCACAACTCTCTTGTCTTTTGCCCAGTAATAAGTCTCCAATCCTAACCTCCAGTTAGACTGGCATAAGTCCTGTGCTGATCTAGGGTTGTCATAAAAGTGCCATAAGGTACTTCTGCTCCACTTGAGGGGGGGAGTTAGACCAGTGCACAGACATGTGCCAACCTCCCCACACCACCAGGGGAAGAAATGCCGGCTGAGTTAGGCCTACCAAAAGTGATTAGGATTGCACCCTAAGTAATTCACCAAGGTGTCCAAAGCTATTTCAAGTATCTTATTTTTAAGTACAAAAATAAGCCTGGAAGGTGGATTGAAATGGATGTTGGAGAAAATGTTCCCAGGACCTTGGAACACATTGAAGTTGGGCATGATGAAGGATGAGGCCAATAGTCAAAATTCTGACACCCACATTCACATTTTGAACAGGGCTTCCTTATTGGTTTCCCCCAAGCTGCAGCAGGTAAAACTTGAAAACTGCCAAATAAGCCAGAATGCCCTGATTCAGTCTTAATGGTCTCCAGATGTCTAGTGGCAAACCCCAGTTTTACCAAGAATGTAGCCAGGGGAGGGAATTAGTCCATGTGGACCCTGACCTCCTGCCTTCTGTACAAGCCCTGCCATTACACACCATCCATTTCTTTCATGGAACAACAGCCCAACTCAATCTGGCTGTGGGGCAGGGGGTACATTCCTGCCATTTCTCAATTAATTGAAAACAGCAGTCGGCAACCACCAGAGGGCATGGGAAATTGAGATGAGGTCGAGATTTGGTTGAGAAGGTCAGAAAGCAAATGGTGTCTAGAAGTGTGTATCTCTGAGTTAAGGGGTTTGGGTTCTTCTAAGCATCAAACCCATACAGCAGACTGGAGTCAATGCAATTCACCAAGGAGGTGAATTGCATGCAACCACCAGGAGGCACTGCAATTCACGCCACTCAAAACCCACACCTGCTTGTGGGTTCCCCCCCCCCCTTCAATCTGCAGTTTAAATGCAGAGACACACCAACATGGCTTCCTGTACCTCTTTCTGTAACGTGCGCTAAAGCTCTTACACAGAAGTATCGAAAACAGCTGAGGAGAGTTCTGGCCCAGATATGGTGAATCTATCCTCAAATTATACTAATAAAATGAGACAAGAAAGGGATTGAATCATGTGTGGATGAGAAAGAGGACATTAAGCCTTTATGTGCAGAGGAAGAAAGTTTAATGGTAGTCAAAGTTAAGGGTGGTTGTGACTATATACATTGATTTTCTTTATGCACATAGAGATGGGCACATACAAGTGCGGAATGGGAAACACATCTGTTTTTAGTAACAGCTGTTGTTTTTAGTATCTCTGCACATCACACCAATGGAAAGTGGTCATTGTGGACAGAGTTGTAAATGGAGGCTGTGTCTAAAAACAGATGTGGGATCCTCCCACATGGAGGAAATCAGGAAATAAACTGCAAGTGTAGTGCAGAGCCATCTTAAATCTTCACTGACCAAATGCTGTTTGGGCTTTCTTGGTATAAGGGTTATATTGCCTTAAAAAGAACTTTTAAAAATGTTTCCTCTTCACTTTTCTCCTGATAGTCTACGAAAACTGTCTTCCTAATTTAGCAGAATTGACAACTTTCACTATACAAGTATAAACTAATATCAGCATCTTTTCCACTTTTTTTCAAATTAAAAAGTCCCTTTTGGCAAAAAAAAATCCTGCTTGCCATGGTAATGGCAGGCAGGCAGTCAATCAACTTTTCTCTTTGGAGCTTAGAAGAGCTTTGTTTCAGTTGGGAGGCAAGTCCCTTCCTTCCCCCTACAGCAACAAATGCAAAGAATGCAAAGTGATAATTACTTCCCAATAGCTTTGAATTATTTTGCATCCTGCAGTGGAAAGGGAGGGCCGGCCTCCCACCTGAAACAAAGTTTTTCTAAGCTCCAGAGAGGGAGGTTGAACGACAGCCTGTCTGTCATGCTACCATGGCAAGTGGCAAGCATATCTTTAAACAGCTGCTTAGGGTGCAATCCTAACCTACAGCCCAATCCAGAGCAACTAATCTGTCCACATAAGAGCACTTAGGTTGCCCTATCTAACACTAGGTTGGAGCAACTGCAAGATGCTCCAGCCCAGTTACTCTGAAGGAGGCTTAGGGCAGAGCAAGGCAAGATAGGGTGCCCTAAGAGAGGTGGACCTGCTCTGCCCTAACTGGGACAGCCTAAGCAGCTCAGGAGAGGCAAGTTGAGGGCATGTTTAGCATTGCCTAGGGCAGAGCAGTTACTCTGTATCCAAAGCCTGTTTCCAAGGCAGAAATGCCCTCTTCCAGCCCTCAGAGTTATACCACCTCAGGAGCAGGTATAGTAATGAGTAGACCCATAGGGGTCCATGATAAGGCCTGAGTAAGAATGGCAGTGCTGACCAAAAATCTGAGTTCTTGGCCAGCCTAGCTGCAACCCCTTCCTCTCAGCCTCAGGATATGGAACAAACTACAGCTGCCCACAAACCTCAGGATACAGCAGGCCACTCCAAGAAGCCCCTTGTATTCACTGTAGAATGTACTGGCATCTCATCAGGAACTCCTTATAAGGCAGGCACCCAGTGGCGTCACCAGACTGGTGCGGCTGGTGTGGGCTGCATTGGGTGATGCGCTCCGTATGGGGTGATGTGCCGGAGGAGTTTGACTGTCCTTTGGCAGGCCCCGGGTGTCAGCACCCCCATTCAGGCCTGCTCCAAGGCGGAGCAGCAGCCAGAAGCTGCCACTTGTCTGAGGATATGGCCTGAACGGCCATCTGAGGTGCACTGCGCAGAAACACACTGAGCATGCCGAACACCTTCAGAGGAGACTTCCTTAGAGCAGAGAAAGTCCGCGCCTCTGCACAGCCATTCGGCCTCACTCAGGAGGCGGAGCGGCAGCCGAATGGCTTCAGAAAGAGTACTGCACAGGCACCAACTCTGATGCCTGCAGTCTCCCCCGAAGCCAAAAGGCTTCAGAAAAGTACTGTGCAGGTGTCAGAGATGGTGCCTGCGCAGTACTCTTTCTGAAGCCAACTGGCTTCAGAAACAACTGCGCAGGCGCCAACTTTGGTGACTGCGCAGTCCAGGTAGGGGGGGCGCGCATCCCAGGGATGACGCACAGACTTCCGCACCAGGTGATGTGCAGAGTCATGTCACCACTGTAGGCACCACAGCTGTTCCTTGTTCAGTGTGATCTGAGGGGTGTCTCCTCAGGAGCAAGTCTTCCCCTTGTGTCAATTACTTAGCATGCTCTGGAGCAGTTAGGGCAGCCCAGGCTTCCTGACTCTCTGGATTCAGCATAACTTTCTGCTCTGGATACAGAATAGTTAGGAGAGTGCAGTTAGGTCAGAGCAGGCTGAATTTGCTCTGGATTGCAGCCCTAGGCTGACACAACTCATTGGTATTCACATTCCCACAGTGGCGGAGGGAGGCAAACACATGTCTGAGCACTGGCCTAAACCTCCCCCAGGAGTGGTGCAGATGTATCTTAAAGCACTTCTCTCTCTCTCTCTCTCTCTCTCTCTCTCTCTCTCTCTCTCTCAGTGTCAGAAACAGCAATTTTTTATTGATTGTGATGCCTAGACAGCAAATTTGGTCAGCCCCCTCTAACCACTTACGCTATACATGCTTTATAACAGAACATATGTAATATTGTGAAATACAGCTTCTGGATTTGTATGCACATGTATAAGACAGAGAGAAGGAGGGAGGGATGGAGGGAGGAAGATATTACATCAGAGTTACCATAGGAAGCAAATTGTTTTAAATGATTAGCTTACTGAGATTTTTTCCCATTTAAACATTAACAGGAGCAGTAAATTAAATACAATGTTCCTTTCTAGAGTTCATTATATTCCCAGGACTAATTCTAACACTGGCAAGATGTGTGTGTGTGTGTGTGTGTGTGTGTGTGTGTGTGTGTGTGTGTGTGTGTCAGAGAGTATTTGAAAGTATGTGCATGTGTGTCCACCTATTTTGTGTAAATTTACTGGAATGTAATCTTTCTGTGGGCTGCAGTGGCGCAGTAGTTAAAGGCATTGTGCCTATTGACCTGAAGATCAGCAGGTCAGCAGTTCAAGACATGAGTTCTGCAATATGGAATAAGCTCCCATCCCTTGCCCAGTACTGCCTACCTAGCAATTCAAAAGCATGCAAATGCAAGTAAATAAATAGGTACCACTTCATTGGGAAGGTTTGGCGTTTAGTCATGCTAGCCACATGACCATAGAGGCATCTTTGGACAATGCTGAGTCTTCGGCACCACACCGCAGAGTTGGTCACAACCACAGCCCCAGAGTTGGTCACAACCACCAGGGCAACCTGCAGGGGACACCTTCACCTTCAATCTTTCTGTAATCCATGGACTTCAGTGGTGGGTCCAGGGCTGTTCTTCTTTTTGGCCCGCCGCTAGTGATCTGGTTGCTAGCAGCAGGCCAAAAACCCGGGCGGACTGGTTCGCCCAGGCGAGCCCACCACTGCGCCTGCGTCAGCATTGACACAAGCGCAGTCGCGTCCTGAAGAGGATGCAACTGCGCCTGCATCGAGCTTGACACAAGCACAATTGTGTCCTCTTTAGGACGCAACTGCGCCTGTGCCAACCTTGGCGCACGCACAGTGCGCCAGGGTTGGGGCCCACCCCCCGCCCCGCCCACCCACAGCCAGAGAGGAGCACAGAGCAGCGCAGCCTCCCCAGCCTCCCCCCTGGCCCCAGCCCCTGACCTCGGCCCAGTCCCCTGACCCCAGCCCAGCCCACCCACTTCCGGCAAACAGGTTGTTGGACCAGGCTGGGCCCACCTCTGATGGACTTATGAACTTTTGAGTTTTGAAGAAAGTGTATAATCTTCTGAATTTTAGAAAAGGTGTAGGAAAGTGGGCACAAGGGCATACTGGAAGAGAGGGTCTTGTTTCCTTACTCCCTATGCAACTAAGACCCCTCAGAAACTCCTGCCCTGAGCTATACTGCTGTACGGTGATACTTAGATAATAGTCAAAATGGTAGAACTTAGTTAATAGTCAAAATGCTGCTCACCAGTCCATGTAATCTGGAGAGCTAATGAGGGCCTAACTAACTTTATATTACTGTTTCTTTTTGTTTGGTTCCCTGGCATGAGCCACTTCTAAGATAGATTATATAGGAAGAAAATGTTCTTCCTCTCTCAGTGCACTATCGGCGATCAGCGGGCTATTTCAATGAAACTGCTGGATGGAAGATTTAGCACTGACACAAGAAACTGATATATCATACAGAATACAATCCTGACTTGTGCTGGAACAGGGAGGCTGGCTCAGCCTTCAATGAATCTAGCAGAAGAATTGGGGCGGCTGCTGCGCTACCATGGGAAGGGGAGGCTTTGGAACAAAAGTGGATTTTCTTAACTCAAACTTTCCCATGTTACTGATGGCTCTGAGAGCCAGTGAGATGTAATTGTGATACTATATGGCACTAATAAGGTGTTAATATGAATCATCTGTCAGTACATGCATCATATATAGTACATACATCATAAAAGATACCCCATGCTAACTGGGTATACAGACAATTCTAAGTGGTGTTCTTCTATTTAGCAGGGAAAGAATAACCATTCCTCTTTGCCTCAATGCAGTTTCTCTAACCAATAAGGGACACAATTTTAATTTTTTTAAAATTTGATTTTGTTGTTGCGTGGTGGGGAGGGGGCAACAAAATCTTCTTCAATTCTAGATAGAAAATAGGTGCTTTAGTGATGCTACTAGCAGAGCAAATGGTGCTCGCTCCTCAGAACTGCTGAGGAGGAAGCGGGTCTTTCCTTAATTTAATTTTTTAAAAATATCCGGGGATGACATCACTTCTGTTTGTGATATCACTTCTGGTGCAACGTTTTGAGCTTTGCACTGGACTATATGATCATTAGCTACACCACTGGCTGCACATCTCTAGGTAGATCAGATTTTTCTCATGGTTTGTTTGCAAAACTCTGGGCCAGTAGAAGTCACTTGCCCAGGCCCGAAGAAATTCTCAGGACTGAGCTCAGAGTGCATCATTTGTCTGTGGAGCTCATTGCCACGATATGGTGACAGTCATGAGTTTGAATGACCCATGAATGTTTTTTATATTTTTTTAGTTTTGTATATATTGTGTGTTTTATATATTAGATATTAGAAACCCAATCCTTTGCAAGTTTAGGGGTGGCTGGGGCTCAGCCCAAGACCATGGAAAACTTTCCCCTTTACTGCAGAAAGGGGGAAGAAAGAAACCCCAATGGGTCTACTTGGACCTATGCCTCCTGATGAAATGCTGCAGATCCATGCAAAAAGGAGCAGCCTGGAGCTAGGATAGGATAGGATATAGCTGCCAGGTCCTGGCACCCCCTCTCAAAACCCAACTACACCTGGGAACGGCATCAACCTGTCTTTTCCCCACCCCAGAACATCTCCCTCCCACATTCTCCCTGTTCTTCCCATATTTGGCCCTCCCTCAATCCCTGTGCTGGCCAAGCTTGGCCAGCACAAGCTTACTGTTCCCTGTTCTGTACCCAGAATCCAGTGTATGTTTATGCACTAGCCTAACTGCACTTATGTTTGTGCAAATGTGCTTTTAGAGCACTTTTGAAACAAAGTTGGGAATTATGCCAGCACAACTCCACTTTCAGATTGTGTCATTGGATACTTTAAAAAAAAAACATTTTGTAAGCCACCTAGAAATTTTTAAAATAAATAAATAATAATGCAACCATTCTTTGAGGTAGTAACTTTTTCCTTGTTTGGTCCTTTGTGCACAATATCTTAAGCCAAATAGGATAGAGAATCTTCTGAATTAAGACATCTTTTCCAGATTCCCTTGTGAATTGCATTGTACTTTGAGAGACATCAAGGCATTCACCTTAAGTAATTCAGCCTTACTGGTCAGCACAAAACATGCCTCGATAGTAAAGTAATCAGCTAAAAAGGAGGCTTGTAAGAACTGTTAGTTTCCCCAGAGAACTGTGTTTTCTCTTACTGCTCCTCCAGTTTTGTCTATTATGTGTAGAATTAGTACAATATATTGGAAATGACTGATTGCACTTATATAAAGTGCGACGCCCCATATACAGCTCCAAAAAGATTTTTGTCCCATCTCTTAAACAACTCAATCTTACCCAGGTCTTGCGCCAGCAGAGTTTGTGTCAGCACTAGTGAAAGCCCCAGGCCATGAGTGCAGCAGCCATTGCAATGGAGCACAGGCCACAGCCACAAGCACAAATTGCCAGTCGCCCCAGGCATGTGCCAACAACAACTAGAGTCCCTGCCAGAGCAGGTAAGTCAGCGAAGGGGGAATTCCAGGAGAGGATTTAAGAAGGGATCAGGACCACAGAGGACATGTTGGGTAGATATTGAGTTCCAATATCCTATCTCTCAACTGGGCTGGACGTGCCCCCTAAAGTCCATCTGAACTTATGCCTGCCAAAGAGGTGGCATAGGTCCATGTAGGCTCATTGAAACAATGCAGTGGCCAAGTAGGTGAGAAAAAGTTTATTAACTACATGTCCACTGCTATCTGGATCCCAGCTGGTCCATGGGATGCCACAAGGCCACACTAAAGGCTGGACCTGCATGGAATAGGGCAATAACTCACTATGCAATATCAAATTTTTTAAAGAAAATGTTCCTTTCTATTTAATAAGATAAATAAACTACTTATAAAACCTCATTATCTGTGGTGGTTGCATTCAAAATCAAACAAAAAACATGTAATCCAATGTACTTTCCAGTAATCTGATTTAAGATTGGTTACAACTGTAATTATGTTTTCTTTTGTCTGGATTTTATCATATTTTATAGCCAGAAGGATGAGTAGTGTGCATTTGTCCTGATATGTTTTCAGGCCTTTAGTTCTAAGCAAATCCCCAGCCTTTCTTAAATCTCCTTGGGGTATTGCTGTAACCACATGCAGGACTAGGAGGGAATTTCCAGCCAAAATCTGTTATAGCCCCAAACCAAATGAATCCACTCTTTTTGAGGATTTAAGCTAGAGTTTGCCACAGAGTGACAGGATGGTATGACTCAAATTATAATGTATTTCTCATCCTTGTAACCCACTTTTAATCCCTTTTAAAGATTAATCCTTTTGAATCCATGCTGCCTATTCACCCTGGATCCTTTTTATAGGATCCAACACATTCCAAGGGTGATGTTTATGGATGGAAGCCATTCT
The DNA here is from genome assembly GCA_030015325.1 of Cryptoblepharus egeriae. Lineage (NCBI taxonomy): Eukaryota > Metazoa > Chordata > Lepidosauria > Squamata > Scincidae > Cryptoblepharus > Cryptoblepharus egeriae. The sequence continues at coordinate 60,516,933 of JAREYC010000001.1, read as the reverse complement.
GGGAAATGCCACCAGGAATAAACCTACTTAGAGCAGCCTGTTATTACTGTATAATATGAGCTCCAGAATTAGTACATTTTCTATGTAGTACACTCAGTAAACATACAAAGTTTGAGAATGTTTTGGTGCATCAACAAACTGGGGGAGTAACATTTGACATACAACCTAAGGCACCAAGAGGTCTTGGGTTCTATCAAGATAAATTTAACAGCCACCTGTCATCCCACTTAGATCTATTCTGAACTTTTAAAATCAGCAGGAACCACCTCATTTTATTTAGTCGTTTGGTTTTTGTCCTTCATTCTGGCTTTATAGGAAGAGCATTTGCCAGAGCATTAAAAATGAATGACCATTTGAAAACTTCTGCCTGCGTGTCAAGCAGCAATGTCATCACTGATTGAGAGATATGAACTACCCGGGTATCAGAACTCAGGGAATCAATGCCCATTTAAAAAGCATTTGTCACTAATTAAACAATTTACAGTGTTTGCATGGAAGTGAGGTAGGCATGTTTTCAGTTATTTAATTCTGATAAAGCTGGATTTATTGGGAAGTTCCAGGGATCCTGCAGTCGATAAGCCACTAGCAGACGGTGTTGAAATGCTCTTTCTTGGACCAATGGTGCTGAAAATTATCTTGAAAACAGCAGTTAGTTGGGTTTTGAGGCCCCATTATTAGGAAAAATTTGATCATATTGTAGTGGTGGGCTTCAGGGGGTTCTCACAGGTTCTATAGAACCCTTTGCTAATGAGTGCCTGGTTCTGAGAACCGGTTACTAATGGGTCAGAGAGCCTGTTGTTAATTTAGGTTATTAGGACATAGAACCTGTTGTTAATTTATCTGAATCCCACCACTGATCATATGTCCTCAGTGCTTAATGAAAGGATTATAAACCACTTTAGTTGAATATTCAGGGAATGAAGGAAAATATCATAAGCCAACTGCATATCATAAGCCAACAAGATATCATAAGCCGACAAGACTAGGCCTTTCATATTTATTAACTGTAAATGGATTAGTGCACTACTTTAACACACTCCTAAACATATTTACTCAGAAGAAAGTCTTATAGTATTCAATGGGCTTACTCCCTCGTCAGTGTGTTCAGAATTGCAGTCTCAATGTTCTTAATAATGTATTTTTATTATATGCTGTCCTTCCACTCGTGCGGGACAGCAAGGCCACTGCAGCAGCTTACAACAGACAAAAACTGGCAATTAAACAACTAAAATGACCATAAAATTAATAGATACATATGAAGTACAGTATATTTAAAAAAGCAGGTCTCCGTCAGTCTTGAAAGACTATGGTATCGTGCTCAGCGCTGCATACGCTGCATGCGAAGCACGAAAGCCTGGGTTGGATTGTTATGGAAGATAGGCTGTTACCCAAGCAGCAAATCCCCCCTCTCCACGCCAATGAATTAGTCCAATGGAAAGGCAGAGCCAATACGATTGGATCCAGCTGGCGTCGCAGAGCTGGGCTAAGGACAGGAGCTCACCCTGTCTTGTGGGGCCGACCTGGGTCTCGAACCCTGGCCTGCTGGTTAACAGGCACACAGCCACTTTAATGTCAGCAGTTAAAGAAAAACACCTCATAAGCAGAAGGCTTGTTGAAATCAAATAGTCTTTTCAGTAGTGAACCTGACCCAAATCAAGGTCCAAGATGGTGCCCCTGTGTGAAGCTTACACTCCCATTCACTTACACTGAAACTGAGCTTGTGAGGATCCAGGACTGATTGTGGAAACCATCTTAGGCTTCCCCAGTCTTAAACTGTATAGTTTCTGAGATGCATCAAGAGCTTCAAAAGACTTCCTGTGTGGTTATGGCATTACGCACCTGGGGCATTTGCCCTGTTCACTTAATGGTAGGTCCACTGCCAGGTCTTTTGCCCTCTGTTTAAAAGCCACCAAAGAAGGAGACATTTCATTCATTCTACTTCACTGAGGGCAATTTAGGTGCCACCACCAGAAAGTCCTAGCCTTATCCCCTCATTCTGACCAATTCTCCTTCACTGAACGACTAGTTGGAAAGCACAGCCAAGTACAAGCAAGTGTATGGATAGATATTTGTGGGAGGAGAGACAAGTTAACAATTGTTTTACCCTGTCTTATATTAGTATCCATATACAGTAAAATGTGTGGACAGCCCTGCTGAGAGAACTAGATACCATGAACGGCTTCTTGTATTGTCATCTTTCTTGTAATGTCAAATAGTGAGGCAACCTTTCACATGTTTGAAACTTACTATAAAATGATGAGAGGTTTAAAACTTTGCATGCCATTTTTATGAACTTTGGAAGATTTGAGTGATTTGCTAAGTGTGGGACAACCAGAGTGGGCTGAGGACATTCCAGTCCAGTATACAAGACTAGACTCTAGCTCCATGTAAAGAAGGAGCACTGTGGAGCCTTGGAGACTAACTGTGACTGTAATTTTTTTAAGCACTTAGCCTCAAGGATGCTATTTAAAGATATTGGGGTAGGGGAACATTGGGGTGGGGAAACATTGCCATAGTTTCAGGTAATATTTCCATCAGGCTTGAAAGACTATGATATTTGACGCTGCATGCGAAACACAAAGGCCTGGGTGGATTTGATATGGAGGATAGGCTGTTACCCAAGCAGCAAATCCCCCCTCTCCACACCACTGAATTAGTCCAATGGAAAGGCAGAGCCAATACGATTGGATCCAGCTGCGTTGCAGAGCTGGGCTAAGGACAGGAGCTCACCCTGTCTTGTGGGGACCCAGGTCTTGAACCCTGGCCTTCTGGTTAACAGGCACAGTGTCTTAACCACTTAACAAAATATAAAAATATAACATGCCTCATTTATAAAATAGTCCAAGCTGACTGAAAATATGCAAATCATAGAAATAAAATCTAATAAAACATGAATTGTATTATATAATGTGCAATAAACAATGTACAAAGAACAAAATATGATGCAGGATGACCATATAGAGGACAAAGTGCCTCTACCTTTATCTATTGCAAAGAAGAAGGAATCTAGGCAGGTGCAACTCAGTTTAGAAGGAATTAAAAAGCAACACCTTCCTATATTCCCTATTCTATGCAGTGGTTAAAAGTAGAGGCTCTCTGTCCTCCATTCTATATGGTCACTCTGAATGCGAGCAGCTTCCAATATGTGATTCAAATGTTTTCTTTCTTTCTTTCTTTCTTTCTTTCTTTCTTTCTTTCTTTCTTTCTTTCTTTCTTTCTTTCTTTCTTTCTTTCTTTCTTCCTTTCTTTCTTCCTTTCTTTCTTTCTTTGAGGAACAAGCTTTAATTAATTAATGTATTGATCTTTATCCCCCTTTTCTTCCAAGTGAACTCAGAGTGGCTTAGAAAAATATCAAAAATACAATAAAAATGAAACTACAAAAGGCCAAAATAAATGGTGAAAACATAAATACTAAAAATATAAAAGCATTAAAAACACCCAGCAGATGATAGAGCATATAAAATACCATAATATATGAAAACAAAGCATGCTTGGAACCTTTGTTTTATATCTTGAGTCCCTCCCTTACCCCAAGCCTCGTTATTTTAAATAGTTGACTTTATTATTGCAGTTCTTACCCTACAATCCAGAGTAACTACGGGAGCACGTAAGAGACATTACGTGCACCCGTAGTTACTGCACTACCTAGTGAAAACCTGTGGGAAATTCATATTGAAATCCAGAGCAAATTGTTCTTACACCGGAGCAAGGACTCCCCGTAGTTACTGTGGATTGCACCCTTAGTAGTATATGAGGTACCAGTGGCTGCTACTGTGGGCTGATGTCCCTCACTGTGGGCAATTGGTGCTATATCCCTCTTCCTGCATGTAAGGCATCCACGTTCTTGCCTTTACCTATGGAATGAATTTGATATTTCAAGCAGTGCTTGTGCCAAGATATGGGAAATGTGCATGGTTTCTTGCTCCCGCCCGTCCTGCCACACCAGCAAGAGGAGGTTACTCTGGCAGGAAGACCTGTCAGGACTAGAAATATTTGTTAAAGGATCTGCACAAAAGGCCAGTCAATTATTAATACGCATTCCTACCCATAGCCAGATGGGGCCGGAAGCACATTTATCAGGTGGATTTGAACACAATGGAGGATCTTGGGGGTGAAAGGCTCAGTGTGGGCACCCTAGAGACTGTATAATTGTTGCTTTCCCAATGGACAATTCCCTCCTAAGGCAGAAGCACTGAATGGAGGCCTTGTCTCCGTGAAATATCTCTGGCTTTGCAGCCATCAGGCATTGTCCTGGGTCTGATATTTGCTGGCAGCCTCTGCTGTGTGACACGTTTTCACTTGTCAAGGAACAAGGGACCATGCTATAAAACCAGAGCAGTGGGTGTTTCACGCTTTGCCCTGCAATCAGCCATGATGCATTCACTGGCCAAGCAACTTGGCTCCTCTGAGGATCTGTGAGGCCAGGAGGGGTAATCCATTTTAAATCAAATGAACACAATGCAGCACAACTGGTTGGTGGGCAAGCCCGAAAGAAAAACTGCTTGCTACTTTTGGAAAATAGTAGCATGGACTCACTGCTGTGTTATAAATTGTTGATGCCTGGAAAACACCAGGATTTCTAGGGCCATCTCTGCATTAGTTGCATATTAGTTGCATATCAGCAAAATGGCAAACCTCTATCAGAGGTGTACCACTTCAGATTGTCATGCAGTTGAATGCTCTTCTGTATAAAGGCATTCCTGTCATATGAACTGCCAGAGGCACCAGGATTGGTGACTCTTGTCTTGGGTGTTCCCTGAGATACAGGACAAAATGGACCTTTGCCATGATCCACTTCAGTGGTGGGCTCCAGCAGGTTCGCACCTACTGTATAGAACCAGTTGTTTAACAAGAGATAGGACATATAAAGTTTAAAAATAGCCATTTAAAAGTGGTTGCCGGATGGGCATAGAACCAGTTGTTAATTTCTTTTAATCCCATCACTGATCCACTTGGATTCTTCTTATAGCTGCTGCATCCATATTTCTTCACAGTTCCATCCCAAGATATCAGACCAGTTTTGGACAGAAACACCTTTTACAAATTTATCTCATTGAAGTGCATGTGCTGCAGAAATCTTTGTTGTTGTCAAGTCATGTCCAACTCTTTGTGACCCTGTGGACTGCAGCACTTCAGGCCACTCTATCCTCCAGTGGCTTCCGAAATTTATCCAAACTAGCAAAATGTTTGTAGTTTCTATATAATTTCATTTTTTCTGTTTTCAACTACTGTATTACAGCTGTATCTATATCTATAATCTATGATATATCTATATCTATACGTGGAGCAATGAACAGAAACTAGCAAACTGTGGAACTCTTGAGGTCAACTATTCTGCCTTCCTCCCTGCCTTGTCAGCCCCACAAGGCATCCGAATACGGACTTGCCTTTTTTATGCCATTATTCAATTTTTAGTACCCATATAGGTTCTAGCAGCTTCCCCTGGGATACACTTGGGAACCACATTTGTACTGTATTACAACTCCTGAGCCCAATCTCAGGCATGTATTCTCAGAAATGTTCCATTATAATCAATTGGGTTTACTCCTAGGAAAACATGGTTAGCATTGCATTTTATGTAACTACATTTTCTAAATTCAATATTTGAAAAAAAACCCACAAGATATAGACTGATTCCTGGTTTTTAAAATTCACATATTTATTTCAAATATTTATTCAAATTCAAATATTTATTTATGATGGTGCAGAAAAGGGTTGGCCACATGCTCAAGGGATTGGAACATTTGCCCTGCAAGGAAAGCCTTAAGCACTTGGGTTTTTATGGTAGAAAAAGACATTTTAAAGATTTCTGAATTTACACATGAAGTTCAGAAGATAGCTAGACCGCTGTTTCTCTTTTTACTACAACTGAATCTATACCAGTTGACGGCAGGAGAGTCAGAACATGGCGAAGAACGTGTAAGGAATTTTTGAAATTCACTGATGCAAGATGTGGTGTTAGCTGCCTAGCTTAAACCATTTTGTAGAGATGATGAGACAAATTCAGGAGGTCTATCAACAGTTATTAGCCAAGATGGTGAAAAGGATCTTCTGTGTTCAGTGACTCAGATCCTCACTCCAGAAGCTCATGCTCCCATGTGAAGCAGTTTGGTTACCACTGTTTGGTTACCACAGAGGATACTGTTCCATAGTGGAGAAGTTGCTCCTAAGTATCACAACTGCTGTGCCTGCCACAGATCCCAAGGTCCATCGCCAGTGGGGCAGGGAGAGTCACCACACGACATGGTGAACCATGATTACATGGACCATAATTTGGCTCAGTACAAGGCAGCTTGATATGATTAGTGGGGCAGTAGGACGGTGTACAAGCCCCTCAGTATATATAAGCATGGCAGTAGGGTCCCAGGCAATTGCATCAACTCTGGCAGGCATATGCTGAGCATATTGTATGTGTCATGTCCCATGTTCTAGGATTTGACAAGAGAATCCAAGCATGCCAACTTCTCCTTTGGATTGACAGTTGAGTGAGCCATGCTGTGTGCCAACCACACTGTCTTGTTAGGCAGTTTTGGTTTTTTGGCAGCTTGATCCTGGTGGAAGTTGAACAAGTGACTTTAGCTGAAAAAGCTTTCTCTGTGGTTTTGCTCACTTTTCCAGGGGTGAGTGGCTCTTTTTCCTGCAGCCCAACAGGGGTAAGTGCTCAGGGGCCATTCTGATTACCACAACACTAGGCCAGTTGAGGCACTTCAGTTCATTTGCCAGGCACTGCACCATCTTATAAGTGCACATGGAGACATTGGCACAATGTGGAGCAAAGTCCTCTAGGCCTGTGGTCATACTCTGGGAGTTAAAATTGACTAGACAGAAGCTGGGGATGCCAGGTTCTCCCCTGGATTGACCGCAGACTGAGGTATCCATTCTATGTGCCATCAACACTGTCCTGTTAGGCAGTTCTGGTTTCTTGGGCAGCTTGATCTAGCTGAAGAACTGACCTTAGCTGAAGAAGCCTTCTCCTTGGTTTTGCTCTCTTTCTAAGGGGCAACTGGTTCTGTTGTCTTCCCATCTCCTGTAGTCCAGCATGCGATAGGTATTCGGGGGGGGGGGGGTGGTCCTGTAATTACCAACCCACTTGACACTTAAGCCAGTGGGGCACTTGAGTTCCTTTGCCAGGCAGTGCACCATCACAACATTGCACTTGGAGACACTGGCATGATCAGGAGAGGACACAGAGAGGAGCCACATAATAACTTCTCCCAAGTTGACAGTCGAGGAAGACATGTTGTGGGCCATCAACACCATCCCATTAGGCAGTTCTGGTTTTGGTGGGGCAGTTTGACTCCTCTTGAAGCTGAAGAAGTCAGTTTGGCTGAAGAAGCCTTCTCTTTGGTTTGTTCTCCTTCCCAGGCTGATGTCTTCCTGTTTCATGCAGGTGTGCAGGTGTGATTGTGATGACCGTGCTGAGAAGTCAGTTGAGAGGCATGGGGCTGCTGTGGGCCACGCTTGTTTTTCGTAGGTCTTCACTGGCATGGAGACAGAGGTTTCCTGATGGTGGAGTCTTCTACCCAAAGGCTGATGCCAACACACCAGATCCTCCACAGCATCCTGAGGAAAAGAAAGAAGCAGGGTGAGAAACTGAAGCAGAGCGGAAAGAAAGCAAAGATGCCCAAGTCCCTTGGCTTGTGTTAAGTGCCCAAAGAGCTGTAGAAGCGGCTGGGTTTGGTGCTCTAGAATCAGCTGTAGCCTTGCAGGTCCTGAAGAATATTTGAGCAGAGCACCAGCCACAGCTTAGTGTAAAACTGTAACTTGGGCCTGAAACTAGATACCCAACAAGCTGCACACAGTGGTGGGCCAAAGCCGGTTCGGGCCGGATTGCCCGAACTGCTTCTTAGTTCTGACCCCCCGCCACCGATCCAGTAGCTGGGGGGGCAGAAAACCGGGTGCACCAGTTCGACTGAGATCGGCCGGCTTCAGATCAGCCTTCGCCTGCACTAAGGTTGGCGCAGGCGCAGTGCCGTCCTGAAGCCGGCCGACCCCAACTGGCTTCAGGACAGCACTGTGTGTGCACCAACCTTAGAGCATGCGCAGTGCAGGAGGCCCCCAGAACAATGAGGACCGGTTTGGCCACCACCACGCTCTCCCCACGGGGGCGGGGCTGAGAAGGAGGAGCGCAGCCCCATCGTGCTCTCCAAGCCTCTCCTGGCCGGCGGGGGAGCTGAGAGCCACATCCTATGCAGGTCTACTCAGAAATAAGTCCCAGTATAGTCAATGGGACTTACTCACAGGAAAGTGTGGAGAGGACTCTCCTGGCTGGTGGGGGGACTGAGAAGGAGGAGCGCAGCCCCATCGCACTCTCCAAGCCTCTCCTGGCCGGCGGGGGAGCTGAGAGCCACATCCTATGCAGGTCTCCTCTGAAGTAAGTCCCAGTATAGTCAATGGGACTTACTCCCAGGAAAGTGTGGAGAGGACTGCAGCCTCGGAGCCCCAGCCTATGCAGGGCTACTCTGAAGTAAGTCCCAGTATAGTCGTTGGGACTTACTCCCAGGAAAGTGTGGAGAGGACTGCAGCCTCAGAGCCCATCCTATGCAGGTCTACTCAGAAGTCAGTCCCAGTATAGTCAATGGGACTTACTCCCAGGAAAGTGTGGAGAGGACTGCAGCCTCAAAGCCCCATCCTATGCAGGTCTACTCTGAAGTAAGTAATTTTATTTTTATTTTTATTATTTTTTAAATTAAAAACCTCCCCGGACTCGCCCCCTGGCCCTGGCCCCACCCACTTCTGGAGAACCGGTTCTTGGGCCAGGCTGGGCCCATCACTGCGCAACAGGGAGGTCCGGTTACCCTGCACCCCAGAGCCTGACCTGGGTGGGCAGAGCCGCGGGTACTGGTCGGAAAAGCAGGTCCATGGCTGAGCCTGCCAGGTGTGCTGGAGCCCCTATCATCCATCCATCCATCCATCCATCCATCCATCTATCTATCTATCTATCTATCTATCTATCTATCTATCTATCTATCTACTTACCTACCTAAACCACCTACCTATATTTATCTATCTACCTATATACCTTATGTATGTATGTATGTATGTATGTATGTATGTATGTATCTATGTATCTATCTATCTATCTATCTATCTATCTATCTATCTATCTATCTATCTATCTAATGTATGTATGTATGTATGGATGGATGGATGGATGGATCTACCTACCTACTTACCTACCTACCTTTCTCCCTACCTACCACCACTGCAGGACCCCCGACCACCTGTTAGGCCCAGCTATGGATCCGCTCCCCCTGACCAGTACCCGTGGCTCTGCCCACCCAGGTCAGGCTCCAAGGCACAGGGCACTGGAGCTCCCTGCTGCCTGTGTGGCCTCATGTGGAGTGAGGAGCCTCCGGATGGGCACAGGGAGCTCAGGGGTGCTGTGTGGGCCATGCTGCCAGGACACCCCAGAGGCAGGGAGGGCAAGGAAGCCGGGCGTCCAGAGCAGGGTCCTCTGGAGAGGGCTCAGGGAGTGCCTGCCTAGCTGTGGGTCTCCCTCATGGGGGCTCAGCACACTGAGGAAGCAGAGGCTGGAGAGACAGGCAGAAAGGGCGGCCAGAGGGGGTTGGGAGCCACTGCTGGTTGCCTGAGGGGGGCCGCCTGGGAGTGCCTGGCTCTGCTCTGCTCTGCTGTGCCTGCCTGACTACTGTCAACTGCCAGGCTGAGCAGTTAAGGGTTCAGAACCTTTGCCTTGACAACCACACAACAACACCCTCAGGGGGAGGGTCTTTGTTGCGTCATCGCACTGCAGGGAGGGGGTGGGGAGAGCACTGCTGATTGGCCAGGAGGCTTCCTTAGACATTTTCTCCTCCTGGAGTCTCAAAACCCTGGCCCTGGGGCTAGATGTGGCCGTCACTGATCCCCCATCCGTCCTTCGGGCAAGCCCTATAATCAGTGATGGGATTCAAATAAATTAACAACTGGTTCTAACATCTGGCAGCCACTTTTAAATGGCTATTTTTAAACTTTATATGTCCTGTCTCTTGTTAACAACCAGTTCTATAGAGTAGGTGCGAACCTGCAGAGCAAGGCAACATAGGGTGCCCTAAGACAGGTGGACCTGCTCTGCCCTAACTGGGGCAGCCTAAGCAGCTCAGGAGAGGCAAGTTGAGGGCATGTTTAGCATTGCCTAGGGCAGAGCAGTTACTCTGAATCCAGAGCCTGTTTCCAAGGCAGAAATGCCCTCTTCCAGCCCTCAGAGTTATACCACCTCAGGAGCAGGTATAGTAATGAGTAGACCCATAGGGGTCCATGATAAGGCCTGAGTAAGAATGGTAGTGTTGACCAAAAATCTGAGTTCTTGGCCAGCCTAGCTGCAATCCCTGCCTCTGAACCTCAGGATATGGCACAACTATGGCAGCCCACTAACCTCAGGATACAGCAGGCCACTCCAAGCATCCATCTTGCACTAGAAGAACTGCAGCTGTAACTGGTTGTCAGGAACTGCTGGGCTTCCTTATAATGTAGGCACCACAGCTATTCCTTCTTCAGTGTGATCTGAGGGGGGTCTACTCAGGAGCAAGCCCTCCCCAGCTGTCACTGACTTAGCATGCTCTGGAGCAGTTAGGGCAGCCCAGGCTTCCTGACTCTCTGGATGCAGCATAACTTTCTGCTCTGGATACAGAATAGTTAGGAAAGAGGAGTTAGGGCAGAGCAGGTTGAACTTGCTCTGGATTGCGCCCTAATTCTTTTTTCTTCTGGCCCCAACACAGTATCAGAAAGACAATGTGGCCCTCCAGCCAAAAAAGTTTAGAGACCCTTGTAATAATATAGTACAGTATATGGAGAGGAATAGCTGCTTCATGTTAGCATATTTAGGGTGCAATCCTAATCATGTCTACTCAGAAGTGTATTTTGCTGCACACCTGATCCTATCACAGGTATAAACCTGTAATGATGTTCACCCCACCCACAAATAAAGTTATGAAGTTAGTGATGTGATAAGTTCCAATCAGTGCTTAGTGGTGAAGCTTAATCGGTAGAAGGAGTCCTTGGCCAAGGTTACTTCTTTTTAGCCTAGTGTATCTTTGCAAGGTTATAAGTTTCAAATAGGTTATAACTTTTCATATGTTGTCTTCAGCTTCTTAAAGGAAATGCAGGCTTTGAATATGATCATTGGCAGTGGCGTAGCTGATGATCATGTAGGCCGGTGCAAAGCTCAAAATGTTGCTCCCAAAGTGATGTCTCAATGGGAAGTGATGCCATCCCCAGGTATTTTTTTAAAAGAAAATTGAGGAAAAACCTGCTTCCTCCTCCTCAGCAGTTCACCACCATTTGCTCTGCTAGTATCAAATAAAGGCTTCCTCCACCTATTTGGCAGGTTAGAGATCACTGCAGTGTCAAAAAGCAGAAATCACCAAAAAGTTGAACCTTTGTTTTGCAGTCCTGAGGTTAAACTCAAGTAGGGATCAGAACTGCCTAAGAGGGACCCTGCACACACTTTTTCCCTGCCCCATCATCTTCCTCCCAGCTGCCTCCCAGTTGCCTCCATAACCCATTCTAGGCCTCCGTCTTCTGAACCCAAATAGCACATTCAGTTGTACGGCAGTTCTGTTGGTCAAGTGGCACCCCAGTCTGCATGGGCCTCAATTGCTGTCCGCCATGCAGATGAAGGTGTGCCTGGTATGGCTGGTTCAGGTGTCCAAACTTCTGCTTGTTTTCCCAGGAGTCCTGTGACCTATTCTCCTGTGCTGGAAAGGATCATCCCAGAATATTCAGAAATATGAATTTAAAGAGAGAACTAGGTTATTGGGAACAGGAAACAAAGAAAAAGTAGACAATGCCTAAAATGGGTTATAGTTATAAATGAAAAGAATTGAAAGAGCAAATTGTTGAAAAGTGGACCAGCAACAAGCAAGAGATACTTGTAGTAGAAGAAATAGTAGAGACAGTAGTACAGTAGTAGGACAGACAACTGTCACCAAACAGTTGAGTTTAAAGGCAGTTTTAGATAGTCCTGATATATCTTTGCCAATTTTGCCCATGTATAAATCTATGTATATTTTAAATCCGTGTGTAAAAAATCTTTGTATAAAAGGTTGGACAAAATGATTGATAAGTCATTGACTGTTAAAGATACCATGTCATGGGTGCACTGCCTCCCTTCCATACCAAGGGAGACACTGAATATCCTACTGATTGGGTTATCACCAGAGAATATCTCAGTTCAGGTTCATTGGGGATAAGAAAGATCCCTTCTTGATACCAGCACTGAACTCTCACTGAATATTGAAAGAATCCAATGTTCCTATCACATTCTTTCTCTCTCTTCCTTTGATGGGACTTTATTAGATGGAACAGAGGCTTAAAAATAACATGCCAATTCTCGCCCCCCCTCCACCCCAAAGTAAGAAGACTGGAGTTTTGTTTTTGTGGCTAAAGAGGCCTAACAACACAATCCTAACCAACTTTCCAGCATCAATGAAGCTGCAAGTGTTCCCTAATGAGGTGTCCATGATTGTCCTTCCACCAGAGCATACACTGAATGCCCCATTGGCATGTCTATCAGCATGGAATATTTAGTTAGGACTGGTCAGTAATCTGTTTAATAATATGGAAGCACTTTAAAGACCAATCCTGTGCATGACTACTCAGATGTAAATCCATTTTAAATTTAATGGGATCTACTCACAGTTGTGTGTGTTTAGGATTATAGCTTCAGAGCCCAATCCTAACGGCTTACTACCAATAGTCCACTGCCATTGGATGTCACAAATGTGCCGTAAAGCACGTTTGTGGTACACACTGCCAGTCCAGTGCCATTGGTGCATCAGCCGCTGGTCTTCTGCTGCTGGGTGGTCTTTCTGATTGCCGGGTGATGGGCCAGTGAATGTGGGCAGAGAGAGAGACAGGGAGAAGATGTTTTGTGATGGAGGTGGAGAGGAGGTGTGGTGGGAGATGGAGTTGGGTAGAAGGGGCTGGGACCAGAGGAGGTCCCACACAGAGATTGCTGAATGCCACCCTTCTCCAAAATGACTTTAGCCTATCGGCCCAAATCATTGCTCAGAAACTTCACCTGCCAACAGGTTTAAGATTTTTAAATAAACATTCTGAAGACCATTAGAGCAAAATCTCTAATAGGTTGCACATGGTTGCTCCCCCTTGTTTTTAAAGGAGTCGCTAAATATGTTAGATTCGATGGCGCTCTATTAAAATGCCACAAACCTGCATGACTTGGGCTGCAATCCTAAAGACACTTTCCTGGGAGTAAGATTTATTGAACACAATGGGGCTTACTTTTGAGTAGACATGGTTAAGATTGTGCTCTTACATGCAGAGTCTAGCTCCATCCCATTTACTCTTTTCCAAGTCTCCTGATGAAAAATCAATAACCAAATAAGGGGTTCCTGGGAGACATTTTACTTCCTTTGGTGTTCTAACCAAACTGCATCTTTAAAAAGCGACTGAGCACAAATTAACAGGAGTCAGGGGGCTTTTGAGAGAAAATGTTCATTTCTTCCAGTTAAGAACATTCGAGCCTCCATTGGATCAGGCCAAAGGGCCATCTAGTCCAGCTTCTTGTATCACACAGTGGCCCACCAGATGCCTCAGGGAGTACATATGACGCCTGCATCCAGGTGATCCCCGCCACATCCTGCATTTTGAGGTTGTCCACCTCATGCCTTGTAACCCATGCCTTGTAACCCTCATGCCTTGTAACTCATAATGGTCCTTTCCTCTAGGAATATGTTCATACCCTTCTTAAAGGCACTGAGGCTAGATGCCATCACCACATCCTATGGCAGCGTTTCTCAAAGTGGGGTTCGGGACCCCTTTGGGGGTCGCCTAAAGACCCCTGGTGCAGGGGGCCAGGTGGGAAGACCTGGCAGAAACGCTGGAGCTGCTGCAGCTGGAAGAAGCCGCTGAGAAACAGCTCAGAAGGAGCCTCTGAGCAGCTGTGAGACAATGTGGAGCCTTGGGGGCGGGGAGGATTGCAGCCTTAGAGCCCAGTTCTATGCTGGGCTAAGAGGTCTACTCAGAAGTCAGTCCCATGATAGTGAATGGGACTTACTCCCAGGAAACTGGCTGGCTCTGCTGCCTGAGATCCCAATCCTATGGAGGCCTCCTCTCACCCAGGTACTTACCTTCCCATTCCTCCCTCCCCTCCCCCTTCCCTTCCTTCCTTCCTTTCTTTCTTTCTAGTCACCCCCTTAGCTATGCCACATCTATCTATCTATCTATCTATCTATCTATCTATCTATCTATCTATCTATCTATCAGTACATATTGTTTTTATGATTAATCACTATGCTTTAATTATGTTCAATTTGTAACAATGAAAATACATTCTGCATATCAGATATTTGCATTACTATTCATAACAGTAGCAAAATTACAGTTATGAAGTAGCAACTAAAATAATTTTATGGTTGGGGGTCCCCACAACATGAGGAACTGTACTAAGAGGTCACGGTATTAGGAAGTTTGAGAACCACTGTCCTATGGCATGGAGTTACACAGACCAACTATACGCTGGGTAAGAAATATTTTCTCTTGCCTGTCCTAACTTTCCCAGCATTCAATTTTAATGGATGTCCCCTAGTTCTGGTATTATGTGAAAGGGAAAAGAGCAATAACAAGCCTATTATGAATAAGCAATAACAAGAAATAAAATATGTTTAAATTAACCACAAGAAAGCAATATATAGTGTATTTGTTTTGTCATGTCCAACATTTTTCTTGGATGTCCTACTTTTAGAAGAATCTTGTCCTCTGTTTTGATTATCGTATGGTAACCATGATCTGGCTGCACCAGGGAAGCCAGCAAGGGGCTGCTTCCGAATCTGGAAAATTCACTCCATGCTGCGCACTCCCCTTCCCTGACACTGCTGTATAAATATCACACCTTTTCCCCAATAAGGTTATCTTTCAGGGCTGACCCCCAGATCCAATTCAGATTTCCTGGGAGCAAGCTCCATAGACTATAATGGGACTTACTTCTGATAACATAAGCACAGGATGGGGGTCTCTGTGGTTTCAGCCTCTTTCGTCTCACTGCACACTGACTAGGTGTTAAAACTGTCAAGGTGCACCATCAGGTTTTGGACCGTTGACAAAAATGGCTCAAATCCCCCAATAATCCTATTATTTAGTTTTGGCTCAAATCCCCTAATAACTCTATTAACAAACTCTCGTGACACAGTTGCGGACCACTTGTGACACACCAATAGCACACTGATAGAAAACAGCTGTGGGCCAAGTTATGGGTCACATTTTGAAATGTGCCAAATCATGAGCCACATTTTGAAACAATAGTCAGGCTCTGCACTGCCCTCCCCCCAATCGAGGGAGATTCCTTCATCTGCTATTAGGAAGCAATGACTCCCAGGGGAAAGAGGAAACTGTTCAAGTCAGGCCAACCAGTCGAGAAACCTCAACCCTGAACTGAGAGAAGCAGACAGCCAGAAAGCACCAAAAAGCACATTTCCTCATGTGCAGCCAGGACCGTGCCTCCCAGATCAGGTATGTGCAACCATCATAATCCTCCACAGATGGGTCAAAGCTTGGATTTTGTGCAAGGTGTTCAATGAAATTGGGAGAGCTGTGCAAGGGAAGGTTGGTTTTGTGTGTAGTGATATTACCATGTGTGTAGCTATGATGACCGATCCCAGTACAGGCTAGAGAAATCCTCATGCCACAGGCCTTGTTTGGGAAGCAGTGACTCCCAGCAGAAAGAGGAAACTCCTCATGTCAGGCTAACAAATAGATTAACTTGAAGTGAGAGGGGAAAAAACATGCACAAGGGCCAGCATTTCCTCATGCGCAGCCAAGATCTTGCCATCCTGATCAGGTATGTGCAACAAAATTAGCTCTCCACAACTCTCCAAAGCTCAGATTTTGTCCAGAGAAACTGGGAAAGCTGTGGCAGTCTTCAAGGGTGGCAGTCTGTGGAATTCCTTGCCACATGATGCGGTGCCTAGATACCTTTAAAAGAGGGTTGGACACATTTCTGGAAGAAAAGTCCATCACAGGTTGCAAGACTTGTAGAGTATCTGCAACCTCCTTATTTTAGATGTGCCTGTTAACCAGCAGGCCAGGGTTCAAGACCTGGGTCCTATCAGATAGGGTGAGCTCCCGTCCTTAGAACAGCTCCTGCCAACCTAATAGTTCAAAAATATGCAAATGCAAGTAGAAAAATAGGTACTTCTTTGGTCAGAAGTTAACAGCTTTCTGTGCGTATGTGAGCCACATGTCGGACAACACTGGCTCTATGGCTCTAGAAATGGGGATGAGCTCCGCACCCTACAGTTGGTCACGACTAGCAGTATAACCTTTAGCAGTATAACTTATATAACTAGCAGTATAACCAGTATAACAGGGGACACCTTTACCTTTACCTTAACTTCAAAGTATCAGATGCAGGGCAGGGCACAAGGATATGGGTCTTTTATGCTCTTGTGCACTCCCTGAGGCATCCGGTGGGCTACTGTGAGATACAAGAAACTGGACTAGATGATCCTTTGGCCTCATCCAGCGGGGGTCTTATGTTCTCATGATCCTGTCTCAGCCGTCAAGATGACCATTCCAGCACAGGCTGGAGAAATTCTCATGCACAATAATTTTCTTCTGATTAGGTGTTATATTTTAGTGTGTGTTTAGAATTAGTCAAAGATATACCTGTATTTACTTGAATCTAATGTGCCATCAGATCTAATGTGCACCCCTTTTTTAAAGAGCTTGGGATTAAAAAATGTTTACTGGTGATTGTAATGCACAGCTGCAAATCAGGTGCAAAATTTAATTTTACTGCATACAACAATTAGTTATATGATAATAATAATATGACAATGGGTTTATGTTATGATTTTTATCTAATTGCACTACTTTGTACAACAGTGGATTTGTTGCATTTTTTATTACAATATTGTAAACTGTTAATCTAAATACTGACCTATACTTATAATCAAAATACCATATTTACTCAAATCTAATATGCCATCAAACCTAATGCGCATCCCAATTTTGGAAACTACATTCAGCTGAAAAGGGTGTGTGTTAGATTCAGGTAAATAAGGTTTTTATGTGCTATGGTTCTGCAGAACAGAGAAGTTGCAGGCTAGAGTGGCTCATTTGTAGGAAACTCTTCAGCCTGGCAATGGGAGGTGCAAAAGTTCTCACTGAGATAGGAGAAGCAACTGCGTCTGATGGAGGCTTGAGCTCCTTTCAACCCTTTCATGCAAATTTGCAAATTCAGTCTTGCTCACGGTCAATGCTAATTTTGTGCCAACTAGATGGGCAGGGCAACTTCGGCTGGTGGCCTGGCAGATGAGTTTCAAGAAAAGCGTGAGTGGATGCCTTGATGACTTGTGCAAGGTTTTTTCCTCTGTTTTTTTCCCTTATGCAGTTGTGCAGTGTGGTGGGAGAGCGGAGCGGCTATGTTTGTCCTTCCATGAGCAACTATAATGGCAGCATTATAAGCTTATGGGGGAATACGGGGGTATGTACGTTTCAGTTCCTCATAATGACTGCCGATGCAGCTCAAATAAGGAACTGGAAGCCAGTAACAAACTTCAGTCTTATAAACTTGAGATGTTCATTTTGATTTTTCCATCATTTGCAGCAGTTCACAACATTTAAAAATATCATTCAGGCTGTCTTGTGGTTCTGTCTCACCTTTCCTGGTGGTTTCCTAAGTGTCTCAGTGTCATTGGGCAGCACTGATGGTGGCACTAAAGCCCTGAAAGATTGAAGGATTTTTTTCCTCCAAGTTTGGTGGGGAGGAACCTACTCTGCAACTTTTAAAATATTATCCATGATGAGAAATCTAAAACATGGAGGATGATGATGACAATATGAGTGTGTGTGTGTGTGTGTGTGTGTGTGTGTGTGTGAGAGAGAGAGAGAGAGAGAGAGAGAGAGAGAGAGAGAGAGAGAGAGAGAGAGAGAGAGAGTTATCTGATTCAGATAGACAAATCAGTCTGCAGTCCTATCCAGTTTTATCCAGAAGTTAGCCCTGTTCATTATAATGGGACTACTTCTGAGCAGATGTGCACAGGGTTGGGCTCTTCGATCGATAGACCCAGCCCAGACCATGACTGAATATACAGAAACAAGCTTAAATACTGTGTATATCCCATAACCTTAATGAACGTTCATTTCCTTTGCAGGAAATTATGACAAGTGACAGAGAGCTTCTTCGTGTAATCAAGGATCTCAAGCGTAAGTGTGTGGAGGCTACTTTCAGTCCTCCTCTTTCTCTTTAGAGATGGGCATTATTGCAACCATTGGCAATATTTCAGGTGTGCTTTGGAAATGGGCATATTATTTTTAAGCTTCCTTGTCATCAGTGATGTAATCCATTATAGACATTTTTGATAGCTGGTTTTCCACTTCAGAACTGGTCTTACAAAGTACATCTGATTACAGATGTCATACAATAGATTGTAAATTAGTACAATAAACTAATTTTCCATCCTTTCACTTAGGTGTTCCCTGTAAGCCTAGATCCACATTCTGCAAGTAATCAGCATGTTCCTTATACTGAATCATGTTTAACCTAGCCAGGTAGTAGACAGATTCTGTTTAGCCAGGTAGTAGGCATATATTGCCTCTTTAGATAACAAGGTCGTGCTTTGTTCCACTTTTTGATCTGGAACTGCCAGGGGTTAAATATAGCTATATATCCAACCAAAGCAGTGTAGTTCCACTGAGCTTTGGACCCTCTTAAAGAAGCAGGATGGTGTGAAGCCCATTTTTCAATTGGTTTAATAATCCTTCTGAGGCTGGAATTGTGTCTTTGGAATGAAAAAGAATCCTTGCTACAAAGCCTATTTTGGTATCAGAGCCCTATTCATAGAATCATAGACTCCTAGAGTTGGAAGGGACCTAGTAGGTCATCTAGTCCAATCCCCTGCTTGCAGCAGGAAATCCTCCTATATCATCCCTGACAGGTGCTTGTCAAGCCTCTGCTTGAAGACCCCCAGTGAGGGAGAGTCCACCACCTCCCTTGGCAATCTGTTCCACTGCCGAACCGCCCGAACCGTCAGGAATTTTTTTCCGGATATCCAACCGGAATCTCCTCTCTTGCAGTTTGTACCCATTGGTTCTAGTTCTGCCTTCAGAAGCAGCTATGAACAAATGAGCCCCTTCCTCCCTGTGACAGCCCTTCAGGTATCTGAAGAGGGCAATCATGTCTCCCCTCAGCCTCCTCTTCTCCAGGCTGAACATCCCAAGTTCCCCCAACCTTTCCTGATAGGGCTTCCCTTCCATCCCACTGATCATTCTTGTCGCTCTCCTCTGGACTTGCTCCAGTTTGGCTGCATCTTTCTTCAAGAGAGGTGCCCAGAACTGAACACAGTACTCAAGGTGAGGTCTGACCAATGCAAAGAGGAACTATAACTTCTCGTGACTTGGAAGCTACAGTCCTCTTAATGCAGCCTAAAATGGCATTTGCCTTCTTTGCAGACACATCACACTGCTGACTCATGTTCAGCTTGTGGTCCACGGCGACTCCAAGATCCCGCTCACATGTTGTGCTGCCAAGCCAAGTATCCCCCATTTTATACCTGTGTTTTTGGTTTTTATTGCCCAAGTGCAGAACCTTGCGCTTCTCCCTGTTGAAGTTCATTCTATTTGTTACAGCCCAGGATTCCAGTTAATCCAGATCCTCCTGGAGGTTTCTCCTGTCTTCTGATGTGTTTGCTACTCCTCCCAGTTTGGTGTCATCTGCAAATTTGATCAGGCTCCCCCATATCCCTTCCTCCAAGTCATTGATGAAAATGTTAAAGAGGACTGGGCCTCTTTATTCTATACATGTCTACTCAGAAGTAAGTCCCATTATAGTCAATGGGATTTACTCCCAGATAGGTGTGCAGATAGGTGGGCTGTGGGTGGCGCAAGTGGCTAAGACACTGTGCCTGTTAACCAGCAGGCCAGGGTTCGAGACCCGGGTCGGCCCCACAAGACAGGGTGAGCTCCTATCCTTAGCCCAGCTCTGCGATGCATCTGGAACCAATCGTATTGACTCTGCCTTTCCATTGGACTAATTCAGTGGCATGGAGAGGGGGGATTTGCTGCTTGGGTAACAGGAGATTCTCCATAACAATCCAACCAAGGCTTTCGTGCTTCGCATGCAGCGCTGAGCATGATACCATAGTCTTTCAAGACTGACGGAGGCCTGCTAGGTGTGCATATGATTGCAGCCTCAGACTTTCACAGCAAGATGATTCAGAAGAACAGCATTTATTTCTGTATACCTTAATTCAGCATTTATTTCAGTATACCTTGAATGCTTGCTTGTGTTTCCATCAGTACATTATAAATTGCATTTCTGCAGAAAAACTTCATTGAAGTTCAATGTATTTAATCAATGAGGGTATTTTTGAGCTGAACTATACATCTCCACTGTATGCCGTCCATCACCAAGAAATCCCAGACTCCAGAAGAGTATAAGCTCTGTACATGCATTCTTTGTGCAGAAATGAACATGTGTGGTGGGAAACTCCCTACCCTGGAGGAGAAGGACATGCTTTGTATGCAACAGGCACACATGAGCCTACCTGCATTCATCTGTATATATTTAGGTCATATGCATGTAAGACCCTTGACTGTGTAATGGTAAGAGTAGAGTTATTTACAATAACTACACCTTTTTAAATATAGATACTGTTGCTGAGTTCCACAACAACTACCAGAACCAGGGGCTACCAGTAACAGATGGAAGCTATGAACTGCAACGGTTCTGTGCCCAGCTGGAGTTCATGCTGCAGGTATGAGACCTACCAGGGTTTTGGCTACCAATATAAAGGACAGCCAACTCCTACTGTCAGGCATTGTTGACAGTCCATACATTGCACCAGAAATGGCTGTAGCAAATGTGCCAAAAGGTATATTTTTGTGGCAGCCAAGAGATAAATGTTGCCAGAAGAGAGGTCGGTGCCAGTCAACAAACTGAATTAACAGGATTGAATGAATGAACAGGATTGAATAAACTGAAACCTGCCCATGCCAGTGAGTAGACTGCAGAGTGGTGAGGAAGAGTAGGGAAAGGCAGGGATGGGGTGGGGGCAGTTTAGATCTGGGAGAAGGGGACAAGATGGCACCTGTGCATCTAAATCCTATCTCCCCTCCTAAACCTCAGAATCCAACACCGGTTTCCTCAGTTTTACACCACCTGAATAGCTAGTGCAGCATTGAGTAGACCAATAGGAGTGTCTCAGGCTCTACACGGGGTAAGGGAACCAAAGTTTTCCCCAGCCTCGTAGGATATTGTAGCTGCCACAGATGTGCTACTGTACTGTGGGGCAGTGGCCAGGGATAGGATTGGCCCTAAAAAATACAGTGGTTGTTTCTCATAAGCCTAATTCTTCTAGTCATAGGAAAAAAGCTGTTTCTTCTAGACATGCCAGAAGCATGTAAAGAGAAAAATACAAGATTTATTTTTTTCTCTCTTCATAACCCAGTATGATATGAAAGAAAAGAAAAGCCTATTTGGGGCAAAGAAGGATTATTGGGACTTTCTGTGTCATGTCCTCACAAAGGTCCGCAGTGATAGACATGCAGGAGTGCAACACGTCATCTCCCTGGACAAGGTTGGATGAGTCATGTATATTTACTTTCAGTATGTGTGTATTCATCTTTAATTTTTCCATACATGAGATGCATGTGCAGTGCTAACCTTATGTTCCTAGGGACCTTGGAAGCAGAACCCTGTATTGTATCTCCCAGGGTGCCCCCTTTCTGTCCGTTTGATAGCAAATTGGTCTCTGGTACTGTGCCTGACTGGGTGGGCTCTATGATGGGTGAGGGGTATGTGTGTGCAGAGTGTCACAGCTCTCAGATATGGGAGTCTTAAGCTTGGCATCCATCAGTCATGAAAGACTATGGTATCATGCTCTGGAGTGTCTTCTCTAGAGCACAGAGGCCTGGGTGGATTAATATGGAGGATAGGCTTTTACCCAAGCAGCAAATTCCCCCTCTCCATGCCACTGAAATAGTCCAGTGGAATGGCAGAGCTGATACGATTGGTTCCAGCTGCGTCGCAGAGCTGGGTTAAGGACAGAAGCTCACCCTGTCTTGTGGGGACCTGGGTCTCAAACCTTGGCCTGTTGGTTAACAGGCACAGGGTCTTAACCACTTGCGCCATCCTCAGCCCTCATGCCTTCTGAATTTCAGTAACCTCCATTCTGGGCAGGCATGGACAAAACACATACTTTCTGGAGCTTTTTCCTTCCTCCTTTTTATGTGTGTTTATATTTTTGTAACATGTTGCTGTGTTATTGCATTATTGACAGTAGGCCATATTGATTTGTTTGAGAAAGGTGGGATAGAAATTCTAGAGATAAGTAAAAATGTATATGACAGGTAGTGTTATATGACAAACAAACAAATATTGTTATACTGCTGCACCAAAAGAGGCACCATTTGGATGTTTCACCTCTAGCACCAATATTTCTCTGTCTATCCCCCCTTGATCATATCCTAGGACTCTTCTCCTCACTCAAACCTATCTGTTCTGATGCCACAGTCGGGCAGCCCAATCCTATGCTTCTGGACCCTACCAGAGTAGCGGCACCAAATTGGCTACTGCTGCATCCAGTGGGTTCTGGGGAGCCACAGGGTGTCTTCTTGGGGAAAAGGAACTTGCCCTGGGGAAAACCCTGGCCCCAGTACCAGTAACAGGAAAGGGATAGTGGCTACAATCTCAGAAGTACTCAGAAGTACTACTGAGAAGGCTACTCAGAAGTCCCATTCTGTTCTATGGGACTTACTCTCATGAAAGTGTGTTTAGGATTGCAGCCAAGAGAGAATAAATAATTTTTAGCAAATGAGTTGACTTTAGAAATTTCTCAACTTCTGAATGTACATCCGAATGTCAATCCTTCTGTCTGACAGCTAAAAACAGCTGTGGGGAAGGGCCGTGCTTTCATACGCTATTGTCTGGTCCATCAGCAGCTGGCTGAGAGCCTGCAACTCTGCTTCATGGAACCAGAGGTTACCAGGTAAGGAGATGCATGTGACTGATCTGAGCAAGCTCAAGCTTGAGATGTAAGGAAAGCTGACAAGCTTGGAATGATGGGGCAGAGAAAGAGCTGAACACCCAAGAGGTGTGATAAGTCAGCAACACAGAAATCTGTCACCCTGAGCAATGAAAGGTATCAGGGCAAAGGGTGAGGTACCACAAGTAGTAATATCATCCCTCTTTAGGGCTCTCCTTCCAGAGCTGACAGTGCATATCATGGTAGTGCTGCTTCTGGATTGCATTATCTGCCTGGGGAAATATTTTATTTTGGTCCATTAATAAATCAAGACTTAATTCCTAACCAACACTCTAATGCAACCACATGTATGCCTGGGAATATTCCATTACCTTGAAGAGGCATCCATGGCTGCTCCCCCCCCCCCCACAGCATTCAGTGCATACCCCATTGACATGGCTATATCAGTGCTGGAAGGTTGTATAGGATTGTATCCAAAGACTCTTGCAGGCTCCAATGGTTTGATAACTTAAGATGGCTGCACTCTAAATCTCCCGTAGTTCCTTGGATCTGGCCACTTGTAGGTATGTAACCATCAACTAGGGTTTCAATCTGTCCTGGCTTGGTCATTGCAGTGAATGGTACTATGCACGCAGTCCCTTCCTTGATCAGAAACTGTGGTTGGACATCTTGGGCTCCCTATATGAGCTGGATGGCATTGACTTCCATCTGGCACTCCGCAGAGCAGACCTGGATGTTGTATGGCCTACAGGCTCTGAGTAAGTATCACTCTTTTCTAGTAAGGGGGTACATTTTTTTTTCTAGGATGTGAAGAACAGTGGATTTCGGTACTGGAACAGTGGATTCTCATAAAAGCAAGAGTGTTTTTTTTGATGTGATATTTTTCAGTGTGATAACTAATGCCACAAAGATTTTTTGTAAAGTAAGGGAAAACTTGCAGCATCCTCAGCAATGGCTTAACCAATCTGTTTCCTTAGAGCAGCTCATCATTGTCCTGGAGTCTACATCCTCACCTCATATCCCATCTCCACCCCAGTAGTGGTGCAGGTTCCGTCCATTGTCCTAATATCTATGGCTGCAATCCTAACCTCCAGGAAGCATGTATATGGACTCCAGGAAGTCCTGTGCTAACCTGAGGATGTCACAAAAGTGTCTTAAGACACTTTTCTGCCACTCCTGGAGAAGGATTAGGCCAGTGTACAGCAAAGCTTGCCTACCTACATCACGCTGAGAATGGGAAGACTGATGAGTTGTGCCGGCCTAGGTTAGGATTGCACCCATATGATCTTGTATCAAGACAACTGAATTTGGATGGATTGTCTTCAGAAACATTCCCTCTCCAAGAAGCTCATAAATTGGTTTTGGAGTGACTGATAAAATTCGGATGTCAACAGCATCATTGTAGATTCATTACTAGAGACAGGATGGTGTAGTAGGGTTTAGAGTTGGGCTTAGACATGGGACATCCAAGTTCAAATCCCTGCTCAGCAGTGAAGTATCTTGGGTGACTTTGGGCCATTCACTACCAATATCTCTCAAGCTCACCTATGTCACAGGGTTGTTATGAGACAAAAAGAAGGGAGCAACTACATATACCAGCCTGAGCTTCTTGAAAGGAAGGGTGCTATTAAAAATATGAAAAACAAACAAAAAATACTTTGTTTTTTAGGGTTTTAGCCCGGTGTTCCATTCAGACTGCTATGTATACCCAGGTGAAGCCATCCTCTGAGGTACATAATTTCTACTTCCTTGTCTAGTCTTCTGCATTGTAAGGTATTTCTCCTGTCCCAGAAATAGTTTTGGTAAATGTTGTGCCTGAGATTTTCTTTCATGAAGTTGATTAAGGGCCTCTGCCCATCTTCTCCATATAGATTCAAGAACCCTGGAGGATTTTGATTTTCTAATTTTGCTTCCATATTGAAAACTGTCCTGGAATCCTTTGTCCTCAAAGGTGGCCTGTTGTATCCTTGTACTTCTTCTCCAGAACCTCCAGTGGATTAAAAAATTACTTGACACAAAATTAGTGGGAAAATAGCTTTAAAGATAAGTAAAAATCAGTGGAACATAGCTTTAAACCACTTACTGTTTCTAGCTCTGCTGTTGTTGCCTCAGAATGTATTGGTATGTACTAGGGTGCCCAAAAAGTGGCCTGCAGACAAGCCACATAATCCTCTGCGCCCCTCACCTCCAGAGGAGTACAGTGTTTGTTTGCAGGCAAGGTGAAGGGGGCTTGTTGTGGGCTGCATAGAGACTTACCACAGACTACGTCTGGCCTCTTGGCCAGTTTGGGCACTGCTGATATAGACACTACACTATGTACAATCATTAGATGGGGTGAATAATTGGATCTAATTGAATGAAATTATAATTATTTAGCAGCATGAAGATAGGAAATAGGATTTTGGTGCTTTTTTCTCTTGTTACAAGGTATTTAAATGTAGACTCTGTTCACTGGATATTGAATATCCAAATCACTGGATATTGAGGAACCACCTGTACAACATACTATTTAAATTCCATCCCCAAATTGTTGCTGCTGAAACATCCTCTCTCAACCTCTGTCTCATATCCCTTCTCTACTTGTTGGCTATAGATTAAAAAAAATGGAAACTTTGAGAGTCACCCAGGAGCTGAGAATGGTCATGAGAGCCCACCAGAAACTAAGGACCTATATGATAATAAGCCAACTTCTGATGACCTCCAGAGATCTGGGTTGGAATGTTCAGTGGACAAATGGGTCGAAGTCTGGAGAAGCAGAAAGAACAGTTTGCTACAGATGGGATCCCTCCTAAATCTGAGTCATTTTATGGAAAGGAGCACCCAGCCTTCAGCTTCCAACAAGGAGAGACAAGAGGTGCAAAGGGCAAATGTTGAGTTACAGGTCACAGAGAAGAAGCTGAGCAAAATGCAGCCAGAGAACAACTCTTTCACTCAGGACCTGGTTCCTCAATGTGGGAAGATGGAGAGGTTACATCAAGGGACCACCCAACGTGTCAGTGAGTGGAAGCAGAAGGACCTGAAAAATTTGACATGGGAGCTTGCAAATGTGCAGCAGAAGGTATCCCAGAAGCAACAGGAGAACACATCCTTGAGACAAGGACTTACAGAGGAAAACCAGGCTCTGAAAGAAAAGCTGTCTAAACTTGAAGCACAAGACATGGAGAAAACGGAGGAGCAGGAAAAACTGCAGCTGGAGCTGGCCACAACAATCAAGGCCCTCAAAAAGGCAGAACTCAAAATTGCCAACCTGACCAGCGAGTGTCAGGAGGCTTGGTCCAAGAAAGATGCTGCTGAGATGTCTCTAGTCATGGCAGAACAAAAGATCAGTTCTCAAGAGGCAGAAAGGAGGAAACTTCTGGCAGACATTGAGGCCCAAGAGCTGAGACATCAGCAACTGATCTCTCGATGTGAGGGACTACAAGAGAAACTGAAAGTGTGTGAAGAGAATCTGGAGAAATGGGAAACTCAGATAATGACTTTGCAAGGTCAACATGGTCAACTAGAAACAACTGAAGTTTATGATCAAGGGTTGAGGTGCAGACCAGAAGAAATGAAAGAACAGCCAACCATGTTGGAGAGGGATCTCCTGAAGGAAAAATGTAAAAGGAGTGTTGCTGAGATGGAGGCTCTGGAGAGGGAGAAGGAGACTCTAATGGAAACTTTGGTGTCTCAAGAGCAGAACCTGGTGTTGACAAAACTGGAAATTCAGGACCTTCATAAGGAGTTGTCAGTATGCCAAGAGAATGTTGTTACTCTCCGGATATCTCTGGAAGCCCTGCAGCAGACCTTGAGGAACAAGGAAGAAGTGGTTCAGGGATTGCAAGAAGATCTGAAGGACCAATCAGCCCAACTACAGGAGGCCTTGGAGAAAAACACTACGATGGAAGCTAAGTTGGAGACAGCGAACAACCAAAGGTTTCATGTGGAAGCTGAAGTTGCTGAGGAGCGAGCAAAGTCTGAAAAAATTTTTCAGGGACTGAAGAACCAACTGGGAATTTTTGAAAAGGAGGTGGCCATGCTGCAAAAGGAGGGACAGCAACTCCAATTCATGTTACAACAAGCCATTGGAGAAAAAGAGGCCTTGACAAAGCAAGTGGAAAGCACTATCGCCACCCTAGAGAGCCGGACCCAGGAGGCTGCACAGCTTAGAAGTTATTTGGAGGAGCTGACATCCAACAACCAAACACTACAGAAAATGTTTCAGGAGACTAAAACTGAGGTCTCAGACCTAAGACAGGAGTGCCTACAACTGAAGAACCATGTGGAACAATTGGAGCTGGAGAAAATACAAATCATTTGCACTACAGAGAAGTTGAGTGCAGAGTTGGAGCAGTGTTGGGGGTGGCTCACAGAAGACAGTGTCATGCAGAAGACTGTGACTCCTTCTGTCACTATGTTGGATCTAGCATTAGGGACCAGAAGTGATGCTGGGAGCCGAGCCAAAGACAGGAGAATCATAGGTGAAAACAACCATGGTGTAGCAGGATTAGCAGAAAAAGAAGTAATTCAAACTCTTGTGCTGCAAAATTTGGAAAATGCTGATGAGAAAGGGGGAAATGCCAAGAAGAGAACTGAAGCCAATGGGAAGGTAGGAACCTGTTGTTCCATATTGGCACCTGATTGCTTGGAAATAGGGCACTACTAATACTGAGCCCAGATCCTTCTGCACATCCTGTCTGTAACTGGTATCCTTCTTCGAAAGCAGGATGAAATCTAGAGCAAGTTTATATTACAAACCACTATGAGAAGTAACTTGTCATGGTATCATGACACTCAGGGTATCATAGATTTTTTAGTGTTGTTAAATAAAAATATATTAATCAATAGAGAAGTCAGAACACTAGGAGGACACAGGCAGAACTTCCTCCTAATTTTTTTTATGATTCCAGTTAAAAGTGGAAAAGCCAGCTCAGAGTAATTAACTGTGCATTAAGAAAGCAAAGCTCAATTTCTTAAGCAGGTGACTTTTTTCTTAATCACAACATATATCCCTACAATCCGGAGTAACTATGGGAGCACATAAGAGACCTTTACATTGATGTAGTTACGGCACCACCTAGTGAAAACCTATGGGAAATTCATATTGCAATCCAGAGTAAATTGTTCTTACGACGGAGCAAGAACTCCCCGTAGTTACTTTGGATTGCGCCCATATTATCCTTATGGAGATAGATTATTACTTGTATGACAACCATAATTATCTTGGTTTTTGGATCTGTGAGAGAAGGATTATGGGGCACATTTGTATCTCCAGCAGGAAAAAGGATTTTTTGGGGGGAGATAGAAAACACTGCTGTGAAGGAAGCATGGGCAACGCAATCCAGGTTGATTTTTTAAAAAATGCGTTAATCAGGACTGTGTTGTTGTTCACAGTGCATATATCAAAAGCTTTGTAGTACTGTGACATCCCTCAAGAAGCAATTTCAGAAGCTGCATAAATAAATAATTCTAGGGTTGCATACAAACACAAATGTCTTCATGAAGTCCTGCATTCCCTTCTCCATTGCAAGATCATGCACAGTATTTCAGCAGTATACAGTATGTTGTACACATTGATAATGTTATTCTTTGTTGTATGAAGTAAATGGGCAGTTTTTGCAATGGAAGGAAGTAAGAAGTTATGGCTGCAATCCTAAACAAACTTTCCTGGGAGTAGGCCCCATTGAATACAATAGGACCTATTTCCGAATAGACATGCTTAGGATTGTACTACTGTATATCTCTCAAGACATGAGAATTCAAAGAAATGCAGAAACCTTGGCCTTGATATAATTTCCTCCATTTGGGATGTGTGTATGTGTTGCGTGTGCATAACCCTACAATCCAGAGTAACTACGGGAGCACGTAAGAGACATTATGTGTACCCGTAGTTACTGCACCATCTAATGAAAACCTATGGGAAATTCATACTGCAATCCACAGCAAATTGTTCTTACACCAGAGCAAGGACTCCCCGTAATTACTCTGGATTGTGTCCTAAGTCTCTCTGAATATAAGTACTATAGTTATCTTCTACTGTGCTTTTTTCCTTTTCTGCCTGGCTTTAGCATCTGATTAGCCATCTTGACAAAATGATGTGTGATGTTCAACAAGCAAAGCAAATGCTCCTGGCCAAGAAAAAAAGCACAAAGCAACTGATGGAACAGCTAAGCCGGTGAGAAAGTGCATCCACTTGCTTTTAATTCTCTCAATTAAGGACAGTCCTAGAGATCTCTTCAGTCAGGTAAGGCAATGCTTGTTACCTTACCTTGTTGCATTCCCCTTACTCTATAGCTGGAAAATGGATTAGGATTGCCCCTAAGGAACAGAGGTATACTTCAAATTTAAACTAGCTTAATTTCCTTTTCCTAAGAAACCCTGGAAATTGTAGTTCTGGTGACAGAGGTTCTAACGTAATTCTCAGCAGCTCACCAAACTACAGTTCCCAGGACACTTTGAAGGAATTCATGCTCATTAAAGTAATATACAAATTATATAATACTGTCTAGAGCAGTGATTTTCAACCAGTGTGCCATGGCGCACTGGTGTGCCACAGATCATCCTCAGGTTTGCTGTGGGAATTTGGGGATTCACATTCATTAATAGGAAAATTGGGGGATTTGAACAGTCTGGTGAGCCTTGTCAATGGTAAAAACAACTGATGGTGTGCCTTGACAATTTCAGTGCCTTGATAAGTGTGCCATGAGATGACAAAGGTTGAAAATCACTGGTCTAGAGTCTCAGGAGCTCCTCTTGCTACTGTTTAGGTCTCAGCAGGAGAGAGAACAGGTACAACTGTCGCTGGAGAAAAGCCGCCAAGAACTGGAGGAAAATGAGAAGAAATACAAAGGAGAATTGTCAGATCAGAGAGATCTCATCTGCAGCATGAAGAGAAAGTTGCTGGAGTTACTACAGTGAGTTACTGAAGTTGCTGGACTTATTACAGTGACTATATTACAGTGATGGCACAATCCTTGCCAATTTTCCAGCTCTGGCGTAACTCTCTCAGTGGACATGTGTTGCTTTCTGAGGTTGGGGGACAGTCATGGAATCCTTCTCAAAGTAAGGAAAAGTTAATTCACTTTTTTTGGAGTTGCATTATCTTTAATCTGGAGCTGGAAAATAGGTTAGGATTGCACGCTAAGTGAATAAAAACAGTGACATAGCTAAGCTTCTGGTGTCCAGGGTCAAACCACATCTTTGAGCCTCCCCATATGAAAACAGCCTACCATTAGAACTAGAAGTCCCCTGTTTGCTTTGTTTTGAAACTCTCCTTTCTATCAAAAGTTATGGCCAAAAAACTAAAAATAAAAAATATGTATTGAGCTCTATGGGAAAGTGAACGTTCCCAATATCGCAGCTGTAGTTGTGAGTAGACAAATGTGCCATTGTTTGCTAGAAAGGCCAAGCTGAGAGGAATCCAAGACGTTGTCCTCCTTTTGAGGTTTGGACATCTGGTCACCTTGGGGACTAAGAGACCTCTAGAACCATACTATGTGGTGTGTGGAGGAGGGTATGGAGGGTGGGGGTATTTGGTGTAGAGCCTGCTCGATGGTGGCCTAAATCCAAGTCCCAAAATTGGCATGGCACCACTCCTAAAACTTGCACTGGATTCAGTACAGGCAAATCAGCCCACCTGTTCCAGCACAAGTTAGAATTGTGCTGCCCATCGACTATGTCTCATGCTCATGACTTCTTTTTTCTCTCTCTCCTCCCGCTCTGCTCCCTTTTTCTTCAGAGAGAAGGACGCGCTATGGCAGAAGACAGAAGGCATGACTTCTCCACCAGTGAATTCAGCTCCTTCACACTCAGGGATGTGTGCTCTCTGCAAAAAGGAATTCAGGCTTATGTCACGCAGATACCAGTGCAGGTAAAATGAAGACTCTTGATTCACCGAGTTTGTATTCTTGTCCCAAACTGGATACTGCTGCTTAGGGACAAAAGGAGGGCTAAATAGAGCCTGGCCCTCTGCAGAGCAGAATATTATTGCACAACAACAAACAGGAGAGCTGTCTATACCACCTGATGAGCAGATTTGTATCATTCTCTGATACAAAGATATCCTTCTGGATATCCTTCTGGATGCAAAGACACATTTCTGGGTATGATACTACTCACACAGAGTTCCCGTATGTATGCGATATCTGTGGAGTGAACCAGACATAGGGTTGAATTCCAGCTAGCCCTTCCACAAACACAAAAAGTTCTGTTCATGCAAAGAATATTTGCCTTGGACTACCTATGTGCGTATCTCAAAAAACTATACCTAAAGTCACACAGACATATTTGCAGTGGGCAGAGATAAGGCAAAAAATTGACAAAGAAATTCCACCTCCCTTATGCCCAAGAAATGTTCCCATAGAAAGATAAGATACTGTCCATGTGAACAGAACTTCCTTTATGGAAGGAGGAGTTTGGGATCTAACTCATAACCTTTTAGTTATATTTAATAACCTTTAGTTATATTTAGTTATAGTTATATAACATTTAGTTATAACCTTTACTTATATTCAATTTGTATTGAATTCTCACTCAGGGTGCGATCATATCCAATTTAGGCCAGCACAATTTACCAGCTCCCCATTTCTATGATGGTGTGGGGAGGTTGGTGCATTGCTCACCCCAGAAGTACCTTATGACACTTTTCCAACTTTCCCAGGCCAGCACAAGACTTGTGCCACAACTTATGCTGGCCAAACTTGGGATTAGGATTGCAGCCTGCGGCATTTTTGGGAGTCAGAATGTGCATGTGCTCCAGGCCTCCTATGCTCGTTTTCTCACTGTCCTTGGGTATTCTGAGGGCATTAAAATAGCACCTTTTCAGTTTTATCTGTGTGCTGCCTCTCCAGCCTTCAGATCTCTGGGGATCACATGATGGAGGGGGCTTCCACGATTGCCCCAGGAACACCACTGTTAAGACTGTAGGATCCAACCACCTGCAAAATGCATGTTCAGCTGGTGTTGACTGCCATAAATCATCTCCTTACCTGAAGAGCTCAAAATATTGGGATATTGCACTCCAAAGTTTCCATGTGAGGAGACTCAAAATAAGCACCAGTGTATTCACAAAAGTGTGAACTTTATTCAGTGGTCAGTGCTTATTGAGGTTTACCTTGTGACCATATTTGAACCTCAGTGGACAAACTGTCCACCAGGATCAATACAATTTGGGGAGGGATGAGGACACTATGGTGTTTTTAAGAGAAAAATAAAGTGGAAACATAGGAGATCTGATCATCTTCCATCTAGTTTGGCCCAGCAACTACACAACATCAATCTGAAGCAAAGATTTTAGAGATCCTTTGTAAACAACAGCTGTAGAAAGGGGAAGTCACCCTAAATAAAAATAGTGTGGTTTCACATATGAGAGTGGTACGAGCTTATATGAAGGGAAAAATATTTCACAATATTTTTGCCTTCAAATAAAAGGAAAAGGAATACTATAGAGGTAAATATAACATAGCGGTATCTCCCACTTACTGGATGGGTTAGGGACCGTAGGACTGTCCAAAAGTGAAAACCTTTGAAAAATGGAACCCAGTCTTTTTCAGCTTGCAAATGCAAAATGGTCACCAAAAAGACATAAATATCACTTGCAAAAGCCAAATAACACATATGTATTAACATATAGCCGAAATACATAACAGATTACAGTAAAATGAACAAAGGCATGTAGACAGTGAATGTCTTATGTATTTGAATGATGTTTATTTACTGATTATTTACTGAATGATGTTTATTTACTGGGGGTTGTGGGTGGCGCAAGCAGTTAAGACGCTGTGCCTGTTAACCAGCAGGCCAGGGTTTGAGACCCGGGTCGGCCCCACAAGACAGAGTGAGCTCCTGTCCTTAGCCCAGCTCTGCGACGCCAGCTGAATCCAATCATATCGGCTCTGCCTTTCCATTGGACTATTTCACCGGCGTGGAGAGGGGGGATTTGATGCTTGGGTAACAGCCTATCCTCCATAACAATCCAACCCAGGCTTTCGTGCTTCGCATGCAGCGTATGCAGCGCAGAGCATGATACCATAGTCTTTCAAGACTGATGGAGGCCTGCTTTGTACTTTTGTTATTTACTGAAGAAAGTCATAAAGAAATACCAAAAAAGCTTGATCACCATGTCACATGAAAATCAAGATCAGGGAAGACAATTTTAGCCTTTAAACCGGCAGAGAAAGATTGAAAGAGTGGAATATGTGTTGAAGTAATGAGTCCTGAATATAATGGAAAGGTGTATAATCAGAAAGTGGGGGATGACTGCATTTCATATATAAAATATATGTCATATAAAGTATAAAATATTTCAGTATTTTTCCTTCATATAAAAGGAAAAGGTTTCTGAGCAACCCCCTTAAAGACAGGGTGAGCGTCATTCCCAGACCAGCAGAACTCCCAATTACCTACACCTCAGTAATATCTGGATTTAGTATAAATTTATTCTCCTCCATCCATCGCTATAAAGTTGCCAGAGAGTAATTCAGGGTTTTTGCTGCCTTCCTAAGATGAAAAATGTTGAAGGTCACCCATGTACTGCAAATTCTGCAACCTAAATCTCTAGAGCAGTGATTTTCAGCCACTGTGCCACTGCTGTGCCATGAGAGGTCTGCAGGTGTGCCATGGGAATTTGGAGGAAGGTCTTATATTATTAGAACCATGTGAGAATGTGAGACCCCTGTCAGCAATGTCAATTGTCAAAACAAACTAGTGTGTCTTGAAAATTTTTGCCCTCTTCAGTGTACCTTGAGATGAAAACGGTTGAAAATCACTGCTCTGAAGAGGTTCACTTGGTTTAATGTGTACATGAAACAGTATGGGACAAGATAGAGCTCTGCAAAACTCATCAAAGTCCCCTACCGCCACCTTCTGGAATGGTGAGAGAGGTCTGAGACTTGAACAGGGCCATCTGTATACAGGGGCTCCAATAGTAGTCCAAAGAGATGTTAGCATTGTTGATACAGATCCAACCTTTTTATATAACGGCCACTGCAAATCACTGTTTTAGGAAACTGCTTTTTTTACTGTTGTAGAGAGTCAGCCATGCAAGCAGTTATTCCATTCTTCAGACAAAGGCAGGGGATCTTTTGCATTTCTAATTTCTGACTGCCTCCCTACCACAGATAGAAAAGCTGTTTGTTAACAATTGTAAAGGGACATACTTTTATTTTTTAACTGTTTTTATTTAACACGTTTTAGGTAACAGGAAGGAGTCCCAGAATCAAACCCCTGTAGGAGTCACTAGGAGGCCATGAGGGCACATCTTGTCAAATCCAGTTCACTTGACATACCAAACTCCTTCTGCTAACTATCCTCTGCCCCCTGAACTCCCAGACACTCAAGATGGTGGCACCAGTACTTTTCCTTTGCCATCCGATCCAAAACACATCTCTCCCACATTCAGGGTCAGATTGGTAATCACACAACAGTGAATATGATAAAACCTAACCTGATTTATCTGCCTTCTATTTTAAAAAGCCAGTCAAAAGCTGCATAGTGTAGTGGCAAAGCATTTGTTTTCTCTTTCTTTCCGTGCAGGTTGTGCCGGAGCACAGTGTGTCACAACTGCTCTGTGAACAGTGGCCACAAGGAGCGCTGCTGCCTGCTGTGTTATCAGAGGGGAAGTGGCCAAGGCATCTGACCACTGGTCCCATCAAGCCACGGCAGTCTTCCCAATGGCTCTAACGTTGTGACTCCTGTAAACAGAGACACGGCTGGGTGCCACTTGAACATGGATGCTTTTTCCTTTGGGGAATGATTGCAGGAAAGTCCCTCCCAAAACAGGAACAGCTGGGATATTACAGTGACAATGAGGAATCCCTTAAGAATTAAATTTAAAGAAGCAATTACACTGGACATTGACATTTAAGTGATATGGGAGTATCTCTGATCTTTCTCAGATCTAACACTATGACTTGAAAGTCTGTTTCTTTATTCCTTCAAGCCGTTCAGCCTGGCCTCCAAGATTTGGATATTAATGCAGAATTTAAGTACAGAATTTCAGCAGTGCACACACGAAATGGTCAAGGTGGACTGTGAAATGGTCAAGGTGAAATGGTCAAGACGGAAATATTGTGGGATACCTTTTCATCTGGATTCTGTTCCATGTTTACAACAGGACCTCAGGGGGATATTTGTAATGTTTGTCCCCTTCCCCTGGGTAAGGGCCCAGGCATCACAATGAGGTCACATAATTGAGTTAAGTGGGGTTAAATGGGGTTACTTAATGCAGTTAATGGGTTACTTATACAATGGGGTTACTACTATTCAGCTGGCACAGAGTTGAGAGTCTGTGTGTGGGGACACAAGGCCCAATGTGGGATACTAGATTCTGCCGGTCCTGTCCACTCCCTCCCCTGCTTCTCCTTCCCTCTGCCTCATCCCAAAATGTCTGTCCCCCCGACTCATCTCTCCACCACCAGTAGCTTGTTCATTCTTCCAGGTGGCATGCAGTGGGCCTCTGGCTGGAACTGGTTCAGTTTAGATCGGTACTGAGTTGGCACCTATATTGACATGGCACTTTTGCAAGCACACCTTATGGCTAGGGACCTGCAAGAGGCAAGATTATTTTTCCTGACAAAGGGGTGTTATCCTTTGTCAGGAAAAATAACCTCGCCTTTTGCAGGTGCCTACTTATGGCGCCTTTGCAACACAGCACCAGTGCAGCCCTGAGGCGGTTATGAAGCCACTTATCCACTGCCTGTTGTTTATTTTTTTTCTTAAGATGTGATTAAAACTGGAATTTACTTGGATAATTTCCATCATAGAAAAGATTATTTATGAAGTCATTATTTATGAAAATAAATTTATGAAAATGGAAGTAAAATTATTGTAATGTTTCTCTCTCTCTCTCTCTCTCTCATGTTTCTTTTCTATTCCTTTCTTGTAAACATTAAATGAACTTCATTTTCTGTTTCTTTCATACTGTATTTCATACAACCAAATCAGCAATATTTTTAACTTTTCATGACCTTCTCTGTTCCTAGTGCAAACCTCATCCATCCCAGATAAAGTCCATGAAAGACTTTATCTATTTGGGGAACATTGGGACGTAGGCTGGTGTTCCTTAGCTTTTCTAGATTCCCTTGCTTATACACCATATTTCTGGATGTTTGGTTTCTGTTTATAGCAATATGGCATGTATATTATATTCTAACGGTATGTTCCCAGGTTGCAGGAGTAAAATACCCCCTCATACACCATCTCCCACTGCACAACACCCCCCTTTGTGCAACACCCTCCCATCAGTGATGGGCTTCAAAGAAATTAACAACCGGTTCTCTGCCCATCTGGCAGCCACTTTTAAATGGCTATTTTTAAACTTTATATGTCCTATCTCTCATTAACAACCAGTTCTATGGAGTAGGTGCAAACCTGCTGGAGCCCACCACTGCCTCCCATGCACATCAACTCCCATGCGTATCAACTCCTTGTGCACTTTACTTCACACACAGCAACATCCCCCACGCGTGTCAACCCCCCCACGCACATTACCCTTCCTTTCGCATCCACTCCCCCCATGTATATCAACCCTCCTTATGAAACACCCCCATACACATATACCCCCTATTCCCATTAACACCCCATGCACATTAACCCCCATGTGCATCAACCCCCAAGCTCATCATCTCCATGCCCACCACTCCACCATGAGCATCACCCCAACACAACACTCCCCAATATCCCCCATCCCCCCAGTGCAACACCCCCATGCGCAACATCCCCCATACATATCACACACACCCCTGCACAACATCTCCCCATGCACACCATCCCTCCAAAGCACCCTCCCTCCCAGTGCAGCAGGCACCAGATTGGCTGGATGTTGATCAGAAAGTCTTCAATGTTAAGCATAGGACAAAAACATGTTGCACCCCTTTTCACCCCCCTTAAATTGCTCAACATCAGTTCTTGGTGGGTACTCACATCACATAAGGAACACTTCCCCACCCCAATTTCATGCTTCTAGGGCCAGGGGTTGGGACAGAACATCCATCAGTCAGGGATTCTTCAATGGAAAGTATATGGAGGATAACATGTTTTTCCCTTTTCTCCCTCTGCCCTGTTGGAATTTCTGAAAACCAGTTTTTAGTGGGTGCCTCAATCACAGAAGGAAGACCCTCCCCAAATTCCATGCTTTTAGGTTTGGCAGTTTTGAGTGAGTGAGTTCTGTTTTATATACATATATTAGTGGAAACTACCCTTTATACTTGGATATCAAAGCCTGTTATCAAAGATATTAATCCTTACAATATGGTTTTAAGGACATAATACATAGGAGGCACTTCGCCATCCACTTGTTAACTCTTCTCATCTCCCCCATTTTCTTTCTTTTGTCCTCTAGATTTCCACCCTATTTCAGCCTGCTTGCATCCTTTCTTTTCTTTTTCCCATTACCATCATCTACCCATTTCCAGGTGAATATGGAGTTCATGGAAATACTGGTATTCACTCAAATCTAATGCACCATCAAATCGAATGCGCACCCTGATTTTGAAAACAGAATTCGGCTGGGGGAAGGTGAGCATTAGATTTGAGTAAATACCATAAATCTGTGAGTCCAGGAAAACATCAACTAAGATGAATCTGGAGTCCTAAGCTTTCTTTCCTATCCACTTCTGCTTTCCTATCACCACTTACCGACTTCCTTCCGTCTGAGTTTCTATTCTCCTCTCTCTCTCTTTCTCTTTCCTCCCTGTGCCCCATGACAGCTCCCAAGGAAACTATCACTACCACTACATACATAGGATTGTGGTGGCTCAGTGGGGTTGTCAATCTTTCAAACAGAAGGGTGGCAGATCAGCAGTTTGAGTCTCAAGTTCCACACAATGGAGTGAGCTCCCAGTGCTTGGTCAATGCTGGCTCTTTGGCCTTGTAACAAGGATAAGCACTGCCGTTAGAGTCAGGCCTGAGTCACAACTAGCAGGGCAACTTATGGGAAACACCTTTACTTTCATCTTTTTATCACTATACAGACAGCTCATTCTTTTGGCCATCTCTCCTGCTTCCTGCTATGGAAAATGAAGCAGCCAGTGAGGAAGAATGCAGTGGGGGATGCAATAAAAAGATAAGGAGTTGGCTATGGCATCTCTATCTGAACTGCTCCTCCATGGCCCCAACCTTTTCAAGATACAGAAGTATCCAGTGTGGACCAGAAGGGTTAATGGCATCTCTGACAAATGAATGGAGCCAGGGTGGGGGGAGAGGAAGAGGACAACAAGAGAAAGACAGCTGGCAGACAGGCTGAGCAGATGAAGCCACTGCTCTGTTCTTTTTAGAAGGGAAAGGCCTTTTTTTTGGTCCCGTCCACCCTTCATCTGCAGTCTACACCTGCTCCAGTTGAGAAAACTCTAGGTACTGTAGGAACTGCTTCAAACAATGAAGAACCATTCAAACAGTGTTTCAACCATATATGTGGCAGAGGCGTTGGGCTCCTCCTCACCTGCTCCATCATTCCTAATCGTGGGTCTGATTCATCTGAACTGCCCATCAATATAATTTAAATACTTTTAGTACATTAAAGGGCAGAGCAGAGAAACAATTCTCTCTAGACCAGAGGTTTTCAATATTTTCCATTTCTTGGCACATTGACAATCTGCTAAAATTGTCAAGGCACACCATCAGTTTTTAGAGCATTGACAAGGCACTCTGTGCTGCTGATGGAGGGCTCACACTCCCATTAGTCTTACTGATAAATGACTCTTCTCCCAAATTTCCATGGCACACCTCTAGACCATGTGTAGCACAGTAGGTGCCATGTCTGCTCTATACTCAGCAATTGCAACAAATAGGCAACAACATTATGGCCAAGCCAAGCAAGGGGGGGCGGGGAGAAGATGTATACAGCCAGACTCTTCCCTCACACACATTTGGCAGCCCACTCCTACTTATCTCCCCATGTGCCAATGCAGATGCACCAATAGGGTGCATCCTAAAGGGGAGTTTTGAGCTTCCACCCTCCTCTCCATAGCATCTCTTCCCCATTTCACTAGCTACACCCTTTTCTTTCACTTCCTGCTCACCCTCCTTGCTACAAAACCTGTGCCAGGTTCTTTGGCCACTGGCACATGAACCCAACTACTCTCCACTTGTGTGCCTTTTGGTGTTTAGCTGGTCACATGGTCATGGAGACACTGTAACCCTTAGATGCCCATCTGGATCCAGAGTCCGGAAATGCAAATTTATGCAAATTGGGCTATTTTTAGATGGGCATCTAAGGTTAACAAAACACTAGCTCTTTGACTTTGTAACAATGAGTGATGAAGCAGATCTAGATCCCTTTCAATTTGGCTTCAGGCCTGGCTTTGGGATAGAGATGGCCTTGGTGGATGACCTACACTGAGGACTGGATGGACAGAACAAATCCTTACTAGTCTTTTTGGACCTCTCACTGGCTTTTGACACCATCAACCATAGTGTCCTTCTGGGTCGGTTAGCTGAGTTGGGGATCAGGGGCACTGTTTTACAGTGGTTTCACTCCTTGATAGATCCCAAATGGTGGTTTTTGGGGGAATCCTAATCACGTCTACTCAAAAGTAACCCAAGTGTTCAATGAGTCTTACCTCCAAGAAAGTATCTTTAGGATTGCATCCATGGAGACAGAAAATTAAATGTGATAAACATTCTCAACCAATCTATGATTAGCCAAGATTTTTGTACCTTCCTAGTTCCAAAACTGACACTGCACCAGGCAAAGTCTTTCCCCTTGTCATTCTTGGGTTCTGTCCATGGATAGCCCAGTGGATCCAGAATTATACCAATTCATGTAGATACAGTATGAAATTTCAAAAATTCAAGCTCAAATTCAGCCAATGACACACAAATTCGGTCGTCGACAAACTAAATGAGGTCAGCCAACCCAAGTGATATGGTCCTAAATGAGGACCATATCAAATAGCATTGAACCACTCAAATAGCAGCTGTTTTAACTGTGTCAGGCGAAACTGGCCTAATAGGCCCTGAAATTGTGTTCTCACTCCTTCTCCATGCCAAGGTGGCCAAGAGGCCTGTCCCCCCCTAGTACCTTCCTATCTCTAGGAGCATTTTGAAACCTCCCTAGTCAGTTTTCCTGCTGTCTGTGTGGAGGGCAGTAGTGACCCTCTTGGCCTCTCAGGCCTGTTGTGCCTGAAATTGATATGTGTGGAACTTCATAGGTTTGTAAAGGGCCTCTTATACATGTTGCACCTGACAAACGTCAAATTACTTGTTTAAGATTAATAAATGAGGTTATTTTGAATCAGATTTTGAATATTCTCTCTTTGTACATCATACTGAAGGTCACTGATCACTTTTAGAGTTTTAGAACTGAGTTAATTGGGTGCTAATGACAGTTTTCTAACAGGGGAACTATCAGACCAATGTGCCTGACCGGGGAGATCTCTATTCGCACATGACATTGGGTTAAGTCACTATGTTTTCCAGTCATGGTGAGAACAAAATAAAAAGGCAACTTCTTCAACATTTATACCATGTTGTGATGCTCTCTGCTTGTTGTTGATTGGATTATCAATCGAATCCACGATGGAAGTGACTTGGGGAAACCTGGCTGGCCTGTCGCAGGGGACTGTTGCCAGGACATTGCCTTTCCCAGTGAAGTGGTACCTATTTATGAACTTGCATTTGCAGGTTTTTGAACTTCTAGGTTGGCAGGAGCTGGGCTAAGGATGGGAGCTCACCCCATTTTGCAGTACCCGGGTATTGAACCACTGGCCTGCTGAGCGGAATTCCAGTCAAGCAGTGTTCTAACTCCAGCGTTCAAAGCACTGCAGTCATCTCATTGTGAGAACAAATAAATAAACAAATTAAATAAACATTTAATAGAACAGATAGTACTGTTTACAAGAGACAGAGGAAGAGAGAATTCAGCATACTGGGAGCTTCCAGTTCAGTTCCAGACAAATAAAGGTGACTCATTCTGTACATGCGACTGCACTGAAACAAAACAGTTGCATGGCCCTGTGCCTTGGGAAGATTGTGCATGGGTGCTCACAGTGATGCTGTTTCTCACAAGCACACTTTTCTAATGCACAAGGCATTTGCCTCAATTGCCATTCCTGGGATATGAGATCTTTGTCTCATCCCTTGTTGTTGCCATGCATAACGATTGGGCTGTCAGTCATGGCTAATGATTCTCCTGCCAGCAAAAGACCCCCAAGAAGACAATGGCTGCCTTCTTCCCAGGCAATGGCGCAGAAAAGTGGGAGCACTTACACTTGTCAAAGATGGCAGTAGGCAGACCACTTGGCACCTACAGATAGTTTCCCATACTCACTTTCATACAAAAAAAAAATCTTCTCATGCATCAACAACACTTGGATGAATTGTGCTTTGAACTGGACTGAAGGGTAGTAGTTTGAATGTCCAGTTTCTTAGAAGGCCAAAAAGACAATCCCCAGAAGCAATTCAATTTGAACTTTATTAGAACTTCTACTAAAAATGCTAAGGTTCCTGGAAAATGAAAGAGAACCCACCTCCAATTTGCTTGGGAAACTGAGCATTATTAATATAGGAAAAGTGAAGTCGTTTTAGGCCAAACTGATAAGTATGTGCCTATCACCCTATACCTAAAATGGCTTTCTTTGGCTGGATCACAGCCTGCCTATGTATGTCTCTAACTGTGGAAGACATAAAAATGTGTCATTTCCAT
Organism: Cryptoblepharus egeriae; assembly: GCA_030015325.1. Lineage (NCBI taxonomy): Eukaryota > Metazoa > Chordata > Lepidosauria > Squamata > Scincidae > Cryptoblepharus > Cryptoblepharus egeriae. The sequence goes on along the minus strand of JAREYC010000001.1, from coordinate 60,475,374 downwards.
GGGGTATGAAAAAATAGGTCTGCTAGCTATTTCCTGGGATTCACCCTAGGCCTGATTTATTCCATCTATAAACACATATCCTTCTGTCAGAACATGATATTTATTTATTATATTCTCTATTGTGTGTGACTCACAAAATATCTCAAATATATAATTAAGGATGCAGTCCAAAAGTGTCCTTGGGCTGACACAAGTCCCTCACAAGCCCATTGTCATCGTGAAAGTGTCATAAAGCACATTTGTGCTGACTTTAGGTCAGGTAGGCTTTAGGATGGGGGTGTCAAACTCATTTGATAGAAAGGGATGAAGTTAGCATTATGTCTTTTGAAAGCCAAAATCAAGTCTTATGCATGTCTACTCAGAGGTAAGTCCCATTACAGTCAATTGGGCCTACTCCCAGGAAAGTAGCCTGAGAAGTTTTTGCAGGCTGGATAAGATGGTGAGGCAGGTCAGATTTGGCCACCAAGCCTTATGTTTGGCACTGTGCTTTAGGGCAGGGATTCTCAAACCCGGATCAGGGACCACTGGAGGTCCTAGGCAGCTGCCTGACCGGTCCCTGAGAGGACTCCTCTAAGTGCCTCTTCCCCTCCTCACAGCAGGCAGGCTCTGTCAGAGGATTGCAGCCTCAGAGCACAATCCTATGCCTGTCTGCTCAGTAGTAAGTCCCATTGTAGTCAGTGGAGTTTCACTCCTAGGAAAGCATGGTTAAGATTGCAGCCTCAGAATCCAGTCCAATGCCTGCCTACTCAGAAATGTCCCATTATAGTCAATGAGGCTTACTCTCCAATAAGAGCAACTAGGATGACTTTGTGCATTTTCAGTTCATCCTGCTTTGAAAGAGGTGGAAAATCCCTGCTCTGAGTGGACATGCATTGAGACATTGGGCTCTCACCTGCAATCCTACCCACAGTAACCTCTCAATAGCTCTATGATAATGGGATTGACAGCTGAAGGCAACTGTGCTGTTCTCCAGGTGGGGAAGCCCTGCCGCCAGGTCACCAGAGGCAGGACTCTCCCCTTACCCCTGGGCTGGTCCCTGGAAAATTTTTCCCACAGAACTGGGAAAACTCAAAAAGGTTGAGGACCACTGCCTCACTCAACTATGACTGTAATCCTAATCATCACTTAGGCCAGCCGAAGTCCTGGCATACAGCTATGCTGACTGGGGGAGGGGGCCCCACAAATGTGCGGTAAGACACTTCTGCCCCACTTCTGGAGGGTTTAGCCCAATGCATACGCATACACCAACCTCGCCATACCACCACAGGAACATAGGCCAGGTGAGTTCGGCAGGCAGGCAGTGTATAGGCACCAATGAGATATCATCAACAAATTAACTGTGGGTACAGTTCTAACCTAGGCTAGCATAACTCATTGGTCTTCCCATACCTGTGGTGATATAGGGAAGCAAGCACATGTCTGTGGCCTGAGTGGGGCGGAAGTGACTTATGGTACTTTTGTGACACTTTCAGGCCAGCATGGGACTTGTGCTAAAGCTTAGGCTGACCTAACTGGGGATTAGGAAGTAACTGCTATGAGCTACACTGTATGCAGTATATATTTTAACTAGCGAAAGGCGTACCCGCGTTGCGGGAGTAAAATTCCCCCGAATGCCATTCCCCCATAATCATCAACCCCCCATGGATAACTTTCCCCCAGGCGTAACAACCCCCATGCGCAACTTCCCCCATACACATCAACCCCCCCAAGCGCAACTTCACCCATGCGCATCAACCCAGCATGCACAATTTCCCCCATGCGCATCAACCCCCCATGCACAACTTCCCCCATATGCATCAAACCCCATGCGCAACTTTCCCCATGCGCAACTTTCCCCATGCGCAACTTCTCCCCATGCGCAACTTCTCCCCATGCGCAACTTTCCTCCCATGCGCAACTTTCCTCCCATGCGCAACTTTCCCCAGGCGCAACTTTCCTCTCATGTGCAATTTTCCCCATGTGCAACTTCCCCCCATGCACAACTTCCCCACATGCGCAACTTCCCATATGCTCAACTTCCTATATGCGCAACTTTCCTCCCGTGCGCAACTTTGCGCACGGAGGAAGTTGCGCAACTTTCCTCCATGTGCATCATCCCCATGCGCAACTTCCCCCATGCGCAACTTCCCATATGCGCAACTTTCCTCCCATGCGCAACTTCCCCATGCGCAACTTCCTCCGTGCGCAACTTCCTCTGTGTGCATCATCCCCCCATGTGCATCATCCCCCCATGCGCAACTTCCCCCATACGCAACTTTCCTCTCATGTGCAATTTTCCCCATGTGCAACTTCCCCCCATGCACAACTTCCCCCCATGCGCAACTTCCCATATGCTCAACTTCCTATATGCGCAACTTTCCTCCCGTGCGCAACTTCCTCCCATGCGCAACTTCCTCCCATGCGCAACTTCCTCCCATGTGCAATTTTCCTCCCATGTGCAACTTCCCCCCTGCGCAACTTTCCTACATGCGCAACTTCCCCCATGCACAATTTGCCCTCATGCGCAATTTCCCCTCATGCGCAGCATCCTCGCCAGCGCAACCTCTTCCTCCGAACAACATCCCCCAGTGCACCAGGCACCGAGCACCAAATTGGCTGGATGTGGTTCAGTCTCCCATGTTAAGTATAGGAGAGAAACACGTTGGCCCCTTTTCAGCCCCTGAAGGGTTAATTTCTCCAGATGGTTCTTGGTGGGAGTTCAGGTGACAGAAGGAACTCCCAGAATTCCATGCTTCAGGCCCAGCAGTTGGGGCGGAATGTTGATGAGTCAGCAATTCTCAATAAAAAGTATAGGGAGGAAAACGCATTGCGCCCCTTTTCACCCCCTTCCTGTTGGAATTTCCGAAAACCGGTTCTTAGTGCACCCCTCCCTCACGGAAGGAACACCCACCCCAAATTTCACGCTTCTAGGCCCAGCGGTTTTGGCAGGGCGGTGATGAGTGAGTGAGTCAGTCAGTCAGTGAGTCAGTCAGTGAGTGACTTTTCTCTTTTATATATATAGATTATAGTATTATACAATGTGTGAATTATAATATATATGAATTAGCATAATAAAGTAGAAATTATAGCATAATAAAGGCACTATAAAGTGTCTGTAGGTTTTCTTGAGATACCCTGTATTTATTGATTAATCAGTGTAAAAAATGGTCCATTAAAATTTTTATTTAGCATATTATTTATTTATACAGCATTGAAGGCAACATCCTGGTGACAAGTCCATGCAACAGACCTGTTGTTCCTATGTTGCATTAATCATGGTTTGGTTGACTCCAATCCAGAACAAGCACATTCTCCCACCACATGGGACCAAAGCTAAAGAAGTTCTTTTGCCTTTTGCTTGACTTTCTTGTACAGTGGTGCCTAATGTAACCCTGAGATGCCCATCCGGATCCAGAGTCCGGAAATACAAATTTATGCAAATTTGGCTATTTTTAGATGGGCATCTGTTAAAGAGCTTAATTCATTCCGGAGGCATGCTCTTTAAGTGAAACACTCGTTAAGTGAAGCAGATTTTCCAATAGGAAATAATGGAAACTCAGATGATTGGTTCCACAATCCAAAAAATATTCATATAAAAATATTAACTGTTATGTAAAAATGATGACAAAACACTGGAATTGAATTCAAAACATGCATTCAATGTGCATGATCCTATGAAGTCTACTTACGCTGCAATCCTAAAGATACTTTTCTGAGAGTAGGACCCATTTAATGCAATGGGGCTTACTTCTGGGTAGACATGGTTAGGAGGCCGCAATCAAAGATACTTTCCCGGGAGGCAAAGACACTCAAGGTGGCCAGAGGGGGAACTTGGGGGCAGTTAGGAGCAGCTGCCTCTGGCACCCCCAGGCGGGCTGGCAGCTCTTTTAAAGAGCCTCCGCGCAGAGCATCAGGGCTTCATAGCATGTGTGCTTAAGATGCCCATCTAAAAATAGCCCAATTTGCATAAATTTGCATTTCCGGACTCTGGATCTAGATGGGCATCTAAGGGTTACGTGAATCGGATCTTGTTATGTGAAACAAGATTTCTTGGAAATTTATACTTGTTGTGTGAAACACTTGTTATGTGAGGCGCTTGTTATGAGAGGTACCACTGTACTTGAAAACCTGGAGTTATGCTCTTATGAGTCCAGTTGAATCTCAGCTACTCCACAGGAGAAGCTTTTCACAGCTGAGACACAGAGCACAATCCTAACCATGTCTACTCAAAAGTAATCTCCATTGTAGTGGTGGGATGCAGTGGACCACATGCAGTGGTGGGGATTCAGGGAGTTCCCACAGGTTATATAGAACCCTTTGCTAATGAGCGCCTGGTTCTGAGAACTTTATTAATGGGACATAGAACCTGTTGTTAATTTAGCTTATTAGGACATAGAGCCTGTTGTTATTTATTTGAATCCCACCACTGACCACATGATCATGTGTTTATATCTGATGATCACATGATCGCTGCTGTTTATATCTGAGGAGGAAGAGCTGGCAATTTTTTTATTATTTTTAATTAAAAAAAATAAGGGTAAAAATAAAGGGTAAAAAGGGTAAAAATAAGGGTAAAAAGGGTAACCCTTCAACAGATTGCCAACAGGGCAATTTCCCTGAACACTTGCTATAAAACCAAGTGTGTATTAAATGCATTCGTTATCCTATCCTTCAGCAGTTAGGCAACTCGGCACAAGAAAGTCACCTCTTAGCCAACTGTTTGCTGGCTTCCTGGTGCTATTGCAAAACATTTCTACAGCAAAGCTGCTTAAGCAAGCAGCTTCCCAGAGGTTACTACAGAGGAAGTGCATCTCTGGACCAAAGAAGTATGTGGATGGTGGCATACTTCACCTCTGCACATCAGACGTACAGTAGCTGGGAAATCATATACCGTTAATGATATGAGTTTTCATCAAGCCAATGTGCATAAAAATGGAACAATAGCTCTAATGGAATCAGTAGATTTTCTTCCTTTTCAGATGATGCCTGCCTGGGTATCAACCAGCACCATTACAGAACAGGCAGTTCCTAATGGGTGAGGGAAGGCAGAACACCTCTTCTAAAGAGATACCAGTCACCCCAGTTGTTGAAAGTGAAAAATAATGTTTAAAATGAGGTGGTATTAATTGGCTACACCTTTTTGGCAATCAGTTTTTAACATGGATTCACTAAACATTGCACATATAATCAGTGGTGGGATTCAAATAAATTAACAATGGGTTCTATGTCCTAATAACCTAAATTAACAACACATTCTATGTTCCATTAGTAACCCAGGTGCTCATTAGCAAAGGGTTCTATAGAACCTGTGAGTACCCCCTAAAGCCCACCACTGCGATATAATACACATAGAACATCTTTTTGGTTATCACACACAGGATGGCTGGATGCAGTAGAGAATGTAACTCCCTTTATCCCTAAACAGCTCCTAAATCCCTGCTCTGCTATAGCAAATCAGAATTTTTTTAGGCATAGTAGGGTTTGTAATTTCAAAATTGATGTATTCCCCACTGCCACCCTCCTTGTTGTTGATGCTTTATAATTTGGCATAACTTGACTAGCTAACGGAGACTAAAGGCACAATCCTAACCATGTCTACTCAAAAGCAAGACCCATTGTGTTCAATGGGTCTTACTCCTAGGAAAGTGTCTTTAGGATTGCAGCCATAGAGCACAAGCCTAACCATGTCTACTCAAAGGTAAGCCCCATTGTGTTCAATGGATCTTACTCCCAGGAAAGTGTCTTTAGGATTGCAGCCATAGACAGATTGTTAAAGAGCAAGCTATTAAAGCTTCTGGTAGAATAGTAACTCTTAAGAACATAAGAGCCTCCCCTGGGTCAGGCCAAATGCCTTACTAGTCCAGTGGCTCACCAGGAAGTACACAGATACTGTACAAGATACTGTACCTATATCCAGGTGCTCTCCCCTGCACCTGGCATTTTGAGGTTGCCTCCATCTATCTATACACATACACACACCCATACCCATCATGGTTTGTATCCTGTGATGGATTTTTCTGCTAGAAATTTATCAGCAGAGGTTACAAGCCATGTTTGTTGTATGTACAGATTACAACTCTTGCAAAGCTATCTGTAAAGTCAGTGGTGGGCTCCAGCAGGTTTGCACCTATAGAACCGGTTGTTAATGAGAGATAGGCCATATAAAGTTTAAAAATAGCCATTTAAAAGTGGCTGCCAGATGGGCAGAGAACTGGTTATTAATTTCTTTGAATCCCATCACTGTGTAAAGCTGCTTTGACGTTACTAGAGAGGAAATTTCGGAAGGTGTGATTTACAATGCCTTAATACTTCAGAGCCTAGAAAAACAGTACCTGCAGAAATTCCCTTTTCTACACAACCTCTGTACAGAACTTCCCTTTTCTACCCAACAAGGCATAGACGCTTTCTTTCTTTTGTATCTGATTACTCTAAGAATATAGGATTATCAGCTTCATCTGCTGACTTAAAAGGTGATAATGCTGATTTCCATGGGGGGAAGACTACCAGCTGATTTCAAGCTGATATGAAAGGCATAGGAACAAACTGTGGCATCCCTAGTGTTTGTGTCACCAGGTTCAATAGGCCAATATAATGGTTTGAAAATATATTATTCGAAATGTATTACTTGAAAATATATTATTTATATATATTATTTGATATATTATAATATATTGATATAATATATTGATATATTAACATATATTGATATTTTCAATGTATTATTTGAAAATACCAACATTTAAAAAAATTTGGCTAGTAAAGGTGTCACCCCTCCCCCTGCGCTTCATCCAGTATGCTTCCTAGTGATGCCACTGGGAACAACCAAGGAATTTTTCCAATCCTTGGCAACTTTCATACTATAGGTCCTCTTACGCATGGAACAAATGCACATATGATTGTAAAACTGGATGGGGAGTCCAATGCTTTCGGCAGCCGCCTCTTGCTAGCGTGGAGCTCTGAATTTGTACTGTCGGGATGGCGTCAGATGTTTACAGTAGGTGAGGAGAGACACAGGATATGGGGACTTTTGCAAAAACCAGTTGGGTAACAGCTCCTTTGGCATCCTGGAAATGACAACTGTCCGTAATTTCACGTGCCAGTGCAAGGTACAAATCACTTGGAAATTCCCTTGCGTGGCCTTGATTTACAGCTGTCTCTGAGACGAGAACCAGTCACCTGTTGAAACGCCACTAAGAAGATGGCACATGTAGTTCAGAAAAACATGTTTTGCTCAGCATAGCCAAATGGAGAACCTCTAGCCCAGTAATCTCATAACTTAATCCTGACAAGATGGAGATGCTGGAGAGCTATTTAAGAAGATCCCAGTCTCCATCTGGAGTAGCATTTCTTCTGAAGAAGGTTAAGCAAGAGTGCAGTCAGGGAGTGTTTATAAAGCGTCTTTGCTCCTAAAGGCTATTGTGGTGGCTATGGCCAGGAGCACCTTCATTCAGTTTTGGTTGGGGCAGCAGGTGTAGCCCTTACCTGGGAAAGCAGATCTGGCTTTTATCACCAATGCCTTGGTCACATCTATTTTAATTAACTGCAGTGTGCTGTATGTGGGGTTGTCTTTATAGGGCATTGGGAAACTGCAACTGGTCCAGGATGCTGTGGTAAGATTTCTAAGTTCAGGGCTGCCAAATACCTCTTGGCACCCAAGACAATATACCAACTCCTTCCATCCATTATCTGGGAATGAACCAGGCCAGCCATTCCTCCTTGCTCAGCCCACATTTCTGCGTTGTTCCCCCTTTCCTTTTCCAATACAAAGACTGGAAGGAGTAAGAGGGAGGTAGGAGCCTACACCAATCTGCTACCTGAGGCGACTGCCTCATTTGGCCTAAGGATCACTTGTCTCAGTCGGAACACTGTAGTCCAGTCTTAATTGTGTTGTCTTCTTATATGTTTCCAAGTTCAGTTCAAGCTGCAGGAGATAACCTTTAAAATCCTCCACTATCTAGGCTTAAGGACCACCTGGTTTCATTTAATTCTTATCCTCTCTCAAGATCTTCAAGAGATTCTCAGCTCCATTGCTTGCTGCCTACCAGAGCTCAGCTAATGTGAATGGAGGGTAGGGCCTTCTTCAGTAGAAGCTCCTTTGTCACTGTGTTCTCTTCCCCTGAACATTCTTTCTGCATCTTTCCAGCCATTGGAAAAGTACTAAAAATCCATAAATTTCATCAGGCCTGTGAGATATATAATGATGGGTACCTCTCCATTGAGTGTTAGTTTCTAAATTGATTTAAGGGGTTAAAATAAAATAAATGAATGCTTAATTTGACAGCCCAGCAAGAGGGAAGCTGACAAAGGCCTATTAATATGTTTCATGCTTCCATTACATGTACTTCCTCCACCAGTAGTTTCTTACACAGCAGTTGGTGTGAATGGGCCCTACATGTGGAGTTTAACTCATGACATGTGAAAACAGGATATGATCAAGTAGCAGATGAAGTGGGCATTGGAAAGGTTAGGATTCTGCCCTTTACTCCGCACTACTTATAGATAAGTTTAGATGGAATTATGGTTAGAATAATGGGGATGGGATGGTGAAGTCACAAAGGAGAGACACCAGCAAACACCACTGCGGCCAGGATCATTATTACCACTCCTGATTCTGTACTGGCAAACATTAACGGAAGCAAAGGATTTTTAAAAAAATCTTTAATCCACCCAGAAGCATGTATGGGGAGAGGTGGAGAGATCATTGGTTCACTACAACTCTGAAAAGTTCTATGTCCCACTGCAAAGAGGTGGTTACAGTGTGTTTGGAAATCACAGTGTGTTGGAAATCCAACTTTCCGGCACAACTGTAGCCACGCAAATGTGACATGTGCGTCATCTGTTGGTGGTAAGGGTGTCACAGAGTCCTCCTCAAGGTAAGGGAATGCCTGATGCCCTGATCCCTTACTTCTTGGCAGCATTGCAGCCCTACACTGCACCAGCACTGGAAAGCTGGATAGGATTGGGTCCTTAACTGTAACATTGTGTAACTGAGTGAGATCTTGTTCATGCAGCAGTAGATGTATTTTCAGTGTTGCATACTTAACCATTTTAGGACTTTAGCAATAATTTGGCATAATGAGCATTGTAAAAGAATAAGCTTAATGAGGGTATCCTCACACTCAAAAATGTGTTCTGAAATGGCTGTTCCTTCATTTAAATATGTGTTTAAAAATATCCCAATTTTTATCCCTTTCCCTTGATTGGGAAAGGTGTCTGGGTAAATTTCCTCTGGGCAAGGGAACATATTTTCCCATGACTTCACAGTGTGGAACTGTCTACTTGGATCTGTGCTGGCAAATTTAAAGCACAATCCTAACCATGTCTACTAAATGTAAGCCCTATTGTGTTCAGTGGGTCTTACCCATAGGAAAGTGTCTTTAAGATTGCAGCCCTATATGCCAATAAAAGTTTTGGGGTAAGAAAGAAAAAAGATTGCAGCCTTAGTGGTGTAGGTCCACATGGTCATGAAATACAAATATAAATTCACAGCACATTCTCTTATGAATGACTTTGGCACAGCAGGGCCTGGCACCAGCTCCATCCCATGTGGGCTATTGTCTAAGTGTGAACCCGTAGCCCAACAAGGCCTCAACTTGATGACCACCTTACGTAATTGCACCTTAATATGACTACAAGAGTTTTTCAATTTATCATTTTAATAACAAAATATCATGCACTTTTCATGTTAAAAAAGATATAAAATAGATAATACAGGATACTTCACAAGACCAATCTTTCTAACAAGAGGTACCATCTTATCCATTTTGTATCTGTGAATTCACATGTCAATCTGGTGGCTACCTGGCTGATTTGGCACAGCAATGTGCAACAAGGGCAGCATACCTGGAAAAACAGACCTGTAACATCCTGAACAGCCATGCAGCCTGCAGAACATAACTGGATCTTCATTTGTCTCTGTGGATGTGCAGAAGAAATCCCAGACAGAATCTTTGGCAAACGTGAATTCTGAGAATCAAACATGTTGGATTGGCCTCTTAATTAACCACTATGGAAATATACCATTTTTCTGAAGGACACATATGGGAACAATTCCTTATGCACTAATTCAATTACATTTGCATGGGACGGTGTAGAACAAAATCATATTTCCATCAAGGAATGCAAGGATATGCAGTTTAAAAAATAAAGGAGACACAATCATTGAAAAGAATGATACAGTGCAAATACAGAATGAAGGCAGATAGCTTTCTGTTTATAGTTAAGATGAAACAAAAAAGGATTATAGAAGCACCCATATTTCTATCACTAGTTCCAATTTTAGACAGGACAGGAGATTCTTTGGGCTGTCATTCTAAAGGTATTCCATAAATTCTTTGCGATGGGCATAAATTGGTAGCTGTCCTGGAACAAAATATGCCATATAGTTGTGATGTGAACTTGTCCGGATTAAGTGGGTGCAAAAACCCATTTTAGCAGCAGTCAAACAAACATGTTCATTTTTATGGCAAATGTGAGGAATTTTCTCAATTCTTCTTCTTTACTAACTCTTACCACTTTATCTAGGCTGAGATTGGCCTTTCTGAAGCATCTCAATGATATGTCCAAAACAGTGTACTGTTCTTGATCTGAATCTGAGTTGGGGTCTTAGTTCCAATGTTTTATCAGACTCTTCAGAGACCTTCTCCTCCTTCCCTCCATGGCCATTACAGTGTGGTGGAGGTGATGCCAGAGGAGGACACGAAGGAGGACCCTTTCCTGAACCGTGACACAGCTTCTTGGCTGATAATCCCTCGTGTGGCCAAGATCTTGAGGAAGTTGTTCCGGAACTTCTGCCCAATAAAAGCATATATGATAGGATTTAAACAGCTGTGAGCAAATCCTATGATTTCAGTAACTGTAAGGGCTGCATCAATGTGCCAACGACGGTCACAGTTGTCAGTAATCACCTTGGTTCTCAGCAAAGTATCAGAAAACAAGGAGATATGATAGGGCAACCAACAGACCAAGAAGACAAGGACCACAGCCAAAATGACCTTCATTGCTTTCTTTCTTTGATTGTTCTTTGTTTGGAAGAGCCTGTGCACTGTGACACCGTAGCAAAAGAGCATGATGGCCAAAGGGATGATGAAGCCAAACATTTGTGGGAGGATTCTCAACACCACCCTCCATTCAGACGTTTGATTCCCTTGAATGATGTCATAACAGTGCCAGGTAGGAGGAATACTAGGGTTAGATGAATAGAGATAAACTGTACGGAAACAGAGTACAGGCAAGGAGATGAGAAACGCAAACACCCAGATGCCAACACAAACAAATCTGACCCAATGCCTCTTCTCAGTGACAGCCCGAGTAGCATAAACTATTGCCAGGTAGCGGTCAATGCTGATAAAAGCCAACAGGAGGATACCACTGTAGAAGTTGACTTCTTTCAGAACAGAGATGGCTTTGCACATGAAAGTGCCAAAGATCCATTCATGAAACCGGTAAAAAGCCCATATGGGCAAGGTGAGTGCAAAGAGGAGATCGGCAATGGCTAGATTCAGGAGATAAACATCCGTAACAGAACGATTTCCTTTGTTATAGATGACCACCAGTGCCACCAGGGAGTTGCCAACCATGCTCAGAAGGCAAACCAGGCTATAGAAGAATATCACAAAGTACTTGAATGAGATTGGTGGGCTGAAAGTTTTACAAGGTTGTACGCTGCTGTCTAGAGGCCCAAGGGTTTGATCATCATAAGGGTCAGTATAGTTTTCCATGCTTTTCCAAAAATCCTCATCGAAACTATATTGCATCCTGGCCCTGTGCAAAAACAGAGGTCACAATAGACACATGAGCAAGCTCATCACAGTCAGGGGTCACATTTCTGTTAAAACTGCATCAAATTTATTTTTCAATATGTCAAATAAAATTCTTATGGGATTTCTCAATGGCATTTTAAAATTAAATTAATACTGCAGTACCTTAAATTGTGATACATGTTGGTCAACATCACACACACAAAACTAACAAAAAAAATGTGTACTGTACATGGAACCAAACAGCCCAATCCTAACTAATTCCCCACGGGGTAATGCAGCAGCGCTGGGATGGCAACAGCTGTATGGGGGAGTTTTAATCTCTGGAATCCTCTTCAGGGTAATTAGTTCTATTGCTGATGGCAAAACCCAGCAACCTCCATGGGTCAGCTCAGTTCTAGCAATATTGTTAGTTCAATTCCAAGTTGATCCATGAAGACAGATAAGGTCTAGGAAGCGGATCCAGATCTAGCAAGTGCCACAGATGCCTCCCTCCCAGCCACTGTCAGCCCACATGCCTCACCCAATCACTAACCAATCACTGGCATCTACTTCTGATTAGAAAGGCATAGGATTGCACCGTTGGTCTGGCTGTATGTCCTTTTACCCCATTTTCTAAATATATTTGATCTAAAGGGCCTGCTATGCTAATCCTGATCTAAAACCTGTATCTAGTCTTGTTTGCTGAATGTCATAAAAGAAAGTGGAAATTTCTTTCAACTAAGCCGAACACACCTGTTGCCTGTAATAAATAATCAATTACTTCAATTGCAGATTGGACCAAATAGAAGAGGTTCTACTCTCCACTGAAGAGAGATGATGCAAGCCGTTCTTGCAAAAGCTTTTATTTCCAAACCACTGTACTGATCTTTAATGTGGTTACTGGCAAAATTGACAAGGCTGTTAATAAAGATGCTTCTCTCAACTTTTGAATTTTTGTTCCATTTCCAGATGATTTGGTCAAGAGGATGTATACACTGTGTGCTAACCAATCAAGGGGATTTGCTGTGACAAGCACAATCCTAACCATGTCTACTCAAAAGTAAGCCCCGTTGTGTTCAGTGGGTCTTACTACCAGAAAAGTATATTTAGGATTGCAGCATTGTTCTGTAAAAAATCTTGTAAATTCCTACAATTTCCTACAAATTTCCTATAAATTCACATCTGAAATTTAAATATATAATCTGAAGACTGACTAGTGTGATTTCATGAGCTAAACAGTGGTACCTTGATTTACAAGCATAACACTTTTGGGAAGCATGCTTGTCATCCAAAATGTTTGTATAGCAAAGCAAATTTTCCCGTAATAGAAACTCAGATGATTTGTTCCACAACCCAAAAATATTCATATAAAAATGATTAATATTAATATAATACAAAATATAAAGAAGGATAAAGCAACGTAACCTGCAATTAGGTTGCAATCCTGAACTGCACTTAAGCTGGCCTATCTGCCATTTGGTCCATTTAGGCGGTAAGTACTTACTTCTTAGGCCAAGTAAACCTAAATTCCAGAGCAACTACGGGAGCACGTAAGAGACATTACGTGCACCAGCAGTTACTGCACCACCTAATGAAAATCTATGGAAAATTCATATTGCAATCCAGAGTAAATTGTTCTTACACCAGAGCAAGGACTCCCCATAGTTACTCTGGATTGCGCCCTAAGTCCACCTAGGCTGGCCCAGTAGAGATGGCCCTGCACCAGACTAACAGTGACAGCCTAGGCAGTTCAGCAGGGGTATGTAGATTGGATATTGAGTGTGGCCTAGAACAGTGCAGTTAGACCACAGCCCGAGCCTGTTTCTAGGGCATTCATGCCCCTTCAAAGCTCCTCTAACTTAGGCCACCTGAGGAGCAGACATAAATCTGAGTAGACCCATAGGGGTTCATGATAAGCCAGAGTAAAAAATTGAAGCAAAATAAACTTAGGCTGGCATAAGCACCACTCCTTTCTCTCAGGATATGGCACAACTCCCACAGGCCAATGAGCATACCTTTTGCTGCTGCCTCTTCAGCAGGCCAGCCTAGCGGCCTCCTACCCTGTGGATTTTGCCTAACTGTGAGTTCAGGATGTGGCTCACCTTAGGCCAGCTTAGCTGGGCCATTCTCTCTGGCCTAAGTCAAGATTGCACCCTTAGGCTGCAATCCTAAACACGCTTTCCTGGGAGTAGGTCCCACTGAATACATTAGGGCTTATTTCTAAGATAGGATTGTGCTCTTACTCTCTCACGTCTTTCAGGCTGCAATCTGCCCTTTACACAGGTGTGAGCCCCACTGATTATATTAGCGCTTACTTTAGAGTACAAGGCTAGTTTTCTCAGGTTGCTTTCCATTGCCCCCCTTACATAGGCGTTAGCCTCAATGAATGTAATAGGCTTACTTTAGAGTAGACATGCTGGTCTCTCAGGAGAAGCTGAGGAGGTGCTGAAAGAGCAACAAATCTGTCCAGATCCCTGCTGGGACTATTTTTCACTTGTTTATCAAGACATTGCTTGTATATCAAGCCAAAATTTATTTAAAATGTTTGCTTCTCTTGCAAAACACTCTCAGTCCAAGTTATTATCAATCCAAGGTTTTACTGTATATGTTATTATATGTCTTCACTGGGTGGTTCCCCCCCCCCCCCCAAAAAAAAAACTGACTTAAGTGTATTCAACCTGGGTGAAATATTTGCCTTCATGGCACTTTGTGTATGTTCTTTTCATAAGAATGGAAGCTGTGACTATCAGTCAGATAGTCTGAAGGATCTCAGCTGGTACCAGAATGTAACTTTGCTGACAAACTGTACTTGTAGATTTGATCAAATGAGTCTCTGATGTTGTCCGCATATGACTCGGATGACATAGATGTGGAAGAAGATTCCAGGGAGATCCTGGCTAGGCAAGTTAAATGCATGACAAAGTTTGCATTTGTTTGTTTGTTTGGTTGCTTGCTTAGGATGCAATCCTAACCAATTTAGGCTGGCCTAACTCACATGGCATATCTTCCCATGTGGGGGAATGTCAGTGTGTGCCTGTGCACTGACCCTTCCAGGAATGGGGCAGAAATGCCTTACAGCACTTTTGTGACACCCCACAATTCAGCACAGGACTTATATCTGGGCTTATGCTGGCCTACCTGCAGATTAGGATTGCAGCCTTACTAGGGTCCCAAGCAGCCCTAAATAGATTGGGAAATTTGTTTTAAGAGAAGGCAGTTTCATCTAAGGCCAGACTTAGAATACTTAGACCAGTTAGGCCAAATTGGGCCCCACACTGACATGGCAAGCACAGGCCAACTGCCACAGCCAGCACTTTGCTCTTTGGCTGATGCTCCAGCATTGACTCATAGTGAAGAGAGTATCCCAAACAGAGCATTGCCACTTCTTCCTAACCATTGTTGATATACTTAAAATTGCCCCCTCAAAAGCAGTTGGTGGTGATGCCATTGCTTGATGCCTTGCCAATGCTGCTCATCCTGGTGAGTAGTCTACACTCCATTATAAAAAACCAATGCATTGGGGAGGAAACTTGTACTCACCATTTGTAAATTCTGAGCATTTGTTTCATCATTCTTGACTTATCTCCAGAATATGTACATTTGTGGTTCTCACACACAGTACTGTACATTCTGTTTTTCTGCTGAATGGATGTGTCAGTGTAGGAAAAACTTTTATGAATCAACTCCCCCATATTGCTACAAGGGGAAATCTGTGTCACTGTGCCTGTTAATCAGAAGGCCAGGGTTCGAGACCCAGGTCCCCACAAGACAGGGTGAGCTCCTATCCTTAGCCCAGCTCTGCAATGCAGCTGGAACCAATCGTATCGGCTCTGCTGTTCCATTGGAGTATTTCAGTGGCATGGAGAGGGAGGATTTGCTCCTTGGGTAACAGCCTGTCCTCCATATCAATCTATCCAGGCCTTTGTACTTCGCATGCAGCATCAAGCACAATCCCATAGTCTTTCAAGTCTGATGGAGGCCAATACAATACAATTATGCTCCACAGTCTGAGTTATGGTGTTGTGGTACTATGTCCTGAGGTATTATGTTCTGTGATGGTGGGTTTAAACAATCTTAATATAAACTCTTTTTCCGGCTAGCCTGACAGTCTCAACTCTTCTCTTTAGAAATAACCCAGTAAGAAACAAAACATTTTTCTCTTTTGTAGAATCTTTGAATACAGTGTTGGTGCTTTTCTGCATGGACAAGGCCTTGTTTTGCTCTGTTGCCTAATCTGATGGCCTCCAGCAGATATCTTGAAACCTAACTGTGAAGCAGAAATCCTGAAGTCTGTCTGTAAAGAGATCCTGTGAAGCATATCTGTGAAGATATCCTGAAGCATACTGTGAAGCAGTCATACAATAACATAGGGACTATATGTACAACTAAGGCTATCCTGGATTAGGTATGCTGCAAAGATTATTTCAGATGCCAGTTTGCTTTGCGACGCAGCCAGGGTGACCAGATGCCAAACCCAAAATTCCTGAACCCCAAAGCCAAAATTCCTAATCCCAGGCCAAAATTCCTATCCGCTGAAAAAAATTGCCAAAAATGTAATTTTTTTGTTTTTGCTTTTCAGTTTTTTGACCATAACTTTTGATAGGAAGGAGATATCTCCAAACTGATTTTTGGCATTGGATTCTGCTCTTCAATACGAATCCAACGACATATGGCATGATGGGGTATTGTGCACTATCGCGAAATTTCAAAATGAAGCCAAAATGTAGGACAATGATGCCAAAATGTAGGACACCCGGACAGGAGGCTAAAAATCCAGACAAATCTGAGTTTTTCCGGTCATCTGGTCACCCTGGAGGCAGCTGGATCCAATCGTATTGGCTCTGCCTTTCCATTGGACTAATTCAGTGGCGTGGAGAGGGGGGATTTGCTGCTTGTGTAACAGCATATCCTCCATAACAATCTAACCCAGGCTTTTGTGCTTCGCATGCAGCGTATGCAGCGCCAAGCACGATACCATAGTCTTTCAAGACTGACGGAGGCCTGCTTTGCTTTGTCATCTGGTCACCCTGGAGGCAGCTGGATCCAATCGTATTGGCTCTGCCTTTCCATTGGACTAATTCAGTGGCGTGGAGAGGGGGGATTTGCTGCTTGTGTAACAGCATATCCTCCATAACAATCTAACCCAGGCTTTTGTGCTTCGCATGCAGCGTATGCAGCGCCAAGCACGATACCATAGTCTTTCAAGACTGACGGAGGCCTGCTTTGCTTTGTAGAAATCCCTACCTCCAAGTCATGCAAAATAAAATCCATGCAGAGAGATCATTGCTTTTGAACACAGGACAACAAATTCCATCATCAACAGCGACTCCACACCAGAAGTAGCTGGTCATTCATGCTAAGCCAAGAATGGTTACAATATTAACTGCCTTCTCTTGCAATACTGTGGCAGTATCTTTATTTCCTTCCCCTTTACGTGTTCCCCTCAGTCAAAATTCATGTTCTAAATTCTGGCAGGGGGAAAGGAGTAGGGAGCTGATTTTTCAGATTATGCAACTCTGTGGTCATATACTGGAGGAGCAGTATAAATGAATAGGTTGTTGCTATTAATTGCAGAATCCCCCTTCCCAAGAAAACAAAATCTCTGCTCCGTGTTTAGAGATAGTTACATCTCAGCATAACAAAATAATCTTTTTAAATCAAAGACTTGAATTAAACTTATATGTATTTTCTTATTATCTAATTTTGAAATGATACTTTTCTGTGTCATGGTAATTATAGTGCTGGTATCTTATTGTATTTAATGTAGATGAGTATTCAGACTGGCATCAAAATATCATTAGTACTTGCCCTGTTGTAAGCAGTTGAGCAGCATGCAATCCTGAGCAATCTGTGTGCTGGACAGAAGCAGCAGGCTATCCAGTAGATGAACATTCATTAACATCAAGATGAACATTCATTCAAGTTTTTTTTCTGACATTAGTGTTTGGACATGTCCAAGGAGTATGCTGAGAAGTCCAGCATCCTATAATACCAAGTGTTTTATTGGTCTTAATCTATTCATATATTACTACTGGTATTACCACCATCAGGACTGTCATTTTCCCCATCTCCAACCATGTCAGAAATTAGCCAAGTCCATCTACTTGCCTGCTTAACTGGAAAATCCTCTTGCAGCACAAGGATTGATCCTGAAGGTTGGTGTTCTCTAGGAGGATCTTGCCTTGCAGAAGTTCCCTCCCCAGTGCATAGGAAAGAGTGGCAGAACCTCCTTTTATTACTTCAGAGGCTGGTCGGAGAAGGGGCTGGGATAAAAGATAACTGGAAACTGCTGACACAGTCTGAAGTACAACCATACTTCCTCCAGTGTCCACATAAAGTGGGATTCTGCATAAAGCCTACAGAGATTCTCAGAGAATGGCATTGTTGGGCATGGATCACTTTAGGATTTTTTAAATGATTTGGTTAACAGAAACCGTCTGAGGTGCTAGAAAGGACCAATATATGCA
Source organism: Cryptoblepharus egeriae (assembly GCA_030015325.1). Lineage (NCBI taxonomy): Eukaryota > Metazoa > Chordata > Lepidosauria > Squamata > Scincidae > Cryptoblepharus > Cryptoblepharus egeriae. The sequence continues at coordinate 60,457,187 of JAREYC010000001.1, read as the reverse complement.
AAAAGTGGGATTCTTGCTGGATCTGTTCCTGTTTCAAAAAAGTATATACATAGGAAAGGGCAATGCCACTAGATTGAGAAAGGCACCCAAATTGTTTCTAACTCCTGTTGACCACAGAGGAGGAAAAGCACCTTAGCCAAGGGATAGCACTAGAACATTTCTGGCTTGCCTAACTACTTGCCTAACTTTTTTTGCATAATTTAGAGCACAATCCTAAGTTTAATGGGTCTTACTCCCAGGAAAGTGATTGATTTTTTCATTTCAAGCTTCCAAGTGCCTAAACTGCAGGCTCTGAGTCCGACTCCTTAATTTGACCTAGTCCAGAAAGGATCTGAAGATATTAGGAGTGAAGATCTGGATAGGAAGTATGGCATTGACATCCATCAGTTTCAAAAGATTATGGTATCATGCTTAACGCTGTATGCGAAGCACAAAGGCCTGGGTAGATTAATATGGAGGTATGATGGAAACAGGAAATTGTTAGATAGGGCTATACAATAACAGCTGACAGAAAAGATATTTTAATGGAGTTGTTGGTTATTGTTAAGGATTTGGGCAACCAGCGACCAGCATAACTCTGCTGACTAGAAAGCAGCAAGGCATCTGGAGGCAGAACCATGAGAAAATATTTGAACTACAAGTTTCCCTCATTATCCTCTAGGGTTCTGTTCTGGACTCTCTTGTGGATAAAAAAAATCCATGGTTAAAAACAATGGAAAAATCAATTTAAAGACTAACTTCCAGGTTTTTTACTGGAATAAGGGAATGGAATAAAGTTTGATTCTGGGACTCCCTGCTGATATAAAAAATGTGTTAAATAAAAGCTGTTGAAGAAATAAAAAGTGTGTCCCCTTGAAATTGTTTTAAAAATAGCTTTTCTTACTGTTCTAGAGAGGCAGTCAGCAATTATCCCCTGAGCAATTATCCCCAAGTCAGCAAAGGATCTCCTGGTTATCTGGCTCTGCTGAAAAATGGCTGCCTCTCTAGTAAGAAAGACAGTTTTAAAAACTGTGATTTGCTATGTCCGTTAGTGTTGAGTCAAATCCATGTAAAGCAAGATTGGACCTGTACCCCTTTTTAGATAATCAGATTCTCGAACTGGGCAACATGTATGAAGTGAGAGCACTGTGGGGTGGAATACAACAATCCAACGCACAAGCAGGATAAATAGGAAGAACTGCTTTGGCACTCATACAAAGTTGGAAGTTGCCCACAAGGTCATCGAGTGAAGTAGGAAATCCTTCTGTTTCTTCTTGTTTCTTCTGCTTGAAGATCTTTAATGGGGAAGAATCCACCACCACCTTTGCCAATCTGTTCCAAAGCCAAACATTAAAAAATAGACCCATGAGTGAAAACAGAACTCAAGGAGTCAGCTATTATCTTGTGGACTGCTTTTTCTTTCAGGAAGTCAGAGATTTTTCACATGGTGGCACAGCTAGAGGGGTGCAAAGCATTACCGTATTTGCTGGCTTGTAAGACGCATTTTTCCCCCAAATTTGGGGGGGCAATGTCTGTGCGTCTTATGGAGTCAAGGGACCAATCTTGGAGCAACCTCTGCAGCTGTGCTCTGCCCCACTGGGCAGGGCAAGCCTATAGGAAGGTGAGGGGAAGCTGGGGAGGAGGGACAGAGGCTTCCCCACAGGCTCCTTCCCAAAAGAAACAAGGAGCACAGAAGAATAGCAAGGGCATGGAGGCAGGCAGGCAAAAACAAGGGGGTACTGGTGGGAAGAGGGGAAGAAGCAGCCCAAGAGAGAGAGGGGTCTGCTGTTGCAATCCTATGCATGCTTTCCAGGGGTGGAGGAGGCTTGCAATTTAATATGCATGCATAGGATATAGTTCCTCGAGTTGCAATCCTATGCATGCTTTCCAGGGGTGGAGGGGACTTGCAATGTAGTATGCATGCATAGGATCTGGTTCTCAGGGCTGCAGTCCTATGCATCCCTGTCTGGATCCGCCCCCACTTACCTGCGTGCCTGAATACACCCCCGAAAAGAAATACCCCACCCTTCCCTATCTACCTAGATCCCCTCACCTACCTGGATCCCCCCAACTTCCAAAAGAAATCCCCCTCCCCCAAACTTACCTGAATCCCTGGATCATTTGCAATGAGATTTGTGCAAAATGTTGTTGTCTGCTCATGTGCAATGAGATTTGTGCAAAAGTCACAAATCACTGACACTAGTGATGAGTTCTTGGGATTTCCAGAAAATCAGAAGTGTGCTTGAACCTTAAAATCTTTCCTCATTTTTAATGACAGTGATGATGGTTCTGAATGTCACTGTTGGCTTTACATGGTTGTAATATTATTCTGCTATATATTATTAAATATATTAGTACACCATTTGGTTCAGAATATTTTTTTTCTTGTTTTGCTCTTCTTTGGTGCATCTTATGGTCTGGTGTGTGTATTAAGCTGGGAAATACGGTATGTTTTGCAGGGAGCCTCATCTCAGTGTGCAAGTGGCTCCACTCCTGTTCTTCATTCACTTCTGTTTTGCTCCCACTTCTTAAAATGGCTCTGAAGGGAAGGGTGAGGGGCCACATGCAAAACTCCCTGCAAAACATAGTGCTTTGCACCCCCACTAGCTACGCCACTATTTTCACATCCTTTGCACACACTTTTCTGGGAATTCTTTTCTCACACACATATATACTTTATATACACTCCAAAGACATTTTAAAAAGGGATTTTGTAGAGCTGAAAAAACTACAGAAAAATCATAAAAGGGTGTTCAAAGAATCCACACTTTAAAAAGCATACTCTTTCTCAAAGTGACGTGGGGGGAAATTCCAATCAAAGCCTTTTAACTAAGTTTCATGCTCTTCCTGCTGCTTCCCAGCAGAGGGAGCTCTTGCTTGACTTTGTGGGACCCAGGAACTAAAATAATAAAGTGGAAATAATAAAGAACAGTATTGCCATTTCTGGCTATTCTTAGCTGATGGAGAGATGGGTGTGACTCATCAAACAAGAGTGAAGTCACTTTTAAAGTATAATATTACAGACCTGCATTTTAGGTCCCTTATATCTAAAAAGAGTTTGCTGTGTTTATTTTTCTGAGTGTTTTAAACTAAAACCATAACAAGGCAACAATATATAGACCCATCTTCTATATATTTTTCTCTCCAGTCACATATCTTTTGACATTCTTGATAGATGGCTTGGATATAACCATCCTGAAAGAAAAGCATATCAAGCTTTCAAGGGGTGGGAAGGAAATCCTGTTAAACCTACTGCTTCTCCCTGGTGGTTTTGCAAGCAGGATGCAGAGAATTTTCACCCCTATATCCTAAGTTGGATCCCTGAATACTCTTTTTGTGTGGAAGCGGGGCCAGTTATCCATTAAGCAGAGTGCCTTCTAAAATCTACAGTAATTTTAGAGGACTATGAAAACGTTTCAATTTCTTTTAAAATTAGAAGAAATTGACTTTTAGGGTTGATGACAATGTTTTTAAATGAAACTGTTAGGGCCCATGAAAATCTATAAAAGTGTTATTAAAACAGAGAAAGTTGAAATATTAAATTTTTAATATTGATATAATAGTGATTGGAGGAGCCCATGAAGGCAATAGTGCCTAAGACCCACAAAAGTCATAATGTGGCCTGTGAAAGTCATTCAGAAGTGACTTCCTCCTGTAGTACATTTTTGTGCCTCAATAGTTTATTGTCTTCTGTGTTCTGCCTCCAGCCCTGGGCCAAGCCGCAGTGCTGGATCAAAAGATTCTTTAATACTAAAACTATTGCAGGAGAAATCCTTGCAGGAGAAATCCTATCCACACCTAAGCGGAGTAAGCCCCGCTGAACATAACAGGACTTGCTTCTGAGTAGGAATGCATAGGATTGGGTAGTGATCACCCAATGCAGCATGGCTATGCAAGGAAGCAACAGCTGTTTAAAGCTTCAAGGGGTATAGCTTTCTCAATACAGAGATGTCGCAATGAGATTTACCTTTATCTTTTCCATTTTTATTGTTGCAGAGTATTAAAGCAGGAAATAATAAAAATGTGTGACACTTCGGACCAAAGTGGAGTCACACTACAGGGAAACAGAATAATATAAAAGTTTGGGTGTTACTGTACTTTTAATAGCTGTGTGGCCACATAGAGTATAAGGTCACATAGAGGACAAAGATGGGATGTGCTCAGTGCGGACATTTATAGGATGGAATTAGAGGACCACGTAAAAGAGAGTCAGTCTCCAGTAGGGATTCTAGAATGTACTTCTTAAAGAATAGTGCTGTAAAGGTTTAGTTGTAAATGTCAAATAAGTTGTGCATATGGACTCTGGCCATTGTTGGACTATAAGTCCTGAATGATGACATTTGGAAAGGTATAAGGCAGTGGAAAGCAAATCAATGAGAACAACACTGAGGCTGTAATCCATATTTTCCTGAGAATAAGGGCGAAATCCAGAGTAACTACAGGAGTCCTTGCTCCAGTGTAAGAACAATTTACTCTGGATTGCAATATGAATTTCCCATAGGTTTTCACTATGTGGTGCAGTAACTGCCGATGCACGTAATGTCTCTTACATGCTCACGTAGTTACTGTGGAAAAGTCGCACTAAATATAATGGGTCTTACTTCTAAGTAGACACACACAGGATCGTGCCATGAGTGTGCTGACAAAAAAATCCTTGCATTTAAATGTAGCTGATAAATTGACAACAGTTTATTTCCAAATGACTGAGAGTACATTCATTCAGGTTTTCCACAGCATGCCACAAACGCTTTTAGTAGTCATGTTTTCCTGCAATAGAAACATGCAGCAAGAGCCCTGATGACCAGACCTATTTCTGCTGTTTAGTTATTAAAATTAAAATCACAATCACAGGACAGCAGCTCTTTCTGGACAAGGTACCCAGCACATTTTGAGAAGAAACAGTAAGAAGGGAGATGTTACAATGGATGTCCCTGTTTGTTTTGCAGAGAAACCTTTGGGTCCTGGGCGGAGGGCTCTTCCTGCTACCATCAAATTGTGCTTTTTTTTTCTCTTCTTTTTTGTGACTGTTTAAAATCACACACATAGTTCAGAACATAAATATTGTCCTCGCCCCTCCTATTAGCTCTGGGGGCGTCTTGCTGCTGTTCTATATGCAGTTGATGTCCTGGTGACAGGCAGAACCACAAGTCTGTTTTCTCATGGATCAGAATAAATCTTAGCTCATATAAAAATGCCCAATAAAATGCAATACAGGAAAACTGGAATATCTGGTCCTTTCTGTGTACAAATAGCACACTGTTTTTTCTCACAGGAAGCTGAACATATGCAGATGATGTTCAGCAGGTCACAAATGGAACTATTCTGGATAGTGTCTTCCAATTCTGAAAAAAAGTAATTAATTCTCTCCAGTAGGTATTTCTTTGAGTAACAAAAATAGTAGGGCTGTATTACCAATAACTGCTATTTTGATTAGGCCATTCTGACCTTATTTTGGTTCTGCAGAAGTCCTTAAATCTTCAAGAACATGCACAGGGTGGTGAGGCAACTGGCTCCACCATCACCACAAGGCTGCAGAATGAAATGTGCATACTCACCTCCCGCTGTCATTGAGAACCCAGTCATAAACATGTAAGACAAGAGTAGAGTTGGCATGTTTTAATTCGCATGTGATTTTAATAAAACAGTTTAAAGGCTATGAAAAATGAATTAAATAAAGTTGGGAACATATACTGACAGTTGATTCTAATTTTTAAAAAATAATTTTAATTAATTTATGCATTACGTATATTATTAAACTTGCGAAAAGTGTACCCGGGTTGTGGGAATAAAATTCCCCCGTACACCATCCCCCCACTGCACATCAATCCCCCACCCACATCACCCCCCCGTGCGCATCCACCCCATGTGCAACATTCCCCATGTTCATCCACACCATGCGCATCATATCCCCATGAACAGCAACCCTCATACTCATCAACCCTCCCATGCACAAATCCCCCATGTGCAACATCCCCCATGCACAACATTTCCCATGTTCCTCCCCATGCACATCAGTCCCCCATGCGCATCATCTCCCCATGCACATCATCCACCATGCACTTCATCCTCCCATGTGCAACATCCTGAATGCACATCATCCCCCATGCGCACCTACCCCCAGTGCACACCAACCCCGTCCATCAACCCCCGTGTGCATCAATCCCCCCATGTGCACCAACCCCCCATATGTGCATCAAACCCCCGTGTGCACCAACCCCCCCATGTGCATCAATCCCTCCATGCTCACCAACCCTCCGTGCGCATCATCCCCCATGCACATCAATCCCCCATGCACACCAAACACCTGGTGCGCAACATCCCCCCATGCACACCAAACCTGTGCACATAAACCCCCCATGCACAACATCCCCCATGCGTTGCATCCTTCCCACTGCAACCCCTTCCTTCGAGCAACATCTCCCCAGCGCACCAGGCACTGAACACCAAATTGGCTGGATGTTGGTCAGTCTTCCATGTTAAGTATAGGACAAAAACATGTTGCACCCCTTTTCAGCCCCTTAAGGGTTAAATTTCTCTACATCTCTTTGTGGGTGTTGATGTGACAGAAGGAACTTCCTCCCTGAATTTCATGGGTTGGGGCAGAACATCTCTCAGTCACTGAATCTTCAATGCAAAGTATAGGGAGGAAAACGCATTGCACCCCTTTTCACTCCCTTCTGGTTGGAATTTCCGAAAACAGGTTCTTAGTGACTCCCTCCGTCATGGAAGGAACACCCACCCCAAATTTCACATTTCTAGGCCCAGTGGTTTTGGCAGGACGTTGATGTGTCAGTGAGTCAGTCAGCGACTATTCTCTTTTATATATATATATATATATATATATATATATATATATATATATATATATATATATATATATATATATATAGAATATGTAATATTATGTCAATATTGTAGCACTGAAAATATTGTATATAAAAAACTTGTGTAAACTGATAAGATTAAAGGTATCACCTGTAAGTTGCCCTGCTAGTTGCGAGTGATTCTAAGGGTGATGCTCATCTCCATTAATAGGCCGAAGAGCCAGCGTTGTCCGAAGATATCTCCATGGTCATGTGGCTGGCATGACTAATTGTCAAAGGTGCACTGAATGCTCTAACTATGAATGCTGTTTAAGAGCACCCTCAGAATATGGAGTGCAGGTGCTGGGGCCACACAGTCAGAAACCAGGCCTGATACCAGAAGGAGGATGTGCTGCTTTCAAGGGTGTGACCACCATGTGACAGTATTCTCCTTTCACATATCCTGAACTCCACAAAGTATCTGGTTCAGCCCTTTTGCAGGGATTGGGACTTTCTCTGAAGGAATGGGACAAAAGTCTACCCTTTCCCAAAGAGACCACCAACAGCTTCCTAGCACCTACTGGACACAAAAGTAGCCACTGCTCCAGGAGGCACTAGGAAGCTCAGAATTGGGCAGCCCATTCCCACAATCTTCCCTTAAAGGACTTGTTTCCAGGCCAAGTCCAACCAGCGCAGAATAAAATGGAACAACGACTAATCATTAATGTCTTGGTCACTATGGTTCTGATGAAACTTTAAATTGCTTTAGCCAGAAATTCTTTGCAGTGACATTATACTGGTGACTCATGTTCCTCTTCTGAATAACTGCAACACTGAGGTCCTTTTCACATGTTGTACTGCCAAGGCAGATATTGACCATTCTGTACCTTTTCTTTTTTTGGTCCAAATGCAATACCAAACATTTGTCTCCTTTGAACTTCATTTCCTTAGCTTCAGGCTAGTATTCCATTCTATCAAAGCCCTCCTGAATCTTTCTGTGGTGTTAGCAATTCTTGCCAAGTTAGTGTACCTGAAATTTGATAAGGATTCTTTTTATTCCTTCATCTAGGTCAGGGGTGTCCAAACCCTCACCCGAAGGCCAGATGTGGCCTGCGGCAAGCCTCAATGCAGCCCATGGCAAGACCCCTCCATCCAGCCCACGAGCATGTCTTACAGTCTGTCTCTAATACGCTCTTAGTTTAAGCAGATTAAGGGCGCAATCCAAAGTAACTACAAAGAGTCCTTGTTCCGACGTAAGAACAATGTACTCTGGATTGCAATATGAATTCCACATAGGTTTTCACTAGGTGGTGCTGTAATGTCCACATAAATGTCTCTTACGTGCTCCTGTAGTTACTCTGGATTGTAGGGTAAGCACCAGTTTAAGCTATTTCACCAGTGCCATAAATCACTTCGGCACCACTCCTTGGGGCTTAGGTCAGTGCACAGACATGCACTGGCCTCCCAACACCACCATGGGAGTGGGGAGACAGATGAGTCCCAACTTGGTTAGGATTGAACTCACAGTACTGGAAACTAGCCTTTACTCCACTAATTATAAAATGATTTACTGAAATCCTGGAAATAACCACGATGGATAAAGTGACATTCTAACAGTTCAACTAAGGGTGCAATCCAGAGCAAATTCAGCCTGCTCTGACCTAACTGCACTCTCCTAACTATTCTGTATCCAGAGCAGAAAGTTATGCTGAATCCAGAGAGTCAGGAAGCCTGGGCTGCCCTAACTGCTCCAGAGCATGCTAAGTAATTGACACAAGGGGAAGACTTGCTCCTGAGGAGACATCCCTCAGATCACACTGAACAAGGAACAGCTGTGGTGCCTACAGTGGTGACATGACTCTGCACATCACCTGGTGCGGAAGTCTGTGCGTCATCCCTGGGATGCGCGCTCCCCCCCACCTGGACTGCACAGTCACCAAAGTTGGCGCCTGCGCAGTTGTTTCTGAAGCCAACTGGCTTCAGAAAGAGTACTGCGCAGGCACCATCTCTGACACCTGCGCAGTACTTTTCTGAAGCCTTTTGGCTTCGGGGGAGACTGTGCAGGCGCCAGAGTTGGTGCCTGTGCAGTACTCTTTCTGAAGCCATTCGGCTGCCGCTCCGCCTCCTGAGTGAGGCCGAATGGCTGTGCAGAAGTGTGGACTTTCTCTGCTCTAAGGAAGTCTCCTCTGAAGCTGTTCGGCATGCTCAGTGTGTTTCTGAGCAGTGCACCTCAGATGGCCGTTCAGGCCAGCTCCTCAGACAAGTGGCAGCTTCTGGCTGCTGCTCCGCCTTGGAGCAGGCCTGAATGGGGGTGCTGACGCCCGGGGCCTGCCAAAGGACAGTCAAACTCCTCCGGCACATCACCCCATACGGAGCGCATCCCCAATGCAGCCCACACCAGCCGCACCAGTCTGGTGACGCCACTGGGTGCCTGCCTTATAAGGAGTCCCTGATGAGATGCCAGTACATTCTATAGTGAATAGAAGGGGCTTCTTGGAGTGGCCTGCTGTATCCTGAGGTTTGTGGGCAGCCGTAGTTTGTTCCATATCCTGAGGTTGAGAGGAAGGGGTTGCAGCTAGGCTGGCCAAGAACTCAGATTTTTGGTCAGCACTGCCATTCTTACTCGGGCCTTATCATGGACCCCTATGGGTCTACTCATTACTATACCTGCTCCTGAGGTGGTATAACTCTGAGGGCTGGAAGAGGGCATTTCTGCCTTGGAAACAGGCTCTGGGTACAGAGTAACTGCTCTGCCCTAGGCAATGCTAAACATGCCCTCAACTTGCCTCTCCTGAGCTGCTTAGGCTGCCCCAGCTAGGGCAGAGCAGGTCCACCTCTCTTAGGGCACCCTATCTTGCCTTGCTCTGCCCTAAGCCTCCTTCAGAGTAACTGGGCTGGAGCATCTTGCAGTTGCTCCAACCTAGTGTTAGATAGGGCAACCTAAGGGCTCTTATGTGGACAGATTAGTTGCTCTGGATTGGGCTGTAAATAGTTAATTTTAGCAAATTTTGGGGAAAAACACTTTTTATTGTCTACTGCAGTTTTTTTTCTTCTAAGCATGTAAAGTCGGAAACATTCACTTGTGAAATATATTTTTATAGAGGGGAGTGATGATTTTCATTTTACAATCACTAACATAAATCAAAATCACCCACACAAAAGGAATGTAAAATTATGCAGACAACATTGTTTGTATCGTTCCAAATCCTTAAGGCTTTGTATATGCCTCCAACTCCAAACATAATGAAGTTTTCACATGCATTTAGAATTGTGAATGAATACACTCAAAGTTTTATTTGCATATCCAAATTATGTGAGCACTGCTGTTTTGAATTACAGGACAAGGAAGAGAAAGCAGATACGTAAGCAAAGAGTGCTTTAAAACCAGTTGCCAAAATGGTATTAGATGGGAACAAAGCCAGGTCGTTCTGCCAATTTTTTTAAGCCCATAAAATAAGCAATGCAAACTCAGGTGTAACTTCTTGCATTCCAGTCCCCTGAATGATCAACAAATTCCATCTCAGTGTCTGGTTACTCCAAAGAACTGGTCTCAGCCAGTTCTAAACCTGGCATACTTTGTTGTGCTAAAGATCTGGATGGCCCAGCTCTAGAAGATCAAAGGGCAATCTTCAAACAGATATGCACATGGGTAAAAATGTGGGGGCACTCACTGTCCATGTTTCAGTCAAGAAAGATGACGGATTTCTTCTATGCTTTGTTTTTAGGCTGTGGATAACTCCGAAGCTGGTCATTATAAGCAATGAAGCAGCACAATGGACTGCTCTCTCCCCTAACTTGGAATATCAGAAGAAAATTCTTCCATTGCTTACCTTCTACTCCAGCCTGAAAATATGTACAGTAATTATATTTATCACCTCAATCAGCATCTCACATCTCCTTAAGAAAACTCTGACTAGTCTTTTGTGTCTATCCATTGCAGTCATACTACAGTAAAAGAGGAAAGACCCTCAGTGGCAGAGCAACACACAGATCCCAGCCTCATTTGACTGGGGACAGGAATTTATGTGGCCAAAAGGAGACAAGTGACCGTGTACAGAGGATGATGGCAGCCTCCCTAAAAGACTGGGATCAGACCCCTGCCTCTTCACCTCCTTAGGAGAGAGTCTGCCAGGAGGGAAAGGGCAAGAGAGGGAGAGCAGGAAAGACCACTAGGAGAAAGGAGGAAAGAAGAGCAAAGGAGCTGGCCACAGGACCAGTACTGAGGAGGCAGTTCAGTCTGGGACCAGTTGGGCCTGGAGAACCCAACCAGTTAGAGCATGGGCCTCTAAATCCAGGCCTTGGGGCCAGTGTGATGATCCCCGTTCCCCCCTGCTCGTCCTAACCAGTGGTGGGCTCCAGCAGGTTCGCACCTACTCTATAGAACCGGTTCTTAACAAGAGATAGGACATATAAAGTTTAAAAATAGCCATTTAAAAGTGGCTGCCAGATGGGCAGAGAACCGGTTCTTAAATGTTTTGAAGCCCATCACTGGTCCTAACCCTCTCTCTGTGACAAGGTTTCTATTAGGGAAGGAGACCTTGGTGTCTGCATCGCAAACAACTTCCAACATCTTGAAGACTCCAAAGAAAGCACACTCAGGTAAGTATGGAACACAGGATTGCTTTACTGCATGTTGAGGCAAAAAGCATAGCAGTTTCTCAAGGCACTTCTTTGTTACAGGTACAACTCAACTAGAGCACGCAGGCTCCTTCAACCAGGTAAGTCCTACAGACAAGTCCAACAGATGAGTCCAACAGGTAGGTCCAACAGGTAAGTTCAACAACCCAACAAATTGTCTCTTTTCCAAAGGAGGGGAAAAAACAGGTTCCTAACAGGCTTCTTTCTCCATTGCAGGTGTGTCTGCGGCCAGCGACAGCCCTCCCAGGTCTGGGGGTTCGACTTCCTCTGCAGCTCCCGGCTCTGCCTCCTCTCTCTTCCAAGGCAGCGACTCTAACTGACTTTTCCGCTCACCCTCATTGCTCAAATCTCCCGCCTGGTCCGCCCTCCCCCAATAGCCAGGCACGCTTTGAGGGAGGATCCTCACTCCATCCTCACGCATACCACCTGGGGGGGATGGACCCACCGTAATTATGTCTGAAGTTCCCTCGCCCCGTTGTGCAGTTCCACTAAGTCCTTTACAGACCACACTTCAACTGAGTCAGGAAAAAGGTCCATATCAAGGGGGTAGTATCTGGGTCGCCAGCTCACGAATAAGCTTTCCCCCATATACACCCCCATGAGCTCCACATTGTTCTTTTTGTAGTCCTTCCACGTAAGGTCACCACAGCCAGATGCAGCCCTTGGTAAGCCTCTTTTTATAGCATCCCTGTTACAATACAATATAGTGAAAGATATACCTGTATATAAAAGCTTCACCAAGTAAGCCAGTATTGAGGCAAACGGGCTATTTTTTATCATATGTAGTCAGCAGAATGCATTTCCTGAAAGTTGACCAGGCAAGTCACAATACACAGACTCAAAACCAAATGAATGAGTTTTTGTCCATGCTTTGGCAAGCAAATTTATATTTGCTCTCCTGCTTACTTTGATATGGAAATTGCTTGCTGAGAAAAATCTTCCCTCCCTGAATTTCCTTTCTTTACAGTTTGGATGAAAGAAAGAAAGGAAGATTCCAGATCAGATGCCAGGAAACATTTCTAGCACAGAAAATTAATAAAAATTGCTTTATTAATTAAAGGTGAAAGTTATTACATTTGAATAGTTACATTACATAAAGCACAATCCTAATTTGTGCTGCAACAGGTGGACCAGTAGGCCTGCATTGAATCCAGAGCAAGTTTGGGACTAACCATTGCTCAGACCAAGACAAGAGGAATACCATAATTCCCCTTACACTCAGGAGAGCTGAAGCAATCTGGATCTATGCCACTGAAAGAAGTGGTGCTTTATCCAAGCAGCTGGGGATAAAGGCTGACCAAGAATAGGGATAGGATCTAAGTGCTGGATCCTGGTCCAGCTTTCAGTTCCCCACCCATTGACCTGTCCTTTCCCCCATCCTAGAACACTTCCTTCCTACCACTTCCCCACCCTTTCTCTACACCTTGTCCAGACCCATGTGTCGGCCAAGCTCAGGAGATGTGAATATAAGAGGAGCACAAACATGCTCTAACATGTTTGCAATCTTCCCATGCCAGTGCAAGGGACTTGTGCCAGCCAAGTGTTCCTAGAAGACTGCACTTTCTTAATGGATGGTACTCCCAGGTAAGTGGGAATAGGATTTCAGCCATTGTTGTATCCCCAATATGTAGTGACAGTAGTAGTACTGCAACAGCTGTAAAGACATACAGTCAATAAAGCCATAAAGTCAATATAGCAACACCACCAACTATATCAGCAGTGTCATACCACACCAGATTTTTGGATTTGGACTGCTAGTGCAGTCTTGGAAAGCCCCATTGCAGGGTTTGAGGCTTTCTCTCGAGGAGAAATTTGGCAGCTGCCATCGGGTTGCAGGATGCAGCACTAGTTGCTCTGGTGCCACTGCACCTGGCAGTGACACAACCGTTAGGACTGGGCTGCCCATGCCACTTCTCCATCCCCACTCCAGCTCCATTTTTGCATCTTTTGCTAGTGATGTCATGCTGGTGCAAGGATTCTGCTAACAGCAGTGTGCTGCCAACTCCAGAGTACATGTTGACATAATTTCTGTAACCCTGCCCACAACTGACCAGCAGACTTGGTCAGATCAGCAGACCAGCTAGTGACCAACAGTCCTACAACCAAATCCTTTGACCACCAGACTTGGTAGCAAGTGTGACCTTCACTAGTCAGTGACACAAAGCTTTTGATGAGCTTTTCCCATCACTGCCCTGCTGCTAACCATCACTGCAGTGGTTTTCTGGGACCATTTCTGCAGTCCTTCCCACAATTGACCAGCAGACCTGGTCAAACCAGCAAGTGACCAAAAGTCCTGCAACCAAATCATTTGACCACTAGACTTGGTAGCAACTGTGATATTCACTAGTCAGTGACATGAACAGGTCAACTAGGTTGAACAATGGTGCACAATATTCCCATAGAATGGCAGTTGGGTCAGCAGAAGGAACAACTTCTCCTCAAGCTATCAAGGTTATTTGCAGAGTGTGCAGCAAAATTGAGACTGATCTAGCACACATTTCTGCCTGCAGCTTCAGCTCTCAGCAGAGTCTCTGCACACCTGTTGAATGCGGCATCCATGACGAATCCATATGAGTACAGATATGAAATGACATTTGCTGGAGGCTACATGGACTCCATGGGAGTAAAGGTGCTTTCTATGGGGAGGAAATCCATTGCTGAATGATTCCATTTATACAACCGTTACTTTAAGTTCGCTATCACTGACATCTCTCAGAAGACTTTTAATTCTCAATTCCAAGATTGTGTACCTGAGATATAAAGATCCTTTGGTCAAGCAGCAGGAAACGTTAGGAAAACATTTCAAGGAAATGTAAGGAAAACATTTCAAGAAATCCATGATGTGTGCCTTCTGTTTAGCATTTAGACTGGAGTCCGGTGAGCCTTGTGACACTACGGTCTACAACAAAGCATAGTGTACAGAAAACAACAGGCTTTCTACCACTGTTATGAATTTCTGCTTTCATGTCTGATAAAAAAATTGTTTGGACCTCTGTCATCCACAGCTTTGGTCAATTCAACAATTTATCTTTAAGATATTCAGTTCATTGACTGTGTCACATGCGTCCATCATGTTGCAGAGTAGAGCCTTTTATGCAGAGTCTCAGCAAATCTGTAACTGTAACATAGCATAAATAAAAGTTAGATGTTCTACCACTCTTTTGTCTAGTGGTATCTTACGAGTGGTATCACTTTATGGGTTCCATGCTGTGTCATCCTGCTAGCTACACCACTTCTCAGAATACAGTAGTTGAGTAAAGAGCAACTGTAATAAAGAGTGTTTTTGGTAAAGAGCAAAATTTTCTCAGAAATTTTGACTTGCATAAAGGGCACTTCTTGAGTAAAGAGCACTTCTGAGGAAGTTTGGAATAGGCTTCCATGGCCAGGGAACTCATGGGAGGTCCGAGGGGAGCAGCCTGAGCCAGGTTTGTACGTGGGATCTGTGTGTGGCAGCGTGGAAGGTGTGCCTTATCAGTGTTCTAGTGCTGCTCCCCATCAGCAGCTTGGGAATGTTAAAGTTTCACAAAAAGACAAAGATTCCATTGAGCCAATGGATACCAGTGATTTTCCATTAGTGATTGTGAAAGAGCATAATCCTAACCATGTCTACACAGACAAAGCCCCATTGTGTCCAATGGGTCTTACTCCCAGGAAAGTGTCTTTAGGATTGCAGCCAAAGTCATCCCCCTCTCTGTAACTCTCACACCAGCCATGAAAGTTTTAAAAGGAACAGTACAGTTCAGTACTGTACAGTATTTTCTTTATTGCAGTGTTGTGTGTTACTGTATATTACAGTGTTTTGTAATCATTTTTATAAAGTTAATATTTTTATATGAATGTTTTTTTGAGTTGTGGAACCAACTGTCTGAGTTTCCCTTATTTCCTATGGGAAAATTAACTTCACGTAAAGAGCTTTTCATGCAACAAGCATGCCTCTGGAATGAATTAAACTTGTTACCTGAGGCATCACCATAATTATATTCTGTTATATACGTAGTTATATTTTGAATATTTCAAAAAGTTGATCTCTCAAGTGGAAAATGAAGCTAGACCCTTATATGCTTACAGTGCAGCCCTATGCATGTTTACTCATAAGATGTGTTTGATTTATATAAAAGTGTTTACAACTGCTACCTTAATTTGTGTAGGCATCTGTATTCCAGTGAATTAAGAATGCTCACCTTGTTTTTGTTCTAATGATTTCAAGGAAAGCTTAGGCCCATATCCTAAAGTCAAATTAAGCCCTTTGCTCCAAAGCAGTTAAGGTGACTTTCCATAAAATAACACTTGAGGGTGACGTAACTGCGTGGACCCGTAACTGCTACGGATTTTGCCCTTAATTGATTTGCTAAGCTTATCGTTATCATATTGAATTGTGAAGCAGTCCTTGGAGGAAACTCTGGCTTGAACTAGTAAAGCATTTACACAGCTTATCTTTTTGATTTTAATTTATAGGACAAGTTAATTTATAGGACAAGTTACTGTTATTCAGTAACAGTATTTAGAAAACCTCTAATAAAAAACAGTGCTTCAATTTAAGAGAATTTGGCAAGAACAAAAGCAAACCATGGGACAATTGACAATATTATAAAGAGGGTAGGGTACAAAGGTACATCTGGCATAAGACCTGTATTCTATACATCAGATCAAGAGATAGGCCTATGCCACCAAATGTCCTCATGCTGCTAGAGCACTTCACGTTTGCAACCTTATGCGTTTTACCAAGGACTCAGTGAGACAACTACAGTACTGCATATAAATGTAAGTGGGCCATATCCCACAAAAAGCTGCTGAAATAGAACTGTTTATTGTTACGGTGATGTAAGATTTTATGTCAGCTTTTTCTCTTTTTAGGCATCTAGATCTGCACTATCCCATAAACATCTACATGGGAGTAGAACCCATTGAATGCCATAGGGTTTACTTTTGTGTAGACAAGTACAAGAAAAAAATGGCAGTCACAGAGGCTGCTGTAGTGGTAGAAACAACTGTAGCGTATGCATTTTAAACTTTCTGACTGTCTTCAGTGGCCAGTACCGTCAATCTGTATTTTCCTACTGAAATCACACATACAAAGTTTACTTAATCACATAAAAACAATTGCTAAATCCAATTTTAAAAAGTCTATTTTCCAGAAGCCAAATGTTTCCATGGTTGAAATGGAAACTCCTAACCACAGGGATCTGATGGATTTTGGCTGCAGCTTTATAGAACACATTCCATCATAATGTGATGGAAGAAAAGATCCGGTAACAGATGCAAAATTCATTAGGGCTTTGAGTTTGACACTTAAACAAAATGACTTTCATAAAATCATTTCCATTCTTATCACCCTGAGAAGTACCCAAATCCACTTTTTAGAACTTTAATCTGCCAATACATGTATCTAAACTATTCATTTTTTTCAATGTAAGTGGACAAAAAGAGCAAAAGATCAAATTTGGGCAAAAGGATCAAATAACCTTGCTATTATTTGTCAGCAAACATCCATTTTTACTTCCTGAATTAAAAATAATAAATCAGGCATTAGCAAAGTTTGGTAAAAACATTTTTCATCATTTTGTGTGGGCACAGAAGTAAGCATCCTGTTTTTACTGGGGTTGTACAAGTACTGCATTATCTTTGCCAAAGGCACACAGCCCAATCCTACCTCTAAATCCCGGCATCCCAGCTCCAGAGCAGCTACTGCTATCTACAGCAGATGATTTTCTGCTGCTGGAAGGACATTAGCCTTACAATCCAGAGTAACTACGGGAGCACGTAAGAGATTTTATGTGCACCCGTAGTTACTGCACCACCTAGTGAAAACTTATGGGAAATTCATATTGCAATCCAGAACAAGTTGTTCTTACACCGGAGCAAGGACTCCCCGTAGTTACTCTGGATTGCGCCCTTAGCCTCTTATCCTCGTATAACTCCAGCTCCTACTATGGGTCAACTTTGACCTGTGCCAGCTGGATTGCTGGCACAAGTCTACATTGTTACCAGAAGGCAGATCATGACCAGGAAGAGGTTGGGATTTGGTGTAAGCCACCACTGATGGTGAGTCCTCCCTTGGCCAAGTCTGTTCTCTTCATCCCCCATTTAACCCCCAACCTGGGCCTATTCAACCCCATCTCTACCTCCCTCCAACCTCCTATGTAGAATCACCTGCTCCCCTGGTACTCTTGTATCTGTCAGCTTATGGGAGGTTGGTCCAACATGCACATCAATGGGACTGCTGCACTTTGGGGAGTTTGCCTTGTGATTGCTGAAAACCCAACAAATTGCAACTTTTGCTAGTGGGGGAGAGTTTAATATTGGGGCAATAGTTATACAGTATAACATTTGTTTCCCTTCTTTGTAATTAATTCCAGTGATCAGATTCCAGATATTCTTTCTTTGCCACTATGAGGAAGACTTTAAACAACAAGACTTGTTAGACTACAAGTATCATTCCATGTCTCCCAACTACTGTATCTAACTAGGTTTTGAGTTTAGTCACGTGCAGCTAGACTGCAGGCTGGAATATTTGTTCAAGCAAGCCTGATAGAAAAACACAAGAACCAAACACTTAAGTCCACAACGCATTACAGTTTTAATGTGTTGTGTCTGTAATTTAAACATTAATTTATAACATCTTCCTAACTCCTTCACTTAAGACTTCTTTATAACTGCGGTCTTTAAGTGTCAAGTTGCCATTAACTAATATGGCAAAATTCGAGCGGGCACTGTGAGACATTAATTTTTATATGGTACAGACTTTTAAAATGCACATTTGTGTTGTGGTTTAAAGGTCACAGACTGTGTGTGCAATATGTACTTATTACAACTGCAAGGTGTGGTGTGATCTACAGCACAATAAAGCCTATTTTGGACAAAAGTGGCAATTTGAGAGACATGTTTGTTTTCAGTGAATAAAACAGAATTACAATCTAACACAATGGGCTGACTTCTGCACAGGAAAAAATAACACAGTTTTCCAACACCTCCAGTAATGGGGAACGTATTCTCAATCTGAACAGAATGTTTGGCCCCTGTTGACATCCTAGGACCTTTTTGATCCAAGTACTGTACTAAAATTCACACCCAGGACATCCACTCTGCCCCATCAAATCCTCTTCACTGTAAATAACTGTGGTTTTTAACTGTAATGTTGCCAAGATGAGTCCTTAAAGCCAAATATGATAGTAAAAAATTACAATGCTTTTCTCACAGGACAAGCATGGCTGTATATTGGGAAAAATGTCCCCGCCTGTTTGCTTAAGAGGGAGAGTATATTTGCTTAGTATGAGGGTAACTTCACCCTACAATACATAATTTGGCAGCATCCTCCTCAGCAGTTTTTGCTGTTCTGGATACATCCTGGTTTTTAAAATATCTGGGCTATGGGCAGTGGGATTCAAAGAAATTAACAACCAGTTTTATTCCCCTCTGGCAGCCACTTTTAAATGGCCGTTTTAAAACTTTATATGTCCTATCTCTCATTAACAACCGGTTCTATAGAGTAGGTGCGAAACTGCTGGAGACCACCACTGGCTATGGGGCTCTATGTGGTGGATGTACAGATTGAACCTCCACATTTGTGACATTTGGTTCCAAGGAAACTATTTTCACATAATACAAAGGCAGTTAGTTATATTTTGCTGACAAGGCGATGAATCAAGTTCCTTTACAAGTCGCTGCTAGTGCCAACTGCCCTGCAAGGAGCTGAGCTCCTGCAATTTGCAAGCAGTTTCTGCTCAGAACAATTAACAAGTTATTATTGGGGGAAGGGAAAGACTCTGCAGAAACAAAACTAAAAGTTCATAAACTTTAAGACTAGCGTAATTGCCTGTAATGTTGCCATGGTAAGCAGGCTGCCTTTAAGCCATTAACTGCTCCTAAAGGGAAACTTATCTTTGAGTTTAAAGAGCCAACTTCAGTTGTTTTGAGACAAAACCGCATATAAATAAATCACATATAATTAGGCTATACCTTTATTCTTCTTCTCCTTAGTAATTTCCAACTGCTGCAGGGTCTGCTCTTTGGATCCTGGAACACAAAATTGCTTGATTCTCTGCATTTTCAAGAGTGTTTAAAATATTATCCCTATCCTATGCAGGCCGATCCCATATGAAAGTAAAGTCCATTGTAGTTAATGAGACTTATCCCCCAGTTATGTTGCAATCTCAATTATGGGGAAAAGATAATGTGGTCCCTAATGAAATCTATGAGACCCACAACTTCACTCTTCTTAATTTCAATAAACCTTTGCACTCTTTCAGTGCAATCCCTGCATGCCTGGTTAGTTTAATGGAATTTACTTAAGTTACATAAAAGGTGCAATCCTAACCATGTCTACTCAAAAGTAAACCTCATAGGCTCTGTTTTGCTTCCCCCCCCCCCTCCAACCTAGAATGGCTCTGAAGGAGTGAAGCACCCTCCAAGACTGACTAAACCTCCCCTTCTATTTGTGGCACTGTGTGGGTCAAATGTGGCCCCAGAAGGCAGGTGACAAGAAGACTAAGGCTGCAATCCTAAAGACACCTTCCTGGGAATAAGCCCCATTGAACACCATGGAGCTTGCTTTTGAGTAGACATGGTCAGGATTGTGCTAAATGGCTGCAATCCTAGACACTTTCCTGGGAGTAAGACTCACTGAACACAATGGGGCTTACTTTTGAGTAGACATGGTTAGGATTGTGCTATATGGCTGCAATCCTAGACACTTTCTTGGGAGTAAGACCCACTGAACACAATGGGGCTTACTTTTGAGTAGACATGGTTAGGATTGTGCTATATGGCTGCAATCCTAGACACTTTCTTGGGAGTAAGACCCACTGAACACAATGGGGCTGACTTTTGAGTAGACATGGTTAGGATTGTGCTATATGGCTGCTATCCTAGACACTTTCTTGGGAGTAAGACCCACTGAACACAATGGGGCTGACTTTTGAGTAGACATGGTTAGGATTGTGCTATATGGCTGCTATCCTAGACACTTTCTTGGGAGTAAGACCCACTGAACACAATGGGGCTGACTTTTGAGTAGACATGGTTAGGATTGTGCTATATGGCTGCTATCCTAGACACTTTCTTGGGAGTAAGACCCACTGAACACAATGGGGCTTACTTTTGAGTAGACATGGTTAGGATTGTGCTATATGGCTGCAATCCTAGACACTTTCTTGAGAGTAAGACCCACTGAACACAATGGGGCTTACTTTTAAGTAGACATGGTTAGGATTGTGCTATATGACTGCAATCCTAGACACTTTCTTGGGAGTAAGACCCACTGAACACAATGGGGCTTACTTTTGAGTAGACATAGTTAGGATTGTATTATATGGCTGCAATCCTAGACACTTTCTTGGGAGTAAGACCCACTGAACACAGTGGGGCTTACTTTTGAGTAGACATGGTTAGAATTATATGGCTGCAATCCTAGACACTTTCTTGGGAGTAAGACCCACTGAACACAATGGGGCTTACTTTTGAGTAGACATGGTTAGAATTGTATTATATGGCTGCAATCCTAGACACTTTCTTGGGAGTAAGACCCACTGAACATAATGGGGCTTACTTTTGAGTAGACATGGTTAGGATTGTGCTCTTTTGCTGCCTGCTGACAGGGAAAAGGAGGACAATGAAGATATTTTTCCAGGACATGAGGATAAAAAAGAGGACATGTCCTTGAAGAGTACATAAACCCACACTTATAATATATATATAAATTGCAAGAAGGCTCCATGCTGCCTGCCCACAAGGAAAAGGAGGACAGTGATGAGGGCACAAGTCTAAAAAAGAGGACATGTCCTGGGAAAAGAGGACAGATGGTCACCCTGCCCTGGAAGCCATTTCACTAGCCCTGGGTCACAATTGCCCCCTTTTCTGTAATTTTTGTGTTTCTGTGTGTGAGAACATACTGTTTAATGTGGCTTGGTGACGTCACTGTCCTGTCCTAGGACGTCACTTGGGTGTGTGTGAAAGCTTGTGACGTCACACCATTCTCCACGAATGCTACCTCAGGCCCTCTAAATGAGGGAACTTGGAAACACTCTTGAGTTGGCATTCACGTGAACCCAAGATTCATGGGAGTGGTGGGCCCGTGAGTGGGCGTGGCGCGCTTTCACTTGGACCACACCCTAACGGTCGCTTCCTTAACGGACGCGCGCGAGAGAAACGTCCAAGTGCGCATGCGCAGAGGGCGCGCCTCCTCCGCCTGTCAGGCCGGAAGTGACGCACGTGCCGGCTCTGAGGAGGTGGGTGGGGCCCCCCTCGCTGTAGCGGAAGCGGCTGGAGTCGGGCGGGTCCCCGGTGCGGCGCGCTTCTGGGCTAGGTGGTTCTTCTCCCCTCCCCTGCCCTGCCCCCCCCGCTCCTCCTCCTCCTCCACCACCTCCTCCTTCCCCGCCCGGCTTCCGTACCCCTCCTCACCTCGTCGCAGCCGTCGCCATGATCCTGCTGGAGGTCAACAACCGAATCATCGAGGAGACGCTCGCGCTCAAGTTCGAGGGCGCGGTCGCCGGGTGAGAGGGGGGAAGGGGAGCGCGTGGGTGGGAGTGGCGGGAGGGGGAGGAACGGTTCCCTGCGCGGCCCTAGGCCCAGCCGGTTTCCTTCCCACCCACGCAGGCAGGCAGGCGGGCAGGGCTCCTGGGAGGCAGGGGAGGGCGCTGGGCCTACCTCTCCCGTTGCGAGGCACTGGCGTGAGCCGTGACAAGAAAGGGGAAGCTTCCTCTGTGCCTACTGGAGACAACCACCACCCACCACCCGTTGTCAGGAAAAATGGATCCTTTCCACACTTACCTGGGAGGAAGCCCCATTGACTGTAATGGGACTTACCTCTGAGTAGGCATGCCTAGCACTGGGCTCTGTGACTGCTGTCCTGTCCGCACTTACCTAAGATTAAGCCCCATGGACTGTAGTGGCACTTACCTCTGAGTAGATAGGCATAGCATTGGGTTCTGCGGCTTCAAATTGTATCCACACTTTCCTGGGAGCAAGCCATATTGACTCTAATGGGACTTAGACATTCATAGGATCAGGCTGTGTTACATATCGTAGCCACACTTTGGGAGCTAGCCCCATTGACTGCATTGTTCTTACTTCTGAGTAGGCATGCATAGGATTGGGCTGGGAGGCTGCAAACCTATCCATGCTCATCTGGGAGTAAGCCCCTTTGACTGCAATGGGACTTCCTGCAGGGTAGACTTGCAAAGGATTGGGTTCTGTGGCTACAATGCTATCCGTACTTTCCTAGGAGTAAGCCCCATTAACTATAATGGGACTTACTTCCAAGCAGGCATGCATAGGATCATGCTCTCCCTTCTATATGGGGGTGGCTTGTAGGGCTGTCGGTGGCGCAGGCAGTTAAGACGCTGTGCCTGTTAACCAGCAGGCCAGGGTTTGAGACCCGGGTCGGCCCCACAAGACAGGGTGAGCTCCTGTCCTTAGCCCAGCTCTGTGATGCCAGCTGGATCCAATCATATTGGCTCTGCCTTTCTATTGGACTAATTCAGTGGCGTGGAGAGGGGGGATTTGCTGCTTGGGTAACAGCCTATCCTCCATAACAATCCAACCCAGGCTTTCGTGCTTCGCATGCAGCGTATGCAGCACCGAGCATGATGCCATAGTCTTTCAAGACTGACGGAGGCCTGCTTTTGTAGGTGTTGACCTTACTCCCAGCTGTCAAAATGGTTTCCACCTCATAGGAGGTGCACTAAACACTGTGACTTTCAAACACTGTTTCATGGCACATCAGTTTTCTTTGCGAGATCCACAGGGAGTTTGTGAGCAGCATGGTGCACTGTGTCAGTTGTGTGACTTGAAAATGATAGCATTCTGTTAAATGTTTCATGTGATGAAAATTGCTGCAATTTTCATGCATTGCATTTTATTTTAGCTGCTCTTGTGCAGTGTGGCCCTTTTGCCTTAAGGGGACTGTTGCTGTTTTCTCAAAGGAATGAGATTCAAGCAGTGGTCACAGAGGTCAGGCATGAAGCTCACACATATCAGGATAACTGCAGTCCTCTTGCACAGTAGAGCACCAGGAAGACCATGGTACATATGGAGGCTGGTTAAAAAAACTTCCTGGAGACTGGTTAAAAAAACAAAAGCAGAGCTTCTGGACTCTCATGCACTTTCTCAGGCTACTGATTCATTTGCTTTTGTTCTAAATCAGGGTGTGTTTTAGCTTATAGATACAGTTCAGTTTTCAGATAAGAATGAGATTGTTTCAAAAAGACTGGAAGCCAGATGTTCTCACTGGCTTGTGAGTTGAATTGAGACATTTGAGTTGCAAAAGAAAGAAGACAAGGGAGATTGTGAAGGCTCTGTTTTAAGGAAGATTTGCAAAGTGATGGGATGAGCCTTTGAACTGGCTCCCCCTCCCAGATATGATGCGGACAGCATAAGTGAACTCAGATTTTGTCACCATCTTGTTGGAGAATTTGGGTGTATCTGAGCTTGTTTGGTTCCCTTCTGCTTTTCCTGCATATTGTCGCCAGACCACATTTGAGCTCCTTTGAAGTACAGTGTAGGTGTACAGGGAAATTGCATTACCGTGGTGTAGTAGACAGTTTCAGTGTAGTTACGTTTTAACAGTCAATCTCTGTTAAGAGATCCAGAATATGGCCGAAGTACATATTTGTCTTATTAAGTGCCTAAACAAGATGATGCAGCTGAATGCAGAAAAGGAGCAGAGTCCAAATTAATACCTACATCTTGTGTAGCCAGACACTACAAAAGATGTATGTTTACCTGATGCTACTGACTTTCAGTGCAGTGTGAGCATCTCCTGTTGAAGCTTTTAAGGATATCATTTCTCTAATGTGGCTGATGTAGCTGCACTTGAAGCACTTAGCCAGAGTTGGCTTCTTAAAGTCAGCAATTAATGCTCCCATATAACATGGCATTATGTGTTGCATGAAATAAAAAAACGCAGTATTCATCACTAACTATAGTAGTTCTCTACTGTGGCACAATCACCCCCACAAACACTGTGGTTCCAAGGTCCTGTGGTCTCAAAAGTCCAAGTAGCACATGTCTGCGGACTGGCCTAACACTACCTCAGAAGTGGTGCAGAAGTGCAATAAGGCACTTTTGCAACACTCTCAGGCCAGCACAGGACCTTGAGTTAGGATTGTGTTGCCAGTTGATTACCTACCAATGAACATGATGGGTAGTGATTTTAATCTGGATTTCATTGATCCATGTTTGACTATATACACTATGTGTGTCCCTCAATTGACTTTTGGGGCTGAAATTTGGGGCCATGCTAATGTTTCCATTATAGAGCCGGTCCAAAATTCTTTTATCCACTTGCTTTTAAGCATTCCGCGTTCTATGCTATCCTCTCTCATTAGAGCGGAAGTTGGATTATTTCCGATTGCAGCTCATTGCCACACTGCCCTGGCCCTATATTGGTATAGGCTAGCTGTTATGAAAGACTTCTGCCTCCCTAAATTATGCCTTAATGAACAAATGACGAATCTGGCATCTCTCGCCTGGGCATCCTTAGTCAAGCCTATCCTAGAGTCATATGAAATACTTGTGAGAGCCTTACCCTCTTATTCTTCTTCTAGGGTTAATTGCATGTTGAAAGATAAAACTATTTCACATGAGATGTGAGCTTTGTGCTATTTTCAGTTCACTCTGTTCGTTTTGGTTACCACTTTACAAAACAACTTTTGTTTGCAAGAGTTATTTATCCTGCCTTACTATTCCAGCCATGCGTAAGGCTTTCTCTGCCTTACAATTTCAGACTATGCAGACCTCTGTGCTAGACGGCAGATTCAAAAATACCCCCTACGCGCTCAGAATGTGTATCTGCAGTTCGGGTGAAGTTGATGATATCATGCATTACCTTTTAAGATGCCCTTTATTTGAATCGATCAGATCAAAATTTCTAACAAATATAATTGTTCGATTTCGAGATAGGCCAACTCTTGATTTGCTGGCTTTTGAGTGATGCAGATAGTGCAATTACTCTCAAGGTTGCAAAGTTTGCTTTAGCGGCTAAAAATATCTGGACCAAATTTTTCATGGCACATGAACAAATCTCTACTACCTCTAATCCTCTAATAGTAAATTGAGACTTAAATATTATCTGTGCCTTTTCCTAGATCAGGTTACAGAGATGAGGGCCCCTTAACGTTGCCAAGTTGCTACACTCTTTTAAATCATATTATCGTGGTTTTATCTGCAACCATTAACTTTGTTGTTTTGTATTTTATATTGTCTTCTGACTTTGCTAAGTCACCGTGCTTTTAACACGGATGTCTTCTTGTATTGTCAGATGTATTATATCGGGTGTGTGTGTGTATATAAAAATAAAAATTAAATAATTTTTATTTAGATGTATTATATCGGGTGTGTGTATGTGTGTGTGTATAATATTTAACATTGATGTTTTATTTGCATTGTTTACTCAGATGTATTATCTATATATATAAAAGAGAAAAGTCACTCACTAACTCACTCACTGACTGACTCATCACCGCCCTGCCAAAACCGCTGGGCCTAGAAGCGTGAAATTTGGGGTGGGTGTTCCTTCCGTGGCTGAGGGGTGCACTAAGAACCGGTTTTTGGAAATTCCAACCGGAAGGGGGCAAAAAGGGGCGCAACGCGTTTTCCTCCCTATACTTTTTATTGAGAATTGCTGACTCATCAACATTCCGCCCCAACTGCTGGGCCTGGAGGCATGGAATTCTGGGAGGGATCCTTCTGTCACCTGAACACCCACCAAGAACCATCTGGAGAAATTTAACCCTTCAGGGGCTGAAAAGGGGGCAACGTGTTTCTGTCCTATACTTAACACGGGAGACTGAACAATATCCAGCCAGTTAGGTGCTCAGTGCCTGGTGCAGTGGGGGATGTTGTTAGGAGAAAGAGGTTGTGCGTGGGGGATGATGCGCATGGGGAGAAGTTGCACGTGGGGGATGATGCGCATGGGGGAAGTTGCGCACAGGGGAATGTTGTACATGGGGGTAGGTTGCGCATGGGTTGATGCGCTGTGGAGGATTTTGTATGGGGAAGTTACTCCTGCAACACGGTTACGCCTTTCGCTAGTATTTTATATAGTCATATTGCAAGTACCCCCTACTTTGCAATGACCTATGGTTATGCAAACAAATAAATATATAATTCATATTCATATTCACTATGTGTAATGGATTTGTGTTTTACTCAAACACAAAAACCGCTGTGTGAAGTGATCCTTGCAGTAGTCTCTTCTTGACCTGCTAAGAAGATGCACTAGGAATATAAGAAAGTGGTTTCATCCAGAACTGTTACTATGCTTAATACCTTGAATGTATCAGCATAGAGGAAGTTGTAACTTCTTCATTTTAAAGCCCATGCTTCCATGTCCAGACAAGCTCAGAATGAAGACAAAGATCTGAAATTAGTACAAACTATGTTTTCATGCTGAGTCATCTGCCATAATATGCAGAATAGGTGTGCAAAGAAAATTTCACCCCTTGCATTTATTTATTTGACAGACATTCCATTATCCCCACAGTCTGTAGTGCTGTTTCTTTAAAATCAACCATTGTGAACAGAGCTGTTTGGAAGAGGAAGAGCTGGGAGTTTGGATCCAGCTGAACCCTTCCTCTTCTGAACAGTTTTTGAGGAGATGGCTATCTTATTTTTTAAAAATAGCTACACTCAAACAAAAATCTGTCTGTTGGATTACATTGGGTAATGGAGCAGTTATTTGCATATACATATTTGTCTATCTAAGCATATGCACACAGTCATAGGTTGACATGCATGTAGCTCCTGGTCTAATTGGGATGTACAGTATACGTTGCCTGGATTTGAATGTATTTGAAGCTAACGTTTTATAAAACATGATGGTAATGGTGTCCCCCCTGCATGTTATCTTGCTAGTAATGACCAACTCTTAAGGGCAATGATCAGCATTGTTTGATGACATCTCATGTGGCCAACATGACTACATGCCAAAAGCCCACAAAATGCTGTTACCTTCCCACCATACTTATACCTATTTATATACTTTCATTTACATTCTTTTGAATTGCTAGGTTGGCAGGGAGCCCACTCCATTAATACTGGGGTCTTAAACTATCATCCTTCAGTTGAGAAATACAATGCCTTTAACTCCTGAGTCACTGCAGTACTGAAACAAAACATAGCACAGGGTATATTGAAAAATGGTCAGCTTTGACATAATATTTTGTATCTAGTTAATATATTGGTAAGAACACTTATTTTGGCTATGCCCATGGGTTTTCTGGAACATCAAGTTACAAGTGTTCTGTAAAGGGACTGATTTCCTTGAAACAGACTTGGATGCTATGAATTCCCAACTATGTGTGTTGGTGGGTGTATTGATCTGTGTGCATTATGCCCACACAGCTTATGCTGTACTAAGTCACACCCTGCAGAGTGTGTTAACTGTTTAGGCTCTGGTTTGTAGTATAAAGGACAATTCTGTTGCCCCTTTTCTTTCACATATGGTCATGACATTCCCTAGAACAATTACAATCTTCCTTTCTAAGAAAGATACTGGGCCTCCCTAAGTGTGTCCCATATGCAGCACTGTGCCTTGAAACAGGGCAAATTAAAATTGAAACATCTGCCTGGATTTCCATCACCAAGGCTTGGCTCAGAATCTATTTTAATTTTAACTCAGATCCCAACAGCCTATTGTATTATTTTCTTAGACTCTCCAACTATTGTCGGCTATTGGACTAGAAAGATGATATCTATAGGAATTTGGCAAGACCTTTTGAACGCACCATCTGAATTGGAAGCTGTTAGGCTAGCCAAATCAAGGCTTCTTGACATTCATTCCCAAGAATTAATGGAGACTGCGCGTAAAAGCTGTTCACCCCTCTATTTAAATCTTGATGTTGCAACTGGGAAGCTCCCACCATATTTATTCCTAATAACTACTCCCCATCTTAGGAGAGCGTTAACTTTGGCCCGCTGCAATGTCCTTCCATCGGCTGTCCTCAAAGGGAGATTTATTGGAATCCCTTTATCTGACAGATTATGTTCCTGTCCGCAGTCTATCATAGAAACCCTGGAACATTCTTTTTTCCATTGCCCCAAATTCGTTGGACCCAGAAAGGAACTTTCTTTACATTGCTCACTCCAACCCTCTGTTCTTTCGGAATTGAATGTTCTTAAAGGACTTTTGGATGCTAGTGACACTAACTTGTTACATAAAGTAGCTATGTTTTTAAATTGTATTGTTGTTTTTAACCAAACTAACTTTTAGGATCTTAACTTGTTGTATAGAGTGGCTATTTTTTACTTTCCTTTTAACTGTACCTTGCCTTTAACTAAACTAACTTTTAGGCTGTTTACAATCTAATTTTATTGTGTACGTTATGCCAATAAAGGTTATGATTGATTGATTGATTGACATATGGTCATGATCAAGTGGTACACAAAATCAAATACAGTGGTGCCTCACATAAAGAGCTTAATTTGTTCTGGAGACATGCTCTTTAAGTGAACCACTCTTTAAGTGAAGCAGATTTTCCCATAGGAAACAATGGAAACTCAGACAATTGGTTCCACAACCCACATTATATTCATATAAAATATTAACTGCATGTAAAAATGATGACAAAACACTGGAATTGAATTCAAAACATGCATTCAATGTGCATGATCCTATGAAGTCTACTTAGGCTGCAATCCTAAAGACACTTTCCTGGGAGTAAGCCCCATTGAACACAATGGGGCTTACTTCTGGGTAGACATGGTTAGGAGGCTGCAATCAAAGACACTTTCCTGGGAGGCTTACCTGGCCTGCTGCTGGAGGTTCAAGGTGGCTGGTGGGGGCACTTGGGGGCAGTAAGGGCAGCTGTCTCTGGCACCCACAGGCAACTGCCCCCAAGTTGGGGGCAGTTAGAGGCAGCAGCGCTGGCTGGCCACCCTTTTAAAGAGCTTCTGCACAGAGCATCAGGGCTGCATAGCACGTGTGCCCGTAGAACACTTGCTTGTTAAGTGAAGCAGAACTTGTGATGTGAAGCAAGATTTCTTGGAAATTTATGCTTGTTATGTGAAACGCTTGTTATGAGAGGTACCATTGTAATTCAATCTTTAGTATAGGTTTTTGTAGCTGA
Source organism: Cryptoblepharus egeriae (assembly GCA_030015325.1). Lineage (NCBI taxonomy): Eukaryota > Metazoa > Chordata > Lepidosauria > Squamata > Scincidae > Cryptoblepharus > Cryptoblepharus egeriae. Next base: position 60,427,705 of record JAREYC010000001.1, on the reverse strand, counting down.
TAGTAATCTGGACATCCATACTAGGCCTACCTTTTCAGTTGGATCAGTTTAGTAGACAAGGCTGAATCATATTTAATCTTGGATCTAATCTAGGTGATTTTATAGTTTCATTTCAGGGTTGACTTTACCAAGTAATTGTAATGTTTTCCAAAGCCACCAGGTAGGTGATGCTGCATGTTAGTTGTAACTGACATACAGTAATTGATTAGTCCACTGGCTTCCAAGGAGTGTGGAGCTAGATTTTTTCCAGGCACTACCTTTGTATGATAGAGGCTTCTACACTTGTAGTCTTCACATCCACTTAAAATTAGGAGGATAATTGTTTTGAAGCTACTTATTTTGGCTTAATAGAGACAACTACAGGATGCCTATGGTGTCTCATTCACTCAAATACATAGCTTCTTTCAGTCTGAAACATTCAAATTTTTCTTTAAATATAAATTACAGAATATTTGATATAATTATTGCACAGATTGGCAACACAAAATTCAGACATGAATGTAAAGACAAATTGGTATAAAAGAAAAAATTATAGATACAGGATGGGTAAAATTTAATTGGATAACTGTATAAAAATAAAGACATAGGAATCTTAGTGGACCACAAGGTAGATATGAACCAGCAGTGTAAATAACACGACTACAAAAAGCTTAATTTATTGGCTCTCTTGCATTAGCAGAGGCATAAAATCTAGATCATGAGAATTAGTTCCACTCTAATCAGCATAAGTCATAACCTACTTTGAATAGCGTATCCAGTTTTGTACACCAGGTTTTTAAAGAAAAAAACATTGACAAGCTGGAAAGTTCAAAAAAGAGCAACTTGAATGGTAAGGAATATGGAAACCAATTCTTATTTGGAGCTGGGAAGAGTTTGGTAAGTGTAGCCTGGAGAACAGAAACTGGGAAATATACTTAGACCACGATCTGAAGTGCTACAGTGGCTCAGCAGTTAAAGATGCTTATTGACCTGAAGGTTGGCAAGTCAGTGGATTGAGACCTGAGTGCCACAAGATGGAATGAGCATGTTTTTTGCCCAGCTACTGCCAACCTAGCAGTTCAAAAGCATGTAAATCCAAATCAATAAATAGGTATCCCTTTGGTGGAAAGGGAACAGCATCCATTGCACTCTGGCATTTAGTCATCCATGGCCACATGATCCTGGCCTTTATCGTTGTGAACCTAAGCACATTTAAGCAAAATCTCTTTGCTTAGTGGGTCTCTTTCTGAGAGAATGGAACATTTAAGTCTTTCATTTCCTTAAGCTTATATCCTCCATGTTCTCAGCATAACATGAATAACTTTTATGAGGGATATAACTGAAATTTATGGCTGTGAATGCATGGTCATGGTACAGTTTCTCTAGTCATCTATAATGTTGTAATTTTCTCTTCTAATGTATTTTTGGTAGCGCTTGATTAGTAAATTTCATCATAATCCATATTTATTACTACAGCCTGTTTTGCAGTCCAAAGCAATGAAGTTTCTGATCAGTGCAAGCTCTAAGTCATTAACTGGCTCTTTTTGTTTGTCCTTCATGGGAGATTAGAATGACAAATCATCAGTTCCTATTAAGACAAGACATTAATTGTGAACTGAGTGATCTCCCAATTGGGTTGCCTCCCCTTTGTGTGTTTTTCCCACTTCTGTCCAATATAGCAGATGTTATCCAAATTCTGCTCAAGTTGCATAATTACATCTTTTCATTTTATTCATTTACCTTAGTTGTAGACATTAATGTATGGAGCTTTGAGGTTGATTTCAAGTATATGAAGGATGTAATTCAGTTCCGTGGGCTGTGGATGGCGCAAATGGTTAAGATACTGTTCCTGTTAACCAGCAGGCCAGGGTTCGAGACCCGGATCGGCCCCACAAGACAGGGTGACCTCCTGTCCTTAGCCCAGCTCTGCAACGCAGCTGGATCCAATCGTATCGGCTCTGCCTTTCCATTGGACTAATTCAGTGGCCTGGAGAGGGGATTTGCTGCTTGGGTAACAGCCTATCCTCCATAACAATCCAACCCAGGCTTTCGTGCTTCGTATGCAGCGCTGAGCACGATACCATAGTCTTTCAAGACTGACGGAGGCCTGCTTTTTTAATTCAGTTCATCTGCCAGTTTATTTTCTGTGGCTTCAGGGGCTAAAGGGTCTGATTGAAAGGTCTAAAAATGCAGCACCTTCATTTAAAAAATCAGTCATTTTTGAAAGGTAACTCAGGGTTGTGGAAATAGACTAACCAGAGCAGCTTCTCATAATCTCTGACATATGGGTACATGTCCCTGGAATCTGCTTCAGTGAGGATTTAAGTAGCTTAGCGCCCTTTAATGTTAATGGGAAAAACAGCCAGATGATGTCTTTGACTGAAACTGTTGCTATTTTTAGCTTTCAGGTTTCCATGAGCATGTCAAAACAGTACTACCATGTTTCCCTGATAATAAGACACTGTCTTATTATTAATTTTTGGTTAAAAACCATAGGTCTTATTTTCAGGGTAGGCCTTATTTTAATTAACATTGACAGCAAAATGTAGGACAATGAAGAAAAAATGTAGGACACCCAGACAGGAAGCTAAAAATCGAGACAAATCCAGCCGTATGGTCACCCTGGGTACAGAAGTAAGTCCTATCCATCCCCACCACACTGAAAGGGCTTACTCCCAGGAATGTCTGCCTGAAAGATCCCTATTTTGTGTGTGTCTGCACAAAAGGGTTGGGCTTTGAGGTTGCTATCCTAATCACACTTTCCTGGGAGTAAGTCCCACTGACTATAATGGGGCTTACTTCTGAGTAGCAGTAGAACCAGGCTACAAAAGAGGACATGTCCTGGAAAAAAGGACATATGGTCACCCAGTACCCTAAGAAAAGCCAAAGGCAAGGTAAGGGAGAGAGGTCTCCAGAGAACATCATGTTCTGGAAAAAGAGGACACCCTGTTCCCTAAGGGAAGGCAAAGCCAAGGGAAGGGGGGACTCCAGAGGACATGTCCTGGAAAAAGAGGACATATGGTCACCCTGTGCCATAGGGAAGGGAAGGGGGACTCCAGAGAATACCATGTCCTGGAAAAAGAGGATACACTGTTCCCTAAGGAAAGCCAAAGTCAAGTGAAGGGAAGGCTCCAGAGGACATGTCCTGGAAAAAGAGGACATATGTTAACCCTGTGCCAAAGACAAGGGAAGGGGGGCTCCTCCTGGTGAGGGGGTGAAGCCCCCCAAGCTGGGGGAGGAAAGGGGATTCTCTCCACTGCAGCTGCCAGGGACCAGGAAGGCAGGAGAGACGGACATACTGGTACCTCCTTAGGGCAGGCCAAGCCAGCAAAACACCACCAGCAGCAGCAGGCTCTGAGGCTCCTATCCACACTTGCCTTGGACAAGTCCCATTGACTATAATGGGGCTTACTTTTGAGTAGCCATGCCTAATTGTCTGGAGGAGAGAGGGGGCAGGAAGGGAGGGGCTTCTCAGCTTGTGCCCCTTTATTAATTACCAGTTCCTCTCCTGCTAGCCACAGCTGTAGCAGAAGAACCACACCAGGGCAGCAAAGGCAGAGAGGCGAGCAACAGCTGCTCCTCAGGACGCTGGGGGAGGAGCTCTTTTCTAGAGAGGAAATATTAAAATGGCTCTGACTAGAATTTAAGTCTGGAAAAATAAATGGAAAATATCTTATGAGAACCTCACTGAAAATGAGGCATGTTGTGGCAAAGTAAAAAAAAAAATAACAGGATTGTATCTTGTGAGTCATTTTAGCCAATTTGGACTGGATATAGGATGGAATTGAGTAGTTATGGCTGCAAGTTGTGAGGGCATTAGAATCAAGAAGATACTCCTAAGATAGAGGTGGGTAAACATTTTGGCAGGAGGGCCTCATTTTTTGACATTGTTAGGGGCTGAAGAAAAAAAAATTATTTCAAATTTGAATGAATTTATATTCATGAATACATTAAAAATAGAACCTACATGAATGAATGAATTTTACTGAGCTTATTTCTAATACACATGAGAACTGTAATACAGATATTTAGAACCACATGAGAAGTATGGACTGTCACCACACATTTCTTGCAAGAAAACATATGGACCAAGCTAGAAACACATGGAGTCATAAGTTGTTCAGAGGCAATGAAGGGGTTAAAATAATGGCCATTGGCCAGCATGTGCTTCAATAGTCTTCAGTGGACTATTAGAGACTTGGGGCTCCATGCAGACAGAATTAGGGGTTTCTGAAGACCACAAATGGTCTTCAAGCCAGGATTTTCTCACCTCTTCTCTAGGAAATAAGCAACTGGTGACTCTCAGGTTGATTCAGATTACTCAGTTGGCCCTTGTGTGTCCAGCTCCGATACTATGATTATTGTGGATCCCTTCTTATTGAGATCTGTCCTATGCCCAGGGTATAAATAGTAGACTCCATGCCACCATAATGTCAAGCCGTAGAGAAAGAGACATCCTTTAATGCATCCCTGCCAGTGACATTCCTGTAATGTATAAACAGTGCTACGTGTGGACCATGGGAAAATTTGAGTGGAGTTTATCCAACAACAGGCAGGTGATGAGTTAAACATAAAAGTAGTTTATTAAAAATACAAACAAGATAGTAGGGTAATGAGAAATATAATTTATCCTTGTTGCACTAATTGTTTCTGCTTCCAGGCTGTGTCTTACATGGGGAAAATTCAAAAGTAGAAACTCCCCTTTCATACACACTTACAGATTGAAAGAATCTAATTTGTTCAATCATTGTATTGTGCTGCACTTGTAAATCAGGCATCAGAAATGTACTTTAATGAAATGAGGAATACTTCATCAGTGACAAAATTGATGTACATGCAGTGGCTCTTGAAGCAGAGAGATACTTTGAATAGTTGTAGCCCAAGAGGGAGAACGTTTTCCAGAGTAAGAACTATGGTAATTCTCAACCTATGTACAGGTGGCCCCCATATCTTTGGATCCTGTATCCAAAGATTAACTTATATGTGAAGATCCAGGCTCCCAAAGCTTTGTAAGGCATTAAAAATGTCACTTCCAGTTTTTCAGGAGCAAAAAATTGAAGTGCTGCTTTTCCTGATGTAAAGCTCAGTCTGAGTCCAATAAAGCACAGACATCTATGGCTTCTGCTGTGCTCAGATCACCCTCTGCCAAGAGTTGGAGAACAGTGTTTGCCATCTCCACAGTTTCACTGGAACAGGATTCCCATTGATAGGAGGGCATTCCAGTATGTGCTTTTGAGTTGCTTTTGAATGACCAATAAATGTAATGGCAAAAATACATTGCGATTGCTGAGGCAATAGGTAAGATGCTTGAAAAGGATAGGATGTACATCAGGTTCACCTTCCACATTGCTCATGAGTCACATTATAGTTCATGACAGTTCATTTTTAGCTCTATCAAATACTAGAAATGTCTGTTAACCGCATTATCAAATTGCTCTTTAACCAGAACATATGGAGAAAAGGAAAAGTTATGCAAGCTTTTGTTGATTCCCATAATACCAAAATTAAATCCTGTGGAGTCAGCATTATAATTGGGGTTTTCTGGTCATTTGAGTATCACAGGCAACTAGAATTCTCAACTTGAAAGCCAGCAGTATGGCTAATGTATTATTTCTATCCTTTGGATATCAGCTATGCCTGTGGTAGAAAGCAAATGAATGAAAAGCAGAGCAGACCTTCAGCTGTTTGTGATCACATGTATCCCAGCTTCTGCAAACTCTTTCTGACTGATGATTATTTTGTTTTCCAGAAGTAAACCTGAGGCTGTAGAAGTGACATTTGCAGGTAAATGGCATTGTTCTGAATATCTTTGGGTGAAGAGTGGGGAGGGAAATGAAATGCAAATTCTTTCATTTTATTATGGGTAGTAGTCATCTGTGAATGTACTTTGTCATTATCTGACTATTTTGAGGCAGGACATGTAAATGATAAAATGAAGTGCTTGTTCTGGGTTTTAACTACTGTATTGGTTCCTTTTGGTGTTGATATACTGAGTAATGGCAACCAGGGAATGCTTATAGCCTACTCAGTTGAGTTTATTCTATCACAAAGCAGGCTTTTAAAGTTGGAATCTGCAAACTAATAATATCCTATTCATACTTCATCTCTATCATCCTTTTAGCAGTTAGTTATCCTGAAAGGAGTGTGTATCTCAGAAGAGCCTTGGTTCTGATTTCTATATTATTCATGGTTTCACTTTGTGACCTTAAATAAATGCAAGGGTAGGGACTGGCTTTGAAAACTGAGGAATGTTATTCACCAACAGTGAAGCATAGCTATGTTGAGTATTGGGAGTAGCTTCCTTACCCTACAATCCAGAGTAACTATGGGAAGACATAAGAGGCACTTACTCTGTATTGCTTTATGCATTTCCCATAGGTTTCCCATAGGTGCAAAAGGTCCTGTAGTAACTCTGGATTGTAGCCTTAGAATGCAATCCTAAAGGCACTTTCCTGGGAGTAAGACCCATTTAACACAGTGGGGCTTACTTTTGAGTAGGCATGGTTGGATTGTGCCCTTTGTGTAGTGATTCACAGAAGGCAGGCCTCTGTAAACATTTGCCCTTACTTGGGTAGGTATCTCTTTGTACTTCCTGTGGTTTTGAACTGGGATGATTCACACTGTATATACATTCTCAAACTTCCAAATACAGTTCAGTTCTAAGAGACATCTGTGGGACTTGATGTTTAAGCGAAACTCTAATTCTAGGAAGTTGCATTGATGAAGTTTCATATCGCTCACTGCCAAAATTGTACTAGTTTCTTTTTAAAACAAATGTAGTAATCTTGTTTAATATTGCTGGTCCATAGGTGCTAAAGCAGTAACTTGAAAAACACTGATTCTTTCTATTTGTCTATTTGTCAGTATTGTATTAGAACATTCCCTATTACAGAACTAGGCTGCTAACATTAGTGTTCCTTAATCTCCAAATCTTTCTTTCTAGACTTTGATGGAGTCCTTTACCACATTTCCAATCCGAATGGCGATAAAACAAAAGTTATGGTCAGTATTTCACTGAAATTCTACAAAGAGCTTCAGGAACATGGTGCTGATGAGGTAGGACTCAACATACAGTCTTTATCCTGAAATTCTGATGGGGGTGGGTTTCAATTTCTGTACCTTGTCAACAAATTCTGTAAAGTGTAACATTCTTCTGCCTAAATCCACTGAACCATCTTAAGAATGGTGGTTTATTGCTTTCTCATCCTGAAGTCATTGATCTTAAAATATTTATATAATGGTTCCTAAAGAGGGCTGACTGTTCTAACAGTGTAAAACCAAAGATGCATCCTGATCAGCAGATGTGTGTGTTTTGTTTTGGAAAGTCTGCTTTTTCTTGTGCAGATTGCACTTAACCAAGTAGTTTTAACCAAAAATGTTTTGGGGTACAAGAAAGCATTTAAACAAGTATAGCTTAAAGTCAAATTAATCAAAGTGGGCATTGGTGGATTATCTACTGGCTCTTATCACTTTAAATGGTGGATTTTCACTACTGGGTCTTATCACTTTGAACGAAAATCATGGGTGCGAGTCAGTATGATTATTTTAACTACAGGTCCAACCTTACTATGTACAGATTTTTTTATACTCTGATTTGACTCAACATGAATGGCCACTACAAATCAGTTTTTAAAACTACTTTTCTGTTTTGTAGAGAGGCAGTCATACCAGCAGTTATTCCATTTTTCAGTTCCAGAATCAAACTCCTGCAGAATCAAACCCCTCACTAAGGCACTATCATATTCAATTAGGCCCAGCAGAGGAGCAAGAAACCTGGAAGTGGTCTTTAAACCTATTTTTCCATTGTTTTCTTTATACATGGATTTTTTTTTAAATCCATGGGAGGTTCTGGAACAGAACCCTAGTTGATAATGAGAAACACCTGTACACGGCTTGCTAATCCATCTGTTGATGGATCAGTTACTTTGTAGTTTAGCTATACAGTGGTGCCTCACATAATAAGTTTAGTTTGTTCCAGAAGCATGCTTCTTATGTGAAGCACTCTTTATGTGAAGCGGATTTTCTCATTGGAAATAATGGAAAATAATGGATTGATTCCACAGACAAAAAAATATTCATATAAAAATATTAATTGTATGTAAAAGTGATGACAAATCACTGTAATTGAAGTCTACTTAGGCTGTAATCCTAAAGACACTCTCCTGGGAGTAAGACCCATTGAACACAATGGGGCTTCCTTTGGGTAGACACGGTTAGGAGGCTGCAATCAAAAACACTTTCCTGGGAGGCTTACCTGGGCTGCTGCTGGAGGTTCAAGGTGGCCAGTGGGAGCAGTTGGGGCAGCTGCCTCTGGCACCCCCAGGCAACTGCCCCCAAGTTGGGAGCAGACAACACCACTGGCCGGCAGCCCTTTTAAGCAGCAGCCTCTGCGTGGAGCATCAGGCGCTAGATCAGCGTGGAGCATCACACGCGTGCCCATTAGGTGCTAGAGGGGTTTGTTATGTGAAGATTTGTTATGTGAAGCAGGATTCCTTGGAAATTTAGACTTTTGGGTGGCGCAAGCAGTTAAGATGCTGTGTCTGTTAACCAGCAGGCCAGGTTCAAGACCCGGGTCGGCCCCACAAGACAGGGTGACCTCCTGTCCTTAGCCCAGCTCTGCGACGCAGCTGGATCCAATCGTATCAGCTCTGCCTTTCCATTGGACTAATTCAGTGGCGTGGAGAGGGGGGATTTGCTGCTTGGGTAACAGCCTATCCTCCATAACAATCCAACCCAGGCTTTTGTGCTTCGCATGCAGTGTATGCAGCGCCGAGCATGATACCATAGTCTTTCAAGACTGACGGAGGCCTGCTATGTGGAACAAACTTTATGTGAGGCACTTGTTATGAGAGGTACCATTGTAGTTCCCTTGCTAGACAACTAATGCGTTCCATACTTGAAACTGTAATTTGTAAAATGGAGACATGCAGGTGATGATCACAGGCCAACAAATGAGTAGAATGAACATAATTCTGAAGAAACAAATGAAATTTGCTTTCCATGGGCATTGCCTTGACTCTCATTCCAGTAATAAATTTCTCATTCTGTTAGCAAGGTGAAAATTGCATCAGGCTGTCCAGACTCCAGCTGTGGGCCAGATCTGGTACCCTGTATGATCCTTCTCCTTCATGCATGGTATTTACCATTTTAAAGGGGAGCCTGCTTTCCACACCAACTATCTCCCCTGAACTGTGCTCTGATCCAGACCTTTGATTCTGTCGGCCCAGCAGCCATTGTGCCTGGAACTCAGGGCCCATTTTTGTAGCAAGCAGTGGAGATTAGCTGGTGGAACAGTAAGCACTCTTTGTGTCAAGACACCTTTCCTTGTTTAGAGACTGGTGAATTAGACCACGGTGAATGGCTCTATTTCCTCCACTGTAGGCTGGGAAACTGTGTATTGTCAGCGGTACTTCAAAGCTGGGCTGTTTCATGGAGAGTCACTGGGAAAGTAGAGTGGGCTGGTTTTTGTCTAGCAGTCCTCTTTAAGCAATTGCTCTTTCATTCTGCACCTATTTGCAGGCTGCAAGGGTTTTCTCTGCTTCTGCAATTGAATGTGAAGTGGCAACTTTGGTTCATGTTGAGCAGCAGATCTTTTACAGGGAGCCATTTATGGTAAAAAGCGGCTTCTCTGTACCTTGTGGTTGAATCTTGCAGCAGAAAGTGTGACTCAGTTCCTGAAATGGGTTTCAGATGTTGCGTGACTAAATGGGGTTCATACTGAACTACACATGCTGCTTGTGAGAGCACATGCTGCAGTTAGTATGGAATGCATGTATAAAATGAAGAAAACATTTCATAACATTACTTGAATAGTTACAAATATAAACTTGAATATTTACAAATGCAACTGAGAAAAGTGATGGCTTAAAAAGCCAGGAAGCTGATGTATAAAGTTTTTAAAATTCTGATGTCTGCTTTGTCCATGAAAAAGCAGCTTGGAGAGGATATTCTTACTGAGTTGAAAAGGGATGGGAGAGTATGAGATAGAGAACTGTTTGCCTGCTTGGCTGCTATTGCCAAATTTCTTTCCCTTGATCAGATTCCACATGTTTTCCCCCAAGTGTGTCCAGAACCTAAGAAAATGTAGGAATTGTATGGAAGTGGCATATTTTGGAGCAGAAAATTCAGGAGAATCTGTTTCTCCATTCACCTCTATAAAGCTGTTTTACTTTCAACAAAAGTGTCTGTCAGTGTTTTAAAATGTCGTTTTAAAATTCATTTCTTTCGTACTTAGCTGGTGATTGAGGAGGAGGTAGTCCTCTCAACCAATATGCTGCTCTAGGTGCTGCAAGATTTCATGCATCATTCACAATGTGCTTCTGATCTTGGCAATTGATGGTGATGTTTTTCACTTCCTGAGTGGTCAATTGCTGGTTCTTTAGGTGTTGCTCAACCAGTTTGAGCCATGTCTTTTCAATGCTGCTCGTTGAACTCTCCAGTGTTCAGGTCTCTCTTGCCAGAGGAGCCTATGTGACAGCCGATTGGTGTTCATTTGTAAGATGTAGCCAAACCATCTCAGTTTGCATTTTTGGATTAGTTCTTCGACTGAGGGTTGATGATTGCACCTTTTCCATTTTGTTTCATTACGGTGGTAGTCACAAAGAGACACACTGTTGCATGGATGCAATGTTGGGCAGAAATGTCTTTCAACAAGCTAAAATTTCAAGTCCCTTTGGTTCATTGGCAAACTGATAGGCTGTTCAGTGAGGGCCATGGCTTGTGAGACTTGAATATCTGTTCTACTGTGACATGAGCAGTGTTGAAAAATGGTATCCCAACACAACACAACAAAGGTGTAGCACTGTTGAATTATGCTGTTAGGCTTCACCTGTGCACTAAATTTCCCTGTATTTTGTAGTATCATTGTCCTTGTAATTGTGGCATTTGGGAGGGATTTTGGAAAATTGCCAGGCACGTCAAAAGTGAAAGAAAAATGCTTTTAAAAAGCCAGTTGGGAAGAAATATTAAACCTCACAGCATTTGTCTCTTTCCTAGCTGTTGAAGAGAGTGTATGGGAACTACTTGGTAACTCCAGAATCTGGTAAGCCTCAGTATAATTTAGTTCTGATACTTGCTCAATATGCAGTTCCAGTATAATTGTTCTCTACTTTTCAAAAAGTGAAATTACCCTCTACATTATCAAGCCAGCTCGCACTTGGGATCTCCTTGTCACAGTGCTATTTTAACACATACATATACCTCTACCTACCTATATTCCACACAGGGGGCTGAGAACATCAAAGCTATATTTCTCACAGCATAAACTATGATTCTCAATCCACCCCCAAGCAAACCTCCGCTCCTTTAGTTAGGATTCTTTGTTCTAAGTAGAGAGACTGACAGGCACTCAGAGTCCCCAGAAAACCATGGTTACCTATGACAGTACTGCTTCCCACTCATTTGTTATAAAACACAGGGATAGGAACTGTTCGGAATTGGGGAAAGATACTGAAATGACCTTGGGGGGGGGGGGAAGACTTGTTTAATATGTTTTTAAAAATGATTTGAAGTTCTTGCGGTTGAAGATCTGAGAGGAAATAATTATGAACAGGTGATCTGATTCTGTACTGCTTTATTTAGAAGCCGTCCACCAGCATCTGTTTAGAGGAGTGGCTTGTGAAAAATTTGTGAAATTATATTTACCTCTTTTAGGTTACAATGTCTCTTTGCTGTATGACTTGGAGAACCTTCCTTCTGCCAAAGACTCCATTGTGCATCAAGCAGGCATGCTGAAACGCAACTGCTTTGCCTCAGTCTTCGAGAAATATTTTAAGTTCCAGGAGGAGGGAAAGGATGGAGAGAAGAGGGCAGTCATTCATTACCGGGATGATGAGACAATGTAAGAGAGAACTGATCTTCCATCTCTTATATCTTGACATTAGCTTCTATACCCTGGGGTCTAGACATATCCAAAATATTTTGTGCTTAGCTGCACCCCTTCTGTTTTAGCGACTATTACTATATGCTGGTTTATGCAAAGTGAGTTAACTCTCATAAGTGAGAATTGACACTTTGTATTAGAAGAGTCTGTTTTGCTAATGGTACTCCTCAGGCCAACATACACAGGTATGCAAACTGAGATTTTTAGGAATATAGGTTGCTACCTTACACTAAGTCATGTCATTTGTCCATCTAGCTCAGCATTATCAACATTGACTGACTCACCAAGATTTCAGGCACAATATTTTTTCTGTTTTATCTGAAAGTTTCAGGGGTTGAACCTGACACCTTTTGAGACCTTTTGCATAAAAAACAGATGCTGTCCCACTGAGTTCTGACCATCTCCTTTATAATATGTGTGTGTATATATATGTGTGTGTGTGTATGTATGTGTGTGTGTGTATATATATATATATATGTGTGTGTGTGTGTGTGTGTGTGTATAAGAGCTGCCTCAGGAATCAGCAGGTTGGTACACTGATGTGCAGTAGCCTCCGAAGGCCATATTTGGCCCTGTTTGCACCAACGGCCAAGTATGTTCAAGCTGGTTTAATCAGGTCAGCCCAGGAGTCTGGGGAGGGTGGGGAAGAGCGGGATAGTAGCATTCTGGAGTTGCGGGGAGGGTGGGCAGTGGGGATGCCCTCCTCCCAAGTGGCCCAACTTAGCACTAGGCTGCTTGGGTCTGTGCCACAAATAGCACATATCACACATTCAGGCCACTGCTACATTACCTTGGGTAAAAGGGATTTATGCCTTTGGTTGGGCTGTGCTGCAGCCAGCCTCAACTGTGTGATGGATACAGCACAGGCCATCCTGCCTGCATATTTCAAAACAGGTTAGGACTGGGCTGTTAAGAATTAAAATGCTTCCTAAATACACCAGTTATCACGCATCTCTTTTGTGGCTTTTGCATATCAGAAATTTATTGTAGGTGGTTGTTAAGTTTGATCACCCCTGGTATATATTATACATCATACAGGAATATGTTGTAATCCATAAAAGACAAGACAGAATTAGTCTCATCTGCTTTCTTTTCATGGTGATTATCTGAGTTAGGTTGAAATATATCCAGGGAGAGATCAAAAATGACAGCTGGTTGGAGGCTGTTTGAAATTGTGTCCTTTGGCATCCTTCTCTTTGTGGCAAGTCACAACTCACCAGGTTCCCAACCCATTGTATGGGAATTGCTGACCCAGAGAAAATACTGCTGGCTTTGGAGGAGATAGAAGTCTCAACAAGGATATCCTGAGCCCTGCATATTTTGACTTATCTTTATAGCTTTTTATATACTTTTGACTTAGCTTTATAGCTAGCCATGATTTGTGATTACTGCCAGCTGCTCACCCTTAAACCACACGTAAAGGATTCCAGGAAGTCAAAGGTGATTTAATTTCATTTACAATTGACTTCTGCAGTTCACAGAAGCAGGGGTAGTGCCTTTTCCAAAACCCACTGGTGAGAGGACTTCTCCATCAAGTTCTCTTGATTTGTAGAGTACAGGGAATAAGTTTCTTTTCTCTCTTACTGAGACTCCACAGATGCAGCACTTTATTACTGTCTTTCAGTGCCCAAATCAGCAGAACAAATTTCCATTTCCCCCATACTTGCAAATTTGGGCATGGCCACTGTTGGCAAGGGCATCTTTAGAGCACTTGTTGTATAAAAAACAATTTGACAAGTGGGGATCTTTGCCACTAATGTACTGTTCGCATAATGGCTATATCACTTCCCTGTTGAATTCAGGGAAATCGTTGTTCATCTCTGCAGAAACAGGTTATGATTATGGAGCCAATGTTGGACTTTGAAGTTGTGCCTGTGCTTGGATATGTGAAGTGGAGAAATATGTGTAAGCGCAAGTTTTATGGTAATTTTAATTGTTAAATTTATTGGTGTAATATGTGTTATGATTCACTTTGTGAATTGTTAGCTGCATTTAGCTCTGGAAAGGCTGAATATATAAATCTATAGTAAATAAATTAAATTATCCTGTGGGTTCCCATCCACATCTGGGAAATCTGGAACTTATGTCTGCTTTTCCCCCTCTTCTAGGTACGTTGAATCAAAGAAGGACCGTGTTACAGTTGTTTTCAGCACGGTATTTAAGGATGATGATGATGTAGTCATTGGAAAGGTATTCATGCAGGTATGGCTATTTACAGTGCAGTTCCTATACAAGGAAATAAGTGTGTCTGTGTTCAGTGGAACATACTCTTTACTAAGTGTATGTGGAATTGCAGCTTCAGCGGATTATGACTGGATTATCATTATTCTCCTGTTACTTTTGAACTGTGGCCATTTCCCCAGTAGATACAAATGACACTGCTAGTTAACTTTGGGCATTCATGTTCATAGGAATAGTTACTCTAGGATTAAATAAAAGTAGAGCTTAATTGGTCAGAGCCAGAGGTTAGATCAGCAATCCTGAACACATATTCATATACACGCTGCACATGTTCAAGAACCCTGAACATGTGCAGAGTGTATATTTCTTAACTTTTGAGTAACTGCAGTATCCTCATATACTAAGCATTATAAGAGAATGGTTTTCAAGTCATATAGTGGAGCATTAACCTAAAGGTGAAAGTCAGTAAAGCAAAGGGGACAGAAGGGAAGAACTAATGAAAGAAAGATCTATAAAAGCAAGAATATGGAGCTCTATTAATATTACAGCTAATAAAGTAGGGAAGGAACTAGAGAAATTTGATGGTATGAATGATGAACAGACTACTACATTGGAAATGACATTTCATACTGAAGGCTAAATATGGGAGTGGGGAGGATAAAAACGTCGGTGTAGCTTTAACTAATGGAAAAGATGGCAAAAAAACACAAGCTCAACATGGATGCTTCATGTACTAAAATCTCCTCCAAAGCCACAAGAGTTTCTTGTCTGACTTGCATTAGCTGCTCTGTTACATGGTGTGACATCTTTAATTCCCCTAACTGCTCTTTGCATGATGAAAAGTGTGTCTTTAACTAGTTGATCATATTTTTAAGGTAGGGGAAGTATTTTTATACTGTTATAGACTTTTGCATTATTAGGTGTAAAAACAGAGCAGAGGTGGATGGAGTGTATTCTAAATTTAACATGAAATGCCATGTAGAAAAGGATCTGCAGCAGCAGAAAACCATGACTAAATACTTTTACTCAAAAGAGTCATTTATTTCAATGGTACATAAATTTATTATATCCTATTAGCAACAGTGTACCTGTGTTGCAGGAGTAAAATTCCCCCTGTACGCTGTCCCCCCACTGCGCATCATCCTGTACATTGCGCAATATCCCTGTACAACATCTGCCACATGCACACCAGCTGGATGTTAATTAGTCAGTCTTTGGTATTAAGTATAGGACAAAACATGTTGCACCCCTTTTCACCCTCTTAAGGATTAAATTTCTCAACATTGGTTTTTTGTGGGTGTTCATGTCACAGAAGGAACATGTCCTGCTTCTAGGTCCAGGGATTGGGGTGGAGCGTCCATCCGACAGGGACTTTTCAATGTAAAGTATAGGGCGGAGAGTGTGTTGCGTTCCTTTTCTCCCCCTTCCATTTGGAATTTCCAAAAACTGGTTCTTAGTGGATGCCTCTATCATGGAAGGAATGCCCTCCCCAAATTTCATGCTTCTAGGCCTGGCGGTTTTGGCGGGGCGTTGATGAGTCAAGTGAGTGAGTCTGTCACTTTTTATATAGACTAGTGAGAGACTCTCTAGCATTGCGAGAGTAAAATTCCCCCAGCACCCCCCATACGCAACGTCTCCCCCTCCCTCCCAGTGCATCAGGCACTTGGCACAAAATTGGCTGGATAGTGATCAGTCAGTCTTCAGTGTTAAATCTAGGATAAAAACATGCTGTACCCTTTTCCAGCCCCTTAAGGGTTAAATTTCTCAACACTGGTTCCTGTTGGGTGTTCCACATAAGGAACACCCTCCCCAAATTCTAAGTACAGGGGTTGGGGCAGGGTAGTTATCAGTCACCAATTCTTCAATGTAAAGTATAGGGAGGAAAACACGTTGTGCCTCTTTTCACCCCTTCCAGTTGGAATTTCTAAAAACTGGTTTTTTGTGGGTGCCTCAGTCATGAAAGGAACACCTTCCCTAAATTTCACGCTTCCAAGCCCTGTGGTTTTGGCTGAGTGTTGATCAGTCAGTGACTTTTCATTTTTGGATACAGTGGCACCTCGCATAAAAAGCACTTCATGTAAAGTACCGTGGCATCTCACGTAAAGAACACCTCACGTAAAGTACGTTTCACATAACAAACAAAACTTTCTCTAGGATTCTACTTCACGTAACAAACTGCTTCACGTAATGAACACATTCGTTGGCAGTTGGGGCAGATGCGCTGGCCGGCAGCCTGTTTATAAAGCGTCAGGGCTGCCTAGCACACCTGCCCGTAGTGAAAGCAACACTTCCATGCTGTTCCTCTTGTGGCTGGGTGTCCGCTGGGCAGAGGGAGAGAAAAGCAGTGGAGAAGAGGGAAGTAGCTCAGGGCTAGCCAGAAGGGAGCAGGGGAGAGAGAGGCTCAGGATGGAGAGAAGGAGAAAGTGGGGAGACACTTAGAAGGTGTCTTGGATTGCAGCCTCCTAACCATGTTTACCCAGAAGCAAGCCCCATTGTGTTAAATGGGTCTTACTTCCAGGAAAGTGTCTTTAGGACTGCAGCCTAAGTAGACTTCATAAGATCATGCACATTGAATGCATGTTTTGAATTCAATCCCAGTGTTCTGTCATCATTTTTACAAGCAGTTAATATTTTTATATGAATATTTTTGGGGTTGTGGAACCAATCGTCTGAGTTTCCATTATTTCCTATGGGAAAATCTGCTTCACGTAAAGAATGTTTCATGTAACAAACATGCCTCTGGAACAAATTAAATTTGTTACATGAGGTGCCACTATATATAGATTATAATATAGGAACTTGGTTCCACATTGATTTTAATTATCCATCTAGTTTGTGTCTGGTTATGCAATTTCTAGAACATATCTTTTGGGCACCTAGAACCTAGATGTTCAGAACATCCTTATTTGGAAACTGGAAGTTGTTGCTCCATATAGATACTGCAGATCTTTGATTAGAGAACCATAACATTTTAATCTACTTACTACAATCCTATTATGCATAGATCTACTGTATATAGACTCACTCACCCGATACATTAGCCACTATTCCTCTGTACAGTCTAGATGCTCTTTGAAGTACTAGCTGGTTGGAATGTCTCGAACATCGAGTCTAGTTCTTGGGAACTGAAAACTGAGAGACGGTTATAGAGCTTTTGTAACATTGCAAAGTATATGTTCCTTTATCGAGAAGATCTTAATGCTCTCATTTATTAGTCTCAGACAAGTCAGTCAGTACCTTGGTAATGTTTCAAATAAGTTTAGATGCGATAAACTGTGGTCCAAAATTAGTTTTCAGATGCGAATACCCAATCTTTAGCCAAGCGTTTCTTGAAATGATTATGTGCGCTGATTAGAGCTGGATCTTGGCAATGAGTGATACAGCTACAAAGCACCTGATCTATGAGATATACAGTAACCCTTTGAGGCAATAGCTCCTAGCTACTTGTTTTTCTGTTATTACGTGTTCTGTTTTTTGCTTCATTTTTTCCATCTTTACTTTTCTTTTGTAGTGGTTGATAGAAATGTTGAGGCTTTGGTATAATTATCCACATATGTCACAATCACATAGGTGACTAATTTTGAAGATAATTCTTCAAGTTAATAATACCTGAGTTTTGATTCCAAGTTAAAATATGATGAAAACTCAGTAAAAGGGAATCAGAAATCCTTGACATTGGATATGCATTTCCTGAAATGATGTGTGCCTGGCTGGGCTCAGAAAGGAGGTACTTTCTATTTTGATTTTTAAAATTAATATTAGGTTTGTAACTTCTTCTTTCAGGAGTTTAAGGAGGGTCGTCGTGCCAGCCACACAGCTCCCCAGGTGCTCTTCAGCCACAGGGAGCCCCCCTTAGAACTAAAAGATACAGATGCAGCAGTAGGTGATAACATTGGATACATCACCTTTGGTAAGTGAGTACAGTTCTCAGTTGTAATGTACAGGGCTAAATGTGAAAGGGTTTTTCCTTAATAATCTGTTAACTTGATAATGCTCTGCAAAGTTGGTCCTGTACAGGCATAGGTTAGGAACCAGAAAAAAAGTGGAAATAGTTCTTCCTTTAGTTCATTTGTAGATGGTGGGCATGATCCCCAGCATGCTTCTTTTGGCTTTAAAGGGAGAAGCTTGGTTAATTTGTAAGGTCAGAAAAAAATAGTTTAAGGTTCCCTAACTGTTAGGGGAGAGAGAGAGAGATTATGCCAAAAGTCATAGAATTTGAAGTGCTCCCACTGGGTTTTTTTTTTTGTGGTTCTTAAGTGTCATGGTTTCTAACCCATTGCAATTTCGTTAAGAAATTTCGGGGGAAATACTACAATAATCTTACATTGGTCATAGCTCACTGAACAAATCTTACATAGCTAGAACTTAAAGGAACTATAAGTACAATTGTCAATGAGAATAAAGCTCTTTCTCTAGAGTTTTTCAGCATATCGTCACAAGGTGTCAGGTTTTAGATTTATACAGCTTTTCAGCAGGTAGATTGTATACCTAGCGGGTTGTTTAAACAAATTGTGAATATAAACATACCCACTGCATGCGCATAGGATGACCTGAGATTTTCAAATACCTTCATGCATACGTCTGCAATGATCCATACAAAAAGATGCTGGATAGATTGATCATTACAAGAAGCTGCTGGATGGACTGATACTCCAGTACACAGTTTCTCATCAATTGTATGTAACCTTGGGACTTGCTACCTTGCTTTACCTTGTCCAGAGACTGTGTATTTGAAGCATGTGTGAATCATCCTAAGATACTATGCAGTCCAAGAACTCTGGGCTGAAAACATGTGTCCAAGGAAGGAAGCATTTACTGCAAAACATTGTCTGATGAATGACTCTTCTTCAGCGTGACTGTTGGCAGGAGAGAAGCTGTTAGTGATGGCAACTGTATTTGTGAAGAGATGCTCTTCACAATTCTCTGTAATCCAGATCCTTGCTAACAAAAATTCTTCAGTACATTTTGTTCATGTTTTCAAATACACTTGGCGTGCATCTGATGCTCCATATGTGTGCAATTTTTAGTATACACGTTTATATACACATGTACGTCAGCTATTCCACATACTCAGTATATGCCTTGCAGTGAATCTGAAATGAAAATTGAAGCTCCTGTTCCCTCAGTTGTCTCAGAGGTAGCATGGTATTTTTAGTTCTTAAAGAAATTAAGTTGTTTGAATTTAAGATCGTTTTGGCTGTATGCAAATCTGGTTTTACATGTCAGCCTTGGAAACTTCTTGTAAAATGCAGGCCAACTGTATTAAAAATTCTAATTTCAAAGTCCAGATTATATACACAATTTTGTCTATATCACTCTTGTGTTATTTCCCAGCAGATGGAAGTTAGCTCAGGCCTCATGATGCTGTTGAAATAACATCAGTGAAAAAGCAGATTCCTGTTTGCTCTCGAAAATAAAGTGTAACAGTAAAAGAAAAAGCCTTTGATGCTTTTACAGTTCTCCAGAACTTTTGTATAAACCAAGTCTTGTCATCAGAAGTCTTCATCCTAGAATGGAAGTAGCAGGGCACTCTGCCCCAGATAGTTAAGAGTTGTGCTGCCGGAAGCACTTGGCTATAGAATACTGCATCTGCCTTCCTTTGAAAGCTGCTTCTCTTTCCACCGTGACAAGAGGCAGTTACCCTCTGTTTGGTGCTTGGTATCTTTAGAAGATTATATTAATATTGAAAATTGCCAGAGTTGATCGGTGAAGGCCATGCCTATAGTGCTGTGCCTTGTAGTGCTTGATATAATAAACGCTATACCTTGTCTTTGCAGTGCTGTTCCCCCGCCACACTAATACTGCTGCCAGGGACAACACCATCAACTTGATCCACACATTCCGGGACTACCTGCACTATCACATCAAATGTTCCAAGGTACAAACATATTAATAAAGTATTTTCCAGATTTTTGTTCAGAAATCCAGTGTAGTTCAGATACTTGTATATGAGGATTTTCTGTAAAGGATTTCTTCATATACATGTCATCATGTTATGTTTAAGATCTATGAGAAACTCCTTTCCAGTTTCAGATGTTAGGTTTATTACTATGCAAACATCTAAACTTGATTGGACCAAGGAGAAGGACATCATGAGATGTGTACCTTGTATTTTGTCAAAAAGAAGCTTTTAAGGGGAAAAACCATACAAGTGGGCAATAAAGTAGACTGCAACTTATATAAATTTAGGGCACTATCCAGAGTAACTATGGGAGCACGTAAGACATTATGTGCACCCGTCGTTACTTCACCACCTAGTAAAAACCTACTGGAAATTCATATTGCAATACAGAGTAACTTGTTCTTACTCCAGAGCAAGGACTCCCCATAGTTACTCTGGATTTCACCCTTAGACATATTCACATGTTGCAATTGTTAATATGAATACAGTTGATATACAGTGTCCCCATGACCAGTGTTCCATCTAATTTTCACTAGGCTGTATGTGCAAAAAATATCCAAGCAAACATAATGACAGTTTGGAGTTATATACTTTTGACTACATGTTAGAAAACAATATGTACATTTATTACAATATGTGCAATACAGTGTATTGAAAATTGAGAAGAAAATAATGAGTTTACATTGTCATTGTCAGTTGTCATTGTCAAAATTTCTGTCATTGCCAGTTTCGGCTTTGTGCACTTTGTAGAAACTTGTGTGCACTAGTTCGGCAAGTTGTTTGCACACGAACACAGCTTGGAGGGAACTATGTCCATGCCCCTGACTTATCTGTTCCAATTCATATTCTTATATCTACAGTGGTGCACACATTCAGTACTTTACAGTGCAAGAGTTATGACAATGAGACAACTTTCAAAAATTCACATAATTCATGCAAAACTCTATGTATGTACAGATCCCCTATATGGCCCTCCAGTTAATATATGAATAATCTTCATATGTACTAGATTGTGGAAAACAAAATAGCTGCCACTGTGGGTGCAAGTCAGGAGTACAATTTAAATTAATTGTACCTGTGTTCAATTCTGTCCAGTGGAAACTGGAACCAGGAGTTTTTACAATGATCTGAGTTTCCCCTTTCCCTGTTTTTACATGTCCAATCTGGCAGAGAAACTAATGAAGTTGCAAACTCAATTTGGATGGTCACAGACTGCTTGTCTATTTGTGTTGGATCTGTTCACTCACTCTTCTACATCCTTAGCAGAAGTTTAAGTGTACTGATCACTAATATCAGTTGAAATTTTAGAGTTGACAGTTAGGGTTTTGAAATTCAAACCGTTCAGATAGCTCTCCAGCTACCTTTTTTTCCTCAAATGCAGGCTTATATTCACACGCGCATGAGGGCGAAAACATCAGACTTCCTCAAAGTGCTGAATCGTGCCCGGCCAGATGCAGAAAAGAAGGAAATGAAAACAATCACGTGAGTGTCAAGATGACAGCTTATTATTATTTGCATCAGATCTGTGAAGTACATCACGCGATCAGATTCAGGCCGGAATATACCTGTGTATTTTGTGAAAAATAAGTTTTTTTAAAAATTCTGTATAAGTGAAAGTGTTTGGGTTTCATGGGGACTGCATCAGGTTATCTTGTGTGCGTCCTTTTTCTGACTTCATTGCCTTTAAGATTATTCAGTTCAGCAGGTAGCACCAGAATCTGAGCATACCTCTGTCATCCCTCTCACACTGAAAGCAAGATTGTATCTGATAAAAGTTGTAAACTTTTCAGGGAGAGAAATATATTGTAGGGCTGGGGAATAGTTAGAAATCTGAAGCCTGAAAACTTGACTATCGTGGTCAGTTAATCTGCAAAATATAGGTATTTGATGAAGATAAATTGCAGACATGGAACCATCTTTCATTTTATGCATGTAAGCTATTCTTTTTAAACTGTATATGAATATTTAACCTTGAATTTTGGGTTTAGGATTTTTTGTATTGGTGGTTAAGACAAGAAGGGATGGGACATTTTCCTTATAGAGCAGTAAGTACACAGGGTTAGGGAAGATAAGTTATTGCAAATGATTATGTAACCATAGTGTATTTACTGAAAACACTTGTAATCTTCCTTTACACTTGATATTTAAAAACTGGCTCTAGTTCCAGTTCACAACAAAAACCCATAACTGTCTTGCCATCTCCCATCCCTCTCTCTGAAAACTGAATGGAAAAGCAGAGTCTGTCTTTACACAATTCCTGAAAGAGGATAGGGTAAGATTTCTTATTTTCCAGTACCATGCTAATAGTTTTCTTCCAAATGGTTGTCAGGGGGAAGACCTTTGCATCCCGTTAACGCCTGAAGCGAGGTGGAATCAGACATCTATCTGGGCAGAAGGCTGGAGCAATTGCTACCTGATAATCGTAGCTTTTTAACGTTGCACCTCTCTGGGCTCTAAGGAAATCCAATCCGGTTCTGTTTTCTACACATGTTTGGGAAGTGATCTGAGGAATCGAGCTGTGCTTGCAAGGACTTAATAGTTCAAACAAAAACAAACCTTAAAATTCCATTTTGATCAACCTTTCCTTTTTTTCCCCCTTTCTGTTTTCAAGCTGTTTTGCTTTGCAATATGTTTACTGGTAATGAGTTGCAGTATTTCTTATGAGAATAATGCAATATTAACATTTTTTCTTCTGAGTATTTTGAGTTCACAACTCCTGTATCTGAAGAAATATTGTTGGGGTTCATTAATAAAGGAGATCTTTCTATCTTACCAGTTATGACTTCTGTGTCTTCATTATTAGATTTCTTGTTATGCCACACTTGTTGGAAAAGGTATATAAGTGTATGACATATTTGTTGGAAAAGATAAGAAATGAAACCCAATGTTAATAGTGTGCAGAATAAAATACGAGTGAGTCATTCTGAAACCATTGCCAAAGGTAACAGATTGACATTATAAGAAAAAGAAAGGGGGTGATGGTGCATTGTGGCTTAATAACAGTTGGATGTAAATTTCTTTTGCGGGATCAGTTGGGATGAGGCAGACATACCCTACAATCCAGAGTAACTACGGGAGCACGTAAGAGACTTTATGTGCACCCGTAGTTACTGCACCACCTAGTGAAAACCTATGGGAAATTCATATTGCATTCCAGAGCAAATTGTTCTTACACCGGAGCAAGGACTCCCCATAGTTACTCAGGATTGCGCCCATAGCCATGCTTTCCAGAGCACATGTATACATACACCCCACAAACATCAGGACTTGGGAACATCTGATGAAGCACAGAGCAATCTAGCAGCAGCAGCAAGAATGGAAGAGCTGGCTGAGTCAGATTGAGTGGCTCAGGTACAAAACAGGCATATTTTTGTTAAAAATTCTGTTTTCCACATAATACCCCAACATTTCTCCAGAGAAGCTCATGGTACACGACTTTCTACACTGACATTTTGGTAAGCTGTTCTTTTTCCTTAATTTTTTACCACTTTGGTTACTGAGAGAGATCCAAGATTCTGGTTTTCACATTTCTACCTTTCTGGGAGAGGAATGTGGCATCGTGCCCCCATGTCTTTTCCCATTTATTCAGATCCCCACATTTAAAAAACTGCTTAAAGGAAAAGAGCTTTGCACTTTTGAAATCTAGTATCTCAGCAGCCCCTGATCATCTCCCCCCTCCCCAGGCAGAAAAAGGATGGAGCGAGAAGAGATGGCAATATCCCTCTGAAAGCATCTCTATGAGTCCCACAGAGTCCCTCCTCCACTCCTCTAGGCTTCAGGGAAGCTTCTGCCCAGCCCCACCTTGATTTGGGGACTCCTCCCCAAAAAGCAATAGGATGCTGATCTCAACTGAGGCCCCCTCCTTCCACACAGTCTGGTTTCAAGATCGAGTATCCTTCTAACACAGCCTGGACATGTCCCCATGGCATGTGCCATGAAGCCGGAGCTCTTCTAGCCAACTACACTGCCCTATTGCCAATTCTGACCCCTTCCAGGCCAAGAGAAGGTGCCTGTGAGCTAGGGGGTAGAGAGGCAGCCATCAGTCTGAGTCTGTCCCAGCAAAGGCAGGTGTCCCAGAGAGTGGAGATGTGTGAGTGAAGGCCTAACGCCACCACTTTCCATGCCGTGCCTCCAGTCTTAGGGGGAGGGCATAACGGCCCCCAAGCAGAACCCCAAATACTATCTGCTACCAGTTTTCTTGCCACTCCACAAATCAAGTTCCCTACGTCTGTTCCTTGCTCCTTTGTCCCATTTCTCCTTTTTGTATCCATCTCCTTCCCCTCTGTTTGCCTACACATTTAGATTGTGAGATGCTTTGGCTAGAGTTTTATCCCTTTTCCCTCAGTCTTCTCTTGCTCAAATTCTTTAAAGCACAATGACTAAATGGACAAGGAGCCTCTCCCGGGAATCACTGTTCAATCTACTCTGCTATTTTAGAGGACTGCTTCATTAGAGGCAATTTGTAGGCCACCCCCAATACATTCATCCACCATTATAAAATTGATCAGGCAGCCTCAGCAGATGCCATCTTTGGGCATAGAGGTTTTCAGAAGGTTCTCCCTCAATGAGGTTCATTGCATCTCTCCCATCCTGGAGGTGTGGCTCTGGTGCCTTATTCTTGAGGAGAATAAGGAGGAGGAATCCTTCACATGAGTTTAAGGACATTTGTAAACATCAGGAAATTGTGCAAAATATTGTAGAAAAGCACCACCCAAATAAGGCTGTAGCAATGCGAGCAATGAATCTGTTTAATGCAATGTCACATTTCTGTGAAATCCTCAAAAGGAGACAAAAACAAGTGTCATGAGAAGGTTCCTTGTGAAAGTTGCTCAAAAAGACACCAGTGACTCTTTTGGTGAAAATTAGTCATCCTTGGCCATTAAGGTGTTTTTTCCTGTATTCCCAAATACTAATTTCCCCAAATCCTAGTGTTTTTAATTAATATTTCAGTAATTGTGTTCTGTATTTTATTAGTGTTTTGTGTTCTGTACTTTATTAGTGTTTTGAATTCAATTAGCAGTTTATCATTTTTACATACAGTTAATATTTTTATATGAATATTTTTGGGTTGTGGAACCAATCATCTGAGTTCCCATTATTTCCTATGGAAAATCCACTTTGTAAGACAAACATGCTTCTGGAACAAATTATGTTCTTACAAGGCACCACTGTATTAGTATTTGAGAGACTTAATTTCATCCCATGTCCAGCAATTCTATTCTCAGTTTCATCTTGGCAAATATAGAAATGCCACATGCAGTTGGTTACTGAGATTAGTTCTCTACAGTCACAAACTGAGAACAGGCCTGGAGAAGAGACCGTCCAACTGATGCATGGAATGGTACTTAACTCCAATTTAGAGCATATGGAGATTTGAAATGTGATATTACATTTGACCCTGTTCTGCTGAAGTTCAAGCAATTAATAAGTTGTCTACAATGTAATACTTTTTGATTTCTTTAGCATTGATATGGTACATATATGCTGAAGGTATATCACCCTTTAGCAATGATATACATATTTGGATGTGGTATTGAGTCTCTTGCAAGATCTTTCTTTGGGAATGACTTAGTGTGTACTTTCATAGTTGACATCCCTGCTTTAAGGGAGCTCAGGGCTTAATCTTGTTGAGGTGGAAGCACTATGGTAGTAGAATCTGAAAGCTGCATCTATAGTCTTGGAGTCTTCAATGAGCAATATAAAGTTGCCTTTTATTATTTATCAAAGTATCCAAGCAAATATCAAGACAAGATGGATGGAGCTGTTAAGTGTTTTTTTTCATTCAGTAATCAGTAAAATCATTCAGTAAATCAGTCAGTGATCAGTAAAAGCTGTGTCATGTCTAGAAAAGGCTATTGAATCACTTCCTCAGATCTGTGTGTGACCACTCGCCCATCCACAATCTCCTGGGTGGTGACCACCACTTTTTTAATTGTCTGCTTCCTGGTGCCTGCAAGAGAATGATTAAATTTAACTGGTTAGCAAGAATCCAAGACTGGCCAGATGAGATCAGAGACCTCAGAAAAGCAGGAAGAGGAAGCAGTTGGTTTCCATGTTCTTTCATAAGCTCAAAACAAACATGCATGCAATTTGCAGAAGCACTATGAGATAAGCAACACCCTTGTACAACACAAGGTTGATTTAAGTAGGAACTCCTTTGATGTGTATTCTTAGATTCTTTGGAGACATTTTTCTGCTGCAAAAACCTCTTGGACACCTGCTTTTACCCGTGCATGCTCAAAAAATACAAGCAGCCATACTTCTCTCTTGCAGGGTAAAAGCAATTTTCAGAGAAAGAATGGAAAATGAAGCTTCCTGACCTCTTCAGAGCCTCAGTAACTCTAACTAAATATCTAAAGAAATGGCACTTCAGATAGTGCTATTCCTCTTTCAAGACCCAAATAAGGATTTGGTGGAGCAGCAATGGCTGTGATAGCACAGCATTGGCTGTGATGGCAATGTGGAGCTAGCTGGTAAGTGAAGGCAACACATACAAATAGCAAAGTCGATGAAACCAAGGTCTAGGGGCAAATGCTCCTTTAAGCAGCAACTCCTTTGTTTAGGCTAAGTGGGTAATGTCAGTGCCAGCGTGGGAGTCCACCTGCAGCCTCATGTATTCTGGCTTGAAGAAAAGTGGGATCTAAATGTATTAAGAATCATTCACTATTTTGAAATGTAATTTCAAAAATGTAATTTTTAAAAATATGATTTGAATAAAGCTTTCACTGCCAGATTAGTTTCCGTTGCTTGAGGTCAGCTATCTCATTAGTGTGCTCTTTTACACTTGTCAAGGAGAAACAGTTTAGGACTCAAAAACATGCCATCATTTACAACAGCATCACAAGTGCGCACATCCTCCTCTGACATATGGTGACACTGATGTTCTGGAGCTAATGGAGAGCTGCCTTCAGTTGGCTTGGTACAACATGTACTTGGTGTCCATGGGGGTATCTCAGACTTGGGAGTCTAGGAATTGCTTTGAGTCATATCGAGCTAACACTAGGAATAAGGCAGCGAATGGTAACAGAGGTTGGACAGGAAAAATGAGCTGTCACGTGGGAGAGCAGCAAGCAATATGCAGGCAGGCAAACACAACTGTGGAAGCAGGAAGCTCTGGACTAACATCTGTCTTGCTATGCCACACTTACCTGCTTTGCCTGCATTCAACAGCTCCCCTCTGAAAATACAAAACATGGCAGGTGTGTTTTTGTGCTGCCCTCTGGCAGTTTGCTTACCAGGCAATCCACCTGGCACAGATTTGATTAGACCTGAAGCATAGCAGTTGCTGCCACCCTTTGTTTAGGGATCAGCCCACAACTGCCACTCGATGGTCTGCTAGTTTTTAATCACTGCTGGACTAAGCCAACGGGGCTCCTCTCACTATCTGGAGCATATGATTCTCCAAAACTGACTCGGGCCTGAGAACTAGATAGACTAGATGGCCATCAAGAAGACATGCTTGTTACCTGTCTGTTGCTCCCTCAATCAGACTGCGGTAGTGTTCAATCTCATTCTCCAACTTAGTCTTAAGATCCAGAAGTGCCTCATAATCTCGAGCCTGCCTGTCCAGGTCAGCACGGCAGGCTGCCAGGTCATCTTGCAACTTGACAATGATGTGGTTGAGATTGGCCATATCATTGCGATAGTGATCTTCGGTGTTCTTCAAGGTGTTCTCCAGAGTTTCAACCTAAATCAGAGGGATCTGTCTTTATGAAGTGGACAACACTGTATACTGCAGCAGAGATTAACATCGGAGTGAGTTTACCTTGATGTTTGGGGTAGTGGAGGGAAAGAAAAACTGAACCTAAGTTTTCAGTACATTATATAAATTGACTTTGGTTTATAGAGAAACAAGTGCACACCACCATACCGCATTGCACACCACTGCAGAACCATACGACAGCTGAGTTCATGCAGCATTGTACTAATCATGAGCATAAATGGTGCTACATAAACTAGGATCCTATGAAACCCGTGAATGGTAACTAAGATCCAAAGAGCCATGACAAGAGTTTTTTTTAAGCTAATGGGCCTTTGGGCCTCTTAGGGTGCAATCCTAACCAAGCTGGCACAAGTTATCCATCTTCCCATTCTCATGGTGATTTAGGAAGGCAAGTGCATGGGTGTGCACTCGCCTAACACTGCCCTAGGAGAGATGCAGAAGTATCTTACAGCACTTTGGTGACACCCCCAGGTCAGCACAGGATTTATGCCAGAGTTTAGATTGGCCTAACTGGAACCTAGGATTGCAGCCTTTGTCTCAAATAGCATCCCCACTACCACCCTATTGCTACTGAAAATGAATCAACAGTCAAAAAGGGGTCAATTAAAAGATGCTTTGGGCTGGCAGTTTTTCTTTGCATATATCTAAATTTTTCTTGGGATCCCAACCACAATAAAACACACAGCAACCCCAATCTAATTCTGCTCAGTTGAATGATCAGTTCCAATGGAGGATGGCATTTCTGAAACAACTATGTGTACTGTGTACAGAAAGAAATTACTGCATCTCAGACAGGGGATATATTTTGGAACACAGACTAAAGTCATAACAAGGAAACCATGTTTCCACACTGCCTTCAATTCAATGTCAGTCAGTGGGTGTGGGACAGAAATGAAAATATCGTTCTTGTTTGAAATCACACCTTCCTAGGATCAGAAATTTTGAATTCCTCTTATATCCATCACTGGAGCTGTTTGTTTCCAGTGAGTAAGAGAGATATACAGATTATCAGATCCCTATACAGATTATCTTGGGAACAAGTTCCTTTATGCCTGAGAAGACTCATCACCTTTGCCTTTTATTTCCCATAATTCATCAGTATTCCCAGAGAAAAATCAAATCCTTTCATAGGGCTTTTGAAAATCAAAGCCTTTAAGAGAGAAAGAAAAAGAGATGATTCACTTACCATTTTCTGGAGAGTTTGGTGTTCAATCTCCAGACCCTGAAGCTGCCTTCGAAGGTCTGTCAGCTCGCCTTTAGCTTCTTCCAGGGCTTGAGTATTCACATTGGCTTCTTGGGACATAGAGTCAAACTGTCAGGAAAAGAAAACAGCGTGGAGAAGACAGAAGGAGGGAAAGGTACACTCCCCCACATCCTTCCTGGTTCCCTCCTGTCCTCACCTTGTTTTTGTACCAGTTCTCAGCATCAGCCCGGTTCTGCTCAGCCACCTTCTCGTACTGGTTGCGGATCTCAGCAATGGCCTCACTCAAGTCATGCTTCTGTGGATTATCCACTTGCACTGTGACATCCGAGTTGGTGATCAGGGCATTGAGAGCCTCTACCTCCTGCAGGCAGCAGAGAAAAGGAAACTGCCAGTCGCTTTGACCTGGCAAAGGCTGCAATCCAGAGCAAATTCAGCCTGCTCTGACCTAACTGCACTCTCCTAACTATTCTGTATCCAGAGCAGAAAGTTATGCTGAATCCAGAGAATCAGGAAGCCTGGGCTGCCCTAACTGCTCCAGAGCATGCTAAGTAATTGACACAAGGGGAAGACTTGCTCCTGAGGAGACACCCCTCAGATCACACTGAACAAGGAACAGCTGTGGTGCCTACAGTGGTGACATGACTCTGCACATCACCCTGGGATGTGCGCCCCCCCCCCCTGGACTGCACAGTCACCAAAGTTGGCGCCTGCGCAGTTGTTTCTGAAGCCGACTGGCTTCAGAAAGAGTACTGCGCAGGCACCATCTCTGACACCTGCGCAGTACTTTTCTGAAGCCTTTTGGCTTCGGGGGAGACTGTGCAGGCATCAGAGTTGGTGCCTGTGCAGTACTCTTTCTGAAGCCATTCGGCTGCCGCTCCGCCTCCTGAGTGAGGCCGAATGGCTGTGCAGAGGCGCGGACTTTCTCTGCTCTAAGGAAGTCTCCTCTGAAGATGTTCACCATGCTCAGTGTGTTTCTGCGCAGTGCACCTCAGATGGCCGTTCAGGCCAGCTCCTCAGACAAGTGGCAGCTTCTGGCTGATTCTCCGCCTTGGAGCAGACCTGAATGGGGGTGCTGACGCCCGGGGCCTGCCAAAGGACAGTCAAACTCCTCCGGCACATCACCCCATACGGAGCGCATCCCCAATGCAGCCCACACCAGCCGCACCAGTCTGGTGACGCCACTGGGTGCCTGCCTTATAAGGAGTCCCTGATGAGATGCCAGTACATTCTACAGTGAATACAAGGGGCTTCTTGGAGTGGCCTGCTGTATCCTGAGGTTTGTGGGCAGCCATAGTTTATTCATATCCTGAGGTTGAGAGGAAGGGGTTGCAGCTAGGCTGGCCAAGAACTCAGATTTTTGGTCAGCACTGCCATTCTTACTCGGGCCTTATCATGGACCCCTATGGGTCTACTCATTACTATACCTGCTCCTGAGGTGGTATAACTCTGAGGGCTGGAAGAGGGCATTTCTGCCTTGGAAACAGGCTCTGGGTACAGAGTAACTGCTCTGCCCTAGGCAATGCTAAACATGCCCTCAACTTGCCTCTCCTGAGCTGCTTAGGCTGCCCCAGTTAGGGCAGAGCAGGTCCAGCTCTCTTAGGGCACCCTATCTTGCCTTGCTCTGCCCTAAGCCTCCTTCAGAGTAACTGGGCTGGAGCATCTTGCAGTTGCTCCAACCTAGTGTTAGATAGGGCAACCTAAGGGCTCTTATGTGGACAGATTAGTTGCTCTGCATTGGGCTGAAAGGCTCAGATAGAAGCTTTAAACAAAGTTTCCCCAGTACAAGGAGGTCATCCGTTTATGTGCAATGTGGAAGAAGCAGGTAAGGCAGAACCACCCCATCATAGTCAGTGGGAAACCACTGCAGCTGCCTTACCTACTTACTCCTGAGGAGGCTTTCCTTATATACTTGTATCCATGACCAGAAAATTTGGATGGAAATGTGGGCAGAAGGCATCTCATAATCTGCATTGCCATAATCAGTTTTGCAGTAATGTATCTAAAAGGTTTGTGTTGCACTTAGCTGTAGCAGAGATTTCACTCTGGCTAGTTTATGATCTGATATAATTGGTTTAAAGAAACCAGATGATCCAGGAATAATTAAAAGCCACGTTACTGAAGTTTGAAGCTCAAAATGGTATAATCAGCTTTATATAAGCGGTACAGTATGCAGCACTGAAATTAAGGAAGGCCAAAGGAAGTGGCTAATCTGAGCTCTTTTAGTTCACCAATATTAGTATAGGCAGGACAGGTCCTGTCCAATCATGGTATGGTATAGCAAGTAACCCTTGCTATAGGAATACTGACAAAACACATAGAAGCTATGGATTTTTGACAAACATGCAGAAGAGGGGGAAAACATGGGCCATTCCTACTCTCTGCCCACTGAACCACTAAGATAAGTTTCAAAAAGGAGGGTTGATTGTACACACTTATTAGAATCAAATCTCATTTGTAAAATTCATATTCAGCACTACTGAGAAGTCCAGGTGTTGTAATTGTATTGAAGCATGTCATAGAATTTATTCTACATTTGAAAGATGTGATATATTTCTGGCACAAATAATGATATCTGCTGGTCTTGAATCCGCAGATGTGGATTATAATACAGTTCCAAGTAGAAATAAGGAAATATTCTAACATAGCAGTTCTCAGAGTGGGGGCTGGAACCCTCTTTGGTGGTTACATTTCAGGGGAGTTGTGAATCTGGGAATTGGCACTGAGTGCCACCATCTTGGAATGGGGCATTCAGACTGCTTTCCCAGGAGGAAGTCTCATTGAACACAATGGGATTTACTTCTGAGTTGACATGGAGGAGTCCGGCATCACAGAGATGAAACTTCCTGTGCCAGCCATGACATCTCTTCCAGAGGGTCACGGACAGATTGTCATTCTCAGAAGATGGTCTCGGGCTGAAATGCTAGAGAACCACTGGTCTAACAAATAATTTTCAAAGTTGAATTTGTAGTCATATCCTCTTAGTAGTTTGTGGTGAAGAGAGCTGTCATTACAACAAAAACCATCATTTGAACCTCCAAATTTACCACAGTCGGTATGTGTATATAAGATTCAGGAATCCATACAGAACTAGCTCTCCCTATTGTGTCCCCCTTTCTGTGTTGTTACCTCTTTGTGGCTTTTGCGCAAGTGTGCCAGTTCCTCTCTGAAGGACTCCAGGTCCCCTTCCAGCTTCAAACGCAGGAAGTTGGTATCCTCAATCATTTTGCGCAACCCTTGCGTGTCTTTTTGCACACTGTCACACATGGCCTGCTCCGCTTCCAGTCTGGAAGAAAGAGAGGAAAGGGGAAGAAAGACAGGAAAGATCTGAAATTAGATCAAGAGACAGGGCTAAAAATGAGTCAATAAAAAGGGAAGCTTGTGCCCCATTCTCTCTGTCCCAAGGTGTGATGTGCTCATGTTTGTGGAAGTGGATGCATGCATGCCCAATTGCCTTACCTTCCCAAATCTCATGGCACATCTGCACACTGCAAACCATCAGTGGCACACCAGTGTGCCTCAGCGGTTGAAAATCACTGGCTTAAATGTTTGTTCATTTCATTTTTCATTTGTATTCTGTCACTTGGCTCAAAGACAGATCTAAGATCTCTGCCAAATATCAAATTCAGTGTAGTAGAATCTTAAAGTGCACATTTGGTAAAAATTGTCATGGAAAAGTTGCATACGTTTCAAACGTGGTAATCAGCTAACAGTGATGAGAGCGCAATCGTAACTAATTAGGCCAGCATAACTCACTCACATGGTCCTAACTCAGCATACATATAACTCACCACACGTCCCTAACTCCCTCCAGGCAGCACAGAATTGCCTTGTGGCACTTTGGTGACAACCCCAGGGCAGTACAGGACTTGTGCCAGGACTTGTGCCAGCCTAATTTAGGATTAGGATTTCAACCTGAGTCACTGTAAATTGCCATAGAGTGACAATTTAAAGCAATCATGGTTTTTATTTTTAA
Source organism: Cryptoblepharus egeriae (assembly GCA_030015325.1). Taxonomy (NCBI): domain Eukaryota; kingdom Metazoa; phylum Chordata; class Lepidosauria; order Squamata; family Scincidae; genus Cryptoblepharus; species Cryptoblepharus egeriae. Next base: position 60,394,862 of record JAREYC010000001.1, on the reverse strand, counting down.
CAGAATTTTATGCATATTTCCTCATAAGTGAGGTCCATTTGTGTTCAATGGTGTAACAGGAAAGCATAGATAGGATTGCATTTGAGTGGCTCCATCCTACCTAGCTTTTGCTCCAACAGAACACTCACTTAATGGCACAAGCTACCAGAAATCAATTGGAAAGCTATATCTCTGGCACAATCTGAGTTGACTCATAGAGGTTGATGGGGCTTACCCTGGCAAGGGAACAAATGTCCCCTTACCTGAAGAAATCCAGCAGCTGAGAATTCCCCATAGAACACAGCAGAATTTTTTCTGGCAAGGATCATCTACATATGGAATCCAATTTCTGCTTCCAGACATCCTGCAGGTTTCCCTTCACATATATAGCAGGTACTGGAAAGAAGTATAATGCACTCTCCCCATTGACACCCTTTATGGCGCAGAATCCAACAAGCAAGCAAGAAGCTGAAAGCATAATCACCTACTTATGTTTGAAGTCATCTGCTGCCAGCCTTGCATTATCAATTTGCAGAAGCAGTTTGACGTTCTCCAGGTTGAGATCTTCAACCTGCCATGGAAAGGGAGACTTTTATATTAATTTGCTTGGAAGCAGAGAGTCGCTTTTTAGGAACCTGATCAGGACACGATGTACATGTTAATTCTGCTGCCGCTGATGATGCTGTCATAAGGTTTGCCAGTTCTACAGCAGGACTGAATTGGCCATTTCTGCCAACATTTCTGCACTCTTGCCAACCACAAATTGCCACCCACTCGTCTTACAAGATCTGCTTGAATCTGGAGGTAAAGCCTTCCCAGCAGTGCCCCCCAATTCTCTGGAACTCCCTGCTGAAATATAGGGTGATTCAAAATAAACGGGACAAAAAGACAAAAGGTTGCTCGCCTTTTTGTCCCATTCATTTTGAATCACCCTGTATACTGGCCCAGTCTTTGCTTTCAGGTTTTTCGAACATGTTACAAAATGTTCTGACTCCAGTCAACATTTTAATGAATACTTAGGCTTCTAAAACATTTCTTTATTGTGAATTGTGTGGGGAGGTTAGTTGAAGGAAAGTACTCAAGCGAAAAGATTTTGCAAGATAACATAAGCCCAGGCAGGATTTGTGCAGGGGTTTGGGGAAAAAAACACATTAAACTTGGTTTAATTAATTGGCAGAACTTTGCCTGATATTTCTTTACATACTATCTTGCCTGTTGCATCAATTCCAATTACTATTCAGCGCCTTTTGAAACAACAGATCTCAGAAAGTTTTCTATCTAGTGCAACAATTCTCAGACTGCAGGTTAGAACACACTAGGTGGATTATGAATCAATTCATTTGTATGTTTGTGTATTTTTAATAAATCTTAATACCTTAAAAATAATCTTCTAGATCCACTGATGGAGGAACAAGCCTGCACTTTTATTAGATACCAGACCTCATTCGTATTGGCTGGCTTGGAACCATTTGAAATTGACTCTGTTACTTTGTTGTAGCCAAAGAAAGATAGTTATAGTTCCATATTACTTAAATTAATGAGACACGTTGATCACACACCATTTCAGGGAATTCCTTTGAACAGACAGCCCTGACACCTTTGGGGGAGGAAAAGGTGAACTCCAAAGAAAAGGCCACATTATTTGATCCCATATTGTGATCTGTCTACAACAGAGTATAGTAGCATCTACTAGAGCAGGGGTATCCAAAACTTTTGGCAGGAAGGCCACATTGGGCTAAATCCATAGCAGTTATGGGTCCACACAGTTACATCACCCTCTACTGTTATCTTATGGAAAGTCATCTTAACTGCTCCGGAGCAAAGGGCATAATTTCACTTTAGGATACAGGCCATCATCTCTCAGACACAGTGTCGGGGGCGGGTAAAATTATTTACATTTCAAATGTTAAAATAAATGTACAAACATTTTCATATAAAATTGTATTTTAGGCTTGGCCACGGGCCAGATGTAGGGTTCTTGCCAAGGGCCACATTCGGCTCCAGAGCTCGGGTTTGGACACCCCTGCACTAGAGGCATTTAGAAACACTATATGAAGTGAGTGTGAACCAGTATGTGAAGTTGCACTTGCTGAGATTAATGGTTCCTGTGTCAGTAGTGGTGCTGTCCCTGCCATCCCTTCCCCACCCGCCTTGAATCCAAACATTGATTTGACTGAGTACATTTAAATGTTTACATTTAAATTTACATTTAGAGTAAATGTAAATCTGACAGTCCAAATATTTGTTTCCATATTTGTTTAGTGATTAAACAGGAACCTTGGATAGCTTTACATATCCTTGTTTTCATATTTTAAAAAAAGGGTTAAAAGTGGTTTTCCGTGTGAAGATTTGGTATTTACAAGCCAAAAGGATGTGATCTATGCATGAGTTTCAAGCTTGACTTTGTTGTAAAAATCATCATCAAGATCTTGTTAACAATAATTGAATATTAAAATTATTATTATTAAATTAAAAGTATTATTATTAAAATAATAAAAATTTTATTAAAAACAAAAACAACAAATGCTTCCCAAAGGGTGAAATTCATGCATGGCTTGTCTGAAGATTCACTCAGAATTTAAAACACAGCTAAATTTAAAATTCAGGTGCTGAGGTTTTTTATGCTTTGTTACTAATCTTTATATACTGCTTTCAATAGGAGTTCAAAGTGATTTACACAGGAAAATAAATCCAGAGCAAAGATTTGTATGTACACCATTGTGAGAAAGTGTGAGAATTCTCCTCCCCAAGATCTTCAGTCCTACTAGCAGGTGGAAATCTTACTCAGTAGAATCATATTAATAGAAGCAGCCTGAATTTTCCAAGTGAGGGCAAAATCGGGGCACGTTAAAGCAATAGAGCACTTACCAACAAGAAACTATCAGCTTTTATGCGAGGGTGGTAATTGCCTGTTTAGCCTTAGCTGAGGTGAAACTGATAAGAGCAGCTCAGCGATCTCAACTGCAGAAGAGATGTTCTGATTGGTTAACAGAAGTCTCTCGTTCCTGAGGTAATTTTACCTCAGAATCTGAGTTATCTCAGTTCAAGTCAGAGTTACCTCAGAGAAGATAGCAAGTTGAGATCTTGCTGTAGCTGTACATGTTTTTACATGCTCTGACTGGTGATTTGTGGAAATTGACATTTGGACTGGATTTATGACTGTGCTCTTATGTCTTATAATTCTAAACTGACTGCTGTGTAAAATATATATGTAAATAAAGTTTCTTTGTGACAGACTCTCTCGAGTGCTGCCTCATTTTTCTCCTTCACACACACACTGCCACAGCCAATGGAAGCTCTAAAAGGCTTCTTCACCATCGTTCCACTGCAGTGTACTCTTATACTCTCTAGCCCTTATTCTACACAGTGGGCACTGCTGCTTCTTAGGCTGCAATCCTAACCACGCTTTCCTGACAGTAAGCACTAATGAACAGAATGGGATTTACTTCTGAGTAGACATGCTTAGGGCTGCATTGTTAATCTCTCTTGTCCCTTACCCAGAGCTTCATATTGGTCTGTTTCCCACAATTTGCACAAATTCTCTGGCCTGACTATTGGATCTATATCAAATCCCCTGCTAAATAAAAGAGGAACACCTACTTGAAAGGGTGCCTCTTGCCCAGTTAACAGGTGCTAACTGCTATAAAAATAATGGTAAGGATTATTCAAGGTTAAAGATAGGGTATGTGTACTGTAAAATGTTCAGAGCATTTCCCATACAATAGCTTATTTTAGACTTTAAAACAACCCATATAAGGGAGGCAAATAATATTAATGGCCTTATGCCAAGAGGGATTATAATTTATTTATTATTGACCTCATGCACTATTATACCAGCACTGCCCCCACAGCTCCAGTACTGGTGAATTTTAGTCTATGCAAAATCCTGCAGGTGGTCCACTGACTCAACTCATCCACTCCATCATCTAATACATGTTTATTCACTTTCCCTTGTCCCCTTTGGCTTGTCCCACTTGCTCAAGTGACCCACATGTGTCTACTCAAAGGCGTACATGCTTTGATCTTGTTCCATCAGATTGGATGCCAGATCAGTAGGCATCAGGATTGCAGCGCTGGTAGGTATAATTTTACCTGGGTGTCATTTAATTTGGCTGGCCTGTCTGCCCTTAGCACAGTCTGACTGGAATGTGTAGGTTCATCTGGGTTGAGAATAGCATCTACTACAGGATCCTATGTGGAGATGGAGTGGAACTGAAGGTAGAACTGAATTAACCCAGTAATTTACTCAACAGAGTCTCTTCCAAAGTACTTCTGCACTTCTTATCTCTCTCTCTGTCTCTCACTCTGTGCTTCTTTCCCTCAGGCTGAAAGAAGGTCATAACCATAAAAGAGGAAAAGTTCTCCCAAAATGTAGGACACACATAAAAAAGGTAGGACATTAAAAGCTAAAAAACTCATATGTATTGCTTTCATATGGTTAATTTAAACTTAATTTAAACTTTTGTTGTGTCCTATGTTACTTTTGGGTGCCCTACATTTTGTAGGCCTCGTCCTCTTTTTACACTTATGACATACGGTCACCCTGGATTGGACACACTTCTGGGAGGAAAAGTCCATTCTGGGTTACAAGCCACAATGGAAAACATGCAGCCTCCTGGATCATCTAGCCTGGATGAGATCGCTCACCACATCCTGTGGCAATGAGTTCCACAGGCTGATTACAATTAAGAATAACTGTATTTACTTGAATCTAATGCTCACCTTTCAACTAAATTCAGTCCCCAAAATCAGGGTGTTAATTAGAGTCAATGGTTAATTAGATTTGAGTAAATGTGGGTTTTTATTATAAGTATAGGATGAGCATTAGAGTCAGCTGTGCATTAGATTTGAGTAAATATGGTAAATTAATTCAGTAATTAATTAATAATTAATTGAAGTTAATTAATTAATTGATGTAAAAAAATCAAAATAATTGAATTGATTAAAGCTGCAATCCTATACACACTTTCCTGAGAGTAAGTCCCACAGAAGACAATGGGACTTACTTCTGAGTAGACACGCTTAGGATTTGTGTGTCTTGTAGCACAATACTATGCATGTCTGTTCAGGCGTAAGTCCCACTGACTTAAAGGGTTTACTCCCAGGGAAGTCCTGCCCTCTGGGAGGGTCCTCTCCATCCATCCGCCTGTTCACCTGCTTGCGGAGGTCGGCCAGGGGTCTCTCGCAGGCTTCCCAGTCTCTCTGCCCGTGCGCCCCAGCCCTGCGAGCCCGTATGGCCGCGATCTCCTCCTCCAGGGCCCGGTTGGCCGCCTGCAAGCCCTGCACCCTCTGCAGGTATCCGGCCAGGCGCTCGTTCAAGCCCTGCAACGCTTCCTGCTGCCGACCGGGTCCCAACAAGATCGGAGCCGCCTCCACGCTGGCCCGGGAAGCCGGGAGCGCCGCATGCAGCCGGGACAGGGAGAACCACGAGTCGGAGCCGCTGGAGCTGCCCCGCACAGACCCCGCAGACGAGCCCGGAAGGAGCCGCGCAGACCCCGCTGCCGAGAGGGACCCGCTGCGGGGCCGCGTAATAGAGAAAGCCATGACGATGCTCACCTGAGCGGGATCCCCTCCTGCCTCCCGCCCTGTTATAGCACACCTGGGCCACTCCTCATTTGCATACCAGGTGCGGCGCAGCCAATGGGGAAAGAGGAGATGTTCGAAGGGGCGTGGTTATGCAAATCAACTAATCAGCATACCAGGTAAGGTGCAGGTAATGGGAAGAAGAGGTTCGAAAGAGGCGTGGTTATGCAAATCAGCTCATTTGCATATCAGGTGAAGCGCAGCCAATGGGGAAAGAGGAGATGTTCGAAAGGGCGTGGTTATGCAAATCAACTCATCAGCATACCAGGTAAGGTGCAGGCAATGGGAAGGAGAGGTTCGAAAGAGGCGTGGTTATGCAAATCAACTCATTTGCATATCAGGTAAAGCGCAGCCAATGGGGAAAGAGGAGAAGTTTGAAAAGGGCGTGGTTATGCAAAGCATCTGCATGCCAGGTAAAGCACAGCCAATGGGGAAAGGCGAGAGGTTCGAAAGGGGCGTGGTTATGCAAATCAACTCATTTGCATACCAGGGAAGGCGCAGCCAATGGGGAAAGGGGAGAGGTTGGAAAGGGGCGTGGTTATGCAAAGCATTTGCATGCCAGGTAAAGCACAGCCAATGGGAAAGCAGAGAGGTTCGAAAGGGGCGTGGTTATGCAAATCATTTGCATGCCATGTAAGGAGCAGCCAATGGGAAAGAATTCTAAGTGGTTCCTACTTTGGGGACAGCAGATAAGGATGAGCTGGTTATCAAGCATTGGATGTACCTTTCAGGGCAGGGCCAGGCTGATAAGGAGAGCCATGAAATGCAATTCAATGCAATGCAATGGGGTGCAGAGTGACCATGGCTCCTAAAGACACTTTCCTGGGAGTAAGACCGATTGAACACAACAGTGCTTACTTTTGAGTAGACATGCTGAGGACTGTGCTCTGTATGACTTCTTATTAAAGTTACAAACAGTTGCATACAATTTATTAGGTATCATTTATTAATTGCCAGAAAGCTCCAAGAAAGGAGGACAATGAAGATTTTTTTCCCAGGACTGAAGGGCTAAAAAAGAGGACGTGTCCTGGAAAAGAGGACAGGTGGTGAGCCTGTTAAATGAATGGAGGGTGTGCAGTGCTGGTGCCTCCCCTTCTCAGGGGAAGGAAGTTGCACCAATGAGATGCCCAGGTGTGCAGGGAGGGCGGGAGCCTGAACTCCAGGTATTAAAGTCCCTACCTGGTACTGCTGCTTCATCATCATCATCTGTATCCTTTGCAGGCACCATGAGCTTCATGAGCCTCCACCCGCGCCCGGCCAGCCTGAGCTTCAGCAGCCGCTCGCAGGGCTCCCTCTCCGGCAGAGGCTCTCTGTACCGGGCCAGTGCTGGAGGCTTCCACCCTGGGCTCCTCCGAGGGTCCTCCGGGGGCTCCCCGCTCTCTGCTTCGCCCGCTTTCCTCCTCGCCTCCCTGCCCAGCCTGGAGATCGACCCGAACCTGCACCGCATCCGCACCGAGGAGAAGGAGCAGATCAAGGGGCTCAACAACCAGTTCGCCTCCTTCATTGATAAGGTGCTGCAGTCCTCTTTTCCAAGACACGTCCTCTTTTTTACCCTGGAAAAAGGATTCATTGTCCTCTTTTTCCAGGGTGACCAAATGTCCTCTTTTCCAGGACTTCTCCTTTTGTCCTGAAAAAAAACATTTTTCTCCCTTTCCATGTGAGCAGACAGCCTTCTCGTAAGTTATATGTAATTAAATTTAATACTTTGAAATTTAATACAGTGGTTACCTTGCTTAACAAGCGTTTCACATAACAAGCAAAAAGTTCCAAGTAGTCTTGCTTCACATAACAAGTTCCGCCTCACTTAACAAGCAAGCGTGCTATGGGCACGCATGCTACGCAGCCCTGCGCTCCGCATGGAGGCTCTTTAAAAGGGCTGCCGGCCAGCGCTGCTGCCTCTAACTGTCCCCAAAGTGTCCCCACCGACCATCTTGAACCTCCAAGCAGCAGCCCAGGTAAGCTTCCCAGGAAAGTGTCTTTAGGACTGCAGCCTAAGTAGACATGCATTGAATGCATGTTTTGAATTCAATTCCAGTGTTTTGTCATCATTTTTACTTCCAGTTAATATTTTTATCTGAATATTTTGGGGGTTGTGGAACCAGTTGTCTGAGTTTCCATTATTTCCTATGGAAAAAATCTGCTTCACTTAAAGAGCGTTTCACTTAAGAGCATGCCTCCGGAATGAATTAAGTTCTTTATGTGAGGCACTACTGTAATGTCATATAGCATTTAAATTGACATTCTGAAAGCAATATATTGTACAGTATATGAGTATTTTAGCATTTATTTTGTCATGTCCTACATTTTGGGGACCTTTTTGGTTATTCTCTTTTTATTCTCCTTTTTTTCCTTTTGTCTTCTTTTTTCTGGTTATTCTCTTTTTTGTTCCCTTTTTTGTTATGAAATATGGTCACCTTGTCATAAACCAAACTGATCTGGGGTGTCTGCAGTGCTTGGGCAACTGATGAACCACATAGGACAGATACCAGCAGGTTAAAAAAATTAGGAAGCAATAGATAAAACTGCAGAATCACATCACATTAAACTCAATACTGACTAGTTTCTAGATCCTGGGGGTTAAGAGCAGTGGTGGGATTCAAATCAATTAACAACAGGTTATATGTCTTAATAACCTGAATTAACAACAGGTTCTATGTCCCATTAGTAACCTGTTCTCAGAACCAGGCGCTCATTAGCAAAGGGTTCTATAGAACCTCTGAGAACCCCCTGAAGCCCACTGGTTAAGAATCATATATTTTTTGGCAGAGATTTCATTTTAGAATAAAACACATCATGTTACATCACCAACCTTTCATTAGTTTATGGTGATTTATCACCCAGAATCAATCTTTCGTAACCCTTCCATAGACATTTATTTCCAAGTAAATTATTCTTGGTGCATTTCTGTTTTCAAAGATCTCATGAAGTTCTTAAAACCATAAATATTACATCAGAAACCAGCAGATTTTTTTAAAGAAAACAAGTCAAACAGGTGGTAACAGCAATCAAGCCAACTGAGTGTGGCTGCCAGTTCAAAGGAGCAATTGAAACTGTGATGAACCTGCCAATATAAACAGCAGCATGAAATTATTAGATTTCATTCTAACTATGAGCAGAATCCTAACCATGCCTACTCAAAAGCAAGCCCCATTGTGTTCAATGGGTCTTACTCCCAGGAAAGAGTTTTTAGGATTGCAGCCAATGAAATCCTATGCGTGTCTACCCAACAAACAGTTATAATAACTATATATCGCTGTGGGTCACAAACTTTCAGCATCAGGATTCATTTTTTAAAATGACAATCTATCATGACTCTGTTTTACTAGACAAAGACATACAGAAAGAATTTTATTAATAAAGCATTAAGAATATTCAGGATCCTGTGCTTTCAAGGCTTGATCCTGTGCTTTTCAAGACTTTTAGAGACCTTGCATATTGTACATGTACAAAGAAAATACTTTTTGAGGCTTTCCCTCAAAAATTAAGTTCAAGGACCATTCCCCCAAATCTTTACAGACACTCCAGGGGACCCAGAAGGCTGAACTGGAGAGTGAAGTGTGTCCTTAGGAACTTAAGGCTAAACAAAAGACTAAAAACAAAAGGCTAAATACAATCTACAGTGTGCCAATTAATAAATAAAATTGGAAAATGTGACATTTTAATATGGGGGTATGAGGATTATCACATCTCACAGGGCAGCATTCTAGCCACTGCTGCAATTTTCTTCTGCAAACTGAGCAAAGGTGCTTTTAAGATTTTTTAGAATATATATTTCAGAAAATTTCCTGACTCACAAGCCTGGCTACAACCACTGGTGGGTCTGAACCCACAGTTTTGGAAACATGAGTGTTTGCAGCCAATTGCAGTTGCAGGATTGCAGCCGTATATGGATCCTTTTGTTATGTGTTTATGGGCTTATGTGTTCCGAAGCCCACTGGGGGAAAGTACATGGCAGAGATGAGTAGGTGCTCTTTCATGCTGAGTAGTATCTTCCATGACTAGAGAACAAGGCCCCTGAAAGTCATTCTCCCCAATCCTTTAAAAGAGGATATGAGGAATTTAAATTTAAATTTGGGACCTTCTGCATGTAACTAGTTTCTACTGACACATCTGTTTTAACTATTAGGTCATGGCTGCTAAAAGGATGGGATTTTTCACCCTTTGGTTTAAACTTATGGAAGAAGCAAGGCAGATATGATTAGATGATAAGTATGGAAAAGAAATACTTTTCTGGTAATCTTTGGCACATATTTTTCAGAATCATGATGGAAGTGGATTTTGTTGTCTACATGTTTAGAGGGGTGTTTGTAGTTTGGCACATATTCACACTGTTCAATCTACCTATTCACTGGGAGTGATTGTAAACCAGTTACTGTAAATTCAAATAAAATCCCTAAGCTCCTTAATTTTAGACCAGGAAGTAAAACAAGATCTAATGAAATTGTAAATAGTAAGTCATGGGAGTGCAGGTGTTAAAATGAATATGGCTTTTAAAAGTAAACAATACCTGTCAATAGATGGAACTTTCTAAGGTGTGGGGTGTGGAGCAGGGGAATTGCACATGACTGTGTTTATGTTTGAAGTTCCCAAAAGTGTCTTTTTAAATAAATTGTTTGACTGCGCTTGATGTCCTTCTGTAAACATTCACCAGTTGGTGATGTTGGCAGGGATGGGTCCAGAAGGATAATTTGTGTGTGGCTCCAAAAAACTTTTTCACCAGATGGAAAGGGTGTCCTCTGGGATAGGAAGCTAAGATGGGCACCAGGAAACACCCACTGGGTGGCTATGCATTTGCAGTCCAAGTATGGCTCGGAACCAAGGTATATCCTCCTTGAAGAAGCAGCTCTAGAAAGAAGTTGGAATGGAAGCCCAAGTCAACCTAGCAGGTAGATTGATGGCCTGACCCAAGGAAATTATAATCCAGACAAGATGATGGTGCTGATGGTTAGTCGGAGAGCTGATCCCAGGAGTTCATCCTTGAAATAATAGCTCACTCTCAGAAATAGAAATTTCAAATGTGCAGCTTGGAGGTGGTTCTGGATGTAGCCCTCTTCTTAACAAGTTAGCACTTGTGGCTCACCAAATGCTTCAGGGAACGCACAAGACAAGAGACCAGCAGACTGGTGCCCTCCTGTATCTGGCGTTCTGAGGTTGCCTACATCTACATGGGCATAGGCCCATCATGGCTTGTCACACCATGATGGACTTCTAGAAATTTGTCGGAGTAAAACCCATTGAGCACAATGTGGCTTACTTCTGAACAGACGTGGTTGGGATTGCACTGTAAGGCTCATTTCCATTTCCCCCTTAAAAATGCAGTGAACCCCATTCACTGTAATAGGCTTTTTCAGAGTAGACATGCATAGGCTGGTCTCTCAAGAGACCTCTCTTGGTCAAGAGACCTCTCAAGAGAGGCTGAGCAAGTGGTGGTGGAGTGCAGAAAGTGACTATATCTTGGGTGGGACTATTTTCTAGCTTGTATTGCAAGACAAAACTTATTACAGCAGAAATGTTTGCTTGTCTTGCAAAATGTTCTCAATCCAAGGTTTTACTGTAATAGTTTGTTATGCTGTGTACTCCATGCAGCTCACTGTTCTGGGAAGCAAGTCACCAGACCAGTGCGGATGTTTGAAGCCGCCTGGTGGAGAAAAATATTAAATGCTCTTGATTTACATGGAAAGAAATAAAAAGAATCTGTGTAAAGCTTTCTCTCTGGATGTAACAGTTTGGCTCAGGGGAGGAGGTGAATCAATGAAACCTATTGCTCCCATGTGCGTACATACACTTTAATATGGATCCACACAGGAAGCAAGGTAAGAACTACAACAGGAAGCTCTATTTCCAAGGGGGTCACAGACTCTCAAACTCACATTACAAAACACTAAAAGTGGTACTATCATGATGGTATGCTATCAATCAATTCTTGTTAATATACTGTATGTGCAACCATCTGGTTACCCCAGAGCAATGAAAATATTCGCAGAAGACACTCAAATTTCAGGTGGGGTTCCAGTTTCTTCCCTGAAATCTGTTTTACAGTGCAATCCTAAGCATGTCTACTCAGAAGTCCTTTTGTATTCAGTGAGCCCTGCTTCCAGGAAAGTGTTTAACAGACTAGCAAAAATGTACTTGTGTTGTGGGAGTGAAATTACTTTGTATAACATATTCCCTCTGCACATCATTCTCCCACTACGCAATGCGCATCAACCCCCACCCCCATGAGTATCATCTCCCCATGTGCATCATCTATCTATATACAACTTTTCAACTGTAAAGTTTACACAGCGGTTTACATGAAAATGAAAAAAATAATAGCTAATGGGTCTCTGTCCCAAAAGGGCTCACAATCTAAAATGAAAAGAACCAGCAGAAGCCACCTGAACAGACATTACTGGGGTGTGTAAGGCCAGTTACTCTCCCCCTGCTAAATAAAAGAGGAACACCCACTTGAAAGAGTGTCTCTTGCCCATTTAGCAGGGGTATATCAGCCCACTATGCACATCATTCCCCATAAGCATCATCCCCCATGCGCATCATCTCCCAATGCACATCACCTCCCCATGTGCAGCATCCTCCCCAGTGCAACCCTTCCCTCTGAACAACATCCCCCCAGGGCACCAGGCATCAAATTGGCTGGACGTTGGTCAGTCTTCCATGTTAATTATAGGACAAAAACACGTTGCACCCCTTTTTGGCCCCTTAAGGGTTAAATTTCTCCACCTGTGTTCTTGGTGGGTGTTGGCAGGTGGGTGTTCCTCCCAGCCAATCAGCAGTGCTCTCCCCACCCCCTCCCTGCAGTGCGATGACCTTCATTTGGGCGGCCCTCCCCCTGAGGATGATGTTGTGTGGTTGTCAAGGCAAAGGTTCAGAACCCTTAACTGCTCAGCCTGGCAGTTGACAGTAGGCAGGCAGAGCAGAGCAGAGCAGAGCAGAGCCAGGCGCTCCCAGGCAGCCCCCCTCAGGCAACCAGGCAGTGGCTCCCAGCCCCCTCTGGCCGCCCTTTCTGCCTGTCTCTCCAGCCTCTGCCAGCTCAGTGTGCTGAGCCCCCATGAGGGAGATCCAGTAGTCAGGCAGGCAGAGCTGAGCTCAGTCAGGCATGCCCAGATGGCCCCCCCTCAGGCAAAAAGCCCTCTCTGGCCACCCTTTCTGCCTATCTCTCCAGCCTCTGCCTCCTCAGTGTGCTGAGCCCCCATGATGGAGACCCACAGCCGGGCAGGAACTCCCCGAGCCCTCTCTGGAGGACCCTGCCCCGGACACCTGGCTTCCCTGCCCTCCCTGCCTCCAGGGTGTCCAGGCAGCATGGCCCACACAGCACCCCCCTGAGCTCCCTGTGCCCGTCCGGAGGCTCCCCACTCCACGTGATGCCGTGCAGGTAGCAGGGAGCTCCGGTGCCCTGTGCTTCGGGGCCTGGCCTGGGCTGGGCAGGGCTGCAGGACTGGTCGGGTGAGAGGCTCCATGGTTGGGCCTTCCAGGCAGTTGGGGCTTCTGCTGTGTTGGTAGATTGGTAGGTAGGTAGATACAAACATACATACATATGGTAGATAGATACATACATACATTAGGTAGGTAGATAGATATAAATGTAGGTAGGTAGGTATGTAGATAGATGATAGATACATACATACATTAGATAGATAGCTACATACATACCGTAGATAGGTAGGTAGGTAGATAGATGATAGATACACACATACATTAAACAGATACGTCCATACATACCATAGGTAGGTAGCTACATACATGAGAGAGAGAGATAGATAGGCGCTCCAGCATGCCTGGCAGTCTCAGCCATGGACCCACTTCTCCGACCAGTACCCGCAGCTCTGCCCACCCAGGCCAGGTTCCGGGGTGCAGGGTAGCCGGACCTCCCTGTTGCCTGTGTGGCCTCATGCAGAGTGGGGTGGCCTCCGTACAGGCACAGGGAACTTGGCTGGATGCTGCATGGGCCATGCTTGCCTAGACACCCTGGAGGCAGGTAGGACAGGGAACCCAGGCCGCCCGGGGTGAGGGAGGGCTGGGCAGGAGGGTCCTCTGGAGCTGGACTCAGAGAGCCCCTTCCTGGCTCTGGGTCTCTCTCATCACCCTCTAGGCAGTGGTTCTCAAAGTGGGGGATGGGACACCCGGGGGAGTTTCCACTTCATTTCAGGGAGTCGCACAAAGTTGGGTGTTGCCATTTTGAAATCTGCACTGGGTGCCACCATCTTGCAATAGGGCATTCAGGATCCTTTCCTGGAGTAAATCTCATTGAACACAATGTATTTCTTGGTGTATTCATGGTGGGGGAGCTCTGGCATCACAGTGATGTCCCTTCCTTCCTCTTCTGGAGGGTCCTGAACAGATTTGTCATTCTCAGAAGGGGGTCCCAGGTAGTGATGGGCCCACCGAGTCCCAAGATACGATTCTCCGGAAGTTGGGGGGCGGGCCCGGGGTCAGGGGGCGGGGTTGGGGTCAGGGGGCGGGGCGAGGGGCAGGCCCCAACTGCGCCCCAACTGTCTCCTGAAGGGCGTACCGAAGCGTGGCTTTGGGAGACACAGTGGCATGGCTTCAGGAGACGTGGCGGCCGCTGGCGAACTGGTCCCCACGGCTCTTGCCAGCTGCGGCTCTGGCCGGTTTGCCAGCGGTCGCCACGCGGGAAGATCCAGTTTGGGTGAGTAGGCCCGAACCAGCATCTGCCCACCACTGGTCCCAGGTTGAAATGCTTGAGAACCACTGCCCCAAAGACACCAGGAGCAGCAGGAGGCTCAGCACACTCAAGATGCAGAGACTGGAGAGAACTCCCCATTCCAAACCTTTCCTCAGTCCTGAGAAAGTCGCCACCCAAGACCCCTGCACCTGAATGGGGGGTAGGTGTCTAAGGGCTGCTAAGTCTAACTCAAAGCCAGGACTGCTGTTGGAAGGTATGGGGGTGTTTTCTTTATCCCAAGCTGTATATTGCCATTATTAGCCCTGATGTGCTTGTATTTGCTCAAGCAGGGTGAATATATGTCATCTTTTCCCAGGACATCTCCTCTTTTTAGGCTTATGTCCTGGGAAAAAAATCTTCATTGTCCTCCTTTTCCTTGCGAGCAGGCAGCATATAGCCTTCCTTTTCATAATTAATAAATAAAGTAGATGCAATCATTTTAAATTTAATAATATAATGTAATAATTTAATAATAATTAATGTAGTAAATTAAGATTGCAGCCTAACCCTACAATCCAGAGTAACTATGTGAAGACGTAAGAGGCACTTACTCTGGACTGCTCCATGCATTTCCCACAGGTTTCCCATAGGTGGCACTGTAACTACGTCAGTGTAAAAGGTCCTGTAGTAAATCTGGATTGTAGCCTTAGTCAGTAGGAAAATGGGGTCCAAATCAGGGTAAAGCAATAATTTTTTTAAAAAATTCCATTTTGAGTATGAAAACTAGTGACTCCCCTAAAAAAAGATTGACTGATGTGGCAACTTTACACCTATTCAGTGCAATCCTAAGCTTGTCTACTCAGAACTAAGTCCCACTATATTCAAAAGGGCTTACTCTCAGGAAATTGTGTTTAGGATTGCAACCACAGTATCTTCTTTTGTGGAGTGAAGTGGGTTGGAGATTCCTTCTAGGAGATATTGGAGGGGAACATCAGTATCCCACTCTGGGAAAATATATCGGCATGCATGGCATAGTTTGCTTTGCAATAAACCTGGTGTTTGGATTCCCAAAGCCCATTCTGCTTATTTACCTTTGCCTTTTCCACCCTCCAAGGTGCGTAAGCTAGAACAGCAGAACAAAGTGCTGGAGACCCAGCTGAAGCTTCTGAAGGGCAAGGACCAGTATAAATCCAATGTGGGGCGGATCATGGCCACCCATAGCCAGCCCCTGAAACAGCAAATTGATGCACTGACTCAAGATAAGATGAAGCTCCAAAATGAACTTGACCACACACAGGCCATTCTGGAGGAGCTGAAAAGCAGGTGGGTCCATCAGACCAAACAAAGAGAAGCATATCTAGACTAGCAGTAGAGGTTGGAGGGGAAGCCAAAAGGAATGGTAGCTGGTAATGGTTCATAGATTTAGGATCTAGTAATGCCTGTTGCCCATTAATATCACAAATCAGGCTATTTGTGAGTATTTATACTACAGTTAACAATTGGTATCTCCTGATCACCAGGTATGAAGATGAGATCAATAGACGTAACCAACTGGAAAACGAGTTTGTGGTAACCAAGAAGGTGAGTCCCAGAGATTAAAAAATGAACCAGTTAATGGTACTTCATAGATCTATACAGCATTCTGTCTTCCAGTGGTCAGTTCAAGACTACTGACCTGCATATCTAGCCCCAGCAACTTGCAGACTGTCTGTTGATTTGATATTCCTTATAATGTTACAGTAAAATCTATTTTCTAGCTTCTTCTTGGCACCTGATTCAAGAACTTTAATGCAGTCCTCTGCTGTCTGTATGTCTGGGAAGATTGTCCAAGCACTCCAAGAAGGGCATAAGACTTTTCTTACTCTTTGAGCCGATTGGCTGGATATCTTGGGGCACCACTAGGCGAGCATAAAAACAAATGCAGGAAGGCTCAAACCACTCAAAACACGATTCCACAAGCATGGAAAAACCTTGCAAGATGTGGACTGTGTTATTCGTACTGCTCACTATTCCCTGCATTAGTCTGCAGCACAGATTACTAGAGGAGTGCTTCCGGCCACCATGCAATATGTTGTGGTTTGAAGAGCTAGATGAACTGAACTGTTATGGGAAATTTCCGCATAGTGCACAGAATCCGGAGATTCAAGAAATTTGACAGATGTTGGATGAATCATGTTCTGATCTCCAACATGGGATAGGCTGACATTTTTCTCCTGTGCTGTCAGGATCTGGATGACATTTACTTGCAGAAAGTGG
Organism: Cryptoblepharus egeriae; assembly: GCA_030015325.1. Classification (NCBI taxonomy): domain Eukaryota; kingdom Metazoa; phylum Chordata; class Lepidosauria; order Squamata; family Scincidae; genus Cryptoblepharus; species Cryptoblepharus egeriae. The sequence goes on along the minus strand of JAREYC010000001.1, from coordinate 60,378,421 downwards.
ATGTTGAGTCCAAGCTAGAGAGCATATCCAATGAAATCAAGTACCTCAAGCAGCTTTTTGGAGAGGTGAGTGCTGGATGAGAGAAGGTGAATGAGCCTGCTACAAATGGTGGGTGGTGGAAGGATTCTCTGAAGGAAGTGAGGCCAGTATGTCTATAAGACAGACCACAGCACTCTGCCAATATCATCCACTCCCCACTTTTCCTAATATCTGGGCCAAAACATGCTGTTATGTCCAGACGTTACTCACCTGGTTCTTCAAGGCCCCACTTAATCTGAAAGACTTACCTCAAGACAGCAGGTTGGTGAGGAGCACTCATCTCTACTTGCCTTCACTGTTATCCTTCTTCCACTGCCTGGATTGGAGAAGGAAGAGAAGGACAAACAGGAAGAAGGCATGTGAGGTGAGGACATGTTATGTTAGGACATTGGAGAATAGGAGGAGAAAGGCTGGGACATCATCGGGTAAGGGGAACAGCATTTGGAATACCACAACAGGTCCTCGGTGGCCCTGCAGGGAAGAATAGTTAACAGAGAAATCTCCCACAATAAAGAGACTACTAAAGTTCCCATGATTTAGTTCCTTATCTGAGCTGGACTGCTATCCGCAATTCACCTACTAATTATTTTTTCCCCACCCCCAGGAAATACGGGAGTTGAAATCTCAGGTCCAAAATGCAATGGTCACTGTGGAGATGGACAACAACAGGGACCTGGAGATGAAGCATATAATTGATGAGGTGAAAGAACAATACCAAGCCATGGCTGCCAAAAGCCGTGATGAAGCTGAACAGTGGTACAAGAACAAGGTGAGCAGTACAGGAACATCACATGGACATTACCTCACATTCATCCTGCCATGTTGGTATATGCTCATTTACTTAAGCACTGGTGGCAGATTAGTTGTATATTTCACCATATTTTTACAACATTTTGGCTGGACTTTTGAGGACCAGTGTGGAAACTACTTCATGGACCTTCAGCTGCCCTGATGTGTCTGCCAATATAGCAGCAAAAACACTGGTCCTCCTTGTGGTGGAGTCTGTGCCTTGGATTGCCAAGTGTGATACCTGGTGACACTGTTGGCTAAAATCTCCTAATTCTTCTTTCCTTCCAGTTTGACGACATGGCAAGGCAGTCCCAGAAGCACTATGAGGAACTGAAAGACATCAAGGGACAAATTGCTGAGTTAACTCGGTATGCCCAGCGTGTGAATGGAGAAATTGAGGCCTTGAAGAACCAGGTGAGTGACCTCTGGACAGGGCAGCAAGTTTTGGCCCAGATATTGGAGGAAGTGGAGAGTGGATGATGTCGACAGAATGCTATGTAATCATGTTGACAACTCGTTCCGCATACTCCAGCTATTCCTCCTCATCTCCCTATTCCACCTAGTCCTCTTTGGTTAGACAGTATTTCAGAAATATATTCTAATTTTGATTTGTCTGGCTGCAAGTGCACTCATTTTGAATATGGAAAAGGAGATGAAAGGGGTAACTTTTCCCAGGTTTCTAGATGCCACCAACTACAGTTGTCTTCTGTCACTACTGTCACCCCTTGTAAAAATCACACCATTGGGCAGAACTGCTATCCCAGAAGATGGCCATTAGTTCTTTCTATAAGTCCTCCACCAGAACACTGACTTCTCTGGATCATCTGGGCAGCCCTCTATGAATAGTTGGAAGAATTATTATGTAGAGAAAGGACCCATTTCTCCCAAAGTATCCCTTGACTCTTCTTTACCATTCAAAATGGCAGGGGGTGGGGAGAAGAAAGTGAACATTCAAATGGAGGGAGATCAAACACAAGCAATCTTTCCCATCATAGTTTTGCAACAGGCAGGCCTTGCCTATGAGCTTTCCATATTACTTATGTCCAGAGTAGTGGAGGAAAAAAGATTTTGCTCACGGATCTCTTCTGCCCAGCGAGCCAATCTGGAGAGTGCTGTGGCACTGGCTGAAGAGCAAGGGGAGCAGGCAGTGCAGAATGCCAAAGGCACCATCCAAGAACTGGAGGATGCACTGAGGCGGGCCAAGCAGGACATGGCTGCCAAAGTGCGTGAATACCAAGAGCTGATGAACATCAAACTGGCCCTTGACATAGAGATTGCCACCTACAGGAAACTGCTGGAAGGAGAAGAGAACCGGTAAGCACGTTCCTTATTCTGGTTGAAATTGTTGTGTTGTCAGTTTGTTCTGCCACCATGAGTGTGTGGGGAACCAGAAAAGGACATAGCTGTAGGATAAACTGTTCTTGGTGTGAGCTTTCTCATGCATGTTAAACTGAAAGGCATGCATGAAGGCAAAGGACATGGAAGGATCATAGTTCAGTGGACAAAGATGTATGGCAGAGCGCTGAAGGAGTGAGTGCTCAAGCTTTGGAGCTTGAGCCCCAAAAGGGACATTTAACAAGCATGCAGATGATGATATGGGCACTGGTGGCTTTTTGCTGCCAAGGCTGTTGCTAGTTTGGATACAGACCCCAAGATCACATCCCACAAAAAAGCATGGATCCTTATCAGAGGTTTGAGGAAGGCACGGGTGTTAACAGTGAAAATTATACTTGAATGTTGTCTTGAATTAATGGTCACAAGCGACAGAACATGGGCACACTACATTGGCAGGGAGTTGTCAACAGAACATAGGCAGGGAGGGACAATGGAATATAGCCCAGAGCCTGCACGTGAGTCAGTTTTGAGGTTTTGATTTGATGGATCTCCTCCTCCTTGCCCCAAATCTTCCTGAACTCTTCAATATTTTGCTCTCACTCAGGATGGTTGGCCAAGCTCCAAGTCATCATCATGTCAGTGCCATTGACAAACTAGGTAAGTCCATTTACTGCTCTGATTGATACATTTGGTTTGGAACAGTAAATTGAACTGTTGCCAAGTCCTGGCCTAGATGACGGTGCCATAAAATGAGCAGTGTGTTTTATGAGCAGGGTGCTTATAGCTCCCTGCTAATAAGCAGGGTGCTTATAGCTTAAGCAGGGTGCTTATAGGACTGGCCTTTCCCATTGATTTCTCCTTCTGGAGGCTTGTCATCTGCCTCACTTTCCCCACATAGTTTCCGTCTGAGCTCTCTTTGGCCCTCCTGAATCCTGCCCACACCTAAGGATGTCCTGACAAGAACTGAAATAAACTGGCTTTCAAAAATTTGCCTCTGATGGTTGACATACATAGATGTTTTGCCTTTGGTGGTACTTAACATATATGTACTGATACAACATGGAGATAAAGGCTACAGGAAAACTCAGCCAGAAACCTACACTAATCCTAACCTCAAAGAGGGGAAAGCTCATGTAAGCAAAGATGGGTGACAGCCACAGGACAGCATGCAATGACATTATCAGTCAACTGACAAATGTATTAATTTTCAGGTTTGAAGTCTACCAAAATAAAAACAATAAAGAGATGTCAGCAAAGTTAAAAGTGTACATATTTCAAGGGTTGAGATAAAAAGTGCAAATTCCAAACCCTAATTTGAATATCATGGATGAAATTTCCCATTCAAACTTTGCATGGCAAAATTGGAAAATGTACATTTGCAAATTGCTAATTTGCAGATATGTACTTTCCCTACAATCCAGAGTAACTATGGGAAGACATAAGAGGCACTTACTCTGGATTGCTCTGTGCATTTCCCATAGGTTTCCCATAGGTGGCACTGTAAATACGTCAGTGTAAAAGGTCCTGTAGTTACTCTGGATTGTAGCCTGAGTTTCAGTTCTAGTCCAGACCCCGTGCACATGACCTGGGATGGATCCACATGTCTGTCCTGCTGGTTAGCAGTGTATTCTCAGGTGAAACATCCATGAGTGAAGGCCTGGGCTCCTCTTATAAGGCTCCTTTTATGCCTATTTTCTGCAAGTGGTTAATTACTCTGTTGAACCCATTTCCAAGATTTAAGTCAAAGTGATTCTCCTTTGAAGCATTACTGCAAGTGTCATCTTCATGGCTGAAAAGGGTTATTTTAATCCAATTTGCGTGCGCTCTGTGATTCACTCACTCACTCACTCACTCACACACACACACACACACACACACACGTATACCCCCTTAGGTTTGTGCTCACTTCTCAGCACATCTCATGAGAGATGAGAGAGAAGAACAAGAACATACTCAAAGCCCTTTGTGGGCATTTGAGACTCTTTCCATGGGATCCTTGTTCATGCCTTGTTCCTTGGGTTCATTTCATTCTCCTATTAGATAGGGTTAAGTGTTTCTGTCTGTGTTGCCTCTTTCTGCAGGGTTTTGTAAATTACTTGATGCAAACATCCAGTTGGCCTTCTAGCTTTTGAGCTGCTCACTTGCTTGATAAATCGTCCTTCTGATTTTTCTCTCTGTCTCCTTTTTTAACCAATCATCTTGGGAAGCCAATCAGGAGTAACTTCCTTAAAGCGATCCTTCTCTGATCTCTTGACCCAGATTTCTAAATTCACCCATTGCTTATGCAGCTGGACTCCTGACGCAAGGGATGGCACTACCTTCCTACAATGGGAACACTGGGAACTCCTTTGCCAATAAAAGTTCCATGAAGAGGCCTTTGCTGATCAAAACAATTGAGACCAAGGATGGGAAGATCCTCTCGGAGGCCAGCCACTTTTCAGAGAAGTAGCTGAACAAGTGAAGGAACAGCCAGGCTTGATTGAAAATGATTGAAATAATTGAAAATAAATGATTGTCTTAAAACTTTTAAATCATGACCTGTTGTTATTTACAGCGATGAGTTTCTCCTTTCTAGAGCCATCACAGATGACTGAGCAGCAATTACTGGTAGGGGAGCATGAGTGGTGTATTCCTTCAACCAGCACTGCTCCAGAAATGTTTTCTTCCAGACTGGTTTTTCTCTTGATGTATGACAGTGTTGTTATGCACCTAGTTCTGGATTTCCTGCTGTTTTCTTTTTATGCCTTTGCGTCATAGCTTTTATTCTGTGTCTGTGATACAGCAGGAGGTTCTGACTTCAAAGATAATGTGTATGAAGAACCCTGCCAAGCATGTGGATTCTTAGACTGTAGAGGAATGAGTGGAGATTGCTGGTTAGGAAGATGGAATTCATTTGATGGGGAAGAAGAGACCTTGGAACATGGAACCTAAATGGCTGAGGAAGAGTTGTTGGAAAACAAGTGAACAATGTGCATGATGGCATGATGGAACGATGTGAATGATGGCAAAAACAGTTGCAATCCCAAATTTCCATGTTAAAGAAAGTTCCAAGATTCTGTCTTTGTCTGAGTGTTAACACTCGTGTAGCACTAGTGTTAATAGTACCTATTTATCTACTTGCATTTACATGCTTTCAAACTGTTAGGTAGGCAGGAGCTGGGCAAGTAATAGAAGCTCCTTCTGCCTTGCAGGACTTGGGTGTCAAACTGCCAACCTGCCAACCCTTCAGGTTATTGCCCTCAACCACTAAGTTACTGCTCCTTTAGATTCTCACCTCAAATCCCAGTTGTTCCTATTAAATTCAATGGGATGAAATAAATAGCTGCAGTCAGCAAGGCTTCTAAGAAAAGATGAAACCTGCCCTTTTCCTAATTAAATAAGGGCCAGCTTTAGCTTATGTCTAAGGCAGGGAGATGGATTTTTCTGATCAGGAAGATTTCAGGATAGAAAACAGAGAATCTGCAATGTAAAGTATCTTATACCAAATATTTTCCTAACAGGGTAAAGTAAAAGCTGTATTTTCTGTTATGAGCAATTTTGAATTCCTATCTTATCCAAGCCAGTCCTGGACATCACACATGGTTAGCTGCCTCCTCCTTCAGCTTCATGTCATATTGGAAAACAAGTGACCTAACCCTGTGGGTTTGTTTCAGAAACAGTCATTACTTGCCCTTAAAAGGTGAAGTTTGGAACAGAGATGGATTACAGATCAAGCTATAAAGACATGTTGGATTAAGTTCCTAGAATGAGAAACTTATTGTTTTGACAGTTTGTGTACATTCAAAGGGAGGTGAATATTGTGATGTACACAGGATGAAGTACCTGGAGCAGCCTTTCCTTTTGCTCTTTTTCTGGGTATTGCCACGCATTGTGAAGAGCATGTGGTAACATGCAAGCACCACATATTGTGAAGAGCACCACAGAGTAGCAAGCAAGTGCAGGAGCTACAGGGCCACAACCCAGAAATTCTAATACCCAAATTTGTGTGTGTTTTTTTTAAAAAAACTTTTTCCCAAGAAGCAGGGATATATTGTACTTGTTTGTTAATGCCCTGGGATCTACCCTTGAAAAATTCCAGGGTTCAAAGCTGTGGTGGGCTCCAGCAGGTTCGCACCTACTCTATAGAACCGGTTGTTAACGAGAGATAGGACATATAAAGTTTAAAAATAGCCATTTAAAAGTGGCTGCCAGATGGGCAGAGAACCGGTTGTTAATTTTTTTAAAGCCCATCACTGGTTCAAAGCATTTGACAGTGCAGATCCTCTACTCTGAAGTGAGTCCAACTATGTTCAATGGAATTTACTCATGGGGTCAGTTCATTAGAGGCTTACAGCCTAAACTTATTCAGACTCTATTTCCTTGCTTAAGTGCCTGAAAAATCTCAAACTCAAGAGTTTCAGTGCCATCCACAGTTAACCATCCACCGTTAACAACTACATCCTGCATGCTTTTTGGAACTGGAGCCAGAACTTTTCCCAGGTAAGGTTTTGAACTTTTAAAGGTTTTGATTTCCAGGTAGTGTCTGATTTGTTTTAAATATTTAAGCCAATCTTTCAATAAAAAATAACCTGGAAAAGGGAGATGTGGATGCCCTTGTCTTAGGATGGGAGACTGGAGTTGATGACCTCGAAACGTTCCTACTTGGATTCTCTTAAAGGATCCATGTATTTATTTGAGAAATATATATATATCCTGCCTTTCCCATTCATAAGCAAATGCCCAAGTGGGCTTACAAACCTCCATAGGGGGGTACAAATAATTTTCTACAATAATTGTTCTTGGTAGCTAGTAAAACCCAGATGAAATCCTTCATGGCGTGGTTCATATGACTTACATCGTTCTTTTGCCTCACTGCTTTAAGATACAGAGCAAAATTTAAAATGCACAAATCCTGACTTCCCAGGACTCAGTAGGCATTATTCCCACACAAAGTCAGATCCTGGTTCATGGAAAGCAACTTCCAGATCCTGTTGGATGCTAACCATCAGCAGTGGTTCTCAATCAGTGTGCTATGGCGCACTGGTGTGCCGTGAGTGGTCCACAGGTGTAGCATGGAAGTTTGGACTATTTATTAAATTATTAATAGGGTTATTGAGGAATTGATCCCCCACCAGCAGCATGGTGTGCTTTGTCAGTTGTCCAAAGATTAAAGGTGTATCTTGACATTTTTAGAAGCCGGTTGGTGTACTATGAGATGAAAACAGGTAAAATCACTGCTCTACACTATTATCAGATAAGCCAAGAGTCCTCTCTTGGTACAAAAAGTTTGCTATTTAATGTGGGTCTTCCATGTATGCTGTTCATCATCTGTGAAGGGTTGATGTACAAAATTCACCTGATTGAGGGTGGAAAATATAGTATCTCCTGCCCTTGCTGATGAACTTTGCCAAGCCTAGAAAATGTAGAAAATGTATCTGATTGCTGCACAGACATTTTAATGAATATAGGAAGACGAAGACAAAATAAACTTTCTTTAAAAGGTGTGTGACTGAATTTTGTGATTGAATTTCTTAAAGCAGAAGTGTCAGAAACCTTACCAGCTAAATCAATGTTTTTCATTCTCAGATGGAGGGCTATGACAAAGCCTATGCAAAAGAATGGTAGTGTGTCTCCAGTCTTATACTTTATGGAGTTCTGAGCATGTGTCAAGGAGGATAGACGCTTTCATGCTGCCCTCCAGGAAATATTCTAGATAAACTTTAAACACAACCAAGAAAACTGGAAGATAAGCTTGAAAGAAGAAATAAATAACTTCAGGGGAGTCCTTGAAAAGGCAGCTGCAAATTCTGCTTAGACTTGGTGAGTCTATTTTTGCTTATTACATCTAAAAGCCTTCTCCCAAGATAACAAATAACGAAGCAAAATGGCGACAAAGCGGGAGATTAAAGAACTGTCTGAGTTAATAACCAATATGGAAAAAAATATCAGACAAGACAGCCAAGACAGACAAGTTACAAACCAAGTTTGAAGAACTTGTGGAAAATGTAAAAACAGCTAAAACAGTTGCAGACAATGCTGTTAAAATAAGTGAAAACAATGAGAAAGAAATACAGCAATTAAAAAAAGAGTTGCTACATTATCAGATCGCCAAAGACGTAGGAACTTGAGAATATCAGGAATTACTGAAGATATATCAGCTAAAGACCTTGAAAAAACTTTAATTGAGTTCTTTCGGAAATGTGGAATCTCTATAACAGAACAAGACCTTGAGCGTGCCCATCGCAGCTTGAGACGTAAACCACTGCCTGGCAGCAGGCCAAGAGACATTGTTATTGCTTTTTCAAGGGAGAAAATGCAGAACTATGTTTGGAGAAAACTCAGGAAAAACAAAGATTTACGCTTTCAGGGCAAGAGGTTAATTCTTCGCCCTGATTTATCACCGGAAACCTTATATGAAAGAAGGCTTATGAAACCATTTGCTCAGAATCTACATGAGAATGGTATTCTGTTTTCCTGGGGATACCCAGCTAGCATTCTAATCTTCGAAGATGGCAAACTTTTGAAAGCTAGCAATCCAGAAGAAGCCGAAAAATTACTTCACAGATTTAAAATCTTCAGGCAGAGGAAGAGGCAGGAGGAGTAGAAGAACAAGAAGAAGCAGAAGAAGGAGAAGAGGAGTGAGGAATCTTGTCTGTGACTGTAAAATGGACTGAAAAATGTGACTATAAAAATGAATAAGAATTGAGAAAGCTTTCTTCAAGAGTATAGTATATATTTTGTGTTAAAATTGTATTTGTGTTAGTTTTGGTTGAAAGAAATGAATTATAGAGGGGGGGAGTAAGTGGATACTCAGAATTTCACTTTTAGGGACGAAAAGGGGGATTTAGAATCCCTACTCAACTCCTCAAGAAGGGGTTATGTTCGGACTATGGGGGTGGGAGCAACCAGAAAAAACAGTAAATAATAGACCAGCAAGCACACCAGGGGTATGTTACAAACATAAATGGGGAGGGTGATTAAAATACTCTCCTTAAATGTAAATGGATTGGCCTCAGACCTTAAACGTTATAGAATAAATAAGATGGCAAAGGATAAAGGGATTGATATTTTGTGTCTGCAAGAAACTCATAAAAGTAAGAGAGATTTAAGACCATTTTTAAATTTCCCTGTTTGGAGTTTGCAAATAGAATCACGGGGAACAAACAAAGCAAGGAGACTTACAAAGCAAGGAGAGTGGCTATCCTTATCCATTCTAGACTGAATATAAATATTCTGGAACAATGTAAAGATAAAGAGGGAAGATTTATTTTTTTGAAATTCACTATGAATGGGAAGAAGTATACTTTGGCAAATATTTATGCACCTAACAAAGGCCAAACCCTTTTTTTGACCCAGCTCTTTCAAAGATTGCAATCATTTTATGAAGATAATCTGTTAATAGTGGGAGATTTTAACAATGATATTATGAATAATAAGAAATTGAAGTTAAACAGATGGAGACTTAAAGAGGTATTTAGCCTCTTGCAGGAAGAACAACATCCCACCTTTTTCTCAAATAGGCATAAAAAATTCTCTTGTATTGATCACATTTTAGTGAAAGAAACTAATGATATGGAAATCAATAGAGTGGAAACAGGGGCTATATGAATTTCGGATCATGCACCACTTACAGCTGAGTGATTTGAAGGAAAAGCAAAAAGTTAGTTGGAGATATAATCCTAAAATATTTTTGCAACAAAAGGATAGGGAAGATTTAATAAGAGGGATCCAACAGTATTTTAAGGAAAATAAAGGATCTGCAGAGGAAGATATAATTTGGGATGCAGCAAAGGCAGTTATTAGAGGAATATGTATCACTAAAGAAATTTATTTTAGGAGGAAAATGAATATGAAAAGAGAACAAAACTTAAAGGAGATAGCAGAATTACAGAGAAGGTTACAAAGGAAGTTTGAAAGACAAACGCAAGAACAGCTGAATAGGTTAAAAGATGAACTGCAAGAATTAGATAATCTCTCTCTATGGAAAAAGATATACTAGTGAAGAATGAATATCAGAGAATAAATATAAATTCGATGAAGAGACTGGCAAATTATTTGAAGAAAAGAAGGGAAAGACAAAAGATAGTGTGCATGAAAAATGAAATAGGCACCGTGTTTAAGGATAAACAAATAAGAGAGATTTTTGAAAAATTTTATAGTAAGCTATTTAAAGCTGAGGAAGGAAAACAATTTGAAGAAGCTATAGTTAACAAAATTAAGAAACAGGAATTGACAATTTTAAATGAAGATATTACGCAAGAAGAAATTTTGAGCGTTATAAAAAATTTAAAAAATCGAAAGTCACCAGGTTTAGATGGACTCACTGCAGAATTCTATAAAATGGTGGGGACTCCAATAGTTCCGGAAATGCAGAGTTTGTTTAATAGGGTAATGAGGGGAGGGATTGCCCCAGATTCATGGAGAAAGACTGAAATCATGACAATTTTGAAACCTTTGAGAGACCCAATGGATCCTAATTCATTTCGGCCTATTAGCCTGGCTAACCAGGATTACAAAATTTTTGCAAAAATTTTAGCAAATAGATTGGAAAAAATACTCCCAAGTTTAGTAAGAGAGGATCAATATGGCTTTGTAAAGGGGAGGTATATTGGACACCCTATAAGGAATGTGATTAATGCTCTATATCATGGAAACACTGAAGGAAGATTTGCCCTTTTGAAACTAGATGTTTACAAAGCATTTGATACTTTAAATCATGGGTATTTATTTCAAGTTTTGGAAAAATTTGGTTTTGAAGGTCCTTTTTTGAATGCAGTAAAAGAAATTTATAGGGAAGTAAAAGCTATGGTTAAAGTTAATGATAATCACACTAAGGAAGTATTGATCCAGAGAGGAGTAAAACAAGGATGCCCTCTATCTCCAATGTTGTTTGCCTTAGCAATGGAGCCCTTAGTGGATAGAATCAGGAATAGTATCAGAATACGAGGATATAAGGTAGATAAGGAGGAAATTAAATTAAATCTATACGCAGATGATATATTACTGGTGCTAGGGAATCCTCTGGAAGCTTTAAGAGAATTACTGATAATTTTAGAGGATTTTAAATCATATTCAGGCCTAGGGGTAAACATTAAAAAATCAGAGATTATGTTCAAAAGGGTAGATTTAAAGGAACAAAAAGAAATAGCAAAGCTAACAGGTATGAAACTAGGATTTATGGGATTAAAATATCTGGGAATAACAATAATAAAAAATATCACAAATTTGATGGAAACAAATTATAAAACAACTTGGAGAAAAATACAAAAAAATCTTGCCCAATGGAATAATAAATGTTTAAGTATCTTAGGGAAGATAAGAGCCATTAAAATGTTTATAATACCTAAAATGTTATACTTATTTCAAGTACTTCCAGAGTGGATCTCCAAGAAGCAGTTAGCTTCATGGGACCAAGAATTAAAAAATTAGATATTTGGAAGAAAGAAAGCCAGAACAGTAAGGAAGGTGATTTATTCACCACAGGAAGATTTAGGATGGGGTATTCCACAACTGGAAAGTTACTATGAAGCGTTTCAAATAAGGATGTTGTTGGAAATAGATGGTCAAAGTTTGGATAAATGGGTGAGATGGGAAGATTCTATAAATAAAGGAGCAGGTAAATTTGGAATTTTTACACAGAAGGTTAAAAATGAAATTAAAAACACAATAGGCCCAAGACAGACAGCACTAAAAATTTGGGGGAAACTACAAACCAAGTGGTTGCCAAGTTTTTCTAAATGGACTCCACTTGAATCCCTAACCGAAGAATTTAAAAATGTTGAGAAAATATTCTGGAAGAAGTTAAGAGAAAATGGTTATTTTAGAGTGAAGGATGTATATAATTCTCAAAGGACTTTGATCCCGGTACAAGAACTATTACAGAAAGTTGGAGGACAATATTGGTTAAGGATTATGTCTGTATATAAAATTCTGAAACAGAGAACATTAAATAGTGGATGATACATCTTTAGAAAAGAGTGGAACATTAAATAAGGATGATACATCTTTAGAAAAAATATACAGTATTAAGGATGATAATAAGAAGGGTATTGCAAGGAAGTTATATAATTTAATGAATAAGGATAAAGATTATATGTCTGGGATAATACAAACCAAGTGGGAAAGAGAGGTGGATTTGACAGTACAGGAGATAGAAAGATTGATGAAAGGAATTATGGAGATAAAATTGGAAAAATTCAGAGAAATTGAGCTGAAATTAATATTAAAATGGTATAGGACACCACCTCAGTTATCCTATATGATTAAGGGAATGAACCCAACTTGTTGGCATTGTAAAAAAGAAAAGGGATATTATTTACATCTTTGGTGGGAATGTCCTAAGGCAAATCAATTTTGGAAGTTAATTTTGGGAAAGGTGGAAGATTTGTGTAATATTAAGTTGGAGATGACTGGGAAAATGCTGGGAATATTGGGAAACAATAAAGTAAAAAAATCTGAACAGAATTTATTTAAAGTTATGATTTTAGCTGCACAGGCAGTTATAGTATATGGGTGGAAGGATGCGTTAAAATGGACAGTAGAAAGATGGAACTCATATTTATATGAATTGATACAAGCAGATGAACCCTACAATCCAGAGTAACTACGGGAGCACGTAAGAGACATTATGTGCACCCGTAGTTACTGCACCTCCTAGTGAAAACCTATGGGAAATTCAAATTGCAATCCAGAGCAAATTGTTCTTACACCGGAGCAAGGACTCCCCATAGTTACTCTGGATTGCGCCCATATTGTCAACATTGAGATAGGATAAGTCATGGGAAGAAAATAAATTAGAGATAAGAAAGAAATGGTCAAGATATATAGAATGGGTAAGAGAAGGGGGGGCCAACAATGTTACTTTTGTAAAAATCCAAAAGGTGTGCTTATGGCTGAAGTTATAAAATTAAATGGTTGCTTTTTTTTCTTCATGGGGGTGGGAATATACAGGGGAAAATGATGTGTATGCATAATGATGTAAATATGAGAGAAAATATGTGTAAATATATTGTGCATCAATAAAATTTTTTTAAAAAAGTACTTTATTTTCTTATTGGAGTCATAGCACATACTTGTGAGGAAATGGCACTCTACACAAGCTCAGAATGTCTCTCCAATCAAACTATAGGTTCTGAGAAAAACCATTAGAGAAACTTTAGTTTATTCATTTATTTTAGAAGCTATGCATCCCTTTCTTTGTGAAATCTCTGGAGAAGGATTATAAAAAAGAAAGTTATGCTAGAGAATTAAAATTAAATTACAGAATTCTAATTCAGTAAAATTATCAAAAATCAGTAATCAAAAAGACTGAAAAATTACAATAAAAATAGACCAGGAGCAAATGTTTGATTTGGAAGAGGCAGGTTTTGTGGTCTGTGGTGTCTTCATCAGCAAGAAGCCAACTGTCTGAATAGGTTGGTTCTATTCTTATTTCAATATAATGCAGTTTTGTTGATTTTGTTGGGATTTTGTTGCAAGATTGTACGTATTTAAGATTCCAATTCACATGTAACTAAGCTTCAGCATTACAGAGATGTCTGGCTGGAACCTCTCTCAGATTAAGCCCTGTTTATTTGTTCTGCTGTGCGAAGATAGATGCAGTCCTCAGAAGTATCTGCAGGTCATCACTGTGGAGTTTTTTGATGTCACTAATTTACACCAATATTGAGTTAAAAACCCACTTTATAATAATCTGAGTGTGGTCATTACACTGCAGGGCATCATGACACTGCCACTGTCCACACCACTAGGAGGCAGCTGAGTTCTTAAAGAAGCAGAGCTGAACAGGGCTGGACTTTGCAGGATTCTCAAGGGGTGACGGTACACATTTAGGATTGAGACAGTGTGGTTTGTCAGCAACTTTGACAGTCTTCTTGCTCCTCCGTAGGGCTTGTTTGCTGCCTTCCTTTTGCCTTGCAGGCTCTCAATCCAACAAACTTCTAGATCTGGGATGGATCAGATATGGTGTGCTACCATAAGAGATGAAGGTGATCTACGCTGGGCTCAGGAGAGTCATCCATGAAGCATCTGACCAGTGGCCAGTCTAACTATGTTGTTGGATGCAGTGAGAACAGGTGCCTTCCAGAGATCAGACTACACATAAAGGAGACTGGTAAAAGGTTAGTGTCTATCTCATTACTGGATCTTTATTCTAGTCAGAAGGGACAGGAATTAGAGTAAGGAAGGAGATTCCAGTTGTCCCTGGATTGATTACTCTGTGGTCATCAACTCTGGAATTTGGATGGAGTATCCCTAAAGAGGGTATCTCAGTTTAAAGCATAGAAGCAACATCCTTGGGTTATTCTGTTCCTCTTTCAAATCAACTCTGGATTATCAATCAGTTCTTAATGTATTGTGACATTCTCTCTTAAAACATTGTTATACAATGATAAACATTGTCCAACCATGTTATACACAGATTTTTTAATGCACAGATTTGACTCAACATGAATGGCTACTGCAAATCTGTTTCAAAAACTGCTTTTCTGCTATTGTAGAGAGGTAGTCAAGCAAGCACTCATTCCATTTTTCAGTCCCAAAATCAAACCCCTGCAGATTTTGAGGCACTGCCTTTTAATTAGGAGCAATATTGAAGCAAGACATCTGGAAGTGGGTCTTTAAACCTATTTTTCCATTGTTTTCTTTATACACAGTTTTTTTAAAATCCGTGGGACATTCTGGAACAGCTCACGTAACTCCTGTATCTTATGTATGTTACTGTAGTTTTTTTTTTAAGGCTCACATGTTATTTATAAAGTTTCTCTGAAATAGGAGCAGATGAGCTACTTAACTGCTCAGTATGACCGATAACAGTTCATTCAGAAAGTTCAAGGTGCATGACCATGCAGCACACTGTAATTTTAAGCATCTTAATTTTAGTCTTCCACCCAAAACTAGTGAGCAATCCAATCCTAACTAAATCCCACCTACCAGCGTGTATGCAGGGGCCAATTCCACAGGTCTTCTCCAGGCAAGGAAACACTTATTCCCTTACCTTGAGAGGCACTACAACCAGTGATGGGCTTCAAAGAAATTAAGAACCGGTTCTCTGTCCATCTGGCAGCCACTTTTAAATGGCTATTTTTAAACTTTATATGTACTATCTCTTGTTAAGAACCGGTTCTATAGAGTAGGTGCGAACCTGCTGGTGCCCACCACTGACTACAACCCAAATGAATCTACTCAGAATTATGTCAGTGATTTTGCTGCTCCAAGTCCAAGTGCTAGAGCTCCTTGATGGGGTACTAGCATGCAGCTGTGGCCTGGTTATGGTGTATGGCACATCACCTTTTGCAACATCCATGAAGTATTTGTTGGAATGCAAGTTCCGGCAGCCACAAATCATCTCAGTTACCTAGATCCCTTAAAGTTTGAAATAGTGCCCCAATGTTTGAGGCTATTGCAAATGAAAGTCTGGATTTATTCACTATTTACTTTCTTCTGTGGCTTGCTACTTTCATTTCAGAGTATTTGATCATAACATAGAGATCATATGTCTCATAGGAGACATAGCTGCTTGAATATTAGTACGCTGCTAACCCTTGAAATCTGGTCTGTTTCCTTCTGTTTAAAAAGCAAACATCTCTTCTCCTTCATTGTGACATGTGCCTTAATAGATATAGTTTTTATCGCATCTAGTTTAAACAGGCTGCAAAAAAGTTTAGATGGCAATTTTCCTTAAAACTAAAGAAACAGTTATTAAAATAACTTTGAAATGATTAATAGTAAACATGTTTTCTCAACTAATAATCCCTATAATATGCTAATTATAAACCTGAGACTGCAAACAAGTGAAGATTATCTTTATTCAATTTTCCTCTCACTTTATTATAATGTATATCTCCCCCCCCCCCCCAACTACCCTAGAATTCTTTTATCCATAACATGCAGTTTCTCAACAGTCACTTAGGTCTAGGACACTAGATTCCCTAACCTAAATGTGGTTACCACAACAATAAAATACAGATAACTGCTTAGCCAATTAATTGGCTATTATCGTATTGAGCCCATTCATATGATCCAGGTATCAATGGTTCTGTACCTTGAAATAAGTCATTTTGTTGTATGAAAAAAACTGTGTGGATCTGCTCTCCGTTTTTAGTTTATCTTACAGAAACTAGTATGATATTATAGTTCACCTCTGAATAGTGTCCAGTTAAATATCTGATGAAAATTTTAACAATGTGTTATAAAGAATGTTTTGAATATTTTTATTAAAAAATTTAAAAGACGAGGAAAAGAAAAGTAAAAAATAAAACAAAAATATTTTACAAGGTATATGGCAAGCGCAACATTCCAAATTTACCTTTCTTTTGTCTAATTTATACTCCCTAAAAATAAATCTTAAACTATAATCTTATTTAACAACAATTTATTTAATAATCTTATTTAACAACATTTTTAAAATCTTATTTAAAAAATTTGTTGTTCTCTCAATAATTTGTTGAGAGAATGAGTTTAAGGCTTCAGTCCTAAACATATTTATTATAGAAATCCTCAATCATTTTGTCTATCACCCAAACCTCCTCTTGACAGAGGATGCTGCCTATTTTGTCTCTGCATGACTCACTGGTCACATGTAGTCAGGGGGTGCCCAATAGGAACTCATGCAAAAACTCAGGAATGGATTTCTCTGAAGTCATATAATCTTTATCTTTTTAACTCCAAAAGTAAACCTATCCTAGGCCGGCACAGAAGTGAAGAAAGTCTCCCATTACAATTCAGATCAAAAAGCGTTCCTCACAATTAGATATTTGGAAAACATGACTTTTAACAATGTAGACCAACCAATGGGCAACCAATACATTTAGTCTGTGGTGCGTGTTGTCTTCTGTCTTTCATGTTCCTTCTGAGCAGGCTTGCTCTTTAATCCCTTGAACCTCTTCTGTCAGTGAACCTTGCTCCATTTGGTTTTCATCCTCATGATGAAGACTAAGGGCCTCAACAAGGCCATTTGTCCACCATCTTGGTAGCAATTATGTCACTATAATAGCTTAATTGATTCCTGTCATACAGAGCCAGATGGCAAGAGTCATTCTCTAAGAGCCTTCTGCCTCTTCTTTATGAGGTTGTTAAAACAGCATTCCTACTCCTTTCCGAAGCAGATGTTCATGGAGTAGTAAGACATAAGCAAGCAGCATTTCATATATTTCTCCTACCTCTTCCCCCACTTTATAACATTCTCCTTACAAGTGTTTGTCTAGTTACTAGCCAGAAACTGACTGGGTGTTGTGTTGCTTCAAACAGTGATTTTAAATCTTTTTCATCTCATGGCACACTAAAATAGGCAAGGCACACCATCAGTTTTTGTACCACTGACAAGGTGCACCATGCGCCAAAAAGGGGACCAAATCACCCTCCCAAAGTCCTATGGCACACCTGTAGACCATCTGTGTCATAACCTGGAGATGGAAAATCTCAGGCTTAGGTGCAACCCTAACCTCCAGATAGGGTGGCCTAAACCCCGGCATAAGTCCTATGCTGACCTGGGAATGTCACAAAAGTGCTGTAAGACACTTCTGCACCATTCCTCGGGGAAGGTTAGGCCACTGCACAGACATGTGCTTTCCTCCCTACATCCCATTGGGAATACCCATGAGTTGTACCTTAGGCTAACCTCTGGTTGTTCATGTCCACACCATGCTGTGCCACCTCTGGAGGTGACTCAGAGCCAAGTAGATCTACTGGGGTGGTGCAGCCCTACCAAGAGAAAGAGGAAAGATTTCTGGTTGGCCCACATGGCAGCAGCCCCAATAAAGCACTGAATGCAACATAGGCATGTGAAACTTAGGATTGTGCTATGAATCATTTCCAAAATCTGTTTTGTCTCTACATTTTGTCAACTTTGTGCAATTTATAATAGGATGCAGGGAAACAAAACTTGCTATAATAAATGTTTTGGCAACACTAGGATTTCAGTCCTCTGTTTTCATGAGGGGGGGGATGACTGCTCAGCAAAGGGTTAATTTATAGAAATAAATTTAACACCATCAGGGACATCTTGACATCACTTCCAACCATTATTGTTTTGAAAGGACTTGTAACTGCTGAACTCATCCTGAACTCTCTGCCCTGCTTCCTGCCGTTTTGCTGAAAAATAAAACTACATTTTCATTTTCAACAGGAAGTCTTCATATCAGAAAACACAGCGGATGGGAAATTTCTTCACATTAGAAGACATGGAGACTCAGCAACTTCTCATAGTTTGGCTTTCATGGCCTCTAGCCATCTTCATCATTTTGGCCAATATTTTCATCATCCTTGGCATCCTCTTCAACCAGAAGCTCCATGGGACCACCAACTGGTTCTTCCTCAGTCTCCTTTTTTCTGATCTTCTGGCTGGCATAGCGCTTCCTCATGTCCCCCGGCTGTCCTTTGAGACAACATGGGATTACCACCTTTGCTTCTTCATTTATGTGACACCAAACTTCCTCTTCCTCTCTTTCTCAGCCAACCTGTTGGTGGTTCACTATGCTAAGTATGTCTGCATCATCTACCCACTGCACTTCCATAAGATGTGGGTGTATCGCTGGGCTGTTGTCTACATATGCCTGGCCTGGGCTGCTTCCTTGATCTTTGCCTGCCTTCCACTGACTTGGAATGAATGGGATCCTAATAAGAACTGCTCCTTCCAGCTTGTCTTCCCTAGACCTTATCTTTACCTAGAGACTTATGGCTTCCTCATTCCAGCCATCTTTGCCATGGGCTATATGTGCATCCGGATGTTGTGTGTAGCCCAAAGTCATCTAAGGAACATTACAAAACTCATTAAATCAGTGAATCAAAGCCAGGGCCCAACAGAGCTGCAGCAGCAACTGGAATTGAGGAAAGCTAAAGGAGTGGCCAGTGTGTCCCTCATCTTCTTGGTTTGCTGGGTGCCATACATTGTTTGCTTGAATATCTCACTACTAGCTTTAAAATACAAAGTCAGTCCAGTAGTCCTCACAATTGTGATCTGCATAGGCACTGGCAGTGGAGCCGCAGTACCCATCATCCTCAGTCTCAGCAACCACCAGTACACACAGTTCTGGAGGGACATGGCCACCAAACTCTGGGCAACCTGCATCCAAGGGCAGGGGTGTAAGCAGACACAAGTCAGACCCAAGGCCAACCTGCCAGATGCTGATCTTTATCCCCCAGCAGCAGACTCAATTGGGGTACCAGGCTGATACTTTTGCAGTACAGAGACATCAGATCCTCAGAACCAGTAAACAAAGTTTGGAAATGCTTGCAATTGGGGTTTAAAGTAGGCTTCTAAATGTGGCTGGTAATAATAAGTCACACAAGCCCAAAGAATAGACATAACATTTTATCTGCAATCAGACTCTGATCGGATTTCATTATACTTCAGTGTGGCTTGTTTACCAAGTGGAATCTGTCTTCTTAGTAACAAATTTACTACTTCCATCAGAGGTGTTGTTAGTATCTTCTTTACAGTGTTGCCCGGTGCAACATAATTTTCAACATTTATTTTCACATTATTAAATTGCCTTTCCTTCATGGATCTCAGGATGGTATACAT
Source organism: Cryptoblepharus egeriae (assembly GCA_030015325.1). Classification (NCBI taxonomy): domain Eukaryota; kingdom Metazoa; phylum Chordata; class Lepidosauria; order Squamata; family Scincidae; genus Cryptoblepharus; species Cryptoblepharus egeriae. The sequence continues at coordinate 60,358,758 of JAREYC010000001.1, read as the reverse complement.
TGTTCCTCTTTTCTTTCAGTCCTTATAACACCCTAGAGAAGTTTGTGAGGTTGCTCTTCCCACAACAACCTGGAGAAGTGAGGGAAAGTGAGGCGCAGAGAAACAGTAACTGACCGAAGGGTCATCCACAATGCTTCATGGCTGAGCAGAGATTGGAATCTGGATCTTCTGGCTTTAAGTCCAAACTACTACTCCACCATCCTCGCTTTCTGGGTTTTTGTATTTTTCTAAGACTTGGTTTCCTAAGCGGAACCAGCTCTTTATGTGATGACTTTACATTTGAAATCAATGGGATTTTACAGAACTATTTTGGCTGGACTGTGTGCCTTATATGGGGCAGCTACTTCCCATTAGTCTGGGAAGAAAGTTGTTGGGTCTTCATCTTTTATCCTTTTGCAGGGTGAGGTAGAAAGGTTCCTGGGAGAAGGGGGGCTACAAGCCCCTACCTAACTATCACATCACTCAGATTCTACCTTCAGTTCCACCACCCTGAAAATCAGAAAAGAGGCAGTTCTTAAAGTGATGGCTGCCATAATTGAGATAAATTGTTTTAAATATACTGTACTTGTAACAGATTGGTAAAATTGCATAATATTCTAGTCTGAACATGATAGTCTTTTTAAGTGTTTATCAAGGGGGTTTTATTTTGGAGTGGTGAAACACAGTACAGATAATTCATCATGCTTATGTACTGAAGGCTGAATGCAGCAGAACTGGCCATTTATTGAAATGGGAATCAAAACCCAGCACTTTTATAGGACTAAACTAATTTCTAAAATAGGATTGTTTAGTGACCTGGAATTAGATAGGTTTTCTTGGCTGTAAAGGTATGTTTGTATATTATTATATTAAAAGTTGGTTGATTATATTATGTCATTCACTACAGCTCTATCCTACCTTTCATTCCACCCCGAGTTCTGCATCCACATTAGAAAAGCAAAAAATAAAAAGAAATAAAAAATCCAGTGTTTTTCTCATCGCGACCCTTCCCCATAAATGTATCACATAACAAGATTCACTGGTGTGAAATGTAGCATCTGCCACACTGTTTGCTCTGAAAAGGACATACCATCCAACTATATGACAGACGAGAACTCGTAAATGTTCCATTAAGAAACAGGAGTAAGCAATGTGACATGTGAAGTCCAAACCATGCCACTCCCTGTAAAGCTTAAATAGCTTTTTTCCACAGAAAGATTACTGCAGTTCCTTCCTTCTTCTTAGGACTTTGATCAGAAAGAAGGGGTGAGAGATGGGAAGACCTCAGGGGAAGGGGAGGCAGGGCAGGAAGGGCAAGCAAAAGTCATACAAGCTAAAACAAATATGGATATATGTTAGGAGTGGCTAACCCACAGAATGCATACCACCAGTGACATGTGGACACTTTTTAAAAATAATACTCACCAATATTGATTCTCCCATCAAAGTCCTGGGAGAAACCTCTCCACCCAGCTGTACACACCAGCTCAGCACAACTGCTGTCCCCCAAGCTAAGGAGACCACAGGCTAGTTAGGGGCCAGGCACAGGCATGCTGAGGTATTTACCTCCCCAGTCCCAATGGAGCAGGTGGGTGCCACTGGAGGCAGGTTAGGTTGGCACATTCAAGATTCTGTTCATAAAAAGAGGCTGCTTTAGGTTGGCCACCTCAATATATGAGTTATTTGCTTACTTAACAGATCAGCCTGATCATGCTGCAAAGTGTTCATCCAATACGTTAAGAGCAACTGTCACCATTAAGTGAGAAAAATGTTGGCGATTTAGATGCAACACTCCCTGTAGGTCTCTGGAGGAGAAAGTACTATCCAGACACCTGAGACCCTTTACCTCCCTTCTACAATTCTTGCAAGAGGTGTCATCCTTAAGACTATTTCCTTCCTCCCACTCATTCTCTTGCAGCAATCCTAGCAGTAGTGTGTCTATTGCCTGGGCTCCATCCCCACCATGGCAGACCATTTCCTGCCACACATACATAGAACAACTTTTCGGGTTTTCTGCTCCACAAATAGTAGCTCTGACCAAGCAGAAGCTTTTCTTGGACACTGTGAGAGAAGTCTTTTAAGTGTTTATCTAGGGGTTTTATTTTGAAGCCTTAACTACCTTCTGCTCCTATGTACTCTATATTAATTGATATTAATATAGGCAGTAGGTGGACTTTACCAGAGGAAAAAAATCCAGATAGTTCTGTTTTCAATCCGCCTCCCCTTTCCCAACAGAGGCAGGATAGATTAAAAAATTGTCTTCTGTTTTTGACTTAGCTGTGTCCCAAGTGCTTTTAAGGGGGAGGATGGTCCCAGAAATAGCATTAGTAAGTTCTTCATCCAATCATGCCCTGGCAACTCATCCCTGCTTTATGTACAAATGCCTTGTACAAGGTTCAGGGCAAAGGTGCAGAAAAGTGCAGGCTGCAATCTTGTGTCCTTTCCTCAAAAATAAGCCTCACTGACCTCAGTGGCAGTTGCTTCTGAGCAGACATGCATAGGATTGCACTGCAGAAAAAACATAATGATGATAAACATCATGCTATGTAAGTGCTTAAATGGAACAGTTGAAAACATATTGAAATGCAAACACAATGCAGAACAGGCTCCACAACTCTGCCACACATCTCTCTGCCTTTAGGATCAGCCTGTTATACAATACTAGCAAAAACGTACCCGCTTTATGGGAGTAAAATTTCCCCATACGCCATCCCCCCACTGCGCATCATCCCCCATGCACATCCACTTCCATGCACAACATCCCCCATGTTCATACCCCCAATGCGCAATACCACACTATGCACAGCATCCTCCCCAGTGCAACCCCTCCCCTCTGAACAACATCCCCCCAGTGCACTAGGCACCAAGCACCAAACTGACTGGATGTTGGTCAGTCTTCCATGTTAAGTATAGGAAAAAAACACATTGCACCCTTTTTCAGCCCCTTAAGGGATAAATTTCTCCACATCGGTTCTTGGTGGGTGTTGATGGCACAGAAGGAACACTCTCCCCAAATTTCACACTTCCAAGTCCAGGGGTTGGGGCAGAGCATCTGTCAGTCAGGGAGTCTTCAATGGAAAGTATAGGAAAGGAAAATGCATTGCACCCCCTTTTACCCCCTTTCGGTTGGAATTTCCAAAAACCAGTTCTTAGTGGATCCTTCCGTAATGGAAGGAACACCCTCCACAAATTTCACACTTCCAGACCCAGCGGTTTTGGCTGGGTGTTATGAGTGTGACTTTTCATTTTTATATATATAGACTACCTCTGCTTTGAAATGGTAAGAGGTGAGAAAAGCCCTTAATCCTGTCCATTTCAAACACCACCTCCCTTTCATTTATATATCACTAAAAGGGAAGATTTTTTTTTTTAATCAGCATTAACAGTCACCATTATATTGGCCAGTTTCTTGCAATTCCTTGCAACCTTAAAAGAAGCGTTGAACATGTGCAATCCAAATACTAATGGGATGAAATGTTACTGGGAAACTTACAGAAAAATGCTACTTTAAAATAGAATAGTGATTTTATCAGAGTTCAGGAGGACTAAGACAGGAATTTAGTTTAGTTTGGCTTACTATACACGCCCTCATCATGTTGGTAGACAAACTTAAGTTCAGCAACTTAGAAAGCAGGTCACACAGATGGGAAAGCTCCATTTTCTAAGGTCCTACAAATAGACTGAGAGATCCAGACAGAGATTTGGTTACTATGGAAAGAAGCAACACAATTCCTCCATGGCCTGTAGATGAGGCACCAACAGAAGATATGGCATGTTTATATTATGTGTCCCTTGACAGGTGCATCAAGGTGCACATTCAACCTCTATACCTACCTCAAACAGAAAGGCAGTTATCCTCCAAAAAGGGAAAATGCTACTCTCAATCACTCTTGATGCAAACTTTCTTGGGGCCCAAAACTATCCAACTTTCCAGCTCTGGTTTCTTCCCTTATTTTAAGAAGGCTTCCATGACCTTCCACCACCACCACCACCACAAGATGTAGCATGCACACCTCCCCATTAACATGGCTGCATCTGCATCAGAAAGTGGGATAGGATTAGGTCCTAAAATAGGTTCAGATAAAGCAAACAGACAAAAAGGCTGTTGATTTCAACTGACCTACATCACAAGAGACTTGTGATGTGAGAAATGTGTTCAGATACAGTGGAGGACCATGTGCCTTTCACCCACTGAAAGGGAATTTTGGCAAGCGCCACCCTCATGTTGAGCTGCACCTGCAAAAATTCCCTTTTATATAATGGGTGGGATCTTGTGGTTACTTGATGTAGGTTTTGGTTACTTGATGGTCCTAGGGCAGGATACATTTCTTGGTGTTCATCCAAGGAAGCATCCAACACTCCTATGATGCTTGACCAGCTCCAAGAGGAAGGCAGGTGAACCCCTTGCCTGGGCTTGGAGGACTTTGCTTTGTCCAGCTGCTTTGTCCATCCCAGCATGGTAAGGAAAGACCTGAGCTGTCACTTATGGCCATACAGCCTAAAGCCAGGTGGTATACCCAATGAAACTGCAGGGGAGATAGATGGCTAGGCCCATTTTCCTTCATATAGTGCCACACATTTTAGTTTAATTAATTACTCTGCTCCAGTTCTGTAAAGTTAATAAGCTTTATAACTCCAAGCTAACATTTGGATAAGAATGGAGGGACCAACCAAGGGGATCTCACGTTAATCACAGCAGTGTGCAATCACTTTGCCATAAGAGGATCTTATGCTGTTCGGATAATATCTGGATATGAAAATAGACATTTAGGCAAAACCAAATACCAGTAATATAATATTTCCTTTTTTCAGGTATGCTGAAATGATGATCCAAGACTAATCAAGAATGGAGTGGCTGCCAAACCAACCAGTTAATACAACAACCCATGAACTGCCTTGACCATACAACCAAAAGGATGACTTGGGACGTTTCTAAAGGAACTTCATTAAGAAAATAAGCCTCCCTTCCCACCATACCACAATTTCAGTCTTCCACCTCCTTTTGCTTGGGGTTTGGTGGGTGGAAGATCCTACACCTCCTCCTCCTCCTTTTAATCTACCTTTTTGACTTTACTTTTAAAAAATACTATGAGCACAATCCTAACCATGTCTACTCAAACGTAAGCCCCATTGTATTCAATGGGTCTTACTCACAGGAAAGTGTCTTTAGGATTGCAGCCTATATGTATGCAGCATGTGACTATGCAATATAGTGTTGCTTTAGCTATTGTCACACTGTACAAGAACAAAGGCGACAGGGGTGACTGCAACAACTATCGTGGCATCTCTCTTCTTAGTGTTGTAGGGAAGCTGCTTGCCCGAGTCATACTGAAGAGGCTTCAGGTGCTTGCAGAGAGGATCTATCCTGAATCACAGTGTGGATTTTGAGCCAACAGGTCCACCACTGATATGGTATTTTCCCTTCGACAGTTGCAAGAGAAATGTAGGGAACAAAGACAGCCACTCTTTGTAGCCTTCATAGACCTTACAAAGGCTTTTGATTTGGTTAGTAGGGATGGCCTTTTTAAAATCCTCCCCAAGATTGGATGCCCACCTAAGCTCCTCAACATCATCAGGTCCTTTCACGAGGACATGAAGGGCACTGTCGTTTTTGATGGCTTAACATCAGACTCCTTTCACATCCGAAGTGGAGTGAAGCAGGGCTGCGTCCTCGCACCAACTTTATTTGGGATCTTTTTTGCAGTCATGCTGAAGCATGCTTTTGGAAACGCAACAGAGGGAATCTATCTCCGGACCAGATCAGACGGAAAACTCTACAATCCTTCCAGACTAAGAGCAAAGTCCACAGTCCAGCTGAAATGCTTGTGTGAGTTCCTCTTCGCCGATGACGCTGCTGTTACTGCTCACTCTGCCGAAGACCTTCAACGACTTATGGACCGTTTTAGCAAAGCCTGCCAAGACTTTGGACTAACAATCAGCCTGAAGAAAACACAAGTCATGGGTCAGGGTGTGGATCCACCTCCCTGTATCACAATCTCTGAACATGAACTGGAGGTTGTCCATGACTTTGTGTACCTTGGCTCAACTATCTCTGACACTCTCTCCTTAGACTCTGAGCTGAATAAACGCATTGGTAAAGCGGCTACTACATTCTCCAGGCTTACAAAGAGAGTATGGCTTAATAAGAAGCTGACGGAACATACAAAGATCCAGGTCTATAGAGCTTGCATCCTGAGCACACTCTTGTACTGCAGTGAGTCTTGGACCCTTTATGCATGGCAGGAGAGGAAGCTGAACACCTTCCATATGCGCTGTCTCCGACGTATTCTTGGAATCACCTGGCATGACAAAGTCTCAAATGACACAGTATTGGAACGTGCTGGAATCTCTAGCATGTTCACACTTCTGAAACAGCGGCGTCTACGCTGGCTTGGGCATGTCGTGAGAATGGCTGATGGTCGGATTCCAAAAGATCTCTTATATGGAGAATTAGTGCAGGGAAAGCGCCCAAGAAGGAGACCACAGCTGTGATACAAGGACATCTGCAAGAGGGATCTAAAGGCCTTGGGAATGGACATCAACAGCTGGGAAACCTTGACCTCTGACCGTTCAGCGTGGAGGCAAAAGACCCAGCATGGCCTTCTCCAACTGGAAGAGACACTTGTTCGGCAGGCTGAAGCAAAGAGACAGACCCGAAAGCAGCGAAACCTGGGGCCTGGGCAGGGGACGGAATTTATTTGTCCTCAGTGTGGAAGGGATGGACACTCTCAAATTGGCCTCTTTAGTCACACTAGATGTTGTTTCAGGACCTCCAGTCAGAGCACGATTCCATAGTCTTTCGAGACTAAAGGATGCCAATAAATAAAAAAAATAAGCTATTTTACAACATGCAGTTAATCAACCAATATGCAACCTAATCACTCAATGTTAGGCTGTTTGTGAAATTGCCCTCTAAAGAAATGCCATTCATTTTATCTCTGTACTGAGCAGCAGTTCCTGGAAGATCAGATTTCTTACTAAGGCATTCCCATCTCCCTTTAAACAACTACTGGTACTTCTGGAGTGAATCAGATTTATGCATTGCCAGATGATTTCCATTTGGAAGAATAGCAGGCCTGTCCTTTTGCATATCTAGAAGCAGACATTAAACAAACAAACAAACCCACCCTGCTGGGTCATATCAAATTCCCATCTAGTTACAACATCCTGTTCCAAGACAGAAGCTTCTGGGAAGTCCACAAGAGGGGATCTTTTTTCTCATCCTGCATCTATAGCCAGTTTCACACAGGGAAAAAATGTGTATGCTCACAGAAGCATTTAGAGACTTCCACTGCACACATCTCCACTTTTCTTTTCTGAACTGAACACCCCAAATGCATCAGCTTGTCAAAATACTTGAAATATCTCACAGAGTGACTGCAGAAACATACGCACCACAGTACAGAGTACACTATATCCAGTCTCCTACAGGTTATAAGAAATCCTTGCTGTAGTATTTTGATGTGTACTAACATGTAATTTGATGAGTACTACATGAGTACTGATGCTGTTGTACTGTGATAATGCAGCCTCTCTATAATCTACCTATCTACAGTATTTATATACCACCTTTTAACTAAAAAGTTCAAAGTAGTTTACAAAGTGAAAAAATGAACAGCTAATTAATAGCTAATGAGTTCCTATCTACAGTATATACCGCTTTTCAACTTAAAAGTTCACAAAGTGGTTTACAAAGAAAATGAAACAGTAGCTAATAAATAGCTAATTAATCATATGTTTGCACATCACGGAGTCCACTATCATTGAAATGTAAGGTAGTGAAAGTCTTCTGATTTAGCGATGACACTTATGTACACTACAGCATGATTGTTGAATCATGCAGAAGTGTGTTATCTCAAACTGTGGGTCAGGACCCAGAAGTTGAGTCATAAGCCAATTTCAAGCGACTCCCCATTCATTTCAATGTGCATTTTATCATGGTATGTAGCTGCTGGAACAGTATATGCTTTTAACAATGATAGTCAATGATGCTCACTCCTAGGTAAGTGTGGTAGGATTTCTGCCTTGGGAATGTTTGGGGATTTTTTTTTTACTTAAGTAGATCATCTGCTTGGGAGAGTTAGGGCAGAATCCATAGCAGATATGGGTCCACGCATTTACGTCACCCTCTAGTGTTATCTTATGGAAAGTCATCTTAATTGCTCCGGAGCAAGGGGCTTAATTTCACTTTAGGATATAGGCCTTAGAAAGATTCTTAAAACTTCTATTTATTGTAAATGTTTAATTTACTTGATTTGTCACATGGAGCATTAAACATTTTCCTGCTTGTTGATGTTTCTTCCAGCCATGACATCACTTAAATGTTAATGACATCACTACTGCTAGGGCCCAAGCAACTGTCATTCTAAAAAGTGGGTTCAGGTACTAAATAGTTTGAAAATCACTGCTACAATGATTTCCTTTAAGAAAATCGCTAGCTTTGATGCGATCCTGTCAACATGCAGTAGTTATATGGGGCTAATAGTGGCTTAGGAATATATGTATAATTGGCTGCTTCTGTGTTTGGTTCCTTGGATGAAGGAAGATGCCACCAATCATTGTTCTCTCAAGGATAGTCATGGTTCCATGTTACATGCAGAAAAAGGCTGGAATACAAAAAACTGCTATACGGAGGAGCTTCAACTATTTGTCCTATGACTGGGTAAAAATAAATGCTGACCTCTAAAGCGTGGAGTTTCTTTAGTTTGCTTATATGGTTGGTAATTGTATCAAGCGGAAACAAGCGACACTTTCCTTTCTGAAACTTTTTATCTTAACCATACATTCAGTGACACAATTCCTGAAGGCTCGACTGACTTGCTAAAGTCATCTTGCTAAAGTCATGTTCATCTTCACTCTGGGCCTCGTTCTGTAGTGTGACTATTTGAGGTTCATTTTGGACTGTTAGATAAAAGCCAGCCCTCTCTAAGACTACTGCTGTTTACATTAGCAAAATCATATGTGTATGAAAGATATTTGTGGAATACATTCCAAGATGGGGAAAAAAAAACTTGGTTTGAAAGTAAGCATAAGACAACATCATGTTCCCAAATTAAGCAGAGCTAATTCTAATAGAGACACAGAAAACATGTATGCTAAATACAACTTTGAAAATTGCCTTAGAGGGAGATTTCCACCTATTCACCATAAAATATAACAGGGAAAATATTTCCACTATTTACACAGTAGGAAGATAAACTCAGCCTGCTGGATCAGTGGTGGGAGTAATGTGCTCTATGTCATAGATATACCTAGTGCTTTTTTTCCATGGGGGAAAAAGGTGCTGGTACTCACCACAGGTCATCCCCATATAATTAGCTGCTATAGGGAAGGTGGGAAAAGGTGCTGGTACCACCAGTGAGTATCCCCAGAAAAAGCCCTGGTTGTACCTCCTTATAGATTATATTTGATCAATGTGAATGCATAGGAGAAACTTCATACAGCTGCTGTCATGGGCTCACCTCTGGTCACAGCCATACATTACCACCATGCTCTTGGAAAATGTAAATGTCACTAGCACACGACCTCTGCTTCTAGTCATCTATTACAGATGGGTTCAAGAAAGTATCTAAACACACAACTTGTGAGAAGCAAGCTTTTCCCAAACATGCAAGACCACTAATTCAGTATTTTATGGATTTTATGCACACAGAGTATACCAGCTGGATTACCAGCGTTCATGTAGACACATGGAAGATTTCAAAGATGTTTTGGTGCTATGCCACACAAAACATAAAAGGCAATAAGAAAAATCAGATCAGTACAGTACTTTGAGCAGGTTTCTAAACATGCTTCTATATTGATGATTTCTTTGTACTTTGATGATTGACAATGGACTTCATGGGAAGGCACTGTCTGAGGCTGACACAGGGCAATATGTAGTTCTTTGGGTGGTGATCCATTCGTATATGTTAAGGTATTAAGAAATGAGCCCGCAACACCTTTCCAAGCAATAACTGAAGTTCAAATTACTGAGCGTATTAAAAGAAAGAGAAAGGCTACAAAGAAAACATTAGGGAAAGGCAACACTAGAAATGTCTAAAACAGTGATCCTCAACCTTTGTGGCCCCAGTGACCAGTTCTGGGGGGGGGATTTCCAGGGACCAGCCCAGGGGTGGGGGGAGAGTTGTGCCTCTGGCGACCTGGAGGGAGGGCTTCCCCACCTAGAGCACAGCACAGCTGCCTCCAGCTGTAAATCCCATTAGAATAAATAGAGCTATTGCTAGGTTACTGTGGATAGGACTGCAGGTGAGTACCAATGTCTCAATGCATGTCTACTCAGAGCAGGGATTTTCGACCTTTTTCAGTGCAGGATGCATTGAAAATGCACAAAGCCATCCTAGTCACTCTTATTGGACAGTAAGCCTCATTGACTATAATGGGACTTATTTCTGAGTAACAGGCATTGGATTGGTGTCTGAGGCTGCAATCCTCCGACAGAGCCCTCCTGCTGTGAGGAGGGGAAGATGCACTTAGAAGAGTTCTCTCATGGACTGGTCAAGCAGCTGCCAAGGACCTCCAAAGGTCCACAGACCAAGGGGTTGAGAAACCATGGTCTAAAAGACATAGGATCTCTTTCATACCAGGCAATGTTTTTAAGAAATGAGTTATGATTTTAACAGTATTGTAGGTAGACATTTGCACAGAGATGCTTATTAGTGGGGCCAAGAAATCATGCTTCATCCCACTAACCCAACAGTGCTTGGTGATGACTAAATGTAGATTTAAGCAGGACCAGAAGTAGATACATTGGGAATGTATGGTGCAGCAACAACAAGATCATATTGTAACAATCACTGGAGTAATTTCTTTGAAAGATGGCTATAATTACATCCTACTATTTGTATGATAAGGTTGAACCTGACACACTGAGGATCTGGTGATGGTTGGCCAGTTTATGGCCAGGGAACGAGCTTTGCCTCAGAGTGAACTATACTAGGAAGACAGATTCAGGAAGCTATCATAAGCCACGAGAGAAGCTTCCTTCCTTGACAATTAACTCTAATAATCTCAGGCTAGGGAAAAAAGATAAAATTAAAACACATACAACCACAATGCAATGACACTGACCTAAGATCTTTTGTACAAAAGGGCCGTCAGATTTTGCATAGAACAGGATAATCCCAAGGTAGAGCTGCCATATATGACTCTGAAAATTGGGACTGTCCCAGTTTCCAGGGACTGCATTTCCATACATATTGGCAAGTTTGACTGGGGGTCCCATCCCAATTTTGTAGAAGACATTTATGGCAACCCTATCCCAAAACAATGGGATAATGGCAATGAGGCTTCACTTAAACCCAGGAAAGTGTGTATAGGATTGCAGCCTCAGACACACTGGATGGGGCAATCTCCAAAAAGTTCAGCTGGTCAAGGCAGAACCCACAAGAACTTTTAGTTTCAGGTCTTGCACACAAATTGCACTGAAGCCCTATTGTGCCAGAAGCCCTTCAAAAGAGAGAATGAAGGGCAGAGAAATAATGGTCACCAAATATCCAGAACAGAAATCAGCCCAGAGATGGATTTATTCATTTATTTTCAAAACGGTGTGCGCAAAACTCATTTCAACCAAGAAAAGCATTTGGGCACAAGACTGCTTGGTCAGCTCTGCAGAAACTAGCACTTAAAACAAAAAGCATGAACTGAAACACACTTAATTGACACCTTTAAAGATCCTGAGCTCAGCTTTTCTAAAGCACTGGTGCAACTGAAAGATGGCTTAAGTGGGGTCTGTGGGGAAGGAAGAGAAAATGAAACTGTTGCCTTATCCCAGAGCCTATTATATTTAGTGCTTCTGCAGCCATGGTTTCAGGCAGATGGTGAGAGAGATGATCTGACTAAACCTCAGTATCTGAACAAAGTCCTCATAAGAGAACAGCAGGAACTGGACAGAGATTTTGTTTTCCAGACAATGCTGAGGCAACTCAATGGCCACATCTGTGGCACACCAATGAGGCGGACTGCCTTATGTAGGTGGAAAGTCTAAACCAAGCTTATCTTGTTCCTCTGGCTCTATAAATCCTAAATGAATGCCACACATCTTTCTACAAATACCTGCCAAGCCTTCCCTCTCAACATCACGGATAACCCTTGGCAACCTCTGCCAGTATCAGGCTGGCCCTCAGATCCTACATTTTGCTTCTTGGGACAGATAGTACCAAATCTTGAAGCTGCCAGAGATTTGTAATCATAATTCTCAGGCAACATGTGAGCCTTGCAAAGTGGGGGTGGTGTTGTGGCATTCTCTCTGATGGCACACATCTCTTCTCTCCAAAGGTCTACTACAGCTATGGTTGGTTTTCTACTGACCTGAAAGAGCTTCTCATGATGTTAATGGTTGTGGGATAAGAAAACAACTGGCACTAGCAGGGATGGGGGAATCTCCTCCTGGAGCCAAGCTTTAGAAACACAAATTATATTGGGCCTGTGCTGTCTGTGGGAGTTTGGTTCCATGACTTTGCAGGGATACCAAAAACTACAGATGCCAAAACTACAGATGCTGAAGTCTATAGATAAATGGAGTAAAACTGCATAAATGAAAAACAAATGCTGAAAAGAGATCTGTGAAAACAGCAAGGAGTGGGTTGAATACAAGGCTAGTGATGGAGAGAAATGTAAAATGACGGGAGGCTAGAACAGGGTATGTGGACTCCACTCCCTTTCCTGAATAAATTTTCAGTCCACAGATATGGTGGTCCCACCATACTATATTTGGTAAAATAATGTGTTCTCTAAAGAAAACAACATCTCAAAGTGTAGCAGGTCTGCCATTTGATTCTCCTCAATTTGTTGCTGGCATCCACTGGAACCTGAGGTCGTCTTTTGCACTGGCAGGTACCACTTTGTCCTTAACAGTGACAGGAAAAATTGCACCCCATGACCTTCTCCCTTTTGCTTTTTTGCAAGATGTACTGCAACCCACTATTGAGTTTCCTTTTCCTCCCTTTCCTGTCTCCCCCCAAATGTCACAGGAGAAAAATGAAGGTGCTTGAAGCTTCTGGCAAAAAACACCAGGCTAAACTCAGCATGTTCCCAGCCTACATGCCTGACAGCAAGAACTGTACAAACCTTGGCATTTAGGGAGCTGAATCACACCCAACAAGACCTTTGTAGTCCAGATTATCATACAGAAAATGATGCATAGCACAGTGGCACCAACATTGCCTGCTAATGGGATGAAGTTTACTGCCTCATAAGGCAAAGCTTATTGAGCTTCACACAGCAGAACTTCCAACTCAGTTTCCTCTACTGAAGCAGCACCTGCTACCTGGCCAACGAAGAGAGATCACATCCCACTTTCTTTTCACACATTCATTTCCACTTATCTGCTGACAGTCAGAGTGATCTGTGCTTGAAACTAAGCAAAGACTGATCTATGCTTGAAGCATCTGGGGCTACCGACTGCTTACCTGATCATGGCTCAAAAAGGCAACTTTTTCAGCGTTTGTCCCATATTGTGGCAGAATTGGAGACATGATTGTCAAATTTTCCTAAAAACAAGAAGCCTTCCTTTTTTGGAAGACTACTTTTTGTGCCACATCTTGGAGACATCTGATACCAAAGGCAGAAATTTATTTGGCCATAGTTTTTTTGTTTCTGGACTGAGCCTTTAAGCCCCTTAATGGGAAACTATCCAAAATTTATCATGCAATGTCGGTGCATCCCAACTTGTGCATAAAACGTATCTCTCACATTACCATCATATGATTTCTTTATACAAATGCCAGGTTTCAATATGGGGAGAACATCCTTCCTTTTTTTAAAGAGACAATGATGCAATTTACTTCCCTATCTTACAGGAAGGAGCATGGAAGACAATGTCTCACTGTCTACACTGTCAAATGCTACAGAAGAAAAAACATTCACCAGACTTGGAAGAAATGTAGATGCTTTCCTCCCACCCAAGGCATGGCATAGCTTCCCCATTTCCACCATGCCATGATCCAGCTGCAGATCAGACAGTCTATATTCTTCAAAACTTTGTGGCTCTACGAAGTATCAGGCAAGTGGGACAATTAAAAGTCTCTCAGACACTCCAGAAGTTAGTGCCTGGAACCATCAGGTAATAAGGTGGCAAATCTTTCCCTTCACTAAAGGTCAGATGCCCCCTTTGATGTGATTACACTAACCCACCCACCCCACCACAGTCCTTTGATGGGGCTGCCTGCCTCCACACAGCCTGTTCTTCACAGTGATAATCCGAGCTTGAGTGAAGCACTGTTAGCGGTCAGGGCGCTGCACACAGAACACCTTGGCTTGGTGATCCCCAGAAGTGGTTACCACAATGGAAGCATCTCTACAAGAAAAGGAGATAGAATGAGATAGGAGTTGATACTGAGGATAACAGTACAAGATGGTATTATCCAACTTTTATTCATTCTTCTGAACTCCCCAGTGAGTCAACATGTTAAAATGTGGATAGGCAAAATAGAAGGACAAAAGGAAGCCACCCAGGTCTAAGTTTGGCAGTTACTGACAACTGCACCATTTTCATTTTATTCCCCATGACTAGGACACCTAACCCACATAGAATAAATAAAGAACAGAGATAAATGGAAGAATATGGTGGGATGAAAAAGTAAAACTGTGCAGAGGATCCTCTGGATAAATTATTCGTTTCTTCCCATACAACCCACAATTGCATTCCATTTGTAAAACAGGCATGCCCCAGTATCTGCAGGAGCTCTGTTTCGGAACCACCAACAGTGATCTGGAATTTAGGATACCACCAAACGCCCCCAAATGCTCTGAAGGGAAATGGAGCTCTGTTTCTCTCACTTCTCTGAGCCAAGCAAAGGCCACCAGTGTCCATCCATGGCCTCTGCCAGGCTCAGACATGCAAAAAAAAAGCATGTTTTTTTTAAAAGAGGCATTTTTTAAATGCCTCATCATAAGGCATTAGGTGGCCTGGGAAGATGCAGTCATGTGTATGGGGCCCCTACAGATCTGATCCATGCATAAATGGATCTGAGGATTTGGGATTCACTGATTCAGTGACCTCCTGACCCAACAATCCTAGATGAGCTTCCACAACCCAGTTACTTATCCTGACTGGGCACCCCATCTTTAAGCTTGCATTTATCTTCCCTGCCCACCTACTCACTTGTTCAAAGCAAAGTCCAGGATTTCAGCCGAATGGCCCCGGTACTCGCTGATCAGCTTTCCTGAACGGGCATCCCAGAGGCACACAGCCCCATTCAAGCTGCAGGTGTAGACCACAGGTGAGCTCTCTTCCCACAGGAGCTGCACAATCCCCGACTATGAACACAGAAGGAAAAGGTCATTGCCTTTTATGTTTACAAGGGGTGTAGCACACTCTTCTCAGTTATGGGGCTACGACACATCTTTCATCAGGAGTAGGTTTCTTAAAGACATAAATGACTGGGCACCAAAATCTGGGCTACAACCATGTTTGCAGGGCAGGATGATTGCCATTACAGGTCCATACAGAAGCAAGTCTAGAAAAGGATGTCAGGGACAATAGGAACAGAGCACTTTCCTCTACCAATTGCATTCAAAACAAGAAAGCCAGGGAGGTGACCTGTTACAAAGCATGCAATAAAGGGGATGTTTGCCCAGGGATTTTACCAGTTTATATACCAAATACTGACTGAATCATAGCATTTCCACCTTACCCAATCACCGCCAAATCCACATCATTCCCTAGTGTGGCTATGCCATTCGAATTAATTTTTTTTACCCTCCAATCCAGAAGCAGCATAAAACTATTCTGGAACTGGACTGGAGATCTCACAGAAGCAGCTAGGGATGAAGACATCGAAGACAGGCTTCCTATCGCCAGCAAGGTCCTGACAACTAATGTGACTATTTCAGCTGCCAGTTCCTTAGTCTTAAATAACACCCTTATTTCCACCTGAAGCCTGATATCTCATGCCGACTCGCTTTTTCACCATGCCCCCTAGTGGCACCTCTAGGAATCTTTTCCTTACCTCGTGCTGACACTTATGCCTCAGGGTCTGTGTGGAAAGATCATAGATAGCCAAGGTTCCATCTAAATAGCCAACAGCTGCCAGTGGCAACCTAAAGCAATAAAGGATGATTAATTAAATTTCATGATACTATGGCACTTTGGCTATATTGCACCATAAAACAATTTGTGTCCCAGGTAAGGCCTCCTGTTCAGAACATGCAAGACAAGAAAGATGCAGAAGCTACCAAAGAACTAAGTGGATTTTCTTGGAGTCAGAACTAGAGTAACTTGCATTACTCTTCACCACGACTTGCAGAACTGGAAAAGAGGCAAACCTATGAACTGAACAAGTAGATGTTCATGTATGTCATAGAAATATTTCAAAGAAACCATGTGGTTTGCTAGGTCAAATTTATTGGCTACTGTCTACTAAACTTTTGCTGTCTTTGTCCTCAATACTCGCCACTGATACCAAGATCTCCACTACCAATACTCACACATTGCAGAAGCCCAAGGATTCAACTGAGTTGGATTCTGCTTCCTCAGATTTGCCTGCTGAAGGCTTGGGGACAAGGCTGTCTGCCTTGAGCACAGACACAACCTGCAGAGAGAAATAAAAGATAATCATTGTGGACAGGATCCAAAGCATAGTTTCTCTAGTGAGATGTTGCAAGGAGGAAATACTACCCAAGTTCAAAGAAGAAAGCTAGAAGCTCGCCCAAGAATGCAACAAATCACAGGACCTTCTGAGAAAGCCACACACTACTACAAAATCTACCACTGCCCCTACAGATATAAACAACTGCAAATTTTTATAAAAAGATATCCAATTGGTAGTCAGAAGAAATTATCACAGTTTTCAGGAGTTACAGGAATGAGATTTTTGAAATCCTTTGTCAAGCCAAGAGTTTCCCAAGAGTTGCAACCCAATAGTTGGTGGAGCTCCCTTAACAGATGGGCAAAGCAATCTGTTCACTTGAACTAAAATTTTGTTTTATATGCACCACCCCAACCGAAAAGGTCATCTAATTCATTCATCTCAGCACAGACAGAAAGAAAGCACTCACCTTGCCAGTTGCACTATTGATCAGCTTGGCATGGCAGTCAACAGAACCAGTCAGGATTAGGCTGCCATCCTTATTACTAGCCACACAGGTCAAAGGGCCTTGGTGCCCATCCTGACCTGCAAGGAATTGTTAGTGAGCAAAGATCATCAAACAAAAAATTGAGGATACCTAAACAAGAGCAAGTCCAACTCAACTCAGCACTCTTTCTCTTTCACACTAGCCAATGCCTAGACCTGCAATGCCACATTTTCTTTAGGCAGAAACATTCAATGTACTTTAGCACTGGCTTATACCATTCTACTAAAGCCTAGTTCAGGGGGGTCCAAACCTTGGCCTGGGAGCCAGATGCAACACACAGCAAGAGCTATCTGTCTAGTCCACAGACAAGCCTTGTAATGTATCTAATACATTTATATTTAAATTTACGTAAATTTACTCAAATTTGAAATATAAATTCATTTTTCTAGCCTCCAAAAGTATCAGAAAGATTATGTGGTTTCTTTCTATTCCTTATAATAAAAAACAGCTGCCTCCCACTTTTACCATTTCTTTGATGATGGTACTACGAAACAGATTCTTGAAGCACAGGTCACCCTAGTGCCTACCCCCTTACAAGCTATTTATAATGCCACTTCTGCTTCTTGACTGTAAACCCAAATAGGTGAAGATAGAGGGGAAAAATCTTTTGATACCTTTTAGGACATGCAGTGAGTTTCCTTGCTTCAGATCCCAGATGCGCACTGTCCCATCTTCATAACCAACCACAGCTCTCTTCCCTGTATGGATCATCTTCCCATTAGTCACGCTCTACACCAGACTGACTAGCAGTCAAAAAGCCCTTCCCAACACAAAACTTCTAAACATTCACCAATCCACACCACACAGTGCTACAGAGGATGTGTGTGGAAGGACAAGATGTCTCTTTTTGTTGTCTCAATAGCAATTTTGCAAGCCAACCTCCACATCCCAGTCTCCACTTCTTACCATCAGGAAGGAGACGACCACAAGTTGCTGGGCAGCTTGGTCCTTGGAAGGTCTTGCATTCTCCACTGGGGATCTTCCACATCCAGGAGTTGCCATCAGCAGTGCCAGCCAGGAGAACATGGGCCTGAGGGTGCCATTCCATCCACTGGGGTTGAAATGAAAAGCCAAAGGGAAGAGCAACAGGTTGTGAGAAGCAAAATACTATGAAACTGGCAGTTTCATATATTTTACATATTTTAGAAGTTTTCATATATTCACATATTTCATATATTTCACATATATTTCAGATATTATAAAAGTTTTTGCCATGCAAATACAAACTGCAAGCTCTTCATCAGCTTAATCATAAATATATTGTATTTGCTGTGAAGGATACTTAGCACATTTAAAGAACTTACAGCCCAATCCTATTGCTCCCAAAAGGTACACACTTTATCCAGGGAAGGGAATTATTTCCACTTTCCCCTATTTGACAGGATTCCATAAGACTCTTGACAGGTCTCCTGGGACCTGTCAGCTCATTCGATGGCATGTCCCAGGAGACTGGGATGGGGCAGCCTTGAAAAGAAAGGAATAGGATCTAGTCTGCATCATCACCACTGGACCCATCTCCTCCCTGCCCCCATTCCTCCATGCTCTCCAGCTTCTTTACCAGCAGTGTTCCAGATCATGCAACCATATATGATGCCCGTGCAGCCTGTCTGGCAGTATGACAGAAGCATGCTTTCCATTTGCTTCCATAACAAAAGGGTATTTATGATAGCTGAAAAAACAAGCCTTATCAACAGAGCACTAGCTCCAGTGGCAGGAAGGATGGACATGATTGGTTTGTTTAAAGAGCTCTTGTAGTAATCCTTAGAACACAAAGACACTAATTATCCCATATCGTAGATTTGGGATAGGGCTGACCAAGCCCAGACTGATAGATGAAATTCAGCCAGTTCATCTGGGGACAGCTTATAGATCCACTCTCAGCCATTATATCATGCCCCTGTTAATGGAAGGCCCTCTGAGCTAACTGGAATTGGCTTGAACTGCAGCCCAGGTGCATGATTTGGACACCAAAACATTTCCATGGTATTTTCTGAACAACTGTACAGCTGAGGCATGAGACAGAGGAGGACTGGCAAGACTGCTGAAAGAACAGCTACCATTCAACAACTCATACAACAGTACTTAACCTAAAGGTTGCGATTTACAAAATAAGTCAGTGCAGCAGTTCTCAACCTCCCCACGAGGTTTGAGGACCAATGTATTTGGGAGGGGGAGTGGAGCTGCATGATTCCCAGGTTTGCATTGCTTTGGAGGGAAGCAGGTTTGCTTTGACTTTGGCGCAGGGCTTTCCAAATCCCTGGGATGGTGCTGCAGCCTCTGGGAAGTCTAAGCAAGCCTGTTACCCTCCCCTCCTTCTACTGAGACACCCATTTCATTGTCATATCACAACAAAGCCTTTTGCCTTGAAGTTCATGGGCCCCATTTCTCACCTCCAAGTCAGCCACTTCAAAAGACCAGATTTCCTCTTTGGTGTCCACCCGCCACACTTTGATCAGTCCACTCATGTCACCCGTGGCCACAAATGTGGAGTCATAGCTGAAACCGGCACAAGTAACAGAATCCTTGTGACCTACGTATAATGAAAGGAAAAAGGTCAAACTTTAGTGCTAGAGATATTTATCTGAGATATTTAATTTTAACTCACAAAAATGTAAGTCCTTCCTAGCTCATTACTAATATGGAAATTGCAACTTTGGAGTAGTATAAGTCCAACAAAGATTCAGGAGATGAGGGTAATAACTTTAAGACTATTCTATTACTATCCCTTGCCTCACCTTCACTTCTCCTAGCTAATACCACCAAATCAAATTTGGAGGGGAGGCTGTTCAGCTTTGGGGACGAGAGTGAGTGCAGTGGATGCCCAGTACCCACCAGAAAGCCTCCCCAAAGTGTAGTAGGCAAGCCTGAGTTCTCCACCAACCTTCAGGTTGACAAGCATAGTGTCTTTATAACCAGTGAGCCACACAGTCTCAATTTCCACCTCATCCCTTTCATATAAGAAAGTGATGATTTTTATCCATAGGTCTCTTCATCTGAGGATAATTTGTGATGACTCCAGCTAATTATGTAAATGAATGTGGATATCAGAGTTGTAAATTGTCACTCAACAGTAAGGGTCTTATTGTAGATAACTCACCTGAACATTCAAAGAGGAGCTCGCCATCACTGAGGCGCCACACGAAGGCCTTGTCATCTTCACCACCAGTGACTGCCAGTGTGTTGGTCTTTGGATCAATACTGACACAGAAAACAGATGCTGCACAGAACAAATTGCAGAATTTTAGCAATGGAAAACAGACTTCACACATAAATGGCTTATCTTACTGAAAGCAATCAGAGAGCAGAAATTCAACATAAAACAGATTTTCTACCTCCTCCCCAACTAGTGCTATCTCATGGCTTCTTTTCAGCTGTTTAAAGCCAGGGCAGGCAACAGAGTAATCCCTACCATTGTTTTCAAGCCAGAAACTAAGCACACAGAACTACGTAAGTTATGCACAGACTCTCCCCTTTGATTTAAAAGGACAAAACTTGTACTATAAACTTGGCATGGTATTAACTTGTGCTAAGGAAACCAGATAATTGAGAGGGTGTGTGTGTCCCACCTGTGTGCTTTGAGAATGTAACCTCACTATCATCTTGGGCCTCCATGCCTTCCTCCACACCTTCATCTTCCTCCTCTGTCTTCCAACCAGCTTCCTCTTCATCTAAATCTACATCTTCCATTTCATCTGCCAGGTCATCTGCAGAAAAAAAAGCAAAATGGGAAAATGTCAGATTAGATAGACAGCTTCTCAAAGTTTGTCCTCTGCCATAGCATTTCATTCTCAGTGCTTGTTCTCTGCCAAACTGCTTCACACGGTCTACCTATTAAAGTACCACCAGAAGTAACTGGTAATAACATAATTGCCATTCATTTCTGGGATGGGAAGCCAGATGAGACACAACAGACACTAGGATGGACAGGGGAGGACATTTTAAAGCACAGAAAAGCATGCTTTGGAGCCTTCTACTGCCGTTTGTTGGGTCCCATTTCTGGTCTTGCTGCCAGGTACCCACGAGTACCACCAGGCACCTTAAGCACAACCTTAAGCACCACTGTGCTCATACCACAGGTGGAGAAAACCAAGATAAAGCTCTTTCATTGGTGTAAGCAGTAAGGTGAGGTGGCACCTCACAAGGTGGCACACTCTCCTCCCTCCCCCCCCACCATGAGCACCACCACAGCCAGAACTCCTCACCCACCCCCTCCACCAGGGGGTAGTCACATTCACTGGTCAGCCCACTACCCAGGGCCATGGAGTGGGGAGATCCCCCTTCTGCCCCCCAGGGCCATGGAGTGGGAGGCCCCCCTCTGCCCCCCTCCAGGGCCATGGAGTGGGGAGACCCCCCTCTAGGGCCATGGAGTGGGGAGACCCCCCTTCTGCCCCCCTCCAGGGCCATAGAGTGGGGAGACCCCCCCTCTGCCCCCCTCCAGGGCCATAGAGTGGGGAGACCACCCCTCTGCCCCCCTCCAGGGCCATAGAGTGGGGAGACCACCCCTCTGCCCCCCTCCAGGGCCATAGAGTGGGGAGACTCCCCTCTGCCCCCCTCCAGGGCCATGGAGTGGAGAGACCCCCCCTCTGCCCCCCTCCAGGGCCATGGAGTGGGGAAACCCCCCCTCTGCCCTCCTCCAGGGCCATGGAGTGGGGAGACCCCCCCTCTGCCTCCCTCCAGGGCCATGGAGTGGGAGACCCCCCTCTGCCTCCCTCCAGGGCCATGGAGTGGGAGACCCCCCCTCTGCCCCCCTCCAGGGCCATAGAGTGGGGAGACCACCCCTCTGCCCCCCTCCAGGGCCATAGAGTGGGGAGACCACCCCTCTGCCCCCCTCCAGGGCCATAGAGTGGGGAGACTCCCCTCTGCCCCCCTCCAGGGCCATGGAGTGGAGAGACCCCCCCTCTGCCCCCCTCCAGGGCCATGGAGTGGGGAAACCCCCCCTCTGCCCTCCTCCAGGGCCATGGAGTGGGGAGACACCCCCCTCTGCTCCCCTCCAGGGCCATGGAGTGGGGAGACCCCCCCTCTGCCTCCCTCCAGGGCCATGGAGTGGGAGACCCCCCCTCTGCCTCCCTCCAGGGCCATGGAGTGGGAGACCCCCCTCTGCCCCCCTCCAGGGCCATGGAGTGGGAGACCCCCCTCTGCCCCCCTCCAGGGCCATGGAGTGGGAGACCCCCCTCCAGGGCCATGGAGTGGGGAGACCCCCCTCTGCCCCCCTCCAGGGCCATGGAGTGGGGAGACTCCCCCTCTGCCCCCCTCCAGGGCCATGGAGTGGGGAGACTCCCCCTCTGCCCCCCTCCAGGGCCATGGAGTAGGAGACCCCCCCCTCTGTCCCCCTCCAGGGCCATGGAGTAGGAGACCCCCCTCTGCCCCCCAGGGCCATGGGGTGGGGGACCCCCTCTGTCCCAGTAGGGGAGGTCACACAACCACCACTCCCACCCCAGACCCTTCTGCTCAGTAGTGCCCCCTCCAGTCTCACCAGGCCCAGGAGACTCCAGGTCCACCACCTCCAGAAGCTCTTCTGCGCCCCCCTCCCCATCCCCGCTTGCCAGGAGCAGCACAGACCCCGCTCCCTCCTGCGGTGTCTCCTCCAAGCCTGTCCCATCTCCAGACTCCGCCATGCTGTCCCACCACACTACAGCTTGTTCTGATGGGGAGAAGCCAGTGGGCGCAACAGCCAATCAGCAACGAGAACGAGCAAAATCTGTCCAATCAGCATCGCCGAAACTGCTCCCCTTCCCGCCCATCGAGCGCAAGGCATTTAGGGAATTGTAGTTTTCTTTTCCTATACAACGCAACATGAGCGTTCCTATAATGGCCACCCAGAGTTGCGCGAACGGCATTGTGGGAAATGTAGTTTTTGAAGTGTCTTCCCAAGAAGTCATGTTTCCCAGGGTTGGCACCTTGTCCAACATGGCGGCTGCAATAAAGGGTAAGGGGGTGGGGGTGAGGGGTAGAGGGTCGGGGGGGTTGGGGGGGGACTTGGGGGGAAGAGGCTGGGGTGAGAGGATGGAAGGAGCCCAGATTCAGTCCAAACTGAAGGGAGAACAAAATCTGGATGCAGCTATACCTTTAAGGCAGTGCAGTTGCCTTGCTTTTCTTTCACAGATTGAGGGTGCCTGCCAGCCATTTCACAAGCCCTTTTCACAACAACCCTGTAAGGTAGGCCAGCTGAGAGTGACTTTTAGCTCAAGGTCACCCAGAAAGCCTTGTGTAGGTCATGACAGCCCTTTGTACACTTAACCACTAGAAGGAAAATGAGCTTTATGGGGGCTTACTTCTGAGTAGACATTCATAGGGTGACCAGATGTCATCACACACACACACACACACACACACACACACACTAGAGGACAAGGCCCTCCAAAAATGTGGGACACCCATGAAAAATGTAGGACATGACAAAATAAAAGCTAAAAATTTTTTTGTATATTGTTTTCATAATGCTTTCATGTTGTATATTTCATGTTGTATATTGCTTTTATATTGCTTTCATGAGGTTAATTTAAAACACTATATTTCTTATTATTAAATTTAGAACTGTTGCATACAATTTATTATGTATCATTTATTAATGACAAGGTGGCTGCATGCTGCCTGATCACAAGGAAAAGGAGGACAATGAAGATTTTTTTTTTTCTGCCAGGACACAAGGCTAAAATAAGAGGACACATCCTGGAAAAAAAAACATAAAAGTCACCAAGATTATATATACTTTATTAATTAATGACAAGGTGGCTGCATGTTGCCAGCTCACAAGGAAAAGGAGGACAGTGAAGATTTTTTTCCCCGGGACAAAAGGCTAAAAAAAGAGGACATGGCCTGGGAAAAGAGGACAAGATCACCCTGATTATATATAATTTATTAATTACAAGAATGCTACATGCCACCTGCTCACAAGGAAAAGGAGGACAGTGATTTTTTTGTACACTTAACTGATCCATAAGAGGACATGTCATGGAAAAAGAGGACATCAGGTCACTCTGATTATATATAATTTATTAATTTCAATAAGGTTCCACACTGCCTGCTCACAAGGAAAAGGAGGACAATCAAATATTTTCAGGGCACAATGCTAAAAAAGAGGGCATGTCCTGGGAAAAGAGGTCACCCTGGATACATAGGAGTGGGTTGAAATTAAATCTCATTGAAATTAATAGAGCTCATGATTCTCATTCAGCTCAATTGATGTTTTAATCAGATAAAGTTTGAAGAGATTTGTCCTCTCTAGTGCAGTATTCCTCAACGTTGGTCCCCTGCCCTCCCATTTTGTACTGGAAGTGCAAAATGATATTATTATCATTGATAATGATGATGATGATATTATTGCTAGTTACATCTGGGTTGGGAAGCCACATATGAAACAACAAACACCAGTAAAGAGGCTCAGAATGGACAGGAGGACTTTTTTCAAGTACAGTGGTAACTTGCTTTAAGACCATCTTGAATAAAGAGTGTTTTGTAGTAAGAGCAAAATTTTCTCAGAAATTTTGACTTGATTTAAGAGCACTGACTTGAAAGAAGAGCAGTTCTGAGGAAGTTTAGAACAGCCTTCCATAGCCAGAGAACTCACAGGGCGGGGGGAAGGATCTGGGGGAAGCAGCCTAAGCCAGGTGTTTATGTGGGATCTGCATGTGGCAGTGTGGAAGGTATGACTTTTCAATGTTCAGTGCTCCTCCCCATCAACAGCATGGGAATGTTAAAGCTGCACAAAAAGATTGACTCTATTAGTGAAAGTGAAACTCATCCTACAAAATAAATCTCCTCTCTCTTGTCTCCCTCACACCAGCCATGAAGGTTTTCAAAGGTACAGTGCAGTTCAGGACTGTACAGTATTTTCTTTATTACAGTGTTTTGTATCAGATTACAGTGTTCTGCATTATATGACAGTGTTTAGTAATCATTTTTATATACAGTTAATATTTTTATTGAAATATTTTTGGATGTGGAACCAATCGTCTGGGTTTCCATTATTTCCTATGGGAAAATCTGCTTTGTATTAGAAGTATTTTGAATTACAAGCATGCTCCTGGAACGAATTATGCTCATAAATCAAGGCACCACTTGATGCCTTCCGCTTGTATGTGGAAAAAGCATGCTTTGGAGCTCCAGCTGCCAAGCCAAGTAAATCTCTGATTGCTGTCTGTGTGTTGCATCATTGGCACCAGGTGGCAGGTGTTCAGAGGCTTCAAAAATTTCCATTTACTCCATACTTCTTTATTGGCTACGGGTACAATCTAGAGTAACTACGGGGAGTCCTTGCTCCAGTATATGAACAATTTACTCTGGATTGCAATATGAATTTCCCATAGGTTTTCTCTAGGTGGTGCCGTAACAGGAGCACGTAAGAGACATTACGTGCTACTGTAGTTACTCTGGATTGTAGGGTATGTAAACATTCTGATCCACCTGAAAATCATTTTGTTAATAACTGTTATAAAAGTCTCATTTCACATATGTGATCTCTGAAAATTGTAGGCCTGCTTTCAGCTACTGTGCACCGAACTTCAAGCTTAAAGATTCCCTCCAGAACTTTCCGTAACAATCACTGGGCTTTGAGAGAACAGAATACAAAGCCCCAACTTACTGAACAGATCTATGAAGGTGTGGAATATATACCCCAGAAGAAGGCTAAGAACCCCATGAAGACAGTTGGTATTGCCTGGTGAGCATGACCCCGTCCGCCTATTTTGTGATTTTCCCACTCCAGTGTTTTTTTTCTCATACTTCCCCTCTATGTATCCAGTAAATAGGTGGAGGCAAATGGGAATGGTAACCATGTGACAGCACAATCCAGAGCAACTAATCTGTCCACATAAGAGCCCTTAGGTTGCCCTATCTAACACTAGGTTGGAGCAACTGCAAGATGCTCCAGCCCATTTACTCTGAAGGAGGTTTAGGGCAGAGCAAGGCAAGATAGGGTGCCCTAAGAGAGGTGGACCTGCTCTGCCCTAACTGGGGCAGCCTAAGCAGCTCAGGAGAGGCAAGTTGAGGGCATGTTTAGCATTGCCTAGGGCAGAGCAGTTACTCTGAATCCAGAGCCTGTTTCCAAGGCAGAAATGCCCTCTTCCAGCCCTCAGAGTTATACCACCTCAGGAGCAGGTATAGTAATGAGTAGACCCATAGGGGTCCATGATAAGGCCCGAGTAAGAATGGCAGTGTTGACCAAAAATCTGAGTTCTTGGCCATCCTAGGTGCAACCCCTGCCTCTCAACCTCAGGATATGGAACAAACTACGGCTGCCCACAAACCTCAGGATACAGCAGGCCACTCCAAGAAGCCCCTTGTATTCACTGTAGAATGTACTGGCATCTCATCAGGGACTCCTTATAAGACAGGCACCCAGTGGCGTCACCAGACTGGTGCGGCTGGTGTGGGCTGCATTGGGTGATGCGCTCCGTATGGGGTGATATGCCGGAGGAGTTTGACTGTCCTTTGGCAGGCCCCGGGCGTCAGCACACCCATTCAGGCCTGCTCCAAGGCGGAGCAGCAGCCAGAAGCTGCCACTTGTCTGAGGAGCTGGCCTGAACAGCCATCTGAGATGCACTGCGCAGAAACACACTGAGCATGCCGAACAGCTTCAGAGGAGACTTCCTTAGAGCAGAGAAAGTCCGCGCCTCTGCACAGCCATTCGGCCTCACTCAGGAGGCGGAGCGGCAGCCAACTGGCTTCAGAAAGAGTACTGCACAGGCACCAACTCTGACGCCTGCACAGTCTCCCCCGAAGCCAAAAGGCTTCAGAAAAGTACTGCGCAGGTGTCAGAGATGGTGCCTGCGCAGTACTCTTTCTGAAGCCAGTTGGCTTCAGAAACAACTGCGCAGGCGCCAACTTTGGTGACTGCGCAGTCCAGGTAGGGGGGGGCGCGCATCCCAGGGATGACGCACAGACTTCCACACCAGGTGATGTGCAGAGTCATGTCACCACTGTAGGCACCTCAGCTGTTCCTTGTTCAGTGTGATCTGAGGGGTGTCTCCTCAGGAGCAAGTCTTCCCCTTGTGTCAATTACTTAGCATGCTCTGAAGCAGTTAGGGCAGCCCAGGCTTCCTGACTCTCTGGATTCAGCATAACTTTCTGCTCTGGATACAGAATAGTTAGGAGAGTGCAGTTAGGTCAGAGCAGGCTGAATTTGCTCTGGATTGCAGCCTGAGTGTACACATATATACATAATCTTGCATTCCTCCAGTGAATGGATGGGGTGAGGCCAGCAGCTACAAGCTAATTGGGAAATAGGGTCAGTGGTATGATCTCATTCCTTGCCCCATGTTGACTGAGGTGTGGTTGAGGAGCACGAGGACTCCAGCTCTCTGTCACTTTTAGGAGTCCATTGTTTCAGATAATGGAAGATGAGGGTTTATAGACCAACTTATAAAGTGGAAGAGGGTTGCAGAATATGAGGCAAGGATAATAGGAAGGACTACAGTTGAAGACTAAAGGGCCACATAGCAGATGTGGGGAATAGTCTTGCTTGCTTGCAATCCTGTGACTTTTTTCCTGCTTAGATTCCATGTGTATTATTTTTGTCTTCTCCCAGGGCCATTGGCTTTCCTTCTGGCATCATTCTTTTCCTTCTTACTAAGCGAGAAGTGGACAAGAACCGGTTGAAACAGCTGAAAGTTCGGCAGAAGATGAAAGCGTCCAATGAAGGAGAATATGAAAGAGAACGATACAGGACAGCATCCCTGGAAATGGAGGGACTGGCTGAAACAAAGGCCTAGCCATGGACTGAAAAGTTGCAGTGCAGCTGCCTTTGCCTTTAAGGAACTGCTCTTTCTTTGAATACTCCCTGCCCTGTGGCTACTGATTTCAGCCACTAGCAGATATTCTGATAGACTTTCTGCATAGCAATATATAGCCAAATGGTTTTTTGTGTTGCTTTTGTATGGAGCTAAGCCCAGTCTCATGCAACCGGTGATCCTCTGAATGAGATGTATCCTAGAAAAGAGACAGGGTGAACTAGCAAGAAAATTTCCACTAGGAGGTAGCAGTAATACTCTCTGTGGGTGATAATTAGGAGGGATTATTATAAGCAATGGGACACTAATCATATGAGTATTTTTCCACAGTGATAGCCTCCAGAAGACCAACTCTCCACCTAATTAATCTTTATAGATGATGCAGCATTTTGACCAGTATACTTTAGAATACTGTATAGAGAAAGAATACAACCGTATATCTCTCCAGGAAGTTGTATTTTATCTCTCACTAAGGTTGTGCCATGTTACACCATTCCCACCTTGCAAAATTGGTACAAACAGTACCCATTAAATATTTGAAAAATGAAACCCTGGCCCATTTCAATTGTTTGGAGAGGAATCTAAGCAGGATAATTTTCCAACATAGCTGTAATACTCTGTTTTGAACTGTATACAATCAAGTATACAAAATTCATAAATTTCATTGAAATATATTCATATTCATTTTTCTAAAAATTAATTATAAATTATCTGCTCTTCCTAAAAATATATTAAACCAAATTATGTGCATATCATACAGAGTTAAGAAACTTTATAACTCTAAATATTCTGTAGGTGATTTGAGCAGCTAATGGATTTGCTCCCAGGTGGCCTCTCCAGAAAGGAAAGAAAACTACATAAGTTGATAGGTACAGACTGGTAAAGGAAAAGGTGTCCTTAGCAGCTTGTATTGCTAGTCGTGACTGACTGTAGGGTGCAGTGATCATCCCCATTTCTAAGCTAAAGAGCCAGCTTTGTCCTAAGATGCTTCTGTGGTCATATGGCCAGCATGACTATACGCAGAGGAGTATGGAGTGCTGTTACTTCCCACTGAAGTGGTACCTATTTACCTACTTGCATTGATATGCTTTTGTACTTCTAGACAGTTGTAGGATGAGATAATCTCCTTCAGTTGTTCCTCTATCCCCACTCAATAATCAACTGTATGCAGAGAGCAAATCTGTAAATCAGTGACCAACAGCTTCTTCTCCTCCCCAAACCTTTATTTTCCTCCTTTCCTCCAGCAACTCCCAGAAGCAAGAACACAGAGCTAGAAAAAAACATTGTAGTCTGGAAGAAGGGAAAAAACCGGTTCTGCACAAGTGACTATGTTGGTGTGTTGCTCAAAGTTATGCTAGGGGCGCACATCCCCCTAATAATGCAGAATACCCAGAGCTGACATTTGTTGAATATATTGCTCTCATAACATCTTCCACACAGAGTTCTTTCTGCCAATATACTTGCCAGGAAAATTTTATATTCATTTCACTGTAATGTAACATTTGGCACAGTCATCATACAGTTCTAAGAATTTTCCTAATGGCCACTATAATGTAGCCTTAACAAACATGCTGTGATACGAGGCTGTAAAAGCAACAGGCCTCCATAGCCAATGACATTAAGGGCGCAGTCCTGAGTAACTACGGGGAGTCCTTGCTCTGGTGTAAGAACAATTTGCTCTGGATTGCAAAATGAATTTCCCATCGGTTTTCACTAGGTGGTGCAGTAACTACGGGTACACGTAAAGTCTCTTACGTGCTCCCGTTGTTACTCTGGATTGCAGGGTAAATCAGTGAAAAGCTGATACATTTTAGGCAATCCAAGTAAGGTTAGTTTCCTATACAACAACGTCTGTCCTGAACTGAGAGGCCACAATTCCACACAGTTCATTTCAATTTCATTGAGCATTGGATGAATCATTCACACTGATTAGTTTTCTGGAAACTGTTTGTAAAATTATTATAGGGTCTTTTTAAAGTATCATACGCAAGAGCGAACATCTTTTTCAAAATTGATTGCTACAATGAGCAAATGTTTGTAACCATTGTTGATTCAATAGTCACAAAACATATAACAAACACATTATACATCAAATGCCCTTAGTTGTCCTACAAGATTTGGGAGACTTCCTAGTTAGAGAACCATGACATATGGGGATGTTTATACAATATTATGAGTGGAAGATCAGTCCAGGAGAGGACAAGACTTTCAAAATGGTCCTGATCAGGGAGATTACTAGGGCATTCGAATGGGGACACCCTTGAAGAGGGTGGCAGCATGTGAACTAAATGGCTAAAATCATGGTTTGTAGAAATATTCCCATCATGTTATACACCCTTGAATGTGTAATTTACAGCAGAATGCATTGTCAAACAAACAAGTTTGAAATATATTTATTCTATTAAAATGTATGGCTAAAAAGACGAGTGGAGGTGGGGCAATGGCACATAACTACACCAACTGTTCATATTGTTGCCCCACCCAATGTATGGGGATGACGCGCTGGCCTCCCGCACTGGGTGACACGAACCCTAGTGACACCCCTGTATAGGACTATAGCCTTAGGGCACAATCCAGAGCAACTATGGGAGCATGCAAGAGACATTATGTGTACCTGTAGTTACTGGACCACCTAGTAAAAACCTATGGGAAATTCATATTGCAATCCAGAGTAAATTGTTCTTATTCTGGAGCAAGGACTCCCCATAGTTACTCTGGATTTTACCCTTAATGGGAAGCCATGGTCAGTAGGTCAAGGGAGTTGTGCGTTTAAAAAGTTTGGAAACTAAGGATAAAGTGGGAAAAATAGAAAAGCTACTTCCTGGGAAGAAGGGAAAAATTCTGGTACTAGATACCAGTGTCCAAGTCTTTACTTTCTGCCTAGAATCCACAGAAAGCTAAGGAAGAGATACACTACATCCCCAAAAATCAGGATGGCTGCATACATGTAGTCCTCAGGGTTAATTGCAAATCTTGTATCCCAGCAGCCATTGAGTATAATAAGCAAGAAACTGTAGGAAGTAACAAAAAAGCAATTAATGACATGCTTCAGGAGCTTACTCAATGCTAACCTATTCCTTCCTCAAGGTATATACATTAGTCATGCTGATCTAGGTTCTGGCAAGGTAATTCTTTGTTTGGACCAGTCCTGCCTAATCACGCAACTGAGAGCACAATTCTAACCATGTCTACTCAGAAGTAAGCCCCATTGTGTTCAATAGATCTTTCTCCCAGGAAACTGCTTAGGATTGCAGCCTGAGTCACGTCCATTCAAAATGCTGCTGCTAAGAGAGATTTCATTTAACTTCATATTTATATCCTCTCTATATTCTCATGGCTTCTTAAAAAATGTCCATCTGGATCAGGTCAAATATGTGAAGTTAAGATTGGATTTTGCCAGAATGTGTATATTATATTTGCACTTTATACTGAACTGCATTTTTTATCTGGTTGCCAATTCACTCAGTTTGGAGAAGTCCTTTGGAGCATTTTACAGTCTTTTTAGCTTTTATCTCCTTTTACAGTTGATGTTGTTTGATGAAGATGAGGATATACAGTTGGGTTACAAGTAGTGGTGGGTGTCGGGGTTCTCATAGGTTCTATAGAACCCTTTGCTAATGAGCGCCTGGTTCTGAGAACCTGTTACTAATGGGACATAGAACCTGTTGTTAATTTAGGTTATTAGGACATAGAACCTGTTGTTAATTTATTTGAATCCCACCACTAGTTACAAGTCAATTAAAACACACTGTCCCAAACCCCACTTCTTACTTTCCACCACTGTTTTGTTTCCACCACCAAATTTGTTTTGTTTTGAAATTAAAGTTATTTCCAAAGTTATTTGGGAAAACTTTGTTTCAATTTATTAGAATACATCAAAGGGCTGGTTTGAATAATACTTTCATTGTTCAGCCACCTATATTCATGCCTATCTCATGCCTATGCCTTTGTCTGTTACAGTGCTTCTTGGTTACTTTCCCTAAATGTATAGAGCAATCAATTGTCTAAACAGCCCTTCTATACACACTATTAAACCAAAGTAGGTACACAAGTATGTGTAGAGGGTTTTGAAGAACTATTCCTTCCATACAATTCACAAAAATCAGAAGGAAACAAAACAAAAGTCAAGATGTGATCATCAAGACTGTGCCCATAAGAACTGAAAAGCCTCATCCAAACCAACCCAGTTTAAAAACCAGTGAGAGGTACTTTATGATTGCGGATATAACATTCCAATTTCTTTAGAGAAGCTAAGCATATTAATAACTGTAAGGTATGATCTGATACTTCCCTACTAGATGCTGCTTGTAATTCTTTGTAATCATAATCTCCCTGAAATTAGCACATCTCTATTAGCAATAAGAATAAATTGTACAGTACTTTTAATAGTCCATTTTTGTCAAGGAAGCAAAAAAAGAAATCAAGCAAAAAAAAAAACCTATAAAAAACTATTTCAAAACTACAGGTGAGTCCATATATCTCAAGAAGTTAGATAAAGGCACTCTAGCTTCACTCTAAGAGAGCAAGAGGCACTCTTTCAAGTGGGGCACTCTTATTTAGCAGGGGGGAGAGTAACTGGCCCTACACACCCCAGCAGTGTCTGTTCAAGTGGCTTCTGCTGGCGTTCTTTTTTGCATTTTAGATTGTGAGCCCTTTTGGGACAGGGACCCACTAGCTTTTAATTAGCTATTATTATTTTTCCATTTTCTTTGTAAACCGCTTTGTGAACTTTGTTAGTGGAAAAGCGGTATATAAATACTGTAGATAGATAGATAAAATTCGCCCTCAATAATTCTTATAGTTTGGTCATCCTTTTAGAACAGAATCCTAACCATGTCTACTCAAAAGTAAGCCCCATTGTTTCAGTGGGTCTTACTCCCAGGAAAGTGTCTTTAGGATTGCAGCCTATGTGTCATCTACTTCCTATACTTTCTATTCCTTAGACAAAATGGAAAAGGGATGTCTTTTAAAAAATGAAGTGACCCATTGCTAACCATGTTTTTTGTTCATGGGTAGATCTTCGATTTGCGGAGCGCCACAACTGAGCCCTCTCCACAATAATACTTGGCATTTATACAACACAGTAATGGATTCAAAATGCTGCCTATTATCTCGCTCAATGTGACAGGAAGCATTAATTAACAAGGCCACCAAGAGCTGCAAAAAGCATGTCAAGCCAAAACAACAGCCAGGAAAGAAGAAAAGCAGGATCTAATGAATATTGTGTGTGTGTGTGCGTATGTGTGTGTGCGCGCACAAGATTTAAGTGACTGCCTACCTAAAACCCTCTCGATGTCTTTAGACAGGAAAGCATAATGTGCATTGAAGAGCTCTAAGGTAGCAGGAAGGTTAAGTGGCATGCATTTAGAACAGTTTTCAATCAAATGGAAGCCAATTAACTCCTCAGAAAAAGGAAAATTAAATACAGGGCATTCATCATGCACAGCTTCACTATCAAAACCAAAGTTGGTAGAGTCTTGAACAAAATATGTTTTGTTTTGAGTTGATTTAAGAGCATTGGGAAGAGAATCACATAAATATGCAGGGATCAAATTCAACCTCAAATATACACCGACCAATCACAGTTGAAACCTATGAAAACTCACATCCAGCACAGGAGTCTCCAAACTATGACCAAGAGGGCCACATCTGGACCTCCACAAGATTTTATCTAACCCACAGCAACTTTTACAAAAAAAGACTCAAAAAAACTTATTCATTTAAATACAATTCATTTATAAAACATTTTTTTGCCTACAAAAATGTATAAAATATACACTGCAGTTCTTATACTGAAAAGTTGAGAGATCTCTGTCATAGGAAATATTGTGGCAAATACTGATCCATGTGCCAACCAGAGCTTCCTTCTTCCACTTAGCCAACCACCCCAATAACTTACATATTCGAAGAGCAAGACAATGGCTGTGGTGCAACCTGTTATTGTGAAGCCAATGGCGAAGACACAGAGAAAGCCACCCCAGACTGTCAAATCCACCTGCTGTGAGAATGGCACGTTATGAGAGGTAATGATGTGTTACTGCCTAAATGTTCTGCATCATATTTTATTTCTCAAACAGGTCCGATATAGAACTACTATATCGGTCCCATATAAAAAGGGACTATAGTACATGCTTTTTCAGATGGCTATTTTGGAATGTACGTAGGGAGTTGCATGTTTAAATAATTGCTCCTGTCCATGTAGAGCAGAGGTATCCAAATTTTTTGGTTGGATGGCCACATCATCTCTCTGACACTGTGTCAGGCCTGAAAAATAATTTACATTTCAAATTTGAATACATTTACACTGATTTACATATAAAACTGTATTAGAGACAGATCTGGAGGATTACAAGGCTTGCCCAAGGGCCCTATGGAGAGGTCTTGCTGCAGGCCGCATTGAGGTTTACTATGCGCTGCATCTGCCCTGACCCCTCATGCCAGGATTTGAACACCCCTGATGTAGAGTAAGCATGCAAGTAGAAGGCTCTCCTTTAGTACTTTCACCTTATTCTGGAAGGAGAAGATGGTAGCAGTTATGGTTACAACAGCTGTGATGACCATGGCAAGAATTACTGACTTGGTATACAAGTGTTAAACAAGATAGCGTTGGATTACTTTTTAAATTTTACTACAATAAAGATCAACAGGGAAAAAGATAATATACTTTTCTGATATAGCACATTTTTCTACTTTTTCCACTTCAATTTTGCTACAATGTCAAAAAATGTATGTAATTTTTCAGAAAAAAACCCCAAATAAATGTTTTAACTCTGCTTCAATCTCTTGCAACACTGCTGCCTCCTGTATTTTAAGCATTCGATACGGTCAAATCTTCTGAATCTTTTGCTAAATAAATTTTTGCAAACACAGAGGTTACTCTAAAAGTAGCTGAACTCTAGAATCTGAACATATAGCCCATTTGTATGAGGAAATATGTTGAGAATTTATGGAGATAAAGCACAGAAGAGTCTGCCCCATTGCTTGCTTGTTTTGAAAATGTATACCTGGTGCTTCCCACTTGGAAGGAGGTCAGAGTGGCTAATGATTACATTTAAAATGTAAGCCACATGAATTTAAAGGTTAAAGACATAGTTGTGATCACAGTGTGGTCTGGACAGAGATAGCAGCCCTAACTTTCAGCATCCATGTACCCAGTCACATAAAAATTCTTCAAGCCAGATTCTGGTGATGTTAAGACCAAAGTCAATGGCAACTTTATGGTCAGAGAACTGTGGCTTTCTGAATCTGTAATCCTATGTACCAGGATGTATTATACCATAAAGGAGATCCACCAACGTTCATGGAAATAGTCTTTAATAATGAGGCAATCAGTATAATCAGTATACCTCCTCCCATGGGAGTATATTTCATTAAAATCTCAAGAGTCGACCTCAAGACTATAAAAACAGAATTTCCAGACCTTTAGAATAAGTGCTAGAATTAGCCAAACCTTTAATTACTTTGATCCCTCAGCCATCTATGAAAGATCAGATCATGAGGTTGTCATGGGCAGCTCAATGAAAGTGTCCACATGGTGTATGGTTGTGAAGAAGACCAATACAATGCCTTCTTTATCATTAAAATACAATGCCTTCTGATCATTAAAAATATGATAGAGAATATACCGGTAAGGCCTATATTATTATGGGCAAAATCCATAGCAGTTACGGGTCTACGTCACCCTCTAGTGTTATCTTATGGAAAGTCATCTTAACTGCTCCGGAGCAAGGGGCTTAATTTCACTTTAGGATATAAGCCTATGCTGATTTATGGAGGAAAATTCCATCATAGGTTACAAGTCATAACTGTTTGCAACCTCTTTATTTTAGGACACAGGTCTCCAAATCTCAGCCTGAGACCCAGATGTGGCCTGGGGCGAAACTTCAACTGGCCCTTGGCTAGTCTCTGATCCTCAAAGAGCCTCTGACCCAGCTTGCCCAAACAAAGCTAGAGCTGTGATGGTGGAGTGGGGGAACTGGAGTCCATTTAATTGTGTAATTTATTTCTGTGCAGTGTGTTGGTGCTTGCAGAAATCCTGGGAATCTGAGTTCATTTATTCATTAATCTAGGTTCTATCGCTAATGTACAGTATTTATTTAAATTTTATATTTAAAATTTTTCCCAGCTCTCAACACTGTGCAAGAGTTTTGATGTGGCCCTTTGGCCCAAAAGTTTGGAGATCCCTGTTAGAGGTAGCATATCTGAATTCCAGGTGCAAGAGATAAGCAACATGATATATGCATCTTGTGTCCTGTGTGTTCCCTGGGGAATCTGGTGGACCACTGTTGAAATACAGGAAGCTGGACAAGATAGGCCCTTAGCAATGTCATCACCAGGATAGGGCAGCTGGTGCAGGCCACACTGGATGATGCACCACTAGAGGGTGACGAACCGGAGGAGTTTGACACTCCTTTGACGTGTCCGCGCCTTAGTGCGCCCATTTGGGCCTGCTCTGAGATGGAATAGGGGTCAGGAGTTGCTGTTCCACCTTGGAGCAGGCTCGAATGCCTGGCTGAGGTGCACTGTGCATGTCCAGGCCTCCTGGCTGCTGCTCCACCTTTGGTGTAAGGCCGAATGGCTGTACAGAAGCCTGGACATGCACAGTTCCAGCCTTTGTCCAGCCATTCGAGCCTGTTCCGAAGCGGAGCAGCAGCTTCTGGTTTCCTCTGCTCTAAGGAGGCATTCCTTCGCTCTAAGGAGGAGCAGGCTGCTCCTCCTTATAGCGGAGGAAGTCTCCTCTGAAGCCAGTTGGCTTCAGAGGAGACTGCGCAGGCATCAGAGTTGACTCCTGCAAAGTACTCCAACTTTGGCACCTGTGCAGACACCAGTTCTGGCCAGTACTGCAAAGTACTCTTCTGAGGCCAGAAGAGTACTCCGCAGACACCAACTTTGGCACCTGCACAGTCCCGGGAGGGGTGCACACATCTTGGGGGTGATGTGCTCTCCCCTGTACCGGGTGACTCGCACTGTTGTGATGTGCTCCCCTCTGAACCGGGTGACTCACACTGTTGCGCACTGGCCCTTGGCCTGATCTGGCAAGATACTTACATCTTGGAACTTACTTCCAAGTAGACACATAGATATGTAGTCTTAATGTTTCAAGACAAAACAGTATAATGCCTATTACTTGATCACAAACTTAGGAGACCATTTTATTCAAAAATATACATTTTATTTGCACTTATATGATAGAGCCCTGGAGCGCTGGATTTTCTAATTGGAAGAGCCATCTACTTCTTGGTTAAACATGAGGTGGGGAAAAGCCAAGTAAAAAGGGTGATGATGCATCTCATTAAGATGGTAACACAAGTTGCATTCATGTATCCAATGTTTTTAGAGACAATATGGGACTCACCCACAGAAATAGTTAAACAAATGAATTTTACAGATTACAGTTAATATCTACATTGTATACAACATGTGGCCTCCCATTTGTAGTTCTATCCACTATGAGAATTACCTAGTAGCTGCTATATAAGTGCTAGGTGGCAATGACAAAGCAGCACTTTCAATTCAGAAAAAATATATATGTTCCCCTGAAACTCTGGGGAAAATTACCCTAAGTCCCTGTCATGGGGGACACAAGTCTCCTATTTTCTGCTGCCCACAATCTGTAAGAGGAAGGTGAAAATATAGACTATGTCTGTATAGATCTTGAGAGCACCATAGACGTATTCCTCAGGGCTGATTGTGTGTTTTCTATTGCCCAGCACCAACTGGGTATCATATGCCAGAAACTGTAGGAAGATAGAAGGAAATAGTTTTGTCACTTATTTTGAGATAACAAACAAAGAAATCTTTCTGGCTTTCCTACATAAGCAAACACAAGATATCTTCTGTACAATTCTATACACATTTTTACTCAGATGTTCCACTGCGTTCAATGGGCTGCACTCCTAAGTAAGTGTGCAAAGAATCGATTCTGAGAGCACTAGCCGTCCTGGCCTCCCTGTTGCCCCAGGGCTGTGCCACATCCAAAGCAGAAGTAGTTGTGATGATGTCAATGCATTACCACAACTATTTCCAGTTTTATCATGCTTCTTTGACAGCCTCCATCCTCTCTCTGCCCCCACCCCATTTCTAAAAGAGAAAAGTGGCACAATTCAGAATTGTGCCAATAGTGTCTGCAAGCTGGTAGTCACTATTGTAACAATTCCACACTAATCCCCACTCCTTCATCAACTTTTTAAAAAAGGGAGCTGTGGACAAGGTTTCTTTGCTTTTTTAAAACAAGGATAGAGGGGGATAGAGTAAAAAAGAAGCAAAAAAGTGGGTGATGCTGAGTGGTTGTGTCTGCCACTTTTTGTTTCTTTTTTGTTTCTTTGTCATGGCAGCTGCAGGGCCATGGGGGCACTGCGGCAGGAATAGGTGGTGGCATAGTGCCCCTCAGTGTGTCACTTAGAATCATAGAATCATAGAATTGGAAGGGACCTAGTAGGTCATCTAGTCCACCTGACACCTGACAGCACTTGTCACACTAAACCTCCCAAAGTAATGACAGTGTGCAACAAATACTTTGCACATTTAAAAATGTAATCCTCAACAGGAAAAAGCACACTTTTCTGAACACACATCCACATCATGTTTAAGGCAACCAGAAACCAAGGACCCGCTCTGAATAATATACAACGGCATTTTCAGGTATGCAGTAAGAATTTTTCCTAATTCTTAATTTCCTAATGCAGTAAGAATTTCCTAATTTCCTAATGCAGTAAGAATTTTTCAGTCTAATGAACCAAAATATTTTCATTATGACTTTCCAAGTGTCGTTTAGACTCCTACCACACTTACTTCTACTCAGTATGTTTCAGACAAGGTAACTTTCCTGTCACACTCCCTCATATTCTCCTTGGACTCTCATCCTCCAACATGGAACCCCTTATCTGCTTCTAAGCAGATATTAAATACATCTCAAGTTAAAACTTCCAGTGTAATTAATTAGGATGTGGGATTAATAAATCCACACTTTGCTATCATTTACTGCACTGCAGAAGGAAAACAAAAATGGGGCAATATAGGTCTGTTGCCTGTCTTGCGTTCTTGTGACAAGACAAACAACACATTTAAGTGAGCAGTTCAAGCGCTAGTTTTGAACAACTATGCCAACACTAAGGTCTACTAACCAGGGTGAAGGCAATAGCACCAAGGCCCGCATACAGCATATGAAGCCAGTACACCTGCAAGAAAAGAGAACCTGTGAGTTGTATCTTCACAAGAAGACTATACTGTATATTTGTCGAGCTCTTTATACATGGCACAAATAAGCAGGAGATGACAGCAGATGAACATCACAGAATCAAGATGAATTTAAAGAGATAGGAAATTAAATGTTTCAGAAGGGAAAGTTGGCAGGGTGTTGATGATCTATGAACTGCAGGTGAAAATCAAGACACTTCAAGAAAATCAAGAAGAGGCTAATTTAACAATACTAGAAGAGGATGCATATACATATGCAATGCCCAGATTTAATGACATGCACACTGTTGTAAAAGCCATGAAGAAAGCCTCAAATGTCAATACCAAAGGAGCCACCTGAAACTTTCCTCTATCAATGCTCTGATTGATAAATACTTACATATTTGAAGGCCAGGACAATGGCTGTGATAATGCCAGTCACCATAACGACAATGCCCAGAACACAGAACAAGCCAGTACATGATGTGAAATCCACCTGATAACATGGAATAGAAACATGTCACACGGGAAGATGAAAAGAAGCAAGCTGACCATTTTGTAAAACAGCTCAACATGCTTTGCTTGATCTCTTTTCTCTTTACTGAATGCATGAAAAGGAAAACTATGCAAACTTATTTGCAAGGAAAATATTGTTCTCCAAAAAACTTTAGAGGGTGGGTAGGAAAATGCTGCATTTCTCTTTTTTTAAAAAGTGCTCTCTCTTTGATGACAATGTTATGCCCCAAACAAAAACAATATAGAGAAGCGACGAAACTTGTTTCCTTTCTATATATACCTTTTATATTATTCTGTTAGCTTATGTGCATCCTAAAGACATAGGAGTATTGTTGTCTATCAGCTTTTTTAAATGATCTTTGGAAAAGTACGTCTGGTATTCACAACTATCAACCATTTATTTCCTAACAATATATCCTTTTCAATTGTGGAAGTTCTACTGCAAGGCATCATTGCTCTATGGCCTGGAGGTAAAGGCCCTCTGATAATATGTATCTACTTTAGATTACAGTAATTCTATCACCATGTATGGAGCTGGACTAACTGGTCTTTGATTCTGTGCAGACTTGTTTTAACTCTGCACTTAAATTCTGAAACTTGTATAGATTAATCAGACTAATTACCTACAATCCAGAGTAACTACGGGAGCACGTAAGAGACATTATGTGCACCTGTAGTTACTGCACCACCTAGTGAAAACCTACGGGAAATTCATATTGCAATGCAGAGTAACTTGTTCTTACTCCAGAGCAAGGACTCCCCATAGTTACTCTGGATTGCACCCAGAAATTCTGCTAATCATCAGGAATGGCAGAGAACTATCTATGAATGAAACCTCCCTCTGGACTCACAAAGATTCCAGAGCAGTGATTTTCAACCTTTTTCGTATCATGGCACATTGACAATTGTTAAGGTACCTCATTCTGCTGGCAGGGGATTCAAATCCTCTAATTGTTCTACTAATAAAATACAATCCATGGTACACCAATGTGCCATGGCACAGTGGTTGAAAAGCTCACCTTCCCTTCACCATATCAGAGGGATTATAAAAAGTGTAATCAAGGAACTGGTATATCAAGGAACTTCAGAGATCATGCAGGTGATATCCAACAACACCACATCAGTGTTGTTTCAAGGCATGTTATCCCTGCTAAATGAGCTAAGCAGCACCTACTGAGTGCTGGATCTCTGAATTATTGGGGCATCACCTATCTATATTCATCATAGTGCTCTTTCAGGGGCTAAATGCTAGTGTCTTCCTTATAGAGAAGAAAATGAGCCCATTTGGGACTAGGAACCATATTTTCATGTACATTGCTATGTAAAAAAGCAGGCCTCCATCAGTCTTGAAAGACTATGGTATGTGCTCGGCGCTGCATACACTGCATGTGAAGCATGAAAGCCTGGGTTGGATTGTTATGGAGGGTAGGCTGTTACCCAAGCAGCAAATTCCCCCCTCTCTACGCCACTGAATTAGTCCAATAGAAAGGCAGAGCCAATACGATTGGATCCAGTTGCGTCACAGAGCTGGGCTAAGGACAGGAGCTCACCCTGTCTTGTGGGGCCGACCCAGGTCTCGAACCCTGGCCTGCTGATTAACAGGCACAGCGTCTTAACCACTTGCACCACCCACAGCCCATACACTGCTGTGTGATTTTATATAATAGAATTATATTATATATTATATTTTATATAATAGAATATTTTCAAGAAGAAACCAGAACTCACCTTTGTCTGGAAGCAGAAAATTGTAACTATTATGGCCA
The DNA here is from genome assembly GCA_030015325.1 of Cryptoblepharus egeriae. NCBI lineage: Eukaryota > Metazoa > Chordata > Lepidosauria > Squamata > Scincidae > Cryptoblepharus > Cryptoblepharus egeriae. Next base: position 60,317,519 of record JAREYC010000001.1, on the reverse strand, counting down.
CAATAGCTGTAATTATCATGGAAATGAGAACAGCTTTTGTGCTGTACATGCTGTAAACAAAAAATTTAAATGCTTTAAGTATTTTGCAACAAGGCAGAGAAGCAACACAGGCTTTTCTTTACTTTTCCTGAATCCAGGAAAAGTTATAAACAAACAAAAACCAAATAAATCAAGTACATAACAAAAAAATGAAATTAAGACAATGAACAATAATACACATCCATTCAACACCTTGATTTTAATTCATTGATTTAGAATTAGGGCTGCAATCCTGAGGTGCACTTAAGTCAGGCTATCTGGCACTTGGGCCGACCCAATGGGCAAGCCTAGCTTTCTGCACCAGAAAGCTTGGGCCACTGTAAGTCCACATAGGCTGGCCCAAGACAGATGGATCTGCACCAGCCCAGCAGTGCTGGCCTAGACATCTCAGCAGGAGCATGTTGAGGGCATGTTGTGCATAGCCTAGAACAGCAGTTAGGCCATATCCAGAGCCTGTTTCCAGAGCAGATTTGCTCCTCACAGCCCCTGCGACCTAGGGCACCTCAGGAGCAGGCATAAATCTGAGTTGACCCATAAGGGCCCATGATAAGCCAGAGTAAAAATGGAAGCAAAATTAAAAGTTCTAAGTCTTAAACTGGCCTAAGCACCACTCCTCCCTCTCAATCTCAGGATGTGGCACAACTACAACAGCCCAGTGAACACGCTGCCCTTGTGCTGTTCCCTTTTCAGCAGCAGTTAGGCCAGCCTAGAGGCCACTGAGCCCTAACTCAGGGCTCAGTGTATTTGACCTAACTGTCATCTCAGGATATGGCCTACCTTTGACCATCTTACCTAGGCCATTCTCTCTGGCCTAAGTCAGGATTGCACCCCAAATCTCAACTTTATTTTGAATTTACTTCCAAATAATTATCCTCATGACTGTAGACCAAGTTCTAGCTATACTTACAACACAGCTCTGGACTTAACAGAAATGTGTGCCTTTGGGTTTCTCTAAGAGTGAGCAATAAATATATAGATCTGAGAATGTAAGCTGAGTGCAGGTGCCCTGCTAGAGACTCTTCAACTAAGAAATGATGCCATAGAATATTGTGCAGTGCTTTTATTGTTAGAAGTTTAAGGTAAATTGTATGGTATGGCAAATAAAAATAGGGCCTGCCATTCTTTTTCTGTCCTAGTTAATTGCTGTTGCATTGTAACTGGTGGCCACTCTCACCTTTTCAAAGAGAATCTTAATACATCCCCAGCAAAGCCTTCCAATGGAGTAACATTCAGAATATCAACTTTAATCTCTAGCTTAACTGCTAGAGGGCAAGCAAACAAATATTAAAGAGGTGCATGTATTTCACCTTCAAATATTACCTAGCAATGGTCCCAGTCATGAATCCCATGGCAAGTGTCTAAAAGAAAAATAGGGAAAAGGGTTACAAAAAATCCATCCACCCACTCAATTATTATCTTTTTTTCTATCTACAGTATTTATATACCACTTTTCAACTAAAAATTCACAAAGTGGTTTACAAGAAAATGAAAAAAAATTAATAGCCAATTATTATCTAATGGGTCCCTGTCCCATATCATCACTCTCTATGATATCCTATAGATGTTTACCCAGCTAAGCAGCTTCAACACTTCACCATTTTCAGGCAAGTCTGTAGACCTGATGGAACTGTGGTCTGCTACACTTTCTTTCAGCTGCTCTTGTACTGCTTTCTTATTTATACAATTACAGGAAACAGTGTGACTAGTACTGTAATGAGGGAAAATATCTTAGGATAATTTGCCAAACCATGCAACATGATCTGGAAAGATGGTTGATCTGTTAAGTTCACATGACATAGACTTAACGCAATCAAGCTTTAATTGACTAAGGGTGCAATCCACAGTAACTACGGGGAGTCCTTGCTCCAGTGTAAGAACAATTTGCTCTGGATTTCAATATGAATTTCCCATAGGTTTTCACTAGATAGTGCAGTAACTACGGGTGCACATAATGTCTCTTATGTGCTCCCGTAGTTACTCTGGATTATAGGGTATGTTGTCCAAAGTTTCTATCAGTGCAATCCTATGCATGTCTACTCAGAAGTAAGTCCCTTTGTTTTCAATGAGACTTACTTCCAGGAAAGTGTGGTTAGGATTGCAGCCTATGGGCAAAATCCAGAGCAGTTATGGGTCCACACAGTTACGTCACCCTCTAGTATTATTTTATGGAAAGTCACCTTAACTGCTCTATCGCAAAGGGATTAATTTGACTTTAGGATATGGGCCTATGTCACACTAATTCTATGATTCTAATACTAAAGCCCTTCAGTACTGAACAGCAAATCACTGGGGGAACATAGGAAGAAAAAAAATATTCTCCATAATTGCATATTCCCTTGTGATGTACATTTTGCGGGGATCTAATTTTGGGATCTAATTTTTTTTAATGAGATGGTTTATTTAACATTAACAAGAAGTTTTTACATACAAATAACTTTGGATGGCAGAGGAGAGTATTACAAATCACCAGACACAACATATGACCTTGTAGGTTTTTTTACCCTTTGGAAAGGTGGTGATTTTCTTCAATTTTCATGTAAAGAAGAGTTTTAGTCTCCCCAAAAACATAGCGTCCATCCTAAAATTGTCCACTCCCACAATGTATGCATTATTCCTGACCCAACCCCCACAATGAAGTGTTGACTTACAAAAACAGTCAGAAGAATGAGATTCCATGGAAAACGTCTCCTGGAAAACATTGAAAAGGCAAAATATAAATAAGTAGTTGAACTCCAAGAAGATATGCCATTTTGGTCTAGTGTCTTACAGCAAATCCTCCCAGTTTTTTTCCTCAGACATTTTGCACTTGAAGCAAGATGTCAGATATCCATTAAGTCCAAAACAGTTGAGTGGATACATACATACATACATACATACATACACACACAAACAAACACACTCTCTCTTTTATACATATATATAAAATATATATGTATATTTTATATGTATGTGTGTATTTTATATGTATATGTATATTTATGTATGTATATGTATGTGTGTATATCTTATATGTATATGTATGTGTGTGTGTGTGTGTGTGAGTGAGTGAGTAAGCGAGTGAGCAAGACAGAGATGTATATATTGATATTGAAATTTTAAGTAGAAAAATGGTGCACCATCCAGCTGCTACCTGAAGTGACTGTAGTTGTGTTGCTTCATAGTGAAGCTGGTTGTGATTCTGCTAGCACTCTCCCTCAGTAAAAACAAATTTTCCAGAGTTCACTTTCTAAACTCTAAAGTTCACTAAACTCTATCCCGATTTATCTCCAGGCCTCCTCACCAACAGGTTTCCACATCAGCCAACAAAGTTCTTACCCTTTCATGTACTACTTTAATTCATAAAAGAGATTTTCCTCTCTTCATTCTTGGTCACAAGTTCATTACTGCATAAGGCTGAAATACTAACTTTCAGTTAGGCTGGCATAAGCCCTGTGCTGACTTGGGGGTGTCACAAAAGTGCCATAAGGCACTTCTACTCAGCTCATGGGTTGGTTAGGCAACTGCACAGGCATATTCTGATCTCCCCACACCACCACAGAAAGATATGCTGTGTGAGTTAGGCTGGCCTAAATTTGTTAGGATTGCACCCTAAGTTTTCTTCACCAATATGCACCTGTCTAAATTGGATTCCTTTCCTTTCTACTGTTGTCTTTTATAGTGACAAAAAAATGTAACATGCCATATGAAACGAAACATTTAGTATACTATATATTGTAACTTTCTGACTATCTGCAAAGTGAAAAGACAGAATATTTCTGGAATTGTTTGGAATAATTCACATTTCACATTATCTTGACTATCATCCACTATCCAAATCTCACAGCCAGCAAATCACTCATGTACCAATTGTTCTGGAGGTGAAAAATACACACAATATATACTCACCGTGGGCCCTCGCAACAGACCAACATCAGGTATGTGACCAAGAAGACAGCGCTAGCAGGAGGAAAGAAACAAGAATTATATTTAAATTGTGGCAGGGTTTCATCTCCATGAAGAGATTTCAGATGCACAAAATGCAGGATATGACAATCTCAGGAGTCATGGAACCTGGGAATTTGTCTCTTAGGCTACAATCCAGAGTATCTACGGGATCTTTTACACTGCTGTAGTTCCAGTGCCACCTATGGGAAACGCATAGAGTAATCCAGAGTAAATGCATCTTATGTCTTCCTGTAGTTACTCCTGATTGTAGGATAGCCTGCTATCAAAGCTCTATACTGCTCCCAGCTCTAGAATATTGCATATTTCTGGAGTGCCACTGTGGAAAAATAATTAAGCTGTGAATTAGTTCTGCTTCAGTCCAAATCTCAAACACTCTGTGGCAGTTAAAAAGCACTATACAGTCCTACTTACAGACTTCGGTGAAAATAGTTATTGCAAATTTAAGTATTTTCCAAAGTTAGTAATACAGAAAGTGGTGTTATGTGGGTTTTTTGTTACTGTTTTCACCAACTTTTACCTTTGTATTATTACTACTATTGCTACAGTGTACATCTAACCATATGGGAAGTTACTGCACAATTCTATGAATGTTTTCTTCAATGTCCTATTGAATTGCGTGAGTTTTTTCTGAGTTTAGTGCTTAAAAGTTTGCAGCCCAAGTCTGTAATGTCTGGAGGTGCAATGGAATAATTTTTATAACACATCCGCACCCATGGAGGCAGGAACGTGACAAGACATTACAGGCAGTGATGGCATCAGCTCTGTGTCTTTGGGCAATGGATCTGTTCCTCCCTCAAGACCAGCTCATTGTTTGTTTCACTTCCATTAATCCACTCTCCTTGGTGGATTTTCCAGTACTGGGAGCACACTGAGATGGCTGGCTTGCAGCAGGTTTCAGACCTGGAATTTGGCTTGATGAGCCCTTCAGACATCTATAGGTGCCACAGGTAGATGACCCTGCCAATGAGCCAAGGTTAAACCAGACTTGAGGTTTCTTTTGTGATTACAAATGAACATCACAGGGTAAATGGCCATCTACAGCCATCTAGGGCTGAGACACTGGAGGGCATGGATACAGCTCAAATTGTGTAACATGCTACAAGGAGGGCAACCAGTTCAGAACTGGGTCCACAGTCCCATTGAGCAAAACTGATAGAGAAAAGGAGATACTCACTAAGATGCATAGTATACAGCAACATTCCTCCGCACAAAAGTATTCACAGGTTCACTGATGGAAAAGGGAGAGAGAGAAGATAAATGCAAGATAAGTACTCTATTACACATTAGCTAAAATGGGAAAAACAAAACATCAGCTCTGTTTTGCAGTATAGATTCATTAAACAGAAGCCACTACAAGCTTTTAATCCTTTGCTCTCTGCATCTGAGCAATTATTCCAATTACTGAAACAATTTCAAAAGATTAATAAGATAATGCACTTTTGGACACAACTACCCTAAAGATAGAATATTCAATAAAAGCCTTACAGTCCTTAAAGTCGTCCCAACACCACACAGAAAATGGTTTCCAGTTCACTATCCTCACTCAGTCCACTCCATTAAAGCAAAGCAGTGGAAAGCAGAGGGGATTCAGTTGAGACAGGAGGGACAGGAGCAATCAGGACTGAAACAGAACTGAGATTAGGAAGATGCCTCATTCTATATGAAGCCAATTGTAAGATACTGCAGAAAGAAGCTATGAATATACAAGAAATTCCCACCTCCAAGCTGTTGTCAGCACAGAACTGCAGAGCAACAGCCAACAGAGAGTTAACCAAAACCACTAGCAGATTAAACACAGTTACCAACATACCAATTGTGATAATTAGATCTGCAATTTAGTGGGTTCAATCAGATTACACATAATTTTCGTAGGGCACAATCCAGAATAACTACGGGGAGTCCTTGCTCCGGTGTAAGAACAATTTACTCTGGATTGCAATATGAATTTCCCATAGGTTTTCACCAGATGGTGCAGTAAGTATGGGCGCATGTAATGTCTCTTACGTGCTCCCGTAGTTACTTTGGATTGTAGGGCTTGTGTTATTCCCACTCCTGGCAGGGTCTGCTTTACAAGATGAATGTGATGTGGAGAAATCTGGCTGGTCTATCACAGGTGCTTGTTGCCAGGATGTTGCTTCATGCAGCACCTGGCTCTCGAACCACTGACCTGCCGATCTTCAAATCAACAGGCACAGTACCTTTAAACACAGAGCCACAAGGGGTCCCCTTTCAATCAGATTACATGTATGATGGATAAGACTAAAAATGTACATTTTAAAATTGACTGCAGCAATTAATGGGACAAGCATGCTTTTGGTCCAAATACTTTTAAAAATTGATGAATTGGTCTCTGAATGCTGCAAAAAATACTTACACAAAGGTGAAGATTGCAACAATGCCGACAGTCAGGAGCAACTGCAATGAGATAATGCTGTAGACCTGAAAATGAAGGCATGGTATACCAGTGAGTCTGTCTGTCAGTGGACATTTGCAAATATGTTTTTATACAACAGTGGTTACCAAACTTATTAGCACCAAGATCCAGTTTTAAAAATGATACTCTGTTGGAGTGGTACTCAAGATTTATCACAGTAGATTACCTATGGAGTCATAAAGCCTTATTCTACAACCTTTCAAGCCCAGTGCAAGAAAGGGCTTAGATCCAATCCAATCATGGAACTCCCTAATCAAAACGGAGTTATTGATATAATCCTACATAGCCACTTCTAGCTGTCCTGCTCCACAGCAAACCTGACCCTGACTAGCTGCTACCACATAGGGTTGATTTAGAAAGGGTGAAGGATTGTTGGTGAGTCTCTAGTCTCATATTTATTTTTGGGTGTTGTAAAACAATGAAGGTTAAAGACTACTGATTATACTGAGCTAACAATCTAACAATACCAAACTAGATGAATCAGTGGTCTGACTCAGAGTACTATCATGACTGAGTCCACTTTTATTACATATATTCCCATTATTAAATTTTACTGTCCTGTGAGCATTTGACCCGAAGTGTAGATAGCATTTTCTCCCTGCAGGCACTCTCTTCCTTTGACACTAGTGTGTTGTGCTAGTATATGAGACAGCAGCCCAGTTTCCTCAAGGAAAATCATCTAGAAGAGCAACTATCACAAGACAAACCACACAGCACCAATTCCTCAACGTTACCTTGCGAATAAAAGTGTGCCGAACTTTCTTGTCATCCCAGTCTGCTACATGGAAATCCCCACCAGCTCCTGTACCACCACTGTCGTAGCTGTCAACTGGTAAGAGAAAACACAGTGATGTTGGTCTCCATGGCATTTATGCTAAAGTAGATGATGCCCGTGCTTAGCAATACCTCTAATATCTCCTCTAATATCTCTAATACCTCTAATATCTCTTAGAGGAGATAGACTGGCCCAGGATGGAGAGAATGTATTTCAGAACTTTCCCAATCACCTAGAAGCTGCCAGGTAAAAATTTAGCCAATTCGTTGACAATTTCCCTACTCCTTCCCCAACCCTCCCTCCTGCCACTGAGTCCTGGTTTTTGCCTGCTCTTAGCTACCACTTGTCTTCCATTGAATACATTCTCTTTTTATTCTCTCATGCTTTTCTTTTTGTATTCTCTCAACCAGATTCAATTAAGCCTTGTTACCAAGGTATTATTGACTGGTCACCACTATAACAACTTTAAAAATTTTTTGCTGATGTTCCGCTTGTTGAGATAAGTACGTCTCTTCTGCTTCCTTCATGCAAATGTGGATGACACAGCTTCTATTTACAAATTATAATAGATTACTTCCTATCTGTGTTCACTGTGTCTGCAAAAATCATGGCTTCCCATATATGGATACAATGGAAAACTGCCATTAATCACAAATTGATGTTTCTAATTGCAGCCAAAGTAGGGAGTATGTAAGCATAAGGTCCATTCCCATTATGCATAGATTAATGGCTTCTTGTGAAATTTGAACTGGATATCCAATCCACTCATGATCCCGTTTCCTCTCCTACAAACTTGCACTTAATTTTCACTTAATTGCTCCAACCACAATCTAGATCAGACTTTAGAAATATGGTCAATCTCTGCATTCCTCCTACCTGCTCAACCGAATAGTGACTGAAGACTTGTATTTCTAAAAAGCAGTTTCCATTTCAAGACACCCCTCTTCCAGGTAAGCTTTCTGTCTGCCTTAATGCATCCCTGTTCTTTAACCTTCCTGTAATAGCATTTGGTTTTTCTTGTTCTTGACTATAAGCCCTGGTTGCAATCTCAGAATCTATCCTATCAAGGAAAAAAAAGCCCAGTTTACCAAAGTTCATTGGGACCGTAGGCATTGGAGGAACTGGCTGAGGATACCCCCCTGGATGCATATAACCTCCAGGCTGTGGATACCCACTACCATATGGTGGGGGTTGGGGTGGTGGAGGATATCCACCTCCAGGATATCCACTGGGTGGTGGAGGATAGAGGGGGTTCCGGTCATCGTAGCCTGGGGGAGCACTGGGATGTGACATGATGTTTCAGCAAGGCTCACAGCACCTGGAAGAACAAAGAAGTAAAACCATGTTATTACCCCTGCCCAAATTTCCAGCATCTTGAGCACAACTTGAACTTTTGCACAAGTGCACATCCATTGCATCCTGTTTACATATGGCTAGAAACATTGTTCCACAAACAACCAGCAGGAGGAACCAAAGGGAAGCCAACAGGAGAATAGCCTGGTGTTAACAGAGGCATGGCAAGTTTTCCAAAAAGAGGGTAAGTCTAGTACTACTGCTGCCAACAGAGCAATCTCATGGACAGTAGCTGGAGTAGGATCACTCTCTTCCCAGGAATAAAAAGTACTTAGTTTCCATATGCAGGATTATCTATATATGTAAAAGAGAAAAGTCACTGACTCACTCATCAATGCCCAGCCAAAACCACTGGGCCTAAAAGCATGAAATTTGGGGTGGGTGTTCCTTCCATGACGGAGGGAGTCACTAAGAACTGGTTTTCAGAAATTCCAGTCAGAAGGGGGCGAAAAGGGGTGCAATGCATTTTCCTCCCTATACTTTGCATTGAAGAATCGGTGACTGAGGATTGCTCTGCCCCAACCCCCAGACCTAGAAGCCTGAAATTTGGGGAGAGTGTTCCTTATGTCACATGAACACCCACCAAGAACCAATGTGGTAAAATTTAACCCTAAAGGGGCTGAAAAGGGGTGCAATGTGTTTTTGTCCTATACTTAACATGGAAGACTGACCAACATCCAGCCAATTTGGTGCTCAGTGCCTGGTGCACTGGGGGGATGTTATTCGGAGGGAGGGGTGGCACTGGGGAGGATGCTGCACATGGGGTGTTGCGCATGGGGGTTGTTGCACCTGGGCTGGATGCACATGGGGGGTTGATTTTCTTGCCTTCATGCAGAGTATGAGTTCTTCAGCTTTGCCCCAACAGAACCCATTGGGTACAGAAAATCTGAGCACACATTTGCAAATCTTCATCCATATTGGATGAGTAAGAGCTGAATCCAGGCAATCAAGTAAGGATCCACCCAAGACAACAAAATATGGAGTCACCCAAGAAACTCCTTCCCCTCGTCAGAAGAAGGAAACAGCCCATGTGACAGAGCACCAACACTGGGAAGGAAGAAGAGTCTGAGGGTTTTTTTTTTTTTACTTCCTTTTGCCCTACTCAGAAGTGTGGAAGCAAATGCTAGGGTGCCAAGCACCCTATCTCAGAGGGTGCAGATTCCCACATGCTCCCTCCAGAAAAGTGGTGTTAGACTTCTTGTTCTAAATGCAGCACACCAGCTGCTTCCTCTCTTGGTTTCTCTATCCCTAGAACTGTTTGGCAGGAGGGTCACATCATCTATCTGATACGGTGTTGGGGGGGGCTGGAAAGAGGGGTCTTGCCTAGGGCCACACTGAGACTGGCTGAGGGCTGCATCTGGCTCCTGGGCTGGGGTTTGAAGACAGCTGCCCTACAAGGAAGAAGGGGACAACACAAAGGCAAACATGAGCCTTACTTGCACACTTACAAACACAGCAGAGCTTCCCACTCCATTGCCTTCTCTTCACTGCTATCCCCTCAGCTGCAAGTTCTGTCAAGCCCACTATTTGCTTAGTGGAACAGGGCCAGTGACTCTTGCTTACTTTCCCTGAGAGAGAAGGAACCTGTACACAGTCACCATAGTAGTAATACTTCTGATGTTGCCCATTTGACCAGTTTCTCATAGTCCTAGTCATAGGATGTACAGAGTGAGGTAGTAATGTGCCATTTCAGTCCACAGGGAAGGGGGATCTCTTTTTTGTTTATTTTTAAATAGGACAAATTTGCCACAGATAGAAATCTTGAAAACTCCCTCACATTCTGTGGTGGCTAAACTTTTGGTGCGTTTTATGAGGGGTAAGTATGGAAAAATGTCACGCACCACTGCAGCCCATGCAGACTTTAAAAGAAGGAGAAAGGACAGGTGCTACTGTATAGTGCTGGAAAAACCGAATCCATCCAGAAGATGGAGAGAAGTTCTAGCTCCCATTCTGAGTGAGAGTGAGGAGAAGCACCAAGGAAGCAAGTATCAAAAATATTGAAGAAACCTTAAGCAAATAGGTTTACATTTCAATTCCATCACATGAAGATATGCTTAGAAGAGCAGAATTACCATTCCTAGAAGACCAATGCACAGACCTTTGTGCTGATATCCATGTTGAACCTATTCGGAAACCTAAATTTTACTATCCATTCTTGTAATTTCATGACCCAAGGATCTATATAATCCTAAAGAGATTGAATAGAAGGAATACATTTATTACCAGTCACGTCATCAGACTTATGCGGCTGGTGCAGGCCGCACCAGGTGACGCACTGCGTAGGCGTGATGTGCCGGAGGAGTTTGACACTCCTCTGGCCGGCCCCGGGTGTCAGTGCACCCATCTGGGCCTGCTCCAAGATGGAGCGGCAGTCTCGGCACAAATGGTCAGCTGAGGTGCAATGGGCAGAGGTGCGGACCGCCTCCACTCTAAGGAAGAGCAGGCTGCTCCTCCTTGGAGAGGAGGAAGTCTCCTCTGAAGCCGGTTTGGCTTCAGAAGCGACGGCACAGGTGCCAACTTTGGTGCCTGCACAGTCCCAGAAGGGGGGTGCACATGATTTGGGGGTGATGCGCAGACTCCTGCACTGGGTGATGCGCAGAGTTGGTCGCCATTGTTTATTATTACACACGCAACCAGGCTTATAGCCACATATTTCATGAGCACATGTTAAGGCAAGACATCCAAATTAAATAATTTATATATTAGGAAGCATGCTATTGAGTACCAGTTACTGGGAACTACTGCCTGCAAAACCCTCATTGTGGGCTTCCCAGAAACATCTGGCTGGCGAATGAGAAACAGAATGCTTGACCAGACAGACCTTTGGTCTGATCTGGCAAGAGCTACTCTTATGTTCTTAGCATCACTTGTTTTTGTAACGCAAGCTGCCATGAGAGCGGGACACAAACATTACCCTTCTGTTTTCAACAGACGGTGGCAGCTGGCCAAGATGCTAGAAAAGAAGTGAAGTGGGGTGAGTATATGTAGATGCATATTTTAATGAGCAACCAGGAAAGTACTGTATTGCCTGCATGTTTCTTCTGGAAGTTCCAGAGAGTAAAATAGATCTAGTCCTTTTCTTAAATAATGAAATCTGGAAATGCAGCACGGAAAGGCCTTAAAATGTCTCTGAGGGAACTGATATCTAAAACAAAAGGAAAACATTTTCAAGGCAGCAGATTAAGATGTATCAGCTTGCAGGGAGGCTTAGTGGGGGCAGCAGACCTAGGCAGAATTGCATGTTGTATTTCCTCTGTACATGCAACCTAGCACTAAAATATTTTCAATTGCTTAAAATTGCAGAAGCGTGTAAATGGAATAAAGCAAGAACAATTTTGGCCATCTTCTGCAAATGCCTGCCCTATTAATTGATTAGAATCAGATAATCCAGAGTGGGTACATTTTGCCTTTTAACATATTACATAGACAGCCTGCAGTCTTTATGAATAAGTGACATCTTGACATGTCGGCCACAGAACCTTCAGGATACATTCGAACTGAAAAACACAGATCTTTTCTAAACAAATATTCATTGCTAACAATTAACTGGAAAAATTATATACAGGGTGTTCATAAAGTCTGTGTACACTTTAAAAAATTCATAACTTTTTAAGTATTTGTGCTAAAAAGAATCTGTAAAAAGAATTAGAAAGAAAAGAATCTAGAATTTTTTATTGTTTATTGTAACTTTAAGTTTCTACATGTCCACCATCTTTAGTAATACAAAGGGAAATACGATTTTGCAGTTCTCTAAAAACATTTGCCAATTAAAATTACGAAAAGGTTTGAAATATCAAATAACATTACATAAATTAGATACAATAAGCTTTGTCATATTTTTTACAGATTCTTTTCAGCACCAACACTTAAAAAGTTATGAATTTTTTAAAGTGCACACGAACTTTATGGACACCCTTTATATAAGTACTTAGATTTATGAAACACAAACAAAATACAGTACCTGCTATTGTCTCTAATTCCTAGCTCTTCTACGCTTAAGGCCGATGAGGCCCCTATGGAAATCAGACACACCCAGCAATTCTCATAGAACTGTGCAGCAAAGTGAAACCAATTCCTCCATTTCTCTCACGTGATCAGACCTTCTGGACTGACTGCTTAAAGAAGCAGAACAATAAAACAGAAGCCTTAAGATCAGCTCAGATTTTATTAATTAGGCCCAAATCAGGCCAACCTGGGGCAGTCTTCATTTTTTTTTTTTTTTGGTGGCTATGAGGAAAAGAATCAGGATCCAGAGAGAAATATATATTTCCAGAAGAAGGAATAATGGAAAGTATGTAAGTCAAACAAGATCATAAATGAATTTACCCTTAGGAGAAATGTTTATCTCTGAATGTAGAAATTCAGAGAAATGCTACAAAACGTTTGCAAGCATGTTAAGCTATGACTGAAAGTGTACGTCAATCAAAACACCAAAACAGTGGTAGGGTCCATCCTACAAAATAGGTACTATATTATTTTCTATAGAAAAGCGGACATTTTATACAACAAAGAATGATCTTTTATTTTTAAAAAACAGCGTCTGGCAATCCTAAGTACTCATTAAAACACATGTTTAAGAATCCATTAGGGGACGGCATACCAGTCAGTGCAGATGCTGTGCTGAGAACACATCACCAAGTGTTTATAAGGCAGATGATGACTTAATAAGTAGGGCAAGAATTATAACTAACCTGAAAGCATTATAGACCTTAAGAATGTCTCCTCTAGATGCCAAAGGGGCATACAGGTCCAACCTTGTTATACGTGGATTTTTTATACATGGATTTCACTCAACATAAATGGACACTACAATTCATAGTTTTAAAAATTGCTTTTATTCTGTTGTAAATCAGTAGTCATGCAAGCAATCATTCCATTTTTCAGTCCCTGAATCAAACCCCTGCAAGTATTGAAGCACTATGTTAGGTGCAATAGAGAAAAAATAAACCAGGAACTGGGTCTTTAAACCAATTTTTCCATTGTTTTCTTTATACATGGAGTTTTTTATCCAGGGGAGGTTCCAGAACAGAACAGTGGATAACAAGGGATACCTGTATACCATATACTGTAACCATACCATTCTCTTTTTTCAATGGTAAGCACACTGTTCGAGCAGCTTACGGGAAGGAGCGAGCTAAGATCCAAAATTAATGAACCCCAAAGGAGCAGATGTCCCAAGAGTCAGAAGGAAACATGGATGCAAAAGAGATCAGAAATAAGTCAGTACAAGTTGAAAAATCTCTTCCTGCACTATTGACAGATACAGTTATTGATTCTGAAGGAGGAACAAAATCAGTGTGTTTTGAGATCAAGGTTATGAGGGCGTTACAGACCAATTGTGGGTGAGGCTGGGAGTATACACCCATATCGCCAATTATGCAGAAGAGATGGCTTTTTGTATCATTGCCTAGAAATGTGTGAAATGTACATCCCTTGGGGCAAATCACTGTGCAAGAATCTGACCAATTGTTATGCTGGATCAGTGGGATACAGTGGGCTATTTCCACAGGAAAGTCAAGGAATTCTTTTCTTCTCATTCCCCAGTAATTATTTCCTATAAATCATTGCTTCAGATTGTGCAAAAGGCTGGATTCCAATTCTGGCCTCCTGACCCAAAAAAAGGAAGACTGAGAATGAGTGTGCACACCACACACCCTTCCCCCTAAAATACCTATATGGATAATCATCCACAATACCTGTATTGTCATAAACCTTAATAAATGTGCACCTTACACATTTTGTAAAGGTGTCCCTCAGAAATTGCCCTCCTTGTCATGAATGACTCTAGGTGCCCATCCCCTGTTTCTAGAGCCATTGGACCAACATTGTCTGAAGACGCCTCTGTGGACATGTGGCCTGCATGTGCATGGAACTGTTACCTTTCTGAGGTGGTACCTATTTTTCTACTTTTAATTGCAAGCTTTCAAAAAGCCAGGTTGGCAGGAGCATGGTTAAGGGTGGGAATTTGCTCCGTCTTGCAGTAAACAGGTCTCAAACCACTGACCTGCTGATCTTCAGATTGACAGGCAAAGCACTAACCACTAAACCAACTGCAACTCCTTTGCACCCCTTAGTGGAATATGTACTGCAGCACTTTGTTCACCCTCTCAAGATACCTATATGCACACAATGTTTAACAAAAAAATGTACCCAGGGATGGGTGATTTTTAATGTTTTTTTAAACAAATCAGATGAAACATTCATCAGATGAAAATATTTACATGACTTCCACTTGGTAGAGAACTGCTAAGTGTTTATTAGATGACACACCTCAAGAAAGAATTATAGAGATCGAAAAGGATTTAGGAGAAAGGCTGTGGAACAGCATTTGCTACACATGCAGAAAGTTCCTGTTTCAAATTCTTGACATTATCACGTATGGTAGAGGAAAAGTACTGCTGTCCAAAATTTTGGAGTCAGTGACAACACTGAAGGAAAGGGACCAATGGTCTGAACCGGTACAATACTACTTCTATATACCAGCAGAGGAAAAAACAATAGAATTCTATAACTGTCATTTCTTCCAGTTTGGTGTACTCTGGGGCAATTATTAAATCTAGAAACTAAGCAAAATATCCAAGATTCAAGCTACCAAATACATGTCCATGAAAAATATGCTTTGTGATTTAATACATATGCAGAAATGCCAACCAGTTCACAAAAAGGCATAAAATAAGTGCTACAACTATTAAGTAGTTATTAAGTATTAAATATTAACTATTAAGTATTACAGTTGCAAAGCATGCTGGTGCACCACGCTATTGTGTTGTCTCTTCCTGCAGTTTGCTCTATTCTTGGCTCTTCCCCACCCCTCTGAATTCCCCACCCCTCTGAGTCAGGTCTAAAACATTTGGCAGCTGGAAGCACAGGGAGAGGCTCTGATCTCCTCCTTCGAACAAGCTGCGCACAAAGAAAATGCTCATGAGACAGCAAATATGAAACAGGGCTGCACCAGGAACCAGAGAATGCTGCGCTTGTAAGGCCTCTGTGTCCTTACAAGCTTCTCCTTGGTGAAGACTTGTCCATAATCCTTGCAACACGGCAGACCACCATCACCTGTCACCTTAACAACAACTGCTTACTACGAGGTTCCCGTATGGACTCTGTGAGATACAGGAACTATGGCTGGCTACAGTCACAATCATTTAGGAGCCGCACCAGAGCACATGGCAGAATTTAACATTAAACCTATGGAATTCCCTTTCCCTGAAACTGAGAACTTCTCCTTCCTTGAAGAGTTTTTGGAGGGGCCTTAAGACTTTTTTATTTATAAGAATGTTTGATGCTGTAGGCCGCCATAATGACTTAAGTTTGTTGTTAACTGGGGTATTTCAATGTTTTTATGTTTTATTGTTGTATCTACTCTTATTGCTGTTAACAATTTATTGCTGTTAGCCACCTTGGGTCCCCTTAAGGAGAGAAAAGTGGGATATAAAGAAACAAATAAGCAAGAAAACTGTGGACCAAAATTATCCTTAAGAACATAAGAAGAGCCACCACTGGATCAGGCCAAAGGTCCAACTAGTCCAGCTTCCTGTTTCTCACAGTGACCCACGAGGTGCCTCAGGGAGAATATAAGACACCTGCATCCAGGTGCTTTTGTCTGCTTCTGGCATTTTCAGGTTACCTACATCAACATCTATACTGTATATGGGCACACACATACATACACACCCCTCATGGCTTATAACACGTGATGGTCCTTTCCTCGAGGAAACTGTACACTCCCTTCTAAATTGAGATTAGATTCCATCACTACATGAGACTCTGGCTGAATGAGGCTCTGGCTGCAGTTACAATGGCATTATAACATTAGCCATTTTATTATTTTACTAGCAAAAAAGTGTACCCGCGTTGTGGGAGTAACATTTCCCTATAAGCCATCCCCCCATGGCGCATCAACACCCCCTGCGCAACTTCCCCATGCGCAACCTCCCCCATGCGCAACTTCCCCCCATGCGCAGCATCCTTACCAGTGCAACCTCTTCCTCCGAACAACATCCCCCCAGTGCACCAGGCACAGAGCACCAAATTGGCTGGATGTTAGTCAGTCTCCCATGTTAAGTATAGGACAAAAACACATTGCCCCCTTTTCAGCCCCTGAAGGGTTAAATTTCTCCACAGGGGTTCTTGGTGGGTGTTCAGGTGACAGAAGGATCCCTCCCAGAATTCCATGCTTCAGGCCCAGCAGTTGGGGCGGAATGTTGATGAGTCATCAATTCTCCAATGCAAAGTATAGGGAGGAAAACACGTTGCGCCGCTTTTCACCCCCTTCCGGTTGGAATTTCCAAAAACCGGTTCTTAGTGCACCCCTCGGTCACGGAAGGAACACCCACCCCAAATTTCACGCTTCTAGGCTCAGCAGTTTTGGCAAGGCGGTGATGAGTGAGTGAGTCAGTGAGTGAGTCAGTGACTTTTCTCTTTTATATATATAGATTCATGGATGATCCTTGAAGATCATCTATGCTGAGCTTAGATTAGGGATGTTTTTATATTAGAAGAGCTGAATGCTGAGATTTAAGGATTCTGTCCATGGTCACATAATGTAAAACAATGACATTTAGTAGTGGCCAAGACCTGGGAGGGAAAGTCAAGCATTCTAATATTTGGAAAGCATCATCAGCATCCAAAGTGAAGGTCCATCTATGGCTTGGCTAGATGAATCAGAATACAGGCCACACAAGTACATGTGTATAGCTGTGTGCCAGGGAGACTGTGCAGTGCTACTGTTAAGAAAACAATGCAGGAAATCCCCAGGACAAGCAAACAAGATGCCAGCAGGAAACCCAAATCCAGACTCCTCTGACACACTTAGCTGCAATCATAAGCTCCAATTAGGCCAGACTAAGCCCTGGCATAAGTCCTGTGCTGACCTGGGGGTGTCACAAAAGTGCTGTAAGACACTTTTGCACCACTCCTGGGAGAGGGTTAGGCCAGTGCACAGACATGCATTTGCCTCTCTACATCGCCACAGGAACAGGAAGACCGATGAGTTAGACTGGTCTAGGTTAGGATTGCACCATATCTGACAGTGCCTGGTCTCTGCATTTGCAACTCCAGAGGTGAAGACAGGCATAATGTTTTTAGAGCAGCAGGGCTGCTCTGCAAGTGCCCTCATTACATGCCAATTAAATGTACCCTACATCTTCAGGATCAAGCTTTGGGAGAAAATAAAAGGGTTTTGCAAGTTTGAAGCTGAAGCAAACCATCCCACTCCAGTGAGCTGTTTTCCAGTATAAAATTTATTTATAATTTTATTTATTTTATTACAATGTTTTGTTTATTAAAATTTATTTTAATTTATTTACTCCCACATCAAGCAACAAATGAATCCGTGAGATTATGAAGTACACATGGCACTTGTAAAAATATTTTTTTCATGGTAGAAAGCATCTGAAGCATGCAGGGTTGCAGGACGACTGTGCTAGCATTCAACTCGTTGATGTTGTATATTCATTTATCATTTCATCTGTGAAACTAGGAGCAACTGGGGTTTGTGCTGTGTAATGCACAGTCTTGCATTACACAAACAATAACTTAGAATTTGTATCTGAAACTACAAAATGTTGCACATGCATCATCTTGAAGTACTCGTTACAACTGATGTCATCTTGATGAAAGAGGACAAATGTCTCGATTCTCATTTGCCTTTAGTGAAAGAGGACTGGATCAATGTCAGCACTGGGCTGGAGGAATGTGGTAGCAGACATGGTGTAGAAAACATCCTAGATTCACCATCCATTTGCTCCCCCTCCCATTACCTATCACTGACACATGTTGCACTTGTCACATCATGGTTGGGCACCTGGTGAATATTACAGGAGAGGCAAGAACTCAAACTAGGAAGTCCTAATTCCCAGCTCAATTTCTTAGGGTGCCATCCAGTGGTGAGCAGAGCCTCCCCCAAGATCCGGTTCGCCAGAAGTTGGGGGGAGGGGCGGGGTCAGGGGGTGGGGCTAGAGGAGGATCTGGCCGGAGAAGATGCAGTACGCCCCCAGGGGTTGGCGCGTGCGCAGTGCGTCTCCTCCAGCTGGAGGAGACGTACTGCACATGCGCTGAGGCCGGCACGTGCTCAGTACATCTCCTCCAGTTGGAGGAGACGCGGGGGGAAAAGATGGCGGCCGGCGCGAACCGGTCCACCCTCTTTTCACTTTCCCTGCCACTGGCGGTTCGCCAGCGACAGGAAAATGGGAAGATCCGGTTCGGGCGAGTAGGCCCAAACCGGCATCTGCCCACCCCTGGTGCCATCCTAAGGCCAGCACAACTCATCTGTCTTCCCATTCCTGTAGCGATGTAGGGAGGCCAGTGCATGTCTGTGCACTGGCCTAACCTTCCCCCGAAGTCACTATGTTACACTAGCTGTGTTCAGTTCAAATTATCTGGGTGGGTCCAGCAACCTGCTTGAAACAGTGCAATCTTCCAAAGAGCAGCTTTACTTAGAAAAATTCTTACACAATCAGCACAGCACATGGCTCTTGAATGCTAGACGACAACATACTTCTTCCTAAGGCAAGAAGGAAAAATGAGGAAGGGGGAAGTTCAGAGACTCTGATCAAAAATGGAAGAACTAAGAAGGAAATCCAGCAAAAGGTGTGGGTTATAGCAGGGTTTCTTAACCCCCAGCCCGGGGACCACTAGAGGTCCTTGGCGGCTGCCTGATCGGTCTGTGAGAGGACTCCTCTAAGTGCCTCTTCCCCTCATCAGAGCAGGAGGGCTCTGTCAGAGGACTTCAGTCTCAGAGCCCAATCCTATGCCTGTCTACCCAGAAATAAGTCCCACTGTAGGCAGTGGAGCTTACTCCCAGGAAAGCGCAGACAAGATTGCAGCCTCAGAGTCCAATCCAACACCTGTTACTCAGAAATAAGTCCCATTATAGTCAACGATAGGATATAAGCTCTCCAATAAGAGTGACTAGGATGGCTGTGTGCATTTTCAATCCATCCTGCACTGAAAACGGTTGAAAATCTGAGCAGACATGCATTGAGAAATTGGGTTCTCACCTGCAATCCTATCCACAGTAACCAAGCAATAGCTCTGTTTATGATAATGGGATTGACATCTGGAGGCAGCTGTGCTGTGCTCTAGGTGGGGAAGCCCTCCCTCCAGGTTGCCAGAGGCACAACTCTCCCCCCACCCCTGGGCTGGTCCCTGGAAAAGTTTTCCCCACAGAATGAGTCCCTGGGGCCAAAAAGGTTGAGGACCACTAAGTTATAGCTCTACCCTCTATTCTCCAGTCATCCATGTACTGTATTCTCTTCCCACTCCACCCGCCCCTCTTTTCTAAGTCCTGGGGGAAGGCAGTGGGGACACTGATGGGAATGGAAGTTAATGGCAGTGGAAACTGGACACAATACTACAGAGGTGCCTTCACTACAAAGATTACAGCTGAAGGAAGGCAATTCACAGGGATTGGCATTAACAGGAGTTAGCTATCTTTTATCCATTCTCACTGCCAAGTCCTTCTGTGTCACCACCACTGTCAACACAAAAGTACTACTGTACACTACAAACTCCCTCATTCATCCTTTCTAGGTTACAACTGTTCTCCAAATACAAAGACTTCAACCAGAGATCCAGCCCAGACAAGCACCTTGCAAACCTGGCAGAATAAACCCAAGGAGAAATACCTGAAGTATATAAAGCACTTTTGCACCACTATTGAAGGAGTTAGGCTGCAAACAGATGTACATCAACACTAGTGCATCGGCACCAGCACTAATGCAGCAACCAGGGAAACAGTATTTTGCACTACCGATCATGGGGAGAGCAGACAGGTTTGAAGAGGCAAAGGGGGCACTTTGGGGAAGAGGGAGGGTTGGGAGAGGGCAATCCCAGGACAGGTGGGGAGGGGGAGGCAGGGCCTGGACTCAGCAATATGACAGATCCAAACTCCCAATCCTGAACAGCACAGAGCAGCCTGTGGCTACTTGCATTTACTTGGTTCTATGCCACCTCCAGAGGCAATGCTGATCTGAGTAGACTCATTGGGGCTGCTGCAGTCTTACCCAGGGAAAAGGAAAAGTTTCTTCTTGTTTTGAGGTAATGTGACAGCAGCATTAAGTTTGGCTGGATGCAAAGCATCCTGCTCCTGCCTGTTCCACACAAGTTTGGATCATGCTGTCAATCTCTTTTCTACCGTTATGCAAAGATGGGGACATATTGCCAAGCCTTGCTTCATTTTGGCTCTGTCCCTTACTGTCTCCATTTATGAGAAATCATACACCATTTTGCTTTGCAAGAATTGTGACATCTGCTGCAATCCTAATCATGTCTACTCATAAGTAAGCCCCACTGTATTTAATAGGTCTTACTCCCAGGAAAGTGTCTTTAGGATTGCAGCCATCCTTTCTAATTCATTGCAAAATCATACCTCTCCTACATTGTACATGCAAACATAGGAACACTTTTAAGTACCTGTAGCACCCTGATTCTAACCAGAAAAATATACCACTATCTGAGGATTGTTATTACAGATCACTGAAAGGTTATTAAAGCATGCAAGTTTGGAGAACAGTTTGTTTTTCTGTGGGCAACCTCACACTGCTGCAAAACTAAAAAACACAGAAGGCTCGCACGAGCATTGAGGAAGCACTACACAGAAAATATAGTCCTAAATTGACCAGTGGGAAAAATCTAGCACATCAAGCAAACTTTCCATGAAGTTTTATTGACTTCCTCTTGTTACTACTAAAAAGTTACAGGACACTTAAAGTACACAGTTTGCCCATTTCTAACAGTTCCAACAAAAGTCTTGCGTGGATAGGCTATTATTTTACAGGTGGGAAACTGAGACTGAAAGATTATGACTTTGTCAAAGCTATGCAATATTACATTACATTTCAAACCCATGTTTTCATAGCCCAAATTCAACAGGACTTGTACCCAATTTGTCCACACTATCATATAACACATGACGGTTTATTAAGTTGATATCATATGACCACCATTTTGTGCTTAGCTATAGCATCCCGTCTAATAAGATTTTTAATTTGCTGGAACAAAAATGAAACTAGGGAATCCACCCTTGTTATAGATAATCTGTCCCAGCTCTTAGAAATAAAGGAATCAATTAATCCAGTTTGTAGAAGGTGGGATAAATATTATTTATTGCATTTATATCTTGCCTTTTTCGTACAGAGAGCCCACAAGGCGGCTAACAAAAAAAACATAAATCCATTAACTATATGAATTTTTAGAAAATGTAGTATATTTTGAGTCTTCTAGTTAAGGAGTTAGTCTTGCTTATCTGCATTTCCATGACCTTTCATCCATTGCAAGCTGTAATCCTTTCTAGGTCATGAGCCTCCAGGGTGTCAAGCAAAACCTCCAATTTTCCTTCTCTGCAACGTCACCCTTTCGTTGACTGCTCTGCAATTTTTTTAATCATCTTTAAATTAATATTCCTATTTACACCAAGAAAATACAGTACCAGACATCACAGGTGCCTTTATGCACAATTTGTAATAGAAAGCATAGAGCCCTAAGCATGAATCATGCTAATTTGCTTAGCAACACATCTGCATCTAGACACTATAGAAATCACAGCATGCGCTTATTAACCTGCTTTGTTATCTCTACCTCTTCCCCTCCTCAGTATCACATATACACATTATGCACGTACTGTATATTATGCCAGCGATCTGTGATTTGGAACGGGCCATATCACAGATCCCTCACATTATACAGAGATTACTTCCAACTCAAAATGTAAAAAGTGCCAACGTGGTTCTTTTACTGAAAACAAACTCTCCACTAGTTCCCAAATAGGCATAGTTTTATGGTCTTGACTTTTCTCAGAGCAGATCTTGTTCATACTTTTGAGTTATGGGGTGAGGTTTAAGCTCCCTTCCTAGACTTCAAGCCCTTTTAGGAAAAAAATGGAAACAAACAATGCCTCATACAATGAAAAATGCAGGCCAAGAAGGGCCTCTGAGTTGCATCCTTCTGTTTTTAGCAAGTGGTACCAATGAAGTTAGTGCTGTCACACTGCTCCATTTCTAAAAAGGGAAACATGGTAGTCCAAAGCTACTTAGATGCCAAACATTCTAGTCTGGAATCCCATTTCGCTAAGAGAGATGAATGATATTTATTTAGCATTTCTTTCCTGTCTTCAATATCTTCTTTCCTATTTCCTATGGACCCAGCCCTGGAACAAATGAAGTCATTCATCTGACAGGCTGTAGAAATATAAGGGCAGTTTTGTGCGTGGCTTTGCCTCAACAGTTGGATGCTGCAGTAAGATGTTATCACGTTTTTTCAACCTTCAACTTCCCTTGCCATTTTGTATGTTCCCTTCATACTTACGGTAGTTCTCTTTGCTTGGGGGTATCAAATCTAATCATTTTTGGGTCAAATTAGGAGGATCCAATTAAGGTTGCACATAGACAGTCACCTTATGTTAACAATACCGACAAGTATTGTAAAATACTTTTCGTCAATGAATTATCCAGCCTTTAATCACAGTGTGGATTTCGAGCCAACAGGTCCACCACTGATATGGTATTTTCCCTTAGACAGTTGCAAGAGAAATGCAGGGAACAAAGACAGCCACTTTTTGTAGCCTTCATAGATCTTACAAAGGCTTTTGACTTGGTCAGTAGGGACGGCCTTTTTAAAATCCTCCCCAAGATTGGATGCCCACCTCAGCTCCTCAGCATCATCAGGTCCTTTCACGATGACATGAAGAGCACTGTAGTTTTTGATGGCTTAACATCAGATTCCTTTGACATTCGAAGTGGAGTGAAGCAGGGCTGCGTCCTCGCACCAACTTTATTCGGGATCATTTTTGCTGTCATGTTTAAACAGGCTTTTGGAAATGCAACAGAGGGAATCTATCTCCGGACCAGATCAGATGGAAAACTCTTTAATCTGTCTAGACTGAGAGCAAAGTCCAAAGTCCAGCTGAAATGCTTGCGGGATTTCCTATTCGCTGACGACGCTGCTGTTACTGCTCACTCTGCCGAAGACCTTCAACAACTTTTGGACCGTTTCAGCAAGGCCTGCCAAGACTTTGGACTAACAATCAGCCTGAAGAAAACACAAGTCATGGGACAGGATGTGAATTCGCCCCCTTGTATAACTATCTCTGAACATGTTCTGGAGGTTGTGCATGACTTTGTGTACCTTGGCTGACACTCTCTCTTTAGATACCGAGCTGAATAAACGTATCGGTAAAGCGGCTACCACGTTTTCTAGACTTACAAAGAGAGGATGGCTTAATAAGAAGCTGACGGAACATACAAAGATCCAGGTCTATAGAGCCTGCATCCTGAGCACACTCTTGTACTGCAGCGAGTCTTGGCCCCTTCATGCGCAGCAGGAGAGAAAGCTGAACACATTTCATATGTGCTGTCTCCGACGTATTCTTGGCATCACATAGCATGACAAAATTTCAAATGGTGCAGTCTTGGAACGTGCTGGAATCCCTAGCACGTACACACTTCTGAAACAGCGACGTCTACGCTGGCTTGGACATGTCGTGAGAATGGCCGATGGTCGGATTCCAAAAGACTTCCTATATGGAGAACTAGCGCAGGGAAAGTGCCCTAGAGGGAGACCACAGCTGCGATATAAGGACATCTGCAAGAGGGATCTCAAGGCTATGGGAATGGACATCAACAACTGGGAAACCTTGACCTCTGATCGTTCAGCGTGGAGGCAAAAGACGCAGCATGGCCTTTTTCAGTTCGAAGAGTCACTCATTCAGCAGGCTGAGAAAAAGAGGCAGATCCGGAAACAGCAAAATCTGGGGGCTGGGCAGGGGACTGACTGTATCTGCCCTCAGTGTGGAAGGGATTGCCACTCTCGAATTGGCCAGTTCAGTCATAAAAGACACTGTCTTAGGACCTCCACCTCTGAGCACGATACCATGGTCTTTCGAGACTGAAGGATGCCAATGATAGGGCTCAGCAGTGGTACTACTATTTTGCTCTATGTTATCTGGAGCTATCACCTTGCTATGCACAGCAGTTGCATATGTTCTAGTAACCATTTTTTAACAGTTAATGGCACACCTATCTACAAGAACAGGATACAGTTCCTTTAAGTTATATAAGTGTTTACATATACAATGTCCACAATGAATGCTTCCCAGTTCACTGTCTCAAAATCAATATAGACAAGCAAGATCTGACGCTGGTGCTAACTTAGTAGGTAAAAAACCAACAGTGGGGTTAGCAGGGGTCTGTAGCTTCAAAATTGCTTACTATATAAATAGCGCACCTAATGGGGACACGCACACACACATACACACACAGGCACACATATGGGCATTCACCCTGATGGACTAGCAACAATCTCTTCTCTCACTATGGAAAAAGCAGATAAGATTTGGTTTAATATTAGCCAGCAGGCCAGAATTTGAAGGCAGGAAAAGTATATATTATCTGATAGCAGCCATCTGCAGTGCCTCCCTCTTCTAGAGCAAAAGTGCCAAACCTTTTATGGCAGAGGGGCCTCATCATCACTTTTACCCTACAATCCAGAGTAACTACGGAAGCAAGTAAGAGTCATTACATGTACCTGTAGTTACTGCACCACCTAGTGCAAACCTCTGGGAAATTCATATTGCAAAACAGAGCAAATTGTTCTTACACCGGAGCAAGGACTCCCCATAGTTACTCTGGATTGCACCCTTATTCTTTCTTTTATTTTTCCTGCACAGATGTGAACAGATTGCCAATCCCTCTCCATTTTGGCTCTGGCCCTCATTGCCTCCATTTATGAGAAATAATCACCCCACTTTACTTCCCAGGATCTGTGCCACCTTTCTGACTATGAACACAATCCTAACCATGTCTACTCAAAAGTAAGCCCCATTGTGTTCAATATGTCTTACTCCCAGGAAAGTGTCTTTAGGATTGCAGCCTTTGGCCTTTTTTGCAGGGGAAAAAAGAATTGGAGCACAATCCTAACCTGGTCTACTCAAAAGTAATCCCTATTGTTTTCAATGGGTCTTGCTCCCAGGAAAGTGTCTTTAGGATTGCAGCCATTATCTACATTTAAAATTTGAATAAATTTACATAAATGAGGTTAAGGCGCTGTGCCTGCTAACCAGCAGGCCAGGGTTTGAGACCCGGGTTGGCCCCACTAGACAGGGTGAGCTCCTGTCCTTAGCCCAGCTCTGCGACGCCAGCTGGATCCAATCGTATTGGCTCTGCCTTTCCATTGGACTATTTCAGTGGCGTGGAGAGGGGGGATTTGCTGCTTGGGTAACAGCCTATCCTCCATAACAATCCAACCCAGGCTTTTGTGCTTCGCATGCAGCGTATGCAGCGCCGAGCACGATACCATAGTCTTCCAAGACTGACAGAGGCCTGCACAGAGATGGAACTTGTATGAATAAATGAATTTACAGAAGTTCCTGGGACAGTTAGGAATATGTTTCAAGACTAGTGAGTCTGTTGTTCTTAAAGATGGTGAGTATGAGGGTGGTTCAAAGTGGCAGCAATTGAGGGACGAAGATGGTGGCTGTGGTGGAGGGCTCGCTCTCACAATCTTGCTCAGCCCTTCTACTAGAGAGACAGTACTGTGGTAGATGCTAATCTGCAGCTGATCAACCTGAAAGTCTTGCAACAACTCAAGGCCTAGAGAAGGCCTTACACAAAGCAAAGATGGTTTCTCCTTCACTGCCACTGCTGCTTGCTTCACAAATATGAAACAGCAACTGCTGAGAAAAAACATGGCTCAGCTTGTGTCAGGCACTTGCATGGCTCCAGCATGTTTTTTGAGAGCCAGAGGCTCATTAGAGATGGAGGGCTCCCTGCTAGCTGGTTTAAGGTTTCCTAAGTCCCCCGAAACACAGAGTGGGGTTAGGTACCAGCTCTAGAGCTGTCATTCCCAAAATATTAACAGACACTCCTGTGAGGCTGAAGGATCTGTCACCAAAGAGAAGATCAGTTGCTGCATCTCAGTATGACTGATTTAGAATCATAGAATCCTAGAGTTGGAAGGGACCCAGTGGGTCATCTAGTCCAACACCCTGCCTAATACTTCTGCCTCCTTCCAGTGAAACTGTGTCTGCATTTGGTTTAATTCATCAACTATTTTCATGTACCATAGGAAGTTAATTTATTCCAAGTCAGACCTAGCTCAGTATACTCAGTGCTTCCCCAGCATTTCAGATGAAGGTCTTTTCAGCACTACCTGGCAATGCTAAGGATTAGGTTCAAAGCATCTGCATGCAAAGCATGTACTCAACCACTAATCTACAGGCTTTTCCTCTACAGAAACACAATAGAATTACCTGTCTTCAGAGAAGGCCCTCTGTTACACCTCTTCATGAGTCACAACTGTGTGGATCATCTCCTTCCTATCAACATATGCATACAACAACTTCACTTAAGCAGGGACATAGATGTACTAAAGGGACATAGATCACTTAAGCAAGATCTCCTCTTGGACTGGATAGTGGAATTTACCTGTTGTTGTGGGAGTAAAGTTTCAAGAATATTTGGGGGCCCCAGGCTTGGATGGACACCAGCCAGCACTGGCACCAAGTGGTGGGCACCAGCAGGCAACAGGCACCACTGGGCACCAGAGAGTATCAGGGCTCAGTGGCAGGCAGTATTGATAACCAGGCACCACCATGCAGTGGAGAGCAAGCACCAGTAGGCAGTGGGCACCACTGGGCAGCAAAGACCACCGGGGCAGGATAGATCTGTTTTGGGCACCAGGTATTTTACACTGGGCTCAAACAACTTTGACTCAAGTCCCCAAAATGAGTGATTTTCTTCATTTCTTCTTTGCTGCCACGTTGGAATGTGCGGGCAGAGGAGAAGAAGGAACGGAAGGGCTTAGGTCAGCAGCTTGTTCTAATAATTGCTGCCTGACTGGTGGGATGTAGAGGAAGGACAGTTAGGAGAATGGAAAGGGAACCATTAACCATTGTGTTAAATGGGTCTTACTCCCAGGAAAATGTCTTTAGGATTGCAGCTTAAGTAAAATGAATGTTGTGGCACTGGAGGGAGAGGAAAATCAAGGTTGCAGCCTTATCCTGTCCTGCAAGACTCCTGTATATACAATCCCTATATACAATCCCTGTATATACAATTCCGAGTACTGTACTAAGTTTTCCTTTGCTAAATGGCAAAAGTGGGAGGTAATGGCCACATTCACTGCTGATTCTAGATTCTCCCCCTCTCTCAACCAACTGTTATTTAGCAAAGACTGAATGACTAAGCCAATAGTTCTCAATCTGAGGGTTGGGACCCACAGGTGGGTTATGAGCCAGTTTCAGGTGGATCCCCATTCATTTCACTATTTTTTTTAATATACTAGACTTAATGCTACCATGGTACGAGGCTGCCTTTGGGGAAATGTTACAGATATGTATTTTAAGAGGCGACTATATATATACTTTTAACAATTATAGTCAGAGGGGATTAGTGTTGATATAATCAGGATTGTTAAAAACTTTCCTGCTTGATTATGTCATTTCTGGCCATAACATCACTTTCAAGATAATGAAATTACTTCTGGTGGGCCCTAACAGATATTCATTCTAAGAAGTGGGTACTAGTGTTAAAAGTTTGAAAAACACTGAACTAAGTACATTAGGGCTAAAAACATGTTTCAAGTGCAGTGGTACCTCGCGTAACAAATTTAATTCGTTCCAGAAGCATGTTTGTTACGTGAAACCTTCTTTATGTGAAGTGGATTTTCCCATAGGAAATAATGAAAACTCAGACGATTGTTTCCACAACCCCAAAAATATTCATATAAAAATATTAACTGGATGCAAAAATGATGACAAAACACTGGAATTGAATTCAGAACATGCATTCAATGTGCATGACCCTACGAAGTCTACTTAGGCTGCAATCCTAAAGACACTTTCCTGGGAGTAAGCCCTATTTAATACATGGAGAAAGCCCATGTACATGGGAGTTGAACATTTAAACATTTAACATGGGGGTTAAATATGGGAGTAAGCCCCATTTAACATGGTTAGGAGGATGCAAAGACTCTTCTGTAGTCAAAGACACTTTCCACGTGTCTCCCCACTTTCTCCTTCTTTTCATCCTGAGCCTCTCTCTCTCCCCTGCTCCCTTCTGGCTAGTCCTGAACTGCTTCCCTCTTCTCCACTGCTCTTCTCTCCCTCTGCCCAGCGGACACCTGGTCACAGGAGGAACAGCACGGAAGTGTTGCTTTTGCTATGGGCAGGAACGCTAGGCAGCCCTGTCACTTTTTAAAAGGGCTCCCAGCCAGCACGTCTGCTCCAACTGCCAACGAGTTTGTTTGTTACGTGAAGCACAGTTTGTTACATGAAGCAGAATCCTAGAGAAATTTTTGTTCGTTACATGAAACATACTTTACGTGAGGCGTTTGTTACGTGAGGCGCCACTGTACTATGAAACGTGGTCCTTAAGCAAACTGAATAAATTGAATGCTTTAATGCAAAGGTCCTCAACCCCTGGTCTGCAGCCCAGTGCCAAAACATGGTGCCGTGCTGGTTGTGCCACACTAGGACTAGAGGCTGGAGCCTTGTTGCCGCCAGTCACTCTGGGCAAGGAACAAAGTAGGTATGTGCAGCCAGACTCACTCATTAACCACCCTAGACTTATCTTGAAATGAAAGAAACCCAATTTCAGAGGCTCAGTAAGTTCATTTCTGAAATCCACCTTTGCAGATGAATCAACATTGTTGAAAGGAAGAGTTTGAAGAAATAAGGATCAGGTTTAATATAAGAATTGCATTAGCAACAGACCACAGAAGAAATTAAACATATATCACTCAAACCAAAATGTCAGACTCTGTGTTTAAAGAATGAAGAAGATCTTGTTTCTTTTTTCAGTCCTGGGGCTAATGGTTTGATCTCTCCCTGCTTAGGAGAGATGAGTTTTTTAAAGCACACACTTTAGTTCTCCAACAGGCCAGGATGCTTGGCTAGCCCAAGTGGAAAAGGTTGTGGAGCTGGGCATGACTTAAATAAGGCCCCTTCAAAACAGATTTTGGAAACCACACACACAGCATGCAGTGTGGCTGCCCTGGAAACTGGAACAGTGAAGAGGATTCAACTATCCATTTCTAAGTTTTCCAGAGTGGGAAGGGGGTTAGCAATCTTGCATCTCAGCAAATCAGTACAGTGCCCGAGTGCCTACCACTCATCTGATTTGGATGAACAAAGATGTCAATTGAGGAGAAGGAATTCCTAGCACATAGCCAAGCTGGAGCAAATCAGAATGGAAAAATCAAGTCATGTTTGCTCACTTGTTTCTTTCCTTTCTCAGGCTCCTAAAGTTGTCGTGTATGGAGAGTGCAGATCCAACGCCAGGGAAGCCGCCACTGAAAGGCATTCAAAAAACTTCACACCACAGCAAATCTCCCCATTCCTTCAATGCAGTTCATGGAGACTGGCCTGCTCTGAATATCTCCCAACTGTTCCCCACCCCTTCAGTGCTACTCTTGCTTCAAACTGACAGTGAATACTAATGAGGATTTACTAATTCTTTTATTCTGATACTGTATCTTTTGATCTGATAAAAAGTCTCACACATTTATTAGATTGCAAATTTTCATACTGACTTCTGTACGTTTAACAGTCCTGGAGTTCCCTGCCCCCATTAGCAGGTGATAAAGATCTTCTCTGCTTGAAAAGCTTTACCAGTTCACCTGCTGATTCCTCCAGATCAAACTGCTGTTAGGCACAAAGGCAGCCCAGGTCAGGATTTTTTTCCCCTAGTTGTTTGTCCTGTTCCCAGAACTGCCAAGGATGACAGCATTTTAAATTGCGCTTTTAAATGGGTTCAGAGTTGCATTGGATTTAAATTCTAAACTCCTGAACAGAACATGCCACTCACTGAGCCCACAGTACAGTAGTGGGTTAAAATTTATAGAAAATAATCCAGTGTGTGATGGACTGAAAAAGGATCTAGACTAGTGTTTCTCAAAACATAGGGCTCAATGCCCCATGGCAGGACCCTGGACTTGGCAGGATCCCTAGACCTGCCACCCAGCAGTGAGACCAGGAACAATCCAATAAACAGGGATAGGAAAATGACACAGAGCTACAAAGCATGCTATTCTGTGCTCAAAACAGCCATCCTGAACCTCTTACTGGTGTTTGTTATGTCACATCTGGCCTCCCAACACAGAAATAACCAGTGATGCTATCATTGCTACTTCAAATAGGGGGACTATGTGGAGTAGTATGGCAGATTAATCTTGAGAAACAGATAAACAGGCAGATTAACCCTGATATAGCTAATCTGCATATTTACTAAGCTATACTTTGAACTGAATAATCAGTTTAAATGAAACCAGTTAACAAAGTGAGTCATCATTTTCTGCTTTCGTTGGACAGCCTGACAAGTGGACAATATACTGTATATTTAAATTTTTTGTATTGTGTAATCTGTGGAATTCCTTGCGACAAGATGTGGTGATGTCACCTGACCTAAATGCTTTTAAAAGAGAATTGGCCAGGTTTATGAAGCAAAGATCCATCATGGGTCACAAGTCACAATGACTATATGCAACCTCTGGGTTTTATCAGTTGTCTCATCTGACTGCTAGAAGCAAGGCAGTGGCACCATGTTTCATGTTGTCTTGAGTGCTCCTTGATGCATCTGGTGGGCCACTATGAGTGGTAGAAGACTGGATCAGACAGACCCTTGGCCTTATTTAGCAGGGTTTTTCCCTAAGTTGTTCTCTAGGTTTAGCATTGTCATAATGGTTATTATACATCAAACCAGGTTTGACAGCAAAGTCCAGTTAAAAGCCTAGAAAAAAAATTCCAATGCAGGTCACATACAGAAGAGTGGTGGTCCTTAAAATGAAATAGTGACAGTGTGGGGAGGGGAATCCACTGATCTGAGGACAAGGAGCAAGAAACAACAAAACTAGGGGGCCAAGGAGAGCAAGGGAACGTGGAGGTGGCAAGTGACACAGAGCTTGGGCCTGCACAGACATGGGAGGGGCCCAAGCAACCTTGAATGCCATCATGTGGCAAGACCAAAGCATGATCACATCAGCAAAGCCGCGTCAAGCTCACCCCACCCATTACATAGTTTTGTTTTTGCAAAATGTCCCTCATAAAAGTTCTGGCAAATTTCCTCCATTCTTTCATGAGCGACACTTTCTGCCAACTCCTCATCTCTTGTCTCTAAAGGAACATATAGACATAGACAGGGAATATTTTAACTCCTCTTTTCCTTCCTTCCTCATATTATAGAACTGGATTGTCCCTTATTGCCCTGCATCAGCCAGACTCTCCCTTCCCTTTTCTCATGTACAGGCAATCCAACTACCACATCCATCATCAACGAAGCTCAGAGAACCAAAACTGGTGGTGAGGAGATCCCAGCTAACCCAAAGGCATCTGCCTGTGTCTGGGACTGCCATTTCTAGACAACAGCCATCAAGCCACATCATTTTCTCCACCCATGTTAATACCTGTAGATCTTTCAGCCAAGTTGCTACCTTGATTAAATTGATACTGAACTGGGAATTGCCTCCGAACTTTCAATAATTTGGCTAAATCCTGGAATACATGAAACAGTGAGTGCTTCTGAACATATGATCTCACCACAAGTAACCAATCTATTCCCCTTTACCAATGAAATGATCCAATGATCTGAACAGATTTATGAACGGCAAGCAAGTTTGAGCTCTCAAACCTCTCTTAGATAT
Source organism: Cryptoblepharus egeriae (assembly GCA_030015325.1). Taxonomy (NCBI): domain Eukaryota; kingdom Metazoa; phylum Chordata; class Lepidosauria; order Squamata; family Scincidae; genus Cryptoblepharus; species Cryptoblepharus egeriae. The sequence continues at coordinate 60,285,342 of JAREYC010000001.1, read as the reverse complement.
TCACTCAGCTACTAAGCTATTAATACAGCGCAAGGACAGCACTGGGCTTTGCTCCAACTGTTGAGGGTACGGATTGCCTCTGGAATAGACTGGGATTGAAAAGCCATTTCTGCCCAACTTTGCATATATAGGGGATCAAATATGTACATTTGTGGGCTATTGAGCAAACAACGGGATCAATGTGTACATGTATGACTGCGAAAATGTGTACAATGTGTACAATAGATCAATGTGTACATCTTTGGGCTGGGCAAAAAGGGGTTAACAAATTCCAACCCAGTTAACATTAACAGGATCCAACAATTAACAAGATCCAACCCAAGGCAAACTCTTCAAGTTGCCCCCCAAACCCCACAAAGTCAGGGTGACTATATTTCGTAAATGAAAAAAGGACACCCTTGTCCAAAATGTAGGACACCCAAGAAAAATATAGGATGTGACAAAATGAAAGCTGAAAACACTAATGTATAGTGCTTTCATGAGCTTAACTTAAACACCATGTTACTTATTATTAAATTTAAAACTATTATATGTAATTTTAAAAATTTTTATTGCTTGTTGTTAGTCACCTTGAGAAAATCTTGTCAAAGAAAGGTGGTGTATGTAACTGTTATATAAATAAATAACATATAATATGTTAATTACAAGAATTCAACAAGTTGCCTGCTTGCAAGGAAAAAGAGGACAATGAAGATTTTTGACAGGACCCAAAGCCAGAAAAAGAGGACTCGTCCTGGGAAAAGAGGATAAATGGTCACTGGATGAAGGCTGCAACCCTGCACATACTTTACTGGGAGTCAGTTCCACTGAACTCAGTGGGAGTTACTTCTGGGTAGACACACACATAGGATTGGGCTGGAGGTTTGAATCCCAGACGATTAAATTTCCAACCTGTAGGATCTACTAGCTGTACAGATTCCTGCTTACCACCGACCCACCTGAATGCCCAAGTTGTCCTTGCCCTGAACTTTTGGCTGAGTAGCAACTAACAGGATGCTCACCTGAGTGCTGGTGCCTGGCTTGGTCCGCTGCCTTTGTGAACAACAACTCCCCCTCGGTGCTCCTGGCTCCAGCTCCTCCGAGTAAGTTCACAACACTCCTTCTCATCCAGCCCTCGAAAACTGTGGGCGGGCAGATCCGAGAAAGCAGGGAGTAGGCACCGCAGGACCTCTCCCACTGGCTCCAAAGTCATGCAACTCTGAGCATCCTATGAGTAGAGGGCGCCCCCCACAGGCGACATCAGGCACTGCCCAAGGAGAGTCGCATTGGAATCTTTTAACAGCGTTTCCCAAACTGTGGGTCGCCAGCCCATTTCTGGTGGGTCCCCGTTCACTTCAATATTGATTTCAATATTTTATTCTTAATGTATTTGGGGAAATGTTGCAGATCTGGTCTTTTCAACAAGCTACTATGTATATGCTGTTAATGATCAGGGTGACCATATGGCATAACCAAAAAAAGGAGGACAAATTTAGGAGACCCAAGAAAAATGTAGGACTTGACAAAATAAAAACTAAGAACACTCATATACATTGCTTGCATGTGCCTAATATAAACACTATATTACTTATTATTAAATTTAAATAGTTTATCACATGTAATTTATTTATTACAGGGAAACCAACCACTCACAAAGAAAACTAAAAACACTCAGATATGTTGCTTATGTTTGCTTAATTTAAACACAAGTACAAGCTTATGCCTGTCTACTCAGAAGTAAGTCCCATTATAATCAGTGGGGCTTACTCCTAGGAAACTGTGTATAGGTCTGCAGCCTACATTACTTATTATTAAATTTAAAACTATTACATATGGGTTTATCACATATAATGTATTGATTACAAGTAAGCTACATGCTGCCCACTCACAAGGAAAAGAAGGGAATTTTTCTTTCCCGAAAACAAGGCAAAAATCCAGGACATGTCCTGGAAAAAGAGGACATATGGTCACCCAGGTTAATGATAGTAAATGGGTAAGTGTTGGTAGACTTACAGCCTAGGATGATGTCACTTCTGGAAATGACATCATTTGTGATGGGGTCCTGACAGATTCTCATTCTAAAAAGTGGGTTCCAGTGCTATAAGTTTGAGAAACACAGCTTTACAGTATGTTGTTAGCGGTGAAATAAAGTATCAGATCCCACCTTTACCTCTGGACAGGCAGCCCAATTCAAGCACACGCATCAGAGGTTATGGAAAATGTGTTATGTGTCATCTATATCTACTTCCTTACTTTATCCAGTGACAGCTATTAGTGAGAGAGAGAGAGAATAAAACTATGGGGTTCAGGATAGTGGCGTCACACTAGGATTTCAGCACAATCCTAACCATGTCTACTCAAAAGTAAGCCCCATTGTGTTCAATGGGCTTTACTCCCAGGAAAGTGTCTTTAGGATTGCAGCCTTTGTGTCACCTTGTAACAGACGCTAGCAAGTCACCACTATGATGGATCTCCTTCTATGCAGTGGCTGCTGCATGTGGTGATGTACTTTTGCTCTGCTCCACTGGTTTGTTTGTTTTGGCCGCAACATTTGATTGGATAGAGATATTTCAACCCAATCTGTTTCATTGCATTCTGCATGAAGTTATGATTAATTAATATATTACATGATGGTATTATTTTAAAGTATCATGGTTTTAAAACCTTTGGCCAGTAGAGGTGTCACACCTCTCTCCCCTGTGCACACCTCCTGGTGCAGCCTGCACTCCCCCAGTGACACCACTGGGTACAGATAGCACCCAACCTTTGCTACCTGCTCCTAATGAATAAATTCTGTAGTATCAAAAATTTAAAATGTGGCTAACATAACCAAAATCCATTTAAAATTAGTCAGTAATTTTAAAAGAATACCCCAAATTGCATATGAAGAATAATCCTATAAGAGAAACAATGAAATAATCATTAATCATCAGTTAATCAAAATAATCATTTCTATGCCACAACAGCGCACTGGGAGGACAGCAAAGCAATTCCAAGAAACCCTAAGCAAGTTCAATGCAATATAGCTGCCGTAGCTGTTCTCCTCTTGCTTGTACTTGGTATGTCCAGCTGTGTCTACAGGGCAGCCACAGACAGGCAGCTCAAGGCCTGGACATGCTGCAGCAAGAATTGCGCATGTGCAGCAGCAGCAGCAGCAGGTGACTCAGGGCCAGGTGCTTGTCCAGTGTGCAGAGTCAGTAGACCTGGGGACTGCGCTAGAGATGATTGCTGTGGCTGTGGATGCATGAGAGATGGTTGCTTCACCAGATATGCATGCCAAATCTGATATGCATGCCAAATAATTCTCAAGGGCCTTTGCTGCCAATTTAGGCAAAGTCAGGGTGACCATATGTCCTCTTTTTTCAGTACATGACCTCTTTTTTTAGCCTTGTGTTCTTGAACAAAATCATCATTGTCCTACTTTTCCTGCTGAGCAGGCAGCATATAGCCTACTTGTCATTCATAAATTCTATGGAATTATATATAATCATTTAAAATTGAATAATAAGTAATATAGTGTTTAAATTAACCACATGAAAGCAATATGAAAGAGTGGTTTTAGCTTTGGTTTTATCGTGTCCTCATTTTTCTTGGAAGTCTTACATTTTGTGAGGCCTTGTCCTCTCTTTTGGTGATGATATATGGTCACCCTGGGCAAAGTGATTTCTTGTGAAACGATGACCTAAGAAGACACTTTGATGGGAACAGACCATTCATCATGATGGAGCCAGCCCTGGCAGGATAGAAGGGCCCACCTGGCGAACAGGAACAGCAACAAACCCACCAGTGCCTTGTTCTCTTGCAATGGTGTCTCCACAATGAGTGGAGTGGTTGGTACTGGTATTCCTCTCAGTTGATATCCATTGGGCAGAAGGCCTTCAGTGGCATTGCAGACAATACATAGTATGATAGATGTGGGATATGGTCCAGCAAAAATAAAAATAAAAAATCCACATAGGATTTGGATGGGAATTTGTCTGTGAAATACATGGAGGTGCTGCGTGGAATTGACTAGGATCCTTTAGTATACACTATATAACACACACACACACACACACACACACACACACACACACACCACAGCACCTCCTTCCTGTGTTGTGTTTACAAGGGAAGGGGTGCCATGGATAGTGGTCATCTCCATGGCTAAATATGGGCCAAAGAGCACCGCTCCCATGAGTCAAGTGTTTATAGTGCGTCCAATGGACATACCAGCAGCAACTGGGGGAGACCTTCAGGAGGCTTTAACTGGCCTATCAGTCATGCCTCTTCTTGTGTTTGTATCGATGAACAAGAAGTCTATAAAAATATGAGTAAACTGAGTCAGGCAATGTATCTAGTTAACCACCTTAAGTAAGTTAATCCCTTGCAGGTTGCCCTGCTAGCCATGACTGACCATAGGGTGTGGTGCTCTTCTCCCTTTCTGTGGCTGAAGAACCAGTATTGTCTGAAGATGTCTTCGTGGTCATGTGCCCAGCATGGCGCACGGTACGCTGCTTACCTTCCCACCGAAGTGGTCCCTATTTATCTACTTGCATTTGCATGCTTTTGGATGGCTAGGTTGACAGAAGCTGGGCTAAGGACAGGAGCTCATCCCATCCTGAGGTACTTCCGACTTGAACGGCTGACCTGCTGATCAGAATTCTGGTCAAGAGGTTTTTGAAGGGGTAGTTTCAAGAATTTCAAAAGGGACTTTTCATTAACAGGAAAGAGAAGGCTTAGTTTCCCGCTTCCTCGAAGGACTGCTGACTCATTCCGCTTGATTTATTTCCAAGGTGACAAAGCTGGAGAACCTCCACGGGGTGGCACCCTTTCCTTGCCAATGTCTTACAGAAGGAAAACCTTGGTTCAGCTTCAGCACAATTTGAGTTCATTGGTCCCTTGAGAGGCGATAAATGTGCTAGTCTTCTTATACAGTCTACCGGTATATAAAAGAGAAAAGTCACTGACTGACTCACTCATTGACTCACTGACTCATCAACACCCAGCCAAAACTGCTGGGCCTAGAAGCATGAAATTTGGGGTGAGTCATTTGGGGTGATTGATGAACATGGGGGTTCCGTGACCGAGGGGCACACTAAGAACTGGTATTCGGAAATTCCAACCAGAAGGGGGTAAAAAGGGGCGCAATGCATTTTCCTCCCCATACTTTGCATTGAAGAATCGGAGACTGAGGGTTGCTCTGCCCCAACCCCCGGACCTAGAAGAATGAAATTCTGGGAGGGAGTTCCTTCTGTCATGTCAACACCCACCAAGAACCCATGTGGAGAAATTTAACCCTTAAGGGACTGAAAAGGGGGCAACGTGTTTTTGTCCTATACTTAACATGGAAGACTGACCAACATCCAGCCAATTTGGTGCTCGGTGCCTGGTGCTATGGGGGGGATGTTTTTGGAGGGAGGGGTTGCACTGGGGAGGACACTGCACATGGGGGGTGACACGCATGGGGGTGATGCGCAGGGGGAGGTGTTGCGCCTGGAGGATTGATGAACATGGGGGTTGAGGTGCATGGGGGACTGATGCAGGGGGATGTTGCACATGGGGGATGTTGCACATGGGGATTTGATGCACATGGGGGTTGTTGCGCATGGGGGTTGATGCACATGGGGAGATGATGTGCATGGAGAGATGATGCACATTGGGAAGATGTGCATGAGGGAATGACATGCATGGCGGTTGATGCGCATGGAGGTTGATGTGAATGGGGAGATATTGCACATGGGGATGATGTGCATGGGGAGATGATGCACATGGGGGAGTGATGTGCATGGGGGAATGATGCACATATGGGTTGATGCACGTGGGGTGATGTTGTGCATGGGGGTTGCTGTGCATGTGGGGTTGTTGCGCATATTGGGTTGCACATGGGGGTTGATGTGCATGGGGGTTGATGTGCATGGGAGTTGATGCACATGGGGGTCGTTGCACATGTGGATTGTTGCGCATGGAGGTTTATGTGCATGGGGGTTGATGTGCATGGGGAGATATGTGCATGGAGAGTTGATGCACATAGGGAAGATGTGCATGGGGGAATGACATACATGGCGGTTGATGCGCATGGGAGAATGATGCGCATGGGGAGATGATGTGCATGGGGGATGATGCACATGGGGGAATGATGCACATGTGGGCTGATGTGCATGGGGTGAAGTGCATGGGGGTTGATGTGCATGTGGCATTGTTGCGCATAGGGTGATGTTGCGCATTCGGGTTGTTGCGCATGGGGGTTGTTGCGCATGGGGGTTGTTGCATATGGGGGATGATGCACATGTGGGGTTGATGCGAATGGGGGCTGATACTCATGGGGATGATGTGCATAGGGGGATGTTGTGCATGGAGTGGATGCGCATGGGGGGTTGATGTGCATGGGCGGTTGATGTGCTGTGGAGGGGATGTCATATGGGGAACTTTAATCCTGCAACGCGGGTACACTTTCGCTAGCAGAGAATAAAGACAAGTTGCTCTTTGGGATATCTTGCAGAAGGTTGGGGAACCCCAACTTTGAGCCTCAATTAAAAGATTGTGCCAGTGCCAGTGCCGGTCTAGTGCCATTGGTGCATCAGCGCCATCTGCAGTGGTTCTACACTGGTCCTCTGCTGCTGGGCAGTCTTTCTGATTGCCGGGTGATGGGGCAGTGACTGTGGGCAGGAGATGGCGTATGGGGGAATTTTACTCCCGCAATGCGGGTATGTTTTTGCTAGTGTGAAATAAATTTTTTAAATCCCTGAATCAGTGGTTCCCCTGGTTCCAAAACTTACCTGGGTCATGGTGCCCCACAGCCTATTCTTCTCAGCTCGCCAAACACAGCCACCTTGGATTTCATGAAATCCTGCAAAAGGGTGGCACCAGTGGTGGACACCAGCAGGTTCGCACCTACTCTATAGAACCGGTTCTTAACAAGAGATAGTACATATAAAGTTTAAAAATAGCCATTTAAAAGTGGCTGCCAGATGGACAGAGAACTGGTTCTTAATTTCTTTGAAGCCCATCACTGGGTGGCACCCACATTTCACCCAAGTTATCTTGGATCTTACAAAATCGCATGAGATCCAAGATTACTGTGTCCAAATATTGTGAGATTTGAGCACTGTCATTACAACTTTCACAAGATTGTGATATTGAAGATGGCGGTTGCCAGGGGTTCAGATAGGAGGGTCCATCAGGGTCATCCTGCAGGACACCTATGAATGTGCCGTCTCCCTGAGACATTTTTTCCACTTTTCTACCCCTTGGCAGCCCATTTTGTTTTGTTTTCAACTACAAATTAAATCTGTTTATACATGGAACGATGAACAGAAACTAGCAAACTGTGTAACTCCTGCAGTCAACTATTCGGCCTTCCTTCCTGTCTTGTCAGCCCCACAAGGCATCCTAATACAGACTTGCCTTTTTTCTGCCATTATTCAATTTTTTAGTACCCATAAACGTCCTAGCAGCTTCCCCTGAGAAACACTTGGGAACCACATTTGCTCTGTATTACATCTCAGGCATGTATTCTCAGAAATGTCCCATTATAATCAATTGGGTTTACTCTTAGGAAAACTTGGTTAGCACTGAACTCAATGTAACTTTACATTTTCTAAATTCAATATTTGAAAAATAACCCACAAGATATAGACTGATTCCTGGTTTTTAAAATTCATATACCGGAAATATTTATTTATGAATAGGTGCAGAAAAGGCTTGGCAACATGCTCAAGGGGCTGGAACATTTACCCTGCAAGGAGAACTTTAAGAACTTGGGTTTTAATTGTAGAAAAAGACATTTTAAAGATTTCTGAATTTACACATGAAGTTCAGAAGATAGCTAGACAGCTGTTTCTCTTTTTACTACAACTGAATCTATACCAGTTGACGGCAGGAGAGTCAGAACATGGCGAAGAATGTGTAAGGAATTTTTGAAATTCACTGATACAAGATGCCTGCCTGCCTGCCTGGGATGCTCCCCTAGACATTTTCTCCTCCTGGGTTCTCAAAACCCTGGCCCTGGGGCTAGATGTGGCCCTCACCGATCTCCCATCCAGCCCGCGGGCAAGCCCTATAATCAGTGGTGGGCTCCAGCAGGTTCGCACCTACTCTATAGAACCGGTTGTTAATAAGAGATAGGACATATAAAGTTTAAAAATAGTCATTTAAAAATGGCTGCCAGATGGGCAGAGAACCGGTTCTTGAATTTTTTGAAGCCCATCACTTCCTATAATTAGTGCTGGGATTCAAACAAATAAATTAACAACTGGTTCTCTACCCATCTGGCAGCCACTTTTAAATGGCTATTTTTAAACTTTATATGTCCTATCTCTTGTTAATGCCATCCCCAAGTATTTTTTGTTTTAGATAGTCCTGATATATCTTTGCCAATTTTGCCCACGTATAAATCTGTGTATATTTTAAATCCATGTATTAAAAAATCTTTGTATAAAAGGTTGGACAAAATGATTGATAAGTCATTGACTTGTTAATGTTACCATGTCATGGGTGCACTGCCTCCCTTCCATCCCTTCCTCCCTTCCAAGGGAGACATTGAATATCCTACTGATTGGGTTATCACCAGAGAATATCTCAGTTCAGATTCATTGGGGATAACAAAGATCCCTCCTTGATAGGCCAGCACTGAATTCTCACTGAATATCACAAGAATCCAATGTTCCTATCATGTTCTTTCTCTCCTCTCTCTTCCTTTGATGGGACTTTACTAGATGGAATGGAGGCTTAAAAATATCATGCCGATTCTACCCCCCATCCCACCCCAAAGTAAGCAGACTGTGGAGTTCTGTCTTTGTGGCTAAAGAGACCTAACAACACAATCCTAACCAACTTTCCAGCATCAATGAAGCTGCAAATGTTCCCTAATGAGGTATCCATGATTGTCCTTCCCGCAGAGCATACACTAAATGCCCCGTTGGCATGGCTGGATCAGCATGAAATATTTAGTTAGGACTGGCTGGTAATCTGTTTAATAATATGGAATCACTTTAAAAAACCAATGCTGTACATGACTGCTCAGATGTAAATCCATTTTAAGTTCAATGGGATCTACTCACAGGTGTGTGTATATAGGATTGTAGCTTTAGAGCCCAATCCTAAGGGCTTACTATCAATAGTCCACTGCCGTTGGGTGTCACAAATGTGCCATAAAGCACATTTGTGGTACCCAGTGACCCCTGCTAACTGGGCAAGAAGCACTCTTTCAAGTGGGTGTTCCTTCTTTATTTAGCAAGGGGAGAGTAACTGGCCATACACCCCAGCGATGCTTGTTCAAGTGGCTTCTGCTGGTGTTCATTTTGCATTTTAGATTGTGACCCCTTTTGGGACATGGACCCATTAGCTATTAATTAGCTATTATTTTTTCATTTTCTTTGTAAACTGCTTTGTAAACTTTTTAGTTGAAAAATTATATAAATACTGAAGATAGATAGATAGATAGATAGATAGATAGATAGATAGATAGATAGATAGATAGATAGATAGATAGATAGATAGATAGATAGATAGATAGATAGATTGAATGAATGAATGAATGATCAGACTGCAAAAGACCTGTTGTAACATTACAACCTGTTGTAACGTGACATTGGTCCAGTTACTCACTCTCATCCTCACCTCATTTCATGCCAACCTCAAAAGGAGGACAAGGTCTTGGATTCCGCTCAGCCTGGCCTTTCTAGCGGACAATGCCACATTTCCCTATTCATGAGTAAAGCCGTGTTAGTGGGCACTTTCACTTTCTCGTAGAGCTCAATGCATACTTTTTATAACTTTTGATAGGAAGGAGACATTTCAAAACCGACTTTTGTGTTGGATTCTGCTCTTCAATACGAATCCAACGATATTTGACATGATGGGGTACTGCACACCATTGCAAAGTTCCAAAATGAAGCCAAAATGAATCCCTTTTGGAGAACACCTAGACAGGAGACTAAAAAAGAGGACAAATCAGGAATTCTCCAGTCATATGATCACAGGGTTGTTGTGAGAAGAAAGGATAAAAGCTCTGTAAGCTGCCTTGGGCATTTATGTTAGCATTGGAAAGGCATGGTATAAATCCAATAAAGAAATAAGATAAATGAACAGTATTAAAATGAATCACATACCAAAATTATCTAGAGGTTACGTTTCTTATCATACAGTGCAATTCCTATTCATGGTAACTCAGAAGTCTCTGTATATTCAGTAGGACTAACTCCCAAATATGGGTGTGTAGAATGGTAGCCTTAGGGATGGGAGAAGTTCCACCTGATAGAATTTCCACTTCCATACACACCTTTACAATAGGTTTGTAACCACAATTTATTTTTCCTGTGTGGGGCTGCAGGTGAGGGAGAGACTATGTCGTTCAATGCAAACTTCACCATCTTTCCACAGAGTCGTTCTGGCTACCTAATGTATTTCAGTCTCAGTTCCTTGTCCAGCAAACTGAAAGTATAGTGACCTACTTTTAAGTCCGCCAACTTTTATCCGAACAAGGCTGCTATGTTTTTTTTAACAGAGATTAATTAGTGATTACTCAGTGACTTTCATTACATCAGTGCTTCAATGTTTGTTACACATGAAGGCAACCAAAAACCTGTCTGTGCACCTACTTGGGCCAAATCAAATTAAGCTTTTGCCACTTTATTTTAATACAAAATGCAGATTTTAAAGCATCAACAGCATGCCCAGTCTGATCTCCCCCACCCTTTCTTTCTTTTTCTTTTTCTTCAACATTGAATGTGAAGAGTTCTGAAGAACTTGGAACTTGTTCATTACTTTGTGGAATTAGTGGTCTTCTAGTGCAATCCTAAGCATTACTCAGAAGTCCCATTATGTTCAATAGTACTTACTCCTAGGAAAGTGTCATTAGGAGTACAGCCTTAATGAAAGTATCATTCTATTGCCGCTTTTGAATTTTTCCTATTGAACCAAAACAGACCTATAATTTTGAAGAATTTGAAAGCAGGGTAATCTATGAGAATCTTAAGGCTACAAACCTGAGAACTCTACTTGGGAATAAGTAGTACCATTGAACAAAATGGGATTTACTCCTGAGTAGACATGTATAAGATACTGTTGAAATCCAAGTACAATTTATAGCCAAAACATTTCTGAATCTTGAGAGCTAGGATGCAGTATCTTGGCTGATCTTCTACATACTGCACACATAGTTCAAGACTGTGTCTTTTGAGTTCATCAATCTTTTTATGAAAGCTTCTTGGAAAGAACTCATTAGCTCACAGCTATCTACTGTCCATGACACAGCAGGAGAAGAGAAAGCAATGAAGAGAGGAACTGAGAAAAAAAGACAGCTGTTAGGATGACCATGACAGCGATGCCCCGCATCCTCCAATAAATCACTGATCTGTCTGGCAGGACCTGACACTGGACACTGAAAAAATATTAATTTTATATCCCTTTACAGCCTGGAGAAAGGACATGCATGGTATGTGAGCAAAGTGGGCAGGAGACACTATGGGCAAAATCCAGAGTAACTACGGGGAGTCCTTGCTCTGGTGTAAGAACAATTTACTCTGGACTGCAATATGAATTTCCCATAGGTTTTCACTAGGTGGTGCAGTAACTACGGGTGAACTTAAAGTCTCTTACATGCTCCCGTAGTTACTCTGGATTTGGGGGTAAGGCTGCAATCTTAAAGATACTTTCCTGTGAATAAGATCCATTGAACACAATGGGGCTTACTTTTGAGTAGACATGGTTCGGACTGCACCCTAAAACAAGGAATTGGATAAAAGCTGCAGCTGGTGGGGAAGATGGACATTTGCAGCACTGGAAGATAGTGATTATCTATGCAAGCCTCTGCAGGCATAATATTAAAACCATCACCTGAAGCCGGTTCAAACATGCTAAAATAGCATGTAGCACTTAACTTGGCATCCATCAGTCTTGAAAGACTATGGTATCGTGCTTGACGCTGACACTGCATGAAGGCCGGGGTAGATTGATATGGAGGATAGGATGTTACCAAAGCAGCAAATCTCCCCTCTCCACACCACAGAAATAGTCTGCTGTCTATCATACTGAAGCAGAGCACACTTTTGGATGTGTCACCATGTGTCACTTGAAAACCTGGACCAGCAAGAGTAACTGAGCATTTGCCCTGATGCATTAGCCTTCCACATACAGGGACATTTAACATTCAAACTTGCAAAACTCTCACCACCATTGTGAAATAAATCTACAAAGAATAATCTACTTGATATTTTTGCATATGTGGGATCAGTTCTATTGCATGTTCTCAAAAGGAATGCAGTTATTATTCAGTTACCATGGGAGATAGATGCACTCTACATGCACACAGAGTATTTTGCAGTTTTGCTTACTGCTGACATGCACACAACCAAATACAGCACTGGAAATGTCACAGGCATCTGTGGCTGCAATCCTAAAGACACTTTCCTGGGAGTAAGATCCACTGAACACAGTGGGGCTTGCTTTTGAGTAGACATGGTTAGGATTGTGCTTTTAGGCCTAAAGTGAAATTAAGCCCCTTGCTCCGGAGCAGTTAAGATGACTTTCCATAAGGTAACACTAGAAGGGTGATGTAACTGCGTGGACCCGTAACTGCTCCAGATTTAGCCCTAGGAAGGAAAACACGTTGCACCCCCTTTCACCCTCTTCCGTTTGGAATTTCTGAAAACTAGTGCTTAGTGGGTGCCTCCATCATGGAAGGAACATCCTCCCCAATCACTTTTCTAGGCCCAGCAGAAAATATCCTGCCATGTGTGAAACTGACAGAGTATTACAAGGAGGAATTTGTGGGAAGACTTTGCAAGTTTTAGAAAAAGGAAAAGGTGGGGAGTACTTTTCCAGATAGTATAAATGTGGAGTGCTTACAGTGTGATTTAAGACAGAGGAACAGGACAGCTCTGGTTTAAATCCCTACTCATTCTCTGACACTGCTTGGGTGACCTTGGGCCAGCCTTTCTCTCATTCTACCTCACAGGACTATAGGGAGGATAAGATGGGCTCACAATACCAGGTACAGTGCCCTGAACTCCATGGAGGAAGAGTATAAAAATGGAAACAGTGCTTAGATAGCAATGGGATTAAAGGCACATTGGCATAGAAGTGAAATTCCTATAAGATTGATGGTTATCATTCTTCTTGTAACGTTATTATAAAAGTTACTGTATTTACTCGAATCTAGCGCTCACCTTTTCCGGCCAAATTTAGTCTCCAAAATCAGGGTGCACATTAGATTGGATAGTTAAATTACATTTGAGTAAATGTGGTATTTTGATTATAAATATAGGGTGTGCATTCAATTCGATGGCACATTAAATTCAAGTAAATGCGGGTATTTTTAAAAATTGTTCTTTCAAGAAAGAAGGCAGACCATTTAAAGTTCAAGAATAAATCCACAATCTGTTTATTAGGATTTAAAATCCAAAACAAAATTCAATGTGCGCCACAAAACACTGCATCCTAACTCATAAATTGGGCACGGTTTCACATTGGCTTACATCATGACTAAATACGTCCCCTACCTGGCTCTGTTAGTTGTTCACAATGAACTGATTTCCAGACCAAGAGAACATGGAGAAGGAATAGAGTGGAGAATCACCTCCTGGATTAGTGCAGGTCAGCCAAGGCAGCTTACAATCATCCTTTAAGTAAGCTTCCATGCTGTAGGCAAGGTAACAGAAATATTTGATGTGCTCAGTGGCTTGAGAAGGGGAAAGTGACCTTGCTCATGACCATCACTTGAGAGAACAGAAAAACTACTAACAAAGCCACACTCACAGGTCTCAAGCTGCCACTCTGTGCGTAAAGGGGTGGGAGAGAGCTAGTTTACAGATTCACATTGAGAAAAGCAGCAAGAAATTTTCCCTGATCCACAAGCAATTTCTGTTTCCCCATCTAGTAAATGTTCTGCTAGCATCACCAAGGCCCTATGTTGCTCATCAGTTTTATCCCCCTTTCCTAACCAGTTACTGGAATAAGATTCAGGCTATGTTTTTTATGCACACTTACTTAACAGAATAATCCTACGCACATTCACTCAGAAGTTAGTCCCCAGAAGTTAGTACAGTACTACGAAAGTGTACCATCTTAAATTAAAGCCTACAATGAGGCTCCAGTGAATTCAGTGGGATTTACTTCTGAGTATACATGTGCAGAATTGGACTGTATCCCTTGCTACCAAGGTAGTCCCTTACACAGCAGATTGTAACCTAATCATCCTCAGACCATCCTCCATCCTCCTCTTTGTCTTCCCAGTCCTTTTCAAGGAGGAGCATTCCAGTAGGAACAGCTAGGCAGGTTTTTCCTAAGGCCTGCAGATCTGGATTTCATTCCACCTTCAAATGGGACACTGGAGAAACTGGTCTTCCAAGACCTTCCGATGTTTTACCTAACCTTGCAGGCACCAAGGTTTCTTTAACCAAAATTCAGATTGTAATGCCTGAGTTCAATGATCCCAGTCTGCAACACTGTACCCTCTTTCTTATTGAGTAAACATCTGTGTAGGTACCCATTCACAGTACAAATGGAATTGTGTTTAAACTTGTTTTTAATATTTTACAGCCCTTCAAAAAGTTAACAAGTTTTTCATCTACTCAAGATGAAACAAATAGCTTATAGAAACCACAGTTCTCAGAAGTTTTGTTTTTCTCAAGTTTGGAAGCTTTGTAGAGAGAACTGAAGGTGCAAATCAACCCCCAACAGCTCTTTAAAAACATTATAGCAGCCCAAATTTTAAAAACGTTTCAAGTCCTTGCAAAACAAACTCAAATGTGTGTAGTGTCCAAGAGATATACTGAGATTTAAAGGATATAAAAATCCATAAAAACTCCTATTTACTATCTTGTTTAATTTCAGATGGATAAAACGTTTTAGGCCCTTTAGAAAACAAGCCTATGTTACACTTCACTACTAACAGACACTAGGGAGTAACAGGAGCCAACCCAACAGCATCCATGTGGCCGTACTGTTGACAAGGTTCAGTTGAAATGCCTTTGCAATGTTCATCTACTTTCTCCCGTTAACCAGCTAGCATATCTTGCCAATGGAAGGAAACCATGTACCTCACAGGGCCCTGCTTTGTGAACTATTCAGAGAAGAAAATATTACATTATCCTGCACCTATGGGATGTAGAGCCATTGTTGGCCTGAATACCATATACTGCTGGAAGAGTTTGTGCTTTATGAAACATTTGAGAAGTGCTGGATGTTTCACAAGTCTGGAAACTTATATTTCAAGTACAGTGATCCACAGTCTCACAATCAGCCTTGTACTGACCTGCTTGATTGCAAAAAATAGGACTTTTATTTTAGTCGGCAGAAGGAAGAAACTTAAAATGCTGAACATTAAATCTTCTTGAGCACAGATGAACTCAAATGCTTAACCATCCAAGAGGACGTGGAAGTGGAAAGTTCTTTCTGTTCTGCTAGACAGAATTTGGAAGACCAAATAAGGCCTCCTGTGTGCAAACTCCTTTCCAGATTAGTGGATAGTGTTGGAATTGTGCTTATAATAAACCCAGGTAATCCCTTAAGCCGACAAAGACTTTTTGAAAATGAAATCATAGTTCAGCATCTCTTGCAAATACTGCCCTGTCCTGCCAACATATCTCCATAGCAGGTAGTCTGGGTAACAACCAGGTCCACTGAGCCATCAAATCATGTTGGATTGATAGAAATCCATTAAGTCCTCCATGAGACAACACCTTTACTGACAGGTCCCACTTTTCACAGGTAAAAAGTTCTGACATCTGGATCTCCTGTGAGGGTCGCTCAGGAAAAGAACATCAACTTCAAAGTTGCCATTCACATTGTAGAAAAGATCAGCATTCAAGATGACCCTTTCTTAGAAGGGTACAGCCTATTTGGTGACCAGAATCCTCCTCACAGAGGTCATTGCTCAACCCCTGCAAATGAGTATACCATGATCCAGCCTGGCACCACTCTGACTGCTAATTGGCTTTGTAAACATCCTTCCGCCGCCGCACTTCCTTCAGCACCCGGGCCCGGAAGCTGTCCCAGTCCTCATCTTGTTGGCGCTGCAGGCCCACAGCTTCTTGCACCTCCTGGCAATGAGTCCGGAGGAAGGGGTTGTACTGCTTCTCCTCACCGATGGTGGAAGGACACTGTGGGGAACAAAGTAGGTGCATATAGTGAGTTCAGGCATCAGTCACCACATAACTGTTGCTGCTCTCAGGGGTGTCGCTAGAGTGGTGCGCTCCACACCAGGTGACACAACCAGGGGGTGACGTGCACTGGGGGACCAAAAAAAAGCAACTTTGCAGTGGTGCAGAAAACCCCATCATGTCATATACTGTTGTATTTGTATTGAAGAGAAGACTCAAATGCAAAAATCTGTTTTGAACCTTCCTATCAAAGGTTATGGCCTAAAAACTAAAAATATGCATTGAACTCTATGAAAAGTGAAAGTAAACCATATTGCAGCTTTATTTGAGAGTAGAAAAACATGCCATAGTCCACTGGAAAGGGCACACTGAGAGGAATCCAAGGACATCAGAATTGTCCTGTTCCAATGAACAGAGCCCCCACTAATCACCTCAGAAGGTCCCTGATGACTGCATTGAAAATGAAAGTGAACTGCAGAGCCATGTTTACTAGTGAGTAAGCAAGCATGTGTTGGCTGGTGTGGAAGGTCAGTATAGGGGAGTACAAGGCTTTCAAAATGGTTCTGATCAGGGACATCATGAATGTGCTGGAAAGGGGAGTGACCCTTGAGGGGAGAACCTCCACTGACCAAAATCATGGTTTGTAGAAAAATCCCATTGTGTTATACAGAGTGGGCCAAAAGTAGGCTTACATTTAGTAGGTAAGCACTTTACGTTTTAAAAAAAAACATTTTTTACATTTATATGTATTTGTTACAATCATATTTAGGTGGTGGGTGGCACAAGCGGTTAAGACGCTGTGCCTGTTAACCAGCAGGCCAGGGTTTGAGACCCGGGTCGGCCCCACAAGACAGGGTGAGCTCCTGTCCTTAGCCCAGCTCTGCGACGCCAATCTGGATCCAATTGTATTGACTCTGACTTTCCATTGGACTAATTCAGTGGCATGGAGAGGGGGGATTTGCTGCTTGGGTAACAGCCTATCCTCCATAATAATCCAACCCAGGTTTTCATGCTTTGCATGCAGTGTATGCAGTGCCAAGCACGATACCATAGTCTTTCAAGCCTGTCGGAGGCCTGCTTTTACAGTCATATTTGTTCAATATTGTTTATGTACATCTCCAAAATGTAGATAAGGGATAAAGAATACTGGCTTTGAATTATTGTTTGGAAAAATTAGATCTAAAATGTGAAAGCAATAGAGAAACAACTGTAAGCCTACTTTTGGCCCACTCTGTAATACTGTTGGATGTGTGATTTGCAGAAGAATGCAGTGAAACATACTACTTTGAAATATCTTTATTGTATGAAAATGTGTGGCTAAATAACCAGTAGAGGTGGGGTTAATGGCACATAGCCACACCTACCATTCAGGTTGTTGCCTCTCCTACTGCATGGGGGTGACATGCTGGCCTCCCACATTGGGTGAAGTGAATCCTAGTGATGCCCCCAGCTACTCTCATAATAGTAATGAGCTTGCAGTTTTATTTGTATTTGTAAATGACAAAGGAAGTAGGAAATAATGAGAGGGCCAAGACTTTGGCCTATGACTCAGATCAAGCCTCCTTCATTTTTCATCTAGACCCTTTGACACTTATGAATTTGACCCCAATTCATTCATTTGTGTTTTTCATCTTGGCCTTGCTTGCAGGACACCAAAGTGAAAAGGCCAACATAATTAATTTTACTTAAAATATGTGTCCTGCAGTTTCCAACCTATAAAAAGATTGCTACAATCAGAAAAGTTCAGTGAACTCTTTCATGGTCCATGCTGTGCTTAACATTCTACAGAGATCCCAACTGAGCTACTGATACTATTACAGTTTAAAGCTTAATTTCATCTGGTGCTAAGCTACTATGAAGACCACCATCATTCCCTGCAGAGAAGGATTGCAATTTGTGTTAGTGGAAACCAGAAGGATGGAGCACAAATAAACCACACCAAAAACAGCTGGCTGGAACAAGACACAGACAGGAAAGTCCTGGACAGATGTTTCCAGTTTGGAGGAAGAGTCAGGAAGTAGCTCTTGGTTGAATGCCATGGCACCTGCAGTGAATGGAAGGTGATGAACAAAGGGGACTATTTGGGAAGCTATGAGACTGCACAGCAAATTGGGAAGTGGGGGGAGAGAAAGATATTCTATAGCTGGTTGAATCTTTCACCAACGTAATTATCTCTAAACCGTTTCCTTCATCTTGTAACAGTTCCCTTTCGAGTTTCAGACTGCAGTTTTTGGTCTTTAAGAAGCACCAGATTAACACATAAATAGCTACCCCTTCCTCACCGTGCTTTTCTTCTCCACCCGCTGTTGATTCACCCACTGTAGCTTCTGCTCCAAAGATGGGTTCTCTAACTGCAGAAGACTGGCAAACATAAGACACTCTAAGGCATACTCATGACCTGAAAAGAGAAAAGGAGACATGCAGTCAACAGAAGCAGTTATACTGAGATAAGTACTTAAGAAGAGTCTTGCTGGATTAGCCCAAGACCCATCTAGTCCCGCTTCTAGCATCTCAGGGTTGCTCACCCATTGCCTTAGGAAGCACATAAGACAACAGGATATCTTGCATCAGTCCCTTGCATCTGGTATTCTGAGGTGAACTACTTCTACAACCAGATAGTAAAGTCCAATCAATAAGTTATATTTTAGCCCCTCTGGTGTTCCCACACCTCAACCTATACCCTCTCAAATTCCCAAGAAACAATCGCTCATCTTTGGTTTCCAAATACTGTAAAAGGAAACAATTGTGTTCTCCATCTGCTATAATTTCAATGGTGGCTGAAGTAGAACCAAAACAGTCCCCATCATGGGGAGACACTGAAACCACTACTAGCATTAACAATAGCTATAGTACTGGTGGCTGTCCAATCAAGCTGGAGTTATGTGTCCCACCTTAACCTTATATAGAGATCCTCTAGCCAAATTTACATATGCACACCATAGGCCTAACGACATAAAGGAAAATCCAATCTCAGGGTCACCAAGATGGAGAAATGCATCAACACAACATACCAAAAGTGTCACTTCAGATACTCATCTCTTATCTTCTTGTAAGTTACACACTCCATTAGCCACTTCAATTATGAACACCCTTTTTCCTCCTCCATGGAAGAGATATACCAATTCTGGTTCAGTGGATCTCAAACTGAAGCCTTTAGTTTCAGTCTCTGGAGCCTTTTTACACTCCTAAACTGAGGGCACAATCCAATTCAGTGTTTTTCAGTGATGAAGGCGCAATATAGCCCCAAGAAAAAGGATATCTCTCTTGTGTAAGATGAAGCTGAAAGAGAAGCAAAGCAAAAAGGATCTTCCAGTATTCACCTGGCCAAAGCAATGTATCTTCAGCAAGGTCAGCTGCCATGTCTAATGATGCAAGCATTGTTTCTGGAGTCCCTTCAAATATCCGGCCTACAAAATTAAAGAATGAAAATGTTAATTAAACAGGAGGGATTTTAAGAATAATCTGCTGTTATCCCAACAGAAAATAACCATCTTTCTTCCACCTTCAGAGATATTTTCCATTTTATTAAACTCCTCCTTGCCCACAGTTTGTGCACATCAGCCTACCAGATAAATCTCAACTCTCTCTTTCTCTCCACACCCTTCGTGTAAGTTGCTCCAGATGCTTAAACATGGGAAGATAAGCCCTAAGCTGCAGCTGCTGTCAGGGGTGTCCAAACTTTCAACTTTAGGGTTTCTGGACCTTTAACAATCATGCATATGAGGGAATTTCAGAAGGTGCAGCTTGTGATCTGTGAGATGAGAAGCTGCATCTGCTGAAATTCCCTCCACTATATAATTGTTAAAGGTCAAAGAGCCCTGAAGTTAAAAGTTTGGATAATCTACCGGCAAGGAGAGGCAAGTTCAAATTTTATTTCCTTTTAGGGAAAAAGGAAAGCATGGTAAGTGGGGCAGGTCCTCTATATTCCACATCCCCCTTAACCTGGGCTGGTATTATAAAGCCAACTAAGCAGCTGTGGTAGGGCACAGATCTCACTATGCCACTCAAAGTCATGACCTTTGAGGAGTAGTTTGACATAGATTAATTGTTTTTAACCCATGGAGAAAAAAACCTGAAAAATTAAATAATTTTTATTTTAAGATAAATAATTTAATTTCTAATCTAACAGTCACATCAAGCTAACACTTAATTTTTAATCTAACAGTCACATTCTTTTTGGAGGGGGCAAATAAGGCCAAAATTTGGGCCTAAGGCACAAAAAGCCTAATATTGGACCTGCCCTCAACCACTGACTTACCACAGCCAGAGAGGAAGAGAAGGTCTCCAGAGAACAGAGAAGCTGGACTTTCAAAAGGCTTCCCATCCAGAACATAGACCATGTGTCCCACAGTGTGCCCTGGGGTGAAGAGGGCCTTGAAGTTCAAGCGGCCAACCATGACTGTCTCCTTGTCCGAAAGGGGGCTGGAACACAATTTTAGGTACTTGGTTGCAAGGAAGAAGAGGCAGCATACACCTAGTTTAGAAAACATGTGGAAGCCCATAGTACACCCCTGCTCCTCATATTTCCTGTGGACAAGTGACAGAGCACTTCTTCTAAGAATCAGAAACTGTAGTTAGAAGGGACCCAGTAGGTCATCTATTCCAACCCCCTGCATGTAGCAGGACATCCTCCTAGAGCATCTCTGACAGGTGCTCATTGAGCCTCTGCTTGTCTAGCCCATATTTTTCCAACTTCCCGATTAAGATGTCATGTGGGACCTTGTTGAATGCTTTGCTGAAGTCAAGATAAATGACATCCACAGCATTGCCACTGTCCAGTAAGCTCATAACCCAATTGAAAAAAGATAAGATTTGTCTGGCAAAATTTATTCTTGGTAAATCCATGCTGGGATCTTTTGATCATTGAGTACTTGTCCAGATGTACACAAATTGTGTGTTTTATGATTTGTTCTAATATCTTCCCCAGGATTGAAGTAAAACTGACTGGTATTCTTTTTTTCCCCCTTCTTAAAGATTGGGACTACATTTGCCCTCTTCCAGTCCAGTGGCACTTCTCCACTCCTCAAGGATTTCTCAAAGATGATCGACAGAGGCTCTGCAAGGACATCTGCCAGTTCCTTAAGAACTTGAGGAAGCAGCTCATCTGATCCAAATGAGTTGATTTCATGATGTGATCATCCTCGGTAGCCTCTCTGTGTCACTCAGAGTACTCTCTTGGTACTCCTGCTACCTTCTTGGAAGGTAATGGCTAATGTGGAAGATTTGCCTTTTTATTTTGAACATGGCAGGAAAAAATGTTGACCACACTCACTATCAGTAAGGAGGAAAAGTCAAAGGTCACTCACTCTGTCAGTTCAGGGATGTCATCGTGGCTGCTGCCATAGACTCTGCAGGAGCTGTGCCGCCTCCGTAGTGCTGCATTCCCCCCACTATGATCCCTGTGGAATGAGGTGCTGTGATGAAAACCCTTGATTTCACCATGTTGTTTTTTTTAAACCTGGTTTGGACCTTTTTGATTTTTTTAAAAAACAGGTTTGGATCCAGAGGCTTTTGTGACATCTCAGAATTCTAAAAGAGTTGTTGAATCATTCATAAGTGGTAGCTATGGTTGCCATATTGGGTATTGTTTGGACTTCTTTTTCTTCCCCAATTAACCACTTTTTTTTGTTCCCCAATTAACTTTTCCTAATCCAATTGATTTCCTAATCCAATTAACCTTTTCAAGAAAAGGGAAGCAGAGAGACTTCTTACCAATGTTTGTGAGTGCACAGGATGGCCTCCAATGTCACTCCCTCTTCTTCAATGACAGACTGCAGAATAAGAATAAAATCCTTAGAGGAGGAACTGCTGCCTAGCATCCTAATAAAAGCAGTTAAGAACGCTAGTCTGAAACATGGGAGACCCCTGTTTAAGTAGTAGAATAAACTTCCCAGTTTCTCTCCTACACAACAAAGCGACAAGTTCATCTTAGCAAGAACAGAGAGATTTAGAGCATTTCGTTACAGGTAGCTACCGATCATCCCAAACGTGGAAATGAATGGGCTGATATTATGTTGATTGAAATTACCTGCTGAGACTGTCATTTTCCCAGTAATCTTTGGGGAGGCTCTCCATGTACCCTGGCTGATATGAATTGGCACCCAACATCCATGGCACCAGGGTGGCCCTAGATGCATATCTGAAACTTGGATCAAGGTCAGGCCAAAATGAGAAAGTGCCTCCTCCCCCCACTGCTTTCAATATTCCCATCCATTTCATTATTATGAGGAAACTCTTGAATAGGAGCCAGGATGCTAACTTCCCAAAAGTGGCTATAACTTCCAGATCATACCCAGAGTGCTTGATCCACTCTTAAGATATTGAGAAATTCTGTCCAAGTCAAACATAAGGTTATTTGGTGCCACAGTAGAGCGATAGATTCAAATCAGACTGGCATGTTTGCAAAAGACCAGGACAGAACTAGATCTTTTTGTTAAATAATATTCTTCTGGCCACAAACCAATTATCTCCTGAAAGGCCAGTAAGTCTGATCCTAAAAAACTGGCTGCAAACTAACAACCCAACTTGCGAGCCAACTAAGATGGACAACAGAAGGCCAGAACCATCCTCAGGAAAAATAGGACTACAGTGGCGCATCACGTAACATAATTAATTCATTCTGGAGGCAGTTTCTTTACGTGAAACTTTCTTTACGTGAAGCAGATTTTCCCATAGGAAATAATGGAAACTCAGATGATTGGTTCCAAAACCCCAAAAATATTCATATAAAAATATTAACTGGATGTAAAAATGTTGACAAAACACTGGAATTGAATTCAAAACATGCATTCAATGTGCATTATCTTATGAAATCTACTTAGGCCGCAGTCCTAAAGACACTTTCCTGGGAGTAAGACCCATTTAACACAATGGGGCTTCTGGGTAGACATGGTTAGGAGGCTGCAATCCAAAACACCTTCAAAGTGTCTCCCCACTTTCTCCATCGCTCCATCCTGAGCCTCTCTCTCCCCTGCTCCCTTCTGGCTAGCCCTGAGCTGCTTCCCTCTTCTCCACTGCTCTTCTCTCCCTCTGCCCAGCAGACGCCCGGCCACAGGAGGAACAGCGCAGAAGTGTTGCTTTCACTATGGGCAGGTGTGCTAGGCAGCCCTGATGCTTTTTAAACAGACTATCGGCCAGCGTGCCTACCCCAACTGCCAACAAATGTTTTCTTTACGTGAAGCACTTTCTTTACGTGAAGCAGAATCCTGGAGAAATTTTTGTTTGTTACGTGAAACACACTTTACGTGAGGCGCCACTGTATTTGCCAGTCTATGGTAAAAACCTTACGAAAGAGCTTGTCATTGAGTCATAATATGGCATTCCATCTCACGCCTTCCAGATAGAGTTTCCACAAGTGCTATGTTACAGCATCCTAAATTTTCGGTCAAATATATCACTCTTTGCTAAGTTTGCCAATTTTACCTCCTCTTCTGCTTCTTCTCTCACTTCTTCTTCCTCCCTCTCTCGATACCTTCTCTCATATACACTTTTCCTCCTCTTCATAGCGCCAAGCCTAGCTGCCCAGTAATGGAACCACCCACAATCTTCATCCCCTCTCTTTCTGTTCTCTTTCTAGACCCCTTGAATCACATTTCCCCATTCCTTCCATAAGCCACGGCAGTGAAAAAAAAGAATAAAGCTGGAATCATTGTAAGCAAGAACCCCAAGTTATAACTCCCAATGCACTTGACTGGTTCTCTTTTCCTGGTCCTCTATACCTCTCTCCTTTCCTTGGATGTTGCTGGTCACTGACCTAGAAACTTATTTCCCTGCATAACCCCAAGCAATGTAAGACTGCTTTCCTAGTCAGCTCCGTCTATTTTTATTACACAGACAAGGACCTAGAGAGCAGCCATCAGGCATTCTAAAACATGGCTCCTTTAACCAATCTAGCAAGTCTCCCCAAACGCACAGAACAAATACAATTTGTTTATATCATTTGTTTTGCCGTGGGTCATACCTCATCCCTGGGGATGGGTTTTGGAGACCCCTGCCCTACTGGAAAACAAAGTCATTCACTACAAGTGGGCTAACTGGGCAAGAGGCACTCTTTCAAGAGGGTGTTCCTCCTTTATTTAGCAGGGGGAGAGTAACTGGCTCTACACTAGAGTAACCAGCAATGTTTGTTCAAGTGGCTTCTGCTGGTGTTCTTTTTGCATTTTAGATTATGAGCCCTTTTGGGACAGGTACCCATTAGATATTAATTTTATCATTTTCTTTGAAAAAGCTTTGTGAACTTTTTAGTTGAAAAGCGGTAGGTAGGTAGATATAGATAGATAAAGCAATCTAGATCCAGCCTGAAACCTCTGTATTTGTCTCTTCTTCCCTGTTCAGTGCATGTAGTGAGCAACTGACCTTTCGCCTTGGCCACATTCACAATTCCTTTGTACTCTGCATAGTTTTTCTTTCTTTCTGCTTGTCCTCCTGAATCAAATCCCTAAGAGTCACAATATGCTAGTGACCCTCTGCTCAGTGTGAACTTTTTTTAAAAGAAATTGCTCATATCTATCCTATCCTCCTCCTCTTTCTCTCTGCCATAGGTATCAAGCTGCTTCTAGATACTTTTTGGACCAAAAAACACACAAGCACACAGCTCATTCTAAGAGGCATTTATTTGCCTCTCATCTACATTATTGTTTTGCCCCTCATTTCATTATTTAACCTCTTCCACTGCATTTGATTCCTTGATCTATTATTGTAAGCAGTACCTAAATAAACTGTGAATTGAGATTTGAACATTTGGATTCTTATTTAATCTAAAATACTAATTCCCTATAGGTGAAACGTAGCCAACGGACAATAATTCTTTAAAATAATAATTAGGGTAAACATCCAGTCCAATTCAATATTCTTGAACAGATATGGTAAAGATACTTTCCCTGTGAGCCATTTTTTCAATAAAAATTGTTGCCTCCAGATCTTTTCCAACCCATGGGGAAAGCAGCTTAGGGAGGGATGGTTTTGATCTTAAAAATGACCCAAGGGAAGGATTAAGCACCTCTCACCAAGCACTGCCGCTGTGATCAAATTCAGAGCTGCTGATCCCACCCCTAGAAAATAAGTGTTACATGATTTATTACAGATCTCTTGCCATCACAGCCTTCAGACTGCAGGCTGGGCTATAGGGAAAAGAAGGGCAGGGCAAAGCTTATTGATGGGAGTCTTATATAGTACTGGCAATGGCACTGGGGACTGTGCCCAGCGGCATAGATGACTGATGCATGTAACTCATACAGATGTATGGCATTTCCACTGTGGCACTGCCCTTAACTTGCCCAGTTTGCCACCTCTCAAACAATCAGTATTTAAGCTTTACCCTACAATCCAGAGTAACTATGGGACTTACTCTGGATCGCACTATGCATTTTGCACCATATGTCCCATATGCACTATGCATTTCCCATAAAGCACTTACTTTGGATTTCTCTATGCATTTCCCATGTTTCCTATAGGTGGCACTGTAACTACATCGGTGTAAAAGGTCCCATAGTTACTCTGGATTGAAGCCATAGTGTGTAACAATGTACCTTCCATTTACCTTCCCTGCCAAAGCTAACCATTATCAGGACATTTAATGCTATCCCATGTAAAATATTGGTACATTACATATGTCTCTTGTAGTACATCAGATAAAGCTTGCTCCTTCATAAGTGTGTCATTTAAATCCTATTTTGCATCTGTGGCATTTTCTTGTAGTCATGAATATATTTTAGCATTAGCTGCCACACTAAATGATTATGGCACCAGTCTATGCCCCCCTGAAAATAAACCATTGGCCCAAAGGGGAAACACAAATTGTTTACAGCAGCCTTTCACCCTCTGATCTGAATCTAGTAATCCAATTATCACATTTGGGCCATTGATTTAGTTGTCATCCCCTTGTGCCACATGTCTCTGTGTGGCGGCAGCTGAACAAACCACATGATTGCTTCTTGAGTGTAACAGGAACAGCCATTCAAACGGGAGCCTTTGAAGAGGAACGGGAAACATGCCCCAAGAAGGAGGTATAGTACTCCTCACGCAAGTCTGCTCTAACCCTGGAATGACCTTGGCTGCAGCCAGCTTCCAGCTTAGCTGATTGATTTCTCAGTCCGTCTGCAGGGAGACAGAGCCAAGGCCTCAGGGGGATGAGACAGTAAGTTGTAGCCTCTAGAAAGGGGCTAGTTTCTCAAAGACAATGGAAAGGACGGTACATGGGTAGGAAGAGAGGGGAGGCCAAGTAATGTCAATCACAGATCTGAAATCCTTTTACGGATTTATAGGGCAGAAGAAGTTCAAGAAAATATTTTCTTGGGGAATAGGCAAGCTAAATGAATGCAAATATTTCAAATCAGTAAATGTGTAATAAGAACTGTGTGACCTGTCTTTAGTCAGTGCCTCACTGTACAAAGTCCACAACAGAGATAAGCCCTGAAAGAATTTGCTGCATCAGGGGACTATCTACGAGGTATCTCTGAACAGAAAAACTGGTCCTCTGCTTAGAGATTAAATAACCATGAATAAAATACCACAGCCTGTGCCACTAAATTCATTCCCCAAAATCTTCTTCCAGATTTCAGATGAACTGCCCTCCATGGGCTCCTCCTCCCTGAGCGGGTCCTGACACCAACACATAAAAGCTGTGGGCACAGATGTGGTCTCTGAATCAGCAGTGAGTCTGAAATCCTCGAGTATTTGGCAGCTGTCCAGTAATACTGACTGCAACCTGGCTTTCCAATAAATGTTTTCATAATCATAATTCAAAAGCTATCCATACAAAAGGGTAAAGCGTTCTCCTCCTTGCCCCATGATGGCCATGGAACATCACTGGCTTCTTTCTACAGCACATGGCACAGTTTTGCAGGACTGTGCTCCACTGATCCACTCCATCTGAAGCACTCCCACCTTGCTGGTCTGCTCCCTGTTCACGTCACACTACTATCTCCATGAATGTTGGTTATTCTATCATGTGGGACAGTTTTATCAGCACACTTTGATTCTTGCCTCTGTGACATATTTGGTGACATGTTTTGGACCTTCTTTGGTTATGGCAATGCCTTTCTAAGGCTTGAGAACATTGAGGTCATTGGTGGATATTTTTTGAGGCAGACTAATTTCCATTTCTAGTTTCCAGGTTTATTTGAAGAATAAAATGAGGCAGGAACTGCTACCCTTTCTTGGAAAGAAAGAAGCCTCCATTTAGTTGGAGCTGGAAATGTCCCATTTGTTTTTTTCTCACCTGCACAGCCAATGGATCAGAGGGGTCCACAACAGCAGCGCAGTTTGAGCCTGTGTCAATAATGAGGTAGCTGTAGTTATTGGACAGAACGGGAATGGGCACGATCTTCACTCCTGGCACACAACACAAAAGAAGGAAGCAGGAAAGTCAGCATAAAAATTCCCAGCAGATAACAGAGGTATTTATATTGGTGTTTTTATTATATCCTGTTATATTACGCTGAATGTTAGTTATGGCAAAAAGGTCGCATACAACATTTTAAAATGCATTGTTGTTGCGCTACAACAGATTTACATCTGGGGCCTGCAGTGCCGGCAAGAAACTGGAGAGACTCAGAGGCGCCCATGAATGCTTGGATTTTTGCAACAGCTACTCTGAAAAGTCAGGGATCACCAGGGGTGTGGGATTAGCGGCAGAAGATTGAAAGCTATTTTGCAAGACAGCTCCTCTTTTTTTATCACATCAAGTTTGGCGCCACTCCATCCCTTGTTGTAACCATGCCCCCTTTTTATGCAACCAGATATGAAGCAATGTTATACAATGAAGAAGGATAGTTAGCACTCATATAAATAAGCACTGAAGGTTGTCCCGCATCACTGAGCAACTGCAGCCTTTCTTTACATACATTAGGGCTGCAATCCTAACCTCCAGTTAGGCCAGCCTAAAACCCAGACTAAGTCCTGTGCTGACACTACTCCGCCACTCCTTGGGGAGGGTTAGGTCAGTGCACAGATATGCACTTGCCTCCCTGCAACACCATAAGAATTGGATGTTGGATGAGTTGTACTCCCTAGGTTAGGATTGCACAGGGCCTGTTCCCAGGATAGATGGCAGGGTGTTAACACCACTTTAACTTCTGGTGTCTTGCTTTAAAAAATTTAAGTGTACCCTCTACTCTTGACAGTGCTAGCCTGGGCCTTCTGTGTGCATGAAGCAGTACATGCTTTACTTCCTCCTCTCTTCTTTCCATGTGCACATGCCATCCCTCCATCCTTCTCCCCTAATCATTTTCATTATCCCAGTTCAGTTGTCATCCTCCACCTCCTTGAAGGGGGCAGAAAGAGAAATGGATGAAGGGGAAGTATCGCTGACAGTGGTTCTCAAACTTTTCAGTCTCTGCATCCCTTTACATTTCTAAAAGGAGTCTTGGGGAACCCCAATGGCAGGTGTGCAAAGTCTCAGGAAGCCCCAAAATGCCAGTACCATCTGGACGAAGATGGCAAACAATTACAGGGTGCTCTTGATGCCTCTGAAGGGGTTTCAGGGAGTCGCACGGCTCTTAGGAGAACAGTGAGAAAGAAAAAAGAGGAAGCAACTTCCTAAAGAAACAGGAAAAAGTGGAAATGGTGCTATTGAGACTGAGTGGCTACTGAGAAACATGGCGAGCTGAGTGTCCAGCCTGTATGTAATGGCAGTTGCTGCCTGGCCCTTCAAAGAGTACATCCTGTTTCAATGGGGAGAAGAAGCAGCAGCCCCTGCTTTCTTCTTCAGACCTTCCCCATGACAATTTTTTTGGGTTGTGATGCTTGAAATCAAGATTGCTTCAATCTTCTTACTCACACTAAGCAAGAAAGAAGATTGAGTGTTGGTCAAAGTGGATGTTTGGGCAGTGGGCCAGGGAAAATTGTGGGCAGGCACAGGCACCACTGTCAGTTTCCCCCAGTCCACTAGTTCATCCAGTCTTGTGGAGGAATCAGCCCAGATCTGAACCACAAAATATCCTGAGGAGCCAACAAATGTTCCTGCTGTTCACAGAGTTCTCAGGACCTGTGTCTGAGCTGTGGCACTTGAGACTACCATGCGGTGTTTGTGTGGCGGTGTTTGTGTGTCAGCGTCAGAGTGATGCTGAAGGGAGTAACCACCTCCTGTATGCGCAAACCAGGCACATGCGCAGAGACACTGAGCCAGACAGTGAGGAGAGGGACTTCTGCATACGCCTGGCCAGCACGTGCAAATGGCAGTTTCTCCCCTCAGTGTCAGGCCGACGCTGAGAGGAGGGACTGCTTCCTGCACGCGCAACAGCTGTGTGCATGTGCAAAGGTCTCCCTCCTTGGCAGGGGCCTCTGTGCATGCATGGCCAGCGCGTGGAGGGTGTGGTACCTCTTCAGGTCGGCACTGAGGTGTGGGGCCACCTCTGGGCAGGAAAAGGGTAGGGACATCCAGACTTTGTCCTGGATACCCCTCTTCGGTGTCCCACCCAAACTGGTTATGGCAACCCTATCTAAATGGAACAGCATGCAATCATACAACATCTCCCCCTTTCGCCAAAGAGATATGCTGAGATGGAGGCTTCCCACCTCCGTGAGATCTAGGTCTACAAACTGTTCTGGTTATCATTGTGTGGGAGTCATAAAAAGATTGAAAAGGCTCTTAAAAATGGGCCAGAAAGGGGGAGGATAAGCAGGGAGGAATCCAAAATACACAATGGCTTTTATATTTCTGATGAAACTACCGTCATGTAAAATAAATAACATGTACCAAAACATAAGTTGAGCAAGTTAATCGGGAAATAAAATTGAAAGCAGCATGCGTTCTTGATTATTTGGAGAGCCAATAAGCCATTTTATTTAAACCACTGTGTAACCAAGGCGTTTTTCTCTCATAGAACAGCAAAACAAAAGGCTGAAATGAAAAACTATAACCAACCAACCATACATAACAATTGACAGCTGCAAATTCAGCATACTGTAGATTGATACTTGTTACAGTCCTTGCAAAGACACAGTAATAGATAGACTCCTGTATGTATGTATTTAAAAATAACCCAAACGCAAAACAGAAAAAATAGCCCCAGGCTGCAATCCTAACCCCCAGTTAAGCCAGCAAAAATTCATGCAGGCCTAGGAGTGTTGCAGAAATGCCATAAGGAATGTCTGCACCACTCATGGGGGGTTATGCAGTGGTGGGATTCAAATAAATTAACAACAGTTCTGTCCTAATAACCTAAATTAACAACAGGTTCTATGTCCCATTAGTAACCGGTTCTCAGAAGCAGCCACTCATTAGCAAAGGGTTCTAAAGAACCATGAGAACCCACTGAAGCCCACCACTGGGGTTATGCCAGTGCTCAGATATGTGCTGACATTCACCATGGGAATGGGGAGATGGACAGGCTGCATGGACCTAAAGTGGTTAGGATTATACTCCCAGTCTGCCAGATTCAGATGGGGTGTATAATTCATTATATTTTTACATCACTGGATTTTTTTGAATGTTAAATATCTCTGGAAGCCAGTTGCCATGACAGAGTTCATATTTGGCATGACATGCTACTCAGCAAGATTTGTCTTTGCCCATTTAGTGCCTTCAAGTTTCATCACAAAATTTTACACCATGCATACATTTATTGGAAATGTGGTGAAATAAAGGTGAGGCACTTACCACTGAAAGCTACTGTCTGAGGAATGGAGTGTCCCTGGGGAAAACGCTCACGTGCTTTCTTAACCTGACGCTTGTAGAACAAGTAACCCAGCCGGGTGTGCGTATACAGATTATACCTGAAGGACAGCAAAGAAAAACCCATTGTGATTCGAGTTAGAACACGCCTATGTAAAGCATTAGAACATGCTTCGGAGAGTTTGCTTATGCCATTCCTTTTAGCAAGATCACTCAAAAAAGGGAGAGAAGTTAATTACAGCAGCCAACATACATATGAATAGAAGATAAAACTAGAGAACAATGCAACATACCATCAGGGAACATAGCACAGGACAGACCCACAGAGTAACACT
Organism: Cryptoblepharus egeriae; assembly: GCA_030015325.1. NCBI lineage: Eukaryota > Metazoa > Chordata > Lepidosauria > Squamata > Scincidae > Cryptoblepharus > Cryptoblepharus egeriae. The sequence goes on along the minus strand of JAREYC010000001.1, from coordinate 60,254,332 downwards.
TCTTCAGTTGAATAGCACTTTATTTTGAACTATGCCAAGTCTCTCTCTCTCTCTCTCTCCCCCCCCCCCCCCCGCACATTTCACAAGATGTACAAACCATCAACTTGGCCCAGAGTAGTTGATCTGTTATGGCTACAATCCTAAAGACAATTTCCTGGGAGTAAGTCTCATTAGATACAATAGGGCTTTCTTTTGGGTAGGCTTGTGCTCTAATCTACTTTATCCAGAAGGTTCTCTTACCCAACAATCCAGAGTAACTACAGGAGCATGTAAGAGACATTACGTTCACCTGTCGTTAGGGCTGTGGGTGGCGCAAGTGGCTATGACACTATGCTTGTTAACCAGCAGGCCTTGTGTTAACCCCACAAGACAGGGTGAGCTCCTGTCCTTAACCTAGCTCTGCGACGCCAGCTGGATCCAATCGTATTGGCTCTGCCTTTCTATTGGACTAATTCAGTGGCGTGGAGAGGGGGGATTTGCTGCTTGGGTAACAGCCTATCCTCCATAACAATCCAACCCAGGCTTTCGCGCTTTGCATGCAGCATATGCAGCGCCAAGCACGATACCATTGTCTTCCAAGACTGACGGAGGCCTGCTTTAATTATGGCACTATCCAGCCATAACCTATGGGAAAACCTATGGGAAATTCATATTGCAATCCCAAGTAAATTGTTCTTACACTGGAGCAAGGACTCCCCATAGTTACTCTGGATTGTGCCCTTAGGTTGCAATCTATACACTTTCTAGAGAGTAAGGCCCATTGAACATTATGGGACTGTGAAGCAAACTTGCATAGGATTCTCCTGTTAAAAAGTTCACCTAACCACCGTCAGATTAATGGATGCTGCTAATAGGTGTGAACAGCAGCATGCTGTTTTCATGGCTTAATTTGGCATCAGGGATAAGTGCCTCTGAGTGGGTACAAAGGGGCTTTTCCTCTCAATTGAGAAAGTGAAACTTCAAATATTTGGGGTAGTGCATCTCTTACTGCAAGGAGGAGGACAATGGAATAATTGTCAAAACAGAGTTGAACTATGTAAATATGAAAGGTTAAGCAACTTACATGAAACAGTTACATGAAACAGTAAGAGATCAAAGTTGTCTTCAAGGCAGATGTGTCAAAGAATAATCCACACACTCCTTAGTAGACTGTAGGATTTGGTATGAAAGCAAAGAAATGTAAATCCAAAACTTTGTGCTTGCCACACAACTTTCAGTACTTTTTATTGTATTTTTCTGTTTTCAGTTTCTTTCCTCTACTTATGATTAGAATTAATTGAAAAAAACTGAAAAAGTATGAGCTACACACTCCAATCCTACATGCATCTCAGTTCTCAGGTAGAAACAAGGGCAACAGAAAAGTGCAAAAATTAAACTAATAAATGTCAAACTGCTGACTGTAAGATTTTAGTTTTAGGCAAGTTTTTGTTTAATTTAAATGAAAGATGGGTATATTTATGTATTTCACTTAAGGAAGGGACAGGTTTAAGAACTGGATGCCACAAAGAGACACAGTGAGCATTTATGTTTATCATAGAGATGCAAAGTCCCCACATTTCTTGAGAATGATCTACACGGTGATAATCTTTGCTCTGACACCATGAGGCTTATAAGTATAATCTTATGATCTAAGAGAAGAAAAAAACCAAGAGATTCAGATAAACCTTTAATTCTTCGAAAGAAAGCCTTCGTGGCACATGAGCAAATACTATAAAGCTACTGTAGCACCCTTGATTTAAAAGATATATAAAGCCACTTTGCAGCAAGAAGAACTGCGCCCCACTCCTTAGCACTTGGATGACATGCGTTTCCAACAAAGAAGATATGGAATTTTAAGGAATCAATGGGAATCACACGGTAATAAATTGCTCTCAAGGAGGAATACATGTACTATCCATTTTCAAGGAAGAAACCAAAACAGTCCAGCAGAGAAGCTGTTTTTCAGGCCAAACTCAGCCAGGCTGAAGGCCAAATTAGAAGAGAGGATTCCAGCTGATTATTAACTCAAACTAAACAAACAACACCGTTGCTAACTGGATGACACTGTAACATGGTCACAAGGAGACCTCCAAGCATACTGGAAGGGGATGGTAAATACAATGAGAATGCAAGATCCTAAAACTTTTAGCATTACATTACTAAGTGTACAGCGTAGCCATGTGGCGTGATTGTCAGGCAGACTATCCATTAGTGATTCACTTACTACAACTGAAGTCTTATCTACATAATCTTGTTCTTTTTCTCTGTGCAATTCTCACATCAGCAAAGAATCTTACAATCTCAGAAAAAACACACATAATGTAAACAGACTTGGTTAATGCCCCCTAAATGGTGCTAGCTCTGCAGGGAAGCATCACATGTGCCGGCAGTGGTAGAGCTAATGATCAAATAGCCTGGTGCAAAGCTCAAAATTTCGCTCTGAAAGCAGGTCAACCATACAGAATGGAGGTTCTTCACTGACTGAAGATAAATTGGCTCTTCTCTGCATCAAGAACTTCTTTTTTCTGTGAACACATTCCATAAAAAGAATGTGGTATTGCGCCATTAAGAGTCTTTTCGTTGTGCTTTGACCACCGTCATATATACAGTCCGTTGTGTAAGTGGCACTCCCCTATTTTTCATCACAGAAATGGCTTAAATGGGTTCTGCAAAAGTAGTTGTGTGAGAATGTTCAGTTTCTGAAGATAAAAACCTAAACATTCACAAGTGTTCACAAAATGGCCCAAATATTGGGTGAACTGTAGTCTTCATCAATGGTGATGACAGAGACACTGTCCAGTAGGCGTTCATGATGATATCCATACAACCATAGTATAAATAGCTCTCAGTGTCATAAGAGAAATGTTAGTGAGTGACAGGATAGGAGAAAGATCAATTTCCTTCAAGGACACATTATATTTTGAATGCCTTAAGTTATTATATTAAACCCAGAACTGTGTTTGGTGAGTAGTACAGTGGCTTGTAGATCCTTTAAGTGATGAGATCCATCAATATAATTTTTTATTTTTGGATCTTTGAGACAGAAGTGAAACCACATTTTCTCTTTACACTGCACTTCCCCAAGATCTCAAATTCCTGGCAATCCATCCACATTTGTCACATAATGCATGGGGACCACTTGTCAGTATACCAACTGCATGGGAAAAGCCTGAAGCCAGGATCATGCTTGCTTTTGTTTTAACAGTCTGTGGTGGGGAGAGGTGGAATAGTAAGAAGCAAACACAAATCATGTTTATGGTCAATGAGCAAGGCTGGGGAGAAAAGCAAGGTCAGAAGAGCACTGTGTGGTAAGGAAGAGCATTGACAAGACACATGCACAGTGGTCCAACCACAGCCATTTGCTGGCATGACAGAAGGGGACTCCCTTTAATAAATATCAAGTTCCTATTGCTGGAATCCAGCCTTTGCCATAAGAAGAGTCCAGTGGCAGGGTTTACGGGGTTCTCATAGGTTTTATAGAACCCTTTGCTAATGAGCGCCTGGTTCTGAGAACCGGTTACTAATGGGACATAGAACCTGTTGTTAATTTAAATTATTAGGATATAGAACCTGCTGTTAATTTATTTGAAACCCACCACTGGAAGAGTCCATACACTGCAGCATCGGGATTACATGGCATGATAGCTGGATGTACTAGCAAAGATCAGTCAGCCTGAGAACTGGTGTTACATGTATCTACATATTGCTCAGTAATCTGGTTGCTTATCTCAGAAAAAAGAAACCTTGAAGAATTTTATATTCAAAGCATAAAGACATCAAGTCACCTCCCCCACAGCTAATCTCTGGAAGACAGAACAACCTTAATACAGCTGTGTCCATAGTCCGTTCCTCCAGCAGGTCAGAATTTGGGGACACATGCCTTTTCATTTACTTTCAGCCAGTAGTGTTGTGACCCTGAGATGTGACTTGGGCACCATCACTTGACATGGGCACCATTGGGGACAAGTGCTAAATGCGAGCACTCAAGAAGCAGTCGGAGCACATGAACCCTTTTGGCAGCTTCTTGGGTGATTGCACCCATTTGGGTGATTGCACCCATTTGGCTACTGAGCAGGCACATGTGCTCCAACTGCTTCTTGAGGGAAAAGCAGTTGCGACACATGTGTCCTCAAGGACCCAGTTGAGTGAACTTATCCAGCTGGCTGGGGTGTGATGCTAGTTCGCCTCCTCATGATGCACCCTGGATAGCATGAAAGTGTAAATTAAATGAACTAGCAATAGCTGGCGGCCAGACTACGTTGAAGAATTGGCAACGTAGCTTTGTAGAATTCCTAGCTCTCAAAATACATGGCAATACTGGACTAATTTAACCTTTACCAGGACAATCCATTCTCCTGATGGTGAATCTCAATGATTTCCCAGTAGCTTCAATGTTTCCCATGGTAGACCAATTCAAGTGGGCATTAACCAGAAGACTTTGATCCAAAGTCTGTGGATCAGTTGTAAATCCCACTGAGTTTAATGGATCTACACCCAGGGAAAAAACAACGGCCTATTTGGAATCTCACTTGAGAAAGATACCAATGAGCTTCACTTGCTTGGTCATCCAGCTGCAACTGCTACAAAGGATACAATACATATCCTTTAAGACTAACACATCTTGAATTCAAAGAGAATTCTGATGGAAGCGACCACCAGAGCTGTGCATTGCCATGGGTGCCAACAGCTCCCAAGAATGTTTCTGGGAAACATCCACACAGACATTTGATTTACTGTAATGTAATGTATGCCATACGCTAATCCAGCTGGCTGCTGGTTGGCCAATTTCACCCAATTGCCTGCCAAGTGGGTGCATGTGCTCTAACATCTGCTTAAGGGGAAAGCAGTTGGAGCGCATGCGCCGTTTCAATACCTGGTCGAGTGATTTTCCCTGGCCAGCTGTGGAACGAGCGCTCATACTCCAACTGGAAAAGCAATTGGAGTACATGGACCTTAATGATGTCATAACAGATGTCTCCTCTGGGGACAAGAAGCCTTTTATTAATTATCTAATATACTGTAAATTATTTTGAGAACTACTTTGGGTTGAAATGAAGTATTAAATACAGCTTACAGCAGTATAAAAGTATTCTTTTTAACATTAATTTGAATCAGGAACTTTCATAACTCAGCATGAGTCATTTATTCTACACAAAAAAGTGTTGCAAATAAGCAAACAGCGCATTTACATTCAATAACTGTTCTATGTTTACATTTGATCAGGTTATCAGAAAATCTATATATAATAGCTGCCTCAACAGGTCCCACCCTTTCCGAGAAATCAAACCAATGTAAATCTGTTTCAAAGACCTTATCTCTGGAAATAGCTAGAAGAGAGCTATTCAAGCTCTGCAGCCTGGTTTCTTTTTCAACGAAAGATTTTCATGGACTTTCCTCATCTTAGGGGATTTTTGTTTAAAGGCAGCTGTTCATGGCTTCAGGAAGGATTATGTGTTTATTAAAAGGCAGAAAGAGGAGTACAAAGCAGAGCTAGTTATGACGAAAGATAGTGTAAAGCTAATTTCTCTCCTTTCCCTCTTTTCATGGATGCATTTTTAAATTATTTCTTACCCTATCTTTCCAGGAAGAATCATCGGTCATCTTCCTAACCCTCTTCTTATGAGGGTGCCATGGAATTCTGCCTCTGTTTGCCTCATTAATGATGGTTTTGCTAAAGGTTTTGCCTGAGTAGTGCTTGAGATTTAATAAAATAATCTCACAGTCTCTAGACTGGATGTGGTATTTATAGATACATCCCTAAATGTACAATTCTCTTGGCGGGGTGGAGTCCGAAATAGTATTTGGCAGCATCAGAAACAGTAGTCTTGAGATGAGACAGAGTCAAAACAGAGAGCTGGCTGAAAGTTAGGCACCCTGCCGTGCCATAACTCTCTTTCAGGAAATTGGATGTGGGAAAGCTTATCTTGTGTTCTGCCTTTATGGTCTGATTGTACAGCTATAGCCCACCAACCCTATAAAATAAGCAAATGTTTGCATCACACTGTCTTTGTTGCTTTCACATCCAAAGAAAACAAAATCTAACAGTGCTGCCCACATTGAATTCCACAACTTGGGGAAGCGGGCAGCATAAAATAATAATAATGTTTTTTTATGTTAAAATGCCTCAATGACCCAGAATAGAAAGAGCCACTCAAATTCACTTTAAGGCTTTGGTAGCATTCAAAAATGTAAGCAATGCTGAGGTCTCTGTGAGTTCAGTGTTGTTTATAATGTTAATTATTGTTCTGATTTTGGGGTGATGAAGTGGCAGGGACAATAGCAAAGAGGTCAGCGGAAAATCTCAGGACAAGTAGGATTCATTCTTGCTTCCCTGGGGAGCTTTGCCAATAAAGCTTCAAAGAAATATGAACTTATGGATGCTGTTGTTTCTTCAGAAGCTTGTATTATGGAGCTGTCGCATGTGGTAGAATTTCTGATTCATACATTAACAAAAACTCTACTAACAATGCAATCCTAAGTATGTCTACTCAAAAGCAAGTCCCAGTGTGTACTCAGGAAAGCGTGGTGATTTGGATCTTATTTGTGTAAGCCCCCTTCTCGGTGGTATATCCATTGTCTACTCAAAAGTGAGTCCCATTGTATACACAGGAAAGTGGGGTTAGGATTGCAGCCTAAATCCTCAGCAGTTTACAGTGACATATTTAAGAAGCACTTTGCAGATAATTCATATTTGCTCAGATCGAGAAGTCCCTATTGGTAAGGTACCAATTGCATGGAGTCCCCACTTGATCCTTTGATAAAATCCTGAAGATGTGGACTAAGTGCTTGAAGAGGTACGGCCAGCTGTCTGCTGCTTGCTCAACCTGACCCTGGATGACTAACCAGACTGAAGTTGACTTCAACCATACTGAGAGGTTGACTCCAAGAGTCTATAAGTACCCCTTGAGAGACGCTGCTGTACTGATCACCCTGAAAGAGGCAGCTGGTTAAGAGGCCAATCTCATAGAAATCCTTTTCAGATCCATTTTTCCAACTCACAATAAGTGGTAAGCACCTCTTTCTTGAGCAAGGTAGTTGAGCAAGATACTAGTGGTTCAAGGCACACATATCTCAACATCAATTTTCTTTCAATCCAGTTTTCCACAGGGGTTTAAAAATCTGCTTTTATCACTTTGACTGATAACTGATTGTGGGGCGGGGGTGGCAAGAGGAAATTCAATATCACTGATCATCTTATCCTTTGGGACTGCCTTTGAGATGAAGGCACCTCACCTTAGTACTTCAATTCCTACATAGAGAGAAGGTGGTGCATGGTGACTTTAGTTTAGATCCCTGATATTTATGCAATGTTCTTTAAGATTCTATTTTAGGGTTCTGTTTTGATCCTCCATGCTATTAATGAACCATTACAGAAAAGCACAGGTTAAGATAAACATTAAATCCTCCCTAGAAATCACCTATTTAAATGTAGTTTTTCTATTTGCCTTCAGGCTGAGAGGGTTTAAACTTTACTGATTAACTTTACATTTGCTAGAAAAGACACAGCTCCTTTTGTGGCTCCTTTTGTGGGATAGAAATTTTATTGTCTCATTATCTCATCATGTGGGTCCATTATCCAGCACTGAGTCACCAATTTTTGGTGTTTCACAATTTGAGAGGGTAGATTAGGTACATGATGTTTAACACCAAGTATTAAGCAACCTACTACTTGTGGAAACACTGCTGTCCAATCACCATTATAGTCACAGAGGCTTGAGTGGCTGGTCAAGTGAGAGCACACTCTGAACCATGTCTACTCAGAAGACAGATTGCAGGATTGCAGCCTGAAACTTTTTTAAAAGTTGGGTCCTGATGCTTAAAAGTTGAAAATCACTGGCTAATCCAAGACAGGAAATTCTAAGGCAGTTCCTTGATCTGCTGTGGTCAAAAAGGATTGGTGATCAATAGACAGGTACTATTAAAACCCAGCAGGGTACCAATGATTTTTATCTGACCACTGCTTCTTCTAGGACAGATTTAGATTCCCTGGTGGGCCCAATATGCAGGTTACTGAGGTCAAAATGGAGAAGCAGTCCAATTGAGTGTTACATATGAATAAGAGGAATTCAATTAAGAGGAAGATTCATCACAAGCTCATCACAGACTCATCACAAGCTCAATGAAACATCCGTTTAGTATGCTCTGGCAGAGAAAAAGCACAACTTCCATGTTAAGAATGACTTTACTTAGAGTTCACATGGTCAGCACCACACTGCCTTTATTTAAATTTAGGCTGTAGCCAAATCTGAATTCTCATGTACATCACTGGTCTCCACATCTCAAAGAGAGTATCAGAGAACAACATGGAGTACAAAAAACAACAATCCAAATCGTCATGGGGTTGATGATCCAGTGGTGGGCTCCAGGGGGTTCTCACAGATTCTATAGAACCCTTTGCTAATGAGTGCCTGGTTCTAAGAACCAGTTACTAATGGGACATGGAACCTGTTGTTAATTTAGGTTATTAGGATATAGAACCTGTTGTTAATTTATTTGATCCCACCACTGGGTTGATCTATGTGTACTGTAGGATCATAGGGAATCTATATGGAAAGACTAATAAGTTTAGGTCTTTGTAGTTTATCGGTATGGGTGGCAGATATAATTATGGGTAACATACTAAAAGTTTATATGTTATGTATGGGGGTGGCAAACTGGAGAGACATCTCTTTATCTCTCTCATACACTATGTACAGCGTAACTCTATAATTCATAGCAATCCAGTGAAACTGAGTGACAGAAGATTTCAGGGTAGAAAAAACCCAGCTAGAGGGTTTCTCAGAAGCATTTGGCTGGTCACTACTGGAAACTAAATGGACATGAGCCAACCAGGGACTTGGTTTTCATCCAAATTCTTTTCTACTACTCAGGAAACAGTGAGAAAACGCAGAATGAGGTGGATGGGAGAAGCTCAAGCATGACGATAATTAAAGCAGAGGGCTCACTAGACAAACTGGATTTAGCATCAAGATTATAGTAGACTTATTTGTACAATGAGGACTGTCCGCCATGAAGAGTCCTTAGGGGTATTAGCAGACGGTAGAAATTAAGGGGAAAGCGGTGAAAGGCCAGAACAGCAAGAGAACCCAAGCTACAGTCAGCATTCACAAAGGGTTGCATCATTCCTGCTGGATCACCACCTCAATGCTTTGTTTTGTATCCTTGATGACAACCAGATGTGTGGACCTGTCCACTATCTCCTATGCTCTGTGTGGTGATAGCAATTTTGATCATGCGCTCACACTGCCTAATATAGGAACAATGGACATCAGATCCACCACATGTGCTGAAACCTATAATGTCAGTAACAAGCAAATTAATTACTGGACGAAGCACAGATCAGGTTGGTTCAAATCCATTTAATCTACCAGAACAGAAATGTTCATCTGCAAAATAGGAAATTGCAACTGGGGAACAGCCTTTACCAGGCTAGTAAACTCAGCAGTTTAACAGCTAGGTGCCTCTGTACGAGTCTGCAACAACACAGCCTCAGCAGAACCTCAATCATATACAGGATACACTTTCCTGGGAGCAAGTCCAATTGAACGGATGCAAGTCATACTCTATGAGATATAAGGCATAATTTTTGTACAATTTTTTAAAATCCTGGTTGCAGCAGATGAGGACAGGGAATAAGTAGAGAGGGGAGCACATGCAATTATAATACCACCAGTCATATTATGTTGATGGGTTTCTACAACCAGTGAGGTTGGGTTTGAAGGCTCCTGTTTAATTACTTAGTAACTAAAAATCTACAAATCACAGGGTCTCAGGTTATCATGCAATCAAATATAAAATTGCTGATTTTCTCTCAAACAGATGCTGACCCTAACCCATGCGCAACTTCCCCCCATGCGCAACTTCACCCAGGCGCATCAACCCTCATGTGCAACTTCCCTCATGCAAATTTCCCCCATGTGCATCATCCGCCCATGCGCAACTTCCCCCATGTGCATCATCCCCACATGCGCAACTTCCCCCATGCGCAACTTTCCCCCATGCGCATCATTTGCCTATGTGCAACTTCCCCCATGCGCAACTTCCCCCATGTGCATCATCCCCACATGCGCAACTTCCCCCATGCGCAACTTTCCCCCATGCGCATCATCTGCCTATGTGCAACTTCCCCATGCGCATCATCCCCCCATGCGCAACTTTCCCCATGCGCAAACTTTTCCCATGCGCATCATCTGCCCATGCACAACTTTTCCCAATGTGCAACTTCCCCATGCGCATCCTCCCTCATGCACAACTTCCCCCCATGCACAACTTCCCCCCATGCACAACTTCCCCCCATACGCAACTTCACCCAGGCGCATCAACCCCCATGCGCAACTTCCCCTCACACGCAACTTTACCCAGGCGCATTAACCCTCATGCGCATCATCCCCACATGCGCAACTTTCCCATGCGCATAATCCGCCCATGCACAACTTCCCCCATGTGCAACTTCACCCAGGCACACCAACCCTCATGTGCAACTTCCCCCATGCACATCATCCCTCATGCGCATCATCCCCACATGCGCAACTTCCCCCATGCGCATCATCCCCCATGCACAACTTCCCCCATACACAACTTCACTCAGGCGCATCAACCCCCATGTGCAACTTCCCCCCATGTGCAGCATCCTCACCAGTGCAACCTCTTCCTCTGAACAATGTCCCCCCAGTGCACCAGGCACAGAGCACCAAATGGGCTGGATGTTATTCAGTCTCTCATGTTAAGTATAGGACAGAAACACGTTGCCCCCTTTTCAGCCCCTGAAGGGTTAAATTTCTCCAGATGGTTCTTGGTGGGAGTTCAGGTGACAGAAGGAACTCCCAGAATTCCATGCTTCAGGCCCAGCAGTTGGGGAGGAATTTTGCTGAGTCAGCCATTCTCCAATGCAAAGTATAGGGAGGAAAACGTGTTGCGCCCCTTTTCACCCCCTTCCGGTTGGAATTTCCAAAAACCGGTTCTTAGTGCACCCCTCAGTCATGGAAGGAACACCCACCCACCCATGAAAGAATTTCATGCTTCTAGGGCAGTTTTGGCAGGGCGGTGATGAGTCAGTCAGTCACTGAGTGACTTTTCTCTTTTACATATATAGAAGATATAAAACTGAGAAGTCACTCATTGACTCATTCACTGACCAAGGCCCAGCCAAAACTGCTGGGCCTAGAAGTGTGAAATTTGGAGAGGGTATCCCTTAAGTGATGGAGGCACCCATTAAAAACCAGTTTTCGGAAATTCCAACCAAAGGGTGTGAAAAGGGGGGCAACAGGTTTTCCTGTGGCAACAGTAGTTGCTGGTGCAACAATTTCCCAAGGATGTTCCTGTGTCAAAGTTCCAGGCTAGTCCCTGTCTGTCTACCTACACGGAGTATTTATAAACTGCTTTTCAGTGGTTTTTTTCCTGGAAAAAAAGGTACTCAATATGGGTCATCCCCATATGACTAATATTAATTAGCTGCTGGGGCAGGTGGGAAAAGGTGCTGATACTGAGTACCAGTGAGTACCCCCACAAAAAAGCCCTGTCGCTTCTCAACTAAAAAGTTCAGTAAATCACAAAGTTTACCAAGAAAATGAAAAATTAATGGCTGATGGGTCTCTGTCCCAAAAGGACTCACAATCTACATGCAAAAGGACACCAGCAGAAGCCACTAAAACAGACATTGCTGGGGTGAGCTTTCCTCCTGATTTCTCCTGCCTACCTTACTCATTCTGATCCAGGTTTCTAAGGCATTACCTTGGAGCAAATCCCTCTGTTTAAATTCTGCTGAACTTCTCCCCCATCCCAGCAACAAATAGGAAACTGCAGTGGGGAAATCACAGGCTCCTGATGCAGGACTCGGACTTGCCACCCACATAATAAAAAGGATAAGAATGCTGCGTACCCAAGACTTGGCAGTGCTTCTTACCCTCAAGGAGTCTATTCTTGACAACGAAATGGCATTTGACAGCAATTAAACAGGCTAGAGCTACCCAGTCAGCATCTTGTTCAGTTAACACTGCAGTCTTTGATGATCTCCTGGCTTGGCACAATCAGGTCTATGACCTGATCCGGTGAAGAGCTTGCTCATGTCTTTCTTCAACCTTACTGCATGGGGAGTCAGTTAAAATATGACCCCCAGAAATGTTTCCAGCATGCAGGAACGACCTCTTTCTTTGTTGTAATAATTTTTGCACTAGCTTAACTATTTGCATTGTGCCTCCGAAGTACCAAACATATTATGATTGATTATGATCAAAGACTGACCAACTCCTTATCTTATTGATTTCTTAGCCAGGTAAGCCAGTAGGGACAAAGTCCCTGAGTTTTTGACTTACTAAAAACCCCAAATAGTTTTAACAATCCATTAAGAAGGATGGCAGGGACCTTGGTAACAAAATACACAGAAATAAGATTTTGTGTTTGTATGTTTTCAAATGCATAGTCCTATTATGTGAAAACAGCTCAAATGCCTTGGAAAGATGTACCATATCTGGAACCTTAGTGGGGAGAAAGGTGAATAGGGATGGGGAAATGGGGAGTGTAAAGAAAATTAATGACTTCCTCCTATTGCCATTCTTTTCCCAGAAATTGCAAACTATTGAAGATGCTTTTCGTTAAAGCAACATCAGGGTTTCATCACATATATTTGCAATGTGTAATAATCTGCAATGTGCAATAATTGGGCCCTCATTATAGTCACGGCAGACTATGAGATATGTGCAAACCAGAACATAAATTGATTGCGAAACCAGGCCCTATAAATCACAAAATTCTACAGAAAAAATATTATCCAAATATTATCCAGGTAATTTGCCTGGATAGTCAGGGCCAAACCATATAGATCATAGAATCATAGAGTTGGATGGGACCCAGTGGATCATCTAGTCCAATCCCCTGCTTGTAGCAAGAAATCCTTGCCTTGTGGGGACCCGGGTCTCGAACCCTGGTCTGCTGGCTAACAGGCACAGTGTCTTAACCACTTGCGCCACCTCATCTGCTAGCAACTATGCATCATTGCTGCTTCAGGAACACCTGAATAGTTACCACAAAGAAATGATGATGTGCCAAGACTACGACAGCTTTGCAAACAAGTTCATAAAAGTAACTACCTGTGCTTACTTATGTTTATTTGCGGCAGGAAAAAAAAGTTCACAAAGCCTGGTCACATGCAGGCAAGGTTTAGTCATCAGAGGCAACAAGGTGAGTGGCTATTTAAAAGTCTGAACCAAAAAACTATATAGTACTGTCATTTTTGCCATGGAATAATGTAACATCAAAAACCAACATAAGCTTCCAATATAGGCAATGTTAGCAGAACTTGGAATTTACGTGAAGACTTATTTTGCAGTTAAACTGCCATAAAACTTTGCTGGTGCCAGACCAGCACCTCATCTTGCTCAGCATCAAATGCCACATTGAAAATATACAGTTATGCAAGATAACAAGAAATACTGCAATCTCTAGCATTCATTACTTCCTTGTTCCAGCAATCTAACATGCAGGAAGTTATCAGCATGTACTGTATTCAAGACTTAGGTAGTTAACTGGCTGCATATACAGCTCCTGCCAGAAATGGCACAGGCAGCAGAGAGTTGCCTAATGACATATAGATTGTCATCATAGGAGTAGACAGACTAACTGCCTATCTAGTGCTGCACTATTTCCTGGTTCAATTAGATAAAAGGTAAAACTATCCCAAAGCATGCAGAGAGGAGGCAACATATTTGTTACCACTTTCCAAACATAAGATCTTTAACCTGATGTCTATGGAAGCACATCTCGGTGCAACTTGAGAAGAAGTGGGAACAAAAATCCAGCCAAGAATATTGCTTATACCATATTCTTCTTATGACCCCAAAGAGGTGATTCCCTTGGATGTAACCCTCTCTGTGGCAACCCATGACTGGTGATAAGCAGTGAAAAAAACACCATATAGAAGTCAGGTTGCCATAATTCTCCCTCAGAGAACAGAGCAGGACAAGAGGTCCTTTCCAGACAGGGAACGCTACACAAAACTCTCGCAGCGGCATACTAGGTCTGCTCCGCAGCCCAGTGGAGCCTAGCGCTGGGCTGTGGATCCCAGTATGAAGATGCAACCAGTGTAAGACACCTGCACAATGGGGCTGGGAAACCTTCCTATTTCCTCCAAACCCAGGTCCTGGCCAAGTCATGACCCTGGCCAAGTCATGACCCTTGAACCCGAGCAATACCCGGTTCTCCTGGGGGAATGGCAACCCTACCTGGAAGTCAATTGCTACACGGTTCTCAAGGGGAAATGGCTTCCTCTTTGCTACAGATGTCTCATAGCTCCAGCTGAAGATTCTCTTGGTGGCAATAATAGCAGCAGTGAGCTGGGAAGACATAACCAGACCTCCCCCCAGCTGGAAGTATCATGATGGCACAACTGATCATCCTCCAGGGTGATCCAACTTCTAACAGCTAGGAGGCCACATGGCCATTGTGTGACCTTCTGACTGTGCCGACATGGACGTAACTGGTGGTGACACCACGGCCAATTACTTCTGCATTATGAGCCAAGTTGTTCAGCAGGCTCAGGCACCAGGAGATGATGGGTGTAGCAGGGTTTTAAATCTCCCAGCTGCACCCTTCCAGCTTCTCCTTCTCCAAAGGGCAAAGCAGGGAGATAAGGGACTCACAATTCGTCTAGCAAACTCTTGTCCACTTGCGTAGGTCTTCTTGCTGAAAGTGCCTGCATTCAAACAGTTTCCTTCCATTCATCTTCTTTCTCCCCACCCTTGATCTCCTTATTAGTGAGACCATCAAAACATAGCTAAAGCCAGGAGGGGGTGTAAATTTGCTCCCTTGCCTGGCATTTGGGATCTGCTTGGGATGGGGTGAAGAGGAAGGCACAGGAGAGGGAGTAGGGAGGTACTATCTATTTTATTACCCGTATTTACTTAAATTTAATGCACCATAGACTCTAATGTGTACCCCTATTTTAAAAGGCTTGAGATAAAAAACGTTTACCGGCAATCGCGCAACTGCAAAGCAGGTACAAAAATTTATTTTACTGCATAAAACAATGTTGTATGATTCTAATAGGACAATGGTTTCCTATTTATGATTTTTACCTAATTGCACTATTTTATACAACAATGGGTTTATGTTACATTTTTATTACAGTATTGTAAACTCTTAAACTCAATACGGTTAAACAAATTACCATATTCACTCAAATCAAATGTGCACCCTGATCTTGGAAATGAAATTTGGCTAAAAAGGTTTGCATTAGGTTTGAGTAAATGTGGTATTTATATATATGCAAAGGTAATCCCACTATACTCAAAGGATCTTAATACTCCAGAAAAGTGTGTATAGGATGACAATCCAGGAAGAGAGTACAGATGGACCACAGCATCTGATGGCCCTCATCAATGAGATAATCCTATCCTGATCATCCAATGAAGTGTTACTCAAAGTAGGAGCCGGGACCCCCTTGGGAGGTAACAACTTGATTTTAGGGGAATAGTAGAAAGCTGGGCAGATCTTGGAATCTGGCACTGGGCACTACCATTTTGGAATGGAGCACTCACTCTGCTTTCCTGAGAGTAAATCTCATTGAACACAATGGGGCATACTTCCGAGTAGACTCTGGCATCATAGCAATGTCACTTTTTGTTTAATGTCACTTCCAGCCATGACATCAGTTCCAGGAGGGTATCAGCCAGATTGTCATTCTAAGAAGGCGTTCCTGGGCTGAAATACTTGAGAACCACTGATCCAATGCATTACTGAGAAGCAAGTTCCCCTGTGTTCAATAGGGCTTACTCTTAGGAAAGTGTGTATAGTATTTCATCAGTTGCATAGCTAGGGCATGTGGAAGAGAACAAGCATGGAAGGGGAACAAAATGGAAATATCTTTGTGTGTTTGTGGGTGTGAATGGGTAGTGGGGGACGGGAGGGTGTCTCTGTGGGTAGGATCCTATACCCACTTGGAAAAAAATCTTAATTGTCCTCTTTCATTGTCCATTGTTTTCCATGTGAGCAGGCAGTATGTTCTTGTAATTCATAAATTACCAGTATGTTATAAATTTATATCTAATAGTTTTAAATTTAAAAATAAATAATATAGTGCTTAAATGAACCACAAGAAAGCACTATATGGTAAAAGCTTGGTTTGAGAGTATTTTGGATTGACAGCATTTTGCAAGACAAGCAAACATCTCTACAGTGATACCTCGCTTAACAAGCGTTTCACATAACAAGCAAAAATTTCCAAGAAATCTTGCTTCACGTAAAAAGTTCTGCTTCATTTAACAAGCAAGTGCGCTATGGGCATGCATGCTTTGCAGACCTGATGCTCTGCACAGAGGCTCTTTAAAAGGGCTGCCGGCCAGTGCTGCTGCCTCTAACTGCCCCCAACAAGAAGTGCCATAGGCAGCTGCCCCTGTCCCCAAGTGCCCCCACTGGCCACCTTGAACCTCCAGCAGCAGCCTAAGTAAGCCTCCAAGGAAAGTGTCTTTGATTGCAGTCTCCTAACTATGTCTACTCAGAAGTAAGCCCCATTGTGTTAAATGGGGCTTACTCCCAGGAATGTGTTTTTGATTGCAGCCTCCTAACCATGTCTACCCAGAAGTAAACCCCATTGTGTTAAATGGGTCTTACTCCCAGGAAAGTGTCTTTAGGACTGCAGCCTAAGTAGACGTCATAGGATCATGCACATTGAATGCATGTTTTGAATTCAATTACAGTGTTTTGTCATCATTTTTACATCCAGTTAATATTTTTATATGAATATTTTGGGGGTTCTGGAACCAATTGTCTGAGTTTCCATGATTTCCTATGGAAAAATCTGCTTCACTTAAAGAGCATTTTACATAAAGAGCATGCCTCCGGAACGAATTACGCTCGTTATGTGAGGCACCACTGTGTATAAAAAACTGAAGTCACTGACAGACTGACTGATCAACGCCCAGCTAAAATCACCAGGTCTAAAAGTGTGAAATTTGGGGAGGGTTTCCTTCTCTGATACACCCACTAAGAACCAATTTTTGGAAATTCTAACTAGAAAAGGGGCACAACACATTTTCATCCCTATATTGAAGAATCCCTGACTGATCCAGGCGCTGCCCCAACACCTGGACTGAGAAGCATGAAATTTGGGGATGGTGTTCCTTATGTGACATGAACACCCACCATGAAACGATGGTGAGAAATTTAGCCCTTTAGGTGGTGAAAAGGGGTGCAACATGTTTTTGTCTTATAATTAACAGTGAAGACTGACTGATCAATGTCCAGCCAATTTGGTGCCCAGTGCCTGATACACCTGGGGGGTATTGTGCATGGGGAGGGGTGTTGTGCATGAGGGGATAGCATAAGGGGTACATTTTGTTAGTAAATAAAAAAATAAAACCGCTTGGTTTTAGAAACGGGCTACTTCAAATAACCAGATGCAACAGAGTAGGACCAGAACCAAGTGACTGTATAGAATGGAGGACAGAGTGCATGTATCTTTAACCCAGGGGTTTTCAACCCAAGGGACACCTCCAAAGTCACTAAAAAGGATGAGGCACACCACCAGTTTTTTAAAATTACATTGAATTATTACAAGACATCTAGAATAATAAGCCGAAATAGATACCCATAGTTTTAATTTTATTTTAAGCAAAGCAGGCATCTGTCATTCTTGAGAGACTATGGTATCATGCTTGGCGCTGCATACGCTGCTTGCGGAGCACAAAGGCCTGGGTTAGATTGATATGGAGGATAGGCTGTTACCCAAGCAGCAAATTCCCCCCTCCACGCCACTGAAATAGTCCAATGGAAAGGCAGAGCCAATATGATTGGATCCAGCTGTGTCGCAGAGCTGGGCTAAGGACAAGAGCTCACCCTATCTTGTGGGGACGTGGCCTGCTTGTTAACAGGCCCAGTGTCTTAACCACTTGCGCCACTGAAAATGTACCCGCATCGCGGGAGTAAAATTCCCCTGTACACAATCAACCCCCATGTGCAACATCCCCATGTTCATCCACCCCATGTGCATAATTCCCCCTATGCGCATGATTCCCTCATGCTCATCAACCCCCCTGCACATCTCCCCATGTGCAACCCCCCATGTGCAGCATCCTCCCCAGTGCAACCCTCCCTCCAAACAACATCCCCCCTACTGCACCGGCCTAAGGAGAACCAAATTGAGGAAGTTAGTCAGTCTTCCATGTTAAGTATAGGACAAAAACATGTTGCACCCCTTTTCAGCCTCTTAAGGGTTAAATTTCTCTACATGGGTTCTTGGTGGGTGTTCATGTGACAGAAGGAACTCCCTCCCAGAATTTCATGCTTCTAGGGGGTTGTGCCCCTTATCACCCCCTTCCAGTATCACCAAATTTCACACTTCTAGGCCCAGCACTTCATTGATGAGTCAATCAGTAAGTTTTCATTTTTACATACAGAAGATGATGATGATAATAAATGGGTTCATTCCTGAGTACAGGTGGATGGCAACCTCAGAAGTTAAGAGGCTGTGCTTGTCAACCTGAGAGTTGGTCAAAATACTCTGCATTTAAAACACCTTGACAACTTACAAACAACAGCTAAACACCAGATTAATAGATAGTTGTTCCTCGGGATCTCCACTAGTCCTCCACTAGTGTTGCCTAGTCATTGAGGTCATAGTGATTTTCTTGGAAGTGGCATAAATAAACCTAATACAAAGAAAAGGCCTTGAAACATCATGTCCTGTCGTCTGTTTTTCATTCTTTTTCTCCGTTCCTTCTTTTCTCTGCAGAGAAGGACTGATCTATAAGGTCCCAGGGAGTATGCAAATGAGCACAGGGCATTCTGGATAAGAACATCTGGTTCCACCTGCAAGCAGATAAGGGAGCCCCATGCAAAGGATGCTGGAAGCAGATCCTGGAAATACAGTATGCTTTGCATACTCTTTTTCTAGGACATGTCCTCTTTTTTAGCCTTGTCTCCTGGAAAAAAATTAGTATTGTCTTCTTTTCCTTGTAAGCAGACAGTAATTACAAGATTACTTTTTTAATTAATAAATTTATGTAATTACATAAATTATATTCAACAGTTTTAAATTTAATAACAAGTAATACAGTGTTTAATGACCATAGTGTTTAATACAGTGATCACATGACAGCAATATTAATGAGTGTTTTTAGGTGTTTTTTTTAAATGAGTGTTTTTATATTGATGTATATTGTATATTGATGAGTGTTTTTAGGTCTTAAATTTTTCTTGGGTGACCTACATTTCAGATGGTCCTTGTTCTCTTTTTCGGTTATGACATCTGCTTAAGGTAAAGGTGTCCCCCACAGGTTGTACTGCTAGTTTCTAATGTATTTTGTCTTGCAATACAAGCAAAAAAGAATTAGTCCTGGCGAGGTTCTGGCTGGTCCCAGCACTCCACCAGCACCTGCTCAGCCTCTACTGAGAGACCAGCCTATGCATGTCTACTCTGAAGTAAGCCTATTACAGTTAATGGGGGCTCAATCCTAAGTTAGGGGGAGGCAATGAAAAGAAGCTTGAGAGATCTAGCCTTGTATGTCTACTCTAAAGTTAGGCTGAAATCAAAAAGAGACTTTCCTGGGAATAAGACCCATTGAACACAATGGGGCTTACTTTTGAGTAGACATAGAATCATAGAATCATAGAGTTGGAAGGGACCTAGTAGGTCATCTAGTCCAACCCCCTGCCTGCAGCAGGAATTCCCCCTAGAGCATCTCCAACAGGTGCTCATCGAGCCTCTCCTTGAAGACCCCCAGTGAGGGAGCGTCCACCACCTCCCTTGGCAATCTGTTCCACTGCCGAACCGCCCTCACCGTCAGGAATTTTTTCCGGATTTCCAGCCAGAATCTCCTCTCTTGCAGTTTGTACCCATTGGTTCTGGTTCTGCTTTCAGAAGCAGCTATGAACAAATTGGCCCCTTCCTCCATGACAGCCCTTCAGGTATCTGAAGAGGGCAATCATGTCTCCCCTCAGCCTCCTCTTCTCCAGGCTGAACATCCCAAGTTCCCCCAACCTTTCCTCGTAGGGCTTCCCTTCCATCCCACTGATCATTCTTGTCGCTCTCCTCTGGACTTGCTCCAGTTTGGCTGCATCTTTCTTAAAGTGAGGTGCCCAGAACTGAACACAGTACTCAAGGTGAGGTCTGACCAATGCTGAATAAAGAGGAACTGTAACTTCTCGTGACTTGGAAGCTACAGTCCTCTTAATGCAGCCTAAAATGGCATTTGCCTTCTTTGCAGACACATCACACTGCTGACTCATGTTCAGCTTGTGATCCACGGCGACTCCAAGATCCCGCTCACATGTTGTGCTGCCAAGCCAAGTATCCCCCATTTTATACCTATGTTTTTGGTTTTTATTGCCTAAGTGCAGAACCTTGCACTTCTCCCTGTTGAAATTCATTTTGTTTGTTACAGCCCAGGATTCCAGTTTATCCAGATCCTCCTGGAGGTTTCTCCTGTCTTCTGATGTGTTTGCTACTCCTCCCAGTTTGGTGTCATCTGCAAATTTGATCAGGCTCCCCCGTATCCCTTCCTCCAAGTCATTGATGAAAATGTTAAAGAGAACCGGTCCCAAGACAGAGCCTTGTGGTACCCCACTAGAAACTGACTTCCAGGTTGACACAGAACCATTTACTAAAACCCTTTGAGTGCGGCCATCAAGCCAGTTGCAGATCCACCTAACAATTGCCCCGTCTAGCCCATATTTATCCAACTTCCCAATTAAAATGTCATGTGGGACCTTGTCAAATGCTTTGCTGAATCAAGATAAATGACATCCACAGCATTGCCACTGTCCAGTAAGCTCGTAACCCGATCAAAAAAGGAGATCAGATTTGTCTGGCAAGATTTATTCTTGGTAAATCCATGCTGGGTTGTTTTGATCACCGAGTACTTGTCTAGATGTGCACAAATTGTGTGTTTTATGATTTGCTCTAATATCTTGCCCGGGATTGAAGTCAAACTGACTGGTCTATAATTTCCCGGGTCTTCTTTTTTCCCCTTCTTAAAAATTGGGACTACATTTGCCCTCTTCCAGTCCAGTGGCACTTCTCCACTCCTCAAGGATTTCTCAAAGATGATCGACAGAGGCTCTGCAAGGACATCTGCAAGTTCCTTCAGAACTCAAGGATGCAGCTCATCTGGTCCAAATGACTTGAATTCATTTAGGCCAGTTAAGTGGTTTCGAACCAGTTCTCTGTCAATCTTAATCTGCTGTTCTGCACCATCCATGTTTTCATTACCTCTTAGGGGATGTAAACACATCCCCAAATCAGTCAATGATCCCGCACCCCCATTTGCACAGCCCTCCTTCTGTGAATAGACAGATGCAAAGTAGGAGTTGAGCAGCTCCGCCTTCTGCTGGTTTCCAGACACCTGTTGTCCATCCTTGTCCAAGAGCAGCCCCACCCCCTCGTCTCTCCTCCTGTTCCTCTGGGCATATCTAAAGAAGCTCTTTTTGTTATCTTTGACTCCCCTGGCCAGCCTCAGCTCATACTGAGCTTTAGCATCCCTGACCCCCTCCCTACATGACCGGGCTATCTGCCTGTACTCCTCCCTGGTGCTCTTTCCAGTCTTCCACTCCCTATACTTCTCTTTCTTTAACTTCAGCTGATCCCCAAGTTGCCTGTGGAGCCAACCTGGTTTTTTCAGGTGTTTCCCCCTTTCTTTTTCATGGGAATTGTTTCTGACTGTGCTTGAAGAAGCTGCCTCTTAAGGAGCTCCCACCCATCTTGGGCCCCTTTCCCCATTAGATCATCAACCCATGGGATTCCGCCTATGACTCCTCTAAGCCTGTTGAAATCAGCTTTCCTGAAATCCAACATATAAGTTTCACTCTGCACTCTTTTTACTTCCCACATTATTCTAAATTCCAGCAGCTCATGATCGCTTTCCCCTAAAGTTCCCACTATGTTGACCTGATCAACCAGTTCTTCACGATTTGTTAAGATCAGGTCAAGGATGGCCCCTCCCCTTGTCATTTCCTCCACTTTCTGGACCATGAAGTTATCTTCCAGGCCCATCAGGAATCTACTGGAGCTTCCATGTTTGGCTGAGTTTGTCTCCCAGCAAATGTCTGGGTAGTTAAAGTCCCCCATTACTACTACCTCATATTTCCTTGCAATGCCTGCCAGTTGCTCCAAGAAGACATCGTCTACTCCTTCTCCTTGGCCTGGCGGTCTATAGTAGACGCCCACCACAATGTTTTGTTTCTTATTTTCCCCCCTTACTTTTACCCAAACACACTCCACAGGGATATCCGGACCACTCTCCTGGATTAGGACTGTGTTATTAGTCCTATTATAATAGGACTAGTGAGTGGGGCTCACTCCTGTGTAAGGGGGCCGACTGCAACCTGACAGGTGACTTTTACTTATTTTGTTTTATTTTTCTTTATTATTCTGTAATTACAATATTGTAATCATTTCATATGAATTTTTTTGAGTTGTGAAACGTATTGTCTGAGTTTCCATTATTTCTTATGGGAAAATTCTCTTTGATATACAAGCCTTTTGGATTACAGTCATGCTTCTGGAATGAATTATGCTCATAAAACAAGCTGCCATCGTATGTGAGTGTTTTAATCTTTATTTGGTCATGTCCTACATTTTTCTTCGGTGCCCTATTTTTTAAGAGGGCCTCGTCCTCTTTTGTGGCTATGACATCTGGTTACCCTGACTGAAAGGGTGACTGACATCCAGAGGAGAGACTAGTTGGATTTTATCTCAAAGGAAACCCACATGAATGTGTGGCTGCAAATCCCACATGGACAGAAACTCATGGACATGACTCATAGGTGCATTTTCCTCACAGATGAACTGCGCATTTGGTTTGGGCCCCAGTTAATACCTTTCAAGGTTTCGCTCTCTCAGAAAAATATGTCAGACAGTTGGAGCTCAATCCTACCCATGTCTACTCAAACATAAGCCTCATGGTATTCAATGGGTCTTACTCCCAGGAAAGTATCTTTAGGATTGCAGCCTTTGTCAACCTATTATGGCTGTGTGTCCCAGAGATCAATGGGGGCACTACTGGGAGAAATTCTCAGTTCATTTTATTCTCAGAATTCATTTTATTATATTTGGATAGTAGCCGGTTTCATCCCATATTCTGGTTTTTATATTTAAAAGTTATGAATTTGCCCTAAAACACTTCTGTGCCACTTTTGGGGTGGAGGGGAAGGGGTTAGGCATAAACATGAGGAAACAGGTGAGTAATGCTGGCCTAAATTGGTTAGGATTGTGCCCTAAGATTCTCTATCTAGGAAAGATCTAATAATTTAAGAGCCATTAGGCCCCTCTAATTATTGAGCTTTTCTATATTTTATATTATAATTGGAAAGAAGCAGCTGCCAGCAAAAGATAATTCCTTTTTGGGGTAACATCAGGTGCTCCACGTTTCCTACTTATATGCATGGGTGGAAGGAGCTGGCACCAAAAGAGATTATTCCTTCTTAGTATTAAATCAAAGGCGCCACTGCTTCTACACTTTCTGTACTACACACCATCATTCATCCTCCTCCTACATGTTCCTGTGCTGAACTATAACTGGGTCAGGCATCTCCTCTCATCACACCAGAAGAAACTGGTGATTACCAGTATGTCATTACCAGTTACTTCCAGAATGGGAAGTCAGATGCAACCTACCAAACACTGGTAAGAGGCTCAAGAAGGGCTGGATGACTTTTTTGAGAGCACCAAAAGTGTACCAAGGAGTTCTGCCTATAGCTGAGCCTCCTACTGATGTTCCTGCATTGCCTCCCAGTCAGGGTGACCAGATGCGCAAACCTCAAAAGGAGGACAAGGTCTTGGATTCCTCTCAGCCTGGCCTTTCTGGCCGACAATGGCACATTTGCCTACTCACAAGTAAAGCCGCAATGTTGGTCACTTTCACTTTCCCATAGAGCTCAATGCATATTTTTTATTTTTAGTTCTTTTGGCCATAACTTTTAATAGGAAGGAGATATTTCAAAACCGATTTTTGCATTGGATTCTTCTCTTCAATACATATCCAACCACATATGACATGATGGGGTGACATGATGCACTCCATTGCAAAGTTCCAAAATGAAGCCAAAATGCAGGACAATTTTGGAGGACACCTGGACAGGACACAGGACAATTTTGGAGGATACAGGTCAGATCCATAAATTTCTGGTCGGGACAGATCCATAAATGCGCAGTTCATATAGTCACCCTGCTCACTGGTCTCACTGCCAGGTGGAAGGGTCTGTGGTTTCCACAACAATTTCTTTTCTGCAAGCAAACTTCCATGCCTTCCTTTTTAAATATCACTCTAAAATTGTCACTCCCTCTCACTCACTCCCTCTCACTCACCCCTTGAGACTGTAGATTTGCTATGCTTCCATTTTGGCCCATTGCCCCTCTGCAATGCAAATGCCCCCACACCATGTGGTCCTCAATTCAGCATGAAAAGATGCTTTACTAGGAGCACACAAACAACACAGGCCAGAAGCAACTCCATTTCTGAATGGAATTCCAGAAGCTGGGAGAAAATGCATTTTTGCTATGCTTTGTGTCAAACTAGAACACTGTACTTGTTCTTCTTTTTCCCCCCTCTGAATAACTGAGAGTTTTCCAGAGAACATGCATGTTGATGTCAGATGTGGTCAGCAACTCACCATTTCAGGGAAAGGAAAGTGAAATGGAACTGTGGTGGCAGGGACATGCCCATGTTTCAGGTATCCTCCACAGTGTAAAAGGAGCCACCTGTGATCATCACAAAAGCTAAAGCTAACCAATCTGTGAACACAAACGCTCTCTTTTGGGTTCACACATGTGCAAATAGGATTGCTTCACTCCACTCTAAGGCTGCAATCCTAAAGACACTTTCCTGGGAGTAAGACCCATTGAACATAATGGGGCTAATTTTTGAGTAGACATCGTTAGGATTGTGCTCTAAGGCTGCAATCCTAAACACACTTTCCTGGAAATAAGACTCACTGAAAACAATGGGGGTTACTTTTGAGTAGACTTGGTTAGGATTGTGTTCTTACTCTGGAAGGTGAGCAATTTCCGCTGAAAACCAACCATCTAAAATGACAGCATCACAGGCTTTCTAACCTTCAGCATCTCCAAGTATTTCAGCCAAAGGGCTGCATTAAATATCTGGTGTGATGTCAAGCACCAGAAAATAAATTTTAATATAAAATTTAAATAAATACATTAGAGATGAAACTTAGATGAATAAGGTTGCAATCCTAAAGAGATGTACCTGGGAGTAAGGCCCATTGAACACAACGGGGCTTCATTTGAGTAGACATGTTTAGGATTGTGCTCTAAACTGGAAAACGAAAGGGCTAAAATTTCCAGGATCTCTCCAAGTACCAACACAAACTGCAGAAATAAATCACATATTCAAATGGATCTCAATTGCCCAACCTCTCAAGCACCAACTAAGGGCACAAGCAGAAGACACAAGCAATTACTGTATTTACTCAAATATAACGCTCACCTTTTTCACTCGAATTCAGTCGCCAAAATCAGGGTGAGCATTAGATTTGATGTTAATTAGAATTGATTAAATGCGGTATTTTGATTATGAGTCTAAGGTATGCATTATATTTGATGGAGCATTATATTTGAGTAAATATGGTACTTGTGATTTAGGGGAAAATTTTCTTTTCTTCTCTCTGAACAGCCTCCCAACACAGCTCTGGTTGTGAACAGTCAAGTGGGCCAAACACTTACAGGGTTCCGAGGCTGGCCGCAGGGCAGATAAAGGCTTGTCAAGGGCCACATCTGGCCCCCAGGCCGGGGCTTGGAAACCCCTGTGATCAGAGGTGGGCAACCTGTTCCACTTTAGGGATTCTGGACCTTTAACAACTGCATAGAAAAGAAAATTTCAGCAGGTGCAACTAGTCATCTAATAAAAAATAGAACCTGCTGAAATTGCCTCTTCTATACAAATGTCCAGGATCCCTAAAGAGGCCCAATTTGTCCATCCCTGCTCCAGATCTAAAACAATTGTTATTGTTATATGTTATGGCTCTACACATATTATTTTTACAATATTTGTATCTTTGTTGTCTCCAAAGCAACTCACAACACTAATAAAATGCAATACTGTAGATCAATTCAAAGCTTTGTGATTTGTTACATACCGTAGATAACATAAAATGTATGCATCTGTCCTTCCCAATCCGCTGGCCCTAGGAACAACATGCTCCCGATATTCATAATTGTGAAAGCTATTGCACACCCTCCTGCAAAGGGTTTCAATAGCCTTCACCCAAGACTTCGCCCTCCACCTAAGGCTGCAATCCTATAAGTCCCACTGAACTCAGGGTGCAATCGTAAGCATGTCAACTCAGACGTACCGGTAAGTGCCATTCTGTTCTATGGCACTTACTCTCTTGAAAGGGTGTTTAGAATTGCAGCCTCAGAGGTTTACAAGCATAGTATTGTGCTGCAAGTCTTCCCATGGAATCATATTCCTTTTTCCTATGCAGTCATAGAGGAAACATCCACTACACTTCCAGTTCCAAAGGCACTGGGAGGCACAAGGGGATCTCCTTAGACCAGGATGACCATATAACTGAAAAAGAGGATGCCCCCCAAAATGTACGGCACCCAAGAAAAAGGTAGGACGTGAGAAAATAAAAGCTAAAAACACTCATATATGAATATATATATAGCTTTCATATAGCTACCGGTAATTTAAACACTGCAGTATATTATTTATGATTCAGTTATCAACACCCTGCCAAAACTTCTGGGCCTAGAAGCATGAAATTTGGGGAGAGTGCAAAGAGGATGATGGTGCACATGGGGGTTGGTGCACATGGGGAGAACTGCATATGGGAGGTTGGTGAGCATGGGAAGTTGGTGTGCATGGGAGGATTGTGCGCCTGGGGGTTGGTGCGCGTAAGGGGTTGGTGTGCATGGAAGCGTATTGCACATGAGGAGGGGCTGATACACACTGGGGGAGTATTGATGTGCATGGGGGTTGATGTGCAGTGGGGGGTTGATGCGCAATGGGGGGATGACATATGGGTGAAATTTTACTCCAGCAACATGGGTATGTTTTTGCTAGTTTTGTATTATAAATTTGAAACTATTACATACTGTACCAGTATAATGCATTACATAGAATTTATTGATTAGAATAACTCTACATACTGCCTGCTCACAAGGAAAAGGAAGACAATGAAGATTTTTTTCCATGAATAAGACAAAAAAAGAGGACATGTCCTGGGGAAAGAGGGCCTATGGTCACTTTAATTATATATAAAATTTATTAATTGCAAGAAGCTTACATGCTGCCTGCTCACAAGCAAAAGGAGGAGGATGAAGATTCCCCCTCGCCCCCCCCCCACAAAAGGCTAAAAAAGAGGACATGTCCTGGAAAAACCAGGACCTATGGTCAACCTTAGGCTGCAATCCTTGAACACAACAGAGTTTACTTCTGAGTAGACATGGTTAGGATTGTGCTGTTAAGGGGATCACTACCAGTAAGTAAGATCATGTGTAGTATCTAATGCTGCACTATATAAAAAACCCTCCTATTTCATGCATACCAAAGCATGACTGACATCTCTCTTGCGCAATTTATATTGGGATATATATTTATAGGGGGTAAATATTTGGGATAAATATTGATGCATGTGCATAGGAAGCCCCCTCTTCCCTCCATCCCCCCAAGTAAACCTCTATTCCCCCCCATAACTGGAGGCACATGCAAATGCATGTGTGCATGCAGATCCCATGTGGAAGTTTCTCTGCCTCTATGCTTTTGCATGGTGCAATGGTTGGTGCAAATGCACCCCTCCTTTTCACCAGGATCACCAGGGACCCCCCATCACCAGATGCTGCATTGCACCCCCTACTCACTCACCCTATGCGGAAGAGCAGAGGTCCAGCCAGGGCCATGAGTGCAGAAGGGAGGCTGCTGCACCGGTGCACAATCCGGCCCCAGGAGGCCAACACAGCCCGGATCCTCTTCAGCAGCTGCCAGCCCAGCCAAGCCATGCTCTGCTGCGGAGCCTGAGAGCAGCTCAGCTCAGCACAGCACAGCACAGCAGCCCTCCCACTGCAAGCACCAGAGCCGCCCCTTTGCACGCCCAGGTTGCATCCCTGTGCATGGCTTGGCAGGCAGTGCCCCCCTTAGGGGCAAGAGTAAGACAGTCAATATCCTCTCTTCCCAGGACATGTCCTCTTTTTTAGCCTTGTGTCCTGGAGGGGGGGGGAATCTGCATTGTCCTCCTTTTCCTTGTGAGCAGGCAGCAGGCAGCCTTCTTGTCATTCATAAATTAGAAGCTTGCCAAGAAAAGGCAGGATACAAATCCCAAAAATAAATAAGCCTTCTTGTCATTAAGAAATTATATCTAATCAGAACGACCATGTGTCCTCTTTTTCAGGACATGTCCTCTTTTTTGGCATGTGTTCAGGAGAACAAATCTTCATTAGCCTACTCGTGAGCAGGCAGTATGTAGCCTTGTTGTGACTAATCAATTATATATAACCAGGGTGCCCATATGCCCCCTTTTTTCTAGGACATCTTTTTCTTTAAAAATCTTGTGTCCAGGAAAAAATATTTTCATTTTCTTCCTTTTCAAGGGTGTTCATATGTCCTCTTTTTCTAGGGCATTTTTAAAAAATCTTGTGTCCTGGAAAAAAATCTTAATTGCCTTCCTTTTCCAGGGTGACCATCTGTCCTCTTTTAACAGCACATGTCTTCTTTTTTAACCTTGCATTCTGAAAAAAATATCTTCATTGTCTTTCTTTTCCTTGTGAGCAGGAAACATGTACACTTCTTATCATTAATAAATTAAGGTTGCAATCACAAACTCACATTCCTGGGAGTAGGCCCTATTGAATAAAATATAACTTACTTCTGAGAAGACAGGGTTAGAATTGCATGGTAAATTTAAAAAATTCAGTGGTGGGCCCCAGCAGGTTCACACCTACTCTATAGAACCGGTTGTTAATGAGACATATAAGGTTTACAAATAGCCATTTAGATGTGGCTGCCAGATGGGCATTGAACCGGTTGTTAATTTCTTTGAATCACATTACTGAATAAATCACATGTAATAGTTTTAAATTTTATAATAAGTGATCTAGTGTTTAAATTAACCACACAAAAGCAATATGTATGAATTTTTAACTTTTATTTTGTCATGCCCTACATTATTCTTGGGTGACCTACATTTTGGTGGACCTTGTCCTCTTTTGCAGTTGTGACATCTGGTCACCCTGGCCAATGCTGCCAGGGTGGCTGCATGCAAGAACAATGAAAGTGATGCAGTGTGGTTGAGCTGATTCAGTGCATCGTCATCTCTGAGGATGTATTAGTGTTCTTGTAAATGTGAAGTCCTGTTTTAGGAATTGGAAAACATAAGAATGAGAGCAATCCTATGCATGTCTACTCATAAGTAAGCCCCATTATAATCAATGGGGCTTGCTCCTGGGAAAGTGTGGATAGGATTGCAGCCCTCCCTTTCCAGACCACAACAGAGGTCCAACTTTGTAATACTTGGATTTGACTCAACATGAATTGCAGAGTAATTATAGGTCCTCTTTTTCCAAGATGTGTCCTCTTTTTAGCCTTGTATCCTGGGGAAAAGAACCCGGATTGTCCTCCTTTTCCTAGTAAGTAGACAGAATGTAGAATTCTTGTAATTAATATAGTGAGGCTGCAGTCCTAACCTCCAGTTAGGCTGGCATAAGTCCTCCCCCCTGAGGGGATGCACTGTGGCAGTGCACAGGCATATGCATAAGCTTAGATTGTCATGTCCTACATTTTTCTTGGGTGTCCTACATTTAGGGTCCTTATCCTCTTTTGCAATATTTTTGACATATGGTCAACCTGCCATTGGCCACTGCAAATGAGTAGGAACATTTTGATCTGGAGTGGCTTAATGATAAAACAGGCACAGTAAAAACTACAATAAAAATGAATCACACCACTTAAAACCATGGTCAATAAAAAGCACATCAAGTAAGACACAAGGGGCTATGCTCTCTCCCTGAAGCAATTCTTGCCAGTGTGGATGAATCCCATCTATTACCAAAGGAGCACATCTATGGCAGGGAAACACAACTAGCACATCTACATCTACATAGTCTGCCCTATTTCCCACAGGTAACTGGGGGATCCTATCTCTGCCATCTCTGTCCACCCTGAAAACATTTATGATCTTGCTCCTAAAGGAGGCACTGCACGCCAAGCAATGTCTACTTGCCTCCACTTTTCATTCCCTCTATTGGAAAAGGAAGAGGGGAATAGAGTGCTGAGCTAGATTGGAGAGTAAAAGGAGCAGACGGGCACATAACTGGGTAGGTAGTAGCATTTGGCATGCCTTATCAGCAGGTCTTGAGCTAGCCCTGCAGAGATATTGGATTTTCTCAATACACTCCAAACTGCAACAATGCCACCTTCAGCTGGGAGTGCAGTGTGGAACAAGTCTACATGTAGGCACATGTGCACATACTGGATAAATGTCTGCCACTTTTTTCTCTCCTGTGCCATTTGCTGATCACTTTAAAAGATCTGAATATTTTTATCCATTTTAAAAATTGTCCTGAAACTGCTTTTTGCCAACAAATGCTGAGCCATAGTTTCAAAATTGTGAAAAAAATATTAGCAAATGCTTCTGAGCTATAAGAAGTAAAACTGTTTGAATGGGATTTCCTCTCAAGGAAGTGTGGGTATAGACCTGATGTCCGTCACAGAAATTAGTTCAAGGTGCTATACATGCATGCGCACACACATAGACCCCGTGTGCTGGACTGGAGCACATATTAGTCTTTAAAATCAATATTTTATCACGTAATGCATGCCTTACCCAATCTCTCTGGACAATGCAAACAGTATGTACTGTATACTGTATTATGCTACTTATAATGCATTGGACTCACCACTAGTATTGTGCTGCAAACCTATCCACACTTACTAATCCCAACTGAGTATAAAAGGATTTACTTCAGAGTAGAAATGCATAGGATTGGGACGGTGGTGGGCTCCAGCAGGTTCACACCTACTCTATAGAACCGGTTGTTAACGAGAGATAGGACATATAAAGTTTTAAAATAGCCATTTAAAAGTGGCTGCCAGATGGGCAGAGAACCGGTTGTTAATTTCTTTGAATCCCATCACTGGATTGGGATCATAGGCTGCAATCCTAACACCAGTTAGACCAGCCTAAGCCCCAGCCTAAGTGCTGTGCTGACCTGGGGCCACGTATGATGCCACTTATGAGTATGCCATAAGACGCTTCTGCTCCATACCTGGGAAAGGGTTAGGCCAGTGCACAAACATGTGCCTGCCTCTCTACATCTCCATGGGAATGGGAAGACTGGAGTTGTGCCACTGCTGGCGTAGGTCCTTAGAGCCCAATTGATCCATTATAATCAATAGGACTTACTCCCTAGTTAGTATGGTTAGGATTGCAGCGTCTAGCATTTTACATTCCTTTTCTTATGTCTGGGGAAAATCCAAGACATCTATGTGGTTTTTTCATTCAGTGCTATTCCAATCCTTTAATTCCAGCCATTGGATCTTTTCTGATATTTGAACCAATTCAAATTATACAGCAGTTATGGTTTGTCTTATTATTTCTAAAACCTTTTCAGTGTGCATTCTAATCCATGTATGTTCTCATGACTGGGGTTAGTAATATCCCTATTTTACAGAGAAAGGAACTTCACTAAGGGCACAATCCAGAGTAACTACGGGAGCACGTAAGAGACATTACGTGCACCTGCAGTTACTGCACTAACTATTGAAAACCTATGGAAAATTCATATTGCAATCCAGAGTAACTTGTTCTTAGTTACAAGAACTAAGTTCTTGT
The DNA here is from genome assembly GCA_030015325.1 of Cryptoblepharus egeriae. NCBI lineage: Eukaryota > Metazoa > Chordata > Lepidosauria > Squamata > Scincidae > Cryptoblepharus > Cryptoblepharus egeriae. Next base: position 60,222,580 of record JAREYC010000001.1, on the reverse strand, counting down.
AACTTTCCCATAGTTACTCTGGATCTCACCCTAAGGCTGGGAATAATTCCAGGTTCTTTCCAAAAACCTCCCTTTGGGGGGGTTAGTATATTGGTGCTAGTTAGTATATCAGTGCTTGCAGCCCCTTATCTTGTCCATGCATAACTGATGGGGAGAAGCAGGATATACAGTATTTGCATCAGTTAACCCTTTCTTAGGAAACATATTTAGAGAATCTCTTTAAAACAAAATCTCTATATGTCAGATACAGGGGAGGGTACCTGGATGCATGTGTCTTGTGTGCTCCCTGAGGCATCTAGTGGGCCACTGTGAGATACAGTAGGTGGACTAGATGGGCCTTTGGCCTGATCCAGTGGAGGCTCTTAAGTTGGGAAACAACCTCTCACTGCAGGGACTTCTTTGAGGTATTCCTTCCATGTTGTTTTGACCAGGGCCACCAGATGGTGTAGCCGTACAGAGCAAGTACCTTACTGTATACTGTACCTGTCGTTTCTTTTTTCCTTGTGAACCACCATCATGTACAACCTTTTTTAAAATAAATGCTGTTAAATGTATTCATTTTTGTTTGGTGCTGCATATCCTTTTATATGAAACTGTTGTGTCCATGGATGAAACTCCAATCCACAACAAGCGGACACCGTCAACAAACAGTACAAATGCTGAAGAAGTTCCTTTCAATCAGGTTTACTTTCAGTAAATTCTGGGAGCAAACCTTTTTCCTGGAAACCAAATACTGCCATTTCGCCAAAATTCCCCACAAAGGTAGAGTTTGCTATGTGCTGCTTTTTATTGATAGTCCAGCAACGATGCACCATTGCAAACAACCTGGGTCCTTTGGAAAAGAAGTCTTCCCCTGCAATCCTGAGTAACTACGGTAGCACGTAAGAGACATTAGTGCACTCATAGTTACTGCACCAGCTAGTGAAAACCTATGGGAAATTCATATTGAAATCCAGAGTAAGTTGTTCTTACTCTGAAGCAAGGACTCCCTGTAGTTACTCTGGACTGTGTCCTTCATTTCCTTCCCTAGATAATATGGGCAAGATCTTATGTTTCTCAAAGAAACCTTTCAGTGTGACCTTCATTTCTGGCTCCCATCCCCTGTTTTAGCTTCATCCTGTTTCATTCCATGTTGTATTATTATTGGTATTATCTATTCAGTATTCTTCCCCTGTGGGAAGCCCATCTGTTCCTATGGCAACACCAATGTCATAAAGATGGTTTTAAAGATTATATGGCATCCACAAGGAATAGTACAGTTAAGGATTTCTGAAGAGCTGATCTCTGGACCCTAAAGCTGCCTCTAATACATACTGTGTCTGAAGTGCTGTGGGCATAGATCTGTATCTACCTATTGATATTTTTATTGTGAACACTTGGATATATAGAGTTAATTTTGTATATGTAAATGTAATTTTTGGACTCATCCACTCAATTCCTGCATCACTCTCTCGATTACACAGACTCCAAGCCAATAATTCTTCAATCCTGCAATGACCCATATTCTTCCTGGCCTGTGGTGTAGTCACTGACCTCTACAATCCCAGCTGCGTCCTCACTCATCCCATCCTCTCTGATTACAATTCTGTTGGGTTGGATTGGATGGCCCTCTCCCTACTAATACTGCTTCTGTCTCCTTAACCTTGGTCGATAGCACATCTGCTTGATGGAGTAGAGGTTAGGTCAACAATTTAGCTACTGTTTTACTTAAGGTTCTTTGTCTTATTTGCCCAGGATCTCCTGGTGAGTGTTTCATTCACATTTTGGTAATCCAATCTAGCGCAGAGGTGAGAGAATGAGGGCAGAGAATAGTTTTGAAATGATTGCACTTAGACATTTGCTTTGGGCCTTAATGAAGAAAACATAAATATAGTATTAAAAGACAGAGGCCAAAGGGAAGGAAAGTTCAGATGGGCAAGAGTATATGGAAGAGATCAGGTCAATATCGATTGGCAATTAAGAAATTAGACAGATGGGTAAATAGGTATGAGAACAGATGTTGAAAATTTGGAGGGTGATATAACCCTTCCAGGTTTCAGGACATCTTTATCCTTTTTTCTGTTCCTGCCAACTATCACTACAATAATTTATGAGTACCAGTTGCCCATCACTTGCATATTCTGACAATGTCCTCTGTACCAATTTTGCTTATCAACTAATAGCTTTTCTTGGTTACGTAAATAATGATGAATGTTGACTTCCTGAATATTATTTTAGAATGAAACCTATATTTGTTCTTTACAGTAAAAAAATAGTGGTTGTGTGGTATCCAAATATGAAAGAGGTTGAATATTTTTTAATCAGAGTTTCTAGCTTCAGGACAGCCATCTTGTTTACGGTCAGCCACTAACCATTTGAATGAGTTGTTTTCCCACCTGGAAAATCCTGGTATGATCTTTTCCTGGATGATCATGCCAGGATATGAACACAATACAGATATTGTATTTTCCCAAAATGCCATATTTTGTGCCTGAGTAAATGTGATACTGATTCTTCTCCATGCTATTGCTATAGTATCGTGGAATACACATTCTGGAATATGGCTGTGTCAGGAATTCCCATTGCAGGCCAGTACTATGTTGTGGACTTCTCATTCAATTTTTTTTTTACTTGGTGGCTTTCAGCTCCTTCATTGCGAGTACCCAACCAACAGTGTTTTAAAAGAGAGAAAGCACACCAAAACTGCCCTAATAGCTTTGCTCCCACACTTTGGTACTTGAACAGGTATCAATCTAGGTTTGTTTTGCAGCCACACTAGTCCTCTCTTTAGTACCTCGACTCTGGAGGTCAGTGGCGGTTATGGCATTGCTAAGGTTCAGGGGATGAAGCCCACACTGATGATTCACCTGGGGATGATGTACACTGGGTGTATGTGATGTGTCATCACTAATGACCAAAATCTCTATAATTGTGGTGGTTAGGAATAAGTCCCCTTTATGTTATATAGTATACCATTGGATGCATAATTTACAGCAGAATGCAGTGAATAAACTAGAGTGAAATATTTCCTATCTATGAAAAATTTATGACAAAAAAACTAGAACACAAAAATGCATGAGAAAACAAAAGGTGAAAGTGCAACTAAGCCATCTTGCGCATTTACTCACAAATAGGTGAACTTGCCTCAGTCCATTTTAAAGGGCAGCCTGAGAGGAATCCAATGACAGCAGAATGGTCTGGATCCAAATAATACAGCCCCCCAAAATCTCTCAAGACGAAAGTCCCTCCCTCTAAGCCAGGGGTTCCCAAACTCCGGCCCGGGGGACAGATGTGGACTGGGGCAAGCCTTTATCTGGTCCTCAGCCACCCTCTGGTCCACTGAGAGCTTCTGGCCCACAAACACAACACAACCATAGCTATTCTCTGTTTGCATCCAGGAGGAAGTCTCTGAGGCCCTCAGAATTAGAGCTCCATCTCTAATATATTAACCAGTATTGTATTTAAAATTTATATTTAAATTTTTTCAGCCCTGGACAACATGCCAGATATTTGATGTGGGCCTTTGGTCAAAATGCTTGGCGACCCCTGCTGTAAGCTGACAAATGCACTGAACACAGGGAAAGCGAAACAAAGCTACATGGCTGTGCTTACGTGCAAGTAAGCAGCCATGCCTTGGCTTGTGTTCAGGTCTTCCGTATACGGAAAGGCCACAGCATTTAGGGCTGTTCAATCTAAAAAGAGTCGCCTGAAGGGGGACATGACTGAGACATACACAATTACACATGGTATTTTACTTAAAGTGCAATCATAAGCATGTCTACTTAGAGGTAAGTCTTATTGTACTTACTCCCAGGAAAGTGGAATTAGGATTGCAGCCTAAGCATGAGTAGCCATGTTTAGGATTGCACTATTCTTTTTTTGCATTCTGCTATAAATTTTGCATCTAATGGTATATAACATGATGGTACTTCCTATAAACAATGATTTTGGTCACTAATCAAGTCAAATCATACCCCTTGAGGGCATCACCTTACTAACACCTTATTCATTCAATTAGGCGTTATAATAACATTTCTCTTTTTCCAGGACATGTCCTCTTTTCTAGCCATGTGACCTGGAAAAAAAAATCTTCATTGTCCCCCTTTTCCTTGTGAGCAGGCAGCATGTAGCATTCTTGTAATTCATAAATTGTTTGTAATAAATTGCATATATTTTAAAACTTAATAATGAATACAGTGTATAAGGCTGCACTCCTAAAGACACTTTCCTGGGAGTAAAACCCATTGAACACAATAGGGCTTACTTTTAAGTAGACATGGTTAGGATTGTGCTCTAACCCTACAATCCAGAGTAACTATGGGAGCACGTAAGAGACATTACGTGTACCTGTAGTTACTGTACTATTGAAAACCTATGGGAAATTCATATTGCAATCCAGAGCAAATTGTTCTTACACCAGAGCAAGGACTCCCCGTAGTTACTCTGGATTGTGCCCTTCATTACATATACATAAATGTTTCTAGCTTTTATTTTGTTGCATCCTACATTTTTCTAGGATGTCCTCCATTTTATGGAGGGTCTTGTCCTCGTTTGCAGTTGTGACATCTGGTCACCCTGATCCCGGGGGTGATGCGCTGACCTCCCACATCCCGGGTGACGCAAATGCTGGTGACGCCACTGCTCACAGGAGATCTGGAGCTTGATTCTGCAGAAAGAAGTAAATATTTTGCTTCCGATCAGATCACTGTCAAATACCAAGACCCTAATTCTCAGCTGTTTTTGTTTTCTTTCCTTCCTAGGAATCTAGATGGGAACTGCCTTCACTGCTGTGGCCTCCACCAAAGCCCTATCGCTTTAAGAGGCAAAGAAGGAGCTGTTGCTGGGGAAACCTGTGGATACATTGCAGCCTTGCTGGGGGAGGAAGGAAAGAAAACACAGTAAGTCCAAAGGGCCAAATGGGACCTTAATGGGGAACTGGGGTTGCTTCCTTTCTCATGCTTTTGTGGAGGAACTTCATGAGCGGGATGTAGTGTGCAAACAACTAGCACGTGGCGTTTGGGTTGCACCTGATGCATAGTATTAGGAGGAGGATGTTGTTTGTGCAGACCAAAACAAGTGCTTCTCAAGTTTGTCCTCTTCTCATGGTCTACCTACCCTCTGGTCCCTTTTGCCAGGATATGAACACAATCCCCCCAAATCAGCATTGTCCCTGTTTTTCAGGACAAATGGCAAACTTAGTCTAAGGCAGTGTTTCTCAAACTGGGGGTTGGGACCTCTTTGGGGGTCGCCTGACGCTTTCACGGGGGTCGCCTAATGACCCCTGCTGTAGGGGGCCTTGCAAGGTATTTTGCATCTTTTTTATCTGTAGAAATAAATATTTCACAATATATAATTAAATATTATTTTGTGATGAATCACTATGCTTTAATTATGTTCAATTTGTAACAATGAAAATGCATCCTGCATATCAAATATTTACATTACGATTCATAACAGTAGCAAAATTACAGTTATGAAGTAGCAACAAAAATAATTTTATGGCTGGGGGTCCCCACAACATGAGAACTGTATTAAAGGGTCACGGCATTAGGAAGGTTGAGAACCACTGGTCCAAGGGATTTATATCCCACTTTTCCCATTACAATGCAAGGCGGCTTTCAGAGCTACCATCATACATCACCTCAAGAACCAATGTTGGTACCCATGCCATAGAGAAACACTGGTGGTATCCATACCACTATTGAGAAACACTGTAGACACATTCAACTGCACATGTTGAAGGGGTATTTTCACCAATCCACTACTCCAGTAATTCCCTACATTTTCTCTCTCTCTTGTACTGTATATCCTAAGCAGCCCATTAAAAACTACCTTTGCAGCCCATATAAAGCTCCTGGCACATGTCTGGGAACAACACAGTTTGTACTACATCACTGCAAAGTGCAGCCCCTATCCTTACTGCATACCTTCCCGTTCTGGAGTATTTTCCAACCCTCCAGAGTGGATCTTGGGTGTTGGTTAGTGTCTGATTAAGCTTTGTATATGTTCCAGAACTGTTTTCTTAAAATCCCAGTTTTGTATCAGATTCATCATTGTGTGGGATAAAAAATGTAAGATCTACCTACAACTTCACATGTCAATTTTACATCTAGTTTAACTGTGATGCTTCCAAGCCCCCCCCCCCCCCCCACCTCCCAAAATCCAGGGAATTGTGGCTTGGAGAACATTCTCTGTTATAAATTCTATCCTATATAGTGTATAGTGTGAACTGCAAGTGTGCGTGTGTATTGCTTTGGGCAAAATCCAGAGTAACTACATGGAGTCTTTGCGCCAGTGTAAGAACAACTTACTCTGGATTCCAATATGAATTTCCCATAGGTTTTCAGTAGGTGGTGCAGTAACTATGAGTGCACTTAAAATCTCTTACGTGCTCCTGTAGTTACTCTGGATTTGGGGGTCTGTGAGTTTTTCGACTGAATGGTATGTATGTATGTATGTATGTATGTATGTATGTATGTATGTATGTATGTATTTATTTATTTATTTATTTATTTCCCACCTACCTCTTGGGGACCCAAGGTGGCTGCCTCACATAAAAATATCATAAAATCATTTTAAAAACCATTATTATTGCATTTAAAAATTTAGAAACACCATAAAACAGTATGATATAAAAGAATAAAAGCAGTACAATAAAATAATAGCAAAAACCCAAAACAAATAAAAGCAGTGGCACAATGAACCTATAGAAACCAGAAACATTACATCAGAATTAGAAGAGCAGATTTTGGAAGGCTGGGAGCTCAGAAGTCTTATTTGAATAAATATGTCTTAAGACCTCACTTGAACATTACATATTAAATCAATGCATGTTATGTTACAAGTATTTTTTGATGTGGATAATGATCTGCCATTTTACTTGCACAATCCCTGCTTGGTTTTCAGAACTCTTCACTGTGGACCTTTGGAAAGTATTCCACATATCTTTGTTCAATGGCTGCAAGTTTTCATTTGCTCCCTGTACCGAAAAGAGAATCGGAAGAGATTTCAGCAGAAGTACCAGCAGAGAAAATCCCGGCTGCTAGCAAAGAGGCAGTAGACTACCTGTCACTCATTGGTGTGTGTATATAGGGCATTGGGCTCATCTGATATTTACCTAAAATTGTACCATATGGGAAAGATTTTTCTTTTATTAGATTTTGCAAATGTAAAGAATTTTATTTATGCCATCCCTTTTTAATGCAGCCCCTTGTTTATGCAGTCATAATTTATCTCCGTTTCAGAATAGGCCTGAGAAAGCAGAAATTTGTTCATTTTGAGAAAAATCATCCAATTTCTGTTCCAGTCCTAAAGGAACACCAGGGTTCTTGTCCAGATCTCAGATGAGTGCTTAGCCCATCCCAAAATTGCACTTTATAATTGCTATGAAACTTGATTCCTTGTTTTCCATGTTGGCCTTTTGACATATGTTCCTGCCTACTCTGCCTTTGGAAAGGCTTGGGATTGTGGCTGTACTTGGATGATAATTAGTGGTAGAATTATATCACTTTTTCTTGTGAGCCACTTTGCAGGCTGGGGGCTGGCAGTGGGGGAAGATGGGTGGTATGTATAGCTTGGGTGGCTTCAAACATAGGAGCCTCTTTTATCCTTGGATTGCAGGTGATTTAATAAAACCTCCCAAGTTATTCTGATGTGAACATCTGATCTTCCACTCATTAATTTTAGACTGGAATTTACCTTAACTACTGAGATATTTTTGTAATTAAACTACAATGGTGCCTCACATAACAAGTTTAATTCGTTCCGGAATCATACTTGTGTGAAACGCTCTTTATGTGAAGCTGATTTTCCCATAGGAAATAATGGAAACTCAGACGATTGGTTCCACAACCCCTAAAATGAATATTTTAGGGGTTGTGGAACACTGAAATTGAATTCAAAACATGCATTTGATGTGCATGATCCTATGAAGTCTACTTAGACTGCAGTCCTAAAGACACCCTTCTGGGAGTAAGACCCATTTAACACAATGGACTTACTTCTGGGTAGACATGGTTAGGAGGCTGCAATCCAAGACAACTTCAAAGTGTCTCCCCACTTTCTCCTTCTCCCCATCCTGAGCCTCTCTTTCCCCTGCTCCCTTCTGGCTAGCCCTGAGCTGCTTCCCTCTTCTCCACTGCTCTTCTCTCCCTCTGCCCAGTGGACACCCGGCCACAGGAGGAACAGCGTGGAAGTGTTGCTTTTGCTATGGGTAGGCGCTCTAGGCAGCCCGGACGCTTTTTAAAAGGGCTGCTGGCCAGCACATCTGCCCCAAATGCCAACAAGTGTGCTTGTTAATAAGTAAAGCAACACTTGTTATGTGAGGCAGAATCCTAGATAAATTTTTGCTTGTTATGTGGACCACTTGTTAAGCGATGTACTTGTTAAGCGAGGTACCACTGTATTGTGATTTATTAAATCCACATACAGTATTTTTTTCTTAATTTTGGCATTCACCATCATTAATATTTAGTATTAATTATTTCTGATCTGGGTGAGACCAGGTAGAACCTGGTATGAAATAAAGTTCTTTGGTCTCCTCTCTCAGGAAAAGATGTACCGGTACTCAAGATCTGCGCTTTTGAAGAGTCGTTGGTTGCCGTCACAGAGACTGGACAGCCTACTGGAACATTTTCCATCTCAGTGCAGTCAGTCTGCTATTCACCAGAAGGCTGGGAGGAAGAACAAGAAGATTGCTTCCTAATCGAGGCGACTAGCAAGGGAACCATTGATGGTATACCATGTACAACCTCCATTAAAGGTAACTTCATTGTGGCTTCAGTTATATGTGTACTCACTTGGGAGTAAGCACCATTGAACAGAGGACTTACTTCTGAGTAGACATGCATAGACTTAAGCTGTGTGATATTTTGACAGGGGCAGAGCAGTAGAACATGGGAATCTCTATATCCAAACACAGCTTTCAAACATTGACTTCTAAAATGGGTGACAAGGGACTTTTAAAGCTCCTTCACAAGCATGAAATGTGTTATTCACCACAATAGATTAGCACTCTCAAAAAAGGGGAACTGTAGGGAAAAAAACTGAAAAATGGGGGAAAGCAGATTTAGGAATACAAGTGGACCATCCATATCTGCTGATTACGCATCAGCAGATCTGGCTCCACATGGGTCCCCCAGACCCACATGGAGCCAGAGTTGGTCCCATCTCACATCTCCACAGATTACTGGAACTCCATACTGGTTTCCTCTGGAAGCTTTCTGAAGGCCACAGACAGCACACAACTGCCCCCTGCCTCTTTGGGCTTTCAGAATGGCTGTTTCTGGCAGAAACAATGCTACTTCTCATTTCCTGGAGTGGGCAGTGGGCAGTTGCATGGGTGATCACACACTGCCTGAGGGTTTCAGAAAGCACCCCTCTCCCCCAGGAGGTGACTGAAGCAAAGTTCTGTTTGCCTGCAGACTGATGGCAGATTTGTCTGCAAAAATTGTCAAGCACAGTGTTCCAAGAATAGATCCTCCATGGATACTGAAGTCCCACCTGTACATAATAGAAATCAAGATTTTGTCAGGATGATGAAGGACAAAGGAGCCACCTGCATTTGCTGACAAAGTTGGTGTTGGAATGCACTGGAAAAAGAAAGTAGATTAGCCTTAACTGTTTGTTTTGATCTTTACCCTTTTCTGTGTTAGGATATGTAACAAAGCAACTGGAGACTCTGGAGCAACACACAAAAGAAAGTATGAGGGTAGGTATCTGGAGAGTTCTCCACCATCCAAGAGGAATGCCAGAGCTCAATCTTGCAAAGATCAATCTTGCAGAGCTCAGGAAGCCAGAGCTCAATCTTGCAAAGATCTCTCTCTCCCAATAAATCAATTGCCACATCCTGTGTGCAAAATTAAAAACTTTTTAGGTGACAGTGCTAGAGTTGTCAAAATAGGAAGTGGAACAAAGTCCCTCAGAAGCATCCCAGCATTAGTTGTGGCACACCACTGCAGGATCACACTGTTAGTAGTGAGTTGTGTTGCATTCCTTATCTGGACTGAAGGTGTTGGGCACATTGATTAAACACACTTGATAATATAGATCTTTCAGCCTGTAAAGTCCCCTCTTCTTTTAGAAGACACTAATCTGTTTTCTGTGGCCATTGTTTTATCTCCAACTTTCAGAGCCTTGTCTCTAATGCATGTTCCTGCTTACAAGCTGTGCTCCCTGCAGTCTCATACTCACCCCTGTCCAAAACGTATCCCTCTCGAAAAAAATGGCACTGGGGAGTATTTCTATTGTCACTTAAATCAGAACCCTTGCTGAATAACTTTTGTCTTCCTTATTTTTTGCTTCCTTAATAGCCTCTCCGCCAGCAAAAAGTGGTTCATGACACTTGTTACAGTTGCAGCCAGTGATGTCTGAGAAGGGCCAGTGCTAAAGAGTATAGGATTGGCCCCCAAGGTTGTATTTATATATAGGTTTCTGTTGTTTCTGGCAGGATGTCTATAGTGAGTCTATAGCTTGGCTCTAGGCAGGAATATGCCATCAGTCAACATTATATTCTTATTCTGTTGTGCAGTTTAGGGATTATCCCGTTGAAATCAGGACCCATTTGATGAAACGCCAGGAGCAGCTTTTTGTGCGCAAATCCATGGTGGAAAAAGATGTGAGTAAAATAAGCTACATCAAAAGATATTGAAGAACCAACTCTTCTGATCCCTCCCTCTCCAGTTTATAAAGAATCCCACTAGTGATTCACAGTACTGAATCTGATGTAAGCAAATTCCAGAGCTACCATCTTTTCAGGAGATGAATACTAACATAACTCATCCAATATCAGGACTATTATACTGATACAGGTTGATAAATGGCTTTGGACAAGTCACCCTTTCATAGCAGATGGTTGGAAGGCTCAGATTTACAGAGCACTAGTACCCTGGAAGGTACCGTAAAATGACAGGTAATACTAAAAGTCAGATTTTTATACCACAGTGGGCAAGTTGAACCAAGCAAACCAAACTGTCACTGAAATACATCTGTCCAGGGGGGGTCCTCTGGCCCATATGGTTTGTCTTGCAGAGCCTCTGACCATTGGTAGACTTTTCCCTAGCCTGACTGGGTCTATAGGCAAATTCCTGGGCATATCATCTACCATAGAACAGCAGCATAGACACTAGTGGTCCCACTGAGATGAGTCCAGCCAGGTAATGCAAAATGTGCCTGATGCAACAACCACTCCCAGGTTTTCTGGGAGGCACCTGGCTTGGAGATGACCCCATTCCTGCCAGATAATGATGAGGCCATATAGCTGCAGCCTGAGAAACCCACCAGCAGAGCTGGCAAGACAATCAGATGAGAGGAGGCTCCCTTCAGGTTTGAGATTTTTGAAGGGGCACACTTGCAACAAGCAAGAACATGAATGGGGAGTGAACACCAAAGTCTGTATATAAACATTTCCCAGCACCCAATGAAGGGCTCAGTAAAAAGTTGTGATCCCTTGGAGGAGAAGGAAGGAGAAAGAAGCAGGGTGGTTTAATTCCCATCCCCTGGCCAGATCTGAGGCCACTTGGACTCCTCTTTGCTTAGATGCCTCTTTGTGTTCCTTTGCTTAATGTCCTCATGGCAATTCTCAGCATGGCCCTAAGTCTCCGTCTTGGATGACTCTCCCTTACTGTCAGCAGCATCCTCAGCAGAGTAGCTAGCACCAATGGTCCGTAGCCAGTGGTGGGCACAGTCTGGCCCAAGAACCGGTTCTCCGGAAGTGGGCGGGGCCAGGGGGTGGGGCCAGGGTCAAAGGGCGTGGCCAGGGTGGTTTTTAATTTAAGAATTAAAATTTTTAAAAAAAATTACTTACTTCAGAGTAGACCTGCATAGGATGGTGCTCTGAGGCTGCAATCCTCTCCACACTTTCCTGGGATTAAGCCCCATTGACCATACTGGGACTTACTTCTGAGTAGACCTGCATAGGATGGGGCTCTGAGGCTGCAGTCCTCTCAACACTGACCTGGGAGTAAGTCCCATTGACCATACTGGGACTTACTTCTGAGTAGACCTGCATAGGATGGGGCTCTGAGGCTGCAATCCTCTCAACACTGACCTGGGAATAAGTCCCATTGACCATACTGGGACTTACTTCTGAGTAGACCTGTATAGGATGGGGCTCTGAGGCTGCAATCCTCTCAACACTGACCTGGGAGTAAGTCCCATTGACTATACTGGGACTGACTTCAGAGTAGACCTGCATAGGATGGGGCTCTGAGGCTGCTCTGAGGCTCTCTTCACACTGGCCTGGGAGTAAGTCCCATTGACTATACTGGGACTGACTTCAGAGTAGACTTGCATAGGATGGGGCTCTGAGGCTGCTCTGAGGCTCTCTTCACACTGGCCTGGGAGTAAGTCCCATTGACTATACTGGGACTGACTTCAGAGTAGACCTGCTTAGGATGGGGCTCTGAGGCTCTCTTCACACTGGCCTTGGAGTAAGTCCCATTGACTATACTGGGACTTACTTCAGAGTAGACCTGCTTAGGCTGGGGCTCTGAGACTGCAGTCCTCCCCACACCTGCCTGGGAGTAAGTCCCATTGACTACACTGGGACTTACTTCATAGTAGACTGCTTAGGCTGGGGCTCTGAGACTGCAGTCCTCCCCACACCTGCCTGGGAGTAAGTCCCATTGACTACACTGGGACTTACTTCATAGTAGACTGCTTAGGCTGGGGCTCTGAGACTGCGGTCCTCTCCACACCTGCCTGGGAGTAAGTCCCATTGACTACACTGGGACTTACTTCATAGTAGACCTGTATAGAGAGGAGAGACCCACATAGGGAGAGGCAGGGAGAGCACGATGGTGGTGCTGCCCCCCCTTCTGTGCCTCCCCACCAGCAGCAGAGGAAGGGAGACCTGGTGGCGCCCCTGGCCAGCTGGGAGGAAGGGGGAGGAGGGAGGAGGAAGGGAAGCAGCAGCTGCGCTGCATACCGGTCCCTAGTGTTCTGCTCCTCCTTGGTCCTACCGGCTCCCCATTGGCTGCCAGAAGACAAGAACCTACTCTTGAGAGTAGGTGCGTCCCCCCTAGTGCCCACCTGTGTCCGTAGCCATCAGGACTGAACAGCATCACACAATTTATGACTTATGGGGGAGTAAAAAGGCACATGACATTTTGGGCACCATTTTCCCTCAACAAGGCCTCCTTTGCTTTCAGTCACACATTAAACATGTTTGGTTTCGTCTGTGAAGCTGAACCACTATGTCAGTCACTGCCTCATCTCATGATATCAAAGGCCACTTTCTGAGTGATCCTGTTGTTTGAGGAGAAACCAATATCTGTGTTTGCCTCTCAGGCAAACTCAGGCAGCCTCATTTGTGCCAACTTCAGCTTTCTTAGAAGAAAAAAATGTATGCTAATTTTATAGCCTGAATTTTTATAGCCTGAGCTCAGCTGATGCAGGGGTCAGGGCAGGGTGCATGGGAAAGATACAGAGGAGGCAGGAGTTCCATGGAGGAGGAGGATAGGCAGTGGGTGATCCCAGGGGTGTTTCTAGGGGTGCTCAGATTTGTACCACCAGTCTTGACGGTGCAGATCCAAGTAGTCCCATCCAGGCTTCAGTAGCTCACTGTATGGTAAGGGATTCATCTTGCCCAATCTAAGCCACTCAGCACCTGAAGCCTGCACTGGATACAGCTTAGGCATGCTGGCCAGCACAAATTGAGATTGGGCTTTTATAAGGGCATAATCCAAATAAATTTAGGCTGGCCTAACTCAACTGGCATGTCACAGGGTCAGTCATAGACAGACTGGCCCTCCCCTCAACCCTCTGACCTTAGGCAGCCTAAGCAGCAGCCCCCTGAGTCTGAACCGGCTGCTTCTCAATGCAAGGTCAGTAAACAATAAGACCTGCTTGGTCCAGGACCTGATCCTGGACCAGAAAGCTGACCTGGCTTGCATTACGGAGACCTGGCTGGATGAGGCCGGAGGTGTGGGCCTCTCCCAGATCTGTCCGCCAGGTTTCCAGGTGCTGCAGCAGCCAAGACTTCAGGGGCAGGGAGGTGGCGTTGCGATAGTCTATCATGATTCTATCTCTCTCACCAGGTCCCATGTCCAGCAGTTTGCAGGGTTTGAGTGTCTCTGTGTTGTGCTGGAGGGGCAAGACAGAATAGGGATTCTGTTGGTGTACTGCCCGCCGTGCTGCCCAACGGTCTCCTTGCCTGAGCTGACCGGGGTGATCTCAAGCCTGGTGTTGAAGAGCCCTCGCCTCTTAGTGCTGGGGGACTTCAATGTCCATGCCGAGGCACCCCAAACATCTGCAGCTCAGGATTTCATGGCCTCCATGGCAACCATGGGTCTGTCTCAAAGAATATCTGCCCCTAATCATGAGGCGGGACACACACTGGACCTTGTGTTCACTGCTGGGCAGGTTGATGGTGGGTTGATGCTGGGCTGGATGTGAAAGACATCTCCATCACTCCGTTGCCATGGACAGATCACTAGCTGGTGGGATTTAGGCTTATCGCAGCCGATAGCCTCTGCACAGGCGGGGGACCGCATTCCTTGGTGCGCCCCCGGAGACTGATGGATCCAGGTAGTTTCCTGAGGGCTCTGGGGGATTTTCCTGCTGCCAGAGCTGGCGACTCACCCAGCTCCTTGGTCAGTCTCTGGAACACAGAGATGACCAGGGCCCTGGATGAGATCTCTGAGCGGCCTCGGCCCCGCCGAAGATAAAACACAGCTCCTTGGTTTTCTAGGGAGCTGCAGGCTTTGAAACAGCAAGGTCAATGTTTAGAGCGACAATGGTGAAAGATTTGTGTCGTTACTGATCGGGCAGAGGCCAGGGCTCACTGGTGAGCCTACTCTGCAGCGGTGGTGGTGACTAAAAAAGTATACCTTGCTACCTCCATCACATTCGCAGAGAACCGTGCAGCAGAGCTCTTCCGTGTGGTCCGGGGCCTACTCCATCTGGCCCCCCTCACTGACATGGTAGAGGACACGGAGGCTCGCTGTGGCGAGTTCGCTCAACACTTTGCGGACAAGGTCAGTCAGATCCGGCATGACTTGGACGCCACTTTAACAACATCCAACAATGTCCCTGGGGCACCTATCTTGTCCATCTTTTGGGATTCTTTTCAACTTTTAGAACCTGAGGAAGTGGACAGGATTCTCTGTAGTGTGAGACCATCTACTTGCCCGCTGGACCCTTGCCCAGCCTGGCTAATCAGATTGGCCCGGGATGGACTGGCCAAATGGACAGGGAGGGTGGTGAACTCCTCTCTGAGGGAGGGGGTGTTGCTGCCTGCATTAAAGCAGGCAGTGGTTTGCCCCCTCCTGAAGAAACCCTCCCTGGACCCTAACAACTTAAACAACTATCGGCCAGTCTCAAACATCCCGTTTCTGGGCAAAGTGGTCGAGCAGGTTGTGGCATCCCAGCTTCAGAGGGTCCTGGATGAAGCTGATTATCTGGATCCCTTCCAATCTGGTTTCAGGCCGGGATTTGGGACAGAGACTGCCTTGGTCGCCTTGGTGGATGACCTACGCCGGGGAACGGACAGGGGGAGTGCGTCCCTGTTGGTTCTGCTGGACCTCTCAGCGGCCTTCAACACCATCGACCATGGTATCCTTCTTGGTCAGAAGTCCTTGACTCGGGTATTGGAATATCATCCTGTTCTGGATGGGGTTGCACTCCCTCTGAAGGAGCTTGGAGGTTCTCCTGGATTCGCAGCTACTCCTGGAGTCCCAGGTGGCGGCTGTGGCCAGGGGAGCCTTTGCTCAGCTTCGGCTGATTCGCCAGCTGCAACCATACCTGAGTCGCTCGGATCTGGCCATGGTGACCCATGCCCTAGTGACATCGAGACTGGATTATTGTAGCACGCTCTACGTGGGGCTGCCTCTGAAGACGGTCCGGAAAGTTCGGAATGCAGTGGCCCGTGTGTTTGCGGGGGCACGTCGGTTTGACTCTGTCGGGCCACTGCTTCAGTGACTATACTGGCTGCCCATTCATTTCTGGGCTGAATTCAAAGTGCTGGTCCTGACCTTCAAAACCCTAAACGGCTTGGGTCCAGGGTACCTGAGGGACCGTCTTCTTCTGTACAATCCGACCCGTCACCTAAGGTAATCTGAGGGGGCCCTACTGACTGTGCCGCCACTAAGAGATGTGAGAGGTGTGGCGGCCAGAGAGAGGGCCTTCTCGGTGGTGGCACCCCGGCTTGGGAACTCCCTCCCCTTAGAACTGAGGAAAGCTCCCTCAGCACAGAGCTTCAGGCGGAGCCTTAAAACCTTTTATTTTAGAAAAGCTTTTTAAATGGGGCAGAGGTTGGGGGGCAGTTTTATTGTTCTATTTTATTGTTTTTAACAAATGTTTTTTAGTCTGTTTTAATTGTTCTTAGTTTTTTAAATCTAATTGTATTTTAATTGTATTTTAATTATGTTTTAATCTCTATTTATGATCATTTTAATGGTGTTTTATTCTGATTGATGTTAGCTGCCTTGAGCTCACTCTTGCAGATGAGGAATGGCGGGATATAAATTAATTGATTGATTGATTGATTGAATGAATGAATGAATGAATGAAGGAATGAATGAATGAATAAATAAATAAATAAATATCTTCCCATGGTGCCGTGGGGACTTTGGCGTATGCTTGTGCAGTGGCCTAACTCCTCCCCCCGGAGTTTTGTGACACCCCCAGGTCAGCATAGGACTTATGCTGGGACTCTATGCCAGCCTAAGTGGAGGTTAGGATTGCAGCCTTAGTGACACATCCAATACTAGACTAACACATACAACTTTTTAAAAAAAATTATTTTATATTTATAAATTATTTTATATGCCTTTTGTTTCTGATGGAACTCAAAGTGGAACAGATAGAGTTCCAAGGAAGCCCCTTATTAGTGTCCAAATCCCAACCTGCTTATCCTAGTATACCTTCAAATAATGCCCTGGAATATAGCATTTATGCAGCACACTGCACAGTGCTTCTCGGTAAACCTTACAACAGCTCTTATAGGCCGGTATAATTGTTCCCACCTATATTTCTCACTCCTTTTTCTCCAGAACAGTTGACTAAGCGATTAGTGAAGGATCTAATCCTCTACCTCTTTACTACAGCAAGAAATCAGCATTGATTGTTTTTCTTATAACTGGAGCAGACTGCCTGGCCTAATCTCAGAGTCTGCCAACCTTTTGCTGCTGCGGGTGATGGCCAAGAAGGAGTCTGTGCCACAGAACGCAACCTTCCTGTCTTTTGACAATGACCATCACATCTGCACCTCCAACTACGTAAGTGTTGCTAGTAGAGCCAAGGGCCATATGACCATGGGGCAACTTGGCAATCTGCAGGAAAGCTTGTGTTTGTGGACATTCTTGCACCACCTGTCTAAATATCTCAGTTTGGGCTTACCTGACTCTGCCCCTTCTTCTTCAAACCTTCCTCAATGAAATATCCACTCATTTGGCAGTTGTAGGAAGATGAAATGATCACGAAGGATGTCATGAGCCATAGTGTGGAAGGAGAAGGAGCTGTGAAGCAATATTGTTATCTATGTGCCCCCTGTGGAAACAAAGACATTGCAGTTTGGGGCTCAGCACCATTCCCCTGCTTCATCACTTTTTTTTTCATCACTTTTTTCAGACTGCCCTTGGTTTCCAGAAACAGCAGGTGGGCAAAGAGGAGGTGGATGTGTTTGTGATCGAGAGAGCCGTGCACTCGGTGACAGATATCCCCTTGGCCTGGCAGTTCTGCTTCCTGCCAGATGGGTAAGGAAAAGCAAGCATCTGTGTAATCTCTTGTGCTCAGTTGTTTCCTGCACACAGTGTAATTCACTCCATCTTCCCTAGTATATATACAAAACTCCATTCTATAGCTTTCCTACTAGTATGTTTCTTGGTACTCTGTTTCTCGGTTCTCTTTGAACACCAAGATGTTTTAAAGTTAATTATTGGAAGAAATTTCTTGACTTCCTACAAACTAGCCTATCCTGGTTTCTAAATCCTTCCTACAAACTAAATATCCTGGTTTCCACTTGCACAGGCTATGTGATTTGAACCTCTCTGTAATCCTTATCCCAAGCTTACATAAGGCAATTAAAATAAATTTTAATTTATTTCTTCTATATCTTCAAACCCATAAAAAGAAGATGAATATGCAGGTGTATGTGCGAAGGAGACTTTCTAGACCAGTGATTTTCAACCATTGTCATGGGTCACTGCTGTGCAGCACACAGTCTGCAGGTGTACTGTGGAACTTTGGGGAAGGACATTTATGAGTAGGGCAGTTGGGAGATTTGAGTACCTTCCTTCAGCATGGTTTGCCTTGACAATGGTAAATAAAAAATTGATGGTGTGCCTTGATTATTTTGGTGCCTTGTCATTGTGCTATGAAATGAAAAAGCACAATGAATGATACTCAGCTTCTGAATGGATAGCTGCTCTCATTTTTTTTTGCACGACTGCTACTTTCTCAGAACAGTCTAGAAGCAGGATTGATAGATCTTTTCCCCTTGTACTCTAGTGCTCCGAGGCTCTGAGAAAAGATGCAGCCACCATATTCCTGACCTGTTCTTCCTTTGATCACTTTGCCATGGCTGCAGAGTCCCCTCCATCCTCTTTCAGCTGCTATGCTAAGCAAGGGAGAAATTCCTGCAGGCGGCAAGAGACAGTGCAACTCTTAAAGACTGATGCACTGTCTCTGGGTTAGTTGCTGGTAACTCTGAAAGTGAGAGGGAATGGAAAACATTTGCACCCTGATGGAAGAGTAGGATCAGACAGCTACCACAGTGCTAGGTTCATATTCAAGGTGGATATGGGGGAGATATGGATAAGAAAGAATATTTGTGTGAATGCATCAAACACACATTATTATTATTTTATAGAAATGGCATGTGTCACAGCAGAGAGGAGTTCTCACTTATAACTGTGTCTTTCTTCATGATGGTTCTTCCTTGAGGCATCAGAATCTACTCTGTTGGTCTTGGACTCTAATGGACAATCCAGGCCTGTTGGATTCTTGCCTTATTCTTTCTGCCTTTCCCTCAGACAGATGGAGAAGAGTCCAACCAATTGCTTTTGTTCCACTGTCTCCTCCTTCCAGGCATTTAACTCGTCGCGTCCAGGTTGGATCCCCGGCCATCATGGTGATCCAGAAGGTGCCCATTTTGATTGAAGAAGGTAGAAGAGGAATTTATGGGATATCCTAGTCATGTTTTTGCATGCACTTCCCTCCTCAGCATTTAGGAATAGTCAGATCAGTGGGAACTGGGATATTTGATGGTTGAGGCAATTTTTAATGGCACTTGGATTTGGGTGCAGATGAAAGCAAATCAGCTGAGTTATTAAAAAGACAGGCATTATTTTCTTTTTCATGTGAGTATTTATTGCATATGCCCCGTCCTAACAAAGAACCTGCATTCATTGCTTTCACAGAAGCTATGCCTTCTGAGAATATTTATAGTGCTGTTAATAGCTTCCACATTCCTAATAGTTCAAATTCATTCCTTCCCAGATATACCAGATCCTCGTCCAGTCTTTGGCAAAATACCCCTGGAATGGGAAGAGGATGCTGAGCTGTATTCCCTGTTCTTAGACAGAAAGGTGAGCTGGAAGTTTCCCATATATTTTGGACACAAATCAAAAGACCAAACTACACTTAACGCAGGCCTGTGATCAAATCTCCCAGTGTGTTTACAGCCAAAGAAGACTCCAAATTGGATCAGAGCAGAGGTGCTGGGAAGAGGGGAGGTCAACTGTTTCACCCTATGTGTCTTCTCCATCTAAATTCTCCTCCCAAGTTGTTCTTTACCCTCTTGGGGGGGATTCCATAGAAGACATTTAAAAAGTGAAATACCTTCTTATCCTGGGACCTCTTCCAGTAGTCATGCTTAGAATTTCTCTAGGTGGAGTATGACAGTGAGAAGTTCACAAGTCTATGGTTTTTTGCATAGAGGCATGATAATAGTAAGTCATGATTGAGCCAAAACTGCCAGTGAGATCAGATAGAGATAATGGAGCAAAGAAGCCTAATGTTGAGTGCCATGTTGTATATGTGCTGGGCATGCTAAGGCTTTGGCACTATGGTGCTTTGCATCACTGGGAGATGAAACTCAGTGTGCTTGTGCTGGGGGGGCAGGCCATTGCCTCTTGACATTGTAATTCCCAGTTGGAGACATTCTTCCAATCAGGATTGGGTTTCTTCCCTTCAGGAAGAGCTACAAGCAAGCCATGCTACCTATGTGCGGCGCCATCCAGAGCTCTGTGCCCTGTTGGCAGACTTTCTAGAACTGCTGCTCCTGCGCAAACCTGATGATGTGGTCACCTTTGCTGCTGAGTTCTTTGGCCCCTTTTCAGCCCTGCGCTCACCAGGAAGGTCCTTTCAGTCATCTGAGAAACATAGCCCCTTTCGCAGCCAAACCTAATTGAACATCAGGATAATAAAGATCCAGGCAGTGATTCTGGGACTTGAAGAACTATTTCTGCAAGCTGCTTTGAGGTTTTTTGCAAAGTAGGATGGTTGTTGGCCCTTTCAGTAGTTGTCAGCCCTTGTACCATAGGTGGTAGAGATTCAATGTTTGCTCTGCTGTTACCCCAAAGGTTCTTGGTGTCTTGCTATTAAGAGGACCTGCTGGCTTTTTCCATGCAGACCACAACTGAACAGGCGAGACTGCAAGTGGAGAAATGAGGGGAATCTTCTGAAATGGGACATTTTAAATAAAAGAGAGTCCTTTTCTTTTAAAAAAAAACCTTTATAACTCTGATTTTTGTTTGTTTTAAACAGCTAAGTGTGAGGAAACAATGAAATTCAGTTCCACCCAACCCTCAGGAACAAATTTTCCAGGGACTCAAGAGACCACAGAGAAAAAGCACTCTTATACCATTGCATTAAGGAAGTTTCTTTTGCAATCAAAAGATACTCTTAACATTTAACCTGCTGATAGTACAGATTTTTATCACTCTAAAAAGAATACCGATATCTGCAATTGCCCTAAAAACTAGAGGAATATTTTGTATGCACTAAATGGCCTCTAAGTAGTGAAAACTGCACTTCTGGGAGGGGAAAACTTAGGGTTATCCTAGCCAAATGTCAATTAAATCATATAAGAAAATGCTATCTTATACCTTTCATCATAGAGACGGTGCAAATTTTCATGAACCTGTCTTTTTTACAGTTACCTGTTTCATGTCACGCACATTAATGGTGCCATATAATGTATTACTACTATGTAGTTTATTTAAAAGTATTTAACAATGAAAACAACTTCACTGTTAAAACTGTTTTGTTAGTAGTTACTCAAATAACCAGACCTATGCATTTATACTCCCATTGAGATCAGTTGTGCATACCCCCAAATAAATGCTTGAAGGATTACTGCCAAAGACAATTTTTTTAAGGTAATTGTGGTTCATCTACTGTTAAAATCATTCATGTTGTGTATTTTTTAAAAAAATAACAACTGGGGATGTTACTGAGTCATCATTGCCCAAATTGTACACATTCTTTTCTTTCATAGTCTTCATCATAGCATGCTTAGATTTGGTTCCTTCTGTCAATCTTGCAGACTTGAGGTAATTTGAGCTGGTGTTTATTGCAAGGAAGAAGAGGGAGAAATAAAGTGAGATCTCTTCCCCCTACTCTCAAATTATTCCTTCTAGTTTTTAAGCTATTACCCTCTCTAATCTCATACAAATCCAATGGTCAGGCTCACTGGATATAATGGTGATCACTCACTTATATGACTTTGAAAAAGCAAGACAATATCATGGAGGATATGTCTATTGGTAGCTCCCAGCCAGGATGCCGAACCGAACCTCCAAGTCCAGATGCAGCACATCTCTGAACATCCAATGTTTCAGACAAAGGGGCAGGGTGTTTTCAAGCTTTGATTCTGTACTTCCTTAGATGCAAGTAAACTTGAGTGCAAGTTCAGAAAAAAAGATATCAGCCCATTGCAGATACAAAAAGCAAGCTAGTCCTTTCCATTCTTTCCTCAGGGACTGAAACTTCCTTAACTTCCCACCCTGCCCCCCCTTTGCTGATCAAGCAACCCACTGTACATATTCTTCTGTACATATTGTTGTTTAGTCATTAAGTCATGTTCGATTCTTCATGACTCCATGGGTTGCAGCATGCCAGACCACTCTATCCTTTATTAACTTCCAAAGGTTGTCCATGTAAATCCTCTTTACAAGAGGGCAGAATCTCTCTTGCTCTTATTGCAACAATTCATGCTGAGGTGTGCAACCTGGACTAGCTGAAGAAATGCTTCACCTCATGCCTACATTCTTGCATGTGGATTTGGCCCCAATTCCCTCATGAACTCATAAAAAATAAATGATTCATCAAACAACTCATCAAATGATGATTTAGCATCATGTGCCTGTACAAGTCAGGACATGAGGAAGTTTTGCAACTCTTTCTTACACTTCCCTTCTGAGGATGATAGAAGGCCTTTCGGAGCCTTCACAACTCTTTTGAAAAGATGACAATACCAGATTATATGCACAACTACGACCCAATTCAATTTACAGCTACTCAGGACAAAATAATTCATTTTAATGGAGTTGGCTTGTGCCATTGACCGTATTGTATACACAATGAAAAAGATAGACAAATGACTTTCAGAGCCTTTTCAATATTTGGTGGACTACAAAATGATGCCTTTCCCTACTTTTATACACCCATCTATAACCAAACAAGAGCCCTGTCTGCAGTCAAAGAATTAGCTGATTTTTCAGTTCAGTAAAGGGAGTAAAATCATCATCATTGTCAGTATTTATGTACCACTTTTCAACATAGTTTCCAAAGCGTTTATGAACACCTGAAGATCTGATATATGGAAGAAGGAGACAAATTTGTTCCCAGCTGGCTCTGAGAGTAGAATTAGATTCAATGGATTCAGGAGATTCAAGTTGGACTTTGGGAAGAAAATTCCTGATGGGACGAGTGATTCAACAGTGGGACTGATTGCTGAGACAAGTTGTGAATTCACCCCTCCCAAAGATTTTCAAGCAGAGGCTCAATAGGTACTTGCTGGAGATACTCAATAAGGATTTTCTGCTACAAACTATGGGTTGAACTAGATGACCTTCTAGGCCAGTGGTTCTCAATCTTCTTAACGCAATGACCCCCTTTATAAGTTCCTCATGTTGTGGGAACGCCCCAACCATAAAATTATTTTCGTTGCTACTTTATAACTGTAATTTTGCTACTGTTATGAATCGTAATGTAAATATCCGATATGCAGGATGTATTTTCATTGTTACAAATGAAATGTGTGTTCTATGCACACATTGAACATAATGGGATTTATTTCAGAGTAGGCATGCATAGGATTGGGCCCTGAGGCTGCAGTCCTATCCACATTTACATGGGAGTAAAGGCCCCCCTGACTATAATGGGATTTATTTCAGAGTAGGCATACATAGGATTGGGCCCTGAGGCTGTCAGTCAGCCCCAGTGCATGCGCAGATACAGCCGGAGGTCTAGCAAGCCTGACCTGTCCCCCTGCATCAGGGGTCTGTAGGTGAACCCCAGGAAAGCTCTAGGTGACCCCCAAAGGGGTCCCAACCCCCACTTTGAGAAACACTATTCTAGGCACCTTCCAATCGCATAATTCTACAACATTACACTTGCTTACATAATGCCAGCAGTGAATATGGCACTTGAGGAACATGTGTACATACAAAACAAAGCAGAAGGAGGAGCAGCAATGGAAGCAAATAAGTGGATGGAAATGGGCGTCTCGTCTGTCACCAACCTGCTTCTTTGGCCTCATGGAGGGGCTGATGATTTTAGGGCAGCTGAGGGGGGTTAATGCGCTTAAGGTTTTTTTCAGGAGCAGCAACACCTGTGTAAAGTGCCCCTCCCTCTTGCCTTCATAGCCAGCCATGGCTGCCAAAGCATTGCTTTCAAATCCACAGCTAGCACTGAAGGCAAGGGAGGCATTGCTGCACTGGTAGTGCTTTGTCCAGTATCCAGGAATGCCACTGTGATAGGGGTCATTAGCTAACTAGGAAGGAGAACTTTCTCAAGGTGCTCTCTTTCTGTCCCATGCTTGGGTGGTATCAGCAAAAATTGTCTTGTTGTCCCTCAGTAAAATCCAGTTTGAAGGGATATAACAGGGACAGTATGGAGGGAAGAGCCACCTTATTACTATGCCCATTTTGCACTTTGTCTCGTCCAGTTTGTCTGGTGTTCTTCTCAGTAATAATTAATACAGTCATCACATTTCTAAGTGTGAGGAAATCTGGAGAATTTCCCGGAGTAATATACATCAGCACTTCCTCCTAGAAGCAGTATTTTTCATACCAGAGGATGTGTGAGGAGAATGTGGAATTCCCTCCCTTTTGAACTGAGATCTACCCCTTCTTCTGGCCTTCTAGTATGAATGAAAAGCTTCTTTTCATTGGACTTTGAAAGGGTCTTGGCCTGTGGGAGGGGGAGGTTTTGGATAGAGAGAATGTCAATTTGTGTATTGTATTGAATGTTATTATAGATCACAATCCTAACCATGTCTACTCAAAAGTAAGCCCCATTGTGTTTAATGGATCTTACTCCCAGGAAAGTGTCTTTAGGATTGCAACCTTAATGCATTTCATATGGTTCTGACTGCTCTACAAGTGGGTGTTTCTCTTTTATTTAGCAGGGGGAGAGTAACTGGCCCTACACACCCCAGCAATGTCTGCCAAGTGGCTTCTGCTGGTGTTCTTTTGCATTTTAGATTGTGAGACCCTTTGGGAGATGGACCCATTAGCTATTTTTTTTTATTTCCTTTGTAAACTGCTTTGAGAACTTTCAAGTTGAAAAGTGGTATATAAATACTGTAGATAGATAGATACAAGTGGGCTCTTAGTTAAGTGATCATACAGCAAGTAGGACAAAGGGAATAATGAGTCAGAAACTTGCTTCACATCACTTCCCAGTGAAGGAAATGTTAACATATACTTCCTCAAAAGTCTCTAAGGCCAAGCAGACCTTTTGGCTTTATTGATTGCAAGGAACCAGTTACATTAGAAAGTGAAAGTGAAAAACAAAATTTTGACTCGATTCTTCTAATTTAACCAATATTTAGCCAAGTGCCAATAAAGATACTCCCATATTTTTATTTTTAAAGACTATAATTCAGCAAAGCCCTAACTGTATTGGGAATAATTGAGATTACAATGGTTTAAATAGAGAAATTCAAAGTTACATTCAACAAAAATTGCAGGGACAGGCGACTGTAAGGATGTTGTAAAATCCATGCCAAATGACACTGTAACTATCTTTCCAGCCATCCAGGCCTGGCCTGGGATCTATGGAAAGCAATCTTGGAGATTTTAACAGAACCTTACATTATTGGGGGCGGGGGGTGAAGCTCCAGAAATATTTTTGGTTCCCATTGACAATCCAATTGTAAATTTGAACTCAGTAAAAATCACATTTTCCATTGTCCTTTAATCAAAACTGTTTTAGAAAATGCAAATATGACAAATTTGGGGGTAGTCTTTCACCACCATCTTTCCTTTCTTGTTGTTCCCCAGACCAGCTCATGAAACACCATCTACCCTGAGCATCATCATCTAGCAGGAGTCATCCAAAACCTTAGCATGTTGGGAAATCCCTGCAGGGACACAAACACTGGACCACAATTAGAAAAAAGTGGATTGTTTCGAAAATATCAACCTGTTGGCCCACCAGTTAGGAGTTATGGTATGCTATAGATTAATGTTGGGTGTGGAGAATGAACGTTCTGATCCTGGTTCAGACACTGGTTGATGTTGAGCAAAGTCCCAAGTACATTTTGCATATTTTATCTTGAATAAAAAGAACACACAAAAAACAAAGGCTTGGAATTGCACAGTCCAGCATCATCTACAATTCCATTCCTCCATCTCAAAATGAGATACATGCAGCCGCATTGTCACAGTCATTCCAGATATTCTTCACAAGTGCTTTGGGTCACCAGGAATGCAGGCAGGATTCCTTGAGATGTGATGTATTTATCGCAAGGCTTTCTCTTGGAGCCACTTAAGCTATTAATTAGTCATAGCCAGATCAAAAAATACTGAGCCTTGGATATAGCTTATGGTGGTAGTGGCACAAGAACAGTGAAATACAATTCAGTCAATTCAGTCTAAAGTGTTGTGTGTGTATGTCTTGAAGCTTTGGCACAGTACAAGCTTAAGAACATCATAACATACACCGGATCATGTTATGCATAACTTGATCATAAATGGTTGATCAGGTTATGCATAACTTGATCAGTTTATACATAACTGCTCAGAAATAACCCTACTGGGAATGAAAAGGGGACTTCCTCCTTAGAGAAAAATATTTTTCTTCCTCCTTGGCAGGTAGATTTACTCAGGAGATGGGGTAGGGAAAATCTTCCTCATAAGATTCTTCCTCAGCAGTCTTCCTCATAAGATTGTTGTCTTAAAGCTTGATCCTAGCCACACTTTCCTGGGAGTAATACAGTGAATAGTATATGCATGAATAGTTTCTAATGAGTAGATTCTACCCAAGCATATACTACTCATTGTAGTAAATGGGATATGCATAAGATTGGATTCTCAGTAGCCCACTGTTAATTCTTCACTTAAAGATATGCCTGTCATGCAATTGCTGAAAGCACAGAAAGCCTCTATTAGAAAAATATTGGCAGCCACGTGTGTGTATTTGATGTGCGCACACATTTGCAGATGTAGGGGCACAATCCAGTGTAACCACAGGAGCACAGTATAATCCTATTTTACAGAGAAAGGAACTTCACTAAGGGCACAATCCAGAGTAACTACGGGAGGACATAAGAGACATTGTGTGCACCTGCAGTTACTGCACCACCTAGTGAAAACCTATCGGAAATTCATATTGCAATCCAGAGTAACTTGTTCTTACTCTGGAGCAAGAACTCCCCATAGTTACTCTGGATTTCACCCTTAGGCTGCAATCCTAAAGATACTAACCTGGGAATAAGACCCACTAAACACAATGAAGCTTACTTTTGAGTAGACACAGCTAGGAAGCTGAAATAATATTAAGGGATGGCTAAATTCATTCATTTAGTTAAAGCATCCATAAGCTTAAAAACAGCCCAGAAGGGCTTATGTAACATCAAATGGTTTGCTTACTTTGCTTAGGTATTGCGAGCCATTGCAGTAGGCTGTGTATGCCTGTCTTAAACAAGATAAGCCAGACTTGCTCTTTTTTTTCCCTTCTCCACCTCTTCCCAAAGGTGATTTATGCAAATAAAACATTGTATTTTGGTGGCCATTAAATGGGGAGAGCACAGCCCAGACTTCATATATTTACTGTTGGTATTTCAGGCTATTTAAAGCACAGCAGCAGGGCTGGGAAGGAAAGTTGGCAACACTTTATCTCTTAAAGTAGAACCTCTCTACTAAATCAAGGTGTGAGTTTCCTGGAAGCACAAGTAACAGAAAGCCTCTATCAGAATTGTAGCCCTATAATTTATAGGGATTGTAGCCCTATAATTTAGGCATTGTAGCCAGTGATGGGCTTCAAAGAAATTAACAACCGGTTCTCTGCCCATCTGGCAGCCACTTTTAAATGGCTATTTTTAAACTTTACATGGCCTATCTCTCATTAACAACCGGTTCTATAGAGTAGGTGCGAACCTGCTGGTGCCCACCACTGATTGTAGCCCTATAATTTATAGGGACCCAAATACAAACCAGTTCTTTTGGGATCTTGCTGACCTACGCTCAGATCAACATTTTTAAAAGGGACAAATAAATATTTTTCTTCCTCCTTGGCAGGTAGATTTATTCAGGTGATAGGGTAGGGAAAAATTTATAGCATCAGCATCTGATATGTTCCAAGGGTAAAAAGAAGAAAAAGACTTCCTCCTTTTTTCTTTTGCTTCCTTATATGATCTTGAACAGAACTGGCTGAATTCATTGTAAAGATTTAATCTCCAGAGGCGGCAGCTTTGAGCTTGTGGCTTGTTTGCCTTCACCGTACTCAGAGGCCAGCTAGTTTTGCATCAGATCTCAAGAAAACTCTTGCTAGAAAGACTTTCTCAATGGGATCACACAAATCAGGTAGGGCTTCTTCTTTCCTTGTTCTGCCCTTTCTCTCCTGTGTCCCTAAAACTGGCATCCACCTTCCCCCTCTTACGCCATGAGTTTTCTATACTGCCCCCTTTTTTTGCACACCCATGTGATCTTTAAGGGACTGAAAGAATATAGTGTACTTCCATAGGTTGAAGCAGCTCAATGCCTCTATTAAGACAGCTCCCACCTTTCCCCATATCTTTTAACACAGATTTAGATCCAGCTTCCTTGCTCCATCCCTGGATCTCAGTGACTGGAAAGTTTCTCCTTAGATTTCTGCAATCACCCACTCTGTTAAAGCCACAGGAGCTCTGCCAGCAAAAAAAGGTGGCAACAGTGTGATACTGTATTTAATACTACTTAGACCCCATAAAGAAGTTATAGGAAGTAAACGTTGTCACAAGTATGTTCCATTGCAGTCAATGGAGCTTACTCCCAGGAAAGTGTGGATAGGATTGCAGCCTTAGAGATTACTTGAATGAATGAAGATTCCAGGCTCATTACTCTATAATTAAATGATTAGGAGAAATGCCCTTAAAACAGGTAGTAAAATCCTTCATAGGAGTATATTATATGTAGAGTAAAGCTTTAAAAAATACCTTTGAATGGATTGATCTTCAACTGATCTACAAATTCAATATTACAATTTGAACCTGCAGTTGTAATTTGAATCTACACTTGTGACTATAAATACAGAACAGATATTTATATTTGGATATATATATCTATTTGGAATTAATTATGAATTATGATGCCTTGAAAAGGGATATTTACCAAACATTGGAACAAGAGGATCTCAGAATGCCGTCTTCCTCATGTGGCTGTTCATTTAAACTGTTAGCCTGCAGCAACATTTTGTCATTACAACTGTTACAACGTCTCATACAGCATTTTTGTTTTTAGGTAGTTAAAAGAGATAATAAGAGCACCATGTCTATTCAGAAGTAAGCACCATTATGTTCAATGGGTCTTACTTCCAGGAAAGTATGTTTAGGATTGTAGCCTTAGTTATAGTGTAATAATTATAATATGATGATGATGGTGATCTCTGGGGTACTTTGGAATTTTTCTTGATAGCTGGACCAAAGCTGTTCCTTTGTTCCACAACTGAGCTAAGGAGATTACAGGCTATAAACGTTCCTTTCTGAATTCCTGGAGACGGTGGGCTTACTTCAGTTTGCAATAAAGATTATTGCAATTTGACTGAGCTGGTTGAAGCAGGAGTTAAATCTTTCCTTGATAAAGATTTTACTAAATATGTTGGGAACATCAGGAAAAAGGAAAATCAGTTCTGGAAACTGTGCAAGTTTGGGGAGAGAGGAAAACTGAGGGCACAATCCTAAGAACATCTACTCCAAGGTAAATCCTATTGGGTTTGATGGGGCTTACTGCCTGGAAAGTGTAGATAGGTTGCAGTCTGTGTTTGTTATGTTGCAACTTAACTGTCTTCAGTGATTATTGTCACTCCTATCGCAGGGCTCTGTGACTTTAACAGCTGCTTGCAGTTGGAGCGATACCAGTCTTTGGAAAATGGCATGGCACCCTCCTCTTGACCTATGATAACACACTAAATGCTGGAACCTATAGGGTTTGGCTTGGTCCAGTGGGCCCTCTGATGGTCAAAGGTCCATGACTTGTACTTGAGTTTGTAGATTTCTGAGTCTAATGCCATCTCAGTCTGCATGGCCAGCTGTTGTGTCATGGAGATGCAGTGAAAGATGCATCTTTTGAATTTCTAGCTGTTACGCAGTTAGAAAAGAAAGTAACAAGGTGCAGTTGTATTAAACCTGGAGGCAGAGTGAGTCTCTACTAGAACATCCTGTATCATGCTATTGGAGGTTTCAATCAGAGGTACACAGCCATCTTTCAGGGATGCTGTAGTTCCCTGCATTCAGCAAGGGGTTGGACTGGATGTCCTCCAAAACATCTCCAACTTCTATAATGGCAGGCTGGAACTCATATTTGCACTTTGTCTAGGTTTGTTTGTTTGTTTTTCATATAATTGCAGAAATATACATACCCTCTTTCTCATCCATAGATTTCTCTTCAGATATTATTCAAGGCAGTATAAAAAGGTAAAAAACCACAGGTTGCCCTACTAGTCATGACCAACTCCGGGGTGTAGTGCTTATTTCCATTACAAGGCTGAAGAGCCAGAACTGCCCAAAGACACCTCTGTCATCGTGTGATCAGCATGACTATATGCCAAAGTGCATGGAATGCCATCACACCGAAATGGTACCTATACCGTACTTGCTTTCAAACTGTTAGGTTGGCAGGAGCTGGGCGAGTAAAAGGAACTAACTCCATCTTGGGATACTTGGGTCTTGAACTGCTGATCTGCCAACCCTCAGATTGACAAGCAAAGCACCTTGAAACACTGAGCCACTGCAGCCCTCTGATTTTAGAAGTAGGCTGGCTACCTCAAAATGTCAAATGAGAGGGAGAACACCAGGATGCGGCTCACTTACTGTCATGTGTGCTCCCTGGGTTATCTGATGGGCCAGTATGAATGTGCACTGCGTCTCCTGGACGCAGGAGTTTGGCCCCAGGAGACGCAGTGCACTAGCGTCCAGCTGGACACACACACACTGCGAACCAGTCCCCACGGTTCTGGCAGCCGCGGCTCTGACCGGCTTGCTAGCGTCCGCCCAGGGGGAAGATCCAGTTCGGGCGAGTAGGCCCGAACCGGCATCTGCCCACCTGTGAAACCATGTTTTTAGCCATTTAGGTTAAATGGTGCCTAAAGGTGCCCCCTAAAGGTGCCCCCTTTCTAGTGCCCTAGTAATGTCTCTTATCAGGACCATTTTGGAAATCTTGTTCTCTCCTGGACTGACCTTCCACTCCAGCCAAGGCATGCTTGCTTACTCGACAGTAAACACAGCTGTGCAGTTCACATCCATTTTAAATGAATTTCAATGCAATCATCAGGGATCTCCTGCTGGGGTGATTTGTGGGGGCTGCGTTCATTGGAACAGGACAATTCTGGTATGCTTAGATTCTACTCAGCCTGCCCTTTCCAATGAACTATGGCACATTTGTCTACTAGCAAGTAAAGCTGCAATATGGGTCACGTTCACTTTCCATAGAGTTCAATGCATATTTTAGTTTTTTAGTTTTTTGGCCATAACTTTTGACAGGAAGGTGCTATTTCAAAATGGTTTGCTCTTCAATACAAATCCAACGGTATATGGCATGATGATGCACTATCACAAAATAGCAATTTTTAGGTCCCCCAGTGCACTTCACCCCCCTTGGGCGCATCACCTGGTGTGGACTGCACCACCCGCACCACCCTAGTGACACCACTGCCCCACAGTTCTGGGTATCTCATGACTGCGTTGTGGTTCTCTGTAGCCTGAACCGAGGGCTACAGTCAAGTAATAAGCCTTAGGCAGGTTGTGAAATCTAAGGAGACATATTGGTGTAGGATACACCACACTGATTTTGCATCTTTTATCCTCTCCCTCTCTTCTTCCTCAGGAATCCACCAATTTTCAATGTCATCCAATGTTATTAAGTTATTTTTCCCTATTACAACAGCATGGGGGCACTTTTAAAAGTCATTGAGCATCTTCCATTCTCTCCAAGCAGTTTTACTTGTTTTGCCAACGTCTTCACAGCTCCATCCAAGTCAAATCAAATGTCTGTAAGCCATGGGATCTTCTGTTTGGTCTGAGTTCAGGTTCTGGAACCTGGTCCACTTCCTCAGATATGTCCAGTTCTTCTGAATTGTCTTTCCCATCAGTTTCTGCTTCTTCTTCTGCACTGGTCTTGACACCACCATGTTGACTTGTTTCTGTCTGAGGCTCTGCATTGGCTATCGCTGTAAGCAGGTATTTACACAAATTGTCTTAGGGCACAATTTTGAAGTGCACTTGAGCCAGCCTATCTGGCACTGGGCTGATCTAATGCCAGATAGGTCAGCCTCGCTGCACCAGAAAAGGGTGTGGGCTGGCGCAAATCCAGCCGGGCAGGTGCAAGAAAGATGGACCTGTACCAGCCTAGCAGTGCAGTTGGGGTTCGCCCGGGGCATGTTGGGCATGGCCTAGAATGGCACAGTTAGGCTGTATCCAGACGCTGTTTCCAGGGCAAAAACAACTCCCAGCAAATCTGTCTTAGGCCACCTCAGGCACAAATCTTAGTAGACACATTCAGGGCAGTGATAAGCCAAAGTAAAAATGGAAGTGAATGAACAAGTTCTAAGTCCTAGGCCGGCCTAACCACCACTCCTCCTGTTGAACTTAGGATACGGCCCAACTCCAACAGCCCATTTTTGGTATGATCTAAGGCAGGTCTCCTCAGGAGCAAGCCCTCTCAGGCGCCACTTACTTGGTCCTCAGTGGCAGTTATGCCAGCCTAGAGGTGTCCTAGCTCTGTGGATTTGGCCTGTTAGCTCAGGATATGGTCTACTTTAGGATGCCATAGCGAGTCCATTCTCTCTGGCATAGGTTAAGATTGCACTGTTAGTCATCTGCTTTGGCTAGTCAGCTATGACAGTATGATGCTTGTCAATTTTCTCTTCCTCATCAATTACATTACATGCCTTACTTCCACCTGTCCTCATGCAGGTTCATTATTTTGTAGCATTTGAACCTTGGAGTATATTCTTCAGCTCTAACATATCCATAGGCATTGCTGCCAAACTATTCGTATTGATGCTCTTCAAAGCCATAGTTTCAGTTATACCTTGAATGGATAGTTTATTCTAGTGGGGACTGCACTGGCTCAGAGGTAATAACATTGATGCAGAACACAGGTGGGCCCAGGCCGGTTCAGGCCGGATTGCCCGAACCGGTTGTTAATTTTGGCTGCCGCTAGTGATCCGGTTGCTAGTGGCGGGTCAAAACCCAGGTGAACCGGTTCGCCCAGGGAGCCCACCACTGCGCTTGCGTCAATCTTGACACAGGCGGAGTCGCGTCCTGATCTGCGCCTGCGTCAACCTTGGCAGACACGCAGGCGCGTCCAGGACGCGACCGCGCTTGCGTCAAGCTTGACGCAAGAGCAGTCGCGTCCTCTTTAGGATGCGACTGCATGTGCGCCAACCTTGACACATGCGCAGTACACAAGGGGGGCCGCCCCTCACCCCGCCCCTCTCCCCGCCCACCCGCAGCACAGTCTCCCGGCCAGCTCCTGCTAACCTAGCAGTTTGAATGAATATAAATGCAAGTAGATAAATAGGTACCACTTTGGTGGGAATGGCAAAGTCCTTGAAACAGGCCAACCAGGTTTCCCCAATCCACAACAAGTGGATCCTGTCACCACACAGGTGTCACTGACTTGGTGCCTACTGAGCATGCGCTGGAGCAGTTAGGGCAGCCCACGCTTCCTGACTCTCTAGATGCAGTATAACTTTCTGCTCTGGATTCAGAATAGTGGGGCAGCCCAGCTAGGGCACTCCCCACTGCCCTAACTGTGGATTGTACCATAAGTATTTAATATTTAATGTGCTTTGGAAAAGACAGCCTTAACTTGCTTTGTTCTGTTGTAATTTACACATCAGCATTTTTCTTCCAAAGTTTTACTTTTGGACATCATGTGAGGTTCATCTTCTGTAGATCCAGTTTGGTACATGTGTCTCCAGGGTCAAGTCTTCTGTGCCATCAGTCAAGGTACTCCATGATGCGGCATTCCCAAACAGCTCTGGCTTGTTCACCCACCAAACAGAATTCACAGACGCTACCGCATTCAAATGCTTGGCACTACTAAGATATTGTTTTTCATTCAGAGCATTTCCCATTGTATAATTCTATTGTATGGCATCCTTTGTTTAATGAGGAAACATGCAGCATGTTGCAATCCGGTTCTGTCACATACAGAACATCATTGGCAGTGCTGTTAATACACTATCCATAGGCACTGCATCTCAGTTTTCTAAGGCCTCTGCCATAATTTCCACAGTAACCTATTTTGCCGCAAAGTGTTTTCAATGGCATTTGTAACTATTTTTCAGAAAAACCTCTTGATGAGGAGTGATGGGCAGTGCCTGGGTACAGAATTCACAATCCAGATCCTTTTTGCTAGAATGAAACCATCAAAATTCTAATTTCTGTGCTCTTTTAGTTTGAAACCATCGTGATTTCTGCCTGTAAAGTCATATAGAATATGACTCCCCCTTTCCTGTTTGTGTCAGAGAAGTGTAGCCTGGGGCTTGAAGTACAGGATCATTCTTATAGTTCCTGATATGGCCCTGATTTTCACACAGAAAGCTGTACTGTACTTGCTTCCTTTTATCTTTGTAACGAGGAGCTGCAAAGTCTGTCTGCTTTTAGCCAAATAATCCAGTTCACATGATTGGGGACCTCTGCACTATGTACATTCCATTCCAAGATCTGTGACAGTTTGTCTATAGCTGTCATTTTTCTGGGCTTGCATTATACATATTAATGGACCAAATATTAGAGATCTGAGTAGAAATCCAATCATTGGATTTTTTTGTATCCTGCACCTTAAGGAGCCCTGTGCATGCATGGAGTGGTGCAGTGCAAGGTAGCTGGAGGACACATATGGTTTATTTACAGAGCCCCTGATGGAGTCCAAGGGAGGAAGCTCTAGGCCTCCTAAGAGCACAGAGAAACATGGGGCAAGAGCATCAGGGACCATTCTGCTTTCCTCCTTATTTCTGTTCTGTCTCCCTCTGACGTGGAGAAAGAGAAGCCATAGAGACGAATGGGTGGGTGGAGCAATCTGCTCACACTAACCTGCTGCCCACACCCATATGACCAGACATTTCTGGATTTGTCCTATTTTTTATTCTCCTGTCTGGGTGTCCTCCGAAAGAGCTTCATTGTCCTCCATTTTGGCTTCATTTTGAAACTTTGCAATAGTGTGCAGTACCCCATCATGTCATATGTCGCTGGATTCATATTGAAGAGCACAATACAATACAAAAATTGGATTTGGAGTATCTCCTTCCTATCAAAAGTTATGGCCAAAAAACTAAAAATAAAAAATATGCATTGAGCTCTATGGGAAAGTGAAAGTGCCCAATATTGTAGGCAAATGTGCCATTGTCCGCCAGAAAGGCCAGGCTGAGAAGAATCCAAAACCTGGTCCTCCTTTTGAGGTTTGGGCATCTGGTCACCCTTCTTTTTCTTAGATCCTGTGGAAAATAAATATTACCTACCATAGAAACATCAGCTTAACACGGAGAGCCAGGATGGTGTTGTTTAGGGAATTGGACTGAGACCTGGAAAAACCAAGTTCAAATCCCTCCTTTGCCTTGAAGCTTCCTGGGTGATCTTGGGCTAGTCACTCGGCCTCATCTACCTCACAGGGTTGCTATGAGGGCAAAAAGATAAAAGTTTGTAAGATGCCTAGGGCAATTGTTTTTGTATGGGAAAAGCAGGTATAAAACTCAGGACAATAAAGATCTTTCAGCAAAGCTACATAAAATTTTAGAATGGCTCTGTCACAGGACAATAAATTTCTAGTGCCAACCCCTTGTTTAGTATGCAAACAGACTTCACTTTGGATGCTGGGGATGGAGGAGGTGGAAAACCAAGGAAAGCAACCAAACTGGTTTCTCCAGAAGCTTTGATGTTGTTAAAAAGTTATTTGGTTTAGAAAAGCAGGTGGTTAGGTATCTCATTTTGGGCTGTACAAAAGATTCGTGGAGGGGTCGTCTGCATCTTCCAACACATGGGTAAGATTGTGCTAGGATGCTGACATTCTCAAAGGTACTTCTAGATTAAATCTTTACTTGAAAAATATTTTTCTTGTACCTAAAAACCTATGCTATATATCTGATCTTCTATATTTTGCTTTTTTAGGAAGTCTTTCTTTCAACAGCCCTGTGTCTCTTTTCCTAAAGTACAGACATCAGTTAACTGAAAACCCCACTGTTAACCAGTCTATGCTAGAACTCCACGAGAGAGGTGGCAGGGTGGAATGTAGTATCAGGTGGCTACTGAAACCACAAGTGCAGATAGCAGCTCTTGGGTGTTCATCATAGCCTTAGGAAGGAAGTACCATAGAATCTGGGAGGTGGGCAGAGTCTTTGGCAGGCTCTGTTACCATATCCTGTGCTCACCCCGGCTGGACAAAAACAAGTGCTGATCCAAGGAGTCCCATTGGCACCAAAGGTAAGGGGTAAGGGAGAAAAGCCTGACACCCATAGGACACAGTGGTGACCATTTTGGTTCTGCTACTTCCCTGGATTCCTATGAGGATAGGACAGAGCTGCCCATTCACCATCTGCAAAACAGGAATAAGTAATACTGCCCTTCCTTACATTGGCTTCAATCCTAAAGACACTTTCCTGGGAGTAAGACTCATTGAACACAATGGTGCTTACGTTTGAGTAGACATGGTTAGGATTGCACCCATTGTTGGGGTAGTGATTACTGACAAAATGCACATGAATATTTGAAATGTTCTTTAAAATTAAGTTAGTCTTTGATAAGCTATTAAGGGTACTTGACCATTGCAGCCATTAAATGGAGCTGGGTATCTTTGTAACTCCTTCCTTCCATCCTTGCATGCATGTTTTTACAGGCAGTGAAATCAGAAGAAAAACAAACTATGGCACCACCAATAGTACTCCAGATCCAAATAATGATTGTGAGGCTGAAGACCAAACCTATTTGGATGAGAAGATTGCCATTCCAGAAGTTGCTGGAGTAAGTATTTGGGTAAGAAGTTAACACAGTGATTTTCAACCAGTGTTCCATGGCATACTGGTGTGCCACGGATAGTCCTCAGGTTTGCCACAGGAACTTCGGCAAACTTTGGAGATTGACATTCATTAATAGGAAAATTGGGGGATTAGAACAGTCTGTTGTGCCTTGTCAATGGTAAAAACATTTGATGGTGTGCCTTGTCAATTTCAGTGCCTTCTTAAGTGTGCCGTGAGATGAAAAAGGTTGAAAATCACTGAGTTAACATATAAATTCCCATTGAGTTGGGCCTATGAGGCATAGGGACACAACTCTTTGAGGTAGACGAGGCTGAGAGATCATTGTCATGACATGGAATGAATAAAAATACTCATATGTAATAATAATGGCCAGAAAATAAATGCAGTTAATACTTTCCCATACGTGTTGGATGGGAAGTAGGATGCTGAACTAGATGGATCTTTTTGTATACCTCAGCAGGACTCTTCTTATAGTACCGCCAAGCCTACCTTCTGAGGCCCTTTTGTGGACCCTTTAAGTTTTAATTTTTATGTTCTGTTATTGTACTCTGTGAGGGCAGAACATTCTCATTCTCCAGCACCTATTTCTTATTTTAAGAGGTAAATCAACCAAAGTTATTTTAGATGGAGGGCTATCAGAACAAAAGAATTTCCTATTTATAGAAAGTAAATGGAAAGCGCATCTTTTGCATGAAAACAATAAAAAATATGACTTTCAGATTTATATAAAGTTATATAAAATGTTTGACTGCTGGCTTTGTTTTCCCTTGCTGTAGTAACTGGGTTTCTAAAGGATTTAGAATATTTGTAAAAGAAATGAGGAGGGCAGAGAAAGGTAGGAATGGAGGTGGAATGCAGGTCTTAGTACTAGTGCCAGGAGCAACCGAGAGAGAATAATGCAGTCAGTTCATGCCACACCCTGCAAACTGGAATCCCAGAGTATTAACATCTCACTGGCATGTTGCCCAGGAAGGAATGCCCTATCTCTGGTGACTACCAAAGTGCATTAAAA
This sequence comes from Cryptoblepharus egeriae, assembly GCA_030015325.1. Classification (NCBI taxonomy): domain Eukaryota; kingdom Metazoa; phylum Chordata; class Lepidosauria; order Squamata; family Scincidae; genus Cryptoblepharus; species Cryptoblepharus egeriae. The sequence goes on along the minus strand of JAREYC010000001.1, from coordinate 60,184,965 downwards.
GTAACTTTGTTGCTTTAAATTGCACTGAGGTGTACTGCTTCTTTCTTCATCTGTGAATAGATGGGTATTTATTTATTTATTCATTTATTCATTCATTCCCAGCCTTTCTACCTAAAAAAGGACACCCATGGTGGCCAATAAATAAATAAATACCCAATATATAAAAGATGTATTATTTTACTGTGCTTTAAGGGATGTGCTAACTCATTCAAAAGATTTGTAACCATGATGGCTGTCACTAATAGTGGCATGAGGATTGCTCCCCACAATCTGGATACAGTCTGGTTACAGGGCAAAGGCAGATACCCCACAGTCTGGATACAGGGCAAAGGCAGTATAGTGAATCCATTCAGCAGTGAGTGTAGTGATGATCTTCCCACTGCTTTTCATTACCCTTCCTATCATTTTTCCTCTCCAGTATGGTTTCAGTTTTAGGAAGCTCTGGGCTTTCACGGGACCAGGGTTTCTCATGAGCATTGCCTACTTGGATCCAGGAAATATTGAGTCAGACCTACAGTCTGGAGCTGCTGCCCGCTTTCAGGTGAGTAGATAAGTGGGTAGATAACTGCTGCAAGGAAGGCCTTCCCTACTGAAAGCTCTCTTTAGTTGCCTTGTGTGGCAGTAACCGCAACAAGGGGGAAATTCCAAAAATCCATAGTTTGCAGAGCTTTATCACATTTTGTGGGAACTTCTCAGCTACCGAAAGCCTTCAAAAGTGAGAGGGGAGACACCTTTTATCTTAGTCAAGCAGCTATGCTGCACAATTCACCTGCTATTCTGAGACTCCCTTGTGGGTTGAATTCTGGGGGATTAAGTGTGCAATCCTAACCAATTTAGGCTGGCACAATTCACCTGTCTCCTCATTCTTGTGGTGGTGTGGGAAGACCAGTGCAGGACTGGTGTACAAGTGCCTTATGGCACTTTTGTGATATCCCCCGGCCAGCACAAGACTTGTGCTGGGACTTATGACAGCCTAACTGGGGTTAGGATTGCAACCTAAGATAGGAACCTAGGGAAGCCTCCTTCCCTAATAACTTCTTATAGAGGGAGGTGATTTTCATCCACCCTGCAGCGCAGAGGAAAGGAGTTACAACACCTTCTTTCCATGCATTGCAGTCCCAATTATGACCACCACCATACATTGAAGTTTAGGGGAAAACAAAACTTTAATCATTACATATGTGTAGGATTTCTATAATTCTCTTCCACAAAATTGGGACAGGTCCCTCTGTCCCATTTGCCAGTATGTGAATACAATCCCCCAAAATCAGGATTACCCGTGCCTTTTTGGATATATAACAACTCTGCATATGTGTGACCTCAGAGAAGAGAGCTGGAGAAAAGGGACAAAGAGGAGGGTTAGGGAGGAGAGAGCAGAGAAAGCATGAGGATGGAGTGGGATGGAGAAAGTTTTGGGAAGGAAGGAATGCATCAGAGAAATTGATGAGGAAAGGATTAAAATCCCAAACTGCTGTTCCCAAGTGATGTGTGTCCCCTTCTCCCTTCATAGCTGCTCTGGGTCCTTCTCTGGGCCACGATACTGGGATTGCTCTGCCAAAGATTAGCCATTCGGCTTGGAGTAGCTACAGGCAAGGACTTGGGAGAGATATGCCATCACTACTATCCTAAGGTAAGTGTGAAGCAATTGGCTACGGCTTGCAACTTTGAGATATTACCACAGCTGGCTGCAACTCTTCCCTTTCCTACAGAACATGAATTGCTCTAGTTGATTTATTGTCTGCCCCGTCAGAATGACTGCTGAAATCTAAGGACAAATAGATGCATCATCAGGTAGTAACTTGCATGTGTTTTCTAGCTTGTGGTTTTGATGAAGCAACTAACTCTGCTTGGCTCAATTCCTGGGTTTGCCATAGCTTAGGCGTCTTTGGATCTCAGAAAGGAAGCAGAGACTCAAGCCTTATCAGTGAAGCCTAAAATGTTACTTAATTAAAGGCGTGTTTTGGCTCTGAAATTGTCCTTACAGGCATCCACCACTTATTGCACAGGTTAGGAACTGGAGCACCATCCAAAAGCACTCTTTTCAAAACTGTTGAAAAGAGGAACCCAGTCTTTTTCAGCTTATAAATACAAACTGGCCACCAAAAAAGATAAATGTCTCTTCCAGAAGCCCAAATAACACATATAAATATTAACATATAGACAAAATTAATAACAAATTACAGTAAAAAGAACAAAGGTATGTGTGGGCAATGAATATCTTATTTGAATGATGGCTATTTACTGAAGAAAGTCATAAGGAAATGCAAAAAACAGTTTAATCACCATGTCACATGTAAATCAACATTAGAGAAAACAATTTTAGCCTTTAGACCAGCAGAGAAAGGTGGATAAAGTGGAGCATGTGTTGAATGAATGAGTTCTGGGTATAACTGAAAGGTGTTGAAAGAATAGAACTGTTAGAAAATGAACCATCAGAAAGTGGGTGATGCCTATATTTGTTTTGAATTGCAATGACACTGCTGCAGAAGGATTTCTCACTTTGTCCCCTCTGCTGCTCTGATCGGGGATGCAAACACACAATTATACCCAGGCGCTTAAAATTAAGGAGGAAGAATTTCAACAGACTTTGAATTGAAACTTTTCCACTCATTTAAATATGAGGTGTGATCAGTAAGTATTAGGACTGGTGCTATAAAAAGAAAACTACAACACAACAATTTGGCATTTAATTTCCTTCAAAGTAGACCCCTTTGGAAGCCACACACTTAATCCAGTGCTGTTTCCATTGATGGAAGCATTCCTGAAACTCGTTTTCTGGGATAGTTAGCAGCTGCATCATCGCATTCACTTGGATTTCCTTGATGTCCTGAAATCATAAGCAGGGAGCAGGGGAGTGCTCTTCAATCTACCCCATCCAGTGACCAAACTGTAAATAAAGCAAATATAGTTATTATTGTTATTACAGAGCCTCCAGTGCTCTGTCTGCCAAAGGAAGATCAGTACTGTCAGTCAGTACTGCCTCCAGTACTAGTTCAAGGATATGGGGAAAGCACATAACAATGCCACATACATGAATCAGCCATAATATTCTCATATTCCTAATAATATCAGAAAATTATTAGATGATGGGATGTGCTTTTCAAAATTGGGGAGGAATATGGCATCCAGAAACTAGCTTCTCCCTTGGGATCATGTCAGTTTATTAACAGTTTCTGTTTGTGGTAGGTCCCACGTCTGCTGCTCTGGATCATGATTGAAATTGCTATCATTGGTTCTGACATGCAGGAAGTGATTGGGACAGCAATTGCATTCAGACTTTTGTCAGCAGGACGGTAAGATTCCCATTCTTCTGTGGGAACATGTGGGAAGCCAGTATTTTGTAGTGGTTCAAATGTTAGAATTAAACCTGGAAGATCTGGGTTCAAATCTTCATTCACTCCCGACACTTTAGAGATCTTGGACCCATCACTATTTCTTAGCTCAGTCTCCCTCACACAGTTATTGTGAAGACAGGAAGGAGCAATGTTCACCACTGTGAGCTCTTTGGAGATAGGCTGGAACAGAAATATGGCAGGATTAAATGTAGGGGAGAAAGAATAGGCAAGACTCACAGCTATTTCTACCTGCTCTAGTTCCAAAGCCGTTTTGGAGAGAGCAATTAGATTCAACGACTTATGGACCGTTTTAGCAAAGCCTGCCAAGACTTTGGACTAACAATCAGCTTGAAGAAAACACAAGTCATGGGTCAGGGTGTGGATCCACCTCCCTGTATCACAATCTCTGAACATGAACTGGAGATTGTCCGTGACTTTGTGTACCTTGGCTCAACTATCTCTGACACTCTCTTCTTAGACTCTGAGCTGAATAAACGCATTGGTAAAGCTGCTACTACATTCTCCAGGCTTACAAAGAGAGTATGGCTTAATAAGAAGCTGACGGAACATACAAAGATCCAGGTCTATAGAGCTTGCGTCCTGAGCACACTCTTGTACTGCAGTGAGTCTTGGACCCTTTATGCATGGCAGGAGAGGAAGCTGAACACCTTCCATATGCGCTGTCTCCGACGTATTCTTGGAATCACCTGGCATGACAAAGTCTCAAATGACACAGTATTGGAACGTGCTGGAATCTCTAGCATGTTCACACTTCTGAAACAGCGGCGTCTACGCTGGCTTGGGCATGTCGTGAGAATGGCTGATGGTCGGATTCCAAAAGATCTCTTATATGGAGAATTAGTGCAGGGAAAGCGCCCAAGAAGGAGACCACAGCTGCGATACAAGGACATCTGCAAGAGGGATCTAAAGGCCTTGGGAATGGACATCAACAGCTGGGAAACCTTGACCTCTGACCATTCAGCGTGGAGGCAAAAGACCCAGCATGGCCTTCTCCAACTGGAAGAGACACTTGTTCGGCAGGCTGAAGCAAAGAGACAGACCCGAAAGCAGCGAAACCTGGGGCCTGGGCAGGGGATGGAATTTATTTGTCCTCAGTGTGGAAGGGATTGCCACTCTCAAATTGGCCTCTTTAGTCACACTAGATGTTGTTTCAGGACCTCCAATCAGAGCACGATTCCATAGTCTTTCGAGACTGAAGGATGCCAATACAAATGTAGGGGAGAAAGAATAGGCAAGACTCACAGCTATTTCTACCTGCTTTGTTTTGGAGAGAGCAATTAGATTCCCATGGATTTCTTAGGGGACATTGTAGAGCTTTTGGTGACCCAGTACAATGCCAGTTTCATTATCTTTTTCCTTATGGATTCATTGTTAATTTCTTTTTGTCACAAGCATATCTGAATAATAAGCAAGATTTTGGATGTTCATTGAACCCTGAAAGGGTGCCAGAGTTGTGAGAGGGGATGCACTATTCCCATGGTACTTTAGTAATCTTTATGATGTTGCTTTTGCAGCATTCCTTTATGGGGTGGAGTCTTGATTACAATTGTGGACACTTTCTTCTTTCTCTTCTTGGATAAATATGGTATGTATTTGGAAAAGGAAAATGTGTGCAACTGAGTGATATGTGCAAGCCCCCAAGAAAACTCCTTACTTTTCCTTAAAAAAATAGGTTTCTGTGTATGCTAGGTCTGATCTAGGAAGCAGACAAAAGGAGATCTCTCAGTCAATAAGCATGCTGAGTTGCCTTCTTCTTTTAGGTGGAAATTGAAGGCACATGACCATTTGACATGACAAGGATATAATAGCTATGGCCAAAACCTAATGTGGACCTGTCCAGAGTGACTCACCTGACACAGGTGCAATAAATTTAAAAGTACGGTAAATTACTTAATGTCTGGCATAGCTTGAGACGGGTTGAATTTCTTGAAAGGGAATAAAGGAGAGCTGCCTAGCTGGCTGGAGACATCCAAAGCCAGATCCACAAGAGGTAGAGAGCTGAAAAGTTGGATGTTTTAAGTGAGTGTGCAAAATGTAAAGTCAGCTTTGCAAGTTGCCAGCCATGATGCTGACCAATTAGTTAGGAAGGAGTTAATGCCTAAGAAAATCTTTCTCACTAGTGTCAAGAGCAGGGGTCCTCAAACTTTTTAAACAGGGAGCCGGTTCACTGTCCCTCAGACACTGTCAGGGGCCGGACTATAGTGGACTATAGCAATCCTAGCCACAGTTTACCTGGGAGTAAGCCCCATTGTCTTTATTGGGGCTTACTTCTGAGTAGCCAATGCATAGGATTGGCCTCTCAGGCTGCAATCCTAGCAACAATTTACCTGGGAGTAAGATCCATACTTGCTGGCTGGCGGGAGGCGCGTGTGCCTGGTGGCAAACCTTCCCGTGCACCAGGGAAAAGCCCGCTCCACGCGATCTAGGGGAAGTGCACACACCTGGTGGCAAGCGTGCCAGGGGAAAGCCCCAAGGGGCGGGGGGTTCTGTAAATGCCCATCGGGCCGGATTAAGGACTCTGGGGGCCGTATCTGGCCCGCGGACCATAGTTTGAGGACCCCTGGTCAAGAGGATGCTGCTATTTTAAGTGAATGCTTGAAATCATGCAAGTCTTATTTACAGCACAATCCTAAACATGTCTATTCAGAAGTAAGCCCCTTGTATTTACTCCCAAGAAAGCGTGTTTAGGATTGGATTGTTAGACTGTTTTTATTTGGCCTCCTTATCATAAGTATAGAATTTGATTGCTTTTTCATTTGATTTCTTTGTTCTTTAATTTGATAAAAACAATGAATCGAGTACTTTAATGAACAGAGCAACTGGCAACCTGTCTCTGATGCTTTGCTGTGCTTTCTTTGCTCCCCAGAGAAGGTTTGAATGTGTGTTGTTTGATTGTCTGGCAGGGTGTCCCACATGACCAGAAATGCCCGGACTGAACCGGAAACGAGGCCTAGAATAGGGAATTAGGAATTTGGGGGCTTCTGTCAGGAGTTTGGAGGCCTCTCCAGCCACTTCCTGGGATTTCTGGCCTGTTCTGTCCATTTTAGGCCTTAGAGGCCTGCTGAGGCTGCTGGGTAAAGTAGTGGAAGGGAGGGAAGGGAAGGGAATTGTAGTTCATCCCCTCCTTCCCTTGCTAAAGCCCCTTTCCAAACTATCAGTGGAAGAACTACATCTCCCAGCATGCATCACCCAGAGGCCCTTGTAGCCCTCCATTGTGCCTCTAAGCAGCCCTTCCCAAATGGCTGTGCCCGGCAGAGGCTCCACTCCCTGCACAGAAAAAGGTCTAGGGAGGAAAATCTGCTTCCTGCAAAGGAAGGAAAGAGGGAGCAGAGCCTCCTGGAAAGCAGAGCAGAGCAGGGGAAGGAGGCAGCCTGGAAGATCACCCCATTCACATCCCTTAGGATCACCCCATTCCCAACCCTTAGGATCACCCCATTCCCAGCCCTTAGGATCACCCCATTCCCAGCCCTTAGGATCACCCCATTCCCATCCATTAGGATCATCCCATTCCCATCCATTAGGATCACCCAATTCCCATCCATTAGGATCACCCAATTCCCATCCATTAGGATCATCCCATTCCCATCCATTAGGATCACCCAATTCCCAGCCCTTAGGATCACCCCGTTCCCATCCATTAGGATCACCCAATTCCCAGCCCTTAGGATCACCCCATTCCCATCCATTAGGATCACCCCATTCCCATCCATTAGGATCACCCCATTCCCAGCCCTTAGGATCACCCCATTCCCATCCATTAGGATCACCCAATTCCCATCCATTAGGAACACCCAATTCCCAGCCCTTTGGATCACCCCATTCCCATCCATTAGGATCACCCCATTCCCAGCCCTTAGGATCACCCGATTCCCATCCATTAGGATCACCCCATTCCCATCCATTAGGATCACCCCATTCCCAGCCCTTAGGATCACCCCATTCCCAGCCCTTAGGATCACCCCATTCCCATCCATTAGGATCACCCCATTCCCATCCATTAGAATCACCCAATTCCCAGCCCTTAGAATCACCCAATTCCCGGACCAGACCAGGAGGGGGGTGAGTAGAGAATTCCATCAGTTTTGTATTTTAAAAGAAGTAATATAGTGTTGAAATTAAGTACAGGAAAACAATACAAGTGTTTTTAGCTTATTTTAACATGTCCTACATTTTGTCCTCCATTTTTGGGGTGTCCTACAGGAATTTTGGCCTTGGGATAGGAATTTTGGCATTGGTGTGTAGGGATTTGGCTTTTTGCGTCTGGTCACCCTGTTGTCTGGGGATAGGTAAATGAGAAAGGAAGAGAAATCCTTCTCCCTCCTCAGATAATGTAGTATGAGGTTTGTTGGTGGGCAGACAGACACACACCTGGGTGAAAGGGTAGAAAGGAAACATGACCGTGACCTTGCATTTCTGACAGTAGTGGAGATCCTACCCCTTTGTTCAGCCAAGACATGTCTGTTCATATAGTTTGATATGATCTCACAGTAGAGTGAAATACTAGATTTCCCAGAGAGGAACATGATATTTCTTAGTCCTACTCAGAGATCACCCATAGGTCAGCCAATACAGCTTCAAAAGTTGGAGCACAGGGAAAAAGATGTCAGGGACATCTTTCGCAAATATTTATTATACAGCAGGGACTTCTTGGGTTAAACATTAAGCGTGTTTGAACCAGTCCTGAATCTTATTTCAGTGAGTGAGCTTCTATCTGTCTCTTTCTCTCACAGGTCTCAGGAAGTTGGAAGCTTTTTTTGGCCTCCTCATTACAATCATGGCAGTAACGTTTGGCTACGAGGTGAGATCGCACAGTATCCGATCACCAGAAATATTTCTCTCTCTCCTCCATGTTCCTTAGCTCTATATGCATAAGTAGAGGTACATAAAGAAGAACCCTACAGGAAGTTTAGTCTGAAGGAAAGTTTAGTCTAAGTTTAGTCCAAAGGAATCCTGGTAAATGGTATTGAAAAGTTAAGAGGGAAAAGTTAACAGGTAATGGAAGTACAATAAAGTATTGGTCCTCAGCATCTGGAATATGGTGGTTTCAGTTAGCTATCTTGGCTAATAGACCTAGAATTTGTCAAGCCATGTAACCCTAGTGACTATCACCTCCTTATGGTTATGAATTTCAAAGCTTAATTATGTGCCCAGATTACAAAAACTGGACCCGCTCTCTGGAAGTGGTTGGCATCCAAACAATATTCAAATGATACAATAATTTCAGCCTCAGCCATGTGTCAGTGACTTCCACACATGCTGCAGGTTTCTCACCTTGGACAAACTTTGCTGACTGTGATGTACACGTATAGGACTACATGATTCCTCATCTTTGAGTGCATCCATTGATATTTCAGTTTCCTAGGGCACTTCTACCACAGCTGGATTTCAACCCTGCAAGTTCTTCTATCCTGGCCCCGTTCTGTCTTTTTATCTCTTATGCATATTCCTCAGCCTCCAGCACCACTAAAATCTGATCCGTCCTGAATTTTCTTATTCAGCTCTTCATTCTTCCATTTCAGTTCAGAACCTCTGGCTCCAGGGTCACCTACATCAGGGCTGACTGAACAATGTAGCACTGAAACACTCGTTTTGAATGGTTAGTTGGGGAGGAGAGAGAAAATGAGGAGGAGGTGACCCCCCCCCCCCCCACACACACACACGCCCACCTGCCACCTCCCTCTATTTTGTCACCCATTGATATTGTCACCCTTTGGTCAGCTTTCTAATCCTCTTCCTATTCACTGTAACAGAAGGCTACCACTTCCTCTGGAGAAGTGGTACTTGGGCATTTCAGACTGGGACCCCCTTTTAAACTTAAAAATCTGTCCAGGACCTTCTGTCAAACTTACCAGGATATGACATCACTGTGATGCCAGAGCTCTTCTGTGTCTACTCAGAAGTAAATCCCATGTTCTCAAGGAGACTTACTCCCAGGGAAGCCCAGTGTCAGATTCTAAGATGGTGGATCCCACCATCTCGCAACCCCCCTCGATCTTAGGTTGTGATCCCCTCCAGGGTTGGGATCACACTCTGCTCCAGAGACCAGCTTTGGAGTACCAATGCTCTGGAGGACGGAAAAAAAAGAAAACCTGTTATCTCCATCTCCTTGTCCATCCAGGTTTCCTCCTGCACTTTCTGCTTCCTCTGGGTGGTCCTTTTTTAAATGAATGCCTTGGTAGGCATGGGTGTTTCCTCCTTTTCTGTCCTGCAGACTGCCCAGAGGGCAAGCTAACTTCCCAGCCTTCTTCCTTCTCCAGTATGTGGTTGTGAAGCCTGACCAGAAGGAGGTGCTGAAGGGAACATTCCTCCCCTACTGCAAGGGCTGTGGAGAAGAGGAGCTCCTCCAAGCTGTGGGGATCATTGGAGCCATCATCATGCCCCATAACATCTACTTGCATTCATCTCTAGTCAAGGTAAGAAGGTAAGAAGCTGGCCCAGAAAAATCCCATTCTTGGACATAAGAAGGACATACAACCAGCATGGTGTAGTGTTAGGGAGTTAGACTGAGGCTTGGCAGATGCAGGTTCAATTCCCCCTTAGCTGTGAAGCCTCTTGGGTGAACTTGGACCCGTCACTCACTCTCGACCTCACCTACCTCCCAGGGTTGTTGTGAATATAAAAGCTTTGTAAGCTGCCTTGTGAATTTGCATTGACATGGGAAAGGTGTGGTATAAATCCCTTAAATAAAGAAATAAGATCAGCTCCCCTTCTTCCCAGGCCTTCATGTGTTCAAGTCCTCTGAGGAGATTATAACTAAAAGCAGTGTGATGTAAAGGAAGGCACCACTCAATGAGACAGAAAAGAAAAATGAAAGTATGACACTGCTTTATTTGAGTCAACCCTGATGGTCCTAGCTCAGTCTGTGCTGAGTGCTCAGGCAGATCTTCAGGATTTCAAATAGATATTTTTCCCTATCTGGTGATACCAGCAACTGAAATGGGGGTCTTATGCATAAAAGGCAGGTGCTCTCCCACTGAATTTCAGCCCTCTTCATCCACTTCTACTGTCAGGGTATGACACCAGCCAGCATTCATGTGCCAGCATACTGTGGGGTATAATAATATAGCTCTTGGCTATTTTCCTGTAGTTTACTTGGTTAAGACACTATGCATATTAACCAGCAGGCCAGAGTTTGAGACCTGGGTCGGTCCCCATGAGACAGGGTGAGCTCCTGTCCTTAGCGCAGCTTTGCAACGCAGCTGGAACCAATTGTATTGGCTCTGCCTTTCCATTGGACTATTTCAGTGGTGTGGAGAGGGGGGATTTGCTGCTTGGGTAACAGCCTATCCTCCATATCAATCTAACCCAAGCCTTCATGCTTCGCATATAGCATATGCAGCGAGCATGATACCATAGTCTCTCAAGACTGACGGATACCTGCTTCCTTGAGTAGGAATCATATTGCCATTCTATGTGATAGGTAGAGCTATCAGATATGTTCTTTCTTTACAGACTCGAGAAATTGATCGGACCAACAAACGGGCAGTGAAAGAAGCTAACATGTACTACCTGACAGAGTCCACCATTGCACTCTTTGTCTCCTTCCTCATAAACCTCTTTGTCATGGCTGTGTTTGGACAAGCCTTTTATCACAAGCATAGCCAGGAAGTGGTAAGTGACAGACCACAACTCACTTAGGACCAGAGCAAATGATTTTATTTTCTACCACACATGGATTCTTTGTCTTCTCCTACAAAGATATAATGGAGGGTGGAAACCTAAAAGGTAAACCAATTTACTTTGACCATTTGGGAAAAGCAATTTATTTTTTCAGTCCAGCATCTTCCTATTTGCTTTGCCTGACCCATCATGATTCTGAAGACAGATCTGACCTTCCAACTGATAATACTATAGTGAGAACTTAAAAGATATGAGGACAAACAGAGGAACATTCTGACATCAGTTTCTTTAATCACCCCTCAGGTGGTAGAAAGGCAGAATATAAATATACCATATTTACTCAAATGTAATTAACCATCAAATCTAATGCACACCCTGATTTTGGAGACTGAATTTGGCTGGAAAAGGTGAGCATTAGATCTGAGTAAATACAGTAATAAATAAAATAATGAAGCCAATGTGATATGGTGCATAGAGTATTGAAGTACAGTGTGGGTTATAGAGAACCTGTTGCTGCATTCCCAGTATGTTATTGGGAGCCTGTCACCATGCATTCTACTTCACAAGGTTGAGAGAATAATGAGGTGGGAAAGACCTTTCCTGAAATGCAATGCAATAAATGTGGAGAAGGAAGAATTTTGGCAGATGCAGCTTTTCACACTCCTGCAACACTATGATAGGACCAGCAGGCTGAAGTTCTTGTTTATAGTATAAAAATCCATGTTTCACTGTATGGTGTCATTTGAGGAAAGACTCCTGCATAATTAGAATAGGGTGAACATATGGCCTTGCCATTGATGCATTGCACATGCCTTATGCAAAATATAGGCTATAGTTAAAATTGACAATTGCTTTTTGAGAGATGTAAATGCAATCCTAACCAATTTTCCAGCTCCAGGGTAAGGGCAATGCAAATCTGAGGTGTGAGGACAAACATTACCTTATCTTTAGGAGACCTCATTGACTGCTCTGCTGACACAGCTATACTATACCAGTGCCGGAATATTGGTTAGGATTGCACCTACATGTACAGTGTCAACCAGAGTTCCCTCTTTTGAACTTTGGTGTGATCATCCTAGCTATGGATCAGCTGGATTTTATTAGCTGGGTAGATAGAAGTCAATGGCGTTGAATGCTGATGAATAGATCTGGAGTGATGAGTTGTTTCACTAAAGGCGCAATCCAGAGTAACTATAAGTCCTTGCTCCGATGTAAGAAAAATTTACTCTGGATTGCAATATGAATTTCCCATAGGTTTTCACTAGGTGGTGCTGTAACTATATCAACATAAATGTGTCTTACATGCTCCCATAGTTACTCTGGATTATAGGGTAAGGATGCAATCCTAAAGACACTTACTTGGGAGTAAGACCCATTGAACACAATGGGAATTACTTTTGAGTAGACATGGTTAGAATTGTGCTCAAAGTATAATAGTATAATTGTGCTCAAAGTAGAACAGAATTTTCCAGTCTAGGAGGTCAGTCTCCTTTGGGCAGAAGAAGGACAAGTGGGGATACTTTGCAACCAGTACTTTTAAGGGCCATGACTGTTGTGTTTATGATTGAGCCTTTCCTTGGTATTGGAACATCCTGGATTGGTTATAGCAGTGGTTCTCAATCTTCCTATGACCCCTTTATAAGTTCCTCATGCTGTAGGGACCCCCAACCATAAAATTATTTTCGTTGCTACTTTATAACTATAATTTTGCTACTGTTATGAATCGCAATGTAAATATCCAATATGCAGGATGTATTTTCATTGTTACAAATGAAATGTGTGTTCTATGCACACACTGAACACAATAGGATTTATTTCAGAGTAGGCATGTATAGGATTGGGCCCTGAGGCTGCAATCCTATCCACATTTACATGGGAGTAAAGGCCCCCCTGACTATAATGGGATTTATTTCAGAGTAGGCATGCATAGGATTGGGCCCTGAGGCTGTCAGTCAGCCCCAGTGCGCGTGCAGCTACAGCCGGAGGTCTGGCAAGCCTGACCTGTCCCCCTGCACCAGGGGTCTTTAGACGACCCCCAGGAAACCTCGAGGCGACCCCCAAAGGGGTCCCAATCCCCACTTTGAGAAACACTGGGTTACAGACTAGGAGTCCATTTCAGGACTTATATAGGGCCAAAGGAGCAACCTTAAAAAGAGTGGACAGCAATCTGGTGCTATTTGCAGATCTGTTTGTTGTTATTTGCTATTTGTTGCTTTTATCTCTACAATAAACTCTGCATTTTAAGATTATTTTGCTTGCTCGAACCACTTTCAAGAGATCCTGGAACTCTGCTATAATGACTTGGCTACAACTCTAAAGACACTTTCCTGGGTGTAAGACCCATTTAACCCAATGGGGCTTACTTTGGAGTAGACATGGTTAGCTTGTGCTTACATTCCTTCTTTTTTATTCATGTATTTCAGAATGCAACCTGTACTAATCTGTCCAGTATTTATCCTAATGTATTTCCTGATGACAATAATACCATCTCTGTGGACATCTACAAAGGGGTAAGTTCACAGAAGAAACATCCTCCCCATACCCAGCTTCACTGCTGTTAGTGAAGTATGTAGAATCAAAAGAATATAAGAATTGTGTGTTCTACTGTGTGGTCTGTAATGTAATTCAATTAATTCCTAGTGATTGGTCATTTGTAATTCCTAGTAATGGACTTAATTAAGTCCATTAATTCCTAGTGATTGGTCATTTGTTCCTCAGTTGTCACTTTCCCCATTTGTTCCTCATTTTCTACTTTCCAGCAGCAGCAGCAGATAGAATTACAACATCAGAAAGTGTCGAGTGAAGTATTTGTTGTGTATATATATTTTTGGTGTTGTATATATAGAATATAAATTATTATATTCTATAATATAAATTATAATATATAATATAAATTATTATATTCTATAAAATATATAGAATATAAATATATTGGTGTTGTATCTAGTCATGCTTTCATTTCATCACCACCTTTTTGTGGTTCTAATCAATCACTTTTTTAAAAAAATTATAACTTGATTTTAAAAGTCACAAAATGTACCAGAACAGATTTGTGGCTGTAATCTTTTGCACAATCCTCCCACTCCACCCCTAAGCCAGGGCTAGCTGAAAACCTCTCAGTTCCAGCAAAGATAGGGTAATTGTGGCCCCGCTTACGTGGTGGTGCACCCACTTCTATATATTTATGTTTCCTGAGCTGGAAAAGGAAAAGAGGAGGATGGCGCAGAAGTGTGAAGCAGAGAAGGAGGAGATGTGGCTACAACATGGGGAGAAGGGGAGGACTGCAATGGAGATGAGTGGGTAGATGGAGGTTGCCACAGATGACTGCCTCATTCAGTCTCATGAATGGATCAGTGCTTCACAGACCCAACCTCACATGTGGTGGCTAACCTAAGTAAAATTCTGGCATCCTTAACATGATCTTTCACTAGGGTATATGATAATTAAGGAATTTATATTTGTTGAAAAGTACCACTTAGCAACAAACAATTCACAAGGGGTTTATGTAAAATTAATCAATCAATAGTTAAATGACTCAGTAAAATGCAGAATAACCAGCAAAAAAGATGCCATTTTGACAAGAATGACAGTTGCCCTATTTCTGCTAAATAAGAGAATACCACATTAAAGGGTGCTATGCCCAATTTGCTGAGATTTATATTACCAGAGTTATATAAATGTATCTGCAAAACTAAAGCAAAACCTAGTACAGGTCAGCCTTGATATCTGTGGGGGATCAGTTTTAGAATTTTACCCCTGCTTACTGGAGTTTACCCCTGCTAACTGGGCAAGAGACACTCTTTCAAATGAGTGTTCCTCTTTTATTTAGCAGGGGGAGAGTAACTGCTACACTCCATCAATGTCTGTTCAAGTGGCTTCTGCTGGTGTTCTTTTTGCATTTAAGATTGTGAGTCCTTTTGGGACAAGGTTCCATTAGCTAATAATTAGCTTTTTCATTTTCTTGTAAGCCACTTTGTGAACTTTTCAGTTGAAAAACCGTATATAAATACTGTAGATAGATAGATTCCCTGCTGATATAGAAAATTGCAGATAATCAACTCTATTATTTTTGGTCCAAAGAGGACAGGTCCCTTCAGAGGGCTTTCTGAAACTTGCAGAGTCAGTGCAAGACTGTCTGCTGCTTCTGTGAACTTCAGAGTGGCCCAGAGAGGCGAAAAGCCACTTGCTGTTTTCTAATATTGGGGTTATTTCCATCAGACCCAGAAGGGGGTAACAGCAGCTCTTCTGGCAGTGTGGTTAAAACTTTGAGGAGCATATCAGGCTCTTTTTATCTCTCTTCTTCACCCATTCATTCTCTTTCTTGTTTCCTATTCAGGGAGTCATCCTAGGGTGCTACTTTGGGCCCATTGCTCTCTACATTTGGGCCGTTGGGATTCTAGCAGCTGGTCAGAGTTCAACCATGACTGGAACATATGCAGGGCAGTTTGTGATGGAGGTGAGTAACTGGGATATTGCCTACATCGACTAATTTACCAGAAAAGAAACATTTCCCCTAAGCAAAGGAGACATTTCCTAATTCAGACTTTATTTCTTTAAAATGTGCGTACACTGCCTTTCCATGCTTGAGCTCAGTCTTCTCAATTCTTAGAGAAGCTTACAGATAACTTTGAAGATGCAGTTGTGTTCAGAAGAAAAAGGTGGTTAATATAAAAAGTATATATTCCAAACCCATTATTTTAAAAGTTTGATGTCTACATTTTAGGCTTTATGGATTTGGTATGCAGGTAAAGCAAAGATTTAAGTGGTACTATTTGTTTTAAGTAAATGTACAGTTGAGCTGTAATTTCGGAGTAGAGTACATTGTGCAGAACTGTAAATACTCTGTAGCAAGATCTTAAGTGAGGCTAAGGGTGAAATCCAGAGTAACTATGGGGAGTCCTTGCTCTGGAGTAAGAACAAGTTACTCTGCATTGCAATATGAATTTCCCATAGGTTTTCACTAGGTGGTGCAGTAACTGCGGGCGCACGTAATGTCTCTTACGTGCTCCCACAGTTACTCTGGATTGTGCCCTAAGGAGCAGAGGATAGGGCTTTCATACCCTCAACAGTTCTTCCACAATTCTTAATTCCTTTTCACTTTTTTAGTTGCCCCATGAGGGTCAAGCAGCAGCTCTGCTGATATCCTATTCCAGTTCCTAGCCTTAATCCACATGTCCACTTGAACCAGAAAAATTGCTGGCACAGGTCTGAGTAAATTCATTGGGGCAGTGGAGGTACGGTATTTCCCAGGGCAAGGAAACAAATGTTCCTTTACCTGGAGTAGACATCTGAGACTGCTCTATCCACCTTACCCCATCCCACCCCCAGGAGGATGCAGAGCAGACTCAAGTGGCATAGCTGCATGGGGGGGGGGGGAAGAGGTGGGATTCCAATATGATTGGGCTGTAAATCATGTGAACTGCTTCAGTTCCATGATTTATATTCCGATTTTCCCATCACAATCCCACTTTGAGGTGACACTTTGAGGTTAAAGCAATAAACACATGTCTCTGTTCCACAAATAGCTTGTACTTACAGCTGCTGTGTTGATATTAAAAACAAATTACAAGCCCAGCGAGAGGAAGTTTAACAACTGTGTGTTGCCATAGAACAGCTTCAGTGGTAGTTCCAGGAGCTTAATTTGAACCAGTGTTCATCTCTACCCTGGAGCCTGCTTGTAGACTTCTTGCCAGGTTTGTAACAGACTTGGTGAGCCTTGAAAGATGAGAGGAAATAATATAGGAGAGGCCGCTCCATGCATGTGTAGGATATATTTTCCTTTTTGCTAAGTACCCCCATGCTGTGGGTTCCATTGGTGATATTAAAGTGTAATATAAGGTAAACATTTTGGAAGATCAGCCCCGGTACTTTTGCAGAGAAGTCCTGTCCATCATAATCAGGTATGGGTTTTACCCACTTATTGAAAGGATTGCAGGCAAGTTTGGCTCCATACTCAGGGTCTGGTATGGCACATCCTGGGTCCCCATGTCCACTCAAGGGACTATGCCTGGCTAACCCTTATCTACCCCCTACTGCTTAATAGGTCTGGATCATCATTGCTGGATAAGCCATCCTGCTTCCTTATCATGGAGGATATGGGGCTTAGGCGGCAATCCTAATAACATTTTCCTGGGAGTAAGACTCATTGAACACAATGGGACTTACTGCTGAGTTGACATGGTTAGGATTGTGCTCTTAGGCTGCACAAGCCTAAGCACACTTTCCTGGGAGTAAGTACTATTGAACACAATGAGACTTACTTCTGAATAGAAATGCTTAGGATTGCGCTGTCTGTTCTGTCTCAATTCCTGGACACTATATGGGTTAGTTTGCATGTGCATTTACTTCCTGAAGAATGCGGGCTCATGCCTTTGAGAGACTCTCGGGGCTTTCTTCCAGCCCACCCACCCCGGTGGTGCCCAGTGGCATAGCTAATGATCGTTTAGCCCAGTGCAAAGCTCAAAATTTTGCCCTAGAAGTGATATCACAACCAGAAGTGATGTCATCCCAGGGTAATTTTTAAAAAAAAATTTCCCCTACAAGAACAAAATCAAATTTAATTAAGAAAAAAAGAAAATTGTGTCCCTTATTGGTTAATTGTGCTGGAGGAAAGGGGAATTGTTCTTCTTTCCCTGCTAAAAATAAGAGGAGCACCAATTAGAAGTGCCTGTATACCCAGTTAGCATGGGTAACTGTATTATGATAAATGTATATGGAAATGAAAGCTGATCATATTAACATCTTAGTTCCAGCCAGTATCATAATTACAGCTCATTGGTTCTCAGTATCATGGGAACGTTTGATTTTAAAAATCAACTTTTATCCCATAGACGTCTGTATTTTCATTTTCAGCTTAATTGGCTATAACTTTTGATTATGGCCATAACTTTTGATAGAATATATAGATATTATAATGCAGTTTGTTTCATTGCATTCTGCATAAAATTACCTTTCCAATGATATATAACATGCGGTATTATTTTTCATACATATCCCAATTTTCACAATTTTAGTGTCAAACTCAGCTTGTAGCCCCCCCAAACGTTGTAGCCCAGTGAAACTGCACCCCCTGCACCCTCCCTAGCTATGCCACTGGTGGAGCCATCACTAGATTTAAGAGCCATATTTCTTTGGGGTAAATTATGTGCTATACTAAACCTATAGATTGGCCCTTGCATGCTTAGGAGGATTTTTGAGCATTGGTGGACAGATTGGGACAGTTGTGGAGAAGGAATAGGAGTCTTTAACACTTTTCTACACAAGAGGCCTGATTCAGGTCACTAACGTAGGGTGACCTGTGGAGAAGAAAAGGTTTAAAGTCTCCTGCCACTCATCACCACAGTCCCAGTTCAGAGTATGTCATCTAAATACATTGCAGGCTTTTACCAAAGAACAGCAAGCACATGGTGATTCAACAGCACATTACTGCAACAGCACATTACTACAACATGGCCTCAAAAAATATATTACTGATTGCTACTTCAGAATAGGATTTTTGATGCAAAACTGTTAGCCTGTAAGAATAGGATCAATCCAGTCATGGCATGAAGAGTTACAGTATGTTGTTATAAACGACAATCCAAAGCACTATGTGAAGCTGAAGAGATTGCATTATTGTGCGGCTGACATCTAGAGGATAGTTGCTTTAATTGCATTATTAAAAAGTATTTTAAAATCCAGTTTGTGGTCCAAGAATCCATCATGCTTCTGTCCATGGTAACTTGTCCAGTCCGCCATGTATCTTCCACCTGATACAAAGAGCCAGTATGAAATAAGATACAAGTAGGGACCTGCAAAAGGAGAAGTTATTTTTGCTGACAAAGAGGTGTTATCCTTTGTCAGGAAAAATAACATCGCCTTTTGCAGATCTATAGGTATAAGAAACAAGGCAGAGAAGGATCAGCTCCCTCTCTCCTGTTCAGAAGTGGACTCCCCAAAATTCACTTAAAAGAGTGGCATTGTGGACAGAATATCTCTCCAATTCCACTGCTGTCAAATGTTTATTAACATTTGCTTTCAGAATTTATATGTGTGGTTGTTTTCATCTAGAAATAACTTCAAGATTTGGGGCTGTGATATATGTCATTTGTGAACATATGTCATTTGTGAACATATGTGAACATATGTCATTTAATGTAACATATGTCAAAAAAGAGGAACCCCCCGCCATGTAGGAAACCTAAATGTAAGATATGTCAAAATAAAAGCTTAAAAACACTCATATATTGCTTTCATGTGGTTAATTTAAACACTATATTACTTATTATTATATGTAAAACTATTATATATAATTCATCACATATTTATTAATTATGAGAAGGCTACATGCCACCTGTTCACATGGAAAATGAGGACAATGAAGATTTTTTTTCCAGGACACTAGGCTAAAAAAGAGGACACATCCTAGAAAAAGAGGACATAAGGGCTGGAGATCTTTCATTGGGCTGTGAGGTTCTGTGGCTGTGTGCAATGGGTGTTGTTGATGAAATGGATCAGATTTTCCACTTCAGAAGATAGACAGGATTCCTATAGAGCTGGGGTTGGAATCAATGACCCTTTTTCATTTGATCCCATTGGCAGAACTGAATCTTTCCGTCAACATTTGCCTTTAATTTCCCCTTTGCTGTATGATCATTCATCCCCATAACTGGACAGCCCCAAGGCAGCTTTTTTTCTCAACTATCCAGGGCTCACTGATGATAATAATGTCTCAGAGTGCTAGAGATGCCTCCATGCATCCCTCATAGGGTTCAGTATACTCCTATAAAAATTAGAGAAAAAGCACCTGGCTTGGTGCTATTATCAGATTTTCATTATTAGGGGACCTGATCAGTGGTGGGCTCCAGCAGGTTCGCACCTACTCTATAGAACCGGTTGTTAACGAGAGATAGGCAATATAAAGTTTAAAAATAGCCATTTAAAAGTGGCTGCCAGATGGGCAGAGAACCGGTTCTTAATTTATTTGAAGCCCATCATTGGACCTGATACCCTGTGGGATCTATGGGCACGGAAGGTTTTCTTTCACCCTTGCTTTTTGCCCTACGATAAAGCCATGCAGTGACTTATTGTACCACTAGATGGTAGTCTCATTCAAGACCATTATGCTGAGATTGTGATTCCCATTCTTTTCAATGGGCCCTTCAACCAGCCTGACAAGTGGGAATGTTCAGGCAAAAAGGAGAGGCCGCTTGATCCATTTGGCCGCTTATTTTTCCATGGTGATGACTGTTGTAACGATGACTGTTGAAAATAGAGGCACCTCTTTATTATTTTATAGTAATTCAATGCATTCTTATCTTCTTGTTATCCTTTCCCTCCAAGGGCTTCCTGAAGCTACGGTGGTCCCGTTTTGCCCGTGTGGTCTTCACTCGTGCCTTTGCCATCCTTCCCACAGTTTTTGTTGCTGCTTTCCGGGATGTTGCAGATCTGACAGGCTTAAATGACTTCCTCAACGCGCTGCAGAGTATCCTGGTAAGGGTTCCCCCTATTGCCTCCAAGCCAGTTCTGGGACACAAGAGCAGCTGCATAGTCCCGAGTTGCTTCTCCGCCCATTGATGGCCTCTTCCTACCACTCCTCTGCTTGAAACAGGGAGGGATTTCCTTTTTATCCTGCAGGACAGGGAGGCAGACCAGATTAACACTTCCCTTAGAATAGGAAATGAAAGCTGAACTTGCCTCATTTGTTTGCAATAATTTATTTAAACACACACGGACAAAAACGTGCCTGAACTAACAATGACACTAAAACACTCCATCTGGCTGGTGGAAAAATTCCAGATAGGCTGCTTTGAAGCTGGCTTGCTATGAGTAGCACCGGTAGAAGCAAAAGAGTCACAGGACAGACTAGAGGTTAGCAAAGCTAGTCTTCTTACCTTCACCATAAGGGGCAGGGAAGATACTGGCATTACTTCATATTCCTTAGAAAGTTGTCCATGAATGAAAAGATCTCAGAAGAAGATCTTTCATTCAGGAAACAAGCAAGAAAAAATCAACAGGGGGGAAAGGGACTGCTCTGTGTTCTCTGAACAGTCTTTCCTTTAAAACAAACTCAAATTCAGCCTCTCTGGGGAAAATTCAAACACAAACACCAACTGACATCACCTTTCCTCACCTCTAACCAGACCCTACGTTATGAAGTAGAGGGCCCACAGGCCTAGAAGGGTTGAGGGTGAGGGCTCTGCAGATTCCCATTGGTGAGATGAATTATCCTGGTCTCATGGTTCTCAGGCCTCTTAGGGTCCCTTTGGGTACACATTGGGTCACCAAACAGGACTTCCCCTAATATTCCTGGTGGGGAAGGTCCTCCTCTCTGGAGGTCCACGTGGCCAGGTCCATCCTCTTTCCAGACCTTCTCAGCTGGCTGAGCATTGCACCTTCCCTCCTTCTGGTGCTTCTCCTTCCTCCTTCCTTTCAGGCCTGTCTTGCCCATTTCCTCTCAGTCCGCTATGTAATCTCCCTCTTTCTCCCTGCTTGTTTCTTCCTGTCCCAACCCAGATAAAATAACTTTCCTCCCTCTCCATCTTAGTTCACTTAGGTTCTGTTCCCACTTTTTCTCTGGCCCAGCATCCTTTTCCTTACTCCTCTTATCTGTTTCTTCTCATCCTTTTCCCCACTTACCCCCAAATCCAGAATAACTACGGGAGCACATAAAAGACTTTACGTGCACCTGTAGTTACTGCACCATCTAGTGAAAACCTATGGGAAATTCATATGGGAATCCAGAGTAAGTTGTTCTTACACCACAGCAAGGACTCTCCGTAGTTACTCTGGATTTTGCCCTATTAGACCTGATTCCTCTCTCTATGTCCCTTTGTTGGTTCCAAGCTGGTGAAGGGGCTCACTGCCTATCTGTTGTGCATATAGGTGCCCAGCAATGATGACGTGAAGGTGAGGGACTGTCCTGGGCCACAAAGGGGATTATTGTTTCCCTCCCTGCAGTGTTTTCCTGTTAAAATCCCCAAGTCATTATTTGCCCCTGAAACTATTTATGGCAAATAGCTGCTTCAGTAGTGATTGAAGTGTTCAACCCCCTCACCCCTTTGATCTCTAGCTGGATCAAGGATCTCATGGCCATTTTCTGACAAAAGACATTTCCTGTTTATAATTGTCTCTTAATGTTGGGCTTAGTGTCATGACTAGTTTTGTTCTGAGATAGGTGAGAACAAATCTTATGAAAAGATTGTGTTCACAGTCAGTTGCGTTCATAATTGTGTTCACTTTTTTTCTCTCCAGCTACCTTTTGCAATCATCCCTGTTCTCACTTTCACCAGCTCACAGCCTCTCATGCAGGACTTTGCCAATGGAATGTAAGTAGCTCCACACAAATGGAGATCCTATGGAGAACCTGTGCTTGCAAAGAAATCCTTCTGTGAAGTTATCTGTATGAAAAGAAACATAAGACACAATCCAAAGTAACTACAGGGAGTCCTTGTTCCAGAGTAAGAACAATTTACTCTGGATTGCAATATGAATTTCCCATAGGTTTTCACTAGGTGGTGCAGTAACTACGGGTGCACGTAATGTCTCTTATGTGCTCCTGTAGTTACTCTGGATTGTAGGGTTAAACTACAATCCAGAGTAACTACGGGAAGACGTAAGAGGCATTTACTCTGGATTGCTCTATGCATTTCCCATAGGTTTCACATAGGTGACACTGTAACAAGGTCCCATAGTTACTCTGGATTCTAGCCATTGAGAGGTTAATAATTCCTCATCATATGATTCTTTGTCTGTGTAATATATTAAAATGGCAGTACCCATTATCATTCATGAGAACACAGTCCAGCTATCTTTACTTTCTACTCCATATGGCCAACTTTCTATTCAGGGGTCCCCACAAATCATAACATATGAGTATCTAAGACTCAATACCTTCTTGGTGGTATGTCAAGAGAGTAAAATGTTCTACCCATGGAGATCTGCTTGGCCCTTTCTATTCTTGCTTTCAGGTGTGAAATAGTTTGGCACAATTTCCATCTGCTTATGTTTACATCTGAGCTGTCAATCTCAATATGATCTGCTGTTTCAGCTGATGTCTATTTTTCTGCCTCTGTTATGTTGCTGTATTTAATTTTCTGCACTACTTTCATTGTTTTAAAACAAGACAGTAACATAAAATAATAAATTTGTGGTCTTAGAAGGAATTATTCCAGCCTGAGCACCATGATCCAATTTCTTTGAACATCTCCCCTTTTTTGTTCTCTTTAGCATTGGGAAGTTTGTGATGATCCTAATCACTGGACTGATCTGTGCAATCAACCTCTACTTCGTGGTGATGGCTTTAATGACCTTAAACCATTTGGCTTACTACATTGTCACAGGATTTGTGCTTGTTGCCTATGTGGCCTTCGTCTTCTACCTGGTATGACCCATGTAGTTGAATAAGACAACCATGTAGTTGAATAAAACAACCTAGTCTGTGATCCTATTCTGCTGGGAGGGAGATTCATTCCAAGTTAAGGTTGACAAATCCCAGGTTGCTCCTAGTGCTTGTGGTATGTGTATTTTCTCCCCTAGTTCCAGTGTCCCTAAAGAAGAGAAGGATTTCCCAAGACCATAATTTGAGACTGCAGTGCCAGTTTGTTAACTGTGTGCCCCTCACCTATCCAATATCCATCACCTCCTGCTTTTTCTTGAAATGCTGAGAGATGGAGCTGCAGGAGAATGGGAAGAGGGACAAATCCAGACAGCATTGTAATGCCACAGTATCCTTCGTCATTCTTGATGGATACACACCCACACAGGTGTATCCTTAGTTAGTGACAGGAGGTAGAATCCATGTAGAATAATGAGCAGCAGCCACCCATTGTTAGAATCTAGCGGCTGTTAAAGGAAGAAGCAGGAGAAACTTAAAGCTATTAAGATGTTTGTAAAAAACATTTGTTTTGTTTCTGGACTTACTCTACCCCTGTTCCAGGTTTGGACATGTCTTATCTCACATGGAGTTCCTTCACTGGCACGTGGACTACACACTAGATTTGGTTATGGGCTACAATGATAGAAGGTTGCATCACATGCACTGGATGCTGTTGAATCACGGGATTCATCCTCTGATATGACTGGAAGCAATGGCCCCTGTGTCTGGATCTGTTGTTGGGCTAGAATATGCCAGAACTTGATGCACTAGTACGATAAAAGTGGTCTAGACTATGTACTTTGTTTGCATGCATAAAAAAACACATTGTGAATTTTTGGGATTAGCAAGGATTCTTGAGACTATGAAGAGCTCCAGCAAGTCATCACAGATGATTCAGCACAAGATGGCTGCTCACCTCTGACATGGAGTAGACTATGCTGGAAAGAAAATGGAACTATGATGTTCTTCCAGCTGATCTCCATTTTATCAGCAATAAGAAGGGTCTGGCCAAAGGAGCATTCAAGACTAGAGGATATGCACTTACATCACTTCTTATAGGGTGTGGGATTTCTTGCCCTTCTCTCCTTCTGTTACGTTATTGATTTGGAGCTCTCCTTTTCATTCTTGGAAGTAAAATTCTAGCGCCATCTTCCTTGACCACAGTTTACTCATGTTGTCCTAACACCAAGATGGTTTACAAAACCTGCCCCACATTGGTTGCTGCTCAGAAGGGAGCGCATAGTGTCATACCATCGGGATACAGGTAAGTTATACAGAAAGAAATGGGGATTAAAATACTGTTGCCATTTTGGACAAAAGCTGCAGTGTGAATGTTAACATGTAATTGTGACCTGATTGAAAAATAGCTGAAACTATTAATAGTTGCACAGTAGGGGGAATTTTGGATTCTCCTGTGTTCCTTGTCCCCAAAGATGCTGGATGCTATTTGTCATCCAGAATTAAGGTGCTGATGTTCTCTGTATCTCTTCAGCTGTACAGTTAAATGTATAGTTAGATCCCCATTCTCTGTTGCATTTATTGACCTCATGCAAAAGGGCTGATTGTTACCACCTAGCTTTGCCAGTTTTTTTACGCTCTCCTGCTCCTATTGTACGCTCTCCTGCTTGACAATAGCATGATATGTAAACATTAGCAGATGCTCTATGATGTGAAGGACTTCATCTGCTGATTTTTGCAAATCAAATTGCTGTTATAGGCACAAGAGCTAGTTAGAATGTATGTTTTCTGGAAAGTTGACAGTAAGGGGCATCTTTAAATACTGAAAAACCGCAAACTTATATATGTCTACTCAGAAGTATGCTCACTGGACAGCCCTAACTGATCCCTTTATAATTATCTAGTGGTGCTGATACAGGCTGTGCTGCATCCCACATGGGATTTTCAGGTGCTGGAGGTTTCTTAAGGGTAAGGGGACATCTTCAGGGTAAGCATCTTCAGCCACAACAAATAATTACAGAACTGTGCCAGCAACATCTCTGGCACAAGTCTGGGTTGATCCATGCAGGTGGATCAAGCCTAGGAAGGGGTTTGGATTTGGCCATCACAGCTGCCAAACCTGTTCCCTCCCAAATAAGCCTGCCCCATTTCCCCTTCCCTATAGGCTTATCTGCTCCAGATGGTTGTTCTTACACCGTAGCAAGGACTCCCCGTAGTTACTCTGGATTTTGCCCATATTCTATCAGCGTAGGCCTCAGTTAGGACTGAACCGTGAGTGTATTGGGACTTATTCCCAAACAAGTGTTTATAGGATTGCAGCCTTAATCTCTGTTTCCTTCAGCCTCTGGTTTATCCCTAGGCCTACGAAGTGATTACATCTTGCTCTGTATTCAATTAACTATTTTTAAGTGACTGGTTAAGTAATGGAAATAAATGTGACCATCTCAATATGATCTGTGTTTTGTGATTACTTAGCAGAAAAAAAATTATACAAAAAAGAATTCATACAAATAGTTTGTTGTTCAGGATAAAAGACAATCAAATGTTTTGCTGGAACGAAGTGTGTACATTGATTGATCAGGGCTGAGAGATTTACTGGGGAAAAACCAGCTCTTAATTGAAGGGCTTTTCACACCCAACAACAAAGTCCTGTTCATGATGGTATAAGAGTTGATTTAAAAAAAACAATATTTTAATTCATGTTCCTGTATATAGAGGTCCATTCCCTTAACACAGAAATGGATATGCTGCAAAGGAAGATTGATAAGATATGAACTGATAAGAAATGAATCCTCACTAGTCAGAAATATTGCTTCTATACTGGAGAAATTCACACTTGTGAATTTTCTCACTCTCTTCATTTTGTCTCAGTAGAGGGAGTGAGACAGTAATATTTCTAGTTTATTCATCTTCAAACCAAAAACACACAGAATTACCCAAGTAACCTCCATGGACTTGAATGGCATTTTCAGGCTACATTCTTTTTCACTAGGAAAAAATGCAGAAGTGACATTTCCAGCATGTCCAGCAAAAACAGCAAAAACTGAAATCAAATGTATGGAGGTTACCATGTTCTTGCCAGATTCCCACATTAATTTTGATAGAAAAGAGGTGGAAGTGAGATAGTGGCAACCATCTTGCCTGCCTCTGAGTGTGCCTGTATCAATGATTGTGTAGCTAGCATGCCTACTCAAAAGTACCTATCCCTACAATCCAGAGTAACTACGGGAGCACGTAAGAGACATTACGTGTACCTGTAGTTACTGCACCACCTAGTGAAAACCTATGGGAAATTCCTATTGCAATCCAGAGCAAATTGTTCTTACACCGGAGCAAGGACTCCCCATAGTTACTCTGGATTGTGCCCTAAGCCTTTAGTGTTTAGATTAAGAAACACTAAGAAAGTGTTTAGGATTGCATCCTAAAGCAGGATGACCATATGACCAAAAAAATTCCAGACTTTTTCTCTCTGTTTTCTCCTTTTTGCGTGTCCTCCAAAAGGGCTTCATTGTCCTCCATTTTGGCATCATTTTGGAACTTTGCAATGGTGTGTAGAACCCCATCGTTTCATATGTCATTGGATTCGAATTGAAGAGCAGAATCCAATGCAAAAATCAGTTTTGAAATATCTCCTTCCTATCAAACTTTATGGCCAAAAAACTAAAAATACAAACTATGCATTGAGCTCAATGGGAAAGTGAAAGTGCTCAATATCATGGCTTTACTCATGAGTAGGCAAACATTTCATTGTCTGCTGGAAAGGCCAGGCTGAGAGGAATCCAAGACTTTGTCCTCCTTTGAGGTTTGGGCATCTGGTCACCCTATCCTAAAGAGTTCTAGAAACAACAACACTCAAGCGGTAAAAGTATGAAAAAAGATGGCATCCACAAATTGCTGTTGTAGGATTGAAGGGGACCTCTGTGAACAGCTTAAACACATGCTCTTGCCCTGTACCTTAGTACTAGTAGTTTACTCTCTCTATCTGTTCACAATCTTTCCTTACAAGCCTTTCTTGGCAAGTAGTACACTAATTAAGTGTCCTCCCACATGGAATTTGTGAAGTCCCTCTTGATCTTCATGTTCATAGTAGCTACTCCAGCTCACATCTAAGTGAATTAGAAGCACCTGGAGATGCTTCCCTCCCAATTAGTGCCTGAAACAAAAGACTCCCTTTGGGACAAGACTTGACACTAAGCACCAAACTCCTGGTGTACCAAATGTGTCAAAGGTTTAGGGTTACTACTCACCTAGGAAGGGCTTTGTGACTTGACTGGAGTTTAGGTAGGCCTCTCTAAACCACTTTAGATATTTGCTTCCTGTCAAATATATGAACCCCCTTCCTAAAGTGGGAAAGATTTCCTAGTGACTGTTATTAGCAGTGCTTTAAAATGCATTTGTGAGGCATATACCGGTATATTTAAAACATATATGTTTTAAACGGAGGCAATGAGGAGAGAAGAGAAAGGGGCTAAGTGGGTACCCACAACTTGGGAAATGGGACATGTCTGCAGAATAAAAGACACCAGAAAAATGTACTAAGTATTTCCAAGGGATTGTGAATGTCCCAAAATGTATAATTTATGACTGGAATATACACTGGAAAGTGTCCAATGTTCCTAGAATATTCCATTTTTGGATTATTGAGGAATATTGAGATTATTCTCTTGATACTTAAGGCACAATTCTACCTTCTTCCCGCCATCTTTCTATTCAGGGAACCCAACTTGATGCTTGGAAAGAGGCCAGAAGGACAGCAGTGCTAGGAAAGGAAGGAATTAAGCAATGGTGTATAAGGCAGTTATCGTCACACTAGTGCTAATGAGACTAATCTGATCCCTTTCAAGGAGCTAATGGAGAACCTATTAAGCTGCTGAATGGAATCAAGCTCATTAGGACATACATTTTGATATAATAACTCAATCATTCCCTGGATTTCACCAAACCAAAGATATTGGTAATTTTACTGTAGGTGGTTT
This sequence comes from Cryptoblepharus egeriae, assembly GCA_030015325.1. Classification (NCBI taxonomy): domain Eukaryota; kingdom Metazoa; phylum Chordata; class Lepidosauria; order Squamata; family Scincidae; genus Cryptoblepharus; species Cryptoblepharus egeriae. Next base: position 60,156,700 of record JAREYC010000001.1, on the reverse strand, counting down.
GTAGCTGAAACCTCCTATCTATACGTAGACAACTAGCCTGGAAGAGATAACTGCTAGCACTGTGAGTTAACCCCTAAAAGTGTGGGACATTTTATTAAACATTCAAATCCGGGACAATCCTGGTTTTCCATGTGACATATGAATGAGGAGAGAAGGAAAAGGGGTTGAATGATGAGAGAAGGGAATATGGCTGAAGTGGTTTTTTTCTCTCTCACAGGAGAATTTTTTAAATGTGATTTAGGCTGCAATCATAAACACACTTTCTTGGGAGTAAGAGCCATTGAACACAATAGGGCTTACTTTGGAGTAGACCAGGTTAGGATCGTGCTCTGAGGCTGCAATCCGTAAACATGATTTTCAGGGTGACCAGATTATTCCTGAACCCCAGGGCCAAAATTCCTATCAGCTTAAAAAAAATGCCAAAAAGTGTATTTTTTTGTTTTTGATAGGAAGGCGATATCTCCAGACTGATTTTTGCACTGGTTTCTGCTCTTCAATACGAATCCAACGACATATGGCATGATGGGGTACTGTGCACTATTGCGAAGTTTCAAAATGTAGGACAATGAAGTCAAAATGTAGGACACCCGGACAGGAGGCTAAAAATCCGGACAAATCCGGGTTTTTCTGGTCATATGGTCACCCTGATGATTTTGGAGTAAGACCCAATGGGGCTAACTTCTGAGTAGATATGGTTAGGATTGCAGTTAGTAACAACAGTATAAAATAGCACCACTGTTTCAACTAAGCGATATCAATACATGTTACTGAAAGAGGATCAGAAGTGGATAAAGAAAGGAGTAAAGGCTAGAAGGCCCAGCGCAATCTTGGAGCTATGCAAAGTTTTCATTAGTAGCCGGAGCGGGATAGGAAGTGAAATAAGAGGTGGTTGATAAAATCTGCTGATCATGACACATTGGGAGGCATTGTTAACACATATAAAAATCAGGAAGTTATGCAGAATGATCCAGCTGACCTCATGAACAACAGGAGTAACCTGGAATGGAATTCAATAGTACAAAGTATAAGGCCACGTACTGAGGTCCTGTAAACATGTCACTATCTGCTGAAGCTTCATCGGCTGAATCAGAGGAAAGAGATTCTGTGAATCTTGTTCAATCACAAGATGGCTGTGGGTGGCGCAAGCGGTAAAGACGCTGTGCCTGTTAACCAGCAGGCCAGGGTTCGAGACCCGTGTCGGCCCCACAAGACAGGGTGAGCTCCTGTCCTTAGCCCAGCTCTGCAACGCCAGCTGGATCCAATCGTATTGGCTCTGCCTTTCCATTGGACTAATTCAGTGGCGTGGAGAGGGGGGATTTGCTGCTTGGGTAACAGCCTATCCTCCATAACAATCTAACCCAGGCTTTCGTGCTTCACATGCAGCGTATGCAGCGCCAAGCACGATACCATAGTCTTCCAAGACTGACGGAGGCCTGCTTTTTTTTTTTTACAAGTGGGCTAACAAGATATTATTTATCACCCAAAATTGAAACTAGATTTCTAAATTGTGCTTTATTGTGCACTTAGATATCAATACCATTTTTTAAAAAAACCAGATTGCATCAGGTATAGATTTTTAATGTGAAGAACATGGTGACATATTCACTGAGGCAAAGAAATTTTTGCTCCAGCTAAATTCTGTACAATCATCTCAATAGGCATGTGAAAGTGTCCTCTATAGTGTTTGATCGGCCATGTAAACTATCCCTTGATGCTGCAGCCATCAAGAAATAATATGTATAATTCACATATATGTTCTGAAAAAAAATGGTTACACTGGTCTCAATGACTGAAACTCCAGGAAATTGCTGGGGGAAGATTTGGCTGGCTCGTGTTTGCTGCTTTCCGAGTGAATATTTTTGAGATGTGAATAATTTTCCTGCTTCTAACATGAATAAATCAAGAAAATTTTGGGATGTGAAAGAACGATGGATGCCCTTTGAACTGCAGCTAAAAGAAAACGGCAATTTAAAAAAATTACTCTTGCTGTACTGTTAAGCCTGTGGAACTTGCTACAATTAATAAGAACAATTTGGGAAGACTAGCAGTGGAAGTTGAGCATATGTGCAATTAAAGAGCAGAGGCCCTTGGGGACATCAGCAACAACCATGATTATGAGTGTCACACCCAAGGGCCTGTTCCTCCGCCTGGGGTCACAAGGAGTTGAAAGGCGCACATGTGGCTCAGGACTCTGCTACTCAGGGATTGAGTGCTGGAGGTCTTTCCTGATCACTCAGAATCCAGACTTAGGTCAGGCTGTTGATTTTTGCCCAGCCACAGGTGCACACATATGATCCTTGTTGCATATATGTTGGGAAGAAATTGCTTTAAAAAAAAAAAAGAAGAGAATTTCCCATTAATTTAGATTGGGTGGAAAAAACGGATGCAAAGGCACTGACGCATAGATGCATGCACTCGCCCACACACTCCTATGTCCCTGTGTGAGCCAAGGAAATTAGGATCTTGAACAGGAAAAACAAATATTATCACCATCTGGAGGGAGGTAAGAGGAGAACAGGGAAGCGAACCAGAGCTCTGAACTTCTATGAGATGCCTTACTGTCAAAACAGCTGGATGTGGAAGTAAGCGGGATCCAATGAAGCTGAGCATGGAGGAAGAAGAAGGAGTGCCTGGCTATGTACAATGCAGACCCCCTTGCCCCGCTGCAGCCTAGCAAAGCACCTTGATGATATTCCCAGGACTCTCTCAAAGGGTCTCACATCTAGAGAATTGACCTTGTCCCTTTGGGACTTTGAGGGATCCAAGCTTTGCCACACAGGAATGGACTCTCAAATTATGTGATCATGTTATTTGGGGGCTTTGGGGCCGGAAGGCATGGGAGGGCTCCCAAGACAGGGAAAGAAACAGGTTTGCAACAGGAGACTGGGGCATCAGCCAAGTCAAACTCAAAGTCAAACTCAGTGTCAGCCAAGTTTAACCAGGGGTTGCCTGGCTGTGGGAGAGTGTTTGATGCCTAAGTCATAAGAAGAGCCCAGCAGGATCAGGCCAAAGGTCCATCTAGTTCAGCTTCCTGTATATCACATTGAACCACCCAAGACAACAAGAGGTCTGCGTCTTGGTGCCCTCTTCTTAGGGTTGCCAAATGTTTCCCCCCAAAAACAGGGGAAATCCTGATTTTGGGGGATTGTGTTCACATATTGGCAAATGGTCCTGTCCTGATTTTGTGGAAGAGAATTATGGCAGCCGTGCCTCCTCTGCACCTTGCCCTTGGAGGTAGACCAACACTGAAGCCAGGGGGTTGCACAAGCACATCATGGCTTCTCCATCCTGTGATCAGGGTGACCATCCAGAGTAACTATGGGGAGTCCTTGCTCTGGTGTAAGAACAATTTACTCTGGATTGCAATATGAATTTCTCATAGGTTTTCACAAGGTGGCGCCGTAACTACGTCAACGTAAATGTTTCTTATGTGCTCCAGTAGTTACTCTGGATTGTGTATATGTCATAATAAAAAAAGAGGACAAGGCGTGCGCAAAATGTAGGACGCACAAGAAAATTGTAGGACATGACAAAATAAAAGCTGAAAACAGCCACATATAGTGCTTCCAAGTGGTTAATTTAATTGCTTAGTGGGCTGATCTTATGTTTATGTTTAAATTTAAACCTGTTACATAGAATTAAAATTCCAAGAAGGCTGACTGCAAACAAGGAAAAGGCAGTGTGCTTTTTTTCCAGGACACAAGACTATAAAAGAGAAAGAAAGGGAAAAGATATATGGATATATGGAAAAAGATATATTCCTCCATCCTGGAAGGAAAAAGATATATGGACACCCTGATTATATATAATGTATTAATTGCAAGAAGGCTGCCTGCTCACAAGGAAAAGGAGGACAATAAAGATTTTTTCTCCAGGACACAAGACTTAAAAAGAGGACACATCCTGCAAAAAGAGGAGATATGGTCACCCTGAGCCAGATTCCACCATCACACCCAGTGGCAAGGAGTTCCACCGGTCAATATAAGAACATCAGAAGAGGTGGAGGATTTCCTCCCCTTCCCTCCCTGTTGCTCCTCCCCGCCCAGAAGAGCAGCTTCGGGCCTGGCTGGGACTGCTCTTGAGAGACGCTCCCTTGCCCGTTTCAAGTCCCCCCTTCTCCCCCCTCCCCCCAAACAAGTTCCAGGGGCTCCCAGGCGCTGCTCCCCGGCTGGGCACCTTGCAGACCATCCCATCTCATTGCACAGGGGGGATCGGGACCCGCGGGCGCCAGGACCCCACTGGCACCTCCACCCCCGCCTGCCCTGCCCAATGGAATCTCCCCGCGAACGGGGCACGCAGCTTCCAGGCCCAAAAGCTTGTTTATGCCAAGAATTTCTTCGCTCTTAAAAGGGCGATGGCTCCCTCCGCTCTGGCAGAGGGGCCCCACCGGAGGCGGAGTCCAGATGGGCAAAAAGTGTGGGTGGTGCTTGATGTGTGCTCTGTTTGCGTGTCCCTGTGTGGTGCGTAGTATGTTTGTGTGTGTACTTTGTTTGTGCCTTGTTTGTGTGTGTGTGTGGTTTGTGTGAGTGTGTCTGGGTGTGTTGTGTTGTGTTGTGGGATTGTGTGTAGTGTGTGGTGTGCTGTGTGTCTGTGACTGTGTGGTGCATGGTTTGAGTGTGTGTGTGTACTGTGTGGCTTGTTGTGGTGCGTTTGTGATGTGTGGTGCATGTTGTGTGCATGTGGTGTAGGACTGTGTGTAGTGTGTGGTGTGTGTGGTGCATGGTTTGAGTGTGTGTGTACTGTGTGGCTTGTTGTGGTGTGTTTGTGATGTGTGGTGCATGGTATGTGCATGTGGTGTAGGACTGTGTGTAGTGTGTGGTGTGTGGTGCATGGTTTGAGTGTGTGTGTACTGTGTGGCTTGTTGTGGTGTGTGTGGTGCATGGTGTGTGCATGTGGTGTAGGATTGTGTGTAGTGTGTGGTGTGCTGTGTGTATGTCTGTGTGTGGTACATTTTTTGAGTGTGTGTGTGTAGTGTGTGGTTTGTTGTGTGTTTGTGATGTGTGGTGCATGGTTTGAGTGTGTGGTGCATGGTGAGTGCATGTGGTGTGGGATTGTGTGCTGTGTGTGTCTGTGTGTGGTGCATGGTTTGAGTGTGTGTAGTGTGTGGTTGTGGGGTGTATGTGAGTGGTGCATGGTTGTGTGTTTGCGATGTGTGGTGCATGGTTTGAGTGTGTGTGGTGCATGGTTTGAGTGCGTGTGGTGTGGGACTGTGTAGTGTGCTGTGTGTGTGGTGCATGGTGAGTGCATGTGGTGTGGGATTGTGTGTAGTGTGCTGTGTGTGTGGTGCATGGTTTGTGTGTGCGGTGCACTGTGTGTTTGTATGTATGGGTGTGTGGTTTGGGTGTGTGTGTGTATGTGGTGTGTGTATTGGCCTGGAATCCAAATGCATTAGGAAAGTATAAGAAAAGAATCAGGGATGAAGACAAAACGGGGTGATCAGAGGTCGTAACCAGTAAAAGAGGACAAAGGCCTCTCCCGAATGTAGGACACCCAAGAAAAATGTAAGACATCACCATAAAAACTAAAAACACTTACGTAATGTATATTGTTTTCATGTGATCATTTTAAACACTGTTTTACTTATTATTAAATTTAAAACGGTTACATATAATTAACTACTTATAATTTATGTATTCCAAGGAGGGTACATAATGCCTGCTCACAATGGGTAAAGGAGGACAATTAAAAAAAATTTTCCATGACACAAGCCTGAAAAAGAGGACATGTCTTGGAACAAGAAGACATAAGGTCACTCTGAATGCAAAAATGCCATGTGCAAGAAAACAAGCATGCAGTAACATCACCAGTGCAAAGCACATTAGGCAGCAAGAGTTCGCCAGAGGTTTCAATCATTTGCAACTGTTTATCAGTATCATTCCCAAGAACATTCATGTTAACATTGTCCGTAAGCATTTGATGCCGTGTTTTCCCAGGTCGATCTTGCTGTCTTTATCATGGTGCAACTGAGTGCCTGTCTTTGGGGTGTCACCAGCAAATTGCATCTGCCCTTTGTTCATCGTTCTGGACCATGAAATAGTATATTATTGTATTGTCAGGTCCAGCCTTTCCCCCTGGATCAGTGTTACTTGGGCATTTCAACCCAGGACCCCTTTTCAAACTTAAAAATCTGTCTAGAACCCCTTGTCAAACTTACCAGAATATGATACCACTGTGATGCCAGATCTCCTCCATGTCTACTTGGAAGTAAGTCCCATTATGTTCAATGAGACTTCCAGGAAAGCCCAGTGGCAGATTCCAAGATGGTCGTTCCCACCTTCTTGTGACTCCCTGACCTGATGTTGCAATCCTCCAATGGGGTCCCAACCCCCACTTTGCGTGCCACAACCCTAGATCACTGGCGGCCTTTCCTCACAACTTCAGGCAGCATGGATATACTTCTTCAGTGACATCAGTGATTGTCATTCAATGACATCAGTGACATCAGTGACTTTCAGTGATTGCTCACCACAAATCAGGACGCTGGGATCTATCCTAGTTGCTATCTGACTGCAAGGTGGTTTAAAAGCTGAGGTTTGTGCCTGCTGGTGTTGACACCAGGTTGGTTCTTTATAGTAAGGCAATCCCTATGATATGCTGCCACATGTCTGGCTCTGGGCATGCGATTGTCAGTGTGCATTTACAGCGCATTCCTTTGCACATTTACTTATACAGGCTGTATGTTAAGGGCCAACTTCCATCTGTAGCATGAAATGCTGTTGTTCCCCATGTGGAATCCTGAAGCTGGTGGGAGTGTGCAAGCAACCAGTTCACCCCAAATTGGCCAGGGGTGGTCACTGTCTTCTAGAAATCAATACATGCTCAAGTGATCATCATATACTGATCCCAGTGGGCCAAAATGCAGCTTCATATTTCAGTTGCTGCCCATGCTCCTGGTTTAATGAACATGCTGCTTTTAATGGTTAGTTTGATAGGGGTTAAAGGAGTGATAAATCTGCTAAATAAAGGGGGAAACAAGTTCATCAAAATGTAAGAAATGTAATATTTTAAGTGTTGAATCTGTGTTGGTTCAGTCTGTTGACCACTGTGGCTGCAATCCTAACGGGGCTTACTTTTGAGTGATGGGGCTTACTTTTGAGTAGACATGGTTAGGATTGTGCTCACATCTGGAAACCTTGTGCTGGTCTTCTGGCAGTGGCAATCAGAAAGTGTATGCATTGGGACGATTATTTATCCATCCATCCATCCATCCATCCATCCATCCATCCATTTGCTTTGCATTGCTTTGATTTGATTTATACCCCACCTTTCTCCTTTGAAAAGGACACTGAAGGCGGCTAACAGCAAATAAAAGCACAGGATAAAATACAATACAACTAAAAACTAGATTAAAACAATAAAAAACTATACAATAAAATGTCATTAAAACAATATAAAAATGGTAAACCCAAGTTAAAAAGACTATATAAAAGACATTAATCTATGCCTTTTAGGTTGCAAAATGCCTAATCCAAGGGTTTATCTTTATTCATTTTCGAGTTCCTCTTGATATTACAGTACTGTATATAGCTTAAAGCTCAAAGCAGCGGCATTATAGCCTGTCTAGCATGCTGTCCTTGTTGCATATAATGGTGGAGGTGTGCTTAGCCTTGCAGAAGAAAAAGATTTAATAAGCATTAGAAAATGCATTCTTTGCATTAGAAAAAGGGGAAGGGATGCATATAAATTGAGGGAATAATATTGTGTCTGGAGTACAAATTGCCTCAACCTGATCCTGTATTTTGCCTTGTCTGGACTGCTCTATTTATTCAGCTTTACGCCCAAGTAAATGCACATAAGATTGCAGCTGAAGTCTAGATACTTTGCAGCGTATTTGTCTTGCGCTACATCAAATGCTTGTCAGGAAAGGCCTCCTGCCTCCTTAAGCAGGTTCCTCAGAACATGGAAATGAAGTTTCTTAAGGCACAGAATGTATGATGCTGACTTCAAAGAGCACCCTGCAGGCACTTTCAATGTCAATGAGACTTGTTATTTTTTTAATGAGAAATGTAAGTGTATTTGTATTTGTTTGATGCCACAAAAAGGAACTTTGGCCTGCTTATTAAATCCATGCCAGATCTCTGCATCTAAGGGCACAAACCAGAGTAACTACAGGGAGTCCGTGCTCCAGTGTAAGAACAATTTACTCTGGACTGCAAAATGAATTTCCCATAGGTTTTCACTAGGTGGTGCCGTAAGGTAAGGGTAGGGTAAGACATCCAGGACTGTAGGGGAAGACATCTAGGAGATCCCAGTGCTGATAAAATCAGAGCAGAGGAAAATTTAAAATATATACAGTATTTCAATCTTTAAGCCAGGACTACTGACTGTGCACTTAATTCTCTAAAACAGAATTTAATATGATTTTACCAACATTCAATTTTTCTTTTGGATATTAGTTTTGAGAGTGATATGTTTAACACCTTGATGAATTCTAAGCCATCATAGAAAGGCAGCTACAAGATACTGGTAATTAAATAAGTATCAAATTCAATACGTTCAGTATTCAAAAACTTGCTTTTATTTCCCCTTCACTCCCAAGTGCAACAGAATCTTTTAATGGGAATGTGGTGGTGGGAGTTTAAAAAGGGACAAACAAATTTGATTTTGATTTTTTCCCCCAAAAGCTGAGAAAATGTAGCTGAAAATTGGTCTCCTCAAGTTCCTTACAGCTGTGTTGTGTTGTGCACTCTGTGTTTACTTTAGAGAAGAGAAAGTCCTGAAGACATATGGTGTCATTGTCATCCTGTTTACATTAACAGCGCCCAGCCTGAGCAGGTATTATGCAGGTGCATGACAACAACAGGTGGTCCTAGTCTTGCAGTACTCTGATCCTACTAAGAATATAGTCCCCCAGACATAAGCCTCACGGGACTCAATTGCACTCACTTTTTGAGTAAAGATGCTTTGAATTGTCCTGCACAAACACTGCATTTACTTGAATCTAATGCGCCATTGAATCTAATAAGCACCCTATACTTATAATCAAAATACCACACTTACTCAAATCTAATTAACCATCAAATCTAATGCACACCCTGATTTTGGAGACTGAATTTGCTGGAAAGAGTGAGCATTAGATTTGAGTAAATACAGTATTTGTCAGACACTTTAGTCCAGGGGTTTCAAACTCATTTCATACAGAGGGCCACATTAGCATTAATGGTGTCTCCTGAGGGCTGCATGTCTACTCAGAAGTGCCCTCCTTTCTCCTGGGCTCTTTCTCCCACCCTGGGAAGCTGCTGCTGCTGTGTATGAGCCCTCCTTCCTCCTGGGCTCTTTCTCCGGCTTAAAATCAAGTGTGCTGCCGCCACTACAGAGCTGCTTCTGGGGTTGGGGAGATCACTCGAGGGCCACACGTGTGCCTGCAAAGGGCCGCATGTGGCCCTCGGGTCGCCAGTTTGACATATCTGCTTTATTCAGAATGATGAAAACATTTCAACCTTGTCCAGAGGGAAAAGAGGCTACTAAGGAATTTCTCAGCATTCCAGCTTGTAGTTAGTAGTCTTGGCCAGCCCATGTCCTATATGCCCTTGGCTAGCATATGCACCATATCCTCATGTGCTAGCATATAGCAGGATCTATTTCAGCCTGGTTGCCTTTTTCTTTTCCTAGCTGTAGCAACCAAGCCTGAAAGCTGTAGTATTAGATTTGCAATGTATGGGAAATTTGGGGACCACTGAAACCTCCATGGCTAAAGGATGCATAATAACAACACATGCTCTTTCATTCTGCGGAAAGAATAGTTTACAAAGAACACAAAATTCACAGCACACAGCTTGGATCACCCTCATGCAACATGGAAGCTTTGGACGCAGAGCACATCCCTCTCGGAGACATGTAATGCACTTGGTCACGTGGCAAAGCATTTTCCCACATTAAATATGACCAGGGTAACTATGTCATAACCAAAAAAGAGATCATGGACTCAAAAATGTAGGACAGCCAAAAAAATATAGGACATGACAAAACAAAAGCTAAAAACACATATGTTGCTTTCATTTGCTTAATTTAAACACTATATTACTTACAGTGATATACTTATATTACCGGTACTTTAATTTAAATAAATTACATATAATTTATTACATTAAATTTATTAATTACAAGAAGGTTACTTGCTGCCCACATACAAAAAAGGAAGATAATAAAAAAAAATTCCAGGGCATGTCCTGGAAAAACAGGACATATGGTCACCCTGCATATGACTAGCATACATGCAAAAGTGAATATGTACGCAGTGGCAATTCCTGCATTACTGTTGTGTTTCTTGTGAATCAGCCCTGAGCTTGCAACTTGCCCCAGTTCTCCGAAGAGCTGACCTACATAGTTTGCATAGACATATTTGTCACATCCTCATGCTGTTTGTCAATGTACATTCACATATAAGATGTACAGATGTATAAGATGTACAGTATAAGATGTATTCACATTCATGTATAAGATGTACGGCAGAATCTAGAAGTCACAATTGAGAAAGTCTTGAACATTTCCCCAATCCAGAAACAAATGAATTTCTGTGGTATCCTGGCAGGATTCTCTCCACCACCGGCTTCAATGGAGATGTCTCATTATTCCAGGCTTCCAATGGTGTTGATGAAGGTTGTCTATGACTGCTGCAATGGACATAAATAGGTTTCAAGGTGCAAATTAAGGTGCTTGGTCCTAGGACCAAGTTATCCAAAGATTTATAGATCTTAACTATCTTTATATACATTTTGTAACCAGCTAGAGAATAGCTTTTTCCCTGCAACAAATAGAGCCCAGTCCTATGGATATCTACACAGAAGTAGGTCCCATTGTAGTCAATGGGGCTCACTCTCAGGTAAGTGTGGAAGTGGATAGGATTTCAGCTTTAAAGTGTTTGCCTCCCGGACTTGTTGAGTGAAGCCTTTTTACATGTTGATTGAGATGAGGTTGGCAGTCATGCCTTGTGGATGGCATTCAAGATGTGGAACTCCTTGCCACAGGATTTTCCATTGGCCCCTGCAAAGGCAACATTTTGTATCCAGCTGAAAACCATTTCACTCCAGCATGCTTTTTAGACAGTGTGTTTTGATGGTTGTTTTTGCTGCCCTTTTAGTATTCGCTGTAATAGCAATACTATGTTATTTTCATGTTCTTGTAGGTTGCCTTGATTAACTCCTTTTGCAAGGGAAAAAGGTGGGGTCTAAATCCTTAAAAGAAATCTTGCCTCAGTAAGGCTGCAATCCTAAACCCACTTTCCTGGGAGTAAGACCAGTAAAAGCACAATGGGCTTACTTTTGGGTAGACATGGTTAGAATTGCACTGTAAACCAGATAACTCTGGGAAGCTTTCTCACCAGATTGGTTACACAGAGATTTATTTTCCTGAACTCAACCACCTAAGTTTGCAGGTAGAGGGATGAAATGTTTTATGTTTAAATCTTGGGGTAGGGGACTTTTTGAGGTTTGCAAGTGGATACTTTGGCAAACTTCAGAGGTGCCACCCAGCAAAGTTGCAACGCTTTTGGGAATCAATTTTAGCATAAGAAGCAAGATCATATTAAAAAAAACTGTTGTATTTCCCCACCCTAATAAGCAGTGTCTGGCATGGGATTTATATAATATCTGACTGGGGGTTCAATCTTACGCACATCAATTCAGATATAAGTCTCACTGAGTGCTCCTAGATCAGAGTGGGTCCCATTGATCAGACTGTGGCTGCAATCCTAAAGGCACTTTCCTGGGAGTAAGAACACAATAGAGCTTACTTTTGAGTAGACATGGTTAGGATTGTGCTCTAAACCTTGGAGGAGTTTTTCTTTGGGATGCATCCAGTCCTAAGCATTGGATTTCTAGGATCAATGGATTGCGCTTAATTAAAATCACTCATCCTACAGACAGGCAAAGGGTATCTTTCCATCATCAGATGAATCCCAGAGTTGGCTGTATTTTAAACAGTAGTAGTACCCCCCCCCCAACCCCCAAAATTAAAAATTATAATCTTTGGATGAACCAGATGCTGAATAAATCCCAGGGTAAGTGAACACAGCCTCCATACTACTGTGACCATATGCTGAACAAAAAAAGAGGATGTCCCAAAATGTAGGACATCCAAGAAAAATGTAGGACACAACAGAATAAAAGCTAAAAATGACTCATATGTCTTGCTGTCATGTGGTTAATTTAAACACTATATTATTCAGTATTACATTTAAAGTCAGAACATTTAATTTATGAATTCGGGTTACATGCTGCCTGATCACAAGGAAAAGGAGAACAATGAGGATTTTTTTCCAGGACACAAGGCTGAAAAGGAGGACGTGTCCTCTATGGTCACCCTGTTCCAGATCCTTCAAGAAATGGGTCAACCCATCTTGTGGGTGATCTTCAATGAGGATCCAACAAATCCTATGCAATCCTATGCACGCTTTTCTGCGAGTAGGCTCCGTTGAAGACAATCGGACTTACTTCTGAGTAGACAAGCGTATTATTGGGCTCTGAATCTCCTGGCTGTTTGATTTCCCTCTCTTAGGCTGCAGTCCTAGACACAATTTCCTGGGAGTAAGCCCCACTGATTCTAATGGGACTTACATCTGAGTAGAGATGCATAGGACTGGGCTCTGAGGCTGCAATCCTATCCATCCTTTCTTGGGAATAAGCCTCATTGACTGCAGTGGGACTTAATGCTTAATAGACAGGCATAGGGTTGGGCTCCATCTACACTTTCCTGGGATTATAAACCATTGACAGTCATTGGACTTACTTCTGAGTAGACATGCATATTACGTTTGGGTTCTGAGGCTCTCCAGATTCCTGGGAGTGAGTTCCATTGATCTGCTCTTTACTGCTCTGGCAGTAAATCCCATTGACTATAATGGGGCTTACTTCTGAGTAGACATCCATAGGGTTAGGTTCTATGGCTGCGATCCTCAGTGAGTAAGTCCCATTGACTGTAATGGGGCTTACTTCTGAGTACATATCCATAGGGTTAGGTTCTGAGGCTGCCATCCTCAGAGAGTAAGTCCCATTGACCATAATGGGGCTTACTTCTGAGTAGACATCCATAGGGTTAGGTTCTATGGCTGCCATCCTCAGAGAGTAAGTCCCATTGACCATAATGGGGCTTACTTCTGAGTAGACATCCATAGGGTTAGGTTCTATGGCTGCCATCCTCAGAGAGTAAGTCCCATTGACCATAATGGGGCTTACTTCTGATTAGACATCCATAGGGTTTGGTTCTGAGGCTGCCACCCTCGGGGTGTAAGTCCCATTGACTATAAAGGGGCTTACTTCTGAGTAGACCTGCATGGGATTGGGCCCTGAGGCTGCCATGCTATCCACACTTTCCTGGGAGGAACCAGCCCCAATGAAATCAATGGCACTTACTTCTGAGTAGACCTGCATAGGATTGGGCTCTGAATGACCTGAGGAGGAGAAACACCTCCTTCTTCCCTGATGTTGGTGAAAGTGATGGTGGTGGTGGTGGGGTTAGTGCCAGCCTCTGCTGCTGCCTGCACTCATCGCCCCTTTAAGGGGTAGCTTGAAACCGCGCCTGGGCTCCATGTTTGTATCAGAAATCGCGAAGAGGGAACTCCATGTTGTAACAAAGTTTCCTTCTCCTCCGTCTTCTTCTCCCTCCCCCCTTTTTTTGTTTTGTTTTTCCCCTTTTCCCCCTGCCCCTCCCCCACCCCTTAATTTTCCCCCCTCCCTCACTCCCTCCATTCTTTTTCTTTTTCTTTTTTTCCTTCTTCCTCTCCTTTGGAAATCTGTTTCCATCATCAACTCCTGGGAAGGAAAGAAAAAAAAATCTTCTCTCCCCCCACCCCCCAAAAAGCGGTGGAGAGACAATTGGAGGAGGGAGGAGAAGCCAGACCCTTCTGATCCCATGGACAGCAGCTCCATCATCACCCAGGTCAGCAAGGAAGAGCTGAACACTCCTCTGAGGGAGAAAGGTAGGCATCCACCCCCACCCCGAGGATCATGGTCTACTCGGAAGTAAGCCCCACTGGAATCCATAGGGCTTACTCCCAGGAAAGAGTGGGTAGGATTGCACCCCTGAGCCCCATCCCATGTATGCCTAATCACATTGCCTACTCACTCACATGCCTAAATCCCATTGGAATCAATAGGGTTTATTCCCAGGAAAGAGTGGATAAGTGCAACCTCACAGCCCAATCCAATGGATGTCTACTCAGAAGTAAGCCCCATTATAATCAATCCCAGGAAAGTGTGGATAGGACTGCAGCCTCAGAGCCCAAGCCTATGCATGCCTACTCAAATGTAAGTCCCGTTAGAATCAGTGGGGCTTACTCCCAAGAAAGTGCATATGATTGTAGCCTCAGCGCCCATGCCTATGAACGGCTACTCAGATGTGAGTCCCACTGGAATCAACAGGGCTTACTCCCAGGAAAGTGTGGATAATTGGCACCTCAGAGCCCGTGCTTATGCATGTCTACTCAGATGTGAGTCCCACTGGAATCAATAGGGCTTACTCCCAGGAAAGTGTGGATAATTGGAGCCTCAGAGCCCATGCCTGTGAATGCTTACTCAGATGCAAGTCCCATTGAAATCAATGGGGCTTACTCTCAGAAAATAGTGGATATTTGCACCCTCAGAACCCAAGCCTATGCAAGCCTACTCAGAAGAAATCCCATTATTGCCTATGGGGCTTATTCACAGGAAAGTGTGAAAATGATTGCAGGCTCTACCTCGCCTGAGGCTGAAACATGGAGGTGGGAAGGAAGAGGGTCTTCTCAGTCCTCCCCATAACATCCACAGATCACCTTGGATCTGCTTCCTCTTGCCAGCCCTAGATCTCCCATTGCAAGCAGGTAGATCATGATCACCTTGCCCACCTCTATAGGATCATGTGTGGTTAACCAGCTGCCAGTGGAGCCTTCCCAAACAGCACCTCTGGCCTTGGACTACTGTGCAGAATAAGGGGAACAAGTGGGGGGCTGGATTTCCACCACGTGTGTTTGTCTCACACATCACACGACCTACAATAGTCTCCCCTTCCCCATAGCACGAAACGCAGCACAGCACATAGGTATATACGTTGTCCATGCCTATGTTCTTGCAATGCCCTGAGTGATGGAGGATGCTCTTCCAGTGTGTGTCCAGCAGCCCAGTCTTAGTGCCTGTGCAACAAGGTGGCAGTGCATAGCTTTGCACATGTGCATGTATTGCCTATATGTATTGGTGCAGAGCCTGTGCATGCTCTCAAAATATAACTCACCCAACAGGTTGCCCAACAGGCTCACTTGGCATGATGGATCACATGTACTTCATTATTTCCTGAGAAATACATGTGTGAGAGAGTCAAAGGATATCGCATTTTGCATAGTATGCCACAGTACACAAGAACAATCTGCAGATGTGCTATGGAAGTTGGGGGAAAAGATGGGCCCATTGAGGCCCATCAGTGGCATGGTGTGCTTTGCCAATGGTCCAAAAACCAATGGTGTGCCTTGACATGTGTGTCAGTGTGCCATGAGATGAAAATGGTTGAAAACCACTCTCCTTTACATGGTATATCACTCAAGTCTGGTCATTGTGCAAACCCATGCAGGTTTACCCAGAAGTAAGTGCCACTATATTCAGTGGGGCTTGCACCCTGGTAAGCATGCATAGGAGTGCCAACTTGGTATTTGCCAAGGTTCCCCCTATATTGGTACTTTGCCAGGTACTGGCCAATACCTGTGTCCAGGTGAATCAGATGTGCTGGTGATGCACCCGTCTGATGAAAGTTCTCATGGTGGATCTTTTAACCTGCTGGCATTCAGGTTGGTGAACAAGAGCAGCGTCTCGCTACTTATTCCATTCAATCCTTCCACCATCTTCTTTTCCCCCTCAGGTGAGACATGTGTACACACTCTGTAGGACTTCTAAGGAGCCACTCAAATAGTCACCGCCTGCTGCAGAAATTTGCTATTTAGCGTCCTACCCTGGTGCTAGTCTTGATGCAAACATTGTTATGGGGGTGTGTGCGCACCTGTTATGTGGCTTCGTCTTCAATTTTGCCCCATGCATCTTAGTGATCTTGGATCTATAGAGATGAAGAAGGTTGGCAAGGCTTCCTGTTTTAATGACCCTACTTTTTGTGTCATTAAAGGCTTGAAATCCCAAAATTAATTGGTTAAAGCTTTTCCTGACAGGGAAAGAAATGGACACGTATATTTCTTTATGTTGATCTGCAGTCAGAGGAATAATCTGGAGGAAAAAACCCAACCAAACTTACAGTCTTACTAGTTGGGGGAAGGTGGGTTCAGTTTTGACAATTGTGGAGAGGCAGTGTTGGCTTTGAAACATCCCACCTGAAAAGTTGCTGGCCTTCCTTGGGCGCATCATAACTTCTAACCTCCCAAGACAGTGTGGTATGATCATTTGTGATAGCCCAGCAATGGCTCTATATATTAAAAAAAGGTTTTGTCAAAGAGTAATATGTTCAATAATAAAAAAATTTTTGTGAGTTGTGTTTGATTTGGTAGGTCAAGCTTGTCCTAAGGTAGAATGTGCTTTTTGGATGTTCTCAGTGATGACCTACAGAAGGAATCTGGCTTCATGTATTTAATCCTGATGGGAACTCAAGCTGATGCTGAAATAAGTCAGATCCTAGGACAGAAGGTTATCGCCAGAGGTTTGCACAGCAGTGACTTCCATTGGCCTGCACAACTGATGCACAACTGGCATAATGGCAACACCTTGCCAACATCTTGACACCTACCAGGTGCTTGATAAACCTTACAATGCCTGGCAGGCACCTTAAACAGGAAGCATAGGGAGCCAACCCCTACATGGCTCCTTGGGTTGTGTCTGGCATTGGGGATCACAAGTTGTAGCAAGCTTGTTACAAGAGCCTGTGGGCTTTCTAGGTAAAATTACAAATCTTATTTTTTCTGGTGCCAGAGTTGTGCCAGTGAGCCAAGCGTGGACCAAAAAAGAAAAACAACATGAAAACAAGTGCTGTAGTTTTCTGCATCTTGAGAGAAGAAGCCAAGAACGAATTTTGGGTGAAGAGCTTGGAAGGTGATTCTTAGCCCAAAGCAAACACTGCAGATGTTAGACCGCGTGAGTGTTGCTTCTTCGAGGATGCCAACAGGCCTTTCTTTCAAGGCTCCCCTCTGGTTTAATTGGCCCAGTTTTGAACGTTGCATCAATACTGAATTTAACAGACTTGCCCTCCTGCAGGTGTAGAGGCATCATTGAGTTTGGCTCTTTTAACTTTACAGGCGTCCCCCACTTTTGTTTTCTGATGCTTTGTTTTCTGACAGTTCTGCTCTTTAAACACCTTTCAATTATACCTAGAACTCATTAATTCAATGCATGCTTCATTCCTTCAACCTCTCTCTGCTGGTCTACAAGTCTTCCCTGATGTTGATTTGCACGTGACATGGTGATCAAGCTGTTTTTGGCATTTCCTTGTGACTTCAGTAAATCACCATCATTCAAATACATAAGATATTCATTGCCCACTCACGCCTTTGTTCATTTTACTCTAATTTGTTGTGTATTCTAATTTTGGCTGTGTGTCAATAAATATGTGTTATTTAGGCTCTTACAAGTGATATTACAGTATGGCTTTTTTGGTGGCCATTTTGCATTTATAAGCTGAAAAAGATTGGGTTCCACTTTTCAACGGTGTTCGCTTTGGATGATGCTCTAGTCCCAAACCCATCCAATAAGCAGGGGGATGCTTGTACTCATGCTTCTTATATCAATGTGTAGTACCTGTTTATTGCACGTACCTAGCACCTATGCACTTACTCCTTGCTGTTACACGACTATAAATTAAATTATATATAATATTCTGTACTATGGATTGTTTTTATTAACTTGTTTGTGTGTATTGAATTTATTTCTTTGCCATCCAGGTAATTATTTATTGATAAGGTTATTTATTGATAAGGATGGCTGAGAAATGGGCAGAATCCAACTGAAATTAAGCACAGTGTAGTTTCCAGTGTCTTTATCTTGAAAATTGGAGTACATGCTTGACGTTCCCCACTGTAAGCCATGGGACTTAGAAGTGCTTAAGTCTGGTGGGATTATGGCCAGTGTGTACCAAGGGCTTGGTCTTGATTTATTCTGTAACTGAATGTGGTCACTATGCTGACAAACTTCTCCAGTAGGCTGGGCTGAGACACAGACACTGATTTCACTGTTTACACAGATAGGCTTTAGAAAAACATCAGCAACGAGGAGTCAGAACGGAGAATGAATGGCCTCGGGTACCAGTGAGAGGTGGCCTCCATACAGCCTCTTGGTAACAGGGTAGTGCCCTAACCACTAGAGCATGCTCCCATCTCTCTTAAGAAATCATCCTAGGCGAGCTGATGTTGAGCCCTGAATTGAGTAACCAGTGAAATTTCTGTTGGTGTCTCAGCCCAACCCATGGAAGAAATTTGTCTGCAAGGTTATTAAATTTGGTGCTGTTACAGAATGTGCGGGGTGGGGTGAAACCTTCTGCTGTGTCCCTCATTTTTCTCTTTCTACACTATGAAGGGGAGATCTCCCTGCAGTAGTGTTTCTCAACATTTGCCTTACAT
The DNA here is from genome assembly GCA_030015325.1 of Cryptoblepharus egeriae. Classification (NCBI taxonomy): domain Eukaryota; kingdom Metazoa; phylum Chordata; class Lepidosauria; order Squamata; family Scincidae; genus Cryptoblepharus; species Cryptoblepharus egeriae. The sequence goes on along the minus strand of JAREYC010000001.1, from coordinate 60,138,189 downwards.
CATACAATTTCACATGGTCCATCTTTTGGAAGTACTATCAAAAGGAATGGGTGATGACATCAGTGCCAGTTACTCCTAGTTTGAGAGGCCAGTGTGGTAAACACCAGTAAGAAGGTCAGGGTGGACAGGAGGGCCTTTTCAAGTATGGCGAAGCATGCTTAGGAGCTTTGCTTACTAAGCCAAGGCTTCTACTGTTGTGTTACATTCCTGATCTCACTGCTAGGTGACCAAGGGTCCCATGAGTGCCGCAAGACACAACCTCAAGTACCACTGGTGGTGCCTGAATCATTGGTTAAGAAGCACCACCTTATTGTATCTAAGCCGAACTGTTCTAACTTTTGTTTACCACAAAGTAAACAATGGTTTACTTTGGTTTCTGTTTTTCATGTTTCTTTTTCCTCTTTGCCAACCAGCAAGCTCAGCTTAGGGCACCTGGAGGAGATCTTGCAACTCCAACACTGGGTCTGTTTTTAATTATTTGAATAAAGACTGAAAGAAGATCTCTTACTAAAATTGCACTATTTGGCGCATTGATCTGCTGCCAAGTACACAATATGCAACATTCTCCTTATATATTCTTATGGTGGTGCATTTTAGATACATATTGGGACACTTGGCATAGTGTATATTTCTGTTTTTTTCCCCAGATACCATATTTTTAACCTTGTGGCTTCAACAATTCTAGAATATTTTCATCTTTAATGAGGATTTGAGATGGGGGCTGGTTGTGTTGGATTTTTTTCAGGGACAGTGTCACATTCGAGGAGCTGGGCAAAGTATAATGCAGTTCCTCCCGGCTTTATCCTGGCTGCTTGACCAGCCAATTTAGAGCACAGTCCTAACCAAGTCTACTCAAAAGTAAGCCCCATTTTGTTCAATGGGTCTTAACTCCCAGGAAAGTGTTTTTAGGATTGCAGCCATTTAGTCTTTCCCTAGCCAAAAAAGTCAAATTCATAAAGGGCCTGGCAATGTGACCTTGATGTGACCATTCAATGGGTTGTGCCTCTGTGGCAGGATGAGCTATGCTAAGCTGGCTGCTTGAACAGCTTCTGAGGACTGAATAGCATTCTAGGATTGTTTGCATCCTGTTACTCCCTTCTCAGAAAAAAACAAAAAAAGTTGCGGCTCCTTCTACAAGCATTTTGAAGAATCTGGATCCTTGTCATTTGGGCACAACATTATCAAAAATCACACTGCCAGTCAAGGAGCTGAACTTGATGAGCACCAAGATCTCTATTGGCCGTGTTTAAGTCAAGACCCAGTTGATAGATTGTGTTGGCAGGTTGCTTATAATGCAAATGTATAGGTGGAGCATAAACTCTTTTTATAAGCATCTCCCCTTAGAGATTGAGGAGGGTGAACTTTCCCAATGCAAAACAAAAGACACAATCCTAACCAATTGGCCCATGGAGAATTTGTGGGTACAATCCTAATTTAGGTCAGCACAACTCACTCATCTCCCTGTCCCTTTGGTGGCGTGGAGGTGCTGGCTCATGTCTGTGCACTGGCTTAATCTCTGGGATTGGCATAAAAATGCCTTATGGCCCTTTTGAGATACCCCCAGGCCAACACAGGACTTATGCCAGGTCTGGTACTGGCGTAACTAGAGGTTAGTATTGCAGTGTCAGCTGCATCTATGTCAGGACACTGCTCCACATAGTGATCACCCATGTGGATTTCTTGACACACATATATAGCAAATTCACAGATCTAGATACACGGTGGTCAGTGTTGCTGTACACCTTGGCAAGAAGCTGTATACAAATCTGGGCATTTTTAACATGCAATTGTATTTGTGCATGACTTATTGCTAGAAGAAACAACTGCTTGAATGCAATGCAAGTGCCTTCCACACACTTTTATTAAAGTGGCTTCCAGACAGCAAATGCAGGCCAGGTAAATGCCACACTAGGACAAGTGTTTTGTGATATTCCATTTGTATTGGGTTTTTGGAAATGGTGAGTTGAGTGCATCTCTATTTTTTGGCTGCTCCAAGCTTTTTGGAAGCCCAGGGAAAGTTAACTGGTAATTCTGCTTATGAAGAGGCAGAAGCTTTCTTGATGGACTTCTGAAATTGGGCCCTTTATGGGGGCATATGATGCGGAGAATGAATGGGAAAAAAAGGTGGGAAGGAGATGTTCGCATGTATTCCTCAGAAGGGGCTGAAATGTATGGCACAGCTTTCACGTGGAAGAATGATGTCTCATGCGCTTAGAATGCTCTTCACACTGCTAGAATGCCTGGCATGTGTGTGCAAGAGTGAACCTTGGATTAAAATGAGATTGCAGTAGAATGTCCTTAAATCTTTACTTTCAGCTTCCTCTCACACCCCATATCTGTCAGAGGAGGGATGATGATGATGATGATTTTTCTTTTGAGGCTGAGGAACTTTGATCTCTCTCTTTTTTTTTTTGCTCTACTTAGTATACTGGCTGTGGAACATGAATTCTCAGCATGCCTTGGCAAAATTTAAGGACTACATGTCAGTGGATGGGTGGTTTAGAAGACTAGTAAACTGAATTTGTTCTCTGGGAGATCAGTGCCCCACAAAACTAGTTTCTGTTTTTGCACAGAGTAGGAAATGATTCCATGAGAACAGAGAACACACCCTTTTCCTAGCTTAGGGAGCCCTTCGAAAGCCAAATAATGTCCTAGTCCTATCTGATGCAGCCTGGTCAATGGGGCACACGATACATCCTGCACTGGAGGGGCAGTTTCTTGAGATCTCCTTGAGGTAAAGGTATGTTTGTTCCCTTATACCATGGCTGCATTATGGCTGCACCAGCAATGGAAATCTGAATAGGATTGGGCCCTCAGTCACAGTCCAATTTTGTGTATATAAAGGGTGACCATATGTCATAATTGCAAAAGACCCCAACATGTAGGGCACACAAGAAAAACGTAGGCCAGGACAAAATAAAAGCTAAAACACTCACAAATACTGTATTGTTTTCATGTGGTTAATTTAACCGCTATATTATTTTTAAATTTGATTAATTTTATTAATAAATTATTAAATGGCAGATCCTGCCATGGTTAATCAGGAATAACGAAGATTATTTATTAAATTTAAAAATATTATATATAGTTATTAAGAAGACTACATGCTGCCTAATCACAAGGGAAAAGGAGGACAATGAAGATGTTTTTCCAGAACACAAGGCTACAAAAGAGGATATGCACTGGAAAAAGGGAACATGTGATCACCTGGCATATACCGGCCCTTTAGGAATATACATCTTTAGATATATACGGTAGATGTGGGTACATATTTGCTCAGATTGTGCTTATCATAGGAATCTGTACTCCTTCATGTACATAAAGAAACGCAAGCCTTGATGTGTTTTTGTGCCATTTATCACCTGTGCATAGATCTGCAAGCATTGAGTGGAAAGGAGGATGGTTAAAGATGGGTAGCTTTGTAATTCTTTAGCTTTGGGCTGCCTTTCATAATTAAAATATTATAGGTTTTGACAGGCAACTTTCTTCCACTGAGGTATTGGGTTTGTTCATGTGTGGCCCAGTTGGGTGTGTCTCTTCACAAGTGTGGCTCATGTACAAGCAGCCCAATGTTGTCAGTGAACATCTGGATGCTCATGTATGATTTGCTGCATCATCCCATCAATTTCTAGGGAAGTGCGGACTCCGATGCCAATGAATTACTTCAGGAGATAAGCAAAACAGAAATCCCAAACTTAGACTGCAATCCCATAGATAGAGTTAGATGCACTTAAGCTCAATGATTTCAGCCAGCTTTGATAGCTGACCTGTTATTGTAATTCCTATTTGACTAATGGCAGAATCCCGACCAATTTAGGCACACACAACTAATCCATCTTCCCTTTCCTGTGGTGGCATAGGGAGTTTGGTGCATGTCTGTGCACTGGCCTATTCCCCCCCAGGCACTTTTGTGACACCCCCAGGGCAGTACTGGTCTTGTGCTAGGACTTGCGCTAGCCTAGCTAGGGGTTAGTATTGCCTTGTAAGACACTTTTATGGAGAATGGCTTGTCAGTGGCTGTTAATTCTGGTGACTACTACCATAGATACTAGAATAAAAGTGTCCCTTGTTATCCACTAGGGTTCCATTCCGGAATTTCCTGTGGATAAAAAAATCCATGTATAAAGAAAACCATGGAAAAATAGGTTTTAAGACCCACTTCCAGGTTTCTTGCTCCTTCATTGTGCTTAATGGAATAAGGTACTGCCTCAATAACTGCAGGGGTTTGAATCTGGGACTGAAAAATGGAATGATTGCTTGCATGACTACCTCTCTACAACAGTAGAAAAGCAGTTTTTTAACACTGTGATTTGCAGTGTCAATTCATATTGTGTCAAATCTGTGTATAACAAGGTTGGATCTGTATAAGTCAATCTCATAGACAAGAGGAGGGTGGGTTTTAAGCCAAAAATCATAGAATTTTCTATTATCCTTGGATAAGTTGGGGTTAGATTTAGGGGGCTATCTACCTATAGTTTTATCTGAATTTACCTGAGGCCAGATCCTGAAAAATAACCTACCTGTAACTGTAACATAAAAACTATTAAAATATAGTATTTCTATTATTTCTGTTACTCTGTGTTTCTGTTTATTATATACTCCACTTCTAGAGTGTTTCTGTTACTCTATTAAGACATAGTAAAACATCATATGATGCATTTTTATTCATTAACTTTTAAAATTCTGGTCTTCACAAAATTGAACACTAACAGGCAACATACCAGTAGTCCCAGTATCCCAGTAATCAAATCCTTCTTTGATCTGTTAAGCCAAAGGCTCTACGTATAGCATACTATATAAAACACATAACTGTGAGTGTGCAATTCAATTCACAGCAGTGAGTCAAGCAGCAAAGAATGACCATGAGCAAGTGCAGTTACATATAGTTGCAACCTATTTACTCAGAAGAAGGTTCATTGCTTTCCTTGGGTGTTATTCTTAAGTAATGGTACCTTGGACTTTGTTTTAAATGGAAATGAGGATTACATCCTGGAATTTACAGAACCAGACCTTTATCAATCACTAGCGAAAACATACCTGCATTGCAGGAGTAAAATTCCTCCTCATGCTATCCCCCCACTGTGAGATGGAGGGTATCTTGTAAAGATGGGAACTTACTATTGTGAGTAGCCCTCTTTCCTCCCACAAAATCAGGTGGTACACTGAGCTACTACTGGTGAACTGTTGTTACCTTGTAGGTCATGAACCTTTTCCGCAAAGTGTGAGTTGTGAAGGTGATTCTCTTTTTAGAATCCACTCAACCTGCTTAGAGTACACAAGGAATAGTGCTGAATTATCTGCTCCCAGATAATTATCATATCATATAATTATCATAATCCCAGACATGAAGTTCTTGGGAATCAGGTCATCTTGGGATCAGTTACTTTAACTAACTTAACAGAATTGTTGTGAGGATCCAAGGTGAGAGAAAAATGTCTTGCACGTTGCAATAGGATCCTAGGCGGAAGGTTGGGATATATAGTAAATGTGAAAAATAGATTTTCAGATTTCTGTATGCCATAAATTTCTATGGTCTCGGCTTAGACTAGCATTTGGAAAGTTGACCTCAGAGGTTAGGCACAGCCAGGTAATTATCAACAGTCCTAGAGACAGGAAAGCCCTCAGAGCCTTCACAAATGGGGTCCAGATCCATAAGCCTCTGAGGTCTTTCCAATATACAGTGGATATTGGAAATAATATCCACTGGTAAAGAAAAAGTGTTGGAATTAAGTACAAAACTTAATTTTGCACAGATCTAGTGTATCTGTTCATGGGGAAAAATCCCTTCTCTTCTGCATCCAGAGTGCCCTCTTCCTGTCCAGCAATAAACACCAAAGCCTGCCTGTGATCAGCATGCTGATGAGGATGCAGCCTTGGATCAAGAGAGCTCCACGGGCATGCCTGACACTACCTCCACCACTTAGGGAGATATCAACTCTTGAATCCTAATATCATGGCATCTGGTCAGAAGGATGGAAGATCTTGACTGCCTCCTTGCCCTGCAGTCATCACTTCTGCTATATGTACATTGGCAAGACTTTCTGAAGGTTTAATCCTGAAAAAGATTCTGTCATATGTGCAGTTCAGCTTGCGTTCTTTTCCTGCAAAATCCTGTGCAATTTCTTTTTGACTGACATGTGTACAGCCACCTTTTCTGAGCCTTTCTATAGGTTTTTCTGCCAATGCCATCAATACACTGATGGTGTTTTTTTCCAGATCTATTTGGGACAGATGAGGGGTTATGCTCCTGGACTTGGAAACTGTTACAGCATTGGATAGGTACTTGATAGATGCCTTGCACTATTGCTTTGGTTCCTGCAGGTGTCCAACGGTGCTTTGCATTCATGGTATAGCTTTCAATACTTTTTTGGGCTCAGTAAGTGATTGCCTGGAGCTGTTTTATTTGCTTCTCTGGTTTTCAGACTGCTTTTCACATTAAATTTTTTTAAAAAAAATAAGGCTGTAGTTTTATCCCCGTTTCCCTTAACAGTTATAAAACTGTTTTATAGGTTTTTTAATTTAAGGAAATGATATCTGAATATGTTGGAAGACATTTTCCCCATCCTGTCTATGCTTATAATTTACAAACACAATTAAAGGACATGGTGTACCTGATAACAATATTATTTCAAATGTCACAGAGGGAACAAAAGCAAACAGTTCTTCATATTGTAGAGACACTGCCATAAAAACAGATTGTCACATCTGGATCAACATGTCCAATAAATTGGTGTCTTTTAACATCTCTATCCCCTAAACCTACTTGAAAAATGCTTTTGAACTACAGACATTAAAACTGGTGCTGTTAACAGAACAGGAGTCTGAAGGCCATGTGTCCTTGCTTCTACTGGTCTTCTGCCTATCAGAAGACCAGTATATTTTCTAAAGTTTCTGCCTTTATATTTTCTAAAGTCGAATTCTTGGGATGTAACTTGATGTGATGCACCAGAACCCAAAGCATGTTCTGTCAGTTTCCTATTATTAAGCAATGGGATGGAGAGCATTTTAAAAATGCAGTATGGGTTGGAATGGACAATTTCTTTTTCAAAGCAATTTCTTCTCTGGCAGGGGTTATTTTTGAGAACGAAGCCCCAGTGAGAGAAGAAGGAGCTTTCAAAATATTGGTAGTGGTGGGTGTGTGGACAGTAGGAGGACTTGCCTCCTTCCTCAAACTCAGTTGTCCTTCACTAAACATCCTGCCCTTCATCTGTCACTGTACAGGTAGCTTATCTCTTATCCAGACATGCAAATTCCAGACTATTCCAAAATAGTTTGGACAAACCATTTCATCCAAAGCTTAAAAAAACATTTCTGTAGTGATGTAGATGTTCTTGTACTCATTCCCATGAAGAGGCCAGGTATGGGGTGTAAGTTCTTCTTTCTGCAGTGTGGTGTGTCTGCAATGACAATGTGGTGATCCGCATTATCCGTTAGGATTCCATTCCAGAATAAAAAATGTGTATAAACAAAGCAATGGAAAAATAGATTTAAGGACCCACTTGGAGGTTTCTTGCTCCTTCTTTTCATCTAATGGAATAAGGTGGTGCCTCAGTATCTGCAGGGGTTTGATTCCAGGATTGAAGGATGGAGTGATTGCTTGCAGGACTGCCTCTCTACAACAGTAGAAAAGCAGGTTTTAAAATGGAGCTGTTTGTGTTGAGTCAAATCTGTGTATAAAAAACCCTTGGAAAACAAGGTTGGATCTGTATAGACATTGTTGAAAAATGTCCAAAGAGGCCAACAGATACCCATATGTGTAACAAATAGAGTAGTTCTCCTATTTACGTAATTAGTCCAAAATCCAGACAAATGTAAAATCCAGACACTTTCCAGTTCCAAGCAGCCCACATAAGGGACACTCAATCTCTACAAGGATTTCCTATGCAAATTCTGCATAGTGACCTGACATGTCACTTCTGGTTTGACTCATGAAGTAGTAAATCTGTTGTTTAGATTGCACTTCAAATGATTCATTCTTTTTAGAAAAATGCATGTGAGGGAGTGGGCTAGGCTAGTACTCTACTATGGGCACGATCCAGAGTAACTACGGGGAGTCCTTGCTCTGACATAAGAACAATTTACTCTGGATTGCAATATGAATTTCCCATAGGTTTTCACTCGGTGCTGCTGTAACTACGTTGATGTAAATGTCTCTTACGTGCTCCCATAGTTACTCTGGATTGTAGGGTGTGTGTGTGTGTGTGTGTGTGTGAGAGAGAGAGAGATTTGGGGAACATTCAATCTTTCAGTCTCAGCTTCACTATTTTGAGAAGAACTCCACCATAATTATTAGATCTATCAGCATCAAAACAGCAAAGATCATCCCTCTTTCTACTTCCCATATGGAAGATATTGTAAGCATGAATTTGTGACAGCAACTATGTATTTATTTAATGCTTTAGTTTATATCCCACTGTTAATCAGAGAATGCAAGGCAACCCACAGATACATAGAAACTGCAAACAATTTCAAAAGAGGAATAAATTATTCTGTAGAAAGTAGAGAACCGATTGGTGTTTGTCTTTTTAAATATATACCGGTAATCCCATGGGATTGAATCCCGTGGGAAAAGGGGATACATTGGGAATCCCTTGAATCCCATGGGAAAAGGGGATACATCAGCTTTGTAAAATAACATAAAGCAGCAAAGAAATGTATAAACATTATAGTATCAATGTAATGTGGAACTAAAAGCATTCTGAAAGTGAAATTGTCTTATTTCCAGTTAATTCATTTGAGAGCTAGTGGACCTTTAAGGTAGACAGATCCCAAGCCATTAAGGACTATTTGAATTGGGCTCTTTGAATTGGACCAGGAAGCAAATTGGCAGCCAGTGAGACTGGGAAAAAATAGTTGATCTAGTTGTTTTGGCCTTGATATTGTTCTGCTGGTGGCTTTCTAAATCAAGTGAAGCTTCTGGACAGTCTCCATGGGCAGCCCCACATAGAATGTGTTACAATAGTTTAACCTGAGTTAAATCAGAGTCTCTCTTTCCAGACAGGGCTGTGGCTGATTAATAGGATCCTCATGAAAATGCGGACTGCAGTCACCTGAGAAGTGTCAGTTAACATGTTTGAAACTGGCCAGCTTGAGCGGAACTATATCTGTCCATTGTGCTACTAAAGCTGCAATCCTAAAACACTTCCCTGGGAGTAAGACCCATTGAACACAACGGGCTTACTTTTTGAGTAGACAAGGTTAGGATTGTGCTCTAATTAGTATTTTGAAACAATGCATTTTTGGAAGTGGAGAATATTCTGTGGTGAAATGTATAGCTAGCTGTGATCAATTTTCCAGCTTGTGTCACTAGATGCGAAGGGGTAAGTGCAACATCATGCGTACATAATTAACTAATGGACTTTGTTACTGTAAGATAACCATTAGCTTAGATGGCTTTGTCAAAGACATTTGACATCTTTCTAGAGGATAAGTCCATCAACAGCTATAAGCCACAATCATTAAAATGAGCCTCCATGTTGTAAGGGGACAGGAAGAGAGCTCGGTTGAAGGGGACGTAGATGGGGATCCCTGTAGAAGATCCCCAGTTCAGTATCAGTTAAGGATGGGAAAAGATTTCTGCATAGGATGATGGGCACAAGGGATGTTCTCTCATTTTTCCAAGTTAGTTTCCATTGTTGGGGTCTGAATTGCTACATACCCATTTTCAAAATAGATTTGCCTCTTGATGGAGGCCAAATTCAGTTGCTGTAGTGTCTTGATTGGGCAGCAGAGAGCCTGCTGGTTGGGGCTGGAAGTAGTGGGAATGATCTGGAACATGTCAATTTTGGGGAAAAGAAAAGACCTCTGCAGAGCTGGGTTTTGCAGAAAGGCTGTCCAACTCCAAACCAGAGGCGCTGCGGGGTGGGAAGGAGCTGCCAATTCCCCCACCCACCCTTCCTGCTCTGGCCAGCTTCCCCTGCTGCCTTGGCTCTCTGCCCCTCCTTCACCATACCTTGGCCTCTCTGATCCAGGGCTTCCAAGAGTTGCAAGAATCTCATTATCTAGGGCCAGCTTAGGAGATGCTCACAGCAAAAGGATTAGAAGAGAAAGTGAATTTAATCTAGAGCCCTGGAGGTGGCACCTGGATTAAAACGGCCTCAAGTTCTCCTGGTGCCCAGAATGAGCTTGAGAGAGGAGGAAGATGGGGGTGTATTTCTCTTCCAGCTAGAACAGGGTTGTCCAAATCATGGCCTGGCAAGCTTCTTCATCTGGCCCATCATCAAGTCCTGCAATCATCCAGAGGCAAGGGGATCTCCTGGTCCAGTTTCCTTCTCCGTATCGCCTTTGAGACCCACCTAGCCTCTAACATCTCCCATATGCCATCACCACAATTACTTCTGCCTCCTCTTTTTGCACTTTAATAATAAAAGAGAGAGGAAGGATACTGCTCAGCCTTCATGCGTGCTTTTTGGTACCCAGAAGGCAAGTGCCACCGACATCCTAAACCCGCTGCTTGTCTCTTGGGTGCTGCTTCTATTGGAAGTTCAGTAAAAGCAGTGTGTGCCTCCTTTGAAATTGGAGATTAGTTCACTTTATCAGAATCTAATACAGTGGCGCCTCATGTAAAGAACGCCTCAAGTAAAGTATGTTTCATGTAGCAAACAAAAATTTCTCTAGGATTCTACATCACGTAACAAACTGTGCTTCAGTAAAGAACACATTCATTGGCAGTTGGGGCAGATGCACTGGCCGGAAGCCTGTTTAAAAAGTGTCAGGGTTGCCTAGCACACCTGCCCATAGTGAAAGCAACACTTCTGCGCTGTTCCTCCTGTGGCCGGGCATCCGCTGGGCAGAGGGAGAGAAGAGCAGCGGAGAAGAGGGAAGCAGCTCAGGGCTAGCCAGAAGGGAGCAGAAGAGAGAGAGGCTCAGAATGGAGAGAAAGCGAAAGCGGGGAGACACTTTGAAGGTGTCTTGGATTGCAGCCTCTTAACCATGTCTGCCCAGAAGTAAGCCCCATTGTGTTAAATGGGTCTTACTCCCAGGAAAGTGTCTTTAGGATTGCAGCCTAAGTAGACTTCATAGGATCACGCACACTGAATGCATGTTTTGAATTCAATTCCAGTGTTTTGTCATCATTTTTACATCCAGGTAATATTTTTATATGAATATTTTTTTGATTGTGGAACCAATCATCTGAGTTTCCATTATTTCCTATGGGAAAATCCACTTCACGTAAAGAACATTTCACGTAACAAATATGCCTCCAGAACGAATTAAATTTGTTATGTGAGGCACCACTGTATTTCCCTTTCTCAGATAAAAAGTGTAATACATTTTAAGTAACTCCTTGTCCATCTTTCCCTCTAGTTAATGAGATGCAAGAGACCAAGTCATGATTGGCGATGGAAAACAAATTAGAATCATTTGTGGGTCCCCGTGTTCACTATAGAATTTTAAAATATAAAATCTATTTTTTAAACTTATCTCTTTAAGGTAGAATGGAGAACAATCAAAATGTTGTGCATATAAAGTCCATGGGAGTTAATAGACCTAAAGGTTCAAAAAGTTTTCATATAAAATTACACACAAGTTTATGGTAGATTTCCCTAGCATGGGTCCCCTTAGGGCACAGATCCCAGTTAGCTTAGCTGGCCTTGGATGCCTCAGTAGCTAATTGGTACTTGGCACAGGATTTTACTTGACCTGGACACAAGATGTGTCTAAAAGTAATGAAAATGACGTTCCTACACTTAAGAAGTGCTCTGTGAAGGGAGAAGCTGGTCAAAGTCATTTGGGGTGGGATGCCAGGAATATTTTATAACAGTGATCAGTTGCGTTCCAACCTTGTCAAAGTCGAGACATCCTTTTTGTGACACCCAGTTCAGTGTCTCTTATTAAGAAAAATGCAAGTGAGTTTGGAACAGTGGCATGCGAGGAAATTTGTGTGAAATTGGGTACACACATACACACACACACACACACACACACACGCACAAATATACAGTTGAATAGTCACACATGTTGGCAACTATAAATTATAGTTTAATAAGGAAAGTGCACCAAAAGTCTGTCTTAAAACCTTACCCAAGGAGGAGAAATGGTTGTGGTACCTGGGAAAGTGGCTTTTGCTTTTACTGTATTTTCTTTAATGTAGTCTGATGAGATGGGCATTTGGGTGCTCTCTTACTTTGCTATCTTCAGCGTGGCCCACATCTGATCCTTGGGAAGGGACAAGCATAGGAGACAAGTAAGGGGGAGAGTTAAGAATATTGGCAGGCGCTGTAGTGTGTCTCGCCTATGTAGGGGGAGCTTACATTGTGGGCAGCACTGTGAAGAATACAACCCTTGTCTTGCAGATAATACGTCTCTTTCTATTCTCTCTGCAATGAAGTCTAAGGAGGGTGACATGGAGGAGACAATCTGACAGGAGAATCTGACTCCTAATTTCTTCTGATCTCTGTTTCCCTCCAGGTGCCCAGAACCCATCACCTTCCAAGAAGCCCAGGAACCGCAGCATCTTCCAGTCCCTCTTCTGCTGCCTTTGCCATGACAATTCAGAGCCTATCCCTGTCAATAACAATGCCCCACTGCTGGTGGAAGAAAATGGCTCATTGCCCAAGGTAGGCCCATTGCCTGGCGCCTGATTTGCTATATGCCTTTTGATAACTGAGAACAGAAACTTTGGGCAGCAGGCATCCATCAGTCTTGGTATCAAGACTATGGTATCATGCTCAGCGCTGCATACGCTGCATGCGAAGCATGAAGGCCTGGGTTAGATTGATATGGAGGATGGGCTGTTATCCAAGCAGCAAATCCCCCCTCTCCACGCCACTGAAATAGTCCAATGGAAAGGCAGAGCCAATACGATTGGTTCCAGCTGTGTCGCAGAGCTGGGCTAAGGACTGGAGCTCACCCTGTCTTGTGGGGACTGACCCACATCTTGAACCCTGGCCTGCTGGTTAACAGGCAGTGTCTTAATCACTTGCGCCACCCACAGCCCAACCCTTTGGGCTCTGGTCAGGATAATGCCTTGCAGGCAATGGCTGATCTCTGGAGGAATGGATCTGGTTGACTACAAGAGTTTGCCTAACGTTGTATCCACCAAAATAGTTAAGCTGAAAAGCTCTACCAAATTGTTGCTTGTGATCTCCTATTTCAGGCCACATCTCTGAGCCTCTTGATCCGATGCTCACATTTTCAGCACCAAAACTGCTCACACCAGGCTGCCCATCGAGAGTGTTTACAAATGGCAATGGGTTCCATCATGTGGCGAGAAGCCTCTCACAAGAATTTGAATTCACACTCAGATATCATGTGCATAGTTTTTTTTAAATATTTTAATCATCCCTTTAAGGGTTCTTAAGCTCTACCCACACCAACAGAGTTCCCACCTTGCAATTTAAGGTCAGGAGACATAAGAACCAAATTTCTTATGACTCTTCTTATGGCACAATCCTTCTGACTACCTGTTGCTGGAAAGAGCAGAGTCTATTGCTTTCCCAGAGGTATCTGATTGCCTCTTATGAGAAATGGAAGCTAGACTTGGTAGACCCTTTGACAAAACTAGCAAAGCTCTTTGTATGTCAATTAACCTTGTTATATAATGTACAGCTTGATGCCCAGAGACTGTAGCCTTTCAGAGCCCCGCTTGGTTGGGTAGCACCTTTCCATCCTTCAGCACAGCCACAACTGAAAGTGAGGTGTGCCTGTTGCAGGATTTTTGCTTAGGTCAGGCAGCTGACCCAAGTCATGAAGATCATTAGAGTATTTAATAGCCCTGGGCAGTTAATTACCAGCTCCTTTTAAAATTATAGTTGTGCATTTTGATGCGCCTTGATCCTTGCAACGAGTGCCCTCTGCTGCTCAGTCATGTAACTGCAGGAGCCAGTCTTAGGTTTCAAAGGAAATTTTCTTCTTCTGATCACGGCATCTGCCGTTCAGGTGGAAGTGGCTATCAGGAAATAAGAAAGATAAAGTTCACTATTCCCAGTTCCCCTGACCTGATGATGCTTCTTTGAGCATAACCCTTGCATCATAGAAGATCCATGGTTGAAATATTCATGCCTGCTCCGGCATCTTCTATTTCTTCTTTGGAACTTCAAGACCAACACAGATTAAATGAGAACATGCGATGCCCAATGTAGCAAGTGATCTCAAATGCTCAGGTGTTTCAGGCAGAAGTGCTAGAGCTTTGGGGTGCCCCATGTTCTGATCTCTTTCACCTTCAGTGCTAGCTGACAAAAATTGTATTCCTCCTCTTGTATTTCTCTCCCACTCTTTCTCTTTGCCTTGCCATCTCTTACCATGCTTTCTCCTGCGTGCATATTTTTTTTCCTGTAGGCTGCCGTCAAATACCTCCTGCCAGAAATCAAGCCTCAAGATGCCAGCAAAATCTGTGTGGTCATCGATCTGGATGAGACATTGGTGCACAGCTCCTTCAAGGTCAGTCCTTCCCTGTGCTCATATTTGCCTGACCTTTGCTGATTCTCATTTTTTAAACACTGGGACCCACTTTTAAATTTAAAATCATAAGCCATATAACTTTATGGCTTATGATTAATAAGCCATATATCATTTGCCATGTATCATGAGCCATATAACTTTATTAGACGAAGATCTAGAAAAAATTATTTATTATAATTGGAGTCCTATGCTCCCAAGATTGCTGGAGACCTTACATTTAGTATTTGTGTATTGACATTTGCTAGGCTCTCCCTAGAAATGGAGTTTTCCTGTTCTCCAAATCTTATTACAGTCATTCCAGAGAACCTAAAAGACTGAACAGGGCAGCAAGGCATGCAAAGAGGGACTTCCAGGCCAGACAAAAGGCTGAAAATTTATTTATTTATTATTTATTTATGGGATTTCTACCCAATAAAATGCATTGGGTAGAATGCCAATTGCATGCCAATTACTACAGAATATTGGAGAAAGTGTCATTTTTAATTTAGTGGTATGATAACTCCATCCATAAGAGTGGTCCCCTTGGATTTACCAATACTGCAGTTTTCTTCTGCATACTAAGGAAGGGTGCTTCATAGTTTAAAAAAAACAACATTTCAGAAACCTTTTGTGACTCATGAAAAATTGACTCATGACCAACTGGTGGATCCCAACACACACTGCTTGGGTTTGGGAATCACAGTTTGGGATCACTGCTTTAAAAGTCCAATCCTCATCTTTTCCATAAACAGAATTTGAGGCAGAACCCAGGATGCCCAACTTCTGCCACCCCAATGGCTGTCTTCTACCACCCTTCCAAATTCAGAATGGAATTCAGAATTGTCACTTCCCTCCATTGCCATCTAATCTAGTGGTCTCCTTCCTTTCTAGCTCAGAGTTGGTCATAAAACCTGTGGACTTTGTAATTCCATGTCAAGACCAGAATGCTTGCTCAAGCTGAATTGTATACAAAATTGCTTAATATATATATATAACTGCCTTAATGTTTATGATATATAGGTGCACAATTTTGTTTCCCTATTCACAGAAATTCACAATCTGTTTTACAACACATGGGAGATTTGTTTGTGCTTTAACTCCTGCTGTGGTACTAGTCATTGACATTTGCTGGGCTGAAGAGACCGGGTTGCGCCCTGCCCAGAAATAGCCTACCCTCTGTGCAATGTGGAATGCATCAGTGTATTACTGGTGTATGGTACTTGGTACTAGACAGGGCAATGAGTACAAGTTCAGTTTTTGCATTATAGAAAGGGTCCAGCTTCAATTCTTTTAACTTGGTAAATGCAGTAATGCCAGATATTGTGAGGAGGCTGATAGAGAGAAAGAGGGGAGCAGGAGGAAAGTGGCTTCCTTGCAACTGACAAACTGGCTTTGCAGCA
Organism: Cryptoblepharus egeriae; assembly: GCA_030015325.1. Lineage (NCBI taxonomy): Eukaryota > Metazoa > Chordata > Lepidosauria > Squamata > Scincidae > Cryptoblepharus > Cryptoblepharus egeriae. The sequence continues at coordinate 60,122,407 of JAREYC010000001.1, read as the reverse complement.
AGAGATCTGGTGGTCAAGCCCACCTTCATGTCATGTGGCCTGGACTGCATGTTTGAGGATGCCAGAGAGGGCTTTCTCTGTGACTGAAGCCAAATTATGGAATTCCTTCCTGTGGGAGGCATGTCTCACGCATCCTTTTTATTGGTCTTTTACCATAAAAGAGGACCTTTTTATTTGGCAAGCATTTGAGGCTTAGTGATATTTTTTAAGAAAACTTATATCTGTGGATACTTGCATTTTTTGCTTTCAACTTCCTACCTTATGTGGATGATAATGTATGTGAATGATCATGATGTGCTTATTATTTGAAAGTATCGTTCTGTGAATTGAAAGGTGGAGTATACTTTTTAAAAACAATCATAGCACTGTGAGGTTATCATCTGTGACAGTGAGTCGTATATGAACCCTGCTGTGGAGATACACAGTAGTTTACTGACTCTCTGTGTCTCTCTTCCTTTCCCAGCCAGTGAACAATGCAGATTTCATAATCCCAGTGGAGATTGACGGGGTCATGCACCAGGTATGGGACGTGATGAGTGGCCAAACTCTGTTGTATTGACAGTGGGACCATGGGTTGAGGGAAGCATTTCACGGTAGAAGTACCAAAGGTGGGATGCAGTGGTTAGAGGAGGAAGGGAGCAGCCTTTCAGAAGTCCACATCTCCCCCCATGTTGTTCTTATCCGTTGTACCTGCCAGTCTTCCTTATACAGGCCGTAGCCAGGTTCAAGTAATCCAGGATAGGCTGTGGGTACTGCAGTCAGCCTGTTCTCGATTACTTGGCCTTGGAGGCAGCCAGCAGCAGCATGCAGTAATAAAACGACAGCTGTGCTCATCAACCTTTGAAGAGGACCTTCACCACTGTACATGCTCCTTGTATTTTTTGGATTGTTTCCTGGATGACCACGACTAGCTGTGCCATCTGAACCTCAGAGTTTATTACATCTCAAATGGGTCATGATGTGCTGTATGTTGAAATGTATAAAGGTATCCCTTCATAGGGAAGGTTCAGAGCAAGGAAACATTGCCTATGAGTCATCCACCATAAAGCAGAACTGGGTCAATAATTGGGTCTTCCGGCAGCTTCTCTCAGGACAGGAACCTACAACTGGATTTCCTAAAATGGTTGTAGAGAACTAATCTAACTAACACAAAGCAGAGAGAACTGAACCTTAAGTCATTCCTTGCAAACATTCTTCCAGTCTAGTCCAGTTCTTGGAACTCTACACTCCAGCTTGAGGATATCCTTCAGTTACCAGCTTATCCTCAAAGGTAAAACCCCATAACTTAAGCAATTTGGTATTCTTCTTTTCCAGTTGTTCTCCACATTGTGGCTCTGGAAGACAACAGAATCTCCCTCATAAATAAACCAAGCCAGCAGGTTTCTAGTCCTCATAGTTAGGAAGATCTCCATAAAATAACAAGTTGAGTCTCCTGAATGTTTCCCAAATGGGGCTATCTCTGCAGGCTGAGACTAGGCTAAACCTGGATCCCCTCTAAGCCTAAGATGAAGAAAGGCCCTTTTCCAGCCCTTCTTTTACCCATCTAATCTGAAGCCTCTCAGATATTGGAGGGAAAATTCTAAAGAGAAACTATAAGTACGTACTAACCCTTTCAACATAGCCCCTTAATTCTGTGATCATATACCCTAATAACACCACTAGAATGGATTCTGAAGGTCACATAACATAATTTTTTATCATAGTTTGTTCTTGGATTTTCTGGCTGCACTGATTTTTCTTTTCCTGGAGAAACTCCTGACAACAGTGCACCCTAAGAAATTTTGTCTTGATCTGGATACAATTCCTTTAGCTATACTTTTTTTTAATGACCAGCGCCAAACATGAGACAGAATCTTGCTTCATTCTCTTGTTCCGGAACCCAAATACAAAATGTCCTCTCCTTCTGCAAGCCCACTGAGTAAAATTCACCATGTTGAAGTCCCACAATCAACTATTTAAAAGTTGCATTGCTAAATTGTCACATTCCTGTTGGAGTAAAATTTATGGGCCACTAGTTATTTATCTGATAACTCCATGCTTCCAGCTCTGTCTGAGGATTCACTCACTGTCCCTCACTGACATTTCTCCTCCTGTATCATTTGCAGACCCTTCCTATGTGGCTCAGTTGTCCTGTTTTGGAATATACAAGCTCAATGCATTCTTGCCTTGTTCTCATTCTGGACATTTCCAACCAGCAAATGTCAGCTTGCCATCTCCCTTACTCAGCCAGCTTTACCAGAACCCCATGCAGGCATTCCACAATGTTCTCCTCTGAATTTTAATGCCTTGATAGATGGCTCTTCAAGAGACCAGGGTCTATAAAGTTGACAGCTACACCAAGAGTCAACATTTGGCCATGGAAGAATTACTAAATGTAGGCCACTGCAGTCATTAGAACTCTTAAGGGAAAACCACTCCTTGGCAAGGAGTGTCTTCCTGTCTTTGGGCAACTTGTTCTGCTACTCAACTTTTCTTGCAATCCCTGAAGAACTGGGTTTGTTCCTCTGATATCTGTCTCAGGAGAGGACAGTGCAACATGGTACAGTGGGGTCAAAACAGGCTGTAGACTTCCCCTGATTCAGCTTGCTTGTGAGCAGACCTGTTCCTGTGACCCCATCCCATACTCTCCCTTCCCCTCCCCAGGTGTACGTGCTGAAGCGACCCCATGTAGATGAGTTTCTACGACGGATGGGTGAGCTCTTTGAGTGTGTGCTCTTCACTGCCAGTCTGGCAAAGGTGAGATATCCCCTTGTCCTGCTCCTATCTTTCCACTTGACCATCCTCAATTGGTCCCTTTTGAGTGACTTCTGTCTGGGAAGTGAGGTTTTGGGGGGTTATGCTGAGTATATGGGGCAAACTTAAAAAATTCCTTTCATCTCACTTGACCATATGCTCCACATTCCTACTCTAAAGTAGGAATAAGAACCCAGAAATCCTGGCTCTCCTGGTCAATTTTGTAGACTTCCTGTAAATGTTAATAGAAAGGATTAGCTTTCTGTCAAGGAACAGAGCTGGATGATGTTATCAGCAGGGGACAATTATGTTCAGCGAATTGTCCTTCAACACTTGGAAAAGCTAAGCCTATCTCTGCTCTGTTAATAATGCTGCCCCCATACTTACATGGAAGATGAGACCCCATTCTCCTGTCTGAGTGAGGAAAGAAACAAGGAAATTCTAGGAAGAATTGTATATCCCTACTTGGATGAGAGAAACTGAAATGAAATCTCACAACCAGGGGAAGAAGAAAGAAAATACAAACTTCTCAAGATGCACTGTCTAGTACTTTACCTTCTATGCCTCCCACAAAGTAATGCATCTTGCCCATAAACTCCTATTCACCTCTTTCTATTTCATTCCCAGTATGCAGACCCCGTGGCTGACCTTCTGGATAAGTGGGGGGCATTCCGTGCCCGCCTCTTCCGGGAGTCATGCGTCTTCCACCGAGGGAACTATGTCAAGGACCTCAGCCGCTTGGGCCGTGACCTGACACGTATCATCATTGTGGACAATTCACCAGCTTCTTATGTCTTCCATCCTGATAATGCTGTAAGTAGCTGGTCTGTCACCCAGTGTAGTTGTGATGGCAATTAAGTAATTTTTGAATTTATGCCCCATCTTTCCAATGCTAATCCACATTTTTGAAGCACCCCCAGGTTAGTAAGAGGATTTTGCATCAAAGGGGAATCACAGGTAAGGGGAGTTGAACCACCCTCTCCTTGCTCTACTTTTCTTCTTGTCTACTTCTGGTCCTGGAAAGAGCCATAAATAACTTGTTGTAAGGTAGGTCACCATTGATATTCCCATATTACAGATAAAGAAGCTGAGTGAGTTCGTGGCAGATTTTGAAATCAAAGTTGGAACTTTCTGGTGCACAGCTGCAATCCTAAACACAGTTTCCTGGGAGTAAGACCCATTGAACACATATGGATAGGATTCCTGGGAGTAAGACCCATTGAACACATACGGGATAAGACCTGGGATAAGACCCATTGAACAGATATGGATAGGATTGTGCTTTCAGACTTTTATTCAGTAACTCAGGCCAATTTATAGATACACAAGACCTTTTTTTAAGCATTGTGGGTTGAAGTGGACGTCGTGGCAGTGGATTTGTGCGCTTGATTGTAGATCCTGCCTTGGTTCCCAACCTAGGGGTTTGGCGGGGGAAACCAAAGAGCTGCCCAGACAAGAGGTTCTGAATCCTTCTGCTACCCATTACTTACCTCCTGCAGCTCCTCTCTTCAAGTGCTTTTCTCCCAGAAAAACTGATATGGGAGCACAGCCAAGTTATGATCAGGTGGATGAAGAAAATGCAGGGTGGTAAGTGGGGAACATGCTAGAACCCCCTCAACTTCATACCTCTCTTGCTGTTTAGATTAAATTCTTATACATCTTTTTCTGTGTCATTGAGGAGTTACATGTTTAAATACAGATTTGCTGATCTTGGCTCTTGTTTGGACCTGAAGTCCTTTGGTGGAATGTTAGAGAGATTCTTCACCACTCATTGCTGAGATGCAAAAAATCTTCCAACAGGGCAATGCATTCACCTCTCCAGTAGATTTATAATTTATAGATGCTGATAACGTATAGATACTAATTCAATCCTCTGATTTATAGATTCTGGCTGTAAGGTGTAAGCAAAGATGAAACCACTAGACCACAGGTATAGACTAAACCATAAGGCCGTGGGGCCAAATCTGGCCTGCCTCACCATTTAATCTGCCACACAAAATCTTCTCAGGCTACACTTTCCTGGGATTAAGCCCCATTGACTATACTGGGACTTCCTTCTGAGTAGACATGCGTAAGATTGGACTCCAGCTCTTTGGAGACACTAGTAATACTGACTTTGGCCCTCTGTTTAAGATGAGTTTGACACCCCTGCAGACATATGGGCATTTCCTAGCACCCACACCCCTTAGAGCAAGTATAACTGGGAGGATAGTTTAATAATTTGTAACTAGCAGCCTCTTAACCCTTTCTGTTCTTCCTTTCCGGCAGGTGCCTGTGGCTTCGTGGTTTGACAACATGGCCGACACAGAGCTTCTTGACCTGTTGCCATTCTTTGAGAGACTCAGCAAAGTGGACGACGTGTATACAGTGCTAAAGCAGCACCGGACTAGCAGCTAGTGACCACAAGGGGGTTTTGGGCAGGGAAAGGAGGGGTGCGTGCCCATCTTGGCTACTTCCTTCTGTTGAGCAGGGCGGCCTGCTCCCCCACCCTAGCCCCTGGCAGCCTCAACGAGCACTGCAGTGCACAGGAAACCCTGCAGGGGGCAGCAGAGAGCACATGTTCCTGCGGGGTACCAGGACAGACACCAGTGTCTGAACCCCAGAGAGGAAATACCTTGGCCATTCTGTTTAATGGATTGTCCCCTTTGTCTTATGGGCTTGGGGACCAGAATCCCAAGCCCATGTTTTTCCTCACATCAAGTGGGACCAAAACCAGCAGCCCCATCCCTTCAAACTAAGGGAACAGACCATAACCCTGGCCCATGTTCTCATCACCAGGTTCAGGAGACTTTGCAAGTACTGGTCCCAAGTGCACACCACATCTCAGTTTCACCCTATGTTTCCCTCCACTTCTTCATCAGTAGGAAGCCCTAGAAGGGAAAGAGTGTTACTGATGCCCCTGCTATATATCTGTCAGTGGTGACCAGAAGTACTGAGACCTGGGAAGAACCCAAGTGGAAAGTATCTAAGCCATGTTGAGGAGGGATCCAATAGAATGGACAGAATTAAAGGGAGGGCTGAAGAGAACTGGAGAGAGACAAAAAACAGATAGAATGTTCTATCATCTGAAGCTTTGGGCCTGAAGCTTAAGGGCTGTATCTCTCCTAAACTGGCCAGCTTTACTTGCAGGGGCTGTACATTGTAGAGTAAGTTGTTTTCTTAGGGTGGTGTAGGCCAATGCAAATAAGATACCTATCTTGAAATAGATACCGACTTGGATGTGCTTCTTGAGATGTTCCCTTAGACTTTAGGTGGGGACTTTCTTATAATTACTGTAGAACTTCCTTTTCTGCTTGTGAGAAGTGGGAAAGTTATCAACTTTCAGCCTGAATGGAATTGTGAACAAGAAAAAGGATCGGTGAAAGGAAGAGAGACTGTGTTCCACTGAGAGATGAGGTTAACTGCCTCTGTTGGTTTAGCCAACGGACACTGATACTTCTAAGTGCCTTCTAAGAGATCAGATAGCAGCCAATTCAGTGGTTAGAACAGTCCGATAATCCACCCACAGCCTAATTCTAGCCTGGTTGAGGAGTCTAAGCCCCCCCAAGTTGGTTTTGTGATTAGTTGGAGCAGGAGAAGAAGGTTCACGGTCTCAAAAACCAGTTTGGTAGAGACACTGAAGGTAGACAGAGATACAGTTGAACTGTTTGCAGCAAGTTTGAAGAGGGCTGAGAGGAAAGGAAGCACCTGCATTGATTTATACTAAAAAAAGAAGAGTGATAGTTAGAACCCTCAGTTTCAGCCCAGAGTCAGTTTTTCAGAACTGAGTGTGAGATTGGTGATCCTGCTCAGAAGTGCCAAGGGGTGTCTCATTTATGATGTTTTCTCCTTGCAGCATCTCCATACCCCATGAGCTTTGATACCCCTTGAGCTTTGCATAGGCCCCATTCTCCTGTTACTTTAATTCTTCCCTTCCAGTGATTGTGACCTGAAATCAAGTATGTGGAGGTTGGATAGGAATGGAAGGGGACCTTTTCCTTAGTTAATGTGGCTTTGACCCCTTGCTTTAGTGCCTTCAAATGCTAGGGCTGAGATGCAGTGTTGTCTGTGGACTGTAGTTTGAATTCTGTAACCTTCTTGGACTTATGGGACATGTTGGGAAATTGTGCCTTTAGAAGTGATGGACCTGCCAGTATGGTTGAGAGACAGGGAATGGATACAGTGAAAAGTGATTCTAGTGGACAAGACCTCTGTTTTCAACAGACTAGCAGCTCCAGGTTCCTGACGCTATTGAGCTAGAATCAAGCTGTTCCTTCATGTTAACCATGTCTCTTGCCACCTCCCTCAGGAGCTTTGAAAGCCCATTTAACCAGGGAAGCATCTTGAGCCCAAGTGGAATTGTCTTGGTTCTCTGTCAGCCATCCCTGCAAGCTGTGGATTTGCCTCAGTTTCTCTCCAGTGCCACTTTTGAATTTGCCTTAAAATATTTGTTGGATACAAGAAAAAAATCCTTGTGCCTTTTTAATATTGTTCTTGGCTTTTTTTTGTTAATGAGAGGTTGTAAAGCAGCAGAGTTTTAGAGCCTTAGGCCATGTCAGGATGGAATATTTAGGACTGGAGCAGTCTCGATCTCAAAAGTGGCTCATTTAGGGTCACACTGAACCTCACTGCCAAGGAGCAACTGAGCAATCCTTTGCAAAACCAGCATAATTCAGTAGTCCACTTGAACTGCTATACAAAAGAATTGAGAATAGTTGAAGTACCTCATTGCTGCCGGACAAAGTCCGAGCAGGCACATCTTCATAGCCTAGTCCTCTGATTTTGGGGATCCAGGAAGCTGGAAACTCCTGTGCATGAGCTGCACATTGTGATGGCTGATGCTGGAGGTCTCCTTCAGCAATGTAATTTTTTGGTTTTAAAGTTCAGTTAAACTGATTTCATTCCTCAGGAGTGAGAACTGCAGATCACTTGTGCAGCAGGGGAAAAATCTTCCTGTTTAGTTTTTTTTGGTTATTGTATGTGTTTTTAAAAGAAGTTTTGATGAAACTATAAAATCATTGCTCTGTGAATCCCAGTCGCAGCCAGGTTGAGAGAGGAGAAACAGTGAAATAATAAAGTTTAATATAAATAGAAGATCCCCAGATTTCCACAATCACTCCATGACCTCTCTTAACCTAGGCTATATCAGTGTTAGATTAAGTGCACAATCCTAAGGAATTTTCTGGCGCCAGGGTAAGGACAATTTAAATCTGAGCATACCAAGTATTGCCTTACCTTGAGGAAGCCTTCATGACTGCCCCTCAACTGCAGGATACAGTACATGCCCCACTGGCACAGGTATTCCCTTGCTGGAAAGTTGGTTAGGATTGTGCCCTGAGTTTTTCTACCATAAATTGCCTTACTTTTAAAATGACATAAAAACAAATCTCTGGCCACCTAGTGTTCCCCATTGGGGTAGCTGTATTTGGCTAATCTAAAGTGCATCAGATTCCATCAGGTGTCTCCTGCCACTCCATACAACAATCATCTTTTGTATGATGGTGTAAGGAAACCTGTACAGATCAGTTAGCAAATGTTCTGTTTTGGTCATACTCATGCCCTGTTGCCAGCAGCTGCGACCCACCTGCGCCAACAGATAAAACCACTCCATTTCTGAGGTTCATCCCTTTTGTGTGGGTGCAGCTCCCCTACCCCGCCACTCAGGGAGGTTGATTTTTGTTCGTTTGACATGATGTGGGAAGAAGAATCTAACTGGGCACATTTTAGATTATATAAATATGTATAATGTGTATATATTTTAGGAAAAACAGGAAAAAAATGGAGGAAAAAAATCAGAGGATTTTTATAGCTGTATTTTTAACAATGTTCCCGGGAGATGGTAATTATTTTTGTGTGGTTGATTGTTGTTATTCTTAGTGTAAAAGGAAATGTGGTGGGAGTGATTTTTTATGCCTCCAGTCCTGGGGAGCATGCTTCCCTTCTCCAAATGCCAGCTGTGTCCCTTACCCCATTATCCAATGGGGCAAAAATGTAAATTACCCCATGGAGTATTCTGTAACCTTAGTGTTAATAGATTAGTTTACCAAGGATTAAAATTAAAGTTTTAACTTTATCACCCTCAAATTCTAATAGGGCAGTAAGCAAGTCCCTTTTGATAGTGTTTTATTGGAATTCACTTTTTTCTCCTCCTTTTCTGTCATCACCTTGCCTTCTTTCTCCCTCTCCTTTTCTTAGTAGTGAGTACAAGTGCCAGCACCCAAGTCTGAATTTTCTGCCCTACACAGTATTGGAAACCACAGCACTTTTTTTTAGGAAAGAAACTCCTGATGCCCTCTCAGTGCCAACTGAAAGCTAGAGCACCACAAGCTTATAACAAGACGTGTCAGGGCAATCATGTCTAGTTGCTGATGCTGCCCTTCTTGTGTACTCTGGGCTGGCAGAGGAAGGTGCTACCAAATTCTCCCTCCTAAGGTTTCTTGGTTAGCTGTAACGCTTGCCTTTCAGAGTTATTTCTTGATGCCTTCTCTCCTTAAACAGCTGCCTTTGGAGAAGCAGCTGCATCCCACTTGTATCTGTTCCTACTCTCACTGCATATCTATTGATGACAAAACTGATCTTTAACTATGGAAAAGTGTGAAAAATCACTGATCAAAGTGCCTTCTCGTGTGATTCAAACTGTACAATAATCTTTAAAGAAAAACAGTTACAAATGTATGAGAACAGCGTCTGCCTTTTTTGTGTATCGAAAGCTATAAGAAATTGTTAACCATGTTGATAACTGGAATAAGAAGACATGCCAAACAGGTAAGTTCCTCAAAGTGAAAATGTGCAGATGATGGGTGACAAGGTACTGCTCTCTCTCACACATGGGCACACATGCAATGGCATAGCAAGGTCATATGGCAGCTGAGGTCCATACATTTTTGACATCATAATGCAAAATAATTTATTAGTACACATATTAATATTTTCATATTTTATACCACACTTTTTCTAAGGAGCTCTGGGTAATGTGGATGCTTCCTCCCTCCCAAGTCTGGATAGGAAGTCAAGTCATACTAATATTTTTAGAAGCATAGAAGGCAGTCAAATATAAGCAGTCAAATATAAGACGAAACAGGTATGTTTTGAGCCTCTGCCGAAAAACCATGAAGGAGTAGTTCTCAATTCACCTGGGATGAAATTTCATAGTTGTGTCCTAACCAAGAAGCTTTACCCATCAGCAAAGATTCCATCAAGTCTCTCCCATTGCCACCCCACTCACATGTGACAAAGGCAGCACTTGTAGAAAAGCCCTTTCAGAATAGACAGGGGTCTCCAATCCCCAGCCCACAGACCAGAAGAGGCCACGGGCAAGCCTCATTGTGGCCCCTGGCAAGACTATCTGGCCCTTAGGCATGCCTTGTAATATACTCCAATACGTTCTTATGTGCAAATTTATTCAAATCTGAAATGTAAATTAGTTTTCTGGCCACCGATACAGTGTCAGAGAGATGGTGTGATCCTCCTGTCAAAACGTCTGGAGACTCCTGATCTAAGAGGGCTTCTGGGATGTATGGATGTTCTTGCAGATACTTTGGACTCAGATCAAGGAAGGACTTGTTAGAGGTTAGAACTAACACCTTGAATTGGGATTGGAAGCGAATGGGAAACAAGTGCTGCTATTGAAGCAGTGGACCAGCCGAGCCATATTAACTGGCCCCAATTACCACTCTAGCTACCATATTCTGCATCAATCTGAAGATGCTGAATTGTTTTAGAGCAGTGATTTTTAACCTTTTAAATCTTGTGGCACACAGAAAAGGCAGTAAAATTGTCAAGGCACACTATCAGTTTTTAGGTGCTTGACAAAGCATACCATGCTGTAGGAAAGGGGCTCAAATCCCCAATTCCCTTACTAAAGACCCTACTCAAAGCCCTGCAGCACACAGCACACTAGTGGTTGAAAATCACTGTTCTAGAGAGTAGACGCTGTGCTTGTTAACCAGCAGGGCAGGGTTCAAGACCTGGGTCCTACAAGACAGGGTGAACTCCCATCCTTAGCCCAGCTCCTAACAATCTAGTAGTTCAAAAGCCTGTAAACGCAAGTAGATAAATAGGTACCACATCAGTGGGAAGGTAAAACAGTATTCTATGCACCTCCAACTCCGTGACCACGGAAGTGTTTTTGGACAATGCTGACTCTAAAGGCTTAGAAAAGGGTATGAGCACTGCACCCTACAGTCAGTCACATCTAGCAGTATAACCCGCAGGGGACACCTTTACCTTTACTTACAGGTATCCCCCACTTTTTTGACAGTTCATTTTCTAACGATCCATTCTTTCAACACTTTTCAATTATACCCAGAACTCATTCACTCAACGCATGTTTCACTCTTTCAGCCTCTCTCTGCTGTTCTGAAAGCCAAAATTGCCCTCCCCCATGTTGTAACTCCTGGTCTTATCCCATTCTGGAAGGAATTAATGAGAATCCATTTGCTGTAAACTTGGTGTGGTGGCAGAAATTTGCTAGGTAAAAAAGCACTGGAACTAAAAAAGATTGGGTTCCACTTTTAACCGTTTTCACTTTTAGATGGTGCTCTGGTCCCTCGCCCGTCCAATAAGTGGGGGATGCCTGAGTTTTGGACAGTCCTACCAGTTGTGCTGTCTCTTCTTCCTTGCACCCAATTTTCCCATTTGTTTTGACTCTGGAGTTGTGTTTCATCTACCATTCATCTGAAAGGCATTTGGCCCAGCTGTGGGTTTCGGTATGTGCTGTTCTTTTTTTTCCATCATGCTTTGGACTGAGGTCTTCACTCCCAGCCGGAGGCTATGGAATGACTGATTTCGTTCATCTTGTTTGCTTGCTTCTCATTCTCTGATCTAGGCCCATCACTTTTTCTGGCTGCGTTCCTCCCATTTATGCTTGGCTTGTCCTCCCTCCGCTTATTAATGAGCTTCTGTCTTTCTCTGGTCACCTTTTCATAGCCTTTGATAGAACACAAGCTGGAATTCAACTCATTAGGGGCTGAGGGGTGGGGGTGCTAGTGGTTAGCGAGGCAGGAATAATCCCAGCCTAGTCCGCCAGGCCCCCTCCCCTGATTTCCTCACCCAGCACTGTCTTGCCTCCTTCACTCTGCCTGCAGCATAGCAACAACAACAGGCAACAAACTACAGAAACAAATATTTGGGGGTATAAAAAACATTCGGCAATAGCCAACTACACCAGGTAAGCTTGAAGGCTGCTATCTTTGCACTGAGAGGGTTGTTAAGTAGAGTGCCAGAGAAGGTGGGGCTGGTAGAGTTGTCAACTTATCTGGCTTTGGGGTAACAGAAATAAACAGGCTTGTTCACTATAAGCTGGAGTGAAAAACTTTAGGCTTCTGATTGGGGCACAAAAAGTAACTAGAGGCACAAGAGCACTGTCACCAATTTTTTTCTGGTTAGTTGACAATCCTGGAATTAGGCAGTTGGTGACCAGCATTTCATGAAGACCAATATGCTGGCAGAGGGGTCCATAAACTGCAAAAGATGCAAATCCTTCTGTTTTTTGGAAGAGGGATTTTAAAGAGCAGTATCGAAGAGGGGCTACAAGAAAGATCCCAGGGTGAGGAAATAAGCTGGGAAGAAATCTCACCTTTCCCTGGGAAGAAGCTTAACGTTATGATACGGTTAACCAGCAGGCCAAGGTTCGAGACCCGAGACCCCACAAGACAAGGATCTTCTGCTATAGGCAGGGGGTTGGACTAGATGATCCAATGGGTACCTTCCAACTCTATGATTCTAAATCCCTGAAGCCGAGAATCAGATCACCTGTTATGCAAACAGAAAATTCCAGTGTCCATCGCTGACAACTCCAAATGAAGCTGCAAAAAACTACAGAGAGTTACTACTGGTAGCCTAAAATGATACTGATTTAATCAAATAAATAAATAAGGACAGTGGAAGACAGTTTTCTATATTCCATAGACCTGGGGAATAGATCATGAAGAAGTCTGACCTTGGTCTGAAGGCATTTGCCTGAAAACATTTGCATGCCTTCCAGTGTTTCACAGGTGAAAATAGGGGACATGCTTATTGTATGTACCAAGAGCATCCTGTTTTCAGTAACCAAGGATCAAGTGATTTCCCCATACACATTGACAAAAGCTCTTTTCCACTGGCTGTCTTAAATTGATTGACTGAATAAATTTAAGAAATAACTCTAAATAAATCTTACTCTGCTGCTGGATGCTCAGGAATGATCTCACCCATGGCCCTGATCATCTTCCTATTCCGGAAGTCAGTCAGGGTACCAGTTAAATTGCTAGCTCTGGCAACATCTGTATATATTAGCTCCAGGGGGTGGACCATACTTTGCAGTCCATTGCAATTGCAGATATGAAAAGCTGTGATAAGCCTATTTCTTCATGCGACAAGAGTGTGTGTAATATTTAACTGTTGCTGTCTGGAAGTACATAGATCAGTATTTTTGGAGTAGTAATGACTTAAATGTGGCATTTTATTAACGATAAGAGGATACATTTACAGGTTCCATGCCCATGCCACCTCCATCCCAGGAATGGCGATGTGTGCAAGATAAAACATAGACATGAAGTTGGAACATGTGGGTTATCTACAATTCTGTAACAAAACAGAAAAAGGTTATGGCGCCTTGCATTTCAGAGGGTAGGAAAACATTCTCCATTTTCTGGCTGGATTTAATGAGCAAACTAAAGTGACTGGGATAATCTAGGGATCAGAGTAAGTCTAGCTATGGGAAGACAGAATAAAAACTTCATTTGTATTGTGCAATGGGATACAACTGTTGCCCATCAGAGGCAGTTAAGAATGGATAGGTCAATCCCTCAAAACAGATACATTGCCAATAGCCATCTGAAGTTATATATTTAAAAGATTTATATCCCATCTTTCTAGAACTCAATGTGGCTAATAAGTTCACAGTCCATAAAACACCATAGGATATACAACACAGGTAATAAATACAATTCCAAAGCATCCATGCTTACTCCATAAAACATCATATCAGCACATTAATTTACATATTACAATTTACATATTACATATAAAAAGCAGGCCTCCGTCAGTCTTGAAAGACTATGGTATCGTGCTCGGCGCTGCATATGCTGCATGTGAAGCACGAAAGCCTGGGTTGGATTGTTATGGTGGATAGGCTATTACCCAAGCAGCAAATCCCCCCTCTCCACACCACTGAATTAGTCCAATGGAAAGGCAGAGCCAATATGATTGGATCCAGCTGGTGTCGCAGAGCTGGGCTAAGGACAGGAGCTCACCCTGTCTTGTGGGGCCGACCCAGGTCTCGAAACCTGGCCCGCTGGTTAACAGGCACAGCGTCTTAACCGCTTGCGCCACCCACAGCCCTCATATTACATATAATTACATATAATTTCATGTTAATTTAATGTAAATTAATAAAATAAACTGATTCAATATTAAACTAAAAGGTTTATTAAAAGGTTAAACAGTAAAAGGTTTATTAAAAGTCTAGTGGAAAAAATGGGATAACTAAATTAAATGGATATTACTAAGAACAATCCTTCCCTCTCATGTCACAACACAAATTCTGACTATGCAACCACATGAGGTCATACAAAAATGAATGGCAGAGAATGTGCATTGAAATGTTTTGTTTCCTTCCAACAGGCATAAAAATTGCCCATCCAGAAGGCACCAGTGCATTCCAATGGCCATTTTCCCATCATTAATACTAGTATGTAATTCCACTGGGATATATTTCTACATGAACAACCCTAACCATTTTCACAGTACTTTACATCCAGTGCAACTGTATAGCATTAATCCCATTCCTCTCGTTATGCATGCAGCATCATTTTCTCTCTGTTCTCTTCCACCTTCTTCTCAAAGACACATTTGTAGCCCAGTAAAATCAATCAACAGTATTTATATATTGCTTTTCAACAAAAAGTTCTCAAAGTGGTTTACAAAACCGGTTTACAAAAGTGGTTTACAGAGCGGTTTACAAAACCGCTCTGATCTGCCCTGATTATACAATTTTCTCTGATTATGCAAGTTTCAGCACAGTGGTTTCCAGTTTTAGAAAGAGTTCTGCATAGCTTGAATCATGTTGAGTCGAGCGCTCTGCAACTCAACTAAAAAAATGAATCATAATTAGGGTTGCCATAAAAATTCCAACAGGGACAATCTCAATTTTGGGGGATTGTGTTCACATACTGGTAAATGGGACAGAGGGTCTCGTCCCAATTTTGTGGAAGAGAATTATGGCAGTCCTAATCATAGTGGAGGCACTTTATGAATCCACACATCTATTTACAGTATTTATATACCACTTTTCTACTAAAAAGCTCACAAAGTGGTTTACAAAGAAAATGAAAAAATTAATGGTTAATGAGTTACACATGTGACTCACAGGTCGTGGAGTCAACAAAAATGTTCATTTTCATGACTCAAATCCTAGTCATTTGAGTCAAGTTCACATCACTGGTGGTTTCCTTCCACAGTATCTTTTGGAGTACCTAGGGAGGGTGTCTGCCTAATGTGTAGGATGGTACAAAACCTTTTGTGTTAACGATTAAACCAAGACAGAAGCACCAAAAATGAAGGCATTCCAGAACTAGTGAAGAATTGACTGCATGGCCATTTCAACCCTGGGTCTAATAAATGGGTGTTGTACTTTTGTGTGATCATGACTGGCAGTTGTGCATTTGGACCTGATTCCCTTCTCCTTCATGAACTTTTAAAAGTGGCAGTCCAGAGACTGGGGGCAGAGTCAACATCATAAATGTTCTCTTGTCCCCTTACACTGTTTGCTTTTCCTGAAGCCATAAAGTCATAAATGGA
The DNA here is from genome assembly GCA_030015325.1 of Cryptoblepharus egeriae. Classification (NCBI taxonomy): domain Eukaryota; kingdom Metazoa; phylum Chordata; class Lepidosauria; order Squamata; family Scincidae; genus Cryptoblepharus; species Cryptoblepharus egeriae. Next base: position 60,106,915 of record JAREYC010000001.1, on the reverse strand, counting down.
GGAAACAGCTGGTTAATATTTGAATAAAGTGCTGGGAATATTGAGCAGATCATGAAGAATAGCCCTGCCTCGTTCTTCAAACCAAGATGCTTCAAGGATACTACTCCATGGCGTCTTCCTAAATGTAGGCCTAGCAAGCCATCCACCAAGACTGCCAGTTCTCATATGGCTTTCATTGCCTTCAAGCTTCTGACATGCCAGTTCTGCACATATGCAAACATATGCAACAGTCAGGCAAGACGTTACTTTGCGCCACATTAAGGCAATGCAACTGCATATAATAACATATGCAAGTGAAGGCAATTTTAATAGGAAGATAAGAATCACTTTAATACTAAAAAAATTCTAGATTACAGGCAAACACAGTATGGGCTAGACAGCAAACATGGGTTATGCAAAACATTATTTACGCATTGCAAGATAACGGGAGAAATGTCATATAGTAACTCAGAGACCCAATAAGCAATTAATCTGCTCCAAGATTTATCAGGTTCATAACCCACCTCATCCACAATCTCACCAGAGATCTCTAAAGTGAGGAACGCTCCCTCAGTACAGAGCTTCAGGCGGAGCCTTAAAAACTTTTATTTTAAAAAAGCTTTTTAAATGGGGCAGAGGTGGGGGGACGGTTGTTTTATTGTTTTACTGTTTTTAACATGTGTTTTTAGCCTGCATGTTTTTATTCAATTTAATTGTATTTTAATTATATTTTAATGGTGTTTTAATATTTATTTATGATCTATTTTAATGATGTTTTACTCCCTGATGTTAGCCGCCTTGAGCTCCCTCTTGCAGGGGAGGAAAGGCAGGATACAAACAAACAAACAAACAAACAAACAAACATATATATATATATATATATATATATATATATATATATATATATATATATATATATATATATATATATATATATAGGGGTTATGGTTTTAGTCCTTTTCTATCAAGACTGTCTTCCATCATCATCATCATCATCGTTGTAGTCGTCCCATGTAAACTGCCTCTCCTCATCCACCATTCCCATTGCCACCATCCTTTCAGGAGAATAAAGATAATGGGGCAGGGGATTTGTACCCAACATACATAACAGGAGTCAAATCAGATCCTCCAGACTGTTTGCAAATGTGTGTGATTACTGCATTAGGAGGGGCATCAGATAAGTATTCCTCTGCTAAGGAACTTATTTCAGAAAAGAGTTAAACTCTTCTTCCCATGCATAAAATCTTCAAAGCAGCCACTGAAGCTGCTAATTAGCAAAACAAAAACTGCAGGAGATCTTAATTATGGATCTCCTCCATCACCTCTGGTTAGGTCTGCAGAGAGTTGAAATGCTTCAAGTTGAAATTGCTGAACTGGTGGCATGGGGAGGCCCTGAGTGCCAATTGCTTTTGCACGCCACGTTTTCCCAGTACACGTGAGTGTACTGCAAACTGAGAAACCCATGTCTAAGTCATCTGATGGGCCACTGTGAGATACAGGAAGCTGGAATAGATGGGTTTTGACCTGAACTAGCAAGGCTCTTGTTATGATCATCATATCAGCACACAAAACAGAAGCATTGCGAGTCCCTTCAATTCTCTGTAATTTACCACAGCAAACAAAACACCAACTTCCTCTCCTTCTTCTTCTTCTGGGGAGTCTTATCGAGCAAATCTGTCATTGCTTGATCCCCACAGGAAGCTGATTGAAGTGGTGAACCTTGAGGCACAGGAGCTGGCTGTACCACTTAAAACTTGAAAGTGGAGAGAGAAAAATTTAACCCTGCAATTAGCCACAACCAAATTGGTGCAGTGCAGTGCAGTGCAGTCAAACTGATTTCACAGCTGGGATGAAGTTAATGTTTGTGGTGCCTGCTTTTGGCTAGAAGTGATATCATTAAGCAGGAAGTGAGGCCATGATGGCCAGAAACAAGTGCTTTGTTCTAACCTAAAAACTCATTAATTGCAAATGTCAGAAGAGAAAATGTGCAAATCTTGTTCGTATTATCAAGATAGGAGAGTCAAATTATCAAGATGGGAGAGTTCAGTGATAACATGTGCAGATAAATTGCTTTGGGGAGGCCGTATTGGCACTCAGGCCAATATATGGTGTATATCAATCCTGACCTACCTAGGTCACTCCTGACCGAGAGAGAGAGAGAGAGAGAGAGATTCTAGCAGCTTGCTTCCAACTGTAATAGTTTTGCGCTTGCTGGGAGGGTTTTTGTTGTTACAACAATAGGGAGATCATGGAGCAGAGTTCAGCTGTTATAAAATAATGAAACCTAAAGCCAATGATGCGGAAGCAACTGGGCTTTGAGAACAACATGGACTATCTCCAGTTACAGCATGGTGGAATGTGGGGTCCAGGAAGGATTGTAGGTCATGGTCTAGTAAAGCAGGCTGTGTTCTGGGACAAGCTGCTCAGAGCATCAAAATGAGACACAGGTCTGCTATAGTTCATCCTCTATCAGCCTCTGCTCAGCTATGGTGTCTGCATGCAAAAAAGGACTTGGAGTGGGGGTGGGGGGAAGGGATTTCAGCAGATACAGATTTTTTTTCGCTCTTCCATCTACCACAATGTTCTCCCCTTATATGCCACTTTCAGAGGCACAGATCCCTTGCCCTCTTCCATTATCAGACTGCACACTGCATGGCACTCCTGTGATTTGTGCAACCCATCCCACATGTGACAATGTAACATATATCAGATAAATCCTGTGCCGATTTCATGCAGTTTCATTATTGTGTAGCACATGATTGTATGCTCTGGACATTGATCTTCCAGCCTAATTGCAAATGTGTGCAATTACTGCATGGGGAAGGGCATTGGATAGATATTCCTCTGCCAAGGAACTTGCTTTATAGAGGTTTTGCTGACAAGAGCTCTGCTACTGTACAGACTCACCTTAGGCTCTCACTTTCATTGAGGTTGCTGGTTATATGCCATTTCCTCCTGCTTTAACACAACCTCTCATCCTGGCAGCACACTGTAAATAGGCAAAAGGAGTAAGTGGAAGAAATGAGTTGTACTAGGCTCAGAATGAGTTTTGCTAGCTCAACACTGGAGATAAGAGAAAGATAAACTCATCATAAAAAGGGAACTACAGAGTAACATATATAAGGCCTTCAGCCCTTCATGATGTCACAGAATGTTGTAAAAAATATGGCTAAAATCAGTGGTGGGCTCCAGCAGGTTCGCACCTACTCTATAGAACCAGTTCTTAACAAGAGATAGGACATATAAAGTTTAAAAATAGCCATTTAAAAGTGGCTGCCAGATGGGCAGAGAACCGGTTCTTAAATTTTTTGAAGCCCATCACTGGTTAAAATCTTACAATGACTCTTGTGCATCAAGCAGAGACAGCAAAGCAAGATACCCTTCCCAAAAATGTTAGGGCTGAACATCAAAAGCATATCTGAATTATGTAAGAATTTAGTCAATGGTTTTTTTTTAACTCTTTTGGGAATGGCATAATCCCAACTGAAACCACAATGGTCTGGGTGGACATATTAAACCCTCCACCCCAATGCATCCCACAGGAACTTGATAAAACATCTGCATATACTTATGAGTAGATGCATATACATCATATACATCTGCATATACTTATGCGTAGAGCTTTGGCTCTATAAAAGGCCTTGCAAAGGGGAACACAAGGCCACCAGTATGGTCCCAATCTGATGAGACCCAATCTCTGTCCCAAGGCACTGACAGTAGTAAAAAAGGATAAAAAGGAGGTTTGAGCAGCAGGTAAAGTAAAACTTTAAATAAGGTAAAGCTATCTGGTCCCAATAGAACAGTGATTTTCAATTTTTCATCTTAGAGCACATGGAGAAGACACTACAATTGTACACTATCAGCTTTTTGAAAATTGACATGGCACACCATTCTGTGGATGAAGGGCTCACATACTTCAATTTCATACCCCATTCATACTAATGAATGACCTTCCCCAAACTCTCGAGACATACCTGCGGACCACTCATGGTACACAGTGGACTTCTTGCTGCAACACAACAACCTAGAGCAGTGGTTCTCAATCTTCCTAATGCCATGACCACTTTGTAAGTTCCTCATGTTGTGGGGACCCCCAAACATAAAATTATTTTTGTTGCTACTTTATAACTGTAATTTTGCTACTGTTATGAATCGTAATGTAAATATCCGATATGCAGGATGTATTTTCATTGTTACAAATGAAATGTGTGTTCTATGCACACAATGAACACAATGGGATTTATTTCAGAGTAGACATGCATAGGATTGGACTCTGAGGCTGTCAGTCAGCCCCAGTGTGCGTGCAGCTACAGCCAGAGGTCTGGCAAGCCTGACCTGGCCCCCTGCACCAGGGGTCTTTAGGCGACCCCCAGAAAAGCTCTAGGCGACCCTCAAAGGGGTCCCGACCCCCACTTTGAGAAACACTGACCTAGAGTCTTATAACACCTTAAATGACTACAAGCAGTCATGAAACCTTCTGCTGAAACAAATGTATAGTCTTGTATCTATGTTTAAAACTTTAAAAATACATAATTTAATGCGTAAATTTATTTAATACAAAAAATTTATTTATTTATTGCTGGGTTTATATCCCACCTTTCTCTACAGAAGCAGACTCAAGGTGGCTAACAACACAAATAAAACCTATAAACAGTCAGTACGTATTTGGAAACATTTTAAAAACATCCCAACACCCTGAAAACAACAAAAAACAAAACACCAGCTTTCGCGTTAGTTAAAACTATATACAATACTACATTTTTATAAAATAGAGTTATGTAATAAATAATTAATACATAATTTAAAAGTTATCTATTTATGTATTATGTATTTAGTATTAAATGTATTAGTCATATATACATTTGTAGTCTGAAACAAATGTATTAGTGAACAGAATGGGACTGACTTCTTGAGTAGATATGCTAGGAATATGTTCAAATTTTGTTTTCAGTGGCTTTCTAGATATATTGTACCCACTGAATGCCAGATTCATTTTGTTAAGACCCAGAAATCATGCACATAACTAACATCATAAGACAACTCATTCAAGTCTAATGTGTTACGCTCATAATTGTTTTGTGGGTCTTCCAACTTAAAGTCAGGCACTCTGTACTTTCTGTTAATGATCCAATAATTCACCAATCATCTTAACACCATGTGGTTTTAGTGCATGTTCGTGGTTTCTGTTCATCCATGTTTCTTTGTCATGAGTCTTGTAAAAGCAAACAAATAAAAAGTTTTTTTTTAATAAAGTGTGATAGAAAATCAGGGCATCAGATAGAAGACCAACTTTGAATTTTTTAACTGGACACATTGGCTTTCCAGCTACAGATCATTTTTTGGTAGTTCCAGGATTGGAGAGTGCTCAAATATGTGAACTTCCAAATGGTACAGTTCAGCAAAGGGTGTGCTGATGTATTATGCTACTTGTGTAGATAGGATATGAAGAAGAAATGGAGGTAGATGATATCCCTAGAACAGTTCTTGCAAAAAATAAAAAATAAAAATAACACCCACACACCACCACCACCACAAAAAACAACAATAACACTCCAAATGTATTATTGAGGTAGATGAAATCAGACAGCTGATTACAATGGATATGAGACAAGCAAATGCACTACAGAAAGGTATTGACAGAGCCACAAGATTGCACATGCATGTTGTGGGGCATGCCCAAATTTCTGCAAGCAATTGCACTTGCTATTCTACAGTTGAAATTCACTGCATTTGTACTGTATTAGTTCAGCTTTTGTGGGAAGATGTTCCAGTGATTGGATGCTGGAGGCAGAGACAGAAATGAATTTACACCAGAATTTAGACTGAAATGTTCCACCACCATAGCCAGCTATGTTGCTTCAGGGACAGGTCTGAAAACACACATGATTCTACTACTGCTGAAGCAAAGTGGATCTGGAGCCATACTGGTCCATAGCCCTCAACTCTCCAACAGTGGAGACGTTCCAGGAGTGCACAAGCTTGTTTGGTTTCCTGTTGAGAAGGCAGTACTGCAGAACTATGGAGTTTTGTGGTAACATTTGCCTTATGTACACATATAGAGATAGTACTTAAATAGAGGCAAACTGCATGCACTTCTATCAGGCAGCAGATTCACTGTCAGATATTAAATCCCCAGAGCAGTGATTTTCAACCTTTTTCATCTCACGGCACACTAACAAGGGCACTGAAATTGTCAAGGCACATCACCAGTTGTTTTTACCATTGACAAGGCACACCAGGCTGTTCAAATCCCCCAGTTTTCTTATTAATGAATGTCAATCCCTAAATCCCCATGGCACTCCTGAGGACTATTTGTCGCACACCATTGTGCCATGGTACACTGTTTGAAAATCACTGCCCTAGAGATACTTGAACCCACAAAGTGCCTTTAACTGAATTCATGAAGCCGATATGGCATTGTGGATAAAGGACTGTGATTACAACAGGGAGATCCAGGTTCAGCACCCTTCACCACTTTAGCCCACTGAGGCAAATACAAATACAAGATTTATATAACCTTATCCAGGCAAATACAAATACACAGAGTATTTGTATAGACTGAAGCTCTCCAGGATTTCAGGCGATGGTATTTTCCAGCCTAACTGGCTGAGGCTTAAGAAACGGGAACCTTCTTTGTGTCAACGTGCGCTCTGCCACTCAGCTCCGACCCCTCCATATTGTACTCCTTCTTGCCCAGGAGTCAATAAATTTTTTTAGTCTGGTGGTCTGGGACTGATAAAAAGAGGGAAAGGTATACAATATGAGGCAGGCGGGCTGCATGGTGTACCACAGGTATCACACCTGCATGGTGTACCACAGGTTGTACACACCTGTCCCGCACATTCAGTGTGTGTGAGCTTTGTCCTGCCCAAGGACATAACTTGGGTACACAAACACACGAGAAAGAGAGAAAGAGAGAGAGAGAGAGAGAGAGAGCTGGATTGCAAGAATGATGTGCCAGTGCATGTGCTAAGGGACCTTGGCCCATACTATGGCTCTTCCCTTTCCAGATACTTTTGCCCTTATATGGCAAAGGCAGGTGCCAGCGGCATCCAGTGCAGAAGGAAGGAAGGAACAAAGGTCACCCCGGTGCTTGCTCTCTTCAGGTACAATTTGTCTCCAAGGTGCTGTGAAGGAGCCACCAAGCACACACGACCATTAAGGTAAGCAGTCGATTCTGGGGCTTTTGAGAACTTGCTCCTGAAACTGGGAAGATGGGGAAAGATGTCCTCACAGAAACAGCCCACATGTGTCCTAACCTTAGGCCAATGGTACTCAAAGTGGAGGTCAGGACCCACTTGCGGGGAGGTTACAACTTTGGGTCAGGTGGGTCACGAGCAGGTGTGATCTGCCATCTTAGAATTTGGCACTGGGCCTTCCTGGGAGTAAGTCTCATTGAACACAGTGGGATTTACTTCCGAGTAGACATGGAGAAGCTATGGCATCACAGTGATGTCATATCCCAGTAAGTTTGACAGGGTGTCCCCGACAGATTTTTATGTTTTAAAGGGGATCCTGGGATGAAATGCCCGAGAACCACTGCCCTAGACTGAACACCAGTCTCATTTTCTCTGCACAGTCCCTTCTCTCTCTCTCTCTCTCTCTCTCTCTCTGTGTGTGTGTGTGTGTGTGTGTGAGAGAGAGAGAGAGAGAGAGAGAGAGAGAGAGAGAGAGAGAATACATGTGTGCAATACTCTGGAAGTTATTTCAGAGTAAGCTGAAGTTCTGGACCTTTATAAATATGGTAAAGGCAGAATCTGGGATCTCAGACTGAAGCTGCTTGAAAATGTATTTGAGCTGTCGATGTGTCCAGCTTCAACTTTCTTGAATTCCTACTTGATTTCTTTACTGTCTGGGCTCACATGGGGTAGGCATGTGTTCCTAAGCCAGATGAGAGCTGAGTCTACCTGCTTGGCCTAGTCAACTCTTGACCTTGCTTGCTCAGCAAAAGCTGCTGACTTAGCACTCATACTGTACCATTAAGCGAGAGGAACCAGCAAAGGATTTCTGAGAGAGCAAGGAGGGGAAACACACTGAAGTGAGAAGCCCTGGATAATACAGAGCCATTAAAGTGGAGATATGTCAAAGGGTAATCCAGACTGTGGAGGCTATCAAGATCAGGAGTGGTCAAATGGTATTCCAGAAAGAATTCCAGGGAAAGAGCAGGCAGGACTGTGGCCAAAATGAGTCAACAGAGAATCAGAAGGATCATTGAGAAGCAATAGATTTTCCTGTTCCCCTTTACCTGATATGACATGGGTGGCCATAAGAAAGTTACACCTGCACCAGATCTTGTTGCCCTATTGCTTCTCACTAAGTTTTTAGTGCCGTGTCAGATGTTTCAAGTTCACTAGGACAGAGCTGTAAGTGTATTAATGCAGTGATGGGATTCAAAGAAATTAACAACTGGTTCTATGCCCATCTGGCAGCCACTTTTAAATGGCTATTTTAAAACTTTATATGTCCTATCTCTCGTTTTCAACCGGTTCTATAGAGTAGGTGGAGGCCACCACTGTATTAACGTTATATTGCAAAAAAATCATTCGTATTTATGGATATGTACGGCATGTCCTTCTGGATGACCTGTCTATATTGAGGAACAGAGGAACAGCGAATATGGACTATCAGTGCCCTCATGTTAAAACAATGGAAGGCTAAGTACCTTCCCATAATAACTTACTGGATTAAGAAGCTTTGAATATTATCAATGTTTCAGTGAATGCCAGGTTGATGACAAATACTAATGGATATATTTGTGGGGTGCATCTATCTATCTATCTATCTATCTATCTATCTATCTATCTATCTATCTATCTATCTATCTATCTGTCTGTCTGTCTGTCTGTCTGTCTGTCTATATCTATAAATGTACTTGTATATGTGCATGTGTATCTATCACATACACATATACAAGCACACACATGTGTGTGTATATATATATGTGTGTGTGTTTGTGAGTGTGTGTGTATATATGCAAGTGGGGTGCATATATACAGAGTGATTGAAAAGTAACTCCCTATATTGTAATTTAAAATAGGGAGTTATTTTTCAATCACCCTGTATTACACATACATATAATTTCCTTCTTTTTCATTTTTCTCTATTTTTTCTTTTTCACTAATAAAGAGGGGTATTGTTTTAATGTTCTTGTCTAGTTAAATTCTTTTCTGAATGTTCTTTCACTATCCTCTCATTGTATCCCCAACATCTTGCCCTGACGCACAGGTGTTTGACTGATGCAGAGTTTTTCAAAGCCCCTTCGATAGAGGACTTGCCTTGCATTTTTGATCATAGACATGGTTTGCTTGTGGGGTCTATCAGGCACATAGGCATCTTATTGTTATTTCCATATGAGTGTGAGCTGTGAAAGTTGGAAGCAGAAAACAATTCTATAGCTAGCACAGGGCTACATATATACATGTCACAGAAAGGGGCTTTTAACTGGGGCATTTCCCAACTAATGTATATCAGTCAGCAAGTACAGTATATGGTTTGGTGTGTGCCCACCATGCATACACCACACTACATCGGCAGCTGGTGAAGGTGTTGCAGTGCAACATGCTGTTGCTTTGCATAGCTTCAAACTGACAGCTGAGTGAGGAATGGATGGATAAGCCATAGAGTTGCTCAGTGTTCAGTGAACTCTCCTATTCTTGCAGTCTGGGTGTTCTGCCTTTGTCCAGTGAAAGATACAAAGCCTGCTAGTGTCAGCAAAATGTACTTTTATCTGTGCTTGCATACAACAAAACTTGATAACTGATGCAGTTTTGCCCGTCTGTTGAATTTAGTACACGTGCAGTTGAGATGATGATGATATCATGACGTATCATGAGCTGAAAGGAACTGTTCTGATGGTTCTGAAGGCCTAATTATGTTTAGCTTGTCTAATATTGTTTATCACAAGAGGCATCCATGGTGTCCTGGTAGATGCAAAAGAGGATAAGCATCCCAAAATATAGGACATGACAAAAACAAAAAGCTAAAAACACTTATATATAAATTTAATGGGATTAATTTCAATACTCTCTTAATTACTATGAAATTTGAAATTATATTATGTGTAATATATTAATTACAAGAAGGCTATGTGCTGCCTGTTCATAGGGAAAAGGAGGACATTTAAGTTCTTTTATAAAAGAGAACATATTCTGGAAAAAAAGAGGATATCTGGTCACCCAGTTCCTAAGGCAAGGCGATAAGAAGCATTTCAGGACTTTTCCTTTCAGCGCACATTTGATCTTAACAAATACAAATAATAAAATATTTGGCATTTCTTATCATGGCAATGAAGGAACTTCAAGGGTGAGGAAGTTGGCTAGATCTCTCTTACAAAGGGGATTTGGTTGGTATGTATTGCTTATAATAAAGTTTTAATATTAACTACAGTACTTTTTCCACCCCCAGTGCCAGATCTCCCCACAAAGGGTTGACTGCCATAATGGAACTTGATGCCAAAGTCACCAAGACTCTGAACAAAACCACACCTGGACTCCAGATATGGAGAATTGAGGTAGGTGTTGAGGAGCACTTCCATGTCCCCTTCTTCTTAGCATGACACTTCTGAGATCTCCTGACTTGTTCTTTTGAAGGAAGAGGGGCTGCAGGAACCAGTCTGGCTTACTAACTCAATGGTGCAGGGTTCATACATAACCTCCACTTCCATTGCCACTGAACTGGTAGCGCGGAGGTGTCTCCAGCTACAAGAAAGGCGATACATCTTGGTGGATGATGGTTCTGGAATGGAGATTCAGATTGAATAGAAGGGGGGCTTTGAAATATTAATAGGAGGATATATTTGGAGAACTAGTGTCGAGTGAAAACAGTACTGGATAAAGAAAGCAGCAATGGGTTGAGGATTGTGTTGTGTTCACAGTATAATGGATATAGTGGTATACAGTGGTAACTTGGATAGTGAGTAACCTGGATTACAAGCAATGTCTTGCAATACAAGCAGGGCTGGAGATGGACTGCCTCATCACTCGTACAGTGAGACATCCTAGCATCCCAGGGTTGCAGAATGAATTGCCTGAGGTTCCATTATTTCTTATGTGAACATTCACTTTGATATACAAGCATTTTGGATTACAAACATGTTTCTGGAATGGATTATGCTCATAAACTACTACTACTACTACATGTACTACTACATAAACTACTACTATTACATAAACTACTACATGTACTACTTCTCTCCAGCAACACAGGATGCTGAGTGCTTTGGACTTTCCAAGTGCCTTGGAAGAAGGAAATCAGAACATATCTTAAAAATAGAGATGCAGGATTTTTATTTATAATGAAAGGTTGCTAGAGTGAGAGGTAATCTGCATTGATTAAACTCATTTTTGTCCTGTTCCAGAACATGGAGATGGTGCCTGTGCCGTCCAAATCGTATGGGAATTTCTATGAAGGCGATGCTTATGTCCTTCTCTCGGTAAAAAGGAGCTAAAAATGGTGATGGTTTGGTATTATTAAGGTTGATGAGCCAAGGCAAGTAGAAAAAGAAATATTGGCAGGAAAAAGCAAGATAAGATACCCTGTTGGTCTCAAGTAAAGTGGGTGATGGAATATATGTGGCACAGGTGAAGGAGATGAGAAATGTCCTGCTAAATTAGAACAGTAATACATCTGGTCCATTATCCTGTTTCCTGTGGTGGTCAACTGGGTGCTTCTGGGAATTCTACAAAGAAAGCAGGAAGGCAATAGTCTTGTGCTGTCTCCTGACACTGTTGCTCCCCAGCTACTGATATCCCATGCCATACTGTCTCTGAACCTGGAAGTAGCTTGTAGTCCTCATACTAGATAGTTGTTGAGAAATACTTCTGTCCTATCTTTCTCTCTGGCCCAGAGCATGCAACAAAACTGATAGAGCACACACAGCATGCTATGGGCTGGAGGAGGGCACGGAAACAGAAATAGAGCATAGATAGTTCAGGAGAGGTGAGTAATAAACTTTTTTTTTTAACTTAAATCTCCTTGGGTCACCTGATCATCAGGAGGCCTCCTTAGACTTACTCTTTTGCCAGCAATTTGCCTTGCCCTGAACCTATCTTGGCTAGCTCCCCATCTGATAACTTCCCCAATCCACCTCCATCCCCACCATAACTATTTTACCGAAGATCTGTGCTTTAGCCAAAGTTCAGTGGGCTACTGCCATCTGGGCAAGGCCTCAAGGAATTTACACTGGCAGTTGTGACCTGCCAAGCAAAGAATCATCTTTTGTATCATCAGCCTGGACTTAACAGTGGCAAATCATGAGATCATGATAAGGCCTGGGTAAGGTTGGGCTGTAACTGTGCGATCATATGCATGTCTATTAAGAACATCTCATTGAATTCAATGGGACTTACTCCCAGAAAAGTGTGCAGAACAGTTTTCTCAACTACTTTTTGAAATGAATGTAACTCCATTCATTTTTGCTTTTTAGTTTTTTAGCTATAACTTTTGATAAGAAGGAGATATTTCAAAGTTGGATACTGCTGGAAAATACACATCTAACAGTATATGACTTGATGGGGTTATTTTGAATGATTGTAGAGACTTTAGCAATTTTTGTGATTTTTGTCAACCCCAAAACGGCAACTTCTTGAAGGTGGTACCCAGGACCCAGTCCCTCCAGGGATGCCACTGGATCTGAGTAAATGTATTATTCCAAGGTGATGGCGGTTATATATATAAACTTGCATTATACTAATGGACATTTAGTTCTGCATTGTCTGCACCAAGTAGCAGGAGCTCTAGAAGTTTTCAGGCAGGATCTTGGTAATGCTAGGGACTGAACTGTGCAAGACATGGACGCTGCCACAGCCCCAAAACATAGAAGAATGATTATGAGCAAGGCTGCTTTTGTGAGTGAATCAGAATGGTCAGCCTTTCTGGTACTGACTGAGCACAGCAGACAAAGATACCTCTAGGACTTCTGAGGAGTGTACATGTGCCTAATTTGCTATATGGCTTCTTTTCCCAACATAGACACATAAAACTGGAAATAACTTCTCCTATGATATCCACTACTGGCTGGGAACAGCGTCATCTCAGGACGAGCAGGGTGCTGCTGCCATCTACACTACTCAGATGGATGACTACCTGGGTGGGGTAGCAATACAACACCGTGAGGTCCAAGGCAATGAGAGTGAGACCTTCCGTGGCTACTTCAAGCAAGGACTCATGTGCGTAAGATTCCTTGTTTCCCTCTGGTGGCTGAGCAGGGCAATTACTATTTCTCATGAGGGAATGAAAACCTATGGTAGTTGGGTGACATGAATGGATGAAACCATTAGTGAACAAATTTTTTTAAAACTTGATATTTTTGAATAATAGGAATCCTCTGCAGGTTGCCCTGCTAGTCGTGACCAAATCTAAGGGTGTCCATAAAAATTCCATAAAATCCAGAGGTTACACTCAAATAAATTATGACAGTCTAAATCAGGGCTGTCCAACCTTTCAACTTGAGGGCTTCAGGACGTTTAACAGTTGTATAGAGGAGGGAATTTCAGCAGGTGAAGCTTCTCATCACACAGATCACAAGCTACACCTCCAGAAATTTCCTCTTTTTCAGTATTGTTAAAGGTTCAGGAGCCCTCAAGTTGAAAGGTTGGACAGCTCTGATCTAAATAATTTATCTGATATTGATGTTGTGGTATCTGTTGTGTACCATTTATGTAGCATGAGGTGTCTTGTGCCATGGGCGCATACACACTGTTGGGCAAAATTGCACTCACCTAGCTAGCACCCCACCCCCACCCCAGCACCCTTCTATGCCAGCTGGAGAACACTCCCTGGTTGGCTCAGACTGGCACGCGTGTGGTTCCAGCTGAGCCACGCATGCGCACTTCTGCGCCAGCTGAAGAATGTTTGGAAGGGCACGTATGCAACTCAGCTGTTGAAGAAACCCTCTCTGGCTGGCTGTGAAAGGTGTGTGTGTGACTGCTGATGAGCCATATATGCGCTTCTCACAGCTGGCTAGAGAGTTTCTCTGGCTGGCTGTGACGAGTCCATGTGCATGATGACATGATGACTTTATGTCATGTGTGACATGAACATGCAGTGCCATCTGTATGCCCCTGTGTGGTTTGCTTTTTTCTGAGGTCAAAATGAAAGTTTCAGTAGTTTTTGAACTATTATTTTTGACAAAAAGCAGTATGAGAGCAGGGAGAAATGAATAAGTGATATGCACTAAGAAACATTACTTGGACTTGTAAGAGAGACCAGGAGTCATGCAAGCCACAGATTTCATCCCTTGACCATTGGCACCATTTACAGATGCTACCTGCTTGCTTTTGGATCTGTCTTCACAACACATGGACTAAGAGCTTGTTTTAAATTTTTTTAAAAAAATAAAATATTTTTATTTAAAAATTTAAGTGGAGTGGGGAGATAGCAATGTGTCTTTTCCAAACTCTCCCCTGAGTGAGTTTTGTTTTGTTGCCTATGAACTGCAGGACATGCTGGGGAAAAGTAAACCCTATTCAGGAAAACATGAATTTGGAGCTGCTGCCTTCTCTGATCTTGCTCTTCCTTCTTCCACAGCTACAAGAAGGGTGGTGTGGCATCAGGCATGAAGCATGTGGAGACCAACACATATAATGTACAACGCCTGCTGCATATCAAAGGCAAGAAGAATGTGGTGGCTGGAGAAGTAAGTTGAAAAAAGAAGAATAATGTGAAAACAAGAGTAATGATCATTCTTGGTTCAAATAGTTTGGTTAGGGTTGGGATTTTTAAGATGCATTTAACAATCCAATTGTAAGGCATGCCATGAAATTCCTGGTCAAATCCCATGCAATGAAGGCATAGCCAGACCTTCCACAAACCACACATTTTTGGAGAATCATTTTCTTGTTGCATTGGTGTAAGATGCACTTTTTTGTTGTGCGTCTGTCTCTGGCAAAGTCCTCCACAGGGAGTGTCCAGATGTCCTCTGGTATATAAAAGCAATAAAATTGCTTGTTTTATTGCTCAGCATGTTTTTTTCTGAACAGGTGGAGATGAGCTGGAGTAGTTTCAACCTTGGAGATGTATTCCTGCTGGATCTGGGAAAGCTCATTGTCCAATGGAATGGACCTGAGAGCAACCGTATGGAACGACTTAAGGTGCAAAGACCCACAATGCTGTGGGTGGTGGAAATGAGGAAGCTGGGTTAACATAGCAGAATGCTGGTAAAGTTCATGTTTAAGAGAACAAGAGTTTTGTTCACATGCTTTCCATAAAGGAGAAACCGGTGACATTGAAAATCTATAAAATAGCCAAACATAATATAAATCTAATATGAATTGATATTGTGTCCTTCTACACAGTGGACTCAGGGCAGCTAACAAAGGTTAAAAACACTCTCTCTCTCTCCCTCTCTCTGATTGTGACCTGTTCTTCACAGGGGATGAATCTAGCGAAGGATATCCGTGACCGGGAGCGTGGGGGTCGAGCGCAGGTGGGTGTGGTGGATGGTGAGGATGAAGCTGCTTCTCCTATGCTGATGAAGATTCTGACCTATGTTTTGGGAGAGAAGCCTGAAATCCAGCAAGCAATTCCAGACGCAGTTGTAGACCAGAAACTGAAATCTGCTCTAAAGTTGTACCGGTGAGTGAGTGCTTGATTTATCCTGGTGACAAGCACTGGAAAGGAAAGACAAGGATGCAAATGCAGGCGGAAGGGGCAGATAGTCCTGCTGAAAGGAGGAATAGGGAGCTTTGCTGGGAACTTCTCATGCTGAACAAATTCATCCTGGTGGTGGAGAAAATTTTGTGTAAAACATTTCACAAATTTACTCTGTTGTCAGAATAAAAGCACAATCCTTACCATGTCTACTCAAATGTATGCCCCATTATGTTCAGTGGGTCTTACTTCCAGGAAAGTGAGTTTAGGATTGCAGCCTAAGTGATACATAAAAGAACATGTGCATTGGTTTCCTTGGGTTGTATTTTCAGTAGACATAGAATAGTTTTATTATTTTTTATTATTTTAATTTTTATTTATTAAGTCTACCGAACACAAATGAAAACAAACATAGAATTCTAAAATTACATATGTATGATAAAATAAAATCTATACATGACCAAACTTATCTACACAACACATGGCTTCCATCCTTTTGGTGTAAGTTGGTGGGCATCTTTCTTTCCAGTTCATTAATATGTCTTTTTGCAGTTGTGTAGGGATAGAGAGTTCATTTCTGGGGTGTAAGCCTCCACACAGTAGATTAATAATTGAGAATTACATACAGATCAGTAAAACTCAAAGGCTGCTTTACCATAATCCTAATTGTATTAATGATTTCTTCTCAAAAGCCTACAATGACTGGACATGACCACACTACAACATACATATAAATAAAGCATTCAAAGTCAGACATTGCCAGCATCTGAAATCATTGCTTATTCCTTTTAAATATATCGTATGTGGGGTCCAATATACATGGAAAATATTTTTTGCTATATTAAGCATAATCTAATTCCATAAATATTAAGGATATATTCTTAAATACCAGAATGACAGAGGACTGTAATGACAGAAGGCAATTTGTGGGGAGGTGAAAAAATTACATACCAGTATTTAGATATAATATTATTATCCCTTAATTTTGTTTTTTGTTACAATATTGTATATTCGTGTACAAATATCGTATATTTAAAAATGAGGGGTAAAGGTAGAATTGTGGACAAAAGGAAAAAAATGCAGAAAAAACTTCAGAGGAAACAAAATCTGCCAATATAGTCTTTTGACCTTCTGGTGTTTGGGCAGAGGACACTGCTGGCCACTGGCAAACATTTCCCTGCAATGATGAAGGCAAGGCGTCTTCTGTTTTTTGGCTGTCCTACTCCACTTCTGTGGGTGAGATGCTGAAGTCCTGCTTCAAACATTTCATAAGGAAAGAAGAAGGCTGACTCCATTGTGCTAGTTCTTTCCCCACTATGAAACAAATGTAACTGGTTCATTGGAAGAAGAATTTGTTGCTTGTGCTGAATATGCCTTGTGTCATCTGATCATTAGTATGACTCACAAATGCTTCTTTGACTTCACCTCCCAAACAAATCCAGTGTCTTCGTTGGGCTCTCTGTTACCATCTTCTTCTGTGTCTCCTGTTCACAGTGTCTCTGATGTAGAAGGGAACCTACTTATCCAGGAAGTTGCCATCCAACCTCTTACTCAGGACCTTCTGAAGCATGAGGCAAGTGGCTTCCTTGTGAACTTGGCTGCTCCATGATAAGCCAGGGTAGTATTATCATGGTATACAAATTTTGTTGTTGTTTAGTCATTCAGTCATGTCCGACTCATCGTGACCCCATGGACTGCAGCATGACAGGCCACCCTGTCCTCACTAGCTTCCAGAGTTTATCCAAATACACATCCGTTGCCTTGTTGACACTATCTAACCATCTCTTTCTCTGTCGTCCCCTTCTCCTTTGCCATTGTTTTTTCCCAGCATCAGAGTCTTTTCTGAAGAGTCCTTCTCATTCTTTGGCCAAAGTATTTGAGCTTCTGGTTTAGTATCTGTCCTTCCAGTGGTTGATTTCCTGTAGATTTGACTGATTTGATCTCCTTGCAGTCCAAAGGAATCTCAAGAGTCTTCTCAAGCACCATAATTCAAAGACTTCTATTCTTTGGCGGTCAGCCTTCCTTATGGTCCAGCTCTCGCAGCCATACATTACCAAATATGCAAATACCTGAGTGAAATTTCCAGATCTGAATGAGGGAGAGCAAGACTTAAGGGTCTAGGCCATTTGTGCTGGCCTACATAGGTAAGCCTATGGAACCCTTGAAATCCTCTTGACTAGAGTTTATGAAGTTGCCATCCAAACTCTTACTTAGTACCTCCTGAAGCATCAGGCAAGTGGCTTCCTTGTGAAATAGGGTGTTAAATAATAAACAGGGCAATACCTCTTACTCAGAGTTTGTTGGAGTCAGGAAGGAGAGGAAGTTTCAAAACAAAGTTCAGTCCAAGTATATCCCTTCTATTCCTACTCAACCAATCCCAAATGAGGTAGAGAGATGCTCACAGAAGGTAAGACTGAGTCTCATTGTGATATCTATAGAAGAGGGCTGTCCTCTTTTCCCCATAGCTGTTTTTAAATAATGGAGTTGTTTTCATCTCACCAGGACTGCTACATCTTGGATCAAGGTGGCATAAAGATCTTTGTGTGGAAAGGCAGGAACTCCACAAAGGAAGAAAAGCAGCAAGCCATGACGCGGGCCTTGGTGAGTGAGGGCATGGAGTAGCAACACACAGGCACAGATGGAAGAACTGGGCTCTTCAAGTCACAACCTGATGTACATCTATTTCACACCAACAAAGTATTTCAGTATTTCTGACATAGTAGGAGAGCCTCTTCACTCTCTACAGTCTGCTCCATCAGTTCCTTTGGTTTCATACATCATGACTTCAATATGTCACATAGTATACTTGATTAGTGTGTATGTCATTTTAAAGTCTAGATTTGGACTGGGTAGTACTGTTGCTACCAGTACCTATCTATAGCTGTCTCTTTTTAGCCTCTTCCTCTTTAAAGACAAGAATGGCACCCGTCAAATGTGCAAAAATATACAACAGAAAAACCACGAGAGGTGCTATAAAAAGAACCTTCCATTCCTAATCACAGGGTCACAAGTTGCTTCCTGTCTGTATAGGCACACCCAACTCTCCATTCACTTAGAAAGAAAATAGTGTCCTTTCTTCCTCATAAATATTGCTTTGATTAAATATCCCAATGATTCCATGCACAGTGGTTCATTTGTAGTAATGTAGCTCTAAGTTTAAAGTATTATAGATTTTTTCAGAGTTATGGATTATACTCACCATTTTTACACAGAATGTGAATCCCATTGCAGGCTATTCCATGATACTTCTGAAGAACTTGGCTTAGTAAAATTGTGGTCCTTCCTATCTTTACAAAGCCAGTCAATCAGTATTATTTATATTTCACTCTTCAACAAAAAGTTCACAAAGCAGTTTACAGAGAAAATGAAATAATAACTGATGGCTTAATGAAATAAAATGAAATAAGAATAGGCTGGTTGTCCTCATTTAAGACCTTGGGAATTCATGGGACCTGGCTGTTAAGGAGAGTTTTAAAGTGAATCAGAGTAGAAACATTAAAGCTGCTACTTGAATCACATACAAGTATGTAGTGCAACAGCAGGCCTAGATGCCAGTATGCCATAAAAACTGCATACCCACCTATCCTTTCTTGCTCAATCTCCTTCATCATGATAGTTCTCTGTTGTAGCCTTGTCCTCTTTCCCATCTCAGGGTTTCATCAAAGCAAAAGACTACCCACCCAGCACCTGTGTGGAGACGGAAAATGATGGTTCTGAATCTGCTCTTTTCAAGCAGCTTTTTCAGAAGTGGACAGTCCCCAATCAAACCACTGGTCTTGGCAAGACAAGTACCGCTGGAAAAGTTGGTAAGCTAGAGTCTGCCTGCGGACGAAGCTGATGGGGAGAAGCTGCCTCTGATAGGTCATCACAGGAAAGGGGATGATGGAGTAAAATATCTTCTCTCAAGTTTGGTGAGAACTACTAAGGTTATCTGTGGATCTCTTTTGTGATTCTGTAAATGGCTATTCTACAAAAGCATTCTTCAGGCTGGGAAAGTTATGGCATTTTTTCCAGAACCATTCTGGTTGGCCAATGTTGGTTGGAGGAAGTGGTTATTGTGAGTCACCTTTTTGCCCCTTGGCTATGGTAGTGTCCCCTGCAGGATGTAAGATGCCTTTGAGCTGCAGAGGGTTTATTTTGAATGCTGGCTACAAAGGAGTGGCAACAGGATACAGGAATCTTGTTGTCTAGTGTGCTACCATAGGCATCTGGTTGGAAGCTGGATTATATAGGTTCTTGGGCTGATCTAACAAGGCTCTTCTTACATTCTTATATAAACAAATATAATTCCAAAAAGATTATTTTTTATTTTGCAAGGATCTGAGTTGCCTTAATCTTGCTTCAGCTATAGGATCCATACTTGGTTTGGCCTCCTTATGGAATTAACCACATTCCAACAGCTCTATCAAAACTCCTTTCTGCCTTGTCCTTATCAGCACTGGGTGGAACATGGCCTTAGATACAACTGCACTTACAGGTAACCCCAAACTTAACCTATTTGTTGTTCCTCCCACAGCTAAAGTGGAGCAGGTAAAGTTTGATGCCACTAGCCTGCATGCTAACCCTGGGATGGCTGCCCAGCACAAGATGGTGGATGATGGCTCCGGAGAGGTGAAAGTAAGGAACGTGCCTGCTCTGCCAAACCAAAACCTTCCCAAGGAATATCCTTCAGCTGACTTTACAGATCTTTTTGGCACTTCTCATACAACACATTCAAAATTAATGTTAATTAATTAATATGAATTAATATGAAAATATGCATTTGTTAAAGCTGTAATTTTCATTCCCTCAGAATAAAAGTGAAACTTGGCCTGCCAGTGTATGCACTCTGAATTCTTCAGGTGTTAAAAAAAGCCCCAAACTGTCTGGCGCAGGTCATCTGGCTCTATAATGGGACCACACACACTTCTGAAATTTCTAAAGCCATCTGATTGCTTATATTCTCCTCTCCTTGGCAGGTCTGGCGAATTGAAAATTTGGAGCTGGTTCCAGTGGACAGCCACTGGCTTGGACATTTTTATAGTGGAGACTGTTACCTCATTTTGTACAAGTACCAAGTTTACAGCAAGATCCACTACATCATCTATGTTTGGCAGGTGAGTTGCAAGATCAAGCCAACAAAATTGAGATCTGGTAAAAAAAATGATGGGAGGATGAAAAATAATGGTATTGAATCCCAAGCCCAGCCTCTTAATGCCACATAGCAAGAGTTCTCTTTCTTGATATGCATGAAAATGTGCATGAAATTATACTTCTATGGCAATTAAACCTAATTGGGACATTAGGGGCAGGAAGAATGCTGGAAAACATTAGTGTCTATAGTTGAATTCCTCAAGGTCTGCGGTGAACAAACACCCAAGATAAAGGCTGCAAGCTTAAAGATAGTTTCCCGGGAGTAAGACCCATTGAATACAATGGAGCTTACTTTTGAATAGACATGGTTAGGATTGTGCTCTAAAATATAAGAAGTTAAAAATACAACACACACACACACACACACACTTTTCTTGTTTTTGGGAACACATAAGAATTATAGTTACCATGATAAACAGGCACATTCCCTTTTTTCTTTTGAGATGAAAAGATTTAGCTTTCATATGTGGTGGATACAGATATTGGTGTTCCAGGCATTACCATGTGTTTTCTGAATGTGAACACATAGCAATGGAAGTTGACATCCTTGGCATCTAACATCCTTGGCAACTAACTTTCTCTCATTAGTTCTTTTTCTGATCAAAGTAGAAGTAGAAAGGAGCAGTAGAAGCTCATTGACTGCTGCATACAAACCAGGGTGACACAAGGGTGCACGTCACCTAGTGTGGGGGTGAGTGCATTACCCCAGGGAAGTGCGTTGGCCCCCCCGGACTGTGCATGCAACTGTTGGTGCATGCATAGTTCTGGGACACTACTGTGCATAGGCAAAAAGTTTGCGCAAGTTCAGTGGCATCCTAGCACTTTTCTGAGGGAGGCATGACCAGTTCCTCCCTCAGAGGAATGTTGCTGGGTAGTGGCATAGCTGCTGGGCAGCTACTGGGCAGTGGCGTAGCTAATGATCATGTAGTCTGGTGCAAAGCTCAAAATGTTGCCCCGGAAGTGATATCACAACTAGAAGTGATGTCATCCCAGGGTATTTTTAAAAAAAAACCCCTGCAAAAACAAAATCAAATTTAATTAAGTAAAAAAAAATTATGTCCCTTATTGGTTATGGAAACTGCACTGGGACAAAGAGGAATGGTTATTCTTTCCCTGCTAAATATAAGAGGAGTACTGCTTAGAAGTGCCTGTACACCCAGTAAGCATGAGTATCTGTATTACGTTATATGGATATGGAAATGAGATCTGATTCAGATTAACACATTATTTGTTCCATACAGTATCAGAATTGCATCTCATTGGCTTTCAGAGCAATCAGTATCATGGGAACATTTGAGTTAAAAAATCCACCTATTGTTCCAGAGGCTTTTGTGTTTTCATTTTCTGGTTAATTGCTTATATCTTTTGATAGAATATAGATATTCCAATGCAGTTTGTTTCATTGAATTCTGCATTAAATTACCTTTCCAATTCATATATAGCCCGTTTTTCACAATTTTAGCCAGTAGTGTCAAGCTCAGCTTGTAGCCCCCCCCCACCCCCCGCAAGAGTTGTAGCCTGGTGCAATTGCACCCCCGGCACCCTCCCTTAGCTGCACCATTGGTGCTGGGGCCTGGGAGGTGCTGCGCAGCCTTAGCAGGGTGATGTGCTGAGGGAGTGTTGAACTCCCTCAGTGTGTCATCCATGTGAGGAGTGTTCCCTGGTGTGGAGTGCAACAGTCACACCACCCCAGCGATGTCCCTGATGCAAACAAGAAGGGCTACAACCTTACGTGCCCATCACAAGTATACTTTATTGTCAATTGCTATTTCCCAGGGGCGCCATGCCAGCAAGGATGAGATCACTGCTTCCGCTTACCAGGCTGTCATTCTGGACCAAGAGCTTAATGGTGAGCCTGTGCAGGTGCGAGTGACCATGGGCAAGGAGCCTGCTCACCTTATGGCTATTTTCAAGGGACGCATGGTGGTATATGCGGTGAGTAAAAGAGGAGCAAACTAGGTGGTGAAGATTTTCTTCTTTCTCCTGCTACCCAAGCATTATGGGGGGAAAGCAACATCCATCAACTGGAGAGTGTTTGCTGCGCATACACATCTGCTGTGGTCCTGGTGGTTGCTCAAGGATGATGCACGCTGAGGCCAGGCCAGGTTCATTACCCTCTTCTCTAGTGCCACTGGTCTGATCAAAACAGCAATTGTCTTAAAGTGGAAAGAATCATCCAAAAGTCTGATCACAGATTATAATAATTACTTTATTACAGACATCTGTACAATATGCACTGCTTTTCGACAGAAAGGTTTGGAAAGCAAAAGCAATGAGATCTGAGTTGTCCCACATCACATTTGCTTTGTCCCTAAAACTTCCTGACCTAGATTCTACTACTTGAATAATATAACTTAGGTTAATCTTCATGCTGCTTAACCCTCCATCACTCGAAGCTCTGTTTTGCCACTTTTAGTCGAAGTGCGCATTTTAGAACACTGTCATAAGCACCTAATTAACTCAGTTGTAACACTCTTAAAGTGTTAAGTGACATTCATTAGGATGTACAAAGAGACAATATTCGAAATCTGATTCAAAAATCACTCGAAGCTCCGAAGCTCTGTTACTCCACTTTTAGTCGAAGTGCGCCTTTTAGAACACTTATGTAGTTCTGGACATTTATGTACAAAATATGTACAATATTATCAGACATGGTCCCAGCCTGCCGTAACAACCGGTTCTCCGGAAGTGGGCGGGGCCAGGTCAGGTCAGGGGGCAGGGCTGAGGTCAGGGGGCGGGGCCAGGGAGAATGTTTTTAAAATTTAAAAAATTCAAAAAAATTTAAGCATGAAGCTTACCTCTGAGTAGACCTGCATAGGATGGTGCTCTGATGCTGCAGTCCTTTCCACACTGTCCTGGGAGTAAGTCCCATTGATTGTCATGGGACTTACTTCTGAGTAGACCTGCATTGGATGGTGCTCTGAGGCTGCAATCAGCCACACTTTCCTGGGAGTAAGTCCCATTGATGGCCATGGGACCTACCTCTGAGTAGACCTGCATAGGATGGTGCTCTGAGGCTACAGTCCTTTCCACACTGTCCTGGGAGTAAGTCCCATTGATTGTCATGGGACTTACTTCTGAGTAGTCAGGTTGGGATCTTAGGCTTCAATCAGCCACACTTTCCTGGGAGTAAGTCCCATTGATTGCAGTCTAAGATCCCAACCTGACTACTCAGAAGTGAGTCCCATGGCAAGCCTTCTGGCCGCCCAGGGATGCTCTGGATGGGGGAGCAGTGGCGCCGCGGCCCCCATCCAAGCGCCCTGGACGGCCTGGGATGCTCTGGATGGGGGAGCTGCGGCGCCGCAGCCCCCATCCAAGCCCCCTGGCCGCCCAGGGATCTGGATGGGGGAGCTGTGGTGCCACGGCCCCCATCCAAGCCTTCTGGCCGCCCAGGGATGCTCTGGATGGGGGAGCAGCGGCACCGCGGCACCCCATCCAAGCCCCCTAGTGGCAGTCCAGAGAAGTGCCCCAGAAGTCTCAGCGGCCAGGGAAAGAAGACCGCTAAGGCTTCTGGGCCGCTTCTCTGGACTGCCGCTAGAGGTGGCAAATTTTAAAAAAAGAAAGATCCCTGGCCGGCTGCTGCGCGCCGTGCCAGGGAACTGGTTCCGCCAGTTTTGGGGGACCCCCGCTGCTACCGGTTCGGTAGTGGCAGGGGAATGGAAACCACCGGTTCCCAAGAACCGGACCGAACCGGCCTGGGCCCACCAGTGAATATTATGAACAAAATATCCACAATATTTGTAATTTCCTTCATAAAAAGAGCTAAATGAACAGTTATGATGAATATAAAAGGAAATAAGAAACTTCCAAAAGTCAGCTTAGGAGGGTCGAAGTTGGCATTTTTTGTTCAGGGGCTCCCAGGGGCTCCCCACACAAGAAGCTGGAAAAATGACTAGGAGGGGTCTCAAACAGCACCTAGAAATAGGAAGGTACTAGGAGGGGCAGGCCTCTTGGTCATCATGGGGCAGAGAGGGAGAAAAAGCAAAATCGCATGCAATAATAATAAAGTTTGGTTGCTTTTTAGCAGAAGGGGAAGGAAAACATTTGTTCAAAATATGCTGTGAAAACAGTGATGCAATGGATTTAAATTGTAGATATTTGTCTTTTTTATCAAAGCTATACATTAGTGGAACAGGTTCCCCAAGGAAGTCATGGATTGCCTCTGGAAGTCTTCAAGGCAAGTCTGGACAACCTGGGAATATCCTGTTTCATGGCAGGAAGTTAGATTTGACACAATCGTCAATAGCCAGGTCTACATCTCTGTGATTTTATAATATTGAATGAAATATTGGATGGGCTGCAGTTTGCATAAAAAAGGAAAATGTTTCTTTTAACAGAAGTGTACTGGTGTGTCTGAACAAATCTTGGTTCCATGGAGTTATCTTCAGTGGCAATAATACAATACAATACAACAATAACTCCCAAATCCAGAGTAACTATGGGAGCATGCAAGAGACATTACGTGCACACGTAGTTACTGCACCTCCTAGTGAAAACCCATCGGAAATTCATATTGTAATCCAGAGTAAATTGTGCTTACACCAGAGCAAGGACTCCCCGTAGTTACTCTGGATTTTGCCCTTAATGTATTATTACCACATGTATAGTGGTAATAGAGTGGTAATAGAGTTGTCTGTGCCATTCCAAAGTTGCATCTTTGGGTCACCATCATAGAATCATGTGTACATCAAGGAAATTCTGACAACCAGCAAATTTTCCATTACTTTTACCACTCCAGGTTTAGGCTGATGCTTTAATGCTTATAGTTTTCTGATTTATATTTTTTTCTCCTTACCCAGGGAGGTACCTCTCGAGCAGGCAACACAGATCCAGTGCCCTCAACTCGTCTTTTCCAAGTTCATGGAACCAATGAATACAACACTAAGACCTTTGAAGTGGCTGCCCGAGGGACCTCCCTCAACTCTAATGATGTTTTTATTCTCAAGACTCTCAGTTGCTGCTACCTCTGGTATGGGAAGGTGGGTACCAAGTGCAGAAATGGAATTTGGTAGGAGTATGTGCAGACATAGGGCAGGTAAAATGAGTGAAAGCTCTATTCAAACCTTACAAGTGAACCCCATCCTGGGCTCCTTCTGTTGATGCTCCATCAGCAGTGAGTGTTGCAAACATGTGGTAAAGCACATTGTGGTTCCTAACACTGGAGCTAGCTCAGTGCCAATGAGCACTGTAATAGTGCTGATGCAGTGCCAGTGCTCTACACCCTGGTGGTTGCCCAAACCACAGATGAGTGGAGGCGTGTGGGGAGTTGTCCAGGGTGGGAGAGGTAGAACATGTGCTGGAAAAAGGGACTTGAGATCCCCATGACCCTGTAGCATGGAAGAAGCTTCTTCGGTTGCTGCTGTCTCTTGATCTCTATTCTTTTCTTGCTTTCTCTATGCCCCCTTCTTAGTCTGCATAGTGGAATCTGACCAGGTAGAGCGGTGTCGTACAGTTTTCATGATAGTGGGTCCAAGTTCCACATGCCAAAGTTCTTATTGGACTATCGCTGATAGTAAAGCATCAGTCTTACAAAGGACTTTATTAGAAGCCACTGTTTTCTGGGTTTCATTCCTGACAGTACAAAGAGATGGTAACTGAAATCTAATATTAAGGTCAATCTGGGAGAGAAATGGCAAAAAAGTATCTTGTGAGAGCTACTCTGATGAAAGTAGGAGGCACTTGCCACCACTTCAGCAGTTCAGATGGGGGCAACACGAGAGGCCTTTTCCATGGTGGCAACACAGTTGTGAAACTCCTTCCCTCTTGATCTGCAACTGGCTCCATCATTTCTGGACTGGTGCTATGGTGACACCTTAAGGACATTTTGTTTTGCTTTCCCTGATTTTGTGTAATTGAATAGCTGTTGATTTCTATTATTTTTATGATGCCTCTTATTTTTAAATCTTTGAAATGTTAGCCTCCTTTTAAGAAGGGAAAATGTTTTAAAATGCATGAAAAATAACCTACCACCCTCTGTTTCCTTCCGGTAGGGTTGCAGTGGAGATGAGAGAGAGATGGCCAAGTATGTGGCTGACCTCATTGCCAAAACAGAAAAAGTAGTGATCGCTGAGGGTCAGGAGCCTGCCGAATTCTGGGTTGCACTGGGTGGAAAGACTCAATATGCAAACAACAAAAGGTAATATCTGAACTGATCTTTGAGAATAGGAGCTCCTCCTTCTCATGCCACACACAGCAAAACGGGCCTTAAATGCCAGTTGTTTTTACAAAAGCATGAACATCAAGAAAGGAAAGGTTGCCAAAAAACAGTCTAGTAGCAGTAGAAGAGAGCAAACCTTGTGGAGCCTTCAAACTTAAGCAAAAAAAAGAAACCCATACAGGTGGAGGCGAACATTTCCACACTTGCTGTCTATAGTTGGCTTGCTATAACTTGTACTCTGTTGTTCTTCCAACACCCCATTGTAAAACAAAGTGAAATTGCTGTTTGTGTGGCCAACCTTTCGCTCCAAGCAATGACAGTATTATCTGGAGTGAATGCAGCCTCCAGGGTTTATGGCTGTAGACCAGGCCCAACAAATCACCATGGAGCAGTCAGTGGAAATCAATTGTCAGTGAGTTATGAAATCCACCGGCACCTACAGCAGCGTACTGGCTGAGAAGAAAACCAACTCTGCCAGCTGCCAGCTCAGGGCTTATGTGAAGTGAGGGCTCTGATCATACCCACACCCAACCTCACTCTTTAGATACTAGACCTCATAAGAACATAAGAATAGCCCCACTGGATCATCTCTGGTTTGAATCAAATAACACTATTGTTCCTTGAGGGCTTAATTACACACAAAATAAATCAACAGCAGCAAGTTTCATCACTGCAAAGCAGCATTTTGAAACAGGTGAGTACTAAGTGAGTAATAAGAAGAAATCAATAGGTTGTGGAAGAGTTACATGTGCACATATGCATACTCGTACTTTTCTTCTCCACCCTAAGATGTTTTAAGGAACTTTAAAGTTAAATGGACTGTCAGGCTTTTTGTACCCATATTTTCTTATGCACAGTTTGAATTGCAAGCTTACCTAGTCTCTGCATCACTGTGCTTCCTTCCTGAACAGATTACAGGAGGAAACCATCTCCATCACACCCCGGCTCTTTGAATGTTCCAATAAAACAGGCACCTTCCTTGCCACAGAAATCACAGATTTTACTCAAGACGACTTGGAAGAAGAAGAAGTGTACTTGCTGGATGTCTGGGATCAGGTGGGTTCAAGTTTGGCAAGGAGAAGCAGGAAAACATCTTTGCAACTTCTTTGTTACCCTAAAGCCATTCTAAAATGTAAAGCTGTTTCACTTAGCAACACAGTCCTTTAGCCAGCAAGTGTGAAAGCTACACTCTTGCTCTGTCTGAAACTCATTCTTGGAGATATTTTCATGAGGTTGCTGTGTTTAGTATGTTGTAGCAGAAACAGCAGGGGTTCCTACTGAATTTACAGGCAATCACATGTTTATTAGATCATTCAGAACATCTTGGCAGGGTGAATAGATGAAAGAGGAAAGCTCAAGAAAAAAAATTGTGGCTTCTATACTTATAGTAGAAAAGAGAAGTGAATTTTGAGTGATTCCAATACTAGAAGCAGCAAAGAAAGCAATTGGATTATAGAACCTGTTTTCCTAAAAGATTTGGCCATAAGCATAGCACATAGTTTTAATTTGAGGGCAATCCTGACACTCTACTGTCATTTACACGTGTGTTATCCATCACCAAAAGGTCTGTGCTTGTGGTTTAGAAAAGGGCTGCCAGAAGACTACTAAGCAGGAATGGACTGAGTTGAATTTTGGATGGGAGACTGAAAAGCTGATAAAGCTGTCATGAGACAACAGAGGCAGAAGGAGTTGCTGTTCACAACTTGACCCACCTGAAACTGCTGCTGGTGGAAGCTAATGCCAGATGTAATGATAATGCTGTAAAAGATTCTGGAGAACAGTTCCATTAGCTGCCCATAGAACAATTATCTATCTCACAGGGTGTTGTGAGGATAGAAGCTATGTAAGCCACCATTGGCATTCACTTTGGCATGATCAAGACAGGAAATAATCCCTTAAATAAATAAGTTCCTTTTTAGCAATCTAATAGCAAAGGCGGGACAAGTGATGCAGTGCCTGTGGGCTTCCATTTTTAAGACTTGTTTCTTAATAGGTTTTCTACTGGATGGGCAATGAAGCCAATGAGACAGAGAAGGAGGCAGCGGCTGTCACTGCTCAGGAATACCTGCGGACTCACCCAAGTAAACGTGACCCTGAGACGCCCATTGTGGTTGTGAAACAAGGCTATGAACCTCCAACTTTCACTGGCTGGTTCCTTGCGTGGGATCCTCTTAAATGGACGGTGAGTTGACACTCACCTAGCAAAATGTAGCCAAATACTCCCCAACATGCAGCTGCAACTTGTGTTTTTTATGATACAGGACAAGTTGAACATGTATAAGTCTTGTAGATACAGTATTTCAGTTGGCTACGCATAGGCCATCTTGGAGCAAGAAATCTACTTAAGCATGGCATCGACCCCTTTCCAATTCTCACAAGTACTTTGATGTATATTAATGGCTGTTTGGAAAATTTTTTGGTGAAGTTCCATTTCTTCTCCTTTATCTTTCTTTAGAATAAGAAAACCTATGAAGAGATGAAAGCTGAACTTGTAGATGACAATAGCCTCAGCCAACTCACTTCTGTAAGTATTGCTGAAGCAGCATTTACTAGATACAGAGAAGGAAAGAGAAAAAAGCATGTTAGAGCATAAGAAGCAGCAATATTAGAGGCAGATCAAAGCTGTTATGTCCCCTGCAAAAATGGGTCACTATGTATTAGGAGCTAGTTCCCTTTATAGCAGCAATTTGAATACAGATTTGCACACCTATATTCTCAAGGGGAATAAGGCCATATTTGCACACTTGTTGGACCAGATTGTTTTTAAACATTTGCTTTTGAGAGAGAGAGGGGTTTCAGGTAGGAGTATGGACAAAGACTCTTTCTTAAGAAGGATTTAAATTGCCTGCATCTACAGAACTAAGAGATTTAATTTTACAATTGCTTTACACCTATGGCCTTAAACTTATATATTTAACTTAATATAAGTTTATATATTAAACTTAGATGTAACTGTTTTAAAATATATGGTTTCAAAGTTCACATAATAGAGGCCATTAATACTGTTACTGGTAATTTAACTGAATTCTGCATTCCTAAGATCACAATAATTAACACACACACGACAGATTTTACTGATTGAACCTCTAATCATTCTGAATAGTCTTGGGTGTTTTCCCCTTTCCATCTCCTATAGGAAATCCTTGAGGCAAAAGATGTTTTCACTGCCAACACTACTTTGGGCCGGCCAACATATTCGACGTATCCTTTAGAGAAACTGGTGAACGTGCCTCCTGAGGAGCTACCCAAGGATGTCGATCCGAGCCAGAAAGAGGTGAGAGTACAGACCACTACATTGAGATGTTGACTGTGCATAGAGAACTATAAAATTACTATGACTGCTCTGGTAAGTGTGGATAGGATTACACTCAGTTTCACTCATATTTTGTCCATTCATTTCATTCCTATGACAGTTCTTGTTCATTCCGTATCTGAAAGTTTCAATCTTCTTTGGAGTCTCTCTAGGTTATGATCAAAGCTCCGTCTCTCATCCTTGCCTTTCTCACTTTCTATAGGACTACTTGTCAGAGGAAGATTTTATTGCTGTCTTTGGAATATCTCGACAGGCCTTTGGTGCACTGGCCTTGTGGAAGCAACAATCTCTCAAGCGGGAAAAGGGACTTTTCTAAACATTTACTCACTGCTGCCATTAGCTGCAAAAGGACAGATTTTTAATTAAAACCTACATCAAAGTTTGATAAGGATGTCGCAAAATAGGTAATGGTCAAGCTTTTCCATTTTTTTTATACCCCATTGGGAGTTTTGCAGGTACGAAATAGAATTCCTTCAAAAACATCTTATCCCAGGTTCTCAGAAAAGTAGGGAAGCCCTGATGGCAAAAAGCAGACTTGCTCTATAGCTCAGTACCATCTTTATATCACAAGATAGAATATTGGTCTGACAAGCCACCGGGATGCATCATAATACCAAGATACCTTGTGTACCATCATCTCATTCCCTTAACTCTTCTAAATTTCTCTCAACTCAACATGGAAAACTTGATACTTTTACAAAAGTTGCAATGCTGTTCCCTATACATTTCCCCGTATGTTATATTACAGAATGAATGTGCAATGAACTACAGAAAAGTGTTTGTAGCTTATATTTTACTGGCCTGCTTTCTAATGTGTATGGGAGGGAGAAGCTTGCCCCCTTGGACAGGAGCTTGAAGAAAGCATCCCAGTGTTTGGACCTTTGTACAATGGACACACAAATCGTCATGTAAAAAGATGCTCTCACTGGTAGGGAACATGTTTTGCCATGTCCTCACTTGATATGATAAAAGGTAGAGCTAGGACAAACTATTAAGCAGTTACTGTAGTGTTCCAGCGAGCTGATCTTTACTAAAATAATGATTTACTATCCAGATAGAACTGGACTCCCATATCTCTGAAAAGTTTTGGAATAGGTTTCTAACGAGCAGTAAAATAAAACTTCACTAACTCAGAGCATCTAATTAGAAACAAAAATATGCTATGAGTTGAACAGAGTACATTTTGAGCTTCACCTATCTTCCTTGAAAGAACCAGATTCAGCATTAATAATGTTTAATTTCTCTGAAATACATCATGTAAAGGGAAAGAAAAGGCAGAAATGTAAGAATACATAGGAACATGTCTGCTATAACACAGAAAAGAGCTGCTCCACATTTAAGTGTCAGATTCCCAAAATTAAAAAATTGCATCTTCTTCACATGCATGCCAAGAAAATGTCTCCTCAATTCACTCTCCTTCTCCAGACTTTGCAGAACAAATCCCATTCAAGAAGCACAAGGTGACCATATGACCAGAAAAACCCAGATTTGTCCGGATTTTTAGCCTCCTGTCCCTACATTTTAGTTTCATTGTCCTACATTTTGGCTTCATTTTGAAACTTCGCGATAGTGTACAGTACCCCATCATGCTATATGTCGTTGGATTCGTACTGAAGAACTGAATAAGGTGCAAAAATTAGTTTGAAGATGTCTCCTTCCTATCAAAAGTTATGGTCAAAAACCCAAAAAACAAAAACAAAAAAATACATTTTTGGCCATTTTTTAAAGTGGGTAGGAATTTTGGCCCTGGGGTTCAGGAATTTTGGCCCCTGGGGTTCAGGAATAATCTGGTCACCCTGAAGAATCAGGAGATATAGAGGTGGTGTAACATTGGAAGTAGGCAGTGTAAATGTTCACAACGTTGCTCCATTTTCGTTTTTAGTTTATTTCCCTCACTGGATCAATTTAAAAATATAGTAAAACCTTAGATTGAGAGTCTTCTATATGACAAGCAAACATTTTGATCAAATTTTAACTTGATAAATGAGCGATGTCTTGCAATACAGGTGGTACGTGATGCCGAACGTTACATGATCACAACTGAGCCAATGGTTCTTCTCTCTCGCTGCAAGGTTGTTGATCTTCTCCCATGCTCAGATGAGGTCCCAACTTGGTTGCTTGGAGGGGAACTCTCTCCAGCAGAACCTTCCTGGAGGAAGTAGGAGTATCCCCACAGGCAGGCAGCCAGTTGTCTGTCCATGACGGGAGCACATGACTCAGCTACCGTCCTGGAGCATTTTTGCTCTGCCCCGTTCCAGGGTCCTGCTGCTGCCACCTGAGCAAGGAGGGGCAGAGTTTGCACCCTCAAAACTAAGTCTTGCATGTCTACTCTGATTAAGCCCCATTAGAGTCAGTGAGACTAGCCCTACAATCCAGAGTAACTATGTGCACCCATAGTTACTGCACCACCTAGTGAAAACCTATGGGAAATTCATATTGCAATCCAGAGTAAATTGTTCTTACACTGGAGCAAGGACTCCCCGTAGTTACTCTGGATTGCGCTGTGATGCGACCCTCCTGGGTGATATGCGTGGAGGGGGGTCTCTCCTTCTAGGGTACATACTTGGACCACTCCCGTACTCTTGCCAAAGTATGCCCACGGAGACAACGGAGGCATGTTCACGATTACTTCTTTACTCTCATCCATAATGGAGGCACCAAGCTTTAACACGTTGCAACAAGTTCCAACAGGTAAGTATTGATGTCCATATAAAATCAGGTAATTTCCAAGCTCACCAAACAGGTAAGTGTCTATAACAACCAACAACAGATAAGTACCAGCAGTTGCACCAAACACCCTTCATCTCCCCGCGCTTTGACATCTGACCTCCTGCCTGCCTTCCCTTTTATCCCAGCCAGGGGCCCATCCCTGGAGGGAGACTCCACCCTTCAGCCCGGGGAGGAGGAGGAACTTCCATCTACCAAGCTGGTCCACTGTCAAGGGTGGGATGGTGCAGATGATATCCTTGTTTAATCTCCCTGGTCTCCTGGGCCTTCGTTTAGTCTGCCACTCTCTGGCTCGGGCTGCTGCCCACCTCTCCTTCTGTTATCTTCTGTATTCCTCCAATTTCTTTTCAACCTCCTTTGGATTGACCTCCTCTGTGTTGCCTCGACCTCACGTTCCCAGACTTCTCTCTCCCATGGGGGGGGGGGGTTTCGTGGGAAGAAGACTCGTATGGCACAACAATGACACCCGGGGTCCCCTTCCTCGTATGACATCTCTAAATATGGAAGGTCCTCACCCAACTCCTCCTCGGATGTTTGCCGTCTCTCACCCCTATTATCTCAAAGATCCTGCATACTCAAACTACTTGTTCTGTGAACTGTCCCTAAATGCTAATTATTCCTTATGAGAAAAAAACCTGGATAGACAAATCACCCTAATCCCCTTCAATTGGCTTTGTTTGCACTTCTTTCTGCTTGAAGTGCCTTTTACAAGATGCTAAACTGAAAATATGAACCTGTGATTGAACATGAAATAGAACTGAATGCCCTAATGCCTTGTAACAGTGTCTACCACAACACCTGAGGTTGCTGAACTCAAAGGGTGCTGCTGGATGTCCCCTGCAACTTCTCCTGGGCATTACCATATTCAATAGCGTGAGAACTTGTGACACCAAGGAGAGTTGGAGAGAAGCTGACATAAAAGAAGGGCACCATGACCATGGTAAATTTGGGAACTGTTGCTCTATAACCTCTTGTCTAGATAAGCAATTGGGGTTTTACAGACTCAAAGCTAAACAACCATACTATTTATAAGAAAGTTTTTAAAATGTTATTTCTAACATGTTCTTTAACAACTAACTGAATTACTTTCTCAGTCTAAGTATGAACAAGATTTAAGGTTTGTCAAAGGAAGGTGAATGCTGATAGGAGAATGCAGTGACTGTGCAAATACATATATGGCTATTTTTCATTATCCTAAAGCAAATAAAGTAGAAAGATCATTACATGGCAGAAATAAGCCCAATGGAAAAATGCTAAATGCAACCTATATTAAAGCACATAAAGGTCACATTAGAACTGCTTGCTATTGGAGTATACTGACGTTTGGTTTTTTATGTTCCTCTGAATCCAAGAATGGTGTTGGTCAACTTGAGAAAATATATAAAGATCTTATTTTCTTACCATGGTTTGAAAACCATGGATTTGGGGAAAAAATCCAATTTCTTAAAAGACAACAAACGTAAATGCCAGCAGCAACTCACATTCTCAGGTATATCCACAACTTCTTGCTATTTAAGAGGATTTTATGAGATGCCACATATTTTAATACGAAGAACTGAGAGAGATGATACTGAAGTATTTGAGAAGCTTGCTGTATCGCAAGTATGACTGATGTTAACTGTCTCTTGCTAAGTAAAAACCATGCTTCCAATTATCTAATTTGTCCTCATCACCACAGAGGCTGTCCTATAACTGCTCAGAGTATGTGTGTTCTTGGAAAAGGTCAGTAGGGAATGGAGAGTACTGTTTGAGAAGCAAGAATAAACTCTAGCCCTACTTCATAATGAAGAGGCTCATATTTGGAAGTTTTCTTTTTCACTGAAAGAAAATCCCTTTATT
Source organism: Cryptoblepharus egeriae (assembly GCA_030015325.1). Taxonomy (NCBI): domain Eukaryota; kingdom Metazoa; phylum Chordata; class Lepidosauria; order Squamata; family Scincidae; genus Cryptoblepharus; species Cryptoblepharus egeriae. The sequence goes on along the minus strand of JAREYC010000001.1, from coordinate 60,072,179 downwards.
AAGGTTCCTGCTAAAAACACATTGAAGTAACTTTGACTGTCAACAGCACAAAATTACAGTGGCAAAATAAGTTGATAGAATATCTTTGGAGATTTTTTTCTTGTGTGACAGACCAATAAGACAGCATTGAAGGTACCATCCTGCTAATGAAGCTGCTCTACAAATAGCAAGTATCATTTAGTCTGGCTTAACAGGCAGCAATCCTGTAAACACTGCAACAGATAACATCCAGAAATCCTCCTGCAACAGATAACATCCATCATGTTCTAACTTAAATGTTTTGTTTTCCGGTCGGGTGTTCTACAATCATCACAGAAATTTGAAAACAGTTTTGCCAACACAACAAGGAAAAAAGCGACCCTCTTAAGACCTGTTAAATAACTTGTTCAAATGAGTTAGGAGTGAACCAAGAAATAATTCAGTTACAGAAATCTTGTTGCCATAAAAATAAATTCCAATGTAACTAGAATTCATTTGCAGCATTAAAATGAGAAAACTGGCACACATCCATTCTAAAAAGAAATTTTTGCACCTAAAGCAGCTATGAAACAAGATTCATGTTACCCAAGTACATTTTGTATGACAAAACCCTAGTGTTTATGCCCTGAAATGCCTTGCAAACATCACACAACCATTTTTTAAGTATAGTATTTTCTGATTTTACCCCCAACTAATTTAAATGTATTTATGACACACCAACAGAAGAAAACCAGGTATATTTTGACATGTCATTAGCTGGACTATGACTCGTCTCCTTGACACTGAAGCTGGGGAAGACCACTACTTCTCTTTTGAGCATAAAGTTTATTTTAAGGTTGAAGGCCAATGCAAACTTGATGAATGGAGAACAGAACTAGAATTGGTGTTTTATGTACTATTCGCATTGGCTGTATTATGCTTGCAAGGACCTGCCAAAGGCTAGGTCTTGCAGTTTTCACTTTTAGCTGCCTCTGTCATGGCCCAACCAAGACAATCTTCAAACACAGCAAACGCACACACTCACAAATAAAACTCTTCTGCAAGTGGCAGTACTTGGAAAAGAACACAGACAGAAAGAATAAAAACTTTCAGTGTTAAAAGAGATGTATCTATCATTTTTAAACAAGGATAAACTGGGTGAAGGTAACATATGCAGTGGGTTTCAGAGCACCGAAAGTGAGTTTCTTGGATTGTACTACACTGCAAATCCACAGGTGTCATAGTTCACATCTGTTTCAGCAATAGCAAATCACCTTATTGAGCCAGCCAGTCTCTGGATTTTGCCGATAAATACGAGGGACAGAAAATATGCCATGTTACTGACTATTGCTTTTTTGCTCTTGTCTAGCAAAAGGGAAAGTCACACAATATGTAGGTTTTCCATTTCTCTGTGACAGGTGAATATGCAGTGTCTTTGAGTTTCTGCAGTTGCTGAATTCTCTTGCCTTGACTCCATTACTCGCAAAATTATTTTATGAATAAAAAAAGAGAAGGGCACTCTGAATAAAAAAATATAACTGCGTGGTTGAAGTCCAAACGGAGGAGTGAATTGGACTAATCCACCTAATCCAAGGGATTTGTCTCAATTTATGCCCTGAGTTTTGGGGTTTGTTGCTCCTGCATAAGTTTAGAATCCTTCGTGCTTGAAAGAAGCCAGACATCTTCACAGGGGCTGCCGTGCTGGTTTTCCCACCTCAACACTAGGCAACTGTGTAATCTTCTCCGTTTCCAGCAACTCATCAAATATCTCCCTAGGAGCATGAAAAATGTTGATATCAGTGAATAAGGAGTGTGTTAGAGGAGTACAGTGAAATAAACATAGGCACCAGGATTAAAAGGATGCATGACATAGCTTGGCATTCCCTGTTGAAATACCATAAAACTATGTCACTTATACGTCTCTAAAGCAGTTCATGAGGCTAAAGTAAGCAGAAAGGAAGAAAGAAACAAATTGTAGAAAATGATAAAACTTTGAGGGAGGGAGGAGAAAAAATCCCAATAAAATGCAAATTAAAGGGCTATGCTACATGGGCAAACATGTTAAGACATTTACTTGTGCATATAAAAGAAGATGTAGCCACTCCGGTCTCGGTCACTCTGCACAGAGGTCTCTTGAGTTCGTGATACTTCCAAGTCATTATATGTGAACCATGCCTGTTTGCGGATGTCATATACATCACTAATATAGTGACCTTAGAAATGAAGGGAGAAAGAAATTGTGAAACATTACTGATTTTAAAACTCTGGAATATTTAAAAATCTAGGTAATCTTTTAAAGTCATTTCAGAAACTGTCAACCAGCATGTATAAATTAGGAGACCGGAGTAAGGAATTTATTCATGCAAGCCATTTTGAAATTTTCCACATCAATTTCAATCATTTTAGCGAATCTTATTCCTCTTTAGCAGGACATTCCTCTTGGATAATAGTATAGATTCTGCAGATGCTTGATTTATTGTACTACAAAATGCAAAGCTGTTGCAAGGCCTTCCCATTAATTTTGTCATGTGGGAATTGTAGTTTACAAATACACAATATGAAATAGTTTTAGCATTGTCTCCCTTCTCCCCTTTGGGGTTTTGGTTATCCAAAAGAAAACACCATAATAATGTAAAACAGAAAGGATTCCCACCCTACCTGAAGAGGATGTGTCTCCAATATGGCTAACAACACTAATGAGACGATAAGAATTAGGAAGCTCTCCTGTCTGCAAAAAAAATGCAACAATTAGTATAGGAACAGTTTTTCCATCTGGCTAGGGTAAGAAGATTTGGGATTGTATGGCAAACCTAGGTCATACTGTATCCAACAACGCAGCGATTTTTCTGAAATCTGATTACTTAGTTCAGATAATCAGACTTTAAAAATGCAATATGAATTGCCCATGATTTAAACAGTTTTTAAAGGATGCAGACATAATTCTCATTCCTATACCACAAGAGTACACTATTTTCTATTTGTAAATGGATTGGCAAACTAATAACATAATCTAAAGTTTTCCCTTTAGTTTACAGTGCGGAGAATCCACACTCATTTCCATTGCTAATTAGAGCAGCCTAAGAGTTAACTAATGGACTGGTATGCCATTTTATCATAGGCTTTCTAGAAAAGACTGTAAACTAAGTTATAATTTTTTAACCTTCTCCCTTTGTTGCATGTATTAAAATCCTGGTAACCTGGCATGCCCTCAGTTTGACAACCAACCCACAGATCCATACAACTCAGGATGGAAACTCTCACTTTGCTGTAAAATCATTGGCTATAAAAAGATATCCTGAAGCATAAGATATGCTAAGATATCCATAAGCATAAGACAGAAGGCAACCACACACACACCAAACACCCTATGATGACAATTCTTAATGTAAGAAGTGTCTGGTATGGAAGACAGAGGGAATATTGTAAGCAATAAGATTGTATTAGTGATGTTTAAAGGGGGCATTCCAAGGTGTATATAGCAAGTTATGACACAAAAATGCATTTCTTCATTTTCAATAGCATCTTAGTAGAACAGTAGATGTGAATTTACTTCGCATAAGATGATGTGTAGCAAGAAACCAAGCTTTCCTTCAATGATAATTCTGGTTCCTGTCGGCAGGAAAAGCTAGCTACTGTCACATTTCACTATTGCAATTAAAATTTGAGTTTTGGGGATGAAAGGCTGATTGGTGCAAATCTTAGAGGCTTGTGTAAGCTGCTTAGCATGGAAGTGGGAATTAGGATCAGGTGTGCATGGCTACCACTGATCCCTCCCCTGAATAACCCAATCTGTACTCCCTCAACACTCTTCCTCCCCAATCCAAGAACACCTTCCCACTCCTTTGCTGCCCGGGCAAACCTATCTCCTCTGGCTGACACAGCAGCTGAATATGGACTGGGCAAACCAGCAAGAATCCTTTGCATTGACTCCTGAGTTGGCCTAACTGATTCCTGATGGCATGTTTACAATACTCAGGAGCCAGAACCTGGGGGTGGGAGGAGGCTGTGTTGTCTCAAATTATAGTTTGAATTAGGCTCCAAGTCACTACTACCCATTCTCCTACCCTTCCCTCTGCAAAGTTGAGAACAACACTCTCAAATCCACACAGCAATTAAATACCAGACAAGTATTGAAACTTTGGGTTCCAAGGCCTATTCACCATCTCCCACTACTTCTTTGCAGCACCTGAAAAAATTTCATAATTCTTCCCAAAATATGATACACCACAATACTATGCAGCCTGCACTACCACAAGTTCCCTTTAAACTTCCTTTCCCAAATTATCAGCAATTTTTTAACCTACTATTTTATCTATACAAAAATGAGATGGGCTTTTTAAATTAAACTTCCTTTAAACAGCAGTAGTTAATGGTTTAAAAACAGACTTCTTATCATGGTAACACAACATGCAATTAATCTTCCTCTCCAGAGCTGAGAAAGTGGTCAGAAAAGCTTCAATTTTGTTTCAGCTGCGAGGTAGAACTCTCCCTTTCCTTGGAGCTTGAAAACAATGTGATAATCTCTTTCAACTGCTTTGGTTTCAGTTCCAGGAGGATGAGAAGTGTCTGACTCTAACTGAAGCTATTTTAAGCCCAGGAAAGAAAAAAATACTCATTTCCAGCCTTATTTTGATGGTAAACAACTGCTTTTGTTTAATGCAAAAATTTGCTATCCATGAAGATACCTGGAACAAAACCTCAGATGCCACGGTTCAATGTATATATGTTCTGATTCACATGCAGAAATGTAACAGAACAAGAATTAGTTCCTTAACATTCCAGATCATCACCTCAGCATTTCTTTTCAGTTCCTCTGCTTCTGCTTCTGAATATTCCATATCCAAAACATCCTCATTCCCAGAGTCCTCATCAGAACCAAGGCTGTCCAGAAGAGAGCTGTTAAATTCTAAATAGTATGAAAATGATACTGCATAAGACTTTTTATATGCAAACAAAGATGGCAACACTTTACCACAGATTAGATAATGGACAAGTTTACGAAAAAGTATTCAATTATCTTTTGTCAATTATCTTTAACTGTATGCAAAGAAAGCACAAAGCCATAACATATGTACTTTTAACACTACTTGAAATTGTTAATTGGCAAGCAACACCCATTTTGTGCAAACGTTTCCTTCAAAACCCTTTTGAATTTTGGTATTCCAGTTAAAAGTGACATTTCACCAGAGAGTTGCAGCATCCTGGTTCTTATTTTCACTCACAGCAAGCAAGAAGCACTCTTCAGCACAGAATACTGTTCACTTGACAGAGAAAGATAGATATGACAGGAGTTTCTGAAGCATCCCCTGGTATAGATCAAGACTGGAATCTTGAACTCATTTCAAGAAGTTAAATTCTGTAATATAAGGGTCTGGAATAAACCTAAGAACCCCATTCTGTGAGAAAAAAACTCTAGTTTCTTAAAGATGCACAAATTAGGAATCTAAATCAGGAAACTCCATGCCCATTTTGGCATGGACTGAGAATAGAATTTGCAGAACAAAGACTCTATGTAGAGCAGTGAGCCATGCTGTAGGGCTGAAGATGGGCCAGGAGAACAGACTGCGGTAGAAGGAGCAATAGGAAAACAAGTGCTGGGATTGCCAGTGTAGAACATTCTCCTGCCGTATCCACCTCTATTTGGTGGCAGTTGAAACACCTCTATACATACAGTACATTCATGCATCCATACAGCACTGATGTAATGAATGAACAGTGTTTCACAAACAAATGGGATGTTCTCAGGAAGCCACAGAAAGCTCACTTTCAGAGTAAGCTCCATTTATTCATGCTTTATGAAAGTGCTTAGATAGCACTACCACTGATATTTTAACAGAAAATGAAAATGGAGGTAAATTTAGGAGTTCCTCCACCACAACTGCATGAATTATTTTGAGGGACACTAAGAAAGCTCTAGGAGCTCTGGTAAAATACAGTTTTACACATTCCTATCTCAAACAGATGAACTGCTGCATGCTATGTTGTCAGTTTCCCCAGCAGTATTTGCTTTTAGAATTCTGAAAGGACTGGAGCACAATATGCTACAAGGGAGGCACAAAAACAAAGCACCAGCCTCCTTTAAAAGGGTTCTCAGCCTTATTTTGTTTGTGCATCTCACCTTGTAGACTTAATTCAGTAGCTCGTTTAAGATCATCATCTTCTTTTTGCTCCCGCGCCTCCTGCTGGGAGAAAGAACCAAACTTAGTTCATTGAAACACTAGCTTCCTGTTCTTGTTAGAAGCTCCCTTTTTTCTTGCAATGAAAAATATGCAGCTCTGGTTTCTACAACAATTCTCATTCCCACTACAGGCATGTCGATGAACAGTGAAAGTCCAAATGTTCCCAGGGACAAGTCTTAATTAAAAGGCAGTTCAAGTTGCCCAAGCCTGGCATTCAGCACAGCAAGTCCCTCATGCCACAACATGTACTCTCTGTGCAGTTTTGCTTTTGAAAAACCTTGGAATGAATGTGAGCTGCTTGCAAGGCAAAGCACAATCATCGCTTACATTGTTCCCCACAATGCAGCAAGAAATCTGTAACTCTCTTGCCTAAAGCCAAATGAGGACACAAGTCTGCAGAATTCTAACAGTATGCAGTAATTACAATAATAAATCTATATTAATAAAAGGCAAATTCTGTCTCTCTGTCTGTCCATCATATAACCCTCTAGTTCCAACCACGACTGTTCTACATAGACATATACCTTTTTGGAATCGGGATGATCCTGGGACTAACCCCCACACACAACCCAACCCTCCCACACACACACACACAACTCCACACATGTCCTAAACCCCCCTAGCTCCACCCACACTCACTCTATACACACAGCACAATTCCACACACACAATCCCACATTCCACACACACACTAACCCACTCTCTCTCTCTCTCTCACACACACACACACAATGTAGCCCAACTCTCACATACAACCCAACTCCACACACATCTTAAACCCCTCTAGTTCTGCCCACACTTGATCTACATAGATGTATTATACCTTACTGGAATCTGGATGATCCCGAAATTGACCTCCACACAATCCAAACTCCCCCCCACAACACAACTCCACACATGCACACAACGTAGCCCAACCCCTCCACAAGCTTACTCTTCACACTCACACAATACAGCTCCATACACACTTGCTAACCCACTCTTTCACACACAATGTAGCGCAACCCCCACAAACAACCCAACCCCACAGTCCACACAACTTCTCAACACAACCCCACACTCCACACACACATGCAACATAGCCCAACCCCTACACTCAACCCAACTCCCACTCCACAAACACACACAAAACCCAACTCTACACAACTCTAACTTTCCCACACACAAAAAACCCAATCCCAACCCCAACACACATTTTACTTTAAGTTTTTTAAATCTTTTGATTTTAAAAGTTTTTAATTTATTTTGAGTTTAATGCTGCTCTATGTATACATATTATAACATCCAGTATGGAATTTGTGTCCAGATGAGGAGGGAACAGTTAAAAATTCAAATTTGAAAATAACTGACAGAACCTACAGTGAGGTCTTCAAGTTCCATGGACTGAATTGAGGAATTCAAAGTTATTTCCTCAAAATGGCTGTTTTCTAAGCTGAACCAGAAGTTCCTTTTGGGCCATTGGCTCCTCAGGAGCTGGCTTAGAAGTCTGCACGGAGTGTGGCTTTTATGCTAGTTAACAATATTTAACAGAATTAAATTAACAATAATTTAACAGAAAATTTTTTAATATTCATGATTGGAGATAAGTGAACCTTCACAATAGGTGCTTTGTACCACCAGATGAAACCCTTACATATACTCTTCTCTCTCAGAGAGAGGGGAGAGAGAGCGAGCACTAATTTAGAATATTTTCTACTGTTCCACTTCCTTGCAATGGCTACTCAGCTTCTTTAGTAACGGAACACAGTCATGAAGTCCTTCAAAACCTGGATACTTTCCTATCATATAGATGTGATTCTGGAAGGTGCAAGAGAATAAAGTGGTGAGTGGGAAGTAAGGAAGACAGAATTGAAAGGAAAAATTTTGAGGCCTCTCTTTCTACCAATTGGGTAATCAGGTCCATGGAATTTCTTCTCCTTTAAGGATAAATTAAGTTCAAGATGATTCTTGCAACTGATTTTTATCATAGTAATCGTATCTAGAGCAGCCATTCTCACAACATTGTGTATGTTACATGTAGCGAACATCTCCACCATCACAGCTATACTTCAATTGTGACAGTACAGTTGTCCCTTCTTATCCACTAGGATGGATTTTAAAAAAATCTGTGTATTTTTAAAAATGAAAAAATAGGTTTAAAGACCCAATTCCAGCTTTCTTTCTTCTCTGTTGTGCCTAACTGAAAAAAGCTGGTGCCTCAATGTCTGCAGAAGTTTGATTCTGGGACTGAAAAATGGAATGACTGCTTGCATGACTATCTACAACAGTAAAAAAGCAGTTTTGTAACACTTAGACTCCCAGGCAGGTGGATTCCACCCGCATTTTTAATTTATGCAAATTGGGCTATTTTTAGAAGGTAAATTTAAACTGTGATTTGCAGTAGCCCTTAGTGTTGAATGAAATCTGTGTGTAAAAAAATCAGTGTAAAACTTGGTTGGACCTGTAGCAGTTAAACAAATCACTATATGCCTATTCCTCAAAGAGAGGTGGTAGATAGAAAGGGAGGAACACAACTGGAGCAGCCATCTACCATACAGTTTGTCAGTTTATGTGAAAGTGCTTCCTAGAAGGCTTAAACATGTGGAATGTGACGCAAGAAATTCTTGAATTCTAAATTTTTCAGTGAGACGAGGTTGATGTGTGTGCTTTTACATTACATTTTATATAGCATATTTATAGCAGCTGTGGGACCATCTCGGAGATTTTTCTTCCTTAAGTGATAACCCTGCTATTTTCAATGGAGATGAAAATAGTTGGAGATGAAAATATGAAAATAGAGGGAAGCGGTTCTTAAATTTAGGGAGAGATCTATTCTTTCCCCACATCTTGCGATAGAGGAGTTGGGGTAATGATTGCTTGGCAGAGCTCTCCACAGCTGGAAAAAAGGAAGGTTGCTGGTTCGATTCCAAAAGATGTCTGAGTGCCAGAAACTTTCCTTTTTCTCCAGCCGTGGGGAGCTCTGCAGAGCTCCCAGGGGTTTCCCAGAACCTCTCCCCACCCCTTGAAGACCCTGGTACAACCTGGCATGACTGTTGGGAAGGCAGAAAATTGCCCCAATTCCCTTGCAGGTGAGTGATACTGATGATCACACTGCTGTTTCCCACCTTGCCCTGCCTCTTAAAGGGAGTGGGGGAACTTTACTTGAACTGGGGGTTCAATTTGAGTTTGATAAGCACTGGACTAGGGGATTTGTGCAAGGATATTTTCCTATAAATTTTCAGTAATGAACATTAATAGAAACATCACTAGAAAACATCATACTGCATTATGTGGAAAAGCAAAGGGCAAAAACTGGAAGAACTTCCCAATTCACATCTAAACTGCTAAAGAAATGTGAAAAAGTGCTCAATTCAGTTAAGATATTTATGTTTTTGCTAAAACATCTATCTACAAAACAAACATTTGTTCAATTAAAAAATAAGAACTTCAAAATAAGAACTGTAAAATAGAAAGCAAAGGCCTCTAGTGCCATGTTATACATTAAATTATAAAGAACTCTCTGCATCTCCCCTCCACCCCCAAAGAGACATGTATAATTTTTTAACACCAAGAAAGAATCCCCGTTTGGTTTCTGGTGCTTAAGAAAGTAGCATTGGCTCTTACTTGTTCCTGGAGGCTCTGAGCCAAAGCCTGCTGTAGCTCCTGTTCCTCTCTCTCTCGCTCCATGTCATACTGCTGCACCCAATCAACCTCCCCCTGAGGGCCTTCTGGAGTTTTATTTTCCTTATTCTCATCAAAATCTTTATTTTCTGTGAAGTTTGCAAAACCTTTGAAAACAGTAACACCAAAATAATGCATTAGCATTGGTTCTGAGACAAGCTAGGAGGGTAGTTGGTTCTCTTGATGGCATCCAGTGAACGTTCTTTTCATGCCATGCAAGTTTTAGAATTACAGTGACATCTACTGGCTTGGGAATATTAAAAAGAAAAAGTTATTCTCAAAACATTTCACCGGTACCAAGTTTTGAGAATGACAAGCTTTTGGGACCCACCAGAGGTGATGCCATAGGTGGAAGTAACATCAAGCAGGAAATTTTTAACAATCCTAGGCTGCAATCTTTCCTACACTTATCCAGGAGTAAGTTCCATTATTATCTTTAAAAGCATGCAGTCTGACAAGAGTACAGATTTGTAACATTTCCCCAAATGCATCAAGCATCTAGTCTAGCATCAAGTCTAATACATTAAAAAGACAATAAAATTAATAAAAGTACAATAAAAATAATATACTGAATTGAATAGGGACCCCAGCCCAATTTGAATGAATCCCCAACCCACAGTTTGAGAAACACTACTCATGAGGATGTGAAGGAAGAAAATGTCTTTCAGCAGTAATGCATTTCCTTTCCATCCCATTTAACACTCTAATATGAGTACTATTGAGTGTTTTTTTTATGAATATTTGAGCAAGGATTATTTGCAACCATGTGTTCTAATAGTTTATCATGAGAAAACTTAAGACTGCTATGTAATTCTTCATCTTCCCAACTTCTGGCTCATTTTGATCCTTATAATACCAAATATGCTTTTCTATTCATTTTCTAGATGGAAGGTAAAACAGTGAATTTCATCCAATTCTTCAGTTTACATCAAACTAAAATTGTCTGCTTTTCTTCCACTTGCAAGCTGAGGGTGCAATTCCCTCCAATTTCTAAAATGGCTAATTTCTAGATGGCCACCAGGAAGCATATTTTAGAACTCAAAAGGTCACCATGTCTGTTCCTTATGGATTGTGCGATAGTTAAATATTAGAGCATAACTGTTTTTTTAATGTTTTTTACTGTTTTAATGTAAAGTACATACAGTACTTGCCAAGAAAGACTATCTGAAGCAGTATTTTATTTTTCCTTCAGATCTACAACATCCCCTTCACACACACATTACTCCTAAACACTGCCTCTACAATTTCAACCTCTTACAAAAGTTATTCTAAATTAAACATCTAGTTTTTTCCCATACCTGACTCTGTAGATGCTTTGGGTTTCTCCACATCCATAGATTCCAGATTCTCTGGTAACTCTTGCAGTTCCTCATCTCCAAAGCCAGTGTCGGGGCTATTTGTAGGCCTGTCTTCATCATGGCTCAGTGAAAGCGATGCCTCTTTCTTACTAATTTCCAAGACAGCTGCTAGAAGCTCATCCTCACTCATCCCATCAAATCCATCATTTACTGGCTCTGAGAGCTTATCACACTCTGTTTTACTTTTCTTTGAATTCTGGAAGTGAATAAAGGCACAATAAGGCATGTATCAGAATGGGGGAGAGAATCACCCTCTGCCCTGACAGACCTCTCTACCTGTCCCCTCAGTGACCATTGCAGGAGGTGTGGCTTGGACCCTCTTCCTCTCTCCAGATGTGAGCACATGGCTCTCCACCAGGCCCCAAGCCCACATACAAGCAGGGGCAGCTTTTGTGCTTCTGGTCCATTCAAGTGTTAGGAACTCTAGTCTTCACCAGATGCTGTAAATATGAGCCTTCATGATTTGTAAGTAAACCTATTCTAAAGTTTGATTCTGGTCTCAGTCTTGATTTATGCATGCGTCTAAGCAGACAGCCAGGGTGGAGGGAAAGATTTCTGAACCACAGAAGAGGATGCTCTGTGGTCATCACTCTGAGCTGATTCACCTTTCAACAAAATTTACTCCAAACCATTGTAGTTTTGATTCATTTGCACATTATCAGGATTTATACTCTCATTTCAGTATCTTGAAGACAGAGGTGCATCAGCAATTTTGTCCTCACAGAAATCTCTGAATCTCATCAGAGACTTTCACTATGGGGGGAACTTAATTTTCCCAACATTGTTTAGTTCCACCAAAGTCCTGGACCATGTTTAAAAAATCTAGTAACTCAACAAATGTTCCTTATAAATAAGACTAGGGAATGTTTCGCAATAACAGCTTACTAAGGTGTGTGTGTGGTTTTTTGGGGGGGGAATAAGATGGGACAGTCACAAATTCCTCTCCTTACTTTCTCTGACTCTTCTCGTTGCTGTTCCCTGATTTGAAAATCACACTGTTTTTGGAGGTTTGCAACAGGACGTTTTAATGGTTCATCATCACTGTCTGAATCAAGAGAGCTTACAACCGGAGTTTTCAACTTGAATGAGTATTTTCTGAAATATAAACAAAGGATTTTAGTCCTGAAGAAATCTGTCAGAATGCTAATAACATCCAAATTACGTTATGAACAAAAAATGTTATTCATATAACCAGCAGGCATCTGCAAGCTCAATACAAGGAATACTATTTTGTGAATGAATCCAGTCTACTCCACCTTAGCCATTCAGAAAGTCACAAAAACATGCAATTCTGAATCACATTTGGAATGTTCTGCACTTCGCAAACAATATTCCTAGTGTTTGAACAGAGAGTCAAATCATTAAATAATCAGATTCTATTCCAGTTCATTTATTAGCATTTTTAGTTAATAATTCTGGGTCAGACAGTAATTTGATATCAGTTCAGCAATTCACATTAACTGACTGAAAATTTTGAGTGTTAGATTTGAGTAAATACAGTATTTTTTAAATATGCAATATAACTCATACAAAATGCATATCTTTCCCTTAGGTTAAATATTTATGGTTTTAAACAGGCAGTTCACATAAACAAGTTTCACATTCTCCAGAACACTTGCAATTTATAGTAAAAAAATATACATGTCTTTCTAGAAATCTGTGGTACAAAAACATCATCGCACGTGTTTCCCCATACATCACATTTTTCCCAGTGCAGTGAGCAGCTGAGAGGTGGTCTGCAAAGTGTTGCTTTGGCAGAAGTGACACTGATAAAAGGGCAGCATACATGGTAATTGGGCTCTTCCAGCACCTTAGCAGCATCCGTGTCTTAGCTCTCTGCCCCATCCCTGCTAGCACTTGTCTTCTGGGGCTCCTTCCATCTGCCCTCTTTCAACCGTGACAGAAGAGGCACTGCTAGAAGGGCAGTGCTGGGAGAGCCCAATTATAATCTGGGGACTTATTCTGGCCTGTGGACATTATGTCTGACACCTCTGAGCTGGAGTGTGAGGCAATTTAGTTTGGAAAGAAAAATAATGAAGGAAGCCAAAGACAGTTTGTACTATTGTGAATGGCTATACCACACAAATTGAATATACAGGTGTCCCTCATTATTCACTAGGGTTTCATTCTGGAACCTTTCGTGAATTAAAAAAAATCAGTCAATAAAAACACAGTGAAATAATAGATTTAAAGTCCCACTTCCAGGTTTCTTATTCCTCCATTGTTCCTAATGCAATAAGGTTGTGCCTGAATATCTGTAGGGGTTTGATTCTGCTGATAACAAAAATTTTTTTTTTAAGTGTGTCCTTTTACAATTGTTTAAAAACTGCTTTTTTACTGTTGTAGAGAGGAAGCCAGCAATTAGAAATACCAAAGACCCCCTACCTTTGCCTGGCTCAGCTGAAGAATGGAATTATTTGCATGACTTCCTCTATAATTGAAGTATAGCAGTTTTTAATACTGTAATTTGTAATGGTCATTTGTGTTGAGTCAAATCTGTATATAAAAAAATCTTACTCACAAAGGACACAGATATAAAGGAACATTCATAAGGAACACTGATGTGTTTCCACTAGAACATGGACATTGATGTAAGCTGATTCACAGTAAATTCAAGAATGATGGAAAAATGTACATTATTTCTGTAAGCACAACAAAAAGCACAAATAACAAGACTCCTTAAATATATGCACAATTTGTCTCAATCATAAAGTCTGAAAACTTCTTTTTGTAGAATCTGGGATACATCAGGCAGGGAATTCTAGAGTCACTGCTTCCCAATGGTAATATGCATATGTACAGCCAGGTAAGTTTATGCAAATGGACTTTTCTAGTGCACATAGGCCAGCTTAAAGCATTATAGATTTTCAATCAAGTTGTATAGGTCAAATGAAGCTTAATTTTACACATAAGCTGACCATTTAATTGTAAAAGCTGAAATTGTAAAACAGAAACAGAAATAAGGACAAACTCTTTCAAATGAAATAGACAAGGCAATTTTTTAAAGATTTATTTGGGGCAGTTTTTCAAAATTTCTAAAACTCATGTAAAACACTACTCACCGGCAGGGAGTAGAAGTGCTTACAGAACAGGAATTCACCATCTGGGACACTTTCAAAGGCCGAGAGCTGATTTGAAAAAAAGCATGTTTTTATTGCCAGACACATCATCCTGCTACCACATGACCAATGGTACTCTTTCTAAGTGGCAATTCCTGTAACAATGCAGAAGTCACTGTCTGGGAAAGTAGAGAGTCTAACAGCTCATAGTCGCACATGAGTTAAGTGCTGCTGGTTGAAGACCAAAATAATAAATTACCTTACTTAGTTAATGTGCAACTTTAGACTTTAATAGATTTAGGGCCCAACCATATCCAACTTACCAGTATTGATGAAGCTGTGCCAATGGGACATGCACAGCTTCATGCAGTGGGATGAGGACATCAATCACAGAGGTCCCCTCAAGGTATAGGAACATTTCTTGCCCTTACCTTGGGGCTGCATTGGAACAGGAAAGTTGGATAGATTTGGGCTCTTAGTGGCTGAAATGGCTCATGTAGTACCTCCACAGAGTGGCAGATTCTCCCCATGAGGGCTTCCGCAGGAGTATAGGCCATTGGAAATGCCCTGGAGGACCCTACTTGTGGCACCACCTGAAGGGAGAAAACCGTATGTCAGAGATGGCCAAATTGTTGCGCATGAGGAACATGCAGCTTTCTGACATATACTACACTGCCCACAGAAGTTGGTTGTTGAGCTACTTTTTCAACACAATTCTTTTTTAAAACTGTGACTGTCAAGCATCTGAAGTTTATGATATATGGCTCGTACACTAAACAACACCCCTGTCATAGGTTATGTTCTGAGGGTGCAATTTAGGCCAACACAACTCATCTGCTTAAAATTCCCATTGTAGTATGGGGAGCTCACTGGCATATGCACTGGCATAAACCCCCCAGAAGCGGTGCAGAAGTGCCTTCCCAATTTTTGCAACACCCCAGGCCAGCATGGGACTTGTGCTGGAATTTGTGCTGGCCTAACTAGGGTTACGTTTGCAGTCTGAGTCATACAAGATAAAGAAAGGTCATGCAAGGAACGCTTCCTGCCACCACCTCTGCATAGAAGCATCTTGCACATGTGTCAAAAAGCTCCCCGAACAGAGGTAGCGGCGTATCTAGGGTATAACTAGTGGGGACATCTACCTGGACACAATTTGAAATGGGGTGCTGGGCAAGGACTTACCCATTTTCTACCAATGTGTATTTCCACACCATTTTTACAGAATCTCCAAAAAGATGTAAATGCCTACAGAAAAAAATGCCCTGGAGGACATTTTCATATACCTGGATGTTTCCATATACCTGACAGAGAGGTGTTCAAATGCACAATACTAGTAGGAAAGGGAATAACTTTTTTGTAGTACTGCCCAGGAGTACTATATACATATAGATCTTTATCTAAGTCAGCTGATCTCATGAAGAAAATTTCAAAAAATAAGGTTTTACTGAGCACGCAAGTTCACTTAGTGGGAAAGGGCAGTCTTCCCACCCCATGATCTCCTTTCTTTGTGAACCCTGCTGAATAAACTCACATGATGGAATGAATTTAGCTAGCTTCCACCTCATGATCTATACTATACTACTCTGGACAGGGGAGCAATTTCAGTGCTTGTCATGGGTACCGTTTTCCCTAGATTCGCCAATGATGAGAGGAGCACCAATTATGAAAGGGGACCCAATCCAATTTCTAGCAAATTTCCCCTCTGCTTCCCGTGTCCTATCCCACCCCCTCTAGAAAATTCCGTCCTCAAGAGCTATTTTCAGGGAACCTTACTTGAGTGATCAATTTCTTCTCATACAACTCAGGGCATAACTCCATGGTATTTTCCTGCAGATAATCATCCACTGTAAAGACTTATATCTTAAGTTATCCTTCCACTTGCATAGTAAGGTCTGCACACAGAGACACATTATTGTGCCAGGGTCTTGCACTCAAATCCAAATGGAATTCTGACTTGACTCTGTCTGTGTAACTCAGTGATTTTCAACCTTTTTCATAACACTGAAACTCTCAAAGCACACCATCAATTGTTTTTACCATTGCCAAGACACACCAGACTCTTCAAATCCCCCAATTTTCCTATTAGTGATTGTCAATCCCCATCTTCCCATGGCACGCCTGAGGACTATCCGTAGTACACCAGTGTGCTAGGGCACACTGGTTGAAAATCACTGGTGTAACTAGACATCACATTTAACACTCAAATTGCATTGTTGTGTAATTTCTTCTACTTACTACCACAGATGGAACAATGCAAAGTGGCACCTTATTTCCACGTTTTTTAGGATCCAGCTAAAAATATTTTGAGAATGTAGGTTTTCAAGTATGTGCCATTCAGTTTACGTTAGTTTTCAGAAGATAAAAAGACTTTACCAAAAGTAAATTTTAAGTAACAATGAAATATTATGTTTAATAGCATATTAATTAATAGCATATTAATTAATATTAGCATATTAATTAATTTCATATAGATAGTTTTGTATAGTAATACCTTACATTGCCAATTGTGCATTCCACCCCAAATTAAGTGGGGGCCTTGTGCTTTCTGTGCAATGAGATTGTAGGGTTAAAAATCTTGGTATAATCACTTGCTGTCCAACTTTGTGATTTAGGGAGAGTGCCACATTGAAGCTGTATCGTTTCAGGTGAAGAATCAAAACTCTTCAAGAAAAAAGAACAGATGGAAACTTTGTTATTTATGCATGGCTACAAATGTATGCTCTTATAAGGTACCAGCCCTCCCATTACCACATCACAATAGTCACTGTAGTTTGTTGTGCAAGCTATCAGTATCTTATGAATAAGTGGGTTAGAACACCTCTACACCCTTAAGATGATAAATAAGCAGCCTCTCGTCTAGCATCAAAATTAGTTGCAATTCTTTTTTAGCATGATAATTTTGTAGCAATAATTCCTTTTGGCACAGGAGAAGTGTTAAGTGCCTCAAGACCATTTGAATACAGTAAGAATGATTATATTTTATCTTACTTTTTTGTTTTTAAATATTGAATAATTAAATTGTATTTTTTATTTACGATTGTAAGAAACCTTTGGCATCTCCTGTATTTTTAACAGAGGAAAAACGGGAAAAATATTTTAATAATAAATTTATCCACAAAATATTCAGTTGCATTTCAGTGCAAATATTTCATTTTTCCTGTAAATCATATTTTTAGTCAGTCTTTAAATGTCCTGTGAGTTAATATTTTCATTACATTTTGTACCAATATCACATACCTACCTGGGAAAACGACTGAATTTGTGTGTAACAAGAGCAGATTTTCCATTACATTTCTCACAAGAATATTCTATCTCTTCTGCCTGAAAGACACAACATAATTTTTTTAAAAAGCTGATAACTTGTTCTCTCTCTCTCTTAGCAGCTCCCATTAATACAATTTTATAGCAAAAAAGCATAACGGAATAAAAAGAACCATTAAACTTAAGATGAACAATTTAAAGAACAAGTCATATTCTAAACATCCTTTATAGTTCTCTGCATTGGTTCTCTGCTGAACTTTGTTCAATGCAATGGCTACTCTGATTATACCCCAGTCCTATAAAAATCATAATGATCCTATATTCTTTAACCCAATGGGCAACACTGTATTAAAAAACTTTATTTAGGTAAGCATTCAGCTACGGTTTATATCATGACTGGATACTTCTGGTGTTATAATGTTGCTTCTTGGAATTTTAACCCTGGACACTGGTTGTTTGACAGTATGTTATTATTGACTGTAGTTGCCCGAAACCTTTAAAAACTATAGGGATAAAAACTGAAATTAAAAAATCCTTTCCAACTTGAAGCTAGGAGGGCCACAGATCAAAAATCAAGTTAGCCATAACAAGGCACCCTCATATTTGGTGAGAAGACAAGTGTAAGTGGCCTTGCCTTCATCCTTACAATACTATAATGAAAGGCATTTTCTCAATGTCTCATTATATTTGGGGAAGCACTGCGTGGCAGTAGCCAGCAAGATTCTATCTAGAACAGGGGTCAGCAACCTTTCAGCAGTGTAGCACAAAACTAATGTTACAATGTTATTCCACATACCAACATGATTCTAAAGTTATAAACGCACATTCAGAGACCACCTCTTGGGGCTTTTCTGTGCTCCAGCCAGCATGTGATTTCCTCTGCCTCTTCCCAAGGGGCTTCTCCTGGACTGCTGTGGGAGCTGGAGGTGCTAAAGAACAACTGGATCCTATTCTTGGCATACCTCTTGCAAAGGGACTTACTTCTGAGTAGAGAGGAACAGGACAGGGCTCTAAGGATGCACTCTTCTCCCCTTCCTGGAAGTATGCTCCACTGAAAGCAAATGGGCTTACTTCAGAGTAAAGAGGCACAGGAAAGGGCAAGCTTGAATGGAACAAAGCAGTGAGGCATTCCTTCGCTGACCCCACACGAAGCTCCAGCTGCTGGGGCAGCAGGGAGGGCCCCGCACTTCCCCCCTGGCCTCCTGCCAACATCGCCTACTTGCCTGTCCCTCAGTGGCTCAAGGTTTGCTGCATCTTAGCTGGTCCTGGGAGGGCTGCCATGGGAGGCATGCAAGGAATGAGGAACCAAGGAAACCTTGGGTGCTGTTCCTCAGCCTAGCGCATCTAAGCTGCAATCCTGCTCCCCTGAATAATGCTCTAGAGGACACAGGGTCTCTGCCCCAGGGCCTTCCATTCTGATGGTGGCAGGATGGGATGAGGGAGATGTTGGCATTCTGGGCACCATATATGGCAGTGGGCAGCCAACTCATGGCAACTGGGGCAGTTGCAGAAGTCTTGGCTGTTTCTGCTAGGAGTGCCTTGGCATGCTGGGGTACATTCCATATGCTGAGCCCGACAGCCATGCCAGGGTGTTGCTTACCCTTGATCTAAAACAAGGGCTGGAGAAAGAGCCCTACTGCCCATAGACAAAAACAACCTCCCATGTCATTAGGTTCTTTCATTACTAAGGCTCGATTCAGACAACCATTTTGATCTATTTTCCTCCACTTGGAACTATATCAGTGGAAGGATTTAGCAGCATTATAGCAGAAATCCAGCTTGGGAAGATTTGATCACCACAGACTCGTAATATGAAGATTCTTTCAAAAGATTGACAAGTGTGTCAAACATAAGGTCCACAGGCCAAAATGCAGCCCCTGGAAGCAAAATGCAGCTCCAATTATAACTAGGCTCTCCCAGCATTATTGTTCTTTCCCAAATCTCTGGAAAATATTATCAAGACTTCCACATTTCCTGTTCTGTCATCTGCTTAATGATGTCACTTTTTGCTTGTAATAGGGATAATTTTAGTAATAGGGATAATAATAGGGATAGGGATAATAGGGTAGACAGTAATAGGGATAATTTCAGCTTTCTGTATGAAATGAGTTTAACATACAGATAGGAAATATCGGGAGCTGTATGATGAGCTGACTTGCAAAAACCTTATGAAAATATCTGTTCATATAAACCTCCAGTAACGTTCTTAACTGGAAGCTTATAAAGTAAAGGATTTATAGACAAAATTATCAGAAAATATGAAAGTTAATAAGAGGTATGCTACCAGTAAAAATATATTCATTACAAACCCTGAAAAAGAGATCCAAGGAATCTTGAATTGTTCGTGGTGGAAGTAGTTTTTTCCTTCGGGGTAAGTCAATGGAAAGGTCATTAAACTGTTCCCGTTTAGTGACTGTTTCATTACACCTGAAATGGGAGGAAAAGATTTTCTGTAATTAAACCTGAGTGTAAACCAGTTTGACTCACTAGGATAGAAGAAAGTTCAAATTTTATACTTCTGTTTGGGGAAATGGCTTAAGTATAACATTGGGCAAAAAGTGAACCCAGTCAGATGTACCTGTATGGTAACATGGAGAAAAGGGAAAAGTTTCATCAATACTTACATTTTGCATATGATAGAATGCTGAACCTCAAATTCTAAATTTGAAATAACTGGACATGTATAAACTTTGGTGGCTGATAAATCATCAGGTGTACGCCCTACTGAACTGCCTTCACCAGAAATTGGCTCACTCTTCCAAGATTTGTTCAGCTTTTCCATGTCCTCTTTCAGCTGATCCAAACACTGACTTAAGAATTCATGGGCATCCTAAGAGAAAATACATGTTAGAAAAATTGATTAAGCTATCATAGTCGGGCTAGGTTAAAAAAAGGTTTCAAAATACTGAGAATTGTAGATTGTACTTAAACTAAATGTTCCTAGTACACACAATAATTAAACGAGATTTAAAACATATGGTCATTTTATGCACATATTTATTACTCATGCATGACTCTAGTTTTCAATATTGTTTTAAATCTTACAAACTATGTTTGTTAAACGTTGAGTCAGAAGTCAAGAAACCAGCAATACACAAAGTTTGATCATTGTCAGATTGGGAGAAACAAGCCTTCCTTTTCCCCTTATATAAACTGTTCAAATTTACTTTAAAATTGATACTCCAAAAGAGCTAAAGTTTTTCAGTCTGTGGAAGGGACTTTTGACTTCAGTCCCTGTTTCTACAACTGCACAGAACTGTTCTAAGCACTTTTACTACTAACTACAGTTACTTACAGCAGTTGCTTACTACAGCTGCTTACAGCATCCATTAATTTGTTTACCTACATTGCAGAGAAACTGCTTGAAGATAAAATACTTACATTTTGCATGTAACCAGAGAACCTCTCTGCAGTAGCTGAAATCGCATTTTTCACCCTTTTAAGTAGATCTTTCTTTACTTCAGGGCTACAAACATCCTTTTTAGCGAGCAGATGAGTGAACCGTCTATAGAAATTAATGCAGTTACTTTTAAACATTACTAAAGTATGTTTTCATTTTCTAAGGCTAAAAATACTATATAGTCAAACGTTGGATTGAGAACGTTTTGCAAGACAAGGAAACATTCTAATATGACTTGATATACAAGAATGTCTTGTAAAACAAGCAAAAAAGAGTCTTGGACAGGATACGGCTGGTTTCTGTGCTCTGCCAGCACCTCCTCAGCCTCTCCTGAAGACCAGCCTATGCATGTCTACTCTGAAGTAAGTAATCAATGGAGCTCACTCCTACGTAAAGGGGGCAATGAAAAGGAGCCTGAGAGACCTAGGGCAAAATCCAGAGTAACTACGTGGAGTTTTCACTGGGTACTGCAGTAACTACGTGTGCACATAGTCTCTTACGTGCTCCCGTAGTTACTCTGGATTTGGGGGTTAGCCTTGCACGTCTACTCTAAAGTAAACCCTATTATAATAAGTGGGGTCCACTTCTATGTAAGGGGGCAGCTTGCAGCCTGAGAGACCAAGGGCAAAATCTATAGCAGTTACGGGTCCACACAGTTATGTTACCCTCTAGTGTTATCTTATGGAAAGTCATCTTAACTGCTCTGGAGCAAGGGGCTTAATTATAGGGCATCAATATAGGCCCAAGTGCAGGTTAATTTGTTTTATTTTTCTTTGTATTTTCTTTATTATTTTGCATTATTGATTTGTACCTTGATTTATGAGTAACTTGAATTACGAGTGCTTTGAAAGACGAGCAACAATTTCTAAGCAATTCTGCCTTGAATTATGAGCAATGTCTTATTACTGTATTACTTAGAAACAAAGCAGACAAGGTCACCTTCTGTGTAAGTTGAAATTTTTTTTACACCTTTTCCAGATTCTGATCTCTTTTGCAGACCTCTTGAGTAGTACAAGTCTGAGTAAGCCACAGCAGTAAGGATACAACATATCAGACCCTGGTTCCACCTTCCTCCTGCCCCAGAATAAGTCCTCTTGCCTCATCTTTGCCCTTCCCTGCATTCAGGTTGCTAAGTTAGCTCAGGAGAGCCAGTACAGTGAACCCTCTCCTGCCAGTGGAATTAGGCTGATGCACATTAGTGCATTTGCCTAACTTGTTCCCAGGTGGTGCAAAAATGCTTTACAGCAAGTGCATTTATACACTTCAGCTGCCACTTTACAAAACATCACCTCAATTTGGCTACTTCTAGAGCAACGGTATTCAAAGTGGGGATTGGGACCTCCTTGGGGGGTTGCAACCTTGGGTCAGGGGGTTGTGAGAGGGTGGGATCCACCATCTTGGAATCTGGAACCGGGTTTTCCTGTGAGTAAGTCTTATAGAACACAATGTGTTCATGGAGGAACTCTGGCATCAAAGTGATGTCACATCCCATTAAGTTTGGTAGGAGTCCCGGACAGATTTTTAAGTTTGAAACGATGTCCCAGGCTGAATGCCCAAGTACCACTGAATTCTAACAAGAAAAAGAATTGTATTCGAAAACTGTGTCCTTACCTGATAAGAGCATTGGAAGGAACTTTTTTCCATGGAATATTTTGCTTCAACAGATCATTAGCAAATGACTGAATTGAAAACAGAGACTGTAAAATAGCATTCATATAACAGGTATTTCCTAAGTTTGTAAACCTGTGAAGGACAAGATAAAATTTTCTCAAAACCAAACATTTTCCAACACAGAAATGATTCATCATGCAGACTAACCCTACAATCCAGAGCAACTACAGGAGCACGTAAGAGACATTACATGTACCCATAGTTACTGCACCACCTAGTTAAAACCTATGGGAAATTCATGTTGGAATCCAGAGCAAATTGTTCTTACACCGGAGCAAGGACTCCCCATAGTTATTCTGGATTGCACCCTAAATGTCTAATTCAGGGCAATCATGCATTTGTTGCGTGCATACCCATGTTATGTACATGCTCTGTTCTTCTATAAAGTAGGAGTGAGTCTCTTTATATGCCAAAGGGGATGTACCCCTTCAACTACCTTATTCTTTCATGCCTTTTAAAATATTTTCTTTAGCCCAACTCTGATACCAGAGGTGGAACAGGCAAGAAGCAAACTGCTTGAAGCAGCCAAGTGTAGCAAATTTTTGTTCCCTTCCCGCTACAAAATATTTTATATAAATAATAGATTCACCCACCCCCATATTATAGGCAGGATCTTTTCAAAAAAAAATACACGTATGATTAGTGTGAATGCCTTGTTTAGCCCTTGCTTGCTTGGAAAGTGTAGTTTATCAAAACAACGAACTGTAAAACACAAAATGCAGAAAGGACACAAAAACTGGTCTTCCATGTAGCCACTTCACCAACTGCCTGGGTTTCAGTTGTGTTGCTATTCAAACTCTCAAAGATAACAGTTCTCAAACTGTGGGTCTGGGATCCAACAGTGGGTCATGACCTAATTTTGGATGATTCGTGAAACTGACAGATTAGGCTATGTGCATCAAGAATTACAGAAGCTGCTACTTGGAGTGCTGCTGACCAAGCACCATTATAGCCATATTGCTTGGCATTTATATCTTAGGCTATAGCCTTTACAACCTCTAAAAAAACTCAGAACCCCTGCCTAACTAATTTAGGCTAGCATAACTCATTTGGCATAACTTTCTGTGGTGGTGGGAGGAGGCCACGCATTCCTATGAATTGTCCTAAGTCACCACAAGCAGGGAAGAATTGCCTTATGACACTTTCGTGACACGCTCAGGCCAGCAAAGGACTTACAACCAGCCACCCAGGTGTTAGGATTGCAGCCCAATTGGTAACAGAATATAGCGGGGAAAGTTCAGGACCCATCAATGTTAAGGAAGATATCTTATATATCAATGTTTAACCGGGGCACATATGTGTGTGTCCATGAAAGATGAGAAACCTTACCCTTGTAACTGCTGTTGTGGATGAGTGGAAAGAGGAACTCGTGGCTTATTCCAGCCCATGTAATCCTGATTAGATCTCATTTTTTTAACAGAGAGAGGGGCTGGCTGAGAAAGAAACCCCAAACTTCTTTTGGCAGAAGTCTGATTCAGTATATTAGACCTATGAGGCAAGAAAGAGTGTTTCCGTTTTTAAAAAAAAACTATGGATGACAAAAATGTGTGTTACTGCCATTAGGGACACATAAACAGTCACAGCAACAAGAGCAAAAATGACAGTTATTCAAGATGCATTAAGTTAAATGGGAATGCATCAGAAGGAAGGTAGAGGGTAGTTAGCTTTCAAATTATACCTTTCACAGAACAACCCGTGAGGGACACCTTTATCTTTATAGTTGTGATATGGCCTCTTCACTTGACAGTGCAAGGATACGATTTGCACAAAATTGTGTTCACAAAATTTTTAGCAATTGTTCACTTTTAAACACAGAGCAAAGGATAAGATGCTGTTGCCATTTACTGAAAATAGTAGTCTGAAGATCAAGCATTTGAAAAAATAGCCATTCAATGCACTCTATACCCACCTGTCCAGATTAGAATTGCCAGCTGAATAGTCCTTTGAGGATTTGCTACTATAGAATGATGAAGTCTGTAAAGGTAAAAACCCTTAAAAGAAAACAAAAATAAATTCCTGTAAAAAAGGACTAATATGCATCATTTATTCCAATAAATTTATTTTTATAATTTATAGTTATGTTTTTGTACTAGAGATGTATTAATAAACACACTTTGCAAGTAATAAAACCTTTCACCAAGACAGGGAGGGCCTTGAAGCTCTGCTACAATATACATAAGATGTAGGCTACTAAGGATGCATTGTTAATCTGCCAACCTCAGATTTTTCAAGCCAAATAGAATCATACTAATTATACAGGTATTTGTTGTCAGAAGATACATTTACATCTAAGAGAGTTACGGTACTTTATTTTCACTTTGTTCAAAATTCATCAAAGCTTTGTGAATTTTTCTTGAAAAGTATTATAAATACATTTGATTGATAAGGAGAGAAACTGACACAGGTAATCACCTATGAGAAATTTTGTCAATAAATCAAGTGTAAATCACCCCCTGCCTTATCTATCATGTCACTTAGGATTCAGGGTTGGGCAGCAGAGATGACAAGGCAATTAATCTCCATGGGGACCATGCTTCAAGGCAAGCATCAGCCTAACCCTACAATCCAGAGTAACTACTGGAGCACGTAAGAGACATTACGTGTACCCGTAGTTACTGCACCACCTAGTGAAAACCTATGGGAAATTCATATTGCAATCCAGAGTAAATTGTTCTTACACCAGAGCAAGGACTCCCCGTAGTTACTCTGGATTGCGCCCTAAGTTATCCTTTTTACCGCTCATGAGCAGGGTGACCAGATCCTAAAGTGAAAATGTAGGACCTGGTCACCGAAAGTCCAGATTCTAAATTGAAAATCCAGATTTATGTAGGATAAAACATAGGATGTCCTACATTTTAAAATTCTTTTAAAGCCAGTCTACTGGCTTACTTACATGGGATAGGTGGTGGTGGTGGTGAAGGAGGAGAAGGCAGGTCAGGCAGGCGAGGCAGGGCTGGGCAGGACACTGGGGGGACAACGGCCTTTTGGACCGGACAGTCCGGTCCAAAGGCCAAAAGCCGGACTTCTCCGGCCAATTCCAGCTTTCTAGTAGGCCTGCTCCTAAGGCAAAAGTAAGCCAGGACACAGAGCTTCCATTTAAATAAAGCAAGTCTTTTTAGACACTCCTTTGCAGCTTTGTTCTGTTTTACAAATGTGTGGCAGTAATCCTTACTTCCATGTTTGAAGCTAGAATGCAATGCACTGTTTAAAAAAACCCCATGGAAAGCAATGGGATCTCCTTTAGAGAAAAATAAGGTTACAACTATGTGTAGCTGCACTTGCTCACAGGCATTCCTTATTGTCTTTCTGCTGTGAATTGCAATCATCTCCTTGCCTTATCTGTGAGAGATCATTCATAAGTCAGGGCTCCACCAACAGCAGAGAAAAGGGAAATCAATCTCCATAACGACAATACAAATAATTACAGGCCTAGTTTCTTTGAAGCTACAAAGGAGCACCCTTACAACCCTCTGGAGAATAAAACGTAAGCAGAAAAAAACTTTAAGATGGAGAAAAAAAATTCCATTGGAATCAAGTAAGTTTCTTCACATTGGCAGAATCACACTTCTGCAGAATTGTTTTCATTTTGCAAATGCTGCAGAGTTTTGCTAATGTTCGGCAGATGTGTGGTTCTTAAAAAATACCAGGATGTAGTCCTCATTTCCATCTGAAATAAGAAGTCCCAGGCTACAAGTCTAACTAACACAGCGAGGACTACTAGTGAGTGTACTTCTGAACAAAACTGAGTTGCAACTAGGTGCAGTTGACTTGTTTGTGCTCATTCATTGTTGATGTCTCTCTGCTGGGAACTAAACTGCATACTCCAAGTTATGTGTTGTATGTTATACGGAGAGCCTCTAACCCAGTGATTTTCAACCACTGGTGTGCTGCAAGTGGTCCATAGGCGTGCAAATAAGTTTTGGCAAATTTATTTATTAAACATAAATAGTAATATGTTTATTGAAGAATTGATGACAAAACTAAAAAAAACCCACACACAAGCAGCATGGTGTGCCTTATCAGGTGTCCCCAAATGAATGGTGTGCAGTTTAGCACATGGGCAGTGTGCCATGAGATGAAAAAGATTGAAAATCACTGCTCTAACCAAACATGTCAGGAGCTTTAAATGATTTACAGCACAATCTTAACCATGTCAACTCAAAAGTAGGCCCCACTGTATTCAATGGGTCTTACTCTCAGGAAAGTGAGTTTAGAATTGCAGCCTTAGTGATTCTCTTGGTTTATTGTTTACAGTGCTCCTACTCCAATAATGTTTACAAAAGGTTGTGAAGATCCGAATTTTAAATGTTAATGAATAAAAATGTACTTTATGGTCTTTTATTATATTTTTAATATAATTGTATAGTTCTCAGATAACAATTAGTGGTAGCTTATTTTTCAGGATCTAGCCTCAGGTAAAATGAGACAACACCACAGACAGACAGAGACACACACACACACCACATTTAACCCCCATCTTACTTGAGGGTCCTAGAAAATTCCATGATTTTTGGCTCAGATCTTGTCCTTGACTCATCTGCAAGAGTGTCTTATACTCAAATTCAGTATTGTGAATCACTTTGTAAATGCAGAATGTCTTATTCAAGTTGGGGCTCTAGAATGGTGACAGAACTGGAGACCCCACGCTAGGATTGGTATGCTACTTATGAATCCCAGAATCCAAACCATGGATGTTATTTAAAAATGTTTTCCCTTCTGATGCTTTTCAAGTTGAAACCAAGAAAACTCCATTAAAGGAAAAAAGTCTATGTTCAGAATACCAACAAAATACTTGAGTTCAATTAATAGTAAACACCGAGTGTACTGGGTTGTTAAAAAGAGGATTTCTTTACCTGACATCCTGTTCTCCTCAGACTGTTTCAAGTTCAGCTGCTTTTCCCTGCTGCTACATAAGAACTTTCGTGCTGGATCGGTCATAGCTTTGTTATTGCTACAGATAAATACAAATAAGACTAATCTGAACTAATACGTTAAAAAGTATAGTGGTCTTGCCTGAATTAATAGAAATTTACTTGCTGAGTCAAAGTTCTTGAGAAGCTGGACATTAAGTAAAACCATCATAATTGTAAGTCTATTTTTTAAACGTCTATGTGTTTTAATATAAATCCATAAAAATAAATTGTTTGGTTATTAACACAAAAGTGAAATATTAAGCATATTAAACTATGTTAACATGCATACATACGTCAAGCATATCAGCACTGGGTTTTTATAAGAATACTGTGTTATATTGCTATTTAGAGAGAAGAGTGAATTTGGGAATTATTTTCAGCATATACTAAAGAGAAAATGAGATGAAAGATCCCATTACCATAAATACTGATAAAACTTACGTTGATGAATCATTCTCTTTAGGATAATCTTCATTCATTTCTGAAGAAGGCGATGCCCTTTTTCTCCTTTCACTGTTAGAAACAAGCATTCCTTTAGTCTGCAAGGAAACCAGGGAGCCCAATTCCTTCAAGTTTGAGACAAACTCCGTATGTTCTCACTTTAAAAATCATATTGCATAGGACAGTGGTTCTCAAATGTTTTAGCACGGGGACCTCCCTAAAGTTTCACTTTACCAGCCACTCAAGCTTACGTGAGTATAATGGTGATTTGACAGCAGTTATCTCCCAGGAGTAAGACTCTTGATGCCTATTGTGTATGTTTA
The DNA here is from genome assembly GCA_030015325.1 of Cryptoblepharus egeriae. NCBI lineage: Eukaryota > Metazoa > Chordata > Lepidosauria > Squamata > Scincidae > Cryptoblepharus > Cryptoblepharus egeriae. Next base: position 60,043,956 of record JAREYC010000001.1, on the reverse strand, counting down.
CAAACTACCAAGAATTGGATCATGACCTACTGAAAGAGATTATGAGCACAATCCTAACCATGACTACTCAAAAGTAAGCCCCATTGTTTTCAATGGGTCTTACTCCCAGGAAAGTGTCCTTAGGATTGCAGCCTAAGTTAGAGATCCCCAGTTGGATTTCCAAGTTTCTTTATTAAGCCATTATGTAGTATGTTAACACAGCTTACTATGTCAAGTTTTTGGAACATTCGCCAGAAAACTTGATTACAATATTTTCATTTAAATAGAAAAAATTGTGAGAACTTAGAAAAACAGCTTATTAAATACAAACGGAAAGCCATATACAACTAAATGTTGTCTACATTCAAAACCACACTGTCTTAAAAGCTTGTTTTCATACCGGTTTTCCAAAAGCCCTGTTCTGTGAGGTGTCGAAGTAGCAGGAATAGCTGAAATGGTAACTCTGTTGCCAGGCATTCCTGGAGAATTCTTAATGGATGCTCTTCCTGGGGTGCCCAGCACCTTACGAAGTGGTGTTTCATCTTTATTTTCACTGGCTCCTTTCTTGGGAGGAGTCTACAAAATCAAATGTGAAAGCCTCACATCAATAAAATATGTTACACCAAACTCTTTAACAACTTCATCAATTAAACCAATTAAAATACCTGGTTTTCAATATAAGGAAATTGCCTGTTGGAATCCTTTTGTGTGGTTCTGTTACCCAAGACTCCTCCAAAACTGCCAGATCCCTGAGAGGATTTCATAGCTATAACATACACGAAATACCAACTTCAATTATATAATTCCAAATTGTGTACGCATAGATTGAACAACAAGGCTGTACATACAGTTTTACTTAATTTAACATTGTATTGTCCTGCAAACAAAGAAGTCTTTTAATCAAAAGTCCAAAAACATATGCTGATTTTGCTTACACTGATTTTGCTTACAATAATTATGTTTTCTTTAAAAAGAGCAATATCTACTCCTGCACATGAGACAGTTACAAGTAAAAAGGATCTCATCAGAAACATTCCAGACAGCAGTCCTGCCTTTATTTAGAAGCATGTAAGACCAGTGTGTTTCACATAGCTTGGACAGGATTTCAGCCAAATTCTTATTATTTTCCTTGCTATTCTGGCTTACAAGTAAGTACAGTGGTGCCTCATGTAAAGTATGTTCCACGTAACGAACAAAAATTTCTCTAGGATTCTGCTTCACTGTGCTTCATATAACAAACATACTCATTGGTAGTTGGGGCAGACGCGCTGGCCGGCAGCCCTTTTAAAAAGTATCAAGGCTGCCTAGCACAAGGCTGCCTGCCCATAGCGAAAGCAACAGTGTTCCTCCTGTGGCTGGGCATCCGCTGGGTAGAGGGAGAGAACAGCAGTGAAGAAGAGGGAAGCAGCTAAGGGCTAGCCAGAAGGGAGCAGGGGAGAGAGGCTCAGGATGGAGAGAAGGAGAAAGCAGGGAGACACTTTGAAGGTGTCTTGGATTGCAGCCTCTTAACCATGTCTACCCAGAAGTAAGGCCCATTCTGTTAAATGGGTCTTACTCCCAGGAAAGTCTCTTTAGGATTGCAGCCTAAGTAGACTTCATAGGATCATGCACATTGAATGCATGTTTTGAATTCAATTCCAGTGTTTTGTCATCATTTTTACATACAGTTAATATTTTTATATGAATATTTTTTGGATTCTGGAACCAATTGTCTGAGTTTCAATTATTTCCTATGGGAAAATCCACTTCACGTAAAGAATATTTCAGGTAACAAGCATGCCTCCTGAACAAATTAAATTTGTTATGTGAAGCGCCACTGTACTTGCAAGTAAGTACTGTTGAATAATTGGTTGTTTTTCTAAGAATTTTTTAACACAGCTGGAAAATTAGGAACAGAAAACATTCCTACCATGTAAGGACAGTGAAATGGCAGCTTGTGAGCCACATGCCCTTCTTTCACATATCGCATGAAGCTCATGAGAATTTTAGTTGAGTTCTTTTTGCATCACTATTAATGCAAAAGGTAAACGAAACATTTTCAAGCTTTATAATTATTTTTCAGGTATAAATTGAGAATCCACTACATTAAAACACAAATTTAATGTTTATGGTGAGAAAATGTATTTCAGTTTAAATACCTCATAAAATATTGTAGCTCTCAAACATCGAAAAATACCGTATTTTATGTAACTCTTACATTAAACAATTTTGGAGGACACATCTATAAAAAATGTCTGTCATATAACTCAAACTTTATAATAAAGTTTAGATGTGCTTTGAAATGTCCCTGTTTAAAAGCAACGTCCAGAGAAAAAGAGAAAGACCATGCAAATATAAAGAAGTACCTCTGAAACAAACCAAGCAAATTTATTCAGGAAAAAAACTTTGCACAAGTTACCTCCAGGATAGACCATTCTAACAAACACTGAAACCAACTCTTGGTATCACCTCCAATCAACAAAGTGTATTTTGCACTTACTTGTATGAACCCTGTTTTGAACAGACTCCAAATACAGTTTCATTTCTTCTGCTTCTTTGGGTTGTATTTTATCCACTGTCAAAAAACTGGAATCCTTTAGTGTTATCATCAAATAACACAGCTTCTTACTCGACCGTACAATCACACTTTTAATATTCTGGTTTAGCTGGAAAGAAAATAAAAGCAATCATGTAACAGAATTCAAAGAAAAGACAGACATGGAAGATTTTTTTTAAAAAAGTAAAATACGTTTCGATATGTCCCTCACTGACCAAATCCATATTTGATCACAAGACTCCGTACATGCATTTCTAATTACTAGTAACAATGTACTCTTCTCAAAATGTACAGGAATGCAGAGCTCAATCCTGAGCAGTCTAATGCCAGTGGTACGAACATACAGTTACAAATGTGACACGCACAGGGAATAGAGAGTGCCAGCGCTGGGCCTTATCACTGTAACGATGACCCATGACCATTGGGGTAAGTAACCCCACTGGGCAGTGATTCAACTTATTGGGGTTGGAGGAATTCCAGGATGTGAACCAGCTCAAGACCAGGCAGGATCAGTGACATCCTCTTCTGCCAGTTCCTATCCTCCACACTGGGGTACAAAGCTCAACATGGGTTTCTTTTATCAGTGTTGGCAAAATAGGTGGCATAGACGTGATTAGCCCCAAGGGAAGCGGGCCAAAATGTGTGTCCCCCATGAAGACCCTGGGGGTCTCCCCGGCCCAACTATACGTAGAGACCATTTTAGCACTGCCGCACCTAAAAGTGCCAGGGAGTTTAAGGTTAGGCTGCGCTTCATGTTGGATGAAGCATTGTGGGCAAACAGAACAATGCCTACCTATATTTGTTACCTCTGCTGACAATACTTAGAAAAACATAAAAGTAAGGCTGCAATCCTAAAGACACTTTCCTGGGAGTAAGACCTATTGAACACAATGGGGCATACTTTTGAGTAGATATAGTTAGGATTGTGCTCTTTCCCTTTCCTCATTCTCTGGCACATTATCCCATTCCAATTTCAGTATGAATTCTTCATATTTACTAGTATTCCAATTATTTTAAAAAATGTAAATGCGCAAGATTATGATCCCTGTATTCTTCATGCTTTGTTTTAAATGACCATATATTAAGAATACTTTTCTGTACAAGTAAAAAAATTATTAAGAATTTTTTTTCGTTTATGAAAGACTTCCCAACCACAAGAAATTTAATGTGAACTTAAAAGAATTACTTTCTAAAAAAAGCAGAACAGCCTTGCTGTGTAGCTTTCCAAATTCAACTGGACACAAGTAATGTACATATAAGGGAAGAACTTTACACTAAACAGGCTTTGACACAAATTCCACATGTTTGTTGCCATGAGAATAGCAGTGAATCATAGGAGCCAAGTGCACAGACAAGATCAAGATGCATCTACAATAAAAGTTGCATTGTTACTATAGGAAAAAAATTAAACATGTTTTCTCATTGCCTCTATGATGGGTGCCATCCCTCAGAGTTTGATCCTTAAGATCCTTATCTTGTTACTTAAACTTTTTTCCTTTTCCCGCAATCAAATCCAAAATCAAATATTTTTTGTAATTTTTATCTAGTTGCACAATTCCATTTAAAAGCACACATGAATAATTCACTTTATAGTATAATAGGACAGTGTTGTGGCAAAGAAAAACAAGAATGAGTCTCTGAAAAAAGTTAAAATAACAGCTAAGTGGATTTGAAAAGGATTGCTGTTCACAGACTGACAATTCATGCATTACTCAGACAAAAAGTCTGAGGTACCGGAAATGTCTTTGGGACTCCTCCAGCGTTGTAGTAAATCATCAGAGTCACTTTGCTGTCCTTATCAACAACTTCAAATGTCCCTTCTTTCCATTTTGTAGTTCCAGTTTGAATGCTACGCATCCGAATAGATCCTTGTAACTTCAGTGGAGCCATGTTTTCATTCCAGTTGTGAAAATAGTTAAAATTTATTTTCATACCAAGCCTGTTTTTAAAAGAAAAGCATACACTATCTTAAAGCATACTGAATATAACTTGATTCTGAAAATTTATATATATTACAAAGCTGAATAAGTAAATAATGGAAGTTCTACACTTAACTGCACTACACAGTTTTCACCATGAATGCATTTGATAGGATTGAGCAAAGTACATTTTTTAGAAAACCTGCACATTCCCTTTCTTCCCTCTCAACCTCTGTATTCACAAAAAAGCTTCATATCAGGGTTTTGTTTTGGAGGGAGGAAGGGCAGCAGCTTTTATTATTCAACCTACTAAGCTTCTGACTACCTGAGCCCCTTCAAGCTGGAACCCATGACATTTTATTCATGGGTTTTGATACATTAGAGATGGAACTAAAATTCTGAGGCTCTCAGAACACCTTCTGGATCCAAAGCGAGCATAGCTTTGATTGTGTTCTGTTGAGTGGGCCAGGAGCTCTCAGTGTACCAGAGGCTGTCTGAGGGCCATAGAGGCTTGATATGGGCCACATCTAGTTCCCAGGCCCGGGTTTTGAGACTTGCTCTATAAGCTTACAATTGTCACTAACAAGACCTCATAGATAAGATTGTCTAATTTTTTTGGCTGGAGAACCACATCATCTCTCTGATACTATGATGGGGGCTTAGAAAACATAAATTAATTTACATTTCAAATTTGAATAAATTTACATAAATTTGCAGAAATGAACATATTAGAGTAGTGGTCTTCAAAGTGGGGGTCACAAAAAGCTGGGTGCAGCCATCTTGGAATCTGGCACTGGGCACCTTTAATGTCACTTCCGTTCATGACATCTCTTCCAGGGGGTCCTGGACAGACTGTCATTTTCAGAAGGGGGTCCTAGGCTCAAATACTCGAGTACCACTGTATTAGAGATAGAACTATGAATGAATTAATGAATTAATATCAGTTCATAAACACTTTCAAACACAAGGGAGAGGTTCAGAACATCTTGCGGTGGCAAGAGGAGCAGAAGGCCACTCACATCCTAAAGATTACAGTGGGCCGTATGGATAAAGGGGGCTTGCTGTGGGCTGCACCTGGTCCCTGGGCTGGGGATTGGGCATCTTGTCAAAGATGATAGATACATCAGTGGTGCAAATGCGAGCATTTAGCAGTGTCTCAGCCCATGCCAGCATTAACATCGCGGCTGTGCATATGGAGAAAATGATACAGCCTTGTTTTGTGTTTTACAATTAGAACATTGTGAAAATGAATATGTACAGTCCCTGCAGAACACGGTAAGAATCTTTTAAAAATTTTCTGAGAAAAATTGCTTCATTCTGTTGCAAAAACAGAAACTTCTAAGCTCAAAAAATACCTTATTGCATCCATATATTTTCACTATATGATGGGTACTCTATAACAGATGATCACTGTAGAGTTCACTCCATTTGTTTTATAGTAATTTCAATCTTCAAATATTTACTGCCCCATATTGCTAGTTTCAACACTAGAGAGCGGAACAGATGGCTATGCTATCTCACCTTTATTTTTAAGAAAAGTGCCTAATCTTATGCAAAATTGGTGCACCTTACACACCATAGAATTAAGTTAATCAAAACAGCGCCATGGATGAAATGCCCAATTTAAGACGCATTACAACACAACATCTTTTTTGCTTATTGCTCCTTAAAAACCTTAGTTAGTTAGTTAGTTAGTTAGTTAGTTATCGCTCCTTAAAAACCTTGACAAAATTTTAAGCAGTCTAGAGCACCATATAATCATTTGCACTAAGACAAATTGGTTTTAACTATCAACAGGATTACTGCAAAATTCTAATCAAGAACCACTTAAGTTTTCAGGTACATCCACAAAACAATCCCATATAGAGAACAAACGCAATAACAGTTTAGGGCAGGGGCGTCCAACCTTTCAGCTTCCCTGGGCCACACTGGAAGAAGACGAGTTGGTTTGGGACGCACATAAACACTAACAACTTTTTTTAAAAAATGTAGGACAAAATGTAGGATGTCCTATATTTTGTCTTATGTTTTTTAAACCTTGGAGTAAGTTTTTAAAACTTGGAGTAAGTGATTTTAATGGGGCTCACTTCTGAGTAGGCATGATGCACAGGATGGGCAGCGATCCTCTCCAAGCTAAACCTTGGAGTAAGTCTCATTGATTATCGTGGGTTTTCAGTTTCTTACATAATACATGGCTGAGTAGCCATGCATAGGATTGGGCTCTCAGACTGCAACTTGGGAGTAAGCCTCATTGACTTTAGTGGGGCTTACTTCTGAGGAGGCATGATGCATAGGATGGGCTGTGATCCTCTCCAAGCTTAACCTTGGAGATATGCTGCAAGCCTGAACACACTTTCCAGAGAGTAAGACCCACTGGGTACAATGGGTGTTACTTCTGAGTAGACATGGTTAGGGTTGCAGCATATCTCAAAGGTTAAGCTTGGAGAGGATCACAGCCCATCCTATGCATCTCAAACTGCAACTTGGGAGTAAGCCTCATTGACTTTAACGGAGCTTTCTTCTGAATAGGTCTCAAGGGCAGCTGGGATAGAGGCTGAGGCTGCTTTTGGGGGATGCGGGTGGGCAAGCGCTGCAAGGTCTGCAGGGGCCTGAAGCACTCTGAGTGCCAGGAGGCAGGTAGGGGGAGGAGCCAGGCAGCCCAGACCAGCTTTGTGGCGGCCACTCAAGGCAGTGCGCCGAGAAGCACGCAAAATTTGAAAATGGCTGCTGCCATAAAGCCAGTTTTTACAATGGTGACAGCCAGATTTGCAGGAGGGCCGCATCCACCCTCATCAAATTGTCAATGGTGAAGTTTCAACACAGGACTCATCCTTGTTTGTGGGTAGAATGAGATCACGGTGGGGAGGGGGTGGTGAAGCCCTAATGCACACTTGTGCCCATCCTTAGTCTTGCCAATTCCCCTCTCTGATTTTTTTACAGCATTTGCTAACCCCTGCTAACTGGGCAAGAGGCACTCTATCAAGTGGGTGTTCCTCGTTTATTTAGCAGGGGGAGAGTAACCGGCCCTACACACCCCCAGCAATGTCTGTTCTAGTGGCTTCTGCTGGTGTTCTTTTGCATTTTAGATTGTGAGCCCTTTTGGGACAGGGACCCATTGGCTATTAATTAGATATTAATTTTTTCATTTTCTTTGTAAACTGCTTTGTGAACTTTTTAGTTGAAAAGCTGTATATAAGTACTGTAGATAGATAGATTTGTGACACTGACAGTAAACCCAAGGTCCTGCTCCCAGCTCAAGACTCTGGAGCAATTTAATCACTCCAAATGATCCACGTTTTTGAACTGGTGGAACTGAGCAACTGGTGGTAATGTCAACAGTAGTTATTCTTCGTTGGGAGGACGGATACAACACTTCTGCACATAATAGGAAGCACAACGCCAGTTTAAGAAGACACTGCTGAATCTTGGATTACTTGGAGCGTCAAGGAAGAGCATGAGTTCGAGGTAACCAAGGAGTCTGGAAGCAAGAGGTTCAGGATGGGGGGAAAGAAAAGAGATGCGCTGATGTTTAAGTGCAGGGAGAAAGATGAAGAGAAGGACCTTTGAGGAAGCAGGAGAGCATGGAAGTCTGAAGGAGGTGCAAGGAAGGGTTGGAAAGAGTGTTAATTAGGGCCCCCAGCAGTTCCTGCCTGTCAGTCCCACAGAGACCACCTGCATGTTTCACACAACCCACGACCCACCACACCACCTCCTGTGCCCCCCCCATCCTCCACTCACGCCCTCACCCTCCTTCCCAGCCATCCTTCAGGCTACAATCATATGCAACCTTGACTAGGTGAGCCCCTTTGATTAGAATGGGACTTCCTTCAGAGTAGATACTCACAAGGATGGGCTCCCCAGTCAGTTGAGGGTAGAGCCCTAGGGAGCCTTCCCTGGGAGTAAGCCCCAATGACTAGAATGGGACTTCCTTCAGAGTAGATACTCACAAGGATGAGCTCCCCAGTCAGTTGAGGGTAGAGCCCTAGGGAGCCTTCCCTGGGAGTAAGCCCCAATGACTAGAATGGGACTTCCTTCAGAGTAGATACTCACAAGGATGGGCTCCCCAGTCAGTTGAGGGTAGAGCCCTAGGGAGCCTTCCCTGGGAGTAAGCCCCAATGACTAGAATGGGACTTCCTTCAGAGTGGATACTCACAAGGATGAGCTCCCCAGTCAGTTGAGGGTAGAGCCCTAGGGAACCTTCCCTGGGAGTAAGCCCCATTGACTAGAATGGGACTTCCTTCAGAGTAGATACTCACAAGGATGGGCTCCCCAGCCAGTTGAGGGTAGAGTCCTAGGGAGCCTTTCCTGGGAGTAAGCCCCATTGACTAGAATGGGACTTCCTTCAGAGTATACCCTCATGAGGCTGGGTCTGTCCCCCTGCCGCCCTCCGAAGAGACCTACCTTCAGGGCTTCTCTCTCCGCTGCCACCAGGGGCCGGCCTGGCCCAGCCTCGGGGCCTCCTCCCGGGGTCCTCCCTCAACCTCCCGGCCTGGCCTCGCCGAAGCTCAGGGAAGAGGGCAGATGGCGGGAACCAGATCGGCTGCGCGACTGTCCACGTGACGTAAGCACGCACGTAAAAAAAGCTTAAAGAAACAGCGTGAGGGAAGAGGCGGGGCGAAGAGGAGTGGAAAGAACGTTCTACGTCATCACGTCGGAAGCACTCGTGCCAGGCCAAGTGACGGATGCGTTCTAAACTGTGCGCATGCGCCATGGGGGATCTCGCGCATGCGCTTCATATCTCCGTACAGCGCATGCGCCAAGGAGGTCTCAGGCCGTCTGCTTAAGCCAGAGAGAGGGGCGGGGTCAGAGGTCACGGCGGTGGCAGAGGCAGAAGCGGCGGTCTCTCCACAGAGAAGGGGCGGAGGAGGCGGCCTCTTCCCGTTGGCTCCATGATGGCGGCGCCTGAGGTAGAAGCGGCCTCCTGAGCTCCGCCTCCCGCGGGGACGCTCCAGACATGCACAGTTTGGCGACGGCGGCGGTAAGGCCGGGCCTGGTGGAGGTTGCCGGTTCCTAGCGGGTGGGCCGAGCGGAGCCGAGCCGGGAACATGCGCCCGCCTTCTCCCCTCAGTGGTCGCGTGGAGTTGGGGGGGGGCTAATGGAACGGAGCGGAGTGCGCGAGGAGGGGGCAGTGGAATGGAGCGGAGTGCGCGGGGGGGGGCCAATGGAATGGAGCGGAGTGCGCGGGGGGGGCCAATGGAATGGAGCGGAGTGCGCGGGGGGGGCCAATGGAATGGAGCGGAGTGCGCGGGGGGGGGCCAATGGAATGGAGCGAGTGTTCTTTTAGAATGTTCTAACGTTCTAGTGTTGGAAAGATCCTGACCGATGTCAGGGTAAAAGAGAGTGGCAGGTGTGTGACCTCAAGTAACTTGGATCACAAGGCATTTGTGATTTAAGTAAATTAAGGCTTGTGGCTCAAAAGCATTATGATATACAAGCATAATGGTTCTAGACAACATAACCAGCAGCATAAAGAGCCTGTGCAGAATAAGAGGCAGCAAAAGAATGCAGGCAGGGATGCAGCAGACATTCCTAGTGAAGGGCCTGTGGGCTCCAGCCCTCTTCCTTCAGTGCCTCTTCCCTTGTTCCATGACTTCTGCTGTGTTCTTGTAGTATCTTCTTGGTTCCCTCCGTGTATCCCGTCCCTCTGCTTTGTCTCTGCTGGAATGAATTTTTATTTAAAATACTGAGTCGCAGGACTCGTTGACAAAGGAGCTTTGTTTCCATTTGTATCCAAAAACAGTTTCAAATAGAAAAATCTAGAGGGGAAAAATAGGGAACTAGTTTAGAACTGAGGAGCAGCAACTGAATTGAACCTTGAAGATCCAAGCCGTGCATAATGAGAGGTGGTGGCATAGTTGGAAAATGGAGGATCCTGCTTGAGGGACACACCATCTGGAATGATACTGGCAAAGCAGCACTTCTTTTGAAACTACTTTTCTGACCTCTAAGAGAAAAGAAACTACTTTTCTGCTGCTGATGGCAGCAGCTGCCCTATACTGGGAGTACATTGATGATAGCAGGTGGACTCTCCCTTTTCCCCATTATCTAGATAAAAACACAAGCATTCTAAATTTGTCGCAGCCTCTCTCACCCAATTAGCATTAGGGATTTAAAAGCATGTGGTCAAGGAAGTGAAGAATTCTTCAGTAGTCTGTGATCTTATCAGGCATTGGATTTTTTTTGTCAGAAAATAATTAAAGGTTGCTGAGATGGCAATAGAATGAAGCTGTGAGGGACACAGTGTATCCTCCCCACATCATCAGCTTTCTTCCAGGTCTTGCCATTTGAGCCCTTCATAGTGGTTGAGTTTTCCAAAGACTTGAATACTTACTGAAAGGCCAAGTTTTGTATCTTTATTTACTAGAATGACCTTGATCATCTTAATTCAGTTATAGAAACTACATGTGCTTTCACATTTTGTGTGACAAGGCAGCATAGGAAGAATTCAATACAGGTTTGCCCGTTTTTTTGCAACAACCCCACATTCTTTGTCTTATCTGTTTCTGGCCTTTGTTAGTACATTATGAGATACCAACATACATGAACTAGAGATACCAGAGAAGTTCTTCTCTCTCATAATATTTAGTATTATTAAATTACTATTGCTAATTAGTATTATTAATTTCTGCTTGAGTTAATGAGTTGAGTGAATCTGCTGTTTCAAATGGTGGACTTGCAGATTTAGAGCACAATCCTAACCATGTCTACTCAAAAGTAAGCCCCATTGTGTTTAACGGGTCTTACTGTCCAGAAAAAGTCTTTAGGACTGCACCTTTAGATAGTTAAATAATGTTAGGTCTTGATGATTTTTTGATGAGCATCACACTTGGAATTCTGGAACTGCGGGTATTTTTACTGATATAGCACACTTTTGTGCTATATTGTTTAGACCTTTTAATCCCTCTAAAACAGAGGTGTGCAAACCCCAGCCGGCTCCCTTTATCTGGCTCATGGACAATGTATCAGATAGACTCTTATATTTTTTAAATTTATATAAATTTATTCAAATTTGAAATGTAAATCATTTTTCTGGCTCCTGACACAGTGTCAGAAAGATGATGTGTTCCTCCTGTCAAAAAGTTTGGCCACTCCATTAAAGGCTCTGCAGCATAATACAGTTTTAATTTAATTTGATTCTTGTCCCATTGTTCCTCAGTTGCTGATATTTTGGACTAATTAGATTAGTCTTGGTTTGGTAGGAAGAAAGGATTTTAGTGCCATCTGCCTGTCATGATCCAAAATCCTCTTTTAGAAGGCGGAAAATCTTTCCTATCAAGGACTACAGTGGCTTAGTGGTTAAAGAAGCGGTGATTGTCAACCCAAGTTTTGACAGGTTGGCGGATTGAGACTCAAGTATCCCATGACATGTCGAGCTCCTGTTACTTGCCCAGTTCCTGCCAACCTAGTAGTTCAAAAGCACATAAGTGCAAGTAAATAAATAGGTACCACCTTAGAAGGAAGGTAACAGCATTTCACACACATTTAGCATTTAAACCTTTTGGTCAAATGCCCATGGAGCCATCTTTGGCAACACTGTTTCTTCAGCTTTGTAACTGGGATGTAACCACCCTTGTAACTACCCTTAGAGTCAGTCACACCTATCACGGCAACCTTAAATCTTTCTTCCCACCTGACAGCTTATCCCTCTAAGAGCACAATCCTAACCATGTCTACTCAAAAGTAAGCCCTATTGTGTTCAATGGGTCTTACTCCCAGGAAAGTGTCTTTAGGATTGCAGCCTAAGTCTAGGAGATGAACTGGAGCTGATTGTTCACACAGGAGGGTGTGTCATGAACTATGGACACCATTTAAAAGTCCATACAGCAGCAATTTCCAAAATGTGGTTCCTGGCCCCAATTCTTGGTGGTCTGTGAAACTTCTAAAAAGTGTGAGAACCAGTGCTGTACAGAATACTGACATTGATCCCGTACAGATGACCAGTCTTCTCTCGTCACCTGTATAATTCAATAATCTCAATCATCTGCGTAATTTTCCTGAGTGATAAATGTTTTACAGTGTATCTGCTGCTTATATGGGCTTTGTACAGTAGTGCAGCCTCCTTAAGTGATAGCATCTGGTATTTGAGTGTAGCTTAGTGCCTATGCTTTTTTGCTACTATGAAGATTTTTTTCTCCAGTGCTGTTACTATGTATATGTTAAGAATATAGTCCAGTGTTTGTTCAGGCTGCAGTCCTTTGCATACATAAACCTGCAATGAGCCTTATTAAATACAGTTTGGCTTCTGAATAGGAATTATACAATTACTTCCATACCTATTTACTTTGAATTATCTGCTGATCACTCTTGTTTTTCTTTAAAACTTTTTTTCTGAGAAAGTACTAACTGTTGCATATTATCCTGGTTCAATTAGTTCTGAAGACTTTTTTCTATTTAAAGCCTGTGCCAACGGCACTGGCACAGGTTGATCGAGAGAAGATTTATCAGTGGATCAATGAGCTTTCCAGTCCTGAGACACGTGAGAATGCATTGCTGGAGCTGAGTAAAAAGCGAGAGTCTGTCCCTGATCTTGCACCGATGCTATGGCATTCATTTGGCACAATAGCAGCTCTTTTACAGGTGGGTAGGACATCTCCTTTGACTGAAATAGACAGCTGATAAAAATTTTTATCCCACTTTCCTTAGTTTAAAGCAACTAGCAACATAATAAAAACATTACATGATCTTTCAGGCAGTTATTTGGCACATGTCTAAGTGCCCAATCCAATGGGTATACCACCTGTGCTTCACTGTCAGTGGGCAAGTCTGGCTAAGCATATCTCTGCCAGATTGTGAATATCCATGTGGTGACTTGCAGCACTACAAGGACATTAAAGATTTAGCACCAACTTTGGAGCTGCTGCAGAATCAAGTATTGTGTGGCTATTCTGCTTATTCTGGGGAAGGGGATAAAGTCCGCTTCACTTGAGGTGCCGGCATAGCCTTCATCACATGGTTAAGGTGGCAGCCTTTTGGGGACTGCAGGAGTCCTGGTGCTAGAAGCAGTTTAGGATTGGATTGCCTTTTCTTTGTTTTGTTGCAGTGTGTTAGGTCTTGAAATTTCACTTGATATTTAAGGGTGCTTAATTAAAGTGTGTTCACACATATACTTTCTGGTTTTATTTCTTAGGAAATTGTAAATATATACCCATCGATAAATCCACCAACCTTGACAGCTCATCAGTCCAACAGAGTCTGCAATGCTCTTGCACTTTTGCAGTGCGTTGCGTCACATCCTGAAACCAGGTATGTAAGTTCTGCATGTTGTTTCTCTGTAAAAGTATAATTTGTTCTGCTAGCAAGGTTCATAACTGAGATTGGAGGGTTCCTGCAGTTCCTGTGGTTTAGGTTCCTGCAGTTGAAGGAAAAAATGTACTAAACTTGCCTGAAAGAGCTACATAGATGGTAACTGTGTAAATGTGCAGTTACCCCTCCCCAAATAACACATTCAGTAGTTAATCTATCAAAAAGCAAACATCATTTGTTTGAAGGGACATCTTCAATATCCATTGTTGGTGGAGGTAGGGAAGGAACTTGTTCCACAATTATTTCATGCTTCCATTTGAGTGCACTGAGGATAAGAAAACACAATCAAGTTTTTTTTTAACTGATGAATTAGACCGTCACACTGCCTGCCCACCACAAGGTAATATTTGATGATCTCAATGACAACCCCCCCCCCCTGTATAAAGGTCCCCTGCTCCTTTTAAGGGAAAGGGAAGGGGGAAAGCAGCAGCATATTTCCTAGGATTGTTCCCCTGTCAAAGAATAGAGGACTATTTCCAGCCTTTCCATGGGTCCTGCTGAGGTGTGAAGCCCCGCATGTGGCTGACAGAGCTCCCTGTGGCTTGAAATGAGTGAAAGTTCCAGCTGGGACTAAAGTGGAAGTCTGTGCCCCCTCCCCCCCCCCCCCGGCATCCTAATGGTAAAATGTTACTTTTTCTTTGCCTAGTATTATCATTGCGTAGTGTCACGGGACTTGGAGATTCTTGAATCACAATGAGTTCCAGAATTAATATTAGTTTCATCTTTTAAAACTGAGTTACTACCAAGGTCTTAGTTACAGACAGTGAGGTTCCATACAAGGAATACATGTGCATTTTTGTCCACCTTCCCAGCTCCAAGCCATTTTCCTCTTAGGCTGTCCATGTCCCAAAACTTTCGTATACTGATCTGAAGATTTCAAGTGTGCTTGCCTCCTTCATGTGTGGAGCATTGTTTGCATAGATCCTTAATAGCTCTAGACTACTACATTAGCAGATTGTTCCTCTTCAGTGGTTGATAACAGAGCAAATGTGTTTTCCCTTTGTTTAGGTCCGCCTTCCTTGCTGCTCATATCCCTCTCTTCTTATATCCTTTCTTGCACACTGTCAGCAAGACTCGTCCTTTTGAGTACCTGCGACTCACCAGCCTTGGAGTAATTGGTAAGCAGATACTCTTATGTAAAGATTAGATATAGCTCACTTTTGAAAAGGTGTTGGGAATAATATATGTGAAGAGCAGAAAAGGACACAATCTTGATATGGTATGTGTTCTTTTAATATGTAGGCTGCGTGTTGTGAAATGGGGAGTTCTAAAATTCCATATATTGCATTATATATACTGTAACAGGCTGTCAGTGCTTGCAAATCTTCTTATAACCAGGCTTCTGAGAAAAATGTATGTTGGAATTGAAAGAAGTTTTGTCTCTCTTCTTAAATTGGCTAATTCTTTCCCTTAACTAGTGTACAGCATTTAAACTACCATAAATTGGGACAAATTGGAAGCGGTTAGTAGTGGAAGAAGTAGAAGTGGAAGAGTTAATCTTTGCAGAAGTTGGACTACACACTTAGCAGTATAAGCCCAATATGTTAAGTACACAGCTGAAGTATACTTTTATTAACAGCAGGCAGAACGTCTTATATGATACGCTGGTCAGGATCTTCTAAATGCTGAAGGATCTTGCTACCATCCATACTTTTGTAATGGATCTGTTATTCTAGAGTTCCTTAAATTGGGCATTCTACAGGTAGCTTTTGAAAGATCATATGCTATACATTGCAGCATAATGCCTTTTAACATGTGAAGGGAAGTGAAACCCATCTGACCAGTTCAGTATCTAGGTCCCCCATTTTATTCTCACTGTTGGTGTTGACCCACATTATGAAGAGCTTTACGTGTCTTGTGTACTTGAGAGCATTATTCTCATTCTTGACTTTTGAGAGATACAGTATATCACGAGTTCATAGCAGGGTGATTTAACACAACAAAGATGATTTAACACAATACTGAAACCCAACCATTTTGATAAAAAGGTATAACTTATAATGGATGTTGAGTAACTATTGAGTGTATGCTAGGATCTCTAGGTGAATACACAAAACCAGGCATCAGCATTTTAGTGGCTGAAAAAAAATTCATGCAGTGAAGAAAAATTGATTTATGAAGAGAAGGACTGCAGGCCTCCATCAGTCTTCAGAGACTATGGTATTGTGCTTGGTGCTGCATACGCTGCATGCGAAGCACGAAAGCCTGGGTAGATTGTTATGGAGGATAGGCTGTTACCCAGGCAGCAGATCCCCCTCTCCACGCCACTGAATTAGTCCAATGGAAAGGCAGAGCCAATATGATTAGATCCAGCTGGCGTCGCAGAGCTGGGCTAAGGACAGGAGCTCACCCTGTCTTGTGGGGCCGACCCCGGTCTCGAACCCTGGCCTGCTGGTTAACAGGCACAGTGTACTATATTAATATATATAACTCTGAGTTCTGAATCCTCATGAAGCCAAGGCTACACTTACCCCCAAATCCAGAGTAACTATGGGAGCACATAAGATACTTTATGTGCACCCGTAGTTACTGCACCAACTAGAAAACCTATAATAAATTCATATTGGAATTCAGAGTAAGTTGTTCTTACACCGGAGCAAGGACTCCACGTAGTTACTCTGGATTTTGCCCTTGGTCAGTTTTCATCTTTTCTTTAAGCTCTGTGCCAGGAAGCTAGCCAATGAAACTTAATTTTATTGAGAAAATGATGTTGTTGCCTTTTTTCTTGACAGCACATAATATTTACGCTAAAATATTTCAATCATTTAATCAAGAATTTACTAAATTTTTATTATATACTGTGTTTTCAAGGAAAAGTTCATGATTGTCCTTCTGATTGTATTATATTCTCCTTGGGGATTTGTTATTTTTTAAAGGGGCCCTTGTGAAGACAGATGAGCAAGAAGTAATAAACTTTTTACTGACAACGGAAATTATCCCTTTGTGCTTACGCATCATGGAGTCTGGCAGTGAACTTTCCAAAACGGTATTGCTTTTAGTATAATGAAGTGGTTCTGGCCTCTTGGCAGCTTTCTCTTGTCAATGCATTCTGTACATAATGTTCCTGCATGCAGCAGACCTGTTTGCTGTACAAATTTAGTTGGCTATTTCTGCCTGGGGAGTTATTGTAGATGTATCCACTTCAAATGTTCATGTTTTGAAAAGATGGAAAATGAAACATTACCATTTGAAGTGAGTACATCTGCAATCATTCCGTGTGGAAAACAGTTCTTTGACAGCAGAGTTGGATAGCAATTTCCTTAGTGTACTGCTTTTTCTCCAAGATGTTTTTATACCCCTTGTCAAAGCTTGTGTAAAATCAGGCTTTTATCCTAGCACCTGTTTCAACAGGAACAATTATTGTGTAGGTATAATCTGAGGATAAAGCCTGTTCTTCATGAATTTTTCTTCAACTAATTTTTCTTAGTGGCTATTGCACAATCATTTGTCTGTTTAATTTATCCCTCTCTATCCTGCCACCCTTTCATTTTTTAGTCTGACCAATAAGGCTTTAGTTGCTGCTTATCTTTGACACTGGGAAAAATATTTAGTTGCATTATCCTCTGTTTCTTGTTTCACTGTGTTACATGAGGCATGTATTTGGTTTCATAGTGGCCAAAGTCACCTCTCTTAGGTTTAACTGTTATCCAACCAATCCTTTTAATCTTCTGGTTTGACCCTGACTTTTTGATGGTGCAAAAAGAATGAGATCATTTACATTCTGCTTCCATGCGGTTTAAGTACTGAATTCAATCCTGTTCTTCCTCTGTTTTTCAGGTTGCTACTTTTATTTTACAGAAGATCTTACTGGATGATACGGGGCTAGCTTACATATGTCAGACATATGAGCGATTTTCTCATGTTGCAATGATATTGGTAAGCAGTTATTCTTGCAAAGGACTTGTTAGTTGAACATTGCTTCATAGCTTAGTCGTCTTCAGTCAGCTAAGAGTGGCTGGTGGACAGTGCTCAAGTTCTTCAGGAGCAGTATACAACAGCTGTTACATAATAGAATTTCATGTTGTGAGCCGTGCCAGAGATGACCTGTGCCCTTGAGCTAGTACAGATTGTTTGTGTTTTTTGATACTAAAAAAACATATTTTATAAACTTGCACAACAAGGCTCCAGCAGGCTTTCAGAGGTAGTGGGAGGTTCCCATGCAACTCAGAAGACCTCCCAGATAAACCTGTGGCATGGTATATTGAGTGACACATTCTGCAGTAAGCATATAAAAATGCTTACTGCATTTTTATAACATTTTTGTGTCTTGTATTCTCTTCTACCTCCCAGAAGAGATGAATCAATCTTCTGAACCTGCCTGAACTTTGTCAATGAGATCAGTAGTAAAACTAATTGATTCCCCAATTCCAAACTTGGTTCATCATTACTATGCTGTTGAGTTAGTAACTAGTGTATGTACAAGCTTGGGGATTATAGATTCTTGCTAGTAACTTGTATATATTTGGTGTGCAGGAATGCAAGTCATTGGGTACAATCCTATGCATGTCTACTCAGATATCAGTCTCATTGTGTTCAGTGGGCCTTATGCTCAGAAAAGTGTGCTTAGGATAGTAGCCATTGTCTTATCACTGGTTTACTAGGAAGCTGGGAATATATCTTGAAATTATTTAATTACGTATTTAGTGGGACCTTGGTATTTATATACCACTTTTAAAAAGTTAACAAAGCAGTTTAGAAAGGAAATGAAAAAATTAATAACTAATTAATAGGGGATCTGACCTTGAACCCTCCTGCTGAGACGAATTCAAGGAGAAACAAATCATGATTTTTTGGGTCCGTTTTTCATCCCCTCCCCATGGCTTTCTGAAGCCTGAAAGGCAGCACACGTCCAGTAGATGAAGGGGGAAGAGTGACAAAGAGAATATGCGCATAGGCAGCATGCATGTACGTGGATGTCAACGAAGTTCCTTCCAACTTGTCTAAAATGTTTTTAACCTGTTTTTAACCTTTAGGGTAAAATGGTTCTGCAACTTTCCAAAGAGCCTTCGGCCAGGCTACTGAAACATGTGGTCCGTTGTTACCTTCGCCTTTCTGATAATCCAAGGTAGACACCTTAGAAGTTTTTTGGGGTTTCTTGATGGGGGTGGGGGAATTGTTGCTCTGTGATACTAGAAAATTGCACTTTGTTGTGCCAAGGAAAGATTCATGTTCCTTCTACATCACCTGAACAAACATAAAACAGAATTGTATAACTTACAGCCCAGTTGGGTTCTTCTGCTTTTGTTGGTGATTCTGGAGACTGTAGTTCAAGTAGAATTCAATATTATAAGCAGATAAGATACTGTTCTCTGGTGAAGCCAATGAGGCACCATGCTTTTTCACACAGCTCAGGAAAGTGAAGTGACAGTATAACAGAGAATGGGGTGTTGTGATAGCCGGTCTGTTTTTTTAAAAAAAGGCAGTTGTTTAGCCTTAGGTGTTCAGGTGGGCAATTGCCCCCCTGTGTCCATGTGAGTTTATTTGTTGGCCCGCCTCTTTCTTGTCTCCTGATGTAGGGCACGGGAAGCCCTCAGGCAGTGCCTTCCTGACCAGCTGAAAGATACCACCTTTGCCCAGGTACTGAAGGATGACACCACCACCAAGCGTTGGCTGGCCCAGCTGGTCAAGAATCTACAGGAAGGCCAAGTCACCGACCCCAGGGGCATCCCCCTTCCTCCACAGTGACAACCGAGGAGGTGACAGAACCCAGGAGGAAAAAGCTCAGGTTTACAGAGAGCCAGGAACCAATGACCTCTTCCAGATCCTGTCAGGCATGTGTGGGCAGCTTCCTGGACTGTCAATAGCCACCTGGACTGCTGGCCCATTCTATAGCAACTTCTCACCATGCCTCTGAGGATTATGACACCAGCAAATACAGTTGGGACAGAGAAGCCCTCTTCTGTGGTGGGCTTTGTTGTGTTGACCATTGAGCACCAAGCTGGGCAGTGCTGCTGCCAACAGCATCTCTCCCTGTCTGGTTCAATGTGGCAGGCTTGGGAAGTGTTCCTCAGTTTTCTTTGTTATTCATCGTTTACATGTAAGCTCAATAAAGGTTAGTCTGGTCATTTGACCTTCTTAAGAGACCTTTTCAGCTGCACCTGGCTCTTGGAAGCAGAGGAGTCCCATTTTCCCTTTTCCAAATGGGAACTATATTTTTGAAAAAGGGGCTCCTTTATCCATTCTCTCTAATAAGTTCAGCCATTGTGGTTGGGCCTCTTAAGTGTTTTAACTCTCTGGGGGATTGGTAGGGAGTTGGTAACATCTAATGTCCTCCGCTACTTAAAGGATTGTTCCTGATATGTCAGAAGGCAGGGACTTCCTGGGCTGCATTCTTTGGGCCACGGGTTCAAACAGACCCAGTCTCTGTGACTGTATTTGAGCCAACATCAAATGTTTCACCTTCACATCCTTGTCAGTACAATCCAGAATGTTGCCAAAACATTCCTCTACCGTTAAAATTATGCCAGGGAGGAAGTGTTGTTGTGTCAGTGCCATGGCTTAGGAACAGCAAGCCATGAGGCCTTTCACTTTATTGCAGCTGATGCCTCTGGTTAATTTAGAGTTAAGCCTGGGGTGTACAAAGGCACAGGGACCAAGAGCTTTTCAGGCAGCTTGTAAAGGCTGCAGGCATTTCAGCCTTGCTGCCAGCACTAGAAAGCTTAAAGTCTGCAAAAAACGCAAGGGCTCTTATGCTCTTTATCTTTTCCTTTCTTTGCTACCAGACTAAATGCATCCAGTTTCATCACCTCAAATCTGTCCCTTTTGTTGGCATCTGCCTTGGCCAAGGAGCCATTAAGCAACTTATAATGGCAGTTTGTTCTCTGAAGAAAACAAAAACAAGGAGGGATTGGGGGAGTCATTTGGGCCATCAATTGCACAAGACTGGGAGCAAGTGACTTTAAGTCTCCATGCCAAGATCCCTTAGCATCAGAACTTGCTGCTGTTTTGGGTAGGAACCTTCTTTTGCTGATGGCTGGCCTGGCCATGCCAAGAGTGTCTTAACTCCTCCCTCTCTACATGGACTGCTTTTGCTGTTGCAGCGGCTCCCAGTTTTATAACAGCCTTGTTTTTCCATCCCTGCCTTGAGTGAACTTTACCTACTGCTTCTGTTTTGTAACTTGAATAAAAAATAAGCCAAATGAATCTGGATGTTCTTTGACTTAACGTTATTTGTCTTGGAAGGAGTCCATGGTGGGTTGTATTAGGTAATTTAGCCCCAGAAAATTTTGCTTTTGCCATTTGAGAGGCAATAGTTCAGATGAGGAAGGATCTGGGATGTTTTGCCCGAAGGACACTTCAGAAATGGGAACTGCATTGTGGTGAGCTTAAGCGGATGGCAGTTCCTGTCCTAAGTCCAAGAATGGGCAGCACCAAAGCTGCATGGGTAAGTGGATGAGTGGTGGTCCTAAAGAAGCAAAGCATAATAGCATTTGAAAAAGAAGGTTATCCAAAGGGCTTCTAGTATTTATTTCTAATTTGTATTCTCTGGTTCCAAAAACCTGGCAACAGGTTCAAATAAGCAATGCATCTTTCAGCAATAAAGATACATAAACCAATGGAAATTATTTTTTCAGCTTTGCAAAAAAGCATAGCTTTTCTTTAAGAATAATTGATTGGAGTGAAGTATCATGTTTGCATCATATTTCTACATATTCTTTCATTAACTTTAAATGCCATATAACCCAGAATAGTCTACTTGAAGGATGCAGATGCTGTGAATTTATGCACCTGCTTTTCAGATGCACTCAGATTACTTGGGCTCAATGCCACTGTGCAAGATTTCTATATAAAGGTATGGCTACATACCATGTTGAAAATCCCTTATTCTCTCCCTCTCCCCAATTTTGCACCCGTCTGACTCAAGCTTTAGAGAAGCCTTAGCATCCTTAAAAGGCTGCTAAGTCATCCTAATGAAATAGCCACTGTCCTGGAATGAGTCCCTAAAACATTTTGAAATCAGCACTATGACACAAAAGCCCACATGGCCAGAAGACAAGTTCTGTGGGTTCTCAGGGCCTGTTGTTCCCAAAAGCCAGATGACTATCTGGCCCACCTCTTAAGATTAGTGTGCAACAGCCAATTGGATATTAAAAATCCTACCTTACCATATCGGAGAGCAGGTAGGTATGCCTAGGTGGCCCTGAAGGTCCCAGTTATATGGCTCTACAACCAAATCAACTGTAATTTTATTTTTAAGGCATAAGGATGCTTAGGTAGTGTCTGTTGTTAAAAGATAGTGGTTTTTTAAAGTCATACCTACTTATGATGTGAGTGTAGTGTTCAAGCTTTTGGAAACTAGGTTGGCCAGGTTTACCATATTTCATACTATATCCTACTAGTATTTTACTTTTGAAAAGGGGACTACATGTATTTTGGGATGCCAAAATGTGCTTCCCCAGTGCAACCTCCTTTGGACTTATTAGCCTTGAGTGGCAGCAGCAGAGACAACATAATCTTCCAATAAATCCTAGTCGCACTAGTAGAATACTGAGTAGAGAGTGGAGTGTAAGTCACTAGTGACCATTTTGACCTCCACTCTCCATAGATGCATAATTTTCATGTGTTGTGGTAGTGTCTGGGGCTTCATGGATATTGGACTAAAAATATGTAGAAATCTACCAGTTATGACACTGTCCCTGTTAACCAGAAGGCCAGGGTTCAAGACCCAGGTCCCCATAAGACAGGGTGAGCTCCTGTCCTTGGCCCAGCTCTGCAACACAGCTGGATCCAATTGTATCAGCTCTGCCATTCCATTGGACTATTCCAGTGGCATAGAGGAGGGATTTGCTGCTTGGGTAACAGCCTATCCTCCATATCAGTCTACCCAGGCCTTCATGCTTTGCATACAGTATCGAGCACAATACCGTAGTCTTTCAAGACTGATGGATGCCAATACGGATATCCTTCAGCTTCAGGTGGGAGAAGCGTGGCCTCTTCCTCATCGACCAGACAGGGCCCCTCTTGCATCCTCAGCTGGGCATATTCCATCTAACAGTCTAGACACTGAGCCACAAGCTTTAGTTAAAAAAGGATACTCCCAGAAGGTGACAGATACCATCTTAGCCTCATGAAAGAAATGAAGAAATATTCAGAGTAAATTCCACTTGTGTGCATTTGCATCCACTTAGGGTGTAATCCTATCTAACTTTCCAGCGCTGATGTAGCTGCTGTGTAGCTCTGGGTAAACAGTCCTTTATCTTGGAAGACCCCTCAGTGACTGCTCCTCCACTGCAGGATGCAATGTTGGTACAGCTGCATCTGCGGAAATTTAGATAGCAATGGGTCCTAAATAAATTTGCGTATTTTGTATATTTCATTCTGATTAACCACATGGCTAAAGAACTGTTGAGATTAGAACACTGAAGTGCTAACCATGGCAATTTACTCCCCCAAGTCTGAGATTCCCTTGGCAGTGGTCATGCACTTTAATGCTTACTTGTACAGGCTTCAGGATTAGAAGTAACTTTTAAAAAAATATAAATGAAACTGGATTTTCAAGTCTTATACCAAATTACAGGTTATGCTATGGTCAGATGGAATGCTGGATATTGCTCCTATAGCACTATCCTAGCCAGTGATTTACATTCCAGTCAGACTTAGAGCTGTTCTTAATAGGATATTTTTGCTTGTTTGTTGAGATAGTTTTTGAGAAGTTGATTATTGTCATAATGTTATCCAAATAGAAGGAATCAGAACAACATTTTAAATGCAGTTTTTCTAGTAAATCTTCAAAGTACTTCCATGGAGCCTTTAACTGATTTCCTATACCGCCCTGAATTTTTTATCACTGTTACTTGGAAGGCTCAGAAGCTCTGTATCTCTCCTGCAAGCCATAGGCAGAGTCCAAACAAATTTGTGATTCATAAGATGCCAAAAATAGCAATGAAACATTGTCCACTTAATGCACCAGTAGCAGTTATTGCCGGAAGCTTAATCCTCTTCTCTGCACCAGTCAACAAATTCCCTAAAGATCCCATAAAATCTGCAATTCCCATGTTTAAGGAATTGCAGCTGGAATGATTGTTTCAGTGGGGTAGAGTCATGAAGGAGTGTGAAGACAAGTCATTTATCATTATGAAAAAATTATTTCTTGCATTAGAAAAAAGCCCAATTATAACTGTTTTGAAGTATACAAATCTTCTCCAGTACAATTGTGACAAATGCAGGATTTGTTGTGCATACACACACAGTTCAGTCTATGTAGATAAGGTTCAACACAGCACCATTAAAATCAATCTGTATTTTGCCAACCACTACATGTCCAAATTAAGCATTCAGTTTTCTCCACTCCACAGTTTGTGTCTTTGGCTATACAGAATGTTTACAATTACTTTTTTCCTGCTCATTAATTGGAAATTGATCCTTCCTCTTACAACAGTGATTTTCAACCTTTTTAAACTTACAGCAAAGTCCTAAAATTATCAAGGCACATCATCAGCTGACAAGGCACTTAGTATTGGACAATTTCTGGCAATTGTGTCATTTCTGCAGTGGTCTAACTTTCCAATGAAAGTTTTTTTTTTAAAGTTCTATTTTATTGCAGAGGCAAAATACAAAGTAAATTAGCATTTTCAGAGATCTATAAATCCCTCCCTCATTTTTTAAAAACAAGTTTATATCTCCTAACAATTGTGAAAATTAGATAAAATACTGGTATTAGACCACGACACTCAGCCAAAAACAAAAAACTGTGCAGTTCAACATGGATTCAAGCCATTAAAGTCTTAGCATGTTGAATTCCTGAGTGCTGTTGCTATATTACGTGCTCCTTGTGTTCCCTGGCACCAGGTTTCTCCCCTCTTGAGTTACCGATTCTTTCTTTATAATTCATGGGTGCCATTCAGTCAAGTAGCAATCTGATTGGTCTGAAAGCAGATGCGATGGACAACTGAAGGACCATCCCTGCCCCCTGGGAACTCATACCCATAGTGGGCCTTGTCATGAAGCTACTAGGATTGTTTCTTCCTCAAGTGTCCTTTGATTTTCCATTCCCTGCTTGCTTTTCAGATTCACCAACAGTAAATCAGCCATGAAGTTTCAGGTTTCAGAGTGTAATGTATATCATGTCCTATGAACTCAGCTGTTCAATGGACATGAATCATTTTTAGTGGTACTGCTTACGTTTCTCAAGACTGTCCTGTCACCTCTGGTTTCTTTATCATTCTATTGAGTTAGTGGCATAGCTAAAGGGGTGCAAGGGTAGCAATTGCATCAGATAACAAGCTTTCAGGAGGGGCAACAACCTGAGCTTGACACTAGTGGCCAAAGTTGTGAAAATTGTATTTTCAAATAATACCATCATTTTTATTTGTTTTTAACCATTTGTTCCAGATTTTAATGCAGAATGCAATGAAATGAACATCAAAATATTTTTTTCTATCAAATGCTATAGCCAAATAACAAGAAAAGAAAGCCACAACTGTATTATGTAACAAAACCTGGATGCAATGCAAAACTGACAGATGAAACAGATTATTCCAAGAGCCAATACAGCAAGAAACCAACAAGGTGTTATTATGAGAGATGGGAGCCTGAGTTGAGGCAGCAGACCAAGTAGGTGGCAAGCTGCTATAGGGACAAGGCAGATATTTCTCCATTTTCATGTTTTTAAAAGCCCAGCTTCCAACTGTATCATCACTTCCAGGGCTTCATTTTCAGCTTGTCACTGGGCTACAGTATGCTGAGCTTGTATGCTGGGCTAGTATGCTGAGCTTGCTCTCCAGAGAACACCCTAAAATACATGTTAGACTTAATACTTCGATTGATTCACTCACTTGATATTTCCTCACCTGGTAACTCACAGCTGATATTTGAACTGCCTCAGTTGAAAAAAAACACAGGTTTTGATCCAGACTTACATTAGCTGAACTTCACCTGCACCGTCAGGCTTTCCTTTCTTCAGGTTTGAAAAGGTATTCCTGGTGATCAAGGGAACCTCATGAACAGTAATGGGTGTTAAAGTGTGAAGTGGTTCAGTGGGTGGGGAGATCAGATGTAGGCATTTTCTTAGACATGGTTCTGCTTATACAAATGTGGATCCAATTCACTATCTATATACTGTATATAAAAGAGAAAAGTCACTCACTGACTGACTCACTCACTCACTCATCACCGCCCTGCCAAAACTGCCGGCCCTAGAAGCGTGAAACTTGGGGTGGGTGTTCCTTCCATGACGGAGGGGTGCACTAAGAACCGGTTTTCGGAAATTCCAACCGGAAGGGGGTGAAAAGGGGCGCAATTTCTAAAAAATTCTTAGAAAAACAACCAATTATTCAACAGTACTTACTTGCAAGTACAGTGGCGCTTCACATAACAAATTTAATTCGTTCAGGAGGCATGCTTGTTACCTGAAACATTCTTTACGTGAAGTGGATTTTCCCATAGGAAATAATGGGAACTCAGATGATTGGTTCCACAACCGAAAAAATATTCATGTAAAAATGTAAAATGTAAAATGATGTAAAAATGATGACAAAACACTGGGATTGAGTTCAAAACATGCATTCAATGTGCATGATCTTATGAAGTCTACTTAGGCTGCAGTCCTAAAGACACTTTTCTGGGAGTAAGCCCCATTTAACACAATGGGGCTTACTTCTGGGTGGACATGGGAAGGAGGCTGCAAGCCAAGACACCTTCAAAGTAGCTCCCCATTTTCTCCTTCTCTCCATCCTGAGCCCCGCTCTCCCCTGCTCCCTTCTGGCTAGCCCTGAGCTGCTTCCCTCTTCTCCACTGCTCTTCTCTCCCTCCGGCCACAGGAGGAACAGCATGGAAGTGTTGCTTTCACTATGGGCAGGTGCGCTAGGCAGCCCTGAAGTTTTTTAAACAGGCTGCCAGCCAGTGCGTCTTCCCCAACTGCCAATGAATGTGTTCTTTACGTGAAGCACAGTTTGTTACATGAAGCAGAATCCTAGAGAAATTTTTGTTTGTTACGTGACACATACTTTATGAGAGGCGTTCTTTACATGAGGCACCATTGTATATAAATGCAGTTTTACCAAACTAAAAAGGCTATCGTGTTTATTTTGAAGTTACATGTCATTTGACAGAATGCAAGAGAAAGCAGAGGAAAATCAGACTGTGTAGTAGGTGGGTGGGCTTTTATGTTTCTTGCATTTACCTCGTATGTATGTCTGTATGCAGCCTTATAATGTTACCAGAAAAATCAGTCTTTTTGCTTGGGTATGATTTCATATGGTGTACAAACACGTAAACAAAACTTCAAGAATTCTACAAGGTAAGCAAAGACTGGTTTCTACTTGCCAAGGCCACTAAACTCTGTGACCTTCTAATAGTAATCTAGGAACATCCTGTCTTCCTTCCTAGTAACTTGAATAAAATTCTTCTACTCCGATAAAGATATTTCTTCTATTCAAATCTCTGCATAGCGCTCAGTAACTTGTTTTAGGTCCTGTAAACATATCCCCTGCCCCCCCTCCAAAAAAACCCACACACCTTAAATTAGAGGTCTTGCAGTGCTTCAAACCTAGGACCTTGCGCTGAGACTTGCAAATATTCTTGTGCTTCACCCCCTTCTTTTACTACCTCTCTCTCTCTTTCTCCGTTAGGTAAGCTATTGAATGCAAGGAACCCTTACAAATCCCTTCCCTTACAAACCCCTCTTTTTCCCTCTTGCTGATTTCTGTTGGTGCACCACCATGAAAACTAGGCACACTTTAGTCAATTCTAAGGAAACCACTCTATCATTTCTGTATGCTAAATTTTACTGTTGTGTGTCAAAATAAATCCCTTTTTGAATTATCCTTTTTCTCAGCCTCTTTCCTTCTACAAAGGTACATGTGCAGTATGCTGTTGTGCATCCATCTAAAAGGTCTTATATGTTCCATTAAAAGCAAGAGCAAAATTCCCCTCAAAAGAATACACCTGCTCTTAAGGTGACAACATTATCCTAAGCTAAACATGTTGTGGAAAAACCTGACTGCTTCCACTTAGGCAGAAAACAAGCCAACTTCTCCCCTGATGATACTTGGCGGCTGGGTGGCACAATCTTTGATCAGTGTGACATTCAAACAAAGAACATAAGAACATACGAAGAGATCCACTGGCCAGTGGCCCAGCTTCCTCCATCTTACAGTGGCTCACGAGATGCCTCGGGAAGCACACAAGATATCCTTGTGTCTGGCATTCTGACATAACCTACAACTAAAATCAGGAGGTTGCACATACTCATGAAGGACAAGAGGCCCCCCCTCGGCAGCCATCTTACATTTGACCATTTATCAAAAGTTCTAAGACTCACAAGATAGCTAAACTTAATGTCTGTGATGAGTAGGGTTTAAACCCACAATAGCCAGTTTTCATAATAAAAACCCCAAAATAAACGTTAATTTGGGGATATCTGAATACTGAGATCCAGCGCATGAGTAGTGACATTCAAGACTTAATTTATGAGGTGAGATTTAACCTTGACACCTTAGATGTATGGTTCCTCAAGGAACATCCTCATCAACATTCTAGAGATCTTCAGTGGGGAAAGCTTATTGTGATACATAGGATCTCATAGAATGTATGGAGCAGATATACAACAGCTTTTCTGCTGGCTTTGCTTCTCATTAAAGTCCTAATTAGTCCTAAAGTCTTAATAAAGTCCTGTCGTGACTTATAAAGTCCTAATAAGATCCTAATGACTTTAAAACATTACAGGTCAAAATAGTGTAGAAATAGTACTACAGGTTCAACTTGGTTATACACAAATTTTTTAAACACAGATTTGACTCCACGTGAATGACCACTACAAATCACTGTTTAAAAAACTGCTTTTCTACTGTTGTAGAAAGGTAGTCATACCAGCAATCATTCCATTTTTCAGCTGAGCCAGTAAAAAGAACCTTTGCATTTCTGATTGCTGACTGTCTCTCTACAACAAAAGGAAAAGCTAATTTTAAAGCATTGTAAAGGGACATTTTTTAATTTTTTAAAATTGTTTTTGTTCAACACACTTTTTTGTATCAGCGGAGTCCCAGAATCACATCCCTGGAAATACTGAAGCATACTGATTCCATTAGGAGCAATGGAGGAGCAAGAAACCTGGAAGCGGGACTTTATATTTTTCCACTGTTTTTTTACTTTACAGATTATTTTTAATCCTCAGAAGGTTCCAGAGCAGAACATTAATGGATAACAAGGGACACATGCATTACAAAGGCCCTCTTTTGTCAGCAGTGGAGTAAAGGTACCAAAAAGTAAAATATGTTCAGCATTAGAATCTCTATAGCTTTAGGATGCCCCTTTCCTAGAGAGCATAAAATTCTAACTTGGTTTATCTGCATATAATAATTCATATGTAAATCTTTTGAGGCAGAACTACAGGAATCCTCCCCCAAGGAACAAGACATCAACCTAAGCTTGGATTGCCATAATTCTCTTCCACAAAACCAGGACAGGAACCCCTGTCAAACTTGCCAGTATGTGAACACAGTCCCTGAAAACTGGTTTTCTTGGACATATGGCATCCCTAACTCCAGAACATGTCTAATGGCTGATGACAAGGGGCAGAAGTCAGCTTCACTGGGGGTTGTTAATTCCAAGTACATAGTCTCTGAAAGCAGAGGGGGTAAATTGCACTGAAGTTAAGCAGAACTGTGTGCAGTCAGGGTCTGTATGGCAGCCTTCTTGAGAACAAATATAATCTATCTGGAGTTCCGTCAGGGGCAAAAGATGGGATAAGCATGTAATATACATGAAAGAAATCATTCACTGCCTTGGGCTAATGCCAAGGAACTGCCAGAGGTAAAAGAAGCTGGGTGTTTGTAACGACAGGTTGGTTTACAAAGAAGTACTAACCTAATCAATCAGTGTGGGGAGAAGTGGACATCTACCTGGGTACCCTGAGGATACTCTCAAGTGAGATCAGGACTGACCTCCATGCTCAGGATTGACCTCAGGGCATAAGCAGTTGTCTGTCAGAGCAATGTTTAGCCTCCTCCACTCTGTTGGAAAAGACTGATCAGCTTAGGCAGATGGCTGTGTGACAAGTGAGCCTTTGGCTCTGTGCCTTTAAACAGGAAGGCAATGCATTGGGCAGGGCTGAGTGCTCTGAGTTCAGTGTTTTTTTTCCTTAGTGCACACTGAGCGGCTGCGTCAGTAGCAGCTGGAAGTGCCAACAGCATGAGCAAAGTCAGAATACCAGAGGTAGGAATCAGCATGCCACCCCAAGATCTGGAGGTACCTTGAAGCTGTCCACCTCCCTGGCCCTGGGATTCTCTGTCCACTGGTAAGAAAGCAACATTATGGTGGTGCTGCAAAGAAGAAAGATTAGGAAGGATGTTTGCTGCTGTGCTCACTCAGGATGGGAAATTGGGAAAGATGTGATAGGTTTGGTAAAAAGATTTTTTTCGTTCATTTTTTTCAGGATTCATTGAAATCTTGTGCTTTGTCCTGAAAACCTTTAACTCTATTGTGCATGGCTGCTTTTTTATGGGTGGTAAGAGAAAGGTACACTTAATGTTCAGAAGCATTCCTTTTTTATACCCAGTAGATTCTGTAGATTCTACAGTGGATTCTCAGTTTCTGTGACTCTCCTGAGGCTCTGGTGATTCTGGCACATGCACTCAACCAGGGTAGGGGGGATGAATAGTTATAACTAAAACATGTGCCCACAAGCATGAGTGCATTGGTGTATTGCTCCAACCTCATAGATTATTCACATGGAGATGTGCATGCTTATTTATTTTCTGCGAGTGTGGGATCAATGCTCAGTAGTTTGGCCTGTGCATCAATGCTCAAAGTATTGTTTGTTTATTCTGTAGGAGCAAAGGTGGACAATAACAAAAATGAGACTTTTATGTGTCAGGAAAGGGCAGATTACTTACTGAAGGGAAATCTCTGAAATCTGAACAGTAGCACATCAAATAGGTGGAGGCAATGAAACTAATAGCTGTAATGGGTTCAGGTCAGTCAGTTCAGTTAATTTCATTCATTTTTTTCATGACCTCTGGAGGTTTAATAGCAGTTCCTTAAAGTGGCTTTCTTGTTTCTCTGTGAAAAATAGGTACATTTTTCATCATGCATCTGAGTGTGCATGTATACATTTGACAGGGATTGTGGTAATCTGGGAAACGAATCTTGGTTTCCATCACTTAACAGTGTCT
This sequence comes from Cryptoblepharus egeriae, assembly GCA_030015325.1. Taxonomy (NCBI): domain Eukaryota; kingdom Metazoa; phylum Chordata; class Lepidosauria; order Squamata; family Scincidae; genus Cryptoblepharus; species Cryptoblepharus egeriae. The sequence goes on along the minus strand of JAREYC010000001.1, from coordinate 60,013,108 downwards.
CATGAAGGTCAAAATTGATTTGCAAGATTGCGTATCTGAGAGAAGTGAAAGCTGGACTTTTAAGGAAGCTCCAGCTTATTTGTCTGGCTGCTGTTTGTGCATCAATAGTAATCACCCTGCTGGCTCCTTGTTACGTGCCTGAGACTGACCTTTAATTTGCTTCACAGTTTTTGGGATTTCAGTCTGATTTTATATACTTTTGCTTCACTGATCACTGAGTGAGACAGTGAAGCAAGCCTCACTGATCTAAAAGTGACCTATCTCTACATAAATATAAACACCATAGCTTTAACCTTGACAATCATGAACTAATCCTAATGCACTAGGATGCACCTACTTTATAGTCCAGAAATTAAACTAAAGGCAAGCAATGAGTCAGTGTCAGAGATGAGCTAGAACCTGGCTCTCCCAGATCTACTTTCGAGCCCAGAGATTTTCAGTCTGCCATAGCACACTGGTGTGCCATGAGTGCTTCACATGTATGCTATGGGAGTTTGGAAAATTTATTTCTTTATTAAATAAACATTTATTAATAGGGTTGTTATGGAATTGAACCCCCTACGAGCAGCATGGTGTGCCTTGTCAGTGGTCAACTGATGGTGTGCTTTGACAATTTTAGCAACTGGTCGGTGTGCCATGAGATGAAAAAGGTTGAAAATCACTGTTCTAGCCTCTTGATCTTTTCAGGAAGGGACATTTGACTCTGCTAATAATCAGTCAGCTGGATGAAGTTTTGCAGAACACTGAAAAGTTCTGAGCACTTTAACCTGGAAAATTTCTCCTTGAAAAAATGTATCTTTCTCTTCTTGGGATCAGAAGTGTCTTTAAATTTAGACAACGGTAGCTGTTGCACTGAACTCCACCTAGGTTAAGTCATAAACATGGCATCTAAAGTGGGGCAATTTCTCCTCAGTTATGACTGAGCATCAGTAGAAACTGGAATGATGAGATCTTGTGCAACATATGAGATGTGAGTTATCCGTAAAAAACATATGAGATGTTCAGATATATGATATGATATATCCGTAAAAAACTGAAACTCAACTCAGTTTTTTGTATTATATCTGAACAGAAATATATTTTCTAGAATGCAGTGTATGGATTTCTTTCTCCTTTCAGGAAGTTCTGTCCTAGAAGGGGTCGCATAGTGGTGTACTTATGAATTTTGGCACCTGGGGTCACAAATTTTTGATGTCCCCATGATTATTTAATTAATTATTATTGATTAATACCATTAATTAGTTATTAATTCATATTTTCATATTTTAAAAATCACCTTACCACTAGAGCATCTGTTTTATTCTTTTTTGGGAGTGGGTGAAGCTGCCTTCCACTTTCACTGGATTGGGACTTCTGATGGCTTTGCATTCCTCTGTGTCCTTCCTGAACACGAGCCAAGACATGTTTCCTTATTTGTAAGTGCAGCTGTGTAGCTCAGTCCCATTTTCCATAGGACTCAATGCAATTATCAGTGACTTCATTCTGGGTTCATTTGTGGAGGCTGCATTTATTGGATCAGGACCATTCTGGGGGCATTGGATTCCTCTCAGTCTGCCCTTTCCAACAGACTAAGGGCACAATTCAGAAATGCACTTGGGTTACCCTATCTGTCACTGGGCTGACCCAACTGCAAGATGCTCCACCCTAGTTACTCTGGAAAAGGCTTGGGCAGCCTAAGGCAACATAGGCTGCCCCAAGACAGGTGGATCTGGGCTGCTCTAGCTGGGCAGCCTTGGCAGTTCAGGAAATGCATGTTGAGGGCATGTTTAGCATTGCCTAGGGCAGAGCAGTTACTCTGTATCCAGAGCCTGTTTTCAGGACAGAAATGCCCTCTTCCAACTCCCTAGAGTTATACCACCTCAGGAGCAGGTATAGTAATGAGTAGACCCATAGAGGTCCATGATAACCCAGAGTAAGAATGGCAGTGTTGACAAAAAAAAATCTGAGTTCTTGGCCAGCGTTTCTGCAACCCCTGCCTCTCAACCTCAGGATATGGCACAACTGTGGCAGCCCACTAATCTGGGGATACAGCAGGCCACTCCAAGCAGCCACCTTCCACTAGAGGTACTGCTGTACTGCATTCTCATGCTGCAGCTGTTACTGGTTGTCAGGAACTTCTGGGTTTCCTTATGAGCAAAGCACCACAGCTGTTCCTTGTTCAGAGTGATCTGAGGGGGTGTCCTCAGGAGCAAGCCCTCCCCAGGTGTCACTGACTTGGTGCCTACTGAGCATGCTCTGGAGCAGCTAGGTCAGCCCAGGTTTCCTGACTCATAGAATCATAGAATCCTAGAGTTGAAAGGGACCTAGTAGGTCATCTAGTGCAACCCCCTGCCTGCAGCAGGAAATCCTCCTAGATCATCCCCGACAGGTACTTGTCAAGCCTATGCTTGAAGACCCCCAGTGAGGGAGCGTCCACCACTTCCCTTGGCAATCTGTTCCACTGCTGAACCACCCGAACCGTCAGGAATTTTTTCCTGATATCTGGAATCTCCTTTCTTGCAGTTTGTACCCATTGGTTCTGGTTCTGCTTTCAGAAGCAGCTATGAACAAATGAGCCCCTTCCTCCCTGTGACAGCCCTTCAGGTATCTGAAGAGGGCAATCATGTCTCCCCTCAGCCTCCTCTTCTCCAGGCTGAACATCCCAAGTTCCCCCAACCTTTCCTCGTAGGGCTTCCCTTCCATCCCACTGATCATTCTTGTTGCTCTCCTCTGGACTTGCTCCAGTTTGGCTGCATCTTTCTTCAAGTGAGGTGCCCAGAACTGAACACAGTACTCAAGGTGAAGTCTGACCAATGCAGAATAAAGAGGAACTATAACTTCTCGCAACTTGGAAGCTCCAGTCCTCTTAATGCAGCCTAAAATGGCATTTGCCTTCTTTGCAGACACATCACACTGCTGACTCATGTTCAGCTTGTGATCCACGGCGACTCCAAGAACCCGCTCACATGTTGTGCTGCCAAGTCAAGTGTCCCCCATTTTATACCTATGTTTTTGGTTTTTATTGCCCAAGTGCAGAACTTTGCACTTCTCCCTGTTGAAGTTCATTCTATTTGTTACAGCCCAGGATTCCAGTTTATCCAGATCCTCCTGGAGGTTTCTCCAATCTTCTGATGTGTTTGCTATTCCTCCCAGCTTGGTGTCATCTGCAAATTTGATCAGGCTCCCCCGTATCCCTTCTTCCAAGTCATTGATGAAAATGTTAAAGAGAACTGGGCCCAAGACAGAGCCCTGGGGTACCCCACTTGAAACTGACCTCCAGGTTGACACAGAACCATTTACTAAAACCCTTTGAGTGCGGCCATCAAGCCAGTTGCAGATCCACCTAACAATTGCCCCGTCTAGCCCATATTTTTCCAACTTCCCAATTAAAATGTCATGTGGGACCTTGTCAAATGCTTTGCTGAAGTCAAGATAAATGACATCCACAGCATTGCCACTGTCCAGTAAGCTTGTAACCCAATCAAAAAAGGAGATCAGATTTGTCTGGCAAGATTTATTCTTGGTAAATCCATGCTGGGTTGTTTTGATCACCGAGTACTTGTCTAGATGTGCACAAATTGTTTGTTTTATGATTTGCTCTAATATCTTGCCCGGGATTGAAGTCAAGCTGACTGGTCTATAATTTCCCAGGTCTTCTTTTTCCCCTTCTTAAAAATTGGGACTACATTTGCCCTCTTCCAGTCCAGTGGCACTTCTCCACTCCTCAAAGATTTCTCAAAGATGATCGACAGAGGCTCTGTAAGGACATCTGCCAGTTCCTTAAGAACTCAAGGATGCAGCTCATCTGGTCCAAATGACTTGAATTCATTTAGGCCAGTTAAGTGGTTACGAACCAGTTCTCTTTCAATCATAATCTGCTGTTCTGCACCATCCATGTTACCATTACCTCTTGGGGAGGCAAGCACATCTGCACATCATCCAATGATCCCCCACCCCTATTTGTGCAGCCCTCCGTCTGAGAATAGACGGACGCAAAGTAGGAGTTGAGCAGCTCTGCCTTCTCCTGCTTTCCAGACACCTGTTGTCTCTCAATCCAGCTCTGCTGTCGATACAGAATAGTTGGGGCAGCCCAGCCAATGCTCTCCTCACCGCCCTTATTCTGGATTGTGCTCTGTGGCACGTTTGTCTACTCACAAGTAAAGGAGTGATACAGCTTGCTTTCACTTTCCATAGGATTTTTCACTTTCCATGCATTTTTTTTTGCTATAATGTTTGATAGGAAGGAGATATTTCAAAGCTGGTTTTTGCACTGGAATGTGCTAGAAAATATGCATCCAATGGTATATGACATGAAGGGGATATTCTGAAAGACATTTGTGGTTTTAGCGATTTAATGATTTTTGTCATCCCGGTGTGTCAGCCCCTAAGGGTGGTACCCAGGACCCAGGACCCCCAAGAGACATTCTAGCGACACAACTGTTAGCAGAAGTCTAGGAAGGATCTTAAAAGGTCTAAACATGTGAGATCAGATGAGGGGTTTGCCTTTCTGTGAAGGCAAATGTTCTCTGTCCTTCTAGCTGGAGAGCCCAGGTCTATTGACACAGGAGATGGCATTAATCTGACCTGTAAGCTCTAGGGCAGGGGTCCTCAAACTAAGGCCCGCGGGCCGGATCAGGCCCGCCAGAGGCCTCAATCCGGCCCGCCAGCCTTTTGGGGGTTTTGGGAGGAGCTTCGTGGGCACTGGGGGGCAGCGAAGATCTGCCAGTCGCAGCAGCCCTGTATAAAGGGAGAGAGCCCCTCGGGGCTCCAGAATTTGTGTAGCTTCAAGCTGGCCCTTTAAATTTTTTAAAAAATGTTGCAGCTGGAGCAGCACGTGCACTTCATCTACCCCAGGGGTTCTGGCTGGTGCGTGCGCCTACCACCGCTCTATCGCGGCCACCCCAGCTTCCAGGGGCTTACTTTTGAGTAGACAAGCAGAGAGCTGGGCTATAAAGGACACCCTCCCATCCACACTTTCCTGGGAGTAAGCCCCATGGACTCTAATGGGCCTTACTTCTGAGTAGATATGCAGAGGGCTGGGCTTACTTTCCTGGGAGTAAGCCCCACTGATTCTAATGGGCCTTACTCCTGAGTAGACATGCATAGGCTTGGGCAAAATTCCTGAACAGCAAGCCTAAAATTGAGGTGAACTTGCGTTTGTGTGTGTGTGTAAGAATACATGGGTGTGTCTGTGAGAGAGAGAGAGTGCATGGTGTGTGTCTGTGCATGTCACTGACATTCCTTGTGTTGCTGCAAATTGCTTTGAGGGTGTCTTACAATTACATGTCTTAAGTCTGACATGTAAAATATGTTGTAGAAAAATATGTTAAGTAAAATATGTTGAAGTAACGTGTTGCTGGAAACTGCTTTGAGGGCATCTTGCATGTCTGGGTGAGAATCAGGCATGTTAAAAGGTTTTCAATTTCAAAAGTGATACAAGCATTTTTGCTTCATTTTATCATGTCCTACATTTTAAAATGTAGGATAAAATGTAGGATGTCCTACATAAGTCCTCTCACTCTCCGGCCCCCGACAGTATCTGAGGGACAGTGAACCGGCCCCCTGTTTAAAAAGTTTGAAGATCCCTGCTCTAGGGTATGGGCTGTGGGTGGCGCAAGTGGTTAAGACGCTGTGCCTGTTAACCAGCAGGCCAGGGTTCAAGACCCGGGTCAGCCCCACAAGACAGGGTGAGCTCCTGTCCTTAGCCCAGCTCTGCGACGCCAGCTGGATCCAATCGTATCGGCTCTGCCTTTCCATTGGACTAATTCAATGGTGTGGAGAGGGGGGATTTGCTGCTTGGGTAACAGCCTATCCTCCATATCAGTCTAACCCAGGCTTTCATGCTTCGCATACAGCATATGCAGCACCGAGCACAATACCATAGTCTTTCAAGACTGACGGAGGCCTGCTTAATCCTTATGACTGAAATCACATGTCTGATCTTTTTCTCAGACCTGCTAATTGATCAGTGACACCTTTACAAAGTGATGGTTCTCTTGTTTTAGCTGGGAGAGGGCAATTGTGTTTACTGGTTGTGCTCTAAGACCTATGAAACATGCACGCAGGGAATATGACCATGCGTGTGGGGAACAAGTGCAGTGGCTCTCGGCATAATGCAATAGAATAACATGAGATAACACATGAAGGCAAATATGTAGATGCAACAGGATATTATATTGTGGAGAAGAACATATAGCAATAAGGCAGAGGATGGAAAAAGAGATGCTAAACAAAAGGAGGAAGACTGTTTTGAGCAAACACAGGCTGCTTAAGCAAAAGGCTGCTAAGCCTGTTTTGAGCAAACACAGCTGTTATCTGTGGTACCACCTGTCTCTATTATACTTGTATATATCGATGAACTATTGAGATTTATAAACAACAATATCAATACAGTAGCATAGCTAGATTATTTGACATTTTTTACACTGCAGAAGTGTACACTCCCATACATTTTTACACTCAATAAGACAAAATTATGGAATTATTATAAATATTAATTAATAAAAATATTAATGAATACTTTTATAAAGGGTGTTATATAGTGCCGCCCCTTCTTTTGTCCTCACAACAACTCTGTGAGGAGAGGCTGGCTTTCAATCGTAATAATAATAGTCATGACATGACTATGATAATAGTAATAGCAGGATAATAATAGTCATTACATAAAATAAATAAAAATGGCCAGAAAATAAATGCAGTGAATATTTTCCCACAAGGAATGGATTAATGTTATTGCCCCCACTATTGTTTCCATGTACATAGTAAAATACTGCCCCTGCCAGCCCATGCCAAACTGAGGTGGCTCCAGAAGGCAATCTTGGAATGGGAACCCATTCTTGGAATGGAAGCCTAGGTCTACTTGGCAGGTAGATCTGGGCCTCAAATCTGGGCAGGTGCCCAGGTCTTTCCACCTGGAAGAAGTGATTCCAGGGAGCAGTCTCAGAAAGGGACTTGGGCTCTAGAGTTAAGGTAGTGCTCATATACTTCCCCCCCAATACAAACATTGGTTCCATCCCTATGTCACTGCCACTCCTAAGGTGTTACCTTAATGGTTCCATGCTATGATATATAATAACATCTCATTGGCTCTTCAAATCAGTCTCATTGATATGTTTCAAATTATGAAAATCTACTTTTTGTTACACAAGTTATATTTTTGTTTTATAGTTTTTTTTTACCCTAAATTTTGATAGAATGGAGATATTTCACGCTGGTGTTTTTCACTGCATTCTGCTGTAAATTACATACCCAGTGTTATATAGTATGATCGGTTATTCCTGGAAACCATGATTTTAGCAATTTTGGTCAACAGTGGTATCAGCAACCTTGAAGACAGTACCAAGAGTCAAAGGCCCCCTTGGCCTTCCTAGTTACGCCACTGCACATTTGGAGCACTGCAGCATGCTTCTCATTTCCTGCTTTGATTCAAGAATCTGTAGCTGAATTCTTTTTTAAGCTAGAAAAACTGGAAGTTGTATTTCCAGCATGTTGCTTCCAGCATAGCTATTTTTAAAACAACAAAATGGTATTCCTTCATTGAAGCCAATTGTATGGAGTTTGTATGTATAAAGCCAATTGCATGGAGTTTCACCATACACTCCACCAAACACTATGGAGGCCGACATGTTCCTGACAGGTTCCTCTCTTTATTTTGCTAGGAAATAAGCAGAAGTGACATAAGCATGATGGTGGCCTTGTTTTCAAGCACTCTAGAAATAAAAAAGAATGCAATCCAACCAGTGTTGGGATTCAAAGAAATTAACAACCGGTTCTAGGCCCATCTGGCAGCCACTTTTAAATGGCTATTTTTAAACTTTATATGTAGTATCTCTCATTAACAACCGGTTCTGTAGAGTAGGTGCGAACCTGCTGGAGCCCACCACTGAATCCAACCAGTGTTGGGATTCAAATAAATTAACAACCAGTTCTATGCCCATCTGGCAGCCACTTTTAAATGGCTATTTTTAAATTTTATATGTCCTATCTCTTGTTAACAACCGGTTCTATAGAGTAGGTGCGAACCTTCTGGAGCCCACCACTGAATCCAACTTTGTTGGAACTTTTAAAAAAGCTCTCTGGTGTTGCTTGTGCCAGAAATTAAAAAAAGAATGCAGCCATTGTGGAAGAAAGAGCCCCACACAGGTGGTGGTGGTGGTGGTGGAGACATGTGCTGCCTCTGGCAGTTCGATAACTTCAGCTGGCTTGATGAGGTCCCTCAGACTTTGGGGCTAACCTTGTGAAGGATGGATGGGTTAGGACACAAGAGGCCAAATTTGAAGACATCAACCGAATGTCAGAGAAAGTAGGAACCACACTGAGATGTATTGATGTTTATTGATGGCAATGATGCATGAAAGCAGCCAAGTTGATTGTTCATGATCTCTCTGTCTAATTTTGTCAAGGCAAAATTGCCCTGCCTGGACTATAAATGAACTGAACTGATCTTGCAATCCTAACCAATTTGTCCTGGCATAATTCACCTGTCTCCCCATTCCCATGGTGGTATGGGAAGGCCAGCATCTCTCTGTGCACTGACCTAACACTGAGTGGCACAGAAGTTCCAGGATAGTCCCGGAACTGTGCCTAGACTTATGGCGGCCTAATGTGGGATTAGGATTGCAGCATGATTCTTTTATCACTTTCAGCTTCATATTTCACCATGATTTGTTGCAAGAGAAGTGTGTGTGTGTGTGTGTGTGTGTGTGTGTGTGTGTGTGTGTAAAAGAGAGAGTGGGATTTTGAATAACCACACAGTTAATACATTTATTTATTAAAGGGATTTTAATACCCCACCTTTCCTATGTCAAGACTGCTTGCAAAGCGGTTTCAAGGTAGTTTACATGTTCTCTAAACCCTGAGGAGGTTTTACAACAAACAAAGGAGTTACCTATATCTACTTTATTGTATTGGTTTGCCTGGACTATAAATGAACTAATGTTGCATTCCTACTTCTTGCAAAGACTATTTTCCAGGTGGATCATTTTTCTGTCTTCGTCATCATTCTGGCCATGCTGCTGCCACACTGAGAAACAGCTGTAGTTGGCTTCTTATCTCCATGCCAGTTGTCAACTTTCAAGTTTTCACCACATTCTGAGACTTTGTGTGTTCTTGATCTAGTGAACTTCAGGTGTTGGCTTAACAATGACTTCCTTCTCTAGACTCTCTAGGCCAGTGGTATTCAAGCATATCAGCCTGGGACCCCCTTCTGAGCATGACAATCTGACACCCCCCAGAAGTGATGTCATGGCTGGAAGTGTCATTAAAGATGCCCAGTGCCAGATTCCGAGCTGGCTGCATCCAACTTTACATGACCCCTCCCAGAGTTGAAGTCATGACCCCCAAGGGAGTCGTAGCCCCCACTTTGAAGACCACTGCTTAGACGAGGGGTCTCCAAACCCCAGCAGGGAAAAACACTACATGAAGATCTGTTTTTCTGGCACTAGTTATAGACCTGTTCAAATACACTAATTAAGTAACTGAAATATATATTTTTGCCATAATCGTAAAAGTGTGTGGCTATATGGTATGATACAGAGGGTTGTCACAAAGAGCTCCTGCACTTTAAAATTTCACACTGCACCATTTTACATGGATTATATCCAGTGATGGGAAAAGAGGCAGCTCTGCTACACATGGCTGTTCAAAGCTCATCAACATCAACTTAAACCTTTTTTCAGCCAGATGATTTATCAGAATTCCTCCCTTCTTAGAGGCTTTCCAGCACAGCCTTAAGACATTGTTATTTAGATCAGCCTTTTGAGGCCAAGTCTTTTAAATATTGGATATTGCGGATTTTTTAAACGTGGGTTAGATTTTATGAGCTATTAATGTTTAGTGATTGCTGCTACTTTATTAAATTTGTCTTCATACTTTTAATCTGATATTTTTAATGCTTTCTTGTTTTGAGTAGATATTTTTTGAGTAGATGTGCTGTAAATCCTAAATTGCCAACCTGAAAGTTTGGTTTCAGAATCATACAATCCATTTATGAATTTGAGACAAATCTATATCCCTATGAGAACATTGTTTGTTTGTTTATGTATGTATGTATGTATGTATGTATGTATGTATGTATGTATGTATGTATGTATGTATGTATGTATGTATGAGTAGTGATTACCAGAAAATGACTTTTAGGGCACAATTCTAACTAATTTAGGTAAGTGCATCTCACCCGCTCCCTGTTGAAGTGGTGGTGTGCGGAGGCCGGCACATGTCTGTGCACTGGCCTAACTCAGCAGAAGTGGCACAAGTGCCTTAGAACACTATTGCAACATACCCAGGCCAACACTGGACATGTGCCCACCTAAGTAGGGGTTAGAATTGCAGCCTTCTTTCCCTGTATTTTCAAATTCTTGAAAACTGCAGGAGCTGAGCTCTTTGCAGGGTAATTAGGAGCTACAGTATCTGAGTTTTGAATAGCTTCGGGCTTGAGCAATTAGTTGTCTGATTTTTCCATCAAAACAGCACTCAACCTTTGGCAACCCACCAAAAATCAGATATCGACCCACAGTTTAGGAACCACTGCTCTAGAGTGTTTCAAGCAGGATCTTGGAAATGCCAGACACTGAACCTGGGACCTTTGTCGTGCAAGTCGGGTGCTCTTCTACTGACCACAGCTCACTGACTACAGAAACGGGGCATGTTGAATCAAAGTTATAATTAAGGGCAAGAACAATCTGAATGAGCCTGTGTTAGTAAAAAACGGGAAACCATGTACATCACCCAGAGCTTTCAGAAGGAAGGAATAGGATATATAGTAGGAAAACTGACATTGCTGCAAGGGTGTACTTATTAAGAAGGAGAAACTAAATACATGCCAGATCAAGAGTGCAATGTAAATTATTAATAATGATGATGATGACCAAGTATTATTAACTTGAACAAGGTAGGGAAACTAACAAAGAAACAAGTTTTGATCCATTCACCTTCCTTAGGGCAAGGTGCTCGGGGTTCCCCTTGCCATCAAGTGGAAATAAATCTCATTCCTGCTAGATTGCCATTCCTGACATGTTCTGTATCACTTAGCTTTAGCTATTTCAAAGTCAGCTGTAGCTTACAGCCGTCACATTGTACAGAGATTTCATATTCAGGGGCTTGAGCAAAGCAAAGTTCAAGTCCTGTTTTATCCTTTCTCTGTGGGATAATGGTCTCCTTGGGAAACCGCCTTTGCAGTCGGAAAACTGTGCTTCTCTGTTGAGATTATAATCTCTCTTGACAAGTACTGCTCTACCCTTCCCTGATGATCAAAGAAAGAAAGTAAGAACAGTGTGTTCCTGTGGCTAAAAACCTTTCCCAGAAATTCACTGCATCGTTCAATTAAACCTGTATGCTTTCATTCTCCCTATGTACTTTCTTGGCCCAAGAGCCATTTCTGTGTGGACAGAGAAATCTCCAAACTGCATTAAGAGAGGAAAGGTTAGGGTTTTAATGAGGGGTCACAACTCAATGTCAGATTTCTTTCTGGATGTGGACAGTGGAGTGCCCCATTTTTTCCTTGGCCTTCTTGCTATTGAATAAGCAGGACCACAATGAGCTGAGACTAGGTCTGAATGAAATAATTTAGAAGTGCTGTCCTGGGAAATCTGCTCCACTGTGCAACCCTCCACAATGATCTAATGAAGACTTTGGTTCTTGAGGGGAAGATTGATTTCCAGAAAAACAATGCCATGTGTCAGATGGGATAGACTCCCCCATATTATTGTCTTTTATTCTCTAATGTAAGCCTTAGTGATCCATCTAAATCAGTGGTTCTCAAATGTTTTGGCACTAGGTATCATTTTTTAAAACAGCACTTGATCACAACCTACCTAGTTTTACCAAACTTTAAAAAAAGATATAGAATTACGTAAATATTTTATTCATTATTTATTTCTAAGTAATAATAACCAGAAAAAATCTCCAGCAGCCTCTGGTTGTTCTAGACCAGGGCCCCCCAAACATTTTGGCAGGAGGGGCATGTCATCTCTCTGACACAGTGCTGATGCCTTCCAGGCTGGGGCTTGGAGACCTCTGCCTTAGACCAGGAGTGTCCAAACCCTGTGAGCCTCAGTAAGCCTCAGTGAGACCCATGGCAAAACCCCTCCATCCGGCCCCTGGGCAAGTCTTGTAATATACTCCAATAAACTCTTATATGTGAATTTATGTTAATTTATTCAAATTTGAAATGTTAATCATTTTTTCGGTCCCCAACACAGTATCAGAGAGATGATGTGGCCTCCCTGCCAAAAAGTTTTGACCCCCCACTCCAGATTCTCAAAGAGAAGCTATAGCAGCTGACTGGATCACAGCAGCACAGGGCTGTCATTAGGATTGGGCTGTAAGCAGTGGTGGGCTCCAGCAGGTTTGCACCTACTCTATAGAACCGGTTGTTAACAAGAGATAGTACATATAAAGTTTAAAAATAGCCATTTAAAAGTGGCTGCCAGATGGGCAGAGAACCGGTTCTTAGTTTTTTTGAAGCCTATCACTGGCTGTAAGCAACAGGAAAAGTACCTAGGAAAGGACTGTATGTTACTTTTTTAAAAAATCATGGCTCTCTCTCCATCCCAAATAGATTATTTTTTAGAGAACATGAGGAGTTGGATTTCATTTGAGGATAGGACCTAAGGAGCTGCCTATCTCAAGACAGAGCACTGACAGTACAATCCACTGCATATGTACTCAGAAATAAATTACATTGAATTCAATAGTACTTACTCCCAGGCAAGTGAGTAGGATTGTAGACTAAACAATCCAGAGTAACTACGGGGAGTCCTTGCTCCGATGTAAGAACAATTTACTCTGGATTGCAATATGAACTTCCCATAGGTTTTCACTAGGTGGTGCCGTAACTATGTCGACGTAAAAGTCTCTTACATGCTCCCATAGTTACTCTGGATTGTAGGGTAAATCAATCTTTGATTTGTAGCATCTTTCCATCCTTTCTGGCAGGGCTTTCCCCCATCTTTGTTATTTGAGATCTTTGAAGCTGGAAATGCCAAAGGCTGAACCTGTGATCCTTTATGCAATGCAGAGATTTGACCACTGGACTGGGTTGGTGGAGAGGAAAAATAAGACCAATATGTCTAAAATACTACATTTATCATGTTGCATTACTTTAATAAAAAGCATATTTCTTTTTTGCTCCAGAGTGTTTTTCCTTTCAACACCTTCTATTCTCTTGTACCATAGGGTGATACTTGTGCCAACCCAGGAAAAGAAGAGCTATGGCTTCACTTCTCTACAGCCCCCGTAAGTATCTGCTAGAGTCTCCAAGTGCTAGTACACAGTGCTAGTACAGTGTTTTGGTTGGTCTTCAGACAAGACACTTCCCCTAGATCCTCTTGCAGTGAACCCTTCTCCTCAAATCCACCAGCACCTAGTCACAATCTCTCTCTGGGTACGAGGGGAAAGACCCATGATGGTATGCACCTACTCTTACATAATGTTTCTACAGCAGTAGACATTTCTGGACTTTCACTTCAGACCAAACAACGCATTATTCATTATATTAAGTGCGCAGATTGACCCTGTGTGTATTCACTTCCTTTACTCAAACAGCAGCCATGGAAACCCTTTTCTGTTACTGTGTGTGTGTGTGTGTGTGTGTGTGTGTGTGTGTGTGTGTGTGTGTGAGAGAGAGAGAGAGAGAGAGAGAGAGAGAGAGTCCAAACAAAATTACATGTCAAAAAAACCTTGCTTAACCCAAGAGAGCAGCTTTTCATTAATCAACAGAAGGTTCCTCACAGGGTTAATAGTAGCACCTTGGGAAGGATGTGATTTTTGGTGGGACTTCGCTAGGTAAAGATGAAATGTCTCCTTTCTGTCTACTGTGGTTCCAATCCTGATCCTTTCCTACGGTTTTGATCAAAAACACACAAGACCAAATTTTGCATGTTAATGTAACATATAGTTTGGCTCCCAACATGTTGTGAAACTCAGACTGAGTGTCAGTGATTTTCTGAAACTTATATATATGGCATGTGTACGACCCATTATTGGCTTCTCATTCTCTGTGCTTCTCATTTTGAAACATCTGTTCCTTTCTCCCCTCTGTTCAGGTATTCCACTTGATGAGAACCTAGAAAAGATGCAGCAAGGGACCATGATGCGCAAGGTGAAATCCAAGAATTGGAAGAAACAGCGTTACTTCATGCTCCGGGATGACTGCATGACTATCTGGTACAAATCCAGGATGTCTGGCAGTGCCAAGTCTGCCTGTGAGTTTGGATTCCCTGCTATGTTTTGTTAATACTTGTCTCAGTCCCTGTATACACTATACATTTGTGCTTGCCAACATGTGTATAGTTCCATATGTGAATCCTTGCACAAGAGTTGACATTTTTTCAACTTCCATCGATGTATACTCAAAACTATTGAATGAAGGTTTGACACTTCTCATTGTTAATAGTGGTAAAATGTACAAAATCATAATTCCAAAGCAAAATATTATTATTGTTGTTAAGAATAATTACATTCTGCTTTTCAACAAAAGGTAGTTCACAAAGTTGTCTATACTGCAAAATAAAACAATGAATGGTTCCCTGTTCCCAAAGAACTTATAATCTGGAATAAAAAATGCAGTAGAGATACCAGAAACACCCATGTAAAAGACACTGTGCTTAAGTGAAGAATACAGTTGTTCTCCATGTGCTTAAAATAAAAGAATACTACTTAGGTTGATATATAATATAAACTGTAAAATTGTATAGGTTTGGAACTGCAGTATACCCAGGCTGAAAATATAAATGATGTGCACTTGTGTTGGTGCACATGTATGTCCTGTGTGATAAATTCTGGTATGGAAATATGAAGGCAGAAGTTGTGCAGAAACCCAAACAATTTATAAGTCCAATCTCTCATACTTGACAATAGACAGTGACTTTGAGCACAATTCTAACCATGTCTACTCAGAAGTAAGCCCCATTGTGTGTGTTTAGGATTGCAGCCCATATCAAACAACAGAGGGTGGCAGATCTATGGCACCCAGTCACCAATTATTTAATGCACCATTATTTTTCATTTCATAGGGGATGAAAATTGAATTTTCAGACAAGAAATCCTCAGGCAGAAATCCTCGGTAGACAATCCTAAAAAACAGACAATCCTAGGTGGAAGACTCTAAAATTCCAGGGTATTTTTAAAAAGAAAATTGCGGAAAAACCTGCCTCTTCCTCCTCAGCTGTTTACCACCCATTTGGTCTGCTGGTGGCATAGCTAAAGCACTTATTTGCTATCTGGAATCAAAGAAGATTTTGCTGCTCTTTTGCTGTTGTTGCTCTTTTGCAACAACAAAATCAAATTTAATTAAGTAAAAAATGGAAATTGGTTTCTTATTGGTTAAGGAAACTGCAGGGGCAAAGAGAAATGGTTATTATTTCCCTGCTAAATAGAAGAAAATCACCACTTAGAAGTACTTGTATACCCACTTAGCATGCAGTAACTGTTTTATGATACATGAACTGTATATGATATTTGTACTGAGAGCAGATTTATATTAACTCCTTATTAGTTCCAGAATTTCATCTTATTGGCTCTCAGAGCCATCAGTAACATGGAATGTTTGAGTTAAGAAAATCCACTTTTGTTCCATAGGCTTTTTATGTTTTCATTTTCTGGTTAAATGCCCATAACTTTTGATAGAACATAGCTATTCCAATGCAGTTTGTTTCATTGCATTCTATATAAAATATATGTTTCCAACAATATATGGTTTCCAATGATGGTATTACCATTCATACATGCCCTGTTTTTCATAGTTTTAGTCACTAGTGTCAAGCTCAGCTTATAGCCCCCCTAAAGTTTGTAGCCCAGTGTGACTGCACCCCCTCGCTTTGCCACTGCTTGAAGGAGCTGGATAAGTGATTTATGTGACAATCCCTTGTCCTGTTCTGCCTGAGAAGTAAGGACAGAGTTTTGTACGTAAACTCAGGCCACGCTCAGGCTGACTTTTCTTGGTTGTTCCCTCCCAGTTTCGGTGAGTGATGTGGAGACTGTGCGTGAGGGACATCAGTCGGAGGTACTGCAGAGTCTTGCTGAAGAGTTTCCACCAGAATGCTGTTTCACTGTCGTCTTCTTTGGGCGCCGTAACAACCTGGACCTAATTGCTGGCACGGCTGAGGAAGCTCAGTGCTGGATCCAAGGATTGCGGCACCTTGTAGAGGTTGTGGCAAATATGGATCAAAAGGAGAAAATAGATCAATATCCTTCCATTAATGGTCCTCTGTACTTTTCGGTTTTGGGACTCCTCCATGAAAAGTGGAAAGCTAACTGATATTGGAGAAGTATCAAATATATGAACCCTATGCGCTATAATACTTTCACATTAAGTAAATTGCTCTGCAAGTTCCTGTTATATTTTTCCTTCCTACTTCAGACACCCCCTCATACCGCTATGATCTTTCTCAATCAAATAATTGGTTTTGTCATGGGAATTAGAAATCAAGAAAAATGGTCTTGTAAGGTTGAGGCCTCAGGGTATATGTGGGTCATGAGGGAGCCTGCCTTTGTCTGAGGTGGAGGAGGGGAAAAGCAGTTCTCAGCTGCTAGGTTAGTTATTGTTAGTGCGAAACAATATTGTTAGTGCGAAAGAAGATCAAAGAAGCTCCTTTGATGCATCCCTTGGGTCTCAGAGTCATGGAGAGAAGGAGTAGGATATGTCCTTATCCATGTAGTTATAGCCAGCTTAGTTCCCACAGTGAAGGCCTTGCTCTTCTCATTCCTGTGGTTCTGTGTTCCTTAATTAATGCCTTGGACTTCACATGGATTTGTGACTGGTTCCAGAAAGCCGATAAAAACAAGGATGGACGTATGAATTTCAAAGAAGTGCAACACTTGCTCAGGATGATGAACGTGGATATGAATGAGGACCATGCCTTCCAACTCTTCCAGGTAATGTTATGTGTTTGAGTAGAGGAACTATGAGACTGGGCTACATGGACAGGCCCTGAGTTTGGTTCCCTCTGAAGGTAGCTGCCTTGAGTTTGCTTTGCAGAGAAAGGCAGGATACAAATCTGATAGATAGATAGATAGATAGATAGATAGATAGATAGATGATTGATTGATTGATTGATTGATTGATTGATTGATAAAAAGCACCTAATTATTTTCACCACCACATTGTGATGCAGATACACCAATGCAGATCCTGATGCAGATACACCAATTCTTCTTCCTCAACACTTACCACAGTTGCAACATAGTTGCACAACACAGTTGCACTTACATAATTTTCTATCCACACTGCAGTGTAGGGAGCCTTTTTTCTGGTTTGAGACGCAACTGGATTTGTACAGCACCATTTGTCCTTTTCTATAAGACATAATTTCCTCCTTCTCAGAGCATAGCTGTGCCCAGCAATGATTGGTTATCTCTGCTGTGTCAGGCAGGAAGGCACCTCATTCTTCCTCCGCTGACCCAATTTCAAAATGCTTGCAAAGGATATTTTTAATAGGCTTAAAACCTAAGCAGCAGGGCTTGGATAATCATAATCATGTCAGGTGCCCGAGGGGTTGGGGGGGGGGAGACTCCAAACAAAAGAAACTATTGCCTGTCTCCTCCCTAGTCCCCCAGCCCCTTGTGAAATCCATGTGGGGAAGGAGAAACTGGAAATCCAGTTCCACTCCAAGGCAAAGGACATATGTCAATAGGTACAGCAATGAAAGTAGAGAGAAGGGGTTGAAGCCAGTGTGGCAGTGACAGTGTGCTCAATTTGTATGTAGAAGGTTCCAGGTTAAATCTGCAGCATCTCCAGATAATACTAGGAGTGCAATCCTAATCTAGGCCAGCACAACTCATCGGTCTTTCCATTCCCGTAGTGATGTAGAGAAGCAAGCACATGTCTGTGCACTGGCCTAACCCTCCCCCCAGGAGTGGCACAGACATGTCTTATGGAGGTTTTGTGACATCCCCAGCTCAGCACAGGACATAATGTGGGGCTTTTGCTGGCCTAACTGCAGCCTAGTAAAGAGAAACCCTGGAGAGCCATTACCAGATAGTGTAGGCAATACTGAGTTAGATGCCCAATGGCCTGACTCAGCACAAGGCAGCTTCCTGTGTTCTTGTGCAAGAGCAGAGCTGGCTCTGCTGAAAAAAGTGCCAAAAATAATCCTGTAACACTCCCTATGTATATCTGTCTCTGGCATTACACATGAATAGATATAGATATAAATGCAAAATTGGATCACTTGTGGAAAATGATCTAGAGTCCTTTTTACATTATCCAGAAAGAGGCAGGGATAACTCCTACACAGTGCAAAACTGATCCTAGTTGATGCTTATTCCAGCCAGTTGTTGGAGGAAAGGTAGGAAGATAATTCAGACCCTGATATTCTGTCCTCGGCTTAGTTTTCTCACATCCCTGTTGCTATTTAAAGAGGAGCAGCTGTGGCACCAAGGACATCCAATGGTCAGTTTCAGGGTCAAACCATATCTCAGTCATACAGCATGGGTGAGGTGCACATGCCAATTCTGACTCAGCATTACAGGTGCAACCTTTTTATACACAGATTTTTTTACACAGATTTCACTCAACCCAAATAACCACTGCAAATCCCAGTTTAAAAAACTGCTTTTCTACTGTTGTAGAAATGAAGTCTTGCAAGCAATCATTCTATTTTTTGGTCCCAGATTCAAACCTCTTCAGATATTGAGATGTGAGCTTATTCAATTAGGTACAATAAGTGAGCAAGAAACCTGGAAGTGGGCATTTAAACCTATTTTTCCATTGTTTTCTTTATACACACTGATTTTTTTAATCAACAGAAGGTTCCAGAACTGACCTGATAACAAGAGACATTTGTAGTTCTCTTACTGTAATACTACTAACAGTTTGCTGTATATATTCAAATTTTTTAAAAATGGTTTTGGATCACAATTTTCAGTTGTGCTTCCAAAAACATTGAAAACTGCAAGTTAACTGATGTTTATATATGGGTCTTCCCTTGTATACCTACGATTTTTCAGCTCTATAATCAGAGCCACATCTGATTCTGCCTGTATTGCTTCTTTTTTAATTCTTGCATTGCGTATGCTCTTTATTTTCATTGTTTTTTCAATGAGATTTTTCAACTTTGGAGAGTCCTCATCTCTCTTAATAAAGGTTTCTCTTTCATTAATTCTTAAGTTCCTGAAGACCTACTTGTCAAAGACCCAACAAATCTTTCTTTGAACTTTTTTGGCTCTCCCCTCCGTAAGCCTTTTATCCCACCTCCAATTCCGAGCTTTTTCATTCCCCTCACTGAATGCCCAGTTTGTCGGGGTAAAGTAAACTGAAGTTCTCTGGCAAGAGTACAATGCGGCTTCTATGTACTATAGAGCATATAGTACACAGTTAATGCTCAGTTAATGCTACATTTCAGTAATTCCATTGCTTTAATTGCCTCAGTTCAACTCCCCTGTGTGATTACCCAATACTGAGATCCTTTCTTTGCAGACCGCAGACAAATCTGAGACAGGGACTCTAGAGGGAGAGGAGTTTGTACTTTTCTACAAAGCACTGACTCAGCGAGATGATGTTCTCGAGATCTTCGAGGAGTACTCTGAAGATGGCAAGAAAATGACACTGCTGGAGTTTGTGGACTTCTTGTTGCAGGAACAAAAGGAAAGCAACAGCGTTGATGAATTGGCGATGGAGCTGATTGACAGATATGAGCCATCTGAGTCAGGTGGGGAGCCAGGGGAAGAGAGTTGGTAGGTCCACAAAGTGAAAAATATCCAGGATTCTACCCGGATACAAGTATTCTCATAGGCTGCCGTTGCACGGAGCTTAGATTATAACATGAGGATTATGCCAGAAGCCATGCTTCCTACAACCTTCTTGGAAAATAGACCACACATGAGGTCAGATATGCATAGACAAGTTTTGATGTTATTCCAGGAGAGGTGTGAACCAGACTGAAGGTTTAAGTACCTACTGCAGAATGCAAAGTGGCTAGCTCTGCCCCTTCCCTTGAGAAGACGGTTGTGGTTAAAGAGTCCTAATCCTGAAAGGTAACCTGGTCCTACAACTGCTGACTCTAATGATGTAGGGCAGGAGTGTAATGTGGTTCCTTGTGTGCTCCTCAGGCAAGTCTTCAAACCTGAAAGAAGAGGGTAGATCTGTAGATGTGGAGGGGTTGTCCAAGAATGCCCCCCTTTTTTAGAAGGGTATGATTAGGTGACCCCTAATGGACCGTATAAGGGGAATCCACCCAATCCTCCTACTCCACAGATTCATTTCCAAAGTGCAAAGGCTCCATTGCTGGGACCATGACAGATTAGTGCAGGTGGATTCTAGAAGTGTTTCTATTACTTTTCTATGTGTAACACTCAATTCCTTTGAGGACAGGAATTCCCCACTATTCAGGGCAACAGTGGGTGTGTACAGTGTCAGTAGATCTGCAAAACATATTCCACTACCTATACTGGTTTCATGATATCTACTTCTATAGAAATGGCTGCCTCACTTGCTTTCCTAGCATTCCGGTGTTTCCTATTTCAGTGGTTTTGCCCAGTTCAAAGCCCTCTCCCTTTGCAATGTATTGTCACTTGGAGATCCACCTTCCTGCTGCATTTTTCACTACACTGTCCTTCTCTTTGTTCCTACAGCTAAGGCTCGCCATTCCTTGAGCATTGATGGTTTTCTTATGTACCTGTGCTCTCCAGACGGCTCCATATTCAATCCTGAGCACAAGAAGGTCTTCCAGGACATGTCGCAGCCCCTCTGTCATTATTTTATCTCCTCTTCCCACAACACATATCTGATGGAGGACCAGCTACGAGGGCAGAGCAGTGTTGAAGGCTATATCAGGTATCACCGCCAAAGCACAGTTGCTAATATGTTTGCATCAACAGTTGTGGTCTGCTACAACAGAACCAGGTACAAAAATTCCTCCACAATATTTTATGTACATCCTGCACTTGTCAGGTTACATCCTGACACATTTCTGCACAGGTCCAGGTCAGGGTTAGCATGATGTCTGAATTTTCTGCTCACTGCTACCTCTACTCATGTGTACTGTGCAAACCTCCTATGGAGAGAGGTAAGCAAATGACTGAGCATGCTTCCATCCTCTTCCTTTTACTTACTTAGGACACAATCCAGAGCAAATTCAGCCTGCTCTGACCTAACTGCACTCTCCTAACTATTCTGTATCCAGAGCAGAAAGTTATGCTGAATCCAGAGAGTCAGGAAGCCTGGGCTGCCCTAACTGCTCCAGAGCATGCTAAGTAATTGACACAAGGGGAAGACTTGCTCCTAAGGAGACACCCCTCAGATCATACTGAACAAGGAACAGCTGTGGTGCCTACAGTGGTGACATGACTCTGCACATCACCTGGTGCGGAAGTCTGTGCGTCATCCCTGGGATGCGCGCCCCCCCCCCCACCTGGACTGCGCAGTCACCAAAGTTGGCGTCTGCGCAGTTGTTTCTGAAGCCAACTGGCTTCAGAAAGAGTACTGCGCAGGCACCATCTCTGACACCTGCGCAGTACTTTTCTGAAGACTTTTGGCTTCGGGGGAGACTGTGCAGGCGTCAGAGTTGGTGCCTGTGCAGTACTCTTTCTGAAGCCATTCGGCTGCCGCTCCGCCTCCTGAGTGAGGCCGAATGGCTGTGCAGAGGCGCGGACTTTCTCTGCTCTAAGGAAGTCTCCTCTGAAGCTGTTCAGCATGCTCAGTGTGTTTCTGCGCAGTGCACCTCAGATGGCCGTTCAGGCCAGCTCCTCAGACAAGTGGCAGCTTCTGGCTGCTGCTCCGCCTTGGAGCAGGCCTGAATGGGGGGCCTGCCAAAGGACAGTCAAACTCCTCCGGCATATCACCCCATACGGAGCGCATCACCCAATGCAGCCCACACCAGCCGCACCAGTCTGGTGACACCACTGGGTGCCTGCCTTATAAGGAGTCCCTGATGAGATGCCAGTACATTCTACAGTGAATACAAGGGGCTTCTTGGAGTGCCCTGCTGTATCCTGAGGTTTGTGGGCAGCCGTAGTTTGTTCCATATCCTGAGGTTGAGAGGCAGGGGTTGCAGCTAGGATGGCCAAGAACTCAGATTTTTGGTCAACACTGCCATTCTTACTTGGGCCTTATCATGGACCCCTATGGGTCTACTCATTACTATACCTGCTCCTGAGGTGGTATAACTCTGAGGGCTGGAAGAGGGCATTTCTGCCTTGGAAACAGGCTTTGGATACAGAGTAACTGCTCTGCCCTAGGCAATGCTAAACATGCCCTCAACTTGCCTCTCCTGAGCTGCTTAGGCTGCCCCAGTTAGGGCAGAGCAGGTCCACCTCTCTTAGGGCACCCTATCTTGCCTTGCTCTGCCCTAAGCCTCCTCCAGAGTAACTGGGCTGGAGCATCTTGCAGTTGCTCCAACCTAGTGTTAGATAGGGCAACCTAAGGGCTCTTATGTGGACAGATTAGTTGCTCTGGATTGTGCTGATAGCCATACAGCACCATGAATAGACATAGTTGATGCTGTGAACCCAGATGCTTGTGCTTATTATTGCAAACAGAAGATGGAAGGAGCTGAGAAGCTGCATAGAGAAATCTTTATAAGTTCAGGGAAAGTGTGGGTTGGTTCCAATCACATTTCTTTGCCTACTTGGTGCTTTGTAAGAGAAGTAAGGGGAGAGAGAGAGAGAGAGAGAGAGAGAGAGACCATTTGGAGCTATGGCAGCTCCTTCAGATTTGTGGAAGATCTGTTCCAGGATGTCCTGCAATTGTTAAGATCCATAGAGGGACCCATGAGGTCCTCTGGATGAGACTTCTGGTTGTGTCCAGAGTGTTTTGGCCACCTCCAGCTTCCTTGTGCCTCAAAAAGCCTCCCAAAGGCTTCTGGGAGACACTTCTGGTTTTTTATCAAACTGGAAGTGCCTCCCAAAGCCCTCTGGGCAGCCTTTTGAGGCACATGCTCTCTCCCTGTGCCTCAGAACACCTCCTGGATCAACTGGAAGACATTTTCAGTCACATCTTGGAGGTTCGGTGAAGCCCTACAGACATGTCGAGAAGCATGTCAAGTCAAATCTTGTTCCAAAATTGCAGATAAGGAGTGCAAGCCTGTGTTTCTACTCCTTTTTTACTTCTTCCAGCAGCACTGCATGGAGAAGGAAGCTACTTCAATAGCAATCCTCTTCCATCTTGCTCCCTGCAAGTTGGAAGAGGTTTGGAGTGCCCAATGGAATGGGGGTTGGAGAGGCAGATAGGTGGAGGCTCATCTATTGGTTGCCACACTATACACACATTTCAGTTGGCTGTGTGGTGGTTGGGTCACCCATGGTCCAGGTAGGTACAAACATCCAGTGGTGGGCTGGACGATATTGACAGAGTGTCACACCACACCCCATGCACCCCATGCCACCTATCTAGCGTCCCACCCAACCTCTGCCTCAAGCTCTTCTTGCATCCTGGAGAATGAGCAAGAATATAGGAGGACTCCTGCTCCACAGTATTTCTTCTCACATTGTTTTTTGTGCCATGGCTGGCTGAGGAGAACGTTAGAAGTGGAAAGGCTCCACTTTCAGCATTCTCCCCACCCAGTTACTGTACATGAAGGGACAGTGGAATGGGAACTGAAGAGGGCAACAAGGAGGACTGAGCAATGCATACTGACATAGTGGGGGATAGTATAACACATTTTGGTAAGGGAAAGGGTGGATTGGAGAAGGGCAGTAGAATCTGGCACAGTTTGGGGAAGCAGATTAGCTTGGGTTGATCCTAACAAGGCACATAGATTCCTCTCCTTACACTTCTGTCCTTTCCTGCTTCATTTCTTGGTTCCTCAGCTTCACCAGTCCTGCAACTTGCTTCTCTTCTACACTCCTTTGATGTGTCTCTTCTTTACATGGTTAACTTTCACCTGGTTTCACACCATCTCATTGGAAAAGGCTCAAGGCCTTGTGAGGATTCAGACTCTTTGGGGGGGATCCTCCAGAAAGGTTTTCATTTTGCAAGGGTACAGGATTCTTCCAATGTGCTATATAAAAGTTCTTTGAAAGTTAAGGCCCATTTATAAAGCATTCATCGCATAATTGAATCCTAGAATTTCATATTCTGTCAGTGTCCTATTTGTCTCTCCCCCCTCCCCAAAATCTGCCCTGCAGGCAGCAATTTTTGAAGAGTCACCACAAGGCAAGCTGCTTTCATGATAAGAATCATACTTACTAGTGCCCCCCCACCTTCTTTCCTGAAAGAGGCTCTGTGCCTTTAACAGCTGCACAATGCTGAGAAATTCAACAAATGCTGTTTTTCCTTCATCACTACAGGAAGAAAAAAACTGAATTTCTCACCATCAAGCAAACTGTTAAAAGCACAGGAGCCTTTATCAGGAAAGACGGTGGCAACCCTGATCATGCTATGAGCCCAACAAAAAAGAAAGGTACCTGCATTTTCAAGGTAGCCACATTATTTTCACCTTAATTGCAGGAAGCAAAGTGATGTAAAGCTGATAATGACAAGGCACAAACCCAGATTAGGTTTATAAAAAGAAAGTAGCCACGCAAACATGAACGGGCTGGCAAGCTGCATCCCATCCTGTAGTGGTGCAGTCCTTTGCCACACGTTCAGCTAGCCCCATGTTTTGACTCTTAGGAAATTTTTCTCTCCATGATTTGGAATGATTTTCCAGCATCTCAATTAAAGAGGGGGGCCAAGCCTTAAGAAATCTCTGCTTGCAGAAGTTATTAGCAAAGAAACCCTGTGTCTGGGGAAAGTTTAGGGACATGGCTAAGAAATTTATCATTGTAGGGGACAGTGCTGGCCTGAGAACAGTGAAGGCACCTACAATAGTTCCCCCACTGTGCCACCATTATCTGTTTCCTGATAATCTATTGGGTGCTCTGAGGTCTGAACCAAAAGGACCTCTATAGATATAAGCCAGAAGGGCTACCCATGTTCCACAATCCCTGGAAAAGATTTTCATTGTTTTTATATTGTACCTGTCTTCACCATTACAGTATATATTACCTAAACCCAAAACCCCAAAGCCCAGGACACTGCCATTTGGAAATGCCCTAACTCACTAGCACCATGTTCTTAGAAGGTGAAGTATTTATGATGCTTTTGTTGGGTGTAAGAGACGTACAATTTGAGAGCAATTTTTTCTTGTTTCAAACTACCTGATGGGAAAGAGACAAGACAAATTGGGTTTCCATGTTCTCTGCTGAGGAGGCTGCCTATAGGATAGGAAGGGCTGATAAACTACCTTCTTCTTTCTGCAGAGCTCTGAAGCGCAGCTGTCGATGCTTAGAAGTGGACTGTTGGGATGGCCCTAATGGAGAACCCATTGTCTATCATGGCCATACTTTCACTTCCAAGATCCTCTTCCGGGAAGTAGTGACAACCCTTGAGAAGTATGCCTTCAGGGTAGGTTGGACTTTCTGCCAAAGAGGGTAATGATTTCACTGTGCCTGGGGGAAAGGTGTCACTAGGAAGAATAGCACAGAATGAGGAGAGTGTACGGAGTTGGGGAAGAGAGTGAATGTGTGATCCTGTAAGAATCAAGAATGCTGGGTATTAAAACAACTCAGTATACATGCTTCAAAAGGCTATTGGGCTTCCCTTCCATGTCATTCCCCTGGTCTTGAACTCTGATGCTCACTTTTCAACCTCTGAAACCCTTAGATCTTTCTTAAACTTATGATCTTGGTCTCCTAGACTTCTGATTATCCTATCATCCTGTCCATTGAGAACCACTGCAGCATAGAGCAGCAAGACATTATGGCACAACAGCTGAAAGGAATTTTAGGAGAAAAGCTCCTTACCTGCACCATTGATGGGCGTGTTCCTACGCAGCTGCCTTCTCCTGAGGTAAGGAATGGAAGTCATTCACATTTCTTCTCCTGAAACTGGGCTAAGAAACTGGCTGCAATCGCAGGGCAGTTACCACAAAGTCAAACCATATACCCCAAATTTTTCTTCAATCTGAATCATTAGAAAAATGCCTTTCGGAAGACAAGGAGGAAAACAGGAGGAACATCAGGGAACTGGAATGAACAAGCATGAAGAGTGTGTTGAAAAGCTTGAAGAGTACAGTGGTACCTTGAGTAAAGATCGACTTGAATAAAGAGTGTTTTGTGTAAAGAGCAACATTTTTTCAGAAATTTTGACTTTTTAAAGAGCACTTTCTTGAGTAAAGAGCACTTCTGAGGAAGTGTGGAACAGGCTTCCATAGCAAGAGAACTCACAGGCGGAACAAGGAGACTAGCTTGAGCTATAGTGGGGCCCTGGGCAAAGTTTGGAATAGGCTTCCTGTGGTGGGCTCCAGCAGGTTCGCACCTACTCTATAGAACCAGTTGTTAATGAGAGATAGGACATATGAAGTTTTAAAATAGCCATTTAAAAGTGGCTGCCAGATGGGCAGAGAACCAGTTGTTAATTTCTTTGAATCCCATTGCTGGCTTCCATGGCCAGGGAACTCTTATGGGATCCGGGTAGAGCACCCTGAGCCAGGTTTGTATGTGGGATCTCTGTGCAGCAGTGTGGAAAGTGTGCCTTATCGGTGTTCTAGTGCTGCTCCCCATCAGCAGCTTGGGAATGTTAAAATTGCACATAAAGACAAAGATTCAATGGAGCCAGTGGATAGCAGTGATTCCATTAGTGATTGTGAAAGAGCACAATCCTAACCACTTCTACCCAGATGTAAGCCCCATTGTATCCAATAGGTCTTACTCCCAGGAAAGTGTCTTTAGGATTGCAGCCAAAGTCATCCCCCTCTCTGTAACCCTCACACCAGCCATGAAAGTTTTCAAAGGTACAGTACAGTTCAGTATTGCACAGTATTTTCTTTATTGCAGTGTTGTGTGTTACTGTACATTACAGTGTTTTGTACTGTGTTATATTACAGTGTTTTGTCATCATTTTTATAAACAGTTAATATTTTTATATGAATGTTTTTTGGCTTGTGGAACCAATCGTCTGAGTTTTCATTATTTCCTATGGGAAAATCCGCTTTACGTAAAGAGTGTTTCACGTAACAAGCATGACTCTGGAACGAATTAAATTTGTTACGTGAGGCATATTTATATAGATGTGCAGGTATAATTTAATTCTAAATGAGTTTTTCTCCCATGGTTTTATCTCAGTGTGGATGAGATTGGTCCATTAAATTAAAAGATAATTGTCTATTTAGGCAAATGTTGCTTACCGTAATAAAGAGGCAGGCAGGCAATCAATCAACATCCCTCTCCGAGTTGTGGAAGCACTTTCTGTTTTAGAAGATTATTTTTTAAACTGCCTAATTTTTTAATTGTTTTAATTTAACACTAAATTGGCATCTATGGAGGTTCCTGGAATAGAAACTTTACGGATGCCCAAGACTCAACCTGTAATTGTGGGAATTAAAGTTTTTGTGAGAACTTCACGAACGTATGAGGAAAAATATGGCTTTGTTTGAGTGAGCCAAGTTAGGAAGGATGTATATGGGACCCACAAGAGAGCTGATAGATTCAGCCCTGGTGAAAGATTGAGTGGAAATTCATTGGACTGGTTTGGAGTGATGTTCCTTGGAAGCATATAATGCGCTGGCATAGCTATAGTGAAACATTGGGAGAACATAGGAAATTTTACTCGTCGATTTACAAGGAAATCTACTCATGGATTTACAAGGCAGGAGGTATGGGAGGCAGGTGATTACTATCCACCATTACCTGAAGGAAGCTTCCTATTTCACCGTTCATGTGTCCCCATGTAGGATCTGAAAGGCAAAATCATTCTGAAGGGGAAGAAGATTGGATATCTAGAGGACTATCTGAATGGACAGACAGATGAAGAGCGTGAAGATGTTGAGGAAGATGCTGAAGAGGAGGAAGGCCCAGAGACAGAGGAGGAAATGCTGCGCAATGAAGAAAAAAGGAAAGAGAAGGTATATATGAGCAACTTGAGTGGGCTCTTTAGAGATAGTGTCAGCTCATAAGCAGTAATCTTTCTATTTTGGGGGGATGATTCTGTGGGGAGTCCTAGAGAAATTTTACTGTTCAGAAGGGCCAAATATGCTCATATCCCAATATTGTCTTTAAATCATGAGTGCTTAGTGGTTCTGACTAGGAAGGTAAGAGGTGCTCTGTTCTATAGCCTTAAAACTGCCTGGTAGTGAATAGGCCAATGATCTCAATGTACCCTTCAAGTACTGCCTATGACTTGCAGTGAATCGCCAAGTGGCCTTTCTGGCCTTAGCCCCTGAGAATCTTTACACTGGAGATGCCAAGGATTGATCATGGCATCTACTTAATGCAAAGCTGTACTGCTAACTGATTGCTCTTTCTTATTTTTATATTTATAAAATTCCAATATAACATTCTTAGGGTTACCACCCTAAAGTATTGTGAAAAGTAGACATTCATTAGAAAATGGTTTCCTTATCTTATGCACCAGTTAAAAATTAGGAGCACTAGCAGGAAAAAAAATGGCAATGCTACTTTTTTTTTGTAATGGAGGGGATCATGCCCATATTCATGTGCACAAATATGTGAATTATGCCTATCACCTTCTTTCCAGAAAGCCAAACAGACCCTCTCCCAGGACCTTTCTGACTGCATTATCTACTGTAAGAGTGTGCCCTTCTGTAGCTTCCAACACTCTCGTAGTCACTACAAGCCCTATGAGATGTCTTCCTTTGCTGAATCTAAGACCCGCAAGCTCATCCGAGAGGCTGGTGAGAAACTGGGGATGGGGTAGCTATCATGCCCCCCAATTGGTACCACATTTGCCTGAGGAGAGAGGAGATCCAGCAGTATTACTACTGAGCTTTGTTTCTTTTCCCTGAAAGTGTACTGGGGGCTTTTGGCAATATTTGCTTACTAGTATAGATACCAAGCCAAGCAAAAGCCACCCACCTCCTATAAGCAGGCCTCTATCAGTCTTGAAAGACTATGGTATCGTGCTTGGCACTGCATACACTGCATGTGAAGCACGAAAGCCTGGGTTGGATTGTTATGGAGGATAGGCTGTTACCCAAGCAGCAAATCCCCCCTCTCCACGCCACTGAATTACTCCAATGGAAAGGCAGAGCCAATACGATTGGATCCAGCTGGCGTTGCAGAGCTGGGCTAAGGACAGGAGCTCACCCTGTTTTGTGGGGCCGACCCAGGTCTCGAACCCTGGCCTGCTGGTTAACAGGCACAGTGTCTTAACTGCTTGCGCCACCCACAGCCCATACCTATAAGCGGGCAGCAAAATCTGCTAATGCTCTATTAGATTCCCACCTCTGTAATCCACAGGAACTTAATTCTTTGGGCTACATGGTTTGTCTATTCTTGTTTACACAGTAGTGACTTAGAGAAGTGGTCTTCAAAGTGGAGGTTGGGATCTTTCTGAAGAAAGTCCTAAATGACAGCTCAAGTTTAAAAACCAACCAGCACAAATGCCTTTGCACCAAATTTACTGTTCAGGGCTCTTTAACTCCCTAACTATTGTTATGCTTCTTCCCTCCTGCAGGGAATGATTTTGTTCGTCATAACGCCTGGCAACTGACACGCATCTTTCCCAGTGGATTGCGGACAGACTCCTCCAATTACAACCCCCAAGCAATGTGGAATGTGGGATGCCAGCTGGGTATGCTTGGGATGCAAGTACCATGGTCATTTGTGGGAAGGAGGGATCACCACCACAATATTCTGCAGAGGCGAAACCTCCATTGTGCACATTGCTTGGCTTGTTCCTAGACCACTGAACCTGGGTCTTCTCTATGGTGACAGAGAAAAGAAGGGAGAAAAAACTTCTCAGTCATTCTGATCATCTCCACCTGGCCACTAGATTTATACTCTGGGCTAGTATTAGCTTGTGAATGTGAGGAGTTCAGATTCCCCTTTTGAAAATTCCTTTACTCAGTGCTGAGGGAGCTGTTCTCAGGACACTGTAGAGCAGTGGTCCTCAACCTTTTTGGCCCAGGGACAAACTATGTGGACAAAAATATTTCCAGGGACCAGCCCAGGGGTTGGGGGAGACTTCTGCATCTGGCGACCTGGAGGGAGGCTTCCCCACCTAGAGCACAGCACAGCTGCCTCCAGCTGTAAATCCCATTAGAATAAATAGAGCTATTGCTAGGTTACTGTGGATTGCAGGTGAGAGCCCAATGTCTCAATGCATGTCTACTCAGAGCAGGGATTTTCAACCTTTTCCAATGCAGGATACATTGAAAATGCACATTGCCATCCTAATCACTCTTATTGGTGAGTAAGCCTCATTGACTATAATGAGACTTATTTCCGAGTAGACAGGAATAGGATTGGACTCTGAGGCTGCAATCTTATCCGTGCTTTCCTGGGAATAAGCTCCACCACCAGCAGTGGGACTTACTACTGAGTAGACAGGCATATGATTTGGCTCTGAGTCTGCAATCCTGTTCACACTGTCCTGGGAGTAAGCTCCACTGACTACAGTGGGACTTACTACTGAGTAGTCAGGCATAGGATTGGTCTCTGAGGCTGCAATTTTCCAACAGAGTCCTCCTGCTGTGAAGAGGGCAAGAGGCACTTAGGGGAGTCCTCTTGCGGACTGGTCAGGCAGCTGCCAAGGACCTCCAGTGGTCCCGGGACCAGGGGTTGAGAAACCCTGCTGTAGAGCACATCTTTTATAAAATTTGTATTTTTCAGTCTGTCTTGTTCAGTTGAGTACAACTTTTAGAAATAAAAGGCATTGCTTTTTAACAAAAAGAAGATATGGCTCAAATATCTGGGCTTCAAATCAAAGCAAACAAAATACTGTGGGAGCTCTCATGTCTCCCTGGTCCGGAGATCCTCACTTTTGTTTCCAGATCTAAAGCCAAGGGGAGGATGTTGGATGCTTCACTCTGTTCCTTCACAATCCTTTGTGTTTCTTATCTACATCCTCTCTCCTACTACTAGTGTTTGTACTATTATCTCCTCAAGAGCAAGGTTGATAGCTACCCATAATTTTTAGCCCCTTCCCACAGCTGGCAGATTAGCAGATCATGAGACATTCAGTTCATCAGCAAGCTAACACTGCAGCAACTATGTTGCTGTCTCTTCGGTCACCTAGTTAACTTTGTGACAAGTTATAATCCAGAGGTGCGCTTGGGCTACTCTATCTTTCACTGGGGTGGCCCATGTCCAAGATGGGGCAGCCCCGTTATGCCAAAAAAGGCTTGGGGATGCCTAAGTCAACATAGGCTGCCCCAAGACAGCTGTGCCAGCCTAGGAAGTTCAGGATAGGTACACTGAGGGCATGTTCAGCAATGCCTAGAACAGAGAAGTAATGCTATATCCAGAACCTTTTTCAAGGGCAGAAATTCCCTTTTCCAGCTCCTCAGAGTTACACCATCTCAGGAGTAGGTTTAAATCTGAATATACCCATAGGGGTCCATGACAATGCAGAGTAAGAATGGCAGTGTTAACAAAAAATCTAAGTTCTTGGCCAGCCTCTCTGAAACCCCTGCCTCTCAACCTCAGGATATGGAACAACTATGACAGCCCACTAACCTGTGGATACAGCAGGCCACTCTAACAAGCCCCTTGCATCCACTGTAAGCTGTATTGCAATCTCATGCTGCAGCTGTTACAGTTGTCAGGGACTCCTTATAAGGCCGGCACCGCAGCTGTTCTGTGTGATCTGAGGGGGGTCTCCTCAGGAGCAAGCCCTCCCCAGGTGTCACTGACTTGGTGCCTACTGAGCATGCTCTGGAGCAGTTAGGGCAGCCCAGGCTTGCTGATTCTCTGGATCCAGCATAACTTTCTGCTGTGGATACAGGTTAGGGCAGCCCAGCTAGGGCACTCCTCGCTGCCCTAACTCTGGATTGTAGCCACAGTCTCTCCCCCTCACCACCCCGAGTGGTGACTATTTTGATTGGGGCTTTATTGTTGGAGAACTGTGCATTAGTTTATGTATGTGTGTTTTTTAAAATGTCATGTCACCTGGTCATACATACATCTTTCTATAATATGTTGTCTGGGCCTTAATTTACATTTCTAATGCTGCAATCCTAAAGACATTTTCCTGAGAGTAAGACCCATTGAACACAATGGGGCTTACTTTTGAGTAGATGTGCTTAGGATTGTGCTCTAAGATGCTTAAAAGGAGCTAGCTAATCACTGTGGCTCATCTGTCTTCCATTTGAAAGATATTCCTTTTCCTCCTCACTTTCAGTGGCCTTGAATTTTCAGACAGCTGGTAGCGAAATGGACTTGTGCGATGGGCTCTTCAGTCAAAATGGCCGTTGTGGCTACGTCTTGAAGCCTAGCTTCATGAGGGACCCAGAGACAGACTTCAGCCCTGAGAATCCCCAAAGCAGAAGTGATGGTAGCCCCCTGAGAATAGCCATTAAGGTATATCTATATATATAAAAGAGAAAAGTCATTGACTCACTCACTCACTCACTCATTAATGCTGAGCCAAAACCTCTGGGCCTAGAAGCATGAAATTTGGAGTGGGTGTTCCTTCTGTGACGGAGCGAGTCACTAAGAACCAGTTTTCAGAAATTCCAACCAGAAGGGGGTGAAATGGGGCACAATATGTTTTCCTCCCTATACTTTGCATTGAGGAATTGGTGATTGAGGGATGCTCTGCCGCAACCCCCCCGCCGACCTAGAAGCATGAAATGTGGGGAGAGTGTTCCTTATGTCACATGAACACCCACCAAAAACCGATGTGGAGAAATTTAACCCTTATGGGGCTGAAAAGGGGTGTAACGTGTTTTTGTCCTATACTTAACATGGAAGACTGACCAACACACAGCCAATTTGGTGCTTGGTGCCTGGTGTAGTGGGAGGAATGTTGTTCGGAGGGAGGGGTTGCACTGGGGAGGATGCTTTGCATGGGGGGCTGTTGCGCTTGGGGGGGCGTTGCGCTTGTGGAGATGATGCACATGGGGAGGTTATGCACATTGGTGTTGATGTGCATTGTTGATGAATTGCATGGGGGTTGCTGTGCATAAGGGGATGATGCGCATGAGGTGGATGAACATGGGGGATGTTGCGCATGGGGTGGATGCGCATGGGGGGTTGATGTGCATGGGTGGTTGATGCACAGTGGGAGGATGTCGTATGGGGAATATTACTCCCGCAACGCAGGTATGCTTTCACCAGTACTTTAATAAAATGTTGCATTATGTTCAACTTCACAGGTCTGGGGAGTGTACTTAATGACATATCTTGTTTATTTCTATGCTCAGGAGTTTACAATATTAAAATAAAGTACTATATTGACTTGAAAATGTTATGGACAAATGGGTGGTGAATCTACCACTTCTGTACCTTGCATTAGAGATGTAGGTCATGGTGCCCAGCTTCTTTTGTTACAGCCATCTTTTCTGAGTGACATAGGTTGTATGGTGGAAAAGTATTGTTCTTGCACATTTGACCTTACATGCTCTTCCATGTTCACGATTTTCTTCTCCAGGTCATTAGTGGGCAGCAGCTTCCCAAAATACCCAACAGCAAAGAAGGCTCCATTGTGGATCCCCTGGTACGGGTAGAGATTCATGGGGTTCCTGGTGATAGTGCCAAGCAGGAGACTAGATATATTGACAACAATGGTGAGCCCTGTTCTGTTGTTCATCATAAAGAACACCTAGACTGAGATTATACTTTGTCTTCTAATGTACATGTCAACACATGTGCCAGTTGTTCTTCATTATTGAATGAATGAAATTCCGGGTGAGGTCTGTGCTAAAGGAACATAATTCTACACAAAATAAAAATCCAGTTCTGGCATGGGAATAAATTATGCAAACTTAAAAATGTTAAGATAGTACTTTTGACTGATTTGTGCTTTCCCTGTATTTTAGGATTTTTAGGATCTAGACTATTTTGGCAAAAATTGATTATGGAAAAGGGTGCAAAGAAAGTGGGTGGATTTAAGTTTATAGACATATAATAAATTGACGTTTACCAGTATTTAAGACATATAATAAATTGCAAAAGCAATCTATGCTGGAATCTCAGAAATGGTGCTGGAGAATGGAGCCTGGATATAGCAGATTTTATATAGCAGTGCTATAGAGGAAGAAACTAGGAATGAATACGGTGAAGCGGAGGGAATTATTTGGATTTTTAAACTCATAACCAATTTTTACCTTTTCTATCCTCTGACAGGTTTTAATCCACAGTGGGGTGAGACCCTTCTTTTCACAGTGTATGTACGAGAGCTGGCACTCTTACGTTTTGTGGTGGAGGATTATGACAAGACATCAAGGAATGACTTTGTTGGGCAGTATACGCTGCCTCTTACTAGTGTCAAAGCAGGTGAGGACCTTTCATAGGCACAAGATTAGGTTGCCTTATGACAGTTTTCTGCCAAAATCTTAT
Source organism: Cryptoblepharus egeriae (assembly GCA_030015325.1). Classification (NCBI taxonomy): domain Eukaryota; kingdom Metazoa; phylum Chordata; class Lepidosauria; order Squamata; family Scincidae; genus Cryptoblepharus; species Cryptoblepharus egeriae. The sequence goes on along the minus strand of JAREYC010000001.1, from coordinate 59,978,914 downwards.
GACACATGCAGTTCTGGGCTTATGCGCTTGCCAACATTAGTCAGCGACAGCTATTTGGGTGAATCCCAAATAAGAATCCCATTAAGAATCCCATTTTCTCAACCAATGGCTAGCTTTAAGCTATTTAACCACACAGCATGGCAGTACTAGGTGGCAACAAAACGTATCAATAATACACCATCAAATTTGTGATGATGAATATTGATGAGCAACTGCTCATCAAAGTCCTTTTTACTTGTAATTATAAAGCAGAATTGGTCCCTTCCCATAACGCACAGGAAAATTTCTATCCACTGATGCATAAAAGTAATCTTGAAGTACGAAAAGAGTATTATTCCTCCCTCCCCCGTATATCCAAATCAAGTAACAAAGCTTGTTTTCCTTTTGGCATTTGCACTATCACATTTTTCATATCCGATTCTGTCTAATGCTCCTGTTGTAGACACAGGCTTTGATACCTTCATTTTTGGTGGGCAACCTCCTGCTGCCTCCATCTTACGAGGAAAGTGATGCTCATGCATGGACTGTAGAGTCACCAAGATCCTAGGCAAACTCTAATGATGAGTAGTAAGAACATGTAAAAAGGCTGGAGGTTCCAGCTAGGAAAATCTATCCATAAATACAAAGACATTCCTTCTGCTTGTATAACAGCAACAAGTCTGTAACTCAGAAGCAGTTCATGCACAGACACAGTAAATGCAAATTTGGGGCACCTCCAGTTTTAAAAATAATGATCAGAGATAGGTGGGCTGGGAAAGGTGGGCTGCCCAAGCTTCCATAGCCAGTTACTTTATTTGGTGTTTGGGAGTGTGGCTCAGTTTTCCTGTGAATGAGTGAAGTTGCTTTCTATATTGTTCACTTTTGTCTCCCACGCAGGATACCGCCACATCCACCTTCTTTCCAAGGATGGCACGGGAATCCCCCCTGCATCCCTCTTTGTCCACATCCAGTTTATGGAGTTTTCAACAGAAGTTGACTAGATCATACAGCCACTCTTCAGACTGCAACTCTTCCCTTCCACCTCCCATTTAGTTTGGAGAACGTGGATGAGCAAAAGGAGACGTTATGAAAGGATGCCATACCTTTCATGTTTCCACCCAGAACTGAACTGGACAGAACTGGCTACTTTGCACTGCTATATTATTTATTTTTTAAAACAATTTTGTATTATTTTGCTGCTATTTTATTTTTTATATTGTGATTTGCACTGATTCGAGTACATTCTTCAAAAAGGCATCAATTAAGTCTCCCCACTCACAAGTAAAATCTACCTCTGCTGTGTACCAAGCAGAGGTTAGGCTGCTACATGTGAAAAAGGAACTTGCTTAAAAGCAAGCATTTACAAACCTTCAAAAGGAAAAGTAAGCCCCCATATCTTTTCTAAGGATATCCTCTATTTTGGGGTTTTTCAACCTCTGGGCCAGGGACCATTAGAGGCCCCTGGCAGCTGCCTGACCGGTCCCCAAGAGGACTCCTCTAAGTGCCTCTTCCCCTCCTCACAGCAAGAGGGCTCTGTCAGAGGATTGCAGCCTCGAAGCCCAATCCTATGCCTGTCTACTCAGTAGTAAGTCCCATTATAGTCAGTGGAGCTTACTCCCAGGAAAGCGCGGATAAGTTTGCAGCCTCAGAGTCCAATCCAATGCCTGTCTACTCAGAAATAAGTCCCATTATAGTCAATTAGGCTTACTGTCCAGTAAGAGTGATTAGGATGGCTTTGTGTATTTTCAGTGCATCCTGCATGGAAAAAGGTTGAAAGTCCCTGCTCTGAGTAGACATGAATTGAGACATTGGGCTCTCACCTGCAATCCACAGTTACCTAGCAATACCTCTGTTTATTATAATGGGATTTACAGCTGGAGGCAGCTGTGTTGTGCCCTAGGTGGGAAAGCCCTCCCTCCAGGTCCCCAGAGGCAGAACTCTCTCCCCACCCCTGGACTGGTCCTTGGAAAAAAAATTTTCCGCACAACTGGTCCCTGGGGGCAAAAAGGTTGAGGACCACTGCTCTACTTCATCCTTCCTCACCTGAGTATTATGATGAGCCTGGCTGTCATCTGCATACAAAAAGTTTTCTAGGAACCCAAGTCTATAGGTTAAACACTAGGCATTTACTGTGGAATTACCTTTTTGTTAACACATTTCTTACAAGGCATCTGTATGACAACATCATCAAATTATTGTTCTGTGTTTTCCCTGTGCTTTATCCATTTTTAAATAATGGAAAGTTTGACTCTTTTGGAGTCACACAACCTCAGAAAGCAGTGGTATAACCTCAGAAAATACTGCCTTACTGCTACCCTTTTTTAAACTTGTGTAAAAACATATCAGGTGGTTGAGTGTATTGTCCTACATCTCTTTCTGTTACTTTTCCTAGTGAGTGCTGTTCTAGGCTCAGGTTTGATTTTTAAAAAAAATACCCTTTTACTTTCTGCTTGAATATTTTTCTTGCCTACATTTAAAGAAAAAATTAAAATATTGGTACCTTATTAACTGGAAAAAGTGTTTTAGGAAGATCCAGTTTCAAATCCTGCTCAGCCATGAAATTTCCTAAATAAGCGTAAGCCCCGTACTCTGTCAGCCTACCCTACCTCACAGGGTTGATGTGAAGACAAAAGGAGGGAAGGAACTATGTACACTACCCTGAGATCCTTAGAGAAAAAGGGATTATAATAATGTAAAAACAGAATAGACAGATATCTATAAATTCTGGAGTGCCAACCACTTTTCCTTTCCTCCAACACTGTCTGGACTAAAAGTGCAAGCATGAGTTTACTTTAAGAAAATCAGAATAACTGGCCATAAAGCTGGGATCCTGAAGAAATGGCAGGAACTATTAGAGTCCATGTTACATATGAACCTATATGGAACAGACTGATTGCAGCCAAGATTGACCATGAATGTAAATACCTGGTGTAAATACCTAGCTTGGTGTAAATACCTAGTGTAAATATTATGGTTGTTGAAATGTGCACCTTTAAAACAAATCAGAAAATTGAGATGTCTGTTTAAATTTCAAAAGGAGACACCTTTCAATCATGGCAACCATTTGGAACAAGCAATTGTGCTTTGTTATTTTCTGTCCTGCTGCAACCATACTCCAATATCTGTTGACCAGCAACAACTCAAGTACCAAGGCACTGGGAACCAAGGATTCTGGTTACATATCCCAGCCAGAAACCTTTACAAATCTTAGCAGTGTGCCTTGACCCCTCAAGGGACATATGTAGTTGTGAATAATCTTCATAGAAAATTTAGCAAGATGTTTGACACTTGAAGACAGGGCTTGGGTAGAAGTGTCCAACTTCCCAAAGAGGCCTTTTTGAGATCTATTAGACAAGGCCTACAATCCAGAGTAACTACGGGAAGACGTAAGAGGCACTTACTCTGGATTGCTCTATGCATTTCCCATAGGTGGCACTGTAAATGTTGGTGTAAAAGGTTCCGTAGTTACTCTGGATTGTAGCCAGTGTCTACAGAAGCTGCTCCATCAGAAGGTTTGCAACGTAACCCTTAGATGACCAACTGGACTTTTTGTCCGGCAATTATAATTTATGCAAATTAGGCTATTTTTAGATGGTCATCTAAAAGGCCAGAACTTCTTGTCAAATATATTCTCCCATTTAAGACCTGGAACATAGAGCCTTCAAGTTTCACATACTTCTTGGACCTGTCTGGAGAAAGGACATATGGCTGCAATCCTAAAGACACTTTCCTGGGAGTAAGACTCATTGAACCCAATAGGGCTTACTTTTGAATAGACTTGGTTAGGATTGTGCCGCATGTCTCCCTCACCTCCTATGCCTACTTCTTACCACTTCATCAATAACTCAAGATCTTCCATACTAAAATGGAAATTTATATAAGCAGAAAGCAGCTCTTATTTCTGATCATCCATGTGCAACAACACAAAAAAATGGAGGAAGCAGAAATGTAGGACGCTTCTCTCCATACAACAGGTAAAGCAGCAGATATAAAAACTGTGCATCACAAAGCTTGATCTGGAGCTCTTTCTAGGAAGACATGACCCATGCAGACAGTTCCCTCAATTCAATTCAGTTTCCTCAATTCAAAAAAATGCCATGAATGTCTTTCTGAAACATATCTCAGTTTCCTACCACAGGAACTTAAAAAAAAGCAGGCCTCCGTCAGTCTTGAGAGACTATGGTATCATGCTCAGCGCTGCATACGCTGCATGCGAAGCATGAAAGCCTGGGTTAGATTGTTATGGAGGATAGGCTGTTACCCAAGCAGCAAATCCCCCCTCTCCACGCCACTGAATTAGTCCAATGGAAAGGCAGAGCCAATACGATTGGATCCAGCTGGCGTCACAGAGCTGGGCTAGGGACAGGAGCTCACCCTGTCTTGTGGGGCTGACCCAGGTCTCGATCCCCGGCCTGCTGGTTAACAGGCACAGTGACTTAACCACTTGCACCACCCACAGCCAGGAACTTACAAGCTACTATTTTAGCACTTGGGCTCCAGGGTGATTAGAAAGGCAAGATGAATCTTTGCCTGGTCTGCCATACAGCTTCTAAAGTATGCTGTTTCTCCTCTGCACATGTATACCTCTACCTTTGTTACTTTAGTGCACAAATCCAGAGAAATTTATTGCCATAAAACTTCAAAAAGACTAGAGATTCCTTTTATACAGTCACATATTTTACATCCCATATACAGATATGTCTATAAACATGAATAAGTGTATATACAACATACAGCAGCCTGCATTTGCCTCTCTGGGCTTGAAATGGCTTGGACAGGGCCCTGTGTCCTGCCAGGGCTGGGGTTCAGTTTCTCTCAGGCTCATGGAAGCAGCCTTGGCTTTTACATCCATACTTGATGTATGTCCATTCTTTCAGTTTAGTTGTGGGAATAAATGGGCCTCATCAGGTTCCTTGGAACGGGGAACTTCAAGCTGAACATCATGCAGATGGACTGTCAGTGTGCTAGGGTCCTTGCCCACACCTTTGCTGAGGTCCCCTTCTTCCCCTCCCTGATCAGGATGGTGCCTCTGCAGATGCTTGATCACTTGAAACTTTTGCTTGGCCTTATAACTGCAGTAGCGACAGAAGAAGGGGTGCTCATTGGTGTGGGTGAGATAGTGGTGGCGCAAGCCAGCTGCCCACCGGAAACCTCGGTAGCACACATTGCAGACATATGGTTTCTCCTCGCTGTGCTTCTTCAAGTGTGTCTTGAGGAGGAAGCGGGTCTTAAAGGCCTTCCCACACTGCTCACAGATGAAAGAGCGGGCCTCACGGTGGCGGGTCTCTTTGTGGATACGCAGAGCATCAGCACGGTTGGTACAGTATTTGCACTCGTCACACTGATATGGCTTGATCCCTGTGTGGGAAGTAGAGTACATGAGAAATAGTGTTGAGGTTGATGTGGCCCTCAAAACTGAGCCTCCACCTTGGTGAATTCTACTCCCAGGTATATTCTGCTTAACTTTGCGCCTCCATGTTCTGCTGCAAGTGAATACATTGACTGGTCTAAGTCTGAAGATGTCACATGTCCTAGATACTGAGTGCTATCAAATTCTCAGCCTGAATGTCAGTCCCTTATGCAAATCTTCAACTATAGCAAGGTGTGCCACAGAATTTTGAAATGCAAAGCACACTACCAAAAGCTCAATTCAGCCTTTCACTTTTTTCTGCTTGATCTGACATAGAATAACTATTTGGGGAGATCTATATATCTATGTATTGTCTCACAATATATTGGGTGTAGTGGGAGGGAGATAAGGAGGTATGACACAGCTGTGTATGCAAAATACTGCAAATCAGAAAAATGTGTGCTTTCTAGAATTCTCAGTATAAACCAATTTCACTTTATGAGCCAAGAAAATTTCCAGACTATGAGCACAATCCTAACCATGTCTACTCAAAAGTAAACCCTATTGTGTTCAATTGGTCTTACTCTCAGGAAATTGTCTTTAGGATTGCAGCCTATGTCTTCATAACCATCCTGTATGGCAGCTTCGCAAAGGCTTATTAGGAGACAGTTCCTGGCTCCGGTTCTGTTTGGCCTGTGCTGCTGCTGTCCTTCTTTCCCTGCTCCTCTTTTTTGGGCAAACAGTGTACAGTCTCTAAAAGCTTTATAACAAAAGAGAGAGAAGAGGCTATATATTCAAGCTCTAAGTGACTGTCTAGTATTTACCTGTATGTTTAGTCATGTGGTATTTCAGCTGATTCACCCACTTGCACTTGTAGCCACATTCTGGGCAAAGATACTTTCTCTCCTCCTTGTGGATACGCATGTGATACTGGGCAGAAAGAAAGACAAAAGGAGCACACTTGATAAAACAGTTTATGAGCTCAGCCTATCCATTTTAATTTGTGATTATATAGCTGATTTAGAGCACAAGCCTAAGCATGGCTATTCAGAAATAAAGTCCCATTGTGTTCTATGGGACTTACTCTCAGGGAGTGTGTATAGGATTGCAGTCTTAGGAATGGAGTAGACTAGACGTAAAATAAATAAATAAATCAAGAAGAGTTCATTCATCCTTATGACTTGAGGACCCCTTCCAAGTAAGCCTCAAAAAATGCCAGAAGCAAGCCTGGAGTACCACTTTGCTTTGCAGAGACAATCTAGCATATCCCAACTATAACAATTGCAATGCTGCCTTCAGGACTCCGGAGCGAAGTGTACTGTACAGATACCTAGACCAATGGTTCTCAAAATTTACTAAAGGTGCAATCCTAACCTAAGCTGGCAAAATTCATTGGTCTTCCCATTCCCATGGTGATGCATGGAAGAAAGCGCATGTCTATGCACTGGTGTACTCCCCTCCAGGATGGGGGGGAATTGCCTGGCTCTTTGGAGTGCCAAAGCTAGCTACAATCCAGAGTAACTACAGGACCTTTTACACCGACATAGTTACAGTGCCACCTATGGGAAATGCATAGAGCAAGCCAGAGTAAGTGCCTCTTATGTCTTCCCATAGTTACTCTGGATTGTAGGGACTGTTTCCATGGAGAGCTTCTTCCCAGCACAGTGTTCTTCTGCCAGCCCCACCCCAATGAAACCCCAGAAAGTTCTCACCTTGAGGCGGGAAGGGTCGGCACAGGCATACTGACACAGGTGGCACTTGTAAGGCTTCTCCCCAGTATGGATGCGGATGTGCCATGTAATCTTCTGCTTGTTCTTGGTGGTGTACTTGCAGTCAGAGCACTTGTAGACCCGGGTGCCGCCATGGCCCTTCATGTGGTGGTCGAAGACTAGTTGATGGTGGCAGGCAAAGTCACAGAAGGAGCACTTGAGTGGCCTCTCTTCAGCCACAGAGGGCTCATGGGCCTCCAAGTAGTGGCTCACCAGCTGCTGTCGCTCCTTGGCTGCAAAGCTGCAGCGCTCGCAGCGGTGGCTGAAGTGGAGCTTCTTGTGTTCCTCCAGCTCCTCACGACTGGTCAGAGTCTCCTTACAAGTGGCACACTCTAGATGGGGATGTTGCTTCTGGATATGACACTTAAGGGTGGCCTCACTGTGGCAGACAAAGGCACAGTGAGGACAACAGTACGAAATCTTTTCTTCGTGTTGCCGCAGAGCATGCTGCTTCAGGGCTGTTTCTGAACTGAAGCGAGCCTCACAGTGAGAGCAAGCAAAGTTCAGCTCCCCTTGGTGACAGCTGTTTGTGTGACGGGTGATGTCGTTCTGAATGTAGCCACTATAGTCACAGAGTGGGCAGAAATGGGTGGGTTTCTTTTCGTGGACGCGCAAACGGTGAATGCGCAGTTTTGAGTTTGTCCCAAACGTCTGGTCACAGACAGGGCAGGCAATGCGGCCCACTCCTGTGTGCAAGGACTGGTGGGCGTCCAGGCGGTAGCGCCGGGTGGTGCTGAACTCACAGAAAGGACACTTGTGGGGCTTCACGCCTTCATGCTTGATACGCACGTGCTGGCGTAGACAGCGCACCTGCTTGCAGGTGAAATCACACTGGCGACAGGCCAGTTGGGGTCGTGAAGTGTAGTACTTCCGATGGAGCTTGCGATGGAGACGCAGGGCTGTAGCAGCCTTGGAGGTAAAGGAACAGAGGGTGCAGCGAAACTCGCCCAACTTTAAGCAACCTCGCTTCTTATGAGTCTTCAAGGCGCGTTCCTGGTGGCACGTGAAAGGGCAGGATGGGCAGGAAAAGTGCCTCCTCTTACGCCTGATAGCTGGATGAGACGTTGCTCTTGACACTGCTCCACCAGGCTGGCACAATTCCTCCTGGCCTATCTGCTTGTTTCCTTGTGACTCTCCTTCCTCTGGGGGTAATGTGCCCTTGCTGATGTCATGTGGCCTAGTAGGACCTTTAACATGTTTCTCTGACTGGTGAACCTTTAAAGCCCTCTTGGAGCGGAAGGACTTAGAACACAAGGTACACCAGAACTGCTCCAGGCCCCGGCAACCATCTTTGACATGGGAACAGATGGTGGTCACCCGTGAACAGATGAAGGAACAAGATTTACAATGGAACTTGCCCTGCTCCAGGTAGTATTGTTCTGACTGACAAATATTAGTATCTATGATAGCTTGTGGCAACTGTTCTTCTACCATAGGTTCAGAGATATCCTGAGATAGCTTCTCTTGCATATTGGTAGTAAAAGACTGTGTGTCAGAGAGCAAAGTGTCCACAGAGTCTCCATTAGCAGACCTCAGCTCTACTTCCCAGGATGCCTCTTGCAGCTTGTTCACCTCAGCCTCCTCGAAGGTTGCCATGCCATTCTGCTTTGCTTCAGCTGTCTCCAAGCCCTTGCCCATGGGTGGGTCGGCAGCAGATGGATCCAAATAGGTTGCTTTCCCAATCTTTTTCATGAGAACTGGACACTTCTTTAAGAGATGAGTGTTTAGCCCTCTCTGTTGCTTGAAGATGGCCCCACACTCCTGGCACACCAACGGGCATTTCCTGTTCTGGCAGCCAGCTTTGCAATGCATCAACATGGACTTCTCCTTCCTGGTGATGTAGGAGCATTTCTCACACCTAAAGACCTGGCTCTCAGACTGAACCACCAGCATTTGCACCCTCCCTTCCAGGACCAGGGTTTCCGCTTGCTCTTTGTCCTGCTTCCTTAGAGCTTTAAGGACAGACTCTGATTGGGAATCCTCCTTTGTAGGGAGAAGTACCATTTCTGGAGCAAGGGAAGTGTCATGGTTGGCATTAGATGGAAGGGAGTCCTGCTTTAATGCAGTTGAACAAGATTCTTGTGCACTAGGATCTTTGCATCCCTCACCCACCTCAGGACTAGGTGGGACCTGCAGATGGCCATCCGCATTATTCCACTGAGCCTCATTGCTCTCAGCAGTCCCAAAACCAACATTTTTCCCCAGTTCTCCCTCCCCCTGGACCTCTGTCTCCTCCTCAAAGTCAGGGACATCTTCGAGGGCAGGACTGCTGTCCTCCAGACCCAGGGTATCTCCAGTACCTAACACTTCATAAGCTGATGCCATTTCTTTGCAGTTCTCAGGTCCCCGGTTTTCTGGCAGGATAGTGGCCATCTCCTCTGCTAGCTGCTCCTGGGCTGGGCCTGAAGTACACAGGGTCTCCAAGTGCAGAGTGCAACTTTGAACTGATCCGTTGGACCCTCCTGATTCTCCCAAGCTCTCAGGAATTGCTTCCATTGAAAATTCCTCTGGAGGGGCCATGACTGTCTTGCAAAGGTCTTTTCCTTCTCCTACCAACTCAGTGCTTCCTTCATTCCCAGGGAAAGGCGTAACAAAGGCCTCCTGGGGGCAACCCTCCTCTTGGGCCCCAGGGACCAGGGGTTTGGCTTTGTCATTCCATGGCTCTTTCCCAGGTAGAGAGGAAATGGACTCAGAATGCAGGGTCATGGCAAGGTTATAGCTAAGGAGCACTTCAGCAGAGCTGACCTCCAGCTCCCGGTTGGCATAGTTCTCCTGCCAGCTCTTGTCACCAGGCACATAGCCATGTACCTTGCGCTTATGGAAGAAGAGGCTGGTGTTGCTGAAGGTGCAGTAATGGCACAGGGCACAACGAAATTCCCTCTGCTTGGTGTGCTTGCAGTTCTCATGGTTAAGCAGGGCTTGCTTGTATTTGGTCTGGTAGCTGCAGTACTGGCACTGGAAGACAGGAGACTGGTAGCCCTGAGAGTGTTTTGCTTGCATGTGTTTCTGCAGCTCGTATTTGCGCTTGCAAGCAAAGCCACATACCTCACAGATCAAGGACTTGCCCTGGTGACGCAGCTTGTGGCTGCTCAGCTGGTCAGCACGATGGCAGCGGTAGGGGCACTGGTTACACTGGTACCTGGCACAATAACAAATGGGAAAGGGGATAGTCAGACCACAGGAAAAGAGGCTAAAGACGCTGGCATATTACTGCTTGTGCAGCGCTTGTGGCAACAGAGTATGGGCGCAATCCAGAGTAACTATGGGGAGTTCTTGCTCCGGTGTAAGAACAACTTACTCTGTATTGAAATATAAATTTCCCAAGGGTTTTCACTAGGTGGTGCAGTAACTACAGGTGCACGTAAAGTCTCTTACGTGCTCCCGTACTTACTCTGGATTGTAGGGTATGTCTTAAAAACATCATTTCTTGATTTTTAAACCCTAGGATTTCAACCAGTATGCTGCAGTTCTTTAGAGTACCGCAAATGGTCTGTAGGTGTTCCGTGGGAATTTTGGGATGATATTAGGGCCAACAGGGATGTTAGACATCCATCAGCAGCATGGTATACCTTGTCAATTATTTAAAATTGATGGTGTGTTTTCATCTTGTCAGTGGGTAATTAGTGTCAGTGACACTAATGATTTTAGCATCTGATCAATGGGCCCTGAGATTAAAAAGATTGAAAATTGCTGCTCTAGGAAATGAATCCTAAGCATGTTGACTCTTAGTAACTCCTACTTAGTTCAGTAGGACTCCTAACTATGCTTAAGGATGTTGCCTAAAAGCTTAATAACTAGCAAATGTACTGTATAAAGAATTTTCTGGATCAGATCAACAGTTAGTCCGAGGTATCCTGTGATGGCTTCACATCAGGCTAGTCTGATGCTCATAGTTTCACACATTATATGAACTGATAGCACATTTTGTAGAATTTGCTGCCAGAGGATGTCTCTAGCTCAGGCTTTGATGATGAGACAAGTTCATGAAGAACAAGTCTATCAGTGACTACTTGTCACAAAGTTATATACTGTCTCCTACTTCAGAGGCAGTATATCTTTGAGAACCATTTACTGGAAAGCAATGGAGAGGGGAATTTCATTTGCTCCTTGTGGGCTTTCTATAGGCATCTGGATGGCCATTGGGAAAAACAGGATGGTGTACTAAATAGAATTCAATGAATTCAACTAAATTCTTAAAACAATTGCAGTGATGACTCAATTAATGGGACAGGATCAGTTCAACTTCACAAGGGTGTTTGCCCAATCCAGTAAACTTGCCATTGTAGAGAGAGATATGGCTGTGGATCCAAATCAGAGATTTTCAGTGACCCAAGATGGTGCTAAGTCTGCACAGGATCTGCTTTTGTGATTATGTCATATCTGACTTAGGCTGCAATCCTAAAGACACTTTCCTGGGAGTAAGACCCATTGAACACAGTGGGGCTTACTTTTGAGTAGACCTGGTTAGGCTTGTGCTCTTAGGCTGCAGTCCTAAACTCCACTTAGGCCAGTCAAACCTGTGCTGACCTGGGGGTGTCACCAAAGTGACATAAGACACTCCTGGGCTATTCCTGGGGAAGGGTTATGCCAGTGCACAAACGTGTGCTTGCCTCACGACATCACCACAGGAATGGGAAGACCAATGAGTTGTGCTGGCCTAAGTTAGGATTGTACCCTTAGTCAGAAAAAAACGGAGGGAGGTAGGGATAGGTCTCTTTCTCTATACCTGAGATCTCCTGTGTGCTTCCGCATGTGAACGCTGAGGTAGTGCTTCCACTTTGTTACATAACCACATTCAGTACACATGTAGTTCTTATCATCAGAGTGGGTCAGCATGTGTTTGGAAAGGTAGCTCACATCTCGGCAAGTGAAGTCACACAACTCGCATTTGTGAGGCTTCTCTCCTAAAGTCACAGAACAAATTGGAAGGTTTAGATTAATACCTCATCAAATTCCTCAAGAGCAGTACATCAATTAAACAGGGGTCTCCACTATGCCTTTGCTCCTCACCTGAACTGCAGAACATTGTGCCTCAGAAGTCAAATGATAACATCAGCGTTAATTCTATATTGAAAATTGCTGAATTCTATAATTGGCATTTTGTTTTCAAAAGTGTTGAAAAATCTGACTTTTCAGTTTTTCAGCATAAATTATACTAGAGGAAAACTTTATATATGTACTTTATATGCTAAAACATTATATTATAAAGGAAACTTTACGGGCATAACAATGTCAATACAACATAAAATACATAGGTACCCCAATTAAAGCATCATTGTTGCTCATGAACCTAACACTTGATGATCTCCCAAAAAAGGATGCTGCTCTCTCTCCCTCGCTTCTGTGAAAAGAACAAACTGAACCTTTTCTTGATCTGACTGACACTCTCCCACATCTGTCCAGATTGAGCCAAGAAGATTCATACAATCCTCATAGAGATAGGGGGCCAAGAAATATATATGATACTGTTTTTACACTCAGACCACATTGGTAGTGCCATTCAAAATATGGTAGCCCCTTAAGATTCACAGCTATTCAGACAGAATATTACCCCTTGCAAAGAAGGATAACCTAAATTATACAAATTTTTTTCCATTTAATTTCTAAATGCAAAATCAGAGTCTTCAAACAGAAACTGGGTGACACAGAAAAGAATCTAGAAGATATTTTCTTGAATAGGGATGCCCAGGAATCCAGGAATTTGTACCAGAATAATTATAGTAATTTTTGATCACTGAAAATACTTCTGGTTTTTAAGTCTCCCATTCTCAAAAGCCAATTGGTTAATAAAGTAAGACGAAGAATCAGTAGCAGAAAAGGATTTACAGGTGCCCCTCTTTATCCACTCGGATTCCATTCTGAAATCTCCAGTGGATTAAAAAAATCAGCAGATAAAAAAATGAAAAATAGATTTAAAGACCCACTACCAGATATCTTGTTTCTCCATTGCACCTAATGGAATAAGGTAGTGCCTCAATATCTGCAGGAGTCTAATTCTGGTACTGAAAAATGGAATGATTGCTTACATGCCAACCTCTCTACAACAGTAGAAAAAGCAGTTTTGTTAAACTGTGATGTGCAGTGGCCATTTGTGTTGAGTCCACATAGAAAATCCACATAGTATAGTATAGCTAGGTTATAATTAGGTTGGACCTGTACTTAGGCCTAAAGTTCTTATCTTTGTTTCTATGAAGTTCACCACCATAAACAGGAACTGAAGTTCTCTGTTCAGAGCTATAGGCTGCCTTACAGAGTAACATGAGAAACAGTGCACAGGAAACACAGGCATTAAAACAAACAAGTATACAAGAATATATCTAGTGGTCACTGAATCAGGGAGGAGACTTGCCTGTATGGAGCAGCATGTGGCGGATGAGGACCCTCTTGTGCGCAGTGGCAAAATTGCATTCAGTGCATTTGTGTATTTTTTCACTGGCATGCATCTTGCCAACGTGGTCATGGAATTCTACAGAATTAAATGTGGCAAAGGGGCAGAAGCTGCACTGAAGCTGTTCACTTCCTGGGTGGCCTTGCTTCTTATGCTTGCGGAAGATGTGCTTGTTAGAGCAGATAAAATCACACTGCTGGCAGTGAAAGGCATAGTGTGTTTTGCGATGCACCTCCATTATTTCTGCTGTGGGAAAAAGCAGGGAGCAGGCATAGTATTTGCACTCCACGGCTTTAATGCCGTGCACTTCCCTGACATGGCGCAGGAACTCCTTGCGGTCCTCAGTGTAGTAGCCACAGTCTGCCTGGAAGCAGCTCAGTTGTTTAGGCTCTGCCTTGTGGGTCTTCAAATGCTCCTTGAGGGCATGGCTGAGTCTGAATGTCTCCTTGCACACAGGGCAGGCATACACATCTGAGTAGAAGTTAGAAATGTTCTCGTGCATGCTAGCCATGTGCCTGTTGAGGGCATTCTTCTCCACAGAGCTGTAATGGCAAAGTGGGCAACGATGGGCCTTCTCTCCAGTCTCACGCATCATGTGGATCTTCAGCTTGCTCTTGCTGGTGAAGAATTTCTGACAGTTTGGGCACTGCAGCCTCGGATCAGGGAAGTGTAGGTGAAGATGTTCCACCAGGTGGGTCCGCTTCTTGAAGCACCGCTTGCACTCTGAACACATATGGGTCTTGAACAGGTATTTGGAGTCCTCAACGCCACCTCCTGCAACAAACAAATCCAAATTCCCAGATTAGTTGTGGAATGACTAAGAGGAGGCCTCTGCAGATGTCCTGAAAAAAATGATTTGGAAATCAGTTTTGCCTTGTGTCTCCTACCAATGCTCCACAGTTTAGAGCTGTGGTTCTTAACCTTGTTGGAGGTACTGAACTCTGCAAGTTTCATATGTGCATTCACCAAACCCTTCATGGTTGGAAAAGTAGCAAAAGTATATGAAAGTATATGTTGTGACAAAAGTATATTAATGCACCTGGCAACCCTGGCAAACAGAATGGACACACACCTCCACCAAACCCCTGAGACTGACTCACTGAACCCCTGGGGTTCCATCAAACCCAGGTTAAGAACCACTGGTTTAGAGAAAAGGTGGACAGAATTATAGAAAGTAAACCACCACGTATCAATTACTTCTCGTAGTCCAGGAGATTTAAGGGATATGGGGATTTAGGAACAATCTGGAAGGGTTTCCAAGTAGGTGTGGGAGCTACTGTGTGATCTTAAGTCTAATGTTTACCTGTTTTGACAGCTCTTCTGAAACTTTAGGACATGCTGAAAAATACAGGTATGTAATAAAACCTCCCTGCTTCTTAAAGCCTAGAAATTGCACCACTTTTCAATAATTTGTTTTTTTACCTTTGAGCATCTGGATCTGAGCAGCCTTTGTTTTCCTGGAAGATATTCTCTTGTTGACTTGGATTGTCTTGCAAGAGTTCTCCTCTTCCTCTGCCAATAATTCACCGCCTCCAATTGTGGTATCGTCTTCTATGGCACACATTCTCTGATCTTCGTCAGCTACATCGCAGCTACCTACATGTGTTCCCAGGTCAGGCTCCACTTCTTCCACCTCCCAACCACTCTGAGCTTCAAGGGCATTCTCTGTCTTGCTCAGGGCTTCTGTCTCTCCTTGGGAGAAAAAAATATTAAACAGAAACCAGAGGCTTTGTTAGTTTACAGCAGGAATACATAAATGTTTTGGTAGGAGGGACACATCATTTCTCTGATACAGCATAAGGGTCTGGGAAAATATTTTTATTTCAAATTAAATTTACATAAATGAATATTGTACTAGAAATAAATTTTACCGAACTTATTTATAATACACGAGAACTATAATGGAGACATGAAGAACCACGTGACAAATATTGACTTTTTGCCACACCTCTTGCGTTGTGAAAATATACAGACCAAGCCAGAATCACGAGACAAAAGTTGTTTTGAGGCAAAGGGGGTCATGGTAAAATAAGGCCCAGGAAAAATAAAACACGTAGCAATATGTGTTTAATATGATTTTCAATACCACCAGGTTTCTGGGTCCATAAAGTGCATCTCACATGACAATGACTCTTAGCTGAAGGAACAGTTGCTACAAAAGACAATGAAGACCACCAGATCTAAATATTTTAGGAGATTAGGTGACTGGCGTCACCTCACAACACTGGCCTTCATTCACACAATCGCTCAGTTAACTTCAAAGGATGTACTCTGCTGTACCTGGATTCAGAGGCAGATGATGAGTCGATCCCTTTTCCATCATGTCAGTGAAGCTGTTTTTGGTACTCTCCCGACCTGCTGCTGACTCCAGCATCATTTCCACATCCTGCTGTGGAGCTTCCTGCTCATGACTGCGCCGATGCCGCCCAAACTGTTTTGTGTTGGCGCTGACAAAGTCACAGTGCCCACAATGGAATGGAAAGTGGCTCCTGCGGTGAAGCTCCATGTCATCGTGGCTTCTAAACAAGAGAGAGCAACCACGATAGGCACAGGATACTGGTGACACCTGGTGAATTTGCCGCAGGTGGCCCTGGAGCTGTTTGCGATCCTCTGAGCTAAAATGGCAGCCCTCCTCAGGGCAGACTCGGACACCTTGGGGCTTGTGGTGATCTTTAAAGTGCTCCTTCAGCTCAGAAAGCAACATAAACTCTGCCTGGCAAATAGGACAGGGAAGCGTCTCAGTAGATTCCTGCCGATTTGCTTCCAACAAATTCTGTTCTGGTGCCTGGTGGACTATTGGTTCCTCTCCAGTTATAGACAGTTCCTGGTTAGTAAGGCCTAATGGTATTGCTTGAAGCTGAGAAATGCTTGCAAGTTGTTCTCTGGAAAGCTCAATGCACTCATGCTGGGACAGCAGACTGGGATCGGAGAAGCTCTGCCCACATTGTTCACAAAAATACAGTTCTACTACTTTGACTAAGACCTCTGCAAAAGAAAGAAAAGGTTATAAATCGCTAAATTGCTTGTCACCTAATGGAAAAGGACTCTTCAAAACTAAGTAACCACCACCTTCTGTATGCCAATAATGGACAACCATATAAGAACCATATAAAAATGCCCGCAAGACCATTTGATCTAACACAGGAGTGTCACCATTCAAATGTTTTGGAGAACCCGCTCTCCCCAACACTTATCAATGTAACAAAAACCAGGTGCTCTCATGTACAGCCTTAAAGACATGCAACAGGTGTATTTTCATTAAGACAACAGGTATATTTTCATTAAGGTGGCAGTCCTAAAGACACTTTCTTGGGAGTAAGACCCATTGAATACAATGGGGCTTACTTTTGTGCAGACATGGTTAGGATTGTTCTCTAAGCCTAGATGCTGTTCCAAGCTCTGCTATTTCCTATCACATATGCCCAAAATTCTTCTAATAGCCCATTAGATATGCACAACCTTGCAGCTGTCCTGTCTTAGGTCATAGCAGTGCCTACTCCTACAAATTCATCCTAAATAGACTCTGTACCTAAAGGGTGACAAGATATTTCCTTTTCCAGCTAACAGATGCAGAATCGGGTAAAGAAAGACAAAACTCTCTGCCTTTCTGTGTTTCGATCAACAACCACAGATGGTAAAGCTTCCCATTGATGATCCAAATATAGGAGCACACACCACTCCTGTGCTCTTAAAAAAAGTGGTAAACACAAAATAGATCATGCTTACACAAGTATAACTGCAGGCCTCCATCAGTCTTGAGAGACTATGGTATCGTGCTCTGCACTGCATACGCTACATGCGAAGCACGAAAGCCTGGGTTAGATTGTTATGGAGGATAGGCTGTTACCCAAGCAGCAAATCCCCCCTCTCCATGCCACTGAATTAGTCCAAGGGAAAGGCAGAGCCAATACAATTGGATCCAGTTGCGTCGCAGAGCTGGGCTAAGGACAGGAGCTCACCCTGTATTGTGGGGCCGACCCAGGTCTCAAATCCTGGCCTGCTGATTAACAGGCACAGTGTCTTAACCACTTGTGCCACCCATAGCCACACCCACAAAGTATAATTAATCTCCCTGAATACAACATACCTGTAGCGTTGTCAGGATTGCTGAGGGTCAAGCTGCTAGCCACAGCCTCTACAAATATTTCAACACCAGATGATTCTGATCCTACCACAGAAGCCTCTGTCAAAAGCAAGCTCTGTCCCACTGCTAGGTTTTCATTGGTGATGCCATTGCTGTCCTCGTTTCCTGCATCCCCTGGGCCCGGCAGCAGCAGCTCCTGACAAAGAACGTTCATTTTGTCACCTCCAACAGGCTCCGTTGTCATTGTTCCCGTGTTCATTGCCTTTCATTCCTCAGTGTGGTCTTATCCGTAACACACATAGCAAGTACAGTACCTGTTAAAAAGCACACAAAGAACATGATAAGGTTACTCTCCAGGAGGGCAAAAAGGGAGGACTGAGCCTAGTGTTCTTCAGAAGTGATGGTGAAAGGCTGGATTGGCAGTCCCCAGTTTTAATTCCTTATGGCTCCTTAGAGCTGTCGGAAATGATGTCTGCGTAGAAGAAAGTCTAACACAATGTAACAGGATGGGAAACTTCAAAATGTTCAGTGAAGGGAGTAACAGCACAAGTAAACACAAGAATAGCAGTTTCAATGTTTCAACTTTGAAAGCTCAAATGGTAAACCTTCAGCACAATCCTATGCAGTTTATTGAAAACTGCTATAAACCATTGTCTTTATTGATGCAAACGTCCAGATAAGCGTCCATAAGAGTGTACTTGGACTCTGGGCTGCAATCCTAACCACAAGATCCGCCACCTTGGAATCTGGCACTAGATCTTCCTGGGAGTAAGACTACAATCCCATCCTGTTTCCTGGGAGTAAGCCCCATTGACTATAATGGGACTTACTTCTGAGTAGAAGAAAGAAGAAGTAGAAGGATTGTGCTCTTAGTCTCACTGAACACAACAGGGCTTACTTTCGAGTGGACGGAGAGGAGCTCTGGCATCAAAAGTGATGTCACTTCCTGTTTGATGCCACAACAAACCATGACATCACTTTCAGGTTGACGACATCACTTCTGGAGCAGTTCCTGGACAGATCGTCAGGTCCCAGCCTGAAATGCTTGAAAAACAGAGGACACCAAGATACGCCTGTACAATGGATGTGACCGGCAACAACATCATCACCAGTTATTCCCAGACTGGGACCAGTTATATTCAGACTGGGAGACCAGGGTCAGAGCAAGTGGGATGAATTATTGAGGATACAAACAACACACACCAGAGCTTCACCTGCCAAGCCTCACCTCCTACCGCTGCTTGTGCGGTTGTGCTGACGGTGTTGGGGAGGTGGGGCTCCCACAAATACCACCGGACAACACCTCAAGGACCACTAGTGCTATGGGGACCACTAGTTAGGAAATACTAGTCTAGGGTCCCTCCTCTCTCTCTTTGCCCCCCACCACAACCCACTACAAGGTGTGACTCACACCCCAACAAGGAGGACTCCCAGGCCCACCCAGGGACAGGCTGCCCTCCCAGGCACCCTCCTCTCTGGTGGCCCCCTCAGACCTCCCAACCTTTCTGGGAACAGGCTGAGGAGGGAGGGTTCCTTCTTCTCACACACCCTCCACTCACAGGTCCTGCCTCTCCGCTCTGTGCGTCATCTCGATGGTCCTCCTTCTCTCTCGACTCTCCACCGGTAAGGAAAACCCAGGCGTCCTTCTCGCTCTCCACCTCCCCCGCTGCCGAGTCCTCTCTTTCCCAGACTCTATGGTTTGAGTCATCCTGACGAGAAACCATAGAGACGAAAGTGGCTAGAGGGGCTCTGAGAAACCATAGAGATGGAAGTGGCTAGAGGGGCACTGAAGAATCATAGAGAAGAGGCTAGATGGTCTCTTCTTGTCGTTGCCGATACAAGTCAAAGGGTTGATTTATACACCGAAACTCTCCCTCAGAAACTGTTGTGTGAAAATTGAAGCCACCACAGAAGCGCAGCCTGGAAACTACGGATCTTGACAAATCTCTACCTCCGACACCGGGAATGATCATAGAGACAACCCCCCCCTAATCCTAGAGCTACACATCGTCGCTGTCCGTATGCACTTCCTGTCTAAAGCGGAACCCGTTTTAGAGGGACTCTATCATGGAGATGCGAACGCCTAGAGCGACGCCGCTCTGCTTTTCCAGGAGCCAATGGCTGCTCTCCATTGGAAGTGGAATAGCAAGGACGACTATTTCCGGCCAGGTCAAGAACCATAGAGAAAGAAAGGACAGAGAGGCAGTATTTGAAGGTGAGGGTAGTGTGGAGGGGACTGTAAGGAAGGAAGGGAGGGAAGCAGTTGTAGTGTGTGTGAGAGAGAGTTGGGAGTGTGAAGTGTGGTGGTGTATGAGTGTGTATGTGAGAAAGTGTTAGTGGGGTGTGAGTGTATGGAGTGTGTCTGAGTGGAGTGTGTGAGAGAAAGAGAGTGAGTAGTGTGTGCGTGCGAGGGAGAGTGTGAGTGGAGTGTGTGTGTGAGAGAGAGTGTGAGTGGAGTGTGTGTGAGAGAGAGTGTGAGTGGAGTGTGTGAGAGAGAGAGTGTGAGAGAGTGAGTGGAGTGTGTGTGTGCAAGGGAGAGTGAGTGGAGTGTGTGTGTGAGAGAGTGTGAGTGGAGTGTGAGAGAAAGTAAGTGGAGTGTTTGTGCGTGCGAGAGTGTGTGTGTGTGTGTAGAGATATGGAGTTGTATAAGGGGTGGAAGGGCCTGCAGTGGAGGCGGTGTCTTCACGGGGTCTTCTTTCTGGTGGGGTTTCATCCTCCTCCTGCAAGGTGTCAGTTGAGTCTGGCTTCCTTTTCAGCTGCAGAACTGGAGGGTTGTTTCCCCACAAGACACAAGGCCAAATCCAGGGCATGTCCTGGGCAATGGGGCATACTGTCACCCTCCCTCACCCTCCAAAGAGCCCACCACTGTCCTAAAGTTGTCCTCCGAACAACTTTTCTCCATGTGTTTCTGCTTGGTGTGTATCTTTCCCTGTGCAAGAGGCGTGTGGCAATCATTCCTAGTTCTCATGTGGTTCTACGTACCCGTATTGTAAATAAGCTCAGTAAAATCCATTCAAATACTTTCCATCTCTAACATGCTCATTTGTGTAAACTTACTCCAACGTGACTTGTAAATTCATGTTTCCCAATCCCTGGAAGACTCACCATCAAATCTGTAGTGAACATCAAATCTGCTTATCAAGCTTTCTGCCAACTCCCCTCCTAGACATTCAACTCCTCATCATCAGTTACAAACCCTTCCCAGACATGCTAAGATAAGCCTCACTGCTTACAACATAAGAAGTACCCTCCCAGATCATGCTAGTGGCCATCTAGCCCAGATTCCTGTGGCCCACCACAGTTCCCAGTGGCCCACCAGATGCCCTGTGGAGCACTCAAGACAAGAAGATACCTGCATCTTACACAAAGATAGGTTACCTCTTAAATCTTGAAGTTGCATATTGTAGCTAACCTGGGATGGACTTTTCTGTCCCTTTCAAATGCATCTAGGCCTGATGCCATCACAACATCTTGTGCCAGGGAGTTCCACAGATTAATTACATCAAAAGCACAAAAAAAAAGTTTCCTTTTGCCTGTTTTAAAATATCCCACCAGTCAATTTTAGACCACAATGCTAAAAATGTCTACTCAAAAGTAAGCCCCATTGTGTTCAATGGGTCTTACTCCCAGGAATGTGCAACCTTTAGGATTGCAGCTTTAATGGATTTTCCCTGGTTCTGATATTGTGCAACAGGGAAAAGAACTTCCCTGTATCCACTTTATCCATCCCATGCATTGTTTAGTATGTTTCAGAGCACAATCTATCTCTACTCAGAAGTAGTTCAATGGGTTTTACTCCCAGGAAAGTGTCTTTAGGATTGCAGCATCAATTATGCCCTCCTTCAGGTACCTTCTTTATAGTCATTATAACATACGCATATAATATATGCTGCCTTCTCTATGTAATTAGAACCCTATCCTATGCATGTCCTCTCAGAAGTAATCACGGTCAATCTCATGACCTAGGCTGCAATCCTAAAGACACTTTCCTGGGAGTAAGACCCACTGAACACAATGGGGCTTACCTTTGAGTAGACATGCTTAGGATTGTGCTCATAATCATTCATGATAATCATGACCTCTTAATCATGGTCAATGGGGGTTTACTCCCAGGTAAGTCTGTATAGGATTGCAGCCTAAGTGATACAAATTCTACTTCAAACTGGTTATCCTAATGCACCAAAACGAGGTGAATGTGAAAGGAATTAAAAGGAGGTTGACTTGCTTTCTTTTTAGGATAAGCAAACTAATGAACAAATCATTTTGCCTATAGCTTTATAAGTGACTTCTTGGAATTATTTTGTCTGTTCTTTCTCCCTTTTTGTACAGGTTTTGCTACAGCTTTTAAGAGAAATGCAGCTGGAAGGAGTTGCTTAACTCTGGAGATCCTTCTCCCCGATAATGCCTTTTTCTGACTTCATCTCAGCCCTCAAAGACAATCCCTACTTTGGGGCAGGCTTTGGCTTAGTGGGTGTAGGCACAGCACTAGCTCTGGCCCGTAAGGGGGCCCAGTTAGGCATGGTGGCTTTCAGGCGACACTTCATGATCACTCTGGAGGTGCCCAGCAAGGACAAGAGCTACCATTGGCTGCTGAGTTGGATCTCCCACCATGCCAAGCATACCCAGCACCTGAGCGTGGAGACCTCCTACTTGCAACATGAGAGTGGCCGCGTCAGCACCAAGTTTGACTTTATCCCCAGTCCTGGAAACCACTTTGTTTGGTAAGGGAAGCCGTGAGGTGTCTTTGGAAAGTGTAAAAGTATTGCATAGCTAAGAGCAAGTTGTGGTGGAAAGAAGAAGATGCTGTGTTACAACTTCTTATAATAGTTTGTAAAGGCTTCTACTAGTACAAAGAAGGGGGCATGGTTGCAGGATCAAGAAAATAAAGGCAATATACATACAAGCCACTGCACTCATTAAAAAGCATTAGGTTATATCATTTTAAAAACAGGATTGTTCTGAAGTATAACGGTGTCTAAAAGGACAATGTACACTTGCTATAGTTACAGTGTACACAAAGATTGAGATAATCACAATTATATAACGTACCTGTTGCAGAAATAGCTTGTATGTATATTCAGAATGAGGAAGTTTATATTCTACAAAAGAAATTTTAATCCATTAAATATCAAAGGTGCATTCATATATCCTTAACATCCAATAGCTTGTTACTGTTCGAAGTTGATAGAAGCCTGTTATTTGTGCCAACAACAGCCTTAACTCTGAATCCATATTCTTTGTTTCTGCATTTGTATCCTACTAAGGTTGAAATCCTACAAGAAAACAAGGATCAGACTGAGTGGCTTATGGCACAATCCTAAACTATCCCTGTGCTTTTTTAGGCTGTCATGGGCCATAAAAATGTGTACCGTCTAGGTCTGCTAGTGGGAAGGCAGAAGCTTTCCTACTGGTGCCAGTGCAAAGTTGTGGCATTTTTTGGAGCAGGTATGCTCCCTGTTGTGTAGCAAAAGGGCAACTGAGGCCAGGGAGATGTTTAACAGGGTAGGAGTGAGCAAACTGGGACCAGGAGGGGACAGGAATGGTGACAATGGCATTCATGGTATTCTATCCCCCTTACCTGCCAACATTATTATTATTATTTGCCAAACTGTATTATTTGTGGGGGGATAGACTTGTGAGGCACCAAAGGGCACTGACTGAATTACTATAAGTGCCACTGCTTGCCCTTTTTTGTATCCCCACTACTCACCTGTATGTGAATAACTACTGGGGGACCCTTACTTGCTTGTGGACTAATGTCCATGCACTGGCTGTAAAGGTGGCATGAGGTCTCACTGACATAAGAGACTGAAGTCTCAAGAAACTGCCCCTGTTGGCTTAATACACTATCTTGAATTGTCCAATTTTCTCCCTTCTTTACTCTCCTGCTCAACTATTCCTTGTTTTACTACCAGGTATCAAAGGAAGTGGATCCGCATAGAGCGGAACCGAGAGAAACAAATGATTGACCTACACACAGGCACCCCTTGGGAGTCTGTCACCTTCACAGCAGTGGGCAGCAACCGACAGATTTTCTTCAACATCCTACAGGAAGGTATTATAGCATCCCCATGTCAGCAATCAAACTCAGGGCCAGGTCATGTTCAGGGCCAGGTGCAGCCTAATTCTAGTATGTACCCCAAGGGAGAAGCACTTTTTGCTGTTGTTTCCCTGCTTACTCCTTGCTGTTTTTAAGTTTTATCTATTTCTATCTTGCTTTTTCATATAAAATGATGTCCAAGGTGGCTCATACCACAAACTAGGATAAGAAAAAACAATAAAACAGTAATAAAAAGCTCACGATGGAAAACCAAAGCAGTAGGACAACCAGCAATTTATAAATTCTTAGGCCGTTGAAGTTCTTTACAGAAGGCAGTGACAATGGGGCCAAACACACCTCTCAAGAGGGAGTTTCCAAGAGATTAATGGAGTCTCAGAGTCTCTCCTTACCAGTGCCCAAATCCTGAGTATAAATAAACCATTAAGTCACAGCCTTCACTTCCTTCCCTCTAGCTAAGGAGCTGGCTCTGAAGCAGCAAGAAGGAAAGACGGTCATGTATACAGCCATGGGAGCTGAGTGGCGGCCATTTGGATTCCCTCGACGCCGTCGGCCACTCGCATCTGTGGTGCTGGAGGAAGGTGTTTCAGAGAAAATTGTGCAGGACGTGAAAGAGTTCATCAGCAATCCAAAGTGGTACATTGAGCGAGGCAAGTGCCTTTTTCAAGAACAGCCAGTCGCATGCCCTCCCACTCCAGGTTTTCCTTTGTGGGCTTAATTGGGATATTTATGATGCCAAGAGTACAGCCAGTACCTTAACATCATCAGCCCATAAAACTATTACTTGTCATTTTTGATGTTCAGTCCTTGTTCCAAGCACATTCCTGCAGCTTTGTTAGTTCCTGCCTGCCAGATCTCTGTTCCTGATCTGGACTTTCTCTATCACTTCAGACTCTGACATTGGCAACACTGATCTAATTCCTTAATTGTCTGTATTCAGCCTCTGCAGTTCCCATCCTTTAGCTTTCTTTGGGCTACTGCTCTGCTAGCCAACTTCTGTTTAATTCAAATTATTCTTCTGGTTAATCTCTGCACAACCAATGACTGGCAGATGTCAACACTCAACCATCTTGTTTTAACCATGATATTCTAACCTTTTGCTGTGGGTTTATTAAAATATCTCCCTATTTTTTGCAGAGGCCACTAAACCATAGACTCTTAGGTCTAGACTAAGGATGCAATCCTAACCTAGGCTGGCACAACTCATTGGTCTTCCTGTTCTTGTGATAATGTAGGGAGGCAAGCATAAGTCTACGAACTGGCCTAACACTCCCCCAGGAATGACACAGAAGTATCCTATGGTACTTTTGTGACATTCCCGGGTGAACACGGGACTTGTTTTGGGGTTTAGGCTGGCCTAATTTTGGCTTAGGATTGCAGCCTAATTCTAGTATGTCCCATATGCACTTGTATTGCACCTGAACTTGGACTCACGGAGTCACTGGTCAGAGCCACAAATGCAACGTTGATGTTTTCAGGGAAATAACAATGGTAGCTCTAAACTGTATGCTGCTTTGATGATTTTTTTTAAATAAAGAGGTAGATTATAAATATTAAAGGTAAAATAAATAGGTTTGATTTTGTAAGAATCTGGAATAGGCTGAGTTTGGTACTTTTGTTTGTAGGAATTCCTTATCGAAGAGGTTATCTACTCTACGGCCCCCCAGGTTGTGGGAAGAGCAGTTTCATGTGAGTAACCTAATCTTAATTTACTTCCCAGGAAACCCATTCCCAACTACCATGGGTGTTCACAATTGCTCACTTTAACTGAGAATGGTCCACTGAATGACTTTAAGCAGTTTTTCCAACCAGAGGCAAAAGTGGTGAGGGCTAAATAACCCAGCACCACTCCCCAAGCCTGTGGTCTCTATAGCTATAGCATTCAACCTCTCCAGACAACTGAAAAGAACATAAGAGCCTCCGCTGGATCAGGCTAAAGGCCCATCTAGTCCAGCTTCTAGTATCTCACAGTGGCCCACCAGATGCCTCAGGGAGCACAAAAGACACCTGCATCCAGGTACCGTCCCCTGCATCTGGTATTTTGATGTTGCATACATCTACACAAACACACACCCTCTAAAAATTTATCCAATCCCTTATTATAGGCATTGAGACTAGATACCATCACCACATCCTGTGGCAAGGAGTTCCACAGACTAATCACACACTAGGTAAAGAAATATTTTGTCTGTCCTGACCCTCCCAACATTCAATTTTAGTAGATTCTTCCCAGTTCTAGTGTTATGTGAGAGAATTTCTATCAAAGGCTAATTTCCATCCAAGGCTTTGTTTCTTGAGATGTAGAGCCATGTGAAGATGCAGCGTTAGAAATGGATCTAAAGATCTTTTGGTCTAAATCGTTGCACTACCAGAATTTGCTGTACCGATATATTTTGAATAGATTAGCCAGCATAATAAAAAATGCTTCCTGTCAAAAGCAAGTAGTAAAAGGAATTGCATTTGGAGAGGATGTAATGCTGTCTTTAGTTGTGTCAAGATGGCACAAACAATGGAGCTGTGATGCATATTAATTACAGAGAAAGAGTACTAGAGATAGAAAGCCTCTTAGTACTCCTCGGGTATTTGATCCAAAACAAGATTACCAGTTAGGTTCTGAAAGCAACCACAGTACACACAGATGTACCAAACTACAATACATCTGTTAGGCCGCAGTCATAAGCTCCAGTTAGGTAACTGGGATTCCTTGGTTCAGTGGTTAGAAGCTGGGATTAGAATACTGCTTGACTGGAATTCCGATCAGCAGGATAGCAGTTTGAGACCTGAGTACTGCAAGACCAAGTGAGCTCTGGTCTTAAGCCCAGTTCCTGCCAACCTAGCCACTCAAAAGCATGCAATTGCAAATAAATAAATAAATAGGTACTACTTTGATGGGAAAAGCAACGTCCTGGCAACAGGCCCCTGTGACAGGCCAGCCAGGTTTCCGCATGTAGCATCCATCATGGATTGGATGACTGTAATCTACAATCTAGTCACTCTCCCATGTCCCATTACTACAAGGGACAAACACTGAAGAAGTTGCCTGATTGTCTAACTTCCAGTTAGGCCGGCCTAAGCCCCAGCATAAGTCCTGTGCTGACCTAGGGGTTTCACAAAAGTGCTGTAAGACACTTCTGCCCCACTCCTGGAGGAGGGTTAGGCCAGTGCACAGACCTGCACTTGCCTCCCTATATCATCACAGGACAGGGAGAGCAATGAGCTGTGCCAGCCTAGGTTAGGATTGCACCCTTAATTGGGATTGTTCCATGTTTAAGCTCATGGAACAGCCACTCCTTCTTTTCTTTACAATAGATCCTCTTTCCTCCTTTGCAGCCAAGCCAAAATGACAGCATTCCTTGTTCTTCTCAATGAGGAATATTGTTGTTAAGGTTCATAGCGGTGTCCTCTGGTAGTGCAAGTGATTAAGACACTGTGCCTGTTAGCCTGCAGGCCAGGGTTCAAGACCTGGGTCCCCACAAGATGAGGATTTCCTGCTACAGGCAAGGGGTTGAACTAGGTGATCCACTGGGTCCCTTCCAACTCTATGATTCTAAGATACAGACTATGAATTTGCTTTTTGCCTTCTTGGGCAGCAGCCTGGATAGTTCTGTGGTGTCCAGGATGGGAAGCATTCCTTCTGTCCCCTTAACCTGGCAGCCTTTACTAAACAGAAAGTTGGATTGTGTTTTTTTAAATAGAAACCCCCCCCCTCTCTCTCTCAGCACAGCACTTGCTGGAGAATTGGAATACAGTATATGTCTTCTGAGCCTGAGTGACCGCAGCCTCTCAGATGACCGCCTCAATCACCTTCTGAGTGTTGCACCGCAGCAGAGCATCATCCTCCTGGAGGATGTAGACGCTGCCTTTCTCAGTCGAGACCTGGCCGCAGAGAGTAAGTAACAGGCAGATGGCTTGCTCTGCTATTCCCTTTGTCTGCATCTGACCCTAGCATTCACACCATATATCTGAAGGAAATGTATGCTGCTCTTGAACAACTCTCTCCTCATTAGTCACTCATTAGCAGAAGGACTGAGTGGGAGTTGGGCTTGAACAAGAGCTTCAGGCTATCAAATGGTGTCTGGTTGGTTACTGTACCTGTATCATACCAATGTGCTGTTTACATTACCACATCCTCAGGAGGATTCAGTATAACAGACTAGTGGTCATGTTGGTGGGTTACCCCCAGGCTAAAATGCCAGGCTATGAGACCAATTTCAGATTAGTGTTTCCATAAAATAACAAAGATGCGAAGCCCGACAGGAGTTTTGGATAAGCTTCCTGCTTTTGAGCAGTGGGAAAGCAGAAGAAGTCAAAGAAGCCTAGGTAGAGTTTTGGCAGCATCCACCCCCAGTCTTCGTATGTAACACCCCCAGTTCTCTATTTACCTATTTCTGAACTGTCTCTGTTGCTGTGCTTCCCTTTAGACCCCAGTGCGTACCAAGGAATGGGACGTTTGACCTTCAGTGGCCTTCTCAATGCACTGGATGGTGTCGCTTCCTCTGAAGCCAGGATAGTATTTATGACCACCAATCATGTGGACAGGTCAGAATAAATGGAGAAAGCGGAGGTTATTAGCCTCAGACAACCTTTTGCTCTGAACAGGCCAATCTCATGGGCCAACTGAGACTGCCACAGTTGAGCCAATTGTGTTGGAAATTATAAACAGTGCTGTTGGATGGGATCTTTTGCTTGTCTAACAGCTAAATAAATAATCTCAGTAATAGAAGTGGAAACAAAAAGACAACAGCAGCAGAGTTCCTATCAACCGTTCTACCAATTAATGTAGTTGTTCTGCAATAATGCTGTACCACCTGCTGTTGGCTAATCACAACAACAGATTCTTTGAATTCCTGTTGAAACAAAATACGCATTTTATTATTCAAGGTCTCAAATGCACAGAGTATCTGAACAGAACAGGCAGAGGTTTAGGAATCCTAGTAAACAAGTCACTGAAAAATCAAATTTCATCTCTTTAAAGCATTAATAAGATACAATGAGTTACAAAATGGGCCTCGTTCCCAGAGGGGTAGCAAACAAAGCCCTGTGGAATACCCAGTTTTTGATGTAAAATACTTTGTTTTATGTTAGCTCTGAAATGTGAATCCTTGCCAGTGGTTCCTTTGCCAACAAAAACCTCTGACCCTTCAACCACATTGTAGCTTTCCATCCCCTGCTGCCCCAGTAGTTAAGTTGGCCCAGTAGTTAAGCGACCCCAGTAGTTAAGCTGCCCACAGTAGTAACGCGGGCAACCTAACTACTAGTTAAGTATTTTTAAACTTTTGTTTGCTTATAATTATATCGTTATCCACCCTTGAACATGGCAGCAAGATTCAAATTTAAATCAAATGAAAGCTAAAACAATGTGGCCAAGTTGCCACTGTGAACAATATCCCACGTACTGCTTCACATCTACCCGGCCAGGGCGAATGAGGGCAGGATCCAGCCTGTAAGTAAAGCCTTGTTCCTCTTGGAAATTTTAGTGAGATGCATAATGGAGCCCAATTCTAAGCATATCTACTCAAAAGTTAGCCCCATTGTGTTAAAAGGATCTTAGGGTAAAATCCAGAGTAACTAGGGGAGTCCTTGCTCCCGTGTAAGAACAAGTTACTCTGGATTCCAATATGAATTTCCCATAGGTTTTCACTAGGTGGTACAGTAACTACGGGTGCATGTAAAGTCTCTTACGTGCTCCCTTAGTTACTCTGGATTTGGCGGTTAGACCCAGGAAAGTGTCTTTAGGATTACAGCCTAGATGTGACAGGAACCATGAGCTTAGAAGTGGGTTAAATGTGCCAACTGAGTTTTCAGGGAGCTACCTCAATTCTTTTTGCTTTACTTACAGGCTGGATCCTGCCCTCATTCGCCCTGGCCGGGTAGATGTGAAGCAGTACGTGGGATATTGTTCACAGTGGCAACTTGGCCACATGTTCCAGAGGTTTTACCCTGACCAACCATCAGCTGTGGCTCAGCAGTTCGCTGAAAGTGCCCTCTCAGTCTCTGATAAAATCAGTGCTGCGCAAGTGCAGGGCCATTTTATGTTGCACAAGGCAGATCCAGGCGGTGCCTTGAAGAATGTGCAGACTCTTGGGTCTTAATGGTGTGCAAGGAAATGCCTTTCATTGGGGAAGGGAAGAAGAAGAAGATGATGCTTGCAGGAAATATTAATGGTGAAGATGATGCTGTTTGTATATCTACCTCAGTGAGGTCTTCTTTTTGTATGGATAAATAAAGAGTAAATCAAAATTTGCTCCTTTTACAAAATAAAACCCCCAAAACACAGGAACCACATAATCCAGATATGCAGGTGTGGGTGCAGATGTGAGACCAGCAAAGTCCATAACACCATTCTTCTCCATACTAGTATCTACCTGTTTATACTGCCAAGAGATGGACTGGTTTAGTTACATCCCTGGCTTGTGAAAATGTCTTGCAAGCAGTGGGAGCAGGAACCACTTGCTTATAATAAGACATTGGGGTTGCAGAGTGGTGACCTTGCAGTTGAGGAGGGGTAGCTGAACAGAACAGATGTACTGTACTTATATCTTGCCTGTTGGGATCTATTCTAACCCATAAGTAGTCTTACAGCACAATCCTATACATGTCTACTCAGAATCGATTCCCATTCTAATCAGTGAGACCTTCTAGGAAAGTGGATTGGTTTGGGCTCACACTCAATTGCTTCGTCCTTCAGAAGATTCAAGCTGCCGCCGCCTCCCATTTAGCATCTTTAGAAGACCAGAAATGAATTGCATTCATGTAAGTGTTTTTTAACATTAAAAACCCTAATCTTGTTACGTAGTCCTGACAACATGACAACACTAGCAGTTGTAGTTTGTGAGAATTGTTTGTTCAGGATCTTTAATAATCCTTCCATGGAACGATGAGTTTCTTGGCAAAAAAAGCCAAGATTATGAGCACAGTCCTACCCATGTATACTCAAAAGAAAGCTGAGCAGTCAGTCCTGGAGGGTGAGGCTCCCACTCCTTCCAAGAGTAACTGCTCAGCCCCCCTCTAGCTATGCCACCCAGTGGGAGGGCTATAGGCACCAGAGCTGGAATCATCTAAGGCTTGGCTCAGGCTGGAGGGGGTGAGGAGGCTTCCCCAACTGGGCAGGGTGACCAGATGTCATAACCAAAAAGGAGGACAAGGTCCCCAAAATGTAGGACACCCAAGAAAAATGTAGGACATGACTAAATAAAAGCTTTGTTTATACAGTATATAAAATATAGCTGGGTGTGTGTGTATATGGACTACTTAAGACTGTGCCCAACGCCTCAGAAGTCTTAAGACCGTTGGAGTGTCTCATGATGCTCTATATGCTTTGATAAGTAACCTGGGTGCAGACCCAGCCCAAGGGTGTTTTAGGGCCAGATCCATTTTACTTCCTTCCTGGTGCATTTACCATGTGCTGCTTTACCCATTGGCATCTTTTGACAGATGAACACCCATGTATTTGCTTTAATATATTGTCCGTTGAAACGCTTTTTAATTGCCCCTTTGTGCTTCTCCTCTTGCTGTTCTGGTTAATTCATTCAAGCATTGCATCAGCCCCTTGTGTTATGAGTGTACTAGATATCCTGAATCTCTAGAAACTCATAGTGACCTCTTCCATCTTGGATTTCTGTGAATGGTTTCAAAGCTGATTCTGCCTTCCTTCTACAGATCATACAGAAATACGAAATAAGACCTGATCCGCTAGGACAGCGTTTCTCAAAGTGGGGGTCGCCTGGAGCTTTCCTGGGGGTCGCCTAAAGACTCCTGGTGCAGGGGGCCAGGTGGGAAGACCTGGCAGAAACACTGGAGCCGCTGTGGCTGGAAGAAGCAGTTGAGATGCAGCTCAGAAAGAGCCTCTGAGCAGCTGTGAGACACTGTGGAGCCTTGGGGACAGGGAAGATTGCAGCCTTAGAGCTCAGTTCTATGCATGTCTACTCAGAAGTCAGTCCCATGATAGTTAATGGGACTTACTCCCAGGAAACAGTGGCTGGCTCTGCTGCCTGAGATCCCAATCCTATGGAGATCTCCTCTCACCCAGGTACTTATCTTCCCATTCCTCCCTCCCTCCCTCCCTCCCTCCCTCCCTTTCTTTCTTTCTTTCTTTCTTTCTTTCTTTCTTTCTTTCTTTCTTTCTTTCTTTCTTTCTTTCTTTCTCAGTTACCCCCTCTTAGCTATGCCACATCTATCTATCTATCTATCTATCTATCTATCTATCTATCTATCTATCTATCTATCTATCTATCTATCTATCTATCATTACATATTGTTTTTATGATTAATCACTATGCTTTAATTATGTTCAATTTGTAACAATGAAAATACACCCTGCATATCAGATATTTGCATAACATATTCATAACAGTAGCAAAATTACAGTTATGAAGTAGCAACGAAAATAATTTTATGGTTGGGGGTCCCCACAACATGAGGAACTGTATTAAGGGGCCACGGCATTAGGAAGTTTGAGAACCACTGCTCTAGGAGAAGTGAAACCCTTGACACATCGTCCTGGTGCCCGATAGACCCATCAACCTACAGTTCCTGCTCAGGATGTTGCCAGATTCCATTTGATTTGGACCAGAACTCTCCGGCAAAAGCATTTTCAGGATGGTGGTTTTTCTTTTGCCATATCCGTCATCGGATTCTGGCGGTCTTGTTGGCGATCCTATTTCTATAAATAGCCGCACGAAAAAGTGCTGCTGAGTTTTGTCCAAACCAGTCCCTTAAATTTTGAAGCCATGTTCTTCTTCTGCCTGGACTTTGCCTTCAATCTTTCCCTGGTGGATTAAATGGAGTATGCTGTATTTTTCTGGATATCGCATCACATGGTCATGTCCTATCTTTCATGTAAATTAAAACCAAGGTACATGATCTTTTCCGCTTTTTCTAATGGTATTCCTTCCAAATTTATTGGTGGTAAATTATTGGGTTGTTTGTTGTCAACCATGACTTTGGTTTTTGAGGTGTTAAGCTTCAAGCCATATTTTTCAGAAATAGGATGATATGATGAATAGCTCCTCTGTTGAGGAGCTGAAGGTCTTCATGCTTACTGGCCAGCAGAACTGTATCATCAGCATATCTTAAATTGTTAATCTGAACACCATTTACTTTGATGCCATCAAAGGATAGTACTAAAGACCAAATAATTAACATTTCAGAAAGTAAAGTCATTGGCCCAGTTGTATTCCACCAGAATAATAATGTGATCCCATAATGGGTAGCTGAACCACTCAAGTCCCTATTTCACAACTTGTATTCTGTATATGGTAAACTTGGATCTAAGATTGAGGAGAACAGAAACAACTTTACAAGGCTGACCCAGTTTCAAATATATAGTATTGATGGCATGCAGTGGTGATTCTGGCCCATATTATACCTGGGAGAAAAAACCTGGCTTTTTGGCCTTGTAATGGGGATATGCACCACACCCTAAAGTTGGTCACAACTCACAACTAGCAGGGCGTGGGACATCTTTACCTTTCAAAATGTCCACGATCACCAGGGCTATATAAGTAGCCATGAGTGATTTCGTATATGGTGATATGAGAGAAGTTGGAGTGGGTTTGTCACACTTATAGCAAAATCTAGAGTAACGACGGGGAGTTCTTACTCCGGTGTAAGAACAACTTACTCTGGATTGCAATGTGAATTTCCCATAGGTTTTCACTAGGTGGTGCCATAACTACGGGTGCAGGTAATGTCTCTTATGTACTCCCGTAGTTACTCTGGATTGTAGGGCTAGTCAATGTTTGTAACTGATACACTAACAGGTAGCTCTGCCTGATATGCAATACTGTTACCCCAAACCTGCTTACATGGAACCAATGAGTGGGCAGAAGAGATGCTTTTTTCTTCTTATAAGGCTTAAAAATGCTCAACAAAGATCAACTTTGCATTTGAGTATTGCTCAACATTCAAGTTGTTGTGCTCAAGTTAGCAAACCAGAATTGGGTAAAGTCAAGTGTTTGACTTCTTAAAATATGTGTTTAAGAATAGATTTTACTAATGCTCTTAAATTTTTGAATCATGGCCTGCTCTGATTCATTGAGCTCTCAGGACTTCGGTGAGCCTGGTCACATTGGTTCCTTGCTTCCACAACTGAAGGTGGATCTTCCACACACCTGTCATTTTTATTTTTAATTGATGAGAAAAGGTGGGGGTTGGAGAAGAGAGCACCAAAGGGAGAAAAGTGAATGTGTAGGATTAACAATTAAAGGTGCGTTGGCATGTTGCAGTGGGTATGGATTAAGCCTCCAGTTCACATGTTGTCCATGAGATCCATCTTTGAATCATGATCAGAAGAAAGAATCATGAAGCATTGCTGGCTCTCTTGCAACCATGACTCCTAAAGCACAACATTCTCCAGCCTCACAGAGTAAAGGCCTCACCAAAACCCCATCAACTCCCCACTATTTTCTTTGTCCTATGCAAAATTGCTTTGACCGCAGTTTTGTTTCTTCTCAATTTGTGAATCCAGTACTGTGGTGGTGGTGGTGGAAGTGATCAGTGATGGGCTTCAAAGAAATTAAGAACCGGTTCTCTGTCCATCTGGCAGCCACTTTTAAATGGCTATTTTTAAACTTTATATGTACTATCTCTTGTTAAGAACCGATTCTATAGAGTAGGTGTGAACCTGCTGGTGCCCACCACTGGAAGTGATGTGTGCCCCCTTTCCAGCCTATAACTAGCCTTCATGATGTCTCTATTGCCCCAGCAACAAGGAAACCTATCTTGGAAAAGAAATAAAAAGTTGCAGGACTTGTGTGGGGTCCATTTGTTGACTAGAGTGTTAGACTATTGGGTAGCAATGTGCCCATTGTCTAGGTGACCTTGGCATGGGGCTCACTGGCTATGAATAGAGAATGTAGCCTCTCCCCAGGAAGAGGGGCTGAACAGTGGAAGGATGGGGACACTGGACAAATGCCGAGCATTTGCATTGAGCCAACGGCTTATGAGATCAGCTGCAAAGCTTAATTTTTTTCCATAATGCAGAACTAAACCCCAGCTCCAGTGCTGGTATATCCATTGCCATTAGTACTAATGATTCCACCCAAACCATGGTGCAGCAGAATGTGAGTAATACTGCTTAGTTTGAAAAATAAATAAATAAAATGGACTAGAGAAC
Organism: Cryptoblepharus egeriae; assembly: GCA_030015325.1. NCBI lineage: Eukaryota > Metazoa > Chordata > Lepidosauria > Squamata > Scincidae > Cryptoblepharus > Cryptoblepharus egeriae. Next base: position 59,944,170 of record JAREYC010000001.1, on the reverse strand, counting down.
CCATAGTGTTCCCTTCATACAAAGTCCAGATACCTTTCTAGCCCAGATGAATCATAGAGAAAGTGGTGTGAATATGCACCAGAAGCCTTGACATGAATAGGTTCTAACAAGGTTTCTTTCTCTGGTTTCCTTGTCACAAGCAGGAAAGCTAACCTATGTTTGCTGTTACAATGCATGGAGTTTTATTTCACATCAAGATAATGCACAATGTTACTATGTATGCCCATATGAGTCACACAAATATCCATAATTAATACTCCTCATTGTTATTATTTTATTTATTGAATTTGTATTTTAACCCACCTTTCTTCCATCATGGAGCTCAAGGGGTTACATGCAGTTCCCAAGCAGTTACCCATTCAAGCACTAACCCTATCTAGATCTGCTTAGTTTCAGCAAGGTGGCTGTATCATGTCCTATTTAAACATGTTTCTATCAGCCAATAGATGAGTGATAATGCAAACTGGTCTTATACGCTAACTGCCAATTGTTATCTCACGTTATTAAAGGAATTCTGCCCAGCCTCACTAGCTACACTCCGTCTTTCCCTCGAAGCCAAACGTCTGAACAGCACATCGTAAGTTACTAGATAGCCATCGTTGTACATGTATAGCTTGTGATCATTGGGGTTATAGCCCACACTTTGGGGTGTTTCTGAGAGTTTATCAATTTCGAGGTCTAACTTGGCATCCTGATTGGTGTCGGTGTCATATGTGTAAAATATCTTCTCATGATGTCCATTCTTTCGTTTGAGGGCATACAGCTTCCCACAGATCATGAATGTGTTGGTTGTCTCACTCTTGAGCAGTGAAGTTTCCCATCTTTGGGTAATACTCAATGTTTCTGGATCTAACTTCGCAATTGTTATTTTCCCATTGCTCTTTGTTGTAGCATAAGTGACCCACAGACCTTTCTCATCTCCAGCAAAATCAAAGTCCTGCCAATTGACTCCAAGATAAGAAAACCAGTTGTTAAAAGCAGCATCCTCAACTTCCTTGCGCTTGATCTTGTGGGTTGAAATATCCAGTTTGCACAGGTTTCTGGTGTTGTAGCAGTTGTAATAGAGACTGCCATTGAACAGGATGGCACCACTTCCCTGTCCGCTGTCAGCATAGTTCCAGGTGAGGCCAACAAATTTAGAAAGGGTTTTTTCTACGTGGTTTTTGTATAACAGTAGATCACTGTATGAATTGTAGATGCGGTAGCTCTCCATTAAACGTTCATCTGTGTTCAGTGGAGCTAACCAATACATGTCTGGATTCTTGTTCCCAAAGGCAAAGTCCTTTCCCCAAGCACCGTATTTGTTATTGAATCCTTTCCAATTAACTTTCACTACAAATGGCTTGCTAAAGTTTACCAGTATCTTATTTCCACACTTACCTGCAAGGAAACAAAGAGCAGAATTATACATCTCTGGTTAAGATTATTTTCTGGGATGTGACCTGCCAGTTTAATTTCTGAAGGTTTATCTATAGTTACACCCTTATAGAAATGGGGGAAAACAAAGTCCTATACTAGTGGTTCCAAACTTTTTAGATGCTCTAGGGGCTGATGCCTGATGTATAAAGGTCAAGGGGTGCAGCTATAATGGTGATTGGGCAGCAGTGCCATATAGCCTCAGTTTCACAATCCAACTACAATTGGGCTATGACCCACTGGTGAGCCCGGGAACAACAGTTTGGGAACCTCTGCCCAATACAGATAAGAAATTCCTTTCCTCCTAGTATCTTTTCATCCATACAAACTAGATACCGGGTTGGTGAGAAGAATGAATGAACAGTGACGTCAAGACCAAACTTGACTTGAAGCTGGTAGTATAGGATTGCATACTGTTCTCTTAATATTTTTCACAAATTAGGGCCACATGGATCCTGAACCAGAGTGGGACTGTAGGACAGATCTTTTTTAAAAAAGCATTCTTCCCATACCACTTTCCCATTGAAAACTGGGAAACCTAATTGGGTGAGGTTTGTTAGGCACATTATCACCAGTAGCAAGCCTGGAAAATTGTGGTCAAATCTATGTGGAGCCTCCAGTTCAATCCCCCTCAGCACATTGCCTAACGGCACTTACCAAACTCAGGAGTCAGAATGGTTGAAGCTGGCAAGCCAAAGTTGGGATTAACAGCATTTTCTTCACAATCAGCCAGTTGTTTCCGAAGAATAGCCATTTCTCTACGTACTAGCAACACATTGTTCTGGTCAAAACTTTCCAGCTGCCATACTATACTGGAGACATTATTTACCTGAAATAATGGCATATATTTTATAAAAGAGTCCTAAGTCTTTTGAATTGTTACATATCTTTTCATATGAATTGGAGGAACAATGGCTTTTTATATACTTTTTTCTCTGTAGCCAGAGAGAACATTGGAAGAACTGAATTGGGAATACTTCTAAGGGGGAAACATTCAAACTTGTTACCCTGCACTTGCAGTTGAAAGTTAAAAAAAAAAAGCAGGCCTCCGTCAGTCTTGAAAGACTATGGTATCGTGCTTGGCGCTGCATACACTGCATGTGAAGCACGAAAGCCTGGGTTGGATTGTTATGGAGGATAGGCTGTTACCCAAACAGTAAATCCCCCCTCTCCACGCCACTGAATTAGTCCAATGGAAAGGCAGAGCCAATACGATTGGATCCAGCTGGCGTCGCAGAGCTGAGCTAAGGACAGGAGCTCACCCTGTCTTGTGGGGCCGACCCAGAAATCGAACCCTGGCCTGCTGGTTAACAGGCACAGTGTCTTTACCGCTTGCGCCACCCACAGCCCATAGTTGAAAGTAGTAGAATACAAAATCACATGAACCATGTGCTTTTTGCAGATTGACATTCTCATCCCAGCGTTCATGGTAAAGACCATCCATACCGAACAACTATCTCAGACCCTTCCCCCCTCAAAAGCCCAATGTTCCTTGGCTTACTCTGTGAAGACTTGTTAGATGTCTTACAGCACAATCCAGAGTAACTACGGGAGCTCTTAAGAGACATTTACGTCAATGTAGTTATGGCACCACCTAGTGGAAACCTATGGGAAATTCATAGAGCAATCCAGAGTAAATTTTTCTTACGTTGATGTAAGAGCTCCTGTAGTTACTGTGCTGCCAGTCTGTGAAGACTAAGTAAGCTGTTCTGAGTGAAAGTCAAAATGTTTTGTTTACAGTCTTTTCTAGTAAATGGCACATGTATGAAATTTCAGCACTTTCTATGTTGTGAAATTTATTTACAGGTTAATAATTCCATTAAAGATATTAATCTGTAGCATTTAGAAACTTAAAAGTCAAATGTATTTCATCATAAAATATAATAGACTACAGTCCACTGTTGTTTCCTCAAAAAAATTTATACAGTGGTACCCCATTTAATAAGTGCCTCGCTTAACAAGTGAACCACATAACAAGCAAAAATGTCTCTAGAATTCTGCCTCACATAACAAGTGTTGCTTCACTTAACAAGCACACTCGGCAGTTGGGGCAGATGCGCTGGCCGGCAGCTCTTTTTAAAAGCGTCAGGGCTGCCTAGCGTGCCTGCCCATAGCGAAAGCAACAGCTCTGCGCTGTTCCTCCTGTGGCCGGGCTTCTGCTGGGCAGAGGAAGAGAAGAGCAGTGGAGAAGAGGAAAGCAGCTCAGGGCTAGCCAGAAGGGAGCAGGGGGGAGAGAGGCTCAGGATGGAGAGAAGGAGAAAGTGGGGAGACACTTTGAAAGTGTCTTGGATGACAGAAGAAAGTGTTGATTGCAGCCTCCTAACCATGTCTACCCAGAAGTTGTGGGTTCTACCCATTGTGTTAAATGGGTCCTACTCCCAGGAAACTGTCTTTAGGACACTTGTCTACCCATTGTGTCTACAATGTGTCTACCCATTGTGTCTACAATGTCTACCCATTGTGTTAAATGGGTCCTACTCCCAGGAAAGTGTCTTTAGGATTGCAGCCTAAGTAGATTTCATAGGATCATGCACACTGAATGCATGTTTTGAATTCAATTCCAGTGTATTGGCATCATTTTTACATTCAATTAATATTTTTATATGAATATTTTTTGGATTGTGAAACCAAACGTCTGAGTTTCCATTATTTCCTATGTGAAAATATACTTCACATAAAGAGTGTTTCACATAACAAGCATGCTTCTGGGACAAATTAAACTTGTTATGTGAGGCACCACTGTACTGAAATATCTCATAATGTGTTACGGGACTTTGCTTTTTTTGTCCTTAAGTGACAGAGAACCAAATTACATCTATCTGACATAATTTACCTGGAAATTCTGTTTTTATTCCTCAAGCAAAGACACATTCCCAGCTACTACTGTATTAGAAATTAAAAGTTTACTCATTCAGCAGCATGAGGGAGCAATAGTTTTGCTTGTCCTGGCTGGAATGCTACCTCCATAAGACGCATCTCCAATAAGAAGAATTTAAACTCTTGAGTTTTATTTCGCACACATCAGCTATATTCAGACATTTTTAATCTTCAGGAAAAGCTTAGTAGTAGATCATATGCAAAAGGTCCAGTCTCTGAGATCGCTATCTAATTCTAAAGGATACCTCTTGGAGATGGCAAGGTTGGAAACAATCTTGTTCTGAGATCCTGCAGAGGAGACAACGGTGGGCTAGATGGACAAATGCAGGTTAGAATTTTGCAGTGTTCGCTGGGGATCTGTTTTGTGGGATACCAAAACTCATGGATAATTACCAAGCAAATTATAATGCATTGGTTCCAAAAATGTGGGTTGGGATCCACTACAGGTTTGCTACCTAATTTTTGGTGGGTTTCCAAAGGGTGATAGAAAGATCACAGTGCAATCCTAATTCCTTTTTAGGCTGGCACAAGTCCCATGCTGGCCTGGGGGTATCACAAAAGTACTGTAAGGCATTTCTGTCCCACTCCTGGGGGTTAGGCTAGCATGCACAGACATGCACCGGCCTTTCCATGCCACTGTGGGAACAGGGAGATGGGTGAGTTGTGCTGCCTAAATTGGTTACAGTTGCACCCGTAAGCTGCAATCCTATCCATTCTTTCCTGGGACTAAGACTGCAATTCTAACCTTCATGTAGGAGAGCATAAGCCCCTAAATAAATCCTGTGCTTCTCTGGGAGTGTCACAAAAGTGCCTTAAGACACTTCTGTGCCACTCCTGGGGGGAGGGCCATTAGGCCAGTGCACAGACATGCACTTGCCTTTCTACATCACTACGGGAATGGAAAGACCAATGAGTTGTGACAGTATAGGTGAGGATTCCACCCAAAGTCTCATTGAACACAATGGGATTTACATCTGAGTAGTCCCATGCCTAGGATTGGGTTTTCAGATAACCAATTGCCCCAAGCCCTGATGCTATTGAAATATGAGATACTGTAGCAGCTAATTAATTACCTTGCAAATAGCTCAGCTCCTGCAGTTTTCAAGATAGCTGCTAACTGCTCTGTGAAGAGCTGAGCTCCTGCAATTTGATAGCATATGTAAATATATATATAGAGAGAGTTTGAAGGTCTTTTTCATGGTTATTATAATAAATCTCCTTTTTCAAAGTCTGGGGGTGCAATCCTAACCAGTTTTCCAGCATAGGGTTGCCATATGTCCCTGAAAACAGGGACAATCCCAATTTTGGGGGATTGTGTTCACACACTGGCAAATGGGACAGAGGGTCCTGTCCCAATTTTGTGGATGAGAATTCTGGCAACCCTACTCGGTGACTGCCCCCAACTCTAGGTTGCAAAACATGCCCCAGTGGCACTACTATGCCAGTGTCAAAAAGTTGGTTAAGAATGCATCATGGTAAACCTGGTGCATCTTGATAGAGTGTTGTTGTTTTTTAAGAAGTGGGTCTTGATTCTAAAAAGTTTGGGAACCACTGCAATAAGGCATCCAGACATGATTAGAACCTCATTCTGGTCCTGTAGGGAGGGAGCTATTCTGAAGCCTTTGAAGGCCATGCATGCCCTAAAAGTACCTGGGGGGGGGGGCTTTCTGAAGGCCATAGAGGCCACACAGGCAGGCTTCTCTGCAGGCTTAAGAAAGCTTCTGGATATGACTCTGGCAGCTCAGATCTGAATTTTTCACACTAGGTTCAAAACCCATGTGTGTTAAATCCTTGGGTCCTGAATCTGCAGATTAGGAAGTTAGACCTGCAGTATGTCTCAAAATAGCTGCATGTATACTGATAACTGAAGCAAATCTCAGCTTTCTAGGTAATCTGAATGTAGTACATTAATTATTTGGAAGTATACTTTGAAATTGCTATTGAGAGGGACAGGTGTAGAAAGTATTGTCTAGTGATCATTATCATGGCATTCTGCCATGCAATATTTTGCAAGTCTTCCCAGAAAAAAGCCTCTTTCAATTAAATAGGATTAACTCCAAGAAAAGTGGGTACCGTATAGAATTGCTGCCCTGATCTATCTGTGTTCCAAGTTTTGACTTACTATTTAAGAATTAAGAATTTTAATTCAGACATCCCCCACTAATTGGATGGGTTAGGGGGACAGTGGTGGGCTCCAGCAGGTTCGTACCTACTCTGTAGAACTGGTTGTTAATGAGAGATAGGAAATATAAAGTTCAAAAATAGCCATTTAAAAGTGGCTGCCAGATGGGCATAGAACCGGTTGTTAATTTCTTTGAATTCCATCACTGGTTAGGGACCAGAGCACCATCCAAAAGTGAACGTGTCCTTTTATCCGGTAATCAAGGTAACTTGCACCATGCTTGGATCTGTGGATCTGGCTCAAGGTGGACCTGTGTTGAGTCAGACTTGACCCCATCAGAACCCTTTGAAAGTGATCAGAGGTATGCTCCACTTGTCTCCAAAGGGCAATCTGAAGCTCACTGAGGCTGCACATGTGCGTCCACTGTATGACTGTTATGGCCCCCCAAATGGGCCCTCTGGAAATCAGAAGTAGGTTTTGTTCCCCATTTTTGGCCATTCTGAAGCCCACAGCAGCTTTGGTGGACACACACAGCCTCTGTGGACTTCTGAAAACCTTCCAGAGATGACCAGTGCACAGCTCTGGTTGTCTTGGGAGGTTTAAAAGGTCCAAAATTTTGTTATACATGGTTTTCGGTATCCTTGGGATGGGGAGGGGTCCAAGAAAGGAAAGGATACCTTCACAGATACTGAGGTGCACCTGTACTGTTGGAAAGGAAGTATTGCTGCCTTGAGGGCACTAGGATGCAGTGAATTGTCCAGCATTGTTCAACGCTTTTCCTCACTGACCTTCTCTCTCTCTCTTTCTCTCTCTCTGAGCCTAGTCTTGCTCTTTCCCTTTGATGCCAATTCATGGGCATTAAAATAGGCTCATCAAAATAGGGTGCAATTGCAGATATCTCCTCTGGGTAAGGGAACAATAATTTTCTTTCCTGGAGGTGGGGAGTGTTTTAAGTCATGGTGCATCAGAGAGGGTCTGTTCAGACACATGCTTAAGTAGGTAGCTGGTGCAGGTTAAGCAGGTTAAGTAGGTAGCTGGTGCAGCTGGTGCTGGTGCTGGTGCATGCTTAAGTAGGTAGCCTACTTAAGCATAGACCTGCACCACAAGATTGGTTCCAGGAAAGGTGTTAAGATTGTGGAGATGCTGCTGCCTCTCAACCTACTTCCTTTCTGAATCCAGTCTTCCCACACCTGCCCCCCTCTCCATGTAGTTTCATCCTTCTCCAGTTTCCTCCCACCCAGTCTTACCTGGATTGATAGGCAGTTCTTCATCCACTGGCACCAGCAGGAAGGCGCCAGCTTTTCCACCAGTGCCACTGGCTGAGTAGCACACTGCTGGACACCTTTTACCCCTGGAACTGACTGCAGCTAGCACCAGCAAAAGAGGCACTGTGACAACAGCCAAAACAGATAGGAGTGGACCTGTCTCATCTTCCAACATGCAAGATTTCTCTTCATCAGCTATGGCCATCTGCATGGAGTTCACAATGCCATGCTGAGTCTCATAATTAGGTAAAGATCTTTAGAATTTCCTGGGCCAAGTTTATGACTTGTTCTATTAACAGAGATGCACATGTTTTGTGAACTGTATATAAACTATTTTCATTGAATCTGCTCCCATTTTATTGTTAGCAGTAAACTAGACAAAACTGGTGGAAAGGAATCACAACAAGGGTCTCCTGCTACATGACTGCTTCTTTTATACTTCTTTTCCCAATACGTTCAATATGGGAAGTCAAGGATGTACACAGGAACTGTGCTCTCTGCTTGGGTCCAGACTAGTTGTATTGCCATTTAGGGTTTACCAAAGCAGAACCATTACTTTTTCCATCAGCCTGAGCATTCTTAACTCACCTTATTAAGGATACCTTCAACCTTTGTGTCAGTTCCATTCAACTCATTAATCATAACTCCAACTGTTTCCATCAGATTTTCAATCATTTCTTTAGTGGTTGTGTAATCTGTTTGATCTTTGATGCCATTCATCTCCAAATCCCGTACTTTCTGAGTCACATTTCTCAAGGTTTCATTGTATTTTTCAATTTCCTTGTTAATTTTTGCAATCTAAGTAAGACACAAGAGCAGTAGGCATACATCACAGGATTTAAAAAAAAAACTTTCCAAAATTATGAACAGTCTTTCCATACCTATTTCCTACTGCATCACATTGACAGCCGGTGGGGTACATTTGATAGTGGAGCCCTCTGTTCAAGACCCTACTCAGCTACAAAGCTCCCTGGGGTGACTAACCAGATACTGTGTTCCAATATCTCAGAAATCTGCACATTGGGAACAAAAGGTGAAATATCATGTTCCATACTGGCTGGAGAGCCAGGATGGTGTCATGGTTAGGGAGCTGGATTGAAACCTGGAAAATCTATATTCAAATCCCTCCTTGGCCATGAAGCTTCCTGGGTGACCTTGGGTCAGTCGCTCACTGTCAGCCTCCTCTACCTAACAGGGTTGTTGTGAGGACAGCAGGAAGGGAGGAACTAAAGCTTTGGCTGTATAAATTCCATAAATGAATAATGGTAGCTTCAGTAGGCCCAGTGTGAACCATTACTCAGTAGCATTACTGAGTAATAGTTAGCATTACTCCATTCACATCTGGTTTGGACAAAACTCAGCAACACTCTTTTGTGCGGCTGTTGATAAAAATAGAATTGCCAATATCATTGCCAACGTCAGGTGATGGATATGGCATAAGAAGAAGTAGTTTACATCTGCAATCTCAGGCAATTTAACATGCAGTTGACATGCAGTTAAATATGCAAGATGCAGTTAATATGCAGTTAAACATGCAGTTAAATATGCAAGAAATCAACACTTATAAATCAAAGAGGACAACAGGAAAAAATTAGACTGCAACAGTTTAGGAATAATGTCTGGATAGTGAATGAATTGTGGCAACAGAAGAAAAATGCTAGTGGGGACGCACTATTGTATATCTAATCACAAGTAATTCTCTGTTTTAACTTTCTGCTCAGTCAAGATTTTCCAGTAACCACAGCAGGGAAAGACAAGTGAATCTCTGATTCTATGGCATATTAGCTGTGGTAGTTCTCCCCCCTCCACCTCCAGCGGCAGAAAAAAATCCTCATATTTCCATTAGTAGTAATGTTGATTGTACTGATACAATTGATACCTATTATAGTAATATAATTCATAATATCTAGTGATATAATAATTGTGTTTGACCAATAAGTACCAACTTTTGTAACAATTTTCAAACAATATTTTCTTTTTCCCAATTCTCCCACTGGAACAATTAGGTATTGCAGTATACCCAATGTAGATATACTGCTATGGGGAATAAGATATATTTATATCTGTTTATGTTATATATAAGATATGTGTTTTGGAAGAGGGAATGAGATATATATGTTCTCAACACGGGACCTTACAGGCAGTGCCTTGAACATCCGGTTATGTGAGTGGAGGGAGATTTTAACATGCTCTTAGATATCTGTATGGCCATCATCACTATACACCTATGCAACATGCCTTAAGTTGAAATAGGCAAAATTAGGCAACAGTTAAACCCCAAGGTCAATCTTTTTAAGGCACCTTTGCCTGGGTTGTCTATGCCAAGGAATGGCTACTTACCTTTGTGATCTCTTGATCAATAACATAGGTTAGGTTGGTGTGGGAATTTTGTAGGACATCAATCATATGAGTTGGGAAAACATCATCAGGGAGCTCAATACTGCAGATACAGTCGTCTTCCTTTCCTGCTCTTGGGAAGGGTGCATTACCAAAGACTATATGATCAGCAGAAACCTAGGAGGATGAATACAGAAATGCAAACAGAATTCAGAGATAGGACGCTGAATAGTTCAATGGTTCTCAAAGTGAGGTTTGGGACTTCTTTGAGTGACTTCATTTCAGGAGAGTCACAAAAAGCTGGGTATCACCCCCTTGGAATTTGGAACTGGGTGTTGCCATCTTGAAAAGGGGCACTCAAGCTGCAATCCATACTTTCTTGGGAGTAAGTCTCATTACACCTCCCCAAGAGGGATGTCGTCAATCAGAAAGTGATGTTATGGCCAGAAGTGACATCAAGCAGGAAGCAACATCACTGAGATGCTGGAGCTCCTCCATGTCCACTCAGGAGTAAGTCTCATTACAATGAGATTGACTTTCTGATTGACGACATCCCTCTTGGGGAGGTGTCCCGAAATTGATTATCATTCTCAGAAGGAGGTCCCAAGCTGAAATGCTTGAGAATCACTGACTTAGTTTATACTTTCTAACATTCTTACTATCAACTTTTACATATTCTTCTTAGAACTAGTAAAATCAAGATGGACTACTCTGACAGCTGTTGAGAGAGTGTCTATAACATGAACAACACAACCCTAACTCTGTGCTGGTGTAGTTGGCCTATGCCAGTGATGCTCAAAGTGGGAGTCACAACATGCCAGGCACTGCCATCTTGGTGGCATCTTGGCAGCCCCCCATGACCATTGAGATTTCCCCCAAGTTTGCAGTGCATGCAATCTCAGGGCAACCGCTGCAGTCACAAGACTGCACCTGTCCCTTCCCTACCATCCGGAGGAGAAAGCCCATTCCCCCTGCTTATTGCAGTAGCACTCTGTGTGAGGACTTGCCCCACAGGTGCTGGCAGGTAGGGGGTTAAAGGTACAGGCACTCTATCCTCCGTTCTTTATGGTCACCATACTTGTGTCTGAACAAAGTATCTGGATCTAATCAAGGTTTTGAAGTTGTAAATGATGAAATAGTTTCCAAAGTGGTTTCCGAACATTATTTTTACTCATTTGGATGCTTCAGGAGCCTTTAGAGGAGTCTACAGGAGTCCCTGCACCACTTGGAGCCTGGTGGTCACTTCTGTAAGTTAATCCCCTGTTCTGACTCTGGGCACAGTGTGATCCTGGAGATTGCATTATCTTGCCCCTATAAAAACTTAAGGGGTTCTCATATCCTTCATATTTGGGAACCATTGTTCTAGTAGTTAATAATACTTAGTATCTGTATAGCACATTAAAGAAAAAAAATTCAAAAGTTCCATTGGGGCAATGCAAGTCCATTTTGCCAGCCATATGTCATCACAAAAGTGCTGTGAAACACTTTTGTGCCAACTTTAGAGTTGGCGCAAGGACATGTGCCGAGCTCCCTGTGCCACCATGGGCCCCAGGAAGGGATGAGTAAGCACTGGCTGTGCTTGGCCAGTGCAGAGTTCAGGCAGCATGGAAAGTATGTGGAGAAAGTGGGAAGGAGCCATTCAGAGACAAGGGGAAGACAAGCAGTAAGTGTTCCCAGGGTGGACAGGGAACATCAGCACCTTATGCAGGATCCTAGTCCCATTCCTGGGCAGCCTCATCCAGCCCTGAGCTGCTTGGATTCGCACCACAGTTTGAGGTGGTGCAGATCGGAGTAGCCCAATTGTTGATGCTGCAGTACTGATCAAGGTAAGGGGAAAAGTTTCCTCTTGCCTTGGGCTGGGGCAGCGGCAGCCCAAACTTGTGCTAGATACAGTACAGGTACACCAGCTTGCCTCTTCCAGGACAAGTTAGAATTGCACTGCATGTGAATGATCATGATGCAGTCTTTAGAGCAGGTGAGGAAATGTTTTTATATTTCCAGCAGGGAAACTCAGGCTGGAGAGGTGTGCATGCCTTATCCGTGTGCCTTTTCAATATGCCAATCAAAAAGATCAGCATGAGACTTTATGTAACATCCATATTTACGTGAAATCAGTGAGATAGCTACTTGTAGCTTTCCAGTTGGCCTAGAGATATTTGAACTAGGCAAAGAAACTGTACCTTTAATGGCTGCAATGATCAAATGAACACCCATTTTTCCAGGATGGAGTAGTAACACTGAGGAAAACTTTGCCAGTTGGTTTCTCTTTCTAGTGTTGTTGATGAAGCGGCACACTTTTTGTCCATTAAGATGTTACAGATTTAGAGCACAATCCTATCCCTGTTTACGCAGATGTCAGCCCCATTATAGTCAATAGGGCTTACTCCTAAGTAAGTGAGATTAGGATTGCAGTCTGGTTTTGGAGTTATCAATATTAGGCCAGCTGATTTCTTACATACATGCAGATATTTCATCAACTACTGTAGCTGGTAACAGAAAATGATGCTCAGGGTTTGCATCCAAGCAATGCTTGGCTTGGGACAGAAGAAGCTTTCTGAATGAAAACGCCGTAAGAGGTGCTCAGGACAACTTCCTTAGCAGATGGAGTAGGGCCTAAGTTTTTTCCTCCCTGTCCAAAAGACCACATATTACATATGATGGGAAATTCTGTAAAAGTTTCAGAGGGGGGGATTAGATCTGGTACAAGCTGCTTAGAACACACATGCAGAAGTATGCTCCTTAAACCCATTCAGTAATTAAACCAGTATATTTGTAAATTTTACAAATATACATTACAAATGAACGTTACAAAGAGCCTACTCACCTCCATTGGTTTTGATTCTAAAAGCAGCCTGAATCTGTGGGTAGTTATTGTACGTCAGGTACCCTATACACCCAGTACTTGAACTACAGAGTGAAAAATCCAAGGAAACATACATCCTGGTTGAACTAGGGCAGTTACAGATGTGGTAGTATGAGACTGTCACTGGTTTTCTGCTTGCAGCAACATGCAGAATTACAATAGGGTCTGCTTTGGGGACACAGTGGACTGAGGCTCCCTCCTTTCCTTATTTTTTTTAAGTCAGTTGAAAATGAGCCTATGCCTCCCAAAAAGAGAAACAGTAGCACTATCATTCACATCTGCTGCACCACTGCTCTTAAATACGTCCGTCCCCCGTTAATAAATGTGATGACTTAACCATGGATAAATGACAACATGTCAATAAGATGTTAATGGCATGTGAACAATGAGTGAAAATTCCATACTAACTATCCTCTGAGGAAGTGCCCCATTGGCTTTTTTAAACTCCCATCTTTCTCACCAGCCTACATCTGCTTAACTGCTTACATCTGCTTAACTGGTGTCAGCAGGTGCTTCCTTAGGGAAATTGCAGTTACCTAGAAATCTGATCCATATCAGGTTTTTCCATGCATGTTTTTCATATTAAAAACAAATAGGGTCAATTACATGTCTGACATATACTATGCCCAACTCATAGCACAATCCTAACCCACGGTTAAGACAGCACAAATAATTGCTGGCCTTGGAGTGTTGCAAAAGTGCTGTAAGGCACTTCTATGCAACTCCTAGTGGAGTTAGGCCAGTGCATGCCTCTGCAGGAATGGAAGATGGGTGAACTGTGCTAGCCTAAATTGGTTAGGATTGTTCCCTCACTCTTTAACTTACCAAGAACATTCTCACATAATTCCATAATTTGCATTCTCATTTTTGTATTAACACATGACCACCAGGCATGGTAAGCTAGAAACAGAAGAATCCTGCTGGATCAGGCCAAGGGCCCATCTAGTCCTGAGACTCCTGAGACTTACACTGGCCAACCAGATGCCTCAAGGAGCAACCGACAACATTAAACCTGTATCTTGTTGCCACTTAATTTCATTGGGCATTCAGATAGGCTACCTCTAAAGCCTAGAGGTTGAATACAGTCACTATGACTGTGTTTTCTCCTTCTTTTGCCTACAGATCTGCCATCCTTTCTTTGCTCACATCTTTGAGGCTTTTGGTGGGGTTTTGGTACAGCTGCAAAAGGACATGCTTCCCAAAAAGGAATTGCAATCTCTGGGTGGCTGTATTCACACCAGATAAGTCAGTTGCTCATCTTTTCATGCATCTTAGTGCCAAAACAGGGTTAAGCAGAATGTGCAATCTGGGTCAGTTGTTTTTCCCTTTTTTTCTTAAAAGAAATGCGTGTGAGATGCAAAGTGGAGTCAAACTTCAGGTGAGTAGAATGACTCTTGCACTTTGCTCCCACTGCAGTTCCAGTCCTGATAATCCACCCATGCATTATTTACAGGCAGAAAAAAGCTTCCATTGGCTTATCTCATTTCTGCGAACCACCTGCAATTCCCTCTCTGGACAAAATACTCACCAAGGTGGTCAAAAAGTAGCAGAAGTACAGCAGATACATATTTGCTAATTGTCTGTGGGATTTGCTAAGTCAGCATGGGGCATTTGGTGATCCCTATTTATAAGAGGAAAGGCACTGGGGGAAGGAGCAGAATGATTCAGCATGGAATTTCCCAAAGATGGAACTGAACTGGATGTAACGAACTTTCCAAAATTACTGTTTGAAGAGCTGCGTGCCCATTTGAGGAGGCGTTGATTAAAACAAAACGATCAGATAACACAAGAAGGTTACAAAATGTCTTCTTGTGCTGTTTGCCTCTTTTGCCTGTAGTAGGATCTCATTGTGACTTAATAAAAAACATAACAGGACATTCAGGGTTATTTTTAAGTATTCACATTTACCCTGATCCTGGTCTCTTGTTAGGGCTGGAGGAACAAACCTGGGCTAGAAAAGAAATATGTACGCTTATCAACTTTGCATGCTTCTTGCGATCCAGGGGTTTTTGGAGTGCCTTGGACATATCACTCTGGATGCCAGAACGCTCTTATTGTTCTTTACTGGTCCAACAGAAAAGGAAGAGCGGTGTCTCTCATCTCTGGGTGAAGTTCACCCTTTCTTCTTCTCTGTTTTGAGGGATCCAGCAGAGAGACTTAAGAGGAGGCTCTTGGTTGAAAATGAAACCCTCAATAGGGTCTTCAAGGCCCCATGACACCTGATGGCTTACTTCTTTTTCTTCTTCTTGAAGTGCTTCAGCAGTCACATGGAAGGGGCAAGTTCCAGAGCCAGTACGCTTCTGCAGGTGGCAATGGTTGCTTGACATCTGATGACTTACTATGGTCCCAAGGTCCCTGACTGGAATGGACTATGGGTCTGTAGGAATTCTGCCTTTTCCGTGCCCTTGTGAATTGGAACTGAGCTGGCTACCTCCTCAGGTGCCTCAGGCCTCCTCCAAGGCCCCATGCAGCAGGTTTCCTTCCTCTTCCCAAGTTTCTTTTCAGTTCCTTCCCTCTCACCCAGCATGGTCATGGCCCTCCTTATCTCCTTCTATTCCCTCTCCCCCATGCCTAGATTTGGTCTACGCACTGGTCAATTGAACACAGAGACAACAAGTATGGAGGAGATGGGCCACTTTAATAAAGATTAATAATGTTATCAATAATTAATATTGATATCAATAATCGGCAGGCCTTGAACTTGAACTTGGGCTAAATCTAGACCCCAACGTCTGTCATGTGGTTACGGGGAAAAGAGCTGAAAGGATCTGTGGGCCCCCAGGCAAACCTGGGTCAGCGTGCACAAACTCAGGCCCTACCCCACTCATAGGGTTCCACCCCAACTATCCCTCCCCCAAAAGGGGGGACGTGGGTCTGGTCTAACTGAAGCCTTGTTTGCTGCCCCCATACGTGGTCTCGATCGGAGATGCCCCCAACCGGGAGAAGGGCTGCCTCAGTCAAGGCCGCACCGGCACCGCCTGCATCCCCTCACCATGTGACCCGGGTGGGCTATGTGGTCCCAATTGGGGACACCCCCGACTGGCAAAGGGGCTGCCTCAGCCGCGGCCGCAATGGTGCTGCCTGCAGCCCCTCACCACGTGACCCAGGTGAGCCACATGGTCCTGATCGACGATGCCCCTGATTAGGAGAGGGGCTGCATGCTGGGCCGGGCAAGGTGGGCTGGGCTGGGCAGGCAGGCCAGGAGGCACCAGGGCTGGGCAAGGAGGGGGTAAGAGGGAGTCAACAAGCAGGCTCGCTGTAGGGCCAGAAGGCCCAAAACCAGGGCGAGGCCTGTGGAAGGGAGGAGAAGCAAGCTGCAGGTCCCAAGGCCCCCCCGGCTCCCAATGGTCCCCCCACTGGCCCCTAAGAAGCCCAATGCCCTATGCTGGGGCGGGTAGTGGTGAAGTGAATCATGATGTGAAACCATATCTGGAGAGCAGATAGGCCAGTGGTGGGCAATGACCGGTTTGGGTCAGATCTCTTGAACCGGATGTTGAAATTTCCCCCCTGCTACTGATCCGGTAGCAAGGAGGAAGCCAGGAAACTAGCCATACCGGTTCCCATCAGGCCCATCACTGCACTGCGCATGCGCCAACTTTCATTGGCGCACGTGCAGTGCGTCCTGAAGCGGGTGCGCTTCAGGATACCCTGCGCTCGCGCCAAGGTCGGTGCAAGCGCAGAGCGTCCTGAAGCTGGGGAGCTTCAGGACACTCTGTGTGTGCGCCAACGATGGTTGGCACATGTGCAGTGCACCGGGGTTGGGGCCCGCCCCTTGCCCCGCCCACCCACACCAGCAGCGCACCTCTGGCCCTCCCCGGTGCTGACCCTGACCCCGCCCCTGACCCTGACCCTGGCCTGGCCTGGCCCTCCCACTTCCAGCGAACTGGATGTAGGGCCAGGCTGGGCCCACCCGAGATAGGCCTAATTAAGTTAAAAAGAGTGAAGCAGGGGAAAAGGCAGGACTGGGAAGGGTTAAGTTTAAAAGAGCCAGGCAGAAAATTGGAAGGAAAATTGGAAGGAACCCAATCCAGGCTGTCCAGACATCCCTCCGGTATTTATTATCTTGTCTGGGGAGTAGGGAAACGCAAGAGTGCCTCTGGAATTTATGAGCCATGCCATGCAGTTCAGATTTCCCTAGCTCTCAAACTCCAGGTCTTAACCCTTTCAGTGCCTCTTTAACCCTGCCTGAGCCAACAATTCAGGCTGTGCTCCACTTCTAGACCTGCAAGGTAACTCCTGCCTGGGGATACTCTGATTCCTCCTTCCCAGTCCTTTACATCCTGGTCCTTCTGGCTCCCGACAGTCTGCTTTTGCACTCTGCACAACCTCAGGGGCACTGCAGATTTCTCTTGGTGGTTCCAGATCCCACCACCCTGATGCAGAGATGTCCTCCTTTCTATCCCCCTCCCTGCTTGATATCTTGCTTGTGTGTGTGTATGTGTGTGTGTGTGTGTTTGTGTGTTTGGGTCTGAACCACATACGTTGGTTTGTGTTATGCTACTACAAATGGTTGCTTTAATGTCTGGGTCTGAATCATGCATTTTACAAGGTTCTCAATTTTAAAGTGTTGAAATTAAGTACAGGAAAACAATATGAGTATTTCTGTTTTATTGTAACATGTCCTACATGTGTCCTACATTTTTGTGGTGTCCTTCAATTTTTTAAGCACATCGGAATTTTAGGGATTTTAGGAGTTTAGGGATTTTGCGTTTGTCATCTGATCACCCTGTGCAAAAAACTTAGTGTCTGGGCATAAAAATAAGTATCTGCTTTTATTTTCCATAATGCCAAAACACAAGTGCCAATTTTTTTCCCAATTCATTCAAACCTGAACAGAACCTACATGAAGCTGAATGCCTCATTTGGCAAAGTTATTTGGAAAACTTTGGGAACTCCCAAAATTGGTTCCACAACCCCTAAACCAGACTGGGATGGGGTGGGCGGAGCATTCATCATTTTTCTGTTTAAAATAGGTAATGATAGTGTAATATATTATGTACAGGAAAGCAATACCAGTGTTTTTAGCTTATTTTGAGTGTTTTTAGCTTATTTTAACATGTCCTACATTTTGGCCTACATTTTCCAGGTAGGGAGTAGGAATTTTGGCCTTCGATCAGGAATTTTGGCCTTGCTGATCAGGGATTTTGTGTTTGGCATCTGGTCACCCTGCCAATAGCCCACCACATGGGCCCTCCCTCAGCCCAGAGCCCCTACTTACCAACCTGCCTGTTTGCCTGTACCACGCAAAAAGAGGGCGAGCTTCCTTTGCTCGCCCCTTATAAAGCCCACCTTTTGACTCCGTCCCCCCTTCTGAGGGTCTCACCTGCCCCCTGGCTGGGAGGAGCCGTGTGTCCCCTGACCTGGCGAGCCAAAGGTCGACACCAGCTTATGGGCCTTGTGTCATCATTCCCGCACCTCTTCCTTCCGTTCCCACTGCTTACTGTCTTTCAATGTTCAGTATCCAGATTTCCTCTCATTCTCCCTGTTTCTTTCTAGATAAGTCTATCTCTCTCTTTTCCTTTCCCGTTCTCCACCTCTCTCTCCTTATCTGATATTGCTGCACTGCCCAGTAGATCAGAGGAGGCCTCACTTCCAACTACCAGTTTGCTGCACCCATTTGTGGCTTACTGCAAAGCACCAACTATTCCATGCATTTGATGGCTAAAACCATAGGATTCCAAGGGATCTTTCCTGGGTCAGGGCTGTACAAATGTGTCTAAAGGGCTACACTAAGCCCAGTATAAGAGAGCATCCCCAGCAATCCACATGCACAATAAGCACCATCCAGTAAATGTCAGGCAAACTTACTGGAAAGTCTTATTTCTCCCCTCTGTCCTTTTCATAAGCAAAATGGAGACCATATAACCAGCCACTATGTTTCTCTGATCAGAGAATTGTGAACATTTACTTGGGAAACAAATCACTGGAATTATCTGTTTCATTCAAATCACTGATAGTTTATTCTTGATATATTGTTCTGAGCCGATCATTTTTTAAACCAGTAGTTGATGCACCACCAGGGTGACAGTTTGCCTATTTTTACATGAAATGTCCTTTTTTCAGTCTTGTGTCTTGCAAAAAAAATCTTCATTTCCCTTCTTTTCCTTGCCAGCAGGCAGCATGTAGCCTTCTTATTAATAAATTATATGTAATAAGTTATATAATCATTTTAAATTTAATAATAATACAGTGTTTCAATTAACCACATGAAAGCAATATATCAGTGTTTTTAGCTTTTATTTTGTCATGTCCTACATTTTTAGTTTGTGTCCTACATTTTGAGGGATCTTGTCTTTTGCAGTTATGACATATGGCTACATGTAGAAGTTTTTGATATTGTACACTGTCCATTTTAAATCAATTCAACTTTCAATAACATGTACCTATTAGATTATGATGCCCTTTGGAACAAGAAACCATCTCCTCATAAACCCCTGGACCTAGAACCATGAAATTTAGGGAATGCATTCCTTCTGTGATCTAAGGACCTAATAAGAACTGATTTGGTGCCTGGTGGTACCCAGCGCCCAGTGGTGCCTGCTGCCCTTTGCTCCCTACTGGTACTGGTACTGATGATGTCTGCTGCCTGGCAGGGATGCCCAGGACCTAGTGCCCGGTGGTGCCCACTGCTGCCTGGTGGTGCTTGGTGCCCGGTGCCCAATGCTGTTAGAGATGTGCAGTGCCCAGTGTTGCTTGGTGATCATGATAGGAATGCCTGCTACCTAGTGCCTATTGCACAAAGTTGGCTGGTAGGGATGCAAGGTGTCAGGTGGTGCCCAGTGCCCACTGGTGCATGCCACCTGATGGCCATGACCCAATGCCAGTGCCAAGTGCCTGATGATGTGGTGCCCAGCCAGGGTGACCAGATGCTGAACCCAAAATTCCTTGCCAAGCCGCCCCAAAATTCCTACCCCCAAGCCAAAATTCCTACCCAGTTAAAAATGAAGGACACTCAAAAATGTGGGACAAATGTAGGACATATTAAAATAAAGCAAAAATACTTGTATTGGTTTCCTGTACTTAATTTCAACACTTTAAAAATTGAAAACTTTTTAACATGCATGTTTCTGACCCAGACATGTAAGATGCCCTGAAAGCAGTTTGCAGCAACAAAAGCCATGTTATTCAGACCCAGACATACAATCATACACAAGGACACACTCACAAGGACACACACACACACAAGTTCACACTCATATACACACACACAAGCACACACACACAAGGACACTCTCTCTCTCACACACACACACACAAGCACACAAGCACACACTCACACACATTCACCTTCAGGCGGCTGGAGGGGACAAGAAGTGTTGTGGAGGCCAGCTGTTGAGACTGCAGAGGCAGCACAGCATGGCCGGAGAGGGGGCAGAAGCAGCACGATGGCCACAGGATACTGGCGCTAGCTGCTGAGGCCCCAGAAGACTAACCAGGCAGCCTGGCTGAGGAGGGAGGAGAGGAGGTGCAGGACACAGGGGTAACACGGCAGTCAGGGGAGAGGGAGGGCTGGCCAGCAAGGCTGTGGTACAGCACACAGGGTGCTGCAGGGGCTACAGAGGCCCCAGAGAAGGCTGCTGGCCATAGGGCGGTGGGAAGAACTTCCTCCTGGTCCGCCTCAGTGTCCGGCTGTGGGGAACTTCCAGAGCAACATGTTGTGCGTGCAACTCTTAAAGTGGCTGCCGGGGTCAGGCTCAAATCCCGGAGAGGCTGGGGATTGCCCTACACCCTCTAGATCTCCCCACCCCCTGCATTTTGCAGAAGCTGTCAGGGGAAATCTGGACAAATGGTCAGCATGTGCCCAGTGCTCACCATTTCAAATATTCTTGAAATTATTCTTGCTGCAGTGATGGGTAGTATAATGAATATAGTTCAGTGTGTGATTTGACCCTTTGTGTACAGAGGTTTGCAATCTTAATCTGACAATAAATAAATGGATTAAGGAAAAATAGTAAAATGATGGTATCCTCATTTAGCCAGGGGAGGAGGCAAGGCTGACAGCAATTTAGAATTAGCAGCCTCTGTGCTAGCTTTGTGGGTCCCAGCAACCACAGTGACCTCTCATTATAACAAAGTTTTTAAAGGGGTAGGGAGGATAAAAGTTTTTTATGATCTATATAGTTAGGATACTGGAACAGCATCCCGAAAAGAAAAGGATGATAAGCAAAGCTTTCATTCATGCTTCTGTGGCCCCCAATTCAAATCCTGAAATCCTAAAGACACTTTCCTGGGAGTAAGACCCAGTGAACACAATGGGGCTTACATTTCAGTAGACCCAGTTAGGATTGTGCTGTAGGTCTCTCAGGTACATCAAATACAAGGCTGTCTTAGAATCATAGAATCATAGAGTTGGAAGGGACCTAGTAGGTCATCTAGTCCAACCCCCTGCCTGCAGCAGGAATTCCCCCTAGAGCATCCCCAACAGGTGCTCGTTGAGCCTCTGCTTGAAGATCCCCAGTGAGGGAGAGTCCACCACCTCCCTTGGCAATCTGTTCCACTGCCGAACCGCCCTCACCCTCAGGAATTTTTTCCGGATTTCCAGCCGGAATCTCCTTTCTTGCAGTTTGTACCCATTGGTTCTAGTTCTGCTTTCAGAAGCAGCTATGAACAAATTGGCCCCTTCCTCCCTATGACAGCCCTTCAGGTATCTGAAGAGGGCAATCATGTCTCCCCTCAGCCTCCTCTTCTCCAGGCTGAACATCCCAAGTTCCCCCAACCTTTCCTCGTAGGGCTTCCCTTCCATCCCACTGATCATTCTTGTCGCTCTCCTCTGGACTTGCTCCAGTTTGGCTGCATCTTTCTTAAAGTGAGTTGCCCAGAACTGAACACAGTACTCAAGGTGAGATCTGACCAATGCTGAATAAAGAGGAACTAGAACTTCTCGTGACTTGGAAGCTACAGTCCTCTTAATGCAGCCTAAAATGGCATTTGCCTTCTTTGCAGACACATCACACTGCTGACTCATGTTCAGCTTGTGATCCACGGCAACTCCAAGATCCCGCTCACATGTTGTGCTGCCAAGTCAAGTATCCTCCATTTTATACCTATGTTTTTGGTTTTTATTGTCTAAGTGCAGAACCTTGCACTTCTCCCTGTTGAAATTCATTCTGTTTGTTACAGCCCAGGATTCCAGTTTATCCAGATCCTCCTGGAGGTTTCTCCTATCTTCTGATGTGTTTGCTACTCCTCCCAGTTTGGTGTCATCTGCAAATTTGATCAGGCTCCCCCATATCCCTTCCTCCAAGTCATTGATGAAAATGTTAAAGAGAACCGGTCCCAAGACAGAGCCTTGGGGTACCCCACTAGAAACGGACCTCCAGGTTGACACAGAACCATTTACTAAAACCCTTTGAGTGTGGCCATCGAGCCAGTTGCAAATCCACCTAACAATTGCCCCGTCTAGCCCATATTTTTCCAACTTCCTAATTAAAATGTCATGTGGGACTTTGTCAAATGCTTTGCTGAAGTCAAGATAAATGACATCCACAGCATTGCCACTGTCCAGTAAGCTCGTAACCCGATCAAAAAAGGAGATCAGATTTGTCTGGCAAGATTTATTCTTGGTAAATCCATGCTGGGTTGTTTTGATCACCGAGTACTTGTCTAGATGTGCACAAATTGTGTGTTTTATGATTTGCTCTAATATCTTGCCCGGGATTGAAGTCAAACTGACTGGTCTATAATTTCCCGGGTCTTCTTTTTTCCCCTTCTTAAAAATTGGGACTACATTTGCCCTCTTCCAGTCCAGTGGCACTTCTCCACTCCTCAAGGATTTCTCAAAGATGATCGACAGAGGCTCTGCAAGGACATCTGCAAGTTCCTTAAGAACTCGAGGATGCAGCTCATCCGGTCCAAATGACTTGAATTCATTTAGGCCAGTTAAGTGGTTTCGAACCAGTTCTCTGTCAATCTTAATCTGCTGTTCTGCACCATCCATGTTTTCATTACCTCTTAGGGGATGTAAACACATCCCCGAATCAGTCAATGATCCCGCACCCCCATTTGCACAGCCCTCCTTCTGTGAATAGACGGATGCAAAGTAGGAGTTGAGCAGCTCCGTCTTCTGCTGGTTTCCAGACACCTGTTGTCCATCCTTGTCCAAGAGCAGCCCCACCCCCTCGTCTCTCCTCCTGTTCCTCTGGCATATCTAAAGAAGCTCTTTTTGTTATCTTTGACTCCCCTGGCCAGCCTCAGCTCATACTGAGCTTTAGCATCCCTGACCCCCTCCTTACAAGACCGGGCTATCTGCCTGTACTCCTCTCTGGTGATCTTTCCAGTCTTCCACTCCCTATACTTCTCTTTCTTTAACTTCAGCTGATCCCCAAGTTGCCTGTGGAGCCAACCTGGTTTTTTTCAGGTGTTTCCCCCTTTCTTTTTCATGGGAATTGTTTCTGACTGTGCTTGAAGAAGCTGCCTCTTAAGGAGCTCCCACTCATCTTGGGCCCCTTTCCCCATTAGATCATCAACCCATGGGATCCCACCTATGACTCCTCTAAGCCTGTTGAAATCAGCTTTCCTGAAATCCAACATATAAGTTTCACTCTGCACTCTTTTTATTTCCCACATTATTCTAAATTCCAGCAGCTCACGATCGCTTTCCCCTAAAGTTCCCACTATGTTGACCTGATCAACCAGTTCTTCACGATTTGTTAAGATCAGGTCAAGGATGGCCCCTCCTCTTGTCGTTTCCTCCACTTTCTGGACCATGAAGTTATCTTCCAGGCCCATCAGGAATCTACTGGAGCTTCCATGTTTGGATGAGTTTGTCTCCCAGCAAATGTCTGGGTAGTTAAAGTCCCCCATTACTACTACCTCATATTTCCTTGCAATGCCTGCCAGTTGCTCCAAGAAGACATCGTCTACTCCTTCTCCTTGGCCTGGCGGTCTATAGTAGACGCCCACCACAATGTTTTGTTTCTTATTTTTCCCCCTTACTTTTACCCAAACACACTCCACAGGGATATCCGGACCACTCTCCTGGATTTCAGAGCAAGTATATATGTTCTTGACATATAATGCTACTCCGCCTCCCCTTTTGCCACTTCTGTTCCTCCGGAACAGCTGATAGCCTTCCAATTGTGTGTTCCAGTCATGGCTTTTTCCAGGCTTCCCCAACACAAGATGCAGGGGCACCTTTGCTCAGTGGTAAATCATGGGGGGAATGCCACAGGTGCCACCAACAGGAGGTATCCCTGCAACCTGCCACCTTTTTTTTGGTATGGCCATTTTCATTGCCAGCTGATTAAAGAAGAGCAAAGATTTTGTTTTCTATGTAAGGAAAAAGTGCAGAAAGAGGTTTAATGTGTTTTTATTCCAAGAATGAATTTTATAAACCATAATTTTAATTATAATAACTTTTAACAGTGCACTAGGAAGGTAATATTGGGTTGCAGTGGTTCAGTGGTGCTTGGACACTGTGCTTGTTGACCTAAAGGTTGGCAGGTCAGGGTTCAAGAACCAATGCAAGACAGAATGAGTGGCTGTATCTTACCCAGCTCAAACTAATGACACAATCCAGAGTAACTACGGGGAGTCCTTGCTCCAGTGTAAGAACAATTCACTCTGGATTGCAATATGAATTTCCCAAAGGTTTTCACTAGGCGGTGCCATAACTACATTGACGTAAATGTCTCTTACATGCTCCCGTAGTTACTCTGGATTGTAGGGTAACAGTTTGAAAGCATGTCACTGCAAGTAGATAAATAGGTACTACTTCGGTGGAATGTAACAGCGTTCCATGTGCTTTGGCATTTAGTCGTGCTGGCCACATGACTACAGATAGCAGTCTGATATATTCAGAGAGCACTGGCTTTTCAGCCTTGTAATGGTCTTCTTCCTACAGTCAGTCATGACTTGTAGGCAACCTGCAGGGGACACTGTTACCTTTAGGAAGATAATATAGGCGGTAAAGTGGTAGCAGAGGCTGCTACATTCATCGACAATTATAGGTATAGAAAATAGTTTTATTTTTTCAAAAAATTTTGAGTTCTTCGCTCAAAGTGCAGAAAACTGCTATGTGTTTTTATTTCATTACAAAACTGAAATGTCTTTTAAATTTAGGATGCAGTCCAATACTTCTGAAATGAAAGTTCAGTTCTCAAAACACCAGCAATTGACATGGTAAATTCAGTGGCTGAGAACGGTAACCTTGTATGGCTAAAAAATGTCCACATGAAAGTAATGGACTTCCAGCTCAACCACACTATGAGGTTAATATCAGGAAGTTTTAAATCAACACTAACAAGTGCCATTACTGGAAATGCATTACTGGAGTTCACTGATAATCCTAAATGTGACTGGGAATGATCCATAAACATTATAAGATCATTGGCATCCTTCAGTCTCGAAAGACTATGGTATCATGCTCTGATTGGAGGTCCTGAAACAACATCTAGTGTGACTAAAGAGGCCAATTTGAGAGTGTCCATCCCTTCCACACTGAGGACAAATAAATTCCGTCCCCTGCCCAGGCCCCAGGTTTGTGGTACTCTGATTTCCTGCAGGAGTTGCAGCAACGTGGGAGAACTGCTGTCCACTGGTTGAATGGACATTTGACCATAGGCCCAGCCGTCTAATAACTAGTCATGACTGACTCATATGCTTTATATGTGTGAATTTTATATAACGTTTCTGCATTTTGCCATACAATTAAATAAATAAACATACACATCGTGGCTTGTAACTTGTGATGAACTTTTCCTCCAGTAGTTGTAAAGAGTTGATGGTGTGGGTTAGAACAGAAATGAAGAGGTGCTGAACCACACGCCCACAAGTGTTCCGGTAAGCTTACAAACATCAGGGCACCCTCTTTTCCACAGTTAAGCCCCTTTAATGTGCCCTCAGCGGTGAACATGACTAGGCCAGACACTTCCTGTGGTTTGGTCTCCCACCTCATGCATTTATATATGAAAGCAAACAGGTGCAAGAAAGAATGATGTCACAGGAGCAAAGGCGGCAGCTATTTTGTTTCTCTGCAGTGAGGCTCCTGTCAGGTTTCTAGGTGTTAAGATATAGATATAAGGTATGAAGGCAGGGGCCACCATCTGCAGGAGCACTACCAAAGACAGAAGTTGCTGCTGTTGCTGTGCTCTGCAACGACTCTTCTGCAGCCACTCTTCTTCTTCTTCTGTTCCCCCTCTTCTGCTTCTTTGGCCTCCTTCCAGTGTGGCAAGGGGGTGTGCGGATGAAGCAATAGTGGGGAAACCAGTTTGACTACCCCCATTTTGCAGCTTGCCCCTTCATTCCTGCTCCTCCAGTGAGGAGGGACTTTTCACCAGTGCTTCATGCAGGTTCATGCCCTTTACTCCATCGTGATTATGTGGAACACAAAACAACGTGTCTGCCTGGGTGCGTGTGGTTGGTAGACACCAATAACCCAGATGAAGAACCATTCCTGGCCCTCTCTCTCATTTCAATAAAGCCATGCTGGGTTCTGGAAGCAATCTCACCCACATTCTCCTTCGTTCTCAGAAGGAACGGCCATAGCCGTCAATGCTCATAAGTGTCTCGACGGTGTAGAAAATGCAAGTGTTCTTTTTTCTGTCAGAGCACAGAATGTAGCTTTCAAATGGAATCTGTGGGGTCCTGCCTTTTGGATCCTACCTTCCTGCCCTCAGAACTGAGGTAGAAAGAAGGAGCGGAGTGTCACACTCTCTGTGTGCTGACCGTGACTTCTCTCCGGTCAGGGAATCGGAGAAAAAAATGCGGCTGCAGCAACAGACCCTTTCAATGAACCCATTTACAGTACTTTTGCTGCTGAACACCAGCATCTGAACACGAGACCTCATAGGGCTGGGAGCACCCAAGCTAAAACAGCTTCTTTTCTCAGAGCAGACAGTATAAATCCCAAGTCTAAAAGTGTCAGGAACAGCTTTTTTGGCTACGAGGCTTCTTTCAGGTGCTGTGCATTTTGTTCGTTTACACTCTGAAATGAATGAGCTTTTGGTTCATGTGGTTTCCTCCAGGGGTGACAAGCCTCACGATTGCAGGAGACGGGGAGAAAAGCCTCAGAATCTGCTTTTGGCTCAGTCCTCAAAACTCTCAATAGGCAGAGTTGTAAAAAGGAATCTAAGAGCTATGGATGTGGGTGTTTTAAAATCTGCTTTTGGAATTTGGTCTTTTGGGGGTTTTTCCCCTGCTTGCAAGCACGCAGATGCTGAAGACCCAAATTGGACAGGGTTTGACAGTGACTTTACTTTTTTCTGAAAATGGAGTTCAGTGGTTAGAGTTCTGTTTCCTATTTTGCACTGACTACATCACAACATGCAACCTGTTCCAAACTGTGTCCAAGATTGGGCTGTTCTGGTCTGGAAGACTGCTGTGGCAGTGGGACTCTCTTAGGTTCTGCTGAATCTGTTTCTGAGATCCCTGAGATTCTGAATTTCTGAGATCCCTGCTTTTTGTCAACTAAAGAGGGTATAGTGAAAAGACCCATGATGCACAAAACCTATGGTACAAAAACAGTCTTATTCTGAACATTTGAGCACATGTCCACACACTGACAGAAGTGGAATTTCTGTCAGTCTTTGTGTCCTTCCTTCTTATCCACAAACATTGGCACAGATGGTAACATTTGTTTTGCATGGTAGAAAACATCCCTTTAAACAATTTGTATGGTTATTACACCTTGGAGTAGTTTAAGGTCAGGTCATGAAACGAGATGTTTTTATAAGCAGCAGGCTACCACAATATCATCTGGGAGGACAAGAATGAAAACATATGGTGCAGGAGAATAAACCAGACAGAAATGCGAGAGCTGGAAACATTGCAACCCACCTATTAGTATTCTATTTTAGAATCAAACTGATGCTAGAAGTAACAAACTTCTAGCATCTACCTGATGCTAGAAGTAACAAACAACACAAACAAATACTTCTAGCATATACCTGATGCTAGAAGTAACAAACAACACAAAATTTCTGGTTGCAATTTCTAAATATTTATTTGCAAGAAGCGGCACTTATTGTTACAGACAAATTTACCAGCTGCAAGAGGTAATGTATCTACTGCTTCTTTCATTTATAATGATCTCTTCTATACCTAGGTTAATGCAGCCTCACTAATGTCAGCCTAGCTTTCATTGCTTACTCTCCCCTGCCTTTCCATCATTATCTTCGAAAAAGTAGTCTTCATCTCCAGTCATCCCTTGGCTTCCCATCCACATTGCATCTTCCTTTTCAGCACTCTGCCCTTCTTCACGAGGAGAACTGATGTCTTCTTTTATTTTCTGGTGCTGCTGTTGGTCACTAGCTGAATGTGAATGGTTCTCTTGCCTTCCAGCAGGCCACCCTTCTTCATGAGGAGAACTGAAGTATATTTTACTTGTTGGGTGCTGTTGCTTCTGGTCATTTGCTGAACTTGAATGGTCCTCTTGCCTTCCAGCAGTCTGTACTTCATCAGGAGGAGAATTGAAGTATACGTTGCTTGGCGGGTGCTGCTGGTCACTAACTGAACTTGAATAGTCCTCTTGCCTTCCAACAGTCTGTACTGCATCACTAGGAGAATTGATGAATTCTTTGCTTGTCAGGTGCTGCTGCTGCTGGTCACTAACTGAAACTGAATGGTCCTCTTGACTTCCAGCAGTCTGTCCTCCACGAGGACGACTGATGTATCTTTTGCTTGTCAGGTGCTGCTGCTGATCCATAGCTGAGCTTGAAAGATCCTCTTTGCTAACAGTATTGTGTATTCCCTTAATTACCAGACTCTGTTGTCCTTCATGGTGGATCTGTCCTTGCTGTGCAACTGAAAGATTCCCTGCCCAGGGTTGATAAATGGGAGCCGGATTTCTGAATGTAAGATCATAATAAATTAAGTAGCCATCATTGTACATGTAGAGCTTCTGATCATTGGGATTGTAATTTAGACTCTGCACAGTAGGCAGAAGTTTCTCCATATAAATATCTACTTTAGAGTCTCGGAGTTTGTCGGTGTCAAAAGAATAAAATATTTTCTCATGAGTTGCATTCACTCTTTGGGTAGCATACAACACACCACAGATTACAAAACTATTGGTGACATTATGCTTCAGCTGTGTGGTTGTCCAGGGTCTTCTTACATTCAGTGTGTTAGGATCTACCTTTCTAATGACCATAATTCCATTTTCTCTAACAGAGCCATGAACCATCCACAAGCCCCTTTCATCCCCAGCCATGTCTATATCCTGATATTTGACACCTTTATAGGAATAGAGGTTATTGAAGGAGGGAGGATCATCATCTTCCAACTCCTTGCGAAAGAGTCGCATTGTGTTTTGCAGATCTGTTTTGCACAGGGACCTGCTATCAAAACAATTGTAAAAGAAAGAACCATTGTAGAAGATCACTCCGGCCCCTTGTGCACAATTATTACACCTATCTCCCTTGTCTTTGAGGCTAAATTCGAAAACAGGAAAATAAAGCAGCAATTTTCTGTAGGATGAATACATTCGGAATGTTTCCAATATTCGACTCCCTTTGTTGGCTGGGAAAACCCAATAATGATCTGATAATTTAGTCCCCAAAGCAAAATCCTTTCCCCAGGATCCAGTTTTGAAGTTTGGACCTTTCCAGTTGAGCTTCACCACGTTAGGACCACTGACCTTTAAAAGCCCATCATGGTTACACATGCCTGCAAGAGGGGAAAAACAGTGAATACATTTAAAATTTAAAATAAAAAACAGTGAGTGCATTTTAAAAATTTATTTTTAAAATCAGGAGATTATTTTATTTAAACAATTGTATTCTGTATCCCCACAAACCTGAAAGGGAGAAGAGGAAGAATGACAGCTGTCATCCTGCGATGGCTATAGGAAAAGTTCCTTGGCTTCAATTCATCCTTCCTAGGTGCATCCTGCTAATCCTGAAAGCCCCTGGAGAAAGGTGCACAGCCACCTCATTTCTTTGGAACTGGCATGTATTCCCTTCACCATCTGATTTCATCCATCATCACACACCCTGGAGTCCTCATCCCCGCCTTGCAGGTTTCCATCCTACTGAGTCTATTCAAAGCTTCCCAAAGCCACTCAGTGGAAGCCGCCCTCCTACACTCAGGCTTGTGGTGTTGAGCATTGTTCTGCACAGAGTGGTGTGTTTGGGGGAAACGGCTATGGTTGCAGCATGTTTCATGGCAATCAGTGAGAGAGATGCTTTGCGGAGAGAAGTCTCTCTTGCACTGACCCTGCCAATGTGGACGAGGAAAAAACTCGGGTCCCTTCAAGGAAATGTTGAGCATTGGGGAAAAGGAGCACAACAGGGAGGGCCCTTTCCCTCCAAGTTTCTCTCTTTGTGTCCAACAGGACGGGGGTGGGGAAGCAGAAGCCCAGAGTGGTTTCTGCAGAATATGTTGGTTCTGAGCCCAGAGAAGACAAAGAGGAATTGCTCCGCTCTTCTCTGCTGAGAATTGCTGCTCCCTTTCAGTGGTCAGGGAAGGCAGGGAAGGAACCCCAACATGAGTTCCTGGCAGCCTGTCTAAGCACCAGCCAGCTCCAGCCCAAGGAAGAACTCCTCTGGGCCATAGTCTATGTCCTTACTCATTTCCTTAGCTTCTTCCCTCTTCTGCTCTTCTAGAGGACCATAGCAGGTGAAGCTTTATGCCTCTACTCTCCTCCCAAAGGATTTGATGGGGATGAGGGGAATGGACAGACAGATCCAGTCAGGACAGGGAAAGAAGACCCTGGCCCCACTCCCTGACCCTGGCCCCACCCCCTGACCCAGCCTGGCCCCGCCCACTTCCGGAGAACCAGTTCTTGACCCAGGCTGGGCTCACCACTGGACAAGTTCCTTGACCTCTCCTTTCAGAGGTGAGCACACCTGAACAGTCCCATAAAAGCAGAGAAGTGGCAATGCTTCTGCAATCCATTTCAAAAAACCATCTGGTAAGCTACCCACACTCACTCACCCACGGCTGAGTTCCTACTTTTAAAAAACTTATTTGCAGATCTTCTCTTCAAGTAAATGAGTGGCTTGCCTTCACTGAATCCAGTGCAAATGTTGGGACTGCTGCCACTCTACTGTGGGGAAGGAAAGACATGGATTGTCATTCTCAGAAGGGTCCCAGGCTGAAATGCTTGAGAACCACTGGACCATGGGATGGCCTCTGGCCACAGGTGGGCTGCAGCTGGTTCTCACTGGTTCTGACCGGTTGTTAATTTGGGGAGGACATTAGCGAACAAGTAGCTAAGAGGGGGCCGTCAACTTTGAATTGCATGGAACTGTGTTTGAATTTCTCTTAAAGGGTCTCTGGGTCTGTCTTCCCAGAGGTGAAGCTTCACTCCCTCCTCCCTCCTCCCCTTCTGAACCTCCCTCCCCTTCTGAGAGGGGCTCTCTCTCCTCCTTCCCCTCCCTAAGGTTATTTTTTAATTTTAAAATACAAACAGTCTGTTCCCATGACCATCATTCAGACACTGCACTGCTGAGATGGGAGGGTGCTTGGATCACTATAAGCTCAATACTTTCAAGAGAGAGTGAGGAGCTTCTTCATGCTCCAAACCTTTGGATGGTGCTATTCAGGAAGTCTGTCCTTGCTAAACATCTTATTTTGATTAAAAACCTTATTTCTAGCAATTTTTCAGAAGTTATTTCCTTGTGCAGTTCGCAAAGCATGATGGGTTTCTCATATGCAAATGAGGCAGCCTCTCTGGGGATGGTGTTTTTGTGCGTATTTTGGATCAGGCACTTTGATAGACAGCTTTACAAAAGGGTCCTTGGGCGGGAATACAGAAGCCACAGCTGCTGAGAAAGGTCTGGGAGCCTGTAGGAGCAGCATCTGAGTGTTGTTAGGATGAGATCCTCCAGGGCTTTTGTACCCTGTTCCTCCAGCCCTATCTACTTTCCTGAGAGTAAGCCCACTGTCTATAATGGGACTTTCTTCTGAGTAGACATGGTTAGAACTGGGCTCTGAGGCTGCATTCCTATCCACACTTACATGGGAGTAAGCCCCACTGACTAGAATGAGACTTACTTCTAAGTAAGCCTGCCTAGAATTGGACTGTAAGGCTAAAATTCTGACCACACAGTCCTGTGAGTAAGCCCCATTGACTTGAATGGGACTTACTTCTGATAGACACAGTTAGGATTGGGCTCAGGCTGCAATCCTATCCACACTGTAGTCCTTCCCCCCAGATCTCCCCACCTCATCCTGCCCCTCTGAGAAATCTCTCCACCTGAGATTATGGGGAGGCAGTATGGGGGGCACCTGAAGAAATAGCCCCAGTTCCCATCCTGCCCTCCCAGGAGCCCAGTCCACTGCCTACTCTGAAGTAAATCCTATTAAAGTCAGTAGGATTTACTCCCCTGTGAGGATAGGAGTGTAGCCTCAAAGCCCAATCATCTGTCTACTCAGAAGTAAGTTCCATTATAACAGTGAAGCTTACTCCCTGGAAAGAGTGCATAGGATTGCAGCCAGAAGCTGGTGTCTAAGAGCTTGTAATCCTATGCCTGACTACTCAAAAGTTAATCCCATTTCAATCTATGAAGCTTACTCCCAAGAAAGTGTGCATAGGAGTGCAGCATTAGAGCCCAATCCTATTCTTGGCTACTCAGAAGTAAGTCCCATTAGACTGTGTGGAGCTTCCTCTCAGGAAAGTGAATAGGATTGCAGCCAGAGGCTGGTTACTAAGAGCTCAGTCCTTTGCTTGACTACTCAGAAGTCCTATTATATTCAATGAAGCTTACTTACAGGAAAGTGTGGACAGGATTGTGGCCTAAGTAGTGACTTAGAGGCAAACCTCAGCCTGCAGATGGACACCACAGACTCTGGTCCTAAACTGTAGATCAGTGTTTCTCAACCAGTGGTATGAGCACCTCCTGTGGAACTTGTGGTGTGTCTGCTGGTACTGAGGCACCTGGATGCAAGTGTCATATGTGCTCCCTGAGGCAGCTGGTGGCTGCTGTGTGATTCAGGAAGCTGGACTAGATGGGTCTGTGGTGTGATCCAGTGGAGGCTTTTCTTATGCTTTTAATTTCTTATTTGGGCATCCCCGCACACATTCCACCTGAGAGCACAACAAAGTGTAATGCATACGAATAAATTACACTAACTCAGGGGCTTAATACTGATTGATGAGGTCACAAGTGATACCATTTTTTTGGTAAACTAAGGGTTAAGATGGTGTGCCCTCCCCCGCCCACTTCCGGAGAACCTGTTGTTGGGCCAGGCTGGGCCCACCACTGCCTCTGGCAACTTGATCCCAAACATGAACCAGGCTACAGGGGCCAAATTGCCAGGGGGAGATGGCAATGCATGGGACCGGAACATTGGGACTCATGATCCTCCTGACCCCCTGCAGTAGCCCCAATAGGTCTCTTCAGGCTTAGGCCACCTCTGAAGGTAGCCTTAGGCTGCAATCCTAAAGACACTTTCCTGGGAGTAAGACTCATTGAACACCATGGGGCTTACTTTTGAGTAGATATGCTTAGGATTGTGCTCATAATCAGGAAATGGGAACAGCTAGAGTCTGCTCCTGGCTGCCATGGAGGCAAGGTTTGGATCCAAGCCTGCCTCCTGCTCTCCTTGCTCCCAGCCCTCATTCCCATCCTCCACCCTACCCCATAATGCCCTTTCCCGCATCCTCCCCTCTTTTTCCCTGTTCTTTCCAGACCCTGCACTGACCTGAAAAGGCCAACTCAGGTCTTCCTCATGCCAGGTGTAACCTAATTATATGAGATTTATTTGTATGCAAATAAATTAAATTGTAAGATGCTTAAATTGTAAGATAAACATCCATTAAGTAGCAGTTAATGGTTTAAAGACACCCTGCTTACCATGCTGCTTACCTGCTCACTATGCTTACCATATCTATTTAACATGGCAGGAAATTATGTTTGTTTTTAAAAAGTTCACAAAGGGGTCAGTTTTATTTCTGTTTCAGTTGGGAGGCAGATTTCCTCCCTTCCCCCAAATGATAATCACTTCTGAATTGCCCTGAGCTGAAGTTTTAAGGCACTTGAAGGGGAACTTGATTCAGCTCAATTAATTGCCTGTCTTGTTACAATGGTAACTAATTGCCTTTGAAATTCCCTGGGACCAAATGTCACAAATGGGGAGGTACAACCTCTCTGTGTGTGTCTGTCTGTCTCTCTATAAACTAGCGAAAACGTACCCGCATTGTGGGAGTAAAATTCCCCCTATATGCCATACCCTACTGTGCATTGCCCCTCCATGTGCATCAGAGGTGGGTTGAGACTGGTTCAGGCCGGTTCTGGCCCCCTGCTACTGTTTGGTGGTCGGCCCACCACTGCACTGCGCATGTGCCAACCAAAGGAGGTTGACGCATGCGCAGTGCGTGTCCTTAAGCTGGTCAACCAGCTGGTCAACCGGCTTGAGGAGACGCAATGCGCGTCCACCAACCTTGGCGGACACGCAGTGCATCTTCTCCAGCTGGCGGAGATACATTGCGCCTGCACCAAGGTTGGCGCAGGCGTAGTATGTCTTCTCCAGCTGGCAGAGACGCACTGCGCCAGGGTTGGCGCACATGCAGTGCACTGGGGTTGGGGCCCACCCCTCGCTCCACCCACCCACACCCTCAGCGCACTGGGGTGGGTGGCGTGCCCTTCCTGGCCCTGCCCCTGACCTTCCTCGGCCCCGCTCTGGCCCTCCCCAGCCCCACCCCTCACCCTTCCCATCCCTTGACCCCGGCCCTGCCCCCTGACCCTGGCCTGGCCCGCCCACTTCTGGTGAGCCGGTTGTTGGGCCAGCCCAGGCCCATCACTGATCTGCATCATCCCCCCATGCACAATACCCCATACAACATCCCCCATGTGCATTGTTCCCCCATGCACAACACCCCTGTACAACATCTCCCCATGCACACCATCTTGCCATGCACATCATCCCCCCATGTGCAACACTCCCATGGGCAATACCCCCGTACAACATCCCCCATGTGCATCATCCCCCATGTGCACCATTCCCCCATGCACACCTTCCCCAATGGACAGCGTCCCCTATGTACAACACCTCCATGCAATCATCCCCTCATGCGCAATTCCCCCATGTGTAATACCCACGTATATCTCCCCATGCACACCATCTCCCCATGAGCATCATTCCATGCACATCATTCCCCTATGTGCAACACCCCCATGCGCAATACCCCATACAATATCCCCTCATGCTCATTGTCCCCCACGTGCATCATTTCCTCCCTGCACACCATCCCCCCATGTGCACAGTCCCTTGTACAACACCCCTGTACAACTTCTCCCCATGCACATCATTCCGCATGCGTATCATTCCCCATGATTGCAACACCTCCCGTGCGCAATACCCCCATACAACAACCCTCCAATGCACACCATTCCCCATGTACAATACCCCAATACACATCAACCCCCAGCGCACTGTCCCCCATGCGAATCATCCCCCCCATGTGCAACACCCCATACAACATCTCCCTATGCACACCATCTCCCCATGCATATCATTCCCCCATGCGCATCATCAACCCATGCGCACCATCACCCCATATGCACTCCCCCTCCTAGTGCATCAGCTGGATGTTAATCAGTCTTCAATGTTAAGTATAGGACAAAAACATGTTGCAGCCCCTTAAGGATTAAATTTCTCAACATTGGGTGGATGTTGATGTCACAGAAGGAACACCCTCCCCAAATTTCATGCTTCTAGGTCCAGGGGTTGGGGCAGGGCTTTGATCAGTCAGGGATTCTTCAATGTATAGGGAGAAAAACACGTTGCGCCCAGTGGTGGGCTCCAGCGGGTTCACACCAACTCTATAGAACCAGTTGTTTACGAGAGAAAGGACATATACAGTTTAAAAATAGCCATTTTAAAGTGGTTGCCAGATGAGCGTAGAACCGGTTTTTAATTTCTTTGAATCCCCTTCACTGGTTGCGCCTCTTTTCACCCCCTTCCAGTTGGAATTTCCAAAAACCAGTTCTTAGTGGGTGCCTCTATCACAGAAGAAACTCCATCCCCAAATTTCATGCATCTAGGCCCAGCGGTACAAAGAGGGGTGCAAAAGTAGGCGTACAGTTTTTATTATGAAAAATCATCACAATAAGGATGACATACAAAGTGAAATCAAGTATAATCTCTTAAACGCTCAAATTGCCAGCCTTCAGCATTTATACATTCTTAACTCTTATAACTATATACCTACTTTTGCACACACACAAGGGGAGGACATATACATGGGGACATTGCACATATACATGGGGAGGACAGGTGGGGAGCGAGATGCTGGGCTCGAACCCAGTGTTATGCTGGATTCTCTCCCCAGTCTCTAAGTGGCACAGAGCAACTTTTGACTGTTTGTGTCTGCTGAGCTATGTGCTGCTTCCAATGGCAGAACTTAACCAAATTGGGGCTGCTGAAGTTTTACCTGTGGGAAGATGAAACGTTTCTCCTTGTCCTGTGGCCCCATGGCGGCAGCAACCCCAACGAAGCACTAGATGCAGTACCTGCATGTCGGCCTGTTTGCTCTCCGTCTTCTCAGGTTTTTGCTGTAAATAGGCCTTCCTGCTGCAGCCCTCAGCAGGTGGGTATGCAACTGGGTTCTCCTGCCACCCCACACCCAGCCCAAACCCTGCCAAACCCTGCCTAGCAACTACTGGCTGTGAGCAGGTGCCTCCCATTACCCATTAGGGCTAGTCAGGGCAGCAAGCCTCTGCACACCTACCCCCACAGGCAGGGCCTGCCCCTGCAGGTGGCCTGGCTGCTGGCCCTTCTGCCAATGCTGCTGCTTTCTCTCAACTCCCTGCACCAGTGGCGTAATTAATGATAGTCTAAGTGCCGAGCTCAAAAATGTTGCCACATTTTTGCCACAGGAAGTGGTGCCACACCCTGGCTTTTAAAAATGTGAAAATGGAGGAAACTCATCTCTTCCCACCAGCAGCTTGCCAGCCACTTGCTTTGCTGCCTTTCCAGTGGCATTGCTAAGTCATCTGTGACACTGAGCCATGCTAGGCCAGGACTCACCACCTGTGTTCTGGGGATGACACATGTGTCCGCAGTGTGCCCTTGGCCCCAAGGAATGTGATGCCAGGTCCCAATGAAGGACTGTTCCACTTGCAGGAGCCATTGCCAGGGCAGATGTGGCATTGCTGCAGCTACAGAAGTGCAACAGCCACCAACATGATGGCACAGGATACAGTTCTAAGGCCAGAAGGCCAGGTCCTTGACCTTCATGGATTGTCATTCTCAGAAGGGTCCCAGGCTGAAATGCTTGAGAACCACTGGACCATGGGATGGCCACTGGCACCTTGCTATGGGGAGACGGCAATGCATGGGACCAGAACATTGGGACTTGTCCCTCCATGTCAATACATCTCTCACATGGCCCCATCTTTCTGTGCCCTTTCCATGGTCCCTACTACCCAATTACATGTTAGGAATGTAATGCCACGTTGGCACTGTGTGAATAGTTGCAAACAAACCTCTTTTAAAATGTTTGAAAAAAAAGTTTGAAAAAAATAGAACAGCATTTGTGGTATGTATGTATCTCTTTCTACACGTGTCATTCCCATAATGGGGGGAGCCTTGTTGGGTCATCTGAGCCTGCTCCAGCAGGGGACCTTGGCCATGTTGCCATCCCTCATCCCTGTGAGTGTGGTCAGGAGTGTTAGTGAGGAAGCACATACACTCTGCCTCCCTGTGGGCTCTGTACCTGACCTGTCCTCACCTGAGGCTCCTGGTTGAAATACTGTATTGTGATGTACTCCCATATTGTCACCTTCCATGGGTCCTGCCCTTGCCCATGGTGTGAACTTTAATTGGTGGGAAGGATAACCAAGGAATCCTGGCCCCCTTCCAAGTTCCTAAGCAGTGGCATCCTCTAATGCAGGCACATGTTGTGCAGCATTACACACTCCAGAATTGTCTTCAAGGCCCACTCAAGAGCTTGCAGCAGATAGCTGCCTGAGAGGTGCAGTACGGAAAGTGCATCTTCAGCATGCTGAACACTGCTCCATGACTATGCATCTTCCAGTGGGCTGCACTCTGGGTGATCAGATGCCAAACACAAAATTCCTGAACCCCAAGGCCAAAATTCCTACTCCCCAGCCAAAATTCCAGGACACCCCAAAAATGTAGGACAAAATGTAGGACATGTTAAAATAAGCTAAAACACTCATATTGCTTTCCTGTACTTAATTTCAACACTGTAGTACTTCTTTTTAAATTGAAAACCTCTTTGCAAACCTGTTTTCACCAACAATGCACATGTAAGTGGCTCAAAGCAGACACTCAACGTGACCATATGCCATAACCAAAAAAAGAGGACAAGGCCCCCCAAAATGTAGGATATCCAAGAAAAATGTGGGGCATGACAAAATAAAATCTGAAAACGCTCATATGCTGAAAACACTCAAATGCTGCCTTGTGCAGCATTTGCTGAGCTCCAAGTGCACAGGATCAGGACCATTCTGGAAACTTTGCACTCTCTAGATTGACCTTCCATACCAGCAAGGCAAACTTGCTTTCTTGTGAGTAAAACACTCACTTTCAAAAGGGTTTAATGTAGTGGAGCTTGGAGGAAGGGTTTCCTAGTGAGGTGCCTGGTAGGGGCTTCATTTATTGGATCAGGACCAGATTTATCTCAGCCTGCCCAAAATATCTAAGGCAAGTTTGCATATTTGCGAGTAAAGGTGCAATAGGGTTCCCTTTCAGTTCCCATAGAGATCAATGCAATTATCAGGGGCCAATTTCTGGGGTGATTTTGGAGGCGCCATTCATTGGATCAGGACCGTTATGGTGTACTTGGATTCCTCTCAGCCTGGACTTTCTGCAAGACTATAGCACGTTCACCTACTCATGAGTAAAGCCATGATATTGGGCACTTTTACTTTTCCATAGAACTCAATGCATTTTTTTAGTTTTTTGGCCATAACTTTTGTTAGGAAGGAGATATTTCAAAACTGATTTCTTCATTGGATTCTGCACTTCAATATGAATCCAATGACATATGACATGATGGGGTACTGTGCACCAATGCGAAGTTCCAAAATGTAGCCAAAATATAGGACAATGAAGCCAAAATGGAGGATACCTGGACAGGAGGCTAAAAATCCAGACAAATCCAGGAATCTTTGGTCATATGGTCACCCTGCATGCCCAGCTGCTGCAAGGGCCCCACAATGGCCTGCCCATGTCTGCACGTTCATCGACAGATCAAGGCAGGTGGCAGCAGGGCTTGAAATCTCGTCATAAGAGTTATCTCCATCTGGGGTTGGATGGCTCTGCCCAGAGGCTGGAAACTTCCACCCAACCCAGGTGGGGATCGTTCTGACGAGGCTTCCAGCACCACTACCACCCACCTGCCTGGGTCTAAGGATGCGCATGTGCTGTGGGTGTGGAGGGTCTGCCTGAGGACCATCCCCAGTCTGCCCCAGTGCATGCTCAGGAGGAAGTGGGTGAGCTGAAGGAGGGACCCTCAGGTGGACCCTCCATGTTGAACTTCATGCTGCTTGCCTGCAGACCTGGGAGAGCTATTGTGGGGCCCAAGAACCTCTCTTAGCAGATCGCCCATTGGGTGAGGGTGAATGGATACCAGGGATGCCCAGATGTAGTTGGGTGCCTGGATGGAGGGGGAGGACTGGCATACCAAAAATGCTGGGAGGCCACCAGGCCAAGCGATGACACTGTATAGTCAACCCAATTGTATAGAGAAGTGGACCCAATATACAATTATATAAAGACGTGGACCCAGCAGTACCCACATTTTAAAATTACATTCTAATATGACCCGCCTAGGTTTAACCAGATTCTTTTAAAAGATCTTGAAAGAAATATTTTATTTATTTACAAGCAATAATAACCAGAAAAGCAACGTAAACATTTTAACTCTCTATATGTACACATGCTTGCAAACTGCAGGAGCTCAGCTACTCAAAGGGCAATTAGCAGCTATCTTGCAAATTGAAGACGCTGAGCTCTTTGCAGGGGAGCAGAGCAGCTGGTTTTTGAATAGCTTTAGGGTTTGAAGCAATTAATTTGATCTTTTCATCTTTTCATTTGATACAGGTACAAACAATGTAGCATTTAAACCATTAAAACTCTGAAACTGATTAATCTGAAACTGACTCTGAACTCTGATTAATTTAAACACTATATTATTATACTAGTGGAATTTACCCCTCTTTGAGGGAGTAAAATTTCAAGAACATTTGTGGGTCCTGAGCATCGTTGGGCACTGCTGGGTAGTGGTGGTCACTGCTGGACACCGGGCACTTGCACTGGGCAGCGGGCAACATACAACAGCGGGCACTGGACACCAACAGGCATAGGACACCGTAGAGTACCAGGGTGGAGTGGGGGAAGCAGCACACAGTAGTGGGTGGCAGCGGGCACATCAGGTAGCAGACACCACCAAGGGACAGCAGGCAACAGCACGTATGGAGCACCCCTACCGGGCATCACCAGGCAGTAGACACATCGGGCACCAGTGG
Organism: Cryptoblepharus egeriae; assembly: GCA_030015325.1. NCBI lineage: Eukaryota > Metazoa > Chordata > Lepidosauria > Squamata > Scincidae > Cryptoblepharus > Cryptoblepharus egeriae. Next base: position 59,903,910 of record JAREYC010000001.1, on the reverse strand, counting down.
GCAGCAGGTACCAGCAGGCACCAGTAGTCATTGGGCACTGGGCACTCCTATTGGGCACCACTCAGCATTGGGCATCCCCCAGCATTGTGCACCACCACACAGTGTCCACAAAAAGTCACAAAATGCTTCACAGCATGTGTGCACAGGTGACCAAAAAAGCTTCACAGCAAGTGTGCACAGGTCAGCCAAAACCCTTAGAGCAGGTGTGCATAGGCCTAGAGGCCACAACCACATGACAGAGGCATAGAGGAAGTCACAATCACTTGTCAAAGGCCTCATGGAAGCTATGACCAGGTGACAGAGCAGTTTGTCACCCAAAGCAGAGTTCATGAACAGAGGCAAAATTTTGATGAAATACCTGTTCATGAACTGAAACATTCATGAACCAGTTTATGAAACAGTTCATAAACCAAAGCACCACTGTATAAGGACAAAAATGTGTTGTGCCTTTTCATCCACTTCTGGTTTGAATTTCCCAAAATCGGTTCTTAGTGGGTGCCTCTGTCACAAAAGGAACTCTCCAAATTTCACACTTCTAGGTCGGGTGGTTTTGGCTGGGTGTTGACAAGTCAATGACTTTTATGTTATATATATACTGTATAGACTAGTGAAAAGTACCCGCATTGCAGGAGTAAAATTTCAAGAGTATTTGTAACCTAACCCCCCCCATGAAACACCCCATTGTGCAACACATACCCCCGTGCAATACACCCTCATGCGATGCACACCCATGTGCAGTACACTCCTGTGCAACACCCCCCATGCAGTGGTGGTCCACTAACTCTCCGTGCAATACCCTCCGTGCAACACTGCCCCCGTGCAACTCCACCCCATGCAATAGCATCCCCATGCAACCACCCCCCCCCCGCAACATACTTAATTCATTCCGGAAGCATGTTTGTCTTACAAGGCATTCTTTGTACAAAGCGGATTTTCCCATAAGAAATAATGGAAACTCAGACAACTGGTTCCACAACCCAAAAATATTCATATAAAAATATTAAATGTATGTAAAAATGATGACAAAATATTGTAATCAAATTCAAAACTCTGTATTATACTACAGAACACAATTACTGTAATATTAATAAAAACACTGTAATATACTGTACAGTAAAACAGAAAAGAAAAATATCTATGGCTAAGGATCACTAATTTTCACTAAAGAACCTATCTAATCACAATTACGTTTGTCTACTTTTGAGGATTTCAGGGAAATGTGACATTGCATTGTTATTCAACAGATTCATTGCTCAGTACAGCCTTTTTTGGGTGGTGCTTTTTTACAAAATTTTGCCCAATTTCCCAATGTTTACAAATGTCCTTGATCTCATTTGTTGTGAGGGATTCCTCCTCCTCCTCCTCCTCTGCAGGAGAGATCTCCTCCATAACCTCTTGCTGTTGCTCATGAAACAGATCCATCCATTCATTTTACCATGAATTTTTGCTGTAAAACTGTTTGTCTGTTTGTTTTACAAGCCAAAATTCCTTAGAAATTTTAGTTTGTCTTACAAAGCATTTGTCTTTCAAGTTGTCTTAAAAGGTACCACTGTATCTTGTTGTTTTGTGGGCTCCCAGAAGAATATGGCAGGCCATTGCCAGGTACTTGGGCCTTTTGCCTGATCCTGCAGTTTCTTAATAAGCTTGTCATCTGGGGAAATTGCTTCAGTTTGCTTCATGGCCAAGGTGACCATATGCCCAAACCCGAAAAAGAGGACAAGGTCTCCCAAAATTCCTGACATCCAAGCAAAATTCCTGACATGTTAAAAATGTAGGACACCCCCCAAAACTGTAGTACAAATGTAGGACATTTATATATATATAAAAGAGAAAAATCGTTGACTCACTGATTCACTGACCCACTCATCAATGCCCAGCCAAAACCGGTGGGCCTAGAAGCATGAAATTTGGGGAGGGTGTTCCTTCCATGATGTAGGGAGTCACTCAGAACCGGTTTTCGGAAATTTCACCTGGAAGGGGGTGAAATGGGGCACAACACATTTTCCTCCCAATACTTTGCATTGAAGAATCGGTGACTGAGGGATGCTCTGCCCCAACCCCCAGACCTAGACGCACAACATTCGGGGAGGGTGTTCCTTATGTCACATGAACACCCACCAAGAACCAATGTGGAGAAATTTAACCCTTTAAAGGGGCTGAAAAGTGGTGCAACGTGTTTTTGTCCTAAACTTAACATGGAAGACTGACCAACCTCTAGTCAATTTGGTGCTCTGTGCCTGGTGCACTGAGGGGATGTTGTTCGGAGGGAGGGGTTGAACTGGGGAGGATGCTGTGCATGGGGGGCCATTGGGCATGGGGGCTGTTGCACATGGGGGGTGTTGCGCATCGGGAGATGATGCACATGGGGAGATGATGCACATGGGAGATGTTGCGCAAGGGGGAATGATGTGCATAGGGGTTTGATGCGCATGAGGGGATGATACGCATGACAGGGTTGATGCACATGGGGGTTGATGCGCATAGGGGATGATGTGCAGGGGGGATGATGTGCATAGAGAGGATGATGTGCATGGGGTGGATGAAGATGGGGGATGTTGCGTATGGGGTGGATGCGCAAGGGGGGTTGATGTGCATGAGCTGTTGATGCACAGTGGGGGGATATCATTTGGGGAATTTTACTCCCGCAATGCAGGTACGCTTTCGCTATTGTTAACATAAAAGCTAAAAACACTTGTGTTGCTTTCCTGCACTTAATTTCAACACTATATCATGGTTAGCACCTTCTTTGCAAGAACTGTTTCCCAAACCAAAAGGCACATGTTTAGGTGATCCAAGCTGCCAGGATTTCTCAGGCAGGTATGCACATGCTTGGTCTTTCAGCCTCGAGCATGTGCCCCAGACACAATATAAGCTCCACTGACTATAACACTTTCAAGTGGATACAACTGGGCTTGGAGGCTTAAAACTTAAGAAGCCAAGGGTTATTCCTACCATCCCTATCCTGAGAAGGTTGCCAACTTTACTCCCAGTCCCTGCTCCTTTGACAACAGCTAGATGAAAGGCCACACAACCTGAGCAACTCAAGCCTTTGTTGTGAAATACATGCCTGCAGTTTTTTTTTGCAAAGAATATATTGGTGAATCATTCTTCAAAGGCATAGGAGCAGGGGAGGCTGGGGTTACACTGCTCAGTTGGCAACCCTGCTTTAAAAAATTAATTCTTCCTCCTCCTTTCCCTCCAAGCAAACTCACTGCAAAATTTCAGAGTAGCAGCAGCTCCACTTTCAAGGCTCTTTCCTTCCTCTGCTCTTCTCTCCTCTCCAGCAGTCTTTGCTCAGCTCCCTCCTTCCTTTCTTCCTTTGCTCTTTCTCTCTCTCTATCTCTGGCAAGTGCAGGGAAGGGAAGCCACTGCTGGCCACAGCCATTTTCCCAGCCAGCCATTCTGTGGCTGGAGCACCTCAGCCCCTGGGAAGCAGGGTGCAAAGCCTGGCATGATTCATGCTGGGAGACATAGTTCTAACACTGATAGCTTGGAAAGGTCCTTTAGGATGGGGAGGAGGGGGAAAGACTACAATTCCTTCCCTCCATCCTCCTCCTCCTCTTTCAATCAGCAGACCTCAAAGGCCTAAAATCCCAGGAAATGGTTAGAAATGCCCCAAATTTCTTGATAAATTTCTTGAACCAGACTTCCGGTTCCAGGGTCTCATTTTCGGTTCTGTCCAGGCATTTCCAATCATGTAATCACCCTGTTCATGCTGGCTGATCTTATTTTTTATTGCATTTGAAGCTACTTTTTGACTCATGATCTGCATTCATGATACTGTATATTCTGGTCAAATAAGCAAGAAAGTTACAAGTTTGTTTCCTCTTTTCTTACTATAAAGGAGAGAAGGCCTCCGTCAGTCTTGAGAGACTATGGTATCGTGCTCGGCGCTGCATACGCTGCATGTGAAGCACAAAAGCCTGGGTTGGATTGTTATGGAGGATAGGCTGTTACCCAAGCAGCAAATCCCCCCTCTCCATGCCATGCATTGCTTATAGAAGCAAAATGTTAAAAAATAACTGACATGCCTACTGGTCCCAAAGGATGGTGGCCACAATATTTGCTGGAGCAACCAGCCCTGGATCTGACCCTAAATTTAACAGGAGACAAGTGACTTCTGTCTTTTTATGTCTAATGAGAGAACTTGTATAGTAGTGTCTAATGAAAGACACTGTATAGCAGAAAGTTTACCCTTACTGGCAAGTGCATGTGTGCAAGTTCACTAATGCATGTCTCTGTTTCAGTGCAGAGAATAACATTATAAAGTACATAATCTTCTAACAACTGACCCCTAAAACTAGAAGAAATCAACCCTCACATCTTAAAGTAGCTCTTTTAAAACATGCCTTTAGCTGTTGGAGGTACGCCCAAATCCTACCACTTCTAAAAATATGCCTTTTTCATGAAATAAAATATTAATAATACCAAGGAAATAAATCCTTACCTCCAGTCCTCCTTGGCTCCCTAGCTTTGAATTGTGGAAACAAGAAGCAGTTCAGATGGATCTAAAGCAGTGGTTCTGAAATGTTTTAGCACCGGGAGGACCTACCTTTTAAAATGATACTTTATTGGATCCACCTTGGTTTACAAGTCTATGAAAACAATATTTTATTTATTTATACATAATATTCAGAAAAAGGTGCTCCTACATTTATCTTTCTATATTTACACATTCTTGCAGGAACGTTTTGAAGAACAATTTCATTGTGAAAAATTCTTTTTGAAAGGGGGACTTGAAACTTAGAACCAGTTGATCCTCCATCACCTGTGTTTTCATTGGAAGCCCTGTTCACCTGCTGTGGGACCCACCAAAATTTTCATTTTTTTCTTTTTTCTTTTGTGCTCCAGATTCATTTGTTCTCCCTACTGTTAATTTTACATTGAAGCAATGCCAAAACACATGTAAAGCAAAATTGTCTAAATCCAATGCCATGCATTCTAATCTAGACATACACTAAACTAGAAGAAATGTCATAGCTGACAATTGGGGCTTAGGAATTATATGACCTGAACTAGATACGCTTGCTAATACTTGGGCTTATAAGATGTTTTCTGAAGATATTATTTTCACTTTCCCATGTTTGAATTATACTAATGCATGTTAGTGCTTGGAGAAGATCTAGGCTGCATTTCCACTGCAGCTTTAATCCACTTTCAGTATCTGAAAGCTATTAGTTACCTTTATCTAGTCTCCAGAATGCATTAGGGCAGTGGTTCTCAACCTTCCTAATGCCGTGACCCCTTTATAAGTTCCTCATGTTGTGGGGACCCCCAACCATAAAATTATTTTTGTTGCTACTTTATAACTGTAATTTTGCTACTGTTATGAATCTTAACGTAAATATCCGATATGCAGGATGTATTTTGATTGTTACTAATGAAATGTGTGTTCTATGCACACATTGAACATAATGGGATTCATTTCAGAGTAGGCATGCATAGGATTGGGCCCTGAGGCTGCAATCCTATCCACATTTACATGGGAGTAAAGGCCCCCTGACTATAATGGGATTTATTTCAGAATAGGCATGCATAGGATTGGACCCTGAGGCTGCAATCCTATCCACATTTACATGGGAGTAAAGGCCCCCAACTATAATGGGATTTATTTCAGAGTAGGCATGCATAGGATTGGGCCCTGAGGCTGTCAGTCAGCCCCAGTGCGCATGCAGCTACAGCTGGAGGTCTGGCAAGCCTGACCTGGCCCCCTGCACCAGGGGTCTTTAGGTGACCCCCAGGAAAGCTCTAGGCGACCCCCAAAGGGGTCCCGACCTCCACTTTGAGAAACGCTGCATTAGGGTAATAAAATTGGATTGAAAGTGTATTACAGCTGTAGTGGCAACAGCCCAGGATAGGCTGAGATTGGGGTATCCAAATTTTGCAATAAATTTATCTTGCACAGCATATCTTGTTTTGCCATAGTGGACTTATCTCATTGAGATCCTCAACATGCTACTCTCCTCCAGCATGCTGAATCTCTCTTCCCAGAATACTAAAAGAGGTTCTTAGAGTGCCACACAATCTTCTGCAGTGGTTGAGAGAAGACTTCTGCAGCTTCTTCTGTTGTTTTAAACAATATTTCCAGTTTTCCAATGAAAATGCTCAGGGCTCCCCCCCCCCCCTTGGTTCCATCCCAGGACTACCACTGTTTTTTTCTCATGTCCTGGGGATTCAGAAACCCAGGGCCTGGGGATTTTGCCCGCTGCTCACCTCCACCACTGTTCCCCAATATATTACACACATATTAGGCATGGCTGTACTGGGAAGAAAGGAAAAGGATAAAATGGGGTTCTGAGTTTGTCCAGCACAGGCAGTGTTCATCTGGCATCCCTGGAAACTCCTTCTTCTAACCATTTGTGAAAGACAGATCTATATGTCCCTTGTTAGCGAAATGCATGTCTGCAAACTCTTCTCAAATATTTTCTTAGCTTTTGCACAAAATATCAAAGAGAAATTCCTGCCCCCATATATATTATCTGCCCCATTTTCTTCAAAGGAATGTTTTTACTGCCGCCCACAACCTCTGCAGTCAACTTCAGAGACAAGCTGTTCTGGCATCATTAAACATCCATAACTTCAGACCAACAGATTCAAAATTGCTTTGTGGTAACCCGCAGATATCACACATCAGTCTCCAACTAATTTTCTCACCAGAATGAATACCTCTCCACCACACAATCTATAGTACAGTCCCCCAAATTTCAAGTACCAGTGATTGTCAGAGTGTGAGGTGAGTGCTGAGGGGTAGGGCTAAGGGGTAATATGGAAGAGATCTGCACGGCCAGTTATTCCATATAAAATAACATATTCTGATGTGAAAGAATACTATACTATTCCTTTGTTGCTTTGCATTTTCTTATTTCTCAACAGGGAGGGACACTTGAGTCCTGAAGTCTTGACTATAGTTGCAAAAATATTTTTCCTATGACTTTTGTAAACTCAAGTTACACGTCACAAATTCAGGCACTGAACTGTGACTCAGAACTCTGACCCAGAAGAGAATATTGATTTGTACAGACTCAAGTCACAAAGACTTGTGGTTTTGAGCCCGTGGATTAGCTTTGTTTTTGTGTGTGTTTGCATAGGGTTTTTTTGTTTTTTGTTTTGTTTTGCCATTCCCGCATCACCCCAAAAGACCTCATGGGCAATTTGGTTATTTGTAACCTGGCAATCAAACTATCACAAACAGTAGACTAGATGGGAGGAGGGTTGGCTGGCTCTAGGAGGCAGGTGCTGGGGTGGAGAGGTGAAGCAAGGCTGCACAAATCTGGAAAGAAGAATCAGAAGAAGGCAGGGCAGCCAGGGTGCCAGGAGAAGTGGACTCTCTTGTCCATTTCAGAACAGACGATTGACTGACAAAATTGATAACCTGATTTTTTTTTGTCTCTGGATGATGAGCTCAGTGGATTGGGGAGGGGTTGATTATTGCAACAGAAAGAAAAGTTTGGAAAGTTTAAACAGGCTAAGGAAGAAGGCAAAAGAACGATAGAACTGATAGAACAGGAGGAAAGACTGACCCACAATGGGACTTCTGACCCACTGACCACAATGGGACTTCTGGGTAGACCTGCAAAAGACTGAGAGCACAATCCTAACCATGTCTACTCAAAAGTAAGCCCCATTGTGTTCAATGGGCCTTACTCCCAGGAAAGTGTCTTTAGGATTGCAGCCTAAGGGCGCAATCCAGAGTAACTACGTGGAGTCCTTGCTCCGGCGTAAGAACAATTTGCTCTGGATTGCAATATGAATTTCCCATAGGTTTTCACTAGGTAGTGCAGCAACTATGGGTACACATAAAGTCTCTTACGGGCTCCCGTAGTTACTCTGGATTGTAGGGTCTGTCTCATAAGCCATCTGGCTGCTGAGGGTAACTCTCCATTCTGCATGATGTTTCTTTTCCCTCACACTATCCATCCCCTCCTGCCACACCAAGGTCAGACACATCCTTGTTGGTCCATGGCATGCAATTTGATGCTCCTTTTGAACATGGAATTGAGAGTCATGATGTAAGTTGGGGGGGACCATCACCGAGGTTTGCAAGGAACTGATAGCTTTATGCTTCTGCTATGTTTCTGCTTGAAAAACAGCAGAACTTCTGTTTACATAAATTAAATGAAAAGTGTAGTTGAAGTGAAGGACTTCATTGCTGATGGCAGATGGGATGGGAACATCCAGTGTTAAATGTGAAATGACACATGCAAACACGCACACCACTAGCAGCACCTCTGTTTTTTCTGCAGAGCTGCACCTTGCTTGTGGCTTGAATTGCTTATTGAAAACACTTTGTAAGGAATTTGAATCTGTTATTCCTGAGGGAAATTTTGAGTCTGGATAGGGTAAGGCTAAGCCTTGGTACCAGACTGGCATGAAGAGAAGCCTGGACATTCAAGTGGTATTCAAGCATTTCAGCCTGGGACCCACTTCTGAAAATGTCATGACCCCTGTGGCAAGGCACAGCAGAGGACTAAAGAAGAGGAAACTACAGATGACCTCATGCCCCTGGAAGAGCTAGCTACCTACCCTAAGGCCATAGTGCGAATTGAGGTAGAGGGTAGGATAGAGACTGTGACTGTCGGGCTGACACCCCAACTGAAATACCTAGCAATTTTGGGGAGAGACTTCTCAGGCTTCTTCACCCTGTTGGCCCAAACCAAGCAACAGGAGGCCAATCAAGGAGAGGCGGAGAAGAACAGACTAAGAGAACCCTGGGGGAGTGAAGAAGTAAGAGTGGCACAGCGGGGGGACCCCACACTTAGGGAGGCTTGGAGACAAGCGGAAGAAGGACCCAGGCAGCAAGGGGCTAGGTTTGAGGTGGTGCAAGGAAAGCTGTATCGAAGAGGACAGGACAAAAGGGGGAGGTGGGAAGAAATAGATCAGTTAGTGCTCCCACAGGGACTCCGAGGAATAGTCCTATCTCTGGCTCATGACTCTTTGCTGGGCAGGCATATGGGGATGAAGGCCATGTTGGAACGGGTCCTGACTCGTTTCTTTTGGCCGGGAGTGTACCAAGAGGTCAAGGACTTCTGTGAAGAGTGCCAGGTGTGCCAAAGAACCAGCCCCAAAGGACCCCCAGGGGGAGAGCTAAGACCTATGCCTATGATTGATACCCCCTTCAAAAGGATCGCTATGGACCTGATTGGTCCTCTTCCAAAAGGGAGGGGGGATACGAGTATGCCCTGGTTCTCATAGATTACGCAACCTGGTACCCAGAGGCGTTACCCCTGAGGAACACACAAGCTGTAACTTTGGCAAAGGAATAAATATATTTTCCCGTCTAGGGTTCCCAGAAGAGATCCTTACAGATCAGGGGCAAAACTTTATAGGAAAAGTTATGAGATCAGTATGGGACCAGTTAGGAATCCGCCCGTAAAAAACCAGTGTTTACCATCCTCAAGGGAATGGTTTAGTGGAGCGTTTCAACCAAACGCTAAAAAGGATGGTGGCGAAGTTTGTCCAAATGGACTCCAAGGGATGGCCAACAACCCTCGAGCCTTTGTTATTTGCAGTGAGAGAGGTCCCCCAGGCCTCGCTAGGGTTTTCACCTTTTGAACTAATGTTCGGCAGAAAACCCAGAGGAATCCTGGACTTAGCCAGGGCCCAGTGGGGAGGAGGTGAAGCCCAGGGGGCGGGACAAGGACCACTAGACCTGCATAGCTTGAGGGAGAGGTTGAGAAGAATCGCCAGTTGGGCCAGGAGAGCCTTGAAAGAGCCCAACAGGAGCAGAAACGAAGATATGATAGGCATGCCCCTGGAGGAGCTAGCTACCGGTCATTTGAACCCGGGGACAAGGTCCTACTACTCCTCCCAACTAGCGAATCCAAGTTAAAAGCTCATTGGCAGGGGCCATTCGAGGTCCTTGAGCGGGTAGGAGAGGTCAATTACAGAGTAAGGACTGGACAAAAGAGGTGTGAGGACAAGCTCTTTCATGTTAACCTGCTAAAGCAGTGGAAAGAGAGGGAAAAGGAGGCATTAATGGGAGAGAGGGAGGAGTTTGGTCCCTCTATTGAGGAGGTACTGGAACCTGCAGGAGAGGTAGAAGTAGGAAATGACCTGGATCCACAACAGGTACTTCAAGTGAGGAGTTTGCAAAGGAAGATGGGGAAGGTTTTCTCCCCGAAGCCCGGAGTAACTTCATGGGAAGAGCACAAGATTATAGTCAAGGAGGGAGTGACAGTAAGGTTGGCCCCGAGGTGGTGGCCAAAACGTGGAGGCCCCCTTGATTCGAGAAGTCCAGGAGATGATCCAGTTAGGAGTCATCGAACCCTCTAAAAGTGAATGGAGAAGCTATCCTGTCATGGTGGCAAAAGGGGATGGCACCTGGCGAGTGTGTTTAGATTTTCGGAAGGTAAATGAGGTGTCAGCCTTTGACGCTTATCCTATGCCCTGAGTGACAGAGATGCTAGAAAATTTGGGGAGAGCCCACTACATTTCCACTATTGACCTCACGAAGAGGTATTGGCAAATACCCCTTCACCCTGATTCCAGGAAGTACACGGCCTTTGCCACCCCCATAGGCTTGTTTCAATTCGTCCGTATGCCCTTTGGACTACATGGGGCCATGGCTACATTTCAGAGATTAATGGATAGGGTCCTCGCTCCGCACACTGGATATGCAGCTGCTTATATAGATGATATAATCATCTATAGTGAGACCTGGGAACAACATCTAGAACATCTGGAGAGGGTTTGTAGAGGATTAGAGGAAGCGGGGCTGACGGCGAATCCCAAAAAATGTAAAATAGGAATGAAACAAACAAAGTTTCTAGGATTTGGGGTGGGAAAAGGTGAGGTAAGACCAGTTAAAGACAAAGTTTAGGTTATACAACAGATTCCCCCCCCCCCCCAAGAACAAGAGAGAGGTGCAAAAACTGCTAGGCATGCTGGGATAGTATCGCATGTTTGTGCCAAACTTCTCAGAGGTGGCAGCACCACTGACGGACCTCACGAAGGGACCCAAGAACCGGACTATAAAATGGGATGAAAGATGTGCAAGGGCGTTAGCAGAGCTCAAGAAGGCTTGAGTACCCATCCGGTTTTGACCGCTCTGGACTTCTCCAAACCATTTGTGGTTCAGATGGATGCTTCAGGGAAAGGATTAGGAGCTGTCTTGTCACAGAAAAGGGGAAGCCAGGAAAGACCTATCCTATTTCTCAGTAGAAAGCTAAGTGAGACGGAGCAGAAATATTCAACGATCGAACGAGAGGCACTGGCAGTAAAGTGGGCAGTCAATACCTTGAAATATTACCTGTTGGGAACCCACTTCACCTTGGTGACTGATCATGCCCCTTTGACGTGGTTGCAAAGAATGAGAGACTCTAATCCCCGTCTAACGAGGTGGTACTTAAGTCTGCAACCCTACTCCTTTTCCATTGAGCATAGGGAAGGGGAGTTACACAATAATGCAGACTTCCTTTCCCGGCAGAGGGAGGATGCACCCTGGAACCCGGAAGACCTGGCTCTGGTCTTACCGAGGGGGGGGGGGGATGTGGTAAGGCACAGCAGAGGACTAAGGAAGAGGAAACTGCAGATGACCTCATGCCCCTGGAAGAGCTAGCTATCAGGGAAGCTGAAGCTGAAGAGGCCAAAGGGAGGAGAAAAGGGAGGGGCTTTTGGAGGGAATAAAAGGGAGAGAAAAAAGGCGGGAAGGCAGAAGGGAAGCTGGGAGAAGTAAAGGTGGTGGAAGGAATGCTGGAGGAAAGACAGAGGAGAGTGGAGGAGGATAAAGAGGTAAAGGAAAAGGAGAGAGGATAGAAGAAAGACTGGAACATGTTTGTGTATTTATGAGACATTGTTTTATGGTGCTTGGTGACTTTGAATACTTACCTGTTATAATTTGAGGCCCTTGGCCAGTTCAACACGTTTGCAACTTACCTGAAGCAAAGTACTTCCAAATATGGAAGCCAATAAAGAAACTGTTATTAATACCTACCTCCTCTCCATGGCATTATTTATCCGAAGACCTCTCCTTAGGACTTTTCCCTCCCCCTGAAGAGTCTTCCCATTCCACCCATGTCACCCCCTCGAGCCCGCATCACAACCTCCCCAGAAGAGATGTCATAGCTGAGTGTGTCATTAAAGGTTCTCAGTGCCAGATTATATGATGGCTGCATCCAGCTTTTTGCGACCCCCCCTCCCCCGAAATGAGGTCATGACGTCCAAGGGCATCCTGATGCCCACTTTGATACCACTGCTGTACATAATTGTATTGGAAAGAGATTGAAAACAGTTCTTTTGTTTGCACTGTATCACTGTTACACAGGAGGTAAGAAAGTGCTGAGTCACACTGCCATATTCACACGTAATGTTATCTATTATGGAATAATAGATTAAATTGCAGTAGCTGCAATTTAGAACAGAACGTTTAGAACAGAAATGAAGAGGTGCTGAACCACACACCCACAAGTGTTCCGGTAAGCTTACAAACATCAGGGCACCCTCTTTTCCACAGTTAAGCCCCTTTAATGTGCCCTCAGCGGTGAACATGACTAGGCCAGACACTTCCTGTGGTTTGGTCTCCCACCTCATGCATTTATATATGAAAGCAAACAGGTGCAAGAAAGAATGATGTCACAGGAGCAAAGGCGGCAGCTATTTTGTTTCTCTGCAGTGAGGCTCCTGTCAGGTTTCTAGGTGTTAAGATATAGATATAAGGTATGAAGGCAGGGGCCACCGTCTGCAGGAGCACTACCAAAGACAGAAGTTGCTGCTGTTGCTGTGCTCTGCAACGACTCTTCTGCAGCCACTCTTCTTCTTCTTCTGTTCCCCCTCTTCTGCTTCTTTGGCCTCCTTCCAGTATGGCAAGGGGGAGTACGGATGAAGCAGTAGTGGGGAAACAAGTCTGACTACCCCCATTTTGCAGCTTGCCCCTTCATTCCTGCTCCTCCAGTGAGGAGGGAACTTTCACCAATGCTTCATGCAGGTTCATGCCCTTTACTCCATCGTGATTATGTGGAACACAAAACAACGTGTCTGCCTGGGTGCGTGTGGTTGGTAGACACCAATAACCCAGATGAAGAACCATTCCTGGCCCTCTCTCTCATTTCAATAAAGCCATGCTGGGTTCTGGAAGCAATCTCACCCACATTCTCCTTCGTTCTCAGAAGGAACGGCCATAGCCGTCAATGCTGATAAGTGTCTCGACGGTGTAGAAAATGCAAGTGTTCTTTTTTCTGTCAGAGCACAGAATGTAGCTTTCAAATGGAATCTGTGGGGTCCTGCCTTTTGGATCCTACCTTCCTGCCCTCAGAACTGAGGTAGAAAGAAGGAGCGGAGTGTCACACTCTCTGTGTGCTGACCGTGACTTCTCTCCGGTCAGGGAATCGGAGAAAAAAATGCGGCTGCAGCAACAGACCCTTTCACTGAACCCATTTACAGTACTTTTGCTGCTGAACACCAGCATCTGAACACGAGACCTCATAGGGCTGGGAGCACCCAAGCTAAAACAGCTTCTTTTCTCAGAGCAGACAGTATAAATCCCAAGTCTAAAAGTGTCAGGAACAGCTTTTTTGGCTACGAGGCTTCTTTCAGGTGCTGTGCATTTTGTTCGTTTACACTCTGAAATGAATGAGCTTTTGGTTCATGTGGTTTCCTCCAGGGGTGACAAGCCTCACGATTGCAGGAGACGGGGAGAAAAGCCTCAGAATCTGCTTTTGGCTTAGTCCTCAAAACTCTCAATAGGCAGAGTTGTAAAAAGGAATCTAAGAGCTATGGATGTGGGTGTTTTAAAATCTGCTTTTGGAATTTGGTCTTTTGGGAGTTTTTCCCCTGCTTGCAAGCACGCAGATGCTGAAGACCCAAATTGGACAGGATTTGACAGTCACTTCACTTTTTTCTCAAAATGGAGTTAAATGGCTAGAGTTCTTTCTCCTATTCTACATTGACTATATCCCAATATGCAGTCTATTCTACATCGAGTCCCATTTTAGGCTGCTCTAATCTGGAAGACTGAAATGCTAACGGCAAGTTGGGGGCACAAGCTGGGAGGCCAAAGTAATAGGACTCTCATTTTTTTCTCTGCTTCTGCAGATATATTTTCTGCCATTTCTGCTTTTGTCAACTGAAGCTGAGGAGAATGTATCAAAAATCCCTAAGATGTGATACAGGCATAATTTTATTTTCATTCTTTGTGTCCAGATTCAGGAATTGTTCAGGTGAGCCTGATTTGATGACCACAGGAACAAGATCGTGACTTTCTGTTATGGCAGTCAGGAAAAAATCTATTTAAAACATTTTGTGGATGAACATAGGAAAGATTAATCCTACACATACATACCGTCTAATAAGTCCTATTTATGCATGTCTGAGTAGACATGCATAGGATTTAGAAATAGAGCCTAGAAATAGAGCCTGAGTAGACATGCATACATTTAGATATAGAGCCCTTTCAGTGGTAGTGCCTCACTCATGGCATTCCCTTCTTCTGGAATTAAGAACAGTTCTCTCCCTGAAGACCTTTCAACACAGCCTCTTTTATTTAAGACGACATTTAATTGACACTGTGGGCTGGTGCTTTTAATGAGATGTTGTGGTCCTGGTTGTTTGCCCTGTTTAAACCATTTCTGCCCAACATTGCATATACACAACAGTTATCAAATGTGTACACCTGTGGGCTGGGCAAAAATGGGTTAAATACTTCAATCATTTTCAATTTTTATGGTTTTAGTATTGTTTTAATTGAATTGTGCTGGTTTTATGTTATTAGCTACCTTGAATCTCCTTTAGTGTGGGCGAAAGGTGGGATATAACTCTTGCAAATAAAAAATTAATAATAAATTTTGCTATTAGGAAAATTCAATTTAATGGATAGGATTTCTTTTTTCAAAAGTGACAGCTCTAATAGCTGTGCTTAGTTTTTCAAGAAAGTTTTCATTGCAATAGTGAAAGTTTGAATCGCATTATGACCAAGAAAATAATTAAGTAGCAAAAAGAACCACAGTAGGCTAACCACCAAGTGAACGCATTTTACTTCTGTAACAGTTCAGACCTTGTGACTTAAGTTTCAAATAAAAGTGAAAAATCTTCACAAATGCAATATAGTACATTGCATTTTTTTACACAGTACACTGAATGACTGGAGCAGGAGAGTAGACCAGATGGTAATGTGAGAATTATTTCATCCCAGAGATTCTGTATTTTGGTTATGTAATAGTTGTTCCTTTTAACATCCCTTTTGCAATATATTCACAGAAACCTGGTAGGCACAGTTATTGTACCAAATTTCCAGGGACAGATGTGATTGCAACATATGCCTATGAAAAGTGTTGCATTTAGTTTTATAGGCATTCCTGGCAGTGGACAGGATGACGGAAGAAACACCTCTCGTTTTTAAATCTACTTAGAAGGAACATATTATGTACAAAAATGTGCCCATCATTGTGTCTCTTTTTTGCCCCCTGCACCCTTCCTTTCCTTATGAAATGTCTGTTGGTCTAACTCCCGTGTAAAAAATGGCCACCTTCCCTCATGGTATCCTGCTTTATTAAAGAAGTAGACAGAAGTTTTCCTTTTTCATTGGCATCAGGCTCTTGTTGGACTACTAAACCTTTCTGTTCCTCGCTGGCTGAACTTGGGGATTCCTGATTAGGAGTATCCCACCACCCCTCATTTGCCGCTTCATGCTGTGCAATAGAACTGTGCAGTTGAACAGAGTCAGGACCATCAATCTCTCCTGCTCTTTCTGGCCGACGACCTTTGAATGTGATATTGTAATAAACCAGGTAGCCATCATTGTATAGGTAGAGCTTCTGGTCATTTGGATTGTAATTCAAACTTTGCACAGTCGGCAGAGGTTTCTCCATAATGATTTTGAGGTTTTTTTCATTGTTTGTTTTGGTGTCATATACATAATATATTTCTTCATGAGTGTCATTCAGTGACCTGGTGGCATATAGTCTTCCACAGACCATGAAGCTATTGGTCATTCTTTCCTTCGGTTGTGTTGTGATCCAAGGTGTTCCTACCTTCAAGGTTTCAGGGTCTATTTTCCTAATGACCACATTCCCATTGGCAACCACAGAGCCATGAATCACCCACATGCCTCGTTCATCCGCAGCCAGATCCATATCCTGATATTTGACACCTTTATATGAAAGCCAGTTACTGAAAGATGAAGGATCCCTATCTTCAAATTCTACATGTTTTACTCTTGTGGTTTCTGGATCAGCCTTGCACACAGATCTGCTGTCAAAACAGTTGTAATAAAAGGATCCATTGAAGTAAATCACTCCAGCTCCTTGCCCACAGTCATGACACTTCGCAACAGACTTAACTTTAAGGCTATACTGAGAGATGGGAGTATATAATGACAATTTCTTCATAGAGGAGTACATACGGGCAGTCTCCAGTGTTCGTCCATCTTGATTAACTGGAAAAACCCAATAATAATCTGGAAATTTAGTCCCCAAAGCAAAATCCTTCCCCCAGGCTCCTGCTTTGAAATCTGGACCTCTCCAGTTGAGCTTCACCAGCACAGGTGCACTGACTCGTAGCACCCCGTCATGGTTACATTTGCCTGTTGTGATAAACAAGGAAATAGTTTATTTTATTTAAACAATTGTATCCTGTATTCCCACAAACCT
Organism: Cryptoblepharus egeriae; assembly: GCA_030015325.1. Classification (NCBI taxonomy): domain Eukaryota; kingdom Metazoa; phylum Chordata; class Lepidosauria; order Squamata; family Scincidae; genus Cryptoblepharus; species Cryptoblepharus egeriae. Next base: position 59,887,330 of record JAREYC010000001.1, on the reverse strand, counting down.
GAAAGGGAGAAGAGGAAGAATGACAGCTGTCATCCTGCGATGGCTATAGGAAAAGTTCCTTGGCTTCAATTCATCCTTCCTAGGTGCATCCTGCTAATCCTGAAAGCCCCTGGAGAAAGGTGCACAGCCACCTCATTTCTTTGGAACTGGCATGTATTCCCTTCACCATCTGATTTCATCCATCATCACACACCCTGGAGTCCTCATCCCCACCTTGCAGGTTTCCATCCTGCTGAGTCTATTCAAAGCTTCCCAAAGCCACTCAGTGGAAGCCGCCCTCCTACACTCAGGCTTGTGGTGTTGAGCATTGTTCTGCACAGAGTGGTGTGTTTGGGGGAAACGGCTATGGTTGCAGCACGTTTCATGGCAACCAGTGAGAGAGATGCTTTGCGGAGAGAAGTCTCTCTTGCACTGACCCTGCCAATGTGGACGAGGAAAAATCTCGGGTCCCTTCAAGGAAATGTTGAGCATTGGGGAAAAGGAGCACAACAGGGAGGGCCCTTTCCCTCCAAGTTTCTCTCTTTGTGTCCAACAGGACGGGGGTGGGGAAGCAGAAGCCCAGAGTGGTTTCTGCAGAATATGTTGGTTCTGAGCCCAGAGAAGACAAAGAGGAATTGCTCCGCTCTTCTCTGCTGAGAATTGCTGCTCCCTTTCAGTGGTCAGGGAAGGCAGGGAAGGAACCCCAACATGAGTTCCTGGCAGCCTGTCTAAGCACCAGCCAGCCCCAGCCCAAGGAAGAACTCCTCTGGGCCATAGTCTATGTCCTTACTCATTTCCTTAGCTTCTTCCCTCTTCTGCTCTTCTAGAGGACCATAGCAGGTGAAGCTTTATGCCTCTACTCTCCTCCCAAAGGATTTGATGGGGATGAGGGGAATGGACAGACAGATCCAGTCAGGACAGGGAAAGAAGACTAGGACAGTGTTCAGGACTCAGACTGCAACTTTCATGACTGTGGGACAAGTTCCTTGACCTCTCCTTTCAGAGGTGAGCACACCTGAACAGTCCCATAAAGCAGAGGAGTGGCGATGCTTCTGCTTTAAATCCATTTCAAAAAACCATCTGGTAAGCTACCCACACTCACTCACCCACGGCTGAGTTCCTACTTTTAAAAAACTTATTTGCACTTCTTATCTATATATATAAAACTGAAAAGTCACTGACTCGTCAACGACCAGCCAAAACCGCTGGGGCTAGAAGTGTGAAATTTGGGGAGGGTGTTCCTTCTGTGATGGAGGAACCCACTAAGAACCAGTTTTCAGAAATTCCAACCGGAATGCATTATATATTTTACATTGAAGAATCACTGACTCAACAACATTCCACCCCAATCCCTGGACCTAGAAGTGTGAAATTTGGGGAGGTTGTTACTTAAGTGATGGGAGCACCCACCCCTTCAATGTAAAACACCAAGAATCGATGTTCAGAAATGTAACCCTTACAAGGATGAAATGGGGTGCAATGTGTTTTTGTCCTTTACAGTGGTACCTCACTTAACGAGTGCCTTGAATAGCGAGTGTTCCACATAACGAGGAAAAATTTGTGGGGGGCTTCTGCCTCTCTTAACGAGCATGATTCGCATAACAAGTGTCCATTGGCTGACTGCAGTACCACGGAACAGACCAGCAGAGGGAGCAGAGGAGCCTCTTCAGTCAGAGGAACAAACATGGCTGCCTCCTGCAGCCAGAAAACAAGAGGCCAAAACTCCTCCTGCACCCCCTCTGGAGACCCCCTCAAACAGACCTCTTCCCCCCCAAGTAAACCCCCCTGCCTGGACCCCACTACAACCACCCTCTTCTTCCCCGACCACCTTCCCTGGCTGCACTTTTTCTTTCCTGTGACTAAGCCCCAGTGGATTCAATGGAGCTTGATTCTGAGCAGACCCTTCTGTGCCCTTCTGCTGTTGCACTTCATGCAAACTTGGAAAGAGTCAGGCTGCATCCTACACACTTTCCTGTGAGTAAGCCCAGTGGATTTAATGGGGCTTGATTCTGAGTAGACAACATAGGATCCGGCCCCTTTGCTGTTGCAGATTGCCTATCTAGGTTGCATAGATAAATCTCACACACAGAGAGGTTCCTTGTTAAAGATGCTCCAAAAGACACCAGTGACTCTTTTAGTGAAAACTAGCGAAAAGCGTACCCACGTTGCAGGAGTAACATTTCCCCATACGCCATCCCCCTATGGCGCATCAACACCCCATGTGCATCAACACCCCATGCACAACTTCCCCCCAGGCGCAACTTCCCCCCAGGCGCAACATCCCCCCAGGCGCAACATCCCCCCAGGCGCATCATCCCCCCAGGCGCATCATCCCCCCATTCGCATCAGTCCCCATATGTATCATCCCCCCATGTGCCTCAACTCCTCATACGCAACATCACCTATCTGCATCAGTCCCCCATGTGCATCAACCCCCATGCGCAACTTCCCCCATGTGCATCAGTCCCCCATGCGCAACTTCCCCATGTGCATCATCCCCCATGTGCAACTTCCCCATGCGCATCAGTCCCCCATGCGCATCAGTCCCCCATGCGCATCAGTCCCCCATGCGCATCATCCCTCCATGTGCCTCAACTCCTCATATGCAACATCACCCATCTGCATCAGTCCCCATGTGCATCAACCCCCATGCGCAACTTCCTCCATGCGCAACTTTCCCCATGCGCAACTTCCCCCACGCGCAACTTCCCCCCATGCGCAACTTCCCCTATGTGCAGCATCCTCACCAGTGCAACCTCTTTCTCTGAACAACATCCCCCCCAGTGCAACATCCCCCCCAGGCACCGAGCACCAAATTGGCTGGATGTTGGTCAGTCTTCCATGTTAAGTATAGGACAAAAACACGTTGCCCCCTTTTCAGTCCCTTAAGGGTTAAACTTTTCAACATCGGTTCTTGGTGGGTGTTCAGGTGACAGAAGAAATTTCCTCCCAGAATTCCATGCTTCTAAATCCAGCAGTTGGGGCGGAAGGTTGATGAGTCATCAATTCTCCAATGCAAAGTATAGGGAGGAAAACGCGTTGCGCCCCTTTTCACCCCCTTGCGGTTGGAATTTCCAAAAACTGGTTCTGAGTGCACCCCTCAGTCACGGAAGGAACACCCACCCCAAATTTTACACTTCTAGGCCCAGTGGTTTTGGCAGGGTGTTGATGAGTGAGTCAGTGAGTGAGTCAGTCAGTCAGTGACTTTTCTCTTTTCTATATATATAAACGATATAAAAGATATGCTTCCCTGGCAAGGGAATTCATAGGCGGGACAAGGGGACTAGCTTGAGCTACAGTGGGGCCCTGGGCAAAGTTTGGAATAGGCTTCCATGGCCAGGGAACTCATGGGAGGTCCGGGGGGAGCAGCCTGAGCCAGGTTTGTACGTGGGATCTGTGTGTGTCAGCATGGAAGGTGTGCCTTATCACTGTTCTAGTGCTGCTCCCCATCAGCAGCTTGGGAATGTTAAAGTTGCACAAAAAGACAAAGATTCCATTGAGCCAATGGATAGCAGTGACTCCATTGGTGATTGTGAAAGTCATCCCCCTCTCTGTAACTCTCAGACCAGCCATGAAGGTTTTCAAAAGTACAGTATAGTTCAGTACTGTACAGTATTTTCTTTATTGCAGTGTTGTGTGTTACTGTATATTACAGTGTTTTGTCATTTTTATAAACAGTTAATATTTTTATATGAATATTTTTTGGGTTGTGGAACCAATCGTTTGATTTTCCATTATTTCCTATGGGAAAATCTGCTTCACGTAAAGAGTGTTTCATGTAAAAGTATGCCTCCGGAATGAATTAAACTTGTTACGTGAGGTGCCACTGTATCCTAACTAGTTTGCACAGTAGCAGATGTAAGAGTGACTAGGGGCCCCTGGGCCCCAGATGCCAAGCTGCAGGTAGGTGTTGGGAGGTTGGTGACATATGGAGGGTGGGCAACTGGACTGATACCTTCCCCTCTGGTCCTCTGGATATTTCTCAGGCTTGTTGTAGGGAGAGGGGACCAGCTGTGGCAAGTGCCATGAATGGGGCCTGCCCATCCTCCACTCATCCTCCCATCCTCCCATTTTGGAGCCATTTGGGAAGTGGGGAAGAAGACTGGCATGTGGTGGGAGGGAACATGATGGTGTGAAGGGTGATGTTTCTGGATCACTGTGGGTGCAAATCATAAACAACTTTACAGCACTGGTGTTGCTGTGCCAGTGGGTCATGTGAGTCATGCACATATCCTGCAGTTGGAGGAAGACAGTTATGGAGGCAATAATAAGGCAATAATTGTTCCCTTACCTTTGAGTTGCCTTGCCTTTACCCCGGAGTTGGAAAATTGGTTAGGACTGCATCTTGAGTCAGGAGGTAGGAAGAAATTGTGTGTCACTCACCCTACAATCCAGAGTAACTACGGGAGCACGTGGAGACGTTACGTGCACCTGTAGTTATGGCACCACCTAGTGAAAACCTATGGGAAATTCATATTGCAATCCAGAGTAAATTGTTCTTACACCAGAGCAAGGGCTCCCTATAGTTACTCTGGATTGTGCCCTGAGTTTGTAACACAGTATATCATGAACAGAGATGGGCAGGCCTGGCTCCAACAACCGGTTCTCCGGAAGTTGGCGGAGCCAGGCAAGTTCAGGGGGAGGGGCCGAGGTCAGGGGGAGGGGCCATGGATAATTAAAAAAATTAAATTAAAAAAATTTAAAAAATTTAAAAAATTTTAAAAATTAAAAAAATTTAAGCATGTGGCTTACCTCTGAGTAGACCTCCATAGGATGGTGCTCTGAGGCTGAAGTCCTCTCCACACTGGCCTGATAGTAAGTCCCATTGACTTTCATGGGACTTACTTCTGAGTAGACCTGCTTAGGATGGGTCTCTGAGGCTGCAGTCCTCTCCACAATGGTCTGAGAGTAAGTCCCATTGACTTTCATGGGACTTACTTCTGAGTAGACCTGCTTAGGATGCCCCCCCCGGCCAGCCAGGGAGAGGCTGAATGCGGTGGACGCGCTGCGAGGTGTTCCTGGCCTCCCCCGGCCAGCCAGGCTCTCGCAGCCCCCCCCCCCCGGCCAGCCAGGAGGAGGCGGAAAACAGCGGACGCGCCGCGAGGCTCTCGCCGCCCCCCTGGCCAGCCAGGAGGAGGCGGAAAGCGGTGGACGTGCCGCAAGGCTCTCGCCAGCCCCTGGCCAGCCCCCCGCGAACTGGTTCAGCCAGTTTTGGCCAGCCACCATAGCTTCCGGTTTGTGGGTGTGGGCTCAGTGGAACTTCCGGTTCGGGCAATACGGTCCGAACCGGTGTCAGCCCATGACTGATCATGAAATCTCTTTCTAGCCTATTGACAATCCAAAGTATTGAAGTAACTTAAGCCAAAATCTGAACCAATTTTCCAACACTGACATAACTGTGCCAGAGGAGGAACCCGGTCAAGGAGATCTCCTCAAGATAAGGGAATGTTTGCTCCCTTACCTGCTGTGACCTCAGTGCTTGAAAAGTTAGTTAGGATTGCATCTTTAATCTCAAATGCATAGCATTTGCCCTGAACCTTTGAAGTCATACCATGTTGACAGGTCTATGACTTGAAGGCTGGGATATGGCAATCCTCTACTCAATGAATGCTCTTGAGACTTGAGGAAGGATAAGGGCCTCAGAGCAGCCATGTTGATGATGCTCAGATATAATGTCCCACCAGCAAGTTAGTTACCATCTCTCCTTATGTGGGTGACTCAGAAATACAGTGATGCCTCACGTAACAAATTTAATTCGTTCTGGAGGCATGTTTGTTACGTGAAACATTCTTTACGTGAAGCGGCTTTTCCCAGAGGAAATAATGGAAACTCAGACGATTGGTTCCACAACCCAAAAAATATTCATATAAAAATATTAACTGGATGTAAAAATGATGACTGGGATTGAATTCAAAACATGCATTCAGTATGCATGATCCTATGAAGTCTACTTAGGCTGCAGTCCTAAAGACACTTTCCTGGGAGTAAGACCCATTTAACACAATGGGGCTTACTTCTGGGTAGACCTGGTTAGGAGGCTGCAATCCAAGACACCTTCAGAGTGTCTCCCCACTTTCTCCTTCTCTCCATCCTGGGCCTCTCTCCCCCCTGCTCTCTTCTGGCTAGCCCTGAGCTGCTTCCCTCTTCTCCACTGCTCTTCTCTCCCTCTGCCCAGCGGACACCCGGCCACAGAAGGAACAGCATGGAAGTGTTGCTTTCACTATGGGCAGGTGCGCTAGGCAGCCCTGATGCTTTTTAAACAGGCTGCCGGCCAGCGCATCTGCCCCAACTGCCAACAAATGTGTTCTTTACGTGAAGCACAGTTTGTTACGTGAAGCAGAATCCTAGAGAAATTTTTGTTTGTTATGTGAAACATACTTTACGTGAGGCGTTCTTTATGTGAGGCACCACTGTAATGGGATTTGACTGACTCTGTTTTCTTCAATCAGGCTTCTATATGGGGGTGGTATTAGGAACAGGTTAATCAGGAAGTACCTCTTCCTGGGGCTCTGGTAAAAGACTTTTAAACTTTTTTCAGAAACCCCAGTACAGTTTATCCCCAATTCCCCCTGACAGTTGAGAGGGGAAGAAGTCTTAGCCCCAATTTTCCTTTGTCTCTGGGGATCCAGTTTTTCTCCATCTTGGCTTGGTATGCTTTCCTCTCTTTGCCTTATCTCTCTTTACTCCCCCTATTCTCTGGCATCTTCTCCACCCTCCTTTTCACCCCTCTTCCAAACTTCCAGTTGTCTTCATCTTGCTCCTCTCATGCTTTTTTCTCCTTTCTTGTAGGAATTTGCAATCTCCTTTCTCCACCACCCCCTCCTAATATAGTCAGCCACACTGCTGGTCTTTCTCTCAACAACACTGCAGGGCAACAGTAGGGCAATGGTGAACATTGGAGGCTGCCAAGGGACAATGGCAGGCAGCAGTGGGAACAGGTGGGCATCCGTACCAGGGAGTGGGCATCCCTACTGGCAGCACCATCAGGCAGCACCAGGCAGTACTGTGCAGCAGGCACCAGTGGGCAACACAAGGTATTGGGCACCAACTGGAAGCACCCTCCCAAAATGTTACACTTCTAAGTGCAGCGGTTTTGGTAGATGTTGATGAGTCAGTAGGCCAGCCTAAGCCTAAGGCATAAGTCCTGTGCTGACATGGGGGTGTCACAAAGGTGCAGTGAGACACTTCTGCTCCATTCCTATGCGGTTAGGCCAGTATACAGGCACTGTGGTGTTAGTCTCTCAGATCTCACAGGCTGCAATCTGCCACCCTTATACAGGAGTGAGCCCCACTGATTATAATAGAGCTTACTTTAGAGTAGACATGCAAAACTTGGTCTCATTGACTCCTTTTCATTGCCCCCTAACACAGGAGGGAGCCCCACTGATTATAATAGGGCTTAATTTAGAGTAGACATTCAAGGTTAGATCTCTCAGGCTCCTTTTCATTGCCCTCCTTACCCAGGAGTGTAATAGGCTTACTTCACTGACTGTAATAGGCTTACTTTAGAGTAGACATGCATAGGCTGGGAAAGTGCCGAAATTGGTGATATCCCAGATTAGTCTGTGGTCCTTGGAAGAAATGGACTATACCTTGTATTCCTAAACATCCTTAACTAACTTTCTGCACAACCTACTCATACATTTCTAGACTGTATTTCTAGACCACAATAATAAGAGAAGATTTTGGGTATTACTTACCAATTGTGGGTCTTGCTGCTTCAGGGATTTTGCCAAAACCACCACCACCAGACATAATTTCTTCTTCACATTCCTCTAGTTTTTTCTGGAGCACAGAAATCTCACGTTGTGCTGTAATGATGTTTTTCTTGTCGTATCGTTCCATTTTTGTTACTACAGTGTTAATATTTTGGATCTGAAACACAAGGTATAAGAATAAGCACCTGCTCCAAATAAGGTCTAGAAACTGGTTTTTACCTCCTGATAGCTGTGAAGCAGAACCAATAAAGAAAGACTAGGCTCTTGGAAGATACTGTCCAAAACAAAGTCTAGAAACTGGAATATGAATTGCTTTCTTCAGCACAAAGAGAAGCAGAGCCAGTGCTAGCAAGGCAGAGACTCTGGGATATATATGTTCTATCGCTTAAGCAGGTGATGTGATGTGAGAGGGAGTGTACTAAGCAGAGACTCTGGGATATATATGTTCTATCACTTAAGCAAGCAAGTGATGTGAGAGGGAGTGTACTAAAAACAGCCAAGACCATGCTTGAGAAAGCCTGAACTTTAGAGAAAATTTGGGAATCAGCTGTTAAGAACTGGTGTCATTGCAATGCTCATTGATCCTGAGCCATGAGCATTAGAATTTGAGTATCCATAACTGATACAGATGCCTTTATTTTGGCTTGAGAGCAAGGCAGACATGAAGCTGGGCTGAGCAGGATGGGGAAGAGAGATGTTTCAGAGCAACATTACATTCTATGAGATCTGTGGGTAAATACAGCTAAGAATGGGTGCTAATCTGATCAGGAACAGTTGATACATGCACATGCATTCTGCCTCTTCCCTGAGCAAACTTGAGGAGGAAGATGTACTTTGAAAAATAATGCAGGAAAAAAGGAAAATACCCTTGCTTCTCCCCTGCTTCTTCCCCCTATTTTCTGCTCTCCCCTTACCTTGCATCTTCTTTAGTTATTTTTTTAAAGGGAGATGAATCCTGGCATATGTCCTAGCATAAAGTGCAATTAGACCCCCCCAAGCAGTTTGGAATAAAATTAACTGTAGCACTAATGAGATCTTTGTCATTACAGAACTGAACCAAGCTGAGATAAGCAGAATTTTTCTTCTATTAACTCCCAAACTCTTGAAAGATATAGTGAGCCCTTTGTGAACAAAAGCATGTCCCTGCATCTGATTGTGTGCAAAAAGTATTGTAGTTTCTTCTGAGCTCAAGAAAGAAAGAAATTGCAATCCCAATTAAACTGGCCTAAACCAAAGCATAAATGCTGTGCTGACCTGGGGGCACAGGTGGGCTGAGACAGGTTTGCCCTGGATCGCCAGAACGGTTGTTCCAATTTCCCAGCTGGTGGCAATCCAGTAGAATCATAGAATCATAGAATCATAGAGTTGGAAGGGACCTAGTAGGTCATCTAGTCCAACCCCCTGCCTGCAGCAGGAATTCCCCCTAGAGCATCTCCAACAGGTGCTCATCGAGCCTCCGCTTGAAGATCCCCAGCGAGGGAGAGTCCACCACCTCCCCTGGCAATCTGTTCCACTGCCGAACCGCCCTCACAGTCAGGAATTTTTTCCGGATTTCCAGCCGGAATCTCCTCTCTTGCAGTTTGTACCCATTGGTTCTAGTTCTGCTTTCAGAAGCAGCTATGAACAAATTGGCCCCTTCCTCCCTATGACAGCCCTTCAGGTATCTGAAGAGGGCAATCATGTCTCCCCTCAGCCTCCTCTTCTCCAGGCTGAACATCCCAAGTTCCCCCAACCTTTCCTCGTAGGGCTTCCCTTCCATCCCACTGATCATTCTTGTCGCTCTCCTCTGGACTTGCTCCAGTTTGGCTGCATCCTTCTTAAAGTGAGGTGCCCAGAACTGAACACAGTACTCAAGGTGAGGTCTCACCAATGCAGAATAAAGAGGAACTATAACTTCTCGTGACTTGGAAGCTACAGTCCTCTTAATGTAACCTAAAATGGAATTTGCCTTCTTTGCAGACACATCACACTGCTGACTCATGTTCAGCTTGTGATCCACGGCGACTCCAAGATCCCGCACACATGTTGTGCTGCCAAGCCAAGTATCCCCCATTTTATACCTATGTTTTTGGTTTTTATTGCCTAAGTGCAGAACCTTGCACTTCTCCCTGTTGAAATTCATTCTGTTTGTTACAGCCCAGGATTCCAGTTTATCCAGATCCTCCTGGAGGTTTCTCCTATCTTCTGATGTGTTTGCTACTCCTCCCAGTTAGGTGTCATCTGCAAATTTGATCAGGCTCCCCCGTATCCCTTCCTCCAAGTCATTGATGAAAATGTTAAAGAGAACCGGTCCCAAGACAGAGCCTTGGGGTACCCCACTAGAAACGGACCTCCAGGTTGACACAGAACCATTTACTAAAACCCTTTGAGTGCGGCCATCGAGCCAGTTGCAGATCCACCTAACAATTGCCCTGTCTAGCCCATATTTTTCCAACTTCCTAATTAAAATGTCATGTGGGACTTTGTCAAATGCTTTGCTGAAGTCAAGATAAATGACATCCACAGCATTGCCACTGTCCAGTAAGCTCGTAACCTGATCAAAAAAGGAGATCAGATTTGTCTGGCAAGATTTATTCTTGGTAAATCCATGCTGGGTTGTTTTGATCACGGAGTACTTGTCTAGATGTGCACAAATTGTGTGTTTTATGATTTGCTCTAATATCTTGCCCGGGATTGAAGTCAAACTGACTGGTCTATAATTTCCCGGGTCTTCTTTTTTCCCCTTCTTAAAAATTGGGACTACATTTGCCCTCTTCCAGTCCAGTGGCACTTCTCTACTCCTCAAGGATTTCTCAAAGATGATCGACAAAGGCTCTGCAAGGACATCTGCAAGTTCCTTAAGAACTCTAGGATGCAGCTCATCCGGTCCAAATGACTTGAATTCATTTAGGCCAGTTAAGTGGTTTCGAACCAGTTCTCTGTCAATCTTAATCTGCTGTTCTGCACCATCCTTGTTTTCATTACCTCTTTGGGGATGTAAACACATCCCCGAATCAGTCAATGATCCTGCACCCCCATTTGCACAGCCCTCCTTCTGTGAATAGACGGATGCAAAGTAGGAGTTGAGCAGCTCCGCCTTCTGCTGGTTTCCAGACACCTGTTGTCCATCCTTGTCCAAGAGCAGCCCCACCCCCTCGTCTCTCCTCCTGTTCCTCTGGGCATATCTGCGGGGAGAGGGCAATAACTGGGAACCGGTTTGTTCAGCAGCTGGAGGCAGTTAAAGAGTTAAAGAGGCTGGCTGGGCACTTTTATATTTGCTGCTCTAAGCGGCAGCCGGCAAGCCCCAGCAGCCAGAGAAAGGACAGTGGCTGCAGCAGCAGCAGCAGCAGCAGCAGCAGCAGACCTATCCACACTTTCCGGGGGTAAGCCCCATTGGCTATAATAGGGCTTACTTCTGAGCAGACCTGCACAGGACTGGGCCCTGAGGATGCTGCAACTCTATCCCAGGAAAGTGGCTGGCACTGCAGCCTGAGAGCCCAACCTGACTACTCAGAGGTAAGTCCCATGATAGTCAATGGGACTTACTCCCAGGAAAGTGGCTGGAACTGCAGCCTGAGAGCCCAACCTGACTACTCAGAGGTAAGTCCCATGATAGTCAATGGGACTTACTCCCAGGAAAGTGGCTGGAACTGCAGCCTGAGAGCTGAACCTGACTACTCAGAAGTAAGTCCCATGGCAGTCAATGGGACTTACTCCCAGGAAAGTGGCTGGAACTGCAGCCTGAGAGCTGAACCTGACTACTCAGAGGTAAGTCCCATGACAGTCAATTTTAATTTTTTAAAATTTTTTAAAATTTAATTTTTCCCTGGCCCTGTCCCCTGACCCCGGCCCCTCCCCCTGACCCAGCCTGGCCCTGCCCACTTCCAGGGAACTGGTTGTTGGGCCAGGCTGGGCCCATCACTGCCTGGGGGTGTTACCAAAGTGCCATAAGACACTTCTGCACCACTCCTGAGGGAAGAGTTAGGCCAGCGCACAGACATGTGCTGGCCTCCCTACATCACCATTGGAACAGGAAGCCTGATGAGTTGTTCTGGCCTAGGTTAGGATTGCGCCCTAGGTGAGAAATGGAAAATCCTTGAAAGTCATACAGTGCAATAAAACGAATACATAATTCTTCATACTCTTCATACTCAGTAACAACTAACAAGTACTGTAGTAGAAACCTTTAGCCCGACAGCATACAAAAGGGGGCTGAAGGGCCATAGGCCCCCAGTGCCACCCTCAGGAATGTGTGACCAAAATTGTCAAAATGAGGGGACTAATTCAATCATGTTGTATACATTAAGCATATCCTAAACGTTTTTCATATATACTTTTAACACAAATGAGTCTCTTTGTTCTCTTTACTCTCCATTCACCACAAGCACTAACACCCAGAATCATTTTCAGTTACCTGTTTAAGCAATCTTTCAGTTTCCTTCTTGGTGCTCTCAGTGGTGGCATTCACGGTTAAGTTTGTTGCCAGATTTATCGCATTGTGAATGTCAGTGATGAGTTTATTGAAGTCCAGATCAACATGGGTACCAAATGTCTTGGAATAGTTCAAACGTTTTTCCAGGGTAGTTAGGTTAGTAGTAGCACTTGTCACTAAAGTCTGGAAACTGTAAACCTAGAAGGAAAAGAGATGAAAGTTGCATTCAGATCACTTTAGCCCAAGGATTCCTAACGCTGTTCTTGTCAAAGTGCTGCATGACAATAATCTTGACTTAGCTGACACAAGAGCTATTTAATTGTCAGGTACAAGTATGGGGTTCTGTTGGATTACTGACAATCTGCTATGACTATTGGTGTCAGAGTCGAGTCATTGTTCCTTTGTGTAGATATCTGTGATGATGTTTCTTTTTTGACAGTGGCAATCTTAGGACACTCAAAAATTTGAGAAGCAAATGTGGTATTTTGATGAGTCATTCTGGTGTAGCACTCTGTAAAGCTGCCTGGATCATTGTGTGAGGGGCAGAGGGAGCTATGAAGGAGTTTTGTGTAATGGCCTATCTTTGTGCCGCAATCTAGATCATATATTATGTGACTTGCCTTTCTGCTGCATGTGTCACTGAATTTGTATGGTGATACAATTACACTACCATACAGTGTAATGCAGCTTCCTCCTTCACTTGGTGGGACTAAGTTGGATGGTGAATATCCACAGAGTATGTATCTCTTCCGTGACTGTTGTTTCCAGGTGCTGCAGCAGCCACAACTTCAGGGGTGGGGAGCAGTGGTGGTTGTTAGTTCTGCCCCCACCCCCCACAACCGATCCGGTAGCTATGGGGGGACAGAAAACCGGCTGTACTGGTTCACCGGTCGGCCCACCACTGCACTGCGCATGCGCCAACCAAGAAAGGTTGATGCATGCGCAGTGCGTCTCCTCAAGCTGGTTGACCAGCTGGTCGGCCAGCTTGAGGAGACGCACTGCGCATGTGCCAAACTTAGCGCACGCGCAGTGCGCCGGGGTTGGGGCCCGCCCCTTGCCCCATCCACCCACACTCGCAGCGTGCTGGGGTGGGTGGCGTGCCCTCCCCAGCCCTGCCCCTTGCCCTCCCTGGCCCCGCCCCTGGCCCTCCCCGTCCCCTGACCCCAGCCTGGCCTGCCCACTTCCGGCGAGCCGGTTGTTGGGCCAAGCCGGGCCCACCACTGGCAGTGAGGTGGGGTTGTGATAGTCTATCGTGATTCTATCTCTCTCAGCAGGTCTCCTGTCCAGCGGTTCATAGGGTTTGAGTGTCTCTGTGTTGTGCTGGAGGGGCAAGACAGAATAGGGATTCTGTTGGTGTACCGCCCGCCGTGCTGCCCAACAGTCTCCCTGCCTGAGCTGACCAGGGTGATCTCAAGCCTGGTGTTGAAGAGCCCTCGCCTCTTAGTGCTGGGGGACTTCAATGTCCATGCCAAGGCACTTCAAACATCTGCAGCTCAGGATTTCATGGCCTCCATGGCAACCATGGGTCTGTCTCAAAGAATATCTGCTCCTATTCATGATGCGGGGCACACGCAGGACCTTGTATTCACTGCTGGGCAGGTTGATTGTGATCTGGATGTGAAGGACATCTCCATCACTCCGTTGCCTTGGACAGATCACTACCTGGTGGGATTTAGGCTTATCATAGCCAGTAGCCTCTGCATAGGCGGGGGACCGCATTCTATGGTCTGCCCCCAGAGACTGATGGATCCAGATGGTTTCCTGAGGGATCTGAGGGATTTTCCTGTTGCCAGAGCTGGCAACTCACCCAGCTCCTTGGTCAATCTCTGGAACACGGAGATGACCCGGATGAGATCGCTCCTGAGTGACCTCGGCCCTGATTTTCCTATGCATGCCTACTCCTTCTGAAAAAAGAAAACAGAGAAGGTATGACATGGAATCAGACAACTGACATCCTGGTCGGAATGCCATAAATACTGGCAGAAATGTTGTGCTTCCATGGGGGTTCCACAAATGGTTCTGCACCATTCGGGGGGAATAGGCCAGTGCACAATCATGGCCTCCCACAACACCATGAGAGTTGTGCTGCCCTGGTGTAAACTGGATATGATTGCACCCTAATTTACACTAATATTTTTAGTCAAACTAGAATGAAGCCTGTTCCATTTAGAGCGACAGTTGCGAAAAACTCGTGTTGTTTCTGATTGGGCAGAGGCCAGGGCGGTGGTGGCGGCTAAAAATGTACACTTCTCTGCCACCATCACATCCGCAGAGAACCGTCCAGCAGAGCTTTTTCGTGTGGTTCGGAGCCTACTCCATCTGTCCCCCCCCCCCCCGCCACTGATGTGGTAGAGCACATGAAGGCTCGTTGTGACATGTTCGCTCAACACTTTGCGGACAAGGTTGATCAGATCCGGCATGACTTGGACGCCACTTTAACAAATCCAATGATGTCCCTGGGGCACCTGTCCTATCCATCTTTTGGGATTCTTTTCAGCTTGTAGTACCTGAGGATGTGGACAGGATTCTCTGTATGTGAGACAGTCTTCTTGCCCGCTGGACCCTTGCCCAGACTGGCTAATTAGATCGGCCTGGGATGGACTGGCTGAATGGACAGGGAGAGTGGTGAATTCCTCTCTTGAGGGAGGGAGTGTTGCCTTCTGCATTAAAGCAGGCGGTGGTTCGCCCCCTCCTGAAGAAACCCTCCCTGGACCCGAAAAACTTAAAAAACTATTGGCCAGTCTCAAAACATTCCATTTCTGGGCAAAGTGGTCGAGCGGGTGGTGGCATCCCAGCTTCAGAGGGTCCTGGATGAAGCTGATTATCTGGATCCCTTCCAGTCTGGTTTCAGGCTGGGGTTTGGGACAGAGACTGCCTTGGTCGATGACCTACGTTGAGGAATGGACAGGGTGAGTGCGTCCTGTTGGTCCTGCTGGACCTCTCAGCGGCTTTCAACACCATTGACCATGGTGTCCTTCTGGGTCAGCTTGCTGGGTTGGGGATTGGAGGGACTGTTTTGCAGAGGTTCCACTCCTTCCTGGCTGACAGGTCCCAGAAGGTGGTGCTGGGGGGTGCTTGCTTGGCACCCTGGCCTCTTTGGTGTGGGGTGCTGCAAGTTTCCATTCTATCCCCCATGCTATTTAACATCTATATGAAGCTGCTGGGAGAGGTCATCCAGAGGTCTGGAGTCTGGAGTAAAGTGTAAAGTGTCATCAATACGCTGATGACACCCAGCTCTATCTCTCCTTTCCTCCTGTGTCCGAGGAGGCAGTTAAAGTCCTGAATTGTTGTCTGGAGGCAGTGGGGGACTGGATGAAGGTGAACAAGCTGAGATTAAATCCTGATAAAACAGAGGTTCTCCTGGTCTGGAAATTCTCGACTCGGGTATTGGAATATCATCCTGTTCTGGAAGGGGTTACACTCCCTCTAAAGTAGCAGGTTCGCAGCTTGGGGGTTCTCCTGGATTTGCAGCTGCTCCTAGAGTCCCAGGTGGCGACTGTGGCCAGGGGAGCCTATGCTCAGCTTCGGCTGATTTGCCAGCTGCAACCATACCTGAGTCGCTCAGATCTGGCTACGGTGACCCAGGCCCTAGTGACATCGAGACTGGATTATTGTAACGCGCTGTACGTGGGGCTGCCTCTGAAGACAGTCCGGAAGCTTCAACTTGTCCAGAATGCAACAGTCTATGTGGTTGCTGGGGCTCGTCGGTTCGACTCTGTCGGGCCACTGCTTCAGCAACTACACTGGCTGCCCATTAATTTCCGGGCTGAATTCAAAGTGCTGGTCCTGACCTTTAAAGTCCTAAACGGCTCGGGTCCAGGGTATCTACGGGACCGCCTTCTTCTGTACAATCCGACCTGTACCTAAGGTCATTTGAGGGGGTCCTGCTGACTGTGCCACCACTAAGAGATGTGAGAGGTGTGGCGGCCAGAGATAGGGCCTTTTCGGTGGTGGCCCCCCTGCTTTGAAACTCCCTCCCCTTAGAACTGAGGAAAGCTCCCTCAACACAGAGCTTCAGGTGAAGCCTTAAAACCTTTTATTTCAAAAAAGCTTTTTAATGAGACATAGGTTGGGGGGGCTGTTGTTTTATTGTTTTTAACATATATGTTTTTAGCCTGGATGTTTTAATTGTTTTTATTAATTATACTATTTATGTTTTTAATTATGTTTTTTGTTAGCCACCTTGAGCCAGGCTATTGGCCTGAGAAAGGCGGGATATAATTTTTTAAAATAAAATAAATAAATATTGTCACATACTAATCTATTGTTATTATCATCTTTTATTGTCATTATCTGGATATAGTGATGTTTTTATCCTTGTCATGCTCCTGGGATTAAGGAAAACAGAGCAAGATTCTATGATTCTGTGAAGATGGCTCCTTGACACAAGAGATCATATTTCAGTAGCACAGTAGTACTAGTGGAAATAGCAAATCAAATACAGTACTGTACATCAAACAAGGAGAAAAAATACAGACAAGTCTGAAGAAGGTAAAAATGCCTAGATTATTGGAAATGTATGAAAAATGATGATGAATCTATTTCCATAAGTCATTACTGTTTATAAAATATATTAGATAAAATAAATCTCCAAGAAATTTAGAGCAGTCCATTGCTTGGACTTTTTTGTGACTGTTTTCTATAAAGCAGGGACCTCCAAAGTTTTTGGCAAGAGGGCCGCATCATCTCTCTGACAATGTGTCGGGGGCCGGAAAACTAATTTACATTTCAAATTTGAATACATTTACATAAATTTACATATAAAAATGTATTGGAATGGATTACAAGGCTTTCCCAAGGGCTGGATAGAGGGGTCTTGCCAGGGACCACATTGAGGTTCACCGAGCGCCCCATCTGACCCCCCGGGTCATGGTTTGGAGACCCCGGTATAAAGGAATATTTCTAATTACTGAAAGAGGCTCAGCTCTCTGTTATTTCAATTTTAAAAATAGAAATAAGCTAATAATTGTTTTGAAACAATATGTCAATATTCTGTGTCTGTGATCCAAAGAGTTATGTCAGATAAGAAATGGGACATGCACTAGCTTTATAAGATTTTATTTATCCCCATAGCATATCATAATTTGAAACTGCTTTTGACACTCAAAACTATAAAGAAAGATTTGCCGTGCATATCATGAGCATAGAATCCTTGGAATCCAGGACTTGCCAAGAACCCTGCCCTAGAGGTGATGTACCAACCTGTGCTCCTCCCACAGGAAGAAAATGGGAAGGTCAGAAATGGGCATCCCTGCTAATCTCCTCCCTGGGGGTGACAGATTCATTTATAAAACGAATAGTTGGATGACTCTTTAGTTTAAATCATAAGTTCCCAACCTGAGGGTCTAAATACTCCAGGTACAGTGTTTTGAAAATCCCTTCCCCTTAGGAATTCTGGTGACAGGCAGAGACCTGTAGGAAGGATGACCATATGTCCTCTTTTTCCAGGACATGTCCTCTTTTTAAGCTTTGTGTCCTGGGAAAAATATTCATTGCCCTCTTTTCCTTGTGAGCAGGTAGCATATAGCCTTCTTACTATAAAGTAATTAGATATGATAAATTATACATAATAGTTTTAAATTTATTAATAAGTAATATATTATTTAAATTAACCACATAAAAGCAATATGCATGAGTGTTTTTGGCTACAATTCTAAACATACTTTCTTGGGAGTAGATCCCATTGAATTCAATAGGAGTAGACCTGCTTAGGATTGCACTGTTAACTTCTATTTTATCATGTCCTACATTTTTGGGTGTTTTACATTTTCGGGAGAGGCTCTTTTGTGGTTATAACATCTGATCACCTTGTCTGTAAGCAAGAGTGTTGTCGCTTCTGGGTTCTCCTCCTGCCACTGAATACAGGGAGGTAAGAAAGGGATTTTTATAGAGCTTCTTCTGGGTATTTGGCAGCAATGGAAGCAACAGGCACCACTGCTTTAGGTCCCAACTTAAAGGAACAGAAGGTTGGGAAAAACTGCTTTATAACATGGCCTACACTTGAAAACATTAAAAGATTTATTTTTAAAGGTGTTCAAAGGATTAATTCCTAGAGGGAAAATTTTCAAATAAAATTAGATTAATATATTTAGCTTTTGATAAACATAAGAATAAAAAATATTAGCAAATTTTAGCTTAAGATGCAAATAACGTTGCTAATGTGTTAGATAATGTGGAGAAGCAATGGCTATAATCTTCAGGCTGTCCAGACGTCCGGCTTTCCCCAGACACCTCCGGTATTTATTACCTTGTCCGGGAGAGTAGGGAAACGCAAGAGTGCCTCCGGAATTTACGAGTTTACGAGCCACACAGCTCAGATTTCCCTGGCTCTAAAACTCCAGCCCTAAAACTTAACCCTTTCAGTGCCTCTTAACCCTGCCTCAGTCAACAGTTCAGGCTGTTCTACTTCAGGACCTGCAAGGTAACGTCTGTCTGGGGATACTCTGATTCCTCCTTCCCAGTCCTTTACATCCTGGTCCTTCTGGCTCCCCACAGTGTGCTTTTTGCACTCTGCACACCCTCAGGGGCACTGCAGATTTCTCTTGGTGGTTCCATATCCCACCTCCCTGATGCAGAGATGTCCTCCTTTCTATCCCCCTCCCTGCTTGATATCTTGCTTGTGTTTGTGTGTTTGGGTCTGAACCACATACGTTGGAGTCACTGGCTTGTGTTATGCTACTACAAACAGTTACTTTAATGTCTGGGTCTGAATCATGCATTTTACAAGGTTCTCAATTTTAAAGGGTTGAAATTAAGTACAGGAAAACAATATGAGTATTTCTGCTTTATTGTAACATGTCCTACATGTGTCCTACATTTTTGCGGTGTCCTTCAATTTTTTAAGCACATCGGAATCTTAGGGATTTTAGGGGTTTAGGGATTTTGTGTTTGTCATCTGATCACCCTGTGCAAAAAACTTAGTGTCTGGGCATAAAAATAAATATCTGCTTTTATTTTCCATAATGCCAAAACACAAGTGCCAATTTTTCCCCAATTCATTCAAACCTGAACAGAACCTACATGAAGCTGAATGCCTCATTTGGCAAAGTTGTTTGGAAAACTTTGGGAACTCCCAAAATTGGTTCCGCAACCCCCAAACCAGACTGGGACAGGATGAGCGGAGAGTTCATCATTCTTCAATTTAAAATAAGTAATATAGTGTAATATATTGTGTACAGGAAAGCAATACCAATGTTTTTAGCTTATTTTGAGTGTTTTTAGCTTATTTTAACATGTCCTATATTTTGTCCTACATTTTCCAGGTAGGGAGTGGGAATTTTGGCCTTCGATCAGGAATTTTGGCCTTGCAGTTCAGGGATTTTGCGTTTGGCGTCTGGTCACCCTGTATAATCTTGCACCCTGTGGCTGCAGTCTTTAACCACACTTTCCTGGGTGTAAGTACTATTGGACTTACTTCTGAGTAGACATGCTTAGGATTGCACTATGTAAAATGGGTGGAGTGGCTTCCATGGCTTCAGTACACAGTACCTTTCTCTTCCTCCACCACACTCCCTTTGTATTCAGCATGCCTCTGATATTGTAGGAATGATGTAACTTGGCTAGGTCTGACTTCTGTGTAAACGCTCCCATACTACATTTCAAATTGGCTCCCTGCCAGAGTGACTTTTCAAACAAAAGTAGCAGTTTTTTGTTATATATGTTTTTGTGCATATAGTTATCTTAAGCAGACTTTCTTCTTCTCATCCAAATACCTGGAAATGGCTGCTATGTCCAAAAATGCTGGAACTTGAGGGATAGTTCATTTCCCACGGACAGGAATACTCCCTGGAGACCTTTAAGGATATGATCAACAAGGACTTCCTGGAAATGCTCTAGGATGAAATTCTGCTACAGAAAGGGGGTGGACAAGAAGGTGATCTTATGGATCACTTCCAACTCTGTGCAGTGGCATAAAGGGTAGCAATTGCACCATGCAACAAGCTTTGGGGAGCAAAAAGCTGAGCTTGATACTAGTGGCTAAAATTGTGAAAACTTTGGTATGTACAGATTATATACCATTGGAAAGGTAATTAAATGAGGAATGAAATGAAACAAACAACACTAGAACATCTGTATTCTACCAAAGGTTATGGTTAATGAACTTTAAAACATTTCATTTATTTACTTAATTAAATTTGATTTTTTGTCAGGAAGAAGACCACAAAATCTTTTGATTTAGGGTAGAAATATTTCACTTTTTAAAAAGACTATATTTCTAGGGCATCATTTTGCATTTGGCACCAGGCTACACTTTTATTAACTACACCACAGACAGTAGTCATTCCAATCACATCCTCTTCACATGTGAGATTCACCTTGTGTTTTAATTTCTTCATGATCTCTATGACTGCAAAACATATACGAGGTACAATTGGAGTACATATATTTCTATGTCTACAAACATCACATTGACTATGTTATGACAACAGATGCCTCTTACCGTGTTCAGCTGTTCCTGTAGAAAATTTGTTAGATTATAGAAGTCCGACTCCAATTGTTCCACTGTCTTTGCAGGAAACACAACATGAGCGATATCCATGTTGCAAATACATTGGCCATTTGCATCTCTGATTCCTGTTACTTTCTGGATATGGCCACTCTCAACTATGGCCTGTAAGGTGGATAAAAATATAGAGAGGATGACTCGAGAGAAATTATGAATCCACCTTTTCCCCCTTCAGGATCACAGCTATCATCCAAATACAGTACTGTCATTATATGGAAATATTTGACTTACCTAGACCAGGAAATGTGGCTAGCTAGAAGAAATCTCTTCTGGATTAATCTAGAATACCATTTTATTTAATTTAGGCTGCAATCCTATTCTCCAGTTAGGCCAGCATTAAGTCCTGTGCTGGGCTGGACGTGCTGCAAAAGTGCCAATAAGGCACTTCTGAACCTTTCCTAGGAGAGTCAGGCCAGTGCTCAGATATATCTCCAAACTACTATGGCAGTTCTTTTCAACTTTTTTCATCTCACAGCACACTTTTGAAAAATCACTGAAATTGTCAAGGCACACCATCAGTTGTTTTTACTGTTGACAAGGCACAACAGACTGTTCAAATCCTCCAGTTTCCTATTAATCGATGTCAGTCCCCAAATTCCCATGGCATACCTGAGGACTATTCATGGCACACCAGTGGTTGAAAATCACTGTACCGGTTGAATATCACTGTACTATGGGAATGGGGGGGGGGGGTGGGTAAATTGTGCCAGCCTAGATTGGTTAGGATTGCACCTTAGGGTCATAATAGGAACAAAATGTCATATTACATTGGTATTTTCCCTTTGCTGTGTACTGGTACACAATCACTATCTTTACTACTTCACTGTTATCAGTCCACTGACCACTATTAGCCATTATTCAACAATAATTTATGAAATAAAAATAAAATAAAAACTAGACATCCCAGGTCCTTGGGAAGGACATGACATCTGGATAAAACAAAACAATCAACAACATCTACATGACTGTGCATGCAGGAATGCCTAAAGAATGAATGAACGAAGTGATCCCAGCAGTGATTGGCACCCCACCAACTACAAAAAGCAGCTCTACTAGGGACAGTGTACATCTTGTGGCATTATTTATGATATCAAAATAACATCAAAAACTAGGCAACCCAGGTCCTTGTGAAAGACTTGATGTCTGGATAAAACAAACTGATCAATAACATCAGACTGTGTGAAAATCAATAACAACAATAATATTTATATTTTGACTAAAGTTCCGGTTTGCAGAGCAAATCAAATTACATGCCTGGTCTAATGTTTCCTAAATAGG
Source organism: Cryptoblepharus egeriae (assembly GCA_030015325.1). Classification (NCBI taxonomy): domain Eukaryota; kingdom Metazoa; phylum Chordata; class Lepidosauria; order Squamata; family Scincidae; genus Cryptoblepharus; species Cryptoblepharus egeriae. Next base: position 59,865,438 of record JAREYC010000001.1, on the reverse strand, counting down.
AATCATTCACATTTGGATCCTGTCTGATGAAAATCAAAATGTCATTTCACCTCACCCTCTGTCATCTAGTCAGGCTCTTTCCAGTTCAGCCACAAGCTGACAGATACTCTATAAAAGAGATACTCACAAATGTAGCCACAGTGAGCAGCCAGAGTGGAATTGCCTTCATTCTCACTGGAATGAGCAGTGTTTGGCAACTGTCAAAGAATCCAGTTTGTGCAGGATTTATAATGGGGAGGCCAATGGGAGGAGATACAGTGTGACCCAAATTGGAATGTCCTCAGGGTTGAATTGGACAACGTGCTATTGTCTTTCATCTCACTTGCATATGTATGAATTACTCTCCTTGATTAATTTGGATTTATCAGATAAAGAATGAAAGCTTGGGCCTTCTTAAGCGGGTTTAAAAAAAGTTCAAACACCAAACACTATCCTATTTTTAATTTGGCATCCTTGCCTTTGGTACAGGTAACATAGATCACCAAGGATGGCTGTCTCTCGCTGCTCTCTGAATTCTTCAGCTAGATGCACTTCAGAGCTCAGTTTTTGAGTTCTTCCCCCTTAAACAGGCCAAGCCCTTCATTAAGGGGCATCGCTTAATGCAGTGGTTCTCAAAGCGAGGGTTCAGAGGGTCACAAAAAGTTGGGTGCCACCATCTTGGAATCTGACACTGGAATGCTGCCATCTCGGAATGGGGCACTCAAGCTGCAGTCCATACTTTCCTGGGAGTAACAGCACAATCCTAAGCCTGTCTACTCAAAGGTAAGACATTGTATTCTTACTCCCAGGAAAGTGTCTTTAGAATTGCAGCCTAAGTCTCATTGAAGACAATGGGACTCCTGGGCAGGATGACCATATGTCACAACCAAAAAAGGAGGACAAGGCCCTCCAAAATGTAGGACTATAGAAAAATGTAGGACATAATACAAAAGCTAAAAACACTCATATATATATATTGCCTTCATGTGCTTAAATTAAATCCTATATTGTTTATTACTAAATTTAAAACTGTTATATGTACCATAATTTATTACATATAATTTATGAATTTCAAGAAGGCTACATGATGCCTGCTCACAAGGAAATGGAGGACAAGGGAGATTCTTTCCAGGACACAAGGCTAAAATCCAGGACATGTGCTGGAAAAAGGGGGCAGATGGTAACCCTCCTCCCAAGTAGACATGGAGAAGTGCTGGTATCACAGTGACATCACTTCTTGTTGGATGTCACTTTCGGGCATGACATCACTTCGAGGTTGATGACATCATTTCCAGGTGAGCGGGGAGGGATCTTGGATGGTCGTTCTCAGAACGGGTGCCGGGCCTAAATTTTACTGCCGCAACACTCCTCTGCTGGCATGGCACTGCCCCGGCCTGGTTTGCGCTATTCTCCTCCCCCTCTGCAGGAGGGAGTCCCAGCCACAATTTTCTTTGCCTTGTGGCAGAGACTGTAGGGTGCCATTTTGGGGCTGCTGTCTCTTACCCTCAAGGGGTGCCATTTTGGTTCTTTTGCACTGTCCCGTTCCCGCCCAGCAGCCATATTGGGGACAAAGTGACTGTGGGGTGCCATCTTGGGGCTTCTTTTCATTACCCTCAAGGGGCGCCATTTTGTGTTCTTTCTCTGTCCCTTTCCTACCCAGGGGACATCTTAGGGACACAGGCTTATACTGTCAGGCATGGCTTCCCAGGGTTCCTCCTCTCCAGGGGAAGGTACTACTTCTGGAACCAAAAGAGGTTCCAAGATGGTTAAAGCGGGAAAACGTGATCAGGGCAAGTTGGATTCCATGATTAATGAGGCAGTGGAGGGGATTTTCTCCAGCCATCTCCCTGCCATTATCAGAGCATGCAAGGCCCCTGCCTATCCTGCTGCATTGGCCAAGGGAAGCAAGAGGAAAAGGGTACTCCAGCCAGACCTTTCATTGGACCTGGGTTCAGAGGATGACTCCCTGCCCCCGGCTAAATGCCCTAAGTCTAAAAGGGGTCCTTCTAAGATGTTTTCCAAAGGGTTCTCTGTGGCACCTTCTAGGAATTATGATTATTTCGATTCTGGCTCTTCTGCTTCCGCCGAGGACATGGAACTCTTGGAGGAGGAAGGGGAGAACCAGGATCAACACTACCTAGATAGGTTGTTTCCCCTGGATATTTTTCCCCAGGTAATCCTTAAAGCTTCAGCAATTTTGAGGGTCAAGGCAGTTGCTGAGGAGAATCCTGGACCTCTAGTCCTAGCTTCGAAGTCTAGGGTTATTTTTCCAAGGGACCCTCCTAAGCCATATATAGTGCCTTTTCCGGACTAGATCCATAGGGTTCTGGATAGGGAATGGGATAACCTTCTCCAGTCTCAACACCCTACCAGGGTATTAAACAAGCTTTATACATTGCCGGATGAGGTCATGAAAAAACTTAAGGTACCTCTGGTAGATTCACCTGTCGCAACTCTATCTGCGCCTACCACTCTTTCTTCTAAAGGGGAAGCTGGGCCAAAGGACGGGTTAGATAAGTGTATTGATTCAGCCTGCATAGGAATTTTGAGCATTCTTCATATGCTGTCGGAGTGGTTGCTGCCAACACTATTATGTCTCCTTCCTCCAGGGATGCCACTATTGACCTCCATGTCTCCATCTTGAACCTCCTCTTTACCAGAAAGAGGTTCAACCATTTGAGGTCCAAAATTGCCCTCATGTCCCCTTTCTTTTGGGGGATTAAAAGGAACACCAAATATACCCCTGGGCCCCTCTTTCTGACAGGTGTCTGCTGCCAGGGACACCTTTTTTAGAGTGGACCAGACCCAGGGTGTCCAGATGCCAAACCCAAAATTCCTGAACCTCAAGGCCAAAATTCCTAATCCCAGGCCAAAATTCCTATCCGCTTTTAAAAAATTGCCAAAAAGTGTAATTTTTTGTTTTGGTTTTTTGGTTTCTTTGACCATAACTTTTGATTGGAAGGAGAAATCTCAAAACTGATTTTTGCATTGGATTCTGCTCTTCAATATAAATCCAACAACATATGGCATGATGGGGTACTGTGTACTATCGCGAAGTTTCAAAACAAAGCCAAAATGTAGGACAATGAAGCCAAAATGTAGGACACCTGGATAGGAGGCTAAAAATCCAGACAAATCCAGGTTTTTTGGTCGTATGGTCACCCTGACCAGACCTGTCTAGATAATTTCAACTTAGCTTCCAAAATCTCGTCCATCCACAAAACGGACATAACCTTATTCTGAGCTCGGTAAAACAAGGGTTGGAATAGTGGAGGTCTCCCGGTTGTCTGTCCATGGGGGTCAGCTTATGCTTCTCAGTGCGCAGGATTGTAACCACAGACGCAAGTCCGTTAGGTTGGGGCTCACTAAGAGGGACGTCTAGTGCAGGGATGTTGGTCTCAGGAGGAAGCCTCCCATCATACCAATTGGCTGCGGGCAGTGAAACTTGCTCTGATTCGGTTCAAGTCCTTCCTCATGGGGACTCATGTCCTCGTAAGGACTGACAATGTCACTGCAAAAGCTTATATCAACTGACAGGGGGGAAAGAGATCCTCGACCCTCATTAAGGAAGCAGTATTTCTCCTTTAATGGGCTGAGAAGCACCTCACCTCCCTAAGAGTGGAACACCTAGCCGGGGAGGCCAACACCACAGCCGACTGGTTAAATCGGCAACACCTAAGCGACCCTGAATGGCAGCTGAACCCATCCATATTCCACTGGATTGTGGATCGGTTCGGGCTTCTAGTGATGGACCTCTTTGCCACCAGAGCCAATGCGCAACTGCCTTGGTTTATTGCGAGAACTCTGACCCCCACAGGATAGATGCCTTACAATGTCCATGGCTGAAGAGTCTTCTCGTTGCCTTTCCTCTGGTCAAGTTTCTTCCTCCCTTCCTTCACAGGGTAAAACAGCAGGGGGCAAGGTTGATTCTGGTGGTACCTTTCTGGCCACAGATTCCCTGGTTCATGGACATCGTACGGCTTCAGAAAGGACCAGGATGGAGACTTCCAGAAATTCCAGACCTGCTAATACAGGGGCCATACTTTCACCCTCAACCCCATCTCTTGAGGCTGATAGCATAGGTCTTGAACGGAAGGTGCTAGTGCAGAAGGGGTATTCATCCAAGGTAGTGGCTTCCCGAAAATTGTCCACCCAGAAGCTTTATGCTTCCACTTGGAAAAAGTTTTGTTGTTGGTGTTTGGATAGGGGTGTCTCTCCTCTCAAGGTTAAGATGCCACAGTTGCTTTCTTTCCTTCAAGATGGGCTGGACTTGGGTTTGAGGGTCTGAGGGGACAGCTGGCAACCCTGGGTAGTATCTTGGGATTGTGTGGATGTAGCAGGGTCACCACACATCCTGATGTTAAGAGGTTTATTAAGGGAGTTAATCACCTTAATCCACCAGTTGTGCATCGTTTTCCCTCATGGGATTTACATTTAGTAATGAAAGCTGTCACTCGGGCTTCGTTCGGGCCTTTGTTTTCTATTTCTCTATCTCACTTAACTTTTAAAATCTCACTTAACTTTTAAAATACTCTTTTTGGTTGCAGTCACATCAGCCAGAAGAGTATCAGAACTGGGGGTGTTGTCGGTGAATTCTAGCCTCTGTTTGTTTCATGCAGATAGGGTAATGTTACGCCCTGACCCTTCCTTTATCCCGAAAATAAATTCATGGTTTCATAGGGCTAAAGAATTGGCCTCCTTTCCCTATGTCCCAGTCCTTCTCATCCTAAGGAGAAGAAGTGGCATATGGTGGACGTGAGGAGAGCCCTAAAATACTATTTGGAGCGCGCTAAAGAATGGCAAAAAACGGATGCTCTTTTTGTTCTATTCAGGGGACCACAGATGGGAAGGAAGGCTTCCACCAATGCCGTATCCAGATGGCTCAAGTTGGCTATTTCCATGGGTTATCAAGCTCAAGGCAAGCCTCCACCAAAGGGCATAACTGCCCATTCAATTAGAGGGGCCGTAGCGTCTGTGGTTTTCGAGGGGTATGTCAGTCTTCCAGACCTATGCAGGGTGGGCATCCCCCTATACATTTACCCGTAATTACAAGATTGACCAGGCTGCATCTTCGGATGCAGCATTTGGCAGGTGGGTCTGTCATAGGGTGATGGCCCCATAAGGTTGTCTCCCACCCTAAATAAGGATCACTTTGGTACATCCCATGCTGTGGACAAGTGCTCTTCCTTCCTCCCTCCTGAGAAGGATTGGACTTCTTACCTGTAAAGATCCTATTCTGGGAGGAGGATAGGAGAGCACTCGGCCTGCCACTTAGTTAGGACAAACTTGGGGTCTGGTCTGGGAAGCCTTCACCTGTGTCCCTCTGGGTCCCATGTTTTCTTGTTATCTGTCCTATCGTTTTTTTCTATGATACCCTGTCTACTCCCTTGGCTTTGCCACTGGTTTGGTCCATGAGTCAGGAAGCATGGCACTTGTGGGGGGTGCCTGGGTCACTTTGTTTGGCTATTGGACGGACTGAAGGATCTGGGTGCCCCCCTGGAGAGAGGAAGCAGAACTTTGTCCAGCCTGCCTCTACAGGAAGGGGGCAACCTATGGTGTAGACAAGTGCTCTCTCTTCCTCCTCCCAGAATAGGATCTTCACATAAGATCCTATCATAAGATCCCACATAAGATAAGAAGTCCTATCTTTTTGTGTGTAAAAAGGAATCACAATCTAAAAAAGATGTCAATACCAGCAGAACCCACTAGAGAAGACACTGCTGGGATGAGAAGGGCATTTACTCTTCACCCGGTGAATTAAATAAGAACACCCATTTGAAAGAGTGCCTATTGCCCAATTAGCAGGGGTCAGTTTGGGCCAGAGCTAGTTTTGAAGGGCTAGGTAGCAGAGCTAGTTAGCAGAGGTCACTTTGAGCCAGAACTATCATTTCGAGCCACTTCGAGTTTCAGGGGGTCCTTGGCAAACTTCCCTTTGTGGGTCCCTTCTTCTACAAGACACTTGCTCTTTTATCATCACACAAAGGTTATAAATGTAGACAACCTGAAATATGCAGTATATGTTAGCTGTACATTTTGGTTCCTATAACTAAAAAAAGTTTGCTTGGGCACCTTCTCAAAGGGGGTATAGAGGAGGGTGAAACAGGGCAGGTGGGGAGTGACAACTGGAAAATCACCAGAGCCCAGAACGACTCTGCTTCCACATACATATGTATGCGATTCTTAATTATGTACATACAGTTTGGAGGCTTACTTTGGATCAACAGAAATTGATTCTTAGTGCCTTCATGATCACAAAAAATTCATGTTAATGAACTGGAAAGAAAGAAGCCCACCAAACCTGTGCCCAATGGATGGATGCTATTCAACAGCTATCAACATTCGAGAGAATGGCGTATGACATCAACATTGCAAGGATAAATTTGAGATTATCTAGAAACCATTCTTGGATCAGTTATAGGTCATATGAATTAGTTATAGGTCGTATGGATTAGTTTTGTCATGTATATGTATTTTTTATTTCTAATTGTTTTTGTTTTTCTTTAAAAATTCATATAATTTTGTTTTTTATTTTTTGTATTTTTGTGCATTTAATAAATAAAATGAATTTTTAAAAAAGAACTACCATGCTTCCAAATGTAGAGTAGACTTGGTAGACCTGGCTGCCTGCTCAGCCCAGCTGATATCTTTCATTCTCCACAAGGCCAGCTAGGATCCCAATAAATTTCTGGCTCAACCCTTTGGAACCCAGGCACCCTTTTTTGATCCCAGGCCCAGTGGTGGGCTCCAGCAGGTTCGCACCTACTATAGAACCGTTTGTTAACCAGAGATAGGACATATAAAGTTTAAAAATAGCCATTTAAAAGTGGCTGCCAGATGGGCATAGAACTGGTGGTTAATTTCTTTGAATCCCATCACTACCCAGGCCCACATACAATGTATCCCCTGCATCCAGGGTGACCATATGTCATAACCACAAGAAAGGACAAGGCCCACAAAAATGTAGAACATCTAAGAAAAATATAGGACATGATAAAATAATATCCAAGAACACTCATGTATATAGCTCTTATGTGATTTAATTTAAGCACTATATTGTTTATTATTTAATTTTAAACTATTATATATAATTTATTAATTACAAGAATGATTCATGCTTTCTGCTCACAAGAAAATGGAGGACAATGAAGATTTTTTTTCCCCAAGATACAAGGCTAAAAAAGAGGACATGTCCTAAAGAAGACCTTACCTGCACCCGTCTTGGAGGCCCTGAACCAAGAGAGGGAATATCAGGGAATATGAGATATTTGCCTCCCTTTCTGCAAATATAAAGGGATCTGGCTTTGCTAGAGGTGTTGTATGAGCTGAAGAACAAGAATCAATAAGGTCTTAGCCCTGGAATCCAAGCCTGAGATGCTCTCCTGTCATCAGCGGAGTTCCACAATGAGCCTTGGGTATTGGAGGAGGCGAGGAGAATGAGAGCAGTTGTCACAACCATGGATGATATCCATCTGAGTTGGCAAGGGGGACCCACCCACTTGGGACATCATCTTCCTGTGGTGGGGGTATTTTCTGACTGACCTGCAGGTGAGCTACAGCCTACAGGTCAGCACCTGTGAGGGTAATGCCAAGGAAGAGTTGCCCCCTTAGAAAAGACACAAAGGTGCGACACCACACTCTTGGCCTCTTCTCACTCTCCCTAGGAGGAGAGTAAGGAGGTTCAGGCAGGAATTCTTCTGGCGTCAGGTTGGATTCAGGAAAGTTGTTAACAAATGGTTGTTAACAAATGGTTTATTGACATGCTTGGTGATCATCCTGAAGGTCCCCTTATGGATTAGGAACTGATTGAAGAGCAAGAAACTGTATCAACGGACAATTTTCACACGGAGGGTGGTTGCCTTAAGGATCTCTCTTGGGACTGGTGCTTTTCAACCTGTTCATAAATGACCTGGAGGCAGGGATAAGAAACATCCAGGTGACACTGAACTTTTCCAAGTAGTGAAGACCAGAAAGGATTAATAGCTCCAGAAGGATCTCCAAACTGGGGAAATGGACAAGATAACAGATGCGCATCAAGGTAGGTGTAAGCTAATGGTGTGAGGCAAGAAATCAAAGCTTAAAGGCTTATGGGTTCCAAGCTGTCTGTGGTGGCTCAGAAGAAGGATCTTGGGCTGCTGAAGGACAACTTGATGAAAGTGTGTGGCAGCTGTGAAGAAGATCAATTCCCCATGCTTGGGTTCATTAAAAGAAGGAATGGGAATAAAATGGCCAATATTACTAGGCCATTGTATAAATTGATGGTAAAGTCATACCTGGAATATCACATCCAGTTCTTGTCATCACATCTTAAAGGAAAGGATCTCAAATGACTCATGTGCTGGGCACCCAGCTGACCATATGTCATAATTGCAAAAAGAGGACAAGGCCACCCAGAATGTAGGACACCCAAGAAAAACGTAGGACTTGACAAAATAAAAACGTATGTATTGCTTTCATATGGTTAATTTAAACACTATATTGCTTATGATTAAATTTTAAACCATTACGTATAATTGATCACATCTAATTTATTAATTACAAGAATTATACTGGCTGCTTGGTCACAAGAAAAAGGAGATAATGAAGAATTTTTTCCAGACACAAGGTTTAAAAAGAGGGCATGTCCTGGAAAACCAGGACATATAGTCACCCTGTGGTCACCTCTCTTATAAAGAAAGGCTATAGCATCTGGAGTTTTCACTATAGAAAAAAAATAGCTGGAGAAGGGACATGACTGAGATATATAAAATTATACATGGATGAAGGGTGCTCTTTTCTCTCTTGCACAATTCTAGAAACAGGACATCCACTGATATTGTGTGTCAGGAAAGTCAGAACAGTCAAGAGAAAATGTTTCTTTATCTGGCATGTATTTAATTTGTGGAACTCCTTGCCACTGGACGTGGTGGTGACACCTGGCCTAGATGAAGAGAATTGGGCAGATTTGTGGAGGAAAATTTCATCACAGGTTACAAGCCATGAGGGAAATATGTAGCCTCCAAATTTTAGAAGTAGGCTATCTCTGAGTGTGAGATGCAAGGAAATGGAGACAGGATCCAGATGTCTTGTTGACTTGTGTGATCCTGAAGCACTTGGTAGACCAGTTTGAGATAAAGGGAAGCTGGACTATATCAGCAAGGCTTTTATGTTCTTTTCACCACACAGTTCCAAAAAGTAAACACTTTCAGTATGTCTCCAGCTCATCTGAACCTATATATGCAATGCAAGAATATGTGTGAATCCTATCTATTCCTGTGCTTAGATTTGTGAAAATCCCTCTTGCAGCATATATTATGAGGACTGCCAGATCTCTAAGGGCCATTGAGTCCTTTTATGTGAGTTAATGGTTACAATAAGCATAACCCAGCTTGGATTAGAATGTACCTCACCCAGGCTAGGTTAGAATGTACTGTCAATAATTCTGAGCAATGTACCTACGGAGGTGGATATCTAACAGCATCTTCTGTGGGGTGTAGAACATCTGTTCTTTTTGCAACAATAACCATTAAAAGAAAAATGCATGAGGAATTGTGTTCTATCATGCTGAGAAAAAAAGAGACATCCAGGGTACTAAAGGAGGAAATAAAGGCTATTTCATGATAGTGTTGATGTATGGGTGATTGTCCTGCCCCTCGCTATCCCCCGCCAAGGATACTTCAATCTCAGACTCACTAACCCTCTCATCCTCCATTCTGAGCAGCCCCACTGGCCCACCAAGGATGAGTCCAAACAGGTAAGTAGCACAAGTTCTTTTATGTAAGAAATACGAGGTATATCATTTAACTCATACACAGCAAGGAACACAGGAAGCACGGGCTTGGTTGCGAGGTAGGGGGTGGGAAAAGTCCGTCCTCTCCTCCCACAGCTTCTCAAAGTTCTATTTCCCCAAGTCCTCAGGTAGGTTGTCTCAGCACCCTTTTTGGGTTAAATCTCTCTTTCACTCTGGTAACTCTCACTTTTCTCTCCACAGGTGACTCCTTCCTCTTTCTCCCTCTCTCTCCAGATCTCCAGCTAAGTTGGTATTTCATATACCGCAACAAGAACAGGTAAGTCCAAACATTAACATCAACCAACAGTTAACTTCTAGTTTTCTCTGTTTACAGGTCCAGATGCGGCGCTTCTCCCCTGCTGGACAGCGACCGGCGCTGGCTTGTCCTCCGTCCTACTTCCCCTCTCCAGCTACTGCCGCTTCCCTTCCTGCCAGCCTTTATATACATCTCCCACCTCCCCGCCCTCGGGGTCCTCCCCTGATCCACCTCAGGGCCCCGAGCGAGCGGGAAGTCCCAGGATTGGGTCAGTTATGGGACGTCTGGGGTAGACCCCCGTCCGCCCCGCACAATACAAACGTAACAAGTCCCAGTAAGAATCGGACCAATACACTCTATCCTCTTTGGTAGATTCTAACACCCGGTCCCAAGGGGGTCTAGGCCTCACTTCCTGGGCCCACATGCTGTCTCCGCCTCCTTCAGCACCACCACAGAGATGCAGTCAGATACTTGAATGCATAGAGCAAGCATGTCCAGTAATGTATTACAGAATATAGGAATGGGGGAAAAGGTAGGTTCAGGTATGGATATATCTTGAAGAATTTGCAAAAGGAAGAAATGGTTGGATCTGGAAGTTCTGGGAGAAGAAAGCAGGTGATGGCACCAAGGAAGATAGGAGAACCAGAAGGAGGGAAATGTTATAGGAGGACAGAAGGGAAAGTTAACAGTGCCAAGTGATAATGCAATACTAAGGTGATTTATCATGGAAACCAACATGAGGAATAATTGAAGGCAGGTCAGCTTCATGTTTTCCTCAAAGTATTTTGAGCAAATAGGACAAAACATGATTTTGCTCATCTTCTGTACCACAATTCACTACCTTTAAACAACACTATGAATGTGTAGTCTATAAAGTATATGATCTTTCTGTATTTTATTTACAATATGCATTGTCATCTTTTTAAAAAAATGTTCATTCGCTAATAAGAGAGGTTCATCATCACTAGTAACTCTAGTCTTTTGCATTGCTTCTGTTCTCTTTTCTAGCTGCAATCTGGCCCTAAACCATGCTCATTTGTTCCACCACTAATGCTCTTATTCAAATACTAATAACAGCCTATAGCTGTTGTTTGAGGCGGTACAATATAACATTTATCAATAAGAACCAACCCACTTTCCAGCATCTCAACTGCCCTTTTGCCACCCCTTTCCTTAATGGTTTTCCTCAATTGCCTCCCTAGCCTTTTCTCAGTCTAGCCTGTTACCTGTTAATTAATCCTAACCTCTGAGTCCTGGCGCAAGGTGATAAGTCACTTCTGCACTATTCCTAGACATGCATTGGCCTGCACACACCACTGCAGAAAAGGGGAGATGGTGGATGAGCTGAGCTGGCATAAATTAATTAGGATTTCATCTCCTTGGATTGCAAATGTTGGAAATGACAGTTGAGTTGGGAAAGGAATGTTGACGATTGCCTCACCTCGGCTTGCTTGGAATGGAATGTTGGCCAGAAGGTGTGGACACATTAACAGTTATTAATGCTGCAATCCTAAACACACTTTCTTGGGAGTAAGACCCATTGACTATTATGGGACTTCCTTCTGAGTAGACAGGGTTAGGATTGCACCCTAAGTCTTTTATGTAGAAAGATACTTCTCACCTTCGACATCTTATTCTCTTTTCCTCTCATCCATATTATTTGAGTTTGTACTATAAGCCTTTCATTTTTGCCCAATCTTCAGCTTTCTTCTTCAACCTCCAATCTACGTTTTATCCATTATGCACTACAGCAGCCATTTGCAACCACTGTTGGGAGATGAAAAAACTGCTTTACAGCTTTAACATCCTCTGGGTTATTATTAGGGGTTCCTCCTCAGCCTTTGTTCGTCTTGATCTGCTTGCCACCTTTGATCTTATCATGACTTACCTCTGCACCCTGTGTTCTGTGGGACTGTCATCTCCTGCTCCTTCTGCCCACCTATCTAGCTAGTTTTCCTTTTTACTCTTCTTTCATGTTACTTTTTAACCATAGTGGCTAAGGAAAATTTATCGTTGCGGTCAATTATCAAAATGTGAAAGGGTTACTTGTTGCTGATAAGTACGATGCTAAAAATATGCTGTAGATTATTAAGCAATATTAATGTCAGCATTTGTATAAACTTGTTTAGTAGAGTGCATTGAGGTTTAACAATCTTGTATATTGAGTGTATCAAGGTTATAGCAAGTATATTGAGTTTTTTTTATAGTAGAGTGTATTGAGGTTTAACAACGTGTAATGAGGTTACAACATTCTGTAACATGGCTGTCCAACCCATTTCATGCAGAGGGCCAAACAGTGTCCAAGGTGCCAAGTGATGATGGAAATGATGCCATTTAGCAGGGATTGACATCACTATGCAAATTATGACCAGAAGCAAGCATGTTTCTCTCACTTAGAACTCATTAACAGCAATTGATCAGAGAAAATATGAACTTCTTGACCATATTTTCAAGATATGGGAGAGTCCAATTAGCACACAAGTCCACTCTTTCAGCAGCGCTTGTGCCAAGATGTTACCAAAAAGGGAGACCACATAATTGGGCTTGCCAAGCCTATCAGCAGCTTCTCCTTTTCTTACTTTCTTCTCTCTCTTCATCCAAACCATTCGGAGGCTTCCTTCTGTCTTCTCTTCCCAATGCCTTGGCCAAAACAACTTTGCTGAAAGACTGGCCTGCATGATAACTGAGCTGTCCCAGTGTCATCTCCATCCTGTTCTGGGAACCCTAGTGGATAATGAGCAACACCTGTTTTCTAATACAAACTATCATACTGTACACATCAGAAATACCATTACAAATATTAATCCCAAAAAAGATTTGGTGTGAATCTTGGCAAATGGGTCATGTAGTATAAGATGGGAGGAAAATCACTTTCAAATTTTATTCAGTGAGATATTCTTAACAGTAACACGTCCTACAGACATGGTAGTTCAGGTAGACCTATGCAGATTATTTGGAAATCCTGAGCAGTTGGAATTTTTTAGAATAGCAGTAGCAGCAACTGATACACTATGTTGTTGTCTACAATTGTCTTTAGAGGATACAATGAGAATCACATCAGGCACCAGGCACCAAATTGGATGGATGTTGATCAGCCTTCAATATTAAATATCAGACATAAACACATTGCCCCCTTTTTCAGCCCTTTAAATTTCTCATCATTTCTTGGTGGGTGCTCACGTCACATAAGGAACACCCTCTCCAAATTTCATGCTTCTAGGTCCAGGCGTTGGGGCAAAGTGTCCATTAGTCAGGAATTCTTCAATGTATAGGGAAGAAAACACATTGTACCCCTTTCCAACCCCTTTCAGTTGGAATTTATGAAAACTCAATTCTTTTTGAGTGCTTCCATCATGGAAGGATCACCCACCCCAAATTTCACGTTTCTAAGTCCAGAGGTTTTGGCTGGGCATTGATGAGTGAGTCAGTCAGTCACTTTTCAGTTTTATATAGATTTAATATTTCAAAACAAAGATTAAGAACAGAAATTAATACTAACTGCTATACTGCACTCTAGTGTCCAACTAGAGCAGATAGCTGCAGACTTGCAGATTACATGAACAAGAGTAAACCAACAAGGCATAATGGGTGATTTCAAGTGAGGTAGAGTAGGCTAGGGTACTTTCCCAATAACTGCTTCCCTACCCCAGATATAGTCAACATTTGCCACTTGAAATCATTAATCTGACCCAGTTGAGCAGAATTTGATTTGCAAGACTCAAGTCATTTATATCTGTGCATCAGACCTCAAGCTGGTTTGCTGGGCAGATTAATGGATCCTATGAGGTATGCATAGGATACCTCAAAAGTTACAGTAGGTATTCTTGTCCACATGATGTCATAAAGGCAAAAGGTCACTATATTTTATGATCTGAACTGGTGGGTGGTGATGAGCCACTAGTCTTTCAAAGACCAGCTCTACTGGGTCATATATCGCCTATTCGCTGTCCCAAAGAGATAAGGATCTGAAAAGGATTTGAATCTTGCAGTCTCCTATCCTCTAGCACCAGGTCTGACAGAGCTCATCAAACTGAATTATTTTAGTTACGAATGACTCCAGACAAGACTGGGGGAATAATTATGGCAGGTTTTGCAAGAAGTGGAAAGATTTATAATTAATCCCTCAGATTTACATTCATGCAGAACTCCTAAATCTGCATCCAGCAGTCTAGATTACAGAACAACCATGTCCATATGTCCCTTTAGTAGTGAGCATGAGAGCCATTTGGGCCAAAATCCAATTATGGTTATTCAATTTCCAGTAAGCCCCGCTCTGCGGTATCCTAACTTTTTGTGCCAGGCTACAAAGATTCTTAAGTCTGTACCCACAAAATTGCTGATGTAGACGTGAGAAGCCCCTTTACAGGGCCCACAAGACCTCCAGAAGCCTAGAAAGCTAGCTCCAGCAGTAGCCATTTTGGCACCACTGCACATGCCAGCACCACGAGGTATAGCATTGGGCTGTAACACAGCTCTACCTCAATGAAAGTTAAGCTGCCCACATTAGCCATAGCTTAGCAGCTAAGTATAGTCCAAGAGAAGTCTGGAAGGGAATATTGTAGAATTGATTGGCAAGATACACAGCAATACAAACTATTGTGATATCAACATAAAAGAAACTGGTGGGCTGGATTACTCAGTTTGCTTTTAATTTTCATGTTTGGCAGCACACCTACACGTAGGCTAATTTCACCTCAACCCTTATTTATGGAGAACTCCTTGAATTGTCCTATTTGTATACTCTTATGACATTGGTAATAACATTCTTCCAAATAAAGTGGAAAAATAAATACATTTCAATTTTATATGTGCATTTTGGCCTCTGTGCTCTGGAAGATCTCTCTGCATTTCTACTATATTGTTACTAGGGCTACTGGAAAAAACATAGATGTCAAATGGCAAAACCTCAGTTGAGGAGTGGGGAATCAGTGTATTTTATATAGAGAAGGAAAGTCAATAGTCTGGGGCTCTCATACACTCTGAGACAAGATTCTAATTATTTGCATTCCATAAACGTATGTCAAGAATGGCAAGTAGACATTTGCTCCCCATCTTTGCACAGTGCCCATGTATGCAAAGAAGCTGCAGACAGGCCTTCTGAGCTCAATAAAAGCACCAAATTGCTTTATTAAGAAATAAGTGGAATAATTTAACACAGTGTGGGAGGAGAGCATGTGGTGGTCATGAGTGTAGGGAATATAGAAAGACATTCCTGTCTCTCCAAGATAGCCCAGTGATAATAGGAATATAAACATGGCTGTTGGCCAGAGACCAATTCATACAGCAGTCAAGAGATTACTGCTGGACATTCGTCACATTCATGTTGACAATGTAAGAAGAGAGCTTTTTTGCCATATTGGCAGCAGAAAGGCTTGATTTAAAAAATCTGTTCTGAAATCAAACTACCCCAAAGGTTTAAAAAAGCACTTTCTCTCCCTGTTAAGACATTTGGCCACTTAGCATGTGCAAATTCAGTAGGCAAAGGTCAATACGAACCATCAATGGAGGTTCAACCCATTACAAGAAGCCAGTAGCAGAACCACTTCCCAGCATACAATTCTAGGTCTGAATAAAGGTGCTTTTGTTATACAGTACAGATACCAGCACTAAATTCTAAAGGGTTGCCAAGAAGATATTGTCTCAAGCTCACCCTTTTCAGCGACACCATATCTAGCATTAGGGACATTGTCCTTGACAATAAACATGGATGTTTGTTCTTTTAGTATCTAGTATTATTTTTCAAGCCTGCCCTCTTCATTAAGGGATTTAACCTTCCGAACACATTCCTACAAAAGTGCCAAGTTGCTAGATGATCCTATTCATTTACCAATTGCCACTGGCATTTATTGTCCATTACGGTTCTTCACCACAGTCCTCCGGCAGCATTTGGATCACAGGATGCAATATATTTCTTAAAGTCATACTACTCCACACAACATAAACCGCTCAAGCCAGAGGGGAATTCCAAGAATTCAGAGGCTGACAAAAGCACAATAGAATTCTCCGTGTTTATCCCTAGAAAATTCACTCCACCTTCAAATCCTTCCTACTAAGAGCTGCCCTCAGTTTCTTGGTCTGGAGGTTCTCTCCTGGTGTTGGGTCTATACCACCCTCGGCTCCTTGGCATTCTAGGATAAGATCCACGTCCTCTGCCTCTGGATTTTTCCCAGCGCCTGAATTCTTGTACCCCAAGATGACCTTGACATTTGGCTGGGCCCCTGAGTTCACTGTGGCTGACCTCCACATTATCTTCCTCTACGTCATGGGCCTGAATTTCCTGCTCTGCTGTCCATTCCTCCACATCATGTTTTTCATGTCTCAAGTACGCTCCCTCTTTGGCTGGAGAGATGCTCCTGGTGTACGGCTCTTTTTTGTCTTTGAATGAGTTTACCTGCTGTCTGCTGCAAGATTTTGTGAAGCCTTGGTTGTATCTCCCACACCCCCATTGCCCTCTCTCCTTCCTCCAGTTGGGTCTCCTAGTGAAAGATCTGGATTCTCCCTCTGCAGTTAGGAAACAGGTAGTTTCTGCTGCTTTTTCTGATGGCTTGTAGTGCAGGTGTTGGCCTGGTCCTCGCAAAGATGGCTTCTCCATTTGAGTCCTCTCTTTCTTGCTGTGGTAGTGCAAAGGAACAGATGGTCTCTCTGGTTTTTCAAGCTCATTCTCCACTGGAGTGGATTTTGCAGTTCCCTGAACAAGTTCAGAACTTGCTGATGGGTTCAATTCCTTCACAGCATCCATGCCATTTTCAGAGATGGATATGTGTTCATGCTCAGTGGCACCTGGGGGCTAAGAAGAAGAGAGACCAAAATTAACAAAACCCAGGCTATGCATGTAAACGTTCTCACAGAATGAACTAAAATGATGGTGTCTCTTAGGTTGTATTGGCTGGTTTCACACCTACCAATAAACTCTCCCCTCTCCTCACAAACTTGTCCCCACAGAAGGCTGAAAATTACTACCACCTCCAAGGATCAACCTATTAATTCTCTTGTATAAAGAATTTTCTTAAGCACTCTAAGAAACCACCTGGTACGTAATGTCAAAGCCAGCTCCTGTGCTACAGTACAGGACTTGTCACCAGGTAAAAGCTGCTGGTCATTTTCTCTTGCAAGTGCATTTAATTTCTTCATTCTTTTCCTAACACTGCTTTCTCTGGTCTCCACTTGGTAGCATTGCTGATCACACTAACCTTTTGCAGGCTGATGAAGTAGCGATTTCTCTCTGCCTCAGGATCAATGATGCCTCCTTTCTCCTGCTGCCTCTGATAGATCAAGCGCAGTTGCTCTCTATGCTGAAGTGTCTGTGCATCAGGTTGGTACACCTCCTGAAGGGAACATTTGCACCATATGTTCAGGCAGCTAGCAAGAGGGAAACTTTCCACCCTAAAATTTATGTGACTTTTGGGAAATGAGCTGTCTTAAAAGTGGACACTGGTTAAGTTAATATCAGGGCAAGAGATTTAGAATTTCTGTAGTTACTGCAGCACACAAGTGGCCAAGACTGATGTGAAGAGTATAAACAAGGTTGAGTGTATGCTGAAGAAGCCTAGGAAAGCTCAAGAAGAGCAGAACTTGTGGGTAAGATATAGCAGACTGACAGGGTGGGGAAAAGCCAAGGAAAAGTCATGGCAGCTGGAACAGAGTGCACAAGGAGAGAAGTCACAGAACTGACAAATGATCTGACCCAATCACAGAACTAATGAGGAAACTGACAAAACCAGTGAAGGACAAAACGAACAAGAAATCTTGATCACAGAACTGGACAGAACAAACATCTGGTGACAAGGACTACCAATGAGACTTTCCAGAGTGAGTGTGTGCTAGACCTGAACAGCACTGTGGTGTCCATGTCACCCACCACCCTTTTTAAAGTGGGGCTTTCCTGGGTACGATTGCTATGCCTGAGTGTGTTGTTAGTTTGCATGGTGGTGATGATTAATGAAGAGCTCTGAAGTAAATTCAGTACTGATTGCCTCTATGTGTACTTGGGGTTCTACTCTCTGAAGTCTGTTCTGGTGCATTCTCAGGATTTAAAAGACCAAAAACACAATCTGGTATGGCTGTACTGTGCAAAGAGATGGACTATATGACGTCTATGCCACTTCCACATCAAACCTTCTGGTATAAACTTTGATGTTTCTCTCATCATCCCCTCTCTCATGGCAAGCTCATTTGGCATTTGACTGTTCAATAGATAATTGCCCTCTTTGCCTCTAAAATACTACTATGACGTATATGTATACTACTATGAAGTATAGTCCTGCTTGGACTTACTTCATTGCTAGCTTTTTTAACAGATTTAGCTACATTCCAGCTTGTAAAAAGTGAAAAATTTAATTGTTGTTAACATCTTATTTTGATGTTTCTACTTGTTAATACTTGTTCTGTAAGCTTTGTTAGATGCATTGGGCTTTTGCTTCAGCATGGGAAAGGTGGATATAAATAGCTTAAATTAAAAAAATGCTTTAATCCTCTGATTAGTTGTAGTACATACAGTGTAATGAAGAAGTGAGGGAAGAGGGAAGAAGAGTGTCCCTTCCCTTGTGGCAGTGGACTTTTTTTTAACTCAGTTTCACCACATAGAATGTATCTGTTGTTATTAATCTGATAAGGGTTGATTAGTACAGAAGTAAAAACCTTGTGTTTTAGTTCTCCCTGCCACCCATCCACCACCTGCAGGAAAACAGAGCCCTACATGGGCAAGTAACACTTTAAAGCACAGGGGCACCTAAAATATCCGATAAAAGCAAGAAAGAGATAACTGAAACTAAATAATGCCTGGTGGTGCATCCTTGGAAGGTGGGTTACAGAGTGAAAGGTCTATGTATCTCTTTACCATTGGCTGTTGTGGTGGTGCTGCTGCTTGCAGGATTGCAAGATCATATACCAGAGGTTCCCTGCACACAGGGCATGGCACTTCAATTTCCTGTAAACATACAAAAAACATGAGAACATGTCAGGCTTGAACTAGATATGGAATATTTTTACAGTGGCCTGCCTTATGGGACAGCTTGATTAACTGCCTTTCACTGATGTGTGTGAGGAAAGAGGTTGTAACATTCAAACCCACAGCTGGAATTAATGGAACAACTCTCCAAACACTCAGTTTTATGCATGGATCTTGGGACAGCTGAACATCACCCAAGCCATCTGGGAACAATGTTTACTGTAGCAAGAGAGATCCTCATAAAATTAATTTTTACATGTAAAAATAAAACCTTCCTTCCTAATTCTGTAAGAACTTGCATCACAGCTAGTGCAAAGACTACACTAAAAAACCATTATTACCTACCCATACTCATTCTAAAAAATTATGTTATTTAGCTTGCAAAATCAGAAAAAAAGTTTGCATAATGGTGATTCATAACCTTTTCACAAGGAATATTGGCAAATGTGTTCTTTAAGAAGAACATGTACACATTTTGTTCATCTGGACTGGTGTGAGAAATCAGCTCTAAGAACAGAATCCTGATGTTTTAGCAACTAGAGAAAAGGTGGGTATAATCCAAAACCCTTTCTCCCAATGCTCTTAAATAAAATATATTGCTCAAACCCTTTTGGCAAAGGGTTTGCAAATGAATATGAAAATCACTGAGCAAGGAAAAATTGTTCCAACCTTTGGTATGGAAATCTTGTTATTAGCACCATTAATTAAGTAAATCCAAATAAGATGAAAATATTTTAGATTCAAAAAAATTCCTGAGGGGAAAATCAAAGGGGAAAGGTTAGAACAGTGGTTCTTAACCTGGGTTCGATCGAGGTTCAGGGGTTCAGTGAGTCAGTCTCAGCTTGCCTCCAAAACTAGCAGAAGTATTAAAAATTGTAGTGGAATGTGTGAACTCTGAAGCACTATTTTATTTTTCTAACTATGAAGAGTTCGGTGAATGCATGTATGAAACATGCGGGGTTCAGTACCTCCAAGGTTAAGAACCACTGGGTTAAAAGTTATGGTTGAAATATGGGGGCCCATTACCTCTTTTGGCAAAGACTGCTCTCTCTGTTTCCTCTGTGCACGGATCTCCTTCTCCATATGCTCTGTATAACTGGCAAGGCAACGTGAATGGAAGTAGTGGTAGCAAGAAGTCTTAGTGAAAGCTTCATTCTCCTGCTCAGCAGAAGGCACAATAGAGTCCTATGAATGCATATATCCACCACTGTACATTTACAGCATACATTGCACTGAGCCCAATCTGCAAACCTTAGTTCCACATTAGAAATAAGACAATAGAAACCAAGATCTGAAGAATTCAGCATTCTATGCAAGCACAAGAATTTTCTTCTCTTCTCTTGCTAGTTACTTGCTCCCCCTTGCCCTGAAGAGCTGTTCCCAAAGTTAAAATGCCTCCACAACAGCATACAAAGGCAACTGAACACAGGACACTCTGGATCCAATCTTACAGTGTTGGTTTAAAGCAGCCTTCTCCAAACTGAAGACTGCTCCATTCAGGAAAAAAAAGACCTGTACCCATGATTAGCCTCTTATCCTTCTAGCTGATCTGTTCAGAAAATTGTGCCAGGCAGCCACTTTTGCAGCCTGTTAGGACTTTTAGAAGATCAGTTGGCAAGAAAAGATGCTGTGGCATGGAATGGGAAGTTTCATGCCATGAAAATATGGCTTTATTCTAGTGGTGGATCTGGGCTGCAGGCTGTGGTTTGGAGCATGGTGGTGTAAAGATTACTGCAATAGCATGTGGTAAGTGTTTAGAAGCTTTATATAAGTTTCCCCCAGTCCAGTATCCGCATTTTCAATTATCTACAGTTCAAAAGTTGTCATCATAGTGTAAATAACATATCTGCTTGCGATTGCAGCCTTCCTGTGGCTATTCTTGCTGATGTCAGCCATTATTATTATCATAAACATCTTATCAATTACTCAGTTTCTGACAACATTCAAACTTTGCAACTATCACAGGTTTTCCAATAAATACTTTTTCCAAATTACAAAATGTCTAATGAATACAAAATTTGGATTACCTGGACATACATATTTCTAGAGATACACAGATGTGCATTGAAAATGAAGGACACAGAACAGAATGTAATAGCTAGAAATATGCTACTGAAGTATGCTGGGCAGATTCTGTATTATATCAATTTGATCATTACATGGTGTTAAGCTTAGCAATATTCTTCATAACAATAGTGGGAAGACTTTATGATGCAACTGAATCAGAAGTGTCAGCTTCTGCAAAGGAAGGTTGCCCCCTACAGAAATGTTGTGGTTTCCACACTGTATTTGTCCTCAGAGAGTATGGTCAGTCTCAGTGCCATCTTTCACCTCTGTATATGAGCGCTTCCAATTCCTCTGGTTCCCAAGAGAGCCAATCAAGCAAGTCCTTACCTGGAAGCCATACAGGCAAATCACACACTGTCCATGAGGAATGTTGTTGTCTGTGAGGATTTCTTTTCCTTTCTGTGAAAAGAAGGAGCAAAAATGTGTCATATACATATTGAAACCACTTCATGGCGATAGGACACATACAGCCTCCCGCAAGCATCCAACTCCTGTCTGTTCTTACTTCTATTAACTCATATAGAACAGCTGTTCCCAGCTGAGCCTCAGCAACATTCTGTAGTGTTTGGGAAATCCTAAAATGGAAGTAAAGAAAAGGGGTATCAGTTAAGATATCCAGAGAGAGATAGGCTCTCCCTCACTGGTGTGTGTTTTTCCCCCTCCCCAAACAGGACGGATGATCAGTTACAGGGGATGCTGATCAGAATGTTCAACTAAATAACCTAAGACACCTTCCCAGTCTTGTAGTCTATGAATTTCAGAAGTACCCAAATGCAAAGTTAAAGCCAACTGAACGCTAAAGTCAATCACCTAACACTCCCCCACCACTAACCAGTTCTCATATCCAAAATAGCTACTTCTGAATAACTTAGAGCACAATGCTAGTCACATCTACTCAGAAGTAAGCCCCATTGTGTTCAATGGGTCTTACTTCCAGGAAAGCATTTTTTCAATTGCAGCCTTAAAAGAACAATAGGAATGAGAAAAATAATTTTCCAAGTATAATGTACAACACAACTAGGCCCTGCTGCTACAGAACAATCAGAAAAGATGAGAAGGGCTGTGCATTGCAAGGACGTATGGAATGAGTGACCCTATAAGAGTGGTTAGTACATCACATCCCCTTACTTAGTCCAAGGTGGTGGTGCAATACCCACCACCCCCACCCATTTAAGCAAAGCCTGTGATTCTTCAGTGTTTCAGAGGCTCTACGGATAAGGGGAAAAGTAAAAATACAAAAAGTAAAAGTACAATCCATCTGAGTCTTGATCTGAAAAGACAGAGGCTGGTGGGATCAAGACAGTGCATTTTTGTATGTTCTGTGCGCCACATCTTTGGGCTTGTAAATATCAATACGGTGGCACCTCACGTAGCAAATTTAATTCGTTCTGGAGGCATGTTTGTTACGTGAAACATTCTTTACATGAAGCGGATTTTCCCATAGGAAATAATGGAAACTCAGATGATTGGTTCCACATCTCCAAAAATAATCATATAAAAATATTAACTAGATGTAGAAATGCTAACAAAACACTGGAATTGAATTCAAAACATGCATCCAATGTGCATGATCCTATGAAGTCTACTTAGGGTGAAATTCAGCGTAACTATGGGAAGTCCTTGCTCCGGAGTAAGAACAAGTTACTCTGGATTCCAATATGAATTTCCCATAGGTTTTCACTAGATGGTGCAGTAACTACAGGTGCACGTAATGTCTCTAACATGCTCCCATAGTTACTCTGGATTGTGCCCTTAGGCTGCAATCCTAAAGACACTTTCCTGGGAGTAAGCCTCTTTTAACACAATGGGGCTTACTTCTGGGTAGACATGGTTAGGAGGCTGCAATCAAAGACACTTTCTTCTTTAATCAAAGACACTTTCAAAGTGTCACTTTCTCCTTCTCTTTCTCCTCCTCACTTTCTCCTTCTCTTCATCCTGAGCCTCTCTCCCCCTGCTCCCTTCTGGCTAGCCCTGAGCTGCTTCCCTCTTCTCCACTGCTGTTCTCTCCCTCTGCCCAGTGGAAACCTGGCCACAGGAGCAGCAGCACGGAAGTGTTGCTTTCACTATGGGCAGGTGCGCTAGGCAGCCCCGAAGCTTTTTAAAAGGGCTGCTGGCCAGCGCGTCTGCCCCAATTGCCAACGAGTGTGTTTGTTACATGAAGCACAGTTTGTTACATGAAGCAGAATCCTAGATAAATTTTTGTTTGTTATATGAAACGTACTTTACTTGAGGCGCTTGTTACATGAAGCACCACTGTAATTTATTCTGAAAATGCCGCTTTGAACTCTTATCCCTCAATGAAGCACAAAAATCAGTTAATCCGAATATATGTACAAGACTAAGGCTGCAGTGGCTCAGAGGTTAAAGATGCTGTGCTTGTTAACTTAAAGGTCAGCAGTTTGGGGCCCCGAGTACTGTAAGACTGAGGTAATGGCATTTCCATATGCTTTGACAAGTTGCCCTGCTACTCGTGACTGACTCTAAGGAGCAGTGCTCAACCCCTTTTCCAAAGCCATACAGTTGTCTGAAGAAGCCTCCAAGGACATATGGCTTGCTTGTGCATGGAATGCTGTTATCTTCCCACCAAGGAACATATAAGACTACCTTTACCTTACAAAACTACCTTTACAAGGTTACCTTTACATACAAGACTACAACTTGCTTTGCAGCTTCCTTTCCATCCTGCCCTTCTATAGCACATCATAGCAACAGCTTTGCCTATCAACTTGCAGTAAAGAACTATTTAATGCACATCTCACATAAAATCATGGGGTAAAAAGAAATATTTCTAAAAGAAACGAAGCCATGTTTCCACTCAAAATAGTCAACAAGAATTATCTTACTCCTGTAAGGGCAAGTTTATTAGCCTATACTTACTTCTGGATCTGCTCGTCAGACAACCCTCGAGGATTCCGGATGGCTATCTTTGGCACTTCATTTGGATACTGGGGGAAACAAAGCACAGTCCATATGACAAGTACATAGACAAGTCTATATGACAAGTACTATATGACAAGAAATAACCATGGCTGCCTATGGGAGGAAGGGGTCTTACCTGAAGGGGAACAGACAGCACAAGAGTGAAGCAGACGTATTGAGAGTCCTGGTCCTCTGCAGTTGCTGGGTGCAGAGTGATGGAAATTTCCCAGGGCACAGACCTAAGGTTGGAGAATGGCTCAAGTAAGGGTCATTTAAGTGGTGGAGAGTGCTAATGAATGGGGGAAATGGTAGAGAGAAAATGCAAAGATGTGTACTATTCTTTCTATTGGGTTGAGAAGATGTCCAGCTCAATCCCAATCAGCAGTGGTGCTGTATGGCCTATAACACTGTATTTAATGCTAAAATGGGCAGGCTGTACATCACCTTGTAGTAAGAAAACATTTGTTTTCTCAGGCTGTGCTGAGCCCAAGCCTGCCAAACAGGGCTACTGGATCTGCATCAGGAAAATTGCTACACAAGTATGAGAAGCTCCATGTAGGTCTTTCAGATCCAGGATGGAGGTGACTGCCCTCTCTCCACGCCCTTCCCCATCTACACCCTCCTGCCACCTTCCCCTCTCCACCCATTCTCTCCTAGGCACTGTGCCCACTGGTGCTGACCACTATTCTTCTGCATTCATTGCTGGATGGATGGCGCAGGCTTTCCTGCTGGTATTGCTAACTTTCAGGGTATTGAAAAGCACCTACCAGTGCTTTTGTGACACCTAGTGCTGGTGAAGCAGCTGCTGCATTGATGCTCACTGATGCTGAGATTGGGCTGTGACCAACCATAACATTCAGGCATTCTGAATTTGTGCAAGCCACTGTCATGTGATCCAAAGAAAGAATACTGTATAAGAAAGGCAAGGGATCATTTATAGGCTGATACACTAGAAAAGGCTCCAGAATAAGGCTCCAGAATAACATCTGTAAGATTGCAGACATTATTTTACGTTTTAAGAATCAGCATACCTGCCATTTCCTTTAGACACCTGTAGCTCATCCAAGTAGATGGATTCCAAGACTTCCACCTCTGAAGGCAATGCCCTAAAGAGAAAAAAATAGATTATGCAAGGCTTCTTCCCTTGTCTGGCCAATGCAGATGCTTCTAAGCAAGACTTCCAAAAAGACTATCGCTGTTATAGGTAAGCTCATCATAGTTATTATGCCAATAGGATTAAAAGAACAACAAACAGATTATAATAAACTTCTGAACATTTGTCAGTGAATATGCCTGAATATAGATATCCTATAGGTTTGCTACAAAATAACCTGCATTACAAAATATACATTATAGATGAAGAATAGAAAAAAACAATTCAGAGAGAATATACGAATTGATATTCTACAATAAACTTTTTAAGTTTAAGAAGTTTCTACCCTGCTTTTTATTTAGTGAGTTCAAAATCACTAACAGACGGGATATATGATATTAAAGGAATACAGTTAACAAAAATCAATTCTCAGCCGTCATTTAAAGAAGGCAGTTTTTCATCTGGTATTGGAATATACCAGATTATAAGGTATATTTATTATTTATTTATTCAGTTTGTAATCCACCTTTCTCCCCAAAAAGGCATCAAAGGCAGCTAGGATATACCAGAATAAGGCCATGCAGGCCTTGCTAGGAAAAGCTTTTCAAAGTATTGGTGACACAACCAAAGAAATCCCTTTACCAAACACCTACAACAGTCAATTCCAACCTTTAGGGACCAGCAGACCACTGAGACAAAAACTGGAATTGTTGTGGATCAAATACAGTGATAGGTGCAGCCTGTCCTTCTGGTACTTCAGAAGTACTTCTGGTACTTCATTGGAAATCATCTTCTGACATTTAGCTGACATTAGCTGGTACTTAGCTGACATTTCAGTGATGGGTGAGGCTCTGGGCAATCTGTTATCCATTGTTTCTGGTGGTCTGTGGAGAAGTGCTCACTAAGTGAGAGATACTGGAAGTGATCCAAGACCAATTTTTCCCCTGAGAACTCATTGACCATAAGATCTCATGGACCACAGGATGGGAATCAGTGCTCAATAGCAGAGGTTTCCAAACCTTGACCCGGGGACCAGATGCGACCCTCAGTGAGCCTCAATGTGGCCCCTGGCAAGACCCTTCTATCCAGCCCTTGGGCTAGATTTGTAATTCACTCCAATACATTCTTACATGTAAAAAAGTATGTAAACGTATTCAAATTTGAAATTTAAATTAGCTTTCTGGCCCCTGACACAGTGTCAGAGAGATGATGTGGCCCCCTACTAAAAAACGTTGGAGGCCCCTGATCTACAGGCAGCATGAGCCAGAATTCAAATGTTGAACAGAGAATATGGGAGGACACAAATAGAAAAAGGCAACCTTTACCTAGATCAAACCATTTAGGACTTTGGACAGGAGAAGTTTGAACTGAATCAAGAAATGAATAAGTAACCAATAGAGATACCATAAAATGAGAGTGTTATGTTCCATCTGATCTGTTTTAGATAATAGTGTCCTGACACTGAATCAACTGAAGATCTCACACACTTTTAAATATTCAATGGACTGCAGTACCCACAGCTTAAAAATTGTTACTACATTGCACTGCAGTGTTTAATGCATTGCAGCAACCTCATATTAACCCTACAATCCAGAGTAACTACGGGAGCACGTAAGAGACATTACGTGTACCCGTAGTTACTGCATCACCTAGTGAAAACCTATGAGGAATTCATATTGCAATCCAGAGCAAATTGTTCTTACACCAGAGCAAGGACTCCCCGTAGTTACTCTGGATTGTGCCCTAAGAGTTATTACTGTACTGCATGAATGATTGTAGCCAGGAATGTCACAATTAACAATCAGTGCAATCCTAAACATGTTTACTCAGAAGTACGTCCTATTGTGTTTAATAGTACTTGCTCCCAGGAAGGTGTGGTTAGGATTGCAGCCAAAAGCAACTTACACATTTCTCTTTGGCCACATCCCAGACTTATCCTCACAGAAGATTCTTGCACTGTTACTAAGTGGCTAATCATGCTGGAAGTGACAGCCCAAGCCCATATCTATCTACTTGGAAGTAAGTCCCCCTTGTGTTCAGTGAGATTTAGGCTACAATCCAGAGTAACTACGGGAGCTTTTTCACCGACATAGCTACGGTGCCACCTATGGGAAATGCATAGAGCAATCTAGAGTAAGTGCCTCTTATGTCTTCCTGTAGTTACTCTGGATTGTAGGGCAAA
Organism: Cryptoblepharus egeriae; assembly: GCA_030015325.1. Classification (NCBI taxonomy): domain Eukaryota; kingdom Metazoa; phylum Chordata; class Lepidosauria; order Squamata; family Scincidae; genus Cryptoblepharus; species Cryptoblepharus egeriae. The sequence goes on along the minus strand of JAREYC010000001.1, from coordinate 59,838,229 downwards.
TTCCAGGAAAGTTTGGACTGAAGCCTGAATGCCCCAGTCCAAGATGGTGGCACCCTTTCATGTACCCCCTCCCAACTTTGAGAACCAGTGGGAGAGAAAAACATAGTGTGAGGAAAAAGGAAAGGGTTAGAGGGGGGTCATCACTAGCAAATGAGAGAGGAAATCTGCAAGCCAGTAGGTGCAGCTCTGGGGGTGACAACCCTGGAAGAATATGGAGGGCATGATCAGGAGTGCCCAGGAGGAGGGGCAGAACAGAGGGAAGGAACAAAATCCAGATCAGTCCTAGCCACACTTATGTACTGACTCTGTACTGACTCTATCCAGTTTTCAGGGGGTAAGCCCCATTGGATACAAAGGGACTTACTTCTGAGTAGACATGCATAGTATGTCTTGCACCCTCATCCACACTTACCTGGGAGTAAGCCTCATAAACCACTCTGGGACTTACTTCTGAGTAGACATGCATAGTATGTCTTGCACCCTCATTCACACTTACCTGGGAGTAAGCCTCATAAACCACTCTGGGACTTACTTCTGAGTAAACATGCATAGTATGTCTTGCACCCTCATCCACACTTACCTGGGAGTAAGCCTCATAAACCACTCTGGGACTTACTTCTGAGTAGACATGCATAGTATGTCTTGCACCCTCATTCACGCTTACCTGGGAGTAAGCCTCATAAACCACTCTGGGACTTACTTCTGAGTAGACATGCCTATGCATTTAGTGGTTACTACATTGGGATGTGAGGCTGCACTTCTATCCAGTTTCTAGGGCGTAAGCCCCATTGGATATAAAGGGACTTACATCTGAGTAGACATGTATAGGGTGGGGCTCTGGGGCTGCACTCTTATCCACTCCTTTCCAGGGAGTAAGCCCCATTGACTCTAATGGGACTTACTTCTTGAGTAGGCATGCGTAGGATTGAGCTCTGACTTACCTAGGAGTAACCACATTAACTGTAATAGGGCTTACTTCTGAGTAGACATTCACAGGACCAAGCTCTTAGGCTGCTATCCTATGCACTTCTTACCTGAGAGTAAGCCCCATTGACTCAAATGGGCCTTACTTCTTGAGTAGACAGGCTGGTACTCTAGTGGGAGGAGTGGGGCTTACTCCCTTCCCTCAGAGTCAGTCACTTACCAGTCTGGCTCCCCCTCCTGCTCCCCTCCTGCTCCTCCTCCTCCTCCAGACGCCGCCATTTTGCCTGCCCGCTGCGGAAGCTCCTGGCCTTCCAGCAGGCCTTCCTCCTTCCTGGGTTGCTCAGCAACCTCTCCGGGAATAACGCCGTTGCTCGGCGCAGGCGCCCTTCGCTCGGTGACTCCTGGGCTCCTCCCGCCTCCCTCCCTCCTTCCCTCACCCGCAGCCGGACCCCAGCCTCCCTTCCACCTCTGCTCACTCCACTGGCCGCTCTTGGGGGGCCTCGGTGGGTAGCGCGGGGGGGACAGACAGACCCTGCGCTGCTCGGGCTCCTCGAACACTAACAACACCAGCCCTTTGGGACCCCCACAGCCAAAGCCTAGGCAGGTCTACTCAGAAGTAAGCCCCAGGATAGTCAGTGGGGCTTACTCCCCTGCAGCCCCAGACTCCCAAGCCTAGGCAGGTCTTCTCAGAAGTAAGTCCCAGGATATTTAAGGGGACTTACCTGTGAGAAAGTGTGGATAGTGTTGCAGTCTAAGAGCCCAAGTCTAGGCAGGTCTACTCAGAAGTAACTCCCATGATTGTCAATGGGGCTTTCACTTGGGTAAGTGTGGATAGCATTGCAGCCTAAGAGCTCATCCTATGCATGTCTACTCAGAAATAAGTCCCATTATAGTCAATGTGGCTTACTCCTAGGTTGCGTCGATTGGACTGCAGCCTAACACAATTTCTGCTTAAGAATGCCAGTCCTAACACACGCTTAGCACTATCAGAAGGCTGAAGGCAGCTTTGTTTCCTAGCAAATGTAGCCTTGCTGCAATTGTGGGACGTAGGCATCTTTACTTATAAGAAAGTCCCCATTATAGTCAGTGGGGCTTACCCCCAGGTAAGTCTGCATACAGGAGTGCAGCCTGAACCTATTTTGTGTGCCACATTTATAGTGATCACTGCCTTTTTCTTCTGTGTCCTGAGTTCGCTCAGAGTTTTAACAGTCCATATTTCTCCAGATATGAATAAGAATTATTCATAGGCAAAAGAATAAACTGTAATTAAACACCCCCCTCCCCACCAAAAAAAACCACACCAAAAAAACTCAGGATCAGGAAGGTCAGAAGTGGTGCTAAGCCTAAGAAAGGGATCTCACTCTGTAGGTCTATTACTAGGATAGTGGGGGACATTTATAAGGATACTTATTACTAGGATAGTGGGTGACATGTACTGAAGAATCCAGTTAGCAGGGAGATGCAATTATGGAACTCTTGCTCACAAACTGGGAGTTAAACTTGTGGTGGAATAAGATCTGTCAGTGGAAGAATCTAGAGTTTGGATCATTTTCAGGGCATCGGTTGGAATAAACTGGAAACCCGAAATAAAACAGTCAAGAAGCAAGTGGATGAGGTTAGGATCTAGACCTGGGTAGGGTAAGGTGAGGTAAATTTACCTGGTGAGGTAAATGTGAGGAAGGGCATTATTGGAAGAGTGGTATTTATAAATGTCACCAGGAGAATAGCATGGAGATGTGCAACAATTTTATCTTTGTACTTTCAGGCTGTAGGCCCTCCCTCTGTCCCCACGCTCATCATGGAGAGATACCACGTGCTGGAAATGATTGGTGAAGGTTCCTTTGGAAGAGTATATAAGGGACGTCGTAAATATAATGCACAGGTGAGAGGAGAATAAGAAGGATGGATCTTAACAAGCAGGAAAGGTATTGTGGGGAGAAGTGTTTTGTAAAATATCTAATAAGAAGTACTGTATGTCCTGACTGTGGTTCATACAGTCCAATTATACAGTTATTTCTCCTCTCCACTTTCAGATGGTTCATTTTCTGACATTCCACTTTTTCAACACCTTTCAGTTATACCTGGAAGTCATTCATTCAACACATTCAGCTCTTTCAACCTCTCTCTGCTGGTCTAAAGGCTAAAGTTGCCTCCACATGTTGATTTGCACATGACATGGAAGAGGGTATCTCCTACCAAAACATACCAACTGGTATGTGTGAGATAGATTGAGAGCATGTGCCAACTTTAGCTCCAGGTCTATTCCCATTCCCCAATGCTTAAATGAGAGTCAATTTCCTGAAATTTTTGTGTGACAGTAGGAATTTGCAAGATAAAAAACCCCACACCTAATTACTTCATTATGGCTATTCTATCACCTCTTTGTTTGTTCCTTTTTTTCTTAAAAACATCTCGTTTCAATCTGATGTTTGTTGAATTTTAAGATGTTGGTGTTTTTTAGTCCATGCACAGCTAGGACTATTTTATTTCTTTATTTAATTTAATAGGTGGTGGCCTTGAAATTTATACCCAAAGTGGGTCGATCACAGAAAGAACTGACGAATTTGCAGCGAGAAATTGAGATCATGAGGGGACTTCATCATCCTAACATTGTCCAGATGCTTGATAGTTTTGAGACTGACAAAGAGGTGAGATGCTTGCTGGGAGACAATTTTAAAACATGGAAATAAGCGTGTACTGTTGACGTTGTAAAAAGTCGATTTGGGTGCCAGAAAGTTGCAGCATCTTAACAAAGATACTATATTGTCTATGGTGTTCTTATCTGAGAAACTGTCTTAGGAGGAGTGGATTAAGAATGGATAATTTTGATAACAGCTTTTTATCCAGTGTCTATGGATGGCTGGATTTCCATGCTAGATCTACTGGCTCATAAACAATTAACTTTCTGAGATTCTGGCAGTTAATCTTCTAAGATTTATGAGAAGAGGGCATCCTTCAGTTCCAAGGAATGTCTTAAGAGTCCTTACATCAACCTCTCGGGGTCTTTTACTATCCCTAGGATTTTTAGGGCCCAATCCTTTGCATATACAATGTAGTCAGTGGGGCTTATTCTCATGAGGACAGCATTACAGCTTTAGATTTTTAGCAAATATCCCAGATGTGGTCATGGCTGCTGCAGCCTCTCTACCAGAAGTTCTAATGCTCTGGCTTTTCTCCTCCAGGTGGTGGTGGTAACTGATTATGCTGAAGGGGAACTCTTTCAGATTCTTGAGGATGATGGAAATTTGCCTGAGGAACAGGTAACTATGGTCTGAGGCAGGCGTCAGCAGTCTCCAGCATGCGTGCCACTGATAGCACATGCTAGATTTTCAGTGGCAGACACCTGTTGCTGAGCACTTCAGTCCTAAAGGTCCAGGACTACATGGGGCTCTCCTTCGAGCGCCAGGTTGGATCCTGCTAGGGAAAAATATGTACTTGTATATGATGCATAACCCTGTTGCATTTGAATCTGCTGCCTTGAGGTATATATTCAGTTATCTGATTAGGTTATGGACTGAAATGGGTCTATATCAGTAGAGGATTGCATGTATCTGTTGCTTTGGAGAGGAACTGTGATGCAAAATTGTGAAGGATCCCAGAAATAATAAAAAAGAATAGAGGATTTGTTCTTGGAGCTGAAGGACCTGCCCACAGCCTTGACGAGGTGACATGTTTCTTATTTCTGTCTCAGGTCCAAGACATTGCCTCTCAGCTGGTCTCTGCACTCTATTATTTACACTCCCACCGAATTCTGCACCGTGATATGAAACCCCAGAACATCCTGTTGGGAAAAGGGGGTGTGATTAAACTTTGTGACTTTGGGTAAGTGCTTTAACATCTCCCTTTTTCCACCAGTCCCAGAAAATGATATTGAAAGACTTGTGTTTCTTCTTGGGAAGGTTTGCCCGTGCAATGAGTATCCACACCATGGTGCTGACATCCATCAAAGGTACTCCTCTGTACATGTCCCCTGAGCTAGTGGAGGAGAAGCCTTATGACCATACAGCTGATCTCTGGTCAGTGGGATGCATTCTGTATGAACTGTATGTGGGGACACCACCCTTCTACACCAATAGCATCTTCCAGCTGGTCAGTCTGATAATCAAGGATCCAATCAAGTGGCCTAAAAACATGAGCCCCAACTTCAAGGTAATTGTATTTGTTCACATTCCTCCAGTGATTAATGTGTGTGTTCTTATTCCCATTTAATCCAGCCAAAGGTCTTGTATAGTAGGTTACCTAGGGCTATGCAGGAAGTGTATTGGATTAGCTGAGATTATAAACTTGCATGTCAGTGTCTAAACCTAGTAACCTACATCATGTACTCTGTCACATTTTCTCTCTTCATAGTCTCAACTAACTTCTTTCAGGGGTAAGAACTGGAGGAGAGTGTATTTGCTAATGAATGTGCTTTGATACATAAACATTTCATTACCTTTAGAAGCATTAACTTTTTAAAAAACAACATAGGGCAAAATCCAGAGTAACTATAGGGAGTCCTTGCTCCGGTGTAAGAACAACTTATTCTGGATTGCAATATGAATTTCCCATAGGTTTTTACTAGGTGGTGCAGTAACTACGGGTGCACGTAAAGTCTTAAGTGCTCCTGTAGTTACTCTGGATTTGGGGGATAGTAAGCATTCATGGTTTCAAGAATTTTTACTACAATGCTGAAATAGAACTTAGAAATAAAACAGAATATTTCTAGCATTCAAGATAATTAGCTTTATCTATGGCTAATTCAAAACTTTCTAAAAGCAGCTAGGAAGTTAGTTATGCTGGCTCTGACATTCTTCAGGTTAAGCTACCATTTAACACTGTGGGCAAGGCAGTGTGTGGATGGATGTGCATGTGACTATCTGTTATTATTGTGCAGAGTTTCTTACAAGGCCTGTTAATGAAGGACCCTCGCCAGCGCCTGTCCTGGCCAGAATTGCTTTATCACCCTTTCATTGCTGGGCGGGTCACTGGTGAGTACTGGTGATCTCACTTAATATCATTTTCCCCCAATCTTCCTTTCCTTACAAACCTCAGTCTTAGTTAAGCCAGTCACTCATCTAGGCCCTTTCTTGCAGTGATTGATGACACAGCAGAGCAGGGCATTGCCAATCCCTTCACCAGCAAGCTGCCTCCTGAACTTCAAGCACTGAAAGAGCAACAGGCACACTCTCTGGCCCCTCACAGTGGTCTGGCAAAGATCCTGAGGAAGGCTCGGCAGAAGATGGCTCAGGAAGCTCGGAGAAAGGTGAGAAGCAGGCAGTGTTGTCCCTGACAAAGTCCTTTATAGCATACTGGGTCTCAGTCCATTACAGTTCAACTTGGTCGCCTGCTTCTTGACTTCTTATAGGACACGGAGCAACCCAGAAGTGCATCTAAAGGAGAAATCACCAAAGATGGTCAGCATCACTCATGCAAAACCCAACTTAGTCAGACGGCTCTCGACACTAGAGAACAGAGGACCTCTACAACGGGAGAAAAGGACACAGAGTGGGAGCAAAATGAGCCTTCTCCTACACCTAGGTAAAAAGAAGCACTTAGAGCAGAGGATTTTGCTTTCTTCTCTCTAGTTTGGCTTCAGTCTATCATTCTTCCTCTTTCTGAATAGAGAGAATCGAATCACACAGGATTATGAACAAGAGTTCCTTGAGGAGAGACCAGAAAGTCGCAGAGCAGAGCAACGAGGTAGACGCAGCATCGATACTGTAGATTTGGAGACGGAGGTGATTAGATACCATGTTCCTCTACATAACAGTGCTTTCCTGGCCTCTTGATGGCCATGACTTTATTGCCTTATTATTGTTCCATAGGAGTTGGATAGTGATGAGGAGTGGCAGCACTTGATGGATGCTACAGATCCTGCACACATGCAGCTGAGTGTGCTGCTGAGTCTGCTGAGTGACCCTGCCTTTGTGCAGCGCATCCATAACCGACTCACAGCTTCTGGTCAGCAGGTGAATCATAGTGCCTATAAGGAAGAGCTGGAAGTGCAAAATTGGACTCTGTGTGTGTGGGTTTTTTTGTAGGCTAATTGAGTAAGAGATCTTGCAAGGAAAAGAGGGAAATTTCAGTCATTTGTCAGCCCCTTAGCTAATAGTATCTCTAAGGGTGCAATCCAGAGTAACTACAGGAGCGCTTACATTGACATAAGAACAATTTACTCTGGATTGTAATATGAATTTCCCATAGGTTTTCACTAGTTGGTGCCGTAACTACGTCAACGTAAATATCTCTTACGTGCTCCTTAGTTACTCTGGATTGTAGGGTAAGGCAGCTGCAGTCTTGAGGGATGAGGGCGACACATGAGAATCCCAAAAATGCATATAAAGTTAATGGGAGCAGTGATCCTGGAAAGGGGATGAATATATGACTGAGACAGCAATCCTGTGCACACTTTTCTGAGAATAGTCTCCTCTGCAGACAGTGGGACATACTTATTAGTAGATAAAAATAGGTTTGGGCTCTGAGATGTGTAGGTGGGAGAATGTATAAAGCAGGGGTGTCCAACATGAGGCCCGGGGGCCGCATGCGGCCCAGGATGAGTATGGATGCGGCCCTCCTGCAAAGCTGGCCACCACCTTTGGAAAAACCGGCTTTGTGGCAGCAGCCATTTTCAAATTTTGCGTGCTTCTCTGCACACTGCCCTGGACAGCCGCCACAAAGCTGGTCTGGGCTGCCTGGATCCTCCCCCTACCTGCCACCTGGCACTCAGAGTGCTTCAGGCCCCTGAAGACCTTGCAGTGCTCGCCCACCCACACCCCCAAAAGCAGCCTCAGCCTTTATCCAAGCTTCTGCCTGCTGCCCTTAAGACCTACTCCGAAGTAAGCCCCGTTAAAGTCAATGAGGCTTATTCCCAAGTTGCAGTCTGAGAGCCCAATGATGCATAGGATGGGCTGTGATCCTCTCCAAGCTTAACTTTGGAGATATGCTGCAACCCTAATCATGTCTATTCAGAAGTAAGGCCCATTGTACCCAGTTAGTCTTACTCCCAGAAAAGTGTGTTCAGGATTGCAGCATATCTCCAAGGTTAAGCTTGGAGAGGATCACAGCCAATCCTATGCATCATGCCTCCTCAGAAGTAAGCCCCACTAAAGTCAATGAGGCTTACTCATTGCAATGAGGCTTACTCATTGCATACTCTCAGTTGCAGTCTGAGAGTCCAATCCTATGCATGGCTACTCAGCAGAAAACCCCATGATAATCAATGAGACTTACTCCAAGGTTTAGCTTGGAGAGGATTGCTGCCTGTCCTATGCATCATGTCTACTCAGAAGTAAGCCCCATTAAAATCAATGAAACTTACTCCAAGGTTTAAAAAAGTAGGACAAAATATAGGACACCCTACATTTTGTCCTACATTTTTTAAAAAAGTTGTTAGTGTTTATGTGCGGCCCAAACCAACTCGTCTTCTTCCAATGCGGCCCAGGAAAGCTAAAAGGTTGGACACCCCTGGAATACAGGGTGAGTTTAGGGAAAACATGGATTTAATGCTTTGGTACTTTAGAATATGATGGTTCATGGGAAATATAACTGCCTCTGCCATGTTGACAGGAATTATTATTCCTTTCTCTTTTCCAGGTTCTGGAGGGAATGCTTGAGGGAGCTTCCCATCTTCGTCCTGTCCTCCATGTTATTGGCAATTTACTTGGTACTCAGTGTGACTTAGAGATATTATACACCTTTTGCAGTGACATAGAACTACCACAATTCCTGGTGCAGCTAGTGGGGAGTATCCTGGGGAGCTTAAATGTCAAGCAGGTAAGAAAAAGGAACTCTTGAATAGGTTAACTTGCATTCCTAAAAGCCAAAGCATTCAGCTAAATAGTTGGCATGTCTCTTTATGAATGGTGTTAGTTCTCCATGTGGAATTATAATCCCAGTTGAATGTATCTCAGTTTATCTAATCAGGAGAAGAAATTGATCATTATATAAAATGGTACAATACAGACAAGTTCAACAGAACTGTCAGTTTTGACTGCACTGTTTCAGAATTCAGAATATTTTGATAAGACCTGAAGTTATATAGAACTAGAAACCGGAAGAGAAATGCGTGATGAGCAGGTATTAGAAACTTAATTACCATAAGCCTTCATAGGCTGCCTGATTCACCAGAGATGCTATCTGCATATTTTAAAATGTATGTGTCCAAGAAATCTTTAATATTAACAGGGAGATTATTTGGAATACATTTTTTTCTGCTGCAAGTATGGAGTCTTGCAGAACTGCCTGTTACTGGTACAGTCTACCTGTACAGTCTCTGAATTAGGCACAGAATACAGCCCACTTTATTCTGAATTGTTACTTGATTTACCCCTCTTGTCTTTTGAAGACTCCCATCAGAGATCAGTTCTTCTTGGTAATTTTTTCTTTTTGCTGGGTTGCCACTCATTTGGAATCCAGCCCAGAATAACACTTCTTTATCGGTCTTACAGCAACCCTGGTACATAACACTGCTGATAGACTTAATTGCTGTGATGTCAGCCTACTTTGCCAGTGATTTCAACCGAGAGCAGAATGGAAGAGAGCACAGGTAAGGCAGTTATGGGATTGATAGAATATAGGGGTAATGCTATTAGTGTGTTAGGTTAGCAGCAGTCTGGAGCAAGTAAAAATAAGACTTTAAATTCCAAAGATCTTACATGATGATACCCTTCCATCCCACTTATCATTCTTGTTGCTCTCCTCTTTGAATAGCAAATTCTACCGCTAAATAATTGCCTGCCAGTACAGAGGAACTGAGTTGCTTAGAGTTTGGAAAAATCTGGGTGCCTGTGTTGGGCTTACTGCCATGTTTTAAGACTAAACTCCCATATCTAACCCATAAATACAAATTCTTCTTCAGTTATCAGGCATTCCACAACTCTGCCAATCACTTCCTAACGTTGCTGCCTGCATTGCTGGTTCAGCCGGCAGATCGAGAAAGTAGGCTGCAAGAGGAAAGCCTCATGGTAAGGGACTGTTTTTGACCACCTGTTTTCTCATCTTCCCAGATTGATCCAGCCTCATGTTCTCTCTTTCATTCCTTTTCTGGAAATTTATTTTGCCTTGATCCACATGCATTGAAAGTGCTTATAAAATAAAACTTATACCTTTCAATGGCAGTGGCAGAAAATTCTGGAAATGCCACAACATCTATCTTAATTGTTGTCAAGTCATAACCATGTGCAGGTTCCCAGAAGTGACTGCCATCCCTTTGTGGGTAGCACCTGAATAAGCTGGAAACCGCTAATCTAAATTGAAATTTTCCATTATGGTAGCAGGTTTATTCTTAAGGGCATATGTGTCAAACTCAAGGCCCGTTGCTGAATCCGATCTGCCTCATCATTTTATGTGGCCCTTGAGAGCTTCAAATACACGATTATCTCAAATAAGGTTTATGCTAAGTTAAAGCACGTTCCTCCTCCTCAATGGCCTTGGGCTGGCAACTGTGAGCTGAACTCAGGAGCCGTGCTGATTGAGTTTGACACTTCTGCTTTAGGAAAACAATGCTGGAGTATGAATTGAATAACATAAGAAGAACCTTGATGGATCAGATTGTGGATCAATCTGTTCCACTATTTTCTGTTTGGAGCAGTGGTCTTTAGAAAGAATTCAAATGATGTGTGAAACCAGGAGCCCTTTCAGGCCGGTAATTCCTTGCTGCTGGTGTTTTGGTGGCACATGGCTGCCAAGAGGCAGGTTCCCACTTAGGATGTACTTAGTTAACATGACTACTGCTACTCCTCTTTGCTACTCCACTCTTACTCTGAGGGCAAGAGTGGTTACAGGAGAAGGAAAAGAGAAAGTGGTCTCATATACAGAAGGTGGAACTCTGAGGTTTTGTTGTTGGTCCAGCAATCTTCAAAAAATAGAGGGATAGCCAGCAAAGATAAATCATAATTGCCACAACCATCAAGGCATTGAGGGATATTCTGCAGACAGAGGGCGCATCAGATGTTAAACATGTGATTGAGCCCTCATTATTACCCAGTCCCATAGACTTCAAGTTAAGATTCAGGTTTATAGAGCGTAAGGTAAAGAGAGTTCCCTGGAACATAACCCATACTTCCCATAAGCTCAGTGATCTGTTAATTTGGTATCCACTAGATAGATTTTCAAGGAACCTAATCCTAGCAAATAATGAGGACTGACTTATGTCATTTTAAAAAATCTATTAAGGCAGTGGAGTATCTAGAAAAATAAGGAGAATTGGGGAAGAATTTAGGGAAGCGAAGCCGCAGCCTTAATCATGTCAATTGCTTCCTAGTTCATTCATCCAACAATTGACACTCATTTGATCTTTCCGTTAGCTTGAGCTCTCATTTCAGATATCCACTGGCTGAGAGATTGAGCCCATTACAGATATATAGCACAGTTTTTGTACATGAGGATCCAGTTAGTGTTTCCTTCTTTCTCTCCTAGTATTGCTCCATCTACATTCTAAACATTCACACTTGTCTTTTACCCTTACAGTGCTTTGTCCACCTTTGTGAGAGCATGGATGGCACCTGCCCCTCCATCTCTATCCCCTTCTACACTGGCCTGCTCCAGGACCATCGTTCCCTGTTGGATGTCATCTGCCATGGTGCTAGCTGTGAGCAGCCAACTCAGGAAGGTAGCAAAATATGGCCACATTTTTCAGAATGGTGTGAAATGCCACTTGTTTCTTCCCAAAGAATACCATTTTTCCAGTTGTGTCTGGGACTGTTTGCTGTCTCTCTGATATTCACTGTCAATTAGCTGGAATTGCATAGTGAAGGACTATTGGGAATCACATAGTGATAGCACAATGCTAACCCCTGTTTAGGCTGGCACAAGTCCCTTTCTCCAGGCAGTTTTATGAAAGTATTATAAGGCACTTCTGCGCCACTCCTGTGGGAGTTAAGTCAGGGCACAGACATGCATGGGCCTCCCCACACTACAATGGGAACAGGGAGATGGTGTGCTGACCTAAATTGGTTAGAATTACACCCTGGGGTAAATGAAGCTACAATCACCTTCATAATGTGAAACAGCAATAGGGAGTGAATATGTTTTCTTTGTCAATATAAGCAGGCCAATATTCCCTGCCTTGCCACAGTGCAGCATGTAAAAATATTGTGTTGACCCAGGTGACTGACTGATGGAAATACTCCATTTGGCAGTGCTGCCCTCTTACAATTTTATTGCAATGTAGTGTGAAAGACTATGCACCTGATTGCTTGTTATTGGGGAACAATGTTTTTGCACTTTTTGAATAATCCACATAGAAAAACTCACCAAAATGTGGCACACTATTTGCAGCCATGATAATTGGCTTTCTGTTTCCTCAGGAACGCTCCCACCTTAATCCCTGATTATGTAGTTCTTCTAATGCCCTTCAATTTCAGTTCTCACCACCACCAACCTGATGTCTCTGTTTTAGCCTGACCCTTTCCCAGCTCTACCGGGCCATTCCTTAATGTTGTATTTGAATTCAATTTGTTGTGCCCTGAATGCTAGTGAAATGTGTGCATTCCTTTACCCACAGCAAAGTTTGATCCTCTGGGCTTCACATAAACCAGATCATCCTTGCCTTACAATCCTAAAGACAATCCTAAATACACTTTCCTGGGAGTAAGACCCACTGAACACAATAGGGCTTACTTTTGAGTAGACATGGTTAGGATTGTGCCCTTGTTTGCAAATGACTTGCACCATGCTACAATTTCCCTCCCATTTTCATCCTGCCAGGCAGCTATAATGTATGTGCATCAGTTTTTGATGTCCTCATCAAGTTATTTAATATCAGAACCAGTCCCCACTTTTACTGTTCTGGCCACATCAATGTCAGAGTGGGGGCCAGGAAAAAGGAATTAATTTACATTTTAAATTTGAATAAATTTTAACATAAAGGAATATATTAGAGACATAATATATTTGAATAAATTCAAACATACACACAAAGAGAGGTGATGATAGCAGCTTTCCTGGTCCTCAGAACACTCTACAGACAATTTTAAGGCCTGCCTGTGGGCCAGATGGAGGGGGCTTGCCATGGACTTCATGGAGCTTGCTGCAAGCCACATCTGGTCACTGGACTGGGGTTTGGGCACCATAGGTAGGTCCGGCCTGGCCCAAGATCCGGTTACCCGGAAGTGGGAGGGGCCAGGCCGGGGTCATGGGGCGGGGCGGGTCTGGGGAAGGGCAAGGGGCGAGCAACGTTGGCAGCTGCGCAGTGCCTTTTCTGAAGCTGGCAGGCCAGCATCAGTACAGGCACTGCGCGTACGCCAACGTTGGCGCCTGCGTGGTGCCTGGCCTGAAGTGGGCTGGCCTGCTTCAGAGCAGGCACTGCGCAAGTGTCAACATTGGCGCTTGCGCGGTGCCTGTCCTGAAGCGGGCCGGCCTGCTTCAGAGCAGGCACTGCACAAGTGCCAATGTTGGCGTTTGCGCAGTGGGTGCAAAAACATGGCGGCCAGCCCGAACCGGTCAGCTATGTTTTTGTGTTTCCCCGCCACTGGCGGTTCGCCACTGGCGGGGAAATGGGAAGATCCGGTTCGGGCGAGTAGGCCTGAACCGGCATCTGCCCACACGTTTTGGGCACATCTGAAATAAACCTATTGGTTTCTACATCAACAGTGTTGCCAAATGAAGCCAGTTTGGTGCAAAACTGTCCATCTGTGACACCTGCCTTTATTGGTGCCCTGGCTGCATCCTGTGGCATTCCAGGAGGACATACTACATGTCATAAGGCCAAAAAACTGGTGGGTATTTTTTCACCTTTATGCTTCTGAACAACTTGTACCACAGTTTTCCCAAGTCTCATGGGGGACACTGTAATTATATTAACACTAATTATACTAATTTCCATTCTCAATAACACTGAAGGTTTCCTTTCAGATCTCCCAGCAAATTGCTGAGCAGCTTACTGAGGAAGGTAACCAATTGCGGCCAAGCCTCTTCTCAGGACTTGAATGCCCTGCCTCTTCCCTAAATGTGATGAAGGTACACTTCTCCGTGTTCCTTTTTTTCAGAGATGCCCAAGTCTCCTTATCCTTTTATGCTTTAATGTGCCTTAAAGCAGTGGTCCTCAACCTTTTTGGCCTCAGGGACCAGTTCTGTGGAAAAGAAATTTTCCATGGACTAGCCCAGGGGTGGGGGAAGAGTTCTGCCTCTGGCGGCCTAGAGTGAGGGCTTTCCCACCACAGCCTCCAGCTGTAAATCTCATTATCATAAATAGAGTTATTGCTAGGTTACTGTGGATAGGATTGCTGGTGAGAGCCCGATTGCTGGTGGATAGGATTGTTGTGGATAGGATTGCTGGTAAGAGCCCAATGTCTCAACGCATGTCTACTCAGAGCAGGGATTTTCAACCTTTTTCAATGCAGGATGCACTGAAAAGGCACAAAGCCATCCTAGTCACTCTTATTGGAGAGTAAGACTATTGACTATTGACTATTGACTCTCATTGACTATAATGGGATGTATTTCTGAGTAACAGGCATTAGATTGGACTCTGAGGCTGCAATCTTATCCATGCTTTCCTGGGAGTAAGCTCCACTGCCTACATTGGGACTTACTACTCAGTAGACAGGCATAGGATTGGATTCTGAAGCTGCAATCCTCCAAAAGAGCCCTCCTTCTGGGAGGAGAGGAAGATGCACTTAGAAGAGTCCTCTCATGGACTGGTCAGGCAGCTGCCAAGGACCTCCAATGGTCCCCAAACGAGGGATTGAAAAACCCTACTTTAAAGTAGTCTCTTCCCTCAACAGAGAAGGTGCTTCCCAGTGACCCCAGCTTGTTCTCTCTTCCCAATATTCAGATTCTTTATGCTTGTTGCCATGTCAGTCAAACGCTGTGCCAAAGCTTAGCAACTGAAGAAGTGCTGAATTCCCTGATATGTCACCTGCAGTGCAAGGTGAGTTTATTTTTTGTATATACGGAGAGAACTGTCTGGGCATGGACAAATAAGAGGTCTCAGCCCTAAGAATACTAGACAAGACTGGATTGTTCTGGGGCAGGAAGTAAGAAATGATACTGAGAAGATGAACAGGAGACCCAGACAGAGGAGGAAGAATCCAAAGTGTGTTGGTGGTATGAATATGAATAACCATATTCAATATGAGATAACCAAGCATTGTGGGCGGAGCTTCCATTTAGACTGGATATGGGATGAGTGGGTGACTTGTGTGGACAGTGGTTGTGTGCAAGCTGAGTTTTGTCTCTTTGAAAGGTCCTAAAGGCTGAAATGGCCCAAGCACAGGCAACCGAAGCGTCACTGCAACTTCTGTCACTGTTGCTTCTCCAGCTAGAGAGCCTCCCACCACAGTAAGTGTTATTGTGTAAACATTTGACATATTTGCTGTGATTCGCTTGAAGATGGAATAAAAGCTAGCAGGAACCTGTTTTTCACTGATTGGAGGAAAGGGAACGATCCACTGTGAGGACAACAGTCCATTTCCTCTGAAAACAAGTGATAGAAAACGAACAGCTTCCTACCTTCACTCTTTGCTGTAGCTGCACGTGGAAATGATTCAAATGTGATGGTAATGAAGTCTGTTTGGGACATGTGTTCTTGGAAGCTTTGAGTTCTTTATGTCCAGTCATGTTGCCAAGGGGTGCTAAGCTACTGGGTTTAAAGCCATTCTTGTTAGGGAGCACATTCCTGTTTGAAGTAAGTATTGACTCTTCCAAGATGAGGGTGCTTCTTAGTTGTCATACTTCTCTAATGCTGTTGTTTCTTGTGGTGTTTTAGGCTTGACATCTTAGTCAAAGAGGCCATGGAGCTCTTCAGTCATGCAGCAACTACCTCTGTTTTTGTGAGTTGTTTTAATAGTGGCTTCTGGGGAAGTATTTAGATCTCTATATCAATTTCCTAGGCCCCATAGCTAATGTCTGACCAACTGGACTAAGCATAAAGGTAACGAGGCACTTTATGTAGCTAGGCATTATAATAGGTGGCCAGTATTAATTTCAAGGAAAATGTATCTTTCCTACCCTCTCTTAGAGGTCTCAAAGGCCGTGGGGTATGTTCTATGGGCTGTGAGATAGATGCAGCCTCAAAAGTTCCCACCCATTCTGCCCAGTATTTATCAGATCTTCCAGGATGAAAAGAATGGGGTCACCTGGCTGTTACCACAGCAAGCCAGGGGTACCACAGTTGGATCCCTGTGAGGGAGAATACAGTTCAGGGATTCCTATGTGAAGTCTAGTCTCCAGATTTGCATCCACTGCATGAAGAGGTATTCTAGCTATTTCCACTCCCAGATGTGTAGGAAACATCCTTGGAAGTTTGAGAAGTTGCTGAGGTTCCCCCTTTCTATGCAGAGTGCTGCAGGATTGCTGCTGACCCACCTTAGCCAGTATGGGGCTGCTGTGCAACTTGGGCGAGAGGAGACCTTGGCAGCTGTAGCTTCTGCACTTGCAGGACCTGCGGAGGTAAGTGGCCAGCACAACAGAAGAGCAATGCAGGACAGAGACGTCTGGCTGCATCTTGCCAGCCGTACAATATGGTGCTGCCTTCTGAGCTCCAGCAGCCTGCCGTTACCCAGGCCTAATTCTTGTATTATATCCTGCAGCTGTGCCTGCCACCTCCCATGGGAGCTGGCTTCTACGATGGGCTCCTGCTCTTGCTGTTTCAACTGTTAAGCCAGGTATGGGCTTTCTTTATCCATATTCTGCTAAGCAGCTTGTTTGTGTTCTGATAAGGCAGCAAGTATCAGGACTCTTTGGAACTGTCTGTTTCCCTGGTAGGATGGGACAGGGCCAGAAAGGAGCTGCTTCATACTTAACCACCACAAGGCTACAGAGAGAGGCACTTACACAGGATGTGAATTTTCTGCTCATAGGCTTGATTGGAAAAACTTGATGTAACTGGGGAAGCAGTTACATCATAGGAGAGAGCAGGGACTGACAGTCCCTATCCCTGCTAGGATAAAACTTGCAGGTCCTCAAGCATGAAACCATGAACATGCAAATATGGATCACTCCAGGGCTTGTCAATGTTTTTTGCACATTATAAGGGACTGTGAAAATGTGGTGCATGGAGAAATTTCAGTCAAGTGGTCTGAAGTGGTATGAAGTCAATGTTTGCAGCTGTTTTTAAAGAATTAGGATGTACAAAGAAACTTGGGTTTCTGCAGAATTTTTTTTGTACCAGAAGTGATAAGTTGCAGTTTGCAGTATAACTCGCAACTATGAAGACTGTACTATGGCATTTGACAAAGGAAATGGCAACTTAATTCCTGATCTTCCTCAAACTTATTAGGTCCTTTTGCTCAACTTACTCCCCCAAAGCAAAAGCATGAATTCTTGCAATTTAATTGTAAGTGATAAATGAGATGAGTTTTTCAGGAATGAGGTAGGACAGAAATCTTTAAAATATCTAAGTAATATAATTATAAGATCTTGTCCAACAACAAAGGAAGTATCAATGGAGCAGATACATTCATGCTAGGGTAAACCACTAGCTGCCGTGTAATGTGTGGAGTTCTTGTCCCAGTCTGATTTGACTTTGGTCTCTTTTCTTAGAGTGATGCAGCAGTAGTCAGGGAGTTTGCTAGCTCAGAACTTTGGAGCATTGTATGGCATCGCTTTGCCATGGTGCTCCATTTGACCATTGATGAGCCTGTGATGGAAGGCGACACCCCAAGAGATGGCCAGCGGGCACCAGAGCCAGAATGGAACCTCATCTCATCACAAGGTACTAAGTTGGCTTTTTAATACAAGAATCCTGAATTACCCAAGTAATTGCTCACTACTTGGTCTCTTAGGAACCTCTTTCCATCATTTACATCTGAGAAGATACAAATAGGATGTTCCAGTCTTCAAATGTTAAGCTGTTATCACAGTCAGTATTAGATTATTGAGGACAGGAAACACTGAATGACTGAGATCAGGTTACTTACTCTCACTTCCTGCCCTATAGGAACACTGTTGTTCCTCAGCCTGGCCCTCCTCATCTTTACACGAGAACCTCACCAGTGTCTTCTGCAACTAGCACAGCCCAAAGGGATAATAATGGCAACCCTGAACAAACTGCTGGACCATGATTTCCTAGAATATTTGTCACAGAGGTGAGTTATAATCAGAGTTAACTTACAGAAGGAACAGAATGAGAATAAGCAGTGAGATGCTAAAGAACCAGATTTGAGCTAGGGAGGAAGGGGGATTTGAAGAAGAAAGAGACTCAAAATATACTAGTGTTTCTATGATGTTATCTACCCCAGCCCCATGCTACTCTGAGCCATGGTCTCACTCATTCTTTCTTTGGTTGTTATTTTTATAAATAGGATTGGATGGCCTGAACGTGCCCCTATAAAATTTGTCTGTCTTAGTTATAATTCTTGGGTGTATTATTGGGAATTCTTGGTTGTAATTCTTATAATTATATATAGTTATATAGTTATAATTCTAGGGTCTATTGTTGGGAATAACACAGTATTCCCATCTCTTTATGCACACTTTGTTCCTTTCCAACTTTCATCCCAACACAGAGTGTAATCCAATTTTTCATGTGGATTTCTTGCCTTTTTGTGGTGTTTTACAAACCTGTTTTAGTTTGAGAATTTTTTGCTCAAACTAGTTTGTTCAAATTAGTTTGCAATCCTAACTTAAGCCAGCACAACTCATCAGTCTTCCCATTCCCTTGGTGATATAGGGAGGCAAGTGCATGTCTGTGCACTGGCTTAACCTTCCCCCAGGAGTGGTACAGAAGTGTCTTATGGTACTTTTGTGACACCCCCAGGTCAGCACAGGACTTATGCCAGGGCCTAACTGGCCTAAGTGGAGATTAGGATTGCAGCCCTAGTGTCTTTAACACAAAAAGTATATGGGTACTCGGATCCCTTATAATTGGTGTTTAACAGTTGAAGGCCAGGGCATAGTAGAGAATGGTCATGATGCAGCCACCATTTAATTGGGGGTGGACTTCTTTAGATCATGGAGAGCTGCAATAAAATACCTGGCACAGTGTTAAGGGCCAGAAGATAAATTTAAACATATTGGAGGTAAAATATAATAAATGAATAAATTGGATAATGAATGGACTAAAATTTCTAGGATTTCTCCAAGCACAAACATGCATCACAGAAATAAAGCACATATTCAAATGGACCCCATTCCTCAACTTCCCAAGCATTTTCTAAGGTCTTCAGAGGACACAAGAAGTTACTTCCGGTTTGGGGGAAAACAAGGAAGTGATTTTTTTGGGTCCTCAGACCCTCCAGACCTAAACAAAGCACAGCTCCTTTTCTGTCAGTCAGGTGGGCCAGAAGCTTGCATGGGTCCAGAGGCTAGCCATCGGCCCAGTAGAGGCTTGTCGAGGGCCACATCTGGCCCCTGGAGACCCTTGCTTTAGATGCTGGAATTTTATTACAACTCAAATATAGTCCTGTCAAAACTTGGTCATCCCTGATGTTGACATTTTCCCAGATGTTGACATTCATTGCTACTTTTTCCTTTATTCCCAGGCAGATGTGGGAGGATGGTGATCCAGACCTGGTGCCAGCTGTTCTACTCCAAGTCTGCCAGATCTTATGTTTCCCTTTTGCTCTGGAGATGGATCCTGAAACATTAGACCTTATCATGACAGGGCTGAGGGATGCTGAAATCCCTGCCCGGTTACTTCAGGTGAGTAAGCGGGCAGGTTACACAACTTTCATGGTGTCACTCCAGTCATTCAGGTTTTGGAAAAGTAGTTTGAGGAGGGGGATCTTACCCCTTTCTTCCTAAAAAATGTGACCCCTGTCTGGCCGTGGTTAGTTGTGCTTTAAATAATTTCTTTCCTTTAGATTCATGGTGGTTATATTTGGGAAAAATATTTTTCCAAAAAAATGATATCCATGGAGCATAGCAGAAATGGCTGTGAAGTTGGAGAGTGTTGGGAACCCTACTGTGTCATACAGTCATCCATTAGGGCTCTTTGCTTTGCTCAGACACCCCGTTTAAAGAGTTCTGATTTCTGCAGTTGCCTTCATTTTCCTCCTTTTTTCTGCTTTTAGGTCTGCTTTTGTCGTCTTCCCTTCTCTGAGACTGAGTTGCCATTGAGTCTTTTGAGTCATTTGGTGCTGTGTGATGAGAGAATCATTGAGCAGGTAGTGAGGGTGGCTGCCACGGAGGATGCCATTGCCTTCTTATCAGCTGTTTTGTTATCAGATCAGGTCACTCTTACTGGAGACCTGCTCTCTCTGCTCACTCACATTGCCCGGGCAAGCCCAACTCACGTGCCTTTTCTGCAGAGACTTATGTGTGGCTCAGACTCCGCCTGTCACCCCCTGAGCCACCTGCTCTGTCACAGAGAACATTCCCTCCGTGCCAAGGCCTGCAGCTTGGTGGGCAATCTGCTGCGCCATGGACATGGGTTTTCCCAAGTGCTCTGGGCCAAGGCTGGGCTGCTGGAATGTCTGTTTGATCGTCTTTCAGATGAGGATGAGCAGGTGCGCCGTTCAGCCAGCTTTGCTGTTGGCAATGCAGCCTATCAGGCTGGCCCTCTTATGCAGGCCCTCAGCAAAGCAGTTCCTTGGGTTGTTCGGCTTCTCAGCGATCCACAGGCCAAGACACGTTGCAACGCAGCTTCAGCACTGGGCAACCTGGGCCGACAATCGGTGGAGCTGGAGGATTTGCTGATCCAGAACAAAGCACCTCATCTTTTGTTGGATGTGGCTTGCCATGACTCTCAGCCAGCTGTGCAAGAAGCTGCACTCATTGCTCTCCGAGCCATTAGCCAACAGCCCAAGATCCATCAGGTATCTGCTTGGCAACCTGCTTGGCAACTATGGCCTCCAAGCTAAGTGGGACCCTTTGGATAAGCCAACAAACCTTGCTGTGCTCACACCAGTAGTGGAAGAATTGTAAGGTTGTTTGCAATGGGAGTGTAAAGGTAGAGAGGGATAAATTAGCTTTGCTTGATTGTCAAGAATTGAAATTAGCTTATGAAATGAGAAAGTGTTATGAGTTAAGTTCTTTAACTTCCAAGTCTGCTGCCATTTCAATTGCCATAGAGGAAAGGAAAGTATGGAGGAGCACCATCTTTCTGTTGATCTAATACTTTCAGCTAAACAGTCCATAGGATACACAGTGTATGGTAACAGACTATTTATTGTCCTGACTAGCAAGCATTGCTGTGACTGCTTCTATTCCATCCTTTCTTGAACTGTTAAGACATTACTGGAGTCCAAATCATCCTACAGCTGGAAGTACAACAGAAATAGATGCCGCTTCCATGAAAAACAATTTAGCATTAACTTCAAGGATCCCCAAGCTTTCTTGTGATTTTCAAACTTTTTAGCACTGGGACCTACTTTTTACAATGACAGTTTGTTGGGATCTGCCATAAGTGACGTCATGGCTAGAAGTGATATAAGTTTAGGCTTCAGCCCTAAGCCACAATTAGCCAACGGTCCCAATACATAAGCTCTTTATTGTTACTCTGCATAGCTAGGAATTCAAACATGCCAGCTTGAAAGCAAAAACAAAATGTAGACTTGGATCTTTTTCCAAGCATGCAGCCCTCCCCTTTTCCAGTCTTCCATCCTTCACTTATTCAGAACAAAACATCATGCCTCTGTCCTGCTTGAAAGCCCACCCTGCTCAGCAGTTCTGTATCTTGTATTTTTGGTGGCTGAGCTAGGTGAAACTGGGCTGCTCACATCCTCTTTAATGTATCCCTATCCACAGTTTGACAACTGCTGTGTTAAGGCATCCAACTGTTTGACCCATTCTTTCAATTTTCTTTTTAAAAGTTGATAAACCTCTTTGAAAGCTATGCCTGTTCCTTGAGAGTTTTGTCACTATTTACCAAACAATCAAGATATTTTAGAACTTGACCAAAAGCTTTTAGCTCCTTTCCTAGTTCCTCCCTTGTTATGGTATCCTTATGGAGTTAACCATTTTTGGGGGGGTGGGGGCAAGGCAAGCTAGCACTTTTTTTCACCAGATTGCGGGTCCAACCCAGCAAGGACAGCATAATTTAAGCTATTAGGGGGAAAATTGAGATTTTAAATAACTGCCTTTGCTGCTCTTTTCAGGTGCTGGTATCACTCAGAGCAACCGAGAAGCTAGAAGCACTTTCCTTTAGTGAATCTCAGGATACAGCCTATAACAGCCCTCAGCCCTCATCAAGGCATTGCAAGAAATTGATCCACCTTCTACAGACTGCACACAGTGCTTGAGAAGCAGAATGGGTTTTTCTTTTCCCTCAAGAGCAAAGTTGTGGAGGATCATGGAATGGAAAGGACTTCTGCAGTTACCTTTCTCAGTCTAGCCTTCTGTGTTCCTAAATGTCTAAAGGTTCTTGTTTTTCTAACTGAAGTTTGAAGAAGTCATTGCAGCACTCGATACCTCCTATAGACTGTTTTCTGGTTTCTGAATTGAAACGTGCTTTGTTCTGGCAAATCATGTTTGAAGACCACCCTGTGCCTCTTTCCTGTTGTCAGTAAAAGACACACCTCAAGTTGTACTGTTAACAAAATAGGGACTGTACCATGTCATTCATCTGTAAGAAATCTTGTCCTAGAACATGCTGTATCAAGTGCCTTGGAAAACACTGTTTTTATGAAGCTGGTTCTCCAAAACTTTGTCTTCTCCCTTTGAATAAGGGTTCTGGGCACCCCCACACAGCAATCATCTGTCCTCAGAGACATGAGTAAAGAAAGGATAGTCAAATAAAATATTCTCTTTACTTTGTCTCAGTATATCTTTTCAATGACCTGACCATGAGTTTACCCAGCCTTTATAACAGTAACTGAAGTCATCCACATAACAACCTCTTTCTTTGTCCTAGCAGTGTCAAAACCAAAATAGCTTCGGACTTGGCCATGTGGTATTGCTTGTCTCGTAAAGTACATAACTGTCTGAAGTTCCGAAATTTAGTGTTAGATTCTGAACCATCTTTCCCTGTCCTTTCTGGAGTGTATCTGAGAATAACCACAACCAATTTGTTTTTTTCCACTCTACCACCTTTCTGTTATTTGCATTCTCTTTTGCAAGCAAGCCCTGCTGCTTCACCATTTGCCAAATAAACACATACACACTGTATCTTCCAAACAATGCCCCCCACCCATGGCCTTTTATTCTTTCACCAGCTGTCCTATCCTATCAGATTCTCATTAGATAACCTTTTTACTTCTGGATGTTCTCTAGGACATTTACATACTCATGCCTTAGGAATGACTTAATCAACTGGATCTCCATAAGGATGAGAATGTAGATTAGAATAGGCAGGGCAGCTCCCCACATTCTCTTTAGCCAGTTTCTCTCCACTCATTTAGCAGTAAACTTTCTAGTCAATCTGCACAGTAAGCAGCACTAGTTAAGATGGTAGGATCACACAGTCTAAAATGTAACATGTAAAATACAAGTGTTAACAGCAGTGATTTCAGATTGTTCTAGTCAACGGTAAATCTCTGGTGCAGACGTACACAGGGAAAATATGGGTACAGGGTGATAAGAGGAATGTTGACAGGACAACACTAGTACTTTATGAAGTGGTAAATGTGCAGATGACTATACCTGTTTTTCTTGAACCAGTGTATTACCTATCACTCGCTTTCATTCTTCCATAAACAAGATTTTCTCTGACTAGATAAATAGAACCCTCTTCCTGCTGTGCAGATTTAGAATGTGAGCTTCCTACATGCAGGCTGAAGAGCCATAAGTGAGATACGGATCTGCTAGTTCATGTGTTGCTTGTGAGGGCTGGGTCCAAGAACTGATGCTTCTACAAGAACAGAGACGTACATTATACTAGTTTTGGCTGTGGTCTGTTCAAGATTATGCCAGTAATTGCTGATAAAATGTCTCAAATGTTGGTCAGTAAACAAAATTGAGCTGAACAGCATCACATATCCAATGGAATGTGGCCATTAAGAGGCTTTACTAGGAAGAGAGGCACCTGGATATGGACAAAAGATGGCTGCCAGATTATAAAACGGCAGGGTAATCTGGAGAAGTAAGAAAAAGAGAGGAAACAAACTTTCTAAGAACAAAAGAGCTAGAACGTTTAACCCACTGTTCACATCTTTGAACTTTTTTATTAAAAAGATTACAGATTTTAAATTATATATATAAACACTGTTTATATATATACACACTGTTTATATATGTATATAAACACTGCTACTACGTGGCTTCCAAGCCTTTCCCTTTCCCAGGTAACATCAGCAACCTCCCAAAGGAGGTTCCTGCAATGCAGCTGAACAGCACTGAGGCCAGACAAGGAAAGAGAAGGCTTAGAACACCGGAGGGAAAACAACATATAAACATGCCTCCTGCACCCAACAGAGAAAGCTAGGGCTTTTGGTTAGTGGAAGGGTATAATGAAATTTGTGCTCAAGATTAATCATAAAGGCAGGCAAGCTCCACACTCAGTGTCACGCAGCTGCCTGTTTCCAAAGTGCAGACACCAAGAGGAAGCTGTTTTTAACAGTTACTCTCAACACACACCACTGTGAAGGACTGGGGAGGGGAGGCAGCAATGCAGGACAGAAAGAGTGCCAATTCTGGCCAACAAGAGATCCCCTTGTTAGGCTCCAGAAACACACTGTTCTACTTTCAGAGAAGCCTGACCCAGGAAGAAAACATCACTACAGGGGGCATGGCCCCTGAATGGCTCAGCAGTCAATGTATCCATGACATGCTCAGATCCCACAGTTGTATATGAAATTGCTTTGGCAGTCACCTCACCTTGAGGGATAAACTCCCAAAAAGTGAAAGTCAAAAGACTGGCATGGCAAACATAACCAGAGATTCAGGGCCTGCATTTGTAAGCCTAACAAGTTACTGTTGTGAAAATGTGAAAACACAAAAATAGCTTCCAAGTGCCCATCCTATATAAACAGCAAGACAGACCAATTTACAATGTCCCCCTCTCCAAAAATGGGAGGAGGAAGGAAACCTATTTCAGGGAGCAGAACAAAATGGTCACTGGCAAGACCATTGCCAGAAGCCAATCTTAGTCTTGCATTGTGCCAGCAAGAAGCGCAGGGGCAGGGAGGCAAGAGACAGTGCTCCTGTTTTGAAAGATAAAATCAAGTTGTATATGATTCCGCCACATGGTGGTTTAAATCCAAGTTAGAAACCACGTTTTGTCAAGTTGTGCAAAAAGCACTCTGTGCAGGAATTATGAGCAACCGTAACCAGTATCTGTTTTGGTGTCTAAAACAAGTCCCTGCGTCCTCTGTATAGTTTTTTTAATCACACATAGGGTAGAGAGACAGGGAAATGCTTGGGATTTCAATGTTAAAAGTCTTAGGGAGGAGGGAATAGGTGAGCTTCAAGGGTCTCCTCCAGTTTTGGGGTAAAAAAGGTTCTTCTATTGAGAAGAAATGAGACATGGATTGCAAACTGTCCCAAGCAGCTCACTGAGGCGAGATTGAGTGCTGAAGACAAAAGCAGCAGATAATTGTTCTCTGGCCAGAAGGTATCACAGGGCACGGCTTGTTCAGGTAGGTAGAAAAAAATAAGGAATATTCCACATTTAAGTATCGCTGCAGAAGTGGGCTTCCGGGTTACTTCAACAATTTCAGTTGAGCCTGCAAATGGGACCAGATAAGATCAGGCTTCCCTCCTGGAGCCCAAATCAGTGTCATACTACTGCATAAAAGAAATGGGGGACAAGGGTTGTTAAATAAGGGAGAGGGAAGGATTAGTGCTTGGGACCACAGAAGCAGCTTGCTGCTTTGTACAAAACAGGTAGTAAAGCCCAGAGATGTGCCACCCTCCCACTATAACAACAAAAGTGCTCTTCATGGTATCAACTAGGAAACCCCATTTCCCTCCCCAACCAAAATTTCCAATTCTGTGAACCCCCTTTCCCCAACCAGTTTCTTCAACCACAAATTCCCTTTTATGTTCAACTAAACCAACCTTTTCAAGAGTTATTTACATTTTACACCCCCTCCCACCCTCATTCAATGAAAACACTTTATTTCCTACTGAGCGGGTGGGGATGAGTAGGGCAAGTACATTAGCTGAGGATGCAGCGTGCAAAAAATTAAAATAAAAATTCCAAGACGACAAATTCAGCAGCAGACCAAAAGACTGCATCATCACTAAGAAGCATGGTCTGAACATAGTGCTCCGATGGGAAGGCCAATAATGGCAGGACAATTCACTAATCCAGACATAACACTGCGAATGTGGATGCTTCGCCTTCCCTGATCACCACAGATCAGAATTTTGTTATGTGTTTGTCTCTTCCTTCCAGCTACAGAAAGCAGAAAAGTGGTGGGACTTAGGAACCAGTTGACGATTCCTCCTCAGGAGAGGAAGAGGGTAGGGTTGAAGTTTCTCCAGCAAGGCCCAGCTCTGCATCCATCTGCTCCAGCTCCATCTGATCAAGCAGCTCAAAGTCATCAGCCTCTTCTTCCTCCTCACCGGGCAGAGAGGCTGCCCCCACCTCTTCACTCTCAGACAGCTGTGCCTGGAAGCTCAGTCTCTCCTCAGGCTCATTGGGTAGAAATTCTGAGAGAGAAGGCCCCTCACTGTCCTCAGATGAGCGCAGAAGGGCTGACAGGGTGTTCTGTACCACTGTACTGATAGCAGTGGTGACTATCTCTTGGCTCAGTGAATCAATGTGCAACCCCAGGCCCCGTGAAGAGACAGGCTCCAGGGTGCCTTCAGCTACTGCCTGCCCATTCCCATTGAAGTGCGTGTTTACAAAGTGCAAAGGAGAGGCCAAGCACAAGATAGATGTGTCTGAACTTGTGCCTGCTGATGCCGCTTCTTCCTGAACAGAATCCAGCTGGTGCACAGCATGGGCAGGCACTACAAAGTTATCCTCCTCACTGGATGGTCCAAGGTCTCTGGAATGAAACTCTTCAACAGAGGGAAACTCCGCCAAGTCCTTAGAAAAGGACTCCTCTGGCTCACTGGGCAGACTTTGTTGATCCAGATCTGGAAAGCACATCAGAATGAGTTAGCAAAATTACAGCCTCCAAAATATAACAGCTTCCTGGTCAAACTCTTCCACCTCAGTTGCTTCCTCAACTTCCAAGCATCCTCAGTCTGCTTTATGATACAAAGCTGTTTCTTGCTCCTCCTTATCCCTGGTTTGCAAAGGTGTTGCTTTCCTTTCTCTTCCCGGAGTGTTCCGATAACACCCATAAAACACTGGTATATCACAAACCACACTCACAGTTTTAAAATCACAAACCAGACAACTCTGCTACTGCTCTTTACTTGACTCTATCAACTCACTAAGAAACAGCAGAGCCATAAATTGTACCTGTCACCACATACAGCTTCCATTAGCACCATCATGCTGAATACAATGCCTTGATAATTTGTTTGCTGGAAAGAGCATGCTTGGTGAAAGGGAAGGAGTGCAGCAGAGGTTAGGCAAGAAACCTAAGGTGAGCAACCAACCCCTGAACTCATATTTGCAACATTGTGCTGTAACTTGCAGCCGCTTCTGTTTGGCACCAGTAACTAGGAGAGGGAGAACTACTAACTATTGTTATAATGCAATACCAGATGACTACTATAAATCAAGAATATCAGGCTCTGCACAGTAATATTAAGAGACAATTCACAGGTGCATTACTTTTCCTCTCAGAAAGACAACTGCAATTCCAGACAACTATGCCCAAGGACCAGACTCAAAGCTTGGAATTTAAGAACCAGATGTAGTCACCCTCTAGGTCAGTGGTTCTCAATCTTCCTAATGCCGTGACCCCTTTATAAGTTCCTCATGTTGTGGGGACACCAATCATAAAATTATTTTTGTTGCTACTTTATAACTGTAACTAACGAAAGGCGTACCTGCGTTGCGGGAGTAAAATTCCCCCGTATGCCATCCCCCCATACGCATCAACCCCCATGGATAACTTTCCCCCAGGCATAACAACCCCACATGCGCAACTTCCCCCATACGCATCAACCCCCCATGCGCAACTTTCCCCATACGCATCAACCCCCCATGCGCAACTTCACCCGTGCGCATCAACCCCGCATGCACAAGTTATCCCCCGCGCATCCTCCCCCCCCCCCGCGCGCAACTTTTCTACATGCGCAACTTCCCCAATGCGGGTCTGAGCACTAAATTGGCACCAAATTGGCTGGATGTTGTTCAGTCTCCCATGTTAAGTATAAGACAAAAACACGTTGCCTCTTTTCAGCCCCTGCCTGGGGCTGAATGGGCAGGCAGAAGGGTTAAATTTCTCCAGATGGTTCTTGGTGGGTGTTCAGGTGACAGAAGGAACTCCCAGAATTCCATGCTTCAGGCCCAGCAGCTGGGGAGGAATATTGCTGAGTCAGCAATTTTCAATGCAAAGTATAGGGAGGAAAACGCGTTGCGCCCCTTTTCACCCCCTTCTGGTTGGAATTTCCGAAAACCGGTTCTTAGTGCACCCCTCCGTCATGGAAGGAACACCCATCCCAATTTTCACGCTTCTAGGCCCAGCGGTTTTGGCAGCGTGGTGATGAGTCAGCCAGTCAGTGAGTGACTTTTCTCTTTTATATATATAGATTTGCTACTATTATGAATTGTAATGTAAATATCCGATATGCAGGATGTATTTTCATTGTTACAAATGAAATGTGTGTTCTGTGCACACATTGAACACAATGGGATTTATTTCAGAGTAGGCATGCATAGGATTGGGCCCTGAGGCTGCAATCCTATCCACATTTACATGGGAATAAAGGCCCCCCCCCTGACTATAATGGGGTTTTTTCAGAATAGGCATGTACAGGATTGGGCCCTCAGGCTATCAGTTGGCCCCAATGCGCGCGCAGCTACAGCCGGAGGTCTGGCAAGCCTAACTTGGCCCCCTGCACCAGGGGTCTTTTGGCGACCGCCAGGAAAGCTCTAGGCGACCCCTAAAGGGGTCCCAACCCCCACTTTGAGAAACACTGCTCTAGGTCCTTTCCAGTTTTTTATTCCATCATTCCCATGAGACCCCCAAACTTGCAGCTACTTTCACATAGTAATTTGTGCCCTCTTGGAGCAACACATTCCTACTGTAATTCCTGAATGATACATGGTATGGAGGTTTAGAGATTACCTTCAGACACATCAGTCAGCTGCGGTGTGGTAGCTCTGGAGACTGTGAAACCACCACTCTCTAAGATAGAGGCCTCCTCATCAGAGAGCTCAGAGTCTGTGATTGCCAATGCCAGGGCGGTCTTCTTCACATCCACCTGCAAAACACAGCAGGTTATAGAACTGGACTTGGCTCATTGCTATTTTTGCTAAAAACTCCAAGGGTGCAATTCATCTTAAGCAGGAACAAGTGGCTCCAACCTGTTGGCCTAAGATCTCCACCAATAGGTGATGTTAAAGCAATGCATGCTTTCAGACTTTACTTGAATTCTAAAAGTGCTACAACATTTAATTTAGTTTAATTTATTCTGACATAATGATAGACGGAGGAATGTTCCCATCCCACAGATCAACAACCTAAACAAGAATACCCAAACAAATTCATAAGCATGCTCAAGATGTTCTCCACTGGATACTTTGGTTACATCACCACTATTGGGAAGCAGGAACAGAGAACTGAACACACATAGATTTACACAGAAAGCAGCTATATTTTGGAACCAAGAGCATGGAAGTACTACTAGGTGTGATAGTATGTTGTCTTTATGAATCTCCAAGAAAAAGCTTGATTGAGTGAGTTTTACCACAAATTTTAAGAAAATTTTTGGAAAAGACTGATGGTGGTCATGTTTACTGGTATAAGTACAAAATTATAATTTGTTCAAATAAATATGACTTACTATAGGGGAATTAATGGCTTGGAAGAAGTGCTTACTCTATATCCTCTTTTGGGGATTGACCTGAAGTATTGTTGCCCGATAATTGTCCCTCTCTTTGTCCAAATCTAACACACTCACAGCTACACTGGAGTAGCATGGTCATATCCAACACAGCTTTGGAGCAGGCTGGAGATCTCCTCAAGATAAGGGGATATAGTTTTCCTTACTGATTAACACCCTACCCTGCCATGTGGGGCTACTTCAAACCGCCAACTATTTAGCTGACAGAGTTCTAAGTTGACCAATATAAAAACAGCAGGCCTAGAACAAGAGTAAGAATATGGCGGAGGAACGCTCTACTGATACTGCCCTTCTTGCTGCTGATACTGTCTCCCCTCTCTGCTCCAAAACATCCCTTCCCTGGTTCTCATCTATCCTCAAGGACCCAAATCTTTCCTTCTGAACCATGAGAATGAAGCACACATGGCTGTGAAGAGAGAGCTCAACATAGAGAGGTGGAAGGAAACCCAATGCTTCAACAGCTCTAAAGTCTGAACATCTATAAGCTTTGGCAGAGCCAACCTGGCCACTCCCTGCCTCTAGAATCCAAAGAGTAAGGCAGAGTCTCTAGTAATGAGTAGTTGGAAGATATAGGCTGCAATCCTAAAGACACTTTCCTGGGAATAAAACCCACTGAACACAATGGAGTAGACATGGTTAGGATTGTGCTCCTAGCTACTTAAGTCCTTGCTCTTCATAGAGTTTTTTGTCTTCATAGAGCACACATATATTTAGATGCAGCAGGATCATGCCCACTAATCACATGCTCCCCACTCTGCTGCAGCACCACTTTGCAACTCTTCCTGCCCTCCCTATATTTGAATGTACAGGCGAATGCTGAATTCAGTTGGGGCCTTACAGGTTAACCAAGACTCTGAAATAGAACTTTTTATCTCCTACTGGTTAGCATTTGCATCTGCAAACACTTATTACAAAACACCTTTAACTAGTATACTAGTAATGGAGGTGGCTGGTTAGTTAACAGGTGTGACCCTCCTGCACCTCTCACACGTTTCATCTCCACAGACAGACAGCAAGTGTCTGAAAATGGTTATAGTTCTTTGCAAAGACAGTATTGGTATATACGACAATATATACCAGACCATTGGTTTTCAATTAATAGCCTGTTGAAACAAGAGCTTATCTTAGTCCTAGAAAATTTAGGGAAAGGTACGCTTCCTGGGAATGAAGGCCCCTATCATTATGATATTTGTCCTTACCACTGGAGAATATCCAGACAGTTCAGCTTCACTCTCACTTTCGGTCTCTGCCATTGGCTCACTGCCAGCTTCCGGTTCACTCTTTGCCTGGCGCTCTATGGAGAACAAAAGAAAGTGGGCCTAGAAAAATACTAAAAGTTCCATAGAATCAGTACTGCCTCATAGTAATTATTCCAAGCACAAATCATTGTATAGCCACTCCACCACTACAGATGTCTGAAAAATTATTTTAATTTCACATTTTGTTAATTAAAAAAAATGGAAAAGGCAAAAAGTGGTGAATGTTTTTATTTCAGGTTTTCTAAGTTTTATTAAACATTTGAAGTGTACTAGGTAGGCAAATTAGCTGATACAGAGTCAGATGGAACCACTGTATTATTTCTAAATAGAAAAGTAGTTGATTTTAATTTCTGAAAAATCTTAAAAATACAAAACACCACGTTTTGCTGTTTAACAGAAACAAGCACCTCAGCCCATTACTCTCTCAGACAATCCACTGTCTCACCCTGCTATTTGACAAGAAACTTGTCCCAGTATCCCATAAAAGCAATTTCAAGTTGTAGGGAGAAACTGCCTTACTTTTCTTCTCATGTTTAAGATGCAAGGTCTCCACCTTCATGCTGTAGTCCAGTTTCATCAAGATGGGCTCCAAACGGGTGTACATTCTCTGGATAAGCTCATGGTACACCACCAGCGGCCACAGCAAGATACTGAGCACTGGAGATATGGGGAAAGTCCAGAGTGTGTGAGAAGCATATATTCCCGGGGGGAGTAGCTCATGATACTTTTAATTTGAAGTCTGCTTCAGACCAAGAAGGAGTGCTTAAAAGAGTCAATCCATATCCCTGCAACCCACTTGGTACCATAACTGTACATATTGTCAAACAAGGTTCTAGAAAAAGTAATAGCTAGAAATACCTATACAAGAATATACAGCTCAAGTCTTTAAGTGAATACAGCTACAATTCAACTCAGACACAAAAAAGAAATTCATCTTTGAGTTTATTAAAGATTTGAGTTTAATTGTAAGAGCAATCTCTACTTCCATATGCTGTCTGCAACAAATTGAGAATGAGCAATAGCCTGTCCACCTATCTGTATATTTTTACAAAACTGACATATGTAGATAGTAACTTTAGATTACTTCCCCTGGTGGTGTAATCATTTGAAGGCCTTAACACCCGATTATGGCTTACAGCCATATTACACAGCCATATTTATATGTACAGTATATAACTGACTAAAGAAAGGCAGGAAGGCAGGGATAAAACATGTTTGATACAGATGATTTCTGGGCAGAATCACAACAGCCTATAAAATATGATACAAAGGACCCAGAGATACTCACAGACAATGTAAGAGATCATGATTCCTGGAACATAGTGTCCCACAATTGCTAGGATCAAGCATCCTGAGCAGACCCTGGCACAGAACTGGAGGAACAAGTTAAGGGACAAAGAAAAGAGCTTAATGAGAAAGAGGCATTCTTAGCATAGCTAGTGTAACAAGGTCTCTCTGTAACAGTTTATATTTGAGCTGCTTTCCAAACTCTGGGACGCTTGTCTGCTTCAATAATTGCTGTGCATTCAACTCCAGGCCCAGGCCATCTTTAAGGCAAGATGAAAACTTCACCTCAGCTAGCAGTTCAGTCAGTAGTGTCCTGTGCCTTGTAT
Organism: Cryptoblepharus egeriae; assembly: GCA_030015325.1. Taxonomy (NCBI): domain Eukaryota; kingdom Metazoa; phylum Chordata; class Lepidosauria; order Squamata; family Scincidae; genus Cryptoblepharus; species Cryptoblepharus egeriae. Next base: position 59,805,717 of record JAREYC010000001.1, on the reverse strand, counting down.
TTCTTCCAAATCTTCTATTTCTTCCACCAATACCACCACTTCTTCTGGTGGCCAAGCCTGGGAGTCTCTCCACAGCCACCAGAGGAAGCAGTGGTGATGGTGGCAGCACTGGATTCTTGATCTTTCTGCTCTCAAAGTTCTGGCATTATGTAGGTGGGCATGTGTATCCTGTCCCCAACATGCACCATTGAAGGACGATGCATGTATTGCGCTGGGGAGGATGGGCAACAAAAAGCAAGTAGTAAAATTAGAAGAGGTTCAGATAGCAGTTTGGCATGGCGCCATGCCTGCTCATGGGTGTGTATGCTTTATGGATGTGCTGTATAAGAATGTTTGACTACAAATTTCTTGCAGTGTGCTGTGCTGTGCAATGTGTTAAAAGAGCCAGAGTTCTGCAGAGAAGTGAAACAGTTTGCGGTACTGGGGAGCAGCAAGCAACCTGTTTTGAAACAACTGGTAAGTAGGAAAATCATAGGATGCAGTAACCCGAGTGGCACTTTTTCCCCTATACCAGTCCCAGCACTTCAAAAAATGTACTTATTTAATCCACTATGAAGAAGGCCAATAAAAGCAGTCAAGAGCAGCTGAACCAGAACTCTGGCCTCCACACATTTTAAGATTTTTATAACAAGGCCAGTTAAAAGACAGAAGGAGATAGATGTGCAGATATAATCAGGTGCAACAGAGATAGTTCCTCAATGATAGACTATGATCAATTAACAGAAGCTTGCAATCTATCCTCAAAAAGCTCAGGTTCTCCTGCAAAGAGAACTCAAATTCTGGTCAGAACTACAAGTGATCAACCACATGTCTTCTATAGCTGCAATCCTAACCACCCGTTAGGCCAGCATAAGCACCACCACAAATCCTGTGCTGGCCTGGAGTGTGACAAAAGTGCTGTAAGGACTTGGAGTACTGTTAAGCCTGGGTTAAGTAGGGTTAACTCTGGAGTAGGGTTAAGCATGTGTGCCAGCATACGCGTGCCTCCTAACATCACCACGGGAATAAGAAAACGAATGAGTTGTGCTGGCCTAGGTTAGGATTGCAACCTATGTCTTGTTAACATTTAGTAATGTGTAGTAGTAACATTTGGTAAATGTGTGGCATCATTGCAATTCAGTGCATCCTTATAAGTGGCAGTCACTGAAAGATCTTGCAACACAATGACATCCCACATTTTGCTTTACTCAATATTAATGAGACAGGAAGGAAGAGATGTAGGGTTACTGCTTATTACAACAGCCACAATATACAAGTCCAACCTAAAATGACTGTACCAAATGAGTGTCACTGTCACCCCCAGACAGCCTCTGGTACATATTAGGAACAGCTACTGCAATCTCTACCTTGTCTGGACAAGACTTCATTTTCATGTTTTGCTTCCAGAGATATTGCAAGCAACACTGTTCTTCAAACTTGTAGTCTGAAAAGTGTTTATGCCACATATGAGAAGGAGAAATTGTGAAGGAAAAATTACTGGCTGTGAAGCAACCCTAAATGTTAAGAGAAAGTATATATTGGCAAGTTTGACAACGTTGTTTTATTGTCCCTTACCAAACAGGGTCTTCGCAGGTTATTGGCAATTTTCCATTAATACTTTCTTACTAATCACTTATCTATCAACTCAGAGAAAACTAAAATTCTTGTTTTCTCTAAATCCTGGGCTCCATCTGCATGGAAAGTTGATAATCTAATTTTTTTCAGCAAGTGCAATCCCTTAGAGATACTTGGGTGTTATCTTCCACTTCCAACATTCTTGGTCCCTCCAGCGCAGATCTGCCATCTCCTCAGCCTTTCTATCCCAGAATGCAATTGCCCAATTCTATTTCAACAAGGGCAATCAGTACATCCCCGCAGCCATCCATGCACTCTAAGTTAAGATCATCCCCCCAATTACTATACGGAGTTGCTGTCTGGATAGAAGCCGCGAACCTTGAATTAGATAAAGCAGTCGCTAAATTCCTGAGAAGGATTCTCAGAATACCCAATACAATTAGGCTGTCTACTATGACGCTGGAATTAGGCATTCACCTCCCCACGACCACTGCCTGGATCCCCGCCTTTAAATTCTGGCTTAGACTCCATCTCAATACCCCCTCTCGGAACTCCATTCTCCAAGACCTTATAAAAGATGCTTACTTATCCAGGTGGTTTAAACTGATTGATGCTAAATTATCCGCTTTAGACCTTTCACTTGAAACCCTAGCCAACATGGATCTCCAAAAACCTCACTATACCATCAAACTTAAACTATAGGAGCAAGAAACTGAAACCCTTTTATCTAATCTAAACTGTGTTAACCCTCTCTGCTTTTTGCCTTTTGTTGCTAACTTAGAATGTATTCGATATGCCAAATAAAAGTTTATATGTGTATGTATTGGCAAGCGTATATTTTAGTGCAATGGTCAAAGGCAATATGGGAGAAGGATGTTTTAAAACAAAAAAGTGATCAGAGAGCTGGCAGGTTCTCCCTTTGAGCAGCCTTGTTGATTTCCAGCTTACCTTGGTGGGATTCTGCCTCTTATACTGCAACAGTTCCTGCAGATACAGCCGGGAGGTAATCCAGCTTTCAGCCAGGCAATGGCAGAGCTCTGAAACACTCAACAAGTGAGGCTGTGCTCCTGTCATCTCATGATCACTGCAAAAGCATAAACGAATGTCAATGGATTGAGTTCACCAGAAAAAAAACTGAATTATGTCCTAAGTGCAGACAAGATTTAATGGGAGATATCTAAACAGCTGTGAAATAACCGGGCTGTGGGTGGCGCAAGCTGTTAAGATGCTGTGCCTGTTAACCAGCAGGCCAGGGTTCGAGGCACAGGTCGGCCCCACAAGACAGGGTGAGCTCCTGTCCTTAGCCCAGCTCTGCGACGCCAGCTGGATCCAATTATATTGGCTCTGCCTTTCCATTGAGTAATTCAGTGGCGTGGAGAGGGGAGATTTGCTGCTTGGGTAACAGCCTATCCTCCATAACAATCCAACCCAGGCTTTGCAGCGTACGCAGCGCCGAGCACGATACCATAGTCTTTCAAGACTGACGGAGGCCTGCTTTTTTGTGAAATAACCTTACATTCCTGATTCAACTAAAGGAAAAACATTTCTTCCCTTATTTTATTTAAAAGATTTACTGTATATCCCGCCTTTCCTCTGTAAACAACAGATGCCCAAGGCGGCTTACAACAGTCAAATAAAAACATACAATAAAAACACTGATTTAAAAGCAAAATTAAAAGAATAAAAACTATTTGGAGGAGAGCAAAAACTTTAGTTACTTAAAAAGTACAGGAGGAACAGGTAAAAACTTAGGCGATACAGGAAGCAGCAACCCATCAGCCAGATGGAACAAAAATGTTTTGAGGCCTCATTGGAACACAATAAGGGAGGGGGTAGATCTTAACGCCCTTGGTAGGGAGTTCCATAACTGTTGCACCACTATCAAGAAGGCTTGCCCCCATGCTGCCTGACTTGGGAGAAAGTTGGAACTTTCAGATGACCTTTACAACCCCTGGGGGGAATAATGTTTCTAGGACAGGACCTTCATGGCTGAAAGTTAATTTTCCACATGAAGCAACAGCAATACCAGATTTTCTTTTTAAAGTGAGATGTTGAAAACACAGCCCACTTGAACTATTAACATCAGCAAACAAAGGCCCTATACCTCAGGGTCTGTGCCCCCATAAGAGAGCCAAATGCACCCACTGGAGAAGAAAGTATTCTGAAAAAATCTCTTTTCCAAGCCCAGCACAAGTGAATGAATAATCCAAAGAACACAGGCAAGGCACAACAGGGTCATAAGAGATAACTCTCCCACCCCCAAGACAATAAGAACAAATCTACCTGTCTCCTCCAGGCTCCTCCACAGGCTGTGCTATAGGAGAAAGAAAAAAGCATTCATTCAAGTATAAAATGAAACATGACAGTTTAAATACTAGGAGTATGTTCTTCTAGAGGTTTTTTCCTTTAATGATCTGGCCTGGAAATCACCCTGAACATGCATAGAGAATCCCAGTTTTGCAGCTCTACATGGCTTGAAGGAGCAAGATGTTCCTTTACAAGTACCTGAAGTGATAATTCAAACATCATCATTACATAAATTTGCAGGGATATGTACAGCTGCACATTCAGCCACAGAAGAAATGTGCCAATGTGTGCTTTTCATATTCAACCTCAGTAAACCTTGGTAAACAGTTGCAAATACTGAGACAGTTCTCAAAAAGAGTGAAGCCCAGACTCAACAACTACTCAGGAGAGATTCACTTGCAACTTTGGCAAGGAGGTTGATGTGTTAATTGCAGAGCTGGCATTTTTGATGGCTATTCTTCAAGCAGTAATGAAACAAAATCTTTGGAAAGCCATTACAAATAACAGGTTGATTGTACAAAGGATCAATGAATGATACAAAAGTTAGTACAAAATTTGACATGTAAGACATGTTTTTGCTTTATTTTTCATGTATCTCTCCAAGTCTCATGGTTACAGACACAACCAAGATACTATCATAAGTTGCCAAAAGGCTCCAGTGTATAAATGAATCACATCTACTGTATGTTCTATCTGTATTTTCCATCATAACCATAAATAACAAAATACTTTATACTGCTTCCTCTATCATACATCCAAACAGGTCTCTGTCTTTCAAACACTGGTTCAGATGGACTCAAAATTGCCCTATCCTCAGATAAAATTTTAAAGGATAATTTGGCATTGGCATCCTTCAGTCTCGTAAGACTATGGTATCGTGCTCTGATTGGAGGTCCTAAAACAGCACCTGGTGTGGCTAAAAAGGCCAGTTCGAAAGTGGCAATCCCTTCCATGCTGAGGGCACATAAAGTCTGTCCACTGTCCAATCCCAGATTTCGCTGCTTCTGGGTCTGTCTCTTTGCTTCACCCTGCCAAACAAGTGTCTCTTCGTATTGGAGAAGGCCATGCTGCATCTTTTGCCTCCAAGCTGAATGATCAGAGGTCAAGGTTGCCCAGCTATTGATATCCATTCCAAGGCCTTTAGATCCTTCTTGCAAATGTCCTTATAGTGCAGCTGTGGTCTCCCTCTAGGGCGCTTTCCCTGCACTAATTCTCCATATAGGAGAACTTTTGGAATCCGACCATCAGCCGTTCTCAAGACATGCCCAAGCCAGCGTAGACGACGCTGTTTCAGAAGTGTGTATATGGTAGAGATTCCAGCACGTTCGAAAACTGCGTTTTTTGAGACTTTGTCATGCAAGGTGATGCCAAGACTATGTCAGAGACAGTGCATATTGAAGGTGTTCAGCTTTCTCTCCTTGCATAAAGGGTCCAAGACTCACTGCAGTAATTAAAAGTAATTAAAAGTAAAAGGATAATTTAAGCAAAAAATATTTCACATATTTTCTTGCATAACTGGATTTGGGTGCAGAAATCCCTGTTCTTCAGTAGTAGAAGCTGCATTGTTTTGACACAGATTAGGAACAGAATCCAAGTGTTGACTTCAGAGAAGGTTTGTGAACAAACTCTTTCACCAGAGATTCAATGCTAGAATGCAACGTCTCTCAGATTCAACTATCTGAAATAACTGACAGGCTGTGCTGTTATTTATAACATGTTGTTGGTTCCACACTGTACTGAAAAGCTGCAATACAGATGATAAACCAGCTCAGAGCTCTCCTTTTGGTTGTAGACACAGAGCTGACAGGGTGGTGAATAGTGCACTGGAGCAGAGGACAGAGATCTTGTTAAGTCCATGACCCAGATTCCAGGCAATCAGTCTTAACACAGGGAGCGAATCACAACCCTCCTCTGCCAACATAAAATCTGGTGGGCACTCAATGCATCAGCCACTGCCCACACGAGGAACAGAGTCCATTGCAACAGGGTGAAAAGCTAGTATTGTTAATAAAGCATTGGCCACAATGTCCCCTTGAGGCAGTGACAGACACATCAAGTATTGTGCTTCCCTAAAATTTCAACACAGTTGCCTACTCAAATGCTGAATTCACACATCAAACACAGGGGAAAGAAACATATGATTGCTGTGCACCAGCATTTACATTGCCCAAAACAAGAGCACCCAGTGCAGTCAAGTACAAACATACTAGTTCAGTAATCCAGGCATTTAGCATGGGATTACCTGCTTAAAAATCACTCAAGCACATCAGTTACATAGGCTTAGAAGATCTCAGAGAATCCTTATTATAACATTACGTTTTATAGCAGACTGGGTTAAAAAGGCTGGCAGGATGAGTCTCACTGGCCAGGAAGAAAATTCTAATTCCCCAATGAAAGCTGGGATTTCTTGGTAAACCCAAGACTAGCAGCAACTAGATATACTTCACTATTCAACAGCTGAGTTCCCCTTTATAGGCTTCAAGAGGAAATCTTAGCAGGACAAGCATAGTCCATCAGGACACTTAGGGTTAAAGCCTCTTTGCAGATTCAGCAAAACATAACCATGTTCTTTTTGGCTGTTTCAGACAGGATGAGATCATTGTTTTTATTTGTTAAGGCAGGTCTGTCAAGATGATTCACAACACAGAACCTGGATGAGAATGACACAAAACCTTCTAAGAAAGTGGTGCTAATTTAACAGCTTCTTAGAGCAGCAGAGCAGCCCAATTTAATTCTTCGTAAACAAAAGTCAGTATAATATAATTCATGAAGAAAGGAGAAGTATGAAGCTCTCAACAAGTCCAAGAAAATAACCTCATCCTGTCTTGGGTAGCCTAATGGCTTGTGTTATGCAGTGCAACAGTACCATGTCATTTGCTATTTACTGTCTAACAACTGAGACGAAAACAGCCTCAGCACAGGTAATATTTAACAAGACCTCAAGGACTCCCAATTCTGCCAGGTCACAGTTGATCTACAGGAAACTCCTCTAGGTCAAACAGAGGAACCCTGCAAAGACAAGAAGTACTTTGCATCATTCTGCAGTATGTGGGAAATGCAGTTACTAAGCTAGTGGACTGAATGGTGAAGTAAGGTTGATAGAATGAATCTAACACTCCAGGAAGAAAACGGGGCACACTGAGAGTACTGCTGGCAAGAGATAACAGATGCCTAGGCTGCATTGTTTTATCACGTATTGGTCAACATAGGACACCAAACGTCTTCCCACTCTTAGATCATTCCCAGACAATACTATGTTCAAGGTGAGACTTTGGGGCAGATTTATAACCATTAACAGCACAATCCTAACCATGTCTACTCAAAAGTAAGCCCCATTGTGTTCAATGGGTCTTACTCCCAGGAAAGTGTCTTTAGGATTGCAGCCTAAGTCAATGTACTGAATTAATTCAGAAAGAACATCTTCAAAATCTTCTTATCAGTTTCTACTTTGGCTAAATATTAGCAAAACATTACTGTGCGACATCAGTGGGACAGATGGCAAGGGAGGTGGTAGACTCTCCCTCAATGAAGATCTTCAAGCCAAAGCTTGACAAGCACCTGTTTGAGTTGGTCTAGAGGGCTTCCTGCTACAAGGATTGGATTAAATGGCATATTAGTTCGATGATAATTTATTAACATTTCTCCCACATTTCTTCTACTGCCATTAGGAACTCAAAAACCTGTTTCCATCCAGTTACTACAACCAGACAATACCTTCACACAATGAGTCCACTGTACATTGGGAGGGGAAGGAATTATGAAGCTATTGTAGTTGTGTAGGAATTATGATACTGTACATATAAACCATATTTATATATACCTATATGCGATAGTTGTATAATTCTATCCCCCACTCATGACATATTACATTAATATAACATTAAATCCAACTCATTAAATCCAACATCTGCTTAAGTAATATTAAATCCACTCATTAAATCCAGCTTCTAATAAACCTGGAAGCAATCCTTTCTGCTATTCTAAGAGATTAGAAGACAAATATTATATTTTGTACAGAACGTCAGCAGCCTAGCCCCTTAACACATAACCATGTCTCCCAAGACTAAGACAAAGGGCCAAATCCTATCCAGTTTTTCAGTGCCGATGCAGCCATGCCAATGGCGAGTGAACGGGAACCTGCAGTGGTGGGGGCCATCACAGAGGCCTCAAGAAGGTAAAGGAACATTTGCCTCCTTATTTTAGGTCTGTATTGGCACTGGACAATTGAATAGGATTTGGCTCCAAGTTAAAAACTGTGGAGTCACAATATAAGTGCATCAAGTGTATATACTCTACATTTTTACAGTCTGATGTTCAGGAGCTGCACCATTTTGAACAGAGCAGTGAAAAATGAGGGGATCACAGAAAAAGAAAGCTATAGTCCCCTAGTTTGAGTGCACTTTGAGTGCACTTTGATCCTCTTTGAGTGCACTTTGATCCACATGGTCTCCCATGTGAAAATTTGGGACTGTAAATCAAAGTGCACCAATTCTTTGTATGTCTGAATACAAACCAAGCAAATTTTGCTATATAGTGTACTTTTTCAAAAGACCAATGGCTATTCACTAGGTCCACAAATTGCCATGTCAATGCTGCTTTGCCAGTTTCTGGGCAGGTAACAGCACTGCTTGCGGCTTCTAATTCATTGTGCCAACACAATTAAAAAAACCCAAAGCTTAACCAGCACGAAGTCACAGTGGTGAGGCAAGAAGCAATAAATTGTGTTTGTAAGGGTGTGGGAACCAATAAAGATGAGCTGATCTTGCGAAAAAAACTGCATGTTTTCCTTGCTTGGTGCTGCCACCACTAACTTCACTTACCTGAAATATCAGATAGGAACTGGGGCTTCCATCTCTCCAGTAGAAGGACACCAACAAAGCCAACACTGAGGAGGAATAGAGGACGAAACGAAGTAGAGGAAAACAGCCTATAAAGTTAAGAAATACAGCGTTAATGGAAATAGAGAGTGTAAAGTTAAAGGTGTCCCCTCAAGTTTGCTCTGCTAGTGACGAACTATAAGGATGGTGCTCATCCGCATTACAAGGCCAAAGAGCCTGTGTTTTCCAAAGATGCCACATGGCAAGCATAACAAAACACTAACAGTGCATGAAATGTTATAACCTTCCCACTAAAATGGTACCTATTTATCTACTTGCATTTACATACTTTTGAACTGCTAGGTTGATAGTTGCTGGGCAAGTAACAGGAACTCACTCCACCGTCTCAGATTGCTGACCTGCCAATCTTCAGGCTGACAACCACTGAGCCATTATAGCACTGTGACCATTACAGCAGTGGTTCTCGAAGTGGGGTTGGGAGGCCTTGGGGGAGTTGTAACTTCCTTTCAGGGGGCCATGAAAAGCTTGAATGTGGCACTGGGCATCACCACCTTGGAATGGCATACTCAGACTACAATCCTTGCTTTCCTGGGATAAGTCTCACTGAATACAATGGGACTTACTTCTGAGTAGACATGGAGAAATGCTGACATCACATCTTGTTTGATGTCACTTTTGGCCATGACGTCACTTTTAGGTTGATGACATAACTTCCTGGTGGATCCAGGACAGATTGTCATTCTCAAAAGTGGGTTCTAGGCTGAAATTGTCAAGAACCACTGCCTTAAAGAGTGCAGACAGACACTAATAAAGGACTCACAGATTCTTTATTTGTTTCTTTTAAACCAGCAGCACCTTGCCACATTAAAATAACTGTTTGAAATGGACTATGTTTCTTGTAAGGTGCACTGTTAAGATCCAAGTCAACACTAGACAATTGAGCGTGAGGGTACAGATTAAAGACATGTTTTGATCTTTAATTGGTATTGGCGTCGTGTGGTCTGGAAGTTGAGCTATCACCTTGCCTGATAAAGCAGGTTGGATCAGCTACTGAGCGGGAGAATGAAAGACTTATTTTTGTAGAGGAAAGCAACTGTGGAAGAGTCAGCTAGAATTAAAAAAGAAAAACATCTTTTTGAAACTGGTTTGAAGTTTAGTGCAGCTGCCCATGATAGCTTGAAAAGTGTAAGAGCTGACAATCAGGATAACAACTGCACTATGAAGGAAAACATTTTGGGAAATGGAGATTCTATGAGATTTCCTCATGGAATAGTACTCATTAAAAATTCAGTTTTCCAATGGGATCGTGTTCAGACTGCCTATATAAACTGTCTTAAGTCTTTCAGGAAGTATTTTATTTATTACAATATTTACCGGTATATACTGGATTTTTCACAGAGTCAAGGCAGTTTATCTAGGCAGGCTGCCCATAAACCCATGTTTCCAATGGTTTCTTTTACAAGTATTATTCTATCTCTCCACATGTTTCATAGTGTGATCCTGGCTCTGACTGTGCACAAGCAGCTGCAAATAACATCACAGGCTGTTCCTCAAGATGCTATCCATTCTTGCCGGCTGACTCCTCCACATTCCTCCACTTTTCCCTGCATCTTGCAGCAGTTTCTGGTCATCCATCCAAGGTGAGACTTTGGGCGCAATCCAGAGTAACTACGGGGAGTCCTTGCTCCGGTGTAAGAACAATTTGCTCTGGATTGCAAAATGAATTTCCCATAGGTTTTCACTTGGTGGTGCAGTAACTACGGGTGCACATAATGTCTCTTACGTGCTCCCATAGTTACTCTGCATTGTAGGGTTAGAATTTTAGGCAAGGTGAAAGCTCAACCTCCAGACCACACCTTCTGCCCTTTATAATTATATAAATACCATACAACATGAATAAAATATGTTGAATTCATTGAAAATTGAAAGTATACCAGGAATCAAGTCATTTGAACACTAATAATATCTAAAAAAGCAGGCATCTGTCAGTCTTGAAAGACTATGGTATTGTGCTCAGCATTGCATACACTGCATGCAAAGCACGAAGGCCTAGGTTAGATTGAAATGGAGGCTAGGCTATTACCCAAGCAGCAAATCCCCTTCTCCATGCCACTGAAATAGTACAAAAGAAAGGCAGAGCCAATACAACTGGTTCCAGCTGCATTGCAGAGCTGACCTAAGAACAGGAGTCTTGTGGGGACTGACCTGGGTCTTGAATCCTGGCCTACTGGTTAACAGGCACAGTGTCTTAACCACTTGTGCCACGGTAATGGGAAATATTACAGCCATGGTACATCTTAACTGATTTCTTATCCTTTCTAAGCTTGGGTATATTAGGTGGAAGAGGGTAAATTAGGTGGAAGAGGAATGGAAAATTTGCCTTTTTCTTCTTAATGATGTTCACATTTTTCTTGCAGAATTTGCCTCTTTTATTATGTACAGGTATTACGAGATGCCAGCCTAATTATGACAGTAAGTGCATGTCATTAAGCTAGTTGACCAAAGGGGCTGCAGCTACATTAGCAATGATCTCAGAGTATCCTGAATATTTCACACTTATTTCAGATCCAAATCTCCACAACTGCTCACTTCCAAATCCTAGTCCATGAATCTGTTTCAGGAATAGTTTGCTCACTGTCTAAAAGTAAACAGGATGTTGCCGTTTTCCAGCACTGCTCTGGATTCAACTACTCAGGCTTGTTAAATATTGCTGTGTAGGCAGGATGGACAGAAAGACAGGAATGTGCTAGCACCACAATTCTTAGCATCTATAAGCTCAACATGGACACAATTGGCAGGGTGCAAGAGGCAGCTTGTCGAGCTAACTCTTCAATAGGTACATTGCCAAAGTTTCTAAGCTACTAGCTCCAAGCCGGGATAGTACTATAAACCATGTAGCTCCTATGGAGTGAGAACCTAACGAGAAACACCCCCAGCGAACCTCCAATTATCTGTAGCTGCTAGTAACAGCCCTTGTTATCACAGGCTGAGTCCTGGAAGCACTCTTGGCATCACCCTATTTCAGGGAGAGGTCTGTTTATACTCAGAGTAAAGCTGGAAGGTTATATGAGGCAACACCCAGTCCATGCCAAGTATTATATTCTAAGCTGCAACTGCACTCATTTTGAGATCAAGCACACAGGACACAATTTAAAAAATATTGTTATACTGCTCTTCAGAGACAAACACAAAATAATGACAATTCTTGGAATTGGTTGGAATTTGCAAAAACCATTTCTTAGTGGGTGCCGCCATTATAGAAGGAACACTCTCTCCAAATTTCACACTTCTGGGCCCAGTGGTTTTGGCTGGGTGTTGACGGGTTAGCGAGGGAGTCAGTCACTTTTCAGTTAAATATATTTTGATAAAATATACCAAACAGAGTATCCCCAGGAGCTTTTACTATTGCACCTGATATACAAGAGGGCACATAGCTCAGAAGTACTGGATTCAAAGTATGTACAAGGTTTCAGGTTCAATCCTGAACATTTCTAATGAAAAGAATCTCAGGAAAGTAGGACCTTGAATCATCACCTTCACCTAAAGATCTAAGATCTTCTACCAAGTCTATCTGAAGTTAACCTAAGTATAAATGGGTTAGTGATATGACCATATGAAAAAGCCTCATGTGAACCCCTGATAACTGGGCAAGAGACACTCTTTCAAGTGGGTGTTCCTCTTTTATTTGGCAGGGAAAGAGTAACTGGCCCTACACACCCCAGCAATGTCTGTGCTAGTGGCTTCTGCTGGTGTTCTTTTTGCATTTTAGATTGTGAGCCCTTTTGGGACAGGGACCCATTAGCTATTAACTAGCTATTAATTTTTTTCATTTTCTCGTAAACCGCTTCATGAACTTTTCAGTTGAAAAGCAGTATATAAATACTGTAGATAAATAAGAACTTATGTTCTCAAACCCTCCCCCGCTTGATGATACTCCTCCTATGCAACAAGTGGGGCAACAACCTAGGTGGTGGATGTGATGATGTACCATCATTCCATCCCAGCTGGTTTTTTTGAACAGAAGGAATTCAAAGCAATTTGATTCATTGTGTTCCATTTTAATTTATGCATCAAATGGTACATAGTATTATTTCTAAAAACTATGATTTTGGTCACTAGTGGTATCACCCCATCTAGAATCACCATGCCAACACTTCATTGATTCCATGCTGTATTGTAATATCTATATATCATAATATCTAATTGACTCATTGAACAATCAGTCTCATTGGTCTATTTTGAATCAAGGAAATTTTTAGGTAAATTAGCTGCATTTTTTGTTTCTGGCCATAATTTGATAGCAAGGAGATATTTCACTCTTTTATTGCATTCCACTATAAATTATGCATCAACGAGTATATAACAAGATGGTTTTATTCCTACCAACCACAAATAGCTATTTTGGTCACTAATGGTGTCATCTGGGATGGGCTGCACCCCTCTTTACATTTTCCTGGTGATGCCTCTGTTTCAGGCTTTTAGGATTAATTTCAATTCTGAGATTTTCAGGACAGCTATAGAATGGTATTACTGATCAAACACCATTCACTTCTAACATGCAAGCCCTCCTTGAGTTACAATTATCACCCAAGGCATTATTTACAGTTTACAATTTTTAAAAAAAAATGCTAAAAACACTGAAGTATACTTCAGTGTTTTTAGCATTTTTTAAAAAAAATTGTATAATAGTTGCAAAAGTAAAAGCAGACTTGGCTGTAGCAAAAATACTTAAGGACTGTGACTCGTATAGTATGATTTCAGATCCTCTTATATCAACTTGACCATACGTCAATACACAACCATCAACATATGAAGACAATGTTACTAGTTCATTCTACCAAAGAACTAAATTCATAAGACTATTGCATCCAGTCATAGTACAAACCCAGGACAGTATTTTTAGAGTTACCATCTCACAGACCAAAGCAACAAGGATAAACTGTATATAACCTTATTGTTTCCAAAAAGAAGCTTCAGGTTTGCCGCAAGAGAATGTCAGAATATAACAATAGGAAAAGTGCAAAGGTGAGCTAGAATCATTAGACTGTAGCGATCATCTGCCTGGTGGGCAATCATCACTATGAGATGCTTATGGTACTAATTAGGTCTTGTAGATTGTTTTTGAACCTTAGAAAATAAAAGAGTTAAACAGAATACAGTTTCACTGTTTGCTGTAAGTCATTCATACAATCCCTAAATCCTTCACTCACTGGATCCAGGACTGTAAAATCTAACACAAAAAGTCTCAGGGCATTTTAGTACTTCTGACAAAATGGTATGCCATTCTTTAAATAGTAGGGAGGAGGAAGGTTTGTACCAGAGTAACTCTTGCCTAGCTTCATAACCTATTGTACCAAGTACACCTACTCAATATGGACAGGGTGGTTTTCCCTGTACCATTACCATTATTATTAAATTGTTTGGGCTGCATCCAGTTTGCTCACAGTGCAAATTGCTCACAGAAGCAACACAGCCAGAAACCACCTTCAGCACTGCTTCTCTCTCCTGAAGCCTCCAAACTACTTTAAGAAGTCAGTGGTGTCAGTTGGGGAACCCCCAGTCATATGTAGTGTTGGGAGAATAGAGCGACAGGGGGAAAGAAAAAAATAGCAGGGCATAGCAAACCTATGAAATAAAACTGAATGGGTATTCCTAGTTTCAGATACCATGTTTTGATTTGGCAACTGCCCACTCTGGAAACCTATCCCAGTAGTGCCCAAGATCTTCAACTGGTAGTTCCCTAGATCTGCTGGGCCATTGGCTGCAACTCCCAATTAGGGCTACAATCCTATACATAGTGTAAGATGGCAGATTTTCTAACAGTTTCCACAGCTCCCTGAGGAACACCAGCTCACAGTCTGGGAACAATTGCCCTATCATAACAGTCCCACATCACAGATTAGCAACTCTCTCCCCATTGTTCAAGTGGAGCTGGAGCTGAAAAATATGCACACAGCAAGGTTTTACCCACATTCACTCAAAAATAAAACCTTACCTAGTGGGTTTGCAAACTGTGGGTCAGGACCTGATTTTTGCTGGGTTTCCAAAGGGTGATCACTAATTGTCTCGGGCACTGGAGCACTTCAAAACACCAATTACCATTCAAAGAGCTCTGTTCCTGCAGTTTACAGGCATGTGTTTACATAGGAAGATAAATGTTTGTGTGTCTTTTTTCTGGTTATTATTTATAAATAAGTATTTCTTTCTAGATCTTCATTTTTAAAGGTCTGATAAATGTAAGTGGTTCCCAATAAAGCCCTTAAGAAGTGGGTCCTGGTACAGAAAGATTTGGGACCTACAAATTTTGACAGGATTTATTATTGTCACTGAGCCAGATGGGGTTTACTTCCAAATAAACATGCACTGAAATACTGCTCTGACATTCCTAGGAACGAGTACAACAGATGCCATCACTGGGAGCTACAATGGGAGTAAGCCCCACTGACTAATGAGATTTACTTCCGAGTAGACATGCATAGGCTTGGGCTCTTTCAGGTGACATTTATCCTGAGCTGTCCCCAGTTGCATGGAAGAAGGCTGCAATTCTATCCGTGCTTACCTGGGTGTAAGTCCCACCAACTCTAATGGACCTTACATCAGAGTTGACATACATAAACTTGGGCTCTCATTCAGGCTGCACTTATCCTAAGCTGAGCCCCTATTTGCATGGAAGCCAGGCTGCAATCTATACCTGGGAGAAAGCCTTACTATAATGATCCTGACTTCAGACATGCATAGGATTGGGATCTGTGGATGCAATGCTATCTGCACTTACCTGGGAGTAAGCTCCTTTGACTCCAAAGGGTCTTATAACTGAGTAGGCCTTCATAGGCTTAGATTCTGAGGCTGCTAACCTATCCACACTTACCTGGGAGTAAGCCCCACTGACTATAATGGGCCTTACATCTGAGTAGACCTGCATGGCCTTGGTTTGTGAGACTGCTATCCTATCTGCACTTACCTGGGAGTAAACTGCATTGACTCTAAAGGGCCTTACATCTGAGTAGACCTACATAGGCTTGGATTGTGAGGCTGCTATCCTAATCGCACTAACCTGGGAGTAAGCCCCACTGACTATAATGAGCCTTACTTCAGAGTAGAGATGCATAGGATTGGGATATGAGGCTGCTAACCTATCTGCGTTTACCTGGGAGTAAACTGCATTGACTCTAATGGGGCTTACTTCCGAGTAGACCTGCATAGGCTTTGGCTGTGTGTCACCAGAAGCACCTGGCGTGCTGTTCAGCGCTGCTTCCTCCAGAGTAAACCTCCCGCCCAGCCAGAAACCCCCTTGGCTCCACCGAGGCTCCTCAGCGGCAGCCATCCTGGCGAGGCCTCCACCTGCTCTCACCAGACGGCGGCTCCGAGGGCCAGGGCCCCGGCCAGGCTCTGCGGCGGCCTCTCCCAGACCAGCAGCCGCTGCACGGCCGCCACCGTCGCCTCCCAGCCTCGCAGGCTCCGTCTCAGCCGGGCGGCCAGAGCCAGCACCTCCTGCTCCTCCTCGGCCTCCGCGGAGCATCCCTCGAGCCTGGGCACCGCGCTTTCCCCCGCCGCCCCCGGCAGCTCCGACCCTCCGATACTCGCCATCGCCTCAGCCGAAGGGGTGGGAGTGAGGGGGAGGCTCGCGAGCACTTCTGACAGCCGCAACCGGAAGCAGCTGCTCGCCAAGCCCCAATCACGCGCATCCCCTCGGCACGTGAACGAGGGATCGCTTACCCCGCCCACACAGGACGCATGCGCAGACGCACGCGCTCCGTTTACCCCCCGCCCACACAGCTGGCGCATGCGCACTGAGGGCTAGGCTGGCATCCAAGTACGCATGCGCACAAAGCCTGTTATGGTTCATCTGTCGCGTGCTCAGTGCTGCTGAGTATTCCTGTTCAGAAGTGCAGGGTGTCTCCTTGTGTGTCCCCTTTTTCTAGGATGCGTCCTCTTTTTTAAGCATCATGTCCTGGGGAAAAAATCTTCATTGTTCTCCTTTTCCTTGTGAGCAGGCATAGGTGACTGTAAATACGTAGTGCTATAGGCATATCGTATATTCAGACTATATATATATATATGCATATATACATATACAGCAATGCCTCACGTAACAAATTTAATTCGTTCCGGAGGCATGTTTGTTACGTGAAATGTTCTTTACTTGAAGCGGATTTTCCCATATGAAATAATGGAAACTCAGACGATTGGTTCCACAACCCCCAAAATATTCCTGTAAAATATTAACTGGATGTACAAATGATGACAGAACACTAGGATTGAATTCAGAACATGCATTCAATGTGCATGATCTTATGAAGTCTACTTAGGCTGCAGTCCTAAAGACACTTTCCTGGGAGTAAGACCCATTTTACACAAGGGGGCTTACTTCTGGGTAGACATGGTGAGGAGGCTGTAATCGAGGACACTTTCCAAGTGTCTCCCCACTTTCTCCTTCTCTCCATCCTGAGCCTCTCTCTCCTCTGCTCCCTTCTGGCTAGCCCTGAGCTGCTTCCCTCTTCTCCACTGCTCTTCTCTCCCTCTGGCCACAGGAGGAACAGCATGGAAGTGTTGCTTTCACTATGGGCAGGTGTGCTAGGCAGCCCTGACACTTTTTAAGCAGGCTGCCGGCCAGTGCGTCTGCCCCAACTGCCAACAAATGTGTTCTTTACGTGACGCACAGTTTGTTATGTAAAGCAGAATCCTAGAGAAATTTTTGTTTGTTACATGAAACATACTTTACGTGAGGCGTTCTTTACATGAGGAGCCACTGTATATACACACACACATACACACACATATATATATACACACACACACCCACACACACACATATACATACATACACACACACTACAGGTGGGCTGAGACCGGTTCGGACCGGATCGGCCAAACCGGTAGTTACCGGGAGGCTGCCGGTTGTGAACCGGTAGTTACGGGGGCTGCCAAACCGGTTAGGGCCCCCTTTGAAGATTCTGTTCTGGGCCAGTTCTGGGGGGTTGGAGGGTGACCTGGGGGCACTTGTGGGCAGGGGGGCTGTTTACAGGCAGTTCTGGGGTGTGGAGGGGTGACTGGAGGCTTAGGAAACTCAGTAGTGGTAGCCGCGGCTGACCGGTACTGAGAAATTTTTAAAAAATCACTGCGCTTGATAAAGCAGCTAATTAGTAGCCTTGGAGAGTTCCTAGAGAGTACCTGCGTAGGCAGGACCTCACTTGAACTCTTCCGGACTTTCACTTGTTATACATGGATTTTTTATATATTGATTCTACTGAACAGTAATGGCCACTGCCAATCAGTTTTTAAAAAAACTGCTTTTCTACTATTGTAGAGGGGCAGTCATGCAAGCAATCTTTCAATTTTTTTCTGTCCCAGAATCAATTTGTCTGAATCAATTTTCTGTCTCAGAATCAATTTTTTCTGTCCCTGTTGAAATTAACTACATGAAAGCAATATATATTCATTTAGGCACTACCTTATTCATTTAGTTGCAATAGAAGAGAAAGAAACTTGGAAGTGGGTCTTTAATCCTATTTGCAATTGGTTTTTTTCAATACATGGATTTTTTTATCCATTGGAGGTTCTAGAACAGAACCCTAGTGGATAACAAGGGACACTTATAGTGTTGAAATTAACTACATGAAAGCAATATATATGAGTATTTTTAACTTTTATTTTTGTTGTTTCCTACATTTTGTGGGGCCTTGTCCAATATTTGTGGTTATTACATATGGTCACCTTGCTACTCCAGGTCTCCTCTCAAGTAGGTCCCATTGTGTTCCATGAATCTTACTCCCAGGAAAGCAGTTTGAGTGCTCCATTCCAAGATGGTGGCACTCAGCTTTTCATAACCCCCCCCAAAAGGAAGTTGCAACTCCCCAAGTGTGTCCTGCTCCCCCAACTTTGAAAACCATCGCAATAGAGTTTGTGCCACCTCCTATGGTGAAGCAGTCACTGGGGCCTTCTTGAGGTACGGGAGATTGAGGTACGGGAGTCCCCTCTTACTATGGGGACTGCCTTACTATGGGGCTGTCCCCTAACTATGGGGCTGCCCCCTTACTGTGGGGGCTGGCATACTATGGGGCTGTCCCCTTACTAGGGGGGTGACCTTACTATGGGGGCTGCCCCTTACTACAGCACTGCCTTACTTTGGGGGCTGTCCCCTTACTATGGAGCTGCCTTATTATGGGGCTGTCCCCTAATTATGGGGTTGTCTCCTAACTATGGGGGCTGGCTTACTATGGGGTTATCCCCTTACTATGAAGTTGCCTTATTATGGGGCTGTCTCCTAACTATGGGGCTGGCTTACTATGGGGCTGACCTCTTACTATGGGGGCTGCCTTACTATAGGGCTGTCCCCTTACTATGTGGGCTGACTTACTATGGGGTTGACCCCTTACTATGGGGGCTGCCTTACTATGGGGGTAATCCCTTACTATGTGGCTAATCCCTTACTATGGGGGCTGGCTTACTATGGGGCTAATCCCTTACTATGGGGGCTGCCTTTCTATGGGGCTAATCCCTTACTATGGGGGCTGCCTTACTATGGGGCTGTCAAGTTGTGTGGGGTGACTGGGCCCTGAGACCCATTGCCATGCTAGAGGCGCAGAGGATGGCGATGACCTGCCGGTGAGTAGAGGTGCTGGGATTGTGTTGTCACTCAGGGATTCCACCCACCCCTGACGCCTCCTCAGCCTGCAGTGACCAGGCCTGGCGCCCATTCTGCCTCCCTGGGGCCCTGCTGCGTCCTGAGGGGAGACCGAAGGCCTGACTCCACAACGACGCAGCTCTCTCAGCTGGAAGGGATGGCCGGGGAAGGGCCCGCCTCTCGGCCCGCCCCAGGAACAGGAAGGCTGGAAGCCTCCCTCGGCCTTTCTTCTGCCTTGACGGCGCCGGGAGGGGAGGAGTAGGCGGGCGTCTGCTGGTGGCTCTTCTTCCCTTCGCTCGCCTCAGAGGGGACCCGACGCTCCTCAAGATGGACCTGGACGGGCTTCTCTTGGACGAGGAGGGCGCTTTCTCCCTCAGTGGCTTCCAGGAGTTCACGGTGAGCGACACCGCCCGCCCCCCTTGCTCCCTCCCCGTCCTGGCCCATTATGGGGATGGTCCTCTCTGGGCGCCCTCAGCAGCCTCGCTCGGACGCGCCCCTCTTGCTTCTCCTGTCTCTGGCTCTGCTGTGGAGCAGCCTTTCTCAAACAGGGGGTGCTGTGGGGGGGCGAGCCTCACCAGTGGGTGCTGCTTCTGGGGTGAGCCCACCAGTGGGTGTTGTTTGGAGGGGCGTGCCCCACCAGTGGGGATGCACCTCACTAGTGGGTGGTGTTTGGGGAGGTGAGTCCCACCAGTGGGTGGTGTTTGTGGATGTGCCTCACCAGTGGGTGCTGCTTGGGGGGTGAGCCCACCTGAGGGTGCTGCTTGATGTGCCTCACCACTGGGTGCTGCTTGGGGAGGTGACCACCATCAGTGGGTAGTGTTTGTGGATGCGTCTCACCAGTGGGTGCAGCTTGGGGAGTGAGCCTCACCAGTGGGTGCTGTTTGGGGTGCCAGGCCCTATCAGTGGGTGCTGTTTGGGTATGCGCCTCACCAGTGGGTACTGCTATGGGAGAACACACCCCACAAGAGAAAAATTAGTTACTACAGAAATTTAGGTGTTTGAGGAAAACTGTTGGGAGAAACCGGAAGTGATAAAATCAGGAATGATACAATAAGGGAAAGAATGGAAAAGAACAAATTCTATATTGTATACAAAGACAGCAAATAAAGTGGTTTCCTCCCTTAGAGAAAAATGTCTTGGGATGTTATACCATATAACAGTGACTTTCACCTTTTTTTGTCTCATGGTACTGAAAAGGCACACCATCAGTTGTTTTACCATTGACAGGCAGACCACTGTTTTGGTGGGGGGCTCAAATCCCCAGTTGTCCTACTAAGAAATGACCTTCCCCAAACTCCTATGACACACTTGTGTACCATCCACAGCACTCCAATGTGCCATAGCGTACTGGTTGAAAAATCACAGCATACTGGTTGAAAATTACTGCTATATAAGAGATACTATATTTACTCAAATCTAATGTTCACCTTTTTCAGCTAAATTTAGTCTCCAAAATCGGTGTGCGCATTTGATTTGATGGCACATAAGATTCGAGTAAATACGATGTCTTGATAAGTGTTTTGTTTAACAGTTTACTATATTGTAATAAAAATGTAACATAAACCCATTGTTGTATAAAGTAGTGCAACTAGGTAAAAATCTTTACATAAACCCATTGTCCTTTTATTTTATTGACATATAACTCACTGTATGCAGTAAAATTAAATTTTGCATCTGCCTTGCAGTTGCACATTACAATTACCAGAAAATTAAAAAAAATCTCAAGCCTTCTAAAATTGGTGTGTGCGTTAGAGTCAGTGGCACATTAGATTCAAGTAAATTCGGTATATTAGGAGCAAAGAAGGGCAAATAATATTAGGTAGACCCAGAGAATGATGGAGAGATAATATCCAAGATATATTGCAATGATGCCAAATAGCATCGGAAGAGGCCACTAGAAGTGCAGAATTTTATATCTCCCTCAACACTCAAAATGATAAAAAGCAGAAGACGACAAAGCCCACCTGTCCACCCTGAGCTGTTACTGGTGTTTTGTTTATCACATCTGGCCTCCCAACTAGTAACTGGCAATCACCAGTTCTGATTGTACTTTGAATAGGTGGGCCATTGTGAAGACAAATCTTGAGAAACACGATATATGGCAAAACCTAAGTGTTTTGGTGAAGGGACTTGTAGCATGAAAGACTAATATGAATGAATACAGTCTAAACTTTCCTGAGCAACAGATCTCTTTGTCAGAAGCCTGAAGTCTTATGCAACAGTTGAAGTGAGTGATAGCCCCTGAATGTTTATGGGCGCAATCCCGAGTAACTACGGGGAGTCCTTGCTCCGGTGTAAGAACAATTTGCTCTGGATTGCAATATGAATTTCCCATAGGTTTTCACTAGGTGGTGCAGTAACTACGGGTGCACGTAAAGTCTCTTACGTGCTCCCATAGTTACTCTGGATTTTAGGGTGTCAGTGATTCCCAGATTTTTTCAACTGATGGCTCTCTTAACCTATAGGATTGTTGACGTCCCATCAGAGTACTAGGTGCAGATGTGTGAAACTTTCAAGGCTAAACTGCATCCTGTACCATCTGAATGCTGTCCTTTAATACTATACTTTTTATCTTGAGTGGTAAAACTTGTGTGGATTGTGTGGTATCTCAGTTGGTTATTTAGCTTGGAGGATATTGCTTTGGATTCTTTTGTAGTTTTTTTTGTGTGGTGTCATTTGTTTTTAGTTGACGCAAGTCTCCTTGAAGACCTCTTCAAGGGGAAAGGGGTATATTGCTAAATAAATAACATTGCCCAAAGTTTCAATGGACTTTCCACCCTATCTTCTACTCTAGGTAGAAGATACTTCTACTCCTTTCAACATTGCAGCCCATTTAGGCTCCCGCAGTGTACTCCCCTAAGAACAAGTTGGTTCCCAGAGCCAATAAATGTTAATAAAACAGAGTCCTGGGAACATGGCAGGCAAGAGGGAGCAATCTGAGCCAAGAATGACATTGGCTAAGTGGTTGTTTAGTAAAAACATTGCTGCTGCCTTCCACTCTGATCATTATTTTTCAAATTATCGCTATTAACACCACACACCCTCTCAAACAGGGATGTCATCTGTCAGTTCTGCTTTTCAAGCTTGTGTTATTTCCTTGAGAGGTTTCAACCTTTGCTCAGTACAGCTCCTTTTGAATTATTTTTAAATGTCCAAATGAATAAAATCTTTGTAATGCTCCTGGGCATAATTTGACTTCACTGTTGTCCTATAGCAACATCCTAAGGGAGCATTCTTCTGTGAGTACATTTGCAGGAAGTCCAACCCTGTAACAATGGTCTTGCTGCATTTCTTGAGCAGCATTTCTGGCTTATAGTTTATCACATGCTAAGAACATAAAAAGAGGTCAAACACCAGGTCAAACACAAAGTTCAGCATCCCCTTTCTCAAAATGGTAAACCATCTGTGAAGCTCACAAGCAGGGCATGAAGGCTGAAAATATTCCCTTTCTCATGGTATTCCTCCCAGGTACTACTTTTTATCCTTGAAGTAGCGCATTACTATTAGCAATTACTGTTGCTATTAGCATTAGCTGTTCACACATTGCTAACAGTTTAGTAATAGACCTATGTATTTGTCTAACCCTTCTTTGAAGGAACCTAAAAAACCATGCACGGTGTGAAGTACTTTTTCCTAACTAGAATCGGCTTCTAATCCATTTCTGCACTTGGCCCTGAATTATTTATACAAGAGGAAAAAATATTCATTTTGTCTTTGCTATATATAATTTTGTGGGCTTCCCCCCAAAAAGAAAATCCAGTGACCTTTTCTTCTGAACTAAAGAGCTGCAAATACTTCGGACCTTTTATAGACAAGGAGCACAATCCTAACCATGTCTACTCAAAAGTCAGCCCCATTGTGTTCAATGGGTATTACTTTCAAGAAAGTGTCCTTAGGATTGCAGCCTAGGTCTAAAAGATGTTAGTTTTCCCTTTACCCAATTCCTTTATGTCCCTTTTCCTGTTCAACAGTGTTGTTTTTAAGGACAGTCCTGGCAATCAAAGTACTACAGTGTACCTGCCTCAGTGCTGGCAATTCTGTTTTAATGTCTTTCCTAATACAGTACTCCCAACATGGAATTTGGCCATTTTACAGCTGCTACTTTGAGTTGATTATTTTATTAAAGCTTTCCACAATGCCTCCCAACATTTTACTTCTATTTGTTCATTGCCAGTTGAGACTGCATTGAAATAGATGTAAAATTTGGATTTTTTTAAAAATGTGCATCACTTTATGACTCTCATGTTGAATCTTATCTGCAATTTTATTGTCCATTAACCAGAGTTAGAGAGATTCCTTTTGGAGTTCTCTGTAGTTCACTTAAAGTTTTGCAATCCTTTAACAAAATAGAAGCGGACAAAATTAAATACAAGTTGGCAGTGTAATGCTGCTAGGGAGAAGCAAATACCATTTGGGATTGCATTAAAAGAGATAACATGTTCTTCACTCAGTCTGCATTGGTTTAGCTGGCTAAAGCATCATATCACCAAAACGGAATAATTTTCTAAGAAGGATGCAAACTAACTAAAAAGCATTTTAAGGAAAGTGGAATTGTCTAAAGGATTTACAAAACAATATATAAAAGCAGAGGTAATTGGGCCTTTTGTCACTTAAACAAAATGACACAATTTAAATCTGCTTTTAGTTCACTACTTCTTGTGGAAAAGAGATCTGTGGTTGCTGAGAAGTCCTTGTCTTTTACCTTTTACCAAGTGTATATGTCCAACTCGTCATGCCTAGAATGGAATCATATTAGTGGGTATATGTTTTATTTATCTTGAATTGTTACTTCCACAGATATTAATCATGCTGTGAATGCACTGAACTTCAGTTAAGGTGCTTTAGTCTTCAGTTGTATGTGAAGAAGGTGAGGAAGGTGAGGAAAAAGATACAGTCCAAGCATTCAATCTTCATTTGTTTGTCCTTTCTCTCAGTTTCTTCCCAGGCATCAGCAGCTGAGCGATCGGGTTCGCAAGAGGCTTTATTATAGCTGGGATAAAGAAAGCGCCCTTGATAACCTCTCAAGTCCAGTTGCTGGTAAGTTTGTCTTGGTAATATAGCTTATTGACAACCCTGGAAAGCTCCCTTGCTTTATGCTCCTCCAATCATCCTGGAAGCAAGAATTATTTTCTTTAACTTCATGTTGGCTGAGGAAAATCCTGAAGAATTGGGCCTTATTGCATCTCACTTTTTATTGATCTTGACCACAGTCTATTGGAGCTGTTTCCCCCCCCCGCCCCGACTGCTTTCCTTTTTGTTTAATATAAGAAGATCATGACTTCAAGATTTTCCCCATGTATTAATTTTAACAATTTTAATATGGCTTTTATTATTATTATGAAAGTAATGAACTCACTTCCTGCCTGCTCAGTTGATGAAGGGCTCCAGTTCTTTGCAGAGGTGAAATTGGAGTCATGTGCTGGAGAGCTGTATGTGTGTTTGTGACTCACAGCTAGGCATAAGGGCTTTATAAAGTGACAGGATGTAAACTGGAAGCTTTGAGGGTGAGTAGGTGATAAATGGCTCAGGCATTCTTTCTAAATAAGAGAATGCAGTGGAAGCTGGCAATCACTAAAGCCTGTTTAGTTTGGTAATAGAGATATCTTGTGAGCCCTTCCTTAATGTTACATGTTAACGGCATTAATCCAAATTAACAATGTAACCATTGTTGGGAAAATGAATTGGATATTAAAGAAAAATAGATAGTTATTTTTGCTCAGCTGGTAGTATTGTGGCTCTTTAACAGAGTGCCCTTTTAAAAATTTCTTCTGGGTAATATACAGTAGAAGTTGAACCATTTTTCAACAATAATGGGCTCAGCTCAGTGCTGAGAATAGACAAAAGGTATAATTTTCCTGTCTATAATGCCTCTTAAGCTTTAGGAGCCTTACAGAGGTCCTGCACTTGCAAGAGGCTGAGATTTGGACAGGTAATTGCCATTTTTAAAAATCTGGTGCCTTCATACAAAGTGAGTAGTAGAAGCCAAAGCAATGGGGAAAGTTTCACTGTTTAATTTCTTCCTGTCAGTTGTTGATGAAAGCAGAAGAGCAGGTCCATGAAAAAAGTAGCAATCCTAGTGACAAAGAGCATTGGCTACTGAGATTGTGGTTCAGAGAACCAATGGCATTGAATTATGTGCTTCTTACTTGAGAAAGCTGCTAAACAATTCTTCCTTTGATTGAAATGCTGATTTTGTGAAATTTCTGCTTCTAAACCCAGTAAATATAGTTGCCTTCTCAAGGAAATGGGATTGGAATACAGTCTCTAAAAAGTTGGCTAAGCCCTAAAGCTGCTGAGGAATACGTATGAATTTAACAAACAAGTGTGATCTAACTAGCCAAACAATTTCATCTAGTGAGGAGGGGGGAGGGGGAACTCAGTTCTGGTTTGAGCATAGGCTGCTTCATCCAGGTTCCTACTGCTTGGTGTTGTGGGTTGTTGTACCTGTCATTGTTTTGCCTCTTTCCATCTATGGCAGTAGCTCTGTATTCTGTTGAGTACATATGTCACTGCTGCTGAGTCTGACAAAGGAGAAATTTTGTCCCATCCTAGCTTCTTTCTTCACATACTGGTGTAGTGGTGCTTTTAGGTTCCTACTTAATTTATAATTAAACTTGCTTCTTACATTCCCTAAGGAGTTCAGAATGTCATACACTGATTCCTGAAAGTGAAGTTACAACCTTCCCCTTCAAGGCTCCTGCTTTAACCCCATGTTTTCAATTACTAAGCATATACCTTTTCAAGATATTGCATGGTCTTGGCTCCTGAAAGGGACATAGATTTCCATGTTACACTGAGGTGGGGTGCTTGCATGAGAATATCTGCATGGCTGGAGGAGAAAAAAGGCTCTGTGACCAGTGCTGAATCTTCTTTTTCCTTTTTAGATATTGCTGTTGAACTACTCCAGAAAGCTGCACCCAGCCCCATTCGCAGGCTCCAGAAAAAATATGTATCTCACGTCTCCCGGTATCGCTCTTTGAAATAATTTTTCTGTTAATTGTATTCTTTATTTCATTGCTAATCATTGCATATTTCCAACAAGTGCATCATTCTTCCTCTTCATGAGATTCATGGGTCTCATTCTTATGTTGAAATAATTGGATTTATGTGTTTATGCTCACAAGTTGAGCTTTTAGGACAATTTTGTTATTGTTATTCATAAATACACAGCGAACAATTTCGTGCTGGTTTCATCCACATCACCAGTCGGACCCTTCCCAAGAGTCTAGGACTGTGTGATGTAGCGGCGTATAATTCATGCTGATCCCAGAAGAGCGGCTTTCTGCAGTTGGCAGAGTGATATTTTGTCAATGCCAATAGTATACAGGTGCCTGCCAAGGTCTTTGGGCACTGCACCGAGTGTGCCAATTACCACTGTATCTGGCTTACACCAGATACGCTGTAATTCGATTCTTAGGTCCTGGTAGCGGGAGATCTTTTCCAGTTGTTTCTCCTCAATTCTGCTGTCACTTGGTATGGCAATGTCAACAAGCAACATCTTACTGCTTTCTATGATGGTGATACCTGGAGTATTGTGTTCCAAGACCTTGTCCATCTGTATTCTGAAGTCCCACAGAAGCTTGATCTGCTCATTTGCAACCACTTTTTCAGGCTTGTGGGCTTTCAGGCTGTATTATTATTATTATTATTATTATTATTATTATTATTATTATTATTATTAATTAGATTTATATCCTATCTTTCTTCCCTAACGAAAGGGAAGGTGGAAAGGAAAGCATACACAGTATTATATATAACTAGCAAAAAGCGTACCCGCATTGCGGGAGTAAAATTCCCCCATGTGCGTCAACCCCCCCCGGGCCGCGTCAACCCCCTCCCCCCCCGGGCCGCGTCAACCCCCTCCCCCCCGGGCCGCGTCAACCCCCTCCCCCCCGGGCCGCGTCAACCCCCTCCCCCCCGGGCCGCGTCAACCCCCTCCCCCCCGGGCCGCGTCAACCCCCTCCCCCCCGGGCCGCGTCAACCCCCTCCCCCCCGGGCCGCGTCAACCCCCTCCCCCCCGGGCCGCGTCAACCCCCGCCCCCCCGGGCCGCGTCAACCCCCGCCCCCCCGCCCCGGGCCGCGTCAACCCCCGCCCCCCCGCCCCGGGCCGCGTCAACCCCCGCCCCCCCCGCCCCCCGCCCCGGGCCGCGTCAACCCCCGCCCCCCCCGCCCCCCGCCCCGGGCCGCGTCAACCCCCGCCCCCCTCCCCCCGCCCCGGGCCGCGTCAACCCCCTCCCCCCGCCCCGGGCCGCGTCAACCCCCGCCCCCCGCCCCGGGCCGCGTCAACCCCCGCCCCCCGCCCCGGGCCGCGTCAACCCCCGCCCCCCGCCCCGGGCCGCGTCAACCCCCGCCCCCCTCCCCCCGCCCCGGGCCGCGTCAACCCCCGCCCCCCTCCCCCCGCCCCGGGCCGCGTCAACCCCCGCCCCCCTCCCCCCGCCCCGGGCCGCGTCAACCCCCTCCCCCCGCCCCGGGCCGCGTCAACCCCCGCCCCCCGCCCCGGGCCGCGTCAACCCCCGCCCCCCGCCCCGGGCCGCGTCAACCCCCGCCCCCCGCCCCGGGCCGCGTCAACCCCCGCCCCGGGCCGCGTCAACCCCCGCCCCGGGCCGCGTCAACCCCCGCCCCGGGCCGCGTCAACCCCCGCCCCCCGCCCCGGGCCGCGTCAACCCCCGCCCCGGGCCCCCCGCCCCGGGCCGCGTCAACCCCCGCCCCGGGCCCCCCGCCCCGGGCCGCGTCAACCCCCGCCCCGGGCCCCCCGCCCCGGGCCGCGTCAACCCCCGCCCCGGGCCCCCCGCCCCGGGCCGCGTCAACCCCCGCCCCGGGCCCCCCGCCCCGGGCCGCGTCAACCCCCGCCCCGGGCCCCCCGCCCCGGGCCGCGTCAACCCCCGCCCCGGGCCCCCCGCCCCGGGCCGCGTCAACCCCCGCCCCCCGCCCCGGGCCGCGTCAACCCCCGCCCCGGGCCGCGTCAACCCCCGCCCCCCGCCCCGGGCCGCGTCAACCCCCGCCCCCCGCCCCGGGCCGCGTCAACCCCCCGCCCCCCGCCCCGGGCCGCGTCAACCCCCCGCCCCCCGCCCCGGGCCGCGTCAACCCCCCGCCCCCCGCCCCGGGCCGCGTCAACCCCCCGCCCCCCGCCCCGGGCCGCGTCAACCCCCCGCCCCCCGCCCCGGGCCGCGTCAACCCCCCGCCCCCCGCCCCCCGCCCCGGGCCGCGTCAACCCCCTCCCCCCGCCCCCCACCCCGGGCCGCGTCAACCCCCTCCCACCGCCCCCCACCCCGGGCTGCTACACCAAAATTGGTGGCACATATCAGAGCAGCCCAGGATTGCCCTGGCTGGCTAAGAATGGGGCTAGTTGGCATAATTGCCTACCCACAGTTCTGCATGCCTCCCTCCCTCTGCCTCACAACATCTAACTTTACACTCTTCCTTGCCCTCCCCTGCATCAACCTAGTTCAGCCAGTGCAATTTTCCCTTTTAACCTTTTTTTTTAGGGAGGCTTGCATCTCCCCCTGTTCCATGATGTTAGCTCTGGTTTACATTGAGAGGCTTCGGCACCGTAATCCTGAATATCTGCAGCAGATCTCGTCCTCTGACCTCTTCTTGATTTCCATGGTGAGCAGCAGGGTTGGGACTGGGTGGAAAGGCAGGTGATGAGAACCAAGAAGTCCAGGTGTACGGTTATTTTGCTGTGCTATCAATTGTATTTTGCAGTTAATAATAATAATATAATATAAAGAGGAGGAAATATTTCCTGCTTGTCTTGGCCCCATAGCACCAGTCAACCTTAGACTCTGGTTTTGAGGTAAGCTGTCTTTTTTCTGCCTCAGCTTTCCATTGGAAGTGGGGAGATAACAAAGTATAACAATTTATTGAAGTCTGGTTGGTTACTTATAAATATTACTGAAATAATGTGTGTAGTGTTTTGAACACGCTAAAGTGCTATATGAAGATGGTTACCTTCTTTTTCCTCCCTCTCAAATAAATTGATTAATTGGTTTGTTTGATTGTGTGCCATAGGTTCTATGCCACCACCCTATTACTCTTCATAGTTCTAGTTCTTCACTAAACTTCTCTAATTGCAGATAATCACCCTTTTGAAAATCTGTGTCCCTTGTCTAACCTGTTTAAACGGATGTTGTGGAATTTGTCACCCTGGCTATGCAAAGTTTATTGTAGATTTTCCCACCACTCCCTTTCTGGGGCTGATACAGTACATAGTCATCTTGGGGCTGATACAGTACATAGTTAATGGTGTTTTTTTCACCTTAGAAGCTATGAGGACTGGCCCCTATTTTCGCCCCATCTCTCCTTATCATTTTAGTATGTGCCATTTTAATGTAGCCCTTCTGGTTTTTTTCAGATGGTTGCCAGCAAGTATCTATATGATGAAGGGGAAGAGGAAGAGGTCTTCAATGATGAGTGGGGTGCTGCAGGCAAAGTGGATGTGCAGACCATGAACACACTGGAGATGAATTTCCTCCGTGCCATTGTAAGTGGTCCACAATATCAGTGGTCCACAAAAAGTGCCATCTGTGGTGGTCCACAATATCAACTTACTAGCCAAAAATTTAGCAGCCCCCACATCTCCACTCATGCTCCAAGCATTACTGAAAGAGTTTAATAATTGTGGTTGAGAACAAGACAGTGGCAGTAATGGGTAAGCTAAGCAGGCTGTTTGCAGAGTAGGTGGACTAAGGCAGCAGCCACTACCACTATAATCTTCTTTCTCTGCTGAAGTAGAGGAAGTGGAGGTATAATCTATTCTGTGAAGGAGGCAAATGTTCTCTCTCAAGGGTGGCAGCAGTGGGAGGTGGCTTAAGACAGAACTGCTTCTTGCTCGAAGCCAGGGTTCCTCTTCCCCAATGCACCATCAGAGTGACTTGGCTAACTTTCTGCATCCTTAGGTTAAAGGCCTAATCAACTAGGAAACTTTAAAGCTTGCCTACTGAATTTTATCTTTATTGATTCATTGAGTGTTCTATATTATATTCTCTAAAGGGAGGAAAGGCAATTGAGTACTTTTTGACTCCCAAACAAGTGCCATATGAGAGGAAGTGGGTAGATGTAAGAGTTGACAGCTGAAGGTTGGGCAAACCCAGAAGAGTTTCCCATCTTAAGAAGCTGCTTGTAACAGAATGTGAGTTTATAAATATTATTTATAAATAATATCACAGAAGCTGCTGTGATAAGGATTGAATAGAGAGATTGTAGGTTTACAGCCTTGCAACTTTAACATCCTAGAAAGTGGTCCACAACAATAAATATATTAAATGCTTAAAAAGCTGTTATTGTACTATATAAAAATAGTAAGATATATAGCAGCCAGCATCCTCTACAAACATTGTCGCAGCAGACCAAATCATCATCAAAATGTCTTGATGAAAAGAATATGTTTAAGTTGGTGCCTGGATGATGCTAGTGTGCAGAAGGCATTCCAGATGTGGAGCATCCCTGCCTCTTGTTGAAAAGTCGTCATATTGAAGGGTTCAGTAAATAAAATCAGAGTTAGTTAGCCTGATAGCCCTGGCTTGCTCTGATACCACTTGCCCTAATTGCTCATCAAACAGGTTTCTTCCTGTTTGATGTGGCACTATGGTGTCTTCAATGGTTGTCTACTCTTACTTCCATCAGGAAAGCTCATACGTTATGTGTACCAGTAAATTGAGATATGTTTGAGCCTTGCCTTGTGGCAAATAGGTTTCCTGATAACATTTCTTCTACTTTCCATAGGACTGGAGCCTCTATACAGATCCAAAAGAGCTTTTTGATGTGCTCAGTTGGCTGGAGGGACGGTGGGTGCTTTTGTTTCTTCTAAATGATGTTATCATTCAGTAGGTTGGAACAGGGGGAATTCTTTGGCTCTTCTGTCCTTTCCCATTCTGGCTCAGCTGGATATACCTACCCACATGCATTATTTGGAAGAGAACTGCAAGATACACAGTTCTAATTGCATCTGGACCTTGATGAAGTCA
The DNA here is from genome assembly GCA_030015325.1 of Cryptoblepharus egeriae. Taxonomy (NCBI): domain Eukaryota; kingdom Metazoa; phylum Chordata; class Lepidosauria; order Squamata; family Scincidae; genus Cryptoblepharus; species Cryptoblepharus egeriae. Next base: position 59,774,428 of record JAREYC010000001.1, on the reverse strand, counting down.
CTATTCCTTAGTGTGTGCAACAGGTCCATCTGCCTGCTCTCTCCCATGGATGATTTTGTGGTACAGGAAATAGCAGTAATAGGCATCTGGGCTGAGTTCTTAAAAGAGAATCCTTCTACGTCAAAAACTGGCAACAATATCCACACAAACCATTTGACCTGGCAAGCCAAAATAAAAGGCTGTTTTTAACTCGCCAAAAGAACCTAACTACAGGATTTCATATCCATGCGATGGTTTCAGGGAGTAGTGATGCTTTATGGCCTGGCACTTTGAATTGATGGGTTCTGTTGCCTTTCTTGATTGGTTCTAGAGCTAACCATGTACCACTTTTGGAAAGGGAAAATAAAAAGTCTCTATTTTTCTGCCATTTAGACAGAATAAAAATGGTTCATTCTTTTAGTATAAGATGTTATATCGGGATACGTTGTTTGTGATGGAATGTCCTTGGGGCAGAGGTTTTTAAGTTCTATTTTTCTTCCTCTCTGCAGTGTTGCTGAGAAGCAGGGCATCAGACGTGGCTGGTTCACCTATACTGACCTGTGCGTCTTAATGGAAAAAACATTGTGGCAGCAGGCCTTGGGTCAATTCTACCAGCAGGTGGCCAAGGTGAGATTCCACAAGCTATACCCAGTATAAGGGAAGGATGTGTGGAAAAAGCAGTTGTATTGTCTATCAATAGAACTGTGCCTAACTGTTAACAGGTGCAGGTTGCAATCCTAATCAGCTTTCAAGCACTGGCTTGAAGTGGGGTATTTGTTTGTGAGGAAGTCCTTTTGAGGCCTCATCAAAGTTAGAGAATCTTTGTTCCCTTACATTGAAGTTGCTCTGCCCTTTCCCTGGAGCTAGAAAATTGGTTAGAATTGCATCCACAGTCTGTTAGGCTGTCAGATAACAATGTAATGCACTTATAAGGCACTTGTAATGTTGCCTGATAAAATGTAAAATTTGATTGCATTATTTTGGTTTCTCTTCACCTCAAGGCCCTAAAAGCAATTTAATCAGACACAAATGAAATTAACTGAAATATCTGAAATGAGATCTGAAATAAGCATGGTTAAGAAAAAGTATAAAAAGTGGACAGCCTAACAATGTGTGATCCATCCAGAAAGCTCTGAAAAACAAATATCTTTCCCCAATTAAGATATCAGTCCTTAGAAGAACCTATTATTCAGGAAGAATCTGTTATCCACCTTAGCCTTCCCAAATGTTGATGGGATTCAGGTAGAATGTATTTCTTTGTGCACATGTACCGGTATTTTAAAAAAACACATTTCCATATTTGGAAACAAAAGGAGTGTTTGGGTGGAGTTCTCATTGATATATAGCGTGGTTTCAGCTTGGGTACCTTTATAGAGGGGGAGCACAGTGCATAATCTGTATTTCTCTTTCTTCTTTCCACAGCTGACTTGCCTTCTCGGTGTGGTATATCTGACGGGCATTGCAGCTGTCCTTGCTTCTGCTGCAGTGGTGCATCACACAGTACTTGAGAAAAAGGCTGGTCCTACTGAATTGGCCAGTAGGGCTTCTCTGGCTCTTTGCCTACCTCTCCCCTCTTCCATTCCACTTCTGGATCATGGCATGATGTTACCTAACAAATCTGTGTGCCCAGGAGCGGAGAATAGAACCTTGCAAGATGAACAGCAGCATCCAGGAAGCAATGGTGTCATGGCCACAACACTCTACTTATGGGGCAGTGTTCTCACTGCCCTGTCTTATCCACCACCGGCCCCCAAATGTTCTTCACCTTGTCCACATTGCAGTCAGTCCAGCACTTGCATGGCAGCCAACTACACGGTCCACAACCAGCCTGCTCCCCAGCCAGCCACCTCTGGACTTGTCCGTTGCACCAGCTGCTCGCACTGGGGTTGGCACCTTCCTGTGTCCCTGAACAGCAAAGACTGGCCTGAATTTCTGACACTTCAGCAGTGCCCCTCACAAACTGCCTTAGAGCTTGGAAGGATCAAGGCCTTTATGTTCAATAGCTAGTTTTGGAGGAGAGCATAAGCTAGAGTTGGAGGGAGGGGGCATAACTTAAGCTACAGGGGTGGGGTGGGGCATATCAATGGGAAATTCTGTGGGTGATTGAAGGGTATAAAACAGGAAAGACTGGGAGTGCGAAGATAGATGCCTGTTGGCCAGCATTTTAGTGCTAGTGAAGGTCATCTCCCTCTCTCGGATATGATTTCCAACATCTCCCTGTTCCTTGGTTAGCAGCTACACTTAAAGGCTTCAAGGAATATGATTAAATCCCATCTTCAAGAAGGGGTAGGATGAAGATTGAAGCAGAGTGTCTATTGCTGAGTCAGTGTCTTATTGAGACCTGGCTAAGTCTTTCCTCAATAAAGCGTGTATTCACACAGTGGGACTGTTAGCATGAGGCACCTAGCTTAGCTCACCTTGTGTGGTAATTTTGCCTGAAGTAGTAGGAAGTAATGATCTGTGATAACTACCACTGAGACAAATGCCAGCAGTTCTACACAACCAGGCTCTCAAGTGCCAGCTGCATTTATCACACAACAAACATATTGTGTGGATTCACTCTTGTTGTCCTAAGCCTATCCTTTTTTGTTTCCCCGTGGCAGAGGTTATCTCTTGCATTCAACCTGTGTGTCCATTTCCAAGAGCCATGCAAGATTAGTATGGAATTTTCTGCAGTCCAACTGTTAGGAAGGAGAGAGTGCCAATTGTGGAGAAAGGCTCAGGATCAGTCACATAGTTGGGTGCCCCTGCCCTTAGTTTGTGATCACTTGACTGTCCCCTCTAGTATTTGGGATGGGGATGGATGGATAGCGTTCACTTCTACCTTGAATTCTTGCCAGCATTTTTGCTATATTTTTCACTGTTTCTTGTAGATGGGATCTCTTCTAATAAAGACAGTTGTTGATGTGGTTCTATCTTGTTACCTCTTTCTCCACTGAGGCCAAGTGCCAAACATCACATCTACATCCTACCTTTTGGAGGGGAGGGGATCTAAAGCTTCAAAGCAATAAGCTTTGTGATTTCACAAATATTGACTCAACCTATAGTTTGTAAGAGAGGCAAATTCTATGCAGTTTGGAAATTTGGAGAGGGTTGAGATTAGTGCTGATGAATTAGGACTGAAAATAATGGGAATAAAAGCTACAGTGAAGAACTGTTTGCCTTGTCCAAAGCAACTTTTGGCCTCTTCGACTGCATCTGGCATTTTGAAATTTCTACAAAAATTGCAAGATGATCTTCAATTTATTAAAAATTGTTTTAAACAACATGCAAAGTAACATTTTATACTGAATTTTGCACTTTTTCTCTTTGGAGAAGTGAATGTGCCCTGAATAAACAGTTCATGATGGTTTGCTATTCACAAATAGATTCATTTTTCCAAAGGCTCCTTTATGGTTACATGATGCATAGAAATGTAAGCCAATGTGAATAAAGCATGTCCAGGTCTGAGTGCCTGTGAGCAAAATCCAGAGTAACTACAGGGAGTCCTTGCTCTGGTGTAAGAACAACTTACCCTGGATTCCAATATGAATTTCCCATAGGAAATTCTGGATTCCAATATGAATTTCCCATAGGAAACACTACAAGAATTTCACTAGGTGGTGCAGTAACTACGGGTGTACGTAAAGTCTCTTACATGCTCCTGTAGTTACTCTGGATTTGGGGTGTGCATGGGGGGGTCGTTGCACATGGTGATGATGTGAATGATGAATGTTGCACATGGGGATGGTGCGCATGACGAGGTTGATGTGCATGAGGGGTTGCACAGTGGGGGGATGGCATATGGGGGGAATTTTTCTCCCGCACTGTGGGTATGTTTTTGCTAGTTATATATAATGGGTGAATACGTAATTGTTTGTGGGGTGTGTAACTGTGTATAATTGTTTAGGCAGAGTGTTATAGAGTGGACAAAACTTGGCATCCATCAGTCTTGAAAGACTATGGTATCGTGCTCAATGCTGCATGCAAAGCATGAAGGCCTGGGTAGATAAGGAGGATAGGCTGTTACTGAAGGAGCAAATCCCCTCTCTCCACTGAAATAGTCCAATGGTTCCAGCTGCATCGCAGAGCTGGGTTAAGGACAGGAGCTCACCCTGTCTTGTGGGGACCCTGGTCACGAACCCTGGCCTACTGGTTAAGAGGCACAGTGTCTTAACCACTTCTGCCACACATGTGCAGGTTGAAAGGATGACCAGTGATCAAGCCAGTGGATCCTAGAATTGTACAATTCTATTTGATCATCTTGTCAATTCCTCTGCTACCTTGAAGCTAGCAAGTAATGCAATATTTAAGTATCTGTACCAAATACTTACCAGAAATGTTTGAAGACCGTTGAAGATGTTTTAACCTTCCTTGTTAGAAGTTTCTCTAGCAATTAAGATGTTCTTCATAATTTACCTGCCTAGTTAAAATTATTATTTAAAATGATTGCTTTTTATCTGATCTCAGTGGATGTGTTGAATGCTTGTTCTTCATATTCTGTCTTCAACTGTGACCATTTTAAAGCATGTCTCTACAGTGCACCCAGTGGTGAGATTCAAATAAATTAACAGGTTCTATGTCCCATTAGTAACCTGTTCTCAGAACCAGGTGCTCATTAGCAAAGCATTTTATAGAACCTGTGAGAACCCTCTGAAGCCCACCACTGATGCATCTGACCAAACACAACTTCTCCAGCCTCAGGCCATTGGCTTGAGGGACTGCAGAAGACGCAAATGGGTGTGAGTCCATTCATTGTAAATTTATTCCTGGCCTTTACTGCTTCAGTGATGGACTTTTCCCCAGAAGTTGGAGTACAGGACTATTAGGGCTGCTTCCCACATTACAGATGGAGGTGTATATAAAAAATCAGTGTTAAAATGAGTTTTTAAAAAAGCATATGAATTCTATAGGTGCATTCATATGCCAGCTAGGTTTGGCTGTCGCTGTCCAGCTAGTATACACCCAGGTTTGCTTTTGTGTAATCTGAGTGGTTCATAAAGACTGCAGAAAGTATGGTGCGTCTATTACTACCCATCTCTTGAACCTTCTCAGTGCCCAGATCAGAAGAATAATACTATATGGTTGCTGAAAACCTGTTCAGTTTTAAATGGGTTCTAATATATCCTCTCCTCCTTCAGGTTCTTTTTACTTTTAGACTGACATAAAAAGAGAGATTTTTAATAGGTTCTTTTTACCTCTAAGTCAGCCCCAATGACAAGCAGTGGTAATCTTGAGGGGTTTTATTTTTTCTTTTGGAACTAGGTGATACCAACTGCACTAATCCAGCTACTGATCTTGCCCAAAAGGCTAAGTTTGGTACCATAGTGATGCTGTGGATGAAGCCAGCCTATTCTGGTTTTACCCGCAGCTAGTCATATTTTGTTTTCTTCCCACAAATAGTTTGGTTACTGGGCAAGCCAAGTTAATGGCTAACGGGCTGAGCAATTGTGGCTTGGAAGGGCCAAAGGTGGAAGTTCAGCCATGGATGGCCAGCCAAGGGAGGAACTGGAGAAATACTCTGTTGCTAGGCTGCTTTTCAGGTAGGAGCACAGCACAAAAGGAAAAAAGAGGCAGCATGAACGGGACCAACACTGCTTTCCAAAACATCCTTCTCTCCACTCACACAAGTCACAAACCAACTCCTTGGGCCTTGAGTTGCATGTTGGCTTTGCAGGTGAGTTGGGTCCTGGCAGAGGACCAACAGTTTAGAGGAATCGTGGCCTACAAAGAGGGCTAACTTTACAAAGAGTCTCACTTTAAAGGGAAACAGTGACAAAGAGATGAGCATAGCTAGTTATGAGATGGGCAAAGCAGGGATGTGATTCCAGATCTGTGGCTGCTTGGCATCAACCTTAACCTGCTTGTAGTAGGTTGAAATTGGGCTGTCTCATGAGAAGAAATGAGAATTAAAATTGAGGGGCTGCATTTTAATGCTCATCAACAATGAATGAGACTGTATGGGAATGGGTACCATCTGCATCCGACTGTGGCTATGGATGTGGCATCATTAGACCTGGGAGACTTTTGGGCAGGGATCCAGCTACTGTGGGTGGTGGTGCTCTACAGGGTGAGAGCTAAAACCAACCTCTTGCTCCTCTTCAGCATCTTCTGGTCCAAGTCTCCTTTCTCTGCATCTTTCATTTTCTCTTCATTGCCACCGTCCCGCATGAGGAGCTGAAAGGTCTTCAGTGTTGGAATGGACTTCTGGCACGCAACCTCTTTGCCTGTGGGATCTCCACAGCCTTACAGTGTGGGCTGGGGACAAGGTAAGCGGTTTTGGGGGAATCTTTCATCCATCAGAATTTCAGCCTTTCCTGGTGATTGGTTCGTATTGACCAGGGAATTTATTCAGTTTAGCTTTATATTCTAAGATGCAGAATTATTTTTTAATTTTACCATCACTGTGACCCTTTGAGGCAGATTAGGTTGATAGTAGCTGGCTTAAGATCCTGCAGTGCTTCAGGACTAAGGTGGGATTTTCAGCTGTGTTTTCTCAGTGAAATGTTTCCTACTAAATACTTAGGTTGTCCCAGCAGTCCCTCTACTTCTTGCAGTTTGATCTCTACTTTGTTATTTCTACAGATTGCCACTGGTTCAAGCACCATCTTTTGAGTTTCTTATCCCAGCTATGGTACTGACACAACATTTGTCTCTCAGTCATCAATCAAAAGGAAATAGTGAGTTATGGGCTACATTAGCCAACCCATCTCCAAATGTTCAGCCACTAGACAAAATTTGTTATCAATGGACAAAAATGTCTAAACTACCAATACCATTTCCATCTTTGGATCTAACAAGTTTCTGCATCATTCTATGGAAACCAATCAACAGTGTCTGCTGCTTGTTTATACCATGATTTCATTTACTGGCACTGGATTTTTTAGTCCAGAAGTTACTACCACTATCTTGTATCTGATGAACCTAAGATGCTTACAACATAAGATGCCTTGTTGGATGAGATCAGAGTGGTAGCTTGTCTCTTAATAAAAGTTTTTAACCGGGAGTTTTGTCTCTCACTGATGAAATGCATGCTTCTGGATAGCTCATAAACAGTGCATGCCTTAGCTTTTTATCACTTTCTTATAGGAATTAAAGATGCACAGTCTCTAATCATGGCAGTTGCATTTAACTGCTATGGCTGGTAGCCAATGAGAAAACCATACTTCACAGTAAAAGGCGTTTCACAAGTGCATAAATGTGAAGTACTATCTGTTGTAACCAATTGCATGACTATATGGCCACAGAGGCACCTTCAGACAACAATGACGTTTTGACCTTGTAACAGGATAAGCAACGCCTTGAGTTGTGTCACAACTAGCAGGGCAACCTGTGTGGGACTAACTTTACATTACTGCCTATTGCCTGTCCTGTTGAATCTTTTCCTTGCCAATTTTATAGACTGACCCTGTGTGTGTGTTGTGTGTGTGTGTGTGAGATGCCTGTCTCTGTATTCATCTTCTCCAGATATTTAATCATTCTATGCCACGTCTTCATTCAGTTGTCTAAACCAAAATGTCCAGGGGCTTTACTAGGGTTTGTGTCACAAATCACCCCAGAAGGAGGTCCCTGATGAGTGCATTGAAAATGAAAGAACTGCACAGACAAGTTTACTGGCTCCGTTCATTGGATCAAGACAGTTCTTGTGTCCTTGGATTCCTCTCCTCCTTTCCTTTCCAATGGACTATGACATATTGCCCACCAACCAGTAAAACCACAATATAGGTCACTTTCATTTTCCATAGAGTTCAATATAATTTCTTGAGGTTTTTTAGCCATTACTTTTTAAAGGAAAGTGCTATTTCAAAATGGATTTTTGCATTGTATTCTGCTCTTAAATACACATCTAATGGTATATGACATGATGGGGTTTTCTGCACCAGCCTAAATGTCACAGCCCTGCCACAGTGTGTGTCACCTCCATGGGCATGTCAAAAAGTGTGGGGTGCGCCCCCTATCAACATCTCTGAAAATGACTCGTTTATTTGGGTGATCAGAGAGAGGCAATTGTCACTGTTTGCTGTCAGGAAAAAGTTAAAGTCCTTGACGGGAGTGAGCTCTCTGCCATCTTCTTCCCCTTTTATATTTTTCCTCCAGGTATGATAGTTTATCCTACCCCAAATAGCTGTGTTTCATCAAGAGGTAGCTACCGTAGTTCTGCAAATCTGTTTCCTAATATCTGTGATCTACTTAATGCTATCCTGAATTCTAGGTTGTTGTTCCTTTTCCCTTTGCCTTAAAAAAAGTCTAAGGATGCAGTCCTAAAGACTCTTTCTTGGGAGTGAGACCCATTGAACACAATGGGGCTTACTTTTGAGTAGACATGGTTAGGACTGCGCTCTAAATCAAATTTGTCTGAACTTTTCATCCATCCAGGCACTGAGCCCCTTGATGTAAATGCTGGACCAAATTGTGAAAAAACAAGTAACCTGAATGAGTCACTCCGAGAGGTCAGTAGCTCAGATTTGTTCATCTCATCATAGATGTTGGCTGAGAAGGCAGGGCAAATGCCAAGGGGATGCAGGCAGTTCCCCCTTTTTTAAAAGAAAGCTATGAGGAGAATGATTTGACCATACGTTAGAGAGATTAGAAATCTCTTAGACATTAGAAATCTTAGATTTCTTAAGCATTAGAAATCTTGACATGAAATTAGAGGTGGAAAGTTGTGCTTTTTATTCAGACCGGCCTGCCTTTCCCCCCATAATTCAGGTATCAACTTAGGGACTTCGGTTCTTTTGAAAATTAAGTTCTAGATAGTCATGACATGTCATGAGGACCTTGAACAGTGTTATTCAAGCATGGTGCTGTGGCATATTGGTGTGCTGTGAGTGATCCACAGGTATGCCACAGGAATTTCAGGGAAGGTCATTTATCAGTAGGAATAATGAATGTGAGCCCCCCACTGACAGCATGGTGTGCCTTATCAATTGTTAAAAATTTGATGGTGTGCCTGAACAATTTTAGTTCTTTGTCAGTGTGCCATGAGATGGAAAAGATTGGAAATCACTGACCTGGAACATACTGTTGCTATTACAGAGCATGGCAAAGGTGCTTGCCATTAAATTGTGCTGAATAAGGGAAAAGCATCCCTTTGAAAGCTTTGCCAGCATCCACCAGTCCTACTCACTGGCCTTCTCCCACCTCTAGCTTTGCTTGTGTGCATCAATTGCTACATGAAATAAGGAGGTTGGCAAATTATGTGGAGATATGTAATGGGGCTTGTGTAAGGTTGCCATATATCCCGAAAAACAGGGATCACGAAAATATTGTGATCACATACTGGCAAGTGTGACAGAGGGTCCTCCTGTCCAATTTTGTGGAAGATAATTATGGCAACCCTAGGCTTGTGACTTGATTTCATTAAATTTCTCTTTCTCCTCAGGTTTCCGGTGCAGTACTGATAGCAGCTCTCGTGCAGGTCGCATTGGGGATGTCAGGTGCCTGTGGCTGGATTACCAGTCATTGTGGGCCTATGGTCTTGGCCCCAAGCCTCTCTGTCATTGGTCTTTCAGCATACAAGCCTGCTGCACTTCTCTGCTCTGAAAACTGGGGGGTAGCCCTGCTGTACGTGCCTCCAAACTCTTACTGCTGCTAGTTCTAATTCGAACATGGGCAAAAGGTCTTGAATTCTATAACATCAAAAGTCTGAAGTGTGAAAGCTTTGAGTTTTTTGGGATGAACTTCAACCTGAAACGTCACAAATTTTTTCCAAAGTTTATGGACAGTACTGAGATGTGCAGTTTTGTAGTTAGTGTTTTAGATTCTAAGGTCAAATTCAGGCATTTATATGTTTGCCTTGATATTAGTCCTTGGCTATGAAATACACACACACACACACAAAACAACAACAACAATAACAACAATAACAACAACAACAACAAAAACCTGATCATTTCAAGGGTTGGGAAAAAATCCTGTTTGCTGAGGGTCTTATATGTCTTCTGTGTGTTCAGATGCTATGTCTGTGCTTTACTGAATATTGCCCATTGTTTGTCTTTTCAGGCTTGTATCACTTAGCGTTTTGCTATCCCAGCATTTGGCTTCCTGCCGATTGCCCTTCTGCCAGTGGAGTCGGGCACAGGGACTATCTATAAGAATATGTAGGCCTGCTCTGCACAGGTTTTCGGTATGAATAAATGAGCCACCAGCCTTACCTAAAAATTCTCCACCACCTCTACCCTTTACTCTCTTGTGTCTTTAATGCCTGGATTTGAGAAAGTTGGTGGAGCTTTATACTGATGGGAAGCAGGTTACATTTGCAACTAACCCTCAGGGTTGTGAGGAAACTTGAGTGGATGACTGGCTCTGTCCAGTGATTAGTTAAACTTTTAGTTCAGGAACCCTGAACCCTGTCCCGCAAGGACTATGTAACAAAAGACTCATCTTCAAACATCTTCATTACAAGTTTATCTTCTTTAATCAGTTATTCCTACTTTGAGATTAATCATACTACTTACTTACTTCATCCCAAACCCTTGAGTGAATTGCAATACTATAGTTTAAAACAAATGCATAAAAACAGAAAATGCATAAAAACTAAGCCAGAACATGGCCCAGAAATGTTTTAAATGGAAATTAGAATGCTCCCTTATGCATGATAAGGCTGAAGCATGTTGCACTCTGTTCAGATAGAAGATATTTTTAGGTAAATATATGTAATATATATATATTTAATGTAACATGTGTGGCATACTATTGCTCTGGCCGCCCTTGCACCTGGATCAGTGGTACTTGATTATTTCAACCATTTTTATTCCAAGAATAAAAATCTGTCCAGGATCCCCCAGAAGTGATGTCATGGCTGGAAGTGACATTAAAGGTGCCCAGATCCAGATTCCTAGATGGCTAAACACAGTTTTTCTCATGAACCCCCTGAAATGAAGTTGCAACCCTGCAAGGGGGTCCTGATTCTCACTTTGAATACCACTGACCTATATAGTAACATGACTCTAGGCAAATTTCTCAATTTGCCACATGCTGAATCTGATGCTTCTTCTTGGCTAAAGGCAATTGGAAAAAGTTTCAAAGGATGACATCACTGCTTCTGATATTAATGGAGAGCCATTTGACTATACCCATGCCTTTCAAGGAAGCTGAAGGAATCTATGTGGCTGGTTAATTGTATTGCATGGGGCTCCTGGACACTCCTACCCATAGATTTAATAGTAATTCTCTCACTTATTATTCATATTAATTTGCAAAAATTTTCTCAAAGTAAGGAGAAGATAGTATATGCCCTCTGTTTCTTTGAGGATGGGGAGGTAAGGCTCTCTAAACAATGAATAATATACACTGGGGTCTCCAAACTTTTTGGCAGGAGGGCCACATCATCTCTCTGACACTGTGTGAAAACTAATATACATTTTAAATTTGAATAAATTTACATAAATTTACATATAAGAATGTATTGGAGTGGATTACAAGGCTTGCCTGGTGCCACTTTGGCCGCATCTGGCCACCAGGTTGGCGTTTGGAGACGCCTGCTCTGCACGCTCGCTGAACAATAATTTCTAGGATTTTTAGAGAGCAGCCATGTCAGCTATTCAATTGGTTTTCCAATTTGTGGAAAGAAGATATGCCCCAGTCTCTCAAGGTATAAGTGCTATGCTTCATTTATCAAGTTTGCCATGGTACTTCCTTTGTAATTCTACTGTACCAACACCAGATCCTCAGAAGATTCTGTTGTCACGACTGTATAATTTGATGTTGATTATCAGCCTTGATTAGAACCAAATGTATGAAGCCCTTCACAGCCCATGGCCAGCACACCTGTATGAAGAAAGGGTTTCTTACTTTCATTTTACATTCCCATAGGTTCTGCTGTCAGTCTCTGGGATCTGGCTTGCCTGTGGGATTCTGAGACCGATTCCAACCCCTTGGGACACATTGCATCATTCTGCACAACACCTGACCCTTACTAATGACAGCTTTCAGTCTCCGTGGCTCCAGGTGCCTTACCCAGGTAACATGAAGCCTGACCAAACTCTGCCCTTCCACTGTGCTAATGGCTGAACTTTATGTTCCAGATTTCTTTCTTTCTCGTCCACAGGTGAACAGGGCTGGCCAGTGCTTAGCTCCCATGCAGTGGGCATTGGTGTTGCCATAGGTATCACTGCAAGTGTGAATTCTGTGGGCTGCTATCTACTATGCAGCAAGGCACTAAAGGAGTCCTTCCCACCACCACATGCCTGCAACAGAGGGCTCTGTGCTGAAGGTCTAGGCAGTCTCCTGTCAGCTGTGCTGGGGAATGTGTCTGGAACAGCATCCAGCATGCCGAATGCTTGCACCAGCAGTCTGACACAGGTACGAACATGTGGCAGGGCTATGGAATTCCTTTGTACTGGTGCAGACTGGAAATTGAGATTCCCACGGGACTCAATTCATTGCTCATCCTGAAGGAATAATGAGCATGGAAGTCCCAGGTGCAGGGACTAAGTTAGGTCCCACTGCTTTTTGTCTGAGAACTGGTTGAAACTGGTTGAGTCCCACCACTGGTCAGGACTGATGGGTTAGGTCAGTGGTAGCATTCAAATAAATTAACAGCAGGTTCTATGTCCATAGAACAACAAGTTCTATGTCCCATTAGTAACCAGTTCTCAGAACCGGGCGCTCATTAGCAAAGGTTTCATAGAACCTGTGAGAACCCTGAGGCCCCCCACCTCAATTATGGGGGACCAACTCAAAGCCCCCCATTAGATTATGTCCTAATAATATAAATTAACAACAGGTTTTATGTCCCATTAGTAACTGGTTCTCAGAACCAGGCACTCATTAGCAAAGGGTTATATAGAGCCTGTGAGAACCCACTGAAGCCCACCACTGGGTTAGGTCTTTCCCACCCGTGCTACTTGAGATTCTTTGTTACTAAGACTTTGAGGATAGAATCTGGGGTTTCTTCCTGTGGCAGGTGTTTGACAGAAATGGTGTGAGTTAAAAAAGCCATATTCAAATAGTTAGCAAATCTAAAGAGTAATTTCTTCTCCCATGATGGCTTCTGCTTTGGGAGAACATGACATGTGGTAAGAGAAGACATAGCAAAGTAATAGGGAATATAGGTGGTGTAAAGGAGGGAAAGAGTAGAGGAAGTTCTAGGAAGGATAAACCGCACAGCTGCATTATTGTCCCTGAATTTAGATTGCCTTGATTCTTTATTCAGAGGTTGGGGAAAGATTACTCAGGCCTGGCTTTATGTAAAAATATGAATGTCTTTCCACATGCAGAATACAATATGTTGATTAAGTCTATTTTTCAACCAAGTGTCCATCCTGCATCTAAAGATCTCCCTTATTTTAGTACCCAGATTAGTTCTCTCTGTCTCATTCTGTGGAATGTAGAGGGAGAAATGCATTTGAGAACATAAATCTCTTGTTATGTCCTGATTACTATATTCAGACTACTTCATTTCGGTCAGTGTGGATCAGCGCATTGGCATGTGTACTGTTGGGACTGTCTCCCCGGCTTACAGGACTCCTTGCCACCATTCCTCTGGCAGTGCATGGTAATAATAAATGCTTCAGTTCCTCCCTTCCCCCTCTTCTTGCCTTTGTTCAGGCCACATCATTCCACCACCTGCATTTATTTATTAATAAATTTATATCCCTATTCCGTCTTTCTCAGACAGAGGCAGACTCAAGGTGGCTAACAAGTATAAGTTGAAAAAAATTCAATAAAAACATGAAAACATACATAGTTTACCTTTTCAATGCATTCTGAACAGATGAATCGGTGCTACCTGTTTTGGGCCAAATAAATTACTCCAGAGCAGTTCCACTGGAGGTCTGAACCACCCAGCCTGTCCCTCCCCTCCTTGCCCCACTGCTGTTTGTCTTAACTGAAGCCAATTCTGCTGTAATCTTATCATGTTTCCTTTCCTAATCTCAGGAGGAATACTTGGTGTGACATGCAGTGTGGCTGTTGGCACTGGCATTTCCTACTTCCAGTACACAGATATTGATTCGGGCAGGAACATCTTCATTGTGGGCTTTACCATGTTCATGGGACTGCTGGTTCCGAAGTGGCTTTTCACTATGCCAGTGTCTTTGGCAACAGGTACTGAGAGGGAGGATCAGGACTGTGAAGGGGAGGAAATTTTGAAAGACAGTAAAAAAATTACAACTAGAGCTCGAAAACAGAGGAGTGAATTAAAATAGGAAAACAATAATTAAAGATAACAATTTTCACGTGCAAAAGAATAATTTTTTTTAACAAGCAAACATTTCTGAAACTGAACTCAAAAACCTGTTTGCTGCTATAAATAATTGAGGTCCTAGTGATGGACTAAATTTTCCTATTCCTTACATTGTCCAACTTATTCCAAAACAGGATCAAACTGAGATGGATTTTTGCTGCCACTTCCCAAGGAGAAGCTTCTCTGTGACATTATATGGCATTTTTAAACTCTTCTCTTATTAAGAATGATATTATCCTACCTTTACAGAGCTCAGGGCAGTAGACAAGGTCCTCTCCCATTTTATCCTTGAAGTCCTGTGGGGTAGGTTTAGACAGAAAACTAGTGAGAGGCCACAGTGCTGTCATGGGTAAGTGGGGATTTGAACCCGTTTCTTCTTAGTTCTAGTCCATCACTGTAATGATGAAACCACACTGGCTGTTATGATGTACATGGGGCTTGCTTTTATGGTTTTGTTTTACAACGTTGTGGTTTTATTCCTGCCCTACAGTATTTTAATGCGACTTCTATAGAAAAAGCCTTGAACATATTGTTATGGAACATATTGTTATTGTTATGAAAATACAGACTGAGTGATGAAGGTAGTGAAAAGATTCTAAACAGCAGTCATTTCTACCTAGAATGTAGACATTCATTCCCTGTTCCCTGATATAACCCCTGATCAACTCAGGGGTAATATCACAATATTATTGTTCACTTGAGAAATGTTTGCAGAAAGTTTGTCTATACTAAATATAATAGCCACATGATTGGGTTGCCAGTAAAGTAACTTTTGCTGCACGTGATATGAGGCAATAGGTAGCATTTTAATATTTTGTAATGCTCTTTTGCAGGTTTTGTCCCTATAGATCTTTTCCTCATTTCTGTGCTGATGGTTCCTTCTTTTATAACTGGACTCCTGTCCTTCTTTTTAGAGAATACAGTCTCAGGTGAGGAGGAAATGACAGGTTGATTCAAAGGGGTTTATCATGTTTTGCCTCTCTGTGCCCCACTCACTACTGGGTCTGGGTCCTCCAATGTTAGATGTTCTTAAATAAAACGTCATCAACACAGGATCATAATCTATTCCAGGTAAGAGCAGGTGCTATTCTTTACCACCTTGTTTGTTGCCCTGGTGGCAATGGATCCCACATTCAAGTGGAAAGCTCTGTTGTGACAGCCACTGTAAAGATAATTAAGTATTGTTGATATGTCGTAGCAATATTACTGAGTTAGACAAGACCATATCATCATAAGAGCTGTTACCCTGATTATTCTATTGCTTTCTCACTGCCTCTTGGACATGAAGATAATTGTCCCTGTAGGATTTCAAATCGCTGTGCTAGTTGAATGAATTGCTACAAGGGGTAAACACTGACCACCCGCAATCTGTGTTTCAAAATGTATGTGTCTTCTAAATTGCCTTTTTCTTCTTACTTTCAGGTACCTTGCAAGAGCGTGGACTGCTCAACCACTTGTTAGTACACAATCCAGACGCTGGAGCAAGTTTGCCACACCAAAGCAGAAGGGCTTCTTCTCGTAGATACGAGTTGCCTCCTTGTCTAAGAAAGTATCTACCACTTCCATGGTGTAAGGGCTTTCCTTTCTGTTTTCTCTGTCCCCTTGAAGATGACAAAGAAGAGATCATGAGTAGTGGTCCTGTGGAAGAACTGCACTGTTCAGCAGAAGAAACCACAGATCTCCTCCAGAAGCCTGAATCAGTGAAGCTGGACTCAGAACCAGAACAGGAGCCAAGCATTAACAGTGGGAAGTTAGAGAACCATAAATGTTACATAGCAATGGCTAATGAGACAACGCCTCTGTGCTGACATAGAGAGACAAGTTCTTGTTCAGATAGAAACATCATATGAAGCACTCCAAAATATTGGTTTTGGACAATGAAAACAAATCTGGAGACTACCCGACTAAACAAACTGAAAATCCTTCCTCTCTTGTTCAGAATCAGTAAATATATAGCTCCAATCCGGAGACCATGGAACACAATGGGGCTTACTTAAAAATGGATATGGTTAGGATTGTGCTCTATATGTCTTAGAAGTGCAATAAGTATCACATTTGCAATTTCTTCATTCTGCCTGTCTGACAACTTGCATTAAGACTTCTCACATAACTCCTCTGCTGATGTGAATGCAACTGTTCCATAGTATTGGGAAGTATGCAGGTGCAGTTCATGATATTTGGAGGCACTAGGGAATATGGAGTGGGGCAGAGGACTCAAATTCATTTTATAATGCCACTGTGTCCAGCTTTTTACTGAGAAAAGCACCTATCCAATGTGTCTTGAAATCCTGAACTCTATATACACAACAATTGCTTGGCCCATTTAAGTTAGTTAAATAATTCATTAATTATACCAAGTGATCATAATATTCCCCATTGGCATCTATATGTCACTGACATATTTAACTAAGGGATCTGTAGTCTTACACCATTATATACACTGGGATGGTTCCACATATCTCTTCAATTGTTTCCCTTAGATCAGTGATTTTCAACCTTTTCCATCTCATGGCACACTAACAATGCACTGAAATTGTCAAGGCACACCATCAGTTGTTTTTACCATTGACAAGGCACACCAGGCTGTTCAAATCCTCTATTTTTCCTATTAATAAATGACTTTTTTCAAACTCCCATGGCACACCTGAGGACTATCCATGGCACACCAGTGTGCCATGGTACACTGGTTGAAAATCACTGCCTTAGATCCTTAAATGTTCTAGTGTTGCAGACCTGTGAAATATGAATTAATTTCACATTAAAATGTCCTAAAATTAAAATGTATATACATTTTTAGATAACCCGAATATATGTTTAACAGAAGTATTTAGGTTTAATAAAAATCTGGGACCATCTGTTTTTATAAAGGAGAGAACTGTCACTGAATCGACTGTGGCTCTTTAGAAGATTTTTAAAAAATTGTTTTAAGAGAAGGGAGATCACATGAAACATCTGGTCTCTCCCTCCCCAAAATATGAACCTGTAGAAATATGGAAAATAACCCATGTCAGGAGCTGGTTTATACCAGATTCCCTGCAGACTATTTTATTTCCGACTGCAACTATATTCTGTTAATACAGAGCTAGAGGTCTAGAATGGAAGGGCTCTGTAGATGTCGATTAATAAAAGATTACATCTGTCTGTAAATTGGACTAATTTGCTGATTGAAAGTGAGCGTTGCATTTGCTACTTAAAACACTGTTTAAGACTCTTAAACATTACAGTTTATAAATGGAAAAGCATTGGTGGGGCTCAAAAGATTTTCTGGAAATGAGGGAAGCATGGTTCCTTTCTCCTCTGGAGGGTAGGCAAGCTTGCAGACTGCACCTTTCTACATCCATGGTTAAGTGGTACTGGATCTGTGGATACAGAGCCACACTGCGCCATTTGAAAGTTATAACATGACATAAAAAACTAAAATAATGGCTTCTGGTCCAATCACTTAATGGATGTTGTGGTTGTGATGACAGCATCCACTGAGTTTAATGGGGGGGAGGGTGCTCTTAGGTCACTGCAGACAGTGCTTGCAGTCATGAAATTAAAAATTAAAATTAAATTAAAAAATACTTCTTGGGAGGAAAGCTATGGTTAGCTAAATTAAACGTTGAGCCATCACATTGCAGATACGTGTGGCCAGAACTGCAGTGGAAGAGCTCAATTCTACGTATCCCTACTTAGAAGTAACACCATTATAGTCAATGAGGTTTACTCCCAGGTAAGTGTGGACATGATGGCAGTCTCAGAGCCCAATTCTATGTATGTCAGAAGTCCCATAATTGTCAATTGTCCTTACCTGGTCTTAGTCACAGGTAAGTGTAGACAGGATTGCAACCCCAGAGCCCAGTCCTAGGTGTGTCTACTCAGAGGTAAGTCCCATTACAGTCAAGGGGCCTTACTCTTAGGTAAGTGTGGGCAGGATTGCAGCCCCAGAGCCCAGTCCTAGGCGTGTCTACTCAGAGGCAAGTCCCATTACAGACAAGGGGCCTTACTCTTAGGTAAGTGTGGGCAGGATTGCAGCCCCAGAGCCCAGTCCTAGGCGTGTCTACTCAGAGGCAAGTCCCATTACAGACAAGGGGCCTTACTCTTAGGTAAGTGTGGGCAGGATTGCAGCCCCAGAGCCCAGTCCTAGGCGTGACTACTCAGAGGCAAGCCCCATTACAGTCAAGGGGCCTTACTCTTAGGTAAGTGTGGGCAGGATTGCAGCCCCAGAGCCCAGTCCTAGGCGTGACTACTCAGAGGCAAGTCCCATTACAGTCAAGGGGCCTTACTCTTAGGTAAGTGTGGGCAGGATTGCAGCCCCAGAGCCCAGTCCTAGGCGTGACTACTCAGAGGCAAGTCCCATTACAGTCAAGGGGCCTTACTCTTAGATAAGTGTGGGCAGGATTGCAGCCCCAGAGCCCAGTCCTAGGCGTGACTACTCAGAGGCAAGTCCCATTACAGTCAAGGGGCCTTACTCTTAGGTAAGTGTGGGCAGGATTGCAGCCCCAGAGCCCAGTCCTAGGCGTGTCTACTCAGAGGCAAGTCCCATTACAGTCAAGGGGGCTTCCTCCCAGGTAAGCGAGGGTAGGCTGCAGGCAGGACTGGAGCGGGTGTCCCGAGGAAGGCATCTGGATGACTCTTTCCGGCGACGGTCGAGTCTCCTTCCCCTTCCTTGAGGCGGTTCGTGTTCCTCGCCGGGCTCTAAATTCACGGTAAAAAAGAGGGATCGGGGCCGCCGGAGACGGTCTCCACTGCAGGCTCTTCAGCCGCCCCATCCTTGCCCGCCTTGCTCGAGAAGTTGGGCTGGAACCCCGCTTTGGCCTTCCTTATTGGGGAAGGGGTTCGCTGACTAGAAGACTACAACTCCCGACATGCCTTAGGCGGCACGGGTGTTTAAAGCAGCGTAAATGGTATGATGGGAGTTGTAGTTTATGGCAGGACAAACTGGTTGGAGCCTTGGGGGATATTCATGTCCCTTCTTCCCACTGCTTGCCCTGCCAGCCCTTGTGTGCAATCAGTGTGGGCTCTCAGCCCAATCTTAGGCATGTCTACTCAAAAGTAAGGCTGCAGTCCTAAAGACACTTTCCATTGAACACAATGGGACTTACTTTTGAGTAGACATAGTTAGGATTGTGCTCCAAGTCCCATTATGGTCAATGGGGCTTACTCTCAGGTAAGGGTGGAGCTGAAGAATTCTAACCTGTGCATGTCTACTCAGAAGTAAGCCCCATTATAGTTAGTGAGGCTTACATCCAGGTAAGGATGGGTAGGATTGCAGACCAATCCTATGCATGTTTACTCAGAAGTAAGTCCCATTACAGTTAATAGGGATTGATCCCAAGTAAGTGTGGATAGGATTGCAGCCTCAGACCCAATCCTATGCATGTTTACTCAAAAGTAAGTCCCATTACAGTTAATAGGGATTGATCCCAAGTAAGTGTGGATAGGATTGCAGCCTCAGAGCCCAATCCTATGCATGTCTACTCACAAGTAAGTCTCATCACAGTCAATGGGGCTTACTCACAAGTAAGGGTGGAGCATAAGAGCCCTATTTTGTGCATGTCTACTCAGAGGTAAGTTACATTATAGTTAGTGGGGCTTACTTCCAGGTACGGATAGATAGAATCGCAGCCTAATTGCCCCATCCTATACATGCCAACTCAGAAGTTAGCCCCATTGTAGTCAGTAGTAGGGCTTACTTCCAGGTAAAAATTGATAGGATTGCAGCCCAATCCTATGTATTTTTGCTCAGAAGTTCCATTACAGTTACTGGGGCTTACTTCCAGGTAAGGATGGATAGAATTGCAGCTTAATAGACAGATCCTATCATACCAATTGAAAAATAAGACCCATTATAGTAACTGGGACTCCCAGATATTCCCATTGCCCCTCCCTTCCCCTGTATCTGAAAAAAACAGGAAGATGAAGCATAAAAGGAAGTGTGAAGAAAAGGTGAATGACTGGCTAGCTAGAGTAGTGGTTCTCAAGCTTGGGACCCCCTTCTAATATATCTGGGACTCGTTGGTAGTGATGTCATCCATCTGGTAGTGATGTCATGGCTGGAAGGGACATCAAACAGGATCACTGGGATGCCTGATCTCCTCAATGTCTACTTGGAAGTAAGTCCCATTGTCTTACGCCCAAGAAAGTACAGATTGCAGCCTGACTGCCCCATACCAAGATGACAGCATCCACTTCTAGATTTAAAGATAGTGGTAGTCAGGATTTTGCTGTCCTCCTAAAATGAAGTTGCAACTCTCCAATGGGGTCCTGACCCTCACTTTGAGAACCAAAGGGCTAAAGCAGTCCTTACCATAGTAAGGACTTTCACATCGCAGACAAGGGAGAGCAGCATTTGGCACTACACACTGTTTTTTCTTCGTTCAGAAAATTGATCTGTAACTATGAAAATTAATTTAATTACTGTTACAGAATGGAGAATACCAAGGACCTGGAAAACAGACTCTTGCAACAGCCCTGGGCAACTGTTTGTTTTGGTGAATCCACGTTGATGGCCAAGGCTTGGTTCGGAGATGCTGGCTATGCATTGCTTCTTTCTGATCTCAGCCATATGTGGTATGAACATGCAGATATAGAGGTCATACAGAAAAGGTCAAAGGTGAGTTAACAATTAAAGTTGCAATTATACATACAGTGGCGCCTCACGTAACAAGCGCCTCACGTAAAGTATGTTCCAAGTAACAAAATTTCTCTAGGATTCTGCTTCAGGTAACAAACTGTGCTTCACATAACAAACACATTCGTTGGCAGTTGGGGCAGATGTGCTGGCCGGCAGCCCTTTTAACCTTAGGTTTACCAACCGGGTCAATTTTGACCCACCATGTCAAAATTTTGTGTTTTTTTTTCTGGAATTTATTATTATTACCTGACAAGACTTTCTGACTTTTTTCCTGCTATTCAGACAGTTACAATTCCAAAAGCATGAAACTTTTGAATTTAAAATTTTTCTGCAAATTCCAATTTATACATAGGCTTCCAATCGGGTCAGATTTGACCCATGTTGCCTTTCACTGATTATTCAATATTTTGCTAGCTAAAACTGTACTAAAAATCATTATACTAATTATAATCATAATTATACTAAAAATTGACATAACATATATTCATTATATGTACATTATATGTACATCATATGTACATTATACGTACCTAACTATAGTACAGGGTCCTATTGGACTCATGTTGCCTTTTATTGGTTATTCAATATTTTGCTAGCTAAAATTATACTTGTTAGGAATGTGAGTCCCTGCAGGATTAGCAGGGCTAAGCAGAGTAGTTGTGCAGAGGATGAGAGGGCAGCAGCACAAAGTAAACACACAGCTGTTTATAGTCCAAGATAACTATATTGTTTGACAGGCAGAAGATAAGTCAAGTAACACAGTCCAAGGTCAAAGTAGTAGAACAGTCATATACATACATCCAGTTGCAGGGTTATTCCAATCTCAGTAATCCAGTTAAACAGTCCACAGATACAGTCCAGCCTTTCAGAGTATCAAACAGTAATAATACTCCTCCTCAGTAACCCACACTTTGCAATAATCTCATACACACTTAAATGTAGTGAAACACCAATCAGTTAGAGATATTGCAGTCATGTGACCAGTGACTCAGCACTTCCAATTCTGCTGAATCATGCTGTAAGAGCAGTTACAGATTGCATCAGCTAGATTGCATCAGCCTTCTGCAGTATTGCATCAGCCTTGAATCAACTTGCCTGCCAAACATGTTTCATTATTAGATTCAAACCCTAACAATACTAAAAATCATTATACTAATTATAATCATAATTATACCAAAACATGACACAACATTTATTCATTATATGTACATTATATGAACATTGTATGTATCCAACTATAGTACAGGGTCGCTTTTGGACTCATGTTGCCTTTTACTGGTTATTCAATATTTTGCTAGCTATACTAAATTTTGCTATACTAAAATCATTATACTAATTATAATCACAATTATACTAAAACATGACACAACATTTATTCATTATATGTTCATTATATGAACATTGTGTGTACCCAACTATAGTACAGGGTCACACGGGTCTAAATCGACCCATGCAATCTCTTAAGTGATAAAAATTGTACTAAAAATCATTATTTCACAATAAAAATAATTATACCAAAACTTGACACAACATTTATTCATTATATGTACATTATATGTACCTAACTATAGTACAGGGTCATACGGGTCAAAATTGACCCGTGCGGTCTTAGGTGATACTAATGGTATCCTGGTTTAAAAAGCATCAGGGCTGCCTAGTGCGCCTGCCCATAGCAAAAGCAACACTTCTGTGCTGTTCCTCCTGTGGCTGGGCTTCCGCTGGGCAGGGGAGAGAAGAGCAGTGGAGAAGAGGGAAGCAGCTCAGGGCTAGCCAGAAGGGATCAGGGAACAGAGAGGCTCAGGATGAAGAGAAGGAGAAAGTGGGGAGACACTTGGAAGGTGTCTTGGATTGCAGCCTCTTCTGAGTTCTGTTTGAATGCCTAACCATCTCCTAACTATGTCTACTCAGAAGTAAGCCCCATTGTGTTAAATGGGACTTACTTCCAGGACAGTGTCTTTAGGATTGCAGCCTAAGTATACTTCATAGGATCATGCGCATTGAAAGCATGTTTTGAATTCAATTCCAGTGTTTTGTCATCATTTTTACATCTAGTTAATCTTTTTATATGAATATTTTGGGGGTTGTAGAACCAATTGTCTGAGTTTCCATTATTTCCTATGGGAAAATCCACTTCATGTAAAGAATGTTTCACGTAACAAACATGCCTCTGGAACGAATTAAATTTGTTACATGAGGCGCCACTGTACTTGCATATATAAGTACCTTGCCATTTCTATGCCAAAGCCATGTACATTAAGCATATAGATGAATTAGATTTGCTGAAGGAGAATCAGGTTTCTCAAAAGGTATTTTTATAACAACCTAGGAACAGCCCATTTGCATTAGGTAAAATGCTCAGAAATCCTGCATCCTGATTCCAATTCTCTTTCTCTGATGCTATATCCTCGATACTCTCTGACTGGTGTCGTTCTCATTCCTTCCCATTTTGTTTTGTTTTTAACTTCTCACCTAGAATCTAAATAAACGGTTGACAGCACATGTATTTTCCTTTCTGAACCGCCTTCGCAATCTGATATGTCCTCTTCTGGAAGGGCAAAAGAACAGTTCTACCTCCTTTACCCAGGAACTCAACCCCACCATCCTGATTCTTCACATAAAGAGTGAACTCTCAGGGCTGCCCTTCTACTGGGATTTTCACTGCTCAGCAGCACCAGTTGAGATGGTAAGTTGTAAAAGAGGGAGAAGGGTGATCCTTTGGTGCATACAACTAGTTTTCTTTCTGTCCTATGAGGGAAAGGATAATTGTTATTTGGTTGAAAGAAGATAGGAAGCTCAGAAAAGGTGACCTGGAATGAGGAATGTTCTAGTTACAGGCCAGCCAAGATCCTAGATATTAGCTGAGATACGTATGTCTTCAGACTTCCTCTTCATGAGATTTATGTAAGTCCTGTATCAACCAGATGACAGGTGCACGGGACCTTCTCACTCTTAGTGTACTGTTGAAGGATTACATTAAGGCTGTGTACTTGCTCCAAGAACTGACTTTTGGCAGTTGATAGTCAAAGTGGAATATAGAAGCCAGTGCAATATGGGGTCATGGATATCCTGGATGTCTTAAAGCTTCTTGCAAACTGGGAAATTGCATTTTGTTTTTGTTTTTTAAATAAGAATGAAACAAAAAAGATGTTAATCTTTAATTAATATCTTTCTTTCTGACTGGTGGGGATTTTTTCCCCTGCTGTGGAGTGTCTCCTCTTGTGTTATATTGGTTTTGTTTGCCACTCAAGTGATAGATCTGGCAAAGGGAAATTGCTCAGATAGGCAGATAAATACTCTTATGTGTAGTTTTGGTTTATCAGTTATAGTGTCACCACACATGCACCAGAGGGCACTGTGTACCTAGCTAATGACTGGTTCATAAGCTTTTGGTAGCATTATATCAGTTGAGTTCTTTTGCTACCTGTGTGTGTGTGAGAAAGAGAGAGAGAGATGTACCCATTATGAAAACTGAAGTGTATCCACCTGTACAATATTACCTGAGATAAGCTGGCACTCTGGTCTCTTCCTTGTGTACTATCCTGATTTACCTCTCAGGTAGCATGGAGTCCTTGCACTTATTCTGGTGGACATGCCATGAAGGTATTTTACTAAAGCTAGTCATTGACCACTTTTATGCTGTGAAACACATCCGAACACAACTAGTCTGGATTGCACCTTTTCCCTCTAAAGGTGCTAGCCTACAGCTCCATAGTACCCCTTACTTTTAAGGCTATGTTGAAGTTCTTGTTGCAGAGCCCTCCACTGGCAGAGAACCAAAAGACAGCAAGTGCCTCTTCTAGTTTCAAGGCTAGCTTTGCTCCTTGAAATGTCCCAAGTTAGGAAGGCATGTGCAGAGATGCTTCTTTCCACCTGCTGCATGCCTTTTACAGATTCTTAGAGTGCCTGCTAATTGAAGGTGGTACAGTATATAAAGTGCTAATTGAAAGTGGTGCAGTATAGAAAGCGTGCAGCTTGAGTTCTGTTTGAATGCCTGCAGCAGCGGACACCAGCCCCTGTGCTGCTACTTGATCTTTGCTCTCTTTTCTCTGCACTGTTACAGGTGTCTCAGCATCTTGTACGGCCTCTGATGGCAATGAGCCTGGCATTGCAGTGTCAGGTGCGGGAATTGGCCTCTTTGCTGCTCCAGAAGGATGCAGAGATTGAAGACTACCAGGAAAGTGGGGCAACTCTTAGTCGAGGTGAGTAGGCTGCTGTTTGTGCTCATCTGGTAATCAAAGGCCTTGGAGGTCAGATTCCTAAGGATGGAAGAGCTGGACACTGACCAATAGCTCAAGTACTTGGGGCCTAGCCAAAGGGCTGTTTCCTTCTTTTGAATGTCTGGCTACAGTTCAGGAGTCTGGGGCCAATGCCAGCAAGTCAAGGAACTTGAATAGAGTTGGGCTGTTTCTTCCTCATGTGCAGAACCATTGGGAGTACTTATAGGAAATTAGGAGTAGTTCTCTTGTATATTTTCCTCTCCACAAAGTTACAACTAAGCTATCAGGTTAGCTCCCTGAGATATTTGCAATAGATTCCATTCATAGATGTTACTGCCTCGAGCAGTGGTTCTCAAACTGGGAGCCCTGGCTTCTATCCCCCTTAAGGGCAGGGGTTAGGGAAAATGCAGTGATGCAATCTCCAAGATCACTCCACTTTTGAGTGATGCAGAGTTTGTCTTATAACTCACAGAAGGCTACAGTAGGCTTCAGGAGTGTGGGGAGCCCCACATGATCCTCTGAAGGGCTTCCCCAACTGCAGAAATGCTCAAACTAACTATTGCAACCCACTTTCAGTTTTACGATTGGAAAAAAGAAGCCAACTGCTGTTTTCAGTGATGGTTCATAGAGGGGTATAGATATCCACCTTGAATTGAGTATAGCTCCATTGAGGGACATAGATATCCACCTTGAATTGAGTATAACTCCATTGTTACTTCTAACTTTCTTTGAAACTACCCAGAGTTTTGAGAGAGAGAAGATAGCCGAAGGTGGCTGGACATGCAGGGCTTG
Organism: Cryptoblepharus egeriae; assembly: GCA_030015325.1. NCBI lineage: Eukaryota > Metazoa > Chordata > Lepidosauria > Squamata > Scincidae > Cryptoblepharus > Cryptoblepharus egeriae. Next base: position 59,748,654 of record JAREYC010000001.1, on the reverse strand, counting down.
ATTCAAAGGTGCTTTAAAAGAACGCAGTCCTATGCAATTTTCCAGCTCTGGGGTAAGGCACAACTCTGAGGTAAAGGCACAAATATTGCCTTATCTTGAGGAGGTCTGCCCTGCAACTGCAGGATCCAGAGGCCCCACTAGCACTAATAAGGTGGTAATGGGAAGTTGGTTAGGATCAGTGGTAGGTTTCAGGGGGTTTTCACAGGTTCTATAGAACTCTTTGCTAGTGAGCGCCCGGTTCTAAGAACCGGTTTCTAATGGGACATTTAACCTGTTGTTCTATGGACAGAGAACCTGTTGTTAATTTAGATTATTAGGACATAGAACCTGTTGTTAATTTATTTGAATCCCACCACTGGTCAGGATGGTTCCACAAGGCTCATATATTGCAAGGATTACATCCCTTTAACAAATTTGTCTCCTTAGGTAATAAACCACCTTTATGGTTAGGTAGCTGGCTTATAATTCTAGCTACTTTTCCTAATGATTGTTGGGAAAACAGCTATATTTTCTACAAAGATCTGACTTAGTTCCTCCTTGAGCATATATGCACACCAAGCATTCTTGCAGTTGCTTAACTGCAGGTGCTGCTTTCCACTGGATATGTTAACATTATTAACAATGTGTGACATTTCATATTCCATTACTACATAGGGCTAAAAAGACAGAGTGGAGGAAGGTATTCCTGAGAGGCAAAGGTCAGAGGGGATCAGTATATTGTCCTTCTACACATGTGTGTCAGTTGTTACTCTGTAGACTACTGGCTTTTCAGTCCCATTCCTCAGCTGTAAGGTATAAAGTTCTGTTTAATATAGTAGCTTTTTAAATGTTGCTCCATTGATGTACACATTGGGTTATAACACTGGTTCCAAACTGTGGCCAATGAAACCTTGGATCCATGAAGTCTCAGAAAAAATAGCTTTCCATCACTTTCAGCAAGCATCCAGTACCAGCAAGCATTCCAGTTATCACCAGGCAAGCACTCCCTCATGTACCACAAAAAGGAAAGAGAATGGACTTGCCATATCTACAATGGGCACAGAAGTGTCAGTGCCACTGTGGGTGGTCCATTTTTCATCCTCTGGTAGTCTATGGGGAAGTACTCAGGAGGTGCTTCCACATGGACCAAAAGGAATGGACTCCCAGCAGCTGGCTATCCATGTGGTCAACAATGATCTCAGTTTGTATATCAGTGGTCCATGGTCTCCTAAATGTTGGGAACCACTGCTTTACAGTGAATAAAGGCAGGTCCCCAACTGAGAGACTCATAATTTCAGAACAGAAACAAGGAATAAAACAGAAGAAAGGGATGGGGAGTGGTGGTATGGTAAACAAGAAAAACTTGTTATGATGTCATATGCGTGTACTTAAAACTTAGATGCAGTAGGGTTGAGGAGATGGGAAGGCATTCATGTTGTGTTCTTTTTAATCCTTTTATTCTTTTTCACCACAACTTCTGTGAGGTTTCTGAAATTATAGGCTGAAATTTGAGATTTATTGATTATCTCAATAATCAATAGTCTATGTTGTCACTGGTAGTCTATGTTGGCACTGGATTTTGAACACTGATCCCTTGGGTATAGCTTCAACTCTGTATCCATCACTATGTATGTGTTGCATCTCACCGATGTATGTTGGACAGGGTTGCTTATAGGTTCAGTTATTGCAAGGTGTAACCCAGCTGACACACAAGCATTCATGGACTTGGCTTCTCACAGTGTAAAGTACCTTCTTTATATGTTCTTTTAAGCTTTGTATATTCTCGTGTGGAAATTGGACTGCTTATTTTGCCACAGAGAAGACAGTTATCTAGTACAGTTTGAATGAAGAATTTTAGGAGAAAGCTTGTGTGCCTGGCCAAATAGGAGTCTCACTCACCCCAATTTCTTTGGCACTTGGGCAGAAGGTCTGGTCTAGAGGGTTGAGCCGCTATAAATTGCCTGAAGATAAGATCTGAAGGTTGCGGTCTTGACAACACCGGAAGCCATGCACAGATAGACGTTGATACTGGACTATGGGAGTGTGTGTGAAAAGAAATGCAGTTGCAGTGGAGTCTGTCCAAAGGCATGAGTGAGCAAGTGAATGTGAGACTGGACATAAAAGGAAACATCTAAGAATGTAGGAGTTCTTGAAATAGAAAACCTTTCTTTGAATTGTGAAACCCTTCTAGGGTTAATAAGCCTGCCTATGTAAACCACCTTGAGAATAAAGTCAAAAGAGAAATCTTATGACCTGAAAGACAGTATATAAATACCTATGTTTGTTTGTCTGTTTTGGTTGCAGAGCGCCTCAAGACAGAACCTTTCAGGGAAGAAATCTTCCTGCAGACATTTGAGGCCAAGGTAGGAGAACTTCCTGCATTAATTCAGTTTGTTGTGTCAAAAATGGGCCTGTCCCATTGGATTGGACATATTGTAATACAACTAAGTAGTCATGATAGCTGGTACATAAGTACAATTCTATATCATAAATGACATGGATCCTATTTCTCTAGACCTTTACTTGTTAGTAAAATATGTGAGATGTGATTGTACGTACATTGATGAGCATGGCTGTGGTTGCACTGTGGATTTCCTTTTGGTTAGGTTAACAATAGGGAAGGTGTGGTTAATTTAGTGTAGGGTTGTGTAATGTCTCTCTGATGTCTTTCTGTACATGACTGTACTGTCATGTTTTGAGGAACCTAAGTAAATATACTATTGTAGTACCATGCCAAGTTAAGTTTCAGTTAAACATAATATTGTATGATAGTATCATGGAGGTTGGAGTAGTGTAGAATGTATGTTAGAACTCATTTAAGGCATATCTATCCTACAGCCATTTGATTTACTAGACATTATTCTGGCCCATCATCTGCCAATATTATTATGCTATTGCACAAGGACACATTTGGAGTACAGGTGGGACCTCGATATATAGTGATTTGGTATCCACTGATTTGACTTACCACTGATACTGACATCCACCCTACATGCCTTGTAACAAGGGGAAAAGGCACTAAAATGCAAATTCCCATCTCTGCGCTGTTAAATATTTATAATTTCATTCCATTCAATTCCATTATTCACCCCATCGAGTGTCTGGATGAGTATAGTGTCTATTCCAATGCTTTCTGGGGTGATAAAAGAAAAACAAGAAACCTGGAAGTGGGTCTTTAACACTATTTTTCCACTGATTTGGCATCCACTGATTTTTTTATCCACTAGGGGTTCCAGAATTGAACCTCAGTGGATAACAAGGCACTGCCCGTACTTTGTCCAATTCTGGTTGCCATATCTCAAAAAGAATGTAGTGGAACTAGAAAAGCTGTTAGAAGGAAAACAACTGGGTGGGGACATGATTGAGATATATAACATTGTAGGGATACATAAAATTGGGTGGATAGAGGGAAGTTATTTTCCATCTTGCACCACACTAAAACCAGGGAATAGCCACTAAAATTGACTGGCTGAAGAGTTAGAACAGACAAAAGTGAATATTTCTTTATGAGATTTTAATTTATCTGTGGAATATTTTGCCACAGAATGTGGGGTTAGCACCTGGCCTAGATGCTTTTAGGAAGAATTAGACAGCTTTTTAAAGGAAAAGTCCATCATAGGTTGTATGAGGGCTGCATGAAACCTCTGGATTTTAGAGGTAGTCTACTACTGGATTCCAGAGGCCAGGGAGTAGCAACAGACTACAGGTATCTTGTTGCCTGTATGCTCCCAGTGCTATATGCTGGGTCACTGTGAAACAGGTCTTGTTTGGTTTGACCCAGCAAGGTTCTTCATATGTTTTTTCTGTCCTCCTTTCCTGAGAATCCTGGTAACTGTAGTTTTATGAGGGGATTAGAGCTCAGTATCAGGATTCTCAACAATTTCATTAAGCTTTAGGGGGGTCAGATACCATGATTTTTCTTACTTGTGGTTTTTGGTATCTGCAGAGGGTCTGAAAATGGATCCCCCGCAGATACTAAGGCTCACCTGTATTCTTATTAGAAAGACCGGAAAACATTACCATGAAACTTAAAGCAGTTTTAGCACAAATACCAAGAACCTGAGCAGGACTGGGACATAATTGAGTGGTTCATTAAAAATATACAACATTCCTTCACCTGTACTAGATGTTGCTCTTGTCTAGTGGTCTTCAGCCTTATTCATTCCTGTTAGGCACTATTACCTCACAATTGAGGCTTTGCAACACCTCTGCGGTCCCAACCTCAAGACTTATTGGTATAAAATAAATCTAAGTTTGTAACATAGATTTGCCCATAATCTTTCAGGTTGTTGCTCTTGATAAGAGGTTTATTACTATTATGGAATAGTAATCACTGGATAGTAGGTAATGGTAATCACATATTAGGTTTTAGGGTCCTAGGATAGATGCAGTGTGTGGGAGAAAGGAATAAAAATCACCCTTTCTCTGAGTTCATTTAGCCTGAATATTTACTGTTCTAAACATAACTACAGTGCTAGTGTGCTGAGGGGTCATAATGATCTTGGAATGTGGTATCTAATCTGTCGTTATCCCTTGGTAGATTATGGTAGGTGGGAGGAAGACTGATAGCTTTGAGAAAAATAGCACCAGAGTAGGAGATCTTAATGTCTAAGAAGTACAGCTGTAGATCACTACTTGCCTTATTGTCAAATTTAGGGTACTGAGAATATCTTTTGGTTGCATGGAAGAGCAAACCTAAAGGTGTGAGTAGGGGCAATACAGTGTTCATGTCTGCTTAGCTTGTTCTGTAAATGCTGAATGATCTCTGTTATAATGAGTTAATGTTTTAGTACTGGAATGAGAGCCCATTTGTTTCTGGCTGATGCTCTGAGCCAGGCTTGGCTGATTTGTAACTGGAAAGTGTGTGTTGTCATTTGTCTGGGAAGAGTGAGCTTCCTATAGTGTACGTGGGTAGGGAACCACGTTAGTATGGAAGTTATGTTCTTTAAACTGCAGCTTAGAAACAAACTCTGTGTACTCTGACAAGTCATGGATTCTGTGGGTGGAGATGCTGTATGTACTTCAGGGAGATGGCATATGAACTTTTTTGGGTGGAGCTGTGCTTCCCCTGAGGATTCACCTAGTCTGGCATTGATACTGGATGCCTCAGTGGCATGGAGTCTCTTTCTACAGCTGCAACATGGCCTGGTTAGGCTGGCACAAGTCCCAGCAAAGTCCCATGCTGGTCTGGGGGTACCTGCACCACTCCTGAGTGGTTTAGATGCGCTGGCGTCCTCACCCAATTGCGGAAATGGGTAAATGGGTGAGTTGTGCTGTCCTAAATTGGTTAGGATTGCACCCTTTGAGTAGGAGAGGAGTTGCAGTAAGCCAGTGCATTTATTGTGTTACCATGAAACTGGTGCATAGGAGTGGCATGGCAGTTTGGGATAGCCAGGTGTTGTGATGAAATGAAGAGGTTTCTGATCATAGAAAGAAACATGGAGAAAGTTGGTCTAAAGAAGTGGAATGTATGAACATGAATGCAGTTTCCATTTTATGAAATGATATTGAAATGAAAGGAGGAGCACCTGTTTTATCTGGACCCAGTGAGAGATCAGGGAGGCTATATGGAGGTTAGTACTTATGGAAGTAAGTCAATGAGGTCAAGTCAATAAGACAACTTTTTGATGGAAGGTGATTAAACTCTACTCATCTATTTTTTTAAAGGAAAAATAAATTTCTTTAGTGTAACATGCTGTCTAAAGCCTCTGCGGAATAGCTGTGTAGGTCTACTAGGTGTCAATCATGGAAGCTACTGTTATCTGCTCTACTCTGACATCTTGCTTTGCAAGGGTTTCCTGTGCAGTCTCCAGTGGACACATGCCTGGTCCAAAGAGAACTACTGAGCAGGAAGATTAGCCTGAACTTTGCTGCATATGTGTTAGGCATTCGGTTGCACGGAACATATGTACAATTTATTCAAATATAGCCTCTCCTCGAGGAATTTCCCCAGAATATTTTTATGCACCCTAGTCTTGACTTTTGTGCTACACTTCTGTCCGTCTCTGCACAGTTTGCGCTAGCAAACAGGACGCAGAGGGTTCATGGGTTGACCTGGGTTGGACCAGAAGGATATGCCATCAAAATAAGCAATGCTAAAGAGGAAGACAAACAAACAGGCGGCTCCTGAGTATGTCCGTCACTGCAGTGGCTGGCCAGGGTAAGTGAGCGGCAGAGTAAGGAGCATGGCCATCTGTGAGCGAACACCCTTCTGCTGACGTCTGTAAGCACTGGGTCAAAGCTGCTGTTGGTACAGCTGCTTTGTGACTTTGGGTTGACAGGATAGTATGTAGGTGTCTCTAGAGAATTAGATGGGAGTTGAGAATTAAATCTTTTGAGAATTAAACAGGGTTATGGAGCAGGGACTGGGAGCTGAGCTTGTGTGGTTTGTTGTTGAGTAGGGTTGCTTTGATCCTGCCATGTGTGTTATAGGGCCTAGGAATAGAAGATGAAAACAATCTGTTTATCAGGTGCTATTGGGTTTGCATTGTGTTCTACACCATACTTAAAGTGTTTGAATGGTCATTCCCTTACCCAAGGGTACTATGGAAATGTTGCTTTTGCAAGGAGCCTAAGGATCTCTACCAGAATTCTTGGAACCATCACTGAAGGATAACTACCAGGATTCTATGGAGGGGAGGGGAAGTCCCCTGATAAGAAATAACTTGATTTATGACATTGCTATGCCACAATTTCAGGTACAGTGGCAGAAATTGTAACAAAAAGGTGTGACATTTCTCCTCAGATGCATCCATATAACATGGGATAGTTTTGTTTGTTTTCTTTTGGAGGGTGAGTGTAGGGCAGCAGGGTGAGGGATGGCTCCCTTTGTTTTGGGGTTCCATTATACAGGTTGAAGTGGAAAAGCTGCAGAGCCTGGGTGGGATGGTTTTGGAAAGAGCTCTACTCCTAGATCTGGCAGTTCTCAGTGCAGCCTAGCCTCACTTAGCACCTGCCTACTCTCTGGCCAGCTTTTTATTAGTCCTAAGAATACTCTCCTTGAGAGAAGCGGCTATTGTTTGGCAAGCAGCCGTGAATCCTTCTTGTGCCTTACAGACTGCCATGGCAATAGCCCTCAATTCCTTGCCAATTCCGTATGCAGAGGGAGGGAGAGGAAGCTCCTGCTCCTGTCACCTCCTTCCTTCAGGGGAATGTTTTTCATTAGCGAAAGGTGGATTGTGGTTTGCAGCTGGGAGAAGGATGGGAGCTATGTTTTCTGGAAAAATAAGGCAATTTCCAGGGCATAGGGGGGCACCACCTGCAACAGTTGGCAAGCAAAGGACTTGCCTCATTTCTCCCTGCCTCTTCCCTTATTGATTAGCTGGAAGATTGGGGTGAAGCAAAGAGAAGTTAGATTTTTTAATCTCAATTTTTCCTCTCTCCCTTTTAAAATATATTGGGAACCATTGCTTGGAAACAAACATTGTGGTTACCTAAGGACTCATAACATATTTTCTATTGGTATAGAAGGGATTGTAGTGTATTGTGTAGGGATTGTGGTATATTGGTGGTTTGTAGTATGGTGGCTTTCCCTGCTAGCAATAGATGGCTTAATATTCTCTGAGTTGTAGTGTTACATAACCTGTGAACTCTCAGTCCGTTCAGGGGGCCCTCTTAAATGGACAGTAGGCAAGCTCTTAATGGGTTGATTTCATTGCAAAGCCATTTTGAACTGACCTGTAAAGAAGTTGAACCTATTCATTTCTTGCCCCATGTTAGGCTTCTCAGAGTGACAGAGTTCTTGCTATGGTGCTGTTGTATCAAGTTTTGGTTCTTTCGCACTGCCCTTCATTGTCCAGTTCCATCATGGAGAATCCTAATTGCAGGCTGTTGTGGAAGTTGAAAAACAGGATAGCCTACTTCTTCCAAATTCTTGCTTCTTCACCTTTGTGTCCAAGAGCCAAAAGCTATGTTATATATACCCTTACCCTTGGGTAAGAAATAGCACTTACCCAAGGGTACTATGTGAGAGAGCATTGGAATATAGTCTTCCACCTGGTGTCTGAAATGGTACAGTCCATGAATAACAGTATGGCATGCTATTCTGTACCTATGAATTGGTTCTTATTCTCAAGACTGTGTATTTCTTTCATGTTTCCATACTAGCACACAATCTATCAGATGCATAATAAATGCTGAAATTCTTAAGCTGGTCAATTACATAGTTACATAGGTTTGTAGATCTCGAGGTCCTGCAGTATGGCCATGAAGGCTTGAAAGAGTGAAGGCAATGGTCTGTGAAATCTCAAATGGGATACCTGGCTGCAATTGGGAGGAGGGAATGTAGCATTAGGACTATCTTACCCTCTTATAACTAGCAAAGAATCATTGCTTTGATAATTTTAATGACAACATAATTAACATAGGACGCATAATTCAGTTTTTCTTTGTGTACTGCTTGTATGTTCTTACATATGCCAGTGTGGCATCTGAAATGGATCTCAGGCTAAAATTCTATATGCACTTTCCTGGAAGTAAATCCTACTGAACACACTGGGTTGTAATTCTGAGGACATATGTATAGGATTGCTCTGTCTGCAGTGTAAATACATTTTAGTGTTTGGTGCCCACGGGTACACTGAGAGGGATCATTAGGTGCAAGTGATACAGTTGGGGAAATGCTACTGTCAGCTGTGCCACCCGTGTCAACTCATATCAGCTTCCCTGTTCAGAGCCATGCTGGGGGCCTTCAGGGAAAACTGGGAAGCAACATTTTAAAGCCTTCAAAAAACTTTCCAAGGCTTCTGCAGATGCTTAAAATCATGTTTAGATTTTCTCCTAAAAACTGAAAGTGACATTTTGAAGCCTTAGAAGCTCTTCCAAGGTCAAAGAGGCTGTGATTTGCCTCTCTGGCCCAATCAGATGGAACCTCTGGTTGCATCCATTGGTCTGGCTAGACAGCATTTACAGTAACAGTCTGGGGATAGCAAAAGCTCTAGCAAAAAACACACCAAATGCAGTTTGCATGAAGTTTAAAAGAATACCTATCTACCATCTACCTATCTACTTTGTTTTTGATAGTTGAGATATAGTATAATGAATCACTAGTCTCCAAACTGTACAAAACCTCTGGAGCTCAGTGTTTGTTTGACAGTTTGACAGCCCAGTCCTATGTCTATGGGCTGACAGGCCTGGTGAACTAGCATTCTGCCAGCACTACTTGCCTTACGACAGTCATAAAAGTGGTTCTTGCAGTGCCAGCATCAGAGGAGCCTCTTGGTCCTTCTATGGAGGTAAGATAAGACAGGGTATCGAGAGATGAAATGGAGTATGGGAAGGGCAGAATAAGTCTACAAGGGGGAGAATGAAATGGGGTGGCAATAGTGGCAGGGAAATATGGGCTGGAAAGAGGGTAGGTTTGATGGTAATATTGGCAGCCTTCCAAAACCCAATCTACTATACTGTTCAATGCAGAATTGGACTCTGGGAAAGGAAAGGAATATTCCCTTGTACAGAGTTGGACCCAGCCTGGCCCAACAACTGGTTCCCTGGAAGTGGGAGGAGCCAGGCCGGGTCAGGGGGCAGGGGCGAGGTCAGGGGCCGGGCTGGGGAGAATTTAAAGGGGAATTAAAAAAAATCTAAAAATTAAAAAAAATATTTAAAAAAAATCTAAGTTTTTGTTAGTGCCCCCCAGCAACCTTAACCACACTTTCCTAGGAGTAAGTCCCATTGACTGTCATGGAACTTACTTTAGAGTAGTCATGCATAGGATTGGGCTTTCAGGCTGCAGTCCCAGCCACACTTTCCTGGGAGTAAGTCCCATTGACTGTCATGGCACTTACTTCAGAGTAGTCATGCTAGGAAGGATGCTCTCAGGCTGCAGTGCCAGTCACACTTTCCTGGCAGTAAGTCCCATTGACTGTCATGGCACTTACTTCAGAGTAGTCATGCTAGGAAGGATGCTCTCAGGCTGCAGTGCCAGCCGCACTTTCCTGGGACTGGCAGCCAGTCCCACTGGCCGCTGGAACGGCAGTTAAAGAGGGCACCCGGCCGGGCACTTCTAAATTTGTTGCTCCAGGCGGCAGCCCTGCGAGGCGCCCCGGAAGCCCCAGCGGCTGGGGAAAAGACGCTCCAGTGCTGGGACTTGTGGGGCGCCTCGGCGGGCTGCCACTTGGAGCAGCAAATTTAAAAGTGCCTGGCCAGGTGCCCTCTTTAACTGCCGCTCTAGTGGCCGAACGCAAACCAGTCTGCCCGGTTATTGCGCCCCCCCCCCCCCCCAGTCCCCAAGAACCGGACTGAACTGGCCTGGGCCCACCTGTGCCCTTGTAGACCTATGCAGGAATAACTGTTTTGGCTCTGCTGTACCAGTGGAGGATATATGGGAGGATATAGGATTGGACTCTTATTCGTGATCTAGGCAAGGGGTTGGACAAGATGACCTACTAGGTCCCTTCCAACTCTAGGATTCTATGATTCTGTGTCCACTGCTTTCACCAAAAATAATTCTGTCTGGGTATGTGCAGTTAGTGCCTTCCAGTGTTTTGTAAATGCCAGATTTGCTGTTAAGAGCAAGTATAAATAAACAAATTAAGATTAATTGGTAGAGTTTAAAAAACATAATTCAATAAACAGGGTGTAAGTTCAGGTGTTAATTGCAGCAGAAATATTTCATTCTGAATATATACCACTGTAACTTAGTATCTTCCATCTCTATTACAAAGTTACCAGAGGTGAAACAAGTAGCCTTTATCGATACAGTAGCAGTGTAGAATTTGAATCATTTTTATTTTAAGCACAAAGCCCTGTTTATATGCTTTCCAGAGATGAAAGAGTCTACAGCTGGTCCTAGATATAGACAACTAATAAGGCAACCTCTGTGTAAGTGGGAGAGCATGGAAAAGTGCAAGTGTACATGTGAGCGTGAAGCCCGGCTCCAGAGCTGGTGTGTAACTGAGAAGACAGGCAATCTTGTCAATACAGACTACTGACAATGTTGTGCAAGCACAGTTATGATCTGCAGTAGTGACTCAGTACAGGGTGACCCAACTGGCTCATTAGGGGGCTATATGTATGTTCCTGTCCCCATTTGGTGTACATTTAAGCTTCTCCTGCCCATCTGTTTGCCATTGAGGCATCTGTCAGAGAGTGAGCCACTGTATTTATTTATTGATTTAGCCATAATCAGGTGAGGGAGGAGTTGGCTTCATGCAGGAACCACAAGCCATTTATCCTGGCTTGTGAGTCAGCTGGGCTGCACGCTGCTGGAACCAGTCTGGGCACAGCAGCCCCTGAAATAGAGGTCAGACCGCAGGCTGAGAACAAACCCAAAGGCAGGAGCAGTAGAACCTTCCTTGCCTGTGGTTGTGGGTTATGCTTCTTCCAAAGCCAGGTTCTTTTCTATGGGGTCCTTTCTTGAAATGTGGGGTGAGTCACTGTTCAGAGCATCTGAATGGGGCACTTTGCTTGTGTTCCTCGCAGGGTTGAGGATGTGGGGACTGGCTACTCATGAGTTGGGTTAGTGGCTATTGCCCATTCATGTCGCAGTTGCATCATTTAGTGTTTCAAGCCTTCTGGCTGTACCCCGCTGTTACTGCTGCCGGAAAGTGATGTGCCTCATTGCCTTTCTTTCCAAGATATACCATGAATAGAATACAATTCTCCTACTCTTAAAGGCACAATTGTTCCTGCTTGGGTAAGGTTAGAGAAGATGAACTCTTAATCTCTTTCCTTTTTTCTTGTCACCAGAAGATTCTAGTTTTTGGATGGTGTTTTTTGATGTTTTTTGGATGGAGATGAAGATATCTTCATCTTGTTTTTTGGGGGAGGGGACAGTATCATGGATCAGAACACAGGCCTGTACATATGCATGCACACACAGCAGGCTGATTTATCTGGGCTGAGCTAGCTATTATGGTGCAGTACAGAAATATATTGCAGGGAAGGAGGTTATACTGGAGCTACTGGCAAGGGAATAGACTTCCCTTCTTCCTTCTTCAAGCATCCTTCTTCAAGATCATCATTCTCTAAGTGCAGAATGTTTTGTGTTATCTGCAAGTTGAAGGGTGGACTGTGTTTCTAACCCTTGGTCTTGCAGGGAGAAGTGTGAAAATAAGTTCCTATCTTTTGGAAGTCTCAGAAATAAACAGTGCAATCCTGTTCAATTACAGTTCACTGAGTTCAATAGGGCTTACTCCCAGGAAAGTGCTCTTAGGATTGCAGCGAAAGTCTTTACCTCCTAAGTCCCTTATTAAGGTTTGATTCATCCCTCACTTTTTTGGCCTTGCCAAGGTGATCCAATTTGGTTGAAAACCAATATATTAAAATTAGATGTAGAATTTACGTATGGGCAGAGTGCATCCAGATCTTCCTTGGGTGACTGGGATATCAAATGGATGTAACTGATCAGAACCATGGGATAACAGGTCATGCAACATTTGGTGTTGGTTTTTTACCAGTCTCTCGGTCTGTAGTCACTCACTGCCCTCACCCCCTAAGCTTATAATGATGCTGCTTGTGGTATTTATCTTAATGTAATGTTCAGCTTTGAATCCATGAAACAGGAAAACCAGTAAGGGAAACTTGGGGCAGGAAGCTGGTTACAGGCTGGGGGGTGTTGGATAAACTTGGCTGGGAAAGAGCTATTCCCGTAGTGTAAAAACTTAGCAAAGATGACTCCAATAGCTGCAGGCTTGTTTATCTAATGTCTGTCCTAGGTAAAAACTGATATAGGACCAAGAAATCATTTTGTAGAAACAAGTTTCACATTCCTATAATTTTATCATATACTGACAGGCATATCTGATGAAGATACTGTAATCACCCTGATTTATAGGACTTATTTGTCCACATCTGCTATCATAAGTGAACTTGGTAATATGTTAATTTTCAGAACTCTGTTGTGAAATTGGACAAAAGTATGAGAACCAAAGGTGGTGATGAGACCATTATTAAGAGATGGTCTTAACATCAGAAGCAAAATATACCCTATGTTTTTGTTTTTTTAAAAAAGTAGTTTCATTTGAGAGGAAGCAATCTGGACAGAGATTTTGGCACATGAGAAGTTGAAACTTTTCTTGTGTGCTCCTTCCTGTTGAAAACCTCACCTGAAGTGACCATTTAACCCCAAAGTGGCTATTGGCTGCAATTACCTCAGAGGAGGGATTTTTTGGAGGGAACCAGCACAGCAGGAAAGTTCTCACTCCCTTTTTGTCATGGTCCCAATCCAGTTTGCTGTGCTTCTCCTATTTCAAAAAAGAACGACTTTTGTAATAGGCCAGTCTGTTGATGATAGACATGAGTTAAAGTGTAGTTTGGCCTTGAACTAATGCCAGGTTAGAATTGCACCTGGACTTTTTGCCAATAGGCTTGATATCATGCCTATCAGAAATCCAGCAGTGTTGTGCTCCTATTCTGCTTTTCTGACATTGCCTTCCTTCTTTTCACCCCATTCAGCCATAATATGAGTGGGGATTTCTTTGCTAGTAGTAGGTGAAAGAGATACAAGAAATATCTCTTGTCTACTGACAAGAGAAATATCCTGTCTACTGACCAAGCACCATCTAGTTGCAGGTGGGCATATCAAGCCTAAGAACTTCGTATTCTTCTCAGTACATGTACTTTTTAGTTGGAAGAGAAAGAGCATTTTGTGTGTTTCTCTGCTTATACCTTTCTTTTTCCATATGTAATGTGCAAGAACTGGCCAAAGAGCTGCTTCCATGATGGTGTTGCCTGTGCTACTGTGTGACTTCTTTTTCCTCAGAAATCTCTATCAAAGCTACCCGAGCAAGACAAGTCAGTCTGTTTGTGCATGTGTGTACAATGCATGATTTATGTACAGCCTGCAGCTATTTATTTAGAGGGAGACAGACCTACACGCATGTGTATCTGTAGCATTTATATAGTTTTATTGCTGTGATGTGCGGATGTAAATATGGTCAAGGGGTGGGTGCTGTAGTTAGCCTAACACCTTCATATCAAAGGTGTTGTGGCTGACCAAACCACCACTGGAGACAATTTGGCCTTCCATTCCCTCAGAACTTCTCTGGGGGATGAGAACATGTCTCCTTTCCTTACTGGCCCATGGATACTGACTAACCTGTGCCTACTTTTGGACAGGAAAGGTATTGTAGGACATTCCTTATTCTCCTCAGACAAATTGCCTGACATTTGGTGAAGCAACAGAAGCCTCTTGTGTGTCCAGCAAGCCAACATTGCTTATAGATTCTTCAGTGATGTAGACCCGCCTGCCCTTCTCTCTTGCCTCCTGAAGAAGGTGACCAGTGCATTACTGAGGATCCTGAGTCCTACCTGCATTTTATGGCAAATGTCTGTGTCTGTAGTTGTTTTGAAGAAATGGGGGAAATACAAGTCTGATTCTTCAGATGTTTATATTTGCTCAGATGCATATCCTCTGGCTGTTTGGAAGATGGGTCTGGAGAGGGCAGAAAGAGAACTTTCAACAAAAGTTCAAAACTTTCAAAACTTTCAACAAAAGCTGGGAGAGGCATGAATGAGTAGCTTTTCCACCTTAGGGCAGAAGTTCCCAAAGTGTGTGCTGTGATTTCCTAGGTACCATATTGCATTCATAGGGTGCCTCATGGAAGTCGGACTTCCTCTTTCATCGTGGCTGGAATTTCCACTGTTACCAAGTCTGAAGAAACACGGCAAGCACGCTGCAGGATCCCTCAGACCCTGGCAGGCCCCTGCAACATCTGAAAATAGTCCTCCATCCCCACATAGGGGTGCAATGCTGGGAATTGCATCACTAACAAAATTCCTTCTCACAAAGACTTAGGGAGAGAGTTGAGCTCTCTACAAGTTTGAGAACCACTGTGTTAGGATATTTCTGCATAGGAAGCTTCCAGGGCTCACAGCTGATACATTAATGTACAACCACAGGCGTGGCAGCAGCTGCTGGGAAACAGAGATCCAGATGTAATATGATTTACTTTACCAATTTCTTAAATCACATATGTCAACCTTGACACCTGTTTACAATCTAGAAGTAGCTGTCCAAACAAGAATGGGATCAGACCAGGCTGTGCAAAGATGCTTGTTTGCTTGTGAGGCTGTGGTGCAATGAATGAGCACACTCATGTTCTTTGGAGCGTTGGCAGGGACTGCCAACACAGAGGTCAGCAAAGTGTGGCTCTAGAGCCACATGTTGCTCTTTGGCCCCTTGAGTGTGGTTCTTCCATTGGAGGAGGAGACCAGTTCAGGCTGCCCTTCCAACCACACTTTCCTGGAGGTATTTTTGTTATCAGTTTAAGACGTAATTATTTTGTGTTTCCTTACACTTTCCTGGGAGTAAGCCCAGGCTGTAATGGGACTTACTTGTAAGGTAGATCTGCCCAAGAGGGAGTCAGGCAACCAGGAAGGACTAATCCTTTTCTTAAAGGGACCCTGCTCTTTGGGGGGACGGGGGACTGGAGAGGCTTCTTAGCCTAGCATTGGAGGACACAGGCACGACTGTGGAACTCCCTGCCACTGGAGGAGGAGAACAGCTCAGGCTGTCCTCCCAGCCATACTTTCTTGGGAGTATTTTTGTTATCAATTTAAGAATTGTAATTATTTTGTGTTGGTGGCTTTATTATTATAAAATGAAACATTTGTTTAGATGCCCTGTTTGACATGGCCAGTTTAGGAGTACCCTAATTAAGTTAATAATAATGTACCTACCTATATAGTATAAGTTTTAAAAATTTGGCTCTCAAAAGAAATTTCAATCATTGTACTGTTGATATTTGGCTCCATTGATGAATGAGTTTGCTTACCACTGCCATAGCAGAAACATCCTTAGGAGCGTGAACATCGTCTAGTCTCATTGCCAATTTCAGCTTCTAATGCTGTAAATAACTGTGGCTAGCTGACTGTGTATACTTATCTAAGTTGTGTCAAACCGGCAATAAACTCGTTATGTATGTATAATTGCAATTGCATTGTTAGTCTGCAGCCAGTTGAACATGTCTAGATACCAGGAACAAGTGATTTTCTGGGACAACCTGACTTGTTTGGACTAGAATATCCGAACAATTCAGTGACTTTTCCAGAGGTAGGATTCCATCTTGCTTTGTAACAAGAAACATCCATGACAACTGTCAAACTGTTGATTATCATTTGGTAATCCTGTGTATTAGCTGAAGTAATACTGTCTAATAAAGCGAACTGGTGGTTTATAGAGAACTTTTATTTCACATTTGATGTGTATTTGTTCCATGAAGTACTCCTTGGTAGCTCTTGTTCCTTTTTCTGAAATAATAAAAAAATATTTCTGCCATCATTATAAGTTTTTGAGGATCTTGTATGAGATCCTTATATAAAAAGCCCATTCACACATTACATGGCAGCTAGTTTGACTTTGACATCATCGGTCAATTCCATGGATAATTTCCAGCCAGTCTCTGGTGATTATACCTGTACAGGTACAATGGTGTGTACCTAAAAATGTAATAATGTATGAAACAGGTGTTTTGGCACATTCACATATTACATTTTTAAGGTGTACACCTACAATATTATATGTAAAAGGCCCTCAAATTGATAGGTTTGTACATTACATGGAATTTTGGGGAGGAATTGTGGCAGTGTGAAAATTATCTAATTTTTTGTGTTTCTCAACTGTTTGTCTCTGTGGCTTCAGTATTCTTGTAACAGCAAGAATTTTGCTCAACAACTTGAAGTTCATTTGCAGTAAATGTCAAATTTCAGCTAGTAAAACTTGTCATGTTTATTCTATGATTAGAACTGTCATTTTGACATCATTCACTCTAAAAAGTCAGCCCTTCTAAAATTAGGAAATCAGCTTCCTTTAGAAATCATGAATGCTTACTAGCAGCACAATATGCTTATTTATAATTCTTTATAATGGTTGTGGTTTTTGATAACCTTAGAACATATATATTACATTTTCAGCTGGTGCTTGCTATTGCAGTTGTTGGAAACTAAATAGGAAAGGTTTTCTTCTGAGGGTGCTGGATACTTTGAGATTATATACCATCTACTTCACCAATCTAGGCTGAGCAATTAGAAATGTGGGCTCTCTTCCTTATTCCTGATGTTTTCTTGTAATTCCTGACAACTAATTGTAGGATCATGGTGTACTCCTTAAAGGGCTGCCTTCTGAAGTTGGATGAGATTGGGGATGTTGGAGATTCAGGACTTGTTGAGTCAGAATTCTGAGTCTTCTATGTACTTTCTGGGACAAGGGAGTGCTCATTGGGAAGAGAACTCTTCCAAATTCCCACCCCAGACAGGAGGATATTGGGAAAGCATTAGCCACAGACCCCATCCCTCAGTGGCTTACCTCTCAGCCCCTTTGGCCGGATGAAATGACCATTCTTCTGCCAATGTGCATGTGCCCAGACTGTCCCATTCTGTGACTGTACACCACACATGGCTAAATATATATTCACGTGTGGAGAGTTCAGAGGGTCTATGAGATGCTCTGTCTATAGCCCCTTTTCATGGCTGGTGCTAATGAGATTCGTGTTGCTCCCAGGCTGATGTTTTGTGGGACGAGGGGCCTTTTCAACTGGATGGGCTTTGGCATAGTCATGGCAAATATTTACCAAAAAAGGGACATACCATATAAATTTAGAGTCCTGAAAATAGAGATTGAGTGAGAGAGAAAGAGAGACCAAGCCAGAAAATACAGCCTAGTCTGTTCAAGTAAAAATGGAGAGATAAAATGAGCAAAACCTCGGCAGTAAAAACAGCATCTTGGTAAATAGACTATTAAAAACCCCGCTGACCTGCTTTATGGCTTTCTTGGCTGCCATTCAGCAGGCACCGGGGGAAGGTAGCAGGAGCCGGCGGACGGGTGCTCCACTCCCCCCTGGAGTAGGGCGTTAAATTTAGCCACATAATGACGGCCCTGAGGAAGCAGCCTCTTGTCGGCCACGCAGTAATTACTGCTTCCCTTATGCATTTTATTTTTCTTATTACGTTGCCTTCTCTCCCCAAATGGTGCAATAGTTGCCCAAGGGCCAGTTTCTGCTATGGGCCTCCATACCATATCTTCAGTGAGTGCCTCTCACAGCTTCAGGGAGAGCCTGAGTAAAACGGGCAGTGCAGGGGTGCTGGGGGAATAAATTTTGAGGCAGTTTTGAGGTACATTAGTTGTATTTCTCTAAGAGAGCTGAGGGTCACAATGCTGAATGAGATATTATAGCATAGGCTGCCTACTTTTGCCTACCATGCCACGTAATAACCTAGTTTCAGTATAAGTTTCAGCACATGAAATTTGGGGTCCAGCAAGTCTCCAGTAGCCCAGTCCAGATAGATCTGTTACAAAATAAGACCAATTTTAAATAAATGGTTTAAAGTTTCCCATTTTGAAATTTGTGTATTTTCTGAGCATATGTGCTCACTATTTGGTTGCTGCTGTAATTGAAGCACATTTGTTAGTGGTAAATAGGGTCTTTATGCTACTCATGATCATATTTCAAAACCTTTGATCTTGCAGCCAAGTTGTCTTTTGCACTACAGAATTATATCTGCTTATAGACAAGGGGCTACTTGTGAACTTAATGGATTTCTTTGAACTGCATTAAACAAGATCACTTATAAAAAGCAAAGACTGCAATCTTAGGCACATTTGCCTGGGACTAAGTTCTGTGGTAGTTGTACAGCCAGAGCTGTGGTACTGCACTTATTAACTAGAATCTATTCCCAGCCCATTCTGTGCTGAAACTGGCTTTAAACTGAGACAGATAGTTGCTGCTATCTCCTAAGGCCAGGGAAACCATACTCAGGGCACCAATCCTAACCAACTTTCCAGCACTAGTAATAAGAACAGTGTAGCTCCAAAGGTAAGGGAACAAACATTCCCTTCCGTGACTGCCCCCCATTGCAGATTGCAACACAAGCTCCACTGGCACAGTTTAGGATTGTAAACTGGTTAGGCTTGGTTAGGATTGTATCTTGATACTGCCTTGGGGAAATCTCCCTCTCCAAAGTATAGAGGGTTTCACAGTCCCTGGTGTTGCCTTAAAAACCAGGCAGAAGTGAAGGCTAGTGTCTAGAAAAATATGGCAGACCTGCTTCATCCTGTGTGACCTGAAACATTACAGTAAAAATACAAACCAGTTTTTTTAAAGACTGTAAAAGGTATCAAAAGAATGGATGGAAAAATGTGATGGTAAAAAGCAAAGCCTGGGTGATCTAACATAAGAGGAGTAGGCAACTGCAAAGGATATTAAAATTCAAGTTGAACATAAATGAGAAACACTACCGTATATACTCGAGTATAAGCCGACCCGAGTATAAGCCGAGGCACCTAATTTTACCACAAAAAACTGGGAAAACTTATTGACTTGAGTATAAGCCTAGGGTGGGAAATGCAGCAGGTACTGGTACAGGTCCTGTTCATTGTAGCCTTCTTGGAACTCATAGGCTGCAATCCTAAGCACACTTTCCTGGGAGTAAGCCTCATTGAACTTAGTAGGGCTTACTTCAGAGTAGACAGGCATAGGACAGGGTGATCAGATGCCAAACCCAAAATTCCTGAACCCCAAGGCCAAATTTGCTACCTGCTTAAAAAAATTGCCAAAAAATGTATTTTTTTCTTTTTATAGTTTTTGTTTTTTGGTTTTTTGGCCATAACTTTTGATAGGAATGAGATATCTCAAAACTGATTTTTGCATTGGATTCTGCTCTTCAATACAAATCGAACGGTATATAACATGATAGGGTTTGATCCTGCCATTTTTTAGTTCACCCGAGTATAAGCCGAGGGGCTTTTTGGGCCCATTTTTTTGGCCCCAAAAACTCTGCTTATACTTGCGTATATACAGTAATTTCTTTGAGTGTTTTCCCTACTCTTCATATACTTAAGCACTTACACATAGCAGGCAACTTCCATTTAAAGATTAGATGCTCCAAATGTTGGACCAGGGCAAATATGGAAAAGGATGCACAATCTTGTTTCTTTTTATAATCTGTGGGCATTTGTATGGCTTTACCTGGAAGACTGAATAATGGGGAATGGGGTTACCTGAATTATTGACTTTCTAAAATGGGGGAATCAGCTATGGGTGCAATCCAGAGTAACTACGGGGAGTCCTTATTCTGGTGTAAGAACAATTTACTCTGAATTGCAATATGAATTTCCCTTAGGGTTTCACTACATGGTGCTGTAATTACAGGTGCATGTAATGTCTCTTACATGCTCCCGTAGTTACTCTGGACTGTAGGGCTTTTTTCACTGTCCATTGAGCTGGTTTACTTCCAGGTTATTTTTTTCTAGTCAGTTTGAGAAGAAGTCAGTAGTCAACAACAACAGAAGGACAATATCTTCTCTGTTTGCATTCTCCTCAGCTCCTTAAGATGCTGAACTCCATATAGGAGCCTCTTAGGTGATAGGAACATCCATAAGGAAGGGGGAATTTTATAAAAATTCCCTTTTGTAAAAAGGGAGAATTTTGAAGAAAATGGGAAAAAAGTGGAAAATTTTGACTGCAGCTCCTTTGGAACATAGTAAATATTTATTGGGTTAGGTTTTGTCCTTCTGCATGTCAGAAGTAACTTCTGCTTGCAGAAAGATTGCTTTACATGTCACTAGAGAGGATAGCATTAAGAATGTGAAACTGAGGCTGCAATCCTAATTCCCAATCAGGCTGGCATAAATTCAGGAACAAGTCCTGTGCTGGCCTGGGCATTTTACATGCTGTAAG
Source organism: Cryptoblepharus egeriae (assembly GCA_030015325.1). Lineage (NCBI taxonomy): Eukaryota > Metazoa > Chordata > Lepidosauria > Squamata > Scincidae > Cryptoblepharus > Cryptoblepharus egeriae. Next base: position 59,728,063 of record JAREYC010000001.1, on the reverse strand, counting down.
ACACTCTGGACCACTCATTGGAGAGTTTGGTCAATGCATAGGCATGCACCAGCATTCCCACACCACCAGGGAAATGAGAACACAAGTGAATTATGCAAGCCTAAATTGGTTAGGATTGTGCCCTAAATCTACAAAGGATGATCTTATGCAAGACCTGGCAATAGTGTGGATGCTGCTATAGAACCAAACTGCTCTAGCACTGTGGGATATATAGCACTGTGTATATAGTGGCAGCGATAGTGGCTGTTTTCTTTCCACTCACAGCTTTTGGATCCAACCTATTGTCTTCAGACTTATAGTTGCCTGGGCAGAACATTTCTCTTAGCTGTACCATAACCTGTGAAGAGGCAGCCATCCACAATTCCTATTCCATCACTTAGCCACCTCTGTATCTCTGTCAGGTAGAAACATTTATGGAGAATCTTTCCAGAACCAGAATTTAGATCCTTTTGGAAAAAGAAGTGGATCCTATAAACAACCTGTTTTATCACTGTGTGAGGGAAGTAGGCTTTTGACAAGGTAGAGATTCAAAGTCATTAAGAAGATCAGGAAGTTCATAGAGGTCACCTGTGAACTAGGAGACCAGAAGAAAAGAGTACTGAAAAGGGAAGCAGAAAAGTTACGGTAGGTATTGAGAAATACAATATTATTCACCATAAGGTTGCCAGGCTAAAAACATCAGTGACAGACTTCCTTCCCTCCACTTCTAGGACAATGCCACCCAACCACCACTCCCTGGAAGATGCAACTCTCAACACCCAAAGTCACCTCCACCTTTTGAATGTAATGGAGCCTTGTGTGACATTGGGACCAACTGGGGAAATCTTCTGCGGCTTTCCTGTGATCTTAAACTATACTTCCAGAAAACTGGAAGTACAGATACTGACCATGTCAGGAATCTCAGTGAAGCTTCTCCCATCATCCTAAAACAGGGTTCCTCAAACTACAGCCCACGGGCCAGATACGGCCCCCAGGGTCCTCAATCTGGCCCGCTGGCCAATATTCAAATGTCCGGGCGGGGGGGGGGGGGGGGCTTGTGTAGTGCTTTGTGGCCACATTGCAGCTGCTCGGATCTGGCCGCATCCACAGCGGCTGTCCGAGCAGCCATCTTGTAAAATAGAGGCTGTGCGCATGTATCCCTGCCTGTTTTTTTAAACAAGTAGAGGCTGCGTGCATACGCACAACCTCTGTAGTGCTCCAACACTGGCCAGCCGACCTGATACAGGGAGCACTCTGTGGAGGCGGAGCATCTCTCTGGAGATCGCTCGCCGGAGGCTTCCTCCTCTCTGTGGAGGCAGCTGCCGCTCTTTGCAGCGAGCGAGCAAGGCGGCACTCTGCAGAGGCAGAGAGAGAGGACGTCCTACATTTTAAAAAAATGTAGGACAAGATCCTCCAAACTATAGTTCGGCCCCCAACAGTGTCTGATTGACAGTGAACCGGCCCCCTGTTTAAAATGTTTGAGGATCCCTGTCCTTCAGAAGATAACAACTGCCCAGTTACAAAAAGCAGTGCTCCTTGCAAGAGCAGCAGCAACAGACCTGTGAAATAGCATACATGAAACCTCAGGTTCAAATTTAGATGTGATCCCCCAGAAGATAAGAATGAGAGGGATCTTCTAGCCATAGAAGAACCTGACAGGTTTTGGGTACAAAATGAAAAAAAATTCCTTTTTTTGCCTCAGCTTCACACTACAGATATTTATTATCAGTTACCAGTATGTATTTTTGATCCAATGTGTTATTTTTATTAAGGGATCCTTTTGTGTTTTTAGATTAGCACCCAGACTTATTGCTCTTGTCCTTCATGGTGTTTGCAGAGTTTCAGGAGTGGGAGTTCTTTGCTGACGCTGATGCTAGTAGCTGCCCTGCTCTCTGTGCAGCAGGATACCAGACTGAAGTCTTTTCAGCAGTGTCCCCTTGCTACAGTACTTCTGAATTCATGAAGTAAATTTTATGCTTCTCACCCTTCCCCCTTCCAGTTGCCAGAAGCCTCCTTGTCTTCTGGAGAGCAGTTTATCTGTGTGTTCATAGGGGAATGGCTTCTGCTTGCTCTTGCACTGGTGCAGTTGGGGGACATTTTTAGGCTTTGCAACAACATTCCAGGAAAGGTCTTGTTCTTCTCCTTGTTTTCTCAAAACAAAGGAAGCAGCCTTGCATTGCTGGAAGTCGAGTGCTTGGGTTGTGCTGCCTTGTTATCATCTGATAACCTGACGACCCTGGTGCTGCCCCGCTGCTCACCCGGCAACTTCAGGCTAGGGGATGTGAACAGCTTCCGCACACTTGCCCTTGCGGGGATCTTCACCTTCCTTTCAGTTCCTAGCATGGTGCATACATACTAGAATGGCCTGTGGCACCTTCTTCCCCCAACTCCTTCCTCACTCTCCCACATTATCCATCTACTTATACAGTATGGATAGGCAGCTAAAGAATGTTGAGTTTTCCATAATTCACAACCTCTCAGATCATATCCAAGTTTTGTTTGAGAATAACTGAAAGAACCAAGAGATTTTATTGTGCCTGATAATGCTGTTCAGGTCGTAGTTGCTAGATTATGTACTAAAATATGCTGTGCATTTTTTATCATCTTCTCTCCTGGGCTGAAGAAGCTTTTTTCCAATGAAAGAGTGGGGGGAGGCATAAGTATTTTGTGTGTCTTTATGACACTTTACCCCTTGTTCTGCCCTCTTTTGATTTTTTTGTACACATTGCCTGTTTGTGGAGGAGGTCATCCAGAGTGGGGTTATCTTCTCCCACTTAAGAGACAGAACTTATGATAATTGACAGTTTTAGTCTGTCAGTCACTTGAAGCTCTTTCCATCACTGGTCTCTCCTGAATTTCCTCAAACAAAATCAAAATGAAAGTAAGTTTTCATCTTCGTGGCTTACTAAGCCTGCTTAAAGTCCTGCTTCTTTAAAAAGGTATCTTCTATTTCTTTTCCTTGTATTTATTCTATCTTTGTCTAGGAAATAATTTTTAAAAACTATTTTTGAGAAAGGATGGGGTTATTATAATCTCCTTCTGCTTTTGTACTATTGGGCATGTGTTTGAGCCCATGCTAGCCAGTTGGAGAAGGCCTGTTTCACATTGGTCAAAGGACTGCAGGCAGCCTGGGCCATTGCCTGAAGCATGACCATCTAGGCAAGGTGGGCAGGCAATTCCCACCATGTCCAAATGATTGTCATGCTTTCCTGGAGGCATTGTGGTGCTCTGTGGAAGTGCTGATACAGTAAGATAGGAAGAACACACATTCAGTGACTTTGGGCACAATCCTAACCAAATTAGACAGGACTAAACTGGTAGTGGTGTTGGGAGGGTATGCCTATGCATCAGCGTAACCGTCCCCTGGAGGGGAGCAAAAGTACAGCATTTTTGTGATACCCTCATGTCAGCACAGTACTTACGATGTGGCTTATGCTGGCCTAACTGGACGATAGGATTGCAGCCTTAGATGCAAAAATGGCTTTGAGTCCCAAGTCAAGACCCAAGTCACAACCTCTTGGTTTCCAGTCAAGTCTGAATCCGTGATTTATGGAATTTAAATCCAACTTGGAAGTGAGTCAGGGTACTCAAGTCTACATCACTGGCCTTTTCTAATTATACAGGTCTGGCCTCTTAAGTGAATGGGAGGAGATAACTCACTCTAGATGTCCTTTTTCACAAGCAACTTTTATTTATCAATACCAATGTGTTCCTTTAACATTCCTGAGGGATAAAAGGTTGAAGTTACTAAGGATATTTTATTCAGTACAATACAAGAATTTGTCAGGGTCCTGAAGAAAAGAATTAATTTATATTTCAAATCTGAATAAATTTACATAATTGGATATACAGTATTAGTGACAGAACTTATATGAATGAATGAATTTAATCACTTCATAAGCACTTTCACAATACAGAGAGAAGGAAGATCTTTCAACCACTTCATTAGTACTTTCTAATACACAGAGAGGATGTGTGTAGCCTGTCCCCCAGCCCAGCTCTCAGAACATCACCTGGAAGTGAGAGGTGCAGACCTCCTCTCAGCTCTGGAAGATTACAGGACTGGACTACCTACCGTATAAAGGAGGCTTGCTGCAGGCTGCATTGGAGCCATGTTGCAAGCTGCGTCTAGGTCCCAGGCTGGGGTTTTGGCACCCCTGATATATAGAATGGAATCTGGAGTTCAGAACCTGAAAATCCCTGCTTTCTGTTTTTAAAATAAACTTCTTAACGCTAAATATAATTGTTGCTAAATATTTGCAAATGTGCAAAATTACAGTTATTTGTAAGAGGAAAACACATACTGTACAGTGGTAACGTTGTCTTATGAGTGTAATCCGTTCACAAGACATGTTCGTAATCCAAAATGCTCTCATACCAAAGTGAGTTTTCTCATAAGAAATAATGGAAATTCAGACAATTCATTCCACAACCTTTCAGCACATGCTGCCATTCATTCCACAACCTTTCAGCACATGCTGCAGGAATTACTATGCATAATTACTATGTTTGCAGAACATTGGGTATCCATGGTATAGAGCAGTGGTTCTCAATCTTCCTGACACCATGACCCCTTTATAAGTTCCTCATGTTGTGGGGACCCCAACCATAAAATTATTTTTGTTGCGACTTTATAACTGTAATTTTGCTACTGTTATGAATTGTAATGTAAATATCCGATATGCAGGAGGTATTTTCATTGTTACAGATGAAATGTGTGTTCTATGCACACATTGAACACAATGGGATTTATTTCAGAGGAGGTATACATAGGATTGGGCCCTGAGGCTGTCAGTCAGCTCCAGTGTGCGTGCAGCTACAGCCAGAGGTCTGGCAAGCCTGACCTGGCCCCCTGCACCAGGGGTCTTTAGGCGAACCCCAGGAAAGCTCTAGGTGACCCCCAAAGGGGTCCCGACCCCCACTTTGAGAAACGCTGGTATAGAAGGTGCCAAATGTGTTCAGTTCTGCCAGTCCCTTTTGAATCAAAAGGGACTGAATCAAGCTTTCTGTTTCCTTATGTCTACCACTCATAGTTCTATAAGGAACCAGCCTACTTAGGGTAAAGATCCTATGTCCTGTAAAGATCCAAAGAGTTTGTCAGCCATTGTCTGGTAGCCTCCTTAGACACACTGACTGCAGATTTTTGTTGTTCAAATTGAATTATTGTAAGATTTTTTTTAGATCCTTCGAAGACAGAATAGCTTAATGGGGGAATGATTACCTAACTTTGCCACACCCAGGAAAAGGAGAGGAAGACCAATGTGTCCTCTCTACCACAGCCTGCACGTGTGCCAGTATGAAGGAAACTTGCATCTATTTATTTGCTCCTCGTCACCTCTTACTCATTGTGGATGTTTTTCTTTCCCTTCTCTTGGGTCTCCCTTTCCCACCCCCACATTGCTCTAGATCTATAATTTGTTTTATGACTTTTTTTCTCTTTTTCCAACTCTCTAGTTTTAGGAGATGAAAACAGACAGTATTTTTAGCTATTCCCTGCTTGCAAAATCATGCTGGATGCGTTGTTGCTATTAGTATAAGCTTTTTCTTTCTCTTCCCTCTGTCCTACACGTGCACATGAAGGGGAGCTGGGACTCTGGAGCAGTAAATGAGCACAAGCATCTCCAATCTGGCCTTTATTGAGGTCTGGCCTGGTGTAGCGCAAGAGGGATGTGCCCTGGAATCAGTCAAGCCACCAGCGTGGGCCGGCCTTGTAATAAAGGAACTCTATATTTATTCTGTTTATCCTTTGCCCTGTAATAGTGCAGGGAGTCTCTCAAAAGGCCTTTCCCTCCTTGGGGCTGGAGGGGGACTGGAAGGCAGTAAGGAATTTTTGGATGTTCAAGTAACCATGTATTCTTGCTCCCTTTTAAATATGTGCAGATGAGAAGTATTTCCCATTGCTGAATGCAGAGGGAAAGAATGGGAATCTTCTTTTTCATGAAACCTTGCCTTGGGAGGTATCCAGAACAAAAACTCATAATGAGAACATTTTACTTTTTTATAACTTATAAACTTTAGGGACAAGTTCTTAACCATTCTGTTTTATCTTTGCCTCCTTAAATCTGCTTCCATGGCACTAATAATATTGCTAACAAACTATTATCAGTTGCATGAGTAGAACAAATGAGGACTCTCACCTTACAGACATTCTTCAGTTTTTGCCTTGAGATATTTTTCTCTTTCCCCCTCCTTCACACTTGAGAATCTGTGAAAAAGCTATGCTATTTCAAAGACTATTGATTTTCACTATACATACATAGATATTTATATACCACCTTTCTCCCCCCTTTCTTTAGCATTCAAGGTGGTTTTCGTGGGCAAGCTAGAATAAACCACCTTCTTTCAATGGTGTTTTTACAATTTGTTCTATGAAAATTCACTGACTCCTTAGTCACCAGATGTTGCCTTCACAGTGTGGTGCCATTTTTCTGCCATTGAATTTCAACAGGAATTGTATATCACAAGCCTGGAAAGGTCCTCAAGGTTGTTTCTGTACTGGCTGGAACTTTGCATACTTGCCCACACTCTCACTGTGGAATTCAGCTCATGAAGGACTCCTGCAGTGGGCACAGCAGCTGGGCACAGCCTGTCTGTTTAAATAAATAATTGTATGCATACATACATACTGTCTCCTGCACTTCTGGCCCTACATTCATAACAAATAGGTCCAAGAACCTTGTGCATGAATGTGATCCTGCAGCTAGTTTGTTCTTTATATGGATTAATGGCAAAACATGACTGCACTTCAAGGTTTGAACTGGCAACACTTATCTTGCAGTATTTGGAAGCCACATCAACCCTAGTTCTTGAGTGGCTATTTCTAAGTATTAGGAGTGTTAGGAGATGCAAGTTGCTCCTTTCACACTTTTATGTGTATAGTTCACAAAGCATGAGTCCAATGTAAATTGTGACTCCTGCCTCATAAATGAAGGAACAAAGGTGAGAGAAGGGCAGGGAGCAAAGATTTTAGGCTGATCATCCTTCCATAGATAGTCATAAAGATACCTTTATTTGAAACAGCAGGGCTGCAATCCTACACTTTCCTGAGAGTAAGGCCCATTGAACACAATGGGGGCTTACTTTTGAATAGACATGATTAGGGTTGTGCTCTAAACTAATTTCTAGTCAGGATTTTTTCTCTTGTTGCTAGACCCTGAAAACTAGGAATCCAAATGATGCAGAAATCTCTAAAATATTGTTTTTAGATTTTTCCCCTAAAAACGTTAAAAGTTTTTCTTTTATATGCAGAATTACTTTTTGTATAACAACATGAAGCAGACCTAATTCCAGGATAGATTTTAATGTTTTCTCTGCAGGTTCTTTACTCTCTTATTTTACAACCAACCTTATTGGAGGTCATCCCTTAGTTAAAGAACCTGGGTTTGGATCACAACATGTCATACCACTTTTCAGCAGATGCTTTATAGTTTTACAAGCTCACAGTTGACAACAATTGAGCACTATAACCAGCAGCTCTACTGCTTTTTGTTTGTGTGTCCATATTTTTGCTATACCAAGCTTGTTGCTGTTTAATCTTCCATCTTTCTTTTCTTTTACTTGGCCCTGTCATTTCTGCCATGACCTGACACAATCTGAATAGCCTTCAGATCCTGTCTTGTAGCTCTGTTTTGCCCTATTATTCCTCTTTTAAAAATGAGCATTAACTTTGTTAACCTATATAGGGCTAGCATTTCCCCTATGAGCGTCTGAGGACTGGAACACTGCTGGCCTGTTTGCTTGGGTGCCTTTAGGTCGAGTGCAATCTCTCAGTGAAAGCAACAATGTGAAAAGGCCAAATAATTCCTGGAGATACTGACGCCGAGGAGGAGTGCGACTCTGAGCAGCCCATTCACGCCTGGAATTCTATAAATACTTTTACTGTGTGGCACTAGGAAAACTTCAAGCCTTTTTATTAGTGCTGTACATAGTATAGTAATTGTGTGTGGCTTAAGTGTGATTCCTGGGCCTGGTCTGAGGTTCATGTTCCTGGGTGTGACCTCGTGCCCTAATGACTGACAGTGAAAAGAGAACAAGGAGGATGAGGAACACTAGAAAGTTAGAAATGGGACTTTGGGGGACATTTAAATACTGACTTGGTTAGTAGCCTCTGTGATCCAAATCTCAGATGTCTTCATAATAATGTCTTAGCACTCCAGGCAAACCATACTTTTCCTGGATTTCTTGCATGAGTCACAGTTTGTCCCAACAGCCCAACTATATTCTCTTTTCCCCCTTTCTTCCATGTATAACTATGTCCCCAACCAGCACATGCATCCTAGCATTTATCTGGCACCAGTTTTCTCTCGACATTGGCCTCTGATTGAATGTGAGTGGTTCTGATCTTAAAATCTATATGTGCATAGAACAAAAAGGAATCTCACCAGGCTGTTAATAAAACCAATTTTGTTTGTTTGCCCTGGTCTTGTAGTGGAAATGGGGCTGAGTTTAACTCCTCACAGCAAAATAACTATGTCAGTGCAATCCTGACTTGTGCTGGATCAGACAGGATGGTTCTGCCTGCACTGAATCCAGCACAAGGGGAAACTTGTCTCCTTTCCTGGGAAAGGGCTGTGTAACAGTCCCAATGGGACTAGATGGATCTAGATGGATCTAGACCATCTTCAGAGGAGACATTGGCTTGGATCTAGCACAACTGATGGATCCAAGCCCTGCCTTTTGCTCCTAGCCTGGATATCAATGTGGGGCTTTAACAATAGAGCCATGTGAAGAGTAGTGTTCCCAGGGATTTGTCCTGGAACCAGTGTTTTTCAACTTGTTCATTAATGACCTGGACACAAGGATACGCAGTGAGGTGGACAAATTGGAGATTATAGTAAACTTTTGTTAAGTACCAAAAAAGGATTGTGAAGAGCTCCAGAACGATCTGTCCAAACTTGGTGAATGGATAGCAAAACGGAAGATGCATTTTCAACCTATAAAAGTAAAATAATGCACATTGGGGCAAAAATTCAAAACCTGACATACAGTAATAGGGTTTGAGCTGCTTGTGACAGCTAAGGAGAGAAAGATGTTGGTGAACAGCTTGACGAACGGATCAACATAATGTGCAGCAGCAGTGAAGAAGGCCAATTCCATGCCAGGTATAATTAAAAAAGGGATTGAGAATAAAACATCTAATATAATGTCAGCGTACAAATTGATTATAAGGCCATACGTGGGGTATTTTGTTCTGTTCTGCAAAGCATATCCTAAAAAAGATATAGGCCTATATCCTAAAGTGAAATTAAGCCCCTTGCTCCAGAGCAGAGAAGATGACTTTCCATAAAATAATACTAGAGAGTGGAGTAACTGCGTGGAACCGTAACTGCTCTGGATTTAGCCCATAGTGTCATGACGTCATGGCTGCCAGGGGTCCAGATTGTAGTCCATACATCTCTGGCTCTGGCATATTCCTTAACGTTTCCATTTGGGCTGCTGTCACTTGCAAGGCAACTGTATCCCTGGTAAAGGCTTGGGTAACTTCTGGATATGTGCTTTAGGCCTGATACCTGTTGCAAATGCCCCATTTATATAACATATGAAATTGGTAATTGTGGTACCACTTCCTGGAGATATAAGCAATGCAAAGTCCTCGCTTAATTTTCAGATTACTTCATCCTGGTGCTGTGCAAGGATAGCATGGCAAAGTCAAGGGAGCTGGGACTTCCCTGTTCTGCACTCCCTGTGTTGTTATTATGGAGCTCTCTCAGCTTCCCTTGGATGGATATTGGTATCCTTGCTAGCCAAGAGCAATATTAGGTCTTACTAGTCTTGTTGATGTTCCTGCTGCCTATAGCATCTCATCCATATTCATGAGTCCACAGAGTCTCATCCATATTTATAAGCTTTCCATATATCTGTTGGAAGTATATGTGTGTGTGCGTACATGCACTCGTGCCCTTCTCACCTGTGAGGCACATTCCAACCCACAAAGTGACTCTGTCAGAGCTAAACTGGGGCAGGAGCAGGAATTGTTTTACAGGCAGTGACTGGAAAAACTGATTCCTTTCCAGCCTGCTTTGCTGATTTGTTGGACAGGGATTTTATGGATAGCTCTTTCTTGGTAACAATTCCAACTTTTTTTTCTTATTGTCTTATCTTCCCTATATACAGTAAAACCTTCGACTGAGAGTAAAGTGTGATTGAGAGTGTTTTGCAAAACAAGCCAACATTTCTAATAAATTTTAACTTGATATACAAGTGATGTCTTGAGAAACAACCCAAAAAATAGCCCCAGCTGCAGTATGGCTGGTTTTGACACTCTGCCAGCACCTGATCAGCCTCTCCTATGAAAGCAGCCTATGCATGACTACTCTGAAGTAAGATTATGGGGCTCTCAGTCAATGGGGCTCACTCCTGCGAAAGGGGGGCAATGGAAAAGAGTCTGAGAGACCTAGCCTTGCATGTCTACTCTAAGGTAAGCCCTGTTATAATCAGTGGGGCTCACTAAGTGCAAGGGGGGCAGATTACAGCCAGAGAGACCTGAGAGACTGACCCTACAATCCAGAGTAACTACGGGAGCACATAAGAGACCTTACGTGTACCCGTAGTTACTGCATGACCTAGTGAAAACCTATGGGAAATTCATATTGCAATCCAGAGCAAATTGTTCTTACACCGGAGCAAGGACTTCCCATAGTTACTCTGGATTGCACCCATAGTGCAGGTTAATTTGTTTTATTTTTCTTTATATTTTGTATTTTCTTTATGGCTGCAATCCTAAAGACACTTTCCTGGGAGTAAGATCCATTGAACACAATAGGACTTACTTTTGAGTAGACATGGTTAGGATTGTGCTCTATGTTTTGTATTATTTTACAGTAATGTAATAATTTTTATATGAATATTTTTGGTTGTTGAACGAGTTGTCTGAGTTTCCATTATTTCTTATGGGAAAATTTGCTTTGCTATACAAGTGTTTTGGACCTTCTGGACCTTCTGTGATGTTAGAAGCCACGAAGGACTGATTTGGTGCTTGGTGGTGCTGTTGTCCAGTGTTGTCTACTGGTGCCAAATGCTTGGTGTTGCTTGGTGCCAGGTGCCCAACAGGGATGTCTAGTGCTCAGTAAGGGTGTCCATTAGTGCCCAGGGTTGCCCTCTGCCTCCCAGTGCCTGGTGATGCTGGGTGTCTGCTGCTGCCTGTTGCTACCCACATGAGCCTGGTAGGGATGCCTGGTGGTGCCCAGTAGTGCCCGCTCTCCACTGAGCGGTCACCACTGGCCAATACCCAGTGGTCCCGGTAAGGATGCCTGGTGCTCTGTAGGGATGCCCACTGCCCAGTGGTGTCCACTGCCCAATGGTGCTCACTGATGCCTGCTGCCTGGTAGTGCCCACTGCTGGTGCTGCTGCTAGTGCCTGTTGTCCACAACACAGTGGTGCCCACTACCTGGTGGTGGTGTCTTGTAGTGCCCAATGCCTGCTCCTCAGTAGGGATGCCCAGTGCCTACTGCCCACTGGTGGTACCCACTACTCGTTGGTGCCTGTTGCCCACTGTAGTATGGTACCTGTTGCTGAATGGTGTCTGGTGGTGCCTGTTAGGGATGCCCAGTGCCCACTGGTGCCTGGAAGTGCCTGGTGGTGATTGCTGCCCACTGCACAGTGGTGCCAGGTAGGGATGCCTGGTAGGGTACTCAGTAGGGATGCTGCTGCCTCTAGTACTCTTTGGTGCCTGGTACCTTTTGGTGCCCATCAGTGTCCAATGCTTGCTGATGCCCACCACCATGTGCCCGCAGCTTGGTACCCAACAGTGTCCACCAGTATTTTGGAAATTTTATTTCTGCAACAGTGGGTTTGTTCTGCTAGATTATATATATAATTCAAGGAGTTTTTCTCTTTGAGTTTTCTCTTCAAATTTCAAGTCGAAATAAAATTGAAGAGTCACTGACTGACTCACTCATCAATGCCCAGCCAAAAACGCCAGACCTAGTACCATGAAAATTTTTTTTTGGGGGGGGGGGGGTAAGTCCTTCTGTGATATATGCACCCACTAAGAATCAATTTCTAGAAATTTAACCCTTAGGCGGTTGAAAGGGGTGCAATGTGTTTTCAACCTATAGTTAACACTGAGAAATCACTGACTTCTCAATGCTCAGGCCAAACCCACAGACCTGGAAGCATGAAATTAGGGGAGCATATTCTTTCTGTGATGTAAAAACCTTCTAAGAACCAATTTGGTGCCTGGTGAAGCTTGGTGTCTGGTGGTGGTGCTGCCCAGTGGTAAATGCTGCTCGATGTCCCATGTTGCCCAGTGCCTGGTACCAGGCCGGGATGCCTGCTACCCAGTGGTGCCCAGTGCCTGGTGCCAGGTTGGGACACCCACTGCCTGGTGGTGCCTGCTGCCTGGTGGTGTTTGCTGATGCCCACTGCTCACTGGTCCCCGGTGGTTCCTGCTGCTGCCCCAAAATTTTACTTCTGCAATGATGGGTATATTCTACTAGTTCCTTCATATAAACCTTTGGGTACAAGAGCTGGAATGGGATAGATTCCAGGATAGGAAGTCTTGGCTTTTCATTTCCCTGAGCTCTAATGTACTATTTATACCAGCAATTCATTCCCTGTCTCAAATAACTTCCCCACTGCTTCTTCCTTGGAAATCTTCCTCAACTCCCCCCCCCCCTCATGCAAAGGCCAACTGAAGACCCTAACAGACACATGGCAGAGTGGTTCCTCTGCCAAGAAAGCTCTGGATATTGGAGCTTGAATGACAATAAAATAATGGGACAGAAGTAGGCTGAAATGCAAAGCGTGTGTGTGTCCGCCTGTGCACAATATAAGCAGCAGGGATTTCTATTCGTCTTTGTTAGTTTTTTGTAGTCAAGCAGGATGAGGAAGAGAACATTTTTTAACACCGAATTGGTAAACTGCAGGTATTTAGAGAGAAAATTACCACTTGCTCTGAAGTAGCAGGTTGGAAATAGTTCAAGCTGCTTCTCCATGGACCCTGCTATTACCACAGAATTTAATCTTCCTTGACCAGGTTTTCTGGTGGGACGGAAGCTAATTTCTGAAGTTTAAGACTGGCTCTAAGCTGTCTTCTCAGATGTTACTGAATCACTAAAGTGTTTGTTGTGAGAACATTTTTTACTGCTGGAAATGTAGCAGCAATGCAAACTTTTAATTTAAGGACAGCCATTTTCCCTCTTCTCTTCACATATAGGTCTCAACTACACACAATCCTTGGACCTTTCTCAAAATGTCGAGGTACTTGAATCCACACAGTATGTTTGTTCTTGCTACATCTAAATTATCTCAGGAGATCACTTAAGGGGTACGGCACTTTTGGATGATTGCTGGCTGGGTGGTGGATGAGGACTAGCAGGAAGATGCTGAGCCACGAGAAACTCAACTGGCAGTGTTAGGGAACAACATGGATCTCATCTGAATATTTATAAGACAGAGGCAGGTATCTAAAAAGGTTTTACTAGAAGAGCACAGTTCTCAGTAATCCTATGAAGAATCATTGTACCAGAAGCAGAGAAACATTGCCTTCTCCTCTGGAAGCATCAGAAAGACTGAAGTCTGGCAGTAATGCTGTGTAAGCCATAAGGCATAGAATCATAGAGTTGGAAGGGACCTAGTCAGTGGTGGGCTCCAGCAGGTTCGCACCTACTCTATAGAACCGGTTGTTAACAAGAGATAGTACATATAAAGTTTAAAAATAGCCATTTAAAAGTGGCTGCCAGATGGACAGAGAACCGGTTCTTAATTTCTTTGATGCCCATCACTGGACCTAGTAGGTCATCTAGTCCAACCCCCTGCCTGCAGCAGGAAATCCCCCTAGAGCATCCCTGACAGGTGCTCATCGAGCCTCTGCTTGAAGATCCCTAGTGAGGGAGAGTCCACCACCTCCCTTGGCAATCTGTTCCACTGCCGAACCGCCCGAAACATGTCTGCGCCTGGGATGATGGTTGTGATGCGGGCTTGTGGGGGTGATGTGGGTCGAAGGGGTAGACTCTTTGGGTGGGGGGAACAAGCCAAGGGTTAACTCCTCTGGGAAATAAGGCCAAGGCAAAGAGGTGAGTATGTTAATTAGCATCTTTATTAGCATCCATATTAGGAGGTTCTGTTTCTTCAGAGGTAAGTTCCAACAGATACAACTTGTCAGCTAACACCTGACGCAACAGGTAAGTATGAAACAGTCACCAAGCACCAACAAACATAGTCCCACATAAAGTAAACATACAGATTCTCTGTTCCACCTCCTTTCCTCTCCTTTCTTTCCTTCCCTCCTCTACCTTTTACCCATTCCTTCCTCCTTCCTTCCTCAGCTTCCACTCCTTTCCCGCCTCTCTTTCCCGCCTTTTTCCCTCCTTTTATTCTCTCCAGATTCCCCTCCCACTGCAGGGTCTCCACCAATCTGGTCGTGGAGGAGGTGGGAGATTCTGCCACCATGCAGGGCCAGTATACAACTCAGGTCTTTCCCTGGTGCCCTGCCTGGGGACTTCCTCTTCAGTCCAGGTCCACTTGGGGGGTCTCCTCCTCCTTCTCCTGGGGACCTCAGGTGTTGTCTTGGGTTCTTCCTCTGGTGGGAGCTGTTCTTCCATGGTGGTTTCTCCATCTGCACTCCTCCAGAGGAATGCCTCTACCTCCTCTTCTCTTATCTTCCTTTCTTCCAGGGGGGTTCTGGCTGGTGTGAACCTGTATGGACGGCACCGGCAGACTGGCATGTACTCCTCCTCCCTCACCAAGTCCATCCACATTAGGTCTTCTGCCAACTCCAACTCCTCAGTCTGCCAGGCCTTTCCACAGTTGTAATAAGACCAGGGCACAGAAATGTGCCATCCTCTCCATACCACCACAGGAACAGCAACAGGGTGAGTTATGCCAACCCAGATTGGTTATGATTGTGCCTTAAGTTGCTCGTGTACTAAGTGTCCTAAGTTACTAAGAACTAAGTTTCTACAGTTGCAGTCCTAATCATGTCTGCTCAAAAATAAGTCACATTGTGATCAGTGGATCTTACTCGCAGGAAAGTGTGTTTAGGGTTGCAGCCTAAGTTGTTTCAAGTATTTTCCATCAATATGAACTCAGTTTGTACAGTTATATACTAATCTGGCAGCAAGCGTGGTCTAGTGGTTGAGCAAAGGGCTGCTGACGAATGCGAATCAGGGAAAAGACTTGGATGATTTTTGGGTGGGGGACTGAAAGATGAGAATGATGTCTTGAGACAACAGAGCCAGAGATGTTGCTGTCTACAGCTTGGGCAGCCTAAAAAACTGTTCCTGCTTAGAAGGCATTCCTTGATGCCAGTTTCGAAGACCATACCATGAAAATAATGCATCTAGAAGAAAAGAGTTCTACTAGCTGCCTGTAGAACAACCTCACAGGGTTGTTGTGAGGACAAAAATGATTTTTTAAAAAGCTAGCTAAGCTGGCTTGGGTTTTGGGTTGGCATGTGAAAGGCAGGGTATAAATCCCTTAAATAAATAAAATACTAAAATAATCACAGAGATACATACTGGCATCTTCTTGATTATCCATGCACCCGGGCAGATTTTTTCCCCATGTTCCTTTCTTTTAGGCCATTTCCATATTTCAAAAACTTGCATGTTTAATAACTGCAGAGGTCATCCTTTGGCTCTGTAGCAAATGGTATCAGATTCCCCTCCCCCCATCCTCAGGATATAAAGGAAGATGACACATCTATGAAATGGTAGTTTAACATTAGAAAATTATATAGAGCATTTTATGGGTTCACTGTCCTTTTATCCCTGCAATAGATTGGTGTTGTCCATAAGTGTCCATCTCTTTTCTTGCCCCCTTTTTGATTAAGGACTGTGAAGCTAAGATATATCGGCTATGGGCCAGTTTCTGACTCCCCATGAACTGCTGGAAACTGCTGGACTGTAATAGGCTTACTTCAGAGTGGTCATGCATAGGCTGGTCTCTCAGGTGAGGCAGAGCAGATGCTGGCAGAACACTGAAACTGCCTGTATCCCTTCCAGGACTATTTTCTTGCTTGTATTGCAAGACAAAATTTGTTAGAACTGTTTGCTTGTCTTGCAAAATGCTCTCAATCCAAAATGCTCTTAATCCAAGGTTTTACTGTATTAGTTTCTTTCTACTTGGGAAAAGTCAACTTTAACCAATAAATTGCTAGAGATCTTTTTCTATATCAAACCTTTTACAAGTGGCATCATCATTTGAAGGCATGCTTTGATAAACTTTCTCCACAGGCCTTTATTGTTTTCCGTTTTGAGATTGCCTTGGAACAAAGTGATGAGTAGGTAGGTGGGAAGGGCCCATTTTAAATTCTCTTTTGCATGTTTGCGTCTGCGCTTATGCTCATTTCTCCCATCAACCTACTGAATATATGCCTTTCCCCCTGCCTCCTCCCAATCCCTGGGAGCGCCTGGCTGTCTGAGCCGCTCCTTTTCGCTACCGGACTCAGTGACTTTGCTTGCTCTCTTGTTCAGGGTGTTTACGGCTCCAAGGGAAGCAGTCCTGCTGAATTCCCTGTGTACTCTTAATTTTATAGTTATATATATACATCCATCCACACACACACACACACACACACACACACACACATCCATATATTTTTTGATACAGGTTTTATTGCCATTTCCATACATTTTACAGACACAGTTGTTACAGAGGCATGTTTCACCCAAGAAACCCCAGGAGAGATGGAGCTGAATCAGCTCAGTCTTGGCCCAAGAACAAGGCTCTCTTCTCTTTCTCTCCCTCTGTCAGTGTCAGAATGCACTTGGGGACGACTCATTGGCTGCCTAGGCTGGGTCTCAAGGGAGCCATCTTGCTGCCTTGCAACCATATGACCTGGAATCTGGGGTCTTGCAGTCATGAGGTGCTTTTGTTATCCTCTGTCTTGAATATTTACCATTTGCATGGTAGTGCCTAGAAGTTCCTACTGGCCACATACTAAGAGACTAATAGGTCCAGCTCCATCTAGCTAACCAAAATAGTATGCTGGGAATGACCAATTTCAAATTATTTTTTGTTTGCTTAGGAAGTCAGATAGTTTGGGTATAGTGTCTTTTCTTTTTCAGGATCCTGTTCTCAACCTGCTGGCATCATCAAGTTTATCTCAAGTTCTCCGGTTGCTCTTTATTTTGTACCTGGAAAATATTTACCTATCAGCTGATTTTGTGTAGTTCAGTTCTGTCTCTGTTCAAGGAGTGTGAGTTGATTGCCTCAATATAGACCTCCTTGAAGTCATAGAGTTTAGTCCAAATATTCATTTTCAGACGAATTGTATAGGACTTGCCTCCATAAGGGGAAACACTCTCCTTCCCTCCCAGGTCTTTATGGACCCCTTTATGATAACTGACCCACAGTTTTATCTCTGGCATCTCCAACAGGGTTGGGGAAGAAAATTGTTTGAATTCCTGCAGAAATGCTACTAGCTATCTAATTGTGAGCTGGATGGACAACGATATAAAGCACCTTCTTGAAAATATAAAGCACCTTCATGACATTATTCCTCTTGGGCAGTATGCACATCCTTAGAAGGGGTTATTTTTAATAGCTAGTGACTATTCACCTGCCTGCTCAGGTGCAGCCAATTATAATGATATGTGGCTGGCCCAATTTAAATGTGATCCTCATGATAAAGGAATTTTGGGAAACATGGACGGCTGAGGCAGGTAACTCTGGACACATGGAGATTTGAGGCTCCTGGATATGTGAACAGCCAGCAGATCTATGTATTTTCCTTAAAAGAGAAGGCAGCATTCTTTGAGAAGAACAGGGCCCTTGGGAGCAGCTTGCTCTTAGCTAGAGGAATAGTCAATGGAAATGTGAGGGCAGAAGATGAGGCCAGAGATCCTCTACCGCAGCCTCTGGAAGTCTGGCACTAGCAGTGCCAGACCAACCAAATCCATTCTCTTATTGAGCGCCATGAAGCCTTGTTATGTGAAACAGTACTGTACTGTACTCTACTCTGTTTTATGAAAAAACAGAGTAAAAAACAAGAAATGGTCTCAATATTTGGGTTTCCTCATTAACCCATTCTGATCTTTTGCTTCACTTCTGGGTACCAAAACCCCTGCTTGCTCATTTCCCATATAGCTCATTTCCTCTGAAAGGTCAGTGACAGCCCACCTTCCATCCAAACTATTTGTCTATTCAGGTCCCCAAATGCTAGGTCTTGTCTGTGGCTTCCCAGGAGAGTGGGCCCCAGTCTGTCTCGTTTACTACCTATCATTCCCTAGGCTGTTTACTGTTCTTTTGTGGGCTGAGGGGTTTCCATCATAAGGGAGGTTGGCATGGGAGAAGAGGGGTAGGAGCATGGCCACATGGGGACCAGGAGACCACGCAGCACAAACCTGTCCTTTATAGAAGCCCGTGGGCTGCATGGCTAATAAAGCAGCCCCCGGACAGAGAGGGGGATAAATCACTCAGGTGCTGGCATTGGTGGTTACCCATGGTGAGACGCTGGGTTTTGCCTTGGACGGGCCCCAGACCATGAGCTGTGAGAGAGTGGAAAGACTGCAACCTCAGGCAGCCTTTTCTCCCCGCTTTTCCTGCCTTGTCAATTGTCTCTCTTTAAATCTAATCTTGACCCTTAAGGCTTGATCCCAGATTCAGATGCTTTGGACTGGCCCCTTGATGCAGAGAGAGCAAACCAAGAGTAACAAAAACATTTAATTTAATGGTTTACCTCCACTGCAGGCGCTGTGGCTGGGAGGTGATGCCCCCTCCTGGTGATTTCCAAGCAAATGGCTTTGTTTGAGTCCCAACTCTGAAATGACAAATAGCTAGTGGAAAAGATGAGAAAGGGATTGTTGTAGTGAGCATTTGGGCATGGATGGGAAGTTATCCATAGGTTCTAGGTGCCAGGAAATCCACAAAATTCATATGCAAGTTACTAGATGGAACACAGAATTTGCATGGTCAAATGGTTAACATCCATCTGTCCCTGTCTTTGCTGTTGTACCTCTGACTGTGCTTTACTGTGGCAAAACTAGAATGCCGTTCTTCATAATTGAGTCTGATAGCACCTAATCTGGGAGTGTACCAGATGAGTATTCTGGGGGCCTCTTATCTATATTTATAATTATTCATAGAACTTGCTGAATTAACCCATGCTTCCAGGAGTAAAATTTAAAGAATATTTGTGGACACTCAGCATGGCTGGGCACCAGTAGGCACTGCTGGGCACCAGTGGGCATGAGGAACCAGTGGGTACAGGGTACTGGGTACCAGCAGCCAGCAGGCACTAGTGGACACTGGGCATAAGTGAGTAGCAGGCTGTACCAGGCACCAGGCAGCACTTCAGGACACCAGTGGGCAGTGGGCACCATCAGGCACCAGTGGGCAGTTGGCACCATCAAGCAGTGGGCAGCAGATACTCCTGGAACCAAGCAGCAGGCACTATCAGGCAGTGGGCACCACCGATCCTTGGGCAGCGGGCACCACACATCCCTGCCAGGCTCCAGGCATGGGACACTGGGGACAGTTGACAGCAGGTGGTGGATACGGATGGTACTGGCGGGCACCAGGTACTTGTGGCCACCAGCAGTCAGCGAGCACCAGTGGGAACCTGGCACTAATAGGAAATGGGGGCGAAGCAAGCACCTATAGACACTAGTGGGCACTGTCTTTGCAACAGTGAGCAGCAGAGGGTACCACCAGGCACCACCAGGCACCAGCAGCACTGGGCAGGGGGCAGCAGGCAGTACTGGGCACCATCGCATACAGTGATTCCCTACTGGGTTCTGGGCATCAGTGGGTGGCCACACCAGACGGCACCACTAGGCACCATTAGCCACCACTGGGTGGCACGGGGTGCCACAGGGCACTGGGCCCCAGCAGCACCAGCCACCACATCGGTTCTTAGAAAGCCCTTACATAACAGAGTGACCATGACCATGCTTCTAGGTCACTACATATATTTAATATTTTTGTGGAACCAATTGTCTGCATTTCCATTATTTCCTATGGGAAAATCTTTTTCACTTTGACTGTACAGTGAGGTACTGTATATAGATAATTTTTTGTAACATTACATTTTTAGTTTGCATTTCTTCCGAGGAGCTTAGGGTGGTATTCATGGTTCATCTTCTCATCTTATCCTCACAATTACCCTATAAGGCAGATTATGACTGATGAAGGATATCTAATGGCAGAACTATACTTGATCATTGCTTCAGATCTGACACATACGTGCTATACTGCCCTCCTTTTGCTTGTCTGCCTTGCAAAGCTCCCACTAGCAACTCAATCCTGTCCCTATCACCAATGCATCCATGCCAAAAAGGCATATGCTGTGTGTGGATGTGGGCTATCAGATGGCTGGAGGTAAGTGAAAACATTTTACTGTTAGACTGCCTGATTGCCAGTCAGTCTTGTTGGACTTACACAGTATATTTTGGTGGAGGATGTTTGAAGAGAGAAGGGACATGGAATATTTAAAAAGAGGGGATAAGTTTTCTTGTGCCATTGGCACTAGATCCAAATTTTCCACTTGTCCCCCACCCCAATTCTTTCTCTCCAACCAGAAATATCCCCAATTCTCCCACTCTCTCCCCTTCCCTGCCAGAGCTCACCTCCACCACTGCCTTATCAGCACCAGTAGCTCCAGGGAGGTGCTGCCCACCCAGCACCACTCAGCATTTCTGGCAGTGGCCTGCTTTCTTGCCATAGAGCAAGTGTTTTTGCGATGCTGTAAGTCAGATGACATTGCCAGATCTGTCAGTACAGTGGATGATTTGTCAGTGCAGCTGAATAGTAGGAATGGATTTTAAGTTAGTTATTGGTAAATTAGTCATTGGTATCTACTCATTATGAAGGGACATTGTTGAATGTTTTGGAACAGGGTTTCCAGATACCGTACTTACCTACTTACATGTGTTGCCAAAGGATACAAAGGATGTAAAAGGGCTATACATGAAGAGTTTTCTGCATTGCCATTTGGCCTTTCCTTTGTAGTCTACACTGTTACCTCTCTTGGGCCATATCCTTGCAAAGGTGTAGTGAGTGGATCTTGGGTTTCTTCATTCGTTTTCAAGCTTCATAGCACCTACAATGCCATGATGATCCCAAAGTAGGCTGCAAAACAGAGCAGATAAGTGAGATTTTTAGGAACTGTGCTAGTGAAGTGGTCCAAAGTGTAAAGCCCTGCTCAAACTGTACTGCTTTGGTATTACTTGCTTTACTTCTGGTGTTGATGTGAAAGCCCCAGAGGTTTCCCCTATTGACTTAGCCTAGGATGGCTTATATAGTTGGTGCCTGCTGGCGCTTTTGGCTAGGGGTAACTGTACATCACTAGGTTGAGCTTGTGGGACAGAAGTGGGGCTGAATTGTATTAGACCCTATTCTCCCCTTGCTTCTTGTGAGCAGAACTGCCAAGGCTATAAAGCACAGGCAAGTTTGTTCACTGCCTGTGCTGCTGTTTGCCTGCCTTTTGGCTCTGTTGTAGCTCCTGGGCTTTACTTTGGGATTAGACTCTAATTGGAAGCCGATTTTGTTTCCCTTCTCTCCTTCACAAGGCTTGCCAGTCCCAGCGGGACAAAGCGATTAAGTTGAGGTTTTGGAGGGTTTTTTTAATATGGCAGAATTATTTTGGAATGGCTGAGATCCTTACATGATGGACTCCTTGAAAAAAAAATCCCAAGGCTTTGCCTTTCCTACGGGGCCCCTTTTCAAGTGGTTTTGCACAGTACATGTCTCTGGGCAGCATGCGTCTCAAACAGTTGCTGGTAATTATAGAAGCCTCTTTCCCGCACACCCATTACTCAAAGGATTCTTGTGTGTTTCACAGAGTTTTGCTTCAGCCTGAATAAGACTCTATTCAGGATTTCCGAGGCCTGGGATAGCCAAGCATCTCCTCACTCCACACAGGCTGCATCTCTCTTTGTTGGAAGGTCCAAGGCCTGGAACACATGCCATGGGAGAAACCCTTCTTAATTACAGAGGCATCCACATTCTTCTATGATAGCTTTTTACATCCTTTGTCACGTATGCTCACATACTTTTTTTCAGCCATGTTAGTCAGAAAGGTCAGGAACCCCAAGTCTGTGTTTCTTTCCTCCCAAAAATCTTGCCTCCCCCACCTCAAAAAAAGAAAAGAGAAAACAAAGATTATAGCCTGATCTCAGACAGGACCGGAGTTTGTGGTGGTCGCAGTTGAGGAATTTGTGATACCATATGTTGTATAAGATGGGCTTCCTCCAACATCAGTTTCTGCTGCTGACTTTTGTGTAAACGTTTCTTTAAAAGATTTATATTTCATTCACATATGTATTCATTTGGAAATGATTTCTAATGAAATAAATTAGGGCTCACTCTCAGGTTAATAAGTTTATTATTTGAAAAAATAAGAGCCATTATTTGAAAAAAAAATCTCTACAGTGTAGCAATTAAGGAGTTGGACGGAGACCTGGAAGATAAAGTTTCAAATTACTGTAAGCCGCCTTTGGCATCTGTTGTTTAGAGGAAAGGCAGGATATAAATCTTTTAAATGAATAAATCTGCCCTCAGTGTTGAAGCTACCTGACTGACTTCACTCACTTGCCTACCTTACAGTGTTGTTGCGAGGACAGTAGTAGGGGAGGAACTAAAGCTTTGTAAACCATCTTGGGCATTTGCTTTGACATGGGAAAGACAGGGGCTCCCTTAAGTAATCCTTTAAATAAATATATACCGTATTTCCCGGCTTATTACACGCACCGGACTATGAGACGCACCAAAGTTTAGAGGAACAAAATAAGAAAAAAATATTCTGAACCAAATGGTATACTAATATATTTCATAAAATATAGCAGAATAATATTTCAACCATGTAAAGTCAACAGTGATATTAAGAACCATTATCACTGTCATTAACAAATGAGGAAAGACTTTAAGCTTCAAGCACTCTTTTAATTTTCTGGTAACCCCAAAAACTCATCATCTCTAGTGTCAGTGATTTGCGACTTTTGCACAAATCTCATTGCAAATGATCAGACAACAACATTTTGCACAAATCTCATTGCAGATAGTTCAGGAAGGCAGGTAAGTTGGGGGGGTTCT
The DNA here is from genome assembly GCA_030015325.1 of Cryptoblepharus egeriae. Classification (NCBI taxonomy): domain Eukaryota; kingdom Metazoa; phylum Chordata; class Lepidosauria; order Squamata; family Scincidae; genus Cryptoblepharus; species Cryptoblepharus egeriae. The sequence continues at coordinate 59,705,110 of JAREYC010000001.1, read as the reverse complement.
TTTGGGGGGTAGGTAGGGAAAAGTGAGGAGATCTAGATAAATAGGGAAGAGTGAGGAGCAGGCATGGAGCAGGCAGGACCAGGTCTTGTGCATGTCTACTTTGGAGCAAGTCTCCAAGCCAGGGAAGGCTGGTTAGGATTGCAACTGTGCCAGGGTGACCGGATGCCAAACCCAAAATTCCTGAACCCCAAGGCCAAAATTCCTATCTCCTAGGGCAAAATTCCTACCCACTTAAAAAATTGCCAGAAAATGTATTTTTTTATTTTTATATTTTTGATTTTTATTTTTTTGGCCATAACCTTTGATAGGAAGGAAATATCTCAAAATTGATTGTTGCATTGGATTCTGCTCTTCAATACGAATCCAACGACATATGACATGATGGGGTAAGGTTCTCCAGGATTGGCCCTATCACTTTATCAGATGCACAGACATTTCCCCCCCCTTTGGGAAGAAACAAAAGTGCGTCTTATAAACCGGGAAATACGGTATTCCCTCTTTCCCATGCCAAAGCCCAAGGTGTCTTACAAAGATCAGTCATAAACTGTACAATGTATAATAACAAAATTAAGAGCTGTGGGTGGCGCAAATGGTTAAGACGCTGTGCCTGTTAACCAGCAGGCCAGGGTTTGAGACCTGGGTCGGCCCCACAAGACAGGGTGAGCTCCTGTCCTTAGCCCAGCTCTGCGACACCAGCTGGGTCCAATCATATTGGCTCAGCCTTTCCATTGGACTAATTCAGTGGCGTGGAGAAGGGGGATTTGCTGCTTGGGTAACAGCCTATCCTCCATAACAATCCAACCCAGGCTTTCGTGCTTCGAATGCAGCGTATGCAGCGCTGAGCACGATACCATAGTCTTTCAAGACTGACGGAGGCCTGCTTTTAAAATAAATTAAATTAGTATTAAAAAAAACCAAAAGAAATGTACCTAAGAATCATTAGAAGGGGTAAAGGAGCAAGGAAGCAGTCACACCACTACACTGTTGCAGAGAAGGGTGACCATATAGAATGGAGGACAGGGTGCCTCTGTCTTTAAGCACTGCATAGAAGAGGGAATTGAGGCAGATTTAGCTCAACATAGAAGGGTTTAAAAAGCAGCACTGCCTAAATTATCTCCTCTATGCAATGTTTAAAGGTAGAGGTACTCTGTCATCTATCTCTATATATATATAATTAGCCACAATTAACACTTGGGTTAGATTACCAAAACTTAGCAAAGAATTACCATCTGACAGTATGCTGAAGGATGCCAATAAGGCCCTTATGATGATCCCCACCACTAACATAACCCAAACCAACATATGCCACAGCCGTTATAATGCTAGAAATGCTTGGCTATTCAATTAAACAGGCAAACTACATCAGCACACACCCCCCTTGGAAAATGAGGCTAGAAGCTAACATCAAGACATCTCGAAGAGAAGTCAGCCAATTGGTGGAACTACAGAAGGGGGTGAAGATCAAAAACAAGTCTCGCATACTTAGAAAATATAAGGGCCTGGCTCTACCTGAGGCTCTCAAGACTGCAAAACAAAGGCTCACAGCCCTGGCTGCAAGATTAAAGAGATATACCAGAGAAGCAGAGGCTAGAAGGATAAACACCCTGTTCTCCAAAGAACCATCAAAGGTATACTCTCAACTGCAGTGTAACAACAAAGTAAGAACAGAACCCCCAGTAGTATAAACTGAACAGTACTGGAAGAGCATATGGGAAAACGAAATAACACATAACACCAGTGCAAAATGGCTAAAGGAACTAAAAACAAGCCATAGCAATATCCCAGAACAAGAGCCAGTCACCATCACAACTGAAGACGTCCAGCAACAAATCAGGAATATGAAGAGCTGGACAGCACTAGGGCCAGACATGATCCAAACTTACTGGCTAAAGAAGTTCACAGCACTGCATGAACGACTAGCAGCGAAAATGAACCAGCTGCTAGCAGCAGGCTCCCACCCAGGCTGGCTCACACAAGGGAGGACAGTACTGATTCAGAAAGACCCCCAAAAAGGAACAACACCATCCAATTATCGGCCTATAACCTGCCTCTCTACAACGTGGAAAGTCCTATCAGGCATCATAGCCACTAAATTGCAAAAGCATATGAGCCGATACATGAGCACAGCTCAAAAGGGCATTGGGAAGGATACCAGGGGCTCAAAACATCAACTGCTCATAGATAGTACTGTAGCCCAAGACTCAAGAACCAGACAGACTAATCTGTGCATAGCTTGGATTGACTACAGGAAAGCCTACGACTCAGTGCCACATACGTGGATCTGTTTATGCCTGGCATTATATAAAGTAAATAAGACCTTAATGACCTTCCTTAAAAAATCCATGGGGCAATGAAAAACAACATTGGAAATCAACTCAAAAGAATTAGCACAAGTATTGATCAAGCGTGGCATATATCAAGGAGATGCACTGTCTCCCCTGCTGTTCTGCATAGGCCTGAATCCCCTAAGCCAAATAATTGCAAAGACTGGATACGGGTACAAGTTCAAGAGTGGAACTACCATCAGCCACCTCCTCTGTATGGATATCAAGCTGTATGCAAAGAATGAACGAGACATCGACTCACTGATACATCTGACAAGGATCTACAGTGAGGATATTGGGATGTCATTCGGCCTGGATAAGTGCAGCTGAATGATCGTAAAGAGAGGAAAAGTGGTTAAGACCAGTGGGGTAGAACTACCAACAGGGTACATAACAGATGTAGAGACCAACTATAAGTACCTAGGTATCCCACAATCCCACGGAAATCATGAAGAGGAGGCAAGGAAGACAGCAATATCTAAGTACCATCAAAGAATACGACAGATCCTGAAAAGCCAGCTCAATGTGAAAAATAAGATACATGCCATCAATACATATGTGCTGCCAGTCATCAGATACCCTGCTGGTATTATAAGCTGGCCACAGAAAGAAATGGAGGTGGCCGATGTGAAGACCCGAAAGCTCCTCACAATGAATGGGGGTTTCCACCCCAAGTCTAACATCCAGAGACTATACACTAGTCGGAAAGAGGGCAGCCGGGGCCTGATGAGCATCAAAACTATTATCCTGGATGAAACCCAGAATATCCAGGAATACATCAGTGAGATGGCACCCAAAGATGAGCTGATGAGAGAATGATCAGCTCATCTGATCAGCTCATCTTTAAGATTGATAGAGAACTGGTTCGAAACCACTTAACTGGCCTAAATGAATTTAAGTCATTTGGACCAGATGAGCTGCATCCTTGAGTTCTTAAGGAACTCGCAGATGTCCTTGCAGAGCCTCTGTCAATCATCTTTGAGAAATCCTTGGAGAAGTGCCACTGGACTGGAAGAGGGTGAATGTAGTCCCAATTTTTAAGAAAGGGAAAAAAGAAGACCCGGGAAATTATAGACCAGTCAGTTTGACTTCAATCCCGGGCAAGATATTAGAGCAAATCATAAAACACACAATTTGTGCACATCTAGACAAGTACTCTGTGATCAAAACAACCCAGCATGGATTTACCAAGAATAAATCTTGCCAGACAAATCTGATCTCCTTTTTTTGATCGGGTTACAAGCTTACTGGACAATGGCAATGCTGTGGATGTCATTTATCTTGACTTCAGCAAAGCATTTGACAAGGTCCCACATGACATTTTAATTGGCAAGTTGGAAAAATATGGGCTCGACGAGGCAATTGTTAGGTGGATCTGCAACTGGCTCGACGGCTGCACTCAAAGGGTTTTAGTAAATGGTTCTGTGTCAACCTGGAGGTCTGTTTCAAGTGGGGTACCCCAAGGCTCTGTCTTGGGACCAGTTCTCTTTAACATTTTCATTAATGACTTAGGGGAAGGGATAAGGGGGAGCCTGATCAAATTTGCAGATGACACCAAGCTGGGAGGAGTAGCAAACACATTAGAAGACAGGAGAAAACTCCAGGAGGATCTGGATAAACTGGAATCCTGGGCTGTAACAAATAGAATGAATTTCAACAGGGAGAAGTGCAAAGTTCTGCACTTGGGCAATAAAAACCAAAAATACAGGTATAAAATGGGGGATACTTGGCTTGGCAGCACAACTTGTGTGCGGGATCTTGGAGTCGCCGTGGATCACAAGCTGAACATGAGTCAGCAGTGTGATGTGTCTGCAAAGAAAGCAAATGCCATTTTAGGCTGCATTAAGAGAACTGTAGCTTCCAAGTTGCGAGAAGTTCTAGTTCCTCTTTATTCAGCATTGGTCAGACCTCACCTTGAGTACTGTGTTCAGTTCTGGGCTCCTCACTTTAAGAAAGATGCAGCCAAACTGGAGCAAGTCCAGAGGAGAGCGACAAGAATGATCAGTGGGGTGGAAGGGAAGCCCTACGAGGAAAGGTTGGGGGAACTTGGGATATTCAGCCTGGAGAAAAGGAGGCTGAGAGGAGACATGATTGCCCTCTTCAGATACCTGAAGGGCTGTCATAGGGAGGAAGGGGCTCATTTGTTCATAGCTGCTTCTGAAAGCAGAACTAGAACCAATGGGTACAAACTGCAAGAGAGGAGATTCCGGTTGGATATCCGGAAAAAAATTCCTGACAGTTTGGGTGGTTCGGCAGTGGAACAGATTGCCAAGGGAGGTGGTGGACTCTCCCTCACTAGGGATCTTTAAGCAGAGGTTCGACGAGTACCTGTCGGGGATGCTCTAGGGGGATTTCCTGCTGCAGGCAGGGGGTTGGACTAGATGACCTACTAGGTCCCTTCCAACTCTATGATTCTATGATTCCATGTCTCCAGCAACAACAGCAACAGCAAATACGGAAGGAAGATCAAACTGAGGAAGTGTCCTGGCAAGATAAGACCCTGCATTGGATGTACCATTGCCAGATAACCGAAGTTGCTGATATTGGGAAATCCTATCAGTGGCTGGAAAGAGCTGGCTTCAAAGATAGCATTGAAGCCCTCATCATGGCAGCACAAGAACAGGCACTAAGTATCAGATCCATAGAAGTGGGGATTTACCATACAAGAGAAGACCCAAAGTGCAGGTTGTGCAGTCTTCTCTTGTGACGTCAGAAACAATCCAACACATCATGGCAGGGTGTAAGATGCTGGCAGGAACAGCATGCATTGAACAGCACAACCAAGTAGCTGGCATCTTATATAAGAACATCTGCTCAGCCTATGGACTAACCCCTCCCAAGACCAGATGGGAGACCCCTCTGAAGGTTGTGGAGAATGACAGGGCTAAGGTCCTGTGGGACTTCCATATCCAGACAGACAAGAAGGTACTGGCTAACCAGCCAGACACTGTGGTGGTAGATAAGGCCCAGAAGACAGCCCTGGTGATAGATGTAGTGATACCAAACGACAGCAACATCAGGAAAAAAGAGCATGAAAAGGTGGAAAAGTGGAAAAGTATCAGGGTTTGAAGGAGAAATTAGAAAGACTGTGGCAAGTGAAGGTGAATGTGATCCCAATAGTGATTGGAGCACTAAGGGCTGTGACACTCAAGCTGGAAGAATGGCTCCAACAGATTCCAGGAAGGACATCAGAACACTTGATCCAGAAAAGTGCATTGCTAGGAACCTCTAAGATACTGCGCAGAACCCTCAAACTCCCAGGCCTCTGGTAGAGGACCCGAGATTGAGGATAACATACATACACCACCCATGGAGGGTGAGAGTTAGGCACAATATAAAAAAAAATTAAAATTGTTTTCTCACCCTCCATGGGTGGTATATGTATGTTATCGTGTATCGTGTGTGTATATATATAAACATACATATGGCATGGGTGGTATATGTGTGTGTGTATATATATATATATATATAGAGAGAGAGAGAGAGAGAGAGAGAGAGAGAGAGAGAGAGAGAGAGAGAGACATACACACACACCAAGTGTCAGATGAAACAAGATTAGGATGCCTAGGATAATAAAAACAGTTGTATTTTCCATATCAGTGTTACTTGGGGTCTCATAAAGAGTGAGCAGTTTCTATTGGTGTATGTATGTGTCCGGACATTCTTCAAACCCACTCACAAATATGCATGTAGCTCTGGTCCTATCCACTTGATCAATTTAGCACACTTTCATTCTATGTATAGAATACATATGTTAATGCTTTTCCTGTTTCTTTCGAAATTATGAGATGCAGGTGGGAATGAAAATCAGAAGAGGAAACGCCAACTTCATTCTTGGATCTAACACTCATAGGGCACAATCCTAAACAGTTTAGTGCAGCACAACTCATCTGTTCCGTGTTCATTGTCTGTGCATGTCTTTGCACTGGCCTAACCACACCAAGAGTAGTGCAGAAGTGCCTAACGGCACTTTTGTGACACCCCCAAGCCAGCATGGTACTTGTGCTGGGACTTGTACTGGCCTTACTAGGGATTAGGATTGTAGCCTTAGGCATGCATCTCTAATAAGTTGAATGGAGGGTGAAATTGCCTGCATTATTTAAGCTGTTTTTATTTGCCTTGAATTTGTGCAAGTCACTGCATCTCAGATGAGGGGTGAATGTATTTCTAGTTCATTAGGATGGGGACAGAGTATCTTGATACATGAACTTATTTTTGGCTCAGACTTTATTCTTGATGCTGGAACATGATTAACTAAAGATATTGAAGCCAATATCTGGGTAGGACTCTCTATGGTCACCAATATTTTATGTTGGTGGTGCCAGAAAGGGGTCACAGTGAAGGGAGCATAGGATCCAGATTCTTCTGGACACTGATCCTCCCCTACCATGCCTCCAACTCAGTTTCTCCCTTTTATGTTTGTGTAGCATTTGCAGGCCTCCATCAGTCTTGAAAGACTATGGTATCGTGCTCAGTGCTGCATACGCTGCATCCAAAGCACGAAAGCCTGGGTTAGATTGTTATGGAGGATAGGCTGTTACCCAAGCAGCAAATCCCCCCTCTCCACACCACTGAATTAGTCCAGTGGAAAGGCAGAACCGATATGATTGGATCCAGCTGGTTTCGCAGAGCTGGGCTAAGGACAGGAGCTCACCCTGTCTTATGGGGCCGACCCAGATCTCGAACCCTGGCCTGCTGGTTAACAGGCACAGCGTCTTAACTGCTTGTGCCATCCACAGCCCTTTATAACATTTATAGCATTTATAGTCCTTTGTAGCATTTATAAGTGTGTAAAATCATATATGTAAGGATTCATAGCAATCCTGTCTATATCCAATGCCAAAAGTGAGCAGGCTGGAGGTCTCCTCAAGATAAGGGGTATATTTCTCTGCTTACCCATAGAAAGCCCCAGACTGTGTAATGGGTCTAGTTGGACCTATATCTGCTAATTCACTGATGCAAATTAAAGCAACCTCATGTCAGCACATCTGGCTCAGGAAAGGGAATAGGATACAGCTCACACCAGTGTCACTTATTCTGTTGCATGGTACAGTTCTGCCTCCCTCTGAGCCTGATCTGCCCACCTTTACTCCATCTTCACCAGCCCTCAACCCTATTACTGTACACTCCATCTCCACCTTTCCCCACTTCTGCAGTACTCTGAGCAGCTCTTACTTGCTCCGGAGTGTGCTTTCCTCCTTTTAATTGGTGCCAGCAAGATTGTGCAGGCCTTTCCACTGTTATCTATCTATCTACAGTATTTATATACCGCTTTTCAACTGAAAAGTTCACAAAGCGGTTTACAAGAAAATGAAAAAAATTAATAGCTAATGGAATCCTGTCCCAAAAGGGCTCACAATCTAAAATGAAAAAAGAACACCAGCCGAAGCCACTAGAGCAGACATTCCTGGGGGGTGTGTAGGGCCAATTACTCTCCCCCTGTTAAATAAAAGAGGAAAACCCACTTGAAAGAGTGTCTCTTGCCCAGTTAGCAGGGGTCTCTCAACTTCTACACAGTCTCAACATGCTTTACTGTAAGTTTGCGATTGCTGCACTGGCACAGGTTAAGTATAGGATTGTGCAATAAAGCACTTTAACATTTTTATCACCTTGTTTTCCTGACAAAGAAGCCTATTGTTTACTGTCTGTATTCCTGTTTCTTGTCTTTAATTGGATCAGGAACTTTTATTTGATTGTTTTAACTGTTATAGGGACATATGGAGAAACCCCCCCAAACTTCTGGAAAATATTAAGATTTTCCAAATTGTCCCATTTAAATAAATCCAAAACCACATTAACACTTTGAAGGACCAAGGAACAACTAGCCGTTTGCTTATATTTCTGCTCTCCTGTTCCAGGAAGCTGCAGCTTAATTGAGATGTTTGTTATTCTGGTGCTAAATGGTCAATTTATCCATTGGGCTCCTATCTTTTTACAAAGATCTTGCCAAGCCTCATCCATGCAGGGTTTCAACAAACAGCTGGTTTAAAGCATCCTCTGAGATGTAAATAACTGCTATCAGTCATTGTCTTCTTATTCAGTACAAGAAGGATGACAGCTCATTGAAGGTCAGTTCAGTTTTGGCCTTAATGAGTATAAGTGACTTGGTAGCATTTTGTAACTTCCAGTCATTACCTGATGGTGGCTTCAAGCCAACTACCATCAACTTGGGGCTTTTGAAGGGTAGACTTCGTGGAGATGGGTCTGGAAACATCACTAGCCAAATGGCTGGAAAAGCAAATTTTCACTGGGGAAATGTGAACAATAATTGGGAGAGTTTACTAGACAACCAGAAAGCCACAATTGCAAAAAGATTATTACTTTGGTTAAAATCCCATCTTGGTTCAGAGGGGAAATGGGTAGCTACAATTAGATATAAAAAAGCCATGCATAAGGTAAATACCTAAGATGAGAGCAGTCTGCTAAAAAATTAAGTATAACATGAGAATCTGCAGCCCCAAGTTTGCTGAGCCTTTGAATGTAGCCCTCCCCACCTCTCTGCTCCCCTGGCAAAGTACCACCTCTTGTCCCTAACCTCTTGAGATTTTTTTATCTTTCTAAAATCTGGAGCCCTTTATTGCTCCCAAGTTCTCTGCAGTACACAATCCCTCTTGTTCTTTGTCATTTGTATGGTAAGGCTCTTCTCCAAAATATCCCCTGTATAATGAACTTTGTGATGTGCCTTTTTTGCCCAGAAAGAATGTTGGCCAATCATTTGCTGTGAGATTCTTGGGTAGATGAAACTTCAAACGTTTAATGCATTTTGTCTACTGCATTTGCAAAACATGCTGACTTTAAGAAATTAGGGAGCAGTCATTCAGGCAATTCTACTTAGGCCAGCGGGCATTTCAGCCCAGGACCTCCTTTCAAACTTAAAAATCTGTCCAAGACCCCCTGTCATACTTACCAAGATGAGATATCAGTATGATGCCAGAGCTCCTCCATATCTTTTCAGAGCTCAGCCCCATTGTGTTCAATGAGACTTACTTCCAGGAAAGCCCAGTGCCAGATTTCAAGATTGCAGATCCCACCCTCACATGACCCTCCAGACCCAAGATCATGACCCCCACAAGGGGGTCCTGAACTTTGAGTACCATTGAGTTAGACAATTAATGCAAATTCATGAAACAAAAACACAGAGCCAGCAGAATATGAAACAGAGCAATGGAAAAACAGTGCAACAATATTACTAGAATTTTCAAAGTGAAGATAAAAACCATAGCATTCTTGTGTAGGCCTTGCCTGAAGCTGAAAGGACATGATGGTGTCAGGCAAAACTACTTGGGAATGCATTTATATATATATATATTTTAAAGCTGCACGGAACGCTGATATAGTGAAATAACCTCTCCATGTGTGTGGATCGTGATGTGAGTGGTAGTGCAAATTCTTCTGGTAAGCTCAACATCATGCATTTGCGTGCACAGGGCAGGGTGCTTGATAGAGCATTTTATTGTGTGCTTTTCTAGCCTAATCCCTTCCCCAGAATAGCACAAATTGAAAATAAGCCTCCAAAGTGATTGTGTGAATTAAATCTCAGTCATCAGAAGCTGTATGAGGGGCTTGATCCAGCTAGTTTGAAACTTATGAGATGCTAGGAACCACAAGGGGAAGCTATAAAAAGGCCCACTTTTTCCAGCCAGTTAGGGGCTGGTAATTCTAGAACTGTCTCCCACCGATATCTAGTAAAGTTCAAATTGCAGCTGGTGGGATGCAATATAAAAACGGGTGGTAGTGATTTTCATACATGTTCTATGTTATTCAAAAGTTGAGCGTGGTTTGCATATTTAACTTTATTCAACCCAGAGCATCCTTTGTTTCTGAAGTGTGGCTGTGACTGGTTTGTGCTCTCAAAGATATGAGGAAGGCAATTTACAGGGCTTTTTTTAGTGTATCACAGTTTCTATATCCTGTAAGGTTCAACCCAAAGGCTCTTTCACACCAGCTTACAAATGATGTTCATTTGCTAATATGTATCCATAAATGACTGATAGATTGGACTGATAGACTGATAGATGGGGCCATAAGCACAATGGGGCAGATTGTTTTTGCAAGGAGGTACCCATTCCTCACAGATGGCTTAAGAAGAGGGAATCTGGTAATCTTGATTGTTCAGTCCTGATAGGTTTAAAATATGGGATGAAAGGTGAGGCTACTAGTTAACAGTATTAATGTGAATGAATTAATACGATACAGACTTAAAGGAATATCATAAAGCCCCTTTGAAAAAGTCATTTTCTTGCTGGCAGAGTCCTTGGATTGTTTCAAGTTTGAAATTTCTACCACATATTTAGGTGAAAGTTTGGATCTTTTTTCTTTTTTGAAGAGTCACCGTAACAGATTAGGTGGTTCTGCCACTCCCTTCCCACAATCTGTCACTCCAACCATGTCCTGATGGCACTGCAGGCATGGTCCAACCAATTGCCCAGGCACATAAGGCAGATGTGGTCATCCCCATTTATAAAGCTAGTAAATATATTGCAACCAGATTGTGTCCCCTCCAAAGGTCAATATTTGTGCAGAGTTTAATTTTAACTTCGCAAGCAGCTGTTTGCTGAGCTGTTCTCTTCTATTAGTCTGCTCTAGATTTTTACACACTCTAGTGTGTGCACAAATGTTTAAATGCATACTATATATGGTGTAAGCTGTAGTTTACCATGAGCTGGGCCATCTTAGTTATCATTGTCTATGCTAAATGCCAGCGGCAATTCTGGTGTTTCAGACAGTAATCTTTCCTATCCCTATCTAGGGATATTGAGGATTGAACCTGTGACCCTTCTACATTGCGTAGCTGTACTCTACCACTGAAATACAAAGCCCTCCCGTCTGCCTGATGTAGGCTACAGTCCAGAGTAACTATGAGAGATTTTACACCAACATAGTTACGGTGCCACCTATGGGAAATGCATAGAGCAATCCAGAGTAAGTGCTTCTTATGTCTTCCCGTAGTTACTCTGGATTGTAGGGGTAATTTCTAGTGCCTCTGCAAAAAGCCCAGATGCCAGCTTTGTCCCCATATTTTTTACAAACAATACTTTTACAGAACCTGATAACATTCTTCAGGGCTTTATTCATTGGCTTGAGTTCCAATCTGAGATATGGTGTAGCACCTGCCAACAGTGTCCTTCTTCTCTTTATGTAGTAGATCAAGCAGAGGAAAACAGTAAATGGACCTTACATAAAAGTGTTAACATTTACAAATTGTATTAGAAAACAGTGGTGTTCCTCTTGCCAGTCCTGGTGGGTATGTGCAGGGTTTTCACCTGCTGTTGTCTTAACTGATTGGAAGCTTCTTATTGTCAAGGTTCAGCTCTAAATGTTCCTCTCTTTGTTGACATTTTCCCCTAAATAAATTCTGCATTCTTCTTTCCTATTTATCTTGTCCTTTATTTGTCTATTTTTGCGTGGAATGTCATCATTTCTGGTTCTTCTGCCCTAAGGAATGTGTTTTTTCTCCAACAGATACTGTTGTGGGAAACCAGACCTAATCTGACACTTCTTGGTGGCTTCTGTAAGATCACTGTGCTGATTCTTTCGTCATCATGGGACCACAAGTAGAGGAGAGTTATCTATCCATGAGGAGAGGAGAGCTGGAAAATGAGACAGGTTGAAGGAAAGAGTATAAAAAATAGAAGTGTGAGGAAGACTGTGTCCCCTACTTGAGACTAATCGTTGTATTTCTTCTCCCCCTCCAGTGCTCTGAGGTTGACCTGTGGGCACTGTGGTTTGTGGCTTTGTGTTCAACTCTAGTATTCTTTGTTGTTTGTTTCGCTCACTCTTGCCAAGTGCTGGGCTGCCAGCCCCACTGAAGCTGCTTTGGTCAATGACAGCATGCAGGGGGTGGGCAGCCTGGGTAAGTAAACAGAGGCTTCTTGATGGCCAGTGAACTCCTCTCGTGACAACAAGCCTGCGGCTGCTCCTGGGAAAAGCAGTGGTTAGCTGGTCCCAGAGGAGTGGCTCTGTTTTCTTCAGTTGATGGTCTCTCTTGGTGCCCGTCTAACATATAAACTTTAATGGCCAGTTTAAATGGTTCCTGCCATGAGTGCTTCAGTGCCAGATTTAGTGCTTTAATTTGGAAACTTTCTCTCTTTGTGGTCATGAGGAGGAAAAGGTCTTGAGCCACTTGGGGCCAGTCATGAGGACTTGTGGGTGCTTAGGAGACATTGCTTCTGGCTAATGATGACATTGGATAGGGTGGCTGGGCTTGTGTGAGGGCCCAACCAGGAAATTATTTGTCATTGTCATCCCTCTTTTCCATCCCTTAGCAAAAGATGGCTACACCTCACCCCACAATGTAGACAGAATCATGTGCATCACTGAAAAAGAGATTACATCAGGACAGAGGAGCCATTTACTCTTGTACCTCGATGTCCATGGCTCTGCTGTACATGCTGACATAGTGTAGTTGCTGTAACCTCCACATGCACATATGCACAACTTCTTGAGGCACAAATCTGTTTTCATGGATCAGTTCTTCTGTCAATAACCTAAATTGCATTCTCTTGTATTGCACTCTTATCCCTCCACTAGATCATTGTATGATCATGTCAGATAATAGAACAGAAGCGTTGCTAGGGTTTGTGTCACCTGGCACTAGAGCTCATTACATCACCTCCACTATGGACTTCCTTCTGTATGAAACCATTCAGGATAAATTGCAATATCATGCACACAACTTAAGTGCAGTGGCATTACTAAGAATGGTGTTTCCCCATTAACTTTATTTTTTAACTACGTGACAGGACATTTCACCCAACAAAGTAACCAACCCTGTCATAACAACACCTCATTGGCTCTTAGAATAATCAGTTTGGTCAGTTTTGAGTTAAGAAAATCTTCTTTTTGTACAATAAGGCAATTTACTCATATGTTTTCTCTTTCTCATTTTTTGGTTATAATTTTTGATAGAATATAGATAACGACCTGCAAATAACACCCCTTTGTCAGGAAAAACAACCTTTTTTCGCAGTTCTCTAAATATAGATCATTATTTTCTTAGCATTATTCCCGATATTTCAGCTTAACTTGCTTTCTGCTTTTAATTATGCATTAAATGATTGATAACAGTGGTTCTTAAACATTTAGCATTGGGAACCACTTTATAGAATGAGGATCTGTTGGGATCCACCAGAAGTGACATCAACAATTAGGGAAATGTTTAAGAATCCTAGGCTGCAGTCCTACATGCACTTACCCAGGAGTAAACCCCATTGTTAAAAGCTTATACATAGCAACCTGTTGAAGAATGTGATGTACAGATCTGTAACATTTCCCTAATTGCACTCATACATTTATAGCATTATGTCTAATGAAAAAAAATAAAATATTGAATTGAATGGGGACCCACCTGAAATTGGATCACGACCCACCAAATAGGTCCTCACTCACAAGTTGAGAAGCACTAGTCTATAAAATCAGGATATTATAATATTGATCATGATAATAGTGAATATAATATTCAAAAACACCAAGTTTCTAACAATTTTGGATAGTAATGGTGTCGCCCTCCAGAGTGCATCACTTGGTGTGGCCCACATCCCATGTATCCCTCTAGCAATGCTACTACAACACATCTATCACAGAAGTGTAAATCAAAACCATTCTACACTAATTCATCTTCCGATTACCTATTCTTTGAACACATTTCAATTATTCTAGATCTTATTCGTTTAATGCGTGCTCTGCTATTTCAACCTCTTTCTGCTTATCTAAAGACTAAATCCACCTTCCTCCATGTTGTCTTTCATATGACAAGGTGATTCAAACTGTTTTGATTTGCGTGTGTGTATGTGTGTGTGTGTGAGAGAGAGAGAGAGAGAGAGAGTGAGAGTGCGAGTGCAAATGCACCACCTTTAGCTCCGGGTCTATTTCCATTCCTAAAGGCATTACAGTCCATTTGCAGAAATCTTTCTATGACAGAAGGAATTTGCAAGATAAAAAGTACTTGCAGATTGCAAGCTAGAAGCAACATTTCTAAACTAAGTAAAATCTGGGTTATGCTTTTCAATCATTCCCACTTTTTACACTGCTCCAGTCCCTAACCTGTGAAAAGAATGGGGCATGTCTGTATAAAAAAAAAAACCTAGAAAGTCCTAGGTTAGGTCCAGATATTTGAGTTATTATGTGCTATACACCATAGAAAAGAGCAGGGTGTGCCATACAATGAACTTTTGTATGCCAAGAATATTAATAATATTTATATAATGCTTTTTAACATATAGATATAATGTAATTTTCAGCATTTTATTTATCAGCAATTTTGTCTCAAATGAGGTTGACTCTTTAAATTAAAAGTTAAGTGTCCCTTAAGTAGCAGTTAATAGCTTAAAAGCAGCCTGCTTACCATGGTAACATGGCAGGCAATTAAGCTTGCCTCAGAATAACTCATAAAGGGCTTAGGGCGCAATCCAGAGTAACTACGGAGAGTCCTTGCTCCAGTGTAAGAACAATTTGCTCTGGATTGCAATATGAATTTCCCATAGGTTTTCACTAGGTAATGCAGTAACTATGGGTACACGTAATGTCTCTTACGTACTCCCATAGTTACTCTGGATTGTAGGGTTAGTCTGGCTTAAGGTTTCAGCTGGAAGGGAGACACCTTCCCCCATGTCTTTATCAATACAAAGTGATAATCAGTTCTGAATTGCTTTGCAAGGGGAAGCTTCAGCCTCGGAGCTGAAACTATGCTGTTTTAAAGGGAACTTGATTCATACTGATTCATTGCCTGCCTCGTTACGATGATAAACAATTGCTTTTGTGTAATGCAAAAATGGTATCCACAGAGGTTCCTGGAACTGAACAAAGCAAATGACAAGATTCAACCTGTATTTCAACATTTTCCGCAAGTCCAGAGGCAATAACCTTTAAAAAATTATAACCCTGTTCTAAAATTGTGTTTGTGTCTTGCTGTAGGTAGCTGATCATGCAGAGAGTAGAATGTACAATTTGGACCAGGTTGGAGATGAAGTGCTTGCACCCTGGAGCCCAAAGTAGAGACTTGTGAAAGTGTTTCACATTAAGATAACACAGGAGGTTAGTGCAAAAGCAGCATCAATTAGAGACAAGGATATAAGCTGAAGAGTTTTGTGGGGCTGGAATTATGGTGTGGTTAAGAAGCTGGCAGGATTGGAGATGAGGTAGATAAGGAGATAGGAAGATGAGAATGCAGAAATACCTAGTCAGAACTTTAGAGGTTCACAAAGCAAGCCAGAACTTGGTTATTGCAGTGGCAAAGACCAAGGCCTGTTAAGTATTTATAGTTCAACTAAGTAGGAAGAAATGAATGGGCTGTTGGGGGAGTGTATTACCAATGTTGGGGACCTGAAAGGACAAACTACATCCGTCAACAGAGCAGCCTCCAGTAGTTACACAAAGAGCACTAGTGCAGATAACAGGAATTTCACAGAATCATAGAGTTGGAAGGGACCCAGTGGATCATCTAGTCCAACCCCCTGCCTGGAGCAGGAAATCCTCGTCTTGTGGGGACCCAGGTCTCGAACCCTGGCCTGCTGGTTAACAGGCACAATGTCTTAACCACTTGTGCCAATTTCTGGATCAAGAATTAGGTTCACATTCAGATAATGTCTCTGCCAGTTCCTTCTAGAAGTATCTTGGTCCAGCTGTAGTCTTGTGTCATTCCCTTTAGTGCCCTGGATTTATCCAACAGGAACAGCTGGCAACGGTGGGATAAACTGCCAAGGGGTGGGGGAGATAGTTTGGCAGGAGACTGTGCCACAATGATTGCAGGAAAACCTAGGGTGGGCACCAAGATCTCTATTTATAGAACTCCCATCTTGAGAGGCAAAGGAGTGGCCACGGTTTCATACCATGCTTCTTTCAAGTGGTTGTCATGTTCCTTCCACATCAACCATTTGTACAGCTGCTTCCCTTCGGAAAAGGGGGGAATGGAGTGGGTGTGGCTGGAAAAGAAAAATGGTTCTGATCTTAGTCCTTCCTTGAGATGGAGAGAGTTGAAGTCTTTCAGTAAGGCCTCTACTTCAGCAAAGCACACACTAGGATGTGGCTATTTTGCTGTGATTCTTACCCCCATGTTTTAGAAAAGTTTTGCTTAATTTTAAAAGTATGGTTCACTTTTATAGAAGCTGTAGTGTTGCATTGCAATCCTGATGGAGAGAGAGTGTCAAGACTAAAAAAAATTTAAAGGATTACAACTTGCAGCCGTAAGTACAACAGGGATGATCATTTACGCTATCTCTGCTTTTACGTGGCTTCCCTGGTCCCCCAAATCAGTATGAAGTTTGAATAAGTCCTCGCCTGGCCACTAACATCAGGCCACTAATCCTAGCACATCGATGTAGCTCTTTTGCTGACCTTGTCCCTGTAACCCAGAGGGCATACCAGCTTTGGTCATTAATCACTGCTTCAGTAAGTCAGCTTGTTGCAAGCTGATGAAGGAATTTGAAAGATCAGTCCATAGGAATGTAGTAATTTGTTACAAGCCAAGGTCTAAAATATTCTTCTGCAAATGATAAGAATTGCTATGTGAACAGACACATCTTATGGTGGAGCTGGGAAAGTGAATGCAGCAGAATTGTCTATAGTTTTTTCTGTAGCCGATAACGAACACATGCAATGAGGGAAGCCTGCACCTTTTGCTGCTTTTTTTTGCATTGACTTATAATGGCCTTTTCAGTATAGCTGTAAACCTATCACAAACATTTCTGGCTAGGAGCCTGTTGACAGATCTTTTTAAAGTTCCTGAACACAAACAAGGGAGAGCCAGGTGTTGCCACATCTTGACATGTTTGGTCAATGGAAGTGGTAAATAAGTGATGCCCTTGCAATCTAGAACAGTGATTCAGCCATGAGACTGCATGCTTTAGTAACTAAGTGGTTGTCCACATTTCTGAAGGTTGTGATGCTGAACTTTACTTGGTTCCTTTCAGGATTCGTGTCAAAAATTGAGTGGTGTTTGTTTTTGCTCTGTAAATGAACTGTTCCAATCCTTAGGTTCAGTTGCTAGGAATTTTTAACACAGGTGTTCTTGGTAAGTTGGCCTGAATAGCTCTTGGTGTAGAAAAGAGGCCTTCTGTAAGAGGATAGCAGAACTTTATATTAATAGCATTGACCCTTCCTAGATGCTGAATTGCTGGCTCCAGTGTTGTGAATTAGCCAGCCTCTCTTTGCTCTGCCTTGTTTCCCATGTCTGTGCATTGTAAACCTGAAGCTTATTTCTTAGAGTTATGTTGCAGTGGTGATCTCTTAAAACAGGGGTGTCCAAACCTGGGCCTGGGGGACATATACAGCCTTGGTGAGCCTCCATGGTGGCAAGGCCTCTCCATCTGGCCCACGGGCAGGCCTTGTAATCCTCTGGATCTGTCTCTTAATACATTCTGATATGTAAATCATTTTTCCAGCCCCTGACATAATGTCAGAGATTATTATGTCCCCCCCCCCAAAAAAAAAAAGTTTGGGCATCTCTGTCTTTAACAGTTCTGACATCTCTAGTGATCAATGTTTTGTCTGCCCTTGTATCTGGTCCTAAAGTCCAAGCTCTGGCTCTGTTTCTTTACCAGTCCTGGCTGTCTTAAGCTGTGTTCCCATTCTGACCTTGTCAAGTGCCAGTGCAGTGATATTCTGTGCCACTCCTGTGATAGCTCTATCATCCTTCTTCTGACCTTGGTCTTGATTGCTAATCTGTGTGAACTCTGGCGCAATCCCTTAAATGGATTTTAATTTGGGCTTTTTGTATTTACTATATCTGTATATTTAGTCAGTGCTTGAAGTCAACCCCAAAGTTTGGCCCTTGCCAGCAATCCTTTTATAGTCTCACCTTGAACGGCTGTCTCTGGTGTTTCTGGCTGTAGATGACAGCCCTAATCTATTGGGTTGAGCCTCAGCAAACCAAAGGTGTTTGCTCCAACCACATGGTGTCTTAACTTCCTATGATGTGGGATGGAAACCTGGGTTTGGCTTTTCATTGCAGATATGGTTATGTCACTGATTTGGAGAAAATAGTACAGACTTGTCATGGGATTGTAGAATTTGAAGGCATCTCACAGGTCATTTGAGTCAATCTTTTTCCTTAATTGGCAGCACATTAAATTACATGATAGGTCTGTGCAGGGGTGTACCTTTCTTGGAAAATCCCCATAAGATGGAGAGTTTTTAGATTTTATTAGCAGTCTGGTAAAAAGCTGATTCCCTATTTACAGTTGTGCACTGTATTAATGCTCTTCATGCTTCCATAAGTGTTTTTCTTCTCTGCCCATGTACCCATAGCTGGATATTTGTCATTTTCAACAGCATTTCATCAATTACGAAAACTTTCAAGATGGTCAATGTATGAAAGGGTTTTAAGAAAAGATGCTTGAAAAGTAAAAGTCAAGAAGGAAAGTTTTACCATATGTGGTGGATGTGTCCTAACGTGAAAAAATTAGACTTTGATACACCAGTAAATGCAACTGATGTTTAAAGTAAATTTACAAATGAAACAAGAAGATTTGTTGGGAATATTGGATGTTTCAATTCATAAAAACTATGAAATTCAGTATGTTTTTATATTTGACAAGAATATTATACTGAAAGAATATTATATGCTAAATATTGGAAAGTTCTAGAGATACTGTATGTTGAAGAACGATGGATTAAGATTGCATTTTGCTAACATGAACAAACTTACAATTTTTCTTGAGGAGAAGTCAGTGAAAATTTTTGTGGATAATTGGAAACCATTCATGGACTTTCTGTGTAAGGGGGAATACATGTGATGATTCAAATTAATTATGGATTTGAAGAGTAGATAATAGCTATATAATGTTCATCTCCTTTTTCTTATTTATTAAAAATGTATTTAAGTATAACTAATTGTTTAATATATCTTAATAGGTTGTAGGATTTTGTAGGAAAGAAAAGAAATGTAAATTCAAGATGCTATGCTTGCCATGCAACATTCAATATTTTTTCCATTTTCTTTCTGTCTTCTGTTTTTTCTATTTTTTAATTAAAATTAATAAAATAAAAACTTCCGAGATGTTCTCTCTCTCTCTCTCTCTCTCTCTCTCTCTCTCTCTCTCACACACACACACACACACACACACACACACACACACACACACACATTTTTCCTTCCTTGTGAAAACAGCACACTTAGTTCTTCATTCTTTCTTCCTGTAAGGTTGTTTTTTTTATTCTGAATCTTTTCTAGATTATCAACTAGAATTTGGTTCCTTCTTGAATTTTGTTCCAAGAGCAGTGCACTGGGTGCAGATTTGGCTATTAGAACAGTGATACTGCAACTCCTTAAAGTTTAGATTCATTTGTTAATAAAAGGGCATAGGCCTTTGGAGCTGCTACATCACCTTGTTGATTCATGTCTAGATGATAATCCATTTATATCCCCTAAATCCTTCCCGGCAAATCTCCTTACTTTCTAGCCATGTATTCATCCATCTGAACTGGGTTGCTATTCTGAGGGCTTTCATTCTTTTGTAAATAATGGCAAAATTCAGGACAGGAATTATTTGCAATCCTTGCCATTCATGATTGAAGGTCTTACTCAGAGAAGTGGTTGCTCCTTGCAAAGACAGTAAAAACAGACTGGTGTAGAAGGCCCTGTCTTGCCATTTTCAGGCCTCCCAGTAGCGATAGAACTCCAGTGGGTCTCCTAGACTATTTTTGTGATCAGCAAAAAGTGACAACTCTTTCATGAAGACTGTTAAATTGAAAATGGCCAAAAGAAACGGCATGTCTTCTAGGAAAGTGCAGAAGGTTAACAGGCATTAAAAGGCCATTGTTATACCAAAGGTTAAGGCTGACAATAAGGGGACACTGTTGACAGAGAAAGGGGCCCCTTGGAAATAAAAAAATTAATATTTAAGTTACTAGACCAGGGGTCTCCAAGCATTTTGGCCAAAGGGCCACATCAAATATCTGGCACATTGTTAAGGGCCAAAAAATATCAAATTTAAATAAATACATTAAAGATAGAACTCTAATTCTGAGGCCCTCAGAACACCCTCTGGATGCAAACAGAGCACAGGTCTGATTGTTTTCTGTTGAGTGGCCCAGAAGTTCTCAGTGGACCAGAGGCTGGCTGAGGGCCAGATAAAGACTTGTGAGACCCCAGTACTAGATTTTGATACAAGGTGAGAAAACAGATCATAGAAGGTAAATTAAGCATACATCAAAGTTTAATTTTATTTTTCAAGTGAGTCTGTTTATCTCAAACTCATCCCAATACCTCAAGCTTCCTTATAAACATATTGATTTGTTTTGCTACAACTTAACTTTAAGTAGTTTGGGTTTAGGTAAGAGACCTTAAGTATTTTTTTAGAGGGGTCCACCTCACTTACAGTATTTCTTACAGAAATATCTACACATTCCTGCTTTGTGTAGGGGAAACTGAGGTCCAGACCAAATATGCAGAAACCCACACGGAAATGAACGTTTCTCATAGAATAATTGTACATTTGGATGCAAAACCCATGTGGGTTTCCTTATCCATGAGACATCTGCAAGTTTTTATCCCATGGAATACCTAAGTACCTCTTTCCCATTTTTTCACCTTTTAATCTGTAGATTTGGAGTTGGCCGTGTGGAGTTTTGAACATATGGTTGCAAAACTCACATGAATGCGTGGTCACAAATCTCATGTGGGTGTGACTCACAGATGTTTTCTCACATAATAGCTGTGTATTGGTCTGGGTCTGAGGCAAGGCTAGTGTACTAAATTGATAGAAATATCTTACTAGGAGAAGCATAGAAACAGCAGTTTTATCGTTTTGGGTTCAGTGATCTCTGATCCCTCAGAGTTTTTACCTGTCTATGAGGACAATCCTAACCGTGTCTGCTCATAAGTAAGCTTCCTTATGTTCAATGGGTCTTACTCCCAGGAAAGTGTCTTTAGGATTGCAGCCTTTGTTGAATTTCATCTTGGACTAATCAGTTCATTCCTTTGGTTTGTTTCAAATTCTTCGCCTATACTCTAAAATGACTGCAGTCTCTCTCAGTTTTGTAGCATTTCCCCCGCTGCCCAGGTTGTATTGTAAAGAGTCCAAATTATTGGGAACAATTTAAAACAGCATCACTGGCATCCATCAGTCTTGAAAGATTATGGTATCGTGCTCGACACTGTATGCGAAGCACAAAGGCTTGGGTAGATTAATATGAAGGATAGGCCGTTATCCAAGCAGCAAATCCCCCCTCTACACGCCACTGAAGTAGTCCAATGGAACAGCAGATATGATTGGTTCCAGCTGCGTTGCAGAGCTGGGCTAAGGACAGGAGCTCACCCTGTCTTGTGGGGACCGACCCGGGTCTCGAACCCTGGCCTATTGGTTAACAGACACAGTGTCTTAACCACTTGCACCACCCACAGCCCTAGTAAAACAGCAACACAGACAATAAAATGATACAAGATATTTCAATTTCCAATTAGTTTCTAGGCAGCACTGTTTTTTGCCTATATTATGCTGAAAAAACAATTTTAATCCTTCATCACTGTATTCTTCATATGTTTTTCAGGAAGACATATAGTTTTACAGTAACTTAAAGTGCCCCTTAACCGCTGTCAGTGCCTAGGAGACAAGTGTCGAGAGGGTGACTTGATAACAAGTTTGATAGGGCTACTCAGGCCTCTCTGCACCGCTATCTACTCTCTGGGTGTCAAGCAGTGTTGTAGCTAGGGGAGTTACAGGATTGCAGTTGCACCAAGCAACACGTTTTAGGGGGGCAACATGCTGAGCTTGACACTGGTGGCTAAAATAGAGAAAAATAGGGTATGTATGGGTGCAGTCCTAAGAAATTTAGGCTGGCCTAACTCACCTGGCCTATCTTTCCAAGATGGCGTGGGGAGATTGGTGTATACCTGTGCATTGAGCTAACCCCTCCCCAGGAATGGTGCAGAAGTGACTTGCTGCACTTTTTTGACACCCCCAGGTCAGTGCAGGACTTATGCCGGAGCTTAGGCTGACCTAATTAAATGTTAGGAATGCAGCCTATGAATGATAATACCATATATATAATTGGAAAGGTAGTTTAATGCAGAATGCAATGAAACAAACTTTATTGGAATATGTATAGTCTATCAAATGTATGGCTAATTAAAATAAAAATACAAAAGCCTGTGGATTTTTTAAAACTCAAAACTTCCCCATGATATAGGGTTGCCATATGTCCTGAAAAACGGGTACAGTCTCAGTTTTGGGGGATTGTGTTCACATACTGGCAAGTGGGACGGGGTCCTGTTCTGGTTTTTAGAAGGAAATTATGGCAACCCTTCCATGATCTTGATTGCACTGAGAGACAATGAAATGTAATTCTGATACTGTATTATCAGATACTATTATTATATACTATACTAGCAAAATGTACCAGTGTGGGAGTAAAATATCCCCCGAACGCCATTCCCCCATTGTGCATAACCCTCCATGAGCATCTCCCTGTGCACATCCTCCATTCGCATCACCCCATGTGCATCACCCCCAAGCATATTACCCCCATGCGCATCTCCTCCCATGCACAACTTCCCACATGCGCAACATGTCCCATGTGCATCATGCCATGTGCAACATCTTTCCATGTGCATCACCCCCATGTGCATCACCCCCAATGCACATCACCCCCCTGAGCAACATTCCCCCATGCGCAACACCCCCCAGTGTACCATCCCTCACAGTACATAGGCACCGGGCACCAAATTGGCTAGATGTTGATCAGAATCTTCAATGTTAAGTATAGGACAAAAACACATTGCATACTTTTTCTTCCCATTAAGGGTTAAATTTCTCAACATCGGTTCTTGATGGGTGTTGATGGCATACAAGGAACACCCTCTCCAAATTTCACACTTCTCGGTCCAGGGGTTGGGGCAGAGCGTCCCACAGTCAGGAATACTTGACTGGGATACACAGGGATACACAGTCAGGGAGGAAAACGCATTGTGCCCCCTTTCACTCCATTCTGGTTGGAATTTCTTAAAACCAGTTCTTAGTTTTAAGGAACACTCTCCCCAAATGGAAGGAACACTCTCCCCAAATTTCATGCTTCTAGGCCCGGTGGTTTTGGCTGAGCATTGATGAGTCAGTCAGTGAGTCAGTCGGAATCAGTCAGTGACTTTTCAGTTATACATATATAGATTACTGGTATATTACTATACTATATCAAGCTAATTTAATACTATCTTATACTATATTATATTAAACTAATATTAATACTAGATTATACCATATCTATATATATATAAAACTGAAAAGTCACTGACTGACTCGTTCACTCATCACTGACTGAATTCACAGGGATGTCTAAACTCTGGCCCGGGGGCCAGATGTTACCACCAGTGAGCTGCAATGCAGCCCTTGGCAAGTCTCCTTCATCCAGCCCAAAGACAACCCTTGTAATTTCTCCATTACACTCTTATATGTAAATTTATTCAAATTTAAAATGATAATCATTTTCCCGGCCCCCAATACAGTGTCAGAGTGATGATGTGACTCACTTACCAAAAACTTTGGACACCCCTGATCTAGAACATACATTGAAATTTTGTGCAGCCAGCTCCATAGACCCAACTGGGACTGCTGATTTAACATTCAGCCCCTAACTCACTAAATGGCAAACTATTTTGAAACTAGGGAAAATTACCCAAGCTGTTTATTATATGGCATGGAGAACCAGTTATGCTAATGTTCAAAGAAATAAAAAAATCTTGCTGGGTGTATGCAATTACTTATGCACATATATACAAACTCTGTAGACCCTGGCAATAGCCACTAATGGCCATAGCCACTGTTCCTTAGGAAGAGTGCGTTTTTAGTTTAAGTTACAAAGCATATAAAATATAATGAGGTAAATTGCTATTGTCAGTATTTTAAAATATTTATTACACTTTTAGTCCACCCTTTCTCCTAACATTTCAGGATTATCTACATGGATCCTCCCTTTTATCCTCATAACAGCCTCAAGAGGTAGGTTAGATTGAAAGAAACTAGATATGATGTGTGAGTTCTGTGGGAGTCCCAATGTCTTTTTTTCCCAAACAGCAGCAGATTTTGAAACATTAAATGTTGCCTAATCACATTTCATCAGAGTAGTGCAGCACAGCACAGCACCCTTCCATGCTTGAATGTGGAAGAGCGGCTAGGGAGATTTTCTTAGCCTATAGGTCCAAACTTATTATACATGGATTTTTTATGTTCAACACTGACTCAACATTGCAAATTTGACTCGACCTGCAAATAAAAAGGAACATGCCGTTCTCTGGAGAAGGGAAAAAATTGTTCCCTTTAAAATAATAGGTTAAAAAACTCATTTACTTAATGTTGTCGTGAGGTGTTCATGCAAGCAATTTATTTATTTGTATGGCAGTTCAGATTGCTGGGAGATCCTTATGAGGTCCAGCAGCCAATACGTGTAGACTTTATGCCCAGGGTACACCACTGTGCAAGCAATCATTCTATTCTTCAGCTGAACCAGGTAAAGATAGGGCGAACTTTGCATTTCTAGTTGCTGTCTGCCTCTCTACAACAGTAAAAAAACTGTTTTTGAACAATTCTAAAGGAACATCCTTTTTATTATTTAAATTGCTTTTATTTAATACATTTTTGTTATCAGCAGGGAGTCCCAGAATCAAACCCATGTGGATGTCTAGGCACAACCTTTTTCCATTATGAGCAATGGAGGAGCAGTGAAACACGGAAGTGGGTTTTAAAATTATTTTTCCACTTTTTAAAAAATCCACTGATTTTTTAAAAAAATCCATGAGAGGTTCTAGAATGGATCCCTAGATAACAAGGGGCACCTGTACTTTCTTGTTCAAATCTCCATAGACCATACACTGTAAGCAAACTTCTCCACAACACAAACTTTTCCAACAACACAGGAAGGTAGGAAATTTTGTCCAGTTAGCTATTGTGGCACTCTCTACTTTTCTGTATTACTGCAATCCATTTACAATGCCAAGAGACACGAGTATGTAACCTCAAGCACTGTGCCATAACTATGTTTTTACTGTGTATGTACTGCCACAGAAGATGTAGGAAACACATGTACATCATGTCTCCTTATATAGGACTTAGCTTGCAATTAGAGTTTTACTGAAAGGTTGTAAAGAAGAAATTCAGAAGAATGCATTGAGCTTCAGGAACTATTCTTTCATGTGTTGGTACTTGAGCGGAACCCATTTTATATAAGGGAGATCTAGTTTGGACATTTAACAATTTTTTATATAATTTGTTCACTTCAGTGTTAAACCGTTTGCTGTTGAACTATTTGAGGTATAGAGACCATGTTCCTCATTCTACCACACTTTGATGTTAAAAGTAAAGTGTAAGGGTTGTTGGCAGTGCAAATAGGCTTCTATACCCAAGTGCATTTTTATGACTATATGGCTCCTTGTGGAGCACACGTTAGTGATTTTTGCTGTGTTTGTGTTATGCCTACTCATAAACAACAGTAAATAATGAGAGAATTCCTAATGCTAATGATCCATAGAGGTGACAGAGATGGTCTGTAGCGGTGCACAAGGGAAGCTCCCACACTAGTGTAATTTTCACTGCTGGAGAGGAATTTCCCACCAACCACAACCTTAAGGAGAGCTTGGTGGGGAGATAAGGTTGAATTATAAGCAGTGTGTTCTTGCTTTTCTCTCAGCCTTGATTTCTATGCAGACTGTATTGGCATCCCATTTTATTGGAAATGGATTCTAAGTGCAATGCCAAACAGCTTTCCAGAGTGCTTGGTCTGAACCAGTTTGGAAATTGCTTGTGAAAGGTGTGGGTGTTGTAGACTGGGAGTACTCTAGAGTACCTTAAGAACACTACTGGAAGGTAAGAAAACATCCCTCTTGCTAGTGAAACTAGGCTTAAAGCACAATCCTAACCATGTCTACACTAAAGTAAGTCCCATTGTGTTCAATGGGTCTTACTCCCAGGAAAGTGTCATTAGGATTGCAGCCTTTGGTGAGAGATACAAAATGTTCCCTGATGCCAGATGTAATGACCATGCCATTCCACCTGGTTCTACCTGGAAGTGTAAAACTGCCCATAGAGCAATTACCTACTCACAAGGTTGTGAGGACAAAAATTTAAAAGCTATTTAAGCCACTTTGGGCATTTGTTTTGACATGAGGAAAATGGGGATATAAGTTGTATGTATGTATGTATGTATGTACCTGTGTTCGTACTACAGCCAATTGGGTCTTCTTTTCCCATGTACACCCAGATTTGTTTGACTGTGTAAAGTACATGTTATTTTCCTACATAGAAATAATTATTTGTTGAAAATCAGCACATATAAAGGTGACATTACAGCGCATTATAGCAATGTCTGAGCACATGTTCTTTCAGGGGTATATGTAAGAGAACCCCACAGAACCAGTGTGAGCCACCCTTTCTGAATTTGGCTCAGGGAAGCTGGAATTCATTTTTCAGTATGTGGCCTAATTGTCATCCCTTAGTGTCTCTTGCCCCACTGATATATTTGACGCAACAATACTTTGCAAATTCTGTTGTTTGTATGACTCCAATGAAGTTTGTGGAACACTTTGATCTTAATAAGTACTACAGAGATAATGGTGGACATTTTAAGAACTACAACTTTTGTGACTGTTCCTTTACCACTGAGCCTAGTGTTCTTGCAGTCAGTGCTAACGGTGCTTGTATCTTTCTGAATTTTGGAAGTGAAGCAATGATTTTATTAGTGCTATTTTGCTTGCATCAGAGAACTGTGTTGTTTTGGAGCAAAAGCTCCTTTTGAAAGCCAGCCTATTTGCCCTTCTTGTCCTATGGATTATTGCTTTGCTCCCCTTGCCCAGAGCCTACATGGGTGATTCCATGACAGTGCATGTTTTATTAGCAGCAGGTGTCTGAGCATCCCTCGTAACCGGAGCTCTCTCTGTTCCCTCACCTGACGATGAACCCAGGGCCAGGGCATCACTGCCCAGTGCCAGAGATTACCTCTGCCCATAACATGACCAGATCATCTCATTGTTGGGGACAGGCATGTAATGTGCAATTTCACAGTGGCATGGTGCTGTGTTTGCTTGGCGCACTGATCTGTCAAAGCCCTCCCCGTTCCTCAGCTTTGGGTGATGTCAGCTAGGGATTAGATCCACGATTTAGTGGCATCCACTGATACTTCTTCAGGGACTGGATCATGGTCTGGCAGGAAGAGAAAGGAAAAACCACCTCAGGAATTTGAGGAATACTGCCACTGGAGACCAAGAGGCCTGTCTAGTGTGGGAGGTGAGACTGCCCCTCCTTGGAACAGGAGTGAGTTGTGAGAAAACAGACCATGTCTCATGACAATTCACTTCTAACCACTGGCACCTCAGATCGATTCATCATTCACAGAGAATGGTACTGAATTTGCTTAGTGGTCCTTGAGGTTCCACCCAGAATCATTGATGTTCGAAGGACCCAAGCCCAGGGTTGTGTGTAAGAGAGAGAGAAAGAGAAAGAAAAAGAGAGAGTGTTAGTTTTGTTGAGAATCTGCAGCAAGAGCCATGGCTGGGCAAGATAAAATGGCCATCCTTGTCAGGTGTTGAGAGACAGAGGGGGAAAGCAGTGTTCTCCTCAGTTTACAGATATTCCTAGGTTAGTAAAAAAATTATTAGGCAAAGGGGCAAGGGTCCAAAAATAAGGGTTTCTTTGATTTTTCAATTTATCCCTTAATGCAAAAAATTAGAATGGTTATGAAGATAAAATATATGAATTATGAAGTGCATTGTACAATGTGTTGTAGTTGTAACACTATTGATTTGCGGTCGATCACAACAACATATTACTTGGACCATGCTTTGCATCCAAAGTTACCAAGTTAACTGGCATTTTTGAGGCAGAGCAGAGAGAGATTTTGGTCTGAAACACTGAAGAGTTGCTGCCAATCAGTGTTGACAGTGCTAATAGATCAGTGATCTGATTAATACCAGGCAGCTTTCTATGCTTTCTATAACTTCTGGCCACACTGGTTTCAGAGAGAGACATACTCTGAGTATCCTCTGAATTACTGTGCTGTTTGCTGTGTGCTACATTTAACTTTAGGAAGCTTTACTCTTGCCCTTTCATTTGCTCCCTGTGTGTATTTGTGTGTGGGCCTATGGTACATATGGTACATATGTGCATATGGTACATTTATAGTCCAATCCAATCCTTTGTGGTCATCATGTTGAGAGTGCATAGTCAGCAGCACAATATTCACTAAAGCCAATGCAGTGTTTACCTGCATGGTCTGGATGCCACATAGCTCCCTGTGGGACTCCTCTGAGCTATTCCAGCTCTGTGGCTGATATAGCAATGCCTATCAACGCTTCACAGCCATTGATGGTGTGTCTGCCACAGGGATATTGGTTCTTGCATCTGCTTCCACTGGCCCTTCCCTGTTTTTCTCTGTTTTTCAGCCTCTTTCCTGGTGGCGTTGTGTTGATGGCCACTGTTGGTGGTGTATAGCATTCTAGCTGTTGCATAGATATCCTGTGCAGTGCCTGCTGGTGAAAGGGCTTATGTGCCAGTGTGGCTGTCATTGTGCTATCATAATGGGCAGTATGCAGCTGTTTATTCCTGATGAGAATTTGGCCTTTAATGAGGTATTGCTGATCCAAAGCCAGTATGTTTAAATTAGCCAGGAGAATTAATAATGGCAAGAGATGGAAAAAATTACATCTTCATTTTTCACTTCAGAAATGTCCCTGTGCATTTATATGCTGTGTGTGTGTGTCTGTCATAGTCCCTATTCTTCCAGGCACAGCTTGGTCTGGAACTTGCCCTCCCTCTTCCACTGCCAAGCTTCTCCTAAAGTGTCACTTCCTTTCCATTTCCCTGGACCCAGCACGGCTGACTTTGTTGGCTGAGATGGTTTAGCTTTAACTGGTTGTGCAGTGCCCTGGAATGCAGGGCCATGTTGGCCCTCTGCCAGCCCAAACATCCCCACCCTAGTGCACAACACGAGGTGATAAGAATGAGTGCTCTGAGCAGGCCGGGATCCCTCATGGAGAGGCAGGTATCTTGTGCCCAGCCTGTGACCTTCCCAACACGTGACCTTAGAGGCCATCGTTAATCTCGTGCGTGTGTGTTTCTTTTCCTTCAGCATCCCTATGAAATGTTCCCGGCGTCTCTGGGCCAAACCCACAGTGCCTGCTGCCCGAGACCGACTCCGAGCAGACTGCTTTGATGGGTAGGGGCTTGACTATATATTTGGCATTCCAGCAGCAGCACGCGGGGAGTGTGAAAGCCTTTGCTTGACAAATTCAGAGGGCTGTCGCCTCCCTGCCAGCCAGCTAACCAGCCAGGCCATGGATATTTTTAGGCTCCAAATGTCAAGGAATTTTTCACCTTCTGTTTTTTGTTTTTGTGTTTTTAGTTTGTTGTGTTTCTTTTCTCTTTTAAAGCGAATTTTTAGCTCAGGCGGTGAAAGGTGCCCCTGACTGACAGGCTTGGAGACTGAATCCTCTATTTATTGCCAGGCAGGTAATGGTTTCCACATGCCACCCACCCTTTCTCCATGGTCCATTCAGGCTTTGATAGCTACAATAACCCTTTGCTTGCCTGTGGTACCCACATCACTGTAAGGGAATGAGTCTGCTGAAGCTGGCAATAGCAATCAGGGATCCAGACAACCTATGCTCCATCATGATTATTCTCTCTTATCTTTTACTGTGAAATTCTGGAGTTCAGTTTGAACTTTTGTGGTTGGAAACAACTGACTGCAAAAGGCACACATACAGAAACCTTTCAATTCAGAGTGGTCAGTATCTTAGAGCGCAATCCTAACCATGTCTACTCAAAAGTAAGCCCCATTATGTTCAATGGGTCTTACTCCCAGGAAAGTGGCTTTAGGATTGCAGCCTTAGTTCCTGTGCTGAACGTGATGGTAACAGAACTTGCCATTCATCATTCTGCACTTTCACAAAGACTTGATCAGGGTGACTCCTTGATCCCTAGTAGTGAAGTGGCTCCCACCAGGGGGAGCCAGCAGCCTTCTCTTTGGTGTCAAGTTGTTGATGTATGATGAAGATAAGTCCTGGAGTAAAAAGCCAGACTCCTTTTGAGGTCCTAGCAAGCATGCTTTTCAGCTTCAAATAATTATTTCTGTTTTTTTGAGCTGAACCTAATGAGGATAGGAAAAGGATTCTCAAAGGTAAAGCCATCTTGAGCCCATCTTATCAACTTTGTAATGTGGATGCCTGTAATGCAGAATCATTAGATACGATGAGCCAAGCCAAAGTTCTAAAAGTCTGAGTTGGGGATGAGGAACTATCCCTAACCCTAACCTTCTGCATCAAGCACAGACATAATTGTACCTGGATCAATCTGCAGAGCCTCTGTTACGCCTGTCCAAAAGAAACTTTCTGCTATTGCTCTTCACATCACAGCTTGATGAATGCAAGTAGATCCCACCTCTTGCAGTTGTTCTCCTAGGCCTGTCTGGTACCTCATTCCACTTTTGTTGAGATTTATATTCATTTGTGAGATATTTTTAAAATTCAAGAGGAAACTCCTAAGATTCACTGTACTTCCTGGGAGAAATGATACTCAACTTGAAAAGTACTGGTCCAACCAGTTTGCTATTCTCTTTCCCCATTCTGTCTGCACATGGGTAGTTAGGGCAGCATCCAAAATGTACTCCATGAAAATTTTAGATGTTCATTCTCTCATTGGCATCTTTGAGAGGTGGTGTTGTTCTGATGATAAAAGGTTAGCTTGGATGTAGGTAGAGAGGCTTTGAGGAAATAGTACTGTATAATTTGGAGCAGTGTTTCGATATCTCTATTAAGGGGCAAGTTGCACTTTGCCTGGAATCCAGACCTCACCTTTATGTAAGGTGATGCTTGTGTATGGGAGATAGAATGGATCTCTGCTGGGATTTGGGTTTTTCCTTTAAAGGGGAGCCCTCATATTTAGGGAAATCCCTTTAGGAAACAATTTGAGGAATGTATGCTTGTGCCATATGTTTAGCTATGCCTTGAGCAAGGGGCTTTTCATGTGGCTGCTTGCAAGCTTTCGTTGGCATCACCAAGATCTGCCCAATTCACAGCCCATTCTAAATTTTCACATCACCTCTCCCACCCTATGTTATGTGTGTTTTGGCCAAGGGAAAATCCCTCTGAAACCTGTTCAACAGAAAAGGCCATTCTGGCTGAGAGTGCCCAAACAAAAGTGTGGGTCAGGGCAGGTGTTCCAGAAGCTGAATTAATAGGCAGGGAGCGGGAGCAGGAGTGGGAGAAGGAACCAGGCCAAAGACTACTGGCTGTATCAGCTATGAATGAGTCAGCTGTGCTCTCTTAGGTATGCCTTCCTCATTTGTACCAAAACACAGAGCTGACACTGAACATAAGGGACAAGGCCCATGGCCAGGTATGCCTGGACAATGGCCCTCTGCCTAGCTGCTAAGAGCCAGGTGCCTGTACAGATTTTATTCCAAGGGCAGACATCCAAATCTCTGGTCAGTGGACTCTGCTGAATGTTTTCTCCCAGGTGCTTTTTGATACTGTTTCTTTTCTGAGGGTTGAAGGCCAGGTGCTCAGGTGGTGCTGTCGTCTCACATTTGGTTCTCAAAGTTGGGGTCGGTCATGACTACATTTTAGAGAGTTGTGAAAAGATGGGTGCTGCCATTTTAGAATCTGGCACTGGATGCCATCATCTTGGAACGGGGCATTCAGGCTGCTTTCCTGGGAGTAAGTTTACTTTAATACAATGGGACTTACTTCCAAGTTGGCAAGGGGAAACTCTGGTATCAAGGTGATGTCACTTGCTATTTGATGTCACATCTAGCCATGCTTCTGGGGGTCCTGGACAGATTGTTGTTTTTAGAAGAGGGACCCAGGCTGAAGTGCTCAAGAACAACTGTCTTAAAAGGAAGTCTTAGGCAGGTGTCTGTTTTTGTGATTAAGTCCTACTCTCCCTCCCTGTTTTTGTGGTGATGGCTGAGACACTTGACTCAGTGGCAGACTCATCATTTTCAGAGTGGGCACCCACCACTTCCTGCTTGTATTTCAGATCAGGATGAGGCCCTTTTCTCACATGCTTTCTACTTCTGTGCTGCTTCTGGGTCTCTCACTGATATGTAGGGGAAGTAGACGCTTTGAGTTTATTCCAAAGCCACAAATCCTTTATCCTAGAGTGCTTACCTGACTGTCAGCTGTGCTCACCTCATTCCCAAACGCACCCAAATTCCCCCCTAAGCCCATAATCTGGGCTGATTCTGCTGCAAGCCTCTGCATACTGTGTCTGTGTTGTCTTGTCTAATCCTGATGAGAGGCAAGCTGGCTGTTATTTGGCTCATCCTCATAGCTTCTGGTAACTCTGTGCTGTTTAGGCGCTTGTCTCACCAATCCAAGCCCTTCCAACAGTTATGTTTTCTGGAAGTTGAAAGGTGGCACAAGAATTATATTATGCCCCATAATGGATGCCACACTGTTTTCTTCAACTAAATCTTATTGTTGCTAGTAGGCATAAATCAAGGGTTGGATTGACCAACTGCCTCTGTAGGACTGCAGAGCCTCATGGAATAGGATATGAGTAATTAAAAAAAGATCCATGGACTTGGAAAGAGATTGGGAAACTGCAGAATATGAAGCATCAACAACCAAAGCAAGTACTATGTTGAGCTACTACAAATCGCTCTCTATTGAATTTTTGCATTGGTCCTTAGCCACATGGTCTGAGCTAATGATGAGTTGCAGTTTGCCCAAAGGTGCACCAAACGGTGCTACTGCCATTTGTCTTTTTAAAAATGAAACTCCAAGTTTCCTTCCTCCTGCAGAGTAGCCATTGCTTTTGTGCCAGCTGCTGCTACTGTAGTTCCTTCTGTCTCCTGTTGTTGATTTGGAGGGCAAAAAGGCAAGGGCAGGATGAAGGATTGTTCCTGGTGCAGTAATGTTTTTGGCACTGGCTTCTTCACCATTGGCTTTCCTCCCAGGCAAGGAAGATCACTGGAAATGATCTGCTGCAGCAGCAGCAGCAAATTCTCTTACCCAGTTTGCCTTCATCTGTGTTTGGACTGGTCAGAGTACAAAAAATGAACAGAGGCGGAGCTGCTGCCAGTGAGTTGTGGCTGCATATGTCTGGGTCAGTTCCAGATGTGCTCCTTGTAGTGCTGGCTAGGCATTGTTTTTCCACCTGTAGTCATATATGGAGTTGTAAATTTCCTTCTACACTACAGTAGCAGAAGCATGCTTTGGGGATACAGAAGATTGACCAACCCCACTTTTATCCATTATATAATAAATTGTAATAATGCAAATAGTGGTCCACATTTGTCATCGCTGTGCTACTATATTATTCTAAAAAAAATCAGACTTCCTCTGTGAATGATTGTGACTGCTTGGTATGACTGCTTGTCCATCTGTGGACAGTGGATGGACAACAATATCCTATAAAGTGTGATTGATCAAAGTGTGACAATTCCAGTCTGAACAAACCATTTGAAAATGCCCCTGTTCTCTCATGTGGCATCAGCAATGCTGAAAACTGTGTATGAACCCAGAGGCATATTGTCTATGGTGCAAGCAAGATTAAAACTATATCCTTTGCAATAAAGTTTAAAAATGTATAGGTATATAAAAAGGTGATTTTCTGTTGTAGAGTGGGTTCATGGTAGTTTTAGGGCCTGAGAATTTTGAAGAGCACTTCACCTAATGTGATAAGTAACAGCAAATTCAGTCATTGAGCCACAAGCCGTGAAGCACAGAGCCAGTGGTGTATTAAAGGCAGGGAAGTGGAACTGGTCAGCCCCAGGAGCAGGCAATAATGGGTGTGTAATGTCTATAGAGGACTATAGTGGCACATGCATGTTTTGTGCTGCCTGGTCTTGCCAGGCCCTCCTGTGGCATTTAAGGTAAAGGCAAAAAAATCATGTCACCTGATTGGTGATTTGCCGTGAGGGTGGAAGTGAATTCAGCAGATGTTCAGAATTAATTCTACAGGTTGCCTGATCCCACATTTATTGTATAGAAAGGAGCAGAGAGTGTTTAACAAAAGATCCACCCCGATGCATCAAGTTTATAACTGCATGGAGCTCATTTGAATGCACATATATGACTTGTCACATATGTGAAATGGAGCTTAAGGAACCAAACCTATCTATCCAACTTTCCAGTGCTGTGCTGAATCCTGCGGTGGAGGAGCAGTCACAGAGAACTCTTCTAGGTAAGGGAATATTTGCTCCTCTATCTTGAGCCTGCATTTCAGCTGCATTAGAGCTGGAATATTTGATAGGTTTGGGCCCTAAGTCAGATAAATTTCCTTGCATTTTATGTATTTCAGAGCTGGCCATAAAGTATAAAATTGCTTTCTGGTATTTTCTCAACTCATGCTTCTTATAAGTCAAAATGGCAAATTTTATTTTAGTTTGTTTATATTCCAGCTTTCCCATGCCCAAACAAATGCTCAAAGTGGCTTGTAAATACTACATTTAAATGCACAGTATGTTGAACAGTAAATTAAGTCATAACCTATCCATAGCATTATTACAGAGACACAAATAACAGAAGAATACTGAAACACCAGGCAAAACAGGAACATTTTTTGCCCTTACCTTTGTGCCACCATCCCTCAAACTTGGGATAAAGTAGGAAAGCCTTATCTGATGATCTAAAATATTTCTTCTTCTTCTTTAATCCCTAGCTGGCGATTGGGGAAGAGGTCGTTCTCTCAGCCAATACACTGCTGTAGATAGTGCTGGATTTTGTGCATCATTCACAATGCGCTTCTACTCTTGGCGATTGATGGTGATGTTTTTAGCGTTCTCAGTGGCCAGTTGCTTTAATTCTTGCCCTAAAGCAGTTACTAAGCTGAAATGAGTTAACAGGGCTAGAGGAAGTACCTTTTAGGATGTTGCCTCTTTGTATAGTTGCCTTTTATCCTGAAATAATAATTTTATTCCATGAATATCTTTTGTATTTTTGGAATAACTGAATCACTTGTAAGAGGTCTAGTGTCTTGAGTTGGACAGATGAGTGTCCTAACTTCCAGGAAGAGGCCAGAATGGAGAACAAGAGAACCAAGTGAGGTTCTTAATAACAGAATAGGTGTTGACTATTGCCAATTCATTTGAGAGCAACATTAGTACTGTACAGTGTTTTAGATATGGGGTTATGCTTGGAGATGTTGATCCTGTCCTATATCCTTTTCTCTGTGCTATCCTCAGTGATGGGTGAGAGTAATGTTGCAGTGCTCTGCCCTCACTGCTTCTGCAGGCTGCCTTTGGCTCCTGTTGGTGCTTGTGGTTTGCAAAGTGACTCAGGGTGGACAGCAGGATCAAAGGTGTCTCTTCTGGCTTGGGCGGGATGGATTCCACCGGCTGCTCTGCAGTGTGTTTTCTTTCCACTGCCCCCTTGCCAGCCACTTATTTACCTTTTCCTTTCTCTCCTTATGAGCGATGGAATAACCCACTCTCTGTCTTCTCTACTATGCATGTCCGCTTCACTCTGTCATTAGGGGTTTTAAAGGCTCTGCATGGCACAGAGCTATGCATGAATGGATCTTTCTTTGAAAGAACATTATGCTGGTGGTGGACACCTCTACTGTGTGCCATCATTCTGTCACTTCTAATGTGGACCATTCCCCTGGAACTGAACTGGCAGAAGGGCATTTCCATTTGAATGTGAGACACTGCCTTTGTATGTAATCAGGCCATTGGTCAATCTGGTCCAAAAAGGTTCACCACTATGGACAGTTGCCCTCTAAGAAGATCCTTTCACTGGAAATGCCAAGATTGGTTCAGGATTCTTCTGTATACTGAAGAATATAGTGTGCTGTGCTTGTGATCTATGACCCCATTTGCTCTCACATGAGATTCTCAGACCTATGATCCCAGCTTCTCTGAGATACAAATGTGCTTCTTTTGAGTGCTCACCTGTGCCTTCCTGAGAGGCCTTTAACACATATAAGAGGCCTTATATATTCCTGAGAGGCCTTTAACATATATAAGAAGATTGATGCTGGCTCTTGAGGAGTTAAACTCTCCCCTCTGAATTTACTGGAGCTATTTCTGTGATAGCTCTCAATACATTGAATGAAAATTGGACAACATGGGCCTGTTGAAGATAGGAGATGAAGTTTGTTGAAATAAATTGTATATGGAACATTGCAAAGCCAAATGAAATATAAATACCCCTTCAACCTCCTAGTATACTTTGGCTTCTTAGGTAAAGATGTAATGGTTACCTTTCAGAGTGCCAGCTTGTAATGGGCTCAGGACTTCATTTTTCAATGAGGTCTCCCCGTCTGAAGTATCCATCTAGGTGAATGATAGAGGAGGTGGATAATAGTCTGCTGTTCCAGAGTCTTTTGTGGAGTTCCTTTTTCTCTGATTAGAACCTTCTCCATCCCCCTTTGTCCAATGTTTTTGGTCCAGTGATGGGCATAAACTGGTTGGACCAGGAAACAGTCTAACTAGACACCTTTCCAACATCTTACATTCTTGAATCATTCTCATTTTCAGAATACTGTATTCTTAATATTCTTCATTTAGGCAACATGAAAAACACAAGACTTAGAGAACTGTGTTCCAAACTCCCCTTCCTTCAGTGGCCTTTGTATTTTATAAGACGATCCTCCTTGACCGGTAGAGCCGACTTTACCATGTCCCTGCCTTATTGGCTTGCTACTGTCTGTGCATCGAATTGCATAGGAACTACCATATACCATATACAACTTGACAACATTATAATCACATAGGCTGTAATCCTAAAGACACTTTCCTGGGAGTAAGACCCATTTAACACAATAGAACTTACTTGTGAGTAGATATGGTTAGGATTGTGCTCTAAGGCAGTAGTGATTGTAGTACTGTTGGAATACAGTGCAGAATTGCCACTGCAAACTGACCATTAGCAGTAGGGCAAGATCACATCCTGATTGTCCATGGTATAATGAAGCAGGACGTATTCAGGAAGTCTAGAAATGTGATGGCTTCAAATGCAGAATCTGGTACCACTGGAGAAACTTGAGAGTCTTACTTTTTTGTTTTATTTAAAAGTAACTCTCTTGTCCTTGTGATACTTAACGAAATAATTAAAACATTAACTACTAGTGCTATCCTTTGCATGTCTACTCAGAAATAAGCCCTATTTACTTTAATGGTACTTACTCCAGGGTAAATATATACACATGATTGCAGCCAAAGTTTCAATTAAATAGTCAGAAATCATGGTGGTTTGTGTGGGGAGATAGAACAGGATTTATCCTATTCACTTTTTGCAAGCAAAAGTCTCCACTCTTTCCATACATCAACATGCTTTCTCTGCTTCACACTTTAGCTTTAAAAACATTACAAAGTTCAGCAAACATTCAGGTTTTGCACTGTGAATTGATTATAAATATGAGGTAAAATTTCTGTAAGTTTCTTAAGTGCATTCTGATCACCTAATTTGGAGTTTTCATTACAAAATGATGGTGTGATTCTCTGAACACTTTTTCTAATCTTGAAATCTGAAATTATAACTAGTGAACAAATGTCTTTCCCTTCTCCCTCTGTTGAAGCTTGTGTAGCTCAGGCAACTTGTCTACCTTCTCCAAAATCTTTCCCAAAGTGGTCAGTAACATACTAGACAAGAGTAGATCCAACTCAACAGAATCTGGATTTTTCCAGTTTTCCATATACAACAATCACACCAAAAGACTGGATGGTAATGATAAGCCTTCCCTTCCACTGATCTCTCCTTATAGGAGAGGAATATTTGAACCAAGCTGGGGTGCAGTAGCCTGCTAGAAGAATGGAAACTGTCTTAGGACTTTTGAAAGGCTATTCTCCAATTTCTTGTTTTCAAGACTGGTCATTCTTCGCTCAGCAGAAATCAGGAAAACAGAAGGAGAAAATTATAATTAGGCAGGCTTTAGGCTGGCTTGTTTCTTCTAGTACAGGGGTGTCCAAAAGTTTTGGCAGGAGGGCCACATCATCTCTCTGACACTATGCTGGGGGCTTGAAAAATGATTTACATTTCAAATTTGAATAAATTTGCATATAAGATTGTATTAGAAACATTAGAAGTTTTTGCCTGTGGGCCAGATGGAGGGGTCTTGCCGTCGGCCACATTGAGGCTTGCCAATGCTGGAGTTTGGACACCCCCTTACTCTATTGTGGGGAAATCATTGTGCAACCCCATTAGCAAGGGGAACTTTTGCCATTGTTCCACATTCCTTTGATAACTCAGAAAGATTGGACCCATTGCTTTACAGGCCAAAATTATCAATTTCCCACTTGGTCTCTCATGTTTCATTAACGGTATGGCTCAAATGAGCTTCTCTCAGGACTCTGGCCTTCATGAAAAATTCTAGCAGTGGTTTACCTGGATCATGAACACTTTTGGAATGAATAAGTATTTAAAAAATGAATTTCTAGCTGCAGAGAAACTGTGGTCCCAAAGGTGACCATATACTATTTTATATTACTTCATAATCTGAGAATTAATCCGTCAGGCATCTTACATATGTAAAACAATTAAATAGGATAATAGAAGAATGGGAAATAAGTATAAAATGAAAACAAAATGCAAATTTCTTGACTACAATGCACTTTCTATCTATCTATCTATCTATCTATCTATCTATCTATCTATCTATCTATCTATCTATCTATCTATCTATCTATCTATCTATCTACAGTATTTATATACTGCTTTTCAACTGAAAAGTTCACAAAGCGGTTTACAAGAAAATGAAAAAATTAATAGCTAATGGGTCCCTGTCCCAAAAGGGCTCACAATCTAAAGTGCAAAAAGAACGCCAGCAGAAGCCACTAGAACAGACATTGCTGGGGTGTGTAGGGCCAGTTACTCTCCCTCTGCTAAATAAAAGAGGAACACCCACTTGAAAGAGTGTCTCTTGCCCAGTAGGCAATGCAGCCCAGGGTAGGGGCTGTAGTTCGTAGAATCATAGAGTTGGAAGGGACCTAGTAGGTCATCTAGTCCAACCCCCTGCCTGCAGCAGGAAATCCCCCTAGAGCATCCGCGACAGGTGCTTGTCGAGCCTCTGCTTCAAGATCCCCAGTGAGGGAGAGCCCACCACCACCTTGTGCTAAAGAGCACAATCCTAACCATGTCTACTCAGATATAAGCCCCATTGTGTCCAATGGGACTTACTCCCAGGAAAGTGTCTTTAGGATTGCAGCCTAAGTCCAGCTGAAAAGCTAAATCTCTTATTTGGCCTCTGCTTATGTGTCCAAACCTACTAAACTCTCCCTGTGGAACTTCTGAGGACTCTTCTTTGTCATCCTTGAGGTATTGCCGTTCTTACAGCACAAACCTCTTTCTCCCGGAAAAAAAAAATTCAAGAGGGCTTCCTCTCAGGAAGCTCTCAGGAATCTCAAGATGTATAGGATTCAACTATTGATCTAGTTGCTTCCAGCTACATTCCCCCTCAATCAAATACAGGTTGCCTGCCTTGTTATGTTGAGTGGATTGGCTCTTCAAG
This sequence comes from Cryptoblepharus egeriae, assembly GCA_030015325.1. NCBI lineage: Eukaryota > Metazoa > Chordata > Lepidosauria > Squamata > Scincidae > Cryptoblepharus > Cryptoblepharus egeriae. The sequence continues at coordinate 59,665,419 of JAREYC010000001.1, read as the reverse complement.
ATAAAAGGAATTCATTGGATACATTAAAATACAGTGTTATAGTGCTTAAATTAATTTGAGGAAAATAAATTTTTTTCTCAGGCCCATGTGATTACTTTGTGTTCTATCCTACTCTTCTTCCAAAGAGTTCAGGATGGCGCACTGGGTCCCCCTCCCCAACCTTCTTATTCTCACATAACCTTGTAAGATGAGAGATTATGACAGGGACACTAGTGAGCATCATAGCTGGATAAGGATTTGACCTTTCCCTGATCATTATCTGGCATTATATAGGTTTTTTTAATTACCTGTATGTATTACTAGAGAGATGGGGTATAGGAAAATGCATATTTTATACATGACTAGCAAAAAGCGTACCCGCGTTGCAGGAGTAACATTTCCCCATACAACATCCCCCCACGGCGCATCAACACCCCATGCGCATCAACACCCCATGCGCATCAACACCCCACGTGCAACTTTCCCCCATGCGCAACTTCCTCCCATGTGCAACTTTCCTCATGTGCATCATCCCCCATGCGCATTAGTCCCCCATGCGCAACTTCCTCCATGTGCATCATCCCCCATGTGCCTGAACTCCTCATATGCAACTTCCCCCATGCGCACCATCCCCCCATGCGCAACTTCCCCCCATGGGCAACTTTTCCCCATGCGCATCATCGCCCCATGCACATCATCCCCTATGTGCAACTTCCTCCCATGCGCAACTTCCCCCATGCGCAACTTCCCCCATGCGCAACTTCCCCCATGCGCAACTTCCCCCCATGCGCAACATCCCTCCATGTGCAACTTTCCCCCATGCACATCACCCCCATGAAGCAACTTCCCCATGAAGCAAATTTTCCTTCATGTGCAACTTTCCCCCATACGCGTCACCCCCATGCGCAACATCCCCCCATGCGCAACTTTACCCATGCGCAACATCCCCCCATGCGCAACTTCCCCCATCTGCAACTTCATCATTCCTACAATACAGATCAGTGTGCAAAGTACTTTACAGTTCTTATCTTCACAACAGCCCTATGAGACAGGCCAATGACCAATGTAGTGAATGTCAAGGCAGCGTGAGGATGTTAAGCTGAATTATCTCGCTCCCTTCCAGCCTCTAATGTTTTATCAATTGCACCACACTTTCCCATTTTCAGAAAATCCATTTTTAACATTTTTTTTGTTTTTATACTGTCCTTCTTTCAAGTAGCTTAGGACAACCAAAATTATTAAAAACCACTACCACCACCCCACTTTATCATAACAGCAATCCTGTGGCAAGGATTACTGAAGATAATCTTAAAATAATCTTCAGTGGGTGGGCATAACTGGCCCAACGTCATCTAATAAGCTACCTGACTGTAAGAATATGTACCCAGGATCTGTACCCAGCTTGGTGTCTGCCAGGACTCACTGTTTAAATGGGGTTTTGCATATACACTTCAGTGTGACTGTGATGCTCCTCAACAAAATATTCATCACATTGTGTCTAAGAGCACAATCCTAACCATGTCTACTCAAAAGTAAGCCCCATTGTGTTCAATGGGTCTTACTCCCAGGAAAGTGTCTTTAGGATTGTAGCCTAAGGGCACAATCCTAACAATGTCTACTCAAAAGTAAGCCCCATTGAGATCAATAGGTCTTACTCCCAGGAAAGTGTCTTTAGGATTGCAGCCTAAGTCTCCATTGAGAGCTTACACTGGCCCAATGTCTGATTTTTTTTCAGTATTAGACCACTTTGTCCTTGAATGGCTGGGTGGACTGGAAAATAACACTTGATTTATCACAAGTGCATGTATTTGCCATAGGCAAATAAATGTATGTAGGTCTCCCTGGTCTTAGATGACCAGGGTCCACACTACATGACACTGCTACCTATTGCACCACACTTTCCCACACTTAAGGAGGTAGGTTGGATTAGTTGCAAGGAGAGCAATGTTTATTTTTTTTCTTAATTTGCTGTTTAGTGGTCGGCTAAGGTAGCCTTAATGGTTGCCTTAGTTGTAGCCTTAATTTGCTGTTAAGGCAGCCTAAGGCTACCTAGGGTCTCTGTGTCAGAATGGGAGACTCAACTTATTTCCTCTCAGTTTGGGCCAGGGTCTGAAGCAGAGGGTTTTCCTCTCTTTTGAAATAGCCATTCTACTAGTAGCCATCCCCTTTCTTTTGGTCTTATCCCGAGATTCCCCCTTCCTTGTAAACGAAAAGCCCCCAAATGCATAAGGATGGGGTGGGGTCTGTGGGTGGGGATGATTCCACATGGGGGCTTTCACAATGTTTCCCCGAGCCTCTCCAGTGGAAAGCTGTGAGAAAGGCCTGTAACCCAAGCCAGGAAAAGAGCAGCAAAGGGGAAAGAAAAGGTTATTGAGCAGCGGGCAGGGCTGCTGTGGTCTCGGAGCGAGCATAGACTGTCAGTTGTTAGGTGGGTGCCTCAGCGGGGAAAGACTGCCTTGATTATGTGTTATGCGGCAGTTACACAGGGACAGCGGCCCCGCATTCCCCGTTCCACAGTGCTGGCCTTTATGTGCCTGACATTTACTCTCCAAGCGTCAGGGCTACAGGGGGGAAAGGAAAACATTGTGTGCAGCACTCGGCCACGCTGGCCTGTCACGCTCCCCACTTCCGCCCTACTGGCTTCTTCCTGTTCGCCCCATTGGCCGCCCTGCCTACGACCCCTCAGTCCCCCACACCCACTGCTTGACCCTCCTGGGGTTTTCCTGTCTGGTGGGGCCCCTGGGATGACCTGGAAGCACAGAGCTAGCTGCACATTGGCCTTCTGGGCAAGACTGTCGGAGTTCAGGTTTGTTGTTGCTTGCCCAGCATTTCCCCCTTTGCCTTGGCTGCCCCCTTCCGAGCCAAATTGGCCGGGTGCATGTAGGGCACTGGCCTAGGGTTAGAACAGATCTGCCTTCCTATTCCCACTCGTTCCCTTATGCCAGGGTTGCTTCTAGCCTTTTCACCCCTGCTGATCCACGTTTGGCTAACTCCCTTTTTAGGAACGTCCATTTCCTTCCTTTATGGAGGCAGGTCATGTTGGTCTTTTGGCTCCAGCTCTGCATGCTGGCTTATCCTGAATGTATTTTATGAGCTTGTGTTTATTCTCCACCCAGAGCAGGGGTACTTGACCAAGGGGAATTCAGGCAGCAGGCTCTGCACTACTTCATTTGGTTAGTGACTACCTTATTTCAGAGTTGCTCCCTTTGCTCCCTGTGGATGCCAGCCGGAACCACAGTGTTGCTTGTCCCAAAAGCAGTAGCTTTCTATGAACTGGGTGGATGCAACAAGATCCTGCCAGATCCTGATGCCACACACAGATGCCAGATCCTGCTGTGATTCTGAAAGCAGATCCTGCTGTGATTCCCTGCATATCGTCCCAGGTCGGGTCCATTGGACCATTTTGCATGGATGATATGTATAAATTTGAATTTACAGAAAAACTGTAAATTCAAAAACTTTTCTGCTTTTGCATTTGTAACTGTCTCATTAGCAGTAAAAAACTCAGAAGGTCTTGTCAAGTAATAATAATGAATTCCAGTAAAAAAACACAACACAAACTTCCAGTCGGGTCCAATGGACCCAGTTGGGACCCTAATTAAATGGCCAAACATCAGTGCTACTGTGGGGTTTAGTTAGAGTGAAGCACTGCAGGGGGCAGTAGTTCTTCATTGATCCTTACCGTCTCGTGAGCTAGAAAGGAGGCTGGTAAAGCTTTATATACCAAGTAGGGTGACTTTATCTTCAAAGCCTAGGATGTCCCGCTGGTTCACTCCCTCTGGCTTGGCATGGATGACACCAGAACCATGACTTCGGTTCCACCCTGCTCTGCCACGAACCAGAGCTCATTGCGTTGTTTCCCTTCCTCCTGCCCCCCATCCCATCCCACACCCCTGCAGCTCCCCTGGCCACAGGGTGATTTATTAAGCATGCCCTCCCTCGATGGAACATGTGCTGAGGTTGCCCACGGGAATGTGGGCAGATCTGACAGTCGCACCGCCACAGCCCAGGCTGTAATTTCAAAGCCGGCCCAATCAGTTAAAAATATATTAAAAAATTGGAATGTGAACTTTGCCAGGGAAAATGTTTGTAACCACTTGGCAAGCTCTGGTGTGATAATGAAAGGGTCCGAGCTGCTCCTGGGGAATGACCGATTTAGAGACTGCGCTCACATAGGGACATGGTAATTGGGCCCTCCAATCATAGGCTGTATTCTCCCCCACCCCACCCCCACACAGCACTCCCAAACCACTGTATAATATTCCTTGCAGCTTGCTTCCTCTTAGATTTATGTGGGGGAGAAGGATAGGGGAGTACAAAGCATTAAGGAGAGGGAAGGGGCTTTTCCTTGGCAATGGTGGCTTGGCGTGAGCCCCCTTTGTCTCAGCCTTTCTGAATCTTCTTTGAACCTCAGTGCCTCTGGTGTTATAGAGGTGCAGGCATATTAAGAGACTCCATCTATATATTTTTGCAAGGAAGTTGGGAAGTGGGGCTTCAAGTATTGGAGATGTATCTAAGACAAATGAATGTTACCAACCCCTACCAGATCTACACTGGCACACAGTGGGTCCCATTTTCTGTCGGGGGAGGCTACAGGAGAAGGCAGTTTTTGTTTGATATGCTCTTGCCATGTCTTGCCATTGTCCTGTGTAAATCTAGCATGACCTATAATGGATCCCATATCTCTATACTGCATGGAGATGATTGCTAGTGAAGGACAAGATTTCTTTTAGGAAAGTTCCTTTTCTGTTACTGAGAACCTTTGAAAATCCTTCAAAGAACCCCAAGATGTCCAAACACAATTGGAAAATAGTAGATGTTGTTCAAAGCTCTTTTGTATGCAAAAAAAATGTTTCCTTTGATCCAATCTTTCCCTAACAGTCCAGCTCTGTGTCAGCTAAGATGCAAATATAGACTTAATTATCTTCCTTTGACCATGCCTTCTGTTTAACAAATTAGTGTCTTTACTGCATCTCTAAATATTCCTTCCTGGCCAGATAAATTGCTTTAATCCAACATAATAAATGATCTCTGCAATGTCGGATGTGGTCCCTCCTAGATAATTTCCTGTAGAGTAAATGCATATTGTCTGGTAGTCATTGTTAACTTAACAGCATGTTTTAATTGAGTCTTTAATTCATAAGGAAATGGAGTTTGGTACCCATATGACCCATTGGTAATGTCCTCTAGTTACCCACAGCCACTGATTTTTGTGATACCTGAGACTTAGCAAGCCATGCTGCTGTTGCTTACCTTCTGCCAGATCTTATTCTTATTGGGGTGTCACAAGAGGAAGCTTTCTCCTTCCCAGTGGCCCTGTAATGTCCCTAGGATCCCTGGGAGAAAGCTTCCATTTTTAGATGGGATGAGTGAAAGAGGCAATGGAGTGCAGCCCTTCTAGCCCTGTTAGCATCACTGAAGAGATAGGAAATGAAGGAAAGGAGAAGGAATTGCTGCTGGCTGTGGTAGCAGAAAAACACACATTCACATATTCCAACACCAAGGTAAGCTTCCATGATGGATGAGGATGATGGATGAGGGAGGCCATCCAAATAGGAGGGGACCTTCAGAGTGTGCTTTGTAGAAGGCTCCCTCCAGCTTGGAGCTGGCCCTGCCTTAGCTAAGGCACATAGACTTAATCCCTGCTTAAATGGAAATTGTATGGATAAATGGACTTCGATTTTTGATGCAACAACTACCAGTAGTCCTGAGCACCTTTTCTTCAAGACATATAATTTTTTTTAATGGAGAAGGGATATTACAACTCATCCACCCCTGCTTTGGAGGGGCTACATTGACTTCACACTTCTAAAATTCCTCCTACCCCAGCTCTTCCCATGAAAACCCCTTATTTCAGCCACAGAGACTAAACTGAGCTTCCAAATGTCATGACCTGGGAATGAGGCTGGAAGGACTATAATCTTCTGGCCCTATTTGTATGTTTTCCAGGGTAGTTGTCTCACCACTGCTGGGAATGGAATGCTATGAGGAAAGGAGATAACTTACTTAGCTAAGGTCCTAAATTCAAGTTCCAAATACTTGAGATCTAAGCCCCGAATACTGGATTCCTCATTTGACACAGCCTTATTTTACCAATAGCAAACTAGTAAAACTCTGTAACAAGTGTAACTAGTGATTTAGCCAAGGGGCAGAATCTAAACCAGACCTCAAGCTTCTTCCAATTCTTTCCCTTTCCAAACATTCATTACCTTTCCAATATTTTCCCAATTATTTGTTGGTTTTCTTTCCTTGATCTATTTTTTTCTCCATTCAGTATAACCTTCTTTCCTTTCTTAAACCTGTGTAGAATGACTCCCAGTTTTCTTGTTTTTAAGAGGCATCTTCTAAGCATCAGCCCTACTGAAAGCTTTATTCTTTCACTCATTGATTTCTATTTATGGGATTTTTTTGCATCTTTTCCATAATGGTGAGTGTTGGTGCATTGTTCCTGTCAAATTGAAATTTAAAGATTCCTAAATGTTTTTTGGCAGGGGTTCTCAAATTTCTTGGGAGTAAACCGCCAGTTTTTGAATGGTGAGGATGTGTCTACTGGAAAGTTCAGTGAGCAGCACGAAAAATGACATGGCTGAAACTGGTTGAGGAAGACCTAAAGAACCAGCAACTGACCAGTGAGGAGGCTAAAAACATTGCCATCAATAGAAAAGAATGGAAGTGTATCATGAATAATGCACGGAATCCAGTGGTACCTACAATAGCATATTCGTTGAGAGGACAAACCTCTCCCTAATCACCAGCCAAAGACTAAAGAAGAAGCAGGGAAAGGCAGCAATGCAGTCCCCAGAACTGCATGACTGCGTAGGCAAGGGAGGCTTTTTTCTTACTTTTTTCCAGAGTTCATTGGGTTGTACTAAGAGATTCCTTGTGGAGCATTCTGCAGGGAACTTTGTGGAGCATGAAAATAGTTATTGTAATCCACTTCCAGTTTCACAGTGGGTGGAAGTGGGTTGCAATTGCTTTTCTCACTTTCTATAAGCTGCAGTGAGCCCTTCACAGCATTCTGCTGAGCATCCTGCATCCCCTGGACCTTGGCAAGAGATGAGTAAGAAAATAAGCCCCCTGCCTCTGCAGTGGTGCATTCCTGAGGTTTATGTCACTGCCTTCTCTCTTCCGCTGTCCTGTGAGGGGGTAAGGCCAGAGCACCCAGGTCGGGGCATCACAGTGCCCCCAGTTTGAGAATGTCTGGTTTATAGGCTAATCTAAATAATCAAATATTTCATTGCTGTTTCTCCTATGGTTGTCAACATTTCATAATTTAGAAATTGCATGTCTTTTTAGATTTGTTTTTGCTCCAGGAAATTTCTGACCAAGTCTCTTGGTGTATATAGATGGGATCACTAAGAAGTTCTTATAGCCAGGTGAGAGGGGAGAGGTTGAAAGGGCCCTGAAGTATAGTAGAAGACAATGTATAGGTTTCGTTACTACATTTTCATTCCCCAGGTTGGATCACAGTTTCTCTACTACCTTGCTTGTGTAAAGAATTGAGTCTCTACAGCAGTGAATCCTTCTTGTGAATTCTCCCCTTTGGGAAGGGGCTCCTTCATTCCTTTTAAATGTGCTCACACTTTCTGAATTAGAATGTGACAATGGTTTGTCTAGGAAAACGCACCCATCCCTTGGCCATTCCCTGGCTGGGATACAAGAGGTCAAAACAAAGGAAATGTAGAGAGAAAATAATTCTTGTGTCCTCAACATGCTTTTTGGATCCATTTAGCCCAAGGAAGTAACAAAATTGTAGTAAATAAAAGTTTGTTCCATTTGACCTCTAGCAATGGAAACTGGGAGCATTCCTCTTTTTTATGCTGATGGAGTGGGAAGAAGCAGTGATATGGCCACCTTGAAGTTTAAAACGTTGCCCCCATGTCACTCCTGAAAGTGATAACCTGCTTTTTAAAAATAAAAAATTCACTTCCTCTCCCCACCCGAGTCCTCTTCTGCTTGCCCCCTAAGCCCTCACACACCCATACAAGCCCTTGCAATATGGTGCAGTTGTGTGGTTGGGTGACCAGACTGTTGCCCCTAGGCAGTCTGCAGCCCAGTAAAATTGCTGCCTCTGCACCACCTCTAGCTTTGTCCCTTAAAAGAAGAGCAAGAAGGAGGGTAGAGTCCACTTAAGATATGGGGATATAAGACCTGAGGATATTCCTGCTCTTGGCAGCTGGCCTTATTCTTTGAGACCCCTCTCCATTGCTGAAACTTGCACAAGAGCTATAGGCTCCCTGTGCAATGCTAACCTCTGGTTAAACCAGCACAGATCCTGTGCTGGTCTGGAGTATCACAGAAGTGCTTGAAGACATTTCTGTGCCACTCCTGGGGAGGTTAGGCTAGTGCACAAATATCCATCGGTCTCTGCATGCTGCCACAGGAACAGGTAGATGGGTGAGTTGTGCTGGTCTAAACTGGTTAGGTATGTGCCATCCATCTCTACCAGCTCCCCCTTCCCTTCCATCAGCTTGCTTTGTACCTAAACAGAGGCAAGGTTTCATTTTCAGTCAGACTTCCAGCTTTATAACATACTCTGGATGCCGAAGCTCAGGACTCAAAGTCTCTGCAGTAATAGTATGTAGTTACCATGTGTTATGCCCTGCACCTCACCTCTAAACACCCGCATTGCTTATCCACACATCTGGGGTGAATGATGAGGACTTCAGGTCCAACAAGACAGCTTTCAAGCAGATTTGAGCCCTTGTCAGTGGGTCCCTTGCACTGATATAATTTTGGAGCTAGAATAAATCAAGACTGTGGAGTAGTTCCTCCTCTGGGTACCTGAGTCAGTCTTCCTGATAGTCTTTTGGTCACTTTTGCTAAACTGCTGTGAGATGGTTCTTTGGACAAGCTCCTTGCTGTCCTCACCCCACTGTTTGCAGGATCTAACATAATTTTTTCCCGGAGGGATAGGCAAACCTATTTTTTTGTACCTTATCCCAAGGAGAAGACTTCAGGCATGTGTTCCATAAAATATAGCCTGTCCTCCAACGGCATACTAGATTGAATAGCAGCTTCCTGCCAATTCATTCCTTTTCATTTGAGGACTGATGCTCACCATCTCTGCTCCAATGTCCTACAACTCTGCTTCTGACATTGTGTAAAGTTGGTGTTCCTCCCCACCTCAGCCTTGAGCTGCTGGCATTTGATACATGGTTGGCCTTGTTGTCCAGTAGTCATAACATAGGCAGTGGCATATCCCCCGCTTAACTTACACACTGGCGGGCACTCTGCATCCGTCATGTTTGACTGAGATACAACTTCTTAGGCTGGCTTCTTAACAGGGACAAGTTCACCCCTCCTGCTATGAAGCAGCTCCTGGGCAAGGGAATGGCATGTGCTCTTATGTGGCAACTTTCCCAGTGAATCCCTCCTTGGACACTTCACTCTGCTTGGTTTTGCTCTCTTGAGGAAATTTTGGTGAGCTGCCGAATGCATCTTTGTGAAAAGTTCTGGGAAACTCTGGTCACACCTATAAAGAAGTCAGAAAAGGCATTTAACATCCTGGACTAGTGCAAGCAGATTCATCTGGCTTGGAGATATTAGTACATAGACAATATGTGTGGACTGGTCACTGGACTTACATATGATACAGGGTCCTAATGCAGCAACAGCTTATTCATTTAGCTTTGCACAAACTCACCTGCCTTTTACATCATTTCTGCCTAGCAGAGCTGTCATTCATGCTTCTAACTCTCTCTTCCTTGCATCATGGTATCAAAGAACAAATGGCTCATGACCAGTGAGTAACTTCCTCTACCATTTGAGACAACGAGTGTGAGGATGTTGCATACCTGGTAACACAAAGTTGGCTCTGCGGCAGAGTCCTACTCTGAGGCTGGGTGAAGTAAGAAACAACTAGAGTAGGACACATGAGGAGTGAGGATCCCTATTTGCTAATAAAGTGCCAACAGGATAATCAGATCAAGGCTTTATTGCATAGTCAATATCTGGAAAAGAAATATTGAAATGGGGTTGCCAGCTATCTTGTTCCAGAGAGAACTTGTTCCTTTGTAGATTAACAGACGTAACTGGAGCTTATATGGAACAAGTAAATCAGCAACCCTACAGAGTAACAAAACTGTATTGCACTAATCGCTGGGTATGCTGCAGTTTTTCCTTGTGATCTCAAGAAGGTTCCTGTACCCTCTTCCCCTGCTGGAAAGAGCAAAGAGTAAGTGCCCTTTGGGGCCTTAAAGCATGTCTGAAAGCATTACCATCCACTCCTTTGGTGAAGATTGCAGTGTAACTCTCTGAAAAAGAGGGTTTTTGGCCAGCAATGTGTGGAATACTTGTCAATTACTAAAAGGCTAGGCAATGCAGTTTATAGCAAAGATACTATATATAGTATATATTTTATAGTATATATTTGATATATAAAAAATGGCCACAGCATTCATTGTGACCCAATCTCATCTTGGCTACTTTCATATCTCCCAAGTGGCTACAATAGAACTGTATGGCTTAGGAGTGTAAAGGAATGCTGGCAGAGTGTAGACAGCAGATTATATGGCTCTCCTTCCCAGCTATGGGGTCTGACAGTGTCTTGGGACCCAGCTTTAGACAAAGTGTGCCTATCTTAATGAGGGCTGGAGGGTTTGAGAACCACAGAGTTCTCCTTCTGGCAGTAGCTTAAAGAAAGCAATGGGGGTCGCCATGCCCTAGGATTTGCCATCATCCTGTTCTCTGCCAGTTATTCTGGGGAGGGGAGGGGAGAGGAAAGGTAAGGAAGGGCAGCAGTGACCTGCCACGGTGCCTGCCCTGGGTACGCTGTTTTTGTTCTCTGCCAGTCCCCTGCTGTTTACTTTTCCCTGAGTTATGACTGCGTCTTTGCCTTTGATCTGGCTCCTCCAGCGCCTATTGGCTGCTCTTGCCCTGCCTTTGGGGTTCATTCACCTGCTGGCTTTACAACTTGGATGCAACAAGTGAGCTGATCCTTTGTGGCTACATTTCTGTACACCCTACACATTATTATAGTGTAGGAAAGGGCTGGCATCTTATCTAATTCAGGCTATTGCCCAAATCAAAGTTATTTAACCATGCCCCCCACACATGTACAGTATGTCTCAAGAAAAGATCATTGTGGAAAAGGTGCCTACAGATATATGCAGATGACTCTTGCATTCAAGCTGTGCTATAAGGAAAAGGCAGAGTTATATCTGGCATTCTCAATAAGCCAAGACCCAAGCTAGTCTCTCTTCTTCCCATTTTTGTAATGGCATACCTGTGGTCAATGTGTTTGTCTTCTCCTTTTAAAGGGTTATGTTAGGAAATTGCAATAGTTCTCAGCTATCTTTATTTTAGGCTAGTGAAATGGACCTGAAATACCCTCTGCATGCCAATTACAATACCCTCTGTATGCCATTCCCTCATTGTGCAACACCCTCATTGTGCAACTTCCCCCCATGCGCAACTTTCCTACATGCGCAACTTCCTTCCATGCGTAACTTCTCTCCATGTGCAACTTTCCTACATGCGCAACTTTCCTTCATGCGCACCATCCCCTATGTGCAACTTCCCCCCATGCGCAACTTCCCCCCATGCGCAACTTCCCCATGCGCAACTTCCCCATGCGCAACTTCCCCATGCGCAACTTTCCTACATGCGCAACTTCCCCCCTGCGCAACTTCCCCCCTGCGCAACTTTCCTACATGCGCAACTTTCCTACATGCGCAACTTCCCCCATGTGCATCATCCCTCCATGCGCAACTTCCCTCCATGCCAACTTCCCTCCATGTGCAACTTTCCTACATGCGCAACTTTCCTACATGTGCATCATCCCCCCATGCGCAACTTCCCTCCATGCGCAACTTCCCTCCATGCGCAACTTCCCCCATACGCATCATCCCCCCATGCGCATCATCCCCCCATGCGCATCGTCCCCCCATGCGCAACTTCCCTCCATGCGTAACTTTCCCCATGTGCAACTTTCCTACATGCTCATCATCCCTCCATGCGCAACTTCCCCCATGCGCAGCATCCTCTCCAGTGCAACCTCTTCCTCCTAACAACATCCCCCCAGTGCACCAGGCACTGAGCACCAAATTGGCTGGATGTTGTTCAGTCTCCCATGTTAAGTATAGGACAGAAACACGTTGCCCCCTTTTCAGCCCCTGAAGGGTTAATTTCTCCAGATGGTTCTTGGTGGGAGTTCAGGTGACAGAAGGAACTCCCAGAATTCCATGCTTCAGGCCCAGCAGTTGGGGCAGAAAGTTGCTGAGTCAGCAATTCTCAATGCAAAGTATAGGGAGGAAAACGCGTTGTGCTCCTTTACATCCCCTTCCGGTTGGAATTTCTGAAAACCGGTTCTTAGTGCACCTCTCCATCATGGAAGGAACACCCACCCCAATTTTCATGCTTGTAGGCCCAGCGGTTTTGGCAGGGCGGTGATGAGTCCGTCAGTCAGTGAGTCATTCACTCAGTCAGTGAGTGAGTCAGTCAGTCAGTGAGTGACTTTTCTCTTTTAGATAGATAGATAGATAGATAGATAGATAGATAGATATGCCAGCTTGTACTGTAGTTCCGTTAATAAACATAGGCTGCAATCCTAACCATGTCTACTCAGAAGTAAGCCCCATTGTGCTCAATGGGTCTTATTCCCCAGAAAATGTGTTTAGGATTGTAGCGATAGGCTGCCATCTTAAAGACACTTTCCTGGGAGTAAGAGCCATTGAACACAATGGGGCTTACTTTTGAGTGTACATGGTTAGGATTGTGCTCACAGTGAATTCTCACCCTCATGTTGCTGAAGTTCCACCTCATGGTTCCCAATGTAGAGAAACTAGCCACTGTGAATTTGGCTAGTTCATCAACCTGAACCACAAGAGCATTAGGCTTGATTAGAAAAAAAGCAAAATTTCAAGCCCTCATTGCTGCAAAAAGTGATCATTAAATTTGCTGAAGACTTGCCCTACAATCCAGAGTAACTACGGGAGCCTGTAAGAGACTTTATGAGTACCCATAGTTGCTGCACTACTTAGTGAAAACCTATGGGAAATTCATATTGCAATCCAGAGCAAATTGTTCTTACACCGGAGCAAGGACTCCACGTAGTTACTCTGGATTGTGCCCATAGTAGACTTTTCTAGTTATTCCGTTTTCGCAGAGGTTAGGAGGAGCCATATTCTATTCTTAATGTTTTTTCATCCCTGTGTTAGTAATCTGGTGTGTTATTGCAGTGTAATTCATGGCACCAGGCAGCTTTGTACCTTCCATCATGTTTCTGTTGTTAAAAGGAGAGATGTTGTTAAGAGGAGTGATGAATAAATAACCTTGCTGCTGTTTAGTGCTTTTGTTTCTGTTTTTAAAGAGCTACATATGGCTTGGAAGTCTATATGGAAAAGCAAAGGAGCTTTCAACCTCTAAATTAGGGGGCAAAAAAATATAGGCGTGATAGGAAGTTGTCACTCACCACTAATGATCTCATGAAAATAGCCAATACTCTTCCATGATCCAACTGCACATGACTGCATGGGTATGTGTGTGGGTTTTGAGTGACATATTGTTGGGTTTTGAATGGTAGGAAAAGCAGGTGACTTGTAGGAAAAGCACTTCTTTGAAGGAAGTTATCTGGATGTCTCATAACAACTGAGGAACCAGTGTTTATTTATTGGGCAAGAAGCATATTCTGTAAAGGTCTTGCCCGGACCATCTTGAGAAATATTTGCATCCTCTATTGTTGATTGTTATAATTGGTAGGCTTGGTTGCAATTCACTGCCTACTGCTAGACTGTATCCCATGAAACCAAATCAGTTTGTCCTCAACAGTATTTTTTTACAGTTGGAACACCACATCTAATTGAGTGTGTGCAGTGGTTTCCTAAATGATTCTGCTGCTGTGTAACAGAGTTTACTTGTGATATAAGAGTTTACTCTTTGATATATCCAATAATTTACTCTTTGATATAACAAATCCATCATACATTCGCATACTTTGGAACATTCTGAGAACGTGCTCTGGCCACAGTGTATTGGCTGGACCTTTTATGTGAAAGGACAGTAAGGAAATGTCCCTACTCGTATTGCCCTGCATTGTCTGGGGATAAGGGGGCATGTGGCTCTGGAGGATATGGAGAGCCTTTAATGTGATTGATTCCTGTTACAGAAATCTATTTGTAGGGAAGAGAGCTGGTGGACAAGGTGCTGTTGCTTTGTGTTATGGTCAGTTACTGAGACTTCTAGGAATAAAAAGGAATGAGGATCATCCCTCAAATAGGGATGATAGATTATTCCTAGGACTCAGGAAAAGGGGGCATTCTCCACTTGTGGGTTTGTCCTTGCCACTCAAGGGGACAGGGCTGGACTTCAATGTTGTCTCTATAACTATATAAATAATATATAGCGCTGCTCACCAAGCTGGCTGACATGTCTCTGGAACAGCTGTGGGCCCCAGAAACAGGCAGATAGGTTCTGAGCATGTGCCTATCTTCTGCCAGCCACTAAGCTTCTGCCAGCGGCTGCATGACCCAAGCCTCACCAGGAGCCGTATTGGAGGCACAGGGTGCCAGCAGACACCTCCACAAGCAGGTAGAGCATCTCGCTTGGCCCCTGCACATCAGCAGCCTCTGGAATGGAGTTCCAGCCCTTGGATTATTGGCACCATGTGGCTGGCACCATGTTGGATTGCATCCTACCATAGTCTGAGAGAGGAAGTCATCTAACTGTGAGTGAGCCCCGGCTGCATTCACAAGAGAGGAGGCGGAAACAATGACCTTCCCTGGCCAGGGAAAAGGACTTAGCCACTAGCCACAATGGGCCTTGCACAATTGGGTGCTGCCTCAGGGGAGGAGAGGACAGATGGTTCCACAGCTCAATCTGGGCCCTCCAACACTGCTTCGCCCAACCCCCAGATCAGCCTCTGGATGCCCTAGTCAAAGAGGCAGTGTCTGAGGCCACGAAAGAGGAGACCCCATCTTTGGTCAAACAGGCAGTGAAGGAGGCACTTGGCACCTCAATGAGCACCTGTCGGGGATGCTCTAGGAGGATTTCCTGCTGCAGGCAGGGGATTGGACTAGATTACCTACTAGGTCCCTTCCAACTCTAGGATTCTATGATTCTATGAGGCCTCTAGGCCCAGGTCCAAGCCCAAGTAGCCAAGCAGCCTCGCTTCCCCAGCAGGACTGGGAGGGTCTGCCCCCGCCAGAAGGAGACAACACTGAAGTCCTGCCCTGTCTCCTTGAATGGCAGGGGCAAACCCACAAGTGGATAGTGCCCCCCTTTTCCTTCCTCCAGGAATACGACATTTCCAGGTAATAAATTCCTAATGTTGTTAGATTAATGTTCTTGAATTGCTGCTCCCAATTCACTCTGGCTTTCTGGACTAGATTTTGGAGGAACAAGAAAATTTCTGCATTTCAGTAAAACCTAGGGAGGGTCATGTAGAAGCAGGGCTCAGAGCTGAAAGCTAGTACATTTGCAGAAAGGGCCAGCTGCAGTTCTTAGCTTAAACAGGTTTTCTAGCATCTGGGCTGGAAATGGCCTTAACAGTTCACAGTACAGGACAATCAGGGGTATCATGGTCCAAACATCTGCAGAGGCACCTTGAGAGGCCATTTGTAGTCCACAGAAGCTCTTTATCCATCTCTCTGGATCTCCCACCATCACCGCCACCACCAGCTGTTATCAGTTGCTAAGTTGTGCTGAGGTATTTTTGCTAAGATTTGTTTTTCTCTCTGTTTGCAGATAATGTGAGAACTTATTTGTAGTCATAACCCTCTTAATGATGTCACTTTCTTCTTAATAATGTCATTTCTGGTCCTCAGCAGGCATTATGAATGATATTCAGCCCTCTTGTATGAAATGAGTTTGACACCCCTCAGGATGGATGGACCAGTGACCTGCCTTAGTAGTAAGGCAGCTGCATTCAAATGGCAATAGAGAAGCTGGGGTCTGCTTGTTACCCCAGTGGATCTGGTAAAGAATGTCAGAATATGTTTCAGGACTTGTGTGGCATGCTTGGGGGAAAGATGGTGATATGACGTAGGGTACAGCGCATGCTTTCCATGCAGAGAGTCCAAAGCTCATTCCCCATCATCTTTCAGTAGGGAACAGTCTCTATCAGAGCCACTACCAGTCAGTGGTGACAGTACAAAACCAGAGGGACTGACTTGGCATAACACAGCTTCCTATTTCTCTGCACCACTCAGTCCAAGTGGCAGCCTGCTCTCTCCTCCTGCTATTGTCCCATGTGCTCTTAACCAGAAGCCCAGTGCCACTCCTTTAGCCTGGAGTGGGAGGAGTAGGTCACAGGCAATGCCTTTTCACTCCGGCCTTGAGCGCCTCAGTGGGTGACTGCCTGGAGAGGAACTGCCTTGTTATCTGTTACACTTTGTTCTCCCAATGTTTGGGTGTGGAGCAGGCACAGTGCGCAGAGACGTTATCTCTAGAAACCTTTGAAACACATGCAGCACACTGGGCTCAGTGTGTTCGGAGCAAGGGGGAATGATTGCCTTGTGCCCCTCTTTCTCCTCTGTTGGAGCCAGCACATTACAAGAGTACCCCTGCTGACCCTTTTGTTATGCACCTCGAGCCACACACACACACACACACACAGAGAGAGAGAGAGAGAGAGAGAGAGAGAGAACGCTTTGCAGCTACAGTCAAAAGGTGAAGCTGTGTATGGAATCTCTAGGCACTTCAGCCCCAAACTTTATTTCTTTCACCCCTTGGTCTAAAGAAACTGGGCATGCTTTCCCCATTCCAATCAAATTCCCTTCAGGAAATAGTGGGGTCTATTTGGAATCCAGTGAAGGCTTTCTGTACAGATCTGAGTGGATCAACTTCTGCTAACTGATCAAAGAGGCACCTTTTAAGTGATGGTCCTCTTATATTTAGCAGGGGAAGAGTGTCTCTTCTCACCCAGCATCATTTCTTTCTTTCCTGGGTTTTGTCTTATCTCTTTTTTAGATTGTGAGATCTGGAACAGGGAACCCTGTTTAAGTTCCTTTTTAAAATTGAAAAGTGCTGTATAAATATGTGATCCTCATTATAGTATTCCAGTCACTGACACTGCCCAACAGTTGTTTTGTTTCTGAGGTTTTGTGAGCTGGTTCTATGTATATTTAGTGGGCTGATTTCAAATATAACAGTAATTTTCATCTATTAGCTCTAGTTTTTGAGATATAAACATCATGGCATCCTATGGCAAATTAGATTTTTGATTGACAGACGCATAGACACTCATTAGCGCTGTATCTCAAAAAGTATAGCTAATAGATAAAAACTGTTTACATATTTGAAATCAGCATGCCAAAATCAGCATGCCAAAATTTTTATACCCAAAATCAGTTCTAACATTCCAGGAAACAAACAAATTTTGGTAATGAGAGCCATGGCAGCAGGATCAACTACAATGGTGCCTCACATAAAGAGCTCAATTTGTTCTGGAGGCATGCTCTTTAAGTGAAATGCTCTTTAAGTGAAGCGGATTTTCCCATAGGAAATAATGGAAACTCAGATGATTGGTTCCACAACTCAAAAAATATTAACTATATATAAAAATGATGACAAAACACTGTGATAGAATTCAAAACATGCATTCAGTGTGCATGATCATATGAAGTCTACTTAGGCTGCAATCTAAAAAATACTTTCCTGGGAGTAAGCCCCATTTAACACAATGTGGCTTACTTCTGGATGGACATGTTTAAGAGGCTGCAATCAAAGACACTTTCCTGGGAGTAAGCCCCATTTAACATAATAGGGCTTACTTCTGGGTAGACATGGTTAGGAGGATGCAATCAAAGACACTTTCCTGGGACGCTTACCTGGGCTGCTGCTGGAGGTTCAAGGTGGTCGGTGGGGATACTTGGGGGGGAGTTAAGGACAGCTGCCTCTGGCACCCCCAGGCAACTTCCCCCATGTTGGGGGCAGTTAGAAGCAGCAGCGCTGGCTGGCAGCCCTTTTAAAGAGCCTCCATGCAAAGCATCAGGGCTGCATAGCACACATGCCCATAGCGCACTTGCTTGTTAAGTGAAACAGAACTTATTATGTGAAGCAATATTTCTTGGAAATTTATACTTGTTAAGTGAAACGGTTGTTATGTGAGTCGCTTGTTATGAGAGGTACAACCGTATTTCATAACACTAAGTAATCACTGAAATTTATTTCCTAACACCGGTACTGATGATAACAATACTACTGTACAGATTTGGCTTCTTTCTAAGCTCCTGTTCTGTGGACTGAGAGTGAAATGAGATGTTGTTGCTTCTTTCATTGCATGATCTTGCTTGGAGTTTCTACCCCTAGTTGTGCTGAGTAAATTTGACATGCTCTCCTTTTGCTTCACAGACATTGCCTCAAGTCTGCTGCCTGGGAGATGGGAACCTATTCTCTTCTAACCTAAAGCAGCTCTACATGGCAGTAACCCAGCAACAGGCCAGAGCTGCTGGAAAACGACACCAAGAAGGTGAGTTGAAAGATGTGCCACCTGGATCATCACCTTAGTTAATGTAAGGATACTGTTAGCAAATGGTTGCAAAGAGAGCAATAATTTTTATCCTGATCTTTAGAGAGTGCACCAGAATTTTCCTGAAATCTCCAAGGTTTCTCCTAGGTTGTTAGTAATCTTCTAGCTCTAAAATACAATATCTTCAACCAACCTCTTGATGCACTATTTGTATACCACTCTTTGTATACTTTCTTCAGTTCTTGTCCGTCCCTCAAACCTGCACACTCTTTTTCATGTTCCTTTTCACATTGCCACAGCCTTAAAACATTCTTCCCCCGCCATGTTTGGATATGTCCAGCTCTTCATAACTGATTCCATTTTTAAAGCCTTAGAATTGTGCAAATGATCACTGACATAAGTAGGGGAGTCAGCAGGTTCAGGTACTCCAAGGTGTCATGGTTGGGGGAGCAGTGTCAACCCCCAACCATGCCACCTAGTTCTGCATCACTCCAAAGGAAATACCACACCCACACACCTCACACTCAGGCTGCATCTGGTGGTTTTCTGAGTGCCAGAAAGATCAAGTGCAACCTCTCCAATTCTTAGAAAGACTTAGAAAAATTTATTCCAATTTTTCCCCAAAGAGGCCTTTCTCATGGGCCAGAGAAAGCACATTGCCTCTTTGGGAATTGGAAGACCTCCTGACATGAGTGGTTGGGGTGGCATTTTCAGGCTCATTCTGAGGCAGCACATATGCCAAGACTGCATTTGCAAGTGGTATTATGGAGTCAGATTGTTAAGGATCTTCTTCACTGGTGAAGGAAAACAATTACCGGTATGTTCTTTTGCCTTTAAATGCATATGAGTCCAGAGGAAGTGGCCTCCCCTACTTCAAGATTCCCTCTTCCCTTTCATTACTTTTTTTTCAGAATGTGTATAGTGTCAGTGGACTTAATTTTATGATCATCTATATACAGGTTCAACCTTGTTAAATAAGGATTTTTTAATACATAGATTTGACTCAATACAAATGGCTCCTGCCGATCAGAATTTTAAAAACTGCTTTTTCTAGTGTCTAGAAAAAGACATCAAACCCTTGCAGATATTTAGACACTATCTTATTCCATTAGGCGTAGTAGAGGAGCAAGAAACCTGGAAGTGTGTTTTTAAACCTATTTTTCCATCCTTTCCTTTATATGCTGATTTTTTTTTATCCACAGGAAGTTCCAGAATGGAATTCTAGAGGATAACAAGGGGCACCTGTACATAAAATTGAAGAGTCACTGACTGACTCACTGACTGTGTGAGGCTGCAATCCTAGCCCCCATTTAGGTTGGCATAAGTACCCATAAGGCCTGGGGGTGTAGAAAAGTGCCCAAAGACCCTTCTGCCCCACTCCTGGAAGGGGTGGCCAATGCTGTGACACATATTAGCCTTCTTACACTGCCACAGAAAGTTATGCCAGCCTAAATTAGTTAACACCGGGGAACAGGAAATCTTATATATCTAGTGCTGTATGCCCTAAAGGCAACCAGAATCCAAGCTCCATTATCCCTGTTATCCTTTTTCACTGCTTGTGGAAATTGGGAGGCTGCAGCATTATAAAATCTGTTCATAACTGATTCCCATTTCAGCGAAAATACTGTGAAAACCTCTTCTTTTTTATTTCTCTTCAGCATCTGAAGACTCTGAGTCTCCTGAACATGCTGGCTTGGACCTTAAACAAGGAGCTGTGGATTTGTCAGCTGAGCCAGAGAAGGAAATCACAGAATCCCAATCAATGCAGGCAGTGTGTGACCACAGCGCAGTGGTGAGTGTGGGTCTAGACCTGCATGTGGGAATGGGCCAGGGAATGGTTGACTTGATGAAATGTGGTTGAGAAGATGCCATGCCATGAATGAGGGTAGGGGCACCAGAATTTTGCCAGATACAGTGGCGCCTCACGTAAAGAATGCCTCACGTAAAGTATGTTTCATGTAACAAACAAAAATTTCTCTAGGATTCTGCTTCACGTAACAGACTGTGCTTCATGTAAAGACCGCATTCGTTGGCAGTTGGGGCAGACGTGCTGGCTGGCAGCCTGTTTAAAAAGCGTCAGGGCTGCCTAGGGCACCTGCCCATAGTGAAAGCAACACTTCCATGCTGTTCCTTCTGTGGCCGGGTGTCCGCTGGGCAGAGGGAAAGAACAGCAGTGGAGAAGAGGGAAGCAGCTCAAGGCTAGCCAGAAGGGTGCAGGGGAGAGAGAGGCTGAGGATGGAGAGAAGGAGAAAGTGGGGAGACACTTTGAAGGTGTCTTGGATTGCAGCCTCCTAACCATGTCTACCCAGAAGTAAGCACCATTGTG
This sequence comes from Cryptoblepharus egeriae, assembly GCA_030015325.1. Taxonomy (NCBI): domain Eukaryota; kingdom Metazoa; phylum Chordata; class Lepidosauria; order Squamata; family Scincidae; genus Cryptoblepharus; species Cryptoblepharus egeriae. The sequence continues at coordinate 59,644,705 of JAREYC010000001.1, read as the reverse complement.
TTAAATGGGTCTTACTCCCAGGAAAGTGTTTTTAGGACTGCAGCCTAACTAGGCTTCATAAGATCATGCACATTGAATGCATGTTTTGAATTCAATCCCAGTGTTCTGTCATCATTTTCACATCCAGTTAATATTTTTATATGAATATTTTGGGGGTTGTGGAACCAATCGTCTGAGTTTCCATTATTTCCTATGGGAAAATCTGCTTCACGTAAAGAACGTTTCACGTAACAAACATGCCTCCAGAACGAATTAAATTTGTTACGTGAGGCATCGCTGTATTCTGAAATACATGTAGTCTCCTGTATACATTACATAAGTACATATAAAATATAGTCTCCTATGATGCATCATGATTTGCAGAATTGCACAGAAGTTGTCTATAAATGTGAGCCGAGTTTTGGGGAAAAGGTCATGACCACAGAAGAGGTGCCAGTTCTCATCTAGTACTAGAGGGAGGTATCCATCAGGCACAGGGATCAAGATCTTGGAGCCTATTGACAGGCCATAGCTCCAGCCACATCAGACCCACAATGTTATGCCAGTGCCATGTTATGTTCTACAACTTGAGAAAAGAAAGGGGAGGTGGATGTAGATAATTTAAGAACAATGCAGAAGTACACTGAGGTACTGTTCTTCAACATTTATTGAATACCAGATGTTTGTGATAGATGCTTCAAAGTAACACAATTCTGGTCAGAGAGTGTAGAATCTCAACTGGATGGTCGGAATAAAAGTTAGCACAGAGAATAGGTTTTGATGGGATATAGTATAGATGACATAAAAAAGGCTGTAGGAGTGAGGAACAATTTGGAAGTAGAGAGAGGGAGATGGTTCTTGTAACAAAACAAAAGATTATTCCAGCAAATAGAGTAATATGCCAATGCATTGAGGGAGAACAAAGAAGGCTGATAGCAAACTCATTTGCCCAGAACAAGGAGAAAAAAAACAAGATGAGGAAATAAGGGAAGCAAAAGCCAATGTTTGCTCATACTTTATCCAAGCAGGATAGTTGCCACTTCCCTGCGGCTGAATCCATGCTGCCTTAGTACTCTATAAAGTAGCAAAATCATACAAGATTTCACAGTGCCAGCTTGTAAATATTACCAAGCAAACATTGGCAGATGAGTGAACTCATCAGTAGTGTTGTCACAAGCATTAATCAGTAAGTATCTGTGATATTCATACAACTGCATTAAGAACATAAGAAGAGCCTCCACGGTATCAGGCCAAGGCCTATCTGTTCACACAGTGGCCCACCACATGCCTCAGGGAGCACACTTGCATCGAGGTGCCCTCCCCTGCACCTGGCATGTTGAAGTTGTTCACATCTACATCTATCTATGCACACATACACACACACACACCTCATGGCTTGTAACCTGTGATGGTCCTTTCCTCTAGAAATTTGTCCAATCCCTTCTTAAAGGCATTGAGGTTAGATGCCATCACCACATCATGTGGCAGGGAGTTCCACAAACCAACTACATGCTGGGTAAAGAAATATTTTATCTGTCCTAACTCTTCCAACATTCAATTTTAATGGATGCCCCTAGTTCTGGTGTTATGTGAAAGGGCAAAGAGCATCTTTTTCCCATAATACCAGAACTAGGGGACATCTACTAAAATTGAATGTTGGGAGAGTTAAGACAGACAAAAGAGCAGCACTCCAAAATGCATTGGCATTGGAGAGAAGTGTCATTTTATGAGTCAGACATATTGAAGCTGCCTTTGTTCTCTGACCAGCTTTGCCATATACTGTGGTCTGGTGTGGGTTGCTGTTCACATCCCAAAGCCATCACAATTCTGCCTAGACAGCCAGATGGTCATGATGAAGATGTCAGTGAGATCCCCTGTGCCTCTAATAGCTGGGGCTTTCCAGAGTTTTCTCCTGCTTGGCGAGTCTAGTGGTTGACCAACTGTTTCTGATCATTGCCTTTCCTTACCAGGCACCATCCTCCCAAGCCCAGAAGACTCAGTTGCCTGTCACCAAGACCAAAAGGAAGAAGGCAAAAGGACTCTTTGGCTGATTTGGGTGACATTTTCACAGAGACTGAAGTGTGGTTGTCTTAAACGCCTCTCATTTTTCCTGGAACTGGATTCTCACTGTGGAGTACAACTATGGCATTCTTCTCATTTTGCCATATTTTAAATGTAATAGTTGGGACATGTCCCATCCTCACCACAGCCCTAATCATGCTTCATTTTTCCTCCTGCTGCAAAACAGACCTTCTCTTGAAGCCTGAAGGTGGTGTATGCAAAGTTACAAGCAAGATTTTTCATTGGGTAGAGGATAGACAATCGCAGGAATCAAATTCGTAGTAGTGAATAGAACTCCCATGCCCCTCACCTTGTGCACATTGTTTGCTAAGGTGTATGTACTAAATATATTGGCCATGAGAGCTGACTTATTAACTCTGCTTTTAGATGTACTGTGTAATGTGTGCATAAATTGGTTTTTGTGGATGCCTGCATTTCTCTCTTCCCTTACACTCTTTCATTCTGTTCTTGTCAAAAATATTGTGTCATCAAAGTATGAAATAAAAGCACATTCAGGAAATCCATTGCAATTAGCACAGGGTTACCAAAATATGGGTCACGAGCCTGCTCCAGGTGGGTTGCCACCTACTATTACCTCAATTTGACTTCAAATCAGAGCCATTCTAGAGGCACTGAAGAGGCTTCTTCTGAGTTGCACCAAGCCAGCATCTCACTCTACAGTGGGATTCAAAGTCCCTTCCGGAAGTAGCTTCCAAAAAGCTACTTCCGATTTTTGGAAGGCAATTTCGGGTTTACTTTGAAAACTGGAAGTAGCTTTAAAAGGCTGCTGAAAGGGACATATAGTGAGGGTCACTGGTCTGGTGCAACCCAGAAAAGGCCTCTGTCTGGGGCCTCCCCTGGCATCCCCGGCAGCAGTGCGTCAGACAAGGTGAGTCACAGCACAGTAAATATTGGGAACAACTGAATTAGTACAATTTATTCTGGACTCAGAATGTATAATTTTCTTGTTGCAGATGTTGAGTTTTTGGAACAGATTATGTTTTGTACATTTATAAAACTTAGCCTGTGATATCCAAATTTTCTAAGTCTTTGCTAACCAGGGTGGTGCTGCCCACGCAGCTGAAGGCAAGAAACAGCCTCTTCTCTTTATACAACTCTTCCACAGAGATGTCATTTTGGTCCACAAAATCCAAATAGTTATCAAAAATATAATAAACTACAGTTTTGATAGTTCATGGTCTTCTACTGATAGCATCCAACCAGCTACTTACCCTACCCAAGAGTAGAGTTGACCTTACTGGCTGTGAAAGCACTGTGGTTACAGATAATTTAAAATATATATATAACACTTGAAAACTGGAGTTGCACATGATGCTGTCCTGATGCTTTTTGTCTGACATACTGGGTTCAGCTAGTCACATGATAGTCCTCCTACCTGTGGCACTCTTTCCTTGAAGGTCCTGCCTGTTCTAGATTACTGTTGTCCTTTCACTTTGCTGTCCTTTCAAACTATAGTGCTTTGCTGAACCCCAGCCCTGGATTTTAGGTGAAGGTGCCTTTAGAGTCAAGTATTGTGAGATGAAGACAACTGGAAGTAAACTAAACACCTGTCCCTTATACCTACTCTCAGAATAAAAAAGTAGGCCCATACTACCAACAGTCTGTCATTCCTGTGGTCACAAGCAATCATTGTAACTAAAAAACCGCATACTAGGGCAAGAAAGGGAGGAGGCTTCTGTAGCAAGTGATGCTAAAGCATTACCTACCCCAAGTATTGCCTTGCCCACTTTGGCTCACTGTCAGAATATCTGTGTTCTCTTGCTGTGCCACTCCCAAGCACCACAGAACCATTCACAATGAAATTAGCTGCTCTTACACTGTTGAGCTGAACATTTTCTTTCTCTCCTTCAGTACCTGAGAGCTCAACTCAGAGCTGTATGATCCAGGTTCAAATCCCTGCTCAGCCATGAAGCTTCCTGAGTGACGTTGGGTCAGTCACTATCTCTCAGCCTCACCTACTTCACAGGGTAGTGAGGACACAGGGTAGTGGAAGGAAATAAGTATACCATCCTGAGGTCCTTTGAGGAAGCACAGTATTAAAAAAAATATGAAAATCTACACCAGTGGTTTTCAAACTGGTTCACAGCCCCTCATACATGCTCTGACCTGCACAACCCAATTTGTTGTGAGTCATGGAGCCAGTGTGCCCCAGAATGCCACCATACTCCAGAATACAATAATACAGTGGCGCCTCTCGTAAAGTATGTTTCACGTAACAAACAAAAATTTCTCTAGGATTCTGCTTCACGTAACAAACTGCTTCACATAAAGAACACATTCGATGGCAGTTGGGGCAGATGCACTGGCCAGCAGCCTGCTTAAAAATGTCAATGCTGCCTAGCGCACCTGCCCATAGTGAAAGAAACACTTCCATGCTGTTCCTCCTGTGGCTGGATGTCTGTTGGGCAGAGTGAGAGAAGAGCAGTGGAGAAGAGGGAAGAAGCTCAGGGCTAACCAGAAGGGAGCAGGGGAGAGAGAGGCTCAGGATGGAGAGGAGAAAGTGGGGAGACACTTTGAAGGTGTCTTGGATTGCAGCCTCCTAAGCATGTCTACCCAGAAGTAAGCCCCATTGTGTTAAATGGGTCTTACTCCCAGGAAAGTGTCTTTAGGACTGCAGCCTAAGTAGACTTCATAAGATCATGCACATTGAATGCATGTTTTGAATTCAATCCCAGTGTTCTGTCATCATTTTTACATCCAGTTAATATTTTTATATGAATTTTGGGGTTGTGGAACCAATCGTCTGAGTTTTCATTATTTCCTATGGGAAAATCCGCTTCATGTAAAGAATGTTTCACATAACAAACATGCCTCCAGAACGAATTAAATTTGTTACATGAGGCATCACTGTATATTTTTTTTCCTGTCGCAAGGTGTCGCAATCTTGATGGTTTCTTGGAAGATTCTCTGAAAGTCTTGATTGATTAATGAACCCGTCGGATTCCTAATGTCAGCCAGAAAGTGAACTGGATTATCAATCCTGGCATCCCCCAATTATTGGACAGGTTAGGGATTGGAGCACTGTCCAAAAGTGAAAACTGTTGAAAAATGGAACCCAGTCGTTTTCATCTTACACAAGCAAAATGGACACCAAAAGAGACATACATATCCCTTGCAAAAGCATAAATAACATATTTATTAACACATAGCCAAAATACATAAGAAATTACAGTAAAATGAACAAAGGCATGTGTGGGCAATGAATATCTTACACATTTGAATGATAGTTATTAATGGAAATGCCAAAAACAGTTTGATGACCATGTCACATACAAATTAATATCAGGAAAGACAATTTTAGCCTTTAGACCAACAGAGAGAGATTGAAAGATTGAGCATGTGTTGGATGAATGAGTTCTGGGTATACAGTAATTGAAAGGTGTTGAAAGAGTGGAACTGTCATTGTCAGAAAGTGGAAGATGCCTGAATGTGATGCAGCAGAATACTATGTCCAGGCCAGCCTTCCTATTCTCCAGAGCTGGTACAAAACTCTCCTGGTTCTGTCTTTTGGACACCCTGGTCCAGGCACCCCCATGTACTCAGCCCATCATCTGTCGCAAACGCTTGTTTTTAAGCTCAGACATCGAAGTCCTTCCTTCTGTTTCAGAGGCATTGGTTTCCCTTTGTCTTTGGGTTGGAAATTTCTACATCAGTTCTCTCACGACACCAGTTTCATCTAATCCTTTCCTTGGCACCGTCAGATATATGTTTCAGTCTGCTGCAGGGTGAAGGCCAGGAGCTGTCATTAGCTTAGACTACTAGCAGGCCTTTGCTGATGTGAGCAAATTTATCACGTAGGCTAAATAGGAGAATATATCGGATACGAAGGCCACTACATTAACTCAGCCATAGTGAGCTGTGGTAAATATGTTAGAGGCATTGAGATATAGGCAGATATTGGAACCTTGAGGTACACTAAAGGGATATCATAACTCAGGACAGGACAAATTGATACCCAAATACCTATGTTGTTATGGGATCATTACCGCTCGGTTGTGAAGTTTCCTTGGGAGTCTGATACATTCAAAGCTGATTGTAGAGACAGAAGCAGCCAGAGATTGTGATGGCTCCTTTCCTTCCCTAGATCAATCAAGAGTGAAGCAAAACACAGCTGAGAATTAACTTGTTGCTGAGCGTAACCACAGTGCATTAGTTTTAAAGACACATCAGGGCAAGGTTTCAATGGAAGCAAAAGCAATCTGAAGAGGAAAATTCTCATTCAGATGTTGAATTTCCATATTTTAAGGACCATATAACACAAAGATGTTCAGAATTTGATTTCTGTATTGTAAGTCCAGTTTGAGTTGAGATTTACATTTTTGCATAGCCTGTGTCAATGTAAGTCAAGTTTCAGCATGATCATCAGATTTCCCAGAAATTAAGTGATGAATTGTTTTGGGCCCTTCCTGGTACCCAGATTTCATGGTATATGTATCTCCATTCCCATCTTGGGTCCATGCCTCCTCCCAACACTCATTTTGTCCCTTCCAGACCTATCCCAAAGAGCCCTGCTGGCAGCCATTCGCCATTGCCACCACTGGGATTTCTCATCAGCAGAATGAATGAATGAATGAATGAATGAATGAATGGTAGTTTACTGGTGGGAAAATCACTATCTACCAAGATTGCAATCAAACCAGTGATGATATCAGCCATGCAATCTAAATTCTCTCAAGAACTCTCTAAAGAACTCTCAAGTGTGTTTGGGTGTCACAGAACTCATACACAGCAATGCTGGAAACTATAGCTGAATGACTTAAAAAAAAACTGCTGAGAGCAACCAAGTCATGTAAGCTTCCTAGAGTTTGGAAGGAATCCAACCTTCTGGTTTCATCTATGTGAGTAACTCCTTAACAATGCAGACCTGCCAATGTCATTGTGTGATATACTAGAAACATGGCTGACCAGCCTCCTACTGTTTTCTGGATCTTATCTGTCTGCTTAGACTTTCTCTTATTCTAATTGGTTTTTTCAAAGTGTTTTATTCCTGAACTATGAAATGAATATGCAACAGAATTCATTTTGCAAAACCTGCAGTTTTTGATTATGTCAGAGCTCCTTGCAAGTATACATGACTCTTCTAAAGGGTAGATTACATAAACTTGACAAGAAGTCATATAAATGAAAAATTAGCAAAAGGATGAATCAAAATGAAGTTATACTATTTGACCTTAGAAGTCATAGAAATGAAAATTAGCAAAAGGATAAATCAAAATAAAGTTATGCTATTTGGCCTTAAAATAAACCTGCAAGGGGTAACTGGTTGGTTTTAAACGTAAAATAATTAGGAATTTTTAAAAATGCAAAGAATTATTTATTAGTTAAAAAATGTCCTGCCTTTTCAGTTTCAAGATAATACTTAAAGAAGGTAATGTCAAGAATAAAACGAGGAGAAACAAACCATGAAACAATTTATCAAGACCAAAAATTGCAGATAAAACAGTTGCAAGCCAACAGCAACAAATTCAGGCAGCAGACAGAATAAAAGCTTAATGAAACAATAGGGTCTTCAGCTTGTGGTTAAAGACTAGCAAGGATAAGGCCAAACTCTGATTCTCTCAAGAGTTCTACAACCTGGGTCCCAATACAGTAAAGATCCTTTTATGCACATCCACCAACAACATCTCAGGAGGTAGCTGGACCAAATATGAAAACATATGGCCTACTGTTTTCTGCTGTACTTTCAGCATGGGTCAACGTTTGGATTTTTGGATCAGAGCTGGGCAATTGTGATGGGACAAGGAGTTCCAGGCTAGAGGAAAAGCTTGCTTTGGACTTACCAAATCTTTGGCAGTTGTGACAATATTGTACGAAAACAAGCCATGGTGCTTAATCTTCTCCTTGTGTCACTGTTGATCAAGAAGTGATGTGATCAAAGAGTCATCCTCTTTTATTTAGCAGGGGGAGAGTAACTGTCCCTACACACCACAGCAATATCTGTTCAAGTGGCTTCTGTGGATGTTCTTTTTGCATTTCAGATTGTGAGCCCCTTTGGGACAGGGACCCATTAGCTATTAATTAGCTATTAATTTTTTTTCATTTTCTTTGTAAACCGCTTTTTGAACTTTTTAGTTGAAAAGTGGAATATAAATACTGTAGATAGATAGATGTGTTGGAAACAATACAAGGGAAATCCTCACCACAGGAATGGACACAAAATTGAGATCCCTCTAGACTTTGGAGACTTCAGGTGCTCAGTCAGGATGAAGCATGTTTGTTTTAGACTAATGATCAACCTCCTTGCAACAACTACAAATCCGAGAGATTCTGCAGTTGGGCAAATATGGAAGTGTTGTTCTTCTTGGATGAATAAATCATGTGTTGGACAAAGAATGGTTTCCTTCCAGTTGTAAGGAATCACAGCAAGGCATCGTGTTGTTTGAGGATTGCAATCCAAAGGACATTTATTAGGGATAAAGGTCCCTTTGAATTTAATAGGATTTCTGAAGCAATGTGACCAGGATCAGACTACAGTTCTTCAAACTGAGCACTGTTGTGTTTAAAAAGAGATGGTGGGTGCAAGCAAACCTGCAAACTCATGTGCCTCCATCCATTACATGAGAATACAGTATTGCTCTACTGGTACAAATTTGTATTTACTGTGAGAAAAGCACTGAAAAAAAATGGGATGAGGGGGATGATTGTTTCAAAAGATGTTTTGTTCAGTGAAAAGTACAAATTGTCTCCTCAAAAATCAGACTGGAGTACAATCCAGGATACCTGAACACAATTGCACTAAACATGCTCCTTGAGAAAAGTGTAGCATATATTCCTATCTATGAAAAAGAGTGAATTTAGAAATGTATTTCAGAAGGATGCCTACAGAAGTTGCCTCTCTCCCCCTCAACCCCAGCTGTTACAGATCTATGGTTCCACTCACTTTAGATAGGTTATTTATAGTGTCAGGGTGTGTCCAGCCTGGCAGGGGTTTTTTTCCTTCTTCATAATCTGTTACTGAAAATTGTGCAATGAGCTGGCAAAAGGTCTGCATTGCATCCAATGATCGATTGTTATTCATCACATCTTGGTTTTTTTCTAAAGGAGCTGGACATGAGTCTCACTTGACCATTGCTTTCACCTTTCATTGTTGAATTTTTTAAAAAGCTTCATAGCGAATTTGTATCTTTACTTCTATTACCTTTGCTTTCTAAACCAGTTTGTAGTGCTAATTCAGTCCACGCACATTTCACAGAGTCAAATTTATTGCCCTACGTATGGATGCAATTGCACAATCGGTATTTATTTAGCAAAAACCCAAAACCCAAGTCTACAATTTCAGGAAAAGGAAACATTGCACCAAAGAAAAACGTGCAAAGATTAGTACAGAGGGACAAAAATGAAAAGAAATGTAATAAAAACGTTGGTCTGGATGCAGCTCAAGACTGGAGACAATCCATCCTTTTTTCCCCAGACTTGGAAACTGAAAGATGGATCACTGCTTGTGGGGATTCATTCATTCCACCATTACCATTGGTCCTACATGTTTAGCAGGTTTTTATCATATCGGAACCTACAAAACCTGTTTCACCAGAGGTCACAGAGGGGCAAAGAAAATATGTTTGCACACCAGAGCCAGTGAAGCCACTCTCAAACTTCATTCGACTCTTTTAAAGACTATTGTTTGGCTCCATTGCCTCAGCACGTCCTAGAAGCTGTGATTTCAAGCTCACATCAGGCCAGCGACAGTCAGAATGGGTGTGTGCTGCATCTGCAGAACACGTTCCCTGACCACCACATGGCCCTGCCCAAGTGGCACAGCCCAGCTGAGCATCTGGGTTTGCCATTAAAGGCCCATCATTTGCAAAAAGGAAAAGTGATAGATTGGTTTTGAAAGGCCCCATGTTCCTGTTCAGAAGCCACTCTTGGCATTTTTACTGATGCACTGGATATTTCCTACAAAGTTGCAAAGTTCAGGAACAAGGCCCAGTACCAGCCACCACAACTGGGACCTGTGTGGGTAGCAGATGAGAAAGGGGATGAGAGAAACACAGCACTGGCTGCTGTCAGATTTTATATTTGATAAAAATCAGGGAAAAGCTATTACTGTATTTACTCAAATCGAATGTGCCATCGAATCTAATGCGCCCCCTGATTTTGGAGACCGAATTTGGCTGAAAAAGGTGAGCATTACATTCAAGTAAATACTGTATTTTTCCTTTGTCCCAGTAGCACGAGATGCATCCTGAAATCAGAAGGCTCATCAAGTTCAGTCTGTGTTATTCTCTTATGCTCTTTCTTAAGACTATATCCCTTAAGCTGCCTTGGCAGTAAAAGGAAGGTGGAATATAACTATTGTAGATAAATAGATGCAGGATACATGACAACTATCTTCCACCATCTCTTTTATTTGTGTTCCTCCAACCTGGTTAAGAATTCTGGACAACTCAGAAGTTTGTGGCTCACAATTCAGTGTCATTTAGGCTGGATGCGACAAAAATACAACCAGACTTGAGTTTGTCTGAGTTTATGTAGGGTGTTCATAATTTGTTCTGTTAGATTCTGACAATACCATTATTAAATTCTGACAATGCTATCACTATTGAGTGATAGAGTGATCTTGCCCCAGATATGGAAGCTGTGATCTTCACTACGGTGAAGGGATAACAGGGCTGAGGGCAACAGGAAGAAATGTTCGATCCTTGAGAGTCCAATCCCAAGCATGTCTATTCTAGGGTTGCCATAAGCAAGTAGAGTTAGTGTGAGCAGTGGAGGAAGGAGAAATCAGGATAGGATGGCCAACTCTTCTTTCTACTACTCCTCAAATACTATGACTTCAGCAAGCCCTTTGAAGTTACTGCTCTTGTTCCCATTTTATATTGGAAAACTAAGAATGAACTATCTTGACCAAGATGACACAGTCTTGCTGGTAGTTCAACCAACTTTGCCAAATTCCCATTCCAATACTAGACTCACTATATACCACACTGGTGTGTTGCATCAAACTATGCAAAGGGGTATTGCTACCCCTTCTGATATGGCAGGTCCTGATGGGTTTACTCAGATCTCAAATAGCAGCAGGAATGAGTCAAGTGTCAGGTCCATGAGCATAAAAACTAGATCCACATATGCAGGACTACAAGAGAGCTCCTTTAAAGAGCGTGGCTTTTGCCTCTTTGACACAGAGATATATAAGCAGCTTGAACAAGGATCAGCAGTGAACCCATCTCTGCCCCTCTACATGATGTGCATCAATCCAAAGCATGCATCTTCCTGATCAGGAGGGTGTCCACTATGAGACGCCCAAGCACTAAATCTGGCCTAAATTTTCATTTAATCACAAATTTAATACAGTTAGTGATAACCAAAATCTGCCTAACAGTGTAATCCTAAGCATCTCTACTCATACTTCTGAGTGTGTTACATTATGTTCAGGACATGTGGGTTAGGATTGCAGCCCAAGGCTTTTTGGCAATCACAGTAAACTATGGAAGAAATACATTAAAGATAACAGGAAACTGTTGGGGAGGCAAAGACCAACTCAGATCAAAGTTAAAACATTTCCCTAATCTACAATAGTTGAAACATTCACTTACTGCTTTCCAGGGCAAATAACCTGCAAGGAGCTGGGGTTTCTCTTGCATAAAAATGTACCTTTTGAAAGGGCTGTATACTTGGTGACTGAATGTCTCCCCCACTATCTTACACACAGTTCCTAATTCTATTACTAGTCCTTTCCACACATCCATTGAGGCTGTGGCACAAAACTAGTGATTACTCCATCGCATGGGGAGCAGTTGTGAAGGTCTCCTTTAAGGAAGGGAATAATTGTTTCCCTTGTCAGGTGAAGCCTGCCTGGTATGGAAAGGTCTACTTGGGTCTGCAATAGCTATTTTACTGTTGCGAATCCATGTTGACTCAGGCCAAAGAAATCTGCAAGCCCATGAAGGAGGTTAGGATATTGCTTTCTTCTCTAGGGGTTGATGACAAACTTCTTGACATAGGGACCAAAGGCCACATCTGGGAGTGGATGGATGGCCACTTGACACCACATCATCGTGTCATTGCTTGGCTATAGTTGCTGACACCTGCACTACACATGATGCATTTCCAGCCCTTCCTGGAGAAACCAGGAGATAACCTTGGGATTGTCTGCACACAGAGCAGCTATTCTGTGACTGGCAAGCTACGGCCTCACTCCATACATAGTGCCATATAAAGACACAGAGCACAATCCTAACCATGTTTACTCAAAAGTAACCCCCATTGTGTTCAATGGATCTTACTCTCAGGAAAGAGTCCTTAGGACTGCAGCCATAAGGTGGCAACCAGGCCTTTAAAGGGAAGATGTTCTGGGATGTTTTGCTTCTAGAGTGTGCTCATCACACAAGGCATCCAGAGAGTGAATAGAACAGTTTTTAAAGAACAGTGTCTATTGTGTTCTCTACTGTTACTGTTGTTTTGTTTGAACAGTTGCTTTGATTAATTTCTTATGAGCTGCTTTGAGTGACATGGCAAAAAAGTGGGATATCCTTTTAGATAATTAAAATAATATATGTCTTAGTGCCTATCAGACTGAACTCTCTCTCTCTCTCTCACACACACACACACACAAACACACAAACATATCACACCAACACTGGGCACAGGACACACAATTCGGAGAATTTCAGAGTTCATTTTTAATACATTTCTGTCCCTTAAGGCTAAAAAGGAAGAGGAGTTCAAAAGGGGTATAGTGCTTGTTGAATTCTCTGGAGCCAAGAAAAGGGAAGGAAGCCCTGAGCCAGATTCTTAGTGTAGGTGGAGCATCAGAGCCTAGTGTAGCCTGTTTGCACACTCCTACTATAGCTCTTGAAACACAGCACTCCAGGTCCTGGTTTATCCATGGTTGCTGAAGAGAAACTCTCCTTACTGGCCAGTTTTAATCTCCAAGCCTGGCTAGAGATAGTTCTGCAAAGGCAACTCAGAAGCAAACAGGCTGCAACAGATGGATGCCCATACTTGAGTGTACAAGGTTTGCACTGGGTGGGAAGGAGAGAGAAACCAACATGATAAACACCATCATGTATCATGATGGTGTGTATTATGGTGGTCCCTTGACAGCAACCTCTTTTCAATGATGGCACAAACTTTAGTCCAGGGGAAAAGTCTTCCCTGCAGTGGGGTGAGCCTTGGTTTAAAAATAAGGAAATAGCGCCCCCTGGAATGCAGTGCCTGCTGTGAAGGAATGCCAGGTTGCAGAATGCTCCAGTTTCCCAATCAATCAATCAATCAATCAATCAATCAATCAATCAATCAATCAATCAATCAATCTTCTTTTCCCTACAGGCCTCAACCACCTCTGAAGCACTTGCTGAATCCCTGTTTCAACCCCAGCTTTCCCAGGTATAGAAATTCCACTCTTAAGAACCCGAAAATTGATACAGGCAATTTGGAGAGCAGTGGTTGTTGGAACTGAGTAGCATTTCAACACTCTTGGTTGTCAGCTTTCCAAAATACTGAGACAAACTTAGTGGAACAGACCAAGGGAGAAGGCGAAAATAATGTAGAAGAAAGCCAGAGTCCAGGTCCTCCACCTACCTGTTCTTCCTCTGGCAACACACACCTTCCTAGATTAGTGCACTGCATACCCTTGAGAAGTAGCTCGATCCTTGAGAGTCCAATCCCAAGCATGTCTATTCTAGGGTTGCCATAATTCTCTTCCACAAAACCAGGACTGCATCCCCAGACAGCTTGCCAGTATGTGAACACAATCCCTGAAAATTGGGATTGTTCCAGTTTTCCAGGATATATGGCAACCCTGGTCTATTCAGAAGTACATCCCATTGTAGTTCTCTCCCAGGAAAGTGTGGATAGGATTGTAACCAAAGTCAATCGCTCCAGGGCTGTGAGAGGACATGGGATCATATGTGCACAGTTAATGCCCTGACCAGTTCTGGATGTATTGGGGTGTGTGTGAACAACACACAACACATGTCCTAGACTGTAGCTTTATGTAATGTGAACTCCATAGTGCTTCTCAGGCAGCCTTTGCTTAAGATAATGGTAAATGTATGCCCCCAAGCAAAATTCTCAGCTTCTGCGAGTCTGATGCTTTTTGGCAAAAGTCCTTTGAAAAAAATGTTTCATAGGCAGATCTGTGTGCCTATGCCTGATGTCACTCCTCCTGGTGTAGGAAATGTCCTGTGGAGATATAACTCCGCTAAAATGATTTCTCATAGCCTCGGAGGACTATCATTATCTGTTTCTGGTGCGGGATTTTCAACCACAGGAAATAAGTGTGTCCCTGTACCCGAAGAGTTAGAGCCGGATCTGAATTCAAATCCCACTTCTGCCATGGATTCACTGCATGGCATTAGGCAAGTTGTAATGTCATAGTATTGTTGTGAGGCCAACACAATGAAGACTGTGTGCCACTGCAAAGGACTATATACTACTGAATGATAACAAGCAGCAATTGGGTGTCATGCTTCTTTTCGTAGGCCCTTGTGGGACAGTACCTTTTCTGCAAAAGACCCCCCCAACCATCTTCCAGCACACTTCGGCACTACTGCAGCACTGCAACATTGTCTTCTTTTAACCCACAGCACACATATATAGCAAGGAAACTACTGATAGGCTAACAGCAGTGATTTTCAACCAGTGTGGTCTGCAGGTGTGTGCAGAAGTTTGGGGGAAGGACCATTTGTTGGTAGAGCCAATGGAGGTGTGAATCTCCTCAACAGCAGCATGATGTGCCCTGATAATTTTACCAATTTTTTTTAGTGTCCCATGAATTGAAAATAGTTCAAAAATCACTAGGCTAGAGTTACTCTTTTACACTTAGGGGAGAGAAAGAGGGGAGAAAGCATTCTGCCCATGCTCAGAGGCACTCTCTGATCTGGCATGGAAAGAGGCCAAGCTTATTGCAAGTCCCAAAATGCAGATCATCCAAGAAAAAAGTAGGACATGATCAAACAAAAGCTAAAAATACTCATTTACACTGCTTTCTTGTGGCTCATTTAAACACTATTCAAAACAACCTCATAGAATTTATTAATTGCAAGAAGACTACACCTGTCTGCTCACAAGGAAAAGGAGGACAATGAAGTTTATTTTTTCCAGGACACAAGGATAAAAAAGAGAATGTGTCCTGGAAAAAGAGGACATCTGGTCACCATATATAATTAATTACAAGAAGGCTGCATGCTGCCTGCTTACAAGGAAAAGGAGAAAAATGAAGGTTTTTTTCCAAGACACAAGGCTAAAAAGAGGGTAAGTCCTGGAAAAAAGAGGACACCTGGTTATTCTGAATGCTTCACAGTTTCAAGTCCTGCCATCTATTGTAGAAGTTCCAAAATCCGTGGAAATGATTAGGAAGAAGAACAGCACTCTGCACATGCTCGGAGTGGCTAGATCTGGGCTGGAAAGAGTGCGAGCTGAGCGGAGGCATCCCTGGCTGGCTCCTGTGGGGCTGCGCTGCTCTGCCGGGCGTTGTGTTGACTTTGCCCGCTGGCAGCTCCGAGGGGAAGCCCGGCCCAGGCGACATTGTTGTCTCAGCCGGTTAATCAGATCCTACGAGCCGCGGTGGAAATATCGGGCCTCCCGCCGAACAATAGGGCCCCAGGAGGTGGTGGTTAAACTTCAACCAGCTCCCCCCAGCCCTGCCAGCCCTCCCCGTCGGAACCATTCCAAAAAAAGGTGAGGCTCCCTCCAAGACTGGCTGCTGCGCCCCCTCTGGCTACGCCACTGCCCCCCTGGACGTGGCTCCCTCTAAGACTGACCACTGCGCCCCCTCTGGCTACGCTACTGCCCCCCTGGACGTAGCTCCCTCTAAGACTGGCTGCTGCGCCCACCTCTGGCTACGCCACTGCCCCCCTGGATGTGGTTCCCTCTAAGACTGACCACTGCGCCCCCTCTGGCTACGCCACTGCCCCCCTGGACGTAGCTCCCTCTAAGACTGGCTGCTGCGCCCCCCTCTGGCTACGCCACTGCCCCCCTGGATGTGGTTCCCTCTAAGACTGACCACTGCGCCCCCTCTGGCTACGCCACTGCCCCCCTGGACGTGGCTCCCTGTATGACTGACCACTGAGCCCCCTCTAGCTACGCCACTGTCTCTCTAAATGTGGTTCCCCCTAAGACCGACTGCTTCGCCCTCCTTCAGCTATGCTACTTCAGCTATGAGCGGACGGGCAGCTCGGCTAGCCCCCTTGGCACTTCTCCTCCGGTGCACGTGTAGCCTGGAGGGGGCGGGCGTGGGCGGCACAACCGTCGGTGGCCACCCGTCTCCCCCCGACGGCAGCAGCAGGTGAGCTTGGGGCGGGGGTGGGTCGGGCTGCGCCCCCCGGCGGGGGGGGGGAGAGTTGGCAGGGCAGAGGCAGGTTGGACGGGACGGAGGCGGGCGGAGGGCGGGAGGGAAGGAGGCGGGCAGGGTGCGGTCCTGGCGGTCCTGGTCCCGGATCCTTCCTTTCCCCTCCCGTCCGCTCAGTCGTGCGCCGCCCGCGGAGAGGAGAGGAGCGGTGGTGGCAGCAGCGGCAGCCCCGACGGCCAAAACCAACGGGGCGGTCGCTATTTATTGGGACGGCCGGAGCGGGCCGGCTCAGAGCGGCACCTGCCTGCCCCCCTCGGCGCATGGCCGCTCCCCGCCCGCGGCTGCCGGGCCGCCCCGTCTAAGAGCCATGCAGGCGGCGCGGCTGCCTCTCTTGCTGCTGCTGGTGCTGCTGGTGGGGGCGCCGTCGGTGCGGGGCTGCGGGCCAGGGAGGGTGGTGGGCAGCCGCCGTCGGCCCCCTCGGAAGCTGGTGCCGCTGGCATACAAGCAGTTCAGCCCCAACGTCCCCGAGAAGACCCTGGGAGCCAGCGGCAGGTACGAGGGCAAGATCGCCCGCAACGCCGAGCGCTTCAAGGAGCTCACCCCCAACTACAACCCCGACATCATCTTCAAGGACGAGGAGAACACCGGAGCAGACCGTCTCATGACCCAGGTAGGCGCCCCCTCCAGGGACACTCTCCGAGCCCGTCCGCCCCGTCGGTGCGCTCTTTACGCACCGGATCTGCTGGCTGCCAAGCGCCCCCCGACGGTCCTCCGCCCTTCTCCGGGGCACCTGCTGCTCCCACCTGCCCCTGCCAAGACCCACTGCTCCGGAGAGTCCCTTGGGTGGGCCCTGAGACAAGCAGATCGCCCACCCCGCATTTATGGGTCTTTGATGTTTATCTTTTAACTTTGCACACATCTATCTATCTATCTATCTATCTATCTATCTATCTATCTATCTATCTATCTATCTATCTATCTATCTATCTATCTATCTATCTATCTGTCGCTTTTCAACCAAAAGTTCGCCAAGCAGTTTACAGAAGAAGGCGGCCATCCTAAGCACACTTTCCTGGGAGTAAGTATTTTTTAACACAGTAGGACATACTTCTGAGTAGACATGCTTAGGATTGCACTGGAAAGAACTCGTGTTTCCCTGTCCCAAAAGAGCTCACAATCCTAAACTAACTTTCCTGGGAGTAAGGGCCCAATGCTATCCATGTCTACTCAGAAGTTAGCCCCATTGTGTGCAATGGGTCTTACTCCCAGAAAAGTGTCTTTAGGATTGCAGCATAAGTCCCATTGATTGTAATGGGACTTTGGAGTAGAAAGGCCTAGGATTGGGCTCTCGGACAGTGATTTTCAGCCACTGTGCCATGGCTCACTGGTGTGCCACAGAAGATCTGCAGGTGTGCAACAGGAGTTGGGGATGGTAGGGCGAATGGGGGGTTTGAGCCTCCTACCAGCAGCGTGGTGTGCCTTGTCATTTGTAAATAAAACTCGTGCTGTGCCCTGACAGGTTTAATGCTTTATCAGAGATGAAAATGTTTGAAAAACTCTGATCTAAAATGCAGAAGAAGACCAGTGGAAGCCACTAGAAATGTCATGACTGGGGTGAGTCTCCCTCCAAGTAAATAAAAGAGCAACACCCGTTTGAAAGAGTGCATCATGCTCAGCAGGGTTAATACCAGTAGAGATACCCAACATAATTGCTCACCCTGAAAATATAGTTGCCCATCTTCTCTGCCAATTCCCTTTTGGTGCCATCGTATGTTGATGGTCCCGATCCTACACATGTGCACTGGTGGCTAAGCGTAATCCTAACCCATTTTCCATCTCCAGGGTTAGGGCAGTGCAACTCGAAGGTAAGGGAATAAACATTGTCTTATTTTGAGGAGGCCTCTGTCTAGCCCCCTCTGCCCCATAGGCAGGATGCGGCACACGCTCCACTGGCACAGCTATGCCAGTGTTGGAAAGCTGGTTGGGACTGCATCTTAAGTGTCGTGGGATGTTCAGGCTGTGAAGTGAACTGAAGAAACTGAACTGGTTTTGGGGTGATGGTGGTAGTGGCCTCCCCACTTTGAAAGACTCACCACCAGTGAAAGCTTTTCCTTCCACAGTGATGAGCCTCACCTATGGAAGGAGATTGCCTCCCCAACACACATTAAAATGAATCAATTCATTAACCACTTGGAGGATAATGAGAGAGGTGTTAAGGGAGAACTAATTAACTATTCTCCCTTCCTTTATTTTGGAAGGAGGGGTTAGGGGTGATAAGGCTGATTTACAATAGATCCTTATCCTCCGGTTAGCCAGGCAACAATTCCAAGGATCCAAAAGAGGATCTGTAACTGGCAATCCCCATCTAGGTTCTGGCTCCAGCAACAGCACAGCATTGACTCTGGACATCTTAAGTCAGTGATTTTCAGATTTTCAATCTTTTTGAAAGATTTTAAGATTAGAAATGATTTTCAGGTTTTCAATCTTTTTCATCTCAAGGCACACTGACAAGGTGCTAAATTGTCAAGGGGCACCATCAGTTTTTTATCACTGACAAGGTAACCATGCTGCTAGTAGCGGGCTCAAATCCTCCAACTGCCTAATTAATAAATGCCACCCCCCCAAATCCCAAGGCACACCTGCAGACCACCCGTGGTACACAAATGTGCCACGGCACAGAGGTTAAAAATCACTGCATTAATTGATTTGGAGGTTGAAAATGGCATCTCCATGTGTCTTTGCCTGTGCCTTTGAGCTGCATTTTTGGTTCCCACCTTAAGGAGCTAAACATCTGTAGGAATGCAAAGGAACCAGAGGCATATGTGTCCGGAAGCATATGTGTCCTGACCAGCCATTTCCATCCCCACCCCTTACCTGCATAGGTACCACTTTGGTGAGGAGGTAACAGCAATCTGTGTGCCTTTGGCATTTAGTTGTGCCAGCCACATGACTGCAGAGATGCCTTCAGACAACGCTGGCTCTTCAGCCTTGTAACAGGGATGAGTTCTACCCTTAGACACAACCTGCAGGGGATGGGCGGACAGACAGACTAATGACACACCTATATTTTTTAATTGCATAGGCCATTTCGCCAGCATTTAATTAATGTTGGACAGAGCCATCTCTTTTAAAAACCATTTTGCCCTTTCTCCGAGTCCAAAACCCCTTTTAATATTTTTTAAAGCCTTTGGGCTGCCACTGGGTTTTGGGTTCATTGTTCCCAAAGGGAGTGATCCCGAGGACTGAAGGCTGCAGGGTGACCATATAGAATGGAGGACCATATAGACCATACAGAGTGCCTCTACCTTAAAGCACTGTATAGAAGAAGAAATTTTGGTAGGTGCTGCTTCTATGTGGTGTCAAACCTACCTAAATTTGCTACTCTATACAATGCTTAAAAGCAGAGGCATTCTGTTCTCTGTTCTATATGGTCACCTGGAAGGTTATATCCGGGGACATATCTAAGCAAAAACTGGTGCCTGAATAAAGGATGCAGTCCAGTACCACTTTCATGGGAGTAAGCCCATTCAATTAAATGGGGTCTACCTCTGAACAGGCATGAACTGTTCATCTCTAGTGTGGTCTGAGGGACACATGATGAGGGTTTCTTGGCCAAAATTAAGCAGACTGAGGTCTGATCAGTGCCTGGAAGCCCAAAATATGCTGTCGCGTTCTGTGATGGAAGGAAAACAAATCTAATAAGTAAACTACTAACATTTGTGAATACAATCAGCCTCAAAAATCTAGAGCGTTCTCTGTACTGGGTGTTTAACCTAGGAGATCCAGACCCAAAGGATGATGATTTATGTATTAGCATAAATTCCCAGAACTGGAAAGGATCACTAGAGGTGAACAAATCCAAAAGCAAAAGATATGTCTGAAGGCAAAAGCGTGTTTGTTTGATTTTTTAAAAAAAATTAAGTTGCATCAATTTTCAGTGGGCTACTTTAAAAAAATACAGAATCCTCATGGCACACTAGTGTATTTTACAGTGTGATCCCATGCATTTCTACACAGAAGTAAGTTTCATTGTGCTCAATGGGTTTACTCTTCAGAAAGTGTCTACAGCAGTGATTTGCAACTTTTTCATCTCATGGCACATTGACCAGGCACTAAAATAGTCAAGCCATACTATCAATCTTTGGATAATTGACAAGGCATACCATGCTGCTGGTGGGGAGGTTTGATTCCTTGATAATCCTATTAATAAATATATTTGTGGAATATATAAATAAATTTGCAAAACTCTCACGGCAAAACTCTCCACGATTTGTGAACCATTCACGGCATACCAGTGTGCCATGGCACATTGGTTGAAAATCGCTGGTCTATAGGATTGCATCTTAAGAGTTAAAAAGCAAGAGTGCACTTTCAGGATCCCTTAACAGTTATGGCACAACTCATCTATATTGCATGATCCTGGCCATGCACCCTTGTCTAAGAATAGGAGCCTTTCTGGAGGAGGCAAAGTCTACCTAGCCCTAGCCCTAGCTATCTTTAGAAGGATCCCACCAACTTGCCCGTGCTAGGTCTACCAGAAATTGACTAGGGGTCTTGGGGTAGACCATGGTTAACATCCTGGGGTGCCCTAGTGGTTGCTAACCCCAAAAGTCCAATCCTCCAACCCTCAGGTACTGGGTATGAGATAAATGAATCATCAATGCATCATGTTTGGCTTCTACACCATCCTGAGCAGCATTCCCACCCAGTTAACCTGTGCTAATAGGAAAAAAAGCAAGCAGCTGAAGATCAGGCAACAGAGCAGAGCATCATAGCCAAGGAACAAGAGGGACCAAGGTGTGCCATGCCAGAAATGCATGTAGGACAAGGAATACACTTTAGTACTGTAAAACATACCAAGTAGGAGCAAGAAACACAGTGTGCCACACCACACAGCAGCCGGAGCCAAAACCCCACATTCTGAATCCCCGGCCAATCTAACCTTGGAAGGGCAACATTCCTCCCTAATGGTGCAATCCTAACTTAGGTTGACACAACTCATTTTCCAGTTTCTGTGGTGATGTTGGGAGGCAAGCACAAGTCTGTGCACTAGCCTAACACTTCCCCAGGAGTGGTGCAAAAGAGCTACGGCACTTTTGTGATGCCCCCTGGCCAGCATGGGATATGCGTTGGCCTAACTGGGGTGAGGATTGCAGCCTAAATCAAAGAAGAGGATCACTGTGAGCTGATCAATGTGAGCTAAGTGCCATGTTTGTGGATGAAATGTTGTTATCCTCTGTGGCATGTTCTTTTGTACCCATGATGAAAATTATAGCCATTATCATATGAAGCACATAGCTTAAAGTTGACTATCATATATTGATCACACCACTGCAGACAAGGTTGTTTCTAGCCCTATCCAGAAACACCAAGTTTCGAACCAGGGACCTTCTGCATGCTGTCTCTGAGCCATGTCCCTTTTCTTTGGTCATCCATTAGGAATGGCCAACAGTTGTCTTGCTGTACTCAGGGTAGGAATGCTTTAGAAGAATTTTAAAGGATGCTAGACAGGAATTTTTCTGAATGCTTAACAAGTAAATCTGCTTAGGTGTGTTGTGACTATGAAGAGGGTTACAGTGCTTGGAACTCATTCCAGGGTAATATTTTGGAGTAGATAGATGCGATCTTCCTTATTGATTAATGCTCTTTTCCTAGTGTTATTACAAAATCACAGTCCAAACAGGAATCCAAATAGTCAGTCCAAACAGGAATCAATACAATAACAATTCAATAAAAATTTTCCCCTAAATTATCTCTATACAAAAACATTTTAGCAATAAAAACATGAGATTACTGAAGATGCTCTGCTTACACCTTTGGGTCTCATGAACTACCTCCAAAGTATAAAAATCAAACTGATTTTTTTCTCATGTAACAAACACTCAGCTTTTCAACCATGCAGGTCCATTATTTTCCAAGTCTGTTCTTGGGAGACTTACTTGAATTTGGTTTCAAAGCTAAAGTAACAAACACCCATCTTAGCTTCTCAACCATGCAGGTCTGCTATTATTTTCTGGGTCTATTGTTGGAAGACTTGCTTTGTTGAATTCAAAGCTGAGTTCAGTTCCTTAGATCGGGGTTTCTAAACCTTTTGGCAGGAGGATCACACCATCTTTCTGATACTGTTGTACAGAATTGATTTACATTTCAAATTTGAATAGATTTACATAATTGAATATATTAGTGATGGAACTTGTGAATGAATGAATTCAAGTCTGGTCATAAACACAGAGAGAGGGTGATCTTCAAACCAGTCCATAAGAACTTTCAGATAGAGAGAGGAGGTATGTGCAGCATCACCAGCCCTCAATACCCTCCTGCAGTGTGGAGAGCAGAGCTCTTATTGCCTCTGGAAGATTACAGGTCTTGCCAGGTGGAGGGGGCTTGACTAGGGATTGATGGAGGCTCGCTGAGGGCCACATCTGGCCCCAAAGCTTGGGTTTGGAGACCCCTAGATAAATGGTTGTTCCAAGTAGGAAGTGTTTACATATTTGCTTCCCTGCAATGTGGGATGCAGAAAAGTCCTCAAAAACATCAAGTTTCACTTAGAAGGCATTGCTTCCTTCTCCCACCATGCCAAATTCTCATATAGGTTGGAGCAGAGCTTGCAATGAAAAGGATGCTCACTGTGCAGAGCCTATAGAATCTATCTGTGGTGCTGAGCAAATACGTACTAAAGGAGCAATGGAGTGGGCATGGTTGATCACTGAAAACCAGGGCAATGCCAGTACAATTCATGCATGAGAGCATGGTGGGTGCTGAAGAGGATCACTGTGTGAATAAGAAGCTCACTGTCCCTGCTTTGTAGATTGAGGGGGTGAATTAATTGTCATTAATTCAAACACCACAAAACACATGGACTTAACATCAGTGTTTTGCACTGTACCCTGAAGTTGAGTTTCTTCTTGGACCCTAATCTGATGTTAATTTACAGTTGTTGTAAAACTCCTCTCCCGGAGGTTTGTAGAAAAATCAGGAGGAGCATCTCTTGCCCTTTTGGGCCCTCTCAAAATGAAATGATCATGCCTGAATGATCTTACTGTGAAGACCACTCCCCAGTGTGTCTGGATGTGAGATCTCTCTTAAATTCATACATGATGGCTGCAATCCTAAAGACACTTTCCCGGGAGTAAGACCTATTGAACACAATGGGGCTTACTTTTGAGTAGGCATGGTTAGGATTGTGCTCGATGTCAAAATATAGGGTTTCCAACCCTCCAGGATTGTCTGGAGTCTCCCGAAAGGAGCACCGAGTCCCAGGTGATGAATGAGAGCTCATCAAAATCCTCATCTTGTTGGGAAGAAATCTAGGAATTTTTTTGGTCACTACTAAAATTGTCAGTGCTATTTGTGGGCGCATCAGTGGCATCTGCAGGTGACATCGTTGAGTCACCATTTTCTTGGAGAAGTCAGCTACTGATGCCTACTTTGCCCCCAGGGTAGACTGAGCCTGGTCAGCAACCTGCAGCCACTGGTTGGGTGGGCCTCCATCTCATTGCTTTAGGAAAAGTTGTCATGATAGACATGAAAAAGAGAAACCTGTAAATACCACTAAGTACCACTGCTAAAGTGGAGGATTGTAGTGAGATTCCCAGGGTTCTTGGCTTTGTGAAAAACAGTGGTATTCAAAGTGGGGGTCAGGACCTTGGGTTGGGAGGTTGTGAGAGTGTGGGATCCAACATCTTGGAATCTGGCACTGAGCTTTCTTGAGAGTAAGTCTCCTTGAACACAATAGGACTTACTTATGAGTAGACATGGAGGAGATCTGGCATCACAGTGATGTCACATCCTGGCAAGTTTGACTGATTTTTAAGTTTGAAAGGGAGTCCCAGGCTGAAATGCCTGAAAACCACTGGTGAAGTCCAATATCTCCGAGTTGGCAACCTGGAGGGTTGGAGAAGGGAACAAGACTACTATTTTGTGTGTGTATATGTGTGTGTGTGTGTGTGTGTGAGAGAGAGAGAGAGAGAGATTTTCAGGAAGAGCGTGAAATGTGATTTGAGCTTTAATTTGGGAAACAATATATTTTAGGCTATTTTGTTTTTTTAGTACCTTTCACTAACTGCAGCAATATTATGATCACAGGTCTAGCAACTTGAGAGATGGGGCATTACTTTTTAAAAATCACAACCCCTTTGAGAATCTGATGAAAACTCTGCCTCCCTCCCCAGAAGATGGCATATAAACATACATGCACAATTTAAAAAAAATATTTTGTACCTCGAAAGTTTGTCATGGTCTTCATGGATCACAGAAGACAATCCATGGACTTAATGGCTAAGAACTCCTAGATCCAGACAGTTCCAAAGCTTATAAAACTCTTGAGTTATAAACACTCCTGCAGAGCAATTGTGTTATTGAAACTGATTAAGACTGGTGTGGGGGACACATACTACCCTTTTAGCTTTGAATTCCAACCTTCTGGCAAGACTTGCATATTGTGGGTCTGCCACTTGCCTTCCCCATGCCTCAGTTTCCCCCTTCTCCCTGCAAGCTGGGGTTACAGAGAGGGTGTTTGAGCAAGGTGAGTGCTTAGCACGGTTAAGATGTTGACACAAGCATGACTGAGATGCTTACACAGGGGACGATTCCCTCTTGTAAATTCCACAAAACTTGCCCGCTGGAGCAGGAAACTGGGATGGTGACAGCTGGGGGATGGGCTCTATGGGACCGAAAGTTATGTGTAGCTCTTTTGGTATCACCGGGGAAATGCCTGTGGGCTCCAGGAATGCAGATAAGGAGCTCTCTGCACCCTTCCCAGCCCTCCTGTTTGTCCAGGTTATGGTCCAGATGAGTCCCCAGGAGTTGCAGGAATGGAACTGAAGATCTGCTGACATGGTCCACTCACCTGCCCTTGTGCTGCTGGGGCCTTTATATACGTATGCAGAGATCACGATGGGATGAGGACAGAAGGTGGTGAGCTCTGGACATGGCAGCCTAGGCTGAGAACTTCAAAGGAAGGGGATGCTTGATTCCCCCCCCCCCCGCACAATCTTGAGATACAGATGTTTTGGCATTATGGCCTCAGAATACAGTTCCATATGACCTACAGATTGGGGGAGGGATAGGGGTTTGTGAAGCATAAGAAAATGGGCGACATTTTATCCCAAACAAAAAAGGCAATGGGTATACGGAGACAAAGGTGCATAGCTCCCACATGCTCCGTGCATGTACAGCGTCACAAAGAGTAAGGTCAGGCAGTGTTGTGAGGTAATGCTTCTGGGGCATGGCAGGGCTCAAAGGGGCAGCAGCTGAGCAGTAGGAATGGGGTCTCCTGCTTCTAAAAAGTCATTCCTTTTTACCACCAACCTGGCCCACTGGTTTCATACTGCTCTTGACTGAGTTTCGTCAAGTCCAAGGGTCTACATATGCCCAGGCAACGGGTCCCACCCACCTGCCCTTATCGCTCCATCTTTCTCAAGAATG
Source organism: Cryptoblepharus egeriae (assembly GCA_030015325.1). Classification (NCBI taxonomy): domain Eukaryota; kingdom Metazoa; phylum Chordata; class Lepidosauria; order Squamata; family Scincidae; genus Cryptoblepharus; species Cryptoblepharus egeriae. Next base: position 59,618,988 of record JAREYC010000001.1, on the reverse strand, counting down.
TCAGTCTCTGTTTGCTTGCAGGGCTGGAGCTCCGAGGTGGTGATAAGGCTCAGTCAGGAGAGCCTCGCCTTCCCACCACCATGTCTTCCTTCTCCTTGCACTTGGAGGTGAGACCCACACCATCCCTCTGATTGCCCTCAAGGAGCCAAAGCTTGAGCAGTTCCAGCTTAATTCTCTGGGTCTTTCAGGTAACAATCCCATCCAATATAGGCCAGCACAGTTCACCAACCACCACTCCCCCCCGTCTTGCGGTGACATGGGAGACTGGTACATGTCTGTGCACTGGCCTAACCTCCCTCAGGAGTAGCGCAGAAGTGCATTATGACACTTTTGTGACACCCCAAGGCCAGCACTTAACCTAACTGGGGTTTAGGATTACGCTGTCGGACTTGAAATGGGCTGCAGGTGCTTTAGACTTTCTGCTTCTAATAGGCTGTTACTTGCTGCCCCAGATCTGGGGGATTCTTGATCCACTGACAGGTCGAGCCCTCAATCTCCTGACTCCTGGAGTGGTATGCTGAATGCTGCCTTTCCTTATTCACTAATGTGCAAGCCTCCCACTCCAATCCAGGAATGGAAGGAGTAGGAGAAGCTATGGCAGGTTTAGGGGTGCCCAAACCCTGGCCTGATGTTCAGATGTAGCCTCCAGCAAGCCTGAATGCGGCCCATGGCAAGGCCTTTCCATCTGGCCCACAATCCTTGTAATGTAATCCTTGTAATGCACTCTTATATTTAAATTTGTCAATTTATTCAAATTTTAAATATAAATCATTTTTCCAGCCCCCGACATAGTGTCAGATGATGTGGCCTTCCTGCCAAAAAGTTTGGACACCCCTGATTTAGTAGATCAACAGAGATGGGTACTCCACACCAATCTGCTGCCTGCTCCCTGGCCACTGCAATTTTCCTTGTAATGGGACAGCTCTTGTTCTGATTATGTTTTCCTCCAGAGAAAGGCATCCTGTACTGCAAGATGATGTAGATTTTTCCAAGCCATTCAGAGCCATCTGATCTTTGCCAGAGAAGTCTGCTATTGGGGTCCCCATGATACCCATTCATTGTCCAGGCCTGTGTCCCTGCTGGTTACAGTGCCATGGCACATTCTGGAATTAATATCTGAAGTGCAAGAGGGCTTGAATTCAGGGCCACATTTGGACAGCTGTGGATGCTTTTTAGGGCCACATGGTAATGTGCATAGTACATACCTCTCCCATGCTAAAGCCTCCTGGGGGAGCATTACATACAAGTCCCCTAAAGAGTGGCAAAAAAACTACCAACCCTGCTTATATATTATTGCAGGCTGAATTTAATGTTTCTTTAGTACAGATGATGTGCAAGGTGCTGTGTAAAAGAGAAGCGAGGCAGTCTCTGCCTTGCTTACTATTTGGCGATTTCATTCCCCATCCTTGCTGCTCATTGTCAATTTTTAAAGAAATCTTTCTTTGCCTCCAAAGAGCTTGGAATGATATGAGTGGACATCTTTCCAATTGATCCTTATAAAAGTCCTGTTTCTCTGAGATATAGTGGATGTTCAGAGCTCTCCCATGGCTAAGTAGGAATTAGAGTTCAGTTTGAAACCAAGTCTCTCTAGATCAGGAGCAACACGCTAGCCACAATGTCACACTAGATCTCAACAAATCAGTTCTTCTCTAAGGCACACTGTATGACATTTTAATACTGCATGAGGAAAGTAGTATTGCAGTCTATATTTGCTGGACAGCATTTGGGTGAAAAGGGAGACCTAGGATGCCAAAAAAATTGTTCGGGTGGGAAGTCAGAGAAAGTTAGGTGGCCAAAAGGTTGCAGTGAAGGTAAGGTTGGGTGTGATTGATTCATAGAAGGTCCTTATGATCTTCAGACCCATTTTCTGTATGCTATCCTCAGAATGTGGGTTTGAATTCACTGTACCTGGTGTTTTATAGATAACATTTTTGGATTGCACCCCAAAGGGGTAAAGGGCAGGAGCAGTGAGCATTTCCTTAGTGATCCCCATCTTTTAGGAAAATTCCCTCTTCTAGGAAGCACCAGGGCTTCACAGTGGGCTAGTTTGTCCATCTATTCTCTCATCAGCCTTTGGCAAAAATCAAATGGCAGTATATAGTTGGCAAAGCCCATTCTCACGTGCTGTCTTGAGAGCCTGTTCCATCCTGTGTCAAGCGGGGCTGCCCAGTGTCATAATTTCTCTAGAGCAGAACATGTGCTGTCAAATCTGGCTGGTCAGGGATGAATGCTCCTTGCTTTGAGTCCATTGGCTTTCCCTCTGCAGCTCTATACTGACACCTGCTGACTTCACCTGGAACTTGATGAGATGTGGATCAGTGTCAGAATTTGCTCAGAGTTTGGATGAATACCATATCAAGGGTGCGTCCATGAGCATCAATTAACCTGGGATCCATGCAAGAGTCAATCCACATGCCTGTCCTACCCAAACCAGAGGCAGCAAGGGTTTGCTACCACTCATCACTGCTCCCTGGGAAGCCAAGAGTTATTGGGATGCTTACCATCTACTGTAGCAGCTGCTTCCCACCATTGCCAGCCAGCCTGGGTTCAGTTGAAAAAAGGCAGTAGGGGGGAGCATACAGCAGCAGTGGGCATTAATCCTCCTTGGTGCTGAAACCCTATGGCACTGAAGGAGAATGATCCACAATCCACTCTCCCAGCGTGCTTTCCAAGGTTTTTCTTGCCAGGAGCTGTGTTGCTTCTTGCTGCTCAGCACTCAAGCCGAAAAAATCTCCTTCATCAGGTTTACTTATTTATTTGAAATCTTTTCCCTGCCCTTTGATCACAGGTTCCACAAGGCAGAAGAATCTATGTCTTTTGCCATTCCTCTATGTCATGTGTCCAGGAGTTCAAAGTTCTGGCAAAATGGTGTTCCCCGGAGATATGTGATGTGGGGATCAGCACAGAACAGGGCCTCTTGTCCCCGTGTGGCTGTTGGATATGAGTGGAACTTGTGCAGAAGAGACAGGTTGCCATAATTCTCTTCCACAAAATTGGGACAGGACCCTTTGTCATACCAGTATGTGAACACAATCCCCCCAAATCTGGACTGTCCCTGGTTTTTGGGACATATTTGGAAAGACATATTTGGGACATAATTGGTATAACCTAACTGAGAAGTCCTAAGACTGTTCAAGCCTCTTGGGGAAGATCACACAGGCCCAACCACTCATATGGGCTTCTGCTGCAAAAGTGCGCCTATTTCCTCTAGTAATGAACATGGGCTATCTCATCCAGAAGCTTTATGGCTTGCCTCTGAACATGGCAACACAACACTGCAAACTTTTAAACAAGGAAACTTTTAAACTTTTAAACAAGGAACTCATGAAGTTAGTGTACTTATGGCAGGCTCTTTTAAGAGGAGAGATCTTGAGGGCTGGGGACCAGCTCAGTCCATTAGGTTACCCCACATATGTAGGACAGTCATCAAAGCTGCTATATCCTGATCGGTCATTGGATCTGCTCTTACTGGCTTCTGTCACAGGGAAAGTTGATGGAATTATTTGTTATCCATTAGGATTGTAAGGTGTATAATAGGGAAGAGTGAGCCAGAACTGGAATTAGGATGCTAACTATGGAGCTGTAACTCTCCCTACATAAGGCCGATTATTTCCAGACTAATATTTCTTTCTTTCTCTCTCTCTCTCTCTCATGAGTTGTTTGTTGCCTTCCATCTCACCTTATCTCTGAGGCCCAGAACAAACAGTGTTGTGGGTTTGTGTGTGACTGTAGAAACTGGAAAAGCCCTTTGTGCTGTGTCTGCCCCAGCCTACTTGGGACAAAGGCCACCCCGACTGTATGACCTTTTCTCTAGGTGGGGGAGGACTCACCTCACCCTTGCACGGTAATACTCTTTGCCCTCTTCTCTAGCGGGGGAGGCTCAGGCCTTTCATCCTTGGAGACAGTTGGCCACATTCCAAGGTCACACCGTGGGCCTTGCAGACGCATGATTGCAGTTTGGGATCATGCTGCAGATTGGATCTGAGCCAACAGTACACATACACACCAGTCCTAATAACTCAGCTATTTATTGCAAACACTTTGCAGGAAAAGCCAGTGCAAAACAGACTGATAGGAAGAGGGGAAGCAGAAGTTATCTTCATACATGCACTAGTCCATTTAGGACTGTTCAGACCCCAAGCAAGACATCCTATAGGCCCAACCATCACAGAGGCTTCTAGGGAAACAGTGAAACTGTGCTCTCAGTATTTTCACATGACATTCTCCACTGTAAGACCTTCTCAATCTGTGTGTGCACATGTCTTGAAAACTATGATTTGTCAAATGCCTGCCTGAATTAACCACCTGTTAATGTTTTTCTTTTAAAAGTGGAAAGCAAAGTAGCATTAAATCTGGATGATCAAAGGCAGGGCATAGCAAAGACATCTTGGCACCCAGGAAAGAAAATCCAATTGGCAACTTCTATGGAAAATAAACGGAACATTTTCTTTTTAAAAAGCCCTAGAGCCGATAGTCTGCCCCGGCAGGATCTGCAGTTGTAGGTTAGGCTCAAGGCAAACAAAAAGATCTAAACTCTAACAGCCTTCAAATAGCCAACAGTCTCTGAAAGCAGGCAGAGAAAAATAAGGAAGACTGATGGTTTTGGGGTGATCAGCATTTTCCCCCATGTGATGATTTATAGAATTGTAACTAATGCAGCAACCTGTGTTGTTGTGTACTATTAGAGAACTGGTGAATACCAGTTTCACTGTTGCTGTAGATGCCAGCTGGATCCAATCGTATCAGCTCTGCCTTTCCATTGGACTATTTCAGTGGCGTGGAGAGGGGGGATTTGCTGCTTGGGTAACAGCCTATCCTCCATAACAATCTAACCCAGGCTTTCGTGCTTCGCATGCAGCGCATGCAGCACCAAGCATGATACCATAGTCTTTCAAGACTGACAGAGGCCTGCGCATTGCTGTAGATACTGGTGTGACTGGTAGGGCCTACGTCATCAAAAGTTCAAACAGTTCTAGGTCTAGAGATGGACAAAAATCTAAATTGAGTCTAAGAATAGGTTGTTTAAGGTTTCCCACCTCTTCCTTCACCCAGTGACACATTTTATGCAGCAAGCTTGTTCAGTAAGCTTTCAATATAACTATTGAAAGAAAAGTGTGCTGTTCCCATGTACTCAGGGTGACCAGATTTCCAAACCTTAAAAGGAGGACAAGGTCTTGGATTCCTCTCAGCCTGGCCTTTCCGGGTTAGGCACTTTTTTCCGGGTTAGGCACTTTCCCATAGAGCTCAGTGCATCTTCTTATTTTTGGCTTTTTGGCCATAACGTTTGATAGGAAGTAGATATTTCAAAACCAATTTTTGCATTGGATTCTGCTCTTCAATATGAATCCAACGACATATGACATGATGGGGAACTGCACACCATTACAAAGTTCCAAAATGGAGGACAATGACACCTGGACAGGAGATTAAAAAGGGGGACAAATCTGGAAATTTCTGGTCATATGTTCACCCTGCATGTTCTGATGTTTCCAAGTCATCCCCGCCCTATCGATTTTATGGAGCTGTGAAGCAAGAGCATCCAGAGAGAAAGGCATGTTGAGCTGAGATGGCAGAGAACATACAGATTGAGGTGCTGGGCAGCACAGTTAGCCAAGAAAAAATCCCACAAACTTGCATGGGCTTCCACTTGTATGCGTATATTGTTATTTAAGTATAATATATTTCAATAATACTTGTCCTCTCCTCAATTACATGCACATTTCTCTGTGAAGTGGGTTCTTAAGCATTCCCATTTGACAGATGAGGGACAGATTTAGCCACGGACCTGTTGAGGGTCTGCTCTTCAGCAGTCCAAGATCTCAAGTGCTGCTGTCTGATGTTACCTGGAGCTTAATAATCAGCCTTGCTGTTGCCTCATCATCCTTCTCAACCAGTGGTGGGCTCCAGCAGGTTCGCACCTACTCTATAGAACCAGCTGTTAACAATAAATAGGAAATATAAAGTTTTAAAATAGCCATTTAAAAGTGGCTGCCAGATGGCAGCATAGAACCGGTTGTTAATTTCTTTGAATCCCATCACTGCTCTCAACCCAAAACTTTTCTACTACCCATAACCAGTACTGATGGGGAGGGGAAGGACTTTCCAAACCTCAAGAATTCCTTCCAGCCTAAACTGGGCCCATTTCACTTGTCAACGCGTTTGCCTGTGCCATTTCCCGCTTCTGTGTAATCTTTGCGGTGTTTATTTTGGACTGGTGCTAGGACCATTTTTGACCCCATGGCCCCAGGCTGATATTGTCAACTATGTATGATCTGACGTTATGTTCCAGAATTTCCTAGACAGCTCACATGCACTTAGTTATTACAGCCAAGTATGCCAACTGAAGTAATGAATGCCTATTGGCCACAATCCTAACTAACTTTCAAGCACTAGTATAATTGTGCTAGTGGATATGTGCTGCATCCTGCAGTTGGGGACAGTCACAAAAGCCTCCTCAAGGTAAGGAAATCTTTCTTCCCTTACCTTAACATTGTATTGCCTTTTCTCTAGAGTTTGAAATTTGGTTAGGATTGCACTCTACGAATGGCATCCTTTTCAGGGTTTCCACTTCAGGGTAAATAATTTTATTTAATCCATGGGGAGGCAAACATTTTGGCGGAAGGGTCACATCATCTCTCTGACACCGTATTGAGGGCCGGGAAATTAATTTACATTTCAAATTTGAATAGATTTACCTATATGAATATATTAGAGACAGAACCTATATGAATGAATGAATTTTACTGAGCTTTTTTATAATACACAGGAATGTACAACAACATGAGAACAATGAACTGTTGGCTACACACCTCTTGCACAGAGAAAACATACAGACCAAACCAGAAATGCATGGAGACATAAGTTGTTCGCAGGCAACAGGGAGGGTTAAAAGATCCAGCACAGGCTCCCACAGTCTCTGAGAGGCCAGAAGCTTGTTGGAGATGTGGGAGCTCCCAGAGTGTAGCAAGTAGCTTACTTGTAAATCCTGCTATTGGTCTATAAGCCTGGTCTTTCCAAAACTTTTATTCTGTAACCCCTGGCCCAACATGCTTTGATGCCTAACCCTTAGCTTTAGTGTCTAAGAGCACAATCCTAACCATATCTACTCAAAAGTTAGCCCCATTGTGTACAATGGGTCTTCTAGGAAAGCGTCCTTAGGATTGCAGCCTAAGCCAGGATTAAATTCTAATGACATAGACACTGACAGGTTGAAGTTGATCCTAAATAAACAAAAGCTCTTTAGGCTCTGCACTATTTTTTAGAAATGCAAAGGGCTCTACAATTTAAGAGTATCAGTTGCTTGCTCTGAATAGGGTTGGAGCAGACCAGGTTTTCTCAATGGTTTTGCTTGTGGCTCCATTCTGAACCTCATTTAATCATAGCTCTGGCGATTAAGATTTTGTGGCCCACCCTAGTATTCCATTTTCTTCCATGTGTCTCTCAAGTAGTAGTGGTTTCCTATTAGATTATATGGCTTATGTTGAGAAGCATTGAACTAAGTGATTTCTAAGATACATTCCAATTCTGAGACTCTATGAAGTGGAGCTTGTTTTTGAACAGTGATTTTCAAACACTATGCCATGCATGCTGGTGTGCCATGGATTGTCCACAGGTATGCCATGGGAGTTTGGGGAAAGTCATTTATTGTTAGGGTAATTGTGGGATTTTGCAACTTGATGTGCCTTGTCAATGTTCAAAAAACTTGACGGTTTTCCCTTGAAAATGTTAGCACCTTGTCAGTGTTCTGTGAGATAAAAAACGGTGAAAATCACTGCTTTAGAACACTGTTCATAGATCCTAAAGTTTTAGTTTAGGTTCTAACTTGCGATCGGCACAGTGGATTGAGGATGGTCTATCCCTCCTCATTCATGCAACAGAATGAGGAGGGAATCTGAAGTGGTATAAAGGTTTTATCACTTTAGAAATCAGGTGGTGAATTACATTTTGGAATATACCACTGTCTTAAAATAACAGCAACTCTCATATCAGAAAATTAAGGCAAGGAGCAGATTGGCTAGAATGTTTTCTACTTGCAAGGAATGATTAAAAAACAACAACAGACAAACATTCAGAAATGGCGTTCCCCCTAGTTTGCAGATTCTCCACCATCTTGGACCCAAAGCATATCTCTTTGTAACTCAGATGGCAAAGGGGGTTGCCAAGGACCGGCTGAGATCCTAGCCAGGGGTCTGTACTCCTACTACTTCTCAATATGTTGGTCAGTTTTGCTGATCTCTGTCCTGTTCTGTCATCTCCCCTTTCCAACAGCGCTGCAAGGATCGCCTCAACTCACTGGCCATCTCTGTTATGAACCAGTGGCCAGGGCTGAAGCTCCGTGTGACTGAGGGTTGGGATGAAGATGGACACCACTCTGAGGAGTCACTGCACTACGAAGGCCGGGCTGTTGACATCACCACATCAGACCGGGACCGCAACAAATATGGCATGCTGGCCCGCTTGGCAGTGGAGGCTGGCTTTGACTGGGTCTACTATGAGTCTAAAGCCCACATCCACTGCTCTGTTAAATCTGGTAAGGACCAGCCTCATGATGGGATTTGGCGGCATTAGTTAGAAGGGTTTAGGTGATGGACAGTGGCATAGGTGAAGAAATGAAAGGCTTCAGAGGATGGAAAGTGGTGGAGAAAGTATCATACTGTACAATAGTGTCCATTTTTTGCTTGTTGGTGCCTCTGTGGAACAAGCATACAACTAACTTGCTCTCCTCTTGCCAGATCTTTGCCTTCACAGCTGAGTAAGATCACTAATGCAGCGCTGACTTAGGGAAATAATAAGCCCTGGCACTGTAGAAGAATGCAATCTCCCTATTGATTCCAGGTCAAAAACATTGCCTGGACCATAAGGACATCTAGGCGTGGCCTGGCCTGCAGTTTTTTGTATAGACTACCAAGGTTCTGGCACCATCTACTCTGGAAACTGGTTGCTGAAACAAACCACAGAAGACATAGTCCTATAAGTTCTCCCCTTCCCTTTCCCTTCTGATGCTTTTCTAGTGTGTGATCCAGAAACATGGATTCTATTCAACAGAGGGCAGCACTGAATTTGGTCCAGCCTATCAATAGTGAACATAGCAAATTGATTGCCATGATTAGATGCTGTTGGTCAGATAATTTGTTCCTATCTTTTCAGCATTATCATGACCTGCTGGTATTTGGCCCTTTCCAGAATGATAGGATCTCCGGCTCATGGGATGCCTTTGCCCAAACTTTATCTTTCAATGCTTGGTCCAGCAGATGAATCTCCATCTGTGACTGAGACACACCAAGAGAGCAGCAATAGAGAAAGAGATGGGCTAAGCCAGAGAGTTGCACAGTTCCCTCCCCTGTGCCACTGTAGGCTGTGCTGCCCTGAACTCTCCTGGATGGATTTGTGCCTGTAAACTAGCCAAGATACAACAAACTTCTGCCCTTATGAATTTTGGTACCCAAGGCCTTTTTACCAATAAAACTGCAAGTTAGGTCTCAAATTCTCAATGCAGTGTGATAGATTTATTAAAGACTGAATAGGTACACTAATTTTGGCAGAGGATACTGTCCAATCTGGGCTCTCAGGGCTGCGGGTGATCTCTCCAGGGTGGTTATTTAACCTAGTTCCTTTGAGCAAATTAGCAAGTGTAAGAGAGCACTTTCCATTTCTCTCATTGATACTGCACATGTTGCAGGGATGCTACGTCTGTACCTGGATGCCAGTATTTCTAGCAGGATGTTGGGATTTTACAAAGTTCTTGGGAGGATACTGGCAGAGAGGGACTGATGGAGCATAGGCTTGCTAAGGAAGTATTGGACTGATACTGAAGGAATGACAGCTTGGCAGTGGAGAAGAACGGCAGTGTAAGGCTCCATAGGTAGGAGTTTATTGTGTACACAACCTTCGCTAAACTGGTGGGAATACTTGGGGGACAGATGAATTCCTGAAGGGGCAAAACAGTATTTAGGTGCCCAGGTGCCATGTAAAGTATTCCCCCCCCCCCCACTTTGATGCTTCCCTCCAGGAACACCTTTGCCTAGGGATATGTGTTAACATGGGAGGTACTGTTCCAGTATTCCCGGGTACCAGATGTTGTAGGCCAATTATACAATGGGAAGCATTCAGAAAAGAAGGAAAGTCTTGGCCTGTCATAAAATGGGAGTAGGGAAAAGAATCCATGGTGTAAAGTTTTGCAGGGATCTTCCCCGCAGTGTGAATGGGACCTCTTCCCCTATGAGCCATTCCACGAGGGGGAAGCATCCTCAGGGTGACCATAAGACCAGAAAAACCCAGATTTGTCCAGATTTTCAGCCCCCTGTCCGGGTGTCCTACATTTTGGCTTCATTGTCCTACATTTTGAAACTTTGCAATAGTGCACAGTACCCCATCATGCCATATGTCGTTGGATTCGTATTGAAGAGCAAAATCCAATGCAAAAATCAGTTTTGAGATATCTCCTTTCTATCTAAAGTTATGGTCAAAAAATGAAAAACAAAAAAATACTTTTTGGCAATTTTTTTAAGCGGGTAGGAATTTTGGCCTGGGATTAGGAATTTTGGCCTTGGGGTTCAGGAATTTTGGCCCTGGGGGTCAGGAATAATCTGGTCACCCTGAGCATCCTAGAATGGCTCAGTGCAAGGGATCTCCTCCCAATCTGAGACATTCTAGGCTCAGGATGCTCTGAGTCATTCCAGGATGCTTCCCCTTCCTGGGATGGCTCAGAGTGGGAGGAGATCCCTTGCACTCTGCAGTGAGGCTCCCTTCAAAACTTAAGAGTTTTGCCCCTTCCCCCAGCTACAGCCCTGAAAGGACTTCTCTATGTGACTAAAACAGTCCTGGACAGTTGGCCTCCCTTCAGTATTCTATTAAATGCTCTTTATTTTTGCACCAAGTTTCTGCAGTCTGTTTTTCTCCTCTTACAACTTCTATAAGCATTTTAGTTTCTCTTTTGCTTCATACCACATTTTGAAATGGGTTCTTTCTTGTTCCTGCAGAGGAAACTAGAGTGCAATATTTAAAAATGGCTCACCCTCACTCATTCTTTCCAGCTCCAATACTAGCTTAATCATGCCACTGAATTCTAACCTGGTTCCAAAGAACTTATTGAAATTCCTGTTCTGTTACATTCCCCTCTTCCTTATCCATAGAGCAGAGGAGGAGGGAACAGCAGTTGGTGTACATCTGGGCAAGTGGGTGACATTTGGTACCATCGCTTTAGCTATTTTACCCCCTCAGAGGTCTTTGACTGATCATGCATGTGAAGCTGACGATGCAGTACTATGCATGTCGACTAGTTGTAAGGCCTTACTTGCTTCTGAGATGGCCTAAGCCAGAAGGGCTGGGAGGTGGTGTGTCTGTCTTGGAGTCTAGATACGGCCTAACTGTGTTGTTCAATCTGGGCCATGCCCAACGTGCCCATGGCATGTCCCTGCTATGCTGCCTAGGCTAGCATTTCTAGGCCAGTGCAGGTCCAGTGGTGGGTACAGGCAGGTTCGCACCTACCCTATAGAACCGGTTCTTAACAAGAGATAGGACATATAAAGTTTAAAAATAGCCATTTAAAAGTGGCTGCCAGATGGGCAGAGAACCGGTTCTTAAATTTTTTGAAGCCCATCACTGTGCAGGTCCATATATCTTGTGCCGGCCCAGGTGGGGTTGTTTCTCATGGCCCACTAACAAAGTGCTGATTTTCTCAATCATGTTCCAAACTCAAACAATGAAGATACACATCATTGCAGAATGAATGTCTTGCTACACTTTGTACCTCGGGGTCCTCTCTTCTGACCTTCCATGTGGTGATAATACTTAGAATTTACATAGGATATTTCTTCAAATATCTTCAAATAGTCGAAGTGCTTTGCAGACATTTCCTTTCATTCTTACAATGGCATGTAAAGAAGACCAGTTGTCATCATTCCTGTGTTGCAGGTGTGGACCTAAGGCTAGGGTGACCAGATGTCTGACCCTTAAAAGGAGGACAAGGTCTTGGATTCCTCTTAGCCTGGCCTTTCTGGCAGACAATGGCACATTTGCCTACTCTGAGTAAAGCCGCAATATTGGGCACTTTCACTTTCCCGTAGAGCTCAATGATATCTTTGATTTTTAGTTTTTTGGTCATAGCTTTTAATAGGAAAGAGATATTTGAAAACTGATTTTTGCATTGGATTCTGCTCTTCAATACGAATCCAACAACGCATGACAAGCTAGGGTACTGCACACCATTGCAAAATTCCAAAATGAAGCCAAAATGGAGAACAGTGAAGCCCTTTTGGAGGACATATAGACAGAAGGCTAAAAAAAGAGGACAAATCTGGACAAATCCGGTCACATGGTCACCCTATCCTGAGGCTGAGTGAGAGAGAAGGGAAGGCTTGCAGTAGTTTGCGACTGAAGTGAGATGTGAGTCAGGAAGTTCACGGCTCACTCACTTGGGTGCTGTACCAGCTTCCCTTGATCTTCACATGTAGACGTTGTACATGTGCCTTAGTTGAACTAAAACATTCCATGTGACCTCAGAAGCATGCTAGATCCAGAGGTGAGCAGAAGGTGCTGGCTGCTTCTTGTAAAACACAGCCTCACAAAATGTGAGGAAAGACAGATTTGCCTGCCTGTTTGTTCCTTCAAAATCTTCAGTACTCACAGACATCTGTCCATTTGGGAATCCTTACTAAAGACAGAGAGAAGGCAGAGAAAAGAGGAGGCCTGGTGCCAGAGGTGTTTGTGGAGAAAGGAATAGCATTGGCTGCTTTGTGCAATTGAGGGGGGAGCTTTGGAGAGCCTTCCATTTTATTTTGGGGTTTGAGCACCTCGGATCTGACGCTCAGGCTAGCATGAAATAGATACTGGACAAGTACAATATGATTGTACATCGATGCTTGTTGCCACCATTCTCTTGCCTGCTACAGAAGTGTAGTTGTGTGAATTTACAGTAGCAAAAGCTTGCAGTGACATCCTTTTTCAGGTAGAAAAGCAGGGGTATAAACATACAAACAAACAAATAAATAATATTCCTCCTTTTGAGTCTCCAGAGCTTTGTGTATACATGATTTCTGTAGACGTAGAACAGTTCCCCGTATCTAGACTCCCCACAACTGTGGAGTTGTGACAGTCGCTTTCCTAAGAGCACTGAGTTTATGCAGTTCTCCTTCTGCCTACAAGTCAAATGAAGCTTCTGCCTCTTGTACTGTAAATCCCATGACAATCCTAAAGCCTTTCTTTGCTTCTCATTTAGTCTACAGCTGTAATCTGTCCTACTGAAACCCACTCCCCAGGTATTCTCTGAAGTCTAACCCATTCTCTAAAGTCTAACTCTAAAGTCATCTCGGGATGAATTCATCCCTCCATCTTTCAGTGAAAGCAAATAGGGAAAATGAGGGGTTCTATCTTTGCACAAAAATTATTTCCCATTTTAAAAACTATAATAAATACAAATGTTATGCAAACGAGCACAAGGGAACTATGTTATCTTACCCTGAGTCAGACCATTGTCTGTTTAGCCCAGTACTGACTGTTAGCAACTGTCAAGGATCTCTAGAAGATACATCTTTCCTAATTTTGTTGGCCAAGATGTTTGAACTGGAGATGGCAAGGATTTTGCCTGGGAAAGAGCACATGCTTGTTGTTGAGCTATAGTAGATTCCTTCCCTGGTTCTGTCCAAAGGAAGCAGACTTGTGAACATTTGCTCCAGTAAACGTATTCAAGCCTCACGTAAGCATCAGGTAAATTCCTCTTTGCCAAATTTGTACTGGAGACATTTGTTGTGTTTATTTTATGGTGTTATACAAAATACATTCTGTCACCCATCTTTAAGACTTAAAGTATATCTACACTACAGACTTAGACTAGTTCAACAGTCTTTCCTTTTCCCCAGGAAACCCTGGAAACTAATGCAGGGGAATGGGGAGATCTCCCACTAGCACCTTCACCGAACGAAAATTCCCAGCATTCTTTGGGGAAGCCATGACAGTTAACCAGGTATAAAATCACTATAAGCTTGTAGCATAGATACACAGTACTCACTATGAGTGTGGAACATAATGTACTGGTTATTCAGTTAATGGCGACAGTGCTCATTGGATTTGGCATCCAGGTTGAATGAATGACCTCCATGAGTTGTCTTGCCCCACACCTGTGGAATCAGATGCATCCCTATATTGCACTCTGTCCCCCATGTACTGTTGCATCTTGCTGTAAATTGTTTCATTGAGTTTGTCTCCATTGTCTTACTCAGCTGGCCTCTTTATTTCTCTCTCTCTCTCTCTCTTTTGTCTAGAGCATTCAGCGGCAGCAAAGACAGGAGGCTGTTTTCCAGCCCAGGCACTGGCAACACTTGAGAGTGGAACCAAGATTCCAGTATGGGCACTGAAGCCTGGGCAGCAGGTCCAAGCCATGGATGAGCAAGGCCATCTCACATTCAGTGAATTCTTGACATTTCTGGACAAGGTGCCATCTGCACGCACTGCTTTCCATGTTGTTGAGACACAAGATCCACCTCGACACCTTGCCCTCACAGCAGCACACCTCCTTTTTGTGGGGGAGAATGCTACAGCACCTCTAAAGGCTATTTTTGCTAGCCAAGTACATCCAGGCCAATATGTCCTGGTGACAGAGGGGGATGAGTTACGGCCAGCAAAAGTCACAGCAGTCTCTGTGAGGATGGACATTGGGGCCTATGCTCCCCTTACCAGACATGGGACACTGGTGGTGGATGGAGTGGCTGCCTCTTGTTTTGCTTTGGTGCAGGACCACCAACTGGCACAGTTGGCCTTCTGGCCTCTTCGACTCTATCACAGCCTGGCCGGTGGCCACCGGACCCAACTGGAAGGTGTGCATTGGTACTCTGCACTGCTCTATCGCCTGGGCCGCATGCTCCTGGCTTCAGAAAGCTTCCATCCTTTGGCCACAGCACAGTTTGAAAGCTGAGCTATTAGGATCAGATGCCCCCTGAAAGAGGGAGGAACCAGGTCATCTGCCATGGTTCAGGAACTGGATGGTCTCTGGAATCCTGATGGTGGGAAAAGTGGGGCCACAGGACCAAGCCACTGGCTCCATGTAACTTTTCTCATGCACAGGGGTGAAAGGAGGTTTTAACTCCTCTGACTCTGGGGGCCGTTTGTGGCTATTGGAGGGGATGCCCAATGCCAGGGCCATATGCTGCTATTTTGGTTCAAGAGCCTCTGATGCAGAGGGAGCTGACCAGGTGGATGTAGGTAGCGAGTGGAGGTCCTGAAACCTGGGATGAATGAATTGGGCAAGAAATCCTCCATGTAGATTGGGAAAATATGGTGTGTGCCTGTTCTTAGTTGGGCAACTGCAAGGAGACAGTAGAGAGACTAACGGGGCAATACAGAGTAACTATGGGGAGTCCTTGCTCCGGTGTAAGAACAATTTGCTCTGGATTGCAAAAAGAATTTCCCATAGGTTTTCACTAGGTGGTGCAGTAACTACGGGTACATGTAATGTCTCTTACATGCTCCTATAGTTACTCTGGATTGTAGGGTACATCTACAAAAGTGCCTCCCTCGAGGACTTGCCTTACACTTCCTCATTGTGGCCAATAGTACTATGATATGTAAACTTGATGTAAAAGAGATCTGAGGGGGCTCCTTCATCGTTAGAATGGTGAGGGGGGAAAGAATTATTTCCAGCTGTTAATCAGGGCAGTGAAGGACAGGGTAGGTCCCAGGGCCCAGACTTGGTTGGGAAGAGGGCATGGATTGTGAGAGAGGGCCTCAAAGAGTGAGTATTATAACTTGTTTCTTGTTTAGGAAGTTACATGGTCTTCTTTGGATGAGATATATTTGGCCTAGAATAATGGTAGGCCTCCATCCTTATGTTCACCAGCACAAACTGAAAGATCACACCTAAACATGCACTGAATGAACGAAAGGGAAGAATAGCAGGTTAGGGAAAACTACCTTTTTGCCTTGCTTTTAATAGTAACCAAATCTGGTTAGGTTTACCAAAAAGTGGGACAGGGAAACAAGGGACAGGGTAACTCATGTGTGTTAAAAGGGACTTTGCAAAGTCACCTGAAGGCTGAACACTGAAGGCAGATGCTGGAAATCCCATTTGCAGTAGAGCAAAAACAAATGGGGAGTGAGAAGCAGCAACTGTGGGGAAGGATGGATTCTGTCACCTTCTCTAAGACTGCAATCCTCCTCGGAGTAAGACCCATTGCACACAAGGGAATAACTTACTTTGTGCCCTAGGACTCTCTATACTTCTTAAAGGTATCAGAGGGACAAGTGTTCTGTTGGACTCTCATCTTCTATTATAACATCTCCCCAGTTGCAAACTCTACCCCAAGTAGCCCAGGGCACCTCTGATTATGAGCAGGAGGAAAGGGCAGGCCACATATCCCACTACAGAAACTGCCTCTTAGAATTGTCCTGGGTATTCTTGTAAATAACAGAGGGCACAATCCTAACCAACTGTCAGCACTACCATCACTGTGCCAGTGATGCATGTACTGCATCCTGCAGTTGCGGGGGAGTCATGGAGACCTCCTCAAAATAAGGCAGTGTTTGAATCCCTTACCTACGAGGTGCATTGCCCGTACCTTGGAACTGGAAAGTTGGTTAGGATTGGGCCCAGAGAGTCTCAAGATGGAACTAGATGACAAAAGTCAATGCAGGAGTGAAAAAGGCATTTGCAGGATACATAGATGGTATCAAAGGTATTTGACGCCCCCCAACTAGGGTTGCCATAATTCCCTTCCACCAAACTGGGATGGTAAAAAACCAGGTCAGAGTCTTGGGGGCGAGGCACAAAACTGTGCATGTCTATTCAGAAGTAAGCCCCATTATAGTGAATGAGGCTTATTCCCAGGAACAATGTTCATCTATGGATACATCCCTCACACCCCACATTAGCACATCTTTCTCACTCACACCACACCCCCCATACCCTGGCTTGGTCGAAACCTGGGATTTGGATCTAGCTGTATGGGACAGGACCCCCAAACCAGAAATGTGCCAGTTTTCTGGTCATAAAGCAACCCTACCCCTACCCCTTACCTCTCATGGCTATTTGTAGTCTGTTTTTTTCCCCAACTAGAATATAATAATTGAAATTAGCCTGGTTATAGAGGAAAGTCATATGCTGAAGAGGATTTCTGTGGTGTTGAGAGGTAGTCTCTTATAAACATGCACCAAGGTATACCTCTGTACCCCCGATCTATGCATTCACATCATCTTGGTAAACAGGAATTTGGAGTGACACGTTTACCAAGGAAATGTGGAGGTCCACACTTCGGGTCACTTCACATGTATTTGTTTCTTACAAGGATGTGATTTTCTGTATGTATGTGTAATGTCTGTTGCATCTCCACATGTTTTCTTTTCCGGATGTGCGCACATGCTTTGAAAAACTGTGGCTTTTTGCTGTGTGTGTGCACAGAAAAATTGACATGTGTGCCTGTCCCAAGTGACAACGTACAGCAGGCTTGTAAATAGCCACTTGCGCAATTGCTTGTGGTAAACTAAATTGTTTCCAGGTTGCCGTGCAGTACTCTGAGATTGGAAAAGTCTCTCTCTCTCTCTCTCTCTCTCATGTCAGTGTGCCAGGAATGAATAACACGTTTTGTGGGATAGTAACTTCTGGGGTTCTATTCGCAAGGCTGGTGCACACAAAACATTCCTACATGCAAGTAGTGTCCATGTTGGCAGTAGTCACATGTAAAGTTGCCTATTGTTGGACTCCAGTTTCTGTGAGGATATTATATGAGAATTCCAGGCTCTTTACCTCGTTCAGAACCAGAAACTCCCTTCCTTGTCCTCCATCCATCTGACATCAGATTCTCTCTTCAGTGCAGTCATTCAGACAACCTAGTCTTGCTCCTCAGGAATGTGTTGTGTCACTTGTAGCAGCATAGTGCACAAGGCCTCTGCCACTCCGATATATGGCCCAATATTTGGGTGGTGTGGTTAGATGGGAAGTCTCCTCTCCTCTCTCTCACAGCATTATTTATTTACCTGCACACCTCTGGGAACACCAAAATGTTCCTCCAGTAAGTAGGGACTTCCCCTAAGAGAGACCAAATGGGGATGGGACTGTACTGGGGCAATTTTTTTCTAAAAAATTATTTAAGGATTATTTCAGAAGCACAGTTTTTAAGGGACTATTGGGAGGCCATGAGGGAATCAAGCATTTGTCTCTTCACTGGATGTAAATTTCCCAACAGGTGTCAAGCCCAATAAATCTCTTAACCCACTAAATGACTGTGAGTATCTGTTCTATGTGAATAAAAGGGAAAAAAAGACCTTCCATCAACTTCCACTCAAAATATCAAGCATAAAATTGATGTTTTGGAGTTGGGTACTCTCTGAAATTATGGGGGAATCCCTGAAAATATGTGATTGACCCAATGATGTGGTGTGGGTCTGCAAGTTTTAATGAATTTATTTAATGATTTAAATAAATTAATGTAATTTAAATTATGTTCCAAGATGTTCTCAGAATATTATCAAGTTGGGAGACATTCTATATTTGAGCATTTCAGCCCAGGATCCCCTTCCAAGAATGACGTTCTGTCAGCGATGTCATGGTTGGAAGTGACACTAAAGATGCCTAGTGTCAGATTCCAAGTTGGCTGTACCTGCTTTCCGTGACTGCCCCTGAAATTAAGTTGTGACTCCCCAAGGCAGTCCTGAGCTCCACTTTAAATACTACTGCTATAGACATTTTGGAAGTTGACGTTCTTCAACAAAATAGCATCCTCAAGGGCATCTGAATACACCAGCAAATTTGGACCCTCAAAAAATTTAGAGCAACTGACCTATGACATAAAGCTTCATGAAATGAAAATAACGACAGCAGCAATACTGGGTACATAGGATATAGTCTATACATTACCTACACTAATCAATATAATAGCCCTAAGAAGTTGGTCAGTATTACTTTCAGTTAGAAGTAGTAGGAGTTGTGTGACACTGACTCACCTATTAGAAGTGGATCACACCTACTCCAATTACAGTGGTACCATTCACTTTGATGTGATACATCCACTGCCATATTTTACATGATGTGAACTTTTGTGATAGTTGATTAAAAAAGTGCCTTCCAACACACTCATATAGGGCTTAGGAGGCTACTATGAATCTGTGAGTTCTGGGCCTTGAATGATGCCACAGTTAAGTGGTGGCACAGAAATACTGTTTGTTTTGGTTCCAGCAAAGTTGGCTCTCTCATCCTTTATATAGCAAAATTAGGAAGTTTCCCATTCAGCTATGAGTGTTTCAGCTTGTTGCATCACCAAAGCTACAGACACAATTTCATGGTTCTGCTGAAGGGCTGTGGGTGGTGCAAGTGGCTAAGACACTGTGCCTGTTAATCAGCAGGCCAGGGTTCGATTTCCAGGTCGGCCCCACAAGACAGGGTGAGCTCCTGTCCTTAGCCCAGCTCTGCAACGCCAGCTGGATCCAATTGTATTGGCTCTGCCTTTCCATTGGACTAATTTAGTGGCGTGAAGAGGGGGGATCTGCTGCTTGGGTAACAGCCTACCCTCCATAACAATCCAACCCAGGCTTTTGTGCTTTGCATGCAGCGTATGCAGTGCTGAGCACGATCCCATAGTCTTTCAAGACTGACGGAGGCCTCCTTTTTTTACTGCAGGACTGCTGCAGCCTATGTGTCCATCCAGTCATCTGTTGGAAGCACAAGGTCACCACCCTGTGGTTACAGAAGGGAATGGTTAGGTCAAGGTGAAATACAGCAGGGGTTTTTAACTCCATACCTTTTCATTTATTGGTTGGTTTGTTTTTTTTTTTTGCAAAAACTATTGCAATCTTTGTGGGCACCATCGGCACCAGAGATGGCTGCTGTCTGCAGAAGATGGTTTGCCCTATATATGCTCCTGCAAGGTACAGGTTTCTCTGGTTTGTTGGTGCCTCTGATCAATCTGTTCTGTATTCTCTTTTTCCAATTTGGCTCTTTTAAATGGCTGAACTTGGTGCCTGACCTGCCAGTTCACTACATCTCCACTTCCGGTGGCATCAGACAGGGCACAGCAGTGTCATGCAATCACCATGCAAGATGTACCAGAAGTACCAGATGTCATGTGGTGAAGTACTGTCATTGATACTCAAACCACTAGCAGTAAAGCACTGGGCATTTACGTGTATCTGCTCAAAGTAAGCAGAGGTAACCCCTTCATAACTTTAACAATAAATTGCTATCCTTTGTACTATCCATTCTGTAAACTCAGCGTGAAACGAGCAAAGATGGCAATGTGAAATACTCTTTTCTTCCCCTTTTCTATCCTACTATGCAACTGATTAATAATTTCCAAAAAAAAAAAAAATTTCCAACCAAAGCATTTTCTAATTACAGTTATGTGTAAGCATCTGCAGGGGTTCAGTTGTTGGAATCCTTTCTGGGTTCAGTTCCTGAAACACGGTGGATGCTGAAAATTGTATTAAATAAAATCAGTTTTAAAAATTTAAAAAAGGTGTCCCTTTACATTATTGTGGTGAAGAGGCATGACAATTTGAGATCCTCCGGCAATTAGAAATGCAAGCAACCACCTTCCTTTGCTGTGTTTCTGAGAAGAATTAAACACAGAAGTAATTAAAAGCTTTGACATTCCATTGTTTTTAATGTCAAATGTCATTCCATCCAGCCAGGACAAATGGAGGTTGTTTGCATTTCAGTTAGCCCAATCTTATCCTTCCTGGTACCACTGGTTATAATGAAACCAAAATAATTACTGCTGTATCCAGTGGGTCCAGGGAGACCACTGGAGCTCTCAGGAGAAGGGGATTTTTGACCCCTTCCCATGAGGAACGTCCCAGGCCGCACAAGTCCTGTCTGTACCTTGTTGATGCCAACATAAGTAAGAAGCTCTGTGTCAGGTTTTGCAACCCAATATGGGGCATAGGATATGATGGAGGAGACCTTCATCAGTCTCACCCCTCCTTGGACAATCCCTCACCCCGATCTGCCTTCCCCAGCCTTGGAATGCCCTTCCTCCTTCCCTGAAAAGTTGCACCATCATCCAGCAATATTACTTTACTCTGGCTGCTCTTTGCAAGCATGCTCTTAACACTGAAACCCAGTGTCAGTACTCCCTCCTTCCTTGAGCACAACAAATGTGTTTTACAAAATGTATTTTACAACATCCAGAGCTAACAGTATACACTTACCTACCTTATTCAAAACTGCCTGCCTGGTCCTAGAAAAGAATAAAAAATGCATCCCTTTATAACTGAGGTTTGGAAATAGCTTTTCTTATTAATGTAAAGCCATTTTTTTAAAAAAACTTGACTGTAAAGGGACACTCCCTCTGTGTCAAGATGTTGACAATCCTTTTGCATTGCTACCTGTGTTGAATCAAATCCATTGATCAAAAATTTATGGATTACAAGGCTGGACTTGTACAAACTAATCATCCACTTAAAATCAAATCAAAACATGCTAAACCAGAAACCAATTGAGATCAAACCATTTGAACTCTCTAGAATTCCTAACATTCAAAATTGTTAATGAGTTAAATAAGTTGTCCTGGCACAATTATATTATTCAATATTTTTTTAAAAAAATCGTTCAATCATTTAAAACATTTTAAACATATTGTCCAATAGCCAATCAATTAACAATTTTTTAAAAAAAATTTCAGGGGTTTTTAGGGGTTTGGAAAAGAATTACTCTTCCAAGAGGAGAAAAGGAAATCAGTCCAAAATAATGGACCCATTGTTTTTTCTTGTTATCATTGCTGTGGTGAAGATAACTTCTTCTTCTTCTTCTTCTTCTTCTTCTTCTTCTACTTCTTCTTCTTCTTCTTCTTCTTCTTCTTCTTCTTCTTCATCATCATCATCATCATCATCATCATCATCATCATCATCATCATCACCATTACTGAACTATTTAATGAAATGCTACGAACAGGTAACATCAGCCAGTGGTTAACAACTGGAAGAACTCTACTAATACAAAAGGATCCAGCAAAAGGGATAGCACCTAGAAACTTCAGGCCAATAATGTGTCTACCCACCATGTTCAAGCTGCTGACAGGCATTATAGCTGATAGGATTCAGGATTACCAGGAAGTAAATAACATCTTACCAGTGGAGCAGAAAGGCAATAAACAGAGAAGCAGACGCACAAAAGACCAGCTCCTGATTGATAAAATGATACTGGAGAACTGTAAAAGCTGAAAAAAAAAATCTGCACATGGCTTGGATTGACTATAGGAAAGCATCTGATTCATTGCCACACAGCTGGATCATAAAATGTCTGGAGTCCATCGGGGTCAACAAAAATCTTACAAATTTCATTGAAAATGCAATGAAACTCTGGAAGACGGAATTATTCGTAGCCAATGAAAGTATGGACTTGTCAACATTAGATGGGGAATCTTCCAGGGGGACTCATTGACCCCATTGCTGTTTGTCATCGCACTGATCCCTTTGTCAGTGATCCTACAGAAAGCGAATCTGGGCTACCAAACTGCCAGAAAATTTCACATCTGTACATGGATGATTTGAAGCTCTACGGAAAGTCAGAAGCAGAAATCCAGTCACTCACCAATACGGTTTTTAGTGCTGACGTCAACATGGAGTTTGGCCTGGTCAAATGTGCCACAGTGGCACTAAAGAAAGGGAAGATCATGGAAAGTGATGGCATTGAAATGCCGAATGGTCAAACCATTAAATGCCACCAGCCTGAAACCTACAAATACCTGGGCGTACTGCAGCTGGACAATATCAAGCATGGGCATGTAAAAATTGTGGTCAGCAAAGAATACATACAAAGGGTTAGAAAAATTTTGAAGAGCAAATTGAATGGCGGCAACATCATAAAGGCTATAAATACTTGGGCCATACCTGTAGTTAGGTATACTGCTGGCATTGTGAACTGGACACAGAAGGAACTGGAGGACTTGGATAGGAAAACAAGGAAGTTAATGACCATTCACCATGCTTTACATCCACGTAGTGATGTTGACAGGCTGTACCTGCCTAGAAGATCAGGGGGCAGAGGACTTTTGCAAGTGAAGCAGTCAGTTGAAGAAGAAAAACATGCCCTAGCAGATTATGTGCGAGAGAGCCAGGAATCTGCTCTGATTGAAGTCAGCAAGAGAAAGCTGTTGAAAGTGCAGCAGACCAACTATGAATACCGCAAAAATGCAATTCAGGCTTGGACTGCCAGTTGGCAGAATAAAGTATTGCATGGCCAATTCCTTGCCAAGATCGAAGGAAAAGTGGTTCAGGATAAGACCTGGTTGTGGCTCACGAGTGGAACACTGAAGAAGGAGACGGAAGGCCTGAGACTTGCTGCCCAAGAACAGGCAATCAGGACAAATGCCATCAAGGTCAGAATTGAAAAATCAGCCGATGACCCAGAATGCCGGCTCTGCAAAGAAGTGGATGAAACCACCGACCACATTCTAAGTGGCTGCAAGAAGATCGCGCAGACTGACTACAAACTGAGGCACAACTCTGTTGCCCAGATGATCCACTGGAATCTATGCCAAAAGTATCATCTGCCAGTGGCAAAAAACTGGTGGGACCACAAGCCTGAAAAAGTGGTTGCAAATGAGCAGGTCAAGCTTTTGTGGGACTTCAGGATACAGATGGACAAGGATACAATACTCCAGATATCACCATCATAGAAAGCAGTCAGGTATGGCTTGTTGACATCACCATACCAGGTGACAGCAGAATTGAGGAGAAACAACTGGAGAAGATCTCCTGCTACCAAGACCTAAGAATCGAATTACAGCATATCTGGTGTAAGCCTGTGCAGGTAGTTCCAGTGATAATTGCCACACTGGGTGCAGTGCCCAAAGACCTTGGCAGGCACCTGAAAACTATTGGCATTGGCAAAATGTCACTCTGCCAACTGCAGAAAGCTGCTCTTCTGGGATCAGCACGAATTATACGCCGCTACATCACACAGACCTAGATTCTTGGGAAGGGTCCAACTGGTGATGTGAATGAAACCAGCACGAAATTGTTTGCTGTGTATTTATGGGTCATCATCATCATCCTCATCATCATCATCATACCCATCACAACTCAGAATTTATGTAGGATTTTCCCCTGTATGTGACACTATAATCTATTTCATCAGTCTTTACTGCAGCTCTGAGGATGAGTAGATGAGGTCATCTAATGCCAGGATTTTGCTGAGCCATGTGCAATGTGTCAGGGATCGGCTCAGAGCTCATGACCCCTGCTGGAAACTCTGGAAAAATTGTGCCATTCCTTGTAGAAAACACTCAGCTAGAAATCCCAATTCAGGATGGTTTCATATGTTCAAGCCTCCTGCTTTTCTTATATAAGACCAAAAACACTTTCTGCTTGTTAAAGGACAATTATAGTATTTTCTTGAACTTGAATATTCCTTTAAGTGTCGGTAGAGGGCATTGCAGATCCAGCCAAGGAAAGGGAATTGAGCTGTCCCTTCAAGCCCAGGCAACGCATGGCTTGCAGAAGGGAGGTAGCTACTTCCCATGAGGCTGGCCAAAGCAGACATGATCAACACAGGATCATGATCAATATATTTAGAATATAAATCCACTGAGATTAATTTGGGGGGAAAATGGGCCAAAGGATAGGTAGGTGTGAATGCCTAGGGTCATCTGACACATGCTGCATAACAAGTGCTGGCCAAATTTTGCTGCTGGAGCATCCCGACCCAATGTGTAAATGGGAGAATGAGGACACAAATCTTAGGTAATGCTGTCCATCATGTAGTCTCATGCTACATTGTGCTATCCAGATTTAGGAGAGAAATCACAATCCAGTGGCAGAACAGATGCCTTGTGAGACGAACCCGAGATTTACGGTAATCTCCAGGTGATTTGGAAAAGATTCCAGCCGAGAGGTCTGATGACAGTCATTGTCCACAGTACTGAACTACTGTAAATGAATCCAGGATCTGACTGGCTGGAAAGGTGCTTCATAGGTTTTACTGGAAAGGGGGAATGCATGACCCAGAACTACATTTTAGGAAAAAAGAGGATTTAATACAATGGCAGGAATTATTGGGGGGGGGATTTGTCTGGCTGGGAAGACCTCTTTCGGCAACATGATCACTCTCACCTTTTTCTGGGAAGCAACTGGGAAAGCAAACACCTTTTGCTTCAATGAAGTTGCTGCATTTTTGAATGGAGGTTTTGAATTCCTGCCTCATCATAAGAACGTTCAGTCCTTTCCTGGTCACCGTATATCCAGAGAAGAGCTCTAAGCACAACATACAGTATGTACATTCACCTGTCTCTACCTGAAGCAATTTAAACTGTCACATTAACAAGTAACTTTTGTCTCTCTGCTGCAGTGAATTGGCTGCATCTTCATTCTGCCTGGTGCAGAATTTTAAGCAATTCTGGGTTTGTACAGTCTTCTGACAATATATATGTAGGGCAGAAAAGATATCCCTTTGGCCTGTTTTGTTATTCTTAATGTCCATAAAAATATATATCTCTGCACTTGTGATTGGCTAGGAAGGGCTGATTTACGTATAGACTGCATGATCATTTATAAAGTACTTCAATCTTCAGAGAAGCCCTTAGTTTAACTAAGCATCAGTTTGTAAACCCATTTGTAAACTGGGACCAGCATCAGTTTACCTATTTGTACCAACCAACCACCACTGCTCATATATAGCCGTGGTGGTTGATTGGTATTAAGAGTTAATAGATCTATCTAGACAGAAGGTTGAACCCTGCCAGGATTTCCCCTCCAGCAGCAACAGCTTGGCATGTGCTGATGTAATGCAGTGTGCTCACCCTTAGTGATTTAGGGGACATTGGAGGTGTTTGTCTAATTTAATTAGCTCCTCATTACAGAGAGGCAGGAATTGGTCCTCTGGGCTTAGCAAGGTGAAGCAAGCAAGAGGACATTTATGGAGACAGATGGCAATCAGTGAAGGAAGTTGCTCTGATTGAGAGAGATGTTGCTTGCATGGCCTTGTGGGACTTTGTGGAGGAGGAAAACCTCTTGTGTGTTGCACAGCAGAGAAGGGCTTGCATAGCTAGTGATTCATCAATGTGGCCCTTCTGCCTCCTTGGCTGCCTGTCCTGGGGCAGTGAGAGCCATCAAACTACCAGGAACCTAGGAGGAGTCATAGAGGAGCAGCTGGTAGAATGACTGCCTTGCATGCTGAAGACCCCAAGATTCAATCCCTCACATCTCCAGGCAGGGCTAGGAGAGAAATCTTGTCTGAGATAGTGTGGGATAGTTATTAGAGCATTCAGACCCAGGTTCAAATTCCTGCTTAGCCATGAAGCTTATTGGATCTCCTTAGGTCACTTATTAGTTCTGAGCTAGAAGCTTTCTGGGAGATAAAAGTAACAGTTGGGGGGGCATGCACACCTTCATCAGCACCTTGAAGGAAAAGTACAGTGGTGCCTTGTAAGACAAACATAATTCGTTCGGGAAGCATGTTTGTCTTACAAAGCGTTCTTGTTACAAAGCGGATTTTCCCATAGGAAATAATGGAAACTCAGGTGATTGGTTCAACAAATCATATTCATATAAAAAATATTAACTGTATGTAAAAATGATGACAAAAACACTGTGATCAAATTCAAAACACTGTAATATAATGCAGAACACGATTACACTGTAGGGCAGTGGTCCTCAACCTTTTTTGGCCCTAAGGACCAGTTCTGTGGAGAAAATATTTCCAGGTACCAGCTCAGGGGTTGGGGGAGACTTCTGCCTCTGGAGACCTGGAGGGAGGGCTTCCCCACCTAGAGCACAGCACAGCTGCCTCCAGCTGTAAATCCCATTATCATAAATAGAGCTATTGCTAGGTTACTGTGGTTAGAAATGCAGGTGAGTGCCCAATGTCTCAATGCATGTCTACTCAGAGCAGGGATTTTCAACCTTTTTTGTGCAGGATGCATTGAAAATGCACTAAGCCATCCTAGTCGCTCTTATTGGAGAATAAGAGCACAATCCTAACCATGTCTACTCAAAAGTAAACCCCATTATGTTCAATGGGTTTTACTCCCAGGAAAGTGTCTTTAGGATTGCAGCCTAAGCCTCATTGACTAAAATGGGACTTATTTCTGTGTAACAGGCATTGGATTGGACTCTGAGGCTGCAATTTTATCTGCGCTTTCCTGGGAGTAAGCTTCACTGACTATAATGGGACTTACTACTGAGTAGGCAGGCATAGGATTGTCTCTGCAATCCTCGACAGAGTCCAGAGAAGCTGCAATCCTCCGACAGAGTCCTCCTGCTGTGGGGAGGGGAAGATGCACTTAGAGGAGTCCTCTCGTGGACCAGTCAGGCAGCTGCTAAGGACCTCCAGTAGTCCCTGGACCAGGGGTTGAGAAACCCTGCTGTAGAGTAAGTAAAGAAAAACCTTTATGGCCAAGGATGACTAATTTTCACCAAAAGAATCACTGGTGTCTTTCTCAGCAACTTTAACAAGGAACCTGTGTGTTTATGTATGTGTGTGTGTGTGTGTGTGTGTGTGTGTGTGTGTGTCCAAGTTTGCGGCAGAAGCAGCACCAAAGGCTTCTGCCTGATGCAAAAGGGGCAAGATCTTATGCTGTCTACTCAGAACCAAGTCCCATTGTATCCAGTGGGACTTACAGGAAAGTGTGTAGGATGCAGGAGCAATACCAAAGGCTTCTGCCTGATGCAAAAGGGGCAAGATTCTATGCTGTCCACCCTGAATCAAGTCTTTTATATACCTTAGTTTTGCTGTAATTAACTTCTAACCGGTTGTCTCTGCAGCAAGTTGCCAAGGCCTGTAGGGCTCTCCTCAGACCCACAGGAGTCCTGGAAATTAAAGCTGCATCATCCGCATATAGTATCAGGGAAAGATGTCTATAAGCAGTTTTTGGAGGATGAAACTCTAGTTGGGTCAGGCGTTCCACCAAGGAATTAATACAGAAGTTGAACAGGAGGGATGCCAGAATGCAGCCCTGACTGACTCCTCTCTGAGTTGGAATTATGTTTGAGAGGTGGCCTTGTGGAGTGCATCTCACCTGCAATGAGGTATTTTTATGTAAGGCCATAATAAGGGCAAGCAGATGCTTATCGATGTTTGAGGCCATTAGTTTCTCCCAAAGTCTGGCCCTGGGAACAGAGTCAAATGCAGCCTTGAGGTCAACAAAAGCTACATACAATTTCTTGTACTTCCCAACAAGGTGCTATAAGACCAGGCACTGAGCAATGGTTGAGCGGCCATGACGGAAGCCTGATTGCTCATCTGCTATGACCTGCTCCTGATCCATCCAATGTTCCAGTTTATCATACAGATGTCTCGTGTAGTTATATACCTAATAGTGCTTAAAAGGCTAATCGGCCTATAACAAGATGGATCATCTTTAGGGCCTTTTGTGTAAATCGGCACTATTATAGCAGTGTTCCAGTCCTCTGGGATATGGCCAGTCTGGTCGATGTAAGTAAACAAGGATGCAAGAATAGGAGCCCACCATTTTAAATTAGACTTGATAGCCTCTGGGGGTATTAAATCTTTTCCAGGAGCTTTACCACATTTCAGCTGATCACCAAGATCATGTATTTCTAGTTCTGTTACAGGAGCCCAGGATGGAGTTGTTGATAGGTCAATAGTCGGTGCTACATTAATATTGTCTACAGATTTATATAATGTCTTAAATTCTTCCTAAAGTTGAGGAGTAATATGACAATCTGGAATAGGGAACCTACCTTTAGAGGATGAACAAATGAGGTGCCAAAATAGGGAGGTATCCTTAAGCTCAGCAGCTTGTATCGACCTTCCCCAGTTAGCCTTTAAAGTAGCTTTTTTATTTTGGGCAAGTAGACGCTTATATTCTTTTTTCCTATTCCAAAGTTTGTGGGCAAACCCAGGGTCAGGACTGATTTGAAATCTTTTATATGCCAGGTGTAAGGCTCTTTTTGCTAGAATACAGTCCTTGTTGAACCAATCTTTCGATCTTGGATATTGACGGTCATGTGTAGCTAGTGGTTTGCCCTCCAAAAGTCCCATTGTATCCAGTGGGGTTTACAGAAAAGTGGGGTGGAGAGGGGTCCAGGCAGGGAAGGTGGGGGGGGAGGGGAAAGAGGAGTAGTTGCAGTGGGGTCCAGGCAGGGAAGGGATTTCCTTGGGGGGGGGGAAGTGGTTTCTATTGAGGAGGTCCAGGAGGGGGTTTTCCTCCTACCTGATGGTGGCTTTCTGCTTGCAGGAGGCTCAGCTTGCTCCAGAGGCTTAAAGGATGCTGCTGCCTGTGCATCCCTCTGCCGGCCGGGTGCGGGTACTGCAGGCAGAAGGAGACATCCCACCTCAGCCACCCAACCCAGTCCAGCCAATGGGCATTCATCTTACAAAGCACTTTCGTCTCACAAGACAGAATCCCATATGAATTTTAATTCATTTTACAGAGCATTCATCTTACAAGGTATCACTGTAGTGCGTTTGGTATCTGTTTTTGGCAGAGGAAATATTTTTAAATAAATAAATAAATAAATAACTGAAAAATAAGACACAGTGATCTGCTACTAGCCAGTACAGATAAATGATAAGTGTCTGAGCAGGACCATATTAACACCTGGCCAGGTCCCTAGGCTTTCAAGTAATTCTTGGCAAATTCAATTCACAATATGGGGGAGGGTTAACACACACAGAGTATATTTATGAAAGTACTCTGTGTGTGTTTGTGTGTATAACATTATATATATATATATATATATATATATATATATATATATATATATATATATATAGGTAAATGTGACCTCTGCAGGTTGCCCTGCTAGTCATGACTGACTCTAGGGTGCAGTGCTCATCCCCTATTTCTAGAGTGATAGAGACAGCATTGTCCGAAGATGCCTCCGTGGACTTGTGGCCTGCATCTCATGGAACACTTTTTCCTTCCCACTGATATGGTACCTATTTAACTACTTGCATTTACATGCTTTAGAACTGCTAGGTTGGCAGGAGCTGGGAGCTCACTCTGTTTTGCAGTGGTCTGATCTTGAACCACTGACCTGCCTGTCTTCAGATTGACAGACACAGCAATTTTAACCACTAAGCCTCCGCAGCCCTTTGTTAAGTTTACACACACACACACACACACACACACACACACACACACACACACACACGTACTCGCATTGCAGAGTACCTTTAACCATTGAAGCCATAGGTCCAGGGCACAGGTAACAGTGCCTCAGGGAAAAAAAGATAGGCCACTAGTCCCTGTAGGGCCCATAGTCAGCCTTATGAATTACATGGCCCAAGAAAAGGTGGCTCCTTGTGTCCCACCTGTCATGCTATAATACAGGGGTGTGTGTGCATAGGCGTTTAGTAGTTTGCAAGCCTTGTCGGCTTGCCCTAGGAGCACAACAAAGAATCAAAATCAAAGGGTGTATGCAGTTTATATTGCTATGTGCAGACAACTATGCCTCTTGCAAAGGTAAGACAGACTAGCTAAGAGCCAGAAAAGAGGGCAATGAGAAGGTGTGTGGGAGCTGCCTCACTCTATTAAGGGCTATTTATAGCCTGTTTAATCTCATTAGCCAGGGCCTGATGCTGTGGTGAGTGGCAAGCACTTCCCCAGACAGCAGGATGATGAATGAGGCTGGCAGTGGGTGGCAAAATGGGTGGGCCTGCCTTCCATGGACCTGCCACAATGGAAATGGCACCATCAATTTGTCCTCATTTCCATGTCAATGGTATGGTAAGAATGGGCAGCTGTGAGGACAGGACCTTCTGGTCCCATCTGAGATAGTCACAACTTCCAGCCCTGTAGCCAAATGCTCTTTTGCTTCTGATGCCAATTGGTTCCCTTTCTCCCCACCAGCCTCCCCTCTGCCCCTCCCGACCCCTGCTGCACACAATTCTTCAGAGGATGTGTGTATTTATGCCCATTTAGGCAATGAGAAAAGGTTCATTAACCATGAATTGTTAACAAGGGGTGTCTCCTTTTCCCTTCTGTCCTGCTGTCCTGTCAGTCCCTCTGTTTGATCAAGTGTTCCCTGACCTTTTATTTTCACCCTAAAGTCATCAATGTGTGCTGAGTTAGTCATGCAAAGTCAAGAGGGAACAAGATAACTTCTCTGTTTTGCTTTTGATTTAATTTAAAATGGACAAGGACAGACAAGACTGCAGGGAATTCAAAAACTCGTAACAGGAGGAGTACAAGTTGATAAAGGCTGCAATCCTAAGCACACTATGAGCACAATCCTAACCATGTCTACTCAAAAGTGATCAATGGATCAATGGATCTTTCTTCCAGGAAAGTCTTTACAATTGCAGCCTTATGAGGAAGTCAGCCCCCTGAACAAAATGGGTAAATACCCAATGCTATTGAACAAAATGGAACTTATTTGTGTGTGTGTACTTATCTGAAGGCAAATTTAACCTGTGTCTCAATTCAGCAACCAAAAGGCACTTCTCTGCAATGGGGTGGATTCTGTGCAAATCCATTTAGGCTGCAATCCTTACTCCTTTCCTGGGAGTAAGACCCACTGAACACAATGGGGCTTACTTTTCAGTAGACATGGTTAGAATTGTGCTTCACATTTTGTTCCCATGCATTCATGGCATTTGGCTGTTGAAACTTGCAGCCCTCAGGAATTAATTGTGGAGCTCCCAGGACTTGAACCTGAACCCTATGAGTCCAGAAAATCTTTCTTTTGCTTGGTTCAGTCCCTGCAAAACAACAGCAAATATATTTTCATCTGTCAGTTAAGCTCCTGTGTGGAATCCCTTTGGCTAAAAGTCCATCTGGAGTTTTGATTTATTTGAATTTTTCCCGGTTTATACAAACCCACAAATGTAGGCATTTTGAAATCCTTTCCAGCCAAAAAAAAAATTTCCTTATAAAAAGAAGCACTTTCAACCACAAGCTGTTCATAACAAGAACACAAAAATATCCAGTTATTAGGTCTGAATTCTGATCAAAACTGCAGTCAGTGCAGTTAACTCCCAGATTCACTTTCTCATCCCCCGCAAATATCCCAAACTCTTCTATTTGCCCCAAAGCAGCTATTTGCATCAATTACACTGTCCTTTTCAACTTTCCTTTCCATTCTTCTCTCCAGACAGCCTGATTCAGCAATATTGTACTCCCTGTACTCCCAGCAATACTGTTTCATCCCTGTGATGAAATCACGATTCTCATCATATCTTGGTCCCCTGAGAAAGGATAGGCAGGGACAGACTTTCTCCTTTACACTGATTTGAATCAATGTGTTAATAAGCATTGGCAGCTGCAGTGGGGAATAAAAGTCTCTGCCGGCCTTTACGCATTGGCTCGTTCTGGGTTTCCACCAGATGAGGCTGCTAAAAGAGGCAATTTCTGCCTCTACACATTAATGGCTTCATTGGCCTAATTGATATTTGCTTGCTGGGGTTCCACTAGGCATGGGAAGGGAGGCAGGGATAGAAATGCCATGACTTGTTTGGGCTGAGAGCACCTAACGCATTGCTGGTTTTGGTAGAGAAGAACTGGGGAAAAAGTGCACCAGGTTGAAATTCCTTTTGAAATCCACACTGTTGGATTAATAAACATAGAAGGCACATGCTGAGTCCCAGCTGAACATATAGTATCAGTGGTCAGAAGATAGCAGCTGAGGCAGTGATGCCCCAACGGAGCTCTTTGAAAAGTGCTGCTGCTGCAGTTGTAATCACACAATTGCTTACAACCAATTTGTTTCATTCACTCAGAGCATGTAGGTAGTTGGTGTGTGCAGAATCACAGCTTTGGCAGTGACAGTGGCTCTTTCCAAGAACTTTAGTAGTGGAGTGTCACCAGTGTTGGGATTCAAAGAAATTAACAACCACTCCTATGCCCATCTGGCAGCCACTTTTAAATGGCTTTTTAAAAACTTTATATGTCCTATCTCTTGTTAACAACCGGTTCTATAGAGTAGGTGTGAACCTGCTGGAACCCATCACTGGGTGTCACTACCTAACCTTCCGCCCTCCATGCTGCACTTTACTTCTCAGTACTGTTTTTAATAACTGGGAGCAGCTCTCCAGGATTTCATGCAGGATTTTCTCCCAGCCTTTCCTGGAGTTGCTGTGGATTGAACTTGGGACCCTATACAGGTCAGCCTCAGTCCCTTTTCATTGCTCTCAATTTGTTTTGCTCCCCTTAGTCATGGTTAGTTTGGATTATTAAAACCCAGCCTCACATTCCATTTAAACCATCCCCACACCATATATACAGCACACTGCCACCACCAAATCATCTTCAGCTACCCCCTGCATCATATGAGTCAGAATACATGGCCTGATATTCCTTTTGCCCCATTAGAAGATTCCCCTGCTGGATCCAGTAAAAAGTATGTCCTGTGCCGCATCCTATGGCTGGCCGACCAGATGCCTCTAGGCATACCAGATTTTTAAAAGTGATACTTTTATGATGGGATGCCCACATTTTGAGCTTTGTATGGCAATTGGCTTTGGGTCCCATGCTATAGGAAAGAGAGAAGGTTGCATAAATTAGTGCTGAATTTATAATTAAATTCCAATAAGGAAGGGCCAACATTTGCTTGGCAGTTGTGGCTAAATGTGCCCTTAATGATTCTTTTTGGTTGAAAAATGGTAGATTTAATTATCAGATTTTACTTGCAGCCCCCTTATTAAGGTCATAACATTTCATTGCCTGCCTCCCACCTCATTTCTACAAAGAATCCCGGTGTTCAGAACTCTGATTTCTCTTCTCTTATCCAAACTACCCGATCATAGCACAGACGTTCTTTATTCTGGTTTTGTCCAGTAGTACCATGGACAGCCACCTTCAAGCAGGCCAGTTATCAGACCCTCCTTCCCCATACAGAGAGGTTTCCTTCCCCATTCCTTTTTCATTACTTTCTTGACACAAAGTGAGATGCATTGATTTGTAAATGCTGAGAATGATTTGAGAGGTTGGCCATAGAGACCAACTCCTAATCTGGGAAAGAAAAAAGTAATCCTTGATTGTGGGACCAGCTTCCAATTCTAACTTCCTGCACCTTGGGTGTCCAGCATTTTCTTTGTTCACCCTAGCTGTAACTGACCATGGCTGCAACCCTAAAGACACTTTCCTGGGAGTAAGACCCACTGAAAACAATAGGGCTTACTTTTGAGTAGACATGGTTAGGACTGTGCTACTCGTGGGATATACCAGGGATGGTACATCAAATGCTCACATGATGTTTTCTGTCTCTACCTTAAATGGCTACTGGTGCTAAGTGACAGAGGGATTCATTTGTCGTTGAAACGGTCACTAGAGATGATTACAGTGCATCCTGAGTAAGCCACAATCACTATCTCTGGGCTCCCTCCTATCCAATTTTTCAGATTTTGTGCAATTACGCCTATGGGGTATATACTTCGTCTTGTGGTAGTAGGGCAGTCACAGCATATAGGAACATGTGTTCCCTTCCCATGATGGGCTACACCAGAGCTGAAAAGTTGGATAGGATTGGGTCCCAAATTCCAACATCAAAATCCTAACCATGTCTACTCAAAAGTTAGCCCCATTGTGTTCAGTGGGTCTTACTCCCAGGAAAGTGTCTAGGATTGCAGCCTAAGGTTCCCATTCCAGATTTGAGGCCTACCTGGTTAAGTCAACAGGTAGTTCTAACTCCCACTGCATTGTACGCGGTGAGTGTGTTATAGGCTTGTGGTGATGAGAACAACCATCTCCTGGTGACCTTCTAGTGGATGACTCCTTGGGGAACAGAGGTGGGGGCACAGTTGGAATTGGCTGACAGCCTATAAAGTTGAGTGGGGGGGGGGGGCAGTCAAATCTAATCATTGCCCTTTCCCTTAATAAATCATTTGTCTTAATCAAATGCCCACCCTCCCCAGATAATAACTCATGGCATCAGGGACCCAACTGCGGCAACAATGCAGCTAATGGAACAATTTATTTTCATAATGTGCTGGGTTTGCCGCAAGGGAAGGGAAGGGGCAAGCAGGCAGGAGAGCTGAGAACTCCAGGAGGTGATGGGAGCAAGACTTTCTAATAAGAGAATGAAATTTGATGTAAGCCTACAGCAAGATGAATTTGCTGCCTGACAAGAGACTTCTCAGCTCAAAGCGCCTGTCGAGAGACGGAAATTAAATTATTTCTAATTCCTCACTAACCTCCCCGTGGGAGTCACCCTCCCACTCAGAAAAAGTGGGGCTCTTCCTTCAAATAAACAGGCAGTTGAAGGTCTGAAAAGGAATGTGTTGACATTTGGGGAGAGGAAGATCATGGCTGGTCTTGAATGTATTAAAATCTTGGATGTTTTCAATTGCTTAAGAAAATAAGGAAAAGAAATGGGAATGGGAAAGGGAAATATCTGGAAGACTGAAATGGGATGGGAGATCTTTACAGCACAATTCAGTGCATGTTTACTCAAAAGTAAATCCTATTTGGATTTACTTAAATCCAAATTTTACTTAAATCCAAAACTCAATCAAGCTTAAATCTGGGTGAGATCATAGAGTCAATAAACTAGGACTGTAAACTAGGGCTACAAGGGAATAAGGATACAAACCTATCCACACTTACTTGGGAGAAAACCTGTTTGAACACACTGAGACTTCTGAAATGTATAGGATTGCACTGTAAATACATCTAAACTGTGCATTCAGAAAGATAAATTTTTGAAAGCATTTATTTAAATTTGCCTGTTTTCATTTTCTGACACCTAGAGCTCAATCCTAAGCACATCTACTCAGAAGTCATTCCCATTATAATCAATGGAGCTTACTCCCAGGAAACTGTGTACAGGACTGCAGCCCTAGTTTCATTCCACTTATCCATTCACAATTCTGTTGACTTTTTGCAATAATCTTCTTAATTCCTTTGAGCTTTGTTGAGTCAAGTTATTCTTCTCTATATTCAGCATTAAAGTATCTTCTATATATATAAAAGGCATCTTCATCATCATCACTGACTCATCAACACCCAGCCAAAACCACTGGGCCTATAAGCATGAAATTTGATGAGGGTGTTCCTTCCATGATGGAGGGATCCACTAAGAACCAGTTTTCGGAAATTCTAACCAGAAGGGGGTGAAAAGGGGTGCAATGTGTTTTATAAAACTAATCTTCATCGTCATTACTGACTCATCACCGCCCTGCCAAAACCGGTGGGCCTAGAAGCATGAAATTTGGGGTGGGTGTTCCTTCCATGACGGAGGGGTGCACTAAGAACCGGTTTTCGGAAATTCCAACTGGAAGGGGGTGAAAAGGGGCGCAACATGTTTTTCTCCCAATACTTTGCATTGAGAATTGCTGACTCAGCAATATTCCTCCCCAACTGCTGGGCCTGAAGCATGGAATTCTGGGAGTTCCTTCTGTCACCTGAACTCCCACCAAGAACCATCTGGAGAAACTTAACCCTTCAGTGGCTGAAAAGGGGGAAACGTGTTTCTGTCCTATACTTAACATGGGAGACTGAATAACATCCAGCCCATTTGGTGCTCAGAACCAGGTGCACTGGGGGATGTTGTTCGGAGGAAGAGGTTGCGCCAGCGAGGATACTGCGCATGAGGGGAAATTGCACATGAGGGGAAATTGCGCATGGGGGGAAGTTGCACATGTAGGAAAGTTGCGCACGGGGGGGGAAGTTGCGCACGGGGGGAAAGTTGCGCACGGGGGGAAGTTGCACATGGGGGGAAGTTGCACATGGGGGAAGTTGCGCATAGGGTTGATGCGCATGGGGGAAGTTGTGCATGGGGGGTTGATGTGCATGGGGGGAAGTTGCGCATGGGGTAACTAGTACATGCGGGGGTTGATGCGCATGGGTGCAGTTGTGCATGGGGGTTGATGTGTATGGGGGAAGTTGCGCATGGGGGGTTGTTACGCCTGGGGGAAAGTTATCCTTGGGGATTGAGTTATATGAGTTATAACTCAGTTATATGAGGGGATGGCATACAGGGGAATTTTACTCCCACAACGTGGGTACGCCTTTCGCTAGTTAAAAATAAAATAATGTAACTGTTGGGGAGAGAACTCAACAAATGAATCCGTCTGTACATGATTTATATATTGTGAATGAATTGTAAATATTTTCCCATTTGTATCAACTGTGTTTTGTTGATGACATATTTGCCCTTGTGTGTAGTTTAATTAAGCTAGCAAAGGTCATTGACAGTTTTGTATTTTACTGTAATGTACTGTATTTTACTGTAATGTACTGTATTTTTCTGTAACTTCTCTCCATATGCACATGTAAATGTAGATCCATATGTAATTCATTACATACATTTTATAAATTACAAGCAGACTACAAGCTACCTGCTCATAAGGAAAAGGAGAAAATAAAATGCCACATGAAAGCATTATACCTATAAAAGTGTTTTTAGCTTTTATTTTCTCCTGTGTTTTTCTTGGGTGTTCTATATTTTGGGGGGCCTTGTTCTCTTTTCCAGTTATGAGATCTGGTCACCCTTCCTTCGGTGCTTCTGTGGGACAAATGATGCCTGTCCCTTTTCCAGCAATATTTGCTCCCTCTTTTACCAGGATATGTCTTCTTTTTTAGTCTTGTGTGCTGAAAAAAAAATCTACCTTTGCTTCCATTTCCTTGTGACCAGGCAACACTAGCCTTCTGGGAATTAATAAATCATATGTCATAAATTATTTGTAATAGTTTTAAATGTAATAAGTAATGTAGTGTAATTAACCACATGAATATGTGGGTTTTCTTAGCTTTTATTGTGTTATCTATCTATCTATCTATCTATCTATCTATCTATCTATCTATCTATCTATCTATCTATCTATCTACCTACCTACCTACCTACCTACCGCTTTTCAACTAAAAAGTTCACAAAGCGTTTTATGAAAAAATAATAGCTAATGGATCCCTGTCCCAAAAGGGCTCACAATCTACAATGCAAAAAAGAACACCAGCAGACGCCAATTGAACAGACATTGCTGGAGTGTGTAGGGCCAGTTACTCTCCCCCTGCTAAATAAAGGAAGAACACCCACTTGAAAGAGTGCCCCTTGCCCATTTAACTCACGTCTACATTTTTCTTGAGTGTTCTGCATTTGTGGGGACCTTGTCCTCTTTTGTGCTTATGAAATCTGGTTATCCTCTGGAGGAAAAAAATCATCATCCTCCCCTGTTATTCAATCAAATCGCTGTTACAGATATGGGGGGACCCCAGCTAGAGTTGCCACCATATCCCACTGGTGGCTCTGGGAAAAAGGATGTGTAAGCAGGCAGAAAATCAATCGGAGGCTTTTCATTCTTCCAGTGCTGGGAAGGGTTCCACCTGTTGAGTTTCTGCCTGTCACTCAGGCTTCTTGTCCCCCCTCCTTCTTGGTCCCAGAAATTTAATTTGTTTAATCTATTCCCTGGGTTGGGAGTCAATCAGGGTGTCCTCGCCTAGGAAGCAAAGTCCTCAGCCTGATTGATCCTCCACTGCTCCAGCTAATAGGGAGTGATTGATCTAATGGGCTCATTAGCCTGAAGGGCTGCCTGGGGAGCAGCCATGAACCAGGCTTGATTCATTAGGATCCCACCCACCTAAAGGCACCTGCAGTGCTGGGGAAGGTCATTTGAGGGTCCTGGAGGCAGAGAGTGCCAGGGTTGCCAACTGACCCAAGGAAAAACAGTCTGCTTTGTTCTCAGAGTAACCATATATCATAGCAAAAGAAAAGGACAAGGCCCCCCTTAAAGGTTGGACACCCAAGAAAAATGTAGGACATGACAGAATAAAAGCTAAAAACATTCATATACAGTATATTGCTTTAATGTTGTTAATGTAACACTATATTACTTTCTAACGATATTTACCTGCCATTGCGGGTAACACCTCTCCCATGCAACACCCTCCTGTGTAGCATGCTCCCTGTGCGACAACCCCCTCCAGATATGTGTATCAGAAACAGACATGAGTGGTGGCACCTTAAGTACACATTGATTTTAGCATAAGCTTCCAAGGACTGAAAGACTCTTTCACCCGATGTGAATTTAATGGAGAAAAAAAAGCAGGCCTCCATCAGTCTTGAAAGACTATGGTATCGTGCTTGGCGCAGCATGCAAAGCACGAAAGCCTGGGTTGGATTGTTATGGAGGATAGGCTGTTACCCAAGCAGCAAATCCCCCCTCTCCACGCCACTGAATTAGTCCAATGGAAAGGCAAGCTGATACGATTGGATCCAGCTGGCGTCACTGGGCTGGGCTAAGGACAGGAGCTCACCCTGTCTTGTGGGGCCGACCCGGGTCTCGAACCCTGGCCTGCTGGTTAACAGGCACAGCGTCTTAACCACTTGCGCCACCCACACCCCTTAATGGAGAAAGATAGCACTGAAAAAGAGTGAGGGCCTCATTGGAAGCCCCTAGTAGTCAGTATTAAAGAAAGTCATAGCATACACAGAGAGATACTGACCCTGGTTCTGTCTCATTAGAAGCACAATCCTAACCATGTCTATTCAAAAGTAAACCTCATTGTGTTCAATGGATCTTACTCCCAGGAAAGTGTCTTTAGGATTGCTGCCTAAATCTAATTCAGACTCAGCCTTAGCCCAGGTGCAGTGGTGTAGCTAATGGTTGCAGGGGCAGCAGTTGCACCAGTTAGCAAGCTTTAAAGGGGCAATGAGCTGAGCTAGACACTAGTGTCTAAAATTGTGAAAAACAGGATATGTATGAATAATAAAATCATCATGTTATATATCATTGGAAAGGCAATTTAATGCAGACTGCAAAGAAACAAACTGGAATATCTGTATTCTATCAGATGTTATGGCCAATTAACCTGAAAATGAAAACACCAACTACCTATGGAACAAAAAGTTTATTTTCTTAACTCAGAACTGACCCATGAGACTGATTGTTCTGATAGCAAATAACATGTAATTATGATACTGCATCAGTGGTGGGATTCAAATAAATCAACAACAGGTTCTATGTCCTAATAACCTAAATTAACAACATGTTCTATGTCCCATTAGTAACTGGTTCTCAGAACCAGGTGCTCATTAGCAAAGGGTTCTATAGAACCTGAGAACCTCCTGAAGCCCATTACTGTAATTGCATGGAATTAATAAGGTGAATATGAGTGAGCTCTCATTTCCATATTTCATAAAACAGCCATCCTGCTAACTGGGAAAAGAGGTACTTCTATGTGATACTCCTATGTGGTACTCCTATGTGGGAGAGATCAACCATCCCTTTGTGTTCCAGCATAGTTAGGGGAACATTTTTTTATTTATTTAGGGCACAATCCAGAGTGAGGGCAGTGAGGAGAGCCCTAGCTGGGCTGCCCCAACTATTCTGAATCCAGAGCAGAAAGTTTTGTTATACCAGTAACAGCTGCAGCATGAGACTGCCAGTACAGTCTACAGTGAATACAAGGGGCTTCTTGGAGTGGCTTGCTGTATCCCCAGGTTAATGGGCTGTCATAGTTGTGCCATATCCTGAGGTTGAGAGGCAGCGGTTGCAATTAGGCTGGCCAAGAATTCAGATTTTTGGTCAACACTGCCATTCTTACTCTGCCTTATCATGGACCCCTATGGGTCTACTCATTGTTATACCTGCTCCTGAGGTGGTATAACTCTGAGGAGCTGGAAGAGGGCATGTCTGCCCTGGAAACAGGGTATGGATCCAGAGTAACTGCTCTGCCCTAGGCAATGCTAAACATGCCCTCAACATGCCTCTCCTGAGCTGCCTAGGCTGGCCCAGCTAGGGCAGCCCAGGTCCACCTGCCTTAGGGCAGCCTATGTTGCCTTAGGCTGCCCCAAGCCTTTTCCAGAGTAACTAGGGTGGTCCATCTTGCAATTGGGTCAACACAGTAATAGATAGGGTAACCCAAGTGCACATCTGGCTTATGCTCTTGCTTACTTAAAATTGATTTTGTTTGGTTTGGGTCACCTGGTGCAGGAGACCAGTGCATTAACCCCATGATAAATCTCCTCACTCCCCACTGTCCTTGGCAAAACTTGGTCTGTGGCATGACAACATGTCATTGCACCACCCAGATGGGTTTTTTTTGCTATTACCTTTGATCTAATAGACATATTGCAACATGGTTTATATCATTGTATGCTGCATAAAATTAGGCATTTAAAGGTATATTATGTGGTGGTATTATTCTTAAAAACAGTGATGCCAGTAGTGGGGTCAGCTCCTACTCTATGTGTCACCCATATGGCCTGTGCCCACCAAGAGATACTATTGCAACTAAGAAAATATACAGGGTAGGTGTAGTAGTCCAACACAAATAAATTCAACAGCATCAAAATCTTCTTGTAGTAGGAAGATGGGGAAGCTACACAGATGATACTTCTCCACCTCCCATCACCCTACTAGGAAAAAAGTCTCCTGCTGCTTATTTAATGTCATATTAATATGAAAAGGTAACTTTGCTCATCTCTCTCCATGTGAGAAAGATATAACAAGCTGTGGAATTTCTGCCTACCATACAGAGGAGTGCTGCCAGAAAAAAAGCAGGCTCATGTGTAAGGCCTTCCCATTCCAGAAGCATCAGTCTTACCCCTACCCTGTTTCATATTTAACCTTGCATTGGCAAAGTAGTTAATCAGCAACCGGGGAAACAGTAATAAATGGCTATTATCTTTTTAATGAGATGACATTAATTAGAATCCAAGGTCCTGGGAAAAGGGGCTGATTTATTCAGCCCCCCTTACTTAATATCGAAGTGTCTACTTAATGAAAAGATCATTAAATTAGGAGGGGGAAAGAATTGTTGGCTGAGTTAGTAGGAATAAGGTGAGTAGAGGTCCCACAGACATCCTACTTTCAAAACTCCTTTATAGTTCAGCTTTGCTCTTTGCCTGGATATATGAAATGATGTATGTTTGGGCTTGGGCTTGCATGTGAAATGATGTACATTTCCATGTAAATGAAGATTGGACTGTGCACAGTCTTGTCTGTGGGGCTTTATCGGCTTTCTTTTTTGCCACATGCATAGACTGAGGGTGAAAATGACAATCATGTCCATGTTTGCTCAGAAGAAAACCCTCCTATGTTCAGTGGGGCTTACTCCTACATCAGTGTGTATGGGCTTGCTGGCTAAGTGGGAAGTTAGCCATTACATTCAAGGGGATGGGGCTAACTTGTACAACCTCAGTCTGTGACAAGAGTCAGAAAATTGTGTTAGCAGCACACCTCCTTAAACTTTCAGTTCCATCTTCAG
Source organism: Cryptoblepharus egeriae (assembly GCA_030015325.1). Lineage (NCBI taxonomy): Eukaryota > Metazoa > Chordata > Lepidosauria > Squamata > Scincidae > Cryptoblepharus > Cryptoblepharus egeriae. The sequence goes on along the minus strand of JAREYC010000001.1, from coordinate 59,576,962 downwards.
TGTTAAAAGTTAATAGAGGCATTTAAAAGTAACATGAGTCCATGAGTTACATTTAAAAGTCCATGAGTCAGGGACTGCAATCCTAACCTCTGGTTAGGCCGACAAACTCCAGCATAAGTGCTGATTTGTGGGTGTCACAAAAGTGTTGTAAGGCACTCCTGCCTCACTCCTGGGAAAGGAGGGGGGTTAGGCCAGTGCACAGGTATGCGCCAACATCATCATGACCTCACCACACCACCCAGGGAAACCAGATGCCAACCCAAAATTCCCTCTCAAGTTCCCTAAAATTCTTCTTCTCCAAACCAAAATTCTTACCTGGTTAAAAATGTAGGACACCCCAAAAATATAGGACAAATGTAGGACATGCTTTTAAAAAGCTAAAAATGCATTGCATTCTTGTACTTAATTTTTTGCACAAATCTCATTGCAATAGAACAGATACCAACCAAAAAGGCACATGTTTAAGTGATCCAGGCAGGCATGCAAAGGCTTGGTCTTTCAGCATCCTTTACTTTGTCCCCTTACACAGTCTCCACTGACTGTAATACTTTTGAGTGAACACAACTGGGCTTGGAGCCTTAAAACATAAGAAGCCAGGAGTTATCCCCACCGTCCCTACCCTGAGAAGGTTGCCAACTTTACACCCAGCCCTGCTCCTCTGCTTTGACAACAGCTGAATGAAAGGCCCCACAACCTGAGCCACTCAAGCCCTTGTTGTGAATTACATGCTTTTTGTGCGAAGTTATTTATTGGTGGATCCATCTACAAAGGCATAGGAACAGGGGAGGCTGGGGTTTTTCTGGTCAGTTGGTAACCCTGCTTTAAAAAAAATTAATTCTTCCTTCCTCTTTTCTCTCTAAAGCCAAACTCACCTCAAAGTTTCAAAGCAGCAGCAGTTCCACTTCCAAGGCTCCCTCCTTCCTCTACTCTGATCTCCTCTCCAGCAGCCTCAGCTGAGCTCCCTCCTTCCTTCCTTTGCAGCAAACAGCAAGCAGAGTTTCCTCCCCCCAGATCTTTCTCTCTGCAGGGACTGGGAGCCACTGCTAAGCACAACCATTTTCCTAACCGTTTGGTAGCTGGAGCTAGAAAGGCCTCTGTGAAGCAGGCTGCAAAATGGGAATCTGGCACGATTATTTGAAAAGGTGCTTTAGCATGGGAAGGAGAAGAAAGATACAATTCCCTTCCTTCCCTCCTTCCTCCTCCCTTAACTAGCAGCCTAAAATGGGCTAAGACAGGCATAAAATCCCAGAGAAAGGCTGGAAAGGGCCCCAAATTCCTGATAGAGAGGACTCTACCCAGATGTCCGGTTCCAGGACATGATTTCTAGTTCTGTCAGGGAAATTCCCGTCATCCGGTCAGCCTGACACCACCACAGGAATATATATCAGGTGAGCTGTGCCAGCCTAAATTGATTAGGATTGTGACTTTGAAGAACTTAAATGATGTCTCTATGAGTTGAAACGGAAGTTGAGGATGCAAAGGAGGTGCTCTGTATTTCTAACAGTTGAGTAGGAGAGGGAATGTTGGCATGCAAGTTAAAGGAAAAATTGCACCTGCTGAAATTCATTTATTTATTTACTTAAAGGATTGATAGCCAGCCTTGTGCATACCAATGCAAATGCCCAAGGTGTCTTTCAAAGCTTTAGTTCCTTCCCTCCTGCTGTCCTCCCAACAAACCTATGAGGCAGGTGAGGCTGAGAGTGAGTGACTGCCCATAAGTCAGCCAGGAAACTTCATTGATGAGAAGAGATCTGAACCAGGTCTCAGTCAGACTCCCAAAGTGCTGCACCAGAGTCCCAATCTCTTTTGCATCTGGTCCGTAGCTCAGTGATAGAGCAAAAGGTCCTAGATTGGGGTGGTCCTACTAGATTCATTCTTTACCATTTCCAGGAAGGCCTGAGGCAGTGTGACCATATGACCAGAAATTTCCAGATTTGTCCTCTTTTTTAGCTTCCTGTTTGGGTGTCCTCCAAAAGGGCTTCATTGTCCTCCATTTTGGCTTTGTTTTGGAACTTTGCAATGGTATGCAATACCCCATCATGTCATATGTCTTTGGATTCATAACGAAGAGCAGAATCTAATGCAACAATCAGTTTTGAAACATCTCCTTCTTATCAACCGTTATGGCCAAAAAAACTAAAACTAAAAATATGCATTGAGCTCTATGGGAAAGTGAAAGTGCCCAATATTGCGGCTTTACTCTTGTGTAAGCAAATGTGCCATTGTCTGCCAGAAAGGCCAGGCTGAGAGGAATCCAAGACCTTCTGCTCCTTTTGAGGTTTTGGCATCTGGTCACCCTGGCCTGAGGAGCATAAGAAGAGCCTCCACTGAATCAGGCCAAATGCCCATCTAAACCAGCTTCCTATATCACACAGTGGCCCACCAGATGCTTGAGGGAGCACATATGACACCTATATCTGGGTGCTCCACCATTTAATAAAAAGAGCTGGCATTCTTGATTACTTTTGCTAGCTTTCCTTCTCTTCTGCTAAGTGATCTCTAATACATTAGTGAGTGAACTCTTCTATTTTTCCCCTTGTATGATCTAGTAAGGGAGGAAGAGAGGGGAATCTGCAGGGATGGACCAGTGGATGGGGATTGGTAGGGTTCTGGGGAAATTAGGGCCAGGAGGCTGATGGTTCAGAAGCACAGAGCATTTTGATACAACTGCTTGTGAAGCTGACATAGAGAATAGCCACCTTTTGTAGCACACACAGGTAAAGGAGAAAGTAAACATGAAAGGTTTCCTCCCAACCAATTCACTCTCCAAAGATGTTGTTTATTTAATAAAGCTAAATAGAGATGTTTATTTAATAAAGCTCAAACAAGCCGTTCTCATTTTAATGAGCCGCTAGGCCAAGTGGAAAAAGTGTTAATGAAAAAGGGGAGGATGCAGGGACAAGAAGGCAAAGGTTGTCTCCTGTATCCGCTTTTCCTTTTAGGAAGATTTTACAAATACTGAGCAGATGCAGCCCTTGGATGAGAAGGTATATAAGTTCCTGTCTCATTAGTACCCACAATAACTTTGAAGTGGTTCTCCAAGCCAAGTTCCACAGGTGTAGCTATGATGTGGTGGCCCAATGCAAATCTAATTTTCCAGTCCTGGTGCAGTGGTGTCAGTGGGGTGTGTGATACATGCTATGGCAGAGGGGCAGGAAGTTCCCATACTTCTTAAGGTATAGGAACATGTGCACCTTACCACAGCATTGTGGCTATACCTGAGCTGGAAAGTTGGAGAGGATCAGGCCCGTAGTCTATGGCAGCAAAAAAGAAGAATCATATGGCACCTGAAGCAAAGTATATCTGCCAACTTGTAAATGTTTCCAGATGGGGCATATGGAAATTGGGGAGCGAGAACATTACATTACTGACTTTGGTTAAGCTGATCTCTTGCAACCTGTTTATAACATGAAGCAGGATTTATAACCACTATGCTAGTGGCTTTAAAGTTTTGTTAGATTTATTACTGTTGGTTGTTAACAGCCTTGGGAATTTAGAGGGATGCTAAAGAAATAATGGTCTTCTTGACCCTGTCCCATTTTGTTCTCAGATAAACCTCTCTTTTGGAAGAGTACTCACATTTTCCATATCATCTCCACATTCTTCCATCTTCAGGATTCCAGATTTAGGTGTATTCCTTTTTGGTGTCCTTGTGGTCCCACTAAAGAGAAGTTACTGTTTGGGGGCACAATTGCTCTCTTGCTGACTCCAATCACCCATATGTTCATGTTGCTGGCCAAGGCAACTGTCAGCCCAGTTGTGATGGATGGGAATGGACTCCCACCTTTCTTCAATGGGAAATGAAGCTAATCAGAGCCTGGATACCTTAATCTGACTTGGTCCTGATTGATGACTTGCAGGCTCTGAACTCATCAGTGCTGACAGCATCTATCACCCACCAGTACCACCCTTTCCAGCCAGCTCCTACTTCCAGATCCAGGCATGCTTTCAAACTAGACACTTGCCCTAAGCATAATAGGGGCACAATCCTAACAAATTTAGGCCAGCCTAACTCACTTGGCATATCTCTCTGTAATGTTGTGGGAAGTTTAGTGTATGTCTATGCACTGGCCTAATACCCCCCCCAAGAGGGGCAGAAATACCTTATGGTACTTTTATGACACTCCAGGACAGCACAGGACTTATGCTAGCACTTATGCCAGCCTAACTGGAGTTTAGGATTGCAGCCTAGGTCATTCACTGTGGGATATAGATCTCCAAGAGAACGTTTTGGGACCTGACCTAAGGCACCTTACTTTGGCTGAGGTTCATAGAGGATATAGTGATTTCAGTAAACAATGGGGACTATGTGCTTACCAAGTTAGTTGGTCAATGAGACAGACTGTGTGACAGTGACTGTAGCAAATGCAGAAAACCCCCTCTCTGATGTACTCACAGCCATTAAACTGGTAATGAATAATCTTCATAAGAGGCCCTTATGCTATACTGGGTTTGCTGTACTGGGTAGCAAGAATAATGGGAAACTTGTCTGCTTTCTCAGGGGGTCATGCCCAATGGACCAGAATTGATCAGTTATTTTATACTTGGGGCCTTCTGTTCATATACACTTCTCTTCTGCAGCCTTAGCTTCTGTTTTGTGATCCTTTTGTGTAAGAGCACAATCCTAACTATGTCTACTCAAAAGTAAGCCAAATTGTGTTCTTTAGGATTGCAGGCATATTCTGCCTTATTGGAAAATAGCATGTTGGGATTGAAAACATTTTGGACTCAAACCCTGATGGCCAATTGGCTTGATCACCATGTATGTCAGTGGTATGTGTGCATTTCAGCCCTTCTGAGAATGACAAACTGTCTGGTCGTTCCCCACCTCCCGAAGTGATGTCATAGTTGAAGTGACATTAAATGTGTCCAGTGCCAGATTTCAAGATGGCTGCATCCAGCTTTTTGCAACACCCCTGAAATGAAGTTTCAACCCTCCCCCAATGGATTCCTGAACCACACTTTGAAGACCACTGATGTATGTGAATCATGAATGGAGCCCTAAAGCTCCCAATTTGTACCCCCGATAAATAAGCTAGATCAGCAATTTTCAGCCAGTATTGTGTGGCACACTGGTGTGCTATAAATGGTCCACAGGTGTGGTGTGACCATTAGTAGGACCATTAGGGGATATGAGACCTGATCACAGTTACGTGTGCCTTGTCAATTGTCAAAAAACTTATGGTGTGCCTTAACACTTTTAGTGCCTTACTGTGCTGTGAGATGAAAAAGGTTGAAAATCACTGGGCTAGAGGTTGATGCCCAGTTTCACATGGTTGGGTTAATCTATTCTTTCTCCATATGAGCAATTCACCTGTATCGAGTAATCCTCTGGCCCTGGTTGTTGCAAATCATAGAAAGAGGGAAAAGCTGCCTTGGAAGCTGACCTGGCAGAGGGAGAAACTGGGTGAACTAGTTTTGTCAGGTTGATAGTATGACCCACAAGGGACGGAAGAAATCCCTGGGGTTTGAATTGGAATCAATCAATCAATCAATCAATCAATCTGTCTATCTATCTATCTATCTATCTATCTATCTATCTATCTATCTATCTATCTATCTATCTATCTATCTATCGTATTTATATACCTCTTTTCAACTATAAATTCATGGGTGATTGGACATGGCACAAGAGCAATTGTGTCCCTAAACCAGTAGCCTCCCTGCACTGGGAGCACTGGAGGACCAAAAGTGACACTCCTAAATGCAGATTGCCTGGAAAGTGGTTCATTTGGAGAAGCCTGCAGGAAAGTGGCATCCTTTTGCCCCAGTGAAAGGCAGACATAAAAAGCCAAGGGACATACAACAGTCAGCCAAGGAGCCTCCAGTAGTTGTCCAGTCTTGCATGAAAGAAGCTGCAGTTCCTTTTGGGTTTTACTGGCCATTTTCCACCTTTTCCAGCCGACCTCTGGTTTTCCCACTGAAACACAATCTGTGAGGCCTTCGCATGATGTTAAGAGAGATTCCTCATGCAGAGCAAACTGTTGACTTTAGACAGACATGGGGGCTCTTTAACCTTTGATCCAAACACTTCTCTCCCTTGGAAAAAAATGTTGTATGACGCTAAATTATCCCCCAGGGAAGATAAGAACAAAATTAATTGTTTGTCTGATTCCTGCTGTTATGAAGAGCTTGTTTTCCCAAATGTTTATGGCCTTGACTGGTAGTGGAGGCTGGAGAGAGGGGTACTGCTATAGATAGCACCAGTTGCCCTTTTACTCTCTCCAGACTGACATGAAATGTTTGCTTCTATCAGCTACATTGAATTCTAGCAAGTCCTCCCCACACCACGGATCAGTTTGCACTGTGAATACTGAAGGCCAAAAAAGAATCAGTGAAACTCTTAGAGGCAACAACATGGGATCATGGTGTGCAGCAATTGTGAACTCATTCATACATGTCACTTAAAATATAAATGCAATCACCCATCAGGCAACTGACAATACAGTGCCACTCAATTAAAGGGGAACATGAGAGTGTTTTATTCATAAAACAATTCCACAGAGGGAGAAGGAATATCCAGCCACATACATGGTTTCTTGTTGCATGGATATCGAGTGGCATGACAAGCTCATTTGCAACATTGAGTGGTAATGATGTTTTTCCTGCTCCATGTATGATGTGGGGGTAATTGGGGTTGCACCCAGCTTCAGGATGGATGCCATTGGAGGCTGTGCAGTACCCACATACAGTCTTATGGTGGTGAGGTTGATATCCTGAGGTGGGCTGTGGCTTTAAAAACATGTGTGCCCTTCTGTGACCCTCTTGATAGTATGCTTAGAAGACAATTTTTTTGCTGTATTTTTTATTTTATTTAAAATTAAGTTTTTTATTTAAGTTTACTTACTGGTAAGTTTGTTTTATTTACTTATTTCAGGGATTTATACTCTTCCTTTCTCATACCGAACCAAATGCTAAAGGTAGTTTACAAAGCTTTTATGCTTTTGTCCTCCCAGCAACCCTGTGAGGTAGATGAGGGTGAGAGTGAGTGACTGGCTCAAGGTCAACCAGGAAGCTGCAAGGCTGAGGAGGGATTTGAACCTGAACCTTCCAGGTTTCAGTTCAACTCCCTAACCAGAGACTACACCATTCTGGTTGTCAGTTGGGAGGAAACTGCATTAAAACTAAGTGTAGATAGTATATATAATATGAGAAAACCATAATTCTTGTGAGACATGATTTGAAATGCTGGAAATGTCAAAACCAGGTATGAGATTATTTTCATATGTGAAAGTCCTAACATAGCAAAGAAGTTTTGCTATGGGTGGGGAATAACAAAAGGTACTGAAAGCATGATAATAGTGAAGATAATGCTGGATCCATTAACCTTCTCACTAACTTCCACAAAGGGAACACTAATAGTAAGAAGTGATTTACAATATGATTAAACCAATGAAAATCTGCTGTGTAAAGTGTTGGAGTCCATCTATCCAGAATGGGAAAATAATATTACTGAATGTGCCATTATGGAGACAATGCAGGCAGCCATCAGTCTTAAGAGACAATGGTATCATGCTTGGCGCTGCATATGCTGCATGCGAAGCACGAAGGCCTGGGTTAGAATGATATGGAGGATAGGCTGTTACCCAAGCAGCAAATCCCCCCTCTCCACGCCACTGAATTAGTCCAGTGGAAAGGCAGAGCCGATATGATTGGTTCCAGCTGTATCACAGAGCTGGGCTAAGGCCAGGAGCTCAACCTGTCTTGTGGCGACCAACCCAGGTCTCGAACCCTGGCCTGCTGGTTAACAGGCACTGTATCTTAACCACTTGCCACCCACAGCCCCCATGGCCTAGTACAGGAAACAAACCCATAGAAAACAGTTCTCCCTTGTTGAACTGCTGGCAGTGGAAACTATAGTACAGGATACTTATATCTTCAGACAAGATATATTACTTGTTAAAGATGTTCAGTAATGTTTATTTCTAATCAGAGAACATTATGTGAATTTAAATTTTAAAAAATGTATGTAGGCTATATTCATTCATTCATTCAGTCATTCATTCATTCAATTAATATTGACAAACACAAACCCACAAAACCTTGAAAACACAATGATATAATTACCCACTATAAAATATACAACAAATAATAAAAACAAAGATTCAAAATTATATAGTGAATGCAGAATCCTAAATCTACATTTCTTTATTCTTCTACAAAATATTACTAATGATTAAACATATGATGTATTGTATATCTTTAAAAGTCACTTATTTCTAGAATGCTTTCTTAGGTTGCTCTGAACATTTTTATTCCTCTTTTTTCAATTATTTGTCATTTAATTTTATTCTTAAAGAATTTTATCTCTGTCATAATTATCTGCTAGTTTTCTTCGACTGTATTAGCATAGTTCGGAAAAACCAAATGGAAAAGATGATCGGGTGTGTGTGAAAAAGTGTATAAAATTTTATGCATAAGTCTAGAGATAATTGAGAAAAATGTTTGTCCATCTCATAACCTTGCAGTTCAGCATTCTCCAATGAAACCCTTTGGCAATAGGGACAGTACCAACAAATACTAGCTGCTGGGTGAAGAACATCAGAAAATAAGGGATGTCACGTTTTGCACAAATGGGTTTGTGTTTTACAGAAAAATCAGGCTGGTCACTGCTGGTTGCTGGAAATGTGGATGAGGTGGGCCTTTGTATTGATAGGGGGATTCCTCTTTCCTTTAAATTACAGGGGTCTCCAGACGTTTTGGCAGGAGGGTCACATCATCTCTCTGACACTATGGGCGAAATCCACAATAACTATCGGGAGTCCTTGCTCCAGTTTAAGAACAATTTACTCTGGATTGCAATATGAATTTCCCATAGGTTTTCGCTAGGTGGTGCTGTAACTATGGGTGCACATAATGTCTCTTACGTGCTCATGTAGTTACCCTGGATTTGGCTGTTAGGGGCCAAAAAACCTAGTTTACATTTCAAAATTGAATAAATTTACATCTAAGAATGTATTGGAGTGGATTACAGGGCTTGCCCAGGGGCTGGATAGAGGAATCTTGAGGCTTGCAGAGGGCCGCATCTGGTCCCAGGGCTGGGGTTTGGAGACCCTTGCTTTAAAACAGGGGTGTCCAACCTTTTAGCTTCCCTGGGCCGCATTGGAAGAAGGTGAGTTGGTTTGGGCCACACATAAACACTAACAACTTTTTTTAAAAATGTAGGACAAAATATAGGATGTCCTATATTTTGTCCTACATTTTTAAACCTTGGAGTAAGTCTCATTGATTTTAATGGGGCTTACTTCTGAGTAGGCATGATGCATAGGATGGACAGCAATCCTCTCCAAGCTAAACCTTGAAGTAAGGGCGCAATCCAGAGTAACTATGGGGAGTCTTTGCTCCGGTGTAAGAACAGTTTACTCTGGATTGTAAAATGAATTTCCCATAGGTTTTCACTAAGTGGTGCTGTAACTCTGGGTGCAGGTAATGTCTCTTAGATGCTCCCGTAGTTACTCTGGATTGTAGGGTAAGTCTCATTGATTTTCATGGGGTTTTCTGCTGAGTAGCCATGCATAGGATTGGGCTCTCAGACTGCAACCTGGGAGTAAACCTCATTGACTTTAGTGGGGCTTACTTCTGAGGAGGCATGATGCATAGGATGGGCTGTGATCCTCTCCAAGCTTAACCTTGGAGATATGCTGCAATCTTGAACACACTTTCCTGGGAATAAGACCCACTGGGTACAATGGGCCTTACTTCTGAGTAGACATGGTTAGGGTTTCAGCATATCTTCAAGGTTACGTTTGGAGAGGATCACAGCCCGTCCTATGCTCAGACTGCAACTTAGGAGTAAGCCTCATTGACTTTAATGGGGCTTACTTCTGAGTAGGTCTCAAGGGCAGCAGGTAACAGCTGGGATAGAGGCTCAGGCTGCTTTTGGGGGATGTGGGTGGGCAAGTGCTGCAAGGTCTGCAGGGGTCTGAAGTGCTCTGAGTGGCAGGAGGCAGGTAGGGGGAGGAGCCAGGCAGCCCAGACCAGTTTTGTGGCGGCTGCCCAGGGCAGTGCGCAGAGAAGCACGTGAAATTTGAAAATGGCTGCTGCCACAAAGCCGGTTTTTCCAATTGTGGTGGCCAGCTTTGCAGGAGGGCCGCAGCCACCCTTGTCCTCGGCTGCATGTGGCCCCCGGACCTCGTGCTGGACACCCCTGCTTTAAAACATCACAATTTCCAGGACAGGCATAAGATGCTTTTTCATTCCATTTATGGCACACTCTCTCCAGGATTTCAAGATATCAGTGATACAGTTATAGTCTCTTCTGAACCCTGTAAGGAAGGTTAGAGTGAGCAATAGTCCCAGGGCTGATCCTTACTTGGGTGAGTGATCACCTGGGAATCCCACATATGCGGCCTTAAGTTGCCTGAAAGAAAGGTGTTTATAATTATAAAAATATAAACATGTTTGAAAAAAGACAGTTGAATTCAAAAGGATATAGAAGGAGGGTGCCCAAATAGCAAGGAGAAAGACTTGGATGTAAGTTGAGAACAGCTCTGTCTGCTGCCCCATTGCCTCCCTAATGCACTTTGTTGATAGCATTAGTGGACTTATAAAATTTAAGGGTTTCAGCTCTTTAGCTAGGAATGTAGAACAAAGCAGCCCTATGAGAAGCAGAGGCTACATCACCCCTTCTCCCCTTTAGCCAGAAGCTCCCCGCCCCACACTCTGACCCAGCATTTATATGCACTCATTGAAGAGAGGACACCTGAAGACCAGGCACTGACCCCGTTATGATTATTCACAGGACTAAATTAAGTGAGGTTATTTTCTGATTATATCAATGACGATTTGGCAAACCAGCAATGTTCCCACATCAAATGATGCCTTGATGTGGGAGTTACCCGTGATAGAGGATTCACCTATCCATCTTGCTTAGGTGCATATCAGAAGGAGGAGTATAAAGTCCACACACAGGGAGAGTGGAGAATAACCTCTAGTTAAAGTCTTTTGGACTTTTTGTCTTAATTTAAAGGCCCACTTTCTGATTTTAAAAAAATGCACCCTTTAATAGTTTTGTTATTGTCTTGATAAGCAGAAGTAAGTTTAAAGGAATGTTGCATGAAATCTGGCATTTGTTGTAATTGAGCATCACATTTCCAAGCAATTCCATATAATGTATTTTTTAAAATGTACCGGTATACTGTATAAATGTTCATATCCCATCTTTTCTTGCTGTCAAGGGGGTCACATTCAGAGTTTTTAAAGGTCAGTTATGATCATCATGCTCAGTCTAGAAGGAGAGAGGCAGATTTGGGGGTGTGCTCACAATTCTTGTGAGCAAAAGGTGCTCACCCCTACTTAATGTCAACTGAGAGTGAAGAAACTGAATTTGGGACAGAAGTAAGAAATGAGAGGACTGGAAATGGGAACATCTGGTGGGCTTCTATGAGGTGCATGAAGTTGAACCAGATGAGCCTTTAGCTTAAGCCAGTGAGGTATAAATCCTATGCTGACCTGGGGGTGTCACAAAAGTGCCCTTCTGGGGAAGGGTTAGGCCAGTGAACGTGCACTTCATCATGGGAGGATGAGGACCAATGAGTTGTGCCGGCTAAATTAGGATTGCGCCCACATTCTCTTAAAATTTCTGTGAACAGGACACTGGCTAACAGATATCTTCTGCCAATGAGCACTTAAAGTTCTTATCAATATAAGCAAATAGGGGAATATTAAGAAAAAAGAATAAATATGAATGAAAAATTTAGAATATTAAGAAAAATATTAAGAAAAATGAATTCTTGTTTCTTTGTTTTTTAAACCAAAAGATCCAGTGAGTGCATCTCATTAAATACAAGCAGACTTCATGGCCATTTTACTGTTTTTTGCTTTAAGAAACCATGGTGTTACTGGGTCTCACTTTTTAGAATGACAGTCTATCTGGACCTTCTGGAATTTATGTCATTAACCTGAAAATGATGTCATGATTGCAAGTGACATCATCAAGCAGGAAATTTTTTAACACCACCTTACAACAATCTTATGTATGGAGGAATTAAGCAATTAATTCCAATTAAAAGTTTACAATACGTGTAAAAATATTTAAAATATAGAAGAACCTTGTTAGAACTCCCAAACCTGTAATCCTATCCAAATCCTATTGATTTTCATAGTTAAAATCAAATACATCAAGCCTATTAAATGTATAGATCAGGAAACGTTTCCAAAATGCAGTCATATACCATGGTAGCATCAAATCTAATAAAAACAGCATTAAAATGAATGGGGACCCACTGGAATTTGGTTAATGATGCACACAGTCTGGGAAACACTGGGATGCGCACCTTCAGAGCAATGACCTGGTGCAGATCATCACACTGGTCTGCTGGTCACAGAAGCCACTAGGTCTATTTTGTAGCAAGATACACTTGATGGGTCAAGAAGATGCTTAGGCTTTCCGGGGACCAGCTTTAGTTGATGGAGTGGGAGGCAAACCCGACAACTCTTCATAAGCAAGAAGGTCAACCTGCAAGTGGGCTGGGCAGGATCCAGTTCATTCTCCCTACCCTGAGAAGTAGCATTCTTCAACTAACTCAGAGCCCAATTCTAAGCCTGTCTACTCAGAAGCAAGTCCCATTAGAGTCAATGAGGCTTCCTTTCAGGAAAGTGTGGATAGGATTGCAGCCCCAGCCTGCCTTGTTTCCCAGGAGTAGCTACTCCTGCACTGGGTCGTTGCAGAGAAAGGGGGATGGGGAGGACAGGGTGATCAAGGGTCCTCTTTTTCAGGACATGCCCTCTTTTTTTAGCCTTGTGTTCTGGGAAAAATCTTAATTGCCCTCCTTTTTTTGGTGAGCCTAAATCATAGAATTCATATAATATACTGTATTTACTCGAATCTGACGCTCACCTTTTCAGCAGAATTTGGTCTCCAAAATCAGGGTGCGCATTAGATACGATTTGAGTTAATACGCATTAGGTACGATTTGAGTTAATATGGGTGTGCATAAGATTCGATGGTGCATTAGATTCGAGTAAATACGGATTGTATGTAATAAATCACACGTATTTCATGATAAGTCCTGTAGGCTGCAATCCGATGCACACTTCCCTGGGAGCAAAATCATTGAATAAAATAGAACTTACTTTTGAGTAGGCTGGTTTAGGATTGGAGCCTTAATTAACCCCATGAAAACAATGTACATGAGTGTTGTAGCCTTTATTTTGTCATATCCTATTTGGGGGGGGGGGATTTGTCCTATTTTGAGGTTTATATGGTCACCCTGGGGAAGGGGAGCTGGCGCACTCTCCTTCCCCGACGTGCCTGCTTCCCCACCCCCCTTTCCACTCCTGCCCACCCAAAAGAGGGTAATCCAAGGCTTGGACCCAGGAAGGCGGCGCTGTCGGGGGGGGGGGGTGAGCCTGGGGAGCCAATGGGTAGGTGGGGAAGAGGTTTAACACCCTCACCCGACGTGTCAGGAGAAGGAGGAGACTGCAGAGTCCAGAGGAGGCAGGTGTGATCTCCTCCCTGGAAGAAGCACCTTGGAAGAAGGTTGGGTGTCCGTCGAGGAAGGTCCAGCCCAGGGTGGCAGGATGCAGAAAGCCCTGGAGAAGTCTCAGAGATTCCGGATCGAGGCCCTTCTAGCCGAGGAGCCCCCCAGACCCAAGCAGGGAGTCTCCCCCGACAGCTCTGCGGGCAGCCCCTGCTCGGGAGTGCGGACCGAGACACCTTCGCCCAGCCTGCCCCCTTCAGCCATCCTGCCCAAGCCCGGCTTGATGCCCCTGCCCCCGCCTGGACTGGCCACCTTCCCGACCCTCTACCCTCCTCCCATCTACCCACTCCCTGCCCTGGCCGTCCAACATCCCGCCTTCGCCTGCCCCGCAGCCGCCTTCGCCCACCCGACGGCCGGGGGTCCCGAGTCCCTGAAGGTGGCTGCCTCCCCGCTGGAGCACTGGATCCGAGCCGGCCTCCTGGCCCCCCGCTTCCCCGACTTCCACAGTGAGTACCCCCTACGGGACGGGGGGGAAGAAGGGCTGTTGTCCTCTGGGGCTAAGGGGGACTAAAAAAGGAGGTCAAACCCCCTCCCAATTGTATGACACCCAAGAAAAATGGGAAGAGACTACAAAATTAGTGCAATCCTAAGCATGTCTACTCAGAGGTAAGTCCTGTTAGGTTGAATGGAGCTTACTCCAAGGAAAGTGAGAATAGGATTGCATCCAAAGTTTAAATAATTTTTTAACAAAAATAAAATGATAAGTAGAAAGTGAAATAAATAAATTGACACTCACAGGTAATTGCTTTCAAGTGGTTAACGTTAAATAAATGTAAAAATGTTAAATAAAAAAGTGAAATAAATAAATTGACACTTATAGGTAATTGCTTTTAAGTGGTTAATGCATACACTATATTGCTTATTATTACATTTTTAAAAAACTATTTACATATAATTTATGAGTTACAAGAAAGTTCCATGGAGGATAAGAAAAATGAGGATAATTAAGATTTTTTTCCAGGGCACAAGGCTAAAATTGAGGACATGTCCTGGAGAAAAAAGGAATGTGGTTACCCTGATTATATAGTATATCATTTATTAATTAAAAGAAAGCTCCATGCTGCCTGCATTCAAGGAAAAGAAGGACAATTGAGTTTTTTCCCTTGGACAGTAAGCTAAAAAAAAGGACGTGTCCTGGAGAAAAGGGACATCTGGACACCCTACCGGGCAGTCATGCATTCTCTTCAAGGAAGTCCATCTCTGTTGGGTAGAGATGGGGAGGAGCACAATCCCTTGTCTACTCAGAAGTAAGTCCCATTATGTCCAGTAAAACTTGCTCCCAGGAAAGTGTGTCTAGGATCGCAGCACAAGGGCCCAATCCTAACCAACTTCTATGTACTGCTGTAGTCACAATATAGCCCCAAGGTAAGGGGCCAAACATTTCCTTACCTGGCTTGAGGAGAACTGCATGGCTGCCTGCCAGAGTGACCAGATGTCCTCTTTTTCCAGGACACGTCCTCTTTTTTAGCCTTGTGTCCTGGAAAAATCTTCATTGTCCTCCTTTTTCTTGTGAGCAGACATCATGTAGAATTCTTGGAATATTTATCATCTATCTAGTATGTACTAAATTATATATGCTGTAATAGTTTTAAATTTAATAATAAGCAATATAGGCTGCAATCTTAAACACATTTTCTTAGGGGTAAGTACTATTCAACACAATGGGACTTACTTCTGAATGCTTAGGACTGCACTGATAGTTTAAATTAATCACATGAAAGCAATACAAATGATGTTTTATTTGGTCATGTCCCACATTTTTCTTGAGTGCCCTACATTTTGGGGAATTTGTCCTCCTTTTTGGTTAGATGTATGGTCTCTCTACTGCAAAACACGCTTTCTTGGCATGGTTGCATTGGCACTGGAAAGTTGGACAGGATTGGGCCTCTAATCCGCACAGAACCAGCTTTAGTTCATTTTATTCCATCCACGTATAGCCTGCCCTTAGCCCCAACTCTAGGCGTGTTTACTCTTAAGTAAGACACATTGGAGTCAATAGGGCTTACTCCCAGGAAAGTGTGGATACGATTGGGCTGTCAAAGGGGAATTCAAGGTGGACTACAAAGTTTTCCAGCACCACCCCATATCCATCAGGGATGATGATGATGATGATGATTATCCATAAATACACAGCGAACAATTTCGTGCTGGTTTCATTCACTTCAACAGTGGGACCCTTCCCAAGAGTCTAGGACTGTGTGATGTAGCGGCGTATAATTCGTGCTGATCCCAGAAGAGCGGCTTTCTGCAGTTGGCAGAGTGATATTTTGTCAATGCCAATAGTTTTCAGGTGCCTGTCAAGGTCTTTGGGCACTGCACCAGCTGTGCCAATTACCACTGGAACCACCTGCACTGGCTGCTGCTGCTGCTGCTGCTGCTGCTATTATTATTATTATTATTATTATTATTATTATTATTATTATTAATAACAATAACAATAACAATAACAATAACAACAACAATAACAACAACAACAACAACTAATACTAAGATGAAATCCTAAAAACTGGAAAGTTGCTGTTTTGTGAAAATCTAGAGGAGTAATTCTCAAAGGCTGCAATCCTAAAGACACTTTCCTGGGAGTAAGACCCATTGAAAAAAATGGGGCTTACTTTTGAGTAGACATGGTTAGGATTGTGCTCAAACTCACTTTTTAAAAATGACACTCTATCTGGATTCACCAAGATTGACCACACTTTAAAAAAGTAAGATCTAGAAAGAAATAATTTATTTAATTATATTAACCCCAATTAGACAGTCAAACATTTATTTCCCTGCAAACTGCAGGAGCTCTTTTCTCTTTTTGCAGAGTAATTAGCAACTACAATCCTATCTAGGAGTAAGCTCTGCAGACTATCTTGGGATTTACTTCTGAGTAAGACGTGTGCATAGGATTGGGCTCGTAGTCTTTCTCCCCAGAAAATGATCCCTTGGACTGCGCTTTGTCAAGTTGAACGCCATTTGTCTGATGAAAGTTCCTGATTTAAAATGGAGTTATCCTATCCACACTTACCTGGGAGTAAGCCCTATGACTATAATGGGTCTTACGTCTGAGAAGACATGCATAGGATTGGGATTTGAGGCTGCAATGCTCTGCACACTTTCCTGACTGTATGGGACTTACTCCTGAGTAGACATGCATGGGATGGAGCCCTCAGACCCTAAAAATTGACTTTTCCTTTCTGTTTTCAGTAAATGTCGGTTTTATATCAATTTTCCCAAAGATCTACTTTTCGATGTCCTTAAATAAATGATACTGTGGGCAGGGTGACCATATGCCAGAAACTAAAAGAGAGGACAAGGCCCTCAAAAATATAGGACATCCAAGAAAAATGTAGGACACGACAAAATAAAAGCTAAAAACAATCATCTGTCTGTCTGTTTATCTATATTGTCATATGCTTATTTAAAACACTATTACTTATTGAATTTAAAATCATGGGTACCTATTAATTACATGAAGACTACATGCTGCATGCTTACAAGAAAAAGGAGGACATTGAATTTTTTTCCCAGGAATACAAGTCTAATATCTAGGACATGTCCTGGAAAAAGAGGACATCTGGTCACCCTGATTTATCAAGCTGAAGAAGTGAAAAACACCCGGGTTTGCATATGCCAGGGACAAATACTTACCTTGCAGGGTGTTGCTTGACAGCCCTGAATTAAAAAAAGTCAGGGAATTATTGTTAAAGTTAAGAATTATTGTTAAGGACAACTAATACTCTTGAATTTATTGCAGCTCGCAATAATAGCAGGTTCTCAAAACAGGATTATTACGGGGCACCCTTTGCAGCTGGGCTATTTATTCCCTTGAAGGCATTCCCTATAGGAAGTCAAACAATAGTTCTGCCTGGTACCTAAACTGCCCCAAATATAGGTCCCACTTATCTGGGGACCTATATATGTGGGGACAGACATTCCATCAGGTAAAGTAGTATATAAATGCTGTTGTTGTTGTTGTTGTTGTTGTTGTACAACTACCTACAGTCTGAATTAGAGCAGTCCAGGCATAAAGGTTAGGTTTATTATGGTTTGGGAAACTGGCACCTCACGGGAATTAAAAGAAAACAGAGAGTGCAATCATAACCATGTCTACTCAGAAGTAAGCCCGATTGTGTTCAATGGATCTTTCTCCCAGGAAAGTGTGTTTAGAATGAGAGAGAGACTCTGAGCCCAATCCGATACTACTCAGAAGTTCAATAATATAGTAGTCAATAATAGTTCCATATTCACTGGCATTTTTAAAAGCTTGACAGCCCAATCTTATGCATGTCTACTCGGAAGTAAGCCCCATTATGTTCAATGGGTCTTACTCCCAGGAAAGTGTGTTTAGAATAACAGCGAGAGAGACTCTGAGCCCAATCCGATACGTGTCTACTCAGATGTTCAGTAATACAGTAGTCAATAATAGTTCCATCCTCATTCTCATTTTTAAAAGCTTGAAAGCCCAATCTTATGCATGTCTACTCAGAAGTAAGCTCCATTGATTTCAAGCGTTTGCAAGTGAGCTCCATTGAATTCAAGCGTATAAGATTGCAGTCTTAGAGCCCAAACCTATGCATGTCTACTCAGGAGAAAGATCCTTTGATTTAAATGGGTCTTACTCCCAGGAAAGTCTACATAAAATTGCATTCTTAGAGCCTAATCCTATGTGTGTCTATTCAGTCCTATTATACTCAATGGGGCTTACTCCCAGGGATGTGTCTTTAGGATTGCAGCATTATGCGCACATGCAAGCAATACATAGGGTTGTTATCAGCTCTTATTTTGTCGTTTCCTACATTTTTCTTTCACGTCCTTCTTTTTGGGGGGTTTGTCCTCTTTAGTGGTTTTGACCTCTGGTCCCCCTGGGTAGGATCCCTGTCCAGCGGTGCGGCTTTTCCCACATCAATCACTGGCCCGAGCCGGAGTAGGGAAGTAGTAAAAGGTTTTGAACTTTAATCCGCTCAAGGTCTCCTGCCGTCGATGAAGCGCAGACTGGGGATGGGGGCGGTTAATGGGTTACTAGCAGTGGGAGAAGAAGCAGCCTGTCTGGTCGGCCGGGAAATGAGAGGGAAAAAAACCCACTACTACGAGGAGTAAGTGAAACACCCGCCATTCAAACGAGGGAAGAAGCTCTGCTGTCCCTGGTGTGCTGTGCATATCGATGGCGTTGCTACTCCGACTCTTTCAGCGGTCAAAGCACTCATCTTACTAGCACGCTTTCCTGAAATTAAGAGCACAATCCTAAGAATATCTACTCAGAAGTAAGTCCCACTGTGTTCAGTGGATCTTACTTCCAGGAAAAAAGTGTTTAGGATTGCAGCCTATGCCCCATTGACTATAATAGGACTTGCTTCTGAGTAGACATGCATAGGACTGGGCTCTCAGGCACAATCATACACACACTTTCCTGGAAGTAAGATTCATTGAAATCAATGGAGTTTACCTCTGAGTAGAGTCTACTCCATTGATTTCAAAGATATGTATAGATTGGGCTGTCAAGCATTTAAAAATGAATGTGAGTATAGAAACAGCTAAACAAATAAGAATTCTTTTTCTCTTTCAGCACAATCCTATGCATGTCTACTTAGAAGTAAGCCCCATTGTATTCAATGGGACTTGCTCCCAGGAATGTGTGTTTAGGATTGTGCTCTCTCTCTTTCTCTCTCTCTTTTGTGGATGTATATGTGTGTGTGAGAGAGATTTTTCAAGATGATCCAAGTTATATCCGTTGGTTGTTTCCTGTTGAAAATATTGCTGATTCACTAATTAATTTCAAAGGGATCTCTAGCTTAACTAAAATATCTCAATTCTTATATTTAGGATATGTTAAATTAAGGTATCAAAAGAAATGGGTTTTGTGTGTGTTGAATCTGGAAATTTTATGAATATCATTCGAAAAGGACACAAAATTTGGGCAACCAAGATTAAAAATAGAAAAAAATATAGACATAATAATTATATATATTTTTTTAAATACCAGAAATTATGTTTTAGGGTTCAGTTTTACACACTGAATAAAATAAGATAAATATAACATATATTCACTATCAAATGTTTATCAGCATAATAAACCACCTTGACAATTCTATCCAGATTAATACACAGATGAGATCATTTGGTGGATAGGTCTGTTTATCAGCCAACTATTTGTAGTGCGAGGAGGAATAGCATCTTTCAATTTGATGGATCCACCACCACTGTATCCCAAGACCCTGTTTCGATTTACAAATAAATATAGACCTTTTAAAAACTGAAAATTATTTGGGATGTTTTAAATATAATAAAATATATAAATTATATATTAGAAAATATATAAATTATTATTTATATAAACATAAATTATATGTTTAAATCAGGGTCTGATCAGCAGGGGAAGAAACTGCTGTGGTGTCTCAGTTAAACCATTTGCCTTTTTGCCAACCCCATTCCCTTACATATGCAGTGCTATTTTCCTGTTAAAAGTGCATTTCAAATTCCTACAAAGTCCTTCTTCCAGAAGGCTTTAAAAAATACACTGAATTTTGGTTTCTTGGGGTGTGAAATTTTGTAACAATAAAGACAAGAAAGTACAGCTGAGTGGCTGGCTGTGAAAGGTGAACTCCTGCTCTGGTTATGCAGAATTCCCTATGAAAGGTGCACAGTCATGCACCTTGTTTCATCAGGCCAACCAGTGGTTCTCCAAGTTTCACTTTCAACTCTTATTTTTGGTTTGGAGGCAAAATAATTTTAAGTAGGGGGTGGAAAAAACACAGGCATTGCAATTCTTAACAGGGAGAGATTTTAGTGGAAAGAGACTCAGGATGTAGTACTTGGGGAGTAAAAGTAAGCCCTTGAAGCTCCAAGTTCAAATCCCTCCCCAGCCATGAAGCTTCTTTGGTAACTATGGGCCAGTCACACTCTCTCAGCCTCACCTACCTCAAAGGGTTGTTGTGAGGACAGCAGGAGGGGAGAATCTAAAGCTTTGTAAGCTTTCTTGGGAATATGTGTTGGCATGGAAAAGGCAGAGTATAAATCCCATAACTAAGTAAATAAATAAATATTGCGACTGTGCCCTAAACAACCCTAGAACCCTGGCCACAAAAATGCAATATGGAAAGATATGACCTTCTAGATGGAAAGATGAGCACCTTCTAGGAAGTGATCAGAGCCCAGCTTGGACAAATCTCCAGGGAGAGACTGTTTTCTAGCTCAGGGACAGCCACTGCTTGAATCACCTCCTTTATCTCTCATAAACTGTTTTTTTAAAGCAATTTGATAGCAGTTTGATAGCATCTGCCCTCCAAGTTATTTTCTTGGACAGAGATCTTTCCCAGTCTTGTCCAGCCTTTCCTAAAGGGGAGAGCTTGCAAGCCAGCAAAAACTGGACTCTTCTATTGGTAAAGTTTCCAAAACAGGGTGACAAGATACAATAAAGGACAGAACTCCTCTATCTTTAACCCTTGTATGAAAGAGGGAATTTGGGCAGATGCAGCTCAACAAGGAAGGGGTTAAAAAGTTGCACTTGCCCACATTCCCAAAATTAAAGGTATAGGCACTCTGATCTCTCTGTCGATAAAAACTGATTTATTTTACTATTATTACTATTATCAATTTGTGCTTTACGTTGTTTCCTTTTCACATTTTAGTATACAGTATACAGTACTGTACTGTCCTTCTTTCAAGGAACTCATTTTGTAAGCTTTTAAGGAATGAGAGATTTGAACCTTGGTGTCTCATGATCAAGCCCAATGCTCTAACATGACGCCACACTCCAAGAATACTGCTGCCTGGTTTGCATGGGGTGAAGGATTTATTAAGTCGGACTATGAATAGGTCCAAATCAGTGGGATCGAGCTTGTGATCCAGTGGGATCCAGGTGTAAGAATAAACTATGATCTTATATGTTCATACTCTACAGTGCAGTCCTGTATGTGCTTTTGTGGGTGTAAGCCCCATGAAAAAAAACCATGTGGCTTAGGGCCTAATCCTATACATGTCAACAAAGAGGCAAGTTCCATTATAGTCAGTGAGGTTCATGTGAATAGGTTTGCAACCTTTGGAGTGGGCATGCATAGGATTGCACTGTGAATTATTATTGTATCAAAGCACTCGCACTTCTGTGGTCCACGCTTTCAAGAGGCAATAGGCAACACTAAGTAACAACTTGCATGAAATAGCCCTTTTAAGTATTGAAGAATTTAAGGCCAATCCTGTATACTTCCCTGGGAGTATAAATCCCACTGTAGGCTACCGGGTCTACTTCCAAGTAGACATTCAGAAGCTTCACCCACCCTGACTGAATTCTGCTAGTGGGCCAGTATGCCTGATTTCAGCCTCTTTAAACTTGCTTCTTTGGCGAGAATGCTTCCAGGAGAGGTCTTTAATCTGTGGAACTCCTTGCCACAGGATATGGTGATGGCATCTATGCTGGTTCCTTTAAGAGATTGGACAAATTTCTGGAGGGAAAGGCCATCAGGAGTTACAAACCATGATGGGTCTGTGCAACCTCCTGATTTTGGAAATAGGCTACCGCAGAATGCCAGATGCAGGTGTCTTGTGTGCACCTTGAGGCATCTGATGGGCCACTGTGAGATACAGGAGCCTGGACCTGATGGGCTTTGGCTTGATCCAGTGAAGCTCTTCTGATGTTCTGCCTCTGTTTGCTGTAGAATGCAATCTTATTCAGGATCTACTCAGAAGTAAGTAACACTTGTTTAAGGGGTGTTTGTGTAAGGGTCATAACTAGAAAAGTGGACAAACCCCCCCCCCCAAGGTAGGACACTCATGAAAAATGTAGGATATGACGAAATAAAGCTAAAAACACTCATATACAGGCACCCCCCCCCCCCCCCGTTACTGGACCATCCACATGTGAAAAAATAAAAAAAATGGAATTCAGTCTTTTTCAGCTGGCAAATGCAAAATGGGCACCAACAAAATATCATCCACAGAAGCCTAAATAAAGCATTTATTGACACATAGCCAAAATACATCATAATATACAGTAAAATGAACAAAAGCATGTATGGGTAATGAATAGCTTATGTATTTCAATGATGGTTATTTACCGAAGAAAGTCATAAGGAAATGCTAAAAACAGTTTGATCACCATGTCACATGCAAAACAACATCAGGGAAGACAATTTTAAACTTTAGAGCAGAAGAGAGACGTTGAAAGAGTGGAGCATGTGTTGAATGAATGAGTCCTGGGTATAATTGAAAGGGGTTGAAAGAGCGGAACCGTCAGAACATGAACCCTCAGAAAGTGGGGATGCTGCTTTCATGTGATTAATTTAATACCATGCCTGCAATCCTAAAGACAGTTTCCTGGGAGTAAGACCCATTGAACACAATGGGCTTACTTTTGAGTAGACATGGTCAGGATTGCTTATTATTGCTCTATATTGCTTATTATATATCATTTTACATAAAGGCTGCAATCCTAAAGAAGCTTTCCTGGGTGTAAGACTCATTGAACTCCTTACTTGGGTGTACTTACTTATGGGGCTTACTTTTGAGTAGACATGGTTAGGATTGTGCTCTATATTGCTTATTATTTAAAACCACTATATATAGTTTATGACATAAATTCTTGAATTATGAGAAAGTTTCATGCTGCCTGCTCATAAGAAAAAGGAGGACAATGGGGATTTTTTTTCCAGGACAGGAGGCTTTTAAAAAAGGATGTGTTCTGGAAAAAGGGGACATCTTTTTTTTCCTGTCCCAGGAAAATATGTATAGGATTCCAGCCTGGCTTGGGCCTGTGTCCCCCACTTCTACAGTGACAGACGGAAGAGAGGATCCCTGTTCAGCGCCTGCAAATAAACAGATCATATGCCTCATTAGGCGCTCAATGAAGCGGGGCCAGTATTAGTGTCCAGAGCTGATCCTATTCAGAGGAAGACCATGGCAGAAGGCCAGTATTTTTTGGGGGGGGGGATCCAGATGTGTCAAGGAGGAGAGGCTTGGGAAACAAGAGTGTAGCTCTTTCTTTCTTGCTTGCTTTCTTGCTTTTTTGCTTGCTTTTCCTTCCTTCCTTCCTTGACAAAAGAAAAGCTAAAAACCGTCATATACGTATATTACTAAGGCTGCAACCCTAAAGACACTCAACTGGGATTAAGACCCATTGAACACAATGAGGCTTACTTTTGAGAAGACATGTTTAGGATTGTGCTCTTAGTGTTATTAAATTTAAAACTATTACATATATACTTTATTACATATAAATTACTAGCGAAAATGCACCCGCGTTGTAGAATAAAATTCCCCCATATGCCTCCCTCCCCACTGTGCATCATCCCCCATGTTCATCCCCCCATTCGGGTCAAATACGCATGCGTGTCACTGTCACCCCCCATGGGCATTTGTCCCCCATGCGCATCATCCCCCCACACGAATCAACCCCCCATGCACAACACCCCTGCATGCGCAGTATCCTCTCCAGTGCAACCCCTCCCTCCGAACAACATCTCCCCAGTGCATCAGGCACCAAGCACCAAATTGCTTGATGTTGGTCAGTCCTCCATGTTAAGTACAGGACAAAAACACGTTGCAACCCTTTTCAGCCCCTTGAGGGTTAAATTTCTCCACATCAGTTATTGGTGGGAGTTCACGTGACAGAAGGAACTCCCCGAGTTTCATGCTTCTAGGTCCAGGGTTTGGGGCAGAGCATCCCTTAGTCAGGGATTCTTCAATGTAAAGTATAGGAAGGAAAACAGGTTGCACCCCATTTCACCCCCTTCCAGTTGGATTTCCCCAAAACTGGTTCTTAGTGCACTCCTCAGTCATGGAAGGAACAGCCTCCCCAAATTTCACGCTTCTAGGTCCAGCAGTTTTGGCTGGGTGTTGATGAGTCAGTCAGTGAGAGAGTGACTTTACAGTTTTATATACCGGGCGCTGTTGGTGGCGCAAGCGGTTAAGACACTGTACCTGTTAACCAGCAGACCAGGGTTCGAGACCCGAGTCGGCCCCACAAGACAGAGTGAGCTCCTGTCCTTAGCCCAGCTCTGTGACGCCAGCTGGATCCAATCGTATTGGCTCTGCCTTTCTATTTGACTAATTCAGTGGTGTGGAGAGGGGGGATTTGCTGCTTGGGTAACAGCCTATCCTCCACAACAATCCAACCCAGGCTTTCGTGCTTTGCATACAGCGTATGCAGCGCATGATACCATAGTCTCTCAAGACTGACGGAGGCCTGCTTTTATACTGGTATATAGATTGATTATACAATGCCTTATACAAATATACAATGTGTGGGCTGTGGGTGGCGCAAGTGGTTAAGACGCTGTGCCAGCAGGCCAGGGTTTGAGACCCGGGTTGGCCCCACAAGACAGGGTGAGCTCCTGTCCTTAGCCCAGCTCGGCTCTGCCTTTCCATTGGACTAATTCAGTGGTGAGGAGAGGGGGGATTTGCTGCTTGGGTAACAGCCTATCCTCCATAAAAATCCAGCCCAGGCTTTCATGCTTCATATGCAGTGTATGCAGCGCATGATACCATAGTCTTTCAAGACTGACGGAGGCCTGCTATACAATGCCTGCTCACAAGGAAAAGGAACATAACAAAATTATTATGATTTTTAATTATAATATAAAATAATTTTGCAAGACACAAGGCTGAAAAAAGAGGATATGTCCTGGAAAATTAGGGCATATGGCCACCCTGGTCTGACTTTGGAAGCCGTCAGAGTCCAGCTCCAGCTGAAGTCAATGGCAATTCTCTGGAGTCGGGTTTTCAGCAGTGTGACCAGACTTAGTAGACTCTTAAGAACTTTTTTCATAACATAAGAAGAGCTTCCACTGGATCAGGCCATAGGCCCATCTAGGGCCTTAGGCCCTAGGCCTCAGGGAGCACATAAGACACCTGCATCCCCTGCATCTGGCATTTTCAGGTTGTCCACATCTATGAACACACACTCCTCATGACTTGTAACCCATGATGGCCCTTTCCTCTAGGAATTTGTCAAATTTCTTCTTAAAGGCATTAAGGCTAGATGTCATCACCACATGCTGTGGCAGGGAGTTCCACAGACCATCTACACATCAGGTAAATAAATCTTTCCTTTTGTCTATCCTAACACTCTTGGCATTCAATTTAAGTGGATGTCCCCTCGATTTCCTCTATATCCTTTTTGCGATGTGGCGACCAGAAATGGATACAGTACTCCAAATGTGGCCTCACCATTGATTTGCACAATGGCATAATAATTGTTGCCGTTTTAGCCTCAATTCTTTTTCAAAGGACCCCAAACAAGGAATTTGCCTTTTTCACTGCTGCCACACACTGGGTTGACACCTTCATCAAGCTGTCCTCTAGCACCCCTAGATCTTTCTCCTGCTCTGTCACAGAGAGCTCAGAGTCCATTAACCTATATGTAAAGTGAGGATTTTTTGCTCCAATGCACATAACTTTACATTTACTTACATTAAAACACATCTGCCATATTGTTGCCCACTCTTCCAGTATGGAGATCTCTCTGGAGCTCTTCACAGTCTCTTCTGGTCTTCACTACTTGGAATAGTTTGGTGTTGTCTGCAAACTTGGCTACCTTGCAGCTCAACCCTGTCTCTAGGTCATTTATGAACAGGTTGAAAAGCACCGGTCTCAGGACAGACCCCCCCGATGTACCCCATTTTTCACTTCTCTCCATTGGGAAAATTGCCCATTGACACCCATCCTCTGTGTCCTGCCCCTCATGTTCCCAGTCCATGAATGTTCTTAGCAGACCCCTGCTAACTGGACAAGAGGCAGCGCAGTTCCTCTTTTATTTAGCAGGGGAAGAGTAACTGGCCAGAAATGTCTTTTACACTGTTCTTTTATAGTGTTCTGCTGGTGTTCTTTTGTATCTTTTTAGATTGTGAGCCCTTTTGGGAGAGGGAGCCATTAGCTATTACTTATTTCATTTTCTCTGTAAATCACTTTGTGAACTTTTCAATGAAAAGTGGTATATAAATACTGCTGATTTATCAATTCCTCCAGGATATATTCTCTTTTTAAATCTCATGTCCTGAACTTAAATGTCCTCTTTCCTCTGTGAGCGGGTCCCTGCAGGCAATGCATAACCCATCTTGGAATTAATAAATTATGAGCATAATTCTAACCGTATCAACTCTAATGTTAAGGCCCATTGTGTTCAGTAGGCCTTACTCCCAAGAAAGAGTATTTAGGATTGCAGCATTAATGTAAGAAAATAATATGCAATATAGTTTTAAATTAATAGTCTACATGAAATTAGTAGATGAGGAGTTTTAACATCGTGTCATGTCCTACGTTGTTCTCAGACGTCTTATATTTTTGGGTGCCTTGTCCTCTGTTGGGGTGCTCATCTTGGGTTTGAGAGATCTGCTCACCGTGGGACTGAGAGCTTGATGCAGCATCAGCACAGTTTCCATTGCATTCACTCCACACCAGGCAGGATGATCATGTTATGGATAAGGTTATGACATCTGGTCACCCTAACACCGGGCCATTCCTGTGATTTGCATCCTCCCAGAAACAAATGCACCTGGGAAGACATTCCTGTTTAAAAAAGAAAGAGCAAAGCTTTGTTAGAATAGTTCAAATTATTTCTGTACAAGGTGAAGGAAAGATGAGAAGGAGCTGAAGATGAACAATGATCTGGACACCCTTCTTTGTCAAAAAAGTAGAGAATGTGAGGTCTGTTCTCAATTGTGATCATTGTTCATTTTCTTGTCCTTCCTTGTAGGCCTTGTGCCATCTGTACCAGGGTGACCAAATAGAGGACAAAGTGCCTTTACCTTTAACCATTAAGTAGAAGAGCGAATTGAAGCAGGTTTAGCTCATCGGCTTAAAAAGCCGCACCTGCCAAAATTCCCTCTTCTATGCAATGGAGAGGCACTCTGTCCTCTATTCTGTATGGTCACTCTGATTAGTAGGTAAACTTGTGCAGATGTTAGTGAGGTTCTCCATAAACTTTCCTCACCATTTCAAAGTTTCTGATGCACTTTTACATAATTTCACACAAAATTTTATCCTGTACCGCTGTTCCAAACTCACTTAAATTTTTCTTAATACAAGGCACTTAAGCAGGGTTTCACATAAAAGGATGTAATCAACTCCGACAGGGATGGGATGCAACAGATCAGTGTTATATAGCTGGGACCCCACCCCAAGTGATCTTGGCCAGCTTCTCCCTTTGCAGAGCCCTTGTAAAACATAGGAACATCTTTCTCTTTATTTTTTGGACATACCTCGTATATTGCTTTCACGTGGTTAATTTAAATAACATATCACTTATTCAATTTAAAACTATTACATACAATTTATTAATCATCAGAAGGCTACTTGCTGCAAGGAAGGGAGGAAAATGAAGTTTTTTCCCCCAGGACACAAGCTTAAAAAGAGAACATGTCCCAGAAAAAAATGGACATATGGTTACCCTGTATAAAACCCAATGCTTTGGGATGATTATGTAAAGGTGTGTTCAACTCTTAATGATTCTCAGAAAACTTGAAGAAATCCAAAGCAGAAGGGCTACTAGAAATGTAACCAAATTTTGCTTCCGTAATGATCAAGGCAGTTTTTTTTAAAGCACAGATTTATTAGGGAAAGTTGAATGTTTTGATAACTTTGAAGCCCATTAAAGAAAGCATATAAAGGGTGATCTGGTTAATTAAAAAAAGAAGCTGCATGAATAATGGCACAAGCAATGGAAAGTTAAAATTAGAAGTCCCATTATTGGTGTCTCTTGAAATTAAATGTGTATGGATCAGATGGGAGGTGGCCATTTATCTTGTTTCAGGGTCAACCCCCTTTAAAAAGAACATTTTCTATCATGCCATAATACGGGGAATGTTAGGTACCAGGAAGGGCAAGGAATGTCTGGATTCATTGCTGGCACTTGCTGTGCTACTGGTGGACTCAAAGGAAGAATAATCAAGTGTTGACTTAGTTCATTTCTTCAGTGTACACAGAGAAAAATTTTGGGTAGATATATTTTCACTGGTACAGAAAACAGCCAAAACGGAAGTGCTTTTTACAATTCAGCTTCAGGTCAGTAGATTCAATCAGTCTTGCTCATTATTATTCATCATTGGCATCCTTCAGTCTCGAAAGACTATGGTATCGTGCTCTGATTGGAGGTCCTGAAACAGCATCTAGTGTGGCTAAAAAGGCCAATTTGAGAGTGGCAATCCCTTCCACACTGAGGACAAATAAATTCCGTCCCCTGCCCAGGCCCCAGGTTTCGCTGCTTTCGGGTCTGTCTCTTTGCTTTAGCCTGCCGAACAAGTGTCTCTTCCAGTTGGAGAAGGCCATGCTGGGTCTTTTGCCTCCACGCTGAACAATTGGAGGTCAAGATTTTCCAGCTGTTGATGTCCATTCCCAAGGCCTTTAGATCCCTCCTGCAGATGTCTTTGTATCGCAGCTGTGGTCTCCCTCTAGGGCGCTTTCCCTGCACTAGTTCTCCATATAGGAGATCTTTTGGAATCCGACCATCAGCCATTCTTATGACATGCCCGAGCCAGCGTAGACGCCGCTGTTTCAGAAGTGTGAACATGCTAGAACATGCAAGACTGCGTCGTTTGAAACTTTGTCATGCCAGGTGATGCCAAGAATACGTCGGAGACAGCACATATGGAAGGTGTTCAGTTTTCTCTCCTGCCATGCATAAAGGGTCCAAGACTTGCTGCAGTACAAGAGTGTGCTCAGGACACAAGCTCTCTAGACCTGGATCTTTGTATGTTCCGTCAGCTTCTTATTAAGCCATACTCTATTTGTAAGCTTGGAGAACGCGGTAGCCGCTTTACCAATACATTTATTCAGCTCAGTATCTAAGGATAGTGTCAGAGATAGTTGAGCCAAGGTACACAAAGTCATGGACAACCTCCAGTTCATGTTCAGAGATTGTGATATAGGGAGATTAAAATTAATAAATGCAGTATAAAAATAATACTTATATACCACCCTTCAACAACAACAAAAAATTCACAAGGTGGTATAGACAGCACAATAATTCAATAAATGGTTTCATCAAATACATTCATATTTGACTTGTGACATTTTGGAGGCATGGAATCCACTCAGAACATTCTAAGACACATACTTCCACACATACTAAGACAAAGAAAATCCAAGTGGCACCCATCCTGGGTGGTAGTCAAAAGAAAATAATGAAACTTGTAATTGACATTTAGTTGCCCTTGGATCTCCATAGAAGGCTGCCTGAGTTCTTACCTCACCCTGAGTAACCACAGGATCACTCTGTAGTGATCCAGCTGATTTGTTAAATCATCCTGGAAAACATTCTGAATCTTTAAGAACAAGGGCTCCAAACAACTACTGTTAGGCATAACTGTTAGGTAAGATAATTTGAGTTAATAATGATTTAAATAGTAAAATGATAGAAATGGATTAATTAGATGTATGTAAAGTAGAATAATGGAGTGGAATAATAGGTGTTGTGCTTTGGAGAACCTTATGGGCAAAATCCATAGCAGTTATGGGTCCATGCAGTTATGTCACCCTCTAGTGTTACGGAAAGTCATCCTAACTGTTCCGGAGCAAGGGGCTTATTTTCACTTTAGGATATAGGTCAAAGTGTATTCCTGTGTATACCCATCCTTATTGTTGTATCTTTCATACGCTTTCCCGTATCTGAAATAAATAAATATTATTTTTTTAAAAAAAAATGAATGGTGAATAAAGTGTTTCTTATGCTTCCTTATCCAAACCTCCATCCCTGTGCATATTTTATTGATAGCAACTATCCTAGGGAGAGGGTGTATCTTATGATAGGAAAGGGATGCTTTTGATGAATATTTTGCTTTTCCCTCTTCTGTCCAACAGATATGTCATGGTATCTCACATTTGACCATATTTAATAGATGGCAATCAATTATATTTAGTATTTGGCCATATTTCATAGTTGTGTATAATATTTGTTTTCAATTGTTTTTGACAGTTGGCATATGACTGTATTTAATATCTGACAGGTGGCCACTTATGTGATTTCATGTTTGATACCAATTGATCAAGAGACATCAACAAATCAAAAACACTCCAATCTGGAGGTAGAAATTTCACGGTGTGAATCAGTTTGTGTAAAACCTGTATGTGGGTCAAGAAACAACACTTAGAACTGGTTATGAAACAACAGAGTGGTTTAAAATGGGGAAAGGAGTATGACAAGGCTATATTTTGTCACCTTGTTTAATTTATATGAATATGTTATGCAAAAGTCTGAGCTGGATGAATCATAAGTTGGAATTAAGTTTGCAGGGAGAAATATCAATAACCTCAGGTATGCACATAGTATCTCTCTAATGCAGAAAGTGAGAAAGAAGTTACTAAGGAACCTCTTGATGAGGGTGAAAGAGAAATCATATAGAATCATAGAGTTGGAAGGGACCTAGTAGGTCATCTAGTCCAACCCCCTGCCAGTAGCAGGAAATCCTCCTAGAGCATCTCCAACAGGTGCTCTTTGAGCCTCTGCTTGAAGATCCCCAGTGAGGGAGAGTCCTCCACCTCCCTTGGCAATTTGTTCCACTGCCAAACCGCCCTCACCATCAGGAATTTTTTCCAGATATCCAACTGGAATCTCCTTTCTTGCAGTTTGTACCCATTGGTTCTTGTTCTGCCTTCAGAGGCAGCTAAGAACAAATGAGCCCCTTACTCCATATGACAGCCCTTCAGGTACCTGAAGAAGACAATCATGTCTCCTCTCAGCCTCCTCCAGGCTGAACATCCCAAGTTCCCCCAACCTTTCCAGGGGCTTCCCTTCCATCCCACTGATCATTCTTGTTGCTCCCCTCTGGACCTGCTCCAGTTTGGCTGCATCTTTCTTAAAGTGAGGTGCCCAGAACTGAACACAGTACTCAAGGTGAGGTCTGACCAATGCTGAATAAAGAGGAACTAGAACTTCTTGCGACTTGGAAGCTCCAGTCCTCTTAATGCAGCCTAAAATGGCATTTGCCTTCTTTGCAGACGCATCACACTGCTGACTCATGTTCAGCTTGTGATCCATGGCGACTCCAAGGTCCGGGTCACATGTGCTGCCAAGCCAAGTATCCCCCATTTTATACCTGTGTGTTTGGTTTTTGTTGCCTAAGTGCAGAACCTTGCACTTCTCTTTGTTGAAATTCATTCTATTTGTTACAGTCCAGTATTCCAGTTTGTCCATATTCTCCTGGAGTTTTTCCTGTCTTCTGTTGTGTTTGCTACTCCTCCCAGCTTGGTGTCATCCACAAATTTGATCAGGCTCCCCCGTATCCCTTCCTCCAAGTCACTGATGAAAATGTTAAAGAGAACTGGTCCCAAGACAGAGCCTTGGGGCACCCCACTTGAAACCAACCTCCAGGTTTGACACAGAACCATTTACTAAAACCCTTTGAGTGCAGCCGTTGAACCAGTTGTGGATCCACCTAATGATTGCCTAATCTAGTCCATATTTTTCCAACTTCCCAATTAAGGTGTCATGTGGGACCCTGTCAAAGCTTTGCTGAAGTCAAGATAAATGACATCCACAGCATTGCCACTGTCCAGTAAGCTCGTAACCTGATAAAAAATGGAGATCAGATTTGTCTGGCAAGATTTATTTATATTTATATTTAAGAGGAAAGTGCAAAGTGTGGCTTGAAACTTAACATTAAAAAATGAAGATCATGGCATCTGGGCCTATCATTTCATGACAATTAGGAGTCTAGGAAGCCTCCTCTGAGCAAGTGTACAAGTAAGGGAACAAGTATTTCCTTGTTCCCTGATATAGCTTTTGGGGTTCAGGGAGTTTACTTGAACTTTTAGTACTTAAATATATGTTACAGGACAGGACTACATGGACCTGTGCTGCAACATCAAGTCCAGGAAGGAGGTTAGGTTTCAGATGCTTCTGCAGCTGAACCCACCCCTTCGTGGACCCATTCCATCCATTCCCTGCCCCATTTCATTCTCCTGCTACTCCTCCCATTGTCCCTGTCATCCCCCCTGGATTAGTAGGCAGCTCCAATCTGCTGGCATAGGGTACAATCCTAACCCCCATTTAGATCAGATGACAGGCAGCAATTGCTGAAATTCCCTCTTATATACAATGGTTAAAAGTCCATGATAACCTAAAGTGGCCCAGCTTGCCCACCTCTATTTTAGATGTGTATGTGATCTTCCAAGACACTAGGGGTGCAATCCAGAGTAACTACAGGGAGTCCTTGCTCTGGTGTAAGAACAACTTACTCTGGATTGCAATATGATTTTCCCATAGGTTTTCACTAGGTGGTACAGTAACTATGGGTGCACGTAATGTCTCTTACGTGCTCCCGTAGTTACTCTGGATTGTAGGGTAGTTGATATTTTTAGGTTACAATAACCTACATACTGGTTGACAAGTGAATCTTTTTTATAAATTGTGGTGTGCATGTGTGCTTTCGAACATAAATACACTTTTATGAATTTGTGTCATCTTAATTTGTGTCATATCGAATTTGTGTCGTATATCCTAAATTGTTCTTCTGCTCACATAAAAGAAATGTGTGCAAGCTGAAATACCGGTAATTGCACAAGGCTCTTCTGCACAGCAATCTGAATGGAATTCTGATTTGGCTTTGTTGTGGCGCAAAAAACCACACCACAAATTGTTGTGCAACTTCTTTTGTGTGTATTTGTGCAGCTGCAGGGGAAAATGACACCTCCGTTTTGTGTACACTGCTCAGGATATAAGCCACTGTGTGCAGTGATCAAAGTGGATCGCATGTTTATCCGTAATGTCCACATAACATTTTCCTGGTACCCTGTACCTGCCTGTTCCTGCCCACTTTCACCACTGGATGTCTGTTCTCTATTTAGTGAAGGGCAGTAAAATTTAATCTGCCAGGCAGCTCATAAAATTTGTAATAATAGGGGAATCAAGCTGGAGGGCCCTGTTCGGGCTGTGTGGGGCAAGCTGCCATCCTCAAAGCTTCTTTTGTTCAGCCTTCCCACTGTTCAGCTGCAGGTTCTGATAAAAGCTCATTAGCCCGATAGGTGCTTCCAAGACTTTATCGTAGTTTGAGACAGCTGGTGGTAATTAAATACACCTTAGGCTAATAAAGGAGGTTTAATTTCACCAACGGAATTGATTCTGATTGTGAAAATGAACACTGATAACATATCAAGCAGGTTAATAACATCAGCCAGGCAATAAAATCATTACTGAAAGGGAAGTCAATGGGCTCAACATGTCAAGTTTATGTCTCTTCAAAGAGTCTGCTAGATCTCTACTACAGAATCAAATGCCACTGGTGGAAAAGAAATATTATGACAGAATTTTTTACTGGGTATATGTATGCGTCCAGAACAGCAATTTAGGAGAAGTGTATTAGACTGAGCCTACATGGCAGGAGGAGTTTACCTCTTGAAATTCAAATTCCTCTTTGATTGTTTTGTTTTTCTGCAGATATGTATAATCAGTGGTGATATGTATAACCAGAGGTGTCCATTCAAAGTGACACTTATGTTTCCTGCCATTACTCTGAACTGGCATTATGTTGTCATCCATCAAGTAGCAACATTTGATTGGCTATGCGAGGACATCATGATCTCATTATCATGGTTATCGAGACTTCTGACTGACTTGCATCATGTTATTTAGAAAAATTAAATGAGAATGAAGGAGTTACCAATTAGGCAGCAAAATAGGCCTTGAATGAGGTTGAAAAAAGGTGTGGACAGGTGAATGCATCTGTGCTTTCACACTACTAAATGTACTACTATTAGGCTGCAGCTTAAGGCACAAGAACAGGACTAGTAAAGAGCACTAGAACTATTCTCACTGTATTTTCACTTGTTATTAATTATTAAGGTAACTTTCCACACAGAAAAGTAAACAGTAAACTACACAGGTAACTGGTTGTGTATGTGGTTTTTCCTTATAACTCTGGTCTATGAACACCAAAGGAATCTTCCATGAGCAGCAATTATTACTACTGACAATTTACCTGAATTATTAAGAATTATTATTATTTAATATTATATTATGATACAATAATAATTATTTATTATTTAGAGTTAATTTATAATTAATTATATCCTAAATTGTCCTCCTACTCACATAAAAGGAATGTGTGCAAACGGAAATAATAGCCCCCCTTACATAGGAGTGAGCCCCACTGATTATAATTGGGCTTACTTTAGAGTAGACATGCATAGGCTGGTTTCTCAGGAGAGGCTGAGCAGGTGCTGGCAGAGTGCCAAAACTGGCCACATCCCAGCTGGGACTAGTTCTCGCTTGTATATCAAGTTAAAATGAATTAGAAATGTTTGCTTGTCTTGCAATCCAATCTTGTTTTGCAAACTGCAATCCAAGTTACTCTTAATCCAAAGTTTTATTGTATACTAGCAAAAACTGTACCCGCATTGTGGGAGTGATATTTCCCCATATGCCATCCCCCCACGGTGCATCAACACCGCATGCACAACTTCCCCCAATGCGCAGTTTCCCCCATGCGCAACTTTCCCCCATGCGCAGAATCCTTGCCAGTGCAACCTCTTCCTCTGAACAGCACCCCCCCCCCCAGTGCACCAGGCACCGAGGACCAAATTGACTGGATGTTGTTCAGTCTCCCATGTTAAGTATAGGACAGAAACACGTTGCCCCCTTTTCAGCCCCTTAAGGGTTAAATTTCTCCAGATGGTTCTTGGTGGGAGTTCAGGTGACAGAAGGAACTCCCAGAATTCCATGCTTCAGGCCCAGCAGTTTGGGCGGA
The DNA here is from genome assembly GCA_030015325.1 of Cryptoblepharus egeriae. Lineage (NCBI taxonomy): Eukaryota > Metazoa > Chordata > Lepidosauria > Squamata > Scincidae > Cryptoblepharus > Cryptoblepharus egeriae. The sequence continues at coordinate 59,541,828 of JAREYC010000001.1, read as the reverse complement.
ATATTGCTGAGTCAGCAATTCTCCAATGCAAAGTATAGGGAGGAAAACGCGCTGCGCCCCTTTTCACCCCCTTCCGACTGGAATTTCCGAAAACCAGTTCTTAGTGCACCCCTCTGTCATGGAACACCCACCTCAAATTTCATGCTTCTAGGCCCAGCGGTTTTGGCAGGGCGGTGATGAGTCAGTCAGTCAGTCAGTCAGTCAGTCAGTGATTTTTCTCTTTTATATATATATATATATATATATATATATATATATATATATATATATATATATATATATATATATATATATATATATATATATATATATATATATATATAGATGTAGGTGGTACATCATCATAAAGGAAAAGAGTAATAGAGGTATGCCCTTTTCAGTAATTACAAAGAAAAAGGGAGGGTTTAGAATTCAATGGATTTCTGACCGCAACAAGAAGAGTCATGATTTGCTCTTCTAAATACTGTACTTTACAATATATCTACCAAAAATTTTCTATGCCTGTTTAAATTACAACCCATGGCATTTATAAAACTCTGTAAAATGCCATATGTCTTAATTTTGCTTTATGAATATCATCATCACAATTTTGCAACAAAAATATTCACAAGGTGGTTTAAAAAGAAAATCAATTAACTAGAAAATGCTTCCAGTATAAAATAGTTAGTGTCAAACATTCACATCTCATTCATGTACAACTGGATGTTTCTCTGCAGACAAATATGCTTGTTCAGTCTAGCTCTGAGCAGCAGTATACTGACATCTTGGTTTCTTTACAGCACTAAGAAAGCAATGGAAAGTCTTATTAAAACAAGTTGTATTCTCACATCTTCTTTTTCGGCACAATCTGTGCTAAAGATAGCATTGCAACCTTTACTGCCCATGTCTTTGGACCAAGTGCACCCATCACAATTCTTTCTTTCCTTCCAGCCACCGCACAGTCTGGCCTGATGGGCAAATGCCGTCGACCACGGACCGCCTTTACCAGCCAACAGCTTCTGGAGCTGGAGAACCAGTTCAAGATCAACAAGTACTTATCCCGGCCCAAGCGCTTTGAAGTGGCCACGTCTTTGATGCTAACTGAAACACAGGTAAAGCTGTCAAGCCCAGTGCTAGAGACTGCATGACTTAGAATAGTTAAGGGTAGGAGCTGCAGTGGGCATTGTAGGCCACCCTGTTTCCCTCTATAAATACATATCAAAACCACAGATTACAAGGCTTGCCCAAGGGGCAGATAGAGGGGTCTTTCTGGGGGCCACACAGAGGCTTGCTGTGGGCCACATCTGGCCCCTGGGATGGTGTTTGGGGACCCCTGAAGTAGAGGCTTGACAAGCACTTGTTGGAGATGCTGTAGGAGGATTTCCTGCTACAGGCAGAGGGTTGGATTAGATGACTTATTAGGTTTCTTCCAACTCTATGAGAAAGCACCCTGCAAGAAATAATGACTCACAAAGATCTTAAGTATTTTGACGATAGATACGGTTTGAAATTCTCAAGTGTTGTTGGCTTATGAAGAAATCTCTTCATGTCACCATCTTCCTGTCCATCTCTTGCAGGTGAAAATCTGGTTTCAGAACCGTAGGATGAAATGGAAACGTAGCCGGAAGGCCAAGGAGCAGGTGGGGCAAACTGAGATGGAGAAGCCGAGGGGGACAAACAAGGCCTCAGAGAAACTTCTTCCTGGAGAAGAGCAAAGGCAGGAGGAAGAAGAAGAGGAAAGTGGTGGAGATGAATTTAACAGGCATAGTGCCAGCACTCAGTTCCTGCATCACCATGCTGATAACGTCCGCTATGACCCAGATTCCTCGTGCTCAGAGGAGGAAGTGCAGAGCTCTATTCACAGGGAGATAAGCATGCTCTTATGAGTGGACCATCATCCCCAAAAAGACGGCAGTGGGAACATCCTGGAACCAGGATTGGCACGCTGAAAATGGCTTTGTGCTCTCCTCCTGCTAATAGACTAAAAAGACTGTGCCTGGGCTGGTGCCCAGGTGAGACTGTACAACTTAATTTATGTGTGTTTGAAATATATTTATCTTGTAATTGTTCTGTTAGCGTGTTGTGGGGATCCCCATGTTGGTGTTCTCCCCACCTTTGTATAAAAAAATTTTACTTCAACATACTGGGAACATGTGATTTGCTTTTCTGATAGTCAAACCACTCTGTTTTTAAATAATTGCCAGAATCTTCCAGAAATGTCATTAGCAACCTTTTACCCTATGTATCAGTGGCAAATTCCGTCTCTGTTCCTGTACCGCTTATGGGAGAAGGGCAGATAGGCAGTTCTAGAATTCATTCTTACTTGAGGACAGAGTGAAATCTACACTCTTCTGTGCAGATCCTATGCTACTGGAGGTAGACAGAAAGAGAAGATGTGTACTAGCAGGTGGTGTATCGCTGGTCCAGAGACTAAATGGCAATACCGCAGATCTAGGCTGAATTCACAACCATTATTATGAAATCAGTGCGGTACAATATACTCTCAATGAGTGTGTTGCAATGTGGCACTTACTTGCTACTGTTGCTGTTCTGGCAGAAGTTAGACCTGCTATTATGATATAAAATGGAAATGGTCATAAAGCTGGGAAAAAGATAGATAGGAATTTACTGGACCACTCTAGCACCTGCTGTTTGCAGGAAGTGCTGCAACTAAGTGGATGTTGGTCTGATGTAGCAAAGCAGGTGTTCTTAAGTAAGAGAGTATCCTTTGGATCACTTAACCTACATTATTTATGTCTTAACATTTAACAACCCTGAGTATACGCTCTTGATTTTGAAACACATCAATTGTGAAGGAAAGGGAGGTCTAGAAAAAAGAACAGACCATGCATGACTCGGGTCATCAATACCAATGACTCGGTATTGATGGCGTATACTAGCTGATGATCAGTATTGATGGCGTATACTAGCTGATGATCTCTGCTATTTTCAAACATTCAACAAAAATTCAGCATTTAGAACTTCAGGAGAAGATATTCTCTAACAGCTTTAGTGCTTTCTCAAAAAGGTAAAACTGCTGATACATTATACAGCGAAGAACCCTATTCCAAACGGATTTGATTGCAATGGAAAGCTATGTAGCTTCAACTACTTCAAATCTGTTCCTCAGTGGAAAATATTTTTAGTCAACACAGATTTTTAGTAGCAGCCCATGTCAAATCCTCACTCACTAAATCATAAAGTACAATTCACCATGTCTTGACACTCTTGGGCTATGCATTTCTCAATGGGCAAAATCCAGAGTAACGATGGGGAGTCCTTGCTCCGGTGTAAGAACAACTTACTCTGGATTGCAATATGAATTTCCCATAGGTTTTCACTAGGTGGTGCAGAAACTATGGGTGCATGTAACGTCTCTTATGTGCTCCCATAGTTACTCTGGATTTGGGGGAAAGTCTGCCTGCAGTAGTCAGTGATGTGGAGCTTGGTCAGTGTCAGTACATGATATGAGATCATGGGCTAAGTTCTAATAAACCTTAGAACAATTCCCCACCTAAGTCGTGCCTTCAAATTCCTAGAGGCATGATTCATCCATGCCATGATTATTATGAGCTAGTTAGTGTCAGTGGGATTTAGTGGGATTTCAGTGGGTTGTGGAGAGGGGGGATTTGCTGCTTGGGTAACAGTCTATCCATATTAATCTACCCTGGCCATCATGCTCTGGAGAGGACACTCAGAGCATGATACCATAGTCTTTCAAGACTGAAGGATGCCAATGATGAGTTATAGCACAATCCTAACCATGTCTACTCAGAAGTAAGCCCCATTGTGTTCATTGTGTCTTACTCCCAGGAAAGTGTCTTTAGGATTGCAGTCCTGCTCCTCAGAGATACCAGCCACAGGTTCCATGGAGCAACAGTGACACACACAGACTAAAATGGCAAACTACAGCTTCATTCTGCCCAAACCTGTACCAAAGTTCTATCAACAACTGGATCAAAGTAATACCAAGAATTAAATAAAAGCAGTACTGGAAGTTTCCGCTCATTCATTGTTCTGAGCACTTACTGCCTGATCATAGGCTGATCAGGGTTAGTCAGTGAAGCATCCAAGATTGTGAATGACACCAAAATATTCTGAGTGGTGAAGACCCAGAAAAGACTGTGAAGAGCTCCAGAAAGTGCTCTCAATACTGGAAAAGTGGGCAACAAAATGGTAGATACATTTCAACATAAGTAAATGTAAAGTTATGCACATTGGGGGGGGGGAAGAATCCTAATTTTACATATAGATTAATGGGCTCTAGCCTGTAACAGAGCAGCAGAGAGATCTAAGGGTGCTAGTGGATATCCTGATGAATGAGCCAACCAGTGTGTGGTAGCAATGAAGAAGGCTAATTCCATACTTGGGTTCATTAGAAAAGGCATTGAGGTACTAACACATATTCACAACAACCCTCTTAGGCTAAGAGATTATGAGCACAATCCTAACCATCTCTACTCAAAAGTAAGCCCCATTGTGTTCAATGGGACTTTCTCCCAGGAAAGTGTCTTTAGGATTGCGGCCATATGAGGGCCATATTACCCAGTATACTTTTAGTTCTAGTCCCTCCATCCTAGGCTCAAACTCTACCATCTATTGGCTCTTAGGAAGAAAAAAGTACATCATATTACTCCACCAGCATCAGATAAACCCTTTGATTCCTAAATTAGCATGAGTGAGTTTCTACTTGCCCTTTGTGACAAACTGCATATTTCTAGAATCATGCTTACACCAGATAGAAAGTCAGAGAGCAAATAAACGCTTCTTCGTGAATATTGCCACTGGATTCAGATGGAAGAATCAAGACCAGATATGCCCTTAGGACTAACCTTCTGACCTGCCATCAGAGCTCCAGAGTAATAAAGGTCACATGTTAAATGGAAGCACATGGGAAAGGTGCCATGAGACAAAGAAAAAGATGCAAGAAGTGTGCATATCAAGATGTCACAGGTTGAAACATTCCCCTTGATGGGCTGTGACAGGTTTAATTTCCAGAGTACACCCATTAAAGTGATGGATAGCAGCATTCAGCTCATGCTGAGCCTGTTTGTTGCTCCCTGCTGCTGCCCAAAGTGTGTTATTTAGTGACTCTTATTTATGAGATTATTTTTTGTGGTATCTGGGCACATGTCCAATTTTGGGAGAAGGTGGTACTGTATGGAGAGGGGAAAAGATTGATTTACAATCATTTAGCTGCATGACTCAGAACGTAAACGGACATACCCCATTAACAACACATTTTTAACCCTTCTCTACATGCCACAAAACCAGTGAGGTCTGACAACATCAAGGACACCTGCAAGGATGTTTCTAGAGCCTAGAACTTAAGCCTCACTTTCTAGGACATTTAACTTGGGGAAATGGGCTGTGGGTGGTGCAAGTGGCTAAGACACTGTGCCTGTTAACCAGCAGGCCAGGGTTCGAGACCCAGGTCGGCCCCACAAGACAGGGTGAGCTCCTGTCCTTAGCCCAGCTCTGCGATGCCAGTTGGATCCAATCGTATTGGCTCTGCCTTTCCATTGGCCTAATTCAGTGGTGTGGAGAGGGGGGATTTGCTGCTTGGGTAACAGCCTATCCTCCATAACAATCTAACCCAGGCTTTTGTGCTTCGAATGCAGCGTATGCAGTGCCGAGCACGATACCATAGTCTTCCAAGACTGATGGAGGCCTGCTTTTTAACTTGGGGATATGGACAAAGTAGTGGGCAGATAGATAGTCTTTTCTGGAAGAGATGTGAAACCCTTGGGCTACATTAGAAATCCATTCAGCATATTACTACTTTTCCAAGGGTTTATCAGAGAGAGAGAGAGAAGATGTTGTATACTGTACACCCTTAATGTACATACTGTGCATCCTTATGCAAGGGGATGAGGGTTGCATTGCTTCTCTATGCTCACTTGCCATTATGTTTTTGCCCCAAGTTAATGTACTATATCAACTCACTGAAAGCTCTAGTAGACCCTTGAACAGGCAGGGTGACCATAACCCATAACCAAAAAAAGAGGACAAGGGCACCCACAAAATGTAGGACACCCAGGAAAAATGTAGGACATGACAAAATATAAAGCTAAAACCACTCATATATATTGCTTTCATGTAATTAATTTTAACACTATATTATTAAATTTTAAATGATTACATATACGGTCATTTATTAAGTATTGGAAGATACAACACTGCCTGCTTAGAAGAGGAGGACATTGATGTTTTCCAGGACACAAGGCTAACATCCAGGATATGTCCTGGAAAAAGAGGACCCTGTTGAATAGGGTCACCCTCTTGTTCTAGAATCTTGAGCCAACCAAGATTCTAGAGCATGTTTCTCAAGGTTTGTCCTCAGCTGTACCACTTTGCATGGTCCATCTATTGGAAACATCACTGGAGATAACTGGTGATGAACCCACTGTCAGTTACTTTTAGGATGGGAGGCAAGCCAGATATGATGTGACAAACACTATGATCAGGATTGGCGAGAGGGCATTTCTGAGTGTGGTAAAGTTTATTTTGGAGCAATGCCCACCAAGACAAGCCCCTCCACCATTATTTGTTGCACTGCATTCCTGGTCTTCCTGCTGGGTGGCAGGGATCTGGGCATTCCCCCAGTGGTACACATACCACAGGTTGAGGAATACTAGTGTGTGGACCTTTGAGCCAAGAGTCAGGGAGGACTGTAAAGGTTTCCCTCTTTCAGCTTTTCTCCCTTACTTCGTTCATTTTGTTGAAGAGTTACATGCATAAAGCCAGGATGGGAAAACACTGGAGAAAAGAAACTGGTCCTTCCCACTTCCCATTTGGGAGGGATAGGGAGCACAATCCTAGACTGGCCTGCCTACTCTGAAGTAAGTCTCATGATAGTCAATGGAGCTTACTCCCAGGTAAGTGCAGATGGGATTAGCAGCCTCAGAGCCCAAACCCATGCATGTCTTCTCAGAAGTAAGCACCATAATAATCAATGGGGCTTATTCCCAGGTAAATGTGGATAGGATTAGCAGCCTAAGAGCCCAATCCTATGTCAGTTTACTCAGAAGTAAGCCCCATAATAGCCAGTGGGGCTTACTCCCAGGTAAATGGGGACAGGATGGCAATCTCAGAGCCCCATCCCATGCATGTCTCCTCAAAAGAAAGCCCCATAACAGTCAATGGGGCTTACTCCGAGGTAAATGTGGACAGGATGGCAATCTCAGAGCCCCATCCCATGCATGTCTCCTCAAAAGAAAGCCCCATAACAGTCAATGGGGCTTACTCCGAGGTAAATGTGGACAGGATGGCAATCTCAGAGCCCCATCCCATGCATGTCTCCTCAGACATAAGCCCCATAACAGTCAATGGGGCTTACTCCCAGGTAAATGTGGACAGGATGGCAATCTCAGAGCCCCATCCCATGCATGTCTCCTCAGAAGTAAGCCCCAAACAGTCAATGGGAGTAACTCCCAGGGCTTCTTGCTTTCAGTGTGTTCCTCTGCAGCCGCCGTAGTTGTTTGTTGGGAGCCGAGGTGGTGACATCCGCGTCCCGTTTCCATAGGGACGTGGGCCTCCCCGGTCCTGCTCCTGCTTGGAAGCTCCGCTGGAGCCTCCTCAGCCCCGCTTCTGAAGAACCCTCGCCCCGCAGGGAAGAAGCAGGTAGGCTGGGAAGGCCCTCTCCACTGACAGGGACTCAGGCTGCCCCCAGCCTCACTTACCTGGGAGTAAGCCCCATAGACTATCATGAGGCTTACTTCTGAGTAGACCTGCATAGGAGTGGGTGCTGAGGTTGCAATCCTCTCCACTTTTACCTGGGAGCAAGCCCCATTGACTATCATGAGGCTTACTTCTGAGTAGACCTGCATAGGAGTGGGTGCTGAGGTTGCAATCCTCTCCACTTTTACCTGGGAGCAAGCCCCATTGACTATCATGAGGCTTACTTCTGAGTAGACCTGCATAGGAGTGGGTGCTGAGGTTGCAATCCTCTCCACTTTTACCTGGGAGCAAGCCCCATTGACTATCATGAGGCTTACTTCTGAGTAGACCTGCATAGGAGTGGGTGCTGAGGTTGCAATCCTCTCCACTTTTACCTGGGAGTAAGCCCCATAGACTATCATGAGGCTTACTTCTGAGTAGACCTGCATAGGAGTGGGTGCTGAGGTTGCAATCCTCTCCACTTTTACCTGGGAGTAAGCCCCATAGACTATCATGAGGCTTACTTCTGAGTAGACCTGCACAGGAGTGGGTGCTGAGGTTGCAATCCTCTCCACTTTTACCTGGGAGCAAGCCCCATAGACTATCATGAGGCTTACTTCTGAGTAGACCTGCATAGGAGTGGGTGCTGAGGTTGCAATCCTCTCCACTTTTACCTGGGAGCAAGCCCCATTGACTATCATGAGGCTTACTTCTGAGTAGACCTGCATAGGAGTAGGTGCTGAGGTTGCAATCCTCTCCACTTTTACCTAGGAGTAAGCCCCATAGACTATCATGAGGCTTACTTCTGAGTAGACCTGCATAGGAGTGGGTGCTGAGGTTGCAATCCTCTCCACTTTTACCTGGGAGCAAGCCCCATTGACTATCATGAGGCTTACTTCTGAGTAGACCTGCATAGGAGTGGGTGCTGAGGTTGCAATCCTCTCCACTTTTACCTAGGAGTAAGCCCCATTGACTATCATGCGGCTTACCTCTGAGTAGACCGGTATAGGAGTGGGTGCTGAGGTTGCAATTCTCTCCACTTTTACCTGGGAGTAAGCCCCATTGACTATCATGGGACTTACGTCTGAGTAAACAAACATAGGATTGGGCTCCGAGGCTGCTAATCCTATCCACGTTTACCTGGAAGTAAGCCCCATTGATTATTATGGTGCTTATTTCTGAGGAGACATGCATAGGATTGGGATCTGAGGCTGCTAATCCCATCTGCACAAGACTACTCCTCTCTTGCCTTGTTTAAGCAAGACTCTCCCTGAAACTCCTTGCAAGATGTTCTTGCTAAACCATATACTATCCTTTTTTTTTTTACTCCTGAGCACTATTTCCCCACTTTTCCTCCCCCTCACTTCTGAGCCCACATCATGCATATCTACTCACAAGTAAGCTCCCTTACACTACCATCTGGGTCATTTTGACCCAGTTGTCAGTTTGTGTTGTGTTTTTTAAAATGGAATTTATTATTATTATTTGACAAGAACTTGTGACTTTTTTTAACTGCTACTGTACTTAGTTATAAATCCAAAAGCATGAATGTTTTGAATTTACATTTTTTTTCTGTAAATTCAAATTATAGCATTGAATACTGGCAGGTCAATCTGACCCATGTTGCTCTTCACTGGTTATTCCATATTTCACAATTTCACAATATTTCACAATTAAAATTAGTACAAAATAATTATACTGTACTAAAACTTGATGCAACATTTATTCATTATATATACCACACTATAGTACAGGGTCAATTTGACCCTGGCGGTACTTGGTGATACAAAATTCATGCTTTTGGATTTATAACAGTCTAACTAGCAGTAAAAAAGTCATAAATTCTTATCAAATAATAATAAATTCCATTAAAAAACCACAACACTTAATGTTGTCCCATACTAATGTTGATGCAACATTTATTCACTATATGTACAAAGCTATAGTACAGGGTCAATTTGACCCTGATGTACTGGGTGATACAAAAAAGTCGGTAATCTAAGGGATTGTGGTTACTGCCAGGTAAGTGAATATACCATTGCAACCTAAATGAGTTCAATGGGATTTATTCCCATAGGTTTTCACTAGGAGATGCAGTAACTATGGGTGCATGTAATGTTTCTTATGTGCTCCTGTAGTTACTCTGGATTTGGGGGTTAGTCACAAGCAAATGAACATGAAACATGAAGTGCTATTTTAGCACAATTGCTAAAACCTGAGTAAGACTCGCTACCTGAAGGGGTAACCAGATGCCTACCTTAGTTCAGTGGTCTTCAACCATTTTTTTTTTGTTCCCATAAGTTTGCCCTGACCCCTCAACTGAGACTTCATGACCCCATTGGGATCCTCACTCCAAGGTTGAAGAATGCTGGTTCAGGTTTTAGAAATTTTCAGGAATCTTTGGTTTAAAACTTAAAAAATAACAATGAATCCTTTGAATTCATTCAGCTACTTTTTGAATAAATGTGCCTGAATGAATTCAAAGGATTCATTGTTCTTGTTAAAGAACAATTAAGGTCTGCCTCTAAAGCTGAGGTCCTAAGCATCTGAATTTATGATGGAGTAAATATTCTGCTGTATGTATGTTGGATGAAGTTTCTGAATCTTTCAGGGACAATCTGATAAATATCAGAAACATAACAGCACTCACTTTAGAAGTTGTGTATTTTTTTGGACAACATGTTTTTTTGTCTTCCAGCTGCAAAGATGCTCACTCACGGGCACTTATCCACAATCAGCTCAGATGCTCTTCAGATGTTCTGTCCTTTTGATTGCAAGCAGGTAAGAAATCTTTGAGGCTAAGATGGCAAAAACATTTTCCCATTCCTCTTTGAAGTTTTGAGTAATTTGCTGTCTTAGCAAATTCAGTACACTTGGATAGTGCATCCTCTTGATAAGCTTTTAAAAAATCCTTTAGAAACTTATAGGATCTGCACGGAGGTCAACAGAATCCAGTGTGAGGAAATCGAAAGAGAAGAACACTTTCTGGGGTATTGAAGTAGTGGAGGCTCTCACCTGGCAAAGATGGTCTCTGGGAAGAGAATTTACCAAACACCTAACTTTGAGAAATGTTTGTTTGAAAACCCAGAAGCTGAGGTTCAGGTGAGTAGGTCGCATACAATGACCCTCCACTTTCTTTTTTGGACATCTGTGCTCAGCTATAGCTCATTATATTTAGCAAAATAGGAACCCACTTTACAAATCGGCATTCACCACAATGCAGAAATGGAGAAGGACTGTGATTGCTGACTCAGGCTGCTATCTTATAAGTCCCTTTCACTATTATGGGATTTACTTCATTCCCTGATGGTAATGCATCTGCTTATTAATATTTGGTGTTAGTGAACATGATGGTGTACTTGCGTACAGCACAGCACGCAATGAAAATTCTTCTTGTTTATGTGGAATATGAACATACACTTTCTTGCTTATGAATGCAGTTATCAGGGTTTGCAATCACCCATCAAATTAGTGTTAAAGAGTGGATCCCATGGGTATGCTGTCCCTCTTTGTGTTCTGAGAAATAGGAGCATTATCTGAGAATTAAAATGTTCACAGGAAACAACAGCTCTTTGAAATTGCAGCTCTTTCAAATGTATATGATCACCATGTTTTTATATCATTGTGCTGCCTGATTATCTGAGTGTTTACTCATAAGTAAGCTGTTGTGGTTTCAATGGGACCTCCCCAGAAAGTGTGCATAGTTGTGGCCACTTGAAAAACTAGTCTGACAAGTTCTGATTGCTCTACTCTGATTAGCTTTTTTGAATTCTTTGTTGGTACAATGTAAACTTCCTTAGTGATGCTGAAATTCTCATTTTCTTTAATTTGAACACTGTATTAATGATTTCATTTTTAGGTTTATTGGAGTTCTCTGAATTTCATAGAGCAAAATGTGTTACAAGGCTTTTCAAAATATTGAAATCCGTTATCTTTACAGTAATACTGCAATCAGTCCTCTGCTTATGTGAGGAGCAGAACTACTTGCTACCTGCTTCTCATTATCCACATCTCTGCTCTTGTCATCTTCTATGCAGAGACTTTCAGGAGGCTGCAGGACCTTCAGAATGGTGTCTATGACCAGAGTGACCAGACAGAATGGGGTGCCTCCACCCTGTCCATGACTAGCATGAATGCATTTAAAAAGGCCTCTGCTTGTCTGCTCTGGTTGCATGTGCCATTCTGAAGGTCCCTGCACCCTTTGGTCTTATTCAGAGATCTTTTCTGCACTTCCTGCTTCACTCTGTTGGCTTCCTGAGGATCTCTGCTGGATTATTCTGATGAGAGGTAAGCTACCTCTTCCCTCCTTGGATATCTCTTGCACCTAACCCCATTTATTCCAAAGTATCAATGGTTTGGTATCTAGGTTAATATCTAGGTTTCCAGGAACCTAACCCTGGTAGATATCAAGATATAACATGTTTATTTCATATATGAGATCTCACAGAACTTTATATGTTTTTAAAATCTCATAGCCATAATATTTGTTCTGTTTGTTGCAGTTTCATAGCATCGGTTCCATCTCCCCATTCCATGATCCCTTTATTTTGCTTGATTTTCTAGGCCTCCTGCGACACGTTTCTTTGTCACCATTTTCCCACAGCCAATTATTCTGAGTCCTGGAATGTCCTTAACTCTGCCCATAATCTTCCGCCCTTTGGAAAAGGTAAATCGGGGATCTATCAGAGTCATGGAGGCTGCTGTGGCTCAGTGGTTAGAATGCTGAGATTAGAACACTGTGCTTGACTGGAAGGTCAGCAGTTCAAGACCTGAGTACTGCAAGATGGAGTGAGCTCTTGTCTCTTGCCCAGCTCCTGCCAACCTAGCAGTTCGAAAGCATGTAAATGCAAGTTGATAAAACAGGTCACACTTCAGTGGGAAGGTAAGCAGCCTGGCCACATGACCACGAAGGTGCCTTCAGACAATGCTAGGTCTTTGGCACCTGAAAAGGAGATGAGGGCCGCACCTTATGGCTGATCACAACTAGCAGGGCAAGCTGCCAGAAAGTGTTGTCATATATTGGAAACTCAGCCTGTGTGGTGATGGAATGCTATCTTGGGATTAATTATCCTATATATTCTCTTTCCCAAATTTTTTCTTGGTTTGATGTAACAACATGGATTAACTGAGAGCCAAATCCTATCCAACCTTCCATTACCCTTGCAGCTGTGATGCAGCCCTAGGTTAAAGAACAAACATACTCTTGCCACAGGATGCAGCACATGCCCTGTTGGCACAACTGCATGAGTGCTGGTAAGTGGAATAGGCTTGGATTCTCAGGCTGCAATCTTATCCCCCAGTTAGGCTGGCCTAGCTCCCGGCACAAGTGACTAAACCTGGGGGGGTTTAGGCCAGTGGACAGATATATGCCAGCCTCCCCCCCCATGGGAATGGAGAGTGGGTGAGTTGTACCAGCCAAAATTTGTTAGGACTGTGCCATCAAATGTATAAGTCATCTTATGGACCCATGAGGGTGGAAGTGAAGGACTTCCTTTCTTAGTAATTGGTATTAATTCCTGGCATAGTTGCTTATGTTCAGTCACTTTTCAGTTTACTTTGAAGCTATACTTTTGCATGTCAAAGCAGCTGCTATTATTATTATTATTATTATTATTATTATTATTATTATTATTATTATTATTATTATTATTATTATTATTATTATTATTATCCATAAATACACAGCGAACAGTTTCATGCTGGTTTCATTCACATCACCAGTTGGACCCTTCCCAAGAGTCTAGGACTGTGTGATGTAGCGGCGTATAATTCGTGCTGATCCCAGAAGAGCGGCTTTCTGCAGTTGGCAGAGTGATATTTTGTTAATGCCAATAGTTTTCAGGTACTGCGAAGGTCTTTGGGCACTGCACCCAGTGTGCCAATTACTACTGGCACCACCTGCACTGGCTTACACCACCATTATTATTATTATTATTATTATTATTATTATTATTATTATTATTATTATTATTATTATTATTATTATATTTTATTCAAAATTAACAATAATACACAGCGAACAACTCCACGCTGGTTTCTATAACATAAGCAGTTGGACCCTTCCTAAGTGTCTAGGACTGTGTGGTGTAGTGGTTTATAATACGTGCAGAGCCTAGAAGAGTGGCTTCTTGCAGTTGACAGACTAATATTTCGTCAATGCCAATAGTTTTCAAGTGACTGCCAAGGTCTTTTGGCACTGCACCTATCGTGCCAATTATCACTGGAACCACCTGCACTGGCTTATACTAGATTCGCTGCAATTCAATTTTTAGATGATGATGCTGATTGATTGATTATTATTATTATTGATTTTTTATGTTTTAGGTATGGAAAATGTTTGTAACTAGCCTGTCTGTAACTTTTACTTCCCTTTTTATGTAGAAGGAATATGAAGACAGAATCCTTTTTGAAAAACAGGAAGGAGAGTTCTCTGTTGCACTCCATGCTAAGCTACCCCGTATTGACCTGCATTTCCCAGAGAGTATTCAACTTCCCCCATGCGCTGTCCATGATTCTACCGTGGCCTCTTTTATCCTGTCTAATGTTGGGTGAGCATGTTTATCATCAGAGCTGAATACTTTCTGAATATGGGATAGAGCCCTACAGTTGAACGATTCCTGCCAAGTCATTATGGAAGGTTGCAATCTTATCTTCCAGCTCTGAGATACAAAAGTGCCACTAATTTCTCTAAAAGGCATTTGATCTGGATACTTCAGGAAGTTAGGAATAGAATATCATGGTCAATTGTATTCTTCTAGACTTGATGGATTTGATGATATATGGTGTTACGGATGCATGGGATTATGGATTTGAAGATGCTCTGCTGATACTTATAGAAGTCAGATCCAGAAGGTAGCTTGCTGACTTTAGCTTATGGGGATCTGCTCAAGTAAACTTGAGCATAGGCTAATTGCTACTGTTACAAAGAGAGCGTTAAAAATAGGGGAATTAGCTTGTGCTTCTCTTTGGTTCAATACAGGACCTGGGCAGGACTTAAAAACAGCGTCTTGCAGAGGGGATACCCTTGTTAGAAAGTGAAACACTAAGGAAAACTTGTCACAAAGATGCAGATTTTATTGTCATAAAGCATGAACCAATATTACATACATACAATAGCATGAAAGTGAAGTGTACTTGTTTCTTGTGTAGTGTGTACCAAGGAAAAGGGGAAGCAAAGGAAGGGTAAGAGAGGGAAAAGCAATATTTACCTTCTTCAAGCCATGCCCAGGATCCAAGGGGAAGAAGAGAGTCCAAGCGAAAAGAGAGGGAACTTCAAGCCCAGGATCCAAGGGGAAGAAGAGTGTCCAAGCGAAAAGAGAGGGAACAATAGAGTGCAGGGTTCTTTATACCCTAGGTCCAGGAAGGACGTGCCCATCTAAGTGTGGTCACCTAGGAAAAGGGCAAGCCTGGGGAGGGGCTGTTTACCTTACAGGAAGGGGAAGGCTGGAAGACTACCACCTGAGGACCATCACCCGATCAGAGCCAAAACAGAATAGGCATGCATAGGTGTGGTCAAGATTTGAAAAGAGAAAGAATGGGGAAGGGACTATGTGACTGATTTAGCCTTGGCAAAGGAGAATAGAAGACCATGCTTCCAACTGACTTTCACATTAGCATATAAATGGCATGAGGCAGAGTAGGTAACTAACAAAGGAGAAAGAATTACAGCAATAGTTGTGTAAACCTCTCTCTCTCTCTCTCTCTATATATATATATATATATACACTAGCAAAAAGCGTACCTGCGTTGCAGGAGTAACATTTCCCCATACGACATCCCCCCACGGCGCATCAACACCCCATGCGCAACTTCCCCCCATGCACAACTTTCCCCCATGCGCATCATCCCCTCATGCACAACTTTTCCTATGTGCAACTTCCCCCCATGGGCAACTCCCCCCATGCACATCATCCCCTATTTCTCCAGACAATTAGTTTCTGAGTCTTTGTGACATGCGCATCATCCCCCCATGCGCAACTTCCCCCATGCGCAACTTCCCCCATGCGCATGCTTTTTGGTCGGCCATCTTTGATAATCTGTAAAATTCTCACAGTTTATTTTGTAATCTGCATAAGAAATTAAATCCATGTGAAAAAGTAGTAAAACAATAAAAATACAAAAAAGTAAGTTTCTATCTGTATTAAAAGTCCTTATACAAAAAAATTCACCTTATTTATTGAATCACCCTCGTATGTATGTATGTATCAAATGGTTCAGGGAAGTACTTAGTATCTTAGCTATATGGTTGTTCAGATAGCAACCATATGAGCTATCCCCACAGGACATAACAGACGCCTTAGCTCTTTGCATGTCTGGGATCCCCAGGGAGGCAGGTAAAAACCTGGCCACATAAAGATTTTATTTTCTGAGGGAGCCTGGCCTAAACTCAGGAGTATCCTTGAACCTAACCTTATGAAAACTATGGTTTATGATACTAGTGGCTTATCTATTTGGAAGGTATAGAATTACCTGGGCATCCTTAACTGCTTGCTCTCTGATACAGTCCAACTATCAAGTGTATGCCAGTCCCAGCAGGTGGGCTGCCTGGGGAAAGCAAATGAAGACATAAAATCCACAGGGCAACTGATCTGCTTGACCAAGCAGGATTTTTCAATGATGCTGATTATCAAATGGTTCAGGGAAGTTTCTTTCCTACTGAATCTTATGTTGAGGCTTTCCTAAAACACATGGGAAAGAAGAAGGGCACAAGGGTAGCTTGGTCATCTGGGGCTGCATTGCTTTTCCAGCTTTTTGAGAGAAACTCTGTTACCGTGATGGGATCTTTTTCTTTTTTAACTGTTTTCTTTTTTTTGTTTCCACTAGGGATATATTGACATCCTTTAACTGGGAGATACCATCCCCTTTCACCTTTTTTCCTTCTCGTGGCCTATTGGAACCTGGTGAAGAGTGCAAAGTGAAGGTGGTCTTTCAGCCTAAGTTGGCTTTGGTTCACAATGTGTTGGCAAGATGCAGTTTTGGAGATACTCAGGAACAGAAAAAAAACACCCGTCTGCTAGCTATTGGTGAGGTTTTAAAAATTGCTAAAGTAAGGATGGATTGCATAACCCATGTTTGCCCTTTAGGACAGCTGCCTATGAAGACCAAAGAAATGTTCTCCAGCTCAAGAAACATACTTGTGTCTGTCTTATTTCTCAGGTCTATAAGACACAGAAATAAGATACAGCAATGTATTGAGCTGACCAGAAAAATCTCAAAGAAACACACACACACGCAGAGGGAGGGAGTGTTGCCACCTGAGTGCATATGCTCTTGCACCAGTCATGGGCTCCAGCAGGTTCGCAACTACTCTATAGAACCGGTTGTTAACGAGAGATAGGCAATATAAAGTTTAAAAATATCCATTTAAAAGTGGCTGCCAGATGGGCAGAGAACCGGTTGTTAATTTATTTGAAGCCCATCACTGTCTTGCACCCTATTGGGTGGTACATACCTGTGGCACATACCTGTTGTAGGATATACCTTTCCCTCTGCTGAAGGGTGTTGTAGTGGAACCTCTATGCTGAACGACTGCTTCACCCCATGTGGCAGTGCTGCAATCCTAAAAACAAAGTGAGCATGTGGCTAGCAGTAAAATATTTGACATATACCAATGCTGAATAGGCAATTACAATTTAGATGTTGCAGGGAAGAGGTGGTTAGGCAAGCCAATGTATGGTACAATGCTGTTTAGAAGTTTTTAAAGGGAGATTCTCTCCCTTTTTATGCTATGTCTTCTCTCTCAGGTTTTCTGGCCAGAAAACCCAAGAAAGAAGACACAGCAATGGATTACAGATAGCCTGGAAAATATCAACTCTCCCTTCTTGATTATCACCTTTGGGTAGAGCCTGCTCCCCTTGATGGGATGGTGGAGTGGATATTGGACTTGGATATTTGTGTGTGGAAACCTCCTAAGGCAGAATACCTGCAGTAAGAATTCTGAGAAGACAAGCATTAACAAGTATCTTCCATGAATGTTTTAAAGGCAGCAGGCTGTGCGAAAGGATCCCTAGCTAAGTGCAATTTCCCATTAGCATAATTCCCATGTTTTTACTCCGAGGCCAGAAAGATATCGCCCCAAGCTGTGCACCATCATCTTGAGACTAACTCCAGAATGTTAACTTGGATTTCATTGTGGAAACTGGGTGGAGTGGAGAAGTTAACAGGAGATGAGATTATGGCTGCAATCCTAAAGACACTTTCCTGGGAGTAAGTCCCATTGAACACAATGGGGCTTACTTTTGAGTAGACATAGTTAGGATTGTGCTCTATGTGGTGTGTATTTCTGCAGTGTTTTGGTTTGTATGCCAGCTCTAACACTTGCTCACTTGCATTCAACCAATGTTTGGGGCATGTTTGTATGGATTGAGCATAGTATGTGGTGATTGACTATGAGGGTACACCAACATAGCACTGGTATTGAGGGTATATCCACTAGCAAAGCTAGAGCTGCATCAGCAGGGCTTTAGCACCCCCAGGGCAGTCTTAATTATTCTGGCTTCCAAGGGTATATGCCATGTCATACGCTACTCAGAATTGCACAGTATATAATGTGAAGTATATAATTGAGATGCCTGCCACATATTGCAGTTTTCTATTGTTCTGAGAACACTGTTTGAGAACTACATGAATCACCATAGTGCCTGCTAAGATACCTCAAGTTCAAGCAGTGCTGGATTTACATATAAGCTAAACAAGCTAAGGCTTAGGGCCTTAGCTCTTTGGGGTCTCAAAAAAAATTTAAAGGAAAAAAACCTGGATGTACATTTCAAAAATATGAGATAAAAACAAATAAAATAAAACCTACATACAGCAACAGTGTTTTGTGTTGTACAGGTCCATAAATAAGGTTCACAAATTACCATATAGCATATATTCAACACAAAAAACAGTGACAATTTGTGGTTGACAAAGGACAGCTGGACATATACAGTGGCTCCTCACAAAAAGAACGCCTCGCGTAAAGTATATTTCACGTCACAAACAAAAATTTCTCTAGGATTCTGCTTCATGTAAAGAACATGCTTCACGTAAAGAACACATTCATTGGCAGTTGGGGCAGACGCGCTGGCCAGCAGCCTGTTTAAAAAGCGCCAGGGCTGCCTAGCACACCTGCCCATAGTGAAAGCAACACTTCCATGCTGTTCCTTCTGAGGCCGGGTGTCCGCTGGGCAGAGGGAGAGAAGAGCAGTGGAGAAGAGGGAAACAGCTCAGGGCTGGCCAGAAGGGAGCAGGGGGGAGAGATGCTCAGGATGGAGAGAAGGAGAAAGTGGGGAGACACTTTGAAGGTGTCTTGGATTGCAGCCTCCTAAGCATGTCTACCCAGAAGTAAGCCCCATTGTGTTATATGGGTCTTACTCCCAGGAAAGTGTCTTTAGGACTGCAGCCTAAGTAGACTTCATAAGATCATGTACATTGAATGCATGTTTTGAATTTAATCCCAATGTTCTGTCATCATTTTTACATCCAGTTAATATTTTTATATGAATATTTTGGGGGTTGTGGAACCAATTGTCTGAGTTTCCATTATTTGCTATGGAAAAAAACCGCTTCACGTAAAGAATGTTTCACGTAAAGAACATGTCTCCGGAACGAATTAAATTTGTTATGTGAGGCGCCACTGTAAAGGGTCCCATTGCCTTTTAATCGCTTCGGGCCTCATCAAACCAAAATCCAGCCCTGAGTTCAAGGTACCTTAAGTTGTTCAAGAAAATTCACAGGACTCTTTTTCTCTGAACACCTTAATCAAGTGTTGATTTTCCTAGCACCATAAAGCAGACATTTTAAGGTCTGCGTTCTTGGAGAAGCAGTTTCCATCTCACTTAAAGAACACCAGATCTCTACACAAATATTGAACCACTTCATTTTTTTAGGGCGCAATCCAGAGTAACTACGTGGAGTCCTTGCTCCGGTGTATGAATAATTTGCTCTGGATTGCAATATGAATTTCCCATAGGTTTTCACTAGGTAGTGCAGCAACTATGGCTAAACATAAAGTCTCTTACGTGCTCCCGTAGTTACTCTGGATTGTAGGGTTAGAGCATTAGTTATTCCTAGTAGGTTTTATCCTTGATTAGTCATGACTTAGGTAGGGCTTTGTTACAGCAGCTCAGCCTATTACTCCCAACCCAAACCAGAATTTGGATCATCAAAGATTGGTTTGAATTAAAGACTAGGGCCAAAACCATGAAGTAGGCTGCTACCACTCTTACTGCCAGTCCTCAGGCTCAGGAAATGAGAGGCCTCTGTTAGTGTCCCTCCACTGCATGATTTCCTGAGGCCCCATATACACGTCTATATCAGGGTTGGAACGTTAGATAGAATTACGTTCTTAATATCACCCGAAACCGAAGTTTCTGACCATATGCATCTCAACAAAGATTCTGGAAAATCAGAGCTCCTAAAAGGTGCCAGAAGGTTTGTCCAAGAGTAGTCTAACCCTCTTCCATCGGATAACACATGGTAGCAAATTTTTAATTACGTTGGCCTAGCCCCCTGCCTTGAACACCGTAATCTACCTGGATTACAGAGGTATCTCTCCTAAGAACATTTCTAGTTAGCAGTTATTCTCTCATGGTACTGGGACACTGGACACAACCTCATGGACACTGGCTTTCCTCTGATAAAATTTTTCTGAGTGCCTCAAGATGATGTTTAAGACTCAAAATGGAGTTTGTGATGGTCTTCATAGGCTTCTATCCTTCAATGTGAAATTCATGGAATGAGGGTTACAAAGCCGTACGGGGCAGATTACAAGTTCCTGAATGATTTACTGAAATTTGGTCAATCCTAAAATGTTGAGATGGGTTTGATCTTTGGCACTGTGATACAAATAGCAGAACGTTACACACACACCACAATTCCAATATTAAGCACACTGACTTTAGAGTAAGACCACAGTTCCAACCATATCTATTCAAAAGTAAGCCCCATTGTGTTCAATGGATCTTACTCCCAGGAAAGTGTCTTTTGGATTGCAGCCATAGGGTGCAATCCAGAGCAACTATGGGAAGTCCTTGCTCTAGTGTAAGAACAATTTGCTCTGGATTGCAAAATGAATTTCCCATAGGTTTTCACTAGGTGGTGCAGTAACTACGGGTACACATAATGTGTCTTACGTGCACCCGTAATTACTCTGGATTGTAGGGATAGTCTTGTTGAACTTAGTAAAATGTACTCACTGGAAACAACCATATGTAAGTGCCATAACTTGTGTACAGAGTGCAACTGGACACAAATAAAACATAATCAAATCAGGGCTCTTGCTTTTATATGCAAGCTCTTATATGGCTAGTCTTATACAGGAGGTTGAATCAGGACTGATTATCCTTTCTGATTATCCTCTCAGCCTTGCCAATCTGTAGTGCAGCCTGAGTCATTGCATGCTTTCAAAGTAGGATGTCTCAGTGAGTTTGACTTTTCAAATGCATCTTTATTTTCTGCAGCGAAATATCCCCACCTGCTGGTTTATGTGCCAAAAGAATCAATGGAGGACTCTGGGGCTAAAAACTTCCGGGATGTGCTCAGTTTTGGCTCTGTCGCTGTTGGCACTACTGTGGAAAAGTTGATCGAGATCTACAATTTATCTGTGGTACATGAAGTTGATCCTTGAGTTTGACAAAGAGATTATTCGCATGACCTGGATATGGGTTCATTTGTCTAAGAATATACTGTATGTCCAAATTCTGTTTTGATTTTGTATGTCCAAATTCTGTAGTATGCATATGGCATACTAAATGTTTAACAAACACCTCCAACAAAAAAAGCAGGCCTCCGTCAGCCTTGAAAGACTATGGTATCGTGCTCTGTGCTGCATACGCTGGGTGCAAAGCACGAAAGCCTGGGTTAGATTGTTATGGAGGATAGGCAAGCAGCAAATCCCCCCTCTCCATGCCACTGAATTAGTCCAATGGAAAGGCAGAGCCGATACGATTGGATCCAGCTGGCGTCGCAGAGCTGGGCTAAGGACAAGAGCTCACCCTGTCTTGTGGGGCCAACCTGGGTCTCGAACCCGGGCCTGCTGGTTAACAGGCACAGTGTCTTAACCGCTTGCGCCACTCACAGCCCAACAGTGGAGTGTTTATTGGATAAAATTTTGGCATACACTGAAAAGTCAGAGCTTAGATAGATCCAGAGCTTTATTGGATAAAATTTTGGCATACACTGAAAAGTCAGAGCTTAGATAGAGTGGTGAAACAATTGCACAACTTTGTGTCTTTAAATCAGTGTTTCTTAAGGTTTGTCCTCTATTGTATCACTTCCCAAGGTCCACCTATGCAGAATACCACTGGAGGTAATTGGTGATGACATCATTGCCAATTACTTTTGGATTGGGAAGCCAGGTGTGCCACAATCAACATCAATATGAAGCTACACATTTCTACTTTAATGTGTAGAAAACTCTGCTGTGGAGCCACTCTGCTGTGGAGCATGCTAAACTCTGCTGTGCCACTGTTTGTTGTGTGATATTCCAAGTATTACTGCCAGGCACATGTGTCCAAGGATACTTCAAGTACCTCAAGGCACCACCTACCACCTACCACCTACAGTGGTACCTGTACCACTTGTTGAGAAACACTTCTCTAAATGATTTGTATCGTCACATTTTGTAAATAAAACTACAGTACTGTAAATAAGTGCAGGTCAATTCACATGATCTATGATGATTCTCAATTCACATGAACCTCATGGAGTTTTGATTTGGCATAACCTTGTTTCCAGCCTTATCCAGACCCATTCTATGACTCCTGCGTCAATCACATTTCAGAGGGTCATATATTGCTGGATCCTAACTTACAGCCTATAAAAAGTCAATTTCCAAGAATGGCAAAATTTGCACTGAGTTTTATTAAGACACTTGGTTGTAGAGTTTATCTTTTTGCAGGGTCCCCTGACCAGTCCACTGAGAAGACAGATGCTCATCAGTTTTGAATTTCCCAAAGTATTTGATATCTCTTTGAAGTATATTCTGTGCTACAGATACAGAACGTACTGAATCTATCTCATTTTAATTCCTTTAACTATTCAACATAGTTGACTTGGATGGTCTCCTGGTACATCACCACCACTTTCTTAAAAGTGGTTATGAGTGGGCTGCATGAGAACTTGTCTAAAGTTCCTTTAGGACAAACTATCTACCTTAGATACCTAAGCTTCTACAAGTAAAATAGGATTTTTGTCTTCTCTATAAGAGGGCTTTATTCCTGTGTGTCTCTTGGCAGGTCAATGCCCCATTCAAGATTGAAAGAGTAAAGGAGCCATTTCTTTGTGAACAAGTCTTCTTCTGTGATGTCACCCAAGCCGTTGTTCTAGCTAACGGGAAGTCAGTCATCCCTTTGAGGTTCAGTCCACAGACTGTGGGTGTGGAGTGTGTGGACTACTTCACTATTACGCCTGTTGGGAACATCACACATTCTGTACTGAAGGTGACAGGATCAGGCAAAGGTAAAAGGCAGAAGTCCTTTTTGCATCTCCCTGCTGCACAAAAACAAGTATGTTAATGTATTGTTTCTGTTTTGATCCTGATCTCAGCAGATTTTGAGTGCAGAATATTTCTGGATATCAGTTTATGGGTTAAGGCATGTGAAAGACGTTGTGCCTAAAGGCCCTGGTCAGCCTAGGTTATACGGGTGCTTATGATACATTCTCCCAGATATTAGGTTGTGGACTCATTGTGGACTGCACTCTGATTGTGCAGTCTCATTCTCATTGTGGACTGCAGTCACTGGTTACCAGAAGCTGTCTGGTTTGGATTCCTTCTCTTGTCTATGTCTGTGGCTTTTAGTACTGAATTGATGCTGATATATTTATTTAGAAGATTTATACTATTTTATATGGCACTGCAGCCACATCAGCCAAAACATAAATTCTAATATTTATACCAGAAGCAAACAGAGCCTTGGGTTTCATTCTGCCAGAAGCTGATCATGCCTTGGAAAGATGGTCTCTGAGTACATCCCATGGCACTGTATGATTGCAAATATGATTTAGGAGAACTGTTCAGTATTCATGGGTAGTTTGTTAGGATCATTCACATAACAATTAACCTAAAAAGAAATGTGACTTTTGGTATATAGAAAGTACATTTTTCAGTCGCAGCAATAGAATGTGCTGAATAGTGTGAAAATTAAGTTTGTAAATACCTTTCTTGTCATTTCAGGTCCTAATCTTTCTTTTGATCATACCTATGTTTACTTTGGCTGTGTGAACCTTGGAGAGAGCTTAATGCTGGCTTTAACCATGACCAATAATTCAGAAGTCCCAGCCTACTATCTATTTGATATTGATTGCCAACAGAGTGTCTTCAATATTGACCGTCCTTGTGGGATTTTGGCTGGGAACTCCACTACCACACTGATGGTGATCTTCCGGCCCACTCATCCAATAGTTTGCCACCGGCGAGTGATTTGCCTTGTTCATCATCAGGTATGTGTGTTAGGGTATGGCCTAAGTTAAAAACAATATCATTGGATGTTCATTCCTAATAAAGATTAATTTACTGAGTTTTGTTCCCCTGAGGGAACAGGATTACCATTTGTGCTTTATTGAGTAATTGCTAATGATGGCAGTCTCTATCACTTCTCTGTCACTAGCAATTACCCAATAAAGCACAAGCTCTAGCCCAAACACCAGCCTGGGGGCCAGAAGTGGTCCCTGGTGAGCCTCAGTAGGCCAGTGGCAAGACCCTTCCATCAGGCCCATGGCAAGCCTTACAAATCTGTCTCTAATCCATTCATATATGTAAATTTATGTAAATTTATTCAAATGTTTAGGAAATTGGATACACTTTTCCAAAACAACACATCCTATGATTAAATGTTCATAGGATGTGCTATATATGCTCTATGCTATAGAGCAGGACACAAATAATAATATTAATGCATTTAGTACATTGCCTTGCTGGTGTCTGATCTTTGTAATTTTAGCAAGGATAATTGGGCCATGAAAAATATAGAAAACATTTCTTTCAAATAAATTGAAAAACTAGAAGGGGTGAAGAATGAAAGGCCCTTTAGATGTTATTATAACAATATGGAAGGTATTTCTCAGTGATCAGCTCCTGCACAGTTGCGGTAACAGCTGAATAATCCAGCAAGGTAGCAGAGACATTATCACTTGGGTCTTTTGTGTGGAATACTCTCCGGTGAAGTGCTTGTCTGTGGTTGGGAGAATGGATTGGTCCTTGTGGCTGGGTCATGTAAATACTGCCCTGTTGTATGGGTGCTGCCTAAGGTAGGCGTAATGGCACATGTTAATGTGGGAGAGTTGTAGAACTATATTCCTGAAAATAACATGGAGTTGATTCTTTCTTTTGCTGCTCTGCTCTTAGGAGCCAATCTTCTTAGATTTCATTGGAACCTGCCATTCAAACACAGTGAATCCGTATATCCTGAAAATGAAGGACCTCACCAGGTACAGGATTCACGTGGCCAGAGGACTCACCTTCTACCCACCAGACATCCTGGGAACCATGCTAAAGGAGGGCAAGCTGTTGGTGGATGAAGATGGAAGTCTCACACTTCCGCCAGAGGTAAAGCACACCTAACGGGACAAGTTTGCTCAGTTCTCCTCCCCCAAGCCTACATGTCAATTTCAATAGAAAGCAGAAAATGAATATAAGAAACATACTTTTCTATGATAACAGGAAACCCCAGACTCATTACAGCCCTGAAATTCAATGATTTCTTGGACTATTCTGTGGTAGTCCAGCTTCCTGTATCATATAGCAGCCCACCAGATGACTTGTAGAGCACATAAGTTACTTGCATCCAGGTGCCCTCACCTGCATCTGGCATTTTGAGGTTGTCCACCTCTACACACACACACCTCATGGCTTGTAGCCTGAGATGGTCCTTTAGGAATTTGTCCAATCCCTTCTAAAAGGCATTGAGGCTATATGCCATCACCACATCCTGTGGCAGGGAGTTTCACAGACCACCTGGGTAAAGAAATATTTCCTTTTGTCTGTCCTAATCCTCCCAAAATTCAATTTAAGTGGTTGTCGCGTAGTTCTGGTGTTTTGTGAAAGGGAAAAGAGCACCTCTCTATCCACTTTATCCATCCTTTGCATAATTTTGTACATCCCAGTCAAGTCTCCCTTCAAGCGCCTCTTTTCTGGATTAAAGAGCTCCGAATGCTGTAGCCTTTCCTCATATGGAAGGTGTACCAGACCATCAGTAATTTCATTTGCTCTCCTCTGAACCTTCTCCATTTCTTCCATATTCTTTTTGAGATGAGGCAACCAGCATTGGACATAGTACTCCAAATGTGGCCTCTCCATCTATTTGTACAATTTCTTAATAATTTTTTTGCCGTTTTATTCTTAATCCCTTTTCTAATAACCCCAAGCATGGAATTTGCCTTCTTCACTGCCATTGCACATTGGGTCAACACCTTCATTGAGCTATCCTCTAGCACCTTTAGATCTCTCTCCTGCTCTGTCAGAGATAGCTCAGAGCTCATTAACCTACACAGTATGTAAAGTTAGAATTCTTTGCCCTAAATTTCATAACTTAACATTTACTTACTTTAAAATGCCTCTGCCATTTTGTTGCCCATTCTTCCAGTTTGGAGATCTCACCAGTTTGGAGAGATCTCACCAGTTTGGAGAGATCACTCTGGAGCTCCTCACAATCTCTTCTGATCTTCACCGCTTGGTGAAAGCCTTTCCTACTCTGTGATATACATGTCAGCTGGGTCTCAATTATCATTGTTTTAAATAGTTTCCACTCTGGAGAGAATTGGCCCCCTTTACCTTCCCCTTCAGCCTTTTCCTAATTAGTCTCCTCATCTGAGGGAAGTCTGTCCTTTGGAAGTCAAGGGTTGTTATGGCAGATTTGTTTGGCGTTCTTTTCCTGACATGCATGGCAAAACAGATTGCAGCATGGTCGCTATTCCCCAATGGCTCATAATATTTACCACTCTAACAAGGTCTTGAATACCACTCAATATAGGGCAAAATCCTTAGCAGTTACGGGTCCACGCAGTTACGTCACCCTCTAGTGTTATCTTATGGAAAGTCATCTTAAGTGCTTCGGAGCAAGGGGCTTAATTTCAATTTAGGATATAGACCTAAGTCTAGT
Source organism: Cryptoblepharus egeriae (assembly GCA_030015325.1). NCBI lineage: Eukaryota > Metazoa > Chordata > Lepidosauria > Squamata > Scincidae > Cryptoblepharus > Cryptoblepharus egeriae. The sequence continues at coordinate 59,515,111 of JAREYC010000001.1, read as the reverse complement.
GTTTCCTGTTCTCTGGTGGGTTCCATGACTAGTTCTTCTAAGTCATTGAGTAAGTCAAGGAAATTGGACTCTTTTTCATGACCAGAGCATACATGGACCCAATCGATATGAGGATAATTGAAGTCCCCCACAGTTACAACTCTGACTTTCCTTGACACCTCCCTGTTTCCTTAAATGATCTGTTTCTTCTTTTCAAGGTCTGCTTCAGGCTTCTGGTCTGGAGGACGATAGCACACCGCTGGTATTACATCAGTCCTTGAGCCTGACCGTTTAACCCACAGTATTTCTATGGTGGAATCAGACTTTCTTCCAATCTCTACTATGCTGGATTCTACCCCTTCCCTAACATAGATGATCACCCCACCCCCCATTCACCCTTCCCTATCTGTTAGTGCTGGCTAAACCGACTTAGCACTGGCTGCTTTAGTATCATGTCGTCCTGGCACTGAGGTCCAGATCCAAATTTGTTAGGCCTCTCCACTGATGCAGCAGCCCTAACAATACTGGTGTTTGACACTTTTGCAATAACCATTATAGGGGTGTACTGGCCACCAGTGTTGCCCTGGCTTAGGAATGGGTCCTTCGTCTGCATATCGAGTTGCATTGTTTAATATGGCATGCCTGCAATGGGGGATGCAAACTTTCTGGGCCAATCTTCTTTCCCTTCCTGGATCTCCAATCCTGTGAAATCAGGAGGCTACTTAGAACTGAAGTACTCTAGGGTTCTGGGTTTACGTGTCATCATAGAAAGGTATATTTAGTATCCATTTTCTATTTTCTACTGAAGCTTACATGCAGGCCAGTAAGAGGTACAGTAATACAAACTCATGGATTCTGGTTCACTTTTGAGATTCTTTTCAATATAATGCTTGTCTTTTGTATAGTTACATGGATTTTTATTTTTATTTTTAAGCTCCTGGAGAACAAGTCTGTTGAATCTCCTTTCATTGAGACCATGATTGAATATTTCCATGATGGTGTAAGCAGCGATTTTACTGTGTTTCCTCCGCATGTCAGCCTTAGTATCAGGGAGCATGATTTTGGCTGTTGTGCAAAGCTTGACAATGTAGAACCACTTCCTCTCAGCCTGACAAATCATACAAATGGAAAGATCACTGTGATATGGACAAACAAGCCCACAAGTCCCTTCCAGGTGACTCCAGAGAGTTGCGACATTTCACCTCTGAAGTCTATGGCTTTTCGTGTCACCTTCCAACCACCTCAGCTTAATTCCTTGTACGCAGCAGAACTGGAGGGCTTTGCTTTCTACAAGGTGAGTAGAAGTCTGTGTTTAAAAAATGGGAATATGGCATTTCCATTATTTCAATATAATCACATTTCTGTAGAAGGGTAGTTTTATTTAGTGTAAAATTCTGGCTTGGTATTCAAATTGGTATAGAGGTGTTTGTTTCTGGTGAGTAAGATAAGATCACAGCCTATGGCTGCAATCCTAAATACATTTTCCTGGGAGTAGGCTCCGTTTAATATAATGGGACATATTTCTAAATAGACAGGAATAGGATTGCACTGTAAGTCTTACTGAACATAATTGGCCTATTTGTGTGTAAGGTAAATAACACAATTTTGAAACACCTCTAATGATATGGCATTAATATAGTATATAGACAAAGCCTTCCTGTGGTTTACGAGACCTGTCCCACTTCACACTGTGTCTTATAACTGGTAGGTGATGAGACACTACAGCAACATTGAGGAGCTTATCACCCTGTGTGCACCATGGAGCTTGACCATCCGTTTGCGTGGCCATACTTTTGAACCAGGGCGGCAACATTTCATTCCACAGTACTCTCTGGACTGCAGTACAGTAAGTAGGTTGGTTTTCATCCTGTGGAGAGGAGTGGTGTTATCTAAAGCAAGCTGAATGCAGAGTGGGAAGAATTTATTTCCAATTTTCACTTGTGTGCAAAGTGCTTTACAACCTTTATTTAGATTTGGACAATCTGGAGGCCTAGCCCAAACATGTGGAAACCAGCATTTTCCATGGCTGTGAGTGAACTATGAGTTTCCCTTTGCAGAATAAGCCAAGCACCTTTTCATTTCTTAACCTGTGAGTTTGGAGTCTTCTGTGTGGGCTTTGAATGGATGATTGGAAAACTCACATGGTTGTCTGATATTCCTCTGAGGAGGTGACCCAGGACATCCAGGGAAGCTCTTCTCTTGTTCTGCACATTTACAGATCTTACATGCTTGTACTGTGTAACTCACTGATGAAAGGACGTGGGCATGTTTTTTCTCTATGATACTTTAATGAATTTTTTATTTTTCCTTGGCAATTTCCAATCAGAGCTTCATACCACATACATCCCTTTGCTGGTGTTTTCATTAGTTCAGTGATAGTAGAGGTCAGCAGAAGCTACCTCAAAACTATATGAATACCTCATTTCCTATATTGCAAATGGATATTACTCTGTATAGTCATTGTTGCAGTCTGTCAGAGTTGGTAATCAGTGAGTAGCAGTGTATTCTATGGTTCTTAATTTTGTGGTTCTGCTCCAGTCTGTAAAAAGGTAAATGAGACTCTTATCCCCAAGGCAAGGAGGCAAAGAAGAAATTGCAGATGGGTTACTCTTCCAACCAAACCCCCTTTTGGTTTCTTAGGTCTTCCCTCCAGTCTGCAAAAATACCAACACATATCAAAGCATGATGCTCTGCAACGTAGGCACCACTACCATAATCTTCAACATAAGCCGGGAGAAGTGTCCTTCTGTTCTGGTCAAGCCCCATTGTGGGTTTATTCCACCAAAGGCCCACCAGATCATCCTCCTCGCAACCTGCCCAGTGGAAACATCAGTCCAACAACACTCCTTGCTCTTGCACTTCAACTTTTTTCCGTCATTCAGCCAGGTAAGGGCAGGGAAAAGGTAATTGTGGATTATAAACCTTTCATTCTCTTCCTTACTTTATCACTATGTCTACTACTATAATCAGCTATCTGTGGTATTTTTTCCCTGTGAAGCATTGCTAGAAGAGCTTCATCTCTCTTGAATAAAAACCATACCTGAGAAGAAATAAGGAGTCATTCAAAATATTAATTGTACTACTTGGACTTGAATGATAATCTGTCTTCTCCATAGCAAACATTTTGCAAAGCTTTTTCACTGAATAGAGAAGCAGAAAAAAGAATTTTCCTTTTTGTTAAGTATTTTTTTCCAATTATGTAAAAATCTAGTGGCAAAATATGTAGAAATTGCCATAAATTCCCTCTGAATTTATCCATATTATTGTGTCAGATGGTTGTTTTAATGGATTTTAATGAATAGTTTTAGGTTTTTAATCTTCTTAGTTTTAAACAGAATTTTGGTACCTATTGATTTTGAATTGTCTTGGGGATCCATTTTGAGACCAGTAGGCAGATTAGAAATACTGTATACAAATAAACCTCAACGTACATTTTAGCCATCATATGATATTCCCATAAGGCAATCCTGTGAAATCCATGTGTAATATGGAGGGAAGACTGTATTGCTCTTCTGAAAAAAGGGTAGATGTACTTCCTAGCATTGGAGTGGGAATGTATTCAAACTCTTAAGAGATCTAAAGCAAGAAACAAAAGAGAGGACATAATGAAAGTGAACATTGCTGTAGACAAACACTACTGCCAAATTATGGGCGCTTATCATTAGTACCAGGCCAAGTGGATTTGCTCCTTGAATTGGTCCTGATCCACCCCATTTCTGCCAGCAAGTATCCCCTGCTAATTCTCCCTCCTTTTTGTGTGGTTTTGCTTTTGTGTGTCTCACTGCATTGCCAGCCTGTTTAAGGCAGCGGTGTTCTTCTGCATACCACCCTCACCCCTGACACCTCTTCTTTGCCTGATCCCTACCAAGGTTTTTCTCACTTAGCTTGTCCAGTAAAGAGAAAGGAGAGACCTGGAAAGGGTGGGAGTACGCTAAGCACTAGGTGCTATTCTGCTTTGTCAGTCTGTTTTCTCAGTGGACTTACTCTTCTCTCTTTTCCCTTACATTTTCTGTAGCGCAAGATAAGGTGGACTGAATATTGTAAAAGCTTGATATTCTCTTAACTGAAGAGTCATATTATAGAAGACACCTGCCTCTTGCGCAGCGTAACAGATTAATTTATTATAGAAAATCTAGGAATAGAAAAATTAATATGTAGAAAAGATATCCAACTTGTCAGTCTCAATATTAGATTTTTTTGGCTTGCACTGTACAGTGCTGCCTCACATAACAAGTTTAATTCATTCCAGAAGCATGCTTGTTATGTGAAATGCTCTTTATGTGAAGTGGATTTTTCCATAGGAAATAATGGAAACTCAGACGATTGGTTCCACAACCCTAAAAAAAATTCATATAAAAATATTAACTGCATGTAAAAATGATGACAAAACACTGGAATTGAATTCAAAATATGCATTCAATGTGCATGAACTTATGAAATCTACTTAGGTTGCAATCCTAAAGACACTTTCCTGGGAGAAGGACACATTTAACACAATGGGGCTTACTTCTGGGTAGACATGGTTAGGAGGCTGTAATCAAAGACACTTTCAAAACTCCCAACTTTCTCCTTCTCTTCTTCCTGAGCCTCTCTCTCCCTGCTCCCTTCTGGCTAGCCCTGAACTGTTTCCCTCTTCTCCACTGCTGTTCTCTCCCTCTGCCCAGCAGACGCCCAGCCACAGGAGGAACAGCGCAGAAGGGTTGCTTTCGCTATGGACAGGCGCAGTAGGCAGCCCTGACGCTTTTTAAAAGGGCTGCCAGCCAGCGCGTCTGCCCCAACTGCCAAGGAATGTGCTTATTAAGTGAAGCAACACTTGTTATGTGAGGCAGAATCCTAGAGAAAAATTTTGCTTGTTATGTGGATCACTAATTAAGCAAGGCACTTGTTAAGCGAGGTACCACTGTAGTTGGGAAAATGTTGCACTTGTTTAATGGTACATCGAAGCTTCACAAATTAAAAATTTATTTTGGGGACTTTGCTATTGTTCCTTCTTCTTGTATTGTTCTTGGTTCCTGTCCATGGAGGCATATAACCCAGCTCAACATCCCTGTGGAAGTACTATGGTTTTCAACCTTAGCTGAAAATTCCTACTGATGTTTTCTCCCTTAGGAATTCACCCTCCAGAGTAGTGCTGAGCCTCTGGTCCTACTCCTAGAAGGTGATGGATACCTGTATCTCAAACCCACGAGTCTGGGTTTCTCATCTTCACGCACCTACACCATCAAGAACTGTACCCGGCTGCCCATGTTCTTCAAGTGGAAGATCCAGCAGTCAGATAAAAAATTCCTGTCTGTCCGGCCTGATGAAGGGACCATTCTTCCCAATGAAGCTTTGGTGAGTTTGGTGACTTTGGTGATTTCACTATGTTCCCTATGAGTAATTTCACACAGATGTAGAGATCAGCATTTTTAATGTTTGTCTCCTTCCATATTTACACTGCCTACCTTTTGGAAGTACCACTGAAATTAACTGGAATGATGTCAGGTGGAGCCTCTCACTGCTGCTTGTTTTGTTGCATTGCTGGTCCTGCTGCCATGTGGAAAGATTTGTTCTTAGTTGCCTCTGAGAGTAGAACTAGAACCAACAGGTATAAACTGCAAGAAAAGAGATTCTGGTGAGATATCAGGAAAAAATTCCTGATGGTGAGGGCAGTTCGGCAGTGGAGTAGATTGTCAAGCAAAGTGGTGGACTTTCCATCACTGGGGATCTTCAAGCAGAAGCTCAACAAGCACCTGTCAGTGATGCTCTAGGAGGATTTCTTGCTACAGGCATGGGGTTGCACTGGATGACTTACTAGGTCCCTTTCATCTTTATAATTCTTTGTATCTGGGGCTTCTGTGGGTACCACCAGTCATCACTGCAAGTGTCACTGATTGAGAATTACTGATACAGATGAATATTACTATCTTCCTTGGTCAAAAGTACCAGTAAACATTCCCACTTCCATTGACAGAGGCCTTATAAATACATACACTTGCATCTATGTACTTCTGAACAGAAAGGTGTGCAAGATATAGTGGAAGCTGATGAGAAACTGGCAGTGAAGAGGTGGCTTTTTTGGAGTCCTGTTAGATCTGTAGTGATTACTTATTTTCATAGTGGATTCTGCATACTTTCTAGGCTGAATGCTCTGGCCTTTCCACAGCCCCCTCTCTTGTATATGTTTTAAGGCTCAGACATGGACCTTCTCTCCAGGCGAGCAGAGCAAATACCTTCTACGGAGCTGGGTGACAGTCTGGCGAGAACAAGAGATAGAGGATGACAGCACTCCAAAGAGTGTCCGCTATGTCCTTCGAGTGATAGGAGAAGGTGCCTTGGGTGCCATAACAGTAAGTGACACCATCCAGCAGAGAACAGCTAGGCAGGAACATATCTAGGAGGGTGGAAGCACAATCACAGAGCTGCTAGTGTATTCAAATGGCAACCTGGCACCTATGGATTATGTATAATAGAACCTCCACCTGCAGATCATGATACATTGAATATTAGTCGAAAATATAACACTAGCCATTTCCCATAATGTTCTTCTCTTCTGTCAGAGTCTTAAATTTAGTGTATTTGTATGGATCTGTGTCACTTGATGAACTTGAATTTTCTCTGTTGTCTTTGGGCTGCAGGCACAAGAGGAGCATGTGGATGTTGGCAATGTACTGGTTGGCAGCACAAAGTCATGTGAACTTGTATTATTTAACAATGGGGTATGCACCTTAAAATATGTCCTTAGCGTGCAGCAGACGACCACTGGTCCATGTGATCCTGAGGAAGCTGCCACCGACCAACTAGGTATCAAATGGTCATGCAACTGTGCAATCCTAACTCCTGGATAGGCAGCCACAAGTTCTAGCACAAGTCCTGTGCTACCCTAGAGGTATAGCAAAACCTCTGTGCCACTCCTGGGGGGAGGGAAGTCCAGTGCACAGTCATGTACCAGCCCGACATGACACCATGGGAATAGAGAGATGGGTGAATTATGCTGGCCTAAATTGGTTAGGATAGTGTCCCAAATCTTTTGATTTGAAGTCTCCCTTCCGTACTGTTAACATTGCTTTTTTGAATCTCCTACCACAGCAATTGAACTGGATCACTACAAAGGGATGGTTGCTGCACGAGGAAGGGTCTATTTCCATGCAACAATCAGACCAGCCCGCCAGGTGCACTACAAATGGACAATTATGTATGCTATTTCCACTTTCAAAGGTGAGAAGTTAGGGCTCCAGCAAGTACTGAAGCAGCCTACAGAACAAATAATACGTTCTGTTGCTTAGCTGTTTACCAGTCCTCTTTTGACATGGAGGCTACTTGAAGGAGAGTGTCTGCTTGCTTCCACTTTGGCTTTTGGATGCCTGAAGTAGGGTTTTTTCCTGGGGATGTTCACCAGTACTCAGTACCGGCACCTTTTTTCCACCAGCCCCCCACCCCAGCAGCTAATTAATAGTTGCTAATAATTAAAAGATTTGGGGATGACCTGTGGTGAGTACTGGCACCTTCCACCCCTCCCCCAGAAACAAAGCACTGGCCTGAAGTGTACTCTTGTACACTGCACTGTACTCTTGTACACTGTACTCTTGTACACTGCACTACTCTTGTACACTGCACTACACGGCACTGACTTTTTTGTTCTTTCCCCTCCAACCAGACCCCCCGGGAGAAAAAAAGCCAGTTTGCTGTGTGACAGCGACAGGCATCTACCCATCTGTCTGCATTACTGATGTCTGTGGTGCAGGCAGTGTCATTGGCATCAGCAAGCTCTACCTCTGGAAGCTTTTCTCTTTGGAGACTCTGAACCAGTATCTGGAGCGAGATCCAACTCCAGAGGAGCTCACCTTCAGAGTGCCTACAAGGCACAGGTGAGAACCTTTCCTTTTCTGCCTATAGTTTTTTTTCCAGGCCGATTGTCCCTCTGCCCTTTCTTGTTATATGTTGGAACACTCAATTTTTCAGACTAAACTGGAAAGGGTGTCCAGATACCATAACTGAAAAAGAGTACAAGGCTCCCCAAAATATAGGACACTAAAGAAAAATGTAGGACATGACAAAATAAAAGCTAAATATATTCATATACAGTATAGTGCTTTCATGTGGTTAATTTAAACACTATATTATTATTAAATTTAAATGTATTACATATATTTATGTAATACAATAAATTTTATTTATTTGTGTAGTACAATAATTTATGTAATACAATAAATTATGTAACACAATAAATTTATTGTATAAAATTTATTAATTACAAGAAAGCTCCATCCTACCTGCTCACAAGGAAGAAACAGGACAGTTAAGGTTATTTCCCCTAAAAAGAGGACATATGGTCACCTGACTTTTCTGGTCTCCAGGTACTGTGGTCAGCAAGGGAGCTAGTTGCTGGAAATTTTCAAACCTGCCAAGGCTTGCTCAGGGATTCTTCTTGCATTCCATTTCTTTTCAGCACACTGCGAATCCCCCCAGTTTACACCCCTGTGATGGTGGATTTCAACTTTGGAGCAGCCCCTGTTGGAAGTGAACCCTCTATTGTCGTGCTGATGCTGAAAAACAATGGGGTGATACCTGTGAACTGGTAAGTAACTGTGACTCTCTAGATCTAACCAGGGAATAGTTTTAAGAGACATAGATAATTCATATTGCTCTGGCAACAGGCATCTGGAATAATTACACTTGGAAGACCATTGTAGCACAAAACCTTAAAGGGCCAGTTTTTATGCTGTGGTCAGTGCTTATACTGTAACAGCAATCAGAAATTAACAATATTTACTTGAATCTAATGTGCCATCAAATCTAATGTGCCCCCTGGTTTTTTTAAAGGCTTGAGATAAAAAACGTTTACTGGCGATAATGCGTGTCTGCAAAGCGGGTGCAGAATTTAATTTTACTGCATTAAACAATGTGTCATGTAACAATAATAGTATTACAATGGGTTTGTTATGGTTTTTACCTAATTGCACCACTTTATACAACAATGGGCTTGTTACATTTTTATTACAATAAGATATACTGTTAAACTCAATACTGACCTATACTTATAATCAAAATACTGTATTTACTCAAATCTAATGTGTCATCGAGTCTAATGTGCATCCCAAATTTGAAGACTAAATTTGGCTGGAAAAGGTGCACCTCAGATTTGAGTAAATATGACAATTACTGCAGTATATATATTTTTCATATTCCAATGGTACAGATGTGGTTTCTTTCTTTTACCCCATAAGCCCCAAATGTACCATGTCTATATGAGAAAAAGCTAGATTTTTACCCTTCTAGTTGCAGCATTTTTCCATGAATTATTGAACACATAGATAAGAAAAGCTTTGGTAAGGACTGTTTGTAGTCAGTGTTGCAGGTTTATGTTCCAGATGTCTCTTGATCCTCTTTTATGGCACAGCTAAATCTGCATACAGGAAACTTGGAGAATAAATTTTAACTTGTGCCCTTCTAAACTTTCTCAGGAATGTAGCTTGATTCAGATTGGGTACTGCCCTAGATGGACTATTGGCACAGGGGGAGTCTGCAGGTTAATGGAGGCATCAGCAGCATTTTAACTGCTATGTATGTTTAGTGGAGACAAGATCTGTTATAATGACAGTTCTAACAGTCTGGATCACAGTTGGGGTTGTGTGTATGCCATAGTTCTCTCACTAGCACAGAAAAAGCATAAAACTGTATGTATTCTGGTGTCCTTGGATTCCTCTCAGCCTGCCCTTTCCAATGAATTATTATCTACTCATGAGTAAAGTTGCAATATGGGTCACTTTCACTTTCCATAGAGTTCAATGCATATTTTTGTTTTTTTTTTGCCATAGCTTTTGATAGAAAGGTGCTATTTTTGCATTTTTGAATTGGATTCTGCTCTTCAATCCGAATCCAACGGTACATGACATGATGGGGTTGGATGCACCAACACGAAGTTGCAATGTTTAGGTCCCCCAGTGCATGTCACCCCTCTTAGGCACGTCTTCCAGTGCAGACAGTGATGCCACTGAGAATTTTAGCTTTGAGGAGAAACTTTTCTAGCTTACATAACTAGGAAGGTACATTTGAAAATATGTGGGCAGTCCCAGTTGAGATCTTAAATGTCAAATTGGTTAATGAAAAAGATTTCCATTTGTCACAGGTGAGCTTCAGTAGTCTGTGTAGATTCTTGCCTCTCCTTTCACTTGCCGAAATGGAAAAGAATTATATCAAGCAAGCAGTGCAGAATACATTGTCCAAAATAAGATTAATTATACAAATTTGCTCAGTATAAAATCTATACAGTTTGTAGGACTTAGATTTTTAAATAGAATTTTAATGGGCTGGGTGAGATTTTAATGTCAATGTGACAATGGAACAGGATGAAAAATTGTTTTTTTCCCTTGCTTTATATCTTGGTTATATTTTCTGAAGGTGAGTTTTGTCTATTTTTCCTTTTTTATCTTGGTGAATGGATTGGACCACTTCCCAGGACCTTTCTGTTTCCATGTGACCAGAAGATTGAAATGGAATACTGGGCAGAAGTCAATGAGTTTGACCCCACTGAGCTGCACCAGATGAGGATCCTGGATAACAAACTTTTTAGCGTGACTCCCAAGACAGGAAATCTTCTTCCAGGGCAAGAACAAATAATTAGTCTATACCACAGGTACTCACTAACTTAGATTTTTTTTTTCACTGACATCCAGGAATTCAGCCAAACTCAAAAGTCAACACTGGGTCCTGTACCAGTCCGGAAAGCTCAGGAAATCTGGGTATTGAAATATTTGCCCAAGATGTAAAATTCAGGCAGAACCAACTCTTTATGGGCACCTCTTGGGCTCCAAAACGGCACTAATCCTGTTCTTTCCAGAGGCTGATGTTTGGATGGGCTTTAAAAACCAGTGCATTTTGAGGTGGGCTCTGAATTATTCTGACTGGGAGGCTCTTTATGCAACATAGTTCTTTAGCAGAGGAGTGAATTATCCCTAATCTGCTCTTTGAAACAGGATTCACTATGGTTTCATTTGTGTATGTTTCTAATGTTCATGTTTGTTCTCGCTCTGCCAGACATGATTTCATTGGCACCGACCGGCTCCCAGTCCTGCTGAAAATCTCCTTTGGCCGAGAAATTCTGGTATGCTACTAAGCAGGGAAGTACAGCAACCATTCTTGCTGAGAAGAACATATGGATATTTTGCTGCTGAAAATGTATTTTCTCAGAAGGAATAAGCTTTTCTGTTGTTTTGTCACCCAAGGTGACTTATCCATAAGCTTCTTTATTCCTCAATTACCTGTTCATTGTACAGTTGGCTACATTTGTGTCAGAATGGTCTCTTCCTAGCTACTTTCCAGGGAACTTTCTTTTTTCACACGTTAATTCCTTCTGAGGTTTACAGTAGAGTCCTTGCTATTTATCTGCATTCTCCAGGAGCTATCCCAGCTTTAGTGCCACACAAAACACTGGCTGATGTGCTGCCACACCAAAAAATGTTTTACATCCTCCTAGATGTTCATGTGCCAGCGTTAGACATTATTCACACACATGGACGCACACAAATCCTTCCCCACTTTTTGTTATTGATTTACCAGCTTGGTCAGAGGTGGGGAGAGAAGATGGTGGCAGAAACTCACTCTGTGGGTGCAGTAGTGACCTCTCCTCTGTCTTCATTATACTGTCCTATTTTTAAATGGGGTGCCAGAGCAGACTGGAAAAAGGAAGTCGGAGAAGCACTACAGAACCTTGCTTCCAGTACCTTGCTTGCCTTTTGTGAAAGTGGGGCATGACTCCTGCCTCCAAGCCAGCTCTGTTTTTTATTCTAAAACAGAGTGAAGGACATGGATGAGGTCAGCAGATGTAAAGTGAGGTAGCTCAGGAGGTGGCCAGTGAGCACAGGGCATTTAGCAGCCAAATTAGTATGTTGTGTTTTGGGACAGGAACTGATTATTCTATAGGCTCTCTCTTCTCAGCAGAAATGGAATCCACAGTCCTTTATGAATTCATATCGACTCCCTTCTACATTACTAGCATATCCTCAATTTGGCTGGCCTCAATTTGTCAGATAACATCAAAATCAATTTGTGGTCCAGTGGGCACTTCTCTCATGCCCCACTGAACCTCCACTAGGTGCCCATCTCTCTCCCAAGATTTCCTGTGAGAGTGCTGTGTTCCCATCATACTTTTATTTTTATTTGGGACCATTGTCAGCTGAAAATCCAGCCTGTTGAACAGGCTGTGAAAACAAGGGCTTAACTGTGCCTTTGTGCAAAGCCCTTGCCTTTGCCCACTTGGCAGAAGTCTTGCCAGTTGCCTTGTGGAGGAGCAGAGCACCAGAAACCTGGCTAGAGGGTATGGACCTTATCTACCCAGGTGGCCAGAAGTTGTTTTGGTGTGAGTTCCAAAGGCCTTTTCTATGTGAGGGTTATGAAGGAGACCTCCTGATGATATGGCATAACTGTTTCCAAGACATCATACTGCTTTATCATCATTTCAAGAATGGTAACAAAGGGCACCTCATGTCAAACCATTGCTCCTTTATATCCCAGCAAAATGAAGTGGTATGTCTTTTAACATGACTGGGATCTGCATATTTGGTTTTTAATATGTAGTCAGCAGCCATGTGGACTGTAGTGTAAAGGGACGGAGAGAGCCTTTAACTTCACACATATACACGCATAGTTCCTCCTTGTTCTGGGAAGAAAGCTCCCTTTGCTTCCCTAAAGAGGCATCTCCTCTTTGACTGAAGGAAGCTTGATGTACCTTGTGCATGTATGATGGTGACATATGTGGTACAAACTAACTGCCTGTCCTTTCCTCTCTGATTTTAAATTTTGCATCTGCAGCTGAATTTTATTGGTGTGACGCTCGACATGGAACGCCGTTATATTCACTTTACCTCAACCAAGCATATGTTCACACCCATTGCTATTGGCACCTGTGAACCTCCCAAACAGGTGAGAGGCTAAAGGTAAAAGGCCTTTCTCTGTAGGAGGAAGGTGCTCTCAACTCTATGGGTGGTACCCTTCCCCCATGCAGGCATCTGCCCTTCCACAACAGGAAGTAGTGAGGAAAAAAGTGGCGAAAGGAAGGAATTGAAATCTATGATGATGACTGACAGAGGTCTGACAAATGAGACTAATATAGGGTTCCCAGCTTACCTGATAAGGCTAATATGGAGAGGGAGGGAATTGCATAATATTTGCAATTATATTTGCATAGGTAATTGCCAAGAGCAGTATACTTAAGACTTTTCCTACTTGCCAGTTGTCCCTTGCAAATGTGACTCTAATATGCTTCTTCCTTTTTCCCTGTCAAACTGAATTGTGAGATTGGAACTGAGGCTGATGGGGAAAAACGTTCTTGGAAGGGCATCTGAATGGTGGATCTTTGGTTACACCATTCATTTACCCCACCTCTCTCCTGATGATTCTTTTCTACAAATTAGTCATCCACTCCTCCTTTTGCCTCACTCTGGCCGGCATAGGATTGAGAATATGTGGATACTGACATAGTGTGGGATATCTCCGTAAGGCTGTTTCGCCGCCGCCGCCTCCTCCTCCTCCTCTTCCTCTTCCTCTTCTTCCTCTTCCTCTTCTTCTTCCTCCTCTTCCTCTTCCTCTTCTTCTTCCTCTTCCTCCTCCTCCTCTTCCTCTTCTTCTTCCTCTTCTTCTTCCTCTTCTTCTTCTTCAAAACTGTATACTGTGGTCCCTCTCAATTATACTGTACATAGTATGAGAAAAATAATCTGCTGTATCCTTATGTGTTTTTGTTTGCACATAGTGGAGAATGAGAGGCCAAGGATAATCTTTTATCACATTTATGTTCTCATGTACAGTCCTAAACATTCTGAGAAAGAAGGTGTAGGATTGATTAGTGGCCACCAATATCATAATGCACTTGCTCAGGATTATAGCTGCAGGATCAAGTTCTGTCATAAGCATTAAACTGAAGGAGCTTTCCCTAAATGGAGAAACTGATAAGCTGTATGAACATCCTGAGACGATTCCTGACCAGTCAAATAAATAGACCATTCCTGACCAGTCAAATAGATAGTTGGCATCTTTTTTCTTTTTGCAGATCTATGAACTGTACAATGGAGGTTCTACGAGTGTAACCTATGAAATCCAGATAGATGCTCTGATGAAAATACAAGACGACAATTATCAGCATGCAGTCTTTGTCTGCCTGAACCCAAGGGGAGAGATTGGTCCAGGCTTGACAGCTCAAACAGAATGGATCTTTTCCCCACTGGAAGCCAAAACATACTCAGTAAGATTCTCATCTTTAAGAATAAGCTCTTTCCTTGGGAACTAGGGATGTTTCCCATAGTAGTTTCTGTGGGAATTTGTGTTTACTGGACTTCTGTTTCTTTCACTGTTGTAATCAAGTTGAAGTCTGATACTGTAGTGTACCATGGGTGGGTGTGTGAGTGTGTAGACAGTCTGACCTTCCCAAGGGTATCTTGAAGCATAAGCTCAGCCCAGGCTACTCTGCTTTGGATTACTGGTAGCCTTGACCTTTACCAGATGATCTCAAGGCAGAAGTTAACCATGGACTTTGAGCATCCTGCCCAGGATTTCAAATACCCTAGGTATACCACTGGTTTGATACAGACACATCTTATTCATTGCCCCATAATTGCAGTTGGCACAGCAGATACTGAGACTGAGTGCTATGTCTTGCTCCCTCAAATCCTTAGCAGTTGCCCCACTAATTTCACCACCCTTGCCCCCAACCTTGGGACTGTCATGCAGTAACTGTAAATTGCAGATAATGATTATACGAGGGTGATTCAATAAATAAGGTGAATTTTTCTGTGTAAGGACTTCTAATACAGATAGATGCTTTATTTTTTTTAATTTTTCAACGTAGTCTCCCAGCACTGTCACACACTTTTCCCATCTGTGCACAAGTTCCGTATTCTCCCAGCGTGAAAATCTTTAGACTGATGTCTCAGCCAGTCGCCCACAACACTTTTGACTTCATCATCACTTTCAAACTTCGTACCTCTCGTGAAAACTTTAAAGGGACCAAACAGGTGAAAGTCTGAAGAGGCAAGGTCTGGGCTATAAAGAACAAACGCAGAGGTCATCAGTCAAAAGATGTCATCTTGCATCATGACAACGCAAGGCCTCACACAGCAGCCCAAACGGTGCAGACCATCAACGAGCTGGGCTGGGAACTGCTCCCTCATCCCCCTTATAGCCCAGACCTTGCCCCTTCAGACTTTCACCTGTTTGGTCCCTTGAAAGCGTTCACGAGAGGTACGAAGTTTGAAAGTGACAATGAAGTCAAAAGTGTTGTGAGCGACTGGCTGAGACATCAGTCTAAAGATTTTTACGCTGAGGGAATATGGAAGCTTGTGCACAGATGGGAAAAGTGTGTGACAGTGCTGGGAGACTACGTTGAAAAATAAAAAAATAAAGCTTCTATCTGTATTAGAAGTCCTTATACAGAAAAATTCACCTTATTTATTGAATCACCCTTACATTGATTGGTTCAACTAATACCCTTTAATCTTGAGAGCCTTTTGTACAATCAAAATATGCCCAGTTGCATCATGGTTTTTTTCCATAAAATTCATCCAAACTCAATTTTAATAACAGTGTTTTTCGGATGTATATTCCATGTTCCTTCAAGCTCATGGTGGTGTAACTAGTTTCTCCCTCTCCTTTTTCTTCTCACAAAAACCTATGAGGTTGGTGAGAATGAGTGAGAGAGATAACCCAAGAGTACCCAAGAAGCTTTGTGGCTTGTACAGATCTGAACCAGGGTTCTTGGTCAAACACGCTAACCACTACATTAGAATGGCTCTCTAAGTGTAGGAATTATTTTGCTCAGCTATAAAACATTTCACTGGAGTGCTAGGAAAACACACCTGCTATAGAAACACAGCCTTGAAGGACAATATGTGGATGCACCAAATAAGAGCCTCCACTGGATCCGATGAAATAGATGAAAGACAAGTATGCATTTGTTGCAGAAAAACTGAGTTGTAGAGGGAGACCCCAAAAGTGTAAAATTCTGGGTTTGTGTACCATGGGTGGGTACACTTCTTGGGTATACATGGGTATACACTTCTTGACCAAATCTACTTACCGGTACCCTACAATCCAGAGTAACTACTGGAAGATGTAAGAGGCATCTTACTCTGGATTGCTCTATGCGTTTCCCATAGGTTTCCCATAGGTGGCACTGTAACTATGTCAGTGTAAAAGGTCCCGTAGTTACTCTGGATTGTAGCCTTTGTGTAAACTGTAGACTAAGTATCTGTGTTCCAAAGAAGGCAGTTTTTGCACCCTGAGCAAATCTAACTCCACAGCAGCCTTTTTAACTGCAGCTTTTTCTGTGTTTCTCTGCATAGTTGGACGTGCCCATCCACATTCTTGAGGGGGACTCTGCACTGATCACTTTCCAAGGACTAGGCTATGATCCATATGTTATGGGAGAGACCGCGCATTTTGATGAAATGGCAACTGCTACCACTGCACCAGTGACTGCCAAAGTTACAGTCCCTGGTTTGGTAAGTATCAGAAGTTACTGTGCTTCTAGCCCCACATGGCAAGATGTGAGGCAGTAATTTCAGATCGCCAGTGCAAGTGAATGAGCCCTCACCAGTAGGAGAACTATTCTTTGTGCAGTGGAGAATTATGTTGTCATAATGGCTATTCTAGAAGATGTGTTCCTCCCCCAAATACAGTAGTGATTATAGTATAATTAACTTTATTTAAACCAACCCCATGAGCCACAAAACCATTGTGGATTTTTTTTCATTCCCAAACACCTTTAATAGGTATTGTGCATACCTATCATACTATACACTTCCCAGAAACTGCAGATCACTTTGGGATTGTATTTGTACAAAAGCCACTCCCATATGTCATTGTTACATCTGCTAGGTGAGCTTCTGCACAGCTGATCTGCCCATAACATGAGGTCAAGTTGGGGGATCCTCATAATTAGTGAAGACGGGTGATATGATTAGTACTGTTATTGTGTTGCCTTCTGTATGGTTGCCATGTCATCTCAACCATTTCATCCTTCTTTATTTAAAAGCTATTACAAAGCTATCCAAATCGCCTTTCCTTTGTTATCTGTACAGTTACCATCATCTTTGCAGATATGTGGCTCTCTCTCTTTTAGTCTTCTACCAATATGTGTAATTTTGATACTCATTGAATTCACACCCCCCCAAAAAAACACTTTATGCTATTTAAAGCATTATTTTAATGTTTTTTTTATTGTACATGATGCCACAATTGGGTCTCAAGTTGAACTGTGATTGCCCTGTATATTTTGAATAAAAGTTAAAATACAGTACTACTTGAAAACCTGCCACTAATTTCCGACAGGGATTCCTCTTCTTTTCACTCTGGAGGTTGAAAAAGAAAATGGTTACTTGTTAGGCTAGGACAGTGATTTTCAACTACTGTGCCGTGACACAATGGTGTGCTGTAGATAGTCTGAAGGTGTGCTGCAGATGTGCTGCGGAAGGTCTATCCTAAGTATGTCTACTCACAAGTAAATCCTATTATCTGTATATATAAAAGAGAAAAGTCACTGACTGACTGACTCACTGACTCACCACTGCCCTGCCAAAACCACTGTGCCTAGAAGTGTGAAATTTGGGGTGGGTGTTCCTTCCGTGACGGAGGGGTGCACTAAGAACCGGTTTTTGGAAATTCCACCCGGAAGGGGGTGAAAAGGGGCTCAACGTGTTTTCCTCCCTATACTTTGCATTGGAGAATTGATGACTCATCAACATTCCGCCCCAACTGCTGGGCCTGGAAGCATGGAATTCTGGGAGGGATGAACTGGGAGGGGTGAACATGGAATTCTGGGAGGGATGAACACCCACCAAGACCCATCTGGAGAAATTTAACCCTTCAGGGGCTGAAAAGGGGTCAACGTGTTTCTGTCCTATACTTAACATGGGAGACTGACCAACATCCAGCCAATTTGGTGCATCCAACTGGGGGGGGGTTGTTGTTCAGAGAAAGAGGTTGCACTGGCGAGGATTCTGCGCAGGGGGGAAAGTTGCGCATTGGGGGGATTTACGCATGGGGGATGATGCGCATGGGGGAAGTTGCGCATGGGGGGATAATGTGCATGGTGGAATGATGCACATGGGGGAAAGTTGCGCATGGGGGGAAGTTGCGCTTGGAGGGATGTTGCGCATGGCGGATGATGCGCATAGGGGAGTTGTGCATGGGGGTTGATGCACATGGGGGTTGATGCACATGGGTGATGTTGCATATGAGGAGTTCAGGCACATGGGGGATGATGCACATGGGGAAGTTGCGCATGGGGGACTGATGTGCATGGGGGATGATGCACATGGGGGGATGTTGCGCATGGAGGGAAGTTGCGCATGGAGGGAAGTTGCGCCTGGAGGGAAGTTGCGCCTGGGGGGAAGTTGCGCCTGGGGGGAAGTTGCGCCTGGGGTGTTGATGCGCCGTGGGGGGACGGCATATGGGGAAATGTTACTCCTGCAATGTGGGTATGCTTTTCGCTAGTAGTCAATAAGGCTTACTCCCAGGAAAGCATGGATAGGATTGTACCCTGAGTCCCCTTCCTGCAGCATGGTGTGCCTTGTCAGTGGTCAAAAATGAAAGGTGTGCCTTGACAATTTTAGTGCCTTGTCAGTCTGCCAGGAGATGAAAAAGATTGAAAATCACTGGCCTAGGATGATCACCTTCTGTTTGTTTGCTTTCCAGCCAGTGTATTTATCTCAGCCTCGGATTGCTTTTGGCAACATCCCGGTCTATTCCAAATGCAGCCGTCTCTTCTTTCTCAACAATGCCTCTGAAAATGAAGCTGTCGTTTTTTCTTGGCACACTGGGGCATCAAATGCTGTGGCGGTGAGCTCCATCCTTCTGATTGTTCTTTTCCCTTTTTGGTAATATCCACTGTTTCCTTTCAGCTTTCTATTGACTTTGGCCTGACTTGTCAGAATACTTAGGCAATTGGCTATATTTTAATCTGATATCTGAACATCATGTGGACCCTTTTAGGGGCTCATGAAATGGGAACGAGTCGAACGACTATACTCATTAAAGAGGAAGATGTGGTACTAGTTAGTGACATATTTCACTACCTAAAACAAGAATTTATCATGTGTATTTTTCTGTTGTAGTTTCTCCCAACCTGAAATTGCATGCCTGTGTCTCCGATGTTTTGAGGCACAGATTTAGTTCCAGCTTGGAAAGTTACAGTGCTAAGAGTGTTTGGTGGGGATGACCACTCTCTGCAATGACCTTTTGCTTTGTTTCAAGATATTAAACATTGTTCCAGACTCTGGAGTTGTGCAGCCTGGGGAAAACATCAGATGTATTCTCACATTGTTTTCTGGTGAAACGCCATGTTTCTACAGTGTGGATCTGGTCTGTGAGGTGAGGCTCAGCGGTTTCTTGAGACCATAGTTTTCTTATTATGTGAACTCTGGGGTGTTGGCATGTGTTAGTGATATTAACTGCACAATCCAGAGTAACTACAGGAGCTCTTAAGAGACATTTACATCGATGTAGCTACAGTGCCATCTAGTGGAAACCTATGGGAAATTTATAGAGCAATCCAGAGTAAATTTTTCTTATATTGACGTAAGAGCTCCCGCTCAGTTAGTGTGGATTGATCAGGAAGTCTTGGTGTCTACCAGACTGAGCTAAAAAAAAAATTTAAATGCCCAGCTAAAACCACTGGACCTAGAAGCATGAAATTTGGGGAGGGTGTTCTTTCTTTGATGTAGGCACTTACTAAGACCCGTTTTTTGGAAATTCAAACCAGAAGGGGGTCAAAAGTGGTGCAATGGGTTTTCATCCCAGTACTTGAATACATTCAATACATTGAAGAATCCCTGGCTGATCAAGACACAGTCCCAACCTCTGGACTTAGAAGCATGAAATTTGGGGAGGGTATTCCTTCCTGACATGAGCATCCATTAAGAACCAATTTTCAAAAATTTAACCTTTAAGGGGGTGGAAAGTGTGCAACGCATATTTGTCCTGTACTTTAAAAATGTTTCATTGTGAAGGTATTGGATGGGATGGGATGTGAGTCCATTACTTTGTCCTCTTTTTTCATAATACCTTGAGAGACTAGTGTTGGGATTTGCCCAGGGCTTGTGTCTGCATGGAACCATTTTCTCCCTCATTAATTAGATAAATGATTGGTGCCAGTGTTTATTCCACTAGACCCCAAAAAATCAAACCAGCGATGGGGGACCCAGACGGCACTTGATTAATGTGCTCTCGATAGGGAAAGCTATCTGTGGTTACAGATGAAGTAGCTGAAATGCCAACATGCAGAACACTGAGTTCAAGATAAATTGTTTGCCTGCTAGATATACATGCAACAGTCACTTGAACAGTATGAGAAAGAGCAACAGGAATGGGAAGCTGAGAAGGAACGGCAGTCTGTAGAGTTCACCATCACAGAGAAAGACCTGGATCCAAAGAAGAAGAGACCTCAAGACAAACATCCCAAGGTAAGGAGTAGCCTGTCATGGAGGCAAACATGGAGGCAGTAACCAGGTTTGTTTGGGTGGGTTATCTAATCTAAAGCACCTTTTGTCATCACATTATTCTTCTTTTGTTAAGGTGTGTAGGGAAGTGGAAGGTATGTGTCAGGATATGTAGGGAAAAATTATGTAAGGAGCACTTCTTTGTAAAGTGGAATCGCCAAACATATTTCACTCAAGGCATATTTTAGAAAACTTCTAGAAAATTGTTCATCATTCTGTCATCAGGCATGAGACAGGTGTATTTTTCAGCCATTTTGGAGCTGTTCCTCACATATTTGTCCCAACTGTATTTCCATAAGGTCCAACCTTGTTATACTCTGATTTTTATTTTATTAAAGCTGTTTTTGAATAAAGAGGGTCACCTGTATCTTTTCTGAAGAAAAGGTGCCTCATGAGCCTGAAACTTTGAGCAGGAAAAAGGAGATGCTAAATACTTTGCCTGCAAGGCTGTTTTTGAAAAGGCTACAATCCTAAAGACACTTTCCTTGGAGTAAGACCCATTGAACACATTGGGGGTTAATTTTGTGTAGACATGGTTAGGATGGAACCCAGAGTGTTGTCCCCACTACTGCATTCAGTCATGGGGTTCTGAATAACTTATCCAGAACCCAAAAGGGGAAGGAAGAAATTTCTGGGAAGGATACTTCCTGGGAGGAAGAAATTTTGTGTGGAAAATGGCTAGAGATAAATTGCTAAGCCTATCTCTTCATACTAGTTCCTCTGCTGAACACTGAAGCATTCTTTCCTCGAATTGTTTCAATTAAAAAAAAGCAGCTGAGTTGGGTTTCATTATTTGATTAACATGAAGTTTATTCCATTTTAAACTATAAGCGGTTAAGACGCTGTGCCTGTTAACCAGCCAGCCAGGGTTAGAGACCCGGGTCAGCCCCACAAGACAGGGTGAGCTCCTGTCCTTAGCCCAGCTCTGCGATGCCAGCTGGATCCAATCGTATTGGCTCTGCCTTTCCATTGAACTAATTCAGTGGCATGGAGAGGGGGGATTTGCTGCTTGGGTAACAGCCTATCCTCCATAACAATCCAACCTTGGCTTTTGTGCTTCACATGCAGCGTATGCAGCGCTGAGCACGATACCATAGTCTTTTAAGACTGATGGAGGCCTGCTGTTTCTTTACTGTATTGACTTTAACCAATGTGATTCTTTACAACTATTTGCTTCCCTTTCTTTAGTGGATTGCAGATATTATGGGGATGGGAAGAACTTCTCAAGTGCCCACAAATATTCAGAAATATAAGGTAATGTGTTTATTTGGGTTACATCCTGCCTTTCAGTCCCAGAATCTTGGGCATTAGCTCTTCACCATTATGGTGCAAATTAAACTGAACTAAATGGTGCAAACTAAACGTTCAGGATTACTGATAGGGCGGTGGCTCTCAGGGATTTTAATTTCAAAGCTTTGAAATTAGTATATAGTATTTGCTTGAAAATTTGTCATTTTTTAGATGGCTCATGCGTTCTATGGCCTACAGTGTTAATGCTGACAAAGCAGTTGCTGGGTCTATTCTGACTGTACAGCTACTTCATGTTGCTCTGCATTGCTTTGCGGAGAGAAACATAGAATGGCCTTGACCTGGATATGAATTGTATACTTTGTACATACATTTCCCTCCCTCTTTTGTAGTGAGCCTGATTTTCACCTAATTTACACTGAATCAACTGTATACCTACACTCACTTTGAATGCTGATTTAGTACTTGGGTGGCTCCTTGCCTATGATTTAAGTTTAGGCAAGCTGTTCACCTTTGAAAGGCCTTTAAAAACATGATTTATGGTGGAATGTTCATGCAATGTAATTAATCTGCCATTTTAAAAAGAGCCCCAATGGGTATGTTTTTTAAAGGTGGCAGAATTGTTCTATGGAGAGTAGCGGGGAGGTAGGTGTTTTCAGGCCATCACAACTATCAGCCAGTCAATGTGGTGCCAAGCATGCCATCTTCTGGTCCTAAGGTAGAGGACCAGCCCAGCTCCTAAGCTATCCCTCAGCCCAGCTCCTATGTGGAAGATGTTTCTAAGTACAGTGATTCCTTTTTTTGGGAATATTTGTATACACACTTTAATTATCCTCCTAATGCCTCTGGATACCAGTTGCTAGACAGCAACTGTGGGAAAGCATTGTTTGTTATCTTTTCATGCTTGTGGCATTTGCTTAGCTACAGCACATGAATGCGATCCTTAGTGAAGAGTTTGAAGCGTGATTCATTGGAGAACCAATGAGAAGGCTGAGTTTAGGAACTGTATAGAAAATTAATTTCAATTCCCTCATTTGAATATACCACTTATTCTCATATTTAGTCCTTATGTAGAATTGTTCTGTTGCATAGCATCTAAGGGTTCTAAATCAATAACTAAAGTATGTCTCTAAATATTTTCCCCTACAGACTCTTCCCCCCATTAGGAACATCGTTGCACCCCACCCGCCCGCTAGCCGCAGTGAGAGGAGAAAATTAACACCCAAAGATATCAATAGAGTATGGGCCAGACCAGAGCCTCCCAGGCCCTTCCTCATGCACTTGGGAGTCACCGCCAGGTCCCACTCAATTGATGACTTTGTGAGCAGTTTCCCTGATGACATGCCTAAGCACTTCCTTTACCAGTAAGGCTTCTTCTTTGCTTTTACTCTTCCCTGCCTTTCCTGGATACAAGCTCTCTCCAGGAGATACTGGCTTCCTGTAGAATCCCACCTAGATTTGTTAATCCTGTTGATTAGTAATCCTGGCATCAAAGCACTACATTTTTTGGGGGGGGGGGATTATTCAACTTAGGGAAACCATTGTCTTACATTCTTCACTGCCACCAATGACTTCTTACTCTCTCCTAATTTGGGGGAGCATCTAAAACTTTGATGTCAGGTCTATATTTGGTGAAGGGTGGCGATGGTTTCACAATGTGGCTGTCGCCACATGTTCTGTCCCAGGAAGATTCCTGGTATACTTCCAGCTTTTGCTGAGCCACTCTAGGCCCCCGAGAGCAGTGTTGTGTTTGAAGGTTAGTAGCAGCCCTTCCATGTGTAATTCTGCCTCCAGCTATTAGATCCCTTTGAATGCTAAGGATACAGTTCACAAAGGACATGAGGAATTGGGCAACTCCTGAGACAGAAGGTGTGCATTGGATCTTCCCTCTTGAAAGCAGGGGGAGAATACTTAATTGTGTTATGGAAGGTTTGAGTTCTGCACATATACAGGACTCCATATTTACATATCCCTACACTATTCAGGACTCCATTACATGTGTCTGCATGGATGACCAATTGAAGAACTGTTAGTACTCGTAAGTAAATGTGTTGTGACAGGGAAAACAGTAAGTGAAATGAACCCCAATCAGGGCAAGTCTTAAAATATTTTATGGTCCAATCATATAGGGTGATTGTGCTGATGGAACACATGTTCCAGCATCTCAGGGTGCTTTATGGATGTTGTGAAAGGTAACAGGCCATTCAGCATGGCCAGGCTGCTGCCTCAAGCAGCTGCAGTTGTGAGTCAGCAGTCTGCTAATGACCCATCCCCCAGCACTGGTAAGTCAGCATGAAAGATAGATGAGAAGAATGGGGTGGAGAGGGGAAGAACAGGGCCAAGCTGATGTTCCAAACAGGGCCAAGCTGAAGAACAGGGCCAAGCTTATCAGGAGGATCCTCTGAAACTGTCCCTTCCTGCAAAATGTAGTATAGTCTGTTGGTGCAGCTAAATGGGGGAGGTTTAGACGCAACTGAGCTGTCAGTCTGCTCCTCAGGTGTGGGAAAATGTAATAAGATATGGAACATAATTCTCTTTTTTTATGTCCCAAGATCATGTGTTTCATGATATAATCACAACATCATTTGGTAAGATGTATCTGTGCTCCTCCTTGTCCTCTTTGCAGCCAACTGAAGTCATCAAGAAAGGAAGTTGAAGAAAAAAAATCTGTGATCGACAGCAAGCTTAAACTCAAGCAACCATCCAAAAAGTTTTTAAAGTGGGAGAGTCTAGCAATCTGTTCTGAACAGGAAGCACAGCTCGTGACAGACATTCTGTGTATAGTCATCAAGTGGGTAACTCTTTCCTGCCAAAAGTCCTGCGATACTAACAATAGCATGTGCACTGCTAACAATGTGTTCACGTTCACAGAACCACTTGTTCTTGCTCCAAAGTACTCAGAGTGGTATATTTGAGGATATCCTATTGTTTTCTCATAGTTCTGTGATGTAGCAACATGATCATGAAATTCACAGCTGAATGGGGATTTGAAAACTGTTTCTACTGGATCTAAGACTGCGATACTCCACTGAAAGGAAGATAATCCAGTCCAAATCCTGCAGAAATTGAGGGTCCTCAATGTTAAAATACCTACATTATTCTACAGTATCTGTGGAGACACACAGTATCTCTATGTTGTAAAATATCAAGTTACAGTATGGAATAACTCAAATAGATTAGATGGGTGTATGGTAAACAATGTGCATCTTTTATATACTGCCTCTGGAACTATACATCTCATCATAACTAATTTTACTAGAATGTTTTGTGTGATGTTTGTGAAATGTATTTTCAGAGAAGGCTCCTATTGCCTTTTTTCAATTTCCTTTTTGGGATAACCTTTTATTGGTGATGTATGCTCTCAGATTTGGATGCTGATAGTAATGGTATGACAAAGGTGACCCATCCTTGTGTCTAAGTACAGTGTCATGTTTCCTCCTAATGATCCAGGGGCTTACTGGAGGAGACCCCGTTCCACGAGGCAATGGTCAAAAGTCTTTCAGAACCCATACCCTACTTCCGCCAGTTTTGGTGTGAGGAGTCTGCTAAGCTTCAAGACAAAAGACAGATCCCTGGTGGTACTGCTGTGAAAACCTCTTTTCTAGAGTTCAGCATTAATGACATGTTAGAAGAACAAGAATTTGTGGAAGAGAAGGTACAGCCAACAGGTGAACATCCAATAGGTGATGAACAGAGAATAAGTGTAATTATTCGCAAGGAACAATCCCGGGAGCAGAAAGAAGCCCTTCTCAGGTGAGTAAGAGATGTCACTCTGTGTCATTTCTAAGTATGGGTCATCAGAAAGATAGTTCTATTATATTCTAGAGCCAATATTCTTCTAATGTCAAAGATGTGCAGAAATCTACCTCTAGAACTGTATGGAAATGTCATTCTGTTTTCCTCTTCTGCCCATTAAAGAGGTTTCGTTTTTATCTAAATTAAAGTATCTCATACAAGTATGAGCTTGGATGGTTCGATGTGGGCATTGTGGCTGTGTGAGTATAAAAAGAGGTCATAGGGTGGGAAAAAAGAGATCAGAGGTGTGTTTTGGTCTGTAAGTGTATTGGGAAGTATGAGCTTCACTGGACGGTAGAATCTGAAATATTTTTTTCCTGAAGGATGCCAGCGTTTGCGAATCTGACTGAGACAGTGCTGGACAACACCATTCAGAACATTCTGGTGGAAGCCAGCCGAGGAGAGGTTGTACTGACATCACGACCCAAAATCATTGCACTTCCTCGTACTATCTACCACAAGTGAGTAGATGGGAGTATGGGCTCTGTTCATAAAGGAAATGTTCCAAGATTAGAATTAGATTTGCGTATATGGTTAGAGCTAACAATAGAGGAGGTCGGGCTGATGCTTCCTTATCAAATATAAAAGCTGTTTAGGTGTGTTTCGAATGTGGCTTATTCCCAGGAAAGCAGGTATAAGATTAAAGCCTGGGTCCAGTATTGTTTGGCAGTCTATTCAGGGTTTCTGACAAAGAATTTTCCTAGCTTTATTCCTTTAAAGTCAGAAATTGGGCATGGGCTTTATAAAGACAAAGCATTTTCTTTAACAGTATGGCACAGAAGTTTTGGGAATTCAGAAAGATTTTTCTTTTCTTTCAGAGTTAGTCCTGTTATGTCGGTACACAGATCATCACTGTTCCAGCCACCAAATGTTTTTGCTGAGAACAAGGACTACGATGGGCAGTGGAACACTGTCTTGCCCCATTAGAAGGCAATCCAGGCCCCAATAGTTGTAGAAGGCCAATCTTTACAAATGAGCCATGGTCCTGCTGGGAAGGAGACTCCTTGGACTCGTAGCAGAATGGCAGAATATAGCAGAATTACATGGACCCTGTCATGTCTTGCAAAACAAGTGTACAGGGGGAGGTCTTAGCCTGTGGTCTTCAGGATCTAGCTTTTCTGTGTGTCAAAGAAAAAGGGTTCCAGAAGTGCCTTGAGAATTCTGAGGTTTTTCATACTAAGATGATCAATTTCCATCTCTGCAAGTCTTCAGTGTTGTTAACGTTCAAGTTTGCCTCCAGCAGAGGGCAGCACAGGCTTCTTCAAACCTGCTGGTCAGGGTTTCAGCTTTTGGCAGCTAGCGTGGGGTATGCCTCACTTTTTTGTTGCAGTTCCTAGATGGTGATAACAAGTAAACCTCCATGCTACTAAGAACTAAGTTTCAAATAATATGGGTTCGGAGGCAAGCCAGGAGTGGTTACCACATGCTCGTAATGCAGCTGTCAACAAAACACAGCACTGATGAAGTGACCCATCATTTCTTTAAGTTCCTTCACCTTGAGGTTTGTAAACAATGAACATGAGATGCCACTTTGTGGAATAATCAGACGGCTAAGTATGCCCAACTCACAAACATCTGAGGTATGGCATCAGGCCTTTTAATTTCAGAACCACTGTAGGAGCAGCACTTCAGGTCACTGTCACAGTTTGAATATCTCAGAAACAATTCTACTTGTCAACCTATGTAGATCTCCTTGAGACTTGGGAAAGACCCTCTTATTGAAAGTGCTGAAGCATCTCTTTTTAGCATTGAATTCCATTGATAAAATTATGGGCTATGTAGAAAAAGTAGCTCACTTAAAATTTAAGAAATTATCTTTTTTCTTCATGTTCCACAATCTTATTGTTGTCAACCACAATACACTTTTGTCTCCTTTTGAGAGGACATTTTATGTCCTTCAACTGGCCTTGTTGTTGCACACTCCAGCAATTTCTGTTCCTCGTTCTCTGAACGTTTTCCAATTCTGAATGATCAGAAGTGAATACTAAAATATATGGTGTATAAAAAAATCTCCTTTTAATTGTTCATTAAATTCTTCTTGCTTTTTGCGTATTTTTCTTTTGCTGTTTCGTCCTCCAGTTATAGAACAAAAAACCAAACAGAGATATAAAACATGAAAACGGAGCTGAGAATTTGATGTGTTAAGGGTAGTATAATCCCATTTTCTTTGACAGAATTTAGATTCAGCAAAAGAGCAAACATTAGGCTTGGACCTGACCACATCTGACGTCCATATCTAGCACTCGATGTGTCAGGGTGGCTTATATGACAGCTTGTTTATAGTTTATTACAATCAGTAGTTACAAACCTTCCTGTCGTTTAGACAGTTATTTTACACTGACCCTTTTCAAAGACCCCCACCTCTCCTTGAACAAATTTTTAATGGTAATTTTATGACATGGTTCCTATACATATATCCATCTGTCATCTTGCCTATTTATGTTTATGTTGCATATATTTAACCTTGCTGCTTCCTTATCCTATCAAAGGGATTCCCTACTTAAACTGGCACATTGAATCAAACTTTTTGTGTAGGTACATATCTACAATTATGTAGGTACATAATGTAGATAAAATAATGTAGGTACATAGGTATGCAGGTACATATCTATAGGTGTGGAGGTACATATCTGCTATTGCATTAATTCAGCATTTGTGAAGAAAATGGACCTTCCCCCCAAATCCTCTAACGTGCTGTTCTTGCAGGAAGAAATGTGTACAAACAAGAAATGTGCAATGATTTCTACTGTGTCGGTGAGGGATAAAACATAAATGGAACGTGACAACATGCTCTGAAAGCACTTCAACAGCACATAGTGAAAGACCAAGAGCTTGGAAACCACAGATTGGCCTTGTCTTTCTGGAGTGATTGGAATTCTATGAACACTTACTTTCTCCATCTACAGAAAAGTACTTCCCCAATAATCTCTTCTGTATTCTCACCACCACTGGTAACATCAATAGAAAAGTATGTCCTATTATCACAGACTACTTCATCTAAGAAGTGTAACAGCCCAAATCCATAATCCTCCAAAAATGGAAGTATTTGGGCTGATGCAAATTTATTTCAATGGGACTAAACTGAGTTTAAGTGTGATGTTTTTATAGGAATATGGCTAAGGCTGCGCTTTTTTTCTGGATCTCCTTATCCCCCTGCAAATCAGACAATAACTCTGCTTGACTAATGGCTGCTTTCTGTTCAAACACTGCAGGAAGAGCTGTTCAGTGCCAAAAGAGAAGCAGAACCAATGTCTGTCTTGGAACAAAAGCCATGCACCATCACCCCTGTTTCTGTGCCTTTAAAAGTAGCTTGATCTATAGACCTTATCTCTAAAGCTTCACCTGCTGCTTTCTACAGCTCAAGCTACTGTTAAAGGGACAGGAGAAAGCCAGGCATCACATGATGCTCTGACTATTTCATCCCTGCCTTCTAAAACATATGTTGCACTGCTGCATCTTCTCTACCTATAGCAACATTGTTCTTATTTGCATGGGCCATTCCACTTAACACTTTTTACTGAATCTGAAACTGACAGTTGTGTCAAACATCTTTCCTCAGGCAGAGCTCCTCTGCCTTTGTGTGACAGAAATTATACAGATGGTTTCCCATCATAGCCACTCCATGTTAAAAAGTTCCACCTGTTGAATTTCTGCCTATCATGTTCCTGAGAAAGGCATGAAATTCTGCTAGGAAAATGGCAGGAGCCCTATTTTAATCATGGCCACCCTGGAGAATAAAAATGCAGGGGGTTCCTTGATGCATTTTCCCATTATTATTTTCTTAAATAAGTAACAGCGTAAGGGAATTGTCTTACTCATTTTTTATTCTCATATCCGAAGAATGTGATCTGGTACGTTGATGATTCTTCCTTGTTAAATAACTGAGCAGTGAAAATGTGTGATTGTGAAATAACTGATTGTGAAAATGCTTCTTTTCTAATGGACTGAAAAAGAAAACAACCACTGAACAAAAGATTGGTTAGAATGGTTGACGGCAGTGGTGGGCTCCAGCAGGTTTGCACCTACTCTATAGAACCGGTTGTTAACGAAAGACAGGACATATAAAGTTTAAAAATAGCCATTTAAAAGTGGCTGCCAGATGGGCGTAGAACCGGTTGTTAATTTCTTTGAATCCCATCACTGGTTGACGGATTAATTAAAACACATTAGATGTCCATGTACCGGTAAATGTTTTAATACATATAAAATTGAAGGGTAATATTTTATGACAGCAAATGACTTTTTTCTATTCAGTACAGAGGAAAGACACTATAATTAAAGCATAGGCTTTAGAAGTGAGGGTTCTGCTCTGTTTTGTCTTGTATCCAATTTATTTAATAGAAAACTATGACAGGAACCATGTATTCAGTATGCAGGGGATTTGCTTAGGCCTCTGCTCCTTCCTAGCCTTAAGCACAAGCCTAAGATAACATAGAGAACTCCAGAGCACTCTTCATAGTTCCAAAAGAAGCCATACATTAGTTTTCATCTGTCATGAAAACAGGCCTAAAGAAAGAGGTCCTGCAATGTAGATGATATCTGCATCTTGGATATTTTTTTTTGATATCTTGGATATTTTTTCCCCTAAAACAATATAGCATTAAGAATGAAACTTTCTCAGACTCAACGTATTTGAAAGTGTGTTAAAAGAATTAATACACATCCGCAGTCATAGTACTAGTATAGTCTATTAGTAGCAACCCCTGCTAACTGGGTAAGAGGCACTCTTTCAACTGGGTGTTCCTCTTTTATTTAGTAGGGGGAGAGTAACTGGCCCTACACACCCCAGCAATGTCTGTTCTAGTGGCTTCTGCTGGTGTTCTTTTTTGCATTTTAGATTGTGAGCCCTTTTGGGACAGGGACCCATTAGCTATTAATTAGCTATTAATTTTTCATTTTCTTTGTAAACCGCTTTGTGAATTTTTAGTTGAAAAGCGGTATATAAATAATGTAAGTGTAACGGTAGACAGAATACTGTAGATAGTACTAGTATGGCCACCTACCCCTAAGATTTCTCTGCCACTATGGATTCTTCAAGGATTGTCCAAATGAACCCTAAAATAGATCCTCATGTAGAGTATCCTACATGTAGAGGATCCTCATGTAGAGTATCCTGTGACCCACAATTGATGCCACTCCTATAGGACTTTCATAACACCACAAAGTCTGAAGGTATTTCCATAGAGCTCACCTGACTTCAGTCACAGGAAGAAAGTCTGGCTTATTATAAGCAAAAATGGTATTTGGTTCTTGTTGGTTTACCTTGACACTTTCAATACATTTTTCTAACGTTTTAGGGGAAAAATATTGTTAATTTTGCTCTCTTACACATGCCTTCTGGTCTTCCATTGGTGGCTGTGCTACCTCTTCCTCTGTGTAACTGTGGAAGCTGCCTTGACAATTGAACCATTTAGCATAGTACTGTCAACATTGGCTGACAGCAGCTCTGATCTCTCCAAAGTTTCACACAGGAATTATTTCCTGCCCCGTCGGCAAATGCAGAGAACTGAACCTGGGACCCGCATGCAAAGCAGAAGCAATTCCATGAAGCTACAGCACCTAAGAATGAATAATCCTTTTATAGAATGAATGAACTTTACCGTGCATGTGCTTTTTCAAAGAATACTTTTTTATTCATTATTGATCTTGTTCAAAGGGTGTGTACAGACATCCAGGGTGTTTTTGTTTTTTCCCCGTTTTGTTTTGGCAAATCGCCACACCTGTGAAGTCCTTTGATTATGGGACACAGTTGTCCTTCCTTCAACTTGAGCTTCAGTGACAAGGAAAACCGGTTTGACCAGTACATGAACCATGAAATATTGTTGGCATAACCCAATTCTCCTCCTTGCACCAATGCCATCAGCAATTCTTTTCTCAGAATGTGATTCTCATGGGCACGTTTTGGGCAAAGCTGGTGACATCACAGCGAGAGAGCAACTCTTCCCTTATCTCCCACCCCATACTATTGTGGTGCATAAAATGGATTTGATTCTCCTAATGAGTACATGTTTCTTTGTTGTTCTGTATACTCTAGCAGTTTCTAGAGCAGTGATTTTCAACCTTTTTCATCTCACGGCACACTTAACAAGGCACTGAAATTGTCAAGGCACACCATGATTTGTTTTTACCATTGACAAGGCACACCAGACTGTTCTAATCCCCCAATTTTCCTGTTAATGAATGTCAGTCTCTAAATTCCCATGGCACACTGGTTGAAAATCACTGTTCTAGAGTATTTAACTGAAATACTGGTCCTTTCAAGCAGAACTTCCTCACTCTGAAAAACAGCTACTCTAATATGATTAGGGCAAAATCCAGAGTAGCTACGGGGAGTCCTTGCTCCAGTATAAGAACAACTTACTCTGGATTCCAATATGAATTTCCTATAGGTTTTCACTAGGTGGGGCAGTAACTATGGGTGCACATAAAGTCTTTTATGTGCTCCTGTAGTTACTCTGGATTTGGGGGTGTTTTCCCAATGGACTGCCATCTCCTAAATCATTTCCCCCTGTTTCCCATTTGTTTTCCTATTGTATAAAAGGACTAACCTATATCCTCCCCCATCTTGGCTATAATAATAATCTACAAAACTCATTTGGAGTATTTGCATAATTTATTCCAGTAACGCAGAATTACAGCTAACAGGTAACTCTGCAGTGGAAATTTGGCAGGTACTGCTCATTTCAAAAGACTGTCTATTTAAAGCCAAAGATTGATCATGAACAAATTGAATGTCAGATCTTTCTTGGTTGAGTTGCAGTCCAGCCAGTTGCAGCCCACCTTGTTTTGTAAGTTCTGGCAGCATTTTTTTTTAATCAGCCATTGTCACTGGTAAATATTTGGTGACTTCATTCATTACAGATTCAATATGTGGATATTTGATCTGATTTATATTTAGAGCTACATTGCTGTCGTTCTTGATACCCACTACATGTTTATGATGGGTTCCACAATAAATATGTCTGTGTTAATAGACTTTCTCTTCAGTAAATAAACTCAACATGCCATCTGTGCAGAGACACAAGCATGTTTATGTTCATTTGCTGTTTAGCCACCTTGGATCCCCAATAGAAAGGTAGATAGGTAGGTAGGTAAGGAAGTAAGCAAGTAAGAAATTAAGAGCACAATCCTAACCATGTCTACTCAAAAGTAAGCCCCATTGTGTCCAATGGGTCTTACTCGCAGGAAAGTGTGTTTAGAATTGCAGCCTTATGTTTGATTCAATCATCTCAATTTGCATTACTTAAAATTGTCTATGCTGAAGAAATCAAGACTGGATATGTCATTGCCAATAATACACTTTATCAGTCTCTTAATTCCCAGACACATCTAGGGGCCACATCTGGCCCACTTTTGCCCCAATATGTTTTTGACTGGTCCACTGAGTTACCACTGAACTCAGTGGACCAGTCAAAAACATATTGGTATTAATTATAATACCACTGAACTCAGTGGACCAGTCAAAAACATATTAGGGCAAAAGTGGGCCAGATGTGGCCCCTAGATGTGTCTGGATGTTTGCCCCTAGATGTTGGGGCAAAAGTGGGCCAGATGTGGCCCCTAGGTGTGTCCTCCCCCTCTCCTTTTCTCTCCCCACCCCATCAAAATGAACTTTCTTCCTCCTACTGGTTTAAGTGACTGCTATGCTGGATTGCTTTCTTCAAGAGCTCAGATGAGAGGGAAGCAGCAAGAAGCTTGGCATCTGCAAATGTTTTTCTCTTGTAGTAAAGTTATGTACAAAATGTACATATAGTATTATATTTCTGTAACTGACTTGGGCTGCAACCCTAAACTCCAGTTAGGCCAGCCTAAGCCCTGGCAGAAATCCTGTGCTGACCTAGGAGTGTCACAAAAATGCCATAAGACACTTCCGTGCCTCTCTGGGAGGAAGGTTAGGCCAGTCTACAGACATGTGCTTGCCTCCCTACATCACTATGGGAAGGGGAAGACCGATGAGTTGTGCCAGCCTAGGAAAGGATTGCACCCTTGGTTACCCAAACCCTATGAGTGAGATTGAGAGATATGGTCCTTGCAGTTGATAATTTTGGGACCCCTGATCTAACATGAGAATGAAAAGATGGATGCCCAAAAGATTTGTTGTTTTGAATTAACGTGATCCATTGCATAGGGTCTTAGGAATGTGAATAGGATGGTATACAAAGATTGCTGCACATGAATAAAAAACAATTCATGATCATGCCATGGAATCTTGGAGAATCCTGGACATTACACCACTATACATAATCTACTGTCTGCCATATGTACCACTGCAACCATGGACAATGCTCATTCATCAGTGAAAGATGCAGTTCTATTTTAAGCAGCCAAACTCTACTACAATTAGTGGAGTTTTATATGATAAATACAGCTTAGATGCAAGTTTATAATAAACTGTGAAGTGTTACTATCAGTTACTCTTTTGGCGGCTCTCCAAAACCGAACCTCCCAGCTCCCCCTCCCCCCAAAACACTACTTTTTCAACTTCCCAAATGTAAGAAGCGGTACTGAGGACTACTATGAATCTCAGCAACTGTTTACAGCAAAACCATTGGGAAGATAGGCAAACAGCTTGTGTCACTTGCAATTTCATATGAAATTGAACTGAGCAGAACAAATTTAGGATTTGGGTGGGAAAATTCTTTCAGTAAATTAATTTCATATTTTTTTTGGTGGGGTGGCTATTGTACTATAAACTAAAAAAATTAGTAGATAGGTCTGTGGTCAGGTACAAAGATTTATTAGGGAAGGAATTTCGCACAGGGAAACTCTCATGAAGTGTCCTCTCCTTTTCCCCCCCTTCCCTTCCTTTCTCCAGGCACCAGAAGAGCCACTGTTGTGTGCTTTCAACCTGATAGCCATATAGTGGAGGGGAGGGATGGGCTTATTTGGGCCAGGTGTGATCCTGAGCCCCGTTAAACATTTAAAACTTGGGGAGTCTCTACACTGTAGGGTGGAAAAAAATGAGAGCAAGAACAAAAGCAGCAAATTGGATTACCTGGTGAGAGGTTGCTCTGCACAGCCCTATGATGCATCATTCCCTTGGGCCACTGGGACCTTGTCCAATTTTGGCTGCCAGGACAGGGTGCCCTGCTAAGGTTGCCTTGCTGTTTGGAAGGGATGGGTGAGGAGCATCAATAAAATTAATTAAAGCACACTGGACAACATCTGAGCTATTTTAAGAAATGAGAATACAGTACATGTGTGCCGAACCAATATTGGGCTATTTTATGCCCTAACTACTAAGGCAGGAGTGTCCAAAACGTTTTGGCAGGAGGGCCACATCAAATTCCCAGACATTGTGTTGGAGGCCAGAAAAAATGGTTTGCATTTGAAATTTGAATAAATTTACATAAAGTTAAATATGAGTATATTATATACATTACAAGGCTTGTCTGTAGACCATATGAAGAGGTCTTGCTGTGGGCCGCATTGAGGCTTGCCATGGGCTGAATCTGGCCCCGAGGACAGGGTTTGGACACCCCCATGCTAAGGCTAACTATTTGCTTCCCTCCAATTTTAAAAAGAAATGAGTTGGAGAAAAAAAATTAAAAACCCCAAAACTTGAAACTGCTAAATTTAAAATGCAAGAATAATAGAACAATTTGATCATCTTTTTAAAATATAAAATAAAATATTATAGCATGCAAATCATTTTGGCCAATGTAAGGTTTAACAGCCTAATTTTAACCAGTCTGGTGTTGCTAGCAGTGGCACCAAGGCAGCACCCGCTACATCCAGTAAAGGAAGAGAGGTTGCTGGCGTTTTCTCTCATATAAGGTAACATTTTTCTCTGTGAGACTACTTGGGTTTGTACCACCAAAATCACTGGTGCATGTCCTAGCAGTAGCAGTCCTATGTTGGGAAATCACACCTAGGAAGGCAGGTAGGATACAGTCATAGCGAATGTTTTTGTTTCCTTCCCCTTCGTAGGCCTGATGAACCCTTTGTCCCATTATACTCCCTTCCACTGCCCTTCACTGGACTATGGAGTGCTCACCTACTCTGTGTGTGCAGCAAGCCTGTATGTAAGTGCCAGGATCCTTCATGCTGCCACCATATGCATCACAACACTTTTGTGACATTGTGCATGGCTGTTCATCTGATAGTAGCCACCTTAGGAGACAGCTTTCCTTTGCAGGGTTTGTCATCAGTTACTTCAGTTCAAGTGCTGAAGCTTGGGTATGTTCAACTGATAGAAATCTGAAGTGTCCATTTGAAATTTTACATGGGTGCCCCTCAAAGTTCAGTACTACGTGCCTCTGAAGTCTATTCCCTTAATGATAACAACTATAAAGGCCTGTCATGAATGCAACCAGGATAAAGAGTGTCATGCATGAAACATACAGGTGTCCCCCCTTTCTAACAGTTCCACTCTTTCAACACCTTTCAATTATACCCAAGACTCATTTAGTCAACACATGCTCCACTCTTCCAACCTCCCATTGCTGATCTAAAACCTAAAATTGCCTTCCCTGATGTTGATTTGCATGTGACATGGTAATCAAACTGTTTTTGGTATTTCCTTATGACTTTCTTCAGTAAATAACCAACATTCAAATACATGATACTCGTTGCCCACACATGTGTTTGTTCATTTTCTTGTAATTTGTTATGTGTTAATATGTGTTATTTATGCTTTTGCAAGTGATATGTCTTTTTTGGTGGCCGTTTTTCAACAGTTTTCACTTTTGGACAGTGATCTGGTCTCTAACCCATCTAATAAGTGGGAGATACCTATTTTCTAATATAGGTCCTATTGTCAATAGCAAAACAGTATAGGACAGTGCAACATTTAAAGAGTTTTTCTATCTTTGGCAGTGCCAGGTCATTCCAAAACAAGGCAAAATCTAGCCAAAGTAATCTACTCTTAAAAGTATATTGATGTCTACTGGAGAGGAATTTAATGAGTCTTTCTCTTTTGTACACCAGCATGCTTTCCCTCCTTAGATATACAGGTACCCCTGGTAATGATAAAAGTTTGTCCTTTGCATTTTCTGGTTGTCACACTCTACAGAGATCATAATGACTTTTGACATAGGCTTCAGTCATCATATATATGATTTAATGGATCAGGAATGCTAGAAATGTGGAGATTTTGGTTTCATTTCAGAAGGTCAAACCATATGATGTGCACGTTCAATTCCAACCTCGGGATTTCATTATTCTAAGAAATAATGAAATTGCTGGCATAATATGAAAATAAAGTGAGACATTGGCTTCAATCCTAAATACACTTTCCTGGGAGTAAGACCCCTTGAACACAATGGGGTTTACTTTTGAGTAGACATGGTTAGGATTGTATTCTGACATATGGGACTGTATCTAAAAACAGTGAGTTCATATTGCTCTGTGTTTCTTCCACAACCATCCCTATGCAGCCGGGAAAGAATGGGATCATCAGCATGGAGCAGCTGCTTAGGGGGGAAGGTCTGTGGTGTGGGTAGCATCTTGTTCTGTCCTGACTGGCCCCAGGCAAGGTGGGTTTTGTAGTGACAGGTGTTGTTTTGTGTTCATTCATATTGGGCTGGTTAGAATCTGGAGACCACCACCTCTGCCATTGTCATGCAGTAGGTGTGAGAGCAACAGCAGGCCTGCTTAATTATAACCCAATCATATATGCTTAAAGCAATGATTTTCAATCTTTTTCATCTCATGGCACACTTAATAAGGCACTGAAATTGTCAAACCACACCATCAATGGTTCTTACCATTGACAAGGCATACCAGACTATTCAAATCCCCAATTTTTTCTAATAATGCCTATCAACCCCCAAATTCCTGTAGCATACCTGAGGACTGTCCACAGCACAGCAGTGTGCCACGGCACACTGGTTGAAAATCACTGGCCTAAAGATAAAGATATTACCCACAGGTTTCCCTACCTATCCTAACTGACTCTAAGGGCAGTGTACATTTCCATTATGCTGAAGAGCCCATGTTGTCCAAAGATGTCTCTCTGTGGTCATGTGGGCAGCATGACTAAATGCCAAAGGAGCATGGAACGCTGTTACCGTCACACTAAAGTGGTAAGAACATAAGAAGAGCCTCCACAGGATCAGGCCAAAGGTCCATCTAGTCCAGCTTTTGGTATCACATAGTGGCCCAACCAAAAACATACATAGATATCTACTTGCATTTACATGAATTAAAACCGGTAGATTGGCAGGAGCTGAGCAAGTAAAGCGCCCCATCTGTCATGTGGTGCTTGGGTCTTGAACTACCGACCTGTCAACCTTTAGTTTGACAAGTACAGTATCTTGAAATACTTCAGGTTCACAAGCACAGTATTTTGGATTACTGAACAACCACAGCCACAAACTGTATGCCACTTCATATATAACCTCTATTATACAGGCATCCCCTACTTATTGGATGGGTTAGGGCAGGGGTGTCATGAGTGTTCGCATCATCCAGTGCAGGAGGCCAGTGTATCACCCCCGTACATTTTGTGGGGCAACAATAGGAATGGTGGGTATGGTTAGGTGCCATTACCCCGCCACCACTGGGTTTTTTAGTCATACATTTTAATAAAATGGTTTGTTTCACTGCATTCTGCTGTCAGTTACACATTCAAAGGTGTTTAACATGATGATATTATTTCTACAAACCATGATTTTAGCCATTTAGTTCACGTGCTGCCTTCCCCCTTCAAGGGTGCCCCCTTTCTAATGCCCTAGTAAACTCCTTGATGGGGACCATTTTGGGAGTCTTGTCCTCTCCTGGACTGACCTTCCACTCCTGCCAAGGCATGCTTGCTTATTCACCAGTAAAAACAGCTGTGCATTGAAAATTCAAATTTTCAATGAATTTCAATGCAAACATCAGGGACCTCATTCTGGGGTTATTAGTGGAGGCTGTGTTCATTGGATCAGGACAATTCTGGTGTCCTTAGATTCCTCTTAGCCTGCCCTTACCAATGAATTATGGCATCTTTGCCAACTCGCGAGTAAAGCCACAATATGAGTTACTTTCACTTTCCATAAAGTTCAATGCCTATTTTTAGTTTTTTGGCTATAACTTTTGATAGGAAGGAGATATTTAAAAACCTATTTTTGAATTGGATTCTGCTCTTCAATACGAGTATATGACATGATGGGGTTTGATGCTCCATCACAAAGTTTCAATTTTTGGGTCCAGTGCGCATCACTCCCTTTGGGTACATCACCTGGTGTGGACCGCACCACCTGCACCACCCTGGTGACACCATTGGGTTAGGGACTGGAGTACCGTCCAACAGTGAAAACCGTTGAAATGTGGAACCAAATCTTTTCCAGCTTGCAAATGCAAAATGGCTCCCCAAAAAGACATAAATATCACTTGCAAAAGTCTAAATAACACATATTGATTAACACATAGCCAAAATACATAAATTACAGTAAAATGAACAAAGGCATGTGTAGACAATGAATATCTTATGTATTTTAATGATGGTTATTTACTGAAGAAAGTAATAAGAAAACAGTTTGATCTCAATGTCACATGTAAACATCAGGGAAGGCGTTTTTAGCCTTTAGACCAGAAGTTGAAAGAATGAAGCATGTGTTGAATGATTGAGTCTTGGGTATAATTGAAAGGAGCTGAAAGAGCGGAATTGTCAGAAAATGAACTGTCAGAAAGTGGGGGACGTCAATGAAAGTTATTCCCATGTAAGTGTGAATTGGATTTCAGCTTTAGACCTGTGTTGGTTAATAACACAGAGACGGAAGACTTGACTTATACTAGCAAATCATCAGCAGGTATTAGCCATTATAAATCACGATTATATATATCATCAGCTTTAGCTTTCTTATCATGGTCTTTTTGACCATTTGGCCAAAATGGACAGTAAAATGGCCTTAATTCCAGGAGCTCAAGACCCTCATCCTAGTTGCTGGTTAATGGACTTCTTCATTTGCCTTTCTGATGCTTGTGGAGGAAAATCCTCCTCTCTTTTTAGCTGTGAGACAACAGGGAAGGAATCCAAAGCTCCTGGATATCCCCTGCTAGTGCTTTATAGCTTCTGCAAAACATGTCCCTTAGGTTTGCCAAAGACCACAAGCCAAGGAGATGCCTCATTTTTCCTATGGTGCCAATGAGTGGATCTAGACAGCCCTTCCAACTTTCAGCCTAGGCATCCCATCTGTAAGATGGGAAGAAGTGTGACCTGGGTCAGAATGGCATTGGGAGGGCAAATAAGATGAACAATGTGTCAAGCACATTATACATTAAAGGGACGAGGTAAATGATTAATGCCAGGATTGGATGCTGTTTTCTGGCAGAGAGAGAAAGAGAGAGAAAGAGACTTCTGGGACAACTTTACTTTGTGGTGTTCCTTGAAGATCCATTCAGAGTCCTGGGACTTTTTTATCCCCTCAGCCTGTCTCTGTAGGGCATAGAAAAGCCAGGGGTATGGATCCAAACCTATGCATGTCTCTTCAGAAAGTAAATTCAGTGAAGCTCTGGAAAGGGGATAAGGAGCTCAGCAGTCCAGTCCTATGACTACTAAGAAGCAAGTCCCATGTGTTCAATGGTGCTTACTCTAGGTAAAGTGTGGCTAGGATCACAGCCTGCTTCTCTCAAGATGGCCGTATGCCTTCTATTTCCAGGACATGTTCTCATTTTAAATCTTGTGTCCTGGGAAAAAAAATCTTTGTTGTCCTCCATTTCTTTGTGAGAAGGCAGAATATTATCTTCTTGTAATTCATAAATTATATGTAATAAATTATACGCAATAGTTTTACATTTAATAATAGGTAATATAGTGTTCAAAGCAGCCACATTAAAACATTATACAAGTCCAACCTTGTTATACACAGATTTTATATCAATACACTGATTTGACTCATCATGAATAGCCACTGCAAATCGGTTTTAAGAACTGCTTTTCTACTGTTGTACATCCATTCTCCAGCTGAGTCAGGCAAAGACAGGAGGTCCTTTGCATTTCCAATTGCTGACTGCCTCTCTACAACAATAAGAAAAGCTGTTGTCAAGCTGGAAGTGGGTCTTTAAAACTATTTCCCCATTTTATTTATCCATGGATTTTTTTTTTCATCCAAGGGAGGTTCTGGAATGAAAACCTACTGGATAACAGTATATGTGTGTGCATGTGTGTTACTTTTATTTGGTCATGTCCCAGTTTTGGTTGGGTGTCCTACATTTTGAATGGCCTAGTCCATATTTTTTGTTATAACAGTCATTTGCAGATGTCATAACTGCAAAAGAAGACAAGGTCCCCTGAATTGTAGGTCACCCAAGAAAAATGTAGGACGTGACCAAATAAAAGCAAAAAAAAAACCCTCATATATTGCTTTTGTGTAGTTAATTTAAATATTGTATAACTGATTATCAAATTTTAAAAGATTGCACGTAACTTGTGACATCTAATTTATTAATTCCAAGAAGACTACATGCTGCCTGCTCACAAGGAAAGGAGGACATTAAATATTTTTTGAGGTCACATGTCTAAAAAAGAGGACATGTCCTGGAAAAAGAAGATGTAGGTCATCGATTATAATTTATGAATCACAAGAGGGCTCCATGCTGCCTGCTCACAATGAAAAGGATGATGAAGTTTTTTTCCCAGGACACAAGGCTAAGAAAGAGGATGTGTCAAGGAAAAAGTATGTCATGATATGGTCACCTTGATTATACTTTATTAATTCCAAGAAGACTACATGCTACCTGCTCACAAGGAAAAGGAGGACAATAAATATTTTTTGAGGACACATGTCTAAAAAAGAGGACGTGTCCTGGAAAAAGAGCATGTAGGTCACTCTGATTATGATGTATGACTCACAATAAGACTCCATGCCGCCTGCTCACAAGGAAAAGGAGAACAAAGAAGATTTTTTGAGGACTAAAGTTTTAAAAAAGAGGATGT
This sequence comes from Cryptoblepharus egeriae, assembly GCA_030015325.1. NCBI lineage: Eukaryota > Metazoa > Chordata > Lepidosauria > Squamata > Scincidae > Cryptoblepharus > Cryptoblepharus egeriae. The sequence goes on along the minus strand of JAREYC010000001.1, from coordinate 59,473,762 downwards.
GTCCTGGGAAAAAAGGCCATCTGGTCATCCTGCCTTGGCTTCTTTGGAAGGCCTGATCTGAACATCTCCCAGGTCTCTTCCTGGCTGTCCACACCGTGAGCTGCTCTGCTCTGCCAGGCAGCGTGCGCGGACGCCCCGTCCAACCTGTCACTGCTGGGCTGTGCAGCTCCCGTCCATGCAGCCCCACACCTGCCTGCCCGTCCCCCTCTGCCTGCGTCTCTCCCTCCCTCTTTCCCTCTGCCCGCCCCGGGGCATGGCACTGCGAGAGGCAGGTGGGCGTCCATCGACAGCTGGTGTTGTTCCAGCAGCAGGGAAGGTTGACAGAGCATCTCCGGCTGCCCGTCCCTCCTTCCCTCCCCCTGCCTGGGCTGCTGTTGCCCGGGTGCAGCCCCATTAGCAGCGCAGGGGCTCATCATCGGGGGGGTCCCCCCAATCCTGCTCCCCCCGACGGCCTTCCTGCCTGCCTGCCTGCCCTGCTGCTGTGTCAATATTTGCCCTGAGCAAACGCAGAGTCCAGGACAGGTGCGCAGCCAGGAGGGGACGGACGGGTGACAGTCAACCCAGCCCTCCCCCTGCAGCCCCCTCGACGGCCAGCCCAGCCAGATCTATTTTTATCAGCCCTATAAAAGCCAGGCGGGGCCGGCAATCACCCTCATTTTCCACCGGGAAGGTGAAGCGCTCACCTGTACCTGCCGACGTGTCACCAGGAGCCAGGTGAGACCTGTCCAGGTGAGACCTTCCAAGTTGGGATGGGTGCTGGGAGGAGATCCCATGGAGGGGTTCTCTGGACACCACAAAGGGACTTCTGCACCCTAGGGTGCTTTGGCACCAAAAGGGGGCAAGAAAGAGGAATTGCCAACCTGGAAGGGGGTCAGCACAGCACATCGATGCCGGTGACATCGATGCCAGTGATGTTCTTTTGTGTTAGGAGAAGTGGCACTTTCCAAAATTCTCTCCTCTTTTTTCAGAAATTCTCTTTCCAAAATTTCCCAAATTCTCCCCTCTAAAAAGAATTTTGGAAAGAGAATTTCTAAAAAAGAGAGAATTTTGGAAAGTGCCACTTCTCTCAGTTTCACAGGGCATCGAGTCCACCCAGTGAGACTTTACAGTACAGAACATAGGCGTGGATAACTTTCTATAGTCTCTAGTGCATTGTTCTCACAGGGATTGTTGTTCCCAGTCCTGGAGCTCTGCCTGGAATGAACCAGAGAGCTCACATGTTCACCTGAGAGTAAAGCCCATTGAACCCCATGGGACTTAATTCCAAGTGAATGTGTATAGGACGATGCCCACCATGGTGTTAGTTCTCCTGATGAGAGGTGGTGGGCCTCTCTTGCTGGAGGTCTAGACATCTATCTGTTGAGGATACATCACTGAGCAAAGGGTTGCACGAGATGTTCTTATGGGGTCCCCTCCTATTCTTGGTATATTTTGCATTCTTTCCCCTTTATTCTTCCATTCCCATTTTCTCCTTTCCCCCCTGCTTTTGCTATATTCTTTTTTCCTCCTACAGGTGCCAAGAAACCACCTTCCTGGCAATAAACTGGCTGGAGTCCCATCTGGCAGTAGGAATGTCGTGGGGTGGCTGAAGGACTTGGCCAAAGTGTGCCCCTTGACCCAGCTGTGGTGATCTATCCCTGGGCAATTGCTGTGCTTGCCTCGCGTCGAGCCCCACGCACAAGACCTGACGTGAATGTTTTGTTCGTTCGGCTCGCGTTAGGCAGGTCCAGCCTGTCTGCAAACACATGGCATGCATGGGCAGCATGTGTATAGCATGGATGCATATTGGGAATGTGTTATTGTGTCACTTACACTCCTTTGTGTAGAGGTGTTGGTTCCCAGTAAGACAGGATCACAGCCTTACTGAATACAATGGGCTTACTTATGAGTAAAATAAATAAAACCACTTTCAAACACCTCTACCTCTGTGCTTTTCATGCACAGAGTGAACATGCATAGCAAAAGACACATGTGGCCCTTTTGAAAATGGCAGTGCACCAGACATACTAAAAGAAGTACAAATAGCTTAGATATTGCACTCCACCAGTAATTGCAATTGGATAATTCATATCCAACCTTGTTATACATAGATTAGTTATTCACGGATTTGATGGCCCCTGCAAATCACTTTTTAAAAAACTACTTTTAAACTACTTTTAAAAAGTAGTTGTAGAGAGACAGTCACGCAATCATTCCATTCTTCAGCTGAGACAGGCTGATCCTTTGCATTTCTAATTGCGGAGTGCCTCTCTACAACAGTAAGAAAAGCTATTTTAAAACAATTGTAAAGGGACACACTTATTTTTTTTAACTGTGTTTGACACATTTTTTTTTGCTGTCAGCAGGGAGTCCCAGAATCAAACCCATGCAGATACTGAGGCTCAAACCTTGTTCCATTCAGAATAAAGGAGGAGCAAGGAACCTGGAAGTGGGTCTTTCAATCTATTTTTCCACTGTTTTTATCCATGGATTTTTTTTAATCCAAAGGAGTTTCTGGAACAGAACCCCAATGGATAACAAGAGACAACTAGCAACCTTGTCGGCAGTTGGCAACCTTTGGCTTGCATGGCTACCATGCTTGGAAAAAAGGTTATTGGTTACTAAAAAGCAACACCTTCAGGAATCACTTGTTTGAAAAACAACTGGATACCTGTGACACTTCTGCACATTTTATCCTCCATCTGCCATGTCAACCTGTTTAGTGTTGCCATTTCCTGTTGGAGTTTTTAGTGCCTTTGAACTCCTACGAAGTACAGGTGCTATTAGATTCCACATTTCACAGGTGGTAACTGATAGGAAGACTAAACAGAAGCCCTAAACAGAAGCAGAGTTTTGAAGGCTGTGATGCATGATGATGTAAAGAGGCAAGCGCATGTCTGTGCAATGGCCTAATCCTCCCCCAACAGTGGCGCATAAGTGCCTTACGGCACTTTTGTGACACTCCGGGCCAGCATGGGACTTATGCTGGTGCTAATGCTGGCCTAAGTTGGAGTTACAATTGCAGCCTAATCTCTATACTTCCCATAATCACTTTATGGCAGAACAGCCAGACTTTTCACAAGTGACTTTCACATTCCCAACACACGCAACCTATTTCACACATTACTGCCCCTGTTGAGTCTTTTGGATTGAACTGTCTTGCTTGATGGTTCCAAAACTTGATGCCTTTAAAGTGTAAGCAGCACCCATGTTCCTTTCTCCTTTAGGCCTTTTCTAGTCTAAAAGCAGACTGGGATCCCATATGGTGAGGGAAGTGAACGGGGAATCAAATTTTCCCTTCCATCAAATTGAAGTCCCTGATTCTGCAAGAGGGATGAGTGTGTGTGTATATGTGTGTGTGTGTGTGTGGGGGGGGGCTTATAGATGCAATAGGCACAGAGAAATCTCTTATGCATGATGATGCCAAATAGAGCGTTCACAGGAATGGTGGACAGAATAGTTCCCAGCAATATTTCTTCCCAGATCAATCCCAGGCTCTCTGTATCCTCAGACAGGAACTGAAGAAAAGATTTGCATCTGGAAAGAGAGGCTTAACACAGAAACTGCCTGAGCTGAGCTACCTATTTGGAGAATAGCTGGGTGCAATAGTAGAATTCATTTGCTTACCACCCATGATATGAGAGAAAGAATCAAAGTTCAGCATAGTAATATATTCTGCATTGAACAAGACCCTTATAGGACAGGAGATGCCATTGCAGTGGTAAAGATGAAAGATCCTATTTTCAAACAGTAAAACCTTGGTATGCAAGCATAATTTGTTCCAGAAACTTTCTTGTAATCCAAAGCACCTGTATATCAAAGTGAAGTTTCCCATAAGAAATAATGGAAACTCAGATGATTGGTTCTACAACCCAAAAATATTCATATAAAATGATTACAATTTTGTAAAATAATACAAAATAATAAAGAAAATACAAATTTTAAAGAAAAACCAAATTAATCTGCACTTAGGCTGCAATCCTAAGAGCACTCGCCTGGGAGTAAGCCTCATTGAAGTCAATATGAGTACTTCTGAGTAGACATGAATAGCATTGCACCTATTGCACCAGTCTCTTGGGCTGCAATCTGCCCCCCTTGTACAGGAGTGAGCCCTACTGATTATAATAGAGCTTTCTTTAGAGTAGACATGCAAGGCTAGCTTTCAGGCTCCTTTCGACCCCCCCCCCCCAATAACACAGGAGTGAGCCTCACTGACAAGCTCGTTTATCAAGACACTGCTTGTTAATCAAGTTAAAATTTATTAAAAATGATTGTCTGGTGATCTGTGATACTCTCAGATCAAGTTACTCTCAATCCCAGGTTTTATTGTACGTATACATAGTAGCTATGTATTTCAAATGCACCAATCAGCTAAAGTTGAGTATACTTCATTCTGTAAGCATGAAGCACAGGCAAATTAGACTTTGGAGGAATCCTGCACCTGTCACAAAGAGACCTTGGTTATTCAAATCTCCTGGTCAAGGTTGTAGTCTTAGGTATACAAACTCCCTTGGAACTTAGGCCCATTGAATTAAATGCTTATTCCTGAGTAAATATGCTAAGAACTAGGCTGTAACTGAATCGTATGTGTTCCAGGCAGTTTCTTATTTAACAGCACAGCATTCCCAATTAGCCAAATAATTGGCATGTCCTCCTTGATTCACAACTGTTTTAGTGAATAATGCAATATATAGTATTTGATGAGCTGCATTTCAGCTTGCCAAAATTGAAGATGGGTAAACATTTATTCATTTACACTACTTTCAGTTTTTTAATTAGACTTTCTACTGTATGTGTTTTGTTTCAGACATTATCAAATAAAGCAACCTGCACAGCAACCTGCACAGCAACCAAATAATGTGTGTATATTAACACTTTGTCAGCCACATGGACTTCTATTCATTTTCAGAAAGCTCCCTGAAAGCCCATATTTTCAAACACATGTAGGTAGTAAGTACCTGTTTCAAATGCACCAATAAGCTAAAAGTTGTGTATATTTACATAGCAGGCCTCCATCAGTCTTGGAAGACTATGGTATTGTGCTCGGCGCTGCATACGCTGCATGTGAAGCACAAAAGCCTGGGCTGGATTGTTATGGAGGATAGGCTGTTACCCAAGCAGCAAATCCCCCCTCTCCATTCCACTGAATTAGTCCAATGGAAAGGCAGAGCCAATACAATTGGATCCAGCTGGCGTCGCAGAGCTGGGCTAAGGACAGGAGCTCACCCTGTCTTGTGGGGCCGACCCGGGTCTCGATATTTACAAAGCTCCTAAATAAGACTGCCCAACTTGTTTTGGCGGAGTTACTGTCCTTTTACACAACTGAGTGACAAATAGAAAATCAACACTTCCTTCCCAACTTTTTACAGTGTGGATCAATGGGAAATTATGCATGAAAAACATTTAACAGATTTTGAACCTCTTGGATCTTTCTATAAGAACATAAATTCTCCACAGGGTTTTACTGCCTGTGTGAGGAAGGTGCGTTCTGGCCCTGGATTACCAACTTTTCACATAAAAGTGTTCCTTTTAAAAGCAGGTTCAGTGCAAGTACTAGTAGGTGACAACATTTCCTTCCATTATGTGAAAAGCTTCATCTGCTAACTATCGTATGTAAACCTGCTGCTAAAGGTAAATACTTGCTGAGGTAATATTTTTGGGGGGTTAGCTGGCTATTCCCAGCTGTACTATACCTTACCTCCTCATAAAGCTTGTATTTGTGCTGTGGTGAGCTAATGTGCATTATTCAAACAGTGTAAATTTGGAGTATCTTTATGTTTACCCACTGTTTATGTTTGGTCCACTTGATACAGTTTAGGTCCATCGGGCATTTACCTTATGCCTGATTTCTATTAACATGTGAACGTTGGACAGTTGTGTTGCCAGATCCTTGCCTGGAGATAATACCGATATCTTTAAATACCCAGAACAGTGAGAGACAATGTAGTAACTGCATATCCCATCTTGTGCCACCAAAAGCCCCCTCATTCACTGAAATCAACAGGAACCGTCATTGTCCACCAAAACAGACAAGGGAGGAATGGGCAGGCAATGTATCATCACTTGATACAGTACCTCAGAGAATTTAAAGTCTCATCGTGAAGAGCTGGCAATCTCCATGGACAATTATTGACCTTACTGGGTGGCGCAAACCTAACCCGTGGTTAGGCTACCACAAGTCCTGACACAAGTCCCATGCTAGCCTGGGGGTATCATTCTGCTCCACTCCTAGGGGGGCTAGGCTAGTGCACAGATGTCCTACATTGGTTAGGATTGTATCGTGAGCATATTTGCAACCCAGCAGTGTAACGAGGAGCTACAAGCAGTAAGTACTGCAGGCACTGCAACGCATATTGTAAGCTGCCCTCTCGCTCCCAGTTGGAGCCGTTCCAGGTTGTGCTGGCAGTGCACAAGTGTTGGCCAAATCAATTGTCTTCTCCTGCATGTTGCTGTCACTTCTTGGAATGGTCCCCACAGTGAGTGGGATGCACATATTGTGTTGTGGCACACTTAGTACTAACCATCCCCCCAGCTACACTGCTGTGACAAAAGGATAATTACCACAATGGAAAAACCACAGTGGGCGTTGTTGGAAAAATTACGATTTATTTATGAATCAATATGTATAGGTTAATGGGCACAATTTATGTGACACACTTCCTCCATTACACTCATATTTGTTAGTCTCCAGTTAGTGTAGGCAAACTTTTCTAGGAAGCTCCATCATGCCATTCACGTAAAGCAGCTGTTCCTCTCTTGAAAAGACAGCAAGTCTCACATTAGCAGAGCCTTGCAAGTGGATATTAGAGAATCGTGTTACTGTTACTGCAAGATAAATAAAATAAATCAACAGCCATTGCTCATCTGCATGTTAATCATTTACATGTATGCTCACTGATAAGCTCCCCAATGCAGGTGGCACCAAGATGATAAATAGCCAGGTGGGGACAAGAAAATGAGGAGGTAACAACTCTGATATCACATAATCATCCCATAAATTTTATTCGTTGGAGTCAGTTCCCCTTTGCTGATGGGGAATGGCTGATCCAGTTAGAGTGATAATCCAGAGCCAGGGCTTCAGGGATCATTCCCAGAGAGTTGAACAGTGTTATCATCAGAGAAAGGCTGTAGTAGTAGTAAGCACACAGAAGGTCCCTGCTAGGGCTGGAAAGAAATCCTGGTGGGTTGCAGCTCAGGACAAGGCATCTTCATATGATATCTCGCCTGGCTGATTTTCAAAGAGCTTTACCATTGCTTGCAACTCACTGATCACCTAAAGCCATCAAGAGTTGGTGTAGCAAAGGGGCTAAACAGCACAGCTACGAATCAGGACTTCCTTGGTTTGAATCTCATCTCTGCCATGAAATCACTAGATGGCTTTGAGCAACCCACAACTTTTCTTTTCCCAGCTATAAAGAGAGGTATGATACGCTCTTGAAGTTGTTCTGACAACAACCTTACAGGCATTTACCTTGCATGGTTGTTGTCAGAACAACATCAAGATTGTAAGTATGGAATACAGATACAAAAACATATACAGATACAAAAAGTATTACCGCATATTGTGTGTGAAATACTGTATGCACTCATTACAAGTCACTGTGCCTGTTAACCAGCAGGCCAGGGTTCGAGACCTGGGTCGGCCCCACAAGACAGGGTGAGCGCCTGTCCTTAGCCAAGCTCTGCGATGCCAGCTGGATCCAATTGTATTGGCTCTGCCTTTCCATTGGACTAATTCAGTGGCATGGAGAGGGGGATTTGCTGCTTGGGTAACAGCCTATCCTCCATAACAATCTAACCCAGGCTTTCGTGCTTCGCATGCAGGGTATGCAGTGCTGAGCATGATACCGTAGTCTTTCAAGGCTGACGGAGGCCTGCTCATCACAAATAAAATCTCTGTGTTTCTTGCACAATCAGTTTCATGCAAAAGATGTGCTCTTCTACCCCTCCAGCTTCACCTGGAATCTTCAAGGCTCAGCATTAACCACCAATTGATTACTGAAATCAATCCTGAAGATTTTAACAGCTTACAGCTTCTTTCAGAATTTACAAGTTAAAATCCGTTTGGAAAACAGATTGCCAGAAAAAGCTTCACCCAGGATTGGAAATTCTAGTTTTGTCACTCAGTTTTGGTCCCATCCTCAATGATGTTTTCCTGGTTGCAAAATGTAGCCATTTGAATGCTCAGAAAATGTGGTTGCCGTGAAACTAATGAACTAAACAAGAAGGAAGATATGTGGACTGTGTGCAGAACAAATGAGAACCCTGTGTGCATTTATGGCACAAACAGATGATTGCCAGAAAGACTTGATATTTACAAAGATTGTCTTATGTTCCTGAATTTCAGTGTACCATAGCGTCTAACGTGTGGTCATCTTTGCAGATCAGGGAACACTTCACTAACCAGCACCTTGGCTTTGCAGTGTCCTCTTTAAAAAATATTCATTGCTTGTTGTTTATGTTGTTGTGTACAGCATAAAAGGAGCAGGAGACTTCAAATAGTGTGGGACAATCCAGGTGAAAGTAAGGCTTTTGGACATTGAAAGTGTACATTGGACATTGAAGGTGGTCAAGAGGGCTGCTAACTTGCCCCTTCTTCATCACAAGAAGTCACCTTGTACTAATGGCTGTTTGGCCATCTAGTTAATGGACTACACTAAAATTATCCAGGAGGAGTATTTCAGAGGAGCATTTCCAAGCCCTCCTGGAGCTATCAGAGACTGAACCTAGAACTTCTGCAGGCAAGGTGCCTTTCTGTTTCTAAGTCGTAGGCAGGATCTGAGTCCCATCTGCTTAGAGGCTGGTTCTCATCCTCCAGCCATTACAGGGCCCACCAGACCGAGCAAACCTTGAAGCTTCAAAGCCACCCACAGTGCAGGGCTTTTTGCTGGGCCCACCACAACCTAGCACTGGTACTTGCTGCACCAGTTATAGCCCTTCCCCAAAGAAGAGAAGATATATCACCAGAACCACTCTTTATTTTGGTCCTTCATGTTCTAGGAATCATATTCCTTGCTTTAAACCTAAAGGTAAAGTTGTCCCACAGAGGTTATCTGCTAGTCGTGACCAACTCTAAGGGTGGTGTTCATGCCCATTCCAAAGCCAAAGATACAGCGTTGTCCTTGTCCAAAGACATCTCCATGGTCATGGGGCCAGCATGACAACATCAAAAGTGCATGGAATGTTGTTATCTTCCCACTGAAGTGCTACCTATTTATCTACTTGTCTTTACATGTTTTTGAACTACTAGGTTGGTAGGAGCTGGGAAAGTGATGGGAGCTCACTCCATCGTGGGAGTACTCAGGTCTCAAACCACTGACCTGCTGACCTTCAGGTTGATCAGCATAGCATTTTTAACCACTGAGCCACTGCACCTTTAAACTATGGACACGCAGGTGTCCATACCCTGGCCTGGGGACCATATTTGGCCCATGGCAAGCCTCAGTGCAGCCCATCGTAAGACACCTCCATCTGGCCTTCAAGCAAGCCTTGTAATCTGCCGAATCTGTCTCTGATACACTATTTTATGTAAATTTGTGTAAATTTATTCAAATTTGAAATGTAAATAATTTTTCCAGGACCAACACAATGTCACAGAGATGAGATGAACTGCTTGCCAAAATGTTTGGACATCCCTGTTATTGATCTTTATTCCTGAAGTTTTGATCTGACAGTTGTGTGGGTCGGTTACAGATGCCAAGTGACCCTTACGACAAGTTATCTTCATCTCCCTTGCTAAAACCACAACGGTGATCTCACATTTCAGGTTTTTCTGTTAGGCTAGACCCTGGGAAGGCTCTTGAACCCTTAAGGAAAGAACATTTGACCGGGTGCAGCTTCCTCGATTGCAACCCTTTAAATGGGAAAAAAGAACGCTTGGGAAAGTTCAGACAGCGCAATCCTTAAAGGTACAGGAAGTTCTTTCAGAGTCTGGACCTGGCAACCATAGTCCAGTATTGTCCTGAAATTTTAAACTGTTGATTGGGGTTACTGGAGCAGAGTAAAAGGCCAGCCTTTTCAGAGAATGGAGCACTAATGATAAGATTCCGGTTGGCAGGGTGGGGCACCAGGATGTGGTAGCTTTGCAGTTACTCCCAGTCGGTTTGGCATCTATTACTCTAAGCAAATAGGCCAGGGACTGAGGATGCAAATTTAACACAAGCGAGTGCTTTGTAGGGTGACCAGCACCAAAGGAAGGTGAAACTCCTGAAACTTTAGTACAGAAGAAGAAGCACAGGTATACAGAGTAGGGTATGCTATGCTAAGGCAGGGATTTCCTCTAATTTTTCTTCCCACCTACTACAGTTGCTGAGTTGTCACTTCCATGGCTGTTGTGGTGTAAATTTATGATTTCAGTCTGTGGATAGAGATGGATTTTTTTCAGCGATTATGAAATAAAAACAAACACTGCTTTCTGCTCTGCTCATTTTTTAAAAATGAAATCTGCTATGCAACAGTACTGGAAGGTGTTGCATACTCCCCCCTTATGTCCTCCAAAAAAAGGCTCAGCACAATCAGCCACTTGAATCCATCAAGCTATTCACCATTACTGTACTTACGTCTTATGTCACAACACAAGCCTTATGAAACTAAAAGTTTTCTGCACACAAGTGGATGATGTTAGCTCAGAGAGATTGGATATTGACCTGCTGACCTTCAGCAGGTCAATTCCTATCATTATTCCCATCATCAGAGGACCCATCTGTCCGGGTTGACTCCTGAACCTTTAATGCTGAACCATAACTGCAATCCCAGTGTGCCATCAGAGGCGGGTGGAGGGTGTCATGGAGGTCCCACAGTGCAGGGCTTTGTTCCAGGGCTTTCAGAAACCTGCCCCGAGCATTAGCTGGCCCTACCATTAAGGCATGGCGAGGTTTCAAAGGTTGTAGGCTAACTCAACTCAAATTGTGAAAATTCCAGTTTTCATGTAAATCTGCGACCCTTTTGGAAACTCAAAAATTCTCATGTGGACTCTATATACTAAAATATTTTCTAGGAATTCTCAATTTCTAGAGAATTGTGTGCAACTTTTGCACAGCCACAGTCTTGCCTGGCAAATTTTTTAAAGTGGTGGTTTGGACATAAGCGAGCTTGCAGTAGCTGTTGCAGGTCAGTGATAGGCTTGGGGGAAAGGGTTATTATTATTATTATCCATAAATACACAGCAAACAATTTCGTGCTGGTTTCATTCACATCACTAGTCGGACCCTTCCCAAGAGTCTAGGACTGTGTGATGTAGCGGCATATAATTCGTGCTGATCCCAGAAGAGTGGCTTTATGCAGTTGGAAGAGTGATATTTTGTCAATGCCAATAGTTTTCAGGTACCTGTCAAGATCTTTGGGCACTGCACTGAGTGTGCCAAATTATTATTATTATTATTATTATTATTATTATTATTATTATTATTATTATTATTGGTTTGATTTTTTGTGATTTTGGCCAATTCCTGGTAAAAAGTGCGGGCTTTGCCAGTGCCGGTATTTCTCCTCGTTCTCTGCACTGTGAATGCCAGAGGATGCTTGCTCATTGTATCAATTGGCCAGATGCGGGAGAGGAAGAAAGAGTGGGAAAAGTGGAGTTCAGTTTTGCTTCACTTCCACCTGTGTGAAGGAAGGAAGAGAGTTTAAGAGTGATCAGTTGGGGAGGGGTAGAAGGAAAAGTTCAGGTCAGTGAGCAGGATGTTCTGCACAGTTGCCTGACAGGTGGGATGGAGGATTGCATGGAGAGTGTAAAGGGAACTTCCAAGTACATACAGCAAATGGGAGAAGTTATTTCCTTGCTCATTTGTTTGCACAGCTTTTGGTGGTTGCATGATTCAACTCAAGTGCTTTTAACTTGGGAGGCCTGACTTGAGTACTTGTGATGCACCTACTGAGTGACCTGGACTTGGATTTGAATTGAGTAACAGGGATTGGACAACTCTGTACTTAAGTCAAGTGTAGACGCCTGCAACTTTCCCAATACTGGTTCAAGGTATTATTGAATGAACGGCATGAGACTGAAAATAATTTCATTTATTAATTTATAAGCAGTAGGACAGTTGGATTTTCTAATCACTGAATGCTATATATGCCTCTGCTTATGCCATTCACCAAAGGAAACTGGTCTATAAAATGGAGTCTGTCTTTTCCACTTTGTATCCCCTCTGCAGTCAATGTCAGAGTCAGTGCCAAAGTCCAATCTCACAAATTGTTATAAGTATTTCTTAAATCAGTTGTTGCTTATTTTTTGAATTTAAGAAAAGAACCAAATGGATTAATTTAAATCAGGATTTAGCTGGATGGTTTCAATAACTTTGAGTGAAATTTATTTTTGTTATGATTATGGAGACATTAAGAAATGCTGAAGTTTGAATTACAGGTGATGATGGAAAGTGTCAAAGATCACCCTCTGACCTTTTTAATTTTATTTTTTTTAAATTTTTTAATATTACATATGGAGCAAGGAAGGATTGTGATGTCATGGAAGAAGTGCATTATTGGAGGAGGAATCTGACGTGTGGAGGATTGATTACAGTCCTTTATACACTTTCATGTGAGTAAGCTCCATCTAATAAAACTTTCATGTGAGTAAGCTCCATCTACTCACTTTCATGTGAGTAAGCTCCATCTACTCACTTTCATGTGAGTAAGCTCCATCTGATATTTAGTTCTGAGCAGACATGTGTAGGATTGTACTGTGTGTGTCCTGGTAGTTAGGTTGCTGATATGTCCATTGGCGTGTGTGGTTATGGAACGATGAGAAGTCCGACCCCATGTTGGTAAGGTGGATGTTGCTGTGAATGGAAAAATTGTAGCGAGATACTGTCCTGCTCTATGAATAATATCAGAACTTGGTCCCTGAAACTCTACAGCAGCTGTGCAAAGATTTTTACAACCTCATGTATACCTGCTTAAGTATACAGAGACATGGATGCAAGACTGTAATCATGTTTGTGATGACTGTGTTCATGGGCATTGTCTCAGTACATCTCAGAGGCAACTATAAGGCAAAGGTTGCCATAGTATGGGTTGAAACACCCTGGGGTCTCATGAGTTCTCTCACAGAGGTGTTGTAAGGTGCCTGCTGTTTGATGCAATGCTAGTAAACTTGATGTGGGTGTCTTGGCTCAACAGGCAGAGCCCTGTGTGAAGTTTTCATGCGCTTGAAAAACCTCACTTGCTCACCCACGGCTTATAGGATCACTGAAGATGACAATGACGATGATATTGATATTGATATTGCATTGTTGTGTCATCTTCACCTCCTTTTGGGTGCTGGGATCAAAACAAAAGTACATTTGGGAAGAACTACTTTGACATAGATCAGTGTTTCCTAGTACTGTATATCTCACTGCTAGTGGAGACTCACCCTAGTTTACCAGTGGTCACACATGGCCAAGATGTAAGCAAATCCTAGATTGCTGTATTCATAGTTTAGGCTGGAATCCTATGCACACTTACGTAGGAGTAAGTCCCATTGAACTCAATGAGTATTGAGTACATGTGGATAGGATTAGGCTGCAATCCTAAAAGCCTAATGGAGCTTACTTCTTAGTAGACATGAATAGGAGTGGACTCTTAGAGCACAATTCTAACCATGTCTACTCAAAAGTAAGCCCCATTGTGTTCAATGGGTCTTACTCCTAGGAAAGTGCTTTTAGGATTGCAGCCTTAATCTCTTATACTAGCTCAAGTGAAATTATTTCGTAAGCTTTCAAACCACAGATTCATCCATAGAACAGTTTGGATCCTGTTGTATGGGATGAAGACTATAAACTGGGAAGTCCTCTTTCCAATTTCCCCTGAGCCCTGAATTCAGAAAGAGGCTGGATAGGATAAAATATTAAGTGGCAACATTAGTGATGTTCCCATCCCAGCTGTCAGGCTGGGAGCCCTCAGGCAGCAGGATGTTCTGTTCTCACTTAGTCACAATCCTCACTTTGTGCTTCCATGTAGAGAGACAGGTCCTCCTGCCAGGGATCCTTTCATGCAGTCTCATAGGCAGGCTTTTGTCTTGATGCTATCAGAGATGTCCCATTCAGCCCTCCTTCACATATAATCCATCTGATTTTGTCCCCCAAACTGAGTCTAGGGCTGCCTTTTTTAAAGTGGTACACCTTTCTTGTAGGTGTAATTGAACTGTTCTGATGGGCAGCCCAGTCCTAAGCTGTTTGGTGCCCAGAGAAGATTAGGTGCCAAAACAGGGGAAGAGGACATTCATGGTACAATGATACCTTGAATAAAGAGAGTCTTGAATAAAGAGCAAAATTTTCTCAGAAATTTTGACTTGCTTAAAGAGCACTGTCTTGGATAAAGAGCACTTCTGAGGAAGTTTGGAACAGGCTTCCATGGCAAGGGAACTCACAGGCGGGACGAGGAGACTAACTTGAGCTACAATGGGGCCCTGGGCAAAGTTTGGAATAGGCTTCCATTGCCAGGGAACTCATGGGACGTCTGGGGGGAGCAGCCTGAGTCAGGTCTGTATGTGGGATCTGTGTGTGGTAGTGTGGAAGGTGTGCCGTATCACTGTTCTAGTGCTGCTCCCTGTCAGCAGCTTGGGAATGTTAAAATTGCACAAAAAGACAATAGATTCCATTGAGCCAATGGATAGCAGTGACTCCATTAGTGATTGTGAAAGAGCACAATCCTAACCATGTCTACTCAGTTGTAAGCCCCATTGTGTCCAGTGGGTCTTACTCCCAGGAAAGTGTCTTTAGGATTGCAGCCAAAGTCATCCCCTCTCTGTAACCCTCACACCAGCCATGAAGGTTTTCAAAGGTTCAGTACTGTACAGTATTTTCTTTATTGCAGTGTTGTGTGTTTCTGTATATTACAGTGCTTTGTACAGTGTTATATTGCAGTGTTTTGTAATCAATTTTATAAACAGTTAACATTTTTATATGAACATTTTTTGGGTTGTGGAACCAATCGTCTGAGTTTCCATTATTTCCTATGGGAAAATCTGCTTCACTTAAAGAGCATTTCACTTAAAGAGCATGCCTCCGGAACAAATTAAGCTCTTTTAGTGAGGCGCCACTTTATTTACTTGGGTAATGAGTACAAGTAAGGCAGTGGTGGGTTTCAAATAAATTAACAACAGGTTATATGTCTTAATAACCTAAATTAACAACAGGTTCTATGTCCCATTAGTAACCAGTTCTCAGAACCAGGTGCTCATTAGCAAAGGGTTCTATAGAACAGGTGAGAACCCCCTGAAGCTCACCATTGAAGTAAGCGCTCAGGCAAAGAGTCTTCTCCAGTCTGCACATGCTATTTTGTGAGATTTCTGGAAGAGACATATTTTGCATTAATGCTTCGACCCTTAACATAAACAGAAATAATTTCAGGGGAAATTCAAGATTTTGAAACACACAGAGAGAAAGGGGTTAATGTCCTTCAAATAAGGGCATCCCTCATACCTTTTGAAGCTACCTATAGCCATTTAGCAATCAATTCTACAACACCTCTATTCTACAACACCTCTCAGTCCTGTCTTGCAATTTTCCTTGAGAATCGAGTCCTAGAATTAAATAAACACAGAAATCTTGTTTGTCATGCACTCTTATTTTGAATGCCACCCTCTGTCTAATACAAATGTGACATGATCACCAGAAAAACAGAGGCCAGGATTCCTGTCTCTTTAATAGCAGTATTGAAAAGGGCATTTCAGCGGGTGAATCTTATTGGTTATAGCAGAGCAGGAGGGAGAAAAACTGCCCAAGCTGGAATTCCCTCTTCAGGTGCTAGCTCTGAGAAAGTCTCCTTGTGATCTTTCCTTTTGCACTTCAAGAAAGAGAACACAACTTTTTTGTTGATGAGGGTATGGGGATAAAAGTCAAAACTCTTCCACTACTTTAACCTATTTTTCCATGAAATTGTTTAAATAACATGGGCTGTGGGTGGCACAAGCAGTTAAGATGCTGTGCCTGTTAACCAGCAGGCCAGGGTTTGAGACACAGGTCGGCCCCACAAGACAGGGTGAGCTCCTGTTCTTAGCCCAGCTCTGCAACTCCAGCTAGATCCAATTGTATTGGCTCTGCCTTTCCGTTGGACTAATTCAGTGGCGTGGAGAGGGGGGATTTGCTGCTTGGGTAACAGTCTATCCTCCATAACAATCCAATCCATGCTTTCATGCTTTGCATGCAGTGTATGCAGCGCCGAGTACGATACCATAGTCTTTCAAGACTGACGGAGGCCTGCTTTGTTTAAATAAAGCATCTGATTCTTAACTTAGGATAAGCTCCCACAAAGTGTTTTGCAAGGCAGGTATCAATAGTTTAAATAAATATAATGCATACATACGAAACACTCATAAATCTTTTCATGCGGCAGGTCATCCTAACACACATACATACCCCTATTCCGAAAAAAGGATGATCTGATTCCGAGGCAGATAAGACCTCTGTAGCTGTTAACTGTTGCACAGAAGGCATTTTAGCAGGTTCAGCTTTTCTTTTTCATGTACTATAACCTGTACCCTCCACAACAGAACTGTTTCATATATTCATAGAATATGTGAGGTGGAATATTTGAGTTTGTTCTATGGGGCTATAAATTATTGATGCCTATACTTTAGAGAATATTACAAGTGCTGACAAAAGACGGTCAACTGTATGTTCTGTATGTTCATAGCTTGAATACTTGTCCTGCTGAGAAGGGGCAAAACACTCTCAGGTTCCCCAATCTGGGCCAGTTCCCCAATCTGCTGCTTGAGGTCTGACACTGTGATGTTTTATTTCACTAAAAAAAAAGCAGGCCTCCGACAGTCTTGGAAGACTTTGGTATCGTGCTCTGCGCTGCATACGCTGCATGTGAAGCACTTTTTATTTCACTATTTCAGCGATAAATATTGCTATCGGTCATCCTGATTGTGGGAGAGGTGGCACACACAGAAGATAAAAATGAAAATATGTGTTGGTAAGGTTCATTTTTTTGAAATGGAGCATTTAGTTTTGTGCAGCTCAGTGTTCAGGTTTTTGGGATCTGCAAGGCTCCAGAGGGCACCCATTAGAGACTCTTGTTTCGATCACGGCAGCCTGGTCGAGGGACGTCATTGCCTGTGTGGGAACAGCTGGCTGGTCCTTTGTGCCCTTCCAGCTGGATTAGTCCCCATAGCAATGAGAGAGGCCAGACAGGTAACCTGATGTTCACAGTGGGGGAGGGAAATATTATGCGCAGGATGACAGCGGCTCAATTTCCTTTCACACTGTGTACTTGGACCCAAGGGCAGGGGCTCTATATTCAGCATCTGCAAGCAAAGGAACATTCAAAACTCCCCCTTCCAGAAGTTCCTTCAAACATACTCCTTCCCAAAAGACTTATGAACTCACCAGGTATCCACTGTCTATCCTGTCCTTCTTGGGCCATAATAGGGAGATAATATCAGTCCATTACACAAGATAGTTTTAAAGATAATCATTGCATATACACACATAAGTGTTTGAATTATCTTATACTGTATTGAACTGAGGGATCTAACTATGCTTTATTTAGAACATTTATATGCTGCTTTTCACGTTGCACAAAAAGTGGAATAAAACAAATCATTTCCTATCTCAAAAGAAGCTCACAATCTAAATAAGACACAAGGGACACATCTGCAAACAGCCATTAGGAAGGATGTGGTGCTGGGATGCAGGGACAGCTGTTCTCCCCTTGCTATAATACAGAGGTGCCTAAATCCCAGCCCAGGGGCCAGATGTGGCCTGTAGTGAGCCCCATGCAGCCTCCAGCCCCTGGCTCTGCTCCCCTTTTCTCTGGAGGGTGTCCTGTAAGCTGGGGAGGCTGCATGCACCTTCTCTCTCCGTATGCGAAAGTGTTTATGAACTGGTTTGAAGATCACCTCCTCTTTGTGTATTAGAAAGTGTTTATGAATGGATTTGAATTCATTCATTTGTTCATATAAGTTCCATCTCTTTTATTCATATATGCAAATTTATTCAAATTTGAAATGTAAATCAATTCCTTTATCTGGACCTCAGTGTCACAGAGATAATGTGGCCCTCCTGCCAAAAAGTTTGCACGTCCTTCCTAAAACATAAAAGAACCACCATCTTCTAATGAAAAACTTTGGCTGTGGTACTGACTAGTGAGGCTTCTGAGATGAGACTGGGAAGAACAAGGAACATTTGCGAGACCTGGATGTGGGCCAGTCCTAAAAATAACTTTGGGGGCTTGGATCTAGTGCAGTTTGACTGTAAAATGGTAGGAACCCAAAATTTTCTTTTTAAGGGCATCTAAATTCAGACGTGCATATCCACTGGCATCTGTGATGTGTCAAATTCATGGATCTGCGGATACTGAGGTCTGACTGTAGTATAAATACTGGACAATGAGTGCTGCAAAAAATGTATTCTGGTTAAATAAGCCTTCGTTGCATTCATGGGATCAAGCCATACTTCTGCTTTTGGTCATCTAGCTCTCACCGAAGGAGATGCTTTCCCTGCTGTCCCCATTACCTGGTGTAATGGGGAAAAGAATATGCACCCTGTATCACTTGCATTCCCTCCCTAAGGGTGCAGGAAGATTTGTTAGTGAAATGAAATGGGGAGAGAGGAGGGAGACAGGGGGAGCAATTCCAGATCTAATCAACCAGGCCTGGCAAATAAACCCAGCTGTGTCTGTGCCTGCAGCAGGAAACGGTTCTTGGAGCAAACACTGCACCAGGCAACGGGTGGCAAGATAAACAGGGTTGGCGCTACTTCCATCTGCTGTAGGCAGGGAACCGGGGTGGGGGTGCACTCCAGAAAAACTGCATTTCTGCTGAGGGAAGGCCATACATTGGTGGGAACTATAGCAGTGAGGAATGTGTTGGAGGTTGTTTACTAGCATATTCCTCAATTATCCCGGGGAAGTTTAAAATAATTGAATAATGCAGTTCAAGGTAAATTTTACAGGCATGTTTTCAAATTTCATTTTTTATATCTGAAGAGGAACCTGCAGGCTTGCCTAAAACCCAACTTCATGCAAGGATGCCTAGTTCCCATTTCTATTAGTCTTGACAATTTCCTTTCCAACAATTCCCAAATTAACGTGCCAGTGGTTGAGCTCTTTTATTGTTTTGTTGCTAAGGTTTGGATGGGGTTATTTCATGGGCTGAGTCACATTTAATGATGTCCACAGTCAGGTTTGGTTATCCAGTGACACTGTTGCTTAGCGAACTAATTATATTCTAATCCTGTACTAAAACAATAGCAAATAATAAAAGTAAAGTTGTCAAGTTCTTGGTAGATGCTCTCATGCTTTATTAACTAAAATGAATGTTCACATCTGATTTGCAAACTAGAACAACTAAATATATTTCAATCTCATATTTTTTCCCTTTCCCTTCTCAGGCCACCTGATCTCCACCCCCACCCTGATAGAGCGTGGCTGTGTTAGTGGGAATGGGGGAAAATTTGCATTGGATTTGGCTCTTAGTGAGAGATCAGCATGGTTCAATTGAGAACACATCTGAGATCATTGAGAACACCCTGGTTCAAATCCCTGTCTCATCATGAGTCACTGACTCTTTGGACAGCTGCTGTCTTTCACCCCATCTTACCTCACAAGGTTGTTGTGAGGATAAAATGGGAGGAAAGAACATTGCACATCACCCTGAGCTCCTTGGAGGAAGGAACAGGACATGAAAGCAACTAATAATAACTAATTGTAAATTGATGAATGCATTTATGCAGGTTCATCTTTTGTTACCCCTTGCAAAAGAAGCCAAGATATGTCTAGTGATAGATACAATTTCATTTCCACAGCAAATTCCCACTGCAGGGGTTGATTTTCAGATATAGGACAGCACACAAAAATGAATACGTCTCCCTCTGCGTCCCCATTCTGACCAAAATTGCTGCACCATGTGAGAGCTTTAAAGTAAAGAAGAGGTACTTCTGGTTGGAAGATATGTACTGATGCCTTTTGGCCCTAAAGAAGGAGCCACCAAAACAGATTGGAGACATTTAGAAGCTGCTCTGGGGCAGAACCATACTGGATCATTTTGTCCATTGCACTTAGGTTTACCAGTGTGGAGAAGAGGAGAGCAGTAAGCAGGCCAGCTGAGACTTGAAGGTCTTGTCTAAATTGAAGTCAAAACCAGGGACACTTGTGCATCTCAGCCTAGGACCCCCTTTCAAACTTAAAAAACTATCCAGGACCTCCTGTCAAACTTACTAGGATGTGATATCTCTGTGATGCCTAAGCTCCTCCATGGCTACTTGGAAGTAAGTCCCATTGTATTACATGAGACTTACTCCCAGGAAAGACAAGATTCCAAAGTAGTGGATCCCACCCTCTCGCAACCCCCCATGGGGGTCTCAACCCCCACTTTGAATATCATTGGTCTAAACTTACTGAAGAAATATTTCAGGAGTGCCTACTGGAGGCAGCAAAACAAAGCTGGGAAAGCCTGAGCGATCATTTTCGCTTCTGCTTCTGAAGACTCTGGGCTGACAATGAGAGGCAGTGTCTTTAACAGAAAATGACAGCAAAATCCATTCCGACAGGTGTGTGGCTTGGAAATGGCCAAAATGGCTAGGATGAAACTGCTGGAAGAAGGATACTAGAGGCTCTTTTTCCCATGTACAGTATTATGGAGCTGAATCATCACCCAAGGGTGCTGGAGGAAGGAGAAGCATGTTGCTTCCTTCCCTGTTCATCTTATAAACCTCCTTTACCCCTTGATACAAATGATACCTACATTTGTACAAGGGGAACAAATGGTACCCCTTGATACAGAGACTGTAATGGAGAGATTGTTAGACTCATAGTGTCTGGAGTTCAGTTTTCCAGTCAGCTCACTGAGAAATCTTAACCAGTCAGTATCTTTCATTCCACCTCACAGGGTTGTTGTGAGGATACAGTGAGAGTGAAGTACGGTATGTAAGCTTCACTGAGCTTGTTGAAAGATGGACAGATTCCAAGCAAAGGACATATGGTTGTATATTCATGTCCAAATTCAGCACGTTTCCTCATGTGTTTGTGCTCACAGACCAAGGTATGTGCATTCTGTACTAAAAATAATTATAAAGGTGTAACACCAACAGTCCAAATACGGTGTCAAGAAAAACTGGATTTCACAATTATTGTTATTGATAAGACTATTATATACTGTTTTTCAATAACAACCAAAAAAAGTCCACAACGTTGTTGACATAGAAAATTCACTAAAGTGGTTTCCCTGTCCCCAAAAGGCTCACAATGTTTTTTAAAAATGCTGTTTGAGTGAATATCACAAATTGATCACAACTTGTGTTTTCTCTTCTGCAATGTGTCTGTTCTGCAATAAATTATGCAAATTTTCCATAATTTATTATTTTTCTTCTTATGGGGATAGCAAACAACTTTTTAAAGGAGTGAAGCTCCTGCCACCTCTGCTTGATTGACAGGCCTATCTGATCCGGTTTGTTTTTTGAATATCTGCTTCTGCACCTTGTTGTACATGTGAAAGAAATTACCATAATTACTTGAATCTCTCCCTACAATCCAGAGTAACTAAAGGAGCACATAAAAGACATTACGTGCAGCCGTAGTTACTGCACCACCTAGTGAAAACCTATGGGAAATTCATAGGGCAATCCAGAGCAAATTGTTCTTACACTGGAGCAAGGACTCCCCGTAATTACTCTGAATTGTGCCCTAATGCTAATCTTTTTCAGCCAAATTTAATCTCCAAAATTGGGTTGTGCATTAGATTTGATGGCACATTAGATTCGAGTAAATACAGTATTTTGATAAGGTCAGTGTTTAGTCTAACAGTATGTAGGTCAGTGTTTAGTCTAACACTTTACTCTTGTAATAAAAATGTATTCTAAACCCAATGTGAAATAAAGTAGTGCAATTAGATAAAAATCATAACATAAACCCATTGTCGTATTATCATTGTCATGTAACACATTGTTTAATCCAGTGAAATTAAATTTTTCACCTGGTTGCAGCTGCGCATTACAATCACCATTAAAAAATTTATCTCAAGCCTTTTAAAATCAGGATGTGCATTAAATTTGACTGTGTGTTGGATTTGAGTAGATACGGTAATTTCATATTGCTTCTGTGTTACTAGATTGTGCCAAATGTGAAGAATTTATATTGCTGATTTTTGTAATATGGCTGTAATCTGGCTTTATATTAACAAGATAATTCAGGATTTTCCATGTGTTCATCAGTTGCCTTGTGGCAAAGATTTAGTCCTCATTTGACAAAATCTACTAATAGTGCTACTAAAACAGCAAATCTCCTAATAGCACTGAATTGACAGCAAATCTACTGATAGTTGTAAGGTACTGCAGGTGTACAACAAACCCTGCTAGAAATGAATGTCTTTATAAAGGACATTTGGGACAGTGGGTAAAATGATTTAAATGACTTATTATTTCAGAGTATACGAAGCAGGCAAATCCTGGACAAGTGCCAAGTGATGTGGCAACCATTTATCTGATACTGAAGCACCAGAGATTACCATTTTTAATGCTATGTTCTTCTGAATTCTTGTAATTGGATTATAATGTTTGCTTCACTTCCCTGTACAGAGCACCTTTTTCAATAGGTTTAATCACTTTTTCCTTTTTATTTTTATCCGCTTCATTTTTGTAATTCTTGAAGAATTGAAAAAAATGGATTTAAAATAAAACTGGCACTATTGATTTTCAGCACAGGCTGATTCACATATGCCTAGACTTCACTTGAAACATCATTTGGTGATAGATCATTAGATGATTGGCTGCTTCACATGTGAGATATTGTGTGACCAGCTTATTTAAATGATAGGAAACTTTGCTTCATATATTTGATCAGTGATGGTTTGATCTGTGTGATGTAAGTCATGTGCTCTTTGATCATTCAGACATTGGGCACAATGCAGCCCCACTCAAAGCAATGAAATAGGATGTGCAATGTGATCTTTCCCTAGACTTATACATTTGGAAGAAGTTCCATGGAGTCCAATGTAACATTGAGGGCAGAAACCTAATCCATAGTTAGGCCATCATAAGTCCTGGCTGGTTTGGGGGTGTCATGAAAGTGTCATAAGGCATTTATGTGCCATTCCTTACGGTTCTGGCCAGGGCACAGATATGTGTCAGCTTCCTCATACCACCATGGGAACAGGGAGATAGGTGAGTTGTGCTGGCCTAAACTGGTTAGAATTGCACCTTCACAGTCCAAATAAGTATGCAAAGGGCAACAACGTTGTCACTAATGTTTGTTGGATTAGCTCAATGACTGCTGAACAAAACACTGTCACATCACATTTGGATGTTCAGATTGGATGGATGGATGATCAGGAATTACTGTGTACCACTATGTACTCTGGGCATGATTTATCCCCTTTTCCCATTGTAAAGTAAATGTCCAAGGTAGATTACAAATCTTTTATTCTTTTTGTCCTCACAACAATCCTGTGAGGTAGGTTAGGCTGAGAGTGAGTGACTGCCCAAGTTTGCTTAGAAAGATTTAAAGCTGGAGCTTCCTGGTCTACCATCCTGGGGTAGGTTACTATTGACTCAGTTTTGGAAGATAAAAAAACATTTTATCTCCTTGTTCCCCTAGATTTCTAGAAAGTGAATTTTGTGGCTAACCATGTCAGTTTTCCACCTCCTAGGAAGAAAGGTGGGATATAAATTGAATGAATGAATTTTTTTCATCGGGTCTTGTATCATTTTCAGTTTCAGTATCAAACATCTGGAATTTCCTCATAGAAATCAGGGCTTCTGTGAAGTTGTGAGTACATTTTATTAAATGTTTTTAATTTTATTTAATGAATTTTATTATTTTATTAAAGGGCACCTGAAAGCCTTCCTAAAACACGTCAAGCAGAGGAATGGAATACTAAAGAATATTCTCCTGATGTCATAGTTCATCATCTATTTATTTAGAGCTGGTATTGAAAACAAAGGCTGTGGGTGGCGCAAGCGGTTAAGACGCTGTGCCTGTTAACCAGCAGGCCAGGGTTCGAGACCCGGGTCGGCCCCACAAGACAGGGTGAGCTCCTGTCCTTAGCCCAGCTCTGCGACGCCAGCTGGATCCAATCGTATCGGCTCTGCCTTTCCGCTGGACTAATTCAGTGGTGTGGAGAGGGGGGATTTCCTGCTTGGGTAACAGCCTATCCTCCATAACAATCTAACCCAGGCTTTCGTGCTTCGCATGCAGCGTATGCAGCACTGAGCATGATACCATAGTTCTTCAAGACTGACAGAGGCCTGCTATTGAAAACAAACAGGAAAGAAGACTCATAAAGAACAGCAGACTTGGTTCTACATGGCTGAATGGTCACTTTTTCACACTCCAGTTTTGACTGCCGCACAAAGAATATGTAAATTCAAATGGTATCTGCAAGCTTTTAAATAGACCTTCCCCTTTAAGGCGGTGAAGGCTGGTGCACACATTAAACCGAAGTTCTCCAAAAAGTCCAATTTGTAGTTCATGGACAGTGTGATTTGATTTTTCTTTAATGTTTTAATAAAATCACATGTAAGAGAAACTGGTTGTTGCTTTTGGAATAAATCTCTCTGTGTGTGTGTGCACCTCACCGTATCTTAAAAATAAAAAATGGGATATCTAATATGAAAATGTATTTCAGTAGAATCCATCGTTCAACTAGTTTAAATTATGGCATCGGTGGAAAACAAAGACATTTACTGGCTTGACAGGCAGCCTAACACCCAAGAGATCATAGTACCACCTCCACCTCCCTGTCTTTATTAAATGTCAACCACCCCCCCTCCACCTTTACTTTGTTGCAGCTTCCTGCACAATCCCTGCCCTTCTGCGCCCCCTGGTGGGTCAATACAGGATTCCCAACATCCATCAGATTTTAGTGGAAAAATTTTTGCTGGGGTGTGGAAGCAGGTGTGAGTCCCATATGTCCTCCTTTTTCCAGGACATGTCCTCTTTTTAACCTTATGTCCTGGAAATTTTTTTCCGTCATCCTCCTTTTCTTGTGAGCGGGCAGCATGTAGCCTTCTAAGAATTCAGAAATTATATGGAACAGTTTTAAATTTAATAAGAAGTCGTATGTGTTTAAATTGAAATGAAAGCAATATATAGGAGTGCTTTAAGCTTTTATGTTATCAGGTCTTTACGGTTCTATGGTTGGACTCCATTTTGTGTCAGAAGCAGATTCCCTGAGGATTGCGTCACCTGACTGACAATTTTTCTGTTAGAAAGGCAGTTGGTTCTGTTCTGGAGGTTCAGTTAGGACCAGGGTTGAGAGCCAGTAACATCTGGTGGGAGATTTAGTAGTCTCTTGGGTGGAGTATTGAGTTGGCTTGGAGTTGGCTTCGTTATACAGTGGCACCTCACGTAACAAGCACATCATGTACAGTATGTTCCGCGTAACAAAAATTTCTCTAGGATTCTGCTTCATGAAACAAACTGTGCTTCACGTAACAAACACACTCATTGGCAGTTGGAGCAGACGTGCCAGCCGGCAGCCCTTTTCAAAAGCGTTGGGGGTTCCTAGCGCACCTGCCCATAGCTAAAGCAACACTTCTGCGCTTTCCTCCTGTGGCAGGGTGTCCGCTGGGCAGAGGGTGAGAAGAGCAGTGGAGAAGAGGGAAACAGCTCAGGGCTAGCCAGAAGGGAGCAGGGGAGAGAGAGGCTCAAGATGGAGAGAAGGAGAAAGTGGGGAGACGCTTTGAAGGTGTCTTGGATTGCAGCCTCCTATCCATGTCTACCCAGAAGTAAGCCCCATTGTGTTAAATGGGTCTTATTCCCAGGAAAGTGTCTTTAGGATTGCAGCCTAAGTAGACTTCATATGATCAAGCACATTAAATGCATGTTTTGAATTCAATTCCAGTGTTTTGTCATCATTTTTACATCCAGTTAATATTTTTATATGAATATTTTGGGGGTTGTGGAACCAATCATCTGAGTTTCCATTATTTCCTATGGGAAAATCCACTTCACGTAAAGAACGTTTCATGTAACAAACATGTCTCCGGGACGAATTAAATTTTGTTACGTGAGGCTCCACTGTCCTTAGTTTTGACAGTCTCTGGGTATACCTTTTATGGTGAAATGTAAACTGTTTTGATTTTAAAAATAAATAATTTTAATATTTAAGCTGTGTCAGTATTTGGAACTGATTATTTGGGACAGTAGTCCTATATCCATTTGAGCTACTGGTGGAGAAACATATTTTTTTTACAAGGTCCTACATTTTTCTTGGGTGTCCTACAGTCTTGGAAGTCTTGTCCTCTTTTCTAGTTATGACATCTGGTCACCCCACTCCCACAGTGCTTGTGTAATCCAAAGGGACAGCCCTTCCTTTTTCCACAAAGCATGTATAGTTGGCTGGAACTTGTTTTCAAAGCATAATGCGCACATGGGTATGTATCCCACAGTGGCTCCTCTTCCATCGCGCGGCATTCAAGGTGGATTCTTGCTTATGTCTTTGCTTTGAAGAAGTCTTGTAGCGATGGAGTGTAGGGCCAGGCACTGGGGGAAGAACAACAGTTTTTCTAAGTACAGCAACAATATGATAAAGTGCAACACATGGAAAAACTCTGGACTCTGCTTCTGGGGTCTCATTGTGATTTGACGGTAAGTGTCAAAGCAGATACGTGCATCTCACTTAGGGTTGCCATATGTCGCGAAAACAGGGACAGTCCCGATTTGGGGGGGGGATTGTGTTCACAGACTGGCAAGTGTGACAGAGGGTCCTGTCCTGATTTTGTGGAAGAGAACTATGGCAACCCTAATCTCACTCTTTAGGATGTCTTTTTGAATAATCCAAGACATGTCGCTGTAGTAAGGGTCACCCTCTGGAGCAAGGTACCAGGGATAGGAAAATGTAAGGCCCTAAGAAAAAAGAGGGTTCTCTTGAGATCGCTTTGCTTGATGGTACTCTGGTTAGCTTCTCCTGTGGAATGGCTGCCAACCTTGCCTGCGCAATGCCATGGGAAAGAGGCATGTTCTTAATCCCTTGGCTGAGCAGAAGCATTGTTCAGAGGGTGAAAAGAAAATGGCATGTCAGGACCTTTATCTTTTGTGCCCTTCAGCTGCTATGCAAACATGCCCGGAGTTTTCCATTGTTGGTCTCTGGAGAGGAGAGGCCATCTCACTGAGATGGCTAAGAGGAATGGACAGGGTAGGCTTGGCTTGGGCTGCTTCTCCTGTCTCTGCTGATTCGGCATAAGCTGTTTGTGTGCATTCATTTGACATTTGGACAGGGCTGGCTATATATAATGCTTTGGGGACCCCCCCAGGCCAACACCACCACTCTCGCCTCTACACCCTACCAACCAAGTAAGTACTGGCCCTTCACCCAGATCGTCCCATGGTCCACTATAGCACATTCATTTGCAGAAGCTGGTATTTCTGAGGATTCTGCTTCCCTATATTGTCTGATTAATGGGGAGCGATTGCTTTGGTAGAACTTTGAGTTGTTGGATCAACTGACAAAATGGTTGCAGGAGGCCACAGACAGACTCACTGTGTCCCCAAGTGTGTGGATCTGTAGTCACTTGCGTTCATGATTCATTTGAAGAGGTTCTGTATGCACCTGTTGTAATGCAGAATACTGCGGGCTGGAT
The DNA here is from genome assembly GCA_030015325.1 of Cryptoblepharus egeriae. NCBI lineage: Eukaryota > Metazoa > Chordata > Lepidosauria > Squamata > Scincidae > Cryptoblepharus > Cryptoblepharus egeriae. The sequence continues at coordinate 59,446,283 of JAREYC010000001.1, read as the reverse complement.
AGCTTCGGAGGGATGGAGTGAATGTTGAATAAATGGTCTTGCCTTGGAATGAGATCAGATGGCTCTTCCATCTCACACTATGATTTTGTCTGTCCAGTGTTTGCAGCAGTATGATATGGTTCTGATTGTGAGAGGAGCCATTGGAATAAATTAGCGGAGACATGTGAGGCAGAATATGGAAAGGGTATGTGCTACAGATTAGGGTTGAAGTGCTACAGAAATCCACTGATGAGCTTCTTGGCCCAGGATGTGAAGGAAAATGATGGAATAACTTAAACTCTCTAAACTTTTTTTTCTGGAGTTGGGACAGGAGGAAGGTGGGGAGAAGGTCAATTGGACTTTTAGGATTCCATTTAACATTAAATCTAGGGATAATCACGCCCAGTGGTGGGCTCCAGCAGGTTTGCACCTACTATATAGAGCAGGTTGTTAACAAGAGATAGGACTAACAAAGTTTGAAAATAGCCATTTAAAAGTGGCTGCCAGATGGGCATAGAACCGGTTGCTAATTTCTTTGAATCCCATCACTGTTCACCCTCTCCCCCCGACAAACAATATCCCTTGATCTTCTTCTTCTATTATAAAACTGAGCCCTTTGGGATCTGTGATGCTAAAATCACACTTTAAAACCACAGGAGCCACATTGGGGGCCCCTTCAGCAGTAGAAAGGTGGGGTAGAAGGTGGTTAAATAAATAAAATTTGATCAGGATGCTGTCTGAACTGCCAGTAAAAGCAAGTGTTGGGACTTGAACTTTTGTTTCAGGAAGAAATGAGATGGCTCAAGATACAGTGGTGCCTGAACCAGAAAATCTAGATCCTCCTCCACCCAGTAGTAAACATCTGCTGAAATCCATAATATCCATAATAAAAGAATTGAGTATTTGTTGCTCTTTCAAATGGTCCTCTAAAACACCTCCTACCTACAGTAGGCTGTTGTGTGCATGGATATGACAGAGGGAGGGAAGATGAATTAACTTGGGGGAAGAAGAAAGGGTTGGGAGAGAAAAGAATTGAGGATTTGTGGCATCAGGTTATCTACCAGTGAATTCAATTTTTCATCTTTGAAAATGAATGCATTTGCATTACCGCTGAGCAGAAGCAGGGTCAGGATGGTGCTTGATTGCATGGAGAAGAGGAGAAGATTTAGAAGAATCTTCTAAAAGAAGATGATGAAAGGAAAAGCAAATGAATGAAAAGTTGCATCATGGATTCTTCCCATCTCCGGGCTGCACAGTGCGCTTCAATCCTGCATGGGAATAAATGGCAGACAAAATGATTATTTTGACATCTTACCCAGTGCTCTGCCTCCCTCCCATGTGCATCTTGGAAGACCTTCACCCACTATGCACACTTCTCCTTTTAGCTACAACACTCATCTGTACAGCTGCCAGCAGACAATGAGAGGCACTATGGCCACAACCTCTTGTGGCCTTAGAGTAGCAGCGGAAGGACAAGGTGTGAACCAGCCTATGCTGCTGCCACCTGTGGAAGGACCATACCTTAAAACTTTATTATGTTTTCACAGCAGAGAAGCTTCCCATGACCAGCCAGCACATGGAGACCCTTGGTCAATATAAGATCACTGTCTGGGAGGAAGAAAACTTCCAGGGGAAGCGCTGCGAGTTCCTGATGGAATGTCCCAGCATTATGGAACGCGGTTTCCGCAAGATCCGCTCTATCAAGGTGGAAAGTGGCCTGTAAGTGCTCCTCATCCCGTTCTCATTCAAAACACCTTCAATTTCCCAGTCAGAAACCACACCGTTTCTATTCTCTCCCAGACTTTTTCAGATCCTTTTCAAACCCCAATCAGGGCTGATCCTGTGTGAATGAAAAATTCCTGCCTTATCGAGAGAGGCAGCCACTTCTTAGCTATTCCCACCTTGCTAGTAGCTTATAAGTCCTGAGTAGGACTTTCTTACTCCAGTTTTTGGCCACCTTCAACCCAGTTGTCCCCTGCTAAAGCCTCCAGACTGAAGCTCTTTCCATAGATATCAAACCATGTGGGTCATACATAGAATTAAAGTGGAGTGTCACACCTGAATTTTCAGTACTAAATTGAAAGCCCTATAAATGAATGATGGAGGTGTCACTCTATTCCTTATCTTTATGGTACAAACTAGATGTGCCTTGTACTGACAATTAAACTGGTGGCAGTATTTATATAATCCTGGCAAGACCAATCGGGACAGTGATGTGTCCCAGTGGGGCTGGGAAGGCAGGAAATATAGTCCTGCAACCTCATCTTATTTACTGCCCAGCTCTGCTTTCTGGAGGAAAAGGTAAATTTTAAGCAATAAGCAAAGGCTGGAATTTTGCATGTGCATTTATAGTGAAAAATTGCTAGTGGAATATCACATATGAACATGAATTAATGAATTATCAAATTTCCAGCAGAAAGGCTGGAAGCTTTAGAGACTATTTAAGTCGAGCAGTAGCTGATTAATCAGTGGAAGAAAAATGTTATCAATGGGGGCAAATTTTATTCAGAGGATCTGAACAAGCAGCATCAGAGGAGGTCAGCTCCCACCCTCAAACTCCCTGTCTGTCTGTCTGTCTGTCTACAGTATTTATATACCGCTTTTCAACTGAAGTTTACAAAGTGGTTTACAGAAAATGAAAAAATTAATAGCTAATTAATAGCTAATGGGTCCCTGACCAAAAAGGGAGCACAAGTAAAGAATGGGGCAATGGCTGAGGGAAATGGCCGAGCAGAAGGTGGACCACATGAGATGATGGGTGTGCATAAGATGCAGGGCACCTCTCCAGATCCTTTGCTGCCTTCTCCAACCTACCATTAAAAATGGTCAACCTCATGCATGGTTAGAGCAGATTATTTTGACTGAAGGATATGTAGCTACCTACCAGTACTCATGCCTTCTCTCTCTCTCTCTCTCTCTCTCTCTCTCTCTCTCTCTCTTTCCACCAACTTTACTTGAAGTTGGGTGGGGTATGAGTATCCCGAATACCAGGGTCAGCAATTCATCTTGGAGAAAGGGGACTATCCACGCTGGGAGGCCTGGAGTGGGAATAGTGGCTATAGGACTGAGCATCTGCTCTCCTTCCGGACCATCAAGTGTGCTGTGAGTTGAAAATGCTGCTTTTCTCATAATTTTTTAAGAGATCCTCCCAAATGAAGAAGGCTTTCCTCCCACAAGCCTTCCCAAAGTACATAAAATAAAAGGAAACACAACAGGGTGCATCAATAGCAATTCAGACCAAAGAGAACCCCAGGTGGTGATGGACAGTCAACCAGTTCCATATCCTACTATATCATTGTTCAAACAGTATCTCTGCAAAATGCGCTGCTAATAAAAGCCACCTCCAGCATATACTAATTTCATTTGTAACCTATAATAAATTATGGAGAAGGATGACAGAAGAGTTGTCAAGGACAAAAGTGGTTAAAATGAAATTGCCTGGGGGAGTAACATTTGCAATGCTGAAATGAAATTAACATGGTCTGTGAAAAGCTGGTGTCCTACAGATGCAAAATAGGTACAGTTATCTTATGTTACTGTTAAGTAAGCAAGCTTTAGGTTGACATGGAACTCTTTAACTTGCAATCTGAACCACACTTATTTTACACAATGGGACTTCTGAGTAGACATGCTTAGGATTGCACTGGTAATCATGTAGATTGTTTAAAAATTTGGTACAACTTCCTGCCCTATATATATACATTTTTCACATTTTTATTCTACCTCCTTTAAGGTGTTCAGGGTACACATCTCTCTCTCTCCTTGTTTCTTCCTTGAGCCCTCACAACAACCCTGTGAGGTTGCAGGCCTCTGTCTTGAAAAACTATGGTATCGTGCTCGGTGCTGCATACGTTGCATGCGAAGCACGAAAGCCTGGGTTGGATTGTTATGGAGGATAGGCTGTTACCCAAGCAGCAAATCCCCCCTCTCCACGCCACTGAATTAGTTCAATGGAAAGGCAGAGCCAATATGATTGGATCCAGCTGGCGTTGCAGAACTGGGCTAAGGACAGGAGCTCACCCTGTCTTGTGGGGCTGACCCAGGTCTCAAACCCTGGCCTGTTGGTTAAAAAGCACAGCGTCTTAACCACTTGCGCCACCCACAGCCCTTGTGAGGTAGATGAGGCTGAGAAATAGCGCAAGATCACCCAGGAAAGCTTTATGGCTGAATTGGGGATTTGAACCAGGATCTTCCAGGTCTAACTCTTGACTCATGAACCACTTTACCAATTGAATAAAAGGATGTCACTTTTCTTATTTTTAATTTTTTTATTCTCCAGAGACCCTGGATCAATAAATAATGTGTTAAGACAAAGCTAGCAGGCAATAGAGCAAATATGAAGCCCTATTGGCATTAGAAGGAGGATTTCAGTTCAAAGGATTAGGAAAAGAAGAGACTGAAGAACATATTTTATCTCTTGAGAGTTTAATGGCTTGTGCACATTTTCTGGGGGTGGGGGGATAAAAGTAAACCATGAGTGGTATAATGGGACAGAGCCAAATCCTGTTATAGTTCCCAGTATCTTTTCACAAATAAGAGTAACTACAAGCCCCACACAAAAACCTACCTCCTGACCTTTCCTAAGGTAGAATAAGAACCAGACTTGAGAAGGTGCGTTTGAGAGTCAAATGGAAGAAAAAGTTCTACCTGACTTTTCCTGCCTCTGTGTTGCAATAACAAGAAATTGTTACCTTTCATGCAACTCTAAGGCTGCAATCCTAAAGACACTTTCCTGGGAGTAAGACCCATTGAACACAATGGGGCCTACTTTTGAGTAAACATGGTTAGGATTCCACCCTTAGAGCACAGTCCTAACCACATCTACTCAAAAGTAAGCCCCATTATGCTTAGTGGGTCTTACTCCCAGGAGAGTGTTTTTAGGATTGCAGCCTTAAAGACACAGAGGATCTTTCTTTCCAGGCTAAAGGTGGCAACCCTACATTCTGAACAAATGGCTATGTAAGAATGATGGTTTTCTGATTGATAAATGGACCCTACTTTTATTGAGACATACAAAGTTATGCAAGAGATGGATAGAGAGGACAGAGAAATGCTCTTTTTCTTCTCACAGAACCAGGGGACAACCACTAAAATTGAGGTTCAAGAGAGTTAGGACAGTCAAAAGAAAATATTTACCCAGCAGGTAATTAGCCCAGCTCTGCGACGCCAGCTGGATCCAATCGTATTTCCACTGGACTAATTCAGTGGGGTGGAGAGGGGGGATTTGCTGCTTGGGTAACAGCCTATCCTCCATAACAATCCAACCCAGGCTTTCGTGCTTCGCATGCAGCGTATGCAACGTATGCAGCGCAGAGCACGATACCATAGTCTTTCAAGACTGACAGAGTCCTGCTTTAATTAGTCAGTGGAACGCCTCACCACAGGATGTTGTGATGACACCTAGCCTAGATCCCTTTCACAGGGGTTTGGATCAGGGTGATCATATGACCGGACTTTTCCGGATTTGTCCTCTTTTTTAGCCTTTTATCCATATGTCCTCCAAAAGGGCTTCATTGTCCTTCATTTTGGAACTTTGCAATGGTGTGCAGTACCCCATCATGTCATATGTTGTTGGATTTGTATTGAAGAGCAAAATCCAGTGCAAAAATCAGTTTTGAAATATCTCCTTCCTATCAAATGCTATGGCCAAATAACTAAAAATAAAAAAATATGCATTGAGCAGTGTGGGAAAATGAAAGTGCCCAACATAGCTGCTTTACTTGTGAGTAGGCAAATGTGCCATTGTTTGCCAGAAAGGCCAGGCCGAGAGGAATCCAAGACCGTGTCCTCCTTTTTAGGTTCAGGTGTCTGGTCACCCTGGTTGAAAAAAATCTGTCACAGGTTACATACCACAATAGGTATGTGGTGTGTTTGCAACTTCCTTTTAGATTTGGCTATTTCAGAATGTCAAACATGGGAGGGCACCAGGATGCAGGATAGTGCTACAATAAACCATGTGTGAGGACACCTCTAGGCAGAAATTGATCCAGCCATAAGTGGAATGGATTGAGCCAAGGCAGCCTTTTGGAGAGTAATGCATTTGCAGTAGTCTAGTCTTGGAGAGAATATGGAGGAGAACCTCAAGAGCAGAAATAAAGAAGTCTTTTGTAAATCTGCCAGTGCAATGCTAATCTGGTTAGGCTGGCACAAGTCCCGTGCTGGCCTGGGGATGTCATAAAAGTGCCATAAGGTACTTCTGCACCATTCCTGGGGGGTAGGTCAATGCACAAACATCCAGCAGCCTTCCCACACCACTGTAGAAATGGGAAGGCAGGTCAGTTATCTGGCCTAAATTGGTTAGGATTGTTCCCACATGTTGCCATATACAAAACGAATAAGCAAAACTGAGAGGGGTACTTGGACCAAATGCTGTTCTGCTCAGTGGTGGGAATGTCAGCGGGATGGCAAAGGTGTGGAAAAGCCGGCAACAAGCAGGAAAGGAGTTGTATATGTCAGACTAAATGTCCAAGATGTATAGCATCAATGACAAAGGGGCTGCAGCCAGCATAGTCTATCGCTTCATCTCAAGAGCTGCTGCTTCTATTTCTCACTGGGGTTTAAAATCTCAGCACGTCCCCATCTCTGGGCTTTAATAACCACCAGTCAGATTACGCCCGCACTTTAATAAAGGGGTGTGAGATACCATCTCGTTCCTGGCTGGCAGGACTGCTTGGCGGAGTGTAGGCTGTAGGAATGGGTGGTGGAAGGGAGGGAGATGCAGCTGTGCCCAGTCTCAGATTTAACTCCTTGTGTCCAGGAAGATACCAGCAACCTACAAATCCTCAACTGAAATTTGTTCCAATTGCACAAGAACTTTGTCCTCCATGGCATCTGGGCTGGCTAGGTAATGGGGCAGATCACTAGTCAAGGGGGAAAACACAGGAGAAACAAAGGGAGAGGAAAGGAGAACAGAAGAAGGGAGGAAAAAGCAATTAGGGTGCAATCCTAACCTAGGCCAGCACAACTCATTGGTCTTCCTGTTGGGTAGGGAGGCAAGTGCATGTTTGTGCACTGGCCTAATCCTCCCTCAGGAGTAGTGCACAAATATCTTACAGCACTTTTGTGACACCCCCAGGTCAGCACAGAACTTATGCCAGGGATTAGACTGACCTATCTGCAGATTAGGACTGCAGACGAAGTTACCTTCCAGGGACCTTTGCTCTTTCTCTCTTTACTGTCAAATCTACCTAGCAAATCCCTCTAGCCCAGCAACCTCCAACCTCCAAAGGGGAACTTTGCTTTCTCAGTCAGCATATAGTTTCATGTACTCATTGTAAAGAGCTGGTTTAGAATTGTCAGTTCCAAATGTGGGAACACTCCAGCCTGAGAGCACAATCCTGTGCATGTCTCAGAAAGAAATCCTACTGTGTTCAATGGGACTTGGTCCCAGTTAAGTGTGGTGAGGGTTCAGCCTAAGTTGTTCTACATGGTGCAGTCTTGTCCTGTGGTTTAGCTGAGTCCTGATAGCTTTAACTTCCATGGATTTCAATACCAGACAGTGAAGCCAAAGCTGGGCAGTGACTATCACCTTTGTGACCTTAATGTATGAAGTTTGGAAAGTATCTGGCTGGCCTCTGCTGGAATGCCAGATTAACAGTGCAGTCCTAACCCCAGCACAAGTTAGGACAGCACAAGTCCTTTGCACCCTTTTGTACCACTCCTGAAGATGTTAGCCTGGCACATATCTGCATGCTGGCCTCTCCACACTACCATGGGGTGACGATGGGTGAGTTACACTGGCCTACGTTAGTTAGGATTGCACTGTCTATGGCTAAGGCTGCAATCCAATCTCCAGTTAGACCAGCCTAAGCCCCAGCATAAATCCTATGCTGACCTGAGGTGTCACAAAAGTGCTGTAAGACACTTTTATGGCACTCCTACGGAGGGTTAGGCCAGTACACAGACATGTTTGCCCCTATCACCACAAGAACAGGAAGACCAGTGAATTGTGCCAGCCTATGTTAGGACTGCACACTAAATGTGTGAGGTCTGGCATAGCGAGGCTTCTGACATTGAGTGTGATGTTCTGTGATAGGAAACAGTATTTTCGAATATGGGAGACTCTATATAACTAGGGATCTGCAAAAGGAGAGGTTATTTTTCCTGGCATAGGGGTATTATCCGTTGTCAGGAAAATAACCTTGCCTTTTGCAGGTCCCTATATATAACTGACCCTGCAACCTAAAGACACTAAATAAAAACAAGAGTAGTGATCCATGCTAACCCATCTAGAAATTTTTAGTAGGCAGTTAGGATTTTGTGAAATGGGAGGTGTTTTTCCTTTCCAGAAATGTCTGCTGGGTGTGATTTGATATAAATTGAATGAATGAACGAATGTGACCATCTGTCATAACCAAAAAAGAGGACAAGGCACTCCCAAAGTGTAGGACACCCAAGAAAAATGTTGGACATGACAAAATAAAAGCTAAACACACACATATATATTACTATCATGTGGTTAATTTAAACATTATATTTTAATTACTAAATTTTAAACTATTAAATATAATTTACTGTGTATTATGTATAAATTCCAAGAAGGCTGCCTGCTCTCAAGGAAAAGGAGGACAATGAAGATTTTTTTGAGGACACAAGGCTAAAAAAGAGGATGTGTCCTGGAAAAACAAGACATCCAGTCACCCTGAAATGAATGAATGAATTATTCTGAAGTGTGAGGAGAGATATGTTCAGACCATGAAACAGGTTCATGAGGAAAGAAAAGGAGGGAGATGGAGAGGCAGAACGAGAGGGTGGCTGGGAAGCAATTCCTTTTACATGTGATGGTCACACTCTGAATCACCTTCATTCTACACTATCCCACAGAACCACAGTGACAGCAAAGTGAGCCTGTATGAAGGAGAGAACTTCCAAGGACGCAAGTTTGAACTCAGCGATGACTACCCTTCCCTGCAAGCCATGGGCTGGGGCAGCAAGGAGGTGGCCTCCATCAAGGTCCATTCCGGAGCGTAAGTTATACTTTCTGGCTGGGGATGGTTTTCCAGGCTCCACATTCTGTGGTAGGGTTCTCTCCTACCTTGTTCTTGCCTTTCCAGGGATACTAATGTGCAAGGATAGCATGAACCATGAACTCTTAGAGTGCCACAGCTCTAATTATTATGTATTACTGAACCCTCACCAACATACTGAGGAATCTGCTTTATGTTGGGCTGGATCATTTGGTCCATCTAGCTAGGTATTCTCAATAATGAATGGTTGTGGTGGCTGTCCAGAGTTTCAAAGAGAGGCCTTTCCTAACTTATCTCTTCGGAGCTCTAGGATTCAACCTGGGACCTTCTGCATGCAAAAGAGATGCTCTATCACCGAGTTTGCAGTGCAGTCCTGTTTATGTCTACTTAAAAGTAAATTCCATTGAGTTCAATGGGGCTTATTCCCAGGAAAGTGCTCTTAGGATTGCAGCCATAGTCCTTACCAAGTGGTGCTTCAGAGTAGTATTAATTTTAAAAAATAGGGCCTTGTCAAATCTAAATTTTGCTAAATTTGAGAAAATTTAGGCCAGAGTAATATGGAAAATTTAGGCCAGAGTTAAGTAAGGAGCAGCATGTAGGTGTCATGGTGGTGGATTCAGGGAGAGGAGCAGCAAGGGAGAGTAGGTTTCTTCAACACAAAGAAATACCCTCAGATAGTGGATGATGAGAGGGTTCAACAAGTGAATATTGTGATCAAATGTTTGGAAAATAAATGCTGAGTCATATAGGTATGTGGGGATCTAAAGTTAGGAAATGGAGGTTGCAATCCTAAAGACACTTTCCTGGGAGTAAGACCCATTGAACAAAATGGGGCTTACCTTTGAGTAGACGTGGTTAGGATTGTGCTTGGAGATTTCTCATCATCCTTTGCCTCCCCTTTTCTTATGCCCAAAGTTGTCTTGAAACTGAGGTGGTGCATCTTCTATTCAAAGTCCTTTGAACTGAAACGGAAAGGAGGAGCCATTGACCAATCATGCTGGGGTAACTACAGCATCTCTAGGCCTTCTAGCTGTGACTGCCTGACTTGTTAATGATCCACTTTGTCCTCCTAGGTGGGTGGCATATCAATATCCTGGTTACCGGGGTTACCAGTATGTTCTGGAGCGGGACAAACAGAATGGTGAATACAAGAAGTACAGCGAATACAGCACCCAGGCCCACACCAACCAGATCCAGTCCATCCGCCGTGTCCAGCACTGAGCTGTGTCTTCGCAGCAGCAACCCTGGCCCTCTCGCAGATCTCCCCCCTCACCTGCCTCTGTGCCCAAGGGTCCACCAAGCAGTAGATCTGCACCTGGTAGCCAATAAAGGCATTTACCAAATCTTTATCTTCTTTTTGTCAGTGAAATCCTTGCATTTGGGATTGTTGATATGTCAACCAATAGGGTACTGACCCATCTCCCCCTCCAAAAAAACAAAAAAAACAAACACAAACCTGAGAAAAACCAGAATGAATTTGCTGCCTCTGGTCAAAGCAGTGAGCATAAAGTCGTGCCTAACTTTCATGCTAAGAGAAACTTACAGAGGGTGAACCATCATAGTTTATAATAGGATTCCTATCCTATCTTAAATATCTGGTGGAAGGTGAACTAGCCTGTCCTGTTCTTTTGATTTTAACAACTTGATGTGCATAAATCATACAGTGAAGATTTGCACAGCATGGCAATAAATCTCACCAGCTGCTTAAGCAGGCCTCCATCAGTCTTGAAAGACTATGGTATCATGCTCAGCACTGCATACGCTGCATGCAAAGAATGAAAGCCTGGGTTAGATTGTTATGGAGGATAGGCTGTTATCCAAGCAGCAAATCCCCCTTCTCCACGCCACTGAATTAGTCCAATGGAAAGGCAGAGCTGATACGATTGGATCCAGCTGGTGTCGCAGAGCTGGGCTAAGGACAGGAGCTCACCCTGTCTTGTGGGGCCAACCCGGGTCTCGAACCCTGGCCTGCTTGTTAACAGGCACAGCGTCTTAAACGCTTGCGCCACCCACAGCCCTATGGTCTGTATATTAAGCTGCTGTTAAAGTAGGGTTGCCATAACTCTCTTCCACAAAATCAGGACAGGACCCTTTGTTCCACCTGCCAATAGATGAACACAATCCCCCCAAAATTGGGACTGTCCCTGTTTTTCAGGACTTGTGGCAACCCTATGTTAAAGGCACAACTGATCTGTTTGGAAAGCAGGCAACTGTGGTGACTCCTAAGCAGGCAGGATTGCTCCTGGCTTCCTTCCCGAAGTTATGTGTGGGGACATAGACCACCATCAAAGAAAGTAATCCAAGCCATGTCCACATGCTGAAAAGGGTGGCTTTGCTAAGATAGGCCTTTATTATTTTTTCTGTGCCAAAGCTAAAATGCAAAGGGTTAATCCAAGAGCTAACAGAAGCTAGTCATATTTACATATTATTTCCTAGATTAAATACCCGATGACCCATGTAGCAAACCAGGATACAAAATGAAGGCTAAGTAAGAGAGCAGAAGCAAGAATCATATACCTGAAAACTCGTTAGCAACAGGTTAGACTGGTACAGATCCTCGCACAGAATATATTTGCTTAGCAGTCTACCTACCAACAATGAAGTGGCCTACAAGAACATCGACTTTATTGTGCTGGAAGTAGGCTATTCAGCTCTCTGACAAAGCAGGCTGCCCAGTTCTTGATATTTGTCAAAATTGGTAGATGACATTTCATATTATTAGTTCATGTCTAAGCATCAAGCTACAAAGAAAGGTTAAAAAAATGGACAATCCTAACTAGATGTGGGTTGAAAAATGGACAGTACAGATTATTTTGATCAGGTGATGCCTTTGACTGAAGTAATGACTTAGAAGGGATATCATTCCTAGTGGTCCAGAAGTAGAAGTAGTTTCACATGAATATATTTCCACTGACTTATACTGGCCAGCCCAGTAACATGAATGCCAGAATTCATCCAGATTGCCCTCTGCAGTGGTTGCATAGGGTACCAAAGAAGGGGAGCCATCAGACAATAAAGAAAATTTCAGGTCACATGATTTTAAAAAAAATACCAGATAGTCTTGTTAGTTAATAAGTTGCCCTCACCAAGGAACTAATATGAATGAGTCACCTGGAATGAAGATAAAAACACAAATCCTTTTGTGTAGGTGCCTGTTAATTAAGAATAGTGCTAGAATCATATATGGTATTTCTAGAAGCAAAATATTTCATCAAATCATGCAAATGCACTTAAAATGTACTATTTTATTTATTAAAATATATACAGGTCACCATTCCATCCCATGGATGGAGTCAGGGTGGCTTACATATTTCATAAAGTGCAATCCAGTTCCAAACAAGTATAGTCAGCAGTTATGCAAAACACCAATAAATAAAATCAAAAGGACAAAAAACAGCCCTTGTAACCCCTGAAGAATCGCTCCAATGAAGAACAAGACGATGGGATTGAACTCTATTCTTTCTGTATGGTGTGTAGACTCAATGCTTTCGTGTTTTATATTTATCTGACCATGAAAGCATTAGTGTGTTTGTTGAACAAAAAAATCTGTATAACCCATTTAAAATCATACAGTACGATGGCTACTTGCATGAAACCATTACTAAAAATGCCCTGTTGCAAGTCTCCTCCAACTGCTCCTTCCTAGGTGGTGAAGATAAATACAATGCAGGTTCATCTGGGTGGAGATCAATGTTCTTTTGGTCACACAAAAAGCTAGACATGTGAACTCTGGCTAGAAACAAACTGAAAACCCCTACAAATGTTTTAATTTGTATTTATTAGCAATTTTAATGATGTTTTATTCTTCTATGTTAGCCGCCTTGGGCTCCCCCTTATGGGGGAGGAAAGGCAGGGTATAAATTGAATTAAATAAATAAAAATCAAATAACATTTGTGTAATGTTCTCAAGCCAATGGGCACCTGAAGGCTCCCTGGCCATCACATCCTATACCAAATGAAGCTTTTGAGCAACCTTCAAGTGCAGTCCAAGTAGAGTGTGTTTAACAGTAGTCCTAATGAGATGTAAGTCATGGATCACTGTAGACTGGCTCTCTTCAGGAAGGATCATAGCTAGAAATTTTTAAAAAAGAAATTCCAAATGTAAAATTGCTCTTTTTCTGTTTAACTTGAAATAAAACCAACAGATGGCTGTGTAGTTGTCCCGGCGGAATCCCCACCTACAAAACATGAAATGAGAGATCTTCCTCTCTCACGCTCCCATTTACAGCTCTTAGCTTACCCCTTATGACATCCCATCTGTCCAAAAGTGTCCTGAGGATAGATGTTTCCTCTACAAGTGGAAGTAATACAAAGAGCTTCAGGAACAAACAGCTGCTTTGGGAGGGCATGGAAGGAGGGGTCAATCCTTTACCACACCTGAATTGGGGGCTTGTAGCCACATTTGGTTCAAACCAAGAGATAGAGCATCACAAACATGGGATTCAAAGATACTTTAAATTAGGGGTCCTCAACCTCTGATCTGTGGCCCAATGCTGGTCAGTTGGAGCCTTGGACACTGGGCTGTAGGCCTGGACCGGGGAAAAAAGCCAGGGAAGCGTTCAGCCCTGACCTGGCCCCAACTGGCAGAAGCAGCCGAGTGCCAGGCCATGCCTGCACACTTCTCCCTGGCTGTGGAGAGAACTGTGGAGGTGCAAAAGGTTGAGGACCACTGCTTTAAATGCTTTGTCTAGTTTGATTTAAAAAAAAAAAAACAGAGATGTATACCGCTGCAGTAGTCTTGTCAATGTGTGTTGTGGCACAGACATTTGGACTCCTGGGAGAAATACTGAGTGCTTCTCAATGCCAATGAAGGTTTCATAATCATACTCATCATACTGAGTGCTTGGAAACTGTGTTCCATGTCCACTTCCCAAAGTTGCCAAATTTTATTCCTGGCAAGGCTCCTATTTCGGTAGGAAACTGCCTTTGTTGAAGTTCTGCCTCCCTTAAATATCTTAATAGCGTGGAAACTCTGCCAAAAAAGTATTGGCTATCCTACCAACTTCCTTCTTATCTAACAAAATTGGACCATCCTTTCCTTCTTAATTTAATGGAAAATTTGATATCTCAGTTTGACACCTCTGATATTATATATCAGTTGGGCCCATCATGTGGTTCCAGTAGACACTTTGGTGGCATGGAGAAGTAGCTCTCATGTATCTCTCTAATATTGGGGAAAGGAGTTTGTTTGAGTGTTACAGGTTTTCTCCAGCGAAGTTGGTATGAATTAGTGTGTACATTTGTTGAGATACCATGTATATTGAAGTTTCCAATGATTTATCTATGTATATTTATCTATGTATATACATAGATAAATAGATTTATCTATGTATATTTATCTAAGTATATACATAGATAAATAGATTTATCTATGTATATTTATCTATGTATATTGAAGTATCCAAAGATTTATTTATTCCACTTTATTTATATTACTAATTTTTATCTATTTAATAATCTGCTTCATGCTTTTGAACATTTGAAGATGTAGGTGGCACCACTTCTGACTAAAGACCTCACTCTTTTAGCAAATCACTTTTGAGCATATGACACACCTTTGAACACTGTACATGGCTGACTAGAAGTGGCATATAACAAATAAACCACTCTTTCCACTGCACCAGTATCTACAGGCCCTATTGCACATTAATTCTGAGCCAAATAGTACAGTAAAGTTAAATGTCGGACTGACAATCAAACACTCATGGTTACAATCCAGTAAATATTAAGTACCTGACATTGACTGGATTGTGCCCTCTATAATTAATTGCCTTGGGGCACAATCAAGAAGTGCACTTGGACGACCCTATCTATCACTGGGCTATTGCAATTGCAAGATGGACCACCTTAGTTATTCTGGAAAAGGCTTGGGCAGCTGAAAGCAACATAGGCTGCCACAAGACAGATGGAGCTGGGCTGCCCTAGCTGGGCCAGCCTAGGCAGCTCAGGAGAGGCATGTTGAGGGCATGTTTAGCATTGCCTAGGGCAGAGCAGTTACTCTGGATCCAGTGCCTGTCTCCAGGGCAGGCATGCCCTCTTCCAGCTCCTCAGAGTTATACCACCTCAGGAGCAGGTATAACAATGAGTAGACCCAGAGGGGTCCATGATAAGGCAGAGTAAGAATGGCAGTGTTGACCAAAAATCTGAGTTCTTGGCCAGCCTAGTTGCAACCCCTGCATCTCAACCTCAGGATATGGCACAACTATGGCAGCCCACTAACTTGTGGATACAGCAGGCCACTCCAAGCATCCACCTTCCACTAGAGGTAGTGCTGTATTGCATTCTCATGCTGCAGATGTTACTGGTTGTCAGGAACTTCTGGGCTTCCTTATGAGCAAGGCACCACAGCTGTTCCTTGTTCAGTGTGATCTGAGGGGGGGGTCTCCTCAGGAGCAAGCCCTTCTCAGGTGCCACTGACGTGGTGCCTACTGAGCATGCTCTGGAGCAGCAAGGGAGCCCAGGCTTCCTGACTCTCTGGCTGCAGCATAACTTTCTACTCTGGATTCAGAATAGTTGGGGCAGCCCAGCTAGTGCACTCCTCACTGCTCCCACTCTGGATTGTGCCCTTGGTTGACTGAAATGAAAAATTCCTTCAAAATGTTCAAGACTGTTGTGTCATTAGAGCTCAGGTTTAAACAGTTGCCAAACTTTATCTGTGAGGTGGCTACTCTGTTTTTCTACTGAAATCCTATGCACACTTTCCATTGAACATAATGGGACTTCCATCTGAGTAGTTATGCATAGGACTGCACCCCATAGAGATGGCAAGAAGTGTTTAAGCATCACCTTATTTTTAGTCTGGTGCTATAAGATTTATATTATATAGAGCATGATCATTTATTTTCTGTCAGGGCTCCTATGCCTTTGATGGCTGCATTACAGGCAGAAATCTAATAGGTCTGCTGGAACAGAGGTGCAGTCAGTACCTATTTTTAATTACCATGTTGGTGTTAACACTAGCGAACAGGAGCTTTGCTGGCAGGACAAGGGCTAACCCTACACACAGGGTGAAACTATTACATCTAATTTATTAATTAGGTTAATTGGTTTAATTAATTAATTAATTAGATTAATTAGAAACTTTATTACATCTAATTTATTAATTATAAGAAGGCTACATGCTTCCTTCTCACAAGAAAAAGGAAACAATGAAGATTTTTTTCCAGGACACAAGGCTAAAAAAGAGGATATGTCCAGGAAAAAGAGGACATATGGCCACTCTGCCTACACATTTTTTTTGTCTTGACCAGCATACACCTTCCAATCCAGCATATTGTGGGCTGCACCTTGGCACTTTCTGTCTGCCCTGCCTCCAATAAGGAAGTACCTGCTGCAGGCCTCTCCCTTTGCTCAAACATTCCTGTACTCACACAGCGTCCTGTCCATCCTCCCTCCCTCTTGGAAGCAGATAGCGTACCTGAGGCTTTTCCTGCCAGGGCCACGTCAGCTTCTGTCCTGAGCAGGCCCACGGGTAAGTCGGAACATGGCGGGGGTGGGCTACGCTAGGGGAACCCTCAGCTGAGAAGGAATGGTTGGGTGGGAGACATTTGTGAAAGTTCTCACCAAGGTGATAAAAACATTCAATCGTTCAGTCTGGGCATAAAATTCAGTGCTGTTGAAAATGGGCAGTTCAACCTAGGACAAGAACTTGGATTATTTAGATTACTGACTCATAGTCGGAGTGGGTCAAGGGTGGATTCCCCCCCATCCTTTTCAGTGTGTTTCTAGACCAGGTTCTAAAATGTATAGCTGTTGTTAGTGTAGCACCTAAGAGCAGTTGTTGAAGGAACATAGGTGGGATCTTATATACACTGTCATCCTCCTTCCCCAAATTAGGGCAGTCCTATTTCACCTTGTCCCATCCCTAGAACCTGTCATTCTCTCCCACTCCTAGCCTGCTTCTACTGTTCTTCAGTCCTATAACCCATCTGGTTTCTCTGGCTAAGAAACAATGGTTTCTTTTGCAAACCATGTTGGAGAAAGCCTCACTCCCTAGAAAATTTTTCCTCTACGGACTGGAAGAAAATTTGTGCCTCTCTGCATCTTTCTCACTTTTCTTGAGCAGAAATCCTGCTATATGATAAGGAGAGAACCAGGGTCTTGTTGCAGTTAGAGATCTGGGTTTGGAAGATCTAGATCCAGGTCAGCCACGAAACTCACGCAGCAAATATCTGCCTACCTAAATTACATCTGAGGATGCTGATCGCTGGCGAGACTGAAAAGATGAATAATTAAGAAAAATAAGATAGCATACAGTACTATGGTGGCTGCTTGCCTAGGAAATCCATGTGGTGAAGTGCTGTGGGTGAGCTGTAGAGTAGCTAAAGAAGCTGTTTGCTCCATTGCTCCAGGAATGGCAGAGAAAGAACCTTCTCCGAGAAGCCCTGTTGAAATGTTTCCAATCTGTGCTGACAATATAAGCCTCCCTGGGTCAATAGGCCCAATCCTATCCAATTTTCCAGGGCTGGTATCGTTGTGCCAGTGAAGTATGTGCTGCATCCTGTGGTGGGGACAGTCATTTGGGCCTTCTCAAGATATGGTTCCCTTACCACAGGGCTGTATTGTGGCTACACCCGAGCTGGAAAGCTGGATAGGATGAGGCCAGTGATGGGATTCAAATAAATTAACAACAGGTTCTATGTCCAAATAACCTAAATTAACAACAGGTTCAACAGGTTCTATGTCCCATTTGTAACTGAACCAGGTGCTCATTAACAAAGGAGTCTATAGAACCTGTGAGAACCTCCTGAAGCCCACCACTGGGAGGCCCATTAAATCAGTGAACAGTTGCCTGGGAAATCTATGTCAAGAAGAGATGTGGATGCTTTTAAAGTAAAAGCAGCATTAACTGACCAGAAAGTCCCATTTCCTCATGCCAGAAATATGTGGGGCTGAAGATGGTTATTTTTTAATATGTTATATTTGATTGGCCCTCACCCTGCAAGCCAAACTGCTATCTACCATGTTTCCCCGAAAATGATACTGTCTTATATTTTTTTTCTTCAAAAACACAGTAGGTTTTATTTTTAGGGGGTTTCTTTATAAAAAATTTTTTTACAACAATCCACACTTATTCATGTACAACAATCCTATCTTGATCCCAAGAAAGGAAGGATAGGATTCCAGCCTCAGAGAGCCTTATCTTTTTTGGGGGAGGATAGGTCTTATTTTTGGGGAAACAGGATATGTTCAGGGGGAATAAAGAGGCTGTTGTTCTTGTCACCAATTCTGTCTCCTCTTCCTGCTCAGATACCGCTTTGCTTCATAGGTCTCCAGGGACAATGCTGGAGACTTTGGGTGATCAAGAACCCAAATCCATCACATCACATACCCTACCTGTGCTGGGCTTGTTTTCAGTTGCCTGCGGCTGATTAATAAAACTCAGGCAGCTAAAGCAAGTCTGGGGCATGAAAGGAGAAGCCACAAAATCTTCCATTTATGAAAGATCAACTGCAGAAGCAATGTGGAAAAAAAATGCTCAAGCCAGAAGATGGAGAAGGGAAAGATTATTGTTCCAGACTTGATGAGCTCTAAGGATAAAACCACCAAAACAGAGCTACATTCTGGGCAGATTCGCTTCCTTTCCAACATATTTATGGGAAATACAATTTCCTTCAAGGGATGGGGGAAATACTGTAGAATCTGGTGGTGCAGCAGATAATTTCTCAATAGGCACCTCCAGGAACACCTTAGGTCCTGTCAAATTGATAAACTGACCCAGAAAATGGCAATTAATTACTTTTATATCCTACCTTTATTCCACCAAGGCAACACAGGAATCCTAGATTAATCTCCCATCCAAGTACTGATCAAACCTAGCCTTGCTTCACTTCAGTAAGGTGAACATATCATCTGCCTTCAAACCATATCAGCAACCTTTCCAGTACATGTATGAAGCTCTGGATTGATGTGAGTCCCATTAAGGGTTAAAAACACTTGACTCAAGGTGTAAGGAAATAGAGAAAACAGGATACAGGAAGCATTTTCCCACCCAGTTCTCATCTCCTTACAAAGCAATATGTGGCTGTCTAAAGAAGAAGCAGGTTCTTGTTTACCTATTACAAAGAGAGTAATGGATAAAAATGAAACTGCATGCCGCTTATCTATGGATCAGTTTATTTGGAAAGCGTATGTGTTGTTTTTTCTGCAAGGTATCCTTCAAGGCAAGTCCATTTAAAGGTTTGCAGAAATCTGGCACCAAGAGCACAATCAAAAGTAAGCCTCATTGTGTTCAGTGGATCTTACTTATAGGAAAGTGTCTTTAGGATTGCATCCAAAACAAAACTAGAAGTTTGGGTAATGACATGTTTCCTAGCACGCTCACAGGCACAATGCATTTTTAACTGAATTGAATGCCCACCCTTCCACACACACAACCTGGAAAGCCAGACCCCTAACATGTGAAGGCCTGGTGTCCTGAGGCATTCTGTCATGCTCAGAGGCACTCCTTCCTCGCCAGCTCATATGCACAGAGCATGTTGCACATAATCTTTGGCATCATTTAGTTTTGAAAGACTATGGTATCGTGCTCTGAGTGTCCTCTCCAGAGCACGATGGCCTGGGTAGATAATATGGAGGATAAACTGTTACCCAGGAGCAAATCTATCTATCTACAGTATTTATATACCGCTTTTCAACTGAGAAGTTCACAAAGCGGTTTACAAGAAAATAAAAAAAATTAATAGCTAATTAATAGCTAATGGGAGCCTGTCCCAAAAGGGCTCACAATCTAAAATGCAAAAAAAACACCAGCAGAAGCCACTAGAGCAGACATTGCTGGGGTGTGGAGGGCCAGTTATTCTTCCCCTGCTAAATAAAAGAGGAACACCCACTTGAAAGAGAGTCTCTTGCCCAGTTAGCAGGGGTTATCCCCACTCTCCACCATTGAAATAGTCCAATGAAAAGGCAGAGCTGGTATGATTGGTTCCAGCTGCATTGCAGGAATTACCAGAATGTGATTACCAATAAGTTTGAAATGCTTCTGGGTTTTGCCTCGAGGTTGCACAAAAATATAGAAAACTTGGGTTCCAGGATCTGCCAGTGGTTTCTGAAACAGATTCTTCCACCTCTAATAAATAAATAAATATGGTCCAAAAATCAGTGTCATTAGCAACATTCACATAAAAGCATTACCAAAACAATCTATTTTGCGTGTGATCTCTATTATTGGGTGGGTGTCCTCTCCTTCCTTGACAGTAAGGTGTGGTGTGCTTTCCCACATTCCACCACTAGATGTCTCTGTGCGCTTTAGATCTGTTCCAGACAAGACAAACCTAAGATAGGATTTAGACTATGTTTGTGTTGGGGCTTTTATGTATGTGATTATTATTCACAGGGATTTTGTTTAATAAGATTTTTTTTTACAAAGACAAACCGAGATTTTGCATTATAACACAAAAGAACAGATTAGGGATCAAATCCTATCCAAATATCCAGTGCTGATGCAACCACATTGCAGCCCCAAGGTATGGGACCAAGCATACCCTTACAGGCATCCCCTACTTATTGGATGGGTTAGGGACTGGAGCACCATCCAAAAGTGAAAACTGTTGAAAAGTGGAACATTTGCAAAAGCCTAAATAAAGCGTATTTATTAACACATAACAAATTACAGTAAAATGAACATGTGTGGCAATGAATATCTTATGTATTTGAATGATGGTTATTTACTGAAGACATGCCAAAAATATTTTGATCACCATGTCAACATTTCTCAACTCATTCATTAACCTTTATTAGGCATAAAACAAATCGATACAGTAACAAATGCAGTCAAATAAATACACATGCAAATTAACATCAGGGAAGGCCATTTTAGCCTTTTGACCAGGAGAGAGAGGTTGAAAGAGTGGAGCAGGTGTTGAATGAATGAGTCCTGGATAGCATTGAAAGGTGTTGAAAGAGTGGAACCATCAGAAAGCAAACTATCAGAACGTGGGGGATTGCTGTAGTATGTAATATAGTGTTTAAATTAACCTCATGAAGATCTCCTGATCTTCAAAGGGGTGTTTGGGGCTGGTGGAGTATTCTACAACTCAGTCACAGCCCTTCCCTACATGAATTTCCTAAGCAAGCAGCAGCCCTGGTACTGTATATTATTTTAATTCATTTTTTCTTAATTATTCACATGCTGTTCATTTTATTCTATTCATTCTGCTGTGTATTTGTTGTGTATTTTGGCCATGTTTTAATAAATATGTGTTATTTAGGCTTTTGCATGTGACATTTACGTGAGTTTTTTTTTTTTGGTCCGTTTTGCATTTACAAGCTGAAAAAGACTGGTTCCACTTTTCAACCGTTTTCACTTTTGGAAAGTGCTCCAGTCCCTAATCCGTCCAATAAGTGGAGAGGATGCCTGAATTAAATTTCAAACTATTATATAATGGGTGCAATCCTATGCCTTTCTACTCAGAAGTAGCCCCATTATACTCACCATCATCATTATATTCATTCATTCATCACCATTATATTTAAAGGGGCTTATTCCCAGGAAAGTGTGTTTAGGATTGCAGCCATAATTTATTACATACAATTCAAGAATTACAAGAAGGCTACATAGTACCTGATCACATGGAGGACAACGAAGATTTTTTTCCCCAGGACACAAGGTTAAAAAGGACATGTCCTGGAAAAAGAGGACATATGATCACCCTGATTATATATAATTTATTAATTGCAAGGAGGCTGCTTGCTGCCTGCTTACAAGGAAAAGGAGGACAATGGAGATTTTTCCCTAGGACACAAGGCAAAAAGAAGGACATGTCCTGGAAAAAGGGGACATATGATCACCCTGATTATACGTCATTTATAAATTAAAAGACGGCTGCTTGCTGCTTGGTCACAAGGAAAAGGAGGACAATGGACACAAGGCCAGAAAGGAGGACAGAAGAGGACATCTGGCCCCCAGCCTCCCCCTCTGTCGATGGAGCGCATCGCTTTCAGGTTAAG
The DNA here is from genome assembly GCA_030015325.1 of Cryptoblepharus egeriae. NCBI lineage: Eukaryota > Metazoa > Chordata > Lepidosauria > Squamata > Scincidae > Cryptoblepharus > Cryptoblepharus egeriae. The sequence continues at coordinate 59,424,390 of JAREYC010000001.1, read as the reverse complement.
GGCGCATTAGGGGCGCTGGAGCAGAAGCGTGTTTGCAAAGAGTTAAGGAGGCGGAAGAGCCGTCGGTGGCGCGGCTGCTTCTCTCTCTCCCTCCCTAGAGACGGGCAACTTTATGAAAGTCCGATGGGGCGATAAGAAGCGCAGCGCAGCCCTCGCCTTAATTAAAGCGCAGAGGAAATTGCGGCGCCCCTCCAACGTTGCCGGGAGACCGGCTCTGCCTCTGCCCGTCCCCCCCTTCCAGGCTCCCTCCCTCCATAATCATCACCCTCCTCCTCATCATCATCAGCCCCACCACCGTCCCCTTCCCCGGGCGATGATTAAACCCCCCGACGGCGCCCGGTGTGCCCAGAGCTGCCATGAGACGCGGCGCCGCCCGGACTCTGCTGCTCAACATGTACCTGCCAGGTAGGGCTGGCGGAGCGGCCCCTCGACGGACGGATGGACGGATCGGGCCCTTCCCTTCCCGGCCTCCCCCTGCCCGCTTCCTCCCCCGTCCCCGCGCTCTGGGGAAGAGGAGCTCCTCTCCTTCCCCTCTTTAAAGCAGCCCCGACGGCTGCCGTCGGAAGTCGGATTTCCTTTTTCCTGGACGCGCTTCCTGGCTTCATAGCGCCAGAGGCGGTGCTGAAAGGAAAGGGGCCTCCCTTCCCAAAGCTGCCTTACCTGGGGGGAACTGCTGGGCTCCCCACGGGGCTTTGTCCAACCTCAGCCCTAATTCCCTGGGAGGAAGCCCCATGGACTCCTTTGGGACTTAATTCTGAGTAGACATGCATAGGATTGGGCACTGAAGCTGCAAACCTATCCACACTTACTGGGAGCAATCCCTATGGACGTTAATGAGACTTACTTCTGGGTAGACATGTATGGAATTGGGCTCTGGGAGTAAGCCCCATTGATTTTAATGGGACTTCTGAGTAGACATGCATAGGAGTGCACTGTTACAGCTCAATCCTATCCACACTTTCCTGGGAGTAAACCCCATTGATTATAATGGGACTTACTTCTGAATAGAAATGCTTAAGCTTGTCCATACTCATCTGGGAGGTAGCCCCATTGACTATAATGGGATTCTGAGAAGAGGTACATTGGGGTTGGGTACTGATGCTGCAATCCTATCCACACTTACATGGAAGCAATCCCTATTGAGTTTAATTGGACTTTACTTCTGAGCAGACGTGCATAGAATTGGGCTCTGAGGTTGCAATCCGATCCATACTTCCCCGGGAGTAAGCCCCGTTGATTTTAATGGGACTTACTTCTGAGTAGACATGCATAGGAGTGCACTGTTACAGCTCAATCCTATCCACACTTTCCTGGGAGTAAACCCCATTGATTATAATGGGACATACTTCTGAGTAGACATGCTTAGGATTGCTCTATTAGAGTTCAATCCTATCCACACCTTCCTGGAAGTAAATCCCATTGATTATAATGGGACTAACTTCTGAGTAGGCATGCACAAGACTGGGCTCTGAGGCTGCAATATATACTTTTCTGGGAGTAAGCCCAATTGACTGTAAAGGGACGTACCTCTGAGTAGACCTGCATAGGATGGGGCTCTCACTCATGGCTTGTCCCTCTTTCCTCCCTCGCAGACCCGGTTGGGGAGACACTGTTCAAGGACGGCAAGAGCCAGTCGTGGGGCTCTCTGGGGCCAGGGGTTCAGAAAGGTAAGCGCCCTGTGGGGGATTCGGCTGGGGGACTCCCAGATGTGTCATAATCGCAAAGAGGACAAGGAACCTCCCAAACTGTAGGGCACCCAAGAAAAATGTAGGGCATCACCAAATAAAAGCCCCCAAATTTTATATAATGAAATACACATATTTATTGTTTTATTATTATTGTTTTATAATATTGAGTGTGTGTATACAGAGAGAGAGAGAGAGAGAGAGAGAGAGAGAGAGAGAGAGAGAGAGCTTAATTTAAACACTATATTATTGTATTTATTATTATATTTCATATTATTATCTTATTTATTATTAAATTTAAAATTGTTACATATAATTTATTACACATAATTTATGAATCACAACAAGAAGGCAACATGCTGCCTGCTGACAAGGAAAAGGAGAACAACGACTATTTTTTCCCCCCAGTATACAATACAAGACTAAAAAAGAGGACGTGTGCTGGAAAAAGAGGGAATAAAGTCATCGGGATTATAAAGTATATAATTTATGAATGACAAGAAGGCTGCATGCTACCTGCTCACAAGGAAAATGAGGACAATGAAGATTTTTTTTCCAGGACACAAGGCTAAAAAAGAGGACGTGTCCTGGAAAAAGGAGACAGATGGTCAACCTGCCTCCAGGGAAGGTGCCAAAGTGCGCTCGCTTGTTTTGGAAGCTCCTTCCAAAGGGTTGATCTTCTACTACAGGATCTGAAGTGCGATGAGACGGGAAGGGGGGACAGTGGAAGAGCCCCCCCCAATATTGCGATGGGGCTCCCCTTTGTCAAGGGCAGCCACTCGCCCCTTCGAAGATCTGAAACAGGCGCTGCAGTAGCTGCTTAATGTGTGTACTTATTTTGTGAATTGGAGGGGGCGGGGGGTTGGTTGAAATCCAAAGAAAGAAAGAAAGAAAGAAAGAAAGAAAGAAAGAAAGAAAGAAAGAAAGAAAGAAAGAAAGAAAAGCGCCTTTACTTGGAGATCCAGGGCCCAGTCCTATCCAACTGAAGCAGCTCCGACGTAAGGGGACCCACATTTCCTTACCCCGACCGCCTTCCCCATTGGAAGATCTGCACTGATGCTGGACAGTTAGGAAAGGTTGGTCTACTCTGAAGTAAGCCCCATTGTAGTCGATGGGGCTTACTCCCTGGTAAGTGAGGAAAGAAGTGAGGGACTGGGTTCGTTGCTAATTGGAACACATTTCAAAGCCAGAGTTGGAAACGAAAGGGGTGATCTTGACTGGACGTGAGGGTGACCATATGCCATAACAAAACACAAAAAGGAGGACAAGCCCCCCAAAATGTGGGACACCTAAGAAAAATGTAGGACATGATAACATAAAAACTAAAAACACTCATATATATTACTTTCATGTGGTTAAACATCACATGAGTGATTCCGATTAAAAACTCATATATAATTTATTAATTTAAAAGAAGGCTACACTTGCACTCAAGGAAAAGGAGGGAAATGAAGATTTTTTTCCAGGACATAAAGCTTAAAAAGAGGACATGTGCTGGAGAAGGAGGACAAATGCTGATACCTTGCGCGGTGCTGATATCTCTAGGATCGGGCTTGGCACTGATCGTGTTGGACGGGGCGGACTGCTTTCCCTGCCACTCACAATCCGGGATAGCCGGAAAGTGGTCTACGTTTCCCAGAGCGGTGATCTGGTGCTGATCCTGGTTGGAGGGTAATTTGGGGACCTCTTTCCTTTCTAAGTGCCCCCGCTACACTCTATCCTGCAACATACCCAGCGATGCCCACATCCAGGACAATCCTAGGCAGGTCTACTTAGAAATAAGAACCTCAGGTCTTACTCAGAAGTAAGATCCTACTTAGAAATAAGTACCTCAGATCTTGCTCAGAAAATCCTACTCAGAAAGATATTCAGTACTCAAAAAGATCCTACTCAGAAATAAGAACCTCAGGTCTTTCTCAGAAGTAAGATATTATTCAGAAAGATCCTCAGAACTATACAGTACTAAACAGTACTATACAGAAAGATCCTATACAGAAGTAAGATTCTCAGGCAGGTCTACTCAGAAGTAAGTTCAATTGGTCTTATTTTCAGGCAGGTGTGCATAGGATTCCAGCCTGCATGGCCTGTTTTGGTTGTGGGGTTTGGAGGCTGACTGGTCCCCACCCTGTGATCATTGTGGGAACAATGAAAACGCAGGTGATAATTGGGGAATTTGTGGGGTTTCTCTTCAGTTGCGCTACAATGAAACCATAATGTGGCTATGATTAGATGTCATAACCCCAAAAGAATGAAGCACCCCGAGATGTAGGACATCCAAGAAAAAATATGGGATATGTCAAAACAAAAGCTCAAAACACTCCTTTGTTGATTTCATGTGGTTGATTTAAACACTTTGTTATTATTGTTATTGTTGTATTTTCACACAGTCAGATGTTATTGACTGGCTGCATCCAGAAATGTCCTTCCCTATAATTATTGATATTACAGTTACTCTTATTAAATTTTACGTATAATTTATTCTAAGAAAGCCTTAGAATAAATAAAATAAGTAAAAGAAAGCGCTGCCTGCTCACAGGGAACTGGACAATCAAGAGCCCAAACCTAGGCGGGTCTACTCAGAAGTAAGTTCCATTATAGTCAACGGGACTTACTCCCTGGAAAGCATCGGCAGGATGGTAGCCTTACCCTACAATCCAGAGTAACTACAGGAGCACGTAAAAGACATTATGTGTACCCGTAGTTACTGCACCATCTAATGAAAACCTATGGGAAATTCATACTGCAATCCACAGCAAATTGTTCTTACACCGGAGCAAGGACTCCCCGTAGTTACTCTGGATTGTGCCCTAAGTTTTCCAGGACAGAAGGCTAAAAAAGAGGACACGTCCAGAGAAAAGGAGGACGTCTGGTCACCCTGTCAGAGCGACTCTTTCCCATTTCCAGGAGAGAGAAAGAAATGCCCATGCAGGATCAGGCCCCCAAACGTGGATATTGAGAAACTAGACAGGATTTGGGGTCGTCATAACCGCAAAAGGTTCCCCCCCCCCAAAATGTAGGGCCCCCCAAGAAAAATATAGGACATAACAAAATAAAAGCTGAAAACAATCGTGTATTTAATTTTCATGGGGTTAATTTAAACCCTATACTGTATTACTTATTATTAAATTTAAAAGTTACATGTAATTTAGTACATCTAATTTATTAATTTCAAGAAGGCTCCATGCTTCCTGCTCACAAGGAAAAGAAAGATAATGAAGTTTTTTCCCAGGACACAAAGCTAAAAAAGAGGACGTGTCCTGTTAAATATGATCACCCTGATTATATAGGATTTCTTAATTCCAAGAAGGCTGAATGGTGCCTGCTCACAAGGAACAAAGAAAATTTTTTTTTCCAGGACACTAGGCTAAAAAAGAGCTATATGTCCTGGAGAAAGAGGACAAATGGAAATAAATTATTATATATAATTTATTAATTATAAGAAGGCTATATGCTGCCTTCTCACAAGGAAGACAAGGAAGATTTTTTTCCAGGACACAGGGCTTTAAAAAAAGGATGTGACCTGGAAAAAGAGAACATATAATCCATCTGTCACCGACCGACGTCTCACCGGTTTACATAAGAAACCTTGTCCTGATTTTGGGTGTGTGTGTGTGTGTGTGTGTGTGTGTGTGTGTGTGTGTGTGGGAAAAGGGAGAATTTTTTGGAAGGAGGATCTGGACATTCACTTGGAGTAGGATTTTGCTCCTGCTAGGATTTCCCCGACAGTTCTTTGTGCTGCTGAATCAACAGCCCCTGTGGCTACCTCCAGAAAGAAGAAGATCCCCTCCCTGAAAAACCTCCCGATGCCCCCGATCCCGATTTTCCTCCACTGATGGATCTCAATGGACTCGAAGGGGCGCTTTCCTGCGGAACGACCTGAGACGTGAAGGCTTTAGGAATGTTCCTCCAGCGAACCCAACCTGAACGAAACCCCTGAGCCTTGGAAGGTCTGAGTCGCCGTGGGTCCCTGAAACACTTCCCTGCACCCTGGAAGGAAGGGGAGTCCCTTGTCCCCGAGATCGACGGCTCCTGCTTGTGCGTATTTCCTCGACGGGCATCATCACAGGGCATCCTGTGGGGTTTCCAACGGACCGACTCCCAGGGTCCGACAGCAAAGGATTGCAGCCAGATTTAGCATGGTCCCGTCGAGGTGGGGGGGGGGGGGTGCTAGATGATCCGACCCATAATGAGCCTCCCGGAAAGACGACCCGTCGAATCGGCCACAACCTACACGCCATCCTAAGTCCCATTCAGGGAGACCAGAACCAGATGTCATCACCACAAAAGAGGACGAGGCCCCCGCAAAATGTAGGCCACCCAAGAAAAATGTAGGGCATGATCAAACAGAAGCTAAAAATCTATTGCTTTCACGTGATTAATTTCATACAGTACTATACTATACAGTATAGTAATAGTAATACTATTTAGTGTAGTAATATACCATAGTAATATAGTATCGTAATACTATGCTCACTAGAGAACCGGATAGGATTGGGCCCTATTGCAATACATACATACATACATACATACAGTATTTCAATACTAGGTGTCTATGGGAGAGCTGATCCCTGGTAGAAATGCCACTGAAAAATAGGTTTTACTCCCAAGTAACCATATCAGATTGTATGCATGCATGTATTGTAATGGAAATCTATATTTGCTTATCCATAAGTCTCACTATGCTAAAAAAAGATATGCTAAATCTGGATCAGAAATAGTAAGGATCAAGAGGACTGCAGCCTTAGGAGTGTTGAATGTTGACTGGGAGTATCTACCCTATGTAGATGTCCCTATGTAGACATGTATAGAATGTCCATTTGTGCGTTGTGTCTGCTGTGATATTAGCAGCAAAATACTGTCATTCGGCAATCAGAATCAGTTCTTTCAAATGAACAAACCTCAAGTTCACTGTCAGCAACTGACATATAATTTACTGCTTTACTATGGCTGTAATCTGGAGGACATGTTCAGCAACATAGTAGCATGAATAATAGGCATGCATGTGTGCTCACCCATTTTTGAATGCTTTCTTATGTTTATGCTTTTGTGTTTTTTTTCTGGTGCGGAGAATGGCAGAAATAAGGCAGGTTTTGAACTCAAATTGCATATATTTTGTAATATTAGCGGTGTCACAGGGTGGGGGAGATGCAAGCCCCTACTGCCAGTGCAGTGTGTGCCTTCACACAATTGAAATGAATGGGAAATGCCTGGCGGGAGAGTACCTCCTTATCTTCTTCCCAGGCATGAAATCTCCAGAAATTTCCAGAAAGAGATCTTAGAAATCTTCTACTTGTGACGGGTTGAAGAGAGAACTATTCAAGCGATTGGCGCTAATGAGAAAAGTCCCAATGGTGAGATCTCCTCTGGATCACATGTGGTGCACCCAAAAGAGTGGCTGGGATTAGGATGCTATTCCAGCAGCTCAATATAGTACTACAGTGCAAGAGCATATGGATCAAGAGCATATGGTTCATTGCCAGAGGGTCAATGCATCTGCTTTAATGATTCTATGGTCAAGAGTATGAACATATATAGACTTATTCAGTATTCAGATCCTCTGATGCAACAAGAAACTCAGTTAATATTAATCCGACTTTAGGAATACTCCAGATCAGTGGCATTGCTAGGGTTTATGTAACCTGGTATGGGAATGATGGGCCTCCTTCAGATACCTGAAGGGCTATCATATGGAGGAAGGAGCTCATTTTGTTCTTAGCTGCATCTGAAAGTAGAACTAGAAGCAATGGGTACAAACTGCAAGAAAGGAGATTCTGGTTGGATATCAGGAAAAAATTCCTGATGGTGGGGGCTGTTCGGCAGTGGAACAGATTGCCAAGGGAGGTGGTGGACTCTCCCTCACTGGGGATCTTCAAGGAGAGGCTTGAGGAGCACCTATCTGGGATGCTCTAGGAGAATTTCCTGCTACTGGCAGGGGGTTGGACTAGATGACCTACTGGGTCCCTTCCAACTCTAGGATTCTATCCTCCTGTGCCATAGATGGAGCACTGTCCAGGGTAATGGGCATTGTGATGAATTATTGCACTCCCCTGCTGGTTTTTTAACTATAACTTTTGATAGAATATAGTTCAATGAGGTTGTTCCATTGCATTTTGTATTTTCCTTCCCCCATATCAAACCCTAGCCTGACTCTGTGCAAGCTATATAAAAACTGGAGGGTCACGATGTTGGGTAAGATACAGCTTAAGAGACCCCCACTGAACCCACTCCTCTTCCCAATTTCACCCTCGTCTTGCCTGCAAATGTTCTCCATTCCAAAACATCTTAAGGAGCACTTGAACAACAACAGAGCCACATAAATTACCATCCACAACTATAAAAGCAGCATTACCGGGAACAGCTTACATCTTGCAACAATATTTATAACATCAAAACAGAATAAAAACTGGGCATTCCAGGTTCTTGGGAAGGACTTGATTTCTGGATCAAGTTCTTAGGGCACCAGAGGTTGGCCATGGGCCAGTTGGAGGCTCACCATGGGCCACATCTGGCCCCCAGGCTGGGGTTTGGAAACTCCTGGTTTAGTTTATCAGTCAGATTCATGTTATGTTCACATGAAGGCTGCCCAACCTTCCTAACTGCTCATTTTTTTTCCATTTCAGGCAGTGGGCAGATCCAGCTGTGGCAGTTTCTGCTGGAACTGCTTTCAGACCGTGCCAACCTCAACTGCATCGCCTGGGAGGGCACCAATGGGGAGTTCAAGCTGCTGGATCCTGACGAGGTGGCAAGACGCTGGGGAGAGCGGAAGAGCAAGCCCAACATGAACTATGACAAGCTGAGCCGAGCACTGCGCTACTACTATGACAAGAACATCATGACCAAGGTGCATGGCAAGCGCTATGCCTACAAGTTTGACTTCCAGGGCCTTGCGCAGGTCTGCCAGCCAGCCACGCCTGACCATACCCTCTACAAATTCCAAACCCCCTTGCCATTTACTGGCATTTCCAAACTCAACATCATGGCCTCGGGAGTGACCCCAACTAGCTTCTCCTACTGGCCAGGTTCAACCCCAGCCCTGTACCCCACACACAGCCTGCAGCCGTCGGCACCCTTCAGTACAATGACAACCTCCCATCTCAACAATATGAACAGCCATTACCACTAGGCCACAAGTGGCTTCAGGGGGTGGGAAAGGATGGGCCTCTGATTTCACCCTGGGACCCCTCCCATTTGACTAAGAAGGCACTGTGTATCAGGGAGGGACACTTAATTCAGGAGGGCTAGATCTCAGTGGTAGCAAAAAGAAGCTGTATGATTGAAGCTGCAATCCTAAGCGCCCTGTTAGGTCTGTACAAATCTTGGCACAAGTCCTGTGCTGGCCTGGGGGTGTTGCAAAAGTGCCATTAAGTACTTCTGGGACACTCGTGGAGGGGTTAGACCAGTGCATAGATATGCGCCACTCTCCCCATACCACTGAGAAAATGGGGAGATGAGTGAGTTGCGCTGGCCTAAATTGGTTAGGATTGCATTCTAAGTTCCTCTTCTCTTTCCAATGAATATAAAGCCCTTAATTTTTCAGGGACCATTCCATTCTAGTTAAGCAATTTAGGTTGCAATCCTAATCTCCAGTTAGGCCAGCCTAAGTCCTGGCAAAAGTCTTGTGCTGACCTGAGGGTGTCAGAAAAGTGTCATAAGTGTTACTTCTGCACCACCCCTGGAGGAGGGTTAGGCCAGTGCACAGATATGCGCTTGCCTCCCTACATCATCAAGGGAATGGGAAGACGAATTGTGCTGGCCTAAGTTAGGATTGCATCCTTATACATCCATATTATCATAAGGGGCTATTGATGAAGGTGCAGCCCAATGAGGCTCATAGTGATGGGTCCTTTGCAGGTACAACTGGATGTCCTGGCATGTGATGAAAAAAGAGTTTGATCAAGACCATGCCAGATTTATGTTTATAAGTATCGTATTTACTCGAATCTAATGCGCCATTGAATCTAATGTGCACCCTATACTTATAATAAAAACCACACATTTACTTGAATCTAATTAACCATCAAATCTAATGCACACCCTGATTTTGGAGACCAAATTTGGCTGAAAAAGATGAGCATTTGATTCAAGTAAATACAGTATGTCCAAGCTAAGGCTACACCAAATATTCCCCCCTTCACATTTCAAGTCAAAACCAGCAATCTGGATGGAGAACAAATTTCTCCTTTCATCCTCTCAAAAAGCACTTAAGACTGTGCAAGTATTTATTTTCCCTGTCAGCAGCTGCAACTAAGTGCCATTCCCCACATCCAAAATTACCATCAATTACTTCAATTGCCATCCTGGTTTAACTAATTCTACCCAACCAGGAATTATATAATATAGATATGTATATAGGCTCTGGCTGTGAAATTTAGGCTGCAATCCTAAACTCCAATTAGGCCGGCCTAAGCCCTGGCATAAATTCTGTACTGACCTGGGAGTGTCACCAAAGTGCTACCAGACAGTTCTGCACCACTCCTGGAGGAGGGTTAGGCCAGTGCAGAGACATGTGTTTGCCGCCCTACATCATCATGGGAAGAAAAGACCAATGAGTTGTGCCGGCCTAGGTTAGGATTGCACTGGAGGTCATAAAAGGCCATTAAAAGGCAACTGAAACATTTTGCCAAAGTAGAAGCATTTTAAGAAGTTCCAAAAAAGAGTCATTATTTGCCACTGCTGAAAATGTTAACACAAATAGCATGTGCTGTAAGATTCCTTAGACCCAGAAAAAGCCAGAGGAGTATTCACAGTAAAAGTATATTATTTATTCAATAACTGATATGAACAAATATTTTGAGTGAGGGTACCTAGTAGTTCACTGAGGCCACTTGCATATAGAGCTTAAGCCTAAATTAAATGGGGCTGGAACTATACCAGATTCTTGCTTGTCACTCAGAGCTAGTAGTGAGTTCTGAAGAGTACAAGTAGTTTAGTTTAGCTCTGATCAGAACATGTTTAAAGAATGTGCTCAACCTATGAAGATTGAGGCCATCTCCTAGCTTCAGGCCCTCTCTGACCCAAATTTCCAGTGCCGATACAGCCACAATGCAGCTCCAAGGCAAGAGAACAAATATTTTCTCTCCTCGAGAAGGCTTACATGACTGTAGGTTGTAGTGTACATTCCACTGGTATGGCTGCATTGGTACTGGAAAGCTGATTAGGTTTGGGCCATCATACCGCAATCCTAATGCCCAGTTAAGTTGGCATATCCCATGCTAGCCTGGTGGTGTCACAAATGTGCCATAAGGCACTTCTGTGCCACTTTTGGGGGGTTAGTCCAGTTCACAGACATGTGCCGCCCTTCCCACGCCACTGTGGGAATGGGGAGGTGGGCGACTTGTGTTGGCCTAAATTGGTTAGGATTGCACCCTCAGCTATTTAAGATGATGCGGTGTTTCATTCCCCTAAGGATTGTAGATTGTTTCGTTTCTTCCAATACTGACCCAAAAATTTCTGAGTTTAGTGTCTGAGTTTGAGGTCCCTGGTCACAGATATGAGTTTAGGTACCAAAAGGGGTCTTTAAAATCAGGAGTGGCTGAAGGACAGTCTAACTCCAGGCTGTGGGTACTTCCTAGAGAACACACACAGATTGCTATTTCATGGGTACAGCACCAAAATCCAAATGCAGCACAGATTTTTTACATATAAAATCTGATTTTAAATGCATATAGAGAGTCAATATTGAGATATGGCAGTGGACACTAAATATATAGTCAATGAAATTGGTGTGTTGGTGTAGTGCAGTAGTAGTTAAAATCCTGTGCTGTGAATCTGGCTGGAATTTCACCAAATGAACTCATTAGGTAGCCTTAGGCAAGCCACTCTGCCTCACCTCCCCCAACTGTAAAACTGGCACAACGTAAACACCACTTAAGTTACAATTTTGTAGTGAGGATTATAGCAGAACAGTGCATAGGAAGTACTCTGAAAGCACTATACAAACTGCTGTTAAGAAGCGTTATTCTTCTGTTCCCTTGCTCTGAACAGATGGCTGCTGAGGTGGTAGTACTACAGATATATTTTAATACAGCTATGTAATCTTACACAATCCACCAGCATTTCACACTCCCAAGGGAGACGGATGATCCCACTTTTCACACAAGAGCCTCTGACTTCAAATCAGAGTTGTCATGTGAATGTGAACAAAATGCTCTCGTGCATTACAAATGCCCCATCTCTGCTTTCTGTTCCACATGATTCGCAGTCGGAAAACTGAATGTGAGTTTAAAAATATCACCTGTTTTTCAATATCTGTAATACACACTACAGCACCTGAGGATATATTGAAAACTGATGGTTGTCATGTTTAAGGACCTACTTATGTCAACACATCTTGGAGTCAAGACATCAGGTTTCACCATTTGTGTGTGTGTGCATGGGGCCTGGGCAGTGTTCAAAGACCTACTCTTGAATACTTTCAAGATTAAATTGGAAAAAAGACGAAAAAGCAGTGTACATTAATAGCATTTGTTGTTGTTACTTTTTCTTTTATATTTCACAGAGATACAAGTGCTTCTGAAAAATTATATGGCTGTGATTCATGGCCAGAATTTTTTTGGTTGTGTTTTATCAGGACACCTGGAATAACATGTATTTCCATGATAATCTGGTTATAGCCAACAGGGGGCAGTGGTGACACACCAGACAAGCTCTTTACCAGCATATATAGCAGTATGGTATTAAACAGTGTATTATTAGTCCCTTGCAGCCAAATAAATCAAGAGTTTGGTGGCAACTTAAAGATGAACAGATTTAAGGTGGCTTAATGTTTTATGGGTCAGAGCCAACTTCATCAGACGCATGAAGTGCTATCATCACCTTTCAGAGACAGTGGGGAGAGAGAGTGAAATATCAACAATGAAAGAAACAATAGGTGGTGCAAGTGGTTATGGCACTGTTCACCAGCAGACCAGGGTTTGAGACCTGGGTCCCCACAAGATGAGGATCTCCTGGTACAGGCAGGGGGTTGGACTAGATGATCCATTGGGTCCCTCCCAACTCTATGATTCTATGATATATTGCAATAGGTGCTACGATGCTGTTGGGAGCACAAATTAAAATGAGACCCCATCCACAGACCAATGGAAGTGGGGCTGACCCATGCCAGTCTCCTATTGCATTGCCAATGAAAGATGTACAGATGAATCACCTAAAAATGACAGCCATTTTCTATAGTGAGAAAGCAAATACCAGTCTTCAGAGCCCCAGGGTAGGTTTTGCATCCAGAATTCAGCAGATGAGGAGTGCTATGTGCCATGTTGTATCCTGGGGGGTTCTTCTTGCCAGAGGGAAAAGACATGGCTGTACTTCTAATTATAGGGTGAACAGAACAGCAGTTTATGCAACCAGGAGGATGAGGCCAGTGGCCTCATAAGCAGAGGAGCAGGGGTTTGTATCAGTTGGGCCACAGCCTCTGGAGGTACCAGAGTTGGGGGTATTGACATGACCCCAGAGCAAGGGCTGAGTGCATAGCTTTGATTCCGAGAATCAGACCCTACATCCCTGCTGGTAATGAAACATTGCCCACAGCCCTATATCTCATTAGCAATATTTTTGTCACTTATATTCAATATATATATATTTTTTAAAATACACTGTATATTACTTAAAGGTAAAGGTGTCCCCTGCAGGTTGTTCTGCTAGTCGTGAGTGACTCTATGAGCAGTGGTCATCCCTGCTGCAAGGCCAAAGAGCCAGCATTGCCTGAAGACATCTCCGGGATTATGAGGATCACATGACCAAACAACACCAAAGGCAATTTCCCACCAGTTTGTTCAAGGATGATTAGAGACGAGCTCTCTGTGCCTTGTCTTTTTGATTTAACACACCCAGCTCTACTGTTTATCAACCTTGATCGACACTCCAGTTCTTTCTAGCCATTATCTCTTATAACTTGTACGTTGATTGAGTGTAGGCAGGGGCATCACTAGGGTTTGCATCACCCGGTGCGGGAGGCCAGCATGTTATCCCCATGCATTCAGTGCGGCAACAATATGAATGGTGGGCATGGTTATGTGCCATTGCCCCACCTCCACTGGTTTTTTTAGCCATACATTTTAATACAATAAAGATATTTCAAAGTGGTTTGTTTCACTACGTTCTGCTGTAAATTAACATTCAAAGGTGTATAACATGATGGGATTATTTCTACAAACCATGATTTTAGCCATTTAGGTCACAAGGGCTTTCACCCCTTTCAAGGTACCCCCTTTCTAATGCCCTAGTGACCTCCCTGATCAGTATCCGTTTGGAAGTCTTGTCCTCTTCTGGACTGACCTTCCACTCCAGCCAAGGCATGCTTGCTTATTTGCCAGTAAACACAGCTGTGCAGTTCACATCCACTTTCAATGAATTTCAGTGCAATCATCAGAGGCCTTGTGTCCTTAGATTCCTCTCAGCCTACCCTTTCCAATGAAGTATGGCATGTTTGCCTACTCATGAGTAAAGCCATGACATGGCTTTCGATAGAGTTCAATGCATATTTTAGTTTTTTAGTTTTTTGGCCATAACGTTTGATAGGAACATGCTATTTTAAAACAGATTTTTATTTTGGATTCTGCTCTTCAATACAAATCCAATGGTATGTGACATGATGGGGTTGGACATACCATCACAAAGTTGCAATTTTAGGTCCCCCAGTGCATGTCACCCCCCCTTTGGCACATCACCCAGTGCAGACTGCACCACCCACACCACTGTAGTGATGCCACTGAATGTAGAAGCAGGAGCTTCTGAACTGAAGGTATTTTTATCTTTCCAAAGCTAACTCAGAGCACTTTCATTTGGTCCAGCTGGGATCCAGAAATAGCATTTGCTCAGGTATTTGGGGGGAATGATAAACTGGTGATATGTTGGACATTGCGCACTTGGTCACTGTGCAGAAAAATTGCCGTTCTTGGAATCAAAGACGTTTGAATCAAAGCAAGGTACTTTGAGGGCACTTCATCAGAATCTCTAAACTGAAGAAGGTATGTAGGAAAACTCAGAGGGCAAAATGATTATGAAGATTGGTAGAGATGTTGGGCCCACAGGGAGTTGTCGTTCAGCAATAGACCTCCTGCTCTGCATACAAATGTACCTGATTCAACCACTGGCACCTCCACATAAGGCACAGCGGTGAACCTCACCTGCCTGAAAACCTGAAGAGCATCTGCAAGATCAGTGCGGTCGATACTGGGTGAGATGGATCAATGCTCTGACTCATTACAAGGCAGCTTCAGGGTTAAGCAATGTCAGCTCAGATAGCTAGAACTAAATAATATTCGCATCTATACATGAAGGAAGGAAAGGCATCAGAATAGACAAAACTACTTTAATGGCTGAGTGCACCTGTCTAGGTCCCACTGGCAGAAGACAGGGTGACTTCAGTCTACCCCATTAACATGCTCCTGGGAGTTTATGGCCACCAACTAATCTCAGCACATCACCACTGAGTGAATTTGACAGCATTATGTTCAGCCTGCAAACTGGGAGTAAGATGGAACGTTACAATATATTTAGACTGGGGAGACCAGTAGTAATCAAGCCTCTGAGACCTCTCTCCTTCTCTCTTTCTCTCTCTCTCACCTACCTTGCAGAGTTGTTGTGTAATTAGAAGATTACCCTTATATAAATACAATAATTTCAGTGAGGCATTCAAACACAAGCAATTAAAGGCATGATTTGAATTGATGGCAAGGTCTGGCTTTTCTTACAGGAAGAGGTAGTCTTTTGTGACTTACACTAAGGACATACTAGGCAAAATGAAGTGTCTTTCCGTTTAATGACACAAAATCAAAGTGTAATCCTTCAAAACTTCTATCATTTTCAATAAATGAGGAATCTACTCCAGTTTTTCATTTTCCTCAGTTTTAAGGCTTCTCACTGACATTTTCCATAATTTTTTTTTTCTGTTGCTATTATCGATGGCAAACAGGAGCCTGTTACAAAAAAAGAAGCATTCCTGAAAATTTATTAAAGGAAAGAGAGTGCTTCATTTTGTCAAAAAAAATGGGGAAGCAAGACCTGCATTCATTTACATTTGCACACCAGATAAGTATACTGGACCAGTCAGCTATGGGAAGCTATAGCTATGGGAAGCTATGCACCGGGTTTGGTGTAATACAGGATTTTGCCACTAGGTGTCCTCCTAGCTCAGATTTGTCACAGGGTGTGGAACCAGACAATAGGGTTTGCTAAGCAAGTCTTGGGCTGATGTAGTGTTCTAGTGGTCTAAGTGGGGGAGGAAAGAGTGAGTAATTCGAGAGTACAGTGATACCTTGATTTATGAGCATAACTTGTTCCAGAAGCATGGTTGTAATCCAAAACACTTCAAATATCAAAGCAAATTTTCCCATAAGAAATAATGGAAACTCAATTTGTTCCACAACCCCAAAAAATTTCATATAAAAATGATCACACTACTATAATACCAAATAATAAAGAAAATATAAAATATAAAGAAAAATAAAACAAATTAACCTTCAGGTCTCAGGTCTCAGGCGGCAATCTCCCCCCCCCCCCCTTACACAGGAGTGATTATAATAGGGTTTACTTTAGAGTAGATATGCAAGGCTAGGTCTCAGGCTCCTTTCCATTGCCCCCTTACACAGGGGTGAGCCTCACTGGCTGTAATAGGCTTACATCAGAGAAGAAATGCATAGGCTGGTCTCTCAGGAGAGGCTGAGCAGTTGCTGGTACAGTGCTGAAACCGGCCATATCCCAACCAGACTACTTTTTTCCACTTGCACTGCAAGACATTGCTTGTATTGCAAGGCAAAATTAATTAGAAATGTTTGCTTGTCTTGCAAAATGCTCTCAATCTAAAATGTTCTTAATCCAAGATTTTACTATACCTCCCTACAGAGGTTTTTTTTCCCCTTCATAAGCAGTGGAGCAGCTATAGGGAGAGCAAAGCACTTTTTGCAGTATGCAAGTGACAACATGGGTGAGGCTCCCTGCAAAAACTTAAATCTTTGTACCCACTTGTAGCTCCTCCACTGCTTCAGATGTCAATTTTAGCATCAGGAGAAGACACTGAGTAAACGCTGTGATTCTGCTTGAGCCCTTATTAAACCTCTCTTGCCCTACAATCCAGAGTAACTATGGGTGCATGTAAGAGACATTACGTGTACCCGTAGTTACTGCACCACCTAGTGAAAACCTATGGGAAATTCATTTTGCAATCCAGAGCAAATTGTTCTTACACCGGAGCAAGGACTTCCCATAGTTACTCTGGATTGCACCCTATGGGCCAATCCAGAGTAACTACGGGGAGTCCTTGCTCCGGTGTAAGAACAAATTACTCTGGATTGCAATATGAATTTCCCATAGGTTTTCACTAAGTGGTGCAGTAACTATGGGTACACGTAATGTCTCTTACGTGCTCCCGTAGTTACTCTGGATTGTAGGGTAAGCCTGTCTTCTGGCTAGCTACTGGGGATCTCATTCATTGCTGCTGGTCTCTGGTCTGCTGCTGGTCTCTGGGGACCAAGTCTATGTGCATTTTCATGTGTCCATTTCAAACAGGGTGGCCGTATGACCTTTTTTCCAGGACATGTCCTAGATTTTCCTAGACATGTCCTGGAAAAACTTCAATCACCTTTTCCATGTGATTGGGTAGCATGCAGCTGTCTTGGAATTAATAAATTAGATGTAATATTTTAAATTTAATAAGTAATATAGAACACACTCCTAACCATGTCTTCTCAAAACTAAGCCTCATTGTGTTCAGTGGGTCTTATTCCCAGGAAAATTTCTTTAGGATTGCAGCAATAGTGTTTAAATTAATTATTTTATTTATTCAATTTATATCCTGCCTTTCTTCCCAAGGAAGATACTCAAGGTGGGTAAATTAACCACATGAATGCAATATATATGAGTGTTTTTAGCTTTGGTTTGTTCATGGCATACATTTTTCTTGGGTGTCCTACGTTTTTGGGGGGATCTTTGTCCTCCTTTGCAAATATGACATATACAGTCACCCTGATTTCAGAGAGAAGCACTTTGTTTGATAAATATGTTCATTTCCATAAAAGGTGATTCTTGGGATGCACATTGAGATTCTTCTGGGGAAGAATGTGGTGGCCTGAAAAGCAGGATGGCCTTTTAAATGTGGGGCTCTTGATAGCCTGTCCCCTAACATCTGTCACCCACACACACACACACACCCAACCCCCAGCTGGTTCATTGCCTGGATCCTGGCAAAGAACTCCTCCCTGGATTTCCCACTGCTGACGTCAATTCCCCTTGTTTGCCTTTGGTAATTGGCTCTGGCCAGATGCTCAGGCTCTGCATGGCTGAAAGCCAAGATCCACCGGGGGTGAGGGATTACTGGGCAAGGCAGACAAAGGAGGTGGATGGGTAAAGCAAAGGCACATCCTTCCTTTAATTGCAACAATGCAATCATCTCCTTGGTGAAGCAAAGTATCAGATACCAGTTACGATCATTTCCCCAATAGCTGGCACAGGACATCCTCCATATGTACTATGGAAAACTCAAGCAAGAGCCATGGCCCACCATCACTGCAAGTGTGGTCAATGGACAACCACCTACTGTCAGAATAGCCCAGAAGCAATTGGGGAGGGTATGTGTACCAGTTTGCCAACCTGATCAGACAATCGCTTTTGCTCATCCAACATCAGTACGCTTTTTGACTGCTGTGCCAGAAGTCTTGCCCAGGGTAACTTGGTGGCTTTCTTGTGACTGGCTCTCCATGCTGGGATATGGGCCTGAAGAATTTCAAGGAAGGCTGCAGCAGGCAAGGGATGAAGGCGCCGGTGGAATGGAATCAAGACTGTGATTTCATTGCCAGCAGAGGTGGTTCAAGCTTCCCACAGAAAGTCTATATCATGTACAGTGCAACTTGTGGGTCACATACTTTTGCCTTCTCGAAAAATTGGAAACTTCCACCAATTGTTTTTGCAATTCCAGGCAGTCCTTGGTAAACTGGAATGTAGCAGTGCAGGGTTTGGTGATAAGTGATGTCTGCCTCTGGCTTGGAAAATGCAGACAAGAAAAAATAAAAGCTAAAGACACACACACACACACACACACACACACACACACACACACACACACACACACACACACAAATGTACCAGCCTTGTGGGAGTACAATACCCTCTGTATGCCATACCCCCATTGCGCAACACCCTCCCATGCGCAATACCCCCATGTTCAAACCCCCATGTGCATCAAACCCCCCCAGCGCAACATGCCTCATGCTCATAATTCTTCATGCTCATCATTCCCATGTGCAACACCCCCATGTGAACATCCCCCATGCACATGAACCCCCCATGCACAACATCCTCTAACGCGCAACATCCCTCATGCACAACATCCTGTCATATGCATCAACACCCTTGCACATCAATCTCCCATGTGCAACATCCCCCATGCTCATCAACCCCTCATGTGCATTAAGTCCCCATGTGCATCAACCCCCAATGTGCAACATCCCCTATACTCATCCCCCATGCACAATATCCCCCATACACATCAACCCCCAAATGTGCAACATCCCCCTATGCTCATCATCCCTCATGCTCATCATCACCCATGTGCAGCATCCTCTCATGCACAACATCCTCTCATGCACAACATCTCCCATGTGCATGAACCCCATGTGCAATATCCTCTCAGGTGCACCATTCCCCCCCCCCCCGTGCACCCTTCTTCCCAGTACATCAGGCACCACACCAAATTGCTGGATGTTAATCAATCTTCAATGTTAAGTATAGGATAAAAACACATTGCACCCCTTTTCAGTACCTTAAGGGTTAAATTTCTCAACATCAGTTCTTGGTGGGTGAAGGAAAACCCTCTCCAAATTTCATGCTTCTTGGTCCGGGGGTTGGGGCAGAGCGTCCCTCAGTCAGGTACATTTCAATGTATAGGAAGGAAAGTGTGTTGCACCCATTTTCATCCCTTTCCAGATGGAATTTCCGAAAACCGGTTCTTAGTGGATGCCTCCATCACAGAAGGAACACCCTCCCCAAATTTCACACTTCTAGGTCCAACAGTTTTGGCTGGGGATTGATGAGTGAGTCAGTGAGCGAGTGAGTCAGTGACTTTTCATTTTTATATACTGTGGTACCTTGTAAGACAAATGCTTTGTAAGACAAACTAAAATTTCTAAGAAATTCTGCTTTATAAGATAAACAGTGCATTGTTATAAACAGTGCATTGTTAGACAACAGCTTGGGCAGAGTTTGGCAAACAGTTTTACAATGAAAATTTGTTGCAAAACAAACGAATTTATAGATCTGCATTGTGAGCAACAACAAGAGACTATGGAGGAATCTCATCTGCAGAGGCGGAGGAAGAGAATAGGGAGGAAGAATCCCTCATATGAGATTAAGGACATTTGTAAACATTGGGAAATTGTAGATTTTGTAGAAAAGGACCACCCAAATAAGGCTGTAGCAGAGTGAGCAATAAATCTGTTTAATGATGATGCAATATCACATTTCTGTGAAATCCTCAAAAGGAGACAAAAGCAAGTGTCATTAGAAGGTTCCTTGTGATAGTTACTCAAAAAGACACCAGTGACTCTTTTGGTAAACATTAGTCATCCTTGGCCGTAAAGATTTTTCTTTTCTGTTTTACTGTACAATTACAATTACAATGTTTTTTTAAAATATTAAAGTAATTGTGTTTTGTATTATATTACAGTGTTTTGTATTATATTACAGTGTTTTGAATTCAATTACAGTGTTTTGTCACATTTTTACATACAGATAATATTTTTATATGAATATTTTTGGGTTGTGGACCAATCATCCGAGTTTCCATTATTTCCTATCGGAAAATCTGCTTTGTAAGAATGCTTTGTAAGACAAACATGCTTCCAGAATGAATGCTTCTTCTTACAAGGCACGGCTGTATACAGATATAGGCAACTTCTTCAGCATTTGTACCATGTGAGATGGTGTCTGCTTGTTGTGGATTGGAATTTCCACCTATTCTTCCACCTTTAACCCTAAGCACAAAGGCAAGAAATTGGATTTTGGTGTTTTTTCCCCTTGTTACAAGGCAATTAAAGGTGGCCCCTATTATCAGTGGTGAGTCAAATCAATAGATGTCAAATCAGTGGCTACTGAGGTCCTACTTAATGTCAAAGGGGTAAGATATCAACCACATTCTTTGGTTGTTCCATCACTCTTCTTGTTTCTGGGCTTTTGGGATAGAAATTTCACACTTCTCAGAACAAGTCATATAACCCTAGATGACACTATGTAACAAATTTGAGCATCCTCTTCGAGAAGTAGCTGATCAACCTGTGTCTATCTTTAGTACTGAGTCTGAATTAATGAACAATGTTTCTGTGTGTGGCTGGCTAAAAAAACACACATCAATCACATGTTCAAACTGACCCATTGCCAATCCTGTAAACACTCCCAGGTACTACCAATTTCAGAATTCCTGGTGTTTCCTACTTTAATAATTGTGAACTTGGGGATGAAGTTCTCAACGGTACACAATTACATGCATCCTGAGATATATGAGGATAGGGTAACTTGTGGTTACTGATCTACAGATCTACACATTAGATACTGACCTACTGTGATTTTCAACCACTGTTAGGTACTGACCTACAGTGATTTTCAACCACTACACATTAGGTACTGACCTACAGTGATTTTCAACCACTGTGCCACGGTATCCACCAAGATGGATAGACCTCAGGTGTGCCATGGGAATTTGGAGATTGACATTCATTAATAGGAAATTAAGGGGATTTGAATAGCCTGGTGTGCCTTGTCAACGGTAAAAACAATTGATGGTGTGCCTTGACAGTTTCAATGCCTTATTAAGTGTGCCGTGAGATGAAAAAGGTTGAAAATCACTGACCTAAGGAGTTGCAAAGTGAATAGGCCTTGATGACCATGTTGCACAATAAATAAGCCACCTTGAAAATATAGACTTTTCACCTGTTAATGTGGCATCAATTTTTTTTATTTTGTAGAAGTGCACAAAGAAGTCAAAACAACCTTAAATGTGTTCCTTGACTTTAAATTCGCTGGGTATGGCCAGTGGGAATGCTGGTTCTTCTCTGTACCGCTGCTGACAAGTACCCCTCACTGTGAATCAGGAGCCGTCATGTGTTCATTCAGTTTTTTCCAAGTATATTTCTAGCAGGTAAAAGATGAGCTGTGTTGCTCAGCAACCAAAGAGCAGGTTATCTGCAGAACATCAGACCTGAGTCTTCAAAAAATCATTTTTCTGAACTCTGAGTACATTAAGCCAGTGGTGGGCTTCAGGGGGTTCTCACAGGTTCTATAGAACCCTTTGTGAATGAGCGCCTGGTTCTGAGAACCATTACTAATGGGACATAGAACCCGTTGTTAATTTAGGTTATTAGGACATAGACATTAGGACATTTATTTGAATCCCACCACTACACTGAGCCAAGTTCATTTAGAGCCCAATCCTGACCCCTTAGTGCCAGCGCTGAATGTCAGGCCTTTAGGTAAACCCAATGTTCATTGAATTGTACCTTTTGTTTCTTTGCTACTATAAAGCAGACAGATACAAATCCTCTATAGGGGAAAGAACTCATCTTTTCCCTGACACTATAATTCTCTTGCTGATGCATGGCACACATTTGGACAAAGTGTCCTTTTTCCAACCCCGTTCATAATGAGCAGGGGATGAGCCTGCTGCCACCAGCCTTGTCACTTGCTGTACATCACCTCTGTAATGGGCTGCTTTCGTTTCAGAGGCTCCAGCGACGTACATCTGCTGTGCCGAAGCTGATTTCTATACCTGGGGCAATGAACTCTACAGTTCTTTCCAATTATGCCTCGACAGAGGGCAATTGGCATAATAGAGCCAGAGCCATTTGGTGCCTTTGCGATAAATGTTTCTTGTCACCTGGGGACAGGGACACCGGTCCATTAGCTTATCACCAGAGAGGAATCTGCAGTGCATCATAGATGCTCTGGTATGAAATATATTCTGGCAATTGTTTTCAAGCTGCTTGGAGAAGCGATTAATGGTTGCTATTGCAGATATGTGAACAGATCACATTCTGGCACCTACAAAGTCCAAAGATTTGGGAAATTCAGGTAAGAGGAGCTTATCCTGGGGCAGGCCACATTCATACCAGACAGCTTCCCTAACCACATTTATTATGGTCTCATTTGCACAGAATGGAGACCCCAGTCCTATGCAGGTCTATTCAGAAGCCGGTCCCATTATAATCAATAGGGCTTACTTCCTGGAAAGTATGTCTGGCATTGCAGCTTCAGTCAGTGTCCTTGAAAGGATACAGCTACACTTCCTTGGAAGTGCTTTCCACCCAACTGTGGGGTAGTATCCTCGTGAATACCTAGGGGCTTCTTTTGTGAACCCACCAAGCTAGTGTTGTGCTTCCAACCCACCCACAGAGAAGGACACCCATGAGCCAGAAGCTGAAATTCCTCTAAAAACAGAGAGGCTGTTCCAGGAGTGGAGTTGGTGTTGTGGAGTGGAGCTGGCTCCCTTCTCCAATTATCAAAACCTTTGATAGGGGTGTATAAATCAACTTGATGAGATCAAGTCTGTTTCCTGAATTTCTTAGAGAGACTAGAGGGGAGCTGCATGCTCTGCATGTGGCAGGAAGATCAAACCAGCCAAACTAACCTCAGTGATAATGAGGCAAAAAGGCCTTCGGGTGCCTTTGTGTTCCTCACCCCTTGCTGAGCTGGTCACACTCACCTTTTGCTTCCAATCTAGATTTTTCAAGATCCTATTATTTCCAGTGTTGCAAAGCCCAGCACCTTTTAATTGATTTTAGAGTGTTTTTTAAGGTAGAGATCACTGGTAGAGTGATTTTTCCTGTGAGCGACTTGGTAGATATTTCTCTTTTCTGAGAATTTTCTTGTGGAAACTGGTTTCCACTCCTTCCTTCTCTCTTTTCCTACTGCCACCCATAATGTGCCATAATGAGACCCACAGTCTCTGCCTCACCGTGGAGTTTGTCAAGGATCCTTCAAGCAGGCATGCTTAGAATTCCACTGTGTTCATTTCAAGATGTTGAAGCAACTGCTATGGCTGTCACTTGGTCTTGTGAGTAATTCTAATGGGCAAGCTACGCATGGGATATTTGGGTCCAGGTTTTATTTTGCTGTACTTCTATAGTATACACAGTTTAATCAGTCCACATGATCCAGATCTCAATGCACTAAAAGCAGGAGAAGGAATTATTTGCTAGAGGTGCAGATCAATTCTTTCTTTCATTGGAGGAAAACCTTATGTGAACTATGTAGGTTTTTGCTGACATCACTATTTGTTGCCATCTCTCTTGGAATTCCTTATCTCCACCCAAAGCACACAATGCACATGCACATGCGTACCACACTTGATCCAGCCAGTAAGCTGATTAGAAAATACGCACACAACAGCAGATGTTGCCGAGACTGTCCAGTTAAAGGGATATCCACTTTATCCACCATAAAGGCAGCGTGTCTGGGACTGCCATTCTGTACACATTTCCCTGGCAATAAGTGCCATTGGCAATGTGCCAATGAATGATCCTCAACACAATAGAAGTTAATCATTAGAAATGGATAGAAATGCATTGCTTTTTGGGATTAGGAAGGACAGAAGAGACAAACACTTGGAGGGCATGCTGACCACTTAAGCAGATGCTAACTTCAATGTACGGTATGCTTACTCTTATGATATGAATTCTGCTATTACTCTTATTTTTTAATTTTTGGGTCTTAGAGAAAAGGCAGGGGAATTGTTAAAAGGATAAGGATCAGCCTTTAAAATTCTAATAACCAATTCACATTAGAACTATATTATTCACATAATAAATTTTCCTCAGAATGAGGTTTAATAAGAAGGAGACTTCCTGGCACCATAGGGGAAATTGGCACCACTGGGGAAAGATGACATGATATGGCAGATGACAGGTAATTTTGCTTGTCTTCAACACCTGAGTCCAGATAGAACACTACATCCTAGTAAAATCCTGATTAAATGTACACATGCCCCTTTTGGTTTCATTTGAACTCTACTTCTGAAACTTTCCAGAGTGTTGGCAGATCCCAACTCTATGCCCCTTTCTTCAAAGCATCTACATATACCATAGATCTAAGGATCTCACTACCTCAACAAATGGATGAGGTGTTGTTCCTTATATGTTCTAATTAATACAAAGGAATCTGCCTTTTGCCTGAGAGCCAGGAAAACCTGTACCTAAACAGGATACAGTATGAAGGATAGCATTCATTCACAAAATTGAATTGCATGAATCAGAAGCACCATACCCCAAGTTTGCTCTGGGAATAAGATCAAACCTTATGCTCAAGATTGTTTAAGGACTACTGAGAGTAATAGGATTTGACTTTGCCAGTTAAGCCAATCAAAAAGAAGCCATTCCAGATGCAGAACTGCACCTCTGGAAGTGAAAGAGTTGCTAATGGGACGGCATTGACCTCACCTGAAATCAGTAAATTCAGAAGTGTACTGTTGGGAATTTTCCCTGCTATAGAGTTTGATTGTGCCCTGCTTTGATAGTAAGGTCTAGGTCCCATTAAAAAAAACCACCTGCTGAAACCACTGCCAAGGCAATCAGTGAGGCTAAAGAAACTATGGGTGCAATCCAGAGTAACAACGGGGAGTCCTTGCTCCGGTGTAAGAACAATTTGCTCTGGATTGCAATATGAATTTCCCATAGGTTTTCACTAGATGTTGCAGTAACTGCGGGTGCACTTAGTGTCTCTTGCATGCTCCCATAGTTACTCTGGATTGTAGGGTATATATGATTTACAAAACTGGACATACTGGCACCATTGCAGAAATTACATCAGGGTGATCAGATGCAAAAGAAGACAAAGCCCCCCAAAATGTAGGCAAGAAACATAAAAGCTCCAAACAATCCAAAGTAAAAGCTAAAAACAATCATTTATATTGCTTTCATGTGATTAATTTAAACTGTTATTTATTATTGAATTTACAACTATTACATTTATTATTAATATTACAACTATATATTACCAGCTCACTGCCAGGTGCTGGTGTCAGTGCCTGGTGACTAGCCATGCCCAGAGCCCACAAATATTCTGGAAATTTTATTCACTCAATAGCAGGTTCATTCTGCTAGCATTACATATAATTTATCAGTTATAAGAAGGCTATGTGCTGCCTGCACACAAGAAAAAGGAGGACAATGAACATTTTTTTCCACGGCACAAGCCTTAAAAAAGTGGATTTGTCCTGGAAAAAGAGGACATATAGTGGATCCAGTCACCTGAACTTGCAGCACTGTTTATGGAATAATCTCCAAAGGGATCTCTACCTGGCAGCATCTCAGCTCTACAAAGCAATAACAACAAATCTGTTTCAAAGGGCTTTGGGGTTATGAGTTAGTAGTTCATCCAATTTGTATCTTAAGATGAAAGTATGGTGCTAAGGCCATTTGCCGAATATTATTTTGTATTATTGTATGGATATTTTATACTTTATCAGAGTATACTGGGGTGGTGTTTGAAGTGACAAATGATGTTCTCTTGCTAGTATTTTTAAATAGGAAAGCAGAGCAAAAGTGGATCGAAATAATGAATGATCACCAGACTCACTTCCCTTCCTGTGTGTATATACCTGACAGAGACGCTTTGCTGAATAAGCCCCTTGGTGACCTAAGAGCGTCCTGGATTAAGAGTGATATGGGTCACTTAGGACGTCAGCACCATGGACAGGGGCTACTTTGTTTGCAGCTCTTGGAAATCCAATCAATCCATGTGGCAGAAGGCTGCATGTGTTTCTAGCAATGGGAGGTTGAAGTCAGTACTTATTTTCTTGACACTGAGGCTGGAGTAGCTGAGTAAGCTTGTAAGCTGCACAGCTTATAGCAGTGCAGAATGAAACACAGACAGCTGGAAATATGGAGTTATTAGCAACCAGAGTATGGAGGCCCATAAAACCGTGGTGTTTACTAGACAGAGTTGGACATGTGCTGTCTCCATCATGCAAGATGAACACCAAGAAAACTCATAACTATCCCTACATAAGCCTAAAAGCCAAAATTATAGTAATGTTACTTTTGGGTGGGGAATCCTAGCCAATGATCTCAATCCACTGACTGGGAAAAGTGGGGTTGGGAACAGCATTTAAAGTTTGGCCACGGTATGGAGGGAGGCAGAATGAAATGGAAAAAAAAACAGGTAAAGGAAGAAAGACCTGCTCAGAAATCTGGTCAAGATTTTGGAACATGAGGAAGACAGTGGTTCCCAAATTTTTTTCAACTGGTGCCTCTCTTGACCCACAGGGCTATAGGCCATGGCTCCCCATTATGGCTACAATCCTATATTTCACAAGATTCCATGCTGCTCCTGGTTGGTTTCTGTGGTTCTCTGGGGAGCTATGGCTTACAGTTTGGGACTAAGGGGAAGCTGGTTAGAGAGCAAAAAGTTAGTATTAAGGTGCACGGACTAGAGAACTGACTTAATTTGGCAGAGACAGGCTATAATCCAAAGTAACTACAGGACCTTTTACACCACCGTAGTTATGGTGCCACCTATGGGAAATGCATAATCCAGAGTAAGTACCTCTTACATCTTCCCATAGTTACTCTGGATTGTAGGGACAGACTACATTAAAAGGACCAGGATGGACCTAAGAAAGACCAGGCAGAGAGAGGAACAGGAAAAGACATGCCACAGTGTTAGGGTAGTTCTGCATTGAAATCTCTACTGGATTTTGACTTGATCAGTCTGTTTTAGTGATCCTTCAGTAGATGGAGCTATTGGCTGCTGAGATCAAATATTTGGTCCAGCTCACTTTGGCTGGGATAGGAAACCCTGGAATTCCTCTACAGTGGGATTTACTACTGAGATCTAATGTCATCTCACCAGGATACATCCATGATGTGCTTGCAGTATATGGAACAGTTGAATTCAATGGGCTTTATATATTATTCTTTGTTACCTGCCGTTTAAAACCTGAAAGAAAGAAAAAGGCATTGTGGCTGAGAGATAATCAAATTCTGCATCAAATGCTTGTAAAATGCTCAAAAGATCATAGCTCTGCAGTTTGGACTTTGTGCACCGATTTATCTCAGAAAAAAAACACCTTAGAAGAGGTCACTGCAAACAAAGACTCTTCTTTAAATAAGATGAGAAACTACATAACATGGAAAGCAAGCTGTGGAACAGAAATTGAGCCCAATACATTGCAGTTAACTATCCCACTCATTTCATACAGAGGGCTGACGTTAGCATTAATGGTGCCTCCAAAGACATGGAATTCAGTCTTATGCATGTCTACTCAGAGGTAAGTTCCAGTAGTCAATGGGGCTTACTCCCAGGAAAGTGTAGCCTAAGAAAAAATGGTGAGGTGGGCCAGATTTGGCTTGTGGGCCTTGTGTTTAACACCTCTGCCTTAGACTTCCGGTTTTCCAGGGGAAAGTACTTTAGAAGGTCTTTTGGGACTTGGGAGGCTGCTAGTTTTTGTCTGTTTGACCCAGCCCAGTGTCCAGGTATGGGGGAAGCCCATATCAGGAAGTGGTTCTGGAAAATATACTCTAGAGTGCCACTCTTTTCACGTACACTGCTGCCTCAAAATGTCATCTTATCCCAATGACCTGATTAAATGGTCCAACCCTATCCAGGATTGGAGGGTGACCTGACCCTATCCACAGAGTGCTTATGAGCAGAACACTACTGTAAAATGGCTTTTGGTGGTGCATTGTGTGAGCCACTGGCATTTTAGAAATGCTGCTGCTATTGAGGGAGAAGACAACACTGAGTTTTACATATCAGAAGGGGGCAGTGAACCACCCCCTGTCCTGAATGACCTTTGTCCCATCTCAGTGACCATTGCAGGAAGTGTGGCTTGGACCTATTTTCTCTTCCTCTCCCAAGATATAAGCCCATGGCTCTCCAATAGGCCCCATACTCACACACAAGCAGGGGCAGCTTTAGTACCTCTTGTCCGATTAAGTCATAGGAACCATGGTCTTCTTTAGATGCTGTAAATATGAGCCTTCATGATTTGTGAGTAAACCTGTTCTAAAGTTTGATTCTGGCCTAAGCAAACATCCAGGGTGGAGGGAAAGGCTTCTGAACCACAGAAAGGGATGCTCTGTGGTTATCACTCTGCTGAGTTGATTCAGTTTCCAACAGCTGCAAATGGTTGGCAATGCTGGAACCAAAACCAGACCTAGAAACTTATGCCTGACAGTGGCAAGGCAGAGTAAAGGCAAGAAGGTGAGACAGAGAAAAAGGCAGATTGAAGCCAAGAATGTTGTGATATCTGTGGTGTCATCAATATCCTATCTCCCCTTTCAACCTCAATCCCAGATCCACCTGCATTTGTGCCAGCAAGTAGACTTACCCTACTATCCAGAGTAACTATGGGAGCACATAAGAGACATTTATGCTGATGTAGTTATGGCACCACCTAGTGAAAACCTATGGGAAATTCATATTGCTATCCACAGTAAATTGTTCTTACATTGGAGCAAGGACTCCCCGTAGGTACTCTGGATTGTGCCCTTATGCAATTTGCACAGACTTACCAGCAGGCAAGCATACAAATGGTTCCCTATCTGGAGGAGTCAGAACACACATTTTTATTTCATTAGACAATGCAGCCCAACAAACCCCCCAGTTGATTTCATGTAACAGGCCATGTTGACACTGAACTGGTCAAGCTGGTGAGCTTTTGGCTACAGTCCTGAGATCTGCAATGTTTTCCCCTTAATTCTTACCCTGTAACCTGTTCAGGGCAAGCATTACTGCAAAGCCCTAGAGGGCAAAAGCAGATCTGTCAAAACTTAAGCTTTCTGGTTGAGTTGTTGGAGTCAGGTTGCAATCCTAAAGTCACTTTCCTGGGAGTAAGACCCATTGGACACAGTGAGGCTTACTTTTGAGTTGACATGGTTAGGATTGTGCTCTCAGTTGTGGAGCTGAATAAGATGAGTTGTTGGAGCCAGGTTGCTAACACTTGGGAAAGAACAATGAGAAGCCATCTTTGTTATTTGTGCAAAGCTACTGTTGGGATACTGGAAGAATATGTAAGTTACTTGGGATGGCTCCATCTAGCATGGAGATGGTTGTATAATTCCTACCCATTAAAATATTGCAAGTACATCAGGAACAACATTACCCGTGGAAGCCACTGCCTGTAGAGAGTTGATATCTCAGGAGGTGGCGTCCAAAATAAATGCCAAGTTCTGTTATGAAATGCCAACACAAACATACAGCCATAACAACCATTCCTGCTAACTAGCCCATCCACCAACTCCTAGGGGTGTGAAAGAACCAACGCACATAATCTGTTTGCCTTCTAAGCACCGAAGGGACATTCAGGTATTTCAGCGATAAGGGCCAAGGAGATACCTAATTAAAGAGTGATGCCTGAAATGATGCTATGGTGATGTTCGCATGGCAACCAGAGATGCTTTAGTTCCTGAATCTTAACCTCAGGTCCCTGCTTGAATCATACAGCCTTGAACAGCCTTTAGATCTGCGCGGAGTTCTCATTCTTTCTCATGCATACGTACACACATACATACTCACACATTGTTCTCAGCCTGGATAACATAGCTACTGTAGTGCACAGGCTCTGTTCTATTATCTGTTAGTCTTTGACCCAGCCCAGCCGCCAAGCATGGTGCTTGGTTCAGTCACTCAATGACAGCTCGGAATAGACTGCAGCAAAATCCAACCAATCAGCAGGCAGGCACTCCCTGGGCCATGTGCTGCATGCCTTATTCACAATTTTTAGAAAGGAATCCCTAATGAAGTTCCCACCCTACTACAATTAGCTGCTGCGGCAAGGACCGGCGGGGGATTTTACTAATTATTCTACAGCAGATGAAAATGCAAAGCACATGAATAGTTGGAATAGGGGAGAGAGCAGAATAAATGGGTGAGGAAAAGCTAATAAATAAATAAAATATATAAATATGCACACCCAATCACCACACCTGTTTGCCAGATGGTTGTTTTGAGCACACCTGCCTGCCACATCGGCCCACAAGTCCTGTTTTTAGAATTCATCTTTGAATGAATCAGGGATCGGGGAGGGAAGAAAAGGGGGAGACGTCCTTAGTTACAACTTGGTTGTACTTGTCCCCCATGGAATTATTTCACAAGCAATTATGTACAGGGGGAACCAGAAATTAAAACATTGATGGTACGTTCTATAATGTGTGCTTGTTAATGCAAAGATCTTATAAGAGTATAAAAAAAGAGGAACAACTTTCCATTTAATGTGAAATAATTTATGGCAAAAAAAGTTATCTTTAACAAAGTCTGCTGGCACGTCATCTATTAAAATAAGTTTGTGGTCTAACATAACAAACACATCTCATCATTGGTGAAACACAGACCCTGGAGAATGACAGTGATGAACCGTTGATGCCATAGAAGGATAATCCAGTGTAAGATAAATGGAGGCCATTCTAGTTAAAAGAGAAATAAGCCTGCTACTTCCAGCTTTATTTATACCCAAGAGAGGGAGGAGAAAAACACCTATCTGACAAATGCAAACCCGAATATCTGTGGTGCAAAGGATTACACTGAAGGATGTGCATGATTGATGGATGCTGCTGACCCATCCCTCCTATTCCCACCTGAGTTGACACTATTTACCTCCTCCAGTCAGCTTGAAGATTCCCTCTAGAGGGCCTCCATCAAAGCTAAGTGAAGCATTTCCGTGGGGTTTGGATGGGGCTAATATTGATTTTCTGCACAAAGGCAGACAAGCCAAACAGTATCATTTTAGGCAAGTGCGATTTTATGGGTTCAGAAAAAAGATACAAGAATTGTAAGAATATATAACACAATGTGCTGGGTGAATGCAACCGGGTACCCCTGTGGTCTAACCATCCACGTCAATTTCACAAGTGTGCTCAAACAATAATCTGCAACAGTGTACCAGATACAGGCGACCAATTTTCATCATTATGTAACTGCACAAAAGCACTGACAAAAAAAGAATCCACTGCTAGATAGGGATTAATGTTTTAATGAGAACATTTAATCATATTACCATCATTTTTAATGAATTAAAATTGGCATTTCCAAAAGGGAATGGTTGGGGTAAGAGTCATGAATGCTGTTTCAATTATCTTAACCTACAGTAATCAGGCTTTTTGACATTTGGGGGGAGCATTATACAAAGGAATGATTATAAAGTACACATTTGAACTGCTGTGTTAGTGGAAATATTGTTTTCCCAGAGAGAGAGAGAGAGAGAGAGAGAGAGAGAGAGAGAGAGAAAGAGAGAGAGAGAGAGAGAGAGAATGTTTATAGAAGATCATTGGGTGAAAATAAAAAAATCTTTGCCCATCTCCTTTTTATGAAGGATTTTGGACAGAAAGACTATGCGTGGGCACTTTCCATGTTTATTGCATTTCATCAACTCTTGATCCAAAAATGCTTGTGCCATTCAAAAATTTATCCTGCTTCCTCATCATATGTGTTCAGAAGTCATGCTTTCAAATTTAAAAAATGTAACCTTGCAATAGCTAGATTTTTGCACTCTCCTGCCAAGCCATCTACGTAAATTGTTGCAATATTTCCATTTTCACAGAGTACATACATATGAGAGTCCGAAACCATTTTTCTTGTGATATTTTAATTCTCTTGCCTGTATTAGCAGCTTTATTCTTGTGAACAAAATATGCAAGGCACATGAATGACAGATTATACGGCCCTGTGAAAATAAAACCCATGATGCATTGTGCCTGTGAGCTTAAAACGTGCATTTATGAAAGCATCCAGGAACTTCACTACAGCATGACAGTGACAATAGAGAAGGAATGGTTGTACAGATGAAACTAGAGAGAAATCTAAAATGCAAATAGCTTTTATGTAGAAACTTCCTAACTTGGCCCAAGAAAATGGAATTCCACCTGAAGGACCTTGGAAGTGGAGCTGCTCTGAAACTTTGCAGTGAGTTTGGCTTTGGAGAGAAAGAGGGGGTTAATTAATTTTTTTAAGCAGATTGCCAACTGACCAAAGCCCAGTCTCTCCTGCTCCTATGCCTTTGTAGATTGGTCCACCAATATATACTTTGCACAAAAGCATGTAATTCACAACGACTTGAGTTGTTCAGGTTTGGGGCCTTTCATCCAACTGTTGTCAAAGCAGAGGAGCAGGGCTGGGTGTAAAGTTGGCAACCTTCTCAGGGTAGGGATGGTGGGGATAACTCCAGACTTCTTAAGTTTTAAGCCTCCAAGCCCAGTTGTGTCCACTCAAAAGCATTCAGTGGAGTTTATATTGTGTAAGGGGGCAAAGAAAAAGAGACCAAAAGACCAAACCTGTGCATGCCTGCCTGGCTGCTTGGATCACTTCAACATCTGCCTTTTGGTTGGTATCGGGTCTACTGCAATGAGTTTTGTGCAAAAAATTAAGCACAGGAATGCAAAACGAGTGTTTTTAGCTTTATTTTGTTTTTAGCTTTATTTTACATTTGTCCTACATTTTGGGGATGTCCCACATGTTTTAACTGGGTAGGAATTTTGACTTGGAGTACAGGAATTTTGTGGAACTTGGGGGGATTTTGAGTTTGGCATCTGGTCACCTTGGTGGTGACATGATTACATCAGTTAAGATTGGGGATGCTTGGAATGGGTTTGCTTGGAACACACATGCTAGTGTGTCACTCTGAGTGCATATGGCACCTGCATCCACTGACCACTCTTTTGCACTTGTAGGACTGCAAAGGGGTGAGGCATCCCTGACAACTCCTATCAGGGGACCTGTATCTCTTGCCCCCCACCCCTTAGCTACACTAGTGAGAGAGTTCATCCAGTTATGGAAGAGATTCTTCCATAGGAAAGGGGAAAAAGGAAAGAGATTAGGAAAGGGGAATCAAAGGAAAGAGATTAGGAAAGGGATCATAGGAAAATCATAGGAAAGAGATTAGGAAAGGGGAAAAAATCAGCTCCAAAGGTTTCTCTTCTGCCTCCTAGCATCATCTTTACTTCCCGTCTATCATTAGGCCCCTCAACCACTTAAGCAGCCACAGAGGGTCTGCCATAATTCTCCCTGATGCCCCTCAGTTTCTTGCTCCCTTGCATGAGTGATGACAGAAAAAAAGGAAAAAACTTCCCAAGCTGTTATTGCTGTTGCTGCTACTTCTGGAGGAGGAAAGCAGCATTTTGCTTGGATCTTGGTTTGCGTAGGAGTGAATCAGTGGGTGGAGGAAGTCTTGCTGGCGCTTCGTCTTTGACTGCTTTCTAAATTTGGCCCTGTGTGAAAAACAAGTTGCCAGCCAGGGGGTTTACATTGCAAGAAAATACAGCACACTGGTAAGGATGTGGGTGGGGTGGGGGGGGGGGGAAGAGAGAGATCTTTGTATCACCTACTAATGGTTACCAGGACTCCCTGCCATTAATACAAAAACTAAATAAGGTCATCCAATCCATGTTTTGATGCGATGTTGAGGAAACCAGCCAGCCTGTTGCAGAGTCCTATCACTGAGTTGTTACTGTCCCACCAAAGTGGTACCTATTTATCTACTTGCATTTCATGCTTTCAAACTGCTTTCAAGTTTACAGGAGCTGGGAATGAATGATTTGGTATTGAATGCCAAATCACTCCAGCATGTAGCATTTGGGTCTTGAACTGCCAACCTTCAGATCAACCAGCTCAACATCTTTAACCACTGAGCCACCACAGCACCCTGTATGTGACAAAAATATGACCATAACTGACCATACATCCGTACATGAACAATGAATACATATATAAATGATCATACATTTTCAGTATGAAGAATGTTCAGGGTACAGTCCTAACCAATTTAGGTTGGCACAACTCACCCATCTCCCCTTTCCTGTGGTGCTGTGGGGAGGCTGGCCTGGCGCATGTCTGTACACTGGCCTAATCCCACCCCCTGGAGTGGCACAAAGTGTTTTATGGAATTTTGGCTAGTATGGGACTAGGCAGTATGGGATTAGCTATGCTGGGACTTGTACAGGACTAACTATGCTGGGACTTGTATGGGACTAGCTAGTACAGGACTATGCTGCGACTAGTACGGGACTAACTACCACCGGATTAGCTATGCTGGCACTTGTGCTGGCATGACTGGGGATCAGGATTGCAGCCTCAGTCAAGTGAGCATCATTCATTGCAGAAGTGGTATATTCACAAAATAAGCTTCCCTTGAGTTGATTAAAACTTTGTAGGGTGGAGGGAGGATAATGGCATTTATTGCCTCAGAATTTGATGCCTAATATACAGTGGTGCCTCACATAAAGAGCTTAATTTGTTCTGTAGGTATGCTCTTTAAGTGAAATGCTCTTTAAGTGAAGCAGATTTTTCCACAGGAAATAATGGAAACTCAGACGATTGGTTTCACAACCCCCAAAATAGTCATATAAAAATAATAACTGGATGTAAAAATGATGACAAAACACCATAAGTGAATTAAAAACATGCATTCAATGTGCATGATCCTATGAAGTCTACTTGGGCTGCAATCCTAAAGACACTTTCCTGGGAATAAGCCCATTTAACACAATAGGGATCACTTCTGGGTAGACATGGTTAGGAGGCTGCAATCAAAGACACTTTCCTGGGAGGTTTACCTAGGCTGCTTCTGGAGGTTCAAGGTGGTCAGTGGGAACACTTGGGGGCAGTTAGGGGCAGCAGCGCTGGCAAGCAGCCCTTTTAAACATCCTCCACGCGGAGCATAAGGGCTGCATAAGTGCTTGTTAAGTGAAGTGGAACGTGTTATGTGAAGCAAGGTTTCTTGGAAATTTATATATGTTATGTGAAATGCCTGTTAAGTGAGGCACTTGTTATGAGAGGTACCACTGTATAGTGAAACTTGTACTGTAATGGAAGAACCAAGTTGTAGCCTGCAGCTTCATTCTGCTCAATGGGTGGATGGGCCTGATGAACCATTCTGGACCCCTGTCCAGGCAAAAGAGCAAATGTCTATTCAGTACTTTCTCCGAGTGTCAGCTAGAACCAGATAAACACATGCTAATGCCAGATTAAACACTAATGCAAAGCCATGGCCTGACAGCTGGGGAGAGCACAAGTCCTAACAAAGAGCCTTGATCCTTGTATTTTCAGAGGGGGAGGGTAAGAGCTTGATTCACAGGGGAGGGAAACCATCGCAGGCCAGCAAATCATTCAAACCTGCTGTTCATTCATTTGTAAACCCAAAGCCTGTTCTGTGATGGCTCACTAGCTGATTGATTTTGTGCAGGTTGCTGTGGCTGCTTCATGTAAATGTGGAGGCCTGCACACACACCAAACTGCAATTTGTCCTAGGAATGACCTCTTATGTTGATATCGGTAGAGCTATTAGCTAATATTCATAAATTTATCAATCTAAAGGACCAGTCTAGGGGACATCCACTAAAACTGAGCAGTGGGAGAGTTAGAACAGACAATATATTCCCATATACATTACTTAGCATGTAATTAATCTGTGGCACTCCTTGACACAGGATGCAGTGATGGCATCTGGTCTAAATGCCTTTGAAAGGGGCTTGAATGGCAGGTTACAAGCAATAATGGGAATAAACATCATCCTATTATTAGAGATAGCCCAACTTTGAATTTGAATACTAGATGCAAGGGTGCAACAACAAGATACAGGAATCTTTTGCCTTGTGTGCTCCCTGAGGCATCTGGTGGGCCCAGCGTGACCATATGTTATAATCAAAAAAGAGGCCAAGACCTTACAAAAATGTAGGACATAGCGAAAAGCATACCCGCGTTGCAGGAGCAACATTTCCCCATAAGCCATCTCCCCATGGCACATCAACACCCCATGTGCAACTTCCCCCATGTGCAACTTCCCCCGTGTGCAACTTTTCCCTGTGAGCAACTTTTCCCCATGAGCAATTTCCACCATGCGCAACTTCCCCCATGCGCATCATCCTCCATGTGCAACTTTCCCCATGTGCAATTTCCCCACTTGCGCATCATCCCCCATGCGCAACTTCCCCCATGCGCATCATCCCCCCATATGCGTCATCCCCCCATGCGCAACATCCCCCCATGCATAACTTCCCCATGCACATCTTCCCCATTTGCAACTTCCCCCATGCGCAACTTTCCCCCATGCACAGCATCCCCCATGCGCAACTTCCCCATGTGCATCATCCTCCCATGCGCAACTTTCCCCCATGCGCAACCTCCCCCCATGTGCAACCTCCCCACATGCGCAGCATCCTTGCCAGTGCAACCTCTTCTTCTGAACAACGTCCCCCCATGCACCAGGGTCCCAGTACCAAATTGGCTGGATGTTGGTCAGTCTCCCATGTTAAGTATAGGACAAAAACACGTTGCCCCCTTTTCAGCCCCTGAAGGGTTAAATTTCTCCAGATGGTTCTTGGTGGGAGTTCAGGTGACAGAAGGAACTCCCAGAATTCCATGCTTCAGGCCCAGCAGTTGGGGCAGAATGTTGCTGAGTCATCAACTCTCCAATGCAAAGTATAGGGAGGAAAATGCGTTGCGCCCCTTTTCACCCCTTCCGGTTGGAATTTCGGAAAACCGGTTCTCAGTGCACCCCTCAGTCACGGAAGGAACACTCACCCCAAATTTCACGCTTCTAGGCCCAACGGTTTTGGCAGGGCAGTTATGAGTCAGTGAGTGAGTGAGTCAGTGACTTTTCTCTTTTATATATATAGATGACAGAATAAAAGCTAAAAATAGTCATATATATTGCTCTCAGGTGGTTAATTTAAATACTATGTTACTTATTATCAAAATTAAAACTATTACAAATTATTACATCTAGTTTATTAATTACTGCAAGGCAAGGAAAAGAAGGACAATGTAGATTTTTCCATGACACAAGGCTAAAAATGAGGACATATTCTTGAAAAAGAGGACATGTGGTCACAATAGGTGGGCACTGTAAGATACAAGAAGCTGGAATAGACAGGCCTTTGGCTTGATCTAGTGGAACGCTTCTTATGCTCTTATCCTATTAGCCAGTGGTACTCAAAATGGGGGTTGGGACTCCCTTGAGGGTTGCAACCAGTGGTGGGCTCCAGCAGGTTCACACCTACTCTATAGAACTGGTTGTTAATGAGAGATAGGACACACAGATTCTCTAAAAAAAACTTTTTCATAGTTTGGTGGCTTGCTGAGAACTCTCTTCAAAGTTAAGAGCAATTTAATTAATTAATTACAAGAAGGCACCATTTGCCTGCTCACAAGGAAAAGGAGGATAATGAAGATTTTTTTTTTCCAGATCACAAAGCTAAAAAAGACGATTATGTCCTGGAAAAACAGAACAGTTGGTCACATTGCCTTCCATCCACATATGTTAGACTGACCCAGAATTTAGGAAGGTGCAACCAGAGAGCTAAGAAAAGCCTCACCACAACCATGTTCAAAAATAGCTCTATTCACTCCCAAGAACATGCTAACCTGGCAGCCTTATGATCAAACAGGCTTCTTGTTCACAAGTTATGGCTGCAACTCTATCTTCCAGTTAGGCCGGCCTAACCGCTGGTATAAGTCCTGTACTGACCTGTGGGTGTCACTGAAGTGCGGAGTCACTTCTGCACCACTCCTGAGGGACCGTTAGGCCAGAGCACAAACATCACCATGGGAAAGGGAAGATCAATGAGTTGTGCAAACCTAGGTTAGGCTTGTACCCTACGTTGATGACAGAGCTAATAATCATTTTCAGAAAATTTCTTGGCTCACCCTTATGCAACAACTTATGAATGACTGCAATATCCTTTTATGTTGCCAGTGACTACAAACAAACGGGGTTGAGAAACTCTTGACTTTTCCAATATGTCCACGTAAATGAAAGGTATTAGATCTGCCTGGATACATATCACGTGGTACCAATGACCCTTAAAATGCAGATTATAATGTTCTCATTCCAAGGTGGAAGCCAAAAGCTGGAAATAATAAGAGCTCATCTAGTCTCTTATTTTGCATTGAGCTAAAAATAGCTTACCAGTGCTTTATTGGTGCCAGAGATGACTGGGGCTCTGGCTAAGCATCAGCATCTATTTTCAGTGTCTAGACTCAACCTAGAAACACGTGCATTAAGAACACATTAAAATGATCCTGAGTGAGTGCAGAGTGCACTTCCTTCACCGCTAAGTGATGACTGGCAACAGAGAGTCCCCACACTCCAGAAATTAGGGAGAAGGCCTTCCAGATTAGAGAGG
Organism: Cryptoblepharus egeriae; assembly: GCA_030015325.1. NCBI lineage: Eukaryota > Metazoa > Chordata > Lepidosauria > Squamata > Scincidae > Cryptoblepharus > Cryptoblepharus egeriae. The sequence goes on along the minus strand of JAREYC010000001.1, from coordinate 59,385,614 downwards.
AGTAGCCTGACAAATTTTCCTAGACACGAACATATATTGTACCTCATCCACTAATGACTGTATCAATTTCTTTTCCCAGACACAGAATCCTAAATGTTGTATTCAATAATTGGGTAAATGTACTTCTCCTTATTTGTCCATTGACAACAGCCCTATGGCACAAAAACATTAAGCAATCAAATAAAGTGTACATTAAAAATTTGGATTTTTAATCTGAAAAATGTCTTTCAGGACCAGGTCCCAAAAGGCTGCACATTTGGGGGGACGGAGGAGGGGTAGAGACGTAATCTGCTAAATTCACTGAAATATAATGAGTCTGTTTCAAATGAAGAACAAAAGGGGGAAAAGCCACTGATGTCTGATCTTAGGCACACTTTTTTCCCAATAGGTTTAAGCAAACTTGAGTCTGCAGAGAGTCACATTACCAATGTATAAGCCAAAATGTGAGTATTGTAACAGAATCAAGGGATATATTTACAGATATAACAGAATCAAGGGATATATATGACAACGATATACCATAATCATTTTGTAAACTGGACATAGTAGTTTGATTATGGTATGTGTTTCATATTACTTATGGTCACTGTGTTGCTAGGTCCCCAAGTCATTGCTGAGCTCATAAATGCTGATGACACAAATTATATATAACATGGTTAGTAAGTTAGGCCAAAACCTGTGGACTACTGATGCATCAGAGCAGCTATAGGTGGTGGATCTTTCCCATTGCTCTTTGTTCAGTTCAGACAATACAGTAGGCTTAAGATGACTAACAAATCATTAATATTGTGTACTGTATGTGAGTGTCCTCAACTGTTTTCATTGAATATTCCCAGTACTGGAATCTCATTTTAACTGTCATATCAAACCTAAATTATACCGCCAGAGCCAGGCCATATGATTTGTGCTGAATCCAGCGCAGATTAGAAGGCTGCTGGAGGTATCCTCAGGTTAAAGGCAGGCTGACCATTTGTCTGGGATTCCCTGGACACTGGTAAAATGGGGGGGCCTCTGGGGAGTAGGAAACACCCCCCCGCCGCCTCTCTGGGATTCAGGCCTGGCCCTAGCAGCCATTTAAATTCTTGCACGCATAGCACGCTGCTCTGGGAGTCTCCCAGAGCCAGAAAATACTGAGGCAGAGCAGGAGGAAGTTCTTCCCCCTGCCTCACCTTCTTTGGGGCCTCCGTGGCCCATGCAGCACCCTGTGCGCTGCAGCACAGTCTGCCAACTAGCCCTCCTTTCCTTCCCCTCTGGTTGTCCCTTGCCCCTGCTGGCTCTCCCAGCCTCTTCTCCTTCCTCCCCAGTCAGTCCACCTGGTCATGCCTCTGGGGCCTCAGCACACAGTGCCAGTCCACTGTGGCCACCACACTGCTTCTGCCCCCATTCCAGCCATACCATACCACCTCTGCAGCCTCCGCAGCTGGCCTTCACACTGCTTCTGGTCCCCTCCGGCCACCTGAAGGTGGGTGTCCTTGTGTGTCAGGTCTACTCAGAAGTAAACCCATTGTCAATGGAACTTACTACTATGTTAGGAAGGGGGTCCTTCCCTATGCAGTCCAATCCCTGCAAGGTCTACTCAGAAGTAAGCCCATTAAGTCAATGGAGCTTACTCCTGAGTCAGGGAGGGGATCCTTCTCTATACAGTCCAGCTCTTCCCTACTTACCTCTCCCACCTTCCTTTCCCTTCACTTGAATGGCTTGTGTTGCTGCAAACTGCTTGGAGGGTGTATTACATGTCTGGGTCTGAATCACATATGATAAAGTCACTGGCATGGCTTGTGTTTCTGCAAATTCCTTTGACGGCGTCTTACATGTCTGGGTCTGAATCATGCATGTTAAAAGGTTTTGAATTTTTCAGTGTTGAAATAAAATACAGGAAAGCAATGAGAGTATTTTTGCTTTATTTTAACATGTCCTACATTTGTCCTACATTTTGGGGTGTCCTACAATTTTTAAGTGGGTAGGAATTTTGGCTTGGGGTGTAGGAATTTTGTCGAGCTTGGCAGGGAATTTTGGGTTTAGCATCTGGTCACCCTGGGTTTCCCCCTTACTTCATGTTGAACCTTAGTCTTCCTTATGGGTCTTTTTGAATCTGAAGAGCCCAGTATAATGCTTGGAGGACCAAAAAGAGGATAAGGATATGACAGAGAAGGCATCCACCCCTCAAGCCAAAACTGCCGCACTGTTTCATCCTCCCACAAAAGAAATGCCCGTCCCTGCTTTCCCACTACCCTCTCGATGTCCCTGCATTGCTCAGCAAACACCTACCTTCTCCAGGGCTCCTGAATGTGGGTCTACATAGGCCTTTGAGCTGGTGCTGCCAGATCCCAACATGCTTCATGGCACATTTGCACACTCTGATCTGGCACTGGGGCTGCTGTGCCCTCTCATGCCAATGTTAGGATTTGCGTAGTGATTGATTTGCACAGTGATTGACTCCACTAAAATTGAATGTTGGGAGGGTTAGGATGGACAAGAGAAAATATTTCTTTACCTTGCATGTAGTTGGTCTGTGGAACTCCCTGCCACAGGATGTGGTGATGGCATCTAGCCTCAATGCCTTTAAGAAGAGTTTGGACAAATTCCTAGAGGAAAGGACCATTGCGGGTTACAGGCCATGAGAGGGGTGTACAGTAGACAACCTCAGAATGCCATATGTAGGAGAGCTCTTGGATGCAGGTGTTATATGTGCTCCCTGAAGCATCTGATGGGCTGCTTTGTTATGCAGGAAACTGGACTAGATGGGTCTTTGGCCTGATCCAGTGGAGACTCTTATGTTCTTATGATTAAATCCAAGCCAGTAAATTTACTCTTAACTCTTAAATGATAATCTGAAAATAGCCCAATTGTATAAATTATAAATGCAGGCCCAAAGGACCCGGTTGGTCTCCTAAGGGTAACAAGCACTAAACTGGTTGGAATCCTTAGAACTAAAAATCACTGCGTCCCTCCAGTGTCAACAGCATGATTACCTAATCTCTGGATAGCCATTTGCATCCAGCACTATCAGAAAGAGCTTTGTGGGTCTGAGGATCTATCATGACTAAGACAGTGGCAACAAAGACCCTCCTAAGTTATTTATGCACAGGTCTGTCCTTGGACTTAGAATCCCATTTGTTTATAGAAGATCACTAGTAAAGAGATTGGTATCATTAAACTGTTTTCTAAACATCAAAAGAGGCAGAGTGACTCTTTCAGGTCTATGGCGGATACAACTGTGGTCCAACTTCTCCTTAAAATTGGGCAATATGATTCGAAGACAGCCATGGGCTAGGATAGATCTCTTCCAAAAAAAGAGACCTCTTTGGCTGCAGCATATTTCCACAATTACTTATCTGGGTTCAAATAGAGGTTGGGTTCAAATAAGCTAATGTCTGTTAATGTTCTTGACAATAAAACTCAGAACTGCTGACACTTCCTGTTTCATTACTCAACCAGCTTTTTTTCTCTCCCCCACTTCTTTACCTGCATAGCCAGAAGGACACAACTTAATATCATAGTAAAGTTGACACATCTTCATATCGCAGTAAAGTTGACATTATATGGCAGCAGTGGTTTAGCGGTTAAAGGCACTGTGCCTGTCAATCTGAAGATTGGCAGGTCAGCAGTTTGAGACTCAGGTACTGCAAGATGGAGTGAGCTCCCATCAATTGCCCAGCTCTTGCCAAAACAACAGTTCAAAAGCATGCAAATCCAAGTAGATAGGTACCACCTCAGTGGGAAGCGTTCTGTGCGCATGTGCGCATCCATGAGGGTGTCTTCAGACGATGCTGGCAATATGGCTTAAGAAACAGAGATGAACACCACTCCCTAGAGTCCGTCACAACTAGCAGGGCAACCTGCGGGGGGCAACTTTACCTTTAAAGTTGACATTAGGCAGTGATGGACTAGTGCTTAAAGAATTGTGCTTGTTGATCAGAGCTTCAGCAGGTCAGTGGTTCGAGATTAGAGTACCACACAACAGAGTGAGCTCCTGTTACTTGCCCAGCTCATGCCATACTAGCAGTTCAAAAGCATGTAAATGTAAGTAGATAAATAGGTACCAATAGGGAAGGCAACAGCATTAAGTAGTAAGTAGATAAATAAATAGTAAGTAGATAAATAGGTACCATTTTAGTGGGAAGGTGACTGCATTCTGTGTGCCTTTGGTGAATAGTCATGCTGGTCACATGACCATGAAGATGTCTTTGGATGATGATGGCTCTTTAGCCTTGTAACAGGGATGAGAACTACCATTAGAGTCGGTCACAACTAACTGGAAACCTGTGGGGGACACTTACCATTTTTAGAAGTTGACATCAAATCAAAAGGGCGGTGGTGGTGATGTCAAGTGGGAGAAGGCAAGCATGAGTACGAGCAGTGCAGCAGAGAAGGGAATGCACTAAGCACCTCCTTTGCACACTCCAAGGTGCAGTGGCAGATAAAGACATTGCATCTCACCTCGCAACATTAACTAGTTAGAAACCAACAGAGAGTACTTGGAATGAACACAGAATCTGGCACACGGGAAAAGAAGTACTGTACATCAAAACCTGCATTTCCCACAAAGGGGGCACACTTGAGAACTGAATTATCTTTTAGAGCACTATTAAAAGCTTTATTGCACTCTAGATTCCACTAATTAAAAGAGTACTAGTACTGAATTGAAAGCCTCCTTTCCAAACTGATAAGAAGTTTGGAACAGCTGTCTCCAGGGTCAATAGTGGATGGGCCTGGAGAATTTGCTTAGTGACACATTCATGGACTATGAAGTAATGGGCAAACAGAGAACATCCAGCAACAGGCACTGTAACACTCCAACCAAAATTGATTCACCTCTAAGAGTTTTCTCTCACCCTGCCACCAATTGGGCATTCAGGGCAAATAGCCTCTCTTATGGGATTCAAAATCCTTGAAGGACTCAAAGGGAAAGTGAAACCTTTTCTACGACCCAGCTATTCAAACCATTCCATTATGGAGGACATTAACAGCACAATCCTAAGTCAGTGATGCGTCGGTGTAGCTGTCCCCACACCAGCTCAGAACATTACAACTTGGCATCACCATATATGGACTTTGTGATGGCCAGCACAATTATGTTCATGTCAGGTGGTGTGAAGGCACAAGGGGATTTTTGGAGATGCGAAACCAAAGATTCCTAATGGTTTCTCATTCTAAAGCAAGGTGTTTTGAAACCCAGAGATGTCAAATTCATTTCACAAAGTGAGTTGAAAAGCATTCACTGTGCCTTTTGATAGTTGGAAGTTGGATCATTAAAGAGGAAGCAATGTCATTAAGGAAATTATGATTAGAAGTAAGCATATTTTTCTCACTTAGGAAATTATTAGCTGTAAATGACAGAAAATACAAAAATCTTGATCATACTGCGTTTTCATGATATGGTAGAGCCCAGTTTTCACATGGGCCTTTTTCAGCAGTGCATCTGCTGTGTTATCACTTGGTAGCTCAGCAACTGAAAACAGCTGATGGTGTTGCTGGGACATCCCAGTTATTATGTGAGCTACATAAAAGATCCACCGGGCTGTATCCCATCCATGGGCATAATTTACTTAAGCCAATCTACTTGATACCTACTCAGCCAATACCAGGTTTCTTTCAAGCACCAAAATGTGGATTTAAACATGATCTACATTTTAAGAGCCTCTGCTAGTCAGAGAGGACCATGCTGGCTAGATGTGACCAATGATTTGAAAGTCTATGACAGTTTCATACATTCATAATACTAAATTAGTAATATGACCTGCCCAGTAAAATATAACTCAGAAGATGTTCGCCACAATGTTCTGCCATCTAGGCCCACTTTAGATCACCATTGCTGAGAGCTAGTATCACTCCCTCCCATCCATTGAGCATATTGCACATTTCCCTCTTCCATCCACAGGTTACCCAGATTTTCTCCTCCTCCTCCCCTCCTTCCACTTCCCTCCCCTGCCACTTGAAAAAGCAGAAGGAAGAAGAGCAGTCCAGAGACCTGGAGTGGCTCTTTTCTCCATTTCCTTCCTCTCTGATTTTTTAAATGGCAGGGAGCTTGGAAGAGAGCAGAAGCTCCTTTTAATCACCATACCACAACTACTAAGTATGGGCAGACAGTCCTCCTAATGCGTCACTGGAGATCCAAGGTCTCACTGGGGCTCATTAAAGGATGGCCTACTACTGCCATCCTAGGTTGTAACAATGCTACACATTGCCTTTTCAACCTCCTAAAGGAAGCAGCAATAGCTGAAATGAATCTAGGATGGTGGAACTTTGCTAAGACAAAGAGGAATAAAGTATTTATGACTTCTTCTCTTACATCCTTTGAAATATCCTTTTCTTATTTTTAGATCTTTGAAGAGTAGATGAAGCCAAAAGAAATCTTACTATTACAAATAAAGGTTTCCAAAATATTCAATTGAGGCAGGTAAATACACCTGAACTATAAGATACAATGAGAGGGAGTTTGACCAAGATAGTAGCTAATTTTAGTACTCTGCTCAAAATCAACTACGGACAAGCTACACTGTACAGTTCCTTCATTAGTTAGCATGATGAACCTTAATCACCCATCCTTTCTGAAAAACAGGACATTAATTGCAAAGTCCTAATCAAATGTCTTTAGTATGCATATACTTGCCTAGTATGTGTAAAATGTCAGTAATTAGAAATACCAGTATTATAGGAAAACTGATGAAACTCTGCATTTTCTCCAGCTATATTTCCAGAGAAGTTTTAAATATTCGTTGTGAGAATCTGATTATTTGGTTGGGCGAGTTAGAATGTAAATTATATTCCTCCACCAGACGGATAATTTGAGCAATATTGAAGTTAGTTTAGAAGCTTTGAGGGTGAAACCTAAACATACTTCTTGAAAGTAAGTCTGATTGAATGCAGATGGTCATACTTCGTTGTACGTACACATGCTTAGAACTTAACCAGTGAATCAGTGTTTAGCCTTTTAATTAAAAAGGTGTCCTTACTAAATCCGAATAACTTAAGTATTTACAAACACCAAGGGCAACGTGACTTTTTGGGGAAAAAAATCCCTCTTTTTCCTCCTACTGGAATGAATCCCTCCTCTGAAATAATGCATCCTGGCACACATACAAAGGCCATCTAAAAACAAAGTATGCTTTCTTTCTTTAGGAGTATTGTTCTTATTTGCAAATGTATGCCAGTTGAAAGCCACTGACATATATACAATTAATTACAATTTACATAAATACAAGTAAATACAACAGCAGCTCTAAAGTATTCTGCTTCTCCACCTGTTTAACATTTAGGAGGGCATATGAGGTGCAGGATGCAATTCTGAACATTTTAATTTCTCAGAGGTTAGGGTAAAGAAATGGATGTTCTTAATTCACCATTCCCATAGACCAGAAGCCATTTTCAATTCATTTTCAGTCTACATGTTGACTCAAGTTCTAGAAATATGGCACGGTTTGAAGCAAAAACTTGATCTTTATATCAGTGGGTATGTGAATATACAGACATATGAAAATGCCTTTCATATGCCTTGGGTTCACTCCAACTCCATATTCTCTATATTGATTGGCAGTGGTTCACCAGATTTTCAGGATGGAATCTTCCTTGGCCCTATGGAAAGAGAGGGGGCCTCCTGTAATCTTCCGCATGCAAAGCATATGCTTTTCATTGACCTACAACCTAAATAATGAGTTCACTGAGTTAATGCATCAAGTCTGAACTCTACCTTTCTCTCTGCTTTACTGTGACCTCAATTCCTTTATCTTGCTTTCTGCAGCTTAAGTAGAATGAGCAAAACAAGAGCTGCTAGCAGCAGGTGGGAAATGCAATTATATTGCCAAGTATCATGGAGGGAGAATATAGTATATAAACTGCAGTGGAATCTGTGTTGATTATGAATTGTTCATCCAACACCGATATGATGCTAGTTCCTTTTTTTGTGATTTAGAAGTAAGCAGCCACAGTTAATTTAGGTAGTTGGACAATGCTTCTGTCACATGGTTTGCATTATATATCCTTTAAATCTTTGAAGAATTAGCCTGTATAGAAGGCCCAAAATCTCAGAATAAAATCTTGCAGGGTAGAAAAATGTCTTGGAGCTAAAGGAATATGCCACTGCTTTGAATATTTGGTGAACTTTCCCACTACAGAGAAAACAGCTTTTGCTAACTAGTCATGTTGGGCCAACAGACTGTAGTCCTCTATTATGAACATCATGCACACCCTCAAGGAATCTAGAAAATTGCTTGGTCAAGCTCATACAGATTGAGGTTTTGAAACAAGAGCCTTTTGAAATTGAAACTATTGCAATAAAGTTGTTTTGCTGTTACAAGACAGGGAGATCAAACCTTTGCTTTGCCAAACTCCATGTTCAATACAGAGCCACCAACCCTATCTACCTATTCTGGTCCATTTCAGATTCACACCCAATATTCACTTATTCTCAGCCCATTTGCTTGGACCATATTAAGGCGTAGTTCATGTTACACATCAGAGCTGTATGTACAGGAAGCAATTTGCTTTTTAATTTTCTGCTGGCCACCAAATTCCTTTTATGTCACCATAACATTGCTTAAGATTATCTCCTATTTTCTTCCTATGGATTTTTCCCCCTGATATCTTCCAGGGCACGTTGATAAATAAAGCAGCACTGTTGCTTCACAAGGAACAAACGAATTAGAAAAACAAAACTACTTAAGGGAACAAGTCTATAGCATTCAGCACCTTGGACAACGCATATCCAATTTTTCTTGTATTAAGACAGAAGCTGTTAATAGAACATTGTTAATTATCACAGTTTGGTGCCTTCATATGCAAGAAAAAAATAAAGGACAATATATAATATCGTGGTAGAGATAGAGGGAGCACTTACAAATTCAAGCTAGCCCTCCTAAAATGATGCAATTAAAGGATTATATGGCAGAGCACAGACTGTTGCCCATCAGCATTCTTCAGGATACTGTGCATTAAGGCTGTCAGTCTGCAAACAGACTTCCTGTCTGGAAGAAGGGCACAATGAGCCAACAATGTGCTCTTAATATATGCAACATTTGCATTAAGCTGCACTTTTAAAAGTGAACCTAATTGTCATGTATCCAATCTAAAAAAGAAATTCTGTTTTGCTCAGATTTTTCCAAAAATGCTCAAACCTTCAACACAATCACAAACATTCTCCCTTTCTATATTATGTTTCAAAGATCTTGGTAACAGAAAACTTCCTTTGTGATTTTGCAGACGTATACAAACAAGGTGACAAGCAATTTGTTGCTTTATCATTCTGTACATCTGCAAACATTTCAATTGTATAATTTGTGTGTTCCAGATAACAAAGTTTTTTTTAAAGTGAGATGTGCAAGAGCCAGATCTCAAGAACAGAGTGTTGTCCTCATCTAAAATGGCTCTGGAATAAGATAGATTGCAGTTCAATATCAAATCCCATTAGCAAGTCTGGGATCTCCTGCCAACACAGCCATTTAGGAAATCATCAGCCAAGGTCTAATGCATCACCCATGCTGACCACAAACCCAATATGAACTGCTATTCTTCATTCCCCTCCATCATCATCACCTTACGCATTATTTTCTATGAATATGTTTAGTTTTAAATGATTCCAAAGTTCAGCATTGACTCATTAGTTTTATCTCTTTTAAATATACAATATAAAACAATATGTTATTGTACATTTGAGCAACATTGGCACAAACATCCTGTAAATCAGACATTGTTCTGTTACATTCAAACACCATGAGACGGCTTGTTTTCAGCTTCGAGAATGTGCAAATGTATGTAGGTCTAGGAGTCCAGCACCCTGGACAGCTCCCAGCCTTCACTTTAAATGGGAAGGTGGTGGTGGTGGGGAGTATGGGGCAGGTAAGAGGCATTGAAAGATAGCAGCACTGTTTCCCAGCACTTTGTTTTGGTATTGGGAGTGGACACACACCTTTCCATTCCTCCCCTCCCAATGTACTGGGATGAACAAGAAAAAAAATCATGGAAATATGCAGTGGTGGATAGTTGTATAAGACCATCAGCCACTTTGTAGGACAACCACTAAGCCAGAGCCACCAATAGAAGGAAAGAAAGATACATGCAGGGGCTTAAAAAAAGGATGAAATGCCCCAGAGACTGTACTGTGATTCACAGTAGTAGAGGAGAGACCCAAACCATGGACACACTGGTGGGGCTTTCACAAGTGAGGTCACAGCAGCTGCTTGAGACAGACCCTTGTCAATAAACAACAACACTGTTGCCAATAAACAACAGATGACCCATGAGTATAGCCTACAAATTTATAATCTAGAGATTCTCTCCATTTGGAAGAAGGCAAGACAATCCCTTCCCAAATGCATCTTGGGGGAGGGGAATAAGAGAGAAAATAAAGGAGGCCTGGTTTGGCCCAGATCCCAAATATATAGGGCCGGGTAACCCATCTTATGCTCCCAAATTAATCCATTGCTGCAGTTGTGGGAAGGGGTTGTTGAAGCAATTCTGGGTGTGGTGCACAAGATGGAGACTTGAGCAGGTGTCTCCCCCTCCCCAATTATGGGTGGCTCATTCAGGAAAAGGGGGGGGGCAATTGCTCCATTAATGCACAGTGAGGGGGGTGGAAAATCAAGGTCCATGTCCCCAGCAGTTCCCCACACCCAGCCTTGATCCTCCCCATGGAGTTTAGTTTTTTTGTTTTTTGGGGAGAGGCATCTAGACAAGGGTTGGGGAAGGACTCCATCCTAGCGATCCAGGCTTATAGTCCAGTGTTTGTTGGCTCCAGAGTCCTTTGCCTCCCCTTCGTTCTTGAGATCCTGGAAAACCTGGGTGAAGAAATGGGGGTCTGCGTTGATCTGCAGCATCTTGGAGCTCAACCCTTGGATGATGGAGAGGCAGCGGTCCCAGAAGCGCTCCTTGTCTCCTTCCACCAGGAAAGGCTTGAGAGGGTAAGAGATCTCGTTGCCCATATAGGAATAAGCCAAGTAGAGACAGGTAAGGAAAGATGCCTGGAGCTCCGACGGGGTCCCGATCTTGTCTCCTTGCAACGCTTCCCGACACAGGAGATACACGAAAACCAGGTTAGCGGGTGTGATGAAGCCTTGGTCTTGCCAGCCTTGCAAGAGAAGAGAGCGATCCACGCTGCGGAACCAGCCGATGAGCTCCCCGGGGCTCAAGTCCTTGAGACGGTAACATCGACGGCACACGAAATCCCCCAAGCAACGCAGCAGCTCCCCGGTGGAGGCTTGAACCACCACCCTTCTTGGGGAGCTGGAGGGGGCCTTGCTGGGCAAGGGAGGGGGCGCTGGGGGCTGTTGCTTGGAGGCGTCCTGGAGGGGCACGGTGGGGACGGGCACTGCCAGGGGTCCTTGCTTGGCACCCTCCGCTTGAGATTTACGCACGTTCTCCCGGTTGCGCTGTTGCACCAAGGGGTCTTGCGCCCCCCCGGAGGAGCCCGGCTTGGGGGTGACTTTCTTAGTCCCCTTCTTTTTTTTGGCCGAGGCAGCCACCAGGCGCTTCCAAGTCAAGGCTGAGATGAGCACCCCTGGGCGCTTTAGACGGCTCTCTCCCTTCCCGTGCGCCCTCCCTGCAGACTCCACCATCCCTCCTCCTCCGGTATGGCTCCCCTTCCCCGGGGAAAGCGACAGCACCGTCCCCATCCTGGCTCACTCCTGCTCACAGCTCCAGCCCGACGGGGTCCATCCAAGGATCTCGGCCCCCCCGTCGAAGGAGCCGCTCCGAAGCGCGACCCGCTTTTCCAAAGCCGCCCTCCGCACTGGCTGCACCAGCCCCACCTCCCTCGCCCCACCCGGCCTCTCTCCCAGCAGCCAATCCCAGGCTCCAGCCCCACCAGCACTCAGCCAATCCACAACTGGGATCGACCCCCAGGTGCGGCAGGGGAAAGACTGCCAGAATGACTCCAGGACAGGCACCCTTGGGCACCCTTTCCCCACCCAAGCGTCACAGCGCAAGGCTAGCTGTGTCTACTCAGAAGTAACTCCCACTGTCTTCAGTGGAGCTTACTCTCAAGAAACTCAAGGAAGTCTGCCTTAGAGCCCAATCCTATGTGTGTCTACTCAGAATTAAGTCCCACTGTCTTCAATGGAGCTTACTCTCAAGAAACTCAAGGAAGTCTGCCTTACAGCCCAATCCTATGTGTGTCTACTCAGAATTAAGTCCCACTGTCTTCAATGGAGCTTACTCTCAGGAAACTCAAGGAAGTCTGCCTTACAGCCCAATCCTGTGTGTTTCTACTCAGAATTAAGTCCCACTGTCTTCAATGGAGCTTATTATCAAGAAACTCAAGGAAGTCTGCCTTACAGCCCAATCCTTTGTGTGTCTACTCAGAATTAAGTCCCACTGTCATCAATGGAGCTTACTCTCAAGAAACTCAAGGAAATCTGCCTTAGAGCCCAATCCTATGTGTGTCTACTCAGAATTAAGTCCCACTGTCTTCAATGGAGCTTACTCTCAGGAAAGTCTGCCTTACAGCCCAATCCTATGTGTGTCTACTCACAATTAAGTCTCACTGTCTTCAATGGAGCTTATTATCAAGAAACTCAAGGAAGTCTGCCTTAGAGCCCAATCCTATGTGTGTCTACTCAGAATTAAGTCCCACTGTCATCAATGGAGCTTACTCTCAAGAAACTCAAGGAAATCTGCCTTAGAGCCCAATCCTGTGGGTGTCTACTCAGAATTAAGTCTCAGTGTCTTCAGTAACGTTTACTCTCAGGAAACTCAAGAAAGTCTGCCTTAGAGCCCAATCCTACGTGTGTCTACGTGTGGTTAAGACAGTGGTTCTTAACCACTTGCACCACCCACAGCCCCTTTTTAGTTTATTGAGTATTTACTCAGAATTTAGTCAAAGGCCTTAGCTGTGGGTGGTGCAAGTGGTTAAGACACTGTGCCTGTTAACCGCAGGCCAGGGTTCAAGACCCGGGACTGTCCCTACAAGACAGGGTGAACTCCTGTCCTTAGCCCAACTCTGCGACGCAGCTGGATCCAATCGTATTGGCTCTGCCTTTCAATTGGACTAATTCAGTGGCGTGGAGAGGGGGGATTTGCTGCTTGGGTAACATCCTATCCTCCATATCAATCTAACCCAGGCCTTCATGCTATGCATGCAGCGTATGCTTCTTTTTAATCATTGTTTAATGGGTGTGCTTAAGGCTCCTTTGGTCCACCTCTCCATGCAGATAATGGAGAGGGACAGGTAAGGGAATCAAATTTTGAATTTGCATCTCAAGGTGCCTTCTCCATTCACCACCTCAGCATGCACAACCTACTTCTATCTTTGTAAGTAGATAATTTTTTTCTGTTCTTATTTATACAAATTACTACAAAGCTATTGTGTTAGAGGGAGAAATGATTCTCTTTGGATAAATCATAGATGGGTTTATGTTTTAAATATATATTTTTAAATTGAATGCTTCCTTGGTGGGACAAGGAAATCTTACCTGTTAAGGGACCACGTGGGAAATGAGGCCCTTTCTTGGCTTTTAAAATTGAATGCAGGACTTCTTCACTGTCCTCCTTTTTGCTTGTGAGCCTTAATAAATAGCATGTAATAAGTTATGAGCACAAGCCTAACCATGTCTACTCAAAGGTAAGCTCCATTGTGTTCAATGGGTCTTACTCCCAGGAAAGTGCCTTTAGGATTGCAGCCATAGTGTTGAAATGAACCACATGAGGGCAAAATACCTTAGTGTTTTTTGCTTTTATTTTGTCAAGTCCTACATTTTCCTGTGGAGTCCTACATTGGAGGAGGCTTGTCCACATTTATGGTTATAAGATATGGGCTGCAATCCTGAAGTGCAGTTACACTAGCCCATCTTCACTAGGCTAGCTCAATTCCAAGATTATCCAACCCAGCTGCATCAGAGAAGGCTTGGGCAGCTGTTAAGTCAATTTAGGGTGCAATCCTGAATTCAGGCCAGAAAAATGGCACAGCTAAGCTGATGCAAGTAGTCTGAGCATATTGCTTTTGTGCTGCTGCCTCTTCAGCAGTAGGTAGGCCAGCTAGAAGCCTGGATTTGGCCTGTCAGCTAGGATATAGACTACTTAGGCCAACTTAGCTGGGCCATTTTTCTCCCCTAAAGTCAGGATTGCACTCATGGTAATCTTGCATATGGGGGTGGGATCATCTGGGGACTTTTCTTGACCTTTAGAGTTCATTTAATGCAGGACTTCTATGCTTTGTGGAGATGGCAGGGAAACACACAGGGATAGAGGCCTAACATAAGAAGAGCATCTGCTGGATCAGGCCAAAAGCCCATTAAGGCTGCAATCCTAAAGACACTTTCCTGGGAGGGAGACCCATTGAACATAATGGGGCTTACATTTGAGTAGACATGGTTAGGATTGTGCTCTTAGTCCACCTTCCAGTGGCCCCCCATATGCCTCAGAGAGCAGAAAGGATATATATCCAGGTGTCCTCCCCTGCATCTGGCATTTGGAGGTTGCCAACATCTATATCCATCTACATCAGTGGTTCTCAACCTTCCTAATGCCGTGACCCTTTAATACAGATCCTCATGTTGTGGAGACGCCCAGCCATAAAATTATTTTTGTTACTATTTCATAACTGTAATTTTGCTTCTGTTATGAATCGTAATGTAAATATCTGATATGCGGGATGTATTTTCATTGTTACAAATCGAACATAATTAAAGCATAGTGATTAATCACAAAACAATATTTAATTATATATTGTGAAATATTTATTTCTAATTACAAATAAAAAAGATTCAAAATACCTTGTAAGGTCCCCTACACCAGGGGTCTTTAGGCGACCCCCATGAAAGGATCAGGTGACCCTTTGGATAAAGGGACCCAAAGGGATACCGACCCCCAGGTTGAGAAACACTGATCTACATGGATACACACCCCTCATGGCTTATAACCTGGGATGGTCCTTTTCTCTAGGAATTTGTCTAATCCTTTCTTAAAGGCACTGAGGCTAGATGCCATCACCACATCATGTGGCAGGGAATTCCATAGAGCAACTGCATGCTGAGGAAAGAAACATTTTCTTCTGTCTATCCCGACTCTCCCAACATTCAGTTTTAATGGATGTCTCCTGGTTCTGGTGTTATGTGAAAGGGAAAAGAGCATCTCCCTATCCACTTTATCCATCTCTTGCATAATTTTGTTTAATTAATAATCATTAAACATTAATCATAAATAACTACCCAAAAATATTTATCTTCATGAAATTGGGTAGAATTACAGATCTTTGATTCCCCATACCCATACTTTCATTTTAGATAGGATAGGATAGATGGATAGATCAATCGATCGATCATCCAGTATAGATAGTTGGCATAATTACCCACCTCCCTGAATTTTTTTGCCCCCTCTTTCTACAGTCCTAAGTCTCACTGTCTTCAATGGAGTTTAGTCTCAGGAAAGTGAGCATAAATTGCAGCCGTAAAACCCAGTCCTATGTGTGTGTACTCATAAGTAAGTCCCACTGTTTTCAATGGCATTGACTCTCAGGAAAGTGTTTACAGATTGCAGCCTTAGAGCCCAATCCTACGTGTGTCTATTCAGAAGTCCCACTGTTTTCAATGGTACTGACTCTCAGAAAAGTGTGCATAGATTGCAGCCTTAGAGCCAAACCTATGTGTTACTCAGAAATAAGTCCCATTCTAGACAATAAGACTTACTCCCAGGTAAGTGTGGATAAGATTGCAGCCTCAGAGCCCAAAACCTATGCATTTCTACTAGTCAAAAGTCCCATTATAGTCAATGGGTCTGACTTCCTGGCAAGTGTTGATAGGATTGCAGCTTTAATTTGAAATCCTTTTTTTAATACCAGTGTGCTATTCTGATTAGAGTGTTGACTGGGGAGAGCCAAGTTCAGATTCCCGCACAGCAATGAAATTTTCTGGGTGTCCTTGAGAGGATTGAGAGCACATTGGAATAAGAGCCCAATTCGAGGAAACAAAAAGTTCCTTACTCTTAAGGTCCTCTGTGACTGACTCCAGCAATACAGAATGCAGCATGGACCCCACTGGCAGAGCTACATCAGTGCTTAAAAGTTGGATAGGTTTGGCTTTTCAGTGGGATAAAACAAGGCCAGGACATAAGTCATTCTGTACATATGTACAGGCCAGGACATATGTCATTCTGTACCTATGTACTGACATCACTGAACATGGGCAGAGTACCTTGCTGCTGAGCAATAGGTCCTCCTTTAAGAATTAGGACGCAGCAGCAGGTGTGATTTCCAGGGCAACATGAATTCTGGTGGCACTTTGTTAGAGAATAACAGTAGTATTTCATTTACTTCCCCATGTCATGGTGAAGTAGAAGGACCATATAGGGGTTATATTATAACTAGCAAAAGGCGTACCCGCGTTGCGGGAGTAAAATTCCCCCGTATGCCATCCCCCCATATGCATCAACCCCCCATGGATAACTTTCCCCCAGGCGTAACAACCCCCCATGTGCAACTTCCCCATACACATCAACCCCCCCAAGCGCAACTTCACCCATGCGCATCAACCCCCCATGTGCAACTTCTCCCATATGCATCAAACCCCATGCGCAACTTCCCCCCCATGCGCAACTTCCCCCCCATGCGCAACTTCCCCCCCATGCGCAACTTCCCCCCCATGCGCAACTTTCCTCCGCGCGCAACTTTCCTCCGCGCGCAACTTCCCCCCGTGCGCAACTTTCCTCCGTGCGCAACTTTCTTCCGTGTGCATCATCCCCATGCGCAACTTCCCCCATGTGCAACTTTCCTCCCATAAGCAACTTCCCCCATTCGCAACTTCCTCCGTGCGCAACTTCCCCCCCATGCGCAACTTCCCCCCCATGCGCAACTTCCCCCCCATGCGCAACTTCCCCCCCATGCGCAACTTTCTTCCATGTGCATCATCCCCATGCGCAACTTCCCCCATGTGCAACTTTCCTCCCATACGCAACTTCCCCCATTCGCAACTTCCTCCATGCACAATTTTCCCCCATGCGCAACTTTCCTCCGTGCGCATCATCCCCCCATACGCAACTTCCCCCATGCGCAACTTTCCTCTCATGTGCAATTTTCCCCATGCGCAACTTCCCCCATGCGCAATTTCCTCCGTGCGCAACTTTTCTCCATGCGCAACTTCCCCCCGTGCGCAACTTCCTCCCATGCGCAACTTTCCCCATGTGCAACTTTCCTCCATGCGCAATTTACTCCCATGTACAATTTTCCTCTCATGTGCAACTTCCCCCCTGCGCAACTTTCCTACATGCGGAACTTCCCCCATGCAGAATTTCCCCTCATGGGCAATTTCCCCTCATGCGCAGCATCCTCGGCAGCGCAACCTCTTCCTCCGAACAACATCCCCCAGTGCACCAGGCACTGAGCACCAAATAGGCTGGATGTTGTTCAGTCTCCCATGTTAAGTGTAGGACAGAAACACGTTTCCCCCTTTTCAGCCCCTGAAGGGTTAAATTTCTCCAGATGGTTCTTGGTGGGAGTTCAGGTGACAGAAGGAACTCCCAGAATTCCATGCTTCAGGCCCAGCAGTTGGGGCGGAATGTTGCTGAGTCAGCAATTCTCAATGCAAAGTATAGGGAGGAAAACACGTTGCGCCCCTTTTCACCCCCTTTCCCGTTGGAATTTCCGAAAACCAGTTCTTAGTGCACCCCTCAGTCATAGAAGGAACACCCACCCCAAATTTCATGCTTATAGGCCCACCGGTTTTGGCAGGGTGGTGATGAGTGAGTGAGTGAGTCAGTCAGTCAGTCAGTGAGTGACTTTTCTCTTTTATATATATAGACAAGCACTTTGAACTGCCTAGCCCAAGGAATTAGACAAAACACATACACTTGACCCAGCTGTCAGCTGCAGAAGGTGAAGCTTTTGGTTGGTTTGCATAGAGAACACCCTTAAAGTGGCCAGGACAAGAGGTAACCAATATAT
Source organism: Cryptoblepharus egeriae (assembly GCA_030015325.1). NCBI lineage: Eukaryota > Metazoa > Chordata > Lepidosauria > Squamata > Scincidae > Cryptoblepharus > Cryptoblepharus egeriae. The sequence goes on along the minus strand of JAREYC010000001.1, from coordinate 59,367,751 downwards.
AAATAGCAATGGACACAATCATCATCTGAGCCTTCAGGAACACACCTTGATCCTGAGGTGAGCATGATTTAAGAACATCTTCCCAAAATCACTGAGGCCGCAATCCTAAAAGCACTTTCCGAGGGGTAACCGTAAGCCCCATTGAACTCAATGGAACTTACTTCTGAGTAGACACTAGTAGGATTTCACTCTTGGTTCTGTTTTGGCTGGATTTAACAAAATGATCTCTAAACAGGATAACAAGGACATGCATGGTAAATAGATCTATTTATTTGTGTACATAGTGCATGTGCATCATGAAACAAGTTGCTTTCATGTGGGACATGATTTATAACCAGAAGACCACAAAAAAGGAAATTAAAAACAGGAGGAAATGGGGGGAATATGCATTCATTTTCGTTACACAAACTGAGACTACAGACCTATCCGTACTTTCCTAAGAGTAAGCCTCATTGAACACAGTGGGACTTCTGAGCAGATATGCAGAGGATGGGGCTGTTAAAAATCTTCGTAAAGTTTATTTTCAGGGGAATTTGAAGGAAGAGAGGTGACATCATATTCTGTGAGACAAAGGGCACAATCCTAATCATGTCTACTCAAAAGTAAGCCCCATTGTGTTCAATTGGTCTTACTCCCAGGAAAGTGTCTTTAGGATTGCAGCCAAACTTCTAGGGATAGGAAGGCAGTGGAGAAAGGTTGAAGTTGTCTGAGGGCGAGGAGACCTTTGAACTACTAAGGGTGGAGGTGCTGGAGGAACAAAGGTCTTAGCAGGGGTGGATCAGGTCGCAACTGAAGAGATAAGGGGGCAAGGCCCTGGAGGGTTTAGAAAGGAAGGACAAGGAGCTACTGCTGGATCTGGGAGCAGACAGGAAGCAAATATAAGAATTTAAGAAAAACATTGTATGGCCAGAATATCAACAAAGTTTTATTGCTTGGAATAGAATCAAATGTGACCAGCCTATTGACAATATCTCTACTCCAAACGGATGGATGATCTTGGACAATGACTTCATTTAATCATGAAACCACATGAATGACAAAAAATAGCATCCCTTTCAAGATCCTACAGGACAAATTGCATTAAGTCAAGCAGACATAACCCATCACTATGTACAAAGTACACCAACAGATAGGAAGACAACAGTTGCCAATAAGTGCAAAGAGCTTCTCAATCTCATACAAGTATTTGATAGTCCACAGTTAACCACTGAGGGCACGATCCTAATCAATTTACACCAGCACAACTCACCCCTCTCCTTGTTCCCATGGTGGCCGGGGGAGGGGGGGCGGTTAGGCTGGCATATGTCTAACTGACCTAGGAGTGGCACAGAAATGCTGTATGGCACTTTTGCAACACCCCTGGGCCAGTATGGGACTTGTGCCAGCCTCACCAGGGACTAGGATTGCCATATGAAAGAAAAAAAGAGTCCCCTTTCAAGTTCCAGATGAGGTTATCCGCTGTCTCACACATGCAGATGTGTTCTCTCCTACCCTGCAATGCAACAACTAACATCAGCTGGTGTGAATACTTCCCCAGCACTGGGCCATTGCACAACAGAAAGGTGGTACTTATGAAACACTGGGGCATAACCTTACAGCAGGTTTTGGCCTGTCTCCATGCATCTCTCCCAGCATCTACTTCCCGACAGTAACTGAAGTTCTGGTATGGGGTGATCATGATTACTCATACTTTAGGTGCAAGTACATCAACATGTCATAAACAAATTCAGGAAGACTCGGTGAACCTCCAAATAATAACATTTATGCATTATTACAGAAAAGCACATACAGTATAAGAGGATGAAAATACGAAGAAGATACAATACCAGTTCACTTTTTATTGGTCAGGTGCATATTGTTGATGTGGGAGTATGCATCCTGTGTTTCAGAAGACTCTATCTGATAGCTGAAAAACATTTGATGAATAATTCCATGAAAATGAGAGGCAAGCACACACTTCCATATCAACTTGTTTTAATAAAAGATACACCTTTATTACTTTATACCAGTGTTGGGCTCTAGAGGTTCACACCTATTCTATAGAACCAGTTGTTAACGAGAGATAGGAAATATAAAGTTTAAAAATAGCCATTTAAAAGTGGCTGCCAGATGGGCAGAGAACCGGTTCTTAATTTCTTTGAAGCCCATCACTGCTTTATACCTCTTGTTCTTGCAGCTAGTACAATTATTAGACGTGAAAGGGGAAATCCCATGGACTAATATCTGACTTTATTTGAAAGAGATCAGAGAGGTGGCACTTGAATAAATCACTTGAGGCAAATGTTCTTCAATATCTCCCTTTGTAGGGTAAAGGACAAGACTGGTTTAAACTAGATGACAAGGTTTAAAAATATGTTCTCTTGCTTTGATTGCTCAGGAAGACAGGATGGAACAACTCAGATCTATTGATAAAGTGAGTAACAGGCAGAACAAAGGGTTTTATATTGTATGGTGAATGACAGTCTTGGATGCGGAGGGGTCATGGAATCATAGGGTGACCAACAAATGGTCCCGAGTCAGGACACAATGCATATTTACTCTATTTGTATATGATATTACTCAAAGCATATGCAATTGCTTAACACTGTACACAGGACAGCCATTCTCAGCCTTCTCCTCACAAGCATCAAATGATGTTTACCTGAAGACCCTTCAGGATTTCCATGAAGAAACTGCCTATTGCAACTTCCACAAAAATCCTAAAGAAAGAACACTGGAATGTTAGGGAGGACCATTCAAACATCTGAGTTCACACGTAGTTTGAAGCTATACATTTCAGTCTCAGTGGATCAGCTGTTCATCAGATGTAGGCATATAGCCCCAATTAATTAATCCAGACAGGGATGTCAGACAGTAGGTAGAAAAGCATTCATGGTGCCTGTTGAATACCAGAAGTGACATCAGGAAGCAAGGAGACATCATTAAGCAGATGATGGTCAGAAATAAGCACTTTGTTCTCAGGTAGAAAATCATTAGCTGCAAATTACAGAAAAGAAAATGTGCTGATATTGTTAATATGTGTAATTTCAAGGTATGAGAGATAAAATTTCAAGATATAATGGTGGTGGTGGTGGTGGAGATATTGCTTCTGGGGCTGCATCTGATCTGCAGGCTTTATGTTTGACACCCCTTGTCCAGAGCATGGAGTTTTCCTCCCACATCACAAACACCACAAAGCTGTCCATCATTACTCCAGAGTAAATTAAATTGAAATCAGCATAATTTACAACAGAGGAAACATACATCCAATTAGTTAATTACACATCCCAAAAACAAAATTATGCATCATGATTTGAAACATGGACATTAAAGTAATGCTAATATTTAAACACAAAGATGTTGTTGTGCAGATTATAGTTTAGCCATAACAGTTTTTTTAATCTGTATTTTCTGTAACAGCACAACAATCTTAAGTTTTCCTCTCACATATTTTAGGTGTAGAACTAAGATTTTCTAAGTGTAAAAACACAAAATATTAATATAACAAATATGTGGAAATGTGATTGTATACATTAAAACTCAGTGCCAGAGAACACACTATATATTTTTTAACCTGGTATTCAGATAATCTGTGGAACTCCTTGCTATAGGATGTGTTAATAGCAGCTGTCTAAATGATTTTAAAAAGATAGGCCTATCTCTAGGGTTACTATATGTCCCCCAAAACAGGGACAATCCTGATTTTTAGGGATTGTGTTCACATACTGGCAAATGGGACAGAGGGTCCTGTCCCAATTTTGTGGAAGAGAATTAAGGCAACCCAACCTATTCACCAAGGAGTGGCGCAAAACTGCCTTATCTCCTAGGATCCCAACTTGGTCAATTGGACTTTTTCAGAAGTTAGTGTTGTGTTTTTTTTATGGAATCTATCATTATTATTTGACAACAACATATGACTTTTTTTACTGCGAATTAGACAGTTATAAATCCAAAAGAATGAATATTTTGAATTTACAGTTTTTCTGTAAAGTTAAATTATAGCATCAAATACTGGCATGGTTCATTGGACAGATGTTACTCTTCACTGGTTTATCTCCGTCATGACCTGCAAGACCAGGTCTAAATTTGACTTTAGGATATGGGTCTAAGTTACTCACTTCTGAGCAGACATGCTTAGGATTGCATTGTAAGACACAGAATTATTGCTGCTTGTTCTGCTGTTTGTAGCCTCATGGTGCAATCTTGACCACACTGTTCTGGGAATAATTACTATTGAACTCAATGGGAACTCAATGTAAAGGAGTGAGTATACAGCTTGTATAACTGTGTAAATTTGCTGTCCCCTCAAAATAACTTTTCTAACTACCTATGCCCTATACCTAAATATCACTTTCATGTATCTCTCAATTGACAATTTCTTTATCATTTCTATAGTTATCAGTGAATTTATGTGCAAAATAATATGACTAAATAACCTTCACAGTTGGTGCTCAAAATATGGAGAATAAACTTTATTATCGCCAAACAAATAAGCATTTCTTTGCATTTCATGGTTATTCAATATTCTGCTAGCTAAAATTTTCATCAAAATTTATTATTTTACAATATTTCACAATAAAAATAATTATACTGAAACTTGATGCAATTTTTATTTATTATATGTACCAAACTATTGTAACCAGTCCATTGGACTGATGGCGGTACTATGTGATACAAAAAAGGCAGGATCCTAGGTGTTATGGCACTTTTGTGATCTCCCCAGGCCAGTATGTGACTTGTGCTGGCCTAACTGGGGGGTTAGGATTGCAGTGTACATGTGTTATTTTGGTACAGTTGTCAGCCAGGATTTATATATACTCAGTGACAAACCCTAGTTTGCATAATTCATGCATGTAACTTGTGAATTGTCCATTATTGTTTGTACAAGTAGCCATGATGAAACTCTTATCCTTGAAAGCCAAAAGCATATTCATCTCTTGTTGACTTCTTCGCTATTATAATGTAGGTGTTCCAAAAAGTGGGCTTTTGTCATGAAAGGGGATGGTACCACCAGCAATCCCAAAGAGGATCTTCTACACCTAAGCTTGGGTAGTACTGGGGATGGGGGAACAATGATGATCCCCTGAATGTTGCTTGCCTTTAGATAGGTTATCACTATCAGATCCTGTTGTTATCCTGACTTGATTATGATGTAAAGTATCAGACACATACTTCTGTCTTGTGCCTCAGGCACCACTAAAGGAACTCTGTGTTATCTTTGTGTCTTGTAAATGGAGTTTGCCAGATTGCTCAATAGACTGCTTTGTTTCCTTATTTCAGGAAAAAAATGAAATTTCATTAAATTGTCCAAAAACAAAAATTTCAACCTTCAAAATATGTCAGTTTATTATTTTTTGGCACTGCTTCTAAAACTGCCTTGGAACACCCAATGGGGTTGTGAAGACTCAGCTGTAGTGTTGGGGCAATTTACATGGATAAAAAAGGGTTGAAGACCACTGGATTAAGGTACTACCAGGTAAAGGGGAGGCATCTTCTGTAACCCGTCAAGTATCAGGAGATTGTGTCCCAGACTCCAGTCCTACTCAGGTTCTTTGCAATTCTGCTAAAACAGCTTTCACTAGTGTCAGGCTTCAAGGTAACCTTTTCTGCCATTTCTAATAAGAATTTATTTTATTTTTTTAAGGGATTTACACCCCACCTTTCCCATGTGAACAGAAATGCCCAAGGTAGTTTACATAACTTTTAAAATCCTTTTTGTGCTCACAACAATCCTGTGAGGCAGATAATTATTCTACAGAAATTTTGTAGAGCTCTTCTCTGCCAGATGCAATAGTTTCATGGCATGGTCATCACATCTGACATCAGGGAATGCCTTCCAAGTTCCCAGCAGGAGCCATTATCAGGTCAGCTAAGTTGTAAACAGCAACTCCTCTCATTCTGTTGTCTCATATCAGCTTTATCAGCTTTCAGTCTCTCATCCAAAAGTTATCCAGGTCTTTTCCTGCTTAGCATTCTTTGGCAGCTCTTTGCTCAACCATCAGACAACACCTGCTGCTTGCTGCCACACCTGCTAATGTATGGTTACTGTGAACAATGCTGGGAGGACATTACAAGGGTGAGGGTGGGTGGATAGTGTCCTGGGATTAGATGAGATACTGGGTCAGGGCAGGATCAACAGTAGGGCCCCAATATATATACACATTTGGGTTGTGGCACACAAAAAATTGAAGACCGTGTTCTAAAACATGCAGATCCAAGTCCTATCCTATCTATGATAACACAGAAATCCATCCCACAGAGTTCAATGGGAGAGATGCTCCGATAAGTGTACACAGGAATATACCGGTAGTCTTAGGCACGAGCCATAGCTCAGTGGTAAAGCACACACTAATTGCAGAAGTCTGAGGTTCAATCCATGGCATGTTTTCTGAAAGATCGCCTTGGAAATTTATTGCAAGTCAAATTCCAGAGCAGACAGCAGATCAGTGTTGTTCTGGAAAAGGGTAAAAGCAGCTGCTCTGTTGTGCCTATAGGAGATGCATAGGCATTACTAGAAGTCCGAGTGCCTGGGGGCAGTGATGTCATAATGTTATTGTTATATGACATTGTGAAGGCATTGCTGGCTTCACACCACCATTCTTTCTCCTATGCACATGACATTGAGATGCCATTTCCAAGTTCTCCCTAGAGAAGGTGGCACTGCTGGCTTCACACTCACCATTCTTTTCTTCTGTGATCCACAGGAAAAAGAACGAGGAGCATGAAACTGACATTTTCCAGGGAAAACTTGGAAGTGGCAGTCTTACATGTTGCACCCCTTTAGTGTAGCACCAAGAAGAGGTATTCCTCAGACTCCATCCTAGTTACATATCTGGAGGGATGATTTGTGTGAATTCTGCTGGATTTCTTTTTATATTTGGAGCTAAAATTCAGACAGGCAGCCCAATCCAGAGCAACTATTCCTTGCACATAAGAGGCCTTAGGGTGCCCTATCTATCACTAGCGTGGAGCAACTGCAAGATGCTCCAGCCCAGTTACTCTGGAAGAGGCTTAGGGCAGAGCAAGGTAACATAGGGTGCCCTAAGAGGGGTGGACCTGCTCTGCCCTAACTGCTCTGCCCTAAGCAGTTCGGGAGAGGCATGTTGAGAGCATGTTTAGCATTGCCTAGGGCAGAACAGTTACTCTGTATCCAGAGCCTGTTTCCAAGGCAGAAATGCCCTCTTCCAGCCCTCAGAGTTATACCACCTCAGGAGCAGGTATAGTAATGAGTAGACCCTTAGGGGTCCATGATAAGGCCTGAGTAAGAATGGCAATGCTGACCAAAAATCTGAGTTCTTGGCCAGCCTAGCTGCAACCCCTGCCTCTCAACCTCAAGATATGGAACAACTACGGCAGCCCACTAACCTGGGGATACAGCAGGCCACTCCAAACATCCACCCTCCACTAGAGGAACTGCAGCTGTAACTGGTTGTCAGGAACTTCTGGGCTTCCTTATAAGGCAGACACCACAGCTGTTCCTTGTTCAGTGTGATCTGAGGGGTGTCTCCTCAGGAGCAAGTCCTCCCCATGTGTCAATTACTTAGCATGCTCTGGAGCAGTTAGGGCAGCCCAGGCTTCCTGACTCTCTGGATGCAGCATAACTTTATGTTCTGGATACAGAATAGTTAGGAGAGAGCAGTTAGGGCAGAGCAGGCTGAATTTGCTCTGGATTGCGCCCTTATTTGATTTCCACTGTTTTATGTGTTAGTGCTATCTGCACAAGGCTTTGAGAACAACAGGTGAAAAGTGCAATCAAATGTCTATAAATAACAGTTATTACTTTAAGGTTAAATTTTCTTCTAATTTTTTTTTTTACTTTTGCCAGTCTTGCAAATGAGGAAAACAAATCCCCAGCCAAATTCCCCCATACATTCAGTTGTAATCCTGGAGGTCAAACAGAGGGTGCAAAAACCCCAGGGCCCCATACATGGGGCTTATGAAGGTGGCATTGCCCAACTTCCACCTTACTGCAGTGCCCATCTAGCCGCTAATACCACCTCCACCTGCTCCACCAACCATCCAGAACCCATCTGTGGGCTGAGGAGGCCCCATGTGGCATCTGCTTATACTCCAAAAACACTTCTGAGTTCTCCAGAAAGTCATTAAATAATACAGTACTTCTGGTTTTCATCATAAAACCAGAAATACTGTTTAACAACCACCCAGAATTATTAGAATATATTTGAAGGGCATGGGGACGTTGTGTGAGGCTCCAAACCGCAGGTAAGTCACCTTGGGAGGGAATTGGAATTTTATGGTCCTTTATCCTGTATGTTAGAAATCTATGGTATAGTGACAGTCTCAAAACATAGGTTCTCTTCCTATTTACAAAAAGCTTCACCAATTGGTGGCAATTCTCAAATCTTGCATATCCTTGCAGCAGAATAAGATGGTTAATCCTGGATAAGAGAAAGATGGTTAATTCTGGATACCACTTCCTGCTGCTGCGGTGGGGAGTAGCAACATTTTTGTATGCTCAAGATTTCAAAAAGGGTAAAAACAGATTCTCTAGCTAGCCCAAACAACTCATAGGTTTTTTAAATTTTCAGTTGGGCAGAAAAAACAAACAAAATGCTATTGGATCTTCAACTATACCCTTCCTTCTGCAGTGATAGTCTATTTTGCAACCCCAGTCTGCTGCTTGTGCAGGCCATGATTGTACATACCACTGTGAAGATATTTGCCACCCTAGTTTCTGTGTTTCTTTTGTGACATGAAAAATCCACAAATTTTATTATCCTCATCATTATGATTTATTATTACAATTCAGGATCTGTGTACTTGGTAACTATAGAGTTATATTGGCAAAACAAACAAGCCCTGCCCCATAGTGTTGCAGTGTGGGGCTAGAAACCTGTATACCCTGTATACATCTCAGATAAGTCCTGTTGAACTTTATGGGGTTTACTTCTGCGTTGACTTGGGTTGCAATCCTAATGACACTTTCCTGGGTGTAAGACCTTTTGAGTAGACATGGTTAGGACTGTGCCCTTATACTCCAAGAGATCTAGAGAATGGAGAAAATATCAGTGAGAAAAAAGGATGGGTAGATTTATGGCTGATATTGGTATACAGATCCAACCTTGTGATGCACTGATTTTTTATACATGGATTTGACTCAACACAAATGACTACTGCAAAATCCCAGTTTAAAAAACTGTTTTTCTGCTGTTGTAGAGAGGTGGTCACACAAGCAATCATTTCACTTTTCAGTCCCAGAATCAAATCCCTGCAGATACTGAGCCACTACCTTCTTCTATTAGGTGCAATATAGGAGCAAGAAAAACCTGGTAGCGGTGCCACCTGTACCCAGTTATGTGGGTGCTTGTCCTTCCACATGTCCTCTTCCTCTTTATGTTGCACTTCTTTTCCAGTCCAGGTAATAGAAACAGGAGGACGTAGGTGGACAGAAGATAGTGTGCCCCATCAATCTGCTATCTCAGGCATCCAGCAGGTGAGCCAGCTCCTCATGAGGAATCAGCATTTGCAATGGGGCCTTAGTGATGTTAAGGGAGAGATGCATTCCTGGCCCAGTGCCAGGCTCTAATGTATTGCCCTGGCAGTGGCCAGTGTGAAAGTGCAGGTGGCCAAGTGGATGGAGGGGCCAGTATTATGGGTGCTACACCTTCATGCCAGTCGGAGAGGCAGCAAGCATGGATGGCATTAAGTGGTGGGGAAGAATTCTGATGTGGGGAGAGGGTGAGAGGAAGAAGGGAAGGGACCAAAATGAGGATGGTGGTTCAGATCCAGGAGGGGAGCAAAGATGGTGGCAGAAGCCACACAGGACTACTCAGCTGGTCCAGATTCAGAGTCATAGAAGCTGATGGGACAAGATGGGCCTTTGGCCTGATCCAGTGGTGGATCTTCTTATGTTCTTATGAACAAGCTGACAATGTATTGCATTGTTGGCAGTCTGTTAGGACTGGGTTGTAAGTCTGATTAACTGGCTTCTAATTTACAGTATCTAGCGCCGGAATGGCCAAGGAAACAGCACCTTTGCATCTGACGTGGAAACACACTGGCTCCTGAATGCTTAAATTCTCAATGCTGCTTTCTGTTAGGGATGTCCTGTTGTTCAGGGTGCCAAATTATATGATGCACTTTCCTTAGGACAGGCTGTACTAACCTGTAAATCAGGTCTCTAATGGAGTTCCACATCCACACCATTCCTATTGTACAAAATATAGTATATATTGCATTTCAGCTATGCTGCAGGAAGGACAGTTATGGTGTCTGGCACTCCAATTCTAGATACCGTTCTGTAGATCTGTCAGTCTTCACAAAGCCAGATCCTGATCTGCTGCCCCACGTAAATATATTTGCAAATATTTGTCCTATTTTGGGGGGACGTGCTTTTTTTTAGTCTTGTGTCCTGGAAAAAAAATTCCTCATTGTCCTACTTTTCTTTGTGAACATGAATCAAGTAGAATTATAGCAATTAATAAATTATATGTAATAGTTTTAAATTTAATAATAAGTAATGTAGTGTTTTAATTAACCACATGCAAGCAACATATATAGCTTTTATTTTGTCATATCCTCCATTTTTCTTGGGTGTTCTACCTTTTTGGGGACCTTGTCCTCTTTTTTTGGTAATGACATATAGTCCCCATGTTGCTCCACCCTGATTTTTCTATTTAAGGTACAAACACCAGGTATACTCCAAATCAACCTGTAAGTCTCTCTTCCTGCATCAGGTAATGTGCTGCTAACATTCACCCCACCTTCTTTTTCCCACCCTGTAGCTCCACCCCTTCAAATTTAGAAGACCTATGCTGCCCCCTAATGACCAACAGTGGTAAGCACAAGAAATGCAACAACAAAGAAGAACCTTGTCCACAATAGGTTGTCCCTTTGTTCCCCTGTTCCACAAAAAAGAGGAACCTGGTCCAAAAGGGTTGAATTAGAAAGCTTTGCATGAAGTGGGGTGTGTCCAGTGTTCTCATATGGCATACCTGGAAAAAAAAGGACAAGGCCCTCCAAAATGTAGGACACCCAAGAAAAAAGTAGGACATAACAAAAAGCTAAAAACATTCCTATATATTGCTTTCATTTAGTCAATTTAAACACTATCAGTGCAATCCTAAGAATATCTGTTCAGAAGTAAATCCCATTGTGTTAAATTGTACTTACTCCCAGGAGTAAGTACAATCCAGGAGTAGGCTGCAATCCTAAAGACACTTTCCTGGGAGTAAGACCCTTTGAACACAATGGGGCTTACTTCTGAGTAGACATGGTTAGGATTGTGCTGTATATTACTTATTATTAAATTTAAACCCATGACATATGATTTATTACATCAAAATTTATTAATTACAAGAAGGCTACTCACTAGGAAAAGAAGGACAATGACAATTTTTTTTCAGGACACAAGACTAGAAAAGAGGATATGACCTGGAAAAAGAGGACACACGGTGAAATTTTGAAACTGGAAATTTTCATATTTTGAAAATGGAAATTTTCACTCCTGTCCAAATGCTTTTTTTTTACCACCCAGGAAATACTTGAGGTTTTCTGGAACCCCATAAGTCCAGACTCCAGTCCTGCTCAAAAGTGACTTATGTGTACAAGAACATAAGAGCCTTGCTAGATTAGGCCAAAGATCCACCTAGTTAGCTTCCTGAGTATATCACACTGGCCCACCAAATGATTCAGGAGGCACTCAAGATAACAAGAGACCTGCATCCTGGTGACCTGTGCTGCATCAGGCCTTCTAAGGTGGCCTTTATCTAAAATAAGGAAGTTGCACATACCCATCATGGCTTGTATTGGACTTTTCCTCCATAAATTTGTCCAGTCCTCTTAAAAGCATCTAAGCTAGATGTCATCACCACATCCTGTGGCAAGGACTTTCACAGACTTAACTACATACTGGGTCAAGAAATATTTTATTTTGCCTGTCCTACCTCTCCCAATACTCAACTTAAGGGCATGTCCCCTAGTTGTGGTGTTGTGTGGGAGGCATCCCCTATCAACTCTATCCATCCCATGCATAATTTTGTATGTCTCAATCATGTCCCCCTCAGCCATCTCTTTTTGAAACAGAAATGCTGTAGTCTTTCCTCATGTGGGTAGTGGGTTCCTCAACCCACTAATAATTCTGGTTGCATCTTTTTCATTTCCACTATATCCTTTTTGATATGTGGTGACCAGAACTTTACACAATACTCCATAAGTGATCTATCCTTCATTTTGTACAAAGGCATTATAATATTATCCATTTTATTCTCTAATGATCCCAATCATGGAATTAGCATTCTTCACCGTCACCGCACATTGGTGCCATGCTTTCATTGAGCTATCCACTAGCCTCCAAGATCTCTTACCCCAAGATCTCTCACCTTATTTGTCATAAACAGAACCCATTAGCCCATAGGTAAAGTTTTGATTCTTTGCCCCAAAGTGTTGGCTTTACATTTTCTTACATTGAGGCATACCTACCATTTTGTTGCCCTATCAGTAGGTGAAGCACACCTACCAGTTTGGACACATCCTTCTGAAGCTCTTCACAATCTCTTCTGGTCTTCACCACTAGTTTGGTGTTGGTGTTGTTTGTCAATTTGGCCACCACACTGCTTAATCCTATCTCGATGTCATTTATGAACAAGTGGAAAAGCACCAGTCCAAGGACAGATCCTTGGGGCACAACTTCTTTCCATTGGGAAAACTGCACATTAACACCCTCTCTCTTTTTCCTGGTCTTCAGCCAGTACCTTTTCCATGAGGTGACCTGCTTTCAAATTTCCTGACTGTGGAGTTTCCTCAGCAGCCTTTGGTAAAGGACCATATCAAATGCCTCCTGGAAATGTCCACAGGTTCTCCCACATCCACCTGCCTGTTGACCTATTCAAAGAATTCTACAAGGTTTGTGAGGCAAGACTTACCCTTACAGAAGCCATGCTGATTCTCCCTCAGCAAGGCAGAATGTGTCCCTCAGCACAGGACATGTGAAAGGGGGCAAGGAGACCACTGCAGGACCACATTTTCATTGATGCAGTTCTGCGGCCATAACACTTTGCCACCCCCATGTATTCCGCATTTGTCTGCAGTGACTAATACCCATATATGAGAATTTAAATGATTTGTGAAATTGAAATAACATTTCCAGATTCCCTTATGTGAAGCCTGAATCCAGCATATCTGAATAATTCCCATACTCCACCTTCCACTCATGAACTGCATCAGATCCGGCCCAGCTCTTGTCCTTGCCTGCCACTTAGCACTCCATGTCCTTGGCTGCCTTCCAGTCTATTTTGTAACCAGTAGCATTTCTATGCATTTGTCCAAAAGAAGGGATTTGTGGAAAACAGTAAACAGCAGATCAGATTCTTTCATTTGGGGTGGAGGGATAGAAAACCCAGAGCAGTGACGGATTAAACCAGAAGGAAGCTGTTTCATGAAGCAGCATCCCTACATAGGAGTTGTGGAGTGGGGGAAAAGAAAGAATTAGGCTGCAATCCTAGCCAACTTTCCAGCACTGAGGTTGGGGCAATGCAACTCCAAGGTAAGGAACAATCATTGCCTTACCTTGAGGAAGCCTCTGAAACTACCCCCTAACTGCAGGTTGCAGCACATGCCCACTGGCACATCTATGCCAGAGCTGGAAAGTTGGTTAGGATTATGTCCCTAATTTTGCAAAGCAAAAAGGATTGGAAATTTGTTACATCTTCCTGTTCCCAGGAAAGGACCAAAGGAACTGCTATATATGTATATTTTACAGAATAGGGGGGGGGAAACATGCTATAAATGTTTCTTTATTAACGTTGAATATTGAAATGGTTTGCTGCACTGAATCTTCCAACAGACAGGAAATATGTATCCTGAAAAGAAACAACATATGGGTGGGATTGTAGGGAAACAGAAAAAGAACAGCTGGTACTCCAAATTCTTTTTAACATCCCTGATTTTCCCCTATTTTGCCTATTTTTTTTACTTGTTTAGATTTTCCTCAAAGATTCCAGCGATGCCTCTGTATCCGGAAGGAGTTGCTGACTCATTTAAATATAGTGCATAGCTCTGTTTGCCCAACTGTGGTCCAATTTATTATTTCATCTCCAACCGATTGGTAAACAAAAACGTGGCTTTGAGTGACCTCCCTGGACTATGACGCTTACCTGATTGTCCAGGAACAGAATGTCCAGAAACTTAGGACGCAATCCTAACCAATTTATGCCAGCATAACTCACCCACTCCTGTTCCCGTGGAGGTGTGGGGAGACCAGTGCATGTCTGCAAATTGGCCTAACCTCCAAAGTGCCATATGGAACTTTTCTGACACTCCCAGGCCTGCATGAACTTGTGTCAGGACTGATGCCAGCCTAACTGGGGCTTATGATTACAACCTAGTGCCCACTGCCATGATGGTTTAATACAATTCTGTCCTTGTCAGTTGTGGGTTAAAGACTCAATTCCCCCATCTAACATTTCCCCCTTGGGCACCATCACAATCCATGCACCATTCTCCCCCCATGACCATCCCCCTAGAACCGTGCAATACCCCCCTCAGCTATGGGCAGTGCTATCAGGCAGATGCAGGGTTTGGGGATGGATTTTATCAGTCTTTAATGTTTGGTATAGGACTCCCCCCCCCCCAAAAGTGATGTTATGGCTGGAAGTGACATTAAAGGTGCCCAATTCCAGATTCCAAGATGGCTGCACCTAGTTTTTTGTAAACCCCCTGAAATGAAGTCTTGACCCCCCCCCCAGGGGTCTCCCCAAGCATCCCACACCCCCATGACTGACCCCCACTTGGAAGACCACTGCCTTATTGTAATTAAGGGTGAAATCAGACATGACACTGGAATAATCAGCAGCACTTTTTTCTTTTTGAGAATTAAAATAGAAGATGAAGCAACTTCACAGTTTCTACATGCCACAGTCCCAGTCTGGATAGACTCATCTGCAGCAGCTATGTTTTAATGTTTAAAAAGATGGAATTGCTAATGAATGCATATGGAATTGTGACTTAGTTTAACCTTAAATTTAAGAAGGTATATGAAAAATAACTGCTTAGGCCCTATATTTACCCAACCTCTCTTTTCCTCCCCTTCCTCTACTGAGTACTTGTTGGGTAAACATACATAGACTGTGAGCCTCTTGGGACAGGGACTCATTCTTAATAGAGCACTATATACAAGGATGACGACATACAAATGGCATCCCCTTATATAATCAGAATCACAGGGTGCCACAAGTAGGTGGGCCACAGGAAAAAAGGGTGCTCAAAGCACAGCAAAAAGCACTAACATAATTCAAGCAAGCAGAGTAATGTAAATCAAAATCATCTTTGGACCCTGGCCTGAATGGACCCTTTACATCTATTTTCCAAGCACATCATTTCCATGGCTTAGTGACATGTACCTAGACTAATGATATGTCTGTGAAAGCCCACCAGATGGCACTGCACCCTCATCATTAACATTTAGAAGAGAAGGTTTTTGACAACTGTACTCACATAACAGTCCACTTGATTGTAGCTTCCTCTAGTTATAGCTGCAGCTGCTGCAAACCCTTTTTGGATCTTTAGAAATATATGTAAAAAGCTGGACAATCAGGTACTTCAATTCTTGTCCTGTTATTCTGCAGGGTACCCAAAGGGGAGAGAGCAGGACACTAATGGTAACGGCTACTCTGGAGACACCAACCTGCTGCAGTCATCCAGAACCCTGAAAAGGTTGGCAAACCCACCATGAAGGAGAATCTTGTATTTCATCCCTTGAAATAAGAGAAGGTTATAAATGCAAATTCACATTCACTATTCTGGCCTTGCTTCTTTCCAGTTATTTTCCCTCTAATTACCTCTTTGATGTTATTCAGTTATTAAGTTGTAAATAGTTATTCAGTTATTAAGTCGTTAAAAATCTTTGTAACCCCATGGACTGCAGTGCACCAGACCACCATCTTCCATCATCTAAGTTTGTCCAAATTCATGTTCATTGCCTCAGTGACACTATATAAACACTTCTGCCATCCCTTTCTCCTTTTGCCTTCAGTTTTTTTTCCCAGCATCGAGAACTTTTCTAAAGCGTCCTCCGTTCTCATGATGTGGCCAAAGTATCTGATCTTCACCTTCAGTATCTGTCCTTCCAATGAATAGTCAGGGTTGATTTTTCTATAGGACTGACTGATTTGCTCTCTTTTAGTCCAAGGGACTCTCAAGAATCTTCTCCAAGGAAATAATTCAAAGACATCCACAATATTCTTTGGCTGTCAGTATTCCATACAGTCCAGTTCTCACAGCCATATATTACTGCTGGGAAAACTAAACATACCTTTCTCAACAAGGTGATGTTTCAACTTTTCATTAAGTTGTCTAGGCCTGTCATAGTTTTACACACAGAAGCAAGCATATTACAGAAGTTGTGATGTCATCTGATGGAAGCTCAGGAGCTGTGTCTGAACTCTTTTAAAAGGACCTTCATTTAGAGCAGGGGTCTCCAAACTTTTTGGCAGGAGGGCCACATCATCTTTCTGACACTGTGTGTGTGTGGGGAGAAAACTAATTTACATTTTAAATTTAAATAAATTTAAATAAATTTACATATAAGAATGTATTGGTGTGGATTACAAGGCTTGCCCAAAGGCTGGATAGAAGCGGCTACAATGAAGCTTGCTGAGGGCTGCATCTAGCCCCTGTGCTGGAGTTTGGAGATCCCTCATTTAGAAGAAGCCTTGTCAGGAAGCAAATTGAGATATTTGCCTATGGACATAATGTTATTTCTTTGTCAAGGGCTGCCCTAAAGACAGTATGTAGCTCATGGGCGCAATCCAGAGTAACTATGGGGAGTCCTTGCTCCGGTGTAAGAACAATTTACTCTGGATTGCAATATGAATTTTCCATGGGTTTTCACTAGGTGGTGCTGTAACTACAGGTGCATGTAATGTGTCTTATGTGCTCCTGTAGTTACTCTGGATTGTAGGGTAAGTTACTTTAAAGTTTGGATTGTAGGGTAAGTTACTTTAAATCTTATGCAAATTTATCTGCGAATAAGTCTTCAGAATAAATATCTGGGAATAACACTTTTAAGTAAAAATATTTTAAATAAAACAGAACTTTTAAGTAAATCTGCATAGCCCTCTATCCAGCATTTTATATTTTATCCACAATAGTTTAATTCAATTTTTAAACGTTCATTTACATTTGTTTTACACCAGTGTTTTTCAAGATTTGTGCTCTGCTATACCACTTCACATAGCCCAGCCTGTTCAAATCACCACTGAAGGTGATGTTACCTATTACCAGATACTTCTGGATTACCAGTTGCGATGAACACCAGTAAAGAGTCCCAGGGTAGGCTGGAATGCATTTTTTAATCCCATCACCACCATTTTACAGAAAGGAAACTGAGTGACAAAGACTGGTTCAACAGGGTATAGTTGAACACTGACTGAGCCTTCCAAGTCTCAGCCAGTTTGTCAGCTCGAGGAGGTGACAGCAACAGCATTTTAGCCATTTTAGGGACACCTTTAACCATTTAAAGGTGTCCCTGCAGGTTGTACTGCTAGTCATACTAACTGTAGGGTGTAGTGCTCATCCCCATTTCTATGCTTACAGAGCCAGCATTGTCCAAAGACACTTCTGTGGTCGTGGGGCCAGCATGACTGCTGAAGACACACAGAACACTGATTTACCTTCCCACGAATGTGGTACCTATTTATCTCCTTGCATTTCATTGCTTTCGAACTGCTAAGTTGGTAGGAGATGGGCAAGGGACAGGAGCTCACTCCATCTTGTAGCACCCGGGTCTCGAATCCCGGTTAAGGCATGGCGTCTTAACCACTGAGCTGCTGCAGCCCAAAAACATGCATTTGCCCACACTCAGATCCACCAACCATATATCCTTAGTGTGTCCAGGATGTTCCCACACCCTTTCCTGACTCATCACAGCACAAAAGGGCTTTGTTTTGTCTGCCTGTTATCAAGGAGACCTGCCATCTCCTCCTTCAGCAGGATGGTCGGAGGGACGCAGGTGGAGAACAAGCTGAGGCTCAGGGCTGAGAACCAGAAAACAGAGGCCAGCTGGGAACAAGGGAGTGAACAGAGAGAGCAAGAACAAGATAAGATAGAGAAAGAAATGCTAAATATGTCAGGGGAAGAGATGGCGGCTGTGTGTAGAAAGCTACTACATGCCCTGGGAAAGGCATTCCAATTCTTGAGCTGCCTCCCCACACCCCTCGCATCAAAGCCTCCTATTCTGACAGAGGGATCTCCCTCCCCTGCTTCACCCACACACCTGTGGTCTCAGTGGGGGCCAAGTCAAGGTCTCTTCATGGTGTTTTAGCAATACCTGATCCATTCCCTAAAGAAGAAGCCTTGCCGACTCCTCCAGTTTCTGCCTGTGGAATGTGACCTTTGGAGGTGCACCTTCTGAGTCTGCCCACTGCCCAGACTCTCTGGCCGACCCTGGGAGCTTTGGCAGTAAGAATCTGTGTCAGGGTGACCAAATGTCATAATCACAATAAAAGGACAAGCCCCCCTCCCCCTCCCAAAATGTAGGATACCCAAGAAAAATATAGGACATGACAAAATAAAAGCTAAAACTCTTGTATATATTGCCTTCATGTGGTTAATTTAAACATGATATTACTTATTATTTAATTTAAAACTATTATATTTCATCTCATTTATTAATTGCAAAAAAGCTACATGTTGCCTGCTCACAAGGAAAAGGAAGAATTTTTTTTCTGGGATACAAAGCTAAAATCCAGGACATTTCAGGGACTGCAGTCACATTCTGGCAAGTTTGATGGAAGACCTGTAACAGTTTTGTAGAACTAAGGCAACCCTACCTGGAAAAAGAGAACATATGGTCACCCTTACATATGGTTACCCTGATCTGGGTTCCCTACCCCAATAACTTGATGGCAGTCAAAAGTCAGGTCTGGAATGTTGCTTTAGGTTTCACAAAATGCTATATTTTAGAGTGTCTGCCTCACCACTGAATGAATTCACAACCAGCTTTAAGCCCCCAGTCTCAACCAGCAGTCTCCTATTCTAGAGACCAAGTACCACATCATTCCCAGCTGACAAAGGTCACTATTCCTCTTTTATATATATTATATATTTTAAGACCTCAACATTTACTTGGCAACTGTCAAGAACCAGTTAAAAACTATTTTAAGAAGATACTATCATTAAACAAATTAGCCTGTTCTATAATGGTCTCATTCCAGGTGAATGCAAAAACTCAGCCTCTAAGTGTAAGAAAGTTCTGGAACATTTACTATATATCCTGTGGCCACCTAAGCTTCCCTACCAGGAACCACATTGACTCTTTTCTGCCTTCTCTACTTTATCAGCTTCACTAACTAGTTCTCAGAACTGCTTCTGATGCAAGATCTAAGAATTTTTTTGGCTGGCTATAATCCTCTGCTACAGTCCTACACACACATAGGAGTAACGGCCCAATCCTATCCATACATAACATTACTACTATACTAGAATATATAACACTACACAACATGCCATTCAAACTAGAAGGCCTCTTTTAAACAACTGGCCCTGTTTGCATGTGCTGAGTTTTGCATGGCAGTTCTGTTTTGCATGTGCCTTGATAGATACTGAACTGACAAAACATGAAGAATTGAATAAGAAAGTGATTTTTAAATCAAATATATTGTATCATCTGTTGCAGTTACAGAAGTTAGAAACCCATTCTATCGACATTCATTTGCAACTACATGTATTCACTAAGTTGGTTATTATTGTACCTTCATTTTGACCGAAGAAGTCTGTGTAACACAGAAATTTGTCCAGAAGAACACACAGTTTGCATCCTCACCAATAGCATCAGAGGAGGCTACTCAAACTGTATGCTGTTTTATACAATAATCCTCACACTCTCACACAAAAATAACTCTTAAGACTTGGAATAAACCCCATAGATCATTGAGCACAATCCAGTTAACTAATCAACTGTGCTTTGAGTTAACTCAACTGCGAATTGCTTTAATTAAGCAATTCTAGCTCTGCTTTCACTACTTAGGAAGTGCTGTAGTGTTCTTGTAACCAACAGATTCAAATTTAATAAAATGGACTGCTTTTATGATTTTAGCAACATGGCATAGAATTAGCATGTTATTATTATGTTTCTCAGGCTGTGGGTGGCGCAAGTGGCTAAGACACTGAGCCTGTTAACCAGCAGGCCAGGTTTCGATTCCTGGGTTGGCCCCACAAGACAGGGTGAGCTCCTGTCCTTAGCCCAGCTCTGCGATGCCAGCTGGATCCAATTGTATTGGCTCTGCCTTTCCATTGGACTAATTCAGTGGCGTGGAGAGGGGGGATTTGCTGCTTGGGTAACAGCCGATCCTCCATAACAATCTAACCCAGGCTTTCGTGCTTCACATGCAGCGTATGCAGTGCCAAGCATGATATCATTGTCTTCCAAGACTGACGGAAGTCTTCCAAGACTATACCTGGTGTTAGGTTCAAACTAAAGCTGAAACCTTACACACACATGAGAGTCTAGGGCCCAATTCTATCCAGTTTCCCAGTCACTCTAGATGGCCTCTTCTATTCTCAGACCGCTGCCTTATTTGCAATGGGAGTTTTAATAAACCTGAGCCAGGGGGGTCATATGAGGGTGGGATCCACCATCTTTGGCACTGGGCTTTTCAGAGAATAAGGGTGCAATTCTAAGCATGTACTCTCAGAAGTAAGTCCCATTGGGTTTGATGAGATTTGTCCTACAATCCAGAGTAACTACGGGAGCACGTAAGAGACATTATGTGCACCCGTAGTTACTGCACCACCTAGTGAAAACCTATGGGAAATTCATATTGCAATCCAGAGTAAATTGTACTTACACTGGAGCAAGGACTCCCCGTAGTTACTCTGGATTGTGCCCTTACTCTCAGAAAAGCATGAATAGGATTTCAACCTATAGTCTCATTGAACACAATGGGACTTACTTCTGAGTAGAGGTGGAGGAGCTCTGGCATCACAGTGTCACAATCCAGTAAGTTTGACGGAGTTGCTAGCCACATTTTTAAGTTTGAAAGGGAGTCCTGTGCTGAAATGCCTGTGTACCACTGCCAACAGGGAGGATGTAAGCATTACAAGAACACAAGATACAAAAAATCCTTATAAGAACTATATAAACCGAAATCCTAAGCTCCAGTTAGGCTGGCATAAGTCCTGGCATAAGTCCTGTTCTGACCTGGGGGTGTCACAAAAGTGCCATAAGGCAATTCTGCTCCACTCCTGGAGGAGTTAGGCCAGTGAATAGATATGTGTTAGCCTTCTCACACCACCACAGGAAGATATGCTGGGCGAGTTATGCCAGCCTAAATTGGTTAAGCTTGTGCCCATAAATTATTACTATTACTTCAGATGTGATCATGTGCCAGAAGTCAGTGCAGTAAAACACATGGGCCAAAGTCAGATACAGCTATACTATGGCACCAATGTGGAAAAACAAATGCAATTAAAACATACAAATGAACATGATTTTGGAGACTGAATTTGGCTTAAAAAGGTGAGTGTTAGATTCGAGTAAATACAGTATTATAGACAGAACTTATATGAATGAATGAATGAATTAATTAATTAATTAATTAATTCAAATCAATTAGTAAACACTTTTTAACACAGAGAGAGGGGGGAGCTCTTAAAATTAGTACATAATACTTTCACACACAGAAAGAGAGGAGGTAGGTGCAGCCTCCTCTGCCCTCACAGGAGGAAAGTTCCCTCCCTTCCAGAGGGTCTTAAGGCTTACCTGTGGGGAGGTAAAGGCTAAGGCTAAATGTGGGGGTCACCATGAGCCACATCTGGTCCCGCGCCAGGGTTTGAGCACCCTGAAATAGCCTAAGTAGTGCCAGGTGAATTCAAAGCCCACAGGATGAGTCATCATCTGAGCTTGCCCTGTCTGTCTCTCTTACCTGTTCAGTGGTCCACCTGCTGCCTCTTTCCCCTTCCTCATGAACCGGACTGCGCAGAGGAGCTGCCTTCATCCTTCTGATAATTATGACAGGTTGAGAGAAGGCCATCTCTTCTTGAGACACTGGCAGCTCACTGGTTGGTGGGAGCTTCTGATGCTTTGTGATGTCACTGCTGCTACAGGTCCACACCAGTGAAAAATGTCCTTTGCTGGCAGAAGAGCATGGAAATCTGAGAGGTAACATCTTGAATCTACTAAGATCACCAAAACTGCTCAGCTGAAAAGGACACGTTACAACTTTGGGCACAACAGCAACCCAAAACCCTTAGGCACTTTCTTGTTCAAGCATTGGCACCTTATTGCTGGTTGGTGGGGATACTTGTGCTTTGTGAAGTCACTGCTGCTATGTGTTCATATAAGTGAAAAAAAAACTTATTGGCAGGTAAGAGCATGGAAGACTAAGAGGAGGCAACATCCCAAGTCTGGCCGGGTCATCCAAACTGCTCAGCGGTAAGAACTCTGATACATTGCTCCCGTAACCAACTAAAATGGCTCACGAGATTGATTGGCTAAGCAGTCAGGCTGGTATGTGCAAAGTAAATCTCTACAGCCCTAGTGGATCAAAAGAACAAGAACGTAAAGTAATCTGCTTTGTAGACGTCTCCAACCTGAACCCAAAGGAAAGCAATCATTCCATGAATATTGGCCACGACCCTCCCGATGAAGTTGACCTGGGGAATCTAGCAGAGAAGGAGATCATCATAATCAAAGATGATGAACAATGCAATCATATGAACACTGAAGGTGCTGTCTGCCTTTTCAAGCAAGGTTCCTCCGATGATCTCAACGTTGTCAGCTGGCTTAGCAAAGACCTTCAGAAGTACGCGGTTGGATTTCACCACGCACTGACTCCTTCCTCAGAGAATCAAAATAAACCCAATTCATTTGATTCTCCCCGAACTGACAAGGCATCCCAGAACAACAACAACACTGCTCCCAACAGTTCACTCAATGAAAATCCAGATGATCTTGCCTATTATGCCAATAAACTCTGTTCCTTGGTCGTGGAAATGACACGGAAAGAGATAAAGGACAAATGGGAAAGCTCTGGAAAGTGCATCCGCCAGACAATTAGTCCTAATGGTACAGTGACCAAAACAGTAACAACCGAAGGGATGGAAGGAAGCAAGGGACCTCAAGACAGGTCTGTCAGGATAGATGACCCATTTCAAAGTGACTCAGGTCAAAATAACTTCAAGGAATCAGAGAGGTATGCTGACACCGCAAAGAAGCATGAAGAATACACTTCTGTAAGCAAAGGGATGATGTTGTGTGCCAATCAGGCTGCTTCGGACATGATGTTGTCATTCTTGAAGACCATGAAGGTCCAGAAAGGGAAGCAAGCTCAACCAGCCTGTGCAGTTTTAAAAGAGGTGCTCTTGAGACATACCAAGGAAATTGTATCCGACTTCATTGACTCCTCTATGAAAAACCTACACAACATCACAGGAGCACTCATGACAGACTCGGACTTTGTCTGTGCAGTGAAGAAGAACCTTTACAATGTGGGAATCCAGAAGACAGTGGAAATTTTGGAAGCCATTGTGAAACGCTTGTTTAAGCTCCTCGAGGATAAATCGTACCGATCTCAAAACCTAGGATTTGCAGCATTTAAAACAACAACCACTCAGGGCAACCAACGGACTCAGGGCATGCAGTTTGCAACCATGAAATCCGAGGCGCCGATCCCGGGAAAGGACAGAGGAGGTGGGCCAGCAAAGCCTTATCCCTCTGGGAGCAAAGTGTCGGATAATCAAGCATCTCTGGATGTGTATGCGAAAGAGATTCTTGTAACGGCACTATCTCAGATTCAACAACACCTTTTAGAAAAATGCCGGGACAGGCTGGCACGCCGTGAAGGAACTCCATCCTCGTTTGGCTCCATTCACCAAGATCAAAATAATGATAGATCCCCTGGAAGCTATAATTCAAAACCACGTGAAGGAAGGCTAGACTATAACCAGTCTGAAGCCCTAAAAGAGAAAGCAGGCCTCATATTGTCAATGGTCCACAAGGTCTTGAACGAGGCTGGATTAACCTGCGAACAAAACAGGCGATAGAAACACAGCAAGCAAGGGCCTTATTAAAGCAAACCAATGGAGCATCAAATCTGTATGGATGAACAAGCAAATCTATTGAGCAAGTGGTAGTATCTGTGATGACAATTATCTGTGTATTCATTGGTAAAGGCATCTGGCTCTGGCTGATTTTGGAAAAAAGGGAAAAAAGTGAAAAAAGTTAGCTGAAGAGGGCAATCAATTAAAAAAATTAAAAAGTAAGAAGACAGGCTATCCTCTTAATGGCTTTTTCAGAGCTTAACAAATATCCACATAACAGCCAACTAGATCATTATATTGAAGAAGTCATAGTGATTGATAGACTTCTTCTAGGCCTACCAAGGGATCAGGGCCAAATTGTGTGCTGTCTCCTCGCTGCCTTCCTGAGGCTTTGGTGGATCCATATGTTAGTCCCAGCTAGCCTTTCCTAGTTTTTATTGGGAATATAGCACAATTATGGGTGGTCTGATCCAGCACAAATTCCCCCGAACTAATGCAGCAGCACTAGCACGGTTTGATCTGCATCCCATGGGAAAATTTTCATGTTGGAGGTGTAATTGAAGTAGTAAAGGAACATGTCCCTTTGCCACAGCAAGGGAAATGAGGCTACTCAGACAAATAAAATCACTGTGTTGATCTATGTGTGGATCAGTCCTGGGAAGGGAGATAGGGGGATAGAAGAAGTCAGGCCTCATCTGCTCAACCCCATCTTGTCACCACTCTATTCCACCCCCTCATCCTCTCCCACCCTTACACCACCCATGCACTGTGTGGCACAGTATTCACTTGCCCTGGCAAGGCACCACTCCTTATTTTGGTGCCAGAGGGATAGTGTAGGACTTCCACTGGTGTTGCAGTCTGGGACAATGTTGCAACATGCTTTATGGTACATTTGTGACTTTCAGTGTTGGTGAAGCATGTGCTCTGCCAAGGCATCTACCAGACAGGATTGGGCCAAAAGTTCATGTAATAAATCTTCCAGAAGTGCTTTATGAAACCCAAACAAGATAATGCTTCGTGTTATATTGTAAGGGTCACTTTTCTTGATTACTATTATTTTTAATATACCTTTCTTGGAGTCAAAAATCAGGCTTATAACAAAGCAACACAACTGAGAGAGAACTGCCACCTAAGTTTAAAAATAAAGTCCTATTAAAAATGCCTGACAAAAAGGCAACCTGGTGGAAGAAAATAAAAGTGGAGGGCACTGACTACTGTTCAGAGGGAACTACGTAACATGGGGGTCACCACTGGTGAAAAGGCCTTCTCACCTGCTGCTGTTAGTGGGACTCAAGGTGCAATCCTAACCAATTTAGGCAAGCACAACTCACTCATCTTCCCCATTCCCATAGTGGCTTGGAGAGGCAATGTCTGTGAATGGCACTTTTGCAACATCCCCAGGCCAGCACAGGACTTGTGCCAGACTAACTGGCAGTTAGGATTGTGTTGTCAATGCCCTATCCTAAAAAACTTTCCAGCCTCAATGAAGCCTTGCCACTAGGAGAGGTGCCTCATCCTGCAGTGCGGGTGAGCAGTCATGGACACTTCCTCAAAATAAAGGTGTTTTTTTTCTTTTACCCCAGGATTGCACTGGGGCTGCATAGGTGCTGGGAAGTTGGATAGGATTGTTCCTTCAGGTATCTTACTGAGTCAGTGGTTCCCAAAGTGGTAGGTCACAACCAGGGTGATCATATGACTGGATTTTTCCGGATTTGTCCTCTTTTTTAGCCTTTTGTCCGGATGTCCTCCAAAACGGCTTCATTGTCCTCCTTGGCTTCATTTTGCAACTTTGCAATGGTGTGCAATACCCCATCTTCTATATATATAAAAGGCATCTTTATCATAATCACTGACTCATCAACACCCAGCCAAAACTGCCCAGCCTATAAGCATGAAATTTGATGAGGGTGTTCCTTCCATGATGGAGGGATCCACTAAGAACCAGTTTTTGGAAATTCCAACCAGAAGGGGGTGAAACAGGGTGCGACATGTTTTCTTCCCTATACTTTGCATTGAACACTCAGTCACTGATGGATGCTCTGCCCCAACCCCTGGACCTAGAGTGTGGAATTTTGGGAGGGTGTTCCTTATGTCACATCAACACCCATCAAGAACAGATATGGAGAAATTTAACCCTTAAGGGGCTGAAAAAGGGTGTAACATATTTTTGTCCTAACTTAACATGGAAGACTATCCAACATCCATCCAATTTGGTGCTCAGTGCCTGGTGCACTGGGGGGGAAGTTGTTTGGAGGGAGGGGTTTGGGGAGGATGTTGCGCATGGGGGCTGTTGCGCATGTGGAGGTGATGTGCATGGAGAGGTGATGTGCATGCGCAGATGCTGCACATGGGCAGATGATGCACATGGGGGACTGATGCGCATGGGGGTGGATGCGCATGAGGGGATGTTGCACATGAGAGGTGATGCACATGAGAGGTGATGCACATGGGGGATGATGCACATGGGGGAATGTTGCGCATGGGGATTTATGCACATGCATAGATGTTGTGCATGGTGGATGTTGCGCATGGGGGTTTGTGAGCATGGTGGGTTGATGAGCGTGGGAGGTTGATACTCAGTGGAGGGATGGCATACGGGGGAATTTTATTCCTGCAATGTGGGTACATTTTTGCTAGTCATGTGATATATCGTTGGATTCATATTAAAGAGCAGAATCCAATGCAAAAATTTGTTTTGAAATATCTCCTTCCTATCAAAAGTTATGGCCAAAGAATTAAAAAAACAAAAATATGAACTGAGCTCTATGGGAAAGTGAAAGTGCCCAATATTGCGGCTTTACTCATGAGTAGGAAAATGTGCCATTTTCTGCCAGAAAGGCCAGGCTGAGAGGAATCCAAGACCTTGTCCTCTTCTTCAGGTTTAGGCATCTGGTCACCCTGGTCGCAACCCACCCATTTGGGAAGAACTTATTACTGGGTTCATATCATAAGGGGAGTTTCAACTTACTTCTCCTTCTGCCATCCTCTTGGATGTAATGTCAAGAGAGCCCCAATACCTCAATTCTGGGCTCCGCAAGCTTTAGAAATATTAAAAATTACTCTCTGAAACCATTTTCCATTTCATATTGAAAACCACAAGTAGTTTTCTATTGGTATTTTTAA
Organism: Cryptoblepharus egeriae; assembly: GCA_030015325.1. NCBI lineage: Eukaryota > Metazoa > Chordata > Lepidosauria > Squamata > Scincidae > Cryptoblepharus > Cryptoblepharus egeriae. The sequence goes on along the minus strand of JAREYC010000001.1, from coordinate 59,340,652 downwards.
CATTTGTTAGGCTCTCCATACTCCCAAGAGGACACACGGAGGTATGTTTTTAATAACCCCAACTGGTACAATCATAAGGATTGCAATATTGCTTCACTAAGACTTAGTGCTTCCCAAACTTCCAAGAAGTTTGAGAACCACAGAAACCTATTGTAAGAATTACAACAAGGTAACATGTTTGTGCTATGAATGCTCAAAAGCATTATGCAAATGCTGAGTATTGTTATAGCACACAGGAAGACAAAAGATACCAGCGGTGTGGTTTATTGCACCATATGTTTTTATAGAAAGAAAGTCTGATGAGACAGATGTCCATAGGTGTGAAAAGGAGTTGTGTTCAATGCCAGCACCAAAGGTGGCAGCCTAAAACTCAAAACTAATTGATGCCATCACTAAACATAATCATTAATTAATGCATTCAAAAATGAATGTGGTGTTACTAGACTTCAAGCCAGAGAACAGGTTGACGCCTTCCAGCACATAGCATGTTACCTGCCTAACTTCTCTCTGTGGTGATACCTTTCAACTGTAAAAAAAAGAAAGAAAGTAGAGTAACTATAAAAAAGGAGTAAGGCTGAGCCAAATAACAGATTGGCCTTTAGAAACTCACAATGGAATTCTATGCATGCCTACACAGAACTAAGTCTCATTTATTTCAATGAGTCTTAGTAGAGGATTGCAGCCTGAGGGACCAATCCTTCCAACTTTCCGGCGGTGGTATAGCTATGCATTCTGTATTGGAGGGGGCAGTCATGAAGACCTCTTGAGGTAAAGAAGGTCCTAGATAAGGCTATCTAGATAAGGTTGGTTCAACACCTGCAATATCACCCTGCTCACACAACAATTAAAAATATGAGAGCCTCTCCTGCTTGGCATCCAGACTTCATAACAGACTTCATAATCTGGCTCTTGAACCAGCAATCCTAAATTTTTAAGCCACCATAGAAATATAGGAAAGTTCTGCTTGCAGGGATTAAATACAGACTACTAGAATACATGGATTGAAACATGCAGGAAGCCAAATCTTCCAGTCTTATCCTGAGCTTTGAACACTGTGATATCAACGAGGATCTACATTCAAGGCTTTTGAGATTCCGTATCCATCCAGGAGGGGACGGTGGTCATCCTGAGCTTGCAATTTGCCTCTGTACAAGAAAGTGATAAGGGCAAAATGCTGGGTGATGCAGGAAACCTGAAGGACCATCACCAATTGAAACCAACTCCAAAAGAGTGGTTGGGGGGTAGTAGAGCCTATTTTCTGCTGATTGGGCAATTTAGGGGGATTGCTCTGTGAGTCCTAGCAAATCTGCTGGCACAGGTCCACAAGGACCAATGCTATGTGATTTGAACCAGGAGGGGGACAAGGATTTGATGGCTTCCACTGCCTCCAAACCCAATTCCTTCCCACACCCAGAATGTTGCGGCCTCATTCCACCTTCCCTTACCCTCTTCCACTTCCCCTGCAATCTTACCTGCCTTAGTAGATGGCAATCCCCCAATGTGCACATGAAACCTCTAGACTTCCAACCAGTGCCCAGCAGCAGAACACTACTTCATGTGCTTCTGGAAATGCTTATAGAGCAGTCATAAAGGATACAGCACTGTTGGATCACTTGTCCCATATAATTGGGCTGACCCTGTGGCATCCATGCCATTTTATGTGCTAGTTGAAAGGATGCCATCATAGACAGCTTAGTTTGTTTGAACCAACTGATTCTCTTGGTATTCTTCTCCTTGGTATTAATGAACCAAGGACCACTATGAAGATAAAGTGATTTATTTTCTTCCCTTTGAAGCCTGAATGCAGATCTGCTGGCTAGTTTTAGAATTTTGTTGAATTCTTGCTCTGTAAGTAACTCAGACCTAGACTGATACTTCCAAGATGCAAGTTTTGGAGTGTGGTTCATGTTGGGGATCAGCAGAAAATAGGCCCTATCTCCTTCTAGAATTGGTTTCAGGATGTGGTGTATGGCCAGTGGTGGGCTTCAGGTGATTCTCACAGGTTCTATAGAACCCTTTGCTAATGAGCACCTGGTTCTGAGAACCGGTTACTAATGGGACATAGAACCTGTTGTTCTATGGACACAAAACCTGTAGTTAATTTAGGTTATTAGGACATAGGACATGTTGACATGGACATGTTGTTAATTTATTTGAATCTCACCACTGGGTGTATCTCATTAAAGACTTCCCCTTAAATTAAATTTAAATTAATTAAATGTATATTAATGAAAGTCAACTCCATGATCCTGAAATACTTCCCTCAAAGGGGATCATAATGACAGAAGATCTATGAGAACTGGCAAAGATCTGCCTCCACATTCCTTTCTTGAAAATACGTTTCTTTAATGGCAGTGGGCAGAGCCATTCTAGAAACAGATTGGAAGGAGGAACGTTTCACATATCAAAAAAGACTTGAGCCTTAGTACAGTCAAAAGGGATCTCTAACTGACCTTCAGGCCAGATACTAGGATCACAGAGAGGAGGCATGATGGCCACCACCTTACTCAATGTGTGAGCGCATATCTACTGTTCACTCTGCAGAACAGAGTAAACTGCACCTATGCAATCTGATGCAACAGAATTGTTGCACCTATGATCACTGTTGCAACAAGGGCAGCTGTATGGGCTGCAAAGCAGGTGGAACCTAAACCATCCAAATGATGCCATAAGGAAAGCTTCAGGCTATAGGAAAAGATGAGCTATCATTTTGCAAACTGTGCTCCAAAATTCTCTGTAACACCTTTTGAGCTTCAAAGGGCCTGGCTTGACTTCTTTTGGGCAGAATCAACGGGCAGGTCAATGCAGAGAAGTTGCCTCCTCCTGGCACGTGGCTCATATCCAAAGGCCAGTGAGTCAGGAGGGAAGGACTATGCAAGAAAGGGAAGGGAAGGGGTGGTGCCCAAGCAAACGTAGCCCCAAGAGCCCCCCCGACACTAATGAAGATAAAGTGAGCCAATTCTTTTCTTCGCACAGGGAAATTTAGTAACTAAGAGAGAAAAAATGCTTTCAAGTGTATTCATCTAGAACAGGGCCCGGCGGCTAAAGATTCCTGCAGAGTGAGCTGGGCCTTGAGATATGAATGACACACTAAAAAAGGAGGAAAAAAACACCCAGGCATGTATATCCACACAGCAAAATACAACAAGGTGCATGCTTGAGCATACAACTCTGGATGAAAACCAAAGCTACATGAGGAAGGATCGAAGAACTACCTATGCAGAACCAGTTCAGGGTCCATCTAATCCAAGATCCTGGCTGCAGAAATACCCTGCCAGAGACCTCTACACAGATGACTTTGCATAAAAATGAAGGCTGAGCTGCAAGTAAAAACCAACTTGTACATATGTACATAATTGCATGGTAGGTCAGAAACATATAGCATCTAATGATGTATAGAGGGGGTGCCTCCATGTTAGTCTTGAAGGTGCATCTCACCACAAATGCTGGAGATGGCCCGCTGCCTGTTTCGAAAGCCACACTATAGTCAAGAAGGAATACAGGTCTGGCAGAGACAATATGCTCTATGTAGAAGGATTGTCAGGGATTAGCCCACAACTGAGGGGTGGAGGAATCATATTATATTATATTTGAATGCTTGAAGTACTTCCATTCTGATCAAAGAAACCAACAGTACTGGATGAACTCACAGCAGAAATACACATATGCATATACAACAAATATACACACCAAGCAATACTTGAAGATAAGAAGGCTGCCCTGGCAGCAAAGCACCTTCCTAGACCTCTCTCCTATTAAAATCAACAAGTGTCTTCTTGTTATACGTCCATTTTACTATGTACATTGCAATGTGCAAAGGCCTTTTTCGTCACAGTCAGGGTCACCACACGCCTGAACGTAAAAAGGAGGACAACATCTTGGATTCCTCTCAGCCTTTCCTTTCCGGTGGACAATGGCATGTTTGCTTACTCACAGGTAAAGACACGATATTGGGCACTTTCACTTTCCTGCAGAGCTCAGTTCATTTTTTTGTTTTTTTGCCATAACTTTTGATAGGAAGGTGATATTTCAAAACGATTTTTGTCTTGGATTCTGCTCTTCAATATGAATCCAACAACATATGACATGATGGGGTACTTTGCACTAATGCAAAGTTCCAAAATGAAGCCAAAATGGAGGACAATGAAGCCCTTTTAGAGGATACCTGGACAGAAGTCTAAAAAAGAGGACAAATCTGGAAAAATCTGGTCATATGGTTACCTACTCACAGTATGTAAAGTAACATAAGCATCACATGTCCTTTCCAGGAATGTGTATGGATATTATGAAAGGGAAAATCAAACCTCAAAAGGTTGGACTCACTCCAGATGGAGGCACTTCATTTCCAAAACGACTGCATGTAGTGACGCCAGGGACTAGAAAACTTCATTCCTCCTTTTGCAGGTTGGACTTACTCTGAGAATGGGAGTATATTATGTTCAGAGGAGTTGCAACTATGGTTTGCACTCAGATCCTCTGTTTGTGTGCATGCGTGGTTCACCCTTGCCAAATACTTCCTCATACTAGCCCATTTCCATTAGGTATCTGCACTACTTATCACATGCATACACCACCATCTCCCACATGCATCACAGAAATTTGGTGGTGAGGATGTTGTTAATTAGGAAATCAGATACCTGTTGATGTTAGTATTTGAGGTTGAGAGTGTTACTTTTTAATCTAGCTTTTGGTTTAATGCAGGGGTCAAGGAACTTTTTTACCTTTTACCCCAAAATATATTTAGATATGCCGACATTACCCCCTTGATTTGAAAGGAAGGAAATAATATATTATTAATATAGTGCATGCGTCAGGTCCTTGTACACTACAGTACTGTAACACACACAGCCGGGCACGCATATAGAATATATAGATTCTATATGCAATGAAATGAAATTCCTGGGGTTAATGGGCAGTCGCACTGCCAAGGCACAGTTGGGCATGCATATAGATTCATATGCATGCCCAGCTGTGTCTCAGCAGCGCGACTGTCCATTACCCCCAGGAATTTCATTTTTACCCTATTTGGGGTAATTTACCCCTGTTCCCTGACCACTGCTTTAATGTTTGGATCTGGTTCATGCCATGTCTATACATCTGCTATTTCTCTCTCAATCCTCCAGAGGGCACCCTTGTCCCAGTTTGCTGCAAACACCTGTTGACCAGATGTGACTTTTTTCCAATGATGGAACAGGCCTTTGAGGATTTAGCTGCATGGGTTGGTGGTTACTCTTAGCATGCACCCTCCCTATTTTCTTCATTTTAATGAAAGATTTTTATTCCAATTCACCTTCTTTTCAGTGCCAAATACTCCGTGGTGAGGGAAGGCTGTGTAGATTTCCTTTCGAACCCACAGCATGGATCACACCATTACTCAATGCCCGATCACACAAATGCCCAGTGGTGCGGTGGTTTATTTGAGGTCCTGGGGCGCCTCATGACTCCACCATCCTGATGCCCTTGCTCTTCTGAAGCTATGAAAAATAAATCAACTTTTAAGTTTCTTAATTGGAATGGTTTTTTTAAAAAAATTCTATTGATTTATTCCTTTATCATACTGCATTTAAAGATGTAGCTCATTTCATACCAAACTTCAAAAGTTTTAAAACAAATGTATAAAAATTTAAAAGTATCCAAGATGAATATAAAGTTATACTTGAATGCTAGCCTATGCATGTTTTCTCAAAAGAAAACTGTTCAGTGAGTCTTACTTCCAGGTAAATTTGCATGGTTTGGTGGTTTGAATGCCATGTGAGTCATATTAACTATGACTCAAGAAGTGGGCAAGAGAGACTGCAATCCTCTACACACTTTCCTGAGAGTAAGGAATGAGACTTACTTCTGAGTAGACATGCTTAGGATTGAGCTGTCAATCACCTATACATGAGTAATTAAAATAGGACTATTTTGCCAAAGATCCCATGAAGTCAGAGGTTGCCTCCTAAGATCTTTGTTTTGGCCACATGCCTCCACTTCCAGGGAAAAACAATTCTGCCTGCCAGAGAGGTAAGTCAGCAGCCACCAGGCATTACTTTACTCAGTTAATGTGAGGACCAGTGGCTGATCACCTTTGCATGCTGAATCCCCAACATCAACAGGTACAGCATGAGTGGACTCTGGAGAATTACCATAAGTCCATATAGACTGGGGGTCAGGGAACTTTTTCACCTTTTACCCCAAAATATATTTAGATACGCCAATTTACCCCCTTGATATGCTGACGTTACCCCCACCAAATCCTGCATCCATCCCTTCCCAAGTGTCCTTTGCTTTCCCCAATATTGTTACATCCTTCCTCTTGCTCCCCTAGTCCCATTCCCCAGGGCCCTGCCTGTTGCCTTCTGGTCTGTGTCACCGCAGTTTCCCTGCCGTGCCTAGCAAGCAGCCGGCGCTGAGACCCCTGCAGCTCTCAGAGGTGTGTTGCCAGTGGCCGGGGTGCTCCAGTGTGCATTCTGGCTGGCTCCTGGGAGCTTCCCTTGGTTCCCCTTTCCCCGCCACAGTGGACATCAACCCCTGGACCCTGTCAAGAGGGGTAAGGAGGGGGGCTGCCCCCAACAGATTCATATGCATGCCTAGCTGTGTCTTGGCAGCACAACTGTCCATTACCCCCAGGAATTTCATTTTTATCCCATTTGGGGTAATTTACCCCTGTTCCCTGACCACTGATGTAGACAATACTGCCTGAGAGGTCTGATTCAGACTAGGCAGTTTCCTTTGTTCAAAGGAGAAGACGTTGCATCCATGTGTATACCTAGCAAGCCACAACTCTGATACTACTGCTGATCTCACTCCAACACATAAGCCACTGCCTGCCAGTGGGGTGGGATTTAGATTTGTTATTTAGTCTGTAAATAAAAACAAGGGGATCAGGAGGAAGGGCACACTGGTTGCGGATCATAGGATGCTTCAAGTATTTAAGGCTCTGGAAGCACCCTCACCATCCCAGTTTTCCCCTGATCCCCTGATTTCACACTACCCCAATCTTTTGGCTTTTCTTAAACCAGATTTTGCCTTAAAGCCATCTTACCTTTGCTTTGACTTTCTTGACTTCTTGACTCTCTCCTCACACCCGAGTGTCTGACAAAGATGGAACCAGATGCTTCAAGAAAAGCTCTTCTTGCAAACAATACTGCCAGCAATGCACATATATGCTACAGTGTGCCTGTGTGTGTGTCACACGGCCAATGTTGCAATGAATGCACCTGAAGGTAAGTGGGAGCTCTGATTCTTGTGAAGGGGATCCAAATACACAATACTGAACCCTTTATAGTTCCCTGCTTTATCCTTTTGTGGCGATCTCCACTGACTTATCTCACACACACACACACACACACACACACACACACACACACACACATTTCCAGTTTTCCTATCAGGCTTTCTGAAAGGCTTGCCTCTCAGCCAAATGTGTGGGAATGTGGTTGGGGTCATGGTGAGGAGGGTGCCACATGTCACTGCCTGACACAGCTGCTGCTATTTAACCAGCTGTGCAAGGCACACTCAGTCCTGGCAGATCCACACAGCTCAAGCCAGCCTGTGCTAGTGATCAAGCCTGTATTTAACTGGCCACAAAATGGCAAGAGAAGAAAGGGCATTCCTGCTGCCTTGGCAGGGTCACCCACCGAAGATTACAAGGGAAACGGCAAAAAGGCTGTTGCTCTCTATTTGCTCACTCCCCACCACCCAATAGACACACAACTGGCAATCAGGACTGAATCTCCTTCTATCTGCTAATGGAGAATTTTTGGAAACCTGCCCAAATAAATGTGTAAGTCCCAGAGAACGATCTCAGGGAATCCCTTGATGAGCCTCTCAGATCTGAATTAGTGACCATTGCTCCATAGTTCATATAACATTGAGACCACCCTACTGCAATGCAGTTTATGCAGGGTTGCCATTCAGAACTGGTGGAAACACCGATGCAGTGTTTCCCTCTCTGGAATGGGTTGCTGGGAGCACGTGACACTCTTGCATGGAGGACATAGCCTCCATGCATAATACAAGGAGCAACTTTCCACCTACTAATTCATAATACTTAAAAGGACTCTTCCTCCTCTTATATCTCTCCATAAATTCTTTAATCAGTACAGACCTATTAACTACATGCAAAAAATTAACAAGGACTAAGAGATGAACATTCTTGATTTTTGGAACTCCTAAATTTCTTCAAGCCTGAACATCCTCTGAGTAGGTAAGACTGTAGTTTGTGTAAAGGTTTAGGACAGTGGTTCTCAAACATTTAGCACCAGAACTCACTTTTTAGGATAAGAATGTCAGGAACCACCAGACGTGATAATGACTTCAAGTGACATCATCATGCATGAAAATCCTTAACAATCCTACTCACATTTACACAAGAGTAAGTTCCATAGACTATAATGGTTAATAGTATATGCTTCATAGTCTTACAGATATGTAACATTGCTCCAAGTGCAGTAACATACCGGAGTAGCATCAAGTCTAAGATGGTGACCCATCTGAAATTGGCTTATGACCCATCTAGGAGGTCCTGATCCACAGTTTGAGAAACACTGGTTTAGAACATTATTACAACACAGTTCTATACTGAGCAGAAATGACATAATCAGGGCTGGCCCATCCATGACACCAACTGAAAGGCTCTTCATGCTGCAGATTTGTAAGAGGTGCCTATCTCTGCCTAACCACTTGCCTTCGCTGCTCGTCTTTCTCCTCCCTGAACTGGAAAAAGGAGAGAGAAAAAGCAAATATGTGGATGTTATGACATTACTGAGCAAGAATACTTGAGAATGGAAGGACCATGTCAGTTGGTGTTGGTGGAGAAAGCATTTGACCATTTGAGGCCTCATCATCCTTCTAGTCTTCCCATGAACCATTTGTACTTCAGGCTTTGCAAAGAGCGGGATAGATGGTACTGGGGTTTGGGACCCACTTGGGGGTCACAATCATTTCAAGGGAGTCATGAAAAGCTGGGTCCTGCCATCTTGGAATGTGGCACTGGGTGTCGCCATCTTGGAATCTGGCACTCGGGCTGCAAACCATACTTTCCTGGGAATAAGTCTCATTGAACACATTGGGATTTACTTCCAAGTAGACCTGGAGGAGCTCTGGCATCACAGTGATGTCATTTTGTGTTTGATGTCACTTCTGCCCATAGCATCAATACCAAGTTGATGACATCACTTCTGATGGGTCCTGGACATAATCAGAAGGGGTACTGATCTGAAATGCTGGAAAACCACGGTTGAATAAGAAGTTTCAGAAATGCATTAAATGATAGTTTCAGATTTCTTTGATGAGGAGAGCCATGACAGAGTGACAAATATTTTGTAAAGTGTAATGAATTTATATGTAGTGTAAGCCTGTCCTTAGTGGTGATGGTGGAAAACCCTCAATGATAGTGGATAACCCTGGGGAACAAATTTTGGATTACACTGATAAAGGAACTTGTTCTTACCTAATTAATTACCTATCTAATTAGGGTCTGCTGATTTCAGACCGGAAGTTAGTTTTTCTCTTTAAGTTATATATCTTTTGCAATTTAGTATACTGTACTAATTTTTGTCTTAATGCTAATTTTTCAAAATGTACTTCAATATTTTGAATCTTGGCAAAGGTGTTGAAATGGATTTACAAAATGTGTAGGTGCATCACAATATGTATTACAATTACACAATATGGCAAAATTAAAAACATTTCAAGGGGGGCAATACTGGTGTGCAAAATGAAAGGATAAGTATGGGGAAACAGACCTGTAACTCAACTCAAGGGGGGCAAACTACTGGTTTGGGGGAGGAGGGATTTTCCTCCTGAATTTTTCCCTAGCTGTGGCCATGCTCTCAGGTAAGAATGGATAAGATTGAAGTGTCAGAGCCTAGCCCTATGCATCTACTTGGAAGTAAATCCCGTTATAGTCAATGGGGCTTACTCCCAAATAAGAGTGGACAAGACAGCAGTCTCAGAGTTAGCCCTATGCATCCACTTGGAAGTAAGTCCCATTATAATCAATGTGGCTTACTCCCAGGTAGGAGTGGACAGGACCACAACCTAAGCCTCAGGACTTCACTGCTTCTGGGTGAGTAAGCAAGCATCTCTCAATCCAACCTCCACCCCTTCCGAGAGGCTGGCAAAGGGCTTATCTACACATTTATGCCTACTTGAAGCCATGATTGGTGTGAAATATGTATTTACTTGGATATAACGCTCATCTTTTTCAATTGAATTAAGTCTCCAAAATCAGGGTGCGCATTAAATTCAATGGTTAATTAGATATGAGTAGTGTTTTGATATAGGGTATAGGGTGCACATCAGATTCGAAGGCGCATTAGATAGGAGTAAATATGGTAAACAGAAAAATGGTTAAACAGATCATTTTTTAGACTCAACAACTATGCAGTTTATAGGCTACAGTCTTTTTGGCAAAAGCTGTATATTGCATGATAACTATAGCATGCATGGGAAAAACCGATTTCTGATTTGAAATCATCATTGGAAAAAATACATAGAAACCGTTAAAAAAATCTCTTGCAACAGAAAATGAGAAAAAGATTGTTCCCTAATGTAATAAGCCATAGGAGAGGAAGAGGAGGTAAAAGAAAAGAAGCTTTAGGTTGAACACCTTCAAGGATAGGAATGGGTCCACAGTGTGGACAGGTGCCCCAGTGGCAAGATTATAGAAAAAACTGTGGCCTAAATCCTATTCCGTTTTCTAACATTGGCATGGGTATGCGAGCACGCAACACATCCTACAGTTGGAAGGCAGTCACAGAGGCTTCCTCAAGGGAATGATTTCCTTGGAGCTGCATCAGTGATGGAAAGTTGGATAGGACTGCATCTTAAGGACGGTTCAGATGATGCGCCAAGCTTCCTCTATCACATGGAGGAGGAGCATGATGTTGCACTTATCTCCTCCATCATTGCATTACGATCTAATTGACTGGAGGATTGTTTGTCCAAATGCCTCCCTATTCACAAGTCGATCGTATTTCAACCACATGTTGCTGGGCAGCTTGGATGAAAAGTCCCCATATTACTATCATTGCACCAGGTGTGGAGAAGATGTGCATGCCCATGTTCCTCCCTCCACTGACAGAGGAATTCCATTTGGAGTATTGTCTGGTCGGTATCGCTCTCATTTGCAACCCAAACATCTGCCCCATGTCTCCCCCTGGTGGTTGTTGTGGTAATTGATTATATCTGTGTGCCCACACTGTTCTTTTAATCCTTTCTTGTAATTGCTGGCTGAGTCAAAAAGTAATTGCTATGCACACTTTGGAGCAAACAGACAAGATGCCATGTTAATTGCAGGCCTGGTGGTGGGTGCAACAACTCCTAAGATATAGGTGTTCCGGGGCGGGGGGGACAAGAATGAGGTAAGACAAAAACTGATCCTCACTTTGCTAAATAGAAAGATGATCTCTGTCTCTATGATCTCATCTTTTTTATTTTTCAGAGACACCAACTTGTTGAATTTTGCTGAAGATTTTGACATAAAACTCTTGAACACTTTGAACAGCCTCCATCCTCAAAAGGAAAAACTGCTTTGGGATGCCCAATCCTATCCAACTTTTCAGTGCTGATGCAATCATGTCAACAGGGTATGCACTGACGGCATTTACCTCTTCAGGGTAAAGGAACATTTGTTTTCTTATTTTATGTCTGCATTGGTACTAGAAAGTTGGATAGGATTGGCCTCTGAATAGGCTCCTGGTTCTACCTCCACCAGCATAAGCTTCATCATGTTTCTAATCTCCTAAGTCCCACCACAATCCTGCTTGCATCATCGCTGCGGTCCCACTAATTCACGAACTAGTAAATATTTCAAGATAATACTTTCAGTAAAGCTCACCCATTACGGTTGTTGAGACAGGTTCTATCAGATGTTGCACCAAGCACCAGAAATCATGGCAGGATCTGATACTATCGACTCATGTGAGTCACAATTACAACAACCACCAAAATTAAAAAATGGGACTCAATGATTTGTAAACAATTCCAGGGAGATTAGCAAACACTTTAGCAAAACATACCACCCACCCACAGATTTGTGGGCTGGTTGGATTGGAAGAGCTGGCACATTAATGCCTAGTTTTTTGTCTTCATTCTTGGATTCAGCAACCATGTTTAAGGAGGAGTCAGGGAGGAAAGGTGGCGGCACTAGCCATGTTGCTCATGAAAGAAGTCATTTAGAGGCCACAGGATATGATGTTCTCAGTGTAAAAAGCTGTTCAAATAGAAAGGATAAATATTTATGAGCCAGGGATAAGAAGCAATAGGATCAAAATGAAAGGCCAATTGGCCAATCCTATCCAAATTTCCAGCACCATTGCAGCTTCAAAGCAGCACTGATGTAGGGGAAGGGCAACCATATGGCCTCTTTTTTCTGGACATGTCCTCTTTTTTACCCTTGTGTCCAGGAAAAAATCATAATTGTCATCCTTTTTCTTGTGAGCCAGCAGCAAGTAGCCTACTCACAATCATTAAATTATGTATGAGAAAGTTTTAAATCTTAATATAGTTTTTAAATTAAGAACATGAAACAAGATAATGAGTGTTTTTTTAAGTTTTCATTTTGACATCTACATTTTTTTTTGGGTGTCCTCCATTTGTACTATTTTACAGGTATGACATATGGCAACCCTGGGTAGGGGAACAAATTGCGGAGGCCTCCACGACTTCCATATCCTCCAAAACTGCAGGATGCAGCACAATCTCTGTTGGCATAGCTGTATTAATGCTGGAAAAGGACTGGTCCCAAAGTACAACAAGAAGTGATTTATTACTAAGAATGAGTATAGTGGAGTCCATCCAGTGGAGAGCAGAATCTCCTAGATAGCCTTTTCAATAAGAGACCACATAGAAAGTTGTCAGGGATAGGGTTCCTATAATGCTCTTCCACAAAATTGGGATAGGAGCCTCTCTCCTATTTGGCAGTATGTGAACCCAGTCCCCAAAAAGCTGTGAAAAGCTGAACTCCAAAATCTTAGAAACTAGCACTGGGCATCCCAAACTTGGAATGGGGCACTCAAGTTGCAAACCATATTTTTATGGAAGTAAATCTTATTGAACACAATGGGACTTTTGGGGTACCCAAAATTTCAATTTGGGAATTGAAAACCTGAGCAAGCCTATTTGCCCAAGTTATTTGGACCACCATAAGCAAGATCCTGCCTGCTCATGTTAAAAAGCCCACCAATCTGGCTGGTTTGATACAGCCAATTATTAGATAAGTGGGAGGAACCAGGGATTGTAAAAAAAGGAGTTCATGGGGTTTTTAAGTTCTGTTCTGTTTATCCTGTTTTATAATAAAAATGTAGGACCCTTTTCTCAAAATGACCATCTGTTTAGGACCTGACCCCCCCCCCCCCGAAATGATGTCATGGTTAGAAGCAGTGGTTGGCTTCAGGGGGTTCTCACAGGTTCTATAGAACCCTTTGCTAATAAGCACCTGGTTCTGAGAACCGGTTACTAATGGGACATAGAAACTGTTGTTAATTTATTTGAATCCCACCACTGGTTGGAAGTCACATCAAACAGAAAGTTTGATGCCAGAGGTCCTCCATGTCTTCTCAGAAGTAAGTCCCATTGTGTTCAATGAGATTTAGGGTGCAATCCTAACCTAGGCCAGAACAATTCATTGGACTTCCGGTTCCAATGGGAATGTAGAAAGGCAAGTACATATCTGTACAGTGGCCTCTCTCCCTCCCTAGGGATGATGCGAATGTGACTCAAAGTACTTTTGTGACACTTCCTGCCCAGCATGAGACTCATGCTGGGGCTTAGGCCTAACTGGGGATTAGGATTTCAGCCTTACTTCAAGGAAAGCAACCTGAGTGCCCAGTTCCCAGATGGTGACGTCCAGTGGCAAATTCCAAGATGGCAGCACGCAGCTTTTTGTGAACCTGAAATTGTTATGACACCCACCCCCAAAGGAGTCCCAACTCCCACCTTGGGAACCACTGCACTCTATAACACCCAACACCCTAAGTCTGCTATCACCTGTCAGCCATAGGCAGAGCTTTGTTACTCTGAGTGGTTCTTTTCTCGAAATAGTGAACGTCCTGTTTTATTTACTGTCAGGGTAACCATATAGAATGGAGGACAGAATGCCTCTACCTTTAAGCATTGCTTAAGAGAGAATTTAGGTAGGTGTTGCTTTTTAAATCCTTCTGTGCTGAGTTAAACCTGCCTCAATTTCCTCTTCTATGCAATGCTTAAAGGTAGAGGCACTCTGTCCTCCATTCTATATGGTCACCCTATTTACTGTAAAAGGATTGTGTGAGGAAGGCACAAGATCAGTTACTATAGTGGCACTCCTTCCTTGTGTGATCTCTTTAAACTTTAAAACATCCAAATAAGGGGTGTGTGTGCATATACTATAGCACTATATAGACAATGAAGACAACTGCATGCAGAAGGTCCTGAGTTCTATCCCTGGTACCACCTTCAGATGGGACTGGGAAAGTCTCATGTTGGAAATCTGGAGAGCGCTGCCAGTCAGTGAAGGCAACCCTGAACTGGATGGACCAGTGGGCTGATTCCACTCTTATTTTCACAACAATCCTGTGAGGTAGGCAATTGTTCTACGTGCATCTCATAGAACTCTTCTGGATGAAATTCTTCATGGCATGCTTATTGTATCTGGCATCAGGGAATGTCTTCCACCCTTTCATAAGGAGCAGTTTATGTTGGGCCAAGCTGTAAACAGTGACCCCTTTTGGCTTTGTTGTCTCACAACAGCTTTATCAGATTTTTGGTCTCCCATCCAAAATTAAATCCTATCTGTTCCTACTCAGCAGATTTCTGGCAGCCCTTCGCTCAACCACCAGATTATGCAAGCTGCCTCCCCCAGTAGCCTCTTCTTCTCAGATATATCCATTTCCAGACCGAGACAGTGCGGACCATTGTGCTTCTCCAAACAGAAATGTTCACCAATTTTTATGACAGATAACATGCTGCAGGGCTAGGTGGAGTACAGATGGGGACAAGGGCATCGATCCAAAAGAACCAAGTTTCTTATCATCCCCCAGAGCCAATGCTGACTTGTGCCACTGCATCCAAGGGAAGAGCTCGCAGCTGCCTGTCACTGCTCTGAAATCCCGTGCTCTTCCTCAGCCAGCTGAGATGAAAGCCCTCGGCCACAGCCCTTTCAAAAACAACCACCCCCATCTTTAAGCCCTGAAATTAGAGCTTTCTTTGAGCCTGAGGGTGATGCCAACGAGAAGATAGCACAGCAGTGTTTATATACACAGGTTTGAATCGCTCCCCCCACCCACCCCCACTGTCTATGTTGCAGTAATTACAGAGTTATGGCCTGCTGGAGTTGGGTTGTTTGCAGCCTGGCTAGACATGGCATCGTTCTTGGGCATCTGGCCTCACCCAAGGAGCAGCTGGGAATGTGCTGGATCATCAAACCGCAGCTCACCTCAGCATCCAAAACTCAGGTGAAAGCCAACCCTAACTGGGGCAGATTGGTGGGTGAGCCAGGCCAGCAGTGGCTGGGATGGAGCTTGGGTTACTCTGAGAGGAAGGTGAACTGCAGCAGGGGGTCATAATTTTGTGTTCAGCTCTAGCATCACCTCTCATCAATGCCCACCTCCCATCAATGCCCAGAATCTGGTTTGGGCTGTAGGTTACCAGGCTTACTTTTCCATGAAATGTAGGGATTCATGACCTAGTTAATCTCCAATTACACATTTGCATAGGATTAAGACATCACTTATGTCTTACCTTCATCACTACCTGAACTTCAGAGATACATAAACTGAGGATGGGCAATGAAGCTAAGGACCAGTGTGAGCAAAGACAGGAGACTGTGGACCACTGCAGATCTACTGTACTTGTTGAGACCCACTTCCCAACCTCCTCCTTTTCATCAATGTCTATGTATCTTTTCTTGCTTTCTTCCAGCCTTTCAATCTGTAGAACTAGAGATCCTTTGGCTCTGTACTCTTGTTCTTCTTGGCCGTCTTTGCCTGGATATTGTCTTCATGTCCGAATGCCTTTTTGTTTGTTCTGTTTGTTCTCTCCTTCTATTTCAGACAGTGTTTTGAATAGCCCACAACCTCATCGATTGCTGGGGTGGGCAGTAGGCTGATCATAAACCTACAGGTCAATTTCCAGTGAAACACAGTTGGTAGCCTGACATCAATGTGGAATTCCTGGCTCTGAAAATCAATGGAATATTAAGATCTGATTCACCATAAGTCAATGTATTTGCCATACGCTAAATAAATAAATCTAGCAGGGGTAGCTCAACAGAATTGCCTGCCAGTGCCCCTGACCCACCGCTGTCATACATTCACTGTTCAAAACAGGACAGAAGGATCTGCCCGTTACCTTCCCATGAAATCCTTTTGCACAAAACAGGAAAATGTGGGACACAGTGGCAGCTGCCAACATATCTTGCGCTTCCTGTTTATTGGTAAGATTGTACAAAAAAGGAGTATATATGGAATATATATATAGGAGTATATATCCAAGAAATGGATATAGAAGCAGAATTCCCACATGGACTGATG
The DNA here is from genome assembly GCA_030015325.1 of Cryptoblepharus egeriae. Lineage (NCBI taxonomy): Eukaryota > Metazoa > Chordata > Lepidosauria > Squamata > Scincidae > Cryptoblepharus > Cryptoblepharus egeriae. The sequence goes on along the minus strand of JAREYC010000001.1, from coordinate 59,324,153 downwards.
GACTTCCATCCAGAACAGTGGAGAGTGGTGGCAAAACAGTGAAGGACATCCTGAGTCTTCCAACGCAAACCCCATTGCAGATGAGCCAATTCTTTCATCTAGTGCCTGCTGCTAGCTAGGACTTGGAAGAAAGATTGGCCTCGGTGGACCCTGATCTGATCCTGCAAGGCATCTGGCTTGCTCTTAAGCTGAAATACGTAGTCATGGGGCCCTTTATCCAAACCAATCATACTTCCAAAAATCCTACAAGGTATGAACCACATGTTGCAGAAGTTGGATGGAGAGGGAGAGGCTTGCATCCTGTTGACCTAGATGTTACTATGAGATCCAGAACTAACCAGATTCAACATAACTGTAATTTCACTCATTCCCATCTTGTTTGTTCTTTTTTAATACTGAAGAAGCATTTCCCATTCACAAAAAAGCAGCAAAGGCTCCTGCTGTATCTTAAAGACGGGCATACAATGTGATATGGAGCCAGGGTGACCATATAGAAGGGAGGATAGAGTGCCTGTACCTTTAACCATTGCATAGAAGAGGGAATTTAGGCTGGTTTAACTCAAAATAGAAGGGTTTAAAAAGCAGCTCCTGTCTAAATTCCCTCTTCTATTTATTTATTTATTTGTTTGTTTTAAAAATTTGTATCCCGCCATTCTCTGATCACAGACCAACTTAAGGTGGCTCACATTAAAACATAATTAAAAACATAATTAACCATAAATTTAATGGTTAAATGTACAGGTACCTTGTCCTCCATTCTATATGGTCACCCTGTCTGGAGCTCCTTCCTTCATTTCCTTAACAGAAGCACAGCCAGAGTTAGTACACACATCTAGACTATTCTGAGACAAGTAGACTAATCTCAGCAATGTGTCAGCATGTACCTTTCTTAATTTTTTTGTTTGTTTATTTTAGAGTTACTCCTCAAAGCAGTCAGACTGCACAGGCCCAAAAGAAAATAAGAAACAGGTTTATTCCATACTCTTAGATTAGATTTGCTGTAAAAAAAAAAATAAGGAAGAAAAACGGGGGGGGGGGGGGGGCCCGCGGGGAGAGAGAAAAACCTGAACAGACAGACGTCACCAAAAGGTGCTTCCAGCTGTTGTTTGTAGAGCTACCAACTGGCAGATGGGGGGCGGGGGGGGGGGGAACCAGCTTCTGTATCTGCAGAAATTACCTGATGACTTTTTCACCGCATGGAGATCAGCATCATTATTACATCTACAAATCATTATTACATCTCCAAATCAAACTACTATTAAAGGCCTAGGAGCAGAAGTCAATTAAAATATTGGCAATTATATTTACCAAAAGTCTATTCGTGGATGCGCTCCACCTCCTCTGCTACTTATCTCTACCTGAAGGGACCAGATTTTTAACCTCCTACTCCTTCTCTCCACTTTTGTCTTCCAATTAGATTTAACTATTCTGTTGATCAGGCCAAAACTACATCTATTGTTATGATCAGACCCATCATAAATGGAATCATAAATCACAATGTCAACACCAACACATAATCCTAGGCATTCGTACATTCTGGGAAGTTCAATGGGCCCTAATTCCATGTAAGTGTGTAGAGGTTTACAGCTCAGATCTCCCATTAGCCCTACAATCCAGAATAACTACGGGTGCACGTAAGAGACTTTACGTGCACCCGTAGTTACTGCATCACCTAGTGAAAACCTATGGGAAATTCATATTGAAATCCAGAGCAAATTGTTCTTACACCGGAGCAAGGACTCCCCGTAGTTACTCTGGATTGCGCCCTAAGTACATTCACAAAGTACTTGGGCAAAGTTGATAACTGTGGACATAATAGAGGCATTATTTTCACATTGTGCAGAGTATAATCTTGAAGGCAGTAGGGAAATCACTACAGACTTTTTTGTAAGGTAAACTAATGATATACAAAATAAGTGACATGCTCACTTCATGGGATTTCCTGTATCATAACTTTTTGTTCTACAAAAAGCATGTTCTTCTTCAACCTAATAAAATATCCCATATGCTAAAGATGCTGTGCCTTTAACAGGCCAGGGCTCGATTCACGGGTCAGCCCCACAAGACAGGGTGAGCTCCTGTCCTTAGCCCAGCTCTGCGACGCCAGCTGGATCCGATCATATTGGCTCTGCCTTTCCATTGGACTATTTCAGTGGCGAGGAGAGGGGGGATCTGCTGCTTGGGTAACAGCCTATCCTCCATAACAATCTAACCCAGGCTTTCATGCTTCGCATGCAGCGTATGCAGTGCCGAACACGATACCATAGTCTCTCAAGACTGACAGAGGCCTGCTAGTCTTAGCAATGCAACCTTGCCACAGACAACACCTTTCAAATGTAGGTCAGATGCTGATTAATTGTTGTTAATCTGCCCTAGGCCCAGCATGCTAAACATACAAATAAATACATGGTGTACATAAAACACAAACAGGGCAGGTCAGTTGTGCTTTATGGGAAGCTGAAATCAGCGCCACACTGCAACAGGCAACCTGGATAATGTGCTGAAAGTTTTGGTCACTGGTTAAGAGAGGTTAACATTATCATCCAAAGGATTTCTCCTACTCTTTCCTTAAACCCAGTTATGACTGTGGTCAGCACTTGGAGTTGCTGCAATAGATTTCAAAGATCAACAGTGCACAATCCAACAGTCTTGCTGCATTCACTTTGGTTGCCCTTTAGTCCTTACCATGAAAAGGTTGTTTTCTGGTAACCATTTTCAAACTCTTTATTATTTCATTCCAATCTGATGCATTCCTGTCCCCATTTAGCACTGTGGTCTGTGCCACACATATATAACAAGTTATTCACTAATAATACATGCGCACAACACGTGTTATGCCCTGTTGTCCCTTCTTTCTAGCTGCATTCCCAGATGGTGTTCTGTGCTCGGTGTAATGCAATTTTGCCATCAGACATTTGCCGAGTGCACATGCACTAGTACAATAATTTGAAGAAGGAGTAAAATTGCATTGACTGTGCATTTTGGAGGCAATGTGGCATGTGCATTGGCTGCAAGTGTGACATGCACACCATGTCACCATATCCAGAATGTCCTGATTATCAGACACACTGTTCACACCATGTCCTGAATGTCTTTTCTTCATCTTCCATTACTGTGAATCTTTCCTTTTTGTCACATCATCCACTTGCTTTTACCTTACCAGGGAAACCAAGGTTGCCATAGTTCTGAGCATTTACACATCACTTTGGGGCAGTCAGAAAACTGCACATATGTTATCTCACAAGTCATATGACAACATCATATGAGACAACTTTTCATATGATACAAGTTAAGTCAGTATTATAATCCCTGGATGGTATTATCTCTTCATTTCCTCTCTTATCTTCCTACTGTTGATTGTACATAAGCTCCTTGGCTCCCATTCTTTGTCAAACAACATACACACTACTACAATGAAGTAGTAGGAAGTGGCAGTGGATCTGGAAGCAGATTTCACCAAGTGACTAACAACCTCCAAGAAAATCAGAAAGTAACATAGATTTCCATGCAACATCTGCAGAGCACCCTTCCCCAGCTGGCCCATGGTTAGCAGTGATAAACCTTCACTAGGCTTAGGTTATAATTCACTATCAAATGAGGTTCTGAGAATCTGACCAGTGTAATTAACTGATTGGATCTTCAGATAGTTGTATCTGAGAAAAACCAACAGTTTTTTATTACATAGAACTTAGCATAATTTGAACCTAGATAACACACACCTGTCCCTGTAAACAGAACTAGATGTTTTCCTCTTTGCTGGCACACTGGCATTGTGACACCAGTATTAGCCAAAATGGTTCAAAACTTAACACTTTTAAAAATAACATCATCACTTATATAATTTGATGTGCTATATAACATTAGCATTGAAATATCTCCATCTACAGTTATAGCGCAAAAAAAAAAAAACCTGGTGGGGAAAGGGAAAGACTCATAACTATGCCTACAAATCAGTCAATTGCTCCATCCACTGCATGGGAGGATTCTGTCATGGGGTGATATGCTGGCTTCCTGCACCAGGTGATGCAAACTCTAGTGATACCACTGCATTCTTCCTAGCTACCATTTTAATGTATTTGCTGTGAACTTTTTTAAAGGATCTGATTATTGATTACTCATGGATATCTTTTTAGTCTATAAAAAAGTCTTTTAATTGATCCATCCCAGTGATTTTCAAGCACTGTGAAAATCTAGCAGCATGATGTGCCTTGTCAATGGTAAAAAAACTGATGGTGTGTTGTACTTTGTATCCAAATTCTCAGAGATGAGGGTGGACAGGTATGTGTATTATTTGCAGACAACCAGTTCATGAGAAGTCTCATCTGTCATTTGAGAAGAATTGCTATGTAGAATTCTTAACCAAAATTTGAAGTGAAAACAGCTCAGAATCAAAGGTGGAGCATGCATTGAAAGGAATGTTCACACCACACTACATAAAACACCTCTGAGAATAATGCCATCAGCTATAAGATCTGTCTCATGCATACAGAGAAGATTGTTCAAGAGCATATGTTTCATTAATACACCACTTTTGATGGGTCTTCCACTACTGATGTACCTGATCATCACTGATAAGCTTTCTGATTGGACACTGATGGGTCTTTCCTAACTGATCCATCAACCAGTGAGACTTAACTATCCCATCTGAACTGTTTCCCAGATGTAAATAATTCCACCTGCATTATGTAGCTGACAGCCAGGAATGAAAGATGTTGTCCCTACCCCTATGGAGGGAATCCTTTCTGTATTAATTGGTCCACAAAGGAGTTCCTGCACATTACAGAGAATTTTTGAACAGTACTGTAGGGTGCATACACACAACTTATCCTACTTAGGGTGCTATCCAAACCACACTTTCCAGGGAGTAAGTAAACACAATGGGACTTACTTTCCTGAGCACAATGGGACTTACTTCTGTGTAGACATGCTTAGGATTGTGCTGTTGGCACAATGTTCAGGTTGGTTTAACTTTGTATGGTTTAGTCACATAACATATGAAAGCTCCTGAGACAACATCATAAGAGAACATCAGTTATGATGGAAAACTGTCAAGAGAACTTGACTACTGTTACCGATCATCCCTCTGACAAACCCCAAGTTCTGGGACACTGGAAACCACCGGTTTAGAATGACAGGCAGCAGCAGAACCAAAAGCAGCATATTCAGGAGATGGAATACATTGCAGTCAAATGTTTGAACCCAGTTCTGGGAGATCCACCATGGCTGATACAAGGCTTACTCTCGTGGTCCTGTTCAGAGTGATTGCCCAAATTCTGGCAGTTCTTAGATTGTATACATCAGAGTAGGACCCATTAAAGGTCCTTAGGTCACACAAAAGAAAATATTTCTTTACTCAGTGAGTAATTAGTCTGTGGAACTCCTTGCCATAGGATGTGGTGATGGCATCTAATCTCAATGCCTTTAAGAAGGGATTGGACACATTTCTAGAGGAATAGTCCATCACACCTTACAAGCCATGATAGATATGCGCAACTTCTGGGTTTTGTTTGCTTTTAGAAATGTAGGCAACCTCAGAATACCAGATACTGGCAAGGACACCTGAATGCAGGTGTCTTATGTGCTCCATGAGGTATCTGGTGGGCCATTGTGAGATACAGGAAGCTGGACTAGATGGCCCTTTGACCTGATCCAGTAGGATCTTCTTATGTTGTTATGACCCCACTTGATAAGGATCTCTGTGCTGTGCAAACTGAGAAGCCCCCAGTCCAGTCCCTGGCATGCATCGATCCTTAAGCTGTAATTAAAATACAGCTGGAAAGCCCCAGCACCCGAGAGCTGTGGACAGAGGCAACCACAGGCAGCTGCAGGCACCCACATAAAAGTGTGGATTAGAGGGAGAGGCCTCACCCAGTTCATTGATCTCCTGCACACTGATCACCAAGAGCAGGCAGAGGCAGTAATGTTGACACCCAGTCCTTCATCAATCCTGCTTTCCATGACAATCCCCTACCCTGTTGGGAACAGAGAAGCCCCAATGGAACCTGGCAAGGCAGGACCTGCTATCAGCCAGCTGCAAAGAATGGACTTTCAGTGACAGAATATAGCAGCTTTGGAGGGGGCAAGTTGCAGCTGGGGGAAGATTTTAGTAGGGAAATGGAGCAAGTGAAAGAAGTTAACACCATCCAAGAGGAAGGAGTTAACACTATTAGTGTGATCCAATTTGGGGGCCCTCATGGTGGCTGTTAGTTAAAAGAAAGAAGCATTCCTAGAATACAATCTAGAGATGTAATTAATGTCTCGTCTAGTTGGGCCCTCAGCCCTAAGGCTGGAGGAGAGCACAAAATGAGACATTAAGACATCTGCATTGGTATCTCTGGGTAAAAACAGACGTACAATGGCTTGATTCATCCTAGTGTCTTCTTCAGACAGCATGACTCTTTAAGGATCCTCCCTTATATGCAGCAACCTGAAGCAGGTTATGCCGAGTGGCAAATTTGGGTGGCGTGAATTTTGAGGTGACCCATTCCCACCCCATCCGCTCACTCGTCTTGTGCTACAGACACTGTCAAACTGAAGAGATGCTCTAATTCAATGTTATGGGCTTCACCTTCTTCCCTGACACAGCCTTTACTGTCTATCCCCTCCTCTTTTTTAATTATTTAATTTAGGTTATTTTTGCCCCACCTTACTCATGCTAAAGCAAATGCCAAAGTGGCTTACAAAGTTTTAGTTACTCCCATCCTCACAACAATCCTGTGAGGTAGGTGAGGCTGAGACTGGCCCAAGGTCACCCAAGAAGCTTTATAGCCAAGGAAGGATTTAAATGTGGTTCTTCAAGGTCTCAGCCAAACTCTCTAATCACCAGTTGTACTCAAAATGGGGGTCAGGATCCCTTTGGGGAGTCACCACCTTGGGTCATGAACTTGGATCTACTGTACCATCTTGAAATCTGATACTAGGATTTCCTATGAGTAAGTCTCATTGAACACAATGGGACTCACTTCCAAGTAGACATGGAGGATAGACATCAGTGATCTCACATCCTGCTAAGTTTGACAGGGGGTCCCTAACAGATTTTTGAAATGCCCGAGTACCACTGCACCACACCATACTGGCTCTATAATAAACAAACAAGAAACACGTACGAAAACAAGTAAGGCCTACTGAACACTGTGAGACTTCCTTCTGAGTAGACATGCTTAGGATTGAATGTGCCTATGATATTGATGTTTGTTTAGTAAATTTCTGTAATTTTGTCCATCTCAACAAAAGGATATACCAGTACTTCAAACCCAGATCCAGCCAGGATAATCCAGCCTTTTGTTCAGCCAGGAAGTGCTGATGAGCCCCTGAGTTTGCATTAAGAACTTGTGTCAGTCCCTGGAACCAGAATCTCCCTTGTTTTCCTCTGTTCCAAATGAAATGTAAGCAGTGGTGGGAGTCAAATAAATTAACAAGTTCTATGTCCTATTAGTAATCGGTTCTCAGAACCAGGCGCTCATTAGCAAAGGGTTCTATAGAATCTGTGAGAACCCCCTGAAGCCCACCACTGATTAAGTAGCTGGAGAAGGGAGTTGGCAATCTATTTCTTTTCAAGTAAGCTTCATGCTCAGAGGTGTGCATCGTACCTTTTCGAATGAGAGGTTGGATTTTGAACTTCAGTCTAGGGTTCGTTTCCCATCCTGGTTCTGGCAAATAAACTGATTTTGGCTGAAATATTCATTTATAGATACCATACAGGCTCATTTTCACTTTGCTATCATACATTCCACACATATATAAAGAAGAACAGTAGTTTCAATGTTGTTTCAATTATCTGTTATTAATAATGGATAATTGTTATAATTTTTATGACAATTATCAATTATTATTAATTGATAATAATATAATATTAATTGATAATAATTGTAATTATTATATATAATAATTACATATATATGTAATTATGTATAATTACATTTATAATTATTGTACTTAATGATAATTGTTGAATAATATGCTGTATGGAACAAGAGTGGAAGCCTGTATGGAACAGAGTGGATAACTGAAACATTTTTTAAGTCTGATTTTTTTTTAATTTCAAGCAGAGTTCATCCCCTTAAAAGTTATAGTTGATATCTCTTTTTAAAAATAATCTGATTGAAACAGAAAAGTAAAATCGACATGTTGGTCAACATACCAAATTCTAAAACAGAATCTTGACTATCTATCAAATATTGTATTAAAATATGATTCTCTTTGTAAAAGAAAACTGAGAATGGGCAGAAAATCTGACTTAAGGTTAAATTTTATAGATGACACTATTGGCAATGTATTGCATTTAATACTGTGGACTTACGACTACATCCCCTAGGAAGCAGCAAGTCATCAAAAGAGCCATCATCTAGGACAGTGGTCAGGGAACATGGGTAAATTATCCCAAATGGGGTAAAAATGAAATTCCTGGGGGTAATGGAACAATATAGGGGAAGCAGGGGAAAGCTAGGGAAGGGATAGATGCAGGGTTTGGTGGGGGTAATGTCAGCATATCAAGGGGGTAATGTTGGCATATCTAAATATATTTTGGGGTAAAAGGTAAAAAAGTTCCCTGACCCCTGATCTAGGACATACTGCCCTGAATCACATCAGGATTATCCACTGAGCCCAAGTGGATGACACTGCCTGAGCTCATAGGCTTATTTGTGCTTAACCATCCCATACATCCACATAAGCATGAAGAAGTAGAGAGGTGTAAGAGCCCAAAGTGTAGTGCTCTAAATGCAATTTTGAACATGACTTCAAAATTTTGACATTTTATTGGTTTATTTTTAACAAGCATCCCCTGCTTATCAGATGGGTTCAAGACCAGAGTTGTGATGAAAAGTAGAAATGGTTGAAAAATGGAACCTGGTCTATTTTTAGTTTACAAATGTTGCTTCAGATGCTTTTATTTCTGCAAATGGATTCTCATTATTCCCTTTCTGGAAGGAGACCAGGAGCAAAAGGGACCATGTATGCTCTCTCTTGCACACATACGCATGCCAAAACAGTCTGAGTCATCATGTTATAGGCAAATCAACATGGGGGAAGGGAATGTTACCCTTTGAAACAGCAGAGAGGTTGAAAAAATGGAATATGCTTTGAATAAATAGCATATTTATTTAGGTATAACTGAAAGGTGTTGAAAGAACAGATCACCAGAAAACCAACTGACAGAAATATGAAATATGAATTTCCCATAGGTTTTCACTAGGTGGTGTGGTAACTACGGGTGCATGTAAAGTCTCTTATGTGCTCCCGTAGTTACTCTGGATTAGAGGGTATGTGAGGAACAGAATAAAAGGCCTAGGAAATTTTAGTAACTGTTCAGTGCAGGCTCTGTGAGCAGTCAACTCAGTCTGTTGTGTGGCTCAGTGTGAAGGCTAGAAGCCTGGTGAAGCCCTGGATGTTCCAGAGAAGGCCTGAGCCTTGGTGGAAGAAATTCTCTACCGTGATATAGTTGCATGTATTGCATTGCCAACCATCTGCAAAGCCAAAGTTGTGAAACTACTAGAAATACAGCCTTGGATATGTAATATATTCCACGTAAAAACTACTTTATCTTGTTTAGTTAACTGGACTTCTTGTTCTGCTCCACTGCGCTTGTCGATAGAAGATTCTAAATGGGACTGTCATGTGAAGTACTCGACAGGTTCTCACAGGTTCTATAGAACCCTTTGCTATTGAGTGCCTGGTTCTGAGAACCTGTTACTAATGCAACATAGAACTTGTTGTTAATTTAGGTTATCAGGACATAGAAGCTGTTCTTAATTTATTTGAATCCCACCACTGTCCCACTCTTTCACCTTAGCTTAGCCTTCTCCTCCCCTTCATGTTTCCTCTTCCTCTCTTCCCCGCTTTCTCCAGGACACTGGAGGAGGTGGTGTAGTGGAAGCAAGTGAGAAGACAGAGGTGGGTTCCTCCCTCCAGTCTGCATGAGACAACCATTTCAGTCAGCCTCATTGATGGGCCAGCCATTTATAGAATGCGGAGTCTGAACCCCAAAACTGTACATATCTGGGCTAGGCAGGATAGAGATATTCTGTTGGGACCAGTGGTGGGTCCTGCCTTGCCCAACAACCGGTTCGCCAGAAGTTGGGGCGGGACGGGGCCGGGGAGGGCACGCCACCCACCCCAGCAATCTGTGGATTCGGGTGGGCGGGGCGAGGGGCGGGGCGAGGGGCGGGCCCCAACGTGGGTGCACTGCGCGTGCATCAACACTGGCGCCTGTGCAGTGCCTGCCCCGAAGCTTCAAGACAGGCACTGCACCTGCGTCAACGTTGGCGCTTGCGCAGTAAGCCCCAAAAAATGGCAGCTGGCTCGGTGGGAATTTAAAAAATAAAAAATTCCCCCGAACCAGTTTGCCTCGTTCTCGCCGTGCCCCGCAGCTACCGGATTGCTAGCGACGGGTGAATGGCAACAACCAGTTCAGGCGATCAGGCCCAAACTGGTAAGAGCCTGCCTGTGGTTGGGACCCCACATCTGTGTGATGGACTGTAGGAGTCTCCACTAAAAGGCAAAAGACAGCTTCTCCATTGTTTGTCCTGTATGATGGTGGAGTCTGCTTGTTCTGGATCGGAGTCTTCCAAACCGTGGTTGACACAACATTGAGGAAACCTGGACAACCTGTTGTCAGGACATTGCCACATGGTTTATGTACTTATTCCACTTGGCATTTGAGGAGGGGCAGAATTGTTAGAACCTTTTAAATACAATCCAGTGTAGTCTTTAGTTGCTGTTTTTACATTCTCAGTTGCACCTGTATGATTCTGATCATTTTTAAAGTTTTTATTTAAATGTTTTATTATTGTATTTTATTATAATTTATGTTGTAAACCACACCAGAAACATGGTACAGAAACTTTTTAAGTAGCTAATACATAGCAGATACAGGGAGCCAAAAGCTGGGTAAGATTCTAAAATACCAGGGTCTTATGGAATAGTAGTGGGAGCATGTTCTAAAAGCTAGGATGTCTGATTTTGGATATGCTGATTTGGTAATCTTGGCACTGTGGAGAACATGTGCCTCCCGCGTTGTGTAGAGGAGAAGTAGAGCCATCCTCCGTGCCAGTCCTGTCTGTTAACTCTGGCAAGAGGTGGTTGGGATGCTGCCGTGATTCTTCCCTTGCGGGCCCACCTTGCTTAAGTTTCCTTCCGAGGGAGAACGGAATCTGTCTGCGGCTGGGCGTTCCCAGTGTATCTCCAGTGCCCCTGAGGGAATACCTCTCCTCTGATGGGTGTTCTGAGCAAGGAAGAAATACCAAAAGCCTTACTCATTCTCTTTTGCTCCCACACACACACACACACACACACACACACACCACACACACGCTCACAACAGCCTCCATTTAGCAGCTACAGTGATATCTACCAAGGGAAAACCCCAGAGTGGCAAATTATTTGCTGATCTGTGCTGGAACTTTCCAGAAACAGAAAGGAATTCAGAGTTCAGGAAAACTGGGCCAAGACTTGGGCTTTTCAACCTTGGCAAGCCAACACAATGTCTTAAAAAGGAGAAAATATGACAATGATTAACCGATTCCCTTTACAAATTATGAATTACACACACAGGCACGTGCGCCGCAAGACTATTGGCGTCGACTTGACATTAGCGTCTTGCTTGTAACGTACAAGGTCAGAAGAGAGTATGCGTACATTCCTAGGTGACGTTCACTGGTGCACTATGGAACATTTGAAGTAGATCAAGGGAAAGTTCAGAGTATTAACCTAAGTCTTGTCGTTGTTGCATTTTCCAGGCCTTTAAATAGATTCACCAGATGCATCAGCAGCACCTGTCCGTCTGGGGTGGCTGTTCTGCTGATGCTTAGGGTGGCCATTCTTTGGGAAGGGGAACAACTTGCACAACCTAATGCTAAGCTGTGGCTCTGCCTGAGCCACAGTGACCGCAGCACTGACCAAGAGTCCTGTATGCACATATGCTGTAAAGCAGGTGCAAATATGTCATGCTATGCTGTGCATCTTGGTGGCACCAGCATAGATTATGATTGGGCTGCCAGTTTAATTTCTGTGAGGTCACCTGGATGAGGTGAGAGAATAAAGATAAAGTGCATCTGAGCACATGCAGAGTTCCCTTTCCTTTATCTGCTAAATAGCAGCCTGTTTCCATCCATTTAAATTAAGGAGCAAACATTCCCTGCAGTGAGTGGTGTAGCTACACAAGTACAGGGAGTGCAGTTGCAACAGGCAATAAGCATTAGGGGGACAAGCTTAGTGGCCAAAATCATGAAAAACAGAGTGTTTATGAATAATAATACCCTTGTGTTATATATAGTCAGAAAGGTAATTTAATGCAGAATGCAATGAAACAAACTGTATTGGAATATCTATATTCTATCAAACATTATGGTCAATTAACCAGAAAGTGAAAACACAACTGCCTATGGAGCAAAAAGTGGATTTCTTTAACCAGTGCTTTATTTCTGGCGGGGAAACGGTTTCGGTACTCATCACCGGATATCCCCATATGACTAATTATTAATTAGCTGTGGGGGGGGGGAGTGGAAAAAGGTGCAGGTACTGAGTACCAGTGGTCACCTCCAGAAAAAAGTTCCATCCTTAATTCATAACTGACAAATGAGACTGACAGCTCTGAGGTCAATGAAATGCAATTATGATACAGAATAGAACTAATAAGGTATTAATATGAGTTAACTCCCATTTGCACATATCATGATACCGTTACCTATTCTAGCTGGATTAAGAGGCACTTCTAAGTGGTGTTCCTCTTATATTTAGCAGGAAGAAAATAACCATCCTTCTTTGCCCCAGTACAATCTGTAACCAAAAGGAACACAATTTATATTTACTTAATTAAATATGACTTTAAGAACATAAGAAGGGCCTTCACTGGATCAGGCCATATGTCCATTTTGTGACAGGGAGTTCCACAGACCTACTACACACTGGATAAAGAAATATTTTCTAGTCTGTCCTAACTCTCCCAACATTCAATTTTAGTGGATGTCCCCTAGTTTCGGTGTTATGTGAAAGATTTTGTTGTTGGTGAGTCTACAAAATCTTCTTTGATGCCAGATAGCAGATAAACGCCTTAACTATGACACTCGCTCAGCTGGGAAAAAGTAGCAGAGCAAATGGATGGCAAGCTGCTGAAGAGGAGGAGGCTGCTTTTTCCCCAATTTTATGTTTTTTAAAGTCCTGCTATGATGTCACTTCCAATTATGACATCACTTGTGAGGAAACATTTTGAGCTCTGCATTGAGCTACACAGTCATTAGCTATGCCACTGCCTGCAGCAAGATGTTAGTTAGTTAGTTAGTTAGTTAGTTAGTTAGTTAGTTAGTTAGTTAGTTAGCAAGTGCAGTGAGTTGCCCCTCACAGTTGCACTTTTTCACTTTTAAACATTCTGTAGAAAGGAGAATTTCCACAAGTGCAGCTTCTCCCACTGCTGTAACAGGTTAGATATTTAAGAAATGTAAGGCTGCAATCCTATATGCAATTCTATATCCTTCCCGAGAGTAACTGCACAATCCTAACCATGTCTACTCAAAAGGAAGCCCCATTGTGTTCAATGGGTTTTACTCCCAGGAAAATGTCTTCAGGATTGCAGCCTATGCCCCACTGAACATAATTGGAGTTACTTCTGTGTAGACTTGCATAGAATTATGCTGCAATTTTGTAAATGAAAAGGCAGAAACTACATCTTTGGAGGTGTTTCGATGACACTGGATCTAATTCTGCCAGAATCCTCTGAAGAATGAGGTGAAGGATGAATCCTGTGAAGGATGGGTTGGCATTGTAGGAGATGATCCTCATGATGATTCAGAGAGGACTAGAAAACTCATATGACTAGGCTCTGTTACTGCCACAGTATCTGGGAGAGCTGGTTTAGTAGTTCCCTGTACAATAGGAAAGACTTTGATTAGGCGCAGTCCATCTGTTACTAGATCAGGGGTTTGGAGACCCCTGTTCTAGATCCTAGGAAGGAGAATACGGATCCTTTCCAGTAGATTATGCCATCCAACTAGAATATATAAACCAGGGGGAGATTCTAACACAAACTGGAGACAGGCAAGACTGTTTTTGCCAAGAGGATTTCAGCTACTCATTCAGCTCTTCCCAAGCTGTTTCTTGCAGATCAAAAGCACTTCCAGGAGGCAGACAATTTGCTCATATCTGGAGGATCAAGCAGGCAGTCTGATTCAGTTTTCAATCTCAGATTTTTTGTTTTAATTTATTTAACAGTGTGTTTACTGATTGTCATGCCTAGAAAAACAGCAAAACATTGGAGCGTTTTGTGAGAGAGAACACAAGCAGGGCCATGGAGAGGAGTGTTAATGTGGTCTCCGCAATGCCCTTCCTCGCACTTACATCAAGCAGAGTTTGGTGTGGGTTCCTTGCTGGACAGGTGAGCCCTGTGCAGCTGTTGCAGGGATAAGTGCAGCAGGATTAATGGCTACAGCAGGGGCAGGGTTGCTTTGGGAATGTGCATTATCCTCTGTGGTGGCCCAGGGAGATCATAGGCTCCCAGCCAAACCCCCTTGCTTTGAGCTTGCGAACAGACACCAAGTTCAAAGGGCTGAGGTGTGATTGATGTGCAGCGATAATTCTTTCTTCTCCCCCTCTACACATAAACACACACACACACACACACACACACACACACACACACACACAGAAAGAGAGAAGGCTGACAGTATTACCCAGTCCGAGGTGGCTGTGGACACGGACGCAAAAGGACAGTTTTGAGAGAACAATGAGAAGTGGGGCAGGCAGAACGGAGTATACGAGAGTGGGGAGATCAGTCCTCACCACTATGCAACCCTTGCCAGGAAGGCTCAGTCAGCCCTTTTATAGGGCAGTCAACACACTTGCTTCAGCAGTGGATGAAAGAGATTTCATCTCCCAAGGCCTCCTTCATGCTCACATTTCAGAGGCTTAGGGTGCAATCCTAAACTGGCACAACTCATCGTTTTCTCATTCCTGTGGTGATGTAGGAAAGCAAGCGCATATCTGTGCACTGGCCTAACCCACCCCGGTCCCCCAGGAGAGGTGCAGAAGTGTCTTATGGCACTTGTGAAATCCGCAGGTGAGCACAGACTTATGCCAGGGCTTAGGTTGGCCTAAGTGGAAGTTAGGATTGCAGATTTAGAAACAACAAACAACATGTGGGAAGAACTGATACTTCTGAGGATGCAGGTCCTAGTATGCAGGTCCACTGGGAATCCAGTGGGTCTGGTTCAGTGGTGAGATGAGGGTTGCCTCAGGCACAAAAATGCTTAATGTGGTTCCTGATCAGGAACCGAATTTATTCCTTTGACCAGATCAGAAACGGGCACATGACAGAACACCACTCCATATCAAATACACAACAAAAGCCAAAAGTCTCACTGTGACCAGTATCTTCTTGCAAGGATCTTTCACGTAGTATCAGCTCACCATACTCTGGGGTGACCTCAGTGTATCTGATCTAAAAGGGTCATGAAGGTATGGGCAGTGGTGGGATTCAAATAAATTAACAACAGGTTCTATGTTCTAATAACCTAAATTAACAACAGGTTCTATGTCCCATTAGTAAGGTTCTCAGAACCAGGTGCTCATTAGCAAAGGGTTTTATAGAACCTGTGAAAACCTCCTGAAGCCCACCACTAGGTATGGGCCCCTGCATCAACACACAACCTTTTATGGCAACAAATAAGTTGCAACAAACTAGCAACAAATAAGTTCACATAGCTTCTACTGATCCATAAACAGAGAGCAGAAGGAACCCAAGGAGCAGTATGCCTGAAGGCTTCTGAGTGCCGTCACAGAGGTTCAAGCAAATGCTGCACCACATGTTTTATGAAATTTCTATTATAGAGAACATGAAATATTTGAAACATTACTAGCCTATGGCTGCTGCAAAGGCAGGTGCTCTTT
Organism: Cryptoblepharus egeriae; assembly: GCA_030015325.1. Taxonomy (NCBI): domain Eukaryota; kingdom Metazoa; phylum Chordata; class Lepidosauria; order Squamata; family Scincidae; genus Cryptoblepharus; species Cryptoblepharus egeriae. The sequence continues at coordinate 59,308,277 of JAREYC010000001.1, read as the reverse complement.
CTTGGCAATATGGCATTGAGTCCCAGAAGGTGAAAGCAATTTACAGGTCCAACCTTATTATACATGGATGATTTTTTTAAACCTGGATTTGACTCAACACGAATGGCCACTGCAATCTCATTTTTAAAAACTGCTTTTCTACTGTTGTATAGAGGCAGTCATGCAAGCAACCATTCCATTCTTCAGTCCCAGTATCAAAGCCCTGCAGATATTGAGGCACCACTTACTCTATTTGGCATAACTGAGAAGCAAGAAACCTGGAAGAGGGTCTTTAAATCTATTTTTCCAATTTTTAAAAACCCACCAATCTTTTTATCCACAGAAGGTTTTGAAACAGAACCCTAATGGATAATGAGGGACATGTGTTCATTGTTAATGTTGATATATTTTTTTTTCCTTCTTGACAGAGGCTCTGTCTCATCCTTTCATGGCAGGCAGAAATTCAATAGTGACAGCTTTCCTCAGCATATAGATGCAGTGGAGTAAGTTTCACCTGTGGAAAGACACCTTCTGAAACACACACAGCCTCAGTAAGGAGGGCTGGATATCCTAGGTTACTGCTCAAGAAATCCCCTTTCAACAGGCATTTTTGCTATTTCTTGCAGGCTTTTATTATCATTGCAGTGCTGGGGTGAGAGGCAGGGGTTTTCCCTCCCATCTTTCCAGAGGTTGCAGAAAAAACTCATCCTGCAGACTGAAAGGCCTCCTGGGTGATGGCACCTCCCCATAACTTTTGGCAAACTGCAAATCCCAAAGGAACTGACAGCTCCAGATGACACTGATGACACCAAGATACCACCCACCACCCACCTGCAGCACCCTGGAGCCTTATGAAACACGGTTGCGGAGAGCTCCTCCCTGGCGAGGCCTGTGCACCGTGCCCTCGCTTTCCTTCCCGTCTGGTGTTCCTTTTGCATAGCCTCCAGGCCAAAATTATAGGCAGGGTGGGGTTTTATCAGACAGCACAAGATACCAATAGGATGATTCATCACCACCCAGCCCATGCAGGGCACAGCGGGCAACTAGCACTGCTTTAGATGCACCTACTTGCTTCTTTCACCACAACATGCAAGGCCCAAATTCCAAGTGTACACTGTTCATGTTTTGAGACTCCAGGCTTCCCATGTATGGGACTCCTGATGAGTTTTATCCTTGATCAGTAGGCAGGAGTGGGGGGGGGGGGGAACCAGTCTCAAGTCATACCTGCCTTGGAAATCGGTAATTGCAGAACATTCCAGGCTCTCTTTCCTGCCTCATTTATGCATGAGATTCTCTCATACACATGAGAATCTCACATCTTCCATTGCATATGTGGAATTGCTTCCCTCAGGCTTTTCCTAGAAGATTCCTAGGATTCTTTCTAATGCCACCCTTGTACCCCATTCCAAATAAAGCAGATCGGGGACCAGATTATATAGATCTCACTGTGGCCTTGATTTAATGAATATTCTAAACATCTTCTGGCTGCAATAGCAATCTCAGAATTTTTAAGAAACGTCACAACAAATTCTCCACCCACATCAGCCCAGCATCCATAAATGTTGGAATTCCACATTGTGAAGCCTGAACACAAGGCCTTGTGTATAGAACATCCAGAGCATAGTCTCCCATCTCTTGTGATAGAGCTTGATTCTGTTGAGCTGTCAATGGATGCTTGTGTATCTTTCTCTCCAGAGAAAGACTCTTTCCCATTGCCTGTGCTGCAGCACCAACATGCCCACATATGTTGGATTGCTGTACGAAACAAAGGAGATGTCCCACATTTCAGTCAACATCTCACAACTCCAGCATTACAACCTCAGACACATGCCAGCATCTCTGATTCTCTTTTATTCTCACAATATCAAAATAACTTACCAACCATAGTAAACTGCCCTGTGTGTCTATGGCACCTTTTTGTGACACTACAGACAGAGAACTTCCACTCTCACATCTTTCAATCCCTTCTTAGAAAACAGCTTTAAACAAACTCTGCATTTTAACTGACTATTTTTGTTTTTCCCTCTCAATGACAAATATTGGTCCTGAGAGGTCCCAAGCCCCAAGAGGTCCTGAGTTCATCAAACATGGGAATGGGGCAGTATTAACCCGAGATTAGGAAGAAAATGCAAGTATTTTGGTCTGTAGAATTGTCTGTCATCTGAACAACCTCAGAGTGAGATCTGAAGATCATGATATTTTACTGAAGGCAGGCGGTGGTAGCTTCTTTCTGCTGGTGGAACCTAAACACATGGCTTATGGGCCTTAGAATGACGACTGTGAAGATGGTTAGTGATCAGAAGCAACTAGAGCTAATGTTGGAGGCTCCAGGTGGCCCACTGACTCTATGTTTCTGATGAATTTGCATTTCTGCGATGTTAAGTTCACGCATGATGTAGGGAACAACTGAACCCCTTTGAGTCTAATGCTCATGCACATGTCAGAAAGGAGAGGCTGTTCCAACAAGACATGAAGCACTAGTGTGCCTGGTTGTCCAAACCATGCCTCCTATGGTGCTCCATCCTGCAGTGCTGCCAAGTCATAAGGGCAGAGTCACTGGCATGATCTGCAAAGCCACAGTCACTTGCAGACACTGACCCACTCGGTGAGCCGGCACTCCTCACAAGCAACAAAGCAGCACCAGTGGAACTTGCAGTTGCAGCGCTCACTCCGTGTCTGTCGCAAGATATTGTGTCCCCGCCCACAGCATAAGCTCTCACAGTTGTCCATGCCTGGACTGGTCTTGTTGCATAGGCGCCCCTGTGTGCCCATGGAGTCCAGGGCAGGTTCCCTCTCACAAAAGTCAGGAGATTTCTCAAAGTATACCAGGTCACCGATGCCAGCCCGACGCCGTTGGCGAACATGACCGAACTCCGTCTGCCCTGTGTTCCTGTTGTGTGGTCGGATAAGCATGGCTCCAAAGAAGCGCTCCTTAAGCAGTGAGCCCACAAGCCGGAATTCGGGTGTCACCTGCCAACATGTTTTCAGCTGGCAGCTCCCTGAGGTGCCATGGCACTTGCATTTCCTCCGCATGTTTTCCATCACCACCTGCCAGAGACACAATCAGACACCAATTAGCATCATCGCCTTGTGTCACCTTGTGAAGAGACATTGCAGGCAATAGTGTAACTCATTTACTGGGTTTGCAACTTGCTTCCAGAGAACATTTTGGTTTAGCCATCCTCTGACAGCTATAATGTTGCTAGTGCAAGCTGCTCTACATGCAGGTTGACCCAGCTGAGCCAACTGGTTCTGCAACACAGAGGTGTTCTCTTCAGTGACCAGCTTACATGGCTGGGTATAAGACAGCCATGCAGGAAGTTTCATTGTATTGATTCCCTCTCACTCAGGGATGTTTCAATAGCTGGTCCTGTTGGATAGGGTTGCCATAATTCCCTTCCACAAAACGGGGACAGGACCCTTTGTCAAACTTACCAATATGTGAACACAATCCCCGAAAACCAGGACAGTCCCAGTTTTCCAGGACATATGGCAATCCTATATTGGGAGAAGCAAGAGATTTAACCTAGGATCTCCTATATGCAAAGCATCTCTTGTACCACTTCAGACCCTTTCTCAGCTGTTAAGCAGCAGAATCTGACTCTAAATACTAAACTTAAACTCAGTGCTTAGCATCTGTTACTAGACAACCAGATAACCAAATTATCTGTCAGCACCCTCATTTTGTGAGATGTGAGAGGAAGATGTGAGAGGAAGCATCTTAGATGTGAGAGGAAGCATCTTCTGGTCACATTTGGGAGGCTTTCTGAAGGCCACAGATGGCCTCCCTGTGCATGATCAGAAGGAGCTTCTGGTCACAACTTGGAAGTTAGATGGAGTTCACAACCTGCAGTGAGTCAAATCTGCTGCACCAGAACAGCATGTAAAAGTGTATGGGCAAAGGAAGATAATGTAACGATGTTAATGTACACTTGGATTTCAAAAAGTTAATCTTCCCCACCTGTAATGAGAAGGGCCTTCATGCACATGGCTTATGTGAGTTGCATTTGCCCTTCCCAAGGTTCAACACAAATAGATTCAAACTGTTGCTATGCTGTTCACAATGAAGGAAGGGGCGTGTGGTGGAAAGAGTTTGTGCAGTGCTGTGTTGGCCAGCGCAGCTGTTGAACATAGGTACATGCAGCAACGTGTGGACAGGGATTATATAGCTGCAAGCAGCTTTGGTTATTGTTTGCAGAGTAAGCATGAAGAACAAAAGTATTGTTCCAAAACCATGAGTCAGCAACTTCGATTTAGCTGAAAAAATTAACAGTGGTGTCACTAGGGTTTGTGTCACCTGGTGCAGGAGGCCATGATGGTCCTCTTCCTGTGCAATGGAGTGGGGGGCAACAAACCAGGTACTATTGCCCAACCTTTGGTGGTTTTTTGGCAAAACCTTTTAATCAAATAAATATTTCAGTGCAGTTTGTTTCATTGCATTATGCTGTAAATTATGCATCAAATTACTTGTTGTTTAAGTCATTCAGTCATGTCCAACTCTTCATGAACCCATGGACTGCAGTATGCCAGGCCCCTCTATCCTCCACCGGCTTCCGAAGTCAATCCAAATTCCTATTCATTTCCACAGTGACGCTATCTAAACACCTCATCCTTGGTCATCCCCTTCTCCTTTTGCTTTCAGTTTTTCCCAGCATTTCTCTTCAGTTTTTCTCTTTTCTAAGGAGTCTTCCCTTCTCATGATGTGTCCAAAATATTTGAGCTTCTTTGGTATTATTCCCACAAGTTATGGTTTTTGTGATTTTTTTTATCTGTAGTGGCATCATCCCTTTGTGCATGTTCCGTGGTGTGGGCTGCACCCCCTACACTCCCCTAATGGTGCCAATGAATATTAACATCTTGGGATTTTTATTTTCTTAAACTGGCTTTTGAACATTTTCACTCCTCTCCTCACACATCCTTCTGTTTTGAATCTATTGCAATCAGGTTTGCTCCAAGATTTCTTCAGCAACAAAAACAAAGAGAACTATGAAAGTTGACTATGTTCAAGCTTTCTATAGGAAAGACTTTAAAAAAACAATAATGCTGCAATATAGCATACTGCTGCAAAATCCTAAATGAAAAGGTCTATTTTGTGCTTTTGAGTTCAGTACTTATTTAGCACCTGTATCTGCAAAGAGCATTTTGTTTCCTTTTTGATTTGGGATTCAAATTTTTGGTTATTTAAGAAGAAACATAGCTGACCAACTCTTGATTTTGATGTTCACAAATTTTGTCTGCATTTCACCTGATCTGAAGAATGTGTCCTGTGTCTCAATCCAATATTATTATTGCTGTTATTTATACAGACCCAGGGTGAATATATACCTTTTTCCAGGAATTTTTTTTAGATTTTAGCCTGGTTATTCTTGTGTTTAAAACAAACAACTTCAGTGTCCTCCTTTTTCTTCAAAGCAGGCAGCATATAGCCTTCTTGTAATTAATTGTTGCTGCAATTCCTGGGATTAGGACCCAATCCTGGGTCCTTAGGACGCTTTCCTGGGATTAGGACCCAATGAATACAACAGGACTTACTTCTGAGTAGACATGCTTTGGATTGCACTGTATATGAAAGAAATTAGGTATATGTTATAGTTTTATATCTAATAAGTTATAGGGTTTAAATTAAACATGTGAAAGCAATCTATATTGTTTTTATTTTTTATTTTGTCATGTCCCACATTTTTTTGGGTGTCCTCCATTTTGGGGGGCTTTGTCTTTTATTGGTTATGGCATATGGTCACCCCATACAGATCCGGCCTTCAAGCTTAAAGTCTAAAGCAGTATTTCTCAGTCAGTGGTATGGGTACCACCAGTAATATTTGTGGTTGTATCTGGTGGTACTTATGAGACTAAAAAAGATGCAAAACATTAAGACTGATCAGAAAAAAAATCACCAGATATCTGGTCATATTGTTGGCACGTTAAATCTTTCCCATCTCATTGGTGATTATGTGTGGAATAAGCATCAGACTATGGTGGCTGATTTGCTGTCTTGTTCATCAGCATAGGTGGTTCCATTTGAAATGACATCGTATGTGTTTCCTTAAAAAGTCTGTGTATTGAGAGGAGCAGACAAAAGTTTGCATGGGGAAAAGGGTAGGAAATTTTTTTTATGTATCAGCCCAAGCCAATATGCAAGGGTTCATCAACCATAAAGATCAACCAGGGAGTGAAAGGTGTGATCCCTTGCATTGTGTGTTTTCAAATAAGTGAAATAAGTCTCTACTAGCATGTTATAGGTTACACTACTTTCCTGGCCCAGAATTTGTAGCTCAAATGGCATGTTAATAGAGTCCTTGAGGGTTTCCTGAGTAGATGTTCTCCAATATTTTTTGCAAGAAAAAGCTGACATGAAGATCAAGAGGAGAGGAAGGAGTTCTTCAACTCATATGAACCATTAACACTTGGCATGCCTAGTGCTTTACACACACACCACCAAAGTACCTTCAATGGCAGGGCAAGCAGTTCACTTTATTTAACATCACTCCCCTAGACCAGCCTTTCCATTAATAACTGGAGGCAGCATGCTTTTTTCTACCACCTGTACTGAGGCCCTGGAGTAGCAATGGAACAAAAGGAACATCCTATACTGCCCACCTAACAGGTAGGTTTATTCCCCCCAAGGTAGAGGCAACTGCCTCCAGCCTGGGAAACCTCATAATTCCTCATTGTTCTTCTCTGCATGTCAATGCCATGATGGTGCTTGACATCACACTGTTGTTTTGTTTTGTCACACTGTGTCACTGCATAATTCTCATGGCTCCTGTTTTGTTTATCTGCTGCTGTGGCTAATTCAGATTCATCCTATTACATGCCTATGGAACAACTGCACATAGCTTTTAGTTGCTGGTAACAACCATACAACTTACATGTGGCTGTCCAAGCTTGCCTGACACTATTGCGTTGATGATGGGATAGGGCGACAAAGGGATCTTTAAATATTTTCTGTACAGGATACATGTGCTTTTAGTAGCCTTGTAAAGTGCTGAACCAAGAACTCAGACAACTCCTATACATATTGTAAGGGTATGAGATCTTCATCTTATACCCAGCAACTTGGGGACTCCGTGCTTTTGAAAACAGATGAAACAAATCCACAAAGGAGAAGTCTTTTCAGTAAAAATTAACTATTACAACTAAACCATGGATCCTTATGTTCAGTTTCTCTGGCAGAGGAATCCTGATGGTAAAATATTAGAAAAAAGATCAGGGGATTTTCATTTCTATAATCATTATAAAAATAATGATAACGAAATAATGATCATTTCTACAATCATTATAGAAATAATGATTTCTATATCATTATATATAAATATATATATTATGAATGCAGTTGTATCTGGTGGTAGTTGTGGGACTAGAGAAAGAAGGGGGAGAGAGTGCACACACACGGGACCTTATGATGGGGTCACTAGATACAAATACCTGCGTAGGGGAGTAAGTTATCAAAGAAAAGAGTACACAATGGTGTGCTTGGGGGTGGACAGTGGAATGGGGGGTGGCAGATCTTTAGTCTGATCCAATGAGACACATATGTTGTCAATGATGTTGCGCTTGCCCTGTCAGCTGCACATTCCCCCAATGCCTTCTTCACACCAGTTGCCAGAGATGCATGCCTGACCTGACCTAACAGCAGCATAAACTTTAGCAGAATAATGGCAAAGAGGCCAGGCACTGGCTACTGGCTTGCAGAGCTAGCCGGCTGATGCCACCTTTTGACCCAGTGTTGGCCCAGCTGTTCCCACAGATTCTGGCAAGATCAGTCACACGCACCCCACACACACACTGCAAGCAAGCCTCATCCCCTACAGTGCAGGAACACTGTAATAAAGGAAATTAGTACCAAATTACAGAGCAGTAATAGGCTGGAGCCATTATCCCCATTGCAACCCACCTAGTGGTTTTCAAATCATTTCCTGTGTGCTCTAAGGGAGATGCCTGATGGAGAAGGGGTGTTGGAAGAAAGAGGCACCATCCTGCCAAAAGCAGAGCATCCCAGACTTGAGCACCCCTAAAAATAGGCAGAGGTTGGAGTAATTCCCTTTCAGAGAAATCCTCTAAAGATTCCTTTCCAAGGTCCAACTACTGGTATATGACAGGGATGGCACACTGAACATAAACTGTTATGGTGTGGAGGGAAAACCAAGGTCATACAAAGCAACCAAGCAAGATGTCCTCTCTCTCACCCCCTCTCCCTCCTTTCAGTCCATTACACTGTGCTTTAAAATATAATTGTTCAAAGGGCACTAATCTTGGAGAACAGCTGTGCAGTACAATCATATGCATGTTTACATGGAAGAAGAAAATCCCACAGAGTTCATTGAAACTTATGTACAGTCAGTGTATATTTAGAGTCGCAGCTGTAGTGAATAAAAAAAGATGAGAGTGGTGTTTTCCTGCAAAGGAATCTACCACAATTCTGTCAGGAATGCACAATTTTTGTGAAGGTGTGCTACACCCACAATGTGTGAAAAGGTATCATGGCAGAATGAGGGTCTCCTTAAGTTAAGCTGTATACCCAGCTTTGTTTCTTCACCCCTAAATCCGATGCTTTAGACGGGGTGGTCTGCACTGCACCATCACTTGACTTTCCCACAACATTCTGTGGTGGAATTTCCACCATACCCAATTTCACTGACCATCTCCAGAGGCACACTATTGTCCATGAATCCCCCAAGCTTTCATGTACCCCCCAAGTGCATGCACACACCCAAATGCACACACCTGGTGACTCGGAGAGAGAACAAGGATAGCTACCTCCTTCAATGAGCCTAGTGTTAGCGTTCCTCATGACTGCAGGAGTGTTGCTGCCTGCACCAATGTAAGCATTTATCCCTAATCAGGTAGGGACTGCAGTGGTTCAGTGGTTAAAGGTGCTGTGCCTGTTGGTTTGAAGATTGGCAGGTCAGCGGTTTGAGAGCCAGGTGCTGCATGATGGAATTAGCTCCCATCCCTAGTCCCAACTCCTGCCAACCTAGCACTTTGAAAGCATGCAAATACCACTAAATAGGTACCACTTTGGAGGGAAAAGCGTCCTGGCAACAGGCCCGTACAACAAGCCATCCAGGTTTCACAATGTCACGTTAAGCAGACCCCAACAGGAGCAGGAACAACACTAAGATGATGAGATAGGGTTCCCTAACTGGGACTGCAACCTTGGTTGAAGCCTACCCCTGACATGGTCTAGGTCTGGAGCCTCCCATTTTATTTGACAAAGAATTAAACAAGCATGCAGCTGCACAGCACGTGCTTAAAGGAAACTCTAGTTTGGCCTGAACAGTTTGGTTTGGTAATCTTAAGTGCTGCAGGCTGTGTGTAAAGCTCTCTCACTTTCTACTCCACAAAGGTAAAGTAAGTGCTACTTTTGTAACTACGGTTCAATGAATGTGCATTACAGAACAACACTATGCATTGAACCAACTTTCCAGTACCAATCCAGAAGTGGCAACAGGGTGTTAACTGCATCCTACAGTGGGGAAGGCAGTCCTGGAGGTCTCATCATAGTAAAGGAACATTTGTTCACTTTCTTCAATGCTACACTACGACAGCATTGGTGCTGGAAAGTTGGGTCGGATTGGGCCCCAAATACATGCTTTCTCTCACACACACACATACACATACACACAGACATCCAACCCATGACACTTATGTTTCATCCCAGTGCAAACCACAGCCTGGCACCATTTTGAAGGAAGGATCTATATGGCTTTTCAAAAAACTGTGGCAGAGGATTCTGGAGGCCATCCCCAACATCTATCAGGATCAAATTTGTTCATTATTTGTTGACTTCTCAAAAATGCCAGTGGATTATCTTTCATAAACTTTTATGGAGGCAGGGCATACTTTTTTCTTCCTTTTATAAACAGGAGAATGTATTATCCTCCTGAGCATCTTGTTCAATAATTTCTAATAATTAGCATAGCTCTGCCTCACTAAATTTCAAAAGCACCGCTTCTTGAATAACTCTCAATGGATTACATAGAACAATAGTTCCTCTTAACAGCCATTGTATAGATACAGAGCAGTGTGAAAATGGTCTGACCTTGATGGATTAGGAAGACAGTTAAGGGCCGCTTTCTTCTTGTCAAGGAACATGAAGGTCAAGCTTAGGGCAGGCTAGTCTACATGAGGAAGGCTTAACCTGTATTAGTAGTTATTAACCTGGATTAGATACCTACATCAACACTGAAAGGACCTTTAGAGTGCTGATTTTACCATTTCCTCTTTTATAAATGAAGAGAGAGTACTTGGATAGCTACTGTAAATGTGAATCATTAATGGATGTGGGAAGAGAAAGGAATTTAAGCCCTCCTGTAAGTCCTGATCAATACTAAATTTATTTACCTCTTTTAGCACCTAGAAAACAGTAACTGGAATCTGAGTCCAGCACCCAGGGCTAGTAGCTAAGTATTTTCCTTTAAGTCATTCAGGCACCCAGAATGCTTTATTGTTGCCTTTGCTCACCGGAGGCTCTTTGTTGTGCAGCTAATGGGTGGTTCTGGGTCCCCTTTCATCTTCGCGTCCCTCTGATCCTGCAAAGGTAAGTGCCGCCATTATGGCCCCATAAAGTACAACCCCTGCAAACACAGCTGAGAGGGCTGTTCAGTCAAAGGGTTGGACTTTTGCCTTGAGGCTCACTGCAGCCTCAAGACTGCAACAAGCTGCCTGCTCCCCTCTCAGAGTTCACTAGGGAGAACAGTGGGCCACCACCACTTACTGTGTTATGAGAACGGCAGAAACCATCTATAACATTCAATTTGAAACTATTGCAAAACTCTTTCGAAGATCCAGGGAAAGAACATAGGCTGCTGGGATGCAACTTACAACATAATTGACTTGGGCCTAGTTCTTGCCTAATGTTGTTGAGAAGATGACGCAACACTTGACTACTGACTGCAAGCGGTGTGTATATGAACATATTACATATTGTACCAAGTGTGAGAAAAATCTTTGAATACAGCAGTGCTGTCATGAAGCTTTCTAGCATATAGCACAATGGACAAAAACCAAGCAAGACGAAGACAAGATCATCAGAACGTACAATGCAGACCTGGAATTTCATATTCCACTTTCCACATTCACGTTCCTCTTCAAGCTCTGAAATACTTGAGCCTATGCTAACCAATCCAAGGCTGCCAAAGTCTAAAATAATTATATCAACAATCATCTCTATTTGAATGGAGCAGTTTTTGAACTTGCTGCAGCTATAGTTTTCAAATTGCTCTGTCACTACTGCCTGTCAAGAGTGATTGACATCACTCTTCCGTCAATCACTGCCAGATACGGGCCTCTCTTGCATCATTGTCTTCTCTGTCTTACATAGTCACAGTCTCCCTCAGGGCAAGAATCCAATCACTTCTATCTTAATAACACCTGACACAGTGCAGTTATTAAAGTAGCCTCATCTTTGGCAGGTCCATCGACTGCTAAGTTAGCTTCAAACAGCTCAGTTTATAACTATTGTTTGATAGACCTTGCTGAGCTATTTCTAAGTAGGATCCTATGCACCTTAAACTGAAAACGCAATCCTGGAGCATTGTTGGGCTGGCGCAAAAGTGGCATTAAAGTTCTATTATTGACAAGGAGGTTAGGCCAGCAAGCAGATGTTCACTGGCCTACCTGCACCACCCTGGAAACAGAGCGTGGGGTGAGCTGTGTTAGATATGCACATCTTTTAAACAGGTTTTGTTTTAGAAACCACATTGAAAGACAAAAGAGAAAGTGAACGTTTTGGAGTGAAATGTTCATGTCAACTGTTTTACTGCCCCCCTAATACAGTGACATCTTTGAGAAACTTGGATGAACATGCAGTGTTCATTGTTCACATGTTACCAGAACTGGGTACATCAGAGACATGCGCTCATCTGCAACCAGGGCTGATTGAGCAATTTGTGCTTGTTGCACTTTTACTAAAAACATTCATAGGCTTTCTTCCTTCTTATCCATCAGTGGTTATTACAAAACCACTCTCTAGTTTCAAGTGATAAATTAATCATTGCAACTCTAACTAGGTTTTCCTGTAGAGCTATTAATTGTGAAGGAGTAAAGAGGCTTGAGCCAAGTGCAGACTCTGGGCAGCCTCTCCAAATGTCCAATATTTTAGCAGACTAACATGTCAGTAGAATAATACGCCTGGATGAACCAGAACCACTGTACTCGTTCTTTCCCCAGGCCTCACTGAGCTTCAAAAATAATTTTATTGCAGAGACTAAGGCTACAATTCTAAAGACACTTTCCTGGGAGTAAGACCCATTGAACACAATGAGGCTTACTTTTGAGTAGATATGGTTAGGATTGTGCTCTAATTCTGCTTCTCAGATCACATAACAAAAAGTACTGCATGGATAACAGAAAAAGAATATACAATAAAAGGTACTGTATAGGCATCAGTGTTTGGATCTCACCAGAAAAACCTTGCATGTCTACAATCTAGAATATGAGGGTTTTTCAAATTTTTAACTTCAGAGCTATTGAACCTTCAGTAATTGTGGAAAAGAGGAAATTGCAGCAGGTGCAGCTTCTCATCTCACAGATAACAAGTTGTACCTGCTGATATTCCCTATTCGACACACTTGTTGAAGGTCCAGAAGCCCTAAAGTTGAAAGTTTGGACGTCCCAGAATTCTAGACCATACCTGCAGTGCTTTGACGCATGATGCACAACATTGTGCAATCTTAAGATATGTGACACTGGATCTATGAAGGTCAATTGTGAGTTATTTTTTAAACAAAACATTTGAATTTCTGCATTTGTAAGAATAAAGTTTTGAGAGAAATTTAATTGTCTCTGATTATGGTAACACTGGTTGTGATTATACAGGCCCTATTTCTCAATGCTGTTACTACCCAGATTATGCAATGTCAAGAAGAGACTACTGTATGAGTTGCACAGGTCATATGTCTTCATAGAGGGACTTTACCATTCCAAAGCCCTTATTCTGCCCCATGCAGCCCTTTCAACTCACCTGCCGACCAACACGGTTGTTGTGCAGCCTCATGCGGGAGTGGATATCTCGGTAGGTCTCCCGGGAATCTAGAAAGTCCTTGGAAAATTGCTCTCCATAGTCCACGTCAGGGCTGCAGCCCCCCCACTCCCAGGAGTCCTGCAAGCCTGGGGCCTCAGCTGGCATGTGTTCCATATGCACTCCGTGCATCATTCCCTTGCCTCGGTTCATGGCCTCCAGCTGGAGACGATTCAGCTTGAAGCGAAAGGCCTCCTCATCCCCTCGGCGCTTCTTGTCACAGCCACAGCCTTGCAGCTTGCCCAGGGAGCATGCATTGGAGACAGCATGCACCACTCCTGCAGCTGCAATGGCATAGGCGAAAGCACTTTCCCGGAAACCTGCAAGAGAGAAGATAGGAATCATGTCACTCAGTCACCACTGAAAATCTCCCCACCATCACTGACACAATATGGAAGACTTTCTTGCACTTCTGCGGCACGCTATTTGTGACAGGGTACCCTGCAGTTGTCAAATCAAATAAAAAAACCTTTATTAGGAATAAAGTGCAGTTATCAAGAAGCAGAGAGCATTGTATAAAACAAGTAAGTTTTGACTAACTAGTAAACCACAACAAAAGATGGCAGCATGCAGCAAAATACCTGTTTTTCTAATGCACATAGCTCTTTGTGCACTCATAGACCTCTGCTTTAATGCAAAAACCTATGACATTCAAAGTTTGTGAATGGTTTTCTTAAATAAGTTTGCAGACGAGCCACTTGGGACCACAAAAAGCTATCACCAAAATATCTATGTTAGAAGGACAGATAGGGTTTGGATTTGCTAAGTGAACAGTTCCCTAGATCAGAGTGCACCGCTTCTTATAACTGTAGAAGGCTTTGTTTTAGTGATTTATGTCACTGACTAAGAAAGCCCTCGTGTATTTCACATTCGTTTGTGTGTGCACCCAACAACCAAGCATATAAGATCTATGGGGAGAAGCAGTGCATCTGAATATAGAATCATAGATTTGGAAGGGACCCAGTGGATCATCTAGTCCAACCCCCTGCCTGTAGCAGGAGATCCTCATCCTGTGGGGGACCTAGGTCTCGAACCCTGGCCTGCTGGTTAACAGGCAGACTGTCTTAACCACCTGCGTCAAAGCCTTGGTGTAAGGGAACACATATTCCTATACCTTAAGAAGGCCCTAAGCCTCGACCACAGGATGCAGCACATACCCCACTGGCATAACTGCACCAGCACTGGAAAACTGGATGGGATTGCACCCCCAGGAACTTCAGTTCTAATATAACACTGCCAGTTTGATCTCAGTCTGCTTACAGAAGCCAGTCTTCAGGAACAATTCAGACATAGTGATACTTGCTCACAGCAGAAGGATTTCAGAAAGTGACCTTTGAGATCCCTTTAGGCCCTGCAGTTACGAGCAATCTGAAAGGGGAACTGAGAGCGGGAAGGGAACTCTTTGGCACTTTCAAGACTCACCCACTGCAAAGCTCACCAGTTTCTAATTAGAGTACGTTTCTGTTTGAGGCTTTGTTTATACTGTGCGAGATACACTGGAGTCAGGCGAGCTCTGACAACAGAAGAGGCTGCAGTCACCGTAGCCCTACATTGTTACAGAGGGGAATTTCCAGAACATACTTTATCAATGATGGAAGACAAACCCTCCTCAGACTTCTGCTGCCAAGAAGAGTGTCACATTACAAGTTTAAGACAAACCATGACAAACATTGTGTATATGTTTCTGATTCAGAAGTATTCCTCAGATAGATAAGATTAGAAGAGTGTTTTTGCATGAAGTTCCTGTGGTTTTCTTTTATAACATTAGATCTATAGTAGACAACAAAAAGGAAGGCTATCTGATTTGGTAAGCCTGACAGACTTTAGGACTGACCCTGCTTTGGTCTAGCAAAGAACCAATAGAAGATTTATAAATTGAACCAGTAAGTTCAATTTTCCATACACTTAAATTAGTCCACATACATAAGTGAACAATAGCTATCCCATCTCTCTATCTTCTAGAAAATCTTATTAAAATGCCTATTTTCTTTTTTAAAACAGAAAAGCTATAATGATACAATAGATAGCTAACACAATACAATTAATGCAGTTTTGTTGAAATATAAAAATGAAGAAAGAAGCCCAATCCTGACTTGTGCTGGAATAGAAAGGTCAGCTGTATAATATCCAGGGCAGGTTATATGGCTGGAATCCAGAGTGCGGGGACATTTATCCCCTTACTTCAAGTATTGCCCCTGCCATCCCAACTGAGTTACTCAGATCTGTGCTAGTTATACAGGTTTGTGCCAGTTATACAACGTCCAGAGGGATGGGCAAAGTAAGTCAGGGATGTGTACATGAAGTAGGCTCCGTGGACTCAAAGGAAGATTGGTAATAAATACTGTATTAATAAATGTGTAAATCGCAGCAGTTTGTTGCAATACTCCTCTCTGTACATGCTTCAAAAGCAAAAGTGAGATACCAACAATATTACAATTTCAAGAAACTCTCCCTTAAAGTAACTGTGATCATATTGTCCCATATCAGGGTGACCATATGACCAGAAAAACCCGGATTTGTCCAGATTTTTAGCCTTCTGTCCGGGTGTCCTACATTTTGGCTTCATTGTCCTATATTTTGGCTTCATTTTGAAACTTCGCAATAGTGCACAGTACCCCATTGTGCCATTTGTCGTTGGATTCGTATTGAAGAGCAGAATCTAATGCAAAAATCAGTTTTGAGACATCTCCTTTCTACCAAAAGTTATGGTTAAAAAACCGAAAAACAAAAACAAAAAAATACACTTTTTGGCAATTTTTTTAAGCGGGTAGAAATTTTGGCCTGGGATTAGGAATTTTGGCAATGGAGTTCAGGAATTTTGGCCCTGGGGTTCAGGAATAATCTGGTCATCCTGTCCCAAATCCAAATCCATTCATCTCTAACTACTGATTTTCCTGACTGCAAATGGGATTCATAACTCCCTGAAATACATTCCTCCAGTTACTTTTTTGTGAAGTGAGACCATTTCCAGGATCAGAGCAGAGGTGGAAGAAAAGCTTCTCGGAAAACAGGTTAAGACAGGGCAAATGGGAGATATTTCAGCACCTCTCATTCAGGTCATTTAAATCACATTTTCACCTTACAAACAAAATGTTGTAATACACCTGACACATCTTACACCTTACAGTAAAGTATTGGTATCCATCAGTCTTGAAAGACTATGGTATCGTGCTCGATGCTGGATGCAAAGCAAAAGGCCTGGATAGATTGATGATAGGCTGTTACCCAAGCAGCAAATCCCTCCTCTCCACACCACTAAAATAATCCAATGGAACGGCAGAGCCGATACGATTGGTTCCAGCTGTGTCTCAGAGCTGGGCTAAGGACAGGAGCTCACCCTGTCTTGTGGGGACTGGGGTCTCGAACCCTGGCCTACTGGTTAACAGGCACAGTGTCTTAAATACTTGCGCCACCCACCGCCTGTTACCTTACGGTACCACAATCCAAATAAAGTTGGTTCGATTTGTCCAGGACCCTCCCATAAAAGTGATGCCATCAACCTGGAAGTGACGTCATGGCCTAAAGTGACATTAAACAAATGACATCACTGTGATGCCTGAGCTCCTCCATGTCTACTCAGAAGTAAGTCCCACTGTGTTCAGTAAGGTTTACTCCTTGAAAATATGGATTGCAGCCTGAGTAGCCCATTCCAAGATGGCAGCACCCAGTGTCAGATTCCAAGATGGCAGCACCCAGATTTTCGTGACCACTTGAAATGACATTTCAACACCCCATTGGGTCCCAATCCCACTTTTAGAACCACTGTTCTAGAATATAGAAGCAGTGAGTAAGGAATATGTTACAAGCTACTGTAGTCCTGAAGCTATTATATGAATATACATTTAACATCTAGTCTCCAATTCAGGTACAGGTATTCTCATGGTGGTTCACTTGATCAACTGTTTTTTCACAGCGGGAGAAAGAGTGAAGGTTTCCTTCAGGGGGTGGGAATCAAATAAATTAACAACAGGTTCTATGTCCCATTAGTAACTGGTTCTCAGAACCAGGCACTCATTAGCAAAGGGTTCTATAGAACCTGAAGCCCTAAAGGGGCTGTGGATTGTGCAAGTGGTTAAGATAGTGTGCCTATTAACCAGCAGGCCAGGGTTCGAGACTCAGGTCAGTCCCCACAAGACAGGGTGAGCTCCTGTCCTTAGCCCAGCTCTGTGACGCAAGCTGGATCCAATCGTATTGGCTCTGCATTTCCATTGGACTAATTCAGTGGTGTGGGGAGGGGGGATTTGCTGCTTGATTAACAGCCTATCCATATCAATCTAACCCAGGCCTTCGTGCTTCGCATGCAGCACCAAGCATGATACCATAGTCTCTCAAGACTGATGGATGCCTGCTTTTTTATAGAACCTGTGAGAACCCCCTGAAGCCCCCTGGTTTCCTTCACCTGGGAAGACAGATGATGGGAAAGAAGGCATTAGTAGGTTAGTAGGTTGACAATTGTTTTCTGTTTGAGATAATTTGTTTTGTTTGGAGGAATATTTCAGACGTGTGAATCCCACCTGCATCCTAATAATGGTGCCTCACATAAAGAGCTTAATTCGTTCCGGAGGCATGCTCTTTAAGTGAAATGCTCTTTAAGTGAAGCAGATTTTTCCATAGGAAATAATGGAAACTCAGACAATTGGTTCCACAACCCCCAAAATATTCATATAAAAATACTAACTGAATGTAAAAATAATGACAAAACACTGGAATTGAATTCAAAACATGCATTCAATGTGCATGATCCTATGAAGTCTACTTCGGCTGCAATCCTAAAGATATTTTCCTGGGAGTAAGCCCCATTTAACATGGGCAGACATGGTTAAGAGGCTGCAATCAAAGACACCTTCCTGGGAGTAAGCCCCTTTTAACACAATGGGGCTTACTTCTGAGTAGACATAGTTAGGAGACTGCAACCAAAGCCACTTTCCTCGGAGACTTACCTGGACTGCTGCTGGAGGTTCAAGGTGGTCGGTGGGGGCACTTGGGGGCAGTTAGGGGCAGCTGCCTTTGGCACCTCCGGACAACTGCCAAGTTGGGGGCAGTTAGAGGCAGCAGCACTGGATGGCAGCCCTTATAAAGAGCCTCCGTGTCGAGCATCAGGGCTGCGTAGCACACGTGCCCATAGTGCGTTTGCTTGTTAAGTGAAGCGGAAATTGTTATGTGAAGCAAGATTTCTTGGAAATTTTTGCTTGTTATGTGAAACGCTTGTTAAATGAGGCACTTGTTAAGCGAGGCACCATTGTATTCTACAGCCCTGATACAGGGTACCACTTCAAGGAGAACAAGGATAAAAAAGGGCACATTGTACCTGCATCTGTCTGTACAGTTGAGTCTACTGAACTGCCAAGTTTTGAAATTAGGGACATTGTGTTCTAGTCAAACAGAGTAAGAGACAACCCTCTGTATCAGTGTATACAGTGTTTTCAATCTTTTTCATCTCACGGCACACTAACAAGGCACTGAAATTGTCAAGGCACACCATCAATTGTTTTGCCATTGACAAGGCACACGAGACTGTTCAAATCCCCCAATTTTCCTATTAATTAATATTAATCCCCAAATTCCCATGACACACCTGTGTGCAACGGCACACCTGTGTGCAACAGCACACTGGTTGAAAATCACTGCTCTATATGCTAGCCTGGCAGCAATACAATTCATCACAGAAAAAGCTGGGTGAAAATAAATACATATTTAGCTGCCAGGTATCTCTCAATCTCAGAGGCCCAAGAAATGATGCCATTGTTACACTAATTCAACAGGTATGTCATCCTAATTCAACAGGTATGTCATCCTATCACAAAAAGAAGCTGAGGAGAGCAAGTTATGGAAGGATAGTAGGTGTTCAAGCAAACAAGTTATTCAGACTAGAAGCTACTAGAGACAGTATTCTACAGAAGATGATCAAAGGGGACATTATTAGAACAAAAGAAAACTCTACCAAAACCACAAGGGAATATCAAAGGAAGTTCAGGAGGAGGTTCTGCATTGTCTCAGGGAAGGTGAGATGAATATAACTTATGTTGAAACTTTGGAAAACTTAACTGAAGGGTGTTGATCTTTATTAGCTTCTTGGGAAATATTTATTGAGAGGTATTCTATTTGTGTGTGTGTGCATGCACGTGCGCGTGTAAAAAAAAGTTGCACATTTTGCGCCAGTATCTTTTGATCTATTGATATAGCATCTATTATATTCTACTGCAACTCAGGGACAAACTAGACAACATCAGATCTTCTGTAGTAGTGTGTTCCATTTGAGGCATGGGGTCAGAATCTGATTAGGATTGCCCAAAGAAGAGTTTAACCTTTCCCATACTAACCCTACAATCCAGAGTAACTACGGGAGGACGTAAGAGACATTATGTGCATCCATAGTTACTGCACCACATAGTGAAAACCTATGGGAAACTCATATTGCAATCCAGAGCAAATTGTTCTTACACTGGAGCAAGGACTCCCCATAGTTACTCTGGACTGTGCCCAATATCTCTCTCCCTCTCTACCCAAAGCTGCTGTTTGCTCTACAAGGGAAAACTTGCTCTACAAGGAAAGTGGACAGTTAGATTGGGAAATATTACAGATCTGCTGGTTTCTCAACTCTAGTCCACAGCTCCTCATCCTGGCAAAGGAGTCCTTCATTTTTCTCCTTCCACAAATTAATTGCTATTTTTTGCAGCTACTGGTAATACAACTCAATGACTCTTTGTTTACCATCTTCCAGAAAGATAAGCCCATTCTGATATAGTCTCAAAGATAATTTAATACACAGACTGCTTCCTTCCTGGTGTCATTCTGAGAACCATAAGACTGATCAAGAGAACTCTGGGAAAATATTACATCCAAACAACAACACTAAATACAAAGAACATGTATAATAGTATTCTTGGTATATGCTCAATTTTTATGGAAGCAGAATTCTTGTCCCCGGAGGTTAATTCCTAGAAGTGACAAGACACAGCATCTTCTGACATAGGTCCAAGTATTTTTATCTGAACTGGCATTTGGTGGCCAGGTTTGTTTTGATACACTTCATAGCCCTACCAGTTTTGAAGACATGTCTTCATGTACTCTGAGCTTTTAGAGAAGGCAGAACATTAAATGTCTAATTATGACTATTATTATGCTGATTAACAGGCTGATCCTGCTACACTCCTAGAAAGAATGACCCAACTACTTCAGTGAGCATGAGATTGACACAAAACAGGATCAAAACTGTGCACTCCATCAACAAACCAAACAGCAAAACTATAGTATAGAAACAAAAAAATCAACAATGTGGCAAGCACTTCCATAGCACTTGACAACTTTGACATAACCATCCATCTTGAACACGAACATCCCACAGCAGCAACCACTGTATGTACCCAACCATCATTTCAGGGAAATGTACCCATCAGGGAAATGTACCCAACCATGGGTACGAATACCCTGACTCCCCATAGTCAGAGGTGACCTGAAAGCAAACTTGTCATGGAAAGTCAGAAATGCCAGTTGCAACCACAACAGCCTAACCCAATGTGGCTAGTAAATAGTACCCCCCAAATGACAAGCCTTTTAGGAGAAGCAACCAAGTCTCACTGCAATAATTATATACACAATCTGGCATGTTGTGTTTGTGTGTAAAGAAAGTAAGCATTTTGCAAGGGTGTTCAGAGGCAAAAGACAGATAGACAAGGAACAATGCACAGCAGCAAACACCTTACAGATAATGCCATCACTTTGCTGCTAGCTCACTAGGAAGCAGCACTGCAGTAGAAAAACAGCAGATTTAGATTTGAATCTCCCATCCCTGGGAAATGTAAATGTGGCTTCCACAAGCCAAAACTGTCTTGAGCAACACCCAGAGATCCCCAGCATGTAATCTAATGCTGAAAGAGCCCCATGTGGAGCTGTAACTCAGTAGTACAGCATAAGTGAAGCACATAGGTTTCTTATATGGTAGGAGAAAAGCCTGGGAAAATTCAAATCTGCTTGCAAGAGAACCAGAGTGGCTGGTATATGGACCAGTAGCTTCGTTTCTGCAACTTTACGATGCATTCATGCCCTAGGATGTGTTGCACTTTGCATGGTTTCCTTCATCCCACCCATCCATGTGCCTCTCCCATGTTAATTTGGTTGATTGCCAGTGTCTGCTGGCTATTTCCCCAGCACACCTTGTTATTAATCACCCCCTCCACTGCATGGCAGGGATAGTGCTTGGCTGATTATAGCAACAGCAATAGCCAGGAGAGAGAATCAGAAGGACATTAAGCTGTTAGTGCGCCACCCCATCTCACATTCAGGTTCAGAGTTAAGACCAAGAAAAAAATCTAGACACCTCTTGTGTAGTACTGCAAACCAAGAGAATAGAGACCAAGGTGAAAAATAGTTACTGTTTTTTGGGTACTGATGAAGGTCTGACAGCATCACAGAAATATGGCTTATAGTGCAATCCTAAGCATTTCTACTCAAAAGTCCCATTAAATTCAACAGTTCTTACTCGCAGGAAAGTGTGGTTAGCATTGCAGCCTTAGTCAACCTTTTGGTTCATACAAGGCTATTATAACTCTGAAAGAGAAAAAACAGTACAACAACAGGTGCAGCTAACTCCTTTACCAAATCACCATGCCCCTATCATCTTCTTGTCTGTCATATATTTTTAGTATTCCCTCTCTAAGGCAGGTGCCACAAAACCCTGGCCTTTGGGCTGTATCCAGAGTTTTGGAGAATCCTCCTTCTCCATGAGCTGCTCTTTCTGTTCTGGTGCACCATGACTCTTTGCACCAGGTTGGGATGATATGATTCTATGGGCAGTTACATCTGCCAAGAAATCAGGGAACAATGATTTGGGGCATTACAATACAAATGCGTCTGCCCAGAGCATTGTGTTGTTACAATCTGGGATGAAGAACAGCCACAACACACTCAAACAGTAAATATCAGTCATAAGCTGAAATCCTAAAGACACTTTCCTGGGAGCAAGACCCACTGAACTCAATGGGGCTTACTTTTGACATGGTTAGGATTGTGCTCATACAGAGAAAGGCACTCCCAGTGTGTGGCAATCTCCTGTGTGGAGACCACTGCTCTAACTGGTCCATGCCACTGTACTGATGCCTTCCATAGCTGCACAGAAGCATCTCTGTTTGCTCACTGATGACATAGAATCATAGAATCCTAGAGCTGGAAGGGACCTAGTAGGTCATCTAGTCCAACCCCCTGCCTGTAGCAGGAAATCCTCCTAGAGCATCCTACATCATTGCTGGACTTATAAGAAAGCCAAACTCTGAGTTGCATGGAGCTCAGCTTCAAACTGCACAATTGCACAGCTCAGATGGAACATTGTACACTTCTGAGAGATACTGGAGTCTGGAGAGAAAAAGCTTGTGGCAGCCCCCCATAAAGATAAACTATTTCCCATGGACAATGCTCCATCTTTGCTTGTGATCTGAGTGATTGTGGTGAGAAGGGAGATTTCTCTGCTGTAATATGTGCTGAATAACTCCCTGTAAAAAAAAAGACACAACATTAGTAACTTTTTTTCAGACTACCATCCCTCCAAGTGATACACATAGATCCTCTTTTACTTTTGGCCTTCCTGCAACTTTATGGAGTAGTTGAGATTGAGAGATCATTACTGGCCCAAGGTCACCCAGGAAGCTTCATGGCTAACATGGATTTGAACCTGGATCTTCTAGGACTTTATCCAGTTCCAGAACCACTGTACCATCCTGTGGTACAGTGGCTCTCATAAAAAATGAGTAGCTGTGCAATGGGTTAGCTAGCTATATTAATGAGTGGAGTGTTCAGTGTCCGCCACCCACAGCCTTCTTTAATGCTTGGTGGGAACTTAGAGCAAAAGGTTGGTGACCAAGATGATTCCTTTGCACACAACGTATGCTTTGCCCTGAATCTCCTGAAGAAGAGACAACTCTTTGAGGGAGTCTAGGTTGTGTATCCAATATTGCAAAAGGAGACAGTGAGTGAGTGGCCATGGGTGTCTAAGAAGTCTAGCCTTGTAGGGATACTCAGTGGGGAAGGAGAGAGGTCACCCCTCTCTGGAGAGCCTTCCCCTTGCTAACCTACCTACAGTGCTTTATCTTTGCAGCCTCAGTTGCAGTTGCAGCATTGAGGTTCATGATGAATGTTTGTTCCTGGATTCTTGCAGCAGACAGCCTGGAAAACCTTCTTAGAACAAAAGAATTCAACTTCCTTCATTATTAGCAGCTTTGACTCCTTGGTTACACCACATTTCTTATATCCAGATTATTTAAAAAAATTTATATACCACCTTTTATTCTAAGGGATTCTCAAAAGATCTTAGAACATATTACATAATTCAGTATAAAGTCGTGTAGCACCCACAGAGAGATGCTGCATGGAAATAATATGAAAGCCTTTCCCCAGCTCTTTAGTGATCCTGCCTCTGCTGTCTTACGCATCTATATCCTAGGGATCTAAGTAAAGTCCGGGACAAACAGCTCAAGAAGCATTCTTATCTGGGTGCCCAAAATCGTCTAGACTTAGGGCAAAATCCAGAGTAAGTACGGGGATCCTTGCTCCGGTGTAAGAACAACTTACTCTGGATTCCAATATGAATTTCCTGTAGGTTTTCACTAGGTGGTTCAGTAACTACGGGTGCACGTAAAGTCTGTTATATGCTCTCGTAGTTACTCTGGATTTCGGGGTTTGTGCACAATCCTAACCATGTCTACTCAAAAGTAAGCCCTACTGTGTTCAATGGGTCTTACTACCAGGAAAGTGTCTTCAGGATTGCAGCCTTAGAGAGAAAATGACGTAGCCAAAAGCAACACATCTTGGTATGTGAGCTCTCTTTCCTTTCTGGAACTTATATTGTATACCCTTGAAGGTGTGCTTGACTGACTCCCAAGTCATAATTCTGTCCTGTAATGTGGAAGGGGAGTGCATCATCAGTGATGGACATCTTGGCTTCACTTTAGTGGGGATGATTCATTTATACCACCTGTACTTGCTGGAATCATTAGTACTGATCCTTAAATGAGCGCAAGCTTTTGTCCATGTTCCATTCTTGCACAAATCATACCAATGAGGCCAACTTTTGCAGTCATCAATGACAGCACAACACAATATGAATCTAATATGAAGCTGCAATATCATATTCTAAGAATGAAGTGGGATTTAGCTGCAAGCCTTTCTCTATTCAGAAAGCATTATCTCCAATCAAACTGTAAATGTAAAGATTTCTTATAGGATACAGGCCACGGCATCCCAACTGCCACCATTCCATTTCTCTCCAGATCCTTACTGTACAAGTAGATTGACCAAACAGCGATATGGACTGGATCAGCCTGTTGGGAGATGGCGGGCAGTAGAGGGCTCTCTGAGTCTTGTTTTAAGAGGAAAAAGGCCAGGGAAGTTCTCCAAATCCCTTGTTGACTTAGCAGGCCTCCATCAGTCTTGAAAGACTATGGTATCATGCTTGGCGCTGTATTCGCTGCATGCGAAGCATAAAAGCCTGGGTTAGATTGTTATGGAGGATAGGCTTGTTACCCAAGCAGTAAATCCCCCCTCTCCACGCCACTGAATTAGTCCAATGGAAATGCAGAGCCAATACGATTGGATCCAGCTGGCGTCGCAGAGCTGGGCTAAGGACAGGAGCTCACCCTGACATGTGGGGCCGACCCAGGTCTCGAACCCTGGCCTGCTGGTTAACAGGCACAGTGACTTAACCACTTTCGCCACCCACAGGGAAACAAAAGCACCAATTTTTCTATGTCAAATGCTGAAGAATATGATACCGCTGGAGGGTCCAACAGAAATACCGACTGAAGAAAATAGAGCTACATTAGCAGAAATCTTGCACACACCCCAAAACCCCCAACCCAACATGTGATTATACAACAACAACATTTTAAATATGCAAGTAAGAATGTGCTTTTGTATTCTTCAGGAAACAATTGTTAAGACCAATTTTTTTGAGGTCTCTCCTTTATGACCCTCCGTATCTCAAATATAGCCAAGGTGTGTCTTAGCAGAGTGATGTCCAAACTATGTGACATTTAGCAATGCCCAAAAGATGGGACAAGTTCCTTCCTGGGGCAAAGGGAAAGCCTAATTTGCCCCACATGTTGTTGCCTACTGCTTCCCCTTCCCAACTTCTCTGAAGGCGATGCAGCCAGCTAGTTGCTACATGTCTCCCATTCCCTCTCCTCTGCCCCTCCTCCCTCTTTCCCTAATTAAACTACAGGTGAACCCGCCAGGGACTGGCAACAAGCCAGACTTTCAGCTCTTTGCTGCAGATCGTAACTTGCCTCCCTCTGTCTTCCAAAGCATCCCCTGAGACCTCTCTTGCTCTAGCTGCAGGGGGCTGCACTGTGGAGAGATGAGAACCGTCTCCTATTTGCAGGTCTCCCCAGAGGACATTAACCACGCATTCCTAATTTTTACTTCACACTACCATGCAATCTTGTGTTGTTTTTCAGCAATTCCAAGATACAGATCAGCACAGTCCCATTTTACAGAAGAGGAACTGAGGCCAACTTATGGTAGCTCACTACATAAGGAATCAAAGGCTGAGAAGAGGCTGGAACCTCCTAGCTCTACAAAATGACAAATGTTCCCATTTTCTAAGAAGCCGTTACATTCTACAGTGGTCTTCCTAATAAATTGCCCCTCCCCAAATAGCCTGCAGACGTTTGTGGCATACCAATGTGCCAGAATGGCTGATGGAGTATCCTGTGCTCTGCAAACTACTGCTGGCACCTCCTTGGGAGAAGGCAAGTGGAGTAGTTCTGAAATGGAACTTCAGTACAGTGGTGCCTTGTAAGACGAACATAATTTGTTCCAGAAGCATGTTTGTCTTACAAAGTGTTCTGCATACAAAGTGAATTTTCCCGTAGGAAATAATGGAAACTCAGACGATTGGTTCCACAATCCAAAAATATTCATATAAAAATATTAACTGTAGGTAAAAATTATGAAAAACACTATAATCAAATTCAAAACACTGTAATATACATAAAAAATTCATGTAATATTTATTTTAAAACACTCTACTATATGATACAATAAAAAAGAAAAGAAAAACCTTCATGACCAAGGATGACTAGTTTTCACTAAAAGAGTCACTGGTGTCTTTTGGAGGAACTTTAACAAGGAACCTATCTAATGAAACTTGGTCAAGAGTTTGTCTCCTTTTGAGGATTTCACAGAAATGTGACATTGTCATTAAACAGATTCATCACTCGCAACTGCTACAGCCTTATTTGGAAGGTGCTTTTCTACAAAATTTTGCACATTTCCATGTTTACAAATGTCCTTAATCTCATTTGATGTGAGGGATTCCTCCATGTTATTCTCCTCCTCCTCTGCAGATAAGATCTCTTCTATAACCTCTTGCTGTTGCTTACAGTGCAGATCCATCAATTCATTTACAACAAAATTTCCTTGTAAAACTGTTTGCCAAACTCCACCTAAACTGTTTGTCTTACAAAGCACTGTCTGTCTTACAAGGCAGAATTCCTTAGAAATTTTAGTTTGTCTTACAAAGCGTTCTTCTTACAAGTTATTTGTCTTACAAGGTGCAGTGGTACTTGACTCTATGGCCACTCTGAGGCTGGAGCAGCATCAAGTATGTCCATTTAGTACTGGAAAGCATAACAGATATTTAGGATCTAGTGTAAAGGGCTAGGAGGGCTCTGGTGGCTCTAGGAATATACTAAGGCTCAGTTCAAGTTCTTTCAAAACACGCCTTTGGTAATTCTGGCTGCAATACTAATCTCCAGTTAGTCCGGCACAAATCCCGGCACAAGATCTGGGCTTGACCTGGGGTTGTTGCAAAAGTGCTCAAGGAACCTCAGGAGGTTAGGCCAGGGCACAGACATGCTCCAGCCTTCCCACACCACCGAGGGAAGGGAGACCACAGGAACTAGCACAGTGCCAGTCAGCACCAAGCTAGCTCTGGTACTAAACCAGAATTGGAGCTTGCAAATATGCTTTCTGGCACATTTGCCACACTTACCCTCTGCCAGCAGTAAGCCCATAGGATTGGGCTCCATGCTATTAGAAAAAGTGAGCATTTCAAAGGAAGAATTTATCACTGGAACAAACAATCCTGGCTCAGGAAAGGAGGAAATTAAAAAGTTGCATCATCTACTTCCTCAACCCTTAAATGATATTTAATGTACATTAAACACACAGTTGAGAAATTGCAAGTTAAGTGGGGAAAGAGAAGTAGACTGGAAAGCTTCAGCTGATCTTCTCAACCTCTGTACCTACTTTTTTGAGAATACATTTTTTCACTAAGCCCCTGTCACTCTCCTTTACGTTAAGAAACCTCATTATCAAGTTACAGAACGTGTTACCAAAAGGCGTGTGTTGAAAGAGCTAGAGCATTAGTATGGCCCTAGAGCTGCCAGAGCTCTGGCATGTTGTACTTAATAAGCATAAAAACTCTAGTTGCAAAACAAAAAAGTGACAAAAACCAACCCTTCCACAGCATCCGAGGCATAATGCACTTGCTTCCAGCATGATTTTCTATAGGAGATTGTTTGGGAAAAATCCATCTGGGTACAAACATATTTTCTTGGGACTAATATTACACACATTTTTGATTTACATGTGTCCCCTGCTCAATTGACAGGTTAGAAACCTGTCACACCCCCTCCCCCCCCCCCAAACAAATTGAATCACCATGTTATAGGCAAATCAACAGGGGAAGGCCAATTTTCACCTTTTCACCAGCAGAGAGAGGTTGACTGAGTGGAGTCATTGAATAATAGGGTATAAATAAAATGTGTTGAGAGTCCATCCATTTGCATCCTTCAGTCTCGAAAGACTATGGTATCATGCTCTGAGTGTCCTCTCCAGAGCACAATGGCCTGGGTAGATTAATATGGAGGATAAACTGTTACACAAGCAGCAAATCCCCCCTCTCCACATCACTGAAATAGTCCAACAGAACAGCAGAGCCGAAACTATTGGTTCCAGCTGCGTCGCTGGAACAGTCCAGAACATGATTGTACACAGTCACAAACTGCTTCTGGGACTCCAGCTCCAAATTTTGCCTCAAGGTTGACTCCTGAAGCCTTTCCCATAGATGGAGGTAGAGGCAGAGGAGGTACTCCACAAGGCAGTGGAGGTCTGAGATGAGAGTTTTCCTTCTCCAGACAACCTATGTTCAGTGGGATTTTGGACAGGTTTAATCTGGCTCCTCAACAAAGGACTGTCTGGCACAGGAGTCCCTGCCAGTAGCTATATTACTGACAGCATAGCCCTTTGTATCACCGGAGCACACAGTCCCACCACCACGAAAACATAGTATCCATTGGTGGGTGTTGAAAGAGTAGAATCATCCAAAAAGTGAGGAATTGAAGAATATGCAACAATACATTTCCTCTTTATTCTAATGCTACACAATTGCTTCACCACTACCCTCTCTGGGTAGGGTTGCCATAATTTTCTTCCACAAAATCAGGACAGGACCTTCTGTTCCATTTGCCAGTATGTGAACACAATCCCAAATTTGGACTGTCCCTGTTTTTCAGGACATGCAGCATCCCTATCTGTGGGTCTTCTGTTGAATTTGATCAGGGGTGTCCAAAACCCAGCCCAGGGACCAGAAGCGGCCTGTGGCACGGTTCAATGCGGCCTGTGGCAAGACCCCTCCATCTAGTCACAGACAAGTTTTGTAATGTATCCAAGTACTCTCTTATATTTAAATTTATGACTTACTCCAATTTATTCCAGTGTAAATCATTTTTCTGCCCCCAACCACAGTGTCAGAGAGATGATATAGCCCTCCTGTCAAAATGTTTAGACATCCCTGAATTAGATCTTCTGCACAGAACTTTGGTGTCCAACCAACTCATGCAGCCTGCCCAGGTTAGCTAGGATCAAAGGAGAAGGTTTTAGCCCTAAGAAACTGTTTTCACCTAAAAAGCGTGATCCACAAATTATTTAAAGTGAGAATCATGCACGGCTGAACTGATGGCAGCGGAAGTGGGAAATGGCATAAAAGATTCAAAGGATCTGTCACTTTAGATTAGTAAGAACCATCCTTGTAAAAACAATAAATTCCCCAGTGAGACAAAGCAAGATGCAGTTCATTCCCTCCTCCCCAGAAACAGCAATAATGCAAGTGACAAGGGACTTGTGAAAGCCCTTGTCATTCTTTCTGCACATGCACACCTCTGGCAAGTGTGTATGTGTGTGCTATGCTATGGAAGATAGGCTATCTTCTGGCTGTTTGTTTTTCTAATACTTGTAAAGAGGTACTGCCACTCTTGTTCCATTATTCAAGGGTACAAATGTACAGCAGAAGGCTTCACAGCTCGGAAGAATCACAGTCCCTACAAGAATGGCCACTCCATTGTTTAAGAGGGCTGTGGTGCAGGATGATGTTGGAGAAGCAGAATGTTGGCTGCATTGTAATAGCAGAGTGGCTCACAAGCATGACATGTTGTAAGCCTGAGTTGGTGTAATGATCAATACCATTCTCAAGTGAAACCTGGGCACTGATCGAGGCAAGGTTGTTCTGAGAGAGCTATCAAAACCTTCATGATCCCCAAGATGACATGTGAGGAAGCTGTGACAGTTAAACCAGACTTACTGGTAGATCCAATATAGACTATCAGGAAGCCCAAACCCATCCACCCCAATGCCCAGAGTACCCTGCCCATGCCATGCTTTCCATAGGCTGCTGCAATCTCCACCCCTTCCCCGAGAAAAAATGCAAACATGCTTTACGGCACATTCACAACACACACAACAATGTATGCACTTACATACTGCCAGCAGAGAGGAGAAGTAATTTCTATATATTGTACTTGTAAATTTACCCTAATGGGGCAAAGAGACATTTTTAAAAATTGCCTAACATTACAGAGTCAGAAGATACAATCATAGATCTCCATAATTCTATCAAGTTCATTGTGCAGAAATGTGTTGGAAACTGGAAACCATGCACCCAGTGTCTTGAGAGTTGATGACTCAAACTGTACCGTAAATATATCTTTTTCCGAATATTGACAGCGTGCCACAACAAGAGGTTTGGTACAATGACAGTAATCCTTTTCTTCCCATGTGCATGCACAGCAAAGAGGTCATCACAGCCTTTTGGGAGAAGGCTTCTGAAGACAGTAACTGAAGAGTAACGTTTTGAGTTAAGAACATACGGTAAGACTTGCTGGCCCAGGCCAAAGGGCCAACTAGTCCAACATCTTGTTTTTCACAGTAGCCAGCAAAAATGGCCAGTGCAGTGTCCTTGGAGAACACTCTGAGAACACAACCAACACTCGGGGCCATACCCTTTTCCAGATGTTGCTCCTTGCCACCTGTACTAAAGGCAGATTGCCTCTGAAGCTGGAGGATGACACATGGTCCACACCATCATGTAAGACATTAGGCCTCATAAACTGAAATCCATGGCATCATGAAGGAATCCTCCAGTGCCACATTTTGGAATCACCAGAAAAGATCAGAGTCATAGCAAAACTGTGCGCTCATGTCTCACAAATACCATAGTCATTTGTACTGAAAAGGCACTGGGAGGTCCTGCAGTTCCAACAGAAAAGAATGCTCTATCCAGTTCCTAGTAAATGTTAATAGCAAGGTGACCAAGGCTGTTTTATTCCTAAACTCCAGCCAAAAGCCAGGCTGAACAGGTGCACGTAACTTCTGGAGTTGAGTCACCATTGCCCACTTGAGCACCCTGCTACAAACAGGAGGTTCAAGATTTTATTTACTTTCAATGGCCTATAAGAAAGAAATTAAGAAGAAAAATTGCTTGCAGTAGGTTCAGTAATACCAAAAATGAATGCAAAAGTATTGAGAGGACAGCCGTGTTGAAGAAAAACATGCAAGAGGGCTCAGACACCTTTTAAGTTTTGTCATTCAAAGAGACACCCCATCTCTTTTAATTTTAGGTTTTGTAAAAACTGGAGCATATCCTGTGGCAGTAAGTTCCACTAGTTAATGAATCCCTTTGTATGGAAATTGTCGAATTCAATTAGTTGTGAAAGATTACCTTAGGGTTTTCAGACTGATAACCATCTTATTTCCTTGTCTGTGTATAACTATCTTCTGCTAAGCAACCTTCACCAATGAAACTCTTTGATTGCTTTTAGCAAGGAAAGAGCCTATGGTATGAAATGCCAGAGAATCCAAGAGATAAGCTATAGCACTCTACACCTTTAAACTCTTGTGATCTGCCTCCTCCATGTCGGACTACTTGCCAGTTGAATATAGATAGAATCACTGCTCCTTAAGACTGGTGCAAGTACAGTCTCATGTGCTAGTTTCCAGTGTTTTACTAAGCATTACTATAAGTGGTGATTTTTGTGAGAAGTCCTGGACTAGGAAAGACTTGACATAACCCATATTTCTTATGTATTTGAGGAGAAGATTATAGATGGTCAACTGCCAGCAGGCCCACACAGTGGCATCCAGATATTTAGCAGCCCGGTACTCTGCAGACCAGAACTTCTTCAATGACCAGAAGGACTCTTGTGCAACTGAAACATTCCTTCCATTTGTGAAGGAAGCTTCCAACGATAGATCACCATTCTATGAAAGCTCTAAATGCTACTCAATCTAGCGAGGACTAGCATCTCCTTTCTATAATAAAGTGCCTGCTGAGCCTCCCCACTAACTCCCACCCTCAAAACAACATTCTCCCTCTCCTTATCAGTCTAGGGGCTCAATCCTATGCAACGTTCCAGCTCTGGTGTAGGAACAATGCAGCCCAGACAAAACACATGTTCCCTTGCCTTAAGAAGGTCCCAGTGACTGTCCCTCCACCACAGGATGCACAGCACACTCCATAGGCACACCTTACTATAAATTAGATAGGATCAAACTCTAGGGCAGAGACACTGGATTCTAATCTACCCCAGACACCTTTATTTCCTTCGAAAACCACAGCAGTGATGCAGAGCTAGGATTTCTTATTCATCCCAGCATGGTGCTACTAAACAAGTTGGTTCTAAAAAAAGAAATACATGATGCCACTTTCTGTCATAATAGAAATAAAATAAAATAAATTTTTAAAAAACATTGCTGCTCCATCATTACTGATCATTCCATCACTATTCCAGAACAATACACACAGGAAAGGGGGAATAATTCTAGCCAATTTCTCTGAGTGAAGAAGAGTTTTGGAGGATTGAAAAGCTCAGTGTTCCTTTAAGTGAGCTTTACAAATCTCTGAAAATCTTCAAAACCAAACTTGGCAAATTTTGCCAGCATCTCTAATCTCGTATTGGCTTGCCTCAAAGCTATAAGAAATGGGATCATATTAATCAGCAAATTGTCATTACTTTAAAAAATTTTTTAGCAAGATTAGCACACGATGAAATACTCTTGTTTGCTTCCTCCGAGACTTCATGGAGCCCACAGTAAAAAGGGAAGAGGGCCTCTTACCTCTGCTGAAGATGATGCTTTCATAGGGGATCTTGTTCTTAGTCTCCAAGCTGGAGCAGTTCCAACGCTGATCACGAAACTGGTGTTGGCACTCATGGATAGCAATCTGGATGCCTTGAATGGCTGATGCCGTCACATCAGGATTCCGCACGCAAACCTCCAGCTGTCGCCGGGTCAGACCAGGCAATGTCAAGCAAACTGTATTGGCATTGAGCACAGGTTCCAGTGGCAGCTTCAAGCCGAGGATCTCATTGGAGAAAGAGCTGAAAAGGAGATAGGTAATCAGCAAAGCCACTGACATGCCCCCAAAGCTAATTCCAATGCCCCCAAAGGAAATTCTAAACCAAAAGAAAGAAGAGAGAAAAGTCAACAGACTTTCAGAAAAACACCAAAATCTAGGTGATGGACAAGGTGACGTCCATCACAAGGACAAGATAATGGACATTGCCGCAATGGCTACTTGTCTAGCCAGATCTGAAACCTGAAATAGCAAAAAGAAATGTTTTCAGCAACAAAAATTCTGCCATTTCCCTTGATAACTGCTTCCATTTGTTCATAGAATTGGAATATTTTTTTCTAGACTGTGGTGATGATACAGATATATGCTTGACCGTATTTCATGAGCTAAAAATGATGCCATATTGATGATAATGATAAAGTTTTCATACTCTTAACATTTTTTTAGGTAAAGGAATAAGAAAACACCACACAGATCTTCTTTTCTATTTATTTTCCCTAAACATTTTCCCTTTCTGTTGCCTAAGGTTATTTTTATCTTGTGTATCTAGAAGCAATGCTCAAGAACCAGACATGTTCCAACACTCTAGAAACAGTAACCATTTAAGGAACAAAGTTCAGAAGTTTCCCTCCCAAATTAAAAGAAAACAGGATGCATAGACTTTATATCCGTTCCAGGTAGTCCTGGTTGGTCTATATCTAGATCTCTTTAGTTACTATAATTTTCATTCACAGTTTATTGTCTTCTATAATAAGCATCACACCATTATGACTTCCTTCATTAGTTCATCTCCAGAAATGAGTGTGTCTGACACAATCACCACTGGAAAGGGCCTTACACCTTACTGATCCTTTAGCTTACCCTGTCCCATTCTTTGGACCATTTGTGAGTTCCTTAAATTTTCAAAGAAAAAGTTGCTTGTATCAGAGTTTGGTTATTTCCAAAACATCCATTAAATCCACCTGCATATAAAAGAACTCAGTTCCTTCCTTTTTTTCCTTGTGGTCATACATCTTTGTTCCTCATTATAACAAACATGTTCTTATTTAAAACCATTGATATATTCTTTCATCTTTTTATCTAGAAAGGTATTCTCAGTGCTTTGAACATACCCCGTTGGGTCACACTGCTCTCCTCTAGATACATAGTTCTTAGGATGGGCCAATCCTAAACAGTGTTTTTCAGCTATTGTTTGATTGACAAGAAAGCTGCTGTCATGTCTTATCCCATATAGTACCTCTTGTAATATATGCCAAAATGTGGCAAGAGCGAGCCTTGCCCAAAAATCTACATCTACACACTGATCACTCATGCTGTCTGTAGCCTCGGACGGCAGGCAATTTCTAAAGATTCAAAAGGCAGGTCCTTTTCGAAGGCTGAAAGGAATACAAAGGCCCCAGCATCAACACACAATCCTATAGACTGTGTGATTGGCTGCAATCCTATAGACACTTTCCTGGTAGTAAGACACACTGAAAACAATGAGGCTTACTTCTGAGTAGATGTGTTTAGGATTGTGCTCTAATATTAACATCAATGTTACGTTATGCCACAAACAGAATTACAGAGCACAGTAGGATACCTTTGCAAAGTACAGCAGATGTCTCCAAACTATGGTGCAGGGACCACATTTGGCCCACCACAAGATTTTATCTGGTCTGCAGCTACTTAAAATATTTTTTTCTAACCATGCATTTGAGCAGTTATCATAGCACTCCATTTCAAGTGGCCAAGGGATTTCAGCTGGCTAACCCTCATTTTCAGTCTCTTGGGCGATATGCTTTAAGACCCTCAAACCATAATTATTCAGTGTTAACTTTATCATGCCAATAAAACAAAATGGGTTTCCACATGTTGACTTTCTGACAATACCATAAAATGATTATGGTTTCTGCATATATGTAAACAAATCATAACAAACCAGAGTTCCACAACAGACATTGTGCCTGACATCTGCCCATCTAAAACATATTTTCTCAGCTTGCTAAAATGTGTAAAATATATGATGTAATTTCAAGATAGGAAAACACCAGGCAGGAAAAGAATTCTTTGCTCCTTCCCCATTATTTTCAAATAAGTGACTACCCTTAAAAGAAATGGTTTTTTTCCTGTGAAACTGGGCCACAGGCTACTATAATACACCATTTGTGTCATCCTCATTAAACATGTAGTTCGGACCAAAGTCTTTCCTCGTCAGGGAACTACATAGTAACAATAAACTACTAATCTACTGTAGAAGATAGCACAGAAGAAAACCAGATGTAATAAATCTTAGCCAATATCCCACCTAGAGGAAAATTCCTTCTCAGGCTCAAATGAGACAATCGCCTTGAGCGTGAAGGAAAAAAAAACACATTTACTCAACCATCTTAGAGGAAATATTTATTCCTCTGGTGGAGTATCCCTCTACCCAACCCAACCTTTCTATCTGTAACTGTAGCTAGTGCTTCACATTAGATGGGGACACAAGAACACTTATAGGATGCAATCCTGACTTTAGACCAGAGAGAATGGCTCAGCTAAGCTGGCCTAAACAGGTTATATCCAGAGCTGACAGGCTAAATCCGCAGGGTTAGGAGGCCTCTAAGGCTGGCCTAACTGCTGCTGAGGGTGAAGTAGCACCTGCGGAAGGCTTGCTCCAGGGGAGACCTGCCTCAGATCACAATGAACAAGAAATTGCTGTGGTGTCTGCCATATAAGGAAGCCCAGAAGTTCTTGGCAACCAGCAGCATTTGAAACATGATACTAGAGTACTTGTAGTGTAGGGTAGGTGCAAGGAGAAAAGCTGCTGGAGTGGGCTGTTGGAGATGTGCTGTATGCTGAGGTGGACTGTTGTAGTTGTGCCGTATCCTGAGGTTGAGATGCTAGGAGTGGTGCTTAGGCCAGCCTAGGACTTAGAACTTTTTCTTTTGCTTCCATTTTTACTCTGGCTTACCGTGGGCCCTAATGGGTCTGCTCAGATTTACACCTGCTCCTGAGGTGGCCTAGGTCAGGGAGGCTTGGCTGCCCTGAAACAGTCTCTGGATATGGCCTAACTGTGTCTTTCTGGCCATGCCCCAGCTGAGCTGCTTAGGCTAGTGCTGCTAGGCTGGAGCAGGTCCATCTGTTTTAGGCCAGCATAAGTGGACTTACTCTGGCCCAGGCCTTTTCTGGTACAGCTAGGTTGTCCCTGTGCCAGATAGGTTGGCCTAACTGTTCAGGATTGTAGCCATAATTTATAGTGCAATCCTATACATGCCTACTCAGAAATGAGTTCCACTGCATTCAGTGTGGCTTACTCCCAGAAAAGTGTATTGCAGCCTTAGATACACTGCTAGCTTTTGGGTCTCTTTTATTTTAATTGTTGTTAAAGGCAGTGGTGAGGTATGTATGCACATGCATGATCCAAATCAGGGCCAAAGAGTAAGGAAAGAGTTTAACCCTTTTCCTTTATACCTTAAGGTAAAAGTGTCCTTCAC
Source organism: Cryptoblepharus egeriae (assembly GCA_030015325.1). NCBI lineage: Eukaryota > Metazoa > Chordata > Lepidosauria > Squamata > Scincidae > Cryptoblepharus > Cryptoblepharus egeriae. The sequence continues at coordinate 59,272,201 of JAREYC010000001.1, read as the reverse complement.
GGATTGCCCTGGTAGTTGTGACCAGCTGTAAGTAGCAGTTCTCTGCCATTACAAGACCAAAGAGCCAGCATTATTTGAAGATGCCTCCATGGTCATGTGGCCGGTATGACTATTGTTGCTGTTGTTGTTGTTGTTTTATTTATATCCTGCCTTATTCTCAAGGACTAAATGCCAAATTGCATGCAACGCTATTACTTTTCCTTTGAAATGATACCTATTTATCTACTTGCATTTACATGCTTTCCAACTGCTAAACTCACAGGAGCTGGGCAAGTAATGGAAGCTCACTCCGCCTTTTAGGCAGGTCCGCAGCTTCGGGGTTCTTCTGGATTTGCAGTTGCTCCTGGAGTCCCAGGTGGCAGCTCTGGCAAGAGAGCCTTTGCTCAGCTTTGGCTGATCCACCAGCTGCAACCATACCTGAGTCACTCAGATCTGGCCACGGTGACCCATGTCCTAGTGACATCAAGACTGGATTACTGTAATGCACTGTACCTGGGGCTGCCTCTGAAGATGGTCCAGAAGCTTCAAGTAGTCCAGAATGTGGCAGCCATTGTGGTTGCTGGGGCTTGTCAGTTTGACTCTGTCAGGCCACTGCTTCAGTGACTACACTGGCTGCCCGTTCGTTTCTGGGCTGAATTCAAAGTGTTGGTCCTGACCGTTAAAGCCCTAAATGGCTTGGGTCCAGGGTATCTGAGGGACTGCCTTCTTCCGTACAGTCCGACCTGTCACCTAAGGTCCTCTGAGGGAGCCCTACTGCCTGTGCTGCCACTGAGGAATGTGAGAGGTGTGGCAGCCAGAGATAGGGCCTTATCGGTGGTGGCACTTTGGAACTCCCTCCCCTTAGGAAAGCTCCCCTTGATACAGAGCTTCAGGCAGAGCCTAAAACCTTGTTATTTTAAAGAAGCATTTTAGTGAGGCAGAGGTTGAGGGGGTTATTGTTTTTAGCTTCTATGTTTTAATTGTTTTTAATTAAATGTTCTATTTAATGTTTTTAACTATGTTTTAATGTGAGCCGCCTTGAGAAAGTCTACAACCCGAGAAAGTCAGGATGCAAATTTTTAAAATAAAATATATAAACATCAGTAGATCTCACATCACCAACTTGCTGGCCTTCAGGTTGACAAGCACAACATCTTTAACCACTGAGCCACTGCAGCCCTAAGAGTCTAAAAGCCTAACCCTTGTATCTTACCCTAGTTATTTCCACCTTTTTTAATCTTATGGTACAATAACAAGACATTGAAATTGTCAAGGCACACCATCAATTGCTTTTACCATTGACAAGGCACACTGGGCTGTTCAAATCCCCCAATTTTCCTATTGATTAATGACTCTCCCCAAATTTCTGTGGCACACCCGAGGACTATCTGCGGCACACCAGGGTGCCACAGCACATTGGTTGAAAATCACTGCTTTTCACTGCTTTAGCCCCAACAAAAATCCTGCTGCCTGCAGTGACATCAATTAAATATTTCATCCCCCAGAGAGATAGTAGCTGGAGGAATTTTTATCAGAAGAAGGGGGAAGATTAACAGCTGTCATTCATATTGGGGGGCAATAATATCTATAAAAATTTACAGAAGTCAGAGTGGCAAGCAACATATTTAAAGCCTCATCAAGTTTGGCCCTAAGGGAAAGAAAAACTTTGCCTGACCCCAGCAGGCCACGACTGAAGTACTTCACTAAAACCTGTCATTCCAAACCTTACACAGATCTCTCTACAAATATGCTCTGCTGGGTGCTTTAGGGAGAGGTTATTTCAAAATGGTATGACTCTTCCTTTCTTTCATTTTTTACAAGGACAGCAAAGCAAATATCCGAAACATGGAGACTGTCGACAATCTCTTTTTGCCATTGGTTAAGATTGGAAGAATCAGGGATTGAAAATGAATATTGATAACCTCTGAATACTGACATTCACTAGGAATGAACATTGGAAATTAAATGGGTGTCCCTGGACTACAATCTGTTTGAATTTTCAGACATTCACTAATGCCCGTGCCCCAGAGTGACCAGATGTCATAACCACAAAAGAGGACCAGGCTTGCCTCAAAATGTAGGATGCCGAAGAAAAACAGGACATGGTATCTAACCTGTGGCTGACTTTTCCATCATAAATCTGTCCTCCCACCTTTTAACGGCATCTAGGCCAGGTGCCTTAGCAACTTCTACACCTGTAGACTCTGTAGCTTTGATATTTACCATGATTCAAGGTGTTCTTAAACCTTTTTGGTTTTTTTGCATATTACTTCCCCCCTCCCCCAAGAAGGAGAAGCACAGAATGTGTTTTTATTTTGTTTTCACCAAAAAGCACATTTCCATCCAAAATATATACATTTGCACATGTATTTGCCTTTTATGACAAATCATTCCCCTTGCTCATCCATCAGTCCACTATGCTGCAATCAGCCTTGTGGTTTGTTTCTGATCCTTTTTTATTATCTGTAAAAGGAAGCGGCTCAGCCTGAATCTAACTAGTCGCACTCCCATAACCTCCCCATCCATAAAGAGTGTAAGAGAGAGAGAGAGAGAGAGAGAGAGAGAGAGAGAGAGAGAGAGAGAGAGATGCAGGTTAATAGACATGAAAGCTTTAATTACGCAGCAAAGTGCTCCCTTTGGCGGTTTTGAAAACTGGGACTCCTGCACCTCTAATGACTCAATTTGAGGGGAGATGTGAAGGTGGTTGTAACTCACTAGTGGCAGTCCTAAAATCAAAGGTGAAGTACCTGGTCCTTTTTCCAGTCAAATCACAGGTTCTCCATACACTGATGGATGAATGGGTCTTGCCTCAAGACCAAGGAATTTCCTCTTGCTCAAGTAACAACCACCGCTCTGTTTGACTACGGCTACAATCCAGAGTAACTATCTTTTACACTGACGTAGTTACAGTGCCACCTATGGGAAACCTATAGGAAATGCAGCATAGAGTAATCCAGAGTAAGTGCCTCTTACATCTTCCCATAGTTACTCTGAATTGTACGGTACATCTTTTTGGGTAAGTCTGCACAGATTGACTCCGACCAAGGTAAAAGTAAACCAGCTGAGACTTTGGTTGCTTGCCTCAGAAAAGGAGAATAAGAGAAGGTTAAGCATGGAGTAGGCCACATTACATAGCTCTGGTGGGTTTCCTTTAGTTTGGTAGGTCACAAGGGGTTTAAAGGAATATATATATTTCACACAGACAGACACATAGAAAATGTGACAGCTTCCTGGGAAATTCTGTGGCATATTTCTAACCAGAAGGTAGTTAAAGTAAGATGGGGAGTGTGTATTGCATAAGCATGAGTGATAATCCCAGATTCCTATGAAGAGTTTTCCCACACCCTGCCATCGTTCTATTAGTGCTGAAGGGAGAGCTGTCGGTTTCAACAGGGCTTCTGTTGGTTTAATGGCTGAACAAGAGGGAGTGAACATTTTTACTTAGGTAGCACTACTACATATCCTTGCATTTGGTATAGGGTTGCCATAATTATCTTCCACAAAATTGGGACAGGACCGTCTGTCCCATTTGCCAGTATGTGAACACAATCCCCCAAAATCAGGATTGTCCCTGTTTTTAGGACATATGACTACTCAAACTTGGTAAGAATGGTTGCATTTGCTACGTATCTTTTTTACTACACAACACAAGGTTTTGCCTTCTTCTGAAGTTGGCAAATTCCATTAACTAGTGGAGTTCCAGGACTTTCAACAGCTGAAGGGCTATCAAAGGTTCAGTAGATACAGCTTCTCTCATCACTTCATTACAACACTGGCTCCACGAAACAGGTCTCACCATGTAAAAATCACAAAAGGCTAGAGGCATTGTACATGGTATCTCCTGGAAAGTCACTGATATTCATATGAAAATACTTTATGGTTGCCAACTGACCAAAACATTTCTTGGTCTGCTCTTTGGGCTTTTAACAGGAGCTTGATCTGCAGGAATCAAAGTATTGATATAAAACTATGGTACAGAGACAAATGTCATCTTGTGCAAAATTTACAGATTAGCTGCTAAACCAAAAAGAACAGGGGTCAGTAAAAAGTTGACAATCTTAAACAGCTCTTTAACTATTTTAAAAGTAAAGGCGAGGAAATCAGTATAGACTCAGTTCAATTTTGGGGAAAACTGAAACTGACACGGGCAATTCAAAGGAACTGATTAACCCCAGCCACCACCAGACCAACTCAGTGGATTCAAAAATGGGCTGCAGAAGCAATTTAAGTTTCATTTTAAAGGCAAAGGAAACCACAGAAAACTTTAACAGCATTAAATAGTCTCTGAAAAACATGGGAAAGGAATTCAGACAATACTAGAAAGTCAATCACAGGGGTATCTTGGTTTACAAGTGACTTGGATTATGAGCAAAATTTTCTCAGAAATTTTAACTTGGTTTAAGATCAATGCCTTGTTAACGAGTAATGTCTTGGAATATTTGGTTCCAAGAAAATGATGAACTATTTTCTTTATATACAAAGGAAACTATACACTATGAGCACAATCCTAACCATGTCTACTCAGATGTAAGCCCCATTGTGTCCAATGGGTCTTACTCCCAGGAAAGTGTCTTTAGGATTGCAGCCAAAGGCAATTAGTTAACATGGTAACAACCTCCTGTAAAAGCTGACCTCTTGCAAAATTAGCTGATCTACAAAAGGACCTTCAACTCTTCCAAAAGCTGGCTTCTGAACAAAGCCAGTACACTAACACACACATACATACACACTTCTTCATCCCTAAAAACTATCACTCTGACATTTTTTAAATTATTTCATATTTTATTAGTGTTGGAATCATTTTTATATGAATATTTTTGGTTTGTGGAATGAATTGTCTAAGTGTCCATTATTTCCTATGGGATTCCAAATGTTTTAGATTATAAGCATGCTTCCAGAACAAATTATGCTCATAAACCAAGGTACCACTGTACAGTATTTGGAAACATCATAATGTGGATGTTTCTACATATGAGTGAAACAAGGATGTATATTCCAGAGGGACGTGCCAAAGGGCTCAGATGAGAAAAGCCATGAAGCTCATTGTCTAACCTAACCCACAGGGCTGCTGTGAAAATAAAAATTTTGTGCAAATCAGTACTTCATCTCGAGCATTATGGAGATAATGCTCCATATAATAATAGATAAATAGATAATAGATAAAAGTGAATTAAACAATGTCCTCCCCCTAATGCCTGGGGTTGCTCAGGGACATCTATAGGATTAAAACTATTTTAGAGCTGTCTGCAGTTTCAAAATGTGCGTGGGGTTGACGTGTATGATGTCTCTCTACTCCACCCTATCAAGCTCTCTGTCGTAGAAGTTAATTAGCACATATATAATAAACTACCAACAATTATTTTTTTAACTGCAAACTACTTGGCTTTAAGTCAACAGCAAGCAAACGTTTTGCCTTCTTGTGCACTCTGTCTAGGAAGGGGCAATTTATTATAATTTTCTCTCCCATCCACCACAGCGGCACAAAATAAAGGGGATCCTTTCCTTGTTTGTTAAGGTTAAGAACTTAGGTTAAGAAAGAAAATGGGTACAAGATTGCTCTGTGGCCTTTCTTCTGCAAACCATATTTGATTTTCCATCAAGGATCTGGGTGAAAAAGCCTCAAGCCTGCTAATCTATCTGGTATCATATCAAACACTGGTTCCGCAACATAGAAAGACTGCAAATCTCTAGGTGCTTGTTTTGTGGGGCTGTAATCCTTTTCATACATTCCAGTAAGTAAGCCCCGTGGACTATAAGCCTCACTGACTATAACAAGACTTACTTCTGAACAGAACTGCATAGGACTGGACCAGTTATTTTCAACCATTTTCATCTCATGAAATACTAACAAGGTACTGAAATTGTCAAGGCACACCATCAGTTGCTTTTACCATTGATAAGGCACATCAGGCTGTTCAAATCCCCGGTTTTCCTATTAAGAAAAGACTGCTTGCTTCCCACAAGACAGGGTGAGCTCCTGTCCTTAGCCCAGCTCTTCGACGCCAGCTGGATCCAATCGTATTGGCTCTGCCTTTCCATTGGACTAATTCAGTGGCGTGGAGAGGCGGGATTTGCTGCTTGGGTAACAGCCTATCCTCCATAACAATCCAACCCAGGCTTTCGTGCTTTGCATGCAGCATATGCAGCGCTGAGCACGATACCATAGTCTTTCAAGACTGATGGAGGCCTGCTTGCTTCTCTCCAGGGCCCACAACAGAAAATAAGCTCCATCCCCATTGCTTGTAAAAATGAAATGCAGACTGCATTGTGCTATCCCAACACACCCAGATAAAGTGTTGAAATTGATTACCAGGCATCAGACGCCATGTATACATGATCACACCCTTGTTTAACTAATTGGAAAATGCTAGTTTCCCCTGGTTCTGTGCTCAACACATTCACTAATGCAAATCAGAATCTCTACTTGACTCAGCAGCATGGAGTTAAGGGGAAGAAAACTCTACTGTCTTATTATGCAGATTGTGAAATCTGATAGGGTGATTATTAATAGGTGTTAAATGTTAACTGATCCACATTATGGCTGCAATTCCAAATATACCTGCAGGGTTTCCAAAAATCAGCGGACCTTACAAACCTAAACTTCCTAAGACCCAAAGCCAGTGTTTTTCTCAAGTAGGTTTAGCCAGAGATAATCCCTCACTGAAGTATAGGGAGGAAATTTACACCTCTTCAAGCCACTGTTCCTGGTTACCTAAAGCCATCCCCAAATTCTTCATCAGCTCCTACAAGATCGTATGAAGATTACATTTCTGTCATTAACAAAACAGAATGGACATTGGAATTACAAACCCAGGACATATGTTCTATAACTTTAAAACTAACTGCAGGATTGCTAACCAATCAGCACATTAGTGGGGAACCATTTGATTCATTTCAATGAACTGAAATCTGTTGAAAGTCAGAAATCAGCTGATGAAGCTTCATCCAGTGATGTTCCTAGATCAAGCTGCTGTTAAATGGAAAGCTCTAGGAGCTAGTTTAAAAGTCAGCCACCCTCTATGACTGTAAAACTGAGTACAGATCAAAAGAGATCACACAATTAAATGAAACATTTTGCTCTCTGAATGCAGTTCATGTGGCAAAGTGTCCCTGGGTGACCAGATGCCCAAACTTCAAAAGGAGGACAAGGTCTTGGATTCCTTTCAGCTTAGCCTTTCTGGTGGACAATGGCATGTTTGCTTACTCACGAATAAAACCACGATATTGGGCACTTTCATTTTCCCATAGAACTCAATGCTTTTTTATTTTTAGGTTTTTGGCCATGATGTTTGATAGGAAGGAGATATTTCAAAACCAATTTTTGCATTGGATTCTGCTCTTTAATACGAATCCAACGACATATGACACAGTGGGGTACTGCACACGATTGCAAAGTTCCAAAATTAAGCCAAAATGGAGGACAATGAAGCCCTTTTAGAGGATACTTGGATAGGAGACTAAAAAAGAGGACAAATCTGGAAATTTCCAGTCATATGGTCACCCTGAAAGTGTCCAAGTGGGGAGTCCAAAGAATTGAAATCTGAAGACCTTAGTTCACATATTGGCCAACAATTCAGGGAATGGACTTGGGCATCATTAAACTTTCTGACCCATAATCTGTCTATATGCGAGTGATAGCAGCTACTATAAGGCCAGACACAACAGAGATCAGAAAGCAACTTGCAAATTTATACAAGAATGGCACCCACACAACACAGTCAAAGACTGCTTGCATATGAGTGCATGCACTCTCCTCATGTTCACACATGAACATATAAATACATGCATTCCATGCATTCTCATCACACTCTCTGCTCTACTTAATACAATTTCATAGATGAACATTAAGCAGAAACAAAGTCATGCACACTCGTACATATGAATTACACTTGCACGGTTTACACAAGCTTTGGTTTCCCTTGTATTGTAGTAAGACTTGAGAGTATTTTCTATATTTTTGATGACACTTCAAGTACATTTCACCAGACTTTCACCAGACTATAAAATTAATCACAGTGTACATACACCAGGACATTTTTCCTTCACAGCGGAAACATAATTATTCCAGTTATACCTACTGAAGATAATCTATTCTGTAAACGAATAAAGATGATAAAGGGTTGGGATTAATTCTGAGACCATATCCTCGAGCCTGTCTTGACTTAAATATACCTCTTTCAGTGGTGACAAACAAATACAACAGCATCCATCAGCCTGTGGATGTAAATCTAAGCTTCTTCATATACAGTGTCTCATTTTCCAAGCAGACCTCTTGTGCCATCCAAACTGAAGATGAACTGTGAAGAAATATCATTCCCCCCTCAAATCCTGCCATCCAAATAATCCACAAACAATAACACCCCTACCATTCCCCTAGGGAGATCAACCCGACTGACAGAAGCAAACCTTTCTTAAGCCCTTCCCCCCACCCTCTCCCAAATACACACACACACACAAACACACACTTATACATACATACATACATACACACACATACACACACACAAGAAATAAGGGTCCCAACAAAAAGAGCCAAATTGGGGATTGATGAAAGGTCAAAGAGGGTTGCTTACCACTTCTGATCTTCAGATCTGATTGTCCTGTGATCCCCCACCTCTTCTCTCTACTGCACTAAATGAGTTGAAACACGATTTCATGGTGAAAGGCCCGCAGGTCACAGGCTGTGGTTGTTGCTGCTTTAATTAATACAAGCTTCTATGGTAATAAATTATGGGGGGGGGCAGGGTGATGAAGAAGGAATCAACCTAGAAACAGAACTATTAAAAAACAAAACTGAGTAAAAGGGGGAGAGGACAAGATATTATTAACCCTTCCCTCGACTCAGCATATACGTTTTGCTGTAGGGGAAGATTTAATAACAAGAATTATGGTGGCCCACAATGACAAGATACAAAAGGAGAATTTTCCATTATTTCCTGTTTCCTGAATACTGAGTTTTCCCCAAATTTAGAATGAAGGGAAATGTACTGCATCATCTGAAAACAAAATTAGAACTTTCCCTGAGATCATCTTATCCAACTACCTGTAGACACACAAGTTTAAATACCTTTTGGAAAGTCTCTTAACACTTTTAAGAAGTAGGTACACTTGCCACTCTCTTAGATCCCAAACCTTAGGCAGCAGGTCAGTAGTGGGCTTCAGGGGGTTCTCAAAGGTTCTATAGAACCCTTTGCTAATGAGCGCCTGGTTCTGAGAACTGGTTACTAATGGGACATAGAACCTGTTGTTAATTTAGTTTATTAAGACATAGAACCTGTTGTTAATTTATTTGAATCCCACCACTGGGTATGGTCTGGTAGCTGAGGAGAGAATGGCCAGAAGATTGCTAAGCAAGGATGGACTGGGACTGGAGTGAATTTTGGATGGAAGACTGAAGAAAGCTGTCATAAAATAACAGAACCAGAAGGAGTTGCTGATTACAGTTGAAACCACCTGAAACTACCCCTATATTCCCTGATGCCAAATGTGATGACTAAAAGAGTTATATGAGCTGCCCAAAGAACAATAACTACCTAACAGGGTTGTCGTGAGGCCAAAAGAATGAAAGCGATGTAAGGTTGCAATCCTAACAGCACTTTCCTAGGAGTAAGCCCCACTGAACAGTGATAATACTGCTGAAGTGCTTCTCATTCATCCAATGTGATGAACGCATCAGGTGTTCAAGGCATAATATATTCTTACTGAATATATTCAATCAGGCTTCAGGTCAAGCTTTGAAACCAATACAGCCTTGGTCGCCTTACTAGATGACCTGAACTGAGGACTGGACAGCGGAAGTGCGTCCCTGTTGGTCCTGCTGGACCTCTCAGCGACACCATCGACCATGGTGTCCTTCTGTGTTGTCCTTCTGCAATGGTTCCGCTCCTACTTGGCTGATAGGTGGTGCTGGGGGATGCCTGTTAGACACCCTGGCTTTTGTGGTGTGGGGTGCCACAGGGTTCCATTCTGTACCCCGTGCTATTTAATGTCTACATGAAACCACTGGGAGAGATCATCCAGAGTTTTGGAGTAGGATGCCACCAGTACGCTGATGACACCCAGCTCTATCTCTCCTTTCTACCTCAATCCAAGGTGGCTGATGAGGCTTTCAAGTGCTGCCTGGAGGCAGTTTGGACCTGGATGAGATTGAATCCAGACAAGACAGAGGTCCCCTTGGTCAGGAAATCCACAATGCACGTGCTGGACTATCAACTTACTCTAAATGGGGTTGCAGTCCCCCGGAAGGAGCAGGTTTGTAGCTTGGGGGTTCTTCTGACTTGCAGCTGCTCCTGGATTCGCAGGTAGTGGCTGTGGCCAGAGGTGCCTGTGCCCAACTTCACTTGGTGCACCAGTTGCGGCCGTACCTGGATTGTGTAGACCTGGCCATGATGGTCCACACCACAGTGACATCAAGACTGGATTACTGTAATGCGCTCTATGTGGACTGCCCATGAAATCAGTTTGGAAACTGCAATTAGTTCAAAATGCTGCGGCCTGTGTGATTGCTGGAGCCAGATGATTCGACTCTGTCAGGCCACTGCTCCAGTGACTGGCTGCCCATTTGTTTCCGGGCCCAATTCAAGGTGCTAGTCATGACTTATAAAGCCCTAAACAGCTTGGGCCCAGATAATCTTAAGAACCGTCAACTTCCATACAATCCAGCCCGTTCCATCAGGTCATCAGAGAAGGCCTTGCTTCAAGTACTGCTGCCTAGGGAGGTACGTGGGGCAGCAGCAAGAAATAGGGCCTTCTCAGTACTGGCACCAGCCCTCTGGAATTCCCTCCCTCTTGATCTAAAAACCGCTCCCTCCCTCGAAACCTTTCTGCTTGGCCTAAAAACATTTCTCTTTAGAACAGCCTTCTGAGCTTTTTAGTCTGCTGGGTTTTTTTTAGTCTGGCTACTTCTACTGCACAACTCTTTTATTATGGTTTTAATGTAGCGTTTTAATGTAGACATTTTACATTTATCATTTTTAAGATGCCTGTTTTAACTGTTTTCATGAACTGGATTTTATTAATGGTGTTTTTATGGATTGTTTTGTAAGCCACCTTGAGTCCCTCTGAGAGAAAGGCAGGATATACCGTAAATGAAGATGATGATGATGATCCTTTCTCCCTCCCCAAGATGAAACTAATTTTGTCATCAGGGTTCCTATCAATATTAATTGGGCTTGGAGATGAAAGTTTCAGAAAAAAGTTACAAAAACAGTTATTGCTGTATTTTATATCCCCATTCTAACTCAAGCCCTAACCATACTCTCTAGATGAGGTGCTTGCATTGGTTTTTCTTCTAGCACAGTGATTTTCAGCCCAATGGCACATTGGTCTGCAGGTGTGCCACAGGAATTTGGGGAGGATCAAGGGGCAATTGGAGGTTTGAGTCCCCTTCCTGTAGTATGGTGTGCCTTGTCAAAAGGGAAAAAACTGATGGTGTTGGTGTGGCTTGAATATTTTATTGCCTCGTCAGTCTGCCAAAAGGTGGAAAAGGTTGAAAATCACTACTTTAGCACAATCTCAGATCTGCCATTGCCATCAGCTTTCTGGAAATATGGGATTCAGTGCCTAACTCTCTGGAGGCAGCAGAGTGTTTATGATCTCCTTTCTCTGCAGAGGTATGTATGGCTTAGGGGGTGAGGAAACTCTCACTTCCCCCTAAACCCATCCCAACAGATTACTAATCCGTTGCAGGGTTGCACCCACAAACAGGAGATGTTGATACAGTAATTTTACATATTTACCCAAAGGGAATGGACTTGGCCCACAGGCCCTCAGGAGCCAGTGCCAGAGTCCATGTCAAACCCCGGGCTCACCCAGAGCCCCAAAGTATTCAGGCCCCTTGCCTTAGGGTGACGTGCCTGCTCTTTGGCACTGATTAGGTTTGAGCCCTCAAGGAAGAGACCTGCCCTCTGAACAAGACGATTAAGACGTTGTGCGTCTTTCATAACAAGTCGGCTCCGAACAGCACAACATTTCTTCCTAATGAGAGTCCTCTGCATGCTGTGGCACATGCCTTTCATCCAAGCATCCCCAAGCCTTTCCCAAACTGGATGATGATTGATTCATTTTCATTGATCCCTTTATGAGTTTATTCTCTATTCCTTTTTAATGGCCAAAAAAAGAAAACTAACCCAAAACATCTGAGCAAAATAAATCAGACATCTTAGTCCTGTATGAGAAAGACCCACCGAATCTCTGAGCAACATAAGGTATACATCCTTCTCTAATATGCAACATAACAGGTCACAGGAAGACCAGGAGGCTAAAATTGTCAGATACAAAAGGAAAAACGGGAATCTTTTTTCTCCATGAGATCCACAGTATCTCTGTCTTCTGAGAAACAGGAAAGACAATTAGCACTCAGCACTGGCATTCTAAATATTACTTTTCATCCTATTTCTGAGAATAAAAATGAATTACTTAGAAGCCAATCTTGTGAATGACTATTTAGAAATAAGTCCCATTATAGTCAATAGGACTTACCCCAAGGGTCTTGTGGATAGGATGGCAGCCTAAATCCTCATTCTCCTTTTCTGTGATTGATACTTGTCTGGAAATAACATCACGAAACCCATTTGGGGGAATGGCACACTTTTAGTTCTAACTGTTGGGACTTGTTTTATTTATTACACACACACACACACACACAGAGAGAGAGAGAGAGAGAGAGAGAGAGAGAGAGAGAGCTTTTCCAATCCCAAAAGCTCATGTTAAAATTAAAATAACATCTCTTATTCACTATAAGCCTATATAAAGATTATCAAGAAAAAAAAATAATTTGAGGTACTGACCCAAAATGATCTTCATGATTGAAAAAGGCTTTGAACGCAAATCTCAAATGCATTTTCAGCATGTGCCATGAATCAGATCAGAGGACCTGGCTCTGCGGCCCTCTCACACAGCTTTATCAAGCTGGGTGGGTTGGCACAAAACTGAATGCCGTCCAGTTTAAACGCAAACTCCTGGGGCTGAAAAAGGATCTCCCATACCAAAATAGATTACCTAATCAAAAGAAGTAGGATTCTTAACATGTAATAGAAAGCTACCTGGGTTGATCCCAAGCAGGACATCCATAAATGAGTCACAGCAGAGAAAGCTATGCAGGATAACGCCAAAGTTGGTATTTGGGGGGAATACTACAATTCCAAGGAAAAGACAAACCCATCAATGGAACTGGAAGGTGGAATACAAAATGTGAATGTGGGTCTGGAAGCAGAGATGTCCCCAGCTTTGAGAAAGGACCTATGTCTAAACACACAGAGCAAAGTAATGAGATGGCAGAGGGGGGGCTGATCTTCTATTTTATCAGACCCCATTTCCAGGAAAAGAAAACCAGATCCCTAACTCAGGGTCTTCATCACTTAGCTCAAAAAGCGACAGCTCTTTCCCAAGTGCTTTCATGTCAAAGCAAATACCCCTGGGCCAGAATTTCATTATAAGGATGGGGCGAGAATAGGACTGTAGAGGGAGATGACAACTTGGATTATAATGTGCTGGGGGAAACTGTGGGGTGGGGGAAGAAAGAAATTATCCTGATGACTTGAACTACCAGTCACTGGTAAAGAAGAGACAAAATCTGCTCCAATGCTGCATTCCTGGGTAATTATAGAAATGGCTCCCAAGTGACATCTCATCCAAGCCCTTGGGGGTTTTGAGGGGCTGCATGAGGAGGGGGCTGTAATTAATCTCCCCTTAGTGTGGAGCATAGACTGAGGTATGGAGAGGAGGGGAGGGTGGTCAACGGATGCTGTGCAGCAAAGGCAGGTGACCATATGTCATAACCAGGAGAGAGGACAGTGCCTCCTTGAAATGTAGGACACCCAAGAAAAAAAGTAGGACGTAACCACATAAAAGCTCCAGACTCTCATGTATGTATGTACTGCATGCTTTCATTTAAACACTCTTACTTATTATTAAATTTAAAACTAGTACATCTAACTGATGGTGTATAATTTATAAATTACAAGAAAGCTGCAAGCTGCCTGCTCATAAGGAAATAGGGGACAATGAAGATTTTTTTTTGTACAGGCATGGAAAAGAGGACAGGTGGGCAAACCTCACCAACAGGAGGAGAAGGTTGGGCTACAATCAGAAAAGAGAGGTCTTACCTTTGGCCCCAGAGAGTGAGCAGAAGCAGGGGACAGAGCCAAAGAAGCAGAGTTGGCCCCATCTTGGCTGTCCCAAGTTCAGCTTCTTCTTCCAGTTGGTTGAAGAAGGGATGGGGTGGCTTGTCTCTCCTTGCGCTTTCAGGACTTCATGGATCGCCTGGGCTTTTTTATTATTTTTTTGAGAGGGTTGGTGGTGTCCTGGATTTTTTTATTTTTTTTTTGACAGCTGTCTCCCAAGATCTGCAAGCCCAGACTGCGGCAAGCACCTGGGGCCTGCCCTCTCTCTCTCCTCCCCACCCTTCCTTCACCAGTAGAGCAGCTGGTTTGCAAAGAGGCGTCGAGGGTGAGCTGGTGCAACCAGGAGTAGCAGCAGCAGCAACACTGGGCTTCTTGGATCTCCACTGCAAGCCATGAGGACAGGTCCTTCTTCTCCTCCTCCACCCCCCATTTGAGAGTGTGGGGCGGAGGGAAGGCTGGGTGGATGGATGGATGGGTGGGATCCACCTTCCCTCTCCCCCTCCCTCCTCCTGCACACACCCTCTTGCCTACCCAACTTTTGGATGCCCCTTTTGCTTGAGATGTACCCAACAGGCTTGGGTGCATCTGATCCTGGAAGGGGCGGACGATCCTTTTGCTGGGGGTTGCGGGCTGGGGGTTGCAGCCCCCCACATCTATGGGGGGAGGCAGGCTCAGGAGGGTGGCTGCCTATTGCAAGGCTGGGAGGACCGGACGGGAGCGCAGCAGGAGCTCTCCAGCCCCGACACGCCCGTGCAAGAGCCCTCGGGCGGGCGGGGAGAGGAGAGGACGGGACGGGGATCGTGTGCCAGCCACACACCCAAAGACATGCATGCACACATGTACACACACACCTCTAGAGGAGTGAGCCCATCGCACGTCCAGCAAGCAGGACCCCCACCTCCAACAACTCCCCCCAAAAAGTCAACTTTCTCTCTCTCTCTGGCACATCGCACGTGCTCCAGCCACACTGCTGATGATGATGTGCCACAAGCAGGATCCATGCATTCCTATGCGTTTTTCCAAAGAGGCACACACCGACTCAGCCCGGTCATGTTCAAAAAAATGTTCAGCTCCACTCCACCCACGTCGAACATGCAGCTCAGGGAGGCGCCGACGTGTGCACCTTTTTGGGTGTTTTGTTTTCTTTTTTGTTGTTTGGGGGTTTTTTGCGAAAAACTTTTGCGCACATGCACTGTGTGGTTGCCTTCCATACCTGCCATGTTCATGGACAGACAGGCTGCAGCATGGACAGACAGACAGACAGACAGACAACTGCAACACTCTGGGTGACCATCTCTCCTCTTTTTCCAGGACATCTCCACTTTTTATTCTCGTGTCCAGGAAAAAAAAATCTTCAGTATTCTCTTTTTCCAGGATGACCATCTGTCCTCTTTTTTCCAAAACACGTCCTCTTTTTTAAGCCTTGTGTCCTGGAAAAAAATAAATCTTCACTCACCTCCTCTTCCTTATGAGCACATGGCTTTCTTGTAATTCATAAATTCTATGTGATTAATCATATATTCTAGCTTTTAAGCTAGCTATAGCTTATTAATAATAAATAACATGGGCTGCAATCCTAACTAGTATTGGGACTAAGTACTATTGAACTCAATGGGACTTACTTCTGAGTAGACATGCTTAGTGTCTGCACTGATAGTGCAATGATAGTGCACTGATAGTGTTGAAATTATCAACACTGATAGTGTTGAAATTGCACTGATAGTGTTTAAATTATCCACTTGAAAGCAATGCATATGAGTGTTTTAACTTGTATTTTGTCCTACATTTTTCTTGGATGGCCTATCTATTTATTTTTTATTTATTTTGATTCATATCTCACTTTTCTTACGAAGGATACCAAAGGATATACTAGAGTCCTACAGTTTAGGAGCCTTGTCCTCTTTTTTGGTTATGACATATGGTCGCTTCCGACTGCAGACCAATAACTACACACAGGGTGTAATCCTTACCAACTTTCCAGCATCAACATAAGGAAAAGGCAACTCTGAGATAAGAGAACAAACATGGCCTTACTTTGAGGAGACCTCCATGATTGCGTCCCAACTGCTGCACATGCCTCACTGGCTGAATAGTTGGTTATGATTGTGCATACATGAGTGCACTTGGTCTGTGGAACTCCCTGCCACAGGATGTGGTGATTGCATCCAGCCTCAATGCTTTTAAGAAAGGACTGGACAAATTCCTAAAGGAAAGACCATCACAAGCCAGGAAGGCCAGGTGTAAATGTGGACAACCTCAAAATGCCAGATGCAGGGGGGGGCAACCTGGATGTGCTCCCCAAGGAATCTGGTAGGCCTCTGAGATACAAGAAGCTGAACTAGATGGACCTTTAGTCTGATCCAGTGGACATGCTTCTTAAACACACACACACAAACACGCACACACATATGCATACACAATGTTAAAACCAAACCAAAAAACCACATATGCCTGGTTCTGCACACGAATAATCTAGCAAACAATGCCCACATAATTGTACAGTACATCTCTGGACCCGGGAACGTATAGCCTATGTGTGTTTGCATGCATGCTTCTAGGCACATGAATTGTAATCACCTACACAATATAGTTTTGTATGTATACACATGTGCATGTTCGTAGAATGCATGTAATGTGGACATAACCATTCCAATTGAGACAGATGGACAGGACTTTTTGAATTCTTGAGAGAGACCAAATGCAGCTGTGGTCCTTATAGACCAATATTTTTTGTAGTGGTTCTGTTAGCAATGTAACTATTCAAACAAACCTTATATTTCCTAACCATGTTTACTGAAAAGCAAGCCCCATTGTGTTCAAATGGGTCAAATGGGTCTTCTTACTCCCAGGAAAGTGTCTTTAGGATTGCAAGTTAGTCATTTATGGGCACAATCCAGAGTAACTGCGGGGAGTCCTTGCTCCAGAGTAAGAACAATTTGCTCTGGATTGCAATATGAATTTCCCATAGGTTTTCACTAAGTGATGCAGTAACTACGGGTGCACGTAATGTCTCTTACGTGCTCCCGTAATTACTCTGGATTGTAGGGTAAGTGACTAACAATTTAGCTTACTTTAAAACATGGTAAATTTAATCCAATTGATGTCAGTGGTTAAAGTATAGACACTTTTGTAGAAACTTTAATTGTTCACAACCATAGGTCATTGCAATAAAAAAGTATGAATGCAAAACTACAAAGACAATACAGATATCAGTAACAAAATAGATACATGCAAAAATATTACCTATATGACTTAGGGTTTCTAAAATTTTAAACGAACCTAGTGGCTAAGACAAACTTAGCTACTTGGTGATGGTTAAACTAGGGCTTGGAGACATTGGCTGAAACTTCTCACCCAGCCATGGAGTTTGCTGGGTCATTGTAGGCC
Organism: Cryptoblepharus egeriae; assembly: GCA_030015325.1. NCBI lineage: Eukaryota > Metazoa > Chordata > Lepidosauria > Squamata > Scincidae > Cryptoblepharus > Cryptoblepharus egeriae. The sequence continues at coordinate 59,254,712 of JAREYC010000001.1, read as the reverse complement.
AATCACTCTCACGTAAGCCTGCCTCCCAGGGTTGCTGTGAGAATTAAAGAGAAGAGTGGTACAGAAAGCTAGGTACACTAGCTACTAAAGGAAGATTATAATAAAAACACATTTACCCACAGCAATCCTAGGTAGCAATTTTGGGTGCAAGTCCCACTGGGTGCAAGTCCTAATGAATTCAGTGAGACTTCTAAGTAGACATGCATATGACTGCACTGCTAAATAAAATTGTAACTTCTGAAAATGCATGTGATTAGCTACTTTTTCCTTCAAATTAGTTAACATCTCCAGTAGAAATGAATAAATACTTTTTGGATAATTTTTCTGAATGCTAGTTTGTGTGTCTGTAGTCTTCTGTTTCCTAATAAAAAGCTTTTGATACTTGTGGTTTATCCTGAAAATTCAAGGATTTTGGCATTAGCATTGCTCAGCCTTAATACCTCATGTGTTGAATCCACATGAAGGTTTGGAAGCTGTACAGATGTGCATCCAGTGTATGTATGTTTCTCTGCTCAGCTCCTGCTGTGACAAGATGGATCTGCTGTTCAATGGGTGCTCACATAAATGAGTCAAAAGTCATACACAAATCATTAATGATTTTCCCCCACCTAATGTGAACATACAATATTCAATGTATTAATTTCAATGTATAATATTGAAAATAACAAGGCACTTTAGAGTGACTTCATGAGTGAGGCAGAATTGACAAGGATTTGTCAATCCACAGTTGAAACTTTTAGAAGTCACAAAGAAGTCATATGAGGATTCCACAGATATTTGCCAGCTCAGATGGACTGACTGCTGAATTGTAAGAGACTGAAAACATTTAGAAGGACTGAGAGCCAGATCCAATGCATATCTACTCAGAAGTAAATCTCATTATAGACTGCAGCAGTAGTTCTTGAGCATTTCAGTCTGCGACCCCCTTCTGAGAATGACTGTCTGGGTTTCCTCTGGAAGTGATATCAAAGAAGAACTGACATCACTTCGGTGCCAGAGCTTCTCCATGTCTACTCAGAAGAGCTTCTCCATGTCTACCCATTGTGTACAATGAGCCTTAGGCTGAAGTCCTAACTTGCAGTTAGACTGGCATAAGCCCGACACAAGTTATGTGCTGACCCCTGGGGATGTCAGAAAAGTGCTGTAAGACACTTCTGCACCACTCTTGGGAAAGGGTTGGACCAGTGCACAGACTTGTGCCTGCCTCCCTACATCACCAAGGGAATGGAAAAACAAATGAGTTGTGCCGGCCTAGGTTAGGATTGCACCCTTACTCCAAGGAAAGCCGCCTGAATGCCCCATTCCAAGGCAGTGTCACCCTGCACCAGATTTTAAGATGATGGCACCCTGCTTTTTCACAACCCCCCCTGAAATTGAACCTCCCCAAGGGGGCCCTGACTCCCATGAGAACCTGACACCCACTTTGAGAAAGTACAGGTTTACTTGTTCATTTTGTACATCAACAGGCTTGCAATTCATTTTTGAATTTTGACTCAGCCTGCAATGATACACACACTTACTGAAGAGTACATTTGCATTTGAATTCACCCATTTGAATGATTTTGAGGAACTTAATTAGGATACATGCATCATGATGAAATTTCACAAAACTTCAAAATGGGACATTCCTGGCTAGGCTGCAGCACTGAGTTTCTGTTAACCACAACCTGAACAAAAGCCAGCACTGCAAGGCTCTTGCATAAGAAGAAAAGAGGAAGACACATTGAGCTACATTACAGGTTCAGGTAGTAGAAGGTCATTGTCCTCCTCCATTCATCATTGCACTGATATAGCATTTGCTGAAGATTGGGGCATCCCACCAGACATTTTTAGAGTACTGAATTGCAAATCTGTCGAATGAAGATGCCTTATACTGCTGAGTTAAGATTATTAACCCATGTAGCCTTGTCGTATCATATCATGTGGCATTTGCAAGGGATATCAGCTCTCTCTCAGTCTCTTTCTGCATGTATGTAAGAGAGAGATTACACAACTGTTCTCTACTTCTTTATCCCATCTACAAACTCTGTTCCCAATCCTTCTAATTAATTTTCCCTCCAAAAAGGTTTTTCAAGAAATATTAATTTTCTAGCAAATTCCTTCTTTCAAAAATTCATACTCCAAAAATAATTTTTCCATTCAAAGCCCAATCCCCCCTCTGCCTGTGCAAATCAATTTTGCCCTCTGCTCACCTCAATCCCCTTTCAAAATTTATTTCCCCTTTTCTATTTCTAATGTATTTATTTTTCCAGCCCTTAACACAAAGTCAGGTATATGATGTAGCCCTTGTGCCCGCAAAATTGGAGAACCCTAACGTAAACGCTTGGTGACGGAGGAGGGATAGGTGGAGATGACCACATACACATCTTTTATACCCTTTTGGGTGAAGGCATTCCTTCAGATACAGATAATTTAGAACTGTATGAGTCAAAAACAGAACACAGATATGCACTCCAGACTTTTTATGTGTAATTATTTTTGGACTGGACCAATATATTCTTTCTGAAAGCTCCAACAACTCATCCACACCATTTGTCAGTCATCATAGGATGAGGTGATCAGATAAAAACTAAGTATTTATGGCCTAAATTGAAGGATGACATATGAATGGAATATATTTTTAGCTTGCAGGTGAGCTCAGCAATAGGAAAAAATGGAAGATCCTGCCGTTTTGATTCTCCACTGAAAGTATAATTATCCAAGGCGGATAAATGCCACTTAGTTGGAGGACATATCAGAATGGAGAGTTCCCTCTGATCAGAGTGGTGGGCTTCAGGGGGTTCTCACAGGTTCTATAGAACCCTTTGCTAATGAGCACCTGGTTATGAGAACCTGTTACTAATGGGACATAGAACCTGTTGTTAATTTAGGTTATTAGGACATAGAACCTGTTGTTAGTTTATTTGAATCCCACCACTGGGTTCATCCAAAACCCACATGAATGACTGCCCTTTTGCTCTGCTATTTACAGGTGTCTATGGGTGCAGTCCTAACCCAGGCCACACAAGTCATTGGTCTTCCCGTTATTGTGGTGGTGTAGGGAGGCAAGTGCCTGTCTGTGCATTGGCCTAACCACTCTCCCAGGAGTGGTTCTGTAGTGCTTTGTAGCACTTTTGTGACACCCCCAGGTCAGCACAGGACTTGGGATGGGAACTCTTATTACCCGATGCTATGACTGGGCTGTAGCTTTATCAAACAATGCCACCTTCAAAATTCAAATATTGCAATGTCTTTGGATTCAGATTTTTCCAAGCTATTTAAGCTCAGGTGCTGCTGGTTAAGCCTAGGACTCACACAAGCACCTAGAACATTTTCTGGAATCTAATATATGTGAAGGTACGTAGACCATAACTGGGCGTTCCTCTGGGTTCGTGATTTGGATTAGGTTTGGCACAGTGTGCCATATCATTTTAGACAAAGAAACCTCATGATTATTCCAGTTCCCAAGTTTTAAGTACATCACAAGGCATTTGCCTATAATTTTATCTTTCATACAGTGCAATCCTGACCTAGGCCTGGAAGAATGGCCTAGCTATGGCAGCCCAATGTAGGCATATCCAGAGCCGACAGGCCAAATCCACAGGGCTAGGAGGCCTCTAGGCTGGCCTAACTGCTGCTGAGGACCAGGTAAGTGGCATATGTGGAGGGCTTGCTCCTGAGGAGACCTGCTTCAGATCACACTGAATAAGAAACAGCAGTGGTGCCTGCCGTATAAAGAAGCTCAGCAGTCCCTGGCAACCAGTCACAGCTGCAGCATGATGGAAAGAAAGGCCATGGCTGTCTGGGGGCCCAGATGCCCGAACTGCAAAAGGAAGAGAGCAACACCCTCCCCAATATAGGGCACCCATGATAAATGGGAGACAGGACTGCAGAAAAGCTAGGAACACCCACATCCATTGTTGCCATGTGGCTCACGGAAAAGTGACAGTACTTATAGTGCCGGGTGGGTGCAAAGGGAATGGCTGCTAGAGTTGTGCTGAGACGGGTTGTTGCAGTTGTGCCATAACTTGAGGTTGAGAGACAGGAGTGGTGCTTAGGCCAGCCAAGGAGAACTTTTGCTTTTGCTTCCATTTTTAGTCTGGCTTATCATGGGCCCCAATGGGTCTTCTCAGATTTACGCTTCTCCTGAGGTGGCCTGAGTCAGAGGGATGGGGTTGGGAGGTGGCATGTCTGCCCTGGAAATGGGCTCTGGATGCGGCCTAACTGTGCCTTCCTAGGCCATGACCCACACATGCACCTGGCATGCCCCTGCTTTGCTGAATAAGCTAGCACTGTTAGGCTGGTCCAGTGCCAGACAGGCTGTCCCAAGTGCACTTCAGGATTGTGCCCTTTATTTGTTTCTCTCCTTCTGTTTTTCCACACTGTCTATTTTAATTGTAATCTCCTTAGGAGAATGTGTTACTCTGTAAAGTGCCAGTGATGATGTGGTAAAAATACCACATTTACAATGTGGGGAATGTACCACATTTATGATGTGGTAAAATTAAAAAACAGCAGCCACAACAAGCCCTCCTAATGAGATGGGATTTTAGTTGTATGCACATATGTATGCACAACACAGGCCCAAATCCTATACCTGTCTACTCAGAAGTAAGTCCCATTATAGTCAATGGAGCTTACGCCCAGGAATGTGTGGATAGGATTGCAGACACACACACTTTTTGGACACTGAACATTTGAAACAGTGGGTGAACCTGGAGTTCATAATGTAGGGTTTAACAGCTAGCACAAATTACTGCTAAAAACAGCACTGTATCATCTTAAATTAAATTAAAAGCCAGTTTTTCTTTATTCCTTCTGACGTTCATTAGTAACAGTTGCAGTTCAAGACGTTTCTACTGGAAAATCATTGTAATTCTTTAAGTTGTCATTATCATCCTATTCTGCCCACTCACATGCCCACCCACACTTGCTGTGGCAAACCATGAAGTTTCCCTAGGGTCCCAAATATTAGTGAATTAGTTGCTCTGCTGGCTCTTGATTCATACCTGAAGCCCACATTATCTGGTGACAAACACCTTCATCCCTGCCAGTGGGTGACCACAACAGCTGCATCGAGAAGTGCAGGTGTTTGTGGAGATCTTCAATGTGCACATCAATATGCAGTCAAAACTAACGGGAAATGCTTTGATTTGCCTCCAAGCCTTAATGACATAATTGGTTCCAAGAGAAGATCTCCCCTTCCTGCTGCTGTTTGCTAGCGCCAAAGAGTTGACTTCACAGTCATTCCAGAAGTCAGGCTCCCTCCCTTCCTCTTTCCCTCCATCACATACAGTATTACAGTATCTTCCATTAATTCACTCAATTGGACACAAATAATGCGTTGCTCTTTTTAGTGCTCATGTATGGCCACATATGTTCAGTGGTGGGTTTTATTTTGTGCCATGTTTCTGTTTTGTGTCATTAAGGCCTGAAGGTACCACTGCAGACTCACCGGGACTCCAAAGAATGTCCCCAGTGACCTTCTTCACAGCTTCACCCAGGTGCTGTCATTATGGATTGCACAAGATTTCATGAAAATCATGCAAGATCTTCCGTGATCCAAGATGGCAGTGTGCAGTAGAGTCAAGAAGAAAAGGGCCACCACAAAGAAAGAGCACCATGATCCCCTTAAGTTTGGGAAATGGCCAAATTATTATTGGGCTATTACTGATAATGGTGGTACTTCTAATATGCAAGTGAGGAAGGGCATATTTGTGATGTTGATCTTGCTTGTGTTACTTTTTATGTTATTTTCTCCACAGTTGTCCATGCTTGCACTAAGGCTTGCACTAAGGCCTACCCACTCTCCTATTCACTCAGCATGCTACCCACTCACCTTAAACTGTGCCTACATCACCGCTGTCACCACTATATTACTATGTCACCACTACATCACATGTGTGAGTGTTCAGGAGTCGGCAAGGCCAGATTGGTCCTCTGATGGGCTGGAACCCTTGACCAGTTTCTGATTTGGTCATCCTCTCTCTGAAAGCCATTCAAATCCATTTTGGCCCTAGGAACTTCGCCTTCTCCAACATTTTGGCTTTGGGGCTCTACCTGCACTAAGAACCTTCTCCTCTAAGAAGGTGAAGGTGGGGCTCTACCTTCTTTTACCACACTAAGAACCTGTGACTCTCTGCTCCCAAAGAGCTTCTCTGTTTTTTTCCTAAGCAATGGTGATTAGGAATTTTCCTTTCTCAGTAATGAACTAATTGAAGGGAGATTGACTTCAAAACTTGTGACTGATTTTGGGGGAAATGTGTGTTTGTTGCTGTGGTCTACCTTATCCAGAAACATTTATTTATTTCATAGAATCATACCATAGAACCATAGAGTTGGAAGGGACTCAGTGGATCATCTAGTCCAATCCCCTGCCTGTAGCAGGAAATCCTCAACTTGTGGGGACCCAAGATTCGAACCCTGGCCTGCTGGTTAACAAGCACGGTGTCTTAACCACTTGCGCCACCAGTTGATTACTGATTGATTGATTGAAAGCCTGACTTTTGACTGTAATCAGTTGTTTGGGGGTGGGGGGTTGATCAGGGCTGGTCTCTGGATGTCTTATGAATTTCGTTGTATGTCTATACAATGACAATAAATTATTATTATTAGTAATACAGAATATTTCTTACTGAAGCCAGGTAAATCCATTTCTTCTGTAGAGCATTCCTGACTTTAGGAGACAATGTATAGCTAACAACAGTTATCCTTTGAGACAGGGCTGAAGACTGACTTTTAATCCACATAAATTTTTCAAGCCCCTCAACTTCTGTGAGCACTCCCTGGTTAGAAGCAACATTCCTGGTATTTCATTATCAGTGAAGAGAAAGACTGTGGCTTTGCCTTGGGCAACTGGGGAAGTGTTTTCAGTTCCATCAAATATGGTGTTTTTTCTAAACCGAGCCTTTAAGGCAGTCAGGGTAGCTCTCATAGCAGGTTGCTTTACCCCCTGATCATCCTGTGGATACAGGAGCATTTATGCAGTTTTGCATTTTGCATCGAAGTGTACAACATGCTCAACAGTGTGTTTGCATTGTGCATCCACAACCTGCAGAGAAGCAGCACTTTGGCTTAGGAGGCTATGCTCTGGAGCTCATTTTGAGAGTAGATCCATGGCAAATAAGCAAGAAAAAAATATATTGGGAAAGAAGGTGGCATTTCCAATTTGGAAAAATCTGAATCATTCCATGCCTTCAAATATCAAGCTATTTTGTATGCTGCTAAACTGTATGCAGTTTACCATTCAAAATCTGAATGGAAAAATGAATCTTTCCATGCCTTCAAATATCAAGCTATTTTGATGCTGCTAAACTGTATGCAGAATATTTGCTACTTAGGGTAAATTAGTGGCAGAATTGAAACAGCCAATGGTTTATGCTTGAACATTGATTAAGGTATATGCAAAACATACTAATAGAAAACAGCTCATTGGTTTCTCTGTCCTGCGAAAGATCTTAATTGCACTTTCTGAACCAAGAATTTCTATTGTTGAAACTACAAAGAGCGTATATAGATATAAGCTTGCTGGTCCTCCTTATGTGATTCCAAGATAGACATAAGAGATAGGGCAAAAATTCTTCCTACTTATTTTTTTTCTACTTTCTACTATTTTTCTTTCTACTTTTTTTTTTAAATAATGACATGCAATCATAGGAGACTGCAAGTTCTGTGTCCAGTTGTGGTTGCCACATTTGAAGGGGCAATGGAAAAGGTTCAGAGAAGAGTGACCAAAATGATTGATGGTCTGGCACACCTTTCATATGAGGAAAGGCTGCAGCATTTGGGGCTCTTCTGTCTAGAAAAGAGGCGCTTGAAGGGGGATATGATTGAGACATACAAAATTATGCAAGGGATTAATAGAGTGACTAGAGAGACGTTCTTTTCCTTTTCGCATAACACCAGAACTAGGAGACATCCACTAAAATTGAATGTTGGGAGGGTTAGGGCAGATAAAATAAAATATTTCTTTACTCAGCATGTAATTAATCTGTAGAACCCCTTGCCACATGATGTGGTGACGGCATTTAACCTCAATGCCTTTAAGAAGGATTGGACAAATTCCTAGTAACCATCATAGGTTACAAGCCGTGATGGGGAGGGGGATGTATGCGTGCATGTGCATAGATGGATGTAGATGTAGGCAACCTCCAAATGCCAGATGTGGGCAAGGGCACCTGGATACAGGTGTCTTGTGTGCTCCCTGAGGCATCTGATGGGCCACTGTGAGATACAGAAAGTTGGAATAGATGGGCCTTTGGTCTGATCCAGTGGAGGTTCTTCTTATGTTCTTATGTTCTTAATCAGTCATGAATAGTGCTGCTTAACTCATTTCCAGTGGTGTAGCTAGAGGAGGGTGAAGCAAGAAGCCTCTTCTTCAGAGCCATTTCTGGTGAGGGGAGGGTAAAAATGGGCCCGTCATGAGACTTACTCCAAGACTGACTGCTCTGTCCCCCCTGCAGCTACCCCACTTCTCTATGCCCTTTGGGATCTTGAGTTCTTTTCACTGTGAATTAGTTTTGAACAAAACATCGATCCCAAAAGGGGAAGTACCTTCATGACTTAATGACACATACAGTGAGAACTACTGCTCCTGTTTGCCCTCTTTGCGGCCACCGTAGGCTGATGTTTTAAAGTAAAAAGGGAGAAAGTTGTCTTCAATTTCATATAGTTTGCCTCTTAAAATGGTAATAAAAGAATATATTTCAGAAGAAATGTATGGTACTTACTGCATGAGGAGTGTACTGAAATCATTTGCTGGAACCCACTTTTGTTTAATTTTTATGTAATAACTAGCGAAAGGCGTACCCGCGTTGCAGGAGTAAAATTCCCCCATATGCCATCCCCCCATATGCATCAACCCCCCATGGATAACTTTCCCCCATGCATAACAACCCCCCATGCGCAACTTCTCCCATACACATCAACCCCCCATGCGCAACTTCACCCATGCGCATCAACCCAGCATGCACAAGTTACCCCATGCGCAACTTCCCCCCATGCACATCAACCCCCTATGCACAACTTCCCCATGCGCATCAACCCCCATGCGCAACTTCCCCATATGCATCAAACCTCATGCACAACTTTCCCCATGTGCAACTTCCCCCATGTGCAACTTCCCCATGTGCAACTTCCCCCGGTGTGCAACTTCCCCCATGCGCAACTTCCCCCATGCGCAACTTCCCCCATGCGCAACTTCTCCCCATGCGCAACTTTCCCCAGTGCACAACTTTCCTCCATGCGCATCATTCCCCCGTGCGCAACTTCCCCCATGTGCAACTTCCCCATGCGCAACTTTCCTCCATGTGCATCATCCCCCCATGCAACTTCCCCCATGCGCAACTTTCCATATGCACAACTTCCCATATGCGCAACTTCCCATATGCGCAACTTCCCCCCATGCGCAACATCCCCCCGTGCGCAACTCCCCCCGTGCACAACTGCCTCCCATGCGCAACTTTCCCCCATGCGCAACTTCCCCCCGTGCGCAACTTTCCCCACGCGCAATTTTCCTACATGCGCAACTTCCTCCCATGCGCAATTTTCCTCCCATATGCAACTTCCCTCTGAGCAACTTTCCTACATGCGCAATTTCCCCCATGCGCAATTTCCCCTCATGCACAGCATCCTCGCCAGCACAACCTCTTCCTCCGAACATCCCCCAGTGCACCAGGGTCTGAGCACCAAATTGGCTGGATGTTGGTCAGTCTCCCATGTTAAGTATAGGACAGAAACACGTTGTCCCCTTTTCAGCCCCTGAAGGGTTAAATTTCTCCAGATGGTTCTTGGTGGGAGTTCAGGTGACAGAAGGAACTCCCAGAATTCCATGCTTCAGGCCCAGCAGTTGGGGTGGAATGTTGCTGAGTCAGCAATTCTCAATGCAAAGTATAGGGAGGAAAACGCGTTGCGCCCCTTTTCACCCCCTTCCGGTTGGAATTTTCGAAAACCGGTTCTTAGTGCACCCCTCCGTCACGGAAGGAACACCCACACCAAATTTCACGCTTCTAGGCCCACCGGTTTTGGCAGGGCAGTGATGAGTGAGTCAGTCAGTCAGTCCGTGAGTGAGTCAGTGAGTGAGTCAGTCAGTGAGTGACTTTTCTCTTTTATATATATAGAAGAAGATAAGCCAACAGAAGAGCGTTAATTAACTGTTTCAGTACACACGGATAATATGATTTTGATTTCACATGTGTAATTACTGTACCTCTAAAAATACCAATGATGAGAGATGTTGGAAGTTTCTGCAGAAAGAACAACTTGTGATAAATTATTTCAAAACAAAAGTTGTAGAGTTTGGCATTGTAGCTCCCATCCAAGGACTAATGAGTGTTGCAAGGCATGGAACTGGACAGGTCAAAATCTTTACATACCTGGGTATACTTCTTCTAAACAAAAGACTCCCGGCTATCCCAATTTACAGCTACTAAATGTAAAGATTACAGAACTATGTTGCTTCAGCAGAGTTTTTACCCAGGGATGCAGTGGAAATGTACAGCATAGCCTTAACTTGACTGGAACAGGCAGGCTGGCATGTCTGTACTATATCCAGTTTGCTGAGTCAATCTGAGGTGAAGAGAACACTTGTTCCCTTATATTGGACCTTTCCTCGACCTTGGACCTTTCCTCAACCTGGGAAAGGTCTATGCCAGCCTGATGGGACTATTTAGACCTGCACCAGTAATATCTCTGATGGGTCTACTTGGACCTGCACCAGCAATAACTCTGGCACAAATCCGCATTGACCCATGAAGATGACTCAGGTTCAGGAAGGTGCCTTTGCCCACCAAACCTGCCCTCTCATGGATGGACCCAATCCCTAGGGGAAAAGTAAAGGCAGAACATGCCAACATCTGATCAAAATATACCGTGTTTCTCGGCTTATTATACGCACCGGACCATAAGACGCACCAAAGTTTAGAGGAGCAAAACAAGAAAAAATATATTCTGAACCAAATGATGTACTAATATATTTAATAAAATATAGCAGAATAATATTTCAACCATGTAAAGTAAACAGTGGTATTAAGAACCATTATCACTGTCATTAACAAATGAGAAAAGACTTTAAGCTTCAAGCACTCTTCTAATTTTCTGGTAACTCCCCAAAACTCATCATCTCTAGTGTCAGTGATTTGTGACTTTTGCACAAATCTCATAGCAAATGATCAGACACCAACATTTTGCACAAATCTCATTGGAAATGGTCCAGAAAGGCAGGTAAGTTGGGGTGTTCTTTTGGGGGTGGGGGGATCCAGGCAGATAGGGAAAGGTGAGGGGATCTAGATGGATAGGGAAGAGTGAGGGATGCACAGACAGGGGGCAGCAGGGACCAGGTCTTGTGCTTGTCTATTTTGGAGCAAGTCTCCAAGCCAGGGAAGGCTGCTTAGGATTGCAACTGTACCTGGGTGACCAGATGCCAAACCCAAAATTCTTGAACCCGAAGGCCAAAATTCCTACCCCAGGGCAAAATTCCTACATCCCCAAGCCAAAATTCCTACCCGCTTAAATAGTTTTTTTTGGCCATAACTTTTGATAGGAAGGAGATATCTCAAAACTGATTTTTGCATTTGATTCTGCTCTTCAATATGAATCCAACGACATATGACATGATGGGGTAAGGTGCTTCAGGATTGGCCCTATCACTCTATAAGATGCACAGACATTTCCCCCCTCTTTGGGGAGGAAAAAGAGTGCCTCTTATAAGCCGGGAAATACAGTAATTAAATGTTCCATTTTTCAACAAGATGTGGATAAATTATCAGGTATGTATAGATTCATCATACTTTCTCCACCAAATCAGTGTATAAAGTGATCCCATATTGTAGGCGTTTGCTTTTATTATCTTGCTTATGTAAAGCTTTTACAGCTCTAAGCTTTTCAGACAGCTATCAATGGATCAATGTAACTCCAGGCTGTAAGTTAAGCAACATTTGGATATTATATGGCTTTCAGTAAAGATAAAATATTTGTCTTATCTTCAGGCATTCTATTCAGAGAGCCAATTTTGTGTCCCAGTTTATAGACTGGGTACGTGAGAATGATCTGATCTGAGAATGATGCATTTATCAGGAGATCAAAAGAACTCTCTCTTCCCCCCCCCCCCCCAAAAAAAAACCCTCAAGTTTGTTTGGTTTGTTGTGTTGTTTGTTTCTTTGTCACATGTATAATCCATCTTTTTTGGAACTCAGAGGGTTCCCAGGCAGTCTCCAGGCACTTACCAGATGCAGAACTATTGAGCTTCAGCAAGGTTTTTCTACTATGTACCTTATGCTCTGGTACTATTAGCCCTGATTCCAAATGGGAATTGCCAAAACAACTCATTATCCTGATCAGATAATTTGTTTTATATATTGTTCAGTCTCATCATTTACATTGCTGTGTTTGTGATGATCTTTGGTTAAACCTACAAAATAAATTTGTTTTTGCGGTAGTACAAAATGAGAAATTGTCATTATCCAGACCCTTCTCTGACATCGTAATCAGCTCTCAGCATATCACCAAATTTTGAAAAAAGAGAACCTCCATGCTTTGCTTGTTGATTCAGTTAATCCCACCTGTGGTATAGCCCTATTCAGAATAGTGACTAACAGTCTAAGCCAGTGGATCACGACTTTTTGGGGGCGGGGGTGCCCAAAAAGTTGGGTCTGATTCTTTATGGAATCTGGCACTGGGCACCTTTAATGTCCCTTAATGTTCCAGCCATGACATCACTTCCTTTGGATAGATTGTCATTCTCAGAAGGAGGTCCTGAGCTGTAATGCTTGAGTACCACTGGCCTAAACTACAAGTTAGAAATTCTCCAGATTGAACTGAGTCTTATAAGATACCCTGCATATAAGGCAACCTGCATTTAGTTTAGAAGTCAAAAGAGTTTACGCTTCCTTTTTATCCAAGATCCTAGGTTTACTTCACTGCATACTATATGCAGCTGTCTGTCTTGAGATTGGCCAACTCCATCTTAAGCTGCTGATGTGGATCAGATTCTTCGAGTACTGGCTGTACCTGTGTTTCTCTGCCGACCAAAACCCTTTGTTCAAATACTTCTTATTGTACATGACTCAACCATTTGGACTTACTACATTTATTTTTAAAAAAATAAACTCCTTAGGGCGATCTGTAGACATCCTGGGCAATGGCTCTGAGGAGAGGGCTCACAAGATCCTCTTGACCAGATTAATGGACAAAGACAGATAGGAGGTAGAAGCTCTTAAAACCTGCTCATCCCTCCACTTGTGCCTTCCTGTAAAATAAGATCAGACCCAAGTACCTGAACCATCTCAAAGACCCTCAGACATGGTGAGCATATTCTCTGGTGAGATATAATGTATTCCCTTCTAATATTCTTAAGGCAAGATTTGATAGCCTGGGTGACCTGGCCAAGTTCTGTGCTTGTGGGGCTTAAGTACTGAGACCCTGACCCACATGCTCTTACATTGCCCCTGATACACTGATCTTAGACAGGTACTCATGAACATGGTTCGGCATGTACATCTCTGATGGGAGACAATGAGATTATTAGTATCCTGTCGGAAGCAGAAACCAAACCTTTTGTGCAATCTGTGGCAAGGTGCCTATAATTCATCATTCAAAGGCAGATGGTGATTCTTATATCTTTGCAGTCAACAGAGACATTGCCATCCTGTATAGCAGGGGGGATGCTGGGGAGAGGATCCTAAGGGATGGGCATGGGGTGATCCTAATGGCTGGGAATGGGGTGATCTTAAGGGCTGGGAATGGGGTGATCCTAACGCATGGGATTGGGGTGATCCTAAGGGATGGGCATGGGGTGATCCTAAGGGCTGGAATGGGGTGATCCTAAGGGATGGGCATGGGGTGATCCTAAGGGATGGGCATGGGGTGATCCTAAGGGGTGGGTATGGGGTGATCCTAAGGGTTGGGAATGGGGTGATCCTGGGAATGGGGTGATCCTAAGGGCTGGGAATGGGGTGATCCTAAGGGCTGGGAAGGGGGTGATCCTAAGGGTTGGGAATGGGGTGATCCTAAGGGCTGGGAATGGGGTGATCCTAAGGGATGGGCATGGGGTGATCCTAAGGGATGGGCATGGGGTGATCCTAAGGGCTGGAATGGGGTGATCCTAAGGGATGGGCATGGGGTGATCCTAAGGGGTGGGTATGGGGTGATCCTAAGGGTTGGGAATGGGGTGATCTTCCAGGCTGCCTCCTTCCCCTGCTCTGCTCTGCTTTCCAGGAGGCTCTGCTCCCTCTTTCCTTCCTTTGCAGGAAGCAGATTTTCCTCCCTAGACCTTTTTCTGTGCAGGGAGTGGAGCCTCTGCCGGGCACAGCCATTTGGGAAGGGCTGCTTAGAGGCACAATGGAGGGCTACAAGGGCCTCTCTGGGAAGTAGAGTGCTAAAGGGGTTCTGGGTGATGCATGCTGGGAGATGTAGTTCTTCCACTGATAGTTTGGAAAGGGGCTTTAGCAAGGGAAGGAGGGGATGAACTACAATTCCCTTCCCTTCCCTCCCTTCCACTACTTTACCCAGCAGCCTCAGCAGGCCTCTAAGGCCTAAAATGGACAGAACAGGCCAGAAATCCCAGGAAGTGGCTGGAGAGGCCTCCAAACTCCTGACAGAAGCCCCCAAATTCCTAATTCCCGATTCTAGGCCTCGTTTCCGGTTCAGTCCGGGCATTTCCAGTTATATGGACACCCTGCGTGGCGATTGTTTGATGTTGTTTACGTATTGTGACATTTTGATTGTTTATGCCAAACTTTTTAAACAGGGGCCGGTTCACTGTCCCTCAGACACTGTCAGGGGCCGGACTCTAGGTTGGATTCTAGACAATCCAAGTCATGACCCTGAAAGAAGGATATGCCACATTAAATAAAATGGCACCATTCCAACTAGTAAGGGATGGAAAGGAATGGTGAGAGCACCAACTCTAGCACCAAAAGAATCATCTTTGTCATATAGCAGTGTATTTAAAAAATCCTTCCTAGAAATAGTTGACAAGTTCTTAAATACGCTTTTGATCACATCTGTGCACTATTGATATTACTAAACTATGATCTGAAAAAGCACAACATAATAAGCACCCCGCCTCCCCCGGATGCCACCGCCGAGGAGGAGCCTCCGCTTCCACCATCCCCTCCAGCCACCGTCGTGACCTGAGCCCCTCCGGAGCCCATCCCGGCTGTTCTGCCCACCAGCTGCCGGCTGCTGGCTGAGGGGTGGCTGCCGTTGTGGTCGTGGCAAAGGAGGAGGCTGCCGTGGAGGGGGAGGTGGTTGCTGAGCTAGTGGGCCAGATTGA
Organism: Cryptoblepharus egeriae; assembly: GCA_030015325.1. Classification (NCBI taxonomy): domain Eukaryota; kingdom Metazoa; phylum Chordata; class Lepidosauria; order Squamata; family Scincidae; genus Cryptoblepharus; species Cryptoblepharus egeriae. Next base: position 59,239,462 of record JAREYC010000001.1, on the reverse strand, counting down.
GGACCCTGGGTATCCAGCCTGCAGGGCGTAGTTTGAGGACCCCTGGTTTCTGCCAATAAAGGTAAAAGATACCCATTGGCCATGGTGGGGTCCAGGAGTAGTATGGATGAGGAATATTTTGCAGAACCCATTCCCCCCCCCCCCAACCAAGCAGCCACGGTGAGATGTCAATCAGGCAGGTTGAAGGGTCTATTTCCACACATCTCTGGGGCAGAGAAGGCTGAGAGGTCTATTCCCATTTCTACTGCCATTTCTAACTGTCAGTCTCGGACAGATAACAAGCCAAGCTATGGGAAATTTGAGGAAAGAGGTGACAAAAGGGCAGCTGAGATGCTGGAAATAGGGATTTTTTAAAAAATTGATTTATTTAATTTGTTGAACCTCCACAAGCAACAGCTGTGGGCTGTTACTGTACAATGATCATTGACTCTACCATAGTAAAGAATTGTAAGGATCAAAGCAAGTTTCCATGTCCCTGGAAAGCTATGAAAGTTGCTATACAAATGCTATTATTGTTGTTATTGTTATCCCTCTCTCAGTTGAGTGTTTGGATACTGCCTTGATCCATTTTTGTGGGAAATCAGCTTATAAATGAATACAAAAGTTATTCAAAGTAACTTGTTGCTGTGCTGCCCTTTAGTCCATATCAAGTGCCCCATCTCCAAATACTCATTGCCCAGAAATTTATCCCAGCTCAGTGAAAGACTATGGTATTGTGCTTGACACTGCATGAGAAGCACAAAGGCCTGAGTAGGTTGATATGGAGGACAGGCTGTTATCCAAGCAGCAAATCCCCCCTCTCCACACCACTGAAATAGTCCAATGGAATGGCAGAGCCAATATGATTGGTTCCAGCTGCGTCACAAAGCTGGGCTAAGGACAGGAGCTCACCCTGTCTTGTGGAGACCCGGGTCTCGAACCCTGGCCTTCTGGTTAAGAGGCACAGTGTCTTAACCACTTGCACCACCCACAGCCCTTAGGCTTTGCAGAGAAGATCAGGAAATAGGCCATAAACCTCCCAATTGTGACACAGAACACCCTACTACTTTTCTTGTCTTCCTTCTTCACAAAGTGGTTTTGTATTACCTAGAAGGGCCAGCTGAAAATCCAATAAAAATCATGTAAGTTGTAAGGGGTACCCCAAGACATTCTTATCCAGTGATGTGCTAGATGTGCACCTCCCACTCTCTAATGTTCTAGCACAGAGATTTTAATGCTTTTTCATCTCTTGACACACTTACAAGACTAAAATTGTCCAGGCACATCATCAGTTGTTTGACCATTAACAAGGTACACCATGCCGCTGGTATGGGGCATAAATCTATATATAAAGTATATAAATATATACAGTATTTATATATAGTATATATATATATAATATATATAGTATAGTATATAGTATATATAGTATATATATGGTATATAAATCTATACTATAAAGTCATCCTCTCCAAGGTCCCATGCCACACTTGCATATCATCCATGGCACATCAGTGTGCCACCCCACAGTGGTTGAAAATCAGTTTTAGCCAGTGGCATCAGTAGGGTTTCTGTTATCAGGTGCAGGACAGGGTGACGATACATCATAACCAAAAATGAGGACACGATAAAATGAAAGAAAAATATAGGTAAAGAAAAATGTAGGACACGATAAAATAAAAGCTAAAAGCTCTCATATATACTGCTTTCAAGTTAATTTAAATACTGTATTACTTATTATTAAATTTAAAAATATTACATGTTATTTATTACATATAATTTATGAGTGCAAGCATTGTGAGCTACCTGCGCACAAGGAAACAGGGACAATGAAGTGTTTTTTTTTTTTAGGACACAAGGCTAAAAAAAGAGGACTTGTCCTGGAAAAAAATTTAGAAATTTTGCACTGTAGTGATATCTTCCCATCTGTGTGCATCACCAGGTATGGCTTGTACCTTCCATACCCACTACTAGTGATGCTACTGGTTCTAGTGTAGCGCTCTTCTCCCCCCACTTCCTGACCCCTTCTTTTTTAATTTAAGAAGGATAAAGAGGAGCTGTGGATAAAGAAAAGTTGGTGGACAGAGATGGGTACCCCTCACCAATCTGCTGCTTTTGATGTTTATTTCAACTTGGCCTCATGGATAGGGCTGTTCTGGTAATTAATATCACAATAAACGGCTGTTGCTTTGTGCCAGAAGTGGTACTCAAACAGCACAGGGTTTTTCATTCTCAGAGCTACAGTCATGGAAATTTAGGAGCCTGAGAGAAAATAGTGGTTCCCATAGGGGTGAGAGTATACCCAGCATCATACCCAAAAAAGCCACTCTTCAATCAGCTGCTGTTTTTATGTGTATCTTCATGCCCAGTGTAAAGGAGTGGTTTGAAAGCCACAATCCAAGTTGGGTGATGATGATGAAGAGAAGTTCCTCTGTGACCCGCAGTGACCCCCTTCAGTAATGCCTAGGGCAACAAGGCCCAAAGGAACCCCTTCTGCTGCTCCCACCATTTGGGAGAAACCTCTCATTATCTGCCTGTGTTGTGGTGAGACCGACACATGGCTCCACTTTGGGAGAATCAGATGTTCCTGCCTTCGTCATGCTACTTTGAGCAGACCCCTCCACATAGCCCTGCTGTGGGATTGGAAAAGTAGTGAACAAATGGAGGCCTCACTTTCCGTTTGTGCAGGCACGTACATAAAGGGTCATATGCAAACCAGCCCAGAGCATTCAGGTATGATTGGGTGCTTCACATGCTCCCTTCTAACTAGTAGCCATAAAATGCCAAAGTTTTTTCTGTAGGAAAACTGTTTCTACTTGAAACATCTTCAACACAGGGAAAGTGTCTGGGTTGCTTTCACCAAAAGGATTTGAGGCTGCTTAACAACCAAAAAGGGGGTGCTTGAAAGTCCATGTCATATAGATTTTATAGGGTATTTGTGGGTCTTGCAATTCAGATTTTAAGGTCTACCATATCTCCACTTTGCCCAAGAGAAGATTGGCACACCTCTTAGAAACTCATAGCAGGTCAGCTCGTGACAGTTAGAAAGGAGTAACAGATTAGTATAGTGCTTTCAAGTAATGAAAGTATTCCACGTAGTTATTTTGATGTAATCCTTACAACAACGCTGTAAGCCCCAGTGATTTTCAAACTTTGTAGAGGCCCTAGCCTGCTGTCTGATCTATAAATGCCACGAAATGTGGATATAATGGTGATTGGCCAGCAATGCTTGTTGTCCATTCGTCTCCACCATTCCCAAAGCAACTTATTTCAACCTTGATACATAGAGCCTGTGGGGTGGATTCGTTTTATAAACCACACAAAATTGGATCAAACCCAATGCCAGGTCCCAAATCCAGTTTGAAGACCACTGCAGATAATTTTATGAGCAAGATTGCAATCTTAAACAATTTAGACTGGCATAACTCACCTGGCATAATTTCTTGTGCTGGTATGGGGAGGCTGGCACATGCCTCTGCATTAGCCTAATCCCCAACACTTCCCAGAAGTGGAGCAGGTATGCGCTGGCCTCCCCTCACCACCACAAGAAATTATGCCAGTCTTGCCTCAGGCCAGCTAAGGAGTTCATGGCAGAGGCAAGATCTGAACCAGGGCAAAATGACATCAACAGATCAGCTTCAAAAGAGAGCCACAGAAATGGAGCAAAGAGATGCTAAATTACAAAAGAGCATCCAAAAAACCCCAAAGATCTGCATCCCGTCCCATCAAATACAAACCAAAGACTGTGACATTCAGCCTTTGCTTGATCTCATAACAAGAAAGTTATGGGATCTTGGTTTTTGCTTTTATACACTGTGATTCAAAAGTGATTGGTCTTCTTGGATCCCTTTGGAATGTATCTCTGATGATCAGCCTAACGTGGCTATTATCCTTAGGATGGATAAGCAGAGAAGATTCAGAAAAGAGGGAACGGATTATATACCAGTTATGCTGGGAGGTCTTGCCTTGGCTTTTCATGCTGCTGAAATGTCACAAGAGCATTTCAATAGCAGTGCTACAGTACATCATGTATTGCACCACCATATGCCAAGTAACAGCCCCCTGGTGCCCTCTGGTGGAAGAAAGCTTTTTCATCCAAGTCAATTAAAAATGATGCTGCAGAATATCTCTCTCTCTCTCTCTCTCTCTCTCTCCGAAAAGGAGATTCTAAAGTGACCAGTAAAATAGAAAAGGAAGAATCAAAGAAACACTGAAGCAGATGCCCCTAGATGCCACCTTGTTTGTCAGTTGCAGATGGAGGTCTGGGATTGCTTTACATTCGCATTTACCTCTTGGAGTCTCATTTGTTCAATCTCAGTAAAGTGCTAAAGATTTTTTCAGTACAGTGATAACAGGGCCAAAGAGCTGTTAATGATTTGTCCAACATCGAAAGTAAGCTCTTAAGTGGCTTGTCTCAGGTGAGCGAGTGCTAGCCTGATCCAGTGGCAAGTGGTCCTTAATGGCCACAAGAGTCCATATTTTGTCTTCCAACCAAATTGCCAGTTATGTCCCTCATCACTTATTGGTGAGTCAGCCTTGCCTGGAAAGACTATAAAGACCCTTTATAATCAGGGATACAGTGTCAATTCTGGGGGGAAAGAACCATTTTGGCATCATATATAGGTACAATAAAACCTTGGATTGAGAGCATTTTGCAAGACGTGTAAACATTTCTAATAAATTTTAACTTGATATACAAGTGATGTCTTGATAAACAAGTAAAAAATAGTCCTGGCCAGGATTTCCTGCCACAGGCAGGGGGTTGGACTAGATGATCCACTGGGTCCCTTTCAACTCTATGATTCTACGATTCTATATGGCCAGTTTTGGCACTCTGCCAGAACCTGCTCAGTTTCTCCTCACAGACCTAGCCTTGTATGTCTCCTCTTGTAAGTCTGCTCCTTGTAAGTAAGCCCTATTATAACCAGTGGGGTTTATTCCTGTGTAAAGAGGGCAGCAGAGAGGAGCCCGAGAGACCTAGCTTTTATGTCTACTCTAAAATAAGCCCTATAATAATGAGTGGGGCTCACTCCTGTGTAAGGTTAGCAGATTGTAGCCTGAGAGACCTGACAGACTGTGGCTACAATCCAGAGTAACTACAGGACCTTTTACACCGACATAGTTACGGTGTTACCTATGTACGGTGTTACATAGTTACCTATGGGAAACCTAAGGGAAATGCATAAAGCAATCCAGAGTAAGTGCCTCTTACATCTTCCCATAGTTACTCTGGATTGTAGGGTAAGTGTAGGTTAATTTATATTATTTTTCTTTATATCTTGTATTTTCTTTATTATTTCAAATTATATTACAGTATTGTAATCACTTTTATATGAATATTTTTGGATTGTGGAATTGATGAGTCAGTGAGTCATTGAGTGATTTTCAGTTTTATATATATAAACATTATTCTCCCAGTCTTGTTCTCCCAGTCATTAACACTGATTAGGATAATCACAATTCAAGATATGTTTCCCAGATCACATATTGGAAATATAGAAATGGTGAGGAAAAGCCAGCTTTTTACCATTATTTCATGTCCCTGCCTGATAGTGTGAACAGAAAAACATGAGCAATTAAGTAGCCAATCTGTATTAAATCACATGTCACCTCTTGCAACACTGGATGAATGCACATGTGCACACCTTTTGTGACACTAGATGAAATGGGCTGTTTGTTTAAATAGCTTTATTGATGTAAAGAGAAACTGCAGCTCCAGCCCTAGGTGATGGGGAGCAAGGAGACCACGGCAGTGAGTAGGCAGGAAATCTCTGCTGTTCCGTTAAGATCTGTTACAATGCAAGGCACAACACATCCATCCAGGGAAACTGTGCATGACCCATGGTCACAGACCCACATAGGGTCAACCTGCTGGAGATGATGACGGGAGAAGATCAGGTAATACAGGAGATCCTTGTCTTCAGTACTGCATGTTCAGGCAGGAAGTGGCAGACCCTATAGCTTGGCAAATGGATACCAAGGAACTGCACAAAGCAAGTTATATAACCATGTTTTGGGAACTGATGATTGCACCAAAGCCTTGGACACAATTCTGAGGATCCATGGGGTGAGCCAGACCTGGGATCTCTGCTACAAACAGGAATTGGCAGGCTGCTTTGTGATCACCAGACTAGATCAATATCATACCCCTTATGCCCATAACAGCTTAGTTATGCTCCCTGTCTCTGGATTCTGTTGCAGGCTGGGTCCATTCCCTGTCAGCCTGCTTTTCGTCTTCCCTGTCCATTGTCCTTTCCATAGTCATTTAAATGCACAAGCTGAGCTCTTTGCGCACTGTGCACTTCCGACACTGTACCACACAGCACCAATGGAAGCGGCAAAGGCAATTCTCCTCCAACAGCAGAGTCTCATCACGGTGACCACGTCCACAGCACAGCAGGTCACAGCCACTCATGTCCATGGCGGTGCTGTTGCACACACGCCCCCGTGTGCCCAGTGAACCTGTCTTGCGGTTAGCAACACAGAAGTCAGGTGAGTCAGCAGAGTAGATGAGGTCCTGTCGATCAGGTGGTTTGATGTTCCTTCCCACAGGGATAAGTGTTTTGCCATCATTGCCACCCATCACTTTAAAAGCCCCATTAAAGCGTTCAAGTAGGCGATCACCCACCTCCCGGAAAGGGGGCATCTTCTTCCAGCAGGTACGTAAAGCACAGGAACCTGAAAGTCCATGACACTTGCACTCTGTTCGCATGTGGTTCTTCACTGCCTAAATAAAGGAAAAGAGACAACTCCTAGAAAGCAATTAACTTTTCCAAAAATACCATGCAATAGTGAGATTAGGAAAATCAAAGTAAGCTCTTGTCATAACTGAATTAAATGCAGGAGCAGAGGATCAGAGTGGTTCATTTTTGGTTCATTCTGAACCAAAAAAAGGAGAAAGTCAACAAAATATGGGTGTGTTCTTCTTGGGATTGCTGGATTTTATGACTATGGGGATATCTAAACATATTCAGTCAAGGAGAAGGAAGTTCAGTTTGAGAGGGGCCCAGTAGATGAGTTCCAAAAGTGGATTCCTTACTTAAACATACAGCAACCACTGCCTTTATAGCAGGGAGGAGTGACTGCAAACCTATGAGCCAGCTGTGGCTCACAACAATATTATCTTGTCTCAGTGGTCCAACAAAATCTGAATTGTAGTGTGGTCACATTCACTAGGAAGAAAATACTGCTGTGAATGTCTAGGAATATTTCATATAAATGTTTTCAGATTGCTTGCCACTTCATGTGTGTTCCAAAAAAATACCAAATCAGGCCTGTTTGATCTCATAGGAAAGACATTTGTTCCTCAGTCTCCCCCACTGATGAATATGAACAATCAAAGCCCACATGCTCCACATTTAGACTTCCTAATCCTCAGGGATGCTAGCTTTATTACAAAGCCATTCTGACTGCCTGTGAAGTAGCCAGATTGTTCCAGACCTCAATGCTATTATGAAATATAATCTGGGGAAAATGACAGTTCCCAAGAATATAGTGGTATAGAGATTAGATAAAAAGAGAGATCAGTTTATCTAAGCACTATCACCTGCCTTGTTTACTTATCTCTATATATGGATAAGTTGGAAGTGATGGCTACGCCAGGTAGGGATCATGGAATCTCCTTGTTCTGCCAGCCAATGCATTTTTGGTGACTATCCAGGTTGAGCCCCAGAACTGATTGTGGGGGTGGAAAAAACAGGCAGAAGCTATAGGAAGAGGGTACTTGAGGATCACAGAGGGGAACTCAGGTAGCAGACAATGCAGGCAAATGGAAATAAAGGCCAGACCTACCACAGGAACATTGCTGGTTATGGGGCAACCAGGGTGAACAGAGATATGAAAATTGTTGAGAGAGGTGCTTCATTAATCTCCAGCATTTTTCTTTATGCGGAGTAGAGAAGGATCTATGGCTGCAATCCTAAAGACACTTTCCTGGGAGTAAGACACACTGAACACTATGAGGTTAACATTTGAGTAGATATGGTTAGGATTGTCCTCTAAGTTAAGATATTCATTGACTGCAACCCAAAGAAACATTGGAGGCACGTACAATACTGGTGCAAGGGATCTGGCTGGCTGTAACATGGAGAAGAAGCCCAATGGGATGGAAAGATCAAATGCCTGGAAGCAGTCTCTTTGCCCTATGTTGCCAACCTCTGTCTCTGTTTGGGAAGTTAAACCCCTGGCCTCCACCTTTGTTTTTGGCTGCTATTTTTTTAAAAGCAGCATGTCCATGTGCTATTAAATAAGTGGTATATTTAAGGGGAAACAGTGTTCAGGACATGTCTTAAATCTGGTATAGTAATATCATCAATAGGAGTTCATAGGTGGCAGCAGACCGTCACCCTAGCATTGTGCAAACAGAGTAAATGCTCCAGGTACTGAGTTCTACATGACTCCAGGACCACAATGGAAGTATTCTGTGACTCCCAACACAGTTGGAAACTATTTTCTGGAAGTACAATTCTAGGTCCACAGCTTACTGAGTTGTCAGAGTCATGAGAGGTTTTGTTGCACTCAAAAGATAAAGAGGTGGCATCAAGTAGGGGGTCAGCTCTGTTTGGGGGGCAGCATCACAACTTTTGCCCTGGAAGTGACCAGGGGTTAAGTCCACCAAAGCTTACAAATGCTGCCCTTGTCATCATTTTTAAAGGAGATAAGCCAAGAAGTATTAGGCTCAGCAGGAGGAAAACTGAGAAATGTGCCTAGGGTGTATATAAATATACAGGGAATTAATTTTACCTAAGGCTGCCTTAAAGGTAACATGTAGTTCGTTACATTAAAACTACAGCCCTAGATGGTCCTAGATCAAAGAGCCCTTCTTCACAATGGTCCCTATTCTTGTTAGTCCTAGCATTAAAAGATAGCTGTCTACATCATCATTTGTGGTGGATAGAAGGGGGAAGAAGCAGGCTGAGACTGAATTGTGGATCTTATAACTTTGGCCTTTGTCATTTATTTTGATCTTTGGTTTTAACAGAGAGGGCGGGAAACAATATTTCTGTGGATGTTATTCCCTGGATGGCAAACAAGTGCCATCGGGCCATACACATAGTTTTCCATAGAATAACACACCAGTCACCTGGGAGAGCACTACACATTTGGGTACAGAATTTTTCCAGTTTATGATTTTAGGACAGGGGTCCTCAAACTTTTTAAACAGGGGGCCGGTTCACTGTCCCTCAGACACTGTCGGGGGCTGGACTATAGTTTGGGAAAAAATGAACAAACCTTACTAGTAGACCGGCCTAGGCCTGGGCTCCAAGGCTGCCATCTTACCCACACTTACCTAGAAGTAAGCCTCGGTGAGCCTTACTTCTGAGTAGGCATGCATAAGATTGGCCTCTCAGGCTGCAATCTGTCTTTAATGGGGCTTACTTCTGAGTAGGCATGTATAGGATTGGTCTCTCTCAGGCTGCAATCCATCAACACAGTTTACCTGGGAGTAAGACCCAACTGGCAGGCAGTGGCTGGCGGGCTGGCTGGTGGGCAACGTGCGCGCCTGGAGGAAAGCCCCCCGTGTGCCTGGAGGGAAGCCCCCTCCCAAGCAATCTGGGTGGGTGGCGCGCGCACGCCTGCAGGGAGGCTCCCCCACGCGCAAGGGGGAAGCCCCCAAACACGATCAGGGCGGATGGCGCGTGCGCCTGGGGGAAGCACCCCCCCCCCGCTCACAAGTCAGAAGTCCCTGGGGCAGCCTTTAAGGACGCCCCAGTGCGCGCGCAAGTATAGCTGCGCACGCAAACATTTTAAAAAATTTAAAGGGCCAGCAGAAAAAATTTAAAGTGGCAGGGGGGTTCTGTAAATGCCAGCGGGCCAGATTGAGGACCCTGAGGGCCGTGTCCGGCCCACGGGTCATAGTTTGAGGACCCCTGTTTTAGGATATATTCATTATGTAAATACTTGGACTGGAGCATCATAGGACATAGAATTTGATTCAAGTGAGTAATAAAGACAGATTAAGCTATTTCCATGTGACATTGCATAAATGCAACAGAGATCAAATGTGTACACCGATGGACTGGGCAAAAATTGTTCAAGTCTTATAGAATACAATGGATTTACTTATGAGTAAAATAAATAACACTGTTTTCAAAAACCTCCAACCATAAGAGTTAGAGGAAACTTTGAGCCCAATCCTAACCCAATTAGGATTGAGCCCAATCCTAACCCAACTTTGAGCCCAATCCTAACAAGAAACAAAACATTGTGGTGGGCGTCTACTATAGACCGCCAGGCCAAGGAGAAGGAGTAGACAATGTCTTCTTGGAGCAACTGGCAGGTGTTGCAAGGAAATATGAGGTAGCAGTAATGGGGGACTTTAACTATCCAGACATTTGCTGGGAGACAAACTCAGCCAAACATGGAAGCTCCAATAAATTCCTGATGGGCCTAGAAGATAACTTCATGGTCCAGAAGGTGGAGGAAACAACAAGGGGAGGGGCCATCCTTGACCTGATCTTAACTAATTGTGATGAACGGATTGACCGGGTCAACGTGGCGGGAACTTTAGGGGAAAGCGATCATGAGCTGCTGGAATTTAGAATAATGTGGGAAATAAAAAGAGTGCAGAGTGAAACTTACACACTGGATTTCAGGAAAGCTGATTTTAACAGGCTTAGAGGAGACATAGGCGGAATCCCATGGGTTGATGATCTAATGGGGAAAGGGGCCCAAGATGGGTGGGAGCTCCTTAAGAGGCAGCTTCTTCAAGCACAGTCAGAAACAATTCCCATGAAAAAGAAAGGGGGAAACACCTGAAAAAACCAGGTTGGCTGCACAAGCAACTTGGGGATCAGCTGAAGTTAAAGAAAGAGAAGTATAGGGAGTGGAAGACTGGAAAGATCACCAGGGAGGAGTACATGCAGTTAGCCCGATCTTGTAGGGAAGGGGTCAGGAATGCTAAAGCTCAGTATGAGCTGAGGCTGGCCAGGGGAGTCAAGGATAACAAAAAGAGCTTCTTTAGATATGCCCAGAGGAACAGGAGGAGAGACGAGGGGCTGGGGCTGCTCCTGGACAAAGATGGACAGCAGGTGTCTGGAAACCAGGAGAAGGCAGAGCTGCTCAACTCCTACTTTGCATCTGTCTATTCTCGGAAAGAGGGCTGTGCAAATGGGGGTGCGGGATCATTGGCTGATGCGGGGATGTGTTTACATCCCCAAAGCGGTAATTTAAACATGGATGGTGCAGAACAGCAGATTAAGATTGACAGAGAACTGCTTCGTAAGCACTTAACTGGCCTAAATGAATTCAAGTCATTTGGACCAGATGAGCTGCATCCCTGAGTTCTTAAGGAACTGGCAGATGTCCTTGCAGAGCCTCTGTCGATCATCTTTGAGAAATCCCTGAGGAGTGGAGAAGTGCCACTGGACTGGAAGAGGGCAAATGTAGTCCCAATTTTTAAGAAGGGGAAAAAAAGAAGACCCGGGAAATTATAGACCAGTCAGTTTGACTTCAGTCCCGGGCAAGATATTAGAGCAAATCATAAAACACACAATTTGTGCACATCTAGACAAGTACTTGGTGATCAAAACAACCCAGCATGGATTTACCAAGAATAAATTTTGCCAGACGAATCTGATCTCCCTTTTTGATTGGGTTATGAGCTTACTGGACAATGGCAATGCTGTGGATGTCATTTATCTTGATTTCAGCAAAGCATTTGACAAGGTCCCACATGACATTTTAATTGGGAAGTTGGAAAAATATGGGCTAGACGGGGCAATCGTTAGGTGGATTCGCAACTGGCTCGATGGCTGCACTCAAAGGGTTTTAGTAAATGGTTCTGTGTCCACCTGGAGGTTGGTTTCAAGTGGGGTACCCCAAGGCTCTGTCTTAGGCCCGGTTCTCTTTAACATTTTCATTAATGACTTAGAGGAAGGGATACAGGGAAGCCTGATCAAATTTGCGGATGACACCAAGCTGGGAGGAGTAGCAAACACATTAGAAGACGGGAGAAACCTCTAGGAGAATCTGGATAAACTAGAATTCTGGGCTGTAACAAATAGAATGAATTTCAACAGGGAGAAGTGCAATAAAAACCAAAAATACAGGTATAAAATGGGGGATACGTGGCTTGGCAGCACAATATGTGAGTGGGATCTTGGAGTCACCGTGGATCACAAGCTGAACATGAGTTAGCAGTGTGATGTGTCTGCAAAGAAAGCAAATGCCATTTTAGGCTGCATTAAGAGAACTGTAGCTTCCAATTCGCGAGAAGTTCTAGTTCCACTTTATTCAGTATTGGTCAGACCTCACCTTGAGTACTGTGTTCAGTTCTGGGCACCTCACTTGAAGAAAGATGCAGCCAAACTGGAGCAAATCCAGAGGAGAGTGACAAGAATGATCAGTGGGATGGAAGGGAAAACCTACGAGGAAAGGTTGGGGGAACTTGGGATGTTCAGCCTGGAGGAGGCTGAGGGGAGACATGATTGCCCTCTTCATATACCTGAAGGGAGGAAGGGGCTCATTTGTTCATAGCTGCTTCTGAAAGCAGAACTAGAACCAATGGGTACAAACTGCAAGAGAGGAGATTCTGGTTGGATATCCGGAAAAAATTCCTGACGGTGAGGGCGGTTCGGCAGTGGAACAGATTGCCAAGGGAGGTGGTGGACTCTCCCTCACTGGGGATCTTCAAGCAGAGGCTCGATGAGCACCTGTCGGGGATGCTCAAGGGGGATTTCCTGCTGCAGGCAGGGGGTTGGACTAGATGACCTACTAGGTCCCTTCCAACTCTATGATTCTATGATATCCAGGTCTACTCAAACGTAAGCCCCATTGTGTTCAATGGGTCTTACACCCAGGAAAGTGTCTTTAGTATTTTAGTACTTAAATATCTGGAATCAAAAACAAACTGTGGCTTTTGTGGGGTGCCATTTTACTCCAAAATCCACTTCAAGGCTATAAGGGTAGTTCTTCTGTCAGCCCAATTGCTATGGCCTTGTATGTTGAACCAGTTATGCATGTGTTAGGATTCTGTTGGCCTCAGGGTTTCCAGATAATTGGAACAGCCGGACATGTCCAGCTTTTGCTTATTGGACCTGACCATCCAGTCCAATAAGAAAATTGTCCGGGCAACTGGGGAGTAGAAGGGTGCTTCTGCAACTGTAGTGGCTGCCCCGGTGCAGCACGGATTAGTTTGACCGGACAGCCATTTTCAGAAATATTAGTCTGTGCATGTGCACACAGCCTCTCTTTCGGAAGCAACACTTCCTATGGCATGAGCTGGCATGGATGGAGCATCCACTTCTGGGACCTCACCACGTGCGTGTCCCCATTCTCACTCTTACCTGGCCTTGGACCTGGCCTCCCGAAGAGAGTGAGATTGGAGGCATGCACGTGGCAAGGTCCCAGGAGCAGATGCTCCGTCCTTGCCAGCTCATGCCAAAGGAAGCGTTGCTTCTGAAAGAGAGGCTATGTGTGCATGCACAGTCTAATATTTCTGAAAATGGCTGTCCGGAGGGCTGAACTAAGCAGTGCCGCAGCAGCCACTACAGTTGCACAAGCCCCAGCAGCCTCCCCAGCCAAGGTAAGCCCCAGTCCCATCCATATCTACTCAGAAGTAAGCCCATTAAGTCAATGGAGCTTATTCTTGAGTCAGGATGATTGTTTTAAAATATAGGACAAAATGTGGGACATGTTTAAATGATTTAAACACTTCCTACATTTTGTCCTATATTTCTATAAAAAGTCTGGATTTTCAGTTGAAAATCTGGACTTTTGGGGGAACTTGTCCTACATTTCGGGTTCTAGCATCTGGTCACCCTAGTTGGCCTCCATTAGCATGTTGCCGACTGTTCAGTCTACAGCACAGATTTTTCATAACTGAAGCAGATGTCCCACAAAGGTTTTGGAAAAAATCTCCCCTCTGAGGAACCCCATTTCATTAGGAAAGAACAGAACTTACCAGAAACAGAGGTGAGCCCATATTTTTTTAAAATTGGCTGTCTCCTTGGTTGAAAGAAAGAAGGAATGAAAACATGAAAAAGCATTTATGCCTTAGGTTTCCTTCCTCAGAAGAAAGGTAGGATATAAGTAAGTAAGTAAATAAGTAAGTAAGTAAACAAATAAATATATTTGGGGGGGGGGGTTCTCCTATAAAAGTCAAGATGGGGAGTCACAGTATATTCCTGAATCAGGACATATCCTGCCTTGATACTCTTGAGAACCTCTAAGCCCTTTTCTGAAGGCAAGTGTTGCTGGGATTTCTGTAGTACAGTACAGTACTAGGAATTCTGCCATCAACATGGAAGGAGGAACTAGTGTGGCTCCTGCCATTAGAAAACCCTGGATTGTAGCACATATGTGATAACAAATTCCACATAAGTCAAAACACACTGACCAATGGGACTTATTGATGTATTTGCCTAGTTGGTTGTGCACTGTTAGTTTAGGGCAGGGTTGTCCAAACCCCTGCCTGGGGGCCAGATGCGGACCATGGTGAGCCTCAGTGCAAGACCTCCCATCTGGTCTGTGAGCAAGCTTTGTAATCCTCCAGATATGTCTCGAATGCACTCTTGTATGTAAATTAAAGCAAATATATTCAAATTTGAAATGTAAAGCATTTTTCTAACCCCACCCCATAAATCAGAGGGATTGTGTGGCCCTCCTGCCAAAATCTTTGGACACCCCTGGGTTAGGGCTTAGTTGAGCCTGTGTGTAGGTAGGTAGGTAGGTAGGTAGGTAGGTAGGTAGGTAGGTAGGTAGGTAGGTAGGTAGAAAGAAAGAAAGAAAGAAAGAAAGAAAGAAAGAAAGAAAGAAAGAAAGAAAGAAAGAAAGAAAAAGATTTGACTGATTTGATTTGGCAGCAGGACAAGCTAAAGTGCAAGTACATAATGATACTGAAAAGAAAGGAGGCAGAATTACTTGAGACAGGGATTTCAAATAGCCTTGAAGGAGGAAGGGAGGCTACCCTTACCAGGCGTCCTGCTTCATTGTTGTGTAGGTCAATAAGGGTACGAATATCGCTCTTGCCACGCTTTCTCTTAGCGTCCATGAACTGGCGGGATTTCTCATAGCCAAAGTCAACATCATCTCCACAGCCGCCCCATTCCCAGGCAGAGCCCTCCAACCCTGTAATGCTGGGGGGCAGAGGAGGGGCCCTGCTCCGAGTTGCCTCACATCCACACTGTAGCAGTTCGCCCATGCTGCAGGCCTGGGTGACCACATGACTCACACCTGCTGCTGTGATGGCGTAGACGAAGGCCGTCTCCCGAATATCTGGGTAGAATTTTAAAAAAAGAGTATCAGACAGGACTTGGTCAAAGGAACCACAAACAACCCACCCACAATTCATGGGCTAACCATGGTTAGTTTAGCAAGAGGTGAAAGCAGCAATTTGATAGATCAGTTTTTTCAACAGTGTACCATGGCACACTGGTGTGCTGCAGATAGTCCTCAGGTGTGCCACAGGACTCAGGTGTACCATGGGAATTTGGGAACTGACATTCATTAATAGGAAAATTTGGGGATTTGAACAGTCTGGTGTGCCTTGTCAATGGTAAAAACAACTGATGGTGTCCCTTGACAATTTCAGTGTTTTGTTATGCGCCATGAGATGAAAAAGATTGATAATCACTGTGATAGATGATCATCTCCCACACTGTATTTCTACAGCATCTGTTGAATATCTGCCTGTTCATCATCCATTAGAAGACTTTGCCTACTTTGAACAACAAAACAACACCAGATTTGGTTGGAGCAAGAAGAGAGAAACCTCAGCCATACCAGGAGCAGCAAACAGCTCTTCAGGAATGCCTTGGAACTGTGGTCCACCATGCAGCACACCTTTATGGGTGCAATGCATGAAGTGCAGCATACCTTTATGGGTGCAATGCATGTTAACCAATCATGGGCATGTTTGGCCTACATTAACCATGTTGCATACTGTCCAGTTTCCTACGCAGATTTTTCAGAACTGAAGATGATGTCCAACAGAAATGTTTGGAGAAAATAACCTCTCTGGGGAACCCCATTTCACTGGGAAAGAACGCCAAAAAAGCTAAAATTTCAAAAAAAAGAACGTTCAAAAAAAGAATGCTAAAAAAGTTAAAATTAAACGTATCTACAGATTTTACTTGTTATACATGATTTGATTTAACTCAAATACCTACCACAAATCAGTTTTAAAAACAGCTCTTTTTACTGTTGTGGAGAAGCAGTCATGCAAGCGATCATTCCATCCTTCAGCTAAATCAGGCAAAGGCAGGATCCTTTGCATTTCTAATTGCTGGCTGCTTCCCTACAACAGTAAGAAAAGCTGTTTTTAAACCATTTTAAAAGGATGCACTTATTATTATTATTTTTAACTGCCTTTTTTAGAAACATGTTTTTGGGGAGAATCAAACCCCTGCAACTAGTGAGGCACAACATTATTCCATTAGGAGCAATGGAAGAGCAAGAACAGTGAAAATGTGTCTTTAAATCTATTTTTTCACTGGGTTTTTTAATCCATAGGAATGGAACCCTAATAGAAAACAAAGGACGCTTGTACTGTATATTGCTTTCATTTGGTTAATTTAAACACAATATTACTTATTTCTAAATTTAAAATGATAACATACAACTTATTACCGGTACATATAATGTATTAATTACAAGAAGGCAACATGCTGCCTGCTCATGAAGAAAAGGAAGACAATGAAAATTCCCCCCCCCCAAAAAAAACAACAACACACAAACAAGGCTAAAAAAAGAGGACATGTCTTGGAAAAAGAGGACTTATGGTTACACTGGGCTTACTCCCAAGAAAGTGTGATTAGGATGGCAGAAATCAGAGCCCAATCATATGCAGGTCTACTCAGAAGTAAGTCCATTACAGTCAATGGGTTTTACTCCCACAAAAGTGAGGAGAGGACGGCAGCCTCAGAGCCCCATCCCATGGAGGTCTACTCAGAAGTAAGCCCAATTACAATCAAAGGGGCTTACTCCCAGGTAAGTGTGGAGAGGATAGCAGCCTCAGATCCCCATCCCATGGAGGTCTACTCAGAGTTAAGTCCCATTACAGTCAATGGTTCTTACTCCCAGGTAAGTGTGGAGAGGATATCAGCCTCAGATCCCCATCCCATGGAGGTCTATTCAGAGTTAAGTCCCATTACAGTCAATGGTTCTTACTCCCAGGTAAGTGTGGAGAGGATATCAGCCTCAGATCCCCATCCCATGGAGGTCTATTCAGAGTTAAGTCCCATTACAGTCAATGGTTCTTACTCCCAGGTAAGTGTGGAGAGGATATCAGCCTCAGATCCCCATCCCATGGAGGTCTATTCAGAGTTAAGTCCCATTACAGTCAATGGTTCTTACTCCCAGGTAAATGTGGAGAGGATATCAGCCTCAGATCCCCATCCCATGGAGGTCTACTCAGAAGTAAGCCCCATTACAGTCAATGGGTCTTACTCCCCGGAAAGTGCAGGTGCAGTGGAGCCCAGCCCAGAGCCAGGGGAGGGATGCCATGCCGTCCCCAGAGCCGGGCTGGCTTCTTATAGACGGGGCGCCAGTCTCCCTCCGCCTCCTGCGGGCCTGGAGTTCCAGGCATCCCTGGCCGTGCCGGGACCTGTCGCAGCCACAGGGGGATTCTGCTGGGCTCGCTCCGGCTCAGGCGCCGCGCCAGCCCGGGGCTCCGTCTCTCCCACTGCGCGCCCGCCTGGCCTTCCTTGGCAGCAGCAGCAGCACCCAAAGGCTGCACCAGAAGCCCAGCCAGGTGAACACCTGTCCTCTTTTCCAGGACACGTCCTCTTTTTTAGCCTGGAAAAAAATCTTCACTGTCTTCCTTTTCCTTGCAACCAGGCAGCATGGAGCCTTCTTGCAATTAATTAATTAATTAATTAATTAATTAATTAATTAATTAATTAATTATAGTCAGGGTGACCCTATGTCTTCTTTTTCCAGGACATGTCCTCTTTGTTTAGACTTGTGTCCTGGAAAAAAAATATTCACTGCCCTCCTTTTCCTTGCAAGCAGGCAGCATGGAGTCTTCTTTCAATTAATTAATTAATTAATTAATTATTAATAAATTATATAAAGTCGGGGTGACCCTATGTCTTCTTTTTCCAGGACGTCTTCTTTTTTAGACTTGTGTCCTTGGGAAAAAAAATTCTTCACTCTCCTTTTCTCAGCACGGAGCATTCTTGGAATTCATGCATTCTATGTAATAAATTATAATAGTTATAAATTTAATAATAAGTGATTTGCAGTGTAATACTAAGCATGCCTACTCAGAAGTAAGTCCCGTTGTGTTCAATAGTACTTACTCCCAGGAAAGCGTGGTTAGGATTGCAGGCATAGTGTTTAAACTAATAGATCACAATAGAGGACAGAGAGACTAGAAGACCAAGCAACCCAAAGAACGGCAGAAATAGTTTCATTAACATCAAGTGTGTATATATATATGAGATTGTTTTTAGCTTTGTTGTGTGTGTCCTACATTGTTCTTGTGTGTATCCTTCATTTTTGGGGCCTCTTTTTTGGTTTTAACATATGATCACCTTGTGCACTTCCCTTGAAATTTGGCAAGCCCCCCATGCCCTACCATTTGCCACCCCTACCATCAACCTCCCCTCCAAGAATAAAGAAAGCACCATAGCACTGTTTCTCAACCAGTGGTACAAGTACATCAGTGATAAGGTACTACCACTATGTATCTGGTGCTACCCACAGGATCCCTAGACCCCTGTGCCTAGTTTTCTCCCACCTGGCAGTGAGACCAGGATTGTTGCACTACAAACAGAGGTAGAAAGCTCAGCTCCATAGACACAATACACAGGTTCAATTTTGTTAATAATACACTACCTTTTTATACACAAATTTGACTCAAAACGAATGGCCACTGCAAATCACTATTTAAAAAACTGCTTTTCTACTGTTGTATAGAGGCAGACATGCAAGCCTGTGGTCTCACCGTTGTGGTTTCATGTGGTCTCACTAGAATTCTTCAGTCGGCTTCATGCTTAGCAAAAGTTAGATCCTGGTCAATTTCTGCCTTGGTGTTCTGGGATATTTTCCTTTTACATGTGCATGAACTTTTGGCCTTTCCAGTCCAGACAGTGACAGCTCCAGTCCTGCCCATCACACTCATAGATGGCACTGGGGTCAAAAATGCAGTCATGCTTTCTCTTCACTTGACCTGCCCGTCCCCTTCCAAGTGGGACAGAACTGGAAGAAGCCACTTGCTCATTCTCCTGTGTTAGGGCAAGGAGGTTCCCTGAGGCATGTGTTATTTATTGCCCTGCCTCAGCCCTACTCTATCAAGTTGCTTGGAAGCCTGGAAGAAGCTATAAGGACATGTAGGAGCACAGCCTCTGGGGAGGGTAAGTGTGGGGGGAGGGGGCGGTAAATCAATCCCAGACATGGATGCATTCTTGGGCTTTATTAAAAGCTACTGTGCTGTCTGGGAGCATCCCATAATTGCTTCATTACAAGGACAGGAAGACATGTCACAGCAGTAAACCTTCGGCCTGTAGCAATAACCTGTGCCTCCCCAGGGACCCACTGATTACTATGCTCCACATATTCTAACTCCAGCACTCCTACTTTCTGAGGAATAAAAGTTTCTTTCTTAGGAGGCAGTGGGCCCAACCCTAACTATGGCTGCAATCCTAAGCTCCTGTTAGACCATCCTAAGTCCCAGCATAAGTCCTGTGCTGACCTGGCTGTGTCACAAGAATGTCATAAGGCACTTCTGCCCCACTCACTCTTGGGAGGATTATGCAAACACTGACCTCCCCACACCACCACGGAAAGATATGCCATGTGAGTTAGGTGGCCTAAAATTTAGGATTGCCCCCTATGACTGCAGTCCTAACTCATAGTTATGGTGGCGTAAGTCCCAGCACAAGTCCAGAGCTGGCCAGGGTGTGTCACAAAAGGTGCCTTATGGCACTTTTGCACCGCTCCTGAGGAGTTAGGAATGTGAACAGATATGCACCAGCTTCCCCACACCATCACAGGAGTGGGGGCAGCTGAGTTACTCCAGTCCAGGTTAGGATTGCGACCTAACTTTACAGCGCCAGAGCTTCTGGCTGCCGCTCTGCCTCTCTAGTGAGGCCTAATAACCAAGCAGAAACATGGGCTTCCTCCTCTCTAAGGAGGAAGTCTCTTATGAAGCCAGTCAGCTTCAGAAGTGACACTGCACGTGTGCCAACACTGTCCCCCGCACCAGGAGACACATGGGCTGCAGTCGCCCCTGGACGTAAATGTCTCTTACGTGCTCCTGTAGTTACTCTGGATTGTATTTTAGACTTGCTACTAGGTGTGTAGAAGTGTGTATATTGTTCCAGCCCAAATTGATGTCCTTTTCAATGTCCTTTTCACTTTTTTTCATAGGGTGCAATTCAAATTCGACGGTCAGCACAATTCAATGTTCTTTCCACTCCCATGGTTTGGTAGGGAGGCAAGCGTATGTCTGTGATCCTTCTGGGAGTGACACAGAAGTGTCTTATAGCACTTCTGTGACACTCTGAGGCCAGCATGGGTCTTGTACTGGGGCTTATGCTGGCCTAACTGAGGGTTAGGATTTCAGCCTTAGTTCTACAAACTCAGTTGCAATCCTAACCAATTTTATAGCACAGGTATAGCTGTGTTAGGGGGACATATGCTGCATCCTGTAGTTGGAGGGCAGTTACAAAGGCTTCTCAAGGTAACACAGAGTTTTTTCTCTTACCTTGGAGTTGCATTGCCCTTACCCCAGCAGGCCAGGGTTCGAGACCCGGGTCCCCACAAGATGAGGATTTCCTGCTACAGGCAGGAGCTCGGACCAGATGATCCACTGGGTCCCTTCCAACTCAATGATTCTATGATTCGGGATGCTAAGAAGGACAGATTTTGTCTGTTCTTCTGTTTGCCTTTGATTTTGTGTAACAGGTATTAAAAGGCAGCACCCAATTTTGTTTAAAAAATTATATTAATAAAGACATCTTAACAATTAATCAACATATGTTTTAGTTGATACATTGATTAGCACTTACATCTGCATAAAGGCACACATAAATAAAACAATAATTCTGAGGAAAGATGCACATTTGCTTTTGCTTTCAGTGAATATGTAAATTTGTCATGATGAGGCATCATTGCTCCTTTGTAGAAGAGAAGGGGAAACTGATTTTTTTCAAAAGTGGAGCCTGCTATTGTGGTTTTTGGTAAGTTCTTTGAGCTGTTCACCATATGTCGCCTGAGGGAATTTTTGTAATTGACCAAAAGGTTTAAAATCAATTAATCAAATGTTTCAGCCCTCAAAACCATGGCATATTTTTAACATGGAAAGTGCTTGTGTATGGAAGACAGTATGAACCCATATGTAGATCAGTGGCAATTGCACAACTGTATGTTGAGTACACTGAGAAATGCACATGTTGTTCTGTCATAACATATGACAATCTACATGTGGGGGCAGGCTCATGCTGCTTTCTACCTAGATATAGCGCATGCGTGTTTGTGTGTGTTTAAGAATAATGTGTGAAGTGTTCTTAAATATCTCTTGTCTATATCCAAAGTTGGTTGGTAATTGAAGGCCTCTTGTGTTTTTCAATGAGACAGAACAATCTTCCAGCCAACCAATCAACCAACCAACCAACCAACCAACCAACCAATCAATCAATCAATCAATCAATCAATCAATGGCTTACTTTCAGTCATAGAGAAGGAAAGGCTGAATCTACAACCCAGTAGCAAAACTCAGCAAAATAGGTTCACGTCTGTACACAGTGGGCAGTGTTCAGATATTTAATAGTCTCCTCCCCCTCCATTAAATTTATGCAAATTAGGCTATTTTTAGATGGGAATCTAAAAATATTTTTAGATGGGAATCTAAAAATAGCCTAATTTGCATAAATTAAAAATGCAGGTCGAATCGACCCGCCTGGGAATCTAAGGGATATTACAAAAGTCCAGGGGAAAATGTAACAAATGCTATAGTGTATTTGGGGAAAAATATATTTACCAAACATTCTTGGTAACACTTTTTGGTTCCAGTAAATTCATATCTAAAAGCAGAATTACGCAAGAATTCCTTGCACCAGTTTCAGATGAGCAAATTTAAGTTTTATCATTTTTTAGGAAATAAAGTTGGGGGTTTCCCCAAAGAACAGAAACCATAAGAGTCAGGACAGAAGAGTCATGTCTTTCCTTGCCATACCAATGGGGAGCAAACATTCACCCAGTCAGCATTATGACAGTCTATTTCTTGTTTTACCTCACTGTAAGCCGTGAGATCACCCTCATACACAGTGAAGTCTCCACACACTGTCATTTTGGAGTCCCACAATACATGCTCTCCAGTTTGGGGGACATCCATATTGTTTGGCTGTGAGAACCCAGGTGAGCCTATATAACTGCCTTATCCTGATTTAGCTCATTGGGCTATCTAGCTCCATGTTATCTACAATTGACTGACAGTGGCTGTCCAGCGTTTAAGGTTAAGGTCTTTCCTAGCCCTGTCTAGAGACACCAAGGCATGCACCTGGGACCCTCTATATGCACACCTCACAAAGCAATAAATGTATGGTTGAGATTTCCATCAGCAACATCTGAATTGTGTTCATGTTTCTCTCTCCTTTACAAGAGATTCTCAAAGGGAGAAGTCCCCTTGCCAAGCAACAGAAACTGCACTGCTCACCCTGCTGTAGGATTTTGCCAAAATATTTGCTGTGACTGGTGCAGTTCCAGCGGCGGAAGCGGAATTGATACTGGCACTCACGCACACCCAGTCTGGCACCCTTGGCCACCTCCTGCACAATCTCAGGCTCTGTCTGGCACAGCTCAGCCTGCTTCCCAGCCAGCCTCTTTGTCTTCCGGCAGATGCTATTGGGATCCATGACCAATGGACTGCCCACTGCCCTGGAGAGGTTGGAGGAAAAAAAAGACAAGGAAACACTTAACTAAGCAGAAATGGCTAGGGCTGAGACAAACATTCCTGCAAACAGATATGCTCATGGCTATCAGGGGTATTGTGGGCTAGGGTGGCAGATGTGGTTAAGATGCTGTGCCTGTTAACCGACAGACCAGGATTTGGGGTGAGCTCCCGGCCTTAGCCCAGCTCCTCCCAATCTAGCAGTTTGAAAGCATGCAAATGCAAAAACAGGTATCACTATGGTGGGAAGGTAACAATGTTCTGTGCATATGTGGGCCACATGTCGGACAATGCTGGCTCTATGGCTCTAGAAACAGGAATGAACACCACACCCTACAGTCAATCACGATTAGCAGTATAATCTGGTGGGGCATCTTTTCCTTTATCAGGAGTATTAAAGAGATCACCTAGTGAACCTGTCTACCCAGCCTAGGTCAAAGTATTTCCAAGACAATAACAAGAAGTATTGTTAAGTTCTACAAGTAGATCATTCTAAAACACCCTTGTGGTTGAAGTGACCAGCAAAACACCCTTTAAATAATCACCAAGGGGACCAAGAATTGACAAAGCACCTTTCCACACACACACGCATGCGCACACATTTCTGCTGTATTGGCTCAACTAGTAGTCTTCAGCTCATAATTTTGTTTGGCCAGTGAAATGGCATCTGGTACACAGACCTAGACTGCACCCACCATCACTATTCCTTGCCTTCACTGCCTCACTCTTAAAGCTGGTTCACATGTCTTTGGTTTTAACATGGTCAGTTTTCCCAAGCATCATTTTTTTGAGCTGATGTTTTGGCAAAGTGATCTTCTGAGCACTCTGATCCCATCTGAGCTTTCCTTGCCCCCTTTAGGCAGATTCATTCTTACATATCACTGAGAATTTAAAAATAATATTTACTATTTGTACAGTCTAGTGTTTCTCAACAAATTATACAGATGCTAAGTTATTTCCAATAGTACTTTGGACCATGTGAAGTGGTACAGCAGATGTAAAACCTTGAGAAACACTGGTATATTCCATGTATTCATTATATGTGAATTATCTTATTTAAGCTAGGAAGCCACTTTCAGTGCAGTCTTATGCATGCTTATTCAGGTGTCATTGGGTTCCATGGAACTCGGTCTCAGATAAGTATGTACTATATCAGTGGTCTTCGGCCATTTCAGCCCAGGACCCCCTTTCAGTCTTTGGAATCTGCCTGGTATGGGGGTGCCTGGCAGATTCCAAAGACTGAAAGGGGGTCCTGGGCTGAAATGGTAAAACTTGCTACTCCCATTCAGGACACAAGGCTAAAAAAGAGGACTTCCCTGAAAAAAGAGGACATATGGTCACTCTGCCCCCAAGTCCCTGTGTTCTCTCCCACCCCACTGCCCCCAACCTCACAGGTCCTCTCTTACCCACAACTTCCCCCAAGCCCCCAGACTCTCTCCCACCCCACTGCCCCCCAACCAGTGGTGGGCTCCAGCAAGTTTGCACCTACTCTATAGAATTGGTTGTTAACGAGAGATAGGACATATAAAGTTTCAAAATAGCCATTTAAAAGGGGCTGCCAAATGGGCATAGAACCAGTTGTTAATTTCTTTGATTCCCATCACTGCCCCCAACCTCTGCATGCACTCTCAAACACATATACCCTTCCCATGCACTCACACACACATATACCCCATGCTTCTGGGAAAAGGCAGACTTTAGAACAGCGTTTCTCAAAGTGGGAGTTGGGACCCCTTTGTGGGTCGCCTAGAGCTTTCCTGGGGTCGCCTAAAGACCCCTGGTGCAGAGGACCAGGTCAGGCTTGCCAGACCTCCGGCTGTAGCTGCATGCCCACTGGGGCTGATGGACAGCCTCAGGGCCCAATCCTATGCATGCCTACTCTGAAATAAATCCCATTAGAGTCAGGGGGGCCTTTACTCCTGTGTAAATGTGGATAGGATTGCAGCCTTGGGGCCCAATCCTATGCATGCCTACTCTGAAATAAATCCCATTATATTAAGGGGGGCCTTTACTCCCATGTAAATATGGATAGGATTGCAGCCTCAGGGCCCAATCCTATGCATGCCTACTCTGAAATAAATCCCATTGTGCTCAATGTGTGCATAGAACACACATTTCATTTATAACAATGAAAATACATCCTGCATATTGGATATTTACATTACGATTCATAACAGTAGCAAAATTACAGTTATAAAGTAGCAATGAAAATAATTTTATGGTTGGGGGTCCCCACAACATGAGGAACTTATAAAGGGGTCACGGCATTAGGACGATTGAGAATCACTGCTTTAGAAGGCAGCGCCTGCAGCAAGAGGCCCTTGTGGAGCGATGGGGAGGTTGGCTGCACTCCTTCCCCTCCCCGAGCTTCTTTCTGAGAGCAGCCCCCCCCCTCTCAAAAGGTAGGACACCCAAGAAAAGTGTAGAACACAACAAATTAAAAGCTCGTGCGTATATTGCTTTCATGGGCTTAATTTAAACACAGTATTACTGAATCTGACATTTAAATTTATTACATTTACAATTTATTACAAAAAATTTATTAATTCCAAGCAGTATTTAGGCTGCCTGCTCACAAGGAAAAGAAGGACAATGAAGATTTTATTTTTTCCAGAATACATGAATAAAAAGAGGCCATGTCCTGGAGAAAGAGGACATCTGATGGACATCTGTCTTCAAAAAAATTAAAAACAGCCTTAAACACCCCCTCCCCCAAAGCATTAAAACCCCAAAGGGATAGGTACAGGAAATTAGGCTTGGGGAGAGGGGGAAGAGGAGTTTGGACTATTTTTACAAATAAATTTTTTTAAAAAAATTCACTTTACCTGTAGAGCCAGTTTCTATCATTATCAGTGTTGTGGGGGGCTGCCTTCTTGAGCACTTTTAAGCTCCAGGTGCCTGGGGATCAGGGCCATGCTCAAAGCCTTGCACCCCTGGACTGACCTTCCACACCAGCCAAAGTGTTTGCTTACTTGTGAGTAAACGCAGTTGTGCATTGAGGAAAGAATTCATTCTGGGGTAATATTGGGAGTTGTGCTCATTGGATCAGGACCCGTCTGGTGTCCTTGGATTACTCTCAGCCTGCCCTTTCCAATGGACTATGGCACATTTGCCTACTTGCGAGTAAAGCCACGATAAGCCAGGTGGCGCAAGTAGTTTAGACACCGTTAAGCAGCACACCAGGGTTCGAGACCCGAGTCCCCACAAGATGATGTTTTCCTACTTTAGGCAGAGGATTGGACTCTGATCTACTGCGTCCCTTCCAACTCTATGATTCTATGATTCCCATGCATATTTTTGCTTTTCAGTTTTTTGGCCTTAACCTTTGATAGGAAGGAGCTATTTCAAAACGAATTGTTGCATTAGATTCAGCTCTTCATGGCAAGCCCAACAACATATGACATGATGGGGTAGTGCGCACCATCGCAAAGTTGATTTTTTGGGGGTCTCCAGGACAAGATGGTGGTTCCTTAGTCTTTGCGACCTCGCACTTTGAAGACCACTATACTATATATCATATAGAATTGCAGCCTTAATACTTTTTAGAAGATACAGTATTGGACAAATTCCTAGAGGAAAAACCCATCCAAGTTACAAGGCATGAGGGGTGTCCATATGTGTGAGTCTGATCATGTGCATAGATAAATATAGCTGTTGATGTAGACAACCTAAAATGCCTATGAGGGCACCTGTGAGGGCAGCTATGAGTAAAGCTGTTTAAAAATGGTGTTGTTTACCTTCCTCAGAAGTAAGCCTATTGTGTTCTGTCTTATTTCAGACAACCGGAAGGGGATGACATTTATTTTTTATGTCATCCCATATGAAAAAACAATCTCCGTGCATGTAGGCAGAGAAGGCTACCCTAAACATTTCTTCTGAACTTTTTACAAGCAGTGAATTTTTTTAAAATTTGGTTTTGAAATACAGGCCAGCAGCTTTAAATGGATGATTTCAAATACAGCCTGGAGTGATCCTCTCCTTATCACCAACATCTCACTTTATTTGCATAATCTGTAGAAAGGCTCCAAGTTATAAACTCTGCCAGGGAACATGGTGCCCCTGGGAATAGCAGCACCTCTCTGATTCTGGGAACCATGTGTAGAGCAGGGAAGGAAAGCTATTGTGAGAGAAGAGCTGAGTGACCTTGAAAAATGATAAAGACCAGTCAACAAGCCCTGCTGGGCCTAGGCCAGTTTTCTTCCCTGGTTTCCAGATGACTCTCAGCACAGGACTTTTGCTTTTCAGGGATGCGACAAAGGGATTTGCCATCAGCCTTTGAGAGTTTATTCCTAGGCTGTATCTCCTCGATCTGAGGGGTTCTTATGACAAGAACCTACAAAGATATTTCAAGCCACATTATATGGAAGAATCCTCCTTATCTGTGTAGTAGAATGTGGGATTATAAGCAGTGTCCAGATAATCTCAATTTTCATTTATAAAATGGGCAAGAGGGGTTGCTTCATGGTAATGGAGAAAAGCTTGAAAACATGCCAGCGAGGTCTGCTAAATTTCAAAATCGAGAGAGGAGTCTCAGTGAGGCTTCCTGTACTCAGAGGGAGAAATGTTTGTGGTCTGCATGCTTCCTTGTAGGAAGATCCTTGTAGGATCTTCCGCCCCTCAACCTCAGCTTCCAGCAGACTTAGGGCTTCTCCATGTTTTCCTTCTTTCTCACTAGTCTCTGCCGATACATTATCTACATTAATTTCAAATTAATACATTTCAAATTAGTATATTTTAGATATCTGTAAAGCTAGAATTTGGATCAAATGGACCAATATCCAGAAGGGCAAGATCTTTATAAAATCATGTAATTTCTGTGCCTGTTCTTCCATCCCTGTTCATTTTTTCCAGGAGTGTGATGTCTGAATGGTTAATAATATAATATAATATTTGCATAATTTGTAGAAATTTGTATATTATAATATAATATAGTATTTGCATAATTTGTAGAAATTGTAAGCAAATAATTGTAAGCAAATAAATTGTAAGCAAATCTTGCAAGGGAAACCTCAGTACTGCACCCCCTTAAAAGCTGAATGACAGCCATCCTGTCATAATGCCCAAGGGGTACAGTAAATGGATCATGATCAGCTAGGAATTTTTCTGCTCTGATCTCCGCCTGTCTTGTTGAGTGAGAAGGCACAGAGTGGCTCCTCGCTGCCTAAAAATGAGAACTCCAGGCTACAAGAGCTCTTTCTCTCCACCATTTCCAGTAGGTTTTGAGGGAGGAAGCTCTGTTTACTCAGATGAATCACTAGAGGGACTGAGCCAGGGGATTCCCAGCAACTCCTCAATCCAGCACTGAATCCCACAACTCCATGAACTGGGAAAAGTCCATGGAATTATATGGCACTGGGTTAGAGGACATGTGTTTGGTCATATTTTTGGGACCCTTGTCTGTGTTTGCGGATTTCATTGACACTGTGCAGGCACAGCTGGCACAACATTATTCTGCCTGTCTGCACAGCTATCTATTCTACATAGCAGCTGTTTCTTCCTGGCAATAGTTATAGTAGTTATAGTTATATCCCAACACTTTAAAATCCTGGTCTTTAATGACTTGTAACAATTTGAAATTCAGTTATTTCCATTGTACAAAATAGCCTGAGCAGCATCATTCTAAGGTTTTTGGGGTCTGAATGAGATACACATGGAGACAGATCATGGAGGCTAAGGAAGGAGCTATAGATCAGAGACAAGCCACTTGTTTTGCGTGCATGGACTAAACCCTGGTTTCAAGGTAAGATAGAAAGAAATTCCTTCAAAAATTATCTAGAGACTAGGCTGTTCCATCTGTGAGGCTGACTGGAGCAATGGCCTTAGTAAGTAAGCTTTGGGAGGTAGTCTGCAGAGCTAGTCTGCAGAGAGAGAAACCAAGGAACTAATCCTATACAACTTTTCCGCACTTGATGCAGCCAGGCCACATGCCAGATCAAAGTTGCAATCCTAATCCCCAGTGAGGCTGGCCTATGCCTCAGCACAAGTCCCATGCTGGGTTGGGAGTGACACAAAAGACACTTCTGTGCCACTCCTGGGGGCAGGGTAGGCCAGTATGCAGACTTGTGCTTGCCTCTGTACTTCACCATAAGAAGACCAACGAGTTGTGCCAGCCGAGGTTAGGATTGCACCCTGTGTTGGACTATCCACTTGAATAATATTGAAGAAGGTGGGCCAAAGGTCTGACGACAGCTTAGTACATTTTCTTCCTTGATTTTTTACTCGTTATGTACTAATTATATATTGTCAAACATCAGTTGCGGTATCATCTCATTTTTATACCACTGTTACTGTTGGGTTTAATCAGGCATGGATTTCCTTGAAATTCAATTTCTGCATAGTTGGATCTTGAAGGCACATGAGCAAAGGTCATGCCAACACTAGGGAGTGGAAGGAAGAAAGGAGTGGTTACTGTTTTCACCAAAGCAGGCCTCCGTCAGTCTTGAAAGACTATGGTATCGTGCTTGGTGCTGCATACACTGCAAGCGATGCATGAAAGCCTGGGTTGGATTGTTATGGAGGATAGGCTGTTATCCAAACAGCAAATTCCCTCTCTCCATGCCACTGTGTTTTCACCAACACAGTGAGAAACAATCTGGTGTAAATGCTTCAGACTAACCTGCCCCAACTCTACCACATACACCACATCTGGTTCTTTTAGGAACCTCTGCTATGCCACTTTGAACACTACTTACTGCCCCATCTATACTTTCACTTGGTCACTTAATGCACCCAGCTGCAATTTCTCATTTCTTGGCAATACAGAAAGCAGATCTGGCCTGAAACCTCTGGCATCTGCTGACCATTTCTGAGTTACATCATTCCATGGAGGGACTGTGCAGAATTGCACAGTCAGCCCTCAGCTGTTACCATAAACTATTCTTAATATTTTATTGGTGTGTGCTCAGCATTATTCTGTAGGTCTGCATTCAGATAATCTTGCTGATTTCATTATAGGAGGCTAAAGGTCCCAAACAATCAGCATTATCCAGCCGTACAATATTCCCAAAGTGTTGTTCACATATTTAGCAATAACCACAGGGATGATACATCATATATTTTCCTTGTTATGTGAATCACACAACCTGAGTTCAAACAGGTCAGAAGGAAAGGATGGGGATCTGGCTAGGAAGGCAAACGTTGCCAACATTCCCACTCCATCTAAACTGACCTTTAACCAGATGGCTCAACAGAATTTTTAGAAGCTCAGTTGCCTTTACTTACAGTGGCTAATGCAGTTATTCTCATAAGGTAATAAAAGATTTTGAAAAGCCATGGAAAATAGGGAAAAACAATATTTCACCTTTAGTTGGGTTTTTTAAAAACTGCCTTCATAAATCAAATTTGCAATTGTATGGGCCTGGCAAGTACAAGCTAATCTGCTCTTTCAGAAAAATCACATAGTATAGCTCTCCTGCGACTGCACTAGCTTAACAAATTGCAGACAGAGAGTTGCATATTTAAATATATTTTCATATAACTAAGTCCTTTCACTTAAAAAAATAACCCAGAACTTGATGGATGAATATAGCAGCTATTCCCACATCATGTTCCTGAAATGTTTGTTTTCTACATGCAGGAAGATTTTGACATGTAGAAACATTTTGACATGCAAATCCTGTGTATTATCCAATACTATATAGCAAGTAAGAGATCAGTTTACAGTACACAATCTAGTTTCTTTCACTATTCTAGAATATTTGCTATAAATTGAGGAAGGAATTCAAGAAATAAAGTCATTCCACTTCTTGGAATCATTCACAGAAGTTATGCATTCTCTTGAGCAATATAATATGAGCGCTGGCAGTTCCTGCAGCTCTGAAATGTTCATCAAAAGTTCCTGTGGTTGATGTGCCTTCACATGTGACCTAGTTTTTACGAGTGGGAAATTCACCTACATGAGCATGAGGAAGGTGAATGGCAGGTGCCAAAAGGGCTAAGCCTTGAGCTTACTACTTCCATGAAGTCAGATCCCTCCAATGTAATTCAAGGATGAGGAACTCGTCTTCAAATATCTTTCCGATTTCTACAGCAATGAGTCACCCTGTGAAGCCCAGCCAACTGAAGGAACGGAAGGTGATGCTTCAATAGGCACACATAAGTACAAAAGGAACTGTCTGGCACTGGATTTTAGAGCAGGAGCTCAGTTAACCCAAGGGACAAATATGATGGACAGCTGTTTTGTGAAAGGAGAAGAGTCAAAAGTGATGTGGTGGGATGTGCAAAGGACTGAGTATTCTTGATGCAAAAGAAAAAGTATATGGAACAAAAGGAACATAAATTCTAGCCGTGAGGACATAGCTCCAGATATCAAGTACTGTGTAAGTCACATCCCAGTTGTATGCCACTGCATAGTCAACAGCATTTAGAATGGTAATGAATGATACACGTCAGTGAAGAAGAGTAGTAATCAGAGATGGGCGAGGAATAGAATAAGCACCATGGAGAGAGACATTCACCTGATCAGGGAATGGAAGCTCCATGCCTTGAACACTGGATGCCCTGTCCAGTCCCTCTACAACTGTGTTTCTCAAACTGTGAGTCAGGTCCCATTATGTGGCTTGCAAGCCCATTTCAGGTGGGTCCCCATTCATTTCAATGTTTTATTTTTAATATGTTAGACTTGATGCAGCCATCGTCTGTGCCTGCATTTGGGGAAACTTTACAGATCTTTACTTTTAACAGGCTAAAATGTATGAGAGTCAATAACAATGAGAGTCAACAGGATTGACTCCCGAGTAAGTCAATTGTAGCTTAGGATTGTTAAAAATTTTCGGTTTGATGATGTCACTTCTGGTCATGATATAAATTCCAGTGGGTCCTGACAGATTCACTTTCTCAAAAGTGGATCCCAGTGCTAAACGTCCAAGAACCACTACTTTAGTTGTACTCCAAGCTCAATTCAACAAAACGCCAGCCATTCTCATAACTTTTCTTTATAGTTGTGATGAATTGCAATGAAGTGGGAAGAAAAGGTTGAGGGAAAATGTGTAGCGTTTATGTTCTTTTCAAGTGCAACATATGCCAGACTTGTTCTCAGTGGAACAGAAGGGGAGATAGAAATTTTAAAAACACACAATCCTGATATACAAATGCCCTGAATATGTATAATAGCAATGTGGTGGCTGCTGTTGTTTGACTTTATTCCATGCTGCTGCTGTTGTCACTTTTAAATGCTCTGCCCCACATCAGTGGGGACTATCACATGCTCTCTCCCAGGGCTCTCTCCCAGCTGATCATTGCTTCTTATCTCAGCCAAGAAGCAAGTTATATGGGAAGGACCCATATAACAGGCCCCACCCATGTGATGTCAGACTTTTAACATTAAACATGGAATGAAGCCATAAATAAGTGGCCCAGAAACTCCTGTCCCAACTTGTAAGACACCATAGAGGCAAACAGAGGTAAGTAAATCACAGGTGAACTGTTAAGTGCTGGGATTTATATATGTCACAAAGTTACTCTGTCTACTTTAGAAGCCTTGACCTCAATGCAAGATGTACTGTTTATGGGGGGGGGGGGGGTGGACATACACTGAAACAGAGTAGTGGTGAAGTCACCATAGAAATTGAATTATGACTGAAAAAAGATTACATCCTAAACATGGTTCAGGCCTGTCAGTTTGTAATAGGCACTGTGCACCTTAAAAGCAGATGGGTAATGACACATATTCGAAAGTGGTAGAGATTTCAGCCCTGGGCATGAATATTTCTCAGATAACTATACTAACCAATTTAATACTAACCAATTTAGGCCAGCCTAATTTAACTGGCATATCTTCCTGTGGTGGTGTGGGAAGGTCAACATATGCCTCTGCATTGGCCTAATCCTCCCATGAATGTGGCTCAGCAAAGGGCAGCAAAGATCTTCTGCTGGGGTTGCTGCCAGCCTAACTGGAGCTTAGGATTGCAGCCGTAAGGATTAGTTAACCCAGTTTCCAGCCAGTGAATCATGAGCAGACATAAGATTAGGGAATCCTAGGCAGTAGCCATGGATAGCCATGGATAGCCCTTTCCGTGGAGAAGCACAGTTTCAGATGATAACCCAAGCATTGCATCTACACTATTTTGATGTACTGGTACTTGCTTATTATCTTCAGTACAATTCCCTTCCCCCAAAATTAATTATATCCTGGCTTTTCTCCATTTCTGTTTTTCAGGGGAACACACCAAAAAACCCAACACACAACTAAAACACAACGGTTAATATAAAACAACATACAACAGAAAGAAATTAATCAAATTTTCAAACTGCAGATTAAAATCCTGCATACCAGACAAAGCATTAAAAATAGTCTAGTTCCTGTTCAGACTTCCAGTAAATGTGGGAAGGGCCGGTTGCCTTGCATGACATCTTATAAGATATGAACAACAGTGCCAAGCAGTGGCATAGCTAGAGGGAGTGCAAAGCACTAGGTTTTGTAGGAGCCTCACCACAGTGTGCAAGGGAGCCCACCCCTTGGGAGCCAATGGCTCAGTTTTGGTCATGACTATACAATGAGCACAGGGAACACTGTTACCTTTCCACAGAGGTGGTACCTACTATTTATCTACTTACACTTCCATGCTTTCAGGCTGCTAGGTTAGCAGGAGCTGGGCTAGTGACAGGAGCTCATTCCTGGGTATCAAACCCCATTGGGCTGGTTAAGAATATGGAATCTTAACCTGCTGAGCCACTACAACTATTACACATAATTTTATTACAAATAATGTATTAATTACAAGAAGGCTTCATACTGCCTGCTCACAAGGAAAAGAAAAACAATGAAGTTTTTTTCAGGACACAAGGCTAAAAAAGAGGACATGTCCTGGGAAAAGAGGGATATGGTTGCTCTGTTCTGAAGGTGGCCAAGGGAGATCAGGGAGCAACTCCTTTGAAGTGCTTGGCATTTTCAAGGCTGATCCCCCCCACCCTGTCCAGCTCAGCCCCAGGACAAGGTTCAGCCTGTGTGTGGGAGGTGGGCGCTTGACTCCATTCCCCCCCCCCCCCAGCACTTTGGCCTGAGCAAGACTATCATTAAGCAGGGACAATTTGTCCTCCTTTAAACATCATGATCAAGCCTGGGGCAGAGGATCAAACGCTGAACTGCAGTTCACCCCAGTGAAATCCGACGGGGGGGGGGGGTGTCCTGCCAGCTAGCAACCCTCCTCCCCTGCCACCCACCCATCCACCCACTGGGATCCAGAGCCCTTCTCTGCCCTGCTTCTCCTTGCACATCGATGAAGGGAAAAGGAGGGGGACATGGACACCCCACACACACCCTGAGCCCCCCTTCCACCCAGGAAGCCGTCGATTGCAGCCCCCACCCCTCCCCCAGGAAGAAAAATGCAGCCAGACTGCTACTGCTTGGTTGGCGGACGCCCTGCCTAGGCTTGTCCCATTTGCAAGCCCTTGCTTGGGTCTGAAATTACCGCACCCTGCCCTGGGATCCTGCCCCCCAAGTGTGGGGTAGGGCAACCTGCCTGTTGATCATCAGGATGACCATCTGTCCCTTTTTCCCAGGATATGTCCTCTTTTTTATCCTTGTGTCCTAAAAAAATCTTAATTGTCCTCTTTTTCCTTGTGAGCAGACAGTAGGTAGCCTTCTTGTAATTAATACATTTGATATAATCAATCATATGTAATAGTTTAAAATTTAACAAGTAATACAGGCGCCCCCTTCACTTTCTGACAGCTCGTTTTTTGATGGTTCTGCTCTTTCAACGCCTTTCAGTTATATCCAGGACTCAATCATTCAACACATGCTCCGCTCTTTCAAGCTCTCTCTGCTGGTCTAAAGGCTAAAATTGTCTTCCCTGATGTTGCTTTGCATGTGACACATGATCACAGTTTTTGGCATTTCCTTGTGACTTTCTTCAGTAAATAACCACTTAAGATAGTAAGTGACCACAACTTTGTTCATTTTATTGTAATTTGTTCTGTATTTTGGCTATGTTTTAATAAATGTGTGTTATTTAGATTTTTGCAGGTGATGTTTATGTGTTTTTTTTTTTTGGTGACAGATGATGGTGCTCTGGTTCCCAACCCATCCAATATGTGGGGGTTGCTTGCTTATTTGGAAGGCTTTGTCCTCTCTTGAGATTATGACTTTTGGGCCACAATCCTAACTACTCAGAAGTTAGCCCCATTGTGTTCAATTAATCTTACTCCCAGGAAAGTGTATTTAGGATTGCAGCCTTGGTTACTCTGAACATGCCCCAATCCTCTGCAGTGCCTTCCTGCAGATAATTTCCATGCACACATCCACTCCTACTGCCTGCCGGGCAGTTGCTGAGAAGTCTGCTAGACCAAACTAACATTTGGTTCTTGAATGGTACAACTTCTGTAACTAAGTACTTCTAGGACCAATGCTGACAGCCCAATCCTACGCATGGCTACTCAGACATACATCCCATTATAATCAGTGGGGCTTACTCTCAGGAAAGTGTAGATCAAATTGGAGCCTTAATTAGAAGTCACTGGCACTCAAGACGCGGAACATGTTGTCCTGCCAAAACTCTACCCTAGAACCTGTGAAGAAGCAACTTGGTGTTGCTGAGTACCTACAATTTCTTTCAGTGGCATACTATTGACCCCACCACCCAGAATGGCTCTGATAGGGAAGGAACACCTACACAGCACATTCAGGCACCTACAAAACTTGGTGCTTTGCACCCCTTCTAGCTATGCCACAGGTTCCTAGTAACCAGGGGTTGGTCAAATTTTGATTTGGCAGGAGTACAATCACTACCTGTTGGTTTGATCTGGGCTCCTAGTGAATGCTAGTGAACTTTAGCATTTATGGTCAAGATTTGCTATGTGGGTAGACTTGGTACCTACCTCAATGTGGACCTATATACTGTACATATCTGCTGCATATACCTAGGATCCTATTCAGTGATGGGCTTCAAATAAATTAACAACCGGTTCTCTGCCCATCTGGCAGCCACTTTTAAATGGATATTTTAAAACTTTATATTGCCTATCTCTAGTTAACAACCGGTTCTATAGAGTAGGTGCAAACCTGCTGGAGCCCACCACTGATCCTATTCCAATTCTAATCTCTGAAGCTGTGTCTTCCAGCCAGATAGACCTGGGGTCCTTGTTGAACTAGCCATCATGGCTGAAGTTTGCTGGGCAGGTACCCCTGGGCTCCCGCCTGGAACCTCCAGTATATCTACCTGCCAGGTAGACTTGGGCTCCCATTACATCTCTTTCAGCAGATAGACCTGGACTCCCAGCTTGGGCAGTTCCCCATTTTGGCAGGTACCCTTTCCCATTAGCACAATAGTTGAGGGGGGACATAACCCATGGCTTCCCCCTAGAATCCAATCCTGCTTGTAACCCAATCAATTGTAGTGCATTTGACATGAGACTGCAAAGCACTACTCTGAGCTATACTCCAGAGAAAATGTAGTAACTGAAGAAGCATTAAACAACATTGAGTGCCTGCCTGTCTTGGAGGAGCCTGACAGTGAACCAACTTTAGAAGAACTAAACGAAGCCCTGGATTCCCTTGCTTCTGGCAAGGCACCCGGGAAAGATAACATCCCTGCTGAAGTTCTGAGGTGCTGTAGAGGGACCATTTCCACTGAACTGTACAAGATATTCTGCCTTTGTTGGAGGGAAGGTGGAGTACCACAGGACATGAAGGATGCTAATATCGTCACACTGTACAAGAACAAGGGTGACAGGGGTGACTGTAACAACTACCGTGGCATCTCTCTTCTTAGTGTTGTAGGGAAGCTGCTTGCCGAGTCATACTGAAGAGGCTTCAGGTGCTTGCAGAGAGAATCTATCCTGAATCACAGTGTGGATTTTGAGCCAACAGGTCCACCACTGATATGGTATTTTCCCTTCGACAGTTGCAAGAGAAATGTAGGGAACAAAGACAGCCACTCATTGTAGCCTTCATAGATCTTACAAAGGCTTTTGATTTGGTTAGTAGGGATGGCCTTTTTAAAATCCTCCCCAAGATTGGATGCCCACCAAAGCTCCTCAACATCATCAGGTCCTTTCACGAGGACATGAAGGGCACTGTAGTTTTTGATGGCTTAACATCAGACTCCTTTCACATCCGAAGTGGAGTGAAGCAGGGCTGCGTCCTCGCACCAACTTTATTTGGGATCTTTTTTGCAGTCATGCTGAAGCATGCTTTTGGAAATGCAACAGAGGGAATCTATCTCAGGACCAGATCAGATGGAAAACTCTACAATCCTTCCAGACTAAGAGCAAAGTCCACAGTCCAGCTGAAATGCTTGTGGGAGTTCCTCTTTGCCGATGACGCTGCTGTTAACTGCTCACTCTGCCGAAGACCTTCAACGACTTATGGACCGTTTTAGCAAAGCCTGCCAAGACTTTGGACTAACAATCAGCCTGAAGAAAACACAAGTCATGGGTCAGGGTGTGGATCTCTGTATCACAATCTCTGAACATGAACTGGAGGTTGTCCATGACTTTGTGTACCTTGGCTCAACTATCTCTGACACTCTCTCCTTAGACTCTGAGCTGAATAAACATATTGGTAAAGCGGCTACCACATTCTCCAAGCTTACAAAGAGAATATGGCTTAATAAGAAGCTGACAGAACATACAAAGATCCAGGTCTATAGAGCTTGCGTCCTGAGCACACTCTTGTACTGCAGCGAGTCTTGGACCCTTTATGCATGGCAGGAGAGAAAGCTAAACACCTCCCGTATGCGCTGTCTCCGACGTAATCTTGGCATCACCTGGCATGACAAAGTTTCAAACGACGCAGTCTTGGAACTTTCTGGAATCTCTAGCATGTTCACACTTCTGAAACAGCGGTGTCTACACTGGCTTGGGCATGTTGTGAGAATGGCTGATGGTTGGATTCCAAAAGATCTCCTACATGGAAAATTAGTGCAGGGAAAGCGCCCTAGAGGGGAGACCACAGCTGCGATACAAAGACATCTGCAGGAGGGATCTAAAGGCCTTGGGAATGGACATCAACAGCTGGGAAACCTTGACCTCCAGTCGTTTAGCGTGGAGGCAAAAGACCCAACATGGCCTTCTCCAACTAGAAGAGACACTTGTTTGGCAGGCTAAAGCAAAGAGACAGACCCCGAAAGCAACGAAACCTGGGGCCTGGGCAGGGGACGGAATTTATTTGTCCTCAGTGTGGAAGGGATTGCCACTCTCGAATTGGCCTTTTTAGCCACACTAGATGTTGTCTCAGGACCTCCAATCAGAGCACGATACCATCGTCTTTCGAGACTGAAGGATGCCAATGCAATGCAAAGGTCAAGTCTGTGTTTATAGTACAGTGCTGCTTAACGGGCACCATTTGCCTCTCCAATGGCTATAATTGGAAAGAAAAACCTAGGGCTGACCTTTCTATGAGGCCAACTGAGGCAGTAGCCTGAGGCCAGAGGTTGCCTGCCAGCTTCCATCTGCATACATCTGCTGCTTTAACCCTCTGCTTTCCTCCATACTTCCACGTTGAAAATCACTGCCCTATGGCATCTGGTAGTCCACAATGAGATACAGGAAGCTGGACTAGATTGACCCTTGGCCTGATCCCATGGGGCTGTTCCTATGTTCTCAGGAAAGTGGAGAGTGAATACCTGTGATTCAAAAAACCCAACCATGTTTTTTCAAGAGCTATCTGGAAACGCTACCTGCAGAGTTCATTATTAATGAGGTCTCCTATGGGTCTGAAGCTGGGTTTCCTCATCACTTTCTATATCTGACAAACATCATAGTAGTACTTTAGGGGTTTAGTAGTCCTTGCCAGAATTGCCCCCAGCCTCCCCCTTATAAAACTGAAGACATGAGAGCTTTCTTTTCAGGGGGAAAGGTGGGAGATCCAGGAAGCTGGACTAGATGGGCCCTTAGCCAGATGCAGCAAGGCTCTTTTAATGTTCTTTTTAATCTATTACAATACTGTTGCCAGATTTGTTAGAAACCGGCCTCTTGAGAATGTCTCTCCCAATTTTTTGTTTTGTGATGCATATTTGGGTTAGCATGGCTCTTCCTTTCTGTTAATTTTTTTCAAGACAATTCTCATCTAGCTCATTTTTTTAAAAAAAACTGTAATTAGCCTTTAACTTCTCCCTTGAAAAGCAAAACTGACTTTGGAGTGTTTTTGTAACCCCAAAGAGTTTTTTTAATTTAAAGTGAGGTGGGAACACCACCTCAAGATTAGGGATTTTAGTTAAGAGATTGACCCTGAGAAGACCTGTGTATGAAGTGGAAGAATTCACCTTTTAAGTGCTAAAAAGATGCCCTGCTATGCTATGAAATAAACAACATTTTGCCCTACAGGAGAGTACTGAGCAATCCTGCCCCAAGGGAGCCTTGGACAATGGTTTTGTTAGGCTGCAATAGTAACCACACTTTCCTGAGCGTAAGTACTATTGAACATAATGAGACTTACTTCTGAGTAGACATGCTTATCAGTGGTGGGCTCCAGCAGGTTCACACCTACTCTATAGAACCAGTTGTTAACAAGAGATAGGACATATGAAGTTTAAAAATAGCCATTTAAAAGTGGCTGCCAGATGGGCAGAGAACTGGTTCTTAATTTCTTTGAATCCCATCACTGATGCTTATGATTACACTTTATACCCTCCTTTTATCTGCATTCTGCAACATAGATTGGATCTTTGTGCAAGATTGTCTGCTTGGTTGCAGAGCTGGAAAACATGGATTTGGCCTCTTGAAAGATTCTTAGAGCATTTTATATCTTTGCAAAGACCTGAGACTTAGAAATAAAGAGTGCCATCTTCTGACCTGCAGGTTCACTGCCTCTTGTGGTCAACCATTCTTTGATTAGCATCAAAAATCAGCATTCAAATCTGCATCAACTTTGTTAGCAAAACAAAAAACAAATCACTTCCAGTGCAAATATAGGCAGAGGGTTTAAAAAAATCCATGGAAAATTGCCCATGTCACTGGGATGAAAATTTCACCCTGCACTTATTTGTATTCACAGAAAATTAATCATACAAGGTTTCTATGCTACATTTTAGAGATGTAAACTCTAAAGTATGAGAGACAATGAGTGCAATCCTAACATATTTAGGCTGGTCTAACTCACATGGCATATCTTCCGGTGGTGGTGAGGAAAGGTTGGTATATGCCTGCGCAGTGGCCTAACCTCCAAGGAATGGGGCGGAAGTGTCTTATGGCAAAGTTATGATTCATTTTGGGAAACTACAGACTTTGTAGAAGAAGGTATCTAAGGTATATTGCCTTGTCCATTGCTTCATCTTCCAAAACTTATCCATAGCAGCCAGAATACACAGCTTCTCTGGCTGAAAGAACAGCACAAGCTGTGATTCTTTTCTGCACCAAACTTTTAACCTTTTTATTTTAACCTTGATTTTAAACTTTCTATTCATTATAACACTAAAAATTGTGCTCCAGAATAATGATACTGTAACACAGCATTTCTCAAACTGTGGGTCAGGATCCACAAGGTGGGTAGCAAGCCAATTTCAGGTGAGTCCATTCAACTCAATATTTTATTTTAAATATATTAACTAGATTGTCCCATGATTTTTGGGCTGCATTTAGGGAAATGTTACAGATCTATACTTTTAATGAGCTGCCGTGTGTGCCTTTAACAATAGT
This sequence comes from Cryptoblepharus egeriae, assembly GCA_030015325.1. Lineage (NCBI taxonomy): Eukaryota > Metazoa > Chordata > Lepidosauria > Squamata > Scincidae > Cryptoblepharus > Cryptoblepharus egeriae. The sequence continues at coordinate 59,199,075 of JAREYC010000001.1, read as the reverse complement.
CAATGGGACTTACTTCTGGAGAAGGGTGGACAGGATTGCAGCCTAGACTTGTAAAAAAAAAATTCTGCTTGTTACTTCTGGACATGACATCAATTCCAGTGGGTTCTGATAGATTCTCATTCTTAAAAGTGGGTCCCAGTGCTTAAAGTTTGAGAATCACTGTTGTAACAAAACAATGTTATAGGAAGCTGTGTTATAGAAGGTTTTGTAAGTTTTGTAGAGGGTTATAAAAGAGATTGCTGTACCAAGGTTAAGAGGAGAACCTGGCAAATCTTGCTACCAGGATATCATTAAACAGCTCCTCTCACCCATGTTTAAATCTGAAACAAGCCTAGTGGGGTGAACTATCCAGCTGTCAACAAGCAGTAGTCACACAAAAAAGGGTCTGTTTGGACGTATCTTACTTCATCAAGGAGCATTGGTTCTTGAGCATTTCAGCCTGGATCCCCCCTCTGAGAATGACAGTCTGTCTGACACCCCCCTAAGTGATGACATGGCTGGAAGTGACACCACCATGGTGCCAAAGCTGCTCTATGTCAACTCGGGAAGTAAGTCACATTGTGTTCAATGAGACCTAGAGCACACTCCTAACAATGTCTACTCAGAAGTAAACCCCATGGTGTTCAATGGGTCTTACTCCCTGGAAAGTGTCTTCAAATTGTATTCTTTAGGAGTGACCCATTCCAAGATGGCGGCACCCAACTTTATGCAACCCCCTTAAAATGAACTGGTGACCTCTCCAAGGTGGTCCTAACCCCCACTTTGAGAACCACTGCTCTTGAGGAGCCCTCCCCCCACCTCTTGGATTTGACTTCTAAATGGGCTTGTGTGTAAATGAATGCAGGGAGCCTGAAAGCGGGGGGGGGGGGGGGGGGGAGAAGCAGGGACAGAATCCAAAGTCATGCAGTCTTGTGTTTTCTTTTGTTCTGTTTTGACCATGCATTGTTATTCATCTCAACACTGTGCCCAGAGATCCCTGCTTGGCATTGGGAAAAAATAATAGCCCCACCCCAGAAAGATGAAGGGCTCTTGGGCGCTGAAAGTGACGGACAGGGCTCCATGTTTGCATGTTCTGACCATGACTGAGAGTGTGATGTATTTTCATTGGATGGGATTAGGTAATTAAGACCCAGGAATGCAATCCAAAAGGCAGGGCTAAGGTTACATGTTGCAAACTTGACTTTGGTATTTGGTCCCTTGAGTGCTACCGTAATAGAGCGTACGCATATGTGTGTGTGTGCATTGCATACAATTAAGGGGGAAAATCCAAATGTAATGTGAGTGGGGCAGAGTGAAAACAAACAGAACTTTTCAGCTTTCATTTATATCATTGGGAGTGTTTGTAACCAGTCAAGGTCTCAAGAATCTAAAACAATTGCATTTTGGCTTGGGAAAGAAGCAACCAAGGGATATTGTTTATTATAGCATCTGGATTAATGAAAGAGAATAAGGAATAGCTGGTTTATTCCTTCCATGTAATGCCTTAACTAGCAAGCTCCTGATGAACAAAGGATTTAAAACCAATAAATAAAAACACAAACACTTCCCATACAAATCACATGGTGTGTTATCTAATTAGTGGACATCATCTGTCAACATTGGGCTTAATAAGAAGCGCAACACATTTTCCTCCCCATACTCTGCATTGAAAAATCCCTAACTGATCACTGCCCTGCCCCAACCCCCGGACCTACAAGCAATTTAGGGAGACACCCACCAAGAACTGATGTTGAGAAATTCCTTAAAGGGCTGAAAATTCCTTTTCCTTAAAGGGCTAAAAAGGGGTGCAATCAGTGATGGACCCAGGCCGGTTCGGGCCGGATCACCCGAACCTATTCCTCCTTTTGGCCCTCCGCTAGCGAACTGCTTGCTAGCGGGGGGCCAAAAACCTGGGCAGACCGGTTCGCTGCCCAGGGGAGCCCATCACTGAGGCTGCATCAACTATGACGCAGCTGCACTCACGTCCTGAAGAGGAAGCGACTGCCAGCTTCCTCTTCGACCAGCTTCAGGACGCAAATGCGCCTGTGCTAAGGTTGGCGCACGCGCAGTGCGCCCGAGTTGGGGCCCGCCCCTCACCCTGCCCCTCGCCCCGCCCACCCACACCCACAGCGCTCTGGGGTGGGTGGTGTGCCCTCCCCGGCCCCGCCCCCTGACACAGCCTGGCCCCGCCCACTTCTGGGGAACCAATTGTTGGGCAGGCCAGGCCCAACTCTGGGTGCAATATGTTTTTGTCCTATACTTGGCACTGAAGACTGATCACCATCCAGGCAATTTGGTGCCTGGTGCCTGATGCACTGGGAGGGAGAGTGAACTGGGAGGGATGGTGAGCAAGGGGGAATGGTGCAGATGTGGGTTTATGTGCATGGGTGGATGATTATGCACATGGGGGTTGATGTGCATGGGGGATGGTGCACATGGGGGGTTGATGAGCAGGGGGGTTAATGTCCCCATGGTTTCATGGACATAGAGGGATGTTGACCATGGGGGGAGGTTGATGCCCATGGGGCAATGTTGTGCAGTATTCATATAAAAATGATTACAATACTGTAATAGAATACAAATTAATAAAGAGCATACAAAATATAAAGAAAAATAAAACAAATTAACCTGAACTGAGTCTCTCAGTACTATCAGGCTGCAGACTGTCTCCTTACTCAGGACTGAGACCACTGGTTATAATAGGGCTGACATTAGAGTAGACATGAAAGGCAAGGTCTCCCAGGATCCTTTCCGTTGCCCCCCCTTACATAGGAATGAGCCCCATAGGCTTACTTCAGGGCAGAGATGTAAAGGCAGGTCTCTCAGGAGAGACTGAGCAGGTGCTAGCAGAATGCTGAAACCAGCTGTATCCTATCCAGGACTTTTTCTTGTTTATCAAGACTATGCTTGTATATCAAGTCAAAATTTAATAGAACTGTTTGCTTGTTTTGCAAAATGCTCTCAATCCAAGGTTTGACTGTATAAGATTGAGCCACATGGCTACAATTGTAAGCACAGAAAGAACTTCCACTGAAATTAATGAAGAATATTTCTGAGTAATGATAAAGTAGGTTAGCCTACTTGACTGTCAAGACAGACATTGGCAGTGAGTTTTAGAAGCATTATGTTGAGAGAATATAATATCTTTCCCATATGACATAATAATCTTTATTTCATTGATACACAGGAGCTCTCATTGGCCTTGTTTCATTTCCCATTGTTAGAGGCTCTCTGTGTGAGAAAAAAAATGGTGGCAGTTTGTTTTAACCGAACTTCCCAGCACTTGGCGCATCCTTTCACCTCTCTTGCCTTTCTGTTTTTTGCCTATGCATCTGTTTGCTTGTGGGATTTTTAAATGCATGCGTCATCTTTCCACAGTGAACCACAGGGTGTTGGACTAGATGACCCCCTTCCAACTTAACGATTCTATGAAATATAATAAAATAAATCAAAATTTTTTAAAAAGTATAAAATCTAATGTTTCTAGCAACAATGTACTGTACTGATATAATGCTGAAAGCTGAAGGATCATAGAAGATGAGAGTGCTGAGTTTTCACGGTTCATTTCCGAGTACTGGGTCTGTCAAATCTCCCTGGAGAGAGATGTCCATAATAGTGAATCACACCCATGCGCCTTCTATGAATTGTCAGTGTTCCTGTCTGCTTTGTTTTATCTAAGCACAACCCAGTCCTGCTTCTTCACCAGACCGGATTCACCCTCGACTGTATCCTGCCAAGGCTTACTTTTCTGGCCCTGGTCCTGAAAATACTGGTCAAGCCTGAGTGAACTTCTGCCATCCAGTGGTGAGACCAATCAGGTTGATCTTGAGGAAGAAAAGTCAGAACCACAAATGTAATCCAAGTGGATCTGATTTTGTTTTCTCAGTCTCAGTGAACCTTGAATGACTTTGAACAATTACATAGTTCTTAGTCATTAATCTGTAACTTGGAAATGAATACTTTGCCTTTATTGGTAGCATTACAATACAACTGTTACTAGAGATAACCAAAATAGTTATTTTAGTGTCCGCATTGAGTACTTTTGAATCATTTTCCAGAGAGAAAAACCATATTAGTTTGTTCAACACAAAAGTTTCTTGTTTCACTTTCAGAAGTTTTATCTCTGTAGAAGTAGCTGTCTCACTAACAGCACAATCCTAACCATGTCTACTCAAAAAGTGTTCAATGGGTCTTACTCCCAGGAAAGTGTCTTTAGGATTGTAGCCAAAACCTGCAATCCAGAGTAGATTGTACTCTGGATTGTACACTGTACCAAACCTTTTACACTGACATAGTTATGGTGCCACCTATGGGAAACCTATGGGATATGCATAGAGCAATCCATAGTAAGTGCCTCTTACATCTTCCTGTAGTTACCCTGGATTGAAGGGTAAGAAGGCATATGAGTTTCAAAAGAAAAAAGGAGAAATTTATATTTAAAAAATTTGTCATGGTCCAATGGACACCTCCAGTTATTAGTGCTTCCTATAATTTGGATGCACTATATACTCTTGAATCTGATAAAGAACCTTTTACAGCACTACAGTGGCGCCTCACTTAAAGAGATTAATTTGTTCCAGAGGCATGCTCTTTAAGTGAAATACTCTTTAAGTGAAGCAGACGTTCCCATAGGAAACAATGGAAACTCAGACAATTGGTTCCACAACCCCCAAAATATTCATAAAAATATTAACCATGTAAAAACAATGACAAAACACTGGAATTGAATTCAAAATACTGTAATATAACTCAATTAACTGTAATAAAACACTGTTATTAACTGTATTAACTGAGAAGACATGCTTAGGATTGTGCTCTCAGAGTCAGGTCCCAATTTATACCCTCTGGACTGGGGATCCCCTGCATGGAAAGGGAGGATGTGCAAGATCCTTAGGCTGCAATCCTAAAGACACTTTCCTGGGAGTAGGACCCATTTAACACAATGGGGCTTACTTCTGAGTAGGCATGCTTTGTGCCCTGGAAAGAGATCTTCATAGTCTCCCTTTTCCTTGTAAGCAAGCAGCTTGTAGCCTTAAAATAAGGTTCCTGCCTACAAGGAAAAGAAAGACCATGAAGAGATCTTTCCAGGACATGTCCTCTTTATTAGCCTTGTGAGGACTTGTCCTGGGAAGATCTCTTCATGGTTCTCCTTTCCCTTATAGGCAAGCACCTTTTAAAAGGCTACAAGGTGCTTGCCTATAAAGAAAAGGGGGGCAATGAAGAGATCTTCCCAGAACATGTCCTCACAAGGTTAATAAAGAGGACATATCCTGGAAAGAGAGCAGGAAGGGAAGCTGCGGCAGTATCAGGCGCACTGCGGAGGAACTCTGGTGCCTTTTAAAAGGCACCAGTGGGGTCAGGGCCAGGAGAGCCCCAGAGGAGGTGCGGTGGGGAGGCAGAGAAGTGGAGGCAGGAGATGGGAAGGGGCTATTAATGAGTGCTTGCCGGCTGCCTTTTAAAGTTTAAAGGGCAGCCGGCAAGCGCTTGTTATGCTTCGCTAAGCAAGGCAGATGCCCAGCATGACAGAGTGCTAATTAAGTAGAGCACTTGTTAAGCAGGGTACCACTGTGTTTCTAAAAACATGGGACCCACTAGGTGGGTCGATAGCCAATTTCAGGTGGGCCCCAATTCATTTCAATATTTTATTTTAAATAGACCAGTTGTTCCTATGGTATCTGGTGCTGCCTTTGGGGAAATGTTACAGATCTGTACGTTAAAAGGCTATTGTGTATATGCTTTTAACAATGATAGTCAATGGAATCTACTCCTGAGTAAGTGTAGATATCACTGCAGCCCAGGATTGTTAACAACTTTCCTGCTTGATGATGTTACTTCCAGCCATGACATCACTTCCAGTGGGTCTTGACAGATTCTCATTCTAAAAAATTGGGTCCAGGTGTTAAGAAGACATCTGCCCTACAGCATGTCCCAACGTTCAGTATGTTTTTGCTCTTCAATCCATCCAGTTTGCTTGCCTGATAAAAAACTCAATCAAGATTTCTCACTCTCTCCAAAGAGACACTTCAAGGAAGACAGATCTTCTTAACTGAAGAAACTGGATGCATCACTATGATGCATCACTATGATGCATTAAGTGGAGACAAAAAATGCTTCTAATCTTTTCTGAAAGTCTAATATTGCACCCTATACAAATATCTACAGACAGGGGATACAAATAACTACAGGCAGAGAGTACAGTGATGTGGAGGTTCCAGACCTCAAAAAGGTTATCATCTAGCAGAGGATCTCAAACCAGTTTCCACCCCCCAGAAGGATCAGTATACAAACAGTATACCTAGTTAATCCTAGCTGATGGCCTTTCTTTGGAAAACAAAGGATTTATCCCAGCATTTATAGCACAACTACTTGAATGCCTCAAGGCTTGTTTCTAGAGGTACCTTATGTTTGACACAAATGATGTACCTGACAAGAGATGTCTTGATCCCCCAAAATAAACATATGTGAATGATCGCTATGAACAAGCATGCAGAGTTCTCCTGAAATAAATAGGATTGCCAGGTATGGGTATAGTATTTGCAACAAGTTTATAAGTATTTCTTAGGATGTGTATATCCACAAAAGAACTATGAGCATTTCTGATTAGTATGAACAAATGTAGACAAACAGGAAATGTGTTATTCAACATCCCCCAGAGAGTCACTGGCAGTCTGGTAGAGCTGGGAACCAAACCCAGATCTTTCACTAGCATTATGGTCTTAGCCACATAAGGTTTCTCTCCTCCCACAGCTTTGCAGTGGAAAGATGGCAAATAAATAGGTTCAGTAGCCACAAAAGCATTTGGGATTCTTTTAGAAGTGGGTGGACTGTAGATCCCCTGCAATGCTAGTAGGTGGCACAGGCAAAATGAGAAAAGAATTAAGATCTTAAGGAATTGCTATCATCATACAACCAGACTCTTGTACCCCCAGGGCAGAGAACCTTGCCTCCGACACTTTGGGTTAAAGAGTTTTCTGGACGTCACTCATGGTTTTGACTCATTCCTGTCTCCGCAATGGAGTAATTAACCAGCCCAAATGTTGCACTGATAAAACCTCAATCCCACGGTCCAGCATCCAGTTTTCTGGGCAGCTCATATTCAGAGATGAACGAGTCCAAGCTCCAGAATAGGTTCAGAGTTGTCAAAATCTGGATACAAATTCCAAGCAATGGTGTTCTTCCAACTCGTTGACACAGACAGATTTGAGCGAAAACCTCTGGGCATTTTTGCAAGCAACCTTGGCCAAGCAGCCATCAAGAGGCTTGCATAATGGCTTCTTCTACTTGACGAAGTGTCAAGCAGCAAGTACCGCCATGCCCCTGTTTAACAAGCTGTCACATAGCAATGCTTCTAAGTAGCAGCACAAACTAGCACTAAGGGGTACCAGGCTTCCCCAGAAGTCAGGTTCACTGAGTTCAGTGGAATGGAGTTTCAATCACGTGTACACAGGACAGCCACCTTCATGCCCAGGGTGTTCACAATGTGGGGCAGTGCTCTATATAGCTAATATGGATTTGATGAGACTGTGGGAGTTTAAAAAAAAATGTGCCAGAATGCCCCATTCTTACTGGCTAATATAGCTGTCAATTGCAGGAGGGACTAAGAATGCAATCCTAACCCAGGCTTAGACAATTCATTGGTCTTCCCATTCCCACAATGATGTAGGGTGGCAAGCACATTTCTGTGCACTAGCCTAACCCTCCCCCAGGAGTGGCACAGTAGTGTGTTATGGTGCTTTTGTGATATCACCAGGTCAGAACCAGAGTTACGCCAGGGTTTAGGCTGGCCTAAATGGAGCTTAGGATTGCAGCCAAAAAGAGTGCTGAAATGAATCAGTGTTAAATGAAACAGTGGTATAGGAGGTATACCTATACATTGCTTGCACAATTTGGGTGTCACTAAGAGTAATATTCTGCCTACACTTATAGAACCAGGTGCCGCTCTAAGTTACAAATCAAGACCTCAACAAAGCACTGAGAGCTCAATCCTAAGCATGTCTACTCAGAAGTCACCCCCCATTATAATCAATGGAGCTTACTCCCAGAAAAGTGTGGATAGGATTGCAGCCTAAATGAAATAAGAATTGATGGCACCAAAGATGTATGCAAAGACATTTGGAAACAGATATATTATTCATCACAATGGATGGAGCTGCTTGGAAGTTCTCTGGAGCAAATTCAATTAATTTAAGATGGATTAAGATTGTTTCATATACTAAGCTCTGAATCATCCATTTGCGGAAATGGAGTTCCCAAAGACTTTGTTAAGGGTAAAGTTGTTGGGCCTCAGGGGTGCAGTGGCTCAGTAGTAAAGACACTGACCAATTCAACTGCCTGGAAATTTGGGACCCGGGTGTCACTCATCCCAGCTCCTACCAACCTAGAAGCTTGAAAACATGCAAATAGATAATAGGTATCCCGCTTAAAATCATGTGGGAAGGTAACAGTATTCCATGCCCGCTATGAAAAAGTCATGATCATCTATGAACAAGTGCTGGCTTGTGACCTTAGGAAGCGAGATGAGCACCACCCCTTAGAGCAGAGGTCGGGGAACAGGGGTGAAATACCCCAATTTGGGTAATAATGGAATTCCTGGGGGTAATGGACCACCTGGGTTTGCATATGAATGACACAGCCAGGTATGCATGACCAGCACAGAGCAGGGCAGGCATTGCAATGGATTACTCTTAGCACCTAATCAGAGATCAAAACAAACAAACAAAAGGTGTGAATCCCTGTCAGGTCATAAGAAGTTCAGGCTATTGTGGGGGGGGGGGTTGGAGGGGAGAGAGATTAACAGTGACTCAGCTGCAGGGTTACTCAGGGGCTTACTCTTAGGAAAGTGTGCATTGCATTGCACCCAAAGTTATGGACCTAAATGCTAGAAACAACTTGATCTGCCTGATAATAACTGCTGCTGTGTTTCAACTCCTGCTGCAAAGAGAGACCTGAGCCTGAGAGCAGAGTTGCTTCTTGCAGTCATGATCCAAACTGCTTCTAAATCAGCAGAGAGAGAGAGAGAGAGAGAGAGAGAGAGAACTACTGCTAATCAGCAGTCAGGACAGGAGTGAGACCTGCAGCCATCTGCCTTGTGTAGCTGCACCAAATTTCCATCTTATTCAGCTGTCCAGAGCAAAGAAGCAGGTGAGCAGGGGGACCAAGCAGGATTTGTAGCCATGCAGACAGAAATGAAAAGAGAAAGCGTCCTCCTTTGGGTGCTGTTGAGTCTGCCTGTATTCTAAACAGCCCCCTCCCACCCAGGTCCCTCTGGTAAGACCATTTTATTGCTCCTGTATCAGGGTGATCATATCTCATAATCATAAAAGAGAATCCAAAATGTAGGACACTTAAGAAAAATGTAGGACATAACAAAATTAAAGCTAATAACGCTGACCTATGTTGCTTTCATGTGAATAATTAAAACACTATGAGCACAGTCCTAACCATGACTACTCAAAAGTAAGCCCCATTGTATTAAATGGGTCTTATTCTGAGGAAAGTGTCTTTAGGATTGCAGCCTATATTTACTTATTACATTTACAACTATTACATATAATTTATTAATTACAAGAAGGCTACATGCTGCCACACTTTCCTGGAAGGAACACCTCTTGACTGTAATGGGCATTAATTCTGAGGAGAAATGCCTAGGATTGGGATCTGTGGCTGCATCTTCTGTGACCGCACTTTCCCGGAAGGAAACCCCACTGACTGTAATGGTCTGCTGCTCAATAGAAAGGCACAGGATTGGGCTCTGAAGCGGCAATCCTATTCACATTTTCCTGGGAAGCCCAATAACTACAATGGGTCTTACTTCTGAGTAAACTTGAATAGACTGGGCTCTCTTCTCCACTTCAGTTGAATCCTGCACTTGTTTCAATCATTTGCAGGATCTTGTCCTCTCTTTTATTATGGTCACTCTGACCTCCACATTTCTCCAATATGCATTTTTAAAAGCTAAAAACCCTCATATATATTGTTTTCATGTGGTTAACTTAAACACCATATTAGGTATTAGTACTGTATGTTTAAAACTATTACATATTACATATAATTTATGAATTCCAAGAAAGCTACATGCTGCCTGCTCACAAGGAAAAAGAGGACAATGCAGATTTTTTTTCCAGGACACAAGGCTAAAACAGAGGAAATGTCCTGGGAAAACAGACCATATGGTCATCCTGTCCAATCCAACACTATTTTATCACCTACTTCCAACTTTTCTTCCAGCTCCCCAGAAGCCACATATTTGAATTCAAATAATTAATAATATATTTTTTCCTTCCTTTCAAAGGAAGGGGGTAATGTCCATATACCTAAATATATTTTGGGGTAAGAGGTAAAAAAGTTCCCTGACCCCTGCCTTAGAGTCTATTACAACTAGCAAGCTTCCTGCAGGGATATCTAGTTGGGCGTCAACTTGAACAAGAGTGACTCCTCCTCTCAAGTAAAACTAAACAACTGCTAGGCTGATATGTGGAGTGTGTGGAGTGTGAAATAATTCTGACCAAACATGTAAAGGTCTTTCTTACTGCTCAACTGTATCCCTAGCCACCAGCGCAAATGCAATTACATATACAAGGCACCCACTGCATCTTATTGTGGGGGATAGGAAAGGTGACTGGAAAGCCTGCAGGTGGTAAATTTTTGCATTTACCTCTTCATAAGCTTCCTAAATGCCAACAGGTCTCCTTAGAGCAGATACATGTCATCTTGGCACAATCCAGAGGATTGTGGGGAGGACTACGGGGACTACTGGGAGTCCTTGCTCCGGATTAAGAACAATTTGCTCTGGATTGCAATATGAATTTCCCATAGGTTTTTACTAGGTGGTGTAGTAACTACGGGTACATGTAATGTCTCTTACGTGCTCCCGTAGTTACTCTGGATTGTAGGGTTAGTCATCTATGTATATTTTGACTTTACCTATTTATATGCTTTCTCCAAGAAGGCCACAGCCACACAGCTGACATCACTCAGCAGTGGTCCACTCATGCTCTACAGAGTGTTGCATTTTGCAATGCCGTTGTAAGTCAAACAGCAGTGGTAGGATGCAAGCATGCCCAAGAGGAATATTTTAACCATATACCTGTTGATTTAGGTTTTCACCACAAAAAGCAGGCATCCGTCAGTCTTGAAAGACTATAGTATTGTGCTCAACACTGCATACGCTGCATGTGAAGCACAAAGGCCTGGGTTAGATTGATATGGAGGATAGGCTGTTACTCAAGCAGCAAATCCCCCCTCTCCACGCAACTGAAATAGTCCAATGGAAAGGCAGAGCCAATACAATTGGTTCCAGCAGTGTCGCAGAGCTGAGCAAGTGGTTAAGACATTGTGCCTGTTAACCAGCAGGCCAGGGTTCGAGACCGGGGTTAGTCCGCACAAGACAGGGTTAGCTCCTGTCCTTAGCCCAGCTCTGTGACGTAGCTGGAACCAATCAAATTGGCTCTGCCTTTCCATTGGCCTATTTCAGTGGCGTGGAGAGGGGGGATTTGCTGCTTGGGTAACAACCTATCCTCCATATCAGTCTAACCCAGGCCTTCATGCTTCACATGCAGCGTATGCAGCACCGATCTTGATACCATAGTCTTTCAAGACTGACAGATGCCTGCTTTTTTCACCACAATCCTATGCATATCTACTTAGTTCTACTGTGTTCAATGGGACATACTCCCAGGTACAGTCAGCCTTAGATTGTTGAAGCATTTTAAAAAGTGCCAAGTTTACATTCTGATTTAATGTCATTATATTTATTTCTTTTTCACAGTATCTTTAATTGTGACTTATAGGAACCTCTGTTATATCCTCTAAAATTTCTCAAAGCCTTTCTATTGCTGCAATCCTGAAGACAATTTCCTGGGAGTGAGGCCCATTGAACACAATGGGGTTAACTTTTGAGTAGACATGATTAGGATTGTGCTCTATATCTTACTGTTCCTATCACTTTGATTTTTATATTTTAGGTTTGGAAAGTTGGCCGAAGTTGTTAAAATTCTGAATTGGCCTGATTTACAACTAAAGTTTGTTGAGATAAGTGATAAGTTGGGAAGCGAACCCATATGTTGAATATTGAGTGGGAAAAGTATCGGCAGACCATAAATCACTTGCACAACGTCATTCACCACACAACATACAGATGAACAATTTCTTATGCAGGACTGAACTCAGGGGAAGTGGTTTTTGTCAGTATGTATGAGAGTGCACTGTGCACTAGATTGGCTAGTGTTTGTGCCATTGCACACCTACCTCCTTTCCCATTTAAGAAGCAAGCCCTGCTTAAGGATGCATCCTTTAATAGTTCAACTTATGAGGAAATTTCAGCACATAAAGTTTATCCTGTAGAGGTAAGAAAAGCTTCCTCTACAGAAATATCACCTCTTCAGTTTAAATATTATTTCTTTGTAAAATATATGTTTTCAAAAAGTATATCCCACCCTTTCCCCTGCAGCATCAAGTATGATGAGCACAATGTGTTCATTTTGAAATCAGGGCTTGCCCAGCCACAAAGCAAACATTGTCACTTGCATCAGTAGCAGGTGGGGCAGGGGGAATAGGAAATTAGGAATGATTTTTACCCCAAGTCTGCCATTACCTTCCTCGAGTCCAACAAGGTCAGTGCCACACTGATCAATCACCCATTCTCTGAAATTGATCAACAAGTGGCTAATTTACTACCCCACAAACTCACCTTCCTCTCATGACCCCTTTCAAATAAATGGGACCACATGAAGAAATAGCAAATGGAGGTGGTAAGGAAGCTGATCACTACTGCTTGGGGAAAAATATCTCTTAGGGTCTCCAAACCCAGGCCTGGGGGCCAGATGTGGCCCTTCATGAGCCTCAATGTGGCCCCCAGCAACACCCCTCTATCCAGCCCTTGGGCAAGCCTTGTAATCCACTCTAATACATTCTTATATGTAAATTTATTCAAATTTGAAATGTAATTTATTTTTCTGGCTCCCAACTACATGTCAGAGAGATGATGTGGCCCTACTGCCAAAAAGTTTGGAGACTCCTGCCAAAGGACCACATAAAGAAGGAGTGAGATGAGGAGGTGCAGAAGCAGCTACCTATCAGGCCGTTTCCTTGTGATCTACATTATTTAAATGAATCATGAAGTATAAGTAATACTGGGAGTTCCCGGTGTTAGCAGAACTTTCTGTTTTGTCAAGAGGATTATGCAGGAAAGAGGGAAGGACTTACCGTAGCTTTTTTCACAGTGAGTGTTGGGTGGTATCAGGTTGAGGTGACAACAGGTAATGGCTGCTATTTAGTATACACAATGTCTATTGAAACAATTTAAAATCACAAAAGTAACAAAGCAATGAAATAAAATCCAATATGACCATTATAAACCATTGCATAAAAATCCTGGGCAAAAAAGGACTTTAACTTGCCTGGCAGCAAAAAAAGCCTATCAGATTTTGTGTCACTTGAGTCTTCGTGGGCATAGACCTCTTTCATCCCTGGCCTAACTTTGGAAGCTGGAGAAGCTGAAGGAAGAAATCTGAAGAGGATCAGGCTCAAGGTAATCCTTGAGGTAGCCAGAATCCCAAGTTAAAATGGGCTTTTTAAAAATTACCACCAGCATTTGGATTTGGAATCATATTTAGCATTTATATAGCAATTTTTTGAGTGTGCAAAGAACTTTGCACATGAGATCTTGGTTTAAACCCAATGGAAAGTGCTACTACCCATCTTCTTCAGCTAGGGAGCTGAGGCTGAAGAGGCTTTCCGAAGGCCACCTACTGAACTTGTGACAGAGGCAAGATTTGAAGCAGAGAAGATCTGATTCTCAACACAGATTTTTTAGCCACTGCACTACACCAGCTCTCAACTGTTCCTGGAAACATCTGCCAGCGTAGCTATTTGAAAACTGGCAGGCTATGTTCCCCATAGTCAGTGCCAGATGTTAACCTAACAGCTGTGCTTTGTACTAGCTGAAGTTTCCGTGAAGTCTTCAAAGGCACCCTCATGTACAATGCACTGTAACTGTCTAATTCGAAGGACACCAGAGCATTATTAAAGGTACAGAACCCTGTAATCCTTTGCACCTAGCCATCGTAGGATCTGGAACATGAATAGCACATCAACATGGATTATCATGTATGCAAGGAGGAGACATTAAAATAACACATCGGTGGAGCTAAGATGCCATGCCATGCCATAGCATAGCATTGCAAGATTTTCACATAAAGAGTGAGAGAAGTTTCAACTCTGCTTCAAATTTGGAAGAGTAGGTTTGCTAATTTCCATTTGTTGCTGTGCCTTTAACAGCGGCTTGATGTGCAAATCAAAGGCATGAATTCATTTTTTGGAACAAATGGAACTTGAAGTGAATGAGGCCCAGGTTTTATTTGTTCCAAAATGAAGCTAATAGTACATGAATGGGTACAAAAAAGTCATTTTAAAAATTGCCTTTCTCAAGGACGGACCCCTTCCTGAACATCCATCTGTGCCCTAGTATACAAGTCATCCCATGGTGTTATTGGGTTTTTTTAAAGCCTACAAAATGAAAAGATGGTAGCTACTGCTTTAAAATAACTTTTTAAAGCATTAAAAACAATGTTTTCCCAACTTTTAGTACCAGAGCCAACTTTTTAAAACAACACTCTATCAGGACCTACAGTAATCAAGTTTACCAGCTGTTACATAAAGGAGAGCTAGGCTGCAATCTTAAGCTTACTTACCTGGGACTAAGCCCTATTGACTTCTCATAGGAATTATTTCTGAGTAGACTTGTATAGGACTGGGCTATTAGAAAGAAATATTTTATTTATTTGTAAGTTATAATGATCAAAAAGGACTCTCAGACTTTATCTCTCTATATGTACATATGCTTGCAAGCTGCAGGAGTTGAGCTCTTTGTAGGGTAATTAGAAACTATAGTGCCTGATTTTTTTTGATAGCTTCAAAACTACAGTGTCTGATCTTTTCGATAGCTTCAGGGCTCTTGAGTCTTGAATCTGATCTGATTATCTGATCTGAATCTGATTATCTGATCTTTCCCTCACCCTTTGTAGACCCACCAAGAATCAGGTGCAACCTACCAGTGAGTCCTGGCACATAGTGTGGGAACCACTGCATTAAGATGTACTGTGAATGAATGGGAACCTCAAAATTCCTGCTAATTTGTTAAGGGCAGAAGGGCATGCCAGGTTGGTTCTCTGCTGTTTTATTTGACAACCTTGAAAGAGATCTTACCATCCTCACACACGATCTTTCTCTGAGCACAAACATTATGTTCCCTCAATATACCAAGTAAGCCTAAATGGTTGCGATAGGTGAGACGAGAATTATGCATGGTAGACAGAAGCGACCTGATCTTTACTCTGGAGTCATGCACTGAAACTGAAATTGCAGGAATTTTCAGGGTGCAAAAATTACTTTTAAAAGAGCATCCTTCCATCAATTAACAAATGCCTATTGCTTGGCTAAGACACTGTGCCTGTTAACCAGCAGCCCAGGGTTCAATTCCCGGGTCAGCCCCACAAGACAGGGTGAGCTCCTGTCCTTAGCCCAGCTCTGCGACACCAGCTGGATCCAATCGTATTGGCTCTGCCTTTCCATTGGACTAATTCAGTGGCGTGGAGAGGGGGGATTTGCTGCTTGGGTAACAGCCTATCCTCCAAAACAATCCAACCCGGGCTTTCGTGCTTCGCATGCAGCTGAGCACGATACCATAGTCTTTCAAGACTCATGGATTGCTTAGCAAAGACAGAAATGTCATGTGGGAATAAAAAAGAACCAGACTGTTTGACTGGTAGCGCTGCAGCACTCAAATGTCCTAGTTCAGGGTGACAGAAATGGGATAACCAGGACCACATGTGCCCACAGCATGTTTAAAATACTTAAGAAAGAACACCCCGACAGAAACAACAGGCTTACAAACCACAGAGAATCAGTCCCTCCTCCCACCAGCATCGGATCATAAGAACATAAGAAAAGCCCTGCTGGATTAGGCCAAAGTCCCATCAAATCCAGCTTCTAGTATCTCACAGTGGTCTAACAGATGCTTCAGGGGGCACACCAGGGGCGTCACTAAGGTTCACGTCACCCAGTGTGGGAGGCCAGCGCGTTACCCCCACACATTGTGCGCAGCAACAATATGAATGATGGGCGTGGTTACATGCCATTACCCCACCTCCACTGGTTTTTTCAGCCAAACATTTTAATAGAATAAAGATATTTCAAAGTAGTTTGTTTCACTTTCTGCTGTAAAGATGTATAACATGATAGGATTATTTCTACAAACCATGATCTTAGCCAGTGATGGGATTAAAAAAAATTAACAACCGGTTCTCTGCCCATCTGGCAGCCACTTTTATATGGCTATTTTTAAACTTTTTATGTCCTATCTCTTGTTAACAACCGGTTCTAGAGAGTAGGTGCGAACCTGCTGGAGCCCACCACTGATCTTAGCCATTTAGGCCACAAGGGCTGCCACCCCCTTCAAGGGTGCCGCCTTTCTAACGCCCTAGTAACGTCCCTGATTGGGACCATTTTGGAAGTCTTGTCCTCTCCTGGGCTGACCTTCCACTCCAGCCAACGCATGCTTGCTTACTCACCAGTAAGTGCAGCTTACTCACAGCTGTGCAGTTCACATCCATTTTCAATGACTTTCAATACAAACATCAGATACCTAATTCTGGGGTTATTAGTGGGAGCTGCATTCATTGGATCAGGACAATTTTGGTGTCCTTAGATTCCTCTCAGCCTGCCCTATCCAATGAACTATGGCGCCTTTGCCTACTCACAAGTAAAGCCATGATATGGGTCACTTTCTCTTTCCATAGAGTTCAATGCATACTTTAGTTGTTCTTTTTTTTGCCATAACATTTGATAGGAAGGTGCTATTTCAAAACAGACCTTAGCATTGGATTCTTCTCTTCAATACAAATCCAATAGTATGTGACATGATGGGGTTTGATGGACCATCACAAAGTTGCAATTTTTAGGTCTCCCAGTGTGCATCACTTCCCCTTGGGCACATCACCAGATGTGGAACGCATAACCCTGGTGACACCACTGGAGCACATGTAACACCAAGAGACTTGTGTCCTGGTACCTTCTCCTTACTAAGCCACACAGCCTCGTTTTTAATTGGGTATCATGCACTGCGATTTCATTTCCTAAACCTATCGAAGGATGGGATCAGGAAAGTGCTCAAGCTTCACTTTGCAGTAGACTGTGCATCCTTTCAGAGACCCACATGATCATAGCACAATAACTTGGCAAACTCCAGTTCTATACCAGCGATGGTCAACTTCTTGATTCCCAAGAGCCATGCTACAGTCCAGACTGTGGTCTTGAGGTCAAAGCTGTATTTTCATATACCCAGCCCAACCCTTCCTGGGTGGTCTGGTTCCATAATAAACTCAATGCACCTAAGGGCTTCATGTCATGTGGAGCACATTCACTCAAGCACTGCACACAAAACCCGCAAAGAGAAGTAACATTAAAGTGTTGTTTCAAAACTCTGTCTCACACAGCAGATCTGAACAAAATTTCCTCTTTTTTATGTGGAAACTGTGGGCAAAATGTTTACCGTGCCCTGATTAAAACTTGGCAAGGCCACCAGGGACCAGATAAATTTATTTCTTGGGTTGCGTCTCCCTATGAGTCAGTAACTGGCTAAACAAATGAATAAACTCATGTCATCTGCATTATAAATTGTCAGAAGCCGAAAGACTGCGAGAAGCCTGTGGGATAAGGGTTGCATTTATTAAACCAAACCAAGGTGGTTCAAACAATTTGACATGGTATTATAGAAAAAACCATGGGATTCCAACGGATCTATATTGGATCCACTAGCAAGGAAGAAAGGCAAAGTGAGGCTTTGTCTTTGCCAGTGGTTGTCAAGCATTTAAGAACATAAGAAGAACCTCCACTGGGTCAGGCCAAAGACCTATCTAACTTCTTGTATTTCAGAGTGTCCCACCAAATGCCTTAGGGAAGCACAAAAGACCATTGTGTTCAATGATACTTAGGGCACAATCCAGAGTAACTATGGGGAGTCCTTGCTCCGATGTAAGAACAATTTACTATGGATTACAATATGAATTTCCCACAGGTTTTCGCTAGGTGGTGCAGTAACTATGAGTGCACGTAATGTCTCTTACGTGCTCCCGTAATTACTCTGGATTGTAGGGTTTCTCCCAGTAAAGTATGGATTGCAGCATGCATACCCTATTTTAATATGGAGGCATCCAGTGCCAGATTCCAAGATGACACCACCCAGCTTTTAATGACATCCCTGAAATGAAGTCATGACCCCCACTTTGAGAACCACTGGTCTAGGCTGAACAATTCCATGTTTTTCCTTCACTTGTTTCAGAGACTTAGAGAGACCTGGTGTAGTATAATGATTAAGAGACTGACACATGAACCAGCAGGCCTTTGGCAGCTCAACCATTATTGTTTTTAGCATCATAACAAGTACAAGAAAGTCTGCAGTCCATTATTGGGCTGCTACAACAAAACAATATGTAAACTTTGTACTGGTACTGGTAGGGTTACTGCCTAGGTCTGTCATTGTGCCTCTGCCAACGGAAATTGCAAGTCCAATGGACTGTCAATGGTGAGTGAGTGATACATGTGACTAGGGCTGCAAACCTAAACACACTTTCACGGGAGTAAAGATCGTTGAATATAATGGAAGTTACTTGAATATAATGGAAGCACAGGATTGGGCTGGAGGTGCATATTCTGAAGCTGGGCTTATCTACTTTCCATATACTTTTTGTACTTGTAACACAGTTGTAATCTATGCTGACCAACCCTACAGTCCAGAGTAACTACGGGAGCACGTAAGAGACATTACGTGCACCCGTAGTTACTGCACCACCAAGTGAAAACCTATGGGAAATTCATATTGCAATCCAGAGTAAATTGTTCTTACACTGGAGCAAGGACTCCCTGTAGTTACTCTGGATTGTGCCCCTAGGCTGACAATAGGTTGGCCTGTTGTCATATG
Source organism: Cryptoblepharus egeriae (assembly GCA_030015325.1). Classification (NCBI taxonomy): domain Eukaryota; kingdom Metazoa; phylum Chordata; class Lepidosauria; order Squamata; family Scincidae; genus Cryptoblepharus; species Cryptoblepharus egeriae. The sequence continues at coordinate 59,180,120 of JAREYC010000001.1, read as the reverse complement.
ACATTTCAAGGGGTGCTTTGATTTTGTGATTTTAAAAAGGTGAAAAAAGCAAAGACCATTGTTACACGTTTTATTCTGTTCTAATTCCAGGTTCTCATTTTTATTAATTTTAAACCCTTTAATGGTGTGATATAGATGATACTGGTGATATAGATGATATAGCAGGTGTTATAGATGAGATTGTGTCAGCAGATGCAACCACAATATTATATTTAACTAGAAAAGTAATATATTTTAATTTCTCAAAAATATCTTAAACATCAAATTGTGGTGTTTTGAATACAAAATTAACATGAGATGTTACACAAACACCTCAAATGTGGATGGTATTGTTTAGTGGTGGGGTAACTTTAAGCAATTAAGCACAAACTGAGTACTGTATTTATTCGAATCTAACACTCACCTTTTTTTCAGCCAAATTTAGGGTGCAATCCTAACCATGTTTATTTAAAAGTAAATCCTATTGTGTTCAACGGATCTTATGCTCAGGAAAGTGTATTTAGGATTGCAGCCAAAGACTCCAAAATCATGGTGCGCATTAGATTTGATGGTTAATTAGATTTGACTAAATGTGGTATTTTGATTATAGATATAGGGTGCACATTCGATGGCGCATTATATTCAAGTAAATACAGTATTTTGTGGCTTGCATCGTATAACTGCTGAGCCTGGCCACTTCCTGCTGGGTCATATTGATTCTGGCCATTGGTCTCATTAGGATCCAGAACGGAACCCAATCCACATATACTAGATTTCTGTCTTACTTTCACAGCTGGCAATGCTGTTTTTCAATCACCCCCTTAATTCCCCTTGAAACAACACTGAGTTGAAGCCTGCATGGAACCCGTGCAGTTTTTTCCTGTTTCTTCGTCTTATGCCTAAAGAAGAATGCTCTGCATGTCCAGGCATGAATGCTTTCCTAAATGTATAGGGGGAAAGACTGGAAACTTCCATGGTCTTCTGCTGTCTGTCCATTGCTATAAATGGGGCACGTTGTAGAAAACAATGAGGGCAAAATCCAGAGCAGTTACAGGTCCACGCAGTTATGTCACCCTCTTGTGTTATCTTATGGAAAGTCACATAACTGCTCCGGAGCAAATGGCTTAATTTGACTTTAGGATATGGGCCTACTACTATTATATAGAGTTCCTAATCTAATGCAACTGATATTAAGATTTAAATACAACCTGCAAATATTGGAATGTATATTTTATCTAGGGTCATGGTGTAACTTGTAACCACATGATAGAAACTCATGTTTTTTAACAAGAGAGTTGATAAGGTTCTAGTTCTAGTTCCTCTTTATTCTGCATTGGTCAGACCTCACCTTGAGTACTGTGTTCAGTTCTGGGCACCTCACTTTAAGAAAGATGCAGCCAAACTGGAGCAAGTCCAGAGGAGAGCGACAAGAATGATCAGTGGGATGGAAGGGAAGCCCGACAAGGAAAGGTTGGGGGAACTTGGGATGTTCAGCCTGGAGAAGAGGAGGCTGAGGGGAGACATGATTGCCCTCTTCAGATACCTGAAGGGATGTCATAGGGAGGAAGGGGCCAATTTGTTCATAGCTGCTTCTGAAAGCAGAACTAGAACCAATGGGTACAAACTGCAAGAGAGGAGATTCCGGTTGGATATCAGGAAAAAATTCCTGACGGTGAGGGCGGTTCGGCAGTGGAACAGATTGCCAAGGGAGGTGGTGGACTCTCCCTCACTGGGGATCTTCAAGCAGAGGCTCGATGAGCACCTGTTGGAGATGCTCTAGGGGGAATTCCTGCTGCAGGCAGGGGGTTGGACTAGATGACCTACTAGGTCCCTTCCAACTCTATGATTCTATGATTCTATGATTCTAAGGTTGTTGCCCTCAATCTCATCTGTTTACTGTAGAGAGACTCAAATAGACATGGTACACAACCATGTTGTGTACCATGTTCACAGGTTGCAGATACACACTGTCTAATGCAGTGATTTTCAACCTTTTTCATCACCTGGTACACCATCAATTGTTTTTACCATTGACAAGGCACGCCATGCTGTTTAAATCCCCAAGTTTTCCTACTAATAAATGTCCATCCCAAATTTCTGTGGCACACCTGAGGACTATCCATGGCACACCAGGGTGCCACTGAAAATCACTGATCTAATGCCTATCCTGACTGCCAAAAAAGCCTATTTTTAAGCATGTAAATGTCAGGCCTATATATTTCAGATGGGCCTGGATTTTGGACTTTCTTTAACAATGAACTAGTAAAATATATGATGTCTAATTGGCTTATCTGGGAAGAAAGGAATCATCAATGTACTGTATATGACATTAGTATAACATCTGGAAAATTCTTTGGTGATACATATCACCATGATCATCTTTGGTGATACATATCGCTATATGGTGATACATATAACCAAATGCTATGAAAGTAGTTGTGATCTCTGTTGACTCAATACCACCCAGGTTCACTTGACCACCATAGCATGTCTGCCCATTTCCTCAGAGGGAGAGCTTTTTATGAGAAGCAAAGCATCCCTTTCTTGCACTCTAAGTGCAAGCAGCATCCCTTAGATTAGCGGTTCTCAAAATTTTAGCACTTTTTAGAATGACTATCTGCTGGGTTCCACTAAAAGTTATGTCATTAGACTGGAAATGATGTCATAGCCAGAATTTAGGCTATGACAAATTGATTAATCATCAATTTAGGCTTCAAACCTGAGCCGCAACCAGCCAAAGGTCCCATTTTGCACAGCCAGGAATTCAAAAAATTCCAGCTTGGAAATCAAAGCTGAATTAAGACTTGGATCTTTCTTCAACCACAAGCCCTTCCCTATTTTCAGTACCCCATCTTCCCACTTATTCAGAGCAAAGCACCATACAGGTGTCCAGCACTTTCTGATGGTTCATTTTCTGATGGTTCTGCTCTTTCAATACCTTTCAATTATACCCAGGACTCATTCATTCAGCACACGCTACACTCTTTCAACCTCTCTCTGCTGGACTAAAGGCAAAAATGGTCTTTCCTTATGACTTTCTTCAGTACATAACCATTATTCAAATACATAAAATACTCATTGTTCACACATGCCTTTGCTCATTTTACTGTAATTTGTTAGGTATTTTGCTTGTATGTTAATAAATGTGTTATTTAGGCTGAAATCCTAAGCACACTTTCCTGGGAATAAAACCCATTGAACACATTTGAGTACATATGGAATGAGTACATATGGATAGAATTGCACCCTTAGGGCTACAATCCAGAGTAACTCTTAGATGGAAGTGGCACTTACTCTGGATTGCGCTATGCATTTCCCATAGGTGGCACCGTAACTATGTCGACATAAGAGGTCCCATAGTTACTCTGGATTGTAGCCTTACCCCCAAATCCAGAGTAACTATGGGAGCATGTAAGAGACATTACGTGGACCCATAGTTACTGCACATCCTAGTGAAAACCTATGGGAAATTCATACTGCAATCCAGAGTAAATTGTTCCTACACTGGAGCAAGGACTCCCCGTAGTTACTCTGGATTTTGCCCTTAATCTTATAGTAATATCACCAAGTCATATTTCCTTTTTGGTGGACAGTTTGTATTCATGAGCTGAAAAAGACTGAGTTCTATTTTCAACAATTTTCACTTTTAGACAGTGCTCTAGTCTCTAATCCAGTGATTTTCAACCTTGTTCATCTCATGGTACACTTAACAAGCCACTGAAATTGTCAATGCACACCATCAATTGTTTTCACCATTGACAAGGCACACCAAACTGTTCAAATCCCCAATTTTTCTATTAATGAATGTCAATCCCCAAATCCTCATGGCACACCTGAGGTCTATCCATGGCACACCAGTGTGCCACAGCACATTGGTTGAAAATCACTGGTCTAACCCATCCAAAAAGTGGGGGGTCCCTGTACATTTCTCTCACAGAAAGCCTGGCCTGCTCCTCTGTACCCCAGAAAGCACCTCTGTACCCCCTATTTTTAACTCTGTATTTTGAATGGCAGCTGAATTAGGGGCTACATGATCCACCTGAAATTGGCTTGCGACCCTCTTAGTAACTCCTAATTCATTGTTTGAGAAATACTTCCTTAGATTGCATCCTATACTTTAAAAGAATTGACCATTATATAATTTAGGGGAAGCCCCCTTATAAACCAGCATAACTTTATATAAACCACCACTATGACTGCAATACCAGTGTGCATATACCAAAATCTGGTGCCATATCAATGCACCAGTAACAACAGGGTAGATTATTATTTGCCCAATGCAACATATCGTTATTTATGTCAAATGAAAAAAGATTCCCCAACTCTCCATCAGAACCCAGCATCCTAAACAGACCTAAAGTACAGAGATATGAAAGAGAGAGTAACTTTATGATGCAGGAACTGAATAGAAACTGTACAGTATTTGCCACCCACAGCCTCTTCTGCTGCCCCCTGCTGGCTGCTAATAAATTCACTGTGGTAATCCAGAATAAATAAATAAATAAACCCCTAATAAATTCATTGCAGTAATCTGTGTATAGATTCCATCTGCTTCCTTTCCCTTTTCAAAGTATGTTCCCACTACTGTTTAAAAAAAGTATACGAGAGAAATAGAGAACACTACATATCCTGGGCCCCTTTTGGGATCCAGAGCATAAATCTCACAGCATTATGTGGCTTTTAAATCTCAGTCTGTGTTTCTCACAGGTCCCAATACAGACTGTCAAAAGCGCTAATCTGTGCTGATACAATCCTCCATTACGCAGATCAAGGGACAAATCTCATTGCCAAGTTGTTTGTGGTGGGAAGAAGCACATCTCCTTGGATCAGAGATGACGCAATGAGGATTTTCTGGTCCTCTAAGGAACAAGATGGTGATAATGTCAAAACCACTGGATGAGATCAATCATATACTGTGCCCAGAGCTCATAGTAATTGTGGCCAAAGTTTACTTGTGATTAGATTACTCCAAGAAAGGTCAGATCCTGAGCAGCTCTGATTTCCTTATACCAGCAGAGTGCCTGGTCAAAAACTAACATACTTTCTCCAACAAGACCTGTTGAATTAAACAGATCCCATATAAGCTCAGTTTGCATCATTGGTTCTGGAACACAAAAGACAGTACACAAAACAGTTAATCTTACTGCATGTACTCAAGATCATTTAATGCAAGCTGAAGTAACTAACTCTACTTATTTCTGGTCCAATCCTAAAGGGACTGGCTGTTGTCAGAGGACTTCTTCGGTACCAGTCGTAAATGACACTTTTAACATGCTGAATAGCACACTTCCAGGATTCTGGGTTGATAGCAGCGGTGGCCGTTGAATCCTTGCCACCTCTCAGATGTGATCCTGTGGTGGAGATCCAGGAGGATTCAAGCCAGCACCATGAAGGCCTGCAGTTGGATATGGGAATTGTTTCCTTATGTAAGGGGTGACATCTGCAACTGCCCCAGTCCCTGCTGGAAGCAGTTGTAGCATAGTGGGGGAAGGATTGGTCTGGTGATCTTGAATTTTTATGACATCCTTTAAACCCTCTACTGGACAATCAGAGAATTTAAAGATTGTAAAGGGATGGGCTTCTTCCACCTTTCAGTTGTCTCAGTAGGAAATGTGGATTCTAATCCATGAAAGGAGCCCACATACTTATTATGGAAAACTAATCAACTCAAAATGAATGGGCATAATCGTCAACAGTCACTCTGAAGCCCAACCTAGTGGTTTATATAGTATAGTGTTTTACCCTAGTGGTATTTTGTGCCCATTGACCCACCCAAGATTTGCCTGGCCCATGCTTTGTGAAAGTTCACAACTTTCTTCCTGGGCTCACATTACCATAACCATACGCATCAGTTGGGTGAGTAAAGTCATCAGGTCAAGTCCAGCACTGTTGAACATCAAGTTGGCTGGTAGAAGGACACAAGTCCTTGGTATTGGACTGTTTCATGGAAGTTCTCATAAGGAAGATGGACAGGGCCACTAAATTATGGAGTGGGGAAAGTGCTACCCCATAGGTTCTAATAGGCAGTTGTGCATCTCAGCTAGCTTTCCACTGGCCTTCTGTGTTCAATATCTTTGCCTGGGCCAGCAAAACACAATACTATGCCAAAGCTTGCATTGGATAATAAATAGCATTCTCAGCAGTGAGTCCTTTGTGTTTAAAAAATTAAATTAATCTCAATGGCAATGTGACTCAATTCTGCACTAAAAAACACACCCCTGCATATAGAAAGTATGCCAATTAATCAGCATATTTGCTTATTGGGCATGATTTCATAGGGCAAAGAATTAGTATGTTAAGTACAGACCAAAGGAAATTCAGGTCAGCCCTTTTTTGTATTTTCCTCCCAAAACTGCTCATGGTTTCAAGCCTATCTTCATCTTCATCAGAGCTACAAAGCTGAGGTTCATTTCAATGTTGAGTTGCTTCGGGTGCTGAATTCTCCACACAAATGCCCGTGCATACATTACGCAACCACAGAATCCACACTGTGCTCCGACACGTCCCTTGTACTAACTAACTGCTGCTCTTCCTTGCTTCCCATTAGCATCCATCTTCTTTGGGGCCCCCCGATGTTCCTGAAATATGAGTGCACCAAAACAAGACTGAGAAAGGGAAGCCAAGGTTCTTGGTGTCTATGACAGAAAGATTGGATCATTTGGCTCCCTTTAGCTTTGCTGGGAGTGCAACAGCCACAGCCTAGATGGGCTCTTTGTGCCGTATGTTTTGTGTCCAGAGTTGTTTTCTTCACTATTCTGCAGCTGGGTTATTTTTAAAAATTAATTTTAAACAAAAGCCAAGAAGAAGCCAGGCCATGCAGAACCTCTGCCCTCTTCTGCATTATTCCCTTAAGCTCCCAGCTCCAACTCTGCCAATACACACAAGATGATCACAGTCTTTCTTCCAGATGAGTCTCCAGCAATCTTTTGCCATCCAAGATCCCAAACTGCTTTAATCCTGAGCATCCTGGTCACATTTCAGATCTGTATTTATTACACCCTCATTGTAGCTGCTCACTTCACTCCCGTCTGTGTTGAACGAGCAAACGTTTCAGCAACCACAGCCCATAACCAGCTGCACCACAGTCACCATTCGGGTGGAAAAGGGAAAGGAGTGTAAACGTGTGTGTTAAAACAACATATATTTTGGTCTGCAAGTGGGAGATGAGAAAATGTAGAGAGGGCAAGAAAATGCGAAGAAACTGTCTGGAGCAAAACTCCCAACTTGTCACTCAGCAGGAAAATTTCGCTCCGGGGAGTTTTTAGATAGGTGGTGCACATACCCAACAGCCTGGCCCCTTCCCCACCAAAGCTCTTCCAGACACAGGAATTCATATGCCAAACAAGAAACCCTTGGTGTGCATTAAATTAAAAATCCATTCACGGATCTCCACTGCTGGGGTTCTTAACTTTGGCACATCAATCCTGCATAAGTGACAAAATAATGATTCCAAGCCCCCCCACCCCCCAATAAGTGTAATGCAGGGCCACTCCTTACAAGATGGAAGCTCTGGATACATGAAGAGTGTAATCCTAAGCAAGTCTACTCGTTGTGTTCTATGGGAGTTAGGGCAAAATCCATAGCAGTTATGGATCCACGCAGTTACGTCACCCTCTAGTGTTATTTTATGGAAAGTCGTCTTAACTGCTCCGGAGCAACGGGCTTAATTTCACTTTAGGATTACTCTAAAGAAAGTATGGATAGGCTGCAATCCTTGAGAGTAAGTCACATAGAACACAATGAGTAGACATGCTTAGGATTGCACTCTTCACATACAGTATCAAGTGGCCTGTGGGTGATGGCTGCTCTATGGGGCATACTATTTAATGAATTCCAATATACCAGGCAGAACAGTATCCTGCCATGTAATCTGTCCTCATGCTGCCACAGGCCATGGCCACATGTGTTGGATGGCGATACAGAGATGCAACCTGCAGCAGGGGCCAATGCACACTGCATAAAATTCTGACAAAGATGGAGTCAAGAAAGATCTCACCCTTCTAGGCAGTATAAAGTCCCAACTAGAAGAGATTCTCCATTCCACCAAGAAAATGCATTGATTCTCTGTGCAGAAAAACCTTCCACTACCATTACTGTAAACCAGTGGTTCTCAAAGTGGGGGGTCATGGTTTCATTTTGGGGGGGTCACAAAAAACACAGTACCAATCTCGTACTGGGTGACACCATCTTGGAATGAGCACTCAGGCTGCATTCCTAGGAGTAAATCTCATTGAGCACAATGGGACTTACTTCCAAGTAGACATGGAAAAGCTCTGGCATCACAATGATGTCATTTCCTATTTGATGTCACTTCTAGCCATGGCATCGCTTCCAGTTTGATGGTGTCATTTCTGGAGAGTTCCAGAAAAACTGTCATTCTCAGAAGAGGGTCTTGGGGTTGGCATGCTTGAGAACCACTATTGTAAATCATCTGGTCGTGGAGTTAAACCCAGGCCCTAAGTTAGGGAAAGAGGAAGAGGAGGCATGAACTAGCACTGACTGCTGGATATCTTGATCTACAACATGGAATGAGCTGTCGGTTCATTATTTTTGGTCTATACTGTCTAAGAATTTGTATACGTATATCTACTGTTGTCTAGGCTGACTGCTTGAGATGTTTAGGTTGTCAGACTTGGGGGAAAGGGATTCACCTGTGCAACCTATTACATAAAAGTGAGGATTTATGTTTACATGTACATGAATGAGAACATTTTCTATCATTCCAGGTAACCATCTTTAGCAAACCTGTGGCTGTTCAGTAGGACCCTTGGTATCATCAGCATGGTGCTCAGCTGCTAGGAATTGCCTTCCCTAGATGAGTGGTGGGGACAAAGCAGCCATCATTTGGTGACTGCAGCATGAGAATTTGCATGTGTGAATGGGCCACCAAAGATCAAGCACCAGAGATAAGCCTTTCCTAGTAACATCATATCAAACAGGAGGTTTCTCAGTGGGGTCAGTTTACATGTCAGGTGTCAAGAGTGCGGAGCAATCACAAAGGAAGCAATCCATTTGAATGTGAGAATGAGCCTAAAATAGAGTCAATGCCCTAGCCTAAATCAGAAGATTTATCCCCTTGGTTGGGCTCATCGTGTGTCACTCTCATGGTGCACCATCATTGCCCTCAGCCAGCCCTACGTAGACACTTGGAGACCACCCATCCAACTGCCACCTAATCACATGCTTGATTTACCATTTCATTCAGATGGTCCATCCCCATATAAAGATAGGCAGGAGCAGAATCAGAATAGAGTGGGTTGGATCAGGGAGGATCAGTTGGTCTCTTGACCAATCTAGACACATACTGGGAGAAATCAGGAGACACCTCCACAGGTGAATGCACTATACTAAACAGGGCTGGTGTTCCTAAGGAAAGACATAGAAATCTTCCTATAAGTCAGCCTGGAGCCCCCTAAAATATTCTTATTTGCTTTTGACTGCAATCCTAACCACACTTTCCTGGGAATACTGTTGGACACAGTGGGGCTTACTTCTAATTAGACATGCTTAGGATTGCACTGCTATGGGTGCAATCCTAAACAATTTTCCAGCACTGGCATAGTTCTGCCAGTGGAACAAACGCTGCATCCTGGTGGGGGTCAGTCCCATAGGCTTCCTCAACGTAAGACAATGTTTGTTCCCTTACCTCAGAGTTACACTGTCCTTACTCTGGAGCTGGAAAGTTGGTTAGTTAGGGCTGTGCCCTAAATTTTTAGAAATGTGTGTTCTCCTTCCATTCTAGAAGACCTGGAGGGGAGTTCAAAGACTGGCTTGGCTTAGCTTTCCTGCAGATGCTCTGACCACCACTACCACCCCAAGCCTCCTGCCACTTGCAGAGGTCTTCTTCTGTCTCTCAAGCTGGACAGAGCTGCCTGCAGAGGGAGGAAGACCAATCCCAGAATGAGAAGGAGGCAGGGACAGGGTTCTCCAGATGTATCTGGATTCTGGAGGTCAGGCAAGTATGTTAAGATGGACCTGCACAGGGTGAGCATGGCTGCAATCCTAATCACACTTTCTTGAGAGTAAGATCTCAGTGAACACAATGGTGCATCTGTCTGAGTAGACACGGATAAGATTGTGCTCTAAGGCTGCAATCCTAAACATACTTTCCTGGGTGTAAGACCCACTGATCACAATGGGCTTACTTCTAAGTAGACATGATTAGGATTGTGCTCTATATTCCTTATTATTAAATTTAAAACTCAAATGTATAATTGTAGTTTATTAATTCCAAAAAGACTATGTGTTGCCTGCTCACAACGTAAAAAGAGGACAATGAAGATTTTTTTCCCCAGGCTAAAAAAGAGGACGTGTCCTGGAAAAGGAGGACAGGTGATCACTCCGCATCACCTTAGCAAAGTAATTCTGTCCCAGATTTGCAGGGAAGGAAGGGAGACTAGAAGGCACTTAAAAAGGGATCAGGACAGGTTGGGTGAAATTCTTAATAGATTTAAAGAGGTCATGTTTCGACAGATACCTGGTGGTGTAATGAAGCCCCCCACCCCCAGCGACTCCCCCACGTCGAGGGGGCAGGCGAGGGGGTCGCTCTGGGTCTCCCCTTCTCCTTCCTTCCCCCTTTAATTAAAGTTGACTTACTGGAGGGGAGGGCGAGGCCGGTGCCAGAGTTCCGCAGGCTCCTCTTCGACGTGGGGTCGCCGGAGCCCCCCTTCCTCCCCTTGCCTTCTCCAGGAATGTAGCCCGAGGACAGCTCAGCGCTCGCCCAGCGTCGGCTCCCCGTCCCAACCACAGCAGCAGCTCCGACGGGGCGGGCAGAGGGAGTCGGGCAGGCTGCGCCAAGAAGGGGCGCTCCCACTTGGAGGTGTCCTCGGGGGCTCTCGGGGGCCGGGAGGGGAGGGTGATCTGTACAAAGGGGGAAGGACTGGGTCACCATCTGTCCTCTTTTTCCAGGACACGTCCTCTTTTTTAGCCTTGGGGGGAAAACCTTCATTGTCCTCTTTTTCCTTGTGGAGCATTCTTGTCATTCATAAATTCTATGCAATAGCTTTAAATTCAATAATAATAATAATAATAATAATAATAATAATAATAATAATAATAATAATAATAATAATAATAATATACAGCGCAATGCTATCCGTGTCTTGCTTACTATCCGGGCTTACTCCTAGGAAACTTCTTTTTGGATTGTAGCCTTAGAGCCCAGTCCTATGCATATCTACTCGGAAGTAAGCCCCGTCATAATCAAAGGGGCTTACCTTACTCCCAAGTAAATGATAGGACTTCAGCGTTAGTGTTTAAATTAATCCAATGAACGCAATATGTGTATATATATGGCTGCAATCCTAATGGCACTTTCCTGGGAGTAAGACACATTGAACATAATGGAGCTTACTTTTGAGTAGACATGGTTAGGATGGTGCTCCATGAGTGTTTTCAGCTTTTATCTTGTCATGTCCTAAATTTTTCTTGAATGTCCTACATTTTGGGGAACCTTGTCCTCTTCTAACAGGTATGGCATTTATTCACCTGATCCACAGGGACCCTTTCCATAGGGCTCAGTCTTCTCAGCAGAGGATACCTTGGGGTGGGGGGAGATTTTGGCGGGTCTGTCCATTGACCACCAGTTTATGCCCAATGGCCAGTTGAAAGGACTCTGCCATATAATGTACTACTGTATAGATCATCCAGCTATGCCTTCATATATTCAGTGGCAAACACAAACACACGAATCTATATATACTGGGGCTTCTCTAAAAGTTGGAACTGGCTCCTTGTTGGGCTCATAGCAGGGATTTTTCTTCCCATACCTCGAAAGATGGAATGAGTGGCAATGGGGCCCAGGCTGGTCACCCCCTTAAAGTGGAGAGGGAGTCCTGTTGCCTGTGGCTGCCCCATAGGCAGTGGCGTAGTTAGAGGGGGTGCGAAGCACTCAGTTTGCACCTCTAAGAGGGGGTACAAAGCATCAGTGGCGTAGAGAGGGTTGCAAAGAACGAAGTTTGCACCTCTACAAGGTGAAGCAAAGCATCAATGGCTTAGTTAAAGGGGGGTTGCAAAGCATTACATATGCATCCCTAAGATAAAACATCAGTGGAGTATCTAGAAGGGGTGCAGAGCACCAAGTCTGCACCCCTAAAAGAGGCAGCAAATAATCAGTGGCGTAGCTAGTGGGGGTTTGCACCTCTAAGTTTGCACCTCTACTAGGGGGTGTAAAGCATCGGTAGCGTAGCTAGAGGGGTGCAAAGCTCCCTACAAGGTTCCCTGCAAAACTTAGTCGTCCGGTGCTCCGGTGAGGCACCCTGCGTGAACCAGTGCTTTGCACCTCCTCTAGCTCCAGGGATACGGAATCGCCCGTCGATGGCAGCCTTGTCGGGGATACCTGGAGAAGGAGAACTCCTGGCCAAAGCAGGAGTCCTGGCCAAAGCAGAATTGGTGGTAGGATTTAGAGGTGAGGTTCCCCCTTTCCTCGACCCAGAGAGAGAGAGAGAGAGAGAGAGAGAGAGAGAGAGAGAGAGAGCGCCGCGTCCGCCCCGTCGAGCAAAGGTGGGTTCCCCGCGAGGTGGCCAGGCTGCGTCTGGGAGAGCAGGGCAGAGCCCCTTCGGAGAGCCCCTTCACGGCCCTACTCACCACCAGAGCCCGATGATGTTGGCCGGGCAGAGGAGGATGAAGAAGAGCCCCAGCTGGGTGTGCGACGGAGGCAGCATCCTGCAGCCCCAGCGCCGCTCACTGCTGCGCGCCCGTCGGGGCAAGAGGGCTGCCGTGCGCTGCGGAGCGGAGCTGGGCGAGCCCCGTCCCGGGCGGAGGAGGAGAGGCAGGCAGGGAGGGACGGACGGAGGGACGGGGCGGCCTTCCCTTGACAGGCGGAGGGGAGGAGAGGAGAGGAGAGGGGACGGGAGGGGGCTGAGCCTCTGCCAAGCCGCGCATTCCCAGCGCACCGATTGCCATCTCCCTCCGGCAGCCCCACGGAGCAACCAGCCAGGCGAAGGGGGGATCGGAGAAGCCGGAGCTCTCGCGTCCGCCCCGTCGAGGGGGCAGCCAGCCTGAAAAGACCTCAGCAGGGTTCACTTGTCTGAGAAGCCACCTTCTCGCCTACCACTGAGACAGGGTGATGCCCGTCTGAGCACCTGGGCACATCCCCAATCATAACAGAGCAACCATCTATCCTCTTTTTCCAGGACATGTCCTCTTTGGGACGCCTTGACCTCTTCCTCACTGTCCTACAAGAAGGCAACACATCGCCTTCTTGTAATTAATCATGTGTCAAATATTATATGCCAAATATTATATGCAATAGTTTTAAATTTAATAATAAGTATAATAATACTTATGTTTTTTGTACCTGGACTTTGGAATTGGGGATTAGTACTTAATATGCCTCTGAGCATGTGCAGTAATAGTGTTTAAATTAACCACATAAAAGCAATACGTCACGTGTATATATATATATATATGTTTTTAGCTTCTAGGGTCCTACATTTTTCTTTGGTGTCCTACATTTTTGGATTCGCTTTCAGTTCTGACATCTGGTCACCTTGTGAAACACTTGGAGCACAATCCTAACTATGTCTACTCAAAAGTAAACCCTATTGTGTTCAATTAGTTTTACTCCCAGGAAAGTGTCTTTAGTGTCTTACTCCCTCCTCAGGAGAGTAGTAGTAGTAGTTCTTCTTGATGGAAAGGACTCTGGATTCAGTTCTTTGATCTCTCCCTACATATCACCACAATAATTTCAATGTACTTCCGGATCTGGCTTATCATTCCCCCCCCCCCCCGAGCCCCATCCTAACCATAGTTTCCTGGGAGTAAGGCTGCAATCCTAAAGACACTTTCCTGGGAGTGAGACCCACTGAACACAATGGGGCTTATTTTTTAGTAGATATGGTTAGGATTGTGCTCTAAGTCCCATTGACTATAATGGGACTTACTTCTGAATAGTCATGCATAAGATTGTGCTCTGAGGATACAATCCTATCCACACTTTCCTGGGATTAAGGGTGCAAACCTAAACATGTCTACTCGAAGTAAGCCCCATTGTCTTCAATAGGTCTTACTCCCAGGAAAGTGTCTTTAGGATTGCAGCTTAAGACCCATTGAATATAATGGTGCTTACTTCTGATTAGACATGCACACAATTGTACTGTGAATCCACTTATGAGAAACAGAACTGGGCATGATGGAGCTCTGGTCTACTACTGCAGACTTGCTTACGGCTACCAGGTGAGTAGAAACTGGTGAAAGGGACACTGGAAGACAGGAGGGGAAAATGCGATGCAACATGCCAGGCAGGCACATCTGTACAATATGGGCCATGACCAGGGTGGTGATGATCTCGGATTTAACATGTTAGAAACAAGGAGAAGGAATGAATACTGGAGGAAGAGTGGTTCAGCATGCATTTGCTAGGCTGAGAGCATGGGTCTGTTGGCATTAGTCTCATCCATTTATAGGGGTGCCATAATTCTCTTCCACAAAATCAGGACAAGGCCCTCTGTCCCATTTGCCAGCATGTGAATGAGCACCAAAATTGGGTGGTCCCTGTGTTTCGGGATATATGGCAACCCAACATTACATATATGGCATTACATATATGTATTACATATGTTATATATATTACCTATATTACATTACATATATTCTGGATATATGGCAACCCAATGCAGCTCCCCTGAATATGAAGGATGAGCTGAAGCATCTGGGCCAAGGTGGTAGAGAGCAGTTTTGACTGGCTGGGAGCAGGAAGAAAGGTCAACAGGAGTAGGGTTGTCACTTGTCACAGAATATTGGGGCTGTCCAAGTTTTCGGGGATTGCATTCACATATTGGCAAGTTTGACAGGGGGTCCTGTCCCGGTTTTGTGGAAGATAATTATGGCAACCCTATACAGGACTGAGTCAGCAATTGGTGTGCTTTGGGCCAAACCTACCCAACTTTCCAGCTGTGTGACATGGCTTGTGTTGCATCCTGCAGTGGAAGGGAAATATGGTGTGGGGACAGCAGGTGAGGCAGAAGGATCCCCATTTTTGTCCTTTGAAAAATACTGCTACCTTGCCATCATGTGAGCTGCACTATGCAAGGTGCACATGAGCATGTGGAGCACATGGGTTGTGAGCGCTGGCACTTTTTGAAGAACTCTGGAGGGGTGACTGGAGGTAGGACTCACCCGTCACATCGCATATCACATGTGTGACTTCTCAAAGACATAGTCCAATCCCATGCCTGTCTACTCAGAAGTCAGTCCCATTATCATCAATGGCGCTTACTCCCAGGTAAGTGTGGATAAGATTGCATCCTCAATTAGCACAAGGATGGAACTCTAGATTGCATCCAGGTACTTCTTTAAGTGACACTGTCTGGCAGGGTATATGTGGCTGTAGCATCACAAAAGGTACACTGCACATGCTTACTTTGTAGTAACTACTACTACAACTACTGCTACTCCAAGCCAGGCACTCACAGGACTGCAGCCTCTAAGTGGCTTGCCTGGTTGGATAAGCTGGTGTAGGAATGAGCTCAGGTCTCCCAGCAGTCCCAGTCCAACACTTAATCCCAGTCTGCAGCGTGCAGACATTTGTCAGTCAACTATCTACATTTGTCTTCTTTGAAGCTTTCCTGCCTTGGCATCAAACTGAAACGACTGTATACATGAGTCACACGCATCTCGTCTTGGTGACAAATATTTGGTACTCAACAGAAGGCCTATTGTTTTTCTTCCTAAAGGACACTGGTGCTGGGCATCAGGGAATATTTTTAAACTGTCTTGTGCACTATGTATTGTTGCAACACCTCCCCCAAATAGAACCATTGCCCCTTGAAGGGGCAGGCAGATGCCTTGCTACCACCATGGCCTGCCCATCATCCATACCTGCCTAGTTTTGCCTAGTCACAGCCCTTTGAATGATAGGCCTTCTATCCCCCCCACCTTAAAAAATGGGTAGGGGATTCCTCCCAAGGAAATTAAATCCTATGTTTCTGTGGATGGGAGGGAGGATCCTGAACTCCTGGATGCTTGTCTCTTGATGTTATGGATGGAATCCCCATGGGAAGACACAGGATCCAAGGTAACCACATGTCCTCTTTTTTAGCCTTATGTCCTGGATAAAAGTCTTTCTCCTCCTTATCCAGGGTGACCACATGTCCTCTATTTTCAGGACACATCCTCTTTTTTTAGCCTTTTGTCCTTGGAAAAAAATATATTTTCCTCCTTTTCCAGGGTGACCAGATGTCCTCTTTTTTCAGAATATGTCCTCTTTTTTTAGCCTGGCCAAAAAAAATCTTTAATGTCTTCCTTTTCCTTTTGAGCAGGAAGCATGTAGCCTACTTGAATTCTATGTGATAAATTCTATGGAACAGTTTTACACAGTGCAATCCTAGTCAGGTCTACTCAAAAGTAAGTTCCATTGAATTTAAATGGGGCTTACTCCCAGGAAAATGCTCTTAGGATTGCAGCCTTAATTAGCAACAATCTAGTGTTTAAAGCTGCAATCCTAAAAACACTTTCCTGGGAGTAAGATCCATTGAACACAATGGGGCTTACTTTTGAGTAGACGTGGTTAGGATTGTGCTTTATGTTAACCACATGCAAGTAATATCTGAGTGTTTTTAGTTTTTAATTTGGCTTGTCGTACATTTTTCTTGGATGTCCTACATTTTGGGGTCCTTGTCCTCTTTTCTTATAATAACCTATGGTCACCCTCCCCCATGGGGAGGTAAAAGGTTCCCCCCTATTGTTCTTCCATGGAAGCAGAGCCCCCGACGGCTCTCTCTCTGTGTCTCTCTCCCCCCCTCACCACGCCCCCTCCCGTTTTAGCAGAGGGGCCTGTGGGGCAGGTGAAACCCCTTGATCTGATGTCCTCACCGGCCAAAAATCCCTTTGATGCCCCCAGTCCCGGGGAGTTCAAAGCCCGAAGAAAACGAAACTCTGTTCGACGCAGCAGCAGGTGCGCCCGACGGCCAAGCCCCATTCATCATCACTGTTGCAGTGGGGCGGGGGAGGGAGTTAGGGGGAGGAAGGGGTGCACAGAACACGCTGCTTGTGCGCACTATCTGAAGCCTCCCCCCGTCCGCCCCGTCGGGCATTCCCATTGTGATGGCTTGATGGGATGGGCATCTCAGTGGGTGGCCACTACAAAGCATCCTTCTGGCTACTTCTCCAACTTAGGGCTATTTATCATCCACGTTTCCAAGGCTTTTATCCTTCAGTTCTCACAACAACCCTGCGAGGTAGGCGAGCCTGAGCGTGATTGAGAGATGATGCCCTCCCCAGGACATGCTTAGGATGGCATCAGTGGGGCTTTAGTCCAAGAACAGGATGATCAGATTCAGATACCATAACTGCAAAAGAAGACAAAACCCTCCATCCTCCACCAAAGAAAAGTAGGACACCCAAGAAGAATGTAGGGCAAAACCAAATGAAAGCTAAAAAGGCCCCCCAAAAAGGGTTGGACACCCAAGAAGAATGTAGTACAACATACCATAAAAGGGCTTCCATGAAAAATGTAGCACAAGATAAAATAAAAGCAAAAAAGCCCCTCCCCCAAAAAGGTAGGACACCCAAGAAAAATGTAGCACAAGATAAATAGAAGCTAAAAAGGCCCCCAAAAGGTAAGACACCCAAGTGAAATGTAGGATAAGACAAAATAACAGCTAAAAACGCTTTTGTATACTGCTTTTCTGTGTTTAATTTAAATGACACACACACACACACACACACACTGTGTGTATATATATATATATATATATATATATATATATATATATATATATATATATATATATATATATATATATATATATATATATATATATATATGAAAAATCACAATGCCCAGCCAAAACTGCTGACCCCAGAAACGTGAAATTTAGGGAGTGACATCATTCTGTGACATCAACACCCACCAAGAACCGATGTGGAGAAATTTAACCCGTAAGGGGCTAAAAAGGGGTGCAAAGTATTTTTGTCCTATATTTAACATGGAAGATTGCTTAACATCCAGCATTTGGTGCCTGATGGACTGGGAAGAAGGGTGCACTGGGAGGATGGTGCACATGGGGGATGGTGCACATGTGTGGATGGTGCTCATGAGAGAATATTGCGCATGGGGGTTCATGCACATGGGAGATGTTGCGCATGAGAGGATGTAGTGCATGGGGGCTTGATGCACATGGGGGATGTTGCGCATGGGGGATGTTGTGCATGGCGAGTTGATGCGCATTGAGGGTTTGAGGTGCATGGGGGATGCTGTGCATGGGGGGATGATGCTCAGGAGAGGATGTTGCGTGGAGAGGATGTTGCACATGGGGAGTTCATGCACATGGGGATGTGTATGGGAGATGTTGCACATGGGGGGATGTTGTGCATGGCGGGTTGATGTGCATTCGGAGGTTGAGGAGCATGGGGATGTTGTGCATGGGTGTTGATGTGCATGAGGGATATTGTGCACGAGAGGATGTTGTGCATGGGGAATTCATGCGCATGAGGGTTCATATGCATGGGGGATGTTGCGCATGGGGGATAATGAGCATGGATATGCTGATGTGCATGGGGGGTTGATGCACATGGGGGGTTGATGCGCATGGGGCATTTGATGCACATGGGAGGTGATGCATTTGGGAGGGTGTTGTGTAATGGGGAAATGGTGTATGGAGGGTATTGTACTCCCACAATGCAGGTACGTTTTGCTAGTTACTTATTATGAAATTTAAAATTATTACCTGCAATTTATTACACTATAATTATTAATTACATGAAAGTTACATCCTGCCTGCTCACAAGCAAAAAGAGGACAATGAAGATTTTTTCCAGGACACAAGGCTAAAAAAGAGGACATTTCCTAGAAAAAGAGGGCATACTGTCAACCTTCTCCCATCCAAGGCCTTTCCAGGAGGGCATCACACTGATGCCCTCCCACCCAAGGCCATACAAGGATGGCATCAGTGGGGGATAGAGAGTAATCCTATTCATTTATACTCAAAAGTAAGGTCCATTGAGTTCAATGGTGCTTACTCCCAGGAAAGTGCTCTTAAGATTGCAGCCTTAGTCCACGAATAGATGTAATCTCAAAAGAGGACTAGGACCCCCCAAAACATTAAGATACCCAAGAAAAATGTAGGAGATGGCCAAGTAAAAGCTAGATGCACTCATATATATTACTTAGTGTGGTTAATTTAAACACTGTAGGACTTACTAAATTTAAAACTATTACTTATAATTCTACATATGATTTACAGGGTGATTCAAAATGAATAGGACAAAACGGCAAGCAATGTTTTCTTTTTGTCCCATTCATTTTGAATCACCCTGTATTAATTATGAGAAGGCAACATTCTTTCTGCTCACAAGGAAAAGGAGGACAATGAAGATTTGTCAAAGGCTCAAAAACAGGACATGTCCTGGATAAAGAGGACATATGGTCACCCTGCATCCAAGGCCATCTTGGGATGACATAAAGTTGCTCCCCTAGTGAGTGAAGAAACACCTTAGTTCAAGAAACACCTCTCCAGTTAAGGGAGGAGGACACATCTCATGTGAGCACACCTGACTTTGGTGGCAGAGATGAGGAGTGCAATTTGGGTTTCCTCTCTCCACAGTTGAGACAACCATCCCAGTAAGTCCAGTAAGAACTCCTCTAAGCAGTGGCAGAGCTAGGAAGGCAGAAAATATGGCAGGACGGGTCCCAAAAATCAAAGTTATCACCAAGGTTTACAAAGCTTCAGTAGTGTCACCAGGGTGGTGTGGTCCGCACTGGGTGACGTGCCCAAAGGGGGGTGACACGCACTGGGGGACCTAAAAATTGCAACTTCATGATGGAGCATCAAACCTCATTGTGTCATATAACACTGGATTTGTTGTACTGAAGAGCAGAATCCAATGCAAAAATCAATTTTGAAATATCTATTTCCTATCAAACGTTATGGCCTAAAAACTAAAAATTAAAAAAATGCATTGAACTCTATAGAAAGTTAAAGTGACCCATATTGTGGCTTAACTCGTGAATAGGCAAACATGCCATAGTTCATTGGAAAGGGCAGGATCAGAAAAATCTAAGGACACCAGAATTGTCCTGATCCAATGAACACAGCCCCCACAAATCACCCCAGAAGGAGGTCCCTGATGATTGCATTGAAATTCATTGAAAATGGATGTGAACTGCACAGCTGTTTTTACTGGTGAGTAAGCAAGCATGCCTTGGCTGGAGTGGAAGGTCACCCCAGGAGAGGACAAGACTCCCAAAATGTTACAAGGGTGTTATAAAGGGTGTTATAAGGAGGCACCCTTGTTACAAGAGTGTTATAAGGGTGTTACAAGGGTGTAATGTTACAATGTTACAAGGGTGTTATAAAGGAGGCACCCTTGAAGCGGGTGGCAGCACGTGAATTAAATGGCTAAACTATAAATAATAGATTGTAGAAATAATCCCATCATGTTATATACCTTTGAATGTGCAATTTACAGCAGAATGCAGTGAAACAAACCACTTTATTAAAATGTATGGCTAAAAAAAGCAGTGGAGGCGGGGCAATGGCACATAACCACGCCCACCATTCATATTGTGCCCTGCCCAATGTATGGGGGTGACGCACTGGCCTCCTGCACCGGTTGACGCGAACCCTAGTGACACCCCTGCAAAGCTTCAATCCTTCTGTCCTCACCACAACCCTGCAAGATAGGCAAGGCTGAGAGTGAGTGACTGATTTGTGTAAATAATGAGACTGAAGAGGATGGTCTTTGTCCTTCCTCATTCCTCCTCCTTCTGGTGAAGCTATTTAGCAACTCAGCATCTTCACCTCTAATCTGCGGGCTGCTCTGCTTCCATACCCTCAATCCTCTTCCATCTCTTGTATTATTATTACAAAAAAAACATAGTTTTTATTTTTGAAGAGTCCCAAACACTGTAGCCTTTAGAGCATCAATCATTTTAGTCCCTCTCTTCTGAACCTTCTCCATTTCCTCTATATCCTTTCTGAAATGCGGTGACCAGAACTGGATACAGTACTCCAAATGTGGCCTCATCATCAGTCTGTACAATGACATCCTAATTTTTACCATTTTATTCTCATTCCCTTTCTAATGACCCCAAGCATGGAATTTGCCTTCTTCACTGCCACCATGCATTGGGTCAACACCTTCATTGAGCTACAAACTAGCACTTCTAGATCTCTCTCCTGCTCTGTCATAGATAGCTCAGAGCCCATTAATCAATACCTAAAGTTAGGATTCTTTGCCCCAGTTTTAATAACTTTGCACTTACTTACCTATGCCTGTTGACCTTTTTCTGGCACAAGATTGCCCTGGGGTTATGCTGGTTTGAGGGGGATGATGCACATGGGGGACTTATGCACATGGGGGTTGATGTGCATGGGGGGGTTGTTGCCAGAGGTGGGCCCGGCCTGGCCCAAGATCCGGTTCGCCGGAAGTGGGAGGGGCCAGGCTGGGGGCAGGGGGCAGGGCAAGGGGCGGGGCAATGGGCGGGCAACATGGCACCTGTGCAGTGCCTGTACAGGCACTGCGCTTGCGCCAACGTTGGCGCCTGCGCGGTGCCTGCTGCCCTGAAGCAAGCACCCGCTTCAAAGGAGACACCGCGCAAGCGTCAACCTTGGCGCTTGCGTGGTGCCTGCTGCCCTAAAGCGGGTGCCCGCTTCTGAGCAGGCTCTGCGCAAGCATCGACATCAGCGCTCGCGCAGAGCCTGCCCAGAGGCGGGCAGGCCGCTTCTAGGCAGGCTCTGCGCAAGCGCCTAGAAGCGGCCTGCCCACTTCTAGGCAGGTGTGGTGGGGCAAAAACATGGCAGACCGTATCGGTCCGCTATGTTTTTGTGTTTCCTGGTCGCTGGCGGTTCGCCAGCGGCAGGGGAACAGGAAGATCCGGTTCAGGCGAGTAGGCCCAAACCGGTAAGTGCTCACCACTGGTTGTTGCGCATGGTTGGATGATGCAGATGGTTGGATGATGCGCATGGGGGGTTGATGCGCATGGGGTCTTGATGTGCATGGCAGACTTATGCGCTTGGGGGGATGTTGCGCATGGGGGGATGTTGTGCCATGGGGGGATGGCTAATGGGGGAATTTTACTCCCACAACACAGCTACTCTTTTCGCTATTAATATATATTTTTATTAATTGTATTTATATATTCTATACGCATATATAGCAAGTATATATATATATACTTGGGAGATATATATATCTCCCATATATATCTCCCATCTCCTGGGGTTTTTCTGACCAGCTAAAATGTGCCTGCCTCTGCATCCCCCAAGGGGCTTCTCCATCACTAGGATGTTGTGGGAGCTGGAGAAACTGAAGAACAGCCTTATCCTATCCTCGCCATGCCTCTTGCAAAGAGGCTTACTTTGAGCAAAGATGCTCAGGATTAAGCACTAAGAATACACTTTGCTCCAACCCTTCTTGGGAGTATGCTCCATTGACTGCAAAGGGGCTTACTTCTGAGTAGAAAAGTGCAGGATTGGGGATGGAACACTCTTCACCCCTTTCATTCTGTTAGTGGCAGGATGGGGTGAGAGTGGGGAAAGACGGTGCCATTCTGGGCACCAGCAGTGGTGACAAGCAGCTTCATGTTGGCAATTCTATGTGTGCTGGGGTGGCTTGGTGTGCCAACAAGCACCATTCTGAGTGCCAAGCTCAGCACTAGTACCAGGGGTTGCCTACCTCTGCTCTAGCCCATGGCTCTTCTCTCCACACCACTGTTTTACTTTTTTCTTCCCTTTCTTGGCATTGGCATCCTTCAGTCTCAAAAGACTATGGTATCGTGCTCTGAGTGTCCTCTCCAGAGCGTGATGGCCTGGGTAGATTAATATGGAGGATAGACTGTTACCTAAGCAGCAAATCCCCCCTCTCCATGCCACTGAAATAGTCCAATGGAACGGCAGAGCCGATATGATTGGTTCCAGCTGCGTCACAGAAGTTACCAGTACATAATTGTACACAGACATGAACTGCTTCTGGAACTCCAACTCTGGATTTTGCCTCAAGGTTGACTTCTGAGCCTTTCCCATAGAGGGGTATAGCCACAAGTAGTAAAAGATCAGTGGAAGTGACAAGCTGGATTGAAGAGGGTGGTCCCTACCAGTCAGCTGCCTGAAGCAGCCTCCTCAGTTGGCCTCACTGATGGGTCATCCTGCGTACATCAATTAGTATTTACATTATTTAAAGATGTCGTCCCTAAATTGAATCTTGCAAAACGTGCTCAGTGGTTAAATTCACAATATAGAGAATAATTGTTTTTGGAAAGAAGCAAACTCTATCCAGTTCCTGGTCAGTGTCCATGAAGAAGAACTATGTATGTTCCTGTTAACCAAAATTCCAACAGCTTTCTAACAGATCAGCAGGATGGGAAGGATACAGACATATGAGAATTATTATAGAAAGGATCATTTTGGGTGCTATCCTAACTAATTTAGGCCGGCCTATCTCGACATATCTTCCCATGGTGTTGTGGGTATGTCAACATATGCCTGTGCACTGGCCTAATCCCCCCAGGAGTGGGGCAGAAGTGCCTTCTGGCAGTTTTGTGACAACCCCAGGTCAGCACTGAATTAATGCAGGGGCTTATACTGCCCTAAATGAAGATTAGGATTGCAGACTTTGTGTTTTATATACGTGTATCTTGTAGAGTTCTCATCCATAGGGCTCAGGATAAATCCTGAGGTTATCCATACTTGTGGATTAGACTGTGCCCACCAATCCTTACTCCCACTCAAATAGCTAGGAATCAAAAGACCAAATGAGTATGACTGCCTATTGTGCCAGGACCCATCGGGACTCAATCTGCAGTGCCAGGGCTGAAGCATATGAGTTGATGAAAGAAAGTGCCCACAGACAGGCTCAAACTGCATCTCCCTCACCACTGAATAAACAGAGAGAGTCCCCACATCCCAGGATTAGGGGGAAGGTTTCCAGATCAGAGGATGCGGTTTTCAGACAGATTTGACCCCTGCACACATCTTTTTTTCCCACCTAGAAATTATTTATTTTAATTTTTTAAAAAATTGTACCCTGCCTTTGCTTGCCTCACAGTCAGCCCAGAATAAACACAATAAAACAGCCATAAATTAAGCACAGGCGATGAGTAACGAGGGTTATGATACTTTTCATGGAAGGAACTGTAAGCAAGGAGATGCTCGTTTGCCCAAGGCCACCCAATGTGTCTAGATGAGATCTTTCCATCATGCACATAGGTATTCTTAGTGCAAGCCCTTGGACCACAATGGGGGGACTTTCCAATGTTCAGGACTGGAATAGGAGGAAGTGTTACTGCCTGAGATTGGCCTAAAACTGGGGAGAATCGGGGGTGAGGCAAGATTAGGCCCCCTCAGACTCCAGTGTGACCAGATGTCATAATTGCAAAAGAGGACAAATTTAGGACCCCCACAAAAATGTAGGACATGACAAAAGAAAAGCTAAAACTTATATATCTTGATTTTATGTAGTTAATTTAAATATTATACTATTACAGCTGAGCTTCATTATTCACTCGAGTTCTGTTCAGGAACTTCCCATGGATAAAACAATTCCATGGATTAAAAAACAGTGGAAAAATAGATTTATAAATCCACTTCCAGGTTTCTTGCTCCTCCACTGCTCCTAATGGAATAAGGTTGTTCCTCAGTATTTGCAGGGGTTTGATTTTGCAGGGATACAACAACAACAATAAAAGTTCTAAAAAGTTAAAAGGTGAGTCCATTTACAGTTGTTTAAAACTGCTTTTCTTGTTGTTGTAGAGAAGGCAGTCTCAATTAGAAATCATAAGACCCCTGCCTTTACTTGGCTCAGCTGAATAATAGAAGTGATTTCGTGACTGCCCTTCTACAACAGTAGAAAAGCAGTTTTAAAAACTAATTGTGTGGCTCTTCATGAGGAGTCAAATCCTTGTATGAAATCAGTGTATAATAATGTTAGACCTATACTGAATTTAAAACTATTCCTGTGGGGCTTACATCTGAGTAGACACACATAGGACTGGGTTCCCAATGGATTAATTACAAGAAGGCTACCTGTAACCTGCTGAGTGCTCACAAGGAAAAGGAGGACAATGAAGATTTTTTTCTAGGACATGTCCTGGAAAAAGAGGACATAAGGTCACCCTGGATTAGGACCCCTCACCACCCACTTTCCATTTTCCATGGAGAATGAAGTCCTGTGCCTGCTCCTACTTGCAGAGGTCCTTTGGTTGTTTGCTGGAGCACAGCTTGCTGAATGGAGCACAGCGACCCCTGTCAGGAGATGGTGCCACCTGCACCCAAAGCTCCCCTGCCAAGGGTGCTTTGCAAAGTCTTTCCTGAGCTGACTGTGCAGGTCTTTGGCTAGGGTGGTGACCAGATGTCATAACCACATAAGAGCCCCCCCAAAATGTAAGGCACCCAAAATGTAGGACACCCAAGAAAAATGTAGGACATGACCAAATAAAGACTAAAAAACACTCATATAGATTGCTTTCATGGGTGTCCATACGTCCACTTTTCCCAGGACATTTCCTGGATTTTAGCCCTATGTCCTGGAAATAAAAACTTTATTGTTTTCCTTTTCCTTGTGAGCAGGCAGTATGCAGTCTTCTTGTAATTCATAAATTATATGTAATAAATTATTTATAATATATGAGTGTTACGAGTGTTTTGAGCTTTTATATTGTCATGTCCTACATTTTTCTTGGACGTGAAACATTTTGTGTGAAACTTGTCCTCTTTTTTTGGTCATGACATATGGTCACCCTGGGTTAATTTAAGCATACTGTATTATTATTAAATTTAAAACTATTACCTATAATTTACTTGATATAATTTATGAATTCCAAGAAGGCTGTGTACTGTCTGCTCACAAGGAAAAGCACACTGAAATTTTTCCTAGGACACCAGGCTAAAAAAGAGGACATGTCCCTGAAAAAGAGGACGTTTATCATCACCATGATTTTAGATAATTAAGGACAAGAAGGCTACATGCTGCCTGCTCATAAGAGGAAAAATGAAGATTTTTTCCAGGACACCAGGCTAAAAAAGAGGACATGTCCTGAAAAAAGAGGACATGAAGTCATCCTGATTATAGATAATTAATTAAGGAGAAGAGGGCTTCTTTCTCCTGCTCACAACAATGGAAAATGAAGATTTCCCCCTCAGGACACCAGGCTAAAAAAGAGGACATGTCCTGGAAAAGGAGGACATGAAGTCATCCTGATTATAGATAATTAATTAAGAAGAAGAGGGTTCCTTTCTCCTGCTCACAACAATGGAAAATGAAGATTTTTTTCCCCAGGATACTAGGCTGAAAAAGAGGACATGTCCTGGAAAAGGAGGACATGAAGTCATCCTGATTATAGATAACTAAAGACAAGAAGGCTACCTGCTCTCTGCTCACAAAGAAAAGAAGAACATTGAAGTTTTTTTCTAGGACAGAAAGCTAAAAAAGAGGACACATCCTGGAAAAAGAGGATACATGGTCACCCTAATTTGTATCCAGTTAATGAAGGACAAGAAGGCTGCCTGCTGACAAGGAAAAGGAGGGCAATGAAGATATTTATTTTTATTTTTTCAAGACCCTAGGTTGAAAAGTGGAGGTGTCCTGGAGAAAGGAGACCCTGCTTGCAGGCAGCTCCCCTGGCCCCTTCCCCGGCCAGTGCTGGGCAATGGACCATCCCGCAGCGGGAAGGCTTGTCCGCCTCCAAGGCAAACAGCAGCGCATACTTTCCCAGCGCCTCGACCGCCCCGTCGGTGATGGAAGAGCCGCTCCTGCAGTGCGCTCAGCCAGGCATGTTTGTGACATCTCCATAGCAGCCTCCTCTGATGTCAGGAGCTGGGGGTGGCGACCCACCGCAGGGGGAAGGGGATGATCTGACTGCAATAACAAGGGAGCAAGAAGAGGGGTGACCACATCTTTCTCCAGGACATGTCCTCTTTTTTTTTAGCCTTGGATCCTGGAAAAAAAATCTTCATTGTCCTCCTTTTCTTGCATGCAGCCTTCTTGCAATTAATCAATTGGCAGCCCAATCCTATGCATGTCTACTCAGATGTAAGCCACATATGGTGCAGTGAAGCTTACTCCCAGGAAAATGGGAATAGGATTGCAGACTATGAGCACATTCCTAACCATGTCTACTCAAAAGTAAGCCCCATTATGTTCAATGGGTCTTACTCCCAGGAAAGTGTCTTTAGGATTGCAGCCTGAATGTAAAAATTATATATGATGTTTTAAATTCAATGATAAGTAATATAGGGCAAAATCCATAGCCGTTACGGGTCCACGCAGTTACGTCACCCTCTAGTGTTATGAAAAGTCATCTTAACTGATCCGGAGCAAGGGGCTTAACTTCACTTTAGGATATAGGCCATAGTGTTGAAATTGGTCACATGAAATCAACATACAGTACAGTACTTACCGGTAAGTGTTTTTAATTATTAAAAAAATTATTCTACAGTTTTCTGGGTGTCCTACATTTTGTCCTCATTTGTGGTTATGACAATATGGCCACCCTGCAGGGGGTTCAGGGTGCCTCACTGTAAGCATACAAGCAAGGCCCCACTCACCTTCAGAGCCCCTTGAAGTCAACATACTTGAGTGTTTTTAATTATTAAAAAATTATTCTACATTTTTCTGGCGTATCCTACATTTTGTCCTCATTTGTGGTTATGACAATACAGCCATTCTCCAGGGGGTTCAGGGTGCCTCACTGCAAGCATACAAGGGAAGCCTCCTCACCTTCAGAGCGCCTGTTTTCTCCCCTGCGTGGAATGTCTCCAAAGAGGGGGGATAAGGTTTTGCTCCCTGCAAAATGTAGCACTTTGCACCCCTTCTAGCTACACCACCACAAAGTGGCAAATCCTCCCCACTCCACCCACTAGGCAGCAGAGGCACTCAGATCCTCCTCCTCTTTGATGAAGCTTCCACAGGCCAATTAAATAAATAAACAAACAAACAAACAAATAAGGCTGCAATCCTAAGCTCCACTTAGGCCGGCCTAAGCCCCAGCATAAGTCCTGTGCTGACCTGAGGGTGTCACGAAAGTGCAGTAAGACACTTCTGCCCCACTCCTGGGGGGGGGGGTTAGGTTGGCATACACCAACCTCCCCACACCATCATGTAAAGATAAGTCAGGTGAGTTAGGCCAGCCTAAATTTCTTAAAATTGCACCCTAACTAACTAACTAACTAACTAACTAAAAGCAGGCCTCCGGCAGTCTTGAAAGACTATGGTATCGTCCTCAATGCTGCATACGCTGCATGCGAAGCACGAAAGCCTGGGTTGGATTGTTATGGAGGATAGGCTGTTACCCAAGCAGCAAATCCCCCCTCTCCACGCCACTGAATTAGTCCAACGGAAAGGCAGAGCCAATACAATTGGATCCAGCTGGTGTCGCAGAGCTGGGCTAAGGACAGGAGCTCACCCTGTCTTGTGGGGCCGACACGGGTCTCGAACCCTGGCCTGCTGGTTAACAGGCACAGCGTCTTAGCCACTTGCGCCACCCACAGCCCTAACTAACTAACTAACTAACTAACTAACTGAGGCTGTTATCCTAATGTCTGTGAGGCCGGTATATGTCCTGTGATGATTGGGGGTGTCACAAAAGTTCTATAAGACACTTCTGCCCCACTCCTGGGAGGGGGCGGGTTTAGGCATATGCTGACTTCCTCACACCATTCTGGGAAGATATGCAAGTTAGAGTACAGTCCTAACCATGTCTACTCAAAAGTAAGCCCTTTTGTGTTCATTGGGTCTTCTTACTACCAGGAAAGTGTCTTTAGGATTGCAGCCTTAGGCAGGCTGGTCTAAATTGGCTATGATTGCGCCCCAGCGAACAAAGTAACTAACGCTTTGCATCCTCTCTAGCTGTGCCACTGCTACTGATTCCCTCTCCTGCTCAGACAGATGCATCCAATACAAGCAGGGAATCAGGAACAGGTCTATCAAGCCTTGGACTGCTGTCTCTGCTCTTAGCTCAGGGGTGTAAGGTAGGGGGTGGTGGAACATGTGAGCTGTACCCTGCTTGTAGCCATCATGCTCTTCTCGCTTGGCGCAAAGCTTAACCAAACATAAATCACTACAGACTAATAATTAAAAGTCAACTGGCTATGTTCTCAGCCAGACACACTCAATAGGGTGGAATGTGTGCATTCCCCCCACCCACCCACCCACCCAGTGGTGACTTCTGTTGGTCCTGCCTTGGCAATGACCAACTTTGGCTGCATGTTATAGGACACAATGAGAACAGCTGCAGGGGGAGAAGCATACCCCGTAGCAAGTTTCCATTTTCCTCCACCAATTTCGGATGGGACAGGGCCACAGAGAAGCAGATAATGGTGATATCAGAAGTGGTGGATGTGCTTTGGAAGGTTTATAAAGAGATCTGCAGGCCCTCTGCATGTTTTCTATCCTCTGGAAGCAAAAAGATTTTAAAAAAAATTAGAAACATCTTTTAAATGGGCTGTGAATTTTTTTGTTCTATATGGCACCCTATACTGCACTTGATTTTTACTGTTTCTGGCTCTTAAATTAGAAATTATATTAAACAATATTGAAATGCCAATAGACTTTATGCCAGGGGTTGCTGAACATTTTTGATAGGTGGCTGCATGAGCCTATGGGCTTTGGCTCCCCATAGGGCCATATCTTAACCACTGTATATACTGTATTTAAGGGATTTATCCTCTGCCTTTCCTACACAAACACAAATGCCTAAGGCAACTTGCAACGCTTTAGATCCTACCCTCCAGTCCTCACAACAACCTTGTGTAATTGTGAGAATAAAAAAAAGAGAGGGAGAGAACCATGTCAAACTTTCCTAGGAAAAAAAGGGTGGAACATATATGCAATATAATGAGGCTTACATGATTGGCACGAGACTCCAAGGACAATTCCTGCCTTCCTGAGTAACTGACAACTATGTGCTCACCTGGCCGTTCCCAACTACACAGAACCCTCTCTTCAGCTCCTTCACCAGCAAGGATAACAGTAAAAGCTAACAAGCCCTCAACCCAATCCCACTCTAGCATGCCGACAAATGTTATCATAAAGACAAGCAGGGTGAAGTGGCTGCCTAAGGCAGAAGATTTGGGAAATTGTTAAAGGGGGGGGGGGAATTCACCATTTTTTATTTTATTTTTCCCATCTTCTGAGGAGCACCATTTGGGTTTTTCCCCTGAGGCGTTAAAATATCTTGGGCTGGCCTTGACAATCAGAACAGATTTGAGCTCAAGTCTTAGCATGAATGAGAACATAGCCTATGCATGTTTATTACTGGCACAAATTCCTACACTTACTTGCGCTCCCCTAATAATGGTTTTCATAACATATTTACTCGTAAGCACCATTCCTGTAGCTAATGCCATTTTATGCCTACATCCTGCCTATGCCCTGGGGTCTAAGACCAGAATCAGCCTGCACATTTTTTACTACTACTACTACTACTACTACTACTACTACTACTACTACTTAGATGGTTCAAAATATTTCTTACAACAATCCTGCAAGTTAGGTTATCATAATCATCAACATCAAACCTGTGCAAGAAGCATGGTTGGCGGATGCTGTGAGAAAGAATGGCTTATGTAATGCTAGTCTCTACCACAGGTTTATCAAACATGTTTCACACAGCAGACCAAATAGCATTCATGGCACTTTCTGAGGGTCAAAGCAGTGGTGGGCTTCAGGGGGTTCTCACAGGTTCTATAGACCCCTTTGCTGATGAGTGCCTGGTTCTGAGAACTGGTTACTAATGGGACATAGAACCTGTTGTTAATTTAGGTTATTAGTACATAGAACCTGTGGTTAATTTATTTGAATCCCACCACTGGTCAAAAGTGATGTCAAGAAGCAGAGACTGACATCATAAGCAGGTGATATCCAGAAATAGGCACTTGGTTCTCACTTTCTCATTAGCAAATGACAGAAGAGAAAATGTGTTGAACACATTTTCAAGGCACAGGAGAGCCTAATTATCAAAATTTCAGCAGCAGCACTTCTGCTAAGGCATTTCAACCTGGGACCCCTTTTTGAAAATGACAATCTGTCCTTGACCACTCTGGAAGTGATGTCATGGCTAGAAGTGGCATCATACAGGAAGTGATATCACTGGAGATCCCCCATGTCTACTTGGAAGTAAGCCCCATTATGTTCAATGAGACTTACTGGCAGGGAAGCAGCCTGAGTTCCCCATTCAAAGACGATGGTGCCCAGTACCAAATTCCAAGATGTCTTCATGCAACTTCTTACGACCCCCCTTAAATGAAGCTATGACTCACCAAGGGGGTCCGGACCCTAATTTTGAGAACCAGTGATACTGTATAGTTGCACAGCTGAGAGGTGTTCTGCAAAGTGGCACGTTGGCAGAAGTAGCACCACTGAAAGAGTGAACCACATGACAACTGTGCTCTCCCAGCATCTTGGCAGTGATTCCTTCTTCCTTTTCTAATCTTCTTTATCTACCTTTTCCTCTGTACTGTTCCTTGTCTTATAGGATTTCCTTCCGTATGTCCCTCCCAGCAACTCAGAGAAAGCAGCACTGCTGAAAGGGTGACGTGCATGATAAATAGGCTCCCACCGTTGTCCCTTTCAGCAGGGCCACTTCTGCTGATTTGTCCCTTAATAGCAGAGACCAGCTGATGTTCAAACCCACTCATCACAGGAGCTAGAAAAAGAGCTTCCATGGGCAGTATTCAGCCCATAGGCATTAAATTTGGCACCCATTCTCTAAAGCAGGAGTTTCCAACCTTTCAGTTTCAGTGCTCTCGGAGCTTTAACAATTGTATAGAATAGGAAATTTCAGCAGGTGTAGCTTCTGATTTGTGAGATCAGAAGCTGCTCCTGCTGAAATTCCCTCCTTTACACAATTGTTAAAGGTCCAAGAGCCCTGAAGTTGAAAGACTGGACACCCCTGCTCTAAAGGGATGTTGTTGTACTTCATCAGGAAAGACTAAAGCAGCCTTTTGTATCTTCATCCCAATTGTAACCACTTGGAGTCTTGCTTTCTACAGCTCTGAGACAACTGTTGAGATTCTGGAGTACAATGTTCTTTTCCCTCTCACACAAAACCAGAACCCAGGGACTTCCACTAAAATTGAGTGTTGGGAAAGTTGGAACAGACAAAAGAAAATATTTTTTTTATGTGGCATGCAACTAACCTGTGGAATTCCTTTCTGCAGGATATGGTGATGGTGTCTGGTTTAGATGCCTTTAAAAGGGGATTGAACAAACGTCTGGAGGAAAAGTCCATCAGAGGGTAAAAGTTATGGTTATGTACAACCACTTCATTTTAGAAGTAATGGCAGGTGCGGACGCAAGAGAGAGGTAACAGGATGCTGGTCTCTTGTTTGCTCCCTGAGGCATCTGGTGGGCCATTGTAAGGCATCAAGAAGCTAGATTAGATGGGCTTTTGGCCTAATCCAGCAGGGCTCTTCATATGGTTCTTCTGTAGTTAATCAGATGCTATCATGTTCTGGTTAACAGGAACACCAAGACAGAGCTGGGGTTGGCCCCAGATCTCATCATCAGACAAGCTTGTTGTGCGCATCAACATGAAAAGTGAGCTTCAGAGAAAGCGACTGTGATGCAAGTACCTCCACTCTGAAGCAAGGTCCCTGGTTCAGATAACAACCCACAGAATTTTGAATTTTGTTGTATATTTGTGTACAATGTGACAATAAAGTTTCTTTCTTTCTTTCTTTCACTTGCTTTTACTTACTTACTTACACAGCCAATTCCGTTACAACAATCTGTAAGCGGCAGTCTGTTCTGCAGCCAGGTAGAGCCCGTGATTACCTGTTCTGCCGCAGGTAATTCAACTCAAACATTTGAAAGCACATAATCTTCCTTTCTGAGGAGCCACTGTTGTGCTGACTGCAGGGCTGTGGGCTGCGCAGTCTGGACACAGCCACCTCCGGGCCTCTGCAGCTGGGAGCTTATCAAGAAGCAGGAGGCCCTTTCATGTCCTGCCGGCCCAGACAGGCAGATGAGCTGCCAGCAAGAGGGGGGCCGATTACAGAGCCAAGACTTGTCCACAGATCAGTGCAGGCTCTCTGCTCTGTGTCCTGGAGAGAGACAAGCCTGCAGCATCAGTACCTTTGAGACAACCCAATCTCCTCCTGCTTGGGGTTTGTGGTTTAATTAATCATCGGTGTATATATATAATTAATTCAGCTATTAGCCAATTAGTGCATTTACTTCTTAAAAAAACTAAGAAGGAAGTGTCTCTTAAGTGTGAAATAACAGCCCAATCCTAACCAGTTTTCCAGCCTGGATGCATCTGCAATGTGGCCCTAAGGTAAGGGAATAAGCATTAATTCAGGAGATGTTTCTGATTTCTCCTCTTTACCTTTGGATGCAGTGCGTGTCCTGTTTGTACAGCTGCGCCAGCAAGGAAAGTTAGTTAGGATTGGGTTGCGACTTAACTATTCAAAAAACATAGGTTCAGTAAGCATCGATAAGCACTCTTTGTCCGCAATCCTAAAGACACTTTGCTGGGAGGAAGACACATTGAATACAATGGGGCTTACTTTTGAGTGGACATAGTTAGGATTGAGCTCATTGTTTTATCATTACCGTCTGATGTACTGATGGCATTATGGAGAAAGGCTTTGAATAGGCATCCTGTTTTAGATGGCTATATCGACACATGCAGCAGGGCATCAGCCACCAGAATGGGGAGAGCCAGTGGTTTCTCATGTAGATGGGGCTTCTCAAGGCCTGGGAAAAGGAGAGGTGGGAAAAGTGCTACAAATGGCACTGACGTGGTCCAACAAAAGGAGCACCACTGCAGCTGGCCAGAAGATGTGAGATCTGATAAATCCCAATAGATCTATCAGAGAAGTCCAAGAGATCCAAGAGATTCTAATGGATCCAAGTGCAGATCTATTGGGAAAATGCTACTTACTACTCTGGTCTTCTTGCCTGGTTCAATGGTGGGCAGAACTATCTTGTCCCTAGGCCTGAAAGCAACACTCTGTGAGAGGTAACATGGTCCTTTGAGCACAATCTCTCCAGAGGAAGGCTCACAAACCACTCACCCGGCTTTCTTCTGTCCCAGATTGTGTTATACAAGCTTCGCCTGCGTAGGAGGCATCTAGGAAGGGAAGGCAGCCAATTCTGACTGGAGACGGAGATAAAAATCAGGTTTGCTTAGGGCTGAAGGCAAGCAGCCATATGCAACAGGGGCAGGGACACCATTGCCTTGTTGGCTCTGTTGCACATTCGCTTTCACACACCCCCCGCCCCAAAGAGGGTTTTAAAAAGAATGAGCAAGAAAGTCTGTAGGATGTCAAGAAATTCTTCCCTGCAGCCAGGGGCCCCCTTGCAATCCTCCACTGGACAGGACAGCTCTGGGCTGGGTTTTGGCTGCAGAGCAAGGGGTCAAGGGGCCAGGTCCACTTGCCAGGAGCAGCGGTTCACACTGTGATTAGGCTCTCCAATCTTGGAATATGCTTCTCTCTGATAGATCCTTGTAGGCACTTCAAAACCTAATCATCCCAGCCCTCTTGAAAGGGAGACACGGAACTCTTGGGGGGCTGGACCTTGTCACTGCCAGCATCTTCTGATGAGAAGGCCATGCCCGTCTTTCCTAGTATTGACCTCAACCTTCATGCCTTGCCGTACGTTTTTCATCCATATCAGTGCAAAAGGGGATGTGCGTGGCAAGCCTTGCCACCTTGTGTTCCCAAATATCCATGAGACTAAATAAGGCAGAGTTGATGATAGAATTCAAAGCATCAGTCCTGGGATTGTTATCTTGTCCACACAAGATAGAGAGAAAGGCTTGAGGACAATCATCTGAGATATTTATGGCAAAAGGTCACCAGCTGGTGTTGTTGAACAGCCTTGAAATCCTGTGAAATCCGGTGAGGCCTGCCACAGCCCTGGAAGTAAGGGAGAATATAATAAAAAGAAATCTGGGAGGTGATAAAATTTTTAGCGGGCGAGAGATTGTGTTCAGGTATAAAATATATTTTTCTTGTAGTTGTGGCTAGGAGAAATGGAGGTTGTGGTTCTCTGCCCTACTTTGGAGGAGTACTGCTGACCGTTAGCCAAGCTGATGGGAGCCAAGCAACACATTAGGTTAAGTCCATCATTAAGAGATGGGCTTAAAACAGAAAGTGAGCACAATCCTAACCATGTCTATTCAAAAGTAAACCCCATTATGTTCAGTGGGTTTTTTGACTCCCAGGTAAGTGTTTTTAGGATTGCAGCAAGTGTCTATGGCTGCAATCCTAACTACACTTTCCTGGGAGTAGGAACTATTGAACATAATAGAACATACTTCTGAATATACACGCTTAGGATTCTACAGTCAAGAAGCAGCAATGGACGGTTTGATCCAAACTGAGGTCATGGCAAATGGGAGGGGGTTAGCACTTTGTCCCTGAACCATTTTCTTGGGGATGATCCCCCTCAGATATCTGCAGAATCTACAGCTGACCTGAGTGTCATGCCCCTCGCTGTCCCCTGCCAGGGAGACCTCAATCTCTGACTCACCAACCCTCTCGTCTTCCATCTTGAGCCTACCTTGTCCCGCTACCGAAATGAGGAGTCAACATTGGTAAGTGTCACAATATATCTTTATAAAGTTTTTAGAGGGATTAGGTGATATACATATAACAGGGAACACAGGAGGCACGGGCTTGGTTACAAGAAAAGGGGGGTTGGGTAAGATCAATCCACCTCTTAGGTGCCTGTCCGGGTCTGTTCTCTCTCCCCAAGTCCTCAGGCGGGTTACTTCACCCCCCTTTTGGGTTCAAGTCTCTCAGGCTCACTTTTTCTCTCTTGCTCTCCGCAGGTATGTCCACTCTCCAGACCTCCAGGTAAGTTCTCGCTTCACACAATACAAAACTCTAACAGGTAAGTCCAACCATTCATGCAAACAAATCATTAACTTCTTGTCCTCTCTTTCAGGTCAGGCTGCGATACCCACGGTTGCTGGACAGCGACCCGCGCTGGTTTGTCCTCCGCACCTCTCCCTTTGCTCCAGCAACTGCCGCCTCTTCCTCCCGCCAGCCCTTATATGCATCTGCCATCTCCCCGCCCCCGGGGTACTTCCCAGGCTCCTTTCAGTGGCCCAAATGAGCGGGAAGTCCCTGGATTGGGCCGATCCGTGATAGGGCGTCCGGGGTAGACTCCCGTCCGGCCCGCGCAGTGCAAGCGGAGTAAGTCCCAGTATGAATCTGACCAGTGGACCCGATTCGCTTCCATCAATGCAAGCACCCGGTCCCACGGTGGACGCGGCTTCACCTCGCTCCCAGCATGCTCTTCTCGGGGTTGGGGTCTCCACCACACTGAGTCCAAGGCTTGGGCTGGCAGGGGTGCACTGAAGAGTTGCTGCATGGTTAGACTTCAAAAATCTTTGGTCCATGTCAAAGAATTGCAGTTTCTATTTCTCCCACAAACCACCACTAGAGGGAAACACAGACCTACACATTTTACACATTCAACACATAATACGACAGTCTCTACATTGTTATACATGGATTTTTTTTAATACATGGGTTTAACTCAGTATGAGTGGCCACTGTAAATGAGAAGGAAATCACCGAATAAGGGGGAAAATGCATCCCTTTAAAACAATGGGTTAAAAAACTGCTCTTCTTCCTGTTGTAAAAGGCAGTCATGCAAGCAATCATTCCATTCTGCAGATGAGCCCGGCAAAGGCAGGAGAACTTTGCATTTCTTATTGCTGACTGTCTCTCTACAACAGTAAGAAAAGCTGTTTTTACATCATTGTAAAAAGACACAATTTTTATTTTTTTAATTGCTTTTATTTAGCACGTGTTTTTGTATCTGTGGGGAGTAGGGCCATTGCTAGGCGGGGCCCTACTGTGTCAGCAGCTTGCCCCTTCTAGCGTATTCTCCTAAACATTCTTCCAGTTAGAGAATAGTCTATTCTGAGTCCTGCAAATAAATTATTACAAAGCTATTGATGTTGAGGGTGGAGTGGGGTGGGGAGAAATGTTACTCTTTGGAGAAACCCTTGATGGGTTTCTGTTTTCAGATATACAGTATATTTAAATTTAATACTTGTTTGGAGAGGCAGGAGAATCCCCTTACCATATGGGAAAATCTGGAGCCTTTTCTTGGCTTTTAGATTTCTTTGAATGCAGGACTTCTATGCTGGGGGTGGGGGTTGTGGAGAGGGATCCTTATATATCAGATCCTTACCTACATATCATGGGATGTGGAGCCTTTACTTGCCATTTGTACTTTTGTAGGGATGCAGACCTATGTATTGTGTTGGTGTGCAAAATGAAAAGATAGTTGCATGTAAGTTGCATGTTATTTCTGTGTAAACAAATACATTTTGTACACCAGTATAGATACTTGGCATAATTCCCCCCCCCAACAATTGTTTGCCCCCCCCTTCTACAATCCTGGCTTGGCCCTGGTAGGGAATCAAAGAATCAAACCCCTGTGGATGTCAAGGCACAACTTTATTCAATTGGGAGCAATGGAGGAGCAAGAAATCTGGAAGTGGGTCTTATTTTTCCACTATTTTTCTTAATCCATGGATTTTGTTTTAACCACAGGAGGTCTGGAACAGAAACCTAGTGGATAATGCCTGTACTTCTCTCCATATCAGCTCCATATCAGCCCATATATTCCTTTGGTCATATGGTGTGCCAGACAGAACTTATCACAAGGGGATAAGGAGGCT
Source organism: Cryptoblepharus egeriae (assembly GCA_030015325.1). Lineage (NCBI taxonomy): Eukaryota > Metazoa > Chordata > Lepidosauria > Squamata > Scincidae > Cryptoblepharus > Cryptoblepharus egeriae. The sequence continues at coordinate 59,142,556 of JAREYC010000001.1, read as the reverse complement.
GCTTCACAGCAAGGTAGCCACTAGGCATCTATGGGCGCAATCCAGAGTAACTACGGGAAGTCCTGGCTCCAGAGTAAGAACAAGTTACTCTGGATTGCAATATGAATTTCCCTTAGGTTTTCACTTGGTGGTGCAGTAACTACAGGTGCATGTAATGTCTCTTATGTGCTCCCATAGTTACTGTGGATTGTAGCCTATGTTAGATTAATGGGCAATTGCAGTGTTGAAGTGACAGAGGCAGAAGTTATCTATCTAAATGGGTGTCACATTCAACCCCTTCTGAAGTCCAGAGCACAGCATATATGTTTGTCATGAGGGTGTTGTTGAAAATGGTTTTTCTGGAGTGATTCTTTGCCTTCTCCAAAATAACATTTTGAAGTATATACCCCAAAAATCAGGACCATCAGCACTACTGAGTCTCATCACTCTCAGCCTTGAATGGATAGAAGAACCTGGGTCTTCCTCCTGCGATTCAATTTTTTATATATAAATTTGGAGCAGCCCTCAGTTGTTTGAGACTGTGCACAGCCTGTCATGGTCCAGCCCAGATAGATTCCCACCTTAGTGAGGACAAAGGTGTCCTTGTTTCAAAGGCCTTTGAGGCATGACATACCACATGTTAACCTATACTGATTGACTCAAATGAGTACGGAAGTTTTGTGAGACGTTTGCTGTGGTTTTGGTTGCTGAAACAATGGCAGTTATCATATAACTAGCGGAAAGGGTACTTGCGTTGCGGGAGTAACATTTCCCCATACATCATCCCCCACGGTGCATCAACACCCCATGCACATCAGTCCCCCACACGCAACTCCCCTCCATGCGCATCAGTCCCCCATGCGCAACTCCCCTCCATGCACATCAGTCCCCCATGTGCAAATTTCCCCCATGCACAACTTTCCCCATGCGCATCAGTCCCCCATGCGCATTAACCACCCATGCGCAACTTTCCCCTACGCACAACCTCCCCCCTGCGCCTCAACACCCCATGCGCAACTTCCCCCCATGCGCAACTTTCCCTCATGTGCAACTTTCCCCCATGTGCAACATTCCCCCTGGGCTACTTTCCCTTGCGCATCAGTCCCCCATGCGCAACTTCCCCATGCGCAACATCCCCCATGCGCATCAACACCCCATGCGCAACAACACCCCATGTGCATCAACACCCCATGTGCATCAACACCCCATGCTCTACTTCCCCATGTGCAAATTCCCCCCATGCGCAACTTCCCCATGCGCATCATCCCCATGAGCATCAGATCCCCCATGCGCAACTTCCCCCATGCACATCATTCCCCCATGCGCATCATCCCCCCACGCGCAACTTCTCCCATGTGCAACTTCCCCCATGCGCATCATCCCCATGCGCATCATCCCCCCATGTGCATCATCCCCCATGCGCAACTTCCCCATGCGCAACTTCTCCCTTGCACAACTTTCCCCCATGCACAGCATCCTCGCCAGTGCAACCTCTTCCTCCAAACAACATCCCCCCACTGCACCAGGCAGAGAGCACCAAATTGGCTGGAGGTTGGTCAGTCTTCCATGTTAAGTATAGGACAGAAACACATTGACCCCTTTTCAGCCCCGGAAGGGTTAAATTTCTCCAGATGGGTCTTGGTGGGTGTTCAGTGGACAGAAGGAACTCCCAGAATTCCATGCTTCAGGCCCAGCAGTTGGGGCGGAATGTTGATGAGTCAGCAATTCTCCAATGCAAAGTATAGGGAGGAAAACGTGTTGCGCCCCTTTTACCCCCTTTTGGTTGCAATTTCCAAAAACTGGTTCTTAGTGCACCCCTCCGTCACGGAAGGAATGCCCACCCCAAATTTCACGCTTCTTGGCCCTGCGGTTTTGGTAGAGCGGTAATGAGTGAGTGAGTCAGTGAGTGAGTCAGTCAATGACTTTTCTCTTTTATATATATAGATATAAATGACAATCTTACCCTACACTACAGAGTAACTACGGGAGCAAGTAAGAGACATTACATGCACCCGTAGTTACGGCACCACCTAGTGAAAACCTATGGGAAATCCATATTGCAACCCAGAGTAAATTATTCTTACACCGGAGCAAGGACTCCCCATAGTTACTCTGGATTACTCTGGATTACAATATGGATTGCGCCCATATTGATTTTAATTGTCATGATGATGAATATATTGCACTTTTTATCAAAAAAGATCCATAATGCAAATTACATCACACAAATAATATAAGGGGACTTTCAGTGCCCTTTCCAAATAAATAAAAATGCACTATAGACAGACATTCCCCCATCTGCCTCACTAGAGCCATCAGGAAATAGATTCTCAGTGATTGTATTTAACACAAAGCAAACTGAAGTTGCTTCAGGTAATAGATTCAAGCAGGTAGTAGATTTCAAGCAGTAGATTCAAACAGATTCCATTACACTGACTCCAATCTCTGTCTTTCTTTGTGGCTGTAATTCTATGCCTGATTTCCTGGGAGTAAGCTCCACTGAACTCAATGAGACAGACCCTACTGTCCAGAGTAACTACGGGTGCACGTAAGAGACATTACGTGTACCCGTAGTTACTGCACCACCTAGTGAAAACCTATGGGAAATTAATACTGCAATCCAGAGCAAATTGTTCTCACACTGGAGCAAGGACTCCCTGTAGTTACTCTGGATTGTGCCCTTAGTTCTGAGTAGTCATGCATAGGATTGTTCTCTGTGTGTGTTTGTGTGTGTGCGCACGTGTGTACACGTGCGCATTAAAAGTTCTCAGAAGTAGCTCTGAACAGCCTATGGTGCATCACTGCTGACCTCTTGTGGCTCTGAATGTGCTGTTTTAATCAAAATGTGCCTAACATCCTATACCTACCAGCCCCTTTGAAATGGCAACATCTGCTGCAGAGATTCCCTGTGAAGGATTGTGCTTGTGCACATATATTACCATGTTCACAAACTGGATAAAATCCTATCAGGTTATCATTTTTCTCACAGTTTCTAGAACCAGAACTAAAGAATGAAAAAAGTAGCTGCCCACATACACTATGCAAATAGACGAGTAACAGACAAGTAAAGTAGGACTGGGTCAACACATATAGTGGCCTTTCCATCCACAAAGCAGGCCTCCACAAAGCAGTCTTTCAGTCTTGAAAGACTGTGGTATCGTGCTCAGCGCTGCATACGCTGCATGCGAAGCACAAAAGCCTGGGTTGGATTGTTATGGAGGATATGCTGTTACCCAAGCAGCAAACCCCCCCTCTCCATGCCACTGAATTACTCCAATGGAAAGGCAGAGCCAATACGATTGGATCCAGCTGGTGTTGCAGAGCTGGGCTAAGGACAGGAGCTCACCCCACAAGCAGCAGGAGAATCACACTGGCACAACCAGCACATCTGCATCCTAGGATCACTTGTCATTGACTGTGCTGGAAGTGTACCTCTTGCATCATATAACATGGATGAGCGATTATTGGGGTAAAGGTGATGTTCTGTATGTCCTGAATGGAATTGCACTCCACCTGAAAGATCATGTTCACAGGTTAGGGGTGTCTTTTGATCCAGCATATTTCTTGGAGATCTAAGTCAGTGGTGGGCTCCAGCAGGTTCGCACCTACTCTATAGAACCGGTTGTTAATAAGAGATGGGACATATAAAGTTTAAAAATAGCCATTTAAAAGTGGCTGCCAGATGTTAATTTCTTTGAATCCCATCACTGAGTAAGTGGTGACCCCCTGCTGCAATCCTAAAGCCACTTTCCTGAGAGTAAGACCCATTGAACACAGTTACTTTTGAGTAGACATGGTTAGGATTGTGCTCATAGTTAGAAATTAGAAAAGCAGAGGACCCCCTGCATTTCCCTGGCTCAGCTGAAGAATGGAATGATTGCTTCTATGACTGCTGCTACAATAAGAAACATGTAGCCTTCTTGTAAGAAATAAATTATACTTAATAAGCAGGCCTCTGTCAGTCTTGAAAGACTATGGTATCGTGCTCGGCGCTGTATACGCTGCATGCGAAGCACAAAAGCCTGGGATGGATTGTTATGGAGGATATGCTGTTACCCAAGCAGCAAATCCCCCCTCTCCAAGCCACTGAATTAGTCCAATGGAAAGGCAGAGCTGATACCATTGGATCCAGCTGGCGTTGCAGAGCTGGGCTAGGGACAGGAGCTCAGCCTGTCTTGTGGGGCTGACCTGGGTTTCAAACCCTGGCCTGCTAGTTAACAGGCACAGCACCTTAACCGCTAGCACCACCTATATAATATGTATTACATATTACGGTGTATTATCTTATTACATATTACTATATTATAATATCAAATAATATCAAACTACAAGTCACGCCTTTCAACTTTTCATTAAATTTTGGTGAGTTTGCACAAACTATTTGTGCTTCCTTTTCCACCACTTGGAGATATTAACCCTTCCAGGGCCACAACCAAGTAAGTCCCATGCTGGTCAATGGGCCCAGCCTTCAAGCTAACCTGAAGTTACACATCCACATACACAATAAAATAAAATATCCAATAGCTAATGGCTCTGTGGCGTGGACTGGGACGCGTACAAACGCTTTAACATGGAGCCCATGGGGGTACACATGGGGGAGAGTCTGCACGTATGGAACAGGCCAGATTACCCTCCCCTTGACATCAAGCTGTTCCCAGATGCCGTCGAGGTCTGGAGGATGGACGATATGGTGGAGCTCTGGAGGACGGGGGGAGGAGGAGGACCCAAGAGAAGAGGGATAACGGTTGGGCCATCCACCAGGTGGTATGCCCTGGGGGGAGTCCAGTCGCTGACGGGAATTTGGCGGGAAGAGATGGGGGGAGGGGTTGAGGATATAAGAGAGAGGGAGGGGAGGGAACGAGAGGTTCTTTGGCGGGAGGAACTCCCGTGGAAGGAGCGGAGCACCTACTCGGCGTATAGGGAGAGCCCGAGAAAGGATCCACACGTGCCCCTTCCTGACAGACCCGAGGAACCCCACCCCGCAGCAGTGTGCAGTGGACTGCGTGCCTTGACTCTGAGTGAAGAGGAGAAGGTCGGGGCTGCAACCAGGGAGACGAGTACCCAGTCGGGGCGTGGAGCCTGGAAAAGAAAGGAGAAAGAGTGAGGAATGGACATGAGGGAAGTGGTTTGCATTACTGACATGTTGAGAGACTTGCCTGTTCATGGTGGTGGGGACTCTGTTGAGTGGTCATGTTGACCTGTGGAAGCAGAAGTGTTATTTTTGAGGAACCAAGTGAGTGCCTGAGTAAACGTGTTTGACAGTACTTACCTGACTCAGTCTGATGATGTATGCCCGGGGGGGTGATGAAGAGGATGAGACCAAAATATCAGTTGTGTTGGAAGAACAGACCCCCGCTAGCGAGCGAAGTCGACGTAAGACCAAGGGAACCCGTGACAGGCTCCCTGTCCCCTTTGCATCTATTACATCTAATTTATTAATGACTAGCGAAAAGCGTACCCGCGTTGCGGGTGTAACATTTCCCCCTATGCCATTGTAATAGGAATGAAGTAGGTACCAGCAGGAAAAACCCAGGAGATGATGATGCAAGCAAGAGATTTCTTTATTCAGAGCTCTGGACTCAGCCGGACAGAGTTTTCTGTCTCACAAAAAGACTGAGTGCTTTGTCCAAATTGACTAGACCTTTTATAGCATAGCTGTTTCTCTACATAATAAGATGATTCTGTTCATAACAAGAGGATTTTTACAATCAAAGATTATCTTCAGTGGCTTCCTGAGCCGAGATGGGAAAAATGTGTGGCAAGACATGACATTACACATCAGTACAATGAAGAACACTTGTGGCTATCAAGCACGTGTATTCTGACATTGGTTGATCCATCTGAGTTTCCTTTCCCACAGGAAGAAGAATTAAAATTTTATTTTAATTTTATAATTTTGGGGCTTCAAATAAGTTCTTCTGATTTGCCTGACAATTTAACATTGCTTTCCTTTCCGTCTAGGCTGCAGGGTTTAGGCAAAACAAAGGAAAGGAAATTTCTTTCAGTTCCTGCTGGGATAAGCATATCTTTACAAGTCTTAAGTGGGCCATTTACTGTAGACAATAACAATGCTTGAGAACTTGGGACAGTTCATTGTGATGTTATCATCTCCTCTCCGGGGAGCCTGTGAATGTTGATTGGAAGCTTCTGTCTGGGAATGTGTGTCTGCAGCCATTGTTTAATGTCTGTAAGGTGCTTGGCTGCGTGTCCTTTACTATAGGCAGCCCACAGAATGATTTCAAAGGTATCAAATAATTTCAATAATTCTAATAATAATTCTAATAAATTCTGACAACTGGTTTTGTCTAAAATGCCATCCCCCCATGGCGCAGAAACACCATGCGCAACGTCCCCCCCATGTGCAACGTCCCCCCCATGTGCAACGTCCCCATGCGCAACTTTTCCCCACGTGCATCATCCCCCCATGTGCATCATCCCCCCATGCGCAACTTCCCCCCATGCGCAACTTCCCCCCATGCGCAACTTTCCCCGATGCACATCATGACCCCATGTGATTCATGTACCCACACACATCATGTCCCCATGTGCAACTTCCCCCATGCGCATTACCCCCCGTGCGCATCATCCCCCCATGCACAACTTCCACCCATGCACAACTTCCCCCATGCACATCATCCCCTCATGCGGAACATTCCCCATGCACACCATCCGCCGATGCGCAACTTTTCCCCATGCGCAACTTCTGCCCATGCGCAACTTTTCCCATGCACAACTTTCCCCCATGCACATCATCTGCAGATGCGCAACTTCCCCATGCGAAACTTTTCCCCATGCGAAACTTTTCCCCATGCACAACTTCCCCCATGCGCAACTTCCCCTCATGTGCAACATCTGCCGATGCGCAACTTTTCCTCATGCGCAACTTTTCCCCCATGCACAACTTTCCCCCATGCGCAACTTTCCCCCATGCGCATCATGACCCCATGTGCATCATGTCCCCATGTGCAAATTTCCCCATGTGCAACTTCCCCCCGTGCACATTACCCCCCGTGCACATCATCCCCCATACGCATCATCCCTTCATCCTCAACTTCCACCATTCACATCATCCCCTCATGCGCAACTTCTGCCCATGCGCAATTTCTGCCCATGCACAACTTCCCCCATGCGCAACTTTCCTACATGTGCATCATCCCCCATACGCATCATCCCTGCAACTTCCCCATGTGCAACTTCCCCCATGCGCAACTTTCCTACATGCGCAACTTCCCGCATGCACAACTTCCCCCATGCACAACTTCCCCCATGCGCAACTTCCCTCCATGCGCAACTTCCCCCATGTGCAACTTTCCTACATGCGCATCATAACCCCATGCGTAACTTCCCCCCATGCGCAGCATCCTCTCCAGTGCAACCTCTTCCTCCTAACAACGTCCCCCCAGTGCACCAGTAACTGAGCACCAAACTGGCTGGATGTTATTCAATCTCCCATGTTAAGTATAGGACAGAAACACGCTGGCCCCTTTTCAGCCCCTGAAGGGTTAAATTCCTCCAGATGGTTCTTGGTGGGTGTTCAGGTGACAGAAGGATCCCTCCCAGAATTCCATGCTTCAGGCCCAGCAGTTGGGGCAGAATGTTGCTGAGTCAGCAATTCTCCAATGCAAAGTATAGGGAGGAAAACATGTTGCACCCCTTTTCACCCCCTTCCGGGTGGAATTTCTGAAAACCGGTTCTTAGTGCACCCCTCCGTCACGGAAGGAACACCCACCCCAATTTCCACGCTTCTAGGCCCAGCGGTTTTGGCAGGGCGGTGATGAGTCAGTCAGTCAGTCAGTCAGTCAGTCAGTCAGTGACTTTTCTCTTTTATATATATAGACAAGAAGGCTACATACTGGACAAAGGAGGACATTGAAGATTTTTTGTTTTCAGGACACAAGGCTAAAATCAAAGACATGTTGTGGACAAAGAGGCAACATGGTCTCCCTGGTTTAAACATCCTTACTTTTGTTCTTGCAGTCACTAAAACAACTGCACCGACTCTGCGCATGTTTCATGGGAATAGGTTTCACTGCACGATGTGGGGAATTGAGACACTCTGCGTATGAATGTGCTACCCACGTACATTCTCAGTCAGTCACCACAGCATGCACAGCAGAATATTACTCAATAGGTTTCATCCACTCCACCCATGACAAAGGGATGGATGACCTCTCAAGGTCCTTTGGTTCCTGTACAGAGGAACATTCTCACACTTTTACATTTATAAATTTCTGTCCTTGGGACACAAGCACATATGATAAGGAATAATGTTCAAATGACACATTGCTTTGAACATGTGCTGCATAGCTTTCAAACTTTGCTTTCCATTGTAAAATCACTTGTGCAGTGGGATTGGTATCACAGTGGCAAAGGATTGAAGACCCCCGATCTGTATCACCCCTCCTCACATATGTGTTTAAAGGATGTATGACAACGGATGTATGAAAATACAATCAAGCTATTACTGGTCCAGAGATGAAAAGATGGGGAAAATGTCACGTTTTCTGTTGTATAGCCATTTAAAGTACAAGAGTGCCTCCCTTCCCAGAAAGCAGGTAGCAACTCTGATTAGTACTGGTATTTGCTGAGAAGGTTACTGAAGTTCAACTTCAAGAACAAAGGTTAACCCTAAACAGGTCCTTGAGTCAGAACCTTTGATAAGGGAAATTAATAATTAGCTGAAGTACCTAATAGTAATTCATTTTACTGCAGAATCTGCATTAGTAGAATTCCTGCAGAATCTGCATTAGTAGAATTAGAGCACAATTCTAACCATGTCTACTCAAAAGTTAGTGTCCCATAGCGTTCAATGGATTTTACTCCCAAGAAAGTATCCTTAGAATTACAGCATTACTGTAGTAGAACTACAGCACAATCCTAATCATTTCTATTCAGAAGTAAGCCTCATTGTATTTAATGGGACTTACTCAGTGGTGGGCTCCAGCAGGTTCGCACCTACTCTATAGAACTGGTTGTTAATGAGAGACAGGACATATAAAGTTTAAAAATAGCCATTTAAAAGTGGCTGCCAGATGGGCAGGGAACCGGTTGTTAATTTCTTTGAAGCCCATCACTGGACTTACTCCCAGGAAGGTGACTTTAGGATTGCAGCATTAATTGCAGTCAGCAGTGACCTAATCTGGGGAGCTATTAACAACTGCACTTACCTCATCAGCAGGCATTGCCAAAATTTGGCTAAACAAAGCCCATAATTCCCTGGATTCCCTTTTAAAAACTGGTGTTTCACTGGCCATTTTCCAATTGCCTGTTAACATGTTTCTTCCCCACCCTTTAATCAGCAGAGCAACAGTTTCATATATTAATTACTTGAGAATATTTAGGTGTGTAGAGTAACCACACCTGGTTATTTGTTTATTTTGAAATTGCTAATAAATCCTCACATGTGCATCTCTTGCCACTTTTTCTAGGACAATATTAGTAATGAAGCAGATCTATGATCTCCCATAGGGATTTTTTTTAAAAGGAGGATAATAGCAGTCAGAAGGGGTACTGTACCCATCTCTATTTTCTCCCATAGTGCAAAACAACAGCTTTGAGGGGGAATAACAGGGTGCAATCCTAACCTAGGCTGGCACAACTCTTCCCGTTCCAGTGCTGATGGAGGGTGGCAAGCGCATTTCCGTGCACTGGCCTAGCCCACCACCAGGAGTGGCACAGAAGTGTCTTACAGCACTTTTGTGACACCCTATGGCCAGGAATTGGACTTGTGCCAGGTCTTAGGCTGGCCTAACAGGAGTTAGGATTGCAGATATAGGAGAATAATTCTTTAGACACACAGACAACACTAAAATTATATAACACTAGTGGAATTAACCTATTGTTGCAGGAATAAAATTTATAGTATGTTTTTAGGCCCTGGGCATGAGTGGGCACCAGCAGACACAGCTCCAAGTGGCAGGCATTTGGTGGCGGGCAGAGTGGAGATGGGGTACCAAAAGGTGTAAGGGGGCAGAAGCAAAACAGGAATCCCTACTGGGCACCCTTCCTAGACACTAGGCACCATCAGGCAGTGGGCACCAGAGGGCAGCAGGCACCAGCAGACACTAATTAGTTCTTAGAGGGTCCTTGCATCACAGAAGGAATACCCTCCCCAAAATACACACTTCTCGTTCTGACGGTTTTGGCTGGGTGGTGAGTGAGTGAGTGAGTGAGTGAGTCAGATATTATATACAGTGGTGCCTTGTAAGACAAACATAATTCGTTCCAGAAGTATGTTTGTCTTACAAAGCATTCGTTATACAAAATGGATTTTCCCATAGGGGATAATGGAAACTCAGACAATTGGTTCCACAACCCAAAAATATTCATATAAAATCTTTAAATCTAGGTCCTAAGAGGCACGCACCAGCCACCAGGAACACAGGCGTTACAGTTAATAAAATATTGACTGTATGTAAAAATAATGACAAAACACTGTAATCGAATTCAAAATACTGTAATATAATACAGAATACAATAATTGTAATATTAATAAAAACACTGCAATGTTCGATAAAACAAAAAAAAAACCTTTATGGCCAAGGATGATTAATTTGCACTAAAAGAGTCACTGGTTTCTTTTTGACCACCTTTAACAAGGAACCTTCTAATGCAGGGGTGTCCAACACGTGGCCCGGGGGCCACATGCGGCCTAGGAAGAGGGTGGACGTGGCCCTCCTGCAAAGCTGGCCACCACCATTGGAAAAACCAGCTTTGTGGCAGCAGCCATTTTCAAATTTCGTGTGCTTCTATGCGCACTGCCCTGGGTGGCTGCCATAGAGCTGGTCTGCGCTACCTGGCTCCTTCCCCTACCTGCCTCCTGGCACTCTGAGCGCTTCAGGCCCCTGCAGACCTTGCAGTGCTCGCCCACGCGCATGCTCCAAAAGCAGCCTCAGCCTCTATCCCAGCTGCTGCCTGCTGCCCTTGAGACCTACTCAGAAGTAAGCCCCACTAAAGTCAATGAGGCTTACTCCCAAGTTGCAGTCTGAGAGCCCAATCCTATGCATGGCTACTCAGCAGAAAACCCCATGATAATCGATGAGACTTACTGCAAAGTTTAGCTTGGAGAGGATCGCTGCCCATCCTATGCATCATGCCTACTCAGAAGTAAGCCCCATTAAAATAAATGAGATGTACTCCAAGGTTTAAAAATGTAGGACAAAATATAGGACATCCTACATTTTATCCTACTTTTTTTTTTTTTAAAAAAAAAAAATGATGTTAGTGTTTATGTGCAGCCCAAACCAACCCCATCTTCTTCCAATGCGGCCCAGGGAAGCTAAAAGGTTGGACACCCCTGTTCTAATGGCACTTGCTTTTGTCTCCGTTTGAGGATTTCATGGAAATGTGGCATTGCATTTTCATTAAACAGACTCATTGCTTGCAGTGCTAACAGCCTTATTTGGATAGTGCTTTTCTACAGAATTTTGCACAATTTCCCAATGTTTACAAATGTCCTTAATCTCATTTGATGAGAGGGATTCCTTCTCCTTCTCCCCCTCTGCAGATGAGATCTCCTCCACAACCTCTTTCTATTGCTCATTATGCAGATCCATCAATTCGTTTGTTTTACAACAAATTTTTGTTGTAAAACTGTTTGTCTTACAAGGCACTGTTTGTTTTACAAGGAAGAATTTCTTAGATTTATAAGACAAATTTGTAAGACAAAATTTGTAAATTATTTGTCGTACAAAGTACCACTGTATATTATAAAGATTATATAAGTATATATTAAATAAACCTATTATTTTATTATAATTAAATAAATCTATTTAATTGGGCTGTTTATCATGTTCACTCTAGCTATTTGTATGTTTTTAAATAATTTGTGTGTTTTCAAGTATCATTTGTGGGTTTTCAAGTATCATGAAGAGATTTGACACACAAACACCTTTGATTCTCCACCTCCTTTTAACTAAAACCCTTATGCTTTTTAGTTTGTTTTTTAAAATCTTCCTTTTAAAAAAAAATTGCAACCAGATTCAACTTTATGTGCAATAGTGGTTGACCCAATAATACTATCCTGTAATCACTCTCTCACTCAATCAAATACATCAGTATATCTCCCAGTTTAGTGATACTCAAACTCAGGACTCCTTGGAGGGTCACAAGAAGGTAGGATCCATCATCTTGGAATCAGGCACTGGGCTTTCCTGGGAGAACCTATCATTGAACACACTGGGACTTACTTCTGAGTAGATATGGATGAGCTCTGGCTTACACAGTAATGCCACATTCCAGTAAGTTTGACAGTGGGTTTTGGACAGATTTTTAAGTTTAAATGTGGGTCTTGGGCTCAATGCCCAAGTACCACTGTCCCAATTGACCTAAACTACAAATGCAATTGGAGATGCCAATCAGACCCCAATTAAGACCCCAGTTACAAGAAGACACAATTGCATTCGAGTCGGCAGTGCTATAGCAGCATCCTCTTATGCTCAGAAGTCACATTTGGGTTCATTCCCACATAGATGTGTATAGAACTGCAGCTTCAATAGTCCTTCTTAGGTGGTTCCCAACCTGTGATCTGTGGTCCATGGACCACAGGTGGTCCGCAAGTCCCTGAAAAGTGGCTTCCCATTTAGCAGGACCAGACTGTCCAGTCCAATAAGGGAATTGTCCAACCAAATTAGGGGTGGAAGGGTGCTTGGGGGGCACAAGGGACTGCCTGGCCAGTTCTGGTCTGGGCAGGTCTGGGTCCAGAGAGGCTGGCTGCACCTTGAGCACAGCCAGCAGACAAACCAGGGAGGCAGGTGGGCAGCAACAGCTTCCGTTCTCTGCCCACAGCAAAAAGTCCTTTTCCAGGCTGCAGGTGGCTGAAGAGGAAGTGGAAGAGGCTGGTGCGTGCCTCTTAGGACCTATATTTAAAGATGCCTGCCAGCCAGGCTGCTGAAAGTCTTGCCACGCTGGCCAGGCAGCTCCTGGTGCCCACCCCCAAGCACCCTCCCACCAACCCACACCAGCAGCCTGACCAGGACAGGTAAGCCTACCTTGCCCCTCTGTCTACTAAGAAGTAAGCCCATTAAGCCAATGGGGTTACTCCTGAGTAAAGGGTGACCATATGCTGACACCCAAAAAGGAGGACAGGGTCCTCCCCCCTAAATTTTTTAAATCCGGATTTTCAGTGGAAAATCCAGACTTTTGGGGGACCCTGTCCTACTTTTTGGTGCCAGCAAATAGTCACCCTGTCTGAAATGTCTCTGAAAAAAATAGTGTCAAGCAAATCCTTGAATCTTCTTTCACTTCTTGTTATCACTTTCAGCACCTTGCCAAGCAAGTGCTTTCCCCATGGATGACTGGGTGTCAGCAGCCCTCTGGTTATTCACTGGGAGTGCTTGCGCATCCCCAGAGATCACATGGATCTGTGTGATGAAGAGCTGCACCTCCTGAAATTTTCTCCTCTGCACAATTGTTAAAGGTCCTGGATGACTTCATTGGCCTCCTTTTCCTGATGATCAGGCAGCACCGTCCAAAGCCTTCTTGTAATTTAATCAATTACATGAACCACCCACAGTCTACCTGTGTTTTTAATGTGCAGGGGGTGGAACGGGGTCGCATCTGGTCCAGCAGGTCCAAAAGAACAGCAACCACTTTCATAGAATCATAGAATCATAGAGTTGGAAGGGACCTAGTAGGTCATCTAGTCCAACCCCCTGCCTGCAGCAGGAAATCCCACTAGAGCATCCCCAACAGGTGCTCGTTGAGCCTCTGCTTGAAGATCCCCAGTGAGGGAGAGCCCACCACCTCCCTTGGCAATCTGTTCCGCTGCCGAACCGCCTTCACCGTCAGGAATTTTTTCTGGATATCCAACCGGAATCTCCTCTCTTGCAGTTTGTACCATTGGTTCTAGTTCTGCTTTCAGAAGCAGCTATGAACAAATGAGCCCCTTCCTCCATATGACAGCCCTTCAGGTATCTGAAGTGGGCAATCATGTCTCCTCTCAGCCTCCTCTTCTCCAGGCTGAACATCCCAAGTTCCCCCAGCCTTTCCTCATAGGGCTTCCCTTCCATCCCACTGATCATTCTTGTTGCTCTCCTCTGGACTTGCTCCAGTTTGGCTGCATCTTTCTTAAAGTGAGGAGCCCAGAACTGAACACAGTACTCAAGGTGAGGTCTGACCAATGCTGAATAAAGAGGAACTAGAACTTCTCATGACTTGGAAGCTACAGTCCTCTTAATGCAGCCTAAAATGGTATTTGCCTTCTTTGCAGACACATCACACTGCTGACTCATGTTCAGCTTGTGATCCACGGTGACTCCAAGATCCCGCACACATGTTGTGCTGCCAAGCCAAGTATCCCCCATTTTATACCTGTATTTTTGGTTTTTATTGCCCAACTGCAGAACTTTGCACTTCTCCCTGTTGAAATTCATTCTATTTGTTACAGCCCAGAATTCTAGTTTATCCAGATCCTCCTGGAGTTTTCTCCTGTCTTCTAATGTGTTTGCTACTCCTCCCAGCTTGGTGTCATCCACAAATTTGATCAGGCTCCCCTGTATCCCTTCCTCTAAGTCATTAATGAAAATGTTAAAGAGAACCAGTCCCAAGACAGAGCCTTGGGGTACCCCACTTGAAACCAACCTCCAGGTTGACACAGAACCATTTACTAAAACCCTTTGAGTGTGGCCGTCGAGCCAGTTGCGGATCCACCTAACAATTGCCCCATCTAGCCCATATTTTTCCAACTTCCCAATTAAAATGTCATGTGGGACCTTGTCAAATGCTTTGCTGAAGTCAAGATAAATGACATCCACAGCATTGCCACTGTCCAGTAAGCTCGTAACCCGATCAAAAAAGGAGATCAGATTTGTCTGGCAAGATTTATTCTTGGTAAATCCATGCTGGGTTGTTTTGATCACCGAATACTTGTCTAGATGTGCACAAATTGTGTGTTTTATGATTTGCTCTAATATCTTGCCCGGGACTGAAGTCAAACTGACTGGTCTATAATTTCCAGGGTCTTCTTTTTTCCCCTTCTTAAAGATTGGGACTACATTTGCCCTCTTCCAGTCCAGTGGCACTTCTCCACTCCTCAAGGATTTCTCAAAGATGATCGACAGAGGCTCTGCAAGGACATCTGCCAGTTCCTTAAGAACTCGAGGATGCAGCTCATCTGGTCCAAATGACTTGAATTCATTTAGGCCAGTTAAGTGGTTCCGAACCAGTTCTCTGTCAATCTTAATCTGCTGTTCTGCACCATCCATGTTTTCATTACCGCTTTGGGGATGCAAGCACATCCCCTCATCAGCCAATGATCCCAATGATCCCAGTGCTGCGGAGGCTGCCCCATTTGCATAGACGGATGCAAAGTAGGAGTTGAGCAGCTCCGCCTTCTGCTGGTTTCCAGACACCTGCTGTCCATCTTTGTCCAGGAGCAGCCCCAGCCCCTCATCTCTCCTCCTGTTCCTTGCAAATCTGCTTTTGACCTCAGGTGACCTCTTGATTTAGTGACCATACACTGTAATAAAACAAAAAGAGGACAAAGCCCCTTGAAAATGTAGGACACCCCCAGGAAAAATGTAGGACATGACAAAATAAAAGCTAAAAACATTAATAGATACTGCTTTCATGTGATTAAACACTAGATTGCTTATTATTAAATGTAAATTTATGACATAATTTATGAATTAGAAGAAGACTGACTGCATGCTGCCTGCTTGCAAGGAAAAGAAAGGCAATGAAGGTTTATTTCCAGGACGTAAAGGCTAAAAAAAAGGACTTGTCCTGGAAAAGAGGACAGGTTGAAAAGGAGGATTTTTCAGGACACAAAGCTAAAAAAGAGGACGTGTCCTGGAAAAGGAGGACAATGAAGGTTGTTTTTTCCAGGGAGATAATGTTAAAAAGAGGACGTGTCCTGGGAAAAGGAGGACAGACTCTCCCCTTTCCTTCCTCTCCAGAGAGGGTTCTCCGCCCGCTGCCCCGTCCAGCTCCTCCCCGACCCTCCCTTCCCTTTTCAGCCTCTCTCCTCCTCCTCCCCGCAAACATCCATGGCGAGGCTGGGCTGGTGGGGTGCGGGGCTGCGGCGCTCCCTGGGGGCGCTGTGCGGGGCTCCAGCCCCATCTCCAGCCTGCTGCAGGGGGGCTTCCAGTGCTGCAGAGGCTGCCCCGGCCGCCCACGGGGAGGAGAGGCTGAAGGGCCCGGAGGAGCTGCCGGGGCCAGGACACCTCGGATCCATCTACTGGCTCTTCCTCAGGGGGTACCTGCTACACACTCACCGCCTACAGGTGGGTAGGCAATGGGGGCAGGAAGGGTGACACGTCCTCCTTTTCCAGGACACGTCCTCTTCTTCACCCTTGTCCTGGAAAAATCCTCCTTCTCCTATTTCATCTGTCCTCTTTTCAGCCCTGGGTCCTGAAAATCCTCCTCCTTTTCCACCTGTCCTCCTTTTCCAGGACATGTCCTCTTTTTAGCCTTGTCCTCCTTCTCCTTTCCCATCTGTCCTGTTTTTAGCCTTGTATCCGGAAAAAGTCTTCCTTCTCCTTTTCCACCTGTCCTCCTTTTCCAGGACATGTCCTCTTTTTAGCCTTGTCCTCCTTCTCCTTTCTCATCTGTCCTCTTTTTAGCCTTGTGTCCTGGAAAAGGTCTTCCTTCTCCTCCTTTTCTACCTGTCCTCCTTTTCCAGGACATGTCCTCTTTTTAGCCTTGTGTCCTGGAAAAATCCTCCTTCTCCTTATCCATCTGTCCTCCTTTTAGCCTTCTGAGCATGAATAACTAGTTGGCCAGGGTGGCTCTGTGCATGTTTTTTAGTCCCATGGACACTGGGCACCTGAACCCAGCAACACGCAGGCTGGTTCTCTGCAAGAAAAAACAAGACACATCCCCCCCCCCCCCACTTGCTTTCCTTTGGAAATGTTGCCAGTTTCTCAGCAAATAAAAAGTGTGTTGCAGTCAGACTCTCCTCTGTGCTGCTGCCTATGAATTGTTCTTGGAAATGAGGCCAAAGCAGCGCAGATTGTTGTGAAATGAACGGCTTTGTTAGGTGTGAGGCTGTGTAAGAAACAGCTGACAGGAAGAAAAAATAATCTGTTTGGACCTTGATCGTAATGAACAAGTATTTGAAAAAGACAGTCCTGGGAATTTCATGGGTGGTGGTACAAGTGGGGAAACTATCAACCCAGACAATTGTTCACTATCTTCTGCAACCCCATTCCTGGATCCTTGTAGTGTCTCAAAAGGAATTTGCATTTTTCGTTTTCTCATCGATCATTATATTTAAAAAGTCCATCTAGCAATAGTTATTAAAAAGTACCATATTAAGGCTGCAATCCTGAAGATGCTGTCCTGGGAATAAGGCCCAATGAACACAATGAGGCTAGACATTTGTGCTCTAACAGCATTTCCTGATGGGTTCATCTTCATATATGTTTAGGATGGGAGCATTAATGTGAATTCCATCCTTATTTTTCTTTCAAAAACATAGCTAGTAGGGCCAGGGCTGTCATCCCCCCAGTTTTTTTTTTTCTCCATCTGTGCCCTGGCTGCCATGCTTTTACATCATAAATCACTGGTACATCAACTGGTACAAGTTGATCCATTGTGGATGCTGAGGGTTATTTTCAAGGAAAGGGATCTAATGTTTCCTTCCCCAAGGCCTTCCAGTGGGCAGAAGCAGCAGCAGCTGCAGGGAACACAGGCAGGCATGTAACCCCTGCACCCTGTCCCCAGTCCCACTACTGGATTCAGTTGCTGTATAAGGAATTGTTAATAACTCTGATTGGAAGCAAACCATATGTAGAGAATCACACCCGGTCCTTATAGTTACTGCTGATACGTCATCAGTAAAGCTGTTAAGCTGGAAAACAAAATCAAAATGTCTTAATTATTACTCAGTGATCAATCTTGGCCCCATTTATATCTACATTTGAACAGACACTTTAGAGCAAGGGTGTCCAACATGCGGCCCGGAGACCGCATGTGGCCCAGGACGAGGGTGGATGCAGCCCACCATCAGAAAAACCGGTTTTGTGGCAGCAGCCATTTTCAAATTTCGCATGCTTCTCTGCGCACTGCCCTGGGCGGCCACCACAAAGCTGGTCTGGGCTGCCTGGCTCCTCCCCCTTCCTGCCTCCTGGCACTCAGAGCGCTTCAGGCCCCTGCAGACCTTGCAACGCTCGCCCACCTACCCAGCCTCAGCCCCTATCCCAGCTGCTGCCTGCTGCCCTTGAGACCTACTCAGAAGTAAGCCCTGTTAAAATCAATGCGGCTTACTCCCAAGTTGCAGTCTGAGAGCCCAATGATGCATAGGATGGGCTGTGATCATCTCCAAGCTTAACCTTGGAGATATGCTGCAACCCTAACTATGTCTACTCAGAGGTAAGGCCCGTTGTACCCAGTGGGTCTTACTCCCAGGAAAGTGTGTTCAGGATTGCAGCATATCTCCAAGGTTAAGCTTGGAGAGGATCACAGCCCATCCTATGCATCATGCCTCCTCAGAAGCAAGCCCCACTAAAGTCAATGAGGCTTACTCCCAAGTTGCAGTCTGAGAGCCCAATCCTATGCATGGCTACTCAGCAGAAAACCCCATGTTAATCAATGAGACTTACTCCAAGGTTTAACTTGGAGAGGATTGCTGCCCATTCTGTGCATAATGCCTACTCAGAAGTAAGCCCCATTAAAATCAATGAGACTTACGCCAAGGTTTAAAAATGTAGGACAAAATATAAGACACCCTACATTTTGTCCTACGTTTTTTATAAAAAAAGTTAGTGTTTTTGTGCTGCCCAAACCAACTTGTCTTCTTCCAGTGCGGCCCAGGGAAGCTAAAAGCCCCTGCTTTAGAGCCTAGGCAATGAGAAAGTCTCTTCCTTTACATTGTGCAACATAAATTCTGCATGGCGGATGGTGCGTCTGACTATTCAAAATGGCTCACATGTGCCTTTGGCTATAACTCTTAACATCAACAAACCTGTAATGTAAGTATTATTATTTCCCTGTTGCAACTGGTGATCTGAGATAGAGATAGACTGCCTTGCCTAAAGCCACCAAGGACATTCTTAATAGCGGTTTAGACCTGGCAAGATTTGATTCATAGCTTAGCTGTAACGCTCCACAAGCTCTCATCAAACTTTCTGCACAATTCAGTTTTTATTATTGAAATGAAACAATATTCTAACTGTTCTCACCCAATGAAACAAGCTTCTCACTGGGATCGTGATGGAGGCAAGTCTGAAGACTATAAAACTGGCATGTGCCAAAAGCTTCTGGTGAGTGGGATCAACAAGCCATAAATAGCATAATGTAACATCTATCATAGATGGATAAACTCCTTCCTTTCCTAATCTTTCCAGTCCTGTCCCAAATAAAGGATATTTGTGCATGATCTCAGTCATAAGACCAATGAGCAAATCAGATCAATGCAGTGACAGGTGAGGGTAGAACAAGGAGGGTATGGAGTACGGACAAGCAGATTAGGCTCAGGACTGGACAAGTTTGGCAAATCTGGATCCCCCTCCACGGCTCCATTCAGACCAGTGATCAAACTGGTACAGATCTGAGTTGACCCATAGTGGCTGCTGGGGGTTATTTCTAGGCAAGGTTACTAATGTTCCCTTCCCCAAGGAGGCCTCTAGTGGGCAAAAAAAACCCACACTGGATATAGCTGACATTGCACCAGTGCTGCTGAATTGCCACATAGGGATTTGGTTAGAATTGGGTTACCCAATAACAAACTCCTCAGTACACCCACTCTGCTTGTTGAACAGAAGGGCACAACTAGGCAGCCTCTATGCCTCCATCTGTTCCTTTTCCAGCCTCCTTCTGCCAATTATGTTTGTTGTGCCACACAAGGCTACTTTTTTTCTCTTCCTGCTTCCAAATGTGCTATTTCAGGGATGTGGTTGATAAATGGCAAGCTTATGGTGGGGGTTGTACAAGGTGGAAAAGGGAGCATTGGAAACCAGGTGCAATTCTACCCAATTTAGGCTGGCACAACTCACCTGCTCTAAGTTCCCATGGTGGTACGGGGAGACTAGCGCATGTCTATGCACTGCCTAACCCCTCCGAGAGTGGTGCAGAAGTGCTTTATGGCACTTTTGCGACACCCCAGACCAGCATGGGACTTGTGCTGGGATTTATGTTGGCCTAACCAGGGGTTAGGGTTGCTGCCTCAGTGAACAACTTGTGCCACCTCCTTCCAAGGAAGATTATTGGGTAGACAGTGTTTGGACCAAATTATTCCTTCAGTTAAGTCAATGATTTTCAATTTTTTTTAGCTCACGGCACACTAACAAGGCACTAAAATTGTCAAGGCACACCATCAATTGTTTTTACCATTGACAAGACACACCAGGCTGTTCAAATACCCCAATTTTCCTATTTATTAATGTCAATCCCCAAATTTCCATGGCACACTAGAGGACTTGCCATGGCACACCAGTACACTGGTTGAAAATCAGTGAGTTAAATATTTGGACTAAATTATTCCTACAGTCAATAACTGTGTACAATCACATACAGTTGTACACAGTTCTTGATTCCTTGGAGTTGCCAGATATATTGGCTACCTCCACTAATCTTGTCTGTTCCAGGTCCGTTCCAGGAAGCTTTATGGCCCCATCTGGAAATCCAAGTTTGGCCCTTATGACAACATTAATATTGGCAGCCCTGAAGTCCTAGAAGAGCTGTTGCGGCAGGAGGGGAAGTACCCCATTCGGAGTGACATGGCCCTCTGGAAGGAACACCGGGATAAGCGACAGCTCCCCTATGGTCCATTCACGGAGTAAGTGCAAAGCTGGTTGGCCCCCATACAAGGCTGATGCCGCTACACAGACATACTAAGGCTCTTTTCATATTGGTACAGGCATCCCCCACTTATTGGACAGTTTAGGGACCGGAAAATTGTCCTAAAACAAAACCGTTGAAAAGTGGAGCTCAGTCTTTTTCAGCTTGAAAATGCAAAATGGCCACCAAAAAAGTCATAAATATATCACTTACAAAAGCCTAAATGACTTTTGGGCTTTTGACATTTATTAAATGACATTTATTAGCATTCCGTATAGCCAAAATACATAACAAATTACAGTAAAATGAACAAGGGCATGTGTGGGCAATGAATATATTATATATTTGAATGATGGTTATTTACTGAAGAAAGTTATAAGGAAATGCCAGAAACAGGTTGATCACCATGTCAGAAGCAAATCAACATCAGGGAAGACCATTTGAGCCTTTAGACCAGCAGAGAGGTTGAAAGAGAGGAGCATATGTTGAATGAATTAGTTCTGGGTATAATTGAAGTGTTGGAAGAGTGGTGGAACCATCAGAAAACAAACTGTCAGAATGTGGGGGATGCCTGTATGAGTCTGAGAAAGAGGGAGGAATAAATCAAGACCTTAATCTGAAAGATATACCCATTTTGTTCATAGCCTGTGCCTTATAATAACAAAAGTTAAACATTTATTGGTATATAAATTATGCAAATGTGCAAGTTGCTTATTTACACAGTTTATTCTACTTCTTGAAGGCACAGTTAAGCCAGTTAAAATTAAGCAGATCCCTTAAGGCCCTGTTTCTTAACACCACAGCCATCTCCTGCTCTGAGGTCTTCCTGTCTGCCAAATGACCAGAAGAAACATTGGGGGCTGTGACAGCTTGCACGCTCATTCCAGCGCATAAAATGTGCTGAGCATGTTTCATGGAGAAGGATAGGGCAAGGCAGTATATATACTGGCAGGTGGACAGTATATACTAGCAGGTGGCAAAGCAGTGCTTCCTCTGACTACCTGCCTGGATTCCAAGAGATGTTCTAGGTTTTTCCTTGACCCCTACCCTCTCTCTCATTTTCAGGGATGGGGAGCGGTGGCACCGCCTGCGGCAGGTGTTGAACAAGAGGATGCTGAAGCCTACAGAGGCTGTGCTGTATGCAGATGCCATCAATGAGGTGGTGTCTGACCTGATGGTGCGCCTGGAAGATGAGAGAGCAAAGAGCACTTCAGGGGTGATGATCCAAGATATGGCCAATGTGCTCTACCGATTCGCCCTAGAAGGTATGTGGTCAGTTGTGACGTAAAAGTTGTGAAGCAGTGCAGCAAATCCTTTTCAGTGATAATGTATTTTCGTCAAACGGTACAGATGATCAAAGTATGGTTGGTGACAGCTGAGCCCATCAAAAGACAGGTCGGTGCAGGTTGATCCAGGTGTGGTTGATGATGGCTGAGCCTGTCAGGCAGGTGCAAGTATGAACCAGCAGGTGAATGAGGTATTATGGTTAAGAGAGGTTTCTTCCCAGGTACACAGTTTAGTCCTTATGAAAGATCCTTATGATAGGATCAAGCAGATCAGTATGTGGATCAGTGGCTTGGTAGAAGGCACCACAAAGCAAACAAAGCAAGATTTCTGCTCCCAATCAGTGCTTGTATTATGGGGATAAGATAGTGGATAATGAAATCCACAAGTCCCTGACTCAGTGGTGTAAGCTGGCTCTTGTGCCATTGGGGAGGGCATCACATCCAATTCTTCCAAAAAAGTGGGCAGTCATGCAGGAAGGTTGATTGCCATGGGGGCTGTTGTCTACGCAAAGGAGCACAGTACTGGCTGTTGTCCACCCAGGAGCACAGTACCTCCCCCATCTATGCTACTGCCCTTACATGCCCTAATATTGGCCACATTGTGATCGCCCTGTAATCTTGTTAAAAAAGGAGTTATGTGGCCTGATTGGGGCTTCTCTGTCCTTTCTGCAGTTCAAACATTGCAGCCTCTGTGAGCCATGCCTCCCCTACCCTGGGCACATAGAAGGGAAACAGCAACCAAGTGCTGCTGCATCTATGTATTTTCAAATTTCACCTCTGGTTTTGCATCCTGTCTGATAAACTCTTGTACTTGCCTCTAGTGGGTAGACTGGGACTGAAGCAGGGTGGGATATGATCCTAACCCTTCTTCCAGCCATTCTCCCTAACCCTTTTAAGACCAGATCCTAACTCTTCTCTCAGCCAGCAATTTTGCTGGTCTAGATCGCCCCATATGCTGATGCCCATGGGGATGATGCAGTGCACATCAGTGAGCATGCCTCTTCCATATTGTTAGTATTGGGCTGCTATTTATTTATTCTTTCTCCCCCTTTCCTTGCATTGTAGAGGAAGTATGCTAGTGTACTTGATCTTTCCACTTCCCCTTAATAAAGTTTGTGAAATAAACTTTATTAGAGTTCGTGAAATAGTTTTAGGCTGCAATCCTAACATCAAATTAGGCTGGCATAAGCCCTCGCATAAGTCCTGTGCTGACCTGGGGCAGCTAGACACTTCTGCTCCTCTGCTCCACTTCAAGAAGGGTTAGGCCAATGCACAGGCATACATCAACCTCCCCACACAATCACAGAAAAATGGGGCAGGTAACATAGGCTGGCCTAAATTTCTTAGGATTGTGCTGTTAGCTGGGTGATGACAACAGGTCCATGGCAACATAGTTATAATTTGAACTCAAGCCTCCACAGCTCAACAGTGTATCCCAACTTAATTTCTGCAGGCTACAGTCCTGCAACGGAACTGGGGGTGGTTTTGCAGGCTGAAATCTTAAAGAAATTGTTAAGGTGTGTTGAAACTGTGACACGCACATGATTTTGTTGCCCAGACACGTTGGGCTGATCAATTAAAAATTGTAACAAAGAAGCACTGCTTGTGCTTCTGAACCACTTTGGTTACAGTCCACGTATTTGCCAAGGTCTGAATCTATAAGGTCCAGCTTACACTCAGCTCCTCATACAAACACCATATTATGATGTGTTGCCTTTTTCTCTTATCTGCAACTTTCTGCTTCTGTGGATACAATTTTATGTGGCCCGGAAGGAACTTTGTTCCAAATGTTACTTCTGTGCTTTCTCCCATCAGGCATCTCCTACATCCTTTTTGAGACTCGCATTGGTTGCCTGGAAAAGCAGATCCCTGCTGAGACTCAGAGCTTTATTGATGCAGTTGGATATATGTTCAAGAATTCAATCTTTGTCACTATTCTGCCTAAGTGGACCCGGGAAGTGCTACCCTATTGGAACCGCTACTTACAAGGCTGGGACACAATCTTTGCTTTTGGTATGAGAATGGTGGGAACCAAGAGAGGGGATACCACTCCATTTGGACAACTGGTTCTGTTTGAGAGTACTGGGCTCTGTCTCTCCTTCTCTTTGAAAGTGGGAGGATTTGTAACCTGAGGTCCCAGTAATGGTTCTCCATTTCTTCCAAGGCGAGTAGTAGATATTAAAACCCAATGACAGGCACAACATTGTATTCCTATATTAACAGATAATGTATCTCATTGCTCTAGGAAAAAAACTCATTGACCTGAAGATGGTGGCATTAGAGAAGCTTATGGACCAGGGTGAGGCTCCCTCAGGCTACCTAACCTACCTATTGACCAGTGGTCACCTTAAACCTGAAGAGTTATATGGCAGCATAGCTGAGCTTCTGCTAGCTGGTGTAGACACGGTAAGATACTTTCTTGGCTTTCCTGATTGAGCATCCCTATTATATCAGGTTACAGGTAGTAAAATTATTGGGTGTACATGGCTAATAGTCACAGTGAAGAGTACATTGCCTTACCAGGTAACCAACATTATGATGCTGTTTATCACAAAGTTATTAGATGCCTTTGACTCACCCATTACATATGCTGGAAACATAACGACACTTTTCTGGATCAGGCCAATATCTATAGACAGCAACCAGTACTGGGTGGGTTGGGAAACATCAGTGTCAGTAGGAATAGAGGGATCACTAGGATTTCTGTCACTTGGTACGAGAGTTCATTGTTCCCCTATCCTTGCTGGGTTTTGTCCTTTTCCACCCTCTGTACCTCCTCCTGCTTCCCATGCTAGCTTACCTGCTCTAGTGGGCAGCCCATGTGATTATGGCACTATGGTAGCATATGCCAAAGGAGCGTGTTTTATGGCTGCCTTACAGTAGCCAGCACTGGTAAAACACTAGTTCTATCGTCAAGTTTGCCAAAAAGGATTGAGCTGTTGGTCTGTATCAGTGATTTTTTATCCACTGTACCATGGCACATTGGTGTGTCACGAATGGTCTTCAAGTGTGCTATGGGAATTTGGAAGGACGTTCATTGATTAGGAAGGCTATTGGGAGATGTGAGTCCTCCCCCCTCACTGGCAGCGCAGCGTGCTTTGCCAATTGTTAAAAAACGGATGGTGTATCTTAACAATTTTACCAATATGCAGTGATATGAAAAGGGTTGAAAATCACTGATCTATACATTAAAGATTAAATTGAAATAGAGATGGTAAAACCAAATGCTTACAAGCCATTTGGTTATACAGAATCTTCAGAATTGTTACAGTAAGACCCTAATCTTTAGAAAATAAACTAAATTAAACAATCCGGGATGTTCCATCCTGTAAGAATAAGATCATTTACAGTGTTAGCCGTTATCAATAGTGGTCAATAGGGCTTGACCACTGCTGGTACTGGCATTCCAACTGCTCTCTAGTATTATAGCCAAATGGTATTCTAGAGGTGTGCAGAACTGTGTACTTCTGGACCACTTCCAGAGAGGCTGGATTTTGGTGGCAGAGCGAAGAGAGCCCACTAACTCCGGATAGCACACCAGGAAAGGTGGAACAAAGCAGAATTGGGAAGGTTAGAGCCATGATGGAGAAGGGAGGGTGTATCAACCAGCACAGGCAACTTGCTCTGGATGCTGTTTCCTACAGCAGCGGCCAACATACCCTCTTCGTTTTAAAAGTTCCTGATACTATTAATGATTTAAAGCTGCAATTCTATATACACTTTCATGAGAGTAATATTGTGTTTCCCACTGTATTGTATTTCCATTGAATACAGTAGAACTTCCTTCTCAGTAAACAGGCATAGGATTGGACAGTAACAGCATAATCCTAACCGTGTCTACTCAAAAGTGAGCCCCATTGGATCTTACCCCCAGGAAAGCGTCTTTAGGATTGCAGCCTAAAAGACATTAATAAAAGTTTATTTAATCCACTTAAAAGCCTTACAAACGCATTTTTAATTATTTGGAAGAAACATATTTGGAAGAAAATAGTGCAAACAGGAACCTGCTCATAGTTTTTGAGAAATATGATAGCTGTTGCTACTTACTGGGGCTGCTAGGTTCTGGATTACTAGTTACTTATCCCAACCAATTTAGGTCAGCACAACTCACCTATATCCTCACTCCGGCGGTGGCATGAAGAGACTGACACATGTCGGTACACTTGCCAAACTTACCCCCTCCCCTAAATAGGAGTGCCTTATAGCACTTTTGCAACACCCGTAGACCATCACTGGACTTATGCTTATGCCAGTGTTTAGGATTACTCTGTAGGTCATTACAGTGAGGACTATTAGTCCTCGGTATCCATATCTCTGTTACCTGATTCCTTGCAGTAACAAGTTCAATTCATTGAGGAAAAATGTGTAAAAATTCCCTATATATACAAAAATTATTAGATGAAAACCTGAAGGCCTTACAGATTTTCAAAATCATTGCCCTGTCCAGTATTGCTGCCCATAACTCACACCAAATATTCCAAAGCAATATTTGGAGGGGTGTTTAAAATCTTCCTGTCTTAATAAGAGACTATCCCATGATTTTTTTTAAATAAATCCCCACTATCAATAGAGTACTAAGGCTAAGCAAGTCACATTTTGGTCCCCACTGCCTTCAGAGAATGATTTTTGATCCTTTTAATCTTGTGGCACACTGACCGGGTGCTAAAATTGTCAGGGTGTACCATCAATTTTTTACCATTAACAAAGCACTCCAGGCTGGTGGTTGAAGGTTCAAATCCCCCAATTTTCCTACTAATATATTTCTCCAAAGTTCCACAGCATACTTGCAGACTGTCTGCGACACACCAGTGTGCCGCAGCACAGTGGTTGAAAATCACTGCCATCAGATAACAAGGACCTCCAAACCATCTGTTGCATCTGTAAATTCAGTCCAGAATCCTGGCCCATGTATTGTATGTTGTCCATAGGTGCCACCTTTGCTGTCTTGCTTTACCTTCTCAGACATCCAATACTCTCTCATGGGCCATGTACCATCTAGCCAAGGACTCAGAGATCCAAGAGGCCTTGTACCAGGAGGTGGTTGGTGTGGTGCTCAAAGATCGGATTCCAGAAGCTAATGACCTCAGCAGGATGCCACTACTTAAGGCAGTAATCAAAGAGACTCTCAGGTAAGAGCCCCATCACTGTCCAAACACCATCCTTAACCCCAAACAGAATGGACACTGCCATGTGGAGCACACTTGTGCCCACCTTTGAGAAACCTGACCCATCCATTTCTGTTTCTGCTTTTGAGTTTCTATTTCCAAGAGTGATTACCCCATTGACGTTTTTCTTAAAGGCTTTACCCCGTGGTCCCCACCAATGCCCGAGTCATTGCGAAGGATGATGTGGTTGTCGGAGGTTACAAATTTCCAAAAGATGTGAGTACAGATGTGTTTCTGATGTACAACTTAGGCATATGTGCCTATCCTAGATTCAGCAGCTTGAAATGGGTGTGAGTTAAACAGGAGTCACTGGATTTGTCACATAGACAGCCCATACTAGGAAGTCTACCAGGCAGAGCAGCATTAAGCAATATGAAGGCTTCTTTGTGATATCTCATTTTGCTTTTTAGCCAAGAGAGACTCCCAAAGCAGCTTTTGTACAAAGATCCGTTAAGGACAAGTGGAGGGGACATTTCTTATGTTCGCTAGCAAATTATGCCTACCAGATTCTAGGCTTTTCCCCTAGAAGGAGCTGCATCTAGAGATGACGAATATGCCAACCCACAGAAGCAGCCTTTCTGTAGAGATAGATCAGGGCCACATGTCAGATCTGAGTAGCTTTGACTAAGTTAAAATAGTGGATGCTGGAATAATAGTGTCCTACAGCAGGACAGCATGAAAACAGAGCTAGCTTTCCTGATGTGGCTGTCACTTAGCACCATGTTCATTTTATCCTGGAGAATCTGTGGTTGAAGTGGAAAGCACTCTGGATCCAAAGTCTCTTCCTAACTCTCTTTCTTTCCCACTGGTCCAGACCCTCTTTGTGTTGGCCCACTATGCGCTGTCCCATGATGAGAATAGCTTTCCAAATCCGGAACACTTCCTACCACATCGCTGGCTGCGTGATCAAAGAGACTCACTCCCCCACCCCTTCAGTTCCATCCCCTTCGGCTATGGGGTGCGTGCCTGTGTGGGGCGTCGTATTGCTGAGCTGGAGATGCATCTGGCACTTGCCAGGGTGAGTTGCTCTGATGTGTTGGCTGAAGCTCTGAGATGGCCTGCTTTGGGTAGGGTTGTCATATGTCCCGAAAACAATTCTGATTTTGGGGAGACTCTCAGGAAAACTGTCCCTCTGAAGATTGTGTTCATATACTGGCTAGTATGACAGAGGGTCCTCCTGTCCCAATTTGGCAACTCTAGCTTTGGTCACCCCATTACTGCCTGAAATTCCAAACTCAGGGCTTGGAAGATCAGGTCAGGCAGAAACCAAATTTCTGCCCACAAAAAATTCAGTAACTGCATTTTGTAACTATGGGAGTAACTATGGGAGCACTTACGTCGACATAAGATAAATTTACTCTGGATTGCTCTATGAATTTCCCATAGGTTTCCACTAGGTGGTGCTGTAACTACATCAATGTAAATGTCTCTTAAGAGCTCACATAGTTACTCTGGATTGTGCAGTTAGTCACATATTTCTTATGACTATTCATATGCTGAAAATTATTTCTTCATACCATGTCAAGCCATGTATGCAACCAAAGATGGAAGGCTGGGGTGAGAATGGGCTTCATGACACTGATCATGCGTTCCATCCTGATTCAGTCCCCTTCTCTCTTGTCTCATTAACAAAACATGGCTGGCTAGAGATTCAGAAAGGGGTCTTAGTAGTATTACCCCCTGCTCTCTGCTCCCAAACCTGTAGATCAAAAGTAGTGAGCTACTGGTCTTGCCTCCCAGGAGAACAAACTAGCGAGGGAAGAACATAGTTGATACACTTTATGGGGATGAGAAGGAAATTATATAGGGAACAGCTCTCCAGTTGTTCACCTGAGAAAAGAGTGTTATGGGTTCCCACGTTTTCCCTATGAAGACTAAAAGAGTTTTACTAATATGGCAGCTATATTATTGCAAGGGAGAGGTATGTCATGGGGGTTTGGGAAAGAAAGGAAAACCAAGATAATCATCACAGTTGTAAATGTGTCTGTTGATTGAATGGTTCTCTTGCATGGAGAGAGTCAAAACAAAGGTGTTTCATCCCATGGAACATACATTCAAGTTCTCTCTGGGGTTTTTTTTTCCAGATCATTCAGAAATTCTTAATCAGACCAGATCCAAAATGCACAGAGGTGAAGCCCCTTGCCCGCATTGTGCTTGTGCCTGACCGGCCCATTAACTTGGAGTTCCTTGACAGACGGACAATGCTTTAACAAAAAGGATGTTGGACTGCACTCCAGCTTCATCTGGATAGACCACAAAGATCTAGAGCACAGCCCTTGGGACACAATTGTGCATTAGCTTGACAGCTAATGGATCAGCATTGCTCTACACTTAGTATCACTAACGTATAGGGGTACCTGGAACCCCTGATGTATGTTGCTTCTCATCAGTTTTCTCCCAGCTAAACACTGCAGTTTCTGCTTCAAGCTTAATGGTATAGTGAATACAGATTAACCCGGAGAACTGAACAGTCTTCAGCTTCCACTTTCCCATTATAGGGTTCTTTCCTACTCAAGAATGAAATTTTTAGCAACTCAATTGCTGGTGAAATCTTCTTTCCTTTATAACAGAGATTTTTTTACCTTTTTCAATTCATGGCACTGGTGCATTGACAAGGCACTAAAATGGTCAAGGCTCACCATCAGACCCTCCTCTAAACTCCTGGGATACACCTGTGGACCACTCACAGTACACCAGTGTGCTTTATTGAGAAAGTTTGCATGTTTGATCTTGGATTGCCACTTTGCCCAGAATAACCTCAAGTAGATGACTGTCAAAGATTAATCTAAGAGCATTTTGGGGCTGCCCCAGGGCTTTCTTGCAGCTGCACCTTACCCTGGTACTAGGTTTTTCCCCACCACTTTTCAATCGTGATGAATTACAAGGAACCACTTGATGACATAATTGAGCTGCACTTCAAAAACTGTCGATCTTTGGACACATCCAACTTGGCCACATTTAATGACATGGCTGTGGTAAATTTCTCGTGGATGTTATACATTCAGCAATGAAAATATAGATTTTGTGAATTTTCATGTGAAAATTTGAATGTGAAAATCCTTACCAAAAAAATATTTTTGCATTAAATGTTATATATACACCAAAGGTGTTCCAGACAGGTGAACAAGGTGTACCTCAACTGCAGTTTTTGCACAATAGTCCCAAGACCCCCAATCCTAGCATAATTGTGTGATATTGTTCTTATAACTAGAGACAAGTTCAAGTAACTCTCTTGTAAAAAGCAACTTGGCTTCAGATCTGTCCCATTAGAAAAGAGGGAGAACTGAATAATCTCCAAAGAATTTTTATCAATAAAATATAACATTAAAAAGACTGCACAATTCATTTCAGAGAGAGAGAGAGAAAGTGTGTGTGAGTGAGTTATGTTACACTGGAGATGGAGGACGAAGAGAATAATTGATTTAATTCTTGCATCTGGTACAGAGAAGCAGACAATCCAATCCTATATAACTCTCTTGTGTGCTGATGTAGCTGGGCTGACAAGGTGTGTGTTGTATGTGTATGTGGCCTGCACCCCCTCTCCACCAGCAACATCACTGATCATTCTATGGGAAGTAGCAGGGCATGTGAAACTGCAGGATATGAGATAAAACTT
Organism: Cryptoblepharus egeriae; assembly: GCA_030015325.1. Lineage (NCBI taxonomy): Eukaryota > Metazoa > Chordata > Lepidosauria > Squamata > Scincidae > Cryptoblepharus > Cryptoblepharus egeriae. Next base: position 59,111,792 of record JAREYC010000001.1, on the reverse strand, counting down.
TAGCACTTGCTCAGGTCAATCTCTTGTTCAAGTCACGTACTTAAAATTTGGTAGCCATATTGGAGGTACATAGCTTCAAATGTACTTTTTGTTTAATCTGTTAGAGAAAATGGAAAAAGGAGTCTTGTGGCACTTTAAGGACTAACTGCTTATGGTGTAAGCCTTCACATGGACTATAGCCATTAGATGCACTGATATGCCCCATGTAGCCAAGTAAATCCACTGGGAGTGATAAATCCTTAGAAACAGAGGAGCCAAAAAGGCCATGAAATGTGAGAAGTACAGTCTGTGACACGCTTGTCTTGCATGTGTTTGAACATTACTTAGAAATATCACAAGACAGTTCCTGTCACATTCCCCCCATCTTACGGACCAGCTGACAGTGCGCTCCAGTCTATAGAAGCATATACCAAAACTATGGCTGCAATCCTAAAGGCACTTTCCTGGGAGTATGACCCACTGAATACCACGGGGCTTACTTTTGAGTAGACATAGTTAGGATTGTGCTCTAAGGGCACAATCCTAACCATATCTACTCAGAAGCAAGTCCCATTGTGTTTAGTGGGTCTTACTCCCAGGTAAGTATGTTTGATTGCAGCCTGAATCTGTTAAATGAACCACAAAATAGGCACTTCTGTTACTGTTTCATGGCTGTCCTGGACTGTGCCCTGTTCCTTGAAGACAGGTTCTGGAATTGAGGCATGGCATAAACTAAGATACGGAGAAAGGATTCCCAGGCTCAGATTGCTGCAAGGCCTGTCTCATTTTTCTGTTGCCTTTCCTAGCACAACACTCCATGTTGGTCACTGCCAATTTGGCACAGGGACTACAGTCATCACTACTGTCCTCCATTAGATTTACTCTGCTCCTGCTGCTGAAAGGGTGGCCTAAAAGTTTATGTGCATGGGGCATACAGGTTTGGCCAATGCGGCAATCTCTCTTGGAGGCACAGAGCGCAATTCTAACCAGTTTAGGCCAGAACATGTCTGTGCATTGACCTAGCCCCTCAGGAGTGGTGCAGAAGTGCCTTTTGCAAGGACTTCTGCCAACTTAACTGGTTTAGGATTGCAGCCACACACCATACGGTGTGATTAATAAGTATCAGAACTTGTGCCATAGTAAAGGAGCTAAAATATGCAGAGTGAAGCCAGTTGGCACAGATTGACCTTGACCCAACTGTGCATGCACACCAAGTTTTAACGTCCTAGCTCACTTCCTCTCTTTACAGCAGTGCTTGGCAGGAACGTGTGTAGCGTGTGGTTGTCACATTGACCATGACAGAGAAAGCTGAGCAGAGAATCTGAATCAAATTTTGCCAAAAGCTTGGCAATACCTGAGCAGAGACCTATGCAGAGTTGCAGAAAGTGTACGGAGAGGAGTGTATGAGCCATACCTGAGTACATGAGTGGTTCAGACATTTCCAAGATAGCGACAAAACATCGATAGTGACGAATGTTCTGGGAGACCCGCAACCAGCAGAACTGAGAAAAACATCACAGATGTGCATGCAGCTGTGAGGGGAAATTGTCACATTACCATCTGTGAGTAATCGGAGGATGTGCAGATTAGTTACAGTTCAGTTCAGTCCATTTTCACTGAAGAATTAGGTATGAGATGTGTGTCTGCCAAGTTTGTGCCAAAACTGCTTTCCGCTGACCAAAAAGAAACTCGGGTTTCAGTTGCGCAAGATCTCTTTGATTGTGTCGAGAAATGAAAACAAAACGGTCATAACAGGTGATGAATCGTGGGTCTATGGCTATGACCCCGAAACCAAAGCTCAGTCTTCGCAGTGGAAGACACCCAATCTCTCAGACACCAAAGAAAGCATGACTGAGTCGAAGCAATGTGAAGACACAGTTGACTTTTTTTTTACTACAAGGGGATTGTTCATCATGAGAATGCTCCAGGTGGTCAGACAGTAAACGAGGAGACATGTTGCGGCATTTACGGGATGCTATTCATTGGAATAGGCCAGAATTGCATGCATCCGATGAGTGGCAATTGCACCATGACAATGCACCTGCCCATTCAGTGCAGCTTGTGCAGCAGTTTTTGGCCAAGCAAAACATCCCCCAGGTCCGACAGCTACTATATTCCCCAGATCTCACCCCTTGCAACTTTTTCCTCTTTCCAAAAATCAAATCAAACTTGAAAGGACAAAGATTTCAGGACGTCGAGGAAATCCAAGTGAGTGCAATGAGGTAGCTGCTAATTATCCCAGAAAATGAGTTCCAAGAATGCTTCCATCAATGGAAACGGCTGGATTAAGTGTGTGGCTTCCAAAGGGGACTGCTTTGAAGGAGATTAAATGCCAGATTGTTACATGTTGTACTTTTCTTTTTATAGCACCAGTCCTGATACTTATTGATCACACCTGTGAGCCTGCATGGGATTACACAGCATTTTTATCCCACTTTCACTGATTCATATAATAATAATCCTGTGAGGCTGGTCGTTAGGATCCCCATTTTATGGATGAGGCTTGGACATCACCTTGCCCATAATTGCTCAAGCTAAATCTCTATAAATCAACCTAGTTATTTCATCATAACAATGCTCAAATATAGGGGGCTAGCTTTGCAAATGTTAGTGCTATTATTGGGGGGCAGTGTGACCATATACCATAACAAAAAAAGAGAACAAGTTACCCCAAAATGTAGGACACCCAAGAAAAATCCCTACTCTCAAATATAGGGGCCCAGCTTTACAAATGTTAGTGTTATTATTAGGGGGTGGATGGGACATTGTGATCATACACCAAAATGAAAAAGAGGACAAGGTCCTCCCAAATATAGGACACCAGAGAAAAATGTAGGCCAAGAAAAAAAGCTCAAAACACTCATATATATTGTTTTCATATGCGTAATTCAAACACTATTATTACTTATTAAATTTTAAACTATTATATGTATTACATATAATTTATTAATTAAAAGAAGGACACCTGCTGCCTGCTTCAGGAAGGCACTGAAGTTCTTCCAGGTTAAAAAAGAGGACATGTCCTGGAAAAAGAGGACATATAATCACCAAGCTCAGGCTGGAAGAAGAGTGTGCAGGCCAGGCAATATTATATCTCCCTTGGTGTTCACCTAAACTAGCTTGAGAAGCAATGGAAGACAGGCATCGTTTCTAAGAGGAGGATGTGACAAGGTGACCATATGTCCCCTTTTCCCAGAATTTGTCCTGGATTTTAGTCTTGTGTCCTGCAAAAAAAACTTCAATGTCCTCTTTGCTCACAGAGTTAATCAGAATTGAAGGCAATTAGGTATCTGATCTGTCCATCACCTTTAGTGACCCACTCAAACATCAGGGCACAACCAAGCAGTGGGTCCTGACCCACAATTTTGGAAACTGCTAGGAATCCCAATGGAGCAAGATGCTTGGGATTATTCCTTCTGAGTTAGAGGACTGGGACCCTTTACATGCATGGCTGGTGAAAGAGCATTCTGGTTTAGCTCCTTCCTTGCAGAGAGCAAACTTTTCCTACAAAAGGAAAAGGCTAAGACTGACTGCACACAACTAGGCAGCCCACCTAGAGAACAGCTTAGTTTCAGAGGAGTGGGAGGAGCTTTGTCAAAAATGCCCCACCCCTTACCTAATATAGGCTGGGCTGGTGGACACTCTTTCTTTGGGGTAGATGGAATTTACTAGGTGAGTGGAATTTGGGAAAAAGGCTTTGGATGCTTTCATGGACCATCAGGGTGACCATAAGTCTTCTGTTTTCAGGACATGTCCTTTTTTTTAGCCTTGTGTCCTGGAAAAAAAAAATCTTCATTGAACTCCTTTTCCTTGTGAGCAGGCAACATGTAGCCTTCTTGTCATACTTAAATTAGATGTAATAGTTTTAAACTTAATAATAAGTAATATTGTGCTTAAATTAACCACATGAAAGCTCTCTCTGTGTGTGTGTACACACACATACACACGAAAAATATGGAACATGACAAAATTATATATATATAATTTTTGGAGATTTTATATATATATATATATAGATTATGGATTATATATAATATCTATGAGTAATAAATATATCTATGAGTGCTTTTAGCTTTTGTTTGGTCATGTCCTATATTTTTCATGGGTGCCCTACATTTTGGGGTGTTTGTCTTCTTTTGCAGTTATGACATCTGGTCATTCAGTTTGTGGGGGATGTGTTTTAATAGGGTTCAGTCTAGCTCCAAATCTATTTTTCATGTGTTTATATACTAGTTCATGTTTATATACTTAGGCTGCAATCCTATATACATTTTCCTGAGAGTAAGTACCACAGAAAACAATGAGTCTTATGAGACTTCTGAGTAGACATGGATTGCACTCATAGTGACTTATGTATATAGTTTATGTACTAGAGGCTTAAGAGACTAGATGGTCTCTTGCCTCCTTTCCTTCTGTTCCCCCTAATTCTTCCTTAGTGATTTTTATCTGCCAAAGATGATTTCTCCAAAAACTATTCAGAACCCCTCTGCTTAGGTGTTTCTCCTGGTACAGTCTTCCCAACACAGCTTTCTAAGCTGTTGATTTCAGAAGTGTAAGAGCCCTGGTATAGTTAGGCTGCAATCCTATCAACACTTTCCTAGGAGAAAGTCCGGTTGACTATAACGGGACTTCTGGGTGGACATGTTTCGGTTTGGGCTCTCAGTTATTCATGAAAGATCCTCTGTGCACAGGGTTCCTGGATGCACACCTTTTCCTTGGAGTGTTCCCCTTTTTAGCCTTGTGTTCATTGTCCTTTTCCTTTTATGCAGGCAGCAGGTAGCCTTTTTGGAATTAATAAATTATATGTAATAGTGTTTAAACTAACCATATGAGTTACCATATATATATATGAGTGTTTTTATATATGACCATATAAACCATATATATGAGTGTTTTTATACATGAGTGTTTTTAGCTTTTATTTTGTCATGTCCTACATTTTTCTTTGGTGTCCTACATTTTGGGGGCCTTGTCCTCTTTTCTGGTTATGACATCTAGTCTGTGCTTGTTCAGAAGCAGTCTTCCCTCATTGTTTCACCAGGCTGAGCTGAAATAGTGTCTCAGGTGCATTTTAGTTATGTTCTTTTAGTTCATTCCTTATCTGTTTCTCAACTATTGCATCTTATCAGGATGAATCATCTGCACACCTGGCTTTTGCCTCACGTAGACCAATTCTTGCAGTTCATAGAACTCAACAGGAACATTGAACAAGGTGAGCTGAACAAGTTGCAGGTGGCTGTTTAGGGTTTGGGTCCACCCTATTCCAATTTCTAAAGATCTCCTGCCAGCCAGTTTTGATGTTGAGACTTCCTGTAGACAAGCCTCTTTTAGAGGTTCAGTCCATATTACTAATTGGTACTTCTGGTCACATAAATGGCTTCCGACAGTCTATATGTAACTGGGATTTCCATTTCTTGAGTTCTAAGATCAGCCCACAACGTCCTAGTGGTTGAGATGGTATGCAAATGTTGCACCACTTCCTGGTAATGTCCAAGATACTTGTCTAGAGCAGTAATTTTTAAATTAGGAGTTGGAATCTCATGCTGAAATGCTCAAGAATCACTAGTCTAGAAAGTAGGAGAAAGACAAATGGAAGGGTGATGAGTTAGATCAACAAGACACGCTAGTCCACCTTCCTCTTCTGCAGCATTTCCCTCCACTTTCACACCCTAAGTCAAATGGTGGAGCAGCAATGGTGGTGTAGATTGGCCACTGCCCTTAGTGAGCTTGTTAGGTGCCATTGGAGAGCCTGTTTTCCAACACCAAAGAAATCCCAACACCAAAGAAATGTTTATTTCCTTCCACCTACAGAATACCTTCAAATTGCCAGATGTCTAGAGCAAATGTGCCAATGGGGCTTCCAAATGAAACGTGATTTGCAGGGAGTGAGGGATCAGCTACGCCAGTCAGAGTCTGAGCGTTCAGTGCTTGAGGTGAAGGTGAAACATGCCCGCACCCAGGTGGAGGTGGAGATGAAGAAAAGGCATTGTGTGGAAGCTGAGCTTGAAAAGCAGGTTCTTGGGGAACTGGGGGAAATGGTTATGTCAGGTGGCTGAGCTGCATGGGTTTGGTGATGGGTTCAGGGAAACACCTTTTCTCCTAATAATTTTGGACTAGTCCTTGATCCAACACAGACATAATGTGTTGGGAAGTAAAGAGACCTTGCTGCTCACTTGCAAGAGATGTTCATGTATGGCTTCCTTAGAAAGCTAGGGGTTGACTCAGTAGGACTCTGGATAATCCAAACTTGGACTGGAACAGACAGGCCAGCACAAGTCTGGGGCTACTATTGCACTATCACAGTATCACTATCACTATCACATTGCGTAAGGGGTAGCTATGTCTTAACACGAGTAGCACTGCAGCAGCCCCAATGAACTGCATCACTGATTTTGGTGGCTCAACTCCTAATAGTCCAAAGCAACCTTTGGCTGCTTTATGTCACATAACTGCTGGGTCCCAGCCCTGCCTTCCACTCTCACGAACATCTTCTAACACCCAAAATGCCTCCTCCATGTCCTCCCCCTTTGTCTTTCCCCTCCCACCACTCTAAGCCTTGCTATCAATTTTGTTTGGTGGTGCTGTTTTGGAGATGCTGCATTATGTGTTGATAAGAGGCTTTCTGTTGTCCGCTTTCCCCTTCACAACACCCCCAGGAGCGCAAGATGCAGCTTATCTATGAGTACTTGAGGGTCAAGCCACATGATACTTCACTCAACCAAAACCAGCATTTGGCCCTGCTAGCTTTCATGGAGCGTTGTTCCAACCGCAGCAACATACAGTCTGGGAAGCGGTAAGTGCCCAAATAAGTCAGAGCTAATTAAGAAAATGGGACATCTTTATAATTTGAAACTGTGGACAACTGTGGGGCAATTTCTTTATAATTTGACACAAAACTCAGCCTATAACTTCAATTTCATCAACCTTCCATACCACCAATTGTACCTGGGCTCCTAGATGCAACCCTCGCTTCTATCACAGCCTCAAGTATAACCACTTGGTCTACCAAAGCCTAGCTTATTCCTTTTTTTACTGGCAATTTATGTGCAGGAATGCATTTTATTTTTGATGAAATTTCGTATTTATATAAATGTTCAAACAGGGTGACCATATGTCATCTTTCTCTGCACCACTCCTGGAAGGCTTAAGCCAGTGCACAGACTGGCACAGAGAGGCTGGCCTCCCCACATCACCTTGGGAATGGGGAGATAGGTGAGTTACACTGGCCTAAATTGGTTATGTTCATGCCCTATATGCAATAAATGATATGCAATAGTTTAAAAATTTAATAATCTATGTATATAAAAATCTAAGGGTCATTGGCTATTCAACATCCAACCAAAACCGCCACATCTAGAAGTGTGCAATTTGGTGAGGGTATTCCTTTTGTGATGTTGGGTATTCCTTTTGTGATGTTGGCACCCACTAAGGACCAATTTTTAGAAATTCAAACCCTAAGGTTTGAAAAAGGGTGCAATGTGTTTTTATCCGTATACTTACCATTGAAGACTGACTAAATCACTGAACTAGAATCATGAAATTTGGAGAGCATATTCTTTCCATTATGTAAGTCCCCACTAAGAACATATTTGGTGCCCGGTGGTGCCTGATGGTGTCCAGTAACCAGTGGTGCTCATAGAGATGCCTGTTTTCTGGTAGTGCCTGGTGCCTGGCAGGGGTGCCAGGTGGTTCATGGTGCCCAGTAGGGAAGCCTGGTGCCTGTTAGTTCCCAGTGCCCAATCCCTAGCAAGGATGCTTGGTGCCCAGTGCCTGGCTGGGGTGTATCATGCCTGGTGGAACCCAGTACTCATCAGGGATGCCCAGTGCCAGTCTCAATTATATATGCCTGAAGAATCCAGGTAGGGATGGAGAGAAATCCCATTGTGAAAGCAGGCTGCTTGGGAAATGGGGTGGTGCAAGTGGCTAAGACACTGTGCTTGTTAACAAGCAGGCCAAGGTTCGTGAGCCGGGTCGGCCCCACAAGACAGGGTGAGCTCCTGTCCTTAGCCCAGCTCTGCAACGCCAGCTGGATCCAATCGTATTGGCTCTGACTTTCCATTGGACTAATTCAGTGGCGTGGAGCGGGGGGATTTGCTGCTTGGGTAACAACCTATCCTCCATAACAATCTCACCCAGGCTTTCGTTCTTCGCATGCAGCATATGCAGCGCCGAGCACGATACCATAGTCTTCCAAGACTGACGGAGGCCTGCTTGGGAAGTGGGGACATAGGTGGAGGGCAGCCACCTGGGGATCTTTGTGCAAGAGCCCCAAATCAAGGCTGTGCAGATTTGCAAATGGTGCAGCGATCGGGAATGTTTGCAAGGTCTGGTTCTTAATGCAATTTTACTTTCTATCTGAAACAAAGTCCCAGGCTGCAACTTTTAGAACAACACTCATGTAAAGCAATTGGTCTCCTTTTGAATATGCAAAGACTGCAGAGGTTTGTAAACATTTGCAAAGGTCTGGTTTTGAATACAATCCTACTTTTCCCTTATAAACTTATGAACGCTGACTTGACAAATATTTAAATTTTACTCTCGCAACAACAGGTAAGTCAGCAATTGATTGATTGATTGATTGATTGATTGATTGATTGATTGATCGATTGATCGATCGATCGATTTCCCATGGTTCTTCCTTAAGGAAGGAAACCCAAGGTGGCTAGTAATGTTTAAAACATTAAAATACAATTAAAAACTGGGATAGAAGCAATAAAACCAAATAGTAAAATACAATTCAAATACAATTAAAAGTAAAAGCTAGTAAGTAATATAGTATTTAAATTAGCCACATGAGAGCTATACTGACTATATGTGTGTGTTTAGCTTTTATTTTGTCATGTCCTACATTTTTCTTGGGTATCCTACATTTTGGGGGATTCTTCTTTTGCAGTTATGACATCTGGCCACCCTGTGTTCAAATCACTTTGCATACATCATTCTACTGAACCTTACAACAATTCTGTAAGATTTTAATCTAGTATTACGAGGATATGAGTGAGTGACCTCTTGGTGGACATGATGTAAGCAACAGTCAATGATGGCTTTGCAGTGCAAGTTCTCAAAGACATTTAATTGTGACATTTTACTTTTTTTCCACAATCAATTACTTAATGTACAGGAAAATTAACATGTTTCAAGCAACCCTTAATAAAGTTATCCAAAAGTTCACGTCTTTGAAATCTTAAGTTTTAGGTACACATCTTTGGTGATTCCATAGTGGTGTTATTACCACATTTTGGGGAATTGATAAACCCAAATGGTTGAATGAAGTTATCAAATAATGACTCTTAAGATTTGTTTCCCTTATCAAGCCCACAATGCATTGATCTACTGATATTTATCCCTGGTAGGTTGTGTGTAGTGGAAGAACCTGGAGCCTCCATATTATCTGATATCAGTTTTGACCACTCTGATGATGAAGTAAGTGTATTTTCTTTCTCCTAGGCATAGTTATAATCCAGATTTTTTGTTATAATCTGAATTCCCTACCTTTGGAATGCCCTCCACAACCCACTCGCATCCCTTTTGTGGATCTAGTGCATAGAGGCTGGTATATGTTCTTGTACATACTTACCCTGCTCACAAGGTGGTGTGGACATGCTCTGTGGCACATTTGCAACACTCCTGGACCACACAAGGGACTTTCACAAACAGAAGAGAAGATCTGGATTGTGCTGTAAATATTCTTAATGTATATTAATAAAAGGCAAATTCCATCCATCGGTCCTATAGCCCTCTAGCTCCGCCCACACCTGCATAGACATATTATTCCGTTTTGGAATCAGGATGATCCTGGGATTGCTCCCCACATGCAACCCAACCCCACACACCACATACACACACACAGGACAATTTCACACACACAACTCCACACTTCACATGACAACCTAACCCACTCTTTCACACACACACACACACACACACACACACACACACACACACTGTAGCCCAACCCCCATATACAACACAACTCAACACACAAACACAACACAACCCCACACATGTCCTACACCCCTCTAGTTCTGCACCCACACTTCCTCTGCATAGACATATCTTTTTGGAATCGGGATGATCCTGGGATCGACCACACACACACACAATCGAAACCCAGACTCCACACATACACAACCCCACACTCCACACACATACACACAACACAACTCCGCACACACAACCTACGCCACACTTTCACACACACAATGTAGACTGATCCCCACATACAACCCAACTCCACACTTCATACACACAACACAGCTTCACCCACACAATCCTACACTCCACACACACAACTCCACACACACACACACACACACACACACACACTCGTGCTAACCCACTCTTTCACACACACACAATGTAGCCCAAACCCCAACACAACTGATCCCCACAATCTACACACAAACACACACACAACACAATTCCACACACTCACTAACCCACTCTTACACACAAACATAGACCAATCCCCACACACAACTCAAACCCAGACTCCACACATACACAACCCCTTGATCCACACACACACCACAACTCCACACGTGCACAAACTAACCCACTTTTCACACACACATACAACATAGCCCAACCCCCACACACAACCCAACTCCACACTCTGCACACACACAACCCCACTCACAACTCCACACAGACAAATTCTAACCCACTCTTTCACACACAATGTAGCCCAACCCCCCACACACAAGTGATCTCCACACTCAACACACACACAAACATAACTCCACACACACAACACCACACTCTACACACAACTTAACTCCACACACACTAACCCACACGCACAACGTAGGCCAACGCCCACACACAACACAACCCCACACTCCATACATGTGCTAACCCACTTTTTCACACATAGATATAGAGAGTAGCCCAATGTCCCCCACAACCCTATACTACACACACACACACACACACAAAAATCCACTCTTTCACACACACATACAATATAGCTCAACCCTCACACACAATTGAGCCCCACACTCCGCACACACACACACACACTAGAACTCCACACTCACCTGGCTGGCCGGGCTGGTAGTCTTGTTTTGGGGTTTCTCCCAGACAAGACCCACTTCATTGAGAATTTATGACCTCCTAGAATTTAATGGAGGTTTCTTCAAGGAAAACTCCTGTAACTAATCTCCAGCGGCAGAGGCTGCTGGAATTTCAAAATGCTTGATGAGTGTGAAACTTACAAGCAAGCATGTGTTGGTTTGACTGAAAATGATGAACATTGGATCAGACTCTTGAAGCCACTGCAACTAGATCACCTAAGTATATTTGTTATTGTTGGAAAGGAAACCACAGACTCAGAGGCTTGGTCTGGAGAGATCTCTGAGAGTCTGTTTCTCTTAGGCTTCTTTTATTGTCTTTTTTACTGTGTATGTAATTGGTTAACAATTCAGGCTGGAAAGTTTGGTGATTACATTATCTACTGTTTCCTTCAGGCCTTGTGGTTACTTTGGTATATGTACCTGTTGTTGAAGGGCAACCTGTTGTCTTCTTGCCTCAAGGAGGGGGGGAGTTTTCCCCCACCTGAGTGTTACTACAGGTTACAATTCAATTATGGTAGCATAGCTAGTGGGGGGGGCTTGTTTACAGTTCCAGTTATCGTGATTGCAACATGTGATTTTCCAATCCCAACTGTCTTGGGAGAAGTATCAGGGCTCTTTGAGTGAAGATATCCTCCACTAAATGCAGCTTGCTCATCCAGGATCAGACATGACAATGAATCAAGAGGTTGCCAATTTGGCAAGGACAGGATAACATGTTATACGTTGCCTTTTCTGCGGCTTCTGTGTCTGATTCTTTGCTTCTCTTAGGAGCAAACTACCCTTGGGGTCAAAAGCATTATTAGTTCTGATGGATGTCACTTTTTATCATTGAATAGCAGCCAGATTGATACTACCAGAGGTGGGCTTTATCTTAGACCAACAACTATAGTTCTGATAAACAGCGAGCCCAATTTGGTTGTATTAACTACAGGACAAACCTGTCCATATCAGGATTTATAGATCATGTGTATCCCACAAAACTGGGATAGGACTCCCTGTCAAACTGGCAATGTTAATGCAATCCCCCAAAACAGGGTCAGTCCCAGTATTCCAGGACATATGGCAACCCAAGCCCAATGATACTCATTGAGCCTTTCTTGCCACTGAGCTTACTTGATTGTTAAGTAGCTCATGGCCTGCATCTATGTCAATCATGACCCATTTCTCACACTTCTTTTTTCCCTCCCACCCAAGGATCTGCATGTGATAAAATACTACAAAGGCAGAGACAGAAGGGTAAGTGAGAATAATGCTGGTAACCAGTGGTGGGCTCCAGCAGGTTCGCACCTACTCTATAGAACCGGTTGTTAAAGGATAGCAATATAAAGTTTAAAAATATCCATTTAAAAGTGGCTGCCAGATGGGCAGAGAACCGGTTGTTAATTTATTTGAAGCCCATCACTGCTGGTAACGCTTGTTTCAGCAATGCATTACCATTTCACCCCCAAATATGCATGACGACTGCAGAAATTTATGTAAGTGGCTGGACAAGAAAAATGGGACTCTGACATGCTTGTAATGACAAGGCTATATTAGTCTGCCTTCAAACCTAGAAAAACATTTCAAGGAGAATCCTGGCCCAGGGCCAGGACAGCAAGATGCTGCCTTCCATCCTTGACCAGTGATGTCCAAGGACTTTCAGAGGCCTTCAGAATGCATAAGATTGGGTGATCCCCATCTGTGTTCCTCAGGGCGAAACAGCTGGTGAGCCACTGTTCCCCCACCCCTCCAGTGATGCTACCCTGGAACACTTGCACCTGTGGATGGACAACCACACTTGCCAGTACCTTGCTGAAACATCTGTATTATGGCTGCCCATCCGTGAGGCAGTCACCTTAGGGAGCAAACTGGCAGGGCGCGTCCATCTCTATCCCCTGATTTCCTCCTTTGCTCCTTCTCCCATTCTCTGGATTGGAAAAGAAGGGGATGGAATAGGAGAAGGAGAGAATGGTGGTCTAGATGTCTCTGGTGAGCTCCTGTGCTTAGTAACTCTCCCTTTCGGAGTTAGGTAGAAACAGGGATTTTTTTGAGGGCGTACTCACAAGTACTGAGTACCAGCACTTCTGTAGTGAATACCAGCACCTCTGTGGCCCACCTAGTAGCAATGTCTATGATTACATATAACATCTTCATGGTAAGTACCCCCATCTTTATTTCTAGAAAAAAACAATGGGTAGAACCCAATTCATGCTATACTCACACTTGTTCCTCTTTCCAGCGTTCTTCTCTGGCTCCCTTAATCCAGCCAGTAGTATTAGCTAAGCGTTCACGGTCGTCTGTGGCTGCTGCTCCCAATGTGAGTATGTCCTCCCTGAACACTTCAAGAAGCTTCTTTTAGGAATTGTTGCTCACTTGCCTTGGTTTCTTCTATGGCAGCAAGCACATTTATAAGCCCTAAGCCTAACCCTAACCAACTTTCCAGCACGGGCTTAATTGTGTCTTTGGAGCCATGTGCTGCATTCTGCAGGTGGGGAGGGGGGAGGAAGTCACAGTGGTCTCCTTGAGGTAAATTTGTTCCCTTATTTGGAGCTACATTGCCCTTGATGCTGGAAAGTTGATTAGGATTGTGCACTTAAACATTTAGGATTTGTTGAAACTTAGAAGGCTCTGTAGAACCTAGGAGAGATTTAATTTCTTTATTCATTTATATAATTTCTATCCTGCCTATCTACCCCATTAAGGGCACACATGGTGGCTTCCAAGTAAAACAATATTAAAACATTAGTATATATTACAAAAACAACACAATATATTTGGATCACAATTAAAGTACATTCATAGAAACAGCCCCGTTGAATAAGAGCCACTGTCACTTAAAGGTCAGTCAGTTACTTTTAAAAAGATCTGTGTTAATGACAAACCTGAGATGATACTGATTGCAAAGAATTATGGCTGCAATCCTAACCACACTTTCCTAGGAGTAAGTATTATTGAACATAATGGGACTTACTACTGAATAGACATAATTAAGATTGCGCTCTCTATTCTTTTCGTTTTAACGGGACTGAGGACCCAATCCTACTAAATTTTCCATTGCTGTTGCAGTTGTGCCAATGGCATGTATGGTGGAGGAGCTATTCTTGAGATTTTCTTAATGTATGGAAATGGGTGTTCCCTTATTATATAGGGCTGCATTGTGACTATGCAGGAAGTGCCTTCTGCCACTTTTGTGACACCTTCAGGTCAGCACAGGACTTATGCTGGGACTTACGCCGGCCTAAATGGAGGATAGGATTGCAGTCTTAGATCTTTCATCTGCAGAGAAGTATCATCAAAGGCGTCCCTCTCACCCCTCTTTCCCCTTCCTATATAGGCAAATGAGATGTTGGCAGTAACCCTGAGGTCTGTGGCTGTTGCTGAGAAAAGGAGTTCTACCCACACCTTACCACCCACTGCTGCGCTGCCTTGCCGCCGGTCTCAGCACAATTGTTCCACCTCCACATTAAAAGGTACTCCTTGCATTTCAGTTTGACCAATGTAGGGAGGAATTGACTTATGTTGGTACTAAAGCATTGCTGTAAGCATTATGATTCCCCCACACAAAGGCTTTCTTAGACTGGGTTCCTAGAGTGTCAACAGGAGATCTGGTGACAGTACTGAGGGGTCAGCTGAATATGGATGTTCTGCAACTTGAATGTAAAGACAAATGTTTTCCAGACTGTAGTTGGGGAGAACTTGCAGTGGCTCACTGGTGTGTCATTCATGTCTCATTTCATTACAAAAAGAAAAAATGGGGCCATAAGATAGATAGTATGTGCCAGAAACATCATGCAGTTTCTGAGTCTGGATGAGCAGAGTAATCTTGATTGTTCAAAAGTGATTTAGGCTGCAATCCTAAGCTCCAGATAGGCCAGCCTAAGCCCTGGCATAAGTCCTGTTCTGACCTTAGGGTGTCACCAAGGTTTCGTAAGACTCTTCCGCACCACTCCTGAGGGAGGGTTAGGCCAATGCACAGATATGCGCTTGCCTCATCACCAAGTTAACTGGAAGACCAACGAGTTGTGTCAACCTTGGTTAGGACTGCACCTTTAATATGCTAAGGTAGAAGTAGATTGACTTTTATGAGGTGGATGAAGATTTTTGGCTTGAGTTTTTCTTTTGGGCATCCATAGAAGTGGGGCTTTGGGCCAATACAGGGGTCTCCAAATGTTATCAGCCAGAGGGCCACATCAAACATCTGGCATGGAGACAAGAGCCAGGAAAATAAATAAATTTTAAAGAAATGCATTAGAGATGGGACATTAATGAATGAATGGGCTTTAAGTGCCAAGATTCCTCCGAGCACCCATACATACCACAGATATAAACCACACTTTCAGACTCCCATTTACCCACCCCACAAAGTCCTTAACATATAGCAGGCCTCCGTCAGTCTTGAAAGACTATGGTATCGTACTTGGCGCTGCATATGCTGCATGCGAAGCTCAAAAGCCTGGGTTGGATTGTTATGGAGGATAGGCTGTTACCCAAGCAGCAAATCCCCCCTCTCCACGGCACTGAATTAGTCCAACGGAAAGGCAGAGCAAATATGATTGGATCCAGCTGCATCGCAGAGCTGGGCTAAGGACAGGAGCTCACCCTGTCTTGTGGGGCTGACCTGGGTCTCGAACCCTGGCCTGCTGGTTAACAGGCACAGCATCTTAACCACATGTACAGGAATAAATAACTCAGAATCAAAAACATTACAGGAAACAGCTGGAGCATGTTCTGAAGGCTGTGGAGACCTCCATGATCTTCCAAAAGCCTAAGGACTTCAGGTTGACCAAAGGCTTGCAGGAGACCAGATGCTTTTTGTAGGCCAGATAAAGGCTCACCACAGGCTGCATCTGGCTCTGGGGCCAAGGTTTGGAGACTCCTTGGCCAATGCAACGAATTGATATACTCTTGATTGTTCAGTTCATTCTCTACACCTCTGGAGGCTTGGCTGTTCCTGTATTCTCAAGATCAGTACAATGGGAAGTATTTGAGCAAACCCTTTGTCTTATCCTTGCACAAGGAGAAACCATGCTGAGCTTTTCCACTCTGGGGTCCTGCACCTGCAGGGTGTCTTTTTCTCAAGCAAAGGCTGAAGATTAGTACTAATGCATGTGGCCAAAGGCTAACTGCTCCCCAGGCTAACTGTGGTCCTTCTCTTCACAGACTTCTCTTCACAGGCTACAGGTAGGGACACTAATAAGACACTGGATGCATCTGTCAGCGAAACTGATAGTGATACTGTTGGTGTTGATACAGAGCTGAAGACTGCCCAGGACTTTCTTCCACCTCCTCCACCCCAGGAAGCATTGCAACACCAGCACCACTTTACCTCCAAAACAGTAAGACATGATAGGGCAGGACTCCCTGGAGCAATTCTTTAGCAGATGTGACATTGCTGCATTGGAGAACCACAGTTTCCATTGTGGAAGGGCAATTCTTGGCTAACTGCCTGCAGGGCAAAAGGGGGGGAATGTACCCTTCTGTAATTTTGCTGCATAGCCAGTAGTCCCTTAGGGCATTACTCCAGGCAAGCTAAACTGGGCTACATGTTATATTTAGGTATCCTAGAAATGGTACCGTTGCTCTTTTTGCTTATTTTCCTTTCTATCTCTCTCACTCCACCACCCAAGGTAATCCGTCTGGAGTTCTGTGCGGTTTGCAAATCACGCCTGGGCTTTGGAAGGGTTGCACTCAAATGTCGTCCCTGCCATCTTCTTATACACCTTGAGTGCAAAGACCGCTGCCCATCTCTTTGTGTGCCAGGTGCTCCACCCAAACTAAGAGAAGTGAGTGTGGGGGGTTGTACCTACAGTGGAAGCCAATGGGATCAGGTCTTCTGAGAGCAGAAGTGACCCTTTGTGTACCCCGAATGTGCCAACAGTGTACCAGGCACATTCTGTGATGCCTTCTCTTCCATAGGGCACGCTGGCTGACTTTGCACCATCCACACCACCTTTGGTCCCCCATCTTGTGGTTCAGTGCGTGAATGAAGTGGAAAAGCGTGGCTTGCAGGAGGTGAGTGAAAGTTGTAAAAGAATTAAGATCTGGGCCTTTGATTCTCATTCCACAGTGTTAACTTCCTTCCTGGATCTTATTAAATTGTTCTTTTTAAATCTATTCTTCAGAACTTAAGATATATTGCTTTTTGTTCGCACAGACTTGGATTTCTGCATTGCATCCTCTATAACACCTGCAGAGATTCTTTAATTCTTTTTTTCTATTTGCCATTTATGTTCATGGTTTGGATTAAAGGTGTTTGGGAAAGGAAAAAGAAAACCCAGTATGATGTTGGGATGATGTAGTGGTTTGGGAGTTGGGCTTAGATCTGAAGATATGTTCAAATTCCAATTCGGCCTTGAAGCTGCTAGGTAACTTTGGGCCAGTCACTATCTCTCATCCTAAACAATGTTGTGGGGACAAAAGAAAGGAAGGAACAATGTTTACCACCCTGAGTTTCTTGAAATTAGGACAGTATAAAAATATGAAAAGCTAGAGAAATGTACCCACATTGTGGGAGTAAAATTCCTCCATACGCCATCCCCCCACTGCACATCAACCCCCATGCGCATCATCCCCCCATGCACATCATCCCCCCATGCACATCATCCCCAATGCGCATCAACCCCCGTAAGCATCAACCATACATGTGCATTAATCCCCATTTGCATTAACCACCCATGCACATTAACCCGCATGCACATCAACACCCCATTTGCAACAACCTCCCATGTTCATCCACCCCATGCACATCAGCCCCCAACCGCATCTGCCCCATGCACATCTGCCCCCCATGTGCATCAAACCCCAATGCATATCATCCCCCCGTGCAAAACTTCTCCCATATTCATCCACCACATGCTCAACAACCCCCATTCTCAACAACACTCCATGAGCACAACCCTCATGCACAACATCCCCCATTTTCATCCATCCCATGTGCATCAACCCCCATGTGCATCAGTTCCCTGTGCCCATTAACCCCATCCGCATCACCTCCCCATGCCATCACCTCCCCATGCACAACACCCCCCCATGTGCAGTGCCCTCCCCAGTGCAGTCCCTCCTCCAAACAACATCCCTCCTAGTGCATCAGGCACTTAGCACCAAATTGGTTGGATGTTGGTCAGTCTTCTGTGTTAAGTGTAGGAAAAATAACACGTTGCACCCCTTTCCAGCCCCTTAAGGGTTAAATTTCTCCACATCAGTTCTTGGTGGATGTTGATGTAACAGAAGAAACACCCTTCCCAAATTTCACGCTTCTAGGTCCAGGGGTTGGGGCAGAGCATCCCTCAGTCATTGATTTGTGAATGAAAAGCATAGGGAGCACATTGCGCCCCATTTCATCACCTTCCAGCTAGAATTTCTGAAAACCGTTTCTTAGTGTTTCCCTCCATCACGGAAGGAACACCCACTCCAAATTTCAGTGAGTCAGTGAGTGAGTGAGTAACTTTTCATCCTTATATATATAAAGTGGTGCTTCACGTATCAAGTTTAATTCATTCCAGAAGCATGCTTGTTTTGTGACGCGCTCTTTATGTGAAGTGGATTTTCCCACAGGAAATAATGGAAAATCAGACTTTTGGTTCTACAACCCAAAAAATATTTCATATACAAATATTAACTGGATGTAAAAATAATAACAAATAATATAATAACAAATAAATAACAAATACAAATATTAACTGGATGTAAAAATAATATACAAATATTAACTGGATGTAAAAATAATAACAAAACACTGGAACTGAATTCAAAACTTTCATTCAATTTGCATGATCCTATGAAGTTTTACTTAGGCTGCAATCCTAAAGTCACTTTCCTGGGAGTTAGCTCCATTTTACACAATGGCGCTTACTTCTGGGTAGACATGGTTAGGAGGCTGTAATCAAAGACACTTTCCTGGGAGGCTTACCTGGGCTGCTGCTAGAGGTTCAAGGTGACAAGTGGGGGCATTTGGGGGCAGTTAGGGGCAGCTGCCTCTGATGCCCCCAGGCAACTGCCCTCAAGTTGGGAGCAGTTGGAATCAGCAGTGCTGGCCGGCAGCACTTTTAAACAACCTCCATGTGGAGCGTCAGGGCTGCATAGTGCACGTGCCCCTTGGGGGCCAGAGGAGTTTGTTACGTGAAGCAGATTTGTTATGTGACACAGGATTCCTTGGAAATTTAGACTTGTTATGTGGAACATACTTTATGCGAGGTGCTTGTTATGAGAGGTACCACTGTAGATAAATATTCAGATTTTTTTCATACATGTTCATTTCTCCGCAGCTTTGATTGTTCAGAGAGTATTTCCAACTTATCTTCCTTCCCTTACTGCTTAGTCATATGGTTCCTTCAGATGCTGCATTCTCATGTGAGGTGGGGGCACCATGCCATATTTTGGAAGGGCTGTGGGTGCACCAACAATACATTTAGAACCATGTTTAATGGCACATTTAGAGCCAGAGTTTGGCAAGTCTCCCTCCTATTCCCAACCACAGACATAGAGGATGAGAATCAAATTCTTTGATTTCAAGGATCGAGGTCCTTGATTTGCCTCAGGAATGCAAAGGATGAGGCTGATGTAGAGTTCAACCCTTACCCCTGTATCTTCTCCTACTGAAAATCACTTCCTCTGAGCTGCTGTTTACCCCTAAAGTGGGTGTCTGTGGCAAATAGTCATCTAAGGCAGGGGTGTCCAAACCCAAGCCCAGGGGCTGGATGTGGTCCTCAGCAAGCCTCAATGGGGCTGTCAGCAAGACCGCTCCATCCACCCCACGGGCAAGCCTTGTAATGTCTCTGATACACTCTTATATGTAAACTAGCAAAAAGCAGGAGTAAAATTTCCCCATGTGCCATCCCCCCCGGCACAATATCCCCCTGTCTTGGGCAGCCCCTGCTATGAACCTAAGTGACTCCATCTTGAAAGTATTACCCTGTAGTGAAGCAAGCTGGGAGGTGCCCATCTGTCTCTGAGACTAGCTGAAGGTGTGAAGAGACCTATAGGAAGGAGGCAAGATCAAAAGTGCCTGCCGGATCTCTCAGGATGGCCAGTAAAGCTTATTGCCTTCAGTTGCAAATTGAGGCTAGCTGGGTTGCATCACCTCACAGACAAAGAAAACTGTAGAACCACCAGGTTCAGGAAGGCCACAAGACTGGGCCCAATTGTGTGGATGCATCAGAGACCCTTGCATCCTGATTGGATCCCAAAATTCAAATTGGCATTCAGTATCTCCAACTATTATAAAAATACCTGAGGGTCAAGCTCAGTGATGGGCTTCAAAGAAATTAAGAACCGGTTCTCTGTCCATCTGGCAGCCACTTTTAAATGGCTATTTTTAAACTTTATATGTACTATCTCTTGTTAAGAACCGGTTCTATGGAGTAGGTGCGAACCTGCTGGTGCCCACCACTGGTCAAGCTGAGGGAAGTTCTTTTGTGTGAAGCTGAAGGAGTCATGCGCTCCAGGCAAACAAAAATTTAGCCTGTGGGACTCCCCGCATTAGGATGGAGCTTTGGACTATATTCTTTTGCTGGACTATATTCTTTTGACATCCATGCTAAGGGAGGAAACAATGTATTAGAGTAGGAGCAAACTTTATTGTTTTAAACTCTGAGTTTTAATGTGCTTGTGCTTTATCTTACTGGTGTGATGATTTGGCTTTACAATAAATTTTACTTCTATCCTACAAAATTGTGGTTGTGTCACTACTTAAGGTAATCCAAACAACAGACCCTCTAGGGGAGCAAGTGTTGAAGTTGACCAGGTGGACTCAGGAAGTAGTCTAAAGTCAACTTTAACTTGCGTCTCCATGCCTCTGAGTGAGTGCAGAGTGCTAAGTGATAGATTCTGGCACTTAAAGGGGCTTTTTCTGGACCTCTGACTTAATAAGATGAGTAGAGAGACAACCCGGATCTGAATTGAAATCCAGTCAGACCAGTGCACCCCCCATGCACATCAACCCCCCATGCACATCAACCCCCCATGCACATCAACCCCCCATGCGCATCAACCCCCATGCGCATCAACCCCCATGCGCAACTCTCCCGCATGCGCAACTCTCCCCCGTGAGCAACATACCCCCATGCGCATCAAGCCACCATGCGCATCAAACCACCATGCGCATCAACCCCCCATGCACATCTTTCCATGTGCAGCATCCTCCCCAGCACACCTCTTCCTCCGAACGAGGTCCCCCACTCCCCCGTGCACCAGGCACCGAGTACCAAATTGGATGGATGTTGGTCAGTCTTCCATGTTAAGTATAGGACAAAAATACGTTGACCCCTTTTCAGCCCCTGAAGGGTTAATTTCTCCACAGGGGTTCTTGGTGGGTGTTCAGGTGACAGAAGGAACTCCCAGAATTCCATGCTTCAGGCCCAGCATTTGGGGCGGGATGTTGATGAGTCAGCAATTCTCAATGCAAAGCATAGGGAGGAAAACGCGTTGCGCCCCTTTTCAGCCCTTTCCGGTTGGAATTTCCGAAAACCGGTTTTTTGTGCACCCCTCCGTCATGGAAGGAACACCCACACCCAAATTTCACGCTTCTAGGCCCACCGGTTTCGGCAGGGTGGTGATGAGTCAGTCAGTGTGTCAGTCAGTCAGTGAGTGACTTTTCTCTTTTATATATATAGATTTATTCAAATTTGAAATGTAAATCATTTTTTCGGCCCCCAACACAGTGTCAGAGAGATGATCTGACCCTCCTGCCAAAAAGTTTGGACACCCCTGATTTAAGGCAAAGAAAAAGATGTAGGCGAGAAGAGTTAAAACCATCCCTTCACACACCAAGATCCAAATCTTGAGCAACTGCCCTGCAGTATTATTGCTTTGTGTGTTTTTAAGTTGCCTGATCTGAACACATCTCAGTTATGTGTCCTATGTAACAGGTACTGGTAGTTCAGCCCAAAGATTTTTCTTCTATTCAGTGGATTCTCACAGTGGACTATTACATTTCCCCATTCATCAATATCCTTACAATAGGCTGAATGAGAGTGACTGGTCCAAGATTTCCCAGTGAGCCTTACAGCTGAGTAGGTAGAGATCCTCTGGTGGCGCAAGTGGTTAAGACACTGTGCCTGCTAACCAGCAGGCCAGGGATTGAGACCCGGGTCCCCACAAGACGAGGATTTCCTGCTACAGGCAGGGGATTGGACTAGATGATCCACTGGGTCCCTTCCAACTCTATGATTCTCTGGTATTTGAATGGAAGTCTTCCCAGATTTCATCTGACATGCTCATGGCTATGCCACAGTAATCCTGGAATACTCTCTTCCCAATAGTAAGCAGTGTGGCTTGTTATGTGTGTCATTGGATGCTTGTGGAGCAATAAGATCCACTTTAATGATGTATCTGCTCTGTGAGTGACAAACATTGTGGTCACTGAACGTAGTTTAAGTTAATCTGTAGAAGAGTTGAATAGCCCTTCTTCATAGCAGAGAAGTTGTGCTTTGTGTCTGCTTGATCCTATGACCAATCTTGGTAATGATGCTGTGCCAGGTGAAGAGTGTTCATTGAGAACTTTTTTCTTTCCTTCTGTCCATGCCACTCACCCACCCACAGACCGGGCTATATCGAGTGCCAGGCGCCGAGCGACTTGTACAAGAATGGAAACAAAAACTGCTTCATTCCCAAGGAGCTGCTCCCTCTCTTGAACATGTGGCTGATGTGAATGTGATCTGTGGCATTCTCAAGGACTTTCTGAGAAAACTGAAGGAACCACTGGTCACCTTCTATCTTCACTCTGCTTTCTTGAATGCTGCAGGTAAGTTAGGGAAAGTCAGTAGATGAAAAAATGTGTGCTCCCTACTAATGATCCTTCCCCTAACTTTCATGGCACACCTGCAAATCATTGATAGCACAGTATGCCATGGCACACTGGTTGAAAATCACTGCTGTAATACATTAAAGGTTTTGCCACAATGTGTTGGTTTTGAAGGTGTTTTGAGGCATTTAATCTGTTGTGTTTAAATGCTACTTTATGCTTTAAAACTTGATTTTTTTAAGGGGAGGGGGAAGTGTCTCTTAGATGGGAGTTGGGGGTTAAGTGGCTGAATACTAGCTTCTAGGGTAGCCTAGAAGGGAGAGGCTTGAGAAACTCATCTTAGGCTGCAATCCTAAAGACACTTTCCTGAGAGTAAGACCCACTGAATACAATGGGGCTTCCTTTTGAATAGACATGGTTAGGATTGTGCTCATACTTTCCTCTCAACCAGAAATTCCCGATGAATCAGCCCGCCACACTGCCCTCTGCCATGTTGTTATGAAGCTGCCTCCAGCCAATAGGGATACACTGGCTTTTCTCCTGCTTCACCTGCACAGGTGAGAAGTCTACTGCTTGTGGGTTTGTCAGTGGCAGTGGTGGGAATATAATGCAAGACAAGATGGGCCTTTGCCTGATCCAGCAGGGCTTTTCTTATAAGCATAAACTTGTAGGAAAAACATGGAATCTTCCCAAGTGGGTATCTCTGCTGTGCTAAAGAGCATAATTGCAAGTTTCGGATACTTATCTGGCAATCAATCAATATTTTTGCACTGTTAGTAGTTCTGAACAGATTTGCATATTAACTTGTAGTCGAGCACTATTGGGCACTGCTCCACATTTAGAGACAGAAGCTTGGCTTATTTACTACTCTTAGATTACGGTACTTTGTTTTTCAAAGGTGTATAATTTTCCACCACTTTTAGATCATGGATCAGCCTTTGCATCCTTGGAGGTGAGAAAATTTTCTCTCCTAATGGGAGGTTCTAGCTAGACTGAAGATCCTTTCTTAGGAGGATTTTGCTGTTGCATCTTATGGTGGGCCAGCTCTTTGGACTTGGGCCTTGTGCTATGTGTGTACCACATAATCTGACCAAGTGCAACAGATTTCAGATTAGACGTTTGCAGCTGTGGCACTCGCCCTTTGACACCATGTATCCATCTCTCCATCCTTTAGGGTCATGGAGAGCCCCAAGTGTCAAATGGACAGACATAATCTTTCACGTATCTTTGGACCAACACTAATTGGGCATGGTACTCCCAACCCCACTCCTCTTGTCATCCTGAAAGACACATCCCGTCAGTATCAGGTAACATATAACATGCATGTTGGGCTCTTTCCTTCCTCCCCTCCATTGGAAAAGCTGAGAAATAGTACACATAGTACACAATGGGTACATCAGGAAAAAAATTCAAATGATTGGATGATCTGGTTGCACAAATAGCCCTCAAGGTCATGAGGGATAAAGGAGACTCTCTGACCTGTAGTACAAAGAGAATGTATTTTCCAAATTCTCCATTGTGCCCTTTCTTTCTTATTTAAATCAAAACTCTTCTCTCTGTGAAGTAATGAGCTTCTGAATGAAGCTGTGTATATTCTGTACTTTACAAACCATCTGTAGTGTTTAAAAGCTTCTGTGCAAAAACTTGATTTCTGCCTCTCTGAAATATAAGATGGACTGCAAAGTGATGTGAGTGAATGGAGAGAGTCAAGGAGCTGTGCAGGCCACAGAGGTTCTGATCACTAGAACTTGTATTTGGCTCTCTCTTCAGTGTTGAGATTTTACCCAGCATTTTGCACACAGGTCCAACATTGTTATATACAGATTTTTTATATGATATAATTCAACATGAATGGCCATTGCAAATCAGTTTTAAAAACTGCTTTTCTACTCTTGTAGAGAGACAGTCATGCAAGCAATCATTCCATTTTTCAGTCCCAGAATCAAACCCCTGCAGATATTGAGGCACTATCTTAGGTGCAATGGAGGAGCAAGAAACTTGGAAGTTGGTCTTTAAACCAATTTTTCCATTATTTTCTTTATACACTGATTTTTTTTATCCATGAGATGTTCTTGAATGGAACCCTAGTGGATAATGAGGAACACTTGTACTTCTGAAGTCTGCTTTTTCACCAAAAAACTGGCAACTTTAAATGGGGAAATATGTTGAGAGTCTCAGGGTGATGAATTCTGGCTAACAAAGTTCTGTCTATGCCAGGACCTGGCAGGAAACAGAATGAAAGGACTGGCTTTCTTAATCTGTAGTCTCATTAGAGCCGCAGAGAGGAAAAAGACCTGTTTGTTGTGCTGACCCTGGATTTTACTGGACATGTCCTTATTGTTGCTCTTGTGTCAGGTTGTACCTTCCAGCGAAGAACTTGAAGTTTTCAGTTGATATCTTGGCTTGTGAGAGCATCAGCCTGTTTAAAATTTGGTGAACTTCATTCCCATAAAGAATTTTTTTAAGATTAAACTGACCTTTTGCAAATCATGATGGATGCAAATGCACATGCAGCAAAAGCAAGAGCTAGCTAATGAACCTTCGTGTTTGAAAGTTGAAAGATCCTCCTTGTCGGAATCAGTCTGACACTCTGTGTTCCTACAGGTTGTTGCCAATTTCTTAGCACTGCCTTGTGAATTTTGGAAACGCTTTGTGAAGGAGGAGCAAGAGAACTTGGCGCCATCAACACAACAGCCCAATGTGGTGAACAAGCAAGGTGAGTCAGGAAAGTAGTGGAAGAGGAAAGGGAGGAAGAGAGTCCCCAACCCTCCAGGACTGCTTAAGTGCTCAAAAGGGATGAGGGATCTGGACCAAATTATTCCCTAATCCTCTGACCTCTTCCACAGGGCAACTCTTCCATTCTCTTGCTAACCCTGAAATCAACACCATCCAGACAAGGCAAGAAAGGGGCTGTTTCCCTAGTAGCTTGTGTGACTGCTTTGGCACCACCATCCCACCCTTGTGAGTGAGAGGAGGGACTGGAGCTAAACTGAGATGTATGTTTTGGGTGTATTGACATCACCAGTGGTGGGCTCCAGCAGGTTCGCACCTACTCCATAGAACCGGTTCTTAACAAGAGATAGGACATACAAAGTTTAAAAATAGCCATTTAAAAGTGGCTGCCAGATGGGCAGAGAACCAGTTCTTAAATTTTTTGAAGCCCATCACTGGACATCACCCCATCAGGGTGTGAAATTAGTTTAATTGGGAAGAATTAGAGTATTAAACTTCTCTGTGCAGATGCATGTTCATTTCTGAAGTGAGGTTCAATTGTATCTTCTGCTTTGTATTCTGGTCTGTGTCTTTAGAGACCTCGTGTCCATTAGAGGCATCATCATCAAATAGAGTGGTGCCTAGGTATATAGAGGAAATGTCAGTTCCCTAGTCTAACACCTGCTTTTTATCTGCTGCCAGGAAGGCCTCTAACAGAAAGAAGAAGAGCAAATTCTTTCCACCTCCAAAATAAGGATGATAACTCACCCATTCACCTGTTATGCTTTCTAAAGAAGGATGTGCTCATCATCTGCCAACTTCTTGGCCCCTGCCAGTGTACCTCTTTTTTGCCACCCAAGCTCTCATAGATCATGGCAAGAAACTATGCCGTCTTTCTTAGTGGTTGTTGGTGCTCTGGTCTGCATAAGGACACCTTGCAAATCATCTTTCCTCCATGACTAGGTGATTCAAAATAAGGGTGTCCTTTTTCACTTCAATGCCTGACTTTGAGAGGAATTAGGAAATCCAGGTGTATCTTCTTTCTCTTTTGTGGGATGTTGTCATGTGCATATATACATGGTCTGGAAATTAGGTTGAAGGACAAAAAGCATGTCTCCATTATCCCACATGGAGGGGTACACTATAGTAGTCCCGTCGATGACTTGGATACTGGCTGGAAAGTAAGAAGACATTCCTTGGACCGCTTGGCTTGTAGAGTCATCATGGTTGAAGAACTAGAGAAACAATCTAGAGAAGCTTCCACACTCCATCTCAGCATGGATGCTGCAGCCAAGAGCCATTCCTACGTGTCTTCAGAGAAACATCATATTAAGGTTGCTTTTATCAATGAAACTCTTGAATGAAAAGAAAATTGTATGTTTTTCTCTCTGACCTTGGTGCTTACTAAATTATTTTTCCAAAAGGTATCTTCTCTAGTGCAAGTGCTGCTAAAGCAAGAAAAGGTGTCTTAAAATTTGCTAATGTCAACCTCCTGTACTACTGTTTGTTACAACAGCTGGGATATTGCAGTTTGGAGATGTTAATCTATTATATTTGAAACAATGATGTAAATTGAAAGTACCTGTCATTATTTGGGCATATATAGTTCACCTCAGTTTTCCACTCAGCTGCCTTCGCATTTGATCTCATTTCTAGTCTCTTTTCAGCAATGCAGGAAAGTTCAGTATTCCTTCTCAGCACTGCTCTAAATGAATATATTTTGAATGGGGAATGTGGATGTTCAGATGGCACCCTCACTAAATGTAAGACAATAGAACTCTTTTATAAATGCTGTTCACCTTGCAAACTTCTTAGCTCTATAAAAGGTGCTGGAGTGAGACTTTCTTGGCATACCTACTTGTTACACAATTATTGTTGCTGTAGCTTTCAACCATACCATCTCCATGGTGGGAATGCACGGACTGCAAGTACGTCTTGAAAGGCGGGTGGATAAGGGGTAGCTGATGACATGCTGAAGATAACCAAAAGGCATCCTGATTTTTTTTCAAGTCCCAGTCAAAATTCCATCCCAGCTCTGATAAAGCTGCCAACCTTGCCAATCTCTTGTTTGAGAAGTCTGTTGCATTATTTCTACAGAACATGCTGTGTCTTGGCCTGTCTTAATAATCTCATGCCAACATCTTAATCTTAATGAGCTTGGGCTATCATCAGTTCCTAGTTGTTCTCCCCTAAAATCAGATCATAGCCAATCTGTAAAATGTGACCAGTCCACCCTAACCGAATATACATAGTCCTACTCCATTCTTGCCTTACTCTCTGCAAGATGATTCAGATCAAATCCTTCTGAGGTTTTGTTTTTTGTGCTGCTTAGAAATGTATTTCTTTTACCTCAAATCTAGCAGTCATACTGACACAATGAAACCATTTTCCAACCCTACAAAGAGCTCTTTGGTAGGTACGAGAGTGTGAAAACTAACAATGTCATGGTATACATGCCTATTCCAAGCCATACTGTTGTCCCGAAAATAAACACAAGCATTATTTTACCAACTAGTTACGGGTATAATGGTTTGTGTCTTTCATATGAAGTTTATTTCAAAGAATAAAACAGCAACAAGAAAATTCATACCCTTTCTTGCAATAATACCCTCCATTGTGTTTACTGAAAATGCTAGCTAACATCTCAAACTGTAAATCCTTCTACATCAGTTGCAGCTGGTGACAAAAGAGCACAACTTTGGTTATTCCCACAGTTCTAGTAGGAATAGCTGTATGAGGCTGACTCTACTGAAAGGCTTGCTTGATTATTAAGGCTCATCTCCCCATTTCTCCTCCTTCCAAATTACTTGGAACATATAGGAGGACGTCCCTCAGAAGATGCTCAACCAGTTTCAGCCCCATCGTAACCTCATAAAATTACTCCTTTCAGGCTAGGCACTCCACCAAGTTTAGTCAGGCTTAAGTGTAATGAAATATCAAAAAGCAATGCATGAGCTCAGTCTTGTGTTGGAGAAAGTGCTGTTTCCAAGGCTGTATGCCCTAGAGCAGTAATTCTTAAATGGATCAGGATCCCCATCGGGAGGGTTGTG
This sequence comes from Cryptoblepharus egeriae, assembly GCA_030015325.1. Taxonomy (NCBI): domain Eukaryota; kingdom Metazoa; phylum Chordata; class Lepidosauria; order Squamata; family Scincidae; genus Cryptoblepharus; species Cryptoblepharus egeriae. The sequence continues at coordinate 59,083,257 of JAREYC010000001.1, read as the reverse complement.
ACTTCATTTCAGGAGGTTGCACAAAGCTGGGTGCTACCATCTTGGAGTTTAGCACTTGGCAGTGAGATCTTAGAAGGGCACACTCAGGCTGCAGTCCATATTTTCCTGAGAGTAAATGTCATTGAACACAATGGGACTTATTTCTGAGTAGATATGGAGGAGCTCTGGCACCACAGTGGTGTCAGTTCATTTGATGTCACGTCAGACCATGACATCACTGCTGGGGGCATGGGGGTCCCAAACAGATTATGATTCTCAGAAGGGTGTACTGGACTGAAATGCGCATGAATCATTGACTTAGGGAAAGAACCCTTCCAGTTTCAAAGCACGCTTTTCTATCTTCCACTTAAGAGTATAAGGGATCTTTGTGACTGAAGTAGTAGCAATCGGCTGTAACACATACCTTTTGGCTCAAGCAAGTTGGTCTAGAGCTGATACTAATACTTCTGGCAGGTAGCAGGGACTGGGGGCAGAGAAATCATTGCAGCAATGCCCCCCCAAGCATGGGTGTTGGAACAACACTGGAGTTGAGTGGCACATCTATGTACAGTTCTGAAGTTCAGGTCCTCCTACCTCATCACTGCTCTCCCCTTCCTCCGCTTGTCTTTCTGTAGCATGGGAGCAGGACGAGGCAACTTGCAGTCTCAACACCAATATTGCCTAATGAAGAAAAGTCACTCCTGCACTTCCCCACCCCATGTGTCATCATAAATGCAGTGGTCAAGGTGCTGGGTAGCAAGTGATCTCTCACAGCATCAGAGTGAATAGCGGTCAATGCCTGCAAAAGAAAATTAACACAGAGTTAATACTATACCAAGGAAGAGTTCTCAGTCTATTCTCCTTCCTTTCGGTACCTGAAATCTAAGAAGCAGCTTCCTTCTTACATCCTTTTAATCTACGTAACTTCCTGGAAAGTACAATTCCATATGAACCTGGGCCACATTTTCTCACTGTTGCAGTAAACTTCATTGGTTTTTGGAAGGAATTAGGAACTTTCCTTTATTCCTTTGCTGTAGTAAACTGCCCCTTATATGCAAGGCTTTCATCTTGATGCACTATGGGCGCAATCCAGAGTAACTACGTGGAGTCCTTGCTCCGGTGTAAGAACAATTTGCTCTGGATTGCAATATGAATTTCCCATAGGTTTTCACTAGGTAGTACAGCATCTATGGGTACACATAAAGTCTCTTGTGTGCTCCCGTAGTTACTCTGGATTGTAGGGTAAGGCTGCAATCTTAATGACACTTTCCTAGAAGTAAGGCCCACTGAACACAAGGGGGCTTACTTTTTAGTAGACATGGTTAGGATTGCACTCTCGTTCACTTAAATTTATAGCATTAGTGAATCTTGATCTGGAGTCCACATCACTGCAGCCAGTGGCTAGTTCAAGCTACTTGAGGAAATTACCTAGAAAATGGGATGACTCTGGATTATTTATGAACAGTTTCACTCCCTTAAAGATGCTCATGGTGTAGTAAAAATATGAAGAAACCACATATTACCACAGTCCCAAAAAATGGTTGCAGAAATTGTCTTCTGCGCTTAAACCATAGGACTACCATGGGCCAAAATGTTACCCCATGCACTTTTTCAATCTGATAACTTGACTTCTTATGAGCACAATCCTAGCCATGCCTACTCAAAAGTAAGCCCCTTTGTGTTCAATGAGTCTTACTCCCAGGAAAGTGACTTTAGAACTGCAACCTATGGGCAAAATCCAGAGTAACTACGGGGAGTCCTTGCTCCGGTGTAAGAACAACTTACTCTGGATACCAATATGAATTTCCCATAGCTTTTCACTAGGTGGTGCAGTGATTATGGGTGCACGTAATGTCTCTTATGTGCTCCTGTAGTTACTCTGGATTTGGGGGAATGTCTCTCTTCCCTAAGAGTCCTTGTGGTCAATTCCAACCAAAACCAGCTCCTTACATACCTGGCTACTTTTCCAGCACCTCACTTTGACTGCCAAGTGCACCTTCCCTTATCAGGCAGTTGCACTTGCCAATAAGAGAAGTTGCACTTGGAGTTCTCAAGTGAATGAGAACCAAAAGGATGGGTTTAAAAATAAAAGAGGTCTCTCATGTAACCACTGCTTTTCCTATAACAGGTGTGTACCTTCCATTTACCCCAGGATCTCTTCTGTTTGCATCAAACAGTTGTGGGGGAAGGTAACACCTTGGCTTGTCTGTGCCTTGATAACAAATTTGGGAAGAAGCAACCTCAACCCTTCACCAGAAGGATGCTAACTAGTCCACCACACACAGACAACCCCAGCCAGCGATCAGCCACAATGTGAGCACAGATTCAGCCAGACACACAACACTGTGAAGGTGGCAACAGTGCAGAATGAGCCAGATAACTCACAGGAACAAGGAAGGTATTTCAAACTCAAGCCTACTGGAACAAGGCAACAAGAAACCATTGTGGCCAAAGCAGCCTCCAGGACACAGACTTTTCAGGCCTTTCCTAAAGATTAGGAAGCTTGCTTGAAAGCTATGTGTCTGCCCCATCAACTCATGGGTGGCCAAGGTTGCACCATCACTCATATGGCATATTTTGGTAGAAGGGATTATTACAATGGAATAGGCAACTGTAATAGCAAAATCTCCTACCCCAAAGGTTGGAAAGGCTACATAGAACTTAGATCCTCAGTTATGAGAGCACTGTTATTAATGTAATTGTAATGGAATCAAAGGAAGTGGTGGTATTGACCCAACAAAAGTATCTCAGTAAGCACACAGAACAAAGTACTAGGGTTTTGTTGTTACTGATGAGACAATAACAGAACATCCACCCACTTCAATTTCCATTGTCACCAATCTGAATGTATAGGCTGCCGTAATTTAAAAGCATGATCAGTTTGAAATTTACTACTATCTGTGTTTTCCCACATTTACAAATTATGCATTTCAGACTGAAAATGATCCTAGCTTTACTCCTCAATTTAAAAAGTTGGGGGAGGGTTAATAACAGCTAGCACTGTCTTCTGTCTGGAGATGAATCAGGAGTAAAACTGATCATGTGCCATGACTGTGACTTGGTCCAGTTTGAAGGGCAGGTCTAGGGAATGCAATGCCAAGAATCCAACCTAATACTTGGGAAGGACATCTCCTCCCACCCCAAGCTCACAAAGATAATGTACTGAGCATCTGGATAGTGAAATTGAGCCAAACATATGCATTTACTTATGAGCAGGTGACCATGGCTTGGATCTTACTGAAGGCCAGCCAAACAGGAACACAAAGCCACCAGAATGGTCCTGGTCCTCTTCTAAAGCTGGGTGGGCCACAACAGAGGTTTGTTTTACAAAGTGGGTCTTGGTGCTAAAATAATTGGGAACCAATGGCTCCCACAGACTCTCACAGCCACTCTTGTCCATAATCCTCAACAACAGTCTCACTTCCAGGTTGGTTGTTTGGTGCTAAACAGAGAGAAATACAGACCTGGCTTGGCCGGACAGAAAAGAGACCCAGCAGCAAGGCAAACATGAGTGGCACAGAAGATGCTGGAGAGGCCAAGGCATGGGGCCTACCTGAGCTGGAGAGAAGCGGAGGAAATGGAGGGTACAAATGGAGGAAGGATGGAGCGTCGAGCAGCTTAAGAGTTTAGGGCATCGATACCTGCAGGCGTGAGCACCAGAGCCTGAAGAATGTCAGAGAGGGACACGATCCCCCGAGGGGCATTCTTCTCATCCACCAGAACCAGGCGATGGACCTGCCAGTTGAATGATTCACACAACATAATGGGAAAGATTGTGATGGGACAAATATAAGCGTTGCTTAGAGTCAGAGAGCAGAGGCAGACAATTCAGGTCTCTGAAAAACCTTTGGCATTTGGTACAATATGATTATGATCCTTTTCTTCCTCCTCATCCATAGCTTGCATATAGGGGATTGAGCACACATGTTCATGGGACAGGGTACTCTTGGAAATGTTATGACTGGACAAACAAATGTGATGAGCATGGGAAAAAAAGCAAAGACTCTATCTCATGGTTTTGGCCTGCTTCACATTGTACCTTTCCTTTCAAGAAGTACTGTATGGTATGCGCTTACTCTATATATATATATAATTGAAAAATCACTGACTCACTCACTCACTTACTCTCTGACCATCAACGTCCAGGCAAAACCATTGAACCTAGAAGCGTGAAATTTGGGGAGGGTGTTCCTTCCATGATGGAGGCAACAACTAAGAACCAGTTTTTGGAAATTCCAACCGGAAGGGGGTGAAAAGGGGCGCAACCAGAGGTGTGCTGCAGCAGGTTTGCACCACATCACAAGAACCTGTTCTTAACTCTGACCCAATCTTAGAGAACCATCTCTTAGTGCTAAGATTGGGACCACTTGGCAGCCACTTCAGGTTCACTTCACTGAAAGTGAGTAATGCATAGGATTACTGAAAGTGGGCTGAAAGTAGACTGAAAGTGAGTAATGCATAGGATTGCCCAGGAGTAATGCATATTAATAAATTACATTGAACTCAGGGGCTTAATACTGATTGTTGTGGTCACATGTGATACAAAAAAATTTGGTAAACAAAGGGTTAAAATGGTCATTAGGACATAGAGAACCGTTTCTTAAAATATTTGAAGCCCACCACTGGGCGCAACGTGTTTTTCTCCCTGTGCTTTGCACTGAAGGATCAATGACTGAGGGATGCTCTGCCTCAACCCTGGACCTAGAAGCATGAAATTTGGGGAGGGTGTTTCTTCTGTGACATCAACGCCCACCAAGAGCCAATGTTGAGAAATTTAACACTTAAGGGGCTGAAAAGGGGTGCAACACATTGAAAACTGATCACCATCCAGCCAATTTGGTTCCCGGTGCCTGATGCACTGGGAGGGAGGGTGCACTGGGGGGATGGTGCACATGGGAGGGTGATGTGCCTGGCAGTATGATGCACATGGGGGAATGTTGCAGATGGGGGTTGATACGCATGGGGGGATGATGCACATGAGGGGATGATGTGCATGGGCTGAATGGTGCGTATGGGGGGTTGGTGCGCATGGAGGAATGTTGCACATGATCCGGATGGTGCACATGGGGGAATATTGCGCATGGGGGAATGTTGCACATGGGGAGATGTTGCACATGGTGAGTTGATGTGCATGGTGAGTTGATGTGCATGGTGGGTTGATGTGCATGGTGGGTTGATGCACATGGGGGGAATGTTGTACATGGTGGGGATGATGCACATGGAGGGTTGCTGTGCACTGGGATGTTGATATGCAATAGGGAGTGGTGTATGGGGAGTATTTTAATCCAGCAATCTGGGTACATTTTCGCTAATCAATATATAGAATCAGTTGTGACACAATTTGATGTTCATTAGAATGATCAATCACTATTAATAGCCATGAATTGACTTATCTGCCAGGAGACAGTCTACATGCAGGTTGTCATAACTGCAAAAAAGAACAAGGACCCACCCCCCCCCCAAAAAAAAAAAATATAGGACATCCAAGAAAAATGTACAGGACATGACAAAATAAATAAATAACAAAAACGACTGGCCATGGCTTCTGACTGTATGGCAAACGTGTGCTTGCCACCTAGTATGTGAATCAGGTTTAACTTAAATTTTCTTTCTACATGAGAGTCTTGAGAGAGAAGGCAATTCCCCTGGAGGCCCTTTCATGATTCATTGGCTGGAGCTCCTTTCTTGAGAGGACCAGGTGAGTTGTTTGCTAAAACTGATGTAACATGTGGCAATCCACCTGTACATCCCTCTCCCAAGATACTGCTCTCCCCTCCCCAAATCAGGAAGGAAATAAAAGACCCTATCAGTTGAGAAGAGAGAAAGAGAGAGAGGGGGGTGCTGGCTTTACTGAGAAGTTACACTGTTTCTGGGTTCCACAGGCTTAAAAGAAACTTAAAAGAATGTTATCTGGGGATTAACAAGGACAGGTTTTTTCTCCTGTTTTACTCAATATATTTTTTGAAGTCAGATCTGGTGCATTTTGTTCCTCACCCCCCCCCCACCCCCAATACACACCCATGCCTGCTGAAGTACCTGCTCCCTAGCTATGCGATCAATAACGGCGTCCATAGTCTCATAAGGATGGCAAGTGAGTACCCCTTCTAGGCAGACTGAGCGCTGCCTCAGTGCTTCCCCCACACTAATGTCCAGGTTGTTGTAGGACTTCTGGGCAGCCAAGTGCTGTAGAGAATAAACAGAAATATTGGAGCCATAAGCCACCATAACTATACACTCACCCTGATCCTGTTATTCTACCTTTACTATACTGGGATAATATTTCCATATAGGTAGCTCAGAGAATTTGAAGCAAGGCTCAGCTGTGTTACAGCAGTCTAACTCTGTTGCAAGTATCTTTTTACTAAATGGAAGACAAGTCTCAACAACCTTCCTCCTGTTCTCCAATGGCATGTCCTCATTGGCTTTCCATACTATTATTAGCAAACATTTTTTAAAAAGAAAACATATTATCCTAGGGCTTGTTAGTGAAGCAAAGATGGGAATACAAATAATTTGTTTCTTAGATTGTGTAAATTATACATTTTTTTATGAGACATCTCCAGCAGAGTAGAATTTATTAAAACACCAAGCAGCACTCAATCATTATTAATCACACCTTATGAGGCTTGCAAGATACTCAGTGAAACTCAGCAAAGTGCAATACTAAATCTGTACTTTAGAATAGGTATGGATCCAATAAATGTGAAAAATCAATATTCCCAAGTTCAAAACAATTATTCTGTAATGACAATTAGGCTACAATCCAGAATAAGTAACTATGGGACCTTTTACACCTATGTAGTTATGATGCCACCTATGGGAAACCTTTGGGAAATGCACAGAGCAATCAAGAGTAAGTGCCTCTTACTTATTCCCAAAGTTACTCTGGATTGTAGGGTTACACATAAACAGCATTGCCATGTGCACTTTTTTCCTGCTAAGAGGTTAGCTTCTGTTTTTCAGTTTATTTTTTATACAGAAATGACCAAAATATTCTATAATTCAAATTTAAAGTAATTACACACACACAGGAATCCATACAAATATGAATATTTTACAATAGCTGAAATATAGCAGTTTTTAAAGATTGCTTTCAGTTGGACACATCATGGAGTTTGCAACTACAGGTTATTTCTCATTATCCACTAGGGTTCTGTTCTGGAACCTCCAATGGATACCAAAATCCATGGATTAAAAAACAGTAGAAAAATACCATAGATTTAAAGATCCACTCTCAGTTTTCTTGCTCCTCCATTGCTCTTAACGGAATAAGGTTGTGCTTTAATATCTGTATGGGTTTGATTCTGGAATGTCCTGCTAAAAAATGTCTTAAAAGAAACTTAAAAAAATAAAAAGTATGTTACAATAGTTTAAAAAGAGCTTTTTTACCATTACAGAGAGACAGCAATAGAAATGCAAAGGATCTCCAGCATTTGCCTGTCTCAGCTGATGAATGGAATGATTGCTTGCCTGTCCGCCTCTTCTCAACAGGAAGAAAAGCAGTTTTTAAAACTATGATTTTTAAGAGATGCATTTTTCAACCTTCTCCAAGGATTGGCATGTCCCTTCATTTGCTGTGGCCATTGGTGTTGAGTCAAATCCATGTACAGTATTTAAAAAATTGGTTAAGCAGTTAAGACACTGTGCCTGTTAACCAGCAGGCCAGGGTTTGAGACCCGGGTCAGCCCCACAAGACAGGGTGAGCTCCTGTCCTTAGCCCAGCTCTGTGACGCCAGCTGGATCCAATCGTATTGGCTCTGCCTTTCCATTGGACTAATTCAGTGGCGTGGAGAGGGGGGATTTGCTGCTTGGGTAACAGCCTATCCTCCATAACAATCTAACCCAGGCTTTCGTCCTTTGTATGCTGCGTATGCAGCGCCGAACACGATACCATAGTCTTCCAAGACTGACAGAGGCCTGCTTTATTAAAACAATCCATGTATAACAAGGTTGGTCCTGCATGTTCTTTGGTCTTTTTTTTCCTTTGCACAGTTCAGATTTGGTGAAGAATTCCAGGCCATCACAAAGCTTGCTCTATCTACTACCATCTATTGGAAAAGTTGTGACATGTCAGCATTTTAATTTTAAATCACTCAGGATGCAGTCCTTACCAACTTTCCAGTGCTGGCATGGGTTTCAACCTGCAGTAAGAGGGCAGTCATAGAGGCCTCCTCAAAGTAAAGCCTCCCTTGTCTTGGAGTTGCATCATGCCAGTGCTGGGAAGTTGGTTAGGATTGTGTCCTCATTTATCTAAAAGTTAATATTTAGATATTTCCTGCTTCAGGCTAGCGGTTGGACTAGATGATCTATTAGGTACCTTCCAACTCTATGGATTCTATGATATTGCAGCTAATATCTGTTAGGCAGTTTGAAGCTATCACAGCCAGCATCCCTGGCCATCCTCCCATAAACAGATGTTAAAATCAGACATATCATTAAGTTAATCACTAGGCACACCTCATTTATCCAATTAATTCTCACTCCACACTGCCAGGGTGAAAGTCTCCCTCTGTCCCAATTTATAATTTGCACGATCTAACAAACACTGATACTACACACATGTTTGCTTTGCTACCAATCCCACAAACGTATGTTTGCAGAGAAATCACACATTATTTAATATCCCCTGCATTTCCCCGCTGGAAGCAACTACAAGACAAAAGTTCCAAGTTACTCTTTTTGGAGAGTGAGACCAAGCAGAAGAGGAAGCTTGAAGAGAAGGGAGTGGTAAGAGTAGGGTGACCATATGACCAGATTTCTCCAGATTTGTCCTCTTTTTTAGTCTTCTGTCTGGGTGTCCTTCAAAAGGGCTTCATTGTCCTCCATTTTGGCTTCATTTTGGAACTTTGCAACGGTGTGCAGAATCCCATCATGTCATGTGTTGTTGGATTCGTATTAAAGAGTAAAATCCAATGCAAAAAAACAGTTTTGAAATATCTCCTTCCTATCAAAAGTTATGGCCAAAAAACTAAAAATCAAAGATATGCATTGATCTCTGGGAAAGTGAAAGTGCCCAATATTGCAGCTCGTGAGTGGGCAAATGTGCCATTGTCCACTAGTAAAGCCAGGCTGAGAGGAATCGAAGACCTTGTCCTCCTTTTGGGGTTTGGGCATCAGGTCACCCTGAGTAAGGGGGTAACACTTGTCCTTTTACCCACCTAGGCATCAGGGGATCTTGGACTGAGCCTCAGTGAGACTCCACAATCTGAGTAGAAACACACACAGGTACTTGACCAATTCTCCCTGGAAAAGACTTAACAGCTGCAGAGACAACACATGACGAAACATGTTCTTGACTTTTAATCTCTCATTTCTAATTAGCCAAACTTGGAAAGAAGAGATTGTGCCATACTTACAATCACATCAAAGCGAGAGTACAGCCCAACCACACTGCCTGTAAAGAGAAAGGAAGACTGCATCATGGATTACCCAGGATAGTAGAAGTCACCCTTCTCATAATGCTAGACCTATTCCAAGAACTATGATAAAATATTTCATGGAAAATAGCAATACACAATCAACATGTAAGATTCATTTGAAAGCTGTCCTTCATTCAGTTTCAGGACTGGGGGAAGGTGCTGGTGTTTATTACCAACATTATTTTTCCCTTTTCCATAAAATATGCATAGGAATAAATACTAATCCCTGATTATTATCGTCATAAACAATCTGAATATTATCAGAGCATAACTAATGGGAGCTTCCCATCTTCCAAAAATTTATTCTAACAATGACTCTGATCATTGGCAAACATCCAAGATGAGAACTACCTCGTTCATTAATGACAGGCAATGCAGATACTCTGCGGTCCACAAAGATCTCCAGAGCTGTGTAGACAGGAGCAGAGTCTAACACCATGGCGACATCACGAAAGGTGCCAATGCCCAGCTCCAAGATAGTCTTCCTCATGAAACGTGGCTTTGGAAGCATCGCTCCCTGCAGGGAGAGAAGAATTGACTGCTGGGGCAAAAGGCTGAAGATCTCCCCTTCCACGGTGGAGGGGCTGCAGTTCAGGAGTGAAGAAGCTGTCTTGTATATAGAAAGGCCCAAGTTCTATTCCTCACATTTTCTGAGGAAGGCTGGAAAAGTCCTCGCCTGAACCCATGGAGAGTTACTCCCAAGCAGTACTAAGCAAGGTGGGCCAATGGACTACTCATAGCCTATTCCAGACTGGTTAAGTTCCTTGGGGGCAAGGTCTATTCAATTTGTCTGTCTAACTACACCACTCTAAGTACAGATTGGTGGAAAATAAACAAGTACGAAAGGACACCACCACTGACACCACAGAAGCCTCCTAGCCACCCACGAGAACTCACAAAGATATGCAGGAACTTGAGGATGCGCTTGTGTGTCAGGATATGAAGGACGTTCCCTGAGATGGGTTCAATAACAGGCAGCCGGTGTATCTTGTGCTTAATTAAGGAATAAACGGCATCAAAGAGGCTGGAGATGGGAGACACAAAAGCACCACATGATATGCCTGGATTGTGGCTTGGGAGACATCCTGGCTTGGGTCTCCCAAGCCTGGATTGTGGCTTGGGAGACCAGCATGAATGGTCTAGAGCAGGGGTCCTCAAACTACGGCCCGGGGACCAGATATGGCCCGCCAGAGCCCTCAATCCGGCCCGCGGGCACTTTCAGAACCCCCCTGCTCCCCAGCTGGGGGTTGGGGGGGAACCCCAGGGGCCTCGATGCCAGGCACCCTTCCCGCTCAGTCGCTGCTTTTTATGTAGTCACTGTGCGCGCGCTGGCCAGGATGAGGAGCTCGCTGATGTGCACTACGGAGGAGCGGCAACAGGCGTGCGCACATCCTGCGCATCCTGCTCAGTCCCTCCTGTGCCCTTCCCGCTCAGTTGCCGGCTTGTAAGTCACACTTTCCTAGGATGGATGGGGCTCTTGATGATGCAAGCCTGCCACACTTTCCTAGGAGTAAGTCCATTACTTCTGTGTAGGAATGGATGGATGATGGATGGGGCTCTGATTCTTAGGATGGGGCTCTGTTGCTGCAATCCTGCCACACTTTCCTGGGAGTAGCCCATTGACTAACATGGGATTTACTTCAGTGTAGGAATGCATCACAGGTACGGGGCGTGGCTTGCCGGGAGGAAGCTATAGGCCGGCCCCCGACAGTGTCTGAGGGACAGTGAATAGGCCCCCTGTTTAAAAAGTTTGAGGACCCCTGGTATAGAGTGAAGGGATATGCCAGCTTATTACAAAGACTAACCCTACAATCCAGAGTAACTACGGGAGCACGTAAGAGACATTACATGCAACCGTAATTACTGCACCACCTAGTGAAAACCTATGAGAAATTCATATTGCAATCCAGAGTAAATTGTTCTTACTCCTGAGCAAGGACTCCCTGTAGTTACTCTGGATTGCGCCCTTAGTTCCTTAACAATTGAATGAGGAAAGCTTCACTCTGGATTTCTGTTCTACCTATTAAGTAGTTATTAAAGATACACACTTCTGTGTATAAAAAGGTGGCAATAAGAGTTCTACGTTCTCCCTGTGATGGGACTACTGAAATGGGACCCTTTGTTTAAGATCCTGTGCTCTGTACCCATTCCTTTGGAGACTCCTACTCTTCTATTTGTCTCCCTCTTCAAGCTAGTATTCTCCCCTTTAGATATCTGATTGAAAATGATGAGATTACAACCAAAGTTTGGCAACATATGATATAGAGGGGTTGATGGCAACGGGGAAAGGCAAGGGTTCATAATCGAAAAAGAAGGCACATGCTATGACTTACCTATCATTTGGGGAGATGCACACTAAGGGTTTGAAGGAACCTTGCAGGTACACCTCTGGTGAGAAAAGAAAGAAACTGTAGCATGATGGGTCCTAGATGACAGAAGAAGAGTTGCCAAAGCACAGTGGCAGAGCACCTGCTTTGCATGCAGAAGGTCCTGGTTTCCATCCCTAGCATCACCAAGAAGGACAACCTTGTCTGAAACTTTGGAAAGGTGCTCCAACCTAGTATGAGTTGACAAGTACTGAACTAGATGGACCAATGGTCTTATCAGGATGGGGTATGTAACCTATGATGTAACACTGGGAGGAGGTTCAGGAATTTTTGTAGAGGAGCCAATTTTGGCAAACTGCAAATTTTCCTCACCATGATGGAAGAAATGGTACTTACTAGAACAACCTCAATCAACACAGTGGAGTTGGTGCCTTTCATTTATCTTTGTGAAGATAATTCAGGAAGGTGACAAATAACCATCTTTGATCCTCATTCCTCCAAGGGATGCCTAGTTATAATGGTATAAGCCAGGGAATGCATCTGAACAGTATGAAAAAGTATCTTAGCTGTTCCTAGCAATGCGCTTTTCTGGATCGAGTGTTCTGATGTACTTTCTGGAATCTGTTGGAGCCATTCTTCCAGCTTGGATGTCACAGCCCCTAGTGCTCCAATCACTATTGGGATCACATTCACCTTTACTTGCCACAGCCTTTCTAATTCCTCCTTCAAACCCTGATACGTTTCCACCTTTTCATGCTCTTTTTTCCTGATGTTGCTGTCGTTTGGTATCGCTGCGTCTATCACCAGGGCTGTCTTCTGGGCCTTATCCACCACCACAATGTCTGGCTGGTTAGCCAGTATCTTCTTATGTCTGGATATGGAAGTCCCACAGGACTTTAGCCCTGTCATTCTCCACAACCTTTTGAGGGGTCTCCCTTCTGGTCTTGGGAGGGGTTAGTCCATAGGCTGAGCAGATGTTCCTATACACAATGCCGGCTACTTGGTTGTGCCGTTTAATGTATGCTGTTCCTGCCTGCATCTTACACCCTGCCACAATGTGCTGGACTGTCTCTGAAGTTTCTCTGCACAGCCTGCACTTTGGGTCTTCTCTTGTGCAGTAAATCCCCACTGTCTGGTACTTAAATCCCCAGATCTGGTACTTAATGCCTGTTCTTGTGCTGCCATGATGAGGGCTTCAGTGCTATCTTTGAAGCCAGCTCTTTCCAGCCACTGATAGGATTTCCCAATATCAGCAAGTTCAGTTATCTGGCAATGGTACATCCCAAGCAGGGGCTTATCTTGCCAGGACACTTCCTCAGTTTGATCTTCCTTCCGTATTTGCTATTGCTGTTGTTGCTGGAGACATTCTCCCATCAGCTCATCTTTGAGTACCATCTCAATATATATTGAGTGCCATCTTTGAGTGCCATCTTTCATATATATATATTTCATATATATATATGAAAGATGGCACTCAAAGATGGCACTCAATATATATTGAGATGGTACTCAAAGATGAGCTGATGGGAGAATGTTCATATATATATGAAAAATACAATATACAAAGTACTATACCTGTTGCATAATCTATATGCTCTCCCAATGGGAAAAATAAGGAGCATTTCACGGCTAATTTAACAAGGGAGGAATGCAGGTCAAGCATGTGCAGACAGACATCACACACACAGATACTGAGTGCAATTCATCTTCATTCACCTCAATGGCAGAATTCCTATCAGTTTTAATGAAGCTGAATTGCATCCATGCACAGATCGTGCCCCCTGCTGGTGCCTTTCTCACCTCTCCACGTCTCAATTTTGTGTTCCTCAATCTCGTATATCTGAACCTAAAAGGGCACAAAAATATGGTGGTAAGGGAGAGTGATGTCATTGTGAGTCCCTTGTGACGGGGGTGAGATTAATAAGCTTATTATGCAGAAATGTGCGTTTGAATTATTCTTTGACAACCCGACTGCCGGCTACAGTGGAGCAGCATTCTGCTTCCTGAGACGTCAGCTTCATTTACCATGCTTGAATTTTTTTAAAAGTATCCATGGAGCTAAAGTTTAAAATTCAATAATACTTAGAAACATTTGTCATGTTTAGAAATATATTACAATGAATATATTCTAACCATGGAAATATATTCCAAAGATTGCTAATAATTGGGTTACTCCTTACACTTGTGGAAAAATCATTCATCCATCAAATGGAGAAGCAACCCTCTTGGAACTGGGGAGCTCCACATAGCTCACTACCACTTGAACCCCAAATGGTTCTCCCTTTTTGTTGTCCCTAATGCAAACTGTGACGTGTTTTGATAGGTCTTAGGCCAAGGCTAGGAAGCTGCAAAGAAATTAGTATATGATTCAAAAATCACCAGCATATGTCCCATTTCATAGGCCATATCTCACACTTCCTGGTCCCAAAATTGGCTCACCATCCATTGGTGGGTTACAACACACAGTTTAAGAAACATAGCATGACATGGCCATTCACCATTTGACCCTGCAGCTTCCTGGCCTTGTTGGGTCCTGGATCCACTGCAGACTTCACAGTGGGTCACCAAGATAAGGAATTTGAGAATTACTGCCTAGTCCAATGCGTTTGTTTGGAGAGAGATATTGGAAGCATTGGATTGCTCCAGATCTGAAAAAGGGATCTGAGTGCTACAAAACTCACCAGAGGGGATCGATAATAGCGTTGTAAGATATTGATGAAGTCAGTGATGGTCAACATACCTTCACAAAGGAAAAGAGAAAAACAGAGAGAGCAGATGGAACATTTGTAGGAGCGAAAGCAAAAGATATAAGGGATCTAAGTGGAGTGGGCCACAGGCCAATCCACACCAACCTGGGATTAAGCCATACTGTAACGGGACTTGCTTCTGAGGAAACATGCTTAGGTTTGGGCCCTCAATCTGCGAACAAGATTCCCACAGACTCCTCTGTACATATGCATGCATGCGTACAACAAATCACACTTCCTTAGATATCCCTAGCACAGCCTGAATGGCCAGAAGTCCAAAGGGCCACCTTGATCTCAGTACATAGCCAGTGTTTCCTATTACCACCCCACATTGCCCTTTCCTTTTCCCTCCTGAACCTCTACAACTACAGGCGTCCCTCACTTTATTTTCTAATGGTTCCACTCTTTCAACACCTTTCAATTATACCCAGGACTTTATTCAAAGGCTTCCCCTCTCAGCCTTTCTGTGCTCACCTAAAGGCTAAAATTGTCTTCCCTGATGTTGATTTGCATGTGACATGGTGATCAAACTGTTTTTGACATTTCCTTATGACTTTCTTCATTAAATAATATCATTCAAATACATAAGACATTCATTGCCCACACATGCATTTGTTCATTTTACTGTAATTTGTTATGTATTTTGCCTCTGTGTTATAAAGACTTTTGCAAGTGATATTTATGTCTTTTTAGTGGCTGTATTTCATTTGAAAACTGAAAAAGACTGGGTTCCACTTATCAACGGTTTTCACTTTTGGATGGTGCTCTGGTCCCTAAACCATCCAATAAGTGAGGGATGCCTGTACATCACTTACCTACAAAGCACTGCTTCTTGTTGTCCCAGAGGGGGGCAGCTCTCACCCCATTGGCTACCATGGCCAAGAAGGCTTTCTTAATCTGGGAAAAGAGAAAAAAGAATATTTCAGACTAGGCTAGCAGCAATTGTTCCAGGACACATCTATCTATAGTGAGAGCTGCAGTAAGCCCAAAAGGGAAGAAGTCAATGCCCCATTTGACTGCCATCCATCCATTTGGTTGCCAACTCTGTGAACCTGCTCCTGCTAGATTTAGTTCTAACCAATTAGGGTGGATTTTAGGGGTGAAACCATCTTACTTGTCTGTTTCACCAAATGGATGGACCTTTTCCTTTCTTCCCATTCCACTCAATTCCCAGGATTCTTCTGCCTTCTAAATATAAAAATGTGGTGAGCAATGGTACATATGGTGAACCAGATGCAAGTTCTGGCAAGAAGAGGGACAACCTGGTAGAAAAGGTAGAATTGCTACTGCCCCAAAAGTGCAGTATCCCTGTTGGCTTTAAGGACTCCTTGCAAAGTAGACAGGAAGGTCTGAGTTCCCCCTTTTCCAACTCCGCCAGGGTTTTGCAGATTTGTCTTTCCACCCTGTCAGCCATAGTATGAAGCCCAAACTCTAACAATTAGCACATAACTAACAAAAGGCAGTCATGACAGGTGGGGTATAGCAGGAGAGAAGACTTGCACACAAGATCTCCCAGGATGATGTGACACATCCCTGTGCAAAAAGTCATCATTAGGAACATTTACATTCTCTGCATCAAGCTCTAAGTACAACACTATGCCCACAGTAGTGAATAGTAAGCACTCAACTTCATAAGGTGGGGACACCATTAAGATGGGGATAAATTTGCATCCTACCCTTGTGATCCAGTCAATGAGTATCAAGTTCCTGGCTCTCTGCATAGTACCCATTCATTTACACAATTCTCTGCATAGCCTACTCATTCATTTACACAATTGTACACAGTGTTGTTTCTTGGTCACCCAAAGGTGTGAAGGGTGAAAATAGACATTTAGGACAACTTTGTTAGAAGTAGGGTGACCAGATACAAAGAGGGGCAGAATACCTACATATACAACAATTGTATATAAGAGATAACTTTGGCAAGTGTAGCTTTTAAAAATTTGCTGCACCTCCAAAATTCCCTTTTCTATACCAATGGTTCTCAACTTGAGGGTTGGGACCCCCTGGGGGGTAGTGACTTTGTTTCATGTCACAAAAAGCTGGGCACTGCTCTCTTGAAATCTAGCACTAGACACCACCATTTTGGAATGGGGCACCAAGGCTGCCATTGATTTTTTTCCTGTGAGTAAGTCTCATTGAACACAATGGGACTTACTTTGGAGAAGATATGGAAGAGTGCTGGCATCATGGTGATGTCACTTCTGGCCATGACATCACTGCCAGGATGGTGGTCCTGAACAGATTATCAGAAGGCAGTCATGAGCTGAAATGCTCAAGAACCATTTTTATACAATGGTTAAAGATGCTCTGTCCCCCTCTGTATGTGGTAGCCCTAGTTAGGGGTGCTGAGAGGAAAAGAGAATTGGCCATTTGAGCCAAAGCATTGACCCAACCATGGAGGTATCTTTGTTGAATGTCTCAGAGGCATTCGTAAAATAATGCTCCCAACAGATCCAGACATTTCAAGTTGGCTTCCCACCCCCACCAACTCACATATCCCCCTTACCTGCAAGGTGGTATCAAACACTACCAGTTTGGAGCTGGTGGGAATGGCATCATAACAGCAGTGGTTGCGCATGAAATGCATGTAGGTCTCAGCCTGTGGCCCGTGGAACTCAATCTCTGGACCAAACCCAAGAATTTCACAGTCGAGGGAGATGATGTCACTGTCACCTTCCCTGGAGACCTGCTCTGGTTTAGTGATCTCTTTTGCTACTGCTGTGGCATCCAGAAGCGCAACTTTGCCATGCTGATCTGCATTTTTATTGACCAGCAAGGCTGTTTCAGGATTCCAGCCTTTGTCCCTGTCTTTTGGTATCACATCCTTCCCATCCGGCCTTGCTTGCCTGTTATTTGTTGCAAAGGCTTCAGTCCCACCATTCTTGTTAGACACATCCACGTCTTGGGCCTCTAAATTTGCTGTCTTAGCATCTGATTTCACAGCAACGGCATCTACAGCTGTCACATTGCCATCCCAATTTGTGGTCTTGGCATCCAACACAACAGCCTTAGGATTCTTGTTCACAGTCCTGCCACCTGACATTACATTCTTCGTATCCAGCTCTGTGTTTTGAACATCTGTAGAAAGATCTTTGGCCTCCAGCCGTCCAACTTTGTCTTCCAATGCTGATTCCTCGACATTCGTAGACATGACCGGGCCTAGCAGGTAAGGGCAAGCATTGCAAATCCAGATAGCAAAAACTTCTTGGAAGGTGAAACATTAAAGTAATCTCAGCCCTTTGGACTGACGTGATCTTCCTTCCTACTTATCCTATACAAATGCTGCGTCCACATACATGAGAAATGCAGCCAAACACATGCTGGGCAGAATGTTGTAACAGCTAAATAAATGTTAATCAAATAGATTTACAAATCATTTGTCAGTTCTTCCCCAGTCTACCCCACAAAGAACACACACACACACGCATGTATTGATAACACTCAAAAGCAGTGCAACAGAATTACTAACAAGTTGGTAACAACTTGTTACTAACAATCTGGATGCCAGTCTAAAGGAATATTGTGAAATACTAAACTGTAGTATAAATTAGTTTACTGTTCACATCCTTTGTCAAATAAAAGAATAAACATCTGGCTTCAGTAAAAGGTGGGCCAAATGTATGTCTGAATTCAGTAGAGACCAAAACTAAAAAACCCCAGATAAGGAGTCTGCTGAAAAAGTCATGGAATAGCTGTGATCCTCAAACTGGGGTGTTGTGGTGCCCCAGCCTGAGAGCACTGGGTTCTGCATTTTTAACAGGTGGGGGAAGGGGGAGTAATGCAATCCCCATGATGATGAAACCCCATGATCCCCAGCACTGTGGGTGCATTTTTGTCTAGGACTTACCTGCTGCAAGGTTCCTTGGGAGCCAGATTGGGAGAGGGGGGGGCACTGCAGGACCAACCACAACTTGCAAACACTTCTGGGTTGTGACGTGAAATCAAAACTGGGAGGTGACTGTATCTTTTACTGTTGGTGGGGAGCACTTCTATGGGGCTCCCAAGACCTAGACCTTCTATGGGGCTCCCAAGACCTTTTTCTTTGTTAAACAAAAGCCCCCTTTATACTTAGAGCAATATGATCATGGGGATCACATCACTGCCTTTTCCCTGCCCCCCCCCCCACCAACATTTACAAGTGGACTCATAGTCCTTGCATTTTGAAAATCACTGCAGAACAGGGAAATATGAGAGAATTAATGACTTCCTCTGAAAATAGAAGAACCAGCCAAGAGATGGATTTTATATTCAACACATTCCTCTTGTGCTTAAATAGGTTTGTAATCTTTATTGAGTGTCCTCACAACAACCCTGTGAGGTAGGTCACCATTATTCTCTTGCAATAGATTAGAAACCGAGGCTGGAAAAGAGTATATTTGCCCAAGGCAACCGATTGAATCCAGGGGTGAGGCAAACATTGAACTCCAGGTCCAGTTGCAACTCTCCATTCATTCCATAAGGAGCCACAAGAGTTTTATAGGCAACCACAAAAGTGGAGCCTCTCAGACTGGGATAGCAAAGTTATTTGGGACTAAGGAACAGCCTCCAGGTATTGGGGAGAGCTTGAATCAATGGGTTAGATTCAAATGATGTACAATACATCAACCTTGCAAAGTGGAGCTGGCAGGATACTGAGAGAGGGAATACATAATGTGCCACATTATATGTGTACAAAATCATGCTGTTACTTCTTAGCATGTTAGACACCCAAAGCAGGCTGTTAATTCCACAGTTGATCTGTGGCACAGCAGGCAAGAGTTAGGTGGCCAGCAGACCGTGAAGGCTATACTTCGGAGAGGCAACTCCGTCCAGTGGCGGGCAAAATCAGTGCACTACCCACCTGCTGCCTGAGGCTGGAGGCCATTGCTCAGTACTCGTGCCTGCAAGAAGTGAAGGAGAAATAAGACATAGTTCAATAGGGTTATATCAGCTTTTTATGTGACGCTGGTAATTGCCTGTCTAGCCTTAGGTGAGGTGAAACTGATAGAACAGCTAGTGATACCAATGTCCAGAAGAGATGTTCTGATTGGTTAACAGAAGTCTCTCATTCCTGGGGTAATTTTACCTCAGAATCCAAGTTACCTCAGTGCGAGCCAGAGTTACCTCAAAGAAGGTAGCGAGCTAAGATCTTGCTGTAGCTGTACATGTTTTTTACATGCTCTGATTGGTGATTTGTGGAAATTGACATTTGGACTAGACTTATGACTGTGCCCTTACGTCTTATGATTCTAAACTGACTGCTGTGTAAAATATATACTGGTATGTAAATAGGGTTTCTTCATGACAGACTCTCTTGAGTGCCGCCTCATTTTTCTCCTTCACACACACACTGCCACAGCCATTAAACGTTCTAACAGACTTCTTCACCATAGTTCCACTGTAGCACACTCTGACAGGGTCTCTGACCCAAAGACACTGAAATTCAGTAGTATACCAAGTCCTCCCAGGTGCATGCTGTAATGGGGTGCCAGTGTGTCTGTAAAATACCTGATCTAGAGGATCATGAGACAGGCCATATGTACCTGCTGATTTGAATTATTTTATTGACTTTTCAATTAATTCATCTACT
Source organism: Cryptoblepharus egeriae (assembly GCA_030015325.1). Lineage (NCBI taxonomy): Eukaryota > Metazoa > Chordata > Lepidosauria > Squamata > Scincidae > Cryptoblepharus > Cryptoblepharus egeriae. The sequence goes on along the minus strand of JAREYC010000001.1, from coordinate 59,063,213 downwards.
TTTTCAAGAATTCCAAGTAGACCTGGACTCCTACTCCTCCTCAGAGGGGGTATCTCAAGGTAGAAGCCAGATCTAAATAGGCTATCCAGGATGACCAGATGCCAAACCCAAAATTCCTGAACCCCAAGGCCAAAATTCCTAATCCCAGGCCAAAATTCCTACCCGCTGAAAAAAAATTGCCAAAAATGTATTTTTTGTTTTTGGTTTTTTGACCATAACTTTTGATAGAAAGGAGATATTTCAAAACTGATTTTTGCACTAGATTCTGCTCTTCAATACGAATCCAACGACATATGGCATGATGGGAGACTGTGCACTATCACAAAGTTTCAAAATGAAGCCAAAATGTAGGACAATGATGCCAAAATGTAGGACACCTGGGCAGGAGGCTAAAAATCCAGACAAATCCAGGTTTTTCTGGTCATCTGGTCACCCTGTATAGCTGCCACAGATCCATATAGCTCCATAGGGCAGGCTGGGGTATTATATAGACCATAAGGAAAAATATATCCTTATTCTGAAGTGATCTACCTAATTCTTTTTTGAAGATTGTTTATTGTCACCTGGTAAGGACTGAATGTTGCCTATAGACTGCACCAAGGGTCTCCAAACCCCAACTTGGGGATCAGATATGGCCCTTTGCAAGTCTCAATATGGCCCCCAGCAAGATCCCTTTATCCAGCTCTTGGACAACCCTTATAATCATTTCCATTTGTGATATATATCACATTTTAAAAAAGAAAATAACTTTTATAATTTTTAATTTTTAAAACCATTTTAAGCGTTTCAGTCATTTATGCCACCTGACAGATGCAATCTGTCATATGTTCTGCAAATTACAGAAGATCCTGAAGCCAATGTAGGATCTGTAATTTAATGCAAGCTTAAAAGTTAACTTACTAGCCTTAACAGTCTTGTAGCACCATAAAGATTAATCAGTGTTAATGGAATTAACAGAAGAAATCAGATAACTAATGTCTCTGTCCCAAAAGGGCTTACACTCTAATAATTTGTAAAAGAAAGCCAACAGAAGCAACCAGAAAAGAAACTGCTGGGATAAGCAGTGCCAGTTACTCTCCCGCTGCAAAATAAATGAGGAGCACCCACCAGAAAATGTTCCTCTTATGTAATTAGCAGAAGTAGGTATATATCCAGTTAGTATATAACCTGCAACTCCAAGAAATATATTGGCTAAGCTCCATTTTTGCATCACAATTAATATAAAAAGAAAAAAAGTCATTTTCAAGCTTTAAATTTTAAACTCTCCATTCTTTCAATTAAGAACTGCTTCCTCACTCTTAACCTTCCAGCAGGGCCTAAAGACTGTTTTATTTAAGAGAGTCTTTGAGACCCCATAACGGCAGTCTTTTAAATCAGATATTTTATGGCTGACTGTATCCTATTTGATAATCTAATTTAATGTTTTAATTGTATTTTATGTAATGATTGTTAGCCACCTTGGGTGCCCTTTGGGGAGAAAAGCAGAATATAAATCTAATCAATAATCAGTTTTACCAGGTCAAGGGAATTGCAGGAACCATGCCTAGTTGGCAGTTGTGCCCAGGAAGCATGCTGGGTGCTTTGTGCCACCAACAATACAACAAAGAACATTACTGAAGTGGACTCTCAGTATATACTCAATGGACTCTGAGAGTATATGGACTCAATGGATTCTAGTCAATGGGCTTTCTGATAGTATATACTGCAAAGATGGTATACGCATTCTAAAATCTCCTGTGGATAAAAAAAATCAGTGGATAAAAAAGAGGAAAAATAGATTTAAAGACCCACTTCCAGTTTTGTTATTGTTTTGTTGTTTTTCAATAGCTGCAGCGATTTGATTCTGGGACTTCCTGCTGGTACCAAAAAATGTGTTAAATAAAAATGGTTTTTAAAATAATGTGTTCTTTTACAATGGTTTAAAAATGGTTTTTCTTCCTGTGGTAGAGAGGCTGAAAAAAATTGGAAATGCAAAGGACCCTCTGCCTTTGCCTTAGCTGAAGAACAGAATGATTGCTTGTATCACTGCCTCCATACAACAGTAGAAAAACAGTTTTTAAAACTGATTTGTGGTGTTCATTTATGTTGAGTCAAAGCAGCATATAAAAAAATCCATGTATAACAAGTTTGGAGTTGTATAAAACTAAGGAGTACTGAAAGTCATAAACTGTAGTCCGTATACACTGAGAGTCTTTTGGATTGAAACATACTGTAAGTAACATTTATGGTGAGTACGTATCTTTAAGGCTGTAAAATGCTTCTTAAATATTGCAGATCTCATATATCTGAAGTTTTTGAGATGCGGCTCTCATGTTAAACCGATCTGGCCACCCCAATAATATATACTGAACACATGTATCTCTGGGTATGAAAATGTGCAGGTCCAGTTCCTAGTTGCATGGTATATAACTGGCAGCTGAAGTTTGCAACACCAAAGCTTCCCCAACTTCCCAGCCCCTTTGCATACTTTGTACACTTTCCAGATGGGACAGCTCGGACAGGGTGACCATGTGTCCTCTTTTTTAGCCTTGTGTCCTGGAAAAAAACATCAATGTCCTCCTTTTCCTTGTGAGCAGGCAACATGTGTCCTTCTTGTAATTCATAAATTATATGTAATAGTTTTCAACTTAATAATATAGTGTTTAAATTAATAATAGTTTTCAATTTAATAATATAGTGTTTAAATTAACCACATGAAAACAATAAATTAAATGTAATGACTTTAAATTTTAATCATAAATCATATAGAGTATAAATTAACCCCATGCAAGCAAAATATATGAGTGTTTTTAGTTTTTATGTTGTCATGTCCTGCATTTTTCTTGGGTGTCCTACATTTCAGAGGGGTCTTGTCCTCTTTTTTTGTTCTGACAACTCATCAGCCTGGATGGGGGGGCTGGATGGGGGGCTCCCACTGCAGCCCAGCCTGCACCAGCACTGCTGGTGCAGTGGGCGACAAAGGGTACCTGTTGGACAGGGATCGATCCTGCGCTTCCCTGGATGGGGACCAGGCTGGGTGTGGGTCCCCCTTACCCTCCCCCTTACCTGCTCCAAGACTGGCCCTGCCTCTGCTTCCTGCTCCATGCCGGATCCAGCTGCTATTTAGGGCGACTGGTCGAGGCACGCCTGCCCAGGAACACTCATCAAGAGCTGGGAGGAGCAGGAGGAACAGCCCGCCTAGGACAGCCATCAGTTGCTTTGGACAGCATGCATGTGGACCATCTGTCCTCTTTTTCCAGGGCACATCCTCTTTTTTAGCCTTGTGTCCTGGGAAAAAAAATCTTCCTTCTCCTTTTCCAGGGTCACCATCTGTCCTCTTTTTCCAGGGCACATCTTCTTTTTTATCCTTGTGTCCTGGGGGAAAAAAATCTTCCTTCTCCTTTTCCAGGGTCACCATCTGTCCTCTTTTTCCAGGGCACATCCTCTTTTTTAGCCTTGTGTCCTGGAAAAAAATCTTCCTTCTCCTTTTCCAGGGTCACCATTTGTCCTCTTTTTCCTCTTTTTTAGTCTGGTGTTCTGGAGAACACAAGTCCTCCTTTTCCTTGTGAACAGGCAACATGTAGCCTTCTAGGAATTCATAAATTTAATACAGTGTAGTAGTTTTTAATTTAATATAATGTTTAAGCACATAAAAACTCACTCTCTGAGTGTTTTTAGCTTTGATTTGATCATGTCTTATATTTTTCTTGGGACCAGGCATCATCCTAGAAAAACAGGACAAAGGCCCCCCCCCCCCCCCCAGTGAACACACAATAAAAATGGAGGACATGCAATACAATCCTAAGCATGTCTACCCAGAAATAAGTCCTATTGAGTTCAATGGTACTTACTCTCAGGAAAGTATGGTCAGGATTGCAGTCATAACCAAAAAAAACCCAAAACACTCATGGTTAATTTAAACAGTATATTACTTATTGTTAAAATTTAAAACTATTACATAAAATTTATTACATAATAGGCTGCAATCCTATTCTCCAGTTAGGCCAGCCTAAGCCCCAGCTTAAGTCTTGGGCTGTCTTGGGGGTCTCACAAAAATGCCAAAAGGTACATCTGTCCTACTTCTTGGAATGCACCAACTTCACAGGAATGCACCAACCTCCCCACACCACCATAGAAAAATATGCCGTGTGTGTTAGGCTGGCCTAAGTTTGTTAGTATTGTTGCCATAATTTATTAAACACTACATGCTGCCAGCTTCCAAGGAAATGGAGGACAACAAAAAATTTTCCAGGACACAAGGCTAAAAAGGTAGACAATACAATCACCCTTCACCAGAATGCAGGTCTCTTATTGTCTTCTATGCTCCCTGAAGCACCTGGTGGGCCACTATGAGATTCAGGAGGCTGAACAACAAGATGGGTAAGCCAACAGATCTCTTCTGATTTTCTTATGTTGAAGCCAGACTCTTCAAGGTGCACTAGTTGGAAAGCTCCAGCCCTTGCTTTCTTCAGTCTACACACTATTCTTAATATTACAATATTTAATATATTTGTACCTACTTTTCCCCTCTCTCTCAGGGGAGTCTGAGGTAGCTTTCAACAGTCTTTAATGGTTTTACAAAATATAGTACTTTATTTGCTATATAGACATTAATACACATAATTTGCCTTCTAGACTTTAATACACATAGTTGCTGTTGTTCTTTCAGCCAATTTCCACCCAGTCCAGCTATATGTCTTCATCTATTTATTTATACCTGTTCTGTTTCCAATGCTAACACAAAGCAGTGGTCCCAAATTGTGAACTGTGGCTCTCCAGGAAGTTGTGGAATCCTAGGGAGAAAGCCACTGCCTTATACAATATATAGGATTTTACTCCTAGGAGGGAGCCAATGCCATTGGCCCAGTAGGTCAAGGAAGCCACCAGTTTAAAAAGTCTGATAACCACTGACTAAAATAATAGACGTAAGTGCCTAATCCTATCCAAGTTACTTTGCTGGGATTGTTTTCGATGCTGGAAAACTGGATTGGGACCTTAAGCAGTTGCTGGAGATAAGAACATGAGCATTCACCGGATCTAGTCCAGCTTCCTGCATCACACAGCAGCCCAACCGGGGAGGGGAGGGGAGGGCACCTGGATGCAGGTGTCATATGTGCTCCCTGAGGCATCTGGAGGGCTGCTGTGTGATACAGGAAGCTGGACTAGATGGGCCTGTGGCCTGATCTGGTGGAGGCTCCTCTTTATGTTCTTATGAAATTAATCTTTGCAAGTTTTATGTATTTAGCGTATGGCAAACACATGGACTTGTGATAAATCAAATTGCTAGTGACATTCCTTTAAAGTCTAGACACTATGATTTATCTGGACACTAGGACATTGTGATTATCTGGAGTAACAGAGCATGACAAGGGCATAGATCTTACCCTGCTGATGTCCTGACACTGCACAAAATGTTCCAATGCTACTGTGGGTACAATCCTAACCTAGGACGACACAAGTCAGTTTTCTCATCCCGTGGTGATGTAGGAAGGCAAGTGCATATCTGTGCACTGGCCTAACCCTCCTCAGGAGTGGCTCAGAAGTGTCTTACAGCACATTTGTAACACTCCCAGGCCACCATGGGACTTGTGCAGGGGCTTATGCCAGCCTAAATAAATGCAGCCTTAAAACTCATACAAGCCACTGATTTTCAACCTTTTTCATTTCATGGCACACTAACAAGGCACACCATCAGTTGCTTTTACCATTGACCAGGCATACCATGATGTTCAAATCCCCAAATTTACCTATTAAAAATGTCCCGTTCCAAATTCCTGTGGCACACCTGAGGACTATCCATGGCACAACAGTGCGCCACAGCACACTGGTAGAAAATCATTATCTTAAGCAGTCATTCCTACCCTGACTAGTTCTAAGTAGGCAAGACTTTTCGACACCTAATGGGGTTGGTTCCAGCAAGCCTTTTGTTTTCATCTCCTTCCTGCCCCTAGATCCAGCATCCACACATTCTAAACATAGTCATGCTGGGCTTGGCTTCCCCACTGCTGCTGTCGAGAATAACTGAAGAATGAGTCAGGCTCTAAAAAGAAAAAGCAGCAGTCCCTCCCCTCGATCTCAGGGAACGCATGCAAACAAATTATGTCTGAGCACCCACTGCAGTAGCAATCCACTACCAGCATTCACCCAGGACTCAAAATTAAGGGAATTATCGATTTATCCAATAGGAAGTTATCCCAAAGATACAACACCCATATCTGCTTTTATTTATCAGGGGAAGCAAGGTATCAAGCTGCATCGCGTGCCTATTTATTGCCACCAGACAAAATGAACCAGTATCACTCTTACCTTATACTATACTTCAAACATATAGTGAAAGGAAAGCATTTGTATGCTGCTTGTGTGGATATGGCTTCAGCATTTGATGGAGAAACTTGAAAAAATATGGATTAGTCGTGTATATATACACCATGCCTGTGTATGTGTCAAGCAGCTTTGAATCAGTTTAGGATACACAGTATGCTAATTGATAGCTCTTTGACAGATCCTAACTATACATAGCCCCATATTTAACCACTCTTTCATGCTGTCTTCCTCCAAATAATGACCAGGGCCATTAATATGGGTTCTATAGAAACTCTATAGAACGAAGAACTGCAACTATTGCCCCTTGTGAAGTCTACTGTTTTTCAACCAGGAGTACTGATATGATGATGGTTTTGGCAAAAGGTTACCAATGGGCAAGATGGCAATACACGTACCTGACTCTTCGAAAGGAGGAACCTTTTGGAAAAGGAGGGTGCAATGCTGAAGTACTTTGGTATAAATCCTTTAGAGAAGTATACATCTGGCCAAAATGACCAGTTGGGCTTGCAATTCTTAAATATGCTAAGTGATTTATTTATGCACCTTTTAAAATAGCTTTGGTTTCAGCTATCAAACATCTCAGATAAGTTTATAATTTATACAGTATTCATCCTCTATTTTTGACAGTTTTACATTTGAAACTTGCATTGAGTTGCATTCGAAAGTATCAGAACATGTTAAGAAAGGCATTTCTGCTTGCAAAAGAGCTCTTTTTTGGGTTAGCACAAGATGCTTGCACAAGTAAATAAGCAATCCAGAACTTTTCTGTGAAGTGCTAGAAATTTGTACAACACTGACAGCACTACTGAAAGATCACAATCCAAGTACATTTTGACTGTGGTAAACATGTCATAATAGTTTGAGATTGTACTGTGATGGATGTTGCAAATATTTGTTCACATTTTCTAATGGGGCAGAGCTTTTGAATGATAGAATAAGGATTGACCTCCTATTTTTCACTTGGAACAGCATACTGAACACTTAATAATAAAAAAATTATTTTACTGCAATCTTAATTATCTAAATGAAAACCTAACCTGCAGTGCTGACCTTGGGGTGTCACAAAAGTGCTGAAAGGCACTTCTGACCCATTGTTTGGGGAGTTAGGCCAGTTCAAAGGCATATGCTGTCCTTCCCACACTGCTACTGGAAGATAGGCCAGATGCGTTAGGCTGGCCTAAATTGGTTAGGATTGTACCTTTTGTCAACTTTTTGTTGGTGTACTGAAAAGCAATATATGAAATATTCTTAATTCCATTCCTATGTCCCAGAGAACATTTCCTTACTCCAAGACAGGGATAGCTTCCATTTAGGTAGATTTCACCAGTAGTTTATTTCATCTGTCTTCAATTCAAATTCACTTGATTTTTTAATAAGTGGGTTCCAAGCACCGTTTAGATGAGAAACTGAAAGGAAATAATCTGGTTGAGGAAGGAATGCACTGTGCAGAAAGGCTGGCATTCCCAAGCCTTTTCATACATCCAAAATGTTCCTGGGCTGTTACCTTAGGAGTCAAGTTAGATTCAAAGAACCTGTTCCTTGTGCTTGAAAACGGCGCTTAGGTCCTTGATCCCAGCCAAAGGGGGACAAATCATTCCAGGTAGAGAGGTAGCCAAGTTAATTTATGCTGCAATCCTAAAGGCACTTTCCTGGGAGAAAGACCCATTGAACACCATGGGGCTTACTTTTGAGTAGACCTGGTTAGGATTGTGCTCTTTGACTCTGACTACTGAAGGCATCCAACATGGGCATTATTACCAGCTAATAACAGAGTTATAACAGCCATGACCACATAGTTGCAATTAAAAGCTTTATTATAAAAACATCCACACATGCATCCTTAATTTAATGAAGTTAGACTCATCATATACTTTCTGGATGAACATACACCCATCTCTGGTTAATACACACACACTTGAATGGACCCAAACCATGCCCAATACACCTGTGCAAGTTTAAAATGATCATTTTCATTTCAGGCTGAACAGTCAGTAATGAAGGGTTCCTTCCAGCAGGGCTAGCTTTGGCAGGTTGAGGCAGTAGCTACAGAAACTTCAAATTCTGAAATAATGGTGTTTGACTTTCATGCAAGAATTCCCAATAGACTTGAGAAGAGTTTTATAGCCTTCTAGAACAAACTCATTTCATACAGAGTGCCGAAGTTAGCATTTATGGTGGCACCAATAAGCAGAAAACATAAGCGGAGGATAGCAAGAAATGGCACTTTATTCTCACATAGAATATGACAGAAGAGAAAATGTGCAAATCTTGTTCATATTTTCCAGATATCAGAGACCCCAAGTATAAAGAGGGCTGGACAAATTGCTTCTGGGGGTCAACATCAGTCCCCAGGCCTTATGTTTGACACCCTTGTTCTAGAAAATGCAGACATCCTCAGGAGAAGAGCACTGCACAGGCCATAGCTAGAGATATTTGCAAAAGAAATAAAATACCTCTACCTATTGGTCATTGTAGGCTGGTTAGGTTGCATTGTATTGCATAGATAATTTCTGTGACTGTCGATACTATACCACCTAGTACACTTTTTATAATTATAATTTATAAAAAATGCACCCTGAGAACAGAAAAACATCACCTCCTGCACTTTTCTTCCTTGTGGGGAGTGGGGGACAAAACATTTTAAGAACACTTTTAACTGTAGCTTGGCTTTCTCTTTTCACAGAATCGTGTTTGAATCTAGTACACTGCTTTGTGGAACCAGCCAAAACAATTTAGTCTACGAACTAGGTTCCTTATTGCTGCAAAGATATGCTTTGACAAACAAAGTGATCATAATGACAAGGCATGGAGGGTATTAAAATGGAAATAAGAAATGTATTGCTGGTTCCACAGATCTCATGTATTTAACCAATCTGCATGAAGAGGTTCATGAAATTTTGTGCAAAGTCATAACCACCCAAGGTACTGCATCTCACATGTTGGGGAGAAGATAGATGTACCTTCTGGGAACTATCAGCAGCTGTTTGCTAATATCCGAAAACAGGGGTAGGAACACAGGATGGAGGCCAACCACCTGCTTGCTAGTAATTGCTTGAGTTACATGGAAGGATGGTTTGTAACAAGTATAAAGACAGCTCAGGGAGACGGTCAGCTGTAGTTAATTCCTTCAGACACCCGAAGAGGCCTCTCAACTTTCACACTTCTACACAGCTAGCTATTTTAGGTCATTTGATATAATCCAAGAAGTCAGACTAGTTTACAGGAGAATACTGTTGCTATGAGATTTGAAAAGGATACATTAGGCACCAAACCCCTTTTTAGTCCAAGGAAAGGGGACATGGCACTCAGGTTTTAAGCAGGCAGAGTAGGAGAAAAAACCATCACAGGGCAGGGGCAAAACAGGTTTGATCAAAGTCCTCCTTGTTCATGTATTGATAAGACAGAGAAGACATTTTAATTACAGTTTAAACCACATGTGCTTTTAGTATGTTACTAGTAGGTACAATTTTCCCCTTCTACCTTTCATGTTTTATTCCTTAAAATCTCTGCTTCTATATTAATTCACAGTCTTGCAAGAGTTTCTGTGCCTGGATCCATGAACATATGAACATAAAAAGAACCACCAGTTAAACAAATCCCTTCCCTAAATGATCAAACCATTGATAATTTCCATTGGCTTTTTGGAAAAGAGTCTCTTTCCCCTTCAGATTGCAGCAATCTCTTCCTGCTATTCACAAAGCTCTGTAAAGAAGGATGAGAAGCTGCTGGTTATGGAAGCAAGAACTTTTCATGCATGTCCCATAATACATCAGGAAAATATTCCTGATGGTGAGGGCAGTTCGGCAGTGGAACAGATTGCCCAGAGAGGTGATAGACTCTCCATCGCTGGGGATCTTCAAGCATAGGCTCGACAAGCACCTGTTGGAGATGCTCTAAGAGGATTTCCTGCTACAGGCAGGAGGTTGCACTAGATGACCTATTGGGTCCCTTCCAACTCTATTATTCTATGATTCTATAACTATTAGGGGCAGCTTGAGTCAAAGCAGAAACATGGATGAAGAAATATGTTTAGAGAGATGCTGTGGTGGCTTGTACATAGAAAAAAATGGATAGGGGGAAAAAGAAGCTTCCTAGATCTTAATCATTATACTATAAACTCTCTTAATTCTAGACAAAATTTTACAGCCCTTCTATAAAATGGGCTTCTACACAGGACAGGAAGCAAGTTAGAGAGCTGCTTCAGACTAGTATTAGGTTGCTACTGAAAAGCACCGTTTGATCATGTGCATTTCATTTCCAGCTGCTTCACTGCTTTTACTGAATGTTTTTATTGTCTAAGGCTGGGTCACCAGCAAAGGATTGCAAATGATAGTGTTAGTAAGACTCAGGTGGTCTTACCCCTTCTACTGTGACCCGAAACACTTAACAAGATGAGGTCTACATGAATGTCAATGAGGAACCAACCAAATCGGGGGGACATTCCCAATATAGCACAACAGCAGGAGGAAAGTTGCAATGAATACTTCAAACTGCAACAAAGTTGGAAATATCGAAATGCTGCAAACTTAGGAAAATGCTGAAGCCAGAAAGGAGGCGTTATTAGGGATGAATGCATAACCCACATCAATTAAGTATCTCAATTTTTCTCAAACTTAGGGAAGGGTTTACTCTCTCCATAAGGGCAGTGACGTGATCCTTAGGATCACACCCCTACAGGGAAATAGGGACTATTTTCCATCTCCCCAAGGGTCCTGCCTGGCTGTGCCAGAGCCTGGGAGGCCTGAAAGAAGTCCACATATTGCTTAGCACAGCTCTTTCCAGATATAAAAAGGAAAGGTTTCTGGGAATTTTCCCATTTTTCAAGCCATGGGGAGCTTTGCTAAGCAATCAGCAGACCTCCTCAGACACAGGCACAGCCTGGCAGGATCCTTAGGAAGGCAGAAAAATCACACACACCTCTGAATTCCCCTGCAAGTGCATGATCTTGATTATTGTGCTGCTGCTTTTCCTCCTTCCCCATCCCTTAAAGGGAGTGGGGGACCTTTACACAAACAGGGGAGTTGAGACCCCTCTGTTTGAATAGCACTAAAATATCCAGTATTGTAATTCATCAGTGTCACCTCTGTCAATGAGGGACAACCTATTTATGAGAGTTACATTAAGAAAATTTCTCTCCCAGCTTTCTGGACCATGAATTGCCCAAACGATCCTCCCTACAAGGAGAACTGCCAGAAGTTCAAAGTGCAATTATTTCTACTGGCAGCAACATCTACCTGTTGCATTAGGAAATTTGCTTAGTAATGCATCAGGAAAATAGATATTTAAAATATATAATGCCAAGCATCAGTCAAGTGGTAGAAAATGGAACTTCTGTATTTCAGTTAATATAAATGCCATTTGAAGCCACAGTTGCCAAGTTCATCCTCAAGACACAGACATCCCTGACAGAATCTAGCAGCTTCCTGCAAGTAGTGTCTGGGGACAGGTGGGAAATGCTCTTAAGTGTCAAGGTCTCCAGTGTCAAAGACATCATCATACCAGTCAATCACTGCCTAAGTGTCAGGGAGCATACAGCCCTTGCTGGTTTCCACAAGCTGCAAACAGCACATTTATCAACACATTCCAGGCACATGTATAATGGTAGATGGCAGTTTTCCAAAGGAGAATTTTGCTAGAACTGTCCTACACAAAAGTGTCATCCCATACCAGTGTCAGATTAGAAGCAAAAAATATACCCAATTTAACAAATTCAAAAGGGGGAGAAGTTTCCAGCAACAAGAGGGTGGCACTGACCAGTTGATCTGCAGGAGACTGAAGAACTTTTAGAAAAACACATACACCCAAGCAACATTAGACACTAAATTTTAATGAAGTCTTCTTAGGGGAGAAAGAAACTGGAGAGTGTTTTATAGCACGTGCTGGAGAGCATGACAGTGATCACTATTTTGCCTTACAAAAAAGAACAAGGCTAATATATTACCTCCTAGCACACTCATCCACAGAGCCTAGCACCAGGCTAGAGCCAAAGGGTGATGCTCATAATGGCTTAAGAAGCCACCACCTATACTTCCTTTATAGTACAGGGTGGTGCTTTGGACCAGGAAATTGTAAGACCTGCTTCGCCACAATTACATAGGAAATGCTTTCAAGGATTAATGAGTCAAGAAGACTGCACCAAGACTATGGAAACGTGGACATGTACACCCAGAACAAGTATATTAAGCTAAATGCACCTTCACACTGTCCAAATACCATCCCCTCTTAAGGAACATCAGAAAGTTCATTTGTCTGTTTTACTGGTGTTAGATAACATGTTTTAATGATTGTTATCCCACAGTGTCTGGCCAACAGGAAACACGTTCTGCTTGGCTGTCAATGCCTGGGACTTTAAGCTGGTTGCAAACCTGCCAAATCTTGCCCCACTACAAGAGGGCATTTCATAATTTGATATTGAGGCTGACAGTGCAGCCTAACTTAACACGTTGGCACTTAGCAGCAAGAGGCACTTGTGGCTCAGGTGATGAGGAACATGGCAAGATCAATGAACTGCAAGGAATTCACACTGAACATTAAATAAGTTTTCCAAGCTTCTGTGTTTAGAAACTTCCGTGGTAGTAAAAAACTATAAACAGAGAATTCGCTTCTTTTGATCAAGTAAAACATCTCCTTTGTCCCACTTTTCTTCCCAAAATATACTTCTATAATGGGTGTGCCAAACAAGACGCTCTCTCTATGCCTCCAACACTTTTAGCTTCTCTAAGTTTCCAACTGAGGTAGGTCATTGCCCCCTCTGCACACTGCATGGGAGGGGCAGATTGGCCACTTGCTTGCTCCCTCATCACTTTACCAGGCTTGGACTGCTGAGGGCCTGCGTGCCTGCGGACTTCTTGAGAATCGCAGATGTGTATTTAATCATAGGTAAACTATGAGCAGAAGGGTGTGGCTCAGGACTTCGGACAGCCTCCTCTGCATCTCGTACAGGAACGACTTTGCTGTTGGAAAAAACATAGTGCTTAAGAAAAGAAACACATCTGGCTTGCAAAGCTGTTTCATCACTCTGACTGGGAAAAAACACTATTACTACCACACCAACACATACATCTGACAGACAGAAGGTTTGAGAGCTTATGGCTACAATCCAGAGTAACTATGGGACCTTTTACACTGATGTAGTTATGGTGCCACCTATGGGAAACCTATGGGAAATGCATAGAGCAATCCAGAATAAGTCTTCCCATAGGTCTAAGGTCTTCCCACAATTACTCTGGATTGCAGGGGAAGTCTCACTTATGTTGGACAAGCCTTGTAGTCCACCAGACCTGTCTCTAATACATTTTTACATGTAAATTTGGGTAAATTTATTCAAATTTGAATGTAAATCATTTTCTGACACAATATCAGAGAGATGGTGTGGCCTTCCTGCAAAAAAGTTTGGACACACCTGGCTTAAAGAAAAGTAAGAATATAGCCAAACTTCCCAAACCATAGATCAAGAGACAAGAGAATCTGGTTGTTTCTACAAAAACGGTTATTTGCCACTAGCTGAATTTATTAGTTGTTGCAGGAGTAAAGTTTAAAGAATATTTGTGGGCACTGTCACTGGGTACTGATGGCCGCTGGTGGGCACGGGGAATCACCAGTGGAGGGCACCAGGAATCACCAAGCAGTGGGAAGCACCAGGCAGCATGCACCACTGGGCATCCCTACCAGGCATCACCGGCCAGCAGTGGGCATCTGGCACCACAGGGCACCTGGCATCAGAGGCTCAGTGGGAAGCAGCAAAAGTACCAGGTACCACCAGGTATACCTGCCAAGCAGCAGTCACGGCGCACTGGACACTACGTATCTCTACTGGCCACCATCGGGGACCCCTACCAGGCACCGGGCACCAAACTGGTTCTTAGTAGGTGTTCATGTCATGGAAAGAATATGCTCCCCAAATGTCATGCTTCTAGGTCCAGAGGCTGGGGGAGGGCATTGAGGAGTCTGCAATTCTCCTGTGTGGCATGTATGGACAAATATGCATTGTGCCTCTTGTTGCCCCCTTTCTGGCCTGAATTTCAAAAAAATTGGTTCTTAATGGGTGCCTCCATCATGGAAGGAATACCCACCCCAAATTTTCACACTTCTAGGTCTGGCAGTTTGGCTGGGTGTTGATGAATCAGTAACTTTGATTTTATATATAAAGAAGAGAAATGGCCATTTTGCTGGGGCAAGTTCCATTTATATTGGGAAGAGCTATTATAACTGTCATCCTCATCACACTTTGGCAGTAGAAGTAGAATGGCAACATATGTTCTTTCTAGGGCTTTAGGTGATCCAGAAACCCTTTTCCATACAAGCTCATTCAATCTTTTTCAGATCATCAGCCCCAGGTGACATCCCATACTTGTAACACAAGGAACATCTCACCTGGCTCTACCTGCTTCTACTTTGCTCAAGCCATTCAAGTGTAGATCAGTCTTCATATAGATGTGGGTTCTTGGCACTGACCACTGGAGTTAAGAGAACAGAATAATATAACTAGCTGAATGGCAACTTTCCAACCATACTGAAAAATGTTCTTGGCCTCCTCTGGAGTGCTCGGAAAACTCCAAAGTTACAGCGGCAAGAAAAAAAGCTTGACAAATGCACTCTCCCATGACTATACATGTTTGGCAACCTGCAGAAAAGCTGTTGTTGCAGTGGACATCACATAAAGAGTAACAGGCCACATTCCTCACACTTACCAGCGGTGTGGTATCTGTCACTATTCCATTGTGATAGCCTTTGTGACACCAGTTTCGAAGTAGGTCCACCCCTGCAAAAAGCCACACAAGAATACAATCAATGTAGGGCTTATACCACATGGAACAACAGAGTGGTTTAAAGTTAGGGAAGAAGTACATACAACAAGGCTTATGTTGTCACCATGTTTATTTAATTTATATGGAGAGTATATTATGTAAAAGGCAGAGCTGGATGAATCACAAGCTGGAATTAAGGTTGAAGGGGGAAATATCAATAACCTCAGATATGAAGAGATACCACTTTAAACATTAGCAAGTGAGGAGGAACTAAGGAACCTTTTAATGAGGGTGAAAGAGGAAAGTGCAAAAAGTGGCTTAAGACTAAACGTTTAAAAAAACCAAGATTATGGCATTTAGTCCCATTAATTCATGGCAAACAGAGGGAAAAGAAATGGAAGTCGAGAAAGAATGAAGGAAAGATACTGAAACTGAAGTTCAAATATTTTGGTTTCAATATGAGAAGGGAGAACTACTTAGAAAAGAGCCAGACACTGGGAAAAACTGAAAGCACAAGAAGGGGATGGTAGAGGATGAGTTGGTTACATAGTGTCACCAAGGCAATGAACATGAATTTGGACAGATTTTGGAAGCTAGTGGAGGATAGAGGGGCCTGGCATGCTGCAATCCATGGGGTCATGAAGAGTCGGACTTGACTTAGAGACTAAACAATACCACATGCAGAAGTTCATATATATGCAGTTTTCCTAAAAGGATGAAGAACAGACACAGCAAATGTATAAATTTGGATACACCCTTTGCTATTTGGAGACACACACTTTAAATCAAACCACACTTGCATGATTGTCTTTTGATGTCAACAAGCTTTTTCAGTCTACTTACGGCTTGAGTGCAAGGCTCATACAGAGCAGAAACGAGCATCACTAATGAATGGGGCAGCTCATTAGGAACTGAAGGGATGGACTAAGACACCCACCAGTGAACTACCAGTGGGTATCTTAGTATAAAGATAAAACAGAACTACACCAGAGAGTCCTTGGAAGAAAGGAATGAAGACGACAACTGTCGCTGCAAAGCTTTGTCATGTTATCTTGAGATGTGGGAAGTGGCAAATTAAACAGCCCTATTCCAAGCAAACAGCACAGTCCAAATTGCAGTCTGTAAAGATGACTATACACATCAAGAGTGTGACAGCTGCATATCTGAATCTCTTGAGAAAAAGGATGACCATTAGCAGCATAATCTCCTGAAAATGAGCTCCCTGAAAGAGATAGATGCTAGTTTACCTCTGTTCTTATTCAAGAAGTATTTCTGCTCCCACTGCACAGTGAGGATGTTGAAGTAGCGTGGCTGCTCAAAAAAGCGCAGGTAACGCATGGAATTGCGCGAGGGGAAGACCCGTTCAAATTGTCCACGCCGAGCAAACTCATCCTCTGTTTCTACCAGAACACGCACATCTTCTGGAGTAAGGACATCCAGGATGGTTGAGTAGAATTCCTGCAACCAAGAACAGGGAAATGCTAAAGGTGCTCAACAAAGACAACAGTACAAGACTGAACATTTACTCTTCCTTCTCCAATACAACTGCAATATTTTCCATTTGAAGGGTTCTGGGATGCTCACTAAAGTCTCATAATCTTCTGAGAGAGAAACAAGACAGAAGAGAAGCATCAAAAGAGAAATTGTTAGCAGGGATAGAGTATATCTTGTGGTTATGCCTCCCAAATGCTTCTGCTACCTCTCAAGCAAACTACACAAGATCATGTGAAGGAGAGACCTGCAGTACTAATTCTTTAGACACATATTTATTATTTTTCTCATTATGAGAAACGATGGCCTAATATCTTTAGCATATTGGACTGATTTAGATGTAATGGGAATGTCCCCACACATTAGCAGGCTAACAGAATGAGAAGCATTTGTGGAAAGGCATGCTCCCACCTACCTGATCTGGTATTTTGGGGGTAAGGTAATAAGCTCTCTTCATCTTCTCAGAAGTGAACAACTCCAGAGCTGACTTGGTCTTTTCCTTCACAATGCTATTCACACTGGACATAAGGTTGACAATCACTGATCTAGACAGATAAATGTAAAGTTTTTGCTTCACCACCACCAACCCACCATTCCTGCCACAGGTCATAATCCTGAAATTAGAGAAACTATTTATTCTATGTTGTGTCAGAAAACAAATGGAAACTATGAAACAGAGTAATTCTGTAAATTCTACGCACCAACACTTGCAGAAAAAGTTGAATTCTGCATCCTGCACAAATATACATACATCTGATCTATCTTTCTCAATTTGTTTTGCTTCTTCGGATCATAAGAAAAGGTAAAGAACTAAAGGTTCTCATCCAACATTACATCAAACCCAACTTTTGCACTGGCACAGTAAAATAGCAGAGTATGTGCACCCTACACAGAAACTCCATCTAGCACTGCCTCCTGAGTTCCAGATACTCCCTGACCTGGTCGTGGAGCTGCTGGCACTTCCAGATGGTGAAGCCACATCATCTGCATTTGGCAACAAAAAACCAGCCAAGTTGAGAGCATCACGAATCATTTGGCCTTTGATGCTCACATCCAGAGGAGAGTTGGAATGAAGGCTGCAGTGGAAGGAAGTATATCATTAGAAATCTTGGACAGGCCCACCTTCCTGTTTTTGCTCAGGGCTTCTTAGTCTGTCAGTTTCATTGTCTACTAAAAATTAGGTCAGGATCCACTGATGAATCCTGGTCACACAGTTTGGGAGCCACTGGGTTAAGCTGGTGTTCATCAAGGGAGCAAAGCTGCTTGCTCCGCCTCAGTTGATCCAGAAACACTTCTAGTTACTCCACTACAAGGAATTCAGAGTCAATTTAAATGCCCACCTAATTTATCTCAGTTCCTTGCTCTCACCTATAATCCCTTCTGAACTGTTGTCCACTGCCTCCCTCAAATTAAAAAGTGATGAGCCATGCCAAGAGAAGAAAACCCATTTGCAAAAACAAAGACAGACCAAGCATTTTTGGAAGAATGATCTTGGCGTCAGGACCAACACTACAGAAGATGGTGCACCAAGAACAGCCTACCTGGGGGAGATATTGACTTCCAGAATCCATGGTTTGAGATTCTCATCCAGCATGACATCAAACCCAAACAGCTCGTGGCAGCAGTAAGGGCGCCGCACATACAGCTTCACAAGATTGATTACATAAGGCTCTGATCTAGAAGGTGAAGCAGGTTCTTGGTTGTTATTGAGCAAGTATCAGCTTAGTATGAGACATAGCTTGTCCAGCATCAGCTGTCTTAGGAATATAGTAGAAGCAAGCCATTAGACAATGATCATTTTGGCCTGGGACCCTCTTGACATACTTAAAAATTATCTGGGACCCTTCTGTCAAACTTAGCAGGATGTGAACATGATGTCAACAACCTGGCAGTGACATCAAGACCAGAAGTGACATCACTGTCACATCCTGGTAAGTTTGATAGTGTCTGTGTCTATTCTGAAGTCCTATTGTATTTATTTAGACTTACCCTACAATCCAGAGTAACTACAGGAGCACGTAAGAGACATTACGTGCACCCGTAGTTACTGCACCACCTAGTGAAAATCTATGGGAAATTCATATTACAATCCAGAGTAAATTGTTCTTACTCTGGAGCAGGGACTCCCCGTAGTTACTCTGGATTGCACCCTTACTCCCAGGAAAGTGAGGCTGCAATCCTATCCACATTTCTCCAGGAATACATTTCACTGACTATAACAGGACTTAGTTCTGAGTACACCTGGCTAGGATTTGTCTCTAACCCTACAATCCAGAGTAACTATGGGAGCACGTAAGAGACATTACGTGTACCCATAGTTACTGCACCACCTAGTGAAAACCTATGGGAAATTCATATTGCAATCCAGAGCAAATTGTTCTTACACCGGAGCAAGGACTCCCCATAGTTACTCTGGATTGCGCCCTAAGCCACCCAACCCAGCTACACATTTTCCTGGGAATAAGTCCAATTGACTATAATAGGATTTATTTCTGCATAGACCTGCATAGGAATTGGCTCCAAGACAGCCCATCCTAGTCACACACTTTCCTGGTAGGTAAGTCCCATTATAGTTAGCTATAATGGGACTTACTTCTGATTAGACCTGCATAGGACAGGGCTTTTAATTCATTGAAGGACCTGTGGGAGCCCCGTGCAACCACTGGGGAACCAGGCAGCAGAAGGGCTGTCAGTGGTCCTTGCCCTCATCCTGGTTCTCTGGGGGTTGTGCAGGGTTGCCCTGCATGGCCTCCAGAGAACCAGACGGCAGGAGAGGGGCTGCCAGTGGCTCTTCTCCTATCGCCTGTCTCCTGCAAGACGTGTGGGAACGTCCTGCGGGGAACCAGGCGACACAACAGGAGCCGCCACTACTTTCTGTCCTGCCACTGGCTGCTCTGTGGAAACCATGTGAGGACTGCTTCACATGGTCCCCAGAGAACTATGAGGCCAAAGGAGAGGGTGTGGCCCCTCTGGCTCTTTCCTGGGAATGCCACCATCTTTCTCTTTTCTGACAAGAGAGGAGGAGGAGCAGCAGCCAGGTGACCACCACTTTGAAGACCACTGAATTAGAGAAGAACTGACACAGCAGAACTGCAGTTAAGTAAGAGGTCTACTGAAAAAGCCAAAAGGAATTTTGAATCAAGGAAGGAAGGCTATAAAAAGAAAGAACCTCCCAATCCAAAGAGACTCACGCAATAATGGTCTTAACAACAATGTCTTTTATCTTCTCCCAGATGCCCTCACTGTCAACTCCTTTGTCATTCAAATAGTTCCAGAGTGCCTTCAGTGCCCTGCAGAGACAGACAGAATGTGAGC
The DNA here is from genome assembly GCA_030015325.1 of Cryptoblepharus egeriae. Classification (NCBI taxonomy): domain Eukaryota; kingdom Metazoa; phylum Chordata; class Lepidosauria; order Squamata; family Scincidae; genus Cryptoblepharus; species Cryptoblepharus egeriae. Next base: position 59,043,357 of record JAREYC010000001.1, on the reverse strand, counting down.
CATGTGAATATGATTCCAATTCACATCTATGTGAATATGTGAATATGATTCCAATTCACATCTATGTGAATATTCATATCTATGTGAATATGATTCCAATTGATCATTAACTCCTATTATTATTGTTATTATTAACTCCACCTAGAAGGAGAAGACAACATGATGCAGTGTCTTTCTGTGCAACTAAAGGTACAATTGGTTCCTTTCAGAAGAAAAGAGTAGGACTACACCCAAGCCACTGCAATAAAACATCTATTGGCTCAATGCGGTGAATGGCAGAGCTCACATTACAACATAAAGAGCTTCTTCTGTCTGCCCTGCTGGCACTCACCACTTGTGACCTTGGCAAGCTGTTTCATCTGCGTTGGATTTGTATTCAATATTTTTCTTGTTGATACTGTAATTTGTCAAGTGCATGAATTTGTTGTTAAGGCTCTTCATGGAGGAGGAATACCTGGGATAAAAACAAAGTGTACTGTACATTAAAACACTCATAAGGAGGAATCCATCACTGAATGGCAAGAAGAGAAGCAAATAAAAGGACTAATGACATCTCTGATTACACCCAGCTGAATTCTATCTTGCCCCCTTCTACAGAGTGTGATAGAGGGAGCAGTTTTCCAATGTAATACTACACATCAAAAGTTGCTCTGACATCTTATTTTTAACTTTTTTATCTAATAGAGATACAAACACTGTTAACGCCTCATCTACACAGAATATGCAAATAATTTGCACAAACCAAGAGGCATGCACCAAACCAAGATGTGCGCACTGTTGAACTTCAGTGCTTGTGTCACTAGTTCAGTGTATATATTTTTTTAAAAAATCTCAAATTTGTGATTCATAAACACAGACCATATGTTCAACTCTTATTCCTATAGACAGTGATGCTACTAACTAATATGCTTGCTACTCAGGGTCTAAGTATGCACGCGTACAAATACATACTCAGGGCTCTGCAACGTACTGGGAGCACATTTTTCTTAAAACAAATACATGGGCTAGCAATCTTTGCCAGAACTTAGATGCACAGGGAGGAGGGGATTCATTCCTGCATGCACACAAACATACAGTTTCTCTCCTAAAAATCATCCTGATGAAGCAGGGATTTGCTCCTTAATTATTCTTTTTGACAACATGTTGCTAATCCAGAGGTTAATTTTCAGAAGAAAACAGTGGACTACATGTCTCTCCTTTAATCTCACCACACTGCCTCCTTCACAGATTTGAGATTGCCACTATGCAATGAAGGAAAAAAAGAGTTGCTTTTTGTTGGAAGTATACCTCAAAAGTGCACTTTTATCTATCTGTGCAGTTTAGCTACCAGAATAGAAACAGCTCTAATTTTTCTACTCTTAAAGAATTCATAGTCATACTGTGGACACCCACCCCCAGACAGAAAACTAATTCCGAGGGAACCTACTTGCAGCTGGCAAAACGAACAAGTCCATCTTTGAACAAGTAGATACGCAGTGGATCATAGCACGTAACGTAAACATAAATCCTTAAGTCAAACTTACTTCCACCAATGAGGTAGGGTTTATGTAGATACCTGCAACAAGGAAAGAATAATCAACTCGAACATCGAAATAACAGACCCAAATTGTAGACTAGGGGTCTCTAAACATTTTGGCAGGAGGGCCACATCATCTTTCTGATACTGTGTCAGGGACCAGAAGAAAAGAAAAGAATTGATCTATAAAGTTGAATGAATTTATATAAATGAGTGAGTCCTATAAATTTGAATGAATTTATATAAATGAGTGAGTCCAATCAGTTCATAAACACTTTCCAGTATGCAGAGGGTGATCTTCAAACCAGTTATAAGCACTTTTATACACACAGTGAAATTGTGTGTAGCCTCCCCAGATCTCAAAATACTCTCGCAAGGTGTGGAGAACTGAGCTCCCCACTCCTATAAAGGATTACAGGGCTTGCCCAATATGGAAGAAGCTTGCCAAAAGCTGGATGGAGGCTCAGCAGGGGTGGCATCTAAACCCAGGGCCAGGGTTTGGAGACCTCTATTCTAGACAAAGGAAATGAAGGATGTTACCTGTGGCTTACCCTGATGACAGAGACAGGGCTTTAGAGAATATTGCTGAAGCTCTACCTTTTCAACAAATACCACCCCATGTCTCAGAAAAAAATGTTATTCCTCAGTCAGGTTTCTGGAGACACATTCAACATAGCCAGAGACATGTTAGTTTCTTGGCACCTCTTAAAAATTCAGCCAGCCGAAAGCATATAAAAAACCAATTTCCAGCACAGGTTTTTCTGATAGATCTTACTCACCTTTGCACCAGAAGTGGCCTGCGCTTGGGCAGCTGGCTCCACTTATGGATGACCTGAATGCCAATGCCCCTGGCAGATGCTGGCTAAAAGACAAAAGAGGTCCATTTGCTTCTCTTTCACAGTACAAAGCTACACTGTATATAATATGGGAAGAAAGGATAAGAGGAAAACTGGAAAGGCAACTACGGTATCTGACAGTAATTTACTGGGAGTAAAATTCCCATAAGCCATCCCCCCACAGTGCATCAACCCCACTGCGCATCATCTTCCCCACGCACATTATCTCCCCCCTGTGCAACGCGCCCCCCCCCCGCAGCCTCCCAAGCACAGCATCCGCCCCAGTGCAACCCCTCCCTCCAAACAACATCCCCCCACTGCACCGGACACCGAGCACCAAATTGGCTGGATGTTGGTCAGTCTTCCATGTTAAGTATAGGACAAAAAAAGTTGCACTCCTTTTCAGCCCCATAAGGGTTAAATTTCTCCACCTTGGTTCTTGTTGGGTGTTCATGTCACAGAAGGAACACCCTCCCCAAATTTCAAGCTTCTAGGTCCGGGAGTTGGGGTAGAGCATCCCTCAGTCACCGATTCTTCAATGCAAAGTATAGAGAGGAAAACACATTGCACCCCATTTCACCCCCTTCTGGTTGGAATTTCCGAAAACTGGTTCTTAGTGTACCCCTTGGTCATGGAAGGAACACCCTCTCCAAATTTCACACTTCTAGGCCTACCAGTTTTGACTGGGTGTTGATGAGTGAGTCAGTCAGTGACTTTTTTATATATATAGATGGTCCACTCACAAGAGCATGCCCAGTTGCCAGACCAAACCAGAAGGGGGCAAGGAACCACAAGCAAGGAACAGTGTAGCTATGCCAAGTATACCCTATTCACTATGAAATCAGATCATTTCCTCTTTGCCCTCACCGGCTTCACAATCCATTTCTGACGGCTTCCACAATCTTCCCAAGCCTTCTTGAGCAACTTGATATCTTGTGGGAGGATGAAGGATTGAGGCAGAAAATTGAACTCTTTTTTTCCAAAACGGGCCTGCATTTTGGACACATTTCTCCATAGACGGTCCTTCCGTCCAATTTGGAATGAGCCAGGAAAATGGTTCAGCTGGAAGCGAAAACAGAGCAATGAGATCTGCTTTGACTCCTTATTTGCAAGGGCAACTGGAAAGCATCTTCTCTTCCAAATTCAGAGATATTGGTGAGAACCTGCTCACAACCCAACTACCTCCAACCCCTGGCTGGTATTTCCTTCAGACAGCGCCTATGAAGTATGCATGTGACTACTGCAGAACCTACCAGAGTGAGTCATGCAAATCATAGAGGGTCCCCTTCTGAAGCAGTCACTACCAGCAAAATAAGGAAGGAAAGGGGGAAGGACTTGCCTATTACAGCAGAGAACAGAAAAACTTGCATGCAGTGAAAATGTAAGGGGCAGGAGACAGGAGAAGGCCATAACTGGATGCATTTTATTCTCCTTCCCCCACTTGTATGATGGTCTTCAGTACATTCTTGTGAAGTACAGTAACAACTCATACCTTCTGGTGCTCCCTGATAACTCTGAACCCTGGAGATTTCATGTGATGGCCCCAGCAGCCTAGCCAGTCATTGTTTCCTGTAGGCAACAGGGCAGTTCAGAGACCACGTTTATGATTAACTGAACAACATGTTGAATCCATTTTTCAGTCCTATGCTGAGAACGATAACTGCTGCTTAAGACTTTGGCAGATATGAATCTCCACTTTATCTCCTCTCACTGAGAACAAGAGCAGTCTCATGAAAGAGGACTTAAGTTACAATCCTACAGAGTAGTATATACTTATAACTAGCATTCCTTCTCTTCACTGACTTCTCATCTATTCTACTTTGAAGACAAGGCCTGTACAATGACAAATTATCTTTCCTTTTCTGGATTCCCATGTTCTAACTCCACATCTATTGGAGATGGGGAGAAAGATGAGGATATAACAAACAGGAAACAAATAGTTTTGTGCTGTAAACTTAGGTGCATTTAAAAGGGATGGGGATATGTACCCATATATCACTCCCACACTGAAGATAACTCACTCCTGCTGATCTTGAAGTGGGACCTGGCAATAGCTTGCTTCACAATGTTGGGGGTCACTGTGCTCATCTTCCATCGTAGCATTCTCCTCTGCTCCCAAGGGAGTTTCTCCACTAGGAAAAAGCAAACTTTAAGGATAGAGAAATACCCAACCCAAGGAGATATCAGCTTCTTTAAGTTCAACTTAATACAACTTTTCAGAGTGGAAAAATAGAAGGGATAGATTTTTACTCAATGGATCTTAAGACGATCAGGATATCAAGTGAAGCGGGAACTCTTGATAGAATCTGATGGGACGTTGCAAGATACAGGAAGTTTGACTAGGTAGGCCTTTGGCCTGATCCAGCAGGGCTCTTTTATTGTTCTTAAGCACTGTTACCAGCTACAGAAGGCTCATTTATGAGGATGACAAAAGTACTGTGGGCTGTGGGTGGCGCAAGTGGTTAAGACACTGTGCCTGTTAACCAGGAGGCCAGGGTTCGAGATCTGGGTCCCCACAAGACAGGGTGAGCTCCTGTCCTTAGCCCAGCTTTGTGACACCAGCTGGAACAAATCATATTGGCTCTGCCATTCCACTGGACTATTTCAGTGGCGTGGAGAGGGAGGATTTGCTGTTTGGGTAACAGCCTATACTCCATATTAAACTACCCAGGCCTTTGTGCTCTGGAGAAGACACTCCAGAGCACAATACCACAGTCTTTCAAGACTGATGGATGCCAAATTTTTTAAGTACTCACCTCAAGCTGCAGGCTGAAGAAGGTGACAAACTGGCAGGTGGTGTCACATGCCAGTTCCGATCAAGACAGGTACAGCCGCACCAGCCGAACAGCACACTAGCTGAAGCTGGGCAAAGGCGCTCCTGGCCACAGCTGACACCTGGACATCCAGGAGAAGCTGTGAATCTAGGATCACCCCCAAGCTGCGAACCTGCTCTTTCAAGGGGATTATAGTAGGTTGGCAGTAGGCAGCAGATGGAATAAGTTCAGAAGGACCGTTCTGTCTCAGGAAGTCTGAGAAACGCTGCCATAGCAAGGAGCATCCAGGGCCCATGCTTTGCAGACCAAAGCCAGTTGTGATTCCAACTATGCCAATTTTTCACCTTGAAAACATCCAGAACAAAGCAAACAAGGTAAATGGGCCCATCTCTGTTGCAAAGAGATGTTACATATTCTCCCTTAAATAATGAGGGAGGGAGAAAGACCTGCATGACCTCCATCTGCTGCAGCATTAAAATATTAGATTGCAACCCCTTTTTCCAGGTAGTGCAGAGCAGCCTCTGGCTACTCTAGCATCACCTCTAGAGGTGGTTCAGAACCAAATACACTATTTGGGACTGCTATAGCACAACAGGTTTCCCCTTGCCTCAAGGCATTGCAGCAGAAACCACAAAGAAGTGCTGGATGCAACACAGGCACGTCAGCCTGCCTGCTCCAGCAAACGTAGGATTACTTAGGATGCCAGGATGACTCTTTCCATCATCTTAACATCCTGGATCCTTACCGCTTCACTAGTAACATGAAGATTCAACCACTTTTGATATATACTAGAAGCAAATCCAATTTTAAGCCTCCTTCTTAACCAGAAGACATTTGTGGCTCTGTTAGATGGACAGACAGAAGTCACCTGCCTTATATAAGCATGAGAAACATCAATCCCTCTGTCACCACCTCATCTTCTGCTTGAAACTCCAACTTGTTTCCAACTCCTCTTCTTTGTACCGTAATACCTTTTTGCCATGCCTGTTCCTGTAATAAATTCAGGTCGACTTTACCTCGTTCATCCCGAGTGCCAAAGTATATGGTGGAAGACACATTGGGAAACAGGCTATTTATGAGAGCTGGCTTGATAATTCGTTCTTGACCTTCAAGTGGTGGCACCAATCCCTCAATACAATTCCTAGAAAAATAAACAGTCTTAAGCTTTATTCTTCTGTATTTGGTTCAGTTTTATGTACTTTTTATTATTAATTATTTATTTTTACCTTGTTGTAAATTGCCTTGAGCACCAGGATTTTAGCCTGGGAAAAGCCAGTATTCAAGTCTTCTAACAAAGGTAGAGCTTGGTTAGCCAACACTATAATTCCCCCCTTTCTGATACATTAATTTTCTGCTATATATGGTCCAGTTTTAATTCTTAATGGACCAGAGCCCCAAGGCTCTTGGTCAAAATAAAAACTTGATAGAAACTTAATACAAGTTTCTTAATACAAACTTAATACAAGTTTCTATCGTATTCTACAATACAATAAACAAAAAACAAACTTGATTCTGCCTTTGAGCTCAACTGTTTCTTAGCAACTCTCTGCAGATGACAGAGAGGGCTAGAGGAAGACAGTTGATTTATCAAAGCAGATGCAGCACAACCAGAGCCTAAATTGAGTGAACATACAGTAAAACCTTGGATTGAGAGTAATTTTATCTGAGAGCGTTCTGTAAGACAAGCAAACATTTCTAATAATTTTTAACTTGATAAGCAAAAAAATAGTCCTGGACAGGATACAGCCAGTTTTGGCACTCCACCAACGGTACTATTCACCACCCTACCCCTCCTGCTGTTGCTGAGGTACCCAAGGGCAGAAAGACCACTCTTATGGAATACTATGCTAAGTACTTACGGAGTGGTAAGAAGGACCACTCTGAGTACTAAGCTATTATAATTGTAGAGCTCACTTCTGTGTAAGAGGGGCAGACTGCAGCCTGAGAGACTAACCTTACAATCCTGAGTAACTACAGGTGCACGTAAGAGACTTTACGTGCACCCGTAGTTACTGCACCACCTAGTGAAAACCTATGGGAAATTCATATTGCAATCCAGAGCAAATTGTTCTTACACCAGAGCAAGGACTCCCCGTACTCAGGATTGCACCCTAACCCTACAATCCAGAGTAACTACAGGAGCACACATGAGACATTATGTGCACCTGTAGTTACTGCACCACCTAGTGAAAACCTATGGGAAATTCATATTGCAATCCAGAGCAAACTGTTCTTACAATGGAGCAAGGATTCCCCATAGTTACTCTGGATTGCGCCCTAAGTGCAGGTTAATTCGTTATATTTTTCTTTATATGTTGTATGTTCTTTATTATTTTGTATTATATTGTAGTGTATTATAACCAATTTAATATGAAAATTTTTGGGTTGTGGAATGAATCATCTGAGTTTCCATTATTTCTTCTAGGGAAATTCATTTTGTGATACAAGTGCTTTGGATTACAAGTATGTTTTTTGAATGAGCTATGCTCACAAAGCAAGGTTTTACTGTAAACCTAAATAACACATGTTTAAGAAAAAAAGACAGTTGTCATATCCCGAAACAAACCTGGATATAATAGCCACAGAGCCATTGGGAGATAAACTTGCTGAAGAGGAACCATCCGATTCACCTATGGAGAAAGAAAACAAGAGCATTGTTTCAATCTTTTTTTTTTAATGATGGCAAATGCAAATATAATTTTGATGACAAATTAGTGGCCAGTATATAGCAACCTTTTAAAAAATGCTTGTAATTGTGTAGAGGGGTAGGGAATAAAATAAAAATTACCTTCCCCATCCTCCTCTTCTCCCTCTTCATCCTGACTGCAGACATCTTCTAAGCCATCTGGAAGCTCTTCCTCCACGTCTTCTATCTCTGATGATTGGTCCAGCAGGGGCAGGTTGACTGATTCTCTGCAATACAAAGGGTTACATCTGCAAAGTGGAGCTCTTTAGCTTGCTAGTATATACACTTTCTTCCAGTACACACTGGAACTTCAAGATTTCAGATGCCATGCCTGACCTAGGCATTTAAGAGCAAATACAGCAAAGCATTCCATAGAAATGCTTTGGTTTCTGCCTCTCCTCATCTATGTTCTCACAGTGGAAGTTTACAAAAAATCATTGGCATCCTTCAGTCTCGAAAGACTATGGTATCGTGCTCTGACTGGAGGTCCTGAAACAACATCTGGTGTGGCTAAAAAGGCCAATTCGAGAGTGGCAATCCCTTCCACACTGAGGACAGTTAAATTCCGTCCCCTGCCCAGGCCCCAGGTTTCGCTGCTTTCAGGTCTTTGCTTCAGCCTGCCGAACAAGTGTGTCTTGTTGGAGAAGGCCATGCTGGGTCTTTTGCCTCCACGCTGAACGATCGGAGGTCAAGGTTTCCCAGCTGTTGATGTCCATTCCCAAGGCCTTTAGATCCCTCCTGCAGATGTCTTTGTATCGCAGCTGTGGTCTCCCTCTAGGGCGCTTTCCCTGCACTAATTCTCCATATAGGAGAAGGACGATTTTTTCTGACGATTTACAAGAAATATAGTACTTAAAAAGTCTATTCCTAGGAACATATACTTTCCTATATGAATCTCACTCTAATGCAGTAAAAGAGCATATGTGATGTTTATACATGCCTTTTTCTTATATAAAAATAAAACATATACGTATCATATTTATGTAAGAAAATTATATGTATATTTGATATGTGTGCCATAGTTATTTTGTGCCATATAACAAATGATGAAAGGGTAAAAAAAGAGAGAGAAGTGCAAAGGACAATGCAACTTTCACAATCTTCAGTCATACTTTGGGCTTGACTTATCAAAAGATTGAATATTAATGGTAAATCAGAATTGGCATCCCTAACTCAAGAGATGTTTTGGAAACAGTAATATGATAGAACTGTATGCTACTCTAAGATTGCAATTCTATACACATTTTCTTGATAGTAAGTCCCACTGACCTCAGTGGGCTTACTTTCAAGAAGACATGCATAAGTTTATGTTGTAAGAATGTAAGACAGATAACAAGGTTCATGAGATCTAGTAGAAATATACAGAAACTAACACAGGTGCTGTCCATTTTTAGGAAAAAACTAAACAGAAAACTGTTACCGTGATCTTCGACTTGTCCAGATTTACACACTAAAGAATAACAAAAGCAAATACAACCCTACCAATATACAGATACCTGTCATAGTACTTACTCAGTATCTTTCATAATAATAGGTGGACCCAATTTTGTGTCTGTGCTTAACTGAAGAGAAGAAATTTTTGTCTCTACCTCCGAGACAATAGTCTGTGGGGGCAAGTCTGTTTTTACTGGTGACTCTGGGGTGATGACAGGTGGAGGGTTGGCAGGCTTGCTCAAGGTGCTGTGGTTAGAAGGCTCAGGATTTGGCGTGATTAAGCGAATGCTGATGCGTTTAGTGCAGACTTCAGGAGATTCTGTGCTGGTAGGGTTCTGGTGGCGGCTGCCATGTTCCAGAGTTGGAGGATTGGGAGCTGGCACTTCCTTTGGAGTAATCTGTGCCACAATGTGTGGTCTCCAACGAGTGAAAAGATTGGGGTGGAAGCTTGTATTCATAAGGCAAGAGCTGTCAATGCGGTGACCAAACTCGTTGTAAGTGCCAATTTTCCGGACACCACTTGCTGTCAGTTTCCTCATGGCTTCTGTCAACCGCACATCTTGTTCTTTCAGGTTCTGTGACCTATTCTCACCATCCTCAAGTCGCCAAGTGGGTCGTTCTGTTTTGAGGACTGTGCCGTTGTGAATAGGCAAATGAGATTTGGCATTGGCTTGCTCATGGGCTAAGCTGCTGACTTTTGCAAATTTCCTTTCGAGATTCACAGGACAGCTATCGCCATTTCCTCCAGAATGAGTCCAGGAAAAGCCAGGAGGCCTCACAAGACCTTTCAACTTTTTACTTTCTGGAGGCTGTGGCTGCTGTTGCAAAGGCACTTTAGCACTAGTTGGCCTTAAAAAAGAGTTATTGTTTAGCACTGGTCTATAGGAACTGGAACTCTGCTTCCCTGAGCTGAGGGGAAACACCTTTGCCATGGGACTGGAACGCTCACCAACAGTGCTTGGCACAAGGAATGGATCCATGGTTGAGGATGACATGATGCTGTTTGTACTAGAGCGATAGACAGGGAATGGGAAGCGGAGAGGCTTTTTCTCCAGAGTATTTGGCTGTAAGCAGATGGAGTCAAGCCTCCGGTAGGGTTTGTGCCTGAAGTAAGAACGCCGATAGAGCAAGGTGCTTCCAAGGAAGTTTGGGAGAGACTGGGCCGGAGGTGGAGGTGGGCTCTGAAGCACTGCCTCACCACATAATGATTCTGGATACAGCAAGCGTGAATGCTGGCAAGAGAACCCTGAGCGGACCAGGTGGTTGTCCTGGTGAGGAGCCGTCACATGATTCCGTTCCAGCTGCCAGATGGGCTTCACAGATTGATTCGCAAGATACCAGACCTTGCTCTCGTGGAGCTTTGTTGTGAGTGGCGGCACTGTCAGACCTGATGGGATGCCCAACTGGAATTGGTTTCCTTTCTTGAGGCCTAGGTTATAGGCTTCTGGCCCTGCTGAGGCCATGTAGAGCCATCCCACACCATCAGTGAGTGCAGTTCATGAACAGGAGTCAAAGCAGCAGCATCGTCATCTACAGCCTGAAACAAGCATAGCACACAAATGTAAAGCTTGTAAGGTCCACAAAATCTATCCCACACTGGCATGCACTTTCATTGCTAACTAATGTTGATTAATGAGCAATAAAGCTGTGGTTAGAAACCTTTATATGTTCTTCTGTAAGGAAGAATTGTCAGCGTCCGTCTAGTTTTGTTAAGAGAACAAGAATTTAACACCTACTGAGAGTGTGGCTAACAAGGATACAAATGATTGGTGTTTCTAGTGATACCTACACTATGCTTGTTTTTTTAAAAAATCTCATGCTTTACTTAAGTTAAGTGGATGGCTCACAGCAAAGTCCTAACCCCAGTTAGGCCAAAGCTGGCCTGAGGTTTCACAAATGTGCCATAAGACACTTCTGCGCCATTCCAGAAAGGGGGTTAGGCCAGCACACAGATATGTAACCCCCTCCCCACACACAACTGCAGGAATGGGGAAACAGGTTGGGAAAAGAGAGGGCTTGATCCAGTCCCGTAATGGTACTACCTTATCAAAACTGAAATCCTGGTATGATTCTACACAGCCACTCCTCAATGTCTTACCTGCAGTTACTAAGGCTAACTTTAGGCTATTATCTCAAAGAATTTTGTGGTACACAAGAGGTAAAGGAAATGGGGTGTGTAAAGATGGACTGGACTGTGAAGAGGAAAGGGGTGAATGGATTGGTGAATGATGAATGGATTCCCTGGGAGGAGGAGAGATCAGCTTATGATTTCCAGTCTCATGCTTTATTTACTGAAGTTGTGGCACTAAAAGGGTTGAAGACCACTGGTCTTCTAATCAAATACTCATATTACTACTACTGACTGGCTCAAAATCACGCAGTACATTTTATGGCTGAACAGGGATTTGAACTAAGGTCTTCCTAATACAAGCCCTCAACAGACTTTAACAACTGCAATACACTTGGGCTGCAATCCTAACCCCAGTTAAACTGGCTTAAGTCCCAGTACAAATTCCTTGCTAGCCTGGGGGCATGGTAAAGGTGCCAGAAAGTACTTTTGCACCACTCTTGGGAAAGTTAGGCCAGTTTACAGACATGTATCAACCTCCCCATGCCACCATGAGATATTGCTGCCAAAATTGTTTGGGATTGTGCCCTGACTTTCATAATGGGCATCTCTGATCTTCATATCTAGTTGCAGTCTCTGGACTCCAATGCAACATATTCTTTATTCACTTGCCCAGACAATTACTACTGGAGTAGTGGTTCCCAGACTTTATTTTTAGCACTGGAACCACTTTTTAAAAAAACGTTCTATCACAGGCATGTCAGATTCTTCATTCCTTGTTGTAACTGGGCTCTCCCAGCTTGATAATTGCACTCTCTCATATCTTCAAACAAGATTTCCACAATTTCTCTTCTGTGGCAACTAATGAATTTCTATGCAAGAACAATATTTCTGGATATCATATGCCTAATTATGACTGCAATCCTAACTTAGGCCAGCACAACTCCTTGGTCTTTCCATTTGTGTGGTGACACAGGAAGGCAAACGCATGTCTGTACACTGGACTAACCCTTCCCCAGGAGTGGCACAGAAGTGTCTTACAGCACTTTTGAATCACCCCAGGTCAGCACAGGACTAGTTAGGCCAGCCTAATGCCAGTTTAGGATTGCAGGCTTTGTCTCCTACACAAGCCTTACAACTGTATTATCCACAATTTAGAGACTATGAATCAGTTTGAAAAATGAGCATGCAAAATTTGAAATAGTACTAAAAATGCTGATACATTATCAAATATATCAAAATGCTATAAAACCCCTAGCAATTACTATATTTCCCTTCTGAAAACGTTCAGACACCTTTGTTGCCAGAATTGCTAATATGTCTTCATTACATAAAATGGAGAGTTAAAAGACATCTTAACTCTTCCCAATTCCTCCTTTTGAGCAGTATAGATAATATCATGAACCAAATAACGCATACAGACAATGAAAAAAAATCTGACATTTTAATTACCAGATTACCAGCAGGAAAGCGGTTTCCTACCAATGGCTGCTGACTCAGAGATGGTGCCTAAAGAAAGCCCTTGTGTTAACAGTGGCTGAAGCAAAACACAGCCCAATCCTGACTCTAAAAGCTACCCTATTTTTTTCCAGTGACCTTATTAAGATATTAGTCATAGGCTAATAATAGTGGGTATTATGAGAGGCTTCCCTGAACTGACCAAATGCCCTCTTCACCTTTCAGTGTGCAAGACAGCAGATAAGGCAATACTTTAAAAAACTTTAATAGATTTGAAGGTGGAAGGGAGAAGCAGATATAAGGGCCTACATATCCAAAGCACCTGAAAGGAAAAAAGGATCGGTATATATTAGTGGGAAGACCCTTCACATCGTTCCTCTTACAAAAGCTGGTTTTCAATATCTCAGGCAAAGAAAGAAACAAGGCCAGGCTACTTGAACAGCAACAATTATTAAAATCCAGGTGTCCCAGAAACTGAACACACTTCAGAGCTAGCTATTGAGATAAGCACAACATCTATCATGGCCAGCAGAAAGCTCACAGAAACAACAGCAAAGTATAAATCAAAAGTACTAGGATCCATAATTGACACTACATGGTCCCTCTGACAGCCTGAAAAACTCTACATCCAACGCCTTGTCCCTAACTTGATAAAAACTAATTCCTGTCCTTGTCCTTACTTGAGACATCTAGATCTAGCCTTCTCTAACATCTGGTCCCAAAACTGTTACTAGACTCCCACCATCAGAAGAAAGCTTAAGGTCTAAACCAGGGGTGTCCAACCTTATATTTTTAGAGCTTCTGGGCCTTTAACAATTGTATAGAAGATGAAATTTCAGCAAATGCAGCTTTTGATATGTGAGATGAGAAGCAGCATCTGCTAAAATTTCCTCCTTTACACAATTGTTAAAGGTCCAAGAGCCCTGAAGTTGAAAGTTTGGACACCCCAGGTCTAAAGGAACAGAGAACAGTTTTTGCTCCCATATTACCGTAGTTTTCCCTGTTCTTTATAGCAAGCTGCCTGTCAAAATAATTATAAACACCTCATGTCAAAAGAACCCAAGTCCAAGCATGGTCTTTGATCTTCTGGCTCCACCAGAACAGTAAACTCCCTGGCTCTGACTTGCCAAAGCCCCTCACTCAGTCTTAATCAAAGCTATTTACCTTTTACTAGGTTCCCCAGAGACAGACCTACCAGCCTGAATACACATTGAGTAGCTTGGTAGCTAAGCTTCTACCATGGGTTGGTATCTAGAGTGTCCCAACATTGACGCTTCATCCAGGAACTACACCTTAGTAGGTGAAGAAATATTTATGAAAAAGCAAGTTACAAGAAATAAGGTACTGAGACAGAAATTTAATATTAGGCAATACATGACAACAGTAGATTAAAACAAAAAAAGCTACTTAACCTAAATCTATACTGATCCTAAACACTCACCAACAAGAAGGCAGAACATTCCTTCAGTAAATCTGGTTCACGGAAGACACCCAACCTCTACAGTCAAAGCACAGCCACCTTACCAGGAGGTAAGCCAGGAGACAGACTAAACTCAAGATGGAGTTGTACTTCTTTTGCCCAATGGAATCAAGGAATCTTTCAGCCCAAGCAGTCTCAATTCTTACTCCTTCCAACCCCCTTCCTAGCTTGACTCACACAGGTGTGGATAGTTCATCATAGAACGACCTTGGGCCAATTCAGGCAGCCCAGAAAAACTCATCTTGAAAGAGATTTGGCTGGCCAGACCTTATCTCTCCAGATACTGCCCCCTTAACTATGTGCTAATAAGCTAGGTTCTCACAGCTGTGGGGCTGATCTCATCTGTTGGCTGGCCTTGGGCCTGCTCTTTTGGTCCTCTATAGCTCGCTTAGGCTCATACTTTTGTCCTTTGGATTTTCCGTAGACAGCTCACTAACATCTATAACAGGGGTGTCCAAAACCTGGTCTGAGGGCCAAATGAGCCCCATGATGAGCCTCAAAGTGGCCCATGGCAATATTCCTCCATCTGGCATGTGGGTAAGCCTTGATATCCTCCAGATCTGTCTTGAATACACTTACAGTATATAAATTTATTCAAATTTGAAATGAAAATCATTTTCTAGCCCCTAATTCAGTGCCAGAAAGCAGAGAGATAATGTGGCCCTCCTGCCAAAATATTTGGACAGCCCTGATCTAAAATAAGACTTTGTCTACTAGCTAGATAGTGAACTCCCCAATTCTTGTACTCTTCTAGATGAACAGTATACATAATATCACAGACCATCCTGAAGGACTATCCTGAAAGACTTCTGCCTCCATTCAAAACTTATCAATTTTGATAAGTTTTGGCCTAAGTCAAAGGACCAATGGAAGAAAAGCAACCCTCTTAACTGCTTCCAAAGAATCTCGGCTCCAATGCTAATTGATGGATTAATGGATTGCCATGCATGTTGTGTTCCAGTTCAGAAGACAGCACTTGGTAACGCTTCATGTTATCAGATTACCCAGTCTACACTCAAACAACAAATTCCAACCTGTAGGGATTAGAACAAAAACAAAGATACTACACTGAGCTGTTAACACTTGGCAAGTTAGCACTTCCTCTTGTAAACTGTTTGCTTGTCATCTGTCAGATGCAAACCCAACGGTGTGCAATGTCCCTCTTTTCCAGACTCCAGAGATTCTATTCCCTATCCAAGAGGGGAACAAATTCCCCATGATCTGAAGGAAAAATGAAACCCAAGGCATTTTGAGGAATTCCAAACCAATATAGGTATCCCCCCCTTTCTAAAGGTCCAATTTCTGACATCCATTCTTGCATCACCTTTCAATTATACCCAGAACTCATTCATTCAACACATGTTCAATTCTTTCAACATCTCTCTTCTGTTCTAGAGGCCAAAACTGCCCCCCCCCCCAATATTGTAGCTCCTGAGCTAATCATATTCCTGGAGGAGTTAATGAGAATCCATTTGCAGAAATCTTTGTGTGGCAGCAGGAATTTGCTAGATAAAAGGGCATTTGTAATTTGCTAGCAAAAAAAGCATTGGAAACAACATTTACCAGTATAAATTTTAAAAAGATTGGGTTCCACTTTGCAACAGTTTTCACTTTTGGATGGTGCTCCAATCCCTAAACTGTGCAATATGGGGGGAATAGAAATAACAAATCATAGCAATAGCAAATTCTTCAGAACCCATTTAACATCCTCCAGCCTTATTTCTATCTAAACTGTCCTAGGAAGGCCATTTCTTTTAGTATACCATGCTATTAATAAAAAAGGGAGGAAACTGTCAAAGGTGAAACATGGAATAAACCAGAAAATACAATGAGCAAATCTTCCTAAAGAACATCAAGTAAACCTGGAATTTCCAGTGATGGCAATAGTTTCCAACCAGCAACAAACAAATGATTGACAAGTTACTTTGCAGCAATCAAAAAAGGACGGTAAATACAAAGTTGCAAAATCCTTAACTCGCCTCAGCATGCCTTGTCACCTAAGATAGGGTACACATTGTTACAGCAAGGTACAGAACTAACAGACAAGCTTCCCCTGCTCTCAGATATGAGAGAGGGCACCTTTTATCAATCAGAATCAGTTTCCTGTTGGAATGTATCTACATATCTTATTAAACCCCTTCAATCAGCAAACACATCTTACCAATAACACTCCAACTGTTTTTTTGTTGTTTTGTTTTGGGTAAACAGTGCTGGAATCCTTCTCTGAAACATCACCTGGAACCCTTACCATATATTACATCCCAGGTTGTAACCTTTTTTCAAAATATTTAACATATGACAGCTATTCTTAAAATGGCTTTACAGCAATTTAATCATCACTGCTGCCCTCATCACTGAAGGCCACGGTTCGATTCCCAGGTCGGCCCCACAAGACAGGGTGAGCTCCTGTCCTTAGCCCAGCTCTGCGACGCCAGCTGGATCCAATCGTATTGGCTCTGCCTTTCCACTGGACTAATCCAGTGGCATGGAGAGGGGGGATTTGCTGCTTGGGTAACAGCCTATCCTTCATAACAATCCAGCCCAGGCTTTCGTGCTTCGCATGCAGGGTATGCAGCACTGAGCACGATACCATAGTCTTTCAAGACTGACGGAGGCCTGCTTTTTTTTTGCTGCCCTCAAACAGATCTAGGAAACCTATTTACTCCCAAAAAAACCTTTGATGAGGGCACTGAATTCTTTAGCAGAGATTTAAAATCCATCATGGAATTAACACTATTCTTATAATAGTGTTTAGTTGTGAATGTTCAAATTGCTTATTATCCTGTTTGTGCATTATCCTGTTGCAGTCTTTCAACAAATCTGTAAAGTAGGGCAATGTTCTTATCCCCATACTGCAGATTATGGCCAATCCAGGACTGCGGAAGGCTAAGACAGCACAAGTACCCTGAGGTTCATGACTGGTTTCATTGGCACCATCTCTTAGCAACTCTACTACAGTCATGGCGTCTAGGACAAAAGGCATAACTGTAAAACAATTTCAATTGCTATAGTGCAGACATAACTTGCTGCCATGTCAGTTTGCCACTTGTGCCTTTCCTCTTCTAGAAAAGCTTCAGTGCTATGGAACCACTTTGGCTCCTCCTTTCTGTCATATATCTAAAACTATTTTCAGCTATTTTGTTATTCTTTTTCAGCTATTTTTGCTATTCTCCCAAAATTCGTAACCCTACAATCCAGAGTAACTATGGGAGCACGTAAGAAACATTACGTGTACCCGTAGTTACTGCATCACCTAGTGAAAACCTATGGAAAATTTACATTGCAATCCAGAGCAAATTGTTCTTACACTGGAGCAGATTATTCTGGATGACAGCTATGTCATCTTTACTCTTGCAAATCACTTTTTATTAGACTTAATTGAAATTAGAATTATTATTCTAATTATTAGACTGAATTAGAATTAGACTTAATTAATCTATTATAATATATCAATTCATCTAATTTAAATTACAAACCTTTTGGATAGGGAGGAAAGGAGGACATCAAATGCACCAGTCTGTGTTGTACTAAGTAAACACTAAACAGTAGCAAGAGTGAAAAATACTAACCAAAGCCTAGGCCATTCAGGCAGCCCCAATCCCCCAATATATTCCAAACCAAGAACACTCATGCTTTTCCTAGTCAAAATACTGTATTCTGCTTTATTACAGTAACTCATCGTTTATTTGAGATATTTTTTTAACCTCACATCAGTGTTTGCGTTCTGTGTTTTTCATTGCCTTGCTTTAAACTTATCCCTTTGATGTCCAGAATTTTGTTGCTTGGCAAGTTGATAATCTTGCAGCTTTACTGTAACAGCTGTGGCTAATATAATGAAGTTTGTTTTTTTCTGTGTGCGTGGGATGTGAGCCCAGTAATACTGAACCATTTCTTCTAGCATGTTTGTTCTTTGAATACTTAATTTTAATTTTAATATTAAGTCTCAGTTTTCCCTTTGTAGTTGCTTGTACAGGTGCCAACATTGGAAAGCCCACATAAACCCAGAGAACTGTATTTAATCAATTTGCTTCAGCATGTTTTCACTGGGTTTAGTGTTTTGGCTAATTTGGATGGTTTTTTCCCTGCACTTTAAAACCAACTTGCAGTGTTGGGAAGAGTCCTACAGGCAGGGCTGTAGTTAGAGGGTAGGCAAAACACTAGGTTTTGCAGGGATCTTCCCCGCAGTGTGCAAGGGACTTCCTCCCTTTCCTGGGCCAATTCCAGTACACTATGACTATAATGGGACTTCTACATACACATGCCTAGGCTTGGACTTCAGCCCTTTGGAGACACCATTAATGGTAATTTTGGCCCTCTGTATGAAATGAGTTTGACAACCCTCATAGAGTCATCCCCCATGATTTGAAAGCTAGTCATAACTAGGGTACTTTCCATATCCTCAAGTCTCCCCTGTGTGTGTTTATAGGACTCAAGCTCTCCTGCCCCCACTAAAAACTACACACAGAAACAGAGCTGTTCCTGTTGTGCATGCTTGGAGATGTTTTCCACTCTCCCTGTCACTCCCTCCATCACACCTGCTGGGAAGCAGTGCAGAACATGCTGTTGACCTGAACCTTTCCTTCCTTTCCCCGTGTGATCCCACCCCAGCAGTGAGAAAACCCCTTCTCTCCAAGGGCATGGCAGGGTGAGGGTGGAAGCAGGAGGGCATGAGGCAGGGGCAGCAAGCACCAGCAAAGAGAGAAAGTGAGAAGATCGCTATGGGTCCTCAGAAGGAAACAGAGACGCACCGGACTGAATGCCATTCGTAAAAGTGGGTACCTTAAAAATTTCCATGGTGTGCTCACCTCAGTCTCACCTGAGATAAAGGCAACAGTGCAGAGTATGCTGCAGACCTGAACCCTTATTGCTTCCCTCATGTGATCTCATTGCTGTAGCAATGAATGAAATGTTAACACAACATTTCTCAGCTGGTCCACCTATTGGAAGTACCACCAGAAGTAAATGGTAATGACATCATTTTCAGTTTCTTCGGAATCAGGAGACCAGATATGACATGACAAACACTAATAAGGCTCAGAGTGGACAAAAAGGCCTTTTGAGCACACAAAAAGAATGCTTTGGAGCTATGCTTGCCAAACCAAGTCTGCAACTGAGGTTTCTTAAGTCACATTACTGGTTTTGCTAGCGGGAGTCCCACAAGTAACCACCAGACACCACCTCAAGTACCACTATCACTGACTGAGAAATAGAGGTTTGACACATGACCAACCAACACTAGGGCCCTCTCCCAGATAGCAATACAGATGTGCTCATTACATGAGTCAGTCCATCCATGTGTAGAGCTAGCGTGGTAGCAAAACATATCCACCCTATCAAAATCTACACATGGCAAAAAAGATTGTAGCCCATCCAAAGAAGCAGAGGAAAAATTCCCTGAATGAAGCCATTCTGAACTTTTCCATCTCACAGCACCCTGAGAAGGCACACCATCAGTTTTGACAGTTAACAACACACACCACGCTGCTGGTGAGGGGCACAGATCCATGAACCGCCCTTCCCATAAACGATCCTTGCCCAAACTCCCATGGCACGCCTGTAGACCATTCCTGTGCCTATTTGTCACAAACCACTGTGTTATGGCAGAGTGACTGAGAAGAACTACCCTCCCTCACTTGCTCCCCCATGAGGGCTTCCCCACTCTATCCACCAACCTCAACTTCCTACGACAAGGAGTTCCACAGACCAAAAACAAGCCGGGTAAAGAAATATTTCCCTTTGTCCATCCTAGCTCTCCCAATGCTCAATCTGAGCGGCTGCCACCTCCGTCTAGTGTTGTGTGAGAGCAAAAAGAGCCTCCCTCTGTCCACTTTCTCTACTCATCATCACACCCTGTGGCAGGGAGTTCCACCGACCCATGACATGCTGGATAAAGATACATTTTCCTTGTGTCTGTCTTCACTTAATTTGCTGTGTGTGAGAGAAAAGAGCATTCCTCTCTCCACAGCCACAAACACCCTCCATGTCCTGTGGCAGAAGAGATTGCTGTGGGAGAGGGCAAGGAGCAGAAAGTTCTCTTATCCACCCACCTCCCACATGCTGTGGCAGGGAGTTCCACAGGCTGACTGCTGTGTGAGAGGAAAAAAGGGGCATCCCTCTGTCCACCACCACGTACTGTGGCAGGGAGTTCCACAGGCTGACTGCTGTGTGAGAGGAAAAAAGGGGCATCCCTCTGTCCACCACCACGTACTGTGGCAGGGAGTTCCACAGGCTGACTGCTGTGTGAGGGGAAAAGAGGCATCCCTGTGTCCACCCTCACATCCAGTGGCAGGGAGTTCCGCAGGTTGACTGCAGTGTGAGAGGAAAAGGAGCCTTCTCTATCCACCCACATCCTGAGGCAGGGAGTTCCACAGACCGCGTGCTGTGTGAGGGGGAAGGAGCATCCCGGTGTCCACCCACATTCAGTGGCGGGGAGTTCCGGAGGTGCTGAGCGCGAGCCCTCCACGTGTCTCGGGGCAGCCTTGGGGGGGGGGAAGACCCACCTCAGCGCGGTGTCCTGGGGCGGGGAGTGCGGGGCGTGTCTGTGGGCGGGGCTCTTACCGGCTTTGGGAGGCGGTGACTTGCCCCCTTCCGGCCCGACCCGCCCCGAACCTTCCGTGGTTACCATGGAGTGGCTTCCGGCCGAGGCCGAACACGGGCCCGCGGCTGTTCCCAGAGCCCTCGGAACGGACACAGACGCGTTCTAGAGGCCGCCCTGGAACCTCCCCTCAATGCCCCGCCCGAAGCCCCGAAGGAGGCCCATTCAGCTCCGCCGACACGTCACACCAGGCGTTCTCCCGCCTCTGTCTCCGGCGCCTTCGCACCCTTCGTTCCACGGACTACACTTCCCAGCACGCCACGCGGCAGGAATGGCACGGCGCTGATGGCGTCACCAACACGCTCAGGGTGCAGTGACGTCACCGGCCCGGGAGGGAAGGGGCGGGGCCAGGCCAGGAGCCGGGCTTCCTTCTCTGCTGCACGGAGGGCGGAGGCTGACTCCTCTCCCGGGGCTCCTCCCTGCACTGCACCCCCGACGCTCCTCTGCTCTCCTCACAGGTGCCGCCGCTCTTCCTGCACACCTGCCCCGCTCCCTCTCACTCTCCTGCAGGGGGTCCCTCAGTGGCCCCCCTCAGCCCCCCACTTAGGTTGAGTGGCTCCTCCCTCAGCTCCTCCCTTTGGGTTGAGTGGCTCATCCCTCTGCCCCCCTTTGCATAGGGTGGCCCCTCCCTCAGCCCCCCCTCAGCCCCCCTTTGGACTGGGTGGTTCTTCCTTCAGCCCCCCTTTGGGTTAGGTGGCCCCTCCCTCAGCCCCCCCTTAGGTTTAGTGGCTCCTCCCTCAGCTCCCCCCTCTGGGTTGGGTGGTTCATCCCTTACGCCCCCCCCTTGGGTTGAGTGGCTCCTCCCTCTGCCCCCCCCTTTGGATTGGGTGGCCCCTCCCTCAGCCCCCCTTTGGATTGAGTGGTTCTTCCTTCAGCCCCCCTTTGGGTTAGGTGGCCCCTCCCTCACCCCCCCCTTAGGTTTAGTGGCTCCTCCCTCAGCTCCCCCCTCTGGGTTGGGTGGTTCATCCCTTACGCCCCCCCCTTGGGTTGAGTGGCTCCTCCCTCTGCCCCCCCTTTGGATTGGGTGGCCCCTCCCTCAGCCCCCCTTTGGATTGAGTGGTTCTTCCTTCAGCCCCCCTTTGGGTTAGGTGGCCCCTCCCTCAGCCCCCCACTTAGGTTGAGTGGCTCCACCCCTTTGGGTTGGATGGTTCATCCCTTTGCGCCCCCCCCTTGGGTTGAGTGGCTCCTTCCTCATCCCCCCTTTTGGTTTGGGGGGACTCTTTCCTCATTATTCCTCCTGCCTTGGATTTCTCACATAGCCTTCCCTCCAGGTGGGGTAGCTTTTCCCTTAACCCCCCCCCCCAAAATTGGGCTGCTCCTTCACCCTTCCCCCTTTGTTTGGGAAGCTCCTCCCTCAGCCTGGCCCTATTGGGTGGCTCCTCCTTCAGCTCCCATAGGAGCTGCTGCTTCTCCTTCCTCTGTAGTGCCATCTCTCTCTGCCTGACTCTCCCCCTCTCTAGCTGCAGTCCCTCAGTCTGATCTCCATTTCTTTCCAGCAGGCAGGATTCTTCCCCTCTTCCGGCTCCAGCAGCCTCATGGAGTTCCCAGATTTAGGTGCTCACTGCTCAGAACCCTCCTGCAAGCGCCTTGGTGAGAATCTGCCTTTCAGATGCATGCCTTTGGGAAGATTGATTTTATCAGGGGGTACAACATTAGCTTTTGAAAGAGGATTTAACAGAGTGGGGAAGGATAGAAACAAGGATGGGCAGAATGGGGGCAAAACAGACTAGGGACTGGTTGGTAAGTGCCAGAACAGTCTTCGGAGCCAAGATCTACCTGTACACATAGCATCCCCAGCATCTCGTGCAGACAGTAAATCCAAGTGAGACAGGAAAATGTAATTTCCAGCTAATTTCTGAGACCCCTTCTTTGGTTCTTGACCCCATTGTGACCCTGGGTACAAATCCCCCTTTTCACCCCCTCTCATGTGCCCTGCCTTATGGACTTTCCATAAGGAAGGAAGAACCCTGCTGGGTTATGTTTCCAGTCGGGTGTTTGGGGTGAGAAGGTATTGCTGGGACCTACAATGATCCATTTTCTCACTAGCTCCTGATCCAGAGTGGTTGGTAACATATTGCAGATACCAGTATGGAAGCCTGGATTTTGTGAGGTTTATTTATTCTCGAGACAAACATGTCAAGTATCACGATTCTACTTGGGTTAAGTGTGTTATTTTCCTTATAGCACAGGGACATGCTTCAGAGCTGTAATGGCATACTTCAAAGAATGTTCTACTAAAGCAGTGATTTTCAACCAGTGTGCCGCGGATTGTCCTCAGGTGTGTCGTGGAAATTTGAGGATTGACATTCATTAATAGGAAAATTGGGGGATTAGAACAGTCTGGTGTGCCTAGTCAATGATAAAAACATTTGATGGTGTGCCTTGACCATTTCAGTGCCCTGTTAAGTGTGCCGTGAGATGAAAAAGGTTGAAAATCACTGTACTAAAGCATGCTTTGGGCATGTTTGGGAACTGCCCGTGTGAAGGGTAGCCAGATGCAAAGAAGGACAGAGTATGTGTATCTATAACAATTGTACAGAGCAGGGAATTTTGGCTCGTGCCAATCAGTGTGGAAGAGTTTTAAAATCTGCACCAAAATTTCTCATCTATATAAGGGTTAAAGTTAGAAACACTTTGTCCTCCTTTGTACCTAGTAACTCTACCCATGTGCTATGTTTGGAACTGCCCGTGTGCTGTTGGTAGATGGACACCATTTATACTCAGCACATTAATAAGCTCTAATGTTTTAGTAAGCTCTAATTATTAAATTTGGGAATTGGCTATAAAATTTCTTGGCAGGAAATTTCCTGGTATGACTTCATTCATTATTTCTGTAGCATGTATATTTAGCTAATACTATGTTGCAGCTTGGTTAACCTGGATGACTGTAACTTCTAGAGGGACTGTGGTTTTTGTGGCAACATTGTTACAATGTTGTGTATGTAATACAATGTTGTGTATTGTAAAATAATGTTAACATTGTAGGGTACTGCATATCAAAGGGCCTGTCCAAGCTGTAGGGCTTGTTTGCTGGCACTTCAAAATGTTTAGAAAGCAAATAGATGAACAGATGCTTCTCTATGGAGTTGGACACTTGGGACTTAACCCAGTGGAGAGCATTCCTGGTACCTCCAGCTGCTTTTGTATTCGTTAATGGCATACATTTAATTCCCAGAAGAAAGCAAGCAAGTTAGCATTAATTATCATGGCTCCGTTTTTGTTTTTTATTTGCTGTTCCTGTCTCTGGTGGACACAACCTTTAATCACTCTATACTATATAACAGTTTGGCTTTCTAGCCAAAAATGGTTTGAAAACGGCTGTCAGATGCTTCAAACAGAAAAGGTTCTACCCCATAGAAGTACTCTACATCTTGGGCATGGAGTGATAGGAAAATTGCCAATAAGAGCAGGGTATGTTTAGGGACCTGGATACTGGTGGGAAATACATTGGGACAAGATGTAAACCCAATAGTCTTCTGCATATGTATTAAAAATTCTGTGCAGTCTTGTGTATACATACTAGGACTTCAGTTATATTGTTGCTAGACTGAGCAATAGACATGGGGATTCATACGCATAGGTTTTCATCAAAGGAGAAAGCCCCATCAATCTGTATAATTTTTCATTTTGTTTGAGTGGGCTCAGTTTTTCAATATACAGCAGGTTTTACTACATTCTTAGCTGCCGGTTACACAATATGTAGCTCTAACACAATATGTAGCTCTAATTATGTTTCAGTAGCAATTCAGCTGTGTGCTCTTTTCCTCTCCACCCCCTGGTTGTCTTTATTTTAAGCTACTGGAGGAATTAAGGTTCATGAAGGAAATAAGACCATGAATTAGACAATTGTATATTGCCGTAAATTGTGGTCCTACAGTCAGGAATAGTACAAAGAAAGGCAGATCAGATTTCTGGATAGTCTTCTTTTATTAATGTCATCTGTGTTCTTTAGAGTTGGAGCTTTATTGCCCTTAAAAATAACGAGTCTGATAAGTCTATGGTTGTGTCATCCAGTAAAATTCCTGGAAGTCTTCCAAGGGAGAGGGCTAACGGAGCCCTCCATGGGAGATTATTACAACTTTTTGTTGTCTTGCACTTTCTTACTTCCTAGACTTTCTCCCTCTGAAATGTGATGCTTGTGAACAGCTGTTCTGCACTGACCATGTTGCCTATGCCCATCACAACTGCACCTCAGCTTACAAGAAGGTAAGTAAAATTATAGAGACAAAATTTGAGAATTGGGGTTTAGGTATTCTTTGCTATGTCAGATGCAGTCTTTGTACTTGTTTATTGGTGGATGGATTTCTATGTTAAAACAAACCCAAGGAAATTAATGAGAAAACAAAACAAAAAAATATATAGAACAATACAAGTGGAAAATGAAACCTAATAAACTAAAAATCATAGTGAAAAACTAAAAATAGGCTTGTGGGTGGCACAAGCGATTAAGATGCTGTGCCTGTTAACCAGCCGGCCAGGGTTCGAGACCCGGGTCGGCCCCACAAGACAGGGTAAGCTTCTGTCCTTAGCCCAGCTCTGCAACGCCAGCTGGATCCAATCGTATTTGCCTTTCCATTGGACTAATTCAGTGGTGTGAAGAGGGGGGATTTGCTGCTTGGGTAACAGCATATCGTCCATAACAATCCAACCCAGGCTTTCGTGCTTCGCATGCAGCGTATGCAGCGCCGAGCACAATACCAGTCTTTCAAGACTGATGGAGGCCTGCTTAATGAACCATAAGAATTTCATAAGAACAAACATGCTTTCAACACCCACTTAAATGGGTAAAGAAGGAATGTTCATGTAACATGCTGGTCTTATGTTCCAAGTATAAGAAAACTATGGTTTTCCTATTGTGAAGGAATCTGTTTGACACAGAATCAGAAAGGATAGATAAAAAGCCAAGCTTTGTATAGTGCAGTGATTTTCAGTCCTTTTCACATCATAGCACACTGGCAAGGCACTAATATTCTCAGGACACACTATCAATTTTTTTGCAGTTGGAAAGGTACATTATCCAATACTACCAGTGTGGACCATACACCCTCTAATGGTCTTACTAATGAATGATTCTCCCCCCCCCCCCCCCAATGCATCAGTTGACAATTGCTGCCTTACATAGCATTTGTTCAGGGCAAGCTAAAAAACGTTCATAGTCTTTTGGACAAATTTGTACCTATTTCATATTAGACAGGCGACACTTTTGTTTTTAGGTACCATTGATGTGGATATCATTGTCTTTGTAGGCACCAATCCCTGCCCTTATATTTCCCATCAAGTTAGAGAGGCTGTTCCTCCAATATCAGTGGATCTTTGTGATTAATTCAGCAAAAAATTTTCTGCATATATCAAACTCCAAAATATCTTTATAGTAAAAGATCTAAATGCTGGTGCTTTAATGCAGCGATTGTGACACGCATGATGTGGTCTTGTCTAAAAACACAACCGGGGGGAAGAATATAAAATGACTTTGTCGTTCCCCCCCCCCAAAATTGTATTTCTACAATATACCCTTTCTGTCACTTGCAGAGGTACAATATAACAACATTCATTCATCAGTAAAAAAAATCATCCCCCTTTCGAGCGTCTCAACTGCCCTTTTGCCACATCTCTCCTCAGTTGCTCTCCTCAACTGTCCCCCTATACTCTCCTCATCCTGAACTATTATCTATTCCAGAGGCAGTTAGAAATAACAGTTGAAACAGGAATGCAATGTTGATAGTTTCCTCTCCTCAGCCTTCTCTGCCCATGGAAATGGATCCCTCAGAAGGTGCCACTTCTCAGGCTGCTTGATTGACATGGGATGTTTCCCAAAAGAAGTGGACACCCTTAACACACAAGTTAAGGCTTTTATGTTGAAAGAAGATATGCAGTACTGTAGCGACAATTATTGATATTTGTGGGCATGTCCTTCTGAATTAGCATGGAAGATAACAGATGAACAAAAATAGACTCTCAGTGCCCTCACTGTTCATAAAGACTTGTAGGGGAAAAAATCAAGTGGTGCCTGTATCTGTGGAGAAGTATTTCCACTCCCCACCCCAAGAATCCCAAAAAATGACAGGGAAAAAAATCTGCAATTAGCCTCCCTTAAAGCTTGAAGGCTGAGTCATTGTTCCCTTCTGTGGTTAATTTGCCACCTACCTTGTAAACAAAGTGTTAACACATTTGTAGTTTTACAAGCAATTGTATTACAGAAGTGGTTCAATGTGAATTAGTGAATCCAGAGCAAATTGTTCTTACACTGGAGCAAAGACTCCATGTAGTTACTCTGGATTGCGCCCTTAGTAAAGGCTTTTAAATCATGACTCAACTGATGTAACTAGTTCTAACAAAGGGCAAAATCCAGAGTAACTCTGGGAAGTCGTTGCTCCGGTGTAAGAACAACTTACTCTAGATTCCAATAGGAATTTCCCATAGGTTTTCACTAGGTGGTGCAGTAACTACGGGTGCATGTAAAGTCTCTTACGTGCTCCCATAGTTACTCTGGATTTGGGGGCATATCAAAATTCCACCTGGTTCCGGTTCAATTATGGTATGGCTTTCTTGCTCAAAGCACATTAAAAGCATAGAGTAAGCCTTCTATGATTTCAAATCCAGGTCAACATAAACTGGTTTCACCACTGTTCTAAAAAGTATTGTCAACTGATGCAAATATGGTTCATTGAATGTATGAGAGCAGTCATTTGCAAATTAAATCCTTGCCTGTAATTGTTAATTAAAGATAGAAGGTATTGGATCCAGTTGCTGGCTGTGTTTGTTAATGCTTCCTTTGAAGAAAGTAGAGAGTCAAATGACCTAATTGTTATGCTCAGAAAAATCTAATCCCGATATTGATTTCCTAGGTAATTACTATCCTTTCTCCAGCATTCTCTTGTTATAGAAAGTTGTTCCGTTCTGTTCTGAAGCGGCTTGCTCTGCAGCTTTAAGGGCATCTGGTTGTGTTTAATTCCTTGTGCAGTTGCCAATATGTCTTTTGAAATAAGGATGGTGTTGACATTGTCCGTGTGACCTTGAATAGCGATCCCAACAGCACACTAACTGGTAACTTTGCACCTTATTGATCTTGAATACTGTTGATCATAAGTGTTCTGTAATCTGGTTGTAGGACCTGACATGGAGTATGTGCTTGCATAAGCAATGGAATTGCTTGTGGCAAAGTCTTGGAGGATGATGATAAGGGATTATTTTTCCCATTGATTCTAGATCCCCTAGTTCTGAAAATCATTAATCAGCTGAACGTTTCCGTTTTAGTGTCATCTCACATTTACAGAGGTGTCCTGCATTTTAGTGTTTAAGATTTTTTTCATAATTTAACATAGATTACTTTTCCAGTTAGAAATAATACTATTTTCCAGTGGCTGAATATGGTGACATGTCACCTTCCTAGTACACATTTAAAACAAAATTAATAAGAATGAGAACTTGGAATAAAAAACACATAACACAGCTTTCTGCTTTTCATCATGAAATCTGCGATAAAACAAAACATCTTTATGTACAGATATTTTTTCAAACATCTTTATGCACAGATATTTAATTTTTTACTATCATTTGCTGAGACAGTGATGTGCGGAAGATAATCCAGAATAATGTCCATTGTTAATATCCATTGTTATGGAGCCATTGTTATGTTTTTCCTTTAAAATGCAAGTTTTATAATAAAAAAGCAGGCCTCCGTCAGTCTTGAAAGACTATAGTATCATGCTCAGCACTGCATGCACTGCATGCGAAGCACGAAAGCCTGGGTTGGATTGTTATGGAGGATAGGCTGTTACCCAAGCAGCAAATCCCCCCTCTCCACGCCATTGAATTAGTTCAATGGAAAGGCAGAGCCAATACGATTGGATCCAGCTGGCATTGCAGAGCTGGGCTAAGGACAGGAGCTCACCCTGTCTTGTGGGGCCGACCCAGGTCTCGAACCCTGGCCTGCTGGTTAACAGGCACAGCATCTTAACCGCTTGCGCCACCAGCAGCCCAAGTTTTATAAGGGTAATCAATAAAGATATGGTTGATTGTCCCAGCTTATATTATGTGTTATCTGACAAGCCAAGCATAAAGCAATTGTAGTGCAAAGCAGCCCTGAGATGTGGCAGTGACTGCCCATCATAATTTCATCTTCGTGTCAACTCTATGTGATGGGTGAATAGAGAGGTGTTCTTAGCAGCTGCTTTGCAGCTCGCTTTGTTAGACCTTTCAGTAACAAAAATGCAGATTACTTCTTGGTGAGCCTAATTTTTGATGCCTTTGTTTAGGTTTCAATGGGGCAGTTTTAATTCAGTATGATATTCTACATAAAGGAATTCAAGGGGATAAATCTATGGACTCTGTTTTGTGTCCAGGATGTGCAGGTTCCTGTGTGCCCACTCTGTAGCACACCCATCCCTGTGAAGCGAGGAGAGATGCCTGATATTGTGGTAGGGGCACACATTGACCAGGACTGCAAATCGGACCCAGCTCAGCGTAAGCGCAAGGTAATATAGTACAGTTGGGGTTTTTTTGCTAGCAAGTTGTGGTGTATGGAAATGTCAGAATGGTTGCGAAACCCCTCCAAAATCTGGGATAATCAGCTTTAGATTATCCTTCTCATACCTTCTATGTTCAGTTGTTCAATTTTCAGGACATCTTCTGTGAAAGGGAGAAGGCATGATTAAAACATACAGAATTATGCAGAATATGTGTAGAGTGGATAAAGAGATGCTCTTTTCTCTTTTACATTGGCCTGTTGCTTCCTAACCTCTCAGATGCAAAGCAGGCAGGTGTGGGCATCACACACAGGAGATCTGGCACCAGGCCTTTCTTTCCTGTCAGGCTCTTCAACTATCCTCATTAACAATTGTCCCCATCTCTCTAGATCTTCACCAACAAATGTCAACGGCCTGGCTGCAAGCAACGGGAGATGATGAAGGTTCTTTGTGAGCAGTGTCATGGCAACTTTTGCCTCAAGCACCGCCATCCCCTGGATCATGACTGCACGGGTCCTGGACAATCCCTTTCCAAAGCAGGGTAAAAGTGGGACTGGGGGCTGTTCTGGTCAAAACTACTGTGTATACTTGAGTATAGTTTGATCTCACAGATAGGTAAAGGGCAGGTTTTCAGTCAAAAAAACATGGCATTTTCTATCTTGAATAAGTCAGGTGTTGGTGGGGGTAAACATGGATGGTTGTCTGACTATAGTTTTGACAGATTTTATCTGAGGCCAGATCCTGGAAAATAACCTACCAGTAATCGTTAAGAACTGGCTATTGCCAGTCTTTATTAAAATATAGTATAATATCATAAGATTTTTTATTCTTCTTTAGTCCTTAGCTGGAAATTGGGGAGGTCATCCTCTCAACCAATATGCTGCTATAGGTGTCACTGAATTTTGTGCATCATTCACTAAGGATTTTTATTCATTAATTTTTTTAATTCTGTTCCTCACAAACTTTTTGTAAACAGGTACACTGTAAACATACCGGTATAACAACTCATATCCTTTTTACATCATATCCTGGTGTGTTAAGTCAGAGCCTCTATATATAACATTCAATCTATAACATATAACTGGGAAAGTGCAATTCATAGTTGAGAGACAAGAAACAGAGAATGAACATGAGTTAGTGCAGCTATATGGAGCTGCAAGCCAATTTCCTCAGAAGTAGGCCCATTGTTTTCTATGGGTGTATTGAATTGCACTGATTCAATACACCCATAGAAATACACCCAGGCCTTTGTTTCAGATGGAAGCAAAGATTACGTACATCCTGGTGTTTACAGAAGTAGACATCTACAAAACATTTGCAAAATGAAAAGAGGCTGCAGAAGGGTCTCCTAAAGAGATGGAGGTTTGCTTGATTTAGATCTAAATGTTGATACATGCTCAGATTTAGAAAGAGTGTTGTATTCCTCTCTCATTTCTTTTGAAGCATCTCTCTTGCATTTTTATGGGGAATTGCAAGGTGACATTTGCAATTTTCATGTCATTGAGATCTTTGCCTTTTGTGTTTTGCTCAGTCATCCCTGTTTGCAACCTTGATTTTGTGAACTTGAGAGTGGTGGGTGCTGAAGTTCACAACATATTGCTGGGGGTTGGGTCTGATTTGGGGAGAATAGTGCCAATCTAAATTCTTTCTAGCCTTAATTAGGAATTTGTACAGTGATGAGAGTGATGCTGTGTTACCTAGGGCTATGTTCCCTGCTTCAGGAATGCTGCTATTGCCAGAGCGGAAAAGTCTGCCAAAGTACCTTCAAGCACCTCATCTAGCAATGGAGCCATGAGATCTGGTACAAGCCTGCCAACCTCCAGCAGGTACAACACTGACTCGAATCTGCATTGTTCCCTACCCTATCTTCTTCTCCTAGCAGCTACAGCCTACAATACAGCGTACAGGAGGTAGCGTAACACTTGTGACCTCTGATGCTTCCTTTCCTTTCTACCACCTGTCCAGTCATGTCTTGGAACCTCATGTGGTCCACCGTCTCTGAGCCTGCATGTGTTGTGTTGTCAAATGAGTTCTCAGTTCAGCCCATCTTTCTTGAGGCACAAGAACCTTGTGGAGTTCAGTGAGCTCACAAGCATGTGGTTAGTGATCCTGCTTTATGTTGTTAGTTAGGTCCTAGTAGATCATATCACTAGGCTCACCTTCCCAATTTACATGCCTTGTGAGTTGGTAGCAGTTGACCTTTCTTTTCTTTCACACAGAGCCATGGAAATAGCGCATTCACCTCAGCCCAGGAGCACCTCAGCCCCACCAGCTGTTGCCCTCCAGAATGGACTGGTAAGTGGTAGCCAACAAATGGGTACCTGAGCTATTCATATGTTAGGTTGCTTTATTGCTGTACATATGATATTCACAGATCAGGAAAATGATTGCTGCTCTGGTCTCTGCTCAGTAGAGGTTGAGAAGGTCCATCAGACTTAACTTTAAAAAGTGCTACTTCCATTTTCATGAAGAAACCAGAAGTGACAGTCATAATGCCTTATTTGGCATTAGGAGACCTGGGCTCCCAATGACCGGGTGCAGAACCTTACAGGGCTTTGCTAGACCATTAAATAAAGCATTAAAAATTTCACTTTGGTTTCTCCATGAAACCAGAAGTAAGTTTAACTACAGAGCTCAGAATCCCCACTAGAAGAATGGACAACCCCCTTGGGATTGGAGGGGAAGGGCGTTCTCCAACATCCACAGAATTAGCTATTCATGGGGGTTCTTATATGGAATGCCTGCAGATAAGCAGCAAAACCTGTAATGTGTTTTATGTGGGGCTACCCTTGAAGAGCCCAGAATCTCCAGTTGGTCTTGTCCAGCACTGTACTATGCTAGAAATTCTTTATTAAGGAAAAGGTGAAATTATCTTGGTTCTTCAGGAGCTCCTTGATTCTATGTTTGATGCTGTTTCTGCTGTTCAGACACTGGCTCAGGATTTGGAAACTCCAATACACATAAGCTAGTTTTGTATTAAAATGGTTGAATGTGTAGAACAGTGATTTTCAAAAAAATGGGCACTTTGGTGTGCTACAAATGGTATGCAGGTGTGCCATGGGTGTTTGGGTGAGGATGTGAACTCTCCACTAGCATCGTGGTGTGCCTTGTCAATTGTAAAAAGAAACTGCTGGTGTGCCTTGACAATTTTAGCACCTTTTCAGTGTGCCATGAGACAAAAAAGATTGAAAATCACTGGTGAGACTACATTGTGCTCTCTAAAAGTAATAATAAAAATCTCAAATACCTGAAACAGTGATTCTCAAAGTGGGGGTTGCAACTTCATTACACCCGGGGGGGGGGCAGTCACAAAAAGCTTGGCACCGCCATCTTGGCAGTGGTCACCACCATCTTGGATGGGGGCACTCAGGCTGCTTTCCTAGGAGTAAGATTCATTAAAGACAATGGGACTTACTTCTGAATAGACATAAAGGAGCCCTGGTTCAACAGTGATGCCATTTCCTGTTTGAGAGCACTTCTGGTCATGACATCACTTCCAGGGTGTTCCAGCTAGATATTCATCCTTAGAAGGGGATCCCAGGCTTACATGCCTGAGAACAGCTGACTTGAAGGATATATACTTTCAGGTGGAATAAGGAACTTTTTAAAAACTTTTGACTCTGCCTTTTGTTTCTCTTTTCAGAGTGAAGAAGAAGCACTTCAACGAGCCTTGGCAATGTCCCTAGCAGAGTCAGTGCCCAGCCAACCACAGCCGCACAGGTGTGAAATAATGGCAGTAGGCGTCTCAAACCCAGCATATTTTAGGCCCATTCTGATGCCACTGAGCCAGCATGTTGGCTTGTGATACTCTGCTAGGATCACACACTAACAACAATTCCTCTTAAATGTTGTTTTCAAACTGTATTACAAATAGGCAGTCCTTGATTTCACTCAGACCTGTTGACCTTGCCAGGTCTCTGCTTCTACGTAGCTTGTATTTGGTTCACTGACCAAATACTTCTCAAATCCTCTTCAACTGTGGGCCACAACCCACTTGGTTGGGTCATAACCTTGATAAGTCATGAAGCTTTAGCTGAGAAGCTGTTAGCTGAGAAGGCAAAAGCATGAAGCCCTAAGGAAAGGGAAATTGTGCCAAATTGTATGTTTACTCATGAGTTGGTGAAGTTGCCTTAGTCCATTTGAAAAGTTGCAGTCACATTTAAACCAGTAGTCAAGCTGCTGGTTTAAACATGATCACTAATGTCATTATTTGCAAGCCTTGAGGAACTCTGGAAGTGCTCCCCAAACCATGGCAGGACCTCTGTAACATTTAGAAATATCCCCCCGTTTCCCTTCAGGAGCATGATCCTGGGAATCATATCACTAACTTAGGCTACAATCCAGAGTAACTGCGGGACTTTTTACACCGACATAGTTACGGTGCCACCTATGGGAAATGCATAGAGCAATCCAGAGTAAAGTGCCTCTTACATCTTCTCATACCCTACAATCCAGAGTAACTACGGGAGCACATAAGAGTCATTTACGTCGACATACTTATGGCACCACCTAGAGAAAACCTATGGGAAATTTATATTGCAATCCAGAGTAAATTGTTCTTACGTCGGAGCAAGGACTCCCCGTAGTTACTCTGGATTGTGCCCATAGTTACTTTGGATTGTAGGGTGTGTCGCTCACCTGCAAAGACTTACTCAGGGAGTAAAGCTCCCTGAAAGTTTGAGAATCTTTGAACTGTCGTGTAAAGCTCCATGCATGAACCAATATTCTAGCTGTGTTGTGTTCTCTGTTTAGGAATGGATGTGCCAGAGAGTTGAGGGTGGGGGGGAGAAATCCTAATTGTATAATTCCCAGCTCACTCACTACTTATGTCTGAAGCAGCACCCAGGAGGAGGAAGATCTAGCATTGGCCCAGGCCCTTGCAGCTAGCGAGGAGGAGTACCGGCGGCAGCAGCAGCAGCTGCAACAACAACAACAGGTGAGCAAAATGGGGAAGTTTCCCAAATTGGCTGTATCCATTCTCTGCACAGGTTAGGAATTTCCTGTAAGAGACAGTTCTGTGTCCAAGCAAGGATGGCCAAAGCAAGGCCAATTCACCTTTTCCTAGGGGTTTCATTGTACAGCACTCTAGTGGATGGTTCCATTGGATAAAGATTTAGTCAAAGTCTGGTAGATGCTTTTTGGAGTAGCATGAGAAGAATGATATGCTGCACCAGCAAATTAGAAAGGAAAGTATCATGCAAGTTCTGTACACTCCACACAGCAGGCCTCCATCAGTCTTGAAAGACTATGGTATCATGCTCGGCACTGCATATGCTGCATGCGAAGCACGAAAGCCTGGGTTAGATTGTTATGGAGGATAGGCTGTTACCCAAGCAGCAAATCCCCCCCTCTCCGCACCACTGAATTAGTCCAGCGGAAAGGCAGAGCTAATACGATTGGATCCAGCTGGCGTCATAGAGCTGGGCTAAGGACAGGAGCTCACCCTGTCTTGTGGGGCCGACTCGGGTCTCGAACCCTGGCCTGCTGGTTAACAGGCACAGTGTCTTAGCCACTTGCACCACCCACAGCCCTCAACCCACCCACAAAGCCGCCCACAACCACACAATGTGTGGTTGTGTACACTCACTGAGCAGGTATTTAAAGGATTACAGTATTTGCTTTAGATAGTCTTTAGCTGTCTCTATTAAGGTGACAAAATTATGGATCTTTCTCTACCTTTGCAAGCCATATTTGAAATAAAAAGAGAGAGTTGGTGACCATATTTGTCATTGTTATTACTGAAATAGGGAAAGGTGTGATAGTTCTTAATAGGTTGTCATGTATTGGGTGTAGCTTTGTATAGCCGGTGTAGGATACTCTTTGTTTTTCTGCTAATTATGGCCAGCCCAGATAGGTTGAGGTGGGGTGGGATGAGAGAGAAGAATTCATTCCTATTTCTGGCTGTTGTAAATGTATTTGTGCCCTAGGCTCGAAGTACAAAGCCATCCAGTTGTCGCCTGTCCTGAACGCAGCAAGCATCCTCCAGCATGGGAGCTACACCTGGTCACTATGGTGGTTCTTCTGTGCCCATACGGGCTACCTCGCTCTGCTCCCTCAGGGCTACAACGAACCAAAGGCTGCAACCCTACCTGGCCATCGTAGAGTGTCTTGTAGCCACACAGCTGTTGTCACCTTGCACTGTGACCACGTTACACCTTCAAGGACAGCTGGCAGTTTTTCCTCCTCTGGACAGAGTAGGGGTAGCAGTCCCCAGTTGCTCCCCACAGGCCAGTGCTAGTACAGATCACAGCAGGATGTGGCAAGCAACTTTTGACAACTGTTGACTTAAGACACCACTCAGTCCTGTGTGGGGATGTCCCATAGCCAAGGGTAGTTGGAGGGAGATATGCTCATTGTCCGTTGCCTCTTGCCTTTCTCAGTCTGTGGCATTCCCACAGTCGGACGGTAGGTGGTGTTACAAGCCTTTAGAGTGAGGATTTTGCACCTCATTCTTAATGCTGTGCTTCTTCAGCTTGTTTCAATGGGAAATGGACAGTGGGGGAGGGACATGTCCTACTGTCACACTGCCAATTGCTTACTTAGCTGTTTCAGCAGTAGCATTTAGATAATGGGAAGCACAATGCAATGAGACCCCTCAAATTTGCTGTGATTCATGGGACTGTTGTATGAAGCAAAGGGAGCCATCAGTGCTGCCTGTTCCATGTAATCCTTTTTTAATTCAGGAGGGGAAGACTGAATCCTCCCTTTCAGTGCTCTTACTGCAAGATCCCTTAGTCCCTTCCTTGGAAAGTCTGCCAAAGATCAACATTGAGCAACCTTCAAGTTGCCCTATAGTGGTAGGAAAAGGAACTGTCCACTTCCATTAGACTGCCAGCTTCTTTAGATTGCATGTTGCAAAGCTGACTGGTGACACCCATACCTCAGTGACTACATGGATGTCTGTCTTTGTCTGATGCATGCTTTGATCAGACACTGTCTTATCAGCTGTAACTTTCTACAGCCCTGGGCTTCCAGTTCTCCACCCTGCAGAAATTACAAGTGTCTCTCCCTCTGCTGAGGTTGTCTCACCACCCAGCATTATGTGCCTTTGCTGCATCGCCTACAGGGTTGACAAGAGCGAAGGTTTGGTGGTAGAGCATTGTGAGAAAGCTGATGGGGCCAATAAACACACATGCTGAAAAGGTTTGTCTTGTTTGCTTTCTTGTCATCTTTTGCATTCATTTAGAACTACATGGAAGTTCAATCATTCTGGAATTTGAAGGGTGGGAAGGAATTTGAAAGTTATATTTTTTTAAAAAAATAACTGGCCCAACCCATACCCCACCCAACAGTAGGGCAGAAGTGACAACCCAGGTAAGCAAAAAACTTATGCTAGGGCTTAGGCTAGCCTGTCTGTAAGTTAGGATTGGAGCCTTACTCTTTAAGTGCCTGAAAGCAGCAAAACTATAACCCCACTACTCTGTAAAGAGGTTCCTGTACTACTGCAATATTGCTACTCAGAAACTATGACAAGGCAGGGATTATTGAAGCTGTTTACTGAATTGATTCAAATTAGCAGAGTGGCCTGCTAAGGTTTTCCCTTTAAGCTTACAGTACACATAAAACCAGTCCATCTGCCCCTTGCAGCAAACAAGCATCATATTGAAGAGCAGAATCCAATGCAAAAATTGGTTTTGAAATATCTCCTTCCTATCAAAAGTTATGGCCAAAATACTAAAAATAAAAAATATGCATTGAGCTCTATGGGAAAGTAAAAGTGCCCAATATCACAGCTTTACTCATGAGTAAGTGAACGTGCCATAGTCTGCCAGAAAGTCCAGGCTGAGAGGAATCCAAGGACACCATAATGGTCCTGATCCAATGAACAGAGTCTCCAAAATCACCCGAAAAATTGGCCCCTGATAATTGCATTGATCTCGATAGGAATTGAAAGGGAACCTTCTTGCGCCTTGACTCGCAAATAGGCAAACTTGCCTTAGATATTTTGGGCAGGCCGAGAGAAATCTGGTCCTGATCCAATAAATGAAGCCCATACCAGGCATCTCGCAAGGAAACCCTCGAAGCTCAACTGCATTAAACCCTTTTGAAAGTCAGGTTTTACTCACAAGTTAGCAAGCATGCCTTGCTGGTATGGAAGGTCAATCCAGATAGTGCAAGGTTTTCAGAATGGTCCTGATCCTGTGCACTTGGAGCTCTGCAAATGTTCCAAAAGGCAGCATTTGAGTGTTTTCAGCACATGAGTTTTTCAGATATTATTTTGTCATGCCCTACATTTTGCTTGGATATCCTACATTTTGGGGGGACCTTGTCCTCTTTTTTTAGTTATGGCATATTGTCACCATGAGTGTCTGCTTTGGGCCACTTACATGTGCATTGTTGGTGAAAACAGGCCTTGCAAAGAGGTTTTCAATTTAAAAAGAAGTACTAGTGTTGAAATTACGTATGGGAAAGCAATATGAGTGTTTTAGCTTATAAGTGGGTATGAATTTTGGTCTTGGGGTTCAAGAATTTTGCGTTTGGCATCTGGTCAGCCTGGTGTCTGCACATTTAACCATTGCACAGAAGAGGGAAATGAGGCAGGTTTAGTTCATTAAAAAGGGGTTTTAAAAGCAGCACCTGCCTCAATTCCCGCTTCTATGAAATGGGTAAAGGTACAGGCACTCTGTCCTCCATTCTATATGGTCACCCTACTACAATATTAAAAATACTCCATAACAGTGTGGTAACTGGCAACATTTCCAAGTGGAAACTCTGCCTTGAAACCAAGTGTAAAGTTAACAGGTTCCTCTGACTGACCTTTCTAAAATATGCAGGTCCGTAACATATATGAATAGGAAAATAAAATTCTGTTACTTGCATGTCAGGTATGCAGAAGGCAAGCAAAGATCTAACTGAATCTTACTGGGTGCCTAAATTAGTTTCAATCAAAGGATTTATGACCACAATGGGATCAGTAAGAGATTTGCTGGATTTTTCAATGACCTTTTCTAACTCGCCTGACCTTTCCACAGTCCTTTCTGGATAAGGGTGGAATTCAGATCGTCAGGGGCAGTTTAACCAAACATGAATCCAAAGCTATCTTGAAGTAGCTTAAAAATTACAAATCCCCAGGAAAAGATTAGCCAGCAAACTATATGAGAGGTTTGTAAATCTTGCAATTGTTTGATTTTATCCAGATGCTCACATTCCTAATTCATGGAAGTTTCGACATAACAATATTTCATCTAAATAGAAGCAGAATCCTAAAAATGTGAAAACTTCTCACTTCTAAATTGAAATGAGATTTCCTCACACTCCTACCAATAAGCTTAACAAAAACTCTTTAACAAAATTTTATAACAAAATATTTTATATAATATCTATAAAAATAAATGGTGAATTCTGTTGGTGTGTGTGTCTGAAACCCATCTAACTCAGGCCACACTTTTTTCTACATAGACATTTTATACCATTCTGGAATCAGGATGATCCCAGGATTGAAAATCTGCCCTTCATCTGCTGCTTGAACATCCAGCATTGGAATTGGAACATCCAGCCCAAATTGGCAGCCATGCCATTTGAATTCAAGAGACAATGTATTTGTCTCTTTAGTTTTGGAGCCTTCCGCAGAAGCTGGCTTAAAAGTCTGCACAGAGTGCAGCTTTTAAGTTAGTACATGTATGTTATATAATACAGTATGTATATAAGAGAGAAAAGTCACTCACTGACTCATCAACGCCGTGCCAAAACCGCTGAGCCTAGAAGCGTGAAATTTGGGGTGAGTGTTCCTTCCATGACTGAGGGGTGCACTAAGAACTGGTTTTCGGAAATTCCAACCAGAAGGGGGTGAAAATGGGCGCAACGCGTTTTCCTCCCTATACTTTGCATTGAAGAAAAAGTGACTGAGGGATGTTCTTCCCCAACCCCTGGACCTAGAAATTTGGGGAGGGAGTTCCTTCTGTCACATGAACACCCACCAAGAACCCATGTGGAGAAATTTAACCCTTACAGGGCTGAAAAAGGGTGCAGCGTATTTTTGTCCTATACATAACATGGGAGACTGACCAACCTCCAGCCAATTTGGTGCTGAGTGCCTGGTGCACTGGGGGGACGTTGTTCGGAGGAAGAGGTTGCAGTGGGGAAGATGCTGCGCATGATGGGTTGATGCGCATGGGGAGATGTTGCACATGGGGGACTGATGCACATGGGGTGTTGATGCGCCATGGGGGGATGGCATATGGGGAAATGTTACTCCCGCAGCGCAGGTACGCTTTTTGCTAGTTAATAATAATTTGTTAAAATAATAACTTGTTTACTGCATCAGCAGAACTAGGGGGATGGTAAGTCTCTAGGATAGAGGTTTTCTGATGCTCCAAAAATGGGATGTTTCTTTCTTTTCTCCCCTAATCCCTGTTTAAATTTAGACAATCGGTTAACAGAAATGAGCCATGGTAATCTCTAGTTATGAAAAGACAAAATGTGCAAGGGACCTTTCGAGGCTGACTAGTTTATTGTAGTCGTTGCTGGAAAGTTCATGGCCTTTTGCAATGAGTCGATTCCCAGCCCAGCCTTTGCTTTGAATTTGTACATAATCAAACACATTAAGGCAATCCAGCCGGACAGCTGCTTGTTCTAATATGCAGTGACCCCCAAAGTCAGAGGTGCTGCACCCAGGCCAGGCTGCATGCTCTCCCACTGGGAGATGATGATCCCACTGTTGATGTGCCCAGTTTAAAGGAGCCAATTTCTGATGCACCGGATCCTTGGGGGCCAGTGGCCTTTGAAAAAAAATGTAGCTTGGTGCGTTAGGCTGGAATTTCAGCTATGGTATGGGAACGTGGATGTTAGATTAGATCAGTATTTTTCTTCCAATATATAGTGGCGCCTCACATAAAGAACGCCTCACGTAAAGTATGTTTAACGTAACAAACAAAAATTTCTCTAGGATTCTGCTTCAGGTAAAGAAAGTGCTTCACATAAAAAACACATTCGCTGGCAGTTGGGGCAGACGCGCTGGCCAGCAGCCTGTTTAAAAAGTGTCAGGGCTGCCTAGAGCACCTGCCCATAGTGAAAGCAACACTTCCATGCTGTTCCTCCTTTGGCCAGATGTCTGCTGGGCAGAGGGAGAGAAGAGCAGTGGAGAAGAGGGAAGCAACTCAGTGCTAGCCAGGAGCAGGGGAGAGAGAGGCTCAGGATGGAGAGAAGGAGAAAGTGGGGAGACACTTTGAAGGTGTCTTGGATTGCAGCCTCCTATCCATGTCTACCCAGAAGTAAGCCCCACTGTGTTAAATGGGTCTTACTCCCAGGAAAGTGTCTTTAGGACTGCAGCCTAAATAAACTTCATAAGATCATGCACATTGAATGCATGTTTTGAATTTAATCCCAGTGTTCTGTTATCATTTTTACATCCAGTTAATATTTTTATAGGAATATTTTTGGGGTTGTGGAACCAATCGTCATTTCCATTATTTCCTATGGGAAAATCCGCTTCACGTAAAGAATGTTTCATGTAAAGAAACTGCCTCCGGAATGAATTAAATTTGTTACGTGAGGCGCCACTGTACTTGTATCTCCTGTGTAGGGTTGCCATAATTTTCTTCCACAAAATCAGGACAGGCCCTCTGTCCCATTTGCCAGTATGTGAACACAGTCCCACAAAATTGGAACTGTCCCTGTTTTTTGGGACATATGGCAACCCTATTCCAGTAGTCCTTGATATGGTGACCAGTGGTACTTGCCACAGGATTCCAAGCCCCTTCTGCCTGGAGTCCAGAACGGTACAATGTAACGGCAGCAGTAGGAGGTTCAGCTCATGTCCAATGTGCACTTTCATGCTCTTCTTAAAGCCCTGTCCTGAACCTTTTACTGGGGT
This sequence comes from Cryptoblepharus egeriae, assembly GCA_030015325.1. NCBI lineage: Eukaryota > Metazoa > Chordata > Lepidosauria > Squamata > Scincidae > Cryptoblepharus > Cryptoblepharus egeriae. The sequence continues at coordinate 59,002,233 of JAREYC010000001.1, read as the reverse complement.
TTGCTGTGTTGCATTTGACCTCCCAATCCAGAAATCACTAGAGGTGACGTCATTGCAAGTTACCAACAGTGGTATTTCCAAAAGGAAAAGGCGGACCATGTGAACAGTGGTGGGCTTCAGGGGGTTCTCACAGGTTCTATAGAACCCTTTCCAGCTCCCGGTTCTGAGAACCGGTTACTAATGGGACATAAAACCTGTTGATCTAGGGACATGGAACCTGATGTTAATTTAGGTTATTAGGACATAGAACCTGTTGTTAATTTATTTGAATCCCACCACTGGGTATAGCAGAGCCAGGACTAACATTGAGAAACAATAGGCTAAGTTCAGACTGATAGTCAAGTTCAGACTGATCCCACCAAGCTCTTATATTCTTACATTGTTTTCTGTGCTAAATAGCTCCTTAAATAGGTTGTAAGGATATTGTTATCTGTGAACGTGCAGAGAGCCTTTGCTTCAGGGGGGCCATTTCAGAGGCAAAGTTCTTTCAGAGAAAGATCTAACATCTCATCAAGGGTGCCTATACATTCAGCATTACACCCCTAAAGTATTTTGCAAGCATGTGTTGTGGGGTTTTTTTAGTAGTTCATAACTATAGTAACTATGAACAAATACAGTACAGTTGTTTCTTAGATACACCCAATTTTAAGCAGATTGGTCTCTATCTTGGGCATAATTGTTTGCATGTAAAACCAACAAAAAAACCCAACAAACTGACTAGATGAAAATGATATTAATGTATCAGGGGATGCCAGATTGTGAGTATTGTCTGAGAATGCGGTTCAGACTTAAGCTACCGGCCTTCATTCATACATTTATTTATTCTGCTGCTTTTTTACCTAAAAAGGATGCCTTTTCTTTTGTCATGTCCTACGTTTTTCTTGTGTGTCTTTTTTTGACTACTACCTAAGTCACCCTGGATGGGAAGTCTGCTTGCAAGACACCCTGGGGCTCCCTGCAGAACTCAAGGCTTTGCCCCCCTCTAGCTATGCCACTGCCTGTAGCTGGACAAGCGCCACCCATCAGCCAGCTGGTAAGGCTTCCTCTGACTTCACGTCTCAGTGCTTTTGGAGAGGAGCGTGGCTAATGGGATTACTTGGGATGCTTTAATATTGGGGGAAGAGGAGGTCACATCCTGACCCTGACCATGTCCAGGTCTGCCTTGCTGCACGTGCTGCTGTTGCCCTTGGAGGTCCCCCATCAGTGCCAGGTTTACGTATAAGCTAAACAAGCTATAGCTTAGGGCCCCAATTTCTTGGGGCCCCCCAAAAATTTAAAGGAAAAAAACTGGATGTACATATCAATTACTTTGATAAAATACATATTTTGTTATGTGCAAATGGCTTCAGATACCTATTAGGTCCATAAATTACCATATAGCATATATTCAACACAGAGAAACAGCGACAATTTGTTGTTGACAAAGGACAGCTGGACATATAAAGGACCCATTACCGCCAAAAGCTTAGGGCCTCATCAAACCTAAATCCGGCCCTGTCCCCTGTCCATCCCCTCCAGGATCCCAGCCAGAGTGGCTGCAACACACTGAATGCCCACAGATCAGACCTTTTCTATCCGATTGCACCACTTCCTCCTCCCATAGATGGGTGCTGCATCTATGGCACGCTATGGGTGCAATTGACGGTGGTCCATGCATTAATGCTGCAATCAATGCTGCCACGTCTTTTAGGTGCACCTCCCAACAAGATCTTATTGCTTTGAATGCCACCCACCAGCACCGTTGGAAAATTACCCCTCCACAGGGGTCGTTTGGGCCTATGGATCTGAGTTTGGGGGTGAAGACCAGAGCACCGTCCAAAAGCGAAAACCGTTGAAAAGTGGAACCCAGTCCTTTTCAGCTGGCAAATGCAAAATAGCCCCTCAAAGAGACACAAATATCACTTGCAAAAGCCTAAATGACATATATTTATTAAGTTGAATAGATAACAAATTGCAATAAAATGAACAAAGGCATGTGTGGGCAATGAATATCTTCTGTATTTGAATGATGGTTGTTTGTGCCAAAAACAGTTTGATCACCATGTCACATGCAAACCAACATCAGCGAAGACCATTTTAGCCTTCAGATCAGCAAGTAGATGTTGAAAGAGTGGCGCATGCATTGAATGAATGAGTCCTGGGTATAACTGAAAGGTGTTGAAAGAGCAAAACAGTCAGAAAATGAACCCTCAGAAAAATATACGCCCGTATATTGCGTTCATGCGGTTGTTTAACGCGTGATTCTATGATTATATGCTATATATATTTAAGCACTATATATTGATTTAAGTACTATATATTTACTCGTTATTACATTTTAAACCAATAGATACAATTCATTACATCTAATTTATTAATCATGCTCACAAGGAAAAGGAGGACAGTGAAGTTTTTTTCCAGGACATAAGGCTAAAAAAGAGGACGTGTTCTGGAAAAAGAGGATATTTGGGAAAGGAAGTTTTGTTCCAGGACCCAAGGCTAAAAAGGAGGACGTGTCCTGGAGCGAGTGTCCAATTAGTCCATGCCAATGACTGGTGTCCTCTGCGCTCCAGCCCGGCCAGGGGAGCGTGGACCGCCCCGTCGAGGGAAGGAGGAGGAGGAAGGAGGGTGCTTGGGGGTCTCCAGGCAGGGGCCGAGGGAGGCCGGCAGAGCTCCCCTTAGGCAGGCGGCAGGCAGGCAGGCGCAGCCCCTTCCCTCCTCCTCCTCCGAGGGCAGGGCGGGCGCAGGGGCTCGGCTGGAGGGCTGCGGCTGCGGGGCAGGTGGCGGTGCTGTCCAGGCGGCCCCCGATGGCTGCGCTGCCGCCGCTGCTGCTGCTGCTGCTGTGCTGTTGGTGCTGCTGCGGCGCGTCCGCCCCGTCGGGGCTCGGCTTCTCGGAGGCGCGGGTGGCTCGCTGGGCGGCGGCGGCTGTGCGGCACGTGGCTCTGAGCGCCTGCCCGGAGCGCGGAGGGCTCCTGCCCCGTCCACAGTGCCAGCGCCTGGCCAGGCTCTCCGCCGCCCCCGCCGTCTACGTCTCCGAGCCCGCCCGCCCCGGACACAAGGTGAGGGCGCTGCTCCCCGACGGCTGGGGGGAAAGGCCGGCCACCGGCGCCCTCCGCAACCACAGCGCCCACGACGCCCTCCTCCTCCTCGACCCCAGCCCCGGGGACAACTTCGGGCACCCGCTCCTCCTCTTCCACCTCGACTTCGGAGTCAGCCCCCGACGCTGCCGCAGCAGAGACAGGCTCTACCTGGGTGAGTCGTGGTCTCGTCCCGAGCAGTGCATGTCTACTCAGGAGTAAGCCCCATTATCTTCAATGTGCCTTACTCCCAGGAAAGCGTCTTTAGGATTGCAGCCTATGTCAATCGGTGCCCTACACGCGAGGAGACCCTCCTCTGCCTCCCCCTGAGCCAGGAAAAGTCCTTCCTTGTCCCTCTTTTCCTTCTGACACTTCTTTATTAATCAATTAGATGTATTTCAGTTTCAGTGCCTTAAGATGAATTAATCAATTAATTGAGAAGAATTAATCAATTAGATGTAATACTTATTAAATTTATTAACAACTAATTAAATTAACCACGTTTTCCCAGAACATGCCCTCTTTTTTTAGCCCTGTGTCCTGGGGAAAAAAAGTCCTTCATTGTCCTCCTTTTCCTTGCAAGCAGGAAGCATAGAGCCTTCTTATCATTCATAAATTAGATCTAATCGTTATTAAATTCAATAACAAGTAATTAAAACCACATATTTTTTCCAGGACATGTCCTCTTGTGTCCTGGAAAAATAAACCTTCATTGTCCTCCTTTTCCTTGTGAGCAGGCAGCATGGAGCCTTTCTGGAGTTAAGAAGTTATATGCAATAAATTATAATTAATAGTGTTAAATTTAATGATAAGTAGTATAGTTAAATCCATCCCTTAACAGTGTTTATATACCACTTTTCAACAAACATTCACAAAGCAGTTTACTGAGAAAATAACTAATTTTTAAAACTAATTAGTATTTAACTAATGTTCTTTTATATAACTAAAAATCGCATGAAGTCAATCTATCGGTCTGTCTGTCTGTCTGTCTGTCTGTCCATCCATCTTTCTGTCTGTCCACTTATCTATCTATCTGTCTGTCTGTCTGTCTGTCTGTCTGTCTATCTAAGTGATTTTCAACCTTTTTCATCTCACGGCACATTTAAGAAGGCACTGAAATTGTCAAGACACACCATCAGTTGTCTTTTAGCGTTGACAAGGCTCACCAGACTGTTCAAATCCCCCAATTTTCCTATTAATGAATGTCAAACTCCAAATTCCTGCAGCAGACCTGAGGACTATCCATGGCGCACCAGTGTGCCCCGGCACATTGGTTGAAAATCACTGATCTGGATCTAAATATATAGATTGGCGTGCTTTTAGCTTTTATTTTGTCATGTCCTACATTTTTATTGAATATCCTACATTTTGGTGGGCCTAGTCCTCTTTTTGTGGTTATGACATATGGTCACCCTGAACCATCTCCCCAGACACCCCCTCCATCCTGAACGTCCCAGTTTTGGACCCTCTATCTATGTGTTTAAACTTAGGCTGCCGTCTCATCCACACTTTCCTGGGAGTAAGCCCACTGACTATAATGGGACTAACTTCTGAGTATACATGCATAGGATTGGGCTCTTGGGTTGGATTACTATCTACACGTTCCTATGGCTAAGCTCCACTGATTATAATGGGGCTTACCTCTGAGTAGGGAGGTATAGAATTAGGCTCTTAGGCTGCAATCCTATCCATACTTTTCTGGGAGTAAGGGCCACTGATTGGTGCTTCCTTATGAGGAGTAGTAAGCACTTATCCACACTTTCCTAGGAGTAAACCCCATTACTTCTTGCCTCTTAGCCTTTGCTTGGCACCTCTGAGTAATGAACCAATTAGACAGACAGACAGACAGATAGATAGATAGCCATGAGAGAAAAATGTGCCTGTGTGCATGCAGATCATCTTGTGCATATGCAGACCATCTTAGCATCACTGAGTAACAGCGTCCTTATCTGATTTGCAGAACATTCCTATGCCTATCTACTCAGAAGTAAGCCCCATTATATTAAATTGGGCTTTCTCTGAAAAAGTGTGCATTGGATTGCAGCCTTACAGCCCAATCCTATGCTTTCTACATGGAAGTAAGTCCCATTTTCAATGGGGAAAGTGTGTATGTCAGGAAAGTGTGCATAGGAAGGTTCCAGACAGGAGGATCTGGTATGACCTTGTTGGCTTTAAATAGCATGGTCCTTTTATCTTCCTAAATCCATCCTTTTGCTGCATCCTTTGAAGCTGATTTCCAAAGCATTCTTTACTCCCCGAAATTACTGGCTGCTTATGTGCTACTCAATCTTTTGCTCCCACCCTCATAATCCTAATTCAGGAGTCCCTCCTGTTTCATATTTTGCAGTCTATTCTTTGGTATTGCTTTGTTCTGTCTCTAGTATCTTAAAGTACTCAAGGGAGATGCTGCATCCATTAAACATCCTTCCTCACTCAAGTAAATTAAGATCCACGGCCAATTTTTGTACCCAGTTTCCTCTTGATGTCTTTATGAGGGAATTTCTTTTTACATATAGAGGATAGATGGTTATAATGGGGGGGGGGGGCTTCAGAGGATTTCTTTAGAGACATGATTGGCAGGAGATCTATTCCTTTCTGACACTTGATGTGACTCACTCGCTTTGGTGATTTAGATCAAGGGTCTCCAAACTTTTAACTTCAGGGCTCCTGGATCTTTCACAAGTGTATAGAAGAGGGAATTTCAGCATGTGATCTGTGAGATGAGAAGCTGCACCTGCTGAAATTCCCTCCTTTAAAGATCCAGGTCCATGATCCCTGAAATTAAAAGTTTGGAGACCCCTGATCTAGAACCACCTGTTCCTGCAGTTAACTTGGACCCAATTCCCCCTCTCTCCTTGTGTCTGCTTTGTGTCACAGGAGAGGGTGGGTGCCCAACATGTAAGGGCTGGACTGGTTGGCCAGTGGGTTCATACTGATCCTATGGACCCATGAAATATAATCCCCTAACAGGATCCCCTAACTGAAATATGAACTGGAGGTTAGGATTGCAACATCATTCTGACATTGAGGAAGGGGGATACCACAAAGAGGAACTGCTTCTGGAATCACCACCTGATCCTGACCCTGGCGGACAAACAGAGCAACCCAGAGTTAGGGCAGTGAGAAGGGCACTAGCTGGGCTGCCCCAAGTAGGCTGTATCCAAAGAAGAAAGTTATGCTGCATCCATAGTCAAAAAGCCTGGGCTGCCCTAGCTGTTCCAGAGCATGCTCAGTAGGTACTAAATCAGTGGAACCTGGGGAGGGCTTGCTCCCGAGGAGACCCCCCCCTCAAATGAACAAGGAACAGCTGTGGTGCCTGCCTTCTAAGGGGTCCCTGATAAGATGCCAGTACAGTTTATAGTGAATACAAGGGGCTTCTTGGAGAGGCCTGTTGTATCCCCAGGTTAGTGGGCTGCCATAGTTGTGCTGTATCCTGAAGTTGAGAGGTGGGGTTGCATCTAGGCTGGCCAAGAACTCAGATTTTTGGTCAACACTGCCATTCTTACTCGGGCCTTATCATGGACCCCGATGGGTCTACTCATTACTATACCTGCTCCTGAGGTGGTATAATTCTGAGGAACTGGAGGAGGGCTTTCCTGCCCTTGAAACAGGCTCTGGATATAGCATATTGCTCTGTTCTAGGCAATGCTAAACATGCCCTCAAAATGCCTCTCTTGAACTGCCGAGGCTGGCCCAGCTAGGGCAGCCCCAATCCATCTGTCTTGGGCCAGCCTATGTTTACAAGCCTTTACTGGCATAACTGGGCCGCCCCATCTTGGAATCTATCACTCCAGTGTTAGATAGGGCAGCCCAAGTGCACTTCTGGATTGCACTTCTGGATAGCCTTGAAATCCATGACAGAAGACATAAGCAATGCTTTGGAGCATATATAGATTGCATTTCTTTCAGCACTAAATAACTAGAGCCACACACAGTCCCATGAACCTGGAATTTGGAAGACGTTCTCTCATCACGGAAAGTTAGATTAGGGGCTCAATCCAGATTAACTACGGGGAGGCCTTGCTCCGGTGTAAGAACAATTTACTCTGGATTGCAAATGAATTTCCCGTAGGCTTTCACTAGGTGGTGCAGTAACTAAGGGTGCACGTAATGTCTCTTATGTGCCCTCGTAGTTACTCTGGATTGTAGGGTTAGGCTGTAATTCTAAAGACACTTTCCTGAGAGTAAGACCCACTGAACACATTGCGCTTACTTCTGAGTAGACATGGTTAGGATTGAGCTCTTAGAGAAGCTTATGGTAACCTTTTTAAAATTAACTCACTCATGTCTTTTTTGGTCTAAATTGCTTCCCAACTGCTGACCGAGTTGTCATCTTAAAAAGGAGCATGTAGGCTGCAATCCTGTGCACGTTTACCTGGGATGAGCTCAGTAAGGGTTAAATGTGCATAGGATTGTGCTGACTAGATAAATCATATGAGTTTTAATCCATTTCTGCCCAGCTCACAGGTTTACACATTTGGTTCTTCCTGTGCCTATGCAATGTTGGGCAGAAATTGCATCAAACAATAAAATTGATATAAGTGTGCAAGTGAATAAAATGATATGTTGTTTTCTGACACTATATGGACATGCCACTGCAGGCAGCATCTTGGAGGATGCATCTGCTTTATGTGTGTGAAAGAAGAGAGACTACTGTATTGTTCCAATCCTATCCCCCACCACTTTAAAAGAAGAACCATACCATGGAAGTATTTTGCTGCATATGATATATATATGTGTGTGTGTGTGTGTGTGTATGTGTAATCACTTTGGTTCTCTGACCTCAAGGTAAGGCCCTGATGCTCGATGGGTCTCCTTGGATCCATATCCACCTTGGATCTCTTCAGAGAGAAAGGCATGATAAAAATATAGTAAATAAATATGCCAGCTATAGAGCTGGCATAAGCTCATAGATAGTAACTACTAGGCAGTATGGGCTGAACTATAGGGGACTGGTTTCAGCTTGCCTGTTTCACACTGATCCAACCCTCTCGCCCAGTCTCCACATCCTTTCCTCTCTATAATCAACCCATTAACTTCCCCTGATTTCTCCCTCTCTGCCCACAATATAACACCCATGCCAATGTCCTGGCACCAGCATGGTCCAACAGCTACAGTACTGCTCCTTCAGTGCTGCTGTTGTTTTGAGGTGGAAGCTCAGAATGGCCTTCTAGTGGCCTGCTGTGGTCATCATTGCAAAGCCATATACGACAACCAAATTCTTCCCTACTGTCGGGTCAGCCCATAGGGAGTCCTTCCCCAGATTTCTCCTCTTATCCATAGTTTTTGCTAAGTTCTAATGCAGTTTCAAAATAATTAACATTAAAAAAATCTGTAACATAATTAACTGGGGCAAGAGCATCGTTTTAGTCAACTAGAAGTATTTTAAGTAATTTTACAGCTTAATTGATAACATGGCTGATCTCCCAGGAGATGTAGCTTAGTGGCAGAACACCTGCCCTGCATGCAGATGGACCCAGGTTCAATGCCTGGCATCTCACCTGTTTCAGTAAGTTGAAACCTTATTTTAGTAAGTTGCAGTCATTTGCCATAAACAAGAAGTTTTCAACAGGTGGGTCAGGACCCACGGCCATCTTTCTGTGTTTGGAGCTCGGGTCTGAACAATCTGATTCCAGACATGCCTGCTCTTTCTCTACAGGCAGCTACGAATGCTTGAGTCCAGCCCATAGGAGCCACTGTGAGAACCAACTGAAACGCAGGCCAGGACGTGGCAAGGGACGAATCCAGCGGTCAGCTGGGCGCATGCGCCGTGAGGAACCCCCTGTTGGGCTTTGTGAGATCCATTTTCTGCCCATGGTGATGGTGGGACAAGATCCGAAACACCTTCAGAAGTTGCACTGCATGGGTGTGTGCTGGGCCTGTGGGGTAATTGAGGGGGCAGAGCATTTATTTTAGATGAGTAAGCCTCAAAAAAAGTGGCTGCAGGGAGGAAAGGAAAGTTTCCCATTTGAAAATGCCATTCTTCGATACCAAGAAGCATTAGCAGAAGACAATCATTTTTAGTGAATTCTTGCATGAGCTGTGAACCTGACACCTTGAACTCTTGCACTTGCACTAGTATAATACTAGAATAATAATAATACCACATTGGTATTTTATTGCTGGAATGTTGGATAGAATTCAACCCCAAGTCACCCGAGTTCTTAAAGTGATTGTCTTCTATTGTGATGAAAACAGCCTTTTGGAAAAAGGTTTCCCAGTAGTGGGAAGGCTCTGTTGGATCCATCTCAATGAGTTTGGAAGTTTGAGTATCTTAATCCCACTTTCAGATCTGGAAGATTAAAAGTTGATAGGTGGTAAGGGAGCAAAATAGGATATGGTGTTGGGCAACTAAGAGTGGAATCCTAAGAAATTTAGGCCAGTCTTACTCCCCCCATGATGGTGTGGGGAGGTTGGCATATGCCTGTGCATTGGCCTAACCCCCTAGAGTGAAGCACATGTGTCTTAGGATGAAATCCAGAGTAACTATGGGGAGTCCTTGCTCCAGAGGAAGAACAAGTTACTCTGGATTGCAATATTAATTTCTCATAGGTTTCACTAGGTGGTGCTGTAACTACAGGTACTCATAATGTCTCTTATGTGCTCCCATAGTTACTCTGGATTTTGCCCTGAGTGTACTTTTGTGGCAACTCCAGGCCAGCGCAGGACTTATGCTGGAGCTTAGGCCAGTCTAAGTAGAGGTTAGAGCTACAGCCTTAGGGAAAGGAAATGTGGCATGCTATGGGTAAAAGTTTCAGATGGTGCCAGGGTGTTAAGAAAATAAAAGCCCTATCTAGCCTAGAATGCTTTTTCTTAGGGATGAGAAAGAAATCATGCCTTTGGAAAGCTCACAATGTTTTATTATATTCACATTGTTGTAAGCCGTCTTGGGTCCACTTGGGAGAAAAGTGGGGATAAATCTGTTATATAAATAAAAATAAGTGAACAGGATAGGGAATTAGGTGGCCCTTTGGCCTGATTCTGCAGGGATCTAGTGCTATGTTCTGATCCTGTTGCCACTTGCATTCTGCATTCCACTTCTCAGTCCTTTCCTTGTTCTCTGCATCTGATTCAAGGACACGTGTCTTTCTTCCTTTACTTCCTTGTACAGATCTCCGTGGATTCAGCAGATGCCCTCAGCCTCTGCCCCTTGTCAGTTCCAGCTCTACAGCCGCTTATTGCGAGCTCAACAAGAACACACGGCGGTGCCATCGCCAACAGCTCCCGCTGTACAAATCCTGCCGCCTGTATCAGACGTGTGATCATGCTGTGCTGATTGCAGGTGTGTCCTGAAAAGCGGTGGGTGGGTTGGTTAAGAACATCTGGTCCATCAGTAGCCTTCTGGTGCTCCAGGCATTGGATGCCATAGGGAAATTCAATGCAAGGCTCAGTAGCTTTGTTTGTTAGAGCACAATCCTAACCATGTCTACTCAAAAGTAAGCACCATTGTGTTCAAAGGGACTTACTCCCAGGAAAGTGTCTTTAGGATTGGAGCCTTGGTCATAAACTTAAAGGAGATGTTTTGTCTGGAGAGTGAGGGTTTCTGATGCTTGGTCACTCCTTTGACCTGGCCTCTTGCAGCAGATGTCAGGTCCTCTTCTGCCTCCAGCATCCTAAATGGTTAAGCTCTTCCTTTCTAGGTGGCTGGCAGGAGCAGGTCACTTACCCACACCATGCCCAGAATCTGCTGCTCTTCCACCAGATGCTTCAACGCAATGGCTTCCGCCAAGAACACATCAAAGCCTTCTTTGCAAGCGAGGGACAGGCCTCAGGTACCCTTAGAAGTTAGATGCCAAGAACTGTTCTTCAGCCTGGAGTTTGCTGGGTTTTAGTATCTCTTGAGATGCTCTTCCTCCACATCACCACCAAAGGTCTTGCATTCAACGTGTTGTCTAACCATAGCTCCCAACTAAGAGACTGCGGGTTGTGATTGTAAATGGTGGTGTTTGCACATGATATGGAGGGAGATTACAGGGATATGTATCTCTAGATATATCTGAGCTAATAGTACACAAGCATGCAGCTCTTGGTAATGGGGTAGCCTTTGTTGTTTCGCCTCTATGAAAAGATGGTCAGCTTATGGAGTTGACAAAACATATTGAAATTTTGCAGAGTGATCTGAGCTGAATAAATGTTCAAATCCATCCACAGCTATTCCTCTTCCTAATCCTGGCTCTCTACCAGAAAGGCAGGGTGGAGGGCAGGAACCTGTACATACTCTTTAAATGAATATTTCACTTCTGGAAGGGAGAAATGGATCCCCGGGGCAAATAATCAATGGTCTTCTTTTTTGAACAGTGATGGAGTTAGGTGATGTTCACCCAGCAACGGAGAAGCTAGCCATCCGTTCCCATCTGGCCTTGGTGTGCCGGAGTCTGCATTGTGCTGACTCGCTGGTGCTCTACCTCAACAGTCCAACCGCCAGTGATGGTACCATGTTACTGTGGGATGCCAACCGCAATGGCATTGTGAGTATGGTCCAGATGATGGGATGAGCTTGGATAAGTAATCCAGCGAGGGCAGAGGCATCTATGCCAGGGAGCTCCCCAGAATCGTAAGAAGGTCTAATTCCAGGGCACAGTAGCTTGGCAGAAGTTTCTGGATCTTTCATTTCTGCCATTACCAAACATCACAGCCTATCTCTTTAGTGAAAAATATACCTATCATCCAGATCTTATCAAAAATTTCCTTTATCATCCAGTCAGTCTCATCTATCATTGCCCAAGCATTCCTCAAGCAGCCTCTTTTAGCCTTTGCGGGGCTGGCTAACTGCGGCTTACATATGATAGAGCATAGTTCTAGTCTGTGTGTCCTCTCTAGCTACCATCGTCCCTGTTGGAAGGTCACATAAATAATCCCGATGTCACAGTGCAGAGGTTTTGGAGTCGTCTGTAAGCAGCAAATGGTAGTATTTGGATGTGATATAGGGGGCGATTAGAGGGGCATGTTTCTTATCCCTAACCTCTAGATATATCTGAGCTAATAAGAATGCACAGGGTATAGTATATAATGAAAGGTATGTCAGTGCCCAAATAAAAATGAGGCTTTTGAAACAGACTTAGAGCACAATCCTAACCATGTCTACTCTAAAGTAAGCCCCATTATGTTCAATGGGTCTTACTCCCTGGAAAGTGTCTTTAGGATTGCAAGCCCTAGAGTATTATAGGAATCAGATCACACCTCTTTTTGGGTTTTGCAGCAGGGCTTTATTCCCTGATGGAGTTCTATGCCTGTTTTAGTGTAATCAAATATATCTGATGCCCTGAAAGTCATGGAGAGTTAGTGCAATCAGGAAGGCTTGAATATTAAGCCACAAGAGACATTCCAAGAAGCCCTGTCAGCCTGTATTTGGCCATTTGCAAGTGACCTGGTCTTTTCATTGGCTGGACGTGGAAATGGAAGTGAACGAGAGAGAGATTTGTTGGGGGCCACCCCACCTGTCCCAGCTTGTCCTGGACAGTCTATCTGAAGGAAGGAGAGATGCTGACAGAACTGCAGGTGAAGACTCCAACCCTCTCCTCTCATCTGTTCCCTTCAAAGGCCCATCCAGCTCTTTCATGTGTGCCTGCAGGGAGAAAACAACTCCTGTTTTTGCAGGGGGTGCTGGCCCCGGCTTGCTCTTTCCTACTTAATCCGTTCCTTTTAACTCCCAGGCAGTGGAATTCCCTTGATCTCTGAAGTGTAGAACATTTGGGGAGAGAGTTGAGACAAAGGGGCAGGTGCTTATGAGCTGCCTTTTTCCTTTCCTTGACAGGCCGATCCTAAGGAGCGCTACCCCATCTCTGAGCTCTTAACTGACTTGGAAAGCTGCAATGCCCACAGGGTCCTGCTTTTCCTTGACCAGAGCTACACAGGACCACTAGCAAAGAAGTTGCGGATGTCAAAGCACCATTCCAATGTGGTTCTATTGCGCAGTGGCACCACCAACGGGGGGTCAAGTTTTGCCGAATTTTGGGCTGGGCTACAGCCTGACCAATGCCTGCTCCAGCATATCTTACCGGTAAGTGCCAGGCAGGGTGACCAGATACCCAAACCTCAAAAGGAGGACCAGGTCTTGGTTTTCTCTCAGCCCGGGCTTTCTGATAGACAATGGCATGTTTGCCTACTCATGAGTATAGCCACAATATTGGGCACTTTCACTTTCCCATAGAGCTGAATGCATATTTTTTAGTTTTTTTGGACATAACTTTTGATAGGAAGGAGATATTTCAAAACAGATTTTTGGATTGGATTCTGCTCTTCAGTACAAACAACTTATAACATGATGGGGTACTGGACAACATTGCAAAGTGCCAAAATGAAGCCAAAATGGAGGACAATGAAGCCCTTTTGGAGGACACCTGGACAGGAGAGTAAAAAAGAGGACAAATCCAGAAATTTCTGGTCATATGATCACCCTGGTGCCAGAAAGACTTAGTCAGGAAAGGCAGAGACTGACTATTCGAGGGCCAAGGTTTTATAGATGAAGTCATAGGGCACATGATTGCAGTACCAACTGCTCATTCCAAACAAAATACTAGGAGTTAAAGTAGGAAGTCCCTTTTCCAGCACTGGCTTTTGGCAAGTGGCACTAGCAACAGGTGGGTCTTTTATTCAAAGAGATATATTTTACAGTGACAGGGACGTCTTTTAAGTAGATAGGAGACCCTCCCACTCCCAAATTGGGTGGAAATTGAAATATGAGGCAGATTAGAGAGATTAAATTAGAAGCCCATCCAACTAAAAGATACTTTTGTCTCTAGGGCCAGAAATACTTTGCCAATTAACTTAGATGGCAGCTGGCCCTTGTTCTGAAGCAGGTTCAATGCACGTTACAGCTGACTGTAGAATAGCAGCTTAGAGTGTGCTGTTGAGGGAAGTCTGGTTGAGGACTTCCTGGGTTCATATCTCCATAAACTCACCAGGTGACCTTAGGCAGACCTTCTGAGCCTCAGATCCTCACCTGTAATTTGGGCATAATTCACAGGTTTGTTTCAAGAATTATAATACACATGAAACAAACAAAAAATATTATCCAAATGTTATAATTATTTTTTGATCACCCCATCTTGCATCCAGATTAGTTTTTCAGCCCTCAAAGAGGTGTTTGTAAAAAACAAAAAACTACTTCATTGATTTTCATATCACAGCTGGATAACATTACAGTGCAGTTGGCTAACTGCTTGATAGCACTACATGTACTACTGACTGATGTTAGTTTTGTTAATAGGATACACAATTCTGCTGTTTTGGGAGGGACAGCAATGCAAATGAGAAAACAAACACAAAATCTGGTGAAAATTTGCAGCAGAGTTTTTTTCATATGAAATGAATTTGGCTCTTTTGGAACAAAAAGCCAGAGGTTCTTTGTCCAAATTAGTTTTAAAGGACAAAGTATTTTTCCCACAAGAAAATTGTTCACGTCATTCAGAGTAATTTGAATTTATATTTACACTTACGTTAGAAAACGGAAATGCACATAAAATAGTTTTATAGCAGATGATTATGTTTAAGGTCCCTTAATTTGACTTCCGTTTCCAAACTTGCTGATGATTATACAGACTACTGATTTCATTATCTTTTTCTAATTTCATTATCTTTTTCTGATTTCATTATATTTTTCTAAACACTGTACAAATGGTTATAACAAGTGATGGTGATGATGATGATGATTCTTTCAACAGTGACCCAAGGCAGTCCAAAGTGAAGACATCTCTCCTTTCTTGCAGGTGGGCCCATGGTCTGCGGTTTTGGCCTCCGGTACGCCAGCCCAGTTGCTCAATGTCACATTGGCAGGAGCTCCTTGCCATTCTGTGCCACCCCTGGGAGAAGAGGAGCGCCAACGTCGCTACCAAGGCTGTCAGAATCTACCCACCATGTTATGGTATCAAAGCAGGTACCAGCAACTGCCACAGGAGGAGGACTGATCCTGACAGGGCATTGCTTAGGGCCTTTTCTCAAGGCCCTTGCTCTGTACCTGTGGTACCTTTCCCTTCCCAAGAAGGTTTCAAGGGAAATGGGGGGAGTCATCTGAGCCCAGTGAGTTGGCACAGGCCAGTTCCTGAACATTGTTGGGGGAGTGGTTGAGGCCCAAATGAACTGCTACTCTGGACTCTGAAATGCTTGCCTCATTCCAATAATCAGGGTCAAAAGAGAAGCCCCACATACCAATGGCCTGCTCTGAGATCCTGTCAAAGATAAATACATGGAGATAGTAAAAATGCTAGTCACAGTGAGACTGGTCACCAGTCAGGAGGTGCCCTTATATGGGGACAGTAGAACTGGCAGCCAGTCCTGAGCAATTAGGCCAGAGCATCACAGAGCTACAGAAAGGGCAAATGGGTACTGCACACTGCCCTGGTGTCCACACTGTGCTGCTACGCTTCTCTTTCACTTGGAAGCGAAAAAATACAGGGCTCTTTTTCTTGTTTCTATGAATGTAAATCCCAAAGCACCCTGTGATGAGAATGAAGATATGGAGGTAGTAGCAAAACATGCTGTAAAACAAACAACCCCCTGAATAAAAGGACCACTGTTGCCAGTTTCTCTCTCTTGCTGTTTATGTATCAGGACTTTGTTAAAATGTGTATCCATGTCAGGATAAAAGCCAGTTTGCTCATACAAAAGCATGCTGATGGATGACCCTAGGAAATCTGGCTTCCTGATTTCTACTCTTGAAAGGGGATATGTCCAGGTCTAGATTGGAGATGGTAGAAATGAGATGGAATAAGCAATTCCATTGTACCCATTGTGTATGGCATTTTTGCTCTAAAATTGAAGTACTGTAGAATCTGTTTTACAATGCAATATACAGAGGGTTTCCACCATAAAAAGGTAACAAACTTCAAACCATTGCTTGGAGTCTATTGAGATTCATGACCAATGGTAGCTTTCCGTTTATAATGAACATTCAGAGTGTATGTGACTCTAGTGTTTTCCCATCTCTGGGGATAAATTGGAAGTAACACACACTGGGTAATCACAGCAAAATAGCAATCTATAGTCTAGTTAGATCATCGCAAAATAGGAAGCTGGCTCTGCACTGCCCCTGCCATCTTACCTTTCATTCACTAAGCCCAACCTCAGGCTCTTCAGTGCTTTAAAATCAAGTAGAACACGTACAGCAGCAGGTTACTAAATTTCCAGCCTTCCAAAAAGACCCAAAGGGAAAGCAGTCTAGACCCTATTAACAGTCCCAAAGCCATAGGTAGCAGGCACGTACTAGTTTTGAGGTGCAAGAGCCAGCTAAAGTTAGGTCAAACATATCAGTCACTGTTGAGGGGAGCAGGCATGCTAGACCAAAAGGGAGGGAGTAAAAGGGGGCATGACAGGTCTTTCCTGCTATAAAATTCCCCATAGAGCAGCTGTTATTATTGGCCAAGCACTTGTACCCCAGTCCAACCAAGGCCCCTTGATCTTCAGGGTGAAGGAACAGCTGCAACTGGGGTCTACGTTGGTAGGTAGCACCTAGACTTGAGACAGCAACCTTTGGATCCTTCTGCCAGGTCACTCCATGTCTTTTGCTCTGTAAAATGCTGGGCAAATTGATGGTGCTATGTCTCTATAAAAATAAAAGCAGCCAGCAGCAAGGCCTGGCAGGGGTGATTGCTTGCCCTTTCAGTTCAGAACTTCCTAGGACTGAATGTTCTTGCAGCAGGAAGAGCAACAACCACTGAGGCCTTTCAGAATCAGTACTGTTGGACTCACCAAGCACAACCACCTCCATGGTTTGGGCTGGGAGGAAGGAAAATAAGTCTTCCCAATTTTTTCCCACCCTCTCCAAATATTATGAATTATCATCAGTTTCCTAATCTTTATCTTATTTTATGTATGTTGGAATGTTAACAATTGACAAGCATGATGACTTTTCGTGTCTCCTCAAAATTAAAGCGGACTTATATCGAAAACTATCATTTGAGAATCTCTGCCTAGTGCCCTCTTATGTGAGATTTGGAAAACAGCCCTTCCTGGTAGCTGGCCACTACACCGTCTAGCCCTTCTCCACAGATGAGACTGAACTCACTAGCTCCACAGGTGGATCTGAAAACACTGAGAGTTTATGAAAATTAAAACAGAACCTCAAAATCAGAAGCTACAAAACACACATTTTCCAGGCATCCTTTGTAGTTATAGACAAACGTTGGCAACACACAAATATCCTCTGTCCCCACAACCCCCATTCTCACTTTGGCAAGGTAAGATAGTTGCCAGTAAGAACAGTACATCGGAGTGGCAATGGATGCCATTTAGACTTGAGGTCCTGGTCCCAGCCTGCCTATCTCCAATTATTGACACTACATCTAGGTCATAAAGCAACTTGCTTCTCTGGATCACAGGCAGCAGTCAAGGGGTACCATTCCCAGTACATTTTTTCTCTCTTGAGGGGTATCCTGTTCATGAACAGCAATGCATACTGTGAAACAAACAAGTGTCCCTCACATCTGGTGTCCATGACCACAATTCTGAGTTGGTGGATGTGCTGTTTGCTCAGGTTATCTGACTTTATCTCCCACTATACCTTAGGAAATCACAATTATAATGTTGGGGGCGACCAGTGCCCTGTTGGCTTTAATCCTCATCTGCAGGAATAGGAGTTGCAAGTATCTCTGGATGTTGCTCAGTAGTTCTTTCCATTGCTTAGCTAGGACTCATCAGGAGTACTTGCTGCCTGCCTCTGATTCAGTGCTGCCTTCCTCAAGCCCACTGCTGGCAATACTTGCACTGGCACCAGCCTCTGATTCCACGACACTTGCAGAACGACCCTCTGATGCAGTTCCTCCAGCCCCTGATGTCATGACACTTGAGTAACGAGCCTCCGATCCTCTGACAGTTGAGCTACCAGCCACCGATGCTGTGGACCTTGTTCCACCAGCCTCTGATGCCGCACCACTTGGGGCAGCCTCTGATGCCGTGACACTTTGACCAGCCTCTGATGCTGTCCCAGTCTCTTCATATATGCCACTTGGGGTAACACTGACCGCTTTTGATGCAGTTCCTGTGGTGCCTGTCCCACCTGACCCATAGCTTCCAGGACCATATACCTCTGTCGAGACATGGCTTGTCTCTGACTCAGCACTGTGAGTGCTTATATCATCGAAGTCCTCCACTGGAGCAACAGGAATGCTTGTCACAGAGTGAGTAGTGAGTGGTATGTTATATTCTGGTACGTTATATTCTGGTACGTTATATTGTGGTATGTTATATTGTGGTAGTGTAAAACTGCCCTTTCTCTTCGCCACTGGGGTATCACTTCTTTGCTGCAACCACATCTCTGCGTAGAGGCCCCCCCTTTTTATCAGCTCCTCATGCCTGCCAAATAAAGGATAGTTTGTTTCATAAGCACAAAAGAAGATTAATCCCTATCAAACCTAAGCAGATCTACTTCAAAGTAAGCCCTATTAAGTTCAATGGGAAAATGTGCACAGGATTGCAGCCCCTGTTGTTAGCAAGTCTGAAAGAAGCATTCAGAGACTCACCATTTCACACTTCAGTGGTGGATATTTCAACAAGGGGTCACAACCTGTGACCATTCAAAATACAAAACCTAGTTGCCCCACCAGAGCTGCCACAGCCTTGCCAATATTTTATTCATTAAAAAGGATAGAGCAGAGGAATTGTGGGTGGTAAGTAGTGGCTGGGATAGCTGAAGGCAAATGTTTGAATTTGAGGGGCATATGGGTATACATTTGCTTTTGTTCCCCAGTATCAGGAGATCCAATGGTGGGCTTCAGGTGGTTCTCACAGAGCTTCAGGGGGTTCTTTGCTAATGAGTGCCTGTTTCTATATCTATATCTACATCTACAGTATTTATATACTGCTTTTCAACTGAAAAGTTCACAAAGCGGTTTACAAGAAAATGAAAAAAATTAATAGCTAATTAATAGCTAATGGGTCCCTGTCCCAAAAGGGCTCACAATCTAAAGCGCAAAAAGAACACCAACAGAAGCCACTAGAACAGACATCGCTGGGGTGTGGAGGGCCAGTACTCTGCCCCTGCTAAAGAAAAGAGGAACACCCACTTGAAAGAGTGTCTCTTGACCAGTAAGCAGGGGTACTGGTTCTGAGAACCAGTTACTATTGGGATATAGAACCTGTTAATTTATGTTATTAGGACATAGAACCGGTTGTTAATTTATTTGAATCTCACCACTGAGGAGATCCGATGCGTGGTAGAAAGTTTGCAACATAGACTACAATCCGGAGTAACTACGGGAGCACGTAAGAGACATTACATGCACCCGTAGTTACTGCACCACCTAGTGAAAACCTATGGGAACTTCATATTGCATTCCAGAGTAAACTTCCTACACTGGAGCAAGGACACCCTGTAGTTACTCTGGATTGTGCCCATAATTGCTTTTCTCTCCCCATGGGAAAGGAATCTGGATTAGGGGAAACATAGACTGAGCTATGTATATGGTGACATTTTATAAGAACACAGAAGATGCACAGAATATAAAGCCTGTGGTTCCAGTTCCAAGTTTAGGTAGCATTTCTGAAAAAAGACTTTCATTTTTAGTCTTTTTAAAAAAAATAAAGAGCAAGTTTCTACCTCTTATGGCTGTGAAGATATACTTGGAAATGTGCAGACAAAGGATTTGCTAAAATCTCAGATATTGGAAAGATGGTGGAAGACTTCCAAGGACTGTGTGCACAGCCTTGGGGCCTTTGCACTGCTCCCTACCTCTCCCAATAACTAGCAAAAACTGGAACAAACAAGGCAAAATCATTGGAAGCGCAATTTTACCCACTGCAGAATTCCATTTTTGCTGGTGCAGAATTTGGATTTTGTTGTTAGATATCAACACATATAGCATGTAGAATGGTTTACCTTCCTCGCTCTATTATTTGGCCATCCTTGAGGACTAGGATATGATCCGCATTAACCACTGTGGATAGTCTGCAAAGAAAACAGAAATACTATGGCTGCTGCCCAGAGAATGTAATAGAGATATTTCCCCCCACTAACTGCTCTTAACAATATACTCCATTTGTGAGCAAGCTGGAATGCACAGAATCTGATTTCAGCCCTATTGTGTTTGAGAGATCCCTGCTATGGGGAAACCACATGTTAACTATGCTGTTGTAAAGCATTCAAAAGTGGCACAGCACATGCTTTGCACTCAGAAAGCCTCAGGGAAGGGCTTGGGATGATACTGAAGAGCTGCCAATCATACCCAAAACCTAAATCAGTCAAGGACATGTTCTTTTGTTCATATGGAAGCAACTGGAGCAGGGGTAACATCACATGCATGGCTTGACTTGAAACCTGGGATTCAAAGCAATTGCAAGAGTTTTGCCATAACAATTCTTATAACGGTTTAGTGACATTAAGAAACATTCCGCAATCGTTTCTGATTAGTCATCCTTGGCCATAAAGGTTTTTCTTTTCTTTTTTACTGTATAGAATATTACAGTGTTTTATTACAGTAATTGTGGTCTGTATTATATTATAGTGTTGTGAATTCAATTCCAGTGTTTTGTCATCATTTTTACATACAGTTAATATTTTTATATGAATATTTTGGGGGTTGTGGAACCAATCGTCTGAGTTTCCATTGTTTCCTATGGGAAAATCCACTTCACTTAAAGCGAGTGCCACTTAAAGAGCATGCCTGCAGAACAAATTAAGCACTTTACGTGAGGCACCACTGTACTTGGAATTTTTACAGCATTTACATTTACAGCAGGCTTCTGTCAGTCTTGAAAGACTATGGTATCGTGCTCAGCGCTGCATACGCTGCATGCGAAGCACAAAAGCCTGGGTTGGATTGTTATGGAGGATAGGCTGTTACCCAAGCAGCAAACCCCCCTCTCCACGCCACTGAATTAATCCAATGGAAAGGTTAATATTATTATATTATAGCTGAACAAGACAACATGGCTTGACTAAGACCACCTAATGAGTTCATAGTAGAAAGGAGATTCACACCAAGAAATTTCTTATTCAGAGCCCAGCTTGTAGCTCCAGCTACAAGAGTATTCCCAAGAGTATACAGATAGTCTTTTCTAGTTCTCCCAGTACAGAGAAGAAAGCAGAGAATGGTCAGCAAAGTGCAGAAGACCCATACATCATATCAATACACAAGCCAAAGGAAGCTCTTGAGATGTGACGGCATGGAGTATACTGTGGCAGCACGCAGTAAAGACGAGCTATAGACCCAATACAAGGGAAAGCTTCCTGAAAGTATCCAATATTTTCAGACACTACAGTAACCATGGCCAGTGCCCATAGTTGCAAGGGGATGTGAGGGTGGTCACCTTGTAGCACTGTCCTCCACTCTCCCCAATTAATACCGGGTGCCCTGGATTTGGCTGCTTAGCAGCAAATGCCAACATTTTTACATTTGGCCTAATCCATTTATTTCACCATGTTTCTCTCCTACAGAAACTACAACTGAACTTTTGTCCCCTTGAACTGATCACAGGTCTACATAATTATAACTGGACAAGGCATGTAGTCTTAGGCACTCTGACCTTCTTATACCCTTCCTTGACAGATGCCCATCCCAGGTTGCAAAGTTTGCAATTCATACTATCTTGCGGCAGTGTTTACTAGCTTGGATAGGTTTAAAAGGAGATTAGATAAATTCACGTTTGTTAGAATTAAATGGAACTTTCACATTCAAATTGAGGGGGAATAGCACAGGATTATAATCAAGTTAATGTCCTATTTGTGTGTTTCATTTGTGCTGGGGACACAACACGGAATTCTCATCAAGTTCATGCCCACTTGTGGACTGTTTGTGGACCACTGTTGGATACAGGAGGCTGCTGGACTAGATAGATATTTGTTTGGATCCAACAGAGTTTTGCTTGTGTTTTTAGGATGATTTTCTCTCATAGGGTAGTAATCCAGAAAAGGTGTACAATGCAGCTTAATCTCTTATTAAAAGACTACCAGCACACTCCTGTGTTCAATGGGTCTTACTCCCAGGAAAGTGTCTTTAGGATTGCAGCCTAACAATCCTAAGCCTAACCCAGGATGGCTTATCCCAATATAACATGATGAGCTGGCACTGTAGCAGAGAGATCTTGTATCTGCACAGAGCCTGAATTACACAATGCTGGTCCATCCACGAGGCTGTCACCTCGGGCAGCAGATTGACAGGGGCCAAACCTGTCCCCATCTGTCCACTTTTCTTCAGTGCTTCCCCCTTCCTAGTCTGGGAAAAAGGGGGACTGAGCAGACAGAGAAGTTTGGAGGAGGGAAGAATGCATCAGAGATGCTACTCTGCAGCTCCTTTTCCAATCTAGGGATTGAGAAGAAACTGGCAGATCACAAGGTAAGAAAGAGATATTATTAAGAAAGAGAAACAGATAAGAAAGAGATATTATAGAGATATTATTTGGCAGATGGCTGGCCCAGGAAAATGTGTTGGGCTTCATTAACCTAGAACAGGATTGTCCAAACTTTTTGACAGGAGGGCCTCTCTGGCACTGTGGTAGGAGCCAGAAAAATGATTTACAATCAATTTGAATTAATTTACATATATTTAGGTATAAGTGAATTAGAGACATTGCAAGGCTTGCCTAAGAGTCAGATGAAGGGGTCTTGCTGTGGGCCACACTGGGGCTCACTGCAGGCTGTATCTGGCTGGAGGTTTGGACACCCCGATCTAGAGGGCTCAATATCCTTGCAGCTGCTATTATGCGATAGCTTTTGATATAAAACTCTTGTTGAATCAAGATCAGTATCCAATTTTCAAACAGACTTCTCAAGGAAGGCCATAACCAGAACGTGAAAAGGACAGGCTTTCCACTGTTGCTCCTCAGCAAATGATATTCTAAACCTTGAGGCAATTATGATTAATAACACTATTATTCTCCATGAATTTATTATTCTTTTTAAGGCACTTAAGCTACTGGCTTATTACATTTTGTGGCAGTGAAATCTATAAACTAATTAAGCACTGTATGAAAAAGACCTGTCTGTCCTGAAAGAACTGCCAATCAATTTCATTGGACGAACCAGAGAAATCTTACCTGTGAGCCACAATGATGGTGGTGCGGCCTACACATATTTTGGTAAGAGATACCTGGATATTTCTCTCAGTCCTTGTGTCCAGCGCTGATGTCGCCTGTAAGATTCAGGCACAGTGGTGGGTGAAGGTCAAGAATTCTGATACCAACACTAAGCTGTTAGTCCATCTATAAACACGTCATACATAGTGGGTGCTATCTGCATGGGTGCCACTGCTGGGGAAACTGGTAAGAAAATGGAAAGAATGGGGGATGTAGTCTTTTTTATTCTGATGAGGTAGGAAAGGGAGCTTCTGGGTAGTCTTGCACAATCATAGGCACTGATAGATTTTCCTAGTTTGGTGAAGCACAATGTCTCCTTTCTCCCAAACGACTGAAAGGAAAGATATATAAAAGAGGAAAAGAAGGTTTTAGGAATTGGGAGAGAAGAGAAATCCCCTTAATATTCTTTACCTCATCAAAGAGGATGATCTGGGGATCTTTCAAGAGGGTGCGGGCAATCGCAATTCGTTGCTTCTCTCCACCACTGAGCTTCAGACCTCGCTCACCAACCTGTGTATCATAACCTGCCAGGCACAAACAGCTGATATGAAACAAAAAATGTTATGCTGGGAATGGTGATACACAATTTATGACTCCTGGCAATGGCAAAACACTGTGAATTTTTGGCCACTTATAGCATTTCACTGCACTATCCAGGCCTGCCAAAAAAGAGATTGGGCATCCCTCAGAAATGTCTAGCAATCTCTGGTACTCATCAAAGTATCTTTTGATGTTTTGAAAAAAAACAACCCGGAAATGGAGATTGGACAACTGTGAGCACCAAACCTTAGTGATCAGTCGTGCATTTCTCTTTGGTCAAAGTCTCTATTTAAGCATTTAAGGAGCAGCTCTTACGCGTACTTACAAAAAAACGGTATTTTTAATGTACAGTTTTACATGTAGTTTTATCTTAGTTCTTAACTGGGCAGTATTTTATTATATTGTTTTAAATGTTGTAACCACCTTGTGTAGCCTTCCTTTAGGAAGAAAGGCAGGATAGAAACTGAATAAATAAAAATTAATTACCTTCAGGGAAGTTGGTGATACTCTGATGGATATGAGCAGCCTTTGCTGCCTCTGTCACCTCTTCATTGGTGGCATCCATACGTCCGTAGCGGATGTTATTGCGAATGGTATCATTGAAGAGGACAGTGTCCTGAGGCACCACACCAATGCAGGCACGTAACGAGGACTGCTTGACCTGTGGGAGATGGGATGGTTGGGATAGCAAGAAAAGGAGAAAAGCATAGTGTGTATTGCCCTGGAATTCAAGTGATGTCCCTGGGCTGTGATAGTACAGGGCTATCACAACCTTATGGATTGTTCTGCATTTGCCAATTGGTTGGCACAAACTGCTGCTCGCAAAAGTCAAGCCCTGTGGTGAAGGCACATCTCTCAGTTGTGCAGAGAAGGTTTCAAGTTTTGGTAGCCTGGCAATTTGGAGTTGTATCTAAGCATCAAAGCTGTAACTCTTCCTGCACAGGATAAGTGATTAAGACCCATCTTGCTGAGCACTGTTATGCCCTCTAAAGCTTCATATCCAGGTATGTACAGATAGAACTGATTATAGGTGCTGCAGGGCCCAATGCAACACCATTTGTCACTGAGTCCCCTGAACCTGAGGCTCCCCCTACTCACTGGAATAAGTAACAGCCAGGCCCAGGACCAATAGCACATGCTGCAAAACATGTAACCTAGAAGTTGTGATGACATCAGTAGCAGTTGCTCCCATGGGATTTCAGGCTAGATAGATCCACGAGTAGGTGGGGAGAGACAACTAGTGGCAACACTCCACTTGCCACATTGGCCTTGGAAGCATCAGCTAATGAGCAAGGTACTGGCAGTGCATGATCCACACACCCATTGTGTGGGACTGCTCATGCATGGAGCCTGATTGGGTCAAATTAGTACAACTTATCTAGCACTGGCCCTGTGGACAGCACCTCTTGGTATGTAGGGGGAGGAACAGAAAAATGGGGACTGATGATTCAGAAGAAAACACTTTGGAAGAAGGTTAGCTTCTGGTGTACATTGACTGTGTTGCTTCTGATGAATGGATCTTGCCACTTTTTTGGTAACTGAACTGTTACAAAACTTGAACTGTTCCAAACTTGAACTTTTTTGTAACCTAAACTGTTAAAAAACATGAACATTTGACAGGAGGAAATAAAAGGTCAAAAAGTGAGCATGCTTGAACCAAGAAAATTATGTCTCTCAACCATATCACTTTCAATTCTCTTAAAACTGACCGCTAAGCCCTATGCCATCTAGGCCTTCTGCTGTAATGTCCAGTTAAACAGGACCTTACAAGAAGTTAAAACTACAGAAAAAATGCTCAGAGGCGGATAGGTAGAATCACACATTCGAAGACCAGACAACTGGAGCAGACATAAAAGGAGCAGCTGTCCTTCAATCCTTCCTTCACCCATCCACCCACCTGGATTCCCATGAAATCCTGGCACCCAGATGGTGCACCTAGGAATCCTTCTCCCAGATATCTCATCATCTTCCCCAGGGGGAAGGCACACTACAGCTGTGCCCTCCTAGTGCAAGTCTTTCATCTGCCTCTAAATGGAATCACATATCTTTGCTTCCTGGAGTAGTGAACATGAATCAGGAATTAAGTTGTTGGGGCAGTGCAGGAGAAGCCTGGAGTAGCAGGAGGAGGAACATTATTGAAAACACATGTAAATGTACACAATTCTGTCACAGATGGCAGGGCACAGCTGTGAGAACAGCTTATGTGCAATATCAATTTGAGATTTTGAAATATTTCATGAGATGAGATATTGCGTGCAAGCCACATGGTAACATTATGTTATATGCTTCGCTGCAGTGGCAGTATTCATTGCTTTGGACTTGACTTGTAGCATGTTAGTAAAAAAGGCCAGTTACTACTGATTTAACTAGTAAACTAACACCCAGTCCTATATGGTTCTGGCCCAGAGTGTGTATGCTGAATGCTTTGGAGCTTGCTAGGAACCAGGCAGTCCAGGCAGAAAAGATTTACTTACCACTCCATTGGCTACCTGGTTCTCAGTGGCTCTCCCTTAGACCTATACCAACCATATGGCTGGCAAAAATCTGAACAACTTTCTGGGGACAGGTCCAGATTGAGAAGGGAGGATAAGATTTGAAATGAACATCTGCTTCAAAATGCAGATCTTCAAATGTATCTAGTTGGTATTTTCCCATTCCTAGATGTAAGCAGTGGCATAGCTAAAACAGCTGATAAGGTGTCCCCCGTATGTTGCCCAGACAGTCGTGAACAATTCTAGGCTGTGGTGCTCATCCCAGTTTCGAAGCTTGATGAGCCATTTTTGTCCAAAAATGCCTCCATAGTTATGTGGCTGGCATGACTAAATGTCAAAGTGCATGGAATGCTGTTACCTTCCCACCGAAGTGGTACCTATTTATCTACTTGCATTTATATGCTTTTGAACTGCTGCATAGGTAGGAGCTGGGCAATTGGCGGGAACTCACTCTGTCTTGCAGTACTCAGGTCTTGAACTGTTGACCTGCCGATCTTCAGATTGACAGGCTCAGCACCTTTAACCACTAAGCCACTGCAACACCCGGGGTCAAATAAAATTATGGAGAACTTCCTTCTCCTTCTCCAAACAAATGCCTATTTAAAAAATGGAAGTCCCTGTTTCAAAGGTCAGGGAGCTCTTGTGATAATTAGGAATTAATTCATAGAGAAGGAAATCATCTCAAAAACAGGGGAATCAATTTGCTAAGCAGGGAGCACAATTCCTTCAGCAAAATGAAAAATAAAATTAAAATCATTTGCTGACACATGAGATAAAACACACTGAATAAAATTTATTCACCAAACCAGGGAAAAAAGTCACTAGCAAGAAAGAAACTAGAATCTGTGGCCAGAGTGAATTGGATACCCTACAGAAAGGGTGTCGAAACCTCGGCAAATGTGGCCCTGGGCAAGCCTCATTGTGGCCCTTGGCACATGCTTTTTTACATGTGACTAAGGGTGCAATCCAGAGTAACTGCGGGGAGTCCTTGCTGCAGTGTAAGAACAATTTGCTCTGGATTGCAATATGAATTTCCCATAGGTTTTCACTAGGTGATGCAGTAACTATGGGTGCACATAAAGTGTCTTACATGCACCTGTAGTTATTCTGGATTGTGGAGAAACTCAATGTCTGCATTAATCTTTTGGATGTCTGGAGAGTTTGATTCCGCTATTTCAAGAGACTTCTTTGTGTATAAATTTTCTCCATCCCCACATCGGGAACCTTGTCTCTATTCCATGTTTGCTAATCCTCCATATGACATTTGAATGCAATCACTTCATTACCTTGGAGATATCCTGTCCATCAACTCGGATGCTGCCTGCCCATACATCATAGAAGCGGTACAACAGGCGAATGATGGTGCTTTTTCCTGAACCAGAAGGCCCAACCTATGTAGAGAAATAGGAAAGGCTGTCAGAGGCGATGCAGGCTGCAGGAAGACAGGGCAGACAAGAAGTCCCAATGTTGTGTGAATCCTGAGGACTCCTACCGTTGAGGGCCACCACTACTCTCCTCTGCACCAGACACAGAAATATCTGAAGGGACACTGAGAAAAACCATTTAGGATGGTGGAGCTGTTTTTCTCTCCTTACCAGTGCAAGGGTTTGTCCAGGCATCACTATAAAGGAAATATCATGAAGAATTTCTCTCCTGTGGGAACAAAAGAGACAAAGTAGGCCACTTCAAGACTTTCACCATAATGCAGAGGCTGCCTGCATGTTACTCCACATGCTTGTACTCCAATCCCCTCCAAACCCTATGGACTGTAACCCACTAGATATTATGTAAGCATGGCAGCTTCTGAACAAAAGAACCTGACCATATGCCTCTTGCTCCCCATAATATGGAGTGGTCTTCAATCTGTTTCCCCTTTTCCACAGCTTCAATATATATTGAGGCTCAATATATTGTTAAATTCAATATATGGCTGCTGTTTAGGTATGAAGCAGTATAAGAAGTGATTGAGTGAAGAACGGGCTGTACTGGAAAGAGCCAGGGTGGTGTGATGACTTGTGTACTGGACTGAGACCTGGAAGATCCAGGTTTAAATCCCCCCTCAGTCATGAAGCTTCCTGGGTGACCTTGGGCCAGTCACTCACTCTCAGCCTCACCAACATCACAGGGTTGTTGTAAGGACAAAAGATAAACGCTTTGTAAGCCACTTTGGACATTTGTGTTGGCATAGGAAAGGCTGATTATCAATCCCATAAACGAACAAACGCAGTGTTGATAGAGAGAATAAGTGAACATTGTATTCTGTTGGGCACACAATTTATCTTAAGGAGTTAAGCGCATTTCATTGCTACTAGTTGCTCTTCTCTAGGTCATCTCAAAGGCAACTTCCACAGCATTTGTCCCATATGGTGGTAGTTGTTTGCTATTCTGATTGGAGTTGTCTGATCCATATTTTTATGTAACACTAAGGAAACCAGCTGGCCTATTGCAGAGTTGTTATCTTCCTATCAGAGTGGTATCCATTTAACTACTTGCATTTGCATCTTTTCAAACTGCTAGGTTGACAGGAGCTGGGACAAGTGATGGCAGGTTTCGAACCATCAACCTGCTGATGTTCAGGTTGATAGGTGCAGCATCTTTAACCACTGAGCCACCATGGTCTCCTTTCGCTAAGTTATCTCCCTTGAGATAATTCTATTGGAATAATTTTTGTGAGGGCAGGTTGCTTAGCTTTGGTGCCATATGCCTCATGCCAATCCCTCTTAAACTATAACATGCTGTGAATATGTAGAACTGGAGCTCCCAGAACTTGGGCTCTGGTGTCTGATACCATCAGCACTCACTACAAGCCTGATGGACTGAACTCTTGGCTTTAATGACCTAGACTTCAAGACCAGGCAGCTAATCCTAAGAGCCAATCATGGCATACCATATCCTATAAAAATTGGCCTCCTCATTAGCTCCTTAGTCTGATAGAGCTGATCGCTCCTTAGGATAGAGCAATCCCAGAAGAGACTCCACCACAATGTCTCAGCCTGGATCTGACTGGGATTTTGGTCTGCCTATTCTGGAACTCAGCATTGCCCATTTGGGATCAGGTTGCTGCCTCTAACCTCTAAACTGCATCACATGTTTATGGTATGGCTAACCAACATCAGCAACAACAGGTATTTACATACTGGCTTTCTGGTCATTGGAATGCTTCTTTTTTATTTATTCAAGGTTGTTTAGATGGAAAGGTTCCTCTAAGCTTCCAAAAAGGATTTCACAATCAACAGAGAATTCTGTCTTAAAGAACTTGGCTACATTCCAGGTGGATCATCCATGGCCTGGACACACTCTGGCTGCTGTCATACTCACAAAAAGGGCTTCAAAGCTAGCTTCTTTGGCTGCTACCCAAAGAGCTCCACTCAGCTTGTCAAAGTTGCTTCTGGAGCATGAATCAGCTCTACCCTATAACCCAGACCTTCTGCCCATCCTGAGGTTTTCCCAAGGGCCTTCACCCTACTCTTACTCTAAAGCCCATTTCTTGGCGCAACCTACCTTAGTTTCTTTAGAGCCCAGCCCTCATTTCCCCCACACTCTATCTTGCGGCCTGCTATCAGTTCTCCCTGTTTTCCTCCTTACCCCTCCACATAGCCAAAATGGACATTTTCAAATTCCACTTCTCCTTTAATAAAGTGAAGATCCCTGGCACCCGGTGTATCTTTCACCTGCAAGGTAACACATGCATAAGATCCACAGTTAGTAGATGGATCAGTTAGCCAAACTCTAGGTGCTCTACAGGGAACAAAAGGAATCTGCCTAAGAAAAGACAAGAACTTGGTTTGGTGACAGTTGATTCCTTAAGCTACCAGAGTCAGGGAGTGAAAAAAAAACAAAAGTCTAGGGCCATTTTTCAAGAACATTCACAAGCAGGTCCTAATGACCACATCTACAGTAGCCAGAGATACACTGCCTCTGTCAACAGAGGATGCACTTTTGAGTAATGGCTCTCTATTTTCCATTAAGACATCTAATCCTTTAAACAGACCATTTTATTAGTTGCCAGACAGAGACCAAATAGGAGCTATTTCAAAAGTTGTGATTCCAACATCCTGAAGGTAAGAGTTGCATAGATATTTATGTCTAGTAGAAAGAGGGATTTCCTTTGGCTTCTGGACAAACCATGGCCTGAAACTTCTGCAGCTCTAGTCGGAGGTAGAGTGGAGAACAAAGGTCCCCCTGCAGGTTAACTGCCAGTTATTTCTGACTATAGGGTGCAATGCTCATCCCCATTTACAAGCCTTTAGAGCCAGCATTGTCCAAAGACACTTCCATGGTCATGGGGCCGGCACAGAATGCTGTTACTTTTCCCACCAAGGTGATACCTATTTATCTATTTGCATTTACATGCTTGCATTTACATGAGTGGTGAACATGGGATATGAAATCCACAGTTGTAGTTCTGCCCTATTGGTCAAATCAGGTATGGAACAACAATGGTATGGGAAGCTTTTGGAGTTCTACAGCTTGTATGCACAGGAATAAGGATGGGCCTTTGGCCTGATCCAGCAGGGTTCTTCTGATGTGAAGGGTAACTGAGGAGAAGGGATACTTAATCTATTACTGTATAGATGTGACCTCTATTTACCTCCACTTCTTCATGGAAGAGCTCAAACATGTTCTCCATGTCAATGAATGAGGTCTGAATCAATCTGAAAAAGGAAACAAAAGACAGGCATATTTGGACCAAAAGAAGGCAACAGGACTTTTCTGAGCTGCTGCCACATCATTGAGAGTGGACTGATTATTTTTATTTTAAGATTGTGAACGCCCTGAGGGACAGAACTACTTTTATGTAGGAAAAAATATCTGCCTTGGGTACTTCCCAATGGTCAGAGGAAAGATGGGAAATAAATGTTTAAATAAAGAAATAAAACAGAGCCTCTGATGAATGATTCAGTACCAATGGGTGGGTCAGGGAATATTCTCTCCCTTGAAGACAGTAAGAAGAGAATGGGAAAGCCATGTATTCCCACTCCAAATATGGCAATCAATTAGACCCCAGCTATGAAAGCAAACCCCATCTGTCATGCTTCTCCCAGCAAATGTTTCCAAACCTTTAACACATGTTCACACTAAATGGTATCACACCTCCTTTGTGACCATCACAGATGCTTCAGAGGAAAGGGAGGTGAGAGGGTAACCCAAACTCTCAGGAATAAATAAAACTTTCCTCAACACAAACATGCAATTACTAGAATGAGATACAGTTTTCAAGTTTAAATTCAGCTTTCTAGGATGTTCTCCCTTCGCTGCTGATGCTGTAAAATGTGCAAAATCCTGCAACAATAGGAAAAACTTCATAGTTTTTGGAGCAGTGGCATAGCTAGAGGGGGTGCAAAGAACAAAGTTTTGCAGGGAGCCTCAAAGCAGCATGCTAAGTGACCCTTGCCCTTGCCCTTCAGTGCCATTCCAGATAATAGAGCAAAACAGATGTGATTGCCTCCGTTTTGCTCCCACTGCCTGGAGTAGCTTCAAAAGGGGGAGGGGGTAAGAGGCCTCTTGTATGCTGCACTGAGACCCTATGAAAAACTTAAAGTGCAATCCTAAGCATGTCTACTCAGAAGTAAATCCCATTGTGTTCAATAGTATTTACTCAGAGGAAAGTGTAGTTAGGATTGCAGCCTTAGTACTTTGCATCCCTCTAGTTATTCTACTGTGTTGGAGGGATAATACGTAAAAAATTATTATTAAAAAATAAATTATGTAAAAAAATAATATGTAAAAATAATATGGAAAAATTTTTTACACCTTGATACTGAACTTTAGGTTCTGTTCATAACTAAGATTTCTGCAATCTGACCGAAGGACAAAATCCCTTTAGAGCAGGGTGCAAGTAGTTGCATGTAGGAGTTTCCCTGTCTCATCACTACTGTATTGGTTCCACAGTTTCACTTAGTTTAGATATATTCAGTACTTATTTTACTGTATAAATCTCTTTTTGATTCATTCAAAAATATATTCATCTACTTATTTATTTATTATTTAATAATAAATATATACCACACCTTTCTCGGGCCACGACCAACTCAAGGCAGCTAACAAGTAAAATTTAGGGTGCATTCCTAAAGCTACTTTCCTGGAAGTAAGAATCATTGAACTCAGTGGGGCTTACTTTTGAGGAGACATGGTTAGGATTGTGCTTTTAAAAACATTCAATAAAAATCATAAAACATTTAAAAACATATATAGTTTAAAATTTACATTTACAAGCTTTCAAACTGCTAGGTTGGCAAGAGCTGGGCAAGTGATATGCGGTACTTGGGTCTTGAACTGCCAACTTTCAGGTTGACAGGCAGAGCATCTTTAACCACTGAGCTCTAGGACACATAGTACTTCAGAGTAAATATGCACAGGGTTGCAGTGTCTGCAACTGAGCTGTAAACCAGGATTCCTCTGGTTCATATCTCATCTTTGCCATGAACTTACTAGATGGTTCTGGGAAACTATCAGCCTTGGTTCCCCAGCTGCAATATGGGAGTAACACCATTCACCTTACAAGGTTATTGTAATGATTACATCAAGGTACAGTAATACCTATGAAGCCCTTTGCATACTTGGCAAGTTTTTTGTCAATACTACCTATTATTTTTGCAACACATCAGTTACTGAAATGCTGAACAGAACAGTCTGCCCATGAGATTACCTGTAATAAGTTCCAAACCAGTTCAGTGGGGTGTATAGCTGGATGATGTATGTGCTAAAGAGAACATAATCGCCCACCTGGAAGGAACAAGAGATGCAGGTTAGTGGCGCTCTGATGCTATCATCCTGCATTACAGCATATAAGAAAGTGCTTTGCTATCTTGTCTATAAGAGTTGCAGAGTTTCAAATCTTTGAGCCTTTTCATTCCTTAACATGGAGGAGTTCAATATGGAGGATTTCCACAGCCTCCCTGGATCAAGATGGAAATCATCAGCATCGTAAAGACAGCTCATTCATAGAATGATTTCTCCCAGCAGTTTCATATAAATGTTAAACACCATGTGGAACAAGGCAGAACCATGCAAAACATCATAGCTTAAAAGCCACAGTACCAAACAGGTGTCTCTCAGCATGATCTTTATATTTCTTTCAAAAACCTCAGGATGGTATACATGGCTTCTGTTCTTACTAAATAGATTAGGTTGGGATATGGAGACCAGCCCAAAGATATTCAATAAAGCTTTACTGCAAAGCAAGGAATTGAATCCCAATCTTCCTGGTCCAAATCTAAGACCACGATCTCAGACCAAATCACTACAGTACAAAGGAGGTAACAAAGGAGAGCACACTGGTGGTCCAGAAGGATTCAGCAGTCCCTGAAAAACAAACAGGGACACACTACCCTTCTTCAGTTTGTGTAGTGTAGATTCTTTCCCATAATCTACTATAATCAAAACCGTTTTGATATAAAACTCAGAATGGAAACCTGACTTATATGGGTCTGAACCAGATGGGCTTAAACTTGTACCCACTGTGTGCCTGAAATTTGGTCCCTATCCAGACTGCAGCCGAGCTTTCCACTTGAGCTTTCCACTGCATAACCTCCTCCTTTGTCAGAGGACAAGGACACTCTGAGCAGTCACATTGTCTGCCTGCATCCCAGAATGCCACATGAAATGACATCTGAAAGAGGAGGTCATCCAGCACCCAAGCAGAACCAAAAGGTCCAACTTACTGGGTGGATATATCTGCACAACCGCCAGATCTGGCCCGCAAGGCCATGGTTCGAGTGGCACTGGTTTGGACAATCAGTTTTCACTAGGAAAATTTGGAGCTGGAATTCCACCATTCACTTAAGTATCTTCTCCAGGAGAGGAATTATAATTGTGGGGTCAAGCCAAGGTTTTTTTAAGAATGCTTTTAAAAAGACTGCAACTGCTTTTTGACAAAGAGGAGCATTAATTACTTCCTAGGCTTCTTAGCCAGACCTCCTCTCATTGCTCTGGATGGATAAGGGTCAAGCACACAGGTCAGAGACCTCACACTCTTGAGAATCTTGTTCCATCCTCTGGCAACACCGGCTGAAAAGAATCCATTACAATTAGACAAGCAGTTGCCAGAGATACTCTCAGCAAAGGAATATCTGGGGTGCCACACCTATACATATTATCATGCCTGCTTTGATTCTTCCAGTGGAAATCTCTCACCTTCCCTAAGTGATGTATCATGTTGCTGAAGGGATTCAACCACTCAGTGGATCTTCATTTCCAAAATATTAACTGACGGGTGGGGGAAATTGTGCATTTCAATTCATTGTTGGGCCTAATTCTCAGGGCCAAACAAGACTTAGCACTGAGCACTCTATTTAAAACAAGCTGAAAAATAGTTTTGGAGGCTGAAATAGAGAATGATAGGCTGCTTAACTCTTTCCCTTTCTATCGGTTTTGTTTTGCTCCAAATCACATCTCTCCCAGCTGTTTTCCACAAGGGGAAGGAAAAAAGATACATGGTTCCCACATTTTTTTACTCCATGAAGGGAAAAAAACAGCTCAGGGAAGGTGACTGTGAGCTGACAAGAGTCTAAAGAGAAAAGGTTTAAAGTGGCCCCTCTCTCTGCCCATTCTTCTTTTGCTTAGCTTGGCAGCCTGCCAAAAGCAGCTTCTGGGTTTAAGAATGCAAAGGAAAATAACAAACTCCATACAGCATTTAGTTCAGCCGTCACTGGCAAAACTATATCTAGACAGCACTACTTCAGCAGCTTACATGACTGAATACTTCTTCATACAATTAGGAGGAATAAAACTAGCCTAAAACCCTTTTTCCTAGTTTTCCATGTGCAAGGAATTTTATGCAAGGAGGAACATGAAGACATGTGAATCCTGATCCTGCACAGCTCAGACACAGTTTTACCACTCAATGAAAATCAGGCCATAGTCTACCACACAGCAGAAGTGGTTCCACCTAACTTGGGGAAGGAAGCCACAACATACCATAAGGGGAGACAAGAAAGTCTGGCATCTCTAGCCTATCTGACTTGACAAACGGGCAAAGGATGTCTTCTTGACACCTCAAATATGGCGAACAATGCTGTCAGTAGATAATACACAACATCAATAACAGCATCACTTCAATAACAGCATCACTGCAAAGAAAATTAATCTGCTGCAATTTGGTTTTGCGAGCAGGTTGTTGATGAGGATAAATTCTGTCCTCAGAGTTTATCCAAATTCTGTTTTTCTGTAGTTCACATACAACTCTGCCTCATCCTTGAGTCAATGCCCCTTCTCTCATGATACATTTTCATATTAAATTCTTTCTCTACTTCTTTCCCTCCTTCTAAAAGCTTCTCTCAATTTCCTTGTTCTCTCCCACTACTGGACTATGCTTCATGTGGAAATGTGTGTCTTCGCATCTGGAGTACAAACCCAAAACATGCCTGTCTTTCTTCTGATGTTGGAAATGAGTTCCCATTTGGTGAGTTTTTCCCCCTCTCTCAGATCTCTTAATTGGTGACAAACCTTTTCCAGCCTTTGGTCTTGTTTGTGATGGCTTTTGTTCTCAAAAAGGAGGTCTAGTGTTCCCAATCTGGTTTTGCTTTAGACTTCTGCAGCCATTTTTCACAGCATGGCCTAAGTGCTACCTTTGGTCTCCACCCTTTGCTGAATTCACAAAATTGCAATTGATGAAATGCTAATTAGTCTTCACAAAGACTTTTCAGAAACTCTTTTGGCCTCTTTCCTCTGGCCTTATCTTCCCACAACTTAACCTGGCCACACTCTTTCCCCATCCATTGCAAGCTGTACCACCTCCATAGTTCTGGTCAGTTTCCCAGTTGCCATCCATGCTTTGCCTGGTATGTAAATCACACTGCAGATATCCCAAGCCACAAACAGTTTCTGTTTGTGCCAGATACAAGGAACACTCTAAGCATCGGTTCCCAAACTGATAGGTCATAACCTACCAAGGGAACTGGAAACAGGACATTTCCCCCTAAGGGAAATGCTGTAATGCTTCCCTGATGTAAATGCAATGCTTCCCTTTTGCAGTGATGCTGCAGCAGTTGTGGCACTGCTTTGACTATACATGGGGGCAGTACTAGCCTACTAAGAGTATCTGTGGGAAGCTTTCAGATCTGCCTCTACAGGGCTCCCCAAGCCTTAGAATGTCTAAAAATATATAATTATGGTAATTTACTATTTATAGTGATAGTTTTAGAAATATGAGGTTCTTGTAGGTTCTTTGTAATCATTAGCATTTCTGAAACTGCAGCATGAAGTGACTTACATCGAGCACCTTCTCAGTTACGTAGTAAACACACAGTAGTGAGCCAGCCAGCAAACCTGCACCAATCACCAGGTTCTGGGTCTGGTTCAAAAACCCCAACGACGCACTGACTTTCCATTCTGAGTCCTGCCAAGAGAACAAGAGAAAGTGTTCAGGCATACCTAGCACATCTCTGAAACCCAAACAGCAACCCATAAACCCTCATCCAATCTCTGCCCAGCAGGGCTCTCATGTACCAAAAAAAGATAGCCTTCCTTGCTTCACTGCAAAACACATGCACACACACACTTGCTCGTCACAACTTGCAAGCTTGAATCCACAACACCACCAGGTTTGCGGGCCATATCACCCTACACCTACTTTCTTAAATGCCAAATAAATGTTCTTTTTGCTATTTAATGGGCCACAAGCATATTATCGTGCATGTATGCATTTATGAAATGCATTTACAAGCATTTCAACCTCTTGGCCAACCCAAAATCTGGCCATAGTTTTTCTATGCTCACACCACACCTGCTGCCAGCTTTTTGAGGAACTTATACTACTGAATTTGCTGTCAGACCTTAAATTGCTGATCTTTGATGAACATGCCAACATTGGGGAAATCCCTGGAATTTCTGGTTTTCCACTGCTCAATATCTTCCTTGTTATCAAGTCCCTTTCCCATGGGCTTCTGAAACACCTGTGTGCCCTGAACAACTAAAGGAGAATCCCAAAGCAAGAAGCTTCTGAGAAAGACTATTAGCCTGAGAAAATTCTCCCTCTTGTGTTCTATAACGTGTTTGTTTTAATACTTAGGTGCTTTGTTTAAGGCAAAGAGGGCAAATATAAGTGCCAAAAAAGAAGCAATACATACAGTTATCAGGCCCTTTCCTGATTCTCTCCTTCCTTGAATTTATTTGCAGTTGTATGCTGCTAAAGAACTGGGGTTGTTCTCTACTCTTCAGCTTCCAAATTGCCCTATACATACATATGGTGGTGGGTGGAAAGGAGAAGAGGAGCAAGGATAAGGGCCTGCCTGGCACACAGTACACCCAAAACTCATGTACAACACAAATCTAATTGCTGCCTCTTGGTCTTCCTATACCTGGTACTTGAGGACGGCGTTATTCAAACGGTGAGCTTCATAGTTCTCAGCATTGTAATATTTCACCTGCAATGGATCAAAGGCATGGTTCAAAGGCAGGCTGGAGCTTCCCACTTCAAGCTGCAGATAAGAAACAGTCCCCCAATCTGGAGGCTCAGTTCCAGAAGAAGTGAAAATAGATCTCTCTCCCTTAAGCCAACATATTTAAAATATTTAAAAAGTCAAAGCCTTTTTAGGCATTTTGAAGAGGAGAACCACTCAGCAAGACTTGCTTTCCCTCCTTATCCTTCCCCTCCCTATGTCAGCCTCAGCATAGGTTCCAAGTACCGTCTCAAAATTGAGTAGTGAATCAATAGCACGAGCTTTGGTCTCATTGTCACATGTATTCATTTCACGACGATATTTTGTTCGCCACTCAGTGATTCCGATAGTCAGACCTATGGGGGAAAGAAAGAGGCCCAGATCACTATAACAAACAATACAAACACACACTAATGTACCAGAAACCTCCTTAGATTCCTTCCACTCTGACCTGTGGGTA
Source organism: Cryptoblepharus egeriae (assembly GCA_030015325.1). Taxonomy (NCBI): domain Eukaryota; kingdom Metazoa; phylum Chordata; class Lepidosauria; order Squamata; family Scincidae; genus Cryptoblepharus; species Cryptoblepharus egeriae. The sequence goes on along the minus strand of JAREYC010000001.1, from coordinate 58,964,300 downwards.
GAACAGAGCAGAGAATGCGGTGTAGAGAAGGGCAGATTGAGGCAGAAAAGTGGTAGTATCAGTAGTATCAGTATCAGCAGCACATGTTGATATCTTATCCCCCTCCCTAGGCCCACTCCAATGACTTCGGTCCATGCATGCTTCCACTATATGTCTGGCATGTATCCAAGTTGACTCAGCAGGGTGAGAAGGTATACCCTGGGGCAATGAAGCCAATGTTCTCATATCCTGAAGAGGCCTTTGCACCTCAAAGTTTCCCTTTGGGATATAGAATGTACCCCGTTGGTACAGCAGCAAAGCCATGCAGGGAGATAAACAGGATTGGCAGTCCTTGCTTGTACTGGAGAATCTCAGAAGTCAGCTTAGCATTGGAATGTTTTATTTGAAAACTCCCAGAAATATGGAATTTGAAGTTCTTTCCCCATCTTCCTCCATTTTTCCCATTTCCTTCCCATCAGAATGATTTGTGCAAAACCTGATTGATTGCACTGCATGAGACACATGGTTTCCCTCTCCATCTTCATCTAGAGGTTGGTCATCCTCAGTAAATGCAATCACTGGCAGTGCAGACCTTCAACTCATAAGTGATTCCCTGACCTAAGATTGTACCTCCTCAAACGAAAGCAACAGCTGCAGGCTGTTACTAGTTTTATCATAAAATGCTGCCATTTCTGTTGGTACCAATGATAATTAAATTATATAATTAAAGTGTATGCAGGCATCCTAATAGCACTTCTTGGACCTAGATTCTTGGGCAGAAAGTCAGGCCTAGAGGGTAGAGTCATCTGTTAAGCTTGAAGATAAGAACTAAAGGTTGCCAGATCAAGAATACAGAAAGCTATGTGATGAGACCTTGAAGCTGCAGAGCTGAGTGAGAGATAAGGAGCCAGTATGCAGCTGTGTCTCAGATGCGAGGCAAAAACATGGCCAGGAAGATGACAAAAAGGATCCATCCAAGCTTGCAATATGTTCTTGGAAGATAGAATTTCTTAGTTTATTGTAAAATCCTCTTGAGAGTTAGAGGCATGTAAACTGCCTTGAATAAAGTCAAAGGAGAAATCCAATGGCCAGAAAGACTGTATATAAAAACCTGCATTATTATTTTATTCAAAAGCAACATAAATACACAAGGAACAATTTCCCTGTGCTAGTTTTTGTAACAAGTCGGACCCTTCCCAAGTGTTTAGGACTATGTGATGTAGCGGGATATAATGCATGCAGAGCCCAGCAAGGTGGCCTTTTGCAGTTGACAGATAGAAATTTTGTCAATACCTGTTGTTTTCAAATGTCTGCTAAGGTCTGTAGGCACTGTGCTTGGTGTGCCATTTATCACAGGGACCACCTGTACTGGCTTATACCAAAGTTGTTGCAGTCACATGAAGACGCAAAAGGTATTTTATGAGATTCTCCCCCAATGGAAACCTTTCTTCCAGGTCCCCCCTTTACTTTGTACTCACCAAGATAAAGGCTCATGCAGACAAAAATGATGAGGCCGAACCAAGCACTGAACATTGTGGAGAAAAACACAATAGCAACGATGATATCGATAATAGTGGGGAAGATGCTGAATATGATGTAGCTGCAGAACAGAAAAGTGAGAACAGTCAGGTCACATGATATGCAACCTTCCACTCACAAAATTCTTTATTGCCCAGGGCCAGAAAGAGAATACACAACTGCAGGAACCTCCAAGTCAGCTGATCAAGGCTGATGGATTACCCATTGGACAGACATGCCCCTGTACCTGAGCAGGTTGTTGATGCTGATAGTGCCCCTGTCAACACTGCGCAACACCTCACCCGTCTTGCGCCCCAGATGCCATCGGAGGGACAGACTGTGAAGGTGCATGAAGAGCTTCACCTGAATTTCGCGGCTGGTGTACTGTTGCACTCGGATCCAGAGGACGGTGCGCACGTTGCTAATAAAGCCAGTAGAACCTATGAGGGGGAGGGAAGGCATTAGTATGTCTGATTTTGAGATAAAATCTCATCACACTACCATCTTATTCAATAGAGATGCAATTCAAAAGGAGTTTGCCAATGACCTCTAGAGCAGTGATTTTCAACTTTTTTCATCTCATGGCACATTCTCGAGGTTCTAAAATTGTCCGTTTTTGGACCATTGACAAGGAACACCGAACTGCTGATCCTTCTCTGGTATGCAGACTGGTATGCAGACCATTCGCTGCATACCAGTGTGCCATGGCATACTTGTTGAAAACATCTGCTCTAGAGCTTTGGAACTACCTTTAAAGAAGCCCCAGAATACAGCGTCAACATTCGGAATGCTGCTGATCAGCTTGATCCTTTATTTGTAAGTCTGGAATGACTCTGTCCCCTTTTAAGTTAAAATGAAAGAGCCAAGGAAGGGGATTTATTAAGATCAGAGGAAATGTGCTTTCTCCAGTCCCAATTAACTGCCAGTCACCACTTTTGCTGTGACAAAGGAAGCAGTTTAACATATCCTGCAGTGAAGTGGTAGTGATGGTAAAATATGTCAGGGGAGTGCACAACAACATATGCATCCCTTGACCCTGATCCTTTCCCTCCCAGTTCTCTTATGCAGCAGCCGGAAGCAAAAATTTCACCATCCTCATCTGCACAACTAGATTTGGAGTTAAATGAGCATTTCCTCCTATCCTAATCCCAAACAGGAGCTAGAGAGAGAAGTTCTTCTTCACAAACAACAGCAGAACCAGGAGACATATACTAAAATTGAATGACAGGATAGTGTTAGAACAAACAAAAAATATGTGGCACTCCTTTCCATAGGCTGTGGTGATAGCACCTGGCCTAGATTTCATTAAAAAAGGAGTAGACAGATTTATGAATAAAAAGTCCATCACAGTATACAAGCCATGATGGGTATATGCAGCCTCCTGGTTTTAGATGTAAGCTATCTCAGAATGCCACATGCAAAGGAGTAGCTACAGGTATCTAGTTGTCTTGTGTGCTCTCAGAGGCATGTGGTGGATCATTGGGGGGAAAAAGCTGAACTAGATGGGCCCGAGGCCTGATCCAGCAAAGTTCTTAATGATGGTAACATACACACACACATAGAGACAAACAATACTAGCACCCACACAATACTGACTCACCAGCACCTCCTCCCTGGAGGAATTTGAGGGCCACATACAGGCTGATTGTGTACAGAAGCAGTTCCCAAGCAATTCCTGCTGCCAGATCATTCACTGGAGGACAGAAGATAAAAGTCAATTCAAAGGCCAAAATATTTTTCAAAGAGCCACATTAACCTCTGCTGACTACTGTCAACTCATTTCCTTCACCCCATTCCCACCAAGCGGAGGTCTGATGCTGACTACTCTTAGGCCTACAGTATTGTGTTCCTATAAGGAGGTACAGTGCTAAGGTTCCTAGGCAGGGATTGTGTCACTACCACACGCAGCAATGAAGATGTAGTACTTCTAGTGGAGAGGCAGCAGAAACATCTAAAGGGAGGCTATGACTAGGCAAAGTGGCAGAAACATTTTTTTAAAAAAATTGACAGTTAAATACTGTATACACTAAAGTTAACATTAAACATTTAATCACAACATAAGACTAAAACAGTATCAAAACCCTACACAGAACCACAACCTGTATAGCTGCAATGGTGCTTCTATACAGCTGTGCAGGTATGTGATCAGTGCTGCAAAGTGGGAGGGAGGTAAGAGGAGAAGGGTAGCATTAATGCTTTGCTCCCACTACATTCCAAATCTAGACTGGGCCCTTTCCCAATGAATGCTGCAATCCTAAACACACTTTCCTGGATGTAACACCCATTGAACACAATGGGTCTTACCTTTGAGTAGACATGGTTAGGATTGTGCTCCAAGTTATCTAAAACTAGCAAAACATACACACACTGCGGGACTAAAATACCCCCTGTGTGCCATCCTCCCACTGCGCATCATCCCTCCCATGGGGGGGATAACTCTCCATGCACAACGTGTCCCTCCATGTGCAACATCCCCCCATGCACATCAACCTCCCATGCACATCATCCCCCATGCGCAACAACCCCTCATGCGCATCTTCCCCTCATGCGCACCATCCCCACGCACATCAACCCTGAACGTGAAACATCCCCATGAGCAACATCCCCCATGCTCATCAACCCCCCATTGATGCACAACATACCGCCATGCACATCATCCCCCCATGAGCATCAATCCTGAATGCGCAACATTCTTCCATGCGCAACTTTCCCCCATGCACATTAATCTCCCAATCACATCAACCCCCATGTACATCAACCCCCCATTAATGTGCAACATCCCCCCATGCACATCAACATCCCGTGCACATCGCCCCATACACATCCAGCCCATGCACCTCGTGTCCCATGAGCATCAAAATCTCATGCACTTCAACCCCCCATGTGCCTCAACCCCCCATGTGTAGCATCCCCATGTGCATTAAACCCCATTGATGCGCAACATCCCCCATGCGCATCAACATCCCATGTTCATCAAACCTCATTGATGTGCAGCACCCCACAATGCAAGCCCTCCCTCCCAGTGCATCAGGTACTGGGCACCAAATTGGCTGGATGTTGATAGTCAGTTTTCAATGTTAAGTATAGGACAGAAACATGTTGCACCCCTTTTCAGCCCCTTAAGGGTTAAATTTCTCAACTTCATTTGAGAAATGAAGTGTTCTTGGTGCGTGTTGATATCACAGAAGGAACACCCTCCCTGGATTTCATGCTTCTAGTTCCAGGGGTTGGGGCAGAGCCTTGATCAGTCAGGTACTCTTCAATGTTAATTATCGGGAGGAAAATGAATTGCACCCCTTTTCACCCCCTTCCGGATGGAATTTCTGAAAACCATTTCTCATCAGGTGCCTCCATCAAGGAAGGAACACCGTCCACATATTTCATGCTTCTAGGTCCAGAGGTTTTGGCGGAGCACTGATAAGTGAGTGAGTGAGTAAATCAATCAGTGACTTTTCAGTTTTATAGCTATAGATGTGAATGCTGGCACCTGTACCAGGTTTCTTCCTTGGGGAAGTGGTGGGTGTTGCAGAATGAAGGTTAAACTAGGGATCCAGACAAGGACAACTGACCAACAAATTCACTTCCTCCCTGCCATGGTCCTGATCCAGATTGCACCTCTCCAGCTTAGCCTGCCATTTGAGATGTAAAAATCACAGATCAGTTTGCCATAACATGCAGATTGGTCCTGAGAGAAGCTGCTGGGAAATGACAGATTTTTAAATTATCATTCTGGATTGTTACATAAAGAGACCTGATGAGTGGGGAAGGGCCAGTTGCTAGTGGATCCCTGATCACATCTCTGCACCCCACATCATGCAATTTTAGAATACCCATCCTGGATCTTCTGTTTCAAATTTGAGCCCTAAAACTCCATGACTTGGGCCAGATCCCACTCCGTTGGAGTGAGTGGACACTCCTCTAGTAGTCATTATCCCTATCTGCAAACATAGGCTCATCTTGAGAGAAGCTTGCCAAGATACCAATGGTGAAGTCTCCTTGATTCTCTTTCAGGGAGCCACACAGCAACCAAGAGTCCACAAATACACATACCCCAACCCCCTGCTGGGAGACCAAGAAGGGCACACAAAGGCTCCTTGTTTGTTCCCAGCCAGCGGCACTTTGCTGGGTAATCCTAACTGGCAGGGTGGGTGACCCCATCTGGGAGTGCCCCTCCTTTGCCTTTCATTCCTTCTACATGGTGGCGGGGGGGGGGGGAGCAAGGATCCCACTTCCATCTTCCTTTAACTGGCACATGGTGGAGGATGTTAATCCACTGTGTTCCCAAGCACAGGTAGAAATGGCATTCTTGCTATAGGAAGTCAATGAGTACAGGTGACCTTATACAAATATCTGCTTCTAATATTACATATCACCAATATCTTGCATTTTCTTAAAAAATAGTAAGAAATACTTTGCAACATTTTACTGTGTTTCCCACATTAAGTCTGACCATTTTTCAATATGAGGAACTTTAGGCTGAGTAATAACAAAATGTCCAAGCCCAAGCGAGAAGCCTTTGGCAAAGATATGCCTTTGCTCCAGATCTTCCAGCCTGAAACCCACTCATGTTTCAATTTTCCATCTGCTTCATGTGAGCTTCACATAAAGTTGCCTTATCCTGAATCACTCATCCTAGCTCAATACCGGCATTGAGTCGAAAGTAGCTTTCCCAGAGTTTTAGGCAGAAGTCCTACCTGGAGATGCCTGGCACTGAACTTGAGACCTTCGGTATGCAAGGCAGGTACTACTCTGCCACTGAGCTTCATAACCTCCCACTTTCACTACATTTCTTATATGTTTTTGCATTAAAGGTAAGATGGGAGTGTTTGAAGCATTGCAAGGCTCTAGAGGCCACAAGCAGCCCCTAGTTGCTGAGACACTGATCCGAAAATGGCTCAGGGTGTAACTACCCCAATAAAAGTGGAGCTCCATGGGTTTATAGGCTGCACAACAGCATTTGGTGCACCAAACATTTTTAGGTTAGAGCAATATATGCACATCAAAAAAGGGTCCTGCATGGCTAGGGTAGGCAGGCTACAAGCATCTGGTAAACTTTCTCACCAACTGAAATATAGAACTGACTCACAAAACAAACACTGACAGTCCTGAAATCTGAATTGGCATTCACATAGCCTGAGTATGCTTTAGGAACTCAAATTGTATAACGGGATTTCCTCCATGGAAATTTGTGGCCAGTAACATAAATAACTTTTTAAAAAGGTTTAATCAAATGGAGGATATTGGCATCTACTAGTCAGAAAAGTTGGAAAGCACAACTTTCCCTTCAGGTAGAGTCTACCTATGACTATCAGGTACAGGAAATTAATCAAAAGACAAACATTTCCATCATGTCCCACTGATAAAGACAAAATGTTGAGCAAAATAGACTATTAAGTGTGACCCAACATGGGGTCCTTCCTTGTTTTTAAGTTGCTGGTCTAGCAAGGTGCAATTATAGGGTCGGGGCTACAGGATTAGCAAAAAGATCAGCCAAGACGATCGTGGGGAAAGGACCTGGTTAAGACTGGGAGGGTGTAGCCATTTCAGGTGGGATGGAGAAGAATATTTCTGCCCACCAGTTGCTTAGCATGTAGGGCAGAGCATCCCCCACTCCCCCAACTTCCAGTTCCATTCCCATCAAGCAATTTTGTATGCAGTTTGCAATTCCGTTCCTCCCGCCTGCAATGACTCCTTTGTAAAGTCTAAAAGTCAGGGCTGAAAGGCAGGTCCAGAGTCCATCCTCCCCTATTCAGACACCTCTCAATAGCTGCCCTGAGCTGGCACTCACACCGCCCACTGGGGCATGGGAACCTGGCACACACCAACAGCTTCTGCTAACAAAAGGGAACCCCCACCCTTGCTGGCAGCCCCTCCCCAACCCTCCTTCTAGAAACACAACACAGAGTTGGGCTGAAAAGAAGTTAGATGGGAGGTCACAGCAGGGCTCAGGACAGAACATTTGGGGAGAGTATCTGGGAGAACTATGAGGGCCGCATAAACCCCCTAAGTTGCCTGCCTTGGCACCTACCCTCATGACATGATGCCATCTGGGCAGCAAACTCTGCATTTGCAGATTCAAACATACACCAAATTCGCTTCTACTATATTTCTTCCACAAAAATGTCTCACAGTCCCTGCCTATAATTTACAATGTACCTTAGTTAGGGATAGGGCAATGGTCAAGGATTAACCATATATGTGAGACAAGGTGGTGGGTGGAATATGGTGAAGTGAAACACTCACAAGATGGCAGAATCTGCATTAGACTGTGACCTGGACATCACCGTCCAACACCTTGCAGTTAAATAGTGGTTGAAATGTGCAGACATACACCAAGTATTAAAGACAGGATGCTCAGCCCAGAATTAAGCTCTCACAACCCTTTCATAGAAAACCCATGTCTGGTTCTCTTTCCTCTATTGCTTTCTTCATTTTATCCACCTAATTCAGAGGAAAGGGGAAGCAAAGCCTTTTGCTTTTGTCAGTCAACTGGGAGTTAGAAACCTTCTTGCCAATTTATTGCTTTTTGCCCTGAGAGCTACCAACAGAATTGAACATGCTTCCTTCCTGCAGTAGAGGAAGAGCAGATAAATGGGAGGCTACAGCAAACCAGAGAAGGGTGTGCTGAAGAAGTAGGCCTGGGGAGGCTGACATTAATCTCAGTACCCAGAAAGAGGTGGCAGAATTCTTGATAGTACCATTAAAGACAGCAGATGGGTACGGCTGTTATCCTTTGGAAACCAGCATATCAAGAAGACTATGCAAACCCTTCCTCCCAGATGTGGTAGTTAATTTCACATATAAAAGATTTTTTTTAGACTGGGAAGCATTCAGATATAGGATTACCACCCTTTCATGCCTGCTCAGAAGTGAATTCCACTGTGTTCAAAAGGACATACTACTCACAAGAAGTGGTTTTTTTTTAAAAAATTGTTGTAATTTTGTGTTGTGCTGTTTTGTAATTTCTGTATCATTACCGGTATATTCTAATCTTTGTGTGTCCCATTTTTATAGAAGGAAAGATGGAATACAAATATTTCAAATAAATATATTGATAAAGAAGGAAGGGTCAGAGGTGTTCACTGTGTCAACAGGAAGATAACGTTGACGACATTAGTACTGAAGAGACCATTGTTTTTCTCAGTGTGTCAATATGTGTACCACCAAAGTGAAAAAGTTGATGCAAGACCCCAGAACGTGTTTGTGCAGAGTTGGTTTCTGAATGATGTTTTTCTTAGCCAGCTCCCAGAATGAGAATTCTGTTTGCCATGCTCCTTGTGGGCATTGCCTCCATCTCAAAAGCCTCTGAAAAAAGATTGGGTATCATCTGACTTTCTTATTCTGAGAAAGCTGCTACCGAAGGTAGAAAAGAAGGTGGGATTGAAGGACGCACTGGCATAATCACTGTGGTGGAAATGAACGACAACTCCCAGAGCACTGACTCCAAATGAAGCTCCCTGCTTTTCTTCATCTCCACTATGTGGGACTGCACAGAGTCCACAAAGAAGGAGGGATGAAAAACAGTTCTGAGCAATCAGTCAGCAACCCTTTATAAAGGACTAGCAAAAGGCGTACCCGCGTTGCAGGAGTAAAATTCCCCCATATGCCATCCCCCCATATGCATCAACCCCCCATGGATAACTTTCCCCCAGGCGTAACAACCCCCCATGCGCAACTTCCCCCATACACATCAACCCCCCCATGCACAACTTCACCCATGCGCATCAACCCCGCATGCACAAGTTACCCCATGCGCAACTTCCCCCATGCGCAACTTCCCCCCATGCACATCAACCCCCATGCACAACTTCCCCCATTCGCATCACCCCCATATGCATCAAACCCCATGCGCAACTTTCCCCCACGCACAACTTTCCCCCACGCACAACTTTCCCCCACGCACAACTTTCCCCCACGCGCAGCATCCTCGCCAGCACAACCTCTTCCTCCGAACATCCCTCAGTGCACCAGGGTCTGAGCACCAAATTGGCTGGATGTTGTTCAGTCTTCCATGTTAAGTTTGGACAGAAACACGTTGCCCCCTTTTCAGCCCCTGAAGGGTTAAATTTCTCCAGATGGTTCTTGGTGGGAGTTCAGGTGACAGAAGGAACTCCCAGAATTCCATGCTTCAGGCCCAGCAGTTGGGGAGGAATGTTGCTGAGTCAGCAATTTTCAATGCAAAGTATAGGGAGGAAAACACGTTGCGCCCCTTTTCACCCCCTTCCGGTTGGAATTTCGGAAAACCGGTTCTTAGTGTACCCCTCAGTCACAGAAGGAACACCCACCCCAAATTTCACGCTTCTAGGCCCACTGGTTTAGGCAGGGCGGTGATGAGAGTCAGTTAGTCAGTGAGTCAGTGTCAGTCAGTGAGTCAGTGAGTGAGTGACTTTTCTCTTTTATATATATATAGAAGAAGATAAGGGTGTCAAACAGGACAAAAGGGTGTCAAACAGGGAAGAAAAATTAAAATCAGATAGGCAGCTCTTCTCCAATGGTATCTGCTTCTCACCATTTGGAACCTTTTCTCCTCGTGTGGATGTAGCCAGTGATGTAGCTAAGGGGGGACCACTGCTCTAGGAACCATGCTTTGAGGAAGTACCAACCTACAACTGTGATGGTGGACTTTAGACAAAAGACCTTTCTAAGACCTCGAGGAGGCCTTTTGAGATATCCTTATGCCTCAGACAACTTCCCAGTTGTGACTGAATGTAGTCAGGATTAGTGGGGGAATGCAACTTGATTTTGTTATACGTTAAAAAATTTCTGCACCAGGGTGCCAGATGCCTTAAATACACCACTGTTGGAAGCCCTGAATCCTCATGTTGCCCTGGACATCCCAAATGTGTCAAGGGATATCTAGACACATCATGTGGCTGCTTATGGGCTTCTTACTTCATCGTTTCAGTGCATACCTCTATAGTAAATACTAAAAATGTTACAGATAGTGCTTGAAATCAAGCATTTGATACATGTATATGTCATCAAGAACTCCTGGTTGGCTGCAGTTCTCAGTGTATCAGAAGAGTCCTGGCATCCAATGCATTTGTTGCAAAGCCCCCATGCCTTTCCTTCTGTAAATAAATGGTCTGACCTTGCAAAAGCCTGAATAAGGGCACCCTCTGCTGGTCAACTGGCCAAAATGACTCAAGGGTATGCCCTCCTCTCACCCCATGGATTCTGAAATTCCCACTGAAAGGAGAAACCCAAGTGTTTTTCTAGTATGCCCTCTCTCCCATACATTTCTGAGCCTTTGCTAGAAGCCTTTGCTAGTACCATGTTCCCTGGCAGCCATTCATTCTCTGCTTACCAATTTGCTTGTAGTAGATGGGCACAAAGACGTTGACTGCACGTTCCAGCCCCATAAGCGTCATACAGAATATCACCAGCCCCTGCAGTGAGCGGTTCCCATGCGGCCATATGTATTGTGCAAGGAGGCGAATCTTCTTGCCGAAACTCCACCAGGTGGAGCGATTCTGGTTGGCACCTGAAAGCAGGGGCTGAGATACAGAAATGGAAATGAGATGGAGAATTGGAGGCATGCACTCATTTGACAGGGGTGTTGGTGATGTTGAAAGATAACAGCTGGTTTGGCATGGGGTGGGATATCTGTGCCCAGGGATCAGTAAACACCAGAAGAATGGACTGAGGTGAAACCGAACAGGGTGGGGGACCACCAGGTGCTCCTTGGCAAAGGACACAGGAAGCATTCCTAGAATGTGGCTGGATAGCAAAACTTACTGCTACAGTTTCATAAGACTTCAGGAGGATGGACTGAACCACCAGAAGAATAGTCCATATTCAAAGAAGGATAACTTGGTGGGAAGAAGGCAAACATGAGTAACAAACTATCAGAGAAGTATCAAGTCCTACTGAACTCTTCATTCACTAACCTATTTATTTATCTATCTATTTATCTATTTATTTATTTGAGAAAGAGTTCTTTCAAAAGTTCTCTGATACTCCAAAGTTCACTGATATTTTGCTACTTTTGGTTGATCACCAACCCCAAAATTATTACAAATCTATTTTGGATTTCTTGCATTTCAGCATAATAGGAAAACAGCGAAGGGAGGGCAGGGACTCAGGAAAGGGAAAATGTGATAGGACGTGAGAACGGGTGTAAACACAGGTGGGCAGAGGCCTATTTATTCCGGTCCCTGGGAACGGATCTTCCAAATCCCTGGCTGCTGGGGAGCCCGTAGCAGCAGCTGGAGGCCATAACAAGGGGACCGGTTCCCAGCTGGAGCAGCAGTTAAAGGCTCCAGCACAGAGGTCTTTCCTCTTTTGGAGGAGAACACAACCTCCCTGGCTCCTTTTTCTTTTTAATTCTTGCCTGCCTCCTTTCCACGATAGATCCTCTTTCCTTAGCCTGGTGACTACAATCCTAACCATGTCTACTCAAAAGTAAGCCCTATTGTGCTCAATGGGTCTTAATCCCAGGAAAGTGTGGACAGGGTGCATCCTCAGGGAGCAAGGCTAGGCAGGTCTACTCAGAAGCAGGTTCCATTACAGTCAGTGGGTCTTACTCTCAGGAAAGTGTGCACAGGGTGCAGCCTGAGAGCCCTATCCTATGCATGACTACTCAGAGGTAAGTCCCATGACAGTCAATGGGGCTTACTCCCAGGCAAGTGTGTGCAGTCCCAGGCAACTGCAGCCTGAGAACCCTATCCTAAGCATTCTTACTCTGAAGTAAGTCCCATGACAATCAATGGGGCTTACTCCCAGGCAAGTGTGGCTAGAACTGCAGCCTGAAAACCCTATCCTAAGCATTCCTACTCTGAAGTAAGTCCCATGACAGTCAATGGGGCTTACTCCCAGGCAAGTGTGGCTAGAACTGCAGCCTGAGAACCCTATCCTATGCATGCCTACTCTGAAGTAAATCCCATGACAGTAAGTCCCACTAACAAAAACTTAGATTTTTTTTAAATTAAATTTTTAATTTTTTTAAAATTTCCCCCTTTAAATTCTCCCTGGCCCCACCCCCTGATCCTGACCATGCCCCCTGACCCTGACTGGCCATGCCCACTTCCGGGGAACCGGTTCTTGGGCCAGGCTGGGCCCACCACTGGATGTAAAATATTTATAATTTCTTGGCGAGGACATCTATGGAGAAAACCCACATTCTCCAGTTCTTAAAGCAAGGAGTGAAACACACCACCACCAAAACAGAAGCTTAGTAACTCCAACCAAGCCCTGAATTCTTGAGCAACTCTTCAACTGTAATATACCTACTTGTTCCAAATTGAGACATGGGTAGTGTTTCACCATGAGGTGAGATAATATTACTGTGCTATGATGCCTTTATTTATTTTATTAACTGCTTTATTCCTAATGCCATGCAATTTTTTTGTTCGTGTATTTTTCTTTTTGGAATTTTAGTTATCAGATTCACATTTCTAAAAAAGTACTTTTCAAAAGAAAGGAGGATTTTAAATCTCCATATGTACAAATAAAATAACGTGAAAGGTTGTTTTAGCAGTGGGTGAACAATCCTAACCAATTCAAGCCAGGGTAACTCACTCCTCCCCCATGGGGAGGCTGCAGCATGCTTGTGCAGTGGCCCAACCTCCCAGAAGTGGCACAGAAGTGCCTTATGGTACTTTTGCAATACCCCCAGGTAGGCATGGAATTTGTGAACTGGCCTATCTGGGGTTGCAGTATGAGAGCTCCTAACTCTAAATTAGTCCCATTAAATGAAATAAGCTGAGCAACCAAAGGCCATAGATTCTGTCATCAACACTTGCCAGCTACACTTACAAGCAGGATACAATGACATCATCTCCTACTTTTGTATATCCCCCACAATAATCAGCACTATTCAGAGTATACGGTTTCTGAATGTGGAGAATACACTCATTAACCTTTTATCATGCTGTCCCCTATCAATTTGTTAAGGTCATCTAGATGAACAATTGTCACCACATCTTGTAGCCCTGAATACCATACCATATCTTTAGGATAGGCTGATGCTTTTCTTTCCCAGGTGAATGTATCTCTTATTTATATAAAACCTCTTTTATTTACAAAACACCACCCACATTTGGTATGGATTGCACTGATTTTTCTCAATGAAGTGTCATCATTCACATTCTGAACACAGACACTATATAACAGTGATCGTCAAATATGTGGGTCATGACCCACTTTTCCTTTTTAAGGACAGGTAGAAAGCAGGAATGTGATCCCCCAAGGAAGGAGGAACTTTTAAAAAACTTTCCTTAGCTGCTTTTTGGTATGACAGCTTCCCTTGCACCTTGTAGAAAGTGAAAGTAGTGATGGTGATCCACTTCTGTTTCATGATCACAAGTAGTATTGAGTTACCACCACTACTTTCACTTTCTACAAGCAGCGGGGATCTCTGCAGAAGGTTATCTACTCCCCAGACTCTAGCAGTAGGTAAGGCCTCTTCCCCACAATGGCATAATCCTGGGCATTGAGTCATCGTCATTTTCCATGCCCAACAAAAATTTATCTCAGGAGTTTTACTCTCAAGAAGTTTGAGTACATTGCTATATTGTTTGCAGTAGTCACAATAAAACTCAAAATAAACAATAAAACAACATAAGTAGTAAAACTCTGAAGAAGTTTGAGTTCCACGGTACACCATATTTACTCAAATCTAATGCGCAATTACTTATTACAATTTAGTAAACTATTAAACTTACAATAACTTTACTTATAATAAAAAATACTGTATTTACTTGAATTTAATTGAATTTAATGCACCATTGAATCTAATGCACACTCCAACTTTGGAGACTAACTTCAAATGAAAAAATGAGAGATTTGAGTAAAGAGGGTATATAAGCTGTGAGAAAGCATGGACTTAGGAAAGCCTACGTCCCTTTCGGTCTCTCAGCACCCCAGCATTAGGAATCTTCTAATTAAGATTTGGATGTAATTGTAAGCATGGCAAAGCTGCCTGATTGGAACTCAGATCAACAGTGGCACATTTTACACTCAGCGTTTGACTACCCTACCATTGGTATGCTACTTGTGGTATGGCACTTTCAAGATTCTCTATATGGTTTACATGCTGTGTTTTGGCCAATTTCAGTTCACTGCTCTTAACCACTCTGCTCTTACTATAGCTGTCACTATAGGACAGATATGAAAGGATAAAAAAAACACCTCAGCACGTAGCAAGTTATGGCCTAAATCTTCAGATCTATAATAGTTGATTTATCAATTTACTAATGGCCCTATAATGATGTAAGCTTTGTGCTGCCGTTGCATGTCATATTTCCAAAACTAGACATAGGACAAAACTGGTAGTCTTTGAATCAACACCCCAGGTATACCCAGAAATGGGTCTTAACTTTTAGACAGGAAAATATGTGTTAGCCTGTGTAATACTGCACTTATTTTACAGGTTGTTGTAAGGATTACATCAAGGTCTGGCATGAGAAGAGCTCTGATTAGGTGTTACAAAAATGCCAAGTGGAATTATAACTTGGGTCTCTACTATCTAAAGGTCACTGATGAAACATGGTTATATTAATGGCACTTACATAGCAGAATATCTCCTGAATTATACAGCCCTGAATATCTCTTAGTACAATCACTTTCCCTCCTTTTTTCCCAGGTCCTGTATAACCTGTACAAAAAGAGAGGGCTACCAGGCAAGTATCCAACTGATGTGCCTCACAGCAAGTTTTGGATTACCAAACTAGCCTTATCTTCCTGTGCCTAAGGTGACAATTCTATACACACTTCCCTGGGAATATTGATCATAATGAGACTTACTTCTAAGGCAGCTTGGTGTTGTAAGCTACTTGCCCCACAGCTTGTGCAAACATTCTCCTACTTCTGGCTGTTGATGCTGAGTACTTCCTCATGTTCGAGCATTGACACCTCTTTCCTCACCAGGGCCAGCAACATAGACTCCTATATACATATCATGGCTGATTCATGACTTAAAAAACAGGCCCCATTGAATTTCGAATTGTTTCACAGGGAGAAGAGGGGAGAAGCATCACCTATTCACTATGATCATGCTTCACATAGAATGAAAAGGCCTGGGGGAGAATAACTTGCGTACTGGCACAAAGGAAGCTACAGAGAGGGAGGTGGAGGTAGGAGTAAAGTAGGGAAGAATATTCCCTTGTTTCATTTGCAGGTACTTAAACTTAGTTGCAATACAAAATGTGGACTAAGAGCTCAATCCTATCCACCTTTCCAGGACTGGTGCAGTTGTACCTTGTGTGTGCTGCATTCTGTGGTGGGGGGCACAATCAAGGTACCATCTCAAGGTATGGGAACACTTGTTCCCTTACCATGGGGCTGCATTATGACTACAGCAGAGCTGGAAAGTTGGTGTAAGAAAGCTGGAAAGTTGGATAGGATTGGGCCGTAAGTCATAGTGTCAATGCCTTCAAATAAAATGTGGATTTTAACAGAGGATTGGAGCCAGGAAGAGGGAAGGCTTTATACAGGTGTTCTCAGAGGCAGCTGCAAGCGAAAGGAACAGCAGGGGAGAAAGGGAGAAAGCAAGTGATGATTCATCCCCCCATTTTCATTAACAAAACACCTGAGAAAATGGAGGGGATGGAAATTTAGTGGCCAGCACCATAAAAACCGTAATTAACTTGTAAGGACTTACTGGAGATAACTGACAATACAATTTTAACCCAAGTTAGGCCAGCACAAGTCTCATACCGGCCTAGAGATATTGCAAAAGTGCCGTAATGCAGTTCTGCACCACTTCCTGGGGAGGAGTCAGGTCAGTGCACAAACATGCACTGACTTCCCCACGCCACAGCGGGAACCAGGAGATGGGCTAGTTGTGTTAGCTTAATAAATGGGTTAGGATTGCATCCTGTGATATTTTATACGTGGAGCTAAAGCTCCACCACTGAGTAATGGCCCTTGACGTTGATTTTTCTACTCCCTGGCTCTGATTGGCAGAGTTTCCTGGGTCCCATGCAGGAGCCTATCCCAGGCTGGTTACCTTAAACAACTTATCCTTAACAACAGATACCAAGAACTGAAATTGGGACAACTGAGTGATGCCTCTGACATTTTTTTAATGGCAACAAGATGGTATCCTTAATACAAATCCTGATTTGTTTCTGCCCTGGATGAGAGGTCTGGAATACATATTACAGTCATCACATAGATGTCACTTGTTATCACGAAAGGATTCAAGTTATGAGTTTTGTTACTCTTGTTGCATGTAGCTGCTGGTAAAAGCACCGAGATTGACAATCTAACAGTAAAGAGGGATATGTTAATAGCCAAGGCAAAGATCACACACTATTGAGAAGCAGTTTTTAGAGTTAACTCCATGCCAACCATTACATGTGTTGCAGCTCCAAATCCATCCCAAGCCCAAATCTGACCCTGAATAGACTTCCTGAGGCAACCACAGTGCCATCTTCCAAACAGCAGCAATTGTAAAAGGGAAAGCTGCAGTTACTCACTCCAGTCTCAGGGGAGCGATACTCCGGACGCCAGGGAAGCATACTTGGCTCCCACACCCAGCAGCTGGTTCATGGGAAAGATGTGAGGGACATACAGCACTAGGATAGACACAAGTGATGCAGTGGATACCCAGTCAAGAAGGCAGACTGGGAAGAAGGGCATGCGCGCACATGTGTTACCATTCCCCTTGGATATTGGCCCATTTCCCCACTCTTTCTCCCCTTGATCTTCTTTGTCCTGTGTATTGTTCCACTGACACCCAAACATTCCGTTTTAACTGTTCTCTTCCGCTGCCTGCAATGGGGCTGGCTGGCCTATCCAACAGGCGGTAGGTGGCTAGGAGATGCCCATTCCACCTAGTTGCTTCCATTGTTCTTCCTTCTGTTTCAGTTCCATGGATTGGAAAAGGAAGGAGACAGAGCAGTGTGGAGAGGAAGTTAGTGCTAAGCAACAGCATTGGAAAGCATTGGAGGTGGGGCAGAGGCTAGAACATCATTAGGCCCAGGGGGCAATATGTAGCATCAGCCAGACTTGGACACCCTGTTCTGTAACCAGAGGCTTAAATTACAGAATTACACAGCCTCCCAAACTTAGTCCTACTTTAGATTCCCCTATTTTCCTCTCCTGGAACAGGAATAAAAGCTGCCCACAGAAAACAATGGAGATTCTAGAACTTTAGCATGGCTGCAGCTGAGTAGCCACAAGACATCTCCCCACCCATGAAAGATAGCAGGAAAGATGGGTGTTTCTCCTCTCCAGAAGGTGCGATAAGTTAGCAGGTTCTTATCTCTATATCCCAAAACAGGGCAAAAACTCTTGAGTGGTCATTGACGTTCACACAGGTCCTGAACTATAAGAACCATTTTGAGGTTTTTAAAATTAACAATTTTATCTACTTCTGCATAGCTATGAAGACCCCAGGTTGAAACCCCAACTTTATTTTTAAGAAGCCCCATTCTATGCATTCAGTCACTGGTTTTGCTATTGGCACACATCACAATACAGAATAGATAGAAAAGAAGATTCTATTTTTAAGGAAACAGCAGCCCACCTGTGTGTGCTCCACGTCACGCTCATCCTCATTAATTAATAGCATATAGGGTTTTCGGGGTAGTCCTGGGGCCTTTATTCCCAGCAGGAAGAGGGTGAAGGTGCAGATGTAGCGTAGTAACCACAGGCAGAACTGTACCTGCGGGAATCAATGGCAAGTCAGATGCAATCGTGCAGCAATGTCCCCCTCCACTTCCCACCAGCTACATACTAGATCTAAAACTAATACTGTCAATTGACTAATCCAAGATAGGACAAATAATGGGCAAGTGTTAAAAGTTTGATTTACTAGAAGAGAGATTTACACAAACTGCAAAAAAATAGTACTCTCTGTAGGAAACCTCAGAGAAAAGAAACTCTGAGAAACTTTACAGAGCACTATGCCATATCACAAGGAAGTCTATCTTTGCTGGAAATGAAATGATCTCAGCCTTAGTCCTTCCTTCTGGGAACTTATGATAGCCATTAGTATTTCATTTTCTCTGTAAACCTCTTTGTGAACGTTTAGCTGAAAAGCAGTATATTTGATTTGATTGTTGCTTGCATTGTACATTTGATTGATTATTGCTTGCATTGAAAAATCTTGCTTCCTGCTTCTGCCCAGATGTAGTTTGGATTCTGTGACCCCTGCACTTGCAGAAGATAGCCAGTGCGAGATGTCACCATATGACTTAATCAGGACACAGATGACAGAAGCTCACAAGAGGATCAGGGAAGGAGGTACCTACTCTTGAATGTTTGTGTGTGGCCTTAACTCCAAATGAGTCAAAGGTGGAGATGCAGGCAGGGCTTTGTGAGGAATGGGTACTTAACCTGAGAGAATAGAAACAGTCCTTCGTGGGAGATGCTGTGCTACTTAAGGCAGCATGCAGCCTAGGAAAATGGTTAGGGTCACACAGCAATATTTTCTTAATTCTACACGCAATGAAGAATGCAACTCTATATTTTATTTCTAATTAATCCATTTCTGCCCAGTCCACAGGTGTACACATTTAGCTTCTCTTCAGGGTGACCATATGTCCCTTTTCCAGGACATGTCCTCTTTTTAAGCCATGTGTCCTAGAAAAAAATCTGCATTGTTCTCCTTTTCATTGTGAGCAAACAACATGCAGCCTTCTTGTAATTAGTAAGTTATATGTAATTAATAATATTTAATAGTTTTAAATTCAATAATAAGTAGTTCAGGCTGCAGACCTAATTCCCATTTAGGTGGCATAAGTCTCGGCATAAGTCCTAGGTTGACCTGTGGGTGTCAAAAAGTGCTGTAAGGAATTTCTGTCCTCCTCCTGTGGGGGTTAGGCCAGTGCACAGGCATACACTGACATTCCTACAATATCAGGTAAGATATGCCAGGTGATTTAGGCTGTTCTAAAATGGTTAGAATGGCACCCATTCATCATGAAAGGAATATAAATGAGTGTTTTGGCTTTTATTTTGTTGTGTCCTGCATTTGGGGGTGGGGCCTTTGTCATGTTTCATGGTTATGACATATGTCACCTGCCCATGTTGTGTAAATGCAACGTTGGGCATACATGAGTTAACCTTTATACAGCTTCAACTCACACAACAAGCCAGGGCTTGCTTGCAGGGACACTGAATTGCACAAGGAGCCTCCAGAGTAAGCTTAATTGGCCAGTAAGGAAGAGCAAAGAGGAAAGCTTGCTCTTAAGGCCCCATGCACTACCAGCCAGGATGAGCAAACAAAGGTAACAGCAGTTTTTCCTTTTCCATCCTAAGGTTCAACACAGTGGTGGAAGAACTGTTCCCACTAGTCATCAGCAGCAAGCTCAGTAAGCTGGGAAGGACAGAGAAACCATGTAAAGAGAAGGACACATGGAGGTATCTGGTTCCCTTACTTGTCTAAGAGTGGCCACAACTTGAACTGGTCCTACTAGGGACCTTTACTCTTGCCATTGTCATGAATTATCATCATGATGCTATTGGCTGTGGGTGGCGCAAGTGGCTAAGACAGTGTGCTTGTTAATCAGCAGGCCAGGGTTCGAGACCCGGATCAGCCCCACAAGACAGGGTGAGCTTCTGTCCTTAGCCCAGCTCTGCAACGCCAGCTGGATCCAATTGTATTGGCTCTGCCTTTCCATTGGACTAATTCAGTGGCGTGGAAAGGGGGGATTTGCTGCTTGGGTAACAGCCTATCTTCCATAACCCAAGCTTTCGTGCTTTGCATGCAGTGTATGCAGCGCCGAGCACGATACCATAGTTTTTCAAGACTGACGGAGGCCTGCTGCTATTAAAACGTAGGCTGCCTGTTACACAAAGGTGTTCTAGATTTCAGTCAATACTTGACAGTATTTGACCAAACAACATGGTTAGTTGAGCAGCATATTAATCACCCATTATCCATATATCACAAATGCAAAGATTGAGCCACAGAGCCCAGAAACTATCAGGATTAGATGGATCTGGGATTCCTTAAACTTCAGGGTGACTGGAGGCTGCATGGACTGAACCTAACCAGTGTCCTTTGAGCAGGGTGACCAGATGTCATAAACATAAAAGGAAGACAAGGCTCTTCCAAAATGTAGTACATCATGGAAAATGTAGGATGTGAAAAACAGAATCTGAAACATATGTTGATTTCACATGGCTAATTTAACCACTATATTATTTATTATTAAATTTAAAACTATTACATTTAACTTATTGTAATTAAGTTTCTTAATTACAAGAAGGCTATGTGCTGCCTACTTAATTAATTCCTTCAGTCTATTGGCATGTCTTTGCACATTTTTGCTGAGTCACTTAGTACGTACTTCATGCAGCACGTACTAAGAAACGGCCTCACGCATGAACCTGTCTGTGTAGGGAAAAGGACCAGGGACAGGGAAGGACACTGAAGTTCTTTTCTAGGGCAGGATGTTAAAAAAGAAGAAATGTACTAAAAAAAAAAAGACATCTGCTTACCCAATGTCCATGGTTTGCACTGCACTGATAAGTGAATAGTATTCATTGGCTCTGTAGTAAGAGTCCGTGTTGCATGAGCTAAACTGAGACACAACGCCTAGAAGTCCATCAAGCCCAGCATTCTGTTTCCTAAGAAGGCTAAGCAGATATCTCTGAACAACCTGCAAGCAGCACCTGCAGGCAATTTTCTTATTGTTATTAACTGTACAGAGCATACTAGTGTACAGAGATATAGTTGCTTTTGAACTACGGAAGCTCCTCCCAGCTATCACAGCTAATGGCAAAGAAATTCTCCCTATTGGGAGATCAAAAAAGCAGGGCTGACAGCACTAGCCAATTAATTTATCATGGATTTTAAATGTAGATATAGATCATAGAATCATACAGTTGGAAGGGACCCAGTGGATCATTTAGTCCAACCCCCTGCCTGTAGCAGGAGATTCTTGTCTTGTAGGGACCAAGGTCTTGAACCCTGGCCTGCTGGTTAACAGGCACAGTCGGGGATGCTCTAGGGGGATTTCCTGCTGCAGGCAGGGGGTTGGACTAGATGACCTACTAGGTCCCTTCCAACTCTATTATTCTATGATTCTTAAGATGATCAAATAAAGAGGGGGACAGTAACTAATTTACAAATTTAGGTCCAGCCTTCTGTCATCTTTCTTGCCTGAATTTTGATTTTGGGAAAAGGAATGGTAGTATATGATCCTGGTCAATCCTTAAGGCCATGGGGGGTCATGAGAGGGTAGGACCCACCATCTTGGATTCTGGCACTGGGCTTTCCTAGGACACAATGGGACTTACTTCCGAGTAGACATGGAGGAGATCTGGCATCACAGTGATGTCACATCCTGGTAAGTTTAACAGGTGGTCTTGGACAGATTTTTAAGTTTGAAAGGGGTCCTGGACTGAAATGCCCGAATACCACTGACTTAAAGTATCTCAGCATAGATACCAACTCTAGTCTGCTGCAAGAGAGCCATATTTCTTAACAAGAAATCTTAAGACTTGAGTATGTTCCAATTTCAATTCCAACTCTGTGGGTGTGTGTGTGTGTGTGTGTGTGTGTGTGTGTGTGTGTGTGAGAGAGAGAGAGAGAGAGAGAGAGAGAGAGAGAGAGAGAGAGAGAGCGCACGCACAGACAGGTTCATGTGCAATCCTTTTCTAAGGGCACAATCCAGAGTAACTACGGGGAGTCCTTGCTCTGGTGTAAGAACAATTTGCTGTGGATTGCAGTATGAATTTCCCATAGGTTTTCATTAGATGGTGCAGTAACTACGGGTACATGTAATGTCTCTTACATGCTCCTGTAGTTACTCTGGTAGGGTAAGTCAAAGTTCATACTAAGTGACTCAGCAAAAATGTGCTGACACATGCTGACAGGGTGAAGGAATTAGGTAAACAATGACTAGCACTTAAATAGTAAACAACTCTCCTTTAAAAAATATTTTTATCCAAAGGTTATACACTGTCCTCTCATAATTCTTAAACACAGTAAAAGGAAAACAATTGTCTCCAGAGGAAAAAAATTAAGACATTTGCTGCTGCATATAAGGGAAATAGGTCTTCTACGGAGTAGGTGAAAGATCTCACTCCAGAACAGGAATATGTATACCATATAGGGTTAGATTGGAACACTTTGTACATCAGTGTTGGTATCTTTTTTACAAGCAGAGGATTGTGAATTAAGATGGACAGAAAATTAACACAAACAGCTTTTTCACCATGGCATCACATTAGCAAAGTCTCCATGATTTTATGCCTCCCAATAAAAACGCTAAGCTCTGTGTATTTTTAAAAAGTGCAAGTGGCCAAGAAGTAGCAAATAAAACTCCACTGTGAAATTTCAAATTGTCTTAAGTTTTATGATTTTCACTGGTAGGGAATATCTAAGGGTTGTCAGTTCTGACAGAAGTTATTTCTGGAGACTATTTTTCTCCCACCTGATGTACTGTTGGAAATTCTCGAAGACCTTGTAAAAATTTTCAGGTTTGCTTTTGGTAGTGACCTGGTGATTGATCCTCTAATCCAGAGGTGTCCCAACTCAACTTCAGGCCTCCTGGATCTTTAACAAGTTTTTAAAGGAGGGGATTTCAGCAGGTTCAGCTTCTCATGTCACAGATCACAAGCTATACCTGCTGAAATCCCTCTTTTACACACTTGTTAAAGGTCCAGGAGCCCAAACATAGAAAGTTTGGACACCCCTGCACTAGCCAATCTTGCAAGGTTGGCAATCCTAGAAGGTCTTCACAGGACTTTAGGAAAAGAATAGACACCACCAATTGCACCCGTCCATCCTGAATACAGGTGTGTATAACTCTAGTTTAGGGGACTGGGCATACTATTTCAACACATCATACTACTACTGCACACATATATTGGAGTGCTTCTGATCATCTGACAATCCATACAATAGAAGTATCTTCAAGGGAAAGCCATAGATCAGAATAATATTTCTACACTACGAAACCAGACAGCTTCCCCTACTTCACCTGATCTCCTTGACCTACCTTATGTTTGGTGTTTTCTAAGCCCCACCACCAGAGTGGGCTGTACCAGGAGATGATGGCCAGATTCTCAGCACCAAAGGCCAGAGTCCAGAAGAGAAGAAGGATAACACCATGGCCTCTGATCCTGTCCTGCACCTTCACTCTGGTGTGCTCCAGGTGCAGCAGCCCAATTGAAGCAGCCCAGCTCACAGCAGAGAGGCAGGTATACAATGGCATATATCCATAGAGCTCTTGGGTGCCCAGTGCTTGCCACAGAAAAGCAACAAAGGGCTGCAGCACAAGGATCAGAGAAAGGATGACTTGAATGTTATACAGGCGGGAGCGTGGGATATATTTAGGCTCCATGGTGCGGCTGAATCGGGCATAACAAGTGTACTGCATGGCTCCCAATAGGACACAGATGCTGAACAGCACAGAAGGTACCAGGGTGAAGTAGAAACAGGGATACAAGCCTTGCTGTCCCCATGCTTGTACCAGGGATCCATTCCCTTCACAGTAGCTCTGTAATGTCACCATTGTGTTGGCTGAAGAACTGCAGAAACATCACAAAAGAAATGAAGGATATTAATAGAAGACCATTTAAAAATAGCCTAATTTGCATAAATTATAATTGCCAGACAAAAAATCCAGTTGGGTCATCTAAGGGTTACGGCCCCAACATATGAAATACAAACTCTCAGGCAAGCAACTGCTTCCCCAGGCTTTTGCATCAATGCAGATGCGCACAGGTGAATCACACCGCTGAAATATTCTTATGTAGCCGTGAGCATGGTCACCCATTAAGGTCAGACCTCTTTTTAGATAAAGCAGCCCATTATCCCACCCCAAAGACAGAAAAAAATGCAGAATAAAACCTTAGCCATCTGGGATGGATATCACTTCTTAGCAATCAAACCTCATGCTGGTTTAGATTAACTATTAGCAGAAGGCCTCAGAAATAAGAGGACAGATGATAAGGAGTTCAGTCTTGATATTTTTCAAATAAGATTATGGGTGAAATCCTACACATTCTTTCCAACACAGTGAGACTTACTTCTAGGATGTAAGTTTTTGGTAATATTCAGGCCATAGTGACTTACCATATTTTTTAGGAAGACAGGAAATTTACTTAAAAGATTTACATCCTGCCTTTCCTAATATGAAGGCAAATGCCAAAGGCAGATGATACATTAATACATCCTACATTTGTCCTACATTTTATTGTGTGTCCTATTTTATACTGTGTGTCCTATCTGAGTTTTTCTAAGTCCACAGACAATTTCAGTTACGCATATGCTCATAGCACACTAGTCTGGAAATGAAAAGGCTGACCTTTAGGCAGCTGGCAAATTATTTTCTTCTGTTAAGGAACAGGCCATTTGGTTCTTTAGAGATCTGTTTTGTTTTAAGATCATTGAGCTCAACCGTCTTGGATTGTATTGGAAGAGTTTTTCCATGAGATTGATCTAAAAAAAATCTAAGCATGCTATGCTCTAATAATATTGTATGATCCCACAGAAATGAGTTCCACAAGCCAAGTCATGTACCATGACTCATGTCACTAATCCATGCCCTTTCACATCTCCTTGGTTTCTCCCTTGCTTTAGGAGGAAAGATATCCTGCAGATTCACATCTGCTGCCCAGGATCCTGCTATTCTTCTGTCTAAAAATTCCCTTTCCCTTCATCACTGATCTTTTTTTAGCCTCTTCTCAAACGAAGGTAGATTGCGGATATTTTTTTATGCTTTCCTTCCAGCTTCCCTATTGTTTGGATCTGTTCTTTTTGGGAAGCAACACTAAGTGCACAACCCAGAATAACTACGGGAGCTCTTAAGAGACAAGGGCTGTGGGTGGCGCAAGTGATTAAGTCACTGTGCCGGTTAACTAGCAGGCCAGAGTTTGAGACCTGGGTCGGCCCAACAAGACAGGTGAGCTCCTGTCCTTAGCACAGCTCTGTGATGCCAGCTGGATCCAATTGTATCAGCTCTGCCTTTCCACTGGACTAATTCAGTGGCGTGGAGAGGGGGATTTGCTGCTTGGGTAACAGCCTATCCTCCATAACAATCTCACCCAGGCTTTCATGCTTCGCATGCAGCGTATGCAGCGCCAAGCAAGATACCATAGTCTTTCAAGACTAACGGAGGCTTGCTTTTTTTAAGAGACATTTACATTGACGTAGTTATGGCACCACCTAGTGGAAACCTATGGGAAATTCATGGAGCAATCCAGAGTAAATTTTTCTTATGTTGACGTGAGGGCGTGTACCCTGGGTGTCCATTGAATTAATTTTAAATTCAGTATTTAAGAATTTAAATACTTCTCAGCTTGCAAGTATTTGAAGTTCATTGTATGTGGGCCTGATCCTAGCCAATTTTCCAGTGCTGGTGCAGCTATGTCAGTGAAGCATGCACTGCATCCTGTGGTGGAGTGGCAGAGGTCTCCCCAAGATAAGGGAATATTATGCATTATGGGGCTTTATTTGAGGCTGCATTATGGCTGTTCCAGTGCTAGAAAGCTGGATAGATTGGGCCCTAAGCCAGTGGTTCTCAATCTTCCTAATGCCATGACCCCTTTATAAGTTCCTCATGTTGTGGGGACCCCCAACCATAAAATTATTTTCGTTGCGACTTTATAACTGTAATTTTGCTACTGTTATGAATCGTAATGTAAATATCTGATATGCAGGATGTATTTTCACTGTTACGAATGAAATGTGTGTTCTATGCACACACTGAACACAATGGGATTTATTTCAGAGTAGGCATGCATAGGATTGGGCCCTGAGGCTGCAGTCCTATCCACATTTGCATGGGAGTAAAGGCCCCCCTGTCTATAATGGGATTTATTTCAGAGTAGGCATGCATAGGATTGGGCCCTGAGGCTGTCAGTCAGCCCCAGTGCGTGTGCAGCTACAGGCAAGCCTGCACCAGGGGTCTTTAGGCGACCCCCAGGAAAACTCTAGGCGACCCCCAATGGGGTCCCGACCCCCACTTTGAGAAACACTGCCCTAAGCAGTGGTGGGATTCAAATAAATTAACAGGTTCTATGTCCTAATAACCTAAATTAACCATAGGGTCTATGTCCCATTAGTACCCTCAGAACCAGGCGCTCATTAGCAGAAGGTTCTACAGAACCTGTGAGAAACTCCTAAAGCCCAACACTGGCTAAGGATGCAATCCTCACCAACTTTCCAGCTCTTTTAGTAGGGCCATGAGTTATATCTTGCTGTTGGGAAATATGTAATGGAGGCCTCCTTAAGTAAGGCAATAATTGTTCCCTTACCTCAGAGAAGAGTTGTCCTCAACTGAAAATTTTCAGCTCTCAGTGTGCAATCCTAACCCAGGCAGGCGCCAGTCATCAGTCTTCCTGTTCCTGTTCCTGGTGATGAACAGAGGCAAATGAGTACCTGTGCACTGGCCTAACCAGGAGTTAGGCCTAACCTGGCACACTGGCCTAACTGTGCCAGGAGTGGCACAGAAGTGTCTTGCGGCTCTTTGGTAACATCCCTAGGTCAGCACAGGGCTTAGGCTGGCCTATCTGGAGATTAAGACGGCAGCCTCAGCCTCTTAGGACAAGTTTGGCCACAAGGTTATATACTGTACAGCTGGGTACCATTTCATTGAAACAGAGACAGGTGCCCTTCTCAAGGGCACCCTGGTGAAGGCTGAAGTAGGTTATGAGGCCCACTGTTCCTACTCTGTCCACTTGGACTTATGTTACAAAACAAGCACAACCAAAGCCACCTGCCACATGTGGTGCTTTATTTCATAAACGACTATGATGCACATGTGTTGACAACCTTAACAAGGTATTCCTGCCCTACTTGGTAAAAGGATGGGAACGGTGGGGTAGAAGGAAAAGCTTAAGAAGTGATTCCTCTTCCTCCATCTCAAATTTTGAGTATCAGGCATGACTTCCTGGCGAAGTGGGAGGTAGGCAGGAAGGTTTACAAACTATATAGGGGAGATATGATTCCATCAAAGGGAGACAGTTAGAGACAAGAGGATCCAACATGAGTCCTACATTAGAATCCACTATGAACCCCACACTAGGTTTCACCATCATAAGACCCAAACTAGGATCCAACATGAGCCCTATATTAGGATCCACAGGAGCCCATCACTATGATCCACCAAGAGCCCTACAGTAGGATCCACATGAGCATCATATCGGGATCTGCATGAACCCCACAGTAGGAGCCACATGAGCCCCACAATAGAATCCACAGGAGCCCCATATCAGGATCCACATGAGCCTCACATCAGGATCCACGAGCCCCATATCAAGCTCTCATGAGCCCCATATCAGGATCCACGTGAGCCCCAAATCAGGATCTACATTAGCCCATATCACGACCCACATGAGCCCCACACTGAGATCCACATGAGCCCCATATCAGGATCTACATGAGCCCCACTTCATGACCCACATAAGCCCCAAATCAGGATCCCCATGAGTCCCACACTGGGATCCACCCCATATCAAGCTCCACATGAGCCCCACATGGGGATCCCCAGAGCCCCAAAGGAGCGAGTGTGGTGGGCTGTCCTTGTAGTCACAGGGGGTGTTCAGTGTGGGGCGGTCTGTGGGAGACACACACCCCTGCGTGTCCTGTCAGTGGAAGGAGGCACAAGAGGCAGGGCGGCCCAGGCGCCTCCGCTCCCTCCCTGAGCTCTTCCACGACCAACGTTCGCCTTTCACTTGCCTGCCTGGCGTCCCGTCCCGTCCTTTCCCGTCTCCAGCCCTGGAGAGTTCGGTGCTGGGCCGGCGCTGCGCGTCCCCCCCTCAGGCTCTGCTGCGGGGACGGAGTCGAGGCGGGCCCCGCTGGTGGCTTCTCCCGGGCCCTAGCGCCGCCTGCACACGCCTGGCAGCATCACTTGAGGGTCCCACAGGCCAAACATGGAAGCCCCTCCATTGAGTGGGCCGCAGGATGGATGCGTAGTAATAAGGCTGCGCTCCGAGCCACACTTCCCTGGGAGTAAGCCCCATTGACTCTCATGGGCCTTGCTTCTGAGTAGACCTTCCTAGGACTGGGCTCTGAGGCTGCACTCCTAAGCCACACTTCCCTGGGAGTAAGCCCCATTGACTCTCATGGGCCTTGCTTCTGAGTAGACCTGCCTAGGACTGGGCTCTGAGGCTGCACTCCTAAGCCACACTTCCCTGGGAGTAAGCCCCATTGACTCTCATGGGCCTTGCTTCTGAGTAGACCTTCCTAGGACTGGGCTCTGAGGCTGCACTCCTAAGCCACACTTCCCTGGGAGTAAGCCCCATTGACTCTCATGGGCCTTGCTTCTGAGTAGACCTTCCTAGGACTTGGCTCTGAGGCTGCACTCCTAGCCACACTTTCCTGAGAGTAAGCCCTATTGACTATATAGGATGTACTTCTTCTGAGTTGTTTGGGACTCAGAATAACTTGGATTGATTGTGCTTTAGATTGTGTATTAAAATTAATTTTGACTTGATATACAAGCAGTGTCTTGATAATAAGCAAAAAAAAAAAAAATAGTCCTGGCCTGGACTACAGCAAGGTTTGGTGCTCCACCAGCACCTCTTCATCCTCTCCTGAGAGACCAGCCTATGCATGTCTCTGCTGAAGCAACTACTGCATTACAGTCAATGGAGCTCACTCCTTTGTAAGGGGGGCAAGCAATGAAAAGGAGCCTTGAGACACCTAGGCTACAATCCTTTGCACACTTTCCTGAGAATAAATCCCATAGAACAGAATGGGAGTTACTTCTGAGGAGACATGCTTAGGATTGCACACCTAACCTTGCATGTTTACTCTAAAGTAAGCCCTGTTATAACAAATGGAGCTCACTTCTGTGAAAGGGGGCAGATTGCAGCCTGAGAGAACAAGTGCAGGTTAATTTGTTTTATTTTTTATATTTTGTATTCTCTTTATTATTTTACAGTATTGTAATAATTTTAATATGAAATTTTTGGTGTGTGGAATAAATTGTCTGAGTTTCCATTATTTCTTATGGGAAATTTTCCTTAGAAATACAAGCATTTTGGATTGCAAGCATGCTTCTGGAACACATTATGCTCCTAAACCAAGATATCAATTTACTTTCTTGAGCCCACTTGACTTCACACTCCAAGATTGTGTGGCTTAGGTTCAGTAATCATACCATCATTGTCTTATGAAGGGGCTTGTGTAACTCAAGGCTTTATAAGCTATGCCATGTAGGGCCACCTGAGTTGGACAGGTCACAGTGGAAAGTTCAGACTAAATGTGATCCACTGAAGAAGGCAACAATAACCCATTCAAATATCTTGCCAAGAAAACACTATAAACTCAAAACAAAGCAGTGCTCTAATGGACAAGCCATATTTTCCCACGCACAGCTATTCAGCAGATCCCTTTCTCTATATAGCTGGGCTTTATTGTGCCTTGTCTCCAAAAAAAAGAATCTAATCCTTCTGATTAAGAATGGAGGTGGGTATCAGGTCAAGAGCAGACCTGCAGGTCACAGCCAGTTTGTATACACTTAGCACCTATCACAGATGCCCCTGACTCTTCTTTTCTTTTACCACCAGTGCACCCCAAGAATCCTTTTGTATCACAGTAAACAATACATTGAGTTGCCATTAAATTTCACAGTTGCCACCAAACCTTAACATGCCACTAAACTTTATAGTTCCAGAATTTCTGTGCTGCTGAGTTCTGAAAATAGATATCTTATGTTCCAAATAGATATCATCTTCTCTGTACAATCTGTACAACAGATACACTGTATTCCCTAGCAAACAATATATCCCAAAGATTATGATATTTATATTTGGATTATGATCTTTGTCTAAGTTAAGCAGTGGACAGGAGTACATAGTGGGCATCCATCCATATACTAGACTCCACATTTACTCCAGCAGTGTCACATTTTAATGATGGCCAATGATCCTGGGGTTCAGCTGAATTCATCCAGAAGTTTGTGTGTAGGGATTTATGTTACAAGATATAAATAAAAGACAACCTCACATAACTGGCTGAAGCAATTAGTGAATGGAACATCCCTCTTTATTCAGTAGATAGAGCATTGTACAGGTTGCCAGACAGAGCTTCTGCTTTACAAACCATTTGCAGTGCTCCACAGATACCAAGTCCAGCCTTTCTAGTGCCACAAATAGAACAGGAGGCAGCAGGTGGCTGTGCCATGCATACGGTGATGGAACAAAGACAAGCACAATAACAATGGCTGCTTTTTCTACTTTATCCCTCCTTCCCCAATATTTTGGCAGAAAACACTCCCTTTGTTAGACCAAGGCTGCAAGCAGATCCACTAGGATGAAGCAGGCCTTCTCTGTCAGCAGGGTGTTGTGGAACTGATGGCTGTTGTTTATGGCCAAGATAGATGAAAGTTGCAACTTAGGAACCCTATGTGATCTCCTTCCTAACAGCCTGAGCAGGTGCGGGTCAGGAAGGACATCAATGCTGTGGTTTAAAGATAGGGTGATGTTCAAACCCACTCTTTTTTCCTCCTCTCTAAATATTGATGCAGAACATCAACATTTAAACTCTCAAGAGAACCTGGAACTGCTCATCATGCCCTCTCAGCCCCGACCTCAAACACTTCCCTTTGTAAACCCTTACTACAGGGATGAAAACTACTTGCAAGGGAAAATTCTCATGTCGGGAAGTGTTGGTCTAGCAGCTGAAATTGGTATCTTGTCTGCTAAGGCAAAACCTGAATTTTATAGCGTGCAGGGGAAAATAAAACTCAGGAGTTCTGACTCACAAAACACACAATGCAGCATAAAAGATCTCCACACAGCCTAGACTTTTCTCACCCATAGTAAGGACAAATTATCTCTGAAAGCAAACCTTCTTTCACACGGGCATTAGCAAACTGCAGGGGACTGCAGCAGCCATTGTAAAAAAATATACTATGCCAAGTCTGGTTCCAGAGAGAAAAGGAAAAAGTTAAATTATAAAATTGAACAGGGATGTTGGGACCTGTAGAAGACCTGCATTAATCCACACAATGACTGGCTGAATTATCTCATGCTCTCCAGAGATGAAGTGTTCTTACCGGCTATCCTGAAAGTATTTTTAAAAGAAGGTGTCCTGTTGCTGTTCCAGAACCAGATTTAAAAAAAAAAATCTGCAAAGGGTCAGGAATCAGTGCAAGAATGAAAAGGCCAAAGTGGGGAACCAAAGTGGGGAACCAGGAAAACCAACAGAACTTATGTAGACATTGTAAGTGTCTTCTCAAGCAATGTAGTGTCTTGTGCCTTTCATAAGAATCTGGTCCAATCCTTCCCTAGTTTGTTGATGACACTTTTATAAGAACTGGATACTTGTGGTGAAGACATCCAACAAAAAGGATAGCACCAGCTGGGAAAGAACCCAAGCAGATCATAGTGGGGGGGGTATTAAAATCATATGATGATGGGTAGGCAAACATTGCCTCCCTATCCTCTCACTTCATATAGTACAAGTTTAGCACAAGATCCTCACCCTTGATTCTACCAGGTTGAATAGAGGGCGAACAAGAGGATATCTCAGAAAAGAATCTCCTCTCTAGAGAGTGCTGTTCTTGAGCTTAGTGTTGTTTTATAAGTGGAAAGGTAAATTTCAGATGCTTAAGATACTGGTTCAAGCAAAGCCTGTTACAAAAGTGAAGCATAACCCTTCTAAGCTTGTGCTTTGGTACTACCCATTCCTCAAATGAAACAAAGATGGCCCCGAGTAGTCATCCTGTAGTGGGTCAGGGTGGCAGCAGCACTGTAGGGATGCTCCTTTTGGCTTGGATGCAAAGTTCATCAGTGAATGGTAAAGCAGAGGGGAGAACACACACCCTTTTGTCTGAAAAGTGACATCTGAGTCAGGCTTGGCCATCTGAGGAAATCTGTGTCCCATTCCTGTTACAAAAATAATCTCTCTCAGCCCTTTTTTTCCTGAGTCCAAATCTAGCTCCTGATTGTATCTTTTATTGTGTTTCAGTCTGGACAGTGGTACAGTGATCCCTGCTGTTAATCTGGGTCCATGCAGCAGGTCCTTCTCCCACTATAAGACATTTCAGGCAGGACAAGTACCTGCCAATCTCCTTGCTACCTTATGTGCTCCATAGCATTCTGCGCAGGTCTTGGATGATTCTCCAACATGGACGACATGTATGCAGACACGGACATATATACGTACTCACACACACACATCCAGCCTATGCACAGCTAGAGGTGCCACTGGCATGATACATGTCTGGACAGAGTTCTGCCCACCACAAAGGCACTGCTGACCTCACACCTTCTGCTTTCTGGTACTGATGCCCAAGATATGGAGCCAACCCATGCCTTGTAGGGCAGACTGTCCCACCAGCCATGGCAGGCTGAGAATCCAGAAACACCCCTAGAATCTTCAGCCTTCACAGCTATACCTGTTGGGAAGACAGAGGCAGTTATTTTGATGGGAAAATAATGGATTTTATCAGAAGCAAAGCCACTTCAAACAAAATTCAACCTCCTGCAAATCTTAACTTTTCCTTCAAGCATGTTTTTAAGGATGTGTAGGATCTATATATGGTGTTTGCTAAAGCTCAGACATGATATGAAGCAATGATGGATAGGGCTCTTGTGCCTTTTGGGCAATACAGCGTAACATATAGGAGTAAGAAAAGCTACACCTATTGCATTTCTTTCTTCTAAGGTACAAATGTCCCCTTCTTTGAATACGATGACACTACTAAAGCTCTAGAGAATACGTGGCACTTGGCACAGTTCTTTGTCTTTATCTATGACTCCCAGTTTCTAATTCTCTTCCAATGTTTCTCATCCTATTGGGTAAGATTTGAAAACACACTCTAGCTAATTATGACTTTACTAGGCTTGATGAATCTGTGAACAGGCACCTGAACGTCAGACAAGATAACCTCAAACTAAATTAACTCATATCATAATCCCTAGTAGGAGAGAGTTCCTGTTAATAACAGGGCAGCAATGCATTATCATGCAACAATGGTTCAGAAGATTCCTCCTGTTTTTTGGCCCACCCACATATCCCAGGCAGTGCCAACATATGAACCAGGCAGGACCTTGTGTATCTGAGGAGGCAATTCATCTTCTGAGCTTTCCTCAGGGACGGGTTCTGGGTGTCGAGCAGGCTGGCCATCCTCAGCCCAGCCCCCAAGTGGTAGTCGAGCAAAGTGGGATGGAGCTCTGTGCACTGTACCAGGGTCTGTGTGAGAAGAGGCAGGAAAAAACATGACTGCAGGGAGCAGTCATGGTTAAATGAGCTCTGCTCCCTGCAGATCTGGTTCAAGTTTCAAGGCTGTTCTGCCATGGCTACCGTCTCCCCAACAAAGAAACATGAGCAGCCATCCTGAAGGACATCAAAAAATTCTTATAGCTCCATCTACTCATCAAAACACTTCCATTTAGCAACTCCCCACTATTGGTTATACCCCTTCTTTAAAGAAACAATTAGAGCATTATATTTATAACATCTTATAAAATGGGGCCCAAACAATAAAAGTATTTCAGCAACAGCACCCGCAAGAACAAGACAAAACAGGTGCTGGACTTTTTCAAGCTTATAGTACTATTATTGTACCACTGGTAAATCTCATCACAAACGTTCATACTGCACTATACTGACTTATTCCCACCACTGCTGAGCAACAAATTAAGACCTCTGAATGACAGTTTGGCAAAAAGTCTCGCAGAAATCTCCAGAATACAAACAGTGCAAGATGGGACTTGCCTTTTATATATTGTCTGTAACATTAGGCCAAGTAACCTACTGTACACCACTGCTGCAAGTATAAGTGTGAGGTGTAGCAGAAAGACTGGATTTTTCCTGGCTGAGGAACATGGAAGCATGAAAATGGGCACCAGAACTACCTATAGTGAGGGTGCTTGAGTTACTCCAGTTATCACAAATATTTCTCCATGAGTTTAAAGCATTTATAATGCATACCTGAGACACCACCATATCGGCGTTGAAACCCTACTTGAAGAGTGGCAGACTCATCCCCAGCCTGGCGAGTTGAGGCAAAAGGATAGCTGGCTGAACGAGGAATGCTAGCAGAAGTGCCCCGCTGAGCTTCTGGCTCTTCCTGAGCACTCTCGCCACTCTCATCACTCTCCCGACGGTGCCACAAGTGTCTCTCAAGGTCCAACTGGGCATGCTGTTTGTGCAACTGTGTGAATGCCAGGGATGAGTTAACAGACAATATAAGGCCATGCTGAATCTCCCATCCACTGATGCTTCTACTCTGTTTCAAGTAACCCAAGGTTAGAGCTTGGTATAAACTAAATTGCACACACATTCACTCCACTTGATGGAGTCAATCCCCACCTGCACCTATGCAAAGCTTACTCATATCCTGCTAACTAAATCTTGAACTCTGCTGTACTACAGGGGTATACCTATGCTCTTAACACTTCTATGATCAAGTGCAGCTCTCTCACCTCATTGTGCTGGGTCCTGTTAAAGACTATGAGCACAATCCTAACCATGTCTACTCAGATGGAAGCCCCATTGTGTCTAATGGGTTTTACTCCCAGTAAAGTGTCTTTAGGATTGCAGCCTATATCCCACTGAAAAAATCAGCATGCTCCTATTCAGTGAGCCATTATAGATGGTGTATATATTGTTAAGAGTATTTATACACTGCTTTTCAATCAAATGTTGAGAGAGGTTTACAGAGAAAATCAACTAAATAGCCCACTGTCAAAAGAGCTCGCTATCTAAAAAGATGCAGAACACCTGGAAACAGCTACAAGAAAGGACACAATGCTGGATTCAAAAGAGACACTTTCCCCCTGCTAAATATAAAAGGAGCATCGCAAAAGTGCCACTGCCCAGTTATAGCAGGGATATAGTCTTCCATGTTGGGTTCACTCATATCCAAGTATTTTGGTATGTAAGTCTGCATAGCCCAAGGTCAGGATCTACATGGTTCTCTGTGCCCAACTCACCTCATGCATGTAAAGCGCATGCAAACTCATCTCAGTAGAAGCATACTCTGAAAGGATCATACTTTGGAGCTGACCCTCCCAGGCACTGCTGCCAGAGCTAGCAGTTCTGGCATCAGCCCTGCAAACAGAATGGAAAGATTAGTCAGGATATGGTGTCGGGAAGAGTGTTTCAGTGTTCAGAAAGGCCCTCCACCCTTGAAATCCTGGACATTACATATCTAACATTAGCCACTAAATTCTGCAGGAGATCACTAGCAACGTCTCTAAATGATGCTTAGGATAAAACTGTAAAATGTATGTAATATACATCAGCCTTTAAATGAGTCTTACAGACATGAAGTCTTGCATGAGCCTCATCCAACCCCAGGAATAGGACACCATATGCACCCACTAATCAAAAACAGGCAAGAGGGAAGAAATATGGGTCTCAACAGCCCTCACTTTTGCCTATAAAGAGGATTTGAAAGACTATTTATTCCAAGCTATCTTGAGTGTGATAACAAGACCCGACTTCTTACCCTGAGCCTGTCATTGTCCCAGGGCCCCGGAGTTGGGGACCATCCGTGTGAGAACTCCCATGTATTGTCAGAGCAGACTGAAGAGGTGAGAAAGATCGCAGAGTGGATGCCACCTCAGACACAGCAGACAGGTGACGCGAAGCCTGTGCATCCCGGACTGCTTGATAGCCCAGTACAGAGGAGCCTGCGATCACATTGGCAATCAGACTGTGTGGCTACAGAGAGAGAACAGAGCACGAAGCACAAGTCAGGCAGGCAACATAGAAACCCTCCCCAGCAATCTGCAAAAATCTGATCCCTTTCTCATTCTGATAGGTAGTCCACCCGTCTCAGCCTCCAACAGTGCCAATACTCTCCAAATGGTAATTCCTGCAAGAGGAGAAAGAGGGTCGGATAGTGGGCTCTTTATTGAAGAAATTTCTGAGGTAAATCAAATACCTGAAGCAGAATGCCACGGAATGCTAACCTCCAAACCTTATAAGGTTTCCATGGCAAAGGATGCACAGACACTGCAGAAATGCATTAACAAGTCTTTAGCTATATATAGCAGTTGTATAAAATAGACTTCAATTAAATATCTAACATATAGTATAGTCCCTCAGCAGACTCACTATTATCTCCTCGCAGACTGACAGTGCAATCCTAAACCATGGCCAGCATGAATCCTGGCATGCTGGCCTGGGAGTGTCACAAAAGTGCTGAACGGCTTTTCTGTGCTACTCCTGATGCGAGGTGAGGCCAATGCACAGACATACTCCAGCCTCTCCACAGCACCACAGGAACAAGTTGATGGGTGAGTTATGCTGGCCTAAATTGGTTAGGATTGCACCAACCCAGACTGACCATAAACCCAGAATGAAGTCTCTCTCAGCACCTATCAAAATGCTATCAAATGCTATCTTATATAAGAAACTGTTGATATC
Organism: Cryptoblepharus egeriae; assembly: GCA_030015325.1. Taxonomy (NCBI): domain Eukaryota; kingdom Metazoa; phylum Chordata; class Lepidosauria; order Squamata; family Scincidae; genus Cryptoblepharus; species Cryptoblepharus egeriae. The sequence goes on along the minus strand of JAREYC010000001.1, from coordinate 58,927,564 downwards.
TATATGAGGGGTGAGATCAGAGCAGATATCACCTCAGACTCTATCTCTCCCATTTAGGGCTGCAAATTTACCACGTTTGTTTCATACCGTGACACTCTTTGCAAAGACCAAATAAATAGGATTCTTAATAACTATGAGGAGCATCGTGGAGCCTGAAATAAAGATAAATGGCAGAAGGAATAACATAGGTGGTTTGGGGAGAAGTGCCCGATTCAGGGGAGCATGCTTATAAGGATGAAAGAACAGTGATCTTGTTAGGTCACAATGGAATAGTTGCCATGCTGCACCCTATTTTGGCACCCAAGTGGCCCCCACCAATATTTTCCCTTCTCAAGACCATAAGACATATATTTCACAACCAGCTCATCTTTTTGCTTCTCTCCCCCATGGGAACCCAAAATAATGCCCTTTTTGCCACCTGTGCTCAACCTTTGTCAAAGTACCTCTGATTCCGACTGTAGGGACTGGATGGAGGTGAAGAGTGCATTGTCAGGGAGGACAGCCTGCTGGGCCAGAGCCAGGCTGCTGTCACGGTGCACACGTTCCTTCAGCAAGCCAATGAAGGCTGTGCTCTCGCGAGGGGGTTGCCAATGTGGGTTGGTTATGGCAAAATGCATGAGGGACAGCTCTGTCTTGCCATCCTCAGCCTGCTGATAAATGGAAGCCTCTGTCTTTCCAGCAGACATCCACTGCAAAAAAAATTAAAAAAATGAAAATTCATGAACAAATGAAGCCACTAAACACTTTAATACTGCAATACTATATTTACACTTGCCTGGGAATAAGAGTTGCTGAATTCAATGGGGCTTGAAACACGCAGAGAATCCTGGTGTAAATCAGTAATGTGTACAGTTACTAGAAACAGTTCTCCTACGGTTCAAACCTGGGTCTTTCCTAGCTCTACCTGGAGGTGCCAGAGACTAAAACTGGACCTATTGTATGCAAAGCAAATGCTCTGCCACTAAAGTTATGGGCTCTCCTTAACGGCAAGACTAAGGTGTGCATTGGTCTACCTCAGGGTGACCAGATGACTGGAAAAACCCGGATTTGTCCGGATTTTTAGCCTCCTGTCCAGGTGTCCTACATTTTGGCATCATTGTCCTACATTTTGGCTTCATTTTGAAACTTTGTGATAGTGCACAGTACCCCATCATGCCATATGTCGTTGGATTCGTATTGAAGAGCAGAATCTAGTGCAAAAATCAGTTTTGAGATATCTCCTTCCTATCAAATGTTATAGTAAAAAAAACCCCAAAAAAAACAAAAACAAAAAAAAATACTTTTTTGGCTATTTTTTTCAGCAGGTAGGAATTTTGGCCTGGGATTAGGAATTTTGGCCTTGGGGTTCAGGAATTCTGGGTTTGCCATTTGGTTACCCTGGTCTACCTCCTTGCATCTTCTGGAAATATCCAGTTGTTTATACCTTGGTGACATCTCCTGCAAAATCCTTAAAAATAAAGTGCTACAAATGCACCAAGATCCATACATATCCTCCAGGGTACTGCAATCAGCACAGGCCTTTGATTTCCCACAGCCTATCCTCTGTTCTAGTAAGAAGTCGGGACTTCTTTGTCTTAGTAAAAGTCCATCGAATAGTGAACGTTTACATGCACTTTTTAAATTTTAAAACAGCACTCCTCATTAAAGCTGGAGTCCTATGCACATCTTACTAGACATAAACCTCAATGAACACAATGGGATTTACTTCAGAGTAAATATGCATAAAACTGCACATTAAAGTCATCCATTCTCCCAGCATCAAGAAATTACTTTTTGAAAGGGCTGAAATTTCCAGTCATATACTTTCAGTAAGAATTCCTGAGTGTGCTACATTCATGTATAAAAAATGGTAATCTCATTTTTGAAACACAGTTGTTTAAGGCTGGAGAGGGGGAAAATATTTTTCCCTCTGAAAACCAAGCTTAATGAAGGCTATTATAAACATACATCACCTTACATTAGGCATTACTGGTCCTTTCGGGTCTGTGCTCCTGAAATAGTGAAGGAGCTGCCTTGCATATTTTCTCTGAATTTTTGCAAAAGAGAACAGTACACCTACCCAAGAAGTTAAACAACTATTTGTAAGTTTCTCACTACTACCCCAAGCATCATAATAATTTCACTGGGACTTACAGCAGGGTGTCCATGTTGGCGCACATCCATCTGAGCAAAAGAGCATGTATCTCCTACACCCACCACCTCCACAGTAAAGTTGCGGAAAAAATCAATGATCTCCAGCGCTTTAGGCCTCAGGCAGAAAATGAGGATTAAAGGTGTCACAATGGGGCTTAGCAGCTCTTCAAGAATAAATACCTAAAATTGGTTAAAGACAAAGAACAGAATGGCACTAAGCACAAACACTTGTCCCTGTTGGATACTGCCTCTTCCACAAGTCTTCAGGAGAGGACTATAGCCACTGAAAGTTTAACTAGGAACATCATCTAGTTAAACTAGTTAAACAAAGTTTAACTAGGAGCATCATCACAGACCTCTTCCACTCTTTATCCCACATGCCTTACGGTGGGAGAAACTCCTTCAGTTTTCGAGGGGACACTGGAGGACAAGATGTACTATGATATAGAGTGCAAACCATGGCACAGACATGAGCTGGCCTCCCTACACCATTGTGGTAACAGGGAGATGGGCGAGTTGTGGTGGCCTAAATTGGTTAGGATTGTGTCTTCAGTCAAGTTCTTCAAGAGGCAACACCAATATAACTCCCTCCCCACCCAACCTTGCCTACCGCCTTATACTGGAACAGCTGGGCAAACTCATCACGGGTCTCATAACGGTGGGCATTGCCCTGCCAGTGGTCGGGCATGTAGTGGATATGTGCCAGAATCACCCGAAGTAGCTGCTCTGGACAAAATACCAGATGCTGGTCTGGGATGAAGGATCTGCAGAACAGATGAGACACACAGGGTTCCCTTCTTATAAATACCGTAACTGAAATTTTTGTTGGTTTGATTCATTTGAACTGAAGTTTGGAAAGATAAACTGTTTTCTTTTGCTTTACCCTCCAATAGGCACCCCTTTGCAGGGCAGTTAGTCACTATCTGAATTTTAATAGCATCTGGGCTTGAGGCAATTAGCCATTGGATCTGTTTTCATTGGAAGCTCAGTGGGACACGCTAGAAATCAGGACACAATCCACAATCCTAGCCCAGTTTGACAAAATCAGTTTTATTATATTCTGGCATTGACACTAAAGAAGGAAAGAACACCACAACCAACTGGAACTCTTGACAGCCTCGCTAGAGGGAGACATTAACTGTTCATACTGTTTAATGCATTTTTTATTTGGTAGAACGCTCTGATCTCAATTCATCAATTCTGTTGTTGGGCACTTCAGCGGCAACCATCACAACCCTGGTGATGTCCTCCAAACATAAAGAAGACTGACTTTCTAGACCAAGCAGAGTTCCACCTGCAGCCAATTTCACTTACCTGCAGACAGTGACAGCCACTCCCAGAATGGTGACAGTAGTAAGAACATGTTCCACAGCAAGCACATCTTCATCATAAATGGTGAGAGCAATGAGGACAGCAAGGATGGAACCTGCAAAGAAGGCCACATTCTTTGCCACAACAGTGAGCAGAGGCGAAATAAAGCAGTTCATGTATTTGGAAGCCGGTTTGTAGCCCTTGCTGAGCCGCGAGTGCAACTCATGGTCCAACTCATTGAAGTGCCGCAGGTAGCAACGGCCGTAGAGGGACCAGCAGCGGGCACCCAGGCTTCCTGGCTCTCGCTTGAGAATCTCGGTGTGGCTGAAGAAAGCATAGAGGATCTGCCAAATGAGGATAAGTGGGCACAGTAGGAAGTTAGCAATGCCAATCCACAGGATACGGGTGCCCAGTTTATCAGCCAGCTCCAAGCGGTTACTGCCCCGCTTGTATTCAGCCTTGAGACTCCATTCATTCTCAAAGAGTGAGCCAGGGCCCCAAAAGAAGATGAGCTCAAAGTTGTACTTGAGGCCTCGGGTATAGAAGACTGTATTGTTCAGCAGAGGAAGATGAAAGCGTACAGGTAACAGTGATTTGTTCACCATGGCCACCATGTAGTTCTTGAATCGCAGAATGCGGTGGTAGATATCCAGCTCAGTCAGCTCTTTCTTATGGATACAGATTTGGTGCTCTTTCTGGATTTGTACAATCCGTGCCTGGACCTCCTGCCACGTGTAATAGGGCAAGTTGGACTGTGAGCAGAGAGAGAGAGAGAGAGAGAGAGAGAGAGAGAGAGAGAGAGAGAGAGAGTTCACACCATTTAAGGGGAAATTTCCCTTTCTCTAAACATGAAGTTCTACATAGATGTCAACATTCTGTTTTACTGGCACTGAACACAGGTGCTTCTGTTGTACTCCTGAAACTTACCATGGGGATCTTAAGAGCATTGATGTAAAAAGAGTGTATTTCCCAATAACAGCAAATATTGTAGATAAACTTAATCAGACGATGAATCCAGAAGACTCCCGCAATCACCAAGATGGTGAGGAGAAAGCCATTGGTTTGGATTCTATGAAAAAACAGACAGAAAGGAATATCTACTATTTTAAGATCAAAGACCTTAAAACAGACAGAAAGGAATAGCTAATATTTTAAGATCAAAGACCTACTGCTATAAGGTAGATGTACTACAGAGACAAAACATTAAACTGTACTAAAATGACATGGAACACCGAAAGAATTTGGACTGGCAAGACTGAGAAAGGGTGGTTGAGGAGATGTTATTGAGTATACACAAAAGCTTTCTATTGCAAAGGCTTCTTGAAGTATCTTTGTTTCATCAGGTGGACAATCCATCCATTTAACACTGAGGTGCTAAGTATAAAGTAATAATACTGTATTGGTTACCCAAGATTTGCTATATATAGCAGCAAATATCTGAAAGCTATATTCACCTTGTGAGAATGCCATTTCCCAGCATGTATTTCTTGTGAGGGTTGATGGGGCATAACACAATGCAGAGACTCTTCTATGTCTGGAAGCTCATTGAATTTGAAATCAAACATGAAGCCCAGTCCTATGTAACTCCCTGTGAAGCGATGCAACCCATTGACATGGTTGCATGTTGCAGCCTAAATGGAAGTTTCAGGCTTCAAAGCCTTCCTCAATTTAAGGGAACATTTGTTCCCTAGCACTAGGATAAACTGTCACTGCTCCACTGCCTCTACAATGACCTGTACCTGCTAAAGAGCTGGTGCAACTCCAAGTGGACTAGGGAAAGTGGATTAAGACTGAGAAGGGGGATAAGATATTGCTGGTATTGCTGCTATCAATACAACCCCTTCTTGGCCTTGCTCTGGTCTCTCTTCCCTGCTCTGTGTCCCCTTTCCTATCCCTTTAGCTTCTCTCCTGATCCCTGAGAAGGCAGATTGACACCATCCCTGCCTGCTGGTGCCAGCTGGCTCACTGCTTGTGACAGCAGCCAAACCATGTTTTATGGTATACTGCACTTTTCATAAAGGACGCTGCTAGTTCCAGCACCAAAAAGATTGAGATATAACTGGATGTAGTCAGAGATAGCTATTCACCTGGCACTGCACTCATTGGGAGGCAGAAAGGCATCTGGCAGAGTCACTTTGACTGGGTCACTGGAATGCTGGCTGTGATTCACCAGCTTGTTGGCAAAGAGAATGTCATAGTCAACACAGCTGACGAGGAAGGTGGTGAAGGCCACAACAAAGATGAATTGCCTGTGAGAGAAGAGGTCAAAGATCAGATAAGGAATGGGAGATGAATTAGTCTTCCCCTTCCAATTATATACGCCATTTAGGAAAATGTGTTCTCTTCAGATCTGAGATTGCTTGTATTAGGTTGGAGATAAACTCAGGAGAGATGGGATTCATACTCACATTAACTCAAAGATCTCACTGATGAACATGCAGGTGAAGCCATTCTTCTGGTGCAGGTTGTAGACGTAAGGGGCCACAGTCAAGGAAAACCGCTTGGTTACAGAACCCTTCCCTGACCCTATCAGCTACTATCCAACATGCAGGAAGCATCTTCTCTCCCTAGTCAACCTACCATGTTACAGCAGTGAGTGGCATCCAATGTGGTGGTGAGGAAGAAAAAATATTTTTCCACCTTTAAAAAGTGAAGTGGATCTCAGACTGTTCTGTGTATTTCACATTATATGTACAACTTGCATAATGACCAGCATAAGGTCCCATAGAAGCCCTTGCAGCACTTCTTCGACACCCTCAGGCCTGCATGGGACTTGTGCTGGCCTAACCAGGGGTTAGGTTTGCACTGTGAGTTCAACTAGTGTAAGGCACAAGAACAATAACTAAAAAAGAATAAAAATAAAAGCTAAAAACAATGAAAACGTTTATGAAATGTCATTGCAAGAGTCCCCAACATGGTTTTTAGCAAAAGGAAGAAGCAATTACAAGCAATTGCTTATATCAAAATAATTCCTTTATGGGTCTGGCTCACTGATCCTAACTGACTTACTCTGGCATCAGATTCTGTTAGACATTTCCAAACCCAGGGAGTTGGGTGGGCCTGGCCACACACAGAAGTACTCTAAGGGAGACAGATCAAAACATGCATAACCATCCTCGGGCTTATCCTTGCTCAAGGGAGATCAAGGCTAAATCCAGTTAGGAGTTTCATAACTACATGGCCGTTCATACTCGCCCTCTAACCACATTGGATGGACTATCTCATGCCAATTGCAGCAGGTGAAATTTGAATAGAATATATTATTCTTAAGATGCCAGTTGAAAGAGACAAACAATAGATCTTTCAGCAATGGCAACAAAATGTCACAGGGAGACAGATCGGGGCGGGGGGAAGGGAGAGAGGGTCAATCTATATTTTATTTATATATATAAAAGAGAAAATTCACTGACTGACTCACTGACTGATTCACTGACCGACTCATTCACTCATCAAAGGACAGCCCAAACTGCCGGGCCTAGAAGTGTGAAATTTGGGGTGGGTGTTCCTTCTGTTACCAAGGGGTGCACTAAGAACTGGTTTTTGGAAATTCCAATCAGAAGGGTGTGAAAAGGGGTGCAACGTGTTTTCCTCCCTATACTTTGCAATGAAGAATCGGTGACTAAGGGATGCTCTGCCCCAACCTAGAAGCATGAAATTTGAGGAGGGTGTTCCTTCTGTCACATGAACACCCACCAAGAACTGATGTGGAGAAATTTAACCCTTAAAGGGCTGGAAAGGGATGCAACATGTTTTTGTCCTATACTTAAGATGGAAGACGGACCAACCTCTAGCCAATTTGGTGCTGGGTGCCTGGTGCACTGGGGAGATGTTGTTAGGAGGAAGAGGTTGCACTGGGGAGGATGCTGTGCATGGGGATGCACATGGGAAGATGCTCATGGGGGTTGGTATGCATGGGGAGATGTTGCGATTGGGGGACTGATGCGCAGTGGGGGGGATGGCATACAGGGGAATTTTACTCCCACAACGCGGGTACGCTTTTTGCTAGTATTATATATTAAGATCCAATTTATGTATTATTTGTTTTAAAAAATCTTTCCTTTTCATACGGCTGAAATTATGTTTTACTGAATACCTCCTTCTTTTACAAGGTCCTTCAAAACTTGGGTCTCTAGAACATGGTGAGAATCATTTAGAAGTCATCGTTAAGGATTTCCTCATCTCCTATAATTAACCCCCCCCCCCCCCCCAAATCTTCAGGTAATATGTCCACCCCTACCTTAATCAGATAAGGATATACGAGAGAAAAAGAGATCTAAATTTTCAATGTGGTGCCAGGGAGCTATAGAAAAAGATACAACAACAAAATTATTTTTGAAATTCATCACAGCAACTTTCATAGGATATGGAGAAATTAGACAGATACTGCAAGAGAGAAACTCGAGGCTTTACTTTTCCAGGGACTTGAGGCTTTACTTTTAGAGTACAGTGGTACCTCACTTAACAAGTGATCCACGTAACAAGTAAAAAGTTCTCTAGGATTCTGCTTCACGTAACAAGTGTTGCTTCACTTAACACACTCCTTGGCAGTTGGGGCAGACATGCTGGCCGGCAGCCCCTTTAAAAAGTGTCAGGAGTGCCTAGCGCGCCTGCCCATAGCAAAAGCAACACTTCCATGCTGTTTCTCCTGTGGCTGGGCGTCTGCAGGGCAGAGGGAGATAACAGCAGTGGAGAAGAGGGAAGCAGTTCAGGGCTAGCCAGAAGGGAGCAGGGGAGAGAGAGGCTCAGGATGAAGAGAAGGAGAAAGTGGGGAGACACTTTGAAAGCGTCTTTGACTGCAGCCTCTTAACCATGATCTACCCCGAAGTAAGGCCCTCTGTGTTCAATGGGGCTTACTCCCAGGAAAGTGTCTTTAGGATTGCAGCCTGTGACTTCATAGGATCATGCACATTGAATGCATGTTTTGAATTCAATTCCAGTGTTTTGTCACCATTTTTACATACAGTTAATATTTTCATATGAATATTTTTGGGTTCTGGAACCAATTGTCTGAGTTTCCATTATTTCCTATGGGAAAATCCGCTTCTCATAAAGAGCATTTCACATAACAAGCATGCTTCTGGAACGAATTAAACTTATGTGAGACACCACTGTATGTGAACCCTGAGGGAATTAAAAGGAGTATTTTTTCCTGCCTTTGAACCAGATGTGAATCAACTGACCCAAAACATTCTTTTGTTTTATTCAAACCCAGTATCATCTCAGGCTGAAATCCTAACCTTATTTACCAGGATGCAGAGTCACTAAATTTCAAGGGATTTACTTCTCAGCAAACATACGTAGTTAGGATCATACTGCAATTGCAGTTTCTCCAGAAACAAGACAGGCCAAAAACTCATATTTCAATTAGCCTTTAATAAGGTACTAGCACCTTCAACACACCTTTGTAGGGTGGATGGCATTGGCAGTTCAGCTGTACTCACATTTGCTGCCCTCAGGTACATGCACTAATAGGTCTTCTTCTCCAGGGGGGGAGTCATTGTAAGAAGCTTCCAGCCGCTGATATTCAGTATCAAAGTGAGCCATGGTGTCATTAAACTGGGTCTCATCCAGTGTCACAGGGGCTCTAAGAGAAAAGATAATGTAAAAGACAGCAACTCAGAATGACAAGAATCAGCACAAATCGGAAAAATTACAATACTTCCTTCTTAGCCTTATGAATAACAGAAATTGTGTGTGTAGGACAAAGTGTAGGCTAGGACAGAAACAGGGAGAGGAAAGTACTTAAGTATTTTGAGGACAAAGAAACAATAAAATTGATAGGAAATCACAATGAGAGAGCGATAAAGGAAGCTCCTTCCTAATCATGAAAAGTTCTGCCCAACCTACCTCTGGATTTTGAGCCTTTACTTCCATGTGTATATACTACTACCTACAACAGTTATGTACAATATTTCAACATATTCATTTACATGAACAGCAAGAAATGGATTTGACTTATATACAATATATTATATACAATATATATACAGTACGTTCAAAGAAAAGTACACTATTCAAGTCAAGGAAATCCATTTCTGTTCTGAATGTTATTTCATAAATTCATTTATTTCATTTTTACTAGAGTAACTTTGTTACAAAGTAACTATGAGAAAAAAAGTCTAAAAATTCAGGCAATGCAGCAAATACGCATAAATCTTCAAAAGCATTGACAAAGACAGCATTAAAGCATTTATTGTAACAGCAAAACAAACTGAGAAATGAAAATAAGAACAGAAGAAAAAGCAAAGTGAAAGCTCATCATTTCAGGATACTAATTCTGCAACAAACGGGAAATCCAGTGTCATGAGGTTAAACCCACATATGAAATGCAGTCGAACAGGCAGAATTGTTGTGTACAAGAAAAACAAGACCAACCCTGCAACTGGTATTGTTTGAAAGGTACACGCTTGGAATAATGGTGATGTATTAAATACAAGGCTAGTCAGCTTCTGGGTTGGCAGTTAGAAAATTATCACTTGACAACTTTTATCCACCCTCTGCCCATCCCTATGTTAAAAGATCTCTATGGTAGTGGTCTTAAAAGTAGGGGTCACAAAGGCTGAGGGACCACCATCTTGGTCCTGGATACCCCCCAAAATCAACTTCCCAATGGTATGCACTACCTCATCATGTCATATGTCATTGGCTTCATCTTGTACTGGGGTGAAAAGAACATGGGGACATGGGGAACATAGTGACCATATGTCCTGTTTTTCCAGGACAGGTCCTCTTTTTAGCCTTGTGTACTGGATTTTGGGGGGGGGGGTAGAAAGTTTGACAAGGGGGTCCAGAGCAGATTCCAAAGATTGAAAAGAGGTCCTGGGCTGACCACTGCTCTAGGGCATGCCAAATGAAGCCCCTTCATTCACAGCATCTTGCCAAGATTGCAAATAAAAACAACCACACCCATACTTTACACATTTCTCATTCTTTATGCAGGCTAAACCACAAAATCTGACTCACAGGAAGCAGTGCCCATAGCTAGAGCATGGATGTGGCTTGCTTACAAGTCTGTTTTTCAGAGGCAGGATGGTGTAGTGGTTAGAGAATTGGACTGAGATCTAGAAGATCCAAGTTCAAATGTCTCCTTGGGCATAAAGCTTCCTGAGTAACCAGTCATTAATTTTCTACCTTACAGGGTTGTTGTGAGGACAACAAAAGGGAAGGAACTAAAACTATGTAAGCTGCCTTGGCCTTTTGCTTTGCTTGGGAAAAAACAAGATATAAATCCCTTCAAAAAACAAATACTATTATTTTGACAAGATATTCTTCAGTCTCAGTTTTAATAGCATTATAAAATAACTACCCCCACTACCTACACTTTGCTGGGAAATATAATTTGGGGAATATAGCACTGTCCTGTTGAAATATTAAGAAACTTAGGCTGGATTAACAGACTACGTACTGCAAGGAGAATCCTTTAATAGAAAGCGAGAGACAGAGATAGCTTCTGATAAAGTAACAAGATTTATTTTATAAGGCAAACATACAATTTAATTACTACATGGAAACAAGTATCTTGGTTTTGCCAATAATATGGAGTAAGGTTTGCATATCTTTATGAAGTTGCATGTGTGTCTTAGGTAACCAGAAAGAAATCAGAAGAAAAGGGGAAAGTTGTATTAGAGCTTCCTATAACCAGCAGCTTAAAAAAAAGAAAAAGGGAGATGGGGGAGGGAGGTAACAAAAAAAGGGGGAGGTATGAAGTACAATACATGTACCTAACCATGCAGACTGTTCCTACAAAAAGAGAGAGAAAATGTACTAGTGGAAACTTTTGGATTGTGGACCACCCCAGGCTAACATGTTACTTACATCATAACTTTGGACAAGTAAGTCTTGCATAAGCTTGGTCTCACTAGCTTTGGGCACAAGCTTTATGTACTTTTAATGGCTAGGTGCTTGGGCTAATAGCTTCCTGATTTGTTTATGAATGGGGAGTCAGGATGTACTAGCTCAGGTCAGAAACAATCAAGGGAGGGGGTTGTTTAGAAAGGTAAATGGTTAAAAGGTGACAATTAAAATTAGGCATTCATAAAAGAGAGAAGAGAAAATATGGGGGGGGGGAATTTCATAGAGCCTAGTTATGCACAATTGTTTTATACACTGCTTTGAATCAACACAAATGGCCACTGCAAATTACAGTTATAAAAACTGCTTTTCTACTGTTGTAGAGAGACAGTCATGTAAACAATTATTCCATTCTTCAGTCCCAGAATGAAACCCCTGCAAATATTGGCACAACCTTATTTCATTAGGTGCAATAGAGGAATTCGGTCTTTAAACCTATTTTTCCATTTTTTTTTGTTATTCACTTATCCACAGGAGGATCCAGAACAGAACCCTAGTAGATAAATAGGAACACCTGTACTCATCTTGTTAACAGACAGCAGATGTGGTGGTAAGAGCCGCCCTACTGGATCAGGCCAAAGGACCATCTAGTCCAAGACACCTGTATCTCACAGTGGCCCACCAAATGCTTCAAAGAGCAAACAAGACAACAAGAGACCTGCATACTGGTGCTCTCCATTGCATCTTATCATTCTGAGGTAGCTTACATCCGAAATAAGGTTACACATACCCATTGTGGCTTGTAACCTGTGATGGAGTTTTCCAACAATTCCCACCGTATACCACATTAATATCATGGTGGCATCTGTATCTCTAGTTGAGAAACACTGAAATAACAGTGTCTCACAACAACAGAAAGAGAGAATGTGCCAGGAAGAAAGGGAGAATGAGAGAGAACAAAAAAGATTATCTGAGAGACTGTGTGACAGAGTGTGTGTATGTGTACGAGAGAGTGTGTGTATGATTGAATAAGAGTGTGTGTGAGAAAGAGTTTATGTGCGTGAGAGTGTGTGTGTGTGTGTGTGTGTGTGTGTGTGTAATGGAGAGAAAAAGTGTGTGAGAGAAAGATATTGTGTGTTGTGAGAGAACGAGTGTATGTGTGATAAAGAGTGTGTGTGAGAGAGTGTGAGAGTGTGTACGTGTAACAGAGTCAAAGTGAGAGAGACTCTCCCTACAATCCAGAGTAACTACGAGAGCACATAAGAGACATTTAACTTGACGTATTTATGGTACTACCTAGTGAAAACCTATGGGAAATTCAGATTGCAATCCAGAGCAAATTGTTCTTACACCGGAGCAAGGACTCTCTGTACTTTGGATTATGTTGTGTGTGTGAGAGAGAGAGAAAATGTGTATGTGAGAGAGAGCGCCGCTTGTGAGTGTGTGTGTGAGTGAGAGAGAGAGAGAGCTTACCTGCTCCATCTATCCCTTGCGTCTCAGGGTCATCCAGTCCATGGTCTGTTCAGGCATGAGCAGCCTGGGTCATCCTCTTGCTGTGCTCTGTCTCCAGCTCCGCAGGAGGGTGTCCCTGAAAGAACAAGGTGAGAAAGGGGGTGACACCGGGTGGGTCTCTCAACAGCTGTGACAGCTGCTGGTGTCTCCTCAGGGGAAGGCCTTGGGTGCCTCTGGTGAGGTCAGTTCAACTCCATGTACGCTGGCAAGCAGAGAGGGACAAGCAGAGGGTTCCCCTCCTGCTTGAGGGGTGGGGGGGAGGTCAAGGCCACCATTTCAGGTGCCCCCCACCCAAGCTGGATGGGAGGCAGCCTCCCCAGCTTCAGCCAGACAGAGCTGGAAGGGACTAGGAGCCCTAATCCCAGGCAGGTCTACTCAGAAGTAAGCCCATTGAGGTGAATGGTTCTTACTCCCAGGTAAGCGCGGAGAGGAGGGCAGCCTCAGGGCCCCATCCCAGGCAGGTCTACTCAGAAGTAAGCCCATTGAGGTGAATGGTTCTTACTCCCAGGTAAGCGCGGAGAGGAGGGCAGCCTCAGGGCCCCATCCCAGGCAGGTCTACTCAGAAGTAAGCCCATTGAGGTGAATGGTTCTTACTCCCAGGTAAGTGCGGAGAGGAGGGCAGCCTCAGGGCCCCATCCCAGGCAGGTCTACTCAGAAGTAAGCCCATTGAGGTGAATGGTCCTTACCCCCAGGTAAGTGCGGAGAGGAGGGCAGCCTCAGGGCCCCATCCCAGGCAGGTCTACTCAGAGGTGAGCCCCTGAGGTCAGTGGTCTTGCTCCCAGGAGAGGACTGGGGGCTCCTCCTGCGTGTTGTGGGCGGGGCTTCCTGGGTTGTTTACTTGGGGACTGTGGGGGGCTCAACCCCCTTCCGTGTGTGGCTCACCTCTATGGTTGCCCCGGCAACAGGACCAGGGGCTCCGCCGCCGCCGCGACTTCCCAGATGGTCCCCTCAGTCGCCCCTCCGGTGCCCCCCCTCCCCCGGCCCCTCGCAGAGACATCTCCCGACCAATCAGAGAACGGGAAACAGCGAGGAGGAGGGATCAAGACCAGCCAATCAGAGCCCCGCAGCTGGGGTGAGGAGGAGGAGCCAAAAAGGAAGGGCTTCATTGGGAAAGGAGGGGCAGGAGAGCCAGAAGTGACGTAGGAGCTCCCACGTGACCTTCAGTTTGCTGTGCAGAGCCTGTGCTGGTGCAGTAAGTGATTTTCCCTTTAAAGCGTGTCCACTCAGAAGTAAGACCCATTGAGTTCAATGGGCTTACTCCCAGGAAAGTGTGTATGGGGGGCAGAGGGACTCCTTTAAAGAGGAGAGTCAAAGCCTAAACAGGTCTACTCAGAAGTAAGACCCATTGAGTCCAATGGGGCTTACTCCCAGGAAAGTGGATATAGTCATTCATTTATTCTTTGTGTGTGTGTGTTGTGTCCCTCTGGTTTAATTGGAGCTTAAACAGTCCAAACCTAGGCAGGTCTACTCAGAAGTAAATCCCATTGAGTCCAATGGGGCTTACTCCCAGGAAAGTGGGTTTTCATTCATTCTTTGTGAGTGTGTGTGTGTGGGGGGGGTGCCCCTCTGTTGTACAGATCAGTTATGACTCTGTAGAGCCGGTGGTGTCTGCTGAGGACTCACTATGATAGAGTAAGAGCACAATCCTAACCATGACTACTCAAAAGTAAGACTCATTGTGTTCAATGGGTCTTACTCCCAGGAAAGTGTCTTTAGGATTGCAGCCTATGGCTAAAGACACTTTCCCAATAAACACAGTGGGACTTACTTCTGAGTAGACATGGTTTCTCTAAGTCTTAAGCACTCCTAATGCAGCCACCTCTTCCTAATTTCATTCTTATGATTCATAGGGAGGAGTAGCCTGTTAGCTTCTTGGCTCTTTGGAGTGTTCTGTGTATCCCCACAATTGCTAGGGTCAGAAAAAAGATTAAAGGAGAAACTTTAGTGGTCTTGGGGTTTGCCACCACTTGTAGAATTTCTTCACAGGGAGGAATGACTGAAGGATCTTGCTTTTCTTCCTTCTCTTCTCAAATTGATCCTCCAGCAAGTTCAGAAAAGTTGAACTTTTTTTGCGTGTTCAGAAAAGCTGTCCATTTAATGCACAGATGCCGTGCCTGGGAATAAAAGTAGCAACACTTGGTATTTCCCTTCACTGTGACTGGGAAGTGGAAGAGCATGGGAGCAGTGGTGGGCTTCAGGGGGTTCTCACAGGTTCTATAGAACCCTTTGCTAATGAGCACCTGATTCTGGAAACCAGTTACTAATGGGACATCATATAGGACATCATATGTTAATTTAGGTTATTAGGACATAGAACCTGTTGTTAATTTATTTGAATCCCATCGCTGCATGGGAGTGGTTATTACACAAACTCTGGGATTTTGATTTAAACAGGATTGCCATATGTCCTGATAAACGGGGACACTCCCAATTTTTGAGGATTGTGTCCATATCCTGGCAAATGGGACAGAGAGTCCTGTCCCAATTTTGTGGAAGAGAATTATGGCAAATTAGAGGTATAATAGGTAGAAGTACTGCCGTACTCTTCCTGAAGACTTGCTGATCTCTCTTCTCTTCAGATGATGCAGCCTGCGGAGACCTGGTCTGTGTTTGAGGCCACTCAGAATGCAGATTTAATGAACGGACTTTGCCTTGTCACTGAGTCATCGGTGGATGTTTCTTGCACGGCAGCTCCAGGTGCCCCTTTGTCGGTTATCACTGTGGAATTGTTCCAGTATCGGAGTAAAGTTCTGGCAGGTTGAAGTTGGGACAAAGTACAGCCAGAGCAATGTTACATCCCCGTACCATGCCTTGCTGCATATCTTATGCTGTTCTATTTCTTGGAAGTGTAGATGATCTATAAATATGTTTTGAATTTTTTAAATATGTATTCCATCTTAAGTTATAAAACAGAAGATGCTTTGTCTTAAGCATGAAGGAGAAGGAGCAGAACTGATCAAACATCTGACTTGCATATTTATACATATCTAAATTGTAAAGCAATTTTGTATGGCTCTGTATGCACTATGTTTGAAGAACTTAACATTATTACACTTGCTATTAACAACATTAATTAAGATTAACAATGGTAATCTTTCTCTTTGCCCTTTAATGTTTAACCTGGGGCAGATCTGTGCCATCCACATAGAGGTCATAATAGAAAGGTGATGCTCGCTTCCTGTCTGACATTAGCAAGTACTTATGCCTGGTTGTCTGAATCAGGTCATTTGATATATTTAAAGGATTAGGACTTTTATGCAGAAAGTTGGCTGATGTTGGGTCTCCTGGAAATAGAAGCACACACAGTTTGTGGTTAAATTCTGTACTTTCTGGTGCAATGAAGAATGGATTATGACATCAACTATCTAAAGCTTTGTAACCCTTCCTTAGGCTTGGCATGGGAAAGGAAGGGTATGAATCCCTTATTTATTTCTTTTGCAAATCCTGTTCCTTATATTGGAGAGATCTAACAAACCTACTCCAGAGACTGTGGCTGTGGGTGGCGCAAGTGGTTAAGACACTGTGCCTGTTAACCAGAAGTCCGGGGTTTGAGACCCGGGTCTCCACAAGACAGGGTGAGCTCCTGTCCTTAGCCCAGCTCTGTGACACAGCTGGAACCAATCATATCAGCTCTGTCATTCCATTGGACTATTTCAGTGGCATGCCCAGGTAATAGCTTATCCTCCATATTAATCTGCCCAGGCCTTTGTGTTTCGCATATAGCGTCAAGCACAATACCATAGTCTTTCAAGACTGAGGGATGCCAATACCATACTCCAGAGATTGCAAAAAAGGACATGTTAATGTATTATCTCTGTAGCACAAATCTACAGGTTCTTAAGGGTGGTTGATCTTATCTAGATCTGAAGGGTAGCAACATGACATTATTCTGAGCATTTTAGTACATTAGCAACTTGTCTTTGTCAAGGACAGTAGTTAAAACCAGCCTTCTGTTCCTCTTATCTACCAAGGGAGTTTATATCTTCTTCAGCTTTCTTCTCGTTCAGGATTTTATTGTAATCAGTTTTTTGACCATTCATTGTACTAGTTCAGGGATGTCCAAATTTTCAGCAGGAAGACCACTTTATTTCTCTGACAGAGTGTCAGGGGCCGCAAAAGTTATTTACATTTCAAATTTGAAGAAATTTACATATAACAGCTTATTAGAGACATATTCAGAGGATTATAAGGGTTGTCCGAGGGCCAGATGGAGGGGTCTTGCTGCAGGTGGCATTGAGGCCCACCCCGAGCCACATCTGGCCTCCGAGGCCAGGGTTTAGACATCTGTGTACTAGCTAGAAGCTGTGTCTGAATTTCTATGTTTCATTTAAACTTTTAAATATTCTATAACAGCCCTTTTGTTTAAAGACTCATGAATTTTCTTTGTCTCTGAATTTGGATCACACGTTTCATCATTAGATAAAGCTTTATATTCCTTCTGTTACAATATCATATTTGTGCTTCTCATATTTTCACTGGTTCAATTTTCTTTCCTGCAGTGGCTAAGGGACCAGATCAACGTCATAGGGTCTTGGAGGTGTCGGACTGGATGTATTGTTCTGCCTGCTCAAGAGCCTTTGATAGTAGAGAGGAGCAGGTGGGCATCAGTTAATGATGTTAACCATAAAGGATATTTTCTGAGGAAATAGGACACAGTTTCAGTTTCATAATGGAAACAATTTCACATTTGTTTGCTCTTGAATTACACCAGGGACTAAAAATTGTAAGAATTACCACAAAAATGGAAATTGTGTTATCATCATATTATGGGCATCATGGTTTTTGTGGTCAAAGTAAAAAGATCTCTTTCTCTGAGAGATGTAGTATCTTGTGTTGACCTATATGATTTTTTGTGTTATTTAAGCACCGGTCGTTCTGTGCCTTTTGTAAGGTTTCATTTTGTAGCCGTGGACAGTGGTAAATTTAAAGTACGCATACTGTATTGTACCAGTTGCTATTGCCTCCCATATGGCCTCTATTCTTTCTCTTGCAAAGACTGAGCATTATCAACTAGACTGGCATCGGTTCAACCTTAAGAAGCGATTACTTGGTCGCCAGTGTCTCACAGCTGAAGAATTTGAGGCAAAGACTCAAGCAGGTGAGAAATTTGTGATTAGGACTAGCTGTCACTTAGGGACTCTGCCAGCTCCCTAGGAGCTCAGAGATGGTCCTACCCTACCTCAGATAAAGATGTTGTGCATCAAGAATCCGAGTTCTTCCTAATGAGAATGGTTATCCTGCTTCTTTTGGGTTCCATTCTGTCTCTACTTCAATATTAAATACTAGCGAAAAGCATACCCGCGTTGTGGGTGTAACATTTCTCCCTATGCCATCCCTCCATGCGCATCGTCCCTCCATGCGCATCGTCCCTCCATGCGCATCGTCCCTCCATGCGCAACTTTTCCCATGCGCATTATCCCCATGTGCAACTTTCCCCATGTGCAACTTTCCCCCATACGCATCAACCCCAATGTGCAACTTTCCCCCATGCGCATCATGTCCCCATGCGCATCATGTCCCCATGCGCATCATGTCCCCATGCGCATCATGTCCCCATGCGCATCATCCCCCCATGCGCAACTTCTCAGCCGATGCGCATCATCCGCCGATGCGCATCATCCGCCGATGCGCATCATCTGCCGATGCGCCACTTGCCCCCCGTGCGCCACTTGCCCCCCGTGCGCCACTTGCCCCCCGTGCGCCACTTGCCCCCCATGCGCATCATCCGCCGATGCACAGCTTTTCCCCATGCGCAACTTTCCTCCATGCGCAACTTTCCTCCATGCGCAACTTTCCCCCATGCGCAGCATCCTCGCCAGTGCAACCTCTTCCTCCAGAAAACATCCCCCAGTGCACCAGGGTCTGAGCACCAAATTGGCTGATATTGTTCAGTCTCCCATGTTAAGTATAGGACAGAAACACGTTGCCCCCTTTTCAGCCCCTGAAGGGTTAAGTTTCTCCAGATGGTTCTTGGTGGGAGTTCAGGTGACAGAAGGATCCCTCCCAGAATTCCATGCTTCAGGCCCAGCAGTTGGGGCAGAATATTGATGAGTCAGCAATTCTCAATGCAAAGTATAGGGAGGAAAACGCGTTGCACCCCTTTTCACCCCCTTCCGGTTGGAATTTCGGAAAACCGGTTCTTAGTGCACCCCTCCGTCACGGAAGGAACACCCATCCCAAATTTCACGCTTCTAGGGCGGGCAGTTTTGGCAGGGCGGTGATCAGTCAGTCAGTGAGTCAGTGACTTTTCTCTTTTATATATATAGAAGAAGATAGATAACTTCTGGATCCATATGCTTGCTTGGATCGCACTATGATCCTGATAAGACTTTCATGAATAACTTTTATAGCTTCACCAGTTTTGGCAGCTTCCACTATGCAAGAATTGTCTCTTTTCCTTGTGACCTGGAGCTGGGTAATAAAGTTCAGAAGGAAGGAATTGGGAGAATCCTCTGAGTTTCTGTTCATGATGCTTTGTCCTTTAGCTCTGTGATATTCTGTCAATTCCTTTGGTCCCCAGGTGATGTCTCTAGCATCTCTGGTTCGGATTCCAGCGACACTGACTCAGATACTGAATCTGATCTACCATCTTCCCAGGCCAGTGAAGACAAAGAAAATGATCACAAGGGGAGCTCCTTGCTGTCTCCACGTACTCAGTGGGTCCTGTTCAGAAATTCCCAGGGCCAGCTCCTCTCAGTGTATCGCTGCGTGCTGAATTCTGCAAAGGCACGTCATGCGAAGGAATCTGAAGATCTAGTGGCATCCCTTCACAGACAGAGCCCAGCAACCACCTGGCTTATCCTGATGGCTGGTGGGGGACACTTTGCAGGAGCTGTCTTTAAGGGGTAAGAACCCAGAGGGACAGATGCCTTCTCTGGGCTACTGAAGCAAGTTGGGCCTATCAGACTAACAGTGCAATCCTATGCCTGTCTACTCAGAGGTAAGTCCCATTATTTTCAATGGGGCTTACTCCCAGGAAAGTGTGTTCAGGACCGCAGCCTAAGGCTGTACTCCTGACCTCTGGGCATAAGTCCTGTGCTGACCTGTGCTGTAAGACACTTCAGTGCTGTAAGACTTCTCTGCCATTCCTGGGGAAGAGCTAGGCCAGTACACTGATATGCACTTGCCTTCTACATCACCACAGGAAAAGGGAAGACTGATGAGTTGTGCCAGCCTAGGTTAGGATTGCACCCTAAAAGAAGTTATGATCACATGTGTAGTTTCAGGCTGATGTTGATGTTCTTCTAGTGGTCTCTAATGTGTTTTCTTGAAGTTCACAGAAGTAAAGAGATTTTGGAGTGGAAAAGCTTTCAGGAACTACTTACCTTGAGAACTTTTAACCAATGTCTCCTTCCTGCAAATATTTCTAGTGAACACAGTTCTGTTAAAGTAATTATTGCGGGAACCAGCCTATGTTGTTTGCTTAGATTTACTTTCTTTCCAGGAATGAGGTGTTGGAGCATAAGACTTTCCACCGATACACAGTGCGAGCCCGTCGAGGTACAAGTCAAGGAACACGGGATGCTCAAGGATCTATGTCAAAATCTGCTGGGGCCTCACTAAGGCGCTACAATGAGGCTGCCTTGCTCAAGGTCGGTGTAGGTTCTAGAGTGGCTAAGGACCAACCCACATGGGATGCAGGGGAAGAGACTTGACATTCTTAGAGCCATATTTAGCTGTGCTGTTCTGAGTAAGGTAGTGCAGACTGTCACTCTTTTCACAAAGAAGAAGTACAGTTATCTCTTATTTGGCAGATGGGTGCTTACCAGTCACGTGCGTCAGAGAACGATGGAACATGGACCACCACAACTCTAGTGGCACCATTTCTTTTCCTGCAAATTCCACTGTTCTGAGTATGAGGTTCTTTCAGAGAATGGGAACTATTCTTACATTTTCTCATTTTTATGAGTATAGGAATTTGCATGTGAAATAAGTATGAAGCATTTCTTGAAATACCTTCTCCCTCAGATATCACAGTCTCTCAGATATTTGGGCTGCAATTCAGTTTTTATTGTAATGCCTAACTACTACACTAGCATGCACTAAGATAGTAACTTTATACACCAAGAGGGTATCTGTTTATATGTCTTTTCCTACAGGATATTCAGGAGTTGTTGGCCAGTTGGGCAGGTCACATACAAGAAGCTGAGTGCATCTTCCTTCGTGCCCCTCGTGCAAACCGGAGCCGCTTCTTTGGCAGCAAAAATGGCCCTCTTCAACACGATGATTCCCGTATCTGTGGCATTCCCTTTGGCACTCGGAGAGCTACCTTCCGTGAAGTGCAGCGGGTACACAAGGCTCTGAGCTGTCTACAAGTGTATGGTGACTATATCTTTAACAGCATTGGTGGACGTGGACTCTTCTTTCACAGCCATATAGCTCTGATTCTCCTGCTCTTAGATTGGCTTCCTGCAGTCCCAGATGCTCCTTTACCCATAATATCTTAGTTTTGATGGCAGGGAGATTTGGATTTATTAGACAACTTCTCAGGATGGTGTCTGTGGTCAAGCATTAGTTGAGAGTACATTCTCTATCAGAATGTTTCAGCCTAGGACTTCTTCCTGAAAAATTATACTCTGTTCAGGACACCCCGGAAGTGATGTGACGCTGGAAATTACATTAAAGGTGTTCAGTGCCAGATTCCAAGATAGCTGCAGCCAGCTTTTCATGACCTCTGAAATGAAGTCGTGACTGCCCAAGGGGGACCCGTCCCCCACTTGGAAGACCAATGGCCCAGACCAATTCTGAACACTCCGTACAGGTAACATTCAGTAAATCATTGGGAGACAAGCAGAAAAATCCATGTGGGCAGAATGCAGGACTACCTAGAAACCTGGATGTGACATCAAAGGAGCTCCTATCCTTCTTTCTGTGACTTCAGAAAAAAAGATTAAACTATTGTATTGTGAATTGGCTGGCTGTGCTGCTGCTTGTAATTAGAAAATAAAGCTTGTAATTAGGGTCTGCAATAAAGAGTCTTCTGTCTAGGAAATTACCATTCTGTTTCTCTAACAGGGAAGGACGTAGCCGTGGATGATCTGATTGGGTCTCCTCGAAAGAGATGGAGAAAAGTAGATCAGCCGGATGAAGCAACTCCAGAGCCTCCAGACCCTAGTGAGTTGGAGAGCACTCTCCCGTTACAAAATGAACTGATTCCCTAATATGCTGGATGTTCTTAGTCCAATGCAGATGTCTTCTTCATGCTTACTTTCTTTCTGGGCTTAAAGATGGAAAGGTCACAGTAGGCTGCTGAGGGCAGAAAAGCAGAGGGTACTTTACAAAACCATTGGACAAATTATGGTAGGGGTTACCCATAGATGTGAGATAGTAGACTGCAGTTCACATATGGAAAAACATTTTGGCTGATTTTGGCCTTATGGGAAAGAAAAGTTTGATAAAGCCTCTGTCCCCCTTATTTATTTGGAAGTGAGAATAAAGGGCTAAACTATATCTTGTTTACTTGTAGCCTCCTTGTCGCAATCAGAAGATGAGGAAAGAGAAGAGGGGGAACAGCAACTGGAGTTGGTGGAGGTGACACTGAATACACTGGAACTGCGTGAGTTTGAGATGGCATCAAAGTCAAAACGCAAGAAGAGAAAGAAGAAACCAAAAATAGTGGCAGGTAGGTGGCTGAGAATCATAACCAATTTAGGCCAGTGCAACTAACCCATCACCCTGTTCCCACAGTGATGTGGGAAGGCCAGCATATCTATGCACCAGCATATCTGGGGACTGGCACAGAAATGCTTTACGACACTTCTGTGACACCTGTAATCCAAGCCTAACTGGGAGTTAGGCAGCCTTAGCCCCTGAGTCTATGGAACCACTGCAGACATGAAATTGGTGATATCTGGCTTTGGAAGTGTTAATGATTTTTTTTGAAAGAATGGGGTCCATCTGAACCACTTTCTCCACCCCTTTAAAACTATAGCTCCTTCTCATTGTTGCTTCCTGGATTATATGCAGACTTTGAGGCTGAGAAGTGAGAGTTGCTGTAGCCTGGAAGTAGAGTGAGCCAGCAGATATGTAACTTCATGTGTGGCATATGCAATCCTAGAGTGTTTGTAGCTAAGATCAGTTTTCCCCTCCCTTACTACTGGTAGTTTCCTGAAGATTTTGCTGTTATTATCAGCAAGAGAGGGCTTCTCTGCTAGCATCCCATAAGCTGTGATGTGAGTGGTGCTCAAAACAGAAAGGAGAGGAGGCTAGAAAACATAGCCTGCTATCCTGTCACTACAATGCCCATCTATAAGTTGTGTTGTTATGGGAAGAGGTATAGATTTTAAGGGAATCAAACATTTCTGGCATGATCTTTTCCTCTTTGAAAGAATCCCGTACTGAGACAACAGGAGGTGTTGAAGAACCGGAGACCTCTTTGTTCAGAAGTAAGGAATCAGTTGGAACTCAGAAATTGCTCGAAACTCATGGTGAGTTAGTGGAGTTACTGAAGCCTATGCTATTGTAGATATTCAATCTGTAGTAACTTACCCTGTTGATCTTATTCCATATTGGCAGCTAGGGTCCTGTTTCCCCTTCCATATAGCACAGTGATTTTCAACCAGTGTGCCATGGCACACTGGTGTGCCGCAGATACTCCTCAGGTGTGCCATGGGAATTTGGAGATTGACATTCATTAATAGGAAAATTGGGGGATTTGAACAGTCTGGTGTGCCTTGTCAGTGGTAAAAACAATTGATCGTGTTCCTTAACAATTTCAGTGCCTTGTTAAGTGTGCCGCAAGATGAAAAAAGGTTGAAAATCACTAATGTAGCTTATGTATTCATAGTTCAAGAGTGATTAATGAAGTCTGTCTTCTCCCAACAGCTCCTATTATGTTAGTGCAGGATACCTTATTTACAGCCTGCAAGATGGGAGACTTGAAAACACTGCAGCATTTTTTGGGGATGGCTGATGGTGCAGTGGAACAGGGAGAAGAGTGCAGTAGCACGACCCCACAGCAGTTACTTAACACACCACTGGACGAGAGCAGCTGGACCCTCCTACATGTAGCTGCAGCAGCAGGAAGGCATGCTGTTGTACGGCTACTCCTAGAGGCTGGTGCTGACCCTGCTCTCAGGTAATGTTCATCATGACAAAGGATGTTTGTCAAGACTTGGGACTTTCTGCTCTGGAACCTGCTTTCTTGAGTCCTGCTTTCTCCCAGCGCATCAGAACAGATGACTTCGTATAATCTGAGTAGCAAGTAGTTCTCTTAAGTTGCTACTCTGTTGTCCCCGAGCTTGGGCTTTCTTTAACAAAAATCAGCCTTGGCTCAGGAACATCAGAAATGCTAGGAATTCATTGATCTCCGACACTCTGATTTGTTCCACATGCCTACAGAATAGAAAACTCTCTAATTAGTGAGTCTCAAGCTATTCCACTTCCTGCTGCAAATTAGAATTTGTCCTTAGCCTTGGGGTGGCTTTGGCTGCTTTTTGCCTTACACTCTATAGGGTTCCGGAATGGAAATGTTGCAGGGCTGTTTTAGGTCATGTATGTACCATTGCATTTCCTAGTAATGGAACATTTGCCAAAGCAACAGAAAGAGATCTAGATGCACTAAACAATCCTTTGCATTTTTTATCTTAGGGACAGACAAGAACAGCCACCATATTGTGTATCTGCTGACAGACGAACCCGTAATGAATTCCGTAGATTTATGGGTGAACAGCCTGAGAAATACAACTATGCCCGGGCCCTGGTAAGTGGAAACATGCTCCAGGATATATGTGAGAGACATCAGCAAATGTAGGAGTCCATAATGCTAAAGGGAAGGACAGTTACTAGTCATGCTCCCTAGTGGCCTAAGATTGCAATCCTAAGCACACTTTTCTGTGAGTAAGGCCCATTGAATATAATGGGACTTATTTCTGAGTAGACATGCTTAAGATTGCATGTCAAAACGCTTCCTTACTGACTTTGTAGACCCTGGCTGGATTTTTAACAGCTTGTGCCTTGCAAAGGGGATTTGATAGGTGGATTGAATGTAGGGTTCCATGCTTGCTTTCTTGACACTTCTCCAGATGTGCTGCTCCCTCACTGCATATGTCTCACACTCCATGCAAGAGAAATCTGTATTCTGTTTGTTCACAAACTCTTCAAAGACATTACTATTTGTGGTTGATAATATCAATAACATATAGTATATTTGCATACTAAGTCTCCACCCCACCTTACCCTTTGCTGTAGAATGGGGAGGGCAAATCTCAGCCTGGGACCAATTGTGGCATCTGGAAACCCCCAATCTGGCCTGCAAGAAGCCTCCAATCACTAATTAACTTCTGGCCCATTGGAGATGGCTCGTCCATGAGCATTACTTTAAACTCCACATTTCTTCTGAACAACTTAAATCTCCATGTGTCTCTGGCTTAGTCTATATGTTTTCACTGTGCAAGAAATGTGCAGAAAACTATTCATATTTCTCACATGGTTCTGCACGCCTGTATTATAAATAAGTTCTGTAAAATTCATTCATATGAATTGTCTCTAATTTATGCAACTATATTTGAATTGGAAGTGTTGATTCTTGGAATTGGAAGTGTTTCTGGCCACTAACACAGTGTCAAAGAGATTATATGGCCCACCTGCCAAAACGTTTGCCCACTCCTTTATCGAATAAAATCAATCAACAGTGTTTATAAAAGTATGCCTTTAGGGTGGAAAGGGGAGTGAACTCTATAACTGAGTTTGGATAATGTCTAAAATGGAGGGGAGATATACATTGGTAAGACTGTGTTCCTTCCAGAGTCTCTTTAGCTGACATCTGCTGGGACCTGTCCTTGCTTGTTTTTTTCTTGTTTTGTTTTTGGCTTGGTCCATGTATATTTGTAACCCCCAGATACCTGGGCCACTGACAGCAGAAATGGAAGCCAAACAGGCAGAACACCGGCGTGCACAAAAAACCCAGCGGAAGCAGCGTGAGAAGGAGGAACGAGAGGCACAGCAGAAGCTAAAGCAAGAAGAGGATGAAAAAAAACACTTTGCCCTGCTGAGTGACCGAGAGAAGGTAAAGGTGTAAAAGTTACATGTGACTCTCTTCCTTGATAGTGTATCTCAACAAATGATTTCAGGGAATCTTCTCCTTGTTAGTAGATGTAGATGTATATCTGTCTTTTGTTGAGGCAGATCATAATGCAAAGGTGGTTTTTGCGATAGTGATTAACAACAGACATGATTTTAGCCAAAAATGAATTCTTTTGTGGACAAAAATACTTTAAGGCCTTCCTACAGTGTTATGTTAATTTAAACCACCCAATCTCTGCTCTTGCTAAGGAAATTACTCTGGTCCTGTCCTTACCAAAAGAATGGGATGATAAAAACTGTAACTACAGATGGCTGAGTCGGTACTCTTGTACATAGTCATCCTTTGGTAGTTCTTTTATACATGCACAATAGTGGTGGGCCAGCAAGTGTCAGATATTGTGAGCTGTGTATGTTCCACTTTGCATACAGATTGGTGGACCTTTACTGGGATGTTGATAGGGGACTTAGGGCCCAATCCTGAATTCAGCCAGCACAGCCACTGACCCCTAGTGCTGGATGCCATAAATGTGCCATAAACCATATTTATGGCACCTGCCAAGTATGCACTGGCCTAGCCCTGGCAGAAAGAGGACATGAAGCTAGGGCAGTGCAACTTCCTAGTGGTAATGCAGCCTGTGGAGAAGGGTGGAATGAGGGTGGGGAACTCTAAGTGAGGTGGGACAGGCAAAATCTTGCTCCGCTGGATCCTGAACTCCATGTAGGGCTTGGAATCAATATGAAATCTCTCAAGTCTACATTTGCAAAATATGTGGCACAGACTTGGGGCTTTCCTCAAGGAGACTTCAGCTGCTTGACAGCATCTGCTGGATTCTATGGTAGCCACTTTAATGCAGCTGTTCTAGTGCGTACCAGAAAACTCAGGACTGGGCTGCCTGTGTACTACTGTTTCTAAACAAGATGATTTATTATCCACCTTTCAAGTGGTAAGTTTTTCTGCTTTTGGAGTTATGTGCTTTCTTTCTGATCTCACTTGTAACAAACAAAAAGACTATTATGGAATGCTCAAGAATTAAAGTGAAACTCAGGAACTGAGAAACACCCTTGCTTTTGATCATTTCTTCACAAACTTCTTAAAGTATAGGGCTGTGGATGGCGCGAGTGGCTAAGACACTGTGCCTGTTAACCAGCAGGCCAGGATTCGAGACCCAGATCGGCCCCACAAGACAGGGTGAGCTCCTGTCCTTAGCCCAGCTCTGCAACGCCAGCTGGATCCAATCGTATTGGCTCTGCCTTTCCATTGGACTAATTCAGTGGCGTGGAGAGGGGATTTGCTGCTTGGGTAACAGCCTATCCTCCATAACAATCTAACCCAGGCTTTCGTGCTTTGCATGCAGCGTATGCAGCGCCGAGCACGATACCATAGTCTTCCAAGACTGACGGAGGTCTGCTTTTCTTAATGTATCCTGACTAGTTATTCCTTGAATCAATGGATGTAATAATCTTACATTTAGAAGGTTTAGGTTCCATTTAGGTTCCCAACCCGTGTGCCAGGGTACAACAGCAAACTCAAAGGAGCACTGTGGTATATTTAAAGGGAAATGCAGTGAACGGCAAAACCATTATGATTGGCCTAATAGTGCCATGAGAAAGTTTAGGAACCACTGTCTTAGACACAAAACATCCCTTGTATGTAAGGGCCTGTCCTAGCTTCTGATGGTTCTGCTCAATCCTGAGGAGATCCTTCTGAAACACTACTATGTAGTATGATGCATTCCTGATGGCTGGAGGATTCAGAAAATACTGCTTTGTGCCAGTCTGTCTAGAGCAGTAGTTGAACTAATCTGGCCATGTATACAATCAGGCACATCTTAGTGAGAAATTTAGTTCTTATCACCCTTGCTTCCAAATGGACTCAAATTGGCACAGAGAAGAGGGGGAGTAGGGAGATAAAATATTGAGTTCAAAATAATTAACTCTGGATTGCTTGTTTCTCTCGGTCATAAGAATGCAATTGTGTTTCATTCCCCTGCAGTAATTTTTTGTAAGTTGCTATACATATTTTAATAATGCCATGGCTTCTTTGTACACCAATGCACAGTACTGTAAACTAAAACTGTCCAGTTTCTCCTGTGGAGAGTTGTATTTGAATGTACTTTTATTGACCCCATTGCTTATTGCTATTTTTCTCCATTTTGCTGCCAAAGGAAATATTTAGTATACAGGATTTTTTTTCTTTGCAGCGCAGTGTAATCCCCAGAGGTGGAAATTTTTTGTTTGACTTGGGGTACAGATCATTATAGTTTACTATTAAGGGGAAATAACTCTTATTCCTTGCTTATTATATAAAGTATATTAGTTTCTGCTTCTAGTAAATGTTTTATTTTTGTAAACATGAATGCCTTGTTTAAAACTTACTCTGAAAATAGTTGATTTTCTTATTGCTTTTGGTAAAAATAGGTCATCTTAAGAGATGGGGAATCTTTGAAATCAGATTTAATTTTGGTTCTGTTAAAAAGTCAAATCAGTTTCCTAGAATAAAAGAAAAATGGCAACTGCTGCGTATTATGCTGCTGCACAATCCTTATTATGGCTGCAATCCTAAAGACACTTTCCTGGGAGTAAGACCCATTGAACACAATAGGGCTTACTTTTGAGTAGACATGGTTAGGATTGTGCTCTATGTCTACTAAAAAGTAAGCCCCATTGTGTTCCATGGGTCTTGCTCCAAGGAGAAAGTGTCTTTAGGACTGCAGCCTGAGTGGCTTGGTTTGTGATAACTTAGCAGAGTCCTTTCGCAGTTTAACCCAGCCCCAGGTAGGCCAAGTTGCATAATAGCCCAACTGATCCTTTGAGGCTGATTTTTGCATAGGCTTATACTCTTTCCTTTCCATTGGACTAATTCAGTGGCGTGGAGAGGGGGGATTTGCTGCTTGAGTAACAGCCTATCCTCCATAACAATCCAACCCAGGCTTTTGTTCTTCGCATGCAGCGTATGCAGCACTGAGCATGATACCATAGTCTTTCAAGACTGACGGAGGCCTGCTTTTTTTTGTACTCTTTCCCCATATCTCTGATTCTCTTTAGACTTAACCATTATCCTGATGACATATTTTGTGTTTCCAGCGTGCAGTGATGGCTGAAAGAAGATTTGCTGCCCAATTAAAAGACTCCAATGGAACTTTGACCAATACTAGGTACTATAGGAGAACACTATTTTTTGGTTTTGTTTTCATTTATTAAGCTGTCTGCTCATGCTTTCTTTTTGGAATTTGTAGGCGCTGCTGGCTATGTGGAGAATCATTGCTGGGCCGCATTCCTTTCCATTACCTTGACTTCTCATTCTGCTCTACGAACTGTCTGCAGACTCATCGACGAGAGAAGGCTTCCCAGGCTTAACAAGAACCTTCTTCCTGTGCTCTACTGTTTCTGGAACCTGAATGGAAGTAGAAAAGCTACCCCATGGCTTTTGGCACTGGGTGGAGTTGATAGTGATACTGCAGCCATTCCCTTCATGAGAAGTTAACCTGGGATGTTGATACGTCATACTGGCTGAGAACTATCTTTTCTGAGCTATGCCTACAGGGTTATTAACAGGGTTGTAATGAGAGGGCATTAAGAAACTATCTCTTCTCTGAACAGAGGGCACCATCTCTTTTACTACTTTTTGAATAAACTGTATTTGAGAAAATCATGTACTGCCTTCATTAAGCATGGTTGTAGGGCAGAATCAGAGCTACATTTTACTTCATCAATTCTATAAATCCAGTAAAACTACAGTTACCTTTCAGTGTGCAAGTCAGAGATATAAATTTTCTTGCTTTTACTTATGGCCACCTTTGCTGAATTCGTGAAGTTCAGCCACTTCATTGCTGGGTAAGTTGTTCCCATAACTCCATGACCTTAGCGCTGGAGCTGGTTGTACCGTTGAGAACGGGCCGGTCAAGAAAGAGCACACTGGTTTGCTTAGGTGCTGCCTGTAGTTCCAGAACTGTGATATTGTTGGGAGCTGTGGCACTGAGAAATGGGCCAGGTACAAAGAGAGTTTGCTGGGGTCCACGAACTGTCCAGAAGCGGCCCAAGTTAAAACCATTGATCCAGACCTGGCCCTGGAGTGAAAAGAGGACAGAGTTTTATCATCTGCCTTGTCAATAAGGCTTCCCCCACCCTTGCTTTTCAACAAAAATAGTTATTTTCACCTTGTGTGTTTTACCCCAAAACTTTGAAAACATTAGTTATAAGCATCCTTAAATATACTGTCTATTAATTTTAGTGTGGCTTACTCCTTAGCACATAAATTACTAAAGTTTAATAATGCCCAGCCCTAGTTCTCTAAAAGTCTTGAAAAGTTTTTAACTGAAATCAGTTTTTGAAGAACTTTAATTTCTGATTATGAAAGGGGGGTGTTAAAACTATTCTGTTGCTTTGACCCATCTATAAGCTGACAATATATAGTAGCAACAGCTAGACGCTATAGCTAGCATGGGCACCAAGGGGGAAATAACTTGCCCATAAAATTGATTTTTACAGTTATAGTACCTTACTCCAGCCTGGAAGTTTAAGGTAGGAATCGTGGTTGATGCCACCTGTTGTGAAAGTTCCTCGATAGAAAACCGGTCCTGTGGTCTTTTTGGTTAGTAGGGGCCATTGAGAAGACTCAGCTAAATCCACGTTTAGAGAGTAGATGAGCCAGTTTCTGAGTACAGTTTGACCCAGAGTAATATTGTTGATCAGACCCTGTGCAGGAAGACAGAACATTTGAAGCAGAAGTTAGTTAAGTTCTCCCATAAGCTAGGAATGGGAGGTAAAAGAATAGCACCCACCCACCTCTTGGCTGTAACATCCTAAACTCTAGTCTTTGAAATAGTCGCTGATAATCTTATTGCATATCTATTTCCCCACCCCCTGCTCCTTGAAAAAAACAATCACAAATTGCTCTTGATTCTTCATCTTTTAAGTTGTACCTTAAGTTGTAATCTGAAGGCATTTTCTCAGGAGTCAAGAGCAATTCTATGTGCTATGTTGCACCCAAAACAATTTTGCTAGGACTGTTCTTTGCCCCTTGTTTTGAAGGGGTAGTGTAGTGTTTTCCTGAGTTGGAAAGTATGCATGCAGTACTACAGCTTTTGGCCTTTAAAGGGTGAGAGGTGGAGCTTCACTGAAAACGAAGCCATTTTCACAGACTGAAAATGAGCTGTATAACTGAAGGGGAAAGCCTAATTTGTTCACATTGGAGCAGATAGCTATTGAGGGCGCAATCCAGAGCAAGTTCAGCCTGCTGTGCCCTAACTGCTCTCTCCTAACTATTCTGTATCCAGAACATAAAGTTATGCTGCATCCAGAGAGTCAGAAAGCCTGGGCTGCCCTAACTGCTCCAGAGCATGCTAAGTAATTGACACATGGGGAGGACTTGCTCCTGAGGAGACCTCCCTCAGATCACACTGAACAAGGAACAGTTGTGGTGTCTGCCTTATAAGAAAGCCCAGAAGTTCCTGACAACCAGTTACAGCTGCAGTTCCTCTAGTGGAGGGTGGATGTTTGGAGTGGCCTGCTGTATCCCCAGGTTAGTGGGCTGCCATAGTTGTTCCATATCCTGAGGTTGAGAGGCAGGGGTTACAGCTAGGCTGGCCAAGAACTCAGATTTTTGGTCAACACTGCCATTCTTACTCAGGCCTTATCATGGACCCCTATAGGTCTACTCATTACTATACCTGCTCCTGAGGTGGTATAACTCTGAGGGCTGGAAGAGGGCTTTTCTGCCTTGAAAACAGGCTCTGGATACAGAGTAACTGCTCTGCCCTAGGCAATGCTAAACATGCCCTCAACATGCCTCTCCTGAACTGCTTAGGGCAGAGCAGTTAGGGCAGAGCAGGTCCACCTCTCTTAGGGCACCCTATGTTGCCTTGCTCTGCCCTAAGCCTCTTCCAGAGTAACTGGGGTGGAGCATCTTGCAGTTGCTCCACCCTAAAGGGCACTTATGTGGACAGATTAGTTGCTCTGGATTGTGCTGTGAACTTATTTCTTCAGTCTTTATGATAGGTTCATGTTCAGTTCATATGGCTGAATTAGATTGCATCAGACTTTGTAAAGGTATAAGCAGCAACTGCTACCCTAAAAACTGCTGTCTAGCTCTCGAGTCCAATTTCCTAAGCTACTACATTATCATGCACTGCAGAATATTTTTCACTGTACTCTGTTTTACTTCCTTTAGCCAAGGGCTACAGTAGCCAGTTCTTACTTGTTATACTTTTTACAGGCCTGTGTTCAACTAAAACAGGAGGTACAAGCCCACTCCTTAAGTTCAGCCCAGCAGCTATGGGCTGGAAATACCGTGCGCCAATACATACTTGTAGCAGCAGCAGCCTCATGGCTTTCTCTTCAGATGTACCTTAAAGTCACTGATATTGGACCCAAAGTTGATATGGCCCATGTTCTCCACCAGCAAATCCAGAGTGGCTCCAGACTGACCAATTATATTAATTCCATTCACTTTTTCCCTCTCCAGTGTCCCCTGGTACTCCTGAAGGTGGAAGAAAACCATATTAGCATATGTTCTAAACACAAAAGCACTAGTAAAGCACTGTTAGCAGAACATCTCTGTCCTTTTTATGACCCATCCTGTGCAGATGACCCCTGCAGTTAACATCAGCGTCCAACTACTCCCTACCAACTACCAAGATCTTCACTCCACCTTACTCCATTAAGCAGAATGTATGCAAGATCATGGACCCCATTCTTTGGTGTACTGAGTAAGACAGGTTCCAGAATGGTATACGGCAGAAAAGTCCGGTAGAGCATAAAGCCTTGAGCCTGGAACACAAATTAAAATAATCACTGGCTTGAACTCAAGTCTAGCAGAAAAACAAGAATCAGCAGAGATTGGGATCTTTCTCCATTCCTGCGGAGCTTCATGGTATTTGTGGAGAGAAATAGCCAAGCTCTTTTCTAGACACTCTCTTCCACCTCTTACCTGCTTCATAGCCTCAAAGGTGAGTGGAAAGGAGGAACTGATTGGCTGGCCAGGCGAGAGAATGGATAGGATATCCAAAAGGGCAACACACTATAAGAAAAATTATAGGATGTTCTGTATTATGCAAGATGCCTACATGCCTCCACAACAGTTCTTAGCTTTTCACCAGAGCTGAACATATGACCAGTCTGCTGCCTCATATAAATACTGTTTGATTTATTGATTGATTAGGTCTACCTGTTTCTCTGGTTTGCTTATACAGCTGATATTTGGAAAATATTGAAAGGGGCAGAAGGGTAAACAGAGCCAACTTACCCACTAATCAGTGAGGAAATGGTGTGCCGTTCTGACTTACTTGTGGTAGAGATACGTAGCCATATGCAATCTTGGGAGTATGTGGTGGCATTGGCCCTACAGGCAGCACACTAAACTGAAGAATAAAAGCCCCAGATGTCAACAGAGTTATTGTGATGATGATAGGTCATCCACTTCAGTCCAGGGCAGATGACTGTACAACCAACTTCTATGCTCTCAAGAAATAGGTACCAAACTGGCTTGTAGCCCTTGATCAAATTGTTGATTGTATCAGATTGTATCAAATTGAACAGTCATATCT
The DNA here is from genome assembly GCA_030015325.1 of Cryptoblepharus egeriae. NCBI lineage: Eukaryota > Metazoa > Chordata > Lepidosauria > Squamata > Scincidae > Cryptoblepharus > Cryptoblepharus egeriae. Next base: position 58,894,250 of record JAREYC010000001.1, on the reverse strand, counting down.
TGATTTGAAAGCGGGAATGCTAAGGAAGGTACTTCAATGCTGCTATAGGTTCAATGGTCAAATCAATGGCCAATTTTCCATCAGTACATGATGTTACACTGTTCCAACCACTAACACTCACCTACCCACCCCATACACAAACACAAAAATGCTGGGCTGTTACCTTGCTAATAACGTCACGGATGGCATATAGCTTTGGGGTAGGATCTCCAGCTTCTGAGAGGGGTGAATCATAGTCATAGCTAGTAGTGATTGGCTTGTATCCGCGATTATAATCAGCACCTGGGTGGAGAAGGCTGTAAGGTACTGGACCTCTTCCATTCCAATCAAGATACCAGTACCTTCTGGCTTACAACCTCCCTTAGCTACCAGCCCCAATCAACCAGTAACTCACCATTCCAGTAACCAAAGTTGGTGCCACCCTGGAACATATACCTGTAAGAAGGTCAGATAGTAAGAGTTCCCCTCCTACCCAAACAAGACAATGTCAGGCAGGACAATAGGCAAAAATAGATACAAGCTTATGTGTAGTAATGAGGGATAGTTGTGGAGTGGAAGTATCACAGATGATGGACTGGGGTAGCTGATATCCAATCAAGGAAGGTTATCTCTATTTCCAAAGCTGACAGAAAAAAGTCCTGTCTGCATGTGCATTTGCATGGGCTCACAGATACAGCTAAAGAGGAGCAGAGTGAGCATGGTGAACCATGAGCTGGAATCTTGGTGCTAGTCCTGCTCTATTAATTATAGTGTTTGGAACCCGATGCGCAGCAAACCCTTTTCCCCTATGGCCTCACGGTTACATGTTGATGTTGGCTCCCATCTCTAGAATTGTCTGTAGACCTTGAGTCACCATCTCAACAGATACCGAAGAATGTGGATAACCCCAGTAGTCTAGCCAGCCAGTGTAAAACTCTGAATTCACCTAGGAAAATTAAGAATTAAGATTATGGCTGCAATCCTAATTCCCAGTTAGGCTGGCATAAGTCATGTGCTGGCCTGGGGGTGTCACAAAAGTGTGATAAGGCACTTCTGTGTCATTCGGGCCGGGGGGTTTAGACCAGTGCAAAGACATGCCCTGGCGTCCCCACAACACCAGCAGCAAGTTATGGCAGCCTAATCTGGATAGGATTGCATCCTATTACAGTATAATTAGAATTTATACTTACAACACAAAAGTATGTAGATCATGTCAGTGCAGGCATGCCCTCCTGTGTTAGAACCTGACTGTAAATGATGCTCCTCCATTACAGCCCAAGACTATCTGCCATATGATAGCAGTTTTCCTTACAACAGAATAAGCACTTCCCAGATAGATTTTTTTCCTAAAATGCTCTCCAAGACATCCACCAGGAGGAAGAATTGCCCCACGTCACTTGCAACTTGCATCATTAACATCAATTTAGGGCTCCTTGATTGGGAACATCAAGTTTCTTGATGTTCCTTGATGTTCCTTGATTGGGAACATCAAGTTTCCCAATTGTGACATCCTAGCCTGACAATCCCTCTTCTGGACTACAGAGTGGGGAAAGGGAGGAAGGCAGCAGTCTCCAGGATCCTGCCACTGCCAAGGACAAGGGGTTCTTTCTAGTTATCTGCATCTATCAGCAGCCTACCAGGAGGCAGGGACCCTGATGGCCCCTCCTGGGTACAAATTTATGTATAAAAGTGGAAAAATATACCCACTTCAGACTTCACAGCAAAAACAGGAAGTGGGATTTTATTTTTACTTATTACAGATGTCTCAAGGCTTGGGAAGCATAAGAATATAAGAAGAGCCTCCATTTGATCAGACCAAAGGCCCATCTAGTCCAGCTTCCTATACCACACAGTGGCCTACAAGATGTCTCAGGGAGCACATATGACACTGCATCCAGGTGCCCTTCCCTGCATCTGACATTTTGAGGTTGTCCACATCTACACAGACCCATGACCTGTGATGGTCCTTTCCTCTAGGAATTTGTTCAATCCCTTCTTAAAGGCATTGAGGCTAGATGCCATCACCTCATCCTGAGGAAGAGAGTTCCACAGACCAACTATACGCTGGATAAAGAAATATTTGCTCTTGTCCATCCTAACTCTCCCAACATTCAATTTTAGTGGACATCCCCTAGTTCTGGTGATATGTGAAAGGAAAAAGAGCATCTCTCTATACACTCTATCCATCCCTTGCATAATTTTGTACGTCTCAACTATGTCTCCTCTCAAATGCTGCTTTTCTAAACTGAAGAGCCCCAAAAGCATAGCCTTTTCTCATACAGAAGGCCTTCTGTATAATTCTTGCCAGAATCTCCAGGAAACTGTTGTTGGCTATAGGGCAGTACAAAAAAAATCCATTGTTCCTGGAAGCAATCTTCCCCCTGCCCTGAAAACTCCATGAGAGTTTGAGAACTGCTGATTTAGTGAGGCAAGGCATGCTGATAGCCTGTAAGAGAAGTGTCAAACCAACCTCAGAACCACAAGTTTCAGAAGCCACATGGCAAATGAAGGTTTAGCATTCTTCTGGAAGCCATAGGAAGTTCTATGAAACATGGCAGTCAAGCAGAAAACTTGAGAAAAGGAAACAAGGCATAATATCGCTTAGAAGAGATGGCTACCAAAGGAAGAGTAAGGCTATAATCCTAACCCAGTTAGGCCGGCATAAGCCCCAGCACAGATCCTGTACTGGCCTGGGGGTGTTACAAACTGTTATAAGGCAGTTCTGCACCACTCCCAGGGCACAGTTAGGTCAGTGCATAGCTATGCACTTGCCTCCCTACATCACCATGAAAACAGGAAGATTGATGAGTTGTGCCATCCAGGGTAAATACTGCACTCTAAGTCTCACAGAATACATGGGATTGCATCCTTCTATATGGCAAAGCCAAGCCATCTCACCAGTGGTCCATTTGGCTCATACTGTCGTAGCTGCGCAAATGCCTTCGTTATGTTCACATCTATAACAGGGCAAAGAAAGTAACCAAAGTCAACACAAAATTTCTTTTCAGCTCTTGCCAGTCCCATTACAACTCACCCTACTTTTCACTACCTGGTCCAAAGTCCACGGTGGTATATAGGCCTTGCAGACTCCCACACCGGAGTTCAGGGTCTTTGAGGCCATTAGTAGTGAAGAGCACGACTTCCTCACCCAAGTAGGAACGAAAGGTAGCCCGTAAATAGCGTAGATAATCATAATCACAGGCATAATAGCTCCCATATTCATTCTCCACCTGCCACGGGAAGAGCAAGTATTGATGGACAGCGACTGAGAGCCTTTACACTCCTTCAAGGAAAAGTTCTCCAATCAGCTTGATATGCCTATAGAACACTGTTCCTGTAGTAGTGATGCTCAATCAACTGGGAGCAGCTCCACTCTTCAGGAAGGATGCTGACCATGCTCTAAAAGCCATTATGTGCCTGAAGGGCATCTTCAAACTGCTCAATAATATGAGACAAGTATGAAGCAATGGTCCCGTCAGATATCTCCTCTTGCACGATCTACGGCCCAATCAAACCTTCTGTACTTTCTTTAATCATAGTGTTCAGTTTGCATTCCTCTAACTATTGGTTCAGTCTAATCCATACACGAACAGACCCCTAAAACCTCATCCAGATTAAACAAGATGCCTAGTTGGAAAAAATACTGAATAGAAACTATGTTGCACACACCTGGACAGTGATGATATTGCCACCATTTACATAGAGATGAGGTTTAATCTTAGGAAGTAAGACACTGAACCATTTACTCACAGCCTGCAGAAAATCTAAAAAGAGAAAAGGAAAATCATCAGGGACTGGGACTCCATTGTAGTGTTAAGGTGAAAACTGGAAATTGTGACACTGTGTATACAGAACAAGTCTGAGAAGGCCCATTAGCCATAAATATCTTTCATAGGCAGAGAACAGAACCATTTAAAAACAGGATTTCATTCCAAAACTCATTTGAAATAAAGATTAGTACAGCCTGCCTAATAGAGCTGCCTTGAATCTATAATAGGGAGAGTCGGTGAGAAAGGCAGTATACAAATGCGATAACTATTATATATATATAATTAAAGTTGAGAAAAATATTCGTCACTGTTTATTATTAAATATTTAAAAGGCTATTTATGAACATAAATATATGTGAGAAAATATAAAATGTAAAACTGAAACATGAATTATATAATTGATGTGCAATCCTAATCCCTGGTTAGGCTGTCACAAATCCCCATGCACGCCTGGGCGTTTTACTCCCAGGGTGGGGGTATTAGGCACAAACATGTGCCAATTTTACTATACCACTGCAGGAACAGGAAGATGGGTGAATTGTACTGGCCTAAATTGGTTAGGATTGCACCCTCAATTATTTGAATCAGCTTTTACTTTTTGTGTTTAGGGATCATCCTCATTCAAGACAATCAATAGATTTTAGATTCAGATTCAGTTCCGTTTCACAGAAAAGACCCTGTAAACTGGTTTTGGGGCCAGATTTAGTTCAACTCTTTGCTTACAGCAGTTGCTACAATTCTACAGAAGAGATAGAAGGGTTAAACAGGAGAGCCATAGAAAAATGTTCCACATCTTGGTGTGGATAAGGCACAAACAAAATCCTAATCATTATCCAGGAAGTTGAAATCAAGGTCCAGAGGGCTTCGAGCCCACAAGTGAAATGTTCCATCTTACCTGTGTCAGATGTGCGCAGACCAATTTTTGGCTGTGTCAACAACCAAGCTGGAAGGCCACCCTAGGAAAGAAGGTCAGAATCAGGAGAAAGTGAATCTCCTGCTCTGAATTGGACAAAAGGTGAGAATTCAGGATGCTGAAAGAATATTTGAGATTCATTATCATAATAGTACTGAACTGAAGACATGAGAAAATGTGGCAGCATCCAAACTAAAGGAAGTACAGAGTAAGAAAAGTAGAAAATCAAGAGACAGTGAGGCTGGAGGAGAAATAATAAACAATTTTGCTGCCTAAGAGAGAATACGTGCTTAAAAAGAGAAAGGATGAAATTCAGCAGGCTTACTCAGAATAGTAACCCTGCGTGGGAGAGGTAAGCTGTGTAATGTCCAAATGCTGTAAGTCTTAACCCATTTTTTAATCTCTTTCCCAGCCCTCACCATCTCCCATTCAGCACAGATGTAGGGTCCAGGGCGTAAGATCACCAACAGGCCTAAATTTGCCACCAGGTCCAGGAATCCCTCCAAGTTTCTGTTGTCAGCAAACATGTAGACGCCAGGCAGTGGCTCATGGTAATTCCAGGGTACATAGCTGAGGGGTGAAAGTACAGATTTCAGTACAGAACCATGAAAATGAGATGGGGTAGCAGGAAACAAGCATTCCCAGGAGACACTGTGGTTAAACAGGAGTCAAATACTCCTGAGGCCACAAATTTTAAAAATGACCTATCTCTGCACTCTGCAATTTATCTATAGGAAGGATTTTTTTCCCACATTGGCAAATGAAAATAGTGTCGATGGCCAGAATGCATATTTGTTTAGCACATTTTTTTTAATTGGAAGAGAATATAAGGAAGAAAATAAGGAAGCTCTCCCTCCTTCCCTCTCTCTCAGCCAATTCTTTTAGATCTGCTCTGGTACCAGGTACAATATACACTTGACTATACTCAGCTGATGTATGCCAACACCATTTTTTCATGTGCACTATATCTGGGAGAAGGGCTTCTATACTATATTTGGTAAGCACCACCAACAGTGGAGTGTGCATACATAATAGAAAAGCATGAGAGACAGATTGTAAACCATGTACAGGGAAGAGTTAGAGTGTCAGACCCGAGGTTCTTATAATACGCTGATTCCAGCCCCAAGGTTGTACTTTATCTTCTTCTTATGTAGAGCCTTAGACAGCTGGTCCTCAGGGAGTCAAACAGTCATACAAGGACAGAGAGTGGTCTACTTTAGTTTTCAAGTTGGGGGCAAGGACAGAGGTACTTCTTAAAGATGGACAGTAACTGATGTAGGTTTGCTTTTTGGGTGCTTGCAAGACTGCCTCTGCTTCATAAGTTAGGCAAAGACTGCAGTGAGGCGCCCTATTGAAAACTGGAATACCCACCATAGGGTCAGCACAAAGATCCACTGGAACTTGCAGCTGCAGCAAGCATGGGAGTCCCATGCACACACATATTTCATCATCTTCCCCCACCCCAGCTTGTTTCTTCTCTTGACTTATTTCTCCACCAATGCTGGGCAGACCAATGGGCTTGGGAACAGTAGTAATTATGAATATGATAACGGTGACAGTGAGCAGAAGGTATTTCCTCCCTCTTTTACCCGTCCCATCATGGCACAGTGGAGGTTCACCACAGCCACACTGTCCTTTGCAGTGGATAAGAGAAGGAAAGGTCTGGCCAGGTACTTCTTTTCCCCCTGCAGAGGCTAACAGTGATTTTTCTATAGACATAGATTTCTGGAATCTATGGAATCCCAATTGTCTGATACAACAGCTACATGTGGAGCCAAGAAAATCTGGAGTCATCACACAATTTTTAAAGTGAACTACAAAGCTGTTACATGTCTTGCAGCAAGCAATGAGGCGACAAGGTAGTAAAGTTCCCAAGGGTTCATGGAACCTCAGTACATCTCCAGTAGGTCACCCACTGAGGCTGGCTCTGAATAACAGGGCCACTATATACCACTAACCTTTATGGCAGGAAAGAAGAAGCCCCAACAGATTCCTATTTCTGATAACTTACACCTGCACAGTATTAAGGCCACTCATGTACATCTTGAGGAGTCGATCCTTCCAATAGACTGTTGGGATACGGAAATAATGAATGCTGCCCGAGATGTAGCGAAATGGAACACCATTCTTGAGGAAGCAATTATTCTCATAATCAATGATGAAGGAACGTTTTGTTGAGGTGACCTGGCATTCAGGATGGGGTATGGAAAGATAGCATAGTTGTTTTTAAATAAAATTGAAATAAAATTTAAAAGTGTTTTAAATAAAACGCTCCCAATCCTTACTGACAGCATTAGCTAAGTAATCCCATTTCTTTGTCATGGCAGAAAGGAGCTATGAATGTTAACTTCATGGCCTAGATACTCAGGTGTTCTGAAAGGGACCCTTTTATGTCTCTTGGAAGCCCCTAATATGGAACATGGAACTAAATTGGTTTAAGTCAATCATGAGCATGTAACCTACTACTACATCTAAGGAAAAGGATGTAACCTGTGTTATTGATAAAGTATGGTTTATATTTGTTCATAAAAGAAAACTGGCATTCCATTGGGTTTTGTCCACCCCTGTGCATTAGTCTAGTCTAGATCAGGTGTAGGCAACTCCAAGTTTGCAGATATACTGCAGGAGTTTGGGGGTGGTCAAACAATAGCAGGGCCATTGAGGGGGGATGAGGCCTCCACTAGTAAAGTGGCATGCCATGTCAACTGTCAAAAAACTGAGGGTGTGAACCTGAAAATTTTAGCACCATGAAACAGTGTGCCGTGAAATGAAAACAGATGAAAATTGCTAAGCAAATCTTGCCCATTTACTTGTTTTATCTTTTTTTATAAACTACATATAGTTTTAAAAACTAACTAGCCAACTTTATTCAAATTGGAGTGCAGGAACCCTCGCTATCTTACATATCATTTACACTTACATATCACTTACATAAGATAGCATATACAGTGGTACCTCGCTTAACAAGCACCTCGCTTAAGCGTTTCACATAACAAGCAAAACTTTCCAAGAAATCTTGCTTTACATAACAAGTTCTGCTTCGCTTACCAAGCAAGTGCACTATGGGCACACGTGCTATGCAGCCCTGACGCTCCATGTGGAGGCTCTTTAAAAGGGCTGCCGGCCAGCGATGCTGCCTCTAACTGCCCCCAACTTGGTTGCCTGGAGATGCCAGAGGCAGCTGCCCCTAACTGCCCCCACCGACCACCTTGAACCTCCAGCAGCAGCCCAGGTAAGCCTCCCAGGAAAGTGTCTTTCATTGCAGCCTCCTAACTATGTCTACCCAGAAGTAAGACCCATTGTGTTAAATTAAGCTTACTCCCAGGAAAGTGTCTTTAGGATTGCAGCCTAAGTAGACTTCATAGGATCATGCACATTAAATGCATGTTTTGAATTCAATTACAGTGTTTTGTCATCATTTTTACATGCAATTAATATTTTAATATTTTCATATGAATATTTTTGGGGTTGTGGAACCAACTGTCTGATTTTCCATTATTTCCTATGGAAAAATCTGCTTCACTTAAAGAGCATTTCTCTTAAAGAGCATGCCTCCAGAACGAATTAAGCTCTTTCTGTGAGCCACCATTGTAAAGATATAGGGGAGCTGGACAAGACTCCACGATCACTCTTCTTGAAACCAGCTTTCATGACACACTACCCAGCAAATAAACCATTATCAAACTACATAAGTATACACGTTCCCTGAGCACAGTTCAGTACACACTGACTACACAAAAATACTTGCACTCCACATAATCAGGTCAAAGACTGCACTTGAAGTTCAGGTCTGACTTCCTGTCTTCCAGGCTCCCATGCATCCCTGAATTATTGGCCCTCCTGGGTACTCTGCTGTATCATATTCAAGGAGGGTATGTAAATCCCTGCTTCTCGTGCCCTGGATTCACAAGACTATCCAAGCATGCATGACTCCACCACATAGAGATGCTTCCATTCATTCACTTTCTCTTGCCTAATTCCAGAAATCTTCTGCACTATTACTGTACCATTATATTCCACTCATGGCTGTGGGTGGCACAAGTGGCTAAGACACTGTGCCTGTTAATCAGCAGGCCAGGGTTCGAGACCCAGGTCAGCCCCACAAGACAGGGTGAGCTCCTGTCCTTAGCCCAGCTCTGCGACGCCAGCTGGATCCAATCATATTGGCTCTGCCTTTCCACTGGACTAATTCAGTGGTGTGGAGAGGGGGGATTTGCTGCTGGGTAACAGCCTATCCTCCATAACAATCCAACCCAGGCTTTCGTGCTGTGCATCCAGCGTATACAGCGCTGAGCACAATACCATAGTTTTTCAAGACTGACGGAGGCCTGCTTTATATTCCACTCATCTCTGGCCTGTTAAAGTTGGATTCATGAAATTCCCTTTATTTTTCTAAACTAATCCAAGAAAAAGTTTGAGCTAAGTTTAACTGTTAAACTTAAAGAGTATACATTAACGAAATAATGGGAGCTTGGAAGTAACCCAAATATAACCCAGTAACAATATAATGGAAGCAGGGAACCCAGAGAATCAAGAGAGAATCCCCAAGGCAATCATCACATGACTTAAAATTAAGACTTCCTAATAATTTCTTCAAAAGAAATTTCCTCTTACAATCTCCTTTCTCTCTTACCTGGAGCTGCAGATCCCCCAACAATAGAACCAGGACACACAGCCGCAGCCCCATTTCTTTGGCTGAAACTTCAGCCTAGAATAGGGAATCCGAGGGAGTCATCACATGACTGGACAGTGGGCAGGTCTGGTACTTCCTCAGAAGTGTGAGGATGGCCCCTGTAAGAAGAGAAACAGACTCAAACTGGAGCTGTTTAAACTAAAATAGTAAAATAATATTGCAGTCACAACCACTGGATTTAGAATTAAGAGATCATAAATTTAAAAAAGAAACATGAGGCATCAAGCTCCCTCTATTCTAGAGGGAATACTGAGTCACCAGAGGTACTGGAACAGTTTGTTTTCTGTGCTTAAACATAAATACGCACAACACAGACTTCCAGAAAACAAACTGAAATAACTGTCAACAACCAAGATAGGGAACTGAGACCAAAGGCTACAAATGATTCATTTTATTTTATAATTGCACAGAGGATTCAGGAATTAGCCCTACACATAGACATCAATTTAAAGGTAAAGGTAGAACTCCACAGGTTGACCGGCTAGTCATGACCGACTTTAGGGTGTCTTATCCTCATTAAAAGGCCGAGGAACCAGCACTGTACTAAGACATACCCATGGTCATATGGCTGGCATGACTAACCCCCAAATCCAGAGTAACTACGGGAGCACGTAAGAGTCTTTACACACACCCGTAGTTACTGCACCACCTAGTGAAAACCTATGGGAAATTCATATTGGAATCCAGAGTAATTTGTTCTTCCACCAGAGCAAGGACTCCCTGTAGTTACTCTGGATTTTGCCCTAAATGTCAAAGAGAACGGAATGTTGTTACCTTCTCATAGAAGTGGTACATATTTATCTACTTGCATTAATGTGCTTTCAAACTGCTAGGTTGAGAGGAGCTTGGCAAGAGATGGGCACTCACTCCATCTTGCAGTAGATGGGACTTGAACAGCTGACCTTCAGGTCGACAAGCACAGCATCTTAACCACTGCAGCCCAATGCAGAAATTTTAAATCAGTTTACTAATCCTTAGATAAATCAGAATGAGTCAAAGTCTTTCATTCAGGGCACAATACTAACCAATGTAGGCTGGCACAACTCACCCACTCCCATTACTGTTGTGGTGCGGGGAGGCTAGCAGATATCTGTGCTGGCCTAACTCCCCCACTGCACTTTATCAATTTATCTATTTTTATTAATTGCAAATTATATTTATTATTCTGGCAGCTACAAAGGAAAATTCAACTTCCTTGCTTCTCCTGCCAGTTTATTCCAATGATTAATCTCCCCCTAACATGAATATACAGTATTTGATTTTTCTAGCTGTTCTACATCTCCCATCCGTAATAACCACTTCACTGTCTAATTAGCCATTGCTAAAAATAATTTTTTCTCTGAAAAAAGATGCAAGTACTGTATGTCCTTCTTTAGGCTCTCGAACAGTCTGGTTTGTTTAATTCTGCTTCCAAATTCAATACCAAACAAGAGTACATGTCCCACAACTACACTGTTCTAGCTTGCTATGAAAACACTGGATTTTTCAGTTCATTTCTCTATTTTTCACCTGTTTGGACCTTTGTAGCACTCCAGAGGCTTCTGTTATGCTTCAATATCCTGAAAAGACTGCTGAATAATCCAGATGCAGTTGCTATTATCCTTTGTTGCTGTTTATTGAGTAAACATCTTCTACAACAGATCACTAAACAAAGAACTAGGCTTTGAGTAAATTCCACAAGTGAAAGCTGGTTAATGGACACAGGTTATAAAGAGGAGAGGTAAAACGTACACTTTGCGGATTAGGTCTGACATTGGAGGCATCTTACGCTTCATGAGCGCACTCTGCAGCAGGAGCAGAAACTTGGACAGTATGAGTAGGGAACACCTTTTAAATAAGTCATGATAGGAACTGTGATCTCTTGTCTATAAAACTGTGCCCTTTCACTGAACAGGAATTACCGTAAATTTAGAAGACGTCATCATGAAAGAGTCTGCAAAGTACCACTTTTCTGGCCCAAACACCACTCCCCCACACATTAACCACCTCCTCCCCTGATCAACCTATCCAATCCTAACTAAAAGAGAAGAGAGCAAGTGCAATGCAGAATGGTACTGGGGGTAGAAGGAGCAATGCCTCACTGGAATGGATGAAGCTACCCACAGCAAGGAAAATTTTCTAGGGTCCTCCCTACTAAGGTGACCTGGAGAAAAATACCTTTGCAACCACAGATAATTACCAAATTCTATCTAATAAACTGCACAAAAATTGAGCACCAAATTCTAACTAACAAATAAACTGAAATGAAATTTTAACTCAGGCTTTTTATTCTACCTGACATCCTCTTCTTTTTTTAGTGATGGATCCTAACCATCTTTTTTAGTGAGGATGTGGGTTATTGAGGGTTCAGCAGTGCTGATGTCATGATAAGCCATACTATCCTTGCAGCAGACCCTGCAATTATAAATCGCTCAGCACATAAATACACAGCACATACACAGCTACATACCCTGTCTGCCATGCCAGCCCCCATGTCAGTGTACAAGCCATGTATATGTGTGTGTGTGTGTTTGTATATGTGTGTATCTATGTTTACGTATGTATGTGTGTATATGGGACACAGACATGTAAGAAGAACAGACATGTAAGAACATGGATCAGGCCAAAGGCCATTTAGCCCAACTTCCTATTTATGTGTTTATGTGTATATGTATATACTCTCTGCATATGTGTATAAGTTAGTGGTTAAAAGTGCTGTGCCTGCTAATCTGAAGATCAGCACTTCAGCAGTTTAAGACCCAAGTACTGCAAGATGGACTGAGCTCCTGTCCAGCTGCCAACCTACCAGTTCAAAAGTATGTAAATGGAAGTAGATAGATACCTCCTCAGTGGGAAGGTAACAGCGCTCTGTGAACATGTAGGCCACATGTCCACAAAGGCATCTCCAGACAATGTTGGCTCTATGGCTCTAGAAACATGGGATGAGTCCCTAGAGTCACCCTAACTGCATCCTAGTCAGTCACAACTAGCAGGTCAACCTGTGGGGGACACTTTTACCTTTACACATATCCAATACATCCTTTATATGTATATATAGGATACATGTATATATGTATGTATACATATGTGAAGGGATCTTTTGAGGGGAAATGAACCAGAATGGAGTACCAGCACCTCTGTGACCCCCCCCCCTTCAAGAAGACATGCCTATGATTACAAATAACACCTTCATGGTGAATACCCGCAGGTTAGTTCTGGTACCTATTTTCCAGAAAAAAAGCACTGCATTTATGGGTTCCCCTGCTAACTGGGCAAGAGACACTCTTTCAAGTGGGTGTTCCTTTTATTTAGCAGAGGAAGAGTAACTGGCCCTACACACCCCAGTAATGTCTGTTCTAGTGGCTTCTGCTGGTTTTTTTTTTTTTTTTTGCAGCTTAGATTATGAGCCCTTTTGGGACAGGCACCCATTAGCTATTAATTTTTTTCATTTTCTTGTAAACCGCTTTGTGAACTTTTCAGTTGAAAAGTGGGATATAAATACTGTAGAAAAAAATATGTATATGTATATATGAGTGTAGACCACACACACATATACACATACATACACACACAGTATATGCATATACACATGCATACAGGTTGTATATATATACACATATACACTCACACACACATATATGTGTGTTGTATATATATATATGTATATATATGTATGTATATATATACATACATATATATACATATATACATACACACTCATGTGTGCATGTGTATGTGTGCTTATATGTGCATGTATGTGTATGTGTATATGTACATTTACATGTGTGTATGCTTGTAGATATGCATGTACATGTGTGTGTACATATGTGTATTGTAGGGGTCTCTGTGTGTGCATATATGTGCATATGTACATTTACATGTGTGTATGCTTGTATATTTGCATGTACGTATGTGTGTGTGTGTACATGTGTATTGTAGGGGTCTGCGTGTGTGTGTGTGTGTACATATGTGTATTGTAGGGGTCTGTGTGTGTCTCTCTCTGTGTGTGTGTACATATGTGTGTGTGTGTGTACATATGTGTATTGTAGGGGTCTGCGTGTGTGTGTGTGTACATATGTGTATTGTAGGGGTCTGTGTGTGTGTGTACATATGTGTATTGTAGGGGTCTGTGTGTGTCTCTGTGTGTGTGTACATGTGTGTGTGTACATATGTGTATTGTAGGGGTCTGTATGTGTGTGTACATATGTGTATTGTAGGGGTCTGTGTGTGTGTGTACATATGTGTATTGTAGGGGTCTGTGTGTGTCTCTGTGTGTGTGTACATGTGTGTGTGTACATATGTGTATTGTAGGGGTCTGTGTGTGTGTGTGTACATATGTGTATTGTAGGGGTCTGTATGTGTGTGTGTGTGTGTGGAAAATCCAGGTACATCCCTGCAGAGGAACCAGCTCCTTCATGTCATGAGAGGCCCTGTAAGCCCCAGAGTGCAGAGGGTGGCCCCAGCAGGAGAGCTCCCAGGAGCAGTGGGGCGGGGGGGAGCCTTGGGAGAAGGCCTGGCAGGGGCACCTCTCAGCGTGCAGTGGGGTTCCTCCCCCTCTGGCTCCAGGCCTAGGCCCTTCATGGTCCTTGCCTGGTTGCTAGGCGACGTCCTGCAGGAGGTGTCGCGGGAGGATGACGCGGGAGAGGGGCGGGGCTCTGACGCTGCTGGGGAGTCTCTGGAGCCTCCTGGGCTGAGCCCTGCTCAGTGGGTGAGTGACTGAGTGCTGCCTTCCCCCCCACCCCGCTGGGCTGTGCAGGTAGGCGGGGCCTGAGGGTGGCGAGGGCGGGAGCTCCAAGGGGGTTCGAATCCCCTCCCAGGGAGGCAGCCACCCGCCCATTTGCCTCCTTATTGCTCGGACCCTGGAATGGGGACCCACCTGGTCCCCACAGGGCACACCAGGCAGCCACACACCTGCACCCTTTGCACCTGGCCCGCCTCTGGAGCCAGGAGAGGCCACCCTTGTCACCCTTGCTGGACTTGGCCTCCCTTAGTCTGTCCAGTAACCCTTTCCAAGGCATCCAGCGCAGATGCCACACTCACATCCTGTGGCAAGGAGTTCCACAGGCTCATTCGGGGGAAGAAATATTTTCTTTGAAATGCTCATTTCCAGTGAATGTCCCCTTTTCTGGTGTTGTGTGTGAGAGGAAAGAGCATCTCCCTTCCCACCAACATCCTGTGGCAAGGAGTTCCACAGGCTCATTACAAGCACAGAAAGAAATATTTCTTTTATCTCTCTTATCATCGCTCATTTTATCCCCTTTTTCTGGTGTTGTGTGTGTGAGAGAAGAGCATCCCTCTGCCATCCTGTGGCAAAGAGTTCCACAGGTTCATTACAAGCTGGGAAAGAAATATTTATTTTTATCTGTCCTATCAATGCTAATTTCAAGTGAAAGTCCCCTTGTGCTGGTGCTATGTGAGATACCCTTTCACATCCCTCTATACACCACCATCCCCACATCCTTCGGCAAGGAGTTTAACAGACTGCAAGCTGGGGAAAGAAATATAATATTTTCCTTTTTCTGTCCTATCAACACTCAGTTTGAGTGAAAGTCCTCTTGTTCTGGTGTTGTGTGAAAGGGAAAAGAACATCCTCTCATTAAAAGCAAGATGACCTCACATGAACAGTGCATTTCCCTTCTTTATGGGGTAATCTTAGAAGTGTATCCATCTGGAATTAAAGATGTCTCCTGTTTTAATGAGCCATTGGGGGGGAGGTATTTTGGTATTGAACCTTTCCCATATGGAAATGGCCATAAATGGGATGTATGTTAAAGTACACTTGAAGGAGCTGCACTATCTCTTCCTGCCTCCTGGTTCTCTGACTTCCTTTTTCAATGTGGGTGATTCAATTTGAGGCTGCTGTCATGTGTTTGTAAAAATGAACTGTAGTTGCTACTTGTAGGGGTGAGGGAGGACATTTGAAGCCACAATCCTATACACACCTGCCTGGGAGTAAGGTCCATTCACTTTGTTGGGACTTCCTTCTGAGTAGACATGCACAAGCTGACCCTCTCAGATAACAGATGTAACACACCAGCATCAGCATTTTTAAAAAAGTTGATTTATACTTATTTATTAGAAACCAGGCATGTATGCTTTATTTATTCCTCATATTATTAAAGAGTTGCGAGCAATAACATGTCCTCATCTTTCTTTACTAATTTACAGCACAATCCAGAGTAACTATGGGGGCTCTTAAGACACATTTACATTGATGTAGTTACAGCACCACCTAGTGGAAACCTATGGGAAATTCATTGAGCAATCCAGAGTAAATTTTTCTTACATCAACGTAAGACCTCCCACAGTTACTCTGGATTGTGCAGTTAGTTTTTCTGTTAATACAAATCTGTTAGGATGCAATCCTAACAATATCTATTCAAATGTAAGCCCCAGTGTGTTCTATAAATCTTACTCCCAGGAAAGTGTCTTTACGATTGCAGCCTAAGTGTTATGACTCAGTTTCCTCTTGTTTGACTGGAGTTGACTGGTGACTGGAGTCGGGCACCCATTTCCACATAACCCCAATATTTCTTTTTGGAATGCTCAGTGAGGGTGCAATCCTAACCAATTTCAGCTGGCACAATTCACCTGCTCCCCATTCCCATTATGGTGTGGGAACATTGGTGGATGTCTGTGCAGTGCCTAACACTGTCTGTGCCTAATACTACCCCCACCCCCGGAAGTAGCACAGAAGTGCCTAACAACATTTTCTTCAACAAACCCAGAATGGGACTTGTGCCGGGACTTGTGCCAGTCTAACTAGGGTTAGGATTATAGCCTGAAAGTGTTTAGTCAAACACAGCACTGAACTGATCACCATATTTGAAGATGGAAGTGAATCTTTTCCATCTGCCTCCTACAGAGGTATCTAAACTCTGGCCCAGGAGCCAGGTGGAGCCCACAATGACCCTCCATACAGCCCATGGCAAATCTTCCCATGTGGCCCTCGAATGAGCCTTATAATCTTCTGGAGGTAAGGGGAGCTCTGTTCCCTTCACCTCTGAAGGGTGTCCTAAGGATAAGGGAGTCTGCATGTAACTCCTCTCTGTGTAAAAGTGCTTATGAATTGGTTTGAAGATCACCCCCTCTCTTTGTGTTAGAAAATGTCTATGAACTGATTTGAATTCATTCATTTAATTTCTAATATATTCATTTCTATAAATTTATTCAAATTTGAAATGTAAATTAATCCCTTAGCCACTGACACAGTGTCAGAGATGATGTGGCCCTCCAGCCAAAAACTTTGGATGTATCTAGACAAGTAGATTCGGGGGTGGATGGAAGAGAGTTTGCTTTCCCTGGGGCTTGACTTGCTTGCTTATGGTATCTCAGGGCATTTTCTTTCTTCCTATGTTGGTGGTTGTGGACACTGTTCTGCAAATTGTATACATGTTGATTGGTGGGTGGACAGTCCTATGGTGCTTTTTTATCCTCTAGGGCCTGAAGGATGTTGGAGCAACCATCATGGGCCACGCCCTTTGTACCTGCTCAAGGGGGACCCTCACCATCAATAACAAACGTTATCTTTTAATCCACAGGCTTGGGGAGGGGTAAGTACAAGGCAGCTGAAGACTGAGTTTTCACACATCTCTCCTTACACATTGAATACCGTACTGCCATTATTTACAAGGGATGGATATAGTAACAAAGAAATAATTGTTGCAGTGATTTTCTTACTTTATTTAGAAGTGAACCCTCTTCTGAGTAAACATGATATTGTAAATCCTGTCACAGATGTAATACAACAGTTGCCCTAGACCAGTGGTCAGCAAACTCATTTGTCAATGGAGCCAAACATCAACAGTACAATGACTGAAATTTCTTTTGAGAGTCAAATTTTTTAAACTTAAAACTACATACGTAGGTACATTGTTATTAACTTTATTAGGGTACTCCTAAGACGGACATGTCAAACAGGGCACCTAAAAATGTTTCATTTTATAATAATAAAGCCACCAACACAAAATAATTACAATTCTTAAATTGATAACAAAAATACTCCCAGGAAAGTGTGACTGGGAGGGCAGCCTGAGCTGTTCTCCTCCAGTGGAAGGGAGTTCCACAGCCTTGCCTGTGTCCTCCAGTGCCAGGCTAAGAAGCCTCTCCAGTCCCCCATTCCCCCAAAGAGCAGGGTCCCTTTAAGAAAAGGATTAGCCCTTCCTGGTTGCCTGGCTCCCTCTTGGGCAGATCTACTTACAAGTAAGTCCCATTACAGCCAATGGGCTTGCTCCCAGGAAAGTATAAGAAAACACAAAATAATTACAATTCTTAAATTGATAACAAAAATACTTCCAGGAAAGTATGGCTGGGAGGGCAGCCTGAGCTGGTCTCCTCCTCCAGTGGAAGAGCCACATTCAAGGGTCCAAAGAGCCGCAAATGCCTCTAGAGCCACAGTTTGCTGACCTCTGCCCTAGACAGTTCATTCCATTCCCTAATTATTCATTAGAGCTGGAAAGTTTGTTTTAACTATGAAATTAAAGATTTATCCTCTTCAGGTTGTTCTATATATTTGCAACACACTGAACTGATCTGACGGTTTAATATTTTAATATTTATAGTTTAATATTTTGTGTCTGACAATGGAAAATTGCTAATGTTTCAGAAGAAGCATCAGGTTCAGAGATATTCTATCCCCCAACCTTCACTCCCAGTGGCTTTGAGTTCTTTTAGTATGCAGTCAAACCCTTTGAATCTTAATAGGTCTGTTCCTCCTTAAACCTTTCAGAGTATTAAGCTCTCCTACAGTAGCCCTTCTTCAGATGGCTGACCCTCAAAGGTGCGGTGGGCCTGGACTGGGCCCAGCATTTGACATTTTCTGACCCAGGAGAGGGTTCTTAAAATGCCTTACCCCAGGAAGTTGAACCTAGGCTACAATCCAGAGTAACTACGGGAGCACATAAGAGACATTACGTGCATCCATAGTTACTGCACCATCTAGTGAAAACCTATGGGAAATTCATATTGCAATCCAGAGTAACTTGTTCTTACTCCAGAGCAAACACTACCCATAGTAACTCTGGATTGCGCCCATTATGTCTTTTTTTGGTGGATTTTGATTTGCCTAGACTTTTAGATTCTTAGATTTTTAATTATTTATTATAATATTATTTGTTATTTAATAAATAAATAAACAATCCTATTTTTATGTTTTTGTAGTGCTGATTTCATTTTTATTAGTTGCTATTAATTGTAAGCTACTCTGAGTCTTAGGACTGAAGCGTAGGGTATATGAAATTGTATAAATACTGTAAATAATTTGCTACACCTTTTGCCACTTTTGTTATTGTCAGATATGACCCTGTTGATCAGAACTGTACTGAGGGAAGCAAGCAGTTTCAGGGTTGTCCTTGTTGTACAGCATGTTTGCTGTGCCTTGATCCCCTCCCCTGAGAGGAGATCTGGAGTGTGATGTTTATGTAATTTTCTCTTCCTTAGCATTCAATTTTCTGGTTTCATTCAATAACCTGATCATAGAATGCCTTGTCCTCTTCCTGGTGCATCCTCATTTGTGCCATAAGAAAGGCTTAACTGATATATAAGAGAAAAAATGTCAACACTGTGAAAGTCTGGAGATGTGTGACAATTGAGAGCTTAGTGTGGAGACATGAGGAGAGGTGGGAAGTAATCTGGGAGAAGTTCAGAGCTTTTGAAGTTGAGGTAGGACATTTTGCTTCCTGGATTCTGTTTGTTTCCACTGTTTCTCTTGGAATATTCCTTTCCCTGCCAACTTGCTTGCACTCTTCTTATCCTATTCACAGTGGCTTTAGTTATGTGGACTTAGTAGAGGGACTGCACGATGGGTGCTTTTATGCACTGAAACGCATCTTATGCCATGACAAGGATGATCGCCAGGAGGCCATGCATGAGGTGGAGATGCATCTGCTGTTTGACCACCCCAACATCCTACCCTTGTGTGCACATTCCATAGTGGAGAAGGGATCCAAACATGAAGCTTGGCTCCTGCTGCCTTTCCTCAAGGTGAATGTCTGAGAATATACATCATGCCTGGAGCTGCCTGAGTCTAGATGTAAGGTAGAGATGGGCACATGTTGGGATATGTAGTCTTAGGGTGATGTCTTGCATGGCTGGGAGATGCCAAGATAGTGGAGCACCAGTCCAAGATATTTTGTTGGGCATTTTTGGGCAATGCTTACTGTTCCTAATGTCTTAAAGCAGCCTAAGACCTTTCAGATCACAGTTTTAATACTGTCTCATCTTGTGATTTTGGGAGAGGATATACAATCCTATTCACTAAGATACCGGGCCTTCTCTTTACAGAGAGGGACACTCTGGCAGGAGGTTGAGGTTCTGAGAGATAAAGGCATGTTTATGCCTGAAGAACGTATCCTTGCCATCTTTCATGGTATCTGCCGGGGCCTGCAGGCCATTCACAACAAAGGTTATGCACACAGGTGAGAATCTGGGTCTGAAAACAGAAAATACATATCTGGAACAGATTTGTGGTATAGGGATGGGAGGCTTAAATGAATGGCTTGAGACCAGTGCTGAGACATTTATAAATCTAAATGTAAAGAACCTACAAGTTCATGCTGATCATCCAAGATAATATTAAAAGAGGAAGATTGAGGCATTTAGAGGTGAGGGTGTTTACAACAAAAGCAGTCTTTTTATCTGCCTGGAATCAAACAACTCCAGGTTTTGGTTCTGCTTGGAATCAAACACAGGAGTGTCTTCCACTCCTCTTTTCCCAGAGACTTGAAACCAACAAATGTGCTGCTGGATGATGAGGACCAACCATTGCTGATGGACCTGGGTTCCATGAATCGGGCACGGATTGAGGTTCAGAATTCACGAGAGGCAATGGCTGTTCAGGTATAAAGGTGGCTGGGGCAAGAGAATAAGCCTTCTGTGTTGTTACAAAGATGTTTCAAAGATGTGGGAGAAATTTTGAAATTAGATGTAGCAGGCAGAAGCTCAGATAATTCTGGCCTTACCTCCTGTACTGTTTGATGTTGGCAGGTATAATATTAACATTTTGGCATGCATATTTATAGCAAGTGAACTGTTTTGCAACAGTTTTGCAATTGGTATTCAGAGTGGACGGTGCTGGTTTAGTTGAACTAGTGTGGTATACATGCAAGATTAGATCTGAGGCAGGGAGACCTGTCTTTAAATCTCCATTTAGCCATGAATAATCTCAGGCCAGTTTCTCTTTCTCTTCTCTCCCTAATAAACCTCACAGGTCTATAAAAATAATATGGGGTAGCCAACATCCATGCTGAGTTCAGTTGAAAAAGGCAGTTGACAAATGTGAATACTGGTAATTATATAGATGGCCGATGATCTCACTCTGTATAAAGGCAGCTAATGTTCCCTTAGGCCACCTATGCCACTACCAACTGGTGCCCCAGCAGATAAATTCAGCCCCATCTCTGTGTCTAAGAGAGGGAACTGAGTACAGCAGCTTCTCTCTTCCTTTAAAGGTAACATACCGGTAGTTATCGTTTCAAACACAGGCAAGCAACAGCTTTGAAGGAAAGTCTATATTTGTATTATGAATTACTGAATCATTATTTCAGACCCCTTCAGATTATTTCTAAAATGTGAGGAAGAGAATTCAAAATTTCCTTCTTTACTTCTATGTGGTACTCTTACTTGGTCCCTCCTACCTCTTTGCTTTAATATTACTGTTACTATGCAAAAAGGTTTTTCTTGGTGCTGTTTGTCTCTTAGCAGGCAGTAGATGTCGATTTCAGAGTGGAAAAGATATGCCTGCATTCTTACTTCCTCTGCCCCTCCATTGCAATTGACACTCAGTTCTGTTATTCCTGCCTCCCCATTAATCTCATAGGACTGGGCTGCCCAGCGCTGCACCATCTCTTATCGAGCACCAGAGCTGTTCACTGTTGAACGTGAATGTGTTATTGATGAACGTACTGACATCTGGGTAAGGATTTTTTTTAAATCTGGAAAGGTTATTAGTAGCTTTTTCCATAAATACTCATGGGATGTACAGCCCAGGGAAGCTGTGTCCTTGCCAGATGTAGTTTACCTTTTTAGATCCCCCTGTCTTCTCTGCTTAGTCCTTAGGCTGTGTTCTGTACTGCATGATGTTTGGTGAAGGACCTTATGACATGATCTTCCAAAAAGGTGACAGTGTGGCCTTGGCTGTGCAGAACCACCTCAGTGTGCCCCAGAATACCAGGTAAGAAACTACTAACCAGAAGGAACAGTTTGGGAGTCTTCTATTAAAAAAACCTGATGCTAAGTCCCCTTAAATTTCAGGTATTCACCTGCCTTAGAAAGTCTCCTCTCTTCTACATTGGTGGTAAATCCTCAGGAGCGTCCATACATTGCTAACGTTATCGCCCAGCTTCAAGAGATACAGCCAGCTTCCAATGGACAGGATGTCACGCGTATCTAAACCCATGGAGTGTGTTGTGAAGTTAGGGCAATCTAGAGTGGACCTGTGGAGAAAGCAGAACCTGACCAGTCCCCTTTGAGCATTTTGGGGAGATGGAACCAGTTTTTGAGTCTGCCACGTTTCTTCAAGAATTCTCCTGCAACAGAGCCATCTTCTACTTTGGGACCAATGGTGCTGTTTGACTTGCTTGATATTCCCCCCCAGCATGCATCCCAAGTATCTTACAGAAATCTTACCTGCTTTGCTGATGCTTTTGAGCAGCTTATAGAAAGCAGGAAGAATGTGTTGATCCTCCTGCTGCTGCTAGAAACTCAAGATACCTTGGTGGGGAGGACAAAGATGCCCAGCTTTTTGTTACAGACTCCAGGTGAGCTGTTGCAAAAGGGCTGGTGCCCTTTTGATTTTCAAAGCGGGCAATCTCTTGTGCCTGTGTTGAATAAAGTTTTCACAACACAGCTTTGTCAATGCATTGTTGATTGCGTGTTTATAAACTGCAATGAACTGGATGGAGTTCATTGGTAGAGCTGATCTAGGCAAAGACACTCTCACCCTTTTCAGCTCCTGATCCCTTTTGTACTTTGGACAACTTCCTGGTAATTTATCACATTATTTTATGCTTCTCTGCAATTTGCAGCAAGGGTAGTAGGGAAGCAGTGCTGATTATTTTCTCTTGTTTTCTCTTGATTATTCGTAAGAAGTGTAGAGAACCTTTTCAAACCACACACACACACACCCACACACACGATAAGACACTGTGTTCCACTTTTATTCTTAATACTAATGTCTGTGCCTGTGAATTTTCGAGTTAGGCTTCAAGAATTTTTGAGTTAGGCTTCAAGCACATCTCCAACTATTAGAGAAAGATCTTGACAAGCGTAGCTAAAAATAGGTTAGCAAACTAGTGAAGGGGAAGTGCTTGTGGATGAACACCTGGTTATACAAAGAAAAAATCAGGTGCTAATATAGGAAGATTTAAGTGAAGGCTGTCAGCTTGAAAAGGTCTAATGCCCTTGTATTACCACCAGACTGAGTGGGTGAATGTAGCTCTAACCTGAAGTCTCACCAGGATTCTGAATAATCATAGCAGTCATGGAAGGGCAGCTAGAATAAGAGATTGACTATGTGCCTGGCAGAAAGAAGGGTGGAGCTCAGTTTACATAGGTCAGGCCAAACCAGAAACACACCCCCATCTCACCTCCAGGCATTTCAAGGGTGTATGCGCCGATAAAGAAACTGAAACTTTTTAGAAAAGATGCTTATACTGCAAAAGGCAGGGGAAACTTAGATATAGGCCGCAATCCGAAAGGCACTTTCCTGGGAGTAAGACTTATTGAACACAGTGGGGCTTACTTTTGAGTAGTCATGGTTAGGATTGTGCTCATAGAAAACACTCATTGCACAAAGACAGGTATGTCCTCGAAGACTCTTCAAAAATTCTCCCCTGTTCATGTAAAAGTATTTTATAAGCATGTGTCTGTGTATTCTGCATATACAGTAGTATGTAGGGAACAGCACTGTCGTTGGTTCATGCATGGGAAGTCAGGATCAGGTCCAAGACTCTGTCAGTTTTATCACTGTACATAGTACCTGGATGGAGGATGTCTAGTAGCCCATGTAAGCCACTCGAGAAGTGGATTTTTCCCTCCCAAAACAGGCAGTAGTGTTCAGGGCCAGAAAAGTACTAGTGGTTGCATATTTAGAGCTTCTGCTAGTCAGGGAGCAAGATACTCACAGTTTTATTGCTCCAGTAGCTAAATCCCACTCTTGTTCTCCAACCTCATTCCTTTCTACTCCTTAACATATTCAAGATTTTGTACCAAAGCAAAATTGTTTTCTTACATGAAATGGGTGTAAATTTGATGCTGAACAAATGTCAACTACCTTGTTTTGAGAAGGCATATGCAAGGCACTTATAACCCACAGCTCGTGACTTTTTTACTCCAATATTTAGATGTTTAATCATACTGAAACCTTATTCTACAATATCTCTCAGTTTTAGTTATTAAGAGATGCATCTATCTGGTGTGGGTAGACCACTACCCTTAGTGGGAGGAACAAGACATCACTTGTATGTTGTGCAGTTGGTTCCATAAAAATAAAGCAGTCACACTCCTGGCAAGAAAGAGAAACACTGCAGGAATTCAGATTAAAATGAAAGACATTTTATTTAAGAAGTTTTATTAGCAAAATGACTAATAGCTACTCTTCTCCCTCTTCTTCATCCTCATATGAGTCAAGGCCCACCTCTTCATAATCTTTCTCCAGGGCAGCCATGTCCTCACGTGCCTCAGAGAACTCCCCTTCTTCCATGCCTTCACCCACATACCAGTGGACAAAGGCCCGCTTGGCATACATCAGGTCAAACTTGTGATCCAGACGGGCCCACGCCTCAGCAATGGCAGTAGTGTTGCTCAACATACACACTGCCCTCTGCACCTTGGCTAGGTCTCCACCAGGAACCACAGTGGGGGGTTGGTAGTTGATGCCCACCTTGAAGCCTGTGGGACACCAGTCCACAAATTGGATGCTACGCTTGGTCTTTATGGCAGCAATAGCAGCATTGACATCCTTGGGCACCACATCACCACGATATAAGAGACAGCAGGCCATATATTTGCCATGACGGGGGTCACATTTTACCATCTGGTTGGCTGGCTCAAAGCAAGAATTTGTGATCTCAGCGACAGAAAGCTGCTCATGGTAGGCCTTCTCTGCAGAGATGACTGGAGCATAAGTGGCCAGAGGAAAGTGGATGCGAGGATAGGGCACAAGGTTGGTCTGGAATTCGGTCAGGTCTACATTAAGAGCACCATCAAAGCGCAGGGAGGCAGTGATGGAGGACACAATCTGGCTGATAAGGCGGTTGAGGTTGGTGTATGTTGGACGCTCAATGTCCAGGTTCCTGCGGCAGATATCATAGATAGCTTCGTTGTCCACCATGAAAGCGCAATCTGAGTGCTCAAGGGTGGTGTGAGTGGTGAGAATGGAGTTGTACGGTTCCACCACAGCTGTAGACACTTGTGGAGCTGGATAAATGGCAAATTCCAGTTTGGATTTCTTGCCGTAGTCAACAGAGAGTCGTTCCATCAGCAGGGAGGTGAAACCTGAGCCAGTACCTCCTCCAAAGCTGTGAAAGACCAAGAATCCTTGGAGCCCTGTACACTGGTCAGCCTGTTAGAGACCCCAACAGAAGTTATTGTTCAGTATCAGTTTCTGGCAGCAAGCAGTACAGTTATGCTACTCAGCTAGAGGGTCTACTGTCATTCACAATCTTTGAAAGGTTAGCTTACTAAATTTAATTAACCCTTGTTTCCTTCTTTGCCTGGAGACAACTTATGTCAGGAAACCAGCCTGCCTACATGCTTGCACGTACTGCCACACAGATCTATCTTTAGATCTGCATTCTAGAGCCTGAAGAACTGGCTGTTTTAGGATAGGAAAGTGAATATAGTATCTTGCATTGTACCACACTTGTGGCGATGAAAACTTGGTAGCCACCATCCCATTGACTTCTGTTTAGTGAAGACATAGAGAAAGTTAACAGTTTAACTGTGATTCTCTCTTTGTGTTAACACCCTGAAAAGGGAAGAAGTTGAGCTGCCTTCTCCCAGTCAATGAGGATCACTACTCTCCCCTGCATAAAAATTAAAGCAATAATTTTACAATCCTTTTGTTTATTCAGGACTCCAAAAAAATACAATGAAGCAGTTTCATTTTAGGTGCCTGTGCAAAGAATAAGGACAACTGCTCCTTCGACATGTGGTAGATGAAAAAAAAGGATCCATCCTTGGCACCTCTCCAGCCTGAACGGTAGTGGCATGAAAATTGGATTTGTATATGTTGACTGTTCTGCACTTTTGGTGAAGCCTTGGAGAAAGGAGGAGTCAAGGAGAAAGCTGAGCAAAATTAGAGACAGGGAAGGCTGAACACTGTCAGCAGACAAGGTTCAGACCAACCAGCTCTGCCATTTGTGTGCCTTCTATCAATGCATCAATGGGCAAGCATGTTTATGGGCCAAGAAACAGGGAGGTGGTTTGTAGCCCAAAGTTATCATTAGTTAAAAACTAAATCGTTTGTAGTCTTCCAAGACAGCTTCAAAAATAGTTTCATTTAATGGGGAAGCAGGTGTTGGGAGTTGGTGTGGTTGCTTCATACCCTAAAGAAGTTTGCCAACAGAACTTAATTGCAACACTATATCCAGAATTAACTTATTAAACTTTCACAATAGTCATCTTAAAGCCCTGGCCCTCCCACTGCCTGCCCACCCCAGAAGAAGCCAAAGCTCCTTTCCCTCCTCTTATAAACCTCTTATCCTTCACTATGATCATACCAGCTTCCGGATCCTATCCAACACCAAGTCAATGATCTCCTTGCCAATGGTGTAGTGACCACGAGCATAGTTGTTGGCAGCATCTTCCTTGCCAGTGATCAGCTGCTCTGGGTGGAAGAGTTGACGGTACGTGCCAGAACGAATCTCATCTGGAAAAGATTCAGGGGGTCGGATGGCAGGAAGGGATTTGTTTAGTGGATGCTTTCAGACTCTTAATATAGTCATAGATTCAAAACACTGCAACTGGCTTTGACAGGCAGCCACTATGAGATGCAAGGGGGAAGATGGCAAGCCAAAGCTCATCCTCTGCATGGCTTGTTGCCAAATGCCACTGCTACAGATACCACTCTCAATCACAGTTCTCTGGATCTAATGGTCCTGTGGCCTTGGCACATTTTATAGGGGCCACAGTCTGAAAACTATAAGGGAATTTTATTTTTATCTGTGTTGTATCCTTGTTTGACAGCGGACCTGGAACCCGAGCAGAACACCTAAGAAGCTGTAGCTGCGAGGAGGAAGGTTGAGAATGGCTGCTCTAGAATGAAGATCACTAACTGGAAAGCTAGACCAAATCCAAATTTTTTAAAAAACCTTTATTAGGCATAAATACAGAATAAAAAATAAACTAAAGAGTCAGAAATCAGGACTAATCATGGGAGTTTACAAGTCCACACTGGAACTCAGTTCAGGAAGCTGGCAAACCATCTTGCAAGCATCCGAGGTACTAAGCAAGCTAGACCATATCACTTATGAAGTCAGTTTTGCCTTAAGGTTTGTCACAGAGACTTTTGCTACTAAAAAGGAAAGCCCCCCAATTCCTGTTAGTTCTTTTCTTCCATTAAAGGCACTCGGAACTCATCCCAAGCCATACCATGGACCAAGAAGCTGGAATGACCAGTATATTCCACTAAACAGTATAATGCCCAGATCATGCAGCAGCAAACACTCACCAATTACAGTAGGTTCCAGGTCCACAAAGACAGCTCGGGGCACATGCTTTCCAGCTCCTGTTTCACAGAAGAAAGTAGTGAAGGAGTCATCTCCACCCCCAATGGTCTTCTCACTTGGCATCTGCCCATCTGGCTGAATCCCATGTTCCAGGCAGTACAACTCCCAGCAGGTGTTGCCCATCTGTACGCCGGCCTGGCCGACGTGGACAGAGATACACTCACGCTGGAAAGAGAAGAAAGCCAAGGTCAAAATGGTGGCACAATCAAGACTTAACAGGCATTTGGTGGAACAAGTTCATGGCAGCCTGTGCACATTTGTATATGGCCCATAAGGTCATTCATTCAGTCAATTAGCCTTGCGACTAGCAGCAACCAGTTTTTTGTGCAAGTGTGTCAGAAGTACAAAGTATTTCACACTGGCACCCAGTGTGTCCTACATTACATTTATAAGCCTGACCATTACCCACTCACCTGTGTTGGAGCTTATTTTTATGAGCTA
Organism: Cryptoblepharus egeriae; assembly: GCA_030015325.1. Taxonomy (NCBI): domain Eukaryota; kingdom Metazoa; phylum Chordata; class Lepidosauria; order Squamata; family Scincidae; genus Cryptoblepharus; species Cryptoblepharus egeriae. The sequence goes on along the minus strand of JAREYC010000001.1, from coordinate 58,866,749 downwards.
GAGAGCAGAAAATGGAACATGACAGAACCAATTGAAGCAAAGGCCTAACTATGCCATAGGCACGTGTAAATGTAGAGACACATGCATTGCAGGGATACATATGACACACAACACCCACATGATTCAGACCACTGGTTCACCTAGTTCCACCTTGCCTATTCTTACTTGCAGTTCTTTTCCAGATAGGGTCCTTCTCTGCCAGCAATACTTAGAGATGCCAGGGGTCAAACCTAGAGCCTTATGTATCCAAAATATTTTTTCTAGCATTGAGCTTCCATCCTATGCCCTAGCTGCCTGTGCTGCAGACAGGCCACCTATATTCCCAGTACCTATAGGATGGGCTAACAACATAATATAATCCATACTTTAATATCATACCAAATCTAAGGTGGAGGGGAATGCACTTGACTTGAAGCAATGGTATGTCTGAAAGTGTCGGTCTATCCCCACTTTATTCACAGAGTGATCACTTCAGAATCAGATATGGAAATAAGCAAATATGGTATACAGGCATCCCTTGTTATCCTCATTCTGTTCAAGAACCTCCAGTGGATAAAAAAAATCAATGGATTAAAAACACAGTAAGACCTATTTCCAACTTTCTTGCTCCTAATGGAATAAAGCTGTGCCTCGATATCTGCAGGGATTTAATTCCTGCTGATATTAAAAAGGCATTCAATAGAAGTTTTAAACATTAAAAAGTGTGTCCCCTTAGAATGGCTTAAGATCAGCTTTTCTTACTTTTGCAGAGAGGTAGTAAACAAGTAGAAATGTAAAGGACCCTCTGCCTTTGCCTGGTTCAGCTGAAGAACAGAATGATGGCTTGGACGATGTCCTCTCTACAACAGTAGAAAAACAATTTTAAAACTGTGATTTGCATTGGCAGTTTGTGTGGAGTCAAATCCGTGTATAAAAAAATCCATGTATAAATCCGTGTATAGTCAAATCCATGTATAAAAAAATCAGTGTATAACAAGGCTGGACCTGCAGTGCTAAGGCACGTATTACACAGAGGCCACAACTGTGATACCATAAACAGCTATTTTGTTGTCTAGTTATTAAGTTGTGTCTGACTCTTTGTGACCCCCAAGGACTGCAGCATGCCAGGCCACCCTATCCTCTATTTGCTTCCGAAATTTATCCAAATTCATGTTCATGTACACATCCACTATTCACTTCCATGGTTTGTGCTCAAACATGTGTCTCCCACATGCTACAGTCAACCAAAATGCATGCAGGCCTCTTCAGATTACCCTTCCCCCTCCTGTACATACCATACAAATCTATTATTTCATAGGTTAACATCCACACCCACACTCCACCACCACACATACTACCAAAGCACGTCAGGGCAAGACATGAACATTCCTTCTCCATTTCCCGGAGGTGAGGATGCCAAAATTTCACACACAGGTCATGTTGCGACTCCTCCCTGCAAGGCGGCCAAGACAGTGGTGTAGTTGTATGGAAGTGTCACAGTAAGTAACAGGCAGCAGCGCACAATGCTCACTGCACCACATTTTGTGGCAACTGCTTAGAAGGCATTTGTTAACATATTTCACAATCAGGCCAGACCTAACTGAAAACAGAATGGAGAGGGGGAGAAACAAAAGAGGAAGGCCAGAGAATAACTGAACATTGCTCAGAGCCTCCATGTAAAGATCTGGAACTCTAAAGTGTTTTCTATGCTGCTGACAGATGACTCTGGCCCAGGAAAGGGGAAAGTACACACTGCTGCTTCCATTATGTAAAGGTTGTTCCTTGTTAACCATTAGGTTTCCGTTCTGCAACCCCTCGTGGATTAAAAATCATTTGATAAAAAACAATGGAAAAATAGATTTAAGATTTCTTGCTCCTCAGTTGCTTCTAATGGAATAAAGTCATGCCTCAGTATCTGCAACGGTTTGATTTTGGGACTCCCTGCTGATACAAAAAAATGTGCTAAAGTCTCTGTGAGCAGTTTAAAAAAATAAAGTATTTTCCTTTACAATTTGTCAAAAACAGTTTTTCTGAACAGATATCGAAGCAATCAGCAATTAGAAACACACACTTTGCTTTTCTCAGATGAAGAGTGGAATGACTATTTGCATGACTGCCTCTCTACAACAGTAAGCAAAGCAGTTTTTAAAAAACTGATTTCAAAGAGAAATTTTCTCATTTTCCTGCTTCTCCATTCATTCTCATTTCCAATAGCCCATTTGTGTTGAGTCAAATCCATGTATAACAAGGTCAGACCTGTATTTCTAAGAAGTCAACCTGCAACTTTGCTGTAATAGTGCATGAGGCCAAACTGTAGAAAGGGGTGGCCAAATCAACAACCGCACAAACTTACCAGCCAAATGGGCAAATTGGTCACAAAATCATAATTAGATCCAAAGAAGGACAGCTTGTTGACAAGAGCCACTCATCCTATGGAGTGCAAGCTTCTTGGCGCAGCAGTCTGATCTACTGCCGGCATGCAAGTCAGGTGCTAAATGGGCTTTGTCACAACAACGCTGTGCTAAATCAAGCTGTCACCGGTCTAGCACCAACACATTACCAGTATTCATTCCAAGAAAAGTTAACAGATGGCACTTCAAAGTGGTAGAGTTGAAAAGTCAAAAAGATTCAAAAAGCAGAAGACAGCTACATGCAATGATGTGGGGAAGGAGAGAATCTAGCGGAGGAATGTGTATGACAAATGGCACCAACTTTTAATATTAAAGATTAGCTGTAGCTGAGTGAGAATTCCAACACTTGGGACAGCAGGTGGAAAAAGTTGCAGAAATGAATTATTTTTTCAAAATAATCACAACATAAAATGGAGTGTGTGTGCACATGCACACAAAGCCATGCCAGGTAGGAGGGTGCTTGAACTAACTTTCCTCTCATCTCAATACCTGGTCTTTTTAGGGGGAGGGGTAGATGTTTTCTTTGAACATTAAATCATGTCAGTCTTTCCTCTTCTACAAAAGTAGCACAGTCCAGAAATATTCGCCACCTGAGTGAGAACCAGGCCCAAGACCACCTCCGTGAAGGACTGATCATTAGATCTTTACTCATCAAGAATAGGAAAAGCCAAACCCTACTTCACTGGCCTTACTACCAAAAGGAAGAAAAAGTGCATGTTTCCCCAGTACTGTCTGTATGGGCTCCTTTTGGAAAGAGCACAAGTGGAGTCACCAGACACACAGCACTCATTAGTAGGACCACTCATGTAAGTACTTCCACCTGTGTTGGCCATCATCACCTCCGCCTGTGTTGGCAACCATCACTTCACCCCTTGATCTGGACTGCCTGAAATCACTCTCTCCCTCTATGTTTCTTCCTTTCACTTCCCTTCCACCAGGCACATTTTTTATATCCACCTGCAGCATAACGGGGATGTGCAACCCCCTCCCCACCAAAGCTGATACAGGTATCCCCACTTTCTGATGGTCTGTTTTCTGAAAATCCACTCTTTCAATTATACCCAGAACTCATTCCTTCAACACATGTTCTGCTCTTTCAACCACTCGCTGCTTTTCAAAAGGCCAAAACTGCAATACCCCTTATCGTAGCTCCTGGTCTGAACCCATTCCCAAAGAACTTATGAGAATCCAGTTACAGAAACCTTTGTGTGGCAGCAGGAATTTGCAAGCTAAGAGGTATTTGCAATTTGCTTGCTAAAAAAGCACTGGAAGCAACATTTATAAACTAAAAAAAAAAAAGATTAGGTTCCATTTTTCAGTGATTTTCACTTTTGGATGGTGCTCCGGTCCCTAACCTGTCCACTAAATGGGGGAGGCCTGTAATTTTTTTGGTGCTGCAACACGCTTTATACCATCTTCGTGACACCTTCAATCTCAATGCAGCAACTTCTGCACAAGCTGAAAACAAGGTTTGAATTGCACTCTCATTCAATGTGCACTTCCACCACCAAGAAGGTGTTTCTTCTTTAATTGCCTGTAATCTATGCACATTTTAAACCTACAGGTGAGAGCAAGTCAATGGGAGCAGTTCCTGTCATGGTTGCATGCAGCTAAAGCTCAACCCCACACCCTGGAACTTTGCCAATTTCCAAATAACCCAAAAGTATAATTTGAAAGAGACATAAAGAACAGTTTAACAAAACAAACCAGAAGCTTGTGCCGCCTTAAAGACTAGACTCTGGTTTTGAAGACAACCTGGCTGTCCTTAAAGTAGTTACTTTTTAAAGCAACTCTGAAACACACCTATATGTTGATTTAAGTCCACAGAGATTTCCTTCTGACTCGGCACTATATTTTTTCACTATTTCCCACCAGAAATAACCTCAAAACCCAAAAACTGCAACTGGTTTTCAGGTTGGCTGGTTTTCAGGCTGGCTGAAGGACAAGGCTTGAAAGTTAATGGCATACTTTTTTTCTTTTTCTTTTTGAAACTATCTATGGTCCTGGTTTGTTTTTTCAAGTCCTTCCCTCTACCACTGTGCTTCTCTTTGTTCAGCTTTGTATACCAGTATACCAAGATTTGTATACCAGTACTTCCTGCAAAATGTTGAAATAACTGCAAAAAGTGTCAAAAAAATTTGTAACAGTTCCTGCAAAACGTTGAAATAATGCAAAAAGTGTTAGAAAATGTTAATAAATCATATTTTCAGTAGGCATCTATAGTAGGCATCTTTAAAAAGGATTTTTCCATCCAGTTTGGAGTGCAGAAAAACAGAGCTGCATAAAGGATACAAATTAAAACTTCTGCAAGCAAATCAAGAACGAAATATCTAAAATGTAGCAACTAAGGATCAAACTGCATGCTATGTATAATGAATGAATAGCAGCCTTGGCTTTGGGGACAATCTGGATATCAGCAGGGCAAATAAGTTAATGACTCTTTCTCAAGGGTCATGTCCTCTTTTTTCTAAGACATGTCTTTTTTTTAGACTTGTATCCTAAAAGATCTTCACTGTCCCTTTTCCTTGTGTGATCAGGCAGCCTTCTGGTAATAAATAAATAAATTATTTGTAATAAGTTACATGTAATAGTTTTAAATTTAATAATATAGTGTTTAAATTAACAACATGTTTTAAAAAATCTGTATTTAGCTTTTATTTTGACATATTTTTTCCCCAGTGTCCTACAATTTGGGGGGCCTTGTCCTCTTTGCACTAATGACATATGGTCCAACTACCCCTTTCTCCTACGTCATTGTCTCAATCCACCATAATACCCTACCTCAATACCCCCATTTAAATAAATAAATTCCCTGAAGGTCTTATTAACCACCAAGTCCTGGGTTCAAGTTTTGTCCTGGGTCATAAATTCACCTTAGGCAAACTACTTTCTCAGCCTCAGCTCCTAATAAGGGAATACTGACACTCACAGGGCTGTTAAATGATCACTTGGAGAATGTAAGCAGCAATGGACACTCTGAAGTGTATATTAATTATTATAACATATGCCCCCTATAAATTTTACTCTCCTCTTTCCCTAAACGCAGCAGCATAAATAGCTGCTGCTTCCCACCCAAAGATTAGTTTGAAACCAAACAAGCCAATAGGTGAAATCTTATGAACCAAGCCCCTCCCTTTAACCGTTAATGCACTCGACATGCCAAGCAGAGACGCCACCAACCCCACCCAAAACCAAACAAGACACCCACAACAAGTTTCCAAGATGAGAGGTGCTGCACTTCAAAAGCCTACTCGACAATCAGTAGCAACTGCAGATCTGAAGGCATTGCTTTGCAAGTTGATTTCAGGCTCCACAAGAAGAAAAGAGGCTCATGACACATGCTCCAAGGCACATGATGTGCTCTTATGTTCCAGTGTACATATGGCTAATGGTGGCAAGCAACACAGATCAGGGCTGGGGGGGAAGGTGGAAGGACCAGGTTGACATTATGTCATAAACACAAAAGAGTAAATGTACTACATCCAAGAAAAATATAGGACATAAAAAGTTAAAACATATACAGGTGTCCCTCGTTATCCACTAGGGTTCTGTTCCAGAACCTCCTGTAGATAAAAATACCACGGATAAATTTATTTAAAGACTCACTTCCAGGCTTCTTGCTCCTCCATTTCTCCTAACGGAATAAGTTTGTGCTTCAGTATCTGCAGGGGTTTGAATCTGGGACTCCTGATACCAAAAAATGTGTTGTCACTTAATTCTTTCAAAGCAGCTTTCTTTACTGTTGTAGGGAGGTAGTCAGCAATTAGAAATGCAAAGGATCCCCTGCCTTTGCCTGGCTCTGCTGGAAAATGGACTGCTTGCATGACTGCCTCTCTACAACAGTAGAAAAGCAGTTTTCAAAAATGTGATTTGCAGACACAATTTGTGTTGAGTCAAAGCTGTGTATAAAAATGTGTGCATAACAAACTCAGAGCTGTATATTTCTTTGATGCAGTTGACGCTATAGTATAAAATTTAAATCTAATTTATTACATATAATTTATGATTTATATGCTGCCTGCTTTCTGGGAAATGGAGGACGATGGAATTTTTTTCCAGGATTTAAAAAAAGAGGACATGTCCCAGAAAAAGAGGACATCTAGTCACCCTGTGCAAGGGCAGAAGGCCACTCAAGCCACTTTCCAAGGGCTCCTAAGTTCTTCCTGCTCCCGGGAAGGGACAGATGTCCCTTTAGTCACCATCCCAAGGCAGAAGGAGACCTATGGGTGCCGTTGATGCCGAGGTCAAGGCCAGGCCAATGCTGGCTCTAATGCAGGCAGCTTGGGTGGAAGCCCTGCCTAAACCTGAGTCACTGACCCAGTTATGCCAGAGGGCAGGGAGTGAGTGGGGAAAGTGTGCAACAGATTGCACTGGCATAGCTAGAGGGGGGCTGAGCAATCAAGCCTTGGAGGGATCCATCCTTCATTCAAGGGGGAGCCTTGCATGCTAGGGTGAAGCTCCCTGCAAGACTAAGTGCTTTGCACCCCCTCTAGCTACGCCACTGGGCAGCTGCATTCACAAGTGACGCATTTCAGCACCCCCCTCCCCTTCTAAAAAAAGTCTGGCTCTGAACACGCCCCAGATTTTTTTTTTTTGGGGGGGGGAGAAGATCTGGCTCCCCAGCTGGCAGAACCAGTCTAGCCGCTGGAAAGCGTTGGCAGCGGTGGCGTAGCTAGAGGAGGTGGAGCAGTCAGTCTTGGAGGGAGCCACATCCAGGGGGAAAGTGGTGTAGCTAAAGGGGGGAGCAGAAAGGGGGCAGTGGCATAACTAGAGGGGGGCGCAGAGGTCAGTCTTAGAAGGAGCCACGTCTAGAGGGGCAGTGGCGTAGCTGAGGGGGCTCAGAAGTCAGTCTTAGAGGGAGCCACGTCCAAGGGGGCAGTGGCATAGCTAGAGGGGGCGCAGAGGTCAGTCTTGGAGGGAGTCTCACCCCTTCAGAGTCATTCCAGGTAGGGGGAGCTCCGAAGGGGGGACCTCTAAGACTGACTGCTCCGCTCCCTCTAACTACGCCACCGGGTTGGCACCCCTTGGGAGGAGGGCAGACGGAAGTGGAGGAGGCAGAGGACTAAATATAGGTCTCCCTCCCTCCCGCCCGCCCCCAAAGTGCGGAGATTCCCCCGAGATGAGACGGGAGATGCGATTACCGACTTTGGAGCGGAGCCCGGCTATTTCCAGCCCTGGGATTTGGACGGAGGGGCCCGGAGGAGCAGCTCTTCCCCACACCTGCCTATTAATAACCTCCATCCCCATCCCGCAGGCGGGGCCCTTGCACTGCCACCCCCAAGGAAGCCCCTCCGAAGGGCCACCCCACTTCTTTCTCCTAGCCCACTCCTAGGCATGTCTACTCAGAAGTAAGTCTCATGATAGTAAATAAGGCTTACTCGCAGGAAAGTGTGGCTAAGAGCGCAGTCTCGCAGCCCACTCCTAGGCATGTCTACTCAGAAGTAAGCCTCATGATAGTCAGTGGGGCTTGCTCCCGTGTAACTGTGGTTGGTATTGCAGCCCCAACCCAGCTGTTCCTGGGATCCGGGGATGCTGTCACCCGGAGCAAAGCCCCAGCCTGCCCGATCCTGCCTGGCGGCTGCTCCCCACTCCTTCCCACGTGCAGCACTAGCCCTGCGGGCACCTGCTGGGAGTCCTGCAGTGCGGCTGCCGCCTGGGGTGCCTCCCTGCCAACTAGTCAGGGTGTCTCCCCTTCCCCCACTTTGAACAGATCGGGGGGAAGGGGACAGCATCAGCCCCCCAACCTCAGCCAGGCCAGCAGCCCCCAGTCCAAGAGGAGCCAAACCTCCCTTCCCCCAAACCTTGCAGGACCAGCTACTCCAGGCACATGCCAAGGACCGTGCCAAGGACGCACAGAGTGCCTGCCACTCTGGATTCAATCCCGTGCATGTCTACTCAGAATTAAGTCCCATTGTGTCCAATGGCGCTTTACTCCCAGGAAAGTATGGATTGTACTGCAGCATAAGCGCACAGTGCGATCCCCTGCGTAATCCTAGGCATGTCTACTCAGCAGCAGAAAGTCCCACTGTTTCCAATGGCATTTTACTCCCAGGAAAAGTATAGCTAGGATTGCAGTCAAAGTGCGATCCTAAGAATGTCTACTCAGAAGCAAGTCCCACTATGTCCAATGATTTTATTCCCAGGAAAAGCATAGAGAGGATTGCAGCTTAAGTACCAAGTGCGATCCCCAGCGCAAACCTAGGCATGTCTACTCAGAAGCAAGTCCCACTGTTTCCAATGGCATTTTACTCCCAGGTAAAGCATGGAGAAGACTGCAGCCTACGTGCCAAGTGCAATCCTAGGTATGTCTACTCAAAAGTAAGTCCCACTGTTCCCAATGGCACTTTACTCCCAGGAAAAGCATGGAGAAGATTGCTGCCTACGTGCCAAGTGCAATCCTAGGTATATCTTCTCAAAAGTAAGTCCCACTGTTCCCAATGGCACTTTACTCCCAGGAAAAGCATGGAGAAGATTGCAGCCTACGTGCCCAGTGCAATCCTAGGTATGCCTACTCAAAAGTAGGTCCCACTATGTCCAATGACACATTACTCCCAGGAAACACAGTATGGGGAGGATCGAAGCCTGAATCCCCAGTGCAGCCTCCTAGCCCTGCTCAGCCCCTGCATCTCCTTCTCCTTCCCCTTCCCCTTCCCCTCACCATGGTTGGGGCGGCGAGGCTGGGATCTCACGCTGAGTCACTGCAATGGAGCCTCGGTGAGTAGCAACTGCGCCTGCTTGCGAGCGCCCCTGCAGTATTGCCTTTATAAAGGAGGGGCGGGCACCCATGGGTGGTGAGGAGGGGCATCCATGGGTGGCCACGCCCCCATAGTTGTTTACTGCGAGGAGACTGGACTCCCCAGCTGGGAGGAAAGTGAATGATGTCTAAGGTGGCCACTCTCCAACCCCAAGAAATAATGCTCCTCCCAAGCCAGGCAGGGTGACCAGGTGTCCTCTTTTTCCAGGGCATGTCCTCTTTTTAAAACTTTAATACCCTCCTTTTCCCTGCTTGTAATTATAACCTGGCTGTAATTATTAAGGGAGATGTTATTAAACTTAATCATATATTAAACTTAATCATATATAAAGTTGTAAATTAACCAAATGCCTGGATACAAGTTTTTTTAAGCTTTCTGATCACTGAACAATATGGAAATGCAATTTTTGCCAGACAGGATCTCTATGTAGTGTCTACAGCAATGACAAAAGATGGTAATATAGAAATAATAGTTGAGCTTAGTGATCGGACAGCAACATCTGTACAGGGTGACCATATAGAATGGAGAACAAAGTGCCTGTACCTTTAAGTATTGTATACAAGAGGGAATTTAGGCAGGTGCTGCTTTTTAAACATTTCTATGATGAGCTAAACCTGCCTAAATTCCCTCTTCTATGCAATGTTTAAAGGTACAGACATTATGTCCTTCATTCTATATGGTTACCCTACATCTGTATACAAACTACCATATAAAAATCTTTCCTAAGCCAACCTGTACAATAAACTGCTAAGTTTGTAATAGGAGATTTCAATAGCCATAAGCAGTGCTCTTTTTCTAGAAATAAAGGTGGTGGTACTCAACATGAAGATGTTATTTGTAATCATAGGCATGTCTACTTGGGGGGCCACAGAGGTGCTGGTACTCAGTACCAGAGAGTACTCACTCAAAAAGACCCATGGGCATAACTTGTGGGTATTATCTAACATTAATTTACCAATTATCACTTTTCCATGTTAGTAAACTACCCGCATCCACTGCATTAACAGTGGTAGAAAAGATGTACTATACAAAAGGTGTACTGGCAACATTGTTCCCCAGGGATGGGGTGGGGGAACACTTGGTTGTAAACTTGCAAATCTTCAGGGAGGCTCCTTTCATGTCCCCCACATTCAGGGTAACCTGATGTCATCACTACAAACAAGGACCCACTAAAATGTAGGACACCCAAGAAAAATATAGGACATGATAGAAATAAAAGCAAAAAATACAAAATAAAAGCTAAAATACTTATATACTGTACAGTATTTTGCTTTCATGTGGTTAAACACTATACAACTTGTTATATTAAAAATTAATTTTTCCAGGACACAAGGCTTTAAAAAATGTCCTGGAAAAAGAGAACAGATGATCAACCTACCTAACATTGTCCTGTTTTGCAGTTATGATATCTGGTCACCCCATAGGCACAGTGTAAGCAGGAATAAGAGGACATATGAAGGATTAGGTAGAGAATGTAGAGCTAAAGAAAGTCCGGGCTTCTGTTCTGCTAATAATTTGTGTAAGAGAGAACATTTGGAAAGATGCAGCATTAGCAAGAAGGGCTTACAAAAAGGCTGCCTTCTGCTCAACAATTGCACTTAGAGCTTCTCTTTTCCTCGACAGCTTGTCATCCAACTGCTAGGATTGTCCACCAAGGACAGTTTCCATTTTTAGCAGACAAAAAATGAAAGTTTCCATAAGGTTACTCTATGCTGGGGAAGGATTCACCTGTTGATTTCTGCCTGTGGGATAGTTAACATCACAAAGCTTATGCCCGCTAAAGAGATAGGAATCTAGCCATACTGTGCCACTCCTGTGGGGGTTAGGCCAGTACCCAGACATGTACCAGCCTTCCCATAAGGTGAGTTGTACTGGCCTAAAATGGGTAGGATTGCACCTGATAAAGCTGCCTCTATCATTGGGAAAACTGGATGAGAGATATACAGTAGGATGATCTGTACTAGGTGATTAGTTATCAAGTAGAGCTTCATTCCTCCCACAACATAACTGAGGGTGGCATGCAGGAAAGACATGTGGGAAAGACCTGGCGTGATGGTATTGTCTATTTATAAAGATGTACAACAGAAAGGAGGCAACTGTGAGAAGAGAATACATGGAAGATGTGGTCAAAGCAACATCAGGACCCCAACAACCCCTGTTGCAGCGCCAGGTATACCTCACCCCAGCTGCATCCTCAACCCTTCTTGAACCTCACTCCTTTAGGAGTACAACACCTGAATTCAGTGGGGTTTGCTTCTGAGCAAACATGCCTTGGACCAGGCTGCATCAATTCATTTTGCCTACTATGGCTATGCAGCAGGTTCCAACCTCTGCAGTGTGGCTGGGACCAAAAGAGATCTGGGCCAGTGCCAGCAACAGTGCCAGGGAGCAGAGAAATCAGAACGTGACTAGGTGCTGCATTTCCCACACAATGCAGCAATGAGAACACAAAACTAGACATCACTCTGGTCCTGGATAATTCTTTTTCCCCTTCCAAGAAAACTACAGCAGGATGGCCAAGGATTAGGCCTTAAAATCCCCAAAAGGGGGGGCCACCTGCTTATTTATTTATGATCTATTTTAATGATGTTTTACTCCCTGATGTTAGCCGCCTTGAGCTCCCTCTTGCAGGGGAGGAAAGGCGGGATACAAATTAATTAAATAAATAAAAATAAATATTCTGTCTAGGATCCCAAGGGAACACCCTCCACCGGCATCTCAACTCAGGAACGCAGCCGGTAGAAATGACACGCCTAGGCAAGAAGGCTGGGTTTCTTGTGCATTTCCAACCGTGCCTGCTGTGACAGGTAGCACTTCCCTGCAGCCAGATCTCTTTGGGAAACACTCTTGCTAAGGAACCATCTCCGACTCTGCAGGTGACTTCACTTCTCCTAAGGAAGGCATGAAGCCAGATTAATTGAAGCAGCAATATCAGAAGTCTTGGGCATCCAAATGCTAACTAGTCAGAGCCTCCAATGTGGAAAACAGTGATTTGATGCAAGACGAGAAGAACCATTGTTCTTTTTAAATTCAGAACCCATCAAGATTTTCAAGCCGATTTTCAATTGTGTTCACCTACTGGCAAATGTGACATAGGGACTTGTCCCGATTTTGTGGAAGAGAATTATGGCAACCCTATAGAAAGAGACATATAACAGCGTTTTGTGCTCTGATGTATAATTCACATGGTCCACCATGAACAGAAATAGCTGGTGAAGACATCACCACCAGTTATTGTTGGGTTGGGAGGCCAGGAGGTGAGTGCAAAAAAGCTTGCTTTGGAACATTGTCCACCAACTTGAGCCTCTCACAGCTGTTTGCTGCATCATGTTCCTGGTCCTACAGCCATGTGGTAGGGGTCCTGCAGTACCACAAGACACCATCTCAAATACCATTGGTAGTACACTACTGGTTGAGAAACACTGAGCTAGTGGAATTGGTAAAGGGTGGCAGTACATTCAAGTAGAATTAGACAAGTGTCTATCCGCAGTGTGACACAGTACACTGATGTGTCACGAATGGTCTGCAGATGTGGCATAGATGTTTGGGGGAAGACTCATTCAACCCCTCCCCACCCCGGCCAATGAAGGTGTGAACCTTCTATCAGCAGCATGGTATGCCTTGTCAGTGATCCAAAAACTGATGGTGTGCCTTTTCAATCTTAGCATCTTGTCAGTGTGCCATGAGATGAAAAAGCTAGATAACCACCACATTAGATCAAAGTACAGAACACTCTTTGTAGAATTACACCCTTTGTCCGGCCCATCACTCTAGAATATCCAGCCAAGTATTACTGCATGGACTAATCAGAAGTTTTTGCAGTCCTTCCCCCTTGGACATCTTCATTCAGTCCTCTTACTACAAATACCAGCCAGACCACAGAAGTCCAACTGATAAACCTAAAACCAAGATCAGCTTTGTGATGAGGTTAGCTGAAATTCTTGCTTTAAGCTACATATGGCAGGAGGTGGGGGAGAGAAGCAAGCTGACAATGGGTGCCAAGCATCCCACATTTGCTTGCTGCCCTTATCTAAACCGTCTGTCCCCACCAAACAGGGTCAATTGGATCTCCAGTTTACTTTCTACACCCTGGAGCAATCTGGAGAATTGGGGGGCTGCAGCCCACTTCTTCCCTTGGCTCCTATTTTACCTTTAGGGCAGGTCTGAGCAAACATTTTGGCAGGAGGGCCACTTCAAGCACAATCCTAACTACCGGTATGTCTACACAAAAGTAAGCCCCATTGTGTTCATTGGGTCTTAGTCCCCAGAAAGTGTCTTTGGGACTGCAGCATTCATCTCTCTTACACTGTGGAAGGGGCCAGAAGACAAAGGCTGCAATCCTAAAGGTACTTTCCTGGGAATAACCAGTGGTGGGCTTCAGGTGGTTCTCACAGGTTCAATAGAACCTTTTGCTAATGAGTGCCTGGTTCTGAGAATGGGACATAGTTACTAATGGGTTGCTAATGGGACATAGAACTTGTTGTTAATTTAGGTTATTGGAACATAGAGCCTGTTGTTTATTTGAACCTCACCACTGAATAAGACCCATTCAGGGTGACCAGATGCCAAGCCCAAAAGTCCTGAATCCCAAGGCCAAAATTCCTACTCTCAGGGCAAAATTCCTACCTTCCCAAGCCAAAATTCCTATCTGCTTAAAAAAATTGCCAAAAATGTTTTTGTTTTTACGTTTTTGTTTTTCAGTTTTCTGCCATAATGTTTGATAGGAAGGAGATATCTCAAAACTGATTTTTGCATTGGATTCTGCTCTTCAATATGAATCCAAAGACACATGACACGATGGGGTACTGTGCACCATTGCAAAGTTAAAAAATGAAGCCAAAATGTAGGACACCCAGACAGGAGGCTAAAAATCCAGACAAATCCAGGTTTTTCCGGTCATATGGTCACCCTGGACCCATTGAACATAATGGGGCTTACTTTTGAGTAGACATGGTTAGGATTGTGCTCAAAATCTCCATTTCAAATTTGAATAGACATTAGATGGAACTTATATGAATGAATAAATTTTACTGACCTTGTTTTATAATACACAAGAAATATAGTACAGGAATGTAGAACCCCATGAGAACTATGAGCTGTTTGCCACACATCTCTTCCAGATTGGAAGTGTACAGAGCAAGCCAGAACCATCTGAGACATAAGTTGTATAGAGGCAATGGGTTTGGGTAAAATAATGGGTGCAGGGCAGTGTGGTTGCCAACATGCTTTAGTAGAAAAGAATATAGATGTTGCCACGTCTGTCGCTTCCTTGCAAACCAGCTACTTAATGAAAAGGTGGATCAGCACAGCAATCTAGTGTCTACTCTTGCTGCCTTCCCTTCCATGCTGGTGCACCTCCTCACCTTCACTCCATGCTCCTAACCAGTGGTGGGCTTCAGGGGGTTCTCAAAGGTTCTACATAACCCTTTGCTAATGAGCACCTGGTTCTGAGAACCGTTACTAATGGGACATAGACCCTGTTGTTAATTTAGGTTATTAGGACATAGAACATGTTGTTAATTGATCTGAATCCCATTACTGCTCCTAACCAAGTGCTAGCAGTTGACCGATGACTTGCAGCACTGGAGAAGGAGACACTGGCATCTGCCCTCTCCTTCCTCTTGCAGCAAGACAAATAGAGAATTAAGGCAACCCTGCGCTGCATGTTTTGAGCCGCTCAGGATGATATACCTGTACATTCCATACGTGGGTGGCACTCCAAGATTGTTGCCTAGGTAATGTCGTGGCAGACGCCATAGCAAGCAGGAAGCATTATTTAAGGTGACACCACTTCGTAGGACTTGCAGACCTTTACTGTGGCCCTGCTTTGTCTGTGTTGCCAACGTGGCAGGGGAAAGCCAACAGTTAATACTCGTTTTTTGTACAATGTATCCTCTGTGTATGTTGCACCATGTGAGTTAAGAAATGAGCCTTGTCTTTCCACCAGTTGCTCAGAAATATTTCACTGCCAAGAAGACTGTGGAGGGGTGTGGGAGAAGCAAGTTTTTTACATGGCCTTCCCTGCTTTAATACAGTCTAAACAACTGCCTATTCACATTTATTCAGAAGTAACTCACACTAAATGCAATGCTCAGATTATGGGGCCGCTGAACTGCTATTTTTGCTGTTTCATTTCTTCCCCTAAGTACCCGAAAAGCTATGCAGCAGTTTAATTGACTTGTATAACACCTTTTTTGTCCCAGCTTTTTCATAAGATGGACTCAAGGCTATTCACAGTTGAACATTTGCCAGAAATCAGTATATATAGATGACAAAACAAGGACACGTGCAAAAAAAAAAACACACACAAAAAAACCCAAGATCAATATACCAGATGAAGATGCCATGAATCAAAAGCTCAGAAAAATAAGACAGTTTTCTGGTGCTGGAATGATACTTTCTCCAGAAACATAAGCAGATGACAGATGAATGTATTACAGTATTTGTGCAGTGCAGGTTACTCAGAGGTCAGTCTCACTGGCACATTGATAGCACAATCCTAACCATGTCTACTCAAAAGTAAGCCCCACTGTGTTCAATGGATCTTGCTCTCAGGAACATTTCTTTAGGATTGCAGTGTGAGACTAACAGCACAATCCTATGCAGAATTACTCCGATGTACGTTTTACTGTAGTCAGTGGGACTTACTCCCTAGTAAACATGCATAAGAGCACAATCCTAACCATATCTACTCAAAAGTAAGCCCCATTGTGTTCAACGGCTCTTACTCACAGGAAAGTGTCTTTAGGATTTCAGCCTGAGGCTGCAGTTTTACACATATTTACCTTGGAGTAAGCCACACTCAATATGGTGGGCCTTACTTAAAACATGCATTGGTTTGGACTGTTACTAAATGTTTAGGATTGCTGCCCTTAGCAAGTTACTTTGGTTAAGTATTTCTCCTCCTCACGACATAACTCAAGTGCAAGTATGCTCTGTCACTCCTTAAACAAACAAGACAAACAAACAAAATGATCAGCACCAGCAAGGTTACCTCCTCCCTCCTGCAGCAATGACACATCATTCTGCAGCCCGTTCCTTATTTTTTAAGGGTTTACATTTCTCACTCTCCGGTAATGTTGTGCACATTTCCCTTAAAGCTGTGCCACAATGCTATGTATATTTACCTTGGCACAAGTCCCATTGAGCTCAGCAGTCTTACTTCCAAGTAGACATTCACATGAGTGGGCTGCAATTGTTTTTGTTTTTCTTTTTTTAAAAAACCAGTGAGCTGTCGCATAGTATCCCTCTGCAGAAAAAGAAATAACCTGCATTTTGGAAGCTTAGTACCATGTAATACTACATGGGTTGGGGTGAATTTGCCCTTAGAAACTAATGGAAACATTACTTGTAATTAGCTTGAGCTCGCCCTTTCTATGGCAGCATGATCCTACAGACATTATTCAGAAAAAGGTATAGTATCCTTGCTTCTTAGACTTGCACAGCTTATTCCTAAGCAGTAACACCCATCAATGGACTAAAAGAGGAGGCTAAACCTGCCTAGCTCTGCATATTGGTTGCATGTTGCAGCTAAGGCTGCAATCCTAAAGACACTTTTCTTGGAGTTAGACCCATTGAACATAATGGGGCTTACTTTTGAGCACACATGGTTAGGATTGTGCTCTGACTTCAGCAAGATTGGGGCGATAGGGGCTTTCCTCCTAACATTTGAAAATATCTGTGTTAGCAATTTACAGCACTATGAATTCAGTCAGTGGTGATACCAACTTTAATGATGGAAAGCAAGGGGTTGCCATGCAACTTTGCTTTTTCTTTCATGATACAGCTTCATCAGCCGCGATTCCCAAGAGCAGGATACTTGTTAGGGAGAGGAAGAAAATAACCTCGTAGCATTTATTATTTATATTTCCATAAGAAACCTCATGCACAGGATCTGTTTTTTTCAATAAATCAGAGGCAATTTTATGCTAAGACATAGAAGGAGGAGAGGGTAGTTTATCTGAAAACTTTTTCCCCCACCGATTTTATTCCAAATCTTTCCCAATCCCTTTCAAGGTTATGATAGTCTTGACTGACCTATAGTGCTAATTTTACTCTTTTAACTCTATTTTACTTTTGATTTCTTGTTTTACTCTTGATTTTTACTTTTGATTTCTTATTTTACTTTTGATTTTTACTCTTGACCTATTTTACTCTTGATTTCTTATTTTACTCTTGATTTTTACTTTTGATTTCTTATTTTACTCTTGATTTCCTGCTATCCTGATTACTACCAAAATGGACAGCTTTATGCATATTCTGAACACCTGTTCCTAATAATCAGACTACAACTACCAGCATGCCTCTTACATGACTGCTCCCCGTTTGAGACTCACAGTAGCCACAAATCCTTAAAAAGATACTATGAATTTTGCATTCTCACATACCTCAGGAAGGATCCTAGAAAGTTGGGCAAGGACAAAAATGATTTAGAGATATTTGAACCCGCTTTCCTTTGAAGAATGCGTAACCGTGATTGTGGCTTGTTATATTACAAAAACTACAGAAACCCACTAAAGCATGCATGATGCAGTGAACTAAATATGGGACAAAAATTTTTTATGCTTTATATGATAGCAGGCAACCAACCATATGAACATATATCTTCTTTATGGGATTTAGACCCCACCTGTCCATGCAAATGCCCAAGACAACTTTTAAAAACTTCCTCCCATCCTGCTGTCATCACACAACCCTATGAGGTAGGTGAGGATGAGAGTAAGTGACTCACCCAAGGCCACCCAGGAAGCTTCAGGGCAGAGGAGAGATTCGTATACATTATAGCCACCCTGCCCAAAAGAAATATGTTGGTATACTATACAGTGGTACCTTGTAAGACAAATAAGTTGTAAGAAGAATGCTTTGTAAGACAAACTAAAATTTCTAAGGAATTCTGCCTTGCAAGACAAATTGATGGATCTGCATCATGAGCAACAGCAAGAGGTTTTGGAGGAGATCTTGTCTGCAGAGGAGGAGGAGGAAGAGGAGGAATCCCATCAAGTGAGATTAAGGACATTTGTAAACATTGGGAAATAGTACAAAATTTTGTAGAAAAGCACCACCCAAATAAGGCTGTAGCAGGGCGAGCGATTAATCCATTTAATGACAATGCAGTGTTATATTTCTGTGAAATCCTCAAAAGGAGACAAAAGCAAGCGTCATTAAAGAGGTTCCTTGTTAAAACTGCTCAAAAAGACATCAGTGACTCTTTTTAGGGAAAATTAGTCATCCTTGGCCATAAAGGTTATTCTTTTCTGTTTTTTATTAATATTACAGTAATTGTGTTCTGTATTATATTACAGCATTTTCAATTCAATAACAGTGTTTTGTCATCATTTTTACATACGGTTAATATTTTTATATGAATATTTTTGGGTTGTGGAACCAATCATCTGAGTTTCCATTATTTCCTATGGGAAAATCTGCTTTGTATGAGAATTTTGTAATACAAACATGCTTCCAGAACAAATTATGTTTGTCTTACAAGGCACCACTGTTCTATTGATCAGTGCAGTCAACCAATATAGAACATATGAAGTCAAATGGTATACCTGAGATTTCTAAAATTCTTAACTAATTATTTAGGGATATTAATAGCTATTAACTATATTGGCCAAACACAGGCTGTAAGTCTGCAAACAGTGGAGAAGTGGGGATAGGGAAGGAATATGCTTTTTGATTATAAAAATTTTTATCCTGGCATATGTGTTCTATATGGCATAGAACACTAATGCCCTGCTAGGTTATGTGAGAAAACCAATCTTATACTGGATTTTAATACTGTAACTTATTGCAAAAAGCAAAAAAAGAAAGAAAGAAAGAAAGTTTCCTGGAAGAAGCTTTGAAAAGCTCTACAATCAGATTGCAACCTTATATCCACCGTCATGAAAGGAAGTAGCATTGAACACAGTGAGATTTCCTTCCTAATAACTGCACATAGGATTGCATTGTAAAGCACCCAAAATCGGCCAGTGCTGAAAATTGTATACCATACTGGTGGACAAGTAAGTGATAATACCTAGTAAGTCTGCCTATTTTTATTTCAAATGCTTAGAGTTGTTAATCCTCTGCCCAACATCATTTCCCCCACTCCAACCTATTCTAGCTGTTAATGTACATGCTCTGAAAAAAATACGCATTTACATAGGATCACCAAACATGCATTTCTAGCGATCTTTTCATGCTTGTTACAATGCAAATTTCCACAGACTGTCACCATAGGACTAACAGGAAGTGATTCAGGGTTTATTCAGACATAGAAACAATGCAAATAGGAGGAAAAATAAGAGCAATTATAATAAATCATAGAAATGTAATTACAAATGTAAGTAGTAAAACATGATTTTTAAAATATAATGAAATGTCTCTGAGGAAAATAAAGGGTTTTTTCACAGAGGTGACACTTCAGAGACAGAGGATGCCACCTTTTCTCCAAGCTAGAGAGCATTTCAGTTTTGGAGTGGCACCAGGTAAAGGGTGGGGAAAGAGGTCTACTAGTATATCCTAATACATATCCCTGTTGTTACATCTCTCAGGGATGTGGATTTGTAGAGAGAAAACAGGAAAGTCAAAGTCTGTAATAAATCTAAATGAGGGCATGCAATTAAAGCATCATTAATGGAAAAGAAAGTGACCCTTGTTTGACAATTATCAAACACTGTGCTGTGGCACACCATTGTGCTGAAAATGATCTGTCATGAGAGTTTAAGGGATGTGAGCCCCCCCCCCCCCCACCAACAGCTTGATGTGCCTTAGGGTGCAATCATAACCTATGTTGGCACAACTCATTGGTCTTCCCATTCCCATGGTGATGTACGGAAGCAAGCGCATGTCTGTGCACTGGCCTAACCTTTCCCCAGAAGTGGCGCAGAAAAGTCTTATGGCACTTTGGTGACACCCCCTGCTCATCACAGGACTTATACCAGGGCTTAGGCTAGCCTAACTGGAGGTAAGGATTGCAGCCTTAGGCAACTTATGGTGTGCAACTTAGGCAAACGTATGGTGTGCCTTGTCAGTGTGCTGCAAGATGAAAAAGTTTGAAAATCACTGAGGGAGAACAGGGGTATCCAAACTTCTCAGCCACAGGGCCACAAATACCTGGGATGGTGTTGTGGACCAGGAAATTTTTTTAAAGAAATACATTAAAGATGTACATATAGGTTAATATTTAGTATACATATACATATAGTATTGTTAATATACATACATACACATATTATATATATGTATAATGTATACATATAAAATGTATATGTATATATGCGCATGCATATTATAATATATGTATATTATATATATACATATAAGCAGGCCTCCGTCAGTCTTAAAAGACTATGGTATTGTGCTTGGTGCTGCATACGCTGCATGCAAAGCACGAAACCTGGGTTGGAGTGTTATGGAGGATAGGCTGTTACCCAAGCAGCAAATCCCCCCTCTCCATGCCACTGAATTAGTCCAATGGAAAGGCAGAGCCAATACGATTGGATCCAGCTGGTGTCGCAGAGCTGGGCTAGGGACAGGAGCTTGTGGGGCCGACCTAGGGCCGAACCCTGGCCTGCTGGTTAACAGGCACAGTGTCTTAATCACATGTGCCACCCACAGCCCTTATAATATACATATAGGTTAATATACATTTATAATATAACCTTTACATATAGATTAACGAGCTCTGAGCTGTGACAGAGCAGGAGAGAGATCTAGGGGTGCTGGTGTAGAGCTCAATGAAGGTGTGCATTCCAATGTGCAGCAGTAGCAAAGGAGGCAAATTCCATGCTTGGGGTCATTAGAAAAGGGATTGAGAATAAAATGGCAAATATTATAATGTTGTTGTACAAATCAATGTTGACAGCACATTTGGTGTGCTGTGTCTGTTTCTGGTTGCCACATCTTAAAAAGGATATAGAGGAAATGGAGAAGATTTAGAGGAGGGTGATCAAAATGATTGATGGTCTGGGACTGCAAGAGGACCAAACCCATGGTTTGGGGGAATCGCAGGAGGGTTTCCAAACATCATCTTGGAATCTGCCACTAGGCTTTCCTAGGAGTAAGTCTCATTAAACAAACTGGGACTGATTTCCAAATAAGTTTGGAAGGAGGTCCCAGACAGATTTTTAAGTTTGAAGGGGGTCCTGGCTGAAATGCCTGAGCATTACTGATTTAGACCATACAACAGGTCAACTTCTAATGCCCTAATAATCCTCCCAGCAATGGCATTACTAGGGTTTGCATCATCCAGGTCAGGAGGCCCATGCACATCACACTCACAAGGGACAACCTCCCAAGCATGGGCAGGGCAATGCTCCAGGCAGTGGGTATGGTAATGCATCATTGGGCCAAACTCTCATTAAAATTGCACCTCCCAATTACAATATTATACACATAACCTAAATCATTTACTCATTTCTTATAAAATGAACAGGGATAACTATACAAAGAGTGTATCACTTGCTGAATAGCTCAACCTATTTATTTAGACAGGAACTAGAACAAATATAATGCAAATCAACTATAGACTCCTCCAGTACCGACATTTGTGCCAATTCATGCCACTCCCAGACTTCTAATAACAGTAGCTTAATGATCAACCATTACCTGTAAAGTTTTCTTCAGGAAGCATCTGTTTTTCATACAGTGCTGAAAAGTTAGCAAATATGCAGGCTTATATATTTCAGGAACCAAACTTGATTCAGCTTAATAAAATGCTGGCCTTATCAGGTTTACTGGCTTCAAAAGAAGACACTTGAATACACACATATATTGTGGTTATCAGTGTTCTCTATTTGAATCCATACGATAAGCAACACTCCACATGATGCGAAGGGTTATCGCAGGATGTCAGTCACTGGGTGAATCAAGACAAGTCAGAGATGGGATTTTCAAGATCATCAAGTCCACCCCCCCCCCAGCAATGCAGAGTGTCCACAACATCCCTGACAGGGGTACCCAGTCTATGCTTAAAGGAAAACTGTCACTTTCTGCTAAAGTTTCAAAAATGACAACAATTCTCAACTCTTAGAGAGTTGGGTCTTTGCTTGTTGACTTCCCCAAGAACATTAGAAGCCTGAATATCATCTCTCCTTGTTCTTCCCTAGCTCCCTCCTCCATGAAAAAGAAAAAAAATCAGTTTCTGGAATAATTCTCAATTTTGCAATTGGAACACAATACACAACTCTGTGAAATAAATGCACAATTCACACAACTGCTTTGATTCCCTCAAGCTGACTCCACTTGGGGACAAGAAAGGCCTCCAGTCCTGTAGCTAAATGGTTCTGCTGCTGCCTTCAATCTGCTGCTGTCCCTTGGGCTGTGCCTGTGCTGCTGCCCCTCTATACTGCAACCACCATGGTCCACCCTGTGCAAGATGCTCATGCTGAGATGCTGCATGCCTGTACAAGGCTCACTTATGTGCACGATGCCGCAGAAGACTCTAGCCCAGTGGTGTCAAACCTTTTAACTTCATGGCTCCTGGACCTTCAACAAGCTTGTAAAAGAGGGAAGTTCAGCAGGTGTAGCTTGTGCTCTGTGGGATGAAAAGCTGCACCTGCTGAAATTTCCTCCTCTGCACACTTGTTAAAGATCTTGGAGCCCTGAAGTTGAAAGTTTGGACACCCCTGCTCTTGCCCTTCTTCTGAACTGGCAGGCCCTTCCTGACTCAGCTGGAAGTTTCAGAGGCAATGGCATGCATGTGCAAGGCTAGTGTATGCACTTGACACCTATTTCTACCTCCAGCTGAATTTGGAGAGCATAAGAACATAAGAAGAGCCTCCACTGGATCAGGCCAAAGGCCCATCTAGTCCTGCTTCCTGTATCACATAGTGGCCCATCAGATGCCTCAGGGAGCATGTATGACACCAGCGTACAGGTACCCCCACAAAGGAGCAGGAGCTTCTGTTCCAACTTAGTGCAAGTGCAGGAGCTGAAGGTACGCTTTCTAAATGGGCAGATTGCACCACCTGGTGCAGTCAGTGGTGGTGGTGCAAGCAATCCTGAGTTAAATGACCAATTTATACACTCAGCATAGTGTGTCACCCCAACCAAAAGGATCTGCACCAGCTTCACCAGAGGAGTGAAGACATAACTGGCTTAAGACATATGTATAAGTTTTATAATGCCTACTGCAGATCTTTCCCTCCGGCCTGAATCCAAGTGGGTCTGCAGCATGGGAGTAAGTGACTGGCCTAAACAAATCATAATAGGTATGGATTGAGTCAGTTCTAACTTCAGGTACAATTTTTGCACAAATCAGCTCCTCTATCAGCTCCTCTCTAGTTTAAAACAAAAGTACATGGAAAAAGTTTATTTTAGAATTGAAGATGGTTACACATTACAAAGACAGGCACTTAAAAGATCATCAGTTTAGGAATTTAGAGGAATACATACAACAAATTAAAGGAACACACAACAAATTAAAAAGCTATCTCACAGTGATTTTCAATCTTTTTCATCTCATGGCACTCCCACTTGTTTTTACCACTGACCAGGCACATCATGTTGTTCAAATCCCCAAGTTTTCCTATTTATAAATGTCCTTTCCCAAATTCCCATGGCACATCCGAGGACTATCCATGGTACATCATTGTGCCATGGCACACTGGTTGAAAATCACTGTCCAAGGACTATCACTCCCTAATGTTTCACTTACATCAATAAATCAAGCCTTCAGCCAAGGTAAACCCACCGCAGGCACACTGGACCAGGTTCAGCTGACTAAGAAAGAACTAAGACAAGCTTTCTTAAGAAATGTCTCTTATAAGAAATTTTGACTTAATAGCCAATCAGAAAATGGAACCAGGCAAATTTTCCAGAGGCCAACGTGTGTTCAAGCTATTCACTCATGATGTCGTCCCATACCTGAAACACACAGCTGCAAAGACTTTACAATCAAGGTATTCTTGGCTAATTAGCTACCTTGGGAACTATCTGTCTACTAAGACGTGATAGTACTCCCACTTAACTCAGTTAACTTGCACTTAGCTCCTCTAGTATGCCCTAACAAGCATATTTCTTACCAGTGATGGGATTCAAAGAAATTAACAACCGTTCAATGCCCATCTGGCAGCTGCATATAAATGGCTATTTTTAAACTTTATACTGTATGTTCTATCTTTTGTTAACAACTGGCTCTATAAAGTAGGCGCAAACCTGCTGGAGCCCTTATCTGTTTCTTACCCTCTGCACTAACAACCAACATGGCCTTCAATTTACTTTTACCCCCAGCTTAGCCTTTCCTGAAACAGTATGCCTAAAGCAAACAGAGGTATACGTTGGCACACTCAAACTGGACTATGCCCTTGAATTGTTTGATTCATCCTACCACCGCCATCCCAACTATCTCTTCTGTTATTCTTCCCACATAGAGAAATATGTATCTGTAAATATGGATATACCATAGCTTTCCTGGAAGACAAGAAGTGGGGTGTTGATTTTGTCTAGTTGTAGTGGGTAAGAAAGGAGTATAGCAAGGGTGGGATTCAAATAAATTAACAACAGGTTCTATGTCCTAATAACCTAAATTAACAGCAGGTTCTATGTCTCATTAGTAACTGTTCTCAGAACCAGGAGCTCATTAGCAAAGGGTTCTATGGAACCTGTGAGAACCTTTGAAGCCCACCACTGAAGTATGGGCAGCACTGCCCAGATGGTATGCTTTTAGGACAGGTGTGGTAGTCAGTGGCAGGTGTGGCAGTAAAGGACCACCAAGCAGCATCAGAAATTACTCCAGGTGAAAAATACTGTTTTGCAGACTTTGCAACTAAAATAAGACTGACAGGTGACTAAGGGTGCAATCCAGAGTAATTATGGGGAATCCTTGCTCCGACGTAAGAACAATTTACTCTGGATTGCAATAGGAATTTCCCATAGGTTTTCACTAGGTGGTGCCCTAACTACGTCAGTGTAAATGTCTCTTACATGCTCCTGTATTTACTCTGGATTGTAGGGCTAGAGGGGCTCTAAAACAAGTCAGAGCAGGGCAGTTAGTTGGAGGTGCAGAACTGCAAAGCACCTGTAGTGGACTTTGGCTGCAGTTCTTAAGACACTTTCCTGGGAGTAAGACCCATTGAACACAATGGGGCTTACTTCTGAGTAGACATGGTTAGGATTGTGCTCTTTGTTTAAATTATAAATTGATATAAAGTTGAATTAATATATAAGAAATTAATATAAGATACATGAAAGCAAATACTTTCCAAGGGCTCAATCCAGAGTAACTACGGGGAATCCTTGCTCTGATGTAAGAACAATTTACTCTGGATTGCAATATGAATTTCCCATAGGTTTTCATTAGTTAGCGGGTGCACGTAATGTCTCTTATGTGCTCATGTAGTTACTCTGGATTGTAGGGCAAGTCACTAACATCAGAGGGATTTCAGAGAAAATATATTTAGAACAGGAGCATTAATGTGAGATAAAGGGATTTTGTTTTCAAAAACCTACCATGTGGAATAAAGCTCACCCCACCCAGAAATGCACTTTCCCACTTCTGCCCCTGCCATGTTTGATGTTCTGATGCTGTCACTTCTTAGCCCCAAATGAGGGCATTTATGCAGTATGTGATTTAGCTGACAGATGGGCAGAATCCAGTGTTGTATAACCAGCCTGTCAACCCCCAGCAGAGCTACAGAGGAAATGCTCCAGTTCAGTGGAAACAGCCTGACCAAAGGGCCTGCGCATGAAGCCATTGGGTGAAAGGAGAAGTGGTTGGGTACTGGGCAGGCAGCCAAGTGCAGGAGGAGGAGGGCTTCACATGGAAATGATTGATTAGCTAAAAAAATTCTGTTTAGTTAACAAGCAAGTAGAAGCAGGACTGGCTGGACTTATCAGAAGCCTGCTGAAAAAGGAAAAGCATGGGGAAAGGGGACCACTGCTATACAGTAGGGCAAGTGACCCCTCTGGATCATGGCGGAATTGGCAAGGGGAGAAGAAAGCCTTTTTGGAAGAGGCAGAAAAACCTGCAGAAAGGGTGACAGATGCCCTCCTTTTCCAGAATATGTCATCTGTTTCAGTCTTGTGTCCTGGAAAAAAAAAAATCTTCATTGTCCTCCTTTTCCTTGTGAGCAGGCAGCATGTAGCCTTCTTGTAATTAATAAATTAGCTGTAATAACATATTAGATTTTAATAATAACTTAATAGTTTTGTAATAATACAGAAACTTATTAGTTTTGTAATAACTTACTAGATTTTTAAAAAGTAATTTAGGGCAAAATCCAGAGTAACTACAGGGAGTCCTTGCTCCGGTGTAAGAACAACTTACTCTGGATTCTAATATGAATTTCCCATAGGTTTTCACTAGGTGGTGCAATAACTGCGGGTGCACATAAAGTCTCTTATGTGCTCCCATCGTTACTCTGGATTTGGGAATCTGTGTTTAAATTAACCACATGGAAGCAATATATAGGAGTATTTTAAGCTTTTATTTTGTCATGGCCCATGTATTTTTCTGGGTATCCTACATTTTGGGGGGCCTTGTGTTCTTTTGTGATTCTGACATCTGGTCACTGTGCCAGTAGAGGACAACTTGATTTTAAATAGAGCAATTGCCAGATGCTTATGTGGAGACGGGCATATCCTATTATTTGTGATTAATTTTTCAGTTCATATAGAGGTGTCTCCAAAACAGTAACATTTCCAAATAAATCCATTCCAGATTTTGCATTGGACCAAAGGATAGAAGCAGGCACACAGATCAGTTAGAAAGCTGGCTCATTCTGTGAGCCAGATTAAAGTTGTTCCAGTCTGTTTTGTCCTGTTTAATTTATGACAGCAGTAATTCATTCCACAAATCTCCAATACAGAGAAGAGAGTATTCATAGGCAGACACTCCACCAAACTATTAGGTTTGCAGCTTTATTCAGCCATCAGCTGAAACTTTTCACAGGGGCATTGACAGATTCACTGGGATCCATCAAAGATTTGGTTGGATCCAGGTAGATGTGATAGCCACAGCTGCAGGCTCCTGCTGGCCTCACAAAGGCAGGGCTGTTTCTTATTGCAAAGCATGCATGTTTCAGAGCCTCAGGATCTTTCCTTTGTCATTGACTCTGGAAAAATTATGAAGAGGCAAGGTCAAAATAATTATTTTTATGACCTGCTCTAACTGGAAGGGCTGCCTCAGGCATGCTGAGAGTAGTAGGTAGTAAGCTAGGAGGCGGCTGCACCCAACAACACTAGTATCTCTGCATGAGCAGCTTTTAAAAAATATTTGTTGACTGCAGAACCTGTTTCTGCAAGTGTTCGTTTCCTCCTATTATAGTCATAACTAGCGAAATGTACCCATGTTGCAGGAGTAAAATTTCAATAATATTTGTAACCTAACCCCTGTGCAACACCCCCTGTGTGACACACACCCTTGTGCAACAGACCCCCCCCCCCGTGCAACACACTCCTCATGCAGTGGTGATCCCATAACCTCCATGCAACATCCCTCCTGTGAACCATACCCCAATGTGCACCATCCCCATGCACAGCATCTTTCATTTGCACCATCCTCCCCATGTGTAACATCTCTGCTATGCACAACCTGTTTTAATTGATTCAATTTTAAATCTAATTGTATTTTAAGTGTATTTTTATTATGTTTTAACTTCTATTTATTATTATTTTAATGGAGTTTTATTCTTCTCTTATGTTAGCCACCTTGGGCTCCCTCTTGTAGGGAAGGAAAGGCGGGGTATAAATTAGGAAAATAAATAAGTAAATAAGTAAATAAACCATGAACTACCCCCCCCCCCCCCGTGTGCACTATCCCCCTATGTGCACTATCCCACCCCATGCACATCATTCCCTCTGTGTGCATCAAGCACACTCCCATGCACCATCCCCCCACCTGTGCACCCCCCTCCCAGTGCATCAGGTACCAGGCACCAAATTGGCAGGATAGTGATTAGACAATCTTCAATGTTAAAAGTATAGGACAAAACATCATGCACCCCTTTTCGCCCCCCTTAGGGGGTTAAATTTCTCAAAATTGTTTCTTGGTGGTTGCTCACATCACAGAAGGAAAAGACTCTCCAAATTTCATTTTTCTAGGTCCCGGGGTTGGGGCAGTGATCAGTCAGCAATTTTTCAATGTAAAGTATAGGGAGGAAAACGTGTTGCACCCCTTTTCACCCCCTTCTGGTTGGAATTTCAAAAAATTGGTTCTTAGTGGGCGCCTCCATCACAGAAAGAATATCTTCCCATAGGTTAATATATATATTAACTGGCCCTGCTTCTATGCCTTTTACAGTAGCATGATGTGCAGAAGTTTAAAAAGTGAAGATAAACAGAGATTAAATTCATGGAGATAAACATAGAGATTAAATTTCACCCATCTGTCAAACTGCTATTCAAGATACAGTAGTAGTGCCTGTAAAATGTTAGCAACTGTGGTTCCTTTTTAAGGGAAGAACACTTATAAATGTAAACGAACTTAGCTGGATTGAGCCAGGCCGGTGAGCCAGACATCCCTACTCTAAATGTGCGAGGAACAAAGATGAGGACACTTGCTGAAGATCTAACAGCTGATCATAACAGAAAATGGGCCTGAGGTTGCAATCCTAACCTACACATAGGCCAGCAGAAGCCCCAACATGAGTCCTGTGCTGACCTAGTGGTGTCACAAAACCATCAGGGACTTCTGCCCCACTCCTGGGGAAAGGTTAGGCATAAGCCAACATCCCCACACCACCATGGGAAGATATGCTGGGTGAATTAGGCTGGCCTAAATTTGTTAGGATTGCACCAGTGGTGGGCACCAGCAGGTTCGCACCTACTCTATAGAACCGGTTCTTAACAAGAGGTAGTACATATAAAGTTTAAAAATAGCCATTTAAAAGTGGCTGCCAGATGGACAGAGAACCGGTTCTTAATTTCTTTGAAGCCCATCACTGGATTGCACCCTAGGTACAACAGCATAGGATGAACATAGAGCCCTACATATGGCTTATGAGGGAAGCAAACTCAGCTCCATGCCTCCTCTCATCATGCAAATGGGAAAGAAATGTGAACCAAAGAAATGCCAGAAAGAAGGGGCCCAAACGTGGTTCAAAAGAGGTGTTGGCCAAGTACACACCTTTGCATGGCTCTTCCTTGCATGGCTAGAGGGTACAAAGCAGAGGTGATAGGTAAGGTGACAATGCCGCAAATGCTGGAGGAAACAGAATAGGCTGACTGTAGTTTTTATGACAGAGGGTCCTGTCCCAGTTTTCTGAAAAAGAATTATGGCACCCCTAGATGGGGCCCACCTCAAACCTTATGGGAACCATGTTCAGGGCCAAACGGAGAACTGGAGTGGGTGAGCAAGCAGCCCTGGTTCCTATTCTTTTCCTGCCCAGTGGTGATCGATAATCAGTATGAACTATTACTCTCTCCTTCTATCCTGCTATCCTTCAAATGGAAAGACAGGAGAGGTAAAGGGTGACATGGCAAGCCCACGAGTTCCATTTTGAAAAGCAACAGGAGTGAAAAAATGAAGTGGATCAGTAAGGGCAAGCTGGGTCCACTGAAGATGGGATGTACGTGGCCAAAGAAAACACTCCAAAGCCAAACTTTCTGGCAGGGTTTGCCTCATCTGGCTTTTTGGCCCTGATGTCTGCTCAAATTGTGTATGCATGAGCCTTAGCACAAAATGGTAGCAAGCAGCTGCACACCAAGTTGATGTTGAATCATAAGCTACTGCTAAGTCCTGACCCACTTGTTGGACCTCTGTGTTATTTGCTACCTATTGGTTATATATTTTCACTAAGGATGCAATCCAGAGTAACTATGGGGAGTCCTTGCTCCGACGAAAGAACAATTTACTCTGGATTGCAATTTGAATTTCCCATAGGTTTTCACTAGTAGCACAATCCTAATCATGTCTACTCAAAAGTAAGCCCCATTGTGTTCAATGGGTCTTACTCCCAGGAAAGTGTCTTCAGGATTACAGCCTAGGTGGTGCTGTAACTATGTTGATGTAAATGTCTCTTATGTGCTCTGAAGTTACTCTGGATTGTACTGTAAGACAAAGTTCTGATGAGCGGGGTTTTTTCTGCTTCTGAGAAGAGGTAAAACCCAGGTGAAAAGGTAATCATCTTGCCTTTATGTTACAAATCAGGACATTTGTGGTTGAGCCTTACCTTTGCCACGAACTCATTAGGTGGCCTTCGACATTTCCTTCCCTTTCAACATCAACCCCCTACCTGCAATATAAGAAGGACAATACCCACATAAGGATTACGAGATAGCATACGATGAACCTTAAACATTCAAGTATTAATAGTTCCACACTATTCCTGTATGCACAGCAAATGCTTATTACTGTTCATTGCCACCAGGCGGCATCACCAACTCAGTGTTCAGAACTATTTAGTCATTGGGAGAGGGGGGGGAGAGCTTGTTCCCCAAGACTTTGGTGTCATGGAATTAGAGCAGGAGGGGGCACAGGGAAGGGAATCACTCATGCAAAAATGTCACAGATTCGCTGTGAATTACTCTCTCCTTTCAATAGTGAAATAGATTTCACTATTTAGGTCTGGTCTCTACGTTGGGTCTGGTCTCTGGGTGTCTGTGAATTTCGTTGCATGTGTACACAGCGTATATACGTACAATGACAATACAGAATTTATTATTATTATTTTCTTCTGCAATTCTGGAAATCCCATGGGTTTTATTAAGTACGTGGGGATATGTGAATAACAGGATGGACACTAACCCCAGAACCTTCAGTTCCAGCAGTAGCACCCTGACCAATGTGCCTTCATATGTGAAAGTTACCATGGGTGTCCAGTGTGGGCTCTGCCTTGGAGCCCTTAGTAGTTTGATACTGACATCAGAGCTGTCGTCACTCTCAGCCCAACACAGAAGATCCAGTAGCATGAAAACATGCTGAGATATTTCTCTCCTGTCATTGCTACAAAGGTTGATAAAGATGACATGTTTTTATAAGAACAGTCATGTGTTACCACTTTACTGATGTACAGGAAGGTGCCCTTAGCCTAAGGTTGCCATAATTCTCTTCCATAAAATCGGTGTCACTGGTTGTTAATTTTTTTGAATCACATCACTGGCCCCTTTGTGTTCAATGGTCTTACTCCCGGGAAAATGTCTTTAGGATTGCAGCCTTACTCACAATCCTTTCCTGGTCAGGCCACAGGAGGACCCTTACCTGTTTCATTGAAGGTGTCCTCTGTAGGAGTTCTACTTCCAGGCATGGCTCCTTGGGTTTGGGCACTTGTGTCCAGAAACTGCAGAATTGATCCACTGTTGAACATTCAGTGAAGTTAGAGATTAATTGATAGATGTTGCAGCTGAGATCCATTTCTAGGATGCTAGGCAGGGTACTTCACTGGATTACGTGCTGGGATTTATTTATAAAATCCATGATCATCCACCTCCAAAAGCTAAAACACAACAGAACAACTTTGGCTGGAAACTCCAGAATCTCACCAGCCGTGGTGAGCTAGCCAGACTCACCTATGTTCCTGCTAATCCAGCCCTTCTCTCCACAATGGAAATCTGTTCATTAGCTCAGTGTGCTCTCTGTTGAGACTTGCCAGTTGCCTTAGAAATGCCATACACTGTGAACATTGCGTCCTTCGCTGCTAGGTTGCAAAGTCCTGGTAGGACCATAATATCTCCATCAGCCTGAAAAGCCCTGCCTATGTTAACTCTATAAAATGGTTGGCCCATCTGCCATCAAGAAAATTAAGGGACGCATGTGTATGGTGATGGAATATAATGAGTATGGGTTTGTGCTGGTGGCCTTTGCTGGTATCAGGGAATACATACAAATACAGCCTTACAAGGCAGAGGAAAGACTCCATTGGAATCCTACAGTAGTCTGGGCTGCCTCCATTGGAAATGGCTCAAGAGCCATATGATTTGCACAGTTTCTCTCCTTGACTACACCTTTATCTGGTCAGAATAGTTTGAACAAAAAGAGTTTACAGACTTCTTGGATAGTTCCTTGGATGCAGATATTTTCAACCAGTGTGCTGTGGCACATTGTGTGCCACAAATGGTTTACAAGTGTGCTGGGGGAATTTGGGTAAAAGTAATTTTTATTGGGGTCATTGGGCGTATTAGCCCCCACTAGCAGTATAGTATGCCTTATCAATTATTAAAAAACCAATGTGGTGTCTTTACAATTTTAACACCTTGTCAGTGTGTCCAGTGGCATAGCTAGAAAAGTGCAGGGGGTGCAGTTGCACCAGGCTACAAGCTTTAGGGGGGCTACAAGCTGAGCTTGACACTAGTGACTAAAATTGTGAAAATCAGGGTATGTATGATACCATCATGTTATCATTGGCATCCTTCAGTCATGAAAGAGTATGGTGTCGTTCTCTAAATGGAGGACCTAAAACAGCATCTAATATGACTAAAAAGGCCAATCCAAGAGTGGCAATCCTTTCCACACTGAGAACAGATACAGTCTGTCCCCAACTGACCCTCCAGATTTCGTTGCTTCCGGGACTGCCTCTTTGCCTCAGCCTGCCGAACGAGTGTCTCTTCGAACTGGAGAAGGCCAAGCTGTGTTTTTTGTCTCAAAGCTGAACGATCAAAAGTCAAGGTTTCCCAGTTGTTGATATCCATTCCGAAGGCCTATAGATCCCTCTTGCAGATGTCCTTATATCACAGCTGTGATCTCCCTCTAGGGCGCTTTCCCTACACTAATTCTCCGTACAGGAGATCTTTCGGAATCTGACCTTTAGCTATTCTCACGACATGCCCAAGCCAGCGTAGATGTTGCTGTTTCAGAAGTGCACACATGCTAGAGCAGTGATTTTCAACCAGTGTGCCATTGCACACTTGTGTGTTGCGGATCAATGCCCCGGGAATTTGGGGATTGACATTCATTAATAGGAAAATTGGGGGACTTGAACAATCTGGTGTGCCTTGTCAATGGTAAAAACAATTCATGGTGTTCCTTGACAATTTCAGTGCCTTGTTAAGTGTGTCATGAGATGAAAAAGGTTGAAAATCACTGTGCTAGAGATTCCAGCACGTTCCAAGACTGCGCTATTTAAAATATTGTCATCCCAGGTGATAACAAGAATACGTTGGAGACAGAGCATATGAAAGGTGTTCAGCATTCTCTCCTACCATGCATAAAAGGTTCAAGACTCATTGCAGTACAAGACATATCGTTGGAAAGGTCATTTAATGCAGAATGCAATGAAACAAACTGCACTGAAAGATCTAAATTCTATCAAATGGTTAATTAACTAAAAAATTGAAAACACAAAAGCCTATGGAACAAAAAGCAGATTTACTTAATTCAACTTTCCCGTGATGGCTCTCATAACTTCTGGGGCAACATGAGAACTAATGAGATGCAATTCTGATACTGTATGGCACTAATAAGGTGTTAAAGAATCAGCTCTCAGTATATATTTATCATAAGCAGTACATCTATCTATATATATAAAAGAGAAAAGTCACTCACTGACTGACTCACTGTCTGACTCACTGACTGACTGACTCTCATCACCGCCCTGCCAAAACCGGTGGGCCTATAAGCGTGAAATTTGGGGTAGGTGTTCCTTCCGTGACTGAGGGGTGCACTAAGAACCGGTTTTCGGAAATTCCAACGGGAAGGGGGTGAAAAGGGGCGCAACGCGTTTTCCTCCCTATTCTTTGCATTGAGTGTTAGGGTTTGAATCTAATAAAGAAACATGTTTGGTCAGGCAAGTTGATTCAAGGCTGATGCAATACTGCAGAAGGCTGATGCAATCTAGCTGATGCAATCTGTAACTGCTCTTACAGCATGATTCAGCAGAATTGGAAGTGCTGAGTCACTGGTCACATGACTGCAATATCTCTAACTGATTGGTGTTTCACTATATTTAAGTGTGTCTGAGATTATTGCAAAGTGTGGGTTACTGAGGAGGAGTATTATTACTGTTTGATACTCTGAAAGACTGGACTGTATCTGTGGACTGACTTGTGGACTGTTTAACTGGATTACTGAGATTGGAATAACCCTGCAACTGGATGTATGTATATGACTGATCTACTGCTTTGACCTTGGACTGTGTTACTTGACTTATCTTCTGCCTGTCAAACAATATAGTTATCTTGGACTATAAACAGCTGTGTGTTTACTTTGTGCTGCTGCCCTCTCATCCTCTGCACAACTACTCTGCTTAGCCCTGCTAATCCTGCAGGGACTCACATTCCTAACATTGAGAATTGCTGACTCATCAACATTCCGCCCCAACTGCTGGGCCTGAAGCATGGAATTCTGGGAGTTCCTTCTGTCACCTGAACTCCCACCAAGAACCACCTGGAGAAATTTAACCCTTCAGGGGCTGAAAAGGGGGCAACGTGTTTCTGTCCTACACTTAACATGGGAGACTGAACAACATCAGCCAATTTGGTGCTCAGTGCCTGGTGCACTGGGGGATGTTGTTCAGAGGAAGAGGTTGCCCTGGCGAGGATGCTGCGAATGAGGGGAAATTGCGCATGAGGGGAAATTGCACATGTAGGAAAGTTGCGCATGTAGGAAAGTTGCGCAGGGAGGAAGTTGCATATGGGAGGAAAATTGCACATGGGAGGAAGTTGCGCACAGGGGAAGTTGCGCATGGAGGAAAGTTGCGCATGGAGGAAAGTTGCGCATATGGGAAGTTGCACATATGGGAAGTTGCGCATGGGAGGAAGTTGCGCATGGGGGAAAGTTGCACATGGGGGAAAGATGCACATGGGGGAAAGTTGCACATGGGGAAGTTGTGCATAGAGGGATGATGCGCACGGGGGAAAGTTGCACATGGGGCAAAGTTGCGCACGGGGGAAAGTTGCGCATGGGAGGAAAGTTGCACATATGGAAAATTGCGCATGGGGAAGTTGCGCATGGGGAAGTTGCACATGGGGGGATGATGAACATAGAGGAAAGTTGCGCACGGGGAAAGTTGTGCATGGGAAAGTTGCGCATGGGGGAAGTTGTGTAAGAGAGGAAAGTTGTGCATATGGGAAGTTGCGCATGGGGGATGATGCACATGGAGGAAAGTTGCGCATGGGGGAAGTTGCGCATGGGGAAAATTGTGTATGGGGAAAGTTGCGCATGGGAGGAAAGTTGCGCATGGGGGGAAGTTGCGCATGGGGGAAGTTGCGCATGGGGGAAGTTGCGCATGGGGGAAAGTTGCGCATGGGGGGAAGTTGTGCATGGGGAGAAGTTGCGCATGGGGGGATGATGCGCATGGGGGGATGATGCGCATGGGGGAAAGTTGAGCATGGGGGAAAGTTGCGCATGGGGGAAAGTTGCGCATGGGGATGATGCGCATGGGGAAAGTTGCGCATGGGGGGAAGTTGCGCATGGGGGGAAGTTGCGCATGGGGGGAAGTTGCGCATGGGGGAAGTTGCACATGGGCAGATGATGCGCATGGGGGAAAGTTGCGCATGGGGGAAGTTGTGTAAGAGAGGAAAGTTGTGCATATGGGAAGTTGCGCATGGGGGATGATGCACATGGAGGAAAGTTGCGCATGGGGGGAAGTTGCGCATGGGGGGAAGTTGCGCATGGAGAAAATTGCGTATGGGGAAAGTTGTGCATGGGAAGACAGTTGCGCATGGGAGGAAAGTTGCACATGGGGGAAAGTTGCGCATGGGGGGAGTTGCTCATGGGCAGATGATGCGCATGAGGGGAAGTTGCGCATGGGGAGAAGTTGCACATGGGTGGAAGTTGTGCATGGGGGGATGATGCGCATGGGGGGATGATGCGCATGGGGGAAAGTTGAGCATGGAGGAAAGTTGCGCATGGGGGATGATGCGCATGGGGGAGGTTGCGCATGGGGGGAACTTGCGCATGGGGAGAAGTTGCACATGGGGAGAAGTTGCACATGGGGAGAAGTTGCACATGGGCAGATGATGCGCATGCGTGGAAGTCGCGCATGCGTGGAAGTCGCGCATGGGTGGAAGTTGCGCATGGGGGATGATGCGCATGGGGGATGATGCGCATGGGGGATGATGTGCATGCAGAAAAGTTGAGCATGGAGGAAAGTCGCGCATGGGGAAAGTCGCGCATGGAGGGAAGTTGTGCATGGGGAAAGTTGCGCATGGGGGAAAGTTGCGCATGGGCAGATGATGCACATGGGGGGAAGTTGCGCATGGGGGGAAGTTGCGCATGGGGGGATGATGTGCATGGGGGGATGATGAGCATGGAGGAAAGTTGCGCATGGGGGATGATGCGCATGGGGGAGGTTGCGCATGGGGAAAAGTTGCGCATGGGGGATGATGCGCATGGGGGAGGTTGCGCATGGGGAAAGTTGCGCATGGGGGAAAGTTGCGCTTGAGGGGAAGTTGTGCATGGGCGGATGATGCGCATGGGGAAAGTTGCACATGAGGGGATGATGCACATGGGGAAGTTGCGCATGGGTGGAAGTTGCGCATGGGTGGAAGTTGCGCATGGGTGGAAGTTGTGCATGGGGGGATGATGTGCATGGGGTATGATGCGCATGGAGGAAAGTTGAGCATGGAGGAAAGTTGCGCATGGGAGAAAGTTGCACTTGAGGGGATGATGCACATGGGGGAAGTTGTGCATGGGGGAAAGTTGTGCATGAGGGAAAGTTGTGCATGGGGGTTGATGTGCATGGGGGTTGATGCACATGGGGAGAAGTTGCGCATGGGTGGAAGTTGCGCATAGGGGGATGATGCGCATGGGGGATGATGCGCATGGGGGGATGATGTGCATGGGGGAAAGTTGTGCATCAGTGGAAGTAGCGCATGGGTGGAAGTTGCGCATGGGTGGAAGTTGCACATGGGATGATGCGCATAGGGGGATGATGCGCATGGGGGAAAGTCGCGCATGGGGGTTGATGCGCATGGGGGTTGATGCGCATGGGGGTTGATGCGCATGGGGGAACTTGTGCATGGGGAAAGTTGCGCATGGGGAGAAGTGGCGCATGGGGAAGTGACGCATGGGGAAGTTGCGGATGGGGAAGTTGCTCATGGGGAAAGTTGCGCATCGGCAGATGATGCACATGGGGGAAAGTTGCGCATGAGGGGAAGTTGCGCATGGGGGAAAGTTGCGCATGAGGGGAAGTTGCGCATGGGGTAAGGTGCGCATGGGGTAAGTTGCGCATGGGGAAGAGTTGCGCATTGGCGGATGATGCGCATGGGGGAAAGTTGCGCATGAGGGGATGATGTGCATGGGGAAGTTGCGCATGGGTGGAAGTTGCGCATGGGGGATGAAATTTGCACATGGGGACATGAGGCGCGTGGGGACATGATGCACGTGGGGTCATGATGCGCATGGGGGGAAAGTTGCACATGGGGGAAAGATGCGCATTGGGGTTGATGCGTATGGGGGAAAGTTGCACATGGGGGAAAGTTGCGCATGGGGATGATGCGCATGGGGGAAAGTTGCGCATGGGGAAAGTTGTGCATTGGGGTTGATGTGTATGGGGGAAAATTGCACATGGGGAAAGTTGCGTATGGGGGAAGTTGCGCATTGGGGGAAGTTGTGCATGGGGGAAGTTGCGCATTGGGGAAAGTTGTGCATGAGGGGACGTTGCACATGGGGGGATGATGCTCATGGAGGGACGATGCGCATGGGGGATGGCACATGGGGTGTTTCTGCGCCATGGGGGATGGCATAGGAAGAAATGTTACACCTGCAACGCGGGAACACTTTTCGCTAGTATATATATAAAAGAGAAAAGTCTGATTGACTTTTCTGACTGATTCACTCTTCAACGCCCTGCCAAAACTTCTAGGCCTAGAAGCGTGAAATTTGGGGTGGGTGTTCGTTCTGTGACTGAGGGGTGCACTAATAACCGGTTTTTGGAAATTCCAACCAGAAGGGGGTGAAAAGGGGTGCAGCGTGTTTTCCTCCCTATACTTTGCATTGAAGAATCGGTGACTGAGGGATGTTCTGCCCCAACCCCTGGACCTAGAAGCATGAAATTCGGGGAGGGAGCTCCTTCTGTCACATGAACACCCACCAAGAACCAATATGGAGAAATTTAACCCTTAAGGGGCTGAAAAGGAGTGCAACGTGTTTTTGTCCTATACTTAACATGGAAGACTGACAAACCTCCAGCCAATTTGGTGCTCGGTGCCTGGTGCACTGGGGGGATGTTGTTTGGAGGGAGGGGTTCCCACTGGGGATGATGTTGTGCATGTGGGTGTTGCACATGGGGAGATGATCCTCATGGGTGTTGATGCGCATGGGTGTTGATGCGCATGGTGTTGATGCGCATGGGGTGTTGATGCGCATGGGGGTTGATGAACATTGGAGATGTAGCACACGGGGGGGATGTTGTGTGTGTGGGATTGCTGCGCTGTGGTGGGATGGTGTACAGGGGAATTTTACTCCTGCAACGCGGGTACGCTTTTTCCTAGTATATCATGAAAACACTCATGCTAACTGGATATACAAGCACTTCTAAGTGGTTCTCCTCATATTTAGCAGGGAAAGAATAACTATTCCTCTTTGTCCCAGCAGAGTTTCCCTAACCAATAATAAGGGACACAATTTTCATTATTTCACAATATTTCATTATTTCATTATTTTATATATTTTTATTTTTATTAAATATTCTTTTTAAAAATACCCAGGGATGAATTACTTTCGGTTGTGACATAACTTCTGGGGCAACATTTTGAGCTTTGCACTAGACTACGTGATCATTAGCTACGCCACCAGGTGTGTCCTGAGTTGAAAAATGTTGCAAATAGCTGCTCTAATGTATCTGATACTGGGTGCAATCATAACCAATTTAGGCCAGCATAACTCACCTGGCATATCTTTCCATGGTGGTGTGAGGAGATTGGCATATGTCAGTACATTGATTTAACCCCACCATGAGTGGGGCAGAAGTGCATTATGGCAGGTTTGTGATGTCCCCAGGTCAGCACAGGACTTATGCTGGGGCTTAGACTGGCCTAACTAAGGATTAGGATTGTAGCCACTGACTGGTCCAATAAGATCTGTAGCTGAAAACCCAAAACCTGATTCTTACTCTGGATTTCTTCCTTATTTGTCTAATGGTCTACTCGGCAATGCTGCAGCCATGGAGATGCTATGCTGAGGTACAGGAGATGTGAATCATTTTCTGCCAAGCATAACCTGCTTGGAGGAGGGATCTCCTCACAACATATGGAAACTTTATGTTCCCATCTAGCAATTTTTTCTACATAAAATCCTTAACCTGTTAGGGTATCTGCATCTTTTGGCCAACATTTCGTGTCAGTCAAGCAGGCTGAAGAGATGCAACTGTCAGCATTTCTACTGTCAACTGATAACAGGCCAAGGGAAAAAGCCAGGGGGGAATTGAAAAGGCTAGAGGGACAATTAAGGAGAGCCATTGAAGACAGAGGTGGTTAAAGGGCA
Source organism: Cryptoblepharus egeriae (assembly GCA_030015325.1). Classification (NCBI taxonomy): domain Eukaryota; kingdom Metazoa; phylum Chordata; class Lepidosauria; order Squamata; family Scincidae; genus Cryptoblepharus; species Cryptoblepharus egeriae. Next base: position 58,827,321 of record JAREYC010000001.1, on the reverse strand, counting down.
GTTGAGATGCTGGAAAGGGAGATAAGTTTTTTTTTACTGATGAATGTTGTCATACTATATCTCTGCAAATGACAGCTGTGGGTTGTTACTAGTCAGTGTTACTAGTCAGTGTTACTACCAGCTGATCTGGAGCTATAATAAGAAAGAGTGATTACCTTCATATGGTCTACCTGGAGATATGTAGCACTGCTGAACAGCAGGGTGCTGGACTACAGGAAATTTTGATCGGATCTGACAGATCTTATTCTTCTGTAAGTAGCCATTAAAAAAAAAATCTTCTTGAGTTCAGGCCTTCCTGTACCATGCAGCTTTTCAGAATAAAGTGTCTATTCTGCACAAGATCCTTCTGGTGACCTTGACCCCCCCCCCACCCCACATCACCCCTGGTTATGGATTTGTTAGTGTAACCAAGGTCCTGCCCTGCCTCCACTATTGCCATGTGTTGAATTTGGCTGTAACCCAGAAACCATTCAGAAAAGGGCTACCCCCGTGTCCGTCACTAACAACAAATCTCTCTTTTGCATGGGAAATGGCTTTGGAATGCTATAAAAAAGCAGCTAACCAAACTCCCTACATTACCATTCTTCGTCCTCTGAGCTCATCGTTGCCTGTCTGGACAACCTTTGCAAGATGGTGAGTCTTGCCTGGGTTTGTTAGATAACTGTGGAGGAGGCAATGAACTAAAACCCCACTCTTCCTAATCAACAGGGCTATTATATTGCCCATATTTTAAGTGGAATGCAAGATAATTGCTATGTCTCCTTTTGGGTATGCAGGTATACTTAGATCTTTGCCATGGGTGCAACTCATAATGTGAAAAGCATTGATGAGAGAGAAAGAGAGAGAGTTGATATTGCTGAACAAATTGCTGGAGTTTTTATTTATTGGTTTTCCAGTTGGTACACTGGAATCAGTAGGTACACTGATTTTTTTTTCTGACTCTGAATCTAGAATTGAGACTGAATCAAAAAAGAAATCAGTTTATATACGGACCAATAACATTGTTACATTTAAATACTTGGGGGATAGCTTTGAATGTGTACCAGATCTATGGAAGAATAGTTGGCAGGGCTGTAATGAAATCCATAATCTTCAGCCACTGAATCCCCCCCCCCCCCATTTAGCCCTATCTCAAAAACATCCCTTAGTTAAATTAGGGTCTGGACTATCTTTAATCTGATGTGTGGGCACTTGTGCTCTGTCTGTCTTTCTGTCTGTCTGTCACTATGGAAGATGATTTTCAAACTACAGTGCTTTTTGTTTAAAAGTGGTATACAAATATTATTCTTAATTACCAGTATATCAAGAGCCACAGTTTAGGAATCAGATTCTCCATATCTTATTATTTGCATACAATTCATAATAACCTCCCTGGGAATAATAAAAGTGTTGAGTTTGGGAAGGGCAGTCTGAATTTTAAACCTCAGCTACAAAATCCCTGGGTGGTCTGAATCAAACCATTGCCTCTCAAAGTTGCTCTCAAGATAAATAGTGCAGTCTTGAACTCAGCTTTAAAAGCCAATGGGGTTTCAGCAGCCTAAATGTGTACAGAATTTTTAAGAAAATAGTGAATAAAATGGGAAAACCCCCGACATGCCATTGTGAGTGCCTATGAGTTAGAGCAGGACAGAGGTGTGTCTGGCACTGGGAAGAAAGGAGGTGAATGGAAAGGATGAAAGGCCTTACTCTTTCATTTCACGTTGTCTACTGAGACAGATCTTATCGCATTACCTGTCACACCCTGGAAGCCCATATTGGGGGCATTCCTTTTCCCCCCCAAAACTTACCACTATAAAGCACACCACTGAGATGGGTGTGTCAGTCATTCCTTGAAATTGACTGTTGTAGCTTCTTCCTCAGTGGTGGATCTGTCTTTTTTTCTCAGCGTGAGTGCATTTCTATCCATGTTGGCCAAGCCGGTGTGCAGATTGGCAATGCCTGCTGGGAGCTGTACTGTTTGGAGCATGGGATCCAGCCTGATGGACAGATGCCTAGTGACAAAACCATCGGAGGGGGAGATGATTCTTTTAATACCTTTTTCAGTGAAACTGGAGCTGGGAAACATGTGCCAAGGGCTGTTTTTGTGGACCTGGAACCCACTGTTATCGGTGAGTACTGTGTACCAGGGGTAGATTTTGACCGAAATATCACAAGGGAAATTTCACTGCATTCTGATTGGTGACTGCTTTGAATCCAGAGTTGGTCTAGACATACATATTGCTGTTGTCCCCATCAGTGTCACCTCCCCAGCCAGTTCACCCTTTCTATAGCATTTCATTCTATGGTGGCTCTTGAATGCAGGAAATGTGGAACATACCCTACAATCCAGAGTAACTACGGGAGCACATAAGAGACATTACATGCACCCGTAGTTACTGCACCACCTAGTGAAAACCTATGGGAAATACATATTGCAATCCATAGCAAATCGTTCTTACACCGGAGCAAGGACTCCCTGTAGTTACTCTGGATTGCGCCCATAGTGGAGGAAGGAACAAGATGAGGGAGCAGATTGAAGGATTGACGTGCACAGTATCAATTTCAGGTTATCATGAATTTCAGCAGTGGAACACAAGTAAAATGAAAATTGCTGCCACATACCCCAGTGTGGTCTGTATTGGCTCCAAATGACAATAACAAACATTTATGGTTTTCTCTGGGAAATTTGCTTTTGGTTATCTGTGTTTGTACCCTCTTTGTGTACATGTATTGTGAGGTTAACTAAGAACTCAACAACTCTTGGTAAGTATTCAGAAGTCAAAACTGTTTCAGTATTGTACCCACAGCCAATTAAGTCAAATCCCAGGCAAGGTTTGATTTATTTAAAGACCAACTCCTACAAGTGTAATGCAGCTGAGTACAAATTCTAGAAGGACAGGAGGAGACAAAGGAATATTCCAGAGTGAGAATGACCTGACTTTTTGAGTGTTCCCTGAATTCCAGATGAGGTGCGGACAGGCACGTACCGTCAGCTCTTCCACCCAGAGCAGCTGATCACTGGCAAGGAAGATGCCGCCAACAACTATGCACGTGGGCACTACACCATTGGCAAGGAGATCATTGACCTGGTGCTGGACAGGATCCGGAAGCTGGTAATATTGGCTTAAGGGCATAGGAGGCATGGACAGGAAGGGCTGAATCTGTTTAATGGGATTTGGAAAGAGTTTTGCAGTCCGCGCTTGTCTGAGTAACTTGCATTCTTGAAATGCAAGATGATTTATAGCTGTCACAATTGACAACATGGCATTTTGAACAGCCAGGCCTCCAACAAAAATGGCCAGTGGCCTTCCCATGAGCCTTAGTGCTGATAAATCTGTGCCAGGCAAGCCAGGAGACAGGCAGTAGATGGAACTGTGCAGGGAAGAAGTGGAACAGGGTAGAGATTGGGGTGGGAAGGAGTGCAGATTCACACCAGGAAGGGAGCAGTATTGATTGCAGAAGCCCTACTGATATACTCTCCTCTATCCTTGTCTTGATCTCATGGATCAGTCAAGCCATCCATCTATCCATCAACAATATTCACTTCCCGAATCCTCTAAGACAGCTAAATCACTGTGACAGGTCCAAGTAGACCCTTTCAGGAAGTGAGAGCTTACTTCTGGGCAAGGGAAAAGTGTTTCACCTCTGGCTCTGGCACCCCCCCCCCTCCCCAGGATGCGTTATGCTCTCTGGCAGTGCCTGCATCGCTGGATGGGTTTGATAGTATTGTTAATTTATGGGATTAGATAGTATTGATATTCAGTCACATATAGCAAGTGTCTTTGCAGATATTTACAGTTCAATTTCTATTGGACCCTTATGAGCCCTGGACTATGTTTGGTAGAGTGATTATCATCTTCAGAAAAAAACCACAACTTCAGCATGCAGTGATTTGTGGAATAGCCCGTCTTGGCTACGCAAAATCAGGTTGTTGAAGATTGTGTCCTAGTGCTGGATTTAGACTTGATGAGACATAATCTACAGAAAGCTTGGAAGCTCTTTGTTTAGAAATATTGCACCAAAATTTGTTGCACAAGCCAGTTAAATATATCTTATGCCTAAATCCAGTATCACTGTATCCTTATGATTACCATGATGGCCATTCCATTGTTGCTGGAATGAAAGTTTTCATATTGTGTTTACAGTGCACTGAAGACTGGTATCTATTGACACTGGTGGTGCAGTGGGTTGTGCAGTGGTTTGTGGCATGGGGTAGGATGGTCATGTCGTGGCAGTGTGCTGAATGATCCAGGTCTGATATGCCTGAGGCCTTCAGAAGTTCTTAAGAGACCCATAGGGAAAGTAGGCAACAGCCAGGGAGGTTAGTAAAGTTTTTCTTTAGTTATCTTTTCTGGCCAGCTTAGTCTTCTGCCAGCACAGAGGATATAGCAGCCACTGTGCACCAGCATGGAATGGGCTTGGATGTTGGTTTCATCATCTTATACCATACTCTTAATCCAGTAGTACAATATACATGGTTTGTTGCTTGCATTCCACAGGCTGACCAGTGCACAGGACTCCAGGGGTTTCTCATCTTCCACAGCTTTGGTGGAGGCACTGGTTCAGGGTTCACCTCCCTGTTGATGGAACGACTCTCTGTAGACTATGGCAAGAAATCCAAGCTTGAGTTCTCCATTTACCCAGCACCTCAGATATCAACAGCTGTGGTGGAACCGTACAACTCCATCCTCACCACTCACACCACCCTTGAGCACTCAGATTGTGCTTTCATGGTGGACAATGAAGCCATCTATGATATCTGCCGCAGGAACCTGGACATTGAACGTCCAACATACACCAACCTGAACAGGCTAATTGGTCAGATTGTGTCCTCCATCACTGCCTCCCTGCGCTTTGATGGGGCTCTTAATGTAGATCTGACCGAGTTCCAGACCAACCTTGTGCCCTATCCTCGCATCCACTTTCCTCTGGCCACTTATGCTCCAGTCATCTCTGCAGAGAAGGCCTACCATGAGCAGCTTTCCGTTGCTGAGATCACTAATGCTTGCTTTGAGCCAGCCAACCAGATGGTGAAATGTGACCCCCGTCATGGCAAATATATGGCCTGCTGTCTCTTATATCGTGGCGATGTGGTGCCCAAGGATGTCAATGCTGCTATTGCCACCATTAAAACAAAGCGCACAATCCAGTTTGTTGACTGGTGTCCCACAGGCTTCAAGGTGGGCATCAACTACCAACCCCCCACTGTGGTTCCTGGTGGAGACCTAGCCAAGGTGCAGAGGGCAGTGTGTATGTTGAGCAACACTACTGCCATTGCTGAGGCGTGGGCCCGCCTGGATCATAAATTTGACCTGATGTATGCCAAGCGGGCCTTCGTCCACTGGTATGTGGGGGAAGGCATGGAAGAAGGGGAGTTCTCTGAGGCACGTGAGGACATGGCTGCCCTGGAGAAAGATTATGAAGAGGTGGGGACAGATAGTATTGATGGAGAAGAAGAGGAAGGTGAGGAGTATTAGTATAGCCAAGTCTCTCTGGTGTGGGAACTAAATACTGTTGGAGCACTTAAAGATCCATTCTCTTCTGAAAATAAAATACTATGCAAGTCACATAAAAGTGATTGTGTTTCCTTGTTGATTCACTACTTAATCAAACCACCCCTTCCTTACTCTTTCAGCCTGTTAATGGCAACAAGTAATATGAGCAGTCTCCGCACTTTCCACTCAAAAGGCACCATCCCATTTGACAAGGCATCCAAGTTGTATAATCAACACTGCTATCTTAGGAATTTTAGAGGCAGTGGAGAAGTAGGGTAATTGGGGAGCAGAGCTAAGGAATTCAAATTAAGAATTTTAGCACACACCATGCTACAGCGTCCAGGTTCCCTTAGGGGAGCACATGATTGTTAAAGTGGCATAAAATCAGTACTGTATATAGTAAGTTAAAATGAAGCTAAAGGCTTTACAGCATCATCTTATGGAGGATTACTCAGAAATAAATCCTACTTAGTAATACCACATCACAAGCTGTTTTTAAGACAAATAAATTAGGGCTACAATCCTAAAGTCACTTTCTGGAGAGTAAGACCAACTGAACACAATGGGGCTTACTTTTGAGTAGACATGGTTAGGCTTGTGCTCTAAGTTTAGGATCAATCCTAAGGTGGAATTCCTAAAACCTAATACAACCTAGGTTTACATTTATGTGACAACACTTCAACACCGCAAGGTGGCACTGTGCTTTGTATATCTTCAGAGCAAGAATACATCGCTCCAGCTAAGTTCACCCAGAGCCTCAGATTATGCCACTGTCAAAAAGTATTGTGTGAGTCAGAAAACTAAGGTTGTGGTTAGTGCAGGAAAGAATGCCTATTGGAAGATGAAATAGTCCCTGAACCATTGGGGATACTTTGTGTGATTTCCAAATTCTACTAAGGATATCAACAACAACCTCTTACCTTTTCTTTGTAACCTCCAGCAAGTTAATATACTGTGATCATAGCCTGGATCCTTTTTTTTTCTTTTCCCTCGCCTAATAACCCCAGTATAACATTTTGGCATGTTGCGTGTTTACTCAGAAGTGTGTTTCATCAGATTCATGGAACTTCAAAGGACAGTGTGTGTATGTAGGAAACACAAGTAAACATTCCTTTGTTACTCATTTGTAGCAGGCGAGAAGACCAACTTTTGTATTATTTTCTATCGTGATTTCTTAAATTTATTTCCTCACTTGTCTTGCAGGCATGTGGTTCTTTACAAGCCTGCACTAGACAGAAATGCTCCCTGTTCTCTTTTCTGAATCTGCATAACTGATTCTTCTCACTGAAGTGATGTCTTCATAGTTGAAAGTCCCACGACCTTACAGAACCCACAACTCACACTTAATTGAACTACTTATTATTCACACATTTGGGTCTCCTCCAAGCCATCTGAGTACATGAAGTCCTACTCAATCCAACCCAAAGAATCATTTGTGAGCCAGGAGCTTTAACAATTTGATGGATATATCTCATGGCAGCAGTGAAGGGGTTAATTAAAGAGGAGAGTAGGATCATCAAAAGCAGAAACTAGCAAACAAAATGTTAACACAAGAGATTCCTAAATGTTTGGCCTATTGTTGGGTTTTTTTCTTCCCATCCTTAAGAAAAGCATCAAGCGCTGATGTCACAATTACCCCCAACTTACTATTGGCTGCTGACACTGTTAATCAGTAAGGAAGGAAACAAGTTTGGGGGTGTTGATGAACTCTTGCCTCCCCCAGGACATCAGGTGCCCAGTTAGTCAACAGGTGGAACAAAGAACACGGGCAATCTCTGGATGAACTAAGGTATCGTACAGTCAGCCTAGATGATATTAAGAAGCCAGAGGAGTATCAAGTAACATGGAAAGTAGGAAATGAAAGGATGGAGAATCAGCAGGGACAGACAGAAGAGCTTGGGGTCAAAAGCAATAGGCATTGATGGAATCAGAAAGTAAGGAATGGACAAGGGCAAAGCCTAGCTGTAGTTATTCTCTGGAAGGGTCTGACTTTAGACTCCAATGCAAAGATGTAATAATCCCAGGCCTCTGTATAAACCAAACAGCCTTGTTTCGCCATACCAGAATTGGATCCAAATTGTTTCTTAGGAAATGATGCTTCCACCTGCTGCACATCTTATTAAGAAAATTATGGCAGTTCAATCCTGTGCCACCCCATAATATTCAGTACTGGTAATAGAGCACGTGCTGCATGTTATGATAGGGTGCAGGTGATCAGATGGCCCCAGTAAAGTAAATAAAAATCTTTTTGACTTACTTTCCCATAAGTTGCCTGGCTGCCTATGAGTCTCCTCAGAACTACCCCAGCTATTTAGTTGGCGCAAATCCAAGGAGCTTCAGGGAGCATGTATGTTCAGGAAAAATAGATACCTTGGCATGTGCTGCTATCTACCCCTGCCCCCCCCTTCAACCCACTCCCTATATTAATCCTTGTTTGAATTGCCTTCACCACCACCTTACTTGCTCCAGTAAGAACTGAATGAGCCACTGGCACACAAACAGGGCCACCAGCTATTTGTGCTAGCAGTTGTACAGCGCATGAGAGTAGTGCATCTTTTACAGTGCTGGCCTGGGATTTACAACACTGGGTTTCAAGATGTGAATAACCTTCAACGGACCTTCAATAAGATTGGCCTGAGAATACAGTTCATCCTGTAATGATGACATGTACGAGTCCCAAATTGCTGGTACTCCCATAATCAAGGTTTATTATGATACAATCCAGAAAGTGCTCTATTACAAGGTTTTGATAAGTATTAAGATCCAGCATGCTCAACTGCTGTTAATATCCACCACCCCTAAGCCCCAAACCACCCCTTCCCCATTATGATCGCCACTGGGGCCTGATCTACTCCTCCCACTCTTACTCTGACAGATGTTCTGTGGCCCATTACTGCCAGTTTAGAACTTATTGGCGCCTGTGTTATTGCTAGTGGGCTGCAGAAAAACAGACCACTGTGGAACCAACAGTCCTGGCTTTACCCTGACAGATTGCAAGATCTGCCAGTACAAGGCCTAGAAGTGATTGGGCCATAAGCCATATCAGTAGTCAAACAATTCCAGGTTTAGTCATGGAAAAAAGATAAAAATATGAGTTAGAGTTCAGTTATGGACCAAGGTGGATTGTATATCTCAAACCAATGTATCATCCTGAACAAATTCTCTTGGGCCTAGATCATATATTTCCCCCTCAATATTTATACTGACCCAGAGACAGATCAGTCATGTACCTTATGAAGATCCACCTCTGGGGGGCTTAGATTGTAATTTTGAGAAAGGGGTCCCAAGCTGATATGCTCAAGAATAACTTTGCATGTGGGGAGGCAAGCATTGCCCTTGATTTAGATGTGGGTTGAACCCAGATAGCAGTGGGTTCTTCAGGTGGAGAAAGAATGTAATGAATTTCTGAGCTGGTGTAGATCACCAACCACCTATTCCTTCTGAGAGTCAGTTCACTGGTCTGTTTTCTCTGTGGAGAAGGGGTCTTATTGGGTGGCTGGTTTATCTGTAGTGAGATTGTGTTCCCTATCCCACAGGGCCGGTTGGCCACAGCACCCACCTCTTGCTGTGCTATAAGGAACGGTGCAAGCAAGAGCGCGGCCATGATCAGCTTGAGAAGCAGATCAAGTTGTGTGGACTTGTCTGCTGTGCCTCCAGAGACGTTGGTCCCCTTGAAGCTGCTCTTCCTCTACTTCCCTGCACTTGGGTGCCAGTTCTGCACAGGACAGACAAATGGATGCTGTGCCGGACTATTATAAGCTTTTAGAGATTCCTCGGGATGCCTCTGACAATGATATTAAAAAGGCGTAAGTCTATTTTTGGTATTATTCTCTCTGTGGTATCAAGTCTCTTTGAAGATTTGATATGGATCTGGATACTTCTTTTGGGTTCTAAGCATTGTCTCAAAGACAGGAAAAAAGATTCCCAATGCCAGTTTAAAGAAGAGGTTTTCTACCATTTTCATCTCAAAACATACTGACAAGACACTAAAATTTTCAAGGCTCACATTTGTGATAATTAATAAGACACACCAATCCCTATAGACCCTTCTAATAAATGATCTACCTACAAATTCCAGTGGCACACCTATGGACTACTCGTGGCACACCAGTGTGCTCTGGCACAGTGGTTGTAAATTGCTGAAATTTGCCACTTTTGACTCAAGGTTGTTTTATTAATCCACAAATGGTGTTACTTCTTAGCGATCAGTTGTGCCTTTGAATGGAAATCCTACAGAGGGCTGTTCCTACATTAGTGTATATTTGGAAGCTCTCTAAATTAAATTCTCTAAACCAACATAGGGCTGTAATGGCTCAGTGGTTAAAGATGCTGTGCTTGTCAACCTGAAGGTCAGCAGGTCAATGGTTTGAGACTTGAATACCACACAATGAGTGAGCTCCTATTACTATTACAACTACTTTTTCTTCTTCTTCTTCTTCTTCTTCTTCTTCTTCTTCTTCTTCTTCTTCTTCTTCTTATTATTATTATTATTATTATTATTATTATCCATAAATACACAGTGAACAATTTCGTGCTGGTTTCATTCACCATTCGGACCCTTCTCAAGAGTCTAGGACTGTGTGATGTAGCGGCGTATAATTCTTGCTGATCCCAGAAGAGCGGCTTTCTGCAGTTGGCAGAGTGATATTTTGTCAATGCCAATAGTTTTCAGGTGCCTGCCAAGGTCTTTAGGCACTGCACCCAGTGTGCCAATTACCACTGGAACCGCTTGCACTGGCTGCTGCTATTATTATTATTATTATTATTATTATTATTATTATTATTATTATTATTATTATTATTGCCAGCTCCTGCCAGCATAGCAGGTCATAAACATGAAAATGCAGATTTTAGTAGTAGATATATAGCTACTACTTTGGTGGGAAGGTAATAGCATTCTGTATGCCTTTGGCATATAGGCATGCTGGCCACATGACCACATATACATCTTTGCACATGTGGGCTGTTAGGCCTTGTAACGGGATTCCACTGCCCTTATGCCTAGCATAACAACCTATGGGGAATACATTTATCTTTATTTTTAAACCAAATTCACTCCCTAAACATTTACTCCCTAAACATGTAAATTTTAAAACAAATTTACTCCCTAAACAATTCACGGATGTGCAAAGCAATCTATGCTGTGTACTTAGTACTTACAATAAAAATGGGGACAGGAGATTAGTTTTACATTGCTTCAGTTATTCTTTATACTCGTAATTCTATTTAAAAAATTGAATAGAACCAAAGATCTTCTCTTTTCCTTAAAACAAAACAAAAAAAACCCCAGGAATTTTTCCCCCAAAACTCAGCCAAATTTTGCAGGTTCATCTTATCAAAAAGGATGATATGATATGATATGTAGGAGATATGCATAGAAATTATCCCCTCTGGGGTTCAGAATGTGATTATGATTCCTGAGGGAATAATTTTGGGCCAAAGTATGTACCTTTTTTCTGACTCCATCACACAACAAACACTTAAGACAACAGACATGGCAGAAAGGGCTACTTTATAGGAGGTTATAGAAAATGCAGGAGGAGATACTGAGGACTGCAGCTTTTGAGGCCATGAAGCAGCTGTGCTGTGGAGACTGGATCATTGTGAGGCTCTAGAATTGCCTCAGGATCCTTGCGCTGGGAGTGCACCAGACTAAAGGTTTTCCCCCTTTTCAGGTGGTGCAGCTTTCCCCTGTCAGTCCTGTGAAGGGCTGGGGGAATTGGGCCGGGCAGTGCCACCTCATGCCGCAGAGCTTTTAACCACACAGTCCTGGCCAAGGCCCTGTCCGGGCCCTCATGCCGTGGGCTCCTATGAACTGGAAGTGGTTCTGCCCAAAGGACACAGACAAGACTTATGCCTTTTAAACCACACTACATGTGCATAGAGGTATAGTGCATGGAATCTAATGATGCAACTCTGTGTATGGCACTGCCTAACTACCATACTGCCAGATAGGAGATAGGTTGACTAGCCATTTAGGAGTAGCCTGGGGTTGCAGCAGTGGTGGGATTCAAATAAATTAGGAACAGGTTTTATGCCCTAATAACCTAAATTAACAACAAGTTCTATGTCCCATTAGTAACTGTTCTCAGAACCAGGCGCTCATTAGCAAAGGGTTCTATAGAACCTGTGAGAACCCCCTGAAGCCCACCATTGCGAGGCATCAGGACCTACTGAAAGCACTCTTGGAGATCATGTTGCCCCCTTCCAAATCTTCACAAATAACTTCATTTGGCAGTCTCGATGGAGAGCAGCAAGCAAGTGTACTTGAAAATGAAAGGAGTTGCACCAGATGACCAGGATGCTTTGTGGTACAAGCTATGGGTACAATCCTAACCTAGGCTGGCACAACTCATCAGCCTTCCCATGCCTGTGGTGATGTAGGGAGGCAAGCGCATATCTGTGCTCTGGCCTAACCCTCCCCCAGGAGTGGTGCAGAAATGCCATAAAGCACGTTTGTGACACCTGTTGTGTCTGTGATTGCAAATAAAGAATGAATGAACTTTTGTGACACTCGAGGCCAGCACTGGACATGCTGGGGCTTATGCTGGCATAAGTGGAGGTTAGGATTGCAGGCTAAGGTAATATATCCTGATACTTTCAACTCTTCTCCTGTCAGCTACCTTTCCCATCTTGGGTTTGAGAAAATAAGCCCACTGGTAAAAACGACAGACACTAATCACCCCAGGGTGACAGGAATAAGTGGAATTGGAGGGAATGCAGAATCACAGGAATGACAATTGTAAAGACTTTGGCAAGAGAGTGGTCAAATTGGCATGAGATGGTAACTTTTGATCAAACCTGGGTTATTGCATGTATCTGCCTGGAGCAGGGAAAAGGAAGAGAGACATCAGTCACCTCTGTGCTATCTCTCCTCAGTGGTATCTCAACAGTGTTGCAACAGTTGGGTTCCTTTTTGCACAGTGTGTCATAGTGGAACCTGAATACTGCATTCATGTTCTCTCCTGCTTCTGCACAGGTACAGGAAGAAAGCCTTGCAGTGGCATCCAGATAAAAACCCCGAAATGAAGACATATGCTGAGCAGAAATTCAAAGAAGTTACAGAAGCTTATGAAGTCCTGTCAGACAGTAAGAATCCTCACTCATATTTCTGCTGCCCACTTCATGACAAGTCTTTAGGATTCTTGCCTTGCCCTGAGTTTGGGGTACTGAATTACTCAGAACTTCCTGAAATGGTTGTGGTAGTTGAATTCTCCCCTTGATCTTGCAAGTGGGAGAACATGCCAGTATTTGTGCATGGCTGGGTGGGAGAATCATGGCACCCAGGCCTCACTTCTTGCTTTGTGGGTAATGACAGAGGCTTTTGTCTGAGGAATACTCCATGATGCAGAACCTACAATACAGAGCCAGGGCCCATTTGTTATAATGATATTTGTTCATCTATCCTTTCTTTTAGAACTCAAGCGTGAACGTTATGACTGCTACGGGGATGGCCTCACACCAGCAGGTGAGGAGTGTCTTTTTCTCTGTCTCATTAATGAATTCAGGTACCTGTCAAAGTTCATTGGTCTCACTGGAAGCTAAATCTGCCTGGTACCTGGTCTTATATCAGAGCCAATACTCTGGAAGCCTGGAGTAATTTTCCTATAGGATTATGATTATTTAGGACTGCTATCCAGAGGAGATGACACAACTACTGGAAGAAAGAAAAAGATACTGGCTCAAACTACGTAAACCAGTGTTTCTCAAAGTGTGGGTTGTAATCCATTTTGGAGCTGCTACCTGACTAGGACCTTTGGGAGGTGTCCCACCAGACCAAGCTCCAATACCTCTCCCAAGACATTGTAAGAGGATTCCAGGACCTTGATGGTATGTTTGCCAATTGTATTCCTCCTCCAACAGATTCTGATGGAGAAGATTTAAAATTCACCTTCCGGAGTCCTTGGGATGTTTTCCGAGATATGTTTGGAGAGACAGATGCCTGTGCTAGTAAGTTTTATTCATATACGACATTTGCTTACATATTTCAGAGTCCTAGGATTGTTGTCTTGAGGACAAAACCCTCTTTCCTCAAGAACAGAGGAGTTCAGGATCTTTCAGCCATCCTTCCTTATGGTCTCTCCTTTGTCATTCATATGCCATTCACTGTTTCTCAGTTGATAATCTCTATTAGCAGACTTGACAACCCATTTGTTTAGTGAACATGGACTGAACATGGACCTTCACTAGGTAGAATTTAGTACTTCTCAAAACATCTGGTAGATTCAATTTTTAGGGAATGAAAAAAAAATATCCTGCTGTTTTTCTTGAGCTGGAAGCAGTTAGATGGGGGCCCTTGGACTAAGCCCAGCAGTGTATAAGTGTGAGTTTTTAAGGGCAGTTAAGAAGGATAATAAAAGAGAAATTATTCCATACCAGAGGATAGTACTGGATAGAAGAGAGGAAGGGGGCTAAAATTCAAAATACTTCAGTTTGCACAGAAAGAAAAAAATAGGAAATGGAAGTAGTGTAGCCCAGAAGTGTATTTATCCATGCTGTTTTGCTTTTTCCAGCCAGGAAGGAGGAAGATCTTCCATGGTATTTACGAGGGCCTTTATTTTCCATCTCCTATTCAGAAGACGCAGGTAGGACATGATAGGCTTTCTTTAAGCACAAAGCTGGACCTGAGCTCTGTGCCTTTCTTTTGCCTCCTGACCCCTTTGCTATAACTCTCAGCTTCCATTTATTTTGGAATTCCATAATTTCATTCTTCTCCCTGATCCTTACTTGTTTTGGGACGGATCCGAGTTTCTCTTCCAAGCCAGTCCAGCTCTATTTTCTCTAGTTCAATCCTGAATATTTTCACTTCTGCTTTTTCAAAAGTGAGCTATTTGATAGGGTGTTGGAATTGAACAGGGGAAGAGACCTCTACCAAATTCCTGATCAGCCATTATTTGGGCCAGTCAGTCTAATCAACTTCATGAGCTCAAGAGAATACAAACCCCAGCATATGTTACTAGAAGCTTCTTGGAAGCAGGGTGAGATACAAATTAGATAGATGAATGTGTAGATATCTAAGTTGGTAGTATAACAACCACCTCTCAAGCTTCCTGGTGCCAGGTGCCAGGAAGCAGCTGGTGGTCTCTTCTGGTGAGAGCTTTTCCCCCCTGGGAAAGCCCCAGCTTCTCAATATCAGTTATTTTGCCAGTGCAGACTTGAGAGGTTCCTGACATGGAGTTCTGGATTTGGCAGAGCAAAGGTCCACCTGCCCCACTCTCTCCAGCCCTACCTTCTCTCCTTCCCCATTCTCCCCCTTCCTTCTCTTCACTGTCACCAAGCAGCAGAATGCTGCCAGTCACTGCCCTGACAAACCTCTCCACTGCCAAAAACTCTCCCTTTGCTCCATGCAGTGTGCAGCCAGTTGACAGCTGGCACTAGATACTTCATGGACTGCTGCTGAGCCAGCACCAATGAGGACTTGGTGCTGAGTGTTGTTGGCAAACCTTACAGAACATTTCCAAAACCCAGCATTGGTGCAAGTCTGGTGCAACAAGCTCTGGATTGGGGTATGTCAGACATATGTCAGACATATGACACTTTCTGAAAGATGCTTCCTCAGGACTCCAAATTTAATGACTGGAATGCTGTTTCAAGCCCTTTAGACCTCTCCCATTTGAGCATTCTCAATGTTGGCAGGGATTGGTTTAGATTCAGTGTGGAGTTTGTAGCACACAAGGTTAGCTTCCTTGAGACAGAAAATATTGCAGAGGAAAAAGATTCCTGTTTTTCAAAGGAATATCATTAGGCTGCAGGCATTGATTCTGCTTTACAGGTGAAATGGTGAATATCACAGCTTCCCACTGGCATTAATCAAGACTCTCCCACAATTTTAACTGTCATCTTCTTTTGCAGGTGTTTCCATTTCATTTGGCCCAAGAAGATCAATGTGTTTCTTCAACCTTGATCCTAAAATCTTCAATTTAAAACACATCATAAGAAAAAGGTAGGAATCACATTTCATTTGTCCCAATACAAGGAATCAGACAAGTACTACACTCATGTAGTTCTACATGCAGTATACGTAGTACTACAATGTGCAGTGGCTGGCATGAGCTGATATATCGGACACTGTCTGGCCAACTGATTTGATCACTGGATAGGCTCCTCATGAATGAACTTGCTGAATGAATTTCCAAATGGCATTTTATGAAGTTCAAGGAACAAAGTTCATTCCAGAAGGAACTTCCAAAATGCATTTAAACCCTACATATACTTACACATTAAAGTTGTTTTTATGATTTCCCTACTCCCAATGAACCTCTTAGAAAATATGGAAAGCGAAACAGCTGGCACCTAGATTTAAAGAGATATACTAGATTAGATTGAAGCCGTAAGGTAGCTGGATGCATGTCCTTTTATGAAACATAAATGGTCTCTGAAAGTCGTTAGAAACCAGTTATTATGAAAATTCATGTTTACTATAGATCCACATTTCTGCTTATTGTGTAAATTTCATCCTAATTATGAGATGGAGCCGAGAAGAGGCAGAAACATTTTGAATTGTTTTACTATCTTTGTATGAATTTCTTTGAGACTGGCCCTAAGAAAGGCTGTACGTACGTTTAAAAAGGGAACAAATAATCTATAGGGAACAAAACCATATAAGTAAAAAAGGTAACAAATAATACAATTGGAGATTGTGAACAATGATGCTTTGATGGGTCAGGTCTGGGCATAAGCAGAAATGGATACATTTTGGTTGAGATTAACATGCAGCTTAACCCTTAGATGACAACCAGATCCATTGACTGGCAATTATAATGTATCCATTTCTGCTTATACCCAAACCTGGGTTATTACAAGCGGATCAGTGAATGCTAACGCCCAGATATGGTGATAAATGCTTTAAACATTATCCTTGAACAATGTATCAAGGGACTGAAAGGATCTTGGAAGATTCTGGAAAACAGGATGCCTCTTTCAAACTATGGAGAAAATGGGGAAAAACTTCCTCTTATAGCCACCTGTCCATCTTTTGTTGGGTGACCCAAAACCGTTGATTTCTCAGGACTCCAGAAAAAGATACTGAGCAAGTTGAAGGAAGATTGGACAGAGAGCTGAAATCTGCTGAGAGTTCTGGTAAGCAGCAATGATTTTAGATCACAGTAAGGGCTTGTGGAACTTGGAATTGTTCTAGAGCAATCGTTAATCCAGAGTTCTAGCTCTACATAGTTTTTCAAGTAATAGCATGAGGAGGTATGAGAGTTCTTCCTACTTCACATATTCTTCATATTTTGGTACTCTGTGAATAATGATTACCCCTCTACTCACAACTCTTAGAAGAATTTCGTCTCCATTGGACATGCAGTTTGGAGTAGGTACCATCAGAAAATCAAGCTGTTAAGCTATATGATGGTGTTCTGTTTCAAACTGCAAAGCATATGCAGGACAGATTGGCTTCCATAAGGGACTGTATAGAGCTTTCTTTGCAAAGCCCCAGCAGTTTCCAACTCCTTCCAAGAGAGACTCGGGTGCCCCTTCCCTGCAAACGTTTTGGAAATGTTTAAAGTCCTTTTTGTTCTAGAAGCAGAACATCTGTTAATCTGCATTAAGAGATTTGACATCATTATAATTAGACATCTGGAGAGGAAGGTTTGTCAAAATTGCACAAGAAGGCTTAATATAATTGAGGATGCCATTATGTTGTTTCAACAGGTTTATAACATGGTTGTTGACAAAAATTGAGAAATTGATTGGTTCTTTAGGTATTGTGGCCACATTTGAAATGCTGACTGCAAAAAATAAAGAAAAGGCAAGAGTAAACAAGGCAGATGTTGAAGAAAAAGGCATCTAGAATTATTAGTAATGTGAAGCTTTTGGATAATAATAGCATAGGGGCTGAGTTCTTGCAAAGAAATCTGGATTGATTCCTTGTACCTCTTAAGAACCAACAACTTTGGTTAGGACATATCATTAACAAACCAGATGGTTGATAATGAAAATGTTTCAGATGACACACAAACCACAAGGAGATAAATAAGATTCAGAAAAATTATAGGGGGTTTGATAGATGTAATAGTGGTAGTTGATCTCTCACAGAGCTGGAGTTAGCAGATTTGCTGTAGAGTTGCTTAAGTTATGGGCTGCAATCCAGAGTAACTACGGGGAGTCCTTGCACTGGTGTAAGAACAAGTTGCTCTGGATTGCAATATAAGTTTCCCATAGGTTTTCACTAGGTGGTGCAATAACTACGGGTACACGTAATGTCTCTTATGTGCTCCCGTAGTTACTCTGGATTGTGGGGTATGTCCCCACAAGCAGTGTTTGTGGTGGCAGTGACCTGCATCAGACATCTTCCAACTGGTTACCAGCAAACTCAACAAGTCTGTTTTATATCTGCATGTGATACAAAATATATCATTGTGTAGTCAGATGCTCAAGCCAAGCCTCAATGATTGATAGAACATGTAAAAAAGCCTCTGCAGTTGTCTTCAGATGGTGTCTGAGGTTCAGAGGAGTGCTGAGTTCTGTTAAAAATGTCATTACTTTTTGTTGTTTTTGTGGTTATAGGTGATCATGAAAGCAACACTGCAGAAGCACTGGAGAATGGTAACCAGGAAGAATATGAGCAAGAGTACAAGAAACCTGATAGAAGTGAGCATGAGTCTGAATCACGTGATGATGATGAGACCCGTGAGGCATATGAGTCCTATGAGCAGTGGAACAGCCGATGTGGGCAATATGAGACGGGGAAGGAAGATGAATCCTATGCTTATCCATCATGTTCCACATATGACTCTCCATATGAAGACGTCTCCACTTATGATTCACCTTCTGGATACACACCTTGTTCACGGTACGCAAGGAGAAACGGAGCATATCGCAAATGTGGGTCCTCTTCTGAACACGAGGCCGCAAACCCATACGAGTCTGCTTCTACCCACTATGAATCACAGTATGACTGTGAATACTCTCCGACCTATGAGACACACTACAATTATGAGTACCATCCTTCCCAGCAATCAGAATATGAGTACCAGCCCTCCTCAGGGTACCAGCCCTCCTCAGGGTACCAGTCTCAGTACCACTATGACTATTCTCGTCCTTATGAATGGCAATGTGGATATGGAACTTGTTCCATATATGATGTGCAACATGGATTCAAGAACTCCCCTGTATATGAATCTCCCTATGAATATGATTCTGGGTATGAATGGATCTCAGGACAGAATGAACCACAGTCCAGATATGTATCACGGCAAGAAAACGAATTGAGTGCTGGCTGGAAAAAAATGGAGAAGGACTGCAAGACTTATCCTGGGGGCAATGAACATGACATGCAGGAGTCATCTTCTGGAGGTTTTGATGAAATTCAAGGGCTGAAGTTACCTATTGGGTATCCCCCAGCCCAAGTGAACAAGTTTTCTGTGGGTCCCAATGAAACAGTAGTGACCTGTATCCGGGCAATGGCTGGAAGTCCAACAGTAATTTTTCACTCTGATGAGCCAAGCAATAACCAGCAGCATCATCTGCCAAATGGAATAAAGAAGCAGCTGCTGTATGGCCCGGATGGGTTCTTGGGTGGCATGAAGAAATTGCTGGATGGGACCAAGAAACTGTTGCGGAGAGGGAACCAACTTCCAAAGGAGCCAATCACAGTGGGACCTGTGTGGTCGGGTGGCCAGCTCCCAAGCATAAACAGCCCACGAGGAAACCACCTCCAGTATGGAAACAGTGTGATTGTAGACAACTCTGGCTGGTCTAGGGGTGAAATAAACCCAGTGCAGCCACAAGTCTCAAGAGCAGCCCGCTGGCCAAGGGGAGGAATGACACCTCGTCTTCCAGAAATTTCCAGCAAGCTCCTGGACAGAGTAAATAGGTTTCCTGGCAGGTGCAATTTCTTGTCCTCCCATTCCGGTGGCTCCTTTAACGCCTAGATTGAGAAGTCGCTTATAAATCCTGGATAGCTGGAGATATGCATAATAAAGGGTGGCAGTGACATTTTTCAGTATGTGTGCCACTCTCATTTAATGAAAGCCAGGAGCATAGATGCGGCTGCAAGATCTGATGAGCCAGCAAGATCTAGACATCTCAGTCTTTGGCTAGTTGTACATTACAATAAAGACGAGCTTGGGGAGTTGTTGTTCAACCAAAAGTAGGCATGCATTTCTGATTCTGTAACTACAAGTCACATATTTTGTAGTTTGATGTGTTCACAGATGGTGGTGTCATTAGTGTTTACATCTCCTGGTGGCCAGTGAAATGTTCCTGGCAGTGGGTGTGGTATGCATCATTGTCCCATTCCCTGGTTTTTCGTTTGGTTTTTGGGGTTTATTTTTTTTTTTGCTTGTATGGAATAGAGATATTAAGCATGGTTTGTCTTATTGCCTTCTGCATGAAATTATACATCAGTTAATTTCCGTGTCATATGATATAATGAAAGTATTATTTGAAAATACCAAAAGTTTTAAAATTTAGGCCAGTAGTGGTGTCACACACACTCCGGCCGTGCACAACATCCAGTGCTGCCTGCATCTCCCAGCAATGCCACTATTCACAAATCAAATGCATACATGTAATTCATTGGCATGGTGGCTTGCTATGGAAGCCTTCTCTTTTCCAAAATTTGAAGTATTGTGTTCAGTTTTCTGTTAGGGATTAAAAAAATGGCTTCCAACACATAGAGAAGTGCCTTTAAGAAGGGAGTAGACAAATTATTAGAGGAAAGGAACATCACAGGTAACAATCCATGAGGGGGTGTGAGTATATGTGCAAAGAATCATAGAATCCTAGAGTTGGAAGGGACCCACTGGCTCATCTAGTCCAACCCCCTGCCTATAGCAGGAAATCCTCCTAGAGCATCTCTGACAGGTGCTCGTCGAGCCTCTCCTTGAAGATCCCCAGTGAGGGAGAGTCCACCACCTCCCTTGGCAATCTGTTCCACTGCCAAACTGCCCTCACCATCAGGAATTTTTTCCGGATATCCAACCGGAATCTTCTTTATTGCAGTTTGTACCCATTGGTTCTACTTCTGCTTTCAGAGGCGGCTAAGAATAAATGAGCCCCTTCCTCCATATGACATGCCTTCAGGTATCTGAAGAGGGCAATCATGTCTCCTCTTAGCCTTCTCTTCTCCAGGCTGAACATCCCAAGTTCCCCCAATGTTTCCTCATAAGGCTTCCCTTCCATCCCACTGATCATTCTTGTCCCTCTCCTCTGGTCGTGCTCCAGTTTGGCTGCATATTTTTTAAACTGAGATGCCCAGAACTGAACACAGTACTCAAGATGAGGTCTAACCATTGCAGAATAGAGGAACTATAACTTCTCACAACTTGGAAGCTACTGTCCTCTTAATGCAGCCTAAAATGGCGTTTGCCTTCTTTGTAGACACATCACACTGCTGACTCATGTTCAGCTTGTGATTCATGGCAACATGGTGATTCCGCTCACATGTTGTGCTGCCAAGCCAAGCATCTCCCATTTTATACCTGTGCTTTTGGTTTTTATTGCCTAATTGCAGAACCTTGCACATCTCCCTGTTGAAATTCATTCTATTTGTTACAGCCCAATATTCTAGTTTCTCCAGATTCTCCTGGAGGTTTTTCCATAGATAGATGAACATGTGGACAACCTCAAAATAACCAGATGCAGGTGTTATATCTGCTCCCTGAGGCATCTGGAGGGCTGCTGTGTAATACAGGAAGATGGATTAGATGGGCCTTTGGCCTGATCCAGTGGAAGCTCTTCTTATGTTCTTATTATGTTTCAGTCCTTTCTTAACATTGAAAAATCACTGACTCATCCATGCCCATCCCAAACCTCTGGACTTTGATGCATGAAATTCAGGAAGCATATTCCTTCTGTGACGTGAGCACCCACTAAGAACTGGTTTTAGAGATT
Organism: Cryptoblepharus egeriae; assembly: GCA_030015325.1. NCBI lineage: Eukaryota > Metazoa > Chordata > Lepidosauria > Squamata > Scincidae > Cryptoblepharus > Cryptoblepharus egeriae. Next base: position 58,806,007 of record JAREYC010000001.1, on the reverse strand, counting down.
TAACCCCTTAGGGAGTGAAAACGGATGCAACGTGCTTTTGTCCTATATTTAACATTGAACTGATCAACACTCAGTCCAAACCCTGAGCTTGAAATTTGGGGAGCATATTCCTTCTGTGATGTAAGGAAAGAACTGATTTGATGCCTGGTGGTGCCTGTTGCCCAGTGGTGCCTGCTGCCCAGTGATACCCGCAGCCTGATGCCCACTGCCAGGCAGGGGTGCCTGGTACCTGATACTGCCTGGTGCATGGATCCTGGTGCCCAATGGTGCCTGGTGATGCTTTTAGAGGTGCCCACTGCCCAGTGGTGTCCGCTGCCCATTGGTGCCTCCTGGTGCTCAGTGTGTGTCCCCCCCGGTATCTGCCACTGCCTAGTGCCTGACAGCGTCTAGCATTGCTCAGTGCCCGCTGGTGCTCGCTGCCCACTGGTGGCCGGCAGTATTCAGTGCCTGGTGCCAATACCTGCCAATGCCTGCCGACATCTGCCACCCTGTGCCACAGGTGTTCTGTGCCTGCCGGTGCCCACAAATATTATTTAAATTTTACTCCTGCAACAACTGGTACATTCAGCTAGTAAATAAATAACTTACCTCCAATTTGCCTTCTGGTCAACCCTCTCCCCTCTCCCATGAGATGCAATGTGTGTCTTTTTGGCATGGTTCAGTTGGTATTGGTGGCAGATGACAAGATTGGGGCCTTTGAGATGTATAGTGACTCATGTTTGCAGGGTGGAAGATGTTCATTGATGTTTCTGCTGGATTTTTCACCCAACTCTAAGCAAATTAAGTATGGAACGTTACGTTTTCCTCTGCAAACATGAGGGCCAGAAATTTGGGTCCAGTCAAATATAAGCCCTCTACAGCTTGAGCCTATGCACATTTGGTCAACATGAAGTTGATGGCCAGGTCAAAGTTTTTTGGACCTCCATTACCTGTTACCCCCTACTTGTTTGTGGGTATTGGAGAAACTTTAGAGGTGCTGACTGGCAGCTGCAAAAACAGCAACATGTTGGCTAGTGATTACTGATTACCATGTTTTATTACTCATACCAACCTACAATGCTGTGTTGAGTGCATTTATGTGTAGGCAAGGAGAACATTGCAGCTGGTGGCTCCTACTTTTAAAGTTGCTGCTGTTGTCAGATACTGTCAGGAGGTATAGAACTTACCACCCCCTTCCCAAAAAAGTTTCACAGTCCCTACCACCTGGGTAAGTGGGCACATCCTGTGGGCAGCTATCTATCTTGAGGCCAGTTATCAGTAATGACCCCGAGGGTGCTTGAGGCCCAGTGTCTGCCAGAGGGTTGACAGCAGCAATTTTGAACAGTGTTCTGTGGCATATTGGTGTGTCACAAATGGCCCTTAGGAGTACTGTGGGAGTTGGGGGAGTTGGCGGAAGGCCCATTTAGGACCACTAGGGGAAGTGAAAGCCTCTCTCCAGCAACACAGTGAGTTGTGTCAATGGTAAAAAAAACTGATGGTGTGCCTTGACAATTTTATTGCCTGGTCAATGTTCATGTGATGAAAAAAATTGAAAATTAATGGTCCTCAAAGAGATTTATTAAATTACATTTTACAGCACCTTTTCAGATTTGCCACATTTCCCCTTAAGCCCATGGCTACTGCTTTGAAAGGAAATCGCCCAAGGAATGTTTATAGGCCATGCAGTAAAAATTGTAAGCATGTCAATGCAAGTAGATAGGTACCACCTCAGTGGGAAGGTAACAGCGTTCCATGCACCTCGTCATATAGTCATGCTGGCCAAATGGCCACAAAGCATCTTTGGACAACGCTGGCTCTTCGGCTAGAAACAGGGATCAGCACCACTCCCTAGAGTTGGAAACATGTGGCATTACATGTGAGGGACACCGTTACCTTTAGTAAAAACTGAATTGAGAAACTGAAATAAGAAATGCAATCATAGCCAGTAATTTAAATCTGCATCTACTTCTAAAGAAGTCCTTCCTTTGAGTTCACAAAAGAGCATTGTGCATGCACAAAGCAGAGGATGCATCTTATAAGATGGTGTTTGCCACTGATACCATCTGAAATGTTAAGATGATAAATATTTGAACAAAAATAAATTAGTAATCTGTTGCCTGACCTATTGAGGATGGCTGCAATCCTGAAGTGCACTTGGGCTGGCCTGTCTATCATTGGGCTTGCCCAATTCCAAGATAGGCCAGCCCAGTTACACCAGAAAGGGTTGGGCCAGCTTAAATCAACATGGTCCAGCAACACAAATGGACCATGGCCGAGCTAGCAGTGCCAGGCTGATCCTACACAGTTCAGGAGAGGCATGTTGAGGGCATGTTGAGCATGGCCCAGAACAGTGCAGTTAGGCTGCATCCAGAGCCAGTTTCCAGGGAAGAAATGTCCCCTCACAGCAATTCAGAATTAGAACACCTAAGGAGCAGGAATAAATCTGAGTAGACCTATAGGGGTCCATGATAAGCCAGAGTAAAATAGGAAGTGATGGCAAAACATTCTGAGTCTTAGGTCAACCCCTGCCTTTAAACCTCAGGATACAGCACAACTACACCAGCCCGTCTCAGGATATGGCACAACTACACCAGTCCAGTGAGCATGCTGCCCATGTGCTGCTGCCTCTTCAGCAGCAGTTAGGCCAGTCAAAGGCCATCTAGCCCTGTGGATTTTGCTTAACTGTGACTTCAGGATACGACCTGCTTAGGCCAGCTTAGCTGGGCCACTTTTCTGGCCTAAAGTCAGGATTGCATTGCCAATCTTTTGGGTTGCTCAAATGTCTGATTAATCCAATTGATTAATCAATTACAATTGCAACTCTAGTAATGATAAACAGCAGCGTGCCGTACGTGGGGACAGCAACATGAGTGAAAGGGCAGACTCTTTGATCTCCTTCCCACTCCCCACTGGAGGTATGGTTAGTTCATAATCTCCTAAGAGAAAAATACAAACAGATGACATCACAATTAGCTTCAGCACCCCATTGGCTGCCGCCAGTGATGATGTGGTCAGTCAGCAAAAGAATTACATTGTAGGTTCCTGCTAAGTTCCCTTCCTTTCCCCAACCCATCAGGAAGCAACTGTGCCTGTGTAGGTGTGAAGTAGCACCTGCAAGACCCTAAAACTGTTACCATCATGCAGCCAGTGCAGTTTATCCTAAAACAATAAGGTATGCTTTGGATTAGGGTTCCCATATGTCCCAAAAAAACAGGGACAGCCTCCAATTTTGTGGGATTGTGTTCATATACTGGCAAATGGGACAGAGAGTCATGTCCCAATTTTGTGGAAGAGAATTATGGCAGCCCTACTTTGGATCCTTCGGCAGGTGGGTGCTGGGGTGGGGGTCAAGAACATACAGCAACTATTTGTGAAACAGTTGCCTGATAGTGGAGCTGTGTCACTGGTTGTGAACAGGAGTTTTTTTCTACTTGCCTATTAAGGTGGTCATTCACTTCCCCAACAGATCAGATTAGATCCTTTTCTTTGCCAGAGATAGATACTGGCAATGATGGGCTGTGTGGGTTGTATCCAGCATGATAGTTCTTTCTGCATTCAGTTATACGTAAATTGTAATAGCTGTGGTTGTACACTGTTTCATAAACACAAGACTGAACTTTTCTCAGTATTGCTTGCCAATAACTGCTACAGTCTCTCTCTCTCTCTCTCTCTCTCTCTCTCTCTCTCTCTCTCTCGTGTCACCATCCTGATCTGTTAGTCAAGTTAGTAAGTTATCATGCTTGGTGTGACATTCCCAGATTCCAGCTTTGAGAAGTTGCACATAACCAAAAAGGGAAGGATCTATCTGGATATAATTGCTCTACTTTCTATGTACTTTCTCGGAAGCCACAAGTATCTTGAGATAGGATATGAAGTGAATTCTAGAGAACTGTGTGTTAAGCTAATTCAAAATGTCAACTGCTCCACTTTAGTTTGCTTTCAAAAGAGGGTTTTTTTGTGGGGTATAAAAATAAATAAAATTATTTTTTTTTTAAATTGGATACACAGCATAGCCAGCACTCCATATTCTTCACCACAGTATTTTATTTGGAGATACTCATGTTCCCATCTGGCTAGCATGCACTATCTTCCATGTGTTGTAGGATAACTGTCTACTTTAGTGCCTTTTGCTATTCCTGAAGAGGTTGCCCAGCCTAGTTAACGGCCATGACCGCCTCTAGCCTCCGTTGAGAACCCGAAGACTTTGGTTGTACACCTTGAGACAACACTCAAGTCTCAGCAGTACAGCATTTACATCTTCACTGGTTTACTGCAGAAGATTATCATCTCACCATGGTGGAGTATTATCAAGCACTGGGACTTTCCCGAAACGCTTCCACAGATGACATCAAGAAAGCGTAAGTGTCTCTTGATTGAGCCTTATCTCACCCTCTCTTAACATCTTTTGTTCTTCTAAGAGGTTTACTGCTAGGGACATGTACCCACTTCCCCCTCAAAATTATTATTATTTGTTTGTTATGCCCTTCATGTTCATTGTTTCCATTTTCAGACTTACCTGAGAGTAAGTCCCAGTGAAATCAATGGGGTTTATGTTGGAGCAGACATACTGTACATGGGGTTGCAGAAATGTGCCATAAAATGAGGTACCACGTTCAAATCTATCCCTGTTACATGGCATGAAATAGAATTGCTATTAGATCCCCTGCCATAAACCAAGACAGATCAAGATGTTCTGGGGTCCAAAAACCAAAGGTACACTCCATGGTCATAAGGTACAGTGTGATATAAATCTAAATCAGGGCCATATGGTCCATTGGAGATTGTTGGAGCCTACACATTATTTTAACAGCCCCCCCCCCCCCAATTGCTGCTGAAAAAACCTATGGGTGCAATCCAGAGTAACTACGGGGAGTCCTTGCTCCGGTGTAAGAACAATTTGTTCTGGATTGCAATATGAATTTCCCATAGGTTTTCACCAGGTGGTGCAGTAACTATGGGTGCACGTAATGTCTCTTATGTGCTCCCGTAGTTACTCTGGATTGTAGGGTATGTCTCCATGTGTGCCTGGTGTAGTCTGTATTTTTTTCACTGTGCAAAAGGAGTGTGGCAAATAGTTCATAGTTCTCATGTGGTTCTACATGCTTGTATTATAGTTCTCATCAGGGCTTTTTTTCTGGAGATACTCACCAGTACTCAGTAACAGCATCGTTTTCCATGTCCTCCCCTCAGGACCTAATTAATTGGTCATATGGGATGACCTGTGGTGAGTACCGGCACCTTTTGTCCCAAGAAAAAAAGCAATGGTTCTCATCATAAATACTGTAAAATTTATTCATTCATAAAAATTCTAACTCTAATGTAATCATTTATGTAAATTTATTCAAATTTGAAATGTAAATTAATTATTTTTTCCCAGTCCTTTGACACAGGGTCAGAGAGATCATTGCCCCAATCCAGAGTAACTACGGGGAGTCCTTGCTCCGACAGAGTAACGATTTACTATGGATCACAAAATGATTTTCCATAAGTTAACACTAGATGGTGCCGTAACTCCGTTGACACAAATTCACTTTGCTCCACTGGCTCCCTGCTCATAACTGCTCTGGATTGTGCCTTATATGTCTGAAAATGGTTGTCCATCCCTGAACCAAATAAATGATTTTGTTTGCTGGCCTTTTATTGTAACCCAAAATATGCCACTGAATATCCACAGTTGAGCCTTGCGGTGAGGGTGATTTTAATTTTTCTGATCTGGTAATGAAAGACTTGTCAGAAAGAGGGAAAGAGGGACACACTGAAACAACTGGGACTTCAGTAGTCTCTGTTCAGGAAGAGGGGTCTGCGCTACCTCCTTGCATCAAGTCAGCAGAAGGCAGAAGGTAGCAGAACACAAATTTATAGGGATTGACATCTACTGCTCTAATGGTGGTTCATGAATCGAAGGATGTTGGCTTATTAGATATGTTTTTGGTACCATAAAGATACAGGAAGAATGCTCTCAAATGGCACCCAGATAAAAACCCCGACAACAAGCAATACGCGGAACAGAAATTCAAGGAGATATGTGAAGCCTATGAAGTGCTTTCTGACCGTAAGCCTTTTAACTGTTCTCTCTCTCTTTCTCAGGTGGGAGGCACATACCAGTGTCTGCTATTGTTTGAGTTGAAATACCATATGCCCCAAGCAGATTTCAACTTCCAGCTGATATACCATATTTACTAGAATCTAATGCTCACCCTCTTAAGTCAAATTTTGGGCGCAATCCAGAGTAACTACGGGGAGTCCTTGCTCCTGTGCAAGAACAATTTGCTCTGGATTGCAATATAAATTTCCCATAGGTTTTCACTAAGTGGTGCAGTAACTACGGGTACACGTAATGTCTCTTACGTGCTCCCGTAGTTACTCTGGATTGTAGGGTTTGTCTCTAAAATTGGGGTGCTTTTTACATTCAATGGCACATTAGATTTGAGTAAATACAGTATTTTGATTATAAGTATAGGTCAGCAATTAGTTTAACTGTATAAAAATGTAGTATAAACCCATTGTTGTATAAAGTAGTGCAATTAGGTAAAATCATAACACAGTCCCATTGACTTATTATTATTGTCATATAACTCATTGTTTAATGCAGTAAAATTAAATTTTGCACCTGCTTTGCAGCTGCACATTATATGTATGTCACTAGTAAACATTTAGGAATCTCAAACCTTTTAAAATCAGGGTGCTCAATAGATTCAATAGTGAATTAGTGGTGGGCTCCATCAGGTTCGCACCTACTCTATAGAACAGGTTGTTAACAAGAGATAGGACATATAAAGTTTAAAAATAGCCATTTAAAAATGACTGCCAGATGGGCAGAGAACTGGTTGTTAATTTCTTTGAATCCCATCACTGATTCAAGTAAATATGGGTAATTCAGGACCCAGGTAGGGGCACCAATCCACTGGTAAAAAGAACTGTTTCTGTGAACTGATTGCAGGATAACTTACAGTGCAATCCTAATCATGTCTACTCAGAAGTAAGCCCTACTGTTTTCAATGGGGCCTACTCCCAGGAAAGTGTGTTTAGGATTGCAGCCTCAGGCCCCAACGGTACTCAACTCTCCAGCTGTTTACCTTGGGGCATGTGCTCCATCCTGCAGTTGGGGTGCTCTCATGGATACCACCGCAAGGTAAGGGAATCTTTGTTCCTTTACCTCAGAGCTGCGTTCCCCTTACTTTAATGCTGGCAAGTTGGTTAGGATTATGCTCTAAGTTCTTACGCTTTTTCCCTTTCAGATAACAAACGTGATGTCTATGACCGCTATGGTAAAGATGGACTTTTGGGAAGAGGTAAGTGATGGACCTGTGGAAGCCTTCTCCTCTGTTTTGATAAATGAAGATAACATTCAAACTATAAGTTTAATGGTGTTCCATGCTTCCTTTTATTGTATTTTTTATTTGTTTTCTGTTGTGAAACATTTTATCGGAAAGCAGCTGGGGAAGGCTTCATCTGAGTTAACAAAAGGAATTGGGGAGAGAGGCTGCTTAAACGTCTGTTCCCTTTGTATCCCAAGTTATTTTTCATAAGTTGCTTTGTAATCCATAGCAGGAAAGAAACACACGGTGCAATCCTACCCAACTTATCTGTCTGCAACCAATCTGTTACCTCCCCTTTCCTGAGGTGGCATGGGGAAGACCAGTCATGTCTGTACACTGGTGTGACCTGCCCTAGGAGTGGCACAGAAGTACTTTATGGCACTGTTGTGACAACCCAATCCCAGCACAGAACTTATGCCAGCCTAACTGGGGATTATGATTGCAGTCATAACTCTGGACTCTGTATTTTCTCCTCCCTGGTGAAAAATAAAGTAAGCCTGAAATCCTATAGATACTTGCATGGGAGTAAGTCCCATTGAAATAAATAGGAATGTCTACTCGGTAGACATGCATCAAGTGGACTGCAAGGGAAGGTGATGTTCAGCCTGATCCTATGGGCAGTGTTCAACCAGTGGTGGTAGTGATTACCTTATGGTGGTAGTGATTACCTTAGAAAATTCACACCAGTATGAGGAACTGAGTGCTGCTGGAGCACCAGCAGGAAAGCCAGAGCTTTCCCGTGTGTGGTGGAGAATTGCTCCAAACTCACTGAGGCAGGTAAGGGCATCAGGGAAGGCAGGACCAGGGAAGGTGGAATGAAGTACTGACAGGGGTGGGGGAATGGTGAATCAGGTCCAGAGAGTGAGCAAGTTCTGCCAAATCCTAGTTCCCTTCCCAGACCCAACTCTGCAGTGTCGGTTTAGATTTACTTGTACAAACTTTGACTTTTCTTTCCATTTTCCATTTTTTAGGTAGGCCTGGGGCATCAAGATCCAACTTTGATCCTGGATACATGTTCCACTTCCGCAGTGCCCATGATGTCTTTAGGGATTTCTTTGGGGGGAAAGACCCTTTCTTTGGTAAATGCTCATCCCTTTTAGGACTGTAAGGTATCCCACAGTTCTAGCCCAATTCCTGTGCATCAGCTTGTGAAATCTAGCAGAGGAGGTGTTTATACACCAGTTGCTTTGGATGACTCAAGAAAGAAAGCCGAGCTGCATGTTGTAGGACAAGGCTGGGCAAACATTTTGACAGGAAAGCCACCTAAGCTCTCTGACACTACATCAGGGGCAAGGGAATTACCGGTAATTAACATTTCAATTTGAATAAATTTACACAAATGAATACATTCGAGAAAGAATGTATTTGAATGAATGAATTTTACTGAGCTTACCTTCTATATATATAAAAGAGAAAAGTCACTCACTGACTCATTCACTCACTCACTGACTCATCACCACCCTCCCCAAACCGCCGGGCCTAGAAGTGTGAAATTTGGGGTGGGTGTTCCTTCCGTGACTGAGGGGTGCACTAAGAACCGGTTTTCGGAAATTCCAACCAGAAGAGGGTGAAAAGGGGCGCATCGCGTTTTCCTCCCTATACTTTGCATTGAAAATTTCTGACTCATCAACTTTTTTGCCCCAACTGCTGGGCCTGAAGCATGGAATTCTGGGAGTTCCTTCTGTCACCTGAACACCCACCAAGAACCATCTGGAGAATTTAACCCTTCAGGGGCTGAAAAGGGGGCAACGTGTTTCTGTCCTATACTTAACATGGGAGACTGAACAACATCCAGCCAATTTGGTGCGCATGGGGATTGATGCACATGGGGGAAGTTGCGCGTGGGGGAAGGTTGCGCATGGGGGGATGATGTGCATGGGGGATGACGCACATGGGGGAAAGTTGTGCACGAGGGAAAGTTGCGCATGGGGGGATGATGCGCATGGGGGAAGTTGCACATGGGGATTGATGCGCATGGGGGATGATGCACATGGGGAGAAGTTGCGCATGGGGGGAAGTTGCACATGGGGGAAAGTTGCGCATGGGGAAAGTTGTGCATGGGGGATATGCGCATGGGGGGATGATGCACATGGGGGAAGTTGCGCATGGGGAAAAGTTGTGCATGGGGGAAAGTTGCGCATGGGGGAATGTTGCGCATGGGGTGTTGATGTGCAGTGGGGGGATGTTGTATGGGGAAATGTTACTCCCGCAACACGGGTATGCTTTTTGCTAGTGTATTCTAAATGAGCTAATGTAATTTTATTCAAATTTGAAATGTAAATTAATTCTTTTTTTCCCTTGCTCCTGAAATAATGTCAGAGAGATAATATGCCAAAATATTTGCCCACCCCTGCCTTAGATAAACATAAAAATGATCCTCATGCTAGCCACTTCCACTGTTTCTGGACTTTTAAAAAATATGACACCAGAAAACAGTGTTACATAAGTTTACAGGAGAGTTCAGTAGTTTCTCCCATACAGCCTAGTGTCAAAAATGGCTCCAGAATGATAATGTAGCATTTATTTATTTGTTTATCTATCCTGCCTTTTTTCCTTAAGTAAGGAAACTCAAGGGAGCTAACAACATTTAAAACAACAATAAAATACGGTTAATAACGAGATAGAAGCAATAAAGCAATAAAATACTAAAATACAGTTAAAATACAAGTAAAACTATATAAAGACAGTAAAAACCCAGATTAAGAAATTTGAAGGTAGTTTGAAGGAAAGGTCACTGTTAGTGATGTCTTCCTGTATTCCCTTAATGCCCTTGGCAAGGAGGTTTTGTATGCCTTTAGAAACCTGCAGAACCTGTTTAACTTGAGTTATTAGTGCAACAAAAGAAATTATGTGTGTACACATGGAAAATGAACAGGGTGACCGTATAACCAGAAATTTCCAGATTTGTCCTCTTTTTTAGCCTCCTGTCCAGGTGTCCTCAAAAAGGGCTTCATTGTCCTCCATTTTGACTTCATTTTGGAACTTTGCAGTGGTGTACAGTACCCTATCAGGTCGTATATTCTTGGATTTGTATTGAAGAGCAGAATCCAACGCAAAAATCCTATCTTGGTTTATGGCCAGAAAACTAAAAATAAAAAATATGCATTGAGCTCTATGAGAAAGTGAAAGTGCCCAGTATCACAAATTTACGTGCCATTGTCCGCTGGAAAGGCCAGGCTGAGAGGAATCCATGACCTTTTGAGGTTTGGGCATATGGTCACCCTGGGAATGAAGCCTCTCACAAACCACTTTCAACTGTCATTAAAAAGAATCATTATCATTTCCAGTCTGAAGTTCTGAGAGAACCTCAAGAGATCTGCATGTCACTTGGCTCCCATCCCAAGTAACTAAAACCCAGAGTTTTTTGTCTTGTTTTTCAGGAGATGCTATGCCCTTCAATGCTTTTGCCAGTGCAGGAAACGGGTTCAGGCTTTTCTCTTCATCAACAAATTTCATCAATGGGAAACAAATCACTACCAAAAGGTGAGATGAGGTGAAGGTTGGCCACTATCACAAAACCATGAGTCATTGTGCCTTACTCTGGTTAAGCAACTTGCAGGGCTTACTAAGGGATTTCAACTCCTTTTTCTGTTTGGTTCCAATGCCTTTTAACAGTAGACCAGTATTTAATCTGTGCATGTCAGCTCTTAAAGACACATGAGACAGTTCAGTTTTTTAAAAAAGTTGGCTAAGGCTGATTGAAGAATAAGGTATATTCTTCATGGGGAGAATGGGGAGAAGGAATGTGCCATTGTTAAATGGCTAAAAAGCACAATTTGAAATCACTATTCCTGAACAATAGCCATTGTGAACTATTTCTTCCTTCTGTATCCTGCCAAATATCTTCCACAGATATGGCTATATTGAGATGCTATTTATATGATCCATTTCTTCTCATCAGGTTGACTGTTTTCCCATCTGCGTAGTTCATAGGAGTGACTCTCCAGCACATCCCTGACAAGTCACTCAGCCCATCACTGGATATAGATTGTACCCATTTGTTCAGACAATAGTTCACTATATACAATCCCAGTCAACAGAAATGAAGTTGCTTTGAAAACAAGCCCCAGATAGGCAGGGTGACCAGATGCCCAAACCTCAAAAGGAGGACAAAGTCTTGGATTACTCTCAGCCTGGCCTTTCTGGCAGACAATGGTACATTTGCCTACTCACGAGTAACTCTGCAATATTGGGCACTTTCACTTTCTCATAGAGCTCAATGCATATTTTTTATTTTTAGTTTTTTGGCCATAACTTTTGATAGAAAAGAGATATTTCAAAACCTATTTTTGCATTGGATTCTGCCCTTCACTACGAATCCAACGACATATGGCATGATGGGGTACTACAAACCATTGTAAAGTTCCAAAATGAAGCCAAAATGGAGGACAATGAACCCCTTTCGGAGGACACCCAGAGAGGAGGCTATAAAATAGGACAAATCTGGAAATTTCCGGTCACCTTGCAGATAGTTTGCATGATTCTGGCCCATGGAGCTCAAGGATCCTATTGTTTTCATTCTTTTTTGCCCATTATAACTATAATAATTCTATTTTAAACTTATGTAAGAGCATCCAAGAAGTATTGAGCAACTTATTAAACAAGGATATTAATCACAAAGCATTTACAATAGCTGTAAAAATGTCTAGCACATTTTAAAAAAACTATTAATTCTGACGAGGCTATTCTTTGAAACTTTTTTCAAATTTGATATAATATTGGAAATTCCAGAATTGTTTTCACTTACCACTTGGACACTGATGCTGATTCCTGGAAATGCCAGGCCAGTACATGATGGTCATCCATCCATCCATCCATCCATTCATTCACATCTCACATTTTCTCTCTCCATCAGGAGGTGCTCAAGGGTACCTTATAGCATTAAACTTTTTGATGTATGTATGTATGCAATCTTTTGCAGTCTTCTTGAGTCTTCTTGAAGGATGTTCATAGCAAAATGTTGGACATTTTTACAGCTATTGTAAACCTTGAGTGATTGATTATTAAACGCCCCCACTAAGAAGTTGCTCAGTACTTCTTGGATGCTCTTATATAAGTTAAAAAAACACACCACAAGAATTATTATGATGTGTGCCACTGCCAATGACAATGGCCCCGTCTGACATCAATCCACCCTCTCCCCATCCTCCTCTCTGCCCCATTCTGCCCATTCTCTGCCTCCCTCCCACCCCTGCACCAACTTACCAATGTCAACTGGTATCCTCGAGCTGCTGGTGTGATGATCTGGTGGCCCAGATGTGCCACCAAGTATGCTGACTGCTTGTGGTGGTGGCCCGGATGTGCCAAACAGCATGTTGCAGTTTGCCACAGCCATAAGGAGCCTCATTGCTGCTGGAACACCCATTCCGGTGGTATAAGCCCTGAATAGGATTGTTCAATTCTTGATGCAAATCACCTGGTATCCTACAGAGCAGGGATCAGCAACCTTCTTTTTCACTGAGGTGATTTATTTATACACAATTTGTCTCAAAGTGAATGAGGTTGGCTCTTTAAAATGAAAGATAAACATCCTTAAGGAGCAGTTAATGGGCTTAAAAGGCAGCCTTTTTACCAAAGCTGCATGACAGGCAATTAAGCTTGTCTTAGAAAAATTCACAGAGGTCAATTTCATTTCAGATTTCAGGTTGGGAGACAGATCACCTCCCTTCCCGCAAGCGATGATCACTTTTGAGTTGCTCTGAGCTGAAATTTTAAGGCACTTGAAAGGGAACTTGATTCATCTTGACTCATTGCTTGTCTTGTTACCATAACCATGATAACAAATTGCCTTTGTATAATGTGAAAATAGTTAATCACGGAGCTACCTGGAACCAAATATCATGAATGGGGAGGTTCATCCTATATCTTTTTGGAACTAGGGTTGGATGATTTCAGGTAGCAGGCCAGATTCAGCCCATGGGCTTAAGTGATTTATCCCTGCTATAGAGAATCAAAAATAATGTGGTTTTTATTTTTTATTTAGAAAGAGGTTTTTCACTCTTCTCCACTGGATATGTAACAGTATCATTTCTTTCCCAGGATTGTTGAAGATGGACAGGAACGTGTGGAAATTGAAGAGGATGGGGAGCTTAAATCTGTTCTTATTAATGGTAAAGAGCACATATGTATACAGTGTATACAAATCATATACAGATATGATTTGACTTAACAAGAGTTATGACAAGAGCGACACATCCAACACAAGTTGCTAAAGCTTTGCTCAGAGGAGGACAAAGCTATTTCTTTAGCTAATAGGAATTTACATTCATTCTGTATCATGATATGTTCCATCATGTTCCCATCACAGAAGTCAAGGCACCGTCAAGGCAGCTTGATGCCTGTGATTGGTTGAAGCTCCTTGACATGACGAATTTAGGAAGCTTAACAGAAGGCAGACATGATACCTTCTCCAAAGTATTCAGGCAGGAAGACTTTCCACTAAGCCAGTCAAGGCTCATTTATTTCAGACCAAGTGTCAATAGATCTGGTCACTCATTCATTTTTAAAGTGTTAGAATCCACCTGAAATGGCCTGTTCTTGGGCAAGATTTCCTGAGCTTTGTTTTCCAAGGAACTGCCAAGTTGGTTATCATGATAATAGTCACTATGATAAGGAAAACCATGAAGGTCTATCAAGGGTATGATGATGCCTTCAGTATTATGTATCTGGACTTTCTGAAGGCATTTGACACAGTGTGTCACCAAGCACTCCTGATAAAATTCAACATTCAGGAGGAGGCAGATCTTCTATGCATTAGAAACTAACTGAGGAACACAAAACAGAGAGTGGGTGTAAATGAGCAATTTTTACAATGGTGAGAGATGGGAAATGGTGCATCCACGGATCAGTTTTGGGATCAGCACTATTTGATTTGTTAATAAATGAGTGATAATGGCAGCAAAGTGGCCAAGTTTGTACATGAGAGTAAATGTCTCTGAGTGGTGAAGCCTAGAATAGATTGTAAAGTGCTCAAGAAAGTTCTTTTCAAATTGCGGCCAAATGGCAGATGCACTTCAATGTATGTAAGTGTAATTTAATGCTCATTGGGGCAAGAAATCAAAATTTCTCAGATGGATTGTGAATTGTGACAGATCAGAAGAGAAATCTTGGGGTGCTGGTGGACAGCTTGATAAAAAAGTGTCAGTCCAATGAGTGGCAGTGCTGAAGAAGATCAATTTCATGCTTGTGATCATTAAAAAAGGGATTGATATAAAGCAGCCAATATTAGTGTGTCATTGTACAAATAAATGGTGAAGCTGCATCTGGAGTATTGTGCCCTGTTCTGATTGCCACATCTCAAAAAGATGAAGTGGAACTGGAAAAGATGCAGAAAGGATCAGCCAAAATAATTGGCCAGGACAACTTCCCTTTTTGAGGAAAGACCTACAGATTTGGGGGTTCATCACTCTAGGCAACTGAAAGAAGACAGAAGGGCACACAGTTGAGACATTAAAAAATTATGTATGGTATGGCTAAAGTAGATTGAGGGAAGTTATTTACCTTCCCAACCAACACTAGAATAAGGGGACATCCAATAAAATTGAATGGTTAGAGGGGTCAGGACATAAATAAATATTTCTATACCCAGCACATACTGTAATTATTTTGTAAAACTTGTTGTTAAAGGATGTTGTGATGGCAAATGGAATGGAATGTGCATGCATTCCTAGATGCATTTAAAAGGGAATTGGACAGATTTATGGAGGAAAAGTCAACCATGGCTTACAAATTATATTTCCACCCTCTGGGTTTTAAAGGTAGCCTATGCCAGGTGCAAAAGAGGGGAAGCAGGATACTATGGGAGCATGTAAGAGACATTACGTGCATCTGTAGTTACGGCACCACCTAGTGAAAACCTATGGGAAATTCATATTGCAATCCAGAGTAAATTGTTCTTACACTAGAGCAAGGACTCCCCGTAGTTACTCTGGATTGCACCCATAGTGGGCCACTTGAGATACAGGAAGCTGGAATAAATGGGCCCTTGGCCTGATCCAGCAGTACTACACTTATCTTCTTATGGAAGATATACTTGCTCTAGACTTGGCCTTAAGATTTGATACTGAACCCACCTATTATTACCTCATTGGATGATAAGTGAGGCGAAAGGCTGGTGCAGCATTGGTGCCTGGTTCTGCTTGTGACAACGTGTGATGTTTTCCCTCCTTTCTTACAGGTGTGCCTGCTGAAAGATCCATTAGGGGAGCACCTACCAGGTACTTATCAGCACCTGAGCTTGAATATAATGATGAATCTGATTCTGAAGTCTACGAGGTGCATCCTTCAAACAGAGTGTTTCCTCTCAGAAAGAGGAGATGCTACAGAGGAAATGATGAGTACGATATGGAGGACACTGGTTCTCATATGCGTAATGATTCTCCTTTGGACTATGAGTTCCAGAACGAGGATGACGAATCCCATATGCCTGAGTTCTAGCAGCATTCTGCATATTAATTCCACTCCATATACTGGCAGCACGGAGGACTATGTAACAGCCTTGACAAAAGCACATTGAAGACACATTGAAGAAATCAACCAGCAGAGACAACATGGACCCTGACTGAGATCAGGCTCCTGGATTGACCACCAAGAAGATTGTCATTGCAGCCAACATGAAGAATACAAACTATTCAGTGCAACCCTTTGGAC
This sequence comes from Cryptoblepharus egeriae, assembly GCA_030015325.1. Lineage (NCBI taxonomy): Eukaryota > Metazoa > Chordata > Lepidosauria > Squamata > Scincidae > Cryptoblepharus > Cryptoblepharus egeriae. The sequence continues at coordinate 58,790,060 of JAREYC010000001.1, read as the reverse complement.
AGAGGAGACAGTGTCTTGCCAAAGGGAATTGGTTGACTCCCACAAGAAGCAAACTGATTGCAATTATGGCTGAATACGGCTTAGGGGAAAAAGAAGGTTACCAATATAGTGAGAGTGGAAAATTATGGGATTTGTTAGGAAGGTTTGCAAAAGGTTCACAAGGGGTAATGGCTGTTCAATAAAGGTTGGGAACAATAATGTTGTTGGTTTCAGTATCTTTTATCAGCAGTTGAGGGGTACTTTCATTCTGTACTAGTAAATCATGCAGTGGCCAAGTGTCTCTGATTCTGAGACCTCTTGCATGGGCAGGATGTCCTCAAGGTAGAAGGATGTCCTCAAGGATGTCCTCAAGGATCCGATTTTGTGTACATACTGATTTGGCAGCTTGAAATGGCTGAGCATCTTGAGCTCCTGTGATACTGGGCCAATCACATCATGTTTCCCAAAGCGTTCCCACAGGTATCACAAATGAACTGGCCCTGTGGATTAAGAGAACAATAGGAGCTGTTACTGACAGTATTGATACTATTAGTATTGTATTAGCAATACTATTACTGTTAGCATTACTAATAGTAATACTATTACTATTGTATTGATTGTATTTATATCAAAGACTATTGATAATGTTTGCAATATACCATAAAGGAATGGGCAATTACTGCCAGAAAGAAAACCTTAGAGAGATCTTCTGTCTCTTAATTCATTTCATGTAAACATGGTCACTTTAATGAGTAAACACTTAAAGGGGAAGGGCACAATCCATATCAGCCTTTGGGCCAGTGCAAATCTCTTACTCAGTCCTATGAGCTGTTAGAGCCTGTTGGTTAGGAATAGGTTCAGAACACACAGGAAATCCTTGTGGTGGGAGAGGAGCAGATAGGCCTAAATATGGTGATACGCATTATTTATCCCATTTTTGCCTAGCCCACCAGTATATTGTATATGTGTAACATTAAGCAGATATGGCTTATTAATATCAACATTATTGTAAGGTCCTGGGCTGCCATTTTAAAAATGATTCTCAATCCAAATGTGCATCGATCTATAAGTCACATCCATGGTAGAATTTACAACCATACATTCACTGCAATCCAGGGTTTGCTTTGAGGTACAGCCTGCCCTGCACCTGTCCATCCTCCCTCATTGCCAATCAACCCTCGGCAGACTTCTGGGGTCTACAAAATTCTTGCAGCACTTGCCCACCAAAAGAATTTCTCTTTGAGACTCTGCCCTTCCAATGCAGGAGACATTCTGGTTCGAGCATAAACTGTAGCGTAATTCCCAGCCCTAATGTTCACATGAGGTTCATTTTCTACACTTAAATCAATAAAGCAGAGTGCCCTCTAAGGGAATAGTTTTTGAGGGGAAGAAGAGAAGCTTCTTTCCTGATTCCAACCAAAAGAGGTCCCCAAAAATATATTTGGGGGGGGGGGGGTCTGGTTGGGTGGTTTCCTCGGGCAACCTTCTCCAACCCTGTAGTAGCAGTTTCAGGGCTAGAATGTTTTCATTTCCATATTTTCTCCCTTGGTGTTTTTTTGAACTTTCTTGATAAATTCTGTTAATACCAACAAAGGGGGGGGGGGTTCCCATAAATTTCATGATGCACCTTCATCAGGTCTGTAAAGTTTGCCTAGAAGACAGGATAACTCAAGATCTGCTTAATGGAGGTGTAGGGATATCTGCTAACTGGGCAGGAGGCACTCTTTCAAGTGCGTGTTCCTCTTTTATTTAGCAAGGGGAGAGTAACTGGCCCTGAACCCCCAACCCAACAATGTCTGTTCTGGTGGCTTCTGCTGGTGTTCTTTTGCATTTTAGATTGTGAGCCCTTTTGGGACAGGCACCCATTAGCTATTAATTAGCTATTAATTTTTTCATTTTCTTGTAAACCGCTTTGTGAACTTTTTAGTTGAAAAGCAGTATATAAATACTGTAGATTGATTGATCTGCCTCCTCTCATTCCACCCATGTGGGGAGATCAACTTCACATGGTGAGAGGAAGAACATGGTTTCCACCACATGGATTATGTGCAATTAACAGAGAAGGGAGAGTTCAGAATGCTGCTGACTGATTTATATGGTTTCATACACATGTAGGGGAATGGACTCCTGGATATGTCTCCAGGTCCAATACTATGCCACTCCTTTTGCCAATCATCAGACTTCCTTTCCTCCCAAGATTTGCACAACCTGGTTGTTGCACTCTGAATCCTCTCCTGAACATAGGGTTGACATATCTGGCAACCCTTTAACCAGGTGGTCCAAAGAGCAGGGCATCTGGGATGCCCCACCATCCAAGGAATGCCCCTGCATGCATTAGCTGGGTGTAAACAGAAGACCCTCCCTTCAGGGTCTGGCTGATGCTGAAGGTAGGGACCTCGCATGTGCCCAGCTGGTGCATGCAGGAGGTGTTCCTGGTTTGGCACTGAAGAGAGGGAATGCCCTCTCTGCACACCAGCTTGGTGCATGTGCAGAGGTTCCCTAGCTCAGCATTGGGCTGCTTGGCCTGGTGCTGAGCTGGGGAACTGCGGACAGTGCTTGTCACTGCCCATAGGGTGCCATATCCCGGGTCCCAGCTGGGTCATGACCCATGGAAGGTCATGAGGCTGGAAACCGGGTATCATCCAGTTTTCTTGGGGATATCGTGAGCTAATGGTGTGCAACGGCTCAGTATCCTGCGCCAATTGACTGGCCAAAGCCGGGCAAATGGGCCATCTGACTCTCTTGCTAAGCTAGTTCAGAAGACTCTCAACTGTCCCTTTGTACCATCTTGCTTGCATCCTTCCTTCTTGTCCATCTCTATTTTCTGGTCTTCTTCCCCTGACCAGTGAGAGAAGGAACTTACAGTGATATCATTGCTTCTGGTTTAGGATACGTCCCAGAACATTTATGTAGTCTTCTACTACAACTCTTCTTGAGTGAAAATTCAGATATTTCCTTTGTTGAATATTTGAGTACTGCAGCATGATCAAACAAACTTCTGATAACTCACCTACTCATTGCTAATGACAATTCACTGGAAACATTCTTGTGCACAAAACTCTAGTTTTCATATGGCAATTATTCCAGAATAAATTTCACTGTATAAACTACGCTATAAAATATTTGAGAATAAAATGTAGCAATGTATACCTGGACAGAAGGCTAAAAAAGAGGACAAATCCGGAAAAATCCCGTCATATGGTCACCCTGTGTCCACATGTCTTCCAAAAGGGCTTCATTGTCCTCCATTTTGGCTTCATTTTGGAACTTTGCAATGGTGTGCAGTAACCCATCATGTCATATGTTCTTGGATTTGTATTGAAGCACAGAATCCAATGCAAAAATAGGTTTTGAATTATCTCCTTCCTATCCTAAAATTATGGCCAAAAAATCTAAAAATAAAAAATATGCATTGAGCTCTATGGGAAAGTGAAAGTGCCCGATGTCAGAAATTTATTCATGCGTAGGTAAATGTGCCATTGTCCACTGGAAAGGCCAGGCTGAGAGGAATCCAAGACCTTGTCATCCTTTTGATGTTTGGGCATCTGGTCACCCTGGCTAGCATATCTTTCTGTGGTGGTGTGCGGAAGTCAGTGTATGCCTGTGCACTGGCCTAATCCTCCAAGGAGCATTGAAGAAGTGTCTTACAGCACTTTTGTGACACACCAAAGTAGCAAAGGATTTATGCTGGCCTAAATAGAGGTTAGGATTGTAGCGTTAGAGCACAATCCTAACCATGTCTACTCAGATGTGTCCAATGGGTCTTACTCACAGGAAAGTGAGGATTTAGGATTGCAGCCTTAGTGGCTTATTTTCAAATACAAAGACTATGGAGTGCCTACTTCTTTCATTACTGCCTGCACATTTTTGAGTGGTCAATCCAGAACCTGTGTGTCTGGGCCTTACACCACATTTTCTACTTGTTGCCAACCAACTGGATATCATGAGGGGAGATGCAAGAGTCCTGACATCATAATCAACCTCCTTATCCCTGGCAAGCAAGCTCTGCCTAAATGGAAAATGATCATGCCAAAGGGGATGTGGCAGTCATACATTCAGGAAAACTTTTTTGACACTGTGAGGTAGAGTTTGGATTTCACTCAGCCATTCAGAACTTGGAAGTGTTGTTTTTTTTTGACTTCTTCTAGACATCATAAAATCAGTCTGATTGGGATGAAATCAGTATTTGCAGAAAAATGAAACAACAACAGCAATAACCAGGCAATAATTTTATACAAAGTTTGAGAATCCTATTCCCTCTTCTGGGAGCCTTTAAAATTCCCCACAGCTCAGAAACTCTTGGGCAGCATCTGTAAAATGAAGCTTAAAGGAGATGCTTGCCAGATTAAAATGCTATTGTAGCGCAGCACTAAATGTAGGAATTGTAAAAACAACATGTCTTCAGGCACCTTAGATATTTCATCATAGTCTAGACCAGAAAAGCTTATGCTGAAATAAATCTATTCAACTTTAAGGTGTCACAAAACTCTTTGGGTGGATAAAAATCAGAATGAGATATCATTTCCAGAGGCTGGATAGACATAATTTTATTTTCTGTTTTACAGAGCCTGCTATTTACAGCATCTACCTGTTTCCGTTCTGCATGGGTCTGTTAAGAAAGTCCAGAGTCCCTTCCAATCATTCTATGGGATGGACCAAAGTTAAGCTGGACTACTATGAAGTCCTGGGTGTTCGCAGCAACGCTTCCTATGCTGACATTAAAAGGGCGTAAGTCAGTCTTAGAGCCCAATCCTAAGCATGTCTAATCAGAAGTCAGTCCCATGATAGTCAATGGGGCTTGGTCCCAGGAAAGTGTAGATAGAATCACAGCCTTGGCCTTAGGAAAATATCCAACATTTCAGACTTTACTGGTTATCTCTGCTGTACCTTCTTGCTGACTTTCTGTGAATGACAGAGGCTACCTCTATCCCAAAAGTCCATGTCTGAGAGAATTGGAGAGCAGTCCATTTTTCCAAGCTCAAGAATCCTATTTTCTCTGACACAAAATTTGGAAATTTGGGTTGCCAACTCCTGATCCAAGAAAAGGCTTCAATGCCTGCAATGCATGTAAAATACAATTTCCCTCAATGCTGTTGTACCTGCTGCTTACTAATGTGTCAGACAGCTGTTACTAAAGGGATGTATATATTTCAAGGTCAGGCATTAGGACAGGTTGAGAATCTGACTAGTTCCCAATTGTTTAGTTCTATGACAACTTTAATAACTGAGTTTCCTTTCAGTTAGTGTTGTGCTAAGGAGGAGTTAAACTACAGAGAGATGTACTATGAGTAAGTGACTTAACAACACTCTTATAGGAACAGAAAAATGGATTTATTGTGTGCTCACTGAGGCTAATAATCTTATAGAATGGCCAGCTATAGGCCATGGGAAAGCTCATAGCTTTCCATAATATGGCAAGCAGCCATTGATAGCTTTGTCTATTGATTTGATTGTCCTCCTCCTCCAACACCCCCTCTACTCGTACACATAGACATACACAGAGAGAATGAAAAAGCAAGCAAATGAGAGAGAGAGAGAGAGAGAGAGAGAGAGAGAGAGAGAGAGAGGTTTTTTAAACGCCCTACAGTTACCAGTAAATCTGTCTACTCAACAGCAACCATGTCTACTCCAAAGTAAGCCCCCTCATGTTCACTGTATCTTACTCCCAGGAAAGTGTCTATGGGATTGCAGCCTTTATAATAGATTGTTTAATTATGGAGTGGTACTGAGGAGTGCCTGAATTCAAAAACCATCTTTAGAAACATTTGAAAAATGGTTTTTCTTTTGCTTGGTCCTTACAGGATTATTTAGCCGGTGAGTTTGGTTTGGAGATGTGTTCTAAAACTTGAAGACTGTGGAGGTTTAAGATTGCAACTAATTGACTTATTTGTTTGTGGTCTTTTCTGGAATTGAACAGATACCGAATGAAATTAAAGAAGTGGCATCCTGATAAAAACCCAGAAAACAAAAAGGAAGCCGATGAGAAGTCCAAGGAGATCATGGAGGCATATAAAGTGCTATCAAATAGTAAGAGCCCACCTTCCCTTCTGCTCCTCTTTGTGTTCATTGGGGACCTTTCTTGCTTTTCCATGTTTGGTGGGGGTGTTGGTTGGCCAGGTCGGGCACTGAGTCCATGCCCCTCAGAGGATTCATCTGTCTGAGTTGACCCCTGACTCCTCAGGAATGCAGTGGTACTTCCCAAGGTACCACTACCCCATTTCAAGTGGTACTCCCCGTTTCAGAGGTGGGAAACGGGGTTGCAGTTAGTCCAGAGCTTTGTCCCGTGTTCCTCAGCAGCCTGTACCAGTACTGTGTAAGCTGATGGTGGATTCAGTTCAGAGTCTTTAAACACATTGCATGCACTCTTGCTGGAGGTCCACAACAATCTATTTTAATCTTTACACAGTTGGAACCTACCTTTCTCCCTAGTCAGCAATAGAGAACATACTGATAATTTTTTTAACACACATGTCCCTCTTTCTCCTTCTTTCTTTTTCTCCACTTTTATCAGACATGTCTATACTGGAAACATGCTTCATTATCAGTCATCCCTTATGTCTAGGGAACCCTGGGAATTATAGTTATTTGTGCGGTGGTAACTGTGGTGGTAGCAGGGTGCCCAGATGCCCAAACCTCAAAGGAAGGACAAGGTCTTGCATTCTTCTCAGCCTGGCCTTTCTGGCAGACAATGGCATTTTCCCCCACTCACGAGTAAAGCCATGATATTGGGCACTTTCACTTTCCCATATTTTTTAAGTTTTCTATTGCATTTTTTTTTAGTTTTAGATTTTTGGCCATAACTTTTGATAGGAAGGAGATTTTTCAAAACCAATTTTTGCACTAGATTCTGCTCTTCAATATGAATCCAAAGAAATATGATATAATGGGGAACTTCACACCATTGCAAAGTTCCAAAATGAAGTCAAGATGGAGGACAGTGAAGCCCTTTTGGAGGACATGAGGACAGGAGGCTAAAAAATAGGACAAATCCAGAAATTTCTGATCATAAGGTCACCCTGGGTGGTAGAGATTTTTAACAGATTTTAGAGCAAATTAAGGATTTCTAGGATTCCTTGGGGAAAGGCAATAATGGCTAAACTAGTATGGAACTTGTAGACTCTCTGTCCAAACTTACCCACTTTTCATTTATGTCACATAGGACAGTTCACTTATGTACCTTTAGATCAGGGATCTCCTGGGGACCAGATGTGGCCCTCAGCAAGCCTCAACCTGGCCCATGGTCTGACACTAGAGCCCTGCAATCTTCTGGCCCACTTGACTGAGCACAACCAGAGCTGTGATCTAGATAGGTCTGGATGGTATTCTGAGGGCAAAGAAAAATTACTTCCAACTTTTCTCCAAAACCAGAAATAACATGGAAATAACAGGGAAAGGAGGACCATTGAATATGTATTTTATTTCTGTGATGTTTGTTGCTGCTTGGAGAAATCCTAGAAATTTTAGCCCATTCATGATCCAGTTTATCCATTCATCTATGTTTTATCTCTAATGTATTTATTTAAATTTTATATTTAAATTTATTTTTTGTCCTTTGACACTGCATCACTGACACATCACCTTCCTTCGATAGATACAGGGCTATGGCTGCAATACTGTGCATACTCCACTGGGAGTAAGCCCCTCTGACATTGGCTTACTTTAGAGTAGACATGTATAGGATTCAGATATAACCAATGGTGGGCTGTAAACTGGTTAAGAACTGGTTCGCAGCCACCACTGAGCACTGCGCATGCACCAACCTTGGCACATGCACAGTGTGTCTTCTGACGCCAACTGGCTTCAGAAGATGCACTGTGCATGTGCCAAGGTTGCATCCTTCTGAAGCCTTCTGAAGCCGACCACAGAGGAGGATGTCTGTGCCTCTGCGGGGCCATTAGGAGGAGGATGTCTTGGAGAGGAGGATGTCTGCGCCTCTGTGGGGCCATTTGGCTTCGCTAGAGAGGCAGAGTGGCACTTGCCGCTCCGCCTCCCTAGCGAGGCCAAATGGCCCCGAAGAGGGACGCACTGCACATGTCCGAGACTTCTGCGCAGTGCATCTGCGCAGCCATTGGGCCTTGCTCTGGAGGTGGAGCAGCTGACCCCGTCTCTGGAGCAAGGCCCAATGGGTGCGCAGAGAAACTGCGCATGGACATGACTGTGCATGTCCAGTGCGTCTTTGTGCACATCGCCATTCTGGCTAGCTCTGAGACGGAGCAGCAGCCAGAAGCTGCTGCTCCGCCTCGGACCTAGCCGGAAAGGGTGGGTACTGGAAATTGGGCCAAACGCTAGCTACCGGTTTGCTAGTGTTGGGCCCAATTTAACTACCAGTTCTAAAGAACCGGTGAGAAATGGCCTGGGCCCACCTCTGGATATAACCCTACAATCCACAGTAACTATGGGAGCACGTAAGAGATATGTGCACCCATAGTTACTCCACCACCTAGTGAAAACCTATGGGAAATTCATATTGCAATCCAGAGTAAATTGTTCTTACATCAGAGCAAGGACTCTCTGTAGTTACTCTGGATTGCACCCTAAGTCTGGCATTTGGATGAGTACCTTTCTTCTATTGAAAAAGTGTAAAATAGCCAGTACAGCTGAAGGAAGGGAACACAGTGCAATTTTGAGCACAATCCTAACCATGCCTACTCAAAAGTGTGATGTGTTTAATGGGTCTTACTCTCAGGAAAGTGCCTTTAGGATTGCAGCCTTTTGTTTTTTTTCTCCATGAGATGGCACTTAGACCAATGCCTGAAGGGTGGAAATGATCAGAGTATTGAGGTAAATTCATCTGACTTGACCCAACCCTAGCTTGGGTAACCTCTGATTGTCTCCAGTGATGGGATTCAAAGAAATTAACAACCGGTTCTATAGCGTAGATGCGAACCTGCTGGAGCCCACCACTGATTGTCTTCTTTGCTTTTCAGAGAAGAATCGTAACCTTTATGACTGCTCACTCAAGTACATGCAGAATAAAGCAGGTGAGAGATTTACAGAGTCATCCTCTAATGTTGGAGAGGAAATGGAGGAATCCTACAATTAAGTGTAAAATGATTTGACTCTAATAAGCCACTCCTACTTGAGGCTTTTGACAAGGGCCACTATGGGGGGGGGGGGGTTGCAGCACCACAAAATGGCCACTTGCCAGTGATTCTGGAGGAATGAGTCAGTGTGGGAGCCAAAGTACACAAAAGAGAAGACAGAGACAGGCAAAGGGTGGACAAAGATGAGGAGAATACACATATGAGGGGCAGCAAAGCAGCGACATAGAAGGAAGAGGAGGCATGGGAGGCCTCACAAAGCCAAGAGGAGAGGCAAGAATGGGGATGGAAGTAGATAAAGAACGACAAGACTCACAAGGCAGAAGCAGGGCAATGAACAGGAGAGCTGAGCTAGAAGTCAGCCCTTGGGCAAGGATGAAGAAGGATGGAGAAGGATAAGTGTTGCATAGGGGATGGGAGGCAGGGTGACCAGATGGAATGGAGGACAGAGTGCCTTTATCTTTTGATTGCATGCAAGAGGGAATTTAGGCATGGGTAGCTCAGCAAAGAAGGGTTGGAAAAGCAGCACCTGCCTAAATTTCCTCTTTCATGCAATGGTTAAAGGTACAGGCATTCTGTCCTCCATTCCATCGGGTCACCCTGAAGGAAGGAAGGAAGGAAGGAAGGAAGGAAGGAAGGAAGGGTGATTTGGGGTCAAGGAGAAGACCTAGGAACACCCCAGTTGAAGGCAGAGCCTGACTCATCTACATATAAAAAATTGAAGTATCACTGACTGACTAACTCACTCACCCACACCCAGCCAAAACTGCCAAACCTAGAAGCATGAAATTTGAAGAGGGTCTTCCTTCTGTGTAGGCACCCACTAAGAACCAATTCTGGGAAATTCAAACCAAAAGGAAGTGGAAAAGGGTGCATTGTTTTTTCGTCCCTATACTTTACATTGAAGAATTGCTGCCTGATCAACACCCTGCCCCAAAGATGGAAGATGGTTGGGAGTGCTGATATTTCAGGTTGTTAGTTGAATCATCTTTGCAAAGTAGACTTAAAAGCCAATTTCTTGCAGATGCGTTGCCTGCTTCTGAGAAAGTTAAGAGCAGTATAGCAGAGAAGGAATCCCAAGCCAAGCCTGACACCAAACCAAATTATCGGGATGACAAGACAAGTTCTGAGAATTGCAGCAACAACTTTTCTAATTATGAGTTGAGCTTTGATTCAGACGATGAGTCATCTTCTGAGGATGAGTCCAGTTCTGAGTCTGAAGAACCATCTAGTGGCACAACATCTGCGGACAGCAAATCAAGTTCAGAATGCAGTGAAACTGAATCAGATTCGGAGTCTGAGTCTAATTATTCTGAGTCTAATGAATCCTCTCCCTTGCGTGTATATAGGAAATCTCAGAAACTGTCTCATGAGAAAAAGGATTTGCCAACCAAGAAGCCAAACAGGACTCAAGTTGGTAGAAGCAGTTTACTGACTGAGAAGAAAAAACCACCTAATACACCCAGTCAATTGCCTAGTAAAAGCAACAAGTCTAAGATAGGGCCCCTCATGGATAAAAGGGAGTACTATAGTCGGAAGCATCAGGCTCGAGCAAGGATGGAGTCCTCTGTAGGAAGGACCAAACAGCAGATTGCCAACTGGGAAAACGAAGCAGGGAAGACAAAATTTCCCAAGATAAAAACCGAGCCTTTTATGGGGGATGGAAAGCCTCAGGTTGGGAAGGCAAAACAATGGTTTGGGGAGTCTCAGCCATGTACCCAGGACAGATTGCCAAAAGGAAAGCCCAATACCTCCGTTGAAAAGCCTGAGGTGCTGAACAAGTCATTACTGGCATGGAGGAAGAGCAGGTCAAATGTGGGATGTGACAGGGGAACAGGAGAGCCTGCTGGGCAGAAAGGAAGACATGAGAAAGCAGAGACAGGTGTTGGATATCTGAGGTATAATCAGAGGAAGGCTTTGTTGTCCAAAAGGAAAGGGATGCATGGTGGGAAGATGGAACCACAACTGCTTACGAATGAACCAAACATTGGCAAGCAGAGAAGAATACGCCCCCAAAGGAGTGAGCAGCGGGCGGATAAAAGCATGGTGATGGCTGGGAAGAGTGAGAAGAATGAGCTGCGTGATGAGAGGATTAAGACAGCAATCCCTTCGCAGAAAGGACGAGTCACTGAAAAGAATATGTCGGCTTATACGTTGAAGGTGCCAGCCACTCTCTGGTTCACTCCCACAGAAAATACAGCCAGATTGTTCTTTGGTGGAACAACAGAATTCCTTGGTGTCCAAGCTCCACAGCTGTGCAAAAGAAAGCCAGGGGGGGCAGACCAGCCACCAAATCAGAGTGGAAGCCACTGGGCAAATCTCCAGTCCTGTTGTAAAGTAAACCCATTACAGTCCAAAAAGACTTTCCTTCCATATATCAACAATCCCACTTCAAATGGAAAGAACTGGTCTTCATATACAGGGAATCAAATGTTTAATCCAGATGCCTTTTGTGCTTGCTCAAGGTGTTTCCCGTTTTGGTCCAGGCGGTTTAATGTGAAAAAATGCATACATGCAACACCTCTGGATCCAGATTGAATGTTTCAAAGGATGCTTAGTTATACCAAAAAACTAGCTATTCAATAAAGGAGGGTGGAACCTCAGTTTTGTGTTTATTCACCATTTCCAAGGTATACAGGAATGTTTGTAACAGAGGAAGCAGTGGCTCTCGTACCCAGGGCTAAGGTGGAGCAGGACAATTACATGTTGAAAAAGAGGTCCTTTTGCTGCCATCCTTGTTTGTTCCTGACATAAAAGGCATAAGCGTTTAACAGCATTACCTGAATGCTGTACTTAACAGTGTTGTCCCTGACATGACATGTCTAGCCCTTATGACTTTGACTCAAGCAGTCTGATAAGAAAGATGTTCAGAAGAGCTCTGTTGAATCAAGGATCTGCTGGATCCAGATTAAGGATCCACTGAATCCAGCATCCTGTTTCCCACTCAGAGTCTCCCATTCAGAGTCTCCCAAAGTCTGCATAAAGGCAACAGCCTTCCAGTGCTCCTTTATTAACAGGCATGTGGTGGCTCACATCAGTGGAGCAGCATGTGCTTACCCAGAGGTTAGATTCAACTGTGTGTGCTTAAGACTGAAATTAAAATCTTGTCTGAGACCAGAAAGATTCAAGTTGCAATCCTGACCATCCTAACCTGGAAGTAAGCCCTACTGATTACAGTGGAATTTGGGCTATGAAATAAAGGGACATGGGTTATGAAATAAAGATATAGGCTCAGAAATAAAGGGACATAAAGACAAAGAAAAACTAAGTGCGGGTTCACGCATGAGGCTTATATTGCCTATGGCTACAATCCAGAGTAACTACGGGACCTTTTACACCAACGTAGTTACGTGCCACCTATGGGAAACCTATGGGAAATGATAGAGCAATCCAGAGTAAGTGCCTCTTATGTCTTCTCGTAGCTGCTCTGGATTGTAGGGTATGATGAGTCTCTCCTGTTATGGTAGTGTAAGGAAAATCCATGTAATTCTTCAGGCTTGATTCTTTTATATTTATTTATATACAGTTTTATCTACAACCTTTCCACCTTCAAAAAGGTGATCAAAACATTACAACTCCCCAAAACCAAAGCAAAACAAAAAACCAACAAAATTAATACTTTAAACATGCAGAATAAAAAAAACAAGCCAACAGCAGTTTAAAAAAAGCTATCAAGCTCTTACAGGCCCTACACCAAGCTGAATGCTAAGGGAAAATAGAATGATTTTGATCAGCCTCTAGAGCAGCGTTTCTCAAAGTGGCGGTCGGGGCCCCTTTGGGGGTCGCCTAGAGCTTTCCTGGGGGTCACCTAAAGACCCCTGGTGCAGGGGGCCAAGTCAGGGTTGCCAGGCCTCCGGCTATAGCTGCACGCGCACTGGGGCTGACTGACAGCCTCAGGACCCAATCCTATGCATGCCTATTCTGAAATAAATCCCATTATAGTCAGGGGTGCTTTACTCCCATGTAAATGTGGATAGGATTGCAGCCTCAGGGCCCAATCCTATGTATGCCTACTCTGAAATAAATCCCATTGTGTTCAATGTGTGCATAGAACACACATTTCATTTGTAATAATCAAAATACATTCTGTATATTGTATATTTACATTACGATTCATAACAGTAGCAAAATTACAGTTATAAAATAGCAACGAAAATAATTTTACGGTTGGGGGTCCCCACTCCCCACAACATGAGGAACTTATAAAGGGGTCATGGCGTTAGGAAGATTGAGAACCACTGCTCTAGAGGGCAATTATGGAAAATTAAGAAAAAGCTTTATATATGTAGGCCATTTTCATACCTGAGGTTAAAAGTGGTATTCCTGTCAGTTGAGACTGAAAACACTAAACCCACCATTGACCAGAAAACCCATTTGCATGATGTTTTTGTGATGCAAATAATAACATAACAGGAGCCTCCCCTGGATCAGGCCAAAGTTCCATCTAGTCCAGCTTCCTATATCTCACTCAGAGGCCCACCAGATGCCTCAGGGAGCACACAAGACAAGACACCTGCATTTGGGTCACCTCTCCTACATCTGGCATTTTGAAGTTGCCCACACCTATCTGTCCATCCATCTATACATACCTCAGTCATGGCTTGAAGCCTGTAATGGTCCTTTCCTCTAGGAATTTGTCAAATCTGAGGTTCCCATAATTTTCCACAAAACTGGGACCAGGACCACATGTCAAACTTGCCAATATGTGAACACAATCCCCCAAAACCAGGACTGCCCAGTTTTCTGAGACATATGGCAACCCTAGTCCAATCCCTTCTTAAAGGCATTGATGCTAGATGCCAGCACCATATCCTGTGGCAAGGAATTCCACAGACTAACCACGTGCAGGGTAAATAAATATTTTATTTTGTCTCCAAACATTCCATTTTAATAGAATCCCTCTAATTCTGGTGTTATGTGAATGGGAAAAGAACATCTCTCTATACATCCCTTTCATAATTTTGGTCCCAATTATGTCCCTCCTCAAATGCCTCTTTTCTAGACTGAAGAGCCCCAAACGCTGCAGCCTTTCCTTGGACAGAAGGTGTCCCAAACCATCAATCATTTTGGTCACTCTTGTCTGAACTTTTTCCATTTCCTCTATAACCTTTTTGAGATATGGTGACCAGAACTGGACACAGTACTCCAAATGTGGCCTCATCATCAATTTGTACTACAGGTGTTCCTTATTATACATGAGGTTCCATTCGAGACAATCCTGTGAATAAAAAATTCAATCTATAAAAACAATGGAAAAAGTAGGTTTAAAGTCCCACTTCCAGGTTTCTTGCTCTTCTATTGCACCTAATGGAATAAGGTAGTAACTTAATATCTTTAAGTGTTTGTTTCTGGTACTGAAAAATAGAATAATTGCTTGCATACCTACCTCTCTACAACAGTAGAAAAGCTGTTTTTTGAACTGTGACTTGCGTGGCCATTCATTTTGAGTCAAATCCATGTATTAAAAATCCTTGGATAACAAGATTGGACCTGTATATATTTGTACAACTGGCATTCAGCCCATTGGTTCATTTTCCAAACAAAATGGGGCATTTTATTGTTGCCCAACTATGGCTGACATCCTAAAGACAGTTTCCTAGAAGTAAGACCCATTGAACACAATGGGGCTAACTTTTGAGTAGACAAGGGTATGATTGTGCTCCAAGTCTTTGTAACATTAATGTCCCTACACACCCAATCTTTGTGTTTCATTTATTTATGCATTATTCCTTAAGGATGGCTTTTGTGACAAAAAAAAAACACATTAAAAATTAATTTTCAGTACCCTAAATACATATTAATTCAAGCTGTACTCATAAAGGAAAACATAATAGAATCAAATAATAGGGTCATCATTTTGTAAAGAATCCTATGATCATCTTGTGATGTTCATTATAAGGTTTATTTTGTTACTGCATTATTTTTAGGGACATTTGCCATTTATCACTTGGCCGAGAAAGGCAGAGCTGGGAAATCTTTAGGAAATGTGTGTTAATTATGTTATTATTTTGTGACCTGCCTCAAACTTTCATCACTGAAGCAATTAGGGGACATTTCATCCAGTGCCTATTACTTATACATACACACCTATAATTTACATGCTATGCAGTGCCTTGTAACAACCATATCTACACTTTGGCTTAAGAAATTGCACAGATTCCCTCCACCCCCTGGAGCCAAACTAGAACATAAAGGAAGGCAAAGCACCTTAAATTATTATAGCATGAACCTTTTTTGAGCACAAACAGGAATGACTGGTTAGGTTGTTATCCAAAGTTACTTGTCCAACGCTCACAAATTTAGTTTCATATAACATATAATCATTTGGATATAAAAACTGGTTCCACAGGCATGTTCATAAAAGTAAGCCTGCAGAACATCAGCACCCATTATGGCAGTTTTCAGTGTCTATTTCTTTTGCAGAGAATGAAATTCCACATTTATGTGAGTTGGTGAAGAAAATTCCTATTTTGTAAAGAAGGATCACATTAAAGCTGGTCCAGAAGCTCTGCTCTTTAATCCCAGATAAAGGGGTAGTATGTATTAGTTTTTCAATAGTGAGAGAAGTACATTCTGTTCCTATTCAGAGAGACACACCTTTTTCTCTTTCTTCACATTTACTAGAGATCAGCCTCGCTACTGAAAAGATATTCTGTGGCTGAGTGCTAGTAAACTCTACATATATTGGGAAGCCAATGACAGCAACAACTATTGGTAATTATTCAGCTACCTATGATGAGATTGTACAATTTTGCACTGGGGAGGTGTCTTTTTATAGTTCATATTTCAGATCATTCAGAGCACGGCTTTCCTTACAATTAAATATCTCAGTGATGAGGCTCAGATTTTAGGCTTCAGTTGCCTGCCGTGTTGTTGATTTCCTTAGCTTGGAATTAATGTCTGCAGAACCTGGTAGCCAAATTCTGGCACTCTCTTGCTACCATCCACTTTGGCTATGAACAGGAGCTGGCAGCCTTACTCCCTGACATCACAATCTGCACCAGCTTGTCATTGGCAACAGCACATGTTAATCAGGGCCGAATAGATGTAAAAGGATGGTGTGGAGCTCCTAGTGCAATGCCCAAGACGGTCAGAGGCAGAAACACTGGCTTCCACAGGTATGACATTATTGAGCTCCTGATAAGCTTTCTCCAATTCCCACTCTTGACTCAATAAGATAAATGGATTCTAAGTGCACCTACTTTAAAAACAACATAAATCAGTGAGGTTTTCTTCCACATAATGTATCATCTCTTCATAGATGGGAAAACCTTATGTTGCCCTTGGTGGCTTCTCCATTTTATTTATCCTTCCACTATTTTGCAGGTCCTCAGCTTTGATCCTATAGTATAGGTATTGGAGGCTTTGGTTTCAGTGCAGATGACTTGATTCTTGTGTAGAGCCATGATGGTTCTCTGATGCAATGTTGGTTTAAAGGGAGATAATTTTCATAACAGGTCAATCTCTCTTTTTATCAACATGAGTGGAGCAGGGATGTCAAACATAAGGCCCATGGGCCGGATGCAACCCTGAAACCTCTTTATCCAACCATGATTGGGCTCTCCCAGAGCCACCCTTTCAGCAACACCACTTCTGCTGAAGTTCTTGCAGAAGGAGGCTTCAGAAGGCAAGTGACATGATAGTGCAAGGGAAACACCAAGAGGGTTCAGAATGGAAGATGGTGTCACCATGCCCGGAGAGCCCACTTACCATGCAAGTCACCCTTTCAGCAGCTATACTTCTCCCAGAGTGTTAATTTTTAACCCATATCTCAAAAATATAATCAAGATTTATTTTGTACATTTTCTTGTCTGTCATTGGCAGTTAATGAATTCACATGTGAAAACCAATCTGCTTAGCAACATCACTTTCTCCTTAATGTCATCACTTCCAACTCTTAGCAGTCACCATGAATGCTGTTTGACCCATTACAGTGGTACCTCGCAAAACAAGTGCCCCACATAACAAGTGATTCACATAAAAAGCACAAATTTCCATTGCTCCTCTTAACAAGCACCCTTCACTAAACAAGCCCCAGGCAACCTGAAAGCAACCTGGCTGGTCATCTGGGGACACGAAAGACAGGTATATGGAGAAACAGGAAGCTTCTTAATGGCAGCCCTGATGCTCTGTGTAGAACCTGGTTTAAAGGACTGCCGGCCAGTGTCTAATTGCCTCCCCTAACTGTCCCCAAGTGTCCCCACTGGCCACCAGCCTCCAGCAGCAGCCCAGGTAAGCCCCCTATCCTCCATGCAGCCTCCTAAACATGTCTACTCAGAAGTAATCCCTATTGTGTTCAATGGGGCTTACTCACAGGAAAGTGTCTTTAGGGTTGCAGCCCCCTAAGCATATCTACTGAGAAGTAAGCCCCATTGTGTTCTCAGGCAAGTGTCTTTGATTGCAGCCTCCTAAGCATGTCTATTCAGAAATAAGTCCCATTGTGTTAAATGGTTCCTACTCCCTGGAAAGTGTCTTTAGGATTGCAGCCTAAGTAGACTTCATAGGATCATGCACACGGAATGCATGTTTTGAATTCAATTACAGTGTTTTGTCATCATATTAATATACAGTTAATATTTTTATATGGATATTTTTTGGGTTGCAGAACCAATCCAGTTTCCATTATTTCCATTATTTCCTATGGGAAAATCCACTTCACATAAAGAGCATTTCACATAACAAGCATGCTTCCAGAACGAATTAAACTTGTTGCATGAAGCACCACTGTATATGAAATGAGTGTGGCACTCCTGCTCTAGAGCAACTGGACTGATCCTGGATGTCATTCCCAGTTTACTTATTAACTAGCGAAAAGCGTACCCATGTTGCGAGTGTTACATTTTCTCCTATGCCATCCCCCCACGGTGCAGAAACACCCCATATGCCACTTCCCCCATGCGCATCATCCCCCCATGCGCATCTTCCCCTCATGCGCAACTTTCCCCCATGCGCATCATCTGCCGTTGCGCAACTTCCCCATGCGCATCATCCGCCAATGCGCAACTTTTCCCCATGCACATCATCCCCCCATGCGCATCATCCCTCATGCACAACTTTCCACCATGCGCAACTTTCCCCATGCGCAACTTCCCCATGTGCAACTTCCCCCATGAGCATCAACCCCCATGTGCAATTTTCCCCTGTGCACAACTTCCCCCATGCACATCATCCCCCATGCGTATCATCCCCCCATACACATCATCCCCCATGCGCATCATCCCCTCATGTGCAACTTCCCCCCATGCGCAACTTCCCCCCATGCGCATCATCTGCCAATGCACAAATTTTGCCCATGCGCATCATCCCCCATGCACGTCATCCCCCATGCGCAACTTCCCCCATGCACATCATCCCCCATGCGCAACTCCCCCCATGCGCAACTCCCCCATGCTCATCATTCCCCCCATGCGCATCATTCCCCCATGCGCAACTTCCCCCATGCGCAACCTCCCCCATGCGCAACTTCCCCCATGAGCAACGTCCCCCATGCGCAACTTTCCCCATGTGCATCACCCCCATGCGAAACTTCCTCCATGCACAACTTTCCCCATGCACAACTTTCCCTCATGCGCATCATCCTCCCATGCGCAAGTTTCCTCCATGCGCAACTTCCCCCCATGCACAGCATCCTCGCCAGGACAACCTCTTCCTCCAGAAAACATCCCCCAGTGCACCAGGATCTGAGCACCCAATTGGCTGGATGTTGTTCAGTCTTCCATGTTAAGTATAGGACAGAAACACGTTGCCCCCTTTTCAGCCCCTGAAGGGTTAAATTTCTCCACAGGGGTTCTTGGTGGGTGTTCAGGTGACAGAAGGAACTCCCAGAATTCCATGCTTCAGGCCCAGCAGTTGGGGTGGAATGTTGATGAGTCATCAATTCTCCAATGCAAAGTACAGGGAGGAAAACGCATTGCACCCCTTTTCACCCCCTTCCGGTTGGAATTTCCGAAAACCGGTTCTTAGTGCACCCCTCAGTCACGGAAGGAACACCCACCCCAAATTTCACGCTTCTAGGCCCACCGGTTTTGGCAGGGTGGTGATGAGTCAGTCAGTCAGTCAGTCAATCAGCGACTTTTCTCTTATATATATATTTAATTAATTTATTCCCCACCTTTTTCTGCCAAAAGTGGACTCAGGAAAGCTCCAGAATAAAACACATAAACAGTAATATATACAACTATTTAAAAACATCCCACAAGGCTAAAATTATGATAATGTTAGTACTGCCATACTTTCCATATTTTTCATTAAAGGAACATGTATTATTACATTATATATCATACCTGTCTTCTATGGTGGAACTCAAAGAGCTGTAAAGGCAGTATCCCATCCATGCCCTGAACACATCTTTGAGATTCAGATCAGCCAGACTAGCTGCACCAGAAAAAGGCCTGGGCTGGCATAAGTCCACTTAGGCTGGCCCAAGACAGATGGACCTGCACCAGCCTACCAGTGCTAGCCTAGGCAGCTCAGCAGAGGCATGTGGGGCATGGCCTAGAATGTCGCAGTTAGGCGGTATCCAGAGACTGTTTTCAGGGCAAATATGTCCCTCCCAGCGCCTCTGACTTAGGCCACCTCACGAGCAGGCATAAAACTGAGTAGACCCATAGGAGCCCATAATAATCCAGAGTAAAAATGGAAGCAAAAGAAAAAAGTTCTATGTCTTTAGAACTAAGCAACACTCCTGCCTCTCAACCTCAGGATAAGGTACAACTCCCATAGCCCATTCCAGCAGCCATTCCCCTTGTGCCCTTCCTCCATTACAGGTACAGCAGTATCATGCTGCAGCTGTTACTGGTTGCCAAAGACTTCTGGGCTCTGTGAAACTTTGCTGGGGGTGGTGAGATGCCACCAGCCTCTTCTAACTCTGTTACTAGAAGGACAGCAGAGGCTGCCTCTTCTTCCTCAGGTGTACCTATCAGACATGGCCAAATCGTAGGACTGCAACTACTTAAAAGATCTCACTTGTCTGCGAGAGAGAGAGAGAGAGAGAGAGAGAGAGAGAGAGCCACTGCAAAAAAAATTCAATAGTAATAACTGTCACACTTGAAAATTCACTTAGCACCTTTCGGCATGCTCCACCAAGCACACTGAGCTTTTGTGTGACACTCCCACAAATCCCCTTTTCACACTGATAACACTAGGTTCTGTCTGCATGTAACTGATAGCAGAAGTTGGGAGGATGGCTTTGGTATAAGATGAACCACTAGCTTTGCCCCTTTTTCTAATCAGAGTAGGTACAGACTCCAGTGCAGGAAGGGAGGAACACGCACCAAAGAATTTTAAAAAGAACGATAAATTAAAATACTGACCAATTAGCAGTGGATCATTACTTGCACAAATAGCTTTCAGTCTCATACACAGTTCACAACTGTAGAGCCACACAACTTCTAAAGAACTCTTTATACATATAAATACACACCCTGCTTTAAGGAATGTGAAAAAATATTGTGGTACAGTGGAGGTGACAGTAAGGGTTCAATCCTAACCAATTTAGGCCAGCACAACTCACCCATCTCCCCTTTCCAGTGGTGGTGTGGGAAGGCCAGCACACGTCTGTGCACCCCAGGAGTGATGCAGAAGTGCCTTGCAGCACTTTTGCAACACCCCCAGGCAGTGATGGGATTCAAATAATATCAGGTTCTATGTCCTAATAACCTAAATTAACAACAGGATCTATGTCCCATTAGTAACTGGTTCTCAGAACCAGGCGCTCATTAGCAAAGGGTTCCATAGAACCCGTGAGAACCCCCTAAAGTCCACCACTGCCCCCAGGCCAGCATGGAACTTGTGCAGGGACTCGTCACTGTGTAACCAGGGGCTTCGGATTATGCTTTGAAATGTAAAGGATGGCAGTGGGCACAATCCTAATCAATTTTCCAGCTCTGAGTTAAAAACAATGCAATTCTGAGATGAGGCAAGAAATACTGCCAGACTTTTGTGGCCTCCATAACTGCTTCCAACTGCAGGATGTAGCACGTGCCCCACTGGCTCAATTATGCGAGTATCAGAAAGCTGGTTAGGATTGCACCTTAAGTCTGTCAGTCTGCACAAATTTTGTCATGAAGCAAATCTATTACAGGCATCTGTAACAAGCATGCGGTGACAACCAAAAATTGCAACACTGGTAATGAGATGTTCCCAGTGATGGGATTCAAAGAAATTAACAACCGGTTCTCTGCCCACCTGGCAGCCACTTTTAAATGGTGATTTTTAAACTTTATATTTCGTATCTCTCGTTAACAACTGGTTCTTTAGAGTAAGTGCGAACCTGCTGGAGCCCACCACTGGATGTTCCCATTTCCTCAGGTACAGAATATTGTACAGAATGCCTTGTTCCTACAACAAAAGCACATCCCCTTTTGAATGGAGATGTACAGGCTCTGAACAAGAAATGAGAAATGGGATATTTATTACTGTTATAAGGACTCATGTTAGAGAATAATTTTTTAAACTATATTTAGAAAAGCATTAAACTCTTTGTACGTTGTAAGCCAGGCTGAAAACTGTCATCCTGGAATTCTGGCCCACCTGTTGTTAACTCCCTTCTTCCCTGTGGATTCCCCTTTAAAATACATTCCAGAGTTGCTCCTAGCGACCAGGCCCTTCACCTTCGTTCCTCTACCATCCTCTTGCTCTTTTCCATTTCTTTTAACATGTACTCTCGGTGCTAAGCAATGGGCACTCTGCACACGCTTAAATGTATTCATGTGTGAAAATGAACAACTAAATTCCCCCCACTTTTGTGGGAGGTGGCAACACCGTCGCTCCAACCAGATCCGCCACTTAGTGTTTTCATCTAACCCATATGCACAGAGGCAACAAACAAGCTGGGTAAGGAAGCAGTGCTATACCTTAAGCATCTCCTATTTGATTCATGGGCTTTACCTCTCGGTGCTTTTGGAACAGGGACCAGCACGGTTTCTAGTTCTGTTGGGAAAAGGTCTGAGCTGGCAGGAGTAAATATGAGGAACATAATATAGGGTAGGCATATGCCTGACACATACTTACCAGATGGCAGGACTACATTCAGAACTTGTAGGCATCCAAAATATGGAGAACAGAGGTGTATATTTGTGAGCTATGCCATAATAACAGGACAAGGAAAGGATATATACATCAATGACTATATATCTAAAGCAGCAGTTAAACATTTTAGTTATCCATAGCAGTTATCCAGTATAAATACTGCAGACAGACAGACAGACAGACAGAGATAGATAGATAGATAGATAGATAGATAGATAGATAGATAGATAGATAGATAGATAGATAGATAGATAGATCCTAAATCAGTGGGTCACAACCCAATTTTTGGTGGTTCTCAAAACTGAAGTGTAGATTAGGCAAGTGCATCAAGAGGTAAATAGCCAACTACTTGGGAAAGCACTGTTGCTCAATTACCATTACAGCCATGGAGACTTGAGGAGCTGGTAAAGTGAAACTTTTTTTAGGTGGGTTTCAATGCAAAATGTTTTGGGGTCCACTGATCTAGAGCAAGGGTGTCCAAATCCTCTCCTGGGGGCCAGATGCAACTCACAGCAAGCCTCAATGCAGCCCACAGCCAGATCCCCTCCATATGGCTCACAGACAAGTCTTGAAATGTATCTAATACACTCTTATACAGTATTTAAATACAAGGATGGCCTTGCCATGGCATGCCGTCCCTTCTGGTTGTGATCTCATTTCTAGGGCTTCATTTTGATCTCAACATTGGGTTATATGGTGTGCCAGGAGAGGGAGTGAGGTGGGAGGAAGCCAGGATGAGTGGAGCTCAGCTCTCCAGAGTCTCCATACTCTTGGTTCTACATTAACCCAGGAATTGTTGCAGAATAAGTAGCCACAATGCAGGGCTCCTTCCCTTACCTGAAGGAAGGAGACAAAAGTCCCCTTCATTCAAGGACCCACTGGTAGCATTCATGATATCTTGGCAGCCATTTTAATGCTCCACAGTCCTGGCACTCCAGACTGAGTGTCAGTGAGTTGGCCATAAAGGTGCATGAGGAATCTGTTTTCCCCTATTTCTATCACTTAGGGCACAATCCAGCTCCACCTGTCTTGGGGCAGCCTATGTTGTCTTAGGCTGCCCCAAGCCTTTTCCAGAATAACTAGGGTGGCCCATCTTGCAGTTGGGTCAGCCCAGTGATAAACCCAAGTGCAGGACGGTGCACTTACACATATCACTCCAAGAGTCATTATCTGATCATCATCATCATCATCATCATCATCATCATCATCATCATCATCTCATTATCATGAGAGTTTGTTTTGTGCTGCAAGAGTTCTACAGATGGGACCAGCTGAATTTCTTGCAACCTGGAGTGGGTGGATGTGAAGATGGAGATTGAAGTTGATCATTGTCACACTGTGTCCTCCTCAGATTTACACCTGGCCTCTGCCTAAAACAAGTAACACCATGACCGATTACTATCAAGCACTGGGCATCTCACAGAACGCCACCTCGGATGATATTAAAAAAGCGTAAGTAGCTCTTTTTCACAGCCTCATCTGCCACATTTAGAGCCACTATATTGTACCAGGAACTATGAATCGAAGCACTCCTTTGTTGTTCTCAAGGACCTTTTAGATGGGTTGTGCAAATTATTCATTGTGCCCTATTCTGCAGGAAACTTGACTTGGAATGCACAAGTTTTATTATATTTATCTGTACATAGGAAATATTCCTTTTCAAGGATTCAGAGTGGACAACAGAGGTTCAATATAAACACCATTAAAATTATGACCCTATCCTTTGAAAGCCAGCCCAATGAGTTTTCCAGCTTTCGTGGAGCATAGTCAAGCTCAGACTAGGAGGTTCTACAATGGTTGGTTGGTCACCTACAGCCCAATCCTAGGCATGTCTAGAAGTAAATTCCACTGAATACATTAGTACTTACTCTCAGGAAGGAATACATAGAATTGCAGCTCAATATCATTTCTTTGTGGGCTCTTCCTGTTTGAACATGATAGATAGGTAGCGTATGGAAAAAATAATCAAGAGGGTACTCTCAGTTGACCTCTATAGGGCTTTATGGGCAAAATCCAGAGTAAATACAGGGAGTCCTTGCTCCGGTGTAAGAGCAACTTACTCTGGATTGCAATATGAATTCCCCATAGGTTTTCACTAGGTGGTGCTGTAACTACAGGTGCACGTAAAGTCCTTATGTGCTCCTGTAGTTACTCTGGATTTGGGGGTATGACAGACAGAAGAAAAGGCAATCTCTGAAATACACTGTGTCCAAACTGTTGAGAGAAACTTGATGAAATCCAGCACCTTGAACTATCCATGTATGGCATCAGGGAGCCAGTGCAGAGGCTAAGACACTGGTTGTTCACGTGCTGCTGTAATAGTCCCACATGCTGATGCTTTCAGACACACATTAAGTACAGAGGGTATTACAGTGGTGTCACCTCCAGAATACATAGGCTTGAGGGGATAATACCAACCTAAGTCACTGATATGAGTTGATTGTAGCTTATGCTGCAGCAGAAGAAAGGAAATTAACAAAAGCCTATACCATATCATATAGCAAGTGGTTAAGACGCTGTGCCTGTTAACCAGTAGGCCAGGGTTCAAGACCCGGGTCAGCCCCACAAGACAGGGTGAGCTCCTGTCCTTAGCCCAGCTCTGCGACGCCAGCTGGATCCAATTGTATTGGCTCTGCCTTTCCATTGGACTAATTCAGTGGCGTGGAGAGGGGGGATTTGCAGCTTGGGTAACAGCCTATCCTCCATAACAATTCAACCCAGGCTTTCGTGCTTCACATGCAGCATATGCAGCGCCGAGCACGATACTATAGTCTTTCAAGACTGATGGAGGCCTGCTTTTTTTATACCATATCTGTAATACCCCCTCAAGTAGGAATTGTGACATGGGAGAACGTTGAGCAGTAAGATTTCAGGGCATGCAACATATCAAATCTAATAGCTGCCATGCACTAATATTTATACACATGCCTATGTCCTTAGAATCAAATCCTGGTCTTGAGCAAAGATTCATGCCTCATCCAGACTAGTGAGGTGGTGAGTTTCTGGGTTGTTGGAATGGGCTTGTACCACTTCAGACTTCAGGTAATCACCATTCTGAATGCTTCCCGAATTTAAAAAGCAATCCCATGCAAATAGAAAGCAAGTGCAGCAGTGAGATAGCCAGACTTGAACCTTGCTCCCTGATGCACTTTTGATTGATTGATGGGCTTGACTGATTGAGTTGGAAGCAACCATTTTTAGGGTGCATGTGCAGATGTGGAAGCCACATATTGACTCTCTTTACTGAAGTGAGGCTGCAATTCTATCCACGCTTACCTGGTATTAAGATCGATTGACAATACTTGGGTTTACTTCGGTTAGGATTGGGCTGCCAATCACTCAGTTCAGTGATTTTTCAGGTGAGGTCAAAATGAAGGCCTTTCCACTCCATCATACATCTGATGAATTTTTACTGACTAATTTTACTAATTCCAGTTTATTGAAGGTGGGAATTTATTTCCTTATTGGTCTGAGAGGGGAGAAATTATGTCACTGACATAGGAAACATGGTTAATCTTGATAAGAGGAAGTCTTCAGTCCAGTCTCTCTCTCCCTGAAATGTTGTAGGTACAGACAGAATGCACTGAAATGGCACCCCGATAAAAACCCAGGGAACAAGGAAAATGCTGAAAAAAAATTCAAGGAGATTGCAGAAGCATATGAAGTGCTATCAGACAGTAAGAGATCAGCCTCTTTTCTCCATTTTCCATTCATTATTATTACTACCATATTTATATGCTGTTTTTCAACAACAACAAAATTTCTAGGCAGTTTACATAGCAGGAAAAAAATGAAAATAAAAAGAGACCAACAGGACTTGCAACCTGAAATGGAAAGAAATATCAGACATTGGAAAGGATGCTCTGTTGGGATGAATATGGACAGTTGTTCTCTCCAGCTAAAATAAAGACAGCCATCTCTGGAAAGGTGCCTCTTTTCAGGAGAGGCATTTGCTGCAGGTTCTGGTCACCTTTGATTTCTGAGGTTTTTCTTGTGCACTCTTGTATGTCCTAACCTAGAGTCATTCCCTAATGTTCACAAGTGCCATGAGGTGCTGAAGATCTCACTCCGTATAGATCATGGATGTGATGGCTGGTCCTGATTACCCGCCACCCAGCATGAGCTACTGACTAGTGCATCCCCACTAGCAACACCCTTTCCCTTCCCACCAAATGCTTTCAGATGTTGTTATGGCTTCTTGTTGGACCCTTCTCCCTCTTTTGCTTAAGAGAGATATTTACTCAGTGTCACCAATAGCAGAAGATAATTCTGGCAACCCTAGATGCATGGGTCATGCATGGGTCATTCTTCTTAGTCCATGCATTTCTTTTTATATGAAGAATAGATCCCCAAGTAGGATCAGAATTCTCTACCACATAATCAGGACAGGCTCTTTTGTCTCATTTGCCAGTATGTGAACACAATCCCCCAAAATCGGGATTGTACCTGTTTTTTGGGAAATATGACAACCCTACCCCCTCCCTATTTTATTTGTGTGTGCAAGTAAAACACATGACTGCTTGGTTACACCAGGTCTAGCCCTGCCTGTGGTATTGTAGAATTTATGCAGATTATAGCAAAAGCTGAGATCTTTTACTCACTAGCTTCAAGCTTGAGATCTCTCTTTTTCTCTCTCCCTTCCAGCTTATAAACGTGACCTTTATGATCTCTATGGATTGGAGGGACTTATGGGCAGTAGCGAAGGTACCGGTAAGTATCCAGCCCTAATTGGGTCAAAGGAACCTGGTGTGATGGCAGAGGCATATTTTGTAGAGCAGTGGTTTTTGGCCATTTCAATCTTTGGAATCTGCCCAGGACCCTGGTCAAATGTGTTACCCCCAATTCAGGACACAAGGCTGAAAAAGAGGGCCCATCCTGGAAAAAGAGGACATATGGTCACTCTACCCCCAGCCCCCCATGCTCTCTCTCACCGCACTGTCCCCAACCCAACAACCCCCTTTCTTACTCCCAACTTCCCCCAAGCCCCCAGACTCTCTCCCACCCCACTGCCCCCAACCTCTGCCTGCATTCTCAAACACACACATGCACACACCTTTCTTCCCATGCACTCATTCACACACCCACAACACACATAACCACCCCATGCACTCACACATATATGAATAAGCACACAAGCCATGCACTCACACACACATACACATGCATACACATATATGCACACACAAGCCATACACTCACACACACATACACCCCGTGCTCCTGGGAGAAGGTGGACTTAGAAGGCACTTGTCAGGATTCAGGCTGCCTGCTCACAAGGAAAAAGACAATGAATATTTTTTTCCCAAGATACTTGGATAAAACGAGGACATGTCCTAAAGAAAGAGGACATCTGATAAAAAATTAATAAATAAAAACAGCCTTACCCTTCAATCCAGAGTATCTACGGGAGCACGTAAGAGACTTTATGTGCACCCATAGTTACTGCATCACCTAGTGAAAACCAATGGGAAATTCATATTGCAATCCAGAGTAAATTGTTCTTACACCGGAGCAAGGACTCCCCGTAGTTACTCTGGATTGTCCCTCAATGTGCTTTGCAGTTTTTTGGTCATAATTTTTGATTAAAAGGCGCTGTTTTAAAAAAGGATTATTGTGTTGGATTTAGGTCTTCAAGACAAATCCAACAACATATGGCATGATGGGGTAGTGCTCACCATCGCAAAGTTGATTTTTTGGGGTCTCCAGGACCAAGATGATGATCCCTCAGCCTTTGCGACCCCCTGTGGGAGTTCTGCAACCCCCTGAGGTTGCGATTCCCACTTTGAAGGCCACTGCTGTTGAGGCTGTGCTGCCTCCCTAATGCTGGACTCAATTTTCACTACCTAGCAGGCAAATATCGGTGCGCCTTTCATAGGGTCTGACAGCATGAGTTGTGTTTTATTGAGCACCCCAAATCAGTAGCATGCCTGATCTACCCCAAGCTTTGCATCAGGCAATCTTCTCCCCTGCTACTGTATAAAAAAAAAGTTCCCTGATGGGAGAGCCAATTGGCTTAAATGCAGATGAATGGATTAACTCTTCTGGATTGATGAACTCATCTGTGCATCCCTTTATAGATAGTTTTCTTTATTTTTGAAGCATTCATCTAGTGGTCTGACCACTGTTTGCAAAAGATGCATTCACAGAGATGGGGCTTGGCCAAGTTGGAATAACATGCTAGGAACTAGTGATGAGAAAAGTCAGGGGAGTGCAGACACAAACTGAGCTTAGAGAGACCAGATCCCTGTCACTTGACTCAAGTCGAGTGACTCTGGGGTGACACCATGCGTTCCTGAGTCAGGTGTTTTCAAGTTAAAAGCACTGAAGTTGACTCAACTCTAGACTCGAGTCAAGTGCCTCCTAACACAGTAAGCAAGGACCCCCACCCAGATACAGGAGACTTGGTGAATAAAGTCAGGAAAAAACTCTAGTCTGTGGTGTCCTGATTTGAGTGTTTTAGAGTCTTCATGTTTTAGAGTCAAACAATTTGTGATTCTAGTCCTCAAGTGATTTAAAAATGAAATTTTCATGACTTGAGCCAGAGCCTGCTAGGAACTGTGATTTTCCTGAGGGTTTCCAGGTTCACCTATGTTGCAAACGTTCCTCCTCTCATCAGTAGAAACCAGCACATTTCTTTGGACAAAGAGCTTCTTTCTAGCCTCAGCTGTCCCCTTGATCTGTTCATCCTTTTCCTTCTGTTTCTTCACTCTTACCCCTCCATCATTCGAAACTGACCTGACAGGTGCTTCAAAGCTGTTCTCGCTCTCTTCTCTGCACCAAGATGGTCAAGAGGCCTGTCCCTCCTAGTGCCTTCCTATCTATAGGTGCTCAAAACCCCCTAGTCAGTTTTTCCACTGTCTGTGTGGGGTGCCGTAGTGACCCTCCTGACGTCTCAGGCCACCTTTGCCTGAACTTGTCCTTTTGTGGAAATATGTAGGTTTGTCCAGGGTAGCCTTTTAGGCACACTGCACCTGAAAAATTTCAGTAGTTTTTTTGTTACTTCCTTTAAGGTTAATAAATTAGGTATTTTGAATCAGATTTTGAATATTCTCTCTTTGTACATCCTAATGAAGGACACTAATCACTTTAAGAGCCAGAATTGAGTTAATTAGGTGCTAATGACAGGCACATGTCAGGCGCACTGCACCCGAACCGAGAGTCCGAGAGGTACGCCTGATGGAGGGGGTGTAGAGATCTTGAAAATGATTAAAGGTGTGTGCTTTGTTTCCTGCAAGGAAGTGGGCTTTGTCCAAGTTCAGTTGGGACTCCTGACTTCATGTTCAGCTTTCGCGATGCAGACGAGGTCTTCAGAGAATTCTTTCAAGGACAAGATCCTTTCACTGAAAGCTTTGGTATGTATCATGACAAGCATATTCTTTGCCAGACGACAGTGTATACCTGTTAGAGAGCCCTATATTAGGACACTCCGACTCCCTAAGGACATTCCTTCCCAAGTGGCAATGCTAGGCCCTGTGACAGGCCTGGGACAGTGTTCCTGAGGCTGGAACACCCCCCCTGCCAGGCTGGGACACACACACCCCCAAAGGATGGGACACTCCCCCAAAAGACAGGACACTCCCCTATAGGCTCTGACCCCCTGCCAGGCAATCCCCTACACCCTCCTTACCAGTGCCCAGGCACCCTCCTTACCAGTGCCCAGAGCAGTGCTGCAGCAAAGAGGCTACCCCCCAATATGCGCACACCTGCCCTCTTGCACTCTTGCCCACTTCCTGAGTGCTGGTTGGGGGGAAAGTCCCTCAGAGAAGCACTTATCCTAGTGCCAGGTGATCAGGCAGCTTGTTGTGGAGCAATCCAGCTGTGCTTCGGTGAACACTGGGGGGCAGCCCCTCCGCCTCAGCACTGCTCTGGGCACTAGTAAAGAAGGGCACCTGGTGGGGGGCAGCTGCCGGGCACAGAGCAAGGGCAGGGAGTGATTTGGCAGTACACCACTGCTCCTGCCCTACATGGATGATATGGTTAGACAGTCAGGAAACCATGAAGATACTACAGGCACAAACACAAGACCATTTCTCTAATTCTTGTCCAGGTTTATAATGAGTTATGCCAGAGTGGGCCCTGTGACTGGGTGACCTTATACAATGCAGGACAGAATGCTTAAGCATTGTATAGAAGAGGGAATTTTGGCAGGTGCTTCTTTTTAATCCCTTCCGTGTTGAGTTGAACCTACCTAAATTTCCTTTTCTATGCAATGGGTAAAGATACAGGCATTCTGTCCTCCATTAAATATGGTCACCCTGCCCTGTGACAAATCCCCAGAGGTGCTATGGGACACACACCAACCACCTGGCCATGTATTGTGATGTGACAGACCACCAAGTAGATGCTCTGATCTGTGTGCTATACATTGTTTTGCTGCTGTTCTTTCGGACCCCCTTGCCCAACCTCACCAGCTTAACACTGAATTTAGAGTCATCTGAGGTCACGGAACCTCAACATAAGTGCCAATGACATCATCACCTCATGCATCATAAGCACTTGCTTCTGAGTTCCGTGACTTGCACCAACAGAAGAAGGGCAGAACTTTGCTGGTGAGTTGGGATTCTTGGGGTGAAACATACTACTATGATTTGTGAGGACTTACCTGTCTTTATCTTGATAATGTATATGGAAAATTGAAGGGGAAGGTTTTAGGTCTCTTTGGCTCTAGGCTCAATTGTATTTGAGTCATAATTAATGCCCTGTGCTTTAAAGAGGGCACAATCCTAACAAACGTTTCAGCACCTATAAGGGCAATGAAACGCCAAGGTAAGGGAAGAAACACTGGTAAGGTAACACTGCCTTTCCTTGTGGGAGGCCTCAATGACTTCCCCCCAACTTAAGGATGAAGCAAATGCCCCACTGACAAAGCCATGCCAGTGTTTGAAAGTTGGTTAGATTGTGCCAATATGCTCTAATAGCGCAATCCTATACATATCTATCGATAAGGTACATAAGGTAGATACCATATATACTTGCATATAAGCCCAGTTTTTGGGCCCAAAAAATTAGCCCAAAAACCCACCTCGGCTTATACGCAGGTCAGTAAATGGTGGGCACAACCTCCAGTGCGCACCCTCAGTGGCTCTGCAGCCTCTCCAGTTGCTTGCGCTGGCTCTCTGGGCTGCGGAGGAGGCGCGCGGCAGCAAGACATGGAGCCCACTGCAGCCAAGCCCCTCCTCAGACTCAGGTACTTCTTTGTGGGCCTTACTTCTGAGTAGTCATGCCCAGGATTGGGCCCTGAGGTTACAAGGCCAGCCACACTTTCCTGCTGTTGCTGCATTTCCCACCCTCGGCTAATACTCGGGTCAATATGTTTTCCCAGTATTTGTGGTAAAATTAGGTGCCTCGGCTTATACGCGGGTCGGCTTATACATGAGTATATACGGTAACTACATTATATACATAAGTTATCTACCTTATGTACATAACTACACTATGTTCAGTGGGACTTACTCCTGGGAAAGTGGGTATAGGATTGCAGTATCATTAAATTCATATATTTTTCAATCCTCTTCTTTCTCTCCAAGTACCACTTTTTCCAGGTACCGCTTCAGTAGTACCAGCACTGCCCCCTTAGATAGCCTGTGTGCAGGAATGGGGAGCTTGTCCCTGCAGCAAGTGAAGGGCTCTTCAATTGCTACTCCCTCCTGATTTGTTGTTTGCTCTTACCTTCCTCCCAAACTGAGCCTCTTTTGAAGGGTCAGGAAGAGAAACAGCCCATCTTGCTCATTGGTGCACCTCATTCTCCAGCCATTTCCACTTCCAAGCCAGTACAATTTGGTCCCCATGTTACTGGAACTAAATATCATCTGCTACACACACCATTAGTGACACTACAGGGTGATTGAAAAGTAGTTCCCTATTTAAAAATACTTATAAATTACAATATAGGGAGCTACTTTTCAATCACTGTGTAGATTAAAAAGCATTGATCCAGGTTATCTTATGTACTTTATCACTATATTTTGTGCTGGACTATTGACCGTAATAAAGGTTTATTATTATTATTATTATTATTATTATTATTATTATTATTATTATTATTATTATTATTATTATTATTATTATTATCCATAAATACACAGTGAACAATTTCGTGCTGGTTTCATTCACATCACCAGTCGGACCCTTCCCAAGAGTCTAGGACTGTGATGTAGCGGCGTATAATTCGTACTGATCCCAGAAGAGCAGCTTTCTGCAGTTGGCAGAGTGATATTTTGTCAATGCCAATAGTTTTCATGTGCCTGCCAAGGTCTTATTATTATTATTATTATTATTATTATTATTATTATTATTATTATTATTATTATTATTATTATTGAAAATCAAACATAAATACACAGCAAACAATTTCGTGCTGGTTTCATTCACATCACCAGTTGGACCCTTCCCAAGAGTCTAGGACTGTGTGATGTAGCGGCGTATAATTCTAGCTGAACCCAGAAGAGTGGCTTTCTGCAATTGGCAGAGTGATATATTATTATTATCATCACTATATTAACTGAGGCCACTCACAGTCTGCTTGCTTTCCAAATCCTAGATGACTTGACCCCATATTTGGATCTGCAACAAGGAGTTTCTCCGTGGGTCATGCCTGGAGGTGTTACTTACTCCTATTGCTCCTACACTGCCCCAGGCCAGACAGGTAAGGGTATATGGTCTCCAATGCCTTGTAGCATGAACTATTCCAGTGGCTCAGTCTCCCCGCACCCCTGCACATGGTTATGTGCAGAAGTCACTCCCTATAGTTTTTCCTGTACCATTTTCATCTTCACTTTCTGTGTCTTATTCGAACTCTGTTGATTCATAGTGACTCAGCTTGTTCCTGTTTTTGTCTTTTAAATAGTTGTATTTTTCCTTGTTTGATTTATATTTCTTAATTAAATCACTATTGTAGCCCATGAAGGCCTGTATCCTGGGCCAGTCCAACCAAGTCTGCAGTTTGACACTTTACCGCTGTCACCTTCACCAGGAGGTGTTGTCCACCTACTTCCATTCAAAAGGCTCCTTATACCTTCTCTTGCTCCATCTTCATACAGGGTTTAAAGTTTAAAGAAAATTGTTTAAAAAGAATGTGCCCTTTTAAAACTTTGAATACCATGTGATCCTGGAGTAAGTGGAGGAGGTAGTAAAAAGCTCTTTCCTTTCACAAGATTTAAAGTTTATCTTAACCCTTGAAACTTATCTTTAGACTTTAAACCCGTGCAAGGAAAAGCTGCAGTGAATGAAGCAGATGATCCGATTCTTGCTCATGTCATACAAGATGGTGTAGTGGTTAGGGAATTGGACTGAGATCTGGAAGATCCAGGTTAAAATCCTGCTTTGGCTATGAAGCTTCCTGGGTAATGTTGGGCCAGTCACTCACTCTCAGCCTCCTCTACCTCACAGGGTTGCTGTGAGGCAGCAGGAGTGGAGGAAGTAAAGCTTTGTAATCCACCTTAGCTATTTGTGTTATTATGGGAAAAGTGAGGTGTAACACCCATTTAAAAAAAATAATGAGTGGGGAGTAGTTCAGCCTGACTTGTGTATGTGAGGTACTAGAGGGAAGTGGCAAGAGACAGAAGGAGAGGACCCCTGCTAACTGGCAAGAGACACTCTTTCAAATGGGTGTTAATTTTTATTTAAAAGGGGAAGAGTAAATGCATTCCTTATCCTAGCAGTGTCTTCTCCAGTGGCTTCTGCTGGTATTTTTTGACATTTTTTTAAAGATTTTGAGCCCTTTTGAGACAGAGAGCAATTAGTTATTAATTTCATTTTTTCTGTAAACCGTGTTGTGAACCTTTATTGAAAAGCGGTGTATGAATATGATCGATTGATTAATTGAATCGAATCCTTTGTCCCTTGTTCCCCATGCCATCTGCTGTTGACAAAAGCTTAATCTTTGGCCATGCCTGCACTCTCTGCTTGAAAGTCTTTTGGAGACTCTTGGCAATAACGTTGCCCCTCTTTTTTCCTTCCTAGATTTCTACACTTCTTTTGGGCCTGGTGCTGAATTGGGAATTGGCTTCAACTCTGTCTCCACCTCTACTAAGTACATCAATGGCAAAAGGATAACTACCAGGAGGTAGGGGACTGGGGAAGGTCCAGTGACATTGGATCTGGCCTGTCTGTAGAAGTGGCATGATTTAGGGCTGAAATCTTAACCCCAGTTAGGCTGGTACAAGCCCTGGCTCAACTTCCGTGCTGACCTGGGGATGTCACAAAAATGCTGCAAGGCACTTCTACACCACTCATGGGAGGTTAGGTCAGTGCACAGACATGCGCCAACCTCCCCATACCATCACAGAAACAGAGAGCCAGATTAGTTGAGATGGCCTAAATTGGATAGGAATTGCACACCCCCCCAATCAAACAATTAGATGTTAGTGGTTTTATATGCTAGGAGACAGTTCTATAATTTAGCACATCCAGCAAAAATGCTTTTCTTCATGCTAGGAATGCTATGTGGCAGATGTTTGACCTCTTGTTGGGGAAACTGCCTTGTCTTTCTTTCAGGGTCCTTGAGAAGGGCCAAGAGAGGTTGGAGATTGATGAGGATGGGGAACTTCAAGTGGCGGAAGTATGTGGTAAGTCACATTACATCACTTATGTATGCCACATTTTGCATGAGGCATCATTGGTGTCAATCATCCTTGTAAGTAGATGGGACGTGAAGCAGTGGAGGGCCATCTTCCTCCCTGGGGCCCCATACAAATTTTCCTAATTCGGCACTGTTATGAGCAGCTCTGTAGCTCCCCACTTTAGATTAAGATGTTGGGGAGGCAGTTGACTCAACATCAAGATGATCAGAGCATCTTTTTGATGTTTTGGACAGGTGAACCAGTCTTCCTGGTGTTGATGTGCATGGGGGATGATGCAGATGGGGGTAGATGCACATAGGGGTTGATATGCATGGGGGGTTGATGCGCAGTGGGGGGATGGCATATAGGGGGAATTTTACTCCCGCATTGCGGGTACATTTCGCTAGTTCTTAATAAATATCCTTAAGCTAAAAGCTTGTATATTTTGTGAGTAGTTGGAAAGTGTTGCCACCCTAAATTCAATCCTGCTACTTGAGCAGTCACTGTTTTGGCTTAAGCTATACGGCTTTTACTGGGTCCCTAAAGTTAGGGCCAGTACTGCATGTACATCTGGACCAGTGATGGGCTCAAAAGAAATTAACAACCGGTTCTCTGCCCATCTGGCAGCCACTTTTAAATGGCTATTTTTAAACTTTATATGTCCTATCTATCATTAACAACCGGTTCTGTAGAGTAGGTGCGAACCTGCTGGAGCCCACCACTGATCTGGACATACCTGAGAGATCATCCAGTCTCCTCCAGGGATGCTAATCTGGTCTAGCTGTTTGTTTGTTTTAGGCTGGTGGTTGGTTATACAAGCTTGTGGATTTACAGTCTGCCCAGGAATGATGTTTCTTCTTTATGCTGTCTCCTCTCTTCCTCCAGACGATAGCAATCCGAAAGCCAAAGTGGAATGCATCCAGCAGGAGCAACCAGACATCTTGAGTTCTGCAACTGACTTCACCACCCCACCACGCTCGATGAGTGCTGAGTCCACTTTTGTCTACCCTGTGGATCAAGACAAAGACCTGCATCGGGCCATGGCCTTCAGTCTATCTGAAGTGGAGGATGTGAGCCCACACTCACTTAGCACCACTAGCTCAAAAAAAAGACGAGCCAACAGTAGAAAAAATCGTAAAAGAATAGTTGGATCTAGTGAGGAAGTGGCTATTCCTTTGGCTCTTAAAGCCAAGAGTCCTGGTGCAGGAGATAACATGAAGACAGGGAACAAGCCAGCAGAAGGACCAAAGGCAGGTGATAGTCCAGAATCACCGAGAAATCAACTTGGTTCTGATGAGAATGATTCTGCCCTTAATGATATCCGTTATGTCTTTCCTGAAATTGCTCCTTCTCGCAGAGGAAGGGAATCCATCATGTGTGTCATTCTCTGATCCATGAAATACAGTGAGTGTCCAATAAAGGTCACAGTCTGGCTGCTAGTCACCTTAGTGGTTGTATTATTTCCTGGGGAGTAAAAGAGTTCATGTGCCAAGAATCTGCCTTGGAGTTGCATAACATACTTGCACTTAATGTGTACAATGCATTCAAATTTAGAGAGGTTTTTCTGGGTATAGAAATGAACTAAATTTTAGAAGGTGCTTGGGGAGGGGATATGTCAAACCCCAAAGATCTACCTGCTGAGGGCCTTCTTCAAGTGCCCCCACATTCAGATATAAGGTGAAGAATAGGCCTACTCAGTTGTGGCATCTCATCTCTGGAATGCTTTCCCCAGGGAATTTTGCCTGACACCTACTCTTTTCTTTTTGGCGACAAGAGCTTTTCATTAAAACAAGCCTTTAAAAATGTTGTCTGGCCTGACTTCTAACTCTGCTGACTTAACAAAAAAAATATGCTATTTTAATGTGCTTTTGAAATGTTTGTTTTAATATCACAATAACCAGCTGGAGAGCTATAATACCAGAATGTAAGAAATAAATTCAAACTTTCCTGAAATATCACCTCCTCTGATCCAGATTCTTGCAGATGCACAGAGGCCCTTAGATTTTCAGTCAGGTTTCAGGCAATCAGATTCAGTCAAGTGGCAGGAAAAGTGTATCAAAGCTGTGGGAAGTCATGGCATTTGCTCCAAGTGCCACTGAAAGAGGATGCCAGATGCAGACTTACTTTGGCAGCAAGTAGTGGCAACAGTGCACTGATGTCTGCAGTGATCCAGACTGTCTGCAGTGACACTCATTGCCTGGCTGCAGGTGAACCCACCTCCCCATTCCAACAAAAAATTGGCTCCAAAAGTTAGCCCTTCTGTGATGGTGATTGAGTATGCAGGCACAGGGGTGATGACATGAAGATATCAAATCATCAAGTTGGAAGGTACCCAGTAGGTCATCTAGTCCAAACCCCTGCCTGTAGCAGGAAATCCTCCTGCAGCATCTCGGAAAGGTACTCATCGAGTCTCTGCTTGAAGATCCCCAGTGAGGGAGAGTCTACCTCCTCCCGTGGCAAGCTGTTCCATGGTGGTCACATGGGTGGGTCACACTGATGCATCACCATGCTGTCCCACACCAGGCACCATTATGCCACAGGAGGTGGCTGGTTGGAGGTAAGATATTCTCAGGTAATGTAGTGCATACATTTTATTTCTCACATGTTTAAACCACCCAAAATAACACACTGTATGAGCAAAAGATCAGTCTCCTAATGAGAAATTCATTTTCTGGGTTTCAAGGCCAGATTCACCAAGTCTAGATGGCTGGTTACTATCTGAATGTGGCCTTGAATCATTTTCTCATTGGTTGACCACAGTGGCCACAGAAGCCTTCGTTCCTACGTGAAAAGTCTGTTGAACAAGATGATGATGTTTTGTTTTCCAACCTGCTCTGGAATGAAGGTAATACCATCTGGAAATGTTGCATGCTAGCAGGGCTGGGAGATTATTCTACTTGGCAGCAGTCAGGCAGATTAATAGCCAACTGTAGCTGAGCCCTACCTAAGTGGTCAACTTCTAGAATGAGCTCCAATAAACCGCTCCTTTGCTCAAATACAGGTGTCCCTATTAGGGTTCCATTCTGTAATCTCCTGTAAATTAAAAAAAATCATTGTATAATGGAAAAATAGGTTTAAAGACCCACTTCCAAGTTTCTTGCTCTTCTTAGGCATCTAATGGAATAAGGTAGTGCCTCAATATCTGCAGGGGTTTGAATCTGGGTCTGAAAAATGGAATGATTGCTTGCATGACTGCCCCTCTACAACAGTAGAAAAGCAGTTTTTTCAAACTATTTTGCAGTGGCCATTCATGTTGAGAGAAACCCGTGTATAAAAACAAATCCACATATAACAAGGTTGGACCTATAATCTCAGCCAGGGACCTCACCACAAAGCTAGGCACACTATTGCATGACCAATTCTCCGACATCATCTCAAGAACGGCCCTCCCCACTTTCA
Source organism: Cryptoblepharus egeriae (assembly GCA_030015325.1). Taxonomy (NCBI): domain Eukaryota; kingdom Metazoa; phylum Chordata; class Lepidosauria; order Squamata; family Scincidae; genus Cryptoblepharus; species Cryptoblepharus egeriae. The sequence goes on along the minus strand of JAREYC010000001.1, from coordinate 58,752,052 downwards.
TTTGTTTCAAAACAAGCATGTGCTAGCCTTCAAAATGGCAAAGAAAACAACTGCACACTTGCCAGGCCATAATAACGACATTGTTTCTGTGCATTTGCTCGACAGCAGCCACAATTGTTTAACTGCAGATTTTACATTTCACGCTGCCTGGCATGAAGCCTGGAACGGCTCACCAACCCTCCTAGATGTTCTTCAAGCCTCCAATGCTCTGAGCCAAACTCCTTTATGTTGCTCCCATCCAGAAGAAATGAGTAACATCCCGTGGGTCACATGGCACTGAGGCGCCGGCAAGCCCGGCAAGCAGGGCCCCAAAATGCAGAGTCACTGCAGCTGGCTTTGCTTACCTATCCAGCCGGCTTGCTCTGTCTTTCAGTTTCTATTTCTGTTGCTGCTCACCAGTTTTGTTGTTCTTCTTTGGTACTGCTTGTGCCAACTACTCCTTTTCCTTCATTCACCTCTTTATATCAGTGAGGCTGCAATCCTAACCCATAGTTAAGGTACTCCTTATTTTGGCCAGTGCACAAACATATGCTTGCCTCACCACAGGAATGGGAAGACCGATGCGTTGTGCAGGCCTCAGTTAGGATTGCACCCTTATTGTGTGTTTTGTATTGCTGACGTCTGACATATTTTATAGTTTGATCTGTTTTTATTGCTTTTAATTGCACTTATTGCTTTATTTATGTTACCATTTAAATGTTTAAATTGTTGATTGTTAACCGCCTTGGGTGCCCTTCAGGGAGAAAGGCAGATACAGTTCTGACAGTTCATTTGCTGATGGTTCCACTCTTTCAAAACCTTTCAATTGTACCACAGACTCAATGCCGGATTTATGTGTAAGCTAAACAAGTTATAGCTTTGTGCCCTCCTCTCTTGGGGCTTCCCACCCCAAAAGTTTAAAGAAAAAAAAATTTCCAAAATAAAAGATAAAAACAAATACAATAAAATTTTGTGTTGTGTAGGCTCCTATGATGTAAGTAAAGAGCCCCACCTGCTAGCCTGCTCCCTAAAATATCACTGGTTTGCTCACTTCTATATATAGGGTGCCTACATGTGCAAATGGCTCTAGATACCTATTAGGTCCATAAATTACCTTATAGCACATACTCAACACAAAAAACAGCGACAATTTGTTGTTGACAAAGGACAGCTGGACATATAAAGGGCACCATTACCTTCAACAGCTTATCAATCCTCATCAAAGCTAAATCTGGCCTTGCCCTGCCTCATTTATTCAACACATGATGCTTCATTCTTTCAACCTCTCTTTCTCTCTCTCTGCTGGTCTAAAGGCTAAAATTGTCTTCCCTGATGTTGATTACATGAGACATGGCACTCTTTTTTGGCATTTCCTTATGACTTTCTTCTGTAAATCCCCATCATTCAAATACCTAAGATAGGCATTGCCCATGTGCGCCTTTGTTCATTTTACTGTAATTTGCTTTGTGTTTTAGGTATGTGTTAATAAATACATGTTATTTAGGCTTTTGCAAGTGATATTTATGTTTTTTTTTTGTACCCATTTTGCAGTTGCAAGCTGAAAAAGACTGAGTTCCACTGTTTCCAACGGTTTCACCTTGGGATGGTGCTCCGATCCCTAACCCTAATAAGTGCACATTGGGATGGTGCTCCGATCCCTCCGATCCCTAATAAGTGGAGAATGCCTGTGCAAATCATCTAATATAAATACATACATACATACATACATACATACATACATACATACATACAATGAATCTAGTCTAATAATAATCTAATATTTAATCCAGTCACATTTTTATATTGTTTTAATTGTATTTTATTGCCATTGTGTTTATTGATTGTCAGCCACCTTGGGTGCCCTTTGAGGGTGGGGAAAGGCAGAATACAAATCGAGTAATAAAATAAATAAATAAAATGAATCTACTGTATTTACTCAAATATAACACCTTTTCCAGCCAAATTCAGGCTGCAATCATAAACACACCTTCCTAGGAGTAAGACCCATTAAACACAAAGGGGCTTACATTTGAGTAGACATGGTGAGGATTGTACTCCCAGTCTCCCAAATCAGGGTGCGCATTAGATTCGATTAATTAGAATTGATTAATTAGAATTAGATTAATTAGAATTGAGTAAATGCGGGGTTTTGATTATAAGTACAGGCATTAGATTTGATGGTGCATTATATTTGAGTAAGGTAATCCAAGAAATAATTAAATCTATGAATGAATGAATTGATCATCAATGAATCACATTGATCTTGTCATGTCCATCCTGCCATTTTTCTTGGGTGTCCTCCATTTTTTGGTGGGGTGGGGGATCGTGTCCTCTTTTTGTGGTTGTGTCCTCTGGTCATCCTGGGAAAGCATTTCCCCTTCCCTTCCTGGGAGAGGTGCCTGGCAGTCCCCCCAGTGCTGCGCTGCAGCTGAGTCTGGCTGTGCAGTGCTGAGCTCAGCCTGTCTGGGTGGCTGCTGGAGGCGCAGCGCATTCCTCCAGCTGTTGTGCGGGGTTGTTTTGGGCTTACCTCACCAGTTCAAAGTGCGGAGCTCTGACATCACAATGGTGGCGGGGCGTTCCATTGGCCCCCACTCCTGCCCATCTCCATCTGCTGGGCTGGCCGGCCGGAGTGGGTGAGGCTTAGCCTTCTGGCTTGACAGCTGAAGCCCTGCGTGCTTGCTTGTGTGTCTCTGTGTGTTGGTGTGTCCAGGCGGGGGGAGCGCTGGACATGGTGCAGCCGCGACGGAGCCTCCTCCGCTGGTGAGGTAGGGCCAGACTTCCTGGGGAGGGGAAGGGGGGAGAGGGAGGGGACCCCCACTGCATCCCCCGCCTCCCTTGCTGCCTCCTTGCATGCCTGATGGAGGGGAACACCTTAGGGTCCTGTCCTGGCACCCAAGAGAAGCCGCCATCCTGGAGCTCCAGCCAGCCAGGCCAGATGGAAGCAGGCCACCCTGCAGCAGGAGGAGCCCTTCTCTCCATCCCTGGAGCAGGGAGGAGAGAACCAGGAGAATCAGGGGAACCAGGTGTCCTCTTTTTCCAGGACATGACCTCTTTTCTATCCTTGTCTCCTAGAAATGTCCTCTTTATTTCAGGACATGTCCCCTTTTTTTAGCCTTATGTTCTAGACATATTTTCTTTTTTCCAGGACATGTCCTCTCTTTTGGCCTTGTGTCCTAGAAATGTCCTCTTTATTTCAGGACATGTCCTCGTTTTCATCCTTGTGTCCTAGACATGTCCTCTTTATTTCACAGCATACCCTTGTGTGTGTCCTCGACACATGTGTCCTCTTTTTTAGCCTTGTGTCCAGGGAAAAAGAGACAACAAGCCATCTTCACTATCCTCCTTTCCTTGTGAGCAGGCAGTACAGAGCCTTCTTGGAACTTCTAAATTAAATGTAATATTTTTAACAATAAGTAATACAGGCTCCAATCCTAAAGACACTTTCCTGGGAGTAAGACCCATTGAACACAATGGGGCTTACTTTTGAGTAGACATGCTTAGATTTGTGCTATAATAGTGTTTAAATTAACCTCATGAAACCTCATGAGTGTTTTAAGCTTTTATTTTGTCGTGTCCTACATTTTTCTTGGGTGTCCTCCATTTTTGTCCTCCATTTTTGGTCCCCCTGCCTGCCACTAGGACAGACCTGCCTTTGGATAGATCGCCTTCCAGAAGGCGCAAGAAGTGTTTCCAAGTTGCACTAGTCTCCAGGGCGCTGTGCCCCTCCCAAGACTGCGATCCTCTCCAGGCTTAAGCCCCATTGTCTATAATGGGGCTTACTTCCAAGTAGACGTGCTTAGGTCGGGCTTTGGACAGGAGAGGCACTCGTTCCAGATCTCCTCTCCTCGGAGGGGATTGTTTGCTGCACTGTTGGTGCTACTTCCATTGATTGCATTGGGGAATCCTTTGGGCACAATCCGATGCATGTCTACTCGGAAGTCAGTCCTATTATCGTCCATGGGGGGACCTGCTCCTAGGTAGGTTTGGATAAACTTGTTGGGAAGGTGATGCACAATCCAATTCATGTCTACTCAGAAGTAAGCCCCAGTATAGTCAATGGGACCTATTCCTAGGTAGGTTTGGATAAACTTGTTGGGGAGGTTGTGCGCAATCCGACGCATCTCTACTCAGATGTAAGTCCCATAATCGTCCATGGGACTCACTTACTCCTACGTAAGTGTGGATATACTTGTTGGGGAGTTTCAGCACAGTTTGTTTACTTATAAAGACTGTAGACTCCTAAAGAGTCTTTCCTGGGAGTAAGACTCATTGAACACAGTGGGGTTTACTTTGGAGTAGACATGGTTAGGATTGTGCTCTTACACAAGGGTAAGTGTGAAAAAGCTTGTTGGGTAGGTGGGGCAGAATCTGATGCATGTCTACTCAGAAGTAGGACCCATTGTAGTCAATGGGACTTACACCTGAGTAAGTGTAAATAGGAGTAAGTGTAAATAGGCTTGAGTGTAAATAGGGGAGGTTGGGCACTGTCTGATGCATGTCTACTCGGAAGTAGGACCCATTATAGTCAATGGGGCTTACTCCCAGGAAAATGTGGAGAGGCTTGCAGCCTCTGATATTCTTTCTTTCTCCTGAGGGACTGGAGTGTGCAGGTCACCCACAGGGACAGGAGCTCTAGAACGCTCCAGGTCCCTCCCCAGGGCTGGCTGTGGCTGGGTGCTGTGCCCAACCCCAGAAAGCAAAACAAAGGGAGAGTCAGAACAATAGACATTTTCAGCCTGCAAACAACAAACAAAATCTTATTATTATAAATGCCTGGAGGAGGAATTAAGTTTACTATTGCGAATTTGGAACCATCTGTTCTAGTCGTGTTTCTCAGCCAGGGTTATAGGTACCACTAGTGGTACTTGAAGTGCCTGGTGGTGCTTGTGGACCACCTGCCATCCAGCCATGGGACCAGGAATGTGACACAACAAATAATGGTCAGAAGCTTGGTTTGGTGGACAGACCCAAAGCATTCTTTCTATTCTCTAAAGGCCTCCCCATCCACCCCAAGCCTCTCACTGGTGTTTGTTGTGCTAACATCTGATCTCCCAACCTAGAAGTACTACTGTAATTACAAGTATCATCACAAGTTACTTCATCACAAGTATCATCACAAGTTGCTTCCAGTGGCACTTTGAATAGGTGGACAGTGGGAGGGGAGACAGACATTGAGAAAAACATGTGTGGTATGATTTAAGCAGTAAGAGTTTTAAATGTGCAGCTGGGTAGGGAGGAGGCTTAACCCTTGTTTTGTGGGACTCTTAAAGAAGTGGTTTGGGGAGATGGTGCTGATGTGGACACAGAACATGGAAGTAACACAAGCGATGTGGTGGGATTGTGTTTCTTACCTGTATTTGGGAGAATGAACATGGCATGCTGAACCTTGGATTGCCTATTTTGACCCAGAAATTCAGCTCTAGATCTGATCTCATATTTGGTGGAGGCTCATGACTAAATAGAAGCAAGATATATTCTCAGAGATACTCTATTTGCATAACTTGGCACATTCCAGGGCAGATCCCTGGTATTGACAATAGGTTCTGGGACAAATCTCAGATGTGTATTCAGTTTTTTGCACTGCACCTCCTCATTTGGAGTGGTGATGATCTTGGGGAATTTTGCGGGGAAGGAGGTTGGAAATTTAATATGGGATGTTGAATGTGGAGTTGAAAACAAATGTAAAGGGAATCTTTCTGCTTTTTTTCTTTAGAGGAGGAAAATCCCCTCTCTGCTGAGCAGTTTCCCAGGCCTGCCTCCTCCACGGCACCCCTGGTGGTGGTAGCATCAGCAACAAGGTGAGAGAGGAGGGTAAAATTCTGAGCAGTCAAACTATGTGGGAAAGCCTTGGATTTGGTGCAGGGTTTCCAATGCATGGAATAGTCCTTCCCCTTTCCCCTAAAATTTCTTGGTACAGGTATCCCCCACTTACTGGACAGGTTAGAGACTGAAGCAACATCCAAAAGTGAAAACCGCTGAAAAGTGTGGAACCCAGTCTTTTTCAGCTTGCAAATGCAAAATGGCCGCCAAGAAGACATAAACATAACTTGCAAAATCCTAAATAATACATATTTATTAACACATAGTCCAAAATGTATAACAAATTACAGTAAAATGAACAAAGGGAAGTGTGGGCACTTAATATTAATATTATTAGTATCATACGTATTTGAATGATGGTTATTTACTGAAGGAAATGCCAAAAAGAGTTTGATCACCATGTCACATACAAATCAACATCAGGGAAGATAATTTTTGCCTTTAGATAAGCAGAGAGAGGTTGAAAGAGCATGTGTTGAATGAATCTGTTCAGGTATAATTGAAAGGTGTTGAAAGAGTGGAACCATCAGAAAGTGAAGGACACCTGTATCTTGGGAGAGATGCTTTGACAAAAGAGTTGAAAGTGCAGTGGGAGGAAAGGGATTTACTGAGAGTAGTTGCTTGAATCAGAGACACAAAAGATGAGAGTTCAGAGGAGGCAGTCCTGAAGGGTATTGACATACAAAACAAGGGATAGTCTTAGTAGCTGGACTGCAAGGGGCCTGGTGTCTTATCTTTCCAGGAGCATCTTATCTTTGGGCTTAAAATCTGCATCAAGGTTACAACTAGTCTGCAAAACATCTCTCTGCAGGATGAATGCTGAATGGGGTGAATATGACAAAGCCAACTTGGGCGAACCTGCAAGGGTGATCAGCTTCTGAAATGGGGCTGTCAGACCTTTTGATAGCCCTCGTCAGAGGCTTCCTTGTGGTGTTGCGGCAGCAGCTATTCTTGCTCTTGGAACCCTCCTAATCTCTTAAAAACGTAATGGCTGCTAAACCGCTTAGGGCATAAAGATTCTTAATGAGGAAGGCATAGACTAGTGTCCTTTTTGGTGCAGTGGGGCTGGGCCAGCTCAGGTCTCTGTGCGGAGATGTCCTGAACAGTGGTGGGATTCAAATAAATTAATAACAGGTTCTATGTCCTAATAACCTAAATTAGCAACAGGTTCTATGTCCTATTAGTAATCGGTTCTCAGAACCAGGCGCTCATTAGCAAAGGGTACTATAGAGAACCCCCTAAAGCCCACCACTGGCTGAGTCCTCAGCTGGTCCTGAGTCCCTGAAGCCCACCACTGGCCCAATCCATCATGTGATCAATGGTGTGGTTGCTGCTTCAAACTGTAATCATGTGGATGCATCTCTAAGTGGATTTTTATTGTGAAGTGGCTCCCTGCTGTGATTGTGCTGATTTTAAGCCATGGCAGGTGGCTGTGATTTTAGCCATGACTGGTGTCATTGACAGCATTTCATCAATGCTCATGTAATTGTGTGATCATGACTTTGTTCCCTGGATCCTGATAAAGCTAAAAAGAGACAATTCAAAAATACTCGGTACCCTGTACTGTGTGCCTTTGCCAATGATATGTGTAAATTGGTTTAGCATGTTCTCCAGACTCTCTTGTATAAACATATGTCTTCTGGATTCTGGAAGATGTCCATCTCCTACGTGGGGACACTGCAGAGCCATTTGGCTAGGAGAAACAGAGTCTGTGTGGTCCTTGAGCTTGATCTAGTTTTTTTTGTACTCAGTGGCATCACTAGCATCTGTGTCACCTGATGTGGGAAGCCAGCATGTCACCCCCATGATGGACCTCCTCCATACAGTAGACATGGTGAAGCATTGCCCCAAAGCATTGCCCCACCCAATGGTTTTTGGCTATAACTTTAAATTTCATAGAGATATTTCAGCATTGTTTGTTTCATTGTGATTTCTGCATGAAATCACACAGAATATTATATGATGATGTCAAACTACCAATTTTTAGAAAATTTTGGCAAGTATTTGTTTCATCCACCCTGTGCATGTCACCTGGTGCATACCTCCTCTCCTGCACCCCTAACAACAACACTGGTTATGCCATTACGTCTGATTAGATCCCTAGCAATGCTACTGTTTGTTCTTTGCTCAAGTTGAAGAAGTGCCATTAGTTGTACAGCCCAGTGCAGAAAAAAACCAAATATAGAAGGATTGTACTGTTATAATTTTTGAGCATAGCTGGTAATTGTGTGGGTCATGTTTACTGAAGCCAAACTTCAAATGGCTGGAGAACAGGAAGGCTGTGCCTCCAAATTATGCTGAGTTATACTCAGCTCACCCTTTCCCCAAGATCCTGATGGAGACCTGCAATTACTGTACATTGAAGAACAAAAAATGTTTAAAGAAATGAAAGTTTAATTGTATATTTCATATTTTTTGGTGTCACCACTTTGTGAGTGACATCAGGATGGGCCGCTTCCCATTATCTGCATATCCACCAACCAACCAACAGTATTTCTATACCGCTTTTCAACAAAAGTTCACTAAGCGGTTGACTGAGAAATAACTAATAGCTGATAGCTAAAGGCTATGAGTTATCCCCCTATGTCTTACTATTTGGTTTCACTATTTCACTTCCCTCCCTATCCTCTGTTGTCCTATGTCTCATAAGATCGTTCCTTTGGGACTGGTAGCCTTTTCATACAAACTGTTTGAAAATGCTTTGTTTTTGAATGGATCTGGCCATGGTGACTCATGCCCTAGTGACATTGAGACTAGATTATTGTAACACGCTCTATGTGGGGCTGCCTCTGAAGACAGTTCGGAAGCTTCAACTAGTCCAGAATGCGGCGGCCCGTGTGATTGCTGGGGCTCGTCGGTTCGACTCTGTTGGGCCACTGCTTCAGCGACTACACTGGCTGCCCATTCGTTTCCAGGCTGAATTCAAAGTGCTGGTCCTGACCTTTAAAGCCCTCAACGGCTCGGGTCCAGGGTATCTGAGGGACCGCCTTCTTCTGTACAATCCCACCCGTCACCTAAGGTCATCTGAGGGGTCCCTACTGACTGTGCCGCCACTAAGAGATGTGAGAGGTGTGGCGGCCAGAGATAGGGCCTTCTCGATGGTGGCACCCCTGCTTTGGAACTCTCTCCCTTTAGAACTGAGGAAAGCTCCCTCAATACAGAGCTTCAGGCGGAGCCCTAAAACCTTTTATTTTAAAAAAGCTTTTTAAATGGGGCAGAGGTTGGGGGGCAGTTTTATTGTTCTATTTTTATATTGTTTTTAACTAATTTTTTAGTCTGTTTTTATTGTTCTTATTGTATTTTAATCTAATTGTATTTTAATTATGTTTTAATCTTTATGATCATTTTAATGGTGTTTTATTCTGATTGTTGTTAGCCGCCTTGGGCTCCGTCTTGCAGGTGAGGAAAGGCGGGATATATAAATAATAAGAATAATAATTTTTAAAATGGTATGTAAAAAAGAAATGATCAACTGTCATCTATGATTTTTAGAGGGTAGTTTTACAAGTATCTTAAGATGTTTTCTAGTCTTACCTTTGTATACTGTTCAGTGGCAGGGGAGAGTCATGACTAATGTTATAATTACTGTAGCTCTTTGTTTTAAGATCTGGGAATTAAAGTTATAGGGCATCTTCCTGAAGCGGGGGGGGGGGGGGGGGGCGGGGAAGCCACTTTTCACTGCTGCATTAAAATATATATCTGTTTAAGGTTGTTCAAAGCCTAGACTGATGGGGTAGTAAAAATGCAGTTTATCCCTTTTTAAGACTGACTTTGCTGCAACTCTGGTCCCCAAAGTCGATTTTAATATGCAAGTCACTTTTGAGTTTCTATTCCACTACTTTTGCTGTTAATGCAGAAGTGGCATTCATATGGGAATGAGGATTCTGGCTGTGTAGGTATCATTTCTACAAATTATTTAGATCTGATGTAATTAAGCTTCCTATACTAACTTTCGTTTTTGTAATCTTGGACACCAATCCTAGACCTCTGGAAGTACATTTCAGCTTGAATCCTAAACACTTTTCATAGTGATTAAGTCCTAGTGAGCCAGGGACGTCATTAGGGTTCGTGTCACCTCATGTGAGAACGTCAGCCCCATGCAGGGGAGGGCAACAAATTGGATGGTGGACATGGTTATGTGCTATTGCCCCGCCACTGCTGGGTTTTTTTGGACATATGTTTTGACAGAATAAATATATTTCCTAGTGGTTTGTTTCATTGCATTTTGCTGTAAATTATGCATCCAACAGTATATTAACATGATGGTGTCATTCCTGCAAATCATGGTTGTAGCCATTTTGGTAACTAGGGGTGTGACCTCACTCAAGGGTACCACCTTTGTAACACCTTATTACAGTGGTTCTTAACCCTTTTAACCACGGACCGACTTTTTAGAGTGACAATCTGTCCAGCACCCACCAAAAGTGATGTCATGTTGGAAGTCACATCAAATTAAAATAATTAATTGTAAATACATTAAAGTAAACCCAATGAATAACTTCAATTCCCCCCGCCTAATGTCTACCTAATGTCCTTCTCAGTTTAAATTCTCATATTTCAACCAGTTCAGTTGACTGACCTGTGTTATTTGGGATTAAATCAGGTTTTAAATCCAGCATGTTTTTATTTGTGCAGATTGATAAAAAAAATCAAAACAGCCTTAACCCTTCCCAAAAAGTATTATAATCTCAGAAAGATGAATACAGAAAATTAGGCTGGGGAAAGGGGGAAAGGATTTTAGATACTCTTAAAAATCACCTGGCTTTATAAGTAAAAAATTTTTTTTTTAAAAAAAATTCACTTTATACCTGCTGAAGATGCTGCCTTGTGGAGCATTTGCCGAGCCCCAGGTGCACAGAATCAGGACCATTTGGCCTTCCACATCAGCCAAGACATGCTTGCTTATTTGCAAGTAAACATGTCTGCAATTCACTTTCATGTTCAATGCTTTTCAGTGCAATCATCAGGGACTTATTCCTGGGGTGATTTGTGGGGGTTGCATCATTAGATCAGTATGACTCTGTTGTCCTTGGATTCATCTCAGCCTGCCCTTTCCAGATAATGGCACATTTGCCTCCTCACAATATGGGTCACTTTCACTTTCTGTATAATTCAATGCATATTTTGTTTTTTGGGCATAACCTTTGAACGAAGGAGCTATTACAAAATGGATTTTTGCTTTAGATTCTGCTCTTAAATACACATCCAATGGTATAGGACAGGATGGAGTTCTCTACACCAACACAAAATTATGTTTTTGGGATATCGCAGCTCCCAGTGTTCATCACCCCCTGGCCGTGTCACCTGGTGTGGGTCGCACCACCTATAGAAACACCCATGTAGTGAGCACAGTAGAAATCACATATTCCCAGTGGGAATATGCATAAAATCACCATCTCACATTTCTGGGGGAGTTCTGACAGCCTACCCTAACCAAAATGCTCAATGAAGGAGTGCAACTAAGGTTGCAATCCTAACCTTATCAACTCAGAAGTAAGCTCCATTGTGCTCAATGGATCTTACTCTCAGGAAAGTGTATTTAGGATTGCAGCCTATATTAAGGAACAAAGTGTGTGATTCTTAATCCTACTCATTTTTTAAGTCTCAAATATGGTAGCCAAATATTCAAATGAAGTGAATTGATTTGTACGCAGATTAGGAATGTTTAACTTTATGTAGCCTAATTCTCACTGTCTTGTCTCTTAGTCCATGGATTAAATAAACTTTGTGTTGTATAGTTAGGAACTGATATGATATTGGGGTGGAAGAGATGGCTCATACTGTGACCTATTAGGAAAAAGATGGGATCTTAGAAAAGGAGTGGCGGGGTTGGGTGGAAATCTAGTCTCTATTGCTGCATACCTAACTTCCGGTTATGATAGCTATGTCCCAAGATAAATTCTGTTGACCTGGGAGTGTCACAAAAGTGCCACAAGACACTTAGGCGCCACTCCTGGGGGCGGGGGGGGGGGGGGGCTAAGCCAGTGCACAGACATGAACTTGCCTCCCTACATCAACACAGGAACAAGAAGACTGATGAGATAGGCCAGCCTAGTCTATGATTGCAGTTTAAACCACTTTAAGTCCCACCTTGAGGTTTCCAAGCCTTTACTGGTTCTCTTGTAATTTGACATCTTTCTGAAGCACAGTGTAAAAATAATACAAATTAGGAGCTTGGTCCATTGAAAAAGGAAACCTGTATTTCTTATATCTGAAAAAATTGATTTGATTTTTTGGCAAATGAAAGTTCCATGCAGCAAAATTTGAGCCTTCATCCTGCCTCAAATAACTGAAAGTTTACTGTCATTGTATTTGCATGTTTTATCTTCATATACCATAGTATTTCTAGTCACTACCCTCTTTAAAAAAAAATTATCCATAATTTTCTCTGTCTCTAAAGGAGTGTAGAAGGAAAAACACATTAAAAAGGAATGTGGGTCGTGTCATCCTTACATATGATACTTGATTGTGAGCCAGTCAGTATATACCATATTTGAAGCAGCTCAGAGCGAAAGGTCAGAAAGGATGGATGCAGTTGTTGGAATACAATCCCCGAAAACTGGGACAGTCCTGGTTTTCAGGGACATATGGCAACCCTAAGTTGTTGGAACGTGTGTTGCGTATGCTGATTTCAAGCCATTCTTAGAATTCGCTTTTCCAGTCCTACATAGTTTTCCATCTCCTACTAGGACAGCTGGTGGGAAGTCATGGTGTTACGAGGAAATACTGTTGAGAGTAAATTGATGGTTGCTGTTTTTCTATCTATGCAGTTACATCCTTTCCTGCTGTGTGAATCTGTGAGTTTTGTCTGTGACAGACAAAATGTCCCTTCCAGAAATATTTATATCAAACCTCTTCTTTGGATGTTTATTGTCCATACAGTTAGGCTTCTAGTGGTGGCTGGGAGGTATTGAGCTTGGGGGACAGAACTGGTGGCAAGCCTGCAGGGATCTTGTTTTGCAAGTCAGGATGGTCTTGGGGTGTATCTGGATGACTCAGATCAGTGGACCAATCTACTCGGGATCTGATTAAAGTAGATGTGGAAGGCTATCATTAGGTTGTTACCTAAGCTCTGTATCCCCCAGAAATGTTTTATGCTGTCCTTTGTCTTCCATTCCAGCTTTCTGGCACAACATAGGTGGACACCATGGAAGATTATTATGAAGCCTTGGAGGTGCCTCGCAATGCCACGGCTGATGACATCAAAAAGGCGTAAGTGAGAGACTCTTCAGTTCTGCTTTACACCAAGAGTTTACAACAACCCAATGTCTAATTTTTTTTCAATATAGACCACTCTGTCTTTGAATGGCTGGTTGGACTGGACCTTAACATCTGATTTACCATAAGTCCATTTATTTGCCATATGCTAAATAAATCTGCCTTAGACTTCCAAGAGATGCTTCTTTTAACCTTGTGCTTGGGGTGAGCAAATGGGTATGCTCATCCCTAGCATAGTAGTAGCTATGACCCAGTCTGCCAGCTAAAGTAGACAAAAAAGACAGTCTTCATTCAGGGTGATCATATAGGTCATGGTGCCTGTACCTTTAAACATTGCATTGAAGAGGGAATTTGGGCAGGTGAAACTTGTTAAACCCTTCCATGTTAATTCCCTCTTCTATGCAATGGTAAAAGGTACAGACACTCTGTCCACCATTGTGTATAGTCCCCCTGTCTTCATTGGGCTGGCACACTCAGAAGTTCAATCTTTTGTTTGAGAATGCATGTAGGGTTGCCATAATTTTCTTCCACAAAATTGGGACAGGACCCTCTGTCCCATCTGCCAGTATGTGAACACAATCCCCCCGACAAGCACCTGTCAGGGATGCTCTAGGAGGATTTCCTACTGCAGGCAGGGGGTTGGACTAGATGACCTACTAGGTCCCTTCCAACTCTAGGATTCTATGATTCTAAATTGGGATTGTCCCTGTTTTTCGTAACATATGGCAACCCTAAATGTAGGGAATATGCTGGACTTGTATTTGTCTGCACTGAGTAGCATTCCTGAATAGTTAGCTTTGTATCTTCCCTTTTTTCTTCCTTCCCTTTATTTCCTCTTAAGCTCTTAGTTATCCTGTGGTCAACCTGGGGGTGGTTGGTAGCCACAAACAATTGACCAGCATCACCTCCTCTTTCCACTGTTGTCTTCCCTTTTTTGCTCATGTGCCCTTTTTTGTCATTCCTGTAACATTTATCCAAATCTTGTTGACCTAACTGTTCAGACGACCTCTCCATTTCTGTGCCGAAATCTGATTTGTGGGGATTTGAATCCATCCTCCTGGAAGGTGACCTGGTGGTGGAGGAGTAGCCTGTGTGCAGGATTTGTGTTTTTAAAGAGAAGTGGGGAAGTTGTGCACTGCAGAGATGGACAAGTGGGAATGCAGGGCCAGCAAGAAGAGTGCATAAGAGGTGCCATGAACAAGGACTATGCCTGGAGTTTCCTTTGCAGTATTATAATATGAGAAAAAAACTATAGGATCAAAAAACTAGTTGGCCAACAAATTCTCTCTCTCTCTCTCTCTCTCTCTCTCTCTCTCTCTCTCCACTCCCCCCAGACTCGTACTCATGTTGGCTGGATATGCCCTAAGGCAACAGCAGATCTATACCAGGACAGTGGTTTCATAGCAACCCTGTTATTTAATCTCCTCTGCTGTGAAGCAGATATTCAGATGTACAAATATCCAGACTCACTGCCTGTTCCTGTGGGAAGCCCTGGTAGCTAAACTTTTCAAGGGTCCACTTGTTTTAGAAGCTGATTCTGCTCGGATTATCAATTACCAGGATTCACCCTTTGGCATTTTTTTTTTTTTTGCTTGTTTGATGTTAAAGTACTATGGGAGTGAAATGCCATCTAGCGGAAGACATGTGATAGTAGAGTAACAGATCACTGTTTTTGTTATGTTGAGTGACTCCAGTGACTGCAGGATGTTGCTCCTGTAAAGAATCAAGTTTTACAAGCAAGGGAATGAGAGTTACTGAGTTTCATGCAAAGTTTTTTCTTCGCCCAGGAAAAAAAATGTCCAGTGCCCACTCGAAAGACCAGAGGGTTGGGCATGGAGAAGAACAAAGGGCACTGACCTATAGATGGTCCTGCCTTTTAGCTGATACTAGTGGAAAGACTGCTGGCATAGAAATAGTATGCTAAGTATATTGTGTTCCATTGTGGCAAGGGGATGGATTTAGGCAGAGTGAGATAAGGGATTATTGTGGGTTGGATGTCTCTGTAGAACTGGATTTAGACAGGACAGGGACTTTAAAAAATACACACCTATGGGGCTGATGACTTTCATCTTTTTGGGTCCCATAAAACAGATATAGGAAGAAAGCTTTGAAGTGGCACCCGGATAAAAACCCAGACAACAAGGAATATGCGGAGCAGAAGTTCAAGGAAATAGCAGAGGCCTATGAAGTGCTGTCCGACAGTAAGCATGTGGTCACTTTATTCTCCACTTTGGCCCATTCCTCAGTCTCCTTTTGCCTATTGGTGATTTCTGTAGACTGTAGCAATCTCCAGCCTTCTCATTTCCCAAAGAAGTAAATCTCAGATTTGGACTTTTAAAAATGTTTTAGTTAAGGAGTTCAGTTGTGTTGGGTGGAATGAACTTGAGGTCTCTCACTCAAGCCTGGGAAAACCACTGAAGGCACAATTCTAACAAATTTAGGCCAGCCTATCTCACCTGGCATATTTTTCCATGGTGGTGTGGGGAGGTTTGATGTCTACCTGTGCAGTGTCCACCCCGTCAGGAGTGGGGCAGAAGTGCCATTAGGCACTTTTGTGTCACCCCCTGGTCAGCACAGGACTTATGCTGAAGTTTAGGCAGGCCTAACTGGAGCTTAGGATTGCAGCCTGAGACATGCAGCCTGAGACATCTCTTTGAAGAGATGTTTTCCTCTTAGATTAAACATAAACTGTGACTACTCATTGTCCGTCTTCACCTCGTCAGTAATACAGGCGTATGGATGTTGCTTACCTTTCTGAAGTGTTTGAAGGATTACTGAGGTATTGTGAAACGCTGTCAGTATACGCTATAAAACATATCTAAACATAAATACTATATTAACATTTTTTATATTGAGGAAATTTCCAAGGGAGGCTGTGACAAATCCTATTCAGTGCAACTCTAATTCTGATTAGGTTTGCACATGTAAGGCACTTCTGTGCTACTCCTGAGGGGTTAGGCCAGTGAACAGACATGCGCCTGCC
Organism: Cryptoblepharus egeriae; assembly: GCA_030015325.1. NCBI lineage: Eukaryota > Metazoa > Chordata > Lepidosauria > Squamata > Scincidae > Cryptoblepharus > Cryptoblepharus egeriae. Next base: position 58,736,052 of record JAREYC010000001.1, on the reverse strand, counting down.
TCCCACACCACTGTGGGAACAGGGACATGGGTGAGGTGTGCTGGTCTGAATTGGTTAGGATTGTGCTTGCAGTGAGATAAATGGACCTTTGTAGAATTCTGTAGTCTTGCAAATGTCAGATGGGTCTCCCTGTACTAAAGCTGTAGGCATCAGGACAGTAGTACCTAGAATAAGGGTTTGAAGCTTTTTTTTTAATTATTTCAGAGAACAAACGTGAAATCTATGACCGTTATGGCAAACAAGGGCTCATGGGTGCAGGTAAGCAGCTTGGCCAGGATGTGGATTATATTGTGGCAAGGAAAATCTATCTGAGCAGAACACAACTCGGCTCTTGGTCTGTTACCAGCCAAGCAGAAAAGTGGAGCTTGCAATGAGTGCATATGGGCTTTTGGAGGGTGAAAGAGTGGAGGGACATGTCTGTGGAGAGCTGGGATTTCATTGTGTCCCAAAACATGCTGATGATTGTGGTGCTCTTTGAGTTCTGCTTTTGGTGTTCAGTGGACTTGGACTCCATGGCTCTTGTGTATTTTGACCTGCTTTTGGCCAATCACAGCCTTGTTATTGCTTGATAAAACTCTGCCTGCAAAACTGCAAGTTTCTGCAGTTCATGGTTGGCAGATGATGGGTTTGACAGACACTGGTTATATAATACCCCCAAACAGTGGTGGGCTTCAAATAAATTAACAACAGGTTCTATGTCCTAATAACCTAAATTAACAACAGGTTCTATGTCCCATTAGTAACCGGTTCTCAGAACCAGGCGCTCAATAGCAAAGGGTTCTATAGAACCTGTGAGAACCCCCTGACGCCCACCACTGCGCCCAAAACACTTGCCTTAGGAACAGTTATGCTGTATTCTGTAGAAAAAATGTATAACATCTGGTGTGTCCTTTTCCTCCAGGTGGATCTAGTGGATCTAGAACGAATACAGAAATGCCAGAATACACCTTCACTTTCCGTAGCGCCCATGATGTCTTCAGGGAGTTCTTTGGAGGCCGGGATCCTTTTGGAGACTTTTTTGGTATGTGTTTCCTTAATCTTAATCCAACTTATATTTTGGCCTGGGGAGGGAGAGTGGACTTCTTTTGGTTCTTGGTCAAAAGGACAGTCCTTGGTTATCCAAAAAGTAACAAATCTGTGAGAGGTGCAAGGAAAGGAGCTAAGAATGTTACAGTAATATCTTATGAAAGCTGGGAGCAGAAACAAAAAAGGAGGGAATCTCAAAGATATACTGTGGGTGCATTTTATAAAAATCAAATTATGTTGTTATCCATCTAGGCACTTGTCAATCCAAGACCTACTTAGCTTTTGATAGCATCATATGCCTTAAGGCTGTTTTCTGGGCATGCTAGATCTGTCACATGTTAAAGGCAGTAGCATAATTCCAGGAAGGCTTGGTGATTTTTGCGTGTTGGAGGGAGGGCAGAGGCTAAAAACCTCAGTGGAGGGAAGAGGGAGTTCAGCAACAATGGAGTATCTGGGGGTGCAGGGGGTAGCAGTTGTACTAGGTAGTAATCTTTAGGTGGACAACAAGATGAGCTTGACACTAGTGGCTAAAGTTGTGAAAAATGGGGTATGTATGAATAAAAATAGCATCATGATATATATATATATATATATCATTGGAAAGGTAATTTAGTGCAGAATGCAATGGAACAAACTACATTGGAATACCTCTATTCCATCAAAGGCTACAGCCAATTAACCAGAAAATGAAAACACCAATTGCCTATGGAACAAAATTGGATTTTCTTCACTCGAAACTGACCCATGAAGCTGATAGCTCTGAGAGCCAATGACTTGTAATTATGATATAACAGGAATTAATAAGTGTTAATAAGAATCAACTCCCATTTCCATATATCATAATACTGTTACCCTTGCTAACTGGGTAAAGAGGCACTTCTAAATGGTGCTCCTTTTATATTTAGCAGGAATAACCACCCTAATGCTCCAGTACAGTGTCTCTAACCAATAAAGGGCACAATTTATTTATTAAATTAAATATTGTTCTTGGGGGGGATGGCTGCAAAAATCTTTGTCCCAAGATAGCAGGCAGATGCCTTAGCTATGGCACTAGCTGGGGGTGGCAGCAGAGCAAATGGTTGGTGAGGTGCTAGGGAGAAAGAGACAATTTTCTCCCAATTTTCTTTTTTTTTCCTTTCTTTTTTTTAAAAAAAGCTTGGAGATGATGTTACTTCTAGTTGTTACATCACTTCCAGGGCAACATTTTGAGCTTTGCATCGAGCTTAATTACGATACAAACTATGCCACTTAACTACACCAATTAACCACACCACTGTTCAGCAATGGACAATCCCTCCTTTTGAATTGGTACCGATTACTGTTGATAATGAGATCTTGGAATACCAAGTCCTTTCTAGGATCTAGACATCATGAGTAAAAATGTTGTCCTAGCTTTAGAACAGAGCATTTGCTTCCAGAATCCCTCTGTATTGGGGAAGAAAAGCCACCTTCTGAATGTGGGTGTTGAAACTGTTGCTTGTAGTTTCATTACTGCTAGTTGAGATTCATTGCACCTCAAGGTATGGAGGCTTACCTTCTCTCAAGGCATGGAGAAGATACAATACAGACTAGTGGGAATCATTTGCAACCTTTATAGCCTACAGAAAACCATGAACCAGTCCCAAACTTCACTGTAAAAGCCAGGACAGTTTCTGTGAAGCAGGGCTTGGGGTGTTATGCAGATAATGGTGAGGATCTGCCCACCAGGATTATCATACTTGGAGCCAGGAGCAGATCAATCATGGGTTGAAGAGGGCAAATGCTCTGGATGCTGAGCCTGTGGGATGTTCTAATCTGGCTTTTGATGTGGTAGGAAACAGTACTTCTGGTTTTCCAGACATACTGTATACAACCTCAAGGAAGCCTCAGAATGCTTCCCTAGCAGTCTGTAATATGAGGCTTTTTGCCAGTAAGCATTGGTGGGGATATCATGGACCTTTGCCTGGAGCACCTTGTGGGCAAGTCTGCTACTGCCTGGAGCATTATGGTGGTTTTTAAAGAATCTTTCCTCTTGATTTATTTTCAGACGATTCGGCATTTGCTTCCCCATTCTCAGAAATGCGTGGACCTGGATCCCGACATGTTGGGCCTGGACCATTCTTCTCTCCCTTCCAGTCAACTCCAGGTGAGGAAGGAACCACTGCTAACCCAAAGCTGGAAATACTGCCTCTACACCTAGCTGAGTGTTTCCTTCAGTCAGTCTTTAGTTACAGGTTCCACTGATGCTGTCTCCTGCCCCAAGAGTATTATTTCATCTCCCCTTTGACAACACTCCTTCTACCACATGAACTCGTGACTGCTCTACTGTGACTTCCCAATTCATCTTGTATGCTTATTTTCAAATGTCAAAAAAAATTATTTTCTTGGTATCTCCTTTCTTTTGATTGGTTTCTCTATGTTGTCCTAACCCTAGTATCAGTATGTAATTTCATTCTGGCTCCCTTTGCTGCAGAGTTTTTCTCCGCTTCACTTGGTCCTAATATCCAGGGAGGAATGGGGTTCCGCTCCATCTCCACCTCCACCAGATTCGTCAATGGCAAGGTCATCACTACCAAGAGGTAAATTTAGTTTGGTCATCTTTGTCTGCTCCTCTCTTTGTTTACCTACACATAGAAGTACTTTCTGTCATCTTCTGCTTCCTGGAGAATGGCCAAGTCCATTCTTCCCTTTATCTTCCTGAATCCCAGATTCCTGTTTATAGGGATTCCTGTTTATAGGGATTCCTGTTTATAGACCCTTGCAAGATATAGCTAATCTCTAGTCTATCGGGGAAAAAGAAATTTTGACCAGTGAATTTTGATCAATGAATGACTAATGTCAATGCTTCCTTCTCCCATATAAGAAGAGTCTTCCTGGATCAGAAAAAGTTTCAGAGGCCAACTTCCTGTTTCCCATTATGCTAATCAAATATCTATGGGAAACCTACAATCAGGAAACCTACAAGAAGGCAATATCTGTCCCATACCCTTGTTTCCCCCAGCATTTGGTATGCATAGATACACTTCCTCTTAAGGTGGAGGTTTCACATAGCCAGCGATAGACCTTTCTGCTCAAGTTTAAAAGAAGATATCACCAGACAAGCCCATGTGGTGTCATGGAAAGCTTAAAAGCCCAGGGTAGGTAAGAAGGATCCCAGTTCTGCTTTTTGGGGAGTATGCTACATGTGGATTTATGTGCCTTTACCAAGTAACTTCATGTCCCTTCATTTCTCCAGGATTGTTGAAAATGGGCAGGAGAGAGTGGAAGTGGAAGAAAATGGGGAACTGAAGTCAGTCCATGTTAATGGTGAGTTGCTACAAGGGAAGGGTATCTTGAGCAATGTCTTCTCCATATTCAGCAGCTCTTTTCCAGCCCTGTAGTTGCCTGGGGTTTCCTCCATTAGTTCAGTCTGTGTCTTGGGGAATAAAGTGATAGACCCTTGTCCATATGTTCTAAGATGATATTGAAATTACAACTAGGATGCACTTTTGAGAGTACTGTTTGAGAGGGTACTTTTAATGGATTACTTGAATAGTAAGGTGCCTGCAGATTGGCCTCCCTGTGATGTTTTACTCTGTGAAACCTCTTTCAAGCTAGAGGCAGAACATGCTATAAAGGAAGACAAGGATGATGCAAAGTTGGGAACTGGAGAATGATGGAGAAAGCTTTCAGAGGAGCTTCAGTCCACAGCTATAAGTCCAGAGTGTGTCCAGAGTATGCTGGTGCAATGAATGCAGAATAGTGATTGGGAGAAGAGTCATGGAGTGAAACTAGGAGAGAGAAATTGGACTTCACAATATTTGGACTATTATCATATTCTTTTGAAGCTGGACTTCCCTAACTCTTTTCCTTGCAGGTGTTCCAGATGACTTGGCGTTAGGCTTAGAGCTGAGCCGGCGGGACCAGCAAGCCGTACAGAGCCGCAAGCCATCGTCTTCTTCTCCTGCAACACCACCTCAGCGCAACATTTCCAAGCGCCCTTCCTCCAGTTCATCTCCTGTGATCTTGTACACGGACAGCGATGAAGAAGATGAGGACCTGCAGCTGGCCATGGCCTACAGCTTGTCTGAGATGGAGGCTAAGGGCCAGCACAGAGCAGGTGCGAATAGCCCCAAGCTAAACGGTCCCAATGATAAAACATCCCCAACGAAAAAACAGCCCCAAGCAAAAAAATCCGTAGTAAAAGGGAATCCCATCGTGGACAGTCAGGCAGGTGGGTCATCCAAGACCCCAGCGGCCACGGGAGGGAGTGTACAGGGAAAGACCAAAGGCAAAGAATCTTCTCCCAAGAAGAAGAAGGACGCACGCTGCGGCCTCCTGTGAGCCAGCTGAGTGGGCCTTTAGGGGCCAGGGTCCTGAGCACACCAGCCATTGGAAAAACTGGTTGTTCCTTGAGAACTGCTATGATCTGTCACAAACAGAATTTCCCAAAGGCCCATGCAGTCCGGGAGGTGGTGCTGATGAGTAAAGGGCTATAACCGAGTGTGTGTGTGTAACTGTGTGTAATTGGCATGGAGAGGCGTCCCGATGCCTTGCGCACTTTCCACTTAGCTGTTTGGTTGCATGGCTTGGTTGCATAACCTTTCCATTACCCTGTGCTGGATAAGATTCAGCGGGAGAAGGGGAGGGGAGAAAGATGGCAGAATCACAGTGCTATCGGCTGCCACGGCTTGCTAATTAAATTGGACCCTAGGCATTACGGGTTAAGATGGTACTGCTTTTGCCCCAGGTTATTGTACCATCTTGGCAATCTGGGAGGGTTGATTTTAACATGGATTATCTCTAAATAACGTGAGTTTTGGAACTGGTGGCTGATCTAAGCCTTAACCCTCTTTAATCACCCAGAGGCCTTTAGAAACCTGTTCTCTCCTCCTCGTGGTTCCATGACTGTGGCTTCTGCATCCTCCCACTTTGTATCAAGGCTTAGCAAGAGCCTAAAATTGGCCACCTTCTTTCAGTTCAGCCTCCTGTATCCTGGTATGGACAGTAGCTAAAATCACATCCAGGTGTTAAGGGGGCAAGATGCAAAAGAACACCTGGATCTAACAGCAGAGTCTATTGTTCCTTATTGGCATCTTTAGCAGTTTCTTGCTTGTGGAGACCACTGTAGACAAGAAGAGCCATAAAGTTGCTACCTTCTTAACCTAACAAGTATCCATCTTTCTTACCCAGGAAACAAAGTGGATAACAAGAAATTGTTCATACTGACTAGACTGGCTTTCCAGTCTAGTTCAATATGCTCTTCCTGCTAAATGCCAAGAGCAAGCAATTCCCTTATTGTCAAGTAATGCTGTTCCGCTCAAATGTTGATTTCCAGTCAAATGACAGGAACTGAGTTGGGATGATTTGTCTTTATTTTTTATGGCTTACTAAGTGCATGGCATATTCCCCCAGCAGCCATTGGCCTGCCCTAAATTCTTCCTGTTGGTATCTTGTTGCTTGTTATTACTGGAGTATCCCATAAAGTGATAACCTCCCAGCCCTCCTCCCACTGCCTAAGGGGGTCTGAATCCCTTACCTTCCTATTCCTTTTGTTGACCCTGGTAGCAGATGCTGAAAAAGACTTGATGTAGGAATGTAACTTGTTCGTGCCCTTTCTTTCTTTCTGCACTGCTGCTACCACCGCTTGTCTGTTCACCTGCCCATTCCTCCCTTCTGTGCTTCCCATGCCACAGACCCTGATGGACAGGCATACTCTGTCTGATGCCCATCCATGCTGCCTCCCTGCAGGTAACTTCAAACATTCATTTTAACCTGGTCATTTTAATTCTTCAGCCAGGGCTGTGTAAATTCTATAAGTTTTGGGCTGGGGATGCAAGTGTGCTGTTGCTTGTTCTGCCCCTAATTTCCAAAATATTAAGATTTAAAAAAAAAAAACGATTGATAGAGCTGGGAGTAAATCCATGCACTTAAACTGCATTATTCAAACTTTGTTATTATAATACATTACATTGTTCTAGCTACAGGCTTTAAATTTTCATCTGGGCAAGAGAGGATGTAGAATATACACATCCCTGGCTGGAGATTGTGGGACTCACAATCTGGTTGTGGGACTCACCTTGCTTGTTAGCCTGACTTTTGCATGCGAAAGCACTGTCATGCTTCCTTCTTTCTACCTCTCCCATACTTAACCCCGTCTCATGAAAAAAGCCTTGATTGGGTGGCTCTTTTTGGGGTGGGTGATGAAGCAGCAGTTCTGAGGGTCCTGTTAGCCAGGATAATCCTTGTGTTGGAAAAGGGGTGAGGATAATGGTTTGAGAACGTTGGGATTGATACTGGCAACATGACACTGCTTCCAGCGGAGCTGAACTTGGCAGCTCTGTCGCTTCTCACACAGAATCCAATCCTATGCATGTCTACTCAGAAGTAAGTCCCATTATAGTCAATAGGGCTTGCTCCCAGGTAAGTGTGGATAGGATTGCAGCCTTTGTTGCTCCATCTCACCAACAAAGCTTCATGAACGCTTGTGATGCAGCTCAGCTGGTGGAATGAAATGGCCTGGCCTTGAGCAGTGCCCAGGTGGATGGATATTTGGAAAGCTTATTCAATCCCATCAGAGCTCCCTGAGGGAAAACAGGGTGGATTTGCCTGGATTTTTTGCACATCTTGGTGTCCCACTTCTCAGCAAACAGACAACTCCAACCAATGTCCTGATCTTGCTCATATCTCTGAGTGGTTCGGCCTTTGGGCTAAGATGCCACTGGAGAAAAGTGAACTGCAGAAGTTGGAGGCCCTTTAACAGATGCCTCTCAGGCTTAGGAAGAGCTTGCAACAGAATCATCCAGAATGAATGTTTAATGTTGTTGCAAAGGAGGGAGGGAGAGTCTGTTCACCAGAACAGCTTGCCAGCACTGGTCCTGCCTGTAATCCATTCCTTTTTTTTTTTGCATGCTCTGATGCACTCATATCCTTCCCACAACTGGTTTTTAAGAGTGGCATGTACATGTCCTTATGAATAAACCTGGCTAGTTGGCAGCTATACCTTTGCTACTAAAGGCCCCCAGTCACCCCTTAGTGTTGCAAGCAAAAATCAACCCCTCTGGGGCATGTATCACAACCCAGGCACTGCTTGCTCTCATACACTTTTCATTGCTGTCTGATTCACTTGGTATCTGTATTTTTTCTCTCTCCCCACCCCCTCCTGTCCTATTTTCCTTGCTTATTTCCCCAGGTGTGTTCTGAGCCTGGAAGAGCCGCGGGGATTGCCTCTCTAGCATTCGTGCTCACAGAAGGCTACTTCAGCCTGGACTTCGCTTTCTATTCCCTCCCTGAGCCCTGCCTTGGGGATTGGCAGGCTCTGAGTGTGTGACTTCCTCCCCATTTAGTTCTCTGCTGTGTGTCAAGTAGCACCCAGTAGCCCATGAGGGTCAGGCAGGGCCCAGCCTGCAAGTAGCTATGCTGCTGCCCCTGGATTAACATCCACTGGGGACTCCTTCACCCCCAGGTGCCATGGCCTCCCCTGCCTGAAGACCACCTTCAATGGTACCCTCCTACCTGACAAGAGAGGATCCTGGGGTGTAGATAAGGCACAAGATGGACTTTCTTGAATTTGGGCAGTTGCTCAGTAGTAAGTGGAAAGATACAGTGGTGCCATATGTGCAATGGAGGATATGGAAGAAGAAAAGCACCTCCTAAGCATGTTGTTGGGCTGAAGGCTCCTCCTGAGCTTTGGGAGAGATGTTTTGGCTCCAGCCAAGATGTTTATATAGTGGTAGGAATAGGAAGGAGAACCAAGGGAAAGATGGTTTTCAGGCATGTTGGAAAGGATATAGAGCCTACTGTTCTACTGCAAAGGTTCTTTATATAGTGTCCATGTCCCAGTAGCCCAGGATCCATAGCTCTCATCATATTCTCAAATATTGAGCCTGACTCCCTTCTAAAATTAAGAACCACTGCTGTAGAAACAAGGGCTATAAACCATATTCCCGCTCATGAGCAAAAGGGGCTTTTCCAAACCAGGCATTCACATCTTATGGCTAGTTTCTTGACAGTAAAATAGGATTACAGCCTGAGTCCTGCTGAATGCAATGGGCTTATTCCTGAGCAAAATAAATAATGCCATTTTAAAATCCCCTCTACTTATGGCACAGAGAACCGGGCAGCAGCAGTCTCTCCCCCACTTCAAAAGAAGTGCCCTCTCTGGAGGTGGCAGGGCTACAACTAGCACAAACCTGGTCAGTGTGTCTGTGTGGGGTGGGGACCAAACAATAAAAATGGGACTGGTTTCTTTTGTTACTCAAAGTGCTGGCCTGCTGTAGAATGGAAGACATTGTCAATAAACCTATTTGCAAGTAATATTGCCTCAGAAATTTCTTTAGATGAGACTGACTCATTTTGTAAAAGTCAGTGGGCATTTGGTATGTGTAAGCTTGCCCCCTATACTTTCTACTATCTGCATAGGATGAGCCCATGCCAGAGGGCCTCCATGATGTGACCAGATGCCGCTTTTGATAATGGCTGGGAAGTGTTCTGTAGCAGAGGTAGGCCTGGTCATGTCAGAGATGTGAGGAGGCTTGTGAAATGTGCACTGGCTCTGGAGCAGTCCTAAATTTGCATCGCTTCTACTCAGATTCCAGTATCCACAGAGGTTCCTGGAATATATCCCCTGCCCGTTCCAAAGGCCCACTGTACTAATAGGAGCAATGTTTTGAAAATGTACCATCACAAAAACTATGCCCTTCTGCTTCTTTTGAACTTAAGTTGACTGTGAAGTTGACAGTCTCATCCACACATATGTTCAGGGTCTCAAGCAGCAGGACCAGCTGGCTGCTGGGTTTTTTCCATTCAGTACCAAATACCATTAGTACTATAGGAGGTAGGGTGTAGCTGGTGGTGTGAGGAGAGGATATTTTTGAAACATTTTTTTCTACAAAGAGCTTTTACACAGGCCGATTAGGAGGCATGGCTACATAAAAAGAAAATACAGTGTGTTTTAAGTAACATCTCCATTTTGAAAATAGTGTGTTTTAAGTAACGGACTACTTTTGAGGTGACTGACTCACAGTTTCTGAATTGCTGAACCTAAGAAATCGCTTAAGTAGAAAATAGGTGAATATCATGTTTCATGCATTTCGGTAATGAAGAACCTAGGAGAAGCAGCTGCTTCCTTATAATCAGCATTCTGCAAGGAGGCAAGAGGGAAAAGCACTAGGTGTTCACAGCACGGGTGGGGAGGTATGCTAATTTAAATCACATCCTTCATGGAAGGAGCTCCAGGCAGTAAACAGGAGGTGGTAGACACTTTATCTCAAATTAGTCTTGATAACTAGTCCAACAATACTGAGGTATTTTCAGAGCTGAGCAAAGATTTGCACCTAGATTTTTCTGCCCCCAAAGCCCAACATTCAAGCCACCTCCCTACACTAGTTACATCACTAGTGAGCTACAGGCACCCCATCCCGAGCTGATCATCCCCATCACAATTACACATGACATGGGTAGGCTAGGCTGCAGCTGCACAAACGCGACACAAACTTTATTCACATCAAATACAAAATTAGATTCTCTAGAAACGTCTTGTGTAACATGGGGCGGGGAGAAGAGAACACAATGGGTAGCAGCTCTGATCTACTGTCATTACAGGACATCCTTTCTTTTTATAAGAGAAGGTTTGCTAGGTTTGGTGTCAGATCTGCAAATTGACCAGGGCAGTGATGTGGATAGAAGCATGGTTCAGCAAGAGTGATTTTCTTATCTTGGTGTTTTCAGCATTAGCCCAAGCCAGCTTTACATTATTAGGGCCAATCAGGAGAAAAAGACAACAGATTAACAGGTTGCAAAATTTACATCCCCACCTGTGTGGAAGTAGGCCAGTCCACGTATGGAGTAGGCACATGTATGACTAGATTTCCAAGGGACATCAAAGTGTCTTGCTCTGCATTGAACTGTTAACACCTGTATTGCTCTATGGGGCATCCATACGAGTTCATCTTTGTTTTCCAGGGAACTGAACTGAATTGGGAATGCAGAGGAAGGAGAACCCACTGAGGGGTAGCTTCAGAAAAACATGGGTGAGGCAAGACTGACTGGATAGGACAGTGGGGAGTTTTAAGAAAGGAAATGACCCAAATGGATAGGAGGACAAGGGACCAGTATTACAGTATCTTCCTCTCCCCCTTGTGGCTTAGATGAGGCCATGGTCAACAATATGGAGATGGGTTTTGATAAAGGAGGAAAACCCCAGGCATGGACACAGCTTTAGTGAAAGGGGAAGTGGGTAAGGAAGGTCACAAAGCAAGGGTGCGCTGAGTAGGGCATCATTGTGGTAGTGCCTTCAGGATGGCATTCACCTCTTCAGCCACAGCTGTCAGTGCAAACTCAAACTGGTCCTGGGGACACAGAGGCAGGTGCTTAGAAAAGCATAGGAGTACAAACAAGGAAGGTGGATAACTGTATCAACTATGTCAAATTCTTAGCCCCCTCCCCTTCTTTAATAGAAAAAAAGTGAGAAGTATCTCCCTCTATAGCAATGTGGTTGAGGAATAGAAAACCCAGGTCCTCACATCTTAGCTGTTTTGGTTTCAGCCTTACCTCTCTTAGATTTTGGATCAGGGGCTCTACCCAGGCTCTACCCCCCTATGGTATGCTGTTAAGGAAATGAGTTCTATGAAGTAGCCAGGAGACACAAGGACAATGGACTGTCTCTTGCCTCAGCCTTAGTGTATATCTCTTTAGCTCAGTGTATTTTTATTTCAAGTTTAAAGCTGCTGTTGAGTACCTTCTTGCAGAAATGGAAACCCACAGCAGATGCTTTGTTTTGGACTGCAGTAAGAAAGGAACCACCAAGTTAGTACCTTTGTCTGCACCATTCCAGGTCGCTGATCCCGCACATGTTCTAGGGTAGCTGCAATATCTATCTCCTTCACACCTAGCATGGAGATGGAGAGGCAGCATTAAAAGAAAATGGAGACACCCCTCCCTAAAACCCTTGTATAGGACAAGAGGGTAGCCAAGTAAGTGGAGGGAGGAAAGAAGGTTTTGGAGACTTCCAGAAATTTCAGTGGCAGGGCAGTTTGGGTACCAGTGAACTTAGCCCTCTAAACATGGGCAAGCTGTGTGATTGGGATGGCCCCTCATCTCACCCCCTCACCTTTGGCCATTCGGTTCAAAACCATATCAATGAGGATGTACGTTCCGGTCCTCCCGACACCATCACTGCAAGACATAAGGAGATGTTCACAATGGAGCAGCAGAACAAGGGCTACAATAATATGCCTTCCCAGCCTCGCCAAGGATCTGCTGATCCCCTCAGACAGAATGAAAGAGTGTTGTCTGGTCTATGAGCAGGGCAGGCGTAGGATGCTTCAGCCCACCCCACAGAAGACGTCACCTTCCTATGCGCTGACGGAGAGAATCAGCTTCGGTACCTTAGCAGATGTTTCCATGGCAACATCACAACCCTCTCTGACAGCTATTAGTTTTCTTCTCCATTATTTCCCCCATTTCTGGGGCATTACCTGCAGTGCACGACGATTGGGCATGAGCGGCCCCGGTAGCACTTGTTCACCTTCCTGCTGGGACAAGGAGAAGTTGGGGTCAGAGAACAGCCACAGCTAAAAGCTCACTAAATTTCTGAGAGCCATAATTTTGCAGTTGTGCAAAATTAGTTCACTGTTGCCTCCCTCCCTTTCCACACAAGCAAGGGGGATTAGAAATGGCCATCATCAAGCCCACAAAAACATACAGCACAAGCTCAGTGCTGGATAGGACCAAAATATTCCATAGCCAGCTGCATATTGCACATGGAAGGGGTGCAACTTTGAAACCACCTGGAAGATTTTCTCTGCCACATACCAGATGGCATATATGAGACATTTTCCAACATGGCCCTGGAATGAGATTGTGGGTGTTCTCCAAGAAACTACAGAACCTAAAATGAAGTGTCCCTCCTTTCAACTGTTCCCTGAATGACCCTCACAATAATCTCCAAATAGATTGTTGAAATTCCGCTTACCACACTGGATTCTCTATACTGTGTTATGCAAATAAAAATAAAATACAAGTCAACAAAAAGCCCGCAAATGTCAAGCCACTACACTGATGCATAGTAGAGTACACTGTTCCTCTAGACAAAAATCAGTCAAATAACTCAAATATTGCTGTTATGTTCACGTAATATATTCCAACAACAGGTATCCAGTTTAACATCAAAAGCAAAAGCACTTCTTGCAGTATTTTAAGGATGTTTAAAAAGAGAGACAGTTGAAAAGATTGTATAAAAGTGAAAATGAAAAAGAGAAAGAAGTTGCAAGGAAAAGCTGTTTTGTATAGGAAAAAACACACACATAAAACTGTCCCATTGCAACAGGCATGGCTACCTATTGGGATCCATAAACTGCTTACTCAAGAAGTAAGCTCAGAGACCAATGAAGCTTGCTTTGAGAGCACTGCAACTTTTGGTTGTAGGACCCCTTTTGTCATTCTTGCTAACAAAATTATTTACCCAGTGGTATAGCTAGAGGAGGTGTGGAGTGGTCACTGTTGGAGAGGGGCACAGAGAGGGCCCCCCCTGCTCACTCATTCCAGGTGAGGGAAGTAAAACAGAGTTGTTTTATCCATGTCAAAAATGCACACTCTTAATGAAATGTAGGCCTCCAAATCTGCATGAAAATAAAAGCAAAGGCTTAAAGCAGCTTACTTCTATCTGTCCACAGTGCGTCATGCATGGAACAGAAGATGCGTCACACAGTGAAGAGCGGGTGAATAACCGGATACTATTGTCTTCACTCAACATTTATTCTAGAGTTTTTGAACTAAAAAACTCAGAATTGGATCCAGGACTAGAGACTTTGCTATGAGGTTGTAATGTCTCTGTTTTAGTCTATCAAGATGAATTTCTTAATTCATTTCCTCACTTATAAGACAAAGTGTGCAAATCATTGTAAAGAGTATATGTGCTGTGACTATCAAGGAAGGTGGTTGTTCACATTTGATGGTTGGAGCTTATAGGAGGGTGAGTGAGAAAAGGTTATTTTTGTTCTATATTTAATTAAAGATTTTGATATTTTAAGACTTCAGGGCAGTGGTCCTCAACCTTCTTGGCCCCAGGGACCAGTTCTGTGGGAAAATTTTTTTCCAAGGACCAGCGGGTGGGGGGGGGGGGCGGGGAGTTCACCCTTTGGCAACCTGGAGGGAGGGGTTCCCTATCCAGAGCACAGCTGCCTCAAGCTGTAAAATCCCATTATAATAAATTAATAAATGGAGCTATTGCTAGGTTACTGCAGATAGCATTGCAGGTGACAGCCCACTGTCTCAATGCATGTCTACTCAGAGAGCAGGGATTTTCAATCTTTTTTGATGCAGGATGCATTGAAAATGCACAAAGCCATCCTATTCTCTCTTACTGGAGAGTAAGTCTCATTGACTGTAATGGGACTAAGCATCTAATGCATAGACTGCCTGCCTCAGTGCATGCATACAGAGGATGCCTGAGTGCATGCGCTAGCTCTAACTTTTAAAAATGGCTGCCTGGCAGCCTGGATGGCCCCTACAGACCCACGGCTCACCAGAGCAACCCAGTAAGTTCCACAAGCACCCCATATGCAGCCAGAAGGCTGGACATTTGCATATTGGACCAGACAGTCCGGCAGATTCCGGCTTTCTGGGGGCCCTGTGTGAGGTAGACTAGGGCAAGAGTGACAGATAGGAAGCATCTATGCTGAGAGGCTCTGAATCTGGATACTGCAACTCCCTAACCAGCACATCTGTAGCATTATCCCTCCAGCTGAACAACAATCCTGTGAGGTGGTGAGGCTGAGAATGTGTGACAGGAAGCTCTTCGCAACTAGGAACCTGAATCTGGATCCTCCAGGTCCCCATCCATTCCCTAACTACTGCACAATCCAGCCATATCTCTCCAATCTGAACAACCCTGTGAGGTAGGCAAGGTTGAGAATGACAAGAATTATCTTGGCAGAGGACAGGGTACCCATAAGTCACAACCTAAAAAGAGGACAACACCCCCACCCCCAATATAAGACACCCAAGAAAAATATAATACACGACAAAATAAAAGCTAAAAACACACATGCATACTGCTTTTCATGTGGTTACTTTAAGCACTGTGACTTATTAGCAAATTTAAAATTGTTGCATTTAGGCTGTAATCCTATGCATGTCTATTCTTAAGTAAGACCCACTAAGTTCAATGGGGCTTAGGCTGCAATCCTAACCATGTCTACTCAAAAGTAAGCCCCATTGTGTTCAATGGATCTTACTCCCAGGAAAGTGTCTTTAGGATTGCAGCCTATGTCCCAGGAAAGTTTTCTCAGGATCTCAGCCATAATTTCTTACATATAATTTATCAGTTACAAGATGGCTACATGGTGCCTGCTCACAAGAAACGGGGGAAATGAAGATTTCTTTTCCAGGGCACAGGGCTAAAAATGAGGACATGTCCTTGAAAAAGATGATAGATGGTCACCAAAGGCTTGGATAATTGGGGTTTCTGTCAGTCTCTCAGTCTGGCCTATGTCCTAAAGTAAAATTAAGCCCCTTGCTCTGGAGCAGTTAAGATGACTTTCCATAAGGTAACACTAGAAGGTGACATAACTGCGTGGACCCATAACTGCTATGGATTTTGTCCTCTGTCTCTCTCCAACCCATGCCTCTTAAGTTCTATGCCCCCCATCTTGGCTAGGATCTTTGGGGTTTCTATCAGTCTCTCAGACTGTCTGTCTCCTACTCCTCCTCTTCAGCTCCCCCCAATCTTGGCTGGGATCATTGGGGTTTCTCTCTCTCCCCCCCTCCTCTATTCAACCCCCTTTGTTTGGATCAGGGTTCTCATCATTCTCTCTCCTCTCTTCACCCAGTGTCTAGAATGGGGCTCTGTCTGTCTTTCTCCTTCCCCCTCTTTCTCCTTCCCCCTCTCCTCTTCACATTTTTCTAGCTGGGATAAAGAGATGCATTACATTCCCCACCTCTCTTGCAAGCTATTTCCTTGCTGGCTGGCTGGCCACATGATCCTCCTGCATCCAGGGTCTGGTGGGGAAACACTACACAAGTGTGGAAGTTTCCTCCACAGAGCCCTTCTGCTGCGAGGAGGGGAAAGGCACTTAGTGGGACTGTACAGAGACCTCCTCCAGCCAAGTCCTCTTGTGGACTGCTAAGGCAGATGCCGAGGACAGCCTTTGGTCCCCTGCTGGGAGGAGGGGCAGAGGCACCTCTTGCGGACCAGTGTAGCAGTTGCCAAGGACCTCCAGTGGTCCCTGACCCACAGGTTGAGAAACCCTGCTTCAGGGTATATAAGCTGCACTGAAAGTCCATAGTAAGGCTAATTTGAAAAACTCTCACTGGAGCCATGTCTTATGTGGTTTGCAAACTTCCACCCATAATATGCAGCTGGTAGTCAGAAGTGAAATATTTTTGCACTAAGCCCCTCTGCTAACAGCAACAGAGCACTACATGCACTGCCTGTAATTGGCAGGCGGAGATCATGAAACCTGCTCCATGGTACAGTGATGCCATTTATTATTTATAAGGGCACAAGCTCCTTCAGGACAGAGAGTCATGGAGTCTTTGCCCACATAGAACAAACTCCATAACATCAGGGCACCTTCTCCCTGCACCAAAACTTAACATCTCCACCCACCACTGCATGCATGGCATCTTTCCCCTCAAAAAGAAATCTCTTTTGAAGAGACAGGAGCTCATTTTAGAGCATGTGTCTCTTGCCCTGGTGATCAATGGGGTAGCAGGTGGGGCACAACAGCAGCCTGGCTCTGTCCTGTTCCATGCAGCCAGCACAGCAGCCAATGATCACTTTTGTGACTATGCAACTGGGCCAGGATTACTAGCTGCAAATCACAAAAATGACACTGACGGCTGTGAAAGAAAGAGAGAGAAAGGAAGGAAGAGGAGGAGGATTGGCGATAGCGAAGGAGAAAGAGCATGGTATAATGCAGGCAGAAAGGAAAGAGTTAAGCAAACTCTTCACAAACAAGAGCCTCACAGAGAATGTAGCACTGAGGACATGGATGGGAGAGAATGATGATCCTCTCAGATTTCAGTTTGCAAGGTTCACTTGTGCATTGGGCTCCCAACTGCCATGGTCCTTCTCAATTGATGGGGTCAGCTCAGAAGACCAGAGGAACCATTGCATCCCCAACCCATAAAACCTCAAGGTCCATCCCTCCCTCCCACTTTCCAAGTCTGGAGCCACAGAGAGTTTCTAACTCTTGACATGCACCCTGTTCAACATGAAGGCTGTGTTGCATGCCAGAGATGCCTCTTGCAGCAGCTGCTTGGCAAAGATCAAAACAGCCCCAAATCCAGGCCCAGCACTCAGCCTTCACCACCACAGATGTCATGCCAACCAGAGTCCCCTTGTCCAGGGAGGAAGATGGTTGAATGCCAAAGAGAGGAAGCTTGTTGGAGCACATGGGAGGAACACAATAGAGGGATAACACAGGTTAGAATAATGTAAGCAGGTTGCATAAGAGGCCAAAGACAAGTGCATCACTCCACAGATGAACTCTAGATAAGAAATAGGCTCTGATTTTATCAACCTCTCTTTGTCCATTTACAGGATTTATCCCTTTTCTTCTGACCCAATATAAATGTAACACACCCACTGGGCATAATTCAACAACAGAATAAAACACAAAAACCCACCCACGCACCCACCTCAAGCATGGGACTGGCACAAATGATGCTCAGTGGTTGCTATTGGAGTAATTTGCATAAATGTGTCTATTTAAATAAAACATCCCACCCACTTGTTTTCATGTTTGTAGAGACTGGATCAGATGCCTTGCCTTGACTGATATTCCAGAGGAAATAAACCATATGAAATTTGAGGGGAAATCTTTCCTTCTGTCAAATTCACATAGAGAAAGTAGAGCTCACACAGCTCCATACCGTTTCCCCTAAACCTACCCCATAGGCATGAACATTTCCTTGTGTTAGTGGTGTTTTAAGTCTGTCCATTCATGCCTACGTGTCACCCATGTTTCCCTAAAAGCACTGCAATCATAGCATTCTCCAGAAAAGAGGATTATCTAGACACGCAGAGGATGTATCTGCTGTGCTGATCATGCAATTTTCTTCTCTTATGCATGTAACTTTCCCCTATACATCTGGCACCTGGGACATTAAAATTATAATAAATCAAAAATTATACTTCCCCCCACCAATATGTTCCGAGTTTACTTTTCTCCAAGGCTAACTCAGGTATTTTCAATCTTTTTCATCTCACGGCACACTTAATAAGGCACTGAAATTGTCAACTGACACCATCAGTTGTTTTTACCATTGACAAGGCACACCGGACTGTTCAAATCTCCCAATTTTTCTGTTAATGAACTTCAATCCCCAAATTCCCATGGCACACCTGAGGACTATCCGTGGCACTCCAGTGTGCCATGGCTAATTTTGCTCTATTCCTGAATTGCTCTAACCCTTGGCAAGCTTGCCTTATGGCCAGAGCAAAAAAAATTTCCAAGGACATATGTCAATCATTAAAGGGACTTCCAGCAAAACCACTGTCCCATTACATGGAACATTCCTTACAGCACAGGTAGGAATTCCCTACCTGCTAACAGTTAAAACAATACAATATGTTTCAATGCAGTGCTTTCTGTTTCAATCTCCAAGGCTTCCTTCAGTTACTTTAATAGATTTGGAAATGTAAACAGATGCTCAAAAGGCCTTGAGAGCCACCTGACAGCCTTGGTGATGCAAGTAAAACAGGGTCCTTTAAAGAAGAGGAGCACTTTGTATTGCAAGGTAGGGCATGAGGGAATAAGATCTCCCATTTATTAGGACAGCTTAGTACTGCCTGTATTTTCAAATGTAAATTTGCATAAATGTGTCTATTTGAATAAAACCTCCCACTTGTTTTCATGTTTGTAAAGACTGTGGCACCATGTCTGTGGCACCTTCTCAGAAGAGTTGAAACATTCATTAGAAAAGGACACAGCTTCTTTTCCTGGGTGCACATGCTGTTTAAAGTGGTTTCATGCTCGCAATCATTTGTGTGTGTCAGAAGATCAGGCTTAACT
Source organism: Cryptoblepharus egeriae (assembly GCA_030015325.1). Taxonomy (NCBI): domain Eukaryota; kingdom Metazoa; phylum Chordata; class Lepidosauria; order Squamata; family Scincidae; genus Cryptoblepharus; species Cryptoblepharus egeriae. The sequence continues at coordinate 58,717,048 of JAREYC010000001.1, read as the reverse complement.
GGTGCTCCCAGATGGCCTGCTTCTCCCTCTCTCTTCCTCTCCCCAAACTGGGACTCATATCATTGCCCTGGAGGACTTTTCTCTAGCAAAGTTTTGCCATGTGATGGGAGTTGTCATGCAGGGTTTGAAGCCTATTCAGCCACACAAGCTCTGACCTTAAGAAGTTTCTCCCCCACTCCTATATAAAAAATCCATAGCCCTACCCAGGCATCTCATCCTAGATAGAGGGGTGGGGGTGGCGATATTCCTCACCTGCGGAAATCCAGAAGGGGCCTTGTGGTGGTGGGAATACCCTCTGCTGGCCAGCTGAGGAAGTGAAACTGTGTCAGAGTCCGGGTCTCCTGAGACTGCACATTCTTCAGATAGAAGCTGCGCACCAGAAAATCCTCACACCAAATGTGTTCTGAGACCAGGTTCACCTGAAAAGATATAGGGGAGGGAAGGAGATACCCACTGCTGGCTTCCATATTACATTTATCAAGTCCTTCCCATCTCCATATAATCACCAAAGAGGGGACAGAGGATGTTAGCTATATAGTGAAAGTAAAGTAGCTTCCGTAAGAGGAATAAGTTTCATGGTAATGCTATTCTGTGTACTCAGAATTCTGTGAACTGGGAGCTACATATAAATGGCACATTGTTTCCCCCACAGTTTCAGCATTGAATCTGCACTCCAATATATCTGCAGTCCAATATATCTAGTGCTAGTGCATTAAAGACGCAGATGGGCAAGCTGAACTGATTAGCCTAACCACCTGCAGCCCCCCAGCTACCGCCTCTGAGATGCATTACAGAAAAGCAGCTCCCACTTAGCCAAGAATTTTAAAAAGTTGACAAACCATGGTTACTTGGATGGCCAGCTGAATACTCACAGGCTGCATCTGGCCCTCAGTGTCCCACCTTCAGAGAGGTGTATCAAGTTTCCTAGATTTCCTAATGGATTGACAACTTTTTTCAATCCCCAAAATTCACCCCTTGAGACTGTGTAAGTAAGTGGGAGATTGCTGTGAATTCAAGGGTGGTTTTCTGAATATACCTATGTCAGCAGGCAAGCTTACCTCATAGATGTGGTACAGTGAGGATCCCTCATCAGGCCAGTAGCGGTCACATTGCTTGACACCATCTTCCACTAGCGGGCTCAGCATGACAATGACAGTGCAGCCATTCTCCCACGCCATCTACACACAAGCAAACAGGCTTTATTACGGTTCCCAGTTCCAGAATGGTGAAATGTTAGGCATCCAATATCAACTTTTCAAATGGCCAGAAAACCTGGGTATGAATGTACAGCAGAAAGCTAATAATAAATATGTCCAGAGATAGTGTATTCAGTTGAGCACTAGGGTAAGACCAAGATGAAAACCAAAACAAACTAGCTAGCACAAGAAAGCAAGAGGATATGCATTTCTTCAATATGATAGCCCAAACCTAACTTGCACTGGAACAGGCAGGAACAGGCGGAACATGCCTCCACAATGTATCCAGCCTATTTCAAGCTGTTCAGCCTAGGTCAGCTGAAAGTAAAGGGAAATTTTTCCTCTTACACCTGGGAGCACCACAGCAGTCCCAATGGGGTTTCTTGGATCTGAACCACCAAACCAGGTGATTCAAATCCGGCATACATACTTAATCCAGGGCCTGATCCCTACCCTCCTGTCCATGGGAATGTTCAACCGCAACCCTCCCTCTCCCCACCTCCACCTCTTCTAAGGGATCATCCCCTGCGCAAGGGGGCAGGGTCATACTCTAAAAGTGCAGAAATATGGTTCTGATTTGCTAAAGTACTTTAAACACCTCCCATGTTTTTCCAAGCTCGTCCTATATTGGACTGGCATATCTGAGCGCTCACCTGCCAAAAGTCAGCAATGGTATGGGATAGTGGTCCCTGTGTGGCAATGTATGCTGGCATCCGTGGATCATGGTCAATCTGCAATACAAACAGCACATGCTTAGGATATTTTTGGAAGGTGTGGTTGGGGTAGAACTGGGGGTCAGAGTGCAGACTCAAGGGCCATCAGACAGAGGCCTGCTTGCATAAAGAAAATACTTGGAATTTGCTTGTAATTTATCCATGAAGGTCATTCTGGCTTGAGCTAGCTCAGCAGTGTCTGAAGCTTCCAAGCCTTGGCTGTACCACAAATTACAGGAAAACAACTTATGAATGGTTATTGCCTATACTCAGCAATCCAAAGCAGGCAATCAAGCCAGCTTCTCAAATGCGGCAGACTGGGAGGAGATACAACTGGGAATCATTGGGGAACAAAGGAAAATCAAAGGATGCCTCCTTCAGCAGTACCATCTGTTGTTTTAAAGAATTGCTATTTCTAGCCTTACTGATACAAAAGGCTAGTTCTCAGATATGCCCGTATTTACTCAAATTTAATGTGCATTCCTAACTTAGAAGACTTGGGTTGTTGTTTTTATATATTCACTGGTGATGGTAATGCGCAACTGCAAAGCAGGTACAAAATTTAGGCTGCAATCCTAAAGTCATTTTCCTGGGAGTAAAACCATTGAACACAATGGGGCTTACTTTTGAGTAGACATAGTTAGGATTGTGCTCTTAATTTTACCGAATACAACAATTAGTAATTTGATAAATGGTAATTTCCTCTAGCAGAAGGTAGAAAGAAAGAGGCATAAAGCTTTCTTTAAAAACAGAAGGAAAGATTATGCCCTCAGTTTGAAAGGAAAGAGCATAGGTTACTGGAACAGAAGTTGTCCAATTCCAATATGGGAAAGTGCAAGACTTCACACCAAGGAGTGTTAAAATGTGCCTGATTGTGGAAGGCAGGTGACAGACAGGATCTTGAGGAGGCTCTTTCACCCACTTTCACAGCAGTGAGAGAACACATTTGGAGAAATAATCCTGAAGACTCTGTGGCTGAGAGAGGGTTGGCTGGCCTCTCATTAATGATGGGACTGATACAAATGCCACAGTGCGGGAGTTCTGGGGGAAGAGGTTGGTTTCCAAGATTGGGACATGTACAAGAAGAGTGGCCTCTGTCACACATGATGGAGCAGGGGAACAAACACAGGCAGAAGGATTCAAGGCTGCAGCCATGTTTCAAAGGTGTGAATCTGCCTGTCTGTCACTCACAATGGGACTGGCATTGATGAAGTCACTCCGGGACGGGTTGCTTTCTGCCTTCAGCTTGATACGAGCATGGTCATCTGGAAAGCAGCACAAGGAAAATGCAGAAGCTAATGCAACAAACCTTACTGGAGCAGATAAAAACTTATGTGTGGGAGCAGATATCTTCTGGGCCTCTGTCCTATTGGTGTGTAAATTCTTAGGGAACATAAGCCTTTACCCATCAAAATCCAAAATAAAAAGGCATTGATCCCACATATTCATCCCTTTAGGTCATGCATATTACTATAATAATAAACACAGCCTCCACCTGCCTCATTGAAGATTAGTCAACCAGAGTACCAGGAAGAAACCCTGGCCTATGTTTCATGTGTACAGTGGCTGCCTTACACTCACAGGGCACATAACCTGGGTTTCGATTTTTCTTGATGTTTGCTTCATGCTGGGCAGCACTGCAGGTATTTGGTTCAGCCTGGTATGCGCACAGTGCTTGCCACTCCTTGGCTAACCGATCACGGTTGCGTAGGTGGTCCTCCATGTAGGCCTGCAGGAAGCAACAACACAATCACCATATCATAGATGTAAAAACATGTGGGTGTCTATACAGGACAGAGACAACTTATACACACCTATTGACTGAGATTCTTGAAAGATAAGGAACGCTGACAGAATTTAGAGAGCCATGAGGCTGGATGGGAGCATTCCCAACTATAATATTTCCCTTATAGAAACTTTACTTATAGAAGGCAGGCTTATAGATAGAGACGTTTTTAAAAGTATGGTTTTTCAAAGATTTTCTTTTCTCACCCCAAGAAAGAAAAGTACAAAAAAACTGTGTTATACGTTTTTTTAAAATTTCATTATCTCCAGAAAAATCATACCACTACTTAGATGTCTATATGCACATGAAGTTATTGGAAAGCTTTATCTGGCAAGCTTGCACATTGAGAAGCCACTCCAACTACATATTAACTACATGCATACACAGGTTGCACAGCCAGTTGTGCCTTACCAGAATCATGTGTCCAGTGGAGATATCCATGTTTGATTGCACAGGCTCTTCACACCAGGATGGTGTGCTGCTATGGGAGCTGGGGCTGGCCTGGGGCGCATCGCTGAACTGTGAGGAAACACTGCTGACACGGGAATTTTCAGCTAGAGCAGGGGCTGGTGAGGCTTCTGAACGGCCAAACAGTGACTTGGCAGCCATGTGCTGCCGACATAGATCCTGCAGGATAGACATAGCTGCAACAATGATTGTACATCAGCCACAAAGAATTGGCATAGAAAAGGCAGCCCTTGCAGGCTGATCATCAAGACCAAGTTCCCTGGAATCAAAACTGCCAAATAAGGCCCAAACCCTAAGCTCATACCAACAGTGTGAATGTGCTCAAGATTCTTTAATTTGGAGATGGGGAGAGGCTCCAGCTGAATGGTAGAGAATGTGCTTTGCATGCAGGGGTTCTCAGGTTCAATTCCTAACAATCTTCAGGCAAGACTGGAAAAGACCCCCATCTGCAACCCTGGAAAGCCACAGTCAATCAGCATAGACCAGACTGAACTAGATGGACAAAAGGTTTGATAGTATAAAGAAGTTTCTTATGCTAAAATAATTATGAGGAGGATGCAAAGACTTTGAAGGAGCTGTTCAAATCAATAGAGACTGGAAGCCAAGAGTTCCAGGAGGAAAAGGTTTATACTTGATTCTCTAAAATAATTGGAAAACAATTTCAGGAAATATATATACAGCAAAATAACATCCTTCCACAGGACCAATTCTGTCTGGTTTTCTCCACCCTCAGCTGCCCAATTCTGTAATGTGGCTAAATTCATGATTCCTTGCATGGGACATGAGTGTGCCTGTCTCTTCCTAGTACCTTCAGCAACAGCAGCCCACCCTGTGCCACTCCCAGTACCTGGTACTCAAAGGTGCTGTCAGCCGCTCCCTCAGGCCCCAGTCCTGCCAGCCGCTCCTTCTCGCGTTGCTTGGCGTGCTGACGCAGAATGAAGACCACCGCAGCAGCAATGACAATGCCAGCTACACAGGCCAGTAACACAAAGGTGAGCAGCACCGAACGAAAAGTGTCACCAAAATGTGTGGGGTGTGGATACGTCGTCGCCTCAGTGCGCTGTGGGGAGACAGGCAGCAGCACCGAACGAAAAGTGTCACCAAAGTATGTGGGGTGTGGATACGCTGCCCCCTCAATGCGCTGTGGGGAGACAGGCAGCAGAATAAGTGAGTTTTAAGTGGGAAAAGAAGGGGTTTTATAGGATGTATATAAATGGAAGAGGGCATTAATCTAGTGAATTTATGGCAGCTGCCAGTCCTACTCTCCTAAATAATGACACTACATCATCCTTGCAGTATGGAGCTAGATCAAAACTACTGCTTCCCAGAGGAAAATATTCTCATTTCCCTGTACTTTGTCCTGTCCCATTGCTAAACCAATTGAATGGTTACTCCCTTGCTTATTCACCCTCAGCCAGTATATCTCTCTCTACCTTGTTTGGGCATAGCATGCTGGAAGTAGAAAGATGGGTTAATGCAGAATGTTGGGCATATAATAATGCTCTGATTCCACCCCAGCTTCTGTCAATCACTTTCAAGGCTCAAATAATCTAGGCACATCTAGGCTTACCTGCCCTATGCCCATCTGGACAATCTTTACACCCACATCAGACTCCAGCTTTGGTTTCATCAGTGCTAAATGGGAAAGAAAAAGAGCAAAATAAGAGAAATCTAGACAGATGTCTCCTGTTCCCAGCTTACAGCAATGTGGAGTGATGGTTCTTAAATGGTGAAAGAAGACAGCTGCTAGGAAAGCAAGAGCTTTTGACCAGTCTAGGACCAGCCTATCCACTACAGTGGTACCTCGCTTTACAAGCACCTTGCTTAACAAGCGTTTCACATAATAAGCAAAAATTTCCAAGAAATCTTGCTTCACATAACAAGTTCCTATTCACTTAACAAGCAAGCGTGCTATGGGCACAAGTGCTATGCAGCCCTGATGCTCCGCATGGAGGCCCTTTAAAAGGGCTGCCGGCCAGCACTGCTGCCTCTGACCCCAACTTGGGGGCAGTGGCATGGGGGTGCCAGAAGCAGCTGCTCCTAACCGCACCCAAGTGCCCCCACCGACCACCTTGAACCGCCAGCAGCAGCCCAGGTAAGCCTCCCAGGAAAGTGTCTTTGATTGCAGCCTCTTAACATGTCTACTCAGAAGTAAGCCTCATCGTGTTAAATGGGACTTACTCCCAGGAAAGTGTCTTTAGGATTGCAGCCTAAGTAGACTTCATACAATCATGCACACTGAATGCATGTTTTGAATTCAATTATAGTATTTTGTCATCATTTTTACATCCAGTTAATATTTATATATGAATATTTTGGGGGTTGTGGAACCAATTGTCTGAGTTTCCATTATTTCCTATGGGAAAATCTGCTTCACTTAAAGAGTGTTTCACTTAAAGAGCATGCCTCCAGAACAAATTAAGCTCTTTATGTGAGGAACCACTGTATTTCTGAATCAGTGCCATATAGCACATTTGTCTTCTTTACCTTGGAGTGAAAAAATAAAGGTGGCTACCTATATTGACTAATATTATGTTCCTTCAAGAATAGGAGATAAGTAATGGGAAAGCTGTTCATGCATAGTAAGTGGGCGTTGGATGTTGGATGGCAAAAGGGAAGCAGGAAAGTAATAGGTGTATTCCCAAGCTAGAAACGAGGGCAACACTCTAAGCCCCAACTATTTGTTGCTGAATTTTAGCCCTCTGCTGAATTCAGGTCAAGGAAAGATGGGTTTGTAACCAGAAAACTTCATATTTTGCAGTCTCCAGTCAACTTACCAGCCCTGTCGGCCACATCACCCAGTGACAGATTTTGGTGGTTTTGACGGATGCGGAAGGTAACAGCTGGGCCCACAACACTGTAGGGGCAGAGGTCTGAGGTCACAAGAGTCCTGCTTTCCCAAATGTTGCCTTTTACCCAGCAGGTGCCCTTTTCTGCCCACTCCAATAGGTTATCAAGTATGAATACAGCCCCAAAGAGTCAATAAACAAAACAAATTTTCATACCAAGTCAAGCTATTCTGCTATTCACCTGATATTGATAAAGCTAGCTGTAGACAAGTGCACATGCTCAGCCAGCATCTCCAAGAGCCGGATTCCAGCAGCAAGACCCAGCTGTCTGTAAGCAGTGGAGACATAATAACTCAAAAGCCAAAGGGAAATGAGTGTGGGAGATACAATAGGTCACACAGAACAGGTAGAAACCCTCACATGTTAACACAAGTTACATCAACACAAGTTACAACCTATCTCTTAGCCGTGAAATGCATGAGCAATTAGAACAATACAGTTGGGGTCACAAGAAGCCATTCAAGATATTAACCATGTCTGGGGAAAGTGTTCAGTACATACAGGACTTGCTTAAGTACCTCAGCAAGAAATCACAGAACTGGGGAAAATGGCAGAAGGGGGGCAAAAGTTATCCCCTCCACAAGCCTCACCTTCATCATTACTGCTCCATTTGGCATCCAGTTTCAGCATCGGATACCTGCATTATTTGTCCCTCCCCTATTCATACGTTCCTGGCTTTTTCTCTCTTCTCCAGCTAGATACATTCATTATATTACACAAGTCTATCTACATGAATTATCTTATGAAGCAAAGCATATTAAATCATGCTATTCTCAGGGATCACTTCCAAAGACCACTGGATTATCTCCAATGGCCATTCCTGTATTTTCTGGGCCCCTACTTTCCCCCATGCCACATTCCCCTTCTCACTTCTGGTCAGTGACAATGTAGCCATATTCCTCAGCAGCCAGTGTTGACTTTGTCCTCTCCTCATCCTGGCTGGGTACTCCTGATGCTGCATAGCTCTTCTTCAACACCACCAGCCCTTTGGGATTAGTTGCATATCCCTCACTAGGGTGCAAGAGCTCAGGCTTCTTTGGGAAAGCTGTTGTTGTTGCTGCTGCTTTGGCCTTGGTGGGGCTGAGTGATTCCACCTGTTCCTGTAAATGCTCTTCTGTGGGTACAAAACTAACATAGCTCCCTTGAGATGGGAGAGGGGGTGGCTCCATCTCCTCTCCATGTTGCATTTCAGCTTCTGTCACCTGAGGAGAAACAGCTGTATGATTTATCCACATGTAACAATACCAGGACCCCTCAGTTCCAGTTAGCAACCTGTTACCACTATAGCCACATCTTCCAAACATAGAATCATAGAGATGGAAGGTACCTTGTAGGTCATCTAGTCCAACCCTTCATCTCTGCAAATCCCTCTGAATGTTGACTATCCCCATGTACCGGGAGGATGTGCACTTACCCGCTTAGACTCCAGATTCTGTGGTCCAAACCCATCTGCTGGAGAGAGAATTTGGTAAGGGAAGTGCTTAATTTTTAAAATGAGATATCTTGAAAAGAAAACCTGCCTGAAGTCAGGCTGTCTGTTCTGTAGTTGTTGAACAACGGTTCAGCACATGCTTTGCACGCAGAAGATGTCAGGTTCAATTCCTAGCATTTCTAGGTAGGACTGGGTATGCTCCCTGGTTGGAACCCTGGAGAGCCCATGAGTAGGGGCAATGCAGACTAGATGGACTCTGATTCAGGATAAGGCTCTTTCACAAGCTCTATGTTCACTTTGAAAACTGTACTTGGGATTCCTAAATAAGCAGAGGAGATGGATGTGGTAATAAAATACTATGGAGGAAGCACTCTGCATTAGCTCAGACACATGCTCCTTTTTTAATCACTGCCTTACATGCTCCAGTGCTCAGCACAGATGGAGATGAAAGCTTCTGACCTGAGTACAAGCTCCAACTGAGCTCTGGATTATGTGTGCATGAGGAGGACATAAGACAGCCCATGACTATAGGCATAGTCCAGAAGTTATGCCATCCCCTCCTCAAGACAGCACTTCCTTCTTTCCCTTTCCTCTAGCTGCAGCTAACCCATCTATCCAAGCTGCTTCTCCTGGATGGTCTTATACTCTCTTGAAATGCTTACTTTGACTTTGAAGGAACTGGATAAGGCCCATGAGGGAGTTAATCTGCTGGGGACTGAGGTCCTGTAGTTTGATCCCACTGTCGGCAAGCACTACTGCTAGTTTCTGTAAAGCTGGATCTGTGAACAGAGAGGTGAAGTGATGAAGACTTTGCTATTGTATTCCAACAGTCATCAGGACTTCCACATGGAGACAGTCAGCTTCAAGGTGCTTGAACCTCCCCCATGTTGCCACAAAGTTCAGAGAAATCTTACCTGTCAGGGGTGTCCAGGAGTCCCTGTTTTCAGCGATGTCAAAGTCCTTAAGGAGATTGTTTGTCCTGGAACCCTGCTTGGACTTGGTGCTTGATTTTCCTGTCTGTTCTTGTGCCAAGTAAAGGGCCCCTAAATCTTGGAAAAGCTGCCCATTGTCCAATCCCTGCTGCCCCCTATAGGAAGGAGCACTGCTGGCACCAAACATGGCTTTGGAAGCAGCAGCACGGTCCAGGAGAATAGGAGGCTCAGGATTATGAGCATTGGAGTTGTCCCGGAAGGAGCCATCTGGGAAGCTGAACTAAAACAAAAGATTAAAAAGTCCAACAAGTCCAGCACAGAGAAATCACTATTTTGAGGCCCCTGTGTTCCTCGGGGTGAATTTGTAAAATTTAAGTTAAAAATTAAAATTACGTCTCAGCAGCATGAAATTTATTTTTTTCAAATTGAAATGCCAATTAAAAACTTAATTTAAAATATTAAAATATTTCAGTTTAAGAAGCATGGTGACTCTTTATTAGACATCATTAGCAAGAGAAGCCAAAGCTCAGTGGTACATTTCATGCCTTGCATACAAAAGACCCCAATTTCAATCCCTGACACTTCCAGTTAAAAACAATAATCCTGCCTCATATGCATTGATTGACAAATCCCTATATTTCCATGTAGCCATTTCCAAAATGATAATGTAAAATGGCTATTTAAAGTACATTATTTAAAACAAATGCTTTCTATATCTGATTCTATTTATTAGATGCGCCTCAGTGAAGCACTTGGTCTGCACCTTGCTGAAGACACACCTGGTGGTGAGGATCAGAGGACAGAAGAACTTCCTTATAACTTAGCTCAGGCTGAGAGGCTAATAGCAGCTCAAGGTACCGCTGCAGGAGTGCTGGAGGGACAGGGAGCTGGTGAGCCACTGGGAGGGAAGCAGGTTCAGGTGGCAAAGCAGATCTTCTGGGAGACAGGTGGATGGGCTGAAACCTGAAAAAACAACAGTCCATGGCAGTATAAATAATTGCTGTATACTGCTTGGTAAAAGAAGCTCCATTTACTTGGCATCCAAGGGACTTGCATTCTTGAACATCATCTCAACTAGTTATTCTTTGTGGGCAGGGTTTTCCTACCTCAATACAATTCTTACTTCAGGATCCACAGTGTCACTATTTCATCAGACTATGAATGACATTATATGGATCCTATTCTGTTTCTGTTTAAGTCCTGTAATATCCAGCTCTCTTTGTGGTTCTTTTTGAGCATAATTCCCTCCCCCCCGCCAGTATTTTCTGCATCACACTTGGATGCTATAAAGCTGTTAGATGCAATTACAACCTGTCTGAAATAGGTTCCTTTTCCTTGAGTGTGTACAAATCTGACTCTTCTAGCTGAGAGGAGCACTTCACAATATACTTGCAAACCTTCTTAAAATTGCCATTTTGAATGACAGACTGATGGCCATCACCTAGAAGTTGAAGGAGTTCATTGACACTCCAACAGGTAATTCCAATTCTGACAGACTAACGGTTAGCAGATATTGGTTGAAAGTCAAATGGCAGCTCCCTGATGCTTACCAAACATTTGACCCCTACCTGTCACCAGCTACAGACTCCCAAGATACTGGGAGGTGAAGTTTGGGGATACGTTCCATTTCTCTGGAGATCACATACTGGGTGAGGTCATCCTGCCATGACAAACCTGTCATAAAGATAGAGATGCAAATCAGTCAATGGCTTTTGAGAAGGCAAAAACCAAGGATTGAATCCAGCCTGAAGTATGTACCCATTTAGCATTACTTCTGGTTCAGAATATGTTTCCAAGCATAACTGCTAAGCAGGGGTTCTCAAACTTCTCTCCACTGCAATACAACAGTTATGTGGTGGAGGACACTGTGACACACCAGGCCTTTAGCACCAGCCCTCTGAAAGCAACCAAAGGCACTTTCATGAACCCAGAATTAAACAATGAGCGACTTTCCTGCTGCTTCTAGAGGCCTGAGGAGGGCCTCCTGAGATTTGGTGCAGCCTCCAGTTGCATCAGGAGGACTCCAGTTTGGTGCCAACTGTATTCAAGAGCAGGTGGCAGGACCCAAACAGTGGACAGTGAGTCACAATTCACCAGGTGGGTCCCAATCCACAGTTTGAGAAAGCCTGATGCTAAAGAAACAGGATAAAGGGCTCTCTCAGTACTCAATGCCTTGTTTTGTGCAGCAGTAACTCACTTTTTTGTCTCCATTTCATTTCTCCTCCTCAGTGGCAGACACTTACCTTGTGCCATAAGATGCCGGAGCACATCCTGAAGACGCTGCAGCACAGGTTCTGTGACCTGGAAGTAGGGCTGGTCTTGCAGCGAATTTTCTTGACACTGACCAAACAAGCCATCTGTAAGAACAACACAACCACAGAGTGGGCCATCTTACAACCTATGGTGGTAAAGGAAGAAGACACATACACTGAATACAATCCAGAGTAACTATGGGAAGACAGAAGAGGCACTTACTCTGGATTGCTCTATGCATTTCCCATAGGTGGCACCATAACCATAGGTGGCACCATAGGTGGCACCATAGGTCAGTGTAAAAGGTCCTGAAGTTACTCTGGATTGTAGCCTACAGCTGCTATCCTAAAGACACTTTCCTGAGAGTCAAACCTATTGAACACAATGTAGCTTACTTTTGAGTAGACATGGTTAGGATTGTGCTCTTAGGCATTACTAGTCAAGCAGGTTGGTAGTAGCAAGCTGATCCACTATCTAGAAGGAATCTATATATATAAAAGAGAAAAGTCACTGACTGTCTCACTCACTGACTCACTCACTGACTCATCACTGCCCTGCCAAAACCGGTGGGCCCAGAAGCGTGAAATTTGGGGTGGGTGTTCCTTCCGTGACTGAGGGGTGAGCTAAGAACCGGTTTTCGGAAATTCCAACCGGAAGGGGGTGAAAAGGGGCGCAATGCGTTTTCCTCCCTATACATAGCATTGAGAATTGCTGACTCATCAACATTCCGCCCCAACTGCTGGGCCTGAAGCATGGAATTCTGGGAGGGATCCTTCTGTCACCTGAACACCCACCAAGACTCATGAGGATAATTTTAACCCTTTAGGGGCTGAAAAGGGGGCAATGTGTTTTTGTGCTATACTCAACATGGGAAACTGAATAACATCCAGTCAATTTGGCACTCACTGCTTGGTGCACTGGGGGGGGATGTTGTTGCACTGGCAAGGAAGTTCCCCCCCATTGCGCATGGGGGGAAGTTGCGCTTGGGGGAAGTTGCGCTTGGGAGGGATGATGTGCATGGAGGAAAGTTGAGCATGGAGGAAAGTTGCACATAGGGGTTGATGCACAAGGGGGAAGTTGCACACGGGGGGAAGTTGCGCACGGGCGACTGATGCACATGGGCGACTGATGCGCATGGGGGACAATGCACACGGGGGGACAATGTGTACGGGAAGGAAGTTGCGCACAGGGGGGAAGTTGCGCACGGGGGGGGGGGAGTTGCGCACGGGGGGGATGGCGAATGGGGAAATGTTACTCCCGCAATGCGGGTACGCTTTTCGCTAGTTCTTAAAATAGGAGATGTCTAGACTTAAAACAAAGATTCTAACAAATTCAAAGGTATGTGGGATGAAAATAAAGAAATAATTCCATTTTGGAGGAGTAAGACTTTGTTTCTTTCCTCTGCCTCATCTGCATCCTTAGATTATTTTGTCATTAATACACCCTCCATTTTGTCTTGGGTAGACTGGACCTGTCCATTTGGAAGCAAAAAAGGTCACCCAAATTCAAGGTTGTGTATTCTAAAGCCTCAGAGCACTGCTGGGGTATACAGTAGTGTATGAGATCAGAAACTGAAAGAAAATACTAGAACATAGCATTTTCTAGGAACAAGAAAATGCTTGGAACAAGACGTGCCTGTGGAAGGTATGAGGGCAGCTGAGTCACAGAATGGTGTTGATGTAACTAGAAGAACAAAATGGAGGGAAACAAGGCTGACTTGATCAGTTCATAGTATCTTAGAGGCAGGCATATACAACATTGAAAAACTGAAGGCAAAACGAGAAGGGGACAACAGAGGATGAGGTGGTTAGGTAGTATCACCAAGGCAATGAACATGAATTTGGACAAACTTTGGAAGCTTATAGAGTCCTAGAGCTGGAAAAGACCCAATATGTCATCTAGTCATACCCCCTGCCTGTAGCAAGAAATCCTCCTAGAGCATCTAGGACAGGTGAGACCTCCCTTGGCAATCTGTTCCACAGCCAAACCACCCTCACCATCAGGAATTTTTTTCTGATATCCAACCAGAATCTCCTTTCTTGCAGTTTGTACCCATTGGTTCTAGTTCTGCTTTCAGAGGCAGCTAAGAACTAGCTAGTGGAGGATAGGGTGGCCTGATGTGCTGCAGTCCATGAGGTCATGAACAGTCAACATATACAACATGACATGAAAGTAAAAACTATCACCTTATGCATTATGAATAACAATGGCCTGACCCAGTGGTTCACAAACCTTTTCCAACCTCTGACCTACTGAGCCATTGCTCATGGCTCCCCATTGGTTCTACAGTCCTATACATTGTATATGGTGCTGGGTTTTTCCACAATGATTCCTTAGCTCCCTTAGCGGGTTTCTCCACTCCCTGGGTAACCAAGGCTCACAGTTTGGGAACCACTGCTTTATGAGGAGGTTTCAGGAAACAGGAGAAAAAGGGGGGGGGACCCCTTTTTCTCTTCCCCATGCTCCATAATCCATCTGCACACCACACAGCAGATTCAAGACGCATAGCACTATACAAAAGAGGATGAGAAAGTTACAGGGGTCATGCAGTAAATGCCATGTTTTCCTTCTCCCCCATCTCCTGAAATCTTCTTCTCTTTCTGAACAACATACAAGGCTCCAGTTATATGCTGGGAGGGACCCTGAGAAGGGACTCCCTTTAAGGGTCGCAATACACTTGTTGCAGGTTCCCATTAACCACAATTCTAGCTGCAATTAGCCTGCAAAGTTAATTTCAGTGCTAAGAGTTATTTCAAGAGTAAAGGCCAGACCGAAAGGAAGAGTATACACCATATGGGGTTCTCAATGTAGAAAGTATACTTCAAACAGTATACTTCAAAAATTATACTTATCTGAAGTATATTTATTTGTATAAATTTATATACTTATTTGAAGTATATTTATATACTTATTTGAAGTATACTTATTTAAAGTATACTTATTTGAAAATTTATTTATTTGAAGTATACTTCAAAATTTATGCCCAACATAAATTTCTTCACTACCTAGGAAATGTTCTTCCTCTGTCTAGAACTGAATAACCAACCGCTCCGAGAATTTACCTGGCACACAAACTTCCTCTTGGGAGCATAGTCTCCTGTCAAACAGGCACCCTGGAAAACAGAAAAGAAACCAGGACAGGTCAGGCAGTTCATGGAAGAGATTATTCAAGTTAGTCCTTCAGTAAGGGCTAAAACTGGATATCGAAATAAAGCTGTTAAGCAGTGCAGGTCTCAGAGTATGCATTATATTTAAACATTAGGAACATCAAGCAAACTGAGCAAATTTGTTTTGCTTATGGTTGAGATATTTCCTCTTGTGGTGCAAGTGGTTAAGACACTGTGCCCGTTAACCAGCAGGCCAGGGTTTGAGATCCGGGTCCCCACAAGACAAGGATTTCCTACTACAGGGAGGGGGTTGGATTAGATGATCCACTGTGTCCCTTCCAACTCTATGATTCTGTTTCTATGATAAAGTACTTATGTATTAACTCTTTGGATTCCTGCATCATAAATTACTAATCAAATCATGGCTGTTACACTAAATGAAGACCTGCCAACTGCAATATTATAAGAAAAGTCCTGCAATCCGGTACAGAGGCTTACAGTAATGCCACATAAGTTGAAGGGAACACAGCCATTATGACTAGTAGACACTGACAGACCTTTCCTTCTATGAATTTATCAAATACCTTTTTGGACTAATACCACTTGCCTTCACTACCTTTAAACCTTCCAAACTAGTGGCCTTTACCATATTCTGTGACAAAAAATTTCACTGATATATTTTGCATGTATGACGAAGTACTTTTATCCACCCTGAATCTTCTAACAATCAGTTCCAATGAATATTCAGATTTTAATATTATTAGAGAGGGGGAAAAGTGCTTCTAATCCCTCTATACCATGTATAATTTTTATAGGCTTCAGACATATCCCATTTTCCCAAGCTAAAAAGCCCTAAACAATATAGGAAAATATTGATAATTTTGGTTGCCCTCTTTTGCATTTTTTCCAGCTCTGGAATATCTTCCTTGATGTATCCAAATGTAGCCACAATACTGATTTATATAGTAATACAGCACTAGTAACAGCTCACAGCTGTCACTTGACACTATAACATTCATTAGAAATATAACAATATATATTATATTAGGTACAATATAACATTCATCAGAAAAAACCATTCCCCCTTTCCAACATCTTAACTGCCTTTTGCCACCTCTCTCCTCAATGGCTGTCCTAAACTGTTTCCCTAGTTTTTCCTTAGGCTGGCCTATTATCTGTCCAGGGGACAGTTGAAATGGGAATGGAATGTTGACAATTGCCTCTCCTCAGCCTTTTCTGTTCCAGAGACCCATGGGAAAAGAACCCTCAGAAGGTGCCTCTCCTCAGCCTGCTTGATTGACATGGAATATTGGCCAGAAGATGTGGACTCTCTAACACACAGGTTAAGACTTATATGTAGAAAGACTGTCTAATTTATTTAAGAGTAGTTCTCAGTTCCACCAGGAAGGGAATTCTATAGTTTTGGTGCCCCTACAGAAAAGGATTGTTCCTGGGCTATTGTTTCTTTCATTTGGGACAAAGGCAGTAGTTTTAGAAAAGCCCCCTCCGATGACCTAAGAGGGTGAGCTGGGATATAAGGAAGAAAGTAGTCTCAGATACTTTGGGCCCAGATCACGGCAGCCTTATTCTCAGTGTCTTTTCCTAATGGATCCCTTGGAGTGAATTAGCTTTCCTCATTTTCTGCTGCACATTGAGTTCACATTTTCACCAAACTGTCCAACACTCAAATTCTCTTTCCTGGCTTGCGACTGAAAGCTCAGAATCTATCAGTTGAGGTGAGAATAGGATTTTCTGGCCATGACACTTATTTATCCTTAACCTGCACTTGTCATTAGTTTGCTCATCACCCAGTCTGCAGAGACCATTATATCACAAACACACTGGTTTTATAACCTCTTTCATGAACGGCCTGACCTAATGGTTCCCAAACTTTTTCCAACCTGCAGCTCCATTGACTGTTCGGTATCTTCTGCAAATTTACCACTGTTTACCCTAACGGCAGGTTAATTAAAAAAAAACACACCAAACACTGGTCATTGGAGATATACAGGTATTTCTTTCTTCCACCATGAGAATCCCATTTATTCTTACTAAATTGTTTCCTGTGCTTTAACCAGTCAGAAATCCATAAAAGGAATTCTCCTCTCACCCCAGAAATTATAGGTTCATGTGAGACCTTTGGTGAGGGACTTATCAATTTTTTTAAAAAAAAAATTCAAGTATAAAATGTCAACCAGATTGTGATATGTCAACTGGATTGCCAGTGTCAACTATCCATATGTTTGCTGACACTCTCAAAGAACTTTAGAAGGTTAGTGAGACAGGACTGACCTTTGACAAAACCCATACTGATTCTTCAACAATTCTTTTGCAATGGTTCTCAAACTGTATGTCAGTGACTCACCAGTAGATTGTGACCCAAATTTTGGTGGTTTGCAAAACAGATAGGGAAGATCAGGCTGCACGCATCAAGAAGTAGATAAGTTGCTACTTGGGGTTGGAGTTACAGATTACAGGCCTCCTGCAATCTTGAAAGACTATGGTATCGTGCTTGGCGCTGCATACACTGCATACGAAGCACGAAAGCCTGAGTTGGATTGTTATGGAGGATAGGCTGTTACCCAAGCCCTCTCCACGCTACTGAATTAGTCCAATGGAAAGGCAGAGCCAATACGATTGGATCCAGCTGGCGTCGCAGAGCTAGGCTAAGGACAAGAGTTCACCCTGTCTTGTGGTGCTGACCCAGGTCTCGAACCCTGGCCTGCTGGTTAACAGGCACAGCATCTTAACCACTTGCGCCACCCACAGCCCACAGTACACAGTGACCCAGTACTGGGTCAGAGTACTGGTGCCCAATCACCATTATAGCCATACCCTTTGGAATTTATAAATCAGGTGGCAGCCTCTAGCCTCTAAAAAAATTTGAAACCTCTGTTCTAGACATTTCATAATTTTATCTTTAACTATACTTTTCACCAATTTAGCAAAATAAATGTTAAATTAATTGGTCTATAATTTCTTAGCTACCCCTGGATGTTTTTTAAAAAATATTGGTATTACTCTGGCTAACTTCCAGTCTTCTGACACAAAAGCCAATATAAAGGACAGGTTACATTAGCAATTTCACATTCAGCAGTGCAATCCAAAAACTCATAGGCTCCTGGTGCCAGCTACCAAGTGTTGCAAACTCTGTAAAGTCTGCACACTGTTACTGTGCTCCAGAGAATGAGATGGGCTTGGAAAACAAGGATAATTAGTCCAGCAAGGGCAGAGGAACCTAGGTTCACGAGGCTTCTCCAGAATCTTAAGATCTAATGCCACAGGCAAACTAGGTTGGCACCAAGTGGCCTGCACCAGATTCCATCTTTCAATCAGTCAAGGCAAGTAGGTTTTCACCAGGTGGCACAGGGAGTAGTGGAGTATTCTGTAAGTGAGGAAGGGGTGTTTCTGCATGGGAGAGGTTGGAATGGGAGGCATTTTGGGCCTGGGAAAAGGACAACATCAGTGCAGGTTGTATCCCTTTCCCAGCCCAGGGAGCCCTACACAGACCGCTCAGATTTGTATCAGCTAAGTAGCTAGCATAGATCTGAGTAACCCCATAGAACAGGCTGGAGTTTTATATGGGGTAGAAGGAAAAAGCTCCCCTTGTCCTGAGACCTCCAGCCTGCTCTTAATCTGGTAGGAGCCATGTGACCCGGAGCCATCTATTTTTGTCTGTTCCAAACTAACGGTCCCAGTGCAAGTTAGGATTGTTCTACATATTTCTTAAATCCTTTCAGGTAGATGGTATCCAATGACTTGTTATATTGTTATATATCTTAATATTCAATTTGCCAATATTGAACTATTTGCATGAATAATAGCTTTGAATGACCATTTGGGAGAAAAGTGAAGTATAAACTGAATAAATAAAATAATGAACTGGCAGCCAAATTACTATAGTAAATCCTTGAACTAATGGATCCTGATTTAACAGACTTTGGTAACAGCAACAGATATTTTCTACTTCATTGAAAACAAGTGCTATATATTTTGTGCCTATGTGTCTCCATTGACTTCAGTGTATTCAGACTTTTGGCACTGACACCCCTTCCCCATGGACTAAGTAAGTCCATTAAATTGAGGATTTACTGTAATTGAAATCCTATGCATACTTAACTAAAACCCACACAGAGGGACTTACTTCTGAGTAAACATGCATAGGATAGCACTTGCTGCAATAATAAAGTCACATCATCTCTGACCACAAGATATTATTAAATCAGGCTACTCAGCATTGCAGGGATGGACAAGATAATAGATACCGGAAGCAGAAAAAAGGTCTTTTACAGTTAATGAACTGGAGAGAAAAACAGAGTCAATTTATT
Organism: Cryptoblepharus egeriae; assembly: GCA_030015325.1. Lineage (NCBI taxonomy): Eukaryota > Metazoa > Chordata > Lepidosauria > Squamata > Scincidae > Cryptoblepharus > Cryptoblepharus egeriae. The sequence continues at coordinate 58,697,984 of JAREYC010000001.1, read as the reverse complement.
TCCTGCCTGAACAAACACTGTAATTTTATACAGCTAGAAAGAAACATCTTCCCATAATGTCTACATAATAAAACAAAGCATAGATGCTCATTTTCTAAACTCATCCAGTTTGTGCCAGAGTAAAAGCAGTAAAACCTTGGATTGAGAGCATTTTGCAAGACAAGCAAACATCTTCTTCTTCTATATCTATATCCATATCTATATATAAATTGAAAAGTCACTGACTCACTCATCAACGCCCAGCCAAAACTGCCAGGCGTAGAAGCATGAAATTTAGGGAGGGTGTCCCATCCATGATGGAGGCACCCACTAAGAACCAGTTTCTGAAACTCCAACCAAAAGAGGGTGAAAATGGGTGCAATGTGTTTTTGTCCCTATACTTTACATTGAAGAATCCCTGACTGATCCAAGCCCTGTCCAAACCCCTGGACATAGAAGCATGAAATTCAAGGAGGATGTTCCTTATGTCATGTGAGCACCCATCAAGAACCAATGTTGAGAAATTTAACCCTTATGGGGGGGTGAAAAGGGGTGCAATGTGTTTTTGTCCTATACTTAACATTGAAGACTTTCTGATCAAATATCCCAGCAACTGATCGAATAAGGACTTGTCTGTCTTACTGCACTCTAAAAAGAAAGTCTTGTTCCCTTAAAAGGTTCATCTTGGAAAGAAGAATGCATCAAAATGTAAAATGTAATTGAGCTAATTAAAACCCAAAAATGGTGAATTGTTAGGTTTCAGAGCTTACAGATTTTTAAGAAGGAGGAACACAAGCTACATATATCAGCTACCATTAATGGGATACTGAATTACAGAGAATGCCTCTCAAGCAATTTAATAATAAATAAATAAAAGACCAGCACTTACACACCCCAGTATAGATCTAACCTAGTTGAAAAGTGGTATATAAATACTGTAAATAGCTAGATCCTGCTATGTTTAACAGGATTTTTGCCACTATTGCACAAACATTCATAAATCAGTTTCCCTGAACAGACATTAACGAAATAGTCACCAATTACAAGAACAGTGATCAGACACAGAACACAAACTAGCTTGGCAATTGATGGATAATGGCAGCGATTGAGTAGGCCAGAAGTGCGCTTAAATACCACTGAAATCAATGGAATTTAAGTGAGCAATGAATTAAATGCTTTGCAGGAAGAATTGGTGTTCTGGCACTTCCAGCCTCTCACATAAGGGTTCAAGATTGAATGGACATCAACAAAACTGATGATCCCAGCAAGATCTCCAGCTAAACTATTAGGTGTTTAGTGGTTGGAAGAAGAGAGTTCAGCTCAACATTGTCCAACTGCTAGAACAGTGATTTTCAACCAGTGTGCCGGGGCTTGCTCTCTAGTATCAGTACATAGATTAGCAACCTCAGTGCCCAGTCCAATATTGCCTGTCTACTCAGAAGCAAGTTACATTGAAGTCAATGAGGCTTATTGTCCGGTAAGGGTGGGTTGGCCCATTTCTATGTGTATTCTGGATTCACAGCTGCTCCTGCAGTCCCAGGTGGCGGCTGTGGCCAGGGGAGCATTTGCTCAGCTTCGGCTGATCCGCCAGCTGCAACCATACCTGAGTCATTCAGATCTGGCCACGGTAACCCATGCCCTGGTGACATCGAGACTAGATTATTGCAACACGCTGTATGTGGGGCTGCCTCTGAAGAGGGTCCGGAAGCTGCAATTAGTCCAGAATGCGGCGGCCAGTGTGGTTGCTGGGGCTCGTCGGTTCGACTCTGTCGGGCCACTGCTTCAGCGACTACACTGGCTGCCCATTCGTTTCCGGGCTGAATTCAAAGTGCTGGTCCTGACCCTTAAAGCCCTACATGGCTCAGGTCCAGGGTACCTGAGTGACCGCCTTCTTCTTTACAATCCGACCCATCACCTAAGGTCATCTGAGGGGGCCCTACTGACTGTGCTGCCACTTAGAGATGTGAGAGGTGTGGCGGCCAGAGATAGGGCCTTCTCGCTGGTGGCACCCTGGCTTTGGAACTCCCTCCCCATTGAACTGAGAAAAGCTCCTTCAATACAGAGCTTCAGGCGGAGCCTTAAAACCTTCTATTTTAAAAAAGCATTTTAAATGGGGCAGAGGTGGGGGGACAGTTGTTTTTATTGTTTTTTACTGTTTTTAACAAATATTTTTAATCTGCATGTTTTTATTCAATTTAATTGTATTTTAATTATATTTAATGGTGTTTTAATTTTTATTTATGAGCTATTTTAATGATGTTTTATTCCCTGATGTCAGCCGCCTTGGGTTCCCCCTTGCGGGGGAGGAAAGGCGGGATATAAATTGATTAAATAAATAAATAAATAAATAAATAAATATTAACTCAGAATTAAGCCCCATTATTGTCAATGGAGTTCATTTTTAGATAAGTGTGGATAGGCTTGCAATCTCTGTGTCCAATCCAATGCCTGTCTATTCAGAAGCAAGTCCACTATATTCAATGGTTTTTACTCTCCAGTAAAGGTGGGTAGGATTGCAGTCTTCGGTTGTGCGTCTTTGTCCTCCACCACTCCACTCCCTGCCATACATCTCATTCATTCTCCCCATCCTCGCATCTCATAATTGGAAATGAAATCTTCCTCCATGTCCACCTATGCTAGAAGTTCCTATACCATCTCTCTCTCTCTCTTTCAGTCCATCTTTAGGACCAGAAGAACAGCATGCTAAATGCAGATGCCCTGTGGCCAGCCCTGCTAAATAAGAGTCAAAAAGACATATAATTGGGCCATTTGGGGAAGGCTTAGTCATTCATCTGCAGCAACTATTTACATATTATGTCTAGGAGGAAAAATACTAGATCCACATGACACCTATTATGCTATTTCTTTCATAAGAATCTGTCAATGTCCATCTATATGACCACACTTCCACCAACAGTTTTTCCCTAAATCAGTCCCATTTTACAGGAATCTTCGTTTTCTTTAATTGGTAGCATATTTTTAAGCTTTAAAAAGGCTGCTTCCTATTTAGACATTGCAATGGCATTTCTGAAATCCCCTTAATAGTCAGTGTTGCCTACTGTTGAGATGCCATAGCTACACCCTCTATCACTGAACATGAAACAACTAATTCACTATTTTCAGTGAGTAAGAAGGAAAATAATGATCAAAACAGTGGTTCTAGAAAGCCTCCACACTTTGCTGAACAGGACAACATGACAATTGTGTTTTAAGACACAAATATTACCATAAGTTGGGTTCGAAAGATGACAGCACAGAAAACACTGAAATGCAACCATTTGGTTGCAATATTGCAATATTGTCTGCATTCTCCTTCAAAACAGAGAGAACAATGGCTATACAGCAATTATGGCTACAATCCAGAGTAACTACAGGACCTTTTACACTGAAGTAGTTAAGATGCAACCTATGGGAAATGCAAAGAGCAATCCATAGGAAGTGCCTTATACGTCTTCCTGTAGTTACTCTGGATTGTAGGGTATGTTTTATTACCAAAACAAAAACTGAATAAGCTGTTTGCAAGCTGACCATGGTGCTGAAACATACCACGACTGGTACCATAAAAGGCCACAGGGAGAAAGGTAACGGGAAACAGATTGCCTCTTTTAAGGGGTGCAAGATTGGCTCAGCACATCAGCCTCACATTATGTGGTGAAGCTGGTGTAGGAGTGCTTTTAAGCTAGACTTTCCATACCATAGCAAAAGGAAACACAGCAGAGCCTGGGCTGTATCCAGGTCAAAGTATATGCACACAAAGTATTCTCTCCGTGGGCGAGGGAGAAGTGTTAAACCAAACTGATTTCATGCTCATGTGGAGAGGCAAGCAACATTAATTACTTTTATTTTATACAGCTGTAAGGAATTCCCCGCTGTGACCGTTAAATGGAGCTTTGGGTGCATTTTACTGGACACAAAGAGAGTTGCCAAAAATTAACCTGAAACTGAAACCATAATATGCCTTTTAAAGTGCTTTAATTGTAATAATGTATGCAAGTGCAATACAGTGGTGGTCTGCGCGTATCATTTACAAGCAAATAAAATATCTTAAAGATGCCTGACATTGGGGACAACAAGGGGGGAAAACCAACAACAGTACAATTGACAGTACAATGTCATAGGCTACAAGAATCAAGGAGTCAGTTTTCTATTAGCATACATGTACACAAACACACACAGAGAGGAGATAAGATATCACAATCAATACCAGGAAAGCCTGCTTACATGCTCCTCTTTTCCCTGAACTTACAACATTTGTTCGCTCCTCTCTGCCTAACAAAAAAGGGCAAAATTTCCTACATTTTGAGCACAATCTTAACCATGTCCACTCAAAAGTATGCCCCATTGTATTCAGTGGGTCGTACTCCCAGGAAAGTGTCTTTAGGATTGCAGCATTAATTGGAAAGTGAAATAATTGGAAGTGCAAACAGGAAAAGAACCCTGAAAAACAATCCATATTTTATATTGACATATTCCATTTGCATGCTTATCAAATATCATAGAACACAAAGAACCGATTCATCTCTCTGAAGACACAACACAACTGGTTATAGTTCCTTCATCATTCATTCACAAGTGTGCATGTCTACTCAGAAGTGTCTCATGATAATTAATGGGGCTTACTCCCAGGAGAGTGTGAATAGGATTAGGCTCAACCAATATTAACAGCCATGTGTTTTTTGTGGCTTAAAATCATTCTTTATTACCACTACACTATCACAACCAATATCTTCAACACTAATAGCACAATCCTAATCTTGTCTACTCAAAAGTAAGCCTCATTTTATTCAATGGTTTAAGCTACCTGAAAGACAACCTGCATCCATGTGTTCCTGCCTGAAATTGGTGATCAGCTGAGGCCCTCCTGATCTAGGCTGCAGCATCACAGGTACAACTGGCAGGGACAAAAGACAAGGTCTTTTCAATGGCAGCTGTGGGGTATAGTGCCAGAGGAGGTCCATCTGGACCTCACGGTGACTACCTTCAGACACTTCAGACTGATGCTTCATGTTAATACTGTTGTTATTCTTGAAACTTTTGGCAATTTTATATAGTAGTTGGTTGTTGGTTGTTTGGTTTTTAAATACGTTTACTGCTTTTTGAAAATTTTTAAAGTAGTCCATCTATAAACTGAAAATGTGGGGAAGGAAATAAGCCCATTCTTAAAGGCCCTCTCTATTGCTGCTCTCTCAGCTGACCCCCTCTATTGCTGGTTGCTTGACAGCCTTATTTCACCTTCAGCAAGTTCTGTCTATTCCTTTGCTTCTGAAGCAGTACAGATGGTAGAAAGAGTGAGTGGATGTGTGAGTAAAATGGATGCAGTCAAGGCAGGCTTCCGATGCAGCCTTGGTTTCAAGAAGTTGTTCTTGGCATTAAAAAAACGGCAATGGAACTTTCCAAGTGAAGAATCATCCATCTGGTCCATCAGAGAAAGAGCCTCACAAGTTCACTTGTGTGGCTAGGAAAAAAAGAGTCTCTTAAAAGTACTGCAAATGTTATTGACTACTTTTCTCAACATTAGACATTTACAATGTGGATCAGCGAGAACCATCTAAAGCAGCAGTTTCCAGCTTGAGGGACTGCTATGTCTCAAAACAGCCTTCTCCATGTCACCTGGTACTTGCAATTTTGCACAGCAACCATTTCTCTTTCTACCTGATCACCCCAGAAATACTACTTTTGCTGCCCGTTGACCTAGGGGTCAACAGCCCTTAACCACTCAAAGAGTCATTCGGACCCAATTTCCACAGAAGAAAACACTGGGAGCCACAAAACCATTTTGACATCTAAAATGAAAATAACACTGCATATTTTTTACCTTTATGCTATAGTATGTTGCATTTATGAAATCAATGAACTGCTGCAGAGAAAATGAAATTTTATTTCCGCATGCAACAAACACATTTTGAACTAAAAAAAGACGCTGGGTTGAAGGTTAAACACATTTTAACATGTTTAAACACATTTTATTTTAAAGTTACAAGATCACCATTATCTTCAAATTTAGAATTACATGTAAAAAACTAATGAACTAAAATAAATTTAAATTAAATACTCATTATTTTCAAAGGCCACCGGGAGCCACAGCAGAAGGAGGAAAGAGCCACATGCGGCTCCAGAGCTGCGGGTTGCAGACCCCTGACCCAGGGGCAGATTTACCTAGATTTCCAGACAAAAACAGCTACCCAGTGATTGACAGATAAGATACGGTAAGCAGCTGCATGCAGAACAGTAAGCACCATGCTGGAAAGTGTTTTTCAGACACCAGATCTGTGGGTCAGGATTAGTAGACACCACTTTTAAGGATTACTTTAACACTCCCAGATATAGATAGTAGGACTAGCTAATTAGTATTGCAAGTCCCCTAAATACAGAAGAGCAGCCAGTTTCAACATCCAGCATCTCCAGGTAGGGCTGAGAAAGACTGCCTGAAACTCTCAAGAGCCACTGCTGATTAGTCAAGGCAATACTAGCTAGATAGACCAGTCAGCCAACTCCATATAAATTGTATTTCTACATTTCTAAACAGGAGGAGTCTCTACTTGCTGGGAGATTCTCCCCTTCCTTAGAACCAAGTGTTCTCAAGGATCCACCTATCATTTGGATGGATATTCAGGGGTATAGGAGTCTAGAGCATTTGGGAATGTCAAACCATAATTCCCACCAGCCAGATATGGTCCCCAGAAGCTCTTTATCATGACAATTGGGCTCTCTTTGTACTGTCCTTTCAGCAGTATTGCTTCTGTGGAAGCTCTGGATGGAGACAGGAGGAGATCTCAGAAGATGAGGAACTGTACAGGGTTCAGTGTCAGACTAGGGAGCAAGGGAAGAAGATACTGTAAGGTATCTGCAGATAATATTTTAAGAGAGGACTCAGCAGAAGCAGCACTGCTGAAAGGCTAACAATAGGATTCTCCAGGCATGAGAACTGGGAGCTCCAGTACCTTACAAAAAGGATCAAGATGTGCATATTTTATTGTCTTTTTCAGCTAATTTGTTCCTACATGAATATAACACTTATTTTTGACCATCCTCTGCTTAATGACATAACTTCCATCAACAGGCATCATGAATGCTAAATGGCACAATATATGAAATAGTATGATGCCTAGCGGTTGACCTATACCTATTAAAAATCATGCCAGAACTGTTCTAAAAATGGCAGGCATGTGAATTTTTATTAGATGCTTTTTCTAGGCATTTCTACCCTCCTCTTCTATCAAAAGATAATCAGAACAGGTGTGAGTCACACAGAAAATGGATCTGGAATTGTGACAGATTGACTGATATTCCTAACTTTCCAAAGCTTCAAAAGAACACTGATGTGCACTATAGTTAGAAGGGAATGTAATGGGTCATCTAAGCCGTCAGGATTGAATTAGAATTTATACCTGGGGAGGGGAATGAGCTTGGAGGCATGGAGTCCCCGCTTCATTTATTAAAAAAACATGGGATGTATATGAAACACTAGGGAGATACGAGAAGTGGCAGGGCACAGAAATAGCAGGTCTTCTCCTTTCGTCAGCCACATCCACACTGAACATTGCGCACTGCCTAGGTTGGTGAGTCAGAACAGGACTCAGAAAAGCACTCACACAGCACTGCTACTGACGTCTTTGCCAGTGTGAGTCAGAGGCCACCAGAGGAATAGGAGTCTACAGCTACACATAGCAAGGAAGGTATTGGTACTGTGAATGTGCCTGTTCAAGACAAATTTTAGCCACACATATGGCAGATTATTAGATGGCTTAAGTGTGCTGCCCAACCTAGGATTATTCATTGAAATGGCACCCAACTGAAAAAATACGTAGAGTATATTTTCAGCCAAATCTTACTTTATCCCACTACTATTTCTTTCATAATTAGAACCTGAATTTAATTTGACCAGATTCACCAAACTAAAGTGATCCTATGATTATCCGCAGACTTGGAACCCACAAATTTGATCATTAGCTGATTCTGAAATTTCAGTTTTGTATACACTTAGAAGCTGCACATGACTTCCATGGGCATCAGAATGCCTTAAAGGGTATAAATTCTTCTGGTTTCCTAAAAAAACCAGAAGTCGCTCTTTTTTGCCAAAATGGGCATTTTGAGGGTTGGGGAAGCTACACACAGCCTCTGCAGACCTCAGATTACCCTCCAGTTGTGTTCTATAAGTTTTAGGGTGCCCAAATTCACAGAAGGGAACATCTACATATTTCAGTATCCACCAGCATTGCAGGAACAGCAGCTTACTGATAAGGAGGGCACCCTAAATTTTCCCCGTGTTATTATTGTGAGATGAGAGGGGATAGAGGGGAGCATGGTTAGAAGTTTCTGAAAACCCACCTGAAACAAATAGGGTGAGATGGGAGGAATTTTTCAAAGATCTGTGAGGGTCGGACAGCCAGATATGGCTGGATTTAGGCCCATTGACACTGCAGAAAGACACTGGAAGGTCTTTCTCCAACCCACATGATAATTGGGCTCTCCCAGCATCATCCCTACAGCTCTGGGATAGCCAAAGCTGTGGAAAAAGAGACAGAGGAGGCCTTCCTTGAAGCCTTTGTCAAACATATAGTCCACATTTTTTATGTGTTGGGAATTTTCAAGGTTCCTAAGTAATGAACTACAGTCTCCTTATGCATAGTGGCCTGGAGTTCTCCCATCAGAGTCTGCAAGTTCGACCAGCAAAAAGCTTGGCAGAAGACTTGCAGTGGGCTTCCTGTCACTGAAGATCCACAAATACTTTAAGCATATACCCCCCATTAGTTTTGAAAAAAAACCACCTTTTAAATTGGTGCTTCTTAAAATTGCAGATAAAACCAATTGTCCGTTTTTACCTCAGGATATCATCTCTTCCAATGGTTTCTCTTCTGCCTTTTTTTTTTTAAGAACCATTTTTTAAGAATGGTTCTTTGGTCCTTTGGGGCCAAGAACCATTTATTAATTAAGTAACGTGAAGCACTTTCTAAAATATGGCTTCAATCCTAACCTTGTTAGGCCAGCCTCAGCCATGGGACTAGTCCTCTGCTGACCTGGGGGTGTCACGAATGTGCCATAAGACATTACAGGGGGAAGGTTAGGCCAGTGTACAGACATTCACCACAGGAATGAGAAGACCAATGAGTTGTGCCGGCATAGGTTAGGATTGCATCCTATATTTTGTTAAACAGTAGATTACAAATATTCTTTAAACAATGAATGAATATCAAGCATAAGAACCAAGTTTTTCTGCTGACACAGATGTCAACAAACATACCAGAATAGTGAAACAGGGCAAAAAAGCCTTCTCTAAAACTGAATTTATAATGAACATAATGGCATGCCTAAAACATGAAATATACGATATATCTTGAAATATACTTCATTAAACTCAATAGATTTTTTTTTTACTACATTATGAAGTGCAGAGCCTGCATCTCTTTTTTTCTCTCGCTAAGGTTAACAACACTGCAGATGATACACTGGCAACATGATTTGGCTTCTAGTCAAGGCCATGAGAAATTCAAGTATTTACAAAGGCCTGATCAAACTGCAGATGCCTCCTCCCAACAAACCCACCTTCAGAAAAAGTACACTTGGTGTTCAGTTCCCAGTACATTACAATGAGAAGAAAACCAACTGAGAGCCTAATCCTATACATTAAGTTCAGTGGTGAGCCAAAGCCGATTCGGGCCGGATCGCCCGAACGCTTCCTAGTTCTGACCCCCCACCACCAATCCGGTGGCTGGGGGGGCCAGAAAACTGGGCGCACTGGTTCGGCGCACCCGGGGAAGCCACCACTGCGCCTACACCAACCTTAGCGCAGGTGCAGTGCCGTCCTGAAGCCAGCCAACCCCAACCGGCTTCAGGACAGCACTGCGCCTGCGCCACCCTTAGGGCATGCACAGTGTGCCAGGGTGGGGCCTGCCACTTGGACTGCCCCTGACCCTCCCTACCCCCTGACTCCAGCCCCACCCCCTGACCCTGGCCTGGCCCCGCCCACTTCCGGGGAACCAGTTTTTGGGTCAGATCGGGCCCACCCCTGATTAAGTTCCATTACTGTATTCATCCAAATCCTATACTGTAAGTTTCAAGTACTTACAGTAAGTAAGTTCCATTGCAGACAATGGGGCTTACACCCAGGAAAATGTGGATAAGATTGTAGACTCAGTTGTTTGGGATCCAAATGCAGCAGAAAGGTACTGTATTTACTCAAATCTAACGTTCACCATTTTCAGCCAAATTCAGTCTCCCAAATCTGGTTGTGCATTAGATTTTAATTAGATATGAGTATATACTGGTTAATTGGAGTATATACTGGTTAATTAGAATATATAGATGGTTAATTAGATATGAGTATATACACTATTTTGATTACAAATATAGGGTGCACATTAGATTCAATGGTGCATTAGATTCGAGTAAATATGGATATTTTATTTTATTACTTTAAAATTATTTTAATTTTTTTTATAAAATAAGTGAGGAAGGCATATTCCCATTATTCTTTCAGAGCCTTTTGCCTTGACCATGAAAATTTTTTACCTACAGTGACTCATTATATGAAATATCCAAGATATAATACTGGTGAAGGTAAAAACAAAATACAAAATAAAATAACTGGGTAACGCCATTGAAGAGTTTTGCATAAATAATCTCTCCAAACTCATCTCCAGCTCACCCCTCAAAGCCTCATCTATCTAAAAGCCTTGACCTATGTAAGGGGTGTCCAGTGTCAATCAAGCCGGGGTGTCCACACATTCAGTTTCCATTCAGCAGTGTCAATCAAACAGGCTAGGACAGAAAAGGCTGTTGAAAATTCAATGTTCCCTTCACATTTCAACTGTCACTTCTAACTGTCTCTGGGACAGATAACAGGCCAGGCTGAGAACCAGCTAGGAGGGCAACTGAGGAAAGAAGAGGTAAAAGGGCGGCTGAGATGCGGGCAAGGTAAGTGGTTTTTTCTGATGAATGTTGTTATATTCTGATGAATGTTATTGTTATATTCTGATGCATGTTATTGTTATATTCTGATGAATACACACACACACACACACACACACACACACACACACACACACACACACACACACACACCTTTGCAAGTGACAGCTGCAGGATTTTACTAGTTCTGTTATATTGCTTCGGTGCTGGAGCCATCTTGACATTTCAGGGTTATCAAATCAGATCTTTTACTGTTTTTCCTAAATGGAATTTTAGAGCACAATCCTAACCATGTCTACTCAGAAGTAAGCCCCATTATGTTCAATGGATCTTACTCCCAGGAAAGTGTCTTTAGGATTGCAGCATTAAACACACAGATGAGCGCACTGAGATTAGATGAGCCGATGAGCTAGATGAGGTTAAATGAGGTTAGAGTGGCTCCGTCTCCTACATTTCTTCAGGCTCTAACAACATGCTACAAAAGAGCAAGTATTTTGTGATGTACTAAGCTGCCTTATAAGGAGCACCAGGATTGGAGTTTTAACACGGTACAGTATGTGGAGTAGGTATCAGCTTCTCAAAGAAATCAAGCTTCTGTCTCTTTCGGTAAACCTGCTATGGTTCTAGTCCTCATGGTTGAGGTTAAAAAACGGTTAAGGAGAAGCAAGCAGTCAGACTAGAGGTGCCTGTGGTCAGGGAGACATTTTCCTCTTTGCATTTTGATCCTATTGCCATGCAGCCATCTCTCAACTTGCTGGTATTTCTTCTTCTCAAGGACTGCACTATTTTGCAATTAGGATGACAGGTTATTTAATCTAGCTCTGCCTCAAACTATTACCATGTCTGCCAGTACCAGAGCACAAGTCAAATAAATCTGATGTTATTAGGTGAATATAGACAAGCGTTCACCAAATGATAACTTACCACAGTGTAGCAGTCTCTTGATCAGCTGGCCATTTGTCTCAACCTGCCAAGTAAGCAGGAGGATCTCGCTCCATTGCTCTGCTTCTCTTTGCATCTCCCCACCCGGGCAGATAGTTGCCCTTCGGTTAAGGTTGTCTGTATTCAACCACTGCTTGAATTTGAATCCAAAATATTTGGATAGTTTATTCCACAACTGGCGAGATTGTAAGTAGCAGATTGAAAGTAGTGGAGATGCAAACTCAATTCTGAAAATGTATAAACCTAGTAAGGCATCCACACCTGCACGCTCCTGGGACATGATCTATATATATGTTGCCTTCTAATGTTGTGGAAGGGATTACCAAATTGAACACAAATCTTCCCATGAGACTAACCAAGTATGCCCCAAGACTTTGCTCTCTTTTAGTCTTCATAAACATCATCCAGCCGGGACTAAAACCCACCTGTTATCTTGTGCTCACACTCAGGTCAGACTCCCCATCCAAACAGTCATCAGTGCTCAAAACCACTAGCTTCCCAAGAACCACCTAGTTACAAAGGTGTCCTGGGATGAACATCTTCCCATTTCCACCATCTCCTCTCCCCAACACAATCTCAAAACTAGCTCCTTCCCAGTTGATTTAGAAACTGCTCCACAATGGGCTTTATCCTAAACACCTACAGTATTATAGGAAGGATGCCCTTTCAGGTAACCACTCAAGGCCAAAATGAGGCAATGGGGCAGAAAATGATTGGTGTTTCTATTTTTGTTCTTGGATGTAGAACAGTTTGCAGGTCCACATGCTAATGCTTTCTTCCCAGATTCAGAAAACCAAAATCCTTACCCTTTGGATGCCCAACTAGGAAAAGTGACCTCCAGCACTTGAGCATTTCAGCCCAGGACCCCCTTCTGACAATCTGTTGGGACCCCACAGAAGTGGATATCATCAACCTGTAAGTGATGTCATGGCTGGAAGTGACATCACTGTGATGCCAGAGCTACTCCTCATCTACTTAGAAGAGCACAATCCTAACCATGTCTACTCAAAAGTAAGCCCCATTGCGTTCAATGGGTCTTACTCAGTGATGGGCTTCAAATAAATTAACAACCGGTTCTCTGCCCATCTGGCAGCCACTTTTAAATGGATATTTTTAAACTTTATATGTCCTATCTCTCGTTAACAACCGGTTCTGTAGAGTAGGTGTGAACCTGCTGGAGCCCACCACTGGTCTTACTCTCAGGAAAGTGTTTTTAGGATTACAGCCTAAGTCACATTGTTTTCAATGAGTCTTTCTACTAGGAAGGTATGGATTGCAGATGGAGTGCCCCTTTCCAAGATGGAGATGCCCAGTGCCAGATTCCAAGATGTCCAGCTTTTTATGACCCCTCTAAAATGAATTTGTGATTCACCAATGGGGTCCTGACCCCTGCTAAGTGGGCAAGAGGCACTCTTTCAAGTGGGTGTTATTTCTTTATTTAGTAGGGGGGAGTAACTGGCCCCATACACCCCAGCAATGTCTGGCTTCTGCTGGTGTTCTTTTTGCATTTTAGATTGTGAGCCCTTTTGGGACAAGGAGCCATTAGCTATTGATTAGCAATTAATTTTTCATTTTCTCTTTGTGAACTTTTTAGATGAAAAGCAGTATATACCATAAATACTGTAGATATCAGATACTCTAAGAACTGCTGCTCTAGCACGTTTGTTTAAACCCTATAGACATCTTTGAAACCTTATAGCATATTCAGTGTATAGCTTGCACACTGGCTTATGATGGGCTGGAAATTAATTCACCCAACTTCTGTAGTCACGCAGGCTTGGTGCTTGAATAGTGGCCTGGGATGTTGCCTTGCAGCACTCTCTGAACCTGGGATGGAGGCAAGTCAAGACTTGCCTGAGCTAATTCATTCATTCTGTAGCCCTACTGCTGCAGCCTCATAAAAGTGACCTATGCATCCACTGTATGTGTAAGGAACTGCCAATAAGGAGGTATCAATAAACAGGCTTCTCTAGGCACAGTGAAGGAAGCATCCTCATCTCTTTGCATATACAGTACCATATGGGCAGGAAGAGGACCAATAGCATTGCTAACCATTCAGAGGAAGACTAAGCAAAAGAGGGACAAAGGATGCCAGAACCTCAGAATGCCAGATACAGGGGAGGGCATCAGGATGCAGGTCTCTTGTTGTTTTTTTGTGCTTCCTGATGATCTGGTAGGTTATGGGAAGCTGGACTAAATGGACCTTTGGCCTGATCCAGCAGGCCTGATCCAGCCAGATCCACCTTTGGCCTGATCCAGCAGGACTCTTTGGAGGTTCTAGCCATGGGCCCAGCTCAGAACTGCAGGTGGTCCTGGCTGGAAATGAAGAGAAGGCCCTAAGAGAATGACGTGATTGAATTGAGAAGGAAACATGGGGAGGGGGGAATCTGCTCAGAAGCTGAAAGGGGTGGTGGTGATGGAAGCAAACCATAAGGAGCCAGCCAAGCCTGACAAGGTTGTGACGTAAACAGGACAGTCTCCACACATTGCCAGTATCACTGTGAAAGGGGGGTCTGGTGCTGCACTAGGGAAGAGAGGAAAGCTCACTCTAAGAGGAAATTTGGGGTGAGGATTGAGAGGCTGCATATATACATGTATGTATATATATACACACATTGCCAGTATCACTGTGAAAGGGGGGTCTGGTGCTGCACTAGGGAAGAGAGGAAAGCTCACTCTAAGAGGAAATTTGGGGTGAGGATTGAGAGGCTGCATATATACATGTATGTATATATATACATATGTGAAATACATGCATATATATAGGCATATAAACATACATGAACATATAAGGAGGAGGGGACAGGATGGAAAAAGGGGACACCCCCAGGGCTGCTAAGGTGCAGCTATGTAGTTATTCGGGAGTCTTCAGGGACAAACCAGGAGGGAAGAAAGGGCCGGGTGACCATATGTCATAACCAAACAAGAGGACTAGTCCTCCCAATTGTAGGACACCCAAGAAAAATGTAGGACATAACAATATAAAAGCTAAAAACACTCATATACATTGCTTTCATGTAGTTAATTTAAACTCTGTATTGTTTATTATTAATTTTAAACTATTACATAAAATTTATGAATTACAAAAGGCTACATGCTGCCTGTTCACAAGGAAAAGGAGGGCAATAAAGATTTTTTCCAGGACAGAAGACATGTCCTGGGGAAAGGAGGACATCTGGTCACCCTGGAAAAGGAGGACAATGAAGATTTTTTTTCCAGGACACAAGGCTAAAAAAGAAGACATGTCCTGGAAAAAGAGGGCAGATGGTCAGCCTAGAAAAGGAGGACAATGAAGACTTTTTGCCAGGACACAAGGCTAAAAAAAGAGGACCATGTCCAAGAAAATCAGGACATATGGTGACCCTGAGAAAGGGAGACTTTGCCAGGCTCACACCCTCCCCCGCAAAACCAGGAGGCAGAGGAAGATGCTCTCTTCCCTGCTTGTAGAAGGACTGATGCACGACCTGGAGGAAGAAATGGCTTCAAAAAACAAAGGATCTCTGCTTGCCCCCTCCCCAGGCTGCAGAAAAGGATAGTGTTTCCTGATGTGATAGTCATCATCAGCCCCCCAAGGGCTCAAAGAACCCCCAGCCAGCCCACCTCTGCACTGCAAGTGGTACTTTTTTCAAACCCCCCACCCCCAAAAAGGGAAAACCCAGTTTAGGTAGGGTGGTCATGGGAAGAGGGGCTGCATCCAGCCTGCCATATGGAAGCAGGGTTGCTTGTAGAGGGGCATGGAGAGGCCAGCTGCAACCCCCACCACTCTGATCACCCCGCCCACTCCAGCTGTGAGCAACCCAAGCTCAGGATCTCCCTGCTTGCACCTAGGAGGATGCCTCCCCTCCAGTATGTCCTGCATCCTCAGCATCATCCCCAGATCTCACCGTGCAGAGCTTGCAAGGGGCGATCCCCAGCAGCAAGGAAAGGCAGCAGCACCAGCAGCAGGAGGAGGAGGTCAAGCAATCCAAGCAGTCTCCGCCACCGCCCCATGCCAGCCACAGCTCACAGCCCCAGCAGTGGCAGCAGCAGCAATCGCTGCACCATCCCTAAAGCCAGCATTCAGCGCCCCCTCTAGACCATCCCTGGGTGGACATACACACTCACACACACACACACCCTTCCCAATAAACATGCAACACACACTCTTGGGTCTGAACACCCTATGGCAACACAAAGAAAAGGATACGCCTCTGCACAAGCAGCCAATCACAATTCACCCTGGACACACCTTGCTTTGCAAAGCTACACCCCCCCCACCCCCTAGATGGTTGAGCCACATCCAACCTGGCATTGCAACCCCCCCCCCCCCCCAAAAGCAGGCTACGCCTCCCATCCATTGCACTGGCACCACCACAATGCATCCTCCTCCTCTCCAGGCTGGGTGATGCTTCAGAGATCACACCAGTGCCAAAGCAGTCAGGGGGTCGAAACAGGAAAGCAGGCAGACAGGCATCAACCACAGCTTGGCCACCTTCCATTGAAACCACTGCCCTAAGAGCACAGCAACTAAAAATAGATCTGTGACAGGCTACATCACAACCCTTGTGGAGGACACAATTCTCATGACAGCACCCATCTTCATTTTGGACAGATTCACACCTGTGACAGCTGTTGTGAAATGTTCTGGTATTGATGGGATTCTGTTACGGTTGATACTACCTGATGGTTTCTGTCTTTCAACACTTTTCAATTATACCCACGACTCATTCGTTCAACACATGCGTCACTCTTTCAACCTCTCTCTGCTAGTCTAAAGACTCAAATTGTCTTCCCTGATGTGGTTTTGTATGTGACATGGAGATCACAGTGTTTTTGACATTTCCTTATGACTTTCTCAGTGGTGGGCCTGGTCTGGCCCAACAACCGGATTGCCGGAAGTGGGCAGGCCAGGCTGGGGTCGGGGGGCCAGGGAGGGTCAGGGGCGGGGCCAGGGAGGGTCAGGGGCGGGGAGGGCACACCACCCACCGCAGCGCGCTGCGGGTGGGCAGGGCAAGGGCGGGCCCCAGCCCCGGCTCAGTGAGTATGTCAAGCTAAGCTTGACACATGCACAGTTTAGGGCTTCCCCGGCCACACTGAACCAGTGCGCCCGGTTTTGTGCGCCCCCCCCATTGCTACCAGATTGGTAGTGGGGGGGGGGCACAAACAACAACCAGTTCGGGCGATCTGGCCCAAACCATCTTTGGCCCACCACTGGACTTTCTTCAGTAAATAACCATCATTCAGATACATAAGATACTCATTGCCCACACACACATTTGTTCATTTGACTGTAATTTGTTATGTATTTTGGCTATGGGTTAATAAATGTGTGTTATTTAAGCTTTTTCAAGTGATACTTATGTGTTTTTTGTGGCCATTTTGCAAGCTGAAAAAGACGGGGTTTCACTTTTCAACAGCTTTCACTTTTGGATAGTGCTCGGTCCCTAACCCTCCAATAAGTGGAAGATGCCTGTATATGAAACTCTGTCTTGCAGTTCACAATTGCTCCCACCCCATGTGAGCATATGCGCATACCTGTTTTAGGGAAATTGGCCACAGCTTATAAACAAATACTAGTCTTCTATCTGTCTTGTTGGAACAAACTAAGGCTGCAATCCTATCCACCCTTACATGGGAGAAAACCCTATCGACTATAATGTGACTAACTTCTGAATACCCATCCATAGGATTGGGCTATAAGAGCCAAATCTATGCATGTGAACTCAGAAGTAAGACCCATTAAGTAAGCTCTATTGTGGCAGGCTACAATCCTATCCATACCTCTCTGGGTATAAGCCCCATTGATTATAATGGAACATACTTTTCAGTAGACAGATAACAGGATCTGGCTCTTATACAGCTGTTATAACTTGAATTTTGTACATTAATGGACAGGGTGGTTAGCATGTTGGTTAGCATTGTGGGTTCTTTCCTCCGAGTACCAGAACTCAAGAGAAATCATAATTCATGGAATGTGTATGCAACAAAGCACGATCCTCCTAACCATGTCTACTCAAAAGTAGTCCTCACTGTGTTCAATGGGTCTTAGATCCAGGAAAGTGTCTTTAAGATTGTTGCCACAATCCAATTTTCAAGCCTACACATATTCTTATAGTACAATCCTATTCTCCTTGACTCAAGACGTGTACAGTAAGTCCCACAGTGTTCAGTGGAGCTCACTCCCAGGGAAGCGGGATATATAGAAAGTGGGATATAGTGGGAAAGTGGGATATAGAACTGCCAACTCAATATCACACTCAGGCTGCAATCCTAAGCACACTTTCCTGAGAGTAAGAACCATAGAACACAATGTGGCTTACTTCTGAGTAGACATGGTTAGGATTGTGCTCAAAATTCAATATTCCTATAAATGAGATACAGTACCATTTTCTAATCAATAGGATAACATTCAGCACATTTCATGGTGCAAGCCTAACCAATTTAGGCTGGCCTAACTTACCTGGGAAAATATTCATCACATTGGGTCCAAGCGTCCATCAAGAACTTAACACTTGCTCAGTGTTTAATTTTTTTTCAGCATAGACCATTCTGTCCTTGAATGGCTGGGTGGACTGGACATTAACATCCGATTTACTATAAGTTCACGTATTTGCCATATGCTAAATGAATAAATAAACCCGGCATATCTTTCTGAGATAATGTGGGAATGTTGGTGTTTTCCTGTGTACTGGCCTAACCCTCCTCTCCAGGAGTGGTGCAGAAGACCCTTATGGTACCTTTTATGACACCTCCAAGTCAGCATAGGACTTATGCTGGACTAAGTGGAGGTTATGATTTTAGTCTTAGGCTGCAAGACTAACCACACTTTCCTGGGAGTAAGAGCCACTGAATGGGAGTTACTTTTGAGTAGACATGCTTAGTATTGCACTGTTAGTCTGATCCAAATCCTGATAGCACTATTCTTACTAGCACTTTTATAAGAGTAGGAGTCCAGATATGTCCTCGGAGAACAGTATACTTTAGGCACCCTAGACCCAGTATTAGTGAATGAAGCAACAGCAAGCCTCTATTACTATCATGCAAAGAGTTAAATGGCTATGGTTAAGATTATTTACATCTTTCAGGAAAAAAGAAGTGATCACTAGAAGCAGGCAGATCCCAGGAGCTCCCTCCTTCATTTATTCAACCCACTTTGCTCCCATCTTTTGTCTGCAACAGAATCAAACAATTCCAAACAATATCAGAAAAGGCCAAATGCATTTACTCAATGCACTAAAGTGCATTTGTCAATTCAACTAGCATCCAGTTTTCTTATTAAAGGTAAGTTTCTAAGACTGCTCAAGATTACACTTCCAGCATACAATATTATGTAGAACATTGTAAAGCTGAATATGTAGGTTTGTTATTGCAATGAACAACATGATCCTGTATTAATTTGCCTATTTTTAGTATTCAGTGGCAGTGAATTTCACTGGTTAACTGCATATTGGGGAGAAGGAAAAAGAGTTTTGTGTTAATTGTAGCAGGTACCTATCTGATGATGCATGATACAGACCAATTTCATTTTTCAACCTAGACTGTATATGATTTTACTCACAAATACTGTATCATATTTCTTAGAAATAAATCATTTTTATACATGATGTAGTGGACCCCAATTCCAATTTTCAGCTTTGGTATTATTTTCCACATAAATATGTCTTAGAAATACCTCTTTTATCAAGCCAAAAGGAAAAAGTAAATTGGACAGTATGGCTGTCTTATGGCCTCCATACTCAGCTGCAGTGGAATGAACAAAAACCCTAATGAATCTTATAGAGCAAACCTAAGCATGTCTACTCAGAGGTCCTTTTGTATTCAATGGGGCCTACTCCCAGAAAAGTGTGTTTAGGATTGCAGTCTTACTCCTTTTGGACTACAGTAGCCAAAAAGAGATCTTTTCTCTGGCCCTTGGTGTTTACTTTAGATCAGTGGAGCCCAAAGCCATGACTACTCTTCTAAAAACGTGGTCTCTATTTGAATTGTAGCTTTGGATTCCTCTCCAGGGTTACTGGTCCCTCCAGAAAGACCTGTGCACTTGAGATGCTCTGGGATATTGTGTCTGTTGTCCAGCATCTCAAAAGGCTATGTGACAGGATTTCCAGACAGAGGAAACTGCCTAGGGGAGCAATCCAGAGTAATTACAGGGAGTCCTTGCTCTGGTGTAAGAACAATTTACTGTGGATTGCAATATGAATTCCCCATAGGTTTTCACTAGGTGGTGCAGGAACTATGGGTGCATGTAATGTCTCTTATGTGCTCCTGTAGTTACTCTGGATTGTAGGGTTAAGCATCCTAGTATTCAGCTTTACCAGGAAAAGGTCTATTCACTGGGCAGAAGGATTCATCCAAACATGAATCCAGCCCCCAGGCCAGGCTTCAACTGGCACTGTTCTAGTTTGAAATTATATGAAACGGGGGCTAAAATCCTAGCCACTTACCTGGGAGTAGGTCCTATTGATTTTAAGGGATTTACTTCTGAGTTATTCTGGGTACTTGGAGTTATGTCTATAAACCAGAGGGTTTTATACAGGTTAAAAAGCTTATTTTTACTTTGCAACAAATAAAAGAATCAAATTTTGGGGGGAAAACAAAACACTACAAATACACTTGAACTGTACTGTCCTGTGCATAACCAAGCCATTGCGGGCTGAAGAGAAATGGAGGAATCTTGAGAGATGCTGGTCTAGATCTTTCCTTTACTTAGCCATCAATGGGAGAACGTCCATAGAGAAGGTGGCATCATAGATTGATTGCAAGTATACAGCTATATGAGATGGAGCAAATCTTTCCTATTTTCCTTCTCCTTTTATTACACCTTCATTGAGACTGCAACAAAAACTGCAAGTTTTCCTGAAGACATGAATGCACTGTATTTTTAGTCCAAACACTATATGTGCAGTTACTACTTTGGATAAGAACCATTACTCCCTATACTAATAGGGAAGACTGGAAAAAAAATCCTAAGTCCTAGGCAGGTCTATCTGGGCAGGGCTGAGAAAGTTTACATGTGATTGAGGTTATTTGAACCCTCTCCAACACTATGTAATAAGAAAATCTTCTATTCATGGAGAAGTCTATGAGTGGATACTTGTCATCATGACTGTACACTCCCTTCAATACCCAAGCATCACCCTGAATACTAGTTTGAGATATGCCTTTCTCTCATTGAACCTTCTTGTGGGCTACCCAAAGGACATAGATGGCCACCATGGAAAATAGGGTGATGGCCTTAATATGCATTTGGGTTGATTCAGCAGAGATTTTATGTTCATAAGATAAATGTGTCCCCCAAAGCTTGCCCTGCTAGTCGTGACCAACTCTAAGGCAGTGCTCATGCCATTTCAAGGCCAATGAGGCAGCATTTTCTGAAGACATCTCTGTGGTCATGAGGCTGGCATGACTAAATACCAAAGGTGCAATGAATGCTGTTATCTTCTAAGTTAAGTAGTATTTATTTCTCTACTTGCATTTATATGCTTTCAAATCCATATGCTTTTGAAATGCTAGGTTTGAAGGAGCTGAGCAAGTAAAGGGAGCTCATCCACCATGGGCTCTTGACCTGCTGGCCTACTGACCTTCAGGTTGACAAGGACAGGCTTTTAACCACTGAGCCACTGTTTTTTGCTGTCATGATGGTGTGGAGAAAGCAGCACTGAAAGCACAATGATATGCAGCTAATCTACCTAACAGCCTTGCATATGTGCACCTTACTTAGTTATTATTTGATAATAACATCTTGCTCTGACATTTTGAGAGAACTATTATACACAGGGTGGCAGCTGATTCAGAGCCCAGCAGGGATGCTATGCAAAAAATGTGAGAGTGGGTTGGGAAATTCTAAATGTGCATCATTTGGCATTTATCAACACTAATTTTCATCTATAATTTCAGTGCCCACTTGGTGCAGTAAGTGATCCAACGTGGATCACGATTTAGATCTAACCACCTTGAACAACATTTCTAGGAATGGCAACTGTGGGGGAACAAGCCCTTCTACCCTAGCAGTGGTGGGCTTCAGGGGGTTCTCACAGGTTCTATTGAACCTTCTGCTAATGAGCATCTGGTTCTGAGAACCGGTTATTAATGGGACATAGAATCTGTTGTTAATTTAGGTTATTAGGACACAGAATCTGTTGTTAATTTATTTGAAGCCCACCACTGCTTACATGCTCTCTGGATGAGGCCCGAAGTGATGCAGTCAACAGTGTAAGACCCAAGCCTGGATACTGAAGGGCACTAAGGCGCCTGGTTCATACTTTAGCTTGGTTGTAGAGAACACAATAATCTAGAAACAGTTCATCAGAAACTCCTGTACAACACAGAGACCGTTCCAGGAGATATTAATGTGCTTTAATTGCCATCTAGTCGAGGGTGGTGGTGCACTTGCGATGTCATTCAGCTGCTCAGCAATCCCTGATCCAGTGTTGAAAACAACTCAAAGAAGCCCTGGGAAGGAGAAATGGAGAGAGGTGAGGGTTGGAATGGATGGAGGGAAGAGTCCTGGGAGGGGGCAGGAAAAGAGGGCCGCTGTCAACACACACATATGATGGCGTCACCGTAGCCGCTAGAGGATGATGAGGCACAATGTTGCCATAGCAACCAATCATTGACTCAAGGCCACCATCGTTGCCATAGCAGACAGACAAGATTACACGGAAGAGATAAAGAGTGGGAGAGATAAGGAGCCGGACCAGCCTCCTAGTCCAGGGACAGTGAGAAAAATGATGAACCAGATCTCTGGGAAAATCCTGCTTCCCTCTGCCAAGTTCCTCTAGGATCCCCTTTTCTAGCATTCTATACCTATATCTAGCTTTCCCACTGGTTTCTTCTTTTTTATACCCGACCTTCTTGTTCCTGTGGTTGTCCTGTCATTTTGGGCTTACATGCTGCAAGAGCTCCCCTCCCCAAGTGACTTCACCACATCTCCTCCACCAAAGTGTAGGAGCCGCTACACACCTTGAAAAGAGTGACGGACTGCAGGACGCTTGATGTACAGCACATCTCACGAATGGAGTGCATAGCAAGCTGTGGGGAACCCATGTCCAGGACACGCAAGCCAAGGCGGGACGCCAGGATGGGCCCAATCGTCGTGCCACAACGAGAGTCATTCCGAACCATGAATTCCTGAAACAAACAAGAGATGCATATAACAACTAAGTGGCATTGGAACTGCTCAGAGAAAACCCCTTTGGCATCTATGCTTGAAAATTAATGAAGATGAGGTAGGGTTCATATCTCTGAACGTGGTTTCTGGAACACAAGTATTGGGCATCAGCAAGTCAAACCCCAGTGTTAAGGTATGAGTACTGCCTGGTCCAGTCTGGTGCTCAGTGGTGCCTGGTAGTGTGCCCAGCAGTTCCTACTGCTCAGTGGTTCGCCTTACCAACTACTCGGTGGTGCTCTCTGCCTGCTGGTGCCCACAAATATTCCTAAATTTTGCTCCTACAAAGACAGGTAAATTCTTCTTGTAATCTATATATATAAAAGAGAAAAGTCACTCACTGACTGACTGACTCACTGACTCATCACCACCCTGCCAAAACCGCTGGGCCTAAAAGCATGAAATTTGGGGTGGGTGTTCCTTCCATGACGGAGGGGTGCACTAAGAACCTGTTTTTGGAAATTCCAACCGGAAGGGGGTGAAAAGGGGCGCAACACGTTTTCCTCCCTATGCTTTGCATTGAGAATTGCTGACTCATCAACATCCCGCCCCAACTGCTGGGCCTGAAGCATGGAATTCTGGGAGGGATCCTTCTGTCACCTGAACACCCACCAAGAACCATCTAGAGAAATTTAACCCTTCAGGGGCTGAAAAGGGGGCAACGTGTTTTTGACCTATACTTAACATGGGAGACTGAATAACATCCAGCCAATTTGGTCCTCTCTTCCTGGTGCACTGGGGGGACTTTGTTCGGAGGAGAGGTTGCACTGGCGAGGATGCTGAGCATGGGGAAAAGTTGCGCATGGGGGGATGATGTGCATGGGGGGAAGTTGCGCACGGGGGAAGTTGCGCATGGGGTGTTGATGTGCCCTGGGGGGATGGCATATGGGGAAATGTTATTCCCGCAACGCGGGTACACTTTTCGCTGGTAAATTACATATAATAGTTTTAAATTTAATAAGTAATATAGTGTTTAAATTACTGTAACCACACGAAAGCAATATATATAAAGCAGACTCATAGAACATAAGCTTGCTCTCTAGTGGCCACAGGTTGCAAGTGCAAGGAAAAAATTCAAGACCTACTTGCAGGGGAACATCCACACGGCTTGCAAGTGCAAGGAAAAAATTCAAGACCTACTTGCAGGGGAACATCCACACGGCTTGCAAGTGCAAGGAAAAAATTCAAGACCTACTTGCAGGGGAACATCCACACGGCTTGCAAGTGCAAGGAAAAAATTCAAGACCTACTTGCAGAGGAACATCCACACGGCTTGCAAGTGCAAGGAAAAAATTGAAGACCTACTTGCAGGGGAAAAGTACATCCTTGTACTTTTCCTTGTACTTTCCTTGTACTTTTCCTTGCAAGGAAAAAATTCAAGACCTACTTGCAGGGGAACATCCACACGGCTTGCAATCTCCCGGATCAAGGCTTCAGTGACTGCAGTAGAAGCATAACGCTGGTTATTGTTCACTTTGATGGTAGGACCCTGTGTGGGAAACCAGAAGGCTCAATAGAGATGTGGAAAAGATTACTTACATTGAAAACAATTTGGCCTGCCCACCACCATCAGCAGATGCTTATTATTATTAGGATGTAGCATTTTCACTTCACATGCAAGTATAATATCAAGACAATTCAATATTCTTGTAAGCAAAGTTTTATCCTCCATACTACAGCTGAGGCTGGGGGTGGCTTACCTAAAGCTACCTAGTGAGTTTGTGGCAAAGATTTCAATAGGGCAAGACCTGATTCACAAACCAGTTTTCTTGACCACTGTGTGGTCTTTGAGAATCCCAGCTTGCTCTGACTGAAGTGACAGGAAAATGGGAACCAGGAAAAGGTTACTAAAAATTGTGACCTGCAGTTCTCCTGGTTCAGAGTAATCCAGTAGTTCTACAGGGATCTGTGCGTGTAGAAACACACAGCACTCAAAAGACTGCCCCCTATTTTCAAGCCATGGGAAGCCCTGTAAGCACTCTGCAGGCAATCCTGAAAGCACCCCAGAATCTGATTGGACATCTGGAAAGCGGCAACCCCTCCCATTCTCCTGCAGGAGTGTGATCCTGAGAGTCATGTCATTATGCCCTGTCCTGCAAAGACTTCGCAAGAAAGTAAAGGCTCCCTCAAAGTGTGAGAACCACTTTTCCAGAACTGCCCATACTCCACACCAATTCAAAGATAGTTCGCTGGCAAAATAAGATGTACTTGTATTATAAAATCAACAAGAAGGACAGATCTATCCCTGGGAAAGTGCTAACCTAGAGTAGCTAGTCATACTGTGCATACTCACCTACCCACCCTCCCTCAACTAGAAGTAGGCAGATTTTATTTCACTTTTTCCCTATTTATCTGATAAGGTGAGGTCTTACTTTTAGCAAGTTTTTTCATAACTAGGCCACTGGCAGAAAAGCAATATTCTCCTGAAGTGACTTGTGTATAGCTGAGGATACATACAACCTGAGCTTAAGAGTAATTTAAACAAATAATCATTTCCACCTTTTCACTGCTGTTCTCATACTTGGTCACTCTAGCAATCTGGCTTTATGTCTGCCAAATTCCACCAATTCTTTATGCGCTTCCAGCGAAATGTTCATTTGGGAGTGTACCTTTATTTTCAACATTTTACCACTATAGTGTGATTTCCCCGTCACCCACCTTGTGGAACTCCGGACGATGGTTCTTATCATGCTTGTCCCTGCAAAAGGGAATATATCAAATTAGGCTCCATCAGGTGTTCCTGCTGCGGGAAACAAGCACCTGAACTTCAGGGATAAGATGGAAGGCTGAAACTAACAAATGAAGAAGAGGGTCCATTTCAAGGGCCAGGAGCAACTTCAAAAACAGGAGGCAGTTTGCTGGTAGCCGAACAGCATTTTTGATGGACCAAATGAGGATGCGAGTGAGCAGATCATGTTCTGGATGCAGGACTTATTGGAATCATGGGGCACATTTTCAATCAAGAGGCACAAGGGGGACGTGGAGCACATGCATGAGAAAAAGCAAGTGCTTTTCACAGTTTGCAACCCCACAAGAGGATGAGGGAGGATGTGAATGATACTGGAAATATCATTAGTGTGCACAGGTGAATTTAGATTGGGTATATATTCTAAAACCAACTAAGTCCAGACACAAAAGACTCAAGGGCACCTTGTTTCTCACCATATACACCCTTCAAATAGCTAGGGTGCAATCATAACCAATATCGGCCAATGCAACTCACCTGTCTCCCCATTCTTGTGGTGGTGTGAAAAGGCTGATGCACCAAACTACCCACCCCCAGGAGTCACACAGAAGTCAAAATAGAAGTGCCTTAAGCTATTTTTGTGACACCCCTAGGCCAGCACAGAACTTCTACTGGCCTAACCGGTGTTGAGGATTGCAGCCCCAGATAACTACAATCCTGAGACATAAGGTAGTTGGTCATAAAAAAAATGGCCATATCTCTACGCTGTACCTGACCATCTTGCTTTAATGGCTTTTATCAAGGACTAGTTAAAATGTACCTGCATTGCGGGAGTAAAATACTTCCCATACACCATCCCCCATGTGCATCAGCCCCATGTGCATCACCTCCAATGCTCATCAACCCCTATGCGCAACATTCCCCCATGCGCACCAACTCTCCATGCGCATCAGTCCCCCATGTTCATCAACCCCCCAAGTGCAACATCTGGCCCATGCACAACACCCCCATGTGCATCAACCCCCATGCGCATCATCCGGCCCATGTGTAACACCCCCCATGAACCATCTCTCCATGTGCATCATCCCCCACGCACATCACCTTCCCATGTGCACCATCCTCCCATGCAAACCTTCCCTCCCATTGCATCAGGCACCAGGCACCAAATTGGCTGGATGGTGATCAGTCTTCAGTGTTAAGCATAGAACAAAAACACATTGCACCGCTTTTTGGCCCCTTAAGGGTTAAATTTCTCAACATTGTTTCTTGAGTGCTCATGTGACATAAAGAATACCCTCCCCAAATTTCACGCTTCTAGGTGGGGGGGGGGGGGGGGGTTGGGACAGAGCATCCCTCAGCCTGTGATTCAGCTTGTGCAGCAACTGCCAGTAAAAATCTCACTACGTAGGTAATATACACAGCCCTTTTGCAGCTCTTGCTGCTAGGTGCAACAGTTCACTTACGCATAATTTGGGTGGACAGCATGAGCCATGTCAGCGCTGATCATGCAGGACTTGGCCACGGCCTCCTCAAATGCAGTCAAATTCTGGGGTGAAGCCGAGATGCGCCGAAGGACAAGTTCAGTGAGGAGTGACATGGCACCTTGTGCACTTTCTGATCCCACCTGCCAGGCAAACCATAAGAACATAGAGCTGGTTGGATGAGGCCAAAGGTCCATCTACTCCAGCCAACCTTACTCTCACAGTGGCCCACCAGTTGCCTCAGGGAGCACACATGACAAAAAGAGACTTGGATCCTGGTGTATGTCTCTCTACCTCACATTCTGAGGTAGACTATATCTAAATAAGCTGGTTGCACATACCCATCACATCTTGTAACCCATGAGGGATTTTTCCTCCAGAAATCAATACAATCCCCTTTTTTTCTTCCTAGTATCTGTCAGTCATGTTTACTTAGTCAGTAAGAAAGCTTCCAGAAGATCCTTTTGGGTCCTACCAGAACTGCCACGTTCACTTAGTCAGTAAGGAAGCTTTCAGAAGGTCCTTTTGAGTCCTTCCTTCCATATTTGGAGAATAGCTGCATCTCATCCTCATTTGTTCTTTGCTGCTTCTGAAAGCAGAACTAGAACCAATGGGTACAAACTGCAAGAAAGGAGATTCTGGTTGGATATCTGGAAAAAAATTCCTGATGATGAGGGTGGTTTGGCAGTGGAACAGATTGCCAAGGGAGGTGGTGGACTCTCCCTCACTGGGGATCTTCAAGGAGAGGCTTGACGAGCACCTGTCGGGGATGCTCTAGGAGGATTTCCTGCTACAGGCAGGGGGTTGGACGAGATGACCTACTAGGTCCCTTCCAACTCTAGGATTCTATGATTCATCCCAGTTATGCTGATGCCCCCTTTACAGTATATAGCACATTTCCCCTGCCTGCTCATTGACAGTCACCAAACAAATCAGACAAGACAAACTCCTTCCACTTTCTGCCCAAACAGGAGGCTTGTCCATTTGTAAGCAGCTCCCACTGACCTCTTCATTGTCGTAGAGTGCAACTAGGCGTACATTTGACTCTTGGGCAAGAGCTCCAGGCCTTTCACTAGATTCAATAAGAGCCTGCAGAAACAAATAAGGGGAAACAAACAAGATAGTATTGTTCTGGAATGCCCAGAAATACTTGCTGTGAGAAAGGTGTGCATTAGCGGTTTGCAAGATGGCATGTTGGTGCACAACTAAAGCTTAGAGAAGGCAAGCAGCACCAAATGGCACTCCAGTGCTGTGATGTGGCACGGCCATCTGGCCATTATTCTTCACTCCAGCTCAGCAGCCAGAGATATCAAGAGGAAGATTAGGCCAGACTCAGGCAATTAGAATATCCACAAATGAGAGAGGTTTCCCCAAAGCGGGTTAGGGTTTGCCATATTTGAAATAAGAACAGTGAGAAAGGAGTGCAGGTGGGTCAGCCACCACATTCCCAACTGTTATCAAGGGTCTTGGGATATTATTCCACTCCTGACTCCGTGTCTTCAGGAGCAGCCACAGCTATGTTGCAGGTGAGTACCAATTGCAGCCCAGCTGTTTTTAGAGCCACTAACAGAAGCTGTACCGAGGTCCAGAACAGCACCCACTTCTGATCCTACTATCCCTACATGAGGTACTCACCTGCAGGGCACAGTAGCAGCTGTGGAGGTTATCCAGTCGAGGGGAAAATATGAATTCATTGAAGGCACCACCGAGTGTCTGGAAGGAGAGTCAAAGGAGGGAAAAGTCACATTAGATCTGTTTCCTTACCCCTCCTTCTTCTTAGTGTCTATCTGTCATGTTCACATAGATTGTCTGTACATTTCCCACAAGTAAGAAGCTGAGATCATTACCCAGGAACCCAAGAGGGAGATGGGATAAGTATCTTTCTCTATGGACTACTGGTTAGGGAAAGTTGTAGGGACCAATATCATGCCATCCCAAAACCAGCCATAATAAATATATTTTTAATACAACACTCACTGGAGGTTGAGTATCTACCAGACACAGTTCCATCTCTATCATTTGCTCAGGCTTCACCTCCAGTTGGGAACAGAGAAGGGAGATCAGAGCAGGTGGGTGACGATTCTGTAGAATACAATGGCAAGTGAGCAGCACTGATAGGCACCCTGACTCATGTGAAGGTACAGTTATAATGTATCTTATAATTTAGGCCCATTCTTCTACCACACTCCTATAGGGTGTATGTCATCCATACATCCACTTTCTCATCTCACCTGAAGAGATAAGGTACAAGCTGAGTCTATCTTGCATATGCTTTTTTCCAGTGCCTCCTGGGCTTCTGTTGCAAGAATTGGGACCCTGTGAAAGAAAGGTGTGTTGGCCAGTAGGGCAAACCAAGTATTCTCACTCACTGGAAAGACATGGTACTAGAGTGGATCATGGCTAGAAAATGCTTCTTAAGGAAACCCTACCCTTCCCCCTGCCCTGAAAACACTAAACAAATGTCTAAATGCTACACTTGATTATTTTACACACACACACACACCCTGCAATATAGTCACCCTGCAAGATTAAGTAGACAAAAGGCCACCTAACAAGAATTCATGGGAGAGCCATGAGTAAACCCAGAGAAATCTTGATTCTCAGCAAACTCTCTCAAAACACCAAGCTAGACGGCTTACTCGTCAGAGGCTTTCTTAATAAAGGAGCTCACTCAAAATGCAATATTAAAATAATATATCAAAAAATCTATATTGGTAAAATAGGAACAGCCATTAAAACCCAGACACAAACCTTGAAGAGTACAGAAAGTACAATATAATGAGAGACTTAAGCAGGGATCTTTGAAGATGGACCTTTAGAGTGCCACAACAAGGCTTGTCCCATGGGCTAACAGGGCCGCCATCAAACGAATATGAAGGAGAAAGATGCATAGTTCTGCTAATGCTCCCCCTTGAATAGACCTTCTTGCTGAAAGGGAAAACCAACCACCACTGGTGCTATTGTGAAATGCTGGCCATAACCAATCCAGACAGGTTGGCCACCTGGTTTTTCCCCAATAGAACAAGACAGGATGGGGGAAGGGTGTTTTACACTCTCACAGGTGATTCTCAGTGTTTGGCCCAAAGGACTCGTTCACACCATGTTGGAGATGGATGGCCAAATGTGGAATACGGAGGATGGGACGTTCCTCCCTCACTAGTCGTTGCTCCAGCCGCCCTGTGTGCAGATCCTGAAATTACAAAACAGAAGTGACTTCATGACACCACAGTTTAAGGATATTGGCAAACAGGAGCAGGTCCACAAACTTGGGTCCACAGACTTGGGTTATGTTCAGTTTGGAGAACAGGTAGTTAAGGGAGGGACAAGATAACTATCTATTGGAGGGGCTATCATGTAGAAGATGGAGCAGATTAGTTCTCAGTTGCTCTTGGTGATAGGACCCAAACAAATGAATTTAAATTACAAACACCAGATCTGTCAATAAAATGTGAGGAAGAACTTCCTGCCAATACACAGCAGTAGAACAAGTTGGCCTCAGAAGGTGAAGACTCTCCATCATCCAGCCTCTGCTAAAAGATCTCCTCCTTACTGAGGGCAACAGCCCAACAGAAAAAGGATGAAAATAAACTTCATTTCTCTGTGCCAATGCTTTGACCAAAATCCAAATTTTTTTCATCCTCCCCAAATAGCGGTTTAGAAGTTTAAAATTAAAAAGAAAGCCAGGCTACCTATCCACCCACAGATCTCCTATGTCACATCTGTGTTGGACAAGGGGAGATGATACACATGGGGGTTGATGCGCATGGGGGTATGTTGCCCATGTGTTTATTTTACTCCTGGAATGTGGGTACATTTCACTAGTTTTTTTATATTTTGCTGTAATGTCTTTCCAAGATTAAAAAGGTAAAATTAGCTGTTTTCAGAGATACAAGTTCTCGGTTAATGGTGTGTCACACTAACACACAAGGATGCCATTTAATTACCATTTGCACACACAATTCTTCTTAACACAAGCCTATTGGAAAGACCTGTATATCTCACAGCGCACTGCTGGGAAGAGGCCCAGTTGCCTCATAAAGCAGAAAAGACACCCATGAGATTCATGATTTGACATGTGAGGCAGGCAGAATTGGCTCTCTGGCTGAAAGTGAATATTGTTGCCTTTCAACTCTTTACATATTAATGCGTTGCGAACATTACTTCTCTGGTCCTTATGGTCCCTGAATCAGGCTGGCCTTCATAAAGCTATCATGAATCTACAAAGGCAAACCTACAAAGACCAGCCTGAAGTTAGGAACAGAAGCTCCTACACTCCCATCACCTACTTAAGCGTCAAAGGCATGTCTCTCCCCATCCCACCCCTCTATATATGACATCTTTGAGTTTATGAATTCATCTAGTTTATGTCATATATAAACTCCTTGCTATAGCTCCACTTCCTCTGTACCAAACGTTTTTGTAGAAACTTTCAATACATTTTAGATGTGTTTGTTGGAACCAGGAGGACCAGGAATATATTTTATTCCTTAACACCTTTTACTATTTTACTTTTAATGACTTGTGGAAGTCTGGGCAAGCTACCATCAACTGTAGGTCTTCTTAGAAGTCATCTCTATCTAGTGAAGACATGCTATAAACCAGTAAATTGTTTCCCTTTGGGTTTCTGCACATTATCATTTTATATTTTTTGCTGTAATGTCTATCCAAGATTAAAAATGTAAAATTAGCCGGTTGGTGAATCCCCCGTTTCCCTTTTGTATCATTCTAAACAGTGGGAGCTCTTTCTTTTTTTCTCTGTCTCTGGAATCCCACTTGTCCTCCAAATATACTCAATATAACTGGAGATGGCCTCAGTTAATATCTTCAAGCCCCCAGAAGCACAGTTTCTTGATCCTGCTGAATTACATTACTTTCATTAGAGCAAGGACCTCCTCCTCTCATAATCTACATGCACAGTTCAACAAAGTTCAGAATCCAGGTCTGAAATCCAAGTTTAGCTGGAGCAGCAAAACATATAAATTAGATTTAACACCTTTGGCAAGAATGCATGACACCCTAGGAGAATGGGAGATCTGGAGCCTGAAATGGGGAAAATCAACAAAGATAAACTGAAACTGGTTGGAACAATTAACAAGCAAACCCTTTGCCCCTGAACAGCAGCTAAGTGGACAGAGTGATGAGTCTTGATCCTTTTAGCAAAAGTCCTGAAATCTCAAAATATATTTGTCTGAATCAACACTCTACACACCAATTCTTAAAGCTAATCCCCAGAATATTTTGAGAGATATGCAATATTCTTTTGATTTTATTTTTTGGTTTGATGGGTTTTAGATATAGTGCACTGACAGTCACTTGGCAAATGAATTTGTTCCCCTATTCCCTTTTAAAAGCAAAACCAAAGGAAAAACATGTTTGATTACTATATTGATGAAACTCTAAAAGAGTAATTCTTCTACCACTGCATAAAAGAAAAAAACCCAATACAGCAGTGTTTCTGAACCAATAGTATGGGTACCACTAGTGGTACATGAGGTGGTGTTTGGTGGTACTTGCATGACCCCCAGACATCTGCTGTCTGACAGCCATATAACATGACAAACATTGAAAGAGGCTCAGATCGGGGGGCAAAGGTCCGAAACATGATTTTCACACACTCTGAAAAGCCCCCTGCCTACCCTAACCCTCGTACTGGTATTTTAATATCTGGCCTCTCATCCCAGAAGTAACTGCTGATGAAACTATCACCATTCACTTCCAGTGGTACTTCCATTAGTGGTACTTCCATTAGATGGATTATGAAAAACGGCACGGCAGAGAAATTAGGGCAGAGAAATACTGCCCTAATGGAAAGTCACAGTGATGCTTCCATAAGAGCCTGACAACACTGGCACCTCTCCAAAACTTCCAAATGGCTGAAAAGCTCTGCACCAGAGGCTGTTTTCACAAAGCAAAGGAGGACCCTCCGGTGTTTATAATGAGCCTTACTTGTGAAATTCCTGTTGACTCGAATCTAATGCACATCTTTTTCAGCCGAATTTAATCCCCCAAATCAGGATGTGCATTAGATTCAATAGCACATTACATTTGAGTGCTTTCAGTATTTCGATTATAAGTATAGGTCAGTATTTAGTTTAACAGTTTACTATATTGTAATAAAAATGTAACATAAACCCAATGTCGTATAAAGTAGAGGAAATAGGTACAAATCATAACATAATAAACCCACTGTCATCTATATATATAAAAACTGAAAAGTCATTTACTGACTGACTGACTCAAAAACCGCTGGACATAGAAGTGTTAAATTTGGAGAGGGTGTTCCTTGCATGACGGAGGCACCCACTAAGAGCCAGTTTTCGGAAATTCCAACCGGAAGTGGGTGAAAAGGGGCGCAATGCATTTTCCTCCCTATATTTTATACTGAAGAATCCCTGAGGGGCCAACCCCCGACCTAGAAGCATGAAATTTGGGGTGGATGTTCCTTTTGTGATATGAATACCCACCAAGAACTGATGTTGAGAAATGTAACCCTTAAAGGTCTGAAAAGGGTTGCAACATATTTTTGACCTATACTTAACAGTGAAGATTGATTAACATCCAGCAATTTGGTGCCTGCTGCCTGATGCACTAGGAAGGAGGGTGCACTGGGGGGGATGATGCACATGGGGGGATGATGAGCATGGGGGATGTTGCGCATGGCAGGTGATGCACACATGGGGGTGCGCTTGGCAGTGTTGCACACTGTATGGTGGTGCACATGGGGATGTTGAATGGGGGTGTTGCGCATGGGGGATGATGCACATGGGAGTTGTTGAGCATGGGGATTGTTGCGCAGTATTATGGGGATTGTTGCGCATGGGGGAATTTTACTCTTGCAACACAGGTATGTTTTTGCTAGCATTGTCATATAACTCATTGTTTTATGTAGTAAAATTAAATTTTAAACATGTTTTGCAGGTGTGCATTACAATCGCAGTAAACTTTTTTATCTCAAGCCTTTTAAAATTGGG
Organism: Cryptoblepharus egeriae; assembly: GCA_030015325.1. Taxonomy (NCBI): domain Eukaryota; kingdom Metazoa; phylum Chordata; class Lepidosauria; order Squamata; family Scincidae; genus Cryptoblepharus; species Cryptoblepharus egeriae. The sequence continues at coordinate 58,663,874 of JAREYC010000001.1, read as the reverse complement.
GTATGCACTGGATTTGATGGGGCATTAGATGTGAGTAAATTGTAATCATGCCAACCCCCTAGCCAAATCATTACTTATTTGTATGCCGCTACTTTATATATATAATTTCTAAAGGACTTTCAACTGTTTAAGTAAGATTTAAAGTAGATGTGTACAAGACCAATGCTTTTGTTTTATCAGTGCCTACCTTTCCTTGTTTAGTTTTGGTTTCAGTTCCACTCAGACAGTATTCAAGTTTGGCTTCTGCATCTTTGGAGTTTGAGGCATGAAAGCATACTGCAGCACTGTATACTTTGCATACCTAAAATGGACTGCAATCCTACTTAAAAGGAGCCAGGCAACCATCTCTTCTGAGTACACTCATAGTCACTGTGGCTGAAAGCACTGATCAGGTAATTCATTAAACAGATTAAAAGTGCTGATTCTTAATAACATTTTAATGGACTCTGTCCCTTGTGAAGGCAATTTACTGCTAATAACTCTTTCTGTGTGTGTTTGTGTGTGTGAGCAATGCATGTAAAATGGTTGCTTGAAGAGATAAACACTACACTGAACTTCACAAAGTATCCTAAGAATATTGTATCAATTCATGTTTGGATTTATGCCTTGAGCATCTGATTAAAAACCAGGGCACAGTTGGAGTAGGTCCAACTGAAATGAGTGATTAAGCACTATTCTTACAGCTGGTTTCACGCACAGCCGCTCAGGTTGCAAAGGTGGCAGACTACAGTGGCATATACAAACAACTCTGGGTTCAACCACACAAACAAGTCTACATGTGTAAAGCATGCATGCATGTTGCAGATGTGCAAACAGATGGGTATTATGATCCCACTGCACTTCAGCAAGTGTGCAGCCAACACCCACAGGTGGGAACACCACTATTGCCTCAGCTGAATGGGAGTAGTGCCTCACCACTATAGCCTCACTGTTGTCGCAGGGCAACAGTGGAGAAGGAAGAAGATGTAAGACTGATTTTTCCGGCACTGTCTAAAATGTCCTACACAGCACTGGAGGAAGCCAGACAGCAATAGTACCATGTCACTATGAAAAACCCTGAATGAGAAACTGGATGCCCTTAAGATCCCTTCCAGCAGATTTCTACAAACTGAAAAGTAGTTACAGACCCATAGCCAGGACTGACCTTGACAATGACTCTTCCAGCCACAGAGAGATCACGATCAAACCAGGTGCTCCAGATGCCACCTCCATAGGTCTCCACTCCCACTTGGATTGTACCCTCCTGGCCACGCTTTGAGCAGCGCTTTACCTGCATGACACACAAGCACATGGCTATGTTTCTCCAACACCATTATCTCTCCACTTCACAAGGAAAGCTTAATATGATTAAGTGCACAATCCTAACCATGTCTACGCAAAAGTAAGCCCCACTGTGTTCAATGGGTCTTACTCCCAGGAAAGTGTGCTTACGATTGCAGTCTAAAGGCAAAATCCAGAGCAGTTACGGGTCCACGCAGTTACGGCACCCTATGATGTTATCTTATGGAAAGTCACCTTAACTGCTCCAACGCAAAGGGCTTATTTTGACTTTAGGATATGGGCCTAAGTCTCAGACTAGAAGCTATACCTATAATCGCAGACTGGGGTAAAGGGGGTTGAAATAACTGGTTTTATCACCAAAGGAAAGGTGGAATCTCTTGCCATTTTGCAAGTTGAGAGGGGATGAGAAATAGAAAGAAAACCTTTCACAGGATATTAATGTTGGAAGAGGGATGGCAGAGAGACAGTGGAGAGAAGTATACTGCGGTGTTGAGCAGAAGTGAGTCAGACCAAGTTAGGATGCAATAGATAAGTAAGTTCTTACCCGCAGACAAGGGCTGTCTGTGTGGGCCCCGATCAAGCTGAAGCCATTGCCTGGCTGGTACTGACCTCCCACAGCAAAGGCGATCAAGGTTGAGAAGTTCCTGGTCACAAAGTACTAGAGGGGAAGAGGAGAGACATCAGTGCTGTGTTCAGTTCTTCAGGCAGCCCCCAATTCTATCATCCCTGTCTTCTCCAAGCAGAACAGCTGCAGAAACATTCCCATTATAAAGCATCCACTTCCTTTCCTCACCTTCTGCTCTGGCTGGATATCCCAATGGTCACATTCCTTCAGCTCCTGGAAGCCGGCCTGAAGCAGTCGGCTCCGACACTCAGCGACCACTGTGAGAGGGAGGGACGCAAGCAGTCAGGCAGGAGGTACAAAATCTGTAGTCGTTCATACGTTAGTAGTGAGCTGATACAACAACCTCTAGAGCAGGGGTGTCCAAACCTTTTGGCAGGAGCGTCATATTATCTCTATGACAATGTGTCGGATCTAGTAACAAAAGGCCAGTTTGGACAATACTTTATCTGTCGGCTAGCCACACAGAATAAGAGACATGCATGCTCAAGAACCATGAATGTTCCAGCCCTTCTCCCACATCTGAGAAAGTCCCGAGATCTCCATCAGTCCTACAGGAAGTAGGTTTATATTGAGGAGCAGTTCAGGCAAACTGCCCCCCAATGTGTTTAAAGGAAATGCCCAAATTTCCCCATATGTGAAGAAGTGGGCAGGGTGCATGCATGTATGAAGCATGCATGTCTCTTCTTGTGTAGGACCAGTTGGGCAGGTAAGGAGCATTCAAGGGCAACCTCAACCCAAGTCTGACAAAACTTGTTCTTCATTGCCAGAATGATAAGGATTTGAAGCTGACTTCTCAGTGAAGATAGCTCACTTCTGCCGTAGCACTTGGAGTCCAACATCCATACAGAACAAACAAGATGTATGGCAAGAAAACTAATATGTTCTCCTGAGGGGGACAGAAGTTGAAGCAAAAGGATTACACAGAAGCAAACAAAGGTGCAGCTTCTAACATACGATTCTTAAATTTATGTTCTTGTCAGTACAAGGCCCCAGAGTCCCCCCTTTTAAAGGTTTATTAATTGTACCTCCTTCCCTTGAAGGTCCCAGTGCCATAATTTAGCATTAGATGTGAAATTCCAGCAAGGAACATAATTTGTATCACAGTCTGCTCTGCATCTGGTATGATACCCCAGAAATAAAGATAAGTATTTGGCAAAAAACAATAGACTTGACTAGCAAATAACATCCATTGCCTTTTGCACTGGCCTTTGGGAGTGCTGTTCTGTACTTCAAAAATCAGTTTCTTCCTGGATTCCAATGAAGGTATAAGGGATCCAAGGTCTAAAAGTTAAAACTATGACTGCATGACCATGTCCCAAAGGCAGTGATTTTCAACCTTTTTCATTTCACAGCACACTAACAAGGCAATGAAATTTTCAAGGCACACCATCAGTTGTTTTTACTGTTGACAAGGCATACTAGGCTGTTCAAATCCCCCAATTTTCCTATTAATTAATGTCAATCCCGAAATTCCCATGGCACTCTTGAGGACCAGCCACGGCACACTGGTTGAAAATCACTGCCCTAAGGAAAAGAGCAATACAGTGGTGCCTCACATTAAGAGCTTAATTTGTTCTGGAGGCATGCTCTTTAAGTGAAGCAGATTTTCCCATAGGAAATAATGGAAACTCAGATGATTGGTTTCACAACCCCAAAAATATTCATATAAAAATATTAACTGGATGTAAAATTGATGACAAAACACTGGAATTGAATTCAAAACATGCATTCAGTGTGCATGATCCTATGAAGTCTACTTAGGCTGCAATCCTAAAGACACTTTCCTGGGAGTAAGCCCCATTTAACACAATGGGGCTTACTTCTGAGTAGACATAGTTAGGAGACTGCAATCAAAGACACTTTCCTGGGAGGCTTACCTGGGCTGCTACTGGAGGTTCAAGGTGGTCGGTGGGGGCACTTTGGGGGCAGTTACGGGCAGCTGCCTCTGGCACCTCTAGGCAACTGCCCCCAAGTTGGGGTCAGTTTAGAGGCAGCAGTGCTGGCCAGCAGCCCTTTTAAATAACCTCCACACAGAGCGTCAAGGCTGCATAAGTGCTTGTTAAGTGAAGCGGAACTTGTTATGTGAAGCAAGATTTCTTGGAAATTTTATTTGTTATGCGAAACAAATTTTGCTTGTTATGTTTGTTAAGCAAGGTGCTTGTTAAGCGAGGTACCACTGTACTTGGAATGAGCAAAGGAAGTGGTTGCACCAACTTTTGAGAATCTCCAAAACAAAGTGATAAATGTGTGAAGTTAGCTAAAGAGGACATTAAAGAAAAAAGGAGGGTGCAAGTGATGTATCCTCACAGAAAGGGATTCTGCCCAAACTTGACAATCCACTGAGGATAAACACTAAGAGAAAAAGCACCCAGGTTGAAAGACAGGTGTGGGCACACGAAGAAGAGAACACAATATTCTCTAGTTTCAACCACATCTTACCTACTTAGTGAGCCTCCCTAAGTCCAGAAATACCTGTCTGAGCTTCAACAAGAGTAATGAAGCCAAAATCAAGGAAAGTGATCTTACTCTGAACTTCACCCTCCATCATAAGATGAAGCAGCATGTTGCATGCATTAAAGCACCACCAAAAGTTAAGAAGTTTTATTAAAAAGTTAATAGTGACCTCCAGTTCAATCAGTTCAATCAAAGACTTCTTTATACCAGCCATTTTCAACCACTGTGCCATGGCACACTGATGTGCCCCGAATGGTCTACAGGTATGTCAAGGGAGTTTTCAAGTGGGCCATTTCTTTGTAGGGCCATTGGGGGATGTCAAGTCTTCACCAAAAGCATGATGTCAATTGTCAAACAACTGATGGCGTGCCTTGACAATTTTAGGACCTTGTCAGTGCGCCCTAAGTTAAAAAAGATTGAAATGGCTGGTTTATCCTCTAACCCATGTTATACTTAAAGCAAGGATTTAAAACAATGGGACAATACACAGTGATGTGGGAGGGATAAATGAGTCAACATACTGAAAAATTCAAGGGTGATTCCGGGGGTATCACTCTGACTTGGGTATTCATCAAATTACACACATGCTGAGTTGGACAAAAATTTCCTTGCACTATCTGTGCACACATGTGTGAAGATTGTCAAGACAGCACAGAAAATGGAAAAGATTTTTGATTTTCAAAAATCAAGTGCAGGTTCTAGCCAAGGTAGAACAGGGGTGTGCTGTTTTACTCAACATACCGGGAGAGGACAAGAGTAGTATCAAGTCACCTAAGTGTTACCTTACTCTTAGTGTCACTGTGTTTGGGAGTGTGAAAGTGAAAGTGGAGTAGCTCCAGGAAGAGTGTGATGGCCAGTGGTCCCAGCCCAGAGGCCTCTTCTCCATGTCATTGCCCTGCTTTATGGCAAGGAGCCACAATACTTTCTGGCTGCATCTCCCCACCTCCTGCCCTGCTCTATTTCTCCTTCTTACCATGATAGGGCGAGGGACCCCGATGCACAAACTTCAGAAACTCCTGCGCTGCCACCTGCACTGCTTGCTTGGATCCTGCCTGGAAAGAAAAGAGGGCAGTGATATGGGGTGTCTGCTGGCTCATTCCCAGTCAGGGTAACTAGATGTCATAACCACAAAAGAGGACAAGCCCCAACATATGACACCGTAAAAAAAATGCAGGATATGACAAAATCAAAGATAAAATCAAAGGACAGATGGTGACTCTGGAAAAGGGGGACAATGAAGATTTTTTTTTTTCCCAGGACACAAGTCTTTAAAGGAGGACATGTCCTGGAAAAAGAGGGCAGATGGTCACCCTGGAAAAAGAGGAGATGGTGACTCTGGAAAAGGAGGACAATGAAGACTTTTTCCAGGACACAAGTCTTTAAAGGAGGACATGTCCTGGAAAAAGAGGGCAGATGGTCACCCTGGAAAAAGAGGAGATGGTGACTCTGGAAAAGGAGGACAATGAAGACTTTTTCCAGGACACAAGTCTTTAAAGGAGGACATGTCCTGGAAAAACAGGGCAGATGGTCACCCTGGAAAAAGAGGAGATGGTGACTCTGGAAAAGGAGGACAATGAAGACTTTTTCCAGGACACAAGACTTAAAAGGAGGACATGTCCTGGAAAAAGAGGACATCTGGTCACCCTCTAAGGAAGGGACTAGACTTGCCAGCCCTCCATCCAGGTGCAAGAGGAGCCCCTTCCCACCTCCAGCCCACAACCCAAGGCAGTGCAGGGATCTCCTGCTTGGTACCTGCATGATCGGCGGGCTCTGCTTCCAAAACGTGGCCCCGATGCCAGCCCCACCACCAGCCTTGCCCAGCACAAAACCAGCTCCACCCCACACCGCTGGGCCTGCTGGGGATGGAACAGAGACAGAGAGAGAGAGAGAGAGGCCAGGGCCAGGAGCCCTCTGCAGGCAGCCCTTGGAAGGACGCACCAAGCAAGGATGCAAGTCCAGCCACACTTTCCTAGGAACAAGCCCCACTGGCTATCATGGGACTTACTTCTGAGTAGGCATGCATAGGATTGGGCTCTGAGGCTGCTAACCTGGCCACACTTTCCTGGGAGTAAGCCCCATTGACTGTAATGGGACTTACTTTTGAGTAGGCATGCATAGGATTGGGCTCTGTGGCTGCTAACCTGGCCACACTTTCCTGGGAGTAAGCCCCATTGACTGTAATGGGGCTTACTTCTGAGTAGGCATGCATAGGATTGGGCTCTGTGGCTGCTAACCTGGCCACACTTTCCTGGGAGTAAGCCCCATTGACTGTAATGGGGCTTACATTTGAGTAGGCATGCATAGGATTGGGCTCTGTGGCTGCTAACCTGGCCACACTTTCCTGGGAGTAAGCCCCATTGACTGTAATGGGACTTACTTTTGAGTAGGCATGCATAGGATTGGGCTCTGAGGCTGCTATCCTACTCACACTTTCTTGGGAGTAAGCCCCATTAACTATCATGGGAGTTGGTTCTGATTGGCATGCATAGGCTTGCAAAGTTGGCATGGCAAAGTTGCCTTCCACCAGCATGAAGGGAATTAATTGCAATACCAAGGGAGGGCACTGCCATGGGCTCTTCTTGCTGTTCTGCTGCTTCCCTGATGGGGGAGCTGCAGCAGCAACAATAGACTCTCCTGCTAATAAAGACCAGTGCTACCACTCTGGGTGCAGTCCTAACCAATTTAGGCTGGCCTAGCTTTTCTGGCATATCTTCCCATGGTGATGAGGGGATGTCAGATGTGGGGATGCTTGTGCCTAACATCCTAACCTTAACCCCCTCCAGGTGTGGGGCAGAAGTGCCTTATGGCACTTTTTTTGACACCCCCAGGTCAGCACAGAGGTTTAGGCCAGCCTAACTGGGAGATTAGGATTGCAGCCTAGGGTTACCAACTGTGCAGTAGTCAAGATAGGTCAATGAAAACTGATTGCATCCATGTTTCAAAGTCTGCATGATAAAAGAAGAAAAACCAAAACTAAAAGAAAATTCAGGATGGAGATATAACCTTTAATGCAGTGATTTTCAACCTTTTTCATCTCATGGCACATTAACACGCCACTGAAATTGTCAAGGCACAACATCAGTTGTTTTTACCATCGACAAGGCATAGTAGGCTGTTCAAATCCCCCAATTTTCCTATTAATTAATGGCGTGCCTCAAAATCCCACTGCATACCTGAGGACTATACAAGTGTGCCGTGGCACATTAATTGATAATTACTGCTTTAATATCTTGTACTCACCACCTTTTAGGTCCAACACCTAACAGCGCAATCCTAATGAGTTTACATACTAGTGCAACAAGTGTTCTCGGTGCTCAGCAAGCATAGGTTGCCTTACTTACGGCAACTCAGGCAAGCATGTAGTTGTGTGCTGCTGGAGCATTGTCATGGAGTCCAGAGATTTCCGCCTGTGGTGACAGATCTGTATAGACCGGCTGATACAGGTTGGATGGTGAGGGAGGCAGGATGAGGAATGGGAGGGTAGAATGAAGCAGGGCAGAAAGAAACCAGAAAGGGAAGAAAAGGACAGCAGGGGTGGAGAAGGTGGCAGATCAGGGGTGGAGGTGGCAACAGGGAGGTGGCAACAGGAGTGGAGGAGGGCAGATCAGGTCTGGGAAGGGAACAGTATTAGCTCAGTCTGGCTTCTAAATCTAAAACCCTTCCAATTCTGTGGTGCACAAGGACCTGCACCAGTTATTTCACTGGCACTGTTCCATCTGTGCCATGGAGACATTCCCTGAGTAGGGGAATGAATGCTCCCTTACCCAGAGGGTGGCGCAAGTGGTTAAGTCACTGTGCCTGTTAACCAGCAGGCCAGGGTTTGAGACCCGGGTTGGCCCCACAAGGCAGGGTGAGCTCCTGTCCTTAGCCCAGCTCTGCGACGCCAGCTGGATCCAATTGTATTAGCTCTGCCTTTCAATTGGACTAATTCAGTGGCGTGGAGAGGGGGATTTGCTGCTTGGGTAACAGCCTATCCTCCATAACAATCCAACCCAGGGTTTCAGGCTTCGCATGCAGCATATGCAGCACCGAGCGCCTGCTTACCCAGAGGAGATCCCCACACCAATTCCTTTGGGAGCCCCAAAGTTTCTTTGGGAGCAATAAATATATAGCACATGGTAATCTATAGTATTGCATATTTTCAGATGAAACTTTGAGCAGCATTCTTTGTATAGCTCTGAAGCACACAAACAGGAAAGACTGTGTACATGCCAAACACAATGCATTCAAATTCAAAATTGCTCCCTTTAAAATACTACTCAGGTGTAGGAATGTGAAGTTAGAGATGTGCCATCAGATCTCTTCTCACTTTAGTAAATGTGGACAAATAGCAACTGTGAGATAGAGGACAATTTGTACTGAGACTTTGGTGCTGAAGGAGGGTTGTATTCCACAACCCTTTTGGTTCCATTTTCCTAATAGAAAAAGTCCCTCTCCAAGACGCAGTCTGCCTGTAGCATCTTTAGGTAAATCTTTGCAAGGACAGCCTCTGCAAACACAGACCAAAAACAATGCTAAGTAATCTCTGATTCTAATCTCCAGCTAACAGGGTAATAGAGTGTAATTCTATAGCCACCTGAACTATTTCATTTATTTCAGATAACAATAGTTTCCCCCTTGACAATCACAGCCAGCTAGGTATTTGTTCACACAGTGACAATAAGTGGATGACTCATTGATCTCCATTGTTGGGGATGAAGGACTGATGGCCTGGGTAGAGAACAACTGCACACCTTTTAATGGAAAACCACCAAGGAATTGAGGTAAAAATAATGCAACAAACCCAATTTGATACATAGTCAATTCCAATATACAGTGGTGCCTCATGTAACAAACGCCTCACATAAAGTATGTTCCACGTAACAAACAAAAATTTCTCTAGGATTCTGCTTCATGTAACAAACTCTGCTTCACGTAACAAATAAACTTGTTGGCAGTTGGGGCAGACATGCTGGCCGGCAGCCCTTTTGAAAAGCGTCAATGCTGCCTAGCGCACCTGCCCATAGCGAAAGCAACACTTCCGCGCTCTTCCTCCTGTGGCAGGTTGTCCGCTGGGCAGAGGGAGAGAAGAGCAGTGGAGAAGAGGGAAGCAGCTCAGGGCTAGCCAGAAGGGAGCAGGGGAAAGAGAGGCTCAGGATGGAGTGAAGGAGAAAGTGCAGAGACACTTTGAAGGTGTCTTGGATTGCTGCCTCCTAACCATGTCTACCTAGAAGTAAGCCCCTACTTTAATTGGTCCTACTCCCAGGAAAGTGTCTTTAGGATTGCAGCCTAAGTAGACTTCATAGGATCATGCACACTGAATGCATGTTTTGAATTCAATTCCTGTGTTTTGTCATCATTTTTACATCCAGTTAATATTTTTATATTAATATTTTGGGGTTTGTGGAACCAGTCGTCGGAGTTTCCATTATTTCCTAAGGGAAAATCCGCTTCACATAAAGAACTTTTCACATAACAGACATGCCTCTGGAATGAATTAAATTTGTAAGGTGAGGCGCCACTGTTGTTTGCTCATTTGGGCATTGAATAAAAAGGTGTGCTGTGTAGACCTGAATCTCAGCTTGGAGTCAAGCAAAAAGAAACTGATGAATTAATTGAATTTGCAACTTTCACTTGCCAACCTTTCAAATACCATAAACTAAAATGACACTGATCAAAAGTCTACAAATGGATTAGCCATTGAGGCAGAAGAAGAGGAGGACAATGCTCCTTCCCAATCCTGAACCTAGATAGCCTACCTACACAGTGGGATACATGGTTGGCATTTCAAAAGCTGTTGAGGAGTCCAGAAGAATTAGCAGGGCTTATCTCTCCGTTCTTTTCGCAAAGGGCAACCAAAGCAGCTTCTGTGCCAAAACCAGGCCTGAAATTGGACTGAAATAGACCCAGATAATCAGTTTCACCTAAGAAAGAGTAGGGCAGCAAGCCAACCTTCTGTTCAAGCACCTTACAAGCAGCGTGACCTACAAAGGAGGACCTCCCCAAATGTACAATACCCAAGAAAAATGTAGGACATGACAAAATAAAAACTAAAAACACTCATGTACTGTATATTGCTTTCATGTGGTTTAACACTATATTAATTATTAAATGTAACACTACTGCATTACAATTTATTACATGTAAAGTGCAATCCTAAGCATGTCTACTCAAAAGTAAGTCCCATTGTGTTCAATAGAACTTTCAGGAAAGTGCAGTTAGGACTGCACCTATAATTTATTAATTTCGGGAAGGCTACATGCTGCCTCCTGACAAGGAAAAGGGGGACAATATTTTTTTCTAAGGCTAAAAAAGAGGATGTATCCTAGAAAAAGAGGACATACAGTCACCTTGTACCCAAGGATACTTGCAACTATAGTTGCAAATGCAGTGGCATTGTGACCTGACAACTCTTAAGTGGAAAGCAGGGACTAAAAACAGTTGAAGAAGGTGAGTTGCAAATACGTACTGTACTGATTTGTGACAAGCTGCCAATTCTTTACCCGTAGGCTTCTAGCATGCTGTATTCGATTTAATCCAAGACAGTCACTCGCTAATACGAGGGATAGATGTGGAAAGATGCAGCAGTGCCAAACAGCCAGGTGAATGGAAAGCTGGAAAAGGAATAGCCATTTCCAGCAAGAGAACTAAAACCTTGAAAACACACATGTGTTTTATTTTTTTCACATATTTTGTGAAATATGTGTTTTATTTTTTTACATATTTTGATATTTTTCTCAAGGAGGAAAAGTGAAGAAAGTAGTGTTTTGTGTTTTTATTCCAAGAGCACATTTTTATAAATTCTTATCATAAATTAAATTTAGAGAAAATTATACTCCTCACCCGCACCCCCCATTGCTTTTCGGGGATTGCGTTCACATACTGGCAAATTTGACAGGGGTCTTGGAGGGGGTTGTGGAAGAGACCCTACTACTACCCTAATACTACACTGGCCTGGAGTTTTTGACAGACCACTTCTCCATGAATTTGCCCAATCCTTCTTTAATTTGCCCAATGGCGTCCCTACGGGAGGACCAGGGATCCCAGGTACCTCCCTCAGGAGGGTGACTCACTGTGGGTGACAAAAATCATTAAATCACTAAAATCAGTAAGATCTTTCCAAGTGGGGGGAATTCCGGAGGGGCTCTGGGGTCCCCCCCCCCGAGAGAAGGGGGGTTTTGCAGGAGGCCTCTAGGGAAATCCAGAGGTCTGGTCACCCTGGGTTGAGCCTACTTCTCAGCAGATTTTCTCCAGTTTCTAGCAACTGGCTCTGCACAAGTGGCTCAGCTGGAACCCCCTGAGCAGACATGCATGGCCTCTGCAGACTTCAGAAAGCCCTCTGGAGGTGACCAGCATTCAGAAGATTTAAACAGGCCAAGACTGCAGATTTTGTTATCTGTGATTGTTTGTTTTCTCCGATTTTTGGTATCTGTATGGGTCTGGTGGGTGAGTGGGGGGTCCAAGAATGGAGACCTCAAGATACAGAGGCTCCACTTAAAAAGGCATTATAAAGGGCACAGTTCTAACCGACTTTGCAGCACTGAGGAAAGGGCAATGCAATCCAGGGTAAGGGAATAAGCATTGGCTTACATTGAGGAAATCTCTGTGACTGTTCCTCACCGGCAAGATACAACACATGCCACATTGGAACAGCTATACCAGTGCTGGAAAGTTGGCTTGGAGCACAATCCTAACCATGTCTACTCAGATGTAGAAGCTCCATTGTGTTCTATGGGTCTTACTCCCAGGAAAGGGTGTTTATGATTGCAGCCTCGGAGTATCCGTCTTATTTTAGTCCTTTACCTAATGATCCAGATATATTACAAATAACTCAGGCTGCAATCCTAACCGCCAGTTAGGCTAGCACAAGTTTTGGCACAAGTCCCATGCAGGCCTGGGGGTGCTGCAAAAGTGCCGTAAAGCACTTCAGTGCCATTCCCTTTGGGGAGGGGGGGCAGTGGTACAGACATGTGGCAGCCTCCTTACACCACTTTACAAACAGGGAGATGGGTGAGTGCGCTTTTAGTTTATAGTGCAACAGTGTGGTTGGGATTTTTTGTGTCCAGGTGTGCTTCCTCTTATATTTACTTATCAATGAACTACATTTCCCATTTCATTATCTAGTGACTTGTTTAAAGAGGTCCTATTGGTGCACGTCACATTCCACTTTTTAAAAAACCAGATTTTGCTATCATCTGTGAACTCAGCTGCTTTGTTGGTAATTTACCTTAACAGCAAGTAATTTATGACAAGCTAAAAGCATTTATGAGCAATAAAAAATTTATGAGCAAAAAGCACCCAACCCAAGAAAGATCCATGGAGAATTCAACTTCTTACATTTTTTACAGAATGAATTGTCCATTTATGTTTACTCTCTACTTTCTCTTCTAATTATCAATCCATAAAAGGAATTATCCTCTTATTCCACAACTACTAGGTTTACACAAAAGCCTTTGATGAGGGACATTGTCAAAAACTTTCTGGAAGTTCAAGTATACACTGTCAACTGAATCCACACATGCTGGTTGATACTCAGAGAACTCTAGATTGTAAGTGACACAACACAGTACTTACTTTTGCACTGATTCTCCTACAACAATGCCAATTCTTCTATATGCTTACTTTAATTATTCTTTCCTCCAGTTATTTGAAACAGATGTTAAGATCCTCCTTGGATCCCATTTAAAATACATGCAGCTACCTTCTAATCTTCTGGCATGGATGCTGATTTAAAGGACAAATAACACACATACAAGCATCCCCACATATCTGACAGATTTAGGACCAGAGCTGTGGTGAAAAGGAGAAATTATTTGAAAAGTGGAAGCTGGTCTTTTTTAGTTTACAAATGTTGCTTCAGATGCTTTTTGAGCTTGAAAATTGTAAATGCCCTTTTTGACAGGAATCCTAGCCACACTTTCCAGGGAGTAAGTACTATTGAACATAATGGGACTTACTTCTGAGTAGACATGCTTAGGATTGCATTGTCACACATTCCTGCTGTCACACATATATTCCTGCAAATGGATGATTAACTCCTTTGGAAATGGGAGTAGACCAGGAGCTAAAGTGGTCATGCATGCCCTCTCTCTCACAAACACACATGCCCAAATTGTCTGAATCACCACTGTCATAGGCAAGTCAACATGGGGAGAGCAATTTTAGCCTTCAGACAAGCAGAGAGGTTGAAAGAGTGGAACATGCATTGAAGAAATGACTTCTGTGTCAAATTGAAAGGTGTTGAAAGAACAGATTGACAGAAAATGAACCATCAGAAAGGGGGATACCTGGACAGAATTTTGTTAAAATATCATAAATTTTATATTTTTTAGTGCATGGATGACATTTGAACCCAGTAATTGGTTGATTTCTCATTTTTCAGTACATTTTATCTTTGATTCTATTTGATTTAGTTTAACATAGTTCTGTTTGATTTAATTCCTCCAACTCCCATTGGGAAGAGGTCCAGGCATGGGTATCTAACCTTCATCTGTAGCAACACAGATGCAAATAATTTATTCAGCTTCTCTGTAATCCCTCAGCGTCTCTTTTATTCCTTTTTTGTCCAATAGATCCACCACCTCCTTGGCAGGTTTCCTGCTTTTGAGTATTTAAAGGAATTTTCATTGCTTGTCTTGATGCTTTTAGTCATGAGTTCCTCACACTCATTTTAATTTTCCCTGGCTTGTCAGCTTATATTTCTTTTCAAAGAGTATATGTTCCTTTCATTTGGGCAAGACTTCCATTTTCTGAAAGAAGCCTACTTGCCTTTTATATCCAGTGATGGGCTTCAAAGAAATTAAGAACCGGTTCTCTGCCCATCTGGCAGCCACTTTTAAATGGCTATTTTTAAACTTTATATGTCCTATCTCTTGTTAACAACCGGTTCTATAGAGTAGGTGCGAACCTGCTGGAGCCCACCACTGTTTATATCCCTTCCTGCCATTCCTTGCACAGTACAAACTAGAAGTCCACCATTGGAATAGCTGAAAAATGCATTGTGGCATTTTTATGGGAGCTTGCGCCTGAAGAACTGAGGGCACACTCCTAACCAACTTTCCAGAACCAAGGTAAGGACAATGCAACTCCATGACAGAGGAAAAAAATACACTCTAAAGAAAGGAATACCCTCCTCTGCTTTACCCTGAAGTCTCTTTAATTCACCCCCTCACCCTCCCCAAAAAAACTTTAAAGAACTTGGAGGATGCACACAATATAGCACCTCTGGCACAGCTATGTAAGTGCCGGAAAGTTGGGTAGGATTGTGGCAAAGTAGCAATCTAATGCACACTTACCTAGAAGCTGCATTGGAACTCAGTGAAACGTTTTTACTCAATAGTCATGCATAGGATTGGGTTGTAAGTGGCTTTGTTGCCGTGGCCTCCTCTTGCTCATGGAGATCTTCCTAGATCTGATTTCCTGGATCTCAGAAGAGAGGAGGCCAGTTTTCAAGCTCCCACATCCTCCCGCAAATCCCTCATGGAAGCAGTCAGGGATTATAAGGACTTCCTCTTTGGCTTTCTTTTCTCCTGCACCCTACCATACAACCCCCATGCATTCTGTTCAACTACAACTAAACACCTCTGGCCTTAAATGAGTCTTTGCAAACTTCACTTCCTATGCCACAGGGACTGTGCAATTCCCAGAATGAAATCTTGCCCATCAATCTATCTATAGTATTTCTATACTGCTTTTCAACTAAAAAGTTCACAAAGCAGTTTACAAGAAAATGAAAAAAATTAATAGCTAATGGGTCCCTGTCCTAAAAGAACTCACAATCTAAAATATATAATAAGCCTAATAGAATCTAATAGTATTGCCAGATGTTATATGAATCTAATAGTATTGCCACTTGGCAGAACCAGCCAACCTCTTCCAAGTCCTAGTCATCTGTTATTTCAGGACCTATCTTTAAACCCAGTATGGCTACAATCCAGAGTAACTACGGGACCTTTTACACTGACATAGTTATGGTGCCACCTATGGGAAACCTATGGGAAATGCATAGAGCAATCCAGAATAAGTGCCTCTTACGTCTTCCCGTAGTTACTCTCGATTGTAGGGTATGTGTATAAACAAGAAAGAGAGAGATTGAGAGACTAAGACGGTGACAAAGAATTCAGCTGCCCTTCCCCCACTTCACACCACAGTCCCATTCTGGACTGAGACATGAGAGATACCATTTACCAACATACATGAAGAAGGGTCAAATGTTGTGTGTACAGATCATGTCTAATTTGGTTCTTACTCTCCCTCTAAAAAACAATAGCGCAAACTAGGAGCCAACAAATAAAAACTTTGCTGGTTACTTCAGATTGATATGAATCAGCAGTGTGATGTAGCTGCAAACTACTGAGTGCGTATTTTGTATATACAGTATTTTAATATTACAAATATTTTTAGAAACAATCTGTTGTCAAGGTTTATTTATGGAAAACATGAAAATGATTCAGACACGCAAGTAAAAAAAAGAACAACATTCCTTTATCAGAACAGATAGGCAAAGACCATGTACAGGAAGGGCCAAATAATTTGACAAATGAAGCTCCTACTCTTTAAAAAACAACTCCACTGCCTAATATCTGACAGTGGACTTGGTCCATCTAGTCCTTGGGACCCTTCAGGGGTTCGACCTGCCTGTGCTGCCACAATGGCTTCATCACTGCATGTTCCTTTAGGGGAATGCTCACTTTTCCAGCCAAATTCAGTCTCCAAAATCAGGGTGTGCATTAGATTCGATTGTTAATTAAATTTGAGTAAATATGATATTTTGATTATAAGTACAGGGTGCGCATTAGACTTGATGGCGCATTAGATTCAAATAAATATGGTAGATACTTGGCGTAATCCCCCCCCCTCATTTTACAATCCTGGCTACAGGCCTGGATCAGAACATGGCTGTATGATTCAAACATTGCAAGACTTAGGCCAAGAAGAAAATATTATAAAGATCAGAAAAATATGAAAACATATTTTCCTTCACAAGGCAAAAGCTGAACAGTAGAGAACTTAGCCAGAGAACTGAGTTTGGAGAAC
This sequence comes from Cryptoblepharus egeriae, assembly GCA_030015325.1. Lineage (NCBI taxonomy): Eukaryota > Metazoa > Chordata > Lepidosauria > Squamata > Scincidae > Cryptoblepharus > Cryptoblepharus egeriae. Next base: position 58,647,499 of record JAREYC010000001.1, on the reverse strand, counting down.
TTAGCCAAAGTCTTACACTCATCTTCTTGGACCCTTGGCTATCTACTACAATATAAGTTTGGGGGAAATTCTCCATATTACAGGGAAGGAGTCTCCTGAAGAGTCTCTCAGCTGTGTCCTCATGGTGGCAGCGGACTCTTCTGATTTGGTCCCGCACATGGTGACAGTCCTGACAAAAGGAGGGTGACATGGACTTCAGGGCTCTCCTCCACCACCACAGCTCCCTATCAAGAATTCAGAATAGCAGACCCACCCTGAAATCCAAACTGCCTCCAGCTGGGAGCTGTGGATTCTCACTTCAAATGCTGGAGACAGCCTGCCCTGGACCCTCACTCTGCGAGGCACCCCCTGCTGCCACTCAAGCCGGCTGCCAGCTGCCAGATTTCTATGACAACCACAAACACCGGAGACAGGAATAGGCTGAGCAGGAATACTTGCCGTCATTGCCCAAGCAACAGCTAGTAGCATATCTCCTTCTGAAGAGGAGGCAAAACGGAGATACAACTCTGTTGTAATGTGGCCAGCAACGAATGGCAGAGAGAGACCCCCTTAAGCATCCTTCTTGTCCCAGCAGTACAACCTGATCATCTTGGCTAGTGATCATTTTGGCACAATCAACATTGTGCTTCTTCCATTTCCACAGACCTGTAATGTCACATAAGATAAAGATGTCCCTTGCAAGTTGTCCTACTGGTTGTGACCGACTCTAAGAGTGGTGCTTATCCCCATTACAAGGCCAAAGAACCAGTTTTGTCTGAAGACATCTCTGCGGTCAGGGGTCTTTTGGAGGGGGTACTCACCAGTAGTGAGTAATGGCACCTTTGTGTGAGTAGTGGCGCATCTGTGGCCCCCTAGTAGATATGTCTGTGATTACAAATTACATCTTCATGGTGAGTACCCCCACGTTTATTTCAGCCACAGTCATGTAGCTGGCATGACTAAATACCAAAGGCACACAAAAAGTTGTAATGAAGCACATCAAGGAGTAAATTGTGAATTCATGTGAAGTCTCAGTCAGAAAGTGAATTTATAGTTTAATTCTATCTTGACATTCAACTCATCAAAGCACAATGGTGCGTCATGGCCAACAGTGATGAAGGGATGGTTTTTGTCATGTGGCAGGAAATGATGAAGCTGGCTCTTCTCATGATGCTGTTTCTCTGTCAAGATGAAGCAGACCGGAAGTGAGGAAAATGTTGCTGTGGGAACTTTGTACTCATGCAAGTTTTAGGGACTGAGATTGAAATATCGGTTTCTGTGTCAAGAATGAAAATACCATCTCTTTTCAGCCTGGTCAATAATTCCTTTGGGAGCTGGGCAACACAAAACATCATCTGTGAGATGATAAACTACACCGGCTGAAACTCCCTCTTCTATACCATTAAAGGTCCAGGATCCCTAAAATGTCCTATCTTGCCCGCGTCTGTTTTAAAATCTGGGGAAGATTTCAAGGGCCCAATATTAAACATGAAAATTAGTGATCCAGTATATTTGCCAGGAAGGGAAAAACTGGGTTGTAGGTAAAGCAAGGGTGCTTTGGAGTTTGCTCCTCCTGCATCGCAGAACACCCATTTTGCTTTGGTACATACATTAATTCTGTCTGTAAAAAAGCAGAGAGGTAATAGTCACAATGCGCATTAAACTACATACCGGTGATTCTCTAGTTATTGTATAGACTTATTTAGTCTCAACCTGATTTACAGAAGTGGTCATATAATAAGATGTTGTATTTGTTTCTCATAAGTCAATTCACTTCTGACCTTTCATCTTGTAGTTTAAACCACTTTAATCCTTGGGCTGAATTAAAGCCAGTACATGGTGCTACTTGACAGCTTGTTATCCAAAATGTGCAGGTGGAGAACTGAAAGGGTAGGATTGGGCTCAATGAAGGGGGAACTTCTCATGGAAAAGTGAGTGACCGGGCCTGCACACGTCTATTCAGTAAATTGATAGGCCAGTTGATTTCCCAAGTATTATAATTCTAGTGGGATGTTCTATTTCCGGAACTTTCTACTACGGTGATTGGCAGCGGCAGCTACTGCAGCCCCTCCCCTGAGATATGCCCATGCCAAAAGGCCAGGGTGATCACACCAGCAGCTATTCTTGGGTCTGCCAAAAAAAGATCTCCCACCTCCACAATCTAGGGCTGTCTCCCATTTGTCACTGACCCAGAGTCAATGACAGAACCTCACTGCAATTGTCAGCACAAAAAATAAGGCATGGTTTAGAACTGTAGTGTTTGAAATAAAAATGCTCTGTTGTGGAAATGAGGAAATAAGAGACAATTCTGCTCCAATGAAGCCACAAAACATCACACAGGGACTGCATTCCCTGTGTCACAGGTTATATGCCATGATGTGTATTGACAGCCTTCTGGTTTTAGAAGGAGGCTGCCTCAAAATGCCAGCGTCAGGTGAGTGGCACCAAGATGCAAGTCTCTTGTTGTCTTGTTGAGGCATCTGGTGGACCACTATGAGAAAACCGGACTAGATGGCCCTTTGGCCTTATGTCCCAGCTCTCACTGCTTCTGAAAGCAGTTTAAGCTTCACTTCCAAGGCGTCTTGCCCCATGTCACAGGGCACATTGATTCTCCTTATCCTTAGGCTACACCATTCCTCACAAGCTGTCTGCCATGGTTGCCATATTTCCCTTAAAAAAAAAAAAACAGGATAGTCCCAGTTTTGGGGGACTGCTTTCACATACTGGTAAGTTTGACAGGGATCCTGTCCTGGTTTTGTGGAAGAATTATGGCGACCCTAGCCAGACTGCTTTATTGCCTGAAGTCAAGGAGAATGCGGCTGACCCTTCTTCCCCAGACACAATTTGGAAGGAAAGAATTGTATGGACCCAGTATCAATTATTTTTCTCTCCTGCTCCTTTAATTTGTCTGTGCTTGTGTCCTTTCTCCTGTACTGTCTGAAAACGTTCTGTTCATTTGCCATTTAGCTCTTGACATGAAAAGCCTCGCTCCTCCTTTGCATCTTTTGCACATCTAATGGGTACATAGCTTTCTCTTCCACACATATGCTCACCTGCATGCCAAAAACCTGACCCAATCCCTCAAAGCAGCATGCAGTTTCTCTTGAGTTACTCATCCATCCCACCCCTGTTTCCCTGGTAGCAGAGTCTGTTGCTGAGATCTGTCAGATATGTTTAGACTTCTTGATATCTTAGAGTCAAGGCTCTTACAGTAACCAGATTAACTCTCTTAAATGTTCCTTAAAGCAGAAGTGCAGTTGGAGTTCAAGATGTAATGAAACGAGCATCAAATGTAACAAATTTCTCTCATCCAAGGAGATGAAAGACATAGCTGAGAATCATGCCAAGCATACCAGGAGTTGCAGCCACTCCAGCCACAGTTCCATGCCATTCTGGCCCCCGTCCTCCTTTGTTGTTATAAGCTGCCTCTTTCCTCTCCTCCTACAAAAGGTAAATGGGTGATTGAGGGATGAGGCTGGTGATACTGCTGTAGCACATAGTGCTGCACATGATATGCACATGATATGCAGATGATGATGATAGTGCAGCACATGAGGCATTTGCCCTGTCAGTCCCCTCAGAAATGCTTTTACAATAAGAAGGATTCAGTGGTACTAGCCCTCCATGTGCATTTGCCCTCCACTGGTGCTTCACCTTTGATGAGAATTTTATCTAAGTGGAACATTTCTACCACTTAGCATTTGGTGTAAATACACCAAAATACACTTGTGTAAACACACACACACTTTAGTAAGTACACTTAACTGGTGTACAGTAGAACGTTTCACCACTCTACAACAGGTGTGATGGAGTAAATATACTGGAAAGAAATGACAAAATCCCAGACTCTGGACTTTTGCTGGTGTTATTTCTGTTATCCCAGCCATCTTCCAAGATTCAAATTCCCCCGCCCCCCCCCCTCTCTCTTATAAATGTCCTTTTGAAATGGTTGAGCTTAATGGGTCAGGAACTCGGTACAAGACCCAATGGATCCTCCAATCTGCATTTCCTGCATCCACCACATCCTTAAAAGTCTTATGATGACAAGCTAGGAATCCACTTTCAGGCTATCCTTTATGCATCCAAAGGAGGAAAGAACAGGGCTTGCCCAAGACCTTCTGATTCCTGAGGCATCACAACAAATGCGGGCTGTCTTACCAAAATATGGGCCAGCTCCTTCTTCTCTAGTTCAGCACTCTCCTCCAGGAAATAGAAGGGGAAAGGTGAGCTGGGGAAGCAAGGAGGCAGTCAGAAATGGGCACCCTCTACCAAATTGCTCCATGTCCACCATTTATTTGGCTGTATGGATGGGCATGTCTGCAGAAGAGTATGTGTGAGTCTTTTAAAGGGAAATACAGGCAGTAAATAGGGCCATAGTAGCTCAGTGGTTAAAGATGGTGTGCTTGTCAACCTGAAGGTTGGCAATTTGAGACCTGAGTACTGCAAGACAAAGTGAGCTCTCATTACTTGTCCATCTTTGCCAAACTAGCAGTTGAGAGCATGTAGATGCTAGTAAATGAACAGGTACCAGTTGGGTGGAAATGTAATACCTTTCCACATGCATGACCACAGAGATGTCTTTGGCAGGGTGACCATATGACTGGAAATTTCTGGATCTGCCCTCTTTTTTAGTCTCCTGTCCGGGTATCCTCCAAAAGGGCTTCATTATCTTCCAATTTGACTTCATTTTGGAACTTTGCAATGGTGTGCAGTACCCTATCATGTCATATCTTGTTGGATTTGTATTGAAGAGCAGAATCCAATGCAACAATCGGTTTTGAGATATCTCCTTCTGATCAAAAGTTATGGTGAAAAAACTAAAACTAAAAAATATGCGTTAAGCTCTATGGGAAAGTGAAAGTGCCCAATATCTCAGCTTTACTCTTGAGTAGGCAAATGTTTTCCTCCACCTACTATTTCCCATCACACAATTCCAACAAGAAACAAACAGCTGGGGAAAGAGAAGTCTAACAATTCTTTCTCACTCATCCCATTTCTCTGATCTAAAGGAATTTGCTATAAACAAGATTGCGATATTCAGGTCTGCAACTATCATGTCTGGTTTGCCTCCTCCACAAATAGCCACAGATGTATAATAGTTACTTCTAACTATACTGTGTAAGCTTCCAGGCAGGGGAGTCAAGATTAGTTACACACAGCAGGTTTTTTTTTTAAAAAAAATCTATATCTTTATTGGATTTTATCATTTTTGTTTAAAATAAAATAAAGTAGACCAGTTCATTCAAAAAAGAAAAAAGTACTAAAGTTAAAATTACATATAACTTATAGAATGGAGAACAAAGGATAGAACATGTTTCAGGAGCTTTGTCATTGGCAAGTGATAGTGTATAACCATTTGGCGCAGGTAGTACTAACAGGTCTATGTCCATGAGCATAGCAACTGATCCATAATTGTTCTTTCAATTCAGCCAAATAACTCAAAAAATTCATCCATACCAATGACTGATCGTATGGTGATGGAAGAGCAATGTCCTTGATATTTCAAATTCAGTTAAGCAAAACCATATACTGGTAAGGTTAAACCCGATTGTGTCTAATTTTGTAATAATTGCAACCTATGTGGCAATTTTCCATTGGCAGCACTTGTTCAGGCTGTTGGATATAACTTTTTAACATGATTTCCAGTTGTTTGCAATCACCAAGCATACTGCTGCCAATAAAAAGATAATTCACTATTTATGGGGAAAAGAGACCAGTAAATAAAATCAAGAGAGCCAAAGCGACATCTGGTTATAGGTTTGATGGAAAAACTGTGAACATTTTACAAACAATTCTAACCACAATCCACCGATGATGCACACAGTAATTTTGACTAAGTATGTGAGTCCATCAACAGAGTCCATCTAAGGCCAGAAATGAAACTGACTCGTCTGCTTTTTGGTATACCCACAGCATAGGCTTTGGGTCAGTTGACAGGCAAAAGACATCAAATGGGAAGTAACTGCTCTTGCAAGTGGAACAGTAGATCTAGTGAAATCTATGGCACTGAGATATTCAGTTCTTTAATCATTCCAGGGGACCTTCAACCGATGCAGTCGACACAACCCTTTCTTTAATGTAGGCTGCAATCCTGACCACACTTTCCTGGGAGTTACTATTGAACACAATGGTAACTGAGTAAACATGCTAAGTAACATGCTAAGGATTGCTTCTGAGTAACCATGCTAAGGATATGCTGAGTAACATGCTTCTGAGTAAACATGCTAAAGATTGCACTGGTAGGCACAGGCTGAAATCCTAAAGACACTTTCCTGGGAGAAAGACCCACTGAACACAATGGAGCTTACTTTTGAGTAGACATGGTTAGGATTGTGCTCACACTCTGTCTGAGATCTCTGCAGGGCTATGCATATTTACTTATTTAAATCATTCATAGCCTGACTTTTTAGTCCCAAAGGCACTATTAAACAAGCATAAAACAATACTGAGAATACTGAGAAGCTGCTGCCTCTGAACTGAAACAACTGTTGTATGCTCTGGGGAATGGATATTGATTCATATGGATTCATTGCCTGCCATGGTAAACAATTGTTTTTGTATAACATGAAAATGGGTAAATAAGGAGGTTCCTGGAACCAAACAACACAGATGGCAAGGTTCAACCTGTATTAGCAAAAACGAGAGGTAAAGTCTCAAAATTAAAGAAAGTGAAGGCACCAGAGGAACGCCATCCTGGGCCAGATATATTTCACTACATAGTTACAAATTTTTTTTAAAGGTGGTCCTAATAGTGGTTATACCAAATGTAAACAATCATCCACAGATGCAAGCCTGTGAGTATCAGTATCCATGTCTCATAGCATGGGTTTTGTCTCAGTGTTTCAATTCATTGCAGTTTTATTTGTTGTAGTTGTTTACACATGGCAAAAATATACTCCAGAGCAGTGGTGGGTTTCAGGGGGTTCTCGCAAGTTCTATAGAATCCTTTGCTAATGAGCGCCTGGTTCTGAGAACCGATTACTAATGGGACATAGAACCTGTTGTTAATTTAGGTTATTAGGACATAGAACCTGTTGTTAATTTATTGGAATCCCACCACTGCTCCAGAGCCTTTTTATTGTTCTCAGACCCCCTCTGTACTTTGTCATGGATGAGGTTGCACTGCTTATTCCCCTCCAAGAAGTCCTATAAAATCTTTGTATTTTTTTTCAAAATGGTTGAAGTATGGACTGTTACTTACCATTAGAATTTAACATTACAATGTTACTTACCATTAGAACAGCCTCTTAAATGGAGTTTAAGTTTATATGTTTATATGTTTATAAACATACAAACGACTGAGCCAGAACGTAGCATCCATTGGCTGTATTCTTTTGATGAGGATGAGCTATCCTTTGTCTCATTCAGGCTGAATGCATAAGATCAGAGAGACTGGATTTTTGCTGCCTTCACATCTGTCTCCCACTCCTTTTACAGACATGAAACTACAACAAAGATTTCCCTAAGTTGGAAGTCTTTCTGCTGCCTGGTTGCTTTGCAGTCATTGTTTAAATATGAAATTGTTTGGGGCTAGATTGGGTCCAGGGAGCCAAAATTGTGGTCCGCGTCCCAGGCATTTTTCCCTTCTGTTCAAAAGTCTCACATGCAACCCCAAGTGAATGAAGAGGGTAAGAACCATTGAGGCAGTTGATGGGAAAAGACCTGAGGAGCTTGACTCGAGTCAAGTCTTGAGTCACTGTCCCCACAACACAAATCAAAACTGAGTCATAATGGGGGCACTTTGCAGGTCCTTGTGTTGAGTTACCCCACCTCCTTTTAAAAGAGCTGCTGCTGGGCTCTGTCTGTGGGAGAGCTCCCTATAAACATTCCCTCAAACATTTCCACAGATCTGTAAAAAGGGTACGAGAGACTGCAAGGAAGTGGGGAACAAGGTGACCAGATGCCTAAACCTCAAAAGGAGGACAAGTTCTTGGATTCCTCTCAGACTGGCCTTTCTGGCGGACAATGGCATGTTTGCCTACTCAAGAGTAAAGCTGCAATGTTGGGCACTTTTACTTTCCCAGAGAGCACAAAGCATATTTTTTATTTTTATTTTTTTGGCCATAACTTTTGATAGGAAATATTTCAAATCCAATTTTTGCATTGGGTTCTTCTCTTCAGTACAAATCCTGCCACGGGGTATAAAGCCATTTGCTGAGATTGGCTTATGTCAGCTGATCAGGTATCCAAGCCCACCTGTTTCATTCAGAGGGAAAGCTTGGGTGATTGTAAAACCTTAAACAAACCTTAGACTTCTTATGGTCAAGCCCAAGGATGATTAGGCATGTTCCTAGTGGACTTCCTCAGGATCACAGCTGAATGTGGTCACATTCTCCTTCAGCACCTTGTTGTTCAGGGAATTGTATGGATTCTGCAAGTTGATATAGGAATGAGATCAATTAAGGAACTTTAGAGCTCAATCCTGTCCTTTCCCCCTTCCCTGCAAGTGCAGGAATAAGAAAAAGGAATATGCTGCATCCTTGGGGCAATGGCATGAACAAATGAAGTGGCTCTTTGGATACTACTAGTCTTTCTTTCTGTCTTTCTTGTCTTTCTGTCTTTCTTTCTTATCCACTGGAAAGCTAGAGATGAACATAAAGTCTGCAAAGAAAGCCATGTGACCTTAGTGAATACCACTGCGCCACACCCGAGCGGTATTTGCCACTTGTCACTTCATCTCCAACACCTGCCGAGATGACACATTTATTTAGAGCTTCTCCATAAATCTTGAGTCTGTCTGCACGGTGTCTCTCCTAGGCAGTCTTTGAGGCGTTGAGATCTAATGCCGAGGTAGGGTGTGGCAGCTATCAGCTCTGCTTTCTATTCCCTCTTCCCCACAGCTTGACGTCTCAGTTTTCCAAATCCTGATCCAAACAAAGATGGAGGTCATTATACTATAAGTTGGAGTTGCACTAGCAGAGACTCCATTATGTGATGTCCCTATGCCCTTCCCATGTTCTTGACATCTTTGCCTCATTCAGGCTTAGTGTTTTATGACCCATCATGTTCTCCCTCTCTCTCTCCTGCCCAAAACATATTCCTCTCAACATCTCATTCCATTTTATAATAACTGGAAGGTTGACAGAAAGTGCGAACTTATGGTGTTCTAGTAGCCATCTCTGCTGTGCAGCTATTGTGTTTCATTTTATGGTGTTGGCTTCCCAGACCGTTTCAGCATTGCAATTTCAACATTGCAGGGGTGCCATTTCAAAACTCAGCATGTGGGACAAGGTTCATACAAATGGTCAGGTTTCTTAATAGACAGTCTATAAACATTTTTTTGAGATGGAAGGCTGAGAAATGAAGCTAATGTCTACAAGGACTGGCAGCTGTTTTCAGATTATTGGAATCACATTGAAAAAGCAGAGGAGGCTCCCCAGAAATTTCTAATATTACGTAATCTTCTATATATATAAAAGAGAAAAGTCACTGACTCAAGCACTCACTGACACACTCATCACCGCCCTGCCAAAACCACCATGCCTAGAAGTGTGAAATTTGGGGTGGGTGTTCCTTCCATGATGGAGGGGTGCACTAAGAACTGGTTTTTGGAAATTCCAACCGGAAGGGGGTGAAAAGGGGCGCAACGCGTTTTCCTCCCTATACTTTGCATTGAGAATTGCTGACTCAGCAACATTCCGCCCAAACTGCTGAGCCTGAAGCATGGAATTCTGGGAGTTCCTTCTGTCACCTGAACTCCCACCAAGAACCATCTGGAGAAATTTAACCCTTCAGGGGCTGAAAAGGGGGCAACGTGTTTCTGTCCTATACTTAACATGGGAGACTGAACAACATCCAGCCAATTTGGTGCTCAGTGCCTGGTGCACTGGGGGATGTTGTTAGGAGGAACAGGTTGCACTGTGGAGGATGCTGCGCATGGGGGGTTGGTGCAAATGGGGGGAAGTTGCACATGGGGGAAGTTGCACATGGGGGGTTGATGCGCATGGGGGAAGTTGCGCATGGGGGAGTTGATGCACATGGGGGGAAGTTGTGCATGGGGGTTGATGCATATGGGGGGAAGTTGCGCATGGGGGTTGATGCGCATGGAGGGTTGATGCACATGAGGACGTTGCGCATGGGGGTTGATGCGCATGGGGAAGTTGCGCATGGAGGTTTGATGCGCATGGGGGAAGTTGCTCATGGGGGGCTGATGTGCATGGGGGAAGTTGCGCATGGAGGGTTGATGCATATGGGGGAAGTTGTGCGTGGGGGGGGGGTTGATGCCTATGCGGGAATGGCATATGGGGGAATTTTACTCCCGCAAAGTGGGTACGCTTTTCGCTAGTTTAAATAATATATGCTACACTAGTTGGAATTATGGATACATGGTGATTAGGAAATATAGGCTAAAAATTCCTTTTTATGGATGCTATATTGCAAATATAGTTTTTTACTTGATTTTTTCATCTTGAAAACTAGTATAATTGGGGAAAAAATTGAAAAAAATCATAGGTTAAAAGGTTAGATGTTGTACATTAATGTTGTACATTCCAAACTATCCCAAGTAATGAGTAGGGAAAAGACAGCATTAACTGGGTTTTGTTTTAATTTCCTTTGTAGGAGAGAATATTGGAGAATAATGGAGAACTAAAGGACCAGTCCTTGCTTTAAGAAGGCATCTCCAGAAATGCAGTGACAGCCTCACCAGCAATAAAATGCATCTGCCAGTGATGCATGCTGTATGGTGTATGCTAAAATTGCCACACAATTGTAAACTGAGCATAGCACAGACCCAGAGCATGGGCACAACCCTACTGGTGGATGTGGCAAACGAGGTACTAGTTGCTGTAATTACGGCTGTACCCAGGAGTGTGTGGGTGGGCCTGCTGAGCAACAATAGCCATACATGCTTTGCTCACCAATGTGGCTATCTCTGCTTCTGTGCATGCATGGCACTGTTGCTGGCCTGCCACCACACATGCACAGCTTATTATGATAATGTTTGGTATGGTTGTTGCTATTTTGTCTGCACTGGATAGGATTGGGCTGTTAATGGCACTTTGTAGTGTGGTATTTTTATAGTACGGGACAGTACTTGCTTTATTTATAAGAATGCAGGCAGGGCATAGCTAGAGGCAAACATAATGCAGATTCCTATAAGAAAGCTAATACATTAGAAGTCCAAAGAGAGGGGATCTACTGCATCCCATCCCAGGGCTCACTTCCAGTGCTCTTTGCTTATATTGCCGCCTGTTCCAATTTTTTATTTTTTAAAAAGTAAGCCTTGCAAAGTGTTGTTTCTTCATACACCTTACATTAGTCTCCTTCCTATAGTTTTAGGAGTAGGATGTTTTCCCTTCCACAAGCAATGGTGGCTGTCTCATTTGAAGCACCCTGAGCAATTGCCAACCATCTCCCAGCCACAAATTCCCATTAAGGAAACATCAAGCAACCAGCCTGGACTCCAACAGCAGTTTGTCTGACAAAGGAATAGCTAGGCTAGAAGCCATAATATCTTCAAGCTTGAATCATGAAAAAACCAAGTACTGTATTTTATAACAAAGCCCAATATTTGCAGGCTCTTCTTACCAGTAAGTAAAAATGTTGCCTTTGCTGTCTCACTGTCACGTAAGTTGCAAGCTGTAAAAAGTGGGGTAAAACTATTGTCCCCATATTGTAGATATATTTACCTCTTTAAAAAGTGCACAGATGGCCATTTCGTTAGGCTAACTGAAGTAGTCATGTCAGGCAGCAGACTGGTTGAGGACTGCCAGAATTTGTCTTCAAATTGTTTCTCCTGCTCCTTCATCTCCTGTCCTGATCCCTGGATTGGAAACAGAAGAAGAGGAAATGCTGATGGAAGGAGAGGGGAACATGCTGAGCTAGAACACTGAAAACTGAGGATGTACACGGGGGTGTACAAGTGCATGCCTGTACACTGGCCTAACCCCAAGAGTGGGACAGAGTATGCACCAGCTTCCCCTCACCACCACAGGAAGTTATGCCAGGTGAATTAGGTAAATTGGTTAGGATTGCACCCTGGGAGGAGTAGAGGATGACTCTTTAGAGCAGTGATTTTCAATTTTTTTCTTCTCATGGCACACCAACCTGGTGCTAAAACTGTCAAGGCACACCATCAATCTTTGGACAATTAACAAGGCATTCTGCCATTCTGCTGGTGGGGAGTTCAGTTCCTCAAAAACCCTATTTATAAATTATGTTTATTTAATAAATAAATAAATTGTCCAAACTCCCATGGCACACCTGTGGACCACAGCACACAAGTTGAAAATCACTGCATTAGAGGGTAAGGAGGGCAGCACTTGCCATGCCACCTCAGGCATTAGGAACTTTCTTGGGCTGGCCTTGCTAAAGTGGGTTTTGGACTTTGAAATAGTCATTTGCTGCAAAGCTTGTCGCAGATTTGTTTGACAGCCACATAGGGACTTCATGACAGACATGGGGTTTGGTCCAGGGATTTTTCGTTAGTAGCTGAGCCTCTAAACTGCAATGTTATATAAGGTTTTTAAAAAATATATATTTATTATATTTATTTTTTATATTTTATTTATATATACATATATTTATTTTCAATCTTTCAATCTATATAAAAATCAAGTTACTGCTAAGGAGTAATTGCACATTATCCAAAACAAGAAATTTTGGAAACATGTAAAACATGCTACTGCCCTTGCTTTCCCCTCCCCTAAATAAGAAGTTCACATACTCCTCTTTCCCCCTAAGTCCATGGTGCTAACATGATGGCAATTTCACCACTTTCAGTGAAAGCATACATTTATCACCACTACCAGTAGGGTAGCACTGAAAGTATAGTCCCAAAGAAACGTCACAGGAAAAGTGCATTTGTCTTTAAGCGATAATAACTTATGAAGCACAGAGGGCTTCTTTTAAAAAAAATGCATGTGGAGAAACAGCAATTTGTTTAAAAGGAAAGACAGCCAGAGTCCATATCAGGCAATGTAATTCACTCCACAACAACCTGCATTCATGTTCTCAGTACATACAATTCTGTACTTAACAATTAAGAGATGTTTTGTTTTGGTCTAATTAAACAACTTTTTCTTTTCTTTTTTGTGCCTGACAATTTACAGAAGATTTCAAATGATGCTGATTGAACTTCTTTTCCTGAAACTTATAAGCAGGTGAGCAATATCACATAAAGTCATAATTGTGGTGTTTGATCACCAACCAATACAAAAAAAAGCAGGCCTCCATCAGTCTTGAAAGACTATGGAATCGTGCTCTGCACTGCATACGCTGCATGCGAAGCACAAAAGCCTGAGTTGGATTGTTATGGAGGATAGGCTGTTACCCAAGCAGCAAATCCCCCCTCTCCACACCACTGAATTAATCCAATGGGAAGGCAGAGCCGATACAATTGGATCCAGGTGGCGTCACAGAGCTGGGCTAAGGACAGGAGCTCACCCTGTCTTGTGGGGCCGACCCAGGTCTCGAATCCTGGCCTGCTGGTTAACAGGCACAGCATCTTAACTGCTTGCGCCACTCACAGCCCACACCAACCAATACAAGCAGGCATATATCCTAGAGAGAGCAGGCATATATCCTAGAGAGAAATGTAATGTAATCCATTATCATCAAATATCAATAAATATATGTTTGCTTAGTTGTATCTCTTTATTTCTATGAGGCTGAGTTCAGAAAAATGTCAAGAACAAGACTATTTGTTCTTGACATTTTATAGCATCTATATAAGGCTTTATTTATTAGAAAACAAACAGTAAAACTTCCATAATGTCTTCAGCACTCAGATATTTACCCTATCTTTATGCTGGCCCTTTTTCTAAAAGTTCCATTTAATTATTAAAACTATATTTAAAACAGTGTCACCAGTCAGTCTTGCGATTCCATAATTCCATATTTGGGGGTTGTCTTTTGGAGACCAGAAGTGGAAGGCACAGGAGGAAGGAGGGCTTGGGGGGGAGCATGAGCAGGTCATTGCTGGAGTGAGGTTGTGCCAGAAGGGAGGCATCATGACTGAATGGGAAGGGATGATGGGAATGGTCACTGCTTTCCACCATCCCCACCTCCTGCACAATGCTAAGATGAGACAATCCCCATCTGGAAATACCTTCCCTTTTACAGTCAGGCAAGAAGGCTCAGGCTGCGGCAGTGGGATGAGCCCAACCATATCCTCTCCCTGGAGGTACTCCAGTTGTGAGAGAGAAGGATGGGAGATGTAGGATGTACAAAGGCAATTATCAGGGTCAATGCCTCCCATGTCAGAGCTGCAGGGATGCTGGAGAATGTTAAAATGTTCCAGTCCAGAGGCTTGGCTGGCGCACTGCCTCTTCACCCTCGACGGTTCTCTTCTGAAAGGCGACATGGAGGCTGCTTGGAGAGAAACAAATGAGCATCATGAGCACCTGGACTACTCAGTTGCTAGAGGCCTTCTCTTCCGTCTCTTCTGCTTCTCAGTTTTGTTAGGCGTTATAGGAAGGAATGCCTGCAGAAAGTGCTCAAGCTTGCATCACAGGGAGTAAACCAAAAACCTCAGTTGTTACAAACACACATATGGTGTAGCTAATGATCATGCAGCCTGGTGCAAAGCTCAAAATGTTGCCCCGGAAGTGTTGTCATAACTGGAAGTGATGTCATCCCCAGGTATTTTTTAAAAAGAAAATTGGGAAAAACCTGCCTCCTCCTCCACAAGCAGTTCACTACCGTTTGCTCGGCTACTGGCATAGCTAAAGCACTTATTTGCTATCTGGAGTTGAAGATGATTTTACTGCCCCCCCGTCTTGCAACAACAAATTGTTTATTTGACTCTGTTCAATAAAAAAATGAAAATTGGGCCCCTTATTGGTTAGGGAAACTGTGCTGGGTCAAAGTGGAATGATTCCCTGCTCAATATAAGAGGAGCACCACATAGAACACAATCCTAACCATGTCAAAACCATGTGTCCAGTGGGTCTTACTCCCAGGAAAGTGTCTTTAGGATTGCAGCCTTAGAACTGCCTTTTTACCCAGTTAGCATGGGTAACAACGATTAGCATGGGTTAGCATAATATCATATATTATGATATTTGTACTGTATATGATATACAGTGGTACCTCACTTAACAAGCGTTTCACATAACAAGCAAAAATTTCCAAGAAATCTTGCTTCACATAAAAAGTTCAGTTTCACTTAACAAGCAAGCACACTATGGGCACATATGCTATGCAGCCCTGACGCTCCGCATGGAGGCTCTTTAAAAGGGCTGCTGGCCAGCACTGCCGCCTCTAACTGCCCCCAACTTGAGGGCAACTGCCTGGGTGTGCCAGAGGCAGTTGGCCCCAAATTCCCCCACCGGCCACCTTAAACCTCCAGCAGCAGCCCAGGTAAGCATCCCAGGTAAGTGTCTTTGATTGCAGTCTCCTAACTATGACCACTCAGAAGTAAGCCCCATTGTGTTAAATGAGGCTTACTCCCAGGAAAGTGTCTTTAGGATTGTAGCCTAAGTAGACTTCATAGGATCATGCACATTGAATGCATGTTTTGAATTCAATTCCAGTGTTTTGTCATCATTTTTACATCCAGTTAATATTTTTATATGAATATTTTGGGGGTTGTGGAACCAACTGTCTGAGTTTCCATTATTTCCTATGGAAAAATCTGCTTCACTTAAAGAGCGTTTCATTAAAGAGCATGTCTCCAGAACGAATTAAGCTCTTTATGTGAGGTAAAGTTTGAGTTAAGAAAATCCACTTTTGTTACATAGGCTTTTATGTTTTGATTTTCTTGTTAATTGGTCATAACTTTTTATTGAATATGGACATTCCAATTCAGCTTGTATCCCCCCTAAAGCTTGTAGCTTGATGCAACTGCACCCCCTGCACAACCTCTAGCTTCGCCACTGGCTGCACGTACATGCTTGCATGCACGCACCCACAATATACACACTTTACCCCTAGTTCTTTCCACCTCCATCTTGCCACTTGCTACCTCCATCTTGCCACCTGCCATTTATATTCCCTACTACCTGATCATTTTTATGTCCTATATGTAGGACTACCTACAGGTGTCCTATATTTGGGGATTCCTTGTCCTCTTTTGTGGTTATGATATCTGATCACCCTTGTTTGAGAGGACCTTTTGAGGCCTAATGAAGGTTCATATAGCTGAGGGTGGGGGAAGCAGGCAGAACAAAGTGGGGAAGGAGACCAAAAGTATGATCAGTGTATGATCCAGGCTCTCAATAGGAGGTTTATTAGATAAGCAAACAAATATACATGTGTCTATAATGATGGTCAACTTTACCCCAGGACAGCCTTTAAAAGGCCTATCACGGAGTTATCAGTTCTTGGCATCCTACTAGCCTTGAGAAGCTCTTGGCCAGACAGATCTCAACATTATCTGCTGTCTGCTTTTTATACACTGCCTGAAGAAGCTTCTGGCAGCATGCTGAAATATAGGCATTCATTCAGTTGACTTTAAGCTGGAAGCCTCCAAGAAACAGATTAACCCTTTTACGCCCCTCCTCCCAAACTTTGATCCTTCACAGGGAGTGTGCAGAGATTTTAACCATGAACACTACTGAACATATAGAAATCATGGTGGAATATTTTATCCTTTGCTCTTGCAGCTTGAAATGGTTACAGCAGTGAAGGGGTCAGGCCGCTTCCCTGGCGCATTGAGGAGCCCTGAAAAACATCACACTGTGCTTCCTTAACACCATTGTGGATCACCACAAGTGAGTAGCCGGGGCACTCGTTATCTGAGTCTCCGGGAGTTCGAGAACCAGGGTACGTCTATGTGGGAGGAATGTGGAAAGCAGTGGTGTGATCTCCAGCATTGTGCCGCAGGGGGAAGGGAAAACTGTTTTTAACATACCTGCTGCTGTGGTGCAGAGAGCCTCACCAAGATCTCTGCAGGGCTCCCCATAACTTGTAGGATGTAAAAAAAAATTGCAACCCATTTCTGATTTTGCTATCATAAACTGGAAGCGGGTCACAATTTTATTTGTTCTACAAGCCTGCAGAGGTCTCAACGGGGTTCCCTGCACCCCAGTAACAGGCATGTTGGAATAATCCCCCCTTTCCAGGATCAGTGGTGTGATCCTGGGGAACATGTCATTGCTTTCCTCCTGCACTCACCTCTTAAAGGAAAAGGTCAGTGGTTCTTAGGCTGGTGAGTTGCATGCTACCAGTTTAAGAACCACTGGCCTATTTTTGCCAACCTGCTCCCCCTTTGGTCTCTTGTTTTCAAGATCACTAGCATCTTAAAGCACAATCCTAATCATGTCTACTCAAAAGTAAGCCCCATTGTGTTCAATGGGTCTTATTCCCAGAAAAGTGTCTTGCGGATTGCAGCTTCTTTCGTCTTTGATTCTTATACTGCCTTTTTTATTATCCTGAATATACCGTGTAGCTTTTCAAATAAACCTCTTACTTTTCTAGAGTTTTACCTGCCTGATCTTACTTCACTCAGGAAGCTGTGGGTTGCCATGTCCAAGACATTTGGTTCCCAGCTTTTTAACACAGGGACTCACTTCTTAAAATAACATTGAATCAGGACCCACCTAACTTTATGACACTGTTTAAAAAGTGTGACTTTACCAGCTTCTGAAGTTTCTATTTTAATCAATTTTACTATGGTGAGGGATTGGCTTCTGAAGTGTTCATATTCATAACATCGGGACCTTTCTGGAGTGCACAAGATGGGGGAATGAAGTTCTGGAGTCTTGTTTCAAATCTAAAAAACCCCAAAGTGGTATAATGTCACAAAGATCAAAGAAAGCAAGTAAGAGTGCTGGTGTACAAGAGGTCAGGGTTCAGAATTCTAGAGAAGTTTATTATCATTACACTGTTTAGGAGCCATATGATATCTGAACCTCACTATTAAATCATAATTCACTGATGTCAAATTGCTCTAGAGCAAATAAGACTATTGTTATGTCTTATTTTGGGCATCATCTGTTTAGTAATTCCAGGTGACAGTGAGCTATGCAGAAAGAATAGATGGTGCTAAAGTGTGATATGTCCAGGCCACAATGTTGGGAGCTCAACTAGAACTGTCTGGACTTGAGTCATGAAAAGTTGGATTTTTCACTGACTCACCGACTCACAAGTCACGCATGTTGGAAGACTCTGAAAAACACTCGAGTCAACGCTCTGCGGACTTGAATCTTATGTTTAAGTCACCAAGTCAAATCTGCCTGTACTTGATTTTCCACCCTCTTGCTGCTGTCTTTCCCGCTCTCTTGCAGTCCTTCCTGCCCTTCCTGCCCTGTTTTCATATGGGTGGGTAGAATGGGGAACTAAAGTTGCTCTGAAAGATACAGAGCTTGGCATCAGTCCCTTTTTTCCCACAGCAGGCTTTTTAAAGGGGATGGTGTGACTCAATGAGATGTATAGAGTAATAAAGGGTGACTCAAGTATTTGTAAAGTGCCACTATTACTACTTCTCTTTGACTCAAGTTGCGGGAACTGGTGACTCAAGACTCGACTCAAGCCCCATTGGACACTTCCCATTGGACTCAAGCCATTTCCAGCCACCTTAGGGCACAGAAAGCTCTGCAGTCACTTGGGTGCTGCTGTTTTTTCAGGAACATAAGGAGTTAATAGTCTTTCAGTCACCCATGTATTGCTCCTTCCTCCCCTTTGCTCTGAATAGAACAGTGACTGGCCACATATGTGCAGCTATTTTGGTTTAATGGCTGTCACCTCCAATGGAATGCGCAGGAAGAGGAGCTACTCAATGATCTGTGACATCATTGGTCTCCTTCATTCTGGGTACATGGATAAACAGGGTGACTCAGTGAAATTTGAGATTACTTTTTTGGGGAGATGGCCAGTTATTCAGCCCCCAAATTGAATATTTTCCAGGGATGTCTACTTTCTTCATACTTCTTGAATCCAAGCCAGGGAGATTACGATGGCCTTTGTGCTCTGTTGAAATGAATTCATTTGGTGATGGATTTGCAATGTGTTGAAAGGGGGGGGGGGTCTGGGAAACACATCACTTCAGTCACCAGAAATAGCTTTTCCAGCTGTGGATGTATGTCAGTACAGGCATCCCCCACTTATTGGATGGGTTAAAGACTGGAGCAAAATCCAAAAGTGAAAACCATTGAAAAGTGGAACCCAGTCTTTTTCAGTTTGCAAATGCAAAATGGCCACCAAAAAGACATAGGGTGCAATCCAGAGTAACTACGTGGAGTCCTTGCTCCAGTGTAAGAACAATTTGCTCTGGATTGCAATATGAATTTCCCATAGGTTTTCACTCGGTGGTGCAGCAACTATGGGTACACATAAAGGCTCTTGCATGCTCCCGTAGTTACTCTGGATTGTAGGGTAAAATATTATTTGCAAAAGCCTTAATAACACATACAGTATTTATTAACACATAGTCAAACTACATAACAAATTACCGTAAAATGAACAAAGACACGTGTGGGCAATGAATATATTATGTATTTGAATGATAGTTATTTACTGAAGGAAGTCATAAGGCAATGCCAAAAACAATTTGATCACCATGTTACATGCAAATCAATGTCAGGGAAGTCAATTTTAGCCTTTAGACCAGGTGTGCCCAAACTTTCAACTTTAGGGCTCCTGGACCTTTATCAAGTGTGTAGAGGAGGGAATTTATCAGATGCAGCTTGTGATTTGTGAGATTGAGAAGCTGCACCTACTGAAATTTCCTCTTCTGCACACTTGTTAAGGTCCAGAAGACCTAAAATTGAAAGTTTGAACATCCCTGCTTTAAACCACCAAAGAGTGAAGTGTGTATTGAATGAATGAGTCTTACATATAATTGAAAGCAGTTGAAAGTGCGGAACAGAAAACAAACTGTCAGAAAGTGGTGGATGCCTATAGAAACCCCATTCCAGGCACTCACAACCTCAAAGGGATTTACTCTCCTTGCTTCAGTCTCTGTCAGAAGCTGACTAGAGGGATATCCCCTAAGACAGTGGTCTTCAAAGTGGGGGTCAGGACTAGTGATGGGATTCAAAGAAATTAACAACCGGTTCTATGTCCATCTGGCAGTCACTTTTAAATGGCTATTTTTAAACTTTATATGTCTTATCTCTGGTTAACAACCTATTCTATAAAATAGCTGCCAACTGCTGGAGCCCACCACTGGTCAGGACCCTCTGTGGGGTTGCAACCTTGGGTCGGAGGGGTTGCGAGGGGATGGGATCCACCATATTGAAATCTGGCACTGGGCTTTCCTGGGAGTAAGTCTCACTGAGCACACAAAATGAGACTTGGAGCACAATCCTAACCATGTCTACTCAGATGTAAGCCCCATTGTGTCCAATTGGTCTTACTCCCAGGAAAGTGTCTTTAGGATTGCAGCCTTACTCCCAAGTAGACATGGAGGATCATCCCTGTAAGTTTAATGGGATCCTGGATTGTTTTTTATGTCTGAAAGGGTGTCCCAGGCTGAAATGCCAGAATGTCACTGCCTTAAGATGATCTTACACAGGAAATGATAACAGAGCTCATCGGCTACATTCTCTAATACTTGGATTAAATATAGTGCTAAATATTTTTCAGATATCCTGGGAGATTTCTATCAGCCTCTTTAATGAATCCTTGAAGTGCTTAGATTTCCTTCCTACCCATGAGAATTGTTTCCTTTCCCAAATCTTTAATTTATTTTTTGTGGTTGGTGCTGAAAGTTTTAAATTGTTGTTGTTGAGGTGAACTTTAAATGTTTTTGGGTTCCCTGTGAAGCCATTTGCGCATCAGAATGGATTTCTCTTTGCTGGGGTGGCAAAGTTTTCTCTCCTCACTTCACCTTTTCACAACCCACACTTTCACAATCCAAATCTGGTGTTTTTTGTATGTGCCATTGCCCTCCAGGACCATGTTGTGGGCCCATGCCAGCTGAAGCCTGGCAGTTGCCAAGCAGAAGCGGAACTCTTATATCCCATGACTTGGTTGCTGCCACCCCCTTTCTTAGTCCCACAAGTGCTTTCTCACTCAATGACAGCTGTTCCAGTCTGGGGGTTGGAGGAAATTGGGGAGGAGACAGCTGGATGATGTCAGGACTCTGAGATACAAATAGCCAGAGCTCCGACCCCCTTCCCGACTCTGACTTGTTCACTCAGAGCAGCTGTTACCTTTCTGCCTCCAGCCCTTCCAGCCACCACCATGAGCCAGGCCTACTCCTCCAGCCAGCGGCAATCTTCTTACCGCCGTACCTTCGGTGGTGGGGCAGCCTCACCCTCTTTCCCGCGTGCCTCCTTTGGCACCAAAGGCTCCTCTGCTAGCACCATCTCCTCTCGGGTCTACCAAGTGTCACGCAGTGCTGTGCCATCCAGCCTATCCAGCATACGCACCTCATACACGACTCCGCTGCGCTCGGCCTACCAAGGTGCTGGTGAGCTCCTCGACTTCTCCCTAGCTGATGCCATGAACCAGGAGTTCCTACAGACGCGCACCAACGAGAAGGTGGAGCTGCAAGAACTCAACGACCGCTTTGCTAACTACATTGAGAAAGTGCGTTTCTTGGAGCAGCAGAATGCACTCATGGTGGCTGAGGTCAACCGGCTCAAGGGCAAGGAGCCCACACGCGTAGCTGAGATCTATGAAGAAGAACTGAGGGAGCTGCGGCGCCAGGTGGAGTTGCTGACCAATCAGAGGGCACGTGTGGATGTGGAGAGGGACAATCTGCTAGATGACTTACAGAAACTGAAGCAGAGGTAAGACTGAGATACCTGTTCTTGCAGTGGCATGCTAAGTTCCTGTTAATGCTCATCTGTATATTTGGGTTTTTTTCCTAAATGGGTATTGAACCCCAGTCAGAGGTAGATGCCAGGGCAGCACATTACACAGAAGACAGATTTGCCTTGGGATAGTCATCCTCTTTCGTTTTGGCTTCCAGAACTGAAAGAAAGGCAGACCATGTTTCATGCTCGGACCATGGTGAGCAGGTCTTGCCTATGCAATGGGTATCTTTTCCCCTGCTGTTTCACTTAGAGCACACTCCTAACCATGTCGACTCAAAAAGCCCCATTGTGTTCAGTGGGTCTTATTTCCAGGAAAGTGTCTTTAGGATTGCAACCTTAATGCTCTTTAAGTTGCATGTGAACCTTCTGCTATTGGCACCCTCAGCCATTGCCCAGGGTACTAGTTTCATTTATGGAAGGTATTGCAGCATTTTTGTCCACTGAATGGAAATAACCTCCTTTGACCAGCTAATTTTAAGACAGAGGTAGACACATGAGTATTCTAACTTGCATAAGGCCCAGGGATGGGTCCAAAAAAGGTAGACTATTATCCATCTTTAGGGGTGTAGCCATAATTGGGTTTAAATGTAACTAATGCTGCAATCCTAAAGACACTTTGCTGGGAGTAAGAACCACTGAACATAGTGGGGTTTACTTTTGAGTAGACATGGCTAGGATTGAGCTCTGAGATACAGGAAAAAGACTGAATCTGGACTGAAAGACTCTTTACAAGTAGCTGAGTCTGCATTCTGAAAACATACAGTCTGTCCTCAAATCAAGTTAGCTACTCCTGTATCAATGGAATTAGGATTACTAAACTGTGTTAATTAAAACACCCTATTTAGAGTTGGAGATTGTGAACTATTGAACATGTGCTATACTTAACATGTGCATACTTAACATGTGCTTACTTAACAATAATAAATTCAGAGTACAATCTTAACCATGTCTACTCAAAAGTAAGCACCATTGTGTTCAGTGGGTCTTACTCCCAGGAAAGTGTTTTTAGGATTGCAGCCTCAATTATTAATTCTTCCATAACAGGCATTTATAGAAGATAAACTTACTTCTTATAGAAGATCTTCTTATAGAAGATCTTATAGAAGATAAACTTACACTTGATTTCACATGGGACCATGTCTTGCTAAAATCCCCATCCAACGGTCTTTCAGAGAAGGCCAAACAAAAGCTTCAAACCATTTGACCCTCACTCTTCAACTAGCTGTTTACACATCTTTATCAGGGCATTTCTTGACTTTTTTAATAAGCTGAACAAACTGAGCTCCTTGCTCATAAGTTTTGACTCCCATTCTTGGTATCATTCTTATGGCATCTCCCAGTCTTCTGCAATCTGCTCATTTATATCCCATCTCAGACACTAACTAACTAGGATCCATCATGTTCTTTTCAAGTCTGTAAAATTGCTGTGATAGTGACCTAACTCAAAGATCTGGAGTAAGAATCAGCTTAGTTAAGAAAATATTGGCATCACTATTGAGCCAATAAACGATCCTACCGTTTTTTGTTCAAGAATACTCTACACAGTTGTGTGGTGGAAAGGTAGCAGAATTCTATGTGCTTTTGGCATTTAGTCATGACCACATGACCATGGCTAACATCTTTGGACAATCCTGACACTTTGGCCATGTAATGTGGATGAGCAGGCGAGGATTAGTAGGGCAACCTGTGGG
This sequence comes from Cryptoblepharus egeriae, assembly GCA_030015325.1. NCBI lineage: Eukaryota > Metazoa > Chordata > Lepidosauria > Squamata > Scincidae > Cryptoblepharus > Cryptoblepharus egeriae. The sequence goes on along the minus strand of JAREYC010000001.1, from coordinate 58,624,182 downwards.
GGACACCTTTTGTGACACTTGGAGATAAAGAGTAACTATTAGAAAATTAGGTCTCTGAGGAGGAGGAATTTTAGCGCCTATATTTAGGAAGGAGAAATATATACCCAACACTATGGCAGAAATCAACATGAGGAAATTAGAGGTTTGAATGTGTCTCCTCCTCATTTAGCTCCCTTATGATGGTCAGGTCATAACTGGACACAGTCGGAAGGAAGGAATTCTGAGTCAGCAAGGCAGGTTATATTGATCGGAAGCTCTGGCAACCCAGAGCAATAAAAAGGAGAAACCCTGAGAGAGGCAAAACCTCTTCTAGGCTGCATAGTAAGATTGCCAGCGCTATCTGAAGCTATTCCTGGAGATTATTTTTTACAACATGATATAATGCTGGAAATTTTTGAAAGTCCAGTTAAAATCTCCAGGATTGGAGATTTTACAATCATCTGAAGATTGATGCTGATTTCTTGAGACTCAAGATTGTTTCTGAGAGTTTGGCAACCCCAAAGAGTAGACTCATGGTTCCCAGGGAAGCTGCTACAAGAAGGCAATATATATTTGCCTTCCTATAGACCAGGGGTGTCCAAAACCTGGCAAGGGGGGACAGATGTAGCCCACAGCAAGCTTCAAAGTGGCCCTCAGCAAGACCCCTCTATCTGGCCTTGCATTGCATCCAATACACTCTTATATTTAAATTTATGTAAATTTATTCAAATTTGAAATGTAAATAGTTTTTCCAACCCCCAACACAGTGTCAGAGTGACATGACATGGCCCTCCTGTCAAAAAGTTTGGACAGTCTTGTTATAGGCAAATAACATTTGCACTTGATAAGCTAATAACCTGCACTCACATACTTCAGAGACTACAGAGGCCACTGCTTCCAGTGGTCAAGGCCTTAACACTTACACTTACATATACTGTATTTACAAGGTGTGATGGTCTGGAAGGGAAGAGGAAGGGACCTACATAGTGCAGCTGCACATCACTTTAACTGCTACTGCTTGTTTACATTTACCTGTTGAAAGTGAACGTGTTGGTCATAGGAGCAGTTTTGCAATGAATCACTATCCCTTAGCTCTTGATGCACCCCTTTGCGGAAGGGTGGTGGTGAAGTGTGGGTTAAGGCAGAGAAAAAGTCTAGTCTAGTTGAAGTTGTAATAAATAAGTTTAATTAGAATAAAGTTCCATTATGAACCCTACCTTGGACTTGGGAAAAATTCTATATGTAATCCAGTGCAGTTAGTTGACATCCTTCTGAAGCATGTGCCCCGGACCATATGAAGGGGAGATAGAGGCGGCTGCAGGATTAGACAGAGAGTCCTGGAGAGAAGTCTGCTATTGTCCAAATCCCCTTAGGGATATCATGTCATCCTTCTGCAGTGCCAAGTGAGTAGATCCTACACCCAGCATTCCAACACCTTCATGGCATTCCACCTGTTCTGTGCACCAAGAACATACCAGACTGGGGCACCCAGTACTCCAGACTGGGGTCCTACCAAGAGCCTATCCATGCTTTTTTTCTTTCAGGGCTCTGGAAAAGCCATCTTCATGTAGCATTGCTCTGCTACCCTAAAAGGAAAATGGGAGTGAACATTATCCTTCAGTGAGCTCATGCCTTTGTGCTTGAGGCTTTGACTATAACAGGCAATGAGAGGACATGTTCCTGTCCTATTCCATCTTGGCCCACAGCCAGATCCCACCCCATCTTCTAGATAATTTTCTATTACAGATGCATACATTATTCCTGTGGCTTGGATGAAGTCACTCATAGGCTAATACAGCCGAATGTCCCCTCTTGGGACATGTGCAGGGTGACGATATGACCAGATTTTTCTGGACTATTCCTCCTTTTTAGCTTTCTGTCTGAGTATCCTCTAAAAGGGCTTCATTGTCCTCCATTTTGGCTTCATTTTGGAACTTTGCAATGGTGTGCAGTACCCCATCACGTCATATGTCGTTGGATTCATATTGAAGAGCAGAATCCAATGCAAAAAATCAGTTTTGAAATATCTCCTTCCTTTCAAAAGTTATGGACAAAAACTAAAAATCAAAAATATGCATTGAGTTCTATGGGAAAGTGAAAGTGCCCAATATTGTGGCTTTACCTGTGAGTAGGCAAACATGCCATTGTCTGCAAGAAAGGCCAGGCTGAGAGGAATCCAAGACCTTGTCCTCTTTTTTGGGTTCAGGCGTCTGGTTACCCGGGACATGTGAAATGCAGTGTTGTTTACAAGACTACATATTTCTTTTCTGATTTATCTCGTTTCCTGACCCATTCTTTCTGCCCCACTCTCTTAGGTTGCAGGATGAGATCCATCTCAAGGAAGAAGCAGAGAACAACTTAGCTGCTTTCAGAGCTGTAAGTTTGGTCTTTGACTGGGCTGTCTTTGATGTGATGGGGGTTTGAAATGAATTTTGAATAATTGCAGAAATAAGCAATTACTGGTACTCATAAGAAATATTCATGGAAGACATTCCTGATTATTTCAACCCTCCTATGTCTAGATTTTTTGTTCTAAGTGTATTGTGACCTGACAAGAGTTTGGTTTGCATAAAACAACTGCTGGAATAACTTTTTATTACTTACGCAGGTAAAACACACACACACACACACACACATAAACTGAAAAGTTTATATATATAAACTGAAAAGTCACTGACTGACCTGACTCACTCACTCATCAACCGGTTTATGGAAATTCCAACAGGAAGGAGGTGAAAAGGGGTGCAGTGCATTTTTCTCCCTATATTTTACATTGAAGAATCCCTGACTGATGGGTGCTCTGCCCCAACCCCTGGACCTAGAAGCATGAAATTTGGGAAGGATGTTCCTTATGTCACGTCTCACATTAGATGTTGAGAAATTTAACCCTTAAGGGGCTGAAAAGGGGTGCAATGTGTTTTTGTCCTATACTTCTCATTGAAGACTGACTGTTCAACACTAACAGCCAATTTGGTGCCCAGTGCCTAATGCACTTGGATAGAGGGTGCACTGGGGGGACAGTGCGCATTGGGGGATGTTGCATTGGGGGGATAATGCACATTGGGGAGGATAGTGCGCATTGGGGAGGATGGTGCACATGGGAGGACGGTGCGCATGGGAGGATGGTGCACATGGGAAGGTGTTGCGCAATGGGGGATGGTTTATGGGGGGGTATTTTAGTCCCACAACACAGGTACATTTTGCTAGTTAATAATGTAACTAAGAAATATTTATCAGTGCAGTAAAATGTATGCTGTAGCACTGATATTTTAATTACAATATTTCATAATGAGTAAAACTATTCAAAAGATGGAGCAAACTCTTACTTGAGCACAGCATTTTCAACCTTTTTCATCTCACTGCACACTAACAAGATGCTAAAATTGCCAAGATACACCATCAGTTTTTTTACTATTGACAAGGCACACCATGTTGCTTTAAGGGATACAAATTCCTCAATTGTTCTACTAATCAATGAGCTCTCCAAACTCCAATGGCACACCTGCAGACCATGTATGGCACACCAGTATTTCATAGCATAGTGGTTGACAATCACTGCTACAGCTGATGATGAATCATGGCACACATTGAAAGAGGCTTATTTAACACAGAGCACAATCCTAATCATGTCTACTCATTCGTTCGTTACCGTAACCTTTATTGGCATATAATCATGTCTACTCAACAGTAAGCTCCATTGTGTTCAATGGGTCTTACTCCCAGGAAAGTGTCTTTAGCGTTACAGCCTTATTTGCATTTCTGGAAGCAAAGCTCTCTGAAAAAGTCCCCCTAGACTCCCCTTAAGCTCTTTGCCTTCTTGTCTCTTTTTATTATCTGGGGTGCAGTCCTATTCATGTCTACACAGAAGGAAGCCCCATTGTGTTCAATGGGTCTTGCTCCCAGGAAAGTGTGTTTAGGATTGCAGCCTTGATCCCATTCCTGAATTAATGTAGTGCCGTACAAGGGCTTATGCAGCTGCTTCATTGTAGTGAAAACTAGAACCTCAGGAAAATGAACAGACACCTCAAGAATCTTGTGAATTGGCCCGAAATGATTATGCTTTCCACACATTTTCTAGCATTTCAAATCTTCCTACGTGGTTGGTCAGACTCTCCAGTGAAGTTGTTTAAAGATCAGAGAAGGCAACTCCAGGATCTTCTCAAAAACACAGTTAAATAGTTGCACCATGCATAACAGGCTCCCAAGTTTGCAGGAATAATGGCTACAGCAGATTTTTGTTTTTGCATCTTTTCCCATTGTCATCATATTCCCCTTTCTTTGCCTCCACAGGATGTTGATGCAGCTACTCTGGCCCGTATTGATTTGGAAAGGCGTATTGAATCCCTGCATGAAGAAATAGCATTCCTGAAAAAGGTGCATGAAGAGGTAAGTGTGTGCCTCCCCAAAGGCTCTTGCTTTCTCCTTTGTGACTTTTCAAAATAATCCTAGCCAGAATGGTAGCTGGTCTGAGGATACAGGAAAGACATGTGTAGGGAGGCACAAAACCCATATACACTCAGATCATTAGGCCTAATCTTGCACTGGTTTTGGTCCTTCCAGGAAATCCGAGAGCTGCAATCACAGTTGCAGGAGCAGCAAATCCAGGTGGAAATGGATGTTTCCAAACCAGACCTGACAGCAGCATTACGTGATATCCGTGCCCAGTATGAGAGCATTGCTGCTAAGAACATCTCTGAGGCTGAGGAGTGGTACAAGTCTAAGGTATGGGGCAAAGATTCACAGGGGTTGCATTTGTTGAGGTTGTTGGTGGCAGTTTGTAATAGGCCCCATTCATGGCATGACAAAGGAGTATCTCTCATAAAAATGTGCACGTACATCTGTCTGTCCTTCCCCCTTCTCTACATATAGGTGTCTGACTTGACCCAAGCTGCAAATAAAAACAATGATGCATTGCGCCAAGCCAAGCAGGAGATGATGGAATATCGGCACCAGATCCAGTCCTACACCTGTGAGATTGATGCACTCAAGGGCACGGTGAGACTCACTTCCAAATTGGTGGCAGTGCCAGATTCAGAATTCAAGCACATCCTGTTGGGCAGCTTCTGCCCAGTTCCAGAGGAATTTATCTTCAGTATGCTGGAGACCCACTGTATAAAAAATTGTCATTCTCTGGGTCTGGGTAGAAAGTTTGGGTCTCTTGATGGCTACCACCTTTCTCCACCCAATTCTCTAATACCCTACAATCCAGAGTAACTATGGGAGCACGTAAGAGACATTATGTGTACCTGTAGTTACTGAACCACTTAGTGAAAACCTATGGGAAATTCATATTGCAATCCAGAGCAAATTGTTCTCACAATGGAGGAAGGACTCCCCGTAGTTACTCTGGATTGTTGCCTTATTTAATAATTCCTCTCCCTGATCATGCAGACACCATTTTTGTCACAGGACATTAGCTAGAAAACAAGGAAATTCGGAGCAGTTCATCCCTATACTGACTCTCTAAAGTGTTTATTTTCTGTTTCTTCCTCCTAGAATGACTCCTTGATGAGACAGATGAGGGAAATGGAGGAACGTTTTGCTGGCGAGGCTGGCAATTATCAGGACACAATCCAGAGACTTGAAGATGAGATCCGACACTTGAAGGATGAAATGGCACGTCACCTGCGCGAGTATCAGGACCTGCTTAATATTAAGATGACTCTTGATATTGAGATTGCCACATACCGCAAACTTCTGGAGGGTGAAGAGAGCAGGTGAGTGCTGGTTTGGTGTCTCTTTTTAAGGGCTTAGTGCAGGTGCTGTGTTGTTGACAGTTCAATCCCAAGGGGGCCAGGAACAGAAGGCAGCACATTTTGAATAACCAGCTATTAAGTGTATTATTGCAGCATAAAGATCCTTTGCAAACCTTGAATTTGATGTAGGATTGGATATGTACGAGGTAGGTCGTAGGTCTTGTATTTGATAGCAGCAAAAGAAGATCAAGGAATAGGCACTCAATGGAGAAACGAGACAGAAGTATTATACATGAATAAAGAAAATAAATGCAAATGGGCTCCTCCTTAGAGACATTGTTGGAGTTTTCTTTCACCTATAAAACAAACAAAACAGTCAATCTCTTGTTTTGTTTTTCTTTTGCTAAAGGTTTTGGATTAAGATGGGGCCAATATTTTATAATGAAGCTGTAGGATATGAGGGGACACAGTTATGGAAATGGTCTGAGGTCTGGAAACAGCCTCTCAGTAAGTGAGCAAAAGCAATACAAACTGTTGCTTTTCAGAAACAGAAAGGAAAGGCAGAGCTTGGTGATTCTCTTGGAACACCTCCCTTTACTTCCAAATACAGTTGTGGGCCATAAGACAGGATGACCAAATGCCAAACCCAAAATTTCCCCCAAATTCCTGCCATCCAAGCCAAAATTCCTCCCTCGTTAAAAAAATGTAGGATACCCCAAAAATGTAGGACATGTTAAAATAAAGCTAAAAACACTCGTATTGCTTTCCTGTACTTAATTTCAACACTCTACCACTTCTTCTTGAATTAAAAACTGAAAACCTCTCTGCAACCATGCATGACCTAGGGAGATAGGTAAGGGTGTGGGGTGGGTGATCTAGGGAGTAAGTAAGGGTGGAGTGGGTGATCTAGGGGGTAGCTAAGTATAGGGTTGATGTAAATTGCATTCTCTTGCGAAATAACAACTGCAAGGAAAGGTTGGAGGCTTTCAGATATGGGGGAATTCCAATGAAATGTGTACTGCAACCTTCAGAATTAGAACTGCATGTAAATGTGATGTGTGTATTCAGTGCTGAACTGCAAAACTCTGTACAGTACCTGTTTTTTTTCCAGACCAAATCATATTAAACTTAGGGCGCAATCCAGAGTAACTACAGGGAGTCCTTGCTCCGGTGTAAGAACAATTTGCTCTGGATTGCAATATGAATTTCCCATAGGTTTTCATTAGGTGGTGCAGTAACTACGGATGCACATAATGCCTCTTATGTGCTCCCATAATTACTCTGGATTGTAGGGTAAGTTAAATACACTTAAAGGAAGTGAATCAGGAGGATTGCACTGAATGTCATTACATCACAAGATGGATAAACCATTACTGAAAGTATGACAAAATCACAGCACTGGCTTAAATATGTTCTTGATCCTATTTACTGGTTGGTGAGTAGCAAGATGTATGTCACAATCTTCTCAGTAACATAACTGAGAGAGGGAAGGATCAGTGTTGCTTATTATGAGGTGCCAGTTTTTGATTGGATCCTGGTTGTATATCCTAACTTGGGATATTTGTCGGGCCAGACAGGCCATCCATAAGGTGAAGAGCTAGCACCACATTTGGACATCAGCCATGGTATGAAAACAACAAAAGACCAACTGTGGCATTCTCAGGTGGAAGATAGAGCGAAGCTTCCTTGAAGACAACTTGGGCAATGGTTTCCTATAAAAAGAAGAAGAACCAGCTTCATGAGAAAAGGAAATTACCTTCATGCAAGAAAACCCATCACGGGAAGCTCCTGCCAAAGAGGAAGCAACTTTTAAAACGAGAAAGCTGGGGAAAGAAGAGAGTGAGAAAGAAGATACTGAAGACAGATGTCTCAAAGCATGTCAAAACTGGCAAGAGAAGCAAGGCAAATTGCACCAATGGCACCCTGGAGCTTCAAAATGCACTGAAGCGGGTGATGCGCAAGAAGCCAGCCAAGGACTTGGTCGCAGCGATCTGCAATGTGTTCCACCAACATTAGAAAAGTACCCTTCCTTGGATTGATGCAAGTGACATCTACAGAGGAGAAAGGAAGGAAAGGAGATACCACTCTTAGCACACCCCCACCAAATTATATGTACTTCCACCTGATGAAAAGTCCTGGTGCTGCCCTCAAAATACTTCACTTAAAAGGGAACACAACATCCCCTTTGAGAACACAGACCAGCAACTCTCCATCTTTGATGAACATCTGAACTTTCCTTGTGTCGTTGCAACAATGTTGAGAGAAAAACATCATTCAGTTCTTGTGAATATAATAAAAAGGGATTTTACCAGGTTCCTTAGCTTTGATGTAATTATATAAAAAGTTCATTGATGTTGATCAAATCTTGAGGTTTCTACAGAGTACATTTAGGGGAAAAACGGGGAAAAACAATAGTGAAAGGGGTTGTCAGATTATTCGCCTTCCTATTCATTCCTAACTAAGCTAAATTTATATTTCTGTAAATTTAAGTCAGGTTTCCTGTTAAGCACAAGTAGGTGGACAATTTGATTAGCTGAGATATTAGGGTGTAGCATTAACTTAGTTATATCATTAAGGCAGTTGAGTAATCTCTTGTTGAAGTGACATCCTCGAAACACATCAACAATATGGCCATAAATTCTCATGATCAAGACTGGAATCAAAGAATAGCTTCCTTTAGACTCTAGTCCTTCCTAACAACTACTCACCACAGACTGCTCTGGAATTATGGAAAGTAATTGCACCCTCCAGTCAATATGGCTAGCAGGGCAAATGGCGGGGGGACAACTCTATTAAGGAGCTGCCAAGTGAATGGGTACATACATATGCCTGCCCATTGCCTAGTTCTAAAACAACCTTGGCCTGTATGGAAATTTTTGAACAGATTGTTTGCCAGGCTAGAAAGATCAAAGGATCACTTGAGGAAATGAGGTTTCCCCACAGAAGACAGTTTGTGTGAATGTGGAGAAGAACATACCACCTGACATATCTTACAGTATATACGTCAGTATGTACAGTTCTTGACCCAGACAGACCTTGTTACAGTTACCCACACCAGTGGTTCTCAAAGTGGGGTACAGGATTTCACATGTGTGTCTCCCCATATGATGAATCTGCCTTAAACATGAGAGAGCCGTGTTTAAAGCACTGTTACCCTATGATGTTTGGGTGGTGGAAATTTATAACAAGACCTTTTCAGTTGTGACTTCTGGGCTTTGGAACATTTTTCACCTGAAGTTTAGGACTGCCTACTTTTGCTGGCTTTTTAAAAGGTCTTTAGGTAGCAATCCTGTACATAAGAGCAAAAAGAAGCTGAACAGTCAGAACTGACTCTCCTCTCTTTCCTTTCCATGTAGAATTGCACTGCCCGTTCAAAGTTTCGGCAATCAACTTGCAAACTATTCAGCAATCAACTACCGAGGTAAGTGACGTGGATTCTGTTGAGAGAATGTTAGTTATGGTGTACATTTTTTTTAAAAGGATAACAGTTGTTCTGGGGTCTTCAAATTGGGAAGCATCAAACTGAAGTACAAGTGCAACCTCCGCCCCCGTCCCTTATTTATCTTTTTGGGGAAAGAGGCTTTAGAAGACAGTGGGTGAGGTGGGGGTGCTTTTCAGAAACAAATTGTGTGCAACATTCTTTGGTGGAAAAACAACTGGAGGCTGAGTTTCAGGAGAAGAGGTATGTTCCCTCCATCCCTAGAGTACAGAAGCCAATATCTTTTGTTCTGTCCTACAGAGACTAGTCCAGACCAGAGAAGCTCTGAGGTCCACACCAAGAAAACAGTTACCATCAAGACTATTGAGACACGTGATGGAGAGGTAAGTGGGTAAGCCTGTGGGGAGCGGGAATGGGATGTTTGTTTGGGAAACAGTGAGGAAGACTATGAGAAGAGCAAAATTGACTTATCTCATCTGCTATGGTTTGGTATAGCTGACGCTTTCTGTGTAGACCTAGCTGGGAGAGTAATGTGGGGATATAATGAGCAGGAACACTCTGACCCTGCCCTGACCAGCTTTCTGTAGCTGTGAATGACTCATTTTGCTAGCAAAGGGAAGGCATAAGGGACTATTAGAGAGTACAAGAACTCTTGCGGGAGAAAAAATAAGGTCCAGCTAAGAAGCTTCAAAAGATTATGAGATCTAGCCAGTGGATTTCCTGAATGTCTTTCTCTTTCTCTTTGCAGGTGGTGAGTGAAGCCATGCAACAGCAACATGAAATGCTGTAGATCCTACCATGCTCAGAGCAGCAACTGTCCTGTCTCAATCTTCTCCCTCCCATGTGCAAAAACCTGGGGTCTTGGGCTCCCACACACACCCATTCGGGCTCCTTGCACATCCATTCTGTGATGGTTCCCCTGGAGAACCCCATACACTCAACCAAGTGTGTGAGGCTATCCTTGCACCCAGCTTCCCAAAGCCTCTCTCCTTCTGCTCCTTTAATGCTCTTCCTGTCCTGCAACTGAGGGAGGGAAGAAGGAAGGCAGGACAGAGAAGCACAGTTCTGTATGTATGTGTGCATGCATGTGTGTGTGTGTATGTTATGTGTGCATGCAATTGGAAGGAGGGAGGCTTCCTGCCATTCTAAGGTCTGAAGCTCTGGCCACAAATTGCAGATAGAATTATCACCCACCCTTACATGCAGTATGCATGCAATAACCCATATAAACATGCTCTGGTATTCCTGTATTGCTTCACCCCCAGTTTGAACACACTCCCCTGGCTCTTCAAGGTCCTTGCAAGACTGATGTGTCTAGTCTTTAAGCCATGAAGAGACAGAGGATGGAGAGGGAGGAAGGGAGGGGAAATGCGTGTAGCCCAGAGAATGAGGATGAGTCGATTGCCCAGCCTTGTCTCCGGGACCAAAGCCATGATGCACTCTTCCCCCAGTGGAGCAGGACTCCTTGTCGGGGTGAGCATGGCTTGTATCTCTAGTTTCAGTGAATGAATGTCTCTCCACCAGAGCAGGTCTCTTTATTGTGACTTGCTATTTTTAGACAAAGTGTTTATCCTTCTGCCTAACTTGGGGCTTCCTGCTAATGCAGGAGGTGCTGGTTATGAGGGTTGGACTCCTAAAGGAGGAAGTGAACTGGGCTATCTTGGACACTTACCAGTAATGGGAAAAATGTTTCATTCCTTTGGTGAAGCTCCTTGTCTGGGATGTGGCCTGTGATGGGCATCAAGGAGAAGAGGATTTAATGCATCCACCGGTAGCTCCCTTGAGGATTAACCTTATCCCAATAGCTGTCCCATGCAGGCTGCATTAAAGGGTTGCGGATTAGGGGTGTATTTAAGGATTAGAGACTATGAGTACAATCCTAACCATGTCTACTCAGAAGTAAGCCCCAGTGTGTTCAATGGGTCTTACTCCCAAGAAAGTGTGTTTAGGATTGCAGCCAAAGAGAAGGAATTGGCAGGTGACAGATATGGGGAAGAGAGAAGGAGTAAGAAATAGTTTGTGAGTATGACTGAAAGAGAGAGGAGATGGAGAGAGGCTGCTATGCCCCTGACCCTCCCACCTAACACATACCTGCCTCTACCAAATGATTAATAAACATGGAGCACAAAACTGGTTGTCTGTGTTTTGGTTGTTCCTCCGTTTGTGGTGTGGCTGGACTTCATGACTGCAGGTGCAACCTGCACAGTGGTGCATGAATGTCCTTGGGCTGAAGGAAAGTTGAAGTTCCAGAATTATACAATCTGAAAGAAAAAGTGCCTGGAGTGTTCCTGAATCTTGGATGCAAGTCTGTACAAGTCTGTTCCTGACACTAGAATACAAGTCTGTGATACACAGTCACAAACTTGGTAGACGGCCTTGGAGAAATCTCATTCGCAGTCTTTGATTCAGGTCCTTACCTGTATCATGGGATGTGTTTTTCACTTCCATACATGAATCTTTATTAATAACAACAAGAATAAGAAGGCAGGGTTGCAGTTCATAACCCAAAGATGGTTTCTGTCTAAGCAATAGCTGCATGACAAGGGTTGACTTGATTTATCTAGTTTCCCTTCTCACAATATCCAGATGTAAGAGGCATCCAGCTGTTAGTTGCACTTCTCTCTGCCATGCAGCTCCTGAAGGTATAGGGGTATGCTTGAAAACAAGTCACAGGCAACCCTATTTGAATCAGTATCTCTTATTGCGGTGCAAAACTGAATATGCAAAATGTCCAGTAAGACAAATACTCCCTCAGGGCTGTAGCCAGGATTGTAGAAGTGAGATGAAGACAATTGTTTCACATAATTGTATATATACAATATAACAATAATTTTGGCCCCAGATTCCATGTGGTCCTCTATACGAAAGGATTTTTCATCCCCCAACATAGATGTCCTGCATTCAGTGAACACTAAGAGCCAAGAAAAGACGATCCCATGTGGTCCTCTATATGTAAGGACTTTTTCACACACACCCCAGCATAGATGTCCTGCATTCAGTGAACTCTAAAAGCCAAGAAAAGGCACCAGATGATCCCATGTAGAATCATACAGAAACCGATCCAGGGTTTCTTCAAAGAGAAACATTTCTCCCCACCCACTCCACCCCCAATGTCAATAGCTTTGTAATAATTTATTTGCATGATCCAGAATAAAATATTCTCTAACTCATGCCAAGACCAGAGATGAGTAAGCAGGCTCTAGGACCCCACAGTGGGCTGGATATGATCTTCCTTGCCCTCCTTGGAAAAAGAGAGCAGTCTGAAACTAGAGCCACAGAAACTAGCCAGAAGAGCTTCAGAATCCTTGAAAAAAACTTGCCCCCTTATTAAATGTATGGTTTTGTAGCCCTGATCGGGAGCTGTGGTCCAATTCAGTGGCATAGCTAGGGGATGCAGGGGGTACAGTTGCACCAAGATACAAGCTTTAGGGGGGACTACAAGCTGAGATTGACCCTACTGACAAAAATTGTGAAAAACATGGTATGTATGAATGATAATACCATCATGTTATATCACTGGAAAGGTAACTGTATGCAGAATACAATGACACAAACATATCTATATATCTATATCTATATACTATCAAAAGGTATGGCTGATTAACGAGAAAATGAAAACACAAAAGCCTATGGAACAAAAGTGGATTTTCTTAACTCTAAACCTTCCCATGATTGCCCTGAGAGCCAGTGAGATGTAATGCTGGTACTATATGGAACTAATAAGGTGTTAATTGGATGCCAGTTATCCGTTATCAGTTATCCGGATGCCAGAATCCGTTATCATTTCCACATACATATATCATAGTACTCTAACCCATACTAACTGGGTATAAAGGCACTTCTAAGTGGTGCTCCTCTTCTTTTTTCAGTATTTATAGGGTTTTTATTAATTTCAGATACAGGTAAAGGACAAATGGCACACATATAAGGAGGTGATACATAAGGATACACACATTAGGACACTTGTACATATCTTATTAACTTTCTTCAAAACATCTTTACAGAAATCAATCAAACTACATATTTTCAATTTAAGCTCATCATATCACCCTTTTATTTTAATTCTTCTAATTCATACCTAACACAATAATGGATACTGTGTCAGTGGTGGGCTTCAGGAGATTCTCACAGGTTCTATAGAATCCTTTGCTAATGAGCGCCTGGTTCTGAGAACTGGCTACTAATGGGACACAGAACCTGTTGTTAATTTATTTGAATCCCACCACTGCTCTCAGTGTTCAAAAGTCAATATCTTGTTAAGAAAACAAAGACTATACATCTTTCTTAATCTCTTTGATACTATATTTCATCTACACACTTCATCCTAGACAGGGATTAACTATTTTCATCTCTCTTTATAGTACTTATATTTTTTGTCAATATGAATAGACCTCAATATGAAAAAACCTTTAAATGTTAATTGACTTCCCCATATATAAAAATTTGCTATATTTTCTTTCTAAAAACAATATAATTGTTTAACCAACTGTCTCAAATTATCTTATAAATTTACGATGTCAGCTTTTCCTTCCCTTTAATTATTTCTTTAATTTTTTTTCTTCCTTCTTCCCTCCTTTCTCCTTTTCTTCTTCTTCTGTTCTTCACAATTCTGTGGCTGCCTGTTATACTCTCTCATTCCATCTTACTTCAACCTTCTTTACAGAATCTGATTCTCGTTTTTCTTTTTTGGGTTTTCTTTGGTGAGGGTCTAAATCTTTGCAACAGGCAGAGGCTCAAAAACGTCACCCTTCCACCATGGCTTCAAGCTCTACCCTCAAGTGGTGTTCCTCTTCTATATAGCAGGGAAAGAATGACCATTTCTCTTTGCCCCAACACAGTTTTGCTAACCAATAAGGGAAACAATTTTCATTTTTTACTTAATTAAATTTGATTTTGTTGTGTGTGGGAGAGCCACGAAACCTCCTTTGACTCCAGATAGCAAATAAATGCTTTAGCTTTGCCACTAGCAGAACAAATGGTTGTGAACTGCTGAGGAAGAGGAGGCAGATTTATGCCCCAATTTTCTTTTAAAAAAATACCGGGCGATGATGTCACTTCTGGCTGTGACATCACTTCTGGGGCTACATTTTGAGCTTTGCACCAGGCTATATGATTATTAGCTATGCCCACTGGTCAAATTAGGGAGCCACAGCTCAAGGGAGCCACCAGCGGAAACATTTGGGGATTGCTGGCTTAAGGGGTTTTTTCTAGGCGAGTGGGTGGGTGGCTGCACAAGCAAAAAGACACAGAACACCATCTCATTTCTCAAAATGTCTCACAACTCTATTAAAAAGACTCCAAATTCTTCACAGGTCAAGTCATTATGGCCACATAATACGAGTCATGAAATCACAGGGTTGTTGACTTGGGACTTGATTCATGACTCAAGAACACCCCTGTAACTTGCATGCATTGGCACCCATCAGTCTCGAAAAACTATGGTATCATGCTTGATGCTGCATGCAAAGCACAAAGGCCTGGGTAGATTAATATGGAGGATAGGCTGTTACCCAAGCATCAAATCCCCCCTCTCCACCCCACTGAAATAGTTCAATGGAATGGCAGAGCTGATACGATTGGTTCCAGCTGTGTCGCAGAGCTGGCATAAGAGAGACGCTCACCCTGTCTTGTGGGGACCCTGGTCTCAAACACTGGCCTTCTGGTTAACAGGCACAGTGTTTTAACCACTTGTACCACCCACAGCCCTGTAACTTAAGTGAAAACATTTATTTAAGAAGGGGAAACACAAACAGATGCAGAAATTATGATCTTGATCTAGAAAGTTAGTGTACTTGACATTCTTGCTAATCTTTGTTCTGCATCTTTTAACATTACAATATAATTATTCAAGCCAGTTAGGGAAAGAAGAGATAGTGGTTTTCCAACACTATCCTGAGGCACTTGGGTGTGCTGCGATTCTGCCTCAAGTGTGCCACAGGAGGAGACAGGTGGAGATAGGGAAGAAACAGCAGCAGCTGTGCGGGAGAAATGGACGCTTTGAGTCTTGCCAGCAGCATGTCTTAAAGAAGTGGCTGAAGTGTCTGTTCCACAGCTTTTGCCGTCACTTGCTCCTGTGCTGAGCAAGAATCAGGCAGCCAACCTTGAGGAGCTCAGGGCAGGAGCTGTGGAGTGAGAATGAGCGAGCGAGCAAACAAGCCAGAAGGCGGCGAGCAAGTACAAAGTGAGCGAAATGGGAGTCTGCCAATTTACCTACTAGGGTCCTTGAGAACGCTTTTCCTTGTAGTTTGCTTGTAAAGTGACCCTCCCTTCACTGACAAGGAATGTTTTGGCTTTTACAATAAGGACATTGGCCCACAGTCCTATCCACACTTACCTAGGAAGTGTACTTACCTCATTCACTGCAATGGAGCTTAGTGAACATTCATAGGATTGGATACTTGGTTGCACTCTTTTTCTTAAATAAAGTAAAACCTTGGATTGAGAGTATCTTGGATTGAGAGTGTTTTGCAACAGAAGGAAACATCTATATATATAAAATTAAAAAAGTCACTGACAGATTCACTGACTGACTGACTGACTGACTCATCAATACCCAGCCAAAACCACTAGACCTAGAAGCATGAAATTTGGGGAGGGTGTTCCTTATGTGACATCAACATCCACCAAGAACCAATGTTGAGAAATTTAAGCCTTAAGGGGCTGAAAAGGGGTGCAATGTGTTTCTGTACTATACTTAACATTGAAGACTGACTGATCAACATCCAGACAACTTGGTCTCCAGGCCCTGATGCACCAGGATGGAGGATTTGCATGACATAACCATGTCATTTTGTGTATTCCCTATCTTCTTACCCAGGCCATTTGCCGAGATTGGCATATGTGAACTCATCAGGTATCCAAGCCCACCTATTTCATTCAGAGGGAAAGATTGGGTGATTATAAGACCTTAGACTTCTTATGGTCAAGCCCACGGATGATTAGGCATGTTCCTAGTCAACTTCCTCAGGATCACAGCTGAATGTGGTCACATTCTCCTTCAGCATCTTGTTGTTCATGGAATTGTATGGATTCTGCAAGCTGTTATAAGTATAAGGACAATTAAGGCACTTTAGAGCTCAATCCTATCCTTTCCCCTTTCCCTGCAAGTGCAGCAATGACAAAAAGAAGTATTCTGTATCCTTGGGGGATATCATGAACAGATGAAGTGGCTCTTTGGATACTGCTAGTCAGTCAGTCAGTCAGTCAGTCAGTCAGTCTTTCTTTCTTTCTTTCTTTCTTTCTTTCTTTCTTTCTTTCTTTCACATCAAGAATGCTGCCCAAAGCTCTGCTCAGAAGCTTATAATGCTACACCTTGTCAGCAGGTGGCAGCAACAGCTCAAACCATACCATGATCCGGCTGATTCACGTGCTCAGCAGCAGACTTCTGCAATCAGATGTAGGATGAGAGTTTATAGTTATTCTTGCTCTCCATAGTTATTCTGTGTTACGCATTGGTCTGTGGGCTGCTTCACCTGTCAGAGTGTGCTGTTTCAAAGCCTGTTGCTGAAACCCAGGCTGATTTCACAAAACCCTGCCAGTGCTCCTCAAAGGCAGCTCTTTCTTACCATCTGAGCCCTGAATACCCTAACTTTAGCATAGCAGTTGTCAGCAAGTGTGCTGTGGCACACTGGTATGCCGCAAATGGTCTGCAGGTGTGCCACAGAAGTTTGGGGGAAGCATAATTTCTCCAACTGGGGTGCAAGCTCTTCATAAGCAGGATGATGTGCTATATCAGTGGTCCAAAAACTCGGGATGTGCCTGACAGTTTGTCAGTCTGCCATGAGATGAAAAAGATTGAACAGCACTTTCACAGATGTCCAGTCCTAGTGTTGTCTGTGCCCCCATCCCTTTCAGTGCTGTACCTACACAAAATCCTTTCCCCCCTTTTTTTTCTCCCAATACACTCTCAGACCTGACTACATCCCTCTGTGCCATCCCAGATGTATACTGGAATATCCTAATTTTTCCTAATTATGTCCTATTTTTTGGAACTTGGATCTTGCCTTCCTCTTTTTCTGATGCTTGGCTGCACTTATTACTTTATCTCCTCCCCACACACACAAAGCCAGTGATACCACACTGCTGCGATTAGTACAGCCTAGTGGTGCGACTGTGGGGAGAGGTAGGAAGCTCACCATGAGCCAATAATTTCCTCTGAGTCCAACCTACCAGGTAGAGGTGTTGTGAAGGCTAAATGGTGGTAAAGAGAACTAGGTTTGCTGAGCCTGGTGAAAAAGGGGGATAAAATAACACTGTACTATAAAAAAGTACTCTCTCTTCTCTCCATCTGGCCATGAAACTCATCATCATAATGAAGCATGCTGTAGGATCAGACCTGAATGAATACTTCACTAATGCTTCTCTTACCTGACCTGTAATCTTTCAACTTGTCCCAGACTTCAGAAAATATTTGGCTATGAAATATACAATAGCTCTGTTTAGAACATGAAAGCAGGCCATTTTCCCCCTTATTATTTGTCCCCTAATCTCCCTACGCCACATATTGTCTCAGTAACTGGCATTCCAGGTGCCTGTGATGTGCATGGAATAGGAAAGAAGAAGGAAGGGCTGGCCCTGAGACATCCTCTTCCCCCTCCAGAGCTAATATGGAAAACACCACCCGCCCATGTCTATCTTTGCTAAAGAAGTTGAACCAACCAGTCATACACTCTGCTCTCCTCAGCTTGGGTTAAGAAATGTGATACCTCAGGCGGCAGCTGCTATTGGGGTTGGGGGGAGAGCAGGGGAAAGCTGGGAGCAGGGATTCAGTTATTCTGGGTTCCAAAAGAGGGGGGAAATTCTATGTTATGTGGGGTGCTGGGCCCCCTAAGTAGCAATAAGGACATGTAAGCTACAGGTGGGGTAGCAGGTGCTGGGAAAGTCTGGAAAGTGAGTGGCACCTTCGGTACAGAGCCGGGCCCCCTTGATGTGCCGGGATGGGCTGAGTGCAACCTGAGACCAGCCTAAAAATATCCTTTTGCCTGGCAGAGCAATGACCTTCTGGGACTCTGTCCGGCTGGGTGGGCAGGCACCTGGACCAGCGTCAGTGCCCCCTGGCAGGTACCCAGCAGCTGGGGGTTACACACAGAGAGGGTGAACATCAAGCTAGGGGAACGGCTGCTGTGGGGAGGCTTTTCTGGGCCCTGTGTGGCTGGTGGCTCTACTGAGCCTCAGATGAGGGGGTGTTATGGAAAAGGACAGCAACTCAAGGCTATCTGAAAGGCTCAATTGAGTTATCAGGCCCAAGCCATGCAGAGATTTCAGGGACAAAACAATCTCAGCCGGGCCACCGAAGCAGCTGCAGGGACAGGACGGGGTCTGGGGAGAGCTCCTCCAAGTCCTGCCATTCCTCCTAAGAGAGCCAAAGTCACGGCTGAGCATGGAGGCCCTGCAGCCCCAGTCTTCCTGCAGAAGCTGAAGGATGTGGCCGTCAGCATTGGTCACGACATCCAACTTCAGGTGATGGTGACTGGCAGCCCCCGGCCACACCTGAGATGGTACAAAGAGAAAGAACTTATTGCCCCCATCAAGGAGAAGGAAGAAGGGGAGGAGGAATACGGCATCTTCTGGATTTGCAATTGCAAAGAAGCCGACGCTGGAGCCTACAGCTGCGTGGCCAAGAATGAGCATGGCGAAGCTGTCACCAGTGCCACAGTGACGATCACAGACATGGAAGGTATGAACGAAGTGGGACACAGGGCTGGGTGGGTGAAGTGGCGGGCAACTTACCCACATCTACCAGCTCATTATCTGCTCTGCTAAAAGAAACCTCTGCATCAGCATTCATTAACAAGTTTCCCAAAAGGAACGGTAATTGCCACTTTTTCTGGTTGATTCTAGAATTTCAAGTATGAGTAGAACAAAGTTAGAGTCCTGCTCTGGACTGGATCCTTTTCCGTATTTCAGTCCACAGCCCTGGAAGTTGTGTGTTTATTTACAAAATGCTTTGATCACTTGCATAGTGCATTTCCCTTACCTGTAATTCAACATCTAAGATTGTACGGCAAGGCTGCCAGATCACAGGTTGTTGGTTCTCAGCTACCTCTGCTTGTAGTAGTTACTAACCCACAGAGCAGATCTCTGCAATTGGTAATAGGATGTAAGTGAAATCAGGGCTTTCAGAAGACTGCGGGCGCAATCCAGAGTAACTACGTGGAGTCTTTGCTCCGGTGTAAGAACAATTTGCTCTGGATTGCAATATGAATTTCCCATAGGTTTTCACTAGGTAGTGCAATAACTACGGGTACACGTAATGTCTCTTACGTGCTCCCGTAGTTACTCTGGATTGCAGGGTACACTGCATGCTTGTTTTGCTCATGAAATATGGACTGTTTTGTTTGCACAGAATTGGGGCTCAGAAAATTGTAAGACAAATGGAATTGATTAGTGAGTTTAATTTGATTAAGGTATAGACCCAGAATCTGCACCCATCCAGAAACATGTCAGAATGGGAATTAAACATGAATAAAAGAGTTCCTCTGGGCCTATACAGAGTGATACCCTCTTTGTGACTAGAGGCTCTTTATGACACTGTAATCTGTTCTCATGTATCCAGGATTAGGGTAAAAGGCTTTCAAGCAAATTCCAAACGGGAACTCTTGATACTACACCAGCTTGGCATCTCTTTGTTTGGAATCGAAGTATGGTTGAGACTTTACTTACTGGGGTTTTGATTCAGAGAAATCCGATACAAGTGAATGGCACCGTGGCACAGGTGGTACCAAATTGTATGTTCTAGCTGCAATGGGAGCACCAGCCAGGCACATCCTCTTCCCACACTGCTTGCCACGTGAGCACAGCAATCCTCCACATCTGAAAGCTGAGGCATCCTTTCAGGAAATTAAAACACTTCACAGCCGTCTTTCATGCTGCCACGTAGGGGGCTGCTCAGTACATCTAAATCACTGACTTCTCGCTCCCCCCACAACACAACATAATCTGTGGTTCTGCAGTTGTGTTAGTTTCTCTCTGTCATGCATGCACAAATTTACCTCCTCTTCCATGTTATGTGCCTCGGCTGCTGTGGCCTAGCCATCCCCTAATTTCTGTGTCTGTCTCAAGGTTTGCACAGAAACAAATTTCATATATTCAAATCCTCAGGATTTGTTCTGAGTCTGAGGAGGTTCTACTTTTCCCTAGAACTCCTGTGATACCAAAGGGGCAAATATTTTGTAATTTGGCCAGGAGGTTCTGGGTCTGGTTACCAGAACATCTGAAAAATAGATTGTTGTGTTGTTGTTTAGTTGTTACGTTGTATCTGACTCTTTGTGACCCCTTGGACTGTAGCACACCAAGCCACCATATCCTCCACTAGTTTCTGAAGTCTGTCCAAAGATATGTTCATTACTTTGGTGACACTATCCAGTGGTGGGCTTCAGGGGGTTCTCACAGGTTCTATAGAACCCTTTGCTAATGAGTGTCTGGTTCTGAGAACTGCTTACTAATGGGACATAGAACCTGTTGTTAATTTAGGTTATTAGGACATAGAACCTTTTGTTAGTCTATTTGAATCCCACCACTGTATCTAACCACCTCATCCTCTGCTGTCCCCTTCTCTTTTTACCTTCAGTTTTTTCTAGCATCAGAGTCTTTTTTAAGGCGTCCTCTCTTCTCATGATGTGGCCAAAATATTTGCGCTTCCGTTTCAGTATCTGTCCTTTTAGTGAGCAGTCAGGGTTGATTTCCCAAACGATGGGCTGATTTGATCTTCTTGCAATCCAATGGGCTCTCAAGAGTCTTCTCCAGCACAATAATTCAAAGGATTCTATTCTTTGGCGGTCAGCCTTCTTTATGGTCCAGCTTGCAGAACTGATTTGCAAAAACACAGAACTGGTTCAAAATTATTTGGCTGAGACAATTCTCTTCTTGTGGCACATTTTTGGTGCTATATGCACACAGCAGGCCTCCATCAGTCTTGAAAGACTATGGTATCGTGCTTGGCGCTGCATACGCTACATGCAAAGCACAAAAGCCTGGGTTGGATTGTTATGGAGTATAGGCTTTTACCCAAGCAGCAAATCCCCCCTCTCCACGCCACTGAATTAGTCCAATGGAAAGGAAGAGCCAATACGATTGGATCCAGCTGGTGTCGCAGAGCTGGGCTAAGGACAGGAGCTCACCCTGTCTTGTGGGTCCGACCCAGGTCTCAAACCCTGGCCTGCTGGTTAACAGGCACAGCGTCTTAACCGCTTGCGCCACCCACAGCCCAGTGCTAAAAAGAGGGGAAACAATGTGAATCCGGCCTCTAAGCACACCAGCCTCTGCATGGCCTCTCCATTATCATATTTTGCATGATGTGCATGATGAAAGCAGATGATTGGGACAGGACAGGACATGCAAGATGGGATGGGACATATGTATAACTCTTTCCTCCATCATAAGGAGAAGATTGCGGGTTGTCAAAACATGTGAACCAGCCCACCAAGCTACTTCTGTTCTGTTTCCTGAAAATATGCCCCCAATTATTTAAATGCTGAAAAGAACAGTAGCCTGAAAACTCTGTAGTGTAACATTTGGTAGTACTAGAATTGGTGGCTACAAACCGGTGAGGAGAATCAGCTGCAAATAAAGCAAACACATGCTACTGATGGATATTTTCCTCCTATTTTAGTAATCATTTGTGAATTTCAAGGTGCTGTATAGTGAACAAATGATTTTTTTGTGTGTATGTAATATTAGCTACAGAAATTCTCTTCCTCTAAGAACCCAGATTTCAGTGCAGAGTTCAGGCTGACAGGTTTATGTATGTATGTATGTATGTATGTATGTATGTATGGATGGATGGATGGATGGATGGATGGATGGATGTATGTATGTGCGAAATCCAGAGTAACAATGGGGAGTCCTTGCTCCAGTGTAAGAACAATTTACTCTGGGTTGTAATATGAATTTCCCATAGGTTTTCACTAGATGGTGCAGAAACTTCGGGCGCACGTAATGTCTCTTACGTGCTCACGTAGTTACTCTGGATTGTAGGGTATGTCTGTCTGTCTGTCTGTCTGTCTGTCTGTATGTATGTATGTATGTATGTATGTCTACCGTGATCAGGCAGGGACAATGATTTTCCAGTTTTGCTTTCTGTGATTTTCTGGCATTAAAATGGCTGTAACTCACTGTGCTTTTAGTACATTGTTGTGAGGTGTGTAAACTGAGACCCAAGTTACCCAACCATGTTGCTTGCCATTTGCCTTTATTGAGTTGGAAAACCTCCCAACTTTGGATTAATGAACTTCACATTCATGAGGAAGTTGGTGTTTCCTTACCAAAGTTTGTACTAAAGCAAAACTATGAATGTGTTGTGTTTTTCTTGTTACTACTGGCTTTTGGGGTGTTTGGTTTTTGAGTTGAGAATCTTTGCAAGGTTTGTCACTGCATCTCCTTCATGGAGTCAGGCTGCATTGAGAGGATGAGTGCAGATGTGGATTGATGGCCACAGAGCAATCCTACTAACCCTACTCTGCCAGCACTGGCACAGTACAGTCACAACCTTTTCCACATCCATCAGCAATCTCAAAAGCACTAAAAAAGCTGCAGAAACTCCAACTAAAGTGGCAGCACTGGCAGACACACCTACAGTGTTCCTAGAAGCTTTGCTACCACCCACCAAATCATGACACTGCATGCCAACAATGCCCCCACGCTAGCCTGGCAGGGAAGGAACCAATCCACTGGCAGAGAGGGGCACAAATGCTACAGTGACATCACCCTGCCTTCCCCATCTCCTCCTACACATACTGCGCACAAGCACACTGTCTGGAAGAACGATTCCCTCTTTCCAAGTACCTTGTGACAATATTTCCCTGGTGAGAGGTGAATAGAAATTCTATCTGGTATATTAAAGCCAGAAGGTGGATCACTACTTTCAGATAGGGCTTCAAATCCCATGGCAGTCTACACGGGGCAAGCAGCAGCTTCCATATTTATTTATTTATTTATTTATTTATTCATTCATTCATTCATTCATTCATTCATTCATTCATTCATACATACCCCCCCCCCTTTTACAATGGGGGTCTTTATGTTCCACTGCACCCAGCTCTGTGCAGCAGCAGCAGCCCTCCTCATCTCTATCTGCTGGTTTGACCAGATAGCAGTGGGGTGAGCAAACAAGTAGTGAGGAGGATGAGCACCACCACCACCGATACCACTGCCCCTTGCACACTTAGCAAAGCAGGTGGGACAATGAGCTGGTAGCAAGGGCAGATGGATCAGCAGAAGGCACATATAAACAAATATAGGAAGCTGTATTTACTAAGTTGGACCATTGGTCCATAGTATTGTACTGTTCAGCCTGAATTGCAGTAGCCCTCGGGGTTTCAGTATGGAGAGATTTTCTTCCTGTTATCCCAAGACATCAGAGGTCATGGGGCAGAGAGCCCATCTTCTAACCCAGCTATTTTCAACCAGTGTGCCATACCCTACAATCCAGAGCAACTACAGGAGAACGTAAAAGACATTATGTGTACCCGTAGTTACTGTACCACCTAATGAAAACCTAAGGGAAATTCATATTGCAATCCAGAGCAAATTGTTTTTACACCGGAGCAAGGACTCCCCATAGTTGCTCTGGATTGTGCCCATAGTGGGGGAAGGATCCAAGTTTGGGGGAAGGACCATTCATTAATAGGGCCAATTGGGGTATGAGGTCCTTATCAACTGCATGATGTGTCTTGTCAATGGTCCAAAAAATGGTGGTGTGCCTTGACAATTTAGCACCTTGTCAGTGTGCCTTGAGTAAAAAAGGATTGAAAAATCACTGTTGTAACCAAACAACATTCTAAGAAGTCCCAGCTTTCTAGCTTCTGTGGTAGTGTGAGCCCTGATGGCATCACAGAGGTGAAGGACAGCCAACCCTCATGTTCCTACAGAGTCTGCACCCAAGAAAGTTGCATGACAAAGGATCAACAAGCACAGTTTTCCATATTGCTGCATTCAGGGTAGCTGACTAGAACGGGGCCAGTTACACTGCATCTTGTCAGGCACATAGATGAGTCTAGTGAGAACAAAAAGATGGAAAACTTAAGACAAAGGCAGTTGGTTTCCTCCTTGCAATGCTGCCATCTAAATAGCCTTAGACTAGCATGAAGGACATCTGTATCTCTTTTATCTTTGCTGGATGGTTGCCTGTAAGATGTGAGGATGAGGATGCGGCTGGTACAGATAGTTCCTGCAATTGTGTGCTCATTCGAGGCTGGTGAGTGACGGCCAAACTAGATGAGAAGCTGTCCATTTGTGATTACGTTCCTTATTTTTTACACTCTGAACCTGATGCTGCTCCCTGAAAAATAGTTTCTAGGGATGCTTTCCTCCATCTGGACCTTATGAGGCTTTCTCTGCCCTCTCTTAGATGGGTCAAACCATGTCATGATTGTCTTCATTAATGTCCACATTTGATTAAGGCAAATATACTTTTTGTGGGGTTGATCTTGAATAGGATTCTGAAGCTTCTATGGTGCAAAATGTTGGTATGAGGTTCTAAGCAAATATTGTTGTGAGTGCACATATTCAAGTTATTACACGGGTTGCTGATTTTCTTCTGGACTTGATTCAAGTTGCCTCACCTCACAGCATCCTGGGACCATCTCAATACTTCCAGTAAGAGCACACTTTCTCACTTTGGATCAGCAGGCTCCCTAACCTTTTTTGTCCTAGCATCAACCTTGGACAATAACAACTTAAAGATTGCTGTAGATTAATATTTTTTGTAGATTAAAGATTACTGTAGATTAAAGAATACTGTAGATTAAAGCTGAATTTTCTTTTGTAATATGCAAATATTGCGGAACCTCTTCTTGGAAGAAGTTTGGAGAGACAATCAAACTTTCACCTGAAAATCGGGCTTTCTGTGGCTGTTTTATTTGGAGATGTGATGCTTTTATGATGTCATTTATTTGTATTTATAAACTGTATTTATAAATCTGGAGTGGCATCCCTCAGAGCAGGTGACACTGGGATATATGTGTATGTGTGTGTCCAAAATCAATAAAATTGCAAAAATAGCTAAAATCATTTGTTATCCCCATAAAGTCATATACTGTTGGATGTTTATTTTCCAGCAGAACCCAATGCAAAAAAACAGCCTTGAAATATCTTCATCCTATCAAACATTATGGCCAAAAAACTGAAAAAAACACAAAAATGCATGGAACCCTATGGAAAGTTAAAGTGAGCTGCATCGTGCTTTTACTCATGAGTAGGCAAATGTGCCTTAGACTGTGGGAAAGGGCAGACTGAGAGGAATCCAATGCCCCCAGAATGGTCCTGATCCAATGGTTGCAGCCCCCACAAATCAACCCAGGAGTAAGTCCCTGATAATTGCATTGAGCCCTATTGAAAGCAGAACTGAGCTACACAACCACATTTACTTGCAAGTAAGCAAACAGGCATTGGCTCGAATTTAGGTCAGGCACAGTGATGCAAGAACCGCAGAATGATCCCAATCCAGTGAAAGCGAAGCTCAAAAAGTGCTCTAAAAGGAGCACTCAGCCCATGCCAAAAAAAGATTAAAATAAAGGCTTAATTGGTAAGGTGATTTTAAAAAAATACAAAAATATTAATATCTAATTAATCGTATTAATACTGATAATAATTAATTAAATAATTTTGACATATGGGGTGTAAAATAAATTGTGGGCCGTGGGTACCAAATGATGTAGCTATGCCATTGCTTCCAGGTCTCAGGTCTGTAGTTCGCTAATCACGACACCATCCTGGCAGTCTCTCTCAATGTGGGTTCTGCAAAGACCCTATACTGCCATTTAGACCCCATTCTTTCCCTGCCATTTATTTATTCCATTCGCTCGGATTTTGAGGCTTTGTGAAAAGTTTCCCATCAATAATCTCCATCTCCAAAGCCACTGCCAGTATGCTAATAGATCTGAATACAGTTCACAGTCATTAGTGTCTTTTCTCCATCCTGGAAGCACCAAGATCCATGCTAATCAATGTGAATCAATTTAGCACCTTCTGTGCACCATCATCAAACTGTTATAAACTGTGGAATTTTACAGCCCAGCTAACACCCCACTCCTCTTTTTCTCCTTTGCTTAACATCCAGATTGTTTAAAAATTCTGACAAACTGGTAATCTTGCAGAAAAGCTTGTGTCTTTTGGGAGTCCTAATAAAGTCCTAATATTATCAGAATTATGATACTACTTTGGGGTTCCCCCTCCAACAGATTAATATCTATATTAATATTAATATCTATACAAATTTTATATTATAATATAGATATTAATATTAATTAATATCTATATTAATATTAATATCTATATTAATATGTTTTATCTATATCTTTTGGTACTGTGGTGACCTTACTTCAAATAGGTTCAGGGCATGGACTTGATCCAGCAATAACTTGACAAATTCATTGGCATGAGGTGGGGAGACAAGATTAAACCATCTCAGCCTGCTCTCTTATCCTTCAAATCTATAGATATGTGATGCTGATGACAGCTCCACCACCATCCTCTTTGCTTTCTTGGCTAAACTCCTAGAAAAAAGAGGTGGAGGGTAATGTGCCCAACAGGGGAATGGGAGAGTGCGAAGCCACACATTTTGTTCATGCCAAGCAAATAAGATATGAATAGGTTGACAGGTTTTCATCCAGATTTGGGGGACGTCTCACTTCCCAGCCTCTCTCCATCACAGCAGCTCTGAACTTCTCTGGTTGACTTTTCTTTTGTGCTGATCCAAGCACCTTCATAAAGATTCAAAAAGCCATTATACCAGATTACAGAGGACCATTGGGACTCTTGGGTCTGGCTCTAAAAGTTTTCTCATCTAATGCAATGCTCTTCCTGATGGTTACTTCACACATGGCTAGCTTCCTACAGGATTTTGCTTCAGTGGAGGAAATTGTGTATACAAGAGAATGTGGGAGGACAAGCGCATACGCTTCTATTTCACAAAAGATTGGGATGGATTAGGAACATATACTACAGAACCCACTGCTGTGTGTGTGTGTGTGTGTGTGTGTGTGTGTGCGCGCGTGTGTGTGTGTGTGTGTGAGAGAGAGAGAGAGAGAGAGATGCAGTAGGTATAGTTGCACCAGTGTGGAGTAATATCTGGATAGGAAATTTATATGTGAAGTCTTAAATGTGAGGTCCTCTGGGGTTCTAGCAGCACATTGTGGTTTCACAATCACTACCCCCCTGGTGGCTCTCTATAACTTTGTGCATTTTGCCAAAATGCATCTTATCTGTCGCTTCTTCATTTTTTCCAACAAAGGATCTTCTTGGGTGATACTCAGAAGCAAGAATTACACAAATACCTTGGTCCTACAGGGGCAGTTCTGCCATGCAGTCAGCTGAGCACCATGAGATAGATGTATTAAGTTCCAGCTAGCTGTCTTTCAGTCCTACAAGCCTGACAATCCTTGAACTATTTCATGTATCATGTGAAGTTGGGGGAGTAGCAATCTTGTCAAAGCATTTCAGGCTGTGCCACTGTGCCTTATAAAGCAAAAATTTCAATCCAAAATGGGGATTGAGTTGGCACAGCCTCCCTGAACTGGTTTAGGGGTCTTCAAACCCTGACATAGGGGCCAGATGCAGCCCTCGGCAAGCCTAAAGCTCCCTCTATCCAGTGCCTGGGCAAGCCCTGTCATCCACTCCAATACATTTTATATGTAAATTTATGTAAATTTATCCAAATTTGAAATGTAAAACAGTTTTTGGCCCCTGACAGTCAGAGAGATGATGTGGCCCTCCTGCCAAAAAGTTTGGAGACTGCTGGTTTAGAGTATTATAAATATGCCATAAGGCACGTCTGTGATAACTCATAACCAAGTAACATTGGTTCATAGGCCTGTGCCAACCTACTGGTGGTGCATCCAACAAAAGTACTGGCCAGGGAAGGTGGAGTCATACTAAATGGCAGAAAGGTGTGGGGCACGTGATAGTGAGGGAGTGTTTTGGGGCATGGGGATGGTGGAACAGGGTGCAGATCAGGCTCTGAGAGGGCAGGATCACTGAGTGCCTCCTCTGCTGTATCCTAACTCTACTCCCAGGCCACCTAATGTTCCTGGATTTGCACCAGCTCTGTAGCTGGTGGTGAATTAAGAAGCCCAATACAGTAGGCTGGAGCTTTACTTGTGGTAAGATAAAGGGGAATATATCACCTTACTCCAAGGAGACCACCTGATATGTGCTGGACACAGCACAAGCCATGCAGTCTGGCTATGCCAGAGCAGCTTAGGATTCAGCTATCAAAATAAAAAAATAAAGGACTTTTTACACTTAAGCTATAAAGTGAGATATTTTATCAAAATCCTGAGTTGGGGTCTCACTTGGGCATTGACTAAACAGCAACTCAGCTGGCAGCGGTGCAGTCTGCTGCTGTAGGAAACAAACTTGAGGCATGCTGAGGATGTACCACATCCACATAGCACATAATTCTTGATTCTTCTCATTATGAAGAAAGGCCATCGGGGCCAATATTCTCAGACAGTCATAAGATGAACTAAAGCAGAATGAGGCCACAGAAAGACTCTCTGTTGGTCTTGGGAAGAGCTATAGTTGCCAATAGAGTAAATGAAGTGCTATTTTTCATAACTTCATATTCCATTTTTTGACAAATAAGGCTCCGGGTTTTTGACAGCTCATTCAGGGATGTTCCTTGATATACAAGTCCTTGTGTTTGTGATTTTATGTATATGTGTGAGGAATCAGGTGGACAAACTATCATTTCAGCTGCAGATGTGAATTGTAGTTTTATATGTCCCTCTTCAGAAAATGACAACAATCTTTAGCACAATAAGGATCAGGTCACACATCTTCTCTCATGCTGTGGTCATGTTGCTAGGGATGCAAGGATAAAGCCCTGAACTGGGTCCTCTGCACTGCCCTCACTTGCACCCTGATGACACATGAGGTGCCACCCAGTGTTAAGTCATCACGGGCCAATCCAGTTGGACAGGGCTTCTGGAAGGTGTGGGCCCAGGGGTAGTGTCTCACTTGGCAGACCACATCCAATCCCCATGATGTGCAACCTGCAGGGAATAATTCCTACCTGCTGGGTGTTTCAGGTAGGGTGTTACAAATGCATCACACAGTTGGTGCCCCTACTTGTAGCATGAAAATTGTTATGTCAACTCTACCACCAGAGGATTCTTACCACCTTCTGCCACAAATGTGGACTAGGCAAGAAGTATAAATTATCTGTGGGTAAAGGTGAGTTGCTGTAGAGGATAGATGGAACAAGGTAATAATAATCTTAACAACCTACCTAACTAAAGAGGATAGAACTGATATTACCAGGCAAGCCCAACCCTAATGGAATATTATGCCACTGGAATAAGTTTTCCAACAAAATAATATACCTTTCTTGTTGTTGTGGAAGCTGGAGCAAAAAGGCTGGCTGATGCCACAAACAGTGAGTGTCACTCCACCATCTTGTGTTGATCTTTCTGCCCGTTAGAACTGTGTAGGAGATGGGAGAAATGGAGTGAGATGAGGGGAATTGTGAGGCAATGGAGACTGGGAGGAGGGTATATCAGGTCTGAGAAGGGGGTTGATTAATCCACCCTTCCTGGGGTGGATTGGCCTTAACTTGCACCAGCTAAGTGGCCGGTGTAGGTCCAAGAAGACCCACTAGGCCAGCTGGAACCTTCCTTGATAAGGCCTCTGGAAGCTAAAGCACTTCTACAGGATGGAACATATGCCATGTTGGTGCCACTACATCATCACACAGGATGATTAGAAGGATTCGGTGTTCATTAAGCCATTTCTGTCAAATGTTGAATATATGCAATAGGCTGCAATCCTAGCTCCAGTTAAACCGGCCTAAACCCTGATTTAAATCCTGTGCTGACCTGGGGGTGTCACAAAAGTGCTAGAAGACACTTCTGTGCCAATCCTGGGGGAGGGTTAGGCCAGTGCACAGACATGTGCTTGCCTCCTTACATCACCACAGGAATGGGAAGACCAATGAATTATGCCGGCCTAGGTTAGGATTGCACCCTAAATGTTTATCAGCTGTGGCCTTAAAGCCTCTGACAGCCCAATCCTAAATACAGCTACTTAGAAGAAAGCCTCGCTGTGTTCAGTGGAACTTAGTCCCAAGTAAGTGTGTTTTCATTTGTATGTATCCTTAAAACTTTGAAGAAAGACAAGATATGAACCAGCTCTGTTCATTAATACCTGAGCTGAGCTCTCAGCCAAATTCCTTCACCTGAATGATGTTTAAAATAGCTCTTTATGTTCTTGCTGCATCTCATCTGGCTTCTCCTCTCCCCCCTTCTCTTCCTTGCCCTTGGATCTCTCTCCCTTTGCCCCTTCCCTTGGCAGTACTCACTGACACTCTCATTCTATTGCCCTTCACTCTTTGTCCTCTGCAGCCTTGCCTGGCTACCTTGCCAAGGACTCACCTAGCTCTTTTCATTCCTCTCGGCTTCTGACTTCGTGCCCAGCCTTTTATCTCTATGCTGCAGTACTATCCTCAGAGACAAAACCTGCAGTGACACCTTGTCCTGTGCTGTGCCCTACCCCGATGATGACAGCATCATGCTTAACCATTCTGATACAGCAAAGAGGAAAATAACATAAGAACATAAGAAAGAGCCTGTGCTGGATCAGGCCAAAGACCCATCCACTCCAGCTTCTTGTATCTCACAGCAGCCCACCAGAAGCCTCAGGGAGGACACAAGACCTACATCCAGGTGCCCTCCCTGCATCAGGTATTTTGAGGTTGCCTACATCTACATTCATCTACACACACAACCATAGATTATAACCTGTGATGGTCCTTTCCTCCAGGAATTTGTCCAATCCCTTCTTAAAGCCATTGAGGCTAGATGCCATCACCAAATCCTGTGGCAAGGAGTTCCACTGATTGAGTACAAAAATTGCATCACTTCTGGCTTGACTCTGTTTCCAGGACAGATGTCAGCTTTAAGCCTCGTGTGACAGCCTTAATATTCCTTGTATCCTTGCCATTCTCCTACCTAGTTGTGCTGATTTTTAGGGTGAGATAATTAATCCTGCCTCTGTACAGAAAGGCATAATATACAGTTAGGTGGTATATGGACAACAGTTTTGGGGTATGGGGACAACCACCAGCAAAATGAACCCAGCACCTATTTATTTTCTGTAATCAAAAACTTGCTGTTTAAGGGAGGGAGTTGTACATATGGAGTATGGGATAATGATGCATTAAACGGAAGAAATCATTTGGGAGCAGGTGTCAAATCCTCCTTCAGAAACTATGGCTATACCAAAATGTTCTGAGACATTCAAAGAGATGCCATTGCAATGTTTTTTGCCCCGTTCCTCCACTAGCTCCTTTTGCCTGCTTCCACTGCCTATGCCCCTCCAATGTGGTGTAGAATTAGGACCAAAACAGACATAACTCAGGAGATATGTGTGTGGATCCTTTCCAAAGTTTTAAACAACTGTAGGATTGCTTTGATCACAGAAACAGCAGTAGAGGGGATGCTTAATCCCTTTCCCAAGCCCAATGTTTGCTTGATCTAAATGGCACCATTTGGAAGCTGCCTTCAGTCTGTCGAGAGAAAAAGGCAAATATGATACAGATATTTGTCCTTTTTTCACTGAAGCTAATAGCAGTGTTGGGGGGATTAATTCTGAGAACTGGGAAATAAGAGAAAAGGAATTTCTCCTCCTCCTCCTGAAATTTACAATTTCATGTGGTGACATGTTTGTATACAGTCTGGAGCAGGGAATTAGAACAGGGTTCTGCAGGTGAAGAGCATGGATCTGGAGTTTCATAAGGCTCGGCCCAGCTGCAGCATTTGCTGGAAAAAGCTCATAAATCAAAAGGGTGGAATCAGAGAGGAGAAGTTAAATGAGATTAGTAGGACTAAGAAGCCAAAGAAAGGCTTATAGGGGCAGTCTGGAAGCCAAGCAAGAGCTAAGCTTATAAACCACACAAAGACTGCAAACCTACACAGGTTGTTTCATTAGATCTGAGTCACCACCGATACTGGGGTCTACTGTTTAATGCCTAACAAAAGGGGTCTCCAAACCCTGGCCCAGGGGCCAGATGTGGCTCTTGGCAAGCCTCAGTGTGGCCCTCAGAAAGAACCCTCTATCCAATCTTTGGGGAAGCCGTGTAATCTACTCCAGTACATTCTTATATGTAAATTTATTCAATTTTGAAGTGTAAATTAGTTTTCTGGCCCCAGACAGTGTCAGAGAGATGATGTGACCCAACTGCCATAAAGTTTGGAGACCTCTGCCTTATAACAAGGAAAAAATGCACCAAAATCCCATTTCCAACTTTTATGCTATTAAATTGTACTGGTTGCAAGTGTCTAAGTTGAAGATATCATTAGACACCCACTTCTGGGTTCCTTGCTCCTCCACTGTAATTGTTATTGTTAACAGTAGTTATATACCACTTTTTCAACTCAAGTTTACAAAGCAGTTTACAGAAAAAAAATCAAGTAACTAATTGCTCTCTGTTCGAAAAGTGTCTACACTCTACTGATGTGTCTACACATCACAATCTACAACGATGTAAAAAGGACATTAGTAGATTGTCTAATTAGTAATGTCTAATTAGTAGAAATTAGTAGACTGCCCCCAGAAAAGACAGTGATGGGGTTAGAGCCAGTATTCTCCCTGCTAAATAAAAGAGGGGCATCTTACATCGTTATCAGGTAAAAATGCATTGATATATAGATGCTATATGAACTGGCTAAGAGCGGTAGAACAATGTATTCTGGGGCAACAATGGAGGTACAAGAAATCTGGAAGTGATCTTGAAAGCTATTTTTCCACTGATTTAGTATCCACTGATTTTTTTAATCCATTGAGGGTTCTAGAATGCAGCCCCAGTGAATAATGAGGCATGAGCTCATTGACTATAATGGGATTTCGACATACACTTGCCTCACATTACACTCCTAAGGCGGTGTATTCTCCTAAGGCGCTTGGGGGGGGGGGGAAGCTGGGCCAATGTAGTGATGGCGGACCTTTAAAATTTTGTAGGGGAGAGTATTTCAGCAAATGCAGCTTGTAATCCATGAGAAATTCCCCTTTTCTTTACGGTTGTTAAAGATCCAGAAGGCCGAGAGTGACCCAGCTTGCCCACCCCTGTCCTAAGGAATGAGAAGACTAAGTCAGGGCAGGAAAAAGCAGTGATTAATTACAGTAAAGATGGATGCAGAGTGACTAAGAGCCAAACAGTACATTAAGTGGACTCCTATGATTGGAACTCTGCATCTCTAAACCACACAATTCAAATTATAAAGAAGACATTAAATACAAAGAGTCACCCTATGGATAAAGCATTTCCATGATGATGTCATTTCTAGACAAATGCCCTCTTAACTGAATAGTTTAATTAACACCCAGAGCCCTTGTCCTCTTTTGCCAATTTGATAATCCAGTTTAACCTCCAGTTTAACCGTGTCTAGTTTTGGAATTCCCTCTAAGGCACATTGTCTTCACAGATCTGTTTTCAAGAGCGCTGGGATGTTTGGAAGGTACAGTTATTAGAAAATATTCCTCTGTTTCAGTCAGCCTCTCCTAATGGTTTACCTGCTGCCACCAATGGTAAACTATGGGTTCTGGCTTTATCTAGAGACTGTCTTTCAGTCTCTGCTTCTGTTCTGTCCTTTTAAATGAGTTAACAAAAGTGGACTTATGCTTTAGTGATAGAGCACAATCCTAACCATGGCTACTCAAAAGTAAGCCCAATTATGTTCAGTGGGTCTTACTCCCAGGAAAGTATCTTTAGGATTGCAGCCTTATTAAAGGTCTGGTTTGTAGCTCCTTCAAGTTCTGCACAGGGCGGTAGCATAACCAACCATGATTTTTTTTAAAAAAAAAAACTTGACCCTGAGGGAAGATTGCTGGGAGCTTTAGCTGTTTTTTTCCTCACTCAAGTAGGCCCCATTTAATAGAATTTGACGCTCATTAAACCCCCAGGCAGAGGTGGAATAAGGGTATAGTGAGGGATGCAATCTGCTACAGGCAACAGGGCCCCATCTCTCCTGCTACAAGCAGGGGTTTGGACTAGATGACCTCCTGGGACCCTTCTAACTGTTTTGATGGGGCAAAATTTCAGTCCTTGCCATGGGTGAAATTTTGCCTAGGTATGCCTCTGCCCCCAGGAACGATGGTTTCTGCAGCATGCTGCATCTGACGAAATCATGTGGACCATACTCCAGGAAAGTATAGGCTGAAATCAATTGCCTAGTCTTTAAGGTGTCTCAAGAGCTTTACTGTTTTTGTTGCAACTGGTGAAAAGGCAACTGTTCTGTGGGGATCTAGGGATGAGGAACCATGTTTATGTGTGCAGTTTGGGTAATAAAATATTTGGGGGTAACTAGAAAGAGGAGAAGGGAAGGTTTGTGACAGCTTCTGTTACTCACCAAATTTGTGGGGAGGCATTAGTGCTTGGTTTCAAGATTCCCTCCCCCCCCCCCCAAAAGTGCACCTTTTGGTGAATATTTTGTTTTTTAATCCTAAATGTGTGTGGGTTTTTTGTGACTCTGTGTCTGTTTTGAAGTGCTCTCTTCATTATTTCAGATCCACTGTAGATCAATTTCCAAAGTCTGAGATGGTGGGCAACTATGTTTTCAGTGTGGGCGATTATGCTTGGTATATATACATGTGTGCAAAATTAAAGATAAGTATGGAGAAACATTAAAGACCTGTAAATGTGAGGGTTGGCAAACTGCTGACTCAGTAGCCATTGCTCGTGTGGCCCTCTCTAGCTATGGCTCTGGACTGATCGACTGATCGTCTTTGTTTGATGTAATTTGTATGATTCAGAATTCATTGGAGATAGAGCCAGACCTCATCTACAATAAGCAGGTAGACTCTTGACTGGTTAAGATCCTTGCCTGAAACCTGGAGTGCCACTACCAGTCAGACAATCTATATACAGTGGTATCTTTCATAACAAGTGCCTCACATAACAAGCATTTCACATAACAAGTACAAATTTCTAAGAAATCTTCACATAACAAGTTCTGCTTCACTTAACAAGGAAGTGCGCTATGGGCATGCGTGCTAAGCAGCCCTGACACTACGCGCAGAGGCTTTTTAAAAGGGCTGCCAGACAGCGCTGCTGCCTCTAACAGCCCCCAACTTGGGGACAGTTGCGTGGAGGTGCCAGAGGCAGCTGCCCCAACTGCCCCCACCGGCCACCTTGAACCTCTAGCAGAAGCCCAGGTAAGCCTCCCAGGAAAGTGTCTTTGATTGCAGCTTCCTAACCATATCTACTCAGAAGTAAGCCCCATTGTGTTAAATGGGGCTTACGCTCCCAGGAACATGTCTTTGATTGCAGCCTCCTAACCATGTCTAAGCCCCATTGTATTAAATGGGGCTTACTCCCAGGAAAGTGTCTTTAGGATAGACTTCATAGGATCATGCACATTGAATGCATGTTTTGAATTCAATTCCAGTGTTTTGTCATCATTTTTACATCCAGTTAATATTTTTATATGAATATTTTGGGGGTTGTGGAACCAACCGTCTGAGTTGCCATTATTTCCTATGGGAAAATCTGCTTCACTTAAAGAGCGTTTCACTTAAAGAGCAAGCCTCTAGAACAAATTAAGCTCTTTATGCAAGGCACCACTGTATATAAAAGAGAAAAGTCACTCATCAATGCCCAGCCAAAACCTCTAGGCCTAGAAGTGTGAAACTTGGGGTGGGTGTTCCTTTCGTGATGGAGGGGTGCACTAAGAACTGGTTTTTGGAAATACCAACTGGAAGGAGGTGAAATGGGGCGCAATGCGTTTTCCTCCCTATACTTTGCATTGGAGAATCGGTGACTGAGGGATTCTCTGCCCCAACCCCCCTCCCCCCAGACCTAGAAGCGTGAAATTCAGGGAGGGTGTTCCTTCTGTCACATGAACACCCACCAAGAACCGAAGTGGAGAAATTTAACCCTTAAGGGGCTGAAAAGGGGTGCAAAGTGTTTTTGTCCTATACTTAACATGGAAGACTGACAAACCTCCAGCCAATTTGGTGCTCAGTACCCTGTGCAGTGGCGGGGATGTTGTTCAGAGGGAGGGGTTGTACTGGGGAGGATTCTGTGCATGGGGGGTATTGCGCATGGGGAGAGGATCTGTATGGGGGTTGATGCACATGGGGGGGTTGATGCACATGGTGGGTTGATGTGCATGGGGAGTTGATGCTCATGGGGGTTGATGTGCATAGGGGACTGATGTGATTGGGGGTAATGTTCACATGGGGGGGTTGATGCGCTGTGGAGGGAAGGCGTATGGGGAATTTTACTCCCGCAACGCAGGTACACTTTTCGCTAGTACCGAATAAATGAATTATCTGACTCAATATAAAGCAGTTTCCTATTTCCTGGATCTCAGCATCACATCTGGATATATCATTGGAACAATCTCTTCATTTCTTTTTCTTTTGCCAACCAGGATGTTTTCCATTTAGGGTGCAGGGTCAAACTCCATCTGTGCTGGAGGTTGTAAGTAATAATTTGATCCCTTTAACCAAAGGTGAGGAGGCATGAACAGATGTGGCTTTGCTTGGCAGTCCTAACTTTCCACAGGTATTCCATACCATGTCATGTTATAACAATTTGTTTTCTTCCTTCTGTCTCAAGTGGTGGGAAAAGCATGGTAGCTGCTATAAAGCAAGAGGGTTTGATCATTTTCTGCTGGTGGAAGGGACATGTATAGTATCTTTGAAAAAAAGAAAAAAATTGTTTGGTTTATAGCAGTGGTATCCAACCTTTTAACTTCATGGCTCCTGGACCTTTTAACAAGCTTGTAAAAGAAGGAATTTCAGCAGGTGTAGCTTGTGATCTGTGGGATGAAAAGCTGCACCTGCTGAAATTTCCTCCTCTGCATACTTGTTAAAGGTCCTGGTGCCCTGAAGTTGAAGGGTGGACATCCCTGGTTAACAGGTTGTGATGGAATTTTAGGTGTACCAGAGCAGACTTGCCTTATCACATGTAGCGAGTCAGGACGGCATAGGCTGCAATCCTAACCACTTTGGGACTTCTGAATAGACATGTTTAGGATTGCATGCATAGGGAACTTATTGGCTGCAGATGTCTGAGATCCACATTCAACTCCCTGTTCATACTTGAAGTTCCTTGTACTGCCTTGGGCTAGTCAGTCTAACCCCCTTTCATAAGGTTATCATGAGAATATGAAGGGACGACCTAGCGTGCATGAACAGGCTGTGTTTATTTTGATGATTCTTGGATTGTTCTGAGATTGTTTAGTAATAATGATACAGTTTTGAATGTGATCATTAGTCATCCGCTGTCGCTGGATAATAGCTGCTTTCAGCGTCAACGATAAAAGAATGGAGTCCAAATGTTGGTAATAAAGATGCCATCCTTGGATCCCTGGAGGAAGGGCATGGACTGTGTGATTAGTAAATAAAACCATTCCAAAGCAACATGAGACCAGGTCTTGAAGCCAGCCAATAAGACGTAAACACAAAAGGCCACATCTCTCGTAAATGATGCAAAGATGCAGCACTTTTAAGATCCTAGTCACCCCCCAAGATCTCTCTCTCTCTCTCTCTCTCTCTCTCTCTCTCTCTCTCTCTCTCTCTCTCTGTGGTTGTTTTTCCCTGCAACATTGTGCAGCCATATCAAGCTGCACAGCTTTGGCACTGTCCAAGAAGCCCAAGCCAGCACAGGCTGTGATGGGGAAGTGTCGCCCTCTGAACTGGGCTTCTGAATGCTGGGGGTGGTGGCAGGTCCTCAAAGCTTTGCTGGTCCCCATTTCCCTGTGATACCTCTGTCGGGTGCAGCTGTCCAGTCAGTCAGCCATTTGCTTGATGCTTGGGGGTTATTTTTATGATGGAATGTGCCAGCCCTCAGATTCTAGCAGGATAGCGTGAGCTTGTGTTACACACCAGGTTGAGGGCAAGTGCCAGGCCCACAAGGGGTATAAATATAGTGCATATGCACTATAGGCTAGAATGCTGCTTCTTGGTTTTGCTCGGAGCTTGCAGTGTCTTGCCTTAAAAAAATAGGCTTTTTCTTCCTCCATCCTACCTCTTCTGCCTGCTGTTGCTACCATGTTGACAACTTCGGTTGCAGGAAGAAGAGGGCATCTTCATCTGTCTTCATTTGATAAAATCCTATTTTCAAGATATGGGGAAGCCAAATTATTACATAGGCTGCCTTTTAGCAGTGCTGCTTTGTCTAAGGCTTCATTTCTTTGGCTGAGGTGTCACAACAGATGAGGTGCCTCCAGCTGCTGTGGCGGCCTCCACATGTGGGAAGTCCTCTTCTCATTTCTTCTCCTGTGCCATGTTAAGAATCCTGTATCTCACTTGACCTTTAAGAGAAATAGACTTAATGAATCTGAATATCAAACAGCTAGTGGATATATGCATTCACCTCTGTCAGCTTGGCTCAGAAAGAAGCGGAGCCATTTCCTGAAAAGTTGCAAAATCACTTGACTCCTTTCAGAGCCAATCCCAATTTGGCCAGGTCTCCCATCATATCTGCCCTCATGGAGCTTCCTTCCTTCCTTCCCCCTCCTGATCCTCCAAACCGTTCCCCCTTTCAAAATATGTTTACCTGCTGGACTGGTGACAACAGCAATAGAAATGTTCTTGGAGTGGCTTCTTGCCCTTTTATTAGACTTTGATATCAGAAAAGCCAGATTTTGAGACTGGTTAACAGAATTTTTAGCTGGACTTCTTCAAAGTAAAAATCCAGAGACATCATTCTCCGTTGTGGCACCTAAGTTGTGGCACCTCAACTTAGCCCCACCAGAGCCAGGATGGTGTAGGGCAGTGGTCTTCAAAGCGGGGGTCAGGAGGCCCTAGGAGGGTTGTGATCTTGCATCAGGGGGGCTGTGAGAGGGTGGGATCTACCTTCTTGAAATCTGGCACTGGGCTTTCCTGGGAGTTAATGTTAGTGAACTCAATGGGGCATACTTCTGAGTAGACTTGGAGGAATATCCCAGTAAGTTTGATGAGGGTCCCGGACAGATTTTTAAACTTGAAAGGGGGTCCCGGGCTTAAATGCTTGAATGCTACTGTTGTAGGGAGTGAGACTGATACCTGGAAGATCCACATTCATATCCCTCCTTAGCCTTGAAGCTTCCTGGGTGACGTTGGGCCTGTCACTCTCAGCCTCACAGGATTGCTGTGAAGAGAGCAGGAGGTGAGGAAACAAAGCTTTGGAACCTGCCTTGGGCATTTACATTAGCATGGGAAAGGTACAAAGCAAATGAATGAATGAATAGCTACAGCAACACTCAGAAACTAGAACCATAGTTGTTCCAACTGGAAGGAGGTGAAAAGGAGCGCAATGCATTTTCCTCCCTATACATTGAAGAATCCCTGACTGATGGATGCTCTGCCCTAACTCCTGGACCTAGAAGCATGAAATGTGGGGAGGGCGTTCCTTATGTCACATGAATACCCACCAAGAACCGATGTGGAGAAATTTAACCCTTAAGGGGCTGAAAAAGGGTGAAACATAATTTTGGCCTATACTTAACATTGAAGTCTGTCTAATCAACATCCAGCCAATTTGGTGCCTGATGCACTGGCAGGGAGGGTGCACTGGGGGAATGGTGCGCAAGGTAGGATGGTGTGCATGGGGGTTGTGAGCATGTGGGGATGGTGTGCATGGGGGTTCACAAGGGGGACAGTGCATATGAGGGGATGTTTCACGGGGGAATGTTGTGCAGGGGGATGTCGTGCATGGGCCAGATGATGTGCATGGGGATAAGTTGCACATGGGGGTTGATGTGCATGAGGGGTTGATGCACATGGGGAATGTTGTGCATGGGGGGGTTGATGCGCATAGGGGGTTGATATGCATGGGGGTAAGTTACGCATGGGAGTGATGCACATGGGGAATGTTGTGCATGGAGGGTTGAAGCGCATGGGGGCTGATGTGCATGAGGGGTTGATGCACATGGGGAGATGTTCTGCATGGGAGGTTGATGCTCATGGGGATTGATGCTGCTGGAGGTTGATGTGCATGGGGGATGTGGCACAAGGGTGTTGATGCTCATAGGCAGATGATGAGCATGGGGGTTGATTCACATGGTGGTGGTTGTGCATGGGGTGTGATGCACATGGGGTATTATATGCAATGGGAGGATGACGTATAGGGGTTATTTTACTCTGTCAATGTGGGCACATTTCACTAGATATTTAGTATATATATGCACTTCTGTATATACAGTATTCGTTAACCAAGGTGCCACTGTAATGGGAAACATGATACGATGAAAATTACACAGTAGCCTAAAATTTAGCTACAGAAACTCTTATCTTTTTCTTCATACTGATAAAAGCTTTAGCTACTACATTTCTCATTTTTATGCATATCTTAAAAGGCCCAGTAGCACTGCCAAAACAATCAAAGGACTGGCAGTTATGGTTATTGTTGACTGTTTATTGTCAGTCCTAGACACGTGTTTGTGTGCGTGTGTGTGAGAGAGAGAGAGAGAGAGAGAGAAATTCTGGTGTTCAGATTGCCAACTTCTACTGGCAGAGTTTCCATGCTTCTAAGTAACTGTATGACAGCTAATAAATTAGCTTTTTCAGCTTACATAGAGGTGAAGGGGGAGTAGGAAGAGCTTCACTTTCTAAATGCCTACCTACATGCAGCTGTTTAGAGCTCAGAAACCCTGTCAGAAAAAAGGTTAGTAATTTTAGCTGGCATGCTTCATACCCATCCTTGTAAGAACAGCAGGACGGCAAATTACCTTCCTCTGTCAAAATACTGTGAGCCAGTGCTCCCTGTGTGATTTATTTATTTTGGACTTCCACTGTGATACGGTTCTCACCTTTTGTATAGCTTATGCATCCACTTGTGATCACTTATGCAGTGCTTGTTCCTTCCTGAGCCTTTGCCCCACTCCTGCCCTCCAATGTTTATTCCATGAACATATGATATGGATCCTTTTATGAAGCAATAGATTAATGAGAGCGAGAGCGAGAGCGAGAGAGAGAGAGAGAGAGAGAGATCACAAATGTCAGTCAGGAGCCAGTTTCTTCTTTCCATTCAGAGCTGGTGTACTTGTGTACTATTACCAGGGAATTTTAACAATCTTCACTTCTGAACATCATTTTATATTTTCATAGCATCATAAAAATCAAACAGTAATTCTTATGATTTTTATAAACTCAGAATTTAGTGAGTTGCAAAGCCCGATATTTGCATGGCTTTGCAACTCATTCGTAGCAAATTGCGTGGTGTTGCAAATATGCTAGATGCCACCAATGCACTCAAACGCACCTTCCATTTTATATTTTGTTGTCTCTTATTGCAGCAGAAAAAACAGTCCAGGCTGTGAGGCTTGTGTTTCATCCCCCCAAAAGGTCATGGATTTCTAGGGAGAAGAGGCTGTCCCACAATGACACAGCCCACCGTGAACAAGACACAGTCTTGTGAACAGGCACCAAGAGGGCTGAACAGCAAATCAGGTTTGGTCGTTCCCCCAGATCTTTCTGTGCTTCAGGCGCTAATAAGGCTGGTGATGTCATAGTCACCACCCAACAGTTCTTCTCCTCAAGGTCTAGGAGTACATAGTGATAGTCACCAGCCAGCATGATGATACTATCTAAGGAACTCCTGATGTGGTCAAAGTGTTGATCCTGTTTCCCGCACTTGGCTCCTTTAAAATTCCTGTCTGATTAGAACACATCAGCTGGTCTTTTTTTATATGACAGGCCATGATCTCAGATTTGGAAGGTGGAGGAATAAGTGCATGCTCCCATATGTGAAAAAGAGAGGGAATGTGCTCCAGCTATCCACCCTTACTGCAGGTTGATAGTACAGTACTGTTCTCTGGTAAATTATTGTGCCTACTTTGTCATTTGGAAAGATTCAGGAGGGTGACTTGAAAAAGTTAATATGGGTTTGCCATGTACCACCTTCCCAGGTACCTAAACATTAAATCACTGAACAAAAACATATGCAATTTTCTCTGGTGTATAAGTTAAAGGTGTATATGGTGTAAATGCATGTTAAATCACTAGTTCCCAAAAGGTGGTCGATGAGACCCTGAGAAGTAGTCCAGGACTTCCTAGGAAATCACCTTTCACCATCCAGTGTCTTGCCCATAACCATTAGAGTGTTATGTTATCCTCTCTGACAGTCTGTAAGGGAGCACTTGGGAATCAGAACCACCAGAAAGAGCACAGGCCAGACCACCCACAGCTGCATATGGTCCATAGCGATTCAAATTTTTGCCTTGGTGATCTGTGAGTTTCTAAAGGGTGAAAACTACTGATATACCAGTAAATGCATTTACACATACTGTATATGGATGAATACAAAATATGCCCTCCTTTTATACTCAATAACAAGTAAATATCTTTTTCTTTTCCACAGTCACTGTTTGAGTCACTGTGTTTCTATACAAAGAACAAGGAACGTTTTTGAAAAGAAATAATTCTTTTTGGATTTGGAAAGTTGGATAGGATTAGGCCCTAGAAAAGTGTTGTATTTCAACCAATTGTGCATTGGATGCAATTGTGCATCTTTATTGTAGTTTCATCTAGCCTGTGTTTCCCTGTCAACATATAAGAGAGGTCTTATGGAAATGCATCTAAAAGCTTTTCTACTTGGCCATAACATTTTCCTCATCAGCAACACTCGTTACAAAAATGATGAATGTGGAAAGGATTGGTTGGGTTGATTTATTTTTAACAAGTCCATATATACTATTGGTACTTCCCTGTAGGTTTTCATTTTGTTTCAGCACTAAGGATGCTTCTAGCATCAAAATATGATCCAATTTCCACCCATTATGGGACTTCTGAGACAATTGGTGCTATTTTCAAAATGCTGCAGTCTTGAGTGTCGTGGAGATAACATTTTGTAGAAGAAAAATACTGTAATCTACAACCAGTCCAGAAGATCATCTTAGGCTGCAATCCTCCCCACACTTTCCTGGGAGTAAGGCTACAATCCAGAGTAACTACGGAAGCACGTAAGAGACATTACGTGCACCCGTAGTTACTGCACCACTTAGTAAAACCTATGGGAAATTCATATTGCAATCCAGAGTAAAGTGTTCTTACTCCAGAGCAAGGACTCCCCATAGTACTATTCAATACAATGGCACTTACTTCAGAGAAAACATGCTTAGGATTGCACTGTTAGAGCACAATCCTAACCATGTCTACTCAGAAATAAACTCCATTGTGTTCAATGGGTCTTACTCCCAGGAAAGTGTGTTTAGGATTCAGCCTTTAGATGCACTTAAATTGCCTGGCTTCCTTTTAGAAGTGGGGCAAATCTGAGCTTAGTCCTAGTCCACTCACCTGGATATTATGTATGTCAGGGAGCCAACTTTTTCTATCTCATGTTAGAAGGAAGACTGCAGGCTTCAAAAGGCCTCTGATTACTATCTTTGTTCCAGTTAAAGCACCTTGCGCACACTAAGATGAGCTTCAGGACTTGTAGCATTCCTTCCAAAACAGCCCAAACCCTCCCTACAGTGTCGGATTTACGTATAAGCTGAACAAGCTATACCTTAGGGCCGCACTCTCTTCGAGCGCCCCCCCCCCATTTTAATTGTATTTCAGTTCAACATGCATGCCTGCATTGCGTTGCATTGGCATCCTTCAGTCTTAAAAAGCTATGGTATCGTGCTCTCTTCTCCAGAGCATGATAGCCTGGCTAGATTAATATGGAATATAGACGTTTACCCACAGCTGTACATATAAAGGGCACCATTACCTTCAATAGCTTAGGGCCTCATCAAACCTAAATCTGGCCCTACTTCCCTATCATCATTATCCTTTTGGATTGCTGTGGTGATGTGGCAAGGGTAGCAAAGATGGCCTAGTTAGTGCCAAAACAGACATGGCAAATCTGGAAGTTTCTAATCCCCTCTAGACACATGTTCAGAAACCATGATCCTGTAAAAAAAATAAAGGTACCATCCTAAACAATTTAGGCTCGCATAATTCATCTGGGATAACTTCATGTGGTGTCAGGAGGCCATAGGCAGAACACTGGCTTGTGCACTTTCCTAACTCCCTAGGAGTGGGACAGAGCATGCGCTAGCCTCCCCACACCACCACAGGAAGTTCTGCCAGGTGAGTTATCCAGTCTAAGAACACAATCCTAACCATGTCTACTCAAAAGTAAGCCCCATTGTGTTCAATGGCTCTTACTCCCAGGAAAGTGTCTTTAAGATTGCAGCCTTAATTGGTTAGGATTGCATCCTCGTTTAATTAGCAGTCCAATTTTGGACCTCTACTGAACTTTTTGTTAATCCATTTGTAATTTATCAGTCACATCTTGTTCTCAGAGGAATTCATTCATTACAAATTTCCTATATGAGCAGAATATATGGGTATTTCATTGCCAGTTTCAAAGCTACATATCCTTTCAGGTTTGTCTTGTGTGGTCCTCCATGAGAGTATTAAAAGAAAATTCACTGACCCTTTCGGTTCAGCACCTCCGTTGTAAGCATATTACTTCACTCCCAGCACAGTCTTTTCCACATTTACTCAAAACTAAACCCCAGAGTGTTCATTAATTCTTGCTCCATATTAAGTATTTTTAGGACTGAGTTAACTGCATACATTATACAAAATTTTGTAACAGGGAAAGGCATATTAAATTGGTTTGTCATGGGAGAGAGAGAGAGAGAAATTCTAAGCTCAAAAGACATTTACACATTTAGCTTAATAGTTAGGATGTTCCTTATATACATAAAGAAATATTCTTTATGAGACATGATCAGCTTATCAGAAGCATTAAGCTGTTCTTCCTGTTTACACATGGGTATCTGAAAACTTGAAGATATCTTTACCACCTGCCTAGTATGATGCAGACAGCTCCTCAGTTTCTCTCACCCACAGAGTAATATTGTTTTATGTATTGAAAGTATAATTCTTATTCAGTATATGCTGTCTAATCAATTTTAAACTATCCTTGAGAATTTCAACTCTTCTTCCAACTTTTCTCTTCCAA
The DNA here is from genome assembly GCA_030015325.1 of Cryptoblepharus egeriae. NCBI lineage: Eukaryota > Metazoa > Chordata > Lepidosauria > Squamata > Scincidae > Cryptoblepharus > Cryptoblepharus egeriae. The sequence goes on along the minus strand of JAREYC010000001.1, from coordinate 58,579,190 downwards.
CTTTTTAAAAATATGATGATGAACCACATCATATGAAAGTACACTACAAGTATACTTGCCTGTGATTTCCAACCAGTGTGCCACGGCAAACTAATGGTCTGCAGGTGTCCTGTGGGAGTTTGGGGAAGATTTATTTGTAGGGCAATTGGGGTATCTGAGCCCCCTACCAGCAGCATGGTGTGCCTTGTCAGTAGTCAAAAAACTAATAGCGTTCTTTGAAATTTTAGGGCCTTGTCAGTGTGCCATGAGATGAAAGAGATTGAAAATTGCTGTTTTAGACTTTCATACCATGTTTGGGCACATATACCTACCTACCTACCTACAGTATTTATATACCGCTTTTCAACTAACAAGTTCACAAAGCGGTTTACAAAGAAAATAGAAAAATAATAATAGCTAATTAAAAGCTAATGGGTCCCTGTCCCAAAAGGGCTCACAATCTAAAATGCAAAAAAGAACACCAGCAGAAGCCACTTGAATAGACACTGCTGGGGTGTGTAGGGCCAGTTACTCTCCCCCTGCTAAATAAAAGAGGAACACCCACTTGAAAGATTGCCTCTTGCTCAGTTAGCAGGGGTCATATATAGACCACCATGTCTGCCTTAACAGTTTTTCATTCCCTAACACCTAATTATATCTAAACTTGATGGTGTTATAATGCAATCCTAAGCATATCTACTCAAAAGTAAGTCCTGTTGTGTTCAATAGTACTTACGCCCAGGAAAGTGTGGCTAGGATTGTAGCATTAGAGCACAATTCTAACCATGTCTACTCAAAAGTAAGCCTCATTGTCTTACTCCCAAGAAAGTGTCTTTAGGATTGAAGTCTTAGTCAATGAAGGGAAATATTATGACACTTTGATTTGAAAATGATCTATTTCTGATCAGGAAAAATATGTTATGGCTGTGGCAAGTGTGGAAAGTCTTGATTCAATTCAAGTACAGTGGTGCCTCACATAACAAGTTTAATTTGTTCTGGAAGTACGCTTGTTATGTGAAGTGCTCTATATGTGAAGTGGATTTTTCCATGGGAAATAATGGAAACTCAGACGATTGATTCCACAACCCAAAAAATATTCATATAAAAATATTAAATGTATGTAAAAATGATGACAAAACACTGGAATTGAAGTCTACTTAAGCTGCAATCCTAAAGACACTTTCCTGGGAGCAAGACCCATTTAACACAATGGGGCTTACTTCTGGGTAGACAGGAGGCTGTAATCAAAGACACTTTCCTAGGAGGCCTACCTGGGCTGCTGCTAGAGGTTCAAGGTGGCCGGTGGGGGTACTTGGGGGCAGTTAGGGGCAGGTGCCTCTTGCACCTCCAGGCAACTGTCCCCAAGTTCGGAGCAGTTAGAGGCAGCAGTGCTGGCTGGCAGCCCTTTTAAACAGCCTCCTCATGGACTGTCAGGGCTGCATAGCACGTGTGCCCATTAAGCACCAGAGGGGTTTGTTATGTGAAGCAGGATTCCTTGCAAATTTAGACTTGTTATGTGGAACATACTTTATGTGAGGCACTTGTTATGAGAGGTACCCCTGTATATAGAAATATGATCATTTGGCAGACCATGTTCAGAAGCACCAGTCCTAAAAAGTAAACTTGCTGAAGCTGGAAAAAAAATAGAATTCAGTTAATACTCATCTTTGACGTAATTCATGGTGCCTCTTCTTTGAGATAGTGATATGTGATTTGATATGTGATTACCAAATATGGTTCTCTATAGAGCAGTCAATCCATCTGCCTTATGACAGTTTCCTTAACAAGATTTCGTGCAAAAGAAGAATTCTAGATTTTTCTGTCTGTCCCTTTGCTAAATTTGCTACGTTTTGCTAAGTCCCTTTGCTCAATTTTGTAGAAAATTAGCTTTCTTTTCTAAATTGTAAAATAACTTTTGCAATTTAAAAGTTAAGGTTGCAGTTATTTACTTGCAGAAAAACCAGCCCCATCATATTCAGTCTTGTTAACCTCCATACAATACATCAGTTGTAAACATACAGTGCAATCCTAAGCGTGTCTACTCTGAAGTAAGTCCCATTATGTTCAATAGTACTTAATCCCAGGAAAGTGTGGTTAGGATTGCAGCCATACTTCAATTTCTCCTTCCCATTTCTTTCCTGTTGTTAGGCTTAAACTAGCTATCACACAAGACATGTAATATAAAGACATATGACCAACTGGACAAACCTTTTAATAATAAAAATGGCATGCATGTGTGTGTGTGTGTGTTTGTGGCGCGCATGTGTGTGTTGTGTGTGTTTGTTTGGGTGTGTGTGTATAAAAGAGAAAGAGAGATGATGCTAGCAAGAATCATGATGTGTCCAGCACTCCTATATAATTATTTTTCATTTTCTTTGTAAACCGCTTTGTGAACTTTTTAGTTGAAAAGCAGTATATAAATCTTTAGATAGATAGATCTAGGCATAATTTTTGTTTTCAGATATGGTACACAGAAAACACAAAATTAATATCACCATATTAAGTTTTACAGTTCCCCATTTACTGTTTATAGCCCAAGCTTAAAAACAAATGTATAAAACAAGAACTGCATGTCTTAAAACCAGTGGCAAGGTTAAACAGCAGCTTCAGAAGCAGAACTAGGAGTAGCTAAAGATTTTCACCTGGTATTATAGTGACAGAAAACTCAGTGCCAGGAGCATCTCTGGGGAGAGCAATCCACAGATGGGGTGTCAAGGCTCTTTCCTCACTTGTCACTTAATTAGTGTCAGACAGCAAGGGAAAGTCCCAGAGAAGGGCCTTGGAAGATGAACATAAAATTTGGAGTTACTCATGGTAGGGGATGGTCCTGGTATCTGACCTGTGGTTCTTTTCAAAGATCAGCATCAGCATCAAGCCATATATCATGTGGCAGCGACCTTTCAAAGAGGGGTTGTTGCCAGCTACATCTAAAGATGCCAAGGTTAACACCTGGGACCTTCTACATTCAAGGTATGGGTCCCACCACTGAATTGTAGCCCCATCCCCAGTATTCCATACCACCATCTTGCCTGGCTTGCAAACAGTAGTTAGCGACTGCAAGACAAGTCTTGACCGAGATGGACCAGTACCAATAGTCTGAGTCAGCATGGGAGCCCTTCCATTGGAATGATTGATGTGCTCTTATTATTGCCTATATGCCTCATATGGAAATTATAGTCTCCTGATTTGGCTTTCCTTTCACTGCCTGGACTAAAAGGTTGTGCTTGGCAAAGCACAGCGTGTGACTGGAAAGACTCCTGGAAGTATTGGCTGAATTAACAAAGCTGTATGAGGTTCAGATTAGTTGCATGAAATGTGACATGAGAGCATTTTGAGGTCTTGAGGGTTTACTGTGGTTCTTTAGGGGGGCTGTTGAAATGAACCATTTGATGGATCTGAAGAGCACAGGTGAGTATAACACATCAAGGAGCTGGAGGACATGTGTGTCTGCAACAGGCATTGTGTTAAAAGCTGTATATTCCATATCTTTATTTCTCAACCGTTTTACTCATTGTACACACTCACACATCACTTCTCTACTTTGTCTGTCTAATGTGGATTGTGTGTCCTCTATGCATGAACTTGGGTTTTTTCTGAGCACACACAGCACTATATTTGTGAATGGTAAGAGGTGTAGGGTCATGGCGGTTCAGTGTTTAAAGACACTGTGCTTGTCAACCTGAAGGTTGGCAGGTTGGTGCTTCAAAATCTGAATTACTTGCCCAGCTCTTGCCAACCTAACAGTTTGAATCCAAGTAGATAAATAAGTACCACTTCAATGGGAAGGTAACAGCGATCTGTGCACCTTTGGCATATAGTCATGACCACAGAGATGTCTTTGCATAACACTGACTCTTTGGCTTTATTATGGGGATGAGTGCCACCCCTACAGTTTGTCAGGACTACCAGGACAACCTGTGGGACCTTTACCTTTATAAGAGTAGGTAATAGGGGCACCAGTAGGGCACCAGTAGGGCCCCTGGTCCAAAAACCAGTAGGACCACCAGTAGGTGGTCCAAAAACTGAGCAGTGCTAAGGGGGTGCTGCTGGAAAAAGTGGCCTCATGATAAGGGGCAGGGCAGAGATGGTCAAAGTGACTACAGGTACAAACTAAAGACTGGGATGGTGGCAAGTGGGCAACACAATCACTTCTGCCCAAGTCTTTCCTACTGTTGCTTCACTGGGTCACACTAATTCTTTGCTGGAAGGCAGAGCTCTCCACAATTATTGTTGGACCATAAGAATCAGCACTACATAAAGTCTGGGGGACAAACAACAAGGCCGGTATGTGTGGTCCTGCTGCCTGCTTGTGAGCTGCCAGAAATGTCGGAGACTGGATGAATCCTTGATCAGATCATTCAAGGCAATTCTGAAGTTCTCTGGCTGATGTTTGTAGGTTGAATATCCCCCCTCCAACAAATCTGTCAATTTATCCTTCTCCTCCCCATTTTCCAAAGAGGATCAGGGTGACCATATGTCAGGGGAAAGAGGAAAAGGCCCCCCCCCCTTGAAATATAGGACTTCCAAGAAACGTGTAGGACATGACAAAATAAAAGTATCCCCCGCTTTCTGATTGTTCATTTTCTGATGATCCCATTCTTTCAACACCTTTCAATTATACCCAGAACTCATTCGTTCTGTGCATATTATTCCACTCTTTGAACCTCTCTTTGCTTTCTAAAGACCAAAATTGCCCTCTCCCATGTTGTAGCTCCTGGTGTAATCCACCTTTCTGAAGGAGTTAATTAATTCTGTGCACATTTGCTGAATTCTTTGTATTGCAGCAGGAATTTGAAAGATAAAGGAGGCATTTGGAATTTGCAAGCCAAGAAAACCATTGGAAGCAACATTTAGAAAATAAAAAAGATTGGGTTCCACTTTTCAACAGCTTTCCCTTGTGGATGGTGCTGACTCCAGTCACTAACCCTAATAAGTGAGGGATACCTATAGTGTTTTCATGTGGTTAACTGAAACACTAGGAGCACAAGCCTAACCATGTCTCCTCAAAAGTAAGCCCCATTGTATTCAATGGGTGTTACTCCCAGGAAAGTGTCTTTATGATTGCAGCCTAGATTACTTATTAAATTAAAACTATTACATATATACAAGAAGGCTACATGCTGACTGCTCACAAGGAAAAGGAGGACAATGAAGATTTTTTTTTTCCAGGACACAAGACTAAAAAGGAGGACATGTACTGGAAAAAGAGGCCATAGAGTCATCCAGGAAAAGGAGGACAATAAAGTTTTTTCCAGGACACAAGACTAAGGAGGACGTGTCCTGGAAAAAGAGGACAAGTGGTCACCCTGGAAAAGGAGGACAATGGAGATTTTTTCCCAGGACACAAGACTAAAAAAGAGGACATGTCCTGGAAAAAGAGGATAGGTGGTCACCCTGATGTGGGTGGAATAGAGCCCCCCACCCAGTGCCTGGCATGCAGATCCCCTCACCTGTACAGTGGGATGGAGGATGGGGGCGGAGGCAGCACTTGCAGTACCCCAGAGCCTTGCACCCCCCAAGCTCTTCCCTCCAATCCCTCCCCCAGCAGCCCCTCCCTCCTCCAGCACCCCATCCTCCCCGCCTGCGCTGTCATTGTCTGGGGCGGGCAAGGCTGGCTGCCTGGCAGCTCCACGCACGGCTGGGCTGGGCTGGGCTGGAGGAGAGGGAGCTCAGGGGCCCTTGTCCGCCCAGAGGATGCTCCTTCTTGCCCAGCAGATGCCTCCCTCCGCAGCGCACTGACATTGGGGACTGGCTGCCTCTGCCAGGCGGGGGGACATGAAGAAGATCTGGGTGAAGAAGCGCCTCCAGGTAAGGGGATGCCCAGGTGGGTGGTTGGGGGGCATCAGGGGGACCTGCAGGTGCCCGGGTGGAGAAACCCCACCCATGCCCAGGACAGCATCCTCTGTTGGGGGTGGGGGGTTTGCCTAATATATGTCATTTTTTAATTGGGGGGGGGGTTGTTGCCACATCCTGGGGGTGCTTAGAGGGTGGTGGTCCTCTGATCATCTGCCCTTGTCCTCCACACCCTCAGCACCCAGAAGAGGGCACTTGAGTGGTCCAGGCACTGAGGGGCTTGGGCAGGGCATATTGACCATCTGTCCTCTTTTTCCAGGACTTGTCCACTTTTAAAACCTTGTATATATCCTCTTTTTCCAGGACATGTCCTCTTTTTCAACCTTGTGTCATGGAGAAAAAAAATCATCATTCTTCTCTTTTGCCAGGGTGACCATCTATCCCTTTTTCACAGGACATGTCCTATTTTTTAGCCGTGTGTCCTCTTTTTTAGCCTTGTGTCCCGGGGGAAAAAAATCTTCATTGTCCTCCTTTTCCAGAGTTTCCATATGCCCTCTTTTTCTAGGACATGCCTTGCATCCTAGGAAAAAAAATCTTCATTGTCCTCCTTTTCCTTGTGAGCAGGTAACACGTAGCCTTCTTGGATTTAATAAAATTAGATACAATAGCTTTAAATTTAATCATAAGTCCTAGAATGTTTAGTGCAATCCTAAACATGTTTACTCAGAAGTAAGTCCAATTGTGTTCAATAGTACTTATTCCCAGGAAAGTGTTGTTTAGGATTGCAGCCTTAATTAACCACATGAAAACAATATTCATGAGTGTTTTTAGCTTTTATTTAGTCGTGTCCTACATTTTTCTTGGTGTCCTACATTTTGGAGGGGCTTGATCGTGTTGTAGTTATGACATCTGGTCACCCTGGGGTTGGATGGGAGAAGGGACTGAGTAGTCTAAGGAAAAGGGGCACCCAAGGGTGTTGGGTGGCAGGCATTTGAATGGGTTTAAGCACAGATTTGCCCAGGGTTTGAGGTCCTGGTGCCTTCTTGCTGTCTTCTTCTTCTCACCTGAGATGCCCAAGGAGGTGGCTGGGTGGGGGAGTCCATGAGCCTCCCCATCTCCAAAGATGCTGGTGGTGATGGAGGCTGAACACCTCTGCGTCATCTGGCACTGCACGTCAGCACCTGGCAGCCAGCAGGAGCTCAGCTCCTCGTGGCTTGGACGTCACTGGGGGCCTCTACCAGGGAGGGGGCTCCCCCCATTGCATACTAAAGAGAGGGGAGATCATCAGGACGTGCCTTCCTCCCTGATCATCATCATCATCACCACCTCCTTGTTCTCTGCTTGGAGCATCCTTCATCCAGCAGCCAGGATGCTCATCAACCACCTCTGCAGGGGAGTAATTGGAAAGCAGGCAGGGGGACCAGATGCAGAGGAGAGACAGCAGTGGAAGCTGCTTGAGCATCTGCTTGCTCTCTTGTCAGAAGCCAGATGACTTCTGATCATATCCAGCAGGGCTGTTCTCTGTTTCCTTGTCATGTGAAGAGTGATAATGGGCTTTTTAGACCTGAGATGCTGTCAGAGTCCTTTTCCTAAACATAGCATCCCAAACATATAGGACAAAATGCCTCGACCTTTAAACATTGCATAGAAGAGAGAATTTAAGCAGATGCTGCTTTTTTATATTCCTTTATATTCCTATAACGCTGTCTATATTCCTTCTTCTATGCAATGCTTAAAGGTAGAGGCACTCTGACCTCCTTTCTGCAGTATATGGTCACCCTGATCCCAAACCAGGCAGGTAGGGAAGGGGTTGACTTTTAGAAACCCCAGGGGAAGGCTAATGCTACTTCTCCCCACTAGTAAAGAAGGGGAACCCGGCAAAGAAGTAGTGCTGATCGCCAGTAAATTGATACTGTATTTTCTTCTGGAAACCTGGGAAACACAGGGTGACGATATGTCCTCTTTTTCTGGGACATGTCCTCTTTTTTAGCCTTGTGTCCCAGGAAAAAAAAACTTCATTCTCCTCTTTTCCAGGGTGACCATCTATCTTTTTTTCCCCAAACCATGTCCTCTTTTTTAGCCTTGTGTCCTGGACATGTCCTATTTTTTAGCTTTGAGTCCTCGAAAAAATCTTTATTGCCCTCCTTTCCTTGTGAGCAGACAACCATTCTTCTTGGAATGAATCAATTACTCTATATATAATAGTTTTAAATTTAATAATAAGTAATACAGGATGCAGTCCTAACCTAGGCCAGCACAACTCATCTGTCTTCCTGTTATCATGGTGATGTAGTGAAGCAAGCGGAAGTCAGTGCACTGGCCTAACCCTACCCCAGAAGTGTCTTACAGTACTTTTGTGACACCCCTGGGTCAGCTCAGGACTTGTGTTTAGGCTGGCTAACTGGAGGTTACGATTGCAGCCATAGTGTTTAAATTAACCACATGAAACTAATATATATGAGTGTTTTAACTTTTATTTTGTCAGGTCCTACATTGTTGTGTGTGTCCTATATTTTGGGGAGCCTTGTTCTCTTTTGTTTTTATGGCATCTGGTAACCCTGGAAGACTCGACAGATGCCCACTCTCTTACATTGAGTAAGAATTTGCCTCAAGTTATGTAGGGTACGGTGGCATCACAACACTTTTCATGCTTGGCACCTGGTGCTATATACGTTGAATATGATCTGTGATTGGTTGGCCACATCATATTATGCATGTTGTTTCCCATTGGAAAGGGCTGTATTTCACTTCTCCAAATGCCTCTGTGCCCTTTTTGCCAGTTTTTGAATGGCAAGACACTTGCCACATCATTGTGGAGCCAGTGCTTACCCACTGAAGTGTGCCTGACTCAAGCGGATGCCAACCAAGTACCCATTAATGGTTCTCAATTGAATTTTCATGTCTTAGTGGGGGAATTATTTCATCAACAGCAAAGCTAATCTGTTCGTGTATCTTCCTGGCATGGCATGTGGGCTGCCAGCCAGCACAGTACAGGAGGTACTGTGCACTGGATCATCAGTGGGAAAGCTGGCTTTGTGATAGTACCAAGCCACAGGCAACAGATCACATGCAGTTGGGAGAATCTGAGTCCATCCATCTGACAACCCACCTGTCAGTGACTTCACCCCACTCCAGTGAGAAGAGAAAGGGGAAGAACCAAGTAGTAGGTGGGGATTGTGTGAGTGCGCACACGCGCATGCATGCTCATGTTTCCTTCTCCACTCTGCAAGCTTCACTGTATTACCCACTCATCACAGACTGAGTGTTATGGTATGTTTCACTGTTCTTCAGGCCTTCTATTTGGCTCTGTGGAAATATGGTGAAGCAGATTTGCTTGGAAATGGATCAGCAGGAAAGCTGGGGGTGAGGAGTGGGCGTTTGAGTTGTGCACGCTTGGCTATGTGTGCTCAACCTCATATGTGCAACTCTATCATTTATTCTGAATTAAGAGAGGGGCCCTTCCCTGCTGGAGTGCACGCTTGGTCTGTATCCTTGACAGTCTGTCTTGAGATTAGTAGTAGTTGAATCTAATGACCCTTTTTCTCAGGGAACCTATGCGGTTGGGTCCTGCTGGCAACTAGACAAAAGAGTGTGATGAGGATCAGTGAGATTGAAATGTTAAGAGCTGTTAACAGAGACAGCTCTGCAGTTTTGATGGGTGTCTGTGCATGCTCACAGATGGGTGTCTGTACATATACATTTGTAGTACATACAGCTATCTGTAGGACCATAGGTGAAATCCAGAGTAACTACTTGGAGTCCTTGCTCCGGTGTAAGAACAATTTACTCTGGATTGCAATATGAATTTCCCATAGGTTTTCACTAGGTGGTGCAGTAACTACGGGGCACGTAATGTCTCTTATGTGCTCACATAGTTATTCTGGATTTGCCTGCATGTGAGTATGGAATAATTACCAGTTTGGAAAAAATATTGCCCTCTTCCTGGAGAGGGGGCAAAACACTAAGTTTTTTTTTTTTTTCAGGAGGACCTTTGTAAAGTGCCTCTTCCCTTTGCCTTCATGGCTTTGAAACCAAATTTTGTACCCAAGGTTGGCTCTGAAGGCAAGGGGGTGAGGCACTTTACATCAGCATTGCTGCTCCTGAAAAAAGTGTCTCCCCCACCCCCACCCCCGTGAATGCCACTGCTCTGAGTGTCCCCCTAATTGTAAATTGGTCATTCTCCTCCTGATTTCCAGTTGTTCAGGATTTGTCAGAGAGTGTAGCCAACTGAGGAGCAGGGATGAACAAGTGCTTTTCCAAAGGAAGATGATCTTCTGAGAATTTTTGCAGAAATGTCCAAAACTCAGGCATTGCCTCCTTCAGATCAGTCTGGTTGGACACATTGCTGGGCACACTTGTGACCTGATGCTTGCTACCCATCTCTGTTTGATGTCTTTTAAAGCATACATATAATCTAAGGCAGTGGTTCTTGAGCATTTCAGCTTGGGGCCCCCATTAGAAAATGACATTTTTTGGGGGACTCCTGGTAGTGAAAATAGGGAGTTACTTTTCAATCACCCTGTAGAAAATGCCATCACTATGATGCCAGTGCTCCTCCACGTCTACCTGGAAACAGGTCCCATTGTGTTCAATGAAGTTACTCTGAGGAAAGCAGCTGGAATGTCCCATTTCAAGACGATGGCTCCCAGTGCCAGATTCCAAGGTGGCAGTGCTGAATTTTATACGACCCCCCCAAATGAAGTTGCAAACCCCCCCCAAAGGGTGTCAGGAACCCCTACTTGGAGAACTACTGATCTGAGGACTGTGGCAGGGGATCCATGCAGTACCTGCTCTAGGCCCAAATAAGAAGCTGAACCAACTATTCCTGGGAAGGCCTTTCGTCTGACATTGGGCAGGGACTTGGTCTCCATGCTGATTAGCCCCTTCACCTTCTGGACATGACTGTGTCACCATATGTCTTCTCTCTGACTCCATCTCAATCAGCCAAAACAGACATAACATTTTTCTTTTTCCTTTTGCAGAAAAGTGGCCATTCGCGGCGTTTTGGGCGCTTCACGCATGGTGCGTTATATTACTTTTGTCCCTTCCTCACACTGTCCCCTCTCCATACTTGCCCCACACTGTCCCCCTCCCCTAGGATAAAACATTTGGGAAAATCAGCCATGTGGGGGAAGTAACGGGATGGGTTTGAGGGATGCAAATAGAATCCCCAGATTTCTGGCCCTTTATAGGATACCATTTTGCAGGTGCAGATTTTCCTGTGGTCTTTCAGCAACTGGAGAAACAGTACCTGCTCAAAACCTTAACTGCCTTAGATCTATCTTAAAAATGACAGAAGCTGTAACATTTTGTGGGGATATAGAAACCCTAACAGAGAAATAAGATTGAAAGGCAAGATTATAAAACAGCTTGTAACTGCCCTGCTCTAATTAAGCAGACTCTGAATAGATAAGGATAAGCCTCTGTTAGCCACCTTGGGTATCTTTTTAAGTAGAAAGGCAATCAATCAATCAATCAATCAATCAATCAATCAATCAATCAATCAATCAAAGTCTTCTGGGAAGAAGAAAAGACCATATGGTTGTTAAGCTTTCAGAATATGAACTTCTGCAGATGGTTCATCATACCAATAAGACTGAACCAAGCTTTCAAAAATATGAGTTGATTATTAGCTGTATCTGTGGGTGGCGCAAGCGGTTAAAACACTGTGCCTGTTAACCAGCAGGCCAGGGTTCAAGACCCGGGTTGGCCCCACAAGACAGGGTGAGCTCTTGTCCTTAGCCCAGCTCTGCTATGCAGCTGGATCCAATCCTATAGGCTCTGCCTTTCCATTGGACTAATTCAGTGGTGTGGAGAGGGAAGATTTGCTGCTTGGGTAACAGCATATCCTCCAAAACAATCCAATCCAGGCTTTCATGCTTCACATGCAGCATATGCAGTGCAGAGCATGATACCATAGTCTCTCAAGACTGACGGAGGCCTGCTGTCCCAGCCCAAGGCATCTGGGATTCATTAATTTTACTGACGAGTTTTTCTTTGAATGAGCCTGCTTGCACCAGATCCTTATGGGATTCAATGCCTCGAGGCCTCCGTCTTCCAACTTTGTCTCCATTCAGAAATTCTCTTGTCACATTCATGTGTTATGGATGTGACAAGAGATCAATTGTCACATCAATTGTCCTGTCTACTCTCCTTGCGTACAACAACACCCTGAATCCCTGAGTCTTATAGGTCAGTACTTTCAATCCCCCTCCATCATATGTCAGATACTTATGGGTCTGGTCTGGTTTGGGCAGTAACATTTTGTTGACGTGTGTCTCTCTTTCTTGCTGCCCCTATGGAAGCGAAGTTTTCCGCTCCTGCAGAAAACAAAGTTACGGTAGGAATTGTGCTCTCTTGTGTTTCTTTTCCCTGACTCCGTCTTGTCCTCTTTCTATCTCAGTGTCACCCAGTTCTCTCCTCCCACATCATATTCTTGCTGTTCAGTGATGTGCCTTCATTTTAATCTGCAGCTACATTATTTGGTATAGGTCCTTTGAGGTGGGATGGGAAAGGAAGACCTCTTTACTGTATATGACAAACATCCTGTGCCCACAACTATCAGCATTTGTTAGTACTCATGGCTCCACTGTCCACAGGGATAAATAGTGTGAACCAAATTATACTGCCATGAGGATTTTTCCTCCTTTGATGTCCTCTTGTATTGATTGAAACCATCGTCTGATGATTGGTGTACGCAAATGTGTGCTTTTGCAGTTTTATGTTTTTTTCTTTTTTACCAATGACAAAGAAATTGTACAAAATGATGTGAAATGGGAAGGGGCTTTTGCACATAGCCTCCATGGTGGTCAGTATCCCAATTGCACCCCACCCCGTGGATTATTTATAGTTTTTTAAAAGCTTCACTCGGATTTCAAGAAGGAGCAGAATGGGAGACAGGCTGCTTAACACTTTCTTTTCTAGCTATTGTTAACCTTAAAATCATTTCCCCTCTTCCCTTCCCCTCAGACACAATGATATGTGCAAATCTCACTTAGAGCTGACTGCAGTTCTCCATGCATTGATGTGTCATTGGCCTTTCCGCAACCTGCTGAGCAATTTTCTCTCACCCTGCTTGTCAAATGTCTCTTTGCATTACTTGAGACTTTTCTTGTCGCCTCTCTCAGCTCTGGAGTAAAGGTTTCTATGGAAGGTGAAAGCTGCAGCTGCCAGAAAAAAATGGGCTGCAAGTTTTACACCTGATATGCTAGAAAGGATGGGCTGAAAGGGCCTGTCACTCACTTCACATTTTTATCTTGATCGTCTCATGGAGTGAGCGGTGGTCCTTCCCCAACTAGCCTATACATGATGAAGTACATGCCATAATAACACCTCAGCATCATTGGCCATTAATCACTTTAATCATATATAACTTTCCAAAGACTTTTTAAAAAACAAAAAGTAATTTACAGCACAATCCTAACCATGTCTACTCAGAAATAAGCCCCATTGTGTTCAATGGTTCTTACTTCTAGGAGAGTGTGTTTATGATTGCAACTTTACGTGGAAAGGAGGAATGACAGGTGGGGAGTGCTTAATGCTTCCTTTGCTGGCTATTTTTTCATCTTGGGACATCTGCCAAAAAGCTGCTTTTACCCCACCAGAGATATAAATCCCCATATCTATCCACCATATATTCTCTTTATATTCTCAGATAGATATAATCCTTCTGTTTTGATTACTTTCTCAAAGAAACCTTTCCTCCAATTGCGCTTTTTGCTGTCTATGTTCTTGGTCCATATTTATTATTCAAACTCAGAATGGAGACCCTGCAGGGATGAAAATAATGATCAGGGGGGTATTTCAGGGGGAAAGCATGCTCTCCTTTAGCACACATTTGAGTCAATAAAATTTGCCATACACTGTCTATAATGTTCGTAATCCTTAATTGGTTTATTAAAATTCACCTAAGAATCATAAAATAGGAAAATGTGATTCAATCCAGCAGCTAATTAATAATAAGTCAGCCAGAGAGGACCTGTGGTAAGTACTGGAACCTTTATCCCCCAGAAAAAACACTGATCAATAATATTTATATACTGCTTTTCTGTATTATACCTGTGCCTCTCGAATCAACTGGCAGGCTTAAAAGCTTATCTGCCCCGTTGTGAAGGCTGGAAATATTCCAGCTGACTTTTCATGGCCTTATGAAGGATTTGGGAGGTATGTAAAATCTGTCTGATAAATGAAACTGGACACTCAGGATGACGTTTGAGCCAGATCTCCCTACTGAGCCAGATCTCCTTCTCATCTTGCTCCCCTTTATCTCACTTCAGACTCAGAGACGGGAGAAGATGATGCCAGCAGCACACAGGTGACCCAACGCTGCCAGCTCCAGGATGAGACCACCTATAGCTCCCCTACAGGTGAGCAGAAGCCAGGTGGAGATGAAAAGCCTGAAGAAGCTTCGCTTGATGTCCCAGTCCAACTGCCCCTTTTTACCCTCACAATCTCAGCCTGTAGCCTCCCTATTATCTTGTTCTTGGGTTACTGTAGCAAAAGTGTTGTCATGCATAATTAATTCCTGTGTCCAGCTCCCTCACGTGGTGAGCTTTCTTTCAATTCCGTCTTCCAGGAATGGACCCTTTTCAAGTCATCTGGGGCATACACACACAAACGTCTACTTATGTGGATCTTATTCATACAATGCCTCCACCATAAAAGACAGATGACAAATTGTATAAAAGTGATCACACTTGTCCCTGGGTGTTTGTCCATCTCTCTTGGACCACTGGACTTAGCATTCTCCCACTTCAGGGATGTCTGTCGCTGGCAGCCACCACTGAAGCATGAGAATTACAGTTCCCAGCTGTACATGGCCAGCTTGTCAGCATCCTCTACTGGAAGAAGGGCACATATTAACTGACGCAGAACATTAATTTAATAAAAAGTAAAACTTTATATCAAGGAAAGGCTTGACAAAGCATAAAGGTCATTTGAACTTATAGAAATAAAACTGTAAAACCACAGACTTTAGCTGTGGGACTTTAGGTCCCTGCAGTGTGGAGTTACCTTGCTTGCCCTCTAGCACTTTCCACAGAATGCAAATGGGAAAACGATCAGACGCATTACAGATCACATAACCCAGTCAACATAGTGGACCAGATTTTGAGCTGGGCAATGCACAGATCCTTTAATGTGAATTGGGGGCACATCAAGGGGTTCTCCTTAGGTGATTCTGTAAAATGACACATATTGATAAGATTGTCAATATGATAAGATAAGATTTTTCCTCCCTTTTTCATGGAGGATAGATTGAATAATTAGGGCCTACACATGTAGACATCTCTATACAAGATGTCATATGTAGACTTCAGTTTGCATTCAAGGTTCTGTATGGGTGGAGGTACAGAAGTCTGAGGCTTTCTTCTGATATCCTGCACCATGTGTGACCCTGCAGCATGTGTGACCAGCATGTGACAGGAAGAAAAGATGTAAGAACATTGTAGTCAGTTGTACCTCACTTAATCACTCACGTTAATTTAATTGGATTGATTTGCAGTCAAACTTTCTATTACCTATCTTGTGTCAGTTTCTAGACTGTGAAGTGCAATCTTGGGGCAGCACAAGGCAGGGATATGACCTGGCACTTGTGCTGGATCCAAGCTCCAGCTTGTCCCAGGCTACACTGATCTGTGCCACTGAACTCATGCCCTTCCCCCCGAAAACTGTGACACCTGGGAGTGAGGGCACCATCTGGGATGGAAATAGTTGGGCAAAAGGAAAATGCCCACTGGGCAGGGTGTCCAATAAACAGAGTCAGAATGGGAGGCCCAGTCTATCTGTCTAGTTGAGCTGGAATTAACAATGCTGATGATCCCCCCAAACACAAACATTGGATCTGCCCTTGGTTTTTAAACTGGGCAAAATTATTCCAAGTGAGTTTTTTCTTTAGCGCATAGCACAGAGAGAGCATGATGCAGTATATGGAATATTCCTCCTGCTGGGCTCCGCTCCTTTTGAGCAAGTCTATCTTCGGCAAACTGGGAAAAAAAGTGCTGTATCTCACAGGTCATTGGGAGGACAAGCAGAATCATCATTTGAACATGCTTCACATTTCAAAAAGCTATATAAAATATTAATTGATATAACTATAATAATAATTGCTTAATTTTCCTTATTACTGCTGCCAACACTTGACCTTGGACATCACCGAACTGCATTTACTCATTGCATCACATTGGTAGTCGAAGCACTTAACCATCAGCCAGTCTATTTCCCCCCTTCTTTGTCCTTTCCAGCCGATGAATCCCCAGCTGGGAGAAAAATGCTTATTCTTAGCACCTAAGAACATGACCTTACGCTTGGGTATGATATATTCAGTGGCTCTGAAAACTCCAAGAACCTGATATTTTAGTGTCCTGAATTAAATAATATCTATAAAATCTTAAAATGTTATCAGCTGTTCTGAGGACAGGCTCTCCCTGGCTTGAAATGCATCTAATACTTTTCTCGGTACAAGCACTCAGTGTTCTGCTCTCCTTGCCTTGCTTCTCTGTACAACACTAGGTCACCATCCTGGCTCCCAGTCCTGGTGCAAGAGGAAAGGCATTTCCCAGCTCTTTCAGTCAGCTCTGGTTTGTTTTTTTTGGCAGGGGAGTCGGACACGCTGGTGGATGCCTCCATGAAGACAACTCCGACTTCAGTGCCAGGCCTGTCCCAGACAGATGAACACTCCAGTTGGTCAGGGAGCCAAACCACAGTGTTGGAGAAGGATCCAGATGCTGGCCCCACAGTGAGGGGACCCTACCTGCACCCCAGCATTCCAAGGCAAGCACCTGCCGAGGCCCGGCACCTGGGGGTGGAGCCGCTGGTGCGGGCATCACGGGCGGAGCTGATTGGTGTGGCCCCGGGGTCCGAGGACAGCCTGTCTCTGGGGAGCGACCCCTACGGCAGTGCCTTCAGCCTGTACCGGGGCCGTGCCCTCTCCCTGCACGTGTAAGTAGCTGTGGGGCTGTGAAGTGGGGTGCAAGGGCCATTCTGCTGGGATCATCATTTTTCCCTACCCCCAGTCATAATCCCCTAATGAACCACCAAGCCATTTAATTGGTGTACCACTAAGTTCCTCCTGAGCCCCCTCATCACAACCTCTGAATCCCAATATCATAGCAATTACCATCCAAAACTCCCAATAAACTCTTGGTCTCTCAAAGTCACTCACACTATCCCGTCATTACTTCTTCTCATGCTCCCCTCCTGCAGGATCTTTCCCCCTTTTACTCCACAGTCTCCTACAATCACTCTCCTTCTTGCTACGAGGATGATAGTATGTCAACATAGGTAGGTATTTATCCTCTGGACTGCTATCTCTTCTATCTGAATTGGCAGCCGAATCACCATTGTTCAGTTCATTTTGGGGCTTGCTCTATTTCTTTGGCCTTGCACTGATCATGTCAGGCACCATCTTATAATAAATCCCAGATATTATATCAAGCATTCAATGCCTCACAACAAATTCCAGTTTGGTGACTAAAGCAATGGTTAAAGCAATAGCACTTTAAAAAAATCTGAACTCAAATGTTGCATTCTGGACAATCTTGACCTACACTAGTGCCACTAAAGAAATTCTTATGACTAGGTGATTCATTGAAATCTTGCAAATTCTGGATCCCCCAAATCCAAATTGTATATATAATAATTATATATATTATATAATTATATACAGTATATAATTTGGATTTGGGGGATCCAGAATTTGGAAGATTTCAATGAATCACCTAGTCATAAGAATTTTTATATATATATATAAAAATATGGTGTGACGCAACCAATGTTAACCCCTTCAAAATTTTGAGGTGTTTTTTTTTCCCTTCAATAAGAAGGATAAGTAAATGCTTCAGTGTGTCCCATTGAAATAAATGGAACCAGCATGTTCTGGAAGGATTGTACCATACATAAATGGTTCAAACAGATAGAGCTAATTTAATTTGCGTGTGTTATTCCGTTGGGAAATTTTCCCCTTCACATTACCTTAACCCATTTTTTCTCCCGGTCCACCTATTGTTAAATGAGCAAGTAGGCAAAACTGGAGACATACTGAGGGCATGGGGACAGAGCTGAGAAGACTGAGAGCACAATCCTAGCCAGGTCTACTCCAAAGTAAGCCCCATTGTGTTCAATGGGTCTTACTCCCAGGAAAGTGTCTTTAGGATTGTAGTGTAAGGCTACAATCCTAAACACACTTTCCTGGGAGTAAGACCCATTGAACACAATGGGACTTATGTCTGAGTAGACATGTTTAGGATTGTGCTCTAAGCTACAGGGCTTAGAACAGAGTTCCTTGGTCATCACTCCACCCCAACACTGACACTATCTTTATTAACTGCAAACATTGTAACCACCTCTTTATTATAGCAGTGGCTCTTTGGTTCTAGGTAGTGTGGCTTTGTTATATTTAACCCAGATAAACTATTGTAAAACCTTTCATCTCAGGAATGTAGAAAGGAAGGTTGATAGGTTGATAAGGTGTAGTTTAAAAAGGAGAGGTAAAAAGCTGTAGAGCAGTGATTTTCAACCTTTTCCAGCTTGTGGCACACTGATAAGTCACTAAAATTGTCAAGTCACACCATCAATTTATTGACCATGTTGCAGGAATGGGGTTCAAAACCCCCCAATTGACCTATTGATCTTCCCCAATGTCTTGCAGCTCACCTGCAGACTGTCCATGACATACCAGTGAGCCATGATTAGTTGAAAATCACTGCTATGGAGAGTGCCAAAACCCTTCCTCTCAAGTCATATTTAGATCCTATCTGACTGCTGAGCCATTCGCCATCAGCGCCCACACATTTTTATTCTTTTCGCCTATAATCGCGGGAAATGTGGCACTAGCAGGTTTTTTTCTTGAAAGCTGAGACTCTTTGTCTTCTGAAAATGACAGCAAATCCCATGCTGAACAGTGGGAGGCAGCAAGTTTAGTAGGTGAATAGCAACCTGGTGGAGGTGGGTTCTGAGTTATGTTAAGATCATTTAGGAGTCACTGAGATGTTTCCTCATCTTCCTCCCTAAGATTGCTTTCCCTACCTTATCCTCATGCTTACCATCAACACTGCCTGCTGATGACATATCCTTTTAGACTCTATGATACATGACTAATCATACACATACATGACTGTGTGTTTGAGTGCACGCGTGTGTACAAGCATGTAAGAGTACAACACTCTCATTTTTGTAAGGAAATGGTATTGGAATGAATGTGCATGCCTGTTTATACATATGTGTACCCAGTTTCTTATAGAATCCTTCTGCCTTTTCCCTTCTGTTGCATTTCTGGCTGCACTAGGGCCTCCCCCATGTTTTCCCACCACCAGGGTGGACAAACCTCTTTCAGTATCTCAAACATTACTGTCCTCCAACCTGATTGACTTGAAGATTCCTTCTTGTAGCCTAGCATGGGAGCTCAGGTGCAGCATACTCAGAAGGCAAGACCAACAGGTGGATCCAGCCAACAAGCCTGACTATTTTTCCTGGACCTTAACAGAGTAACAAATTGACATAACTGGCCAATCTCTGAATCGAGATGGAAGAGAACAAAAGGCCAGCTAATCTAACCTCCCTTCCCGTGGTAAAGCAGAACCTATCAACACTTGGAGCTCACCAATCCTATGCACAAGGTGCAATGCAAACTATACCACAGTCTTCATTGAAAGAGAAGCCAAACAGTTCTAGGTGCCATGCACCAGGATAAGGCAAAAACAAATGTTCACACTCAGTCCCCATGGTCACAAGCAAATCTGACTTGGTGGAAAAAAATATTTCCTTGCGTCAAGTCAACTTAGGGCAAAGGTTTCAATGTGAAATGGATTCACATGGTTGTTCCTTCTCAAGGAAGAGAAATGTCTCCTTGTCTCTTATCTGGTGCATTTACCCAAGTGCTACTGTAAGTAGCATGCCCCAGTTAATTGCCCCATATGTATTTATCCCCTTGCTGCTCACCTCCCCATTTTCAGGTTCTCATGTCTTATTTTCCAACTGCAGCAGCCTCCCCCAAGGTGGGTATCAGAGGAATGATGCCAACATCAGCAACAAAACCAGCACACCTACCCTCCACCCACCTACAGAGAAACCTCCTCTCCAGCGCCCAGTGTCCCCTCGAGCAGGACAGTGCCCGGTTCAGCCACCTGGGGCCAGCCGTGGCCCCACACCACCTGTGGCTCCCCGCAGAAAGTTGCTGATGCCCCCTGAGTTCCAAGACACAGCATCGGAAGAGTTTGATGAGAAACTGAAACGCTCAAAGTCATCCAGCTATTCTCAGGCAGGCACAGGAGAATCACGGCCCCAGACACCATTGAGTGAGGTCTCTAGCCGGGTGTCTGTCCTTCGCCCATCCCCCAAGCTGCCGCGGTCAGGTTCCAAGATATTTGACAAGCTGAAGTTCTTTGAGGAGCGGCGGAAAAGTCTGGAACAAAATGATAACCCTTTTGCTGGACACACATGGCTACCACTACGCAAAACACGCTCCTTTGATCAGCCAGGCTTGGATGAAGCAAGTCCCTTCCTGTCAGCTTGCTCTCATGAGGACCTACGAGAAGACACCCGTTCTGAACTGGGAGGTGTGGCCTGCCGGCGGCATGCCTTCCATCAGAAGGCAGCCTCCTTGGATGAGCGTGGCCGATTCTCCAGCCGAGTGCATGACCTTGAGCACAAATTCACTGAGGAACTGGGCCGCATCAAGCGTACTGTCTCTCAGCAGCAGTTGCGACGGTCACAAGAATTGTTCCGGTCACCATCTCCACGTATCCCCACTGAACCATCTATCTCCAGGGTTCCACCACCCCGGAAACTCAAGCCTCTCAAGGCTTTGCTGCCTACAGAGAACACACATGGTGTGCAGCAATTGGTATTGTCCAGTGTGGGTCTAGTGGGATCCAGAGAGGAGACCAAGGGAATACAAAAGCCTTTGTTGAGAAGCGGAGCCATAGCTGAGCAGACAGGAGAACAGAACAAAAGCCCAAAGGAAATTGAATTGAATGGACAAGACCTGCGACGAAAGGTGGAGCAGTGCCCACTGTCTTATGCTGCCCCATTGGGACGGAGAAACCTGTTGCAGACTGGGCCTCTTGAGGGTACCATTGGGAAGGGTGGAGGCTCTGCGAATGCAGTCAAAGGAAGCCATGAGCCTAAAGATTCAAGTGAGGCTTCACATGCCTGGAAACGAGAGTCTGGCCATGACGGAAATTCCCAGGCTTGGGCCAAGGCAGAATCAGGCACAGATAGAAGCAGGGCAGGAACCCATGGCACAAGCAGAGAGTCAGAGAGAAAGTCTGGGAAAGTGGCAGAAAAAAAGGACAATGCATTGCAGCCGCAGGAAGGAAAGAGTACAAGGAGCAAAGGCAAAGCCCGCCGGACCCGGCGAATGTCACCCGAACCAGGTATGGAACAAGGACGAGTGCATAGGGTACTACTGGGAAAGAATTGGGCAAGACTTGGCAAGAACTCATTGTTGTGTTTTGGAGGGGTGCAACTCAGGGCACAATTCTTATACAGTCACAGCTTTGTTTTAAGTTTTGCATTAATCCACAGCAGGTCAAGAGTTTTCATTTGTGCTCTGTGGACCAGCACAGGTTATTTGCCAGTTTACTTAGTATTTACATCATATGCATTTCTCAGGAATTCTGGACACAGCCTTGCAAGGTGAGTTGGTATTATTCTCCCTGTATTTTAGGCAGGGGTTGAGGCTGTGATATACAAGCCTGCAACGTATAGAACTGGCGTATACCTCTCCAGTGGTTGTTACATTAGGTTTCTGGATTACAAATGAAAAAAGTGACCCACTTCATTCCCAAACAGCCCAATGCTGCAATCCTAACCACACTTTCCTGGGAGTAAGTACTATTGAAGCAAATGCGACTTACTTCTGAGTAGACATGCTTAGGATTGCACTGCACGTCATAGTTCAGGTAGGTAAAGCTAGGTATCAACTTTGAATAATTATGTGGTGCTTTGGGAATTCCTTCCAAATCTTGTTCCCACCTTCAGCAAGAGAGGTAATTTCCAGAACTCCCATTATACAGCCCCCCCCCCAGCAGCAGTAAATTCTTACTCTCTCTGTCCAGAATCTTCAGATGATTCCTACATCTCGGCGGGTGAGGACCCCCTGGAGAAGCCCATCTTTGAGATCCCTATTCAGGATGTCACCGTCATATCTGGAACTGAGGTGCTGTTCAAATGTATCATCACCGGAAACCCACCACCAGAAGGCAAGTGCTTGGTGTAACAAATAGAGATGGTGATGGGATGGTATAGGGCAACCTATGTGACAGGTGGAGTCTATTTCTCAATTGCTGCTCTGTGATCATAGAGATTTCTCCAATCACACCAATCTAGGAAAGGCTCTTCCTTGTAATGGGGTTATAATTGTTCCAAAGACTGTTCTGTGCAACTAGGGCTGCAGTCCTAACCTTCAGTTCAGCAACATAAGCCTTGGCATAAGGTCTGTCTTGACCTGAGGGTGTCACAAAAGTGCCATTGGGAAATTTTGCCCCACTCCTGGTGGGGTTAGGCCAGTACACAAGCATACACCGACCTTCCCACACCACTATGGGAAGATATGCCAGGTGAGTTAGGCTGACATAAACTGATTAGAATTGCGCCCTCAGACATGAGTGAGATGGGGGTCAGGGTTGCCAAATGACTAGGAAAAAAATAATTACGTTTGGGTTGTTTTTTTTTTTTTGCTTTTGTTGCCATAAAAGTAATAGCCAATGGCTTTCCTCCCATCCTTGTTGAACTTTATTCCTTAGGAAATGGGTAATATTTGCACTGAGCTCTGCCCCACCGGTGCCAGAACCAGTGTAAGATTCTCTCCAGGCTTTGCCCTATACCATTAGTATTTGTTGTAATTCTGAATTTTAGCAGCCCTTACTGAGAAAGCATTTTCCAGGAGAAACTAGCTCTGCTCATTCCAGTTCTGTTATAGCACCACTGATGTGTGTAGACTCTGGTAGGACTGGGAAATCACACAAGGAAAGGTATATGTAGCCACAGGTATAACAGAAATGCACACGTTGCTCCATAAAGGGATTTGGGAAAATAATTTCTGTGATTTCAGCCACCTCTTTCTGGTGGAACAAATACTGCTGCCCAGTTACACAAGTCCAGCAGTCACAGGGCACAGTGCATGATGTTGTGCATTTACTTGTTCGGGGGTAGCGAGGTATTCTCACCTGTTCTGAATTCAGTCTGTTTGTCTTCCACCTCCACAGTGTCATGGCGAAAGGATGGCATCACGTTTCGCAGTAGCACCACTCGCCCTATCAAAGCGGAGGGAGAACGCCACACCCTGCTGGTCAGGAGTGCTCGTATGGTTGATGCCGGCCTCTACACAGTCTGTGCCACCAATGAGGTGGGCGAGGCCTGCTGTAGTGCCATCCTGAATGTGCGGCCAGGTAACTTATAAGTCTTATGAGGGGGAGGCCACCCAGAGTTGCCAGGCAGAGAGATCCTGCCTAGATCAGGCAGGGCTTTCATGGGTCCACACAAGTGCAGGAATGAGAGATTAGTCCCTCAGTCAGAGGATCCTGTGTGCATTGGGAGGCCTTTGCCAGCCTTTTTCCTTATGATGAAAGAGATGTGAAGCTGCCTTTACCTTACAAGGCTTGGTTTAGGTCAGCCTGCCTGACAAACAGCCAGCACTCTGGAGTGAGTGGAAGAAGGGGGAGAGGGTTTGGACTGCCAGGCTGCCAGCATCAACCACTATTGCTTGGGGGACGGGACAAGAAAGTTGGCTATAAAGTGACTTCTTTGCCAATGTACACCCTCTTTTGTCCCCTACGGTGAGACCTGTGTCACTGGATGCACTCCTGAAGAGGATCTGGACACATGCAAATGAATGATCTGAATGATGCAAATGAGATCACTCATGGGTTTATCTGAAATGTGATCCTTGGAGAGGCTGGGCTAGTCTTGGGGCCTGGAGTGTGGACGCCTCCCTTGGCTGTGACTCAAAGGGGAAGGGGGTTTCGGACATGCTGCTGGCTTCATCAGCTGGTTTCTGGCGTCTCCTTTCTTTCTGGTTAGCAAGATGTGCTTTCCCGTTGCATCGGACACCGCTTCAGAAGAAAATCTGGTACTTTGCTTGAAGTGGGCAGATAGAATAGCAGAATTCTTAAGAGACAGAGAGAACCCATACTTGGGGTTATAGATCCAGGGATAGAGATCAGGGAGATCTGATTTATTATCTGTTTCCTCGGAGGGTGGCTCCAAAAGGGGTGCATTAGCAATACCTCTATGCTGCGTTGAGTATAGCCTTGTCAAGCAATGCTTTGTGTGCATGTGTACCATTTTTTCCATTAACCTGTTGAATATTTATCTGGATGAAGAATCCAAGGACACATACAGGCCCTCTTTTTAGATTTCCTGCCCTCATAGTTAGAAATGATGCACTTCAGCGTTTGGATGCTTGATTTTTAAACTCCCAAAGCATTTGCCTCTAAGAGGCAGCCAATAACGCTCCCTGTGTCTCTTTGATTGATAGACATTCAAGTGAGAGAGACTTGTTACTTGATTTCTAAACAAAGATTCACTTTGATTGTAAGGGGAAAGCAGGGATTGATAGACCTCTAACATTTCTCCTTCAATCCACAAAGGATCATTTTGACCAGTCAAATGATAAATTTGACTGGTTTGTGGGCCTTGCAATACAAATCACTTTTCCTGAGATGTACAGTTGTGTGTCACACACCTGTAGTTCCTGGGTTAGGTCAATGCAAGAGACTAACAGTGCAATCCTAAGCATGTCCACTCAGAATTAAGTCCCATTATGTTCAATGTTACTTACTCCCAGGAAAGTATGGTTAGGATTGCAGCCTAAGAAAACTTCTTATTATGCTTGGTGCCTGGAATAGAATCAAGGGGTCTCCTTATATTTGTAAAAACAATTTGTTGTAAATATCTCCCACTCCCTTCCATCCATCTTGAAGAGTATCATTGGGCATCACTGCTATGAAAATACAGTAGTTACATTTAAGCAAGCTGCTCACCTTGTTCCACTCTTATGGCAAGCACAGGCTGTATCCACCAGCCCTGGCCCCACAGCCGAGGACTGGATCTTTTCCAGGCTTTCCCCATCATGCATACTCGGCAAGTTGAGATTGTCTCAGCCACTAATGTCACCTTGGTCCCTCTCCGAGAGAGCAAGCCAGGAATGCGGTTGACAATATGAAAAGATAGTTGTAGCATCCAGGACTGGAACTGCTCAATTCTTGGCTAATCACTTATTCCTTGCAAATATCTCTATTCCAATCAAGTCACTTGTAGGTACCGTAACACTCACTGCTCATGGAATTTGCCAGGGTCAGAGACAGCATTTGTGTATGTTTCTAAAGCAGCAATGTGGGGGTTGGGGTTGGGATGGGGGGGAGAAGGTTGTTCCTGTTGTTTCTCCACATTGCATCTTGTTTGGTATACTTGGTAAAGCAATTTTGCATGCACACAAATTCACAGTGAGCTTTAACTAATTGCGTGTTAATTATACACAGATGATCAAATTATTCCCATTTGCACTACATGCAATATTGTGATTCCATTTGATCAAACTAATCAATCATTGTCTTTATTTGAGGTATGTATCTGAAGTTGTAATATTCTGACATGATGAGTGTTCGTTGTGGAGCAGTTTGTCTGAAATCATTCTATTACCAACGCTAATGGAAATAGACATAATTATTATTATATTTTTATCCTTGCCCTTCCACCAGTGAAATCTGGTGCATATACAGTGTGTCTTTGTCCCCTCTTGCAACAATCCTGTTCTCTTGCAACAAACCTGTACTCTTGCAACAGTCCTGTAAGATAAACCGGGCTGAAAGTGTTAATTGACTCAAAGTGACTTGAGAAAGGTTTGAAACCGAAGTGAACTGAGAAAGGTTGTCATTCTCTAATCTGATACTATTAACAAATGTCACATGGAGTAGCTTCAGATGCCTGAAAAAACTGATTTGGCCCCACATATATATGCCACCAAGCATGAGATGTCATCTGAGAGGACTGTTCCATTTCAGAGTTCACAGATGGAACACACCATGCTCAACTGCTCTGTCATGTTAAAAAAAATTGTGACAAATTAGCCAAGGTGAAGTGCTCTTATTTAACATCTTTCTGATGTACTAGTTTTCTACATGCAGGGAGTTTGTGGGATAGTATTCAAACAAGGGATCATCTCACATAGTTATGAAACAGTCAGTCTGGGTAGTGGTTGTAACCCATATGAAATTTCTGATTATGTAGTTCTGCCCCGGATAAGTCCCCAGGCCCTATTCAGCAGAAGGAGCAATTTGAGACAATGCTGTACATGCTACATTAAGTACAATGTCCTAATTGCAAAATAGGGCATAGTGAAAGTCAAAAGGAGAAGGATAGGACTGATGGTTGGTTAGTCGATTTAGCTAATGGTAGGCAGTTCATAGGAAGGATTGACTGCTCTAACTACACATATTTATGTTTAAAGGGCCAATGTTATGTGACATTTCAAATTTAATTTAATTTATCTAACTTGAGTGAGTTTGTATCTAACTTGTAGCTCACCTTCCTGCCTCCTAAGAGGCCCACAAAGCAGCTTCCAGATGAACCTCTCCATCCAGAACATTTTGTTCCAGGAACCTCTTTGGTTACCATTTTCATATTATACCAAAGCAATTGTTTACCATAGTAATGAGGCAGGTAATGAATCAGTATGAATCAATTTTCCTTTCAAGTGACTTGAAACAGTTTAGTTTCAGCTCAGAGGCAAAAGCTTCCCCTTACAAAGCAATTCAGAAGTGATTATAACTTTGTCTTCATGTGATAATCATATGGAGGAAGGAAGGGATATGTCTCCCAGCCGAAACCTGAAACCAAAGCTGAACCCTTTCTGAACCTTTCTAAGACAAGCTGAATTGCCTGCCACATTGCCATAGTAAGTAGGCTGCTTTTAAGTCATTAACTGCTACTTAAGTGCTGTTATCTTTAAATTTAAAAAGCCAACCTCATTCGTGATGAGACAAAATAAATAAAAAGCTGATACACATGTACATTAATACAATTAAGGGGGAAAACCAGGCATATTTTCAAATAAATGCATCAATTAATCAATGAAAGGTTTATTTATATGAATAAAAATGAATATTTATTTATATGAATAAATAAATTTATATGAAAGGTTTATATTTATATGAATAATATAAAATAATATTAACCTTAGAAACATGAATTGAACTGGGAGATTATTATAAATTAGAAGAATATAAAAAACCATAATGCACAGAATGGTACAAATTAAGCAAATATCCATTCAATTAAAATATTTTTAACCAGCTAAGGGCAGTGACCAGAAAAGTCCTATCAATGTCAGGGTGACCATATAGAATGGAGGACAGAGTGCCTCTACTTTTAAGCATTGCATAAAAGAGGGAATTTAGGCAGGTGCTGCTTCTTCAACTCTTCTATGTTGAGTTACACCTGCCTAAATTCCCTCTTCTATGCAATGCTTAAAGGTAAAGGCTCTGTGCCCTCCATTCTATATGGTCACCCTGATCAATGTACCCTTATGGAGCCAAACAGACACAGGGGAACATATAGCCAGACTCAAGATATTGAGGGAAGCGATAGATAGACTCATGTGGGATGAGATGGATCAGCTTAGCCCTAGCTGTGGTTCCAGAACAATGTTTCCTGCTTCTTGGTGGTTCCATTTCATGCTGCTCGGATAACATTTGATGGTACAAAACAAGATCTATTTAGGGCAGGATTGTGAATGTTATTAAAAATCTCATATCAGCAATGTGAAACAGAGTACTGAAGGAGTGGCATTTATAATGTACCTGTAATAATGTAAGAAAAAAAACATGGCTGTTTTTTCCTAAATGTCTTAGTACAGAAGTTGCTGTCACCTAACTCATCTGAAAAAAGGATTCATTCAAACTTGCCAATTTTTAGGTGGGTTCTGTTCTAGAGCCAGACACCTTTGGCTCTCTGCTGGGCTGTGTTTGATACTTTCCTATCAATGTATTTTTCCCCTGCTTAGCCCCTGCAGAGAGCCACAGCAGATTGGCACCCCGCCATGAGCTCAGCAGCCCCGTCACTTCAGATGAAGAGTACTTGAGCCCACTAGAGGAATTCCCTGAGTCTGGCACCCCACAGCACCACCCCGTCATGAAAGTGCAGCCCCGGTCTGAGATTGGCCAACCCCCTGCACACTCAACCATCAACTTCAAGGCTGCACCATCCTTTGAGGTGAGGAGGCAGTTCAGCTAGCCTCAAGGATTTTACGGGGATCGGAAGTAGTAAATTTTGATGTAGTTTAATATGCAGGTGCTCCTTGATTGAGGTTAAAGCCCTGGGATTTTTGCAGTGACTGGCACATTCTCTCTGCCCATTTGTTTGCGTACAGCATGCAAAAAGCAAATTCCAGGTCTTGCTTTAGATAAAGTACTGCATTTAGCATCCCTATGGTTGCCCTGGCTGAGGGTGGCGCAAGAGGTTAAGACGCTGTGCCTGTTAACCAGCAGGCCAGGGTTCAAGACCCATGTCGCCCCCACAAGAGAGGGTGAGCTCCTCTCCTTAGCCCATCTCTGCGACGCCAGCTGGATCCAATCGTATTGGCTCTGCTTTTCCATTGGACTAATTCAGTGGCATGGAGAGAGGGGGATTTGCTGCTTGGGTAACAGCCTATCCTCCATAACAATCCAACCCAGGCTTTCATGCTTCGCATGCAGCGTATGCAGCGCCAAGCACGATACCATAGTCTTCCAAGACTGACGGAGGCCTGCTTTGCCCTGGCATAGCTTTCCTCACTTTGTCCTTTCCTATCCTAATAAAAACCTTCTTCCTTGTTATCAGTTGGCATAATTCTGATATTCTCTCTTGCAGGTGGCACTGAGTGACCAGGCAGTCCTGGAGGGGCAGGATGTGGTCCTGCGCGTTCGGGTGCAGGGAGAGCCCAAACCCATTGTGCACTGGTGAGTGGATTACATGGAAACAATTCCACTTCAAAGAGTAATCATATTGTCCTGGCACCATGTTGCCAGGGGTGCAATGTGGAGGCTCTTCTCAGACTTTTAAATCACCCACAAGTGATCCAGAAGGCAAACTTTTTTTAAATGGAGAAGAGAATTGGTTCGTTTTTCCTTTCTTGCCTCCAGGATGCCACAATTAACTAATGACTGGGTAATATTTAGGTTAGCAGAATATTTAAAATGTTTGTGGATTTATCTGGAAGCCTAGGCTTCCACACGGCCTAGGTCCAACCTGGGAAGCATAGTTTGTATGTAGCCCTACAATCCAGAGTAACTACAGAGTAAGAGGCACTTACTCTGGATTGCTCTATGCATTTCCCATAGGTTTCCCATAGGTGGCACTGTAACTATGTCGGTGTAAAAGCTCCCGTAGTTACTCTGGATTGTAGCCAAAGTGTTGGTAAAGGTGTCCCCTGTAGGATTCCCTTCTAGTTGTGACCGATGCTAGGGAGTGTTGCTCAGCTCTGTTTTTAGTGCTATAGAGCCAACATAGTCCGAAGATGCCTCTGTGAACATGTGGCTCACATGCACGCAGAACGCTGTTACCTTCCCACCAAGGTGGTGGGAATCTGCTTGCGTTTGCATGCTTTCAAACTGCTTGGTTGGCAGGAGTTGGGCTAAGGACTGGAGCTCACTCAATCTCACAGTACTTGGGTCTTAAACCTCTGACCTGCCAGTTTTCAGATTGACAGGCATAGTACCTTTAACCACTAAGCCACTGCAGACCCACTTGGTAGTGCGGAAAAAGAGAACACAAGTCTGGGCATTTAGCATCAGAAAGGACTGTAGCTTCCAAGTCGTGAGAAGTTCTAGTTCCTCTTTATTCAGCATTGGTCAGACCTCACCTTGAGTACTGTGTTCAGTTCTGGGCACCTCACTTTAAGAAAGATGCAGCCAAGCTGGAGCAAGTCCAGAGGAGAGCGACAAGAATGATCACTGGGATGGAAGGGAAGCCCTACGAGGAAAGGTTGGGGGAACTTGGGATGTTCAGCCTGGAGAAGAGGAGGCTGAGGGGAGACGTGATTGCCCTCTTCAGATACCTGAAGGGCTGTCATAGGGAGGAAGGGGCCAATTTGTTCATAGCTGCTTCTGAAAGCAGAACTAGAACCAATGGGTACAAACTGCAAGAAAGGAGATTCCGGTTGGATATCCGGAAAAAATTCCTGACAGTGAGGGCGGTTTGGCAGTTGAACAGATTGCGAAGGGAGGTGGTGGACTCTCCCTCACTGGGGATCTTCAAGCAGAGGCTCGATGAGCACCTGTCGGGGTTGCTCTAGGAGGATTTCCTGCTGCAGGCAGGGGGTTGGACTAGATGATGTACTAGGTCCCTTCCAACTCTATGATTCTATGATTCTAGGTACTTGGAGTCTGATCTGAGATTAGAAGGCCTGGGTGAATGTGAGAGGGATTTAAAATGAGAGGGGAAAGGACTTTCTTCACTGTATTGTACAGAAAAAAGAGTGTTTACACAACAGGTCCTGGGCTGGCCACAGGCAGGACTAGTTATGCAGATGGACTACATACAGTAATCTTTTCCAGAGCCTAAGTGGGGTGGGCAGCAGAGACAAGTGCCTGCAGAAGGCAAAAGAAGTTTTGGGTGAAGCTGATTGGGGGACTGCAAGCATGACAGTCTCTCGAGCTTCTCTTCTGTTCCTTAGGTTGAAGAACCGGCATCCAGTAAAATATGGACGGCGTATTTCTGCAGCTGAGGAAGATGGTGGATATTTTTGCCTACGAATTCACATGGTGGAGTGCACTGATGCGGGCTATTATGCCTGCAAGGCCATCAATGAGTATGGCACCAAACAGTGTGAGGCCAAGCTTGATGTGCAAGGTACCTTGAGGAGCCACAAAGCATGGGGGTTTGTGCTTGCCTATTGTGGGATGACCTTAGAAGACCCTTCCTGCTTGCCTGCTTCTTCCCTTCACTCATCCTTCCTGCTGCTCCATCATGTGAACATGCTTCCTACTTGCCCTCACTTCTACCATTCTCCATGCTAACATACCTCTCTACCCAGTAGTAGTCTGTGGCTCTATGGCTGGTTCTCCCAAAGTGTATTGTAACTGGGGCAGTTTAGCCTTTCCTCTTTATAGGAAGGACCCAATTCATGCAACCAGTCTGAAAACATTTCCTGAGGGGCTCAAAAAATGGGTCTTGAATAGGCACTTCAGCTAAGGACCTTGTAAAGGGCAGATAGTAAGGGCATGTGAGAAACAGATGGAAGGCAAGAGGAGGTTATACATGCCCAAATATACAAATACCTATCATTTCTATTGTACACATTCTGTACATTCAAAGCACTTTATAGCCATTATCTCAGTAATCCTTACATCAACACTGTAAGATAGTATTGCCCTCCAGTGTGCAGTTAAGGGTATCAGAGGTCTCTTTAAAAAATTGTGGCAGAAGATCTGACTAAGGAACTTCTTTCTGAATTGCTTATCCCTTTATATTGGTTGTGGGCTGTGGGTGGTGCAAGTGGCTAAGATGCTGTGCCTGTTAACCTGCAGGCCAGGGTTCGAGACCCGGGTCAGCCCCAAAAGACAGGGTGAGCTCCTGTTCTTAGCCCAGCTCTGCGATCCAATTGTATTGGCTCTGCCTTTCCATTGGACTAATTCAGTGGCGTGGAGAGGGGGGATTTGCTGCTTGGGTAATAGCCTATCCTCCATAACGATCCAACCCAGGCTTTCGTGCTTCGCATGCAGCGTATGCAGCGCCGAGCACGATACCATAGTCTTTCAAGACTGACGGAGGCCTGCTTTTTTTATATTGGTTGTATAGTTTTTTAAATGCCAGGGCTGGCTCTAGCTATTTAAGCAAAGTATGGTTGTCCACTCAGAAGACAAATTGGAAGTACCTTAAAACAACATACTGTATTTATTTGAGCTGTCTTGAGTGCCCTTGAGTTCAGGAGGAAGGAGGAGTATAAAATGAATGAATGAATGAATGAATGAATGAATGAATTGGAGTCCAATACTATGTAAGTCTACTGAGAAGTAAACTCTTTATAGTTAAAGGGCTTATTCCCAGGTAAGGGAGAATAGGATTACAGCATGAATGAATGAAATTTTTGCCACAGTGGTGTTTGTTGGGGCAGTTTCTGTTTGGATTTTCTGCCTCAAGCACTAAAATGTCTCTGGTTGGGGCATTTTCCAAAGAATCTTGGGAATTATATTTAGGTGAGATGCTGAGGCATCTCTGTAGTGATGCCTACCCACCCTCTCAGAATTTGCATTCCCCAGCCAGAGGGAATGTGGGCCAAACTACCCAAAGCACAAAGTTGTAAGTTTCCTTTCCTCCGTATGTTCAAAATGAAAACCAGCCTTGGAGTTGTGATCCAGAACCTCAGAAAAGGGGATGTTCCACCCTTTCCCCTTCAATGGTTTATCTGTCCAACACATAATGAGGCTGTGTTTGCATCTGCAGAAATATCTTTTTTTTTCCTTCTCAGAGGAAGAGAAAGAGAGAGGCTTGAGGGAACATTTTAAGTAACTGGAAAGTCTAAGCACATGTTAGCACACACCTCTCTATTCCCACCAGTCCCAATGCAGCTTTCAAGGCTGCTATCCATTTAAACAAAGCTTGACATAGGGCAGGAAAAGAACCATACTAATCTATGCAGAAATGAGGGATGAAGATAACCATGTATCCAGAAGCAGTCCATAACTGCATACCTATTGTCAGCTTAGATATAGGGGTTTCTCCCACATGTCATGTTAAGGGGAAAGCAGGGGGGAGCCAGTTGCAGCCATGTGAACCCATAGCCTCTAGTTTGTATCTGAGTGGGAGCTTTACAGAGAGTGAACATGCACAAGAACTATATATGTACTTAATCTGGTACTGATGATGGAGGGGTGGGTAGAGTACACTGAACCAGTTTGATTGCATCCTTGTTACTTTGCCCACATCCAGCTGGTTGCTGCCATTTGGAAGTGTGCCATTTCCAGCTTGAACACACCTGCTGAGCAGAAATTCTACTGATTGGTTAGTCACTCTACATATTGAGGAAGGAATGACAAGCAAAGCTGTTTTTGCAAGGGGCTGGATGGAAGATAAGAACATAAGAAGAGCCTCCGCTGGATCAGGCCAAAGCCTATCTAGTCCAGCTTCCTGTATCTCAAAGCAGCCCACTAGGGAGCACATAAGATCACAGCATCCAGGTTCTTTCCCCTGCATCTAGCATTTTGAGGTTGCCCACATCTACATCTATCTATGCGCGCGCACACACACACACACACACACACACACAAACACACACACACCCGTCATGACACAAACCCCTGACACACCCAGATAAATGCGGGATCAGTTCCTGGGGCTACAAGATCTGCAAATTATTCCTAGGTGTCATGTTTACCTGAATAGGGAGCTATACCTGACACTTTCTGTGATGGTTTCTGCCTGGTTTTGGTATGGTGCTGATTGGCCTTGGAGCTAGTGGACACTATCATACTGTGTGTGCGTGTGTGTGTGTGTGTCTGTGTCTGTGTGTCTGTCTTTGTAAATGCGTTGTGTTGACCCTTTGCTTTGCTCAGCCATGACTTCATATATGTCTTTGCACGTCCTTTGCTTAGACCAGGCATGTCTGAATTTGTTTTGTGCTTTGCTTCTCTGTCCACCATGCTACACTAACCCTTTGCTTGCTGACTGTGTTTTTGTCTGTACAGGGAGAGTGAGCTAAGGTTCTGCAGGCCCCCGGGCCATTCTAGCCAGACACCTTGGGCAGTTGCTTCTGCTCCCAGCGCGACTGAACAAACCAGGCTGGCAAGGCTTGGCTCCTGCCCCTACTCATTGGATGGCCAGCACCAAGACTCACCTGGACCCACAGGGCCTGTTTGCAGTTGGGGAAGGGGTTGCTGCAGGCAAAAGAGTAGTTGTGGGCTCCCCTTAGCTGTGTGAGCCAAACCTATCTATGGAATCTCCTTAGAGCTTGGGCAGGCAGCTTGAATACAAATGGGTCTCCTTGGGGTCCATTGTAGGGCACATAATTGGAGTGCTGGACACCGTGCACTACACCTCCAGGTGTCTATGGTGTGTAATCCCTGTGCCAGGAACAATTGCTGTCTGGCCTGAACTGTGGCCAATGTGTGGTGCTCTCTGTTTCTTCCATGTGTCCATGTCTTATTGCCCCTGTTTGCAAACACCTGCTTTCAGGGGCCTTGGGAAGAGCAGTGTGTCTCTGGCTAGCCTTCTAGAGGCTTCTCCCCACCCTATTGGACCCACACCTTAAAAAGAGACTGATTTGAAAGATATGGGCCACGTCTGAGCCTTCTGCAAAGCCAGAAAAGTCTCTGTGGATAGAAGACCACAAATCACAGCATCCCAAAAGGCAGCCACCCCAACCCTCATGCAGTCTCTGGTCAGCACAAACTCACTGGGAAGGGACCCTTGTCCCAGAGTTGTGTGGGATGGAGGGTGGTTCAGGGAAAAAGTGGGAGCCCACTAGATTTGGGTCTGCTGGGTGTGGAGCATCTCCAGAGGAGGAGGGCAGGGATGCATTCTTTTACCACTATTGTGCCACCCTGGAAAGGTCCCACAGGGGCTGAATGACAGTGAATCCCTTTTTTGTAGATGAAATAAAGTCTGTTTGTTTGGTAAAAGTGCTGTGTGGTTTGTTCCTAGCACAGAGCCCGTCTCCCTCTTCCCTATATCCCCTTCTCACCCCCATATCCGGTTCTTGTGTTTTCCACACTCCATCATTCTTCCACTCAATTTTAATTTGCTTCTAAATATGGCTGCCTTCCTAGCCCCCTTCACTCATTTTCTGTTACAGTGGTTGCTGGGTTGCCAGCTTTCTGGGGAAAAGCTATTCTGTTTGTGGCACATTTCAAAACCTGCCCCTCTCTTTCTCTGTTGGGGTGGGGGGAAGGAGTACTCACTTTTAATATTTAGTGTGATAAAGTATACACTGAAGTATTTGCCCCAACCTGCTAGTTGGACTTGTCAGAGATTTCCTAGCTGGTTTCCTACTGAGTGAGTGGCATCACTGGGGTTCGCATCACCCGGTGAGGAGGAGCAGTGCATCATCCCTATGAT
Organism: Cryptoblepharus egeriae; assembly: GCA_030015325.1. Classification (NCBI taxonomy): domain Eukaryota; kingdom Metazoa; phylum Chordata; class Lepidosauria; order Squamata; family Scincidae; genus Cryptoblepharus; species Cryptoblepharus egeriae. The sequence goes on along the minus strand of JAREYC010000001.1, from coordinate 58,544,390 downwards.
GGACTTGCTCCCATGCAGTGGTTGGGCAGAGCTGTGGGTGGTGGTATGGTGATGTACCATCTTCCTGACCCCCTGCTGGTTTTTTGGCTATACATTTGATAGAATAGGGATATTTTTGTGCTGTTTGTTTCATTGCAGTCTGCATGAAATTATGCATCAAATGACAGGATGGTTTTATTTGAAAATTTTTGGCGAGTAATAATCCCCATCCCCATGCACATCACTCAGTGTGGCCCACACCCCGCAACCCCACTAGTGATGCCACTGTATTGGTTGCAGGAAATATATCCCTGAATTTAAAACAAAACCAACACTGAAGGTGAGGAAGACTTGAAGGGCGCAATCCTAACCAATTTAACCAATCTCAATTTCTGCGGTGGCATGGGGATACTGGCACACTTGCCTAACATAACCTGGAGTGGGGCAGAAGTGCCTTATGGCACTTTTGCAATATCTCCAGGCCAGCACAGGACTTATGCCAGCCTAATCAAGAATCGGATTGTGGTGTTAGTTTTTATGGTCTCATATCCTAGTTCAGTACTGTGTGAGAGTCATTAGATGAGATTTCTTCCATAATGCTGTTTACAATGGCTTTGGATGTCTGAGGTACTGGGAAACAGGAAGCATTAGTTACATGTGCATCCTATTCCACTGAATTTTGAGCATCTAAGGCCAGTTGATTATGAGATGAGTTTCCTCAGTGAATTACACAGTTCTTGCTGAAAGTTAAGTAGCTGCACTTCAGGAAAAATTATCCTGGGGAAATGCTGAGATCCTAGATTGGTGTTCTTAATACTGATTGCACTATAGGACCGACTTAGATCATAGTGAACATCTGGTATGTCAGGTACCTGTGGTAAAGAAAAGTGATTGTGGTGGAGTCTAAGAAAATTTACATAAGGCTTTTGAACACTGCACGTAGCAGGGAGGAATCCCACCTGTTACTCTGAGTGGCAACACTGGCAACACTACCCAACAAGATGCTTGCTAATTGGCAATCTTGCTTAGCCATATGCCCATTGCATGCTCCTCCGACCTCGTGCCCTGCATCCTTTCCTATTTTGGTTCCATTGCTCAGAGACGCATCTCTCTTTCTCTTTTTCCAATTTCCTCCCTGCCCTTCCTCTTCCCCAGTGCACCCTGAGACCCAGTCCCTCGCAGTACTGGCACCCCTGCAGGACGTGGTGGTGGGGGCTGGGGATGCCGCTATCTTCGAGTGTCTGGTATCTGGCCCATCAGATGTGGATGTGGACTGGCTGTGGCGGGGACGCCTGCTTCAGCCCGCCCTGCTCCAGTGCAAGATGCATTTCGACGGACGCAAGTGCAAACTGCTGCTTACCTCTGTGCATGAAGATGATAGTGGTATCTACACATGCAAGCTAAGTACAGCCAAAGGTAAGAAAGGAAGATAGAGATCACATTGCCAGAGGTCAAGATAGCCCAAGTGAAAGAGACTGCACTGAGGCAAGCCAGGGTATGTGTGCAACTGGGTCTGCCAACTTTTCAGTCAGCCACTGTAGTGGTGCTATTAATAGCCAAATAGCCATTATTGCAGATATTCATAAGTGGCAATGGAACGTATCACTTGCACATGTCTGCATATTAAGCGGTTGTTAAAGGCATAAGAACAGACCGGTCTGGTTTCATTCAAGTCACTTGGTAATAGGTGCTACGAGGTGTGTACATGAATGATGTGGACAAGGGTACTGTCCTCTAATATTTAACCAAAGAAAATAGACACCCTTCTGTTTCAAGTTGTTACATCTACAGTATCTGTATTATGGTACTGTTGAAATCAGGAAGCATGAATAATCTATTCCTGTGGGGTCTTGATCTAATAAGTATCAAGACGCAAACCCTACCTTAAAATTTGTATTTCCCTGACATCTAAGAAACATCCAGTCACACACTGCCTTTTTTTCTTTCGTATATGCTTGGACCTCTTGGTGAAATCCTGAAATTTAATTTACTAGGAAACAAGTCTTATTATGGTAAACTGGGTTTATTCCTGGTTGGAGTCTCAATATACAATCTAACTTTCCTTCCACGCTAAATATGCCCAAGAGCCCACACAAACATCTGCTCAGTTATTTTCCTCCTCCTCTCAAAACACACTGATTGTCATCCTATTAGCAACTTTATGGAGGAGGCAGAATGATGCTGGCAACCAGCAGCACAGCATAGCTGCCTCTGCTCTCAGATGAGCATAGATGCTCCTGCTGGCTCTCGGATGGTGCTATAAGCAGAACTAAGAGTAAGCAATCAAAATGCAAGCTTAGGCTGCAATCCTAAAGACACTTTCCTGGGAGTAAGACCCATTGAACACAATGGGGCTTACTTTTGAGTAGACATGGTTAGGATTGTGCTCTTAGTTTCCAGTAGACATTCTGACAGCAGCTTCCACCTCTCCCAGAAAAAGCACTGAGAAGGCATGTCAAAGGAACTTTTCATGTAGCAGGTAAGTGGTGGGCCCAGACTGCCAAAGTGTGGCCTTGAAGAAAGCTCTTATGCCCTTGCAACCACACAGGAGATGTGCAGTTTTCTTCCTTTGCTGTGGTTCTGTGATTGGGAAACTTCTGCATGATGGTTATTACTGGCACGAGAATTCTCTGGGTTAGTAAATTCTCTGGTTTACATGCAAGGAATAAAGGAGCACGTATGGGTCTGATCCATATTATGCAAAGTAGGTGCTGAATGTGTTAGTAACATTTCTTCAGTGTTGGTTCCTTAATATGGTGGGGTTTGCTAGTTTGGACCGCAGTCACCATTTCTGTTGCTCATGGTTATGGGCATGGTCTAGGTGTAGGTAGGTAGTTTTCACTACACAATCAGATTAAATAATGATTATGCACACGCCCCACTTCCTTGAGAAGTTCCAGGACAACACTTATCAGGTTCTTGGGCGTGAGACATCACTCGAGACTTATGGTGTGTTTATGGTATTTGGTTTATGAACAAACTGAGAAACTGGACGTGGAATGGAAGAAAGCAACATATATAGTCCAATGTGTCAGAAACAGGTAATATCAGTTCCCCAAGATACCTCCGCATCCTTATGGTCAGGTGCCTACCATTAGATTTCAGCTCTGTCTCATCTTCTAAATTTGGTTTCTCCCATCTCTCATAGAAATTGCTTCTTCTTATCAGTGCACATCAGTCCCTCTTATCAGCTAGAATCACAATTAGACAATTATAGTATCTGTCTATAAGGGCCTTTTCTTATCCAATTTTGTAGTGCTGCAGCTGTACCAATGAGGTGTGCACTGCATTCTTTGATGGAGAAGCAATCACTGAGTCTCTTGAAGGAAACATGTTGCCTTACATCAGGTCTGCATTGTGATGCAGGAAATTTGGATTGAATTGGGCCCTAAATCTCTCTAGCTTCCTATTATACCCTCAGCAAGGTCTCTAGAGAACTCTGTCATCAGTTCACATTAGAAGATAAAAACGGGTCTTCCTCAAGTGTCACTAAGGAATATTAGACCTTTGTCATTGCCTTTCAGCAAAGCCAGTGCAAGAGGCCACTCACAATAGCAAGAGCCCCTACGAGGAAAGGTTGGGGAAACTTGGTATGTTCAGCCTGGAGAAGAGAAGGCTGAGAGGAGACATGATTGCCCTCTTCAGATACCTGAAGGGCTGTCATATCGAGGAAGGGACCCATTTGTTCATAGCTGCTTCTGAAAGCAGAACTAGAACCAATGGGTACAAACTGCAAGAAAGGAGATTCTGGTTGGCTATCTGGAAAAAATTCCTGACAGTTCGGGCGGTTCGGCAGTGGAACAGATTGCCAAGGGAGGTGGTGGACTCTCCCTCACTGGGGATCTTCAAGCAGAGGCTTGACGAGCACCTGTCGGGGATGCTCTAGGGGGATTTCCTGCTGCAGGCAGGGGGTTGGACTAGATGACCTACTAGGTCCCTTCCAACTCTAGGATTCTATGATTCTGTGATTCTATGATTGTAATAATTGAACATAAATCTTATCACAATACAAAATTCAGAGCAATACTATTCAGTATTTAGATTTTAATCTTTGAATTCCCAAAAATCTAAAATTCCAAAAACTCTAAAATTCCAGAATAATTTGGGCATCTCATTGCATCAATTCACACAAAGGAATCAGCAACAAATATGAAAGGCCAAAAGAGGTCCCAGTAGTAAGTTTTTTTAATGGTAGGTCCTCTCCACTCGCCACTGATGTGATTACTTCTTTATGGCAATAGCTATTGGGAAATTATTGGTCCTGGTTTCTTTCTCATGACTGGTTGTGATCTGATCTGCACCAACTAACTTCCTCTCTTCTTCTGCCCAGGAAGGGGTCTTTCTGTTCTCAATAGATAAAAAATTAGAAAGCAGAACATAAACAGGTCTGGAGTCTCCAGGACTCACCATAGAAATCCTGGAAATTTTACCAAGATCACATCACATTGGGGAAAAATAGTTTCAGTCGGAGTGATCCCAGTTGTACACATGCATATGTGTGCAAGTGTGCACACATAAACCCTTATCATTTTTCTAGCACTGTCCATGTTCAACGTACTGATATAATTATCAGTAATCCTTTTTTCCACAGCCCTTTTTCAGGTCAGCCTCACCATGCACTTACTGCAGGGGTTTGCTAGGGATGGGGAGCAAGCGGAGAGAAATAGTGACTCATCTAAGATTTTTTATTGAGTTTGTGGCAGAAGTTTAATTGTCCTTCCTGATTTACAGCTCAGGCTTGAGACTGTCAGCTGCTTTCTAAAGATGGCTTGAAGCAATATGAGAAAGGCCCAGCTTCCCATATTGTAATGACATATCTTTTGAGCCTTTATTGCAGTGGTTCCCAAACTTGACAGTAAGGGTCTATGGGATTACCTGGGGGTGCTGAAAGGTTGGCAGGGGGAAGAAGGAGGTGGTCAAATTATGGCATCATTCTGGCAAATGACACTCCAAGTTTATGCCTATGCAGAGTACTGAATTATGGAGGAAAACCTCATAATTTTTTTTTTCAGTAAACAGGCCATCCCTCATCAGAAATGGGATACCTATACCAATTTTTTTATTATCTTCCTTTGTGGATCTGAACAATGTTATTCTGAACAATACTTTTTGTAGGACTGGGGGCACTGGAGATGAATTTATGGAACCCAGGAAATGGTGGCCCTAAAAATCTGGGAATCACCTATTTATTGCCTTTGGTTAAAAAAGAAATGTAGGCCTTTTGAATCAATACAAAAACCTGTCAAATGTGTTGCCAGAGATGAGCGTAGAGGTGAACAGTTCTCCTCTCAAAATATATTCGCTCTAGGAAAACACTATCATTTGTCCCTAGTCTTAGGCTGCGATCCTAATCTCGAGTTAGGCCAGCATAATTCCCAGCACAAGTCCTGTACTGGCCTGGGGATGTCACAAAAGTGCATAAGGTATTTTTGTGCCCCTCCTGGGGAGATTACGCCAGTGTACAGACATGCTCCAGGCTCTCCACATGTTTACAGAAAAGGGAATTGGGTGAGTTGTGCCACCCTATATGGGTTAGGATTGTTTAGTGCCAAAAGCTCTTACAACCAGTGAGGCTCACACTAACAGGGAAGACCTCAAGCAGACAAATGCCTTTTTCCTCTCTCACAGTCTCAAACATGTCCAAGTATTATATTCTGTTGATTGTTAGCCGCCTTGAGTGCGCTTCGGGGAGAAAGGCAGAATACAAATCTAATAAAAATAAAAAATAAGAAGAAAGTATTATAGCACATAAAAGAAAATAGTATTATATGGAGTTACAGAAGGCGACCCTAACACCCATATCCATACAACGGGACTCTTGGTGCTCTGACTGTAGACATTTTATCAGAGACTGGAGATTTCTCCAGGTAGGTTTGCCACTTCATTTTTCCTGGTTCTGCTCCTTTGCCTTTAAGAGCAGCCTGATATACAGAAATGAAGTAAGATGAATCGTTTCTAGGCATGGAGGTAAAACAAAGGAGGAAATCTTCATCTGTTTCATTTCATATGTCAGGCTACTGTAAAATTTACATAGATGGGGCAGGAAAAAAATCCTCCCCAGATAGCCATTAGTGCTATATTCATATCTTGCAAATAGAATTACAATGCAATCCTAAGCATGTCTACTCAAAAGTAAGTTCCATTCAGTGGTGGGCTACAGCAGGTTTGCACCTACTCTATAGAACCGGTTGTTAACAAGAGCTAGGACATATAAAGTTTAAAAATAGCCATTTAAAAGTGGCTGCCAGATGGGCAGAGAACCGGTTGTTAATTTCTTTGAATCCCATCACTGGTTCCATTGTGTTTGATAGTGCTTACTTCCAGGAAAGTGTGGTTAGGATTGCATCCTTTGAGGTGTTCAAACTGATTGTGGGGACAGGGTTGCCATATGTCCCCCGAAAAGGGACAATACCAATTTGGGGGGATGTGTTCAGATACTTGCAAATGGGGCAGAGGGTCCTGTCCCAATTTCATGTAAGAGAACTATGGCAATTTATTTATTTATTTATTTATTTATTTATTTATTTATTTTATTTTATTTTATTTTATTTTATTTATATCCCGCCTTTCCTCCCTTGCAAGGGGGAGCTCAAGGCGGCTGACATCAGGGAATAAAACATCTTTAAAATATATCATAAATAAAGATTAAAACACCATTAAAATATAATTAAAATACAATTAAATTGAATAAAAACATGCAGATTAAAAATATTTGTTAAAAACAGTAAAAACAATAAAAACAACTGTCCCCCCATCTCTGCCCCATTTAAAATGCTTTTTTAAAATAGAAGGCTTTAAGGCTCCACCTGAAGCTCTGTATTGAGGGAGCTTTTCTCAATTCAAAGGGGCAGGAGTTCCAAAGCCGAGGTGCCACCACCAAGAAGGCCCTATCTCTGGCCGCCACACCTCTCATATCTCTAAGTGGCGGCACAGTCAGTAGGGCCCCCTCAGATGACCTTAGGTGACGGGTCGGATTGTACAGAAGAAGGCGGTCCCTCAGATACCCTGGACCCGAGCCGTTTAGGGCTTTAAAGGTCAGGACCAGCACTTTGAATTCAGCCCGGAAATGAATGGGCAGCCAGTGTAGTCACTGAAGCAATGGCCCGACAGAGTCAAACCGACGAGCCCCAGCAACCACACGGGCCACCGCATTCTGGACTAATTGCAGCTTCCGGACTGTCTTCAGAGGCAGCCCCCCGTAGAGCACGTTACAATAATCTAGTCTCAATGTCACTAGGGCATGGGTCACCGTGGCCAGATCCGAGCGACTCAGGCAACCTATGTGGGGAGAACCTGATCCTATGCACCATGAATTCACACTGGCTGAAGTTGCAATTTAGCTTTTTCAATCCCTCTCCCTTTGTATATTGACGTGATTTCCAAAAAGCTATGTACATCTTTTGCCCCATGTTCACAGATCCTCACAAACATCTCACGTCCAGCAGTCCAAGCCAGTGGTCAGATCCCACAAGGTGCTAAGAGCCAATGCAGGTCACAAGCTGCAACTCTGTGTGGTCAGGCCCTGACGTCAAGGTCTTAGAGGGCAAGAAGATATTCTTAGTTGGGTTCTGTATTGATTGCTAATAATTCATTGTGCTTTACAGATGAGTTGACCTGCAGCGCCAAGCTGACGGTATTGCCATCCCGCCAGCCACTCTTCACCCGCAAACTGGAACCTGTGGCTGTGGTGGAGGGGCGAACAGCACGGTTTGACTGCAAGATCAGTGGGGAACCCCCACCAACCGTCTCCTGGACTCGCTTTGGTAATGGCTCCTGTCTCTTGATAACGGGACATGGAACTACAGGAGATTGGAGAAGGGAACTTCTACAGATTGTTATCTTGTCTCTGGTGGGAAGACAAAAAGGGTCTTTTGATGCAGGGAAATAGAGCTGGATCCTATTCATTTCTGGGATGTGGGGAGGGAGCAGAAAAATTATCTTCATGGTCAGTCACACCCTTCTGATGAACTCTGCCCACCCTCAAAATATACAGTATATATGTTTCATTCCCTAATTTTCAGTCCTTGTCTGGTAGGCTCTGAGTTAGGCTGAAGCCTATCTGTGTATCCACTTCCCTTCTGTGCCAGGCTCTTACTAGACATGTTTGATGCAGGCCAGCCTGTGCAAGAGGGGGAAACCGTGCGCTTACAGCAGGACGGAGGGCTGCACTCGTTGGTCATCCTGCATGTGAGCTCTGAGGACGAGGGTCAATACGGGGTGAGTGCCAACAACAAGCACGGCCACGCTGAGTGCACTGCAGAGCTGTACGTGGAGGAGCCGCGCCCAGCAGCGAGCTCTCAGATGTGAGTAGAAAGAAAGCAGGTCATTGCATGGCGAGACAAGGCCAGTGGTGTGCGCATGGTGTTTCCCCACAACCAATGCACTGCCAGGAGAGATGTCCTTGTACTGCTTTGGCTATGTGAGGGTGTCTGTGGACCCCTACTATAGTTATATCCATGCCTTGATGTGCTGTCTTCTCTGGGAAAGATTTAGGGCATGAGCCATTTGAAATCCGAGACCACAGGATCAGAATTGTTTATTTTCTCTGACTCATAGCCATCCAGATGCTTTTTTCCCCAGCCTAGGTCACGAAGAACTGAATTCTATTCTTATAATAATACTAACTCAGAAAAGCTTGAGTATATTGACATGTGTAAATGAGCAATTTGTTGCTCATGATTGCTTTACCCCCTGCCCTGGGAGCAAGCAAGCGATGCTATTTGGGGACACGACCTCCCAAATCTGAGAGCCATTCAGTATTGTATGAGAACCAAGCCCAGCTGCGGTTCTCACTGACCCAGGCACATTCACTGCTCCCTGGAATGCAAGCTCCAGCACCGCCTGGCTGCTGCTTGGAGTCTATGCAAGGGCAGCCTAAGGGCCATGAGCTCTCACTCTCAAGCTTTTTCAAGGTACTCCACTGAGTTATGCAGTTTCTGATTTTATAAATGTATGCAGACTACAGCGCACAAATTCCGTAATGATGCCTCAACAACCATAATTAGCATTCTTATAATAAGGCAACATTAACAAGACAAAATAGAGACATTTTATGTTAAGATCAATTGGATTGATTACATATTTAAAAAATCCCAAGACTAGAAGAGTCAAATTTAACAGATACCCCAGTCATACAATCCAGCTGATTTCAGGCCAACAGAAACTATTAGCCAAATCCCCAAGATATGAGTTTGACTGATAATACCTCTCAGCCTTCATTAGATTGTTTTAATTCTTCATAAGGATGAACAAAATCAGTAGTGGACTCCAGCAGGTTCGCTTCTACTCTATAGAACCGGTTGTTAACAAGAGATAGGACATATAAAGTTTAAAAATAGCCATTTAAAAGCGGCTGCCAGATGGACATAGAACCAGTTGTTAATTTCTTTGAATCCCATCACTGGACAAAATCCCGAAGGATTGCACTGGTTTGAATTTTGAGCAGTTTTTAAACAACCAGCTGGCAGCCTCGTGGCTATCGGAACCTCTTTCTCTAGCTACATAAGACTGCTCTGGGACAGGGTATAGACAGCATGACAACAGCTTCCAATTTGAAAAGCTCAGAGAAATGTATTCCCCACCTGGTTTATTTCTCTGTGCTTTATTGATATGCATCATTTATATCTCTTTCTTGCCCCTTCTCCTTGCAGCTCCAAGCTGGAGAAGATGCCATCTATCCCAGAGGAACCAGAGCAAGCAGAATGCGAAGTGGAACGCTTCACCATGCCGGACTTCTTGAGGCCCCTGCATGACTTGGATATAGTGGAGTCCAAGGAAGCTGTGCTCGAGTGTCAAGTGGCTGGGCTGCCCTACCCTTCCATCACCTGGTTCCACAATGGCCGGCGCATTGACAGCACCGATGATCGCCGGATGATGCAGTGTATGCTCCATACCTTGGGTTTCAACTCATCCACTTCTTATTTCCAGTACCACCAGCTTCTGTGGTTGTTTGTACTCCTCTTTGCTATTACTGCCTTCTTGCTTGCTAAAGGGCATCTGGGTGGGCAGTGATGGGCATAAAAGAAATTAAGAACCGGTTCTCTGTTCATCTGGCAGCCACTTTTAAATGGCTATTTTTAAACTTTATATGTACTATCTCTTGTTAACAACTGGTTCTATAGAGTAGGTGCGAACCTGCTGGAGCCCACCACTGTAGGTGGGTGAAAGTGAGCAAGTCATCATGGTAGCAAGTCATGCTTTTTTACCTCCTTTACTATCAATGGTATCTTGCTCACCTCTTTTGGGCCAGAAGACCAAAGTCGCCAGCAGATAGAAAAGAAAAGGCAAAAAAGGCAAATCTCTTGACAGTGAGCCCATTGCAGGGGGGTGGGTCTCAGCTTCCACCAATGCTGATGGGGATACAAATATCAGCTGGAGCAGAGGCACCCATCTCCTACAGCAGTGGTATGCAGTGGTATCAAATCTATTGCTTGAGAAGGTTGCTGAATCTTGAACCTTGGTAGAGCAGTCTCTGAAAGCAGGTAAGGTAGTGGTTGGCACTGTAGCTAACAATAGTTGTTGTTGTGTTACTCCTACTTCATCTGTGAGATAGCAAAGTTCACATCCAACAGCATCTGTAGGATTCTGCCACCCTATGAGGACCTTTCATTTTATTTCCCTAGCAGCGTTAACAGTGTTTATGCGTCTCTGCTCTGATGAGCTGTTCCCTTCTACAAAAGTTGTAATCCTATTCTATGTTCTCCATTCCTTTACTGCTTTCCCACCTTCCCCTGCCCTTTGCAGACAAGGATGTGCACCGCTTGGTCTTCATCTCTGTGAGTCATGCTCATGCTGGAGTCTATAAAAGTGTCATTGCCAACAAAATGGGCAAGGCCACCTGCTACGCACATCTCTATGTCACAGGTAAGGACTGGAAAGAGCTCCTGTGTAGTATCAGCACCCCAACATATCTCTCTAAGGACACAATCCAGAGCAAATTCAGCCTGCTCTGACCTAACTGCACTCTCCTAACTATTCTGTATCCAGAGCAGAAAGTTATGCTGAATCCAGAGCGTCAGGAAGCCTGGGCTGCCCTAACTGCTCCAGAGCATGCTAAGTAATTGACACAAGGGAAAGACTTGCTCCTGAGGAGACACCCCTCAGATCACACTGAACAAGGAACAGCTGTGGTGCCTACAGTGGTGACATGACTCTGCACATCACCTGGTGCGGAAGTCTGTGCGTCATCCCTGGGATGCGCGCCCCCCCCCCCCCACCTGGACTGCGCAGTCACCAAAGTTGGCGCCTGTGCAGTTGTTTCTGAAGCCAACTGGCTTCAGAAAGAGTACTGCGCAGGCACCATCTCTGACACCTGCGCAGTACTTTTCTGAAGCCTTTTGGCTTCGGGGGAGACTGTGCAGGCGTCAGAGTTGGTGCCTGTGCAGTACTCTTTCTGAAGCCATTCGGATGCCGCTCCGCCTCCTGAGTGAGGCCGAATGGCTGTGCAGAGGTGTGGACTTTCTCTGCTCTAAGGAAGTCTCCTCTGAAGCTGTTCGGCATGCTCAGTGTGTTTCTGCGCAGTGCACCTCAGATGGCCGTTCAGGCCAGCTTCTCAGACAAGTGGCAGCTTCTGGCTGCTGCTCCGCCTTGGAGCAGGCCTGAATGGGGGTGCTGACGCCCGGGGCCTGCCAAAGGACAGTCAAACTCCTCCGGCACATCACCCCATACGGAGCGCATCACCCAATGCAGCCCACACCTGCCGCACCAGTCTGGTGACGCCACTGGGTGCCTGCCTTATAAGGAGTCCTTGATGAGATGCCAGTACATTCTACAGTGAATACAAGGGGCTTCTTGGAGTGGCCTGCTGTATCCTGAGGTTTGTGGGCAGCCGTAGTTTGTTCCATATCCTGAGGTTGAGAGGAAGGGGTTGCAGCTAGGCTGGCCAAGAACTCAGATTTTTGGTCAACACTGCCATTCTTACTTGGGCCTTATCATGGACCCCTATGGGTCTACTCATTACTATACCTGCTCCTGAGGTGGTATAACTCTGAGGGCTGGAAGAGGGCATTTCTGCCTTGGAAACAGGCTCTGGATTCAGAGTAACTGCTCTGCCCTAGGCAATGCTAAACATGCCCTCAACTTGCCTCTCCTGAGCTGCTTAGGCTGCCCCAGTTAGGGCAGAGCAGGTCCACCTCTCTTAGGGCACCCTATCTTGCCTTGCTCTGCCCTAAGCCTCTTCCAGAGTAACTGGGCTGGAGCATCTTGCAGTTGCTCCAACCTAGTGTTAGATAGGGCAACCTAAGGGCTCTTATGTGGACAGATTAGTTGCTCTGGATTGTGCTGTAAGAGTTCATCTTCTCAGCTGTTGAGATTACTCCCTTAAGCATTTAAGATGTGCCAGTTAAAGTGGCAGAGGTGTACCTAGGCGCCCATACCAAGGACAGAAATTTTGCCCCTATCAAAACATCTTTTAGTTAATGTTACAAGCTAATGTCAAATTGGGCATATGCACCCATGGCACGAGACTCCTCATGCCATATACACTGTATGCCTCTGTAAAGTGGTCACAAAATTTTGGTCAAAGAAAGAATTTATAGGTGAGTGGAGGACCTATAGCCGTGATTACAGAATTGAGGAACATTGGACCCAGTTGAAGATTACAGTTTCTCAATTGAGGCAGTAGAGCTGCTATCTAGAAGTCTCAAGAGATCCTCAGACAGGTGTGACCACTGATTTTCAGGGTCATTTTACACATTACATGGCAGCAAATAAATTTATTACATTTACATTTATTACATTACAGTGATCTGTGGCCAATCTCGCCAATGAAGAGCTCTATATGGAGCAAAATGTTTCCAAACATCTGTATGTGCTACTTGCATGCTATTTTGTTAGGTGAACATGTGTGTACACACTAAATATGAAACATGTGAGGGAGACAAGTCCTGAGAAACCTGTTCCTTATTAAATTGGTTCATTTTGCTGGCTTCATGTGAAGCAGGAAAATCAGCTCTGGGATGAAGTTTATAGCCTACTATTTTTCAAAGCCCAATTAATGGGAGATCATACAAGGCCATCAGTGTCTGAATTCACCAAGCAGAGTATCTTAAGTATCCACAAATGGGGAAAATACTCAGCGTGGCAGAGGGAGGCAATGGCAATTCTGAACAAGAAAGAATCTAATTTTTTATTTTATTTTCTTTTGCTCTGCTTCCATGTGGCTCTTTTCCAGATGTGGTGCCCACACCCCCTGATGGACCTCCCACTATAGCTGCTGTCACTGGCAGAGCTGTCACACTGAAATGGAACAAGCCCAAGTGGCTGGACTCAGCTATAGGTAAGCAAAAACCCCACCATTGTAAGGGGGAGAACTTTCATGTGGTGGTCAAACACAAGATAATCAATTGTACCACTTCAGATTGCCAGCATTATTAAATATATTTAAAACAAGGATTCTTCCCCTATAAGTTTCAAGCATCTATGGTATCTTGGGGAGAAAGGTTGTAGCCCACCTCATTCCCGACTTTGCTACTTTCTACTTATAGGAAGTTTTGTTTTTTTAACATGAGGAGCAGTCAAAAATGTGATCCCTCCCTTGATCCAAGATAGTACAAGCTCATTTCAGCCTTTATCAATATATTCTGCTACAGTCTCTTGAAAGGAAGTGTTAATTGTGGAGTTGGGGGAAAGGGCAGGAGAGGGATGTGGAATGAGTAAGGTCCAAAGTCTAAACTTTAAGCATGTTGTCCAGATTTTCACTGGTTTGTTTCTGGAACCACTTCTTCTCCCATATAGAACCTGCCTCTGTGACCTATACTCTCCAGCAGCAGATTGCGGGCAGCAGCCACTGGACTGTTTTTGCCACAGGTGTGCGTGACACTAGCTATACCGTCATGGCTCTGACAAAGGGCATCTGGTACATCTTCCGTGTCCTCACAGCTACTGCTAAGGCCAATAGCAAGCCTTCACCCCCCAGTGATCCTGTGCAGCTCTTGGACCGTGGTAAGGAAGTGGAGGAAGACCAGAGATAGATGTAACTGGGAGGATGGAGCTGGGGAAGCAGTCAGTCTATCCTGACCTTCAAATTTTGAATTTGAGAGCAAAGAAGGCCCTGGCAATAACTGGTGACCCTGGTACGTGGGAGAAAAAGTAGTGAATTCCAAGTCTAGTTTTTGTGCTGCATAATCTGGTCTTGCTGGTCTTATCTGAGAATGTCTGTAGGAAATACTAAAGCATAGATTCATTCATTCATTTCCCATGCTAACAACAGATGGGAGTGAGGAATGGATAAAGCATGTACAAGTCCACCCTTTTTATATACTGTTCTTTTATCTACGGATTAGACTCAAGCCACTGCAGATATGAAGGATCCTGCTGATCTGTGGAGAAGGGGAAAAAAACGTCACCCAAAACCTGCTTTTCTAGGGAATCAGTCAGGGAGTCAGTCTATTAGAACTGCTATGTTCAACTCACTCCAAGAAAAACAACCCCTTCACCCCAATCCACCAAAGAATGGAATGTGGAAGTTATTAATCATTTTCACATTGCCTCTCCAGAAAGTCAAAGCCAGGGTTGGGGCTGCCCCTGTGGGAGTGAGCCGAAAACAGCAGATCCAGTTGACTGCCTTACTGATTCATTTTCACTTTGGTATCTGCAGGGAGTCCCAAAACCAAACCCTATGAATACACAATTGTAATCCTATGAGTTGCTTGTATAACAACTTTAAAGATTTAGGCTACAATCCAGACTAACTACAGGAGCACGTAAGAGGCTTTACGTGCACCTGCAGTTACTGCACCACCTAGTGAAAACCTATGGGAAACTCATATTGCAATCCAGAGTAACTTGTTCTTACTCTGGAGCAAAGACTCCTCATAGTTACTCTGGATTGTGCTCTTAATCTCTCCAGCAAACCAGATATTGCATTACTAACCTTGCTGGACTGGTATTATCGACTGTTAGATTCACTCAATTTCTCCAGAATCTATAGAAAGACATAGGAGTGCCTTTTTATTTGGAGGAACTGCTCACACCTGTTCTCAAGCTGCTTCTGTCTTCACAGTTCCTCTGATTCCCCTTATGCCCTGGGAACAACCCTCCCCTTTTATATCAGTAATTATTAGTAACCACAAGCTCTAAGTTGTAATCACTATTGCAAAAGCAGTTTGTTTTTAGCTAGTCTCAGTGTTCTCAGATGAACATGGGAAATTTTCTCTACCAACCAGGGAGGCAGAAGCGATTTGATTCCATAATTTGATTCCATCAAAGCCTAATGGAACTTGTTCCTAATGAATGTTCAGGATTAAGATTGCTGTCCTGTGGATCCTAAGGGAATATAGTCTGACTGCTTGAAAACTGGGGAATCGCTTATTTCACCAGTAAGTGATTTAGGATTTCTAAACTGTCTTTGATGCTGGTTGCAATTATGTCTGCATTTGTAGGTCCATATCTGGCAGAGGCCCCCACGATCCTTGACAAACCAGACACGGTGTATGCAGTGGAAGGGCAGCCTGCCTGCATCACTGTGACCCTCAACCATGTGGAAGTGGCTGTCACCTGGAGGAGGTAGGATAACTCACACCCTTATATTTCCAGTGATGTTGATGGATTTATAGAAGAATTGTAAAATTGAGCAGAACAGTTGTTATCTATTTATGAGAGAAGGCTAAGGAGAAACATGAAAAAAACAGACCCAGAGATATTCCCAGAGATATTATCCCAGAATAGCCTTTAGGAAAAACAACTGATGACTCCACTATTTTGTTTCTTTACATCCTGACCAATGGGGCTGGGTGCAACAATGATTTTGTTGGACGTTTTAGATTCGCCGTGTCCCTGAATGATTTATCATCTAAGAGCCTTTTCACATTCTTGAAACATCTTCAACTGAAAAAAATAATCTTAAAAATGTCTGAAGTGTCTCTGTCTGAATACATACTGTGAATATCTGAATTCATACAATGACTGAAGTTATGATTCCCCAGGAGGATATAGAATGATCCTCCTCATAATCACAATATTTTAATATATGGAACAAACAAACATTTCTGACTGATCTGTTATTTTATACTGTATAACTTGTGTGCCTAGTGTGTCTGCAAAGGCTTTCCTGCTGCTTATGTTGTGGTTTCCACGGATTTTTAAAGGCCAGTATTCATGAAATGTGTAATGCTTCTCAGCAGAAACAGTCTTCAGATTCTCAGCAGATGTCTGTTGAGTCCTTATTGCTAAGGCCTTGCTATGGAGCCATAGAGGTAAGTGACAAGGTTTCTCTTCTGCAGAGGTATTGAATCAGATGCACAAGCTATGAGACAGTTGGCAAAATAAAGTGATGGAGGACTGCTGGTGGAAGACGTTCCAGGGCAGGCTGTGTACTGGTATCTGCAGCTTCCAACCCATCATCTTCTTTTCTATCCCTCCCAGATCTGGTGTGGTGCTGAAGGATGGTGATCCCCGATGGGAGATGAGGATGCCTGATGATGACCAGCACTCATTGCAGTTCTTCCGGGTGTGCAGGGGGGATGTGGGGGACCTGACCTTTGAGGTGAGCAACCAACATGGATACGATCACTGCTCCATCAGCTTGGAATTGGCAGGTATGGATGCTCAGCTGAGCTTCACACACACATTGTCTTCTCCTCTTATCTGTGCTCTGCCCCAATGTTTCCCCTGAACAATATGCCCCATATCCATATGTGTAAGATTACAAACTCACTTAAAGGGAGAGGACTGGTCTTATAATCCAACGGTGCTTGTGTTTCTGTCCTCAGAGGCACCCCGCTTTGAATCGATCATGGAAGATATTGAAGTTGGGGTGGGTGAGACACCACAATTTGCAGTGGTAGTAGAGGGCAAACCCCTTCCAGATATCATGTGGTATAAGGTGAGTGTGGTAGTAGAGGGCAAACACTTTCCAGATGTCATGTGTTATAAGGCGAAAGATCTTCTCTTGCATCTTAATATCTGCTTTGTCTTAACAAAATGTCCCCATAGGATGAAGTGCTTTTGACAGAAAGCAACCATCTGAGTTTTGTATACGAGGAAAGTGAATGCTCGCTGGTTGTGCTGAACACCACAGAGCAGGACAGTGGGGTCTACACATGTATTGCTCGTAACTTGGCTGGAGAAGTGTCTTGCAAGGCAGAGCTTGTGGTTCGCAAAGGTAGGTGATCTCACACTCCCCATTATGAACTGACAGGCTTTAGCTTAACTGACTCATAGAAATTGCTGGATACCAGCACTACACAAACAGAAGACTGGTAGCTGATCGTCTAAGACTAGGTCCAAGGATGGCCATACAGGAATCCAAACCTGGAATTGTCCAACCCACAGTCCGTGAGGTCAAGAGTTGGAGGTTGGGAATTGCAGTGCAGTGACAGTCAGCAGAAGATACCACAAGGCAGGGAGGAATGGCCAGGCTCCTCTGGCTGCCCTGACCAAACTAGAGATTTCACATTCCCTGCCAGTGAGTGGCACAGAAGAGTACATGTTGTCCCAAGTAGATCCTAAGGTTGTGTTTCACTCTAAAACCCTGAGGTTCCTGGTTCAACATGCCCAAGAGTCCATGGATTTCCTATTGCAACCTGTTTAAGATACATCATACCAACCTGAGAGACAAGTTTATGATCTAAGGATACAGATATAATAATTAAATGAGTTTAGATATATATGAAGAATTTTTTATTATAATAGATTTAGAAAGGTGAGATTTTTATCTAATAAGATAGAAGATAGAATTAAGTAAGAGAGATTAAAACAATTAACCCAGGTTTTATTGAAGCAAGCTAATTGAAGATGGCACTGATAAGATTATTGAAGGTATATTTAGCTATTCTATTACAGAGATTAATGAAGTTTGAAGAAATTTTTGAATGTGTTAGGTATGAAATTAAAGAAATGTCAAGTATACAGTATAGATAATACAATTATAATAAGCTGATGGAAAGTTGACCTGTGAGAAGAAGTTCTGACTGAAGAGAAGATATATGTTGTACAACAGATGAACTATTGTGTATACCCATGTGTATCTTCTCCCTTTTTGTGTCCCTATTTTTCCTTTTACCTGTATCTGAAAATTAATAAAATCTTTATAAAAATGGAAAAAAAGATACATCATACCAACCTGAGGCAGGAAGGAGAAGGGGAATTGGATCAGTGTGAGACTGTGAAATGTTAGACAAAATACGGTTACTTGCATGTCAAAGGAGCAGAGTCAGTGTGAGAGTCATGGGTTTTAATTTAGAAAGTTAAGAACATAAGAACAGCCCCATTGGACTGGGCCAAAGGAGCATCTAGTCCAGCTTCTGTTCCCTCTCTACCCCTCCCCTTATCTATCATTCTTCCCTCTCCCCCTATTATTTTCTAGCTGTGCCAGATGCTGATGCTGCACGAGCAGAAGAAGAATCTCACTCAGCCCGCCGCCTAGCAGAATATTATGATGTACACGAGGAGATCAGCAGGTGAGGATAGAGAGGAGAACACTTCTGTGAGCAAAAAGGAGGAAAATGCTCAGCATGTATGGCTGTTTGCCTGGACGTTTTCTTGGGGGGCAGTATCTAGTTTCCTTCAATGAAAGGGCAGCATATTTTGGTTACAAGAAATAGGCTGGACTGAGGGTAAGAGTTATTTTTATATTTTTAAAATATGCATGTATTTTTTGAACAGTTTTCAAGCCTGAGCAGGTAGATCGACATGACTTACAAGATTGAGGCTGCAATCCTAATCCTAAATTAGGCTGGCCTAAATCCCAGCATAATCTTGTGCTGGCCTGGGGGTGTCACAAAAGTGCTGTAAGGCACTTCTGCCCCACTCCTGCGGGTTAGGCCACTGCACAGGCATATTCCAACCTCCTTGCACCAATTTGGGAAGTTATGCCAGGTGAGTTATGCTGGCCTAAATTAGTTAGGATTACACCTTAAAAACCCATAATATTCTTACGTGATCCAGTAGAAGAGCTGGCTTTTGCCATGCATGTGATTTTGTGATGGAATTTCTTCCAATTCATGGCTGGAGGATCCTCTTTTAATTCATGTTTAGAAAGCCCTTCTTCATGAGCATTAGACAGGATCAGAGCCAAGCCTGTTTTATAAAAACTGTCTTTCACATCCACTTCATACTTCTGCACAGGAAAATCCACTTTGTTCTCTTTCCACTTTGGCTTTCTGGGTGGGGATCAAAGCAAGACAAATTTCATTTTGTTAATGAAAGAGAGGCTCAAAGGCTGGGTGACTGCTCACTTGTTGACCTGCATTCTGTCCCAGGGGAGCCTTTTCATATGTGCGACGAGTGACCCAGAAGAGCTCTGGCTTGGCATTTGCTGCCAAGTTCATCCCATGCCGTGCCAAGGCCAAGAAATCTGCACGCCGTGAACTTGGCATCCTTGCTCAGCTGGACCATGAACACATTGTCTACTTCCATGATGCCTTTGAGAAACGAAATGCCATCATCATTGTCATGGAGCTGTATCCTCCATTTGTGAGATCTGGTTGGGCAAGTCACTCCCCTAGCTAGGCAGGAGGCAATCTTTTCTGTGGTTTAGATGGGGAACCTGTCATATTGTCCTTTCAAAAGTTGCCTCTGATATTTTGCATAATGTTTTCCCTTGACTTATTATGCAGTTGCACTGGAGAAGAACTGCTAGAACGTATAGCAAGGAAGCCCTCTGTGAGCGAATCTGAAGTAAGTAAAGCCTGGGGTATTCCGTACAGATTCTTTAGGACATTTTGGTTGGTTCATCATCCTGGAAAGGTTTTCCTGCTAGGATCCTTTATTTATTTAAATGATTCTATTCCCTCTGAATAACCACACTTTGGATGGGCCATGATTTGAGGCAGGCAATCATAGCAATAGGTTAAGAGCTCAATCTCCAGTCCTATCCTACCCCTAGAGTGCAGTAGATCTCTCTTTGATTATAATTTATTTATTATAATTCTGGATTACTCTCCTTGTAGATACGCTCCTACATGCGACAGGTGCTGGAGGGAATCAGCTATCTTCACCATCAAGGCATCTTGCATCTCGACATTAAGGTGAGTATAGCCCCACATGCTGTGTGGTTCACACCTGGATCTTCTGGATTCCATGGAATTTGGTTAAGCTAAGCTATAGAAATTATTGCTGTAATGTGTTGCCATCCATATTGTGGTGAAAGTTTGCAGTTGTTCTGCACATTTTACTGTTGTGAGTTACTTTAATTTACCTAGCAAGTCCTTACTGGGGCACACTCCTTACTGCTTTGCCATCCACTACTTCCCCACAGCCTGAAAATCTGCTGCTTGCTGAACTTGGCAGTGAACAAGTGAGGATCTGTGACTTTGGCAATGCACAGGAACTGACTCCAGATGAGCCACAGTACTGCAAATATGGCACCCCTGAATTTGTAGGCCCTGAGATCGTCAGTCAGAGTCCTGTCTCCAGTGTCACTGATGTTTGGTAAATAGAAGCAACTGCATTATATAGTACTGTATATATTTTGTGCATTCACTTTAGGCATCCCTGAAGATACAGTATAAGAGAGGGGAAACCTAAAGGGAAAGTATTGAGTTTACATCTTAGGTATATGTGACGATTCGGAGAGGATGCTCAGCCTGCATATAAGACATTTTTGTAGAGCTTAGAGAGTCTGGGGCATGAAAACATCTATGATGGAAAGGAAATATCATTCCTGGTTTGCACAGAGTAAAGACAAGGGTATTCCAAGACTGCACAAGCTGCTTTTCCTTTAATCTTCAGATCAGTACCTGACAATGACAATAAAGTATCTTTCTTAAGGGCAAAGCAAATCACATTTTTGTTACAATGGTATGTCATTGCCCTCCAGACTGTGGTTCAGTTGTGTGTGTGCGTGCGTACGTGCATGCACCTGTGTGTGTGTGTGTGTGTGTGTGTGAGAGAGAGAGAGAGAGAGAGAGAGAGAGAGAGAGAATTGTTTTCCAATACCCTAGAAGGTCTAGTGAAGGCACTAGAATGATCTCGCTTCCCAAAAGACAATGAGGTGATGTAATCTACAAACCAATGGAATCTTTCCTTAGAAGCCACTTGAACCATATACTTTAATGTCAACAGATGCCCTGTCGAGACACTGAAATACTGTCTCTCCTCTTTTTGCAGGCCGGTAGGAGTCATCACATACCTCTGGTAAGCCTCAGTTTGGGAAGCCAGATTAATACAGCTCAGGTCATTTCCATATCCCCCACAGTCCCTTAATTCATAGGGAAAAGGTGTCACATGGATCTTTCTTGTTTCAAGGTAACAGTCCACACTAGGCACTGATTCAGTGTCTCTATTTGGCTTTCCACACAGCCAGATTCTACCGTTCCTGTGGTAGAAGAAGGATCGCAGAGAAGCTATCCCAATTCATTCTCCCCTCCACATCTGTGTATATGGGTCAAGGGAATTCCTAAAGAGTTTGCCCCAGGCATGCTTGGTGGAGTGGAGAGGGTGAGGATGAATGCCAGTGGTTTTCTGACACTTTCCTCTTTCAGTCTCACAGGGATCTCCCCGTTTGTGGGTGAAAACGACAAAACAACACTCATGAACATCCGCAACTACAATGTGGCTTTTGAGGAGAGTATGTTTACAGGACTGACAAGAGAAGCAAAAGGCTTTGTTATCAAAGTGCTGGTTAATGATCTCTTGTGAGTAATGGGGTCCCACTGGGGGCAAGAATTGAACATTTGCTGTGACACACAGAGCATTTGCTTCTCTCACTGTGACAAGAAGAGGCAAAAAGCAAGCTTCATTTAATCCCCCCTCCGTTGAGAACAAAAATGAAACTCATGCCTTCTTACAAGCAGGAAGCAAAATCACATCCTGGTGGAATAAAAGGATGGGTATTACTGCTGGGGGTAAGAATAAATTTCAAGTCTTTGTAGACACAGGATGTCCTGAACACCTGAAAAATCAGTGGCAATCTCTAACAGAGTAGTGTTCCCTAGTTCTAAATTTTGCTAAGATATGTCAGTATGCTGCGTGACACCTTCCCCTTGTCATCAGAACTATTCCTGGTGGTAAGAGCAAAGCTGAGCAGATGCCTCCATGTTGCATTCACCATCCAGAATGGCTCCAAATGCAAGAGGGAGGGGCCACTTACACATTTTGAAGGTGTACACTAAGGCACCTTCAAAATGTAGCAGCTTCCCTCCAGGAATACTGTTGCTCTAACCAGAGCTTTTCCCTATCATAGTGAATGCCACCTCCTTGTCCTGACTTGTTCTTGTCTTTATAATAGGAGGCCCAATGCAGAACAGACTCTAGAGCATCCTTGGTTCAAGGTGAGTCTGACCAGATCTTCCCTATTGAGACCTAGAAGAGTAATAGGTCCCACACTGGTTTGGGGGAAAGGAGGGAGTTCTCACTAAGGTGGAGAAAAACCATTCAAAAACACATCCAAAGTGACTCCTTCCAGCCATTCTTATCACATATTCCGAGAACAAAAGCAACTCTTTCCTGCTGTCTGACTTTCCTTCCATTCATATGTTCGTTTCAGACACTGGCCAAGGGCAAGAGCATCAGCACTGATCATCTCAAACTCTTCATATCTCGCAGGAAATGGCAGGTAAATTTTATGTTGGAGGCAGGGAATTTTTTTGGCAGTTGTCAATGTACTGATAGTTGGTTGATGGCAAATTTCCCCAGAACAGAGTCAAGTAGCATCCTCAATAGGGCCAAAGAGCTGACCAACCATTAGTTGCTACTGCTTCTAAATGAACCAAACTTTCTCCCATTTCATTTAGGACCCAATCCAATTTCCAGCATTGGTGCAGCCACAATGCAGCCTTGAGGTAAAGGGTTACCTATTCCCTTACCATGTGGCAGCCTCAGTGATTCCTCCTCCGGTGCACACCTCAGTGGAACAGCTTCACCGGCACTAGAAAACTCAATTTGGACTGGGCGCTTTGTGAATAAAAACAGGGACCAAAATGTGTGGCAAAAACAATAAGCTGTCTTTGTTCTCTTGAGAGAAAACACTTATCCTGCAAAGGAAGAAATGGGCCCTTCGTCCCCCTCCACATGTGAATTATCCCTTGAAATACTTCTGCACTTCCAAGAGTGCTCTAATGACATCTTTGTGAAAAGAGTTCATTCCAAAAAAGCAATGAATCTCTATCTCTTGGGGAGGAAAATGGCAATTTTCTACATAATTGACTTGGACATAGGAGCGGAGGTGTTATAGCAGAGGAGAGAGGTGTTATGCTTCCTGAATGCTTATTATTCCACAGTAAATATTTTCAACAATTTGGGCTCTTTACCAACTAAAGCCTATAATATAAGGGGAGGGGAGCTCTGCATCTTTTCTTAAGTCCAAGCCCTTCCTTCCCTTCTAATAAGTTTTCTCTCCCCAGCGCTCTCTGATTAGCTACAAGTGCAACATGGTGCCCCGGCCAATCCCTGAACTTCTGGAAGATACATCCAGCCACTTGTCCATTGCTGTTCCTCGCCTTCTCAAAGAGACCTCAGTGCTGTCCTCTTCTTCTGACTCTGATGATCCAGAAGAGTTGCCCTACATTCCCATGCCCCATCAGCCTGAATTTTCTGGCTCTCGCATGTCCCTAACAGAGATCCCTACAGATGATGAGCCCTTAGGCCCAGATGGGACTCCAGTGGATGAGGAAGGTGCATCTATGGAGTGGCAGGATGAGGGGTCGGGAGCTGTTGGAGATGCCAGGAGGAAGGAAGAGGTGGACCCTTCTCTCAGGAGGCAAAAGTGTATGTTGCCTCGGAAGCGCTCCACAGAGATTGAGGAGCCTGGCTCTTCTGATGAGGAGATGAGGGAAGCCCGGAAGAGGCAGGAGTACCCTCGGAAGACCCTGAAGAAAGGTTCCAGCCTCGATTCACCAGAAACATTTGACAAGACCTCACGCAAAGGAGAGTTGCGTCGTGGCAGTTCTGCAGACAGTGCTCTATTGCTCAGCCTTCCATCAGACGAAGCTGAGTCCCAGCCCCGTAAAAGGTTGACTAAGGCAGCCTCCATGGAGTTGCCTCATCGGAGCCCTAGCCCTGGTACCTTATATCGCAGGAAGGGTGGTTTGCCAGAAGAAGAATATACTCAACGCCTGGAGCTCATGCGTCAGCGATTGCTGCGTGGCAGCCCCGTGGATAGCAAAATGAGTGGCTTGCGGGGGCCACTGCTGGAAACTCTTGGCATTGAGAAAAAGGGGGTGAGGCCTCCCAGGTTGGAGAAACACCTTTCCCCTGGACATAAGATGGTACGTGCAGCCTCCAGTGAGACAGCTCCCCAACATTTGCCCCCTGAGGGGCGCCTCCTCCAGAAGAGCAGCTCCTTCAACTTGGGTGATGGGGAGCCTGTCACCTTGCACCGCCGCTCAGGAGCACCACTGGAAATCCCCTTGGCTGAAGCTCACAGATTAAAAGAAACACCATCGCTCTCAGCTCTTAATGAGTCAAGGCCTCACACACCCCATGATGTTCCCTCCAAGCCAGCCACCCCAGAGCAGGAAGAAGGTACAAAGCCCAGTTCCAGGCCTAGCTTGAGGAGACCAACCCCCAGGGGATTAGAGGAAAAGTCATTGACCAGACTGGCCAAACCTGACACACCAGCCGCTGTTAAAAACAAAGTCTTCCTCAGAGAGGCAAAACCTCTCACTCCTAGTGGCTCAGCACCCAGGTATTCTGCCTATGCTGCAGTCATGCAGTCCCTGGCTGGTGAGATTCCTGAGGACCCTCCCAAAGACACAGCAGAACCTCCACCTTCTGCCCCAGGATTTGTACCCCGTCTTTTACCAGCAGAAGTGCAATCGCCCCAAATGGCAGTACAGTCACCTAGCAAAGAGCTGTCTCCCTCAGCTCGCTCCTCCAGTAGTACTGAACACATCCAGGACATTGACTCTCAAGAGGTGTTTGAGGCCAAATTCAAGAGAGGCCGGGAAGGCTCTCTCAGTAGGGGTCGCAAGCTCCTCTCTAGGTCTGAGGAGCGGCAGCTGACTGGGACCCTGGTGCGTGAGGAGGGCATGTACCGTCCAAGCCCAGTAGGTGCTCCACTTGAACTGTCCAAATCAGTGGCTTCTCACCGCCTGGGTGAGCGCTCTCATTCCGTGCAGGACCTGCATGAAGTGGAGAAGGAAACAGGTTTCATTCGCAGAATGTCAATGCGACTTCGACGTACCCCTCCAACTGAGAGGAGGAAAGTCCAGGATGATGAAACTGGGGGAACAGCCTCTCAAGGCCGGCGGCTTTCCTGGGGGCTGGCTTCGAAGGATAAGAAGGATTCTGAAAGTGGGCAAACCGAACCTGGCTCTAGTGAGTCACCTGTCATGGCTGTACGCAGGAAGATTGGCACCACTATGGGACGCCTCTCCACACACCTCCGCAGCCATTCCCAGCAGCATGCTGATGAAGACCACACTGTCAGTATGGGTGACCGTATCAGGCAGCCTGAGAAGAGAGCTCCTTTCCTCTCGCAGCTGCGACGAGCAACCTCTGAGGGTGAAAACCTGCGTCAGGTGGGCATCCCCCAGAACCAGCTGGCAGCCCAATCTGCCGGAGTCCCCTCCACAGATTCCTTCCAGTCTGAGTCGTCCACGGAGAATGGTAAGCAAAGATACAGAACCATGTGTTGAAAGGTTCTTTCTTTGTAAATATGCAATACTAGGTACACTTCCCTGGGACTCAGTAGAGTGTACTTGTCTCTGCTTCTACTGTATGTACAGTAGAGTGTACTTGTCTCTGCTTTTACTGCTTCTACTTGTAAGTGCTGTGTAAACCACATTGTGGGGAACAGAGTTTAAAAATGCCTGTCCACCTGCAACTGCCACCATTGTTATGAAGCTCCAGGGTGCTAATGGTGGAATTGGGGATTGAGGAACAGAAACAGAATGAACACATAGCATGACTGTGGCATGAGGAGTCTATGCAGGAATAATGGGTAAACCTGCAGTGGAGTGCAAATTCAGAGATGATCAGAATTGTGTCAAATTTCTTTTCCCAAAAGAAATCTTCATAGCTCTGTTGTCTCCACAGTTTCCGGTGACAGCCAACGGCGTGGTTCTCGCTGGGAACGCTGGAGCTTGTCCCGAGCCAAGAAAGACAAGGTTGCATCACAGCCCAACATTCCTGCCAGCCTGAGAGGTGATGGCGTTGTTATTTTGAGTCAACCCTATGTGCTCAGCGAGTCAGGTATGGTTATGGAATGAGTCACTGCCTTGGGGCCGGTTCAACCCACAGGGTAACCTGCAAGAATGTTAGTTGTACTTTTCTAGCACAACTGAGAGAACAATTATCCCATCTCTTCCAACTTTTTGGCTTCTGCTGTTCCTTCACACAACATTTGAGGGAATCCTTCCTATCCTAACAGCAGAATTATTCCCAAACTCTTACAAACAGCCAGATGGCACCCCAAAGCATCTTCTTTCAGCATCAAGCTTTCTCTCCTTTTCTGTGTCTAGATTTCCCTCCAGTTTTCCACATAAAATTGAAGGACCAGGTACTGCTGGAGGGAGAGGCAGTACAACTCTGCTGCCTTCCTGCAGCCAGCCCTGCCCCCCAGATCCTGTGGATGAAAGGTAGGTCATGCACCTGATCCCCATGATGTCTGAGAATCAACATTTGTTAGCATAACTCAGCATTTCCCTGGAGGCCGAGCAATGATGTGAAATAGTATTATGTCATCCAAGGCTTTTTCAGCGATGGAGACAAGTCTAAGGCATGAAAGTATCCACTAAATTGCATTGGGATTAGGACCAGTGGTGGGCACTTACCGGTACGGGCCTACGCGCCCGTACTGGTTCTTCCCGTTTCCCTGCCGCTAGCGTACTGCCAGTGACAAGGAAATGCAAAACATGGCGGACTGGTACGGTCCGCCATGTTTTGCGCCCACCGCTGCCTGCCTAGAAGCGGGCAGGCCGCTTCTAGGCAGGCTCTGCACAAGTGCCGACATTGGCGCTCGCGCAGACCCTGCCTAGAGGCAGCTTGCCCGCTTCTAGGCAGGCTCTGTGCGAGCGCCAACACCGGGCCAGCTTCCTGCCGGGTCAGCTTCCAGGCAGGCTCTGCGTGAGCGCCGATGTCGGCGCTTGCGCAGAGCCTGCCTGGAAGCCGGCCTGCCAGGCCAGCCTGGCAGGCCGGCTTCTAAGCAGGCACTGCGTAGGCGCCAACGTCGCCTCGTCCCTCCCCAGTCCGCCCCTTGCTCCGCCCACACACCCTGACCCCGGCTGGCCCCTCCCACTTCCGGCGTACCGGATCTTGGGATGGGGCCAGCCCATCTCTGATTAGAACCTTTTAGGTTCAGCTGGGGAGATGCTTCTACTCCCCATGTCCTGTATGAGATGATGAAGCTCATACATTTAAATCTATGGTTACCAACCATGTGGAGAAGAAGCTGTATTGCGCAAGCTGGAGGTGGGATAGGAAGGGTGGTGTGCTCTGTAGTGGTGGAGGTTGGATTAGTGTATAAGTCATTCCCATACACATACACCATATACAAGTGTATACAGTAAGTGTTCTCTCTGTTCTCACAGATAAGCGTACTTTGGTATCAGAAGGTGTTCTTCATATTGTGGCATGCAAGGATGGCCGTCAGTTGCTCACCATCTCCAAAGCCTCCAAAAAGGATGCAGGCTTGTATGAATGCAATGCTACCAATGCTTTGGGCACTGCCACCAGTTCCTGTACCTTGGCCGTTGCACGTAAGAACAGAACGGAAATGGGTTCTTGCTCTCCCAGCCAATAATGAACCTCTTTCTGCCATGTATCTTGAATGTCATGCACTGTACCTTCATTCACTTTTTTCCTCCACTCCTAATAGGGATTCCCGGGAGACCAGGCACCCCAGAAATCCCTCAGAAGTACAGGAATACCGTTCTGGTGCTGTGGAGGCCTGCAGATAGTCAGGCACCTTGCACATACACACTGGAACGCAAGATGGATGGTATGTCCCTGCTGCATGTGGCAAAGATTGCCAGCTGCTTTCTGCCACTTTCATTTTGTAGCTTTGGTGGGCTGCATGTCTGTCTCTCCTTTACCTACAAACTGTTTCTCCTCACACCAGGGACACCAGGGGTCATTGCTGAAACCATTTTGCTAAACCTTTGATCATCTCTTTGGGGATTATATAGAGCACCAAAACTTCCAACACAGTTCTCATGTGCAGAATTCAACACTCTCTGATTTGCCTACAGTGCAGCCCTCATTCTTCACCTGAGCACTCCTGTGTCTCTCCATTCCCTAATAACCAATGATACAGTAAGACAGATAAGGATAGTCTTCATCTCTCTGCTCCCTTAATTTCTCCAAAATCACTGACTCAGTTCAAATATAAAAGCAAGTCCCAGAAGTCCTCTACAGTGGTGTGTGATAAATGTTCACCTGTACTTAGCCCCAAAGGTGACACCACTTACAACCACACACACACACCCCACACCACAACACAACACAAAAACGCTATCAGTGCAATCCTAAGCATGTCTACTCAGAAGTAAGTCCCATGGTATTCAATAGGACTTACTCCCAGGAAAGTGTGGTTAGGATTGCAGCCTATGTCACTGAGGACATAACCCTAACCAATTTATGCCAGCACAGTGCATCCATATCCCTGTTCCCACCATGGCATGAAAAGGTTGGCACATGTCTGTGCCCTGGCCTGACCCCTCCAGGAGTGGTGCAGAAGTCCTTATGGCACTTTAATAATATCCCCAGGTCAGCACAGGACTCATGCCAGCTTAATCAGGAGTTAGGATTGTGTTGTGAGGCTGCAATCCTAACAACCAGTTAGGCCACATAAATCCTGTGCTGGCCTGGGGGTGTCACAAAAATGCCCTGAAGCACTTCTGCCCCACTCCTGGGGGATTGCCAGTGAACAGGTATGCACTGGCCTCCACACACCAGCACAAGAAGTTTTTGCCAAGTGAGTTATGCCAGTCTGAATTGGTTAGGATTGTGCCCTCTGTCTCAGAAAGAACTACTACTGATCTCCTTGTATTCCTTCCTTAGGGGAACATGAATGGAAAATAGTTAGTTCAGGTATTGCTGACTGTTATTTCAATGCAACGGATCTTCCAGTTGGGAGCACCATCAAGTTCCGTGTGGCCTGTGCCAACAAGGCTGGACAAGGCCCCTACAGCAATCCCTCTGGGAAGGTGTTCATTGAGAGTGCAGGTAAGAATGGAAGAGACTGCCTTAACTCCAGCTCAGTTTGAGCAGACCGACAGGTCAGGGTCAGAGTATTGGTTGTGGGAACTGCTTGCCACATAGTTCGCATTGCATGTGTTACACAAGTCCTCCCAACATTTATTTCTTCATCTGACTGACCTGATGATGGGCCCAATCTAGAATCTTTTGGGGGTGCTTCCTGGCTCCTTCTTCTTTGTGACTGACTCGCTCTGTTTCTTCCCATACAGAACCCCAGGCTACCAACCCAGCTCTCACTGCCAAGAAGCATACGACTGCTTCCGAGAAAGGGGCTTCCACCAGATACACACAGACCTCTTCCAATCAGTCTCCTAGGCTGCCACTTAAAAGCACAGCTCCACTGCCTTCCACCCCTCCCAGGAAGCAAAAGGGATCAGTGGCCTCCCTAGAACAGGCTCCAACGGTTGCATCAGTGACTAAGGCCACGGAGGAAATGTCTCTGGCTGCTGCAGAGAAAAACAAATCCCTAAGCTCAACAGAGTCCCCCAAGGACGTTCCCTCTTC
Organism: Cryptoblepharus egeriae; assembly: GCA_030015325.1. Classification (NCBI taxonomy): domain Eukaryota; kingdom Metazoa; phylum Chordata; class Lepidosauria; order Squamata; family Scincidae; genus Cryptoblepharus; species Cryptoblepharus egeriae. The sequence continues at coordinate 58,514,828 of JAREYC010000001.1, read as the reverse complement.
CAAGTGCCCAACTATCACAACGTCAACTTCTCCAGAGCCAACGTTAAAGCCTTCCAGGACTGGGTCTTCCCTCAGCACCCACAGTGCCTCAATGACTGGCAAGGTCTCACTTGCAGCAACAGCCACCCCTGGCTCTCCTCTCACCAAATTCTCACCTATCTCCCCTGCGTTACCAACCCCTATGGCAGACTCATCAGCAGCTGTCTTCCCCAAACCTGTCCCATGTGTGGTCACATCTTTTATTTCCAGCCCACCAGCAGTACCTGCTACCACAGAAGTTGCCCCCAGTCCTCCAGTTACGCCAACTGCAGAAGAGGTGCCTTTCCACACACGCTTTCTGAGCCGAAGCACTACCCCTGGTAGGGACGCTGGTAGCAGTGGCCAGGGCAGGCTTGCTTCGACTGCCAAGGATGAGTTGTCTTTGCGCCAGGGGGTCCCACAGAAGCCCTACACTTTTCTGGATGAGAAAGCAAGGTAAGAGACAAGCCTTCTAGTGTGCTCTGCACAGCTGCTGATGAGAAGGCCAGAATGGCCTTGCACACACTAACAGACAGCCAAAGCTTGGAACAGTTAAATAAATACAGGGGCAAAACAGGGCAAGAGATGGGTGAACAGAAGGGTAGAGACAACCCTGGGAGAAGGATAGGTTTGGCAGAGCTGCACATTTTCCCAGCCTGAATCACCTTCAAGGATCAACTTGAACTTGGATCAATTTGAACTAACAGGGGTTCATGTTGACCCACCTGGCCCACAGCTAGCAAATGTTCCCTTGCCCCAAGGATACCTGTGCAGGAAGCAAAAACTGCCCTGAAAGATGCTGCAGAAGCCATTCTGGCTTCACTGCATGGATTGGGCTGTTGGCCATCTGGTTCTACGTCTCTCCAGCCCAAAGAGCTGCCATGATATTACAGAGCTCTCCGGACATGGTACCCACCATCTCAGGGTTCTCTCAGCTGCCCAGTGAGCAACTCAGTGGGATGTGTGGAAGAGGGAGGTACATCAACATTTTCCTTCCTTTCTGTGTCCAACATGTCACTCAGATAAATCCCGATCTGTATAATTTTGTTAAAGAATTATTAGCTTATGAAACTTGTGTAATCTTTGTCATGACTCAGCACCACAAACTCTGTACCCAGAGACTCCTTTCAAGTGGCAGCTGTTTTCAAGGCTAAACAGCTAAGAGCAGTTTGGGATGTTGCAGTTTGGTATTTGCTCAATCCATTTTCTGTGCTCTTTGTGATGTCTAAAGCAGAACTTGTATATCTCTCATCCATGGCGAGATGCATGCACTGTCTCTGTGTCTGAAGCCCACACATTTCCCTGGGGGAAGATGACAATACTGTGTCTGGGACATCACAAAGATGTGTGAAGAGCAGGAAGTGTTGGTCAACCTTCCTCTTCGACTTGTAATATCTTAATCTGATCTGATACTTGCCAGTTCTCTTCACAGATAAGCCCAGACGCTAAAAAAACTTAGCTGTATCATGCATGAGAAGTGCATTAGTTCTGTCACAGCATTGGTGCCATCAGCATTTTTTGTGAGGGTGGAAGATGGTGCTTTTGCTTTTGTGGGACTGCACAAGCAAGTATCCCAATATACACTAAACATACCCCATATCTACATGCAGGGGCCGATTTGGAGTGATCCGGGAATGTAAAGAAAATGTCACAGGCAAACGCTTTATGGCCAAGATAGTGCCATATGAGACAGAAGGCAAGCAGAGTGTCCTGCAGGAATATGAGATCTTAAAGGGCCTGCACCACGAGCGCATCATGGCATTGCATGAGGCCTACATCACACCCCGCTATTTGGTATTGATAGCTGAACTCTGCACTGGGAAGGAGATCCTCTACCACTTTGTTGACAGGTTTGCTGGGGAAAGGGAAGGGGTGGAAAGGGAGTGGGTCTTAGAAATAAGCTCTTGAATCAGAGTGGGGCAGGCATGGGATGTTGAAAGTGTTGGCTAACAAGCAAAGCCATGTAGAATTACAGATAAAAGTGCATTTGGTTTAAGGAATATAGTCAGGTTTTTTTGCACAGAAGTTGGTATCTTTGGATAAAAATCTGCATCAGTTAATCCAAACCTATGAAAATCTGTGAATGAGTGATAAATAATCTGGCCCAAACACTTCCACTTTACTCAAACACATGGTCCAGGATAGTTCTTAACACAAATTGAAGTCAGGATCATGCCGGCTATAGTATAGTAGGGGAAGCTGTAGAACATATTTAGTTGAACACAGCAAGATGATGTGTAAAGGGGTACAATTTGCCAATGAGAAGGTACTGAGGACTACTTCCCACATGAATCTTAAATCACAGGAATGGAACTTCAAGTTAGCTTCATGAAAATGGGAAAGAAAGAGCATATAGGTCTATGGTATCTGTCATGCTGCCTGGGCTCCTGACCAGCTCCTGAGCATGAGCATCTTGCCACTGTGAGGTCAACACAGAGGCAATGATGTCACTGCTGGAAGCCCACACCAGGAGAATCTTTGATAGCCACTCAGCTCCTGGCAGTTCAGGCATAATTGATACACCTATGGAGAGGGATGGTTCAGAAGGGGAAGCAAAAGAGCCAGAAGAAGGGAAAGAGAAAAAAGGGGGGCAAGAGAGGCCTGTAGAACAACAAGAAGAGGGAGATGGAAAGAATAAGCCAGGTGAAAAGGAGAATGAGGATGAAACAGAGAAGAAAGAAGAAAGAGCATGGGAGCTGTCTAACTGGGGCAATGGTACGGAGGGTGAAGAAGAAATTTCTCCAGAGAGTCCCACCAAATCTATGGTCAGAGAAGACCTCTTCATGCAGATGGTCTCCAGCTCTACTCAGACTCCCTGTAGCTGGGCAAAAGAGATGTAACCCGGTTAATCAGCCAATGCTGGATGACCCAACCTTGGAAGACTTGCCTGGCCAGTATCCTACCTGCCCCAGATATACCCAACTCATCCCACCCAAAGAAGGTCTATGTAGAGGTAGATAGTGGCCAGCAGCTTCCTAAAGAGGGTTTCACAGTAAGATAAGAGGGAAAGCACATGTGATGCCAATTTAAAATGGGGATCCATAGCCTTTATTTGTTTCTGAGGCCATATTTTAGAGCTTTAATTTCCTCTTCCCTTCTTCACATGGCCTACTCTAACTCCATTGATGAAAGCTGTGTCACTGGGAGCAGGGGCAAGAGATCCCATCCCATATTATAAGTTTTATCATGGAGTGTTTTATTAATGTATTCCTGTGAAAATGTAACTGAATATGCTTGCAATTTATTAACTCCACAGCACAATCCTGTGCTGTGGAGTTAATCCTGTAATCCCTGGTTAGGCTGGCACAAGTCCTGTGCTGGCCTGAGGTGTCACAAAACTGCCATAAGACCTGACTACATCACTTCTGGGGGGTTTAGGCCAGTGCACTGATATTTTATTACAGATACTGTAATAATATTGGGAAGTGATCCTGAATGCTGCTAAATGTCTGAAGACCCTGGGAAGGTTTCTGTTGATGCTAAGATTATTCTCATATTTCTGAATATTCCAAACAGATCTTTGAGAAACCCCTTTCTAAAATGTTGGCAGTCAAAAAAAATCTGTGTCTCTGTTCTGGATCTAGCACCAATCAATATTTTGATTAATGACTTCAATAGAACATTGGATTTTGCTGATGATACAGAACGAGAGTAGGTGTGGTGACACTGCAAAATATTTAGGCTGTGATTCAGATTATGAAGATCTCAGTCAGATGGAGCACTGGGCAGACTAAAGGCAAAACAATAAATCTGAATAAAAGGAGTGATTAGGCATGGAAAAGGAAGCCCCAAAACAACAAGAAATAACTGGTTTACCATTTAGGGGGCCTGGGAAATATAAAAGTTGGGTTTGTTCCAGGTTTTCAGAAGATACATGATTATTCCTTAGGATTACCTTTATTTCTAACTAGCAAAAGTGTACCCGCGTTGCAGGAGTAAAATTCCCCTTATGACATCCCCCAACTGTGCATCATTCCCACAGGTGCATCAATTCCCCCAGGCGCATCAATTCTCCCATGCATCAACCCCCCACTGTGCATCAACCCCCCCCCCACTGCACATCAACCACCCATGCGCATCAACCACCCATGTGCATCATTCTCCCATGTGCATCATTCCCTCATGTGCATCATTCCCCCACGGGAATCATTCAACCCCCCCATGCGCAACATCCCCCATGCGCAACAACCCATGTGCAACTTCCCCCATGCGCAACAACCCCCCATGCGCAACAGCCCCCATGCGCATCTTCTCCCCCATGAGCATCAACCCCCAATGCACATCAACCCCATGCGCATCATCTCCACGTGCACAACAACCCCCATGCACAACCCCCCATGCGCAACCCCCCCATGCACAGCATCCTCCCCAGTGCAACCCCTCCCTCCGAACATCCCCCCCCCCACTGCACTGGGCCCCAAGCACCAAATTGGCTGGAGGTTGGTCACTCTTCCAAGTTAAGTATAGGACAAAAACATGTTGCACCCCTTTCCAGCCCCTTAAGGGTTAAACTTCTCAACATCAGTTCTTTGTGGGTGTTCATGTGACAGAAGGAACACCCACTCCGAATTTCATGCTTCTAGGCCCAGCGGTTTTGGCAGGGCATTGATGAGTGAGTAAGTCAGTCTGTGAGTGATTGACTTTTCTCTTTTTTATGTATAGATTACTGTATGCATTTAAGTGTAACAACAATAAATGCTCCCAAGGATAGCTGTGGCAGAGAGCTGATGCAGTATAGTGATTCACTGCTCAATCCTACCCCTTGCCAGCACAGAGTATGCAGTGCCACGGTGGCAGCCTGTGGTACATTCTGTGGGTTGGCCAGGGACCAGGCAATCCAGAAGCGGTAAAGACATTATTTTACTTGCCTCCCTGCAGGCTGCCTGATCCCCATTGGGTCTTCTCAGACCTATACAAGCTTTATTTTCCTTGAGGAAAAAAAGGTAGGAAAGAGAGATGGCATCTGGAGTGACAATGGCTGCCGCTGACATCCACCCTATCCTGTCCTTGATCTTTCCTGATCTGTTAGAATACCGTAACTCACTCTCTACTCCAATCAGTCCTGTCACTGACTTACCAAGGTTCTGCCCAGTGATGGGCTTCAAAGAAATTAAGAACCGGTTCTCTGTCCATCTGGCAGCCACTTTTAAATGGCTATTTTTAAACTTTATATGTACTATCTCTTGTTAAGAACCGGTTCTATAGTGTAGGTGCGAACCTGCTGCTGCCCACCACTGGTTCTGCCTATCTGTGGCTCCTGGGGCTTTACACTGGCAGCAGCTGCTTGAAGAATAGGGCAAATGAGACTGGCTGCTATACCAGCAATCCGGTTCTGACTTGGTTGGATTGCAAGATCCAACAGGGTAAACACAAAAAGAATTGTGTTGCAAGAGATGAAACTGTGAATCAGGAATTGCCCCATTTGAATCTCACATCTGCCATGGTGGTGACAAGACCCAGCTTCAACCTTTCTCGGATGCGACATGGGGAATACTATACACACTTTTCTGGAGTAAGGTCCAGTGAACACAATAGGTTCATTGAGTATAGGATTTTGCTGGTAAGGGACAACATTTAGATACTATATGTTATTTATTTTGCAGACTCTGAAATTGCTCTGCCAGAAATGGCTGGTTCAAAGGTTCCAATCCCATCTAAGAGATCAGGCTTTGTATGGTTGGCCTTCAAGAAAAGAGATTGGTGATTTGAGGGAAGGAAAGCAGAAGCAGTACTGAGAAGCTTGCAAATGGTTAAAAATTGTTTTTCACGTCCCTTTGATCATGAATCCCTCAATATAGTCCTACAAAAATAATTTTTGCTACACATTTTGTTAAACCTTCAACAGCCAGAACTAAAGCAAAGCTAAACCTCAAAGCCAGGAGAACTAATTAAAATAATGCAGCCCAACTGACACTATATTGAGTTTAATTATGAGAAGCACCATGGCACAGACAAAGATTATATTTTACCCATGACAGGTTGGCTCTTCATTGTGTTCATTTGCAATGGTTATAATTGACTGCTCTTCAATTCAGCTGTCCTATTTAGGGGAAAGAGACTAAGGGCAAAATCCAGAGTAACTATGGGGAGTCCTTGCTCCGGTGTAAGAACAACTTACTCTGGATTCCAATATGAATTTCCCATAGGTTTTCACCAGGTGGTGCTGTAACTACAGGTGCACATAAAGTCTCTTATGTGCTCCCATAGTTACTCTGGATTCAGGGGATAGGCTGCAATCCAAAAGATGTTTTCCTGGGAGTAAGACCTATTGAACACAATGGGACTTGTGTATACATGGTTAGGATTGTGCTCCTAGGCACTTCTCAGGCACTTCTGCTCCACTCCTGGGGAAAGGTTAGGCCAGCATATAGACATGTGCTTACCTCCCTACTTCACCACGAAGACTGATGAGTTGTGCTGGACTAACCCATTTTCCCGTTTTGGGGTGAGGGCAATGCCATGCTGGGGTAAGGGCAATGCCATGCTGGGGTAAAGAAACAAACATTGCCTTATATTGAGATGGCATCCACGACTGCTCCCCCCAATGGTAAGATGCAACCAGTTATGCCAGTGCCGGAGGTTGGCTAGAATTGTGTTTTTAGTTAAGAATTCCTCGCTGACAATTCCTTGGCTGGCTTTTCTAATACTGTAATCTGTTAAACACTGAAGATCTTGATTCTCCAGTACCAGTTGCTCCAGAGAGAACAGCAGACTGGATCTAACATATATGTAGGCATCCCCCAACTTATTGTATGTGTTATGGACCAGAGCACAGTCAAAAAGTGAAAACCATTGAGAAGTGCAACCCAATCTGTTTTTAGCTTGCAAATTAAAAATGGCCTCCAAAAAAGTCATAAATACCATTTGCAAAAACCTATATAATGCATATTTATTAATACATAGGCAAAATACATAACAAATTATTGTAAAATAAATAAAGGCATGTGTGGGCAGTGAATAATGTATGTGAATGATGGTTATTTCCTGAAGAAAGTCATAAGGAAATGCCAAAAACAGTTTGATCACCATGTCACATGCAAACCAACATGAAGGAAAACAATTTTCGCCAAAGTTGAAAGAGTGGAACATATGTTGACTATATGAGTTCTGGGTATAATTGAAGGGTGTTGAAAGAGCAGAAAATAAATGGTCAGAAAGTAGAGGATATCTGTATAAAGTAGTTAAATTAAGGCCAGCATAATCGCAAAGGGAAACTAGGCAATAGCCCCAAGTGCCAAAATGTCAGTGTCGCCTGCCTCAGCAACCCTTATACTTTAAAGAGAACTACCACTTGCACTTATTTGCCTTCTCAGTGCATGCCTACAGATAATTACCGCATTTACTTGAATCTAATGCACCACTGAATCCAACGCGCACCCTATACTTATAATCACTATACTGTATTTAATCAAATGTAATTAACCATTGAATTGAATGAGCGCCCTGATTTTGGAGACTGAATTCTGCTGGAAAAGGTGAGCGTTAGATTTGAGTAAACACAGTATTCTAATTTATGCTAGTGATAGAAGTTAGAATCGAGCAGTCAATTTAAATTAACCATGGATCAGATTGCACAAGTGCATAAATGCATGTTCTGTGATGTGCTTCCATCTGTGAAAGTTTCTCCTTTTTCTTTTAAAAAAAGCCATGTGGGGCAGCAATCTCATTTAGAACGAGAGTGGTGAGAGGGAGGTTCATTCACTCCCTGCATGCCGCTTTTCCTTGAGAACTTGCCCTGCTGAAGCAGCAATTGCACTTCAAGAGCAAAATGTCACTTCAAGCAGAGCAATTTAGGGGAAGAGAAAAAAAAACAACCGCATGGGGGCAGAATGAACCACACCTTCCCGACACACTCCAGTTTTAAGTAGTACTGCTGCTCCGCATGACAGTTTTAAAGGAGGAAAAGAAGTGCCCTCATTTTGAAACACTAATGTGCTCATGTAGTTTGATCTTAATGTAAAGCAAAACAGTGCAATGATGAGGATCAAATGATGAGGATCAAAAGTGAATGTACAATCACAGTATCCAGCCTGTCTTGATTAATTAATTACATGGTTCTAAGCAAACGTTTTAAACTTAACAAGATCCACAGAAAATCTTGGACTGGCCCTGAATGCATGAAAAAAGCTTTGGAAAAAGATCAACATAATAACGTGTATGTAACAGAAACAAAAGAATGTTTATAAGCCTTTAAAACCATAAAAAATATATTTATCACAGATCACTATATCACACTCGGTCAGGGCTAATGCTATCTCATTAGGATTCTTTGCAACTGTACAGACAGAAAGGGTGGGCTCTTGGATTCTCTCCGTTCTCTTGACTGCATGTCTGTGCCAACAGATTCCGTTATTCAGAGGATGACGTGGTGGGGTATGTCACACAGATCTTCCAAGGTCTAGACTATCTTCATGGACGGCGCATTATCCACCTTGACCTGAAGCCTGACAACATCATTGTCTCCTCCACAAACACAGTAAAAATCATTGACTTTGGCTGTGCTCAGACATACAACCCCCTGGTCTTGCGTCAGCTGGGGCACCGTGTTGGCACATTAGAATACATGGGTGAGTTACTTAGCAGGATTAGATACTGTAGGATTAGATAGAAAAGAGGTGAAACAGCCCCTACCAATAAAAGTTGATGGGTCTCTTCAGGACAGTCAGCAGAAGTGCTTCTGGGCTCCATTTGGTCTGTGGTGAGAAACATCATTGACAGTGCTTTGACAATGCTTATCTTCTTCTGCAGCTCCAGAAATGGTGAAGGGAGACCCCATTGGTTCAGCAGCTGATGTTTGGGGTGTAGGAGTGCTCACGTACATTATGTAAGTAATTGAAGACCAATTTGCTTTTAAGAAAATAAGCCATCAGTGTTCATGATTAAATATTGTGTCTTCTTTGGCCCTGATTCTGATGTATAGAATGGGAAAATGCAAGAATCTGACCAGCTGGGGTACACATGTCTGTTAGGAAGCAGAAGGCAGAGCTTTCAAATTTTCTTTACTAAAGTGACAGGAGCAAACCAGACCCCTGCCTGCTGCCATATATCACTGATTTCCTATAGGCATTGGCGCTATACATAAACATCTACTAAATAACTGCTTTCCACAAGATGTATTTTTTTATTGGTAGCTCAGAGTGCTGGCTTGACAGAGTAAAGATACAATTTACCCTCTTGGGTGTCACAATTTTTCCTCTCTGCACTCTCAATTCCATCAGGCTCAGTGGTCGTTCACCATTCTTTGAAATGGATCCCTTGGAGACAGAGAGCAAGATCTTGGCAGCGCGTTATGATGCCTTTAAGCTGTACCCCAATGTCTCCCAGAGTGCTGCACTATTCATCCGCAAGGTCCTTTCTGCCCATCCATGGTGAGTATGCAGTAAGGAACAGTTGACAAATCTAGAGGCAGGATTGCTGCATATGTAATAGGGCAGACCTGTCCTGTGCAAAGGCTTCAAACTAGCCAGTCTCAGAATTTGGGGAGCTTCAAGCCACATCTCAAATAAAAAAAGATTTATCTTTAGTGATCCTGATGTCATTTGAATCATGGAATTCTGCTACATTTACAAGAGTGGAATCATAGCTTCTCCATGCAAAAAATACAGGTTCAATCCCCGGTATATCTGATAAGCAGGGAAAAATCCCTGGCTGGAGCCCAGGGTAATATAGGAAGTAGTACATAGGATAGATGATCGAATGGTCTAACTCAGTATTAGGCCATTTTGTTCATTCATAGTTGTATGGGCTTCTGGATGGCATGGCAGTCCTAATGCAAAATGTCTGGGAGAACAGCCATATCGTATTTGAAGTATCCACTGTATCAAGACTACTGGTGTGTTGTGAATGGTCTGTAGTGTGCCACAGGCCATTGGGGGATATGAACTTCCTGACAATAGCATGGTGTGCATTGTCAAAAATCTGACGGTGCGCCTTGACAATTTTAGTACTTGGTCAGTGTGTTGTGAGACGAAAAAGGTTGAAAATCACTGTGTTGAAAGATTTTAAGCAGTGTAAAGCAATGATTTAAAACTGTAGGCTTACAGACTTGCAAGCTTTAGCCACAAAAGATTGTGATTCCTAAACAGGATTGTGAGGGCACAACTCTAACCAACTTTCAGCACTGGCATAGCTGTGCCATTGGGGCATGTGCTGCAAACTCCAAGGAGAGAAAGGGATTTGCACCTGTCCATCCCTATATCTGTGAGCACAACAAACACAGTAAGCAAAAAGGAAGCAAATGCTCCTATAAGGCAGAATCAGGATGTTTACTGCCCTGATAGGGGCAGAATGGGGATGTTTTAGGAGACGAGCCCACAGTTGTGTCCTCAGCTTTCTTCTTTTTCCCACTGAAATCTGAATGCACTCAGGTTTGCTCACTCTCCCAGCCACACTCTTTCAATTTTCTCCCCATTTTTGGGAAGGTGGCAAAGCAATCAAAAGCATAGTCTCTTACAAACATTTCTTGATTTTTCAGGAGCCGCCCCACCGTCAAAGACTGCTTTGCTAACCCGTGGCTCCAGGATGCCTATCTGATGAAATTGCGTCGTCAGACCCTCACTTTCACCACCAGTCGCCTGAAAGAGTTCTTGGTGGAGCACCAGCGTCGGCGCAATGAAGTGGCCACCAAGCACAAGGTCTTACTACGCTCCTACCATGGTGCCAGCAGCCATACGCCCTAGCCGCGTGCCCTGCTGGAGGAGCCACAGAACATTCCAGCAGGGGGTGTGATGGGCTAAGCACCCATCCATCCAGCCAGGGTGGGAGTGATTGATATACCTCATGGATCAGGAAGAGTCGTCAGCACTGGCCGCTGTTCTTCACTCCACCCACCAGTCCTGGCAGCAGGCTGGCTTAGGCTGGTGACATTGTGCCTGATAACAGTAAATGACAAGATTCTCTATTATGGAGTTGGGTTCAGGGAAGTTTCAGAGAAGGGAACGGGTTGGGTTCATGACTTGCTCTAGGATATGCAAAAGGCATTGAACCATTTTGTTATGAGATCAAAGCCAAGGAGAGAAAGTCCTGGTATTTCCTCCTGATCGAACTCCACCTTTCTTGGGACAGAGCCTGATTCTATGCCCTGTGAAGGTCAGGTTCTTGTGAGCAACTAGTCACATTTGCCAAATAAAGAGCAGTTGCAAAATGTGCCATTTGCAACCCCAAGAAGTGGGACTTTTATATACCAACTTGAGCTGGGAGAAAAAGAAAGGGATCAACCCTGGAGCCTTGCCATTCAGGCAAAACAACACTGGGAAACCACAGTTTGATCTTGTGTAGCTGATACAACACAGGGTTGAAAATGTTTTGGCATCATGGATATTTTGGGTCCCCAAGACAGAGACAGAGGAGGGGTATATGGTAAATCTCTATGAATCCTACACTTTGGAGAGCAGACAATAAAATGGAATGCCAGGAGAGAGAGAGAGAAATCAAGGGGGTGATGGTTCCTCTGCCTACCCACCTCTGCTTGGGTGTCCAGAAGACGTTAGCACTGTAGGGCACCCACCAAGAGTTCTTCCCTGTTTTCATCTCAACCATACCATTAACGCACCAGCCCTTGCTGCCTTCTTTACGTTTTGCACATTCTTTTCTGACATCCACAGATATCTAGCCACTCTATGGTCTTTTGTTGTCCTTTAGAACTGCCCAACCTCCTTTTCCAGCTCAACTTCTTGAATCAAGTACGTGCTTCAAAAACCCCCTCTCATAATATTTATTTACAATGCACACTCCTCTCCCTCAATGCCTTTTCACCACAGTCCATCTGGTCGTCACAAAACACTAATAAAATATTCCACACAGATAGGAACAGGCTCTCCAAACCTGCGCACTTTCTCTTTTCACAGGCACACACGCTTTTCCCAGCCTATAGACCACACCTCTGATGTGGGTTCATTTCACTGCTAAGGTGGGAAAATGGACGAGCTTTATGGCTTTTTGATCTCTAAGCCTTGGGTGATAGTGAATGACTCTCTGACATTGGTGTAGTGCACAAATGAAGCTGCACATAGAGTCAAGAGCAATGAATTTGTCCCCAGGAAATTGGAAGAAACAGGCCAGAGTCTTCCTGTTTTGCTACCTGGTCTTGCTTCCCTAGAAATCTATACTTGATATGCCCCACTGAAAAGGGGAAAAGCCATTGTGAAAACTAAGCCTACGAGTCCTCGTACCTGCGACCACTCACTAATGAAGACGTCCGGGTGAAGGAGAGATACAAACGTGGATGTGGCAGGGTAGGGGAATGGTAGAGAATGTTAACTGTTGAACAGAGCTGGAAGCAGACCCAAAGATTTGGCTAGAGCCAAGGACTTACTGCATGAATGCAATTATCCTATCCCGGTTTGGCTATGTGAATCCATAACCATGATTCCATATCTCTGTTTCCATTCCTCACACCACCCTATGCCCAACTGTGTTTTGAATGTGGAAATGCTCATTTCCTTCTGGTGTGGAGCAAGCAAAGCAACCAAGAGACAAAATAAATGGCAGTGGATAATCCCAATGACTCTGTGTGGTCCCTTGCAAAAGTAACAGCCCAGGAGAGAAACTCCCTTATGCCTGTGAAAAATATAAAATGAAGTGTTCTTTATATTCACAGTTGTTTTTTTTTAAAGTTTACTTTCTGTGTCTACCTCCCTACATGATATCAGAATCAACATGAGCATCACCAACTGGCCCACCTTTGCATACGTTTAGCACACCCAAGACAGAAAAAGGCAGTGCAATTCTGGTTCGAAGCAGAGAAAATATATCTCTTGTTTCTTTGTCTCTTTCCCCACTGCTTATGTCTCTCTTCACAGGCACACATGGACAATTTCAAGTGGTTCAGATGACTCACTATGGCATTTAATCCAATAAGTAAAGAATGCAAGTTATAAATGTTATAAAAAGTGAGTTCATGCACACAACACTCACACACCCCTTTTTGCATGTTTGTCCAGGATGTTTGATGCTCCATTGCAGTGGGGGGCTCCAGCAGGTTCGCACCTACTCTATAGAACTGGTTGTTAATGAGAGATAGGACATATAAAGTTTAAAAATAGCCATTTAAAGTGGCTGCCAGATGGGCAGAGAACCGGTGGTTAATTTCTTTGAATCCCATCACTGATCTGGAGCATCAGATGGTTCACATGGGTTGCCCATTTATCCTGTAAAAATGGTGCAAGAACCAAGGATCTGGATCAGTGTGCTGGCATAGCTAAGGGGGTGCAGGGGTACCAGGGGGTGCAGGAAAAGAGCTTTAGTAGTGGCCAATCAGCGCCTACAGTATTATTTTGCTCCTTTCCTTCAGAGAGAACTTGAAGGCAATGAGCCAGACTATGCGCTCAGTTTTTGAAAGGCAGAGAGAAAGAGGAACGAGGTGAGAAAGGCAGAACGGAAAATGACATTAATCCTAAACATTCTTGCTGGCAATGTGGAAAGTTGGCACCAACATAAGATGTTTTCTGTACCAGCAGAATATTTGAGAGGCCAGAGAGAAAGATAAACTGTCTCTGAGCTAGCCGGGGGTCACAGTGTACACAGCAGGCTAGCCTGAAAGGATTGGCTGCTTAAGACAGAATGATAGCAGAGAAAGAGAGCTTATGATTAAAACAAGTAATAAATAAGAGTAAAAATCAATATGGGGAATTAAATATTCCCCCCTAGCACTTCCTGCCAATTTGCTGCCTGAGATGCCTGCTTCAGCTGGATGGAGCTAGACTTGCCTGACATCAAAACAAAATGGTGACACACAAACCTGAGGACCAAGTAGTGACCCAACGTCGGGGTCACAACACACCTGTTGAACACCCCCAGTTAATGGGTTGATGAATATGGGTTACACCACCCATGCATCCTTTCTATTCTGAATCTCATCTCATTTGCACTTCAGTCCAAGGCCAACACCCTGATTGCGGCAAACATGGTCGAGTCCAGGAATACTTGAACAATTTGATTCTGCTGAACAACGGCTTGGGGTACTGAGGGAAGAACTACTTGCTAGTTCCCTAGCAACAATATTATGTGGGATCCAGGCGTCTGATAAGGAAATGAGATGCAAAGTCTTCCAAATTCAGCATACGGCTCCTGGAACATTTATTCTCTTGCACTACACAGCAGAATGCTGCCTACATGCCTTTCTGAAAACCTCTGATACACTCATCTTTTTCTCAAAATCTTCAGAGATATTTGAGCTACTGCAGCTTCTTCTGCTTTAGTTATCACACTAGAAAGTACAAAAGCAGAGCTAGGCAGAGTCCATAACATAATCCATAAGGAGAGCTAGATAAATTGTTACTCCAAACTATTATTTATTGAAGAACAGTCAATTTCTTTGATCCCAAATGGTGGCAGCGTCCAAGATTCTGTCCAAGATCAGATTATGCTATTCCACATTTTGCTGAGACATTGTGGAAACTGGCCAGTCTGTCACAGAGGCTTATTGTCAGGTCCCCACATTCCCACTGAACTCGTGCCTGTTTAAAAGGGCTGTGGGTGGCGCAAGTGGCTAAGACACTGTGCCTGTAAACCAGCAGGCCAGGGTTCAAGACCTGGGTCCCCACAAGACAGGGTGAGCTCCTGTTCTTAGCCCAGCTCTGTGACGCAGCTGGAACCAATTGTATTTGCTCTGCCGTTCCATTGGACTATTTCAGTGGTGTGGAGAGCAATTTCAGATTTGCTGCTTGGGTAACAGCCTATCTTCCATATCAATCTACCCAGGCCTTCATGCTACGCATGCAGCATCGAGCATGATACCATAGTCTTTCAAGTCTGATGAATGCCAAGGTGCCTGTTTATCTACTTGAACTTGCACGCTTTCCAACTGCTAGGTTGGCAGGAGCTGGGAGGAGTGATGGGAGCTCATTCTGTTGTGCAGCACTAAAGTCACAAACCCCCAACAGGCCTACAAGTGCAGCACCTTTAACCACTAAGCCATCACAGCCCCCAGCTTGCTTGCTTGCTTGCTTGCTTTCTTGTTTGTTTGTTTGTTTGTTTGTTTGTTTATTTATTTATAGTTTAGATAGATAGATGATCGATTGATTGTTTGATAATGGTATACATTTTGATTTAGCTGCTTCTTTGTCTAATCTCCCTTGAAACATTGTCAAAGACAGTTGGCTTAAGATTTGCAGCAGCACATCCAGAAGTGTTAAAATATCCTCTTCCTTGGTGTCTGAGTATTGGCATTTCAGCTATCAAATCTGCATAGTTTTCACTTCTGTGCTCACAAACATTAATGCTCCCACATGTTTTACTTTAGTGCCGAGCAACAGAGCTGCCTCCATTGTGAAGCCTCTGCCCAAAGCTCATTGCGTGCACTTCGTTTTATTTCAGAGTTGACCCCATGTATATGAGGCACTGAAAAAACCCCACTTCTGTGAACTGATTAAATCTGGGATAAGGCCAGAGAGGCACGGAAACAACACTTCTAATAGCGTCAATTATCATGGAATGAGTTTGCAATACAGTCCAAGGAACCTCTTGAGAAATCCAAGACAGGTGGCAAGTCAAAGGCTCATTATCAGGAATAGTGGGAAATTTCAGCAATCATTTTTGAGTTATATAGATAGAACTTTGAGCACCAACCTTGATAGTTTCACCATGCCAGTGATATAGTGAGCTAGGCAGAAGACCATCTGTATAGAAGGGAGAATCTAGCTGATACACCTTCTCCCACCATGGCAGCACTTGGTAGGTATTGCCTATTGAAATTCTCTCTGAGCAACTTGTCTAGCTGCTGGATCCTTCTGGCATCAAGGGAGATGTGCAATTGCGACAGTTCTAAAGGAAAACTTAAATCCTAGGCTCCAAAGCATGGAAAAGTTCTGTAATATGTAATATGGAAATATATGATATGGAGAGAAGGATCTGCCCTTGAACAGTATTGAATAGTAGAGGTGCTTCTATTATTACAGAATTTTCAATAAGGAATTTCAGTGCGGTTCATAAGGGTTCGAAGAACTTTGGGACCATACGACCAACTTGGCTTACTGACAGTGTCGGGTGAACATTTCCATGCAGTGTTCTGTGCACAATGAACTGGGTCACCTAATTCCCACAGCACACATCCCACTAGGGCTGCCAATGTTTTATTGGCCCTGCGCCTGCATGAAAACAAAACGCAAGGCCTGACAACAAAATCAGGTGAACAAGTTAATGCATTTTTGGTCTATGCATGGTCCATTAAACACACAGACAAACAAACTGGAGGAGATGGGCCGCTTTATTGAATTATTATTGATAAATCCTCAATAATCCATTAATCCAATTAATAATCCAATAATAAATGGCAGACCTTGAACTTGAACTTGAACTTGAATGTGAATTGGGGTTATTTTTAAGAACCCCAACACCTGCCACACGGCTAGGGGTAGAGAGCTGACAGATCTTTATGGGCCCCAGGCGAAAACCTGGGTACCAGGGTTGGTGTGTACTGATTTGGGCCATACCCATTTAATCGGGTTCCGCCCCCCATTACCCCTCCCCCAAACCAGGGAGAGTGGGTCGGATCCAACTGTTGCCTGGCTACCCGCTCCCATCCCACTAGAGATGGAAAGCGGGCAAACTGCTGGCACGGGGGTTGACCCTCCAGCCTTGCCCCACCGGGGACTGAGGTTGGATTTTTCGGGCACACTCCCTACCTAGTTTCGGGCACACTCCCTACCCCACAGTCGATCCTGATTGTACATTAAACCAAACGCATTTTCCAGACCTGTTCGCCCTCATCCCCTGCTCCAAGTGACCATAAAATAGAGAGGATAGTCTGGAGTAGGCGAAAAACTACCCTCCACCGGCCAATCAGGATGATAGCAAAAAATTCCAACTTGGCTCCAAAAGGCAACCAGCCAAAGCTCAGACTATTCCCTAGGGTGGGATGGGTGGGTGTTCACCTGCCTGAAGAACAAAGAGGGTGGGCTACCTCTGCTTACCCCTTATAAAACCCACCTTTGAGTTCCACCCTTCCTTGAGAGTCTCACCTGACCCCATGAGGGCGAGCTGTGTCTTTGACCAGCGAGCCAAAATTCAATACCTGCCTATTGGCATAGTGTCGTCAGACTGAATTGGTCAAACTGGCAGTGCCATTAGAATGCCTTTTTATACCTTTTTATACCAAATCCATTAGAATGCCTTTTTATGCCTTTTTATACCAAATTCTTTTATTTTAGAAATCCAGTGGGGTTTTGAATTAACTTGTTTTCCACACCCAGGACAATTATTAAGATGTTAGTGGTAAAGAATCTTGCTGAGGGATTTAACAGGAGTAGTTGGGTAAAGTGCCCATCCACTGCTTTATTTCACCCACCCTGGATGTTGTGGTATATTATCAGCGCAATTCTAACCCCTGATTAGTCCTAGCATAAGTCCTGTGTAGGTGTCAGAAATGTGCCATAAGACAGGACTAAACAGCTCTCTGACTCTCTCTCTCTGACTTTTTCATGGGGGCAAGAAAAAACATAATATACATTTCAAATTTTAATAAAATTACATAAATGAATATATTAGATCTGGAACTTGAATGAATGAATTCAAATCAGCTCATAAACACTTTCCAACACTGAGAGAAGGTAATCTTCAAACCAGTTCAGAAGCACTTTCTAACAGAGAAGGGGGTGATCAAACCAGTTCAGAAGCACTTTCATACAGCCAGAGAGGAGGTGTGTGACACAGAAACCCTCCAGAGGATTACAGGGCTCGTCTGTGGGTTGGATGGAAGGAACTAACTGCAGGAAGCTTGCTGTGGGCCACAACTAACCCCTGAGCCTGAGTTTGGGTGCAGATGATCATAGCAGACATAGAGGAATGTTTTGCATCACTTCTGCTCTGTAAATGGGTCATCTCGGAGAGAAAGGTAATGTTAAAATAGTGTTAATAAATGTTAATAAATAATAAATAGCTTGTTTATACAGCCTTGTACAGATATTACAATGCCTGGTACAATTTTGAGTAAAGCTCTAGAACTTATCAACTGTTTGGCTATCCCTTCATCCTTTGATTTCCATAAAAATCACTTCCTCCCTAATAATTTCTGATCCTCCTAAGGCAGGATGTTGATAGCAACTTGGGCAGTGGGGGGCTTGGCCTACCACTCCCCCCTCTCTGTCTTTCTGCCAGAAGGCAGGAATGGTGCAGCTGCTCCATCTCAGTCCCCTTGGGGTGGTCAATGTGATTACACAGCACCAGGCTGCAATCAGCACAGCCCCAATTCTCACAGGTACCTGGCAACAGGCTATATTAGGGAGTGCCCAGCATTCCCGCCTGGGCAGGCAGTACCCCCCCACCCCAGCCAAAGAAGGAGATATCAAGGCAGGAATGCAGTAGGGGGCATGAACAGATGGGACTTTTACTCACCAGAGATATAAATTTGGGTGGGATACAGGCACTGTGGCCTTTTCCGTTTTGGTGGAGCTGTATTGGTGCTGTCAACGGTAAGTGATCTCTGCCCTATGGACAGAGCCTGAACCCTTCAAACTTTTGCCCCACTATGCATTCTGCCACTCATTACACACATACTACCCTGCCTGAGGTCTCCCCTTAGTGATCAGGGAAGTTGTACCTTAATTATGATCCTCCTGATGTGTCCCTTTCTGCCTTTAAAAGAAAACCCTCACCTTGATGTGAGTATCATGGAACAGCTGCAAAAGACTTTACAGCAGTTAAGTGGGGCATCCATCAGTGCTGACTTATGGAGGTCTAAACTGGGGTGTAGTAAGTAAAAATGGGGAGGAACTCTCATTTTAGTGTGAGAAGATTTGTCCTGGAAGAGTGATGAATGGCACTCAAAGGGGCTTTTTTGGGCAAGGCTGGGAAGATTTCCTGAGATGGTGATACTGGGATCATGGTAGGATGGCATTGGGGGAAACTAGGAGTAGAATTTGGATCTGCAGCACTGGGGAATATTTTTCTCTGTCTGATGTTAAGCTCTTTATTCCTTCACAGATGTCCAAAGCTGCGCCCAAGAAAGTGGCCCCTCCTCCACCAGGATGTAACCTGGATATCAACGACCCTCAGGTGCAGAATGCAGCTATCCGTATCCAGGCTTCCTACCGTGGGCACAGGTGAGAGGGCAGAATAGGTGGGAGGATGTGACTCTTGTATTATCATACACTGTGAGAAAAAGAAAAAAAACAGAAATACTGCCTTGGTATATCCAGGATCAGAATTAATGGAGCATGATGATCACCAAAAGGCAAAGCACGCAGGGGTAGGAAAACTATATGGAAAGGGTGGAGAGAAAGCATAGTGTGAGTTAAGGGCAGATTGTGGAACTGGCTAAGAAAACTAATATATCTCATGTTTTGAGTAGGGGCTGAACTAAAGCTTTGTAAGGGCATTTGCTTTGGCATGGGAAAGGTGGGATATAAATCCCTTTAACTAACAGAGATTGCAATCCTAAATAATTTAGGCCAGCACTAGTCTCCCTTCTCTCCATTTCTGTGGTGGTGTGCACTGGCTTAACCCCCTACCCCCGGAGTGTTCAGAAATGCCTTGCAGCACTTTTGTGACACCTGCAGGCCAGCACAGGACTTGTGGCAGCCTAACCAGGGGGTTAGGATTGTGCTATAACTAACTAACTAACGAATAAAATAAAATAAATAAGGTGTACTGGTAGAGGAAGCAGTATTCTGAGGACATTTTGTGAAGGTGTCTGTGGTTAGTCAGACGGGGGCCAAGTTGAAAGTGGTCACAAAATGGAGGCAGTGGGGAGGTTCACCCAGCAGGATGGGTGAGAGAAGCAACACTGAATCTTTGAATCTGCAGGAAAGGATATCACGGGAATCCAAGTGGACAGCAAAGGAGTGGCATAAGGGATGGGCTGGATGACAAAAACTCCAGCAGGGGTGAAACTGCAGGCTTCCAGACTGTTCTTCAGTATCTGGGAGTTGTCTGTAGGCTGATTTGCTAACTTTCCATGTTACTGTGTAATCAGGGTGACCATGTTTAATGGAGGAGAGAGTACCTCTACCTTTAACCATTCCATAGAAGAGGAATTTAGGCAGGTGCTGCTTTTTAAGCTCTTCTTTGCTGAGCTAAACCTGCCTCAATTATCTTTCCTATGCAATGGTTAAAGGTTGAGGTACTCTGTCCTCCATTCTATATGGTCATCCTGTGTGAAAAAGTGGAGAAAAGGAGATAAGCCTAACCCTTCTATCTCACTTAACCTATCTAGACAACATTAGTCAACCATTCTGGAGGAGCTCTTATCTCCATTACTCAATCATGCCCTTTGCTCAACCTTCGTTGTAACCACTTACCACTTACCCCAACTAATTGCCTATTTCCATTTGCTGACCCTCCTGTTAACCTTGGAATTGTCTGAAGAAAGTGGACATCCGGCCATTCCACTTAAGTAGGCAAATCTGGCATCAAAGGAATCTATATAGAAACCCATTGTTGTCTTTTTTCATTCTTCCATAATCTATCGTATCCACCCTGGTCAGGTGAATGGAAAGGCAACAAATCAGAAAACAAATCCATGGATTATCTACCTAGTCAGATTACATTCACTGATACCTAAAAAGAATGGTTCTCAAACTTGGTAGCATCAGGACCCACTTTTTATGACACCTTATAGGGATCCACCTCACTTTATGACATTTTAAAAGATGTTCTAGAATTTATTTATTGTACAGAAATTATTTTTATTTATTTGTTTGTTTGTTTTTTATTTAGAAAAAACCCGATGCCTCATCAATTTCTTGTTTTTTCCTATATTTACACAAGCTTGCAAAAACTGTAGAAGCTCTGCTGTTTGTTGGGTTCCTACAACTATCCAATTTTTTTAATATCCTCAGGGCAATTAATTCTCTGATCTTTCCATCGTCCTTGTTTTCATTGGAGTCTCTGTAAGTCCCACCAGAAACTGAGGGTGTGTCTCACAAGATGGGTCCCTATCCACAGTTTGAGAAACACTGCACTTAAAATGCGTTATGTCAGAATATTTTTTTAATTAATTAACTCAACCTTAATAAAGCTAACTTGTGAATGATTGGCAGGTTGTTAGCAACATAAGGCCCTTCCAAGTCATGTAAATGTCTTTGTCAAGAAAGCTGCTTGTGCAATTTTGTCAGGTGTGGACTGATATTCAGTAACACTGCCATGATCAGCTGCCCCTTTTCTCTTTATGCTCAAGCCTGGGTGCACTATAGGCTGTCTTCAATTATCCCCAGATATGGAAAAAGACGCTGCAGAGTCTCACAGGGTATCTTTGATGTCTGCTGCCTAACCCACTTCTATCCACTGCCAGGTCCCGCTTGGAACTGAAAGAAAAGGGCCCCCCACGAGTGCTGCAGAATCTCCAGGATGTGGTGTTAATTGAGGGGAGTGCGGCCAAGCTGGAATGCCGCATCAGTGCCTTTCCTGATCCCTTCATCCGCTGGTCCAAAGATGGTGCAGAGCTCAAAGATGGTCCTAAGTACCGCTATGTCTTTGAAGACCCTGACATTGTTGCTCTGGTTGTGCGTGATGCTGGTCTTGCTGACCTAGGAAAGTACACTATTTCTGTAAAGAACCCCTTTGGAGAGTGTTCTGATTCAGCACGTCTCCTTGTGGAAGGTAATGTGGCCAGTTTCCGTTCCTTACATAGCCTCCTCTAAACATAGCTTAGCTGCAAAAATCCCATGGGCAACCAAATTATTCTGTTGAAGTTCCGATCTCAAAGCGCATTTCATGGAGGCATCTCATGGGGGACAGTAACACTGCCTGCTTCAAGTCGTAGCCCTGCCTATATCTATTCATAGCTTTATGTCTTGTGAAGAGCATACCAAGCCCTTCTAACTTTAGACACTATCAAGATATAGCTTCCCTCCCTTCTAGTTATAATCACAACCCTTGATACCTAGTTACAATCCCAAACCAGCAAAGAAGGACTCCTCAGATGACTATTCAGGACAGTTAATTAAGGAAACTGACATCTGGGATCAAGAATGCTAGAGAGAAAGGACCTTTGCTCTGATCCTGCAGGATTCTCCAGTGCTTATAAGACTGTCAACTAGAACAGAATGGGTCAAAATTTTATATCACTTGATCACCTTCTGACCAAAGTTGAGAGAGATCTATTAGCCCCAATGGATTATGCCTCCTCAAAGGTCTTATGTATGCTCCAGTAACCCATCACCCACAAGATGTATAGCGCTCACACCAGTCTCCAAGTTCATATAGCATTTGAGGGATGCTGTAGCATCTAATATTGCACCTGAGGCAAAATAATTAAAAGTAGTGGAGTCCACTTTATTGCAAGTTCTGCAAAATCCTGCACAGTGCCAGCATGATTGGGGTGACTGCATTCCTTCTCTTCAGAGACTTTTGCCTTGATCTTCAAGTCTAGGAAACTCCTATGTGGAAGCACCAACAATTCAACAGGATTAGCCAAGTAACCATAAGAGCTCATTCCATAATCAGACAACAGGATGAAAAAAATGAGGATCACTTGGTAACCTCAAATAAAATAGAATCAATTTTCAAATTTGAAGGTATTTCAGTTCTGTACTTTCCCAAAATATTCCTTTCCTAGTCATACTATCTCATCTGCTCTCCTTTTGATGAAAAGAAGCTAGACAGGTAGAGGGGATGATGTATTTCTGGAAACAGCCAGAGTTACCTGTGGATGAAGAGGCTTCCACAAAGTGCCCGAGGCTGCAATCCTAATATCCAGTTAGGCCGGCCTAAACTTCGGCATAAGTCCTGTGCTGACCTGGGAGTGTCACTAAAGTGCCGTAAGGTGCTTCCACTCCACTCTTGGGAGGGTTAAGCCAGTGCACAGGCATATGCCAACATTCCCATACCATCACAGGAAGATATGCTAGGTGAGTTAGACCAGCCTAAATTTCTTAGGATTGCACCACCCCGTCTGTCACCCAGTCTGTCTCAAAGCCTGCAACCTGGAACTCAACTAAAATTAGAATCATCATTTGCTCTCTATGACAGTTCACAAAGATCTCAACTGGGAAAGCTGTGTGGTACACACAGAAAGAAATATTTTTCTCTTAGCAAAATGGCAGGTAGGTGCTGGATCCAAGAAAGGCAGGGCTGTAGCATTTAGTGAAAACTCACGCCTTAGCATAGGATCCACAGGTAAATGGCCAGGATCAGAGGCCATGCTCTGGATCTCACTCAGTCTCTCTCTCTTTTAGTGCCTGCCAAGATTGAGAAGGGCCCAGACAGCACCAAAGCCAAGAAGGGCAGCACAGTGAATTTGACAGCCCACATCAGTGGGGAGCCAGCACCTGATGTTGGCTGGGCCAAGGATGGTGAGGATATCGAAGAGGATGATCGGTGAGTGAGGGTTTGGGTAAAGAGCACAGTTCCAGCACCAATACTGCCTGGGTACGTAGGAACTGTGCAGGTTTTCACCTTTTCTTTTTATGTATATGTAGCAGGACCATATCTATTGAGATATCTAATCCTCATGGTTGTTATGAAGAACTTGTCATACTTTTTGAAAAAATAGGCGTTTTGTGAAAAGTATAGAAGGCTGTGTGGGGCTTCCTTTAATGGTCCAAGGGTGTAAGAATGGCTTAGAGCCCAGATCCTGTCTACTGCTTCGGGTTGCCATATGTTCTGAACAACATGGACAATCCTGATTTTTGGGGTTGTGTTCACAAACTGGCAAATGGGACAGATGGTCCTGTCCTGATTTTGTGGAAGAGAATTATGGCAACTCTATAGTATTGCTCCTTTAGTGTCCTTGCTTCTATCAAACCAAGTTCCTCTATGAGGTACTGGATAGACTTGATGGATCTCAAGACAGATTTTTAGATTTTCAAATCAGAGTTTCCCTGTAGCTGTGTTATATGGTGGTCAACAGTGGCCTAAGACATTTTGGAATCCAAAGTGGACCACCAAGTCATACCCTTCATTCCCTGCCATGTACATTTGTCCCCTATCTCTTTATCTTGCCCAGTTCCTGCCAGCCCAGCAGTTCAAAAGTATGTAAATGCAGGTAGATAAAATAGGTAACACCTCGGTGGGAACCTAACAGTGTTCCATGTGCTTTGGCGTTTAGTCATGCTGGCCACATGACTATGGAAGCATCTTTGAACAACACTTGCTCTTCGGCTTAGAAATGGGCATGAGCACCGCACCCTACAGACTGTCACAACTAGCAGTAGCATTTGCGGGGATCACTCCCCAGACCCAGGAGCCAAACCAATCAGCTCCACACACTTCCCCAGATTTGCTGACATTATTTGCTTCACCTTTGTTAGTGAAAGGGGGAAAGTGGAGAATCACTTTTTCAGCAGTGTAGGGTTTTAAATGTGTCCCAATTTGGGGTGCATCGAAACCTCATCTTTTCAGACCTCCCTGTTTCCCTTCTCTGCAGAATTTACTATAATATTGGGAGTGACTCAACAACTCTCACCATCAAGAAGGTGTCACCGGCTGATGCTGGGAAATATGAGGTCTTCGTGGAGAACAGCCTGGGCATGGACCAGTCCTTTGCACGCCTTGATGTTGTTTGAGCTCCTCCCCTTCCCCAAGAAGCTCTCCATGCTTACAGTGAATAGTTTGGGGCATTGTATTGCTTAACCCTGGGATCTGGCTTGGCATGGAGAATGGTACTGAGAGTGGGCAAAGCAACACTGGACCCTCCATGGTGCTATATGGCTAAAGCCATCTTATCTCACTAAGATGCAATCCAAAGCCCTTCTGATTTGCAATCCAAATTGCACCTTTGGTTTTTCCACCAACGCATTTCAGCCTGAATGGCAGAATTTCCCTCTGATTCCATGATAAGAATTTCCCATTTTGCCCCAGGGTTGAATCCAAGTCTTAGGCAAGTGAAGTCTCAGTCTTGCCAACTACTAGTAACTTTGCCTTAAGTGCACCAAGAGCAACAACTCCTGAACAGCTAATATCTGGGATGGGGGCACTGAAGGGGCCACCTAAGTTTTTATCAAGAGCAGCCTTTCTCCAGCTGGTCAAAAATTGTGAATTACCTTTGAAGCTTCCAGACTTGTCTGACCTGTTTTCATACTACCATACTGTATATGAACGCAATAAAACATGTTGATTATACAAAGGCCTTGTGTGAGCTACATGTGGTTTTGACACCAAGATTGCAAAAGCCCAAATAACACATATTTATTAACACATAGCCAAAATATACGACAAATTACAGTAAAATGAACAAAGGCATTTGTGGGCATTGAATATCTTATGTATTTGAATGATGGTTATTTACTGAAGAAAGTTAGAAGGAAATGCTAAAAACAGTTCGATCAACATGTCACATGCAAATCAACATCAGGAAAGAATTTAGACCAGCCGAGCAGGGCCAAGAGTGACACATGTTTTGAATGATTTAGTCCTGTGTATAATTGAAAGGTGTTGAAAGAACAGAACCGTCAGAAGACAAATCGTAAGAAAGTGGGGGATGCCTGTACCTGGAATTCTCTTGCAAGACCAGGCTGCAACCATTCATAGCACCTTTGATTCTTAGACTGGTGCTTCTGGAGGCAGGACTATTCCCTTGGCAATACTGCCTCCTTCAGGTGCCAAGAAGCACTGCAGTCCCCTTCCACTGTTCCAAGTTGAGGCATTGAAGATAAAAATAGTCCTTCTGACCATATCAGGGATTGTTTGGGTTCTGCAGCAACCACTTATCTTCCCATGTGAAAGGGGTACAGAAGAGGGTGAGCGCAAGAGCTTACTTAATACAACTATATCATATATACACTAATGGCATACACACTTTCCTGTGTGAAAGACAGATCTGAATCATATTTTAGAAAAAAGTCCATACAGTATTAAAAATTTTATTAATCCTTTCCTATCAAACCATGTCATCAAACAAAGCAGGGTGACCATATAATCAAAAGAGGGGACAAGCCTTTCCCAAAATGTAGGACATGCAAGAAAAATGTTGGACAAAAAACAATAGTTAAAAACACTCATGTGCTTAATTTAAACAATATTACCATACTTATTACTGCATTTTAAAGTGTTACATATAATTTATTACATCTAATTTATTGATTACAAGAAAGCTGCATGCTATATGCATGCCTGCATATAGGGTTGTCATAATTCTCTTCCTCAAAATCAGGACAGGACTCTCTGTCCCATTTGCCAGTATGTGAACACAATCCCCCCAAACTGAGATTGTCCCTGTTTTTCAGGACACATGGCAACCCTACCTGCATACAAGGGAAAAAAAGGATGTTGAAGTTATTTCCAGGACACAAGGCTAAAATCCAAGACATATTCTGGAAAAACAAAACATATGGTCACACTGAAACAAAGGACAAAGTGGAAGTGATGGAATAAGCCTGTGTTCAGGGAACAGAAGTAAATTACCCCAAATGAGGTAAAAATGAAATTCCTGGGGGTAATGAAACAATATAGGAGAAGCAAGGGAAAACTAGGGAGGGGATGGATGTAGGGTTTGGTGGGGGTAATGTCGGCATATCAAGGGGGTAACATCTGCGTATCTGAATATATTTTGGGGTAAAAGGTAAAGAAGTTCCCTGACCCCTGGAATAAGCCATAAAACGTGCTCCATTCTGGGCTATAAATGGTTGTCCAGAAAAAAGAGGTTGCAATGCCAACTTTCCAGCAAGGTGGACCAACCAAAACTGTAAGATCTGTTGGACAAATTGGGAATTGTAAAATGTCCCTTTTCCTCTTACCTCCTTTCAGGCAGTGCATGATTTTATTTTAAGAAAAAGGGGCAGAATGTTAATTTCTGAACTGCGCAATGCACATAAACAATGTCCTATTGAACTAGTCAGGAGTGTCACAGCGAGGATGGAATCCTAACCAATTTAGGCCAGCTTAACTTCCTGTGGTGGTGTGAGGAGGTCAGCGCATTTCTTTGCACTGGCCTAACTTCTCTGGGAGATGTGCAGAAGTGCCTTGTGACACTTTTGTGACACCCCCAGGTCAGCACAGGATTTATGCTGGGGCTTAGGCTGGCCTAATTGGGGATTCGGATTGCACACTCACTCTCTTTCCAATTCCTTCATATGGTTCAGGGCTGAAAACCAAGGCCGATATTAAGACTCCAATCAAATGCATGTCTCAGAGGGACAATCTGTCCTCTTTTGTCAGGTCATGTCCTCTTTTTTAGCCTGACAAAAAAGTTCAGTGGCTTCCTTTTCCTTGCAGGCAGGAAGCATGTACAATTCTTGGGTATCCTTTTGGGTAAAAAGCAGGAGGAGGGGTAAATCTAATAAATAAATAAAACAAAATAAATTCTTTTAATTAACAAATTATATGGAATAGTTTTAAATGTAATAATAATCCATACAGTGTTTAAATTAACCACATGAAAGGAATATACAAGAGTGTTTTATTTTGGAATGTCCTACATTTTGGGGAGGGACTTGTCCTCTTTTGCAGTTATGACAGAGGTTTACCTCACAGAACTACTCAGAAGCCCCATTACACTCACTGGGGCTTACTCCCAGGTAAGTGCGGGCAGGATGGCAGCCTCAGAGCCCCATCCCATGCAGGTCTACTCAGAGGTAAGTCCCATTACACTCACTGGGGCTTACTCCCAGGTAAGTGTGGGCAGGATTGCAGCCTCAGGACCCCATCCCATGCTGGTCTACTCAGATGTAAGTCCCATTACACTCACTGGGACTTACTCCCAGGTACGTGTGGGCAGGATGGCAGCCTCAGAGCCCCATCCCATGCAGGTCTACTCAGAGGTAAGTCCCATTACACTCAATGGGGCTTACTCCCAGGCAAGTGTGGGCAGGATGGCAGCCTCGGGGCCCCATCCCATGCAGTTAGGTCTGCTGAGAAGTAAGTCCCTTTGCAGTCAAAGGTCTTCCTCCCAGTGACTTAGGCTGCGCAGGAGTGCTCTGCGACCGGTGCTGTCGGGTGACGTGGCGTTCTCACGTGTTCGGAAGCGGGCTGGGCCTTCAGGCTGGCCGGGGAAGCCAAGCGAAGGCAGTCCGAGCCAAGCCGGGTCCCCCAGCCTCCCCTCCTGCCAGGCCACCGCCAGACGGGGTGGAAGATGCTCAAAGCCGTCGTCCTCATCGGGGGTCCCCAGAAAGGTGAGTCCCAGCCCTGGCCCCCCCAGACACCCAACAAGCCAGACTCAGTCACTTCACCAGCTCCCTCTCCGCCAGCATCGCCCCCAGCATCCCATCACCTCCCTCCATCTGCCCCTATTTCTGCCCCCCTCCCCACACACACACCTGCCCCTATAGAAATAGTCCATCCATCTGTCCACATCTGCCCCGTTTGTCTGTGTGTCCCACATCTGCCCCTGTTTCTGTATGTGTGTCCCTATATATGCCCCTATTTCTGTGTGTGTCCCCCATATATGCCCCTATTACTGTTTGTGCATGCAAATCTGTCCCATTTGTGTGTGTCCACATGTGTGTCCACATCTGTCTCTGTGTCTGTGTGCCCACACCTGCCCCTTTTTCTGTATGTGTGTCCACATTTACCTCTCTTTCTATATGTGTGTGTCCCACATCTGCTCTTATTTCTCTCCAGTCAGCATTCCCCCTCTTCTTCCCAAAATTTCTGTCTCTCCTATCTGACCCTTTTTCTGTGTGTGTCCCCCACATCTGCTCCTATCTCTGTGTCTCCCTCCCACATCTGCCCCAATTTCTGTCCAGGCAACACTCCTCCTCCGCCTTCCACAATTTATATCCCCCCACATCTGCCCCGATTTATGCCTATACACTCTCCCTATATCCCCCAATTTCTGTCCAGGCAGCACTCCCTCTCTATCTCCCCCCAATTTTTGGAGAACATGGATAGAGATTTGATTAATCCCTTTTCTATAACCCTGACCTCTGAAGTCATCCAGTGATACTGATTGGCTGGAGACTGACATAAGTAACATGTGGAATTCACTGCATGTGAGGTGGGGATAACCCCCCCCCTTTGTTCAAGTAGATTTAAAGGAGTGGTATAGATCAGTGGGTCTTGGAGCATTTCATCCCAGGACCCTCTTCTGAGAGTGACTATCTGTCCAGAAGCCTCCAGAAGTGATATCAAACAGGAAGTAACATCACTGTGATGCCAGAGGTTCTCTGTGTCTACTTGGAAGTAAGTCCCATTGTGTTCAATGAGACTTAGGCTGCAGTCCTAACCACACTTTTCTGGGAATAAGTACTGTTGAATACAATGAGACTTACTTCTGAGAAAACATGCTTAGGATTGCACTGTTACTCAGAGGAAATTTACTCCAAGGCTTACTTATTCCAGCACAACTTGCAACTTACCACAGTTGCATGGAGAGGCCGGTGCACATCTATGCACTGGCCAACTCCCCCCGCCCCCATCCCCAGGAATGACGCAAAAGTGCCTTATGGCACTTTTGTGGCACCCCCAGGCCAGCACAGCACTTGCGCCAGAATTTGTTAGGATTGTGCTCTGAGTGTCCCATTTCCTGGAATCCAGTGCCAGATTCCAAGATGGCAGCACACAGTGTTTTGTGACACCCACTTTGAAAACCACTGGTATATTGGGCAGGCCTATCCATGGTTACTTGTTGCCCCATTCTTCCAGAAATGCACCTTGCAGATTCAGAGAGAGGCTATCTTTATATGTTTGGCAACTGTGGAAAATTCTGCTAGACTGGGCAGGCCTTGGTGATCCAAGAGGGTGCTTCTCAAAGGTTGAGGGTACAATCCTAAGAATGTCTACTCAAAAGTAAGTCCAGTTGTGTTTTATGGGACTTACTCTGAGGAAACTGTGTATAGGATCTAAGCCTGAGTTCTGGAAGTCAAAGTAGGCTGCAGGCCAAAGCTTTGCAACAAATGGAGCTTTGGTTGCACCTGTTCTTTCCTGTCCTCCCTTGCACGCCTTCCCTCCCCCTTGATCAGTCCTTTGACTGCACCCTGTACAGCTCCCTCCACCTCAGAAATTGTAGTACAACGCAGGATGTGTTCTTGACTTTTTTGTTCTTGAAGTGTTGCTGTTTTTTGTATGGCATACCAGCCAATGATGTTTTCGTTTCTTCTGCCTTGAGACAGGAGGGGTGGACTTGGTGACTTTCACACAAATCTTGTGATCTTCCCCCTGCAGGGACCCGTTTCCGTCCCTTGTCCTTTGAGGTACCCAAGCCCCTCTTCCCTGTGGCTGGAGTGCCTATGATACAACACCACATTGAGGCATGCACCAAGGTGAGATTGAGACAGATTGGTGGGTGTTCTTCAGCTCTCATACTCCATAAAATGGACAAGGAAAACGAAGTGAGCTTTTGGGGAGGTCTGATAGGACTTCCGAGAAGAATTTCTGGTTTCCTATCCATCTCTTATAGGTGCCCAACATGAAGGAGATCCTCCTGATTGGGTTCTATCAGCCCAATGAGGCCCTCAGCCGTTTCCTGGTGTCAGCCCAACAAGAATTCAAAATCCCCATCAGGTAGGAATCCAGTTGGCATCAGCCAGGCTGTGTAGTCAAGGGCTTGGGCATGCAAAGTTGCCTCTGCGCCACCTAAACCCCATAGCATCTGCCAGTTGTGTGGGCCACCCTGCACAACTTGGTATAGGTGACTTCTAGGTGTTGGTGGTAATCTCATGCCTCCAAAGCCCCCAACTTTCCATTTGTTATCTGTAGGTATCTGCAAGAGTACGCAGCCCTGGGCACAGGGGGTGGCATCTACCACTTCCGGGACCAGATCCTCACAGGGAACCCTGAGGCCTTCTTCTTGCTGAATGCCGATGTCTGCTCTGAGTTTCCTCTCAAAGAGATGCTAGACTTTCACCGGGAGCATGGCAGTCCGGACAGTTTCCTTATGCTGGGCACCACGGTAAAAAAAAGTCCTTCCCTCATCCATTTCATAGCTGTGGAGGTGGGAGGAGATATCAGCTCAGTGAATGCAATGGGATGCAGCTGTGCAGGCTAAGTTCATGTAGGAAGTAGTGTGGCTGGACTCATTTGCGCACATATCTAGACATAAGCCCCATTGGTAGAGATGTTGTGTCATTTATCTTACCACCCCCCCAAAAAAAACAGAATCTCTATCCATTGACTATAATAGGACTTACTTTAAGTAGGCATGTGTAGGATTGAGCTGTTAGGAGAACCAACCATAGAATTGTATGGGCAAGGTGGAAGCACAGGACATTCAACCAGTGTGCCTTCCCCCTTTATTGCCATGAAAGTACAGAGCCTGGTGTGGCTACCCCTGTTGTCCTACCCAAGGGACAGCTCTGACTGTTAGATTGCTTCAGGGGCATGGAGTTAACAGAGATCCACTAGAAGACATACTTTACATGCAGAGAATCTCAGTACAACCCCAGGCATTTCTAGGGAAAAATTCATGACTGAAACTCTGGATCCCCTTATGACAGAGTAAAGAAATGTCGTTTGAACAGCTTGCAATGGGCTGCCCCAGTTCTAGGCTGCAGTAGGCACCAGTTCAGCAGCAAATGCTTCCCCAGCTCTTCATTCCTCCCTGTGACCACCTTTTTTCTCTGTAGGCCAACCGAAAGCAGTCTCTGAACTATGGGTGCATTGTGGCCAACCCTGACACGCACGAGGTATGTGATGGACTCCCCTTGCTGTTTTCTGTGACCTGGGTTCAGGCAGAGCAGTTGTCGCCATAGTGGCCAACTTTACTGTCCTGCCCATGTGGTGCTTTTCCAGGTCCTGCACTATGTGGAGAAACCCAGCACTTTTGTCAGCGAGCTCATCAACTGTGGCATCTACTTGTTCACCCCGGCTATCTTCCATCACATTGGTGTCGTTTTCCAGCGTAACCAGCAGGAACTGCTTCTGTGAGTATGCTCCCCAGCCATACCCCTCGTCCTTCCTTCCTGCTGTGAAGCAACAGCAAGTCACTCATCTACCATCTCTCTCTTTCTTTCTCCATCATCTTCTCCTGTCATCCCTTGCCCACCTTTAGGGGCTCATGCATTGGGTAAGTGTTGGTCTCTCCCTTCATTCCACATGTCCTTTCCAGCTCTCCTCTGTAGGCACTTAGGCTTAGCTCCGGCTTTGATGTTTCCCAGGTATTAGGGGGAGCTGTGCTGTTTCCGTGCCAGCTTTAAAATGGGCATTAGGTAAATATCTTTCCTTTTCTTGCTAGACACGTATCATCTACTCCCTCCAAGTGAGCAGTATTCTCTCTCTCTCTCTACCTCCTTCCCTCTCTCTCACCCTTTTCTTGTCCTGTTCCTCTAGAGAAGAGAACACCAATGGCTGGCAGCGAGCTGAGGCCATCCGGCTGGAGCAAGATGTATTCACAGCTCTTGCCGGGCAGGGACGCCTCTTTGCCTACAAAACCGAGGGGTTTTGGAGCCAAATCAAATCTGCCGGGTAAGAAAAAGAATGTCCCTGTCTGGGTGCCCTGTGGCATGTGAAGGGGTAGGAGCCAGCCAGTCAGTGTTTGAAATTGCTAACTATCTTACACTCAGTAAGGTTTGCATTATAAGAAACCTGGCTTCATTTTTAGCAAGCATCTGGCCTTCATTGCTGGAAAGAAAATTTTAAAAATATATTGGTGAAGATATGGTGAGATTCCATGAGAAGAAGTCTTCCCTTTCCCATGAGAGCTGGGAGAGGCAAGCTGGGTGCTGGTCACATTCTCTTCTGTGACTATTGTTGCAAAGCCACTAATTGTTGTGGCTGGTTCTGTATTTCTCTGTACAGTGGTACCTCACATAAAGAGCTTAATTCATTTCAGAGGCATCCTCTTTAAGTGAAACGCTCTTTAAGTGAAGCAGATTTTTCCACAGGAAATAATGGAAACTCAGACAATTGGTTCAACAGCCCCCAAAATATTCATATAAAAATATTAACTGGATGTAAAAATGATGACAAAACACTGTAATTAAATATAAAGCATGCATTCAACATGCATGATCCTATGAAGTCTACTTAGGCTGCAATCCTAAAGACACTTTCTTGGGAGTAAGCCCCATTTAACACAATGGGGCTTACTTCTGGGTAGACATAGTTAGGAGACTGCAATCAAGGACACGTTCCTGGGAGGCTTACCTGAGCTGCTGCTGGAGGTTCAAGGTGGTCGGTGGGGGCACTTGGGGGCAGTTAGAGGCAGCAGCGCTGGCCGGCAGCCCTTTTAAAGAGCCTCCATGCGGAGCATCAGGGCTGCATAGCACGTGTGCCCATAGCACGCTTACTTGTTAAGTGAAGCAGAACTTGTTGTGTGAAGCGAGATTTCTTGGAAATTTTTGCTTGTTAAGCGAGGCTCTTGTTAAGCGGTGTACCACTGTATTTTTAGTTTATTTCTCCCAACGTTTTTCCTAAACAAATTTCAGACTAATAAAAATGTAGGTCTCTGAAACAGAAAAATCATGATAGTTTTGGAACTCCAATAATTTTTGGAACCTGTTTTTAAGTTTAAAATTAGTTTCTCTTATATAGATGGCAGAAGTCCAGTTTAAAAAACAAAGACAATAGAAAAAATGAATTTTCCCGCTGATGTATGACTGAAGGAGGATAAGTTGGTTACTGTCGACAGGAAGGAGTACATTGCCCAAGAAGGAATGTTTTTGCACACTGAGTATGTGTAAATCTAGATTTAGGTGAGGCTGCTATTCACTCACGATCCTCAAGATCAGTGTCCTGTCAATATAAGAGTGTTATAGTGATACCCAGAAGATGGATGGCATCTTCGGGTGTGTTGCTCTGCATAATATCTGCCTTGTTTTCTTTGCCAGGTCTGCCATTTATGCCAATCGTCTCTATCTGAGCTGCTACAGCCAGTGCCATCCAGAGAGGCTTGCCCAAAATCACCCCGGTGGGCCCATCATCCGAGGTATCACCTATGGTCCATTGGTTGGGAACAAGTGAACTAAATGCTACTTTATCCATGTACTGTACTTTAAAAAATGTTAAGTAGTAACCAGTTCAAGCCCCTAATGGATTGTGTGTGTGGTGGGGCAGGTTAAGTTGGCTGCAGTCCTAAAGATGTTTTCCTAGGTGTAAGACCCATTGAACACAGTAGGTCTTACTTTTGAGGAGACATGTGTTCATCGTTTAAGTTGTCTATGCAATTAAGGGAAATGGTCCCAGATTCACCAGGGAGTGAGTGGAATAATGCAGGGTCAAGACGCACATACACATAACATTCAGTACATAGGACTGGTTGGGCATCATCATCCAAACCATTTCCATGACTTTCCTTGCTCCAGTTTCCAGTGCTCCCTTATACTTGGCACCTGAACCTGTTACAATTCTACTTGGTGTGATTCTTCTTTTGTTTAGGACATGCCTCTATAGTGAAGCTTTGTGGTGTAAAGTTACCTCTAGAAACCCAATCTGTTAGGGTAGGGGTAACTGACAACACTGAGTAGAATGGGAATATGGATTACTGAGATATTGAGTAGTGGGGAAAGCAGAACCTTATGGTGAGATTTTCAGAGGGACTGAATTAAACTGTCTCCATCTTGTTGTTTCCACACAGGGAATGTCTATATACATCCAACAGCCTCTGTGGATTCTACTGCTGTGGTGAGTGTGGGGTGCTCAATGGAAGCCATGGTAGGGAAGGGAAATTCCTGTTTTAGATCCTGGGAATTTGTTGATTTGGTTGTGGTCGGAGGTCTAGCAATTGTCCTGTGCAGAGGAGAGCAAATGGATGAAGTGGTGCCCTTGACTGCCAGTTAATTGACTTTCTGTGTGCTTTCCTTGTAGCTGGGTCCCAATGTCTCTATCGGAAAGGGTGTGACCATTGGTGCAGGAGTGCGTGTTCGTGAATCCATCATTCTGCATGGGGCTTCTCTCCAGGTAGGTGCTACCTGAAATTGAGTGCTGTTCAGTGGTGTAGCTAATGATCATGAAGCCCAGTGCAAAACTCACAGTGTTGCCCTGAAAATGGTGCCACAACCAGAGGTGACATCATGTCAGGTCTTTCAAAAAAGAAAATAGGGGAAAACCTAACTTCTCTTCCCCAACAGCTTACCACCCATTTGCTCTGCTGCCTCCCCCATAACTAAGGCATCTATCTGCTAAGAGGAATGGTTATTCTTCCCCTGCTAAATATAAGAGTAGCATCACCTAGAAGTTCCTCTTTACCCAGTTAGCAGGGGTAACTGTATTGTAATAGATGAAAATAGGAGCTGACTGACATTAACACCTTATTCCATATTATATCATAATTACATCTCATTGGCTCTCAGAGCAAGTAGTATCTTGCATCAGTTTTGAGTTAAGGAAATCCACTTTTTGTTCCACTAGTTTAAGCACCATTGACATAAACTCTCCTGAGTTCTTTGGCAAAAGGGTGGAATAAAAATAGTCACATAACAAATAGAGTACATGATTTTATCACTCCCTTGTTGCTGAGGATCAGGTTCCTCCCCTCAAAGCACTGTTTCTTCCAGTATTCCAATAGCAATAAATGTGGGGAAAATGAGACTACCCTTCTACTGCAGTAGTTTTTATGGCGCAGCATGGCTGCTGCATCTGCCCATCTGAGCTGCTCTGAGGAGAAAGGTGTGCCGGAGGGGATGGCATGTTGGATAGGGGAGGTGGCATCTCATGGACCTGCCCCTTGTCACAATGAGGGCACTACTGCTACTGCTTCAGCTAGATGGCAATAGTACATTTTCCATCCTTTAAGGTGTGCGCTTGGTATGAAGTGCCCTATATGAATATATAAGTGCCCTTTAGAATATATAAAAGACCCAGCCACAAAAAGATTATTATCTCTGCTACGGCAGGTATAGTTAGTACCTTGCTGTTTTGTGAACTTTTTTCTCCCTCAGTATATTCTCCTCAGTATATTATACAGTCACAAGATAGAGCCCAATCCGATGCAGGTCTACTTAGAAGCAAATTCCTTTAAAGTCAATGGGGCTTACTCTCAGGAAAGTGTGGATAGGATTGCAGCCATAGTGCCTGGATGGGCCAGTTGTAATGGAGCTGAGGGGAGGTTGTTCCTAGAAAAATCCCTGGTTCATTCTGGTTATTTTGTGGAAAACCAGTTGGTGGCACTCAACTTCAACTTCATTTCAACTTCCCACTCTTTCTCTTATTGTCTGACAACTTCCCCTGTTGTTAACTAGGGGTACAAATGAGACAGGGTGGCCATATATCCTGCTTTTCTATGACATTTCCTGGATTTTAGCCTTGTGTCCTAGAAAAAACCTTAGCTGTCCTCCCATTTCCTTGTGAGCAGGTAACATGTAGCCTTGTAAATCATAAATTCTATGTAATAAAGCCTATGTAATAGTTTTGAATTTAATAAGTAGTGTTTGAATTAAACAAATGAAAGCAATATATATGAGTGTTTTTAGCTTTTATTTTGTCATGTCCTACATTTTTTGGGGGGGGGGGAATTGTCCTCTTTTTTGGTTATAGTCACCTTGAAACAAGACTTCAAGAAGGTGAGTATTTTGAGTTCAGCTTTAAATGTGCCCTATTTGTAGCACCCTGAAAGAGATAGGACATTTTTCTAACCATGGTTGTCAAAAATTCAGTTTTGTTGTTTCATTTCACCAGAAAAATACGACTCTGACTATGAATCCTGGCTTTATCTCTGCTCTTCATTTACTATATGGATCCTCATCTCTTCCTTTCCCTTCCTTTTTCACAGGACCATACCTGTGTCCTAAACAGCATTGTGGGTTGGGACAGCACCATTGGACGATGGGCTCGCGTTGAGGGTACTCCCAGTGACCCCAATCCTAATGATCCCTATGCCAAAATAGACAGTGAAACTCTCTTCCGGGATGGCCGCCTCACCCCTTCCATTACCATTTTGGGTAAGCTTCCATCTTCTTTGTTCCAGTTTCAGGAAAGTGCACTTTCCACCCAACAGGTAATGAAGATTCCTTCATTTTGAAGTACCAGTTAAAGTGCCTTATCTTGCATGAGACCATTGGCCCAAGTCAATGTTCTCAGCAGGGTCCTTCTCCCTCTGTAACTCATCACTCTTGTGAGTTTTATGTTTCCCACCTCTCCCCACCTAATGCCTCTCACTGTTTCCTTCTCCACAGGTTGTAATGTCACCATCCCTGCTGAAGTGGTCATCCTCAACTCCATTGTCCTGCCCCACAAGGAACTCAGTCGCAGCTTCAAGAATCAGATCATTCTTTGAAGGGGCAGGAGGTAATCTGCCTCCAGTTCTCCCCAGATGTGAATGAAGCGAGTTCCATGATGATGAGGCCAACTCAAGACATCACTGAATCTATTCTCAAACCACATTCTGTCTTTCTGTCTGGTGGACCAAGACTTTTTTCTCTGGCATCAAGGCAGAGTTATCAGTGGGGCTGCCCATAGAGGGAAAAGGGGAAGTGAGCTTCTTTTTTAGGCTGCAGGGATTTGCAATAACTCGTCTGCACTTTGTTCTGAAATGCCCACTGAATATGCCTGGAAATAGAGAGGCCTGCCACAGCTTGAGGTCGTGGTGCTGCCTTACCACTCACAATCTTACTGGAAACTTCTGGGTGCCTTAATGCTGCAAACCCAGGTTGTCATTCCCCCCACACACTAGATTCTCCAGACCAGTATGCAGGAAGAGCAGAGGATGGAGCAGAAAGATTTGCAATCCAAGTGCTCTTTTGCTCTTTTTCTGATACTACTGATGTACTTCCAGTTGTCTACTAGGGGCACTAAATCTTCCATTGAGACATGCCCCGTTCTGTTTGCAAGCTCTACACCTAACTTAAACCTTTGTGGTGTCAAAGAACTGGTTTCCAGATACCAGAATAATGGTGTTTCTGAGCAATGTCGAGAGATGGCAGAAAGCCTGGTATTACACAGATTTCCTTCTGCAGAGTGAAAATCTGGCTGGTCCGCTTTCCCTAATATCTCAACACAAAGAGGATTATGAAGAATGCAAAGCAAACAAATGCCTGGAGTCAGCAATTCCCCTCCTTAGCTCCAAGGGGAATTGGGTCCTTCATTTAGACACACTTCCTTTTTGTGTAATTGTTGAGACAGTCAGATATTGGTAATCATTCAACAACAGCTGAACACCATGGATATAAGCTAAGGAAAGTGGTTGAGTTTGCAATCTTAACCAACTTTCCAACACTGGCATAGCTGTGCCAGCAGGGCATGAGCTGCATCTTGAGTTAGGGGCAGTCACTTAGGGTAAGGGCAGGTTAATTCTCTTACTTTGAAGTTGCATTGTCCTTACTTAGGACTGTGTCCGAGGTGCTTTAACTTTTAATGAGTAGGAATAGTTTTCCACAAGAGTTAGAACTGGACCTGGAACTGAGCTCTTGGGATCAGATGTAAGGAAGCCTGTAGCACACAAGAAACAGCCCAAGCTATGAGAATTAGTGGCATCCACCCCACATTCAGCACCAGGGAGAAGGAGATGCATCAACCATCAACTGTACTTCTTTGAGCACAATCCTAACCATATCTACTCAAAAGTAAGCCCCATTGTGTTGAATGGGTCTTACTTCCAGGAAAGTGTCTTTAGGATTGCTGCTTTGTCAAAGGTCTCAGGCTGCAGGTAATCAGAATTATATAGGGATAACTAATATCCTGCTTCTTTAGTGTACAAGCCCCATTAAAGTGGGGCCACTTTGCCTTAAAGATAGGATTACTGCTAGCTGATGGAAAGTGCCATGAAATCTTAGGACCAATGGCTGCTATGTTGTTCTTGGAACCCCCTCTCCTTCTCATGCTTGCAATTGGAGCAGTCTGGTTAGCTAGCAGCAGTGGATAAAAGTGATCATCTTGATCTTGATCAAGGATCTAGCTAAGAGGTCTCCAGACTTTTTTGGCAGGAGGGTCACATCACTGACACGGTGCTGGAGGCTGAAAAACTAATTTACATTTCAAATTTACATATAAGAATGTATTGGAGTAGATTACAGGGCTTGCCCAAAGGCCAGATAGATGGGTCTTTCTGGGGGGGCACACTGAGGCTCACCAAGGGCCACATCTGGCCCCTGGCCAGGTTTAGGAGACCTCTGGTCTAGCCTATGGTTGGGGGTTCCTCACAGGTGAAAAAGCAGAAGACTTGTCCCCTCTCCCACCCCACACATAGAGTAAATTGAGTGAATTCATTCAAATGAAGCTGTGGAAACTTTAATAGTGCTGTGTGTTTACCCAGGATGCACTGGATATCCCTTGTTTGGTGTGATTAGTCAATTTTGTTACAGATAGCTTCTCCCTTGGAAGAAGAAAAAACCCCAAAGAGATTGGATTAAATTTAAATATTTTAAGTACTATGAGCGACAGGCCTCTGTAAAATGCAATTGATTGAACAGAGTTTTACTCGGCTGTGAGGATTAAGAAAGTGATTGTAACGCACTTCACGCACTGATGAGATTGTGGGTGGGGAGCAACTCTTTTAAAACAAACCTTTACTGTCTTAGGAGAGAGGTAGTTTCTTCTCCCTCTTGCAGTTGTCCTCACACACTGCAGCCAGTGTGCTGGGTCCCCAAGAATTTTCTGGGAGCCCCTGATCAAGCCAATTCCTAGGTTCTGTTCTTAGGCAATGATCAAATGCGACCAGGTGTTGGGAATGTGCTTTTGTCTGTACTGATGCTTTCAGGAACAAACTAGCACAGGGAGAGGAGAGAACTAGCAGAGTTGGTAGAAAGGGAAATTGGGCCTCACAACTTGGCTGAAATCTCAAGAGAGCATCAGTCAGTAAATGCAATAAAAGTTTGTGTAATTAGACTTTTATAAAACAGGTTGTAAAGTCCTCTGTCAAAGGCTCCTTCAAAAGGTTAAGTAGTTGTGGCATTAACAGAGGCATCCTTTCGTGGCCTGGCAAGTGCTCGAATGATAGGAAATAGGAGGTAGGCATAAATGGTCAATTTGCACAGTGGAGAGAGATAAACCACAGGGAACCTCAAGGATCTATAATGGGACCTGGCGCTTTTTAACATATTCATTAATGATTTGGAAAAAAGGATTGAACAGGGAAGCAACAACATTTGCAGATGATAAATTATTCAGGGTAGTTAAATCTAAAGCAGATTGTCTGGAGTTCCAGGGGGATCTTTTAACGGTGGGAGAGTAAGTAATGAGATTCAGTCTTGATAAGTGCAACAAAGTGCATTGGTGGGAAAAAAAATCAGCTTTACATAAATAGTTTGGAATTGGCAACTTCCATTTAAGAAAACAATTGGACAGCTTGGTCTTAGGCATGTTTAGTCACTAACAGCCAAATCCAGAGTAACTACATGAGTACATAAGAGACATTACGTGCACCCATAGTAACTGCACCACCTAGTGAAAACCTATGGGAAATTCATATTGCAATCCAGAGTAAATTGTTCTTACACTGGAGCAAGGACTCCCCATGGTTACTCTGGATTTCACCCTAAGTCTATGATTCCAAGGGTATCAAGCTGGGCCAGTGGCCAATGCCCAAAGCTCAGTAGGTTGGACAAAACTTTCTAGTAAAGATCTCCTATGGGCATTGCTTTCACTTTAGCAGTGGCTGACTTATCAGTCCACGCGGGTGAGAAGAAAGCAATGAAACATAACCTTGAGAATTATGCTAGTCAGAACATATGGTATGGAAGTCATTTGGACAGAGGATTCTTGAGATTCCCCTTCAATTTATGTGTCTCCTCTATCCAGTGCAAATCAAAAGGTCAGGCAGCATCAAAATTGTGAAACTGGCCCTTTTAAGACCTATCGCAGGCAGGTTTCCCCCATGTTGCATCCATCATGGACTGGCTGAAACGCCTAACCACAACAAGCAGACACTGTCACCACACAGTACAAATGCTGAAGAAGTTGCCCTTTTTGCCTTTACTCTCAAGGGATCTCAACGTGGGTGGCACAGCAACTGCACCACAGGACACTGAGCATGCAATGTGACCCAGAAAACAATGGTAAGAAGTTGGGTGGGCTGACATCAGTGCATGAAGTTTTTGCTGCACAAAGAGCCCACCGTTCCCGAGCCTCTCACCACTGTTTCTTGTATTGTGTGCCTGCAACCCAGATATGGTGGAGACACTGTCATCCTGCACTATTGCCAGCTATTTCTGGCTTCTGAGCTCCATACCTGCAGCATGAAGGGTGCCGCAACAAAGGTTGGGGACAATTGCCCTATTGTGTTCACTAGAACTTAATACCCAAGTAAGTACATAGGACTGCAGCAGTAGAATCATTCCCTGATTTTTTTTTAAGTGCTGGGTCATTGAGCTGGATTGCCATCTGAAGGGGATACTTGATGACCTTAAGGTGTCTTCCAAGTCTTAAGGTTCTATGATTCTTGCAGACATTTATTAGAAAAGGATGCCTTATGTTACTTGTGCAGTTCTGAGAGCTAATCATACACTTCCTAGAAATTTCATCCTTCGCTGCTGGCCTGGCTTCCCCCTTCCCATTACAACCAGAAGGCTCACCTGCTGGCTTCCTCTGGGTTTTTGTTTTCTAGGAAACAGAGAGAGGAGGCATGTTCTTTTTCTTGGTTGATCATCTATCATCTATTTCTAGTAGTGCAAATGACTGTCTAAAAGTAGAGGGGCATCATGGAGGGGGTTTCGCCTGCAGGACCTCCTACTGGAAACCACCTTGATCAGCTCCAACTTAATGGTTTTATTAAACACCGGGGGACAACCAAAATAATGTACTTGAGTTGTAAATCAGTACACTGGTGTGGTCTGGTGGATGAGCAGACAGTTGCCAGAAGACTGCTAATCAGGAAAAGACTTGGATAAATTTGGGATGGGAGACTGAGGGCTGATAAAGCTGTCATGAGGCAAAAGAACCAGGAGGTGTTGCTGTTTACAACTTGGTCTGCTGGAAAACTGCTTGGGCTGGAAGTTTGGAAGAAATTCCCTGTTGCCAGATATGATGACCACACCATGAGGGATTCCACCTGGAGGAGAAGAGTTCTACAAGCAGCCCATGGAACAATTACCTATTTCACAAAGTTGTTGTGAGGATAGAAAGGATAAAAAGCTAGGTAGTCGACTTGGGCATATTCTTTGGCTGGGAAAGGTGCAGTATAAACCCCTTAAATACATAAACGAGAAGTGTGGATATTGTCTTCTAACTATGGCATACAGCCATATCTCCAATCCCAGTATTGCACTGCTATTTAGTGGGTTGCTCTCTCAGTAGAGTTGGTCTGTATGGTCTGTGGCCAACCAACCCAAAGGTGGGTTCCCTGCCACGCAGTGCTGTCTGATAAGCACTTCACTTTTGTAATCCCAGACAGGAAACCCAAGCAGGGAATATATTGTAGCTCTAGTGGGCCAGTCGATGTGGCTGGACATGGGACCTACATTCAGCTTGAGCTACAATCTGGAGAGGCCTGGACTGCTGTCAAAACCAGTGTTCTGCCTCCTGCCAGGACTTGTTACTTGCAGCAGACTTACAAAAAATACTTCCTCCTGCTTCTTAGAAGGATCTGGTGGCAGCCATGCTTTGAATGATGGGCCCAGAGAAGACGCCAGATTATCAAGCATTGCTGAAGCCGGATCAAGGCATGCAAGACCTTGAAGTCCCATCCGCTATTCTTGCCTTTCTCAAGGAAGGGGGGTGCAGATGTGGTAGTGGTACCAAACAGTGGTATTCAGGCAGGGATCCACTTTCAAACTTAAATCTGTCCAGGACCCCCTGTCAAACGTACCAGGATCTGACATCACTGATGCCAGAGCTCCTCTGTGTCTTCTCAGAAGTAAGTCCCATTGCATACAATGAGACTCCCAGGAAAGCCCATCCAGTTTCCAAGAGCAGAAACCTCTTGTGACCCCATTCTATGAGTTCGCAACCCTTCAAGGGGATTCCAACCTCCACTCTGAGTACATCTGGTAAATAAAGTACAAGATGAGGTGTGTTGTTTACTTGAGTTACTAAAGCAGGTTTTATTTCCTTAAATGGAGCTTTGAGGCTCATGCTGTATTTATAGGCCATTTTTGTGGGCTGCAAGCCTGCTGAGTTGTTGTTCTGTGTGTAGTTGACCTTTTTGAACCGTTATTGTCAATGTTTCAATACACATTCAGAAGCTAGAATTGCATAAAACAAATTTTGTTGCCGATGCCTGAGGAAAATCTAAATTAAAAGTGAGGAAAATAATTCCCTGAATGAGGGTGAATTTTTATTCTCTTTTTTCCCTTCCTAACATCAAATTAAGAGCAACTTTTAGAGTTCTACCCTGTAGGAAGGAAATGTTGTGATGCTGACAGAACCAGCTGGACTGGAGAAGGAGAAGGAAGGGGCTCATGGTGCAGGATCAGCCTCATCCTGTGGGAAGGAGTCCATGGATAAGGACCAAAATACTGCATGAAAGGCCATTGCCGTTCTGTTGCCTTCTATCCTGAAGTCAAGATGCTGACTTTCCACTAGACAGTGGATAGGAGATGGGGAACCGCAGCTCTAGAAATCACATTAGTTGTGCAACAATCCATTAGTCCAGCTCTGAGTCAGTGCCTGACTCTTAGTACCGTCCCCATGCCTGGAGGTGAATGGTATAATATGATTTTCTGCTGCATGATTGAACTGGATTGCTTTGGCCTGCAGAGCTGTGGGAGATGGGGAGCTACACAACAGGCAGAAATTCAATAGGTGAAGCTTTCATCTTCACTGCACTCATGAATTTCTGCC
Organism: Cryptoblepharus egeriae; assembly: GCA_030015325.1. Lineage (NCBI taxonomy): Eukaryota > Metazoa > Chordata > Lepidosauria > Squamata > Scincidae > Cryptoblepharus > Cryptoblepharus egeriae. Next base: position 58,471,415 of record JAREYC010000001.1, on the reverse strand, counting down.
TTTCCTGCAACTCTCAAAGGCACTGATGCAGTGGCAGCACCTTTTTCTTGATAACCACTCAGGCAGTGTTTTAAGTGTGTTTCTAATTTATTAAACTCAAAGCACAATCCTAACCATGACTGCTCAAAAGTAAGCTCAGTTGTGTTTACTGGGTATTACTCCCTGGAAAGTATCTTTAGGATTGCAGCTTTAAAAAACTATTCCTTTGTAATTTGCCTGTATCTTTCTTGTCACAATTTAAGTTCTGGGCCGAGCTACACATGACCCACATAGATGTGGGTTAGCATAGGTGTGGGTTAGCATTTCTAGCAAAGGGCAGAACTGGGCAGAAATGATAAACTTGCATAGGATATTTCAGGTTTCTTAGTGGAGGAGTAGAGGGTGAGTTGGGAGTTTTCATATCTTCTGGCCTACAGTAAGGGGGGGGGGGGGGCGGGAAAGCCAAACCTTGTTAACATGTCAGGTTATCCAAACCTGCTTATCCAAACCTGCTAAGGAAAAACAGAGCTTTACTTAACATGCCAATCCTTTTTCTGCATCTTTTGTGAACAGCGTGTCCCTTTCCTATAAGCCGTAATCTGATCTCTTTTAGGTATGAATCACTGCAGAAAAATTCTGTCTATGAAAGGCTTTCCTTTATGCTCATGTCATTGTCACATGCCTGGGCTACCAAGGTAGGATGCATGGGACAGGTGATGGAATAGGGATCAGTTCCTTAGCTGATATGACCCATAACTATGCAATCCAGATAATATTTCTATGGCTTGAATTGACTTCATCTTTGCCTCCCCAACTCATGTCCACGCTTTGAGTTGAGCTTGACTTGGTTTATCAATTTCTATCATCGGACTTGTTTGTATCATCTCTGGCAATAGCTTCAAGGCGCCATCCCATGTGAATTTCCTTACCATATAGATAATTTGTTCCTTGATCTCTGGTTTCTCCTGGTGCTTCCTAGCCTTCCTTAGACTTGCCACTTTGTTACTAACCAACAGAGGGCAGTAAAACCATTAATAAGATATTTGGCTGCCAATTTGCAAAAAATTAAATTTCCTGTTGAGTATTGAATTTTACTTACACACTCAAATAGCGCAACCAGGCTGTTTTTCTCGCTCTCTCTCTCTTTCAGCTTCCTGGCCCCAGGCCCTTCCCTATGTGGCAAATTGCCGGGTCATGCCAGAATCACCCCTGGAACATTTTGTCCAGAGTGAGAGACAGGAAGGCACATTTGTCCTAAGGCACATATTCAAAATCCCAATTTGGATTAGCTACCCCTTAACACATCAGGCTCAGGCTCAGAATGAAGGTGACTAAATCATGCTAAAGGGCTTGATTTTCCCACCCTTTGAACACATGCTTATGGGGAAATGGGGATTCTAATCTGTGTGAGTTATTCTGAGTATAAACGGGGGGGAGGCAGTTATTCTTGATTAATTACTAGGAAGAACCCACCCTTCTGTGGAGTGATGCTCAAGTTTATGGCAATGTGCATGGAGGTGTCTAGCAACACATTTGTTCTTGTGATTGACTTCGGAGTTTGTTCTTGTGATTGACTTCCGATATTGTGATTGACTGCCGAGTTCTAAAGTTCCAGCAAATGTACTATAGAAAGTGCAAAATGGAAGTGTTACCTGACCTGGGAGTGCAGTTATGCCAATCCCAAAATCTCCCAGCAGAGGGTATAGTAATGTGTGTGGGGAACTTGCTCCAGTGTGAAATGAGAAGACCAAATGCCCTTGTTTAGTGTCTGGAGGAGATGATGTCCTTGGGACTGAGTGCTTCGTTGGCTGCTGCACAGAGACAGTGCGTGCTGTCCCATATGAGCCTGACATCTCTGGGACAGATGTCCCGCTGAATGCTAAGTGGCCAGGTTGCAAGAAGAAGTGGCAGGATGGTACACATAGATCAGCTATGGGAGTTTAGCTAGGACCGTTCCATCAGATCCATGAATAAACCACCAACTTTCCATTCATGCTTATGGGGTAACAGTCCTCTGCATCCTTTTGCCCCTTCATAATTTGATTAATTGGGGGAGCAGCAGGCAGGTCTCAATATATTTTATTAGTTTATAGCTTACCTTTCTTCCACAGGCTGACGGCAGCATTCAAGGGATTCCCAAGCAATCTTCCATCCATCCTCAGTATTCACCAGTCTCGAAACTGCTCCACTTTAATAGGTTGATTGCCTCCTCTATCTACCATATGTGTTAATAGTCTGCATGAGTTCCAGCTTCACAGGCCTCTCTGATCCCCTACTAGGAAGCCTCCGTGCAAATCCCTCTCCATTTTAGCTGTGCTCTTGGTCACTGTTTCCCAATTTGTAAAATGAGACACAATTAATAGCCTACCTCGTAGGGATGTCATGAGCATGAACAAGAGAAAATGAATGAACTAAAGATTACAAAGCATGTTTCATGTGACAAAAGAATACCCAAAGCTATAAATAACATGTCCCTCCACATTTTAGATGATGACTCCTGCAGAGCGCCTGAGGCAACAACATGGAACAACCTGCTCTAGTTGAGCTTGTCTGATGTCAGTCTAGGCGTGACTTTGATGCCTCATCTTTGGCTGAGATGTATCTTCTGTGTCCTGCTGTGAACCTTCTCCCATCCCTGCTGGAATCAATGTGGAACTGGAATATGAATACTTGGGGTTATGGGCTGCAACTCCGGTATAGCTTCAATATAGAAGATTGCATAGGTCTGTCATTTGGCTCAGGATAAAAGCTCTTCCCTCCACCTTTACTCATAAGCAGGGGTTTCCAGATCTTGGTATGGGGGGCTGGATGCAGCTTGTGGCAAGCCTCTGATTCCCTAAGTGCTTCTGACACAATCAAAAACTACTGTGGAGCTGTGGAGGAAATGGGTGTTCATTTAAGTGTGTGCTTTATTTTCATGCTGTATGTTGGTGCTTGGAGAAATCCTGGAAATTTGAGCACATTACTTTAAATTCCAACTCTAGTCTGTTTATTTAAATTTAATATTTAAATTTTTTTCAATGCCAGTTATTCATTGTGGCCTGTTGGCAAAGTTTAGAGACCCCTTCTCTTAAGAATGCCAGAGATCACTCCAAAGTGGGATTTTGGAGGATGAGTCTTTGAAGAACCTCAACTTTTTTCACCGCAATTTTCATTCCATTAATTCCAGCTCACTTCTATTCTAATAACTTTCTTAATTCTAAGAAAGATCTCCATTCTGACATTCTGGCAAAAAAATAAAAAATCTGCCATCACACAGCTGTTTTGTGCAGGTCATGCAGAAATGCATATGTGTGATGTGAAGTACATCATTGTGATGACCATGCACATGCAACGCAGAATTTTCCACTGCTGTGCAGTTTTGGCAGCTGATTCCCATCATGCATGGGATCAGTTCCTTAGCTGATATGACCCATGTACTGATGGGTCATATCAATATATACATAGGACAACATGTACTGATCGAGTGTCAAACAAATTGGAAGGAATTGGTTCAGGATCAAGTATCTGCCTGACCATGGCCTTGAGTGAGTCACTGTTTCACACTCAAACCTCAAAGGGTTGCTATGAGGACTATGGATGCAGACAGGCCTTTGTGGGATGCAAATGTGATAAAGACATGTACATAGAATGAAATTCATCTGTTTAGTATATGGCAATTACTGTTTTCTGGAAGATCCTTTGTGAGGTCCGGCAGCCAGTAAGTGTTGACTACAGATATCTCCAGCTTTCTGATGGTTCATTTGATGATGATCGACTCTTTCAACATCTTTCAGTTACACCCAGACCTCATTAATTCATGTTCTGCTCTTTCAACATCTCTCTGCTGTTCTAAAGGCCAAAATTGACCTCCCAAAGTTGAAGCTCATGGTCTAAACCAGGGGTGTCCAACGTTTAGCTTCCCTGGGCCGCACTGGAAGAAGACGAGTTGGTTTGGGCCGCACATAAGCACTAACAACTTTTTTTAAAAAATGTGCGACAAAATGTAGGGTGTCCTATATTTTGTTCTACATTTTTAAACCTTGGAGTAAGTCTCGTTGATTTTAATGGGGCTTACTTCTGAATAGGCATGAAGCATAGGATGGGCAGCTAAACCTTGGAGTAAGTCTCATTGATTATAATGGGGTTTTCTGCTGAGTAGCCATGCATAGGATTGGGCTCTCAGACTGCAACTTGGGAGTTAGCCTCATTGACTTTAGTGGGGCTTACTTCTGAGGAGGTATGATGTATAGGATGGGCTGTGATCCTCTCCAAGCTTAAACTTGGAGATATGCTGCAATCCTGCACACACTTTCCTCGGAGTGAGACCCACTGGGTACAATGGGCCTTCTGAGTGGACATGGTTAGGATTGCAGCATATCTCCAAGGTTAAGGTTGGAGAGGTTCACAGCCCATCCTATGCATCATTGGGCTCTCAGACTGCAACTTGGGAGTAAGCCTCATTGACTTTAATGGGGCTTACTTCTGAGTAGGTCTTAAGGGCATTAGGCAGCAGCTGGGATAGAGGCTGAGGCTGCTTTTGGGGGATGCGGGTGGGCAAGCGCTGCAAGGTTTGCAGGGGTCTGACTCTGAAGCACTCTGAGTTCCAGGAGGCAGATGGGGGAGGAGCCAGGCAGCCCAGACCAGCTTTGTGGCGGCCGCCCAGGGCAGTGCGCAGAGAAGCACACAAAATTTGAAAATGGCTGCTGCCACAAAGCTGGTTTTTCCAATGGTGGTGGCCAGCTTTGCAGGAGGGCCGCTTCCACCCTCATCTTGGGCCACATGCGGCCCCCAGGCCATGTGTTGGACGCCCCTGGTTTAAACCCATTCCTGAAGGAGATTTATTAATGAGAATCCATTTGCAGAAATCATTGTGCAGCAGCAAGAATTTGCAACATAAAAGGGGCATTTTCAATTTGTTAGCTTTAAAAGCATTGGAAGCAACATTTATAAACTAAAAAAAGATTACATTCCACTTTTCAATGCTTGTATTCCACTTTTCATTCACTTTTGAATGGTGCTCCAGTTCCCAAACCTGTCTAAGAAGTGGAGAGTGCCTGTATTTATCCTCAGGTGCAGGCTAGTCTATGTTGTTCTATGGGCAAATCATAGAACTCTTCTGTTGCCAGGTGGAAACTTTCACACCATGGTCATCATCACATCTGGCTTGAGGGAATGCCTTCAAACTTCCAGCAGTTTTTAGGACAGCCAAGCTTTAAATGGCGACACCTTCTGGCTCTTCTGAATCATGACAGCTTTTATTAGCTTTTTACAGGTCTCCCATCCAAGGATTATCAAAGTCTTTCTGTGCATAGCTTTAGCAGCCCTTGTGTACAACTGTTGTGTGTGAATAAATGTGTGCAATTGTTGCACTCCATGGTATTATTCACTGGGGAGATGCAAAATGGCCCTCAGTCCTGAGTATAAGGATGGGGTATCCTTCCCAGCCTGACGTATTCAACTAATGCCATGAATCACATTTTAAGCCTGCTGGGCAGTTGTACCATGTGGGGCTGCCCCAAATATTGGGGATGAGCTTCAAGATAGCATGTGAGGCTACCAGATTATTAGGCCACTTGTGTTAGTGCTGCCTGGCAGTGGCTCTCTTAGGTTTTTGATGTGGGCTATTTCCCATCCAGCCTTAGAGGTGAGGAAGTGAGGGATGTGCAAAAGAGGGGCTCCGCCACAGTGCTACAGTGCTCCCCATCAAGCCCACTCTCTCCCAATATTGGCCGTGTTCCATAAACCATGGTCAGGTTCTCAAGAGATGAGGAAGTCTCATGAGGCCAGATGCTCAACCCAGCCCCTCATAATGGTACATAAAAACCTAGCAGTATACAGTCCCCCCTCCTCCGCAGGGTGAGGGTGTTTCTCACACACACCAAACTGCACAAGGCTGAATTTGAGTAGGAGTTTGGAGCGACTTTAATTACTGCTAGATCGATGGGCTCTGCTAAGCAAAGCAGAATCCAATAGCAGGCCCCAGGGGGCTGCTGAGGTTGCTGCTAACTGGAGTTGAAGGCTTGGGGGAGGCAATGGGGCCCTTGCCTTTGCGGAGCAGAGGCCCTGCAGCTGCCATTTGTGCCAGGGGCCCAGAGGAAGAAAAAACGCCCTGCCAGTTCAGCCTCTTGGCCTTGTTTATATTTATTTATTTATTGGGTATGGTATTAATTTCATGATGCTCCTAATATCCTTTTTCCAACTCTCTGCAGATAGGCATCCCTTGCAAAGCAACCATGCCCCGACCACAAGGTCCACCTTTCCATGCCATGACTGGGAAAGACTGTAGTCCTAATCAATTAACTCGCCTGGCATATATTCCTGTGGTGGTGTGGGGAAGTCAGTGTATGCCTTCGTATGCCTGGTGTGTATGCCTGGTATGGGGAAGTTGGTGTATGCCTTCCTGTGGTAGCATGGGGAAGTCGGTGTACGCCATACACCACCTGTTGTGACAAAAGTGCCATAACGCACTTCTGCCCAACTCCGACTTCCCCATACACCACCTGTGGTGGTGTATGGGGAAGTCGGAGTTGGGCAGAAGTGCGTTATGGCACTTTTGTCACAACCCCAGGTTAGCACAGGACTTGTGCCAGGGTTTAGGCTGGTCTAACTGGAGATTAGTAATGCAGCCTGAGTTTAGCAAAGATTGAAGTGTACAAAGAAGAGGAGGCGCTCCAGGCCCACCAATGTTTGGAAACCATGGCCAACAGCAGACCAACTTCCTGGACTTTCTAAATTTGGCAAAGCAAGGGAAGAAAGGGAAGCAAGGGAAAGGAAATAGGAATTTCCTTTACTACTGACAAAAATGGCGGTCACAGGAATGGGAGGAAGTACAGTATGACAGGTAAGAGGCTGAAGAGAGTGCCAAATAAACATTGGGGAGCAAGGATGGGTATGGGATACAGTCCATTTTCCACAGGTACATCTCTCAAGAGTTGGTTATAGGCTATGGTTGCAAAGGGGGACAGACAGGCAAAGTGCCTCCATCTTTAATCATTGTACAGAAGAAGGAATTTTGGCAGGAGCAGATCAACATGGAAGGGTTTAAAAAGCTGCACCTGCTCAGTTTCCTCTTCTAGACAAGGTAGAGGCACTCTGTCCTGCTTTGCATCAGGTGACCCCTTTTATTGTGGCCTGGTGAGGCTCAACAAAGTAGTGAGAGGAAAGTAAAGAGGAAGGCAGAAGGAAGAAGAGGGGAGAAGGAAGAAAGACAGGACAGCATAGTAGGGTATTTGATTAAGGATGCAATCCTGGGAATAAGACCCATTGAACATAATGGGGCTTTTCTTTTGAGTAGACATAGTAAGGATTGAGCTCTAAGACCCAGAAGATCCAGGTTCCAATCCCCCCTCCACTCAGCCATGAAGCTTTCTGGGTAACCTTGTACCAGTTATTCAATCTCAGCTCACCTACCTCATAGGGTTGTTGTGTATAAAAGCTTTATAAGTCATCTTGGGCATATGTTTTGGCATGGGAAAGGTGGGATATAAAATTCCAAAATAAATAAGGCCTGAGGAGGAACCAGGACAGGGTGACCAGCTACAATGGAGTACATTTACCTCTTGTTTACAAATGGAAATGTAGGCAGGATGAAGCTCAACATGGAAGGGTTTGAACCTGTCCAAATTCCCTCTTTTGTACGATGGTGAAAGAGAGAAGAACTCTGTCTTTCCCCTTGATATCTGGCCACCCTATCCTAGGCCTTCACACCCTGGCTCTGCTCCAGTATGATCCTAACCATACTGACATGGGAGAAAGACTCATTGGCCATAATGGGATTTTCTTCTGAGTAGACATGCCTTGTATTGGAAAGTTAGCCAGCTAGCTGAACAAATCCTGCACGCATGCATGGACTTGCAGAGTGAGGCTGCAATCCTGCTCATATTTACCTAGGAGTTAAACCCATTGGCCATAATGAGACTTACTTCTGTGTAGGTATGCATGCCTAGGATTGGGGTGTTAGTCAGCCAGCTAAACCTGATGGCATGTGTGCATGGACCTGCAGGGTGAGACTGCAGTCCACTTTCCTAGTAGTATGATCCACTTGGCTATAAGGGAACTTATAACTTGCAGGGTGAGACTGCAATCCACTTTCCTAGTAGTATGATCCACTTGCAATGTGCAAGTGGGATTGCAGGCTGCAATCCGAACCATGTCTACTCTAAAGTAAGCCCCATTATATTCTATGGGTCTTACTCCCAGGAAAGTGTCTTTAGGATTGTAGCCTTTCTTCTGAGTAGCCATACACATGGTTGTGCAATGTTGAGTGGACATGAGTATGTGTGAGTGCCTTGTGTACTCTCCAATGGTGTGAATCTTGCAGTGGGAACAGGGTGATAATATATCATAACCAAAAAAGGGGATAAGTCCTCCCCAAAATGTAGGGCATGACAAAATAATGTAGGGCATGTAGAAGAAAAATGTAGGACATGACAAAATAAAAACTAAAGAAGGCAATCCTAACCACACTTTCCTGGGAGTAACTACCATTGATCATAATGGGACTTAATTCTGAGTAGACATGCTTAGGATTGTACTGAAAATCACTCATTTATATTGCTTTAAGTGGTTCATTTAAACCAGGGGTCCTCAAACTATGGCCCAGGGGCCGGATACGGCCCGCCAGGGCCCTCAATCCGGCCCGCCAAGGCTTGCTGGTCGCCACAGGGAAAAGAGGGTTGGTGGCGGCTGCCATTTTAAATTTGGTACGCTGCTGTGTGTGCTGTGCTGTCCTGAGGGCACAGCTCCTCCCCCTCCCTGCCTTGCTGTTGCTGAGTGGCTGCCAGGTGAGAGCAGGCAGGGAAGGGGAGGAGCCATCCCCTCACAACAGCACCGGGGTGGGCGCCCACCATGGGAAGGGGCTGCCTGTCGGTTCGCTTGCCCGCCCACCTGCTCGCCCAGCAGAAGAACTTGACTTGGATGGGGGGCTGTGCGGCTGAAGCGCCCCAGCCACATCTTCCCTGCCTGGTTAGGGGGCTTTGATGGGGGACTGCGCAGCTTCAGCGCCCCATCCACAGCTTCCCCGGCCAGCCAGGGGGCTTGGATGGTGGCCACAGGGCTCCCCAGGTAAGTGCCTCCCTTTCTCCCCCCGATCCCCACCAGCCTTCCAGTAACCCCACCCCCAGAAACCTCCCCACTAGTCCTGCCAGTAACCCCTACCCCCAGAACCCCCACCAGCCCTGCCAGCACCCACCACCCCCAAGAAACCCCCACCATCCCTGACAGGCCTTCTCCCCCCAAAAATCCCCCACCACCCCCAGAAACCCCCCACTAGCCCTGCCAGTAACCCCACCCCCAGAAACCCCCCACTAGCCCTGCCAGTACCCACCACCCCAGAACCCCCACCAGCCCTGCCAGCACCCACCACCCCCGAGAAACCCCCACCAGCCCTGACAGTACCCCTCCACCCCCCAGAACCCCCACCAGCCCTGCCAGCACCCACCACCCCCGAGAAACCCCCACCAGCCCTGACAGTACCCCTCCACCCCCCAGAAACCCCCCACCATCCCTGACAGGACTTCACCCCCAAAAAATCCCCCACTAACCCTGACTGTACCCACCACCCCCAGAAACCCCCCACTAGCCCTGCCAGTAACCCTACCCCCCAGAAACCCCCCATTAGCCCTGCCAGTACCCACCCACCCCCAGAAACTCCCCCTATAGTCCGGCCCCTGACAGTGAGGGACAGTGAACCGGCCCCCCGTTTAAAAAGTTTGAGGACCCCTGATTTAAACACTATGCCTGCAATCCTAAGAACACTTTCCTGGGAGTAAGCCCCACTGAACTCAGTGGGGCTTACTTCAGAGTAGACAGGCATAGGATTGCACCCTATATCAGTATTAATTTAAACATCAGTGCAATCCTATGTCTACTCAGAGGTAAGTTCCATTGAGTTCCATTCCACTTTCCTGGGAGTAAGCCCCATTGAACTCAGTGGGGCTTACTTCAGAGTAGACATGCTTAGGATTGCAGCCTATATTCGTGTTAATTTAAACACTATCAGTGCAATCCTATTAGTGTCTCCTCAGAGGTAAGTTCCATTGAGTTCAATGGGGTTTACTCCCAGGAAAGTGACCCAGAGTGGGAAGCTGCCAGTCAGCGGATCCTGGTGTTTGCAAGCAGCCAGCTCTTATCAAGAGGCCGCCCAGCAACGGAGGCTGCCGGGGCTGGGAATGTTAATGAGGCAGCAGCCACGGCGTTTATCTCCCCGGGAATAATTGGGGCGCTGGCGCTGCTCACAAATAGAGTTCCCAGGCCCGATTCAGCGCCGCCACCGCAGGCCGATAAAAGTGCAATTCCCGGCTGGCACGTGCAGGGAAAGCAAAGTAGCTTAACCCCTTGGAGCCCTCCCTGGATGTCCCTGCAAGGAGGGAATCCCTGCTTCCTGGGAGTAAGCCCATTGACTCTCATGGGGCTTACTTCTGAGTAGGCATGCAAAGGATCTGAGGCTGCACTCCTAACCACACTTTCCTGGGAGTAAGCCCATTGACTCTCATGGGGCTTACTTCTGAGTAGGCATGCAGAGGATCTGAGGCTGCACTCCTAATCACACTTTCCTGGGAGTAAGCCCATTGACTGTAATGGGACTTACTTCTGAGTAGACATGCAGAGGAGCAGGTTCTGAGGCTGTCATCCTGTCCACACTTTCCTGGGAGTCAGTCCACTGACTCTCATTGGGCTTACTTCTGAGTAGGCATGCAAAGGATCTGAGGCTGCACTCCTAACCACACTTTCCTGGGAGTAAGCCCATTGACTGTCATGGGGCTTTCTTCTGAGTAGGCATGCAGAGGAGCAGGCTCTGAGGTTGCACTCCTAACCACACTTTCCTGAGGGTAAGCCCTATTGACTCACATGGGACTTACTTCTGAGTAGGCATGCAGAGGAGCAGGCTCTGAGATTGCACTCCTAACCACACTTTCCTGAGAGTAAGCCCTATTGACTCACATGGGACTTACTTCTGAGTAGGCATGCAGAGGAGCAGGCTCTGAGATTGCACTCCTAACCACACTTTCCTGGGAGTAAGCCCTATTTACTAACATGGGACTAACTTCTGACTAGACATGCATAGGATTGGGCTCTGAACAGGGTGAACATATGACCGGAAAAACCCAGATTTGTCCGGATATTTAGCCTCCTGTCTGGGTGTCCTACATTTTGGCTTCAGTTTTAAACTTTGTGATGGTGTGTAGTACCCCATCATGTCATATGTCGTTGGATTCGTATTGAAGAGCATAATCCAATGCAAAAATCAGTTTGGAAATATCTCCTTCCTATCAAACGTTATGGCCAAAAAACAAAAAGTATAAAAACAAAAAATACATTTTTTGGCAATTTTTTTTAAGCGGGTAGGAATTTTGGCCTGGGGGTTCAGGAATTTTGGGTTTGGCATTTGGTCACCCTGGCTCTGAGGTTTTCATCCTGTTCGCACGTTCCTAGGAGTAAGCCCATTGACTGTCATGGGGTTTACTTCTGAGTAGACATGCATAGGACATGCAAAGTTTAAAAATAGCCATTTAAAAGTGGCTGCCAGATGGGCATAGAACCAGTTGTTAATTTCTTTGAAACCCATCACTGGATCTGAGGCTGCAATCTTATCAACACTTTCCTGGGAGTAAAATCCACTGACTACAAAGGGGCCTATTTCTGAGTAGATCTGCACAGGTTTGGACTGTGAGGCTGAATCCTATCCATCCTTTCCTGGGAGTAAACCCATTGACTGTAATGGGGCTTCTGAGTAGACATGCATAGGGTTGGGCTGTGAGGCTGCAATCCTGCCCACACTTTCCTGGGTGTAAACTCCACTGACCACAAAGGGGTCTAGTTCTGAGTAGACCTGCATAGGACTGGGCTCTGAATGGGGGACATAGGTGTGTAGATCTTGGCCTTTCTGCTTCCCAGAGGGTCAGAGGAGGGCCTTGCAGCCTTCAGGATGGATTACAGAGAGGCCCAGGAAGATCATCCCTAACATGGCAGGGGGAGATGATGGCTCTGGAGCCCCCTGATTGATGGTGGTGCACTGACCCCCAGCGCTGGCAAAGGCCCGTTGCCATGGCAGCAGGCAGGGGGCATCAGTCTCTGCCTGGACAAGCTGTGCTCCCCGGGTGATGGAGGGCCCAGCACAGCAGCCGCCTATACGCTGCTAGGTCAAGGAGTCCAATTAATGAGCCAGCAATGACAGCATGACTCACTTTGGTCAAGGCAAGACAGCCAGGGTCCAACTTTGGGGAGCAGACAACACTTCCTGTGCCACATGTCCGCTTTTCCAGGATGTGCCCTCTATTTTAGCCTTGTGCCCGTGAAAAATTCTCCATTTTCCTCCTTTTACTTCTGTGCAGGCAGCATGTGGCCACCTTGTTATTAATAAATTGTCCTACATTTTTCTTGGGTGTCCTACATTTTGGGGACCTTGTCCTCTTGCAGTTGTGACATGGTCAGATAGATGGATTGGATTGGACAGACAGACAGACAGATAGGGTCACCCTGATATGGTCACCCTATCGTAGGCTGTAGTGCACATACACATTTGTAATGGGCTGGCATCATCACTACCTTAACTCCAGAGCCAAAGTCACTAGGCTCCCGCCTGAACTTGTATCCCATCTACCTTCGAGGTATACCTGGAGTCCCATTCTGCCTCTTCCAGGTTGATATTCACCTGGGTTATTTGCCATACTTGGGTTGCTTTCTATACTGGAAGGTGCCCTTCCACACTGGAGACATCTTTGGGAGAAACAGGGTGACCATATGTCATAACCAAAAAGGGGAAAAGTCCCCTCCAAAATGTAGGACCCCCAAGAAAAATGTAGGACATGACAAAATAAAACCTAAAATCACATGGCTTTCTTGTGCTTGATTAAACACTATATTATTATTATCAAATTTAAAACTATTACACATCATTTATTAATTCCAAGAAGGCTCCATTGTGCCTGCTCACATGGAAAAGGAGGACACTAATGATTTTTTTTTTTTCCAGGATACAAGGCTAAAAAAAGAGGACATGATCTGCAAAAATGGGACATATGGGGAGAAATGCACCTCATCCCCACTGTTGGATCTACTCCTGCCTCCCGGAGACAGGATGAGGCTGCTTGGACTCCTCCTATGGGAGATCACTTAAGGGCACCCCCCGCCCAGCCAGCAAGAGTGGATATGCAAAGGTGGGGGGGGTGCCCAGGAGGAAGGAAGGTGAGATATTTTGATTGCAAGGATGCGCCTGCAAAAGCTGATGCCAGTCCCCAGGGTCCTTCCCAAGCACTGCAGTTAATCAGTCAGTGGACTCTCCAAAGTTTCTTGGCTCAGCTGTGTGCCAGGCCACATCTCTCCGCCCAAGTCGTGCTCCTTGCTTGGCCAGTGTGGTTAGCTGAAGAGCTCTCATTTAAGGCTGTGATGTCTTCCCCTGTGCAGGAAAGAGGAGGCAGCCACTGTTGCCAGGGCTGGGCCTCTGTACAACGCCAGCAGGGAGACCCCAGGTGGCCTTAGAAATGAAGGGAAACTCAGCAAGGGAAAGAGGACTCCACAAAAGCCAATTCAGGACTTTGTAGGCAATAAATGAAAGCCCAATCCTTGGCGGTCTGCACATCTACTTAGACAGTGGTGGGATTCAGGAAGTTCTCACAGGTTCTATAGAACCCTTTGCTAATGAGCGCCTGGTTCTGAGGATACCAATGGGACACAGAAACCTGTTGTTAATTTAGGTTATTAGGACATAGAACCAGTGGTGGGCACCAGCAGGTTCGCACCTACTCTATAGAACCGGTTCTTAACTAGAGATAGTACATATAAAGTTTAAAAATAGCCATTTAAAAGTGGCTGCCAGATGGACAGAGAACCGGTTCTTAATTTCTTTGAAGCCCATCACTGCATGGAACCTGTTATTTTATTTGAACCCCACCACTGATTGGAAGTAAATCTCATTATAGTCAATGAGACTTGAGGATAGATAAGAAGGAATTCAGTGTCATGCTGCAGTCTTCTGGTAGTAGTCCCTGCTGGCCACCCAGGAGCTCCCTGCACCACCATGTTGAAACCTCCTGTTGCTGTATTTTGTAATCCACTGGTTCCCAAAGTGGGGACCAGGACCCCCTTGTGGATTGTGACTTCATTTTATACATGTTGCAAAAAGATGGGCACTGCCATCTTGGAATCTCACACTGGGCACCACCATCTTTGAATGGGGCATTCATACAGCTTTCCTGGGACTAAGGCTGCAATCCTAAAGAGTAAGACCCATTGAACACAGTGGGGCTTACTTTTGAGTAGACAAGATTAAGATTGTGCTGAAAGTCTCATTGAACACAGTGGGATTTATTTCCAAGTAACAAGTGGGAGATCTGACATCACAGTGCTGGCACTTCTTGTTCCAGCATTTGACATCACTTGGGGGAAGGAGTCCAAGATAGATTGACATTCTCAAAAGGGGGTCCTGGGCTAAAATGCTTAAGAGCTACAGTACTATTTTTATCTATTCCTGCCTGCAACTTCTCATAAATGTCATTTTAGGCGCAGGAACTAAGAGTCTATAGAGCACAATCCTAACTATTTCTACTCAAAAGTAAGCCCCATTGTGGTCAATGAGTCTTACTGCCAGGAAAATGTCTTTAGGATTGCAGCCCAAGTCCATGCATATCAATTCAGAAGTAAGTCCCATTATAGTCAATTGGATTTACTCATAGTTAAGTATGGAAAGGATTGCAGCCTAAAGAGGACTAAGATGGTGGAATCCTATCCAATATTCCTGTGCCAGTGGGGAGGGCGCTGCATCCTTTTGTGCGGAGATAGTCACAGAGATGTTCTCAAGGCAGGAAACATTTGTTCCTTTACTTTGGTGCTGCTTTGAGCCTGCACCTGTGCTGGAAATTTGGATAAGATTGGGCCCTATGAATGGAGGAGCTTGTTCTAATGTTTTCATTAAAAATATTTTTTCCCATGTTGATACCTCCAGTTGTGTAAGTCTACACATGGTGTATTTTTTTTGTGAGGCTCCAGAGCATCTTCTTTTTCATTCTTTAGCTGGTGCTTGGGGACCAGATTGTCCACTCTAGACTCTACCAGTATGCCGCTGTAAGTGCTGCTGGGATCTGTGGGTCATTTGTAGTTACTCCCAGGAAAGTATGGTTAGAATTGCAGCCAAGGTGTTCCAGGATAGTCACCCATCCAGACATTGATCCCACTAAGATCAATACCACTTAGCTTTGTACCGTGAGCCTCAAACCATGGCCTGGGGATCAAGTCATAGTACTGGAATGGGTGTTAGTTACTTAATGGGGAGGGAAATAAAATGCCTTTAAATTGTCTCTGGGAGCAACAAATGATCTGGAAGAAGAGAGGAATTGAATTGAATATTGCATTTCTTATCCTCAAAGCTAGCAGTCCCAGTGAGTTCTGTCTTACTGTACTGATATGTAAGAGCTCAAGAACAGGGAAACAACATGGCTGTGAACAAGGATACTGGCAGAAGACTGGGGTACACATTAGAGACATCAGCAAAGCCAGAGATAAGGATATACGGGTGGCAGCTATGCGAGAGAGGTAGATGAGTTAAGACGTCAATATTTCTTTAGAGGATTTACAGCCCAATCCTATCCACCCTTTCCTGGGAGTAAGCTCCATTTACTTTAATGAGACTTACATCTGAGTAGACATGCACATCAGTAGACATGGGCTCATCAGCTCCTATGGTTTTTCCTGCCATCACCCAGACAGACACTTTCTTGTGTTTTCTAGACTTATTTTATTGAAGTGGAACCTGTGGTTCACCTGAGACTGTGATAAAATCATCCGAAAGGCAAACATTTCCAAGAGGAAAATTTTCCAGTGGTGCTCTGGTCATGGGCAATTTTGATCTGAGATGGACCCTTGGGAGGACATGGATACCAAGACAGCATTTAATGCTCCATTGGATAAGCTGCTTTTCCTGGCAGCTCAGCTGTATCACACAGCCTGATGGGAATGTGAGCAAGTATAGGAAATTTTCTTTCAGGAGGCTATACAGGGATGGGTGAAGGTCCCCTACAGGTTGCCCTGCTAGTTGTGGCCAACTGTATGGAGCAATGCCCATCTCCATTACAAGGTGGAAGAACCAGCATTGTCCAAAGACACCACCATGATCATGTGGCATGACTAAATGTCATAGGCACACAAAATGTTCTGTGCATGAATCTCTATACAGGGACATAGAGTTGCTAACTCTCCAGAACTGGTGTGGGGTCTTCAAGGATCAGCACTGAATCTCCAGTTGACTCCTAGAAGCAATCCTGGAGATTTTAATGACTCAACTTAATGACATTATTGTGCATGGGGGTGCAGGAGAAAGGCCAGGCACAACCTGAATTCAGTCAGATTTGACAACGTTAGTGAGATAAGGTGAAGAAAAGCATTCATGAGACAAAATTCATCATATTTACTTTATTTCATTCATTTGTAGGCAGGGTATGCTTACAGTGAGTCAGGTTGACCTCCAAGGTCCCTGTTCACGAACTCAGTGGGTGAAGGACAGTGGCCTGGGATTCCTCATCGAGTATTACTGAGACATCGGGACTGAAGGGTACCCTTAGCTGGAGTCAGCAGGAAGTGCGCCTATGCGCACAGAAGTGGGGAATAATAGCAAGTGTATTCTGTATGAGATTTATAAAAGACCATCCCTGGGGCTTATTCCTTAGGGGGCCCCTCCCCCCAGTGGCTCTGTCTTTGCATCAGGAACCGTGCTGGGAAATGTCAGCACTTGACCTTTGCAGCTTCTGGATTAGCCTTTCTAAACAGCGGGAATGCGTTTTAGCAGGGAACAATTACCGCTGCTATCGACTGATCCCAGCGGAGTTAATGGAGTGGCAGCCAGAGTCGGGGAAAGAAGGAGTGGGGAGAGAGAGAATGGGGGGGAGGCTTCCTGCCTGTTGTCACACGTCACATGCCTCCTCGTACCTGCGTTAGGGTCTCTTTCACATGCAACTAGTAATGATGTAGGAACCACTTCCATGTTGCAAAGGCTGGTCATGTGGTTCTTTCCCACCTGATCTGGTCAGGTACTATTCCCAACTCTGCTTAGGGAGCGGGAAGAACACTACCTGGGTACCTGACCAAGTGTACCCAGGTGGGTATAAGAGCCACAACATGTCATGTTTCTATGTGTATCTCAAACTCAAGGTTTATTCATATGCCTCTATGGCCTCCTGGGTGCTGTTTCCCCATGGGGACCACTGCATGATTAGTTTACTGATTGGCCCACATGTGCACCCCTAATAAGATGGAATCTGAAGCCATGTGGTCCAATCTTCTGACATTCTTATTCTCCCACTCCTGGGAGAATATGGGAGTCACTCATCCCCACATATTGCATTATCAACAAGGCCAGTGGTGCTTCTGTCTCAGCTCGTCAGGCACTATCCCAAATTTCTGTGTGGTGATATTCATGTTTACATACCACACAAGTCACACCTGTGTACATGCAATAAAAGTGGGCAGAAAGAGCCACATGTCAATGTGGGAGTTGCTGATTCAGGAACATTAATAAAGAAGTTAGTTTTTCCTGTACTGTCTTCCCTGGGAAATAGACGTAAGGAGTTTAATGCTAGGCAGAATGCAGGCCTATTGTGTCTGGAAACAGTACAGTGGAGTGCATGTGCATATGAAGTTTTTTATGTCATGTTACGTGTAGCAATAACTAAGTTTCTTAAGCGAAACCTAAGTATTGCTTAGCTTCGCATGCAGCGTATGCAGCACTGAGTATGATACCATAGTCTTTCAAGACTGACAGAGGCCTGCATTCTTAGAGGTACCTAAGTATACAGTAGTATCAGAATGGTTGAAGGTGTGAGGCAAAATGGGGGGTACTTCGGGCTTTGGAACTGGATAACTCCTTCTCCAAACCAGGTGAATCTGAAGTTTAGAAGTCAGCAGGTCTGAAAGAAATGTTCAGTGTAACAAATCACTAAGAGAGCACAGAGAAAACATGGCAGAACATGGAAACTCTCTTGTGTCTTTGAAATCACTACAGGAATTCATTAAGCTCTTCTGGTCTTCCCCAGGTTCTTTGGAAAGCTAAGCAAAAGAAGAGGAAACCCACTCTTGACCTTTCCTGAGGGAAAAACTATGAAGTGACAAGAACATTTGTCTGTGAGTATAAATTCCTGTTCTGGTATTATAAGAAAGCAAACCCTAAGCAGGGTCAGCGGGAGTTTTTCTAGCCTTCCTGGGATAGCACACCCTGCAACAAAAGACACTTAGCTACCATAGAAGCACAGATTTAGATGTGGGAGGGTGGATACGTATCATAAATCTTGTCTGTCCTCTCCAGTGTTATGTCTCTTTTTTGTCCAGTGCAGAGAGTCACTGCAAATGAGGCAACTGAATTGATCCGTCCGGGTTTATTGCCCTCTGGGAAGCTCACGCCAACTCCAGAAAGACTGGAAACAAGTTAGAGGAAATGATACATCATAGAAAGGGAGTTCATTGGTACTTGTCAGTTTGTCCAGCAGCCTGGTAACTGGTACTAGGGGAGCAGGAGTTGTCTCCTGAAAGAGCTGGAGCACTCGGGACGCAATCCAGAGTAACTACAGGGGAGTCCTTGCTCCAATGTAAGAACAATTTACTCTGGATTGCAATATGAATTTCCCATAGGTTTTCACTAGGTCGTGCCGTAACTACGTATATGTATATGTGTCTTATGTGCTCCCATAGTTACTCTGGATTGTAGGGCTAGAAGGACGCAAAGGAATACAGGGTTTGGAAAAAGATAATCCCAGAGGATGCTTATACATAGATATTAAGGATGCATGTAGAATGGGTTCCAATGGGATACTCTGCTGGTCAGAAATGAGTGTTATTATGCCACATGCCCTGGGCATGATGGACAGGATAGTGGTAAGTGGTAAATATTCTCTTTCAGGCTTTGACCAGACTTGCTCTTATTCCTATGTGCCTATCAAAGGCCAGAACCTGGAGGGAAGTAAGAACAATCATCATAAGGACAGCTGGCTCAGTAGATCCAGTACCCAAACATTGCTCCATTTATCACATGTCCCACCCAATCATGCAACACCTTTTATCTAATTATAGTAAGAAATGAAGATGTTGGTTTAAAAAAATGAGAGTGAAACAGTTGGATAGGGGGAAGGGCAACATGGAACAAACCTGCATAGAGCAAAACAAGATAAACTCCCTACATTCCCTTTGCAATATGTGTTCCTATTTTAGGGATGCAGGGTACAAGCCTGCTTTCCAACACTGAGGTAAGGGCAATGTACGGTAACTCTGAAGTAAGGGAACAAACAATGCTGTACCTTGAGGAGGCCTCCATGACTGCCCCCCAACTGCAGGATGCAGCACATGCCCCATTGGCACAGGTAGGCCAGTAGAAGCTGATTAGGACTGCGCCTGCTGTTACCTTCTCAGTCACCCACCTCTGGCAGGGATAAGGGGGCAATATGCAGGTGGCTATTTTTCCCAATGAGACTCCTGTCAATAAACCACATACTTCACTAATTCTAATACTTCTCACTTCATAAATTGAAGCTGCCCATCTTCTGTCTCTGTTAGTCTAATCCTACTCTGGGCTCATCCAATGTGTGCAGTGATGCTGCCAAAGCCTCCTTACTATGAGCCAACTGGGGACCAGGAGGTCATGCAGAGGCAAGTAAAGAATTTTTATGCTTTCCTACCCCACTGCTTATTGGTCCCCAATGAGCCTACATGGATCTACACCAGTTTTTTGGCTGATGTAAATCTGAGTAAATGGGAGCGGGTGTTGTACCCAGGCCATGGGCATAGATCAGCATACTACTGCTGCTGACATCCATACCTAACCTGTCCTTGACATGACCCAGCCTGGCCTGATTCCCACCCCCTAAATCCTCTCACAAACAACCCCATCTGCCACCTAACCTACACTGGCAGAGCATGCAGATAGCTCTTTTGGAACCTCCAGCTTTTTGTGCCAACAGCTGCAAAGTGTGTGACAGTAGTACAGCTTTTGCACAGTTAGAATAGGGTCTATGGCAGCAGATCATGGCATTCGCAACCATGGACCTTTGATAGGATTGGGCTGTTAGGGAACAATCCTAACCAACTTTCCAGCGTCAGGATAAGGCCAATGCAACTCCAAGATAAGAGAACAAATATTGCCTTTCCTTGAGGAGTTCTCCGAGACTGCCACCCAACTACAGGATGCAGCACATGCCCCACTGATACAGCTATTCCAGTGCTGGAAAGTTGGTTAGTTTTGTGCCCTAATTTAGTCACCTAACAGAACTATCCTGACCTGCATTGGGTCAATCAGGCTGGTTCAGCCACCGCTGAATCCAGCACAAGGATTGGGCTACTGCTTTTCTACTGTAAGGAAGGGAAAGGTTTTCCCTTTCTCCAGGATAGGGCTGCAGCAGCCCCAATCGGTCTCCTCAGATTTAGGTCACTGCTGGTGGAGGTCTAGATCCAAGCAGACTAGTTGCTTCCAGCTGTCAAGGTACAGAGGCTTGGATTTGGCATAACTGCTTGATCCAACCTCCATCTCCCACTCCCACTCTCTCCATCTCCCACTCACACTCTCCACATACTCTTCCACAATCCTGCCCTCTGCCCCCTTCTCCCTTCCACCATTTTTCTCCCCTACCCCTGCCCCTCCACACCTCTGCACAGGCTGTAAATGGTCAGTGTAATGTGCCTGTTTGAGCCACTGGAAACAGCTTGGGGATGTCAACGCAACACTTTGCATCAGCCTGTTCCCCTTAGGTGGCACAGATGTGCTTATGGCATGATTGCAACACCCTGAGCTGGCACAAGTCACTTGTTTCAGCCCAACAGAGCACTCAGGATTGCACTCTCATTTGAAAAATGCCATCCATGCCCTCCCTGAATTAATATAAAAATCCTGCTTGATCTGGCAGGCATGAAGTGAGAATGGACAACTGCAGTGAGCAAAGAGAAAAGCTGGAGATTCTTCATCTTTCTCTATGATTATAGGGCTCTGAGAGACAGAAGAGCTCTCTGAATCAAGAGAATTTTGGCAACACTTAAGAAGGGACGCTCGTTGCTGAGATTGAGCTCAAAAAATCATGAGAGTGAGAAGATGCTTAGCTATCACCTATCAAGTGATGCTTTAAACTGAACCATTGTCTAGAGCAGGTGTCTCCAAACGTTTTGGCAGGAGGGCCACTTCATCACTCTGACACTGTCCTGGGGGACAAAAAAACGAATTTACATTTCAAATTTGAATAAATTTATATAAATTTACATATAAGAATTGGAATGGATTACAGTGCTTGCCTAGGGGCCTTGAGGGGTCTTGAGGCTTGCTGAGGCTTGGAGACCTGTGGTCTGGAGTGCAGGGAATTGAAAAATGGGGGGGGGGGACCCTGGATACAAAGGAAGGCGGAGATAATCTAGGGCCCAAATTCCTGGGAGGAGTAAGAGGGAAGTACAAAATGGGGGCATGAGGAAGGCATACAATGTTTGTGATGTTACTAATGGAGCTGTTGTGCTTGTCTGATCTGACCTGAAAAAGTAAAATCTGCATACATCTGACATAGTTTGAGTTCAACTATCAGTATTGTATAATTTCTTCACGCTGTATGTAGAGTCTTTGGATCTGGATCTAACCAGTCTGTGAAGCAGGAACTGCTCCCAGAGTGATGTGTTATGGCATTCCTCCCTCAAGTGTTTGCCTGGGGTCCTATTTTTGAATCCTGGCTTGTCAAAAAAAAGGAAATAGGCCCATTTTCTTTCTAGGAAACTAAGTGCCAGATGAGTCCAAGTAGTGCTGTAATAAGGCAAGCGCTCAATAAAACCAAGCCAGGTGAATTCACACAG
Source organism: Cryptoblepharus egeriae (assembly GCA_030015325.1). Classification (NCBI taxonomy): domain Eukaryota; kingdom Metazoa; phylum Chordata; class Lepidosauria; order Squamata; family Scincidae; genus Cryptoblepharus; species Cryptoblepharus egeriae. Next base: position 58,449,659 of record JAREYC010000001.1, on the reverse strand, counting down.
GTATCAGATGGGCTAATTAAAGGCAAAGTCCTTTGCAGGAGAACCAGCCAGCCACAGTCATCGGACTGAAGTAAACAGGTCTGACTTTGCAAAGTGCAGTTGAGGCTGGAGGGAAAGACAGCAAACTGTGCTTCCCAAAGCAAAGCAAAGGCAATTCCCCCAGAAGCTCTAGCACCTAGCAATGTGCAGCCAGCCGTAAGCACAAGAGAATGGGGGAAACCCACAACGGGGAGAACATTTGTCTACAATAAACGCTAACATGAGCAAAGCCCCAAGGATCCTCCCTCCAGGGTCTCTCTCCAGGAACTCCCACATGCCATCCCTGTTCTTCTCGCTGTATCAGAGGAGTCTTGAAAAGGAACATCATGAAAAACTCACCACAAAACTAATGTACATCTCTTCTTGCAAATCAAGAGCTAATTTTTGCCCTCCTGGATAACCACAGGAACACAACAATCAGAGATTTTAAAAGGAGGCTGCAAATATGGCTTTTGGACAAAGAAAAAACGAATGAAAGAACGAAAGAAAGAAATGTACGAATTTTTAAACCAATCTGTTTCAGGAGCCTAATACCTTTTTCATGTGACCATCACAGCATATGCTATCTCCTGACTCCAGAATCTGAAACAAGAGATGGATCAAGGACCTCCCTTGGATGAGATTGAAAGGGATGAGCCTAACCTAGCCCAAAGGAACTAAAATAAATACATGATTGGTTTAAACGATTACATAAAGTCTGTATTGCCTTTAAAGCTGCTATCCCCCCCACATTAATCTACAGTCAGAAATACTGGTTTTTTAAAAAGACCTTTGAAGTTACTTAAAAAGAGAGGGTCATGCTACTTGTAATAAAATCTCTATATTTTATGTGAATCTGCATATTTTTATGTGTGAAATATGCATTTTTGTAATTTTGGGAGCAGTCTTAAATCCAATAGCACCAGTCTATGGGTGCAATCCAGAGTAACCCTACAATCCAGAGTAACTACGGGAGCACGTAAGAGACATTATGTGTACCCGTAGTTACTGCACCACCTAGTGAAAACATATGGGAAATCCATATTGCAATCCAGAGCAAATTGTTCTTACACCGGAGCAAGGACTCCCCACAGTTACTCTGGATTGCGCTGTAACTACAGGGAGTCCTTGCTCCGGTGTAAGAACAATTTGCTATGGATTGCAATATGAATTTCCCATAGGTTTTCACTAGGTGATGCAGTAACTACGGGTGCACGTAAAGTCTCTTACATGCTCCAGTAGTTATTCTGGATTGTAGGGTATGTCATTCAGAACTGGGATGTAAGAAGAGGAAAGAGATGTAGATTTGAAAATAGTCAAACTGGTTTAACTAGTTTCAAGAGGGTGGAATGAATGGCCTGGCATTAGTCCTGTCAGAAATACTGATGAACACAGTTTCTAATGAGAAGCTCTCTTCTTCCCTCCTTCTGTCATTGCAGAAGGGAGCCCATCAACCTCTCATGGGGTTGGCAAGAGTTGGTTATTCTATTATTCGGGCACAATCAGATAAAGAGCAGTTTGTTTAGTCAGGAAATCATCAGCTTTTTTATGGTCTCCAGCAGGATATGAAGTTTGAAATTGTTGTAAACTGAAATTTGCAGGCAGCAGCCTCAAGTTTAAAAATGTGTGTGTGAGATTCCACTTTGCTTCATCGCCATCTGCTGGCTGTTTGAATGACTGCAGTAGCCCCTCTTCTGCCAAATTCAATTCTCATTCTTTTTTTTCTTGTTCAATTTATTTTCTTTTATTATACTTTTAAATAAATCTTTTACATTACTCCACCTGGTCCCTGGTATGGGATATACAGTGGATCATCACATCTCCTCACACTGCAGATGCTACTGAGAGAGTGGTTTTGATATAGATCACAGAGGTTCAATATTGTTCTAGATGGGGATTTTTGCCCAGGGAACCCTTCCGGTTAGCTTGAACTCCTGGGCTGGCAGCAGTGGATTCAGTCTACTAAGGCTGCAATCCTAAAGATACTTTCCTGAGAGTAAGACCTACTGAACACAATGGGTCTTACTTTTTAGTATACATGGTTAGGATTGTTCTCTCCAGCTTTCACTCTGTAAGCTGCATGACCAAACAGGAGAGAGAACGGAGTTAACCATGAGAAGCTTCTACCCTGGATCAGCTCCCAGTTTCTTTCTTGGTTAGTCTCTTTCTTGATCCCGATAACTAATAAACTGGTTTGATAGTCTCTAGTGCTGTTTTAAAAACCTATCAAACCTATTTAACCAGACTTGGCAGTCAAGACAAATAAAAGATGTGTAAACAGGAAGAAAACTGTCAAACCACTTTCAAAAGTCTGAAAGGCTATTCCTGTTTCCAGCCTTTGGTTTGGAGAATGGTATCCACTGAAGCTAACAGGACTTATTTCCAAAAATATGCCGAGGCCTGGGCTGTGGATATGCAAGAAGTTTTGCATTCCATGTTATGCTTTGTTCATAATTCAATCATATGACTGCACTTGAGAGCCTTAGACTTAAAGCACTTAAACCAAACTGAATATGAGAATAAGCCACTTGTGGGCCAAAGGACTCTGTTTATTTCCTTTAGTGGCAGATATGCTAAAACCAGTTAAAAGCGCATCCCTTTCAGATGGAGTCTTGTCTGTTTTTCCTTCCCATTCTGAATGTGGTCCCATGCTTCTGCATGGTGCCTAGGAAAGTGTGTTTTGCATTTCAGCAACGTAATACTCATGCCTAGTACTCAGGCCTAGTCAATGCTTAATTGATTGCCCACTGGGGAAAAATGCATTAAATTTCAGCAGGAGGAAGAAAGGTAGTGTTACAGGTTAGAGGTTCAAGGGATAAAATGGTTGTGTGGGTGGAAACCAGTCCTGGGAATTCTATGTCACTTATTGTGAAGAATAGAGAAATCATATGGAGAAGGGCTGCTAAGCCATTAGTCAAGTGTTTTTGGAACAATGTAAAATTGCACCTCCCTTTTAGTTTTCTAAATATATTGCAAATGCCCATCTCAAGCTAGAAACCTCACAGTGTATTCATTCGATTTTTCTGCCTTGCTCCCCTCCATTCATGTCTTCTCCCCACCCCAAAAATGCTGGAAGTGATTGGAGGGGGTCTGGGTAGAGATGAAGAACATCCCGGAAACAAACCCGTATAATCTAGGGATCAAGGGCAGAAGTTGCCAGGAGTTTGGAACAAGCAGGGGAGCTGACCAGCAGAATCTAAGCAGGCAGCATTATTCCGTAACTTTAGACAGGCCCCTTCTCCCATAGAGTTGTTGCAAGGGCAATGGCTTTATAGAGGAACTTATAGCTCCATTTGATCTCAAGGCTCCTGTCAAGAACACATTAGAACAGAGGTCCTCAAACTACTGCCCGCCAGTGCCCTCAATCCGTCCCGCGGGCACTTTCAGACCCCCCCTCTTCTGGGGGTTGGGGGGAAACCCCAGGGACCTCGACACCAGGCACATGAGCACAGGAGGGACTGAGTGGGAAGCGGCACGCCTGTTGCCGCTTCTACGCAGTGCCAAGGGTTTCCTGGCTGGTGCACTCACCCTTCCCACTCAGTCGCAGCTTTTCGCTCAGTCGCTGCATGCGTGCTGGCCAGAGAACCCCTGGCGCTGTGGAGAAGCGGCAAAAGGCATGCATGCTTCCTGCTCAGTCCCTCCTGCGCCCTTCCCGCTCAGTTGCCGGCTTGTAAGTCACACTTTCCTAGGATGGATGGGGCTCTGATGCTGCAAGCCTGCCACACTTTCCTAGGAGTAAGCCCATTACTTCTGTGTAGGGATGAACGGATGATGGATGGAGCTCTGATGCTGCAAGCCTGCTACACTTTCCTAGGACTAAGCCCATTACTTCTGTGTAGGGATGGATGGATGGGGCTCTGATGCTTAGGATGGAGCTCTGATGCTGCAGTCCTGCCACACTTTCCAAGGATGGATGGGGCTCTGATGCTTAGGATGGGGCTCTTCTGATGCTGCAATGCTAGTCACACCTTCCTAGGAGTAAGCCCATTGACTATCATGGGATTTACTTCTGTATAGGAATGCGTCACAGGAACGGGGCGTGGCTTGCTGGGAGGAAGCTATAGTCCTGTCCCCGACAGTGTCTGAGGAACAGTGAACCGGCCCCCTGTTTTAAAAGTTTGAGGACCCCTGCGTTAGAACATTCTACATCTAATTCTACATGCTAATGTGTGCTCAAAGGCCGGTTGGTGGGAAGACCTAACATTGCCAAATAGGCACTGTGTCACTGGATCAGGCAAAGGATCTGTTGTCATTTGTTGCTCCTACAGTTCCAAAGATTATGAAGATCTGGGGTGGAACTATGTCCCTTGCTGCTGCAGTCATCTTCGCTGAGGTGACATGGTTTCCAGTAATTCAGTAAGATATGTGCATTTTTAAGTGCATTTTTAAGTGAAGAAACTTAGCATGACAGCTTGCATGGGCATAGCACATTGCCAATGCTACATTTAGATTTTAGACAACAACAACGATTATGACAATAACGATAACAACAACAACCTTTACATATCTTTAGAGTGTTTTCTTCCCTTGCCACTTATCTCTACTTTGAAGTCATTATACTTCATTTAAAGATCTACCACATTCTTGGAGTGGGTTGCAATAGTTTTAAGACAAATGTATAAAAATTGAAAAATAGGGTATTAAATTATTCCAAATAAATGTAACTGGTAGGTGGCAGCCCAATCTAATCCAGTCCTTAGCAGCCAACACTGCTGATGGAGCATGTGTCGCATACTGTTATGGAGTGGGGGTGAGTATTTATCCTGGGAGAAGAAAGTAAAAATACTGTCAGTAGTTCACTGTTGCATCAGCTCTTTTTGCTGGTGTTCATTCTGAGGAGAGTCAGAGTTAAGAAAGGGGAGAAAATCCAGTATGCTATTGCTGCTATCCATGAGTTCCTCTCCCAAACCACAAATAACCTACTTCTGCTGCCACCATACCAGCTCTGTGTGTCCTGTTTTGGCTGTTGGAGGAAGCATGGAGCCTCTAGCCATTTATGCCAGTAGCTCCAGTGAACCAACAGTTTCTCACCTTTCTCACTACTTTAACTAGATTTATGGAGGCAGATTCTAACCTAACCCAACCTAATCTGGTAGCCTGCGCACATTTACTCAGAAATTTCACTGTGTTCGAGAGGACTTAGACCTAGATAAACATGAGCATCCACAGATGCACTGGATTGTAGCGATAATGTCCCATGAGCTACTCAGGGGTGTCAAACTTATTTCATAAAGTGGACCAAATAGTGCCTGCTGAGATCTGGAAGTGATCATTAAACAAGTGATGGACAGGAATAAGCACAAGAAAGAGCTAATTGAGATGGAAGGGATGGTTGAGGATCCAGCCTCACCTGGAAGCGAACCAGACTAGCCAAAGCCATGTTGGTCCAGACCCTAGTTGGTATCTGAGAGAACAAAGAGACCCCCTCACTGACCTTGGAAAGACCTAGTATGGAGCTAAGGAGGAGGATCTAGGGATGCTGAGCAGGAGTGAGAACAGTCCATCGTTGGAGGGGTGTAGCTGGAGCATTGGTGCTCTCCCCCAACTATGGCACATGGCTAGGTCCAGGGGAGCCAGACCCTTCCCAAAATTAGACAAAATTATCCTTGTAACCAAGCCTGAAACCAAGCTGAGATAAAACCTGTTTCAACCTACTTGGAGCCTCCTGGTGTTTGGTCCATTGAACCAGATGACCTCTTTAGCACCCCCAACCTCATGAGGTCTAGGACAGGACCTCCACCCAGTCACATAGGACCTTACTCTTGCTGCCACATAGGTCTGAGCACCAACAAGTCCTGACACATTCAACCCTTAAGCATTGGCTGCTTCCACCTTTCTGCCCCCCTTTTCTAGCAGTTTTGACACTTGGGTTGGAAAACCCAAATACTGTCTGTCTCTTTCAAGACTTGTTGCTGATAAGACATGCACAACGGTTGTACAGTGGGCCATTACAGGGGATTGGTTCTAGAACTCTGCACAGATAGCCACATCTGTGGATGCTCATGTCTGCAGCTGCTACATTTATAAAATGACATAAAATGCATATTATTGTTTGAAATGCAGGAATTTTGAAATATCAGTGCACAAGAACAAGACAGTAATATGGATTCTTTTTTTGTAGTTGAATCTGCAGGAATCCCTGATATGACAAGACCTCAGTACTCCCATGCATGCACATCACATGCACATATGCACATCCTGGTGTCCTCTGTCCCACTCAGGCCAATCTGAGAGATACACCAATACAAATATTATTTAAAGGGGAATTTGCACGGAAAAGAGTCTCCAGGATATAGCATCAGAAGCTCCCAAATAAACACATCCTTTTATGTTGGTGAGACTGTGACATTTTAATATTTTATACACCTTGAGTGTCACACCAGAAATTGTGCAGGTTTTTGAACTCTCTCTACCTTCAGCCTGTCTTAGCTTATCTCAATTCTTCTTGATAGACTCTTTTGTTTTCTTGTGCATTGGAGCCAGGCTGTTACACGGTTGAGGGATGCTGGACAGAGGAGAACTAAATAACTTTCTCGGAGCGTTGAGTAGGGAGTCAGTTGAGATACAGTTGAAATGCTTATGTTCCTACCTTTCTGTTTCCTTAACAGTGAAAAATGAGGCATTCCAGATCAAGACCAGACCATAACATGGAGCTAGGATTTGAGGCCCTGATTTCTGAAGGAAAACTAGTCCATCATGGGTTACAAAACTATGATAGCTACTGTATATGAAACATCCTTATTTTCTATGTAGGCCACCTCAGAAGACCAAATGCAGGGGAGGCACCAGGATGTAGGTCTGTTGTTGTCTTGTGTGCTCCCGGAATCATTTGGTGGGCCACTATGAGTTACAGGTGGGGTCTATGAGATGTTCTTTGGCCTGAGCCAGAGGGATCTTCTTATGTTGGTATTAAAAGCATCTTTCCCTGAAACTCCTACTTGCGCCAGTAAAAAAAAATCACTTCTAACATCAGAAACCAGTGGTCGGCTCCAGCAGGTTCACATCTACTCTATAGAACCAGTTGTTAACGAGAGATAGGACATATAAAGTTTAAAAATAGCCATTTAAAAGTGGTGCCAGATGGGCAGAGAACCGGTTGTTAATTTCTTTGATTTATTCTTATTGAATAATTTCTTATTAATTAATTCTTATTAATTAATTTTCTTTGAATTATCGACAAACTACAGTGGTACCTCACATAAAGAGCTTAATTCGTTCCAGATGCATGCTCTTTAAGTAAAACGCTCTTTAAGTGAAGCAGATTTTCCCATAGGAAATAATGGAAACTCAGACAATTGGTTTTACAACCCCCAAATATTCATATAAAAATATTAACTGGATGTAAAAATGAGGACAAAACCCTGTAAATTGAATTTAAAACATGCATTCAATGTGCATGATCCTATGAAGTCTACTTAGGCTGCAATCCTAAGGACACTTTCCTGGGAGTAAGCCCCATTTAAGACAATGTGGCTTACTTCTGGGTAGACATGGTTAAGAGGCTGCAATTAAAGACACTTTCCTGGGAGTAAGCCCCATTTAACACAATGGGGCTTACTTCTGAGAAGTCATAGTTAGGAGACTGCAATCAAAGACACTTTCCTGGGAGGCTTACCTGAGCTGCTTCTGGAGGCTCAAGGTGATCGGTGGGGGCAATTGAGGGCAGTTAGAGGCAGCAGCGCTGGCCGGCAGCCCTTTTAAAGAGCCTCCGTGCGGAGAATCAGGGCTGCATAAAATGCTTGCCTATAGCACGCTTGCTTGTTAAGTGAAGCGGAACTTGTTATGTGAAGCAAGATTTCTTGGAAATTTTTGCTTGTTATGTGAAATGCTTGTTAAGCAAGGTGCTTCTTAGGCGAGGTATCACTGTAGATAAAAGGAGAGGAGAGTTGGAAAGGGACACCTTGCAGAAGCTGGGTTTAAAATAAAGAGAATGTTCCAGAGTATAGAAATTAATCTAGGAACAAGAAGAAACAAAACAAAAAAGCGCCAACTAGTATATCCTTGGGACAGGAAATGAAAAAAGTGTTCTAATAATCAGAAATGAAATCCTGGCACTATCCCCAGAGGGCTGGATAGGATCCCACTGATAAGTTTCAGAGCACTCTCCCAGTGCTACTATCTTCAGACCACTTGTCCAGACTGGCAACTTATGGATCAGAACATGCTGTTTTTCTGCCATTTTCCCTACAGTTTGCTCCTGAATACTAGACCTTGCAAACAATACAACTATGATCTCGGTTGTAAAATATGGTACTGTACGTTCAAAAAAGTCACAAAACACACAACTTATTCTGAAACACACAACTTATTCACAAAACACACAACTTCTGCCAAAGCAGAAGTTTCTTTGGATCAGTAAACACAGTACACAATAGTCACAACTATAGGGCATATTTTGTTAAATAGGAGCCAGAATAGTGTAGTGGTTAGGGTGTTGGACTGAGACCTGAAAGATTCAGCTTAAAATCCCAGTCCAGGAAGTCCTTGGACTAGTCACTCACCCTTAACCTCACCTACTTCACACCATTGTTGTCAGGACAGAAAGAACTAAAGCTTTGTAAACCTTTTGGGGTATTTGCAATGGCATGGGAAAGATGGGGTATAAGGGCATAATCCTATCCAAGTTCCTACCTCTGGTGCACCCATAATGCAGCCCCATGGTAAGGGAGCACATGATCCATACTTTAAGAAGGCCCCAGAGGCTGCCCCTCCACCACCACTGGCACAACCGCATCAGCACTGGAAAACTGGATAGGATTGATAAATCCCTCTGATAAGCTGTAATCCTCTACACACTTTGCTGGAAGTAAGTTCCACTGAACATAGTGGGACTTGTTTCTGAGTAGGCACATGTAGGCTCATGCTCTTGGTGTGAAGTGTAGGGCTAAACAGTCCTCAGGGTGAATCCAGCCATGTAATACTCTTGTTCGAAGTTACCTTGACAGAATACACCAAGAATTGTGAGGACAACGCTTGTTATCCCAAAGTCCCAGAGACCATGTTATGCACTTCTGGCATAGAGTCCATGCAACACACATGGGAGGTGCCGATTTGTGGGAAAACATGTGCAGATTCCAGATTCACTGCACAGAATTAGTATCCCAAAGGAGAACACGTTAGAAGGAGATTCTGCATGGAGGTGGAAGTAAACTGAGAATGTGGGATCCAAACGGCCAAGGAAATGGTGGCATCAGGCCGTTGCTTCAGCTCAGGGCTCCCCTGGGACTGGGCCTTGTGTGTGCCTGGGCATCTCTCACCCCAGCAGGTGCTGGATTAGCTTTGACAGAGACATGCTGCCTTGCTTGTTCGCTTTGGCAGCTCCAAGACAGGCAGCCTCTTGGGGAAAGAGTCCAGTTGTTTGTGTCTGGCTGAAATGTCTCTTTGCGAAGGGCAAGAGGCCTTGATTTGAAGTCTCTGAACCAAAGCAAAGCCTTCCCTCCCACAAGAGCCTGTCCCAGTGGCTAATCTCGCTCTTTGCTAAATGGTGAGTGAAGTACATGAATGTATGTGTACTGGAAGGGTGGGGTGAGAGATGGTTTCTAATGGGAAATGTGCTCAGATTTGGCTCTCTCTCTCTCTCACTGTCTCTCTCCATGCTTTTCTTCTCCTTCCCATCCCCACCCCGCCTCCAATGTTACTGAAAGTCAGTGGTTGTGGATGCTGGTTAATCTGGGGTCCTTAATGGATACATAAAAGCAGGATCAATGTTCCCCTTCTAACCTAATCACTTGAAGCATCCTTCAAAGCCTGACTTTGCTGGCAATTCTTGGCTCTGCCAGCCAAGAGGTATCCTGTGAGCTTTCCCGCTCAGCATTGTCAGGACTTTCTTCAAGGCTCCCAGTCTTTTGATCCAGACCGAAGGACCTGGGCCCTTTATCCTTGGTGACTCCATCTCTAGATCACATCAGGTTGCTTCTGGGCTGAAAAAGAAAATAGGATTCTTTGATGTGCAAAGTCCCAAGGAGGATTTCTTTCCCACAATGCAGAGAGAGAAGTGGCATCTTCCAGCACAAAAATGTACATTTTCGGAGCAATTTTTATTTGGCAGGTGTTGTACACGCACATATGAGAGAGAGAGAGAGAGAGAGAGAGAGAGTCTAGCATCCTGAAAGAGGTTCCAAAATTAGTATTGTGATCCTGGAGTTTGAAGTACTGAAAGGAGGGGTTCCATTCGGGTTTTATGGAGCTGACAACTTTGTAAGCCCGTAAATTGGACACTTTAACAACTTCACCCTAAATGTAACCTCATTTTTTGTAACCAACCTACCCACTGTCACATAACTGTGTGGTGAAATGAACTTCCATGTGCATAGGCTTATCTACACCAGTAGTTCTCAAAGTAAGGGTCATGACCCCCTTGGGAGATTACCATTTCAGGAGGGTCATGAAAAGCTGGGCGCTGTTGTCTTGGAATCTGGCAGTGGGCACCACCACTTGGAATGGGGAACTCAGGTTGAAATCCATACTTTCCCGGGAGTAAGCCTCATTGAACACAATGGGACTTACTTTCAAGTAGACATGGAGAAGTTCTGGCATAAGGGTGAATATATTAGACAGAACTTATGAATGAATGAGTTCAAATCAGTTCACAAACACTTTCTAATATACAGAGAGGGAGTGATCTTCAAACCAGTTCATAAGCACTTTCATAAACAGAGAGGGGAGATGTGTACATGTAGCCTCCTCAGCTCTTAGAATACCATCTGGAGGTTCAGGGAGCAGAGCTTCCCTTACTTCAGGGCTTGCCCAAGGGCCAGATGGAGGAGCCTTGCCAAGGGACACATGGAGGCTCACAAGGGTTGCATCTGGCCCCAGGGCCAAGGTTTGGACACCCCTGATCTACACCAAAGGAGGTGCAGCTAATTTGCATGTTGCGTCCCCTGTAGAATGCAAATATTGGATTTCTTCACAGATTATACTCACTCTGCATACAGTTTTTGTGCAGTGTACACAGCTGTTGAACTGTATGTACAGTTCTTTATACATTATGATCAATGCACAAATAACATACAACACACATACAACAGAATATTTGATCTCTATATTATACTTGCAGTGGAGCCAGTACTTGTGTTGAGTTTAACAAATACTTATCAACTGCTGTGTATTCATTCCTGGACCAGAAAACTCTCAGACAATACTCCCCCCTAAGTCCCTGTATATCTAATTTCGAACCCATTCATCTCAGTGTGTGCGCTTAGAAGTAAGTTCTATTGTGTTAAATGAAGCTTTCTTGCAGAAAAGTCTAGAACTGCAGCAGGGGCATCACTAGGTTCGGTGGCACTCAGGTCTGCCCTCCTCTCCCTCCATGTACCCCCTGCCAGCCTTCCCTCACCAGAAGTTGATAGTGGAGTAGGGAAAGAGGTAAAGGGAGAAGAACAGGAGAATTTCTGGACAGGGAAAGAGGATGTGTTGAGGATGGGAAGAGGTGGTTGGCAGCAATGGATCTGCTGTTCAATCCCACTTTCCAGCCTTGATCCATCTCCCCAGGTTAGCTTGGGGTCAGGTTAGCTTGACAGCAGTGCATCAGCAAATGGCCAACACAGATCCAAAAAGATCCATAGGGATAGTAGCGATTTGTCCTGGGCTAAGGGAACAAATATTACCTTGAAGAGGTTTCTGGGATTATCCCCCCCCCCCCGGGTGATCATATGACCAGAAATTTCTGGATTTGTCCTCTTTTTTAGTCTCCTGTTTGGGTGTCCTCCAAAAGGGCTTCATTGTCCTCCATTTTGGCTTCCTTTTGGAACTTCGCAATGGTGTGCAGTACTACATCATGTCATATGTCGTTTGATTCATTTGAAGAGCAGAATCCAATGCAACAATTGGTTTTGAAATATCTCCTTCCTATCAAAAGTTATGGTGAAAGAATATGAATTGAGCTCTATGGGAAAGTGAAAGTGCCCAGTACTGAAGCTTTACTCATGAGTATGCAAACATGCCATTATCCACCAGAAAGGCCAGGCTGAGAAGAATCCAACACCTTGTCCTCCTTTTGAGGTTTGGGCATCTGGTCACCCTGTCCCCTCCAATTGCAGCACATGCTCTACTAGGGTGCAATCCAGAGTAACTATGGGGAGGCCTTGCTCCGGTGTAAGAACAATTTGCTCTGGATTGCAATATGAATTTCCCATAGGTTTTCACTAGATGGTGCAGTAACTACGGGTACACGTAATGTCTCTTATGTGCTCCCGTAGTTACTCTGGATTGTAGGGCTAGTGTGATTGCCTCAAGGTTTTACTTAGTTTAGATTAAACTGTTAAAGTCTTTCTTCTCTAGAACTGTGACTATGATATGGAGAGAATGACTGGTTTTCAGAAGACATCTGAAGTCCACGCAAAGCTAGTGAGAACAGGCTTTCCTTGCAGAATGAGCAAGGGTGGAAGATCTGATGGTGTGATCCTCTCAAACAATAATGAAGCCACAAAAAAGCCATTGCACCAGCCTCTGCAGCAAAACTTCATTTGTGTGATATTAATCATGCTCGTTTTGTTGCACCTAAGGGGTTTAGATAGAATGGCAAAGAAAATAAATAAATAAGGCATCCTGAGATTTACATAGCTAGTCCACTGTTCAGATAAGCTAATATACTCTTTGATCCTATGGAAATACTGTACAGCTAATTTCCATATGTTGCAAAGGCATTAGGGAAGGGGAAAATAAGCAGAAAGCTAGCTTTTAATACTTCAATCAAATCATATTTAGCAGTTGTTTTTTTGCAAATGCGTAGATTAGAACAACATGTCTCTCTTTCTGAAACTTTTGTTCTCACCCTAATTACTGACAATGCACTTAATGACGTTGCTACATCACCAGACTGGGTTCGGTATAAGCTCGTTGGCTCTCTGTGGGCTTCCTGCTCTGCCTCAACTAATGGGTGTGTGAAACTTTAGGCTTATAAAATACAGCACAGAAATGGAAGATGGAGGCTTGATAGTCCGAGGGTTGGTCTTGGTTTCCTTTTGCAAATGGATCTTTCAGAAGTCAAGACAATAAAAAACTGAGATATTTATGCATCTGTGATGCATACTAAATTCAGACAAGTGCAAGTGTCCAAGATGTACTTATTAGGAAACGTGGAATAAAGATGTGACTTTCAAGGTTGCTCACAGCAGTACGTTGTATCACTCTGTCCTGCAGAGGTCTCAGCTTCTGCTCTATGAAACTACCTGTCCATCACCATCTACATTCACTGTCACAGTATCTCCTAAATTATCCAGAAGACTTTAGTCTCTGCTTCACAGTTCCTTACACTCTAAACACACACTTGTGCCTACATCACATCTGCCTTTTCAATCAATCCACTCAAGCTGTGAGTCAAAGGGGAAGGGGATTCAGAAACATGGGATCAACCCTTCTGGGTCACAGTAATGTGACTGGTTTGTGCTAGTAGCCAGGTACATAAATAGGGAGAGGAAACCATAATCAGGATGCCCATAAATTACTCCAGTCCTTATCATGTGTTGCTAACAGCATCTTCAAGTTTAGGGATGTCTTAGCAGGATGACTCCTGTTATGACCAAAAAAAGAAGACAAGCCCGCCCTGCCCTCAAATGTAGGAAACCCAAGAAAAATGCATAATAAAATAAAAGCTAAAAACACTCATATATATTGCTTTTGAGCAGGCCTTAGGTCCAACAGTGAGGAAATCTGCCCCGCTTAAGTCCGCTACAGGTGAAGTCATCCAGGACCGAGCACAACAGATGGCACGCTAGGTGCAGCACTACTCTGAGCTATACTCCAGAGAAAATGTAGTAACTGAAGAAGCATTAAACAACATTGAGTGCCTGCCTGTCTTGGAGGAGCTTGACAGTGAACCAACTTTAGAAGAACTAAACGAAGCCCTGGATTCCCTTGCTTCTGGCAAGGCACCCGGGAAAGATAACATCCCTGCTGAAGTTCTGAGGTGCTGTAGAGGGACCATTTCCACTGAACTGTACAAGATATTCTGCCTTTGTTGGAGGGAAGGTGGAGTACCACAGGACATGAAGGATGCTAATATCGTCACACTGTACAAGAACAAAGGCGACAGGGGTGACTGCAACAACTATCGTGGCGTCTCTCTTCTTAGTGTTGTAGGGAAACTGCTTGCCTGAGTCATACTGAAGAGGCTTCACGTGCTTGCAGAGAGGATCTATCCTGAATCACAGTGTGGATTTCGAGCCAACAGGTCCACCACTGATATGGTATTTTCCCTTTGACAGTTGCAAGAGAAATGTAGGGAACAAAGACAGCCACTCTTTGTAGCCTTCATAGACCTTACAAAGGCTTTTGATTTGGTTAGTAAGGATCTTCCCCAAGATTGGATGCCCACCTAAGATTGGATGCCCACCAAGATTGGATGCCCACCTTTTTAAAATCTTCCCCAAGATTGGATGCCCACCTAAGCTCCTCAGCATCATCAGGTCCTTTCACGAGGACATGAAGGGCACTGTAGTTTTTGATGGCTTAACATCAGACTCCTTTCACATCCGAAGTGGAGTGAAGCAGGGCTGTGTCCTCGCACCAACTTTATTTGGGATCTTTTTGCAGTCATGCTGAAGCATGCTTTTGGAAATGCAACAGAGGGAATCTATCTCCGGACCAGATCAGATGGAAAACTATACAATCCTTCCAGACTAAGAACAAAGTCCAAAGTCCAGCTGAAATGCTTGCGGGAGTTCCTTTTCGCCGACGACGCTGCTGTTACTGCTCACTCTGCCGAAGACCTTCAAAAACTTATGGACCGTTTTAGCAAAGCCTGCCAAGACTTTGGACTAACAATCAGCTTGAAGAAAACACAAGTCATGGGTCAGGGTGTGGATCCACCTCCCTGTATCACAATCTTTGAACATGAACTGGAGGATGTCCATGACTTTGTGTACCTTGGCTCAACTATCTCTGACACTCTCTCCTTAGACTCTGAGCTGAATAAATGCATTGGTAAAGTGGCTACTACATTCTCCAGGCTTACAAAGAGAGTATGGCTTAATAAGAAGCTGACGGAACATACAAAGATCCAGGTCTATAGAGCTTGCGTCCTGAGCACACTCTTGTACTGCAGTGAGTCTTGGACCCTTTATGCATGGCAGGAGAGGAAGCTGAACACCTTCCACATGCACTGTCTCTGACGTATTCTTGGCATCACCTGGCATGACAAAGTCTCAAATGATGCAGTATTGGAACGTGCTGGAATCTCTAGCATGTTCACACTTCTGAAACAGCGGCATCTACGCTGGCTTGGGCATGTTGTGAGAATGGCTGATGGTCGGATTCCAAAAGATCTCTTATATGGAGAATTAGTGCAGGGAAAGCACCCAAGAAGGAGACCACAGCTGCGATACAAGGACATCTGAAAGAGGGATCTAAATGCCTTGGGAATGGACATCAACAGCTGGGAAACCTTGACCTCTGACCGTTCAGCGTGGAGGCAAAAGACCCAGCATGGCTTTCTCCAACTGGAAGAGACACTTGTTCGGCAGGCTGAAGCAAAGAGACAGACCCGAAAGCAGCGAAACCTGGGACCTGGGCAGGGGACGGAATTTATTTGTCCTCAGTGTGGAAGGGGCTGCCACTCTCGAATTGGCCTCTTTAGTCACACTAGATGTTGTTTCAGGAGCTCCAATCAGAGCACGATACCATAGTCTTTCGAGACTGAAGGATGCCAATACAGTGGTAAATTTAGACACTATTTTATTTATGATTAAATTTAAGGCGATTCTTATACAGTACAGTAAACCTTGGATTGAGAGGAACTTGGATTAAGAGTATTTTGCAAACATTTCTAATAAATTTTAACTTGATATACAAGTGATATCTTGATAAACAAGTGAAAAAATAGTCCCAGCCAGGATATAGCTGTTTTTGGAGCTCCATCATCTCAGCCTCTCTTGAGAGACCACCTATGCATGTCTACGCTGAGCTAAGCCCTATTATAATCAGTGGAGCTCATTCCTGAGTGCTCACTCCTGAGTGCTCACTGAGTGCCCACAGGAGCTCACTCCTGTGTAAGGGGGGCAATGGAAAGGAGCCTGAGAGACCTATCATTGCATCTCTTCTCCAAAGTAAGCCCTATTCTAATCAGTGGGGCCCATTCCTGTGTAAGGGGGCAGATTGCAGCCTGAGAGAACTAACCCTACAATCCAGAGTAACTACGGGGGCACATAAGAGACTTTACGTGCACCTGTAGTTACTGCACCACCCACTGAAAACCTATGGGAAATTTATATTGCAATCCAGAGAAAATTGTTCTTACACTGGAGAAAATTGTTCTTACACTGGAGTCCCCGTAGTTACTCTGGACTGCGCCCTAAGTCTGCTATCCTAACCTCCACAGAAGTCCTGTGCTTACCTGGCGGTGTCACAAACATGCAGTAAGACATTTCTGCCCTACTCCTGGGGGTAGGGGGAGTCTGACCTCCCCACACCATCATGGAAAGATAGGCCATGTGAGTTAGGCTGGCCTAAATTTCTTAGGATTGCACCCTAAGTGCAGGTTAATTTGTTTTATTTTTCTTTATATTTTTTATTTTCTGTATTATTTTGTATTATATTACAGGATTGTAATCAGTTTTATATGAATATTTTTGGCTTGTGGAACAAATAGTCTGAGTTTCCATGATTTCTTATGGGAAAATCTGCTTTGATTTACAAGCGTTTTGAATTACAAGCTTGCTCCTATTAATGAATTGTGTTCATAAACCAAGGTACTGCTGTAATTTATAGCATTTAATTTATTCATTACAAGAAAACTATTTGCTGACTGCTCACAAGGATAAGGAGGCTAATGAAGATTTTTCCAGGTTAAAAAGAGGAGATGTCCTGAAAAAAGGACATACGGTCACCTGCTTAGAAAGCTGACTGTGCATCCTGCTCAGTCACTGTCAATCATCGATGCCTTCATTGGTATACTTTGGGACTGTTCTGGCTGGTTGAATCCCCATTGGTTTGAATGGCATTTCTACAGCCCCTATAAACATGATTCTATTGCTGGGCATCACGGCTTTCAGGGCTTTTCCAGACTATCAGTTTTTTGCCAGAAAAATACTAAAGGTTACCCATTTGCTGCAGAGAGCCCAAACATCTTCCCTCAAGGCCGCACTCCTACTGCAGCGCTATCACATTTTCCAGGCACTTAAGTCTTAATGTTTTGTCAACAGAAAAATGTGGATCTTCTCCCACATGCATCCTTTACTGTAGGCATCCAGTTTGCAGCTGCCATGGCCCCTTAATAGATAGTGCCTGAGGTGGGAATCTTTGATATGCAACTCACCATTCTGCGCTTTTTAATTTAAGATTTTAAATGTTTTAAGAAATGTTACAGGCCGAGCACTCCCTGTACCGACCCACGCTAGTGTTAGAGCAATCATCTTGACTTGATCGTTGTTTTCATTGCTTTGTCTGTTCACTTGAGAAGAGGTTAAGCTCCCAGCAGTGTCCACCCCACCCCATTTGAGAAGCCCATGAAGTGAAAACAGCAATCTTCCTCTGATCCTAGTACCCCAGCATCTGGTATTCAGAGGTACAGGTACACAGGTCCAATCTTATTATGCAAAGACTTTTTATACATGGATTTGACTCAACACAAATGGCCACTGCAAATCACAGGTTTTTTTTTTTAAAAAAAACTGCTTTTCTACTGTTGTCATGCAAGCAATCATTCCATTTTTCAGTCCCAGAATCAAATTGTTGCAGCTATTTAGGCACTACTTATTCAATTATGCACAATAAAGGAGCAGGAAACCTGGTAGTTGGTCTTCAAAATTATTTTTCCATTGTTTTCTTTAAACTCGGATTTTTTTTATCCACAGGAGGATCCAGAATGGAACTCAAGTGGATAACAAGGGACAATGGTACTATTTCTGGACCAGGACTTTCTGCTTTGATTATAGCTGGTGATAGACGAATCCTTCATTAAAATGACTTTGTTTTAACCTTTTAAAAGACTTTCAAGCTAGTAGACATCATAACATCTTGCAGTATGACCTCCATAAGTTTGTTACCCACTGTTCTGAACCTCCTGCCACTTCCATTTTTGCCATGTGGTCCCAATGTTTTGTTTTCTGAGAAAGGGAGCAAAATCTATCAATTTGTCGTTTTGTAAACCTCTGTCATGGTTCCCCCCCACCCGGTGTCTACAATAAAAAGCTCAAATGCTCCGGGAAGGGGTTTCACTCCCCCCTCAATTTTCATTGTCTTTTAATACATTTGTTCAATTGCTGCAAGATTCTTTTCAGGATGGGGTGGCTAGAATTGTGCATCACATTCCCAGTATGAGCACACCACGGACTTGTATAAAGACATTACAATCCAGCCTTTTTTATTTACGACTGCTTTTCAAATAATTCCTAACATCAAGTTAGCTTTTTCCCCCTACTTTAAGACAACGAAAACCATGAGGAGACATACAATCAAAGACAGGTCCTGCCCGCAGGCTTACAATCTAATTCAAGATGGGACACATTAAGGAGGAAAGAAGATGGCAAAAAGTAAAAAAAAAAAGGGGGGGGTCAGTCAGGGAAAGATTTGTCTTCAGGAGGTGTTTGGATGTACTGGAGTAAGTGCTCTAGTTATCAGGAGAGATTTCCAGATAGGGAGCTACCAGAGAAGTAGTAACTGGCGGGGGCACAAAGGTGATCATTGGAGATTGATGGCAGTAGGGCAAGGGACCTGGGCAGGAACATGCAGAGAAAGAAATTGAGTACAGGATCTGAACTTATTTTTATTTATTTTTTATTTTTCACATTTTTATAGCTGTCTCTAATATATCTGGATGAGCTCTTAAAAACAGCATGTTTTACAAATAAACTGAAAAAATGTCTCCTTTTGTCAGTGGTTTTAAGTCTGCTTCATGCATACTAATTTCACCAGGTACCCTCCTGTGCCAGCATTAAGTTAAAGGGTAAGCAATCCTCTTCACTACATAATTATGCATACTTCAATCATTTTCCTTCTTCTCAGTCTATTTTCTAAGTTGCCAGGCTTGAATTTTATCTTTTTCTGGTCTGGAATGGTGATTCAGATTTTAGGATATGTCATACTTCTCTTATCTAGATGACGTGACCCAAGCTGCGCAGAATATTCAGCATGGATGGGAAAGAAGGTCCATAAGGTCATCCTTTTCTAAATACTTTTCTATGCCTTTCTTAGTTATCCCGAGCTGCCATTTTAAAAACATGAAGCATATTGTTCTGATGCTTTCCAAGACCTGTCCACTATAACTGGGCTAACTATCCCCTGCTAACTGGGCAAGAGACACTCTTTCACGTGGGTGTTCCTCTTTTATTTAGCAAGGGGAGAGTAACTGGCCCTATGCACCCCAGCAATGTCTGTTCTAGTGGCTTCTGCTGGTGTTCTTTTTGCATTTTAGATTGTGAGCCCTTTTGGGACAGGCACCCATTAGCTATTAATTAGCTATTAATTTTTTTTCATTTTCTTGTAAACCGCTTTGTGAACTTTTCAGTTGAAAAGCAGTATATAAATACTGTAGATAGGTAGATAGATAGATAACTAGTCAGGCACCCCAAATCCTGCACTGCATGCCATTTTCAATGAAGATTGTGCATTGAAACTTGTGCGTGGATTGTGCATCAAAACTTTCCTAAGGAAAGTTGCAGGGGAAAATGTCCATATCTGCAAAAAGGTTCCTGCATCTGAAGTCGAGTGAAGGGGGAGTGCACGCACAAGACATTAGGAAAGCATTGCATCCTAAAAGCTGTTTTCTTCCAAGTGGACATTGCTTGTTCTTAGGAGAATCTAGACATCACACCAGACATGCTATTGCATGTTTTGCTCTTCTGACTTCTTTCACATTTGATTTGTGGTTATTTAAAATAAGCTCAACATTTAAAATAAAATGTTGGCAGAGCTCAATTGCTATGCCAACATGTCCAGGGTGGACTCGCAAAGCATTATTTACACTTCTTTCTGCTGCTGTCCCTTTAATCAGCCAGGTCCTAGTACAGTAGTACTTGAAGTGGGGATCTTGACACTCTTGGGGGGTTGGAAACTCAAGTCAGGGGTTGAGAGAGGGTGTGACCTGCCATCTTGGAATCTGGCACAGGGCTATCCAGGGATTAAGGGCACAATCCTATGTGTGTCTACTCAAAATCTATTCGTTGATGGGGCTTACTTTCAGGAAAGTATGGTTAGGATTGCAATCTCAGTCTCATTGAACACAATGGGACTTACTTCTGAGTAGATATGGAGGAGCTCTGGCATCACAGTGATGTCACATCTCGGTAAGTTTGACAGGGGTCTCAGACAGATTTTTAAGTTTGAAAGGGAGTCCTGGGCTGAAATGCCTGAGTTCCACTCAGATATACATGCAAACAATCCTTCAACTGGCTGCTTCCTATCTGAGAGTACTGTCTTCCTTCCTTCTCCCAGAGGGGTTCTGGGAGGCAATAGAACCTTTGGTAGGACAAAAATCTTTGGCAGGACAACAAAAGGAAACAAAATTGGTTTTATGATCATGTGTTCACCAAAGAAAACAGAGAGAGAGAGAGAGGAGGATGGTGGCCTTTTCCTTGTAAGCAGGCAGCATAATAGCCTTCTTATAACCATGTCTACTCAAAAGTAAGCCCCATTGTGTTCAATGGGATTTATGCCCAGGAAAGTTTGTCTAGGATTGCAGCACTGTGTTTTAATTACGGTAAGCACATGATTATTTTTAACTTTTATTTTGTCATGACCTACATTTTTCTTGGATGGCCTACATTTTGAGGTGGCCCTGTCCTCCTTTTTTGGTTAAGACATATGGTCATCCTGCGAAGGAGTTCTCTAATCTAGATCCCTTGTCAGCTGTTCTTTGGTGCAGCTGGGAGCTGTGTAACAAGCACTCTGCATCCCAGATGATTGGCAACGCTTCATCTTTGGCATGGTGGCAGCAGGGTTCATCTTACCGTGTGATTGTTATTTCTGTTGCATTTATTATTGCACTTGCAATAATCCAAATAAACATTTAACAAGCCAATGTTTACTGGGATTGCTGAGGTTGCAAATAGGGAGCTACCAGGACATGACTAATTAAAGGGCCAGTAGCAGGGAGAAGTGGAAGCCACTTTAAAATGTACCAAACATAGAAAAAGGGCACAATTAATTAAATGGCTGGCATAAAGGAGAAGTAGAACCTTTATTAAACAGGACTTTTCTTCTTAGTAAACATATATTAGGAATAAAAATCTTTCCCATGGGTTCAGGCAAAGCAGCATGTTATGAAGAATACAGTCCTATATTCAGGGCACCGTGGAACCATTTTAATTCTACCTTTAACTTATTTCAGAAAAACAATTGTGTCTCGGTAGTGCCAAAGGCAAGGTAACCATAAATCCTCTTTTTCTGGGAAAAGGCTTTAAAAAGCCTTCTGTCCCTGAAAAAAATCTTCCTTGTCCTCCTTTACCTTGTGAGCAGGCAGCATGTCATATATGTAATAAATTATATATAATAGTTTTTAATTTCATAGTAAGTAATATTAAGGCTGTGGGTGGCACAAGTGGTGAAGACACTGTGCCTGTTAACCAGCAGGCCAGGTTTGAGACCTGGGTCAGCCCCACAAGACAGGGCGAGCTCCTGTCCTTAGCCCAGCTCTGCGACGAAGCTGGATCCAATCGTACTGGCTCTGCCTTTCCATTGGACTGATTTAGTGGCATGGAGAGGGGGGATTTGCTGCTTGGGTAACAGCCTATCCTCCATAACAATCTAACTCAGACTTTCGTGCTTCGCATGCAGTGTATGCAGCGCCGAGCACGATACCATAGTCTTTCAAGACTGATGGAGGCCTGAGTGAAGTAATATTAGTGTTTAAATCCTCACAAAGGATCTCCCAGCAATTGTAATTACCAATACTAAAATAAAAAATAAAATGCAGTCCTAACTGAAGACTGCAATCTTAACTCTCCTTTAAACTGGCATAAGCCCTACCACTGGTCTGCAAGTACACAGACATGTGCTTTCCTCCCGACATCACCATGGATCAGGAAGACCAATGAGTTGTGCTGGCCTAGATTAGGATTGCACCCTAAATGAACTGAATGAAAGCAATATATACAAGTATGATCCTAATCATGTCCCATTGTGTTCAGTGGGTCTTACTCCAAGGAAAGTGTCTTTAGGATTGCAGCCTTTATCTTTTATTTTTGTTGTGTCCTATATTTTTCTTAGGTGTCCTACATTGGGGGGGGGGGGGCTTTTTTCATTTATGATATATGATTAACCTGGCCAAAGGGGTCTAAAGTGAACAGAAGCAACCAAAATCTGACATTGGGAACCTGGGAAAAGCCATGAGACCCTTTGAACAAAAAGACTATCATTCTTCAAATAACAGCCAGCCTAATGCATCTGATATGTTTACAGGCAAGCCATGAAGATGATGGTATATTTCCCCATTACATGGCACCTAGAGACTTAATGGCTGTTTAATTCCTCCTGAGACTGAGGGTGCAAACCTAACGTAGGCCAGCACAACTCATTGCTCTTCCCTTTCCCGTGGTAATGTAGGGAGGCAAGCACTGTGCGAAAGCCTAATCCTCCCCCAGGAGTGGCATAGAAGTGCTTTACAGCACTTTATGACACCCACTAGGCCAGCGTAGGACTAGCGCTGGGGCGTAGGGCGGCCTAACTGGAGATTAGGATTGCAGCCATAATGCTTTCATACATGGAGTTCCTTTTAACAGTCTTCTCCTATTGATAAACCTATGCCCCATTGATTTGTTTAACTTTATTTTGAAAGCGCTGAGAGCTAATAGCAACTTAGAAATTTAATATAACGTATGAAGTCCTTTTTTGGTAAGAAACTGACAACCAAGTGTGACACCCACATACAGGAAAATATACTGTAGTATATCTATATATATAAGAGAAAAGTCACTCACTGACTGACTGACTGACTCACTGACTGACTCATCACCGCCCTGCCAAAACTGCCCGCCCTAGAAGCGTGAAATTTGGGGTGGGTGTTCCTTCCGTGACAGAGGGGTGCACTAAGAACCAGTTTTCCGAAATTCCAACTGGAAGGGGGTGAAAAGGGGCGCAACGCGTTTTCCTCCCTATACTTTGCATTGGAGAGTTGATGACTCATCAACATTCTGCCCCAACTGCTGGGCCTGAAGCATGGAATTCTGGGAGTTCCTTCTGTCACCTGAACTCCCACCAAGAACCATCTGGAGACATTTAACCCTTCAGGGGCTGAAAAGGGGGCAACGTGTTTCTGTCCTATACTTAACATGGGAGACTGAACAACATCCAGCCAATTTGGTGCTCAGTGCCTGTAAACTGGGGGATGTTTTCCGGAGGAAGAGGTTGCACTGGAGAGGATGCTGCGCATGGGGGGAAGTTGCACATGGAGGAAAGTTGAGCATGGGAGGATGATGCGCATGGGAGGAAAGTTGCACATGGGGGAAGTTGCGCATGGGGAAAAGTTGCACATCGGTGGATGATGCGCATGGGCAAAGTTGCGCTTGAGGAGATGATGCACATGGAGGAAGTTGCGCATGGGTGGAAGTTGCACATGGGTGGAAGTTGTGCATGGGGGATGATGCGCATGGGGAAAGTTGAGCATGGAGGAAAGTTGCGCATGGGGGAAAGTTGTGCATCGGCAGATGATGAGCATGGGGAAAGTTGCGCATGAGGGGATGATGCACATGGGGAAGTTGCGCATGGGAGGAAAGTTGCGCATGGGGGAAAGTTGCACATGGGGAAAAGTTGCACATCGGCAGATGATGCGCATGGGGAAAGTTGCGCTTGAGGGGATGATGCACATGGGGGAAGTTGTGCATGGGTGGAAGTTGCGCATGGGTGGAAGTTGCGCATGGGATGATGCGCATGGGGAAAGTTGAGCATGGGGGAAAGTTGCACATGGGGGAACTTGCGCATGGGGGAACTTGCGCATGGGGAAGTTGCGCATGGGGGAAGTTGCGCATGGGCAGATGATGCGCATGAGGGGAGGTTGCACGTGGGGGAAGTTGCACATGGGGGAAGTTGCGCATGGGGGAAGTTGCGCATGGGTGGAAGTTGCACATGGGGGGATGATGCGCATGGGGAAATGTTGAGCATGGAGGAAAGTTGCGCATGGGGGATGATGCGCATGGGGGAAAATTGCGCATGGGGAAAGTTGCGCATGGGGAAAGTTGCGCATCGGCAGATGATGCGCATGGGGGGAAGTTGCGCATGGGGAAGAGTTGCGCATGGGGAAGAGTTGCGCATGGGGAAGAGTTGCGCATCGGCGGATGATGCGCATGGGGGAAAGTTGTGCATGAGGGGATGATGTGCATGGTGGAAGTTACACATGGGTGGAAGTTGCACATGGGGGGATGATGCGATTGGGGACATGATGCACATTGGGTCATGATGCGCATGGGGGAAAGTTGTGCATTGGGGTTGATGCGTATGGGGGAATGTTGCACATGGGGGAAAGTTGCGCATGGGGGAAAGTTGCACACTGGGGTTGATGCGTATGGGGGAAAGTTGCGCATGGGGAAAGTTGCGCATGGGGAAGTTGTGCATTGGGGGAAGTTGCGCATTGGGGAAGTTGCGCATTGGGGAAGTTGCGCATTGGGGAAGTTGCGCATTGGGGAAGTTGTGCATGAGGGGACATTGCACATGGGGGATGATGTGCATGGAGGGACGATGCGCATGGGGGATGATGCGCATGGAGGAAGTGGCACATGGGGTGTTTCTGGACCATGGGGGGATGGCATAGGGAGAAATGTTACACCCGCAACGCGGGTACGCTTTTCACTAGTATACTTATATAAGAGGGAGAAAAATTCCCTCTCTCCAGACCATAAATAATGTCAGAAACCCTGTATCACAGCCCTTCTTAAGCCTTTTGAAATCAGTGTATGGAAGTCAATCCCTTTTTTGAATGCTTTTGGAAAGCCGATAAATTATGTATTTAATTATTCTACTTCTATTGCACTTTCATAAAAGGATCACACAACATGTTCCTTGTAGTTATTTTAAGAACAAAATGTTCATTTGGATTCTGGAATTTGCAAATCCTAGTAAAGGTTTAATACTACAGATCAATTCCTATCTACATACTTTTGACTTCCCCCCGCCTCTGTTCAAGTCTACATTCTCAAGTCAGCTACCCATGGTGGGAACAACATTCTGCCTCTAAGTCCTAGGAAAATGTATACTCATGGCAAGTGTTGCCATATGTCCTGAAAAACAGGGACAATCCTAATTTTCAGGGATTGTCTGGCAAATGGGACAGAAGGTCTGCGTCCAGCTGCTTCCAGCTGCAGAACATCCAGGCCACTCAACCCTGGGGAGACTCAGGACCAGTCCAGTGATAGGAGGAGGGAAAGCCCAGGAGAAAGACTTGCAGGATGAAGAGCATTCCTTCCCCCATACAGTTTATGACACATTGAATGACCAGGTTCACCCAGGAGGGAAACCTAAGGAGATAGGCCTCAGGTGGGCAGGCAAGCAAGGAGAGGGGAAGGGGCTCTAACTGCTTTGGGGTGCAATCCTAACCGACTTTGGCTAGCACCCATCTCCCTATTCTTTAAGTGGTGTGGGGAGGCTGGTGCATGATGGTGCACTTTCCTGACCCCTCCAAGAGTTGCACAGAAGTGCCTTATGGCACTTTTGCGACACCTCCACTTCAGCACAGGATTTGTGCTGGCCTAACTGGGGATTAAGATTATAGCCTGAGGCTTATATAATATACTAGCAATAAGCGTACCCGTGTTGCGGAAGTAATATTTCCCCATATGCCATCCCCCCACGGCACATCAACATCCAATGCACAACTTCTCCCAGGTGCAACTTCCCCCCATGCGCAACTTCCACCCATGCGAAACTTCCCCACATGCGCATCAGTCCCAAATGCACAAATCCCCCATGCACATCAACCCCCATGCGCAACTTCCCCCCATGCGGAACTTCCCCCCATGCGCATCATACCCTCTGGTGATGTTCTCATATTTTGTGGCCAGGTGAGAGATTACCTAAACATACTTTCCTGGGAGTAAGACCCGTTGAATAGAATGGGGCTTTCTTCTGAGTAGACTTCTTCTTAGGATTACAGTCTAAGACTGAGAATAAGCTTCATCAGACTTATTCACTCCTGAGTAGACATGCATAGGATTGCACTGTGTGACAGGTGACACAAACATACCAAGAAAACATTGCTACTTGCTTAGAGAGCTTGCTTCTTCAGGCTTGTGCTGCACTCAGATCTAGCCATGGGGACCCATGCCCTAGTGACATCGAGACTGGATTATTGTAATGAGCTCTACGTGGGGCTGCCTCTGAAGACAGTCCGGAAGCTTCAACTAGTCCAGAATGTGGCAGCCCATGTGGTTGCTGGGGCTCGTCAGTTCGACTCTGTCGGGCCACTGCTTCAGCGACTACACTGGCTGCCCATTCGTTTCCGGACTGAATTCAAAGAGCTGGTCCTGACCTTTAAAGCCCTAAACGGCTTGGGTCCAGGGTATCTGAGGCCTTCTTCTGTACAATCTGACCTATCACCTAAGGGCATCT
Source organism: Cryptoblepharus egeriae (assembly GCA_030015325.1). NCBI lineage: Eukaryota > Metazoa > Chordata > Lepidosauria > Squamata > Scincidae > Cryptoblepharus > Cryptoblepharus egeriae. The sequence goes on along the minus strand of JAREYC010000001.1, from coordinate 58,423,172 downwards.
GAGGGGCCCCTACTGACTGTGCCGCCACTAAGAGATGTGAGAGGTGTGGCGGCCAGAGATAGGGCCTTCTCGGTGGTGGCACCCCGGCTTTGGAACTCCTTCCCCTTAGAACTGAGGAAAGCTCCCTCAATAGAGAGATTCAGACAGAGCCTAAAAACCTTTTATTTTAAAAAAGAATTTTAATGGGGCAGAGGATGGGGAGGCTGCTCTTTGTATTGTTTTTAGTAAATATGTTTTTAGCTTATATGTTTTAAATGTTTTTAATTGAATGTTCTATTTATGTTTTTAATTATGTTTTAATGTAAGCCGCCTTGAGTCAGTCTATGACCTGAGAAAGGCGGGATACAAATTTTTAAAATAAATAAATAAACAAACAAACTTTCATTTTGATATTAGTCCCCAACAATAAGTGAAACAGTGCAATCCTGAGCATGTCTACTCAGAAGTAAGTCCCATTGTGTTTAATAATACTTACTCCCAGGAATGTGTGGTTAGGATTGCAGCCATAATAAAAGACACGGCTGGTGTAATTTGTATGGATGTGTTAGGTAATGGGGAGGCATTTTCTCAGAAATGCCACTTGGTCTTTGGGTCATTCCTTTGTGACTCTGTAGATCAGGGGTGTCCAAACCTTTTGGCAGGAGGGCCACATCAACTCTCTGACACTGTGTCAGGGGCCGAAGAATGATTTACATTTCAAATTTGAATAAATTTACATATAAGAATGTATTGTAGACATATTGGGAGGATTACAAGGCTTGCCCAAGGGCCAGATTGAGAGGTCTTGCAGTGGGCTATGTTGAGGCTTGCCATGGATCACATCTGGCCCCTAGACTGGGGTTTGGACACCCCTGCTCAAGACTGAACTCAATTCACCCAACCCCATTTAAAAAGCCTGCCACAGACAAATAAACCATGGCCCAAAACACCCCAGCAGTCTCTGTTCAAGTGGCTTCTGCTGGTGTTCTTTTTTGCATTTTAGATTGTGAGCCCTTTTGGGACAGGGACCCATTAGCTTTTAATTAGCTATTATTATTTTTCCATTTTCCTTGTAAACTGCTTTGTGAACAGTTGAAAAGTGGTATATAAATACTGTAGATAGGTAGGTAGGCTGCTGCCAGGCTCTTTGTATGTCAGAACTCTCTTTAAACATATCCCTGCAGTCCCAACACGTTTGTAGATAGGGCTGGAGGGGTGGGACTGTGAGAGAGTGGGAAAGGAAGCAACAAAAAAGAGGAGGAGGAGGAGGAGGTCATAAGCAGCAGCTTCCCTTGGTTGCAAAAGAACAAATTTACCCTTCCCTGCTTCGTGGCTTTAACGTTTTAATGCTCACATGGACCGTATGACACTCCACAAGGTTTGTCATCAAACACTCACCAGACACGGGCAGACTTGACTTGGTTACTTGAATATGAGACTCGAGTCAGTGGGGCCCTGACTTGTGTGTTTTTCAGAGTCTTCCACTCATGCAACTTGGCAAGTCAGTTGGTGAGTCAGCAGAAAATATGAATTTTTGCAACACGTGTCCAAGTCATTTGAGTTGAGTACCCAACACTGGAATGAACTAGAAAAACTACAGTGCAGGTGGCATTCCGGTCTGATCATTGGATCACATATTATGGAGGATTCCAGCAGGACCCCTGGGAAGAGGATGGTGAAGAAGCAGAAACAACTACCCAAGTGTGCTGATGACACTGGGATGGAGGATAAGGTGTCCAAAGGTACATATCTTCTTTCTCCTCCTCTCAATGTGTGGGTCTCATGCTGGTGGCTGAGAAAGGGCTGTGCGCATTGTGTGGTACAACCAACAAGTCAGGTTGTACCTGGATCAGTCAGGTACAATGCCAAGGGAAACACCAACCATGCAGTGTCTTCTGGAGAAGCTTCCAGGCTCATTTGCTGGCACCGTGGCTGACACTCTCACTACTTCAGCGACACGGCACCTGGCTCTGCTCCAAGTGCAATGATACCGGATTATGAGCTGGCTGTTACAAACGAGCCAGTAATTATCATAATCTGGTAATTGAGAAAAATCTAATTATGCAAAGCTAATGGATTTAAAGCCTTGCTAAAGGTGCAGAGGGGGGAGGAAGATGGAAAGGTGGATCCTGCTGAAGCAGAGCATTGCCGTCTGGAGTCTATGGCGTCCTGAAGATACCTCACTCCTAGTCACCCAGGCTGGCACCTGCCAAGTCCTTCTGAAGCTGGAGATCAACCCTGGAAACCCTGGAGATCAAATGAGATCAGTGGAATGTGTTCTCTGGTGGGACAGAGCTCATAAAACCATTTAAGTCACACTCTTTGTCTGACAACTTTGCTGACAACCAAGATGTCACTCAACCACACCTTCATCACTGGCACAGGGGTTTGCCAATTCCTCATGGGTTAAATGGTATTTGAGGAAAAGAATATGGGAAGATAGGGTGCAGCTGCTGAAATGAGGGGCAATGAAATAGGTAGAGCTGGCACAGTGGGAATAAAGGCCCACTTGAGAGAGTGACATCAACTGCCTAAATGACTACCCCCTTTTACCCCCTCTTAGGGGATTGTATTTAGGAGTCCAGATACCTGCTTTTCCCACAGATCTGGCTGAACAAGCATGGCCTGTATAATGTCAGCTCTGTTTAAACACTTTATCAAAAGCTTTTAGCTGTTCCTTCCTGTCTCTCCTAGGAGACATTCTTTTACCCCCTGCCAGCTCCTAGTTCAAATCAATTACCCTTCACCCATCAAGTGAGAGCTTGTTTGTTCATTCAATTATGGTATACGCCTGGTCCGTTGCGAACTAAATCAAATATTCATATATTCTACTTTTCTTATAACCTTTACATTCTGAATAGGATTCCCTTCATCCTATGACTTTTGGGGCCCTCAAATCTGATGGGGTGAGACATGTACTTGGCTGTGTTTGCATTTCCTCTATTTCACTCTGGGTACAGTTGTTGCGTTCATATTAGACCATCCAAAGAATGATGGCTCCTTAATAGTCCCTGCACTAGGGAATTAAGTAGGGCTTGCCATAATTCTTTTCCACAAAATTGGGACAGAACCCTCTGTCACATTTGCCATTATATGAACACAATCCCTGTTTTTTGGGACATATGGCAACCCTAGGATTAAGTTCTCATAAGATGACCCAAATAGGATTGAAAAATTCCTGGAGGAAAGGACAATCACAGGTTACAAGTCATGAGAGGTGTGTATGTGTGCATTGATAGATGTAGATGTGGGCGAACCACAAAATGCCAGATTCAGGGGAGGGCACCTGGTTGCAAGTGTCTTGTGTGCTCCCTAAGGCATCTGGTGGGCTGCTGTGTGATAAAGGAAGCTGGACTAGATAGGCCTTTGGCGTGATCCAGTGGAGGCTCTTTTTATGTTCTTTATGACCCCCAAACCTTCTCCCTCCACTTTTTTAGGATGCCCCTGCCAAGACTTTCTTCCACCATCCCACTGTTGTTGTCAGTTTCCCTGAAAAACTGGGGGGAAAAAACTAATTTATCTCTAACTAGCAAAAAGCATACTCGCGTTGTGGGAGTAAAATTTCCCCATGTGCCATACCCCCACGGTGCAATATCCCCCCATGTGCATCTTCCCCCCATACGCATCAGTCCCCCATGCGCATTATTCCCCCATGCACATCATTTCCCCATGTGCATCAGTCACCCATGCACATCATTCACCCATACGCATCATTCCCCCTTGCACAACTTCCCCCATGCGCATCAACCACCCATGCACAACTTCGCTCCATGCACATCAACCCCACATGTGCATCAATCTCCATGCGCATGAATCCCCATGCGCATCAATCCCCATGCGCATCAAACCCCATGCGCAACTTCCCCCCTGCGCATCAAACCCCATGCACATCAACCCCCCATGCACAACTCCCCCCATGCGCATCAACCTTACATGCCCCTTTGCGCAATATCCCCCATGTGCAATATTCCCCCATATGCAACATCCCCCATGCGCAACATCCCCCCATGCACATCATTCCCCCTTGCGCATCATTCCCCCATGCACAACTTCCCCGCATGCGCATCAACCCCCATGCGCAACATCCCCCATGCGCATCAACCCCTTGCATATCATCCCCCATGCGCATCAACCCCCATGCGCATCAGTCCCCCATGCGCATCAACCCCCATGTGCAACTTCCCCCGTGTGCAGCTTCTTCCATGCGCAACATCCTCCATGTCCATCATCTCCACATGTGCATCAACCCCCATGCGCATCAGTCCCCCATGCACAACTTTCCCCATGTGCATCAACCCCGCATGGGCAAATTCCCCCATGCGCATCAACCACCCATGCACAACTTCACTCCATGCACATCATTCCCCCATGAGCATCAGTCCCCCATGCTCATCAGTCCCCTATGCGCAACTCCCCCAAGCACATCAGTCCCCATGCACAACATCCCCCACATGAAACATCCCCCATGCGCATCATCTCCACATGTGCATCAACCCCCATGCACATATTTACATGCGCAGCATCCTCCCCAGCGCAACCTCTTCCTCAGAACAATGTGTGTCCCCCCCCCCATGCACCATGCACTGAGTACCAAATTGGCTGGATGTTGGTCAGTCTTCCATGTTAGGTATAGGACAAAAACATGTTGCACCCCTTTTCAACCCCTTAAGACTTAAATTTCTCCACATCAGTTCTTGATGGGTGTTCATGTAACAGAAGGAACTCCCTCTCTGAATTTCATGCTTCTAGGTCTGGGGATGGGGCGGAATGTTGATGAGTCATCAATTCTCCAATGCAAATTATAGGGAGGAAAACGCGTTGCACCCCTTTTCACCCCCTTCTGGTTGGAATTTCCAAAAACTGGTTCTTAGTGCACCCCTCAGTCACAGAAGGAACACCCACCCCAAATTTCACACTTCTAGGTGAGGCGGTTTTGGCAGGGTGGTGATCAGTCAGTCAGTCAGTCAGTCAGTCAGTCAGTCAGTGACATTTCTCTTTTATATATATAGAAGAAGATGGAGGGGCTAAGACTGCAGTTCTGCAGACACTTACCGGTATTTTTGAATAGCTCCCATTCAACACAGTGAGGCTTAATTCTGAGTTGATAGACATTTGATTGTACAGTAAGTCCATTCCCCTAGCAGGTTTTAAAGTTCCTGCCTACAATTACTCATATTTAACCATATCTATTTCCCCAAATGTCTTTCTTACATCTCAGCAGAGGCTGAATATCTGCTGTAAGTGGTTGGGCACTTGCTGAATCAGGAGGCTTCAGGCTTTGGAACTGAAAGTAGGTCCATTAGCAATCTGATTTTGGGGCAGGGCAGTGATGAGTGAGGGTATGTCTAGAAGTGAGCCTAGTACACTAGAAGCTGCTTCTCTGTATCCTGACCATCAAAATCCCTTGAGCCCAGAGCTGTGATGCAAAGAGTAGTTGTGATCCCTCACACAGAATTTTGTGGGGTTCAATGTCCTCCTTCCTGACCTTGAAGATTTAAGCTGGACACTTCTTGATATTTATTCCTCAACATGTGTATATGGGCTGAGGGGACCAACTTTAGTTCTCCACTCCCCACTATCTGGCACTCCCTATCTGGCTGTTCCTCAAGGCCAGGTATGCCTGCTTTCCAAACCCCAATCCCTCATACTAAGTGCTGAAGGAAATCAATGATGCATATGGCTAATTAGTAGCACCAGTCCCAGAGGAAAGCAATAGACTTGGTATGTGGTTTGTGAGAAAAACATTTTCTCTCTCCCACTCAATGGCTTGCTCTTCCGGGATCCGGCAGTGCTAATTGCCCTGGACGAGCATGTTTACCATCTTGAAAAACCCTTGGGGAATCCAGGCTAGGCCAGGCCAGACTTCTCTCCCCGCCCCATGGCTGTTAATGCTATGCAATGAGCAAGCCCCATTGCGAGATGGAAAGGGCCACTGAACTGTGCGTCAGCCCATTCTAACTCTAGAGCCCGCTGACTGCAAGTACTGTATCTCCAAGTAGCTTCTATCGATTCTATCCATTTCTAAAAGACACCGCGATGATGCCAGGGACTGCAGCACCAGATGATATGCCCTCCTGGCACCATTTTCCCCCACTGCCCAAGGCTGTCCAGGACATTGAGGATGTTTCGCGTGACGTGCATTCACCTCAAAACGTTCCACCTGCCCCCAGCCTGGAGGAGTTTGCCAATACTTCAACGCTCCATGGCATCCGCCACATCTTCTGTCATGGGCACTATACAGTCCGTAACTTTTTGTGGACAGTGGCTTTTGTGGGCTCTCTCGCTTATCTAATCAATATCTGTGCTGAACGAGTGGACTATTACTTTCAGTACCCACATGACACCATTTTGGAGGAAGAGACTCTCCCCAACCTGACGTTCCCTGCCGTAACCATCTGCAACATCAACCGATTCCGCTTCTCTCAGCTTTCTGGCCATGATCTCTACTGGGCTGGCGAATTCCTGGGCTTTCTGGATAGCTATGAGAGGATTGCTGCTACAAAAGAAAGCGCCGATGCAGAAATTCTGGAGTTGGTAGGCAAGAAGCTAAACCAGAGTAAGAGGGAGAGGAATCTCCCTTTTGACTTCAAGGAGCTCCATGATCGTGCTGGACACCAGATGAGTGAGATGCTGGTGGAATGCAAGTTTGGCAATGAGTCATGCAATGCTGATGACTTCAAAACTGTGAGTCTGCAATGCATCCCCTGCTGTCCTTAAGATGAGGTTATCCAATCTCACATACACTTGCTTAGTAAGGAGAATGCTCACAAGAAGGGTAGTATAGCCTGGAAAAACTTTCAGCAAGGGGGAGCACAGAAATGGGAGCCTTTTTTCAGGAGTTGCAGCTTCTCTATCATTGAGATCAAGGGTGCAATCCTAACAAATGTTCCTGGTCCCGGGTAAGGGCATTGCAACTCCAAGGTAAGGGAACAAGCATTGCATTACCTTGAAGAGGCCTCCCTGACTGCCCTCCGACTGCACATGCCCCTCTGACACAGCTATGCCACTGCTGGAAAGTTGTTTAGGACTGCACCCCCAAATGACTTACTTAGAGCACAATCCTAACCATATCTACTCAAAAGTAAGTCCCATTGTATTTAATGGGTCTTGCTCCCAGTAAAGTGTCTTTAGGATTTCAGCCTTAAGACAAGCTCTTGTGAGAGGGTAACTCTCTTTGAACTCCATGGAGAGACCAAAGACTCATAAGATGGAATCACCCTTTTTATTTCAATTCTCTCATCTGTCTAAATACAACCCTTTTAATGTTCAGGTGTACAGGATTTGCATGCTGGCTGATTCCCAGTTTCAAAAGCAGCTTTTGCAGGTTAGTCTGGAAAAGCTCTTTCTGAAACTTATGGAGTTTCTGGTAGACTATAGTGCACTATATGGGCCAAGCATCCATTAATGCTTACACTGAAGAAAGAATTCTGTTACATTGGATAAATGGCTGGTTTTGCCTCATGTCACTTTTGATTTTTCCCTTCCTATCTGTATGAACCCTTACCCCCAAAAAAGGAAATTCAGTATCTTTGTGGTGATAAGAACTCAGTATGCAGGCAACAGCCATTTCATGATCTCTACTTGCAGAGCCACACATGATATTAACAATATGAAGCACAGCCCTCCTGTCAATCAACACTCCAGGTCAGCGAGGCACCACATGTGTGGATTAAGGCTGCAATTCTATGCACTCTTTTCCAGGGATAAGCCCTACTGAACACAATGGAACTGCCTTTGGAGTAGACATGCTTAGAATTGTGCTATAAGCAGCATGGCCTGTTTTGCCATTTCTGTTTTCATCTTTTCATTTTGGTCTTACCATTTGGTATGGACAGAGGTCTCCTTAAAAAAGGTTTGCCATGTTTTTTCTCTGACAGAGCAAGCGTGGCTTCCCACACTTTCACAAAACTCTTGATAGATGGACTTCTCAGGTGCTTAAAGACCTCTGTCTTGCTGTTCCTCTCACAGCCATCTCTGTCCACTTTGTTGAACTACGGCACGAACATCTAATCACTGTTGCTTTTATTCATTGCATTGTCATCCTTTTGTATGGGAAAAAGCCATTTTAAAAGAGCAAAAAACTACTTAACAGTAAGACAGAGGTAGATTACAAATATTAGCCAATCAGTGCTGTGCACTGGCAAAATGGTTTTCCTAAGGTCAAACCTTGGCAGAGAACTGTACACTTGTACACATGATGGAGAATGTGCTTCTGTTTTAGCTCTGCCATTCAAACAGTGTATCTGTATGCTCACATGTACATTTATATTCCTGCATGTAGTTGAGACACCAAGAAGTAAGCATTTTATTTACTCTGATGTTATTGAAAACTTACCTTGAAGCAGCAGCTAGAAATAATTTACAATAGGGACCAGCCCAGAGAAAGATGATCCATGTAGGGTATCTTTGCTGAAAATCACAGCAAAGGAACAAACTATATATTATTTTAAATGAGTAGTTTGGTTCTGCGTGTTTGTATTTTCAAACTTATGTGTCAGCTATTGGGATTTGGGCTGCAAAATGCCTTTAATTTTTTTCACCTGCAGAGTGCCTGTCTGCCTCAGGACTGTAGAAGGGGAAACTGTTAAAGCCTCCCTCCCATTCCTGTGGGCCTGATCCTAATCACTCCTTCATATGTATATTCATATGTATACATACATTTAAGTCTGAAAAATCAAGCACTCTGGACCAAACAATTTGGTGAATGTAGTAGTGGTATGGCCATGTCCACTTTTCTTTTGGAGGTACATAGATCATGGGGTACAGTGTGTATGCATGAGAGTTTGTTTCACAGGTTTCCCATATAGCAGGTCTCCTTATATGGCAAAAGGCTGTGAGCCAAAGGCTGGAGGCCTTATGGCTGGTGGCTGTTGTGTGCTCAGCGGCTTGGAGCTATGCACAGGAAGGACCTTAATTCAGTGTGACGGCTCCACTCATTGCAATAATGAGAACAAAGTGAGGCTGCTGTGCGGTGCAGTGCACAGGTGTCAGGCGGCTGATGCTCATTGCATCGAAACACATTCATGAGCAAAGTCTGTGTGGGGGTTTATCAGCAATTTATGCTCTTAGTGAGCAGCACCTGAGGCTGGAGCCCCTCTCTGAAAATCCTCCGTCTTTAAAGCAGGAACTCTAGGGCAGCATCAGTCAGAGAATTTGAAATGGGCACAGCTACAAGGAGTGCTTGGCCTCCCAAGTCTGGTTCCATAAGTATGGCACTGGAAGTAGAAGCACTGATAAGAGAACATGGTACTGTCTGTCCTAATGAAGGTTGAGGTGGACACCAAGAGCTTGCTGCGTCCACTTTAACACTGACCTGGTTAGAATATCTCAGTCAGTAGCACATCTGTTGATGCCATGCCCAGATACATACATGTACACCAGGCTTTCTCTTAATTGAGAAACATTTCCTGGACAGAACTGAAGAGAATGTTGCCAGTCTGATGGTGCAACTGCCAAGAGTGAAAGAAAAAAGGCACAGTCAGTCTAAGGCTGCCAAGTCTGTCCTGTGGGACATACGTCAGGGAAGGTAATGCATATCAGTGTCCCTGTGAGTTCCCCAGTCCTATAGAAATAGACGATTGCATCCTTTGTTGCCAGGGCTTCAGACAGCAAGTGTTTTGTCATGTTAGCCTTTCTCCCACCTCTTGCCACGCAATCTGGCATCTGTCAGGCTGCTTGAAAAGTTAACCTGTACCCCCTCCCCACTGGCTTCTAACAGCAGCTGCCAGGAGAAGAGGAGGGGTCCATGCTCCAAGTGTGTAATAACCAAGAGATAGGAGTCCCACATCCTGCCCCTCCTTCTCCTCTGCTGGCCCTGAGTCAATGGGGCGAGGATTATGGGCTATAAAGTTGGTGATCAATGGATGCTGATGGGAATGTTTCCGGTGAATAAAACTGGCACACGGGAGGAGAGAAGGCAGGGAGAAATTATGCTGTTTCTCACACTTGGCACAATTTCACTAACAAGGAGAGGCAGGCTGTGGCATCCCCAATGGGTCCTGAGAAGGCTGGGGTGTAGAAAGAAGGGCCTTTGGGACTGAGAACCAGATTGGTTCTGCAATTGAGGAAAGGCCTTTGAGGACAGGACAGTTTGGGGAAAAGGTAACTAAATTGGCAAAATTATATTTGAGGCAGAGATAGTAGATAAAATGGGTGGGGAAGAATTATTCCTAAAAGTAATAAATATAATAATCATTGTTGAAAACGTATCTGTGGAGCATTTGCCCAAGACCACTTTGGAACAGCTTGCTAGGATATCGTTGCCTGGGACAGCCATTTTAAACCATGTGCCGTGGTATACTTGTATGCCACAGATGGTATAAAGGTGTGCTATGGGAATTTGGAGGATAAGACATTTGTTAAGATGGGTCACAGGGGCAAGCCCCTGCTTTCATTGTGGTGTCACTCGTAAAAAACTAATGGTGTGCCATGAGAGCTTTAGTGCCTTGTCAGTGTGCCATGAGATGAAAAATGTTGAAAATCACTGGTCTGGAATATTCTTCATGCTTCTGGTTTGTACTTTAGTAATCAAACCAAAATTCTATGGAAGAAAACCAGTAGGCTGATCAACTTTAAGAGGGTCCTGGCTCCACAGAAGTAGAGCACCAATGCGGAGCACCATATGTCTTAACTCACATTATCCTTAAAAATGTTCTACTTCTTTTTGGTGGTTCAAAGAAGATGTTTCCATTATATGTTCATCTTCTGTATAATAGGTCCAGGTTGGCCCTACCTAGTAGACAGGAAGGTGCTCTGTACTGAGTCAGACCTCTGGCAGTCATAGAATCATAGAGTGAGAAGGGACCTAGTAGGTCACGCTCAGTACTGTCTGCATTCACAGGAGCAGCAACCCAGGCTTTCAAACAAGGGTCTCTCTCAGTCCTACCTGGAGATACCAGAGACTGAAACTGGGACCTTCAACCTTTGAGGTATAGACCCCTGTAGAACTTCCACTTGTCCTCTTCAGGATGTTAAAACTCCAAAACCAGCTGAGCTCTGATTAATTCCCTGGTGAAGAGGATTGGCATATCTATTCAAAGCCCAAATCCTTTTGGGGCACATATGCCAGGTTAGGATCACAGCCTCTGTATTTCCCCAGAATGGTTCATCTTACATCCCCCACCAATTAATCAGATAATGCAACACTCTATGGTCAATTACTGTCAACAACAACAAGGAAAAATCATTTTGTAATGACAGTGGAAAAACAGACAAGCAGGGTGACCAGACATCAAACACAAAATTCCTGAACAGCAAGGCCAAAATTCCTGATCAAAGGCCAAAATTCCTTCTCCCTACCTGGAAAATGTAGGACAAAATGTAGGACATGTTAAAATAAGCTAAAAAAAACACTAAAAATAAGCTAAAAACACTGGTATTGCTTTCCTGTACATTGTATATTACCTATTTTAAATTGAAAAATGATGAACTCTCTGCTCACCCTGTCCCAGTCTGGTTTGGGGATTCCCAAAGTTTTCCAAACAACTTTGTCAAATGAGGCATTCAGCTTCATGTAGGTTCTGTTCAGGTTTGAATGAATTGGGGAAAAATTGGCACTTGTGTTTTGGCATTATGGAAAATAAAAGCAGATACTTATTTTTATGCCCAGACACTAAGTTTTTTGCGCAGGGTGATCAGATGACAAATGCAAAATCCCTAAACTCCTAAAGTTCCTAAAATTCCTATGTGCTTAAAAAATTGAAGGACACCGCAAAAATGTAGGACACATGTAGGACATGTTAAAATAAAGCAGAAATACTCATATTGTTTTCCTGAACTTAATTCCAACCCTTTAAAATTGAGAACCTTGTAAAATGCATGATTCAGACCCAGACATTAAAGCAACCGTTTGTAGTAGCATAACACAAGCCAGTGACTCCAACGTATGTGGTTCAGACCCAAACACACACAAGTAAGATATCAAGCAGGGAGGGGATAGAAAGGAGGACATCTCTGCATCAGGGAGATGGGATCTGGAGCCACCAAGAGAAATCTGCAGTGCTCCTGAGGGTGTGCAGAGTGCAAAAGCAGACTATGGGGAGCCAGAAGGACCAGGATATAAAGGACTGGGAAGGGGGAATCAGAGTATCCCCAGGCAGGAGTTACCTTGCAGGTCTAGAAGTGGAGCACAGCCTGAATTGTTGGCTGAGGCAGGGTTAAGAGGCACTGAAAGGGTTAAGTTTTAGAGCTGGAGTTTTAGGGCTAGGGAAATCTGAGCTGTGTGCATGGCTTGTAAATTCTGCCTACTCCCCTGGACAAGGTAATAAATACCGGAGGTGTCCAGGGAAAGCTGGACGTCTGGACAGCCTGCAGACAAGGGAAAAATGAAATAATTGCATGGTGAAATGAAATCTACATACAGTCCTGGCTTAAAAGGTTCCCCTGCTGGTTGTGACTGATTCAAAGGGTGGTGCTCACCATCATTATAAAGTCGAAGAGCCAGCATTGTGCTGTTACCTATTTGTTATCTATTTGTATTTACAGTGGTGCCTCACATAAATAGCTTAATTCGTTCCAAAGGCATGCTCCTTAAGTGAAACGCTCTTTAAGCGAAGCAGATTTTCCCATAGGAAATAATGGAAACTCAGACGATTGGTTCCACAACCCCCAAAATATTCATATAAAAATATTAACTGGATGTAAAAATGATGACAAAACGCTGTAACTGAATTCAAAACACGCATTCAATGTGCATGATCCTATGAAGTCTACTTAGGCTGCAATCCTAAAGACGCTTTCCTGGGAGTAAGCCCCATTTAACACAATGGGGCTTACATCTGAGTAGACATGGTTAAGAGGCTGCAATCAAAGACACTTTCCTGGGAGTAAGCCCCATTTAACACAATGGGACTTACTTCTGAGTAGAGATACTTAGGAGGCTGCAATCAAAGACACTTTCATGGGAGGCTTACCTGGGCTGCTGCTGGAGGTTCAAGGTGGACGGTGGGGGCACTTGGGGGCAGCTGCCTTATGCACCTCCAGCCAACTGCTCCCATGTTGGGGGTAGTTAGAGGCAGCAGCGCTGGCCGGCAGCCCTTATAAAGAGCCTCCATGCGGAGCGTTAGGGCAGCATAGCACACGTGCCCATAGCACACTTGCTTGTTAAGTGAAGCAGAACTTGTTATGTGAAGCAAGATTTCTTGAAATTTTTGCTCTTTGTGTGAAACGCTTGTTAAGCAAGGTACCACTGTACATGCTTTCAAGCTGCTAGTTTGGCAGTTGCTGGGTGAGTGATTGGATCACACTCCGTCCTGAACCACTGACCCACCAACCTTTAGGTTGACATGCATAGTGTCTTTAACCATGGACCCACAGCAGCCCATTAACTCCTGACCTACCTAATGACAAATACAAGTCATCTTGTACCAGCCTATGAAGATGAGAATTGATGTCTCAGAACCAAAGTGCCTAAACTTATACCCTGTGGGCTGCAATCCTAAGCTCCAGTTAGGTTGGCCTAAGCCTCAGTACAAGTCCAGTGTTGGCTTGGAGGTGTCACAGGTGTGCTGTAAGGCTCTTCTGGACCACTCCTGGGGGAGGGTTAGCCAGTGCACAGACATGTGCTTGCCTCCCTACATCACCATGGGAATGAGAAGATCAATTATTTGTCCCAGCCTAAGTCAGGAAACCCTCAGTTTCCTGATGGTTTTGTTTGGGGTTTTCCTTCCTTTCCTGCAGTCTTTTCCTTGAAAGATTTCCATCCACCAACTGACCAGTCCAATCCAATCTCCTTCCTGGCTTCAGCCAATTCTTGGCTGAAATCTTTCTGGCTCAATCTTCAGCCAAATCATCTTGGCTTCAGTTTCATTTTCTTGCAGGGTGTAACTACCGGTAGTCAGATCATTATCCTTGCCTGTTGGGCATGCTAAATACTACCGTAGCTCGCAGAGAATATAACAGACACAAAGAAGCTTAGTTAGTCCAGCCAGAGTTGACTACAAATGAAACCGTCTCTGGCCACCTACGCAGCACAGTTGTATATATAGCCCCAAGAAAGTGTAATGGTGGGAAGCTTGGGGAAAGTTGATGTTTGAAGGAAATGTGATCTTTGGCTGGTGACAGAAGCCTTGGAGAACTTGGCCAAGTGATAATGTTTTTGTTTCCTTTGGTTTATATAGCAAACATTATTGTGGCACCTTAAAAGTAAAAAGCTTTTGCAGGCCAATTTCAGCAGATGTGTGAAGAGTTATCCTCACTTGGCAGGTATATGAGTACCTGGATATACAGTATAGACAGAAAACAGGAAGATGTTATTACAAAAGGAAGCTACAGGATGCAGCAATGCAGGAGACAGGTGTCACATATGCAAATCACAGGCGAAAATGAGGTCATGTCCAGGGTCATAACCAAAAAAAGGCCTCCCTAAAATGTAAGAAAAATGTAGGACATGACAAAATAAAAGCTGAAAACACTCATGTTGCCTTCATGTGGTTAATTTTAACTCTATATTATTTATTCGAAGATTTTAAACTATTACATATTTTAAACTATTACATATACAGTACTTGATTAATCACAAGTTGGCTACATGCTGCCTGCTCACAAGAAAAAGGAGAACAACAAAGTTGTTTTTTTCCAGGTCATAAGGCTAAAAAAGAGGGCATGTCCTGAAAAAAAGGACATATGGTCAACATCATGCCCATGTTAAGGATGCAATTATCCACTCCCATCCACTCCCAACATCCAATCCCATCCTTAATGTATCAGCAACATAAATGAATAGGTACTAAAGAATCAGGTAAAGATGGACTGTGACTTACTCTCATGAAACACCCCCTTTCTCTACTGATTTCAAATTTGATAGTGTCAAATCTATAAATGGATTCCAGTGCAATAGACTAATGCCGAAGAGTCTCTTGAAACCTCCTTCTTAAAGTCTGGCAACTTCAAAGACAGGATTCAAGAGATCCAGGGAGACAAATGCTCCATAACGAAATGTCCTTGGTGTACGTTCAGGACCACTCTGCCTAATAAGCTTGGTATATGAGAAAGTCTCCTAAACCATTGCTAACCCTGTGGTCACACCCCAATTACTCTCCAGTATTGCTGCAAGTGAGCAAGAAGGGCCTGGGTGGCATTTGTTCACAAATCCCCAGAAATCCCAACACAATCTTGTTGAGAGCCACTTAAGAGGCATCTTAGTGAGCTGTGATTCAGGCAATCGGAGGCTCATCTCCCTGACAGCCCCTGCATTCCATAATAGAGCCAGCATGGTACAGACATCAGTGGCACTGCTCATCCCCCACCCACATCCTATGCCGGCAGCTTGGCCTCAAACCCCATGCAATTGATTTTACAATCCCAAAATACTTGGGAGAGGAAGGTGGGAGATAAGGTATGACTCAGTGACTTTTCCCAGCAGGAGGCTGCACAGAAAAATATTTTTAGGCGGGAAGGGATTAATGGTTTGCACAGGCTGCAGGGAATGTGGGGGTTGTTGGAGTGGGGGGATTTTTACAGGATCCTTTCCCAGCTGTGCTCCTTTACAGTATATGTATGCTGCATACTATCTTCCATGTGTGCTTGAGAAGGGTCCACTTGGCTTGGCTGCAATGCTGTATCTATACAAAGGCATGAAGACTAATCTGTTGTGTAATCCTTAGAGTGCCCTGCCCTGTACATCTTTGTACAGACAAACCATCACAACACTTCAACCAAGCCTTTTACACTGCTTAGGTACTGCTTAGTGGAGGCAGCTACAAAATGCACTGTATGCTACCATTAGTGCCACCTTGCCTCTCAGTTAGGGTAGCCTTATGTCCCAGAAAACATGGACAGTCCTGATTTTGGGGGATTGTGTTCACATACTGGCAAATGGGACAGAGGGTCCTGTCCCAATTTTGTGGAAGAGAATTATGGAAACCCTACTCTCAGTGCCTATCAGTATGGTGTTTTGCTTACCTGCACAGGAACATTCAATATCTTCGATTTGTAAGTTGTACACCTCTCTTTGCCCATGGAAACTGGATGACATTACGCAGGGTAATCAGGTGCATTCCTGATCCTGCATTTGGGTTGGACTAGATCAGGGGTCTCCAAACCTTGGCCTGGGGATCAGATGTGGCCTTCCATGAGCCTCAATGAGCCTCAAACCCCTCTATCCAGCCCTTAGGCAACCTTGTAATCCACTCCAATACATTCTTATATGTAAATTTATGTGAATTTATTCAAATTTGAAATGAAAATTAGTTTTCCAGCCCATGACACTATGTCAGAGAGATGAGGTTACCCTCCTGCCGAAAAGTTTAAAGACCCCTGAACTAGAGGATCGTTTGGTCACTCCATGCTACCCACTCATGCTCAGCAAGGTGTCTGGATAATGTTAAGGAACATAAGACTGGCTAGGTTCAGAAAACATGGGAGTCCTTCCCTTCCATATAAAGCAGTTTGAAGCCCCAAAATAATGAGGAATGCAAGGAATTTTCCCGAGGGCAGTTTGTGGCTCAACCCTGAATACAGACCAAATCCAGACTGCACAGAGATGCTCCCAACATACCACAATGCCTTCTCCAGAGCTCGTCCAGGCTCTGACAGGTAAATACCAGGCTATTTTTAGCAACTCCCCTGCTGGGTGCCGCAGCTGTTCGTTTCATTCAGATGAACAGATTTTCCTCAATTTCACGTCCCAGTGAGGCACAAGCCTAATCTCCCTGAAATTAACCTTTCCTGCTTCCCAGAGTAACTGTCCCCTGGGCTGGGGCCACTTGGGATCAAGGACTAATCTCCTGGTAATGAGCCAGAACCAGAGCTGACTGTCACCACATTCAGTGGGGCATGCCTGACAGCTTCACCTCCACCAGAGAAATTACTGCCTTGACCATTCCCTGATCCTAAGGCAAGAGAGTTACTTTGTCTATGAGTGCACTTGATCTCTCCAAATCACATGTGAATTTGGGCAAAAGGCTCTAAGGCAGCGTTTCTCAAAGTGGGGGCCGGGACCCCTTTGGGGGTCGCCTGGAGTGTTCCTGGGGGTCGCCTAAAGATCCCTGGTGCAGGGGGCCAGGTCAGGCTTGCCAAACCTCCGGCTGTAGCTGTGTGCGCACTGGGGCTTCCTTAGAGGCTGCCCCACGGACTTCTGACTGCTGAGCAGCAGGGGCTTCCCCAGGCGTACACGCCACCCGCCCAGATTCTGCAGGGGGCTTCCCTGCAGGCGCTCGTGCGCTGCCCGCTCAGATCACGCGGGAGAGAGCTTCCCTCCAGGCACGCACACAGCCCACCAGCCAGCCCATTGCCCGCCAGCCACTGCTCGCCATCCAGCTGGGTCTTACTCTCAGGTAAACTGTTGCTGGCTTGCAGCCTGAGAGGCCAATCCTATGCATGCCTACTCAGAAGTAAGCCCCATGATAGTGAATGGGGCCACTTCAAGGAAACTGTTAGGATTGCAGTTTTGAGCCCAATTCTATGCATGTCTACTCAGAAGTCATTCCCATTGAGTTCAGTGAGGTTTACTCCCAGGAAAGTGTGCATAGCACTGGAGCAGTAGAGCCCAATCCTATGCATGTGCACTCAGAAGTACCGGTAAATCAATTCAGTTCAGTGGGACTGTCTCCAAGGAAAGTGCATAAGATTGCAGCCTCAGGGCCCAATCCTATGCATGCCTTAAAGTAGCAACGAAAATAGTTTTATGGTTGGGGGTCCCCACAACATAAGGAACTTATAAAGGGGTCACGGCATTAGGAAGATTGAGAACCACTGCTCTAAGGGATTGTATGAATGGGGTCATGCCTACGCTGAATCAAGCCTCAGGTTTTACTCCTTTTTTCTTACAATATGGGGAGCTTTGTGGGTTGAACTTGAAAGTTGGAGATATTTGAAAATTCTTTACTAGTCTCTGAAAGCAAGAAAGTGGATTTACATCAGAAGATGTGATAGCCTATCCAGACCTACCTGTGACTAGATGATCATTAGAATTAGGCATTGCAGAGTCAGCCAACAGGGAAAGAGCTGAGTCACCACCAAACTTTGTACCTGGTAGCAATGTTACATTGTTACATCGCTACTACTTTTTTGTATATGCATATGTATGCGTGGTGAATTTAAGAATTTAATTTAAGATAGACTGTTATCCCAACGCATCAGCAACCATGGGAATACATCTATTCCCAATACCCTGAGAGAAGAACAAGAATCAGGTTGAACACTATTGCCTTTTGGACTTTACTTTTTTAGCCTCCAGCTCATGGCGCTGGATGGCACTATGATGATAGGGATATGTAGATACATTCTGCTTCCATTTTTCTGTCTCACTTCAATGAAGCAAATTATTGTTTTAATTGGAGACATAAGGCTAACAAAGGGGACCCATGCTAATTTTGTAGAGATAAGTAATTAGAGGACTACAACTGGTATTCCCACTGCCAAATCATCAGTAATGTGGTGAGCCTGAGTACAGCATACAGTGAAGTATTAAGTGCTGCAAAAGATTAGCAGAGATCTGTATACAGCATCAAGCCCAGCATTCATGAAAGATGTGTACATTCCCTAAAACCCTTGCATTTCTATCAATCAGTCAACAGTATTTAGGGCTGTATTGCTTAGAGCAGTGGTTCGGGATCCCCTATTCTTTTTAAAGGCGGGGACCCCAAAATCTGGGCACTGTCATCTTGGAATCGGGCACCAAGAGCCACCATCTTGGAATGGGGCATGCAGGCTGCTTTCCTGAACATGTCTTATTGAAGACAATGGGACTTACTTCTGAGTAGTGATCACAATGATGTCACTTCCAAATGACATCACTTCCAAGGGGTTGTCCCTGGATAGATGGTCATTCTCAGCTGAAATTCTCGAGAACTACTCCCTCAGCGCTTCCAATCCTGAGATGAAGGACAGGGTCCTGTCATTGGTGCTAAGCTCAATAATGCTGTCCGAAATCAGGCTCCCACCTCTTCAGGCTCATTATGGTGCCAATCCATCTCTCAAGTTATGACTGGATAGAGATAAAGATACATATGTTGTAAACACATATCCCACTTTTCTGCCTAAAATGGAATTCATGCTGGTTTGTCATACTGGAAAATATAAAATCAAGACCAACCCACATTTTAAAAATAGCAAAACAGCATAACTCAGGGACTTCTAGCCTAATCAAATTGCCATGCCTGCCCCAAAGCCTGCTGAACTAGTGATGCCTTAAGTGACTGCTGAGATCTTAAGATTGTTTTCTTTAGCAATTGCTCTAGATTTATATTGTTCTAAAGATGTAGATTTTTAGATTTATATTGCTTTAAAGAACAATCCTGCTTAAGCGCCCCTTTGAGAAGAGAATTTCCAAAATGTGGTGCTACTGCAGACAAAACCCTGTTCTACAGCATCCTCTTTCACTCCAGTTTTGGAGGCCTACGGACTGAGCCATTTCTGCTAAACCTAATAGGTGAGATGAACTATGTTATTTAGAAGAAAGAGCTCTCTGATATACGGCGAGTCTAGGCCATTGAAGACTTGCTTAAAATAATGCATGGAAACTGGCAGCCAGTGACTCTAAGATGTATGTGCTGGACCAGTGGTGGGCTCCAGCGGGTTTGCGCCTACTCTATAGAACCAGTTGTTAACAAGAGATAGGACATATAAAGTTTAAAAATCGCCATTTAAAAGTGGCTGCCAGATGGGCATGGAACTGATTGTTAATTTCTTTGAATCCCATCACTGTGCTGGACCCTAAGATGCTGACTTGCTTTCCTTCTTACTATGCCAGCTGTGGCTCTTTCTGTTCTCTACTTTGTTATAAGAAGATATGGTATGGATTTTTATACCAAAGTCATATAGGACCAGATGTTTCAGCCTGTTATATCCAAGAGGGGATGCAATGGTTTATTATTAGCATCAGCTCATCAACTGCAGTTCTCTATCTCAATGGCATCACAAGGGTTTTCATCACATGATGTGGGAGGTCAGTGCATCATCCTTGTGATGGACCTTTTCCAGTGTAGTGGGCAGGGCAACAGCCCAGGTGGTGGGCATGGTGATGAACCATTGCCCTGCCACTACTGATTTTTTGGCCGTAACTTTTTTTATAGAACAGAGATATTTCAAAGTGGTTTGTTTCATTACATTGTGCTGTAAAGTGTGCATCAAGTAGTGTATAACATGACAGCCTAATTCCTGGAAACCATTATTCCTACGTCACCATTGCTAGTGATGTCACTGCCCCACCTCCCGGTTTCACCTTACTAACACCTTATTGATGCCATGCTGTATCATAATAACATCTCATTGGCTCTTTGGAACAACAATCATTGGTCTGTTTTGAATTAAGGAAATATACTTTTTAGTATCATAAGACAGTTGCATTTTCAATAGTTTTGGTTGTATCATGGTTGTGTAAAATCCATGCAGGTAAAAAGTCCTATGCTTTCACAACCTAATCTTTCACAACCTTGTCAGGGGCAAAGAGGGAATTTTTCTGAACCTTATCCAGCCAAGGTAGGACATATTGCTAAAGGAAAAAGCCTGAAATGGCCATTAGAAAACAGAACAGGTTGCATTTTTTCCTAGTTTTTTTAGCCATCACTTTTGATAGAATTTGAGATATTTCAGTCTTTAAAAATATGCATTCTGCTGTAAATTATGCATCAGATGGTATATAGCATAATGGAGCTATTCCTAAAAACAGTGATTTAAGCAATTTTGGTCACTAGCATATATCACCCTCCATGTGCGTGTCACCCAGTATGAGCTGCACCCCCTGCAACCCCTAGCAACATCACTAGTCTGTCATATTGGCCCATGTTTCTAAGTGCAATTGATATAAAGAGAGGAGCTGCCAATTGACGGACATTGTGACAGCAAAATGGAGTTCCACTGTTGTCAAAATGGGAATGCTGCCAGTAGAGGTGGAAGCACCCACATCCATTGCAAGACCCCTTCACAGCCATTGGAGTAGGTAAGTCAGTGAGGGGTGAATGGGAGCCAAAACTGGGCAGGGGAGGAAAAGAGGGTAGAGAGGATGTGGGAGGGATTGGGTCTGACATTTAAGGTATGCACCAGATCCTAACCCTTCCATGGGAAGCCTTCCCATCCCCTTTCTAAACTCTGATTGTCCCAGTTGCAGAGCTTGTGCATGTCCAAGAAGATCCATTGGGGAGCAGGAAGCTTATGGACGGGGTTGTTGCTGTGTAGTCATTCTGCTGTGGCTGACTTTTCATGACCCCATGGACTGCAGCACACCAGGCCCCCTTTCCTCAATGGATAGGGTAAAGGGATTTAAATCTTCTTTTTCCTCTGAATCTTTCCCAGTCTGCCATCCTGGCTCCCCCTAATGCTCCTTTAGCTTCTTTTCAGCATAGCTACATCAGCGGGGTTGTAATGGTCCTAATGTACCATGCTCCTTTTCAGCATAGCTACACCAGTGGGGCCGGAGGGGGGGGTGCAGGTGAAAGTTAGAAATGGCCCCTTAGTGTTGGGGGCTAAAGATGAAGCTATAAACTAGAAAGTTCCTGATTCATAAACTCAACAGGTGTCATTAGGTATATGCTTCAGCCTCAGCCCTCTGTCTCTACTGGGCTATAATAGGGATGTAGATTCTTGTAGGTCTTGCTGAAATAACATGTCTGATGCATTTTCAGCACTCAGAAAATTCTAACAAATGCTAAGCATTATTGATTATTACTACTATTGATTATTATCCCCACCATCCAGGCTCTATCACGTTGCTGTATGTGCAGCCACAGATTTATCAGAGAACAAGAATCACTGGAGTGCCCATAGCTCCACAGTTGTTGCTGCTGTTGTTGTTGTTGTTGTTGTTGTTGTTGTTGTTGTTGTTGTTGTTGTTGTTATATTTACGATCCAAGATCAAACAGAGCTCCACAGTTATGTTCTATTACATTCTATCCTGCCTTTCTCTTCTCATTCCCAAGCAGAACCACCCAGCAGAATTACTCCATCCTTCATGTTACCCCAGGAATGTAGCAATCTGGCATCCATCTACTCATATGCACTTAGTTTCTTGGTTCTCTCGGAGCTCTGTTCTTCTCCCCATACCCAAAACTTCTGGCAACCAGAGATGTGATGATGGGGGGGGGGGAGCAGGACTTCCTCAGTCTCGGCAACGAAGAGTGGCTCTGCAGAACTCCTCTTGGATATTCTTCCAGAACAAATCAAATATCTATCCCCGTAGAAGTTGCAGCTCATTTTTCTGCACTTCTGAATTACCAGCCTTCTAGGTTTTCAATGGTGGGGCTCAGTGGGCACCTTACTGACAATCACTTTCAGGCCATTAAGGCATGTGGCACAGTGTTGTGATCAGAAACTTGGTCTTTCCCTGGTGGTCCATCTATCTTGAATCCCTGAAACAATCTTGCTGTTCATCTCCCAACTGCAGCACAAGACATAGCAGCAGCCACAACAGCAGTGTATCCAATGCCTCGAGATCAGGCTAGGATGCCAATCCATGCATAGTCTTCTGGCCAGGCCCTTTGCTGCACCCTGAACTACGGCTGGAGCTGAAATCAGCTTTGGGCACCTTAGCCAACAACAAAATGCCTTTGGCCCAGCTGCCGTACCCAATGTCAACAAGTGAGTGACCAATCCCAAAGCATGAGAGGTTGCCTCATCCACGGCTAGCAGGATAAAAAGCCACTTCTGTGACACATCTGTTTGGCAGGTTCTCTTAATCATATGTATTTGGGAATTAGCTCTATATCCTGATGGCTGTAGCGGGTGCACTGCAGGGGAGGCCATCACTCGAGGCTTGCACACTGACAAGGGGGCTGGCATGGCAGGCAGGGTATGCGCTGAGCGATCACATTTATAATTGCAGGGATTGCTGCAAGGGGAGTATGGCCTGTCATTACAGCAGCACTGCCAGACCATCAATAACCCACTCCCTGGGCTCGTAGCTCAGCCAACTTATTATTTACGCTAGCATGTTTCGTGCCAGTGACTGCTTGACTACCAGCGCTGCTGCCCCAAAATGCTGCTATCAAAACTGCTGGCTCTGCCCCCTTGGCACTGATCTGCTTCTGTCATCACTGGGTTTGCCGTCAAGGGCTACTGTCTTTTTAAACCTCCCAGGAACAAGATATGTGGCTCATCACAGTGCAAGTGTGTCCATCTCTCATATTTTCCTTTTCTGTTTTATCTGTGAATTTTGATCCCAGAGAACCCTGAAGTTTCTTGGATGCCTATGAAGGAGTCACTGCTGTCCAAACAGTTTGTCCATCACTATTTATTTACCAAGGGCTGTAGTGGCTCAGTGAGCCATGCCTGTCAACCAGCAGGCTGGGGGATTAGACCTGGGTTCTGCAAGATGGAATGAATTTCCATCCCTTGCCCAGCTCCTGTCAACCCAGCAATTCAAAAGCATGGAAATGCAAATGGATAAATAAGTACCACTTTGGTGGGAAGGTAATGATATTCCGTGTGCTTTGGCATTTAGTCATGCTGGCCACTTGACCACAGAGGCGTCTTCACACAGTGTTGGTTCTTGGGCTTAGAAACGGGGATAAGCACCGCACCTACAGTCGGTCACAATTAGCAGGAGACACTTTTATCTTTACCACTTTAAACCCATTCTTCCTCTAAGGAGCTCAGGATGGTGTATGTGGTTCATTCCCCTTTCCATTTTTTATCATCATCACAACCAGCTGAGGTTGGTTAGAATGACTCAAGTTTACCCCAATCAGCCCCAAGAAAAAGTGGGGATTTACACCCCAGTCGTCCCAATTCTAGTCTGAAATCCTAACTACATTATCCCCCATTGCCATGTAATATGCATAGCTCACAACTGGCATAAATGTGCCCCCTGGCAGGTCTGACCAGACCCAGTGTCCCATGTGAACTAAGTATGTACTCAAGAATATTCCCTATAATCCATAGCAATATGCAAGGATCCCACATCAGGTGCCCAGAGATTTCTTGGCTGACAAGTGAGGCTTCCCTGAGCATAGAAAATCTGAAAACTTCTTGCTGTCTTATGCTCAACGTCTATCAAGGAACTGAATGGAGGCATCTGATTTTACCACAACTTCCCTTTTTTTGAGGCAGTGGAATAGCTAGAAGGGGTGCAAAGCACTGAGTTTTGCAAGGAGCCTCACTGACGCCTGCAAGCAACCCTTCCCCTCTACAGCAATTATGGAATGGTAGAGCCAAAATGGAGGAGATATTGGAATAGCTTCAAAGAGGAAAGGGATGCATGCGTACTATGGTGAGGCTCTCTGCAAAACCTAGTGCTTTGTACCCCCCTCTAGCTACACCACTGTGTAGAGCTCAGGACAAGGTTCCAGGTATGCCATTCTCATAGGCTTAGTCACAGTCTCCTTAGTCACAGGCTCCTTAGCCACTGCTCCCAGGCTTAGTCACAGGCTCTCAGGCGTCCCATGAGCATACAAACTCCTTGTATTCCCACCACTCAAGTCTAGATCTCAGGCCCAGCTCGTATGACTCTTCCTTCAGATGGACAATAACAGCTGGATGAGAAAACAGCTGGCAGAACTGGAAGTGGAGTAACTTTATTTCTGATGTGTTTCACCTGAAACCAGTCTTTCTCAGGAGAATTTTAAAAACAACTTCAATATGAAGTTCAATAAAGACTTCAAAAGAACCTAACCAAACAAAGCCATCTTTGCTTAGTTTCAACTGAACCATATCTTAAATGATAATACCAATCCTACCAGCTGTTTTTTCTCTCCACTTGCTTTGGTGGTGCAGCACAACTGCTGTGATCTCTTTTTTTCTCAGCATTTGCAACTCGACCCATTGCCCCATCTCTGCTTTAAGGACAACTAAACATGCGCAGGAGCAGGAGCACATGCACACACACAGACACACCGGAAGAGGACGCCACAGATGATCACAAAATTCTGAGTATTCACATATTCACTGAGCCCTCAATTGTTACATAAAGCTGTGCCTCACCTTGCTACCTTCAGGGCAACCCCTGTTCCTCCCCTCAAAGCAACTACCTCACTGTTTATGTTCCAAGGTGACCTTGGTCATGACTTTCCCATCTCTCTGTTAAACGTGTTTTTTTCTGTTCTATTAATAGTTTTACCCACTTAAATTATTGATCTGTATTTACAGCCAGAGCAAGCATCAGGCGAATGGCGTTTTGTCTGGGAATAAATCTATTTTGACACAGGAAATACTTGAGGCTGAAGCAGTGGGGGTGCCAAGTTAGAGACTCAGGAGCAAGAAGTGTAAGCAGAACCAGGACAGAAGGGGTAGGCCTGAGGTGGATGCACAGAGGCTGTAAATTTTGAGCAAGGAGATCATATGAATTCATATGAGACTGGGAAACCATGAGACCCATGATGGGGAAGGACTGGCCATTTGGGAATCCCGATCAGGAGATCTACACCCCAGGGGGCCAATTATTTTGCTTTGTGATACAGGGTATGTGTGTACATCTGTGTGTGTGTGTGTGTGCGCGCGCTTGCATGCTGTACGTGTGTGCCTGTATGCATGGACACACTTTCCAAGTTTCTGGATGAGCTATTCTGTCATGGGCCACCAGGGATCAGGTCCAAAAGTAGTTGGAGGGGTGCTGGCATTATTCAGGGAGGAAAGAGGTGACTGGTGCAACCCATGGGTGGGCAGGTTCCTCAGACCATGCATGATTTGTTGCCATATCATGATGAAGCATATCTCCCTTCCCTTCATCTTGCCTACATGCATCTCTTGACTTACTCCCAACTATAGCAGGCTGGGAGTATTTCCAAGGCAGGCAAAGAGCCTCGAGACAATTATCTTATTCAAGATAGGCAGTTATATCGTGACGGTCCAGAAAATGTTAGTATCATTCAAGATGGACAAGAGGTCAAGATAATAGGTAGCAATCAAAATGCCAAAAGGTCAATTGCAGCAACATGGTCTAAAACAGGCTGAAAGAGGGTCCAGGTCCAAAACGCAGCAAAGACTTTTTCTAGTGAAACAAGTTGCTCAAACTGAGGACCAAATTCAAAGACTTATTGGGTCCAGTGACTAAGATTTGCCCTCTCAGAGCCCAATTCTAAGGGCACTATAGAGGGCCACAGCAGTGGCTGGGTGTTGCAAATGGGTAGAAGGCACTTTTGCATCTTTTTTTGAATGTGAGCCCTTTTGGGACAGGGAACCATTAGCAATTAGTTACTTCATTTTTCCTCTGTAAATCACTCTGTAAATTGTGAACTTTTTGTTGAAAAGTGGTATATTAATATAGTTGATTGATTGATTGATTCTGTGCCACGCTGGGGGTGGGGTTTAGGCCAGTGGACAGACGTGCGCCGACTTCTTACAACACCAAAAGGACGTGGAGATGGGTGAGTTGTGCTGGTCTAAATTGGTTAGGATTGTGCCCTGATAATAACAGGGTTGGGTTACTAGATGGTGAAGATGGGTTAGGAGCTACAGCAGTTTGGGCTGGAGCAGGACTAAAATAACAAATGATAGATTTAAGTATTGCAAGACACTGTCAGAGTAGTCCTCCCCCTCCTACACACATGCACACAATAACTCGCTACAGCCCCAAACTCTCCACTTTCCTTCCCTGCTGGGATCCGTCACCCTCCCTTCTCCAACACACACTGGAACAGCCCCAGCATCATCAGCTGGCCCCAGGGAAGCTGCTATCTCAGAAGCTCAGACACTGCCTGGGCTCTGCATCCAGCTGCCTCCGGGAACATCTGTGTCGGGTTCATGTTGGTGAATTATTTAAAGCTTTCTCTGGTGCGGCATAAAGATAATAAAGCCGGAAATGAAAGAATCAATAGCAAGAACTGAAGCAGAGCAAGGGATTGCCTCCTGAGTGGCTCCTGGCGCAGGTGGAGGCAAATTTGGGGGGTAGTTGGGCTACCAATGCTTCCTACCAGGAGAAAGCAAGGGTCTTGCTGGGATCCAAGATCTCCCCCCAAGATCTCTTCACCATGGCCTTTCCCCCCTTTTCAATCAAACTGCCACAGCTTAAGGTAAGGCAGATATCATGTTTTTAAGAGCATTGGGGTCAGTTCAAAGCACCCCATTGCTATCAAGACATACACACCTCCAGTATAAGTTAAACAAGCTATAGCTTAGGGCCCCACTCTTTTGGAGGCTCCCCCCAAATTTAAAGGAAAAAAACTGGATGTACATTTCCAAAATATAAGATTAAAAAACAAATAAAATAAAACCTATATACAGCAACAGTGTTTTGTGTTGCGTAGGCTCCTATTAGGTCCATAAATTACCATATAGCATATATTCAACACCAAAAACAGCAACAATTTGTTGTTGATATAGAATAGCTGGACATATAAAGGGTCCCATTATCTTCAATAGCTTAGGGTCTCATCAAACCTAAATCTGGCCCTGCACACCTCCATACCAAGACAAAATATAGATATGGGGACTATATTTTTCATGGTGTTGTAAGACAGCAAGTCTAGATTGCTAATATCTTGGCATCTGTGCATTTACATGTCCAAAGGAAAGGTGCCCCTGAGTATATACCATGTATCAGTCCTAAGAAATGATCTCAGCATCCCTGCTGAGAAGGACTCAAGTCTCTCTCAAACCCACATTCCAGGAAGAAAAAAAGATGTTAGAGCTGCAAACCCATGTTTACAACAATTGTCAACCCTTCATAACAAAGAACTCCAAATAGAAGCAGCCTTCACATGTCAGTCGCTGTATATGGTGTGCTACTGTTCATGCTCCAGATGTCACAATACTGTGTAGGTCTGTTTGAACAATCTCTGTGAAATCACCCAAATGGTTTTGTACAGAAGAACTTATTATGTCGCTTCTCACCCAAGGATGAACTTTTCTGACATAGCTTTTCTGCTGAAGAAGTGGGTAACTGAACTGAACTGAGTCCTGTTCTAGAAAACATATTGTGGGCTTGTATTTTTTAAAACCATGATACCCAAAAACAATCCACTATTCCTTTTTTTAATCTATTTTAGAATTTGTTATCCAGTTCTACTTGAAAACTGGTAGCATCTGGTAGGTTTTAGGTAGGGTTGCCATAATTCTCTTCCACAAAACTGAGGCAGGACCTTTTGTCATACTTGCCAGTATGTGAACACAACCCCCCAAAATCAGGACTGTCATTGTTTTTCAGGTCATATGGCAACCCTACTTTCAGGGGGTTCTGGCTAGAGTTGTGAACTGCTTGGACTGGCCTGGAATCTGCAAGAATCAGCTTTGGACTGCAATCCTAAAGACATTTTCCCGGGAGTAAGACCCATTGAACACAATGGGGCTTACATTTGAGTAGACATGGTTAGGATTCTGCTCTCCATCTCCAGTTAGGGACAGCACCTCTCAGCATTCTCCTAGCACTGTAGATACAGCAAGTCACTCATTCATTTCATTTGTTCATTCATTTATGAGGTTTCCTCTGCCAACGCAAGTGCCAAGACAGCTTACAGAGACAGCCTCCTGCTATCCTAACAACAACCCTGTGAGGTAGGTGTGGCCAAGAGTGAGTGACTAACCAAGGTCACCCAGGAAGCTTCATAGCCGAGAGGGTGTTTGAACCTGGATCTTCCAGGTCTCAGTCTCCCTAACTGCTACACCATCCTAGCTTTTTTGTCATTTGTTCTTGGAAACTGCAACATTAAATGAAGTGATTTACAAGAAAACCAATTTTACTATAGACTAATTTACATATATCAATATGTAGATAAAAGTTAAGTTCCTACAGCAAATTTCTGTTAAAAAAATATCAAGCTTCTAAATAAAGGCCCAAAACACTGAAATAAATATGAGCTTTCCAGGCTGGAAAAACCCATACTGACATGGGGAGAACATGTAAATCTTTGAATTTAAACGTGTAAATTTCACCAGCTGAAAATTAAGATGCCGTCTCTGAAATATTTTTCAAAGGGTTCTAACCCAAAAACAAGCATTGGGCCCAAAAGGAGACATTTTTAAAAAAATTACAGCGATTAACATCTACAGCGATTAACATCTAGGAGCAATTTCTTTCCCAAAAGCTGCCTCAGAGAGAATTTTAGAGAATATGGGTACAATCCAGAGTAAGTACAGGGAGTCCTTGCTCCATCATAAGAACAATTTACTCTGGATTGCAATATGAATTTCCCATAGGTTTTCACTAGGTGGTGCCGTAACTACGTCGACGTAAGTGTCTCTTATGGGCTCCCGTAGTTACTCTGGATTGTAGGATATGTTACAGTAACACTACAATCCTAGGCAAATTTGCCTGGCCGCAAGTCCTGCTGAACATAGTGGGAATTACTTCTGTGTAAATATTCAAAGGCTAGAACTTTAATATACCTTTTATATTTATCTGGTATATTATTAATTGCATTTCCCAATTTTTATATGTTTGTTTTAGACTATTGCAACTCACTCCAAGAGTCTGCAATAAAATGAAATAGATCTTTCCTTGAAGTGCAGTATAATACATTTCAAAGTGGGTATCAGTGGAAATTTTAAATTGAATTTTCTTTTTATTATATAGTCATAGTGGTCTGTGTGTGTGTGCGCGCGTGCGCTTGATAAGCGTTTACTCTTCTATCTAGCACTATATGATTTTAGGATGGAGTGGGGTAAATAGAAAGGGTATGCAGAAAGGGGCATTACAGAGATTCACTCAAAAGCTATGTTGTGTGAAAAAGCCATAAAATAGTGTAAGGCTACAATCCAGAGTAACTACAGCACCTTTTACACCAATGTAGTTACGGTGCCACCTCTGGGAAACCTATGGGAAATGCATAGAGCAATCCAGAATAAGTGCCTTTTACGTCTTCCCATAGTTACTCTGGATTGTAGAGTTACAGCCCAATCCAGAGCAACTAATCTGTCCACATAAGAGCCCTTAGGTTGCCCTATCTAACACTAGGTTGGAGCAACTGCAAGATGCTCCAGCCCAGTTACTCTGAAGGAGGCTTAGGACAGAGCAAGGCAAGATAGGGTGCCCTAAGAGAGGTGGACCTGCTCTGCCCTAACTGGGGCAGCCTAAGCAGCTCAGGAGAGGCAAGTTGAGGGCATGTTTAGCATTGCCTAGGGCAGAGCAGTTACTCTGTATCCAGAGCCTGTTTCCAAGGCAGAAATGCCCTCTTCCAGCCCTCAGAGTTATACCACCTCAGGAGCAGGTATAGTAATGAGTAGACCCATAGGGGTCCATGATAAGGCCCGAGTAAGAATGGCAGTGCTGACCAAAAATCTGAGTTCTTGGCCATCCTAGCTGCAACCCCTGCCTCTCAACCTCAGGATATGGAACAAACTACGGCTGCCCACAAACCTCAGGATACAGCAGGCCACTCCAAGAAGCCCCTTGTATTCACTGTAGAATGTACTGGCATCTCATCAGGGACTCCTTATAAGGCAGGCACCCAGTGGCGTCACCAGACTGGTGCGGCTGGTGTGGGCTGCATTGGGTGATGCGCTCCGTATGGGGTGATGTGCCGGAGGAGTTTGACTGTCCTTTGGCAGGCCCCGGGCGTCAGCACCCCCATTCAGGCCTGCTCCAAGGCGGAGAAGCAGCCAGAAGCTGCCACTTGTCTGAGGAGCTGGCCTGAACGGCCATCTGAGGTGCACTGTGCAGAAACACACTGAGCATGCCGAACAGCTTCAGAGGAGACTTCCTTAGAGCAGAGAAAGTCCGCGCCTCTGCACAGCCATTCGGCCTCACTCAGGAGGCGGAGCGGCAGCCGAATGGCTTCAGAAAGAGTACTGCACAGGCACCAACTCTGACGCCTGCACAGTCTCCCCCAAAGCCAAAAGGCTTCAGAAAAGTACTGCGCAGGTGTCAGAGATGGTGCCTGCGCAGTACTCTTTCTGAAGCCAGTTGGCTTCAGAAACAACTGCGCAGGCGCCAACTTTGGTGACTGCGCAGTCCAGGTGGGGGGGGGGGCGCGCATCCCAGGGATGACGCACAGACTTCCGCACCAGGTGATGTGCAGAGTCATGTCACCACTGTAGGCACCACAGCTGTTCCTTGTTCAGTGTGATCTGAGGGGTGTCTCCTCAGGAGCAAGTCTTCCCCTTGTGTCAATTACTTAGCATGCTCTGGAGCAGTTAGGGCAGCCCAGGCTTCCTGACTCTCTGGATTCAGCATAACTTTCTGCTCTGGATACAGAATAGTTAGGAGAGTGCAGTTAGGTCAGAGCAGGCTGAATTTGCTCTGGATTGCAGCCTTAGTGTGATTGTGTGAAAAAGCCTAAACAAAACTCTTAAGGGTCAAAGTCCATCTCATTGCCCTTAGATAATGGGCTACATCTAAGATTTTCTAATCTATATCTAATTTTCTAATACAGTATTCTATTTAATCTTCCCTAGAAATTTTTCACAAACTCTTGAGCAGCCCAATGTTATGGAGGATTGAGTTCTGCTACCACAAAAAGGTTGTTGACTGTGCAGACAATGGCCGTTGGTGGCCATTTTGTGAGTGCTGCCACAAGAGGTGACAGTGTTTTCTAGTCTTCACTGGATCTAAATGTGGTTGCCAAAGCAGGTAAGGCTGTTGCAGGATTGGGGCAGGGGCAAAATGGGGTGAGAAGGCAGTGAATGTAGGCAGGGAAGGGGGAACACAGGGCAGGGTAGATCCAGTGGCAGTGGCACATGCCAAATATGATCACCTATCAACAGTCTCTTCATCCTTTTTTTCTCTTCATGATTGCTATTGAGTTGGCACAGGTTTGAGGAAACCGATTGCAGTATGGTGGGCGTATATAAGGGTAAGGGTGTGGGTGGCGCAAGTGGTTAAGACGCTGTGCCTGTTAACCAGCAGGCCAGGGTTCGAGACCTGGATCGGCCCCACAAGACAGGGTGAGTTCCTGTCCTTAGCCCAGCTCTGCGATGCAGCTGGATCCAATCGTATTGGCTCTGCCTTTCCACTGGACTATTTCAGTGGTGTGGAGAGGTGTGAAGTGGTTTGCTTGGGTAACAGCCAATCCTCCATAACAATCTAACCCAGGCTTTCGTGCTTTGCATTTAGTGTATGCAGCGCTGAGCACGATACCATAGTCTTTCAAGACTGATGGAGGCCTGCTTTATTATACAAGGGTAAGAGGATTTCAATCTCTGTTCCCCTCCAAAGCATCCCAAACAGTGGTGGGATTCAAATAAATTAACAACAGTTAATTTAACAACATAGCTAACAACATAGAAGCTAACAACAAAGAACAACAGTTCTATGTCCTAATAACCTAAATTAACAACAGGTTCTATGTCCCATTAGTAACCGGTTCTCAGAACCAGGCGCTCATTAGCAAAGGGTTCTATACAATCTGTGAGAACCCCCTGAAGCCCGCCACTAATCCCAAACAATCCCCCTTCCAGGTTGCACTTTGTGATGGTTGTTAGGAAACCATTAGTTCACACCACATTTTTAAAAGGTTTCATGCAATGTCCCTTGAGTGTCCCTGGTGACATGTTTGCATGAAGATTCCTTGTGCCTAAAACGACTCCTCCAATATATATATATATATATCTTAACAGTTGGAATTCCCAGACATCATATCACCAGTAGTAGCTCAGTATGGAAATGATTCTTTACTGAAGCATTCCCCTCATGTTTGGGATTGGGTGCTTAATGTGGCCGCAGTTTTCACACTTATAATGCATTTCTGTGAGTTCTGCCAGTGTGTCCTGCTGCAATGTTTCGTTTTTCTGCTGCAGTCTATCCTCTGTAAATGGGTCTACTTGCTCCATGATGGTCCACTTTTGTAGAAAAAATAAGGATGCAGAACAGGAGGCCATAAGTTGGTGGGGTGAGGAGCTGGGGAGAAGGGATTCTTCACCTCTTACTAGGTTGGTCGCAATTCCATCTGGCAGGAGATGTAACACCCTCATAAATATTATAATTTAATTATTGCTTCTAAGCCAGCCTGGATTCCAACACCTAGGAGGAGGGGAGGCTACAGGACTCCCGTTCCACCCAAAAATGGGATGGGGAAGAGGGAGTCAGAGTATGAAAAATTATCAGACACCATCCTGAACTGGTGTAAGTGACAGTGATACTGCTCAATGCAAATCCAGACTCCTTATACACTTCTATGCACTTTTCTCTCTCCAATATGACAAATTGTATACAAATTCATCACAACTCATCACCGACTCTATAACCAAACTCCTTCCCAGGAGCTGAAATTTCTAAATGAAAATGCTGGTGTCAGCATCGAGGCTTTCTGGGAGCATTATATGACCAAATCCTATAAGGGCTTTGCACTGCTAGAAAAGCTTTCCGGCCGAATAAGGCCCTTTGGAATTGTTGCAAAGCACAACGTATCTTTCTATGCAACCCATCTTCCACCACAAGCAGCAAGGGGTCTGATCTTCATCCCCCAGTGCTGGTAAGTCAGCACAGGGGCAGGAGGGAAATGGAAAAGAGGTGTAGAGAGGACAGAACTAGGTTGAATAGGTAGAGTTTGGGGTAAGGGGAGGAAGGGAGATTGAAGCTGTGAACAGTGCTGATAGTAATGGCATCATGTATATCCTATTCCTCTTCCCAGTCTCAATCCACCTTCCCAGGTCATCTCAGACGCACAACTGTTATGTAGCTGACACAGGTAGACCCATTCAGGCAATGAAGGCTAGCTCCTGGGCAAGATTCCCTCAACTGGAGGAGACCGCGGGCTTGTAGCATTGCTAGCCATTGTCGAGTCTAGGTAGAAGTTGAAAAAAATCATGCTCCATGACACACCTGGAAGTGATGTCAAAACCAAGGTCTTTTTTAAATTATTGAAAAATAAAAATCTGCTTCTTTGTCATCATCCCCAGCCTCCTGGGGTCCTGCATACCCTCCCCAAGAGGCACAAATGGCAGACAGACAGCCCAATCCAGAGCAACTAATCTGTCGACATAAGAGCCCTTAGGTTGCCCTATCTAACACTAGGTTGGAGCAACTGCAAGATGCTCCAGCCCAGTTACTCTGAAGGAGGCTTAGGGCAGAGCAAGGCAAGATAGGGTGCCCTAAGAGAGGTGGACCTGCTCTGCCCTAACTGGGGCAGCCTAAGCAGCTCAGGAGAGGCAAGTTGAGGGCATGTTTAGCATTGCCTAGGGCAGAGCAGTTACTCTGTATCCAAAGCCTGTTTCCAAGGCAGAAATGCCCTCTTCCAGCCCTCAGAGTTATACCACCTCAGGAGCAGATATAGTAATGAGTAGACCCATAGAGGTCCATGATAAGGCCCGAGTAAGAATGGCAGTGCTGACCAAAAATCTGAGTTCTTGGCCATCCTAGCTGCAACCCCTGCCTCTCAACCTCAGGATATGGAACAAACTACGGCTGCCCACAAACCTCAGGATACAGCAGGCCACTCCAAGAAGCCCCTTCTATTCACTGGAGAATGTACTGGCATCTCATCAGGGACTCCTTATAAGGCAGGCACCCGGTGGCGTCACCAGACTGGTGCGGCTGGTGTGGGCTGCATTGGGGATGCGCTCAGTATGGGGTGATGTGCCAGAGGAGTTTGACTGTCCTTTGGCAGGCCCCGGGCGTCAGCACACCCATTCAGGCCTGCTCCAAGGCGGAGAATCAGCCAGAAGCTGACACTTGTCTGAGGAGCTGGCCTGAACGGCCATCGGAGATGCACTGCGCAGAAACACACTGAGCATGCCGAACAGCTTCAGAGGAGACTTCCTTAGAGCAGAGAAAGTCCGCGCCTCTGCACAGCCATTCGGCCTCACTCAGGAGGCGGAGCGGCAGCCGAATGGCTTCAGAAAGAGTACTGCACAGGCACCAACTCTGACGCCTGCACAGTCTCCCCCGAAGCCAAAAGGCTTCAGAAAAGTACTGCGCAGGTGTCAGAGATGGTGCCTGCGCAGTACTCTTTCTGAAGCCAGTTGGCTTCAGAAACAACTGCGCAGGCACCAATTTTGGTGTCTGTGCAGTCCAGGTGGGGGGGGGGGGGGCGCATCCCAGGGATGAAGCACAGACTTCCGCACCAGGTGATGTGCAGAGTCATGTCACCACTGTAGGCACCACAGCTGTTCCTTGTTCAGTGTGATCTGAGGGGTGTCTCTTCAGGAGCAAGTCTTCCCCTTGTGTCAATTACTTAGCATGCTCTGGAGCAGTTAGGGCAGCCCAGGCTTCCTGACTCTCTGGATTCAGCATAACTTTCTGCTCTGGATACAGAATAGTTAGGAGAGTGCAGTTAGGTCAGAGCAGGCTGAATTTGCTCTGGATTGCAGCCAGAGTCTCTGGCCACTTGCCCCCTTACTCCGCTGCCTTCCCCAGTCTCCCCTTGCTTTCTCCAAGCCTCCTGGTTGCATTCAAGTACCCAGAGCAAGAGAAGCAAGCAGGAGAGACTGCAATCTTTTGTGCTGTTTTTTTTCTTAGCACTTTTTGCAAGAGGTGTAAGCAACAATTGCAGAGAATGTGTGGAACTGTGCAGGCAAATTGCCTCCATGCAGCCGGTAGCCCAATGTAATTGCTACCTCTGCATCCCTTCTAGTTATGCCACTGTTTGGGGCCTGAAATGTCCCCACCAGATATGGTAAGAGTCCACTGTTGCAGCCACATTGCCATGTGGGCAACTACATATAACTGGGCTGTTTGTGCAGCACCACTGCTCACAAAAGACAGGGCACTTCATTCTGCCTTAGATCATCACTGCTATTGAACACCGAGAACACAAACCCAATTGCGGTAAAACTAAAAATCTAACCTTATTGATGAAATGTTCGCGATTCAGAGTGAAAACAAGTGAGGTAGTGGAAAACCAAGACCGTTAAAAGGCAGACAAGGTTTCTGCCTTCCTGGCTAACCAGGCTGCAGATTTCTATTCTCTCTTGTCCCTGGAAGTTTTCAAACCTGGGTTTGCAGTTTCCCCAAATTTTCTCATTCCTGTGGGTTAAACTACTCGTCACACACAATTGCAGTTTCCTTCCTCTGATGCTTTTTGTTTCAGCTGAAAAGCAGGCTTGGGGGCAATTGAGATCAGAAAAGACTACAGACTGTCTAATCCTTTCCATATGGGCTATTTGTATCCTTAGTATGGCCCCCAGTAGCCTTAGCCTCTGCGGAAGAAGATAAAGGGACTCCATATAATTTTTTTTTCCATCTTAGGTAGGAATTGCAGCTTGGTGCCTATAATTCTAGGCAAGTGACAATCAAGAAGAGAAAGGATTTAAATATGCTTTTTTACTGTTCCAAGTCACATTTTGGCAATTTTTCACTTACGCACGTATACAGTAATTCAGGATTCAGATATTTGCATCACGGTGCATAGTGCAAGCATTCATTGGGATCATAGCCATTTGTGCTTATTGACCCTTCCCCCCCACTCCTATCTCTGTTTCTATCTTCCTTTCCTGCCTTGTTTTAAGATACAATCTGAAAAGAGCGTGTTCATGTACACACTGCTTATCAAAACTGTGCCATCAGAGCTTGTGTGCATACATTTGGTTTGTGCATAGGCTCTTTCAGGAGTTACGCCTAACTTGGGGAAAGCAGGTGTGATCTCATTTCACCTGTTTTTGTATTCTGAACATGTGTGGATATTTGTTTGTTTGTTTGTTTGTTTGTTTGTTCGTTCATTTATTATACTCCACCTTTACAATGCCAATGCAAATGTCCAAGGTAGCTTACAAAGCTTTAGTTCCTTCCCTCTTGCTGTTCTCACAACAACCCTTCTCTGAGGACACACACACACTAACCCACTCTTTCACACTCAAACGATGTAGCCCAACCCCCACAAACAACCGATCTCCACACACACACACACACAACACCACACTTCATACACAAATATCTCCACACACACATGTAAGTCATGCTACACACAGTGTAGCCCAGCCCCCACACACAACCCAACTCCATACTCCACACACACATGCTAACCCACTCACACATTGTAGCACAACCCCCACACACAACCGAACTCCACTCCACACACACACAACCCCACACTCCCCCCACACATGACACAACTCCATACACACATAACACATATCCACACACACACACTAACCCACTCTTACACCCACACACACAAAGTAGCCCAACCGCCATACATACCCAACCCCCCACACACAACACAACCTAACCCACTCTTTCACACATACACAATGTAGGCCAACCCCCACACACAACCCAATCCCACACTCCACACACACACCACACACACGTGCTAACCCACTCTTTCTCACAAACATAATGTAGCCCAACTGCCCCACAACCCAAACACACACTCCACACATACAATATAACTCCACACACACACAACACAAACTAGCCCACTCTTTCACACACACAAAATGTAGCCCAACCCCCACACAACCTAACGTCAACCTCCACACACACAACCCCCACACACAACCCCACACACTCACATAACACAACTTCACACATACACACATGCTAACCCACTCTTTCACACACACACACACAGAACATAGTCCAACTCTCATATACAACACACCTCACACTCACACACAACTACACACAACAGTATATCTCAACCCCCAAACACAACACAATCCCCACCCTCCACAAACACACAAAACCCAACTCTATACACACACACAACTTAACCCACACTTTCCCACAGATGCAACCTAATCCCAACTCCCCCACACATTTTATTTTAAGTTTTTTTAAAAAATTAATTTTTTTTATTTTAAAAGTTTTTTAAATTATATTGAGTTTAAAGTTTTAAATTCAAATTTTAAAATAACTGAAAAAATTGTGATTTTAAAAGTTTTTAATTTATATTGAGTTTAAAGTTGCTGTACATTAACATATTATAACATCCAGCATGGGAATTTGTGTCCGGATGAGGAGGGAACAATTAAAAATTCAAATTTGAAAAGAACTGACAAAACCTACAGTGAGGTTTTGAAGTTCCATGGACTAAATTGAGGAATTCAAAGTTATTTTTTTCAAAATTGTTATTTTCTAAGATGGACCAGAGGTCTCTTGTAGTTTTGGGCCAAAGGCCCAAAATGTCCTCCCAGGACCTGGCTTAAAAGTCGGCACAGCGTGTGCAAGTATTTACAATATTTGTGGATGAATGAGGTCTCTATAACACAGTAGCCATGCGATCACCATTAGGAGCTCTAGAGAAACAAGAATCCCTTCTCTGAAAAGACATTTTAAACACTGGGAAGGCATTTTAAACACTGGTGCCTACTTTCTCGACTGAAGAATATGGTTCCTGTTCTGCCTTCCTTTGCACTGTTCCGAGCTCTATGAAAGGGGTTCAGATTCAGGCATTCAGGATCAAGCATGCATGGCAGCCGCTCACAGTGCCCTGGCACTGCCAGGCATCTCTGCATGAGATG
Organism: Cryptoblepharus egeriae; assembly: GCA_030015325.1. Lineage (NCBI taxonomy): Eukaryota > Metazoa > Chordata > Lepidosauria > Squamata > Scincidae > Cryptoblepharus > Cryptoblepharus egeriae. The sequence continues at coordinate 58,385,051 of JAREYC010000001.1, read as the reverse complement.
GCAGCCCAAATGTGATTATAGTAAGGCAAGAACAAAATGCAGTCAAGCAAGGCAGCACCTGCAGAGAGAAGCTGAGATATAGATAACATTTTACCTGTTGCTTTCTGCTGATATTTTGACTAAAGTTGACAATCATACTTCTTATGTGGGGAAGAAGCAGGACCAAGACAGAACTTTCCCATTAGGGAAAGGGTTTCCAAACCCCAGCCCTGAGGCTGAATGTGGCCCATGGCAAGCTTCAATGTGGCTCTTGGCAAGACCACTCCATCTGGCCCGCAGGCAAGTCTTCTAATGTATCAAATACAATCTTATATGTAAATTTACATAAAGTTATTCAAATTTGACATGTAAATAACTTTTCAGGCCTCCGACACTGTCAGAGAGATGAGGTGGCCCTCCTGCCAAAACCCTTGGAGCACCCTGCATTAGGATGATGTTTCCTCCTGTTCTCTTAGAAACTGGAGAGGCACCTTCTCCCACCATGGGCAGCAAAGGAGTGAAACACCTTTAGGTTGCCATCTTCTCTGTTAGCCTGCATCACAACAAAACCCTCAGCAGAATATTTAGAACTTCCTTTACATTGTTTTCTACTTTTCTTGAATCACTGTCTACTATACAAATATTATTTTCCATTATTTAGGACAGCCATTTTCAACCACTGTGCTGTAGCACACGGCACATGTATGCCACAAGCGGTCCACAGATGTGCCACAGGAATTTGGGAGAATATCATTATTTAGTAAGGCCGATGTGGGATGTGGGCCTCTTTCTGAATGGAAGCACGGTGTGCCTTGTCAATTGTCAACAACTTGATGGTGTGCCTTAATAATTTTAGTGACTTGCAGTGTGCTGTGAGACCAAAAAGAAAAGTGGAAGAAAATTGTGGAGCATGAAATGGAAGAAATTAGGCGCATGAAAGGTGCAGATCCAAGCAGGAAGACAGAGTGTTGTTGAGACAGAGATAACAGAGCCTGGTATAGACATGGTACATCAAGAGGAAGTACACCTTAGTACACCTACTAAGGAAGGATGGCACAGAGCCGGTGAATCAAACAAGAAAGAGAGTACAATTGGATAAAGAAAGAGGTTAAATGTGTGGCTTGGCTCTGGTGTGCTTGAGTTTGTTTTATTTTGCAAATGACAGCTATGGAGGGTCTTTTGCAAATACCAGCTATATGGGGAACTGATTTGGATTAGGATTGTGGCTTAGAGAAGGGGTTACTTTAACCGTTTCCCACTCCCTCATTGCCCCAACCTGGAATTTCTACCCTCCCCGAGCTCTTCCCCAAGCACAAAAGCATTTATAGGTGCAACAGGGTAAACTAATATGCAGTTTAATAGCCTAGATTCTGTTTGCTTTGTTGCATTTTGGAATAAGCAAACCACCTTCTTGGAGCATTCTGACACTTCAGGGCCTTCATCACTCTCAAATAGCACTGGTAGATTGGCCAGGGGTCAGGATTCAAAATGTGCTACAAGGGTAACATGCAGATTGATGGAGCCTCAAGAGGAGCAGCTTGCTGCTCAAAGTATTTAGGATGAATGTTTATAATACCTAAATGAACAACCTGACGTTTCAGAGCCCCTTTAAGGGAGGACCATACTCCTGGTGTGGGACGGCTAAAGGACCACTTTGGTTGAAGGAACCCCCATCATGGTGTAATCTAGTAAAGACTCAAAAACCTACTGGTAAGGTAAACCACAAGCACTCTTCATGGAGACAGAAAGGGGTGTAGGGGGCTTATGCTGGGATTGTTACAAATATTTGTACTCCTCTATGAATGTGCAACCATGTTAGGACATAACCTCCATTTTAAGCCTGAAAAAAACTCTACACTATTTGCCTGCAAGAGTCAATGAGCTATCAGCCTCCTAATATGTTTTTCTTCCCTGAATATCAGGAGAAATCAGCATTCCTTTGTTTTCTATTAGGGGGAAAACACCTTTCCAGACAGAGCAAATGTTTTGATTAATGAGTCCTTGAATTCCTTTCCTTCCATTCTGTTCCTTCTGAAATCAATTAAAATGGTAATTTCCTTTGTCATAATGGGGAGTCTGGTCAGTCCAACCATCTCACTCATGAAGTCACTAGGGCTCTAAGGATCAGGATGGTGTAGTCCTATCTCATCATGGAGGTGAGATCATCCTCCCCCCCCCCCAACCTCTATGTGATTGTCAACCAATAGCTTTCTGGGAAGGACACCTGTGTCTCTGCTGCCCATTACCCACTGGCCCTATAGGGCTTTTCCTTCCAATGGAAGACAGGGGGCTTGTGAGTGCGCTGGCCAAGCTTCCCTGCCTTTGGTCTGGCACAATGGAAAATCTTTGGCTCTGATAATTAATCTTTTGTAGCAAAGCAAGGTTTTTCTTTCATTTCCAAACTGTCTGTCCTTTATAGTAGCGCAATCCCCTTTGACTGAATGTACGTTTTTGATTAGGAAAGATACTCAATCTGCCTGGGTGATTTATAATGTGTTCGTGCCTGAACCCCAAGGAGTCTGGCCATTTAGTCTTCAGCAGCATTAAAATGAAAAAGGATACAGTGAATCTGGAAAAGACCCCTTTATTACTCTGAAAAAGTGAGGAGGATATATCTTTCGCTGAATCCTTGCTCCACCTATGGAGCGGCACAGCATTCCATGCTGCTGCCAGGGCAGGACTGGACCTTGCAATGGAAGTGGCTGCCTCAGCAAAACCTTGGAATGGGGGCAACCACCTCTGTTTACCCATCACCTCCACTGCTTTTTACAGTCTCATTACTTATGCCTCCTCAACTGGAGGAATATCAAAGATGCTCTAGCCCACCTCTCTCCTCCTCCATGCTTTTTTCCTGCTCTATACCACTTTTCCACATCAGGAAGTGGGAGGAATATTTGGCACGCAGCTTCAGGAGCTGATGAAGGATTCATGGAGCTTCCTCAAATCAAATCAGGTCACTGGCCACAAATTTTTGTGTTCTCCTTACCTAATAGTGGTTCGCCCAGGCCTCAGGCAAAGATCATTCCTAACTCTATCATGGGTTAAAATTATGATTGGTATGTACCTCCTGAGTCCTGATGTAGATGCAGGCTATTTCAGAATGCCACATGCGGAAGGATACAGATCTCTTGTTGTCTTGTGTCCTCCTTGAAACATTCAGTGGACCACTTTGAGATACAGGAAGCTGGACTAGATGTTCCTTTGGTCTGATCCAGCAGAGCTCTTCTTAACTGCCCTACCTGAGTTCAAGCAATTTAGATCAGGAAGGGTTAAGCTCTCCTTCTCCAGTCTCAGTTTGGAGATCCTGCAACTGAATTTTAGAAACAGAGTTAAAGCAACAACAGAGAAGATTCACTTCACAATCCCTTGTTGTCTTTTCAGGAAGGGGGTCCCTTCCCCCATGTCAAGAGCCATGTCCTCTTCTCCAGACTCTGAACCAGAAGTGGAGCTATAGCCTATGCAGACAGATCTACTCACTGAAGTCCAGTGTACTAACCATGAGGCTCTTCTTAAGGATGGCTGAGAGTGGCTATAGGCAGAGGGATTGGGATAAACTAATGAGAGAAGGGAATAGACATGGAAATAGGTTTACCTGAAGTGGGGCAGTATTGGGATCAGGATAGAAAGCAGGAGTTTTCCATTTCCAGCAGTATTTGTGAGGCATGCAATCAATTGCCCCCTTCCTTCTCTAAATAGATTGGAATACTGCAGTGAAAAAGCACGTGGGCTGCATGAACAAAAATTTGGATTACTTTCTAGGTAGTATAAGGCTCTGCCTGGTTGTAAATCAACATGTTTTAACAGTAATATCAACCAATTAGTATGTATGTTTGTTCAGGAAATACCAAGGTACCACTGGGAAACTTGATTTGAATCAATGATTTAAATCCTTCTCTTCTGTTGTTGATTCGAATTACTGACTTAAATCGCTTTGATTTAAATCAATCTAGTCTGATGCAGATCAACAATATTGGGCTAGGATGGAAAGGTAGGTTGGAGACAAGCAGCCAAGAAATAGTTGAAATAAATAAAAACATATAAATGTAAATGAAATAGAGATGGCAAGGATGGTCTGAGTTGGGCGGTGAAGATTGAGGTCTTGTACGCAGGCTTATGGCTGTTCCAGCAAATAACTGTGATATGCCACAAAGGCAAATGATGCAGGCCAGCACAGCACCCATGATAAGGGAAGGTGACAGGTGCAATGAACATGCTGGGCTCTCATGGGTTTGCCATTTCAGTTGATAGGAAATAAATAAGCAGACACCAGTTGATGTCAGGATTATGTGTTTAGTCATTGGTCCTAGAATGGGACAAGACAGGTCCTTCTCTTAAAACACATTCAATCTTATTCCAGACACATATACGTGTATTGAGTTAAGGCTTTTTGGAGAACAAAAATATTGTGTTAGAATATAGGATACTGCAAACCAGCGTAGATCTTTTAAGACAGGTGCCCCAAATTGCCCAAAGGTTGGTTACTGTAATGCAATCATGTGACATACTTCTGCTCTGCTCAGCTTGTAGAAAAAAAGGAGTTTCTTTCCCACCTAGGGCTTCTTTTTCACGTTGGACAGACAGGATCAAACTACATCTGTGAAAGAATGACAGCCAAGAAACGAAGAACTTATAAGGGTGTTGAGGTCAATTTCTCTAGTGGTGTTTACATGGACCACACATGCAAACACCCTCTGCTGGGTTGGTGGTTTTGGATTATTTGGGGAATTTGTGGTGATAGCCTAGCCCTACCCACATGGTTATGGGCCTAGCAAATTGCAATGGCATTGAGCAACTAATTCATGGAAAAGAAGTTATCATAGTACTACTGGTATTGGGACATCAAAAGGTATACTATGAGGCCCATACTGAAAGCCTTCAGCAATGCAATCATGAAACGTGCATTGATACGTGAGTGGTGAAAGGTGTTAGAAAAGTGTTGCTGATGCCTCCAAGCAGCAACCTGCTGTTCTTTCACAATGCCATCCTAACCTCTGGTGTCACAAAAGCAAGGTACTTCTGCACAACTTCTTGAGAGGCTAGTGCACAGACATGCGCCAGCTTCATGTACTACAATGCGAATGAGGAGATGGGCGAATTGTGCTAAATTGGTTAGGATGTATATTGGTTCCATTCTAGAGGTCTGTCCACAATTGGGAATCACACACTTCAAAGCAGCCAGCTCTTGCTGGCCCAGCACCATTGCATCAGCTGTGCAAAAACATTATAAAGGATGTGCTATGCCTGTAAGAAAGCTGTTTTTAACTCTGATGTCCATAAATCAGGGAGAATGTCTACTTTGAAAAGTGAAGTTTGTTAAAAAGAAACCCAGACCAGCATGAAGGACTTAAATCGAGTGCTCCAGCTTGTGTCAATCAGCTCCCACATTCAGTTGCTAGCTGAGTGCTTCAGAAACCTTGGAATCCCACTGCTCTGAAAAGTTGAAGTGCACACCAGTGCTGAGGATGGTCAGAGAAATGGCTTCAGCCCCCCATTACGTGTGCACATAAGATGTGGAATTTGCCTTTCTGAAGGAGCCTCATGGCATGGCCTAGCAGAGTCCCTCCTCCATGTTCCTACTTCCCTGCAGCTTCTGTAGCCCATCCTGCCACCTTGCCCCTCCATCCTGCTCTGATGCACCCTTGGCCTCCTCTCACTCGCTCCCCACCCCCATCTCTGCCCGTGTTTCTTTAGAATAACATTCCTGCTAAAGACTTTAATCAGATTAGTAGCAGTGTCTGCAGTGCTGTTAAATCAATGTTCCCCAACATGGCTCGGCGGCTGGAAATCAATTACTGTTTAAGCCGTGCCTTGGTCCCTGGCCTGCGATCAATACGCCAGATGTATTACTCTCTCCGAGTCTTTCCGACTAAAAACCTCTCATTTGTGTAACAGGAGCTTAAGAGGGAAGACTGCCCCTGTGCTCATTCTAGGACCAGCCCCCACCATTTAACACCCACACAGTGACAGAGTTATGGCTTCAGGGTTCTTGAGGTGGATCACTTGTGAACATCATGAAGGAATATTGTCCTGTATCTTTGACATTCCTGGATTTTACCTCCTTCCAAAAAAATTGGCAAAGTCAGGTGTGCATGAATTTCAGAATTTAGCCTCCTTCCATATCAACTCTGGCAAAACTCCTTCCTCGAGGATCAAAGTTCTGACTAACCTTTTATATTTTGACTCTTTACCTCAACATGTTCTTAAAATCTCCAAATTTCAACATCACTCCTCTTTCCTCACTGCTATGCCCATGTACATCTGTCTGTCCACATCCTCTCTCCAGTCCAGGCTTTGATCTCCCCCTCTCACTGCCTCTGGATCCCAGGGGATTTGTGGCCTCTAATCCAAGCATGTAGAATAAGCTATATTAGTCATGATAAGGATCTTTAATTAGCCGTGAATATTAATAGCTTGCTCTGTAATTAATCAGGCTCTTTGGGTCAGGACTGGAAGTCTTTCATGCATACAGAAGGCCAGGATCAGAAGCTCCTACAACACAGGCCAGTGCTGAGGTTGGAGATCCATTAAAATACACGCTCCACTGTCTGGTCACTCACTGCACGTGAGTGAGGCTTGGACACTTGGAAAAAGGGTGAGAAACCTGAAATTGGTACAAGGCTGTTGTCAGACAATGGGAGTGATATGTCAAACAACTGGATGGACAACAGGATGTCAGTGGACATCTCATTGTTGGACAACGGGATGACAGGATCAGGGAGAAAATGAACAGGATGGCTGCCCAGTCTTGATTTAGCAACCCATTGAGGGAAACTTAATTCCCTTTAGGTTGCAACCTCATCTCAGGAGACAACATTGGTCAAGGGTCTGCTTTGCACAGGAGAAGCCATACCTCCTCTTTCTGCATGTCTGCTTAAAACACCTTTCTAATTTCCTTACAGCTACCTGCTTAGTGCTTACTCCTTATTGCCGTGAGCAAAAGGATGTGTTTTGGGACATGGGATAAACTTGTATTTCAGGCCTGTATCTGAGTCATTGATTGGTAGCCCAAGCATAGGGCTAATGGACTTTTCTCTATCCATAATCTCGTAGTGAACTACACTAGATATAACTGCTTGTCTTAATTTTGCACATTTACTATAGTGAGTCAGGATAGTGAATCAGGACTAATGGAATTTACTCTCTCCATAATCTTGCAATGAGCTACAGGCACTATACTAAATATAAGAGTCTGTCTTTGTTTTGCACATTTTACTAAGGTGATTCAGTAACCCAAACTGGCTTAACTTGATTCCCCCTTCACCAAGAGTATCTTTAAGTCTTATAATGTCTTGTAAGTGGATAGTGTTCCCAAACACTTATGGAGAGAGATGTAACCAATTTTGCATAGGCGCTATTACCAGTTGCATAGTCAAGGCTAGTTACCTAGGCCTGTGATTCGTGTGCTGTGGGGTGGAGGGGATTTCAGGAGCCACAAATGTTTTGAATGGTGGTGACAGTGAAGCAGTACAAGAGAGTACAAGAAGCAGTACAGGAGAATGTACCAATCCTGGTTTCCAGCTTGTGGGGATGTAATACAGTAAATTGAGAAAGGGAGCAAGATTTCATAAAGTTGGAGAAACAATGCTTTAAGGTATTTGATTTGATTAAAACATCAATTCTTTCTTCAAAGTCCTCCCACATCTGTCCCCAAGGACATGTCTGTGCCCATTATGCCTAGAGCTGTGAGTGTATGCGTGTTTGTGCACGTACGCTTGTCTCTATATGTTTGTTCTCTTCCTTTCTTTCTTGGTTGAGTGATGCACCCGATTGCAATCCATCCAGCTAGTCTGCTGACCTTGCCGTACATGTATCATGGTCCTCAGATCACAAAGATACTCACACACATTGATTTCCCTCATGTCTCCTGCATGCCGTTGACAATTGTTAATCCACACTGTCAATCCGGGCCTCGTGGTGTGATTAGCAGTCTGGTGGTGCCTCTCATGTGTCACAGTGACTTTACACCATGAATCAGCATTTTATGGTCTGACAGAGTGCTAAGAGTCTGTTACAACTGTCTGGATAGAGGAGGTCTCTTTAATCCCAGCATCTATCACAGGGGACTGTTCAAGCTATATATAGTAATCTAAAGTTGCCACATCCACACCCCGAGCTGAGTTTTAACTTGCACAGAAGGGAGAATTTCATCAGACATGAGTTTTCCCATCACATCTAGTCCAATAATGAAATAGCCTGTGTCTGGTGGAAATTTTCCCTTCTGGGCAAGTCACAGGGCCAAATCACATTACACAGGACATCCTTGATTGGATTCCTCAACAGTTTTATTTGTACTCAAAAATGGCCTCAGAGGGTTCTGAATTTGATCAAAGCAAAGTCGGTGGGAAAGGGAGTGTTTAACTCCCCCTACTTCCCCTCCTGCCATTCTCTTACTTTATACTGGCTCCTCTTCCAAAGCTTTCTTTAGCCTTTAGGGAAACAAAAACGAGGTAAGTAATTTTAATTTGGCCCTGCTGCTATTTGAGCTGCTATCCACTCTGCTCTGTCCAGGGGGCTTGCTTCTGAGTACAGTGCATAGAATTTGATTAACGAAAAAGTTCTCCTTTGGCGGCGGATGATTGCTGATGAAGATCACCATCACAAGAAGATCTCAAAGTCCACATCACAATGAAGATCTCAAGGTCCACTTGGGTCAGAGGGACCCACAGAGGGTAGACTGTCAAGGGTCATCTAGAATGTGGAGCCAATGTGGGTCAGTGTTCATAGAACTGGAGCCTAAGGGGGCATGCAGAGTGGACTGCTGAGGTTCTTTTGCCTATGATTACACAGGTCTGCAAAATAAAAGGTTTGGACAGCTGTTTTGGTTTAGTTGACTGATTCTTATGTTTTTGGTGCACTGAATCCAGGAATGAAACCGTTTTGTCCTGGGACGTCAGGTTTTCAAGCAAAACGGGTGGTCATCGTTTATCTTTTATCTTGCCTTTTGACCAATTACGAAGATCTTCGACGCACCACTTACATACTTTATGAGGAGCCCAAACTTTATCTTGGTCACCAAGTTTTAATTTAAAATAAACGAAATAAACTTTCTTAACAAAATCCGTAATATTCAGCTGCTGCTTTTTCACCATGAATTCTCCACATATGAAACAGAAACTGTCAGGACCAATATACATGTATTTTCATGTTTTTGGGAGTGAAAATAAATTAGTTTTTCCATGTTCAGTTTTTTTCCCCAAGTGTGATGAATTTGAAATTTAGCGATTTCCAGTTACTTGTTTTGATCGTGAGAAAACCTGACGTCCCAGGAAGAAATGGTGGTCATTTTTGAATTCGAATTCAGCACACTCAAAAACATAAGAATCAGATAAAATTATGAAAACAGCTTTTTGGTTGCAGACCTGTGATTTGTGTTTCTGCACTCTTGGCAAATAGCATAGAATTGGTCTTATAATTTATGTACCTGAGGCCTGAGGGCAATAGACATAAGGTGTCCTGAGTTAGAACATCAGCTGAACATTTTCAAAGAGAGGAAGCACTATGAAGGCATGGCACTTGTTTCTTGAAGATCCATGGGTCTATGGGGGCACAGCTTATGAGGCACCAGACAAACCTTTCCACATAATCTACCCATCTTTCTGCTGATGAAACCTACCAACGTTATTCCATGCATGGATCTGCAGCAGTCAGTCCCATGGCAAGCTTTGACTAGTTCCCCCCCCCCACCCTCAAGAATTGCTAACACCTACAACAACAAATGTTGGTTCAATAAACCATATCACCTTGCCTCTTTGTTATCCCACCTGCTCTGGGACCACCACTCATCGTCTTCATCAAGCTTCTTTAATTGTTAGATTAGCAAGTTGTGCATTGGCTTGGATTTGATTGCTTGATTTAACTGCTCAGGGGGTCATTTAGCCCAGCATTCAGGCTATGTAGGATGGTATTGTATTTTGATTTACTATTCTGTTCTTGCATTTGGCATTGCAAGAAACCTTGACTTTTCTTAAGGTAGCACCACGCAAACATTTTCTGCATGCTAAGTAATGGTAAGAACAAGCCCAGGTATGGCTATATTTTCAGGTATTTGAATTTCCACATTTGAACTGTAGGGTTATGTTTCATAGAGGTTATATAGTTAGTATGGCTGTTCCTTTGCCAGTTTCCTGACTATTCTTGCCTCCCCCCTCCTCTTCTCTGCCGTCAAAATTAGACTGTAGGTTCCTTGGGGACAGAGATCGATCTTTTTTGCTTGTGAAACTCAGCAAAGCTCCATGTACATAGTATATTGAAGGCAATATTTCAGTAATACTGTGAAGTGAATTACACTGTGTTCAACACCGCTTACTCCCAAGTAAAGGCACACAGGATTGCCATCTGAATGGGGCCAGGGCATCTCTACTGTCCACTGACCAGAATTGTTCACAGAAATAGCTTCCTCAACCTTCAGTTTCATCTCCTGATGTTCAGGAGCTCTTTCCCTAACTTTCATCTGTCCACATCCTTTCAAAAGACCACAGCTGCACCATCATGGATTCATTTCAGGCTTTCACACCAGTCACCCTAAATGCTGTGGTGTGTACCCATATCACAGCTCATTTGTACCGCTTCCCCTTGACCCTAACCTTTTGCACTGGCTCCCATTTCTCCTGACCATTGGCTTCTGACTTTTTGACATATCATATTGTAGGGAAGGAACCAGCACCAAGTTCAGCTCCTCCTGCTTTGCAGGCCTTCCAACAGGGCAAAAAAACCAGTGGAGATCCATCAGTTTTTTTTAAAGAGGAAAAATTATAGGAAATAAAAAATCAGGACTTGGGTGAAAAAGGGAGAGTATATATGCCGCGTTCTGAAATATGCAATATATAGCTGGAATTGTGGGAGGCTGCTTTCCCTCGAGAGCTGAAAATGATGTTGTTACCAAAAAATAGCAACAAATCATGTAATTTTAAGATGCAGTTTTTGTTTTGTTCAGCGTCTGATTAGTCATCAGTAATTTTTCAACATTCATATCTTACACGAGCATATGTAAGACAATTTGTGTAGCGGCATTTCTTGGTTTTCATACAGAGTCAGTTTGTGTTTAGTTTTGCCTAAAGCTTTTGGATAGACCAGCAGAGGGGAAGCTCCACCACAGAGAACCTTTCATCAGTTGTGGCATCTTGTTCATTGGGGTAGGAAAGTACTGTACAGACTGCCTGGAACAATCTTTGCATTCACTGATGGGGAAAAATACCTTGTTGGACAAGACCAGACCTCTTTTTGAACGTCACCATAGATTCAGCAGTAAATCTGACCTGCCCCCAAGGCCAGGATTATGGCCCTCATTTGTAGGCTAGCAAGACAGAGGGCTAAACCTCTCTTATTTAACTCTTAGCACACTTTTGGCCCAATTATATTGAGAGTGTGCACCAGTGCAATGCATGCATGTCACACACTACTGCAAAACAGGGTGACCAGATGCCAAACGCAAAATCCCTGAATGGCAAGGCCAGAATTCCTGCCCAAAGGCAAGAATTCCTAGCCCCCAAGCCAAAATTCCTGCATAAATTCCTGCAATTAAAAAAATTGTAGAAAACCCCAAAAATGTAAGACAAGCAAAAATAAGCTAAAAACACTTGTGTTTCTCTCCTGTATTTAATTTCAGTACTATATTACCCCTTTTAAAATTGAAAAATGATGGAACTCTCTACTCACTGTGGCTGTGAGAGAGACAAAAACTCCATTATACTGGCACAATTATCTGGGAGGAAGTCCCATTGTATAATGGAGTTTCCTTCTGGGTAGACACAACACAAGTAGCATGGGGCTCACACATTTTCCAATTCCTCCACCTCACTTGGGGCAGCTGGGAGGTTGAAGCCGCGGTGACGGGGCGAGGCAGCAGTAGGCAGACTATCAAGGAATAGCAGGCAAGCAATGCCGGGAGGCTGGCGATGGAGCATGGAGGCAGAAATAGACTGGCAGCAGACTCATGGGGTGGGCGGCTGCGGCGAAGGCGGCGGGCAGCTGTGATTGCAGCCCCGTGAGGAGAGCGCGCCAGAGGCCTTTGCCAGCTTGCTGGCTGAGAGTGATCTGAGCCACAGTGAAGTGGGGAGGGGGAGGAGCTTCCTTCTCCCGCTCACTCTTTCTCCCACATGATGGTCTGCCCAATGTTCAGGACCAAAGATAACGCATGCCCCAGACACAGCCAAACAAGCGTGCACAGCTGCAGCATGCCAAATTTAAATGGCGGCCATTTTCCCGGAGGCTGGCCACATTTTCCCTGAGGAGGGGCTTGTTTTCCGGAGGCCTCCTGGAAATTCCGGAGGTCTGGCAACCCTGCTGCAAAAGTGCTGTACAGGACTTTGTGGCAGCGCAATGTCCACATGCTTGTGGGAAGGCTGGGATCTTCCCATGGGTACTAGCAGAGTGAGTGGCTCTCTGAAGCAGGAACATCCATCACAGGGGAGCATGTAGGGCTGGAAAGGGAAAGGGAGGAATGGCGATAAGATGGGGCAGAAGATGGGAGGAGTGGACCCAAAAGAGGTTTGGGATAGTGGTACTGACATAGGCCAAATCCCAAGGCCACACAAATGAGACTTAGGCTGCCATCCTAACCTTCAGTTAGGAGAAGAGGCTGGCATAAGTCCCAGCATAAGTCAGGTGCTGACCTGGGAGTATTACAAAAGTGCCATAAAGCACTTCTGACCAGTGGTGGAATTCAAATAAATTAACAACAGGCTCTATGTCCTAATAACCTAAATTAACAACAGGTTCTATGTCCCATTAGTAACTGGTTCTCAGAACCAGGCGCTCATTAGCAAAGGGATCTATAGAACCTGTGAGAATCTCCTGAAGCCCACTACTGCTTCTGCCCCACTCCTGGAGGAGTTAGGCCAATGCATAGACATATACTGATCTCCTCACATCATCATGGGAAGATATGCCAGGTGAGTTAGGCCAGCTTAAATTGGTTAGGATTGTGCCCTCAATGAATGTCCTTCAAATTTTCAGCATCTGCCAGTTATATATATGCCTGTGGCAGCACTAGCAAAATATTGCTGGAAGAGGAGTAAAGAACAGGCAATATAGGAAGAGTGGAGAGCAAGTTCTTGTTCTTAATATACAAGCTGTGAAAAGTAATCTTTTTCTTTCTTTCTTTCTTTCTTTCTTTCTTTCTTTCTTTCTTTCTTTCTTTCTTTCTTTCTTACTTACTTACTTACTTACTTACCTGGCATTACATCACAGCACCACTCACCATCAGTTGCATTCCTCGGGGCTGTGGCATCCTAGGCAGGAACAATATGACAGCACATGACAGAATGACTATCATGTGGGGTCGCTTCTGGGAAACACTAGGAGCATGAGCTCACAACACTAGGAGCATGAGCATGAGTTCACAGCTGAGGTGAAATTGCCCAAGACAATGCTGTGAGCACCCAGGTGGTAGATGCTTCCGTGTGGAGTGCACTTGCACTCACAGCAGCGACTGGGGCAAAAATCATCCCAGCTGCTTCTGTAAGTGGTTTTGCAGCACAATCACTTCCTGACACAGGAAACAATTGGAGCACATGTGAACTCATGGGCAGCTGGTGGCTGCCTTCAAATGGTGCCCAGAGTTGTCCCCATGGCATGTCAGGGATCAGAAGAAAAAAAATTGATTTGCATATCAAATTTGAATAAATGTACATAAATGAATATATTAGAGATGGAACATGAATGAATTCATATCAGTTTATAAACACTTTCCAATACAGCTTTTCAATACAGATTATCCTCAAAGCAGTTTATAAGGACTCTCATACAGAGAGAGGAGATGCATACAGCAGCTCAGAATATGCTCTGGAGGTTCAGGGAGCAGAAGATTCTCCACTTCCAGAGGATTACAGGACTTACCCAAGGACCAGATGGAGAAGACTTGCCACACATGGAGACTCACAATTTGACCCCAAGTCCAGGATATTGACACCCTTGCTTTAAAGGAACTGTTGGACCTGTCACCTTATAATTCCAACATGTACCTTACTGTGTGGTATGAAACTTGGAAATTTGTCCAGTTCACAAAGACAAGGAAAAGAGAAAAATCACAATGAAAATAGTCCACCTTTTGAACCAGGGGAGTAATCGGAATAGGTAAGTTAAAGTAAGGGAAGTAATCCAAGGTTTCAATCTATGTTAAACAGCTGCAATTCCAGTTAATGGAATTTCTATTCCATTCCTTGTTTTAAAGTTACTTTTTAATTGGGATCTTGGTTCCCATCATCAGCTACCTTTTTCAAAACCATCTGTATCACACTTATAACAAAGCGCAGATGTACACCAAAGCACAGTGCGGGTCAAGTGAACACTACAGATGCTGCAAATTGGCAACAGTGCATAGTACAGATGTGTGCTACATGCTCAAAGTTGCCAAATGGGCAGCACACTACAAATGTGCCATTTATGTGAAGCAGGTGTCTTTCCTGGAGCCTGAGGCTGCAGAAGCTGATGCCCCATAACCTGAAAGGAGGCAGAAAGGCCTTAGCTTGTAGGATAAAACTCCCCACAAGCTGAGAAATTAGTCTGTCTGAGCAAAGCTGTGCCCATGCCAGCACCACAGGCTCCTGCAAGGAGAGTTTGCTTAAACTGCGCTGCTTTAACAGCTCCCATTACCCTAACTGATGAGCCCCATAAAGTTTATGGCTCTGAGTGTGCGGGAGCCATGCTAACAGTTCTTGCCATCTGGAAAAGATGACTCCATAGGGGCCATATGCCCCCACCCGCCAGACCCCCCCACTCATCTCCTGGTTGCAGCACAAAAGAGGATGCTGAGCCAGCACCTTGCAGAAAGCATCAGGCATGCAATTCCCCCATGCAGGGCGGTGGCATCAGCATCCCCTCCCCAGGGGGCTGCAGAAAAGCAAAGTCAGGAACTGGAAACAGGCAAGATTTGAAGGGTGGATGCTTTTCTCCACTTCCCAAAATAAATTGAGTGGGCATTTAATTGTAGCAGGTAGACCCAGACCAAGCTGCATCTATATTTAGAACCTACAGGAAAGGCCTTGGAATGAATCTTGCCACCTGCTAACTTTTATACTGGCCTAATTTTGGGCACTTGGTTTGGTATAACACTCTCAGATGCACTACTGGTGGATTTCTTTTAGATCACTCTTTAGGAGCAATGGGTACTTCTCATTCATAAATAAATCTCAATAAATAATTTGTCCCCTCCAGCCACTCACCTCCACTTTGGACAGTGTACTGGTAAAGTTGCCAACTGAAAAAGCAAAAGAACAACAAAAACTTCAGCCTGGGCTGCTCCTAATAGCAGCTTGATCTGTAGAAATCATAAAGTGAAGCTTTGCTTGCCATGGCTGCAGATCATCTGCTGCTTTTAAGAGCATAGAAGTTGGCAACCCTATACAGTATATGGTTCTATGTGCTACGGAAAATTTTCCTACCAGGAAAATTAAATGTATTTTTTCCACCTTATACAAGGGTGCTTTAAGCAGAATCAAACATTTTGATTTTTTCCCCTTCTTTGAGAACATCTTTCTCCTTGTTTTACCTTCAGGGTGGATGTTCTGATATTTATGATTTGCTAAATGATTTAGATATTATTTTGGATCTGTTTACCTGTATACTTAGGAGGGTACACAATATGATCAATTTGGATTTATTTTTTAATTCCATAAAGTAGAAAAAAACCTTCATGAAAGCTATAATTTGATCTTGATCCCAAATTCCCTGGAGGTATTAAAACCCACAGTTAGGCAAATTCACTGGGTTGGTCCAATATTATCTCTGATGTGACCAGAGATGTTTTCCTACCCATGGTGGGGAGGGGGGTGAACTTAAGCTGCCAGATCTGAGCTCTGCAGACATCAGAAAGCTTCTCAGACATACCAGAGAACATATATGTCGGGCTAGACAGCCTGAGAAATTTTTAAAATAATAAAAATAATAATAATAATTGCATCCAGGAACTCAGGACCAGCCCTCTTACTGCAGCTTTGGAACCTACAGTTAAATGTTAAATCCACAGGTCCTGAATTCATGGATAGGGAGAACAGGCTGGTTATTAATAATCCACACACATTCCTCTGCCCACAAGCATACTACAATAAATGGGTTAGTGTGTCTGATACTACAACACTTTTGTTTGTGCTACAACTGGAAAGCTTATCCCTTTTCTCCTTCCCCTTCCTCCCTCCCGCCTCTGGTGCAGCTGCACCAAAAATGAGCATGTTGTATCCAGTGGGGGGGGGGGGGCAGGGTGTGGATCAGGAGGCTTCAGAGGCAAAAGGCAATTTGAATCCACAATGGATCTTCTTGGAATTTTGCTAACACAAGTTTGAGAAAAGGATGTGGGTAGGCTGCAGGAAAGGGAGGTTGGAACCAGTGCATGCAGTTGTCACCATATCCACCCCTCCCACAGCCTCCCACCCCTGTTATTCCCCATCCTTGCACTCCCGCCTCTCCCACTGACTTACCTGTTCCAGCAGGTGATGTGCATGAATAGTGGCACACAGCTAGAATACCTTTTTATTACTGCGCTTTTTCTGACTGCTTTACAGAGGCACTGCAATGAAGACAGCCCAGATTAGATTGGGCCAAAACATGGCTATTCATCCAGAAGGTTTTGTCCAGTTGTTCTTTGGAGGAATGAGAAAAAATAAAAAGTGGGGTTGTGAAATTAAAGAAATGTGTCTCCTGTGTAGGAGGACATCACTAACTTTTTGTCTACAGTGCTCCAAGTCCCACACTACAAATGAAACGATACGACTACCTGCTGTCATTTGAGTATTTCTAGGCGCTCCTAATATGCCTTCCAACATTTAACAAATTTTGCCTTGTTTATCTCTAGTTTGTACTGGTTACACACCTCTGATCATTACAAATTGCCAAAGGTTCTTCCTTGCTCATTGTCTATTGCAGTGGTTCTCAATCTTCCTTACGCCATGACCCCTTTATAAGTTCCTCATGTTGTGGGGAACCCCAAACAAAATTATTTTCGTTGCTACTTTATAACTATAATTTTGCTACTGTTATGAATTGTAATGTAAATATCCGATATGCAGGATGTATTTTCATTGTTACAAATGAAATGTGCATTCTATGCACACATTGAACACAATGGGATTTATTTCACAGTAGGCATGCATAGGATTGGGCCCTGAGGCTGCAATCCTATGCACATTTACATGGTAGTAAAGGCCTCCTGACTATAATGGGATTTATTTCAGAGTAGGCATGCATAGGGTTGGGCCCTGAGGCTGTCAGTCAGCCTCAGTGCGTGCGCAGCTACAGCTGGAGGTCTGGCAAGCCTGACTTGGCCCCCTGCACCAGGGGTCTTTAGGTGACCCCCAGGAAAGCTCTAGGCAACCCCCAAAGGGGTCCCGACCCCCACTTTGAGAAACACTAGTCTATTGTATTCATTGCCTCTACTGCCTGGAATCCTGAAGCAGGAAGTTTTATTTCTTACATCGACCTCAACTGTTTCCTAAGAACCTTTAACAGAATGTTTAATCTTTCCATTGTTCTGTTTGTAGAAGAGTTGCACTCGGTGTGCCTGCCAACCAGCAGGCCGGGATTCGAGACCTGGGTCGGCCCCACAAGACAGGGTGAGCTCCTGTCCTTAGCCCAGCTCTGCGACGCCAGCTGGATCCAATCGTATCAGCTCTGCCTTTCCATTGGATTAATTCAGTGGCGTGGAGAGGGGGTATTTGCTGCTTGGGTAACAGCCTATCCTCAGTGGTGGGCACCAGCAGGTTCGCTCCTACTCTATAGAACCAGTTCTTAACAAGAGATAGTACATATAAAGTTGAAAAATAGCCATTTAAAAGTGGCTGCCAGATGGACAGAGAACCGGTTCTTAATTTCTTTGAAGCCCATCACTGCCTATCCTCCATAACAATCCAACCCAGGCTTTCATGCTTTGCATGCAGCGTATGCAGCGCTGAGCACGATACCATAGTCTTTCAAAACTGACGGAGGCCTGAAAATGCACTCGAACACATCCAGCACCCATTTTATTTGGGTAGGTGGCTCGGTGGGAGTGGGAAGTGAAATGGAAGGGAAGAGACATGTGTGTTGTATGAGTGATATGCACTTCCATTCAGCTGTTTTTCTAGGGTTTCTCTCTCACTTAAACATTCATCAATATAGAGAGGCTGCAAAAAAGCAGAAGATATATCTATGCACTTAAGCATTTTTAATTAACATCCCCCAAAAACTAAAACAGGGACAAGATAGACACAGCATTTTACTAGGCAGTACCCAATAAATAGGGGTAATCACTGCATACACTCTTTTTTTCCCTGTAAAGATCAAGATCAAGAGACCCGGCTTTTTAGGAATGTGTCCAAGCAGGCAGGTTTGGCACCTTAAAAAAAGAGTCCAAGCCTCTGTTTTGAGGTTTGATTGTCTGGGTTTGTCATCCCTCACAAGACTGCTCTCTTTGCTTTATTGAACTGAGCCTCAATTCTAGGATGTGGCATCTACCAAGGGGCTGGCCTGATGCCTAGGATGGGCATGAGCGGTGCTCAAGCAGCCATCCAGAATTCATGCAGCTCTGCACGCTTGAATGCCCCTCAATCACCTCCGCTTACGTTCATCTATTGTGCCCAGGGAGGGGGCAGTGTGGAAGCCTGGCATAGCTATTAATCCCAACAATGGGGCTTTAATTGGACTCTCCACGGCGCGTACAGAAACGCTGGCGCCTGCCAGTTAAGGAATGTCTGAGGCAGCAATGAGTTCTGTGCGAGCCGGAGGGAGTGGTTCCCCAGAGCTTTGGACTCTTCCTCTGGATGCAGCTTCTTCAGAGTCACACCAGAGTCATAAATCCAGGTCAAGCAAGCACACTCATGAGCACTGAGATGCACACCTTTCAAATTACACTCATATGGGTTCTCTTTCTTTTTGAACATAAACATGCTCCATTGATGCCAATTTTTTTATCTACATAAGAGCCTTGACCATTCTGTTTGTCCACATCTTCCCTGTCAATCAAGCTGGCTGGGGGTGCTATACCCATGGTCTTATGGGGAAGGGAAGGCTGAGGATTCTATTCCCACATGCCTCTGGAATAGAAGGAAAGTGTTGAATAACAGGCCAGGCTGATAAGAGATGGGGGGGGGGGACGTACTTCCACAAGGGACAGCTTCAGGCTGTTGCTAATCATTTACCCATTTTGTAGTCTTTACCTTTTTTGCTCCAGCATTAATACTTCGGTTCTTCCATGGGGCGGGTGGACACTAGGAGAAAATTATTCAAAAAGCCAGGACTTTGGAACAACTTCTGGAATCAGCATGATAACAAACTTTGGTTTTCAGGCCCCATTGTCTAAAGATGTTTGTACAAGTTCCCTTTCCAAACAGGATATTTTTAAAAATCCACATAACGTTGGGGGGAGTGTTTGCACACAAGCTGTGGGCTGTTCTTGTTTGTATTCTCAAGGATTATTTAGTCTCACCCACATACTTGCAACTGGGTTTTTGTAGAAAGCATTTCATATGGGTGGTGATTGGCACATGGAGGTTTCTTATAATCTGAGTTTTCGTCAGTGATGTGGGCAGTTGAATCAGTGAAGATGTGAAGTGTCTGGCACTGATTTTTCTGACAAGACCTAGTTCCCTTTCAAGCTATCCTATTCATTTGATCATCAGTTCAAATCTGTTTCTGTTTTGGTTTGGGGTTGAGGGGAAATGGGAGCAATTTGTGCCAGTCCTTAATTGGACTACCTAAATGTTTCTGGTGCTGTTCAAGTCTGTGTGGAATAATACCTGTTTTAAACAGATTTTCTCATCATGTCATGAGTCATGTAGTCATGATCCGTGATGGTGTATGCTTGTTTAGTAATCTATTATATAACAAAGGGTGGACAGCCTTCAAGCTTGCAAGATCTATGTTGTAGACCTGCCATCGAAGTCAGGCTAGTGACTTCAAACTAGTGACGGTGGGAGGGGAGGTTAGGATGAAGAAACAGGGCACTTCAGAGCATGTGCTCAGCCCAGTTTTATTTTTTAACACCGTAACAAAATTCACAGTCTTTCTACACAAAAATCAATTTATGGTTTTTCCCTGAGGTTTCTTTGTTTCAGCAGCCTAATTTGCAGGATGAGAGAGGTTGTTTGGTTGTTGCCTTTGCTAAAATAAGCAGGAGTCAGAAACCCTTACAGATCCATTGCAAATCACATATAGATATACCAGTAGTTCTCTATCTTCCTCTAACCCCAATGTACAGGAGGATGGGAGTTGTAGGTCTTCTCCTCACAGGATGTTTGCTGCTATATAAAGTGTGCAGAATGTTGCTTCATCCATTGACATGTAGCATAGCATACATGTGTGTGTGTGTGCACATGCAATGTTTCCGAGCACAATCCCACCCCGCATCCTTCCTTTCCTTATGAACCTGCCATAGGCCTTGCGATGCAGATGGATAATCTAAAGACAAGGCCGATTCCAGTTCATTGGCCAGCACAGCATTCCCCCTCATTGATGGGTTCTCCAGGGATGAACGTGGTGCCTGTGAGTACCGAGAGCCTGGAAGAACTCTGCCTAGATCTCCCAGAGGGTTTGTCACCTTTCCCTTCTGATCAGAATGCTTGTCATGCTGGCAGCATGATGGAGATGTCAGGCCCGACCTGGTGCTCTGCACTGTGGAAGAAGTCACCACCAAATGCTAATACAAGCTGACGTTTGCTCCTAGCGGGACACTAAAGGACCTATTGGAGCCCTTCTCCGAGACAGATTTAATGGAACCTAGTCTCATTCAGAGGGAACCACTGAGCAGGGCTGGCAGGGCTGACAGGCAAAGAAACTCCACATGTACGATTGGTGCATACCAATTCCTGTCAAATCCATGTGAGCGATGCACATGCACATACACTGTGTGTCCTATTGCTGACCAACAGTATCAAATCCTTGCTACCTGTTGCTGTTCAACTCCAGGGCAATATGTACTTTTCTTCTCCTTCCAGCGTGCAATGTCTAGTCCTGTTTTCTGTCGACCTGAATATTAGGATTCAAATCCCTGAGAATTGGAGTGGTGAAGCAAATAGTATCAGATCTGGACAAGAAAGACATGGGTCCAAATCTGAAACTCATTGGGTCAAACTCATCCAGAGTGACCATGTGTTATAACCTCAGCAGAGTACAAAGCCCCCCAAAACATAGGACACTCAAGAGAAATGTAGGACATGACAATAAAAGTTATCAACCACTCATATAGATTGTTTTCATGTGCTTAATTTAAACATATTTATTATTTAAGTAAAACCAATTATATATAATTTATTATGTATAATTTATTAATTACAAGATTACATGCTTCCGACTCACAAGGACAAAGAAGACAATGTAGATTTTTTCCAGGAGACATGGCTAAAAAAGAGGCTATGTCCTGAAAAAAGAGGACCTATGTCACCCCTGAACTTACTGGATGCCTTCAAGTCATTGATGGGCACTGGAAACCAGAGGGAATAAAACATCTTGGATGAAAGGGCACCTTCCCCAGTACAATGATGGGTTGAGCCATCTCCAGCCTTTGGCTCTATCGTTCTTAAGGCCAGCCTAGCAATCTGAGCCACTTGTTCAGCCTCTACTTTAAGCTGACCCTGGTTGACAACTGACCCTGGTTGATTGTTCCTGAGCTCCTGACTTCTGGCTCTTGGCCTGAATGCTAACCTGACCTTGCCCTTAACTATGCCTCCTGCCTCTGGTTCTTTGCTTTTCACCTACCCACATCTCCCTTATCAAAGCAGGATAGGCAGTCGTGCTCTCTTTCAACCAAACCTACCTCCAAGGTTTGTTGTGATTTCAGATCAGGCTGCGAGAGTGGTGAAGGAACCCCAAATGGTGAGCAATCCCTTTCACTAGCCACATGCAATCCTTTTCACTTTCAGGTCAAGCAGTAAGCCATTTGGAGCTCTTTAGTGAAGGTTCAGAAAGAGGTTGCCAATCACTTGTGCCCAGGTGTACAACACTATATTTGGTATCTAGTCCTGGTTGTAATGTAAAGCCTGTTGCCTCAAGGTGACCCACGCTCACCCTGCCAGTTCCCGAAGCCACCATCTCTTCTCTATCTGCATCAGGTATGCAGTGTCCTTGGAAGCTGCCAACCCCATCAGTTTTCCTGGCTATCGCCCGCTCAGCCCCCTTTGAGATTCAGGGCATGTTCTTGTCTTAAAACCCATCAAGTTTGCTGTCGATTTCCGGGCTGCATGATCCTTTTGCTTCTTTACTCCACCCCCATCTCTTGCTCATACTTCCATTTACGGTAACAATCCTGTAGAAGAAAGGCTCGCTCTGGTGTGGCTGGAGAGTGGAGGGGGGCTGCTTCGTCCCTACTGAATTGCATGACTTATGAGCTGAAGCATTCTGCAGATTTACTACCATTTCTGGATCTACAATGAAGCCGCTTGCCTGCTGCAGCAGTGGACTTGGAGGAGGTCTCCAGGGAGTTGTGTCCACCCCACGTTCTTCTCTCTTTGCTCCTTTCAGCCCGTCTGTCACCGTAAGGAAAGCTGGCTTCAGTGGAGGCATCAGCTGACATCAGGTGCATTGAGTGAGCAACAGAAACTGTTCTTCCTCTCAGGAACACAATCTGGTGCCAAGTATATCAGACAGGATCTCCCAGCGGTTTCCCAGAATAAGTATATAACTCACTCTGTCTTAGGGCTTTCACTCTTGGACCTTCTGGATTTGGCAGTGAACCCTTCTTTCTTTCTTGATCCCTCTTGAAATATTTCATTGTCAAATTCTTTCCCAGCCATGGAGTCCAGATCTTCACACCACTGCAAAGGCCAGTGTGGATTGGCAGGGAAATTTCTTGAAGATCTGGGATTAATTCAGAAGCAACTAGCAAATGTGGGAAGGCACCACCAGGCAAAAGGCACCAATGTCAGTGGACACCACTGGGCAGCAAGAAACATGCACTACTGGGCACCTCTAGGCACCACCAGGCCCTGGGTACCACCAGACACTGGGCATCCCTTCCTACTCATGGAAAGCTAATGTGCACTGAAGTTTGTCACTCCTTTCCTCTGTAGTTGCTCCCTTTGACCTAGGGATGGATAAAAAAATCTGCCCCATTGCAATGGTTCACCTCACCCAACACTGTCAGCAGAACCAGACTAAGACCTTCCAGTGTTGGAGATGGAGGGCCAACTGCTGCCTCCCCTTATCTTGTGATGTGCCAACCTCTGATCTTCCTACTCCCTAGACAGGAAAAAGATTAGGAATACTGAAGAAGTTGGGAGAACAGAAGAGTGATGGGCTAGTGTGTCTCTGCTCCATCCCCCGTCTTCCTTTTCCAATCCAGATAATGGAAAGTGGAATAGTGGAGATGAGTGGGCAGATGAAGGTAGAAGCCCATGCCACCCTGCTTCAAGCCCTACAATCCAGAGTAACTACGGGAACACGTAAGAGACATTACATGTACCTGTAGTTACTGCACCACCTAGTGAAAACCTATGGGAAATTCATACTGCAATCCAGAGCAAATTGTTCTTATACCGGAGCATGGACTCCCCGTAGTTACTCTGGATTGTGCCCTTAGGTTGCAATCCTATACACACTTTCCTGGGAGTAAGTTCCATTGAATTCAATGAGACTTTCTTCTGAATAGACATGATTAGGATCCCTATCTTAAAGTAACAGCCTCACAGTTCAATCCTAACCAACTTTCCAGTTTCCTCATCTTGAATAGGCTTCCAACACTGCTTTATCCCATCCCATTATGTTGGGGGTATATCAACATACCCCCTCTGGTATATGCCACATACTAGTGGGGCACAAATTACAGCTGGTGCCTCATTGGTATGGCTGCATCAGTGCTGGAAAGCTGGTTAGGACAGGGCTGTTAATCAACTGCAGGAATGGGCCAGCCTCAACTGTCAGGTCAGCCCAACCTGGCAGGGGATTCCCAAGGTTTCAAGTAGAAATGTGTTGTCTTGCGTTCTACTAGGCTGCCAGTGATTGAACTTAGGACTTTGATACCCTATGATATGTCATCTTTGCCCGAGGTTGAAAATCCATATAGTACTCCCATGATGCTAAAATATAATATTTACTTTGTTATGATATGTTTAGCATTGTGAGAATAAATCTGGATTTTCTGCCTTAGGCAAGAAAAGATCTGAGGTTGTCTCAGAGTTGTAGATTCATTCATTGGCACTTCTAGTTTCAAGAAATGGACAATTTGCTCCCTTTTCATTGTATTCCTGCCTCACCCTGCCCTGCATGGGACTTTCATACAAAGTACCTGCTCTACTTTGAAGCACAGGCCTCTAAAAGTCTTTTCCCCACTCCTGATATATATCTGGAGAAAATATGTGTTTGTTTTGTCTTGGTTTATACCTGCAGTCTTGCTCTCTAATTTCTTGACAATTTTCCCCTTTGCTGTGGAGCAGCTATCCCGTACTTTACACACAGCTCCTTATAGCATCTTCACTGAGAAGAGTTTTTGCATTGAGAAAAAATTGTGCCATATTCCCTTCCCAACCAAAATGATGGTAACATTTGAATCAAGGGACATCAAAAACAACAGAGGTACAGACATCCCTCACTTATTAGAAGTTTAGGGACCAGAGCACCATCTAAAAGTGAAAACTGTTGAAAAGTGTTTATCAACATTTAAGTTCATAAATGTTGCTTCCAATGCTTTTTTAGGTAGCAAATTGCAAATGCCCCTTCAGTTTGCAAATTGCAGTTGTCACAAAAAAGATTTCTGAAAATAGATTTTCATTAATAAGTCCTTCAAGAATGGGATTAGACCAGAAGCTACAACTTGGAGGAGGGCAATTTTGGCCTTTAGAAAGACAGAGAGAGGTTGAAAGTGTGGAACATGCATTGAATGAGTGAACTCTGAGTATAACTGAAAGAGTGGATCATCAGAAAATGAACCACCATAAAGCAGGGGATACCTGTATCTGGGGCCCTTCTGGTCTTGAGTACAAACATAGCTACAATTCTCCTGGAAGACTTGAGTTAAGAACATAAGTTTTTTAACCTGATTGAAAGGTTGGTTGGTTGGTTGATCAGGCGGTCTGTCTGTCTGCCTTCCTGCCCCTCCTCCCCCCCTATCTCTCTCACACACACACATGAGTTTGGAAGGTCAGCTCAGGATCAAGATCATCTATGAAGTGCAGATTGGGGTGAGAATTTGGGTCTCATGACATCTACCAATCTGAAATTGGGGCAGGTGGATTGAGGAGGAACACCTTCCAGCTGTGCTGTGCCCACTGGTTATTTTTTTCCCCTTGCAAGCTGGCCACCTGCAACCTGATCAGGGGAAACCCAGCCAGAGTCATTTTGTAGTCTCTAATTTTTCATTAACTTGATTCCACAGAAGCCATGGGTCATTAAGCCCTTAGGGAGAAAATCCCTCTTCATGCAGATTTCCTAAACCAGCTCTGGCAAGTGACAGCTAGAAAATAAGGCATCCTTCTGGCAGCCTCCAGTGCCCCTTATCTTTGCCCCCACCTTCCTTGGCAGGAAAGGAAGAAAGCCCCTTCAAAATAGGATTGAGGATCTGTATTGCACCTAAATTTCCTGGGGCTCCCATTTTGGAGACATTTCTTTCCTACTCTCACGGCCAAATCAAACTTTTACAAGTCTTCTTCTGAAACTTTTTTAAAGGTAAAATTTGAGAGGCCATAAGTATAGTGGAGGTTGAAAGATGTGGGGAGGGGAGAGAGAGCAGGTGTTCGGAGCCTGTTCTGCATCTCGCTGTCCTTCACAGGATTGATTACCCCGGACTGAACACCGTCATCTTGTGCTATTCCCTGCATTTACTAATGGCTTAGAGTCCCCAATGCCATGCTGTAGGGCACATTCTCAAAAAATCGTTTTAAGTGTGGTTGCAAGAAGCAATACATAACGGTTTTATTAATTTATACATTATTAATTTGTATATTAATGGGTTTCTGTTGCAGCTGCCTACATGGAGGTTGAATATCAGGGGGAAAATGTCCCTGTTGAAAAATCTCACTGGGAACAAAGTGGCCTGGGCCCTATTGCAGAATCTCCTCCTTGGATGTGGCTGCAATGCTTGGAGGTGGGGGTGGGCTGCATGCTTACACTTTTGATTTCCTATCCCAAGGGTTTGCTGTACTAAATGTCAGTCTGCTCCTCTTCCCTGATCTATGTCTTTGTGATGTTATCATTATTAATAAGGATTAGTTAACCTTTGACATGCTTTAATCCCCCTTTTGTCTATACAAACAAAGCACTAAAGGTGAGATTTTTTTTCCAGGCTTTGAAAGTGTTGGGTTGAATTGTCTTTCTCACAATACTGTGTTAGGGGACTGCATCCTGCAAGGTCCGGATCCATAAGAGTAGGGCTGATGTAGCAAGTTGAACCAACTTGAGTCTGCTAAGGCAGTGCTGCAGAAACCAGTATCACTGGGAGACGGTGTCCTTGAAAGCATAATTTGGATGAGAAACTGTGAAATCTATCCTTCTTTCACAGATTCAGTGCCCATGGCATTCCTCTCACTTTGGGAACCCAAAGGGTTAACAATAGGTGACTTGTGCAGTTCTGCTGATAATTACACACTAACACACACACACTGCAGAGCCTATGGAGTGTGAGACCCAGAAATTAGTTGTGATGGGAAATTCGCACTCCATGAGCATCCGACACCTGGTGATAAATGTGGAAGTATTATGTGGCTAGAAGGAGAAGAGAAAGGGTTTCCCCCAAGCTGGGAAGGGGGAGATCAGGGCTAAAGATAGCAAGGAATACTGCCTACTGCCCAAAGGCTTTTGGCTTCCTTGTCTTTGGAGACATCTCAATTTTAAATAACAGTGGGATCCTTTACTACAGTGATTTTCAACCAGTGTGCCATGGCACACTGGTGTACCACAGATGGTCTGAGATGGCATTTTGAGGCAATTGGGGGATTTGAGCTTTGTCAATGGTTAAAAAAAACTGGTAGTGGTGTCCCTTGACAATTTTAGTGATTTGTCAGTGTGCCACGAGAAGAATAAGGTTGAAAATCTCTGCTTTCTTACTGAGTTCCAGGGGAGGTGATGGTTTACCCAACCACCTCTTTGTGAGCCTCCTTCATAACCATGGTGATTTTCAGCATTCACACTATACTGTGCAGCCCAAGGATAGAGACTTCAGGAGCCGAGCTTCAGGAGACGCGTGCGGCCGCTAGCGAACTGGTCCCCGCGGTTCTGGCAGCCGCAGTTCTGACCGGCTCGCTAGCGTCCGCCCAGGGGGAAGATCTGGTTTGGGAGAGTAGGCCCAAACCGGCATCTGCCCACCTGTGATCACCACCATATATACTGTTGGATGCAAAATTTGCAATGAAATACAATGAAACAAACCACTTTGAAATATCTTTATTCTATTAGAACATGTGGCTAAAAAACCAGTGGAGGTGGGACAATGGCACATAGCCATGCCCACCATTCAGGTTTCCGCCCCCCCCCCCCACTGCATGGGGCTGATGTGCTGGCCTCCCGCACCGGGTGATGCAAACCCTAGTGATGCCCCTGGTTGAGGCTGCTTCTTGGCCATACTCCCTCCCCTGGGTGATCTTGCTTGAGATCCATGCCAACCAGGCAGTCAGCCAGCCGGGCAGCATGCCATCTTGTGCAATCCAACCCTCCAGCCTGGAGCTTCATCCGTCTTCTCTGAAAATGGCACTAAATACCATATTTACTCAAATATAATGCGCCATCAAATATATTGCACACCAGTGGTGGGCACAAGGGGGTTCGTTCCGGTTCTGGGGGACCAGGTATTCCAATCCCCCTGCCGCTGGCGAACTGGAAGCGGTAAGGGGCCCCCAGAACCATGCGGACCGGTTTGGCCACGCAGCAAGGGGGAGCGCAGCGCCACCGCATTCTCCCTGCCTCTCCTGGCTGGCCAGGGAGGCTAGAGGGGGAGCACAGCGCCAATGTGTTCTCCCTGCCTCTCCTGGCCGGCCAGGGAGGCTAGAGGGGGAGCTCAGCAGAAGGTATACTCAGACCTACTCAGGGTCTACTCAGAAGTAAGTCCTACTGAGGGTCTACTCAGAAGTAAGTCCCTGTATGGTCAATGGGACTTACTCCCAGGTCAGTGTTGAGAGGACTGCAGCCTCAGAGCCCCATCCTATACAGGTCTACTCAGAAGTAAGTCCCTGTATAGTCAATGGGACTTACTCCCAGGCCAGTGTGGAGAGAGCCTCAGAGCAGCCTCAGAGCCCCATCCTATGCAGGTCTACTCAGAAGTAAGTCCCAGCATAGTCAATGGGACTTACTCCCAGGTCAGTGTTGAGAGGAATGCAGTCTCAGAGCCCCATCCTATACAGGTCTACTCAGATGTAAGTCCCAGTATAGTCAATGGGGCTTACTCCCAGGAAAGTGTGGAGAGGATTGCAGCCCCAGAGCCCATCCTATGCATGTCTACTCAGAAGTAAGTCCCAGTGTTGTCAATGGGGCTTACTCCCAGGAAAGTGTGGAGAGGATTGCAGCCTCAGAGCACCATCCTATGCAGGTCTACTCAGATGTAAGTCCCAGTATAGTCAATGGGGCTTACTCCCAGGAAAGTGTGGAGAGGATTGCAGCCCCAGAGCCCATCCTATGCATGTCTACTCAGAAGTAAGTCCCAGTGTTGTCAATGGGGCTTACTCCCAGGAAAGTGTGGAGAGGATTGCAGCCTCAGAGCACCATCCTATGCAGGTCTACTCTGAAGTAAGTAATTAAAAAGAATTTAATTCTTAAATTAAAAACTGCCCCTGGCCCCGCCCCTTGACCCTGGCCTCGCCCCCTGGCCCCACCCACTTCTGGAGAACCGGTTCTTGGGCCAGGCTGTGCCCACCCCTGTTGCACACCCTATAATCAAAGTATTGTATTTATTCAATTCTAATTAACATCAAATCTAATGCGCACCCTGATTTTGGAGACTGAATTTGGCTGGAAAAGATGAGCGTTATATTTGAGTAACTACAGTACATTAGATGGGTCCAAAATTAGGATGACCATATGTCGTAACCACAAAAAGAGAACAGGAGCCTCCCAAAATGTAGGGCACCCAAGAATTTAGTATTCAAATAGGAAAATTTTCTAGGTTTTGTTTCAATATTCAAACTTGACTCAATATTCAAACAACTGCAGGGAGGCCATTTGGGGTAGTTGTTTCCCAGCGATCCCACATCACTAGCAGTCATTTCCAGTTCCTGTTTGTGGCCATTTTGTCTGTGGCGCGTGGATGGGGCTTCCTGTGGGTTAATGGTTGTTTTGGTTGTTGCTGGAGTTTGTGGTGGGAGTTTGAGCTGTATTAGTGAGTACTGTACTGTACTGTACTGCTTTTTTCTCTCTTCTCATTGGACTTTACAGTACAGTACTGTGTTGTATTTTGACAGTACCCTGTCTCCCCCTGTGCACAAACAGGGACAGAAAAACACCTCCAAACCCAATTTTTTTGTATTTGGGAGGGGTTTTTTGGAGGCTCGGAACCAATTAATTGCTCTTCCATTGAAATGAATTGAAATATCTGCTTCAATATATGAACAATTCCATATACAAATAGGGTCCAGGAACAAATTAAGTTCATATATCGATGTACCACTGTATATTGCTTTCCTGGGGTTAATTTTAACATTATGGCTGCAATCCTAAAGACTCTTTCCTTGCAGTAAGCCCCATTGAACACAATGGGGCTTACTTTTGAGTAGACATGGTTAGGATTGTGCTCGATGGCTGCAATCCTAAAGACACTTTCTTGGGAGTAAGTCCCATTGAACACAATGGCATCCTCCCCATTGAAGCTGAGAGCGAGATCCATCACCTGCTGCTTCCGTTTAGTGTGGCGCTGATTGCACTGAGCTCACCAGGGAAATCAGGTGAGTGTCCTGCGCTCCAGCAGCTGCTTAGCCGAGATTTATGAATCTTATTTCCCCCTCGAGACGCCTGGACTGCCCCCTCCTTAAAGTGTATGGGGCTGCAACTCCTCCTGTTGTGCTGAGGGCTACTCTGGGGGTGCCGGAGGGAAGGAAGGGGGTCAGAGGCACCTCCATGAACCAAGCCTATGCAGATCTACTCAGAAGTAAGTCCTACTACAGTCAATGGGGCTTACTCCTAGTAAAATGTGGATAGGATGACAGCCTCACAACCCAATCCTATGCATGTCTACTCAAAAATAAGTCCCACTGCAGTCAATGGGGCTTACTCCCAGGAAAGTGTGGATAGGATTGCAGCACATCTACTCAGAAGGCCCATTTTTCATAACGGCTGGGTAGGGTTGCCATAATTCTCTTCCACAAAATCGGGACAGGACTCTCTGTCCCATGTGCCTGTATGTGAACATTGTCCCCAAAAATCGGGATTCTCCCTGTTTTTCGGGACATATGGCAACCTAATAATATGGGGCTTATTCCCAGGTAAGCCTGCATAGATTGTAGCCTTATTCCTGGCATGTACATATGTTTGTGACTGCTGTGTCTCAGCCCATCTCTGTCAACTATGGTGGTTCTATGCTTTTCTCTAGAAAACCTTTAACCCCCATTCCAGGACAGCTGGTTACAGTTTCTCAAGAGATGACAGAAATATACTCTGCACATGTTCAGAGGTACTCTTATGACACCACATTTGGCTGAGTAGAACGCAGACAATGATAAAGAAAATACATTTCAGGGCGAAGGTCTGGTGGCCCACAATATGTGGCAGGGGGGAGGCATTCCTGGGAAAGCTGCAAAGCAGAGATCAGTCCCATTCTTCCCCATAAAGTCTGCACTCATCAATCACACCGTCCCTGTAACTGTCTCTGCAAGTGTTTTATTGGAGTAAGTAGGAGGCTGGAAGCGAGCGTTTCAGTCAAACAGATCTCTGTAAATTATTTTTTTAAAAGAAAGGTTAAAATAGGTGTTGCACAGCTAGAATAATGTTCACCTAGTCCAGTGGCTTTCAAAACATTTCTGCATTGGGATCAATCTTTTAAGAAAGTGTTACTTTCCCAGTTGCTCAAGCCTATGTGGCTATAATGGTGATTGAGCTGCCTGTTCCACCCAAGTAGCAGGTTGTTTAACCCTTGATTAAACAGAGACCAAACTATGGCAAAGCCTGAGGGGTTTCATGTGCCAAGAAGTGGCACATGACTGCCTTTTCGGCTACAAACCTAAGCTCCAGTTAGGCCAGCCTAAGCCCTGGCTAGATCCTATGCTGATCTGGAGGTGTCACAAAAGTGCTGTAAGAGAGTTGTGCACCATTCTTGGGGGAAGGTTAGGCCAGTGCACACGTTAGGCTGATGCTATGGGCAGTTTGAAATACAGAAAACCAGAAGTACAAGAAGCCTATAAGAGCTTTTTCTGCTGTTTTGTGTGCATATTGATCTGGGACAAAAAAATGGAAGAGACATTTTAAAACTCAGATATTCATCTGATGTATGTTATGCACTGCATTTGAATGACATGGGGAATTGCAAACCACAATGGAAAAAACACTGATCCAGTGACACTGTTCTCCACCGTATGTTCACAAATTTGGACATTAAACACAAGAAAATATGCAGTGGACTTTTAATGAGGACTGTGCATCCATCATAAGCTGCAAGGACAGTGTCACATTTCTGAAGGATTAGTTATTTTAAAAAGCTATAAAAACCAGCAAACTGAACTTACGTCTCATGTTTCGATTGTAGTTTTGCCAGCTGCAAATCACATTACAGGTACTGCACTTGGGTAAAACCATTGTGTCCTTGTACTGTTCATTCTCCAAGTTGTAATTCATTCTTCTCCTCCTTGTGGTTTCTCCTTTGTGGGATTGTGCAGCTTTGGAAATAGCATAAATGCATAAAATAGCAAGAGAGAATTTTTAATCTTAAATCAAATCCCAGATTTCAATTGATAAACTGTAGGAGCAAGCACAGGGTTAAATAAATATTCCAGGTTCCTGGGTGCCATCAGATCTCAGGATGCTTTAAGTGACCAGCATTTAGGATTGCTTATAGCAAGGCCATTTGCCCAGTAACTAAATGCTGGCCAGTAAAGGTTTGTGCATTCTAGAGAAAGCTATTTGGAAAAGGACCGAGTTGAACAGTCTTGTTCATTTTCTCCTCCCTTGGGAGATCCAGCATGTATAACTCACGGACAATACACTTTGCAGCTTGTATGAAGCATGCTGCAGTCATTTTTCCCCCCAAGGTTTTCTCCACCTCCTGTGAAGGTTTGAAGCGCATGTGTGTTTGATATATGTGAAAGCTGTGATTCTCAGGACTTTAGCACAAGCCTGGGAGCCACTAAAAGAAGCATTGGACAATAGATAGATTTTGGGAGGAATAATTTAGGAAAAAAGGTTGTTTCCTTTGGGCAGCATGGCTAATGGCTATGCTGTCTAACCAAATTTTAAGGCAACTGAACCCCACCCTGCCAGCAATAAGGGACAAATGAGGGTATATAATATTATTTTGTTTGTTTGGAGCATCTCATCATACCTCCTTTTTCCTTTCTGCATTCTGATTAAGTTGAGGCACATTGTGGAGGGGCATGTGTGTGTTTGTGTATGTCTATGCAGCAGAACGTTGCCCTTCTGCGGAGGAATGTTCGTACATGTGGCTGTGCTAATGGGCCTGGGGTGAGAATTAAATGGCAAATCAAAGGATGTGGGTGTCCCCTTGTGATTTGGATGCAGATTTCAATTCTGGGATCCTGAGCATGCTAGCGCACAGCTGTGGCCCACTCGGAGCTGGAGGGCTCTCTCCTACCCTCTGCCTCCCTCTCTCGCTGCTTCTTTTTCTCCCCACCCCTTTGTACATTCACTCCCTTGAAAAGGGCCCATTTGCATTTTGATACATTCCTGACCTGCCTTTCATTTCCTGGGCAGGCGGCTCTGATTAATCATGTTCACCAAGGCGCAGAGCCACGTGGCACGTCAGACCCACTTTTAGCTGGGACCCGTGATCTGGGCACAGCTTGGCAGGACTGGCAAAACGGTGCTCTTAAGAGCAACCTGAGGCTGGATTTTCTCACGAGGCTGTCAAGTCTGTGGAAATGAGCTCTGCAGTGGGCTGGTAGCACAAGCAATGTGAAGAGAATCTTCTGTCTTACCAAACAGCTTGAAATGGGGAAGCCAAATCCGGGGCCCTATAAAATAAGAGAGAATGTACACAATGTGCTGCTACACCGGGACTTGGCAGAGGAAAAATGGAAGTTTTGAACCTGGATTTTCTAGATTAAATTCCAATTCCAGAACCACTAGGGTGGGTTTGGTTAAGGATTTTGGTTGAGGACCAAGAGGTTGAAGAAAAACCAAGAAAGCACAGACTTTAAAGAAGAAAAAAGATTTTTGGCTCCTAACAGTTGCCACCATGATATACTGATTTCCATTAATAGTAAATAATCCACAAGTACAGGAATACTTGTGTGACTTGGGTTGCAATCCTGAGAGCACTTTCCTGGGAGCAATCCCATTTAACTTGGGAACTTACTTCTGGATAAACATGAATAGTATTGCACTGTCAACAAAAGGAATATCAGGTTTCAGTTCTTAGATGGTGATAGTTACGTTTTAAGCCAATATATTTCTTTGACTGAAGCAAGATACACAGTATGGGCAAAATCCAGAGTAACTACAGGGAATCCTTGCTCCAGTGTAAGAACAACTTACTCTGGATTCCAATATGAATTTCCCCTAGGTTTTCAGTAGGTGGTGCAGTAACTAAGGGTGCACATAAAGTCTCTTACGTGCTCCCGTCGTTACTCTGGATTTGGGGGTATGTCACTCTTCTCCCCCCCCCACTTTTTTCTTCATTCTTTTGCTAATTCTTGCTTGATTCTTGAAGCCTTTTGCTAATGATTTCCTTTCTACTTTTAATTTTACTGCAGTTGGATGTAAATGAGTTGGATGTATTTCTTTATTTCAAAAGAATACTTCTTAAACAAATTGATATGCAGTCTGGGATTCCCAGATTCTTTGAGAAGAGCAAATCTGAATTTCTGTGAGTATCCACTGTTGGGGACTCAGTAGCAAAGGAGGTAATTTGAAAAATAAAATGCACCAGTTTGGACGCTACTTACTCAACCTACTTACAGCATGTCAGGTTAATTTGGCAAAGCCACTCTGTTTCCACTCAATATCCAGCCTCTATCCATATGCACTCAAGAATGGGCGCAGATCTGAGCAGACCCATTGGGGCTGTCCGGTCACTACACCAGGTAAAGGAGCATAAGCTTCCTCACCCCAAGTAGACTCCATGCTGCTTCCCAACACTGCTGGATAGATACAGTGGGAGCCATTTGGTGTTACTGCAACCCCAGGAACTAAGAAGCATAGGACTGAGCACTGAGAGTAGAATCCTAACCAACTTTCCAGCAGCAAGTTTAAGGCAATGCAACTCCAAGTTCAGGAATCAAACATTGCCTTACCCTAGAGTTGCCATAATTCTCTTTCACAAAATTGGGACAGGACCCACTGTCAAGTCTGCCAGTATGTGAATGCAATCCCCCAAAACTGGGATGGTCCCAGTTTACGGAGACATATTTCGACTCTTCTTGAGGAGGCCTCTGTGACTGCTCCCCAACTGCAAGATGCAGCACATGTCCCATTTGCACAGTTCTGCCAGCATTGAAAAGTTGGTTAGGATTGCTCTCTGAAAGGCTGGATTTTAAGGATTCTAGACAGACTCCATGCACAGCAACATTACTCCAACCCACTCCTTAGCCTGTCCACACCCTGTACTGGGCTGGTTACTCTTTCTCAGTTTGCACGTAAGCAATCCTTAGTGTTTGCCAATAGCTTCCATTTAAATTTGCATTGATTTCCATGAAAAGCCAGATGCAGATTTATGCTAATCAACACTGAACATTCATGTGAAATTTGCAAATGTGGGTCCATGTAGGTTAGGTAAGGAAGGGAGTGACAGAATATGGCGGGGGTGGGGAAGGAAAGAAATGTCTTTGGCTCAGGTCCCACCAATGAATGTTGCTTATCCGTGGTGCCAGGCATGGTGCGGGACCAATTATCATTAGTGCCAACGTTATTACCATACGAATTGCACTGAGGACTTTTCTGCTTTGCTGAGGAGTTAACGCTTGTGGTTGCCACATTGTTCCCTGTGCTGCGTGCTCCAATAACCCATCTGTGCGCTTTACT
The DNA here is from genome assembly GCA_030015325.1 of Cryptoblepharus egeriae. Lineage (NCBI taxonomy): Eukaryota > Metazoa > Chordata > Lepidosauria > Squamata > Scincidae > Cryptoblepharus > Cryptoblepharus egeriae. Next base: position 58,350,071 of record JAREYC010000001.1, on the reverse strand, counting down.
GCACACTTAGCTAGAAAATTATCCAGCTGCTGCATATCCTCTCCTGACTCCCCCCCCCCCCCACTCTGAGATTGGTTGTCATCACTGTGCAGCTGGGGGAGGTGGCAACGCAGCCATTGGGAAGGCGGCAACTAAGAGCACAATCCTAACCATGTCTACTCAAAAGTAAGCCCCATTATGTTCAATGGGTCTTACTCTCAGGAAAGTGTCCTTAGGATTGCAGTCTAAGTAAACAGTTGAAAAGAAAAGCGGAGTAGCATAAAAAAACGGCCAAGCAAGAAATGGACTGATGTGTCTTGGATAATGTATTAAATTGACTGGAAATGCCCAATATGAACATCATCATCAAAGGGAAAGTGTCTGTACTTTCTTTTGTTTCAGGAAAGTATTACTTTCTCAGGAGTCCTGGTTTTCAATAGGATTATCTTTTCTTGAGAGCGTTTGCTCCAAATATACATTTTCCTGATAGGCATTTGGCATTTCCATTTAATGAAATAGGAAATTCTTCATCTGGTTCACCCAGTCCAGAGGCTTTATATTGGGAAAACCACCCAATAGAGGTTTTCCATCTGTTAGGGAAGGAGTTTCCATTCCTAAGCCTAACCAGTTGCATCTTTCCAAGGGGATTCTTCCCCAGACCCATATCTAAACCACATTTAAGCAAATCCCTTGTGGTGTAATTGCTATAAGGCATAGTTGTGCCACTTCAAGGAGAGGTACCACCATATGTGGACCCCGCATCCCAGCGCAGTCTGTGTCCATTATGTGAACCATGGTAAGCCATGTGAAAATTCCAAGGAAGAGACAGATGTTCAAGTGGGTTCTTCTATGTTCTAGATAGGAAAGCCCTACGAGGAAAGGTTGGGGGAACTTGGGATGTTCAGCCTGGAGAAGAGGAGGCTGAGAGGAGATATGATTGCCCTCTTCAGATACCTGAAGGGCTGTCATAGGGAGGAAGGGGCTCATTTGTTCATAGCTGCTTCTGAAAGCAGGACTAGAACCAATGGGTACAAACTGCAAGAAAGGAGATTCCAGTTGGATATCCGGAAAAAATTCCTGACGGTTCGGGCAGTTCGGCAGTGGAAGAGATTGCCAAGAGAGGTGGTGGACTCTCCCTCACTGGGGATCTTCAAACACCTGTCGGGGATACTCTAGGGGGATTTCCTGCTGCAGGCAGGGGGTTGGACTAAATGACCTACTAGGTCCCTTCCAACTCTATGATTTTTTTAATTTTTTTAATTTTAGGTAGATCTCTACTTCTTTTTTTCAATCCACCCTTCTCTACCAGTTTTCTTCTTGAATGGTCACTGGGTACACCTGAATCCCATGCATCTGTTTCCTCCTGTGGCTTCTCCTTTTTTCTCCCCATCTGTTCAAAAAAGTTCAGTGTGATGTCAAAGGCAAAGCGGAGTCCACAATTGTGAATAAGGAATGTCTAGGATAAACAGGTCCGAGAACCACCAGAGAGAACCACCACTGAGAGATGAAACAGCCTATGATCTGCACAGATCAGTGTTGAAGAGACAGAGGAGGACTCTGTTGGTAGCATCTAGCAAAGCCACTTGGAAGCACCAGCGCCTTGAGCATAATGGACAGAGGCAGAGTAAGACAGTTTGGCTGAAAATACATTAATCCAACTTTAGGATGGCTCAATGTTACTTAACACTGAAGATACCCATGTAGATCTTGTCTTCAGCCTGACTATTCAGGCTATTCTTTCTCTTCTCTTTTAATGTAATGGCTATCTAAGATGGGTCTTCTGTGTGGTCAGTTGACCAAGGAGGTCCAATCTTTCCCCTTTTCTACTCTTAGGGCACAATCCAGATTGGGGGCAGTGAGGAGCGCCCTAGCTGGGCTGCCCAAACTATTCTGAATCCAGAGCAGAAAGCTATGCTGCATCCAGAGAGGCAGGAAGCCTGGGCTGCCTTAGCTCTCCAGAGAATGCTAAATAGACATCAAGTGACACCTGGGGAGGGCTTGCTCCTGAGGAGACTCCCCCTCAGAACACTCTCAACAAGGAACAGGTATGGTGCCTGCGGCCCAGGGATGGGCCCAGCCAGCCCCAAGATCCGGTTCGCTGGAAGTTGGGGGTGGGGCCTGGATCAGGGGGCGGGGCCTGGGGTCAGGGGCGGGCGGAGGTGGGCCCCAACCCCACCACACTGCGCATGCGTCAGTGGAGGGTGGATTCTTGGAGTGACCTGCTGTATCCGCAGGTTAGTGGGCTGCCGAAGTTGTGCCATAACCTAAGGTTGAGAGACAGGGGTTACAGCTAGGCTGGCCAAGAACTCAGATTTTTGGTCAACACTGTCATTCTTACTCTGCCTTATCATGGACTCCTATGGGTCTACTCATTACTATACCTGCTCCTGAGGTAGTATAAGCCTGAGAAGCTAGAAGAGGGCATTTCTGCCCTGGAAACAGGCTCTGGATAGAGAGTAATTGCTCTAGCCTAGACAATGCTAAACATGCCCTCATCATGCCTCTCTTGAACTGCCAGGCTGACCCAGGCAGAGCAGTCTGTGTTGCCTTAGGCTGCCCCAAGCCTTTTCTAGAATAACTAGGGAGGCCCATTTGCAGTTGGGTCAGCCCAATGATAGATGGGGTAACCCAAGTGCACTTCTGGATTGTGCTGTCAGTATATTTTTAATGAGCCTGAAATCTACATGTTGATGTATATACTACTGTATTAACAAAGGGTTCAGTAGTAGAGCATGACGTCTTTGCCAGTGGTTGTTGCTGGTGTCTGTTATGCATCTATTTTAGACTGTGAGTTCTTTGGAGACAGAGAACCATTTATTGATTTATTTTGTAGACTTTGTAGCCTATTTATTTATTTATTTTACTTTATAGACTGCTTTGTGAACGACATTCTGTTAAGAAGCACAAATATTTGTATTATCAATAGTAATCATATAACACAAAACTTGTTTTTTCTCCCTCATACTTTTTCTGCTGAATTGAGGGCAAGAATAACTACTGCATATGGAATGCTGTACTTTGATTTTCTTATGTTTGGAGAGACAGGACTCCAAATAGACCTGAGAACCCCCTGTTTATATGCACTGAGGACAAACATTTGCAGGGCTTCTGACTGCATCCATTTAAGAGATTATGAAAACATACCTGCCCCTGTATTCCAGGCTCTGCAACATTGTCTGACCGTCACATCCTTATTTATAGGCAATTCTCGGCTGCCGTGGCAATGTCATCCCTGCACCAAGGTGAATTAATGCTGTGGAACATGGTGCATTTTATGTTCAGTTCCATCTCCAAGTTCTCTTCTCTTGGAACTTCTAAATGCGCTGATTGGATCCATGCTCTTCATAGCTCTGTGCCTGTAGGTCACTGTCTTGGCCAGGAGAATAGCTGGGGATTTTACACAGACCTCAGTTACTAATTGAAACAATGTAAGAATGTTCCTCTGGAAGCAACCCATGGCTAAGCCCACAGTTGCTTAAGTACTCCCTTTTGCAGTGTTAGACCCTGACTGCTTGCTGTCCACCTGCCCACCATTTTGTACCATTATTATCAATGCATTTCTTCCAGTGGTGGGATTCAAAGAAATTAAGAACCGGTTCTCTGCCCATCTGGCAGCCACTTTTAAATGGCTATTTTTCAACTTTATTTGTCCTATCTCTCGTTAACATCCGGTTCTATAGAGCAGGTGCGAACCTGCTGGAGCCCTCCACTGATTTCTTCCCCATTTTTCAGTGCTTCCAAAATATTAAGTTATGAATGAATTCCACTTTCTTCAGAAGAAAAGGACCACTGCTGAATCTCATCTACCAAGAGATGCCAGAGATGGAGGCATGCTTTTGCCTTGGAAACCATGGTTCCTGCTGCAGAGCCGCTGATCTGAGCAGCTATTAAATGGTATGGGAAGGGCACTTGATGAATATCCTCTTCCCCCCTGGCTCCTTTATGACAAAGTACAGGGTTCATATAGAGACTTTAATAAATAGGCCTCAGTTAAAACCAATGATCAATAACCTTTGACAAAACTTTTTAAACGCCTGTTGTATTGTACCATTTGCATGCTATCTCTACCCAACTTTTTTCCTCTTTTAATATTAAAGAATTTACTGATCTGCCCTCAGCTGGAGTCAGGTTGGTAACTACTAGCATCCTGAGCAATGATGGACAGCCCTTTTCGCTGCTCTTTCCTCCCCTTGTGAGATGCATCCCTTTCCACTTCCAGACTGTAGAAGCTTTGATTCTCCGAGAACCCGCAGCATTGACTGAGAACACACAAATGACACATGCAGCTTTTTATTCCACATTAACATAGCTCCTTAAATGTTCCAAGTGTAGTAAAAAGCACAGCTAATTTTCCCAGAGCTATTTTTTAAAGCTCCTCATTACTCTTAATTGTCCAAACTTCTTTTCTTTTCACTCTGATTAAAAGCAGATTTTTTAACAGAGCAATTCAGCACCGCCGCAATTTTAGAGTCAAATGATGCCAGCCCCCTCCTCAGTTATTAATAACCCTGGTGCCGCTTTTCCCTCAGGTGTCGCTGGTAAAAGCTCTCATGGAGTAGGAGGTGACAGCAGCTATCTATCTATCCATCCATCTATAGCAGTGCCAAAGCATTGTCAAAAAATTGGAAGGAAAAGTAGGAAAAGGACACCTTTACACAAAGGAGGACTGTTTACGGAAATTAAAGGATAAGGTGTGGCAGAGAACAAAGTGCAGGTACTGAGAGTAACAAGGCACAGCCCTTCACCACTGAGTAACCCTTCAACTAATGGGAATCAATACCCACTTGATGGATAAATGCAACAGTGGGGAGTGAACTGGATCTAAATCCTCTGGAGTAGTCAGCCACCTCTTGTCACCTCTTTTTATGCAGATGCTGACAAGATTGTCAATCACAGAGGGGCCTGTCGCCTGATGAGAGAAGTCTATAAACACACACAGCCCCTTTTCTGAGCTAGAGTTGGACACACGCACTTCCTCTCATTTAAAGCACACACTCTTTTTGAGGGTGTATGTATGCAGGATCATGATTTTACATGGCAAGATTTCTAAGAAGCAAGCCTAGACTCTTATCAATTGCAAAATGATTCAGACAAGAGTTTACTATGCACCCCTATTCCTTTTTTAGGGGACATATTGTATTTAGTGAAGTTGCAATCCTGCGCATACTTTCCTGGGAGTAAGCCCCATTGGGATTTATTTCTGAGTATACATGCATAGGATTGGCATCTGATGGGTCACTCTGAGACAGAAGAAGGTGCCTCTTGCCCTGCTCACTGGGCAAGAGGCATTCTTTCAAGTGGTTGTTCCTCTTTTATTTAGCAAGGGAAGAGTAACTGGCGCTCCTCACCATTGTTATAGTGTTATAGCCAGTGATGGGCATCAAAAAAATTAACAACCGGTTCTCTACCCATCTGGCAGACACTTTTAAATGGCTATTTTTAAACTTTATATGTCCTATCTCTTGTTAATAACCGGTTCTATAGAGTAGGTGCGAACCTGCTGGAGCCCACCACTGGTTATAGCCACTGTTATAGTGGCTTCTGCTGGTGTTTCCTGCATCTTTTTAGATTGTGAACCCTTTAGGGACAGGGAACCATTAGCCATTAATTTTTTTCATTTTCTTTGTAAACCACTTTGTGAACATTTTGGTTGAAAAGAGATAGATTAGATCAGACAGACAGACAGACAGACAGACAGATAGATAGTGTCCAATTGTGTCCAATGCAGCTTACTCCCAGGAAAGTGTACAGGACTGCAGCCTAAGAATTACAGCAAGACTTGTAACAGCTGCATAAAATCAATTTAAAAACCTACCAAAATTAACAAGGTTTTTTCTTTCCCTTCAAAAATGTATTTTAAAACAGTGAAGAGCAGAAAGCCTGATAAGCCAGGTTCAAATATCTTTTTGGCCATGAAGCATCCTAGATAAGTGGTATTCCAGCATTTCAGCCCGGGACCCCCTTTCAAATTTAAAAATCTGTCCGGGACCCATTGTTAAACTTACTGGGATGCTCCTCAATGTCTATTTGAAAGTAAGTCCCTTGTGTTTAATGAGGCTTACTCCCAGGAAAGCCCAGTGCCAGATTCCAGTATGGTGGATCCCCCCTGTCACGATTCCCCTGGCCTGAGGTCATGACCCTTAAGGGGACACTGACCCCCACTTTGAAAACCACTGTCCTAGATTACCTTTGGCCATTTCTTCACTCTCAGACTCACCTACCTTCCAGGGTTGTTGTGAGGACAGCAGGAGGGTGGGAAATAAAACTTTGAAAGCCATCTTGGCATTTGCATTGAAATGGGAAAGCAGGTGATAAATCCCTTAAATTAATTAATTTTTAATTTTAATTATTTATTAAAAATTGAATTTGAGTTAATTGAGAAAACAAGACTTCAGATGCAGATGTTAAAAACTCAGGAAAGTGCATATGGGTGTAGGCAGTCTTAATGATAAACTGGTCCCAGAACAGGCTTTGAAGCTAATTACCACCATTTTAAACTGGGCCTGGAAAAGAATTAGTAGGCATAATATTGGGACAACATAAGCTAAAATTACATAGCATCCCACAGTAGCCTGGCTGTTATATGCCTCATTCATGCATTTTGATCCGAGTTGTCCCCAATCTGGAACCTTAAAACATCCCACATTTTCAAGCACTCAGGAGCATCCAGTTAGGTACTGTTGACAATGTAGCTTGGAATTGATTCAGCTAATCTTTTTTGCCAAAGGTGAGCTACTTTTTGAACTTATCACAAGTAGAACAATAGTAACATGGCTTTGGAATAAATTTGCTCCCAGTAGGGTTTTGCCAAGGCTCAGATTGTACAGAAAGCTTTCAGCAACTTAGTCAGAAGGAACAGGCTCATTAATTAGGTAATCAGAGTTCTTTCTCTGGCCATCAAGAAACACTTATCAGGCCAGCCTTTGTAGTTCAAGGACTTGATGCTCTCATACTAGGAAATGGGCAATTTTCAGGAGACAAGCTAGGTTCAATGTGAGTCTTTGTGGGGTGGAAGGCTGGCTTTCAGATGCAGATTGCTACATGGCAGTTCTAACCATCCTCTGATTTGCTGATTTGAAACTACAGACACCTGAGTAATGAAGTAAAAAATAATACCCCTAGTGCTCTTTCTTTTTACTATCAGTGACACAGTGTCATATATAAGAACTCCATGTAAGACTCCTTTATATAGGAGGAAGAAAAATCTGTAACTGTGAACTAAGTGGAGACCCAGGCCATTTAGAATCTAAGCCCCGGTGTGAATGGGAAGTGATTTGATCAAAGCACATCATGCTTTGGAAAAAGGACTGTATGATTTATTGACTTCGTAGCCAATGTAAGCACAGCTTGGAAGGGGTACCCTTCTGAATAAACCCTGTTCAATTGATTTGCATAGCAAATAGGGACATGAAGCCTGGATGGGAAATGCAGTCTTACACAATTCCTTTGAGTCATGAACTCATGAACGTTTGTGTCTTTTGGCCCATCTTCCCAGTTTGTGTGCATCTTTGGCAAGGTGTAAGAAGGAAGCCAAACTCAATGGGAAACCTAGCGTTATGCCTCCCATCTCTTGGCAAGGTTGTTCCCATTTTTGTCGTTCCCATTTTCTACAGGCCTCTGTTGAGGCCAAAGGCATGGTGGGACTCATTCAATGGCAAGGCTTGCCGCTGTTCCCTAGCCAGCACTGACTCTTATCTTCCTGGCCCAGCTGCCAGCAACACCACAAGCTGCGCTTGTGGGGATTCACTGACGCCCTGACCTTGGGATAATCTTCAGAAGGATTAAGAGCTTAAATGTATCGGTGTAATTGGCGGTCTCTTTCCTTTTGCCTCAGCAAAGTGGCTGGCTAGCCTGCGAGAGATCCCGAGGGCAATTCTTTTCAAGCGTGCCAAGGGTGGGGGCATCTCCCAGAAATGCACCCTTCCCATGTGGCATCTTGCAGCTCCTGCTATGAATCACAATATTGGGGAGGGGGAAGGAAGAATGATTGTCAGGAGTTACCCGGTACGTATCCTAAGTTTAGAGGATTTATGGTTGCCAGGTATGAAGACAACTATAGCTCTGCCCCTTCATAAACCAAATCACTTGATGAACTTTTTTGTACTGAAAAGCAGTAAATAAAAGTGCAGTCATAACCTAGGCCAGCACAACTCTTTGGTCTTCCCGTTCCAGTGGTGATGCAGGAAGGTAAGCACATGTCTGTGCACTGGCCTAATACTCCCCCCAAGAGTGACGCAAAAGTTTTTTATGGCACTTTTGTGACACCCCCAGATCAGCATAGCACTTATGCCAGGTCGTAGACTAATCTAAATGGAGGTGAGAGTTGCACCTAAATATTCTTAATAATGTTCCTAAGGTTTCTCATTTTTGGTGGCCTTTCTTCCGATTTTTCTCACCTGAAGTGAAGCTGTGTCTACTGGGAAAAGGGTATTTTCCATCATGGCATCTTAGTTGTGAGATACTCACTTGATTCTCACTCTGATGCCTTTTTAATGCCAGATCGTCTAACACCTTTCATTCACCCAGGCTTTTTAAATGTCATCTTCCTAATTTATTCTTAATGTAGAGCTATTTTCTGTTTCAGTTCAGATGGCACTGATGTCAAATGACTTATTTTCTTATGTTTTTACTATGTTTTACTGTAAGTTGGTTTGAAAAGTAAGTTGGTTTTTGGACTAATAAAGCAGGGTGTAAGAAATAGAATCCCTTTCCTTCCCTAGGGCTATCTTACAGAACAGTGAGGTCTATGCTAGATATTAGTAGCATAGGTGAGCATATTAGTATATTAGTAGATAGGTGAGATGGAGGTGGTACTCCGTCCAAGAACAATAGTTCTCAGTTGGTGGAGGAGGATCTCCAGAGGCTGGACTTTATGATAATTCACAAAGGCTTTTAGAGATCTCTGCAAAGAGATCCCTCACAGTTTCCAGTCTTGCTTGCTTTTCAGACATGCACTCTCTTGAAGATCTCCCTGCAACTGGTCTTCCTTCCTATGACCATCTTTTTTTGACCTTCCTCAAGCCACAACTGATGTAAACCAAAGGGTGATTTCCTTTTTCTCAAGCAAGGTAATAGTAGCTGGTGCAGTGATGAGGTGCAACCTTAGACTGAGATCATGGGTTATAAGTACAACAGCCAAGGCAAACCTTTCCACCATCCCCTTCCATGTATCTAACAGTTTCAGAGAAGAAGCTACTAAGACTTTCAAGTTAAAGACAAGTGAAAAATGTTAGGCTATTGAAAAATACCAGAAAAAAGGTAAGCATTAAACCACCATGTACAGCACAGCATTAATCAACAGGATCTGTGGGCCAACAGACAATCCCAATAGTCTTCAAGCCCTTCATCAAAGACTACACCACAACAAAAGCACTTACGAACTGCCAAAGTGTCACCAAGTCCTGATTGCTCATCAGTGGAATCTATGAAAGCAGACTGATAAGCGGTTTAATCCGAACAAATTTAGGCCAGCTTCACTCGCATGGCATATCTTCCCATGGTGGTGTGGGGAGGTCGACATTTTCCTATGCACTGACCTAACCCCCTGCCCCCATAGAGTGGGGCCGAACTGCTTTATGGCACTTTTGTGACACTCTTAGGTCAGCAGAGGACTTATTCTGGAGTTTATGCCACCCAAACTGGAGATTAGGATTGCAGGCTATGTTCTTCTTCAGTTCCTTGATTTCGTGCAACTCAGGCACATTGGGCAATGAATGTTTTCCAGCACATATGCACACAGAACAAGCAGACTTTATCATCATGTGCGAGCCTTTCACAATGTTGGTTCACACAGCACCCAACCATCCTGGATCTTTCCACAGCTATGAAACCTAAACCAGGAGCACTTCATTCATCCACACCCAAAGACGCCATCTCACCTTATACTGCCATAGATAAGATCCCCCCTCCTGGAATCTCCATAAAGTCCTCTTAGCCCTCCATAACGGTCTTGCCATATCTCTAATTCAAGAGGGGTTCCTCCTTGCCATTATTTTTTTTGCTAGAAGAGTCTTTTACCCAAAGGGCCTGCCCATCAAGGATTACCTTGCACTTTTCAAAAACACTGTCATTCTTCATTCAGATTAATCTGTCACTTCAACTTCCCTTTCTATGGGTCTCAGGAAATCATATTCCCTTTCTTCTACTTCAAATCATTTTCACCCCAGAAACAAAGAGGCACAAACTTGATATGCACAGGCCACTTCACCTTACCTGCAATGATTAGGAAGTCAGACAATGTAGTGTATATGTCCCCTTCCACATTTGTACCATGGGATCCACATATGTGGATCAAGATATGCATTAAAATAGCTTAAGAAATTTTCCAGAATTGTGACACATTCCATTAGAGCCACTGTCAATGCTGCAATTTTTAATATTGATGCCTCTTGGTCTTCAGTCGCTACTATTACCAGACAATGAGTCTTGTACTGTACACTGTGAAAATTTCTTCTGCCTTAGTGGTAGCAGTGGTATCACCTAGCCAGATCTTTGGACGGCTGGTTCAAATCACAATCTGGATGTCCTCCTATTCCAACAGAGAAACAGAATCTGGTACTTACCAGGAAGGCTTGCTGGTAGAAGGGCATCCAACTCAACCTATCGGTTCAGAGATGCCACTCTACTACTCAGGTGTCTTGGCCTATTAGGACAATATTGTCACCCAGAGACTCTTTAGTTGTATTCATTCCCTAGATTTTTCATGATTTATCATACTGAAACTATTAATCTTAATGTTTCTACAGTATAATTACGTCTCAAGATACAATATGTCCAGAAAACTAGGAGGGATCTTCTTGGAAATTAAAAAAAATTCCCAATTACAGTTAATTGCCTCTGGAGGCAATTTTCACTGCCTCTGGAGTGAATGAGTCCATGAGTTCTTTGGAGTGAATGGACCATGGTACAACTATGGTCCTCTTTACTCCCCGCCACAATATTGGTATGTCAATTTGAGTGGGGTATCATGTCTTCCTCACATCCTAAACAACACTTAACCAAGAGCTCATCATAAATTGAGCAAGTTTTTGCAGTGAGAGAGACTCCTAAATCACAGGGTGACCATGTGTCATAAGGAAAAAAAGAGGACATCACCCTCCCCAAATGTAGGACAACCAAGAAAAAGGAAGAAAATGACAATATAAAAGCTAAAAACATTCTCATATATGGCTTTCATGTGGTTTAATTTAAACTTTATATTGCTTATTATTAAATTTAAAACTATTCTATATAATTTATTACATATATTGGCACAATCCTAAGAAATTTAGACCAGCTTAACTCAACCTGGCCTATCTTTCTGTGATGGTTTGGGAAGGTTGGCATATACCTGTGCATTGGCCTAATCCAGCCTCCCCCCTCCCCTGAGTAGAGCAGAAGTATCTTACGGCACTTTTGTGACACCCCCAGGTCATCACAGGACTTATGCCAGAGCTCAGGCCAGCCTAAGTGGAGCTTAGGATTGTAGCCATAATTTAAGAATGACAAGAAGGCTACATTCTGCCTGCTCACAAGGAAAGAGAGGACAATGAAGTTTTCCCAGGTCACATGGATAAAATCCAGGACATGTTCTTGAAAAAGAGGAGATCATATGGTCACACTGTACTAAGTGCACATGTGCTGATCTCATACAGTAAAGGCTTTTTTTTACTCTGAAGTGCAGAAAAGTATCTAAATCAGCACTTTTGGTTGAAATTATAAATTTAAAACTGTGTTTTAAAAAAATTAAAACTGAAAAGGGGAGGGGAAAGTGCACGGATTTTTGGAGATGCACTATCTCAAGTGGAGATCAGAGAAATTTGAAGGCCATCTCTGGGCACATACAGAACTCTGAATCAAAGCTGTGGGATCAGACAACCCAAAAATCAGCTGGAACAAATTAATAGCTTCATCCTTTTCCTATTGACTCAAAAGGAAGTCTCCATGAATTTAGTAGAACTTAACTCCCGAAGTGTACGTAGGCTTAATGTGGAAATAAACCTTAGAACTGCCATTGTTTTCCTTTTGGTGCCAGAGGTGATGTCCAAAGAGATCCTAGGAAAAGTGAAGGGAGCTGGGCAATTGTCTTTTGAGCCAAGGTTGATTTCTGCTGGGCAATTGGCTAAGGATCCCAACCCCATTCAACTTTCTAGTGCTGATACAACTGTGCCAACATCATGTGTGTGTTGTATCCTGCACTGGGAGGGAGGGAAGTCAGGGACACCTTCTTAAGGTAAGGAAATACATGTTCTTTTACCTAATGGCTACATTGCATCTGGATTGGCCTCTGGAAAGTTGGATAGGAGTGGCCCTGCTAAAAAAGGAGGCAATATTTTATATTTGGGCTTAAAGAGATTCCAAGTTAATGCTTTGGACTATATCCCAGTATAGGACACTGGAAAACTCAGGTGTTTTTTGGCCTGACCCAAAGTATTCCTCTAGTTCAGCCTCTTTCCTTTACCTAAGTATATGATAACGTGCTCTTTGCTTCCGACTTGTTCCCATCCACACCTTCTCTCTCTCTCTCTTTCTTTCATACACATACACACCTTGTCTAGCTAATGGTCCCTGACATTCCAATGAGATTTAGTGCTGAACTTGGGCACTGAATATTCATGAGGTACCGGCCCCTGACAGACAGCTTCACGCTGTGCTGCATTGGCCTGCTCCTACGATTCATAATTTGTTTTTTCCTTTAATGTAAACCTCACCTGCACTCACCACTCCAACCTCCTGGAGAGACTAATTCACAGCTACGGCCAGCTTTCCTCATTCCAGAAGTAGACATTATGGAAAGGATCCTGTAGACTGGAGCAAATTTGGACCCTTTTTGCCTGACACTGCCCCACAGGGCCTAACTTCCCTCCTAGAAGTGGGAAACAAAGAGCACAATCCTAACTGTGACTACTCAGAGTAAGCCCCATTGTGTTCAGTGGGCCTTACTTCCAGGAAAGTGTCTTTAGGATTGCAGTCAAACCCTATATTATGTCATTATAATAATAAATAAATTCTGATCTCCAATATTTCCCACCCTCAGATAAAACCCTGGGTTGCCAAGACCAATCTGCATTTCCCCTTCTTAACTGCATTTTCACCTTCTTAAATGCCACTGGGTGGGACACAAATTTTGTTTGCTTGGTTATGGAAGCTTAAGGATGAGAAGATCATTGGAAAGAAGCCCTGATACGTTCTTAGAAGAGCATGTGACCGGCTGGCCAAAGACCTCCTGACATCTGAGTCAGAATGCCAAATGTTTCCCTCCTCTTTCAGGGTACCCATATGTCCCCCTTTCCAGGACATGTCCCGAATTTTAGCCTTCTATCCAGGAAAAACCTTTAATGTCCATTTAAGTAGGCAGCATGCAGCCTTCTTGTAATTAATAAGTTGCACATAATAAATTTTATGGAAAAGTTTTAAACTTAATAATAAGCATATAATGTTTAAATTAAGCCCATTAGTATTTTTAGCTTTTATTTTGTCATGTCCTACATTTTCCTTTGTGTCCTACATTTTGGGGAGCTTGTGTGCTCTGTTTTGGGTTATGGCATATGGTGTGCCAATCTTTGATTCTTTCACACTGAGTCTAGACTCTAGCCCATCACTTTGCTCTCCTATACACTTCCTCATCTGCTCATTGCCCTTTTTCTTTTCCATTCCAGATAGCAGTAGGAGAAGGATCAGTGGTGGAATACATGGGCGAACCCTGTCGATCTGCTACCTAAGGCAACCATCGCTTCAATTGGCTTCATGTTTGGGCCAGTCCTGAGCATGTGGGGACCTGCCTCCTCCCAGAGATGCTTGCTTTTGCAGTGCCAATGTTTCTGCTAAAGCAAGGCATATGTGTGCTTTTCAGAAAAGTCAGCACTTGGGCAAAAGACAGGAATTGCTTTTGAGGTCGGAAGCATTTGGCTTCTGATCCTGAGGATTTCAGCCATTGTTTTTCCAGTCTTGATAGCATGGTTAGTTTCTAGAGGAGATTCTAGTAGTCCTTGAAGGAACCTAATCCATTTCAGAACATAGCTTTCAAAACTAACCCATTCTTACCACCCATGTGAGAAATTGAACAGTTCTTAGTCAAAGATACAGTACTAAAGACTGTAAGTAGAACCACCAGTAGAACCTAGTAGAGATCTACTAGAACCTCTCTCTAACCCTATAACCAGATATCATTTAAGGATGATGGAGTCTGAAAGCAATGATAGAATTTGGAAATCCCTCTGGAATATGATTCCCTCTATGTTTCCTATTTGCATCACACATTTCAACTAAATTTCCTTAAACACAGCTCACAACTTAAGCACCGACAATGTTCTGGAAGCAGCTTGTGAAGGCTGGAGGACAATCATGAATTGTTCTATGCCTGAGAACAACGTTGGATGACCTACAGTCTCCAAGGAGAGTTGGGCATCAGGGACAATAAATTATTGCTCTTCTTAAGCTATGTTTTACTTGGGAGCAATTCCTGAGTACAAATTAAATGCACATTTTGTATGTGAAGGACATGACTGTGTCGAAATAGCCCTATTCATTTTTGAAATACTGTACTTGCCAGTTTGCTATTCAGGTGTATGAGGTCTACATATTTTAAAGGGAAATACGGTGATTTCTTCAGAAACATGCCCTTCATATCAGGTGCGGCTGCATAATGTGGAATGGGCATGAGTGCTAGTGCCCAAGTACAGAAAGGTTGATAAGAAAAGCTCTAAATCACAATTTCTAAGCCTTGGTACCTTTCTCCAACTTCCAAAGTCCCTTCTTTCTATGATGGCTTGAAATTTGCTATGTTCAGCTGTAAAAGCTATGATGGTGGTCCTGCTTAGCTCCCTCATTATGGTCCATTGTTAATCAGACTTTACTTATTCTGTTTCGTTGAGTATTTGGTCTTTAAAACTCTTTAGTTAATACTTGACAAAGCTCTTTCCAGAGAGTGCTCAGCCATGATTCAAAGGTGCTGAATGATATGAAATCCAGCACTTCCCTAGAAAGATTGTCCAGATGATGAAATTGCACCACTTCTCCGTTTACACCAGTTGTACATTGAGTATGGTCTCTCCATGGGATTTGTACAGTCCAGAGATCATTGTATTGATTTTTTTTAGGTCAGGTAAGATGGCACATGAAGGGTGGACATACAAGGTTTTTCTGGACTGGACTGTATAGCTTTTCTCAAAACATCTCTGGCAGGATTGGTCATAAGCTAATCACGGGCCACAGACCTGGCATGGACTGATTTTTTTTATTCTTGTGGTCTTGATTTGTTTGATTTCTATTTTGTGGCCATGCATTTTTCCAGATTCCTGCAGACTTGAGACACATGTATTTTGAAACCAGTAGTGACTCAGGAATTGGGAGTTTTTCTCAGGAACATGTGCTGGTGTTTGTATGGAACCTATCAGCTGTACTCACTCAATACAACAAGACTTTTGTATACAGATGGGATGGGGATATCAGGGGTGTGTTAATGAGAACTCTCTCTCTCTCTCTCTCTCTCTCTCACACACACACACACACACACACACACACATACATACACACAAACACACACACCCCATAGAGCCAACAGCTCTGTTTTTTTTCTACAGATTCACACTTGACTCATTTATTTAAAAAACTCCAACTCAAGTCATAAAGAGTCCCAAAAGGCTCTGGCTGAATTAAGACTCATGGACAGGTCAAGTCAAAGGGATGGGACTCAGATCTCTACTTGAGATTCACTGTGGTGGTTTGGCACATCCCTGGCCTTTACACAGATTGTGTTCCTGTAAGGAGGCTTTGAACAGTGAGAAGTGTGTATTGTTTCTATAATGGTCAGGGCATCCCTGGTTTACTTGGCCAGTTGCCGGGGGGGGGGGGGAGAAGGATGGGACTTACTTCCGAGTAGACATGGCGGAACTGTGGCAACACAGTGATGTCTCTTCCTGTTACGACACTTCTTGCCATGACATTATATTGGGGGGGGGGGGGGTGGCAGACTGCCATTCCCAGAAGGGGGTTGTGGGTTGAAATGCTCAATAACCACCACATTAGTTACCACTTCTTTTTCTTTTTTGAAAAGGAATTTGTTTATTTTGGAGAAGCATGCCAGGCAGAAAAAAATAAAGATAATATCTCCCTGTCATTGCCCTTAATGGGAAGAGCAACACCTGGGGAATTTCTGCTAAAACTTAAAAGAGCCTTTTCCGTAAAAAAAAATGCAGAACTGTACTTAACAAACACAGAAGAAAACCTGTTTTTTCATAGCTTGAGAGATCTCTAGGACTACTCTGCTCAGATTTACTGTGAAGCAGATGCATCCTTCCATGTGTGTCTTTGAAAGTGCAATGCAACCAGTGGTGGTAGTGGCAGTGTGTCCGTGCGTGTGTGTGTGAGAGAGGGGGGGGGGGACTGGAATCCAGCTCCAGGTTTTGTGTCTTAGTGATGCTTAGAATATGCACAAATATGTATGTCTGCCCATGTATATAAGATAAAATGCAGTTTGTGTTCATGTGCACACGCCATGGGGAGCCTTGGGTGAGGGTGGGGCTGCACTGACATTTCCCATTGCGCTCGCAGTGGTGTTGCTGCTCTGGTGGTTCTGCACAAATTGCATAAATATTCATCGGAAAATGTAAAGATATTTGACTGTCCCAAATGATTACACGCGCCTGCCCTGAAGGGCACGATTACTCCCTGCCTCGTGACTTGGTAGGGCTGGAGCCCACTGCTGAGAGAGCTAGTGCTATATGGGTTAAATTAAAAGGAAGTGAGCCAGGTATTGGGAACTAGTGGCTGTCCCAGCAGGAGTTCAGCCCAGACTGGAGTATCCTGATGAGGCTTGCTTTGTTTTGTCTATGTTGAGGTTGTCGCTGTTCAGGGAAGTGTGGTTGGAGCATGGACAGAAAACAGTTGCATAACACACACATGCATACCAACCACGCACTGATTCAAGAATTTTGGCACATCTGGTAGAATAAGATTTACCTCCTAACTTTGCAAGCCAGGACTCCTTCTTACCATGCCTTTTGTACCCTAAGCGGGAATAATTGCACAGTATACTCATATATACATATATCTATAACTAAGCCCTGGAACCATTTTATGAATAAATATTTTAAAAGCATACTTTTAGAGGAGGAAAACTTTTTTTTAAAAAAGGAGAAATGCTGTGTAGAAGTGGGTGCTAACTGCTTCTCGCTTTTGTGCTCCAAAACGCCCCCACAGATTCCAAATATGCTTGCAGCCTGTCCAGAGTAGCAGGGAGGATGACGTCTGGAGCAGAGAAGCAGCGGGTGGGGAAACGGTTAAGCAAACCTGCTGTCCCCTTCTCTGCTCCCCCCACCTTTTAACCTGCTTTTCTTAATGGCATTGGGGCATTGATATACACATTGGAATGGAATGTGCAATTAGTTTGTGCCCTGAGTTTGTACATATACATGCTTTGATTGGCTTGCACACACCATTTATGAATTTCATAAAACAGCAGTTGAAAAAGGTTCAAAAAATATACGTCGCTACAAATACACTTGTTGCACCTGTATGATGTCCATTCATGGGTACATCTGTGTTTTCCTTTAGGGCACAAATGAGAGGTGAGCAGGAAAAGATCAATCACCTCACAATTTTCAGAGGATCATGGTGATTTTTACAAGCACCAACCCTTTTATCTCTACCTAGTGAAATTTACCCTCTATTGTGGGAATAAAATTTCAAGAATATTTGTGGTCCTGAGGATGTTTGGGCACCACTAGGTACCAGGGCACTGGGCACTGGTGAGGGTGTGGGCAGTGGCAGGCATCCCCCTGCACACCACACACACACCTGCACATCACACCACACAACTCCCCCATGCACCACACCATATACATACATACACACCCCATGCCATGCCCCCCCACTGTGCACCATTCCCCTTGTGATGGTCAGTCATCAGTCAGGCCCACGTCAGTAAATGACCTTTCAATTACCATATATATATATATATATGCTATGTGCGTATTTTATACATAGCATATATATGCTATGTGCATATTTTATAGTCTCACACATGATACTCACACCCTTGAGTCCTTATCGCACCACTGTGTAAATGTGGCAGCAGTATGATGGACTGTTGAAGAAGGGTAGGATAAAAGGTAAGTAAGAGATTCCACAATAGCTAGGTTTTTGAGAATGGCATTTTCTTTGTACAGGGAACTAACATAGGAATACTTCATATATACCGGTATTTTCCTATATATGGGCCCAACTTGAGTAGCCAAGTGCATGTGGGTAATGATGCCCTTGTATTGTTAGGGGCCGAAGTGGTGCTCCGTTGAGTTTCTTGGTTCTATCACTGCACTGATGAAAGGAAAAATTCCAATTTTTAGAAAGGTGGGATAATAAATAAGTATTTTTTAAAAATAAAATTTGCCTCTCACCTGCATAACAATCCCAGCCATTCCTCTCCACTTTCCTGGATAGGATCAATCACACCTGAACAGTCAGCTGGGTCTTGTGATGGGCCTGAGCTTCTGCTTTAAATCATTTAGTGTTTCCTTTGGACAATAATGAGCTCTGCTCAGGCACTAAGATGAGAGAAGGGAGGAGAAGGGTTGGACTTGCATGGATTAATCCCAGCAAAGTTGATCAAGCTGCTGGGGGAGGAAGGGGGGAAGCAAGCAGTTTCATTTATTCTTTTCGTTCTGTCTGTCTTTGGCACAGGAGGTTCCCCACTGTGTCCTCAACGACCTCATGCATAATAGCAAGCCCAATCTTATTAACGCCGCCCCACCATGCGCTCCCTGCTTACCGCCGCTGCTCGCCAATGCAATTTCCCCATGATATATGGGGGAAATAATTGAAGTATATTTGAAAATGTATTGAGAATTACCACATGCACAAGCCAGGATTTATTGGGAATATATATTTTGCAAATAGGCAGTACCGAGTGCCTCTGGGGATGCCAACAAGGGGAGATGAACTACCAGCTGGGTGTTCCAAGGGCTCCACACTGTCAATGTGTGTACATTTTTTTATGGGTGGAAGGGATCCCCCTTACAAAGAAGCTCAGTTGCCTTCTAGGGTCAGGCAAACATACAATCACATAAGTTACACTGAGATAAGTGTTGATAGTGTATAGGGAGGAGGGGTTTCCATTTGGATTCTACTTCCTTCCCATGATGCTGGGTGCTGCGTTTCAATCTGTGACTCGTATTTTTAGAAGCATTTGCTGGCAAGTGGTGCAAAGAAAACAAGTTTGATCTGAGTTATCAAGTGGCTTGGGGCTCAAAGAGAGTTTTAAAGCAAAAATTTTCTTTTTCAGCACAAGACACACTAACAAGGTGCTAAGTCATCAATGCAAATATCAGTCTTTGGACAATTGACAAGGCGTACCATGTGGCTAATGGGGGGTTCACATCCCAAAATGAACATGCCTTCCCCCAATTTCCAGAGCTCACTTGTGGACCATACATGACACATCAATACACCTTGGCACACTGGTTGAATTTCCTGGTTTGTGAACCTGCTTGACAGTGCTGAATATGAACATATTATTTCAACCACATTTGTTTCATTACAAATGAATTACAAATTACAGGTGATCTTCTACATGGTTAGGAAGATCTCAAAAGGCTGCCCATTTTTGTTTCTGATCAAGCCTGTTTTTCCGACCAAATACCTTGGACACTTTTAAGAAGTTATCATTCTGAGCTGACACAACCATTTGGCTAATTCCTACATATATTTCCATGGGATTCAGAAAAATCAGCCAGTGTGAATGGAGTAAGTGTTGGAGAATTGCCACAACTTTGGCCTCTCTATGGTTTTAACAAAATGCTGATGGGACCTCTATCCATTAGCGCCACGCATTTTTCTCCCCATATTTTTGAGATCTGTCTTGTTGGAGAACAGCGTAAAAGAAACAAGTCTGAATGAACATGAGTGATCCTTTTCTGTAAACTTTTTTTTTTGCTCCATCTTGTGTTGATGTAAGATTGATCAAACAAGCTGTCATATTGTACAAAGGTCCTCATCTGATGGGATTTAAAAGGTAGCAAATTCTCAGCTATACAAGTAAAGCCAAGTCACAGTAGAACAGTAAGCATTCTCCCAGATTTCCCCCCTGGATTTGCTGTTCCAATTTATCTTGCCCTGGTTGTAGAGCTGAACCAATCTATGTGCTTTATGTCATTTATACAACATGGATTTTGGAAATTTGTTAAGATTGAAGACCATGTACAGCTTTCCAATTCTTTCCTATTCCCTCCTTCAGCTGCTCATTTATATCAAGCCATTGCATTTGTGCGCTTGTGTGTTTGACCATGCAGTCATGCACATGACTGCATCAACATAGCATTCCAGCATTTCATTTTATTCAGTGTTTCATTTGACACGCTTGCTATACTGCTCATCTGATTCCCTATTGTAGGTCCTTTCTGGATTATCAACTTTCATCATTGGGCTCCATCTTCATACCATTCTATACATTTCTAGTAACAGCCCGCATCGGTTGGAGTTAACAATATAACAACAATTTGCAGAGGTACAACCAGGCTGCCCGCCACCAGCCCCAGGCAGCCAAGTGGTGAGTGGAGGTCCTCCTCCTTGCCACCCATCCATTGCCAACAGCCTCTACTTCTCCTCCATTGAGGAGGAGAAGTTTAAAGGAACCTCTGCAGGGAGGGGGATTGGAGAGATTTTTCTGGGGGGAGGGGAAAATCTCCCCCTCCCCCCAGCCACCCCCATCGCCAGTCCCTACTGCTCCTGTGCCTAGCTATGCCACCACCTCCCCTTTCCAAGCCCAATCGCCCCCCCCCCTTGCCAGTCCCTGATGCTCCTGTGTCCCCTCTAGCTATGTCACCACCTCCTCCTTTCCAAGCCTAATCACCCCACTAGCAAAGAAAATACCGTAATTTTATGGTTGGGGCAGGGTCACCACAACATGAAGAACTGTATTAAATGGTCGAGGCATTAGGAAGGTTGAGAACCACTGCTCTAATAGGAGTAGAACCCTCAGCCTTTTCTGGCCTAGAGTCAGATGGGAACAGAATCCTCAGCCTTCCCTGTCCCAGAGACACATGGAAATAGAAACCCTCAGCCTGCTTGATTGACAGGAAACATGAAGAAAAACTAACACAATGGTCAAGCTTCTTCTACAGATAGATATGAGAGTTACCATATGACTGGATTTTTCTGGATTTGTCCTCTTTTTTAGCCTTCTGTCCAGATGTCCTCCAAAAGGGCTTCATTGAGCTCCATTTTGGCTTCATTTTGGAACTTTGCAGTGGTGTGCAGAACCCCATCGTGACATATGTTGCTGGATTTGTATTGAAGAGCAGAATCCAATGCAAAAATCAGCTTTAAAATATCTCCTTCCTATCAAGTGTTATGGACAAAAAACTAAAAATAAAAAATATGCATTGAGCTCTATGGGAAAGTGAAAGTGCCCAATATTGCAGCTTTACTCATGAGTGGGCAAACGTGCCATTGTCTGCTGGAAAGGCCAGGCTGAGAGGAATCCAAGACCTTGTGCTCCTTTTGAGGTGTGGGCATTGGTCACCCTGCAGATATGGAGTCACTAGGATATACCAAACCTCTACTGCCATGATGTAGCTAAGGCATCTGGCACCCAGGGGTACACAAATTTTCAATGTTCCCCATTTTATCACCCCTCATGTGCCAGATGCCTTTTAGAAACTGCCTTTCTGAGGCCTCCAGGAGATTTTCTGAGTCACAGGGAGGCTGTGGTTGGTGTCCCTGCAATTCATGAGGTCTCAGAGAAGCTCCTGGGGGGCCACAGAAAGGCACTTCTGGTTTTTGCAAAAACCAGAATTGCCTTTCTGAGACCTGAAGGCCTTAGACTGCTTTTTTCACCTTGGGTCCACTATTGGGGGTGCAGGTTGGCATCCCTCAAGACATGGTACCTATGGCAATGTACACCCTGTCCCCCATAGCTTGACCACTACCCCACTAAATATTCTTGATATTACTGCAAAAAAAATCAGCCAATATAAATGGAGTATGAATGAGTCCTTCTTTTTATTATGTGTTCACATATAGCTTTCCCTCTGTAAAAATAAATTTTAAATACTGTTCTGAATGAGGGAGAGTTTGCCTAATTGTGCATAGTGCCCCATTTAAAGACTGAGCAGCTTGCAAGTACGTGATAATGATGATGGGAACCTATCACTTGCAAGCCCATGAGGGCTTCGAATGGGGGACTAGAGGCGTATTGGCAAGTTGGTCAGTTGAAAGACTGGATAATATAGAAGCTTTCAAGGAATTATCATGCATATGGTTGCATTCTCAAAAGCAAACAAAATGGTGCAATGCTTTATTTTTCATGACTGTTTTTGTGTAGGATATAACTGGTGTTCTTATGTTTCTTGCTGGCTTGAAGGTATGCATGACTGCAGTCATCCACCCTTGCATGCTCTCTTGTTGCATCATTTTTAGGTTGACTTGTCATTTGAAAACTCAAGCCATACATTCTCAATGGCCCATCTTCAGGATGCGTTGCATATGCTTCTGCTTTGCCTCCAATCCTTGCAGTTGGCACAAGCCAAGGTTTTAGCCAAGCTTTTAGCAGTTGGCACAAGCTTTGTGTTCTCCACAGCTGGTGGGGATGATTGGTTGGTTCGTGTGGGTGGTACAGTATGTAGAGCCAGCTTCCTGCTATTGTGCGTGCACATGTGGAGTGCGCGGACATGTGGTGGGGAAATGGTACCTATCTTTTTTTGGGATGCTTCCTTCTTTATGAATTTAAAAAGCACTGTTTATAGTGAATGCTGTGGTTTATGTGAGCCTGCAGCTGACACCTACTTTGACAGATATTCTCATGAGGCAGTCCTTGGTTCTCTCATGAAGATGTGCATGGTCCAGCCATTTTGATGGAGCCCAGTGGTGTCTAGTATAGTGGCAGGCCCTGGAAGTTTCAAAGCTAGCAGTTTTGTTACCAGTAGAAAGTTGAGGGCCTACATAAGAAGAAGCAGACATGGGAAAAGGCTGTATAACCTAATTATAGTTGCTGGCTTGTGATTATAAATTGTGATTAGTGGGCAGCTCCAGCTGTGGGTTTGGATTAGTTAGGTGGGAATCTAATGAGATTTTGGCAAGTTGAGGCAGAGTATGGTGGTGTGGTAGAGTATCAAGTGGGGAGGGTAGCATCACCCTCTAGCTCAAACTCTCTAATTTATTCAACAAAATGTCCAGTACAGATCCTGATGTAAAAATACCAGATGGGCAACTGAACCCAAAATGGTGTGTGTTGTGTCTTATCTGGGGCCAAACCAGATGTGACACAGCTGTCATTCAGCTCACCCATTCACTTGCAAAGCAAGGAAGGGGTGGAAGGTGCACATATCCATGTCTTGCTTCTACTTCCATTGGGAAAGAGGGCACTCAAACTGCAGCTCCCTTTGGAGTGAACTTCCAGCTCACCTTTTCCCTTCTGTCCAGCTCACACAGTGGAACGGAGCCCCCCACCCCCCCCCAAAAAAAGCAGGCCTCCGTCAGTCTTGAAAGACTACGGTATCGTGCTCGGCGCTGCATACGCTGCATGCGAAGTACGAAAGCCTGGGTTAGATTGTTATGGAGGATAGGCTGTTACTCAAGCAGCAAATCCCCCCTCTCCACGCCACTGAATTAGTCCAATGGAAAGGCAGAGCCAATACAATTGGTTCCAGCTGCATCGCAGAGCTGGGCTAAGGACAGGAGCTCACCCTGTCTTGTGGAGCAGACCCGGGTCTCGAACCCTGGCCTGCTGGTTAACAGGCACAGTGTCTTAGCCACTTGCGCCACCCACAGCCTGGAATGGAGCCAAGACTGCTAAAAATTGCCTGGGGAAGTGATCTGGAACCCCTTGGCTGCATGCTCTGTTGGTAAATGCAGTCCCCACTCTCTCATTCCACTTTATGGATGAATGGACAGCCTCATACAAAGAAACATGTCCCTGCTTCAGTCCCTTCCAGTTTGGTTCCCAGTTCTTCCACCCCATATGTCTGTCCAAGGAACAAGTTGGACAGGTGTTATAGGAACATCTGAGGGCCACTGAGACCAAGACTCAGTGTTGAGGTAGCTTGTGGGCAGAGAATCTGCTCAGGGAAAGATTCTGGAAGTCCCTGCCTATGTATGCACTCGTAGCAAAGCATATATCCTGATGTTACATTTCAGTCCTCACAGCAGAGGTGATTTTGGTAGTAAACAGCCTCCACAGGGGTGGTTGGTACAAAGGTCCCATGGAACAAATATTATATTTAGGATTTCTATAATAATTTTTTCCCTCCAAAGTGTGTTACATACTTTATCACAATCATTTGTAGATTACCCCTCTAAGCAGTTCAGTGCTGATATCCTTATATCACAGTTGCAGAAATTCATGGTCCATAACCTGCACCTTACACCAACTTGCAGGTGCAGAGATACTTTTTCAGCAATGAGTAGAAAGCAGAGTATTTCAGCCCAACTTCAGCAATGTGTTGCTCATCCTAAGTCCTTCTGTTATTTCTTGGGACTCCTCTATTGGGCAAGTTACACCCATAGGTTTGGCTCACAGCTATTCCTTGCACTACAGATGAATAGTCAAGGATCTCAGTTGTTGTCCCCATTTTCATGGCTTCTTTAACGGCTGCAAAAAACTGTTGTAATCTTTTTATCAGTATTGAAATCTTGGAGAACTGGAACTTCCCAGGGGTTTGTAAATATCACAAAGAAATATAGGGTCTTTTGAGATGTGCCATACTTAATTTAAGTTGTCTCTGGAGAATTGTCGGTTGTCCTGAGGGGCATCAGCTGAAGGGGATGTCAGTTGTAGCATTATATATACAGGAATATCGCAAGTGGCATATTGGAGATGGATGTAGATTGAGTGGTGTGTGTGTAACAGGCCTCTCTGTAGCAGACGCAGCTTCATTTTCCTGTGTTTTGCTTTTGATCTCCCCACCACCATCCCCAACCAGACTCACTTAACACTTCCGTGTGTCAAGGACTGGGACCCCCAGGCTTCATTTCTCTGGTTACTACGCTGAGCACGTACTCCTGTGAAGAAGGAAGGAGACAGCAGGTAAGGCAGCTGCTGTAGGTGCTGTTGGGAGCACAGATCTTTCATTTCCTGTCAATATCTCTGGCCAATATTGGATGGAGAGCAGTGCCAATGGCACTTAGCACAGCTGATGTTAGCTGTGATTACTGGAGAGTGGGGGACTGAATCAATGGCTCCTGCTAGGATACTTTTGGCTGCCCCAAGTTCTATATTGTTGGGACCATATGTGGGCCTAGATCAGTGATTTTCAATCTTTTTCATCTCATGGCAGACCATCAGTTGTTTTTTCCATTGACAAAGCACACATTACTGCTCAAATCCCCAAATTTTCCTATTAATAAATGTCCCTCCCCAAATTCCCAGAGCACACCTGAGGACCATCCGCGGCACACCAGTGTGCCATGGCATGCTGGTTGAATATCACTGGCTTAGATAGTCAGGACTGCCGTAGAATATTTCTTTGAGGCGAGGGGAACAGACTCCCACTGACAGAAGAGCATACTGAAATGAATACAATTTTTGCACTCTCAACTAAGCATTTTTACTAGAATAGTATTGCATTCCTGCACTTTTCAGCTGATATCCAAACCTGCACTTTTCAGCTGGTGTACTGGTATACGCTGTGTACCTTCACTTTTTCAGCTGGTACACAAGCTCACACTGCCTCTGCACACCAGCTGCTGGAGATATAGGGATAAAGAAAAGAGATGGTCCCCCCCACCAAACTGGAATAAGGTGCCCACCTCAACTCATATGAATGGGCTTGTAGGATTTGGCAAAACATCATGAGAATCCTGTTACTCAGATAACTCAAAATCTTCTCTACTGGGAGTGATTGCTAAGCATGCATTTATCCTAACATGACTTACTTTGCTCTGTAGCTTCCAGTTTACTCCAGATCAGATGCCAGATATGCTTGGATGCCATTGCTCCAGCTGTTGTTGACCATAGATAGCTGATGATACATTGCAAAAGACCGAAGAGACTCTTTTCCCTCAGG
Source organism: Cryptoblepharus egeriae (assembly GCA_030015325.1). NCBI lineage: Eukaryota > Metazoa > Chordata > Lepidosauria > Squamata > Scincidae > Cryptoblepharus > Cryptoblepharus egeriae. The sequence goes on along the minus strand of JAREYC010000001.1, from coordinate 58,324,116 downwards.
GTGATAGCAGGAGGTAATTATGGAGCAGAGAAACATATTCTGGAACCCTAGATCTACGACAGGTCCACATGTTAGGGGGAAAGTCCCTTCATAACTATCTATTGACCTGTGCAAGGGGTGTCTACGTATTCCATGTCAGTCAAGCAGGCTGAGGGTTCTATTCCCATGTATCTCTGGGGCAGAGAAGACTGAGGAGAAGAACAGTTCACCTTCCATTTGCATTGCAACTCTCATTTCTAACTGTCTCTAGGACAGATAACAGGCCAGGCTGAGAACAGGCTAGGAAGGCAATTGAGAGCAGTGTGACCAGATGCCCACACCTCAAAAGGAGCACAAGGTCTTGGATTCCTCTCAGCCTGGCCTTTCCAGCAGACAATGGCACGTTTGCCTACTCATGAGTAAAGCCGCAATATTGGGCGCTTTCACTTTCCCATAGAGCTCAATGCATATTTTTTATTTTTGGTTTTTTTGGCCATAACATTTGATAGGAAGGAGATATTTCAGAACTGTTTTTTGCATTGGATTCTGCTCTTCAATACAAATCCAGCGACATATAACATGATGGGGTTCTGCACATCATTGCAAAGTTCCAAAATGAAGCCAAAATGGAGGACAATGAAGCCCTTTTAGAGAACACCCTGACAGGAGGCTAAAAAAGAGGGCAAATCCGGAAATTTCCAGTCATATGATCACCCTATTTGAGAGCCACTGAGGAGAGAAGTGTCAAAAGGGCAGCTGAGATTCTGAAAGAGGTGATTTTTTTTTTACTAATGAATGTTATTATATTGTACCTCTATACTGTGGACTGTTACTACTTATTTATATAAAGCCATAAGTGTGCATAGTACTTTTCTTTCTCTAACCATTCACCCATTTGTCAAATTCTCTTTCTCTCTCCTCAGCGATGCTATTTCCACACTTTGTTTTTCTGCACATTGATTTTTAAAATATATACAAAACTCCAGTTCAGACAAATTATCTTTAGCCCATAAACATGCCTTCCCTGCTCATATGCTAAAGAGTTTGGTATAAATAGTAGTTATGGTGTTGGTTTCAGAGAACAAAATCTAAAAAACAAACAGATTAGGTGACTAATGATGTAAAGATCGAAAACAAAGATATCATCTTTGATTGGACAAAATTTTGTGAGCCCAAGTTTGCAGACATTTTAATTCCCTTCCAAAGACATGTTATCTGTTGCTCACATCTCTGCACGTTGTTCCATCATTAAATGGTCATTTAGCAAAGGAAAGACAGTTGCTCACCAAATCTACTAAAACAACACAAGAAGCCATGGATTTAGAATTAAAGGAAGACAGATTTACAGTCAGCATTAGGGAAAAGTTGCTAACGTTTTAAGAGCAGTTCAGTGTTAAAAGCAGTGCTTTCAGAGAGTAGGAGTTTTTTCTAGGGAATAGGGTGGAATCTTCCTTCTTAGAGGTCGTAAAACAGGGGTGCCCAAATCCCGTCCTTGGAGCAAGCTACGGCCCATAGCAAGCATCCATGCAACCCACAGCAAGCCCCCCATGTGGCCTGTAAAATTACCCTTGTAATTCTCTGCATGCAAGGCGAGCTCTTCTCCCCTTGCCTTAATAAAATCTAAGCTATATATTTTATAAAATATGAAATAATATAAAATATAAAATAATAAAATAAAAGTTCCAAGGAAGCTGTGTGTACCTCCTTTCTCTGAGTGTGCAAGTGTTTATAAACTGATTAACCATTCACTTATATAATATGTCATATTTATGACATATATTATGACATATACTGTACCTGTCATTTTATATGTGGAATGTATTAATTTATGTGAATTTATTCAAATTTGAACTGTCAATTAATTCTTTTTTTCCGACTCCCAACACAGAGAGAGGATGAGGCCCTTCTGCCCAAAAGTTTGTACAACCCCGGTCCTTTTTAAAAAAAATTATTTTTTAAAAGGCAGCTGGGAAAAAAGAATGATTCACGGATGTCCTATCTTCAAGCAGGGGGTCTGTTGCCATAACACTGATGTTCGTAACAGACTGTAAAGACCACATAGCTGGAAACAGATTGTGCTGTTTTCGGCATAGCACAGTCATATAATGGAGCTGTTGTTGCTCTGGCGTGTGTACTCACTGCACTTCGGCATCTTGTGAACAGTTTTGTTGATTTTTGTAGCATTTCAGGAACTTGTTTGGCTGTGGAGAACAGCAGGACAAAAGAAATGAGAGCGTACAAAAGGGTTTGTCACTATTGTGTCGGCTTCAATGCTTTCAAACTCCTGTTAGTTTCCTGCCTCTGTTCTGGCTCAAATAGCTGTACTCTTGACTAAAGACAATGCGCTACATAAGGTGATTTAAGATTGCTCTGATTCAGTGGCATAGCTGGGAAGGTTGAGAACTTAGCCTTTGAAGGAGATACGTAAACGGCTTCTTCCTTTTGGAGCCAATCCAGTCAGGGGGAGCCAGACGGAGACATTTGGCTCCCCCCACTTGGAACGGCTTGAAAGGGAAGAGCCGTCTTGCACATATACCTTCAAAGCTAAGTGATCTACCCCCTCTAGCTACACCACCACTCTGACTCTCATCTTACCACAAAGACCTGTTGTTAGGGTTGCCATAATTCTCTTCCCAAAACTGGGACAGGACATCCTGTCAAATTTGCCAGTATGTGAATGCAATCCCCCGCAAACCAGGACAGTTTCAGTTTTCTGGGACACATCATGTCAACCCTACCCCTTGTCCATTCATAAGTGGCCCAACCTTCCAACTAGTGCTGCCAACTAATTCTCCCCCCTAATTTCTGCCATATTTTTTCAACTCTCTTCTCCCCCCCCCCCTTTCCTCTTATGCACACCCTAGTGCTTTACCATTCATGGCACGTCCCAGTTCCCCCTTTAATTGTCTCCACACAGCTGTTATCTTTAGTGGCACGAATCGGATCGGAAATCAGGCTGTGTCTGAGCTTCCCTCCCTCCACCCTCAGTTCTTTTAGCAGTTTGAAAGCAGCTATAAATACCGATTCTCACCTCTGGTAGTGGGAGCTGGGCAGGAGCACTGAGGGCCTGGCATTGATCTCAATGCTGGGCATCCATGCTTACAGTCTTTTGTGTTGGTGACAAAACGATGATCACAGAGCCTAAGCTTAAAGGGGCCAAGAGGGAAGAATTATTCCAAGTTCTTTGAAGGTATCAGAGATGTTTCTGGGCCTTGTGAAATGGAAGGAGTTCCCAGCACCTGGTTTGGCTTGGCAGGCGCTCTCCCATTCTCGCACCATATACTGCCTCCCACTAGTTGTCTCCAGTGGAGCGTTCCAAATATTTGGGGTGTCCAGAAATGTGGGAGACAAACTGGGAAGGACATAAAATGAGACTCAGTAGTGCACCCAAAAAGTGGTGAGATTCTACCCAGGGTCTCCTGGTTTTCTACCCAAGTGGTCTAAGCATATCATTTGGGTGAAGGGAAAGCATAAGTCAGACATATGTGACAAATTTTGCCATATGTTTCGCTCATGCAAAACCTCTTCATCTTTGGTTGTGAGGGATGCAGTGACCAGGTTTGACTTATTCCATGGAATGCCTCCATGCCATTGGTCCCAGAGGATTGGACAGTGCTGACACGGAAGTGGGCCACAGAATAGAGGTGATCCACATGATAAAGTCGTGACATGGAAGAAAACATACAGAACCTCAGCCACAAAGAAGTTTTCATTGCCAATGAAGGCAATGCCCTCATGCTTGAAATGGCCCTGTGGGAAGAATTAGTAGTGAGTGCTTAGGTTTAGAGGAAATTGATTATCTGAATATAATTATCTAATGAAGAGTGCAATGCAAACTCTGGTGTGTGTTGCCCTGACATGTGTGTATGTATGTGGCTCATTCACCTATGCTCTTATGGTACACATAATTCTCTGTAAAGCTTTGGTCCATCATGTGAGGCCCAGATCCCAGCCAACTTTCCAGCACTGATATAGCTGTGCCAGTGGGATGTGTGCTGCTTCCCATAGTTGGGGTAGGCTGAAACAAGGTGAGGGAATGTTTGTTCCCTTGCCTCAGAGCTGCACTGCCCTTATTTTGATATTGGAAAGTTGGTTAGGATTGCCCCTTGACTATCCAAATTCTTCTAGTTCTAATTTTAAGAATTCTAATTCTAATTTTAGGAATTTGGATACAATCCTAACCTAGGCTGGCCTAACTCATCGGTCTTCTCTTTCCCATAGTGATGTAGGGAAGCAAGTGTGTTTGTGTACACTGGCCAAACTTCTCCCAGGTGTGGCACAGAAATGTCCTTTGTGACTTCCCAGGTCAGCATAGTACTTATGCTGGGTTTGAGGCTGGCATAACTGGAAGTTAGGATTGCAGATTTAAATCTTAAGCATTATAAGTTTGAGAGGGTAAATGTGATAATTTGCTATACAGCCTCCTGCATACTAAAAAAAGCTATTCAATTAGAAACAATATTGTTGGAGCAATGCCAGCCATGCCTTCAGTCTTTTGGGGTATGTGGGAACCAGACTTTCTGACAGCTTTGTGGTTGTTGGTCTCCCAGTGTGAGTTTATATATTTTTTAAACATCTGAGCCTGTATTCCAGAGTGATTTAAAAATGGCTTTTGAGTGGCAGATTTATTTATTTGCTTTGGAAGGCTAAAGCTCATTAAAACCGGATTGGGACATGAATAGCTTTGCTGGTGGGGGTGTCTTTGCTTGTGAATGAAGAGTGGAACCTTTGACCTTTATGTAGGAATTGGGAAGACCCTTCAGTACCTCCGGTCTCAGCCTCCTGCTTGGGATATTCCTTGTTTGCTAAGCATTGATGAGCTGCCTCCTGGTTGGATTATGCAAGCTCAGGAGGACCTTGCACCCTCCGACAGATTTATTAAAGGGGCTTGGGGCTGGCACAACTCCTTTAGGGGGGAATCTCCCAGCATGCCAGGAGGCCACTGGCTGGGCTATAAATAGCTGGTGCTGGATGGGGAAAAAAGATATTTGGGAAATGGCTTTGTGATTAGGACAAAGAGGCGGTGGCGGCAGCAGCAGAGTTGCGCTCTCTCTTCATTAGGGAGGACTGGGCCGGATGCGCTCGCAGCTGTGGTGTCACAGGCGCTAACAAAGCGGCTGGAAATAGCCCAGAGTCTTCTTTGAAATCCCAGCAGGAAAAGAGAAGGGAGGGAAGCAAAGTGAGAGGGAGCCTGTAAAGAAGTGCAGCTCAGCTTCTGGACACAAGAACAGGCTTTCTCCCCTTCCCCCCACCCAAGAATAGCAATATGGTATGGAAAGAGTGAAGCGTACTGTCCACAAGTCAGCACAAGTCCAGGCTAAGATCTGTGCTGACTTGGAGGTGTCACAAAAGTTCTAAAAAGCACTTCTATGTCACTCCTGGCAGGGATAGACCAGTGCTCTATCGGCCTCCTCACACCACCATAGGAACAGAGAGATGGGTGAGTTGTATTGACATAAGGATTGCATCCTCGGTTGCACTCTGTCCAAACTCACAAGTGTTGTGTCTTTGTAAAGGCTTTTGTGGATGCTTGGACCAGTCAATGTTGTCCACATGTTTAAGTGTTGCTTCTACCACCCTACCCACCTATAGTGCAACTCCAGCTGCTGCTCAGTTGTGCAACCAATATTGTTTTTTTCCTTAATATTTCAGTAAAGTCGCACATTCATTACTTCTTTGTACTCCTTTTGAATTGCTTTTCTGTTCTTTTATTTGGCTGTGTGCTGCTTTTGTAAACTGCTCCTCATATTTGGGTCCAACAATAATGGTTGTGTCCTTCTTTTCATGTGAAGATCTGCCATGGGATATGGTAGCCCATGATGAGCTGTGTGGTCACTTTCAAAAGAGAACTAGACAAGTTTTGAGGGCAGAGGAATAGCAACAGCTATGAATTCAGGTGGACAGAAAAATGTTTTCTCACTCTTAAGTGGTGCCCAATCCTCTAATTGCTGGTGGCCAGAAGGGATCAAAAGGGATACAAATGCTCCACCAGTTGCTTTGAGCTTTTCCTGTGTGGCTTGATGCATTCTGCTGCTTGATGTGCATCTGGCTGCTGTCAGAGAAAGGATATAAGACAAAAGAGTGCCAAGGCACCATGGATTCTATGCAATCCAACAGGTTTTTCTATGATCTGCCTTGAAATTCAAGGAACGCCTGGTGCTGTCCACACTACATCACACAATCTCACCTCTCCCAATTAACTCTGCATGTATGTGAAAGTTATTGCCTCATTAAACAAATATTAACCTTCTCCAGGTGCCCTTTGCTCACATTTGAACAAATGTTTCACAGTGTCCCTCAGCCAAGCCATTGGTCTGTCTCTCCTCCTACATTACTGAATTCTTTTTCCCCTCCAGTTTTCATTAATTTTGTACATATCCATCAATTCACAATAAACCCTCAACTAATTTCTTTGCAGGGGGAGAGTTCTGATGTCATACCACAATTTTCCTCCTCCTATTTTGCACAGTATATTGGTATGCATGAGCCACTGTTCACTGCATGATCTTCATTGTGGCGATCCAGCACCGCATGTGGTGGGCATGGATTTTTTAATGAGGCAGCAGCAACAGTGGGCACCACACACTTGGACATCAGTACTGAGTGCCTGCTTAGAGAGGTAGGCACTTGGATGTAAGCTGTAATTGGCTGTAGTTTCTGGCAGACTGTATTTTTGGTGACAAACCCAGGTTTCCAGTTGGATAATGTATGAAATGGCCTAGCAGTACATGTCTGTTCCTTAAGATATATGGAATTGATTTACATTTGTGCTATTTTTCAGAGCTATGTTTCTGTGCATTCACAGAGCCAAGAACAATGAATGCATTTTGCCTGTAGGGTGTAGTCTTAGCTGAGGTTCAAATAAGTAAACTGTCCTGTCATGTAAGCACTAAGAAAAAGTTCTTAGACCAATCTTTGTGAGCCACTTTGGCTTGGCACTTCATGGGTTTAAGCAATCTGAATGTGGGACACTAATTTCTATTCTGGTACAGGATGCATCTAAGCAAAAACTGCCACAATTTATTTTGCCTGGGTCTGGTGCATTGGGACCAACCTCCCATAGGTACCAACAAGGCCGGTGCACTCCATCACACACGGCCACCTGGTGTATGCCTTCCCACACCACACTGGTCCATTTGCCGCAGCCCCTGGAAGGTCGCCTGTAGCTTGGCATCGAGCTGCTCCATGCCCCATGAAAGCTGCTTCTGCTCAGCACTAGGCACCCACAGGGTGGGTAATGCAGCAGATCCGTTTGGAGGAGGAAATGGCCAAGTCAGCTGAATGCCTGTGTTTAGGGAAAGGCTCTTTGCTGATGAGAGCACAAAGGGATGGAGACGCCTTGCTAAGGAAGAGCTGTTTCCAGAGCTGTCCTCGAAGCTGCTGTCCGGCCATGCTTGGCGTCCTACATTCCCAGTATCCGACACATGTTACAGATGCTTCCCAGTATCCTACACATACATATACGGCTCTGTACCAGATAGTTCCTTCCCAATATCCTATGCATATTACAGGACCCTTCCTTCCTTCCTTCCTTCCTTCCTCCCTCCCTCCCTCCCTCCCTTCCTTCCTTCCTTCCTTCCTTACTTACTTACTTATTTACCCTTCATGTTATATAGCCATTCTCTATTCTCTCTGGCTGTTCTTAACTTCAAATAACCCACCCTATCCTTTTAACACCCTTAGCACGACTCCTGTCTTCTTTGACCCTTCTTTGCTCTTAACCCCCTTATATCTCATCTCCTTCAAGTAACACAAAAAAGGCACCAAACAGATTTAGGCTGCAATCCTAACCACACTTTCCTAGGAGTAAGTACTATTGAAAACAATGGGACTTACATCTGAATAGACATGCTTAGGATTGCACTATTATTTATTTAAGGGGATTTATACCCTGCCTTTTCCACACCAACACAAATGCCCAAAGTAGTTTACAAAGCTTTAGTTCCTCCCTTCCTGCTGTCCTCACAACAACCCTGTGAGGTAGGTGAGGCTGAGAGTGAGTGACTGGCCCAAAGGCACTTAGGAAGATTCATGATCAAGGAGGGATTTAAATCTGGATCTTCCCAAGTCTCAGTCCAACTCTATAACAATTACTGTCACAAACCATCCTGGCTCTCAGAGATTCATCCCCAAATGTCCTTAGGAACTGTCCAAAAAGAGAAAACAATACCAAGTCAAGCCAATGCTGCTGCTTCATTTCAGAAGTAGAAATGAAACAATTAGAATAAAAATGTTGTGGTGGAGCAGGAATAAGAGAATCTGGCTAAGTCTTCTGGAGAAGTAGAAGAAATGGAATAACCAGATGATTTATCTGCTGGTAAACACAGTCTGAGGGCACAGTCCTACCAGGAGGTGTTTGGGGTAGTCACGAGCAGAGCGGCTTTCAGTGATATCTCATGTGCCAGGAAAGGAGATTCCTACCATACTTGGATAACCTTGGATAACTTGGATAATCCCCATCCTGTTCTCAGGCCTCTCTATGAAAGATCCAAGTTATTTGGATCTCAACTGATCTATTTGGTCCCAACATGGGTGCATGTGTTTGTGTGCATATATTGATGTTGATGTAGGCATCCTCCAAATGCAAGATGCAGGCAAGGGCACCTGGATGCAGGTGTCTTGTATGCTCCCACTGTGTGATACAGGAAGCTGGACAAGATGGGTCTGTGGCCTGATCCAGTGGAGGCTCTTCTTGTGTTCTTAACTGAAGGTTGAGAACAAATAGGTCCAAAAGTTCTAGTTGTCTCACTGAGCATGTTCTCCCACCCCCCAAAATACTCCATGTGAACATGAGCTTTTGGCTGATTGCTCCATAGTGTGGTCCCTTCCCTCCCACCTTTTAGCAATGTTGGCACAGACTGGAATCCTGCTCCCATGACATCAGAGAAGCCTGTCAATGTAAATGTAGTCTTTCTGTAGTGCTTCTCTCTCGCCCTCTCCCAGCCCTTTGGCTTCACTCAAGTGTGTCAGCACCCAATGCCAAGACCAACAGTGATACATCCCTTGGGAGTGATTGAGACATTGAGAACTGCAAGCACAAGGAAAAGTCAGGTCCTACCTTCTCTGCTAGGGAAGATGCTGTCTTCTACATATGGCAGGATCATGCTCACATTCCTCTTTAGGGCAGATTATTTTCATCCATCATCATCACCAGTTAGTTCATCCTCATCATGTACTGCTAGGGTTGTGCTATATAGTATAACGGTCACAGGCAACCAGTCAGAGGGGATCAGGATGGTGTGTGTTCTGCACTGAAAATAAATAGATTCAAATGCTGCAGCCAATATAAATTAGACAAATTAAACAGATGTACAGTCTCTTCTTCTGCCTCATTGATTCTGGCTTTGCTATCTTTGGGTAGTGTTGACATGGAGCTACGCCAGGCACAGCCAACCTGCTTCCAACTGCTGGAGCTCCAGTTCAGACACCTGACTTGTCTTGGACATTTCTGCTGGCATCGCCAATACCTTCAAACATAGCTTTTGCATCCTTAAATATGAGAAACATGCTTTAACAGGTTTTTAAAGGGCAGCTGAGATTTAGGGAATCCAAATTCTATATCCAGTATATTTTGTGATATAAATTATATGGGATTGCAAGAAGAAAAGATTTGTGCTATGTTCAAGCGATGAGGCACCACCTACCTGCTTGGTGAATTTCTATAGTTGTAGCCATATAGCAGTCATAAGAAAATAGGAAGCTACAGCAGGGAGAGGTGTCCCTCTGACCTGTGAACTGCAAAGACAGGGATTGCTTGCAGTCTTAACTGTCAAGCTCCTCTCATAACACTGTGCTGCAGGACATGTGCCCTCTGCTGCTTATGGCACATTCTGGCCTGGATCAGGCAGTTGAGAAGATCCCGTAAGATGCTTTCCTGGCTGATGGAAATGGAGAGTGCAGAATAGCCAAGCTTTTAAAATGATACCGCACTGGAGACGGGGAGAGGACAGCTTTGGCCCGCGGCAGGCGCAATGCAACTCGATTAAATGTTCTTTTCTGTGCACATTCAAGAGCATCAGGGAAAATGTCATATTTACATAAAAATGATATGGCCTCATTTGGAGAACACAGGCAATTACTAGCCCATTCCATGTCTGGCGCTCACAGACAGTGGGCAAACGTGCCTAACCATGCCAGACATTGGCTAGTTACACTGTAAATCTTGTGTTAGTTTTGTTTTCTGGTGCTCACAGGTGCTTTCTGGTGCTTACAGGTGTTTTCTGGTGCTCACAGGTGCTCTTATGCCCAGCACAATCCCTCCCTATAATCAGCATTGAAATGCATAAAGGATCTGGAAAATTGTGACTTCTTCAAAACTGTAATGTGTCTTATATTTGGAAGTACACCTGTTCAAACCTTGGCCTGCAAATTCTAATTTGGATTGAAAAGTAATCTAGAAAATAAGATATTATTATGAAACAGAGACCTACAACAAGGCTCCCTATTTGGCAGTAACTTTTGATACATCTGAATGGCATGTTTTGAAATGCATACCTCATTTTGCATTTTACATCTTTGCCATAACCAAGTCTTGTGGATGGGACAAGAGCTCAATAGAAGAGCACCCTTCTGGTGTGTAAAGCTCAAGTGCAAGTCTTGACATCTCTAAGCAGATGTCCCTTGCTAGAGAGTCAAGGAAAATCTTTTGCCTGAAAACTTGGAGAGCAATTGCCCAGCAGATTCAATGATACTAAGTGAGGTGAACTAATCAACTGGAGTTTCATGTGATAATACCAGTATATCAACAGTAAACCCACTTGCTGTCCATATATGCTGTAAAGCATATACATTGGGCTTCTGATGGTCCATAATTGTGACACAGACGTGTTGATGCAGCCTCCTGATACTTCCTAACATCCTCTCAGAATTACTTTCTTCTCTTTTATTAGGCTCCTCTGCACATAATGTCATGTCCTGCTACAGGAAGGGGTTGGACTAGATGACCTTTAAGGTCCTTCCAACTCTATGATTCCATGATTCTAATCCAGTCTCTCATTGTGCACACAGAGCTGTCATCTGGACAGTGGTTCGGACAGTGGTGCCCACTCACTTCTTCTCGTAGATCCTTGTGCATTTTAGAGCGATGGCAGCTAAAAGTAGCTGAAGCTCAGCCAGAAGAGACCTTCTACACCGAACACTTCATGTTTTTTTCTTTCTTTGTGTCAGACGCATTTACACGGATAAAAATTTTACAAAGAATATTAAAGAGAAGTTAATTAAGGGCAAAATCCATAGCAGTTATGGGTCTACATAGTTACATCTCCCTCTTGTGTTATCTTATGGAAAGTCACCTTAACTGCTCTGAAGCAAAGGGCTTAATTTGACTTTAGGATATGGGCCTAAATGACATTTGCCCCAAACCTGGCTACCTTAACAGTATTTTCCCTTACTAACATAATAATATACTTTATTTATATCCCGGCTTTTCCCCAGGGGACTCCAGACGGCTTCAGATAATATGATCATCCTCCATGCTCATGGAAGGGCACTGTATGCACTTCAGCATATGTGGGGTGGTTTGTTCTTCTCCACATTCACACAGCCCATCTTTCATGGTGTATCCCCATTTCCTCAGGCTGTCCTTAGATCTTCCTACTCAGCATTTAATCTATTTAAGGATTTCCATACAGGCTACAGTTGTTCATGGCCAGGCTGCAGATAAATCCTTTCAACCCAGATGCACAACTTTTCTTTTTCCTTCATTTTCTTTTGTTTTCTCTTCATTTGAAGATGACCAAGAACATTTTGTGTTCAAAGAACAGGAGTCATTCTGAAAAATCCACAAAGTTGGTGAGCTGAAACGCTTCTGTGATCCCCCATGAGCCCCATATGTGGCTCTGGGCTGCAGAGAATGCCAGCTTCCCGCTTGCTGTCTAATGACCCTTACGCGTCCAACAACGCATGTGCCCAAAGGGGATGCTTGTCCTAACTCAGCTCCCTTTTGGAAGCAGTAAGGGGTAAAATGTGAGTTTCTCTGTTCAAAGAGCCCCCTGGAGCCAAAGAGGCAGCCGGGGCAGACAAGGCCACTTTGCAGAGCCCTTGCTGGAAGGGAAACAGCAAGAGCCCCGGTGTGACGTCCAGCTGAGGCACTAGACAGTTGTGCGGGGGGGGGGGGGAGGGGTGAAGGGAACTGTTTTCGTTTGGGGAACAACATCTGACTGACCAATAGCCATAGGGGACACACAAATCAGGACCACTTTGGAAAAAACTGCAAAAGTCAGGTAAATTAATGGGAGAATCAAGAAGAGGATTTTATTTCTGGATGTGATATTGGAGCATGTGAGATTCATCAACCTTCTGTTGGATAAAAGGTGAGTTTGGCAGTTTCTGCACTTGCTAACATTTTCTCAGTATGTTTAGCTTGTGCCAAAAAGACCTCAGCAAGAACATTTACACTCTCTATCACTGTCCTCTTTCAGTGCCCCCCAGGCCAGTATCACAGGATGCCTGTGGCCAGCCCCTTAGAGGGCCTACAAAAAACCTTGCCGCACAAGAAATTGAGAAATGTGGAAGAAATCTTTTTCAGTTCCTTGCAGTCTGATCGACAGTTCCACAGGCATCTCCCCCACTTTCCCCAAGAACAAGGAGGCAGCTTGTGATACTTTGAGGGAACACATCCGAAGCAAGCTCTTGGTCATCTGTGAAGTCCTGGAATTGGCTAACACAATGGTACTTGGAAATTTCTGTCCTGGACCCTCTTTCAAACTCTCTAGGACCCCGTCAAACTTACCAGGATGTGACATCACTATAATGCCAGAGCTCCTTCATATCTACTCAGGCGTAAGTCCCATTATGTTTAATAAGACTTACTCCCTGAAAAGCTCAGTGCCAGATTCCAAGATGGTGGATCCAACCTTCTCCCTGACCTGAAGTTGTGCCCCCCCTCCAAGATGGTTCCAACCCCCACTTTAAGTATCACTGTGCTGACACGTGATTGGATCAAAGCCAGAAATCTTCCCATCAGAGTTTAAGTAGATCTCTCTTAAGGGTCACATGAAAGTTCTTTGGAGGCCAATATTCCTCCCCAAATGCTGAAGGAGTGCTAAAGACCTACCTCCTCCCAAAGCCTCAGGTGCAGCCATCTTTGGAAGGTGACAAATTCTAGGGTCAGATTAGGGATAGGGATTAGGTGAGGAGAAGTGATCTGTTTTCTGGAGGGCACTCTGGCATTGCGAGGTTGCTTTTGTAGGGATCCTGGAAGACAAGTAGTCTGTGTCTGTTTTGTTCATCTGCCTGCTTGATCTCCCAGCCCTTTGAATCGAGTTGAGGTGAGGATTGTTCCATGACTTGGAAGGATCAATGCTCTATGCAGTTTATTGAATTATGATCATTCGGGATGATCAGATAGCTCTCTGGTGGACTCTGTGCTGTTGCAAGGTTTCTGCTCTTGGGCTCCTTGATATCCAAATATTCCAGTATTCTTTTCCTCAGTCTTCTCCCTGCCACACTTTCTCGCAATCCTTGGTCACTGGAAGGAAGAGCAGGTTGTGGAGGGAGTCCCTCGATCTCGCTCCTTTCCATCTGCCCAGGATTTATTTCCTGCCCTGCAGCTCCTTCCCTGCAGCGTTTATGGTTACATTTCTATCCCTGCATCATCCACGATTGATGTCCCCCTGTACGCAGGCAGCAGCCGTAACTCACACCCGTGACTCGGGCTCCCGGCTCATTACTCACAGGTTGGTGTCAGCCCCATGAGTTACAGCCTTGCTGCGTGGAGAAAAGTGCATGGAGCAGGCCAGCGGCCATCCAAGGCAGAGAGATGAGCCTGGACACAGTCAAGGGGTGTCCTACAAACCTGAACCCACCTCACCCTTGTTCATTTTTAACCTACAGTCTGGAGGACAAGAATGGTTAGACAGTTTTCTGTGTCTTCCTCAGTCCCCTGAGCTCCTGTCATTGGGATCTTAATTCTTGGCCATCTCTTATTCCAGAGTGCTGTGTGCAATGGCATGCTATTAACTGAAATGCCATGACCCACAGCGTCCCGTCTCTTAAAAATGTATTGTACTTATTTAAAAATATTTTTATCCCACCTTTCTTGCCAGAGGGCAACCCATCGAGGCTTATAAAATCGAGACTAAATCAAATAGTGAACACATTTTGAAATCTGGCCTCTTTAGGGAGGGACTATAACCAAAGACAGCATTGCTCCCTCTGAGCACCTTAGGTGAGTTTGCTTACAACGCATGTGAATATTAGGCAACATTTGTGCATCTACAGGTTGTGAGAATGGGGCAGGGTCAAGAAAATGCAAATCCAAGCTAAGTTGGACTGGTACCAGAGCTCATGCCCATCCAATGCTTGAACATCTAGAGGAGGAACACCTTCCCTTGTATTAGATTCCCTGCCATATGTACACCAATGCCAGTCCACACTGAAAACAAAACAGAAAGCTAGGGATTTGTATGAAGAAAGTGCCCCCAACTTTTCTTACCAGGCATATTATTTCAAAATGTACCAAAACCCACTTATTGGATGGGTTAGGGACCAGAGCACCATCCAAAAGTGAAAACTATTGAAAAGTGAAACTCAGTCTTTTTCAGCTTGCAAAAGCAAAATGGCCATCAAAAAAGGCATAAGTATCACTTGCAAAAGGCTAGATAAAACATATTTCTTAACACATAGCCAAAATACATAACAAATTAAAGTAAAATAAACAGAGGTATGTGTGGGCAAAGAGTATCTTATGTTTTTGAATAATGGTTATTTACTGAAGAATGCCAAAAACAGTTCGATTATCATGTCACATGCAAATCAACATCAGAGAAGACAATTTTAGCCTTTAGAGTAGCAGAGAGAGGTTGAAAGAGTGAAGAGTGTGTTGAATGACATAGGGCACAATCCAGAGTGGGGGCAGTGAGGAGTGCCCTAGCTGGGCTGCCCCAACTATTCTGAATCTAGAGCAAAAAGTGATGCTGCATTCAGAGAGTCAGGAAGCCGGGGCTGCCCTAACTGCTCCAGAGCATGCTCAGTAGGCACCAGGTTACTGACACCTGGGGAGGTCACTTGCTCCTGAGCAGACCCTCCTCAGATCACAATAAACAAGAAACAGCTGTGGTGCTTGCCTTATAAGGAAGTCCTGATGCGACTGCCAGTACAGTCTGTAGTGAATACAAGGGGCTTGTTGGAGTGGCCTGCTGTACCTCCAGGTTAGTGGGCTGCCAAAGTTGTGCCATATCCTGAGGCTGAAAGGCAGGGGTTGCAGATAGGCTGGCCATGAACTCAGATTTTTGGTAAACACTGCCATTCTTACTCTGCCTTATCATGGATCCCTCTGGGTCTACTCATTGTTATACCTGCTCCTGAGGTGGCATAACTCTGAGGAGCTGGAAGAGGGCATATCTGCCCTGGAACAGGCTCTGGATCCAGAGTAACTGCTCTGCCCTAGGCAATGCTAAACATGCCCTCAACATGCCTCTCCTGAACTGCCTTGGCTGGCCCAGTGAGGGCAGCCCAGCTCCACCTGTCTTGGGGCAGTCTATGTTGACTTAGGCTGCCCCAAGCCCTTTCCAGAATAACTAGGGTGGCCCATCTTGCAGTTGGGTCAGCCCAGTGAGAGACAGGGTAACCCAAGTGCACTTCTGAATCGTGCCCTGAGTCCTGGGTATAACTGAAAGGTGTTGAAAGAGCGGAACCATCAGAAAATGAACCATCAGAAAGTGGGGGATGCCTATACTTCAGTTGAAACACCCCTTTTTGGAGTGACAATTTAAGGATTAACAATGGATGACATGTGTTTTGCTTTTGCTTGGTTTGAAACTTCAAATATTCTTTAATAGCTGACAGCCAATCACTACCAAGTATTGATTAAACCTCCAAAGGAACTGATAATGTGCAAGGAGCTCTGCTTTGGCCTTTGACCTTTAATAATGTGCAGCTCAGCTCTTGCAAAGCATATGTTGTTCATGCTAATGGCAGCTGATAGAATAAATATCTATAAACATAAAGCCTTAACCTGTGTTAGTGTGTCTGATGTGATACTGCATTCAGTCAATAGATGGGGTGAATAATGGAATATAATGGAATCTCAACTGTGAGGAAGGCCAGGTTGAGAAGAAGCTAGGGAGGGAATTGAGGAGAGCCATTGAGGAGAAAGGTGGCAAAAGGGCAGCTGAGATGCTGGAAAGAAGGGTGTTTTATTACTGATGAATGTTGTTATATTGTACCTCCGCAAGCAACAGCGGTGGGCTTTTACTAGTTTGATAATATACTGATAAAAGTAAAGTTCACTGCAAGTCATTGGCTCTGCTGCTCCCAAAATCTGATCTGATCTTTCCATCACCTTTTGACAACCCACCAAATGAACCATCCCATGGTCCCAACCTACAATAGTGGAACCACCACACTTGGGAAAGAAGACCTTTGTGCAAGAGTACAGGAAATGCAAAATAAAAATAGAAGAGGAAGAACAACTCATCCAATTTCACATCCACTAATTTTCATAGAGATCTAATCCTGATGTTCAGGCTCTGCTCCTGGCTTTTCTGGTGACTGCCAAGTGCCAAGTTACTGGGATTCCCGGTGCATCACCAAGAGGGGCTTGCTACTAGCATCACAGAGGAAAGGGGGAAATGCTGGCAGCCTGTTAATTACAGGTGCTGCTTGGCTGGCGCAGCGGTGTCCCGTTGCTCTTCTGGCAGAGCTGTGTGGCGGGTGACAGACTCCATGATAAATTGATATCCCGTTTAGCATCAATTTTCCCTTCTCTGGTGGCAGACAGCTGCACTAATGGGAAGGGACAAGCGCAAATGAAATAACAGGGGCTGATGGAGCAGGTGCCCCTCTTGCAAGACAGACATGGGGGGGCTACTAAGATCTTGGTGGAAGTAGCAGGATGCTTACGGGGGGGGAGAGAAATAATTTTGTCTCTAGCATCAGCCCTTCTTCTGCCATATCAGTGGCCTGTAGGGAGATGCCTTTTCCTGAGATTTTGGTAGCAGAACAAAAGCAAATGACCTAAATTTAGAATTGCTAGGGTGGAAGATTTTGTTCTGTTTGCATCATAGATGCTTCCCCAGCATGTGATGGAGAGGGCCTTCCCATAGCTTCTTGAGAACCAAAGCCTCACAGAAGGAAATTTTGTTAAAATAATATTTAACTTAAATCTTCCCTTCCCATAGCTTCAGATCCTTCCGTCTTCAGCAAATAGCTTTTCAATCTGCATGTGACCTGCCTCTCAATCAGGCTGACCAGATGCCAAACCCAAAATTTCCTGCCAAGTCCCCCAAAATTCTGGGAGAGTGAAAATGGAGGTGTGCGCGGCCCAATCCCAGGGGCGGATGCTCCACCCACACCTGGATCGCGCCTTAAGAAAGCACTGCTTCCTGATTAGAGCTATAGGTGCCTGCACAGCCAAACTATTGAAGGAAGCAGCTGCCCAGTTGGCCATTACTAAGCCTTGCCAACCCAGTTAAGCCCTAACCAAGCGCCCAAGCACTCCTTCATTTTCTGGAGAGGCAAGACTCTTTCCCTGTCCCCCAGTCCAGGGGCCCAATTTCCTGGGGTCTCCAGGAAAATCCGGAGGTCTGGGCACCCTGCTCTGAATCCCCCCTTACAGTTCTGAGTCTCAATTGATTCATTGCTTTTTAGTTTATCCTGAGCACTTGGTTCTGGTAGGGCTGATGTATGGATTCCCTGGCTGCAGGGAATTCAACCTGCCTGATTTGAATAACCGATTTTAACTAAGAAATAGCCTACTTTAAATGTTAATAATATTAATTTAGCATGTATACATGGGCTGCGGAAGAAGAGGTGAATCTAGAGCTGTCTAGCAGAGAAGGATATCACTGTTAAAGAGGGAGACAGTTGCGAACACATTAATGATCTTGCCCGCCCCAGGATAAATCAGGGGTCTTTAAACCCCGGTCTGGGGGTCAAATGAAGCAAGCTTTTATCCAGTCCATTGCCGACCTCTGGTCCCCTGCAAGCTTCTGGCCCACTTGAATGAACACAACAAGATCTGTGCCCTGGCCATGTCTGGATGGTGTTCTAAGATCCTAAGAAATGTCTTTTTGGTTTTCCCAAAAACCAGAAGTAACCTTTTTGTGCCCTCTGATGGCCTTAGGTGTTTCAGAGGGGGAATCAGGATCCATTAGAGTATGTGCTTTATTTCTGTGGTGTGTGTTGGTACTTGGAGAAATCCTAGAAATGTGAGCCCTTTCATTCAATTATTCATTCACCTAAGTTCAATCTTTAAATTTTTATTTAAATTTTATATTTAACTTTTTCTGGCCTTTTCTAGTTCTGAGCTAGAAAGAACAAAGACTTACAGGACAATCCAGAGAAACTAATCTGTCCACATAAGAGCCCTTAGGATGCCCTATCTAACACTAGGTTGGAGCAACTGCAAGATGCTCCAGCCCAGGTACTCTGAAGGAGGCTTAGGGCAGAGCAAGGCAAGATAGGGTGCCCTAAGAGAGGTGGACCTGCTCTGCCCTAACTGGGGCAGCCTAAGCAGCTCAGGAGAGGCAAGTTGAGGGCATGTTTAGCATTGCCTAGGGCAGAGCAATTACTCTGTATCCAAAGCCTGTTTCCAAGGCAGAAATGCCCTCTTCCAGCCCTCAGAGTTATACCACCTCAGGAGCAGGTATAGCAATGAGTAGACCCATAGGGGTCCATGATAAGGCCCGAGTAAGAATGGCAGTGCTGACCAAAAATCTGAGTTCTTGGCCAGCCTAGGTGCAACCCCTTCCTCTCAACCTCAGGATATGGAACAAACTACGGCTGCCCACAAACCTCAGGATACAGCAGGCCACTCCAAGAAGCCCCTTGTATTCACTGTAGAATGTACTGGCATCTCATCAGGGACTCCTTATAAGGCAGGCACCCAGTGGCGTCACCAGACTGGTGCGGCTGGTGTGGGCTGCATTGGGTGATGCGCTCCGTATGGGGTGATGTGCCGGAGGAGTTTGACTGTCCTTTGGCAGGCCCCGGGCGTCAGCACCCCCATTCAGGCCTGCTCCAAGGCGGAGCAGCAGCCAGAAGCTGCCACTTGTCTGAGGAGCTGGCCTGAACGGCCATCTGAGGTGCACTGCGCAGAAACACACTGAGCATGGCGAACAGCTTCAGAGGAGACTTCCTTAGAGCAGAGAAAGTCTGCGCCTCTGCACAGCCATTCGGCCTCACTCAGGAGGCGGAGCGGCAGCCGAATGGCTTCAGAAAGAGTACTGCACAGGCACCAACTCTGACGCCTGCACAGTCTCCCCCGAAGCAAAAAGTCTTCATAAAAGTACTGCACAGGTGTCAGAGATGGTGCCTGTGCAGTACTCTTTCTGAAGCCAGTTGGCTTCAGAAACAACTGCACAGGCGCCAACTTTGGTGACTGCGCAGTCCAGGTAGGGAGGGGGGTGCGCATCCCAGGGATGACGCACAGACTTCCGCACCAGGTGATGTGCAGAGTCATGTCACCACTGTAGGCACCACAGCTGTTCCTTGTTCAGTGTGATCTGAGGGGTGTCTCCTCAGGAGCAAGTCTTCCCCTTGTGTCAATTACTTAGCATGCTCTGGAGCAGTTGGGGCAGCCCAGGCTTCCTGACTCTCTGGATGCAGCATAACTTTCTGCTCTGGATACAGAATAGTTAGGAGAGTGCAGTTAGGTCAGAGCAGGCTGAATTTGCTCTGGAGTGTGTTCTTAGGGCGCAATCCAGAGTAACTATGGGGAGTCCTTGCTCCAGTGTAAGAACAATTTGCTCTGGATTGCAATATTAATTTCCCATAGGTTTTCACTAGATGGTGCAGTAACTACGGGTACACGTAATGTCTCTTACGTGCTCCCGTAGTTACTCTGGATTGTAGGGCTACTCTGGATTGCGCCCTAAGTGGGTAGCTCTGTTCCTATTTGTAACATGAAAATAATAATACTGGCCTACCTAACAGGGTTGGTTGTAAGAATCACTGAAAGAATGTGTGTGAAGCGTTCGGAGCTTTTGGAAAAGCATCACATAATCACTACTACTGTTGGTGACTCAAAGTTGTTGCAAGCTCATTGCGGGAGTGAGGCCCAGTGGAAGTTTGTGTCCAGTGCATGTGGCCCATGACAGCCAGAAATTTGTCCCCCACTGCCCCAGCTCAGTGTGTATCAGAAACATCACATATTCTTGTAGCCGTGGTTTAGTGTTCCCTCTCTGGTTTTTGCCCATGGTTGCATTAAGAAGGCAATGAACATGGATTAATTTGCCTTTAAAATAATGTCATAACTTTGGCTTCTTGATTACTGTGAATGGCTCTGTCAGTGGGTAGCTAATGGGTAGTAAGGGATTATAACAAAAATCCCATTCCTTGATAGATGGAAAACTCTCCCCTTTCTTTGGAAAGCTATACCCTTCAGTCATGGGAGATACACACAGAAGTTGTAGTTTTGACTTGGGGAAGTGACAGAGAGCTGTAAATTAGCCAAGAGAAAGCAACTCAGGGTACACCGACTGTCTAAAAAACAGGTACAGTCCCTCTCTAATTAAGGAGTCCATTTGCTTCCAAAAGTCTCTGCTTGAATATTCTGTAAACAAATGGTGCAAAAACACTGGGAATCTCCAATGCACTCATCAAGTGGAAATTAAGCTGTGTAGCGCCATCCTGGGATCTTAGCTACTTAGGGAAGTGGGGACCACCTCGCCATCATAACTTGTCTATTCACAATTAGTCCAACTAAAACACAGTGGATTTTTGCATCTGGTGGTGATTACACCCCTCTTTTATGATTCTGTCTGGATAGCAATTATTCTGGATATTGGCTAAAAAAAGGTGCCTTCCACAGATTATGAAAAATATCTCCCAATCTCCCTTATACTATTACAGTCGAATGTGAATGTGGATAATATGGAAAGAAAAGCCCTCCCTCCCGTTTTTTTTGACTGAACATACTGTACATTTGAGCCAATGTAGGCTTTGCGTTTGCATTACAGGTGCAGAAATGGTAAAAAGGTTTTAAAATACTTTCATGTGAAAAAAATTACTAGTAGCTTTTGGGATTTCCTTTTTGGCTTTTGATACAAAGATTTTATGTCTGCATCTCATGTGTTCTTTGCAGTGCCTAAGAGAACAAGTTTCAGCTTCTCTGAAATGGATTTGCACCAGTGACAGTCCTGGTGCTTTTCCCACCATGGGCTGCCCCCTCCATTTGCTGCCCCCCACCAACCTGGAAGACACTGCTGTGATGTCACTGTGCTTACACAATTACTTTTGTGCCATCAGCAGAGGTGTACCAAGTGCAATCTGTGCTCATGGCACACCATGATGTAATGACATCCTGTGATACCCTTATGTCATGATGTGCATGTGCCGTGGAGGCACATGCGCACAGCAGTGACTCTCCCTCACTGGCAAGCTTGTTCCTGGCTGGCTGTGGGCAGCACTTGCATGTCCCAGCTGGGGCACATGTACCCTCCAGGCAGTTGACCAGGCAGCATAACCTAACCGTCTTCAGAGGACACATGACCTTTCCCTAGTGCTGGCACCCCTTCTCACTGTGGTGCCCATAGCTCCAGCCATGGCAGCCTGCAGGGACAATATACCACTGGGCATCACTTTCTTTCCACCTTTTAAAAAAAGGGAAGAGAAAGAAGGTGACCCTGGCTACAGTGGAGCATTTTGCAATGCTGATAATAGTCCAAAAGGCTCCATTAGAGCCTTTTTGTGCTTCAAGAAGTGGCACCCAGGAGTCAAGCACTGCTTGAAGTGGCCCCTTTGAGAGACGGATGCTACTTCTCTGCAGGTGCTGTGGACATGCCTTTTAGCATGTTTGCATTACCGAGTGGCAGTGCTGGAGTATGGTACCGGTGGTAAGGTTACAAAGGATTGAACCCTGAGTCGGTCTCTTGAGAAAGTAGACTTGGTCACTGTGAATCTGCTGACCTCAAGACTAGATGATTGTTCCTCACTCACATTCCACTCCTAACCAATTTGTCAGTGCCGTCCCAACCACAAAGCAGCCCTAAAGAGGGCAGTGTGGCTGCTCTCCTAGATGGCTGTACTGCAAAATTGGTTAGGATTGAGCTGTCACTGTGGGGCTGTCCCTGAAAAACATCTAGCTTAAAAAGGTGCACAATGCTGTAGAAAAAAAAAAACTAAGGAGGAATGGTCCTTTTTAAAAAAACCTATTTCATTTAATTTCTAGCCTTCCTTTCAATGGGTAGTCTGAAGGCAGTTAGCAAAAGTGTAAAAACATAAAAGCAATTTACATGAAATCAACTCCAGCAAGTTAAAATAGCAATTACAAAATAAATCAAATTTAAAAAAAACACATACCTCCAGCAGCAGAGGAACAGCTCAAAAGCCCAAAGCTCATTGGAGCAAGTGTGTTTTGTATACATTTCTGAAAGGAAAGGGAGTGAGTTTCCAAATTCCCTGAAGCAGAAAGTTAACACCCAGAGGACTGTCACAGAGAAGGCTGTGTCCTGCATGCATGTTAGTTGAACCCCACTCAGTGATGGCACGAAGAACATAAGGCTTGTATTTGGGAATTACAGCCCAGGACCCTTTTTTAAACATAAAAATCTATCTGGGACCCCATATCAAACTTACATAGTTTGATACATCACTGTGTTTGAAACATCACTTTGATATACACTTACCGGTACATCACTGTGTTGCCAGATCTCCTCCATGTCTACTTGGAAGTGAATCCCATTCAGAGTGACCAGATGCCTGAACCCCAAAAAGATGACAAGGTCCCCCAAAATTCCTGACAACCAAGCAAAATTCCTGACATATTTTTTAAAAAATGTAGGACACCCAATCAAATGTAGGAGAAATGTAGGATATATTAAAATAAAGGCTAAAAACATTCATATTGCTTTCTTGTACTTAATTTCAGCACTATATTACTTCTTTTTAAATCTCTTTGCAAGACCTGTTTTCACAAACAATGCACATGCACCATAAGTGGATCAAAGCAGACATAATCCTCATGAGGATCACAATTCATGAGGATCACAACTCACGAGTAAGTTGTGTTCAATGAGACTTACTCTCAGGAAGCCCAATGTCAGATTCCAAGATGGTGGATCCCACCCTTTTGCAACCTCCCCTCGCCTGAGGTTGTGACACCCCAAGGGGGTCCCAACCCCCACTTTGAGTACCACTGTTTTAAGGGATAAATTCATATGACAGGAATTGGTCCTTAAGGTACTGGCATTGCAATCATATCTATTTGCTTAGGCCAGAACAACTCACTTGGGCCATCTTAAAGTGTTGCAAAGCTTGACTGTGACACCGAATGGGTAGGGTAGACCAGCACAGGGAATTGTGCCAGCTTCTCTGAGCCGCCTCAAACCCTGTCCCATGGAGAGTTGCACTGGCTGATCTCAACCAGTGCAGGAGAAGGGGTGAATGGGGGAAAGGCAGGAGGGAGGTGTTTCGGGGTAGAGAGAAGGTGAGCAAAAGGGCATTGCTGATGGGGTGGGGAGTGGGAGGCAGAGTTGGAGTCCAGCAGTTATGCCGGATCCTAACCATATTCCCCAGCCAGCACAGAGCAGTTTCATGCTGCTCAGCTGTGCTTGGAGTTGTAGCATCAAAATTGGTGCCTGCTGTTGCATTACCTGGGGTAAGGGGAAAACTTTTCCCTTGCCCCATGGAGCTGTGGGATCAGTCCTGAACTTGCACTTGTTATGGGGTAGGTCCCACTGGCTTCTCTGTTCCAGCACAAGTTAGGATTACGCTGTTAGGGCTTTACACGTTGTGATCAGCACCTTGGATTGGACCGGAATCCAAGTGGAAATGATCTTGTCCACATCCTTAGACTTCACAAGCTTTGTTTAACAAGCTGCTCAGGCTTTGGATATGTTTCCAGGCGCAGGGTCTTGATGCCCCATAAGAGGGTTTGGGCCCCAAATATCTAAAGCAGAGTTGTCAAACTCCGTTTCTTACAGTGGGCTGAACTGTAGTCACAGACACCTGCTGAGGGCTCAAAGTGACATCATTAAGGAAGAAGTCACATCATTAAGCAGATGATGGCCAGAAATAACCACTTGTGTTCTCAGAGAGGGACTCTAGCTGCAAATGACAAAGAGAAAACATGCAAGTCCTGATAATTCTGGCAAGAGGTGGGAGAGCCCTATTAGCACACATGCTGCCCTAACCCTAACCTTTCTGAGGCCTCCTTCCATCAATCCCTCCCAGAGCCTTAGCAGAAGTTGCAGAAAGGACAACTCTGGGAAAACCTAGTTATCATGTGGGCAAGATGAAGAACTTCCACTGGACACAGAATGACCATATATCCTCTTTTTCCAGAACACATCCTGGATTTTAGCCTTGTGTCTTGGAAAAAAAAAAATCAATGTCCTCTATTTCTTTGTAAGCAGGAATCACAAAACCTTCTTGTAATTAATAAATTATATTTAATAGTTTAAAATGTAATAAGAAGAAATATAGTGCTTAACTAAGCATATGAAAGCAATATATGTGAATGTTTCTAGCCTTTTATTTTGTTGTCAGTGGTGGGCTCCAGCTGGTTCGCACCTACTCTTTAGAACCGGTTGTTAACGAGAGATAGGACATATAAAGTTTAAAAATAGCCATTTAAAAGTGGCTGCCGGATGGGCATAGAACTGGTGGTTAATTTCTTTGAATCCCATCACTGTTTGTTGTGTCCTACATTTTTCTTGGGTGTCCTACATTTTGGGGGGACTTGTCCTCTTTTTGGTTACAGTATATGGTCACCCCGACTGGTCACCCTTATGTGTAATGCCCTTCCTTGTCTAATTGATCCCCTCCAAGTTATTCCATGAGCCTAACCAAAGCTCAGTCCAACTGGAGAGGCCCTGCGGTGCCTTCTGCTTAGGTCAGAAGACCCTCAGTGAATATGCCCAAGTGGGACTTCTCCATGGCAAAACCTACCTTCTCCACAGCAGAACCCAACCTGTCCAGCCCCCTCCCCATTTGCCTGCCTTGTGAAACATCTTTCTTCAGACGGGCATCTCATCTCTGCTCTCTGATTAAGTTTTCCTGTGGATTGTTCTCTACTGGCCTTGATTAATGTTGTATTTGATTAATTTTAATTGAGTGTTTTTATTGAGAGAAGGTGATTGTAATTGCTTGTTAGCCACCTTGAACGCTTGAGTGGAAAGGCGGGATATAAATCCTTGATACTCAGAAAGCCATGTCAGTGCTGCCCTTGGAATGATCCAGGGAGATATGGTGGGTGAGGAGGCAAGTGAGGCAGAGCTTCCCCACTAAAGTCCAAAAAGTGCTTCTGTCCTGTGAGGAGTGCAAGAACACATAATCCTGATATGCAGAGAGCCTGGTGGTGGAAAGCTGCCCTTGGAAGAGTCCAGATGTGGTGGGTGGGGACCAGAAAAGAGGACAAGTTCCCTCCAAATGTAGGACACCTAAAGGTAGTATATGACAGCATAAAACTAAAAACACACGTGTATATTGCTTTCATGTGCTTAATTTAAACACTGTATTACGGTACTTGTTATTAAAATAATTTAAAACTATTACATTCCGTTTATGGATGAAAAGAAAGCTACATGCTGCCTTCTTACAAGGAAAAGTAGAACAGGACACAAGGCTAAAATAATAGGACACATTATTCATTATATGATCATTACATTACAGAGCCATTAGTTATTTCATTTTCTCTGTAAAGTGCTTTGTGAACTTTCTAGTGAAAAGTGGTATAAAATACTGCTGATGGATGGGTTGATGGATGGATGGATTGGTTGGCTGATGGATGGACGGATGGATGGATTGATTGGTTGGTTGGTTGGAGGATGGAGGGATGGATGGGTGGGTAGGGTGGTGGATGGATTGGTGGGTGAGTGAGTAGATGGGTGGTTGAATAGATTGGTTGGTGGGTGGGTGGGTGGGTGTATGGATGATGGTCAGAAGACCCTCAGTGTATGAATGGATGAATGTCCTGGAAAAAGAGGGCATATGATCACCCTGGTGGGAAGGCAGGTGAGGCAGAGCCTCCCCACCATGGCTTGTATATGCTTGCACACCTCCCAGAGCAGCCCTTTCGGAAGGACTTCGCTGGGGAAGCGCTGCCTCACCTGTCTCCCCGCCCACCGCATTTCCCTGGAAGAGACCCTGCCAAGCCTTTGGAAAGGGCTGGAAGGAACTGTTGGGGAGGGCAGGGGAGGCACTGCGCTGGCTGCCTCCGCGCTGCTTCAGGGCTTCTTCTGGGGCTGCCAGTGCTGGCGCCTCCATCAGGCGGGGCGATGGATCCTCTGCCGGGCTCTGCTCTGCTGTGCGCCTCCGCCTGAGCGATGGCCGCCCCGGGAACCATCTCTCTGAATTGCCTGCCTGGCCCTCCGCGATCCCCGCTGCGAATGCGGGATTAATGGAGCTTCAGGGCTCCGTGGGCTCTGCAAGCGGCAGGGAGGAAAGTGGGAAGACTGACTGCCTCCTGTGCGGCTTACTTGGGCAGGCTAAGACTGGCAGAAGGAGAGTCACCACATGTCCCCTTCCAGGACATGTCCTCTTTTTTAGTCTTGTGTCCGGGAAAAAATCTTCATTGTCCTCCTTTTCCTTGTGAGCAGGCAGCATGCAGCTTTCTTGGAATTCATAAATTAAATGTAACAGTTTAAAATTTAATAATAACCAATACAGTGTTTAAATTAACTGCAAGAAAGCAATATATATGAACGTTTTTCTATCATGTTGCTCTACATTTTTCTACTTTTGGAGCAGGGGGCCTTGACCTCTTTTTTGGTTATGGTCAGCCTGAGAACTGGCAGCAGGCATGGTTTGTACACAGGCTCAGAGCCTACTCAGATGTAAACTCCATTAGGGTGCAATCCTAACTCTTTCTACTCAGAAGTAAGTCCCATTACATTCAGTGGGGCTTAGTCCCAGGAAAGTGTGTTTAGGATTGCAGCCTTAGGACACTGCAATCCTAAAGACACTTTCCTGGGAGTAAGACCCATTGGACACAACGGGGCTTACATCTGAGTAGACATGGTTAGGATTGTGCTCTTTGAGTAAAAGAAATGTGACTATATCATAACCAGAAAAAGAGGACAAGGCTCCATGAAAGTGTAGGACACACAAGAAAAAGGCAGGGAATGGCTAAATAAAAGCTAAAAGCACTCTGTGTGTGTGTGTGTGTGTGTGTGTGTGTGTGTGTATCATGAGGTTGATTTAAACAAAATATTATTACTGAATTTAAAACTACTACATATAATTTATTACATTTCTATGCATGTCTACTTAGAAGTAAGTCCTATTATAGTCAATGAGACTTGTTCCCAGGTAAGTGTGCACAGGATTGCAGCTGTAATTTCTGAACTCCAAGAAGACTGCATGCCACCTGTTTAAAAGGAAAAAGAGGACAATGAAGGTTCCTCCCCAGGAAATAGGGCTAAAAAAGAGGATATGTCCTAGAAAAAGAGGGGCACCCTGGGTCAAAAGGGTTACTCCCAGATAATTAAGGATAAGGTTGCAGCCTCACTGTGTGCAAAATGTTTGCTGGTGAGCATGACTTTCTGCCCAGGAAAGACCAAGAGCCAGCTCCTGATCTGACATCTCTGCCTCCAAATTGTGCAATATGGTCCCTGCTTGGAGCTCACTGCATTGCCAAGCATCCGGGCTCCACCCTGGGACTCTTCCATGCTTGCCTACCTGCTCTCTATGCAGCCACAGAACCCTGTTGTCTTTTCCACCAGAGCGGTATCTATTTATCCACTTGCACTTTCATGCTTTTGAACTGCTAGGTTGGCAGGAGCTTGGCATATAACAGGAGCTCATAAGAACATTAGAAAAGCCTCCATTGGATCGGGCCAAAAGCCCATCTAGTCCAGCGTCCAGGATCTCACATAATGTCATGCACTGTCACAGTGTCACCAGCATCCTGCCCACCTTCAGGTTGACAAGTACAGCATCTTTAATCACTGAGCCACTAACAGCAGCCCCCAAACTAAGATTCTCCACTTCTGAAATCTAAAGATATGGTAAATCTGAAAATGACACAACAGAAGCAACCTCCTCCTGTGGATAATTTTGTGGAGAACCGTCCTCTTCCACCCCCAACCGCATACACAACCTCACATGCACCTCCACTCTGCCATCTCCCTGACGGAGTGCCCTGCTCTCCTGCCAGCTCTCCCCTCTCTGGCTGGTGACTCAGCAGGTGCATAAAAGATTCATGTTTCCCGTTGGTCGATTTACTTTCTCCTCCGGGGTCTCCGTGGCCAGGCCCAGCATGACTTGGTTTATGTGTTCTGACAGGAGAACAGCCCGAGGAGGGTGGCTGAAGGCAGATGACCTTTCAAGGCACAGGGTTCAAGGCAGTGAGGGGGGAAGAACTATTTTTGTTCAAGCTTCTTATTTCCCATACTGTTTTCATTCCTCTTCCCCCTCACCCCACATCCCAACAACTGCCAAAGACCCAAGGCTGGCAGACCAGGCCAGCATCTTGGGGGCAAACAAGGCCACTGCTTAGTCTGCCCGTCATTCACTGCAGCCCCCATCATGCGTACCTCCTGGCCTGCTCCAGGCTGCTGCAGTGTCATTCTGGGAGTTTATGGTGCCATTAGCTTTAAAGTTTTATCAAGCACTGTGCAGGTGACAAGTTGAAAAGTAAGCACCACTGAGGGAGGGATCTTCCCAGGAACTCATACAAATAGGGAATCATACAAATGTGAAACCTGCTTGACTCACTGCAAAAGGATGAGTGACAATCCTGTTGATGTCTGAAATCCCAGGGAGTTTAATAGAGCCTAACCCCAGGTAAGTGTGTATAGGATTGCAAAGTCAATGGGATGATTGTGCTCTGGTCTGCTACACTCATGCACCTCACCAATGTGTTTCTAAGACCGCAATCCTGAACTCGTTAGACCAGCCTAACCTGTCATAAGCCCTGTGCTGATCTGGCGGTGTCTCAAAAATGCCATGACACTTCTGTGCCATTCCTAGGGGAGGATTAGGCCAGTGCACAGACACGAGTTTGCCTCCTTGCATCACCACAGGATGAGGAAGACTGATGAATTGTACCAGCCTAGGTTAGGATTGCACCCAAAGTCTGAAAGTGCATAGGCCATGATTTCACTGCTCATGAGCATTATGCACTCACCTAAGAGATGCTCCCAAATTGCAGTCCTCCTCGTCAACTCTACTTGTCCACCCATAGGACAGGTGCACATCACCAATTACAACCCATTCATTCCCTGTTCACTTCTTCTTTCAAATGTTTCACTGCAGTTTTACCTGGATGCCATTATGAACTTTAATGGATGCATTTAAAAAATGTAAAAAAGTTGCATGATTTGACATTCAATAACACATGCCTGAAAGTGAATTCTTTTCTGCGTGTGCTCATTTCATTTTCCTATGTGGTCATTGATGTGTACATGGAATGACATGGAACCATGATAAATCTTATTGATACATGTGGTGAAGAGCAAATGCAGAGTGAACTGAACCAAAGACATAGAAACCTTAATGTTTTCCAGAAAATTGACAACCAAATAATCCAGCAAGGTCACAAGAGGATAGCAAGTCCAAGGCCCTGTAGGATATATCAGGAAGCATAATGGGAAATCCAGTAATGGCCTCAAAAGATGCTCATTTGATGATCTGCTTGACTTCATTTTTGCAACTGACATAAATCTTAACTCCAGTGTGGATTCGTGAAAGCCTCAAAGTGGAGTTAACAGTAGATCAAGCTTTCTTTTAAATAAAAGATTCCTATGAAAATTGTGTCCAGGTCATTGTGGTTGGGTTGGGCACGTGGAATCCCAGATACATTCTGGAACCTTAGATCCATTAACCCTTCCATCTTGGTGCCAGATTGGGAGATCCTTTCCTCACCTCAACCTCACCCATTCCCTTTTAAGGATTTCATATTACTAAAGCTCATTTTTTTCCCCTGTGTTTCCATCAGTTTTCCTTTCCGTTAGCATTGCTGCTTCATCTTAGGTATTTCATTCACCCCTCACTTTCACACTTCAGCTAAAAATACTTCATAGTCAAGTCCCTCTGGTCCAATATATATACCACACAAGATCAATTACACAATGCCTATGTTTTATATTACTTTCTAGGCAATCTCTGTATTTCCCAATTCTTGCTTTGCTTTGAACAATTCAGTTCTATGCACATGTTTCCCCTTTCTGATCAAGCAGCGACTCACAGTCCAGCAGCCAGATGTTGAAAAGAATTAGCAGGTGATTCCATCTTTCCTTAAACCCCCCCCCCTTCCAAAACAGCTGATAAGCACTATCTTAGCTTTTAATTTAAAAAATCATGCATGCAGCCACCCCCAGTCCTATTCATTTGTATCTATAACTATGGATGGCAGTGTGTACAGGCTTATAGGACACTGGGGGGCAAACGACTGTTTTCCCCTAACCAAGGCATCCTCCCCTTTGATTACAAACTAGCTATCACAAAAGTGGTTGCGCTTACCCAGCCCCACAGCAAAGATAAGACAATGTTGTTCATTTGCTTAATTTATACAAACACTGACCTCAATGTCCATTTATATAGAAATTGCTTTCTTGAGCAATTCCTGGCTATGTTTTTAGGCCAAGATCCTACTGTGAGAATTGAGAAACTTCAACTGGAATATTTGGGGGGCACTGATATATAGAAAAAACCAAGACAACCTGTTCTTAAAAGACTACTTTTTAAAACCCCAAATATTAAATCCATAGATGTTGCTACTTTGGGTATATACCTCTGTCTTGGTTACCAGTGCTCCTCTGCCCTGGAAGTACCCACATGTCAACCCCGTGTTTGACCCAAGCAGACTTTCCTGGCGTCAACTTGGCCGGAGCACCGAGCATTTTACATTTAAAGGGAACACTGGCTCTCAAGCCTGGGCTTGCCTCAGGTACCATAACCGATGCACAGCCCACCAGTTAAGATTGTAACAAAGTTCCCTTAAGGTTTGACTCCTGAGTAGCTATGATCCAGCATATAATCACAATAGTAAATTATATCATAAGGCTTTGTTAAAAAATAAAAGGTAAGGTTTAAGTAAGGCACCAATGGTAAATATCTATCTACTGAATTTATATACTGCTTTTCAACTAAAAAGTTCACAAAGCGGTTTACAAAGAAAATGAAAAAAAATAGCTAATGGCCCCTGTCCCAAAAGGGCTCACAATCTAAAATGCAAAAATAACACCAGCAGAAGCCACTAGAACAGACATTGTTGGGGTATGTAGAGCCAGTTACTCTCCCCCTGCTAAATAAAAGAGGAACACCCACTTGAAAGAGTGCCTCTTGTCCAGTTAGCAGGGGTCCAATGGAAATACAAAGTTCCAATGGAAAAATAACAACTATCTCCTGTACTAATACATGAAGTCTGGCTACTGCAGATTCTTAATATTGCCAGATGGTTGGTCAGTTTCCATAACTTATGCAAAAGTCCATAACAAGATGTTCAGGCTGCTCCAAGTCCTCAGCATGGCACTTTGAGGTAGAGGTGGTTCAGCAGCAAAATGGCTCAACATTACAGGTTAACTAGCAACAAGGTGTGGCTCAAGATCCAACTTTTATAGTGTATCTTGGACCCTTACTTGTCCATCAAACCAATACCCAATAGAAACCAATACCCTATTCCAGGATCCACAGGCAGAGTCCTTCCCAGCTGAGGATGATTTGCAACACAATCATGCCACTTTGCAGGTGTGAGCTATTGCGCTAGATCAGTGGTTCTCAGTCTTCCTAATGCAGTGACCCCTTTATAAGTTCCTCATGTTGTGGGGACCCCCAACCATAAAATTATTTTCATTGCTACTTTATAACTGTAAGTTTGCCACTGTTATGAATCATAATGTAAATATCCGATATGCAGGATGTATTTTCATTCTTACAAATGAAATGTGTGTTCTATGCACACATTGAACAAAATGGGATTTATTTCAGAGTAGGCATGCATAGGATTGGGCCCTGAGGCTTCAATCCTATCCACATTTACATGGGAGTAAAGGCCCCCCTGTCTATAAAGGGATTTATTTCAGAGCATAGGATCGGGCCCTGAGGCTGTCAGTCAGTCCCAGTGCGCATGTAGCTACAGCCGGAGGTCTGGCAAGCCTGACCTGGCCCCCTGCACCAGGGGTCTTTAGACGACCCCCAGGAAAGCTCTAGGTGACCCCCAAAGGGGTCCCGACCCCCACTTTGAGAAATGCTGCGCTAGATGTTCCCTTTGCCTGTCCTTGGGCATTGTGGAGATAAGGGTTTCAGGCAGTGGTGGGATTCAAATAAATTAACAGCAGGTTCTATGTCCTAATAACCTAAATTAAAAACAGGTTCTATGTCGCATTAGTAACTGGTTCTCAGAACCAGGCGCTCATTAGCAAAGAGTTCTGTAGAACCTGTGAGAACCCCTTGAAGCCCACCACTGGAGGCCTTGACCTGAGGTTTTAACAACCCCCTTCTATTTAGATGTTTATATCTTCAAAGTACCCCTAATTTCCCCACAGACCAGTTGGCTCCAAACCCCAGCTATCCCAGCATCCGCAGGGTCAGGGCACCCACAGGCCAAACATGGCCACAGTTTGCTTCTTATGCTTACGCCCAGATTTGCCTGACAAGCAAGGCAGATTTGCCTGACAAGCAAGGCTTGTACCTTGTACAAGCAAGGGATTGCCCATTATTAGAGCCAGTATTTCATTTTCTCTGTAAACCACTTGGTGAACTTTTTGTTGAAAAGCTGTATATAAATACTGTTGATTGATTGACTGATTGACTGATTGATTGATTGATTGAAGAACTGGCAACATTGTCAATAGCAATGGCTGCATGCCCTGCACATAACTAAGCAAAGGTGCGTTTCTGGAGTTGGATGAGGCAACTAAACCCAACACTCCATTTCTAATAGTTATTGTACATCCTAAATACAGAAGGAGGAGGGATCAGCACTGTTGGACCTAAAATATTCCACCCTAAGCCTACCAAAAACTGTACCAAGAACAGTGAACTGCATACATCCCTACTCATGAGATCCAGACCCAGACCACAAAGCTGGGAAAAGGCCAAGCCCTTAAGTTAAACTGTGATTATGCACTGCTCTAAAATGAATAAACATCTCTCCTTGTGTTGCTGTATCTGGCAATCCTCTCCTTTGGCCAGCCTTGTGGCAGGCAAAAATTGATTCCTGGGTTTTATTTATGCATTTCTTTATTTTTACTTTTGTTCATGTCTTTGTTCTGAGTTTTCTTTCCAAACCTGAAGTTTTCACATGCAAAGTTTGTGAAAAGATGAAAGATAAAAAAAGAAAATCTAGGGAAAAACTTAACACAGAATAAGGAAAAGTCTAAAAACAATAAGCGCTGATTATTTTTCAATGCAAAATTTATGTATTTAAACTGGTTATTTGGCCCAAAGCCTGGTTGAAATCCAGCAATGTAATAATCAATGCATGAGCAGGTATTATTGAAGGTCGCAGTGGGCATGCTCCATCCTGCATGTAGCATTTTCACTCCCATTGATTTATCATAGAAAAAATGTCAGGATACTCTATAACTCCTCCCATTGCAATCAAGGGAAATTCATAGGTCTTACCTGATGCTAAATTGTGCTCAATATTTTGTAGGGATTTTTATTCTAATTCTTGGAGAAAAAACACTTTATATGAGTTGGCATCGCTTTCCAATTTAAAAATGCTCTGTATATTTTGAGCAAGAAAATATTTATAAATGGTGCAAATAAAAAAATTCCAAGGTAAGCAAATTTTCTACCTTCACTGTAAACAATCTTTGGAAAAGTGCTTCTTATATATGTGCTTATATGTAATAAGTATTATTGCTTCCTAAAGAATAAAGAAATCATTAATTCCTCTGAATTTTCTGCAGATTCCTTCACACACAAATTGATTCACTCGTCACTGGCAATAAGACAGTGATTCAATTTCTTTTCTAGATGCTCCAGGAAGTCCCCTGTACACTTGTTTGAGTAAAGAAGAGGGAGCAAGCAAAGTTATGAACCTTGCAAGCAAGTGAAATCTATTTTGTGTGCAATCTATTCACTTGTGTGCAAGTGAAATCTATTTTGTGTACAATCTATACTGTACTCAGTTCCTCAGAGCACATGTAAAGTGCCATTCCATATTTATTATACGTAACCTCCTTGTTTTAGAAGTAGGTTTTCTGAATGTTCAATGCCAGGGAATGGCAACATTCTTGTGTGGCTCCTGAGACATCTGGTGGATAGAGTTGCCACATGTTCCAAAATACAGGGACAATCCCAATTTTGGGGGATGGTGTTTACATACTGGCAAATGGGACAGAGTGTCCTGTCCTGATTTTGTGGAAGAGAATTATGAGAATGATTGCAACCTTACTGGTGGACCACTGTGTGACACAGGAAGAAGGACTAGATGGGTCCTTCGCCTGCTACATCTTACATTCTTGCGAGAGGGAGATGGGATACTGGCAGTTTTAAAATGCTGACCATGATATGCTACCAAGAAATGCTACCTGCATTGAATGGTATTAGTGACACTTCCCTATGAGGCTGCAGGCTCTGGATCCAGCAAGGTAGGTTAGATGATAGGGGTTAAGTGTGTGTGTGGAATGGGGAAGAAAAGGTGCCAGTTGGGGAGGAGATGGGGAAGGGACAGTGGTATCAGTGGTATCAGTGGATATCATCATGATCCAATCAATATCAAATCCCTGGTCTTAATCCATCTTCCCAGGTCCACTCTAAGTCATGACAGCAAAACAGTAGATCTAGCAGGACAGTGAGGGCTTACTCCCAGGTAATGAAAAAAGCCCCATTACCCTGAGAAGAGCTCCAGGGTCTGGCATTCCACCATGGTTATCACATAAAGGTTATCACATAAAGCTTGGAAATGCATTATCATTATTATATGATTTACCAGTCCATCCAAGAACCATGAACATGTGATGGCTGGTATGGTCATATGCAGCTTGCATGAAACCGAACTGTACCCCTTCCAACTGAACTGCCGTTGAATTGAATTTGATTCCAGCTGCATTGTGGGAACCATGTTGGCAAATCCAGCAATCATCTGCAGTAAAAAGAGATACAGTCACTAAATTATGCAGAGCAAATGAAAGATGTGTATTCATTTAATTCTATAATCAGTTAAACATGCCCATGGATTCATTCAAACACATATTATTCATCCTCTCATACTACTAGTGCATATTTGTACATGCTGGAATATATGAACAGGTGATCGCACACCATCCATCACCACAACACGAGGGAAAAATATTTAAAAGATTGCAAGGCAAATATTGAATTAAAATTATTGGAATGAAAATGCATGTGACCACTTGCAGTCTCCTCATTTCCCAGATTCACACTGCATCTGAAAAACCAACTTCTTTGTCACTTGGCGGACCTTGATTAAGACTTCTTGAATTCTCCAGGAGCGGAGAAGACCTCCATTTAATGTCATTAATTTGAAGGATTCAGAATCTGTGGTTCAATTTTTAAAAGTGGTTTAGCAGTGCCGGTCCCCATTCAAAATTGTTGCTCAGCACTAAGAAATCTCTTTTGTCTCAAAGGAAACATACAGTATTTGCATTTGCTGTCTGTCTCACCGAAGGAGATGGTGTTTCCTTCTCCTATAGCAGCTGTAAAGAAGATTAGCCATGAATGTTCAGAAACACACATACAATATTGAACCGTAGCCGCAATAGAATAGTATCCATTGTTACAATCCAGAAGTTTGTAAAGTTGCAAATAATAAAGACTGATGCAGGAACATATCAGTAGGCATAAAAATTGTGGATGAATGTGCAGATTAATGAAAATTCCACAAGAATTCACAAGAGTCTCACCTGACCTCCAAAGTGAGGGGCAAAAGCAGGATTTCATTCATTATCATCTCCTTGGGGGGGGGGGGGGGGACATTTCTATGAATGCAAAACACACCGTTTTGGAATGGGGGGAAAGCACTATCTGCTGTCCTAACATTTTACCCCTCGATGTAGATTGAGGGAATAGATTGAACAAGACTCATAATTATTACTCAGGGTTCAGTCCTAAGCAGTTTTTTTAGCTTTGGGTAAGGGCAATAAACTCTGAGGTAAGGGAACAAACATTGCCTTATCTTTAGGGGCTTCTGTGACTGCCACCCAACTGCAGGATGCAGCACATGCCTCACTGGCACAGCTTTGCCAGTGCTGGAAAGTTAGTAAGGATTGTGCCCTCAGGCTACAAAGATGAAATTGCACGGGGGTTGCAGAAGACCATACCAACTTTAAAAAAACAACGGCTGCAATCCTAAAGACACTTCCCTGGGGGTAAGACCCACTGAACACAATATGGCTTATGTTATAGACATGGTAAGGATTGTGCTCTAAATCTGTACTCACCTTGACATAAGTGCATACACCAGGAAGGTGGGTGTGGGCATATAGCATTTCTACGTGGATTTGTCACGATGTATTGCGTAAAGCAGGCTCAGTCATCTGGCCAAGTACATTTTCAAAATCAAGAGCAACAAAAACAGCTGCTGGGATTGGAGGATGAAAGCTTCCTTTCCGGATGTATTTCAGTTTGAATGGTCTTTCTCAGGGGAGCAGTAAATGTCAATGAAGGTTCAACACAACTTCCAACACTGTTCTCTCTAGTGCAGGGGTCAGGGAACTTTTTTACCTTTTACCCCCAAATATATTTTGATATGCCAACATTACCCCCTTGATTTGAAAGGAACGAAATAATATATTATTAATTATTTGAATTCAAAATTTTATTGAATCTATTCAAAACTTCTTTGAATAGCGGGCGGACTTGGAGGCAGGGCCTGGGGCATCATGCAGGGAAGCGTGTTATACTCAAGGGCTTGACGCACCCAGGGTGACCAGATCCTAAACTCAAAATCTAGGAGATGGTCACCCAAAAGTCCAGATTTTCAACTGTCTAATGTAGGATGTCCTACATTTTGTCCTACATTTTTTTAAAAAAATCAAGATTAAGTTCCATTGAATTAGTGGACTTACTCCTGAGTAGACACCTGGGAATGGGTGCTTACCTTGAAATTCCTGGGGGTAATGGACGGTCATGCTGCTGAGACAGAGCTGGGCATGCATATAGATTCATTTGCATGCCTGGCTGTGCCTCGGCAGCGTGACCGTCCATTACCCCAGGAATTTCATTTTTACCCCATTTGGGGTAATATACCCCTGTTTCCTGACCACTGCTCTAGTGGGTCTCCATTCACTACAGTCTCAGAAAGGGCTTCTCCTCCTGTCAAAAATCCTTACGGGGAAATGCAAGGACACTTTTGCAGGTGAACCATGCACTCAACCCTATCTGGTAGATGGAGATTCCTTTGAATCAAAGATTTTACAATATAAACCTTCTTTGCTCTAAGCTGAACAACAGGGATTGGCTTGGGATTGAACAACAGTTGAACAACAGGGATTGGATTGCTCAGAGATGCACTCTGCATATGCTTAGAGGCATTTTCCGCCAGCTATTCCAAGACTCGGTCCCAGAGTTGAAAAACGGATGCTTGGGCTGCATCTTGGCACAAATGGAGCCCAGGACAGGATATAATTTTATAAAAGAGCAGGACTACAGAATTACATCAGCTGGCAAGGAACATTGTTTTCGGTTTATGCCTCGTTCTCAGTTTTTAACTTTCCTTACAGCTCTATGGTTTTATCAGTACAGGTTGTTGTACTGCAAGCATATTTTCAGTTGGAGATGAGGAAAAGAACAAGTACCGGTAGACATTCTATGTAATAGTCAGTCAAGCTCCCATGTGAAATGAGAATGTAAAATCCTCCTTGGTTGTAGTTGCCCAGGAAGGCAGTATTTATCCTTTGAAAACTCCTTATGAAGTTGGGAGACCAACTAAAGTTTATTTGTGCATATCCTGCTTGCAGTTAAATATTATCAAATACTTGCACATGCTATTGGAGCACTTTTTGCAGTGTTCAAAGCACATCACGTGCATTTTCTCGGTAATCCTTACAACAACCCGGTAAAGTGCATCAAATGCTGTGACAAACCATATTCTTGTGGAAGGCAGGAGCAGGATGACTAGTGTCCGGTTTTTTCCAGGATATGTCCTCTTTTTTAGCCTTGAGTCCTGGAGAAAATCCTTATTGTCCTCCTTTTCCTTGTGAGCATGTAGCCTTCTTATAATTAGAATATCATAGAGTTGGAAGGGATCCAGTAATTATTAAATTATATGTAACAAATTACATGTAATAATTTTTAATAAGAATATAGTGCTTAAATTAACCACATGAAAGCAATATATATGAGTACAGTGGTGTCTCATGTAACAAATTTTATTCGTTCCGGAGGCATGTTTGTTACGTGAAACATTCTTTATGTGAGGCCGATTTTCCCATAGGAGATAATGGAAATTGGTTCCACAACCCAAAAAATATTTATTAAAAACTATTAACTGTATGAAAATGATGACAAAACACTGGAATTGAATTCAAAACATGCATTCAGTGTGCATGATCCTATGATGTCTACTAAGGCTGCAGTTCTAAAGACACTTTCCTGGGAGTAAGGCCCGTTTAACATAATGGGGTTTACTTCTGGGTAGAGATGGTTAAGAGGCTGCAATCCAAGACACCTTCAAAGTGTCTCCCCCCTTTTCCTTCTCTCCATCCTGAGCCTCTCTCTCCCCTGCTCCCTTCTGGCTACCCCTGAGCTGTTTCCCTCTTCTCCACTGCTGTTCTCTCCCTCTGCCCAGCAGACGCCCGGCCAGCATGGAAGTGTTGCTTTCACTATGACCAGGCACGCTAGGCAGCCCTGACACTTTTTAAAAGGGCTGCCAGCCAGTGCATCTGTCCCAAATGCCAACGAGTGTGTTTGTTATGTGAAGCACAGTTTGTATGTGAAGCACAGTTTGTTATATGAAGCAGAATCATAGAGAAAGTTTTGTTTGTTACGTGGAACATACTTTATGTGAGGCATTTGTTACATGAA
The DNA here is from genome assembly GCA_030015325.1 of Cryptoblepharus egeriae. Classification (NCBI taxonomy): domain Eukaryota; kingdom Metazoa; phylum Chordata; class Lepidosauria; order Squamata; family Scincidae; genus Cryptoblepharus; species Cryptoblepharus egeriae. The sequence continues at coordinate 58,285,317 of JAREYC010000001.1, read as the reverse complement.
GGCACCACTGTATTTTAGTATTTTGTCATGTCTACATTTTCTTGGATGTCCTACGTTTTAGTGGACTTGTCCTCTTTTGCAGGTATGACATATGATCACCTTGAGGCAGGAGTAACTCCAGCCTTAACATTTCTGGTACACTAATATAGATAAGAGGTCATGCCTCCAGACAGGATCCATCTCACTTAAGGGTGTTGTGCAGCAGACACTGTTAGTGCTGTGAAGGGTTGATTCGGTCTCACCCACAATCTCTTTTGCTGAATTTTGCCTGCATTCCGCAGTGCATCCCCAGCCTTCCCTTGTCACTAATTATTCACTAGCTTCTCATCATGATAATTTCATCCCCCCTTCTGCCTGCCCTCCCCCCAAAGGACAAATAGCCAATCAACGCAATACTTTATATGAAAATGGGCACTCATTGCCCACTTATTTTCAACAGTTTCAATCTCTGCTGTCTTTTGCAATTTCTGATCTTGCCAATTCCATTGTGATGCCTTTTACTTCAAAGCAACATCCCCACAACCACTACAACATGAACAGAAGCCCATTTTGTAGGAGAATCACACCAATGGCAACAACACAATCTGAGCCTGATTGGCTATAATGTATATGTGATTGGCTATAGCCTGACTGGTGCAATTCCATATCCCTGTAACGACCCCCCTATGTGGCAAAAACATCACAATGCTGGTGTGACTCTGCCTTGACTGAAAGCAACACCCACATTTGGGACAGAGCTACCAGCAAAGAGAGCCACACTACTGCTGTCACCCACTCACATCCCCCACACAAAGTGTTCAGATGCACCCCATCAGCATGCTGCTTACAGCACAGTGGCTCAGATGCAGACAGCATCCAAACAGCAACGTTGGGAAGACACACACAGATGTTGATAATGTCATTTAGCTACAGAGCTAAGCTGTGCGCATCACAGTAAAGAATGCATCCCTTGAACTCTAGCTTGTTCCATGAGCATGCCCATCCATTTAGGAAGTTGACTGTACATGTGTGCCTACTTTGGAGAATTGCCTGTTACACATACAGTTGTGGGTGTTTATAAAACTGATTACCTAGCGAGTGTTGAATGGGGCCTGAATGTATCTGGCTTTCCTTCTCCACTGCTCTCCCCCCACCCCATGTTGCGTCCTCTTTGCCTTCTCTGCACAAGGAGCTGAACCGCCTGCAGAAGAACCAACCGATGACTGCAACCAGCCCCTTTGGCGGCACACATATAATTGGACTGGACGTCTTGTCAACCCGGATCTCCCCAAAGCGGTGCTGCCTGCCGCCCTCGTCGAGAGCCTGACCTGCCTGCAATAACAAGCACCACAGGAGGGGCCCCAGCCCTCGCTCTGCCGCAGGTCCAGGAGGCTCTGCTTGGCACGAGGCAGATAGAGACGCATGCTGAGACCAGCTGGGCTCAGCAACCACATTCCCTTCAATTAGATCAAAATTAATGATAGACCCTGATCCAGTCCCCTTTAGGCATTGGGATGGGCATGCAGCTGACAGGGTCTGAATTAGATTGGAGGGACCTCAGAGTGGAGATGGGGCCAGTTCTAACTGGTACAGGTCTAGAAACCAGCTCCAAAGCAAGCTTTAGTCTCCTGCAGCCACTGGCTGAGGCCTTGAGGGGGCAGGGATATCATCTAGGGCTAGGCGAACAGCCTCAGTTACTGCCTGGTCAAGTTTATCCCTATGTGTCTGATATTTTAAAAGTTATTACTTGTATTTACTTGAATCCAAAGCACCTTCGACTCTAACACACACCACTATTTTAAAAGGCTTGGGATAAAAAGGTTTACTGGCAGTTGTAATGCACAGCTGCAAAGCAGGTGTAAAATGTAATTGTACTGCATACAACAATGAGTTATATGACAATAATAATATGACAATAGGTTTATTAAATGATCTTTACCTAATTGCACTACGTTATACAACAATGGGTTTATGGGCACAATTCAGAGTAACTACGGGAAGTCCTTGCTCTGACGTACGAACAATTTACTTTGGATTGCAATATGAATTTCCCACAGGTTTTCACCAGGTGGTTCCGTAACTACGTCAATGTAAATGTCTCTTACGTGTGCCTGTAGTTACTCTGGATTGTAGGGTATTGTGATGAGATCGCCTGGGAGGACTACAAGAGATATAGTATGGAACCCATGGGAGTCTATATGGGGGAGAGTCTCTTTGTGAGCCGTCGTCCCAGGTGCCCCCCTTTGACATGGACCTTTTTCCAGACTCAGTGGAGGTATGGTCTATGAAAGACATAGTGGAACTGCGCAACCGTGGACAGGGGAACTTTGGATGCAGGAGAGGGATTACAGTGGCTCCGTCTCCCCGGTGGTATGCGAGAGGAGGGGTGAGAATCCTTCCGTGGAGTGCGCAAGGTTATTGGGGGAGGGTGGATGAGGCGGGAAATTTGAGCGACGAGGAGGCGCGAGAAAGTCAGTTGGAGGAGTTGCCGTGGAAGAGAAGGGAGTCAGAGCCAGAGGCGGGAAGCAGAGAGGATGCCAAGCCTGGCACTGATCCTGGAGAGACCTGAAAGAAGAAGAGAAAGATGTTAGAGACATGGGGACACTTACCTGAATAGTCTGAAAGATTTTTATCCTGTTATATACCTTACCTGTTGACGAGCCTGCATGCTCAGTTGTACTGAGTTGAACCTGTAACCAAGAAGATAACCTCTGAGAAACCGTTATGCATGCAAGCCTCATCCTGAAGTAAAGCAATCTCTTGTTTGTTACTTACCTGTGTGTGTCTCCTCCTTGAACTTTAACGATGTCTGATGTTGAAGATGAAGAAGTGACCCAGATCACCTTCCCTGGTAGGAGCTTTGTCAATGAAAGGGGTTCGGGACAAGCTAAAGGGAACAGGATGCATCACAGGTATATTAATTTTTATTACAATATAGTAAATGGTTAAACTAAATACTGGTCTCTTATAATCAAAATACCATATTTACTTGAAACTAATACATCATTGAATCTAACACGCATTTTCATTTTGAAGACAAAATTCAGCTGAAAAGATGCGCATTAGATTTGAGTAAACACAGTATTTATCTGCAAACTGCATGTCATTTTACCTTCCAATTGACTTACTGGCTCTATCGTACACAAAGAAAAGGTACAGTTGTACCCACTGGGGTGGAAGTACACTGATGTTTTACTGTGGTGTGGATAATTTTGGGGTGCTCCATCAACCAGGACTATTTGATTTGGGCCGAGACTTTGAAATTCTATCAGTCTGCCCACCTCTGTCTCGACTGGTTTTTAGAAATGCAGTGAAGACAATTTTATTTCAATTTCAACCTTTGTTTTTGTTTTTTTCTGAAATCTTTTATTTGACTGTGCTGTTTCAGTTTTATCAGTACTTTTGTTGCTTTTACTATATTGTAGTTATGCCATATTATTTTACTGTTAATATATACTGTTAATATATACTGTTATGTTACTGACCAAACTTGTAAGTTGGTCAGAGAACCTTTAGACAGAAACGCAGGGTAATAATACACAGAAAGAAATCTATTAACAAATAACAGGGGTAACCTCCCCCACAAATGTTAAAGTTATACACTTTGAAATGACTACATGGAAGGGAAAAGGTCTTGGGTGTGTTTCTACTGGTTTCTTAACGCATGGTGTTCACAAAACACAATGCATGCACACTTAATAAAACTGAGTGGTGGGTTAGAAAAAAACAAAAGAAAATGCTTTCCCCTATATATATTTATTTACTTATTTATTAAACTGACAAAAAAGATTAGAATACGAGAGAGGAAAAAAGGAAAATACAAAAAAGGAAAAGAAAAATAATTTCTCAGATGCTTTTTAACCCAATTGCTTTTTAATTTTATTGCAATTTAACATGTACATAATTGACCTGTGGAACTCCATGTTACAGGATGTAATATGGCAGGCAGCCTAGATGCCTTTAAGACCATCTAAAAATAGCCTAATTTGCATAAATTATAATTGCCGGACAAAAAATCCGGTTGGTCATGTAAGGGTTACAAGAGAATTGCACAGATTCAAGGAGGAAAGGTTTCATCATACGTTTCTAGCCAAGATGGATATATCCAACCCCTTGGTTTTAGAAATAGGCTAAATCTGGATGCCAGATGCAAGGGAGTAGCAACAGGGTATGGGTATATCCTGGTGTCTTCTGTGCTCCCAAAGGGATCTGGTGGATGCCGGTATCTTGTTTTCTTATGTTCTCCAAGGCACCTGGTGGGCCACTGTGACATTCAGGAAGCTGCATTAGTTGGGTCTTTGCCCTGATCCAGTGAGGTTTATGTTCTTATAAGATACGGTAAGGTGGACTAGATGGGCCTTTGGCAGGATGAGGTAGTCATCTTATCATAGCAAAAACTGTTAAAGACTGGTGTAATGTTGGAAGAGACTCTTTATATGGCAGTGGTACTCAAAGTGGGGGTCAGTTGCAATCTCAACTTTGGGGAGTTGCAATCTCAGGTCAGGGGGTTGCAAGAGGTAGAATCCACCATCTTGGAATCTGGCACTGGGCTTTCCAGGGAGTAAGTCTCATTGAAGACAATGGAACTTACTTCCGAGTAGACATGGAGGAGCTCCGGCATCACAGTGGTGTCACATCCCAGTAAGTTTGACAAAGGTCCCAGACAGATTTTAAAGTCTGAAAGGTTTTCCTGGGCTGAAATGCCCAAGTACAACTGCTTTATGACATACAATTGTTTGCTCGGTAAGGGTGGGGGGAATCACGTAGGAGGGAGCATGCTCGGGACATGGTGATGTGAGAAAAGGCTCTGAATAGTGCAATGTAATGGATTGTACTCAATGACTGTGGGTGTCTCAATGACTGGCTATTAACTGTTATATTGTTATTCATGCAAAAGGGAGCTCTAAAATAGAGCTGTGGTTTCCCTTTAGGTTGTAGGTGTGACTCAGACAAACAGTAAGAGTTAGTTTATGCTCAGGAAGTCTGGGATGAGTGGGATTAATCCTGGTTCAGATTTAAGATTGGTTGTCATTTTCCCAATGCAGGTTATTTGCTCAACAAAGTAAATTCAGGAGTGTGTCTCTGCTCTGATCTGCAAAAAAGATATGAGTTTCCATTGCCTTCTGAATGGCCAAGCTTGGGTCTTTTGCCAACAAGGGTTACAGCTAGTGGCGTCACTAGGATAGTGCAGGTGGTGTGGTCCACATCGGGTGACGTGCCGGGTGGGGGTGACGTGCACTGGGGGAATTAAAGATTGCAACTTCGTGGTGGTGCATCAAACCCCATCATGTCATATACCAATGGATTCGTATTGAAGAGAAGAATCAAATTCAAAAGTCCGTTTTGAAATATCACTTTCCTATCAAAAGTATAGCACAAAAACTAAAATATGTATTGAGCTCTATGGAAAGTGATAGCGACCCATATCACAGCTTTACTCATGAGTAGGCAAACATGCCATAATTTATTGGAAAGGGCAGGCTGAGAGGAATCCAAGGACCCCAAAACTGTCCTGATCCAATGAACACAGCCCCCACAAATCACCCCAGAAGGAGCTCTCTGATGATTGCATTAAAATTCATTGAAAATGGGTGTCAACTGCACAGCTGTGTTTACTGGCCAGTAAGCAAGCATGTCTTGGCTGGAGTGGAAGGTCACCCCAGGAGAGGACAAGCCTTCCAAAATGGTCCCAATCAGGGACATTACGAGGGCATTAGAAAGGGGCACCCTTGAAGGGGATGGCAGCCCTTGTGACCTAAATGGCTAAAATCATGATTTGTAGAAATAATCCCATCATGTTATACACCTTTGAATGTTAATTCACAGCAAAATGCAGTGAAACAAACCACTTTGAAATATCTTTATTCTATTAAATTGTATGGCTAAAGAAACCAGCAGAGGTGGGGCAATGGCACATAACCACAACCACCATTCATATTGTTGCTGGCCTCCCACACCTTGACACCCCTGGGTTCAGCAGTTGGACTTGGGGGAAGCTATATGAAAAGGACTGTTAAATTGTGATTCTGGGTCATGATGATGTCAGGTACATGTACCCCCAGGGGTACTTACCAGGATCTTAGTGTGTACTTGAAAAAAATGAATAATGGTAGAAAAAGGCAGGTCTGTATTTGAATGCCTTGTACAGATGGCAAGGCAGGAAAAAAGCCATCTATCTGACTATTATACCGCAGCAACTGCTATTAACTGCCCATCATCTATTGGTGTATTGATATGGATCAGTAGCTGAAAACATAAATTTGAAATTACAGCAACTATATTAATTACTTTTTTAATATGAGAGGTACAGTTCATGAAAGTGGGCTGCCAAGGGGTACCAAGTGCAAAAACATTGGGAACCACTGATTTTAGGTTACAAATTAAAAAAAATCAGAAGTCCCTTCAATGGGGCTCCTTCTTTTTGACAGCTATACCTTCAAGGGATTTGGGAAGCAATGGAGAATGGGGTACATTAAAACCCAAGGTAAGTCCAGCTCTGAGAAGTGTAACCTGGATGGAAAAGTGGGATATGATGAGAGTCATATCAAATTTCAAGGGAGGTGTTTAAGGAGTGGGGACAAGATACACTCTTGGATATATAGTTTTCATAATTATATTGTAAGGGGAAAAAACAGGGACAACCCAACCACCTCAAAAATAAGAAATTTGTTGAGGTTTCTTTTTTTAAATATACAACAACCAGTGCTTTAGCTATTCTTGAGAAAAATTCACATGTGATCTGAAATGTGGTGGGGTGACCTTTGGAATGGGAGGGAAACAAATACAATATATAAGGCAAAGTGTGTATATTTAAGGCTGCAGCAACTCTACACATTTACTTTGGAAATTGGAGTAACCCCTATTGAATGCATTGGAGCTTACTTCTCAGTAGGATTGAGCCATAAATCTCGTTAATTGGCTGTAGAAATTTGGCATACCCCTCCCCACTTGGAGGCTCCCCAAAGTTCGAGCCAGAACACATCTTTCAATAACGTTGCAACTAGACTTATCAATCCAGGCCTGCCTTTTGGCATCAGGATTTTGTATTGTCAGAGGGGTAGAATAGACAATTTTGTAATTGTATGTTATAAACCTTTGTTCTGTTTTGCTGGTATTATATTGTTTTGTTATCTGTCCTGAGCCTTCAGGATTGACTGAGCAATAAAGCTAAATATATTATTAATATGAGTTTACCTAAAATTAGTTCCAAGAATATTGAGAAAGGATGGGTACTGTTTGTTTTAGAGCATTTTGATAAAATCTAGGATCCAGAAATTTGGGGACCTTTGTGTGTACTCTGTTGATTCCAGCTAGCGGCAGGATTCCCTAGCTCTCCCTTCCAACAAAAATCCCCAAATTTATGTAACCCTGCACCACTGCTCATCATCTGCTGCAAAAAAAGAACATTTTGTGTGCGTTGTGACTAGGCACAGACAGTATAATTTAGAATGAGCTAAGAGTGCTAGATCATCAGCAAGCTTTAAAAAAATAAGGGACACTCTGATACTGCCTTGTCTGAAACAATGGATTTCCATAACGCTTGATGTATCTGTGATTATCTGAAATTAGAGGTGCCTTGGGGGAAAAAATGAGCGATACCTGACAACCATGGACAACACTCCAGTATGATAATAGTTTTGAAAAGAACGGAAAGTGGTTGGAGACTAGATTTCACTGCTTCCCTTGTACACCCATATTTGTTTTCGTCCTACAGTACGGTAGCGTTTTTTAACATTCAACCCCGGTATATAATTTCACATTGTCCACCTGCTGGAAGTACCAATGGAAGTAACAGGTAATGATATCATCTGCCCACTGAGTCAACTCTCCTATGGCTGCTAGTTGCATTGTGTTGTGGTCTAGTCTCATATCTACCACCAGACACTACCTCAAGTACCACTGGTGGCACCCCCATCACTGGTTGGGAAACAGTGTAGTAAAGTGTTTCAGCAATTTCAGCAACTGGAAAAGGTGTATTTTTAGTTGCAAACCATGAGTAGCAACCCCTTTTCAAACTGTTTTTCTTTTTTTAGTGGGAGGGAGGCTTCTCTGTGAATATACAAAACTGTCCTATGGGCTCAGTATTGATTACAGTATTTCAAGCAGAGGCTTCCCCCAACGTTGCTTAGAGATGCAAAGGATGTGGCCCTATTTAACTGTGAGAGTTATTTACACCTGGCTCATCCTGGCATTACTAGGAAATTGGTTCATGTTGGAGAGGGAGGTCTGGGGATATGCACTCACAGGACAACTACTGGAAGGGTGACCATATGCCGTTACCAAAATATGAGGACAAGTCCCCCAAAATGTAGGACATGACAAAATAAAAAACTAAAAACACTCAAATTCCCTCTTCTATGCAATGGTTAAAGGTAGAAGCACTCTGTCCTCCATTCTATATGGTCACTCTGATATATGGTCATCCTGGATATGAGGATTCCTCCAATATTCTCCCAGAAAGGGAATTCTCATAATAAAGTTCTGTATTGGGAAAAGACATGCCTGCTGTGGAAGATCAGAGTTGTTTGTTTGTTTGTTGGGGAGGAATTAATGCCCATTAGGAACAAACTCACTCTAGCCCCTGTTAATCCAGTTAAGTAATGATGCCTGATCCCTTACTAGCACTCTCTGGCTAGAATCTTATCCACACTTACATGGGAGCAAATGCCACCCATTACACTCAGACTCTGTTGGGTCTTACTTCTGAGTAGACACACCTAGGATTGGGCGCTCTCTCTCTCTCTCTCTCTCTCTCTCTCTCTACTGCAATTCCTGTTTCACCACCTACATCACATGGACCATTAAGGGTTAGCTAATTGGTTCTCAGAGTTATGGAAACTGTCCCCAGTGTGTGTACCTGGGGGGCTGGCATTTCTTGGATCAGGATAACCATATGTCCCATTTTTCCAGGACATGTCCTCTTTTTTCAGCTTTGTGTGTGTATGGGGGGGGGGACTTCATTGTCCTCTTTTTCCTTAGGAGCAGGCATGTATCCTTCTTGGAATTCATAACTTGGCAGCCCAATCCTAAACAAGTCTACTCCAAAGTAAGTCCCATTATAGGGACTCAATAGGAAAGAGTACTTACTTCCAGGGAAGTGTAGTTAGGATTGCAGCCTATATGCACTAGTTTTCAATTTAATAATAAGCAATATACAGTACTGTTTAAATGGTACTGGAATGGTACCATTTAAATGCTATGGAAGCAATATCTATGAGTGTTTTTAGCTTTTATTTTATCATGTCCTACATTTTTCTTGGGAGTCCTACATCTTGTCCTCTTTTTGGTTGTGACATATGGTCACCCTGACTTGGATCCCCTTGCTGCTAACACTTTTGCCACTCCCCATTTGTGCAGTCTTTCCCTGGCAAGCCTCAGAACATATGCATATACGTGTCTACTCAGAAATAAATCCCATCATAGTCAATGGTGCTTACTCCCAGGTAAGTGTGGATGGGATCATGACCCCAGGCTGCTATCCTAAGCAACCTTTCCTGGGAGTCCGCCCCATTGAACTGAATAGGGCGGACTTCTGAGTAAACACACATAGGATCGGGATGTCTGTAGTGGGGGGGTTTAATCGTGTCCACCTCCCCACTGACACAGGGTGACCATATAACCAAAAAAGACAAAAATGTAGGACACCAATAAAAATGTAGGACTTGACAAAATAAAAGGTAAAAACACTCATATATATTGAGTTCGTGTGGTTATTTTAAACACTATATTACTTGTTCTTAAATTTAAAGCTATTACATTTGGTGCCCAATCCTGCCCCTGTCTACTTAGATGTAAGTTCTATTATAATTAATGGAACTTACTCTCAGGAAAGTGTGGATCGGATTGCAGCCACAACTGATTACATAAAATGTATTGATTACAAGAAGGCTCGATGCTGCCTGTTCACAAGGAAAAGGAGGACAATGAAGATTTTTTTTCCCCAAGCTAAAAAAAGAGGACAGGTCCTGGAAAAAGAGGACAGATGGTCATCCTGATTATATGTAATTTATGAATTCCAAGAAAGCTACATGCTTCCTGCTCACAAGGAAAAGGAAGACAATGAAAAAAATTTTCCTAGACACCCGGCTAAAAAAAGAGGACATGTTCTGGAAAAAGAGGACAGATGGTCACCCTGCACTGAACTGCCAGCATCTCTTGGAAATATCTGCACCTTCCAAGCTCCTCTCCAGAAGGGACCAGCTCTGGAGTATCCCAGGGATGGAGGACCTGCGGGCGCTCCTGGGGATTCAGGATGGATGGAATGAATGAATGAAGGTGACCTGCTGAGCCCTGAGGGTGAGGGGGGTCCCTGGATTGCAAGGAGATCAGGTGGGGGAGGGAGAAAGGACCCCCCCTTTTCTCTTCACCCCCCCCCCCAAGCACCACAGCCTTGGAGTGCCCAGGAAGCGCCTTGCAACCTGGTGGCGTAGCTAGAGGGGGCTGAGCAGACAGTCTTGGAGGGAGTCACGTCTAGGAGGGCAGTTGCGTAGCTTGAGGGGGGCGCAGCACTAAGTCTTGGAGGGGGTCCCACCGCTTCGGAGCCATTCCAGGCTGGGAGGACTCCAAAGGGGTGACTCCCTCCGATTGCTCAGCCCCCCTCTAGCTACGCTACCGCTTGCACCCTCCACCCTCCAAGAAACGGATGTGATCCAGCGGGGCAGAGACCCTCTGGACTGGAAGGACCACTGGGTTTTTAAGCAGCTTTCCAAGTATTTAAGGCTTTTCCAACAGACACTCACCCGATCCATTCTTACTCTGCTGAAATCTTATCCACCCTTTCCTGGGAGTAAGCTCCGTTGACTACCATGGGACTTACATCCGAGTAGACCCGCAGAGGATTGGGCTACAGTAGCCCCATGCTACTCCATGGGGCTAGAATTGGGCCCCCAACCAGAACTTTGCGTCCCAGGCTGGACCCCTTTCCTCCTCCTCTCCTCTTGGCACAGGATGACCATATAGGACATGACAAAATAAAAAGCTAAAAACGATGATATTATTGATTTCATGTGCTTAATTTAAAGAATATATATCTTATTATTAAATCAAAAATTATTATATATAATTTATTACATATACACTGCAGTCCTAAGCATGTCTACTCAAAAGGAAATCCCATTTTGTTCAATAGTACTTATTCCTAGGATAGTACTTATTCCTTATTTCCTGGGAGTAAGTACTATTGAACACCATGGGATTTACTTCTGAGTAGATATGCTTAGGATTTCACTTAATTTATTAATACAGGAAAGCTATAGGAAGGAAATCTTAACCACACTTTCCTGGGAGTAAGTACTATTGAACACAATGGGATTTACTTCTGAGTAGACATGCTTAGATTGCACTTAACATGCTGCCCACTTACAAGGAAAAGGAAGACACTGAAGTTTTTTTTTTCCCAGGACACAAGGCTAAAATCTAGCACATGTCCTATAAGGGAGGGGGGAAACAACCAGGATATATGGTCATCCTGCTTGTGCGGATCCTATAGGTCTGGGTCACATCCACTCTTCCTTGCGCATCCCCCTTGGGGTTGTGCTTCTCCCTTCCAAGCATCACCAGGACAGTGGCGTAGCTAGAGGGGGGTCGGAGCAGTCAGTCTCGGAGGGAGTCTCCCCTTCCCAGCTTGGCTGGGGACTGGGGTTCCTCCAGCCTGGCTGGGGGCTTCCCTGGCCCTTGTGAAGCCTGGTTGGGGGGAGTGAAGGTGGAGAGAGACCACCTTGCAAAGCAATCAGGGGAATCGATGGTGCAGGGGAGGGAGGGGGAGAGGAAGGGAGGGAGGCAGGGGAGGGGCTGCGCTGCAGGCTCTGGGGCTGGGCAGTGCCTCGGTCCCGGCTGCGCAGATCTACTTCCCCTCCCCAAATCCCCCTCTCCTCTACCCTCCCCTCCCCTGATCCTCTCCAGCTGCTCCCCCCAAGCTCATCCATCACTTTTCTTCTCTGCTTGGAGAGCGGGATCGCTCCCCCTAGTGTGGCAGCCCCTTCCCCAGTTAGTCCTGGAACTGGGGGGGTCGAGGGGCTGCTGGACCAGGACCTCTTAGTCCTCCCCAACAACATCTCTGATCTGCTTCCCTCTCAACTTTGGTTCACCCTCCAAGGATCCCCAAGGTAGGGGCGGGCAGAGCAGGGGGTGTTGGGCAAGGGGCTCCCTGGAAATGAAGTTGGGGCTGGTACAGCCCTAGCTGAGGAGCTTGCCCAGTACAGCCCTCCTTGGCACAGACTTTGCCAGCTTGTGAGCCATTCAAACAAGTGGCTCTGAGCATCACTTTGTGAGTGGTGGCTCTAGAGAGAGAGAGAGAGAGAGAGAGAGAGCAGGGCTCCCTCTGCCAGGCTCTTCCTCCTCTTGGTGATCCTTCCCCTCCCTTTTCTTTTTTTTCCGTATTTGAGGATGAAATAATGTTGACATGCCTTGAATTATTAAGTATCCCCTGGATTTTATTAGCACACGATGCCTAAATGCTGCCTGGATCTGGTGGGGTCTTAACCGGAGGAGAGGCGGCGCACACGGCGACAGAAGGAGCGGCAGGCAGCATTGACAGCTGGACTTGTGCAGATAAGTGGACAGAAGCACCAGGAGATCACAAGTGAGACCAGACCCAAGCAGCCGCCAGGAGCTCCTGAAGGACTGGGGTCAAGCTCCTTGGTCCTCTACTTCTTCCTCTTCATCTAGGTTTACGGATTGAGGGGCGTCCTGCAGCATCCAGGTGAGAGCGGCCGGTGCCGGGCACCCCAGGCTCCCACTGCCTCCCCACACTGGGGGGGTAGAGTGTTGCCTGGTGCCTCGGCACAGATGCCGATTGAGATAGTCTGCAAAATCAAATTTGCAGAGGAGGATGAGAAGCAGGCGGCGAAAGAGGAAGGGGACAAGGAGAGCTTGCTAGAGGAACCCCGGCGGCCACGCCACCCTGACCTGGTGGCCTTTGCAGGTGCCAGCACCCTGCATGGCCTTGGCCACATCTGTCGCTCAGGTCAGCTGGGGGTCCGGCAGGCCCTGTGGGCTCTTGCATTTGTGGCCTCTCTGGCCTTTTTCCTATACCAGGCAGCTCGCTCAGCACTCTTTTACCTTGAGCACCCACATGTCACCACCCTGGATGAGGAGGCCACCCAAAGAATGATCTTCCCAGCTGTCACCATTTGCAACATCAACCGGTTCCGTCATTCTGCACTGACTGATGCTGATATCTTTCACCTGGCCAATATGACCGGCCTTCCACCCAAGGACCGTGATGGACACAAGGCCTCTGACCTGCTCTACCCTGACCCAGACATGGCCGACATTGTCAACCGTACTGGGCATCAGCTTGACGATATGCTCAAGAACTGCAGCTTCAGTGGAGAGAATTGCTCGGCGGCAAACTTCACAGTGGTGAGTACCTGCTCTGCCTTTCCCATGCTCTTCCTGCCCTGCCATAAAACTTTGATGGGGCTGAATGGATCGATGCTGCCCAAGTTTTTATGTCAGGACTGAGTTTGCATCTCAAGTTTTACTCTGGGAGAGAGGAGATGTTGTGATTCATGGGGTGCTCTGGTGTGTGTGAGTGATGGGACATCAAGGTAAGCTGCATGGGTGATGAGACGCCATATGTCCCGAAACACAGGGACAATCCTGATTTTTGGGGACTGTGTTCATACACTGGCAAATGGGGCAGAGTCCTGTCCCAATATTGTAGAAGAGAATTATCGCAACCCTAAGTAAGCTGCATGTGTGATGGGACTCCAGGTAAGCTGCAGCAGGCAATGGGTGTCAAAGCATGCAAGATAAGAGAGGAAGGAAACAGCTTAAGCAAGCTTGGTATTAAAGGAGTCATTCTCAGAGTTCATACAACTCTTATCCTGCTTTGGGGGGCTGCCACATAGCATAAGGAATAGGGACAGTGTAACTTATGAGATGTGAGGACCTAAAGTGCTTGGAGAAGCTGGGAAGTACCTGCATGGATGCTGAAAGTATCTGCAGGTTCTAGTATTTTGCCCCTTGGGTGGAGGAAAACTGCCTCTCCCTAATGCCTATAGCAGCACTGCCAGTGTCCCATTCTGCTATCCCTGTGGCACTCTCTGGCATGGCTCTGCCTGCACCATCAGGGAGGCTTCCCACCGGGTACAATGAGCCAGCCCCGCACTTGCTCTAATATTGAGTCTGAAAATCACAAATCCCTGCTGTGGTTTGGGGAAATAAATGTGCTGAGCGGGCGGAATACCTGATGGGACCCTTTTCAGACCATAATGACTCTGGAAATGAGCTGCTTCTCTCCTGCGGACACCGGAGGCTGCTTTGCCTTCTGATCACTCTGTGCAGAATTGGGGGGATGTGCGATATTGGACGGCAGGAAGAAGACTAGAGGGTGAGGTTGGGAGAAGTCACTCATGCGTGTACGTGAGTACATGCACTAAGTGGGTCAAAGATCAGCTTCCTAGCCAGTGCTGTCTCACATACTTTCCTGTCTCCAAGACTTTTGCCATGTCAGATGTGGGAGAGCCAGAGAAAATGTAAGGCTGGTGCTACAGGAGCACATCCCACCTGGTTCCTATAGGAGTACTGCTCCGCACAATCTGGTTGTGTGAACCACTTGCAGGCAACGTACAGTAGAAGAAGCGAGAAAGCATATTCTGATTGCCTATACTTTGTGTACTATACTCTGTGTATGATCACTTAACAAAAAATTCAGCGCTCAAAATCAGTGTTAAGAAAGTTCAGCAATTTATATTTATATTAAGCTTATTTCCTTGACCATCGGAAATCCTGCTCAAACCGCCATTGTTCCATAGGTTTTCAAAATATTGCATTGTCTTGGCATGATGTTGGTGACATTGTTATTGAAATGCAACGATGGGGGTACCAGTGTCTTCAGCAGCAGTATGGGGTGGACAGGGGAACCCCATGCAATATTCACAATCAAAATATCTCCTCAGATGTTTGTCCCACAAACAACAGGGACAACAGCAAATATTGGGAGGGGTAGTGTTGCTTGGGAAATCGCATGAAGGTTGCAATCCTAACCATGCTTACCTGGGAGTGACAGTGCTACCCTAAGGATGTCTACTCAGAAGTAAGTCCCATTGTGTTCAATGGTACTTACTCCCAGGAAAGTGTGATTAGAATTGCAGCCTAATGCTGCAATAATAAAGACACTTTCCTGGGAGTAAGACCCATTAAACACAGTGGGGCTTACTTTTGAGTAGACATGGTTAGGATTGTGCTGAAAGACTCATTGACCATAATGGGACTTACTTCTGAGTAGACATGCTTAGGGTTGCACTGTTGTTAGGAAAAAGGCATGGGGCAATGAGTTAAAAGCTTTTGCCATATTGCACTGAAGACATTGCAGTTCCATTTTTAAAAAACCCAAACTAGAAACACTTGTCAGAGCCCTTTACAGACATCCCCATAATATGTAGTTGTTTCCCAAGATTTCAGCAGGCATTGATCATACACTTTCAGCACTTATCTTTGCCTCATGAAGGACTAGAAACTTGCTTTTTAAAAAACAAAAAGCTTTGATTCTCAAGATATTGAAATTATAATTATGAAATTATAATTATATTGAAATTAGTGCCGAGTTCTGTGTTTATCGAACAGAGGAAGACAGGCAGCCATAGTCCACAGCAGTAGATCATCCTGGGGACAATGTGCTGTGGGGAATGTGGACCAATGGGGGATGCCCCTCCAGGAAAACCCTAGTGGCTTTTACATGTGATTCCTAGTGGTATGTCCCAGGATTTCCCTTTGGGAGCAGCACAGCTTGAACGGGAGAACAATACCTTGCCATCACATATTTGGACTGTTTCAATAGCAGTGTGGGACAGCATAAATTTCTGTTCTCGAATAGGTTGGGGGCTGCTGATCAGGATTCTGAAGCTTCAAGAACACCAAAGCAAATAGGCATGATGTGTGTAGTTTGGAAGATGCACCTTGGCAGCAAGTATGGGTCAGGTTCCCCTTTAGCAAGACCTGCTGCTGTTCCCACCTCTGACTGCCGTGACTGTTCTCTTGCCGCCGAGCTGCCTGCCGCTCGCATCATTGCATCCCATGATGAATTCCCTTTAAAGATCCTGTAAGTAAGAGCGGTGCTCGGTAAATGATCTCCCTCTATTTAGCGTCACAAATCCACATTCTTTATGGGACGGCAAATTAAGGGGCCGCCGGGAAAATTCCCCGGCGTAAGCATCTTGTGTGCAGTAAAGCCCGGCCAGTGTAGTAAATCTTGGTGGGCTGCTTGCTGAGCCTCCTAGCACTGCCGTATACCCTCTTGCTCTGTTGGAATTGTGGTGGGGGAAGTGGTGCAGGGGCGGCTGCCACTGTGGTGGACACCAAGCACATCAGTATATGTGGATCCTGTGCTTCTGACCCAGAGCCACACTGCACAGACGCCCCTTTCCAGAGCATGAATCGTGCAAGAAAACATCAATTGTCTCTTTGTACTCCACTGGACAGGAGATTCCCTGGCAGTCATGCTCTCCCCCTCGCCAGCTGGTTCTGCTCCAGACCCTCTGCTTTCCCAGTGCCCATGTAGTGGGCACAAGGAGGAATCATAGGAGGGATGGAGAGTTACTCTCTTCCATACCTAGGGTAAATCAGCCTCTAGTCACACAGACAAGATTAACCAGTATTTTCAGGCCTGAGCTTATTGTGTAATTCCATTGACAGGACAGGTGATCGGCCGCCCATCAATGCTTGCATTTCAGGCCTATAAGATCTGCCTGGAGTGATCAGGTGCAAAGAGCTTCTTAAGAATACAAGGCGCTGCTGTTGGAAAGACGGTCATGGAAAATGAGCTTCTTCACATGAAAAGGGGGCTGGATTTTTGTTTAGGTGGGGGCAACAGGGGTGTGTGCAGGCATGCAGAAAGAGGAGGTGCGGAGACACAAGAATTACATACATCCAGCTGGGACCTGCTCTGCAGGGGTTCCACTTTCAGCACTTGGGATAGAAGGAAATCATGAGAATCAATGCAAAAATATTTTGAGTTTTTAAACATGCTTTGACTGATTTTTTTATTTTTATTTTTTGTCATCATCTCAGTTGGGAAGGTGGAATGGGACAGGTTCCCATGTATTAGTGGTCACATTTCCCACCAGTTCACATTTGGATTTGAACCCCAGGAATCTGGAGTTCTAAAAATACATAGCTCTTTATGGTTTTTATGGAAGCATGTTTGGGGGCTGCAGGAAGGCAATGTCCCATAGAAAAAAATGTGGTCTTGGGGGTTGTGACGTGCAATCACAAGGGAAAAGGTGCTGGGGGGAAGGTGCTAGGAAATGTGTTGGGGGGAGTTTAAACTGCTCAAAACACTGCAAGTCAGCCTTGCAAGGAGTTGAAAGAGTTGAAGGGAAGAATGAAGAAGGAAGCAGGAAGAGTTGTGGACTGAGCAGATCCATTGGTGGCAGGCCATTGGCAGAATTATGGTTATTCTGGTTATTTTGGTGTTTGTTTGTTTTTTGCAGTGAGTGGTTTCTTGGCAGCAGTATCTCGGATGGGACTTGATGACCGAAGTGTGTGCAAGAGATGGAGGGTCAGAGAACCTAGGCAGATGTTGATCCTGAAGTATTCTTCAGTCATACTGCCCTGAGCTGCAGGGATCCCTGCTTGGTGCATTATGGACTTGACACACAAAGGAACATGCATTTTTTCCCACTCAACCACCCCTCCCTAAATTGCTGTTGCTCAGACTGGTTTTGCCGCCTCGTTCCCCCGCTGTATAATCAGCAGCACCCTGTCTCAGTGCTAGGGCTGGCGATGACCTTTCCTCCACAATCGTACTTAATAAATGTCACATTTTCCAGCCTATTTTTACTCTGGGTAAATGAGTTCCCTGTGCTGCCTCCCCCTCCACCTGCCGCCTTCTGCCTGCCCATTGGAGCAGCTCCTTGGCCACCACTGATCGGAGGCAGCAACAGTAATCCATTTCTCCAGCCCCAACTTACACAGTGGAGGGAAGGGTGGGGGGAAGAGAGACTGTCAGCAACCCCACCAGTATAGGGGGCCAGTGGGAGTGAGCGAGGAAGGGTGTGATTCCTTCAGATCAGAATCAGCAGATGTAGCCTGAGTTGAAGAGAAGGAAAGAATCCCCAAAGAATCATGAGTCGGCAGTAGTAAGTTCAGCCTCACCACCATCACTCAGTTGTTTCGAGTTTCCTTCTTGTGTTTTTTGATATCATTAGTAGAAAAAGCTGGAAATGGGAGCTGTACACCACAGGCCCATCTCCCTTTCTTGAATCCCCAACCCCTTTCTCATCACAATTTTCAGGCCAATGAACGCCAGTTCTGCCCACATTTTCCTAAGCCCAGATTCCCTGTGTAGAAAAGTATGAGCCTCTGATAGTTGAAGAAGCTAATATTGCTACTGTGCTTTGTCATACTGGCTGAACTTCTTTAGGTTTGGAAGGAATTCTCTTTCCATTCCCGGGCCTGCACAGAATGGGTGTCTTGTGCACACAATCTCTCATATTCAATCCAGGATAACAGTTCAAATTGCAGGAGGCCAGTGAGTTGATTTGTTATACCAGAACCAAAAAAAGCCATCTGGCACCTTTAAAGCAAATATTTGTCGCAGCATATAATTCACTTCATCTAATGCATGTTGTGGCTGATATATGCATCCGATGAAGTGGGGAGTCCACTGATGGTGAGTGAATGAGTATTTAGTGTGCTACAGGGATTTTCATGGGGTCCACATATTCAAGGATGCATTTTCTGCCAGCACCCACAAGCTGTGAGTTATCCTGTTAGTCTGCAACTAAGATAAGAGGCTACAAATATACATTCCCTTTTCCTAAATTGTATTTTCTTGAACACCACTAAGCTCCAGTGGTATTTTCCTTCATGGCACATCTGTCTAGACTGGTTCATATATGTATGTGTCTCATTAGATCATTCAGTACGTGATGTCTCTCACTCTGAATGTGTGAACACTATCCCTTAAGAGTAAGTCACATGGGCACATGGGAGGTTCTGTTATGCCAACTCGGACCATTGGTCCTTCTAACTTAGCGTTGCCCAGACTATCTGGCAGTAGCTTTCCAGGGTTTCCAGTAGGCAGCTTTCCTGGTCTGACCTGGAGATGAGAGGGATTGAACATGGGATTTTCTGCATACAGAGTAGGTGCCCTGCTACTGCCCCATTCCCAATCACGATTGGCAGATATGGAAGTTCTCTTTTGTGATAAATCTGTGATGGTTCACTCAGACAAATGAGTCATCTCTTGATCCTACAGAAAACAAATGAAGATCATGCCAACTGTGAGCTGTCCCTTGATATGAGAGTGTAGAAAGGTGAATATACAAGTAGCTGTGCTTTCTCTCTACATTCCCTCCACAACCTTCACCACTCTCAAGTTTTGCTTCCTACTAAGTAAATCTCCTCTGCCAATTGTGAGTCTTCCAAGGCCATCAGTCTATTAAGTCGGCATGTGCTGTATCTCTACAGCATGCCAAAAGAGAAGAGGCCAGCATCTCAGTTTCTGTTAAATGGGGACGATGCCTTTGTCTGCCCCCCAAACTTGCCAGTCGGGTACAGAGATGAAAGGGGCAGAGAAGGGATCAAGGAATAGCTGCAGCTGCAGAAAGGTTCTCGGCCTTGGCTCTGCAGTAAGAAAAGGCCATTGCTGTGCTCCATCCATCAGAGCTGCCCGCAGGCTGGAAAACGCTAATAAGCAACCAGAAATGGGAAGGAATCTGCGTCCGAAGCATCTGAATAAGTAACTAGTCCCAGGAGCTGATGCAGCCTCCAGGCCTCTTCACCCCTTCCTCTGCTCAACCGATCAATTCTGGTTCTACGCAAAGATACTTTCTTGGCAGGATGTGTTCAGTAGCTCCCTGGGTGGTTCAACTCCTCTCCCTTCATTTGGTGATTTCCCAAAGTGAAGGAAGTGCATTTTCTGCAGATGCAACATCCCATCTGAAGCTTTCGGCACCTCTTGTGGTAGCTTAGTAGCTTCTTATTGAGTGTGTTGTGACACCACTGTGGTGACGTAGTGAGCTGAGGGCAAAGAACCAGGTTCAAATTCACATTTTGCCATAAAAGCTTACTGGTGACCTTTGGTGAGTCACTAATTCTTCGTCTAAACACCTCACAAGACTGTTGTTGATGATAAAAGATGCCTTGAATTCATTGGAAGAAGGGTAGAATAAGACTGTAGTAAATCATAGCTCTTTATCGTTCTTGGTATTGGCTCCTAGGCAGGAAAGACAACTCCATCCCGCAAGGACCCAGCACCCAGACTCGTCTTGGTTTAGTTGCTCAGTCCCCCTCTGTTCTTTGACTGGTATTCTGGATCGTATCAGCAGTTTTCTGTGTCTATGTTGGATGAACAGATTTCTAATGGATTTATACCCCATCTTTCCGGTGCCAAAGCAAATGCACAAGACAACTTTAAAAGTCTGGATCTTTTTTGTCTTCACAACAACCCTTTGAGGTAGGTGAGACTGAGAGTGAATGACTGACCCAATATCACCCAGCCTCATATCTGAGGGCAGTGGTGAGATTCAAATAAATTAACAACAGGTTCTATGTAACAATAACCTAAATTAACAACAGGTTCTATGTCCCATTAGTAACCAGTTCCCATAATTAGGGGCTCATTAGCAAAGGGTTCTGTTGAGAACCCCCTGAAGCCCACCACTGTCTGAGGGGAGATTTGAACCTGGATCTTTCAGGCTTCAGTCCAGCTCCCTAAGCACTACATCTTCTTGGCTCTGCAGATCTGAGAAATGGACGCAGTTGACTCTCCCATGCTTTGTTCTCAAAGGGCTTCCCTACTGCATGTAATCTTCCCCACCTCAACCTGGCATAAAGGACAACCAGAACCATAGTTGGGTTTGCTGCCAGTTGGTTGGGAGCCTGCCCCTCTTTCTGGACTCCAAGGGGCAATATTTGCCCTGGGCGATAGTTGTCACAATTTCCTCAAGTCTCTGCTCGGCCTCCGTAAAGAAGTGCCACCTTCTTGGCTTGAGTACTGGTGTCCTCTGCCCATTTTATAAGCAGCAACGGCCTGCCCTGTACAGAGCTGAGGGCTATCCAGAACCTGACCTTCAAGCTATGAGGGACTGGCTGGGCTCCCCCTTTCTGCCTCCCCCATTTCCGCCAGAGCGCAAATTTGGCAGAGTAGCTGGCATGGGCCCCACGTTTCCTGACAGATATTAATTGTTCCCCAGAAGCAGTTAATTAACTGGGGCAGGAACGCAAGCAGCCTTGGGAGAGCGAAAGCCTCATTAACTTGGGGGGGAGGAGGAAGGGGGAAGCATTGGCTGGAATGGCTGGGGCATTTTTCTTCCAGGGTATGCATGTGCACGTGCTGGGTCAGAATATGCCCCATTGGTTGGGTATCCAACTCCTTACCACCAAGAGAAGAGACAGAAACAAGATACCACTACATGTTGTCTTGCTTTCCCTTCTTTTTCTTGATTTTATCCCGTTTGATAGAAATGGAAAGGAATTGTCGACACTTCAAGGCAAGAGCCCAGGCCTGGGATAGCAATGGAAGGGTTTCAAATACATTGAGTGATGTTAGCCAGAAGGAAGGCAGGCGCTCATGAATGTTAAGGGGTGCTGAGGGCAACCAAAAGGCAAGAGAGGCTGTGGGTCAGGAGATGTTGCGGACACTATGGTTCCCAAACATCTGTGCTTGAGGAGGAGAGTGATTTCCTTTCCCTGCACAGCGCAAGAACAAGCACAGAGGGGAGCAGAGACGCCGTGGGGGCCGAAAGCACGGGATTGTCTCTGTGATTGAGATCAGATTGCTGCCACGCATAAAAAAGCTATCTTCATAATTATATTTAATGAATTGACTTTAAAAGCTCTTACACTCTTATCTGGGTTAATTTAATATTACACACTTAATAAGCCTGTCTGTAATACTGTCAGGGAACGCATGAGCCCAGGGCCCATGTTGCCTCCTTCAGCCTCTCTTACCGCTCAGCGCACGAGGGCAGCAGGTGTGTGCCTGTTCAGTGGTGCCAAAAAAACAACTTAACCATCCCGCCTAGTGGCTGCTCAGAGTCTTATATCTGATTTGTCCCTCTGAGATTGGAGTGCAGGTGTTGTTTTTGTGGGGGCACAAACTTGCAATAGAGGGAAAAGAGAGCTCCGTCAACGGGCACATGTGACCCCCAAAGAAAGCGGATTTGAAGAAGATCCATTTTGATTACCACCGATGCATGGCAGGCTCTCCCTCTGACAGTAAATTTGCTTTGGGACTTGCACCATGCAAGTGAGATAAATTTTCCAGAATCCTGCTTAGAGGTTTTTCTTTGCTGAAGCCTTAACTGTTCTAGCTGTGGGATTTTCCTATCACCTACAGAGAGAGAATTGGATTTCCTGCAGGAATATCACCAGGCTGTCTCCACTGGCACTGATGCTATGCTCCGGGGAGTCCTACTGGCTTGGGACTCCTGAGGTGGGGATTCCCTGCCTTATTCTCCATTTTGAATGTTTTTTCAGCCATTTTTTTCTCCACCTGTCCTTTCCTATGGACAACCTCTTCCCTCTATGACAACCTCTTCCCTTATCCTCTGCTATTCCCACAAGACAACCATTCGAGCAATTATCTTTCTTGCACATCCCATGGGGTGTTCCTGCTGCACACTTTCAACTAAAGAAATGCTTTTTGGGACATGGACCTCAAAAGCCTTCATAGCATTATGTAAAGACCCCCACATTCACCACGTTCACTTTCTAGCCTGGTCTTTGTACAGCTGAAGAACCTGTTTGTTCAAAAGCTTTCCTACCCATTAAGGTTTCAGAGGAATGCTTAGGTGTTCTGCTTTTCCTAGAAGCAGGGCACCTTTTGAGGTCAAGACCAGAGGATCCAAGATGCTGAGCTCTGTCCTGGCATCTCTTTTTGTGTCACTTAACATATGGCAAAGCTCCTTAGGATGGAGAACTGATGTTATTTTGTTCTCAGAGAATACAAAATAAAGCGTGGTCTACTCTTAAAAAAAAATCAAACTAGTGGTGTGGCTAGGGGAGTGCGGGGGGTGTAGTAGCACAAGCTTCGGGGGGCTACAAGCTGAGCTTGACACTAGTGGCTAAAATTGTGAAAACAGGGTATGAATGATAACACCATCATGTTATATATCATTAGAAAGGTAATTCTAGGCAGAATGTAATGAAACAAACTGCACTGGAATATCTATGTTCTATCAAAAGTTATGGCCAATAAACCAGAAAATGAAAATATAAAAGCTTGTGGAAGAAAAAAGTTGATTTTAAAAAATTAAACATTCCCATGATACTGACTGCTCTGAGAGCCAATAAGATGTAATTCTGATACTGTATAGAACTAATAAAATGTTAATATGAATCAGCTCTCATTTCCATATACTGTACATATATCATAATACAGTTACCCATGCTAACTGGGTAAAGAGGCACTTCTTAGTGGTGCTGCTCTTATAATTAGCAGGGAAAGAAGAACAACATTTTGAGCTTTGCTGTGGGCTACATGATCATTAGCAACACCACTGAATCAAACTGGTGTGGGACTATGCAGGTTTTCAAGTTACACAGAATCTTTCATCACATAAAATGAAAGCCCTATTTCAGATAAAATGAAAAATTGTACCCTAGTCACGGAGCTAGAAGGATTAAAAAACATACACATAGAATAGGAAGGTCTTTTTACTGTGCATAACAGGTAGAAGCCAGGCTAAGAGCACAATCCTAAACATGTCTATTCAAATGTAAACCCTATTGTGTTCAATAGGTCTTACTCCCAGGAAAGCATCTTTAGGATTGCAGTATAAGGCTCAATCCTATCCTGGGAGTAATTCCCATTCACTTCAACAAGACTTCTAAGTAGACTTCCATAGGATTATGCTGTACATCAAACAATGTGCCTCTGGATGGTCATGGACTCCTCTATTTGCTTTCTTCTTTCTTCTTTGCTTGTCACTATTGGCAGTGTCCGGAGCATGCCCCAGGAACCTGGCTCTCCGTATGGCCTCAGCAGGGATTGCAGAGTTGATTCAAGGAAGTATGTTGTTCATAGTTTTCAAGCTGACCAGGCTTGCAGCACAAGCATATGCTGATCTATTCAGAAGTAAATCCCATTGAGTTCCATTGGACTTCCTCCAAGGTAATTGAGTATAGGATTGCAGACTTGGAAGAGCTTAGAGCTGAAAGAGCTCTCGAGTTTCTCATATCTTTGTAGGCTCCATTTATACACCATCTGCTAAAGGCTGGTGCATACATGATGTACGTGAGACTTACAACTGAATGTATGGTCTGTCTCCGCTGAGGAATATTGAATGATATTAAAGCTTGACCTGTGTTAATGCCTTCTTTATTAAGACAGGAAAGCACTAGATATTACAGTCACTGAGAAACAAATATAGTTGTGCCTACTTGCCACAAAGTTACATTTTATCTCGTTTTCCACCCAGGAAAGTATCCCCACGTAGGAAAGGAGCATCATGCTTAGAAAACCAGGTTTCAATAGTTATTTTCACCTCAAAAGCAGTCACATGAATTGGCCCTGAATGTGCTATGTGAACCATTATCACTTCTTTTTCTCAAGCATGCAACACTTTATTTAGCCATTTACATGATGGCAATGACGTGTTGATCTGTGGCCGACTCTCACAGGTGCTGAGACAACGTGGCTGAAATTGAGGGTGGTGGAGGATGATATAAAGGCTCGCTCCTGACTCAAGAAGGAGTGAGTAGCTTGTGTGTTACTGGGAGAGAGTAGGAGGAAGGGGCACAGAGAGATGTTCTGTGCAAGTGTATCTGTATTGTATTGACTTTGTGCCAGATGTTCCCAGCTGTAATTGTGGGCTGAATCCTCATGCTCGGGGGTTCCTGGCACACTGCTCAGGGTGCATTTTGGTACCAGGTGCCTCCAGTTTTAAATGTGTAGGAAGCAACTGTATTTCCACACCAGGGGGTTCCCATGCTCTCTGGAACAAGAGTGTGTGGTGGTGTCTCTGCCTTGCGTGAGGAACAGAAGGTTTACAGAACTGCGCTAAATGACGCAAATGGTTGGCGGGCCATAAAGAGGGACGGTTTTATGTCGGACGACTCTATAAAGCATGGCTGCTCTGCCATTGATGAGATATTGGGCTTTATTTATAGAAGGCTGTGATTGCGCTAGAGGCCAGCGTACTCTGAATGCCAGCCAGAGCCTCGGGATAGGAGGGCAACTCATTTCCATGCAGCTGCCGTCTCTGCTTTCACACATTAAAGGGGAAAAATTAACAAGTTTGCAGTCAGTCAGGTGGAAAAAACAATAATTGTTTAAAACCATGTTCCCCCCCCCCCCACACACACACACCTTTAAACCACAGATTGCCCAAGACTCCCAACACTTGTGCAGCACCTAGATATCAAAAGGCCAAAAGATCAAGTCAGTTCTAGCCAACCAGTGAGTCTGGGCTGGCCCCTCTTCCTCCCAGTCTTCTCCCATGTAGTGTGCTGGTGCTGGGCAATACGCTGCCAGAGCCATAATGAGTAGCATGTGTAAGTGCAATTAAGCATCTCCTCCTCCTTTATGGCCAGGAGTTCCCAGTGACAAGCCACAAAATCACATCACTTCCTATAATAAAATAAGAAGCATCCGCTCAATTGGGCCAAAAGCACATCTGGTCCAGCTTCGTGGACCTCACAGTGACACACCAAATGCTTCAGGGAACACATAAGACAACATGGGATCTGCATCTTGGTGCCCTCCCCTGCATCTGGCATTCTGACATAGCCCACATCTGAAATGCATAGGTTGCACATACACATCATGGCTTGTAACCAGTCATGGACCTTTTGTCCAATCCTCCCTTAAAGGCATCCAAACTAGACAGTGCCATCAAACAGCACCAGGAAAGGAAGGAAGGCATCCCTTCAAACATCCACCTTCTATCACTGATCAAGATCTATGTACACTTTCCTGGGAGTAACCCCCACTGAACAGAGTTGTACTACTTGTTGTACAGAGTTGTTGAACAGGGTTGTACTACTAAAAAAACATGCCTAGGACTGCATTTTAAATAAATGGCATAGCACTTCCACAAATCTAAGGAAACATCTATCTCCAAAAACCAATCATGACACTATAGGTGGAGGGGGGAAGAGTTCCCTCCATGCAGCAAACATGAACAAAGAGCATTATCGTTATCAGAGCTCTCCAGCTCTGGAACTCCCTTGGAAACCTGAGGGGGATTTTTGCCTATGACGTTTTATATGGGGCATGTTTTTATTGACAAGAATAATTATGTACAACTTCTTTTTTTAAAAAAAGATGACAACTACCCCTGGATTTACGTGACCACACCCAGGACCACCTTACCTTCATTATGCGCTTTCAAACCATACCCTGAGACATGGGAGTTGGCACATACATTTTCAGCACATGTGCCCAATTCATGCTGCCCTTTCTGCTCAAGGTGACAGGAGGGGGAAATGCAAATCAGATATTTGTGCATTTTGCCCACGTCACACAGTACCTCCAGCCACTCACCAACATGGCTATTACTGGCTACATCAGGCCAGGGGAGGCAATACAGAGGAGAACCCAGCATTTAACTTTATCTTTACTTTAAAAATTCAGCTACCTAAATACACACAGATTTAACCTTTCTGTTGCATAATATTGATTCCTGAATCCAATATAATGATACTGTTTCCCTAAGGGATTTTAGTAGTGACCTCTGTTCCTGTTGCTTGCTGCCGGCTCATTCAATCCTTGATTTTCTAAGGATGTTCACTCCAGCTCATCGGTATTAATGGTGCTGTTTCCTTCTTCCTGGCTGTGCTCCAAAGATCCCTCCAGTCTTCATCTTGGCTACCAGTTTAGGGAGTACCCAAACTGTCTAAACAGGACAAAGACTCCTGGTACAGGCTTCCCCCCACTTTCTGATAGTTCTGCTCTTCCAACACCTATCAATTATACCCAGAACATATTCATTCAACACATGCGTCACTCTTTCAACCTCTCTCTGCTGATCTAGAGGCTAAAATTGTCTTTCCTAGCGCTGATTTGCATGTGACATGGTGATCAATCTGTTTTTGGCATTTCCTTATTTTTTTTTTACAGTAAATAACCATACATGAGGTATCTATTGCCCACACATGCCTCTATTCATTTTATTGTAATTTGTTATGTAGTTTGGCTGTGGGTTAAAAAATGTGTATTGTTTATGCTTTTCCAGGTGATATTTCTGTCATTTGCAAACTGAAAGAGGCTGGGTTTTCAACGGTTTTCACTTTTGGACAATGCCATCTAAAATCTCTATCCTATCCAAAAAGTGGCAGGTGCCTGTACTTCTTTGAAGGGTTCAGTCCTGCCTGCCAGGTCTTCCCCCATGATTGTTCAAATTCCCTGTTAATAATTTTTACATTTGCCTTCTGTGGGGCAGGGATGCATTCCGTATGGCAGTGGTATTCATCCATTTTAGCCCGGACCCCTTTCTAAGAATGACAGTCTTTCCAGGACTGCTTGGAAATGATGGCATGGCTCAAAGTGACATTAAAGGTGCCCACTGCAGATTCCAAGATGGCTGCACCCAGCTTTTCATGACGGTTTTGAAATGAAGTCATGACCCCCCACCCTCTTTGAATACCACTCACTTAAGGTATCTTATGGTTAGACAAGCAGTCCTCTTTGCTTTGCTGTTTACTGTCCTATTTGGAGAGCCTGTGAGAAGCTTGCTCGGAACGGCAGGGAGAGATGGACACTGCTCTGTGACAGCAGTTGGAAGCTCTATATTAAATGCTAGTCTTTCAGGGGGATGAATTGAGAGATTGGAAGGGTGAAGGAGAGCAAGCCTGGGAGACCTCATCAAAATTTTATGAATGGGCAGGGGATCCGCATCAGTCCTTTGCAGGTGCTTGCACCCATTTGGAGCTTGATCTCTTTGCATTAATAAGTACGGTCTTATCTCCGTCTGTTTGCTTGTCTCTGCTGGTCTGCGATAGGAAGGGAAGGAGATTGGTGCTTGAGCACCCCGGCTCCAGGCTGGGATTCCCCATCAGATCACTAATGAATTGGACAGCTGCTCACTGACCCATCCAGCTTATGAATGGCTTGGCTTTCTCTCATGAATAAAGAGAGAAGCACTGCACTTGGGGGTGGTGGTGGCTCACATTGCAACCCTCACTAGCTAGTGGTAAAAACAGAGTCACTGTTCGCTCAACGTAGCATCCCATCTGCAACAATGCCCAGACCAATCCTGGAGAGAAAAGTACAAGGGGAAGAATTATGGATATGTTTTATTGTATTTTGATTTTGTTTTGTGTTGCCATCAATCTTGAAGCTATTGTGAAAGGTGCTGAATAAATAAATATGTAAAGATTCAGACCCCTTTTAGGCAAGACAGTCTTACCCGGCAATGCTTTCAGGGCAAATGGCTCCACTCTCCAAGAGCAATCTTTGCTATTCATCATTAAGATGAGTTGCTTTCTATGAATACATTGTACCCACCTTGAACCCATTTGTGTGACTGGTTTATTCTGACTCCCTGTAGGAATGTGCTTTACAAAAGATTGACAATTTTTTTAAAAGAATAAAAATGCATGGAATATCATTTTAAGAAAATATAGGTTTCAAGTTAAATGTTTAGATAAATTCCTATCTTTGGTGTCCCGGCTGCTACCTCTTCACCAGGTTGTAACTTGTTCCTTTTTGAATTATGTGAAAGTGTTCATAGCTGATCCAAAATTAAGAAGGAGGATTACGTTGACCAGGTCAGTTTGGAGGACTATGCAACATCTTGAGATTCGTAGTAGAGAAAAGTTAAAAAAGAACAGTGATTACTGTACTACCATGATCATAATACTGGGCTTAATCTTTAAAATGAGATACAAGTTAATGGGGGGGGGGGAGTGACATAGCTATATGGATGCAGGGGTGGCAATTGCACAAGTAGAGGACAACCACTAATGGCCAAATTGTGAAAACATTGGTATGTATGAATAATGACATCATGTTATATATCATTAGAAATTTAATGCTAAATGTAATTAAAAGGGGTGAAAAGGGATGCAATGTGATTTTATCCCTATACAGTACTTAATATTGAAGACTGACTGACTAACATCCATACGCATCCCCTGTACACAGAAGCATGAAATTTGGGGAGTGTATTCCTTCTGTGATTTTGGGACCAACTAAGAACTGATTTGGTGCCTGATGGTGCCTGGGGGGAATGGTGCATGGGGGAAGGGGTTTACTCCTGCAACAGCAGGTAAATTTTGCTACTTGGGCAGAGCACTACAAAAATTTCATTTGATCCCAGGTAGAGATGCTTTAGCCATGCCATTGCCACATTTTCCACTTTTTAAAAGTAGGAATGTAATGTCACTTCCAGAAGTTACCATATTTGCTGGCTTATAAGACGCACCTTTTCCCCCAAAAAGCGGGGGGGAATGTCTGCGTGTCTTATGGAGTGAAGGGGCCAATCCTGGAGCACCTTCTGCAGCTGTGCTCTGCCTCCCTGTGCAGGGCAGGCCTATAGGAAGGCAAGGGCAAGCTGGGGAGGAGGGACAGAGGTTTCCCCACAGGCCCCTCCCTCAAAGAAACAAATGGATCCCACAGGATTAGCAGAGAGCATGGAGGCATGCAGGAAAGAATGAGGGGGCACTGGTGGGAAGGGGTGGAGGAAGCTGCCCAGGAGAAAGAGAGAGGTCCCTGCTGCTGCAATCCTATGCATCTTTTCCAGGAATGGGGAAGGCTTGCTCCTGAGTAGTCATGCACAGGATCTGGTTCCCAGGGCTGTAATCCTGTGCATCTTTTCCAGGGGTGGGGGAGGCTTGCTCCTGAGTAGACATGCAAAAGATCTGAAACATCAAGCTGCAAGGTTATGCAAAGGATCTGGGCCATCGAGCAAGGCTGTGCAAAGGCTATGCATCTGCAAAGGCTATGCATCTGCAAAAGCTATGCATTGAGCAAGGCTATGCAAAGGCTAAGCATTGAACAAGGCTATGCATCAAACAAGGCTATGCAAGGCTATGCATCGATCTGTGCAAGGCTATACATAGAGCAAGGCTATGCAAAGTGCAAAGGCTATGCAAAGGATATGCATCTGCAAAGGCTATGCAAAGCTATGCATCAAGCTGCAAGGCTATGCAAAAGATCTGAGCCATCGAGCTGCAAAGTAATCCTATGCATCCTTTCCTTGGGTAGGGGGCAGCTTCCCCGAGTAAACATGCACAGGATCTGGTCCCTAGTGCTGAAATCCTATGCATCCCTGACTGCCTGCCTCCTTCCCCACTTTACCTGCCTGGATCCCCCATCCCCAAAAGATCCCCCTGGATCCCCCATCCCCTTCCCTATCTACCTAGATCCCCTCACCTTTCCCTACCTACCTGGATCCCACCAACCCCCAAAAAGAAACCCCCTTCCCCAAATTTTCCTGCCTGCCTGGACCATTTGCGATGAGATTTGTGCGAAATGTTGGTGTCTGGTCATGTGCAATGAGATTTGTGCAAAAGTCACAAATCACTGATACTAGTGTTGATGAATTATTGGGGTTTCCAGAAAATTAGAAGGGTGCTTGAACCTTAAAATCTTTCCTCATTTGTTATTGACAGTGATGATGGTTCTTAATACCACTGTTGACTTTACGTGGTTGAAATATTATTCTGCTATATTTTATTAAATATATTAGTACACCATTCGGTTCAGAATATTTTTTTCTTGTTTTGCTCCTCTAAACTATGGCGGTGTCTTATGGTCCGGTGCATATAATAAGCCAGGAAATACAGTACATCACTTTTGGGACAGCATTTTTCTCCCAGCATTTCAAGTTCCTCAGCTTCCCCCATGCTCGTGGATAGTCCAACAGGATCCGTTGCCTGTTGCTGCTGCTTAACCCCCACCCTGGCTCATCATTGCTGCCTTCATGTGCACATACCCACCCCCAAAAATGCTCCCTACTTTCTCACTGCATGCTGTCCTCATATAGGTTTAATGATTAAAGGGATCAAGCTTCAACTTTTAAACCTTTCAACTTTAAATGCCGTGTAAGTACAGAGCAAGGGGAGGGGTAGCGAAGCTCTCTGTACTCACATGGCATTTAAAAGCACTTGTTCCCTTTCAACTTTAAACCCTGTGTGAGGACAGAGTGCAAGGAGGAAAGTGGATGATCCTATTCCTGCTTGTTTATAGTGAATGCAGAACAGATCAACATTTCTCACCTCTGCAGGGAGCTGAAGGGAGGCAGTGACAGGGCAAGGGGTACCCCAGACCCACCCGTGGCCCCCATCAGGCACCATTGACACAAACCGTATCAGCCACTGGGCCAGCCCTGTCCATCCTCAACATCCCCAGACATCCCACCAATCTCTCAGGACTCACTGGGGCCTTCCAGAAGTGGCTATGGCAACACAGGGTGGAATGATATTATAAAACCTTGTCAATGTGGACATAACTCTATCACTGCTATTTTCCACTCTGCACACAAAAGAAAAGGGCCCTCTATGTGCTTTTGCCTTGCCGAGCTCCAGATATCCCAGTCATTTTATGTATGGTTTTAATCTGGTTTATGACCATCTTTCTGCTACAATTGTTTTATGCCATTTCTTTTTCTTACAAGGACTTTATTACTTTCTAGAACGAACAGCCAGGTAACATGCACAATGACACACAACAAAAATGGTTATTACTAGAACAGTAGACAGTGATGCAAGACAATCAAATTACAAACTCCGAGACCAGGGCACACATTTGTCATCTAGATTACAGGTCCCCTTATGGGGAAAAAAGCGGGATACAAATTCAGTAAATAAATAATATTTCCTAATAATAGATTTTTGGCAACCACATTTATCACATGTAGCCCATAAGTAGACTTTTTATGAAGTGTCAGATTTCTTGACTGGTTTACATGCCTTCTGTTTGTGTATTGTTTTGGGAGTATAACTCAAAGCTTAATCCTCTACTCTGAAGTAAGTGCCATTATAGTCAGTGGAACTTACACCCAGGAAAATGTGAATAGGATTGCCACCTCAGCCACTCTGAATGTTTTGTGTTTGTTTTTTGTTTTTTTAAACAAGAAGAACAGGGTATAATTTTTCAAAAATAACTACTAACTACATGTCTGAAAACCAAGCGAGCCTTGAAATCCCAAGTGACCATGCACAGAAAAATCATTATGGGCAAGAATAGCCTTAATAGGGTGAACAAATCCTTCCACTGTGCTCCTGCTACTCTTCTCCCGCACTACGTCCTGAAAGGGGTCTCCGTGGTAGGAGAGGGAATGCCTTTATTTTAAAAGATTATCCTGGGCACTAAACTTCAGAAGTGTGCTGGATTCTTGAGAAAACATTGTTGCACAGAAATCTTGACTTCAGGGGTCACTGGGACGGGTGACGCCACCATCACCTGTCTCCGTTGACTTATCTCTATTGTTGCCAGTTATTTGATGTGTTAAGAGCTTCGCTGCGCCTTCCTCTTTGTGTCTGAAAGATCAAAAGCTTGCCAAAGTTGTTTCAATTCCAGGTATTGCTTTCCCTACTTTGTCTCCTCTGTTAATTATCTTGTAGCAGTTTTATCCTCTGTCTTTGTCTCCTTTATAAATTGATGGCCTAATATTATTCTTACATTTTTCACAGCTTGCAGTCCTGCCCTGTCTTCTGCACCGCACAGAATCTTTTATTTTTTCTAATTCCACCATGTACTCTTGTTTCTAAAAGTGGGGTTGCTGCAGATGTGCACCACACTCCATACGCGGATGCGCATCACAAGCTTATACCGAAGGGCGCTGAGGCTATTTGCTGTATTTATTTATTTTTATCCCTTTCATAATTGCTTCGAACATCGTAGCCACTCCTGACAGCCGCAGCCCATTGATCTGGCATTTTCAGGGAGCTGGCCACAAGGACTCCCTTAAATCTCTTTCCTGAGCCCATCATAACTCTTCACCCCAAAGAAGGATTGCTTTTCCCAGTGTGCCTCACTTGGAACTTGCTAGCATTAAATGTAATCTGCTGTTTTGTTGTCCCCTTTCCCAGTGTTACACCACCCTGTGTGAAATTCCCTTAATAGTCCATTTTAGACTTAGGCTGCAATCCTAAAGACACTTTCCTGGGAGTAAGACCCATTGAACACAGTGGGGCTTACTTTAGCGTAGACATGGTTAGGATTGTGCTCTTACAAGATATCTTGAGTAAGTGTGAATCATCTGGACATTCCCTGCTGCCCTTTACTGTCCATCGTCTTTTCTGGGTTTTTATTGAATTTGCTAAGCTAAGCAGAGCCTCCGAGCACCTCATTGTTTACTTCTCTCCAAGATGAAAATGATAATAGATCCCTGCTCTTTTATCTTGTAATCAGTTGCTCATCCATGAAAAGGCATCCTGATGCTATCTCGCTGCTGCTTAATTTTCTTAAGAGCCTTCCATTTCGGGACATGTCAGAAGAACTTCTGAGAAAATTACTTTCCCTTGTTGCACCCTAACAACCATTTTTAAATTCTTCCTCTTCCCATTTGGAGTGGGAACTTCCTTATTTCCCCATTTACTCTTTAGCTCTCTCACTTCTTTAGCTCTCTCACTCCAGAAGCAACAAATGCTGGTGCCACAATACCCAGAACTGAAATCTTTCTACTTTGGGGCTAACTGTACCTAGCCCTACAATCCAGAGTAACTACGGGAGCACGAAATTCATACTGCAATCCAGAGCAAATTGTTCTTATACCAGATCAAGGACTCCCCGTAGTTACTATGGATTTCATCCTGTGTTTACATGTGGTACTCAGGCATAGATGGTCCCTTTCCCCCACAAAAGATGTACAGAGAATAGTAGGTTTTGTATAGAATTTTCTGCTTCTCTCAGGCTATGATTCGTTTTGGGTTTGAAATCACACCCGTCCTGGTATAGAAACAGAGTCTCCAATTTCAACTATGATAAAACACACAATTCCCTTACTGGGATAAATTATACAAGTTGGAAAAATTTCAGCAGATCTGCTTTATTTGTAGGCTCTGAGATTCGTCTGGCCAACTGTAATCCATTGCTGTGTATTATCAGTATTTACTTGAATCTAATGCGCCACTGAATCTAATCCGCACCCCAATTTTAAAGGCTTAAGATTTAAAAGGTTACTGGTACTGTAATGCATCTGCAAAGGAGATGTAAAATTTAATTTTACTGCATACAACAATGAGTTACGACAATATATAGCTTGTATATGACAATAGGTTTATGTTATGATTTTTTACTAATGCACTTCTTTATACAACAATGGGTTTATGTTACATGTTTATTACAATTAAACAGCTAAACTAAATTCTGACCTATAATAATCAAAACACCATATTTACTCAAAAATTGAATCTAATTCGCCATTGAATCTAATTCGCACCCTAATTTTGGACAAAATTCAGCTGACCAGGTGCACATTAGATTCAATTAAATATGGTAATTCATGGGTTTTTCTGGCCATTTGAAGAGTTCTTGTTGGAAGCTTATCGTTTCACTATACATATTCAATTGCATCCTCAGAAGCAAAAGGTGTAGGGGATGACACCAGCCAAATAGGAAACGTGTAGAAACGTCAGGGCTACATTATCTTAAACTGACCCAGCTGCTAATGGAGGCAGTGAGCATCTCTCTGGGTCTGCTGTATTTGGTCTCTACAAGTTCCTGTTTGCCGGTATATTCCCTATGCCTTTTGCTTCTGAGGATGCCACTGAATACGTATGGTGAAACAATTGTCTTCCAACAAGAACTCTTCAAATGGCCAGAAAACCCAGGAATTAATAAATGGCACTGCTTTATTAGTTTTTGTTGTTGTTTTTATTCTAGAGGTTTTTCCTGCAGAATTTGGGAGCATTCAACTTTTTTCCTGAAAGACTGGAAATGGGGGTGGGGGGGGGAGGTAAGGAACCAGTAAGGGAGAGGATAGAGGATAGTTCCAAAAAGTGA
Organism: Cryptoblepharus egeriae; assembly: GCA_030015325.1. Lineage (NCBI taxonomy): Eukaryota > Metazoa > Chordata > Lepidosauria > Squamata > Scincidae > Cryptoblepharus > Cryptoblepharus egeriae. The sequence goes on along the minus strand of JAREYC010000001.1, from coordinate 58,250,495 downwards.
GACAATACAGTTGGGCTAAATGGAAAAAAATCTCAGGGTTTGAGTATCAACCCAAATTTCTTTAATGTTCTTATCAAAAACTGCCAATGCAGTATCCACTTTTTCATAACAACCATGAGGACTAGAAACTTACATTCTTTAAAAAAAATTCTAAGGATTTGATTCATTCAGCCTACAATACCATATTTGGCTCCCCTGAATAGGTTTCCATGTAGGTTTCTTGAATCCCACCTAGAATGTAGCAGCCAGTTGCACAAGTACTGGTATATATTTAGCATCTCTATTGTCCCTGCAGGCACTGGTCATAAAATGACCTGGTAATAAAGGGTCTTTAGGACATGAACAAATGTTCCTTTATGCACAGCATGTTTCCTTTACGGTCTGTCCTTATTATATAGTATCCTTCCTCCTAGCAGTGATGAGAATACCAATTTTTCCCCTTTCATTCCCTATCCTGGGTTCCACATAGAGGGGGAGGTCACTGGTCAGAATGCTATAGGAAGAACAAGGCGCTGAGGTCTGGGATATCATTTGTAAGGGTGCTCCAGTTAATTTTACTACTCTTCAAGCAACAGAACTAGGTGTGATAGAGAAGCATTGATTTATCATTCTTACCAGTGTCTTGGGCCAGGTCTGTCTCTTGAAGAGATACTGAATGAATCAACACTTCTTTCCCATCCGATTGGAACAGAGTGTTTTTCTGAAGCAGAGTGGCTGGAAAGAGACATATGGGAAGAATGTGTATTGACCCCATATTAAGCGAGGCTTGTGACCTGTGATTGGAGATAGACCCATCATAGTGGCTGCCACTGCCCTTGGAGCCAACAGCAGGGGGAAAGGGGTGCAGCAGAATAGCAGCACCAAGATGCAAATCGGGACATGATTGATGCAACTGTTAATTATCCCCTCTCCATCCGAGGCCACAGACGCTGTCAAAGTATCTCCAGGAAGGGAAGGGTCCCTGCTGTGACAGCAGCTTTGCCATAGTCATGCCCCATGATGGCCCTGACTTCCTGTTCTCCTCCCCATTTGTCTGTCTGTCCACCGCCTGGGAACTACTAATAGCCAGCTCTGTTGTTCAGGGAGCACAAAGGTGATAAATAATATCCAACAGAACAATTAGGGCTGCATGTGGTGGCCTCTTGCTTTTGCCCTCCCCCCTCCCCGTCCCCACCGGCTCTTGCACACAGCATCCGGGACTCCTACGGCAGCGAGAATCCCTCTTCATTAATCAAAGATCAGCTACAATTACACTCACTAATTATTTGCAAAGACTCTTTTGTATTTTCTGTCTCTCCAGCAAAATGCTGATTGGACTCTGCAAAGGTTCCACTGCCCTTGGAGACTGAGGATGGGAGAATGAGGGTGGGGTGGAGGAGCGCTCCAGAAGAGCCCAATCTTTGGCCTTAACTACCCATCCAGTGATACTGCTAAACAGACAGGTCTGCCTGCGGTGCACGGAGAAAAATTGTGCAGGTATAGAGCCACTGAAAGAGACTCACAGGGACTACAGGCCAGGGTGAGATCAGGCCATGGCTGGGAAGGGCCATGTTTGTTTAAGACTATTAAAATTCTGTGTCAAGAAGCATTATGCTGTAAATTCGGTTTACAACCCAAATTGAGCTAAACCATATATAACTGTTTACATTGGCATAATTCTGTTTCTGCAGGCTGGCTGAACGGAGAGAAAAGAAATTGGGCCAATTTTTCTTTGGACCACAGAAGATTCTAGTCTCTTCTAAAATGTCACTAGGCAATGCTTACTCATTTTCAAGCATCTTCACAATCATAAGGACTAGAAACTTGCTTTATTATTAACTTCAAATCCAAGGTGCTTTCTTTAGCCACAGGTGAACACACTAGAGCTACATCATTTTACATGAAAGATATAAGGGTGTCCGGATCTTCTGGTCAACATTCCATGTCAATCAAGCAGGTTGAGGAGAGAGAAATGTCAACATTCTAGCAAATGCTGAAAATATGGGAAAATGAGATCCAGGAGAGGTGGATGATTTTTTTCCCCTGATGAATGTTGGTATATTGTACCTCCGCAAGTGACAGCTGCAGACTATTATCACTTGTATATATACTCAGTGGCATACCTAATGATCATGTAGCCTGGTGCCACAATCTTATAGGCCTCTGGCAGACAACACAAGAGAAATTACAAAACAAAATAAGCATAAAGGTGAGATTGCAAGAAATCCAAACTGAGGATCATCCTACTACCAGGACCAGGGTGACCATATGACCAGAAAAACCTGGATTTGTCCGGATTTTTAGCCTCCTGTCCGGGTGTCCTACATTTTGACTTCATTGTCCTACATTTTGGCTTCATTCTGAAACTTTGTGATAGTGCACAGTACCCCATCATACCATATGTTGTTGGATTCGTATTGAAGCGCAGAATGCAATGCAAAAATCAGTTTGAAGATATCTCCTTCCTATCAAAAGTTATGGTCAAAAAACAAAAATACATTTTTTGGCAATTTTTTTAAGCGGGTAAGAATTTTGGCCCGGGATTAGGAATTTTGGCCCTGGGGTTCAGGAATTTTGGCCCTGGGGTTCAGGAATAATCTGGTCACCCTGACCAGGACAAAAATACTGTCAGCAAGCATGGAGAGAAGAAAGTGGAAAGTAGGTGGGAGAAGACAGTCCCATGTCTGTTGCCCCACACATAAAGTAAGGGATGAGCTCAGCTTCACTCTTCCCCATTCTAATCAGATCACTTTCTTCCACCACTGTTAGCAAGCATACTAACTTGGTCCACCCTGTGACCACAACAAGGTTGTGCACTTGGCTCTGCTGTCTGAGAAACCTTCCACCAGCCCAACGCTGCTGGTGCCAAATGCATCTCGCAGTGCTGAGACTTGCAATGATGCTTTCCTAGGAGAGTTCATCTCTGCACAACAGCCTCCATTCCCTGCCCAGAGACCCCCCTCTCCTCTCACTGTTTGCCTGCCTCCTACTCCAACATCCTGTTCTCTTATCGCCTGACATGGCCTTAATTAACTCTGGCCTGATAAGGGGCCCAGCTGCTCTGCACACTCACCCTCCCTGCTATGAGTGCGGGCGCACAGGCGTACACACATGACTCAGGTTGATCCTGTGATTGTGTGGTGCAGTGGGGTGACAGTTCAGGGAAGAGAATGGTGTGCTTAGAGGTGGTGGGTTTCTCTTTGCACAAACGCAACCAGCATGCGTTTGCAAAGGGGGAAAAATCCACACCTCCATATTTCACAAATACCGTAATGTGCAAAATAGAAAATGTGTGAATAAATAGCCTCATAGCTGCCACTAGTGGGGCAAGCACACATTTTTAATTAAAGCACTGAGGCCAAATGGCACAAAAGATTATACTGCACTTGTGAGGAAGCTTCAGCAAGAGGAAGAATCGCTGCTTTCCACATTTGACCAACAGCAACTGGATAGTGGGGGCAGCTTTTGTTGGAAAAACACTGGTATAAAGGAAAAATGGCCCCTTCAGAATGGTGTTTGGAAAGGAAAAATGGAATTTTCACCAGCATTTACTGATGGGTGCCATTTCACCCTTGAGACAGAAGCTGTCACTTCGACATACTTCTGCCAGTATTGGATTGATTGATTTGATTTGTATCCCATCTTTTTCCCCAAGAGGAAACTCAAGGCACTTTGAAATGGAGAGTGGAGAATTAAGCTCCAACTGGCATCTCAGAACCAAGCCGTCTGGGGCATGGTCCATAGGAAACAAGCCTGCACAAGTGCGTGCAAAAGTGTTTTCTATGGAAGTGTGGATTACCTGCATGCCCGTGCACATGTCTGGGAACTTGACCTCAGCCTGCATTTACACACAATTTACACACTATTTTTTTTACACAAAAAATACCAGTAATACTATAATAATGTATTATAAAAACAGTAAATAGCCACCTTGGGTGCCCTTCGGGAAGAAAGGTGGAATACAAATCTTATCATAAAAAATAAATAAATAAATAAAATACTGTAATACCAGTCATGTTTGTTGCATTGTTGCATCGTATGTATTGGTGTTGCAATTTGAGTAAGATTTTAGATGGAGAGGTTCTAGTGATCCTTTGGTGGAGAACCCATTCACAGTTCATTTCAGCATTTGCGGAATGTCCCTAAAGTCACTAGAGTTTTTTAAAGTACTGAATGTTCTGGGTGGAGGACAAGGATGTGGTTGATGAATGACTTCTGAAGCCAAAACAGGTGTCCCTTATTATCCATTAGGGTGTCTTTCCAGAATCTCCCATACATGAAAAAAATCAGTGGCTAAAAACAGTGAGAATATAGATTTAAAGATCAACTGCCTGGTTCCTTGCTCCTTTATTGCTTCTAATAGAATCAGGTTGTGCTTCAGTATCTGCAGGAGTTTGATTCTGGAACTCTCTGCCAAACTTTCTTAACCAAAACTGTTAAATTAAAGCAATTTTTTAAAAAAGTATTTAAAAACCCTTTCCAGTTGTTTAAAAACAGCTTTTTTACTGTTGTAGAGAACAATTAGAAATGCAAAGGACTTCCTGCTTTGCCTGGCTCGGCTAAAGAATGGAATGATTGCTTGGATGGCTGCCTCCCTAGAAGACTAGAAAAACATTTTCTAAAATTGTGATTAGCAGTGGCCATTCATGTTGAGTCAATTCCAGAAATCTGTGTATAACAAGGTTGGATCTGTACTCTGACATCCCAAGAAGAGCACCAGCTCAATATTTAACTCAGACCTCAGGTCCTAATCATATTTCATGCAAAGAGAAGGAATGAACCACAGTTGCTGGTCGTTCATTCTGGATTTCATTTAGGGGCAGGATTTGTCACTAATGTTCGTGTCACCCTGCGCATCACCGCCCCATACACTGGGCAATCAACAATATGAATGGTGGGTGGTTATGTGCCATTGCCCCACCTCCACTGGTTTTTTTAATCATTCATTTTAATAGAATTAAGATATTTCAAAGTGGTTTGTTTCACTGCATTCTGCTGTAAATTACACATTCAGAGGTGTATAACATGGGATTATTTCTACAAACCATGATTTTAGGCATTTAGGTCACAAGGGTTGCTACCCCCAGACGTGCCCCCTTTCTAATGCTCTAGTAACCTCCCTGATCAGGACCAATTTGGAAGTCTTGTCCTCTCCTGGACTGACCTTCCAGTCCATTCAAGACATGCTTGCTTACTCACCAGTAAACACAGCTGTGCAGTTCAAATCCATTGTCAATGAATTTCAATGCAATCATCAAGGACCTCCTTCTAGGGTGATTTCTGGTGGCTACATTCATAGGATCAGGACAATTCTGCTGTCCTTAGAGGCCTATCAGCCTGTTCTTTTTAATGAACTATGGTATGTTACCTACTCATGAGTAAGGCTGCAATATGGGTCGCTTTCACTTTCCAGAGTTCAATGCATATTTTTTTAGTTTTTTGGCCAAAACATTTGATAGGAAGGTGCTATTTCAAAACATATTTTTGCACTGGATTCTGCTCTTCAATGCAAATCCAACGGTATATGGCATGATGGGGTTTGACACACGATCATGAAGTTGCAATTTTTAGGTTCTCCCAGTGTGCGTTGCCCCTCTTGGGCACATCACCCGGTGCGGACCGCACCACCCACACCACTCTGGTGATGCCACTGTGTAGGGTAGCAATAATAAAAGAAGCCTGTCCCATAAAGAACTGTGAAGGGGGCACTCCATCTCGCTCTTCACTTGCTATTATCCCTTGGTACTTTCTGTACATACCCATTCTCACTGTTCTGTTGAGGTGGAAGTCTAAATTTCCTCTGATTCTTGCACTTGATGTGTTGGTAGCAAGGTTTCCACTACCCACATTCTTTCCCTGAACTCTCCAGCCTTCCATTTTTCCGCTTTCACTCAGTAGTCAATTACTATGTTACTGCTAGCAATCAAATAAATTCCTGGCACTCCTTCTGCGGCATTTGGCAAATATTAGCCAAAGGGAGATTATTCCAGAGTAAAGTTTGCTGATGGGAATCTCTGTATGGTTGATCTCCTCGAGCTCTCTGGGAACTTTGCCTGCTCTCGTTGCTTCCTATACACAATACTAACAGTTTGAGTGCAATTTGTGGTTCTTTTCCTTTATCACAGAGCACTCATAGACCAATCCCCCAAATCTCTCCCCAACTTCTACCACTGCCCGTACTGATTTCATGAGTGTACAAAGACAAACAAAGCAGCCAGTGCATTCAAAAGACTGGGGTGGGGGGTATCTCTCGTCCTTCCCTTTACAAGAGAAAGGATGTGGGTGGCACAATGGATATGGAGGGAAGATGTTGGTTAGTAATGGTAGGCCCCATGGGACTAGGGACAAGGGGCTTTCCAAGCAAACAACAATGCAGACATTCTTTGTGGGTGGGTGCCTTTGCATCAGGATATCAATGGGGCAGGCAGGGGCTCTGAAATTGATGGACATTTCCTTGGAGACAGCAGGGCCTGTGTGGTGGGTGTTCAGTTCTTTGATTTTTTTATTAGTGAAAGATCACTGAAGAGGGAGGTTCAACCTGAACAGGGCCTGGATGTAATACTCCTGGAAGACCCACTCTAAGCTTTCTAAAGGATAAGCAGATATATAAAGAATTAATTAATTAATGTATGCATACAGAACGTATTCCTACAGCATTAGGCTGTATGCCTAACACCCGGGTGTTTTTTTTGGGGGGGGGGATGGTGACCATATGTCTTCTTTTTCCAGGCCATGTCCTCTTTTGCAGTCTTGTGTCCTGAAAAGCATTTCATTGTCTTCCTTTTCCTTGTGAGTAGGCAACACATAGCCTTCTTGTTATTAATAATAATAAATTACAGGTCCAACCTTGTTATACACAGATTTTTTATACACAGACTCAACACAAATGGCTACTGCAAATCACAGTCTTAAAAAACTGCTTTTCTACTGTTGTAGAGAGGTAGTCATGCAAGCAATCATTCCATTTTCAGTCCCAGAATACTGAAGAAACCCCTGCAGATACTGAAGCACTACCTTATTCCATTAGGTTCAATAGAGGAGCAAGAAACCTGGCAGTGGGTCTTTAAATGTATTTTTCCATTGTTTTCTTTACACACATTTTTTTAATCCATGGGAGTTTCCATAACAGAATCCTAGTGGATTGATAACAACAGACACCTAAATAAATTCTAGTTTTAAATTTAATAATAAATAATATAGTGTTTAAATTAAACACATGAAAGCAATATACAGTGTATCAGCACAATCCAGAGTAACTACAGGAGCTCACGTTGAAGTAAGAAAAATTTACTCTGGATTGCATATGAAGTTCCCATATGTTTCCACTAGGTGGTGCCGTAACAACATCGATGTAAATGTCTCTTAAGAGCTCCCGTAGTTACTCTGGACTGTGCTGAAAATGACTATTTTTAGTTTTTATTTTGTCATGTCCTACATTTTGAGAACCTTGTCTTCTTTTTCAGTTATGAAGTCTGGTCATCTGGGGAGCGGGACATACAACATGGTTCTCAATGAATTATTTCTAACTTGCATGCATGATTGGTTAAGGTAGTTATCTTTACTGGACGGAGGAGGAGGGATTAAGTAGCTTTTTGGTGATAATCTACCCTTCCTTATCTCTATACAAGCCCTGTCTTTAAGGGTGGGCAATAGTAATTTAAAATTGCTATTCTGGAGGGGGGATATGCTAGTATGTTCCTTAGATGTACCAGTTTTCAATAGTTTACAACATTTGAAATATTTTTCTAATTGGTGATGGGGGAACCAGAGTAGAGTAAGCAGTGGACCCCTCTTTAGGTATTACCCAGGGAACCTTCCTCGCGTGGTTGACTGTTATCAATAAAAAATACAAGAGGTAGAGGCTTCTTAAAGTTATAAAAAGAAGTAGTTTACTCACTGTTCCATTGAATGCATATAAGCAGCACCTGATTAAGGATCAGAGGTTCTGCTAACATAGAGATGGCAAAGCCATGGAGCTGCCTTGCCCTATGGTTAAGATGGTTTAGGTATCAGAGCCCTGGTATTAATTTAATTAGCGCAGTGCTTTTTTCTAGAAATAGAGGTGGCTGTTATCACCATGAAGATGTTATAAATATGGGTGTACTCACCATGAAGATATTATTTGTAATCATAGGTATTTTTAACTGGGGGGCACAGAAGTGCCAGTATTCACACTGAGGTGCTGGTATTCCGTATCCCATCAAAAATATCCCTGATTTAGCATATGGCAATTATAAATGCTGGGAGGTCAACCAGAGTACCTGGTATGCACATCTTAACAGATCCAGTGGTCAGAGGACAAAAAGGAACAGCATCAGAGGAGAAAGATAAAGGGTTAGAGCCACACCAAAAGTTTTCGGTCACTGGACAATAGCCATCTGCTTCCAAGTAGTATCCTGCCCCTTCTGTACAGCAGAGTCGCATCAATACCAACATTGTGCATGATGTGTCATCTCCAGAAAATGCTTGGGCAAAACATGGCAAAACTTTCAACAGCAAAAAGTTCTGCAAATGGGAAACAGCTATCAAGAAACAGGCAGGAACCTGATGTCCAAAGTGTGTTAGAGATGCTTGGAGGGGCCTAGCTCGGAAGAAGTGCAACCTCCCCACTCATGGTGTTGATTTGCAAAACTCTTTTGGTGCAGAGAGGTGCAGAAGTGACAGACTGAATGTGGAATCCTCCAGCAAAACTGTCTTTGAATTGCTTCACCACATGCCCAGATGGCTTACGACACCAGTTGCAGCTTCCCAAAGTTGGTCAATGATAGGGTTGCCATAATTATCTTTCACAAAATCGGGGTATGAACAGTTTTCAGGGACATATGGCAACCCTAGTCAATGAGGTGAGCAATCATCTGCACTTCTGGCACAGGCTGCTTTCCATTGCCATGCTCAAAAAGCAGCTTGATCTGTTGCCACATTCCCTTGAAGCAGGGGTTGTTACTTTGTGGGGTCTCAGCCATTCCAGACCTTGCCCAAGCAAGTCCGTAGGAACTTCTTTGGGATGCAGTGTGGCCTTGGACTGCTGGGTTCTATCATGTCTATTCTGTTGATTTCAGCACAGCCGGGTTTTAATCCAGCCTTTAGCTGCTTGCCTCAGCATCGCCAAGTGAGAACCACAAAGGACAGGCCCAGGGCTGGAGCGGTCCCAACTCTTTAAAGATGCAAATTGGCAATCAAAGATCAAAGCCGTGAAGTTGGCATAATCTCCCTTAAAAGGGTTCCATTATTAACGAGCTGGGCTCAGAGCTCACCCTACTTCACTTGCTGCTGCTGATGAGGCTGCCAGGCTGTGCCCTCCCTCCCACCACCAGTCTCTTTTTTCAGCTGGGGGGAGAGATGAGAGGCAAAGGAGTGGGAAGGTCTCGCCCTGTTTGTTTTTCTACTGTCTAATGTGTTGGTGTCAAATTCTTCTTGGCAGAACCGACAAACCTCTGAATCAAATCACGAGGCAAGGGGGAAGGGATGGAGAGAGTGGGAAAGCATTCAACAAAGGCATGCATTTTGCTCCGAATCCTGTCACCTTAGCGATCCTTCTTCTAAACATCCCCATATTATCCCAAGCTACTCTTTGGGATGTTCTTAAGCTCCTCCTAGAATGAAGATGATGATGTCTTTCAGCACCTGGATCTTAAAATAAGTCACCAATTCTGGCCTTTCTTAGGTACGATCCACCCCCTCTCAAATTCCCCACTAAAAATCATATTAGGCTAAGTGCAGAAGTTAAGTTGACAAGTGGCCTTGTTCTAAGAGGGATTTATGTTGCTAGACTAGTGTACAGGTAGCATAAGGTCACAGAAGGTGACATACCATTTCATGCAGCTGGGTCACTCCACAAGAGGTAAAGTCAATCCAATTGTCCATACACTATTTGCCAGCACATGGGAGCAGCTGGGATGGGTAGGGAAGCAGGGATGGGTAGAACAGGATATGGAGGAGGAACAACGAAGATGGTAAGCTGAGTGTTGAGATGGGGGTGGATCAGGGCCTGGAAGGAGGCAGTATTGGTGGCAGTAGTAGTAGTGGCAGGGCTGGCCTCAGTCCCCTGACTTGGGTCTACTCAGACTTGTGCCATTTATACAGCTGGTGCAGGTCCATGTTGACTCCGTGCAATTCTGGACCAATACAAGCTCCCAGCCAGAAAGTTGCAAATGTGTTATAAAGTATTATTTGCACCTTCCCCCAAGCATGCCGCATTGGTGCACAAAGGTGCTGCAGCTTGCGAAGGTTGCATCCAGCTTCTGCCATAGCATAGTAAAGGACCTCTGCACCAGTGAGGGGAGGCAGGAGGGGGCATTCCAGGATGAGGGAAGGGTGGGTGGAGAGAAGTCTGGAGGCCAGCAGGTCGGAGTGTGGAAGGCAGGGCTGTGTCCTGGAACTTGCACCAGATCCTAACCCAGTTCTGTGGGCAGCACAGAGCAGCCAGTGGCTACTCACATCTGCTCAGTAATGTGCTGCATCCAGAAGTGGCAAAAAACCAAGTAGGCCCATTGGGATTACTGTTGGGTTACCCAGGTTAAAGGGAAAAGATTTCCCTCATCCTCGAGTTGCATTGTTGGAGCCCCAAATAAGTGCTGGATGCAGCACAAGCCAATTGCTCCAGCGTGATTTAGGATTGTGCTGTCCATACAACTACATGGGCTTACACTAGAGCAAGGGAACAAATGTTCCCTTACCTCAAGGACGCCTTCGGCTGCATCAATGCATAAGCATGAGGTAGGATTGATCTGTTGGATCATTTTCCCTTTGAATGCCATTGAGCTGTTCTCTTGGATCTGTCATTACCACTGAGAGTCCCTTATCCACACTGTGCCCTGTGAGCATATGCCGCTCTGTGTGAACTGGGGATTCTAATCTGTGGTCATAATTTGAATGGAATCAGGAGATAGTAGTAGCTGGTATTAACATAACTCCATGCTAATTATTCTGGAATGCAACAGGGTGATTTTGTTTGTGCGACACAAATGAGCTGTGATTGGAGACAAAACACCCAAAATGAGGGTCACAATGAGAGGCGCTTAACAGTCTATAAACAAAAATACAGAAGGTTGTAACTTATGGAGAACTGCATAACTGTGTGTGGATTGGAAGTGTCCAAGTGACAAGCGTGAGAAAAAGGGGCTGGTGACCACCTGTGGGCCAGTACTGAGCCTCTGCAATTACATACTAGTTTACTGTCATCGTCAGTTTCGTCCCCTACCTTTGCTGTTACTGTCTTGGCAGATCGGAAGCAGACACAGCAGGTGAACAGAACTTATCTCCTGTTCCAGGTTATTGGTAGTTATTGGGTTCCAGGTTATTATAGTTATTATATAGTTCCAGGTTATTTGGCTGGACACCAGCTTTGAAGAAGAACAAAACACATCTCGAGAACCAGAATACCAAAAGTCTGCGGAAAGATTTAAATGAGTGCTAGTGATGCTAGACGAACCGTGCAAGAGGTCTCAGCTGAGGTCTCACCCCTTGCCCCCTTTCTCCATTCCATCCCATGATCAGTGATTTCTGAGGAACAGGAGGAGTTTGAATCACCTCATTCATTCCCTGTTAATTTGCTCCTTTGCCTGATTATGCAGCCCCACTTTCCACAGTAGGACACATCCTGGGTGATACCTGATGGAGACTGTAAAGAAAAAGGACACAGATTAGACAGGAGAGTTGTCTTCTCTGTTCTATCTCTGCTAGTACCTTTTTGTTTTGCTCATCCCTCCTCACTTCCCAGACACATATGCTAGTGCAGAGCCTCCGAGAGGTACTTTTCAAGGGTACAAAGTTTTCTTTGGAGGAGGGGAGTGGAGAAGTATAAAGATTCTTTTGGGCCTCTTCCCTTCTTCATTGTACCATATTTTCATATGATTATTGGGTCATAATTTCTATAAATGACAATATGTAAGATTATCTGGGCTTACCCAAAATGTGAAAGTCTTCACACAATATATGCAAACATTTCCTGATGTCCCAGCTGCCTCATTGGGTACCTACATCAGCATATGTGCATATGTACACTAGCATATGTGCGTAATCCCTTTACTGGGCCATTTTATGGCCCAGACATTGGTACAGTTAACTGCTTGTACTCCCCTCTCATGGGTCCTGCTCCTGACATATAGATATATATTTGGTGGTCAGGGAACAAATGACAATCATATGGATACCCTTTGATGGGAGAGATAATGCATTTTCAGGAGAGAAGCAGGCACTCTAGATAAGCTCAAGGCCACTCACCTCAGATTTTGATTGCCCCATCTCAGAGATTCTGGTGGCCACTGAGTGAAAGTCAAAGTTTCTCTGATGTTGGTGCAAACAAATAATGGTTAGACATTCATCTTCCAGTGTCTGCAGAACAAGAGTAAAGTTTGAGAATTGAATGAATAGGTAGATGTTGATGGAGACATCTTTGTGTCTAGTAAAAGTTCCAGTTCATTCTTTCGTCCCAGTTTATTCTCTCATCCATGATGAGCTAGAAGGAACAAGGGTACAATGCAGGGTTTGGGGTCCAAATCTTTATTTGGCCTATCATGGCATCTCTAGCCTATTAACCTTTTTCGTCTGCCTATAAAATGGAAGGAACTATGACCTTGACAAGAAAGATAAAGATTGTAAAACACTTGGCATGTTACAGCTGCCAAGTCGGTGGTGAATTCTAAGTTATAAAACCTTGGTTTGGAATCACTGGGTGATGGAAGATCCTCCTTCCCTTGACAGCATGTGCTCAGTGTTAATCTATGCCAATCACTGTTCATTAGATAAATTTGTTCTGTTGTAAATTCCAACTGCTGCTGTCTGTTCTCGGCCCATTAACTGATCATAAGCATCTGACATTCTCCTGTTTAAAAAACTGTTTGACTGTAGAAAGCCTTTTTGCAGAATCAGGTCACTGTTGCACCTAGCACAGTGCAATCTCTTCTGATTGGTAGTAGCTCCCTCTGGAAGACAGATCACAAGTGCTCCTTTAAATGGAGATGCCAAGAATCGAACCTGGGACCTTTATAGGCAGGATGACCACCTCTTTTTAGAGGACATCCTCCTTTAGGCCTTGTGTCCTGGAAAAAAAAAACTACATTGCCCTCCTCTACTTTGTAAGCATCAGCATGTCTCCTTCTAAGTTGTAATTAATAAATTTTACTTAATAAATTACATGTAATAGTAATAATAAGTAATATAGTGTATAAATTAATCCCATGAAAGCAAAATATATACATGTTTTAGCATTTATTTTGCCATGTCCTACATTTTTCTTGAGTGTCCTACATTTTTTGCATATGACCACCCTGTTTATAGCATAGCCTCTTCCACTGAACCACGACACTCATTCCCAAATTACCACTTTCAATTCATTCTGAGATGCTTGACAGCCACTTCAAACATTCGAGAGATGAGAAAGCCAATTGCCAGATGCATGAAATACACATTGGTTTCCCTCACAAGTTAACATGTGTTCACATTCAAGCTGTTGCATGTGAAAACAGCCCTGGCAGGCTGCCCTCCTCATATGCAGGACTGCATCCAGTTCCTATTATTCTCATGGCTCTTTTATTTAGCTGCTCTGCTTTAATTTTCAAGCCCTGGGATCCTGGTCATGGCACTGGGTTCCTGAGGGAAGCCTACATCTCCAGTGCCACCTGCCAAGCTGTCTCCGAGGGCTGTCTCTTCTGTTAACCAGGCATGGAAATTCTGGCACCATCATCTGGGAGCCGGTGTGACAAATCTTATCAGCAGAAGCACATCCTCTCCTGGAGAGATAGGACCTGCTCCACGCACCCTGGAACACAAGTCTTGCATCTGCACAATGTCACCGTGAAGGATTTTGCAGATAACACCACGGCTGGGTAGGAGATGGATTCTCTACCAGCGCCCAGAAGTGCGATAGGAGCCGAGGCCTTTTGTCTGCAATACCCTCTTCCTTAAATCTGAACATTTGCAGCGATACAGTCAGGCTATTAACAAGGGGGATGGAATAGCAGAAAAATTAGTTTAGACGAACCACAAAGACACACAAAAGGCAAAGGCAAGCCCCACCTCCACAGCAGGTCCCTGGAGAGCCCAGCTCCAAATGCATAAGGAATGAGCCTGTTATAGGTTACTGACTTGGATCTCACAATGCCCAATTCTTTGAAAAAGGGTAATGCAATGTAATAGGCTTTTTTGACATGATGCAGGCAGCTAATAGGCAAACTCAGGGAACTGTCAACCGTTCTGTGGCGCGGCCAAGTGAAAGAGTCTAGGATTTCCCACATATGAGGATGCTCTGTCACATGGAGTAAAGAATACTGCAGTCATCCAGGGAAATCAATCCAGGGCAGCCCAATCCTGGCAGCACTGTCGGCTGCAGCAGCACTACTTCTGGGGGTCTCCTCAAGGAACACCCCTAGCCATGCAATGAGGTTTTTCCAAGTCTGTGCTATTTTGCTTGCACAGACTTAAGAGCCTCCATTAAGGCTGTAAAGCCTAACACATAGGATAGGATATAGCAGAGCACTGCTGGATTGACTTCCACCACCTCCTGCCCCAGTTCCTCTTCCTGCTCCACCCTCCCCCACCCCGATCTATCTACTTCCCACCTCCCCTCCACCCACCTTAAAACTATTCTCCACTATTCTCCACTATTCTCCTCCACTGCTGACACACCAGCCAACCATCTATATAGTGCTAGGGTTGAGAACAGACAAGCATTGACCAACACCCTTCCTCTCTAGCAGCCACAGATATGCCTTATGGCACATTTGTGAAATTCAGTGCTGGAGCTCAGCAACGACACTAAGGAAATTTGGGATTGGGCTCTTAATGTTGCTAAAATGCAGCTTGTGCATTTTTAGATGAAATCAGTTGCAAAGAGCTGCTGAGCAATATAGGATGTATCATAAGTGCTTCTTAGAGTGTGATAGGGCTGTATGCGTTCCCTGGTTCCATAATCACTTGGTGCATGAATAGCATAGTATCTGTCAATACCAGCATTCTGAGAATTTCGGTTTTTAAAAATCAGTTCCTAGTCCTTAAGTTGTGAAAAGAAGCTTGCAAGCACAGGCAATGCTTGGTGGAAGTCTTCATGGTGACTGAGAGGGGAGCTGAACAGGATTTTCAGTGGTCAGGGAGCAAATTCAAAAAGGATCTATGAAAGCAGGTATTTACGTCAGACCTATCCTAGCTCAGTAGATTGGCAGTGATTCTTCACAATTCTGAAGGAGTCATTTCCAGCCAGTCCTGAAGATGTCAGGGATTGGATCTGAGGTCTTCTACGTCTACCTCTGGCAATGGCAAGTGGTCTGCCACTGAACTATGGGTTCCTTCCACAGCAATTCACCTCTTCCCGAGACTAAAAGGCACAGAATAAATTCTCCAAAGTAAATATAAGCAAGTAAATTTGAGCAAATGTGAGGAATATTGTGGAATCCATCTTTTCTGTATGCTGAATTTGGGTTATTGTGGCAGTCTCTCTGGCCCCACCCAGAAGGATACAGCTCTACTAATAGGGACGTTGGCTCTAAGAAATAATAAAGGAGGTCGGAGTATCAAAACCTAAACATTCGCTGATAATTGTTTGGGGTGGGGTGTATGCTTGCCTCTATTTCCCTATGAACCAATTCATCCAGCCATTGTTAAGATGATGAAATGAGTGTTGAGCGGATGCTGTTTCTTACACCCTCCGGAACATGCTTGGATCCTTGATTCATCCCACAGTCATATTTCTCCATGTGGTTGCCCAATCCACTTTTTAGAGCCATGTTGTGGCATAATAATAGATTGTATCCTGGCTGGGTGCCTGCCTGCTGGGGCAATCACGCAACTACTTCACCATTTGAACATGTGATAGGAGGACTGTGCACTCTCTGATTCCGTAATCAGTGCAGCAGTAGAAATAGACACCACTCATTATTCACAATTCTGAACATTTTTTTTGTTTTAAAGCATGCTACTTGTCCTTTATTTTGTTTTTAGATTGCAGGAAAATGCACTAGAAAGCAGGACTCTTGTTTTCTTATGTGCTCCCTGAGGCTTCTGGTGGGCCACTCTTACATAAGAACATACATTAGAATATACATGTTCTCTTACATAAGAAAATTCCCGCTGGATCAGGCCAAAAGCCCATCTAGTCCAGCTTCCTGTATATCACAGCAGCCCCACTTCAGGGAGCACATAAGACAACAAGAGACCTGCATCCTAGTGCCCTGCATTGGGCATTTGGAGGTAGCCTACATCTACAATAAGGAGGCTGCACATACACATCATAGTGTGTAACCCATGATGGATTTTTCCACCAGAAATTTGCCTAATCCCCTCTTAAAGACCTGTAGGCTGGACGCCATCACCACATCCTGTGGCAAGGAGTTCCACAGACCAATTACCCACTGGGTAAAGAAATATTTTCTCTGTCCTAACTCTCCCAACACTTAACGGTAAGTTTTATTTGATGTCCCATAGTTCTGAGGTTGTGTGAGAAAGAAGAGTCTCACTCTCTCTCTCTATCCACTCTGTTCTCTGATGTTTCTTCTGATGTTCTTTATGTTCAAAATGATGAATAATTACAGTAGTATATACTGCTTGAAGTATACTGTATATCCCATTCAAGTATGCATTTGTATACATTGTTTAGAGGACCTTGCACAGACTCAGATCTTCCTCTTCAGAAAGGGTAGCATGAATTTGGGGAAAGTTGTGCCTGTGTTTTTTGCATCACCTGTCAACAGAGGAATACAATATTTATATGTTTGTTTGTTTGTTTGTTTATATCCCGCCTTTCTTCCTTAAAAAATAAACCCAAAGTGGCCAAGAACAAATGTGCCTTTCTGCTAAATGAAGACATGGTGTTTTGTGTTGAGTGTGTGTGTGTGTGATGTGTTTGGGAGAGTTGTACATGTGAAAGTGTGATGTGTATGGTGTGTGAGAGAGTGTGTTTATGTCACGTGCTGTGTTTGGGAGAGCTGTATTTGTGAGAGTGTGTGGTGTATGTGTGTGAGAGTTCTGTGAAAGTGTTGTGTTTGGGAGAGTTGTGTGTTGTGTATGTGTGTGTTGTGTTTGACACAGAGTATCATGTATGGGAGTATCTGAGTGTGTTGTGTATGTGTGAGTGAGAATGAATTGTGTATGAGTATTGTGTTTGGGAGAGTTGTACGTGTGAGAGTGATGTGTATGGTGTGTGTGAGTGTGTTTTATGTCATGTGCTGTGTTTGGGAGAGCTGTATTTAGGAGAGTGTTGTGTATGTGTCTGAGTTGTGTGAAAGAGTGTTGTGTTTGGGAGAGTTGTGTGTTGTGTATGTGTGTGTGTTGTGTTTGACAGAGTATCATGTATCGGAGTGTATGTGTGAGTGAGAACGAGTTGTGTATGAGTGTTGTGTTTGGGAGAGTTGTATGTGTGAGAGAGTGCTTTGTGTGTGTGTGTTGTTTGTCTCAGTGTTCGGGAGAGCGGAGTGTGTGTGTGTTGTGGCGTGTGTACTGTTGTGTGTGTGAGTGTGCTGCGTGTGTTGTGTTGGGAGGGCTGTGTGTGAGGGAGAGGTGTGGGTGGGAGAGGCGCTGGGCCTGCTTCCCTGCCTGTCTCGGGGTCTTTCCCAGCGGGGGCTGGAGAGGGCGGCCTGCGCTGTGAGGGCGATAAGCGTCGGGGGCGCAGGGCCGGCAGGCGTCGGCTGGGCTGCCCGAGGCGGGTCTCGCTGCTGGCGGAGCGGCGTTGGCCCGCTCTGTGGCTGGCTGGGTGTTTGCGGCGGGGCTGGCGCGGTCCTGGGAGCGGTAATGAGATGGAGGCAGCAGAAGGACGGCGCGATAAGGCAGCCAGCTCTGCCCCAGCAGATTAAATGCTGGGATTAAGCAGGCGGTGCCAGCGCGGCTCCCGTTTTATCTCCGCGGCGCTCGCCCCTTCCTTCTCCCGCTTGATAGCCAGCATTTCCAGAGCTGTCAGCAGAAGAAATTGCTTCTTAACCCTCACGGCCCCGGCTCAGGGCTGGGCTCAGACTCTGCTCTCCTGGGGAGGGAGGGAAGGAAGGAAGGGCTGCACCCCCAAGACTGCACTGCTCTCCTTAGCCAGGGCTGAAAACTCTCTCTCTCTCTCTCACACACACACACACACACACACACTCAGTCACTCACACATACTCTCACACACTCACACACTTTCACACACACAGTCACTACTCACACATACTATCACGTACACGTACACACTTTCAATCACACATTCTCACACACATACATTCAGTCACTCACACATGCACTCACACATACTCTCACACACTTTCACTCACACACCTTCACACATAGACACTACACACACATACTATCACATACACTTTCAGTCACACATTCTCACACACACTTTCACACATACAGTACCTTCCATACACTTTCATTCATACACACCTTCACACACACACATGCACACACATTCTGTCTCTCTCACACACACACTCACACACACTTTCAATCACACATTCACATTCTCTCTCACACACTTTCTCTCACACATATCTTCACACACTCACTCATGTAGTTCACACACACTTTAATCCCGCAGCTTCTCACTCACTTTCACTCACACATACCTTCACATAAACACATAGTCACTAATTCACTCACACATACCCTACAATCCAGAGCAACTACGGGAGCACGTAAGAGACATTATGTGTACCCGTAGTTACTGTACCACCTAATGAAAACCTGTGGGAAATTCATATTGCAATCCAGAGCAAATTGTTCTTACACCGGAGCAAGGACTCCCCGTAGTTGCTCTGGATTGCGCCCATACTCTCACACACTTTCAATCACACAGTCACATTCTCTCTCACACATTTTCACACATACCTTCACACACACACACTCACGCACATACAGGACACAATCCTAAGGTTGTCTACTCTGAAGTAACTCCTATTGTCTTTAGTGGAGCTTACTCTAAGGGAAGTGTGCATAGGATTGCAGTCTGTCATTCACACATACTCTCACACACATTTTCACACACATTCTCACACTTTCACTCACACATCTTCACACACATACTCTTTCATACACTCACACATACACTCAGACATGCACTTTCACTCAAACACACCTTCGTGCGCGCACGCACACACACACACACATAATGGTACATACTGTATACTCAGTCACTCACACACAGAGACACACTCATGCGCATTCACACACTCACACATGCATATGTGTGAGAGAGACCCCATCATTGACAATAAGGACTCCATACCTGCAACACTACGTTTGTGAGCCTTGAGCTTAGCAACCTTGTTGTGCAGGGATTCAACTCCATGGCCACAAAAATAGCATAGAGTCCACATATTAAGCATGGTTTCCACTCTGTGACTTCCATGCCAGCCAGGCAGCCCCATCCATTTCACATGCCACAGTCTCCCTAGACCGGCAAGCCCATGGGGAGGAGAGAGCTTCATAAGTTTCTGTAGGCCAGAGCATTAGGTGCCTCAAACAGCAGCCTAGCTATCAGTGGCCAGGTGACATGCATAGGGTGGTGACAACAGAACTGGCCCAATCTTTTTTAAATCTTGGTATTTTCAAACAATATCATGTTTTATATCCATTGATGTGCAATTTCACACATAATGCAATGAAACAAACAGTTGAAATATCTCTCTATTTTATCAAAGTTTATAGCCGGAAAACTAGAAAGGGCAGGGCAATGGTACATCACCATTCCCAATGCCTGGAGGCATTGCCCCACTTATGCCTGGGAGGAGATCCATCATAGTGACATACTAGCCTCCTGTACTGGGTGAGCATGTCCTCTTTTCCAGAATACATACACTTTTTGAGGCTTATGGAAAAATCTTCATTGTTCTCCTTTTTCTTCTGAGCATGTAGCATTTTTGTAGTTCATAAATTATATGCAATAAATTATATTTAATAGTTTTAAATTTCATAAGGGTGTAATATTAACCTAGGCTGGCACATTTTATCGGTCTTCGCATTCCTATGGGGATGTAGGGAGGCAAGCGTAGTACAATGTCTGTGTACTGGCCTAACTCCCCCTGGAGTGGCGCAGAAGTGTCTTATGGCACTTTTGTGAAACCCTGCAGGTTAGCACAGGACTTATGCCAGGGTTTAGTACAATCTAATTGGAGGTTATAATTGCAGCCACAGTAATTTAGTGTTTAAATTGACCACATGAAAAGTATATATGAATGTTTATAGCTTTTATTTGCCGTGTCCTACATTTTCCTTTGATGTCCTATATTTTGAGGGATCTGTCCTCTTTTGCAATTATGACATTTGGTCCGCCGGTAGGTAACACAAACCCTAGTGATGTCCCTGAGCAGGATGAAGGTGAGGTATATAAACTGGGAGGCTAAAGGCCATGCAATGGCAAGAGGTACAATCTGTGCTATTTCAGTGCAAAGCTCAAGTACACGTTGGAGCACTTTTGGTTAAAGCATTATTATTAAAATATTCTAAATAATATGAAAAAATTAAAAAGATAGACTGAATGCCCCTGATCTTGACTCCATGAATTTTGTACTCACTCCCTTATGTCATCTATATGTTGTTATGGGCACCTGGCCTCGATTTCAGTTTATTTAGGAAAAGGACATGTTGTCCCTTCTTTCAAGATGGTCAGACAGTGAGGCTGCAATCCTAACGCTATGTTAGGCCAGGATAAGTCCCAGCACAAGTCCCAGGCTGTGCTAGCCACTCCTGGGGGTGGGGGAGTTAGGCCAGTGCACAGACATATGCCTATCTCCTCATACCACCAAGGGAACAGGGTGTGGATGAGTTATGCTAGCCTATCCCTACAATCCAGAGCAACTACGGGAGCACGTAAAAGACATTACGTGTACCATAGTTACTGCACCACCTAGTTAAAATCTATGGGAAATTCATATTGCAATCCAGAGCAAATTGTTCTTACACCGGAGCAAGGACTCCCCATAGTTACTCTGGATTGCACCCTAAATTGGTTAGGACTGCACGCTATGTCCCACATCCCCTTCTGCAGAAAATGGTTCAGACGCATCCCTTGTCCTTTCCTTACTACTACCCTGTGCTGTATAGTCCTATGGGTAGTTTTATCCCATAAATAAAGTTAGCTCTTCCTTCTTCTCTTTCAGTGAGTGGGATAGTGTGGCCTTGTGTGGACTCTGCTAGCATCCTTCTGTCAGGCTGAAAATGAACCATTTATCCCTGTGTTTATCTCTCCTCACTTTTCTGCCTCAGTGCCGGTTTGTGATCCATGACAAGACTTTGCTTCTCATTTCTAGATGGCTCCATTCCCCTCATAGACTCTGTCGGAGAGAAACGTTTTGTCAAAGGCTTTGTTGAAAGTCCCAGTAAATTTCTGTCCCCCTCTGTGTGGAAATCATTCTCCTCGGCTAAGGAAGACATTGCTCTTCTCTCATTGGGAACAGAAGCCTCTGGCAACATCTTCCGCAGGGCCCTGATTGATCTTGGTGAAAAAGGTCTCTGTGGCTGGCTTGTGCTTCTACATGTCCAACATGACAGCCTACACCCTGTGGTGTGGGATGGGGAGAAGATGGAGAAGATAGTAAGGAACTTCACTGTAAAGGCCCAGCTCTATGGCAATCCCAGATACCAAGGTCCATTTGGTTATGGAGGAAAATGGTCTCCATAACCACCTTCATTTGGGAAAAAATGATCTCCATAACCATAGCCTCAGTACCACAGAAGATGGTAACCACAGCCTCAGTGGCATAGCTAGGACATTTGACACTAGGGACTCAGAAATATGTTTCCCTTCTTTTAGCCTCACAACAACCATGTGGTAGGTGAGGCTGAGAGATACTAATAGTCATGGAATGAATAATAATAATGACCAGAAAATCAATGCAGTAAATATTTCCCCACAAACAATGAATGAACATCAATGCTATCCGTTGCAGTTAATACCCTGCACATAGTACTCAGTGACATATTGCCTCTGCATCTGGAGGTTCAATGTAACTATCAAGGTTAATAACCACTGATAGACTATCATCCACCATTAGAATCCACTTTTAAGTCATCTAAGGGAGTGACCAATGATGCCCAACCTTTCCTCCATTGGGATCACTTGGGTTGGTGTCATCTGGTCTAGTAACTCACGGTGTCACCCCCATTAATTTTATTTATTTTGCTATAGAACAATACAGAACACACAACCAGTGGCCAACTTAATGATACACAACTGAATAGGAGTTCAGATATTAGTTCTGATACATGAAAAAAGGAACTGACTCATAAAGCACAATCCTAACCAGGTCTACTCAAAAGTAAGCCCCCATTGTGTTTAATGGGTCTTACTCCCAGGAAGGTGTCTTTAGGATTGCAGCCTATATAGTTACATTTTATTGATTCTTCAGTGTCATAACATCACCTTATTAACTCTCAGACTCATTGGTCAGGTTTGAGTTAATGAAATCCACTTTATTATACAAGTCAGTTGCGTTTTCTTGTTATTTTGCTATAGCTTTTGATAGAACTTTTCAATGCAATTTGTTTCATTCTGCATGAAATTTCACATTGACTGATATTGAACATTTATTTATTTATTTATTTATTTTCTAATTTATACCCCGCCTTTCCTCCCCTACAAGAGGGAGCCCAAGGCCGCTAACATAAGAGAAGAATAAAACACCATTAAAATAATAATAAATAGAAGTTAAAACATAGAATAGAACATGATGGGATTATTCCTAAATTTCCACAATTTTGGTTGCTAATGATGTCCGTCCCCACCAAGAGGGTGTCACCTTTCTATCAACTTATTGGACCGATGCAGTGTCATAATAACATCTCATTGGCTCTTCAAATATGTAATCTCATTATTTAGTTTTGAGTTAAAGAAAACTACTTTTTGTTACATAAGGCAGTTGTATTTTTATTTTCTGTGTTTTTTTGCCACAATTTTTAATAGATCAGAAATATTTCACTCTGGTTTGTTTCTTTGCATTCTGCTGTAAATTACATATTGAATTGTATATAACACAATGGTATTATTCCTAACAACTGCGATTTTTGCAGTTTTGATCTATTGGTGTCACTCCCACCCCAAAGGATGGCATTCAGTGTAGCCCACCCTCGTGTTAACAACATCACTGCACATCCTTGAGAACAGATTCTGTCCTATAAGAAAATGGCCAACCCAACCCAAAACATGAGTTTTATTATTCCATAGTGCAGCTGAGAGAGATTGGCTTATCCAAGGCCACCTAGTGAGATTCCACAGCAGAGGCAAGATTTGAACTGAGGAAGTTTTATTTACAGTTCACTACTACTGCATACCAGCTCTCATACTACTTGCAATGTAGTACAATGGCACCCAGAAGATGAAACTACTTTGGATGCTTTTAACCATCTTGGGGGAAAAAAAAAACACAACTATACAGTCACAATGTGGTATTGTGGATCCTCCTCATCCCCTCCCCTGATGTTTCCCTTGGAGATGAGTCACACTTTATTTAGCACCAATTGCATTTGTCACGTTTCCCATCATAAACACAGAAAGTGTGACAGGCAAACTGCTTAATTCCCAGGCTCATGTCCACAGTGTTTGGGGATATGCATCTGCCCTGCACACGATGCATGTTTACTGTTTACTGGATAGACCAGCAAAACAATTGCCAGAAAGTGTGAAGCAGCTCATGCATTTGCTCACACCCACACTTAACCCATTAGCTGTGTTCCTTGTGGGTGAGCGGCTCATACACTTCATACAAAGTGCAGCGCATTGTGTCTCCTAGAGAACAAGACAGGCAAAAGAGGTGTTCTTTCATCACCTCTGAGCCAAGGGCATAAGAAATAGAGAATCTGGCTCCATGTGACTTTTACATTCAAAGACTGACAAGGAGCCAGAAGAAGAAAGAGAATAGAGCAGAGACATCCTACTTTGTAGGTGAAGATCAACAGTGAATGAAGGGCAGAATCTCGATTATGTCCTCCCTTATGGTGGTTAAGGCACCAGTGTTAATTCTCCAAGGAGAGGAAAGCTCTCCCTCCCAAGAGCGGTCCAGGAGCAGGCTGAGTTGTACAAACTTCATTGTGAAGGAAAACATTCTGCACGTGTTTAGAGGCATTCTTTCAGCTATTGTTGCCATACATGCTTCATTCAAAACCACTGAAGCTGAGCTCTGGCTCAGATATAAGCCCTGCTTCCTAAATGCTTGTGCACTTTCATTTGCCAAGGAAGTATCAAATGGAATTAATTGTGCAGAACTGCAGCAGGGTGGGTTGAGAGGGTTAATTAAGGCCTCTTTAATAAGGTGCAAACTTCTTGGGACTAAGTGACAATGGCCCCCAGGCCTGCAGCCAAGTGTATGCAGTAGTCCTGTTGCTCTGGAGTAAAAGCCAGGAACAACTTGTTAACCCTCAAAGAAATTTCAAGAGAAAAAAGAATCTGAAATAATCTCACTTAGGCTTCAGGGTCACAGATCCAGGAAAACAAGGCAAGGTTACATTTGTTGAAATGTAACCTCAACCTCCCAGCCAAGGCTGAAGCACATGGAGCAAGATTCCTGGAAAGCTTTGGATTTCAGAACCAAGGGAAGGCAGGGGTTCTGTCGGGGAACATAGGAACAAGGCTGTTTGTAACCAGCACTAGTGCCAGACTATTGCTTGCTCAGCAACGCCCTAGAGGGTTGATGTGTGGGAGTGTGAAGTGGACAGGCTTTGAAGAGACAGGAGGTAGAAGAGAAGATAGTGAGGGGTCCCAAAGGTGGAGACTAAGCAGTTCCTTCCTCTTGCAGAGTTAAGAGAGGAGAGAGAAGCTTTGGTCAACAACTCTTATCCATCACTGGTCTTCATTTAATACTTTGGGCTGTGGGTGGCACAAGCGGTAAAGACGCTGTGCCTGTTAAGCAGCAGGCCAGGGTTCGAGACCCAGATCGGCCCCACAAGACAGGGTGAGCGACACAGCTGGATCCAATCGTATTGGCTCTGCCTTTCCACTGGACTAATTCAGTGGTGTGGAGAAGGGGGATTTGCTGCTTGGGAAACAGCCTATCCTCCATAACAATCCAACCCAGGCTTTCGTGCTTTGCATGCAGTGTATGCAGCGGCGAGCACAATACCATAGTCTTTCAAGACTGACTGAGGCCTGCATTTAATACTTTAAAACTGTTAACATTTAATTTTGTAAATCCACTTTAATTTTGTAAACCCACATTACCACTTTATTTCTTGTGCAAAGTCCTTCATTCTTTAGCAATCTTGTTTTCTAATACAGTGGCACCTCACGTAACAAGTGCATCATTTAAAGTATGTTCCATGTAACAAACAAAAATTTCTCTAGGATTCTGCTTCACGTAACAAACTGTGCTTCACGTAACAAACAAACTTGTTGGCAGTTGGGGCAGACGTGCTGGCCGGCAGTCCTTTTAAAAAGCATCAGGGCTGCCTAGCGTTCCTGCCTGTAGCGAAAGGAACACTTCTGTGCTGTTCCTCCTGTGGCCGGGCGTCTGCTGGGCAGAGGGAGAGAAGAGCAGTGGAGAAGAGGGAAGCAGCTCAGGGCTACCCGGAAGGGAGCAGGGGGGAGAGAGGCTCAGGATGAAGAGAAGGAAAAGGAGGGAGACACTTTGAAAGTGTCTTTGATTGCAGCCTCCTAACCATGTCTACTGAGAAGCCCCTTTGTGTTAAATGGGGCTTACTCCCAGGAAAGTGTCTTTAGGATTGCAGCCTAAGTAGACTTCATGGGATCATGCACATTGAATGCATGTTTTGAATTCAATTCCAGTGTTTTGTCATCATTTTTACATACAGTTAATATTTTTATATGAATATTTTTTAGGTTGTGGAACCAATCGTCTGAGTTTCCATTATTTCCTATGGGAAAATCAGCTTCACATAAAGAATGTTTCATGTAACAAACATGCTTCCGGAACGAATTAAATTTGTAACGTGAGGCGCCACTGTATCTTGTTTTCCACCAGGAGTTATTGACCTCCAGACACAACATCACCTGTAATCTTTTGCTTTTATACAGTCAGCAAGCTTGGTTAGGTTTAATAATAATACTTAATGCCTGCGACCCTATATATTCTGTCCTGTTGTACACAAAGAAACTTACTTGTGAGTTGACATGCATAGACTAGTTGTGAGTCCTGCAGGTTTGCTATGAGAAGGAAAGAGGGTGAGAACCATGAGCTTGTGGGAGGAAAGTTAAGCTGTGGAATGTCAAGGTGACACCTGAAAAACAAAAAACGGAGGGAGGGAGAGAGAGAGTAATCTGAAGGTGAGCATTAGGCTTGGTTAAGAAACTCATCCTGGGATACCCAACTGTATAGCAGTAAAGAACTTAAGATCAGGGTTTGTGTACAATCATGAACACAAACTCTTTATTACTATATACTGTAGCACAACAGGGAAGTATAGGGTGGTGTGAAAGAAAACAGTGGGCCTGAACATCACCACAAGAATCTTCTTCATGGAGCCCTGAATAGGAACAGTCCTTGTAGGGGTATGAAAAAATACACCACAACATTTTTCCTTGAGGCAGGTCTCACTTGTTCCCCTTTTTTACAGGTAGCAGCAACTAAGATCCAAACATTACAAGAACTGCCTCAGTTTACCCTTTTATTATTGTTGTTCAATGTGGCATGCAGGGAGAGTGGCACTTTGCAGCAAAACCACAGTGGGAGGTAGTTCTGATCAGGATTGTCCGCTTCCTGTGTGCAATTTGTTTTAAATGCCGTGGTCTGGATCAGAACTAGGGGGAACCAAGTCTTAAACCCTCCTTTTTCCATCTGCCCCAGATTTGCTACACATAGCCACCCTCCACAACGCATCTTTTTTAATAGCAAATCTCTTATAGGGCCAGCTATCATAATACATAGCTTGGTCCTAAAGCTGAAGGTGGCTCACCTAAGGTCACCCATTGAATTCAGGGGAGAGGTGAGAATTGAACCAAGAACTTCTTCACTCACACCTCATTCTCTCATGCACCGAACTATGCTGCACCCTTCCACCTCTCTTCCATTTTTAATCTTCCGTACTGTCTCATTCTATTTCCTTCCACACTTCATGCTCTGAGAGCTTCTCTAACTGCAGGAATTTCTGGTTCATGGATTTCAGTGAGGTATCTCCTAGTGGCAGGATAACAGATGTGAAGAAGGTTCCTCATTCGGAGCAAGGGATTTTGGGATAAGGCTGCACAGAAGTTTGTATTCTAGGTAAATTGGTGGGACAGGTCGGCAAATGAAGCCACTTTTCAAAAGCCTTATTAGTAGTTTCTACAAAAGACTTAGGACCCACAATCTTCTGCCTCAGCGGCAGGATGACCATATGTCATAACAGCAAAAGAGGATATGTCCCCAAAATACATCCCCAGATACGTCCCCAAAATTTAGGACATCCAAGAAAAATGTAGAACATGACAAAACAAAAGCTAAAAATGCTCATGTATATTGCTTTGTAATGGTTAGCTTAAACACGATACAGTATTATTATGAGCTTTAAAACTATTACATATACTGTAATTTATTAATGACAAGAAGGCTACATGCTGCCCACTCACAAGAAAAAGTTAGACATGGAAGTTTCTTTCCAGGACACAAAGCTAATATCCAGGCCACGACCTATAAAAAGAGGACACATGATCATCCTGCTGAAGGTATAGTAGTGGGTAAAATGTTGGACTAGGACTAAAGCAGTGGTACTTGGGCATTTCGGCCCAAGACCCCCTTTCAAACTTAAAAATCTGCATGCTGTCAAACTTATTAGGATGTGACATCACTGTGATGCCAGAGTTCTTCCATGTCTACTAGGAAGTACATCCCATTGTGTTCAGTGATGGGCTTCAAAGAAATTAACAACCAGTTCTGTGCCCATCTGGCAGCCACTTTTAAATGGCTATTTTTAAACTTTATATGTCCTATCTCTCGTTAATAACCGGTTCTATAGAGTAGGTGCGAACCTGTTGGAGCCCACCACTGATTGTGTTCAATGAGACACAATTCCCAGGAAAGCCCACAGCCAGATTCCAAGTTGGTGGATCTCAACCTCTTGCGACCCCACTGACCCAAGGTCCCGACCCTCACTTTGTGTACCACTAGACTAAAGAGACCCAGGTTCAAATTCCTCCTTAGCTATGAAGCTTTTTGGTAACCTTGAGTCAATCCCAGTATCTCTGCTGATTCTATCCCACAGAGCTACTGTGCTGCACAGAGACAGTCTCTGATGTGAGCTTTCTGGCAACTAGAAACATACTGCAGTGAAGGGTGCTCCGTGGACCAACTGCTGGGCTGACATTCACATGAAACCATGCAAGGTCAGAGGGCAAAATGAGAGGAACAAGGATGGGGTAAATCAACTTGGCAAAGGACAGGGGATCTGGGTAGATACCAACTGAGGGCCTGAAGTAGACTGTTTAGTCTGATAACTGATTGAAAGCAGCGGGAGCCCTGGAGATAAGAGCATTTTGTGCCACGGGTGTGAGATGCATGCAGTAAGCAAGGGAAAGATGAAATTTAAGATGTCTAGGAAAGGGCTTGGGATATGAAGGAAAATTGATGGAAAGGGGAAGGCAAGTGAGAAAGAGGGGAAAAAATATCAGCAGCAAAATTCTATCCCACTGGGTTAGCAAATTGCTGCAAAATCAGGCTTGAAATGAATTGAAATTGCTGAAACCAAACGGATCTAATACCCCAGGCAACAGCAAGGGAATGCAGGTGCCGGAGCTGGGTTGCCCTCCCCGAGCAAACAGGTGGAGAATATCAGTCTGCAGGCTGGAGGAAGGGAGGGACTGGGAGGCAGGAGGGGGTAAGAAAGCTGGGGCGAAGGGACTTTGGGACACGGTGGTTTGGGACACGGAGTCGGAGTGCTGCAACAGAGAGAGGCACACCTGCGGCTCTTGAAAAGGATCTTGCAGCCGGGAGCCCCCTCCCTGTGCTGGACACTATCTCAGCAGAGGGAGCGGATGTCCAGGGCGTGCCCCGGCTCTGACTTTGCCACTTACAGAAGTTGCCGCTTTTGCAAGTGTCCCCGGTTCCCCAGGCCGTCTCCCGTGGCAACGGGCACTTGTGTGACTCCGGCTCGGCACTCTCACTTAGCAGGCATTGCTTCTAATTTCCACGGCTGTTTTCATGGACGCCGCGTGTTCCTCTCCGACAGCTCCCAATCTCAGAGTGTGCCGCAGACAGGAAACAACAGGCTTCTGATGACAGCAGAACCTTTTGGGCATGGGGACAGCCAGGTGATCCTGACCCTGTGGGAAGAGGGGGTGATGGGACATGTAATAAGGCCTACAGCCCGACCCTAAGTAAATTCATATGTGCATTGCAGTGGCACAACACATTGTATCATCCCCACAATTGAATTTTGGTTGCTGGAGCTCCCCTTGGATATCACTGGCACAAGCTCCAAGTTTGCATCTGTGCAGCTGGATCTTGCCTGGAAAGGCAGACAGAATACTTCACATGGCAGCACACGATCCTGTCCGCTTCCACGCCTGATCTGCCCATCCCCACTTCATTCCACCCTCTCCTCACCCTTTTCCTTTCCTATGCCAGACTTACCTTGTCCAATGGGCATCCTAGCCTTCCTACGTGTGCACCAGCCAGTAACACAATAAAAAAACACTTTACAGCTTTTCTGCAACAGTGTGCATTGACCAAACACTCTTCTGCACCACTCAGACCTCACTTGGAATGCTTCATCTAGTTTTGGAAACCACATTTTAAGATAACTGAAAGGCTGAAACAGATTCAGATGAAGGCAACAAAAATGGTGAAGATCTGGAAATGATCCTGGGAAGAACATTACAAGAACTTGGTATGTTTAACCTAGTGAAGTTAAAGGGATGAGAATAGCCATCTTCAAGTGTCAGAAGGGCTGTCATGCAAAGCGAATGTGACTCCTGGGTACAAGACTAGAACCAACAACTTAGCACTACAGGGAAGTAGATTTGGGCTAACTGTTAGGAAAAATTGGCTAACCATAAGTATTGTCTTGCATTTGAAGAGTGTGGTTTGACAGTAGTGAGTAGTGGTTTGACAGTCTTATTCACTGGAGGTTTACTTTTGATAGCCACCTGTCTAGCCACTGGAGGTTTGATAGCCACCAGTCTTATTCACTGGAGGTTTAGGTTTGATAGCCACCTGTAATTGACTGTACAGAGCAGGCGTTGGACTAGATCATATCCAAATTTATACCAGCTTACACTGGCCCAGTGTCTGATTTTTTTCAATATTGACCACTCTCCTTGAATGGCTGGGTGGACTGGACATTAACATCTGATACTATAAGTCCATGGATTTGCTATTCATTAAATAAATAAAATTTCCAAGTTTCCTTCTATGGTTCTGTGTCTATAGACCAGGTCCAGTCTTACAGGCTGGGGGTAGTGGAGTGGGGGCATCAAAAGAGCATCTATCATGTGTCATCTGCAGAGTATGAGGAGTAGAAGCTGACAAAAGCTGGGTCTGAAGTGGGAAATAGAATAGTCCACTGATGCATCTGGGAAAGTGCTTTCACAAAGCGCTACAACCCGAGTCCTAACCAATTAGAATGGCACTGGTGCCATTGATTCATGGAATCATTGATTGTGTCCACTTACCCAACTCCATGGGTAGCATGTGGCATTGGGGTTGCTTCCAGATGCCAAGTTGAGTTCTTGCTATGCTGGACAAGAGTTCTCTAATCTCTTGAGTATGCTATTAAGTCACAAGGACTCCATTTCTCAGAACCCCATCCCATTCAGCCTTCATTCTGGCAGCACCAGCAGAGCGGGATCTGTGGCTCTAGAGGAAAAGTTTGATTATGGCTGATGATACAGAAGCCGAGCTATTTTTGTCAAGGTCAGAGTGTTGCGGAGGTGGCGGTGGAGACAACAGCTCCAAAGAGCAGGGAAATGAGGAATCTCATCAGGAAATTACCCTGCTAATGGAGTCTCCCTGGCACACAGCAGGTGGGAATCCCAGGCACTCTAGAGCACAGATGGAGACAGCCTGGCACAGGGGGCACTCTGAGACAAGGGACTGGGCCATGAATAAGAGATGAAGCGCAGATGAATGAAAGCATGGAGAGAAAGACTCAGGAGTGATAATAACAGAGGAGGGATCTGAGAATTCTAGAAGTGGTTGTTTCTATACTCGTATATGCTCCTGCCAGGTTTGCTTAGTCTTTCAAGGGGTACAGTGCCTAAATGGGCACAGTCCTAGCCTGGCTCACAGTGGATCAATAGGCACCCAGCCATGCCAGCCGGCTCTAGGCTCCCTATCACAAGGAAGATAGTATCTTTCCTAGGTAGTGCATCAGGAGAGAGCCACAGTTCTCAAACGATGCTCCTAAGAGCCCTGCGGCACCCTGAGTCCCCTTTAGGGCTCCCTGATTACACTATAAATGGCTGCCATCTGTGCAATTTTGCACCACTCCACACATGTGTTGGCCTTTTGGGGCTTTTCAATACTCCATTTAGGAGTGTAAAAGTCTCTGGAGACCAAAACGTTTGAGTACCAATGTCTCCATCTGATAAGAGACATTTCAATCTATGGGCTTGCCTGCAGTTCAACAGATAAATTGGGTCCAGCAGAAAACAGTACAAGATCTTTTTGAGAGATGTGTTGTGCAGGGATCAGGGATGGAGTCCCTCTCAGACAGTGAAGATGTATATGATGGTCTGTGGTCCTCCCTTTCTGTTCCCTTACAGGCTTTAATCCTGGGACGGATGGGACATGTCCTGAGTTTGCCTCAGCCCTGGGTCAACACACCCACTTCACCATATGCTTGGGTAATGACTAGCTGTGCCACAGAGGTGCCATCTAGGCCTGCCGGAGCATTGATTGCCTCTAAATCTCGAATCTTCCCACCACTGCCCTCAATGTTCAATAACAGAAGGGACCATAAGAGTTAGGAAAAAGTGAACATGATGGCCAGGATCACAGGCAGACGTGCACCAGGCTCTCCTGTTCTTGTTGCATTCATCATCTAATCTAGCTCTTCCTTTCCCTTACACCCAACGCCTTCCAGCCATTCTTTCCACATATATCAAGCTTCTGTTGACGCAATTTTCTGTCACATCCGCCTTTCAGGCCTTGTCCTTTCTTACACTCAGCTGCCCTCATTTCTATTGTTGTCCCTCACATTTGTCTTGGCTCCCCTTGGGGAGTTATGACTTTGGGACAAGCGGTGAGATCCGCCATCTTGGAATCTGTCTCTGGGTTTTCCTGGGTGTAAGTCTCATTGAACACAATGGGACTTACTTCTGAGTAGACATGAAAGTCTGGAACTCTGGAATCACAGTGCTGTCACATCATAGTAAGTTTGAAAGGGGATCCCAGGCTGAAATGCCCAAGTACCACTGGCCTACACTTTTGCCGTACTTTGGCTCCTTTCACCATGGTCTTTCACTTGCCTCTACTTTCCCCCCAGAGCCCCCTCCTCTTCACCTGCCAAGTTCCCTAGATCTATGGGCTGCCCTTGTCTGGCATAAATCTCCCCTGGCCATTCCCTGCCCATAAATCTTGCTGCTGCAGTTCCCCAGGCACCACGCTTCCTGACACCTGCCCTGCCCTGGACCATCCACACCCCCTGATTTAATGCCAAGCGGATTTCATTACTGCGGCTTGCTCTCCTCCCTGGGTCATTAATGAAGATGTTAAAGGAGAGAAGCCCTGCCCCCGACCCTGTGCTCCCACTCATGTTCTGTTCTCAAGTGCATCCACTGCAACCCATCAATCTTTGTCAGCCCCCCCAACCCTCTAACTCACAATGGGTCTTGGCACTAGATGTAGTGGTGCGCTCCCTCCCTCTCCTCCGCCAGGCTCAGACATCTCAGGCCAAAGTTTGCTTCAACCTCCCACCCAGAGGCCACTTGCTCTGAACCATTGCTCAAATTAAGGATGGAGAGGGAAGGAGCCCTTAATGAAATCCACTAATCCCATTGCCTGTCTCTCCCCCTAATTTCATCCAAATTAGGACTCTCATATCCTATTAAGGGGGCCATCCCAAAAGCAAGGGGAACAGGTCCACTCTGCCTCCCCTGTGATCTCCTTATCTCTGCCATATGAACCAGGCACTTGCTGTAGCGGTACCATGCCTGCTCTGGTTCTCATAGTTTCTCAGCAGAAATAAGGACATGTTTACACCCATGTGGCTGACCTTGATTTCAATCCTCAAAAGGCCTTTGTGGCTTGCAACCCTGCAAGCCAGGGTGACCAGATGACTGGAAAAACCCGGATTTGTCCAGATTTTTAGCCTCCTGTCTGGGTGTCCTACATTTTGGCATCATTGTTCTACATTTTGGCTTCATTTTGAAACTTTGGGATAGTGTACAGTACCCCATTATGCCATATGTCGTTGGATTCATATTGAAGAGCAGAATCCAATGCAACAATCAGTTTTGAGATATCGCCTTCCTATCAAAAGTTATGGTCAAAAAACCGAAAAACAAAAACAAAAAAAATACTTTTTTGGCAATTTTTTCAGTGGGTAGGAATTTTGGCCTTGGGGTTCAGGAATTTGGGTTTGGCATCTGGTCACCCTGAACCCAGCAAGCTAAAAGACTGGTAAGATAGAAGGACTCACTCGGGACTGGACAAACCTCATTTCTCTTTCTCCAGGACTACAAAAAACGGAGGAGGTTTACACGAGGAGTTTCTAACTTTTGACATGAGGGCCACATCATCTCTCTGACACTGAGTCAGGAGTCGGAAAAATGATTTAAATTTCAAAATTGAATAAATTTACAAAATTTATATATAAAAATGTATTAAAGACAGAACTGGTAGATTACAAGGCTTGCCCAAGAGTTCTCACCGAGGGCCGCATTGAGGCTTGCCACAGGCCTCAGAGCCAGGTTTGGACACCCTTTATCTAGAAGACTGTGATGCATGTGCTGGTCAGACCTTTCTGAACTTGGTGGGTTCAGGTGGTGCAGCGCTGCTCTGAAACTATTTGGATGTATTGGGAAGTTCTTCAGGATTATGTGCTTTTATGCCAGGAAAAACTCTTTGCTAGCTTTGTAGGGCATAGGGCCTTCACACATGTTGTTTCTACAGATCTTCAAGAACAGTTTGGCATCTTGTCTTATTTGGGAGATCAAATCGACAGGGATTTTCTGTTGAGGCCTGGACTGTGTAGATCTCCTTTCCCAGAGTGGCCCACTTGGAAATAGGTTGTTTTTTAGATGGCAAATCACCTTTTTAAAATCTGTTGATCATTTTGACTAGCTTTTGGGAAGAAGAGTCTAATTAATATTTATACTGTATGTGTTTGGAATTCTTGTGTTAGTTGCCTTGAATTACCATAGCAGAAAGGCAGGATATGAATATTTCCAATAAAGGCATACATAACAATCAAATTTAAAGTACATTCACTTCAGCGTAAAGTACTGCACTAATAAAACAATGATGCAACATCCAGGAAAAACAAAGAGCTTCCATAGCACAACACATCTAATAGCAATGAGTGTCGCACAGAATTGCCAGGCTGTAATCGCAAGTCCCCTGTAGCTTTAAATCCACTTTAAATCAACCAAAGGCAGTGATGACTTGTCCTGACTGCTTCCCTACCACCACCCGGTGTGCAGCACACCTGATATTCTGAAAATAAAGAGCAAGCAAGGAGGTTTGTGAGTGGAATGGGTGGGTATGGACTATAGGAGTACTGCAGGAGGAATAAATGGTAGAATGGGCCTTACCTCCAAGAAAACTTGCTTAGGACCAGCTTAGATCTTCAGGGTCAACCTGACACAACTCTACTCCTGCGGTTCACACACATTATTAGAAGGTGTACAACACAGACCCGAATTTGACTATGCACAGACATGCACTTGCCTTCCTACATCCCCACAAGGAACAGGAAGACCAACAAGTAGTGCCAACTTATGTTAGGATTGCATCCTATGCAGGGTGACCATACAGAATGGAGGACAGGGTGTCTCTAACTTTAACCATTGCATAAAAGAGGGAATTGAGGCAGGTTTAGCTCATCATAGAAGGGTTTAAAAACTAGCACCTGCCTAAATTCTCTCTTCTATGCAATGTTTAAAGGTAAAGGCACTTTGTCTTCTATTCTACAGGGTGGCCCGTAAGTCCATATATCTTATGTATCCAGTGTAATAATATATGGATGGGTAGGGACTTATGGGCCACCCTGTATATGGTCACCCTGATCCTATGTAACATTTCTACTGCCACAAGAACATTTAGCCCCAGAAAAATATGGGTTTGAAAGAAGCAGTTTAACCTCATATAAATGATATCATCACGAAGACAACAGGGTGCAGGAATCAATGCATCTCCAGGGCAAGTGGACCATCAAGAATTTTCAGAGTTTTCTAGCTAGATCTAGACATTACAGATACACAAAAATAAAAGAAGGGATGGATTATACAGTTTGGAGGAGGCAGGAACAAGATATGTTGACCATCCCATTGCCTACACACTTAATACAATGACATTCCCCTTTTCTCCTACCCCACCAGTCTTCCACCCAGCCACAAGGCTCTGTTTGGGCAAGCACGGCTGCCCCAGACACTGCACACAAGCAGGTTAAATCAACCTATGAGGGAGAAGCTCTCAGAAAAAAATGACATTTTCTCTCACCCAGCGGAGCCAGGAACCATCGTCTTCAAGTCAGAGAAAAACTAATATAAAGCTGCCCTTGTGTGAAGGGCCTGATGGTATCGGGGATGGCGCAATAAATCTCGGCACGAAGCACATTCCTTGAGATGGGCACAGCCTCCAGCCACACAAACTGCAATTCCTCACCCTCAGGGGCCAGCACAAAGCAATATCTTTAAAACAGTGGATCTCAAAGTGGGGATCAGGACCCCCTTGGGTTGTTGCAACTTCATTTCAGGGGGGGTTGCAAAAAGCTGTGTGCCACCATCTTGGAATCTGGTACTGAGTGCTGCCATCTTGGAATGGGGCATTCAGACTGCAACCCATACTTTCTTGTGAGCAAGTCTCATTGAACACAATGGGACTTACTTCCAAGTAGACATGGAGGAGGTCTGATATCTAAGTAATGTTGCATCCTCTTTGATAGCACTTCTGGCCATGACATCACTTCAACATTAATGACATTACTCCCTGGGAGGGGGTCCCTGTCATTCTCATTAGGGGTCTCGGCCTGAAATGCTTGAGAACT
This sequence comes from Cryptoblepharus egeriae, assembly GCA_030015325.1. Taxonomy (NCBI): domain Eukaryota; kingdom Metazoa; phylum Chordata; class Lepidosauria; order Squamata; family Scincidae; genus Cryptoblepharus; species Cryptoblepharus egeriae. The sequence goes on along the minus strand of JAREYC010000001.1, from coordinate 58,214,489 downwards.
GCTGCCTTAGAAGATTGTAGGATCTCATTTACATGTATACGCACTCAGTCCATCCTTCACAAGTACACATAGCTTGAATGGCACGGACACTTGCAAGGGATTCCTTATACTTGTTACACAAACAAGATAAATGCGCAACTCTATGGCTGTCAACCTTTCTTAATGGGCAGAAGCTTTATGACTTTAATAGCTGCATAACAGCCAGAAATTCAACAAGTACAATTTGTCCACCATGAATAAGTGATAAGGGAAGAGCAACCTGTTGATTTCCTGGCCACCATACAGCTATTAACCATCATGTCCAGTGCATACAATCCCTCTCTTGGTAATGGATACCATTATTATTCGGCTTCAGGAATCAGCAATCCCTCCATCAAAAGAACATTTTACACTTATGCCTGGACACAAAACACATGCACATGGTGCCCTATTAACATAGATGTAATACAGATCTCTGCTCACTGGCACAGAAACATAATAGACTCACACACACGTTGCTGTTTCTCTCAACATGCCTACACTTAGATATTTCCAACCCCAGATGCAAAGAGATAAAGCACACCTTCTTCTAGTCATTTCCAGTAATGTTTGTAGGAAAGAGACAGACAGATGATGTTGTCCTCATGTACTAACCACAATCTTTTGCTAATATCTCTCCATGTCAGAGGCAGGATCCATCTGAATATACTATATTTACTCGAATCTAACGCTCACCCTTTCCAGCTGAGTTTAGTCTCCAAAATCGGAATGCGCATTAGATTCGATGTTTAATTAGATTTGAGTAAATGTGTTATTTTTATTATACTTAAGTATATGGTACGCATTAGATTCTTGTGGCGCATTAGATTCGAGAAAATATGGGTAAGTTGTTGCAAAGCGATGGCAGTATAAAGTTATGACTTCATGACAGAAAGATATATCAGGCTTGTCAGCTTCCCAGAAGGAGCTGGTGGACCACTATGGGAAACAGGATCCTGGACTAGATGGACCTATATATGTCCTGACCCAACTGGGCTCTTCTTATATTTTTATGAGCCTCCCACCTCAAGGACACACATATACCCTCTGGCCTCTGCCTTTTTTCCTCTCCCTGACTTCCCAGTATATCAGTGGTACTCAAAGTGGGAGTTAAGACCCCTTGGGGGTCACAACATCAGGTCAGGGAGGTCACAAGAGGGTGGAAACTGCCATCTTAGAATTTGGCACTGGCCTTTCCTGGGAGTAAGTTTCATTGAACACAATGGCACTTACTTCCAAGTAGACATGAAGAAGCTCTGGCATCACAGTGATTTGTTTGAGTGAAATGCCTGAGTACCAAGCAGTACATAGCGCTAGCTCTTCAGTTGTGGATATATACTTTCAATATTTTTTTTCAACTTGAATGTACAGTATCTAATTCTACCTGTGGAATGGGGGCTTCTTATTTGCCCAGTGAACATTTCACATGTTACAATGTACGAATGTGCAACATATGGTAGCCACCATCATGTTGGAAGTGGTTGCTCATGGCAGGGTGCCACAGTAAATTGCAGCTCCCTGGCACATGTATCTGTGTACATTCAAGTGAAATGGATGTGCGTAATCACTACAAACAATGCACATTGCTTCTGTACACATGTACAGTCTCAATCCTCAGTCTCTGGGGCCTGGAAGTGAAAAAGGGAAGTGGGCTTGATGTGGATCTCTGAAGATCTCAGCCTGTGTGGAAGTGGGATGGTTCCAACTCCATGGTAGTGCTGCCACCTGCTGACTGATTGATAAGTCAGTGTAGTGAAGGGAAGTTACTTTTACTGGACTTGCAAACTCTGTTAATGAGGTGCACTTGAATGCACTTCCTAAGGGTTCATCCAGATTAACAACGTGTTTTTTGTTCATGATCTCATTCAGCAATAGCACAACCCACCCCGCATTCTGTGATCCATAATTGTTTTCATTCCAGTGCTGTATTTTCTCCCAAATGTTGTACTTCTTTGTCACAACTCCAGATGTTCAACTTGAGAAATTGGCTCTCTCTCCAGATTCAATTTAAACAAGATGCAGGATGCACGTAAAGCACTTACGTGTGCCAGGGTCCAGATGGCCTGGGCGTGACTGCTAAAGGGTTTTTAACCTATGTATCTTCTTCCCCTCTGTACATTGTGTTTGCGTGCAAGTGACTTAAAGCCCAGAAGTGTAAAAAATACATTTATTTGGAGGTGGATCAAATATGCTGCGAAGGATTCTTTGGAACGTGACACAAAGAACCATAAATACTTTGCATATTATATCTCCTTAGCCTCACTTAAACCCAACTTATAGATTATTTGAAGAACTGGGACATGTTATGTGATGGATAATTTCAAAATACTGGAATAAGAGCACAGATGGTATCTTGGTCTCTTAGACTACAGCAAAGATAGTACCATTTTCCTATTAAGGAAGCCAAGCCTGAGTGAAAGTGCAGTAATTACTCTGAACTAAGATTGATCAAGAGCTGTTACAGTATTTGCTCCTGAGACCAAATGCCTCCCTGAACTATTTGTAAAGGTACTGAACACCTTAGTACCTGGTAATATGTTTTTAGGGCCCAAAACAGGGACAGAAAGTGGATCAAAATCTATTGTGAATTGCAACAGATTGGCAAGCATTTCTGACTCTGACTTGATATTTTAACAATTTAACAATATTAAGTACAGTACATTGCAAAGGAGTGGGAACCTGCTATGGCTGGCCTTTTGCTAATCACATTCCCATGTTTCTTATTTGTCAAACGGTACTATTAATTGCTTGTTTTTTGCCAAATCTCTGTGCAGCTTTACTATCCCTTTTTAGACCTCTGGGATCTGCAGTAAATTCCAGTTTAGATTTGAGATTATTCACCTCCCCCCCACTATTTTATGTCTGACTTCAGTTAGTGGACCATATGGTTCTAGTATAAAATGAAGTAGATTCCTAATATGTAATAGTCTGTCCATCCTTAGCCTGGAAGATGCAGCACATGTTTGAAGAATAGATGAAAATGGGCCCCCATGCAGAACTGGCAAGTTCAGGCTTGGAGCCCTATCCTATCCAACTTCCCAGAGCTGATGAAGTTTCAGTGCAGCTACAAGGTAAGGGAAAAAAGTTTCATTGAGGTCAAGGAGGCCTCCGTAACTGCCCCCGTGGAGGATGCAATGCATGCCCTGTTAACGTGGCTGCATTGGCACTGGAAAATTAGAGGAGATTGGGCCCATAGTTTAATACAGAAAATATTCTTCAAAACACTGGTATAATTGGGAGGATCAGCATTTGCAAGTCCTCTTTCCACTGCATCACATTCAGATGTTTTCTGAGGGCTGATGATGCCAGGCATGACCTCTCTGGCCCTCAGAATGCCTTCTAAGGCCTTCCAGAGGCATTTTAGAAGGTCTCGGAGCACTGGCTGTGCATGGCCTTTCTAGATCAACAGTCTTGTCTGGAGATCTGGCAGGGCCCTCAATTACTTACAGTGGCGGCAGCATTTCCAGGCATGGTCTAGAGCAAGATGGGATAAGATCACAAAATTGTCAAGTGTCTCTTCCACCAATCACATCTAGAGAGCCACCTTAAAAAAAAGAAAAGAAAAAGCCTCATCACTCTTTCTAAAGATCTCAGAATGTAGCTTTTAAGGAGCAATGTCCAACAGATCACAATCATTTGTGATCAAGTGCCAAGTGTAAATCATAGAATCATAGAGTTGGAAGGGACCTAGTAGGTCATCTAGTCCAACCCCCTGCCTGCCGCAGGAAATCCTCCTAGAGCATCCCCGACAGGTGCTCGTCGACCCTCTGCTTGAAGATCCCCAGTGAGGGAGAGTCCACCACCTCCCTTGGCAATCTGTTCCACTGCCGAACCGCCCTCACCATCAGGAATTTTTTCTGGATATCCAACCGGAATCTCCTCTCTTGCAGTTTGTACCCATTGGTTCTGGTTCTGCTTTCAGAACCAGCTATGAACAAATGAGCCCCTTCCTCCCTATGACAGCCCTTCAAGTATTTGAAGAGGGCAATCATGTCTCCTCTCAGCCTCCTCTTCTCCAGGCTGAACATCCCAAGTTCCCCCAACCTCTCCTTGTAGGGCTTCCCTTCCATCCCACTGATCATTCTTGTTGCTCTCCTCTGGACTTGCTCCAGCTTGGCTGCATCTTTCTTAAAGTGAGGTGCCCAGAACTGAACACAGTACTCAAGGTGAGGTCTGACCAATGCTGAATAAAGAGGAACTAGAACTTCCCGTGACTTGGAAGCTACAGACCTCTTAATGCAACCTAAAATGGCATTTGCCTTCTTTGCAGACACATCACACTGCTGGCTCATGTTCAGCTTGTGATCCACGGCGACTCCAAGATCCCGCCCACATGTTGTGCTGCCAAGCCAAGTATCCCCCATTAAGTATCTGTATTTTTAGTTTTTATTGCCCAAGTGCAGAACTTTGCACTTCTCCCTGTTGAAATTCATTCTATTTGAAATTCATTCTAGTTTATCCAGATCCTCCTGGAGGTTTCTCCTGTCTTGTGTTTGCTACTCCTCCCAGCTTGGTGTCATCTGCAAATTTGATCAGGATTCCCTGTATCCCTTCCTCTAAGTTGTTAATGAAAATGTTAAAGAGGACTGGGCCCAAGACAGAGCCTTGGGGTACCCCACTTGAAACCGATCTCCAGGTTGATGCAGACCCATTTACTAAAACCCTTTGAGTGCAGCCATCGAGCCAGTTGCAGATCCACCTAACAATTGCCTCGTCTAGCCCATATTTTTCCAACTGCCCAATTAAAATGTCATGTGGGACCTTGTCAAATTCTTTGCTGAAGTCAAGATAAATGACATCCACAACATTGCCATTGTCCAGTAAGCTCGTAACCCGATCAAAAAAGGAGATCAGATTTGTCTGGCAAGATTTATTCTTGGGAAATCCATGCTGGGTTGTTTTGATCACCGAGTACTTGTCTAGATGTGCACAAATTGTGTGTTTTATGATTTGCTCTAATATCTTGCCTGGGACTGAAGTCAAACTGACTGGTCTATAATTTCCAGGGTCTTCTTTTTTCCCCTTCTTAAAGATTGGGACTACATTTGCCCTCTTCCAGTCCAGTGGCACTTCTCCACTCCTCAGGGATTTCTCAAAGATGATCGACAGAGGCTCTGCAAGGACATCTGCCAGTTCCTTTAGAACTCGAGGATGCAGCTCATCTGGTCCAAATGACTTGAATTCATTTAGGCCAGTTAAGTGGTTCCGAACCAGTTCTCTGTCAATCTTAATCTGCTCTTCTGCACCATCCATGTTTTCATTACCTCTTTGTGGATGCAAGCACATCCCCGCATCAGCCAATGATCCCGCACCCCCATTTGCAAAGCCCTCCTTCCGAGAATAGACGGATGCAAAGTAGGAGTTGAGCAGCTCTGCCTTCTCCTGGTTTCCAGACACCTGCTGTCCATCTTTGTCCAGGAGCAGCCCTACCCCCTCGTCTCCCCTCCTTTTCCTTTGGGCATATCTAAAGAAGCTCTTTTTGTTATCTTTACTCCCCTGGCCAGCCTCAGCTCATACTGAGCTTTAGCATTCCTGACCCCCTCACTACAAGACCAGGCTATCTGCCTGTACTCCTCCCTGGTGATCTTTCCAGTCTTCCACTCCCTATACTTCTCTTTCTTTTACTTCAGCTGATCCCCAAGTTGCTTGTGGAGCCAACCTGGTTTTTTCAGGTTTTTTCCCCTTTCTTTTTCATGGGAATTGTTTCTGACTGTGCTTGTAGAAGCTGCCTCTTAAGGAGCTCCCACCCATCTTGGACCCCTTTCCCCATTAGAACATCAACCCATGGGATTCCACCTATGACTCCTCTAAGCCTGTTAAATAAGCTAGTTACATTTCAGAATATAAAATATTGCCTATTTATCCAACAAGATTACAATGCCAACAGAGAATATTGGGTTCCCATGTGGAAAAAGAGGTATTTGAATCCTATGAACAGTTAAGGAATCAGAGATGATTCTCTAGACTGGGATAGAACTATCAAGAAAATGAAGTTGGTGAGTCAGCCATTAAGGTTAATGGGTGGATTGCAAAGCCAAAAATACAGCTTTTTTTTGCAAAGGTAAAATATCAACAAGAAACTCTACATGAAAAGGAAGATGCCCTGATGGTTAGATATGAGCAAATATTGAGGCCTTTCTCCTTACCTAGAAAGTAACGGAAAAAATCAGCAGATTGGGCAGAACTATTATTTTAGAACCTTACTATAAGTTATAACCCTGACCTCTGATCGCTCAGCGTGGAGGCAAAAGACGCAGCATGGCCTCCTTCAATTCGAAGAGACACTCATTCAGCAGGCTGAGACTAAGAGGAAGTCCCAGAAACAGCAAAATCTGGGGGCTGGGCAGGGGACTGACTGTATCTGCCCTCAGTGTGGAAGGGATTGCCACTCTCGAATTGGCCTGTTTAGTCATAAAAGACGCTGTTTTAGGACCTCTACTTCTGAGCATGATACCATAGTCTTTCGAGACTGAAGGATGCCAATGATGACTATAAGTCAACCATTTTTAAGCACAGTGCCTTGGCCCATTAGTGTACTGCAGATCATCAACAGGTGTGCTCCAGGAGCTTGAGGAGGATCATTTGTCAACAAGGCAACAGGGGAATTTGAACCCCTACCAACAGCATGGTGTGCTTTTTCAATGGTCAAAAAAACTGAGGTTTGCCTTAGCGTTAGTGCCTTGTCAGTGTGACACAAGATGAAAAAGGTTGAAATACACTAGTAGAACCATATTGTTGAGCATTTATTGCACTCACGAAAGAAACAGAAACCTCCCCATGATTTGTCTGGATAGAGGTCCCCCTTCCTGATCACTACCTTGATCCTCCTCTCCCCCTTTTTAATTTTACAGTTGATTTGTGCATCTGTACCCATGCATTTGTTTGCCAAGATTCTTTGCTAATCTTTTTTTATAGTGCAGTCAAAATTAAACTCAACTACTGCATGATTCTGGAACTCTGTCAATTCACAAAGCTGTATCAGAACCATGTCCCTCAAATGTATGTCTGGGGGGGGGGGGGGAAGAGTGCACTCTGGTAAAAATGTTCAAAGTTACAATTTATTAAGTGGGGAAAGTACCAACACCAATTCTGGGAGCATAAATAGGAAATGCTGTCAGATTAATATTTTGCCAGCTAGAGGTAGTACAATGAAAATGCACATGGTTACACCAAAATGGCACAAAGTAGGTCCCACCCACAACTTTACAAGCACTGCCATCAATTTAAGGCCTACATACATACATACATACATACATACATACATACATACATACATACAAATATTGAAGGAATCTATTTCAAGTTAAATATGAGATGGACTCCATCTTGGGACCAGTCTACCCATTGCACAACAGCAAACTATTATTTGCAAATGAATGCTTGCACAACAGTGACACATCCAATCCTGATTTCCTGGTGAATGTACCTATGCAGAGTGTGTGTGTGTGTGTGTGTGTGTGTGTGTGTGTGTGTGCGTGCGCGCGCGCACATAACATTTTTCATGTTCACACTTAACATTTATTTTTATTTAGATGCAAAAAAATGCCTTAAGGTTGCAATCCTTAGACCAGTATGAGCCCCAGCATAAGTCCCATGCTGGCCTGCGGGAGGGTTAGGCCAGTGCACAGATTTGCCTCCCTGCACCACCATGGGAATGGGAAGACTGATGAGTTGTGCCAGCCTAGGTTAGGATTGCACCTTTAGTGTCCAACAAAAATATTATGGAAGGTCTCCGTCTTTTTTCTAATGCTCCATCTCTAAATGTTTTCATTGGTGAAGTACCACTATCCTTCCTTTGAGATTATATCAGTTGACAATTAGGTTTGCCAACTTTTTGTCGTGACAGGGCTCTTCTGCCTTCTGCATTTACCAGATGTTTAAGATGCAAAAGTTATACCAGAAATGGAAGTTGGCAATTCAATTTGGGTGGTCTTCAGTGTTTGACAACCTGTCTTGCCCAAGAAATATGTTCAAAGCAGGCCCCTCATTTAACCCTTTGCACATTTCATGTACTTCTTGCTAGAGAATAAATGAACCCCCAAAATCTTAGTTGCACTCTCATATGTAGGGGAGGGAATGCTGGTTCCCACAGACTGAAGGAGAAAGGAAGGTCAGAAACGGAAGAGGCTGGTACCTCTGCAGCGCTTAATTACTGAGAGAGATCAGCTTCAATTGTTGGCTGTAATCAATATTTATTAATTACCACAATTAATTGTGATGCGGAATTAGGGCGGTAATGAGTGGAGTGTGTAATCAGGAAGGGCTCGTTAGGCAACCTGCAAGCTAGACAGGGGGCAAGCTGGCAGGCAGCCACTTCAGAGCCTCCAGGAGTGACAGGAACATCAGAAACAAGCAGGAAGGAAATAGATCAGCACCAACGAACAGGTGTCTAAAGAGACTGCAGCAAGCTATGTTGTGGGGTCAAGTTCCCTGATTCTTTGGGATCTGTATTAGTCCCATGCCTGCCTTCTCTAATGGCATTATCACCTCTTAGCTTCCTCTATCAGAGATGATAACACATTGCCCTTAATCCTGATCATGACAGTCATTCTTTGAAACAGAAAGAAGGTAACAAATATTCACATCAACAAGTTGGTGGGAAGGCTGTCCTCATTGTCTCTGGGGAACCCTCTCAGTGGCGTAGCAAGCAGGGACCCAAGGCAGGCCACCACAAGGTGCCAGCCTGGATGGAGGTGCTGTGTGAGGTACAGCAGTGAGATCACAAGTGGTTCAGCCTCCTTTGGTGGTTCACAAGCAGAAAGCAGTAAGATTGCAAACACACCATGCCACTATCATCATTGCCTTCCCTTCCAGGAGAAACCAGAAGTGATGTCACATATATGACATGATGTCACAGCATCACTGCCCCAAGTTTGGGGCCTTTGACTCTGTCACTGAGTATTCTCCTTCTTTCTATGATCACTGAGTAAGCCCGAGTCCTCTAAGTGATTGATGAGCGCCTGTCAGAGATGCTGTAGGAGGATTTCCTGCTCAGGCAGCGGGTTGGACTAGATGACCCTCTGGGTCCTTTCCAACTCTAGGATTCTGTGACTTTTCCCTACAGAAACAAGAAATGTCTCAGACTTCCCTTCTTCTCAGGAAAAGGGAGGTCATCTTTGTGAGAATATTCTGTGTGGCCAAGATGGACAGGATCAGGCAGGATAAGGCTCCCCGTGTTTCGATCTCCACCCCAGGATCTGTTGCCATGGAGTCCATCAAAAGTGCTAATAGGTTATTGCAAATTAGAGACAAAGCGCTGGAAAGCAGGCATAGTGACCTGAAATTGTGGAGGAAAACAAAACAAGCCTGTCCTTTACCCTTCTTTTTTCCACACAAGGCTGAAAGGACATCTCTGGGAATAGAAAGTTCAGTATGAAACAACAGACTGGGAGACTTGTGTGCCATCAGAGAGTGGAATCATGGCAACAGAAGTGATCCCATCTTTTAGGTGTCTTCCAACAAGCTGACTTGGGAAAACCCATAATTGTATTGAACAAGAAAGACTATTCAGAAACACTGAAGGAAGATAAAAAGCAGATCATCTGAGAGTCCCTTATGTTCTCCCAAAGTGGACCGTCATTTGGAGCATGGCTGTACAGGGTGGAGACAGTGCATGGTGTTTCTGATCTAGTAAGTCCTCGCCCATAGCACTGTCTCCAGAAGGTGGCTTTGGCTTTCTGACTTTGGACCCCATAATAAATCTGGGCCCTGGCAATCAATTGTTCAGTCCTACTGATGTTGGTAACAATCCTACATGGTACCATTCTAACCCACGCCCATCATCCAGAAGTTGGATTTGTTCCACATGACCTCCTTCATTCTTTCAGAAGAAGAAACTCATGACCTCCTTCCTTTCTTTGTGATGGATCCTGCAAGTATAAAAGAGATGGCAATCGGTCACAGAGAAGCCATAATATTTAACATTTTCTGTGATTATGTGCCTCTGAGACTGGAGGATGGGAAGAAATCCTGGAGAATATCTCCAAGAAATACTTCCCTTAGTGGGAGATTAGCTGCTTTCGGAGTGAGGAATGGAGGCCAAACTGGGCACTACAAAGGAAAAGATGGGTTCCCTTCCCACATATCACTAAGGAAGTGCTTTAGAAGGGTTGAATTGGTGAAGAAGTGGAAGTGCTTAACCCATGCATGCTTGCTGATTCTCCCTCGCTAATGGCACCACAAGTGGTTTCAAACCAGTTCAGCCAGGGAGGAAACAACATGGAGACTAGTCCAGCATTTGCAGAAGAGAAGGTTTCTACCCACCAACTTCCACTTGTATGTACCCCTTCCCATTCCCAGTTATTTGAGCAAACTGTGGGAACCCCAAACTGTTTTGGGCATGCTGGGGTCCTGGCAATCTTGCCATATATTCTGTAGGTATATTCTGTAGGTATGTGCTGATCTTGCCATATATTCTGTAGGTATGTGCTGCCCAGACATGTAGTTGACATGGAAAACAGCTCCTGGACTTCTCCTAAACCAAGGACAAGTGATTTAAGCTAGTCCTATCCACACTTTCCTGGGAGTAAACTCTGTTGACTTACTTATTAGTAGTCAGGCATAGGATCAGGCTTTAAATCAGCAAGAGTGCTCAGGTGTTACTACTGAAATTTTGATCAAAGGAAGTGCCCTGAGAAGAAATTGCTGGAGCAGGTTTGAGGAGACCCATTAAGAAGTAGAAGACATTTACATCGCCTTTCTGTTCTGAAGCTTCCTGCTCCTTCCCCCACTCCAAGTAGGGAGGAGGATAGGATTTGGCTGTAAGGTTATTACACCTTAAGCAAATTTAACAGGGAGTCTTACTAAACACGTGGTTATTGGAGTGAGGTCTAACTATGGGAGATGTCATGATGAACCCTTTTATTTCAAAATGTACCACGGTTGTAGCTGTTCCAGAACCCCACAGTACAGAACCCCCATCAGGGTCAACCTTAGGGTAATTTGACTAATTTGGTGAAACCGAACCATGTACCTGGAGAGGCTGACACCACATTCTGTAGCTGACATTCTCACATGGAATTTTCCACGACAAGGTGTGATAAGGAGAGTGCGGCAAATGGAGTATTGCTGCTGGATGTCTTCCTGCTCACCCATTCTGGGTCCAATTGGCTTGAAATAACACATGCCTAAGAAGCTGCTGGTGGTGATGGCACTGCTGGATGCCTCTCCGCTGCCACTTATTCTGTTTAGTAGGGATGCCACAGGGTGAGAAAGCCCACAAAAATGTTTTGCATTGGGCCCCACAGCTCTTAAGGCAGGCCCTGACCTCTACTATGGATGGCTTCACTACACTGTTGTATAAACAGCTAAGAGAAAAGAGAAGGAAGACACTTTCACATCCACCCAGCTTCCTCAGCAGTGACAAGCTCCTGAGCAGACTGCTCATTAGTGTCACTGACAGGTGGATGGGAGGATTGACAACAGGATAAACAGACAGCCCCCACCAAGACGCATCCAGATTGAATCATATGTGAAACTGGAAGGATGACTGGATCACTGAATGTCTTGCAAGCAACAGACCTTAGTAGTGGTGGTCTTGGGTGGGATGGGGCACAGAGTATAAGCTGAATACATCTAGGACCGGGTAGCCTTGGTCTAGTCTACTGCCCAGCGAGGACCAACCCTGGGGTAGAATTGTAGATGATGCTGTCCCTTTGGCCTCAGTATGGTGGTACAGTCTAGACTTGTGCATTGCAATATCAACATTCAGTGCTCCATTCCAGACCACGGAGGTAGTGGTCTCAATATGCAGTGCTCTGCTTTGGGTTATAGAAGAAACAACTGCAGTTGTGCAAATATCCTGGCTATTGGAAGCAGCAAACCCTACATGTAACATCACAGGTGAGAACACAGAAGAAATGAATCCAGTGTGCAACGGGTCACTTCAAACTACAGAGACAGCAGTAAACCCAGCATGCAATACTTCACCTAGGAGTTCAGAGATAGCTGTGATAATTGCACACTTAACATACAGGAGAAGGGATCAAGATCATACACTTCTGCACTGCACTTGGGGGTTTTAAACAAATGCACATACATGTGCTGGCCTCCCTGCACCACTGCAGGAACGGGGAAATAGATTACTTGTGCTGGCCTAAACTGGTTAAAATTGTGCCCTATGAAAGCCACAGCCAGATTTCCAGCATTCTGGAATGCTCAGAATTCTATTAGGAGCAATGCTGGAGAGGTGACCCATAAGACTGTCACCACTACGCAACACTAACAAACAAGGCTTCGGCGCTGCCACAGGATCTGCAATGAACTGACAGTGATTTTCTTTGAATGCTATACCAACTTCCCGCCTGCATGTTGAAGATTGTATTGATTAAAGGTTCCTGTTGGCAGTGATGCTGTTGCAGAGAACACAGTGGGGGGGAAAGAGAATTTTGAATTTCCTGGACCCTAATAGATAAAAGGAAATTGATTGGGGAAGGGGAAGCAAGTAAGTGGTAGATGACACTGGAAGTCATGAGAGTTTTTATTTTAAGCGGTAGCCACAGTATCCTTTAGAGCCAGCAGTGTGAGATTTGGTACTCAGATCTAGTAATTTAGTCACAGCCTCCCCATACTAGTAATGCATAGGACACAGTGCCATGTGTGACTTAAGGAGGTCCGGACCGACAGGTGTTTGTGGAACCCAAATATAAGGTCACAGTAACCAATTAAAAGTACAAAGCACAGGGGATGACACAAGCAGCCATTCATCCCCCTCCCAGGGGGTGAGGCACTCCATTAGTACCTTCAGTTCTCTCTCACCTGGGATGTAAACGGAAGATGTTTGAGGAATAAAGGGCAAAGGAGGGGTGTTTGATGTTGGGATCTGCCCCTCCTCTTGCTAATCACAGAGGCATCTGACACAATTGGCACACAGTGGAGGTGGAAGAGGCTGTGGGTTCCCCGCAGAAAGCAAAACATTACCAACTAGAAGCTTGTAAAGGCTGGGGGAATAGCTAACGACCTCCTGCCTATAGGGCTCCAAAGCACCCACTGATATCTGTTGAGCCTGGAGCCTTTCAGGTATTGAAGATGCCCTTGTCCTGCTGCCCAGATGGAGCCCCTCCGGTGCCAAAGCTGGATGGCTCGCTGGCCCGAATCACCACCCGTTTCCTGCGAATGACCAAGCTTCATGGGCTGCATTACATGGGATCCCGCCAGCAGTCATGGATACAGCGGCTCCTCTGGAGTGGGGCCTTCTTGACCTCAGTGGGGCTGCTATGCACATGGTCAGCCAACCGGATGCATTATCTTCTCTCCAAGCCTGTGCATACTAAAGCACATATGCGCTGGGCACCATGGATACAGTTCCCAGCAGTCACCTTCTGTAACCACAACCCAGCACGCTTCCTGCACCTCACAAGACCTGATCTATATTCAGTAGGACACTGGCTGGGGCTGACCTACAAGAACCACTCGCTGCTGCCTGCGATCCTGGAGGAGCTTCCAGAAGAGCAACGTCCTTGGCTTATTCACTTGGCCAACTACTCTCGATTCCTGCCACCGCGTCTTTCTCCACATACAATGGAGAGCTTCTTCCATCGTATGGGCCATCAGATTGAGGACATGCTTCTGGAATGTCACTTCCATGGCAAGCCTTGTGGGCCCCAAGACTTCATCCCTGTGAGTGGCTTCCATACTGTGCCAAATCATGGGGAGGAGGGACTGAGGACCAGAATGATGTAAACTAGCAATTTTCTACCAGTGTGCCCCAATTTATTGGTGTGTCACACATGGCCTACAGGTGTGCTGTGTTACTATTACTGTATTTCAATTTCTCTGAAAACTGCTTTGTGAACTTTGGTGAAAAGCGGTGTATAAATACTGTTGGTTGGTTGGTTGGTTGGTTGATTGGTTGGTTGGTTGATTGGTTGGTTGGTTGGTTGATTGATTGATTGATTGATTGATTGATTGATTTGGGGAATGTGAGCCTCCCACTGGTAGCATAGTGTGCCTTGCCAATTCTCATGAAAACTGATGGTGTGTCTTGACCATTTTAGTGCCTTGTTAGTATACTGCAAGATGAAAATTGCTGATACAGAGGAACGTGTTAAAACAGTTAATCTTGCAAACATGTTAATCCCCTTTTATTTATGCAGTAGGGTAAGCTAAAGAATTGTATAAGGCAGGAATTTTTTCACTTTTTCAGTGCATGCTGGAAAAGTGATGCTCTTGCTCTCATCTTCGTTAGCAGGTTGATTTGGATGGTGGTAATCATTCTAATCAATCTAATATAAGAGGGAGCTGTCTCATTATAAGCCCAAATAGCAAACCAAGGAAGCTGGTGGTCCATTTGTGTCACTGACCTTCATGATGACTCTGTCAAAATCTCTGGGTTCAGCTCTCTCCTATCTTATACAAGGACAACTTTTCAATTTCTGGAGAGCAGTTACTTAATTTACAACCCAGGTTATTGCTACCCACTTCACGGGCTTTGCAGTTTGTGTGGATAAACTGTAGATTAAGAAAAGGCACATACAACCATTCTGGAGATGTTGCTAGGGGGACATTGGCTGTTCTAATCCATTTTGTCCCACATGCAAGTCACAAAGAATGATACCACCAGAGAAATGGCCCTAATATGGCTTTTTAGGGTCCCTAAACTCCCCAAAACATTAATAGTTATGTTCTACAACAACAAAAGAATATATTTGTTCATATAACTGTTGTATGATAGTTACATTATATACCAGTGAAATGTGCCTGCATTGCAGGAGTAAAATATCCCCCTGTGCACCATCCACTCTGAGTCCCATCCCCCCATTGCACATTGTCCCCCATGCACAACATCCCCCATGTGCATCAACCCTGAATGCAAAACATCCCGCCATGTGCAACATTCCCCCATGTTCATCAACCCCAAATGCGCAATATCCCCCATTGTGCATCAAGCCCCTATTGTGCAACAAACCCCCATGCGACTCATCACTCTATTGCACCTCATTGCCCTATTGCACATCACCTTCTATGTACATCATCCCCCTATTGTGCATCACCTACCATGTGCATCACCCTCAGCGCACCAACACTCCATGCGCACCAACCCCCATGCACGACACCCTCCCATGCACATCCACTCTTCCATGCGCATTCACCTTCTCTTGTGCATCCACCCCCATGCGCACCAACCCATATGCGCACCAATCCCCATGTGCTTCACCTCCATGTGCACCATCACCCATGCACATCACCTCCCATGCATATTACCCCCACGTGCAACTTCCCCCATATAAACCATCCCCATGCGCACCACCTTCCCATGTGCATCAACCCCAATATGCAGCAACCCCCACATGCATCATCCTGCATGTGCAACACCCCCACGTGCACATCAACCCACACAACATCTCCCCATGTGCACCCTCCCTCCCAGTGCATCAGAGAGTAAGCACTATATTGGCTGGATGTTGATCAGTCAGTCTTCAGTGTTAAGTATAGGACAGAAACACGCTGCACCCCTTTTCAGCCCCTTAAGGGTTAAATTTCTCAACATTGGTTCTTGGTTGGTGTTGATGTCACAGAAGGAACACCCTCCCCAAATTTCATGCAAAGTTTAGGGAGGAAAACACGTGCCCCTTTTCACCCCCTTCTGTTTGGAATTTCTGAAAACTGGTTCTTACTGGGTGCCTCCATCATAGAAGGAACACCCACCCCAAATTTCATGCTTATAGTCCCAGCAGTTTTGGCTGGGTGTTGATGAGTCAGTCAGTGAGTGAGTCAGTGAGTGACTTTTCAGTTTTATATATACCGAGAAGACTATATACAATCTATTGTGTGTATATATTTGCAGGATATATCTAATCTATAGAATTACACTAAACTCTTCCCTATTTCTGATATAATTCCCTACCAGCCAGATTGCAGAAGGAGTGTAACTTTTTTTTTCTTTACACCAGTGTTCACACTGTGTACTGGGGAACTGTAGGGGTTTTTCAGACCATATTGGGATTACTCATAGATTTATAGTAAAGAAGGCAGGCAGAGAGCTCGTGAGACTACCCTTAAGCGAAATTACAGTGATTCCACTGAGAAAACTAAACGTTTGCAGGAAACAGGTTTTGAGATGAGCACGACTGCAGTTAGGTGGGTTGGGAGTGGGATTGGGATCCTGTGACCCCTAAACCCAAAATGGAGATCTCAGTAATGAGGGATTGAGAAAGAAGAAATACAGGCTAGGCTGCAATTTCAGTTCTGTTTTCTTGGCAATCAATATTGCATTTCTCCAGTGTATCAACATCATTCCAAGTGTACTTATCATTTACCTTAATAAACTGCCTGCTTGTTTTGACATAAGCTATATAGTACATTCTTTGTGCTTTAAGATACTAAGGGGTGTTAAAGATATTGCATGTATTCGGACACCACAGAATCAACAATATTTTTTCTGATGATTTGCAAGGATTCGGATTCTGTGTGCTCGCTGTTTGATCTAGAGAAAATGGGGTGGATGATGACTATAGGAAAAGCTACTTGCAGTAGGATTATTGGGATCAGCATCCTGATCAGCAGAAAGGAAGGGAGCATGTAGGATGGCTTGTGAAGTACATTTGGTTTTTTGAGGTTCCTACATGTCATCATCCCAAGTTGGGTGCTACCTGACTACATGCTTGGGGTTTGTTCCCCTCCTTTTATTGCTGATCCTAACCTCAGCCTGCAAGCAATTTAGGGGGATTATTACACTGCCCAGTTGGAAAATTGAGGTCTTAGGGTAACAAGACATTATAGCACAAAGAAAAACCCTTTTGCTTAAAGAAGGATTCAGGCAGCAATCCTAACTTCCACTTAGGCTGGCATATGCCCTGGAATAAGTCCTGTGCTGACCTGGAGGTGTCACAAAAGTGCCATAAGACACTTCTGCCCCACTCCTGGAGTGGAGGGGTTAGGCAAGTTAAACAAGATTGGAGGGGTTAGGCACATGCGGACATCCCCACACCATCACAAAAAGATATGCCAGGTGAGTCAGGCTGGCCTAAATTGGTTTGGATTGCACCCTAAGAGAAAGATAATTTCCAATAAAAGATTATGGATTTATTACTTCCCCTCCCCAAAGGTAAAAGTAATGCATACAAAGAAATAATAATGCCATGTTTCTTTGTCTTCCGACTAATTGAATACAGTGTACCTAGCTTTCATGGTGGTTGCATGTAAAGTGTATTTGGTACACAGGGAAGAAATCAGAAAAAAGGAGATTGGAAGCAAGGATTTTAGGGATCCCTGTTTTTCTACTCCAGCTGGTAGCTAAAGAGGGGGAGAGATTTGGGGAATGGAGGAGTAAGATAGTAAAAGGTTTCCAAACAAAATTAATAGCTACCTGTTGAGCAATGGCTTCTCAGAAGGATCCAGAGAGATTACATGCTGTGTCAAGAAATATTTTCTTTTGCCTCTCCTAACTCTCCCAACAATCAATTTTCATGGATGTCCCCGAGTTCTGGAGTTATGTGAAAGGGAAAAGAGCATTTCTTGCATAATTTTGTATGTCTCAATCATGTCCTGCCTCAAGCACCTCTTTTCAAGACTGAAGAGCCCCAAATGCTGCAGCCTTTTCTCATACGGAAGGTGTCCCAGACCATCAATCTGGGTTGACACTTTCATTGACCTATCCATTAGCACCCCAGCTCTCTCTCTCTCCTGCAGTGTCACAGATAACTCAGAGCCCATTAACCTATATGTAAAGTTAGTTTTCTTTGCCCCCAATGTGGATAACTTTACATTTACTAACACTGAATGCATCTGCCATTTTGTTGCCCACTCTTCCAGTATAGGAAGATCCTTCTGGAGCTCTTCACAGTCTCTTCTGATCGTCACCACTTGGAATAGTTTGGTGTTGTCTGCGAACTTGGCTACTTCGCTGCTTAACACTGTCTCTAGGTCATTTATGAACATGTTGAAAAGCACCAGTCACAGGGCAGACCCTTGGAACAGACCACTTTTCACCAATCTCAGTCAGTGACCATTGCCCATTGACACCCACTCTCTGTTTCCTGGTCATCAATCAGCTCCTAATACCTGAGTGGACCTGCCCTCTAATTCTGTGGAGTTTTCTCAAAAGTCTTTGGTGAGCCACCTTCTGAAAGTTCAGATATATAATGTCCACTGGATCCACATGTCTGTTAACCACATGCCTGGTTCTTCTGCATCCACACATGCCTGTTAACCTTTTTAAAGAATTATAAAAGTTTTGTGAAGCAAGGCTTACTTTACAGAACTCATGCTGATTCTCCCTGAGAGAAAGAGAGAGAGAGAGAGAGCTTGATCTAGTGGAAGTTCTCTCTTATAAGAGCTTAGGATGTTTTTACAACTGCTGAATTGGGAGTAAACAAGAATTTTGAAGTGTTTAACTTGTTTACTGGGTGCTTGGGGGATAGATTTCATATGTATAAGTGTCCCTGATGTCTGAATGGGGATCAGGGAGTAAGTAAATCTGTTATCAGCTCAAGAATCAAAAATCAATCAGGGAGTTCAATGACTGGCTTCCTGAAAAGAAAAATTTAAGAAGGCTTGTGGAAAAATACAGTGTATAGGTACCATAAATCAATATCTGTTTCAACACCAAAATACAGGTGTTCATGGAAGGCAGTTCACATTTGCTTATGGAAGATGCTTAAAAGGCAATTAAGACATGAAAGTTCCTCCCAGAATAGAGACTCAATCCTACAAATTTAGGCTAGCATCACATGTCTTCCATTGATGGTGTGGGAAGGCTGTGCACTTGCTTGTGCACTTGCCTAACTCCCTTCCAGGAGTGGGCAGAAGTGCCTTAAGGCACTTTTGTGACACCCCCAGATCAGCACAGGACTTGCACTTCCAATAACTTGGAAGAGGGAATGTAAACAACAGGAGCTTGTGCTTGGCCAAAGTCCTGGAAATGTGGCCTATATGTCGGGACTTCTGGAAGAACCTGCATTTTGGCAAGAAGGGGGATTTTCACATAACAAAGGATGAACCAAGATCTGAAATAACACTTTTGGGATTGATAACCTTGGCAAAGAAAGTTCCCTGCATCTTTTGCAAATACTGGCATGGTCAGTATTTGCTGAGCTTTACTATACACTGCAACTCTCTAATCTGCCCTTTCTCTACAGGTCTACACACGCTATGGGAAGTGCTACACATTCAATGGTGACAGGAACAAACCACGAGTGACTCGCCAGAGCGGGATGGGCAACGGGTTGGAGATCATGTTGGACATTCAGCAAGAGGAGTACTTGCCTATCTGGAGAGAAACCAGTAAGAGAAGGGGTGGTACCACATTGACACCAAAGTGAGGAAATACTGGAGTCATTATAACAGCAGCACTATCCCTTTCCCTGCCTCCAGACTTCCTTCTCTTTTCCTGTCTGAGTCCTTACTCACCTAATACCAGATGTCTTCTGGTATGTATCACAGATATCACTGACCAGCCCCAAATGCAGCTGATAAGGTATAGGAAACCCACACGATCACCAACAAGATATGTGAAGGAATAACAAAAAGCATAAATGATAAAATACAGTAGTCAGAGTTAAGAAGCACAGTATCTGATTACACAGATAAACAAAAAAAAATCTTTCATGGATATCTTGGTATCCAATGTGCGTTCTAAGACAACTGAGACATGCTGATTCAGAATATGCAAACCGTTTGTCTCTATCACCCACCGTTCTTGAGATATAAGACATTATCAATAAAGCTAATAATTACAAATATTCATAAACTATGTATTATTTAAAGAAAACAAAAACACATGCACTTCCAGGATCAGGGATCTGCATATATCACATAAGAGGCCAATCAAAATGTGATGTGCCATTATTTACAACCTGATGATCCTAGCAACCTGGGGGTCCTTTTTATTTATGTATTACCTTTCCCACTATTCCTCCAAGGAGCACTGGGTGGCTTCTCCCAACATCTCACAACAACCCCATGTAAGATAGGGAGAGAATGACCAGCCCAAAATCACATAGAGAATTCCATGACAAAGCAATTATTTGAACCCAAGTTCCCTCCCTGTTCTTGTCTGACATACAAACACATCACAAAACACTGTTAAAGTAACAATTTTAGCAATTGTTTTATCTAAGTTCTGAGATGATCATAACTGTGATCCCTTTTCTTCCCTCTATAGATGAGACATCATTTGAAGCTGGAATTCGGGTACAGATCCACAGCCAGGATGAGCCACCTTACATCCACCAGTTGGGATTTGGAGTCTCACCTGGTTTCCAGACCTTTGTGTCCTGCCAGGAGCAGCGAGTAAGGGATGTGGGAAAGTGTGGGGAGAAATGCAGCTGTAGGAAAAGGGAATCTGGAGACTGCAGAAGGTGTGAGGGCAATAAGGGGCGTAGAGTTATGCCTCTGATAATGCCATGGTACTAGCTAGAGGCTGCCATAGGGTCATTGAATATAAGAGCTAGGATTAAGCATTGCAAACATCAGAGAATGTTTACTCCTCAGATTCCCCTATGAGCTGCCAGAGGCAAGACCTTTGTAGTTGCTTGGATAAAATATTACTCAGACCCTCCAAAACAGACTCTCACTTAACCTGGTCCTGGATTTCACTGCAATAGAAATGTGATGTCCTGTGAACTTAGAGGATTCTTTCCTGGCCTGAGCCAGACCACTTCAGAAGTACTGTACTGAACGATCACTGGAAGAGTGTCAATGAGGCAGGGCAAAATCCAGAGTAACTACGGTGTAAGAACAACCGGTGTAAGAACAACTTACTCTGAATTTCAATATGAATTCCCCATAGGTTTTCACTAGGTGGTGCAGTAACTATGGGTGCACGTAAGGATTCTTACGTGCATCCATAGTTACTCTGGATTTGGAGGTAAATCAATCAAACATGATTTATATACCACTTCAGAAAGTTCATAGCAGTTCACAAAGCAATTCATAAAGAAAATTAAATAATAACTCCCCATCCTGCAAGGGCTCACAATTTAAAACGATGCAAAAGACCACTAGCAGAAACCACCAGAAATTGTTGACATAAGATATTTATCTCTGTCCTCATACAGAAGCAGATACTATTACAATGAAATACAGTTGGATGATTATTTCATAGGTGTAAAAGGACATCTTAATTAGACTGTTGCTTACAGAGGAACTAAATAAAGCAATATCTCTACTTTTCAGCACTGGAAGAAACAGTGATACACTAATGCAGTTCAATAAACTACAGCATTTCCTCTAACTCCACAAGTGGAGACATGAAAATATTTTTTGCAATGCAAACCTTTGAGGGATTTTTCTTTTCAAGTCCCTTTTAAATGGGTACAAAATTACAAGCAGATTGTCATTCCATTTTCTAGGTAACTTTGGGAATTGTAGTTTAGTGAGCAGGCATTAGCTATTTAAAAAGGCTGTTACACCTTACCAAATTCCACTTCTCAGGATTATTTTGGAAATGTCACTGCAGGTGATGTGGTATCAACCCCATATAATTTTGTGGTGTGGAATTGGATATATCCTGGGGTGGTGGAGGGGAGAACACTGTTAATATAATTAATAGCCTTGGAGGAAGTCCCTAAATAGACTCTTTCTTCACAGGCAGAAAGAATGCTTAAGGTACCCAAAATACAATTCCTAGAATCAGATATGAACTATGCAGAAGTGTTTCAAGATGAGACATTAAAAAGCCAAGACAGACACAGTCCTCCGAGAAGCTTTCCTTTATCAGGCATTACATTAATTGCAGTCAACTGTGACAATTTAGTGCCTCCTCTCCCTCCTCCACCACACTAAAATTAAACTCCAATGATGCCACCTGGCTTTGTTTGAATTTTAGATCAGCTTCAGCACCTGGCAATGAGCAATTTAAAATTTTTCATACAGATCAATGAATTGGCATATGCAGATGAGTAGTCCTTCAACCAGTTGCAACCAATTATTTATCAAAAGGCTCATTTCTGGGCTCCAAGAATTCCACAGCATTCTAACAAAAGAAATGTTCACAGTAAATACTGTTAAATCAATATATTTGTGAAGACTCATTTTTGCAATCTGGCATTCCATACACATCTATCAAAAGGAGGGTGACTGGTCTCAGGTATGCTTTCTCATACTTATCTTAGAAACAAACATGCAAAAGCTTAGACTTTGAAGGGACTTATAAGCAGGGTGACCATATGACCAGATTTCTGGATTTGTCCTCTTTTTTAACCTCCAGTCTGGATGTCCTCCAAAAGGGCTTCATTGTCCTCCATTTTGGCTTCATTTTTAGAACTTTGCAATGGTGTGCAATACCCCATCATGTCATATATGTCATTGGATTCGTATTGAAGAGCAGAATCCAATGCAAAAGTCAGTTTTGAAATAGCTCCTTCCTATCAAACGTTATGGTCAAAAAACCTAAAAATCAAAAATATGCATTGAGCTCTAAGGCAGCGTTTCTCAAAGTGGGGGTCGGGACCTCTTTGGGCGTCGCCTAGAGCTTTCCAGGGTGTCACCTAAAGACCCCTGGTGCAGGGGGCCAGGTCAGGCTTGCCAGACCTGCCAGACCTCCGGCCAGGTCAGGCTTGCCAGACCCCCAGCTACACGCGCACTGGGGCTGACTGACAGCCTCAGGGCCCAATCCTATGCATGCCTACTCTGAAATAAATCCCATTGTGTTCAATGTGTGCATAGAATACACATTTCATTTGTAACAATGAAAATACATCCTGCGTATCGGATATTTACATTACAATTCATAACAGTAGCAAAATTACAGTTATAAAATAGCATCAAAAATAATTTTATGGTTGGGGGTCCCCAAAACATGAGGAACTTATAAAGGGGTCACCGTGTTAGGAAGATTGAGAACCACTGCTCCAAGGGAAAGGGAAAGTGCCCAGTATTGCTGCTTTACTCATGAGCAGGCAAACGTGCCATTGTCTGCTGGAAAGGCCAGGCTGAGAGGAATCCAAGACCTTGTCCTCCTTTTCGGGTTTGGGCTTCTGGTCACCCTGCTTACAAGGTTATTGAATCTTCACTTCTGCCAATATGGGCTGTCCACATCCCCATTAGCTTCTGCTTGATTAAGATGCAAACTGTTCCACTGCTGAACATTTTTACCATGAGGAAGTTCTTCATAACCCTTACACACCTTTTGTTTTGGTCCTGCTTTCTGGTGGAACTGAGAACAAATCTGTTCCATCCGCACATGACAAACCTTTAGATATTTATAGAGTCCTTTCATGTTCTGCCCAGCTCCTTCAACCTGTCCCCATACACTCTGCCTTTTAAGCTCCAAAACCTGGATTTACTTAGCACATTAAAAATGCATCACACACATTGTCTCGGTAATCACAACAGCCTCGTAAGATATTTCTTAAGAGTATAAAGCAGTGCATCCTTTACACTCTGAAATGTCACGCAGATCTATGAAATCAGATTTACCTGTAATTTCCCAAGATTGAACTTTCTTGCAGAGGAACAAGAAGCCACTACATCTGAAGGGTGTATTGAGCACTGGGGCTGCTGAAGAATGGATGCCAGTAGAGTAGAGCCCCACCAACTGTCCATGGAGACAGTCTCCCTGGTTCTCAATGATCAATGGCAGTGGTTCCCAAACTTTTTAGTACCACTTTTTAAAACAACACTCTATTAGGACCCATTTAGTTTTGTGAGACTTTTAAAAAAGGAGACGAGAAAGAAATTATTTATTTAATTGATAAAGAATCACCCTTTGACAGCTCACCAAAAAATCAGGTCACAATTTACCATTGGGTCCCAACTCATAGTTCGGAAACCAGTGGTCAATGTCACTAAGCCATTGTACTTTTCCCCGCAGCTGACATACCTGCCCCAGCCCTGGGGGAGCTGCCGGGCCAGCATAAAAGGGGAACAGACTCTGCCTGGCTATGAGAGCTACAGCATTGCTGCTTGCAGGCTACAGTGTGAAAAGGAGGCTGTGGTGCGAAATTGCCAATGCCGCATGGTACATATGCCAGGTAAGGTGACCCTACCCATCTCTAAGTCTCATGGGTTATGGGATCCCCTTTCCTTCTTTATGCTAGAAAAGAGCTTGTTGTCACTAAAAAAGAACCCCCTTTGCAGGAGCCCTTGGTCACTGTAGTGCAGCATGCCCAGAGCTCATCTTTGCTCTGAGACCATCTTACTGGTTGAGACCATCTCATCTTACTGCCCTGAGACCATCTTACTGTCCATTCTGAGTGCAGATATTTGAGCACTCTAGAAGAAAAAGTAATGCAATATGCCCCACTACTATCACTGTCCATGTTCCTCCATTCCCCTTCCCATGGCTGCACCAAACCTCTGACCTTGAAGCATTGAGATGATGAGAACTTGTCCATCTTGGTGCAGTGGTGAGCTGCTCATAGCCAGGCCACACATTTCTCATTGATAGCATGAGGTTGGTTATTTGGAGGGTAAGGGGAACCCAACGAATGGGACACAGTAGGGTCCCTCTGGTCATTTCATTAACCAGGTCCTTCTCTATCAGGTAATGAGACCATCTGCTCACCCAATGTCTACATTGAATGTGCAGACCACACACTTGGTAAGTACCTCCCCAGATATCATGCTGCCCACTTAAAAGGTCCTCTAGGAAAAGTGTCCAGGGAGCCAGTTAAACCAAAGTGGCGCACTTGATACTTTTGTGAAAGCAACTGGAGAGTTGAGCCAAAGGATGGGCTGCTATCATGGACTTGAAGAGTCAGAGAAGCTAATTCCACAGGGTCTGAGTTCTAGAAAGCTGGTTCAAAAGAGGAAAAGAGCCGAGGGCTCCAAAGACAGTTTCTTGACATTTCTTGAAAGGCCAAAGAAGGACAAATCATATAGGTGGCCTTACCCCAACTTTTCTGGAGCATATCCAACCCTTGAAACCTGTTGAGGTTGTGGCTTCTTTACCATATTGTGGGGTACATTACTGTTTGGTATTATTCCAAAGCATCCCCTCATACTTTTTCTCCACTCACAGATACAGCCGTTGAAGATTCCCAGGAACGTTGTATCTGTCCCACACCCTGCAACTTGACGCGCTATGGCAAGGAAATCTCCATGGTGCGCATTCCCAACAAGGGTTCAGCCCGGTACCTTGCTCGCAAGTACAACCGCAATGAAACCTACATCCGGTGAGTGTCTCATTGCTTAGATCCATATCAGGTGGATCCCCTGGGGGTCTGGGGGACATAAGACAGAAACAAATGAGACTAGTTGACTCTGTGAATCCTTCCTTTTCCTCACAATTCACACTGTCTCCAGGGAGAACTTCCTCGTGCTGGACATCTTCTTTGAGGCACTGAACTATGAGGCAATTGAGCAGAAGAAGGCATACAACCTGGCAGGGCTCCTTGGTGAGTAGACGTTCCCAGCTACCTCTCTTCCAGCTGCTGTCCTTTCATTAGAGACTACACACTGGAGGCAAAGTTGTGAGAAGAGGATCAGAAAACTGGGCAAGAAACATAGGGAATATGTTGATCTTCATGACTCAGGCTGCGCACTGCTAGGTCTGATGGCTTCCAGCTTTAGTCGTGCCTAAGGGTGCAATCATTTACCATATGAGGCCCACACAACTCATCGGTCTTCCCATTCCCTTGATGATGTAGGGAGGCAAGCGCATGTCTGTGCATTAGCCTAACCTTTCCCCAGGAGTGGCACAGAAGTGTCTTACAGCACATTTGTGACACCCCCAGGTTGGCACAGGACTTATGCCCAGGCTTAGGCCAGCCTAATTTAGGATTAGGATTGCAGCCTAAGGGTATCAAGGAGCAGCCCAGCAGTTCCACCTTCTGGCAAGCCACCACAATGGTGCAGAAGATAATGCACTCTGGCATCCTCCATAGACACAACCTGAATCAAAACTTCTCTTGCCTTCCTCCTAGTTGTACACTCGGCATAGGGCCATCTCCCATCCTTGGTATGCCTACATGGTTGCTTTATCTTCTCCTTAAGCTCCAGTTAGGAACCTCCTTTTCCAGCCTGAAGTAGTTAAAAGACTCTGAATCCTACTGCTTTCAAAAGAACCCTAGAAAACAGCCCTGAAGAAAGACAACTAATGCCAGCCCTTCCAGAACTCATGTTATCTTCCTCTGAATCACCCCGTCCGCATACCAACTACAGAAGCAGGGTCCTACTTAATCTCCTTTCCCACCACAAAGCCCTTTTCTTCTGTCAGTGTCAAGCAGCTGATCTGCTGTCGACCGACTCTGTCTTCTTTTCTGTCAGGGGACATTGGAGGCCAGATGGGCCTGTTTATCGGGGCCAGCGTTCTCACCGTATTGGAAATCCTTGACTACATTTATGAGGTGAGAGTACATTCAGTGGGAAATAGGGTGGGCTGAAGAAAGAGCACATAATACTACTTCTGACTTGCGGAGTGATTTGTGGTCAAGTACAAAAATCTTTATTGGCATCAGAATCAACAATACAAAATACAACAATGGAGTTAAAAGGAAGAAGTACAGGTGGGAGAATTTGTGGTCAATGGTGACATCTATGAGGCATGGTGAAGAGGCAGTATCAGCTCCCCAATGCATGACATATTTGTGGACCACCAGTGGCATAGCTAAGGAGGTGCAGGGGATGCAGTTGCACCAGGCTACAAGCTTTGGGGGGGGGGTTACAAGCTGAGCTTGACATGTGACTAAAATTGTGAAAAACGGGACTTGTATGAATGACAATACTATCATGTTATATATCGTTGGATAGGTAATTTTATGCAGAATGCAATGAAACAAGCTGCATTGGAATATCTATATTTTATCAAACGTTATGGCCAATTAAACAGAAAATGAAAATACAAAAGCCAATGGAGCAAAAGGTGGATTTTCTCAACTCAACTTTCCAGTGATATTGATTGCCCTGCCCAATGAGATGTAATTCTGATACTGTATGGAACTAATGAGGTGTTAATATGAATCAGTCCTCATTTCCATATACATGTATCATAATACAGTTAACCATGCTAATTGGGTATACAGACACATCTAAGTGATGCTTCTCTTATATTTAGCAGGCAAAGAATAACTATTCCTCTTTGTCCCGGCAGTTTCCCTAATCAATAAGGGGCATAATTTTCATTTTTTTACTTAATTAAATTTGATTTTGTTGTCACAACAAAATAAGAGCAAATGAGCTGCTGATAAGGAGGAGGCAGGTTTTTCCATGATTTTCTTTTTAAAAAAAATACCTGGGGATGACATTGCTTCTGGTTGTGACATCACTTCCGGGGCAACATTTTGAGCTTTGCACTTGGCTACATGATCATTAGCTATGCCACTGTGGGCCACCTTAAACACTGGTGTTGCCTCTTTCAATGGGCCTGGCTCGGGATCCTAAACTAACCCTACAATCCTGAGTAACTACAGGAGCACGTAAGAGACTTTACGTGCACCTGTAGTTACTGCACCATCTAGTGAAAACCTAAGGGAAATTTATATTGCAATCCAGAGTAACTTGTTCTTACTCCAGCGCAAGGATTCCCCGTAGTTACTCTGGATTTCACCCTAGTGAGCTTATTCTCAGAATAGGCGGTGCCTTCCCCTTAGTTAATAAAATCCCTTCCTGCATATCATCATTCTGTATGCAGATGGGCGAACAAAATGATAATATCTTGTACAGCTTGTTTCTTTAGACAATCTTAGCTACAAGATATATGGGACCATGAGCAGCTTGCTACTGTCCTTGCAGAATTTAAGGGGGTTAAGATCATAAGAAGAGCTTCCACTGGATCAGGCCAAAGGCCCATCTAGTCCTGCTTCCCATATCACACAGCACCCCACAAGATGCCTCAAGGAGCGCATATGACACCTGCATCCAGGTGCCCCTATCCAGGTTGTTCTGGACAGCTTACTACAGAGCCTAGGGAAATGTTGTAGCCCTATAAGGTCTGGGTGGAAGCAAATACAAGACAAAGAGAAACAGAGTAAAATGTGAGTTCCTGGTATTGGTGAGGTAGTGGTATTGGTGGTATTGGTGAGTTAATTGTATTGGTGGTATTGGTGAGTTAATTGTATTGGTGGTATTGGTGAGTTAATTGTATTGGTGGTACTGGTGATTTAATTGTATTGGTGGTACTGGCGAGTTAATTGTATTGGTGGTATTGGTGAGTTAATTGTATTGGTATTGGTGAGTGGTATTGGTGAGTTAATTGTATGTATGTGCCACAAAGTGGTACAAGACACACATGTGCATCCTCTGTCTCTTGCTGCCCTCTAGGTGATTCGTGACAAAGTGGCTCATGGCTTACGGCGTCCTAAGCCTCCTCTGAAGAAACCCTCAGGCAGTATTGCCACCTTGGGACTGGAGGAGATCAAGGAGCAGGTATGTATCTCATCCATCCAGACTCATCTGTGTAGCTGTCACAAAATGGGCAAAGAGAAAGAAAGATCCCAGAGATGTGTGCTATTTTGGTGGACTCTACAATGCCCTTTGATTAAAAAAAAGTGATATGATTATTTTATAGTATTTAGGAGCAGAGGTGTCGGTCACTTGTGGATATTGTCAGCCTTTATCTCTCATGCAGTTGCTTTCTGTGGCACATACTAATTATCTTTATATTCTGCCTTTCTGTAGAATAAGCAAAAGTCATAGGTAGTCACCCATCCAAATATTGACCAGATCCAGTCCTACTTAGCTTCAGCAAGGAGGAGGGCTGTGTCATGTGTCTTCACATCAGATCCTATATAGAAGATTGCTATCTATCAATCACAGGGCAGCGGCCAATTTGGAGGGATGATATTTGGCACACTGACCTACCATCCTTCACTCTCACGAGCATACAAAAAGCAACACATATTGCTGATCATGCATTTATTGAAACATTTTTTGGAGTGCAATCCTATAACCATAGAATCATAGAATTGGAAGGGACCCACATGTCTACTCAGATGTCAAATCAATCAGATTCAATGGAAATTATTCTGAGGTGTCCATAGGATTGCAGCATCAGGACCCAATCTGACATTCTTCAATGATGCATCTGCAGTGCAGCTCCAGGTAAGGGATCCAAAGTTCCTTTATTTAAGGAAGTCTCTGTGACTGCTTCCTCCCTCCTCAGGATGCCAAGCAAGCCCCATTGGCATGGCTGCATCAGTGCTGGATAGTCAGATGGGATTGGGCCTTAATGAAACTTGAGAATTTTCCCCCTTAAAGAAGAGTAAAAATAATACATTCTTGACCTCAACAAAGAACCCAAAGAAATACATCAATGATGCAATTACTTTTGAAAACAACTGACCCAGCAGTGTATGGTTAATGAAAAAAACTGGTTAAAAATGATTGCAGGATATGATGAAACAAATAATCTAAACCATAATAGTAACTATCCTAGAAACATGGAAAGCTATCAAAAATGTGATTTGCACTCTGCTGCCATAAATCTGTCATTTCACGCTAAGTCAGGGAGCTCAACAGTATTAACATTCAGAAGCCCAATATCATACCCATGACAGAGAGACTCTGTTAGTGGAGAATAAGAAATAATGCTGCAGGCTGTTTGCTTACCTATTAAAAGGAGCAGTTCAGAGATTGTATATCTAACCAGATACTGATAAATCTCAGACTTCAAGCAAAGAAGAAGCTGATAAAGCCATTTAACTGTAGAAAGAGCAGGCCAGGAATACATAAGATCTGAATGCAGGCTGAGGTCACTAGCTTATTAAAGCCAAATAAGGAGCTTGACTGATATTTTAAAAATTCTCATGCAGAGACACTGATTTGGGGACAATCTTGAACCCAGAAAAGCTATTTCAGTAGCGCACAACATAGCTCAGCTGTAATGCACTCTCCATAGGCTGCTGTGGAGATTACTGAAAGCAAAACTGTATGGATTTCCCATTCAGTTCCCTATGCAGCAGCCTTTTCTGCATCACGTCCAGGATAAGAACATGTAGCCTTCTGCAGAGTTCTTGGTTCCTTCTCCGAAATAATGAATTTCCATTTTGCAATCCAAAATGTGCTATTAATTATAATACACTTCAGAATTGGCATAATACTTCACCTCCACCTGTTATTCTAATTGTATTTGGAAAGTTTGGGGTTCCTCCCCCACTTCCTAAATTTGGCACTTTTTTCTTGGGGTTTGAATGCAAATTTAGGAAGGAAGTTTGGGATTCCAGGTCTCACAGCACAGGATCCTTCCTCACCTGCTTGCCAAACAGGGTCAGGATCTGACATAATGTTGGATCATGTTCCTGCACTCCTTCCTCCCTCTTCCTACCCACCCCTGCCCAAGAAAACCCCTTCCAGCCCCCTCACTGGGACAGACAGGCTGTCGTGCCTGTACTATATCCAGTGCAAGTTAAGGAGCTGCTGCCACTCTACCCTGGGAAGGAGATGCTTGTCCCCTTCCCCAGTGTAAAGCTGCAGCAACCCCTATGGGTCTACTATGCGCCACTCTCATCTGCCTGCCAAACAGGGTCAGGATCCGACATAATGTTGGATCCTGTCCCTGCTCTTCTCCCTCCCTCTGCTCACCCCTGCCCTGGAAAACCCCCTCCAACCTCCTCCCCTATCCCCCATCTTATCTTTCTTTTCTGGAGAGCTTGGTGTCTGGCTGTGTTATGCCAACACACTGGCATGCATCAACCTACCTGGTCCTTCCAGTGGCGCAGAAGTGCTACCACACAACATATCAAAGAGTATAGCCTGGCTGCCACCACAGTGAGAAGTGGTGGTTAGGCAACAGTCTACAGGAGACCCAGGTAGTTAGCTCAGGGGCAAGTGGTGGACCAAATGAGGAGGAAGGATGAAAAATGAGACCAGACGGTTCAGAATGTATGTTGAGGGAATAGAAAGTTATTGAAGCAGCTCCACCAATATCCTAACTCTCTGTCCAGCTTCAACCGACCTGAAAGTCCACTCAGACTTTGCCAGTGAAATAGCCGATACATCTTCAAGAAGTTGAGAGTCACCAATGGCAAGGGAACAAATGTTTCTTCAAGAGGACCTCTAAGGTTTGTTGCTGCCCCACAGAATGCAGCACATGCCATGGTGGCACACCAGCATAGGAAGGATGGAGTTACATTGGATTAGGGTCTCATAAGCTTCCAGATGTCATATTATTTTATGTTCCATGATACAGTTACAGCCATGTGCATTCCTAAGTCCACTGATTATTGACTAATTTTCCTTTTAAAATGCTCATAAAGTATCTTGCCAATGATAGGGAGAGAACACTATCCAAAGATCAAAAGCATAGCTATTCTAGCTGTGGTCAAGGTTCATTCTCACAGTGCCCAAGCCAATACGCTGAAGATGAATTTCAGAAAGGTTTGAGAACTGGAGCAGTTTGTAGCAGCTGCACGGAGGTCCATGATACTGTGAACCACAGCAGACACCTTGCGAGAGGAGCAAAAATAACTGAGATCCTCTGGATTGTTTGGCTAATGGCCTCATTACTAGATATTGGCACTTTTTCATTGAGATGAATGGGATGAGAAATAGATGGCAGAGACAGAGAGAATCGGGGTCTATCCACTGATTTAGGCACCAATGTTTTTTGATAGTTTTTTCCCCTGCCTCTGCAGATGTGTCTGTGCTGATAACCTGGTACTGTTAGTCAGGAAGAGAAATGTTTCACATTCTTTGAGTAGGAGAGGGTGTTCTTACAAAGCTTACGGGCTATAATAAGGGCTCTATTCGTGCCATCAGCACAAAGTCTCCAGCTTGTGACTTTTCCCCTGTGAAATTATGACAGCTGCTGCAAATGCAATCACACATTGAAAGCTCAAGACTACTTGGTCTACTTGGAAATCTCACGAGGCTGCTCTTTTGCCCTCAAAGAGCACAGTCCTGAAATAAAAGAGGAAAATCAGCAATATAGTTTGTACGCTTCCGAAGCTGGCAAATATGAAACAGTACTCAGATGCACAAACATTCAAAGCTTACCAGCCCTGGCTCCACTACAGGTTGTATCTTTACCTGATACTGTCCAGCCCATGCAAAAGAAGATCAATGTGAAACTAAATTATGTCTGTTGTATCATTAGTGGAACCCTGAGACCAACACAGATGCTCATTTCTTTGTACCAACTTGGAAACATTGCCTCACCATCAATCCACTGCAAAGTAGGGTGTCATCAAGGACGGTGGAAACAGATGGAGGATCCAGGTCACCCTTTGTTAGACATGAATGGATGGCTCTGAGGCTGAGATTTGGGTACAGATTCAAGGACGCAGAATCTGCAGAAGAGAAAATTAGATAAGAACCAAGAATATGAAACGAGTGGAACAGCCTTTCCCTAATGCCCCATTCAACTTCGGTTCCTGTCCTGCAAGGATTCACATCCTATGTGAATGCTTATAGCTCAGTACTCACAAAATACCACTCAGATGCTTATAGCCAAATACTCACAAAATACCACTTCCAAAACCAGTAACTTACCCCCAAATCCATAGTAACTATGGGAGCACATAAGAGACTTTATGTGCACCCGTCGTTACTGCATCACCTAGTGAAAACCTATGGGAAATTCATATTGGAATCCAGAGTAAGTTGTTCTTACACTGGAGCAAGGACTCCCTGTAGTTAATCTGGATTTTGCCCATAGGCTAGCTAGATATCTCGGGTCACCTCGTTTTGCCTTTGATTGATATTATGTGCACATCAGAGGCCCCATTTGATAGGACTGATCCTTGCTACCTCAGTACAAATAGTATTAGTACAGTTGCACCACTGGGATGGGAAAAGAGACATTATGTTGCTAAAAATGTTATCTAAGGATTGTTGGATTGTATCTAAGGACCATGTCTTCTTCAAGGAGCTCTTTCAAGAAGGAGCAAAAGAAATCATCTTTAAATCTTACGCTATGATAGAACCCTTTTTTCACAAGGGAATATGATTATCACATAATTGGTTGTTTCATATGAAATTACTTCCACAGATGTAGAAACTGAGGCATATGGGCAGAGGACTCTCAAGCCTCTGGATTGGCCTTAGACAACTTGAGGGGAGATGAGATGTAGCTTATAGGAGAGGTGACCTCTCATTTTCCCACATGTCTCCATGGTCCCTCCTTAATATGTGGAGGGAAGACATCAACACAGTAATCAAACACTGGGGGGTCTCAGATGGCCAAGTCTTCTGGGAACACATTTATTTTGTGTTGTCACCTTTCCACAGATCACACTAGCTGCCACAGAGACAGACAGCAGACACACATTTCCTGTGTGTATCAACTCTCTGAGGACTCATACTGAGGTCACAGTTGTTCTTGCAGACAATTGACCAATAAACAGGCAGAACAAAATAATCATTTCTATATCTCAGCGTGTGTTGCAGTGTGCGCGCAAGGACCGCTTTGTGCAAGATATTTTCTACTCAGATGTGCCCACAGTACACAATCCACACATGTCACATTGGTTTGGAAAAGCACACACATTTCCAGCACAGCTTTTCCATTTGAAGGACAATCAGAAGTGGCAACAAGAAAGGAACGAGATTCCACGCTGAAGCTGACATTGCAGCTGCTTTTTGTCCCTTTCAAAGGAAACTTGACCCATAGCCATTTTTGAACTTAGGTCTTATCTTGTGAGATACAGCTTTATGTTCTACAGGCATTCTGACTGAGTTCTAGACTACAGTCTAAGGCTGCACTTGTAATCTCCATTTAGGCTGGCCTAAGCCCCAACTTAAGTCCTATGCCTCCCTGGGGGGTGTCACAGAAGTGCCATAAGACACTTATGCACTACTCTAGGTGGAGGGTTAGGCCAGTGCACAGACATGCACTTGCCTCCCAACATTACCACAGGAAGATCAATGAGCTGTACCAGCCTAGTTTAGGATTGCACCCCAAATGTGTATTCAGACTGCATACATGTTATGTGCACACATTTGTGTTGTTGGTATCCATTGCGGTGCATAGTTTGTGTCCTTATTTATGTGCCAATGCAAGTTATGCATCTTTTACCTCATTTTTTATGTGCCACAGGAAGACAGTCTAGTCAAAAGACGATCTAGTCAAGGTCAGTGAGGGAGTAGTGAAGTTCTGTATTTGCTGAGACCCCATGACTTACAAAGGCCCCACTACCCCAAGAGTCCCGCCATGTACACTTTGCCTGAAGGACTAAAGAAGGTCAGAGGTGCCATGAAAGAATTCTTGCTTAACATACCCTATCCATTTTGGGTTAAGGGTTCCGTTGTGTTTTCCTTGACTAAGAACACCCACAGCCCTGGAACTGGCAGAGAATATTGTGTATCATTATGTATTAGAGTAGATGTGTGTCTGAGAGGGAGAGAGAGAAACAGAGGGGGAGAGAAAGAACTGTATTGTTTACCTCTAATCTCATATGAGCATGAGCATGTTTGTGAATGAGTGACATATACCATATGCCTGTATTATGGTGCGAACGTGAGCCGTTCCACTGATGCATTCAATATCCAAGGAGCCCTGATGTTATATAAAGATAAAATACAGTAGGCAAGGCAGCAAAGGCCCATCAAACATGCCGATTTTTGGCTGGCTCTGGAGCCGTCGGACAAGGAATAACTAATTAGCAACTGAGTTTACTTTAATTTCCTGCTGCTGCCAACATTTAAGTCAATAAAAACGAGAAATCCTTGGAATGCAACCTGGCTACAGCAAGGGCTGTAAATAAAGCAGCCAGCAGAGAACTCCCCAGCCAGGTCTTAGTGTTATGAAGCCTAAGCAGCCATTGCTATTGAGTTGGCAGATTGGATGTCATAGAGAAAGAGGCTCATGCGGCAAAGGGAGGGCCTGGGGCAAGAATCCTAAATCTCCAGAAGACTATGCTAATTTCTAGGGAAAGTGGCCAGGATGAGGGAGCAAGACTGAGTTTTGTATTCTAGCTGAGCAGCTGACTTTACAGGCTTAAAACTAGACCCAATCCCCTTTGAAGAAAGGAAAACCTTTGTTCCTATCTTATTTTGAACATCAGGATCATCGCTGATCAATCCTGATCAATGGGAGGGTTCCCACTGACTTTGACAAGTGCAGGATTGCAGCCAAACCCAGGGTAACTTCTGGCCTTGAGCATGTCCTCATGGCAGATAACCTCTTTAGTGCAAAACAGGCTCATTCCATGTGTCTTGCTGTTGGCACAAAATGAATTTGCTCATACAATCCTTAGCAGGACTTGCATCCTTTGTTATCACACAGTTAGGTTATACTTGGGCAACTGGGCTGCAGATACCTGGCTGCAGTTTCTGGTTTCTATCACTTTCCCAACATCATTATTTTTTAAGCCTATGAAAGATGTGGTGGTGCATTATTCAAGCTTCTGTATTTCATTTCTCTTAACGAATTGGTATCTTGCACAAGTCAAGAGTCTGGGCTCAAGCACCTGCTTTGTATCCCCATCATCTCTGCTTAAAATCACATCTAGAAATGCTGAAAAAGACCTTTGCCCAGACACTGGAGAGCTGTAGCTGGTTAAGAAGAGACAGTCTTGGGCTGTCAGGTCATTCTGACTTGGAAAAAACTAGTTCTTTACATCCTAAGCCAAGCCCTGGAAGGAATTTTTAAAATTTCTTGTGGATAAACCTGGTGGTCAGTAGCAACTCAGAGGTTTTCTGGCACCTAAAAGACTAACAAATTTCATACAGCATAAGCTTTCATGGACTACAGTCCACTTCAGCAAAAGCGCAGCCCTGTCTGGCATGTCCTACTAATTGTGCAAGGCTACTAACCCTCAGGTTGAGCTCCTGTCCTTAGCCCAGCTCTGCGACGCCAGCTGGATCCAATCGTATTGGCTCTGTCTTTCCATTGGACTATTTCAGTGGCGTGGAGAGGGGGGGATTTGCTGCTTGGGTAACAGCCTATCCTCCATAACAATCTAACCCAGGCTTTCGTGCTTCGCATGCACCGTATGCAGTGCCAAGCACGATACCATAGTCTTTCAAGACTGACGGAGGCCTGGTTTTTACTAACCCTCATTAAAATAATCAATATCCTTTTTTCCCTCAGTTTCTCATAATGACAATAATTAAGTTTGAATTTGAGCTTTTTTTGCAGAATCTAATTGGGATCTGCACTCTATAAATCTCTTCTTTTGATCTTGGGTGGTGGAGAAGTATTTTTGCCAAGCACATTATTTTGCAGCCGGAGAAAAAAACAGCAGGCCAATGTATGCCTTTGCAGCATGCTGGCATACCAGTCTTCAGCAATGTAGATTATACCAGCCAGATGCGGGGGAGGGAGAAGCAGATTTATGTTACTTCATGGATGCTCCAGGTTAGTTGCATGCAACAGATGCCTCAAATCCTCACTTATCTGCTGTAAACAGCCAGGGCAAGATAAGCTTCAGCACAGCCAGCGAACTGCATTGTCACAGTACCACCTTGTGGTCAGAATGATGACCTCGGTGGAAGTCTATAAAATGCTCAGCTTTTACAGAAAAGCACTTAAGATGTGTGCTCAGGACAGTGATTTTCAACAGATGTGCTGTGGATGGTCTGCAGCTGTGCCGCAGGACTTTGGGTCAGGTCACTTATCAGTAGGCCATGGGAGATGTGAACCCCCATACAAGAACCCCATTACAAGAACCATTGTACCTTGGGTGTGGGTGGCGCAAGCGGTTAAGGTGCTGTGCCTGTTAACCAGCAGGCCAGGGTTCGAGACCTGCGTCTGCCCCACAAGACAGGGTAAGCTCCTGTATTTAGCCCAGCTCTGCGACACCAGCTGGATCCAATCGTATCGGCTCTGCCTTTCTACTGGACTAATTCAGTGGCGTGGAGAAGGGGAATTTGCTGCTTGGCTAACAGCCTATCCTCCATAACAATCCAACCCAGGCTTTCATGCTTCGCATGCAGCGTATGCAGCGCCAAGCACGATACCATAGTCTTTCAAGACTGACGGAGGCCTGCTTGTATCTTGTCAATGGTAAAAAAAAAAGCCAATGGTGTGTCTTGACAATTTTAACACCCATCAGATGAAAAATGTTGAAAATCACTTTTCCAAATCATTTTTCCCCATTTTTGGAGGAAGCAGTGGTGGTGGTGGAACAGAATTATGCAGCCAAGTGGAACAGAATAAGGCCTTTTCTCTTACCTCTTTGCCAGGAAAAAACACGGGCTTTGGATTGCATGAGCACCAGCTTCTTGGGAAGGTTGACTGCAAAAATGTCCTTGCCTAAATAAATACTAAGTAGCACAACTCACCCCTGCCCCCGGCAGGCAAGATCAGGTGAATTGGCCAGCCTCCACTTAGTCATTTGCTTCTCTCAAAAACTCAGAGACTGGCCCCCAAAACTGCTTTAGCCATAATACTCTTAAGGTGAAATCATCTAGTTCTACCCCACTCATAAACCTCGTGTGTCTTGATTACCTAATTTACTTGAAAAACCTTGTTTTTTTCCCTTGGTGCTCCAAGTTGCTAGTTTTGTGTGTGTGTGTGTGTGTGTGTGTGTGTCATACTGGTTGTTTTCCTCATCTCCAATCTGAAAATACCCCACAGGGTTGCCATATGACCCCAAAAAACCAGGACTGTCCCAGTTTTGCAGGGAGGGGGTTGCATTCAGGTTCTGGCAAGTTTGACAAGGGGTCTCTTCCCTGTTTTGTGGAAGAGAATTATGGCAACCCTACTTGTTAAGAACAGATGTAGTGGATGGAGATGTTGAGTTGGCTTCCAAAGCAGTGTGACCCACCACAGGTCAGCCTGTCCCCTGGCACCAGAACAGAGATGCCTTTTGTTGAAACTGTGAGTCATAAGATGAAACTGTGAGTCATGAAACTGTGAGTTTATAAGATCTGGCCATTTACAGTTCTGGCTTCTCCATGCCCATTTCTACACACCCCCTCATGCATCTTCTTCACTATCATGAACATGTTACTGTCATGTAGTAAATGTAAGATAGCCCCCATCTATCAATGCTGGCTTGATAACTGCACAAAAATCATAACAACACAAAGTGCAAATCCACAACAGAAGAAGAGGAAATGCTTGTTCTGGAGTCTGTCTCAAAAAAAAAACACAACAACCAAGCACAACTGATTAGACCACATTACAGTCGAACTGCATCAATTTTACTCCTTTGCTCATTCAATCTTTTTTAATAGAGAGGTGCACCATTAATAAAAATGTTTTGTCTAAACATAAGAAAATGATCTTCCAAGGCTGAGAGGAAGCTAAAAGCCTTGCACTATATTCTTGTTCATGCACCACGTATCTAACAGTGAATAGATGGGTTTATGCATATAAATGAATGTCTACACCTTTTACTTTTAAAAAGTTTTAAAAAATCAAAACTGCTAGTCAGGGGAGGAGTGTATATAATAAAGTGAACATGTGTAGTGTGGGCAGTGACATTTCCAAATACCAGCTCCGACTCTCTGAAGAATTATCCTCCATACCTATCCACAGAGTTTTCCATGTGATCACTGCCAACACATCTAGACCTCTCGTGTTCAAGTTTTAAAATATATTTCTTGTTCCAAAACCATGATTTGGGAAAAAGACCCTAAATCATCTTATCTGAAGGAAGGAAGGAAGAAGGGAGGTAGTTTCCTGAAGAGATAGGATGGGGAATCAGGGCCTGAGAGTAAGAGTAATCAGGGCCTGAGAGTAGGGGGAGGAAGAATAAACTAAGTTAACTTTTTTGGTTTAAACCCACACTTCTGGGAGGCAAACACAAATGAGCTAAGGAGAAATCTAATTTACACATCCAAAAACCTGCTGAGTATTTTATTGGGCATGATTGATTCTCAAGGCTTAGCCAGACGATCAATTTAAAGTTAGCTCCTACTGCATGTACGTGCACGTGCATGTGTGTGTGTAATACATTTATATAATATGTAATATAATATGTAATATATAAAAATAAAGAGAGGGAGTGGACTCTTATTAACATCAGAATTGCCACTTAACATAGGTTGTTGCTGCTAACCTCATTTATACTCGTACATTGTTTATCCTTCAACTAAGTACCATTTCTCTGATCCGTTATGAATGAGATGTCGTTCTATTCTCCCTCATAATTTGCTTTGGAACAATAGTCACTCTAAAGCATGATTTCTACTTTCACAGGGCCTCTCTAAATTTGACATCAAACATGCCATGTTCTGATTTTGCAATGAAGGCCTTTTTCCCCTAGTTACTCTTCTTGTTCACTCAATCACACAGAATTGCATACAGTTTTCCGAACCATTTTATATCACGCCAATATTTATGTTTAGAACCTTGCTCTCTTTTTCTGTGGTTGAGTGTGGCATCGGTTCTGGGACCAGATTCATATGATTGCACTCACTCCCTTAAAGATCCAAAACAAACCTGAAAGACATACCGGTAGATTTAAAATGAACCAAGAGAAAGAGGGAGGAAGGGGCTGAAGACCTTAAAAGAAAATTGAATTTGACAGAAAGCATGAGAAAGAAATGGCTGAACCACATATTACCAGCAGATGCAAGGTAGAGGCAAATAGGACTGTTCCCGCCTGAAACAGAGCTGTGGATGAGATTTCTGGGATCATTGAGTGGTGGTAATGCAGGGAAATGAGTAGTGGATGCGCTTCATTTGCTGGTTTAAGATCAAAGCTGAAGTAAGACTGGCAAAGCTAACCATGAAGCATGCTGAAGACCTGACGCAGAGAAAAAAAATATCCAAAATACGCTGCTGTAGGTTGTAATCTCACCAGCTCCAGCCTCTTGTTTGCCAATTCAAAGAATGTAAAACCTCTACCTACAGCATGCATTGATTTCATTCAGTGACACTTGGCCCTCCTCCCTGGTGACCATGTGCCTGGCTAAACCCAACTTAGAGACTGCTTCAACTCAACCCAACCCAACCTGGCCCAACCTAACTGGGAGACGGCTGGGGCAACAGTAAGCAAGATTTGTATATGCTGCTACCTGACCCTTCAAAAGAATGGAAAGAAGGATGTAAAACAAAGCTCTAGTTGTGGGCAAGCCACCACTCCTGTGCACAACTGCCAGGGTAACAGTGAAGACAGCCAGGTCAGGAACTGGCAAAGGGCACACACCCATCAGAAGGTTCACATGTCTGGGTGCACCCTTGACTTTTCAGGGTGCATTTCCGGACTCTACTTTCACATTTCTGGCCTCTACTTTTCAGACCCCAACAAGGTTCACATGCCTGAGTGCATCCTTGACTTTTCAGACCCAAACATATCACTGAGGGCAGGTGGAGACCCCAGTATTTCATCCTGCAGCTTCCACTAACTTGGTGCCAACACTGATATTTGCTATTTCTAGGGGTATGTATATACAGGTGTCCCTTGTTATCCAGTAGGGTTCCATTTTGGAACCTCCCGTGGGTAAAAAAAAAATCAATGTAAAAAGAAAACAATGGTAAATAGGCTTAAAGACCCACTTCCAGATTTCTTGCTCCTCTATTGCACCTAATGGAATAAGGTAGTGCCACAATATCTGCAGGGGTTTGATTCTGGGATTGAAAATGGAATGATTGCTTGCATGACTGCAATAGTACAAAAGCAGTTTTTAAAACTGATTTGCAGTAGCCTATCATGTCGAGTCAAATCCATGTATAAACTAGGTTGGACCTGTACATGCCCCAATAAAGTATGAGCAAAAAGATAATGGGGGTCAGGGCAGCCTAGCTTTTCCTCCAGCACCCTGCCAAAGATCACAGCAACATGGGTGAAGGAGAAGGCAAGGAGTATGGTCACAAACGTCATCCAAGAGGGGTTGCTGATGCCTCCTCATCCACCCACTGCTTCTTCACTCTCCTTCTCCAAGCTCCTTGCACCCAGCCTACTTCACAGAAGCTGCAGGTAGACGGGAGGTGAAGTGGCAGAAGCACTTATGGGGAGGCAGTATACACAGCTCTGTTTTCTTTTATGACACTCTCTTCCCTTTGCTTTCTTGTCACTAACTCTAGAAACCTGTCTCTCTCCTACTACTGCCAGAGAAATCAATTGACCAGGGAGGGTTGGGGACTGTAGCCATTCCACCACTGAATGTGACAAGAAGATGGAAATTGTATGCTGTGTTTATTGTGCCTTCTCTTGCAGAGCTCCTGTGAGACTCTGGGACATCACTCCGAGGGCACATACCCCACAGGCCTCCTGCCTAACCACCACCACCGCCACCACTACTCACCCCAAGGGGTCTTCGAGGACTTCGCTTGCTAGAGCAGGTTGTGCACTGCTCCCCGAGATGGAAGTGGTGATCCTGGAGTAGCTTCATGCACCGTTGGGACCACCCTGCGTGACAAGGCCTTCCAAGTCCCCAGACCGGGCCACACCACCTTATCCCACCTCCCAAGACTTCCAAAAGCACTTGATGCTTTAGCCCCCTTCCTCCTGTCACCTGCCCTATCCACTACCCATTCCAGCTGGTCCTAATCTCTAGGGCCCAGCACCCCTATCTTGAAGCACATAGTCAGCATCGGTGGCCATGATCAGGGAGTTGGAATGACCTCCAAAATGCTCTGCTGATCAGAAAGAGGCTCTGCTGGAGCAGGCTGTCCTGACTTCTAAAATGGGAGGAAGGGCAACAGGGAACATGGAGCACTCTTGGAGGTAAGACTCAGTCAAAAAAGGCAAATATCTGTCTTAGGGGCCACCAACCAAACAACCACTTACTGTCCAACTTGGCAGTGTCTGCCACTGTCATGAACACCATGTGGCAATGATGTTCCCTCCAACACTTTGTGCTGTCCTGCCCAGCATGAGTGTTTCTATTTATACTCCTCCTCCAACCTTTACACCAATCTTAATAGCGTGCACAGAATCCTTGGGGCAGAAAGCAAGTTCTGTGTCTTGGGCATCATGTGCCCTGTTGCCCATCCTGGAACTGTTCCCATAACAAGGTTCAAGAACCTATATCCTGCCCTTAGATCAAGGCTATACTCCTGTCCTGCAGGAATATGGGGCCCACCCTTTACCACAAGGCTGGCCATCATTACCTTCTCCCTTGCAACTGTATATTTGTACATACCTGTTGGGAGCCTGTGGTTTTTAGCCAGATGTTGAGTTCTTCATTGCTGCAGCTGCTCCCATTTGGTGTCTTCAAGAACTGCTGGTGAGGCTGGGCACTGATATCGGCATCAAATCTCAGGTATCCTCCAAGCCCAAGCGCAGGGACAGACACAGCCAGAGGCTGTTAGCAGCAAAATCAAAACCCCAAGAATCCCTGGGGATACCTCTCTAAGTGACAGTTTTTGCCCTTTCTCACATCTTCTCTCTCTCTTCTACACCTCCAGCAGCATTCAGGGTCCAAGCCACAACCAGACCACCTCCAGGAGGAAGGAATAGGCAGTTATACCATTTCAAGGGGAGGTATGAGTTCTCCATAGGTTTCCAAGGTTAAAGCACACCATAGCAGAGTTGCCTGATGCATTTATTACTGAAGTTGGTGGACATCACACTTTCCACAGAGCTGTGTATGTCACGAGTTCTCAAATGTAGGTGAATGTTCCTCAAGTGTGTATATGGGGTGGAGGGATGTCAGCCTCTAGTTTTGTGGTTGGACGCCAAGAAAATTTAACAACTAGATAAAGCCAATCAAACCTCCTTGTGTTGTCTTTGTGGGGCAAGGGAATCTCCCAGAACCCAGCTGTGGCCCTCAGCCCCCCGTAGCAAACCACAGGATCTTCAGCATGCACCACTGGCCCCACAAGATCCCTGATGGTGTCATGGGAGTGCTGAGATCCTGTCCTACACCCAGCAATGTGTTTCCGTACTTCTGGGGGTGCATTTTCAGGAAGGAAGGGTGGTTTCCTTTCCTCAGGAATATGCTGCAATTGTCCCCTCTCCCCCTTCCCACCCTCTGGTTACAACATCAAACTTTTGTGTATATCAATTTAAAAAGCCAAGCATCTGAAGGCACTTGGAGGCTGCAGAGGGATTAGGATGGTGATGGCATCCCACCCTGCCACCTGCTGGAAAAGCAAATTACTCCCAAGTGGCAAAGCCCTGCAGGCTGCATGGGGCTCTGGCTGGGACCCTGCCAGGGATCTTCCCGGGAAGGGCCTATATCCCCACAGCTCTACTGAGCGCAAGTCGCTGTTTTACAAATGTACAATTTTATCCCAATAAAGAGGCACAAATAGAACTCCACCCATGTCTCTTGTGTTGTTGTTACTAACATAATGGAGTATCATGCTTCCCAGGATCTTCCAAAGCCTCCTTGGCATTCTGATGGACATCTCCATCTTATAGCACCACCTGGTCACCTGGATCTACGTATATCAGTTTTGTAGCATGTTAATTTCTATGGCATCCTCCAAAGAAGTCTGGAAACTGGATTCTGGTGAAGTGCTGAATATATAATTAGGATCAGAATTGCTGACAGCTGGTTTGACCCCCTGGGGAAAAAAATTCACCCATCCCACATCCAGCAAGGGTGCACCAGCTAAAACTTCTTACACAAGATAAAAATATTTGCAGTATAATCAGACCCCAAGCCCTCTTCCTAACCATCAGGTCTTGATAATTGGCACCAGTTCTCCCTATCCCATCAGCCCTGGTTAGGATTCCCTACCTAGCCAGCATTTATCACATTTGACCTCCTCCCAGTGATGGGATTCAAAGAAATTAACAACTGGTTCTATGCCCATCTGGCAGCCACTTTTAAATGGCTATTTTTAAACTTTATATCTCTATCTACGGTATTTATATACTGCTTTTCAACTGAAAAGTTCACAAAGCGGTTTACAAGAAAATGAAAAAATAGCTAATTAATAGCTAATGGGTCGTATCTCTCGTTAACAACCGGTTCTATAGAGTAGATTCGAACCTGCTGGAGCCCACCACTGCCTCCTCCATATCACGTCACATTGTTTACCTATTTTATGTACCATCAAAAAATGTCAGTGCCTTGTTGTGTGCCGTGAGATGAAAAAGGCTGAAAATCACTGGGTTAGATACCACACATAGGTTGCAATCCTAAAGACACTTTCCTGAGAGTAAGACCCATTGAACACAATGGGGCTTACTTTTGAGTAGACATGGTTAGGATTGTGCTGATAAAATATAGTCATAAGGTATAGGAAAGAGTGCCCATTTGGAAAAAGGGAGATCCCTGTTTTGTCTACCTGACAAGAGACTACGGAAAAATGCCAGCACCAATCTTTCCCCAACACTGTTTCTCCTGGCTCCACAGTGACATCTACATGCCA
Organism: Cryptoblepharus egeriae; assembly: GCA_030015325.1. Classification (NCBI taxonomy): domain Eukaryota; kingdom Metazoa; phylum Chordata; class Lepidosauria; order Squamata; family Scincidae; genus Cryptoblepharus; species Cryptoblepharus egeriae. The sequence continues at coordinate 58,170,493 of JAREYC010000001.1, read as the reverse complement.
TTTAAAAAAGAATGAAAAACCCTGAAAATGAAAATTCATTTTAATTACCGTAGATTTTGAGAAGACAACATTATACTATTGTTAGTATCAGCATCTACATCTCAAGCCTTTCAAGGTTCTTTTTGGTACATTTTGAATACTGTGGCTATACTTTATCAATCCATAGGTAAAGGTAGACATGTCCCCCACATGTTGCGCTGCTGGTCTCAAGGGAGTGGTGCTCATCCCCATACAATGCTGAAGAGCCAGTGTTGTCCAAAGACATCTCTGTAGTCACATGGCCAGCATGACTATACATCAAGGCGTACAAAACGCTGTTGCCTTCCCACCAAGATGGTACCTATTTCTCTACTTGAATTTCCTTGCGTTTGAACTGCTAGGGTGGCAGGAGCTAGGGTGGCAAGTGGCAGGAGCTCGGCAGCGGATGGGAGCTCACTCCATATTGCAGTCCTCAAGTCCACCAATGTGCTAACCTTCAGGTAAACAAGCACAGCTTTTTAAACCACTGAGCTACTGCAGTCCTAATCAATCCACAATGATCAGTAAATGACCTTTTACTGTATACTTATTTATTTAATTATATCATATTGCTTTCCTAAAGGGCGAGGACAAAATATCTGAAAGCCCAGAAGCCCAGCCATGGGTTAATATGGTTTTATTACACCTTATCAGGCCCTGTATTCAAATACGGATTCTGACTGTCTCGTCAGCAGAGGGCAGCAAGTGAATTTGAAGAAAATGATAATGCCCATTAGAAAGGACGGAAATTTACTACTGTGCATACAAAAGGCCACGATGACAAGACTCTGCTGGTGAAATTGCAGAAGGGGGGTAATATACGGCGTAGTTCAAAAGTGCCATCACTTGGTTGGAGGGTGGGTGTTTAACCCTTACCCCTTTGATTTTTGAGATCTGTTACATACCACCAGAAAGAAAATAGTATTGTAGTGGGGGGTGATCAGAACAATGGCAGAGTGAATGCCCAGAATTAACCTCCTCTTGCCCCTTCTCCTCTGTTACACACACATCCTGCTCTCCAGCTGCTTTGAACTAACCTGCAGAAGATCAATTCATGTGGATAGTTTGTTATTGATTTGACCAATGATAGTCTCACTTCTAGATGCCAGCAACCAGAGACAGAAGCAAGACAATAAGCTGGTTTCATTGTTCTTTGTTAAAACTTATTATTGTGATGAATGCACAGTTTAAAAGACAATGAGGCATATCAGGACCTTTGCTCCTAAGGAGCAGAAAATGTGCACACCTGGCTAAATGTGCACACCTTGATGACTTGGTTAAGCCCTCTATCTCCCCATCAAAAATCAAAATCCCATCAAAATCCCATCAAAAATCCCAGATATAATACAATTCCAGGACCCAGAAGATCAATCCAACCAAAGTCAAAATGCTCTGGATCTTTGTATGAGCAGGTAAGTAATGTGATAAAGAAGACAGTCACAAACTCATATGAATAAGATGGGTGGAGAACAAATACTGTAACTTCAAATGACATAAGCAAAAGAACAAGACGGACAGGAGAAAATATTCTTTACCCTGCATGTAGATGGTTTGTGGAACTCCCTGCCACAAGTTGTGGTGATGGCATCTAGCCTCAATGCCTTTAAGAAGGGTTTGGACAAATTCCTAGAGGAAAGGACCATCACTGGTTACAAGACATGAGGGGAGTGTGGATGTGTGGAGATATGGACAACCTCAAAATGCCCGGTGCAGGGGAGCACCTGGATGCAGGTGTCATATGTGCTCCCTGAGATATCTGGTGGGCCGTTGTGTGATACAGGAAGCTGGATTAAATGGGCCTGAGGCCTGATCCACTGGAGGCTCTTCTTATGTTCTTATAGGCTTTTGGCAGCAGTTCCCAAACTTACAATGATCACAGTCAGTGATGGGATTCAAAGAAATTAACCACCAGTTCTATGCCCATCTGGCATTACTTTTAAATGGCTATTTTTAAACTTTATATGTCCTCTCTCTCATTAACAACCAGTTCTGTAGAGTAGGTGCGAACCTGCTGGAGCCCTCCACTGATCACAGTGCCCTGGCTTTTTCATGGCAGGATGGCGAAATGGCGGTGCCCAGGAGAGCCAGGAAGAATCAGCCTCCCAGGACCTCCCACAGCGCGTCTATCAGCTATGGCACCCTCAAGCGCATGGCACATAGCTTCAGAGCAACTAACTTCTTGAAAGGGGAGAGTATGGAAGCCAGAGGAAAAAGCCCATCTGATTCATGGAAAAAATTCCTTACTGATTTAAAATCCACAACCCAAAATATTGATACTTCCAGACTGAAAGGCCTGCAAAATAAGGATGAGCAGTGCTAGCAAACCTATTTGAATTCATCAAATTAATCAATTAATAATCATATTAACAGTCAGTGGCACAATTAGCATGCCTGATTAACTCTGGTGAAAAATGACAAGGAAAATAGTGTTTTCAATTTGTAATCTCAAACCACTCTTACATATGCATACAAAAGGCAAATGACATGGCTGATGCTCACAAATGCTCATATATTAAAGCAGGGATATCCAAACACTTTGGCAGAAGGGCTGTATCATCATTCTGATACTGTGTCGGGGGCTGAAAAAATGATTTTACTTTTCAAAGTTGAATAAATCCTCATAAATTTACATATAAGAGTGTACAATATTAGAGACAGATCTGAAAGGCTTGCTCACCTTTCAGATGGGGGATCTTGCCGCAGGCCATATTGAAGCTCACCATCTGACCCCAGGCTGGGTTTGGACACCCCGTTATTAAAGTAACACTCTAGGGCTCTAAAGGTTACCATAAATGAGACAGAAACTATACTGGCAGCAGCTTTGTTAGATATAATATTGGCTGTGTGTATTCACATCTCAACATCTTTTATACTAGCTGAACCTTCAAGCTTCCTTTGGGGTTAGCCCCATTTGATGTGTATTACTGGGGTCAAAACTGGAAGTTACAAAAACATGGATCAGGATTTGTTCTTACTACCTTCTTGAAGCCAAAATACATATCATAAAGGTAGCCAATAAAGAACCTCAAATTGCTAACTATAGCAAATGAAGAGCTAGAATTCCACTCACCACTTTGTGTATCAAAACTGACCACCAACTGGGCAATCATGTAAATAAAATACATTTGACTGCTCCATTACAGCTAGTTTGTATCAGCAAAAAAATAAATCTGGTATCAGCCGAAACATTTATTTAGTAAATGCACAACCTTATTTTTCAGTATTTAATTGCTCTATTACATTGCTACCCATGTGGTAAAAATAAGCTTTAGCAGTTCAGCTAAATGCAGATCAACAGTTCAAAAGAAAGAAAGTTAACATTTCCAAAATTAGACTGTATTAATATATAATATTTACATTTTAAATATCTTTGAAGGAATTAAATGACATTGTGGGGTGATTTTTGTTGCAGATGTCCTTAATGCTGAATCTTCTAGTGCACAAACGTAAGACAAATAATCTCTTCTCAATGTTCCACTATGGATTTTTTAACTGTGTGGTATTATATGTGAAACAGAAATGCTGTGCAATGCTTTTTACTTTCAGTCGGTGTGTGAATAAGATCTTAATCTCTCACTCTGATGTTTTTGCACTCATCAGATTTGCCACAAATGCCATGGCCCACATCACAGCTTCTTTTCTTCATGCCCAAACTTCATAACAACGCACAGAATAGCTGTTACTGCTGCCTGTCGTCCTCTGTGCCCCGATTTCCCAGGGAAAGTGGCTTCTTGGCACAAGTTGGTATAAAGATTGGGCAAAAAAAGAAACTGGGTGCAGAATGGTAAGCCATTCACCATTGCATAGGGAACAATTTTCTGAGTGAGCAAGATCCAACCTACAAACTGGGGTTTGGAGACCCCTTGCTTTAGAGGATGCCCAGTGATGGGCTTCAAAGAAATTAAGAACCGGTTCTCTGCCCATCTGGCAGCCACTTTTAAATGGCTATTTTTAAACTTTCTATGTCCTATCTCTCGTTAACAACCGGTTCTATAGAGTAGATGCGAACCTGCTGGAGCCCACCACCGAGGATGCCATATGTTTAATCACTTGAGGAAGTGTGAGCAAACATTTAAAGCAGTTCTATATAGGTTCCTACATGCTAGTTCATCAAATTGGGTAGTGCCAAGAAATATAAGTGAACTTAAAAATGCAACTGAACATAAGATGAAGCATTGCTATTTTTCTGGAAAATATGTGCCAGTAGGGGTGATTTGAGGGTGCACGTCACTCCGTGCGTCATTCAGTCACGCTTCGCCCCCCTGGGACCTGCATTCCCCCTCCCCCGGATGGCACATGCTCCATTTGGCGAATGCACAGTTCTGGGCATTCAGACTAGATGCCACTGCACATGGGCAAAGTTTGCCCATGCGCAGTGGCATCTGGCCTGAGTGTTCCAGGGAACACTCTGGGTGGTCCAGGTGCTCAGGCCAGATGCCACTGCGCATGGGGGAACTTTGCCCATGTGTAATGGTATCAGAGTGCTTCTCTCTCGGAGGTGTGCTCTGGCCAGATGCCACTGCACATGGGCCTCTCCCTCAGGGGAGTGTTCTGGGTGGTGTGGCGCAACCTCGGCGGGGGTGACGTGCTGAGTGTCAAACTCCCTCAGTGCATCACCCCATGAGGCATGTGACCTTGGTGCGCAGTGTACCAGCCACACCACCTCAGCAATGCCCATGGATGCCAGTACTCACCTGTGTATGTGTGTTTGTGTCTATGTGTGTATTCTGGTAATCTGTACAGGCGCGTACCCTGAAAAAGATCAGTGGGATAAAGCATTATCCCTACAATCCAGAGTAACTACAGGAGCACGTCAGAGACATTGAGTGTACCCGTAGTTACTGCACCACCTAGTGAAAACCTATGGGAAATTCATCTTGCAATCCAGAGCAAATTGTTCTTACACCAGAGCAAGGACTCCTCGTAGTTACTCTGGATTGTGCCCTATGTTAACTAAACATTAATGGCAAGATTATTAAAAGCCAGGATGAGTAGAGCACATATTTTCCAATAATTGTATTTAATCTGCTTGCTAGATGATAGTATCTCATAGTCAAAGTTCAACATAGATATTGGTCCTTCTAATTAGAGCCTCACACTTTCTTTCACCTGCTTGTGTTATATGTGCTATTCTACCTCAACAAAATTGCTCACATCCAACAGAAACTTCATTTATGGATTCTGTTAAGGGGCTGGTAAGAGATGAAGAACATCTTTTTGGCCTGAATTATCATGGGAGGGACTAACAACGGCTGCAGAAGTTATCAGATTTGTTGCATGATGTGAATAAATATGTACAATATGTTAAAAAGTGACATTATTTCTAGCGAATTAGAGGCTAAACATAATTTTAAGAATTTCTGCCTACTTGCCATATCCCCAGTCCAAAGCCAAGCTGAAAAATGAAGGCAGAGTAGGTGTATTGAGCCTGTTCTGTAAAGCCAGAGTGCTACAAAATGTAAAAAGTATTGATTGCTTATGTGGCACATGTAAAAGAAACCACCTCAATTCCTCATGTTTTTGGAAGCACAAGCAAAATTGTAAGCACCTTAATTCTTGCTAAGGATTTAATATGCAAGATATGTTTGAGCTACAGGTTTCTGTTCTTACAGCCTGTTTTATTTTTAACTGGCTTTCTTTAAATTTTCTGTTTGCTTTGATTTTTAGGTTGTAAATCCTTTGAGACAGAGAACTATCTTTTCATTTCTTATGCTATGTAAACAATTATGTGAACCTTTGCGTGTGTGGAAAAGCAATATTCCTAATACATTAAATCGTTTGATGTTCACCCTTTCTGAAATGTACGTGCCTTTTTACCACAATTCTGTGTATATAATAAAAAGGCAAATCGTGTTTCTATTTTCATCTTTCTGTGAGACAGAAAACCTCTTCAATTCGCTGGGCAGACGGTTTTAACCAACCAACAGATTAAAGCTGCAATCCTATGCAGCCTCATTGACAATAATGAGTAGATTTGCACAGAATTGGGCTGTAAGTCAGTTAGAGAAGAAGGTGAAAAATAGCACTGTATTGTACTTAGTGTACATCACTAAAAATCCCTTAGTATATGTAATGGGAAAATTCTGGGTTTATCTGCAAATTTCTCTCCTTACCAAGGAAATACTAATACAGCTTGGAAGGAAAAAGTCCCTCCCTGCCAAATGCTACAGCCTCTGCTCCCATAGATTCCCCCAGCGGTTGGATTTCGTCTTTAAAAAATATAGGAGATCAGTTGGAGGATCACTGGCGGCAGCAGCAGCTAATATACATATACAGCCCAAAAGCTGCATTTTAATTATATAGGGCTGTATACAGGGCCTCTGACGGTTGGCATTTGGCCCAGGTAAGATCCCCCTTGCTAATTTTCCTACAAACCAGATGTTGCTACCCTTTTAAAAACACTTTTTTGACCAATTCCTTTGCAGTGCAAAATCAAAATGTATTCAGAGGGGATTCATTGATCTTCACAGATCAGGTCCACAGTGTCCCCACATACATGCCCCCAATGGGAGCTCTGTTCTTAAGAGGGTCCTCTGAATCCAGCAGATGTCTGTCCATGGGAGTGATGGATATGATGTCACTGGAAGAGACGTTTTAATCTATATAACTGAAAAGTCACTGACTCACTCAATGTCCAGCCTAAACCATGGGGCTTAGAAGCGTGAAATTTTGGGGGGGGGGGGGTGTTCCTTCTGTGAAGGATCCACTTAGAACTGGTTTTCGGAAATTCCAACCAGAAGGGGTGAAATGGGGTGCAACACATTTTCCTCCCTATACTTTCCATTGAAGAATCCCTGATTGCGGAATGCTCTGCCCCAACCCCTGGACCTAGAAGTGTGAAATTTGGGGACGGTGTTCCTTCTGTGACATCAAGTACAGATGTGGAGAAATTTAACCTTTAAGGGGCTGAAAAGGGATGCAACGTATTTTTGTCCTATACTTAACATGGAAGACACATAACAAGACTCTATTGGGTATTTTTCCTAGGAAAAATATTTATTTTATTGCCAAAATCCTGCAGGCACAGGTGGTGTTTCTCTTTTTCCAAGTTTCCTATTTCACTACTCCATGTCCAGTTTCCAGCAGGATTCTGAATGCATTTTTCAAGAGGAAAGCATGAGTTTTTAATCTCCAGGGCAGAGGAAGAGGTTTGGAGCTGAGTTTACAGCAGAGAGGCAGTAGGAGGAAACTGTTTAGAATAGTCTGATGGGGGTTTTCTGCCTTGTCCTAAAAACTGCTTTTTTCTAGAAAAAGGCATTGCAGACTTCTGTTAAGATGCATATTATGTTCTGCCCCAAATATGCACCCCAGGAACATGCCATAAAACCCTGCCTAATACACAGAGATTCCACAACCAATGCTATAGAGTTCTACAGTTATATGAAATCTATTCCTTAAACAAATGTTTGGGAAAAAAACCATTCACTGTCTTAATAGTCAAGAGAAATATTGAACTACAGACAGACAAAACAAAAGTGTTAAACATGACAAAAGCTTCACTTAACTCAGTTGATAAAATTTAGTTGCCTCCCTTATCTTTTCTGTGTACACTTTGATAAGATGGATTTATTTAAAATGGGTTAGCTGTTCAGGCGCTCCCACTCCTGTATAACTACAGCCACTAGATAAAGTGTATAGTATTTATGAGGGAGGTTATACACCCTTCAAAAGTTTATTAGAAACAAATAGGGCAGTGATAAATCTTGTCTACAAATAAAAAATACTGCATCATATCGTTATCATTTCAGTGTCAACAACAGCGTCATCCCAATGTCTTCCAAGAATACTCTCAACCACTTTCAAAGTTACCTATTTCACAGAAGAAAAAATTAAGCTACCAAGACTGTTAAAAGCCAGAATGCATCATCAAGTCCAGTTGCATCAAGTGAACAGAAGATCTGGTTCTGGTTAATACAGTACATAATTTATTCTCAATGATGGGAACCACTTTTCAGAGTGACAATCTGTCAGGACCCACATTAAATGATGTCATTAACCTGCAAGTGATGTAGAAGCTGGAAGTTATATCAATTTAGGCTTCAAACCTAAGCCACGATCAGCTAGAGCAGTGTTTCTCAAAGTGGGGGTCGGGACCCCTTTGGGGGTCGCCTGGAGCTTTCCTGGGGGTCGCCTAAAGACCCCTGGTGCAGGGGGCCAGCTGGGAAGACCTGGCAGAAACACTGGAGCTGCTGCGGCTGGAAGAAGACCGATGTGGAGTCTTGGGGGCGGGGAGGCGCCCAACACACTCACCACAGACAGCAGCCTCCTCCTCCTCCTCCCAATCCAATGGAGGTCTCCTCAGAAGTCAGTCCCATGATAGTGAGTGGGGCCTACTCCCAGGAAAGTGCTAGGATTGCAGGCTTAGAGCCCACTTCTATGCATGTGTACTCAGAAGTCATTCCTATTGAGTTAAGTGAGGTTTACTCCCAGGAAAGTGTGCATAGCACTGCAGCAGTAGCAACAAAAATAATTTTATGATTGGGGTCCCCACAACATGAGGAACTTATAAAGGGGTCACAGCATTAGGAAGATTGAGAACCACTGAGCTAGAGATCCCATTACACAGTGCTTGAGCTGTTATTTTGCAGAACTCTGAATTCAAATATTCCAGCTCAGATATCAAAGCAGAAGAGATGGATCCTTTTCCAGTGACTTAACCCTCCTCCCTTTCTAACATCCCTTCTCCTTACCTATCCAAGATAAAGTATCATGCCTCCCTCCCAGCAGCAGCTCCATACCCTGTATTTTCAACGTTGGTTGTTCTAGGTGCAATACAACTCACCTGAAATTTGAGAAATGCAGCATATATACTTCTTGCTCCTTGCAAATGAAGAGGATAGATTTGCTTATTTCCCTCAGTCCTGGAATTGGTATACAGTACAAGTGTAGCCTAATTATATGTGATTTACTTAAATGCGATTTTGTCTCAAAGTGAATGAGGTTGGCTTTTTATATTGAAAGATGAACTTCCCTAAAGGAGATGTTAATAGTTTAAAGGCAGCCTGCTTATCATGGCAATGTGGCAGGAAATTAAGCTTGTCTTAGAAAAAGTTCATAAACTTCTAGTTTCTTTTCTGGTCAGCTGGGAGGCAGAGTCCCTCCTATCCCCCAAGTGATAATCACTTGTGAATTGCTCTGAGCTGAAACTGCTTGCAAATTGTAGGAGCTGAGCTCCTTGCAGGGCAGTTGGCAGCCACCCAAAAGGAACTTGACTCATTGCTTGCCTACTTAGCATGGTAACTAATTTCCTTTGTATAATGTGAAAATAGTTAATCAAGGAGGTTCTTGGAACCAAATGTCACAAATGGGGAGATTCAACCTGTAATTTGTTAACCGTGCTTGTGAATTAGTCTGTGTGTCAAGAGCTCAAACATCCCACACACCCTACCCATTGCCCTATACCAGTGGTTCTCAAACTTCCTAATGCCGTGACCCCTTTATAAGTTCCTCATGTTGTGGGGACCCCAACCATAAAATTATTTTTGTTGCTACTTTATAACTGTAATTTTGCTACTGTTATGAATCATAATGTAAATATCCAATATGCAGGATGTATTTTCATTGTTACAAATGAAATGTGTGTTCTATGCACACATTGAACACAGTGGGATTTATTTCAGAGTTGGCATGCATAGGATTGGGCCCTGAGGCTGCAATCCTATCCACATTTGCATGGGAGGAAAGGCCCCCCCCCCCGACTATAATGGGATTTATAGGATTCCCAGGCATGCATAGGATTGGGCCCTGAGGCTGTCAGTCAGCCCCAGTGCTCGTGCAGCTACAGCCAGAGGTCTGGCAAGCCTGACCTGGCCCCCTGCACTAGGGGTCTTTAGGTGACCCCCAGGAAAGCTCTAGGCGACCCCCAAAGGGGTCCCGACCCCCACTTTGAGAAATGCTGCCCTATACCATTTCATGTTGGAGAAACTGCCTCAAGTAAGAAACCACAATATCTTTCCATGGAAAGATTTTCATAAAAGAGAAACAACCTCAGAATTATTCCTGATGACTAACTATAGAGGCAATTGGTGAAAAATAGTTTATTTCACAGATTGTATGTTCTACACAGCTATGAATGAGTCAGTAGCTCTTCCCCATTTTCCCCACAGCCACTTCCCTCTCCTTTCTCTCTTGTCTCTTGTCAATTTTAGATTGATACCTTTAGTTGCAGGAAAGAAAGTGCAAAGGATGTCCACCTGCAGAACAGCCATGCCTGAAAGCTCTCTTGGTAGTTATCGTGACTGCAACATAAGGAGCATTTATCTATACTGAGCAGTAATTATCAGATTCACCATGACATCTGTAAGGAATAAAGGTAAAGGAGTCCCCCACAGGTTACCCTGCTATTCATGACTGACTCCAAGGTCAGTGATTATTCCTGTTACAAGGTCGAAGAGCCCACATTGTCCAAAGACGATTCCATGGACATGTGGCCAGAATGACTAAACACCAAAGCCACAGGGAGCCTTGTTACCTTCTTACCCAAGTGGTACCTATTTATCTACTTGCATTTACACGCTTTTGATCTGCTAGGTTGGCAGGAGCTGGGCAAGGGACACGAGCTCACTCCATCATGTGGTACTTTGGCCTCAAACTACTGCCCTGTCAACCTTCAAATTGACAAGCATAGCATCTTTAACCACTGAGCCACCACAGCCATTTGTAATAGCTCCCCATCACATGGTGCAGAAGGCCAGCACATCACCCCCACTCAGGTACGTCACCCCTTCAGTTGCACATGCACATTAAACCTCCGAACCCACTTGCCCTTTCTCTGGAAGGGTAAGTAGCTTCAGAGATGTAACACACTAATGTGCTACACTTCACAAGCCTTTGGCTGAGAAGGAGGCAATCCTCTCCTCAGTGGGAGCATTTCCAAGTGAAGGACACATGCGAAAACATTGTACATGCATCCTTCACCTGACAACGCTTATGCTGAGGAGATGACTACCACCCTCTTCAGCCGGAGCACGCCAACTGAAGGATGCATGTGTAAACTTCATGCATGCATCCTTCATTTAGAAATACCCCTGGGCTGGGGAGAGACCAGTGAACCCAAAGTGGGCTGCGGCCACCAAGGCTTGCCTTTTCAAGATATCCAGTTCAGTGTCCAACTCTCTGACATCCTGCATGTGCATTTTCCCCCTGCCAAAATACCACAGGTCTTATAACCATTCTCCTTTTGTTCAAGCACCCTTCACTTTCCTTATAGTAGTTGCACCAATTATCAACATTCTGTGACTGAGCTCTTCCCACCAGAAGTTATAATGTTTGCAGCCATACTCTAAGTTCAAGGCAACCTTGCCAATGGATAATGGAGATATGGAGCCAGCAGCATGTTCTCTCTCTGCCTCCCCCTCAATAAAGATATATAGCTCAATATAGAGAGATGTAAAAACTAAAGATTCCGAACTCCATAGCTACTTGTTATATGCTCAATAAACAATGTAATGGCTCTTCTTTAGTCTTCAGGGACCACAATGGTTTTCCATAAGTGCTCGTATATAAATAACTTCCATCTGTTCACAACCTCTCCAAACATGCATACAGCCTTCCAGAAAAAAATCATTACCAGACACCTTGCGCTTCGCTCCAGTTTATTAAAATGTAAAACAAATTTTAGTTACCAACCACCCCCCCAGGCCCCATATTAAATATAAACCCTTTGGAGAGCCAAGCTCCATCTCCTCCCCCACTTCTGAGCTTGCCTGCTCCCTGGTCATAGCACCAGGCTGACCAATACAACACATTCTGCTGAAGAGTTCAGAACAACTGCCAGTGGTAGTAAGATAAGGTGAAGTCCGCACCTCCAGCATAGGAGACGGCAAAGGATACCAGGCAGTGCCAGAAATATAGTTTATGCTCACAGTGCCAGATCCAGCCTAGCAGCCATGGCAGCTTGACTCTCCAACTGAAAGCTCTTGCCAAGACGGTGTTGCCTTCGTACCCCTATGATACTAATCTGAGGCCAAGGAGGCCTGGGTCATGATTTCCATGGGATGAGTCACAAGACAAATGATAACAGTAGGCATTCCACCCACAGATAAATCTTCATTATCAATCTGGAGTGTTCATTAAGTTAGCACTAAATCTGCAAATTTAGGATTGAGCAATGCTCACAAAAGACCAGATTTTTTGCCCCATTCAGTCCACAGCCAGCAATCTAGCCTCTCTACTTCAGCCTAGCCCACCCCCACTTCAATCCCTTCTAAGAGCCCTGCAACCCCCATCCAGAGCAGGAGGTTTCTGCAGTGAGCAGGCCAAAGAAGGAAGTCCTAAGGCAGGTCCTGCCTGCCCTTGCTTGAGGCAGTTGCCCTAGGGAAAGACCTGGGTCTGTGCTAGGGATCTGAGAAAGACAAAAATGGGACCAGAACCAACAATGCCCAATTCCAATTAACTGTTCACTTTAGGTAGCCTATAAGGCCAACCAGAACTTCAACCCTGGGTTCCAAGCTTCATTTCCAAGTCTTTACCACCACTACAAGAAATAAGTCAGTGGAGATGGTGAGGCAGACAGGCCTGGCCCCAGTTCTCATGTGCTATTGCCTTGTTCCTGCTCAAAGAGCACCATGGCCAACTGGGCACGGGAGCCTAGACCCTCCAAACTGCTCTGCATACAACGATGATACTGTTCCTCACTCAGCCGTGGATTGCAACTGTGTGGCCTGTAGTGCTGTAAAAGGGCAGGCTCTACAGCTCGGAAAACATGCAGGTTTGAATACTTGACAAATAGGTCGTAAATGTCCATTGTCTCCAGGATGTCCTCATTGTCCTGGGCATCAGCCGCCATGCGGGTACGTGCTGCCATGTAGTCAGCGTTATAGAAGCAAGCTTCATTGAAAGCATCTCGGTCAAAGTGGCCAGCATCACGTACAAGGTCTAAGCCAGAGAGGGGTGAAGGCTGGTTGCGGAAGGCGATGGTGGGATTATACCCCTGGAAATGGATGGGGAAGAACACTTGCCAGCTGTTGATGGTGTTCATGCGGCAGCGGTTGAGGAACTCAGTGGTGACTTCAGTGCTCACACCAGCCACGAAGAAGAGTGTGTCTACTGGGTGTTTCTTGGAGATTATGTCCATCACCTTGATCTGGGATGGTGCATCTGTCTTAACACTGATCCAGGGGATTTTCACTTGTGTATAGCGCTGCTCATAATCTGCAATGCGTGCCTTCACTGTCCCAAAGACATCATTCTGAGCCACCTGCTGAGCCTCAAAAGGATCATATATGAAGAGGAAAGTGAGCACTGCATTCTCTGCATTCTCAAAGGCTGCAGCAGCATAGACTTCTAGGAAGCGTGATGCATAATCTCGTTCTGGGGCTGTCAGTGGCAGGATGACATTGACTCGACTAGCCTCAGTTACATAGGGCATTGGTATTATCTCCACCTCACTGAGGGGGCGCAGTAGATGCACACGCTTGACCAGTGAACGGCTGTGCCCTTTCTGGGTCACCAGCTCCAGCTGCAGATCCAGTGTGTACTCCATGCCTCGTGTAGGATCAAAGCGGCGGTACCCATTCAACAACTGCTGTTTGCGCACATGGAGCACTGGCTGGTAACGGTGGTTCAGCTCTTCTATGGCTGCAGCAACTACATCAGCCACATCAGCTGCATCTACTCCTCTGAGCTCACACTTGGGGGACCCATCCACACAGGCAAAGGCTGCTTCTTCAGTAAAGTAATCCCAACGCAGTACCTCAAAGCGTGTCTTGGGCTGGAAAGAGGGTGTTATGCCAATTGGCCATGTAGCACTCAGGTCACCATCTGCCGACAGGCTGCTGGTATTCTGGATCTCCAACTGCAGGATGAGAGGATATGAGAGGGTCACAAGAATAGTTGCAAAGCATCCAATGTTCAATCTGCCTATGGTTAAGAGCATTTCATTCTCTTAGTACCAAATGGACCAACACAAACACTGTGTCTAACTTGCTTCTCTCACATATCCACCCGCCCCTTTCAAGGTGATCCTCAGAAGGGTCAGATCATCCATGAGCAATCCTGCTATGCAGAGTCAGCACTTATTTATAAGACATTTTACATAAATTAGGAATTAAGTACTCTATATATTTTCCTGTGGCATTGCTGTTTTGAAGGATTTTACCAAAGTAAGAAAGGAAGCGCTATGATCACGCATCAACTCTAGGGAGTCTCAATCTGCAATCTTTCAGAGCAAAAGCAATTCTCCTCCCAACCAACATGTCCTTTAGACTTCCAGCAACATTCCTTGTCACTTCCATCAGCAACCCAAGTTAGCAATTGCACTTATAAAACTTTTAATTCAAATGCATGGCAAGGACAAATACACATATCAAAGTTCAGCTTTGATAATTGGAGGGACAAACATCCCTCCAATAGACAGCCTTTTGCAAGGAAGCAACAAAGGGAGGTAACCATTTACCTACAGTTCAGTTTGTTGGCTCTGGTTGATCACTTGTTAAAATGATGTGGGCTAGATAGGCTTCTGATGTACTCCAGTAGCACTCTTCTTAGGACTAGTTATTCTCTAATGATAGTCTTCAACACTACCAAGCTGCCTTGTATCAGCCGCTCTTTCATGACAGCTAATCCAAGATAATGTACTTAGAGGAGATAGGAACCATAAAGTACCATTCCAAGCAACCACTCTGTACTGTAATATGTAACTGTACTATGGTAACTGTAAGCTTCCTGCAAAACTGCATCAGAGTGCAATGTCATCTATAATGGTGGGTTGGATCTCCCATCCAATATCAGCACCAATGATGAGATAGGAGCACTCGAGCAGGGGTCTCCAAACCTCGACTCAGGGGCCAGATGCAGTGAGACTCAATGTGGTCCCCAAGACCCTCCGATCTGCCCCTTGGGCAAGCCTTGTAATCCACTCCAATACATTATTATATGTAAATTTATGTAAATGTATTCAAATTTGAAATGTAAATTAGTTTTTCGGCCCCCAACACAGTGTCCAAGAGATGATGTCGCCCTCCTGCCAAAAACTCTGAAGGCCCCTGCACTAAAAAACAGCTGTGGTAGAATTATACCATCCCACCACCTGATGGCAGTATAGTATCATAGTAGGCATATGGCTCAAAATCTGGTATACTAGGACAGTATATACAGTGCTCTGCCCATGATATAGTGAGAGGTGAGTACTGGAACTACCCTTGCTTATGCCAAGGTCTTTATATGCATCTCTGAATGGATGAATCTGTTCACATCTTTGAACACGAATGAGACTGAATATATCACCCTTGGAGATAAAGACCGGCAATTCCAGAGAGATGTCTTGTCCCGGCAGGAAACTTGTCCAGATAATGCTTCTACAGGCCACTGTTCAGGCCACAGCACATTCAAAATTCTCCTCTTTCCACTGCCATAGGCAAACTGAAAGGTTTGAACTTGTTATCTGCCGCAAAATCCAATATTCTGTTTTTATTCTATTTCTGAAGAGATATTCTAGTTCAAATGATGATAAAGACTGCACTGTACAGCCTATATTATCATTCCAAGCAGCCTCTTGGTCTGTATCTAAAGTCCCCCACAGCAAGCAAAGAATTTACCACTTTTTGAAAGTCTCTCTCTCCACCCCTCCTGGGACCAAAAGCTCCTAACATTAACATTTGTCAACTGGTCCTTTATCAAACCCCATCTATATGCTCCAGGTTCCTAGGTTGATAAGTGCAACTGTGAATCTTTTTTTAATGAATGTTGGCACTCTGGCAGCCACCATTTCAAGAACTGTCTACATCTACCAACTTTTGAAACTAAGTACCAATGCCAGCTCTTATATTCCACCTAGATTAAAGCACCATGTAGTTATACACCCCAATCTTATGCTGCCTGTAGTGCCAGGACTCCCGCATGCCAAAATGGCTGCTGCGGGCAGTTCCTCGGTATGGGGACTTTTGCCCTTTTTCCCCCAGGAAAGAGTGGTTGCCCCGTAATGGGACTACGTGACTCTGTGCCTACCCCGATGTTGCCTAGGTTCCATGTTACACCGCAAGATCCAATGGGACTGAACTGAGTTCCATTGGTTCAACCCCTCTCCAGTCCCTATCCCTACCGCCGGCATACCTTCTTCCTATCTCTCCTCCTGGAATGCCTCCTCCCCATCTCCCCCACCACCACCACCACACATACACCCCCTTCCTTTGCCCAGCAGTCCAAGCTATCACCAAGTTTGCTCAGTGCTGGTGCTGAGCAAACTCTGGCAGAGCACTGGAAGTATGAGCTGAGGATTAGAATCATAGCTTTTTTATTTTTGTTTTTATCCATGTCTAGATTTAACTATGTCTCAAATAATTCTGATCTTAACGTCTATATTTTTTTTCTTAATGTCTATTTTTAGTCAAATCAAGATTTTGGCTCTGACTTCAAAACTTGCCAAACCCCTATATGCTCTGGGGCTATAGGCTTTGGGAATGACTTGCAGTTGACTTAGAGGTGCAGTTGAATTGCAGTTGACTTAGAGCGGCCAACCCTCAAAACAGTCTGTTGGCAGCACTACCCCTAAAAACACAGGGCCCCTGCATTTTCCATAATTCAGTTACATATATGGTAATTGAAATATGAAAGGGGGGGAAATGTGATGACCCAAGTGGAGTTGTCCCAATGTAGCATAATCTATAGCCAAGTTGTTGTAGTTTTGGTATGAAATGGGTAGATTGTACACAATGTCAGTTTTTATTTAAAATATTTGTAGCCTTCTTCCCCTCTACCAATTACCAACCTTTAAAACCTCTTTTCTTTTTGGTGCCTAAAGAGAAGGGTTAACCATCTTTCAATAGTTTTATAGCTTAGTTTAATGTGGTGCTATTATTAAAGAAAATAATTTCATTAGGCACAGCAGATTGCAATGGATTATACAGAGTTAGCTTAGTAAATTATATAATTACCTTGATTAATCTCACCCTGATGTTTATCTATGTTCAGACACCACCTGCTGTTCAGGGATCATGTCTTACATGCTGAGGGCCAATGGAGCACTTCATGAGTTTGCTCTTTCTCCAAAGAAAGCTCTATAGCCTTCTAAAGAGCCATGCTGTTCTCTAACCACTGTGTGTACATTCCAATACTTTCTTTTCACTTCAAAGAGAACCTGAAGACTTTCAGCTCTCTATTATCTGGTTCTAGGGATCAACTCTCTGTTCCCCAAAGTATGTTTTTTCCAATGCTTGTAGTTTCTAATTTTTAAAATGGATTTTCACTTTTATTACACACTTTACTGCATATTATTTTACTCGTATAAAGAACCCCAAATGGCAGGGGAACTATATAAATAAATCATTTAAAAACTTATTACAACATGGAGCAGTAGACTCAAATACTAATTTACAACCATACAAGGAAAAGGAAAACCTCAATGAACAATATTAATCAATGTAATTTAATGCAGCATCTGAACACTAGTGTGCATTTCAGTTCAGTATCTTTTCCAAGCAGAGTCCATATGTCTTAATATTCTGTACTTTCTATTTCATAAAAAAAATCATTTAATATCAGTCTACAGAGGCTACAAAAATACAGATATTTCCCAGTTTCAAACTTTACAGCAGCATGAGGATTTACAGGCTATAAGCCAAAGATCTGTTCTGGTAAACAGCCTTTTGCCTCACAAATAGATTTAAGAATCAGATGACCATTTTGGTTCATCTGCCATTATACCAAATAAAAATATGGGAATTCCCCTTCTTCTGTTTGTCGAACAAAATTGCTGCCAGCATTCCACATTTGGAATATTGGTTTATAATTTTCATTTAAATAATCATGGCAATGATTGAGGGTGGTATGGTAAAGAGAGTAAGATACCATGGCATGGTAAAGAGGGTGAGATTCAGCGCAAAAAGTCATAAGTCCAGAAAATGATTACCCAAAAATTAATCATACCAATAGTTCTTGAATTATTGCCCCAGTAAAAATGGCATTCAACAGTTCTCTATTCCAAATCACTCCTCTCAGGGCCCCATCTACACATATGGCAGTAGACACATGGCTGAAACTCCAATCGTTTCTTTATTGTAATGAAGTGGTAGGCAAGTAGGGGGTGGTGGCTTTAACTCTTTTCCCAGTTACCCCACCAACTATTACCATATCTCTCCTTGTAGCAGCATACTCGTGTCTGCAAAATGCATCTAGGAAAAGTGGGTTTTGAGGGGTAGAAGCAGAATGGACAAAGAGTGAAGGGAGATTTTGAAGTGAGGGTGCAAGGGCAGACTTATGCTGACCTTTTCAGGCCAATACAGAATCTGGGGAGAGTGGAGGAGGGCAGGGAGGAAGCTTTTCAGGGTGGGGGGAGGGCAGACCTGGAGGCAGGAGGGCAGGGAGTAGGAAGTGGGACTTGGACCAGTAATTATGCCAGATCCAAACCTCACCTCCTAGGCGCCTCCTAGGCAGCCTAGGGAGGTTTTTGGGGAGACCTACTGGGGCTGCTGGAGCCCTACTACCTTGCAGATAAGCCTCACCTTCCCTGAAGTAATGCAGAAGCAGTCCCAATGCTTGCACTACATATGGCATAGGCAAGGACAGCCAGCTTGTTCCATTGCAAGTTAGGACTGCCAACATGATGGTTGTCACCATCAAGCCCAAGTTTTCTCTCCTTTGTTCCATTTCAAGAGAATATTGTATGAATGGACGAACAGAGTAATCAGGAGCTGAAATTTTAATTATACTCTGTGGTTTTGGAAATGACTTGAATGTGAATAACTTGTGAATGAGATGCTTTAAACCATCCTAGAAGGTATCAGTCTGCCAGTGCTATAAATTTACACTACCCAGCAACACTGTAAATGAAAATGAGATGTGATGCTAGGACCAAGATAAAGATTAAGATGTGCCAGAAGAATCAAGAGAGTTTTCCTTCTCAGCTCAGAAGATGGAAATCCAAGCCCAAATCACACTTATGGTGCATGCCCATCTTACCTGTAACTGATGGATCTCTTGATAAGTGCGTTCCAGCTCCACACGGGCAAAATGTCTGTGTAATTTGTACATCTGCAAAGGATCCAGCATAGGATGTACTGTCAATGCAGTGTTAAATTGTGGGTCACTTTCCTTTTCAGGGTCTGTGTTCTTTCCAAGCTCAAAGTACTGGTAACGCAGGCCCTGTGCAGGAAGGAAAAGAAAACATAATGAAAAATGGAACTATCTAGTCTAGCTCCTGCTGCCCAGTAGTCTTCAATTTTAACCAAAATAAAGGCCACAAGCTTTGCCTAGAGGACAAGTTCAACCAAGAAATCATCTTGTTTTTTAACAGGTAACCAACAGCACAATCCTAACCGCCAAGTCCCAGCATAAGTCCCAGCATAGGTCTTGACCTGGGGGTGTCACAAAAGTGCCATAAAGCATTTCTATTCCACTCCTGGGGGGGGGGGGTTAAGCCACTGCACAGGCACGGGCCAGGTTCCCCATGGTGAGTTATGTTATACCAGAAGTTATGCCAGGTGAGTTATGCCAGCCTAAATTGGATTCCACCCCCCCATACCATTAGAACCTTTCTCCCCTTAGAAAATTCTCTTTCTTTTCAGAAGGAGCAAAAACCATCCACTTTTGACTGTGCCTTCAGAGATAGACTGATCAAATTCATTCTTGATGTTGATTAGTTTTTTGCTTCCAAACCTCTGTTTGGATGTTGATTAGTTTTTTCCTTCCAAACCTTTGTTTGGATTATCCTGCTGTTGGGGCTCTTGATTTATTTTTGTCAGATCTGAATTCTTTCAATTGCAAACTCCCTTGAAAACCTTTGTGGACAAAAAGCCATCTGCCAAATACAGTAAGCATGCATATATAAATTGTTGTGTAGTCATTGTGTCCAACTCGCCATGACTCCATAAACTGCAGCACACCAAGCCACCCTATCCTCCACTAGTCTTTCCAAATTCATGTTCATTGCCTCTACGATACTATGTAAACACCTCATCCTCTGCTGTCCCCTTCTTCTTTTGCCCACAGTCAAATAAAGATTCCATCACATCCTTTTCACCTTTCTCTGAAACTTTCATAGCTAAACTTCTTTCTCCTTGGAAGTACCTAAGAGTCCCAGGCGTTTCTTTAAGAAGTAAACTTACCCAGAATAACTCACAACAGTTTAGGTTGTGAGAAGGAAGGGGCAAGAAAAGCTATATTCATTCAGAGTACATCTTAATGCCACTTAGGCCATCCTACCAAGTTTTATTAAGTATTAAATGATTAAGAAAACTATCAGATCTTAAAAGCTACCAAGCTAATAGTATTCACATTTCTGAAACCAAATGATAACTTTCATAAATGTACAACTACTAACATCACCATCTCACCAGAAGGTGTGTTGAGAAAAAGAATACTTGATGTCTGGATGCCTCTGAAAAATCATAAGCACTTGTGGTAAGAGATAAAAAGGAGAGACTAACTTTCATGCAGTCAGTTAAGTAGCATATTTTGGCTGCTACATGTGACATTTTCCCCTAGGGGGAACTATATAATCACAGCAAAACAAATCCTTGTGTAACTGCCATATAAGATGATGTATACTTATGGAGGTTTTCTCCATGAAAAAACATGTTGGACCCCAAGTGGCCCACAGGGTGCAAGGGAAACAGGAGAATTAGGTATGACAGTGAAATAGGTTCTCACCTCATGCTCTGCCACGCAGTCCACTCCTGTGTAATCAATTATGCAGCGTCCCAGCCATTCATCTGGCCGGGCACTCAAGATGTCATTCCGGCAGCTTTCCAAGTGAGGCTGCAACCGCAGGAGCAAGGCCCGAGAAAGTAGATAGCCAAAGCCACCATAGCAATAGCGCCCTTGAGTGTCCCCACCAATGAACTCCTCAGGCCGGCCCATATAGAGCAAAGTGTCGATGCTGAGATGAGATGCCAAATGGGTCACACGATGAGCCTCTGTGTATGTGTCATCCTGCACCAGGAAAACCCAGTCAAAGTCTGCTATGTAATGATCCAGCACATATTTGACCGTCTGGTACATGTTCCAGATGGGCCTCTCATCACCATGTGTCACTACCATCATGCCATGTGGCACCTTGCGTCCCCGTGTGCCAGTGAAGTAAACTAGGCGTTCCAACCGGTGACCCAATGTACGGTTCACTGCAACTGCCAAGGAGTGCAATGTGTTCTTTGAGGTCAACACCCCCACAAAGAGACGCTGTCGCATGCCCAACTCTGTGCTGATGTATCGAGTCCTTCAGAAATAGGGAGAGCAGACAAAAAGATAGGTTAGCAGACATTCCCCACATATTATGCATATCTAAGAAAGGATAATAGCTACCCTATATTTTTAATCAAGTTACACTCTTACACTGGAGTGTAAGAGTAAGAGAGAACAGAGCCTTAATACCTGACCAAAATCAAGTCTCAAAGGAAAGTTGCTGTATCCATCATTGTGTTTAGATTGCAACTTCCTAGGGCCATTGATTTTGCTTATGGTATCCCATAAAATGTCACATACATTGGTACTCTTCATAAATTATAGTGGTATGTGTTGCAGAATGTATCATAGCTAATTTACAGATCCTGTGCCACAACTGAGTAATGACAGGACAATTGTTGCCCTAATCCTAAAAAAACTGCCTAAATACACCACTCATCCTCCACTTTATAGGTGCAGAATATGTAATAGAGAACTTCACTGCTGCTGCTTTACTGCCCATTTCTCTCCTTATCTGAGAAAGCCATCCATTTGACCCACATAGAACTCTGTATGATTGTATCTTATACAAAGTCATAGTGAAATGGCAATGGCCCTAGAGCACTGCTCTTCCAGGTCACCAAGGGTGGTGTTCTCCCTCTTTTCAGGCTGTCTCCTGTTCAGACTAGCCTCCTTGCCTTTTGAAATGTCAGGGGCTGGTCCTACTTCAAAAAGAAGTAAGGAAAGTAGAGCTAGTCAATATCAATATCAATAGTTTATTTATTTGCTTAACCTTAAGTCATTGCAAAATAAAAGGCTAGACAGTGCCATAATTCAATATAAAATATGGATCAGACATTAAAAGTATAACTCAGCTAAGTGGACATATAAATAAAACGAGCTAGTCAAAATCTAGTCCTCCACTCTCCCCATTTTCCTTCCTTCTGCCGATATTTGCCTTGCCTTTTCAAAAGACAGAGGTTGGGAAGAACTGGTCAGACACAGAAACAACCATCACATACAAGAAGAGTTAGCCGGGAATAGAAAAGAGTGCCATTTGGTTGCCTAAGTGAACAAGGGTTCACCAGCCTGCAAGACTGGGAGTGAAGGAAAGAAAAAAAACAGGGAAAAGGCATAGGGGAAAGAACAGAAAAATCCTGGGGTGGATAGGAGACAACAGAAAAAGTCAAACATTTGAATGATCCCTTTCTACCCCTGCTGGTTCCCAATGTCCAGTGTCGCCAGAGTAGAAAGTAGTGTAGAGTAGAAAGTAGAATAGAAAGTAGAAAAGCAGCAGCAAAGAGGGGAAAAGAGAGTAAGGAGAAAAAGAGAGACTGAAAGAAGGGGCGCAAAAAGAGAAGAAAGGAAAGAGAAAGAGGAACAGAAAGCTCTAACAAGGTGACTTGCTTCCAGTAAGGAAGGACCAGACTAGGACCAGAGGATGCCCTATCAGGAGGAAAAGACCCAAGTACAGGCTGCCTCCTGATGGGGACGTCAACTCCATGCAACAACAAGTGCCCTCCTTCCTTCTGATGGATAATACATTGTGACTACATAAAACCTATCAGACAGAAACTCAACTAATGAACCAAATGCCCAAGGACAGCTCAGGCTGAGCAGATTCCACCTGAACCCTTGCCTGTCCGGGTCAGCTATGAAGACATCTGCAGCCTTCATGGCTACATGGCCCCCTATGGAGCTAATCATAATCCTCAGCTGAGTAGAAAAAGCAACAACAACTTGAAACTTGGGGGAAGGGGGAATTGACACCAGATCTTCTGTAGTTTAAGAATGATAGTTCAAGTTGCAACCAGGTTGCTGCAAGTCCTATACTACATTTCTTTATTCATGTCAGAAGGCACACCTGCAAAAGCATAATTTTATACAAAAAACAACAAAATACATAAAAACATTAAAACTAGATGTCATTTGCCCAACACTCATGACCTTAGTCATATTCCCCCTCGCCAATGTAAGATCTTCCTTGGTACTTATTGAAGGACTCTGTATACACTATTATATGTGAGGTGGTTTGTTGTTCTTCCCATTTACACAAAATGTCTCCTATGAGGAAACCCCATTTCCTCAGAATATCCTTTGATCTTCCTACCCTAGCAAGCAGTATGTTTAAAGATCTCCATACAGGCCAAGATTGTTCCAAACCAGGTGGCAGCAGGCATATATTTGTGCCCCTTCATTCAGCACTACTGCCCTGTATCTCCTTACTTGCTTTGACTGTCAAATGCTCTGGAATTATGTGACGGTCATATAGTACATGCTGCAATCCTAAAGACACTTTCATAGGAGTAAGACCCATTGAATACAATGGTCAGTCTTCATTATCTTTAAAAATAGACCGCCTTCCACCATAGGGGCGCAATCATAGGGATTGCATCACTGCCATAGGCCCCCCCCCCCCCCGTTTTATACATAAGTTTATACATATGTTTAAAGACCACTAGGATGTGCTTTAACCCACTCTTACTGCACCATACTTACCCAACAATTTTTTTGTGGGGGAAGCCTGCTAGATAATGCACCTTTTGTATTGAGGCCAGATTTTGACATGCTATGACCAATCTTATCAATTTAAAGCCACAACCACCTGTTTTTTCATGTTTCAGTCTATACCAGACCAAGCTGGCATATTCTCCAGCTGACTAGCATAATGCTAATGCAGAACATTATGTGCAGTTGGGCACCCCTTCTTGTGTTCATTATTTTCCTCAAAATATTGTTTCTAGTGATAACTTTCTGTTTAGGATTAAAACAATGATTCTTAAGTGTAAGAATCATTAAGGGGAAATACAATCCAAATTTGTGGGTAGCTAGTTCCATTCTACCATATCTGCAATGTTCTTGATGCCTCTTGGATTTTTCAATTGAACTACATATCATGAGAGTATAAACACACTGAAATTCCTCATTTAAGAAGGGACTCATCATAGCAAGAAGAGACAGAGATTTACTGTAGGAGCACAGATCTGGCTTACTGCAGGGATATTGCAGTGGGGGTTGGGAGGCAGGTGGTCTGTCTCTTATAATTAGTTTCAGTTTTTAATTATTCAAATAACGCAGGAAACCACTCCTAGCAACACCCATCCCCAACTCCCTCACACAGTGGTCTCATTCAAGCCCTCGACTTCCTGCCCATCCTGCCTACACACACCCTCCTTTTCTGGGGACAACACAGCTCATTCAGTCCCTCACCCCTGGGCCCCCCAACCCCTACTGTTGGTCTCAGCCAGTACAGAGATTCTGAGTTCTGGACACTCAAGCAAACATTAAGAATCCTTGGAGAGGGGATCATGGAAGTCAGAAGGACAATTATACAGGAGCTTCCTCCATTTATTAGAATTAGGAAAAGATGTGCGACAGAACGTGGGAGCTTAAAACAGCGGTAGGTAATGGTAAAGACATGTACTGTACTGCTATAAGGGTAAACAATAAGCCAGCACACTCTGTAGAGGCACGGGGGGGGGGGGGGGTTCGGAGAGAGAGAGATGGATGTTAAAGATAAGAGTTTGGCACTATTAAGCCTTTTAAGGAACTGAACAATTCCCCAGAAAGGAAAAGCTTCAGAAACATAATTAGGGTTTCTATAAATAAATCCAGCCTTCTGGACTGACAACAGACAGCATTAACCTCCAGTAATCATGACACTTTCACAGGTTGAAAATGAGCAGACCTCCCCTTAAGTGTCAGAATTTTCCTACAATGGAGTTTGACATCTAGAAAAATGAACATGCTGTTACAGGAGTGCAAGTCTGCTGGATTCTTCTTCTCCTCTCGTTCTCCTCCAAACAGGCACCCAAACACCAAATTCATTCCCATCCCAAAGAAGACTCGTCCCAGGACTCAGCTGCATTTTACCAAAACTTGGGTGCATCAACCTCGGACTTAAACAGAATCCTCTAACTCACCGAAGGGCAAAATTACACAGCTCTGATTTAGCAGACTGGGCCCATCCCTTACTGATACACATAGATAACAGGGAATACTACAATGCAGGCTACACAAACTCCTGAGCTTTGAAGGGTCCATGGGGGGGGAAGTACCTCTCTTCCCAAGGGATATTTTACACATACTAGTTGATGTGCTACAACACCCAAGTAGGCCAAAGGAGAATATTGGAGTGGCGTGATTGATTGCAGACCAAGGCAAATGACCTCAAAAAAACAGGAAAGCTCAGATAAGAAGCAAACTTTCTAGTGGTGAAAACAAGCCAGAGTAGCTGTACCTGGAGATAAGATAAGGGAGAGTAAGCCCAAACATACTATCTTTGGAAGACAAGAAGTGCTATGGTATCTTGGAAAATTATTTCCCAACCCTGAAGATCTTTACCTAGCAGTTGGTCTCCTCTATTACAATTTATGTTTACAAATGATTTAATACAGGAACTCACTCCCCTCCATGACCCATCACCTCCTATCACTATCATATTTGGGGAGAAGTGGGAATAGCATGGGAACCCACATTGGGAAGACAAGGATCATACCCAAGCGGAAAGACACTGAGGTGTCTTGTGTACTCCCTGGGACATTTGGTGGGCTGCTGTGGGACACAGGAGGCTGGACTAGATGGGCTTTTGGCCTGATCTAGTAGGGCTCTTTCTAGGTACACTCCATTCTCCCACTCACTCAGACTTTATAGCCTTCAGTCATGTTATCATGTGAGGCTTTAAATGCAGTCAACAGTCTTTGTTCCATCCAAAATC
The DNA here is from genome assembly GCA_030015325.1 of Cryptoblepharus egeriae. Classification (NCBI taxonomy): domain Eukaryota; kingdom Metazoa; phylum Chordata; class Lepidosauria; order Squamata; family Scincidae; genus Cryptoblepharus; species Cryptoblepharus egeriae. The sequence goes on along the minus strand of JAREYC010000001.1, from coordinate 58,144,665 downwards.
CCAAGATGCACACCCTAGGATGCCCAGGTTTTTTCACTATCACCTGGGTCCGTTTGGGCGAATTGCCAGAATCTATCTACCTACAGTATTTATATACCGCTTTTCAACTGAAAAGTTCACAAAGCAGTTTACAAGAAAATGAAAAAATTAATAGCTAATTAATAGCTAATGGGTCCCTGTCCCAAAAGGGCTCACAATCTAAAGTGCAAAAAGAACACCAGCAGAAGCCACTAGAACAGACATTGCTGGGGTGTGGAGGGCCAGTTACTCTCCCCCTGCTAAATAAAAGAGGAACACCCACATGAAAGAGTGTCTCTTGCCCAGTAAGCAGGGGTAATACTTCCGAATATTGCAGTTTGGATAAATGTTGCTTCAAATAATTGATAAATGTTGCTTCAAGTTTCATTATAATTTTGTTTTTGTATTAGGAAGTGTTGTGGAACAAAGAATTTTGATTTATTACACCTTGCAAAACAGTGATTAACCATATATCTGACATAAAGTTTATAATAAGCATAACTTCCATTAGACCAGTTCTGGATTTCCGCCCGCCTGGGCACAACTGGTAAAAATTTGATTTTACAGGAAAAATAAAAATGTTAAAGCATTTATGATTTCGGATTTAAAACTGTCTAGGGATATGAAAAAGCCACAAGATCTTGTAAAATTATAAGCATAACTTACATTAGAAAAAAAGAAAATCTGAACCAGTTCTGGGGCTCCACCCGCATTGGCATGCTTGGGATAAATCCCTGCTCCCATTCACTCACTCCCCTACCACTTGACTAGCTGCATGCATCTAGTATGGATCCATTCCAGAACATCCTATAGATTAAAAAAAATATGTGGAGAAAAAATGGAAAAAAATAGATATTAAGACCCACTTCCTGGTTTCTTGCTCCACATGGAATAAGGTCATGCCTCGACAGCCAAAGGAGTTTGATTCTTGGAATCCCCACTGATACAAAAAGAAATTAAATAAAAGGAGCTTAAAAACTAAAAATAAAATTAAAACAACTTTTTTTAGTTGTTTAAAAACTGCTCTTCTTCCTGTTGTAGAGAGGCAGTCAGCAATTACAAACACAAAAGAGTCCCTGCCTTTTCCTGGCTCACCTGAAGAATGGAATGATTGCCTCTCTAGAACAGGAAGAAAAGCAATTTTTAATCAGTGATTTTAAAGTGATGCATTTTTCCCTTTTCCAAGGATCAGCACATTCCTTATCATTTGCAATGGTCATTCATGCTGAGTCAACACCATGTATAAAAAATTTGGGTATAACAAGATTGGACCTGTACATCTTTTCTTTCTTTCAAATTTGGAATTATAGGTGGATCCTAGCATGCTAGAATATAAGCCAACTGTATGGTGAATCACACACATTTATAGAAACCTTATCCAAAGTTATTAAAAGTAATAAATAGGTTATTTCAAAAAGCCAGGTGTAAGGAAGTGGCAACAGGATACAAGTATGGTATCTTGTCGGCTTATGTGCTCTGAGGTATCTGTGGCCCCTGGGAGATATGGGAAGCTGAACTAGATGGGACTTTAGCCTGATAAAGGTTCTTATGTTCTTATAATAAATTCATTATACTTTTTTTAAAAAAATAACCTATTTCTTGCAAACACAGATTTATTTAAAAAACAGCTGAGTGTTCTCTTTTAATTTTTTTATCAAAAAGAATTTTAAAAGATAAGCAAGAAAAAATACAAAAAAGCAAAAGGGAGATAATGTAAATTGTGCAGCAAGCATGGAGTACTCTACATTTCCTTAGTCTGCTGCAAAGTTATATAACATACTAGCAAAATTGCGGGAGTAAAATACCCCCTTACGCCATTCCCCCATTGTGCAAAAACCCCATGCGCATCACCCCCCCAGTGTGCAACATATCCACCCCATGCGCAACAACCCCCCATGAGCAACATCAATTACCCTAGTGTACCCTGCCTCCCAGTGCATCAGGAACTGGGCACCAAATTGGCTGGATGTTGATCAGTCTTCAATGTTAATAGGACATGAACACGTGGTACCCCTTTTCAGCACCTTAAGGGGTTAAATTTCTCAATATTGGTTCTTGGTGGGTGTTCACGTCACAGAAGAAACCCTCTCCCCAAATTTCACACTTCTAGGTCCAGGGATTGGGACAGCATAGTGATCAGTCAGGGATTCTCAGTGTAATGTTTAGGGAGGAAAATGCACTGCACCCCTTATCACCCCCTTTCTGTTGGTATTTCCAAAAACTGGTTCTTAGTCACCAAAGGAACACCTTTCTAAATTTCACACTGCTAGCCCCGGCAGTTTTGGCTGGGCGCTGATGAGTCAGTCACTTTTCAGTTTTATATATATATAGATTGGATAATATCTTATGATTTATTTCTGAACAAAACAAAATAAATGAGAGGGAGATTTTTAAAAAATTGTATGTTAATTTTCAATCCATTAACTTCATAATTCATAATTTATTTGATTAATTTTTCTCTTCACATACAGAAAGACCATGAATGATTTCCAATTACCCACAAAATTTTAGTAAATTCTCTTTAAAAAAAAATTCTATGATTCAACAAGTGTCTTTTGCTACCCTTTTTCTAGTGAAAATTTCTCTTCTAATACTTTAAAATACTTTCTAATATTTAACATAAAGTAATCTTAGAGCATCAAAGTATCTTGAATAATTTCAGTTATGTATTTAGTACTCAAAAACTGACTATCTGCACTATTTCAAGGAAAACTCAGGCTGTGGGCTTAACCTGTAAGCCTAAACCAACTACGAGCCTGCTCTGGAGGAGATGCAGGCATCATGCTCAGTTAACAGTCAAGCCAGCTATCGCCACCCTACCCCACCTCCTTCCAAGGGAAACTATTTTAACAGAAGGACTTCCTGAGTAGCAATAACACAGCCCCACAATTTCCTGTGGGAATTTATTTGTTTAATAGGGGTCAGTATTTCTCATATTTTTATACCATTCTTCCTTCAGGAAACTCATGAGTGGTATACATAATTCTGCTCCTCCTTATGTCTTCATAACAACCCTGTGAGGTAGGCGAGGCTAAGAAATATTGACTGGTCCAATGTCAGGGATAAAACTTCATGGCTGAGCAGGGACTTGGACCCAGATCTTCTGGGTCCAAGTCCAAATCCCAAATCACTACTACACCAACCTGGAGTAGCAGCTGAGCAAAATGAAGGGGGCTAAGCAAACCAGTGTTTATTGCCTACCCACAAGAAATGGTTCCACAGAAAACAGTAATTGATGTACAAGCATTGGCTCACCATAAATCTCCCATTGAAAGATGATTGACTTGTTAGAAAACAGTTTCTAGAACACCCTCTACCACAGAGTCCTTAAATATAGGATTGCCATATGTCCCCCAAAACAGGGACAGTCCCGATTTGGGGGAATTGTGTTCACATACTGGCAAGTGTGACAGAAGGTCCTGCCCCAATTTTGTGAACAAGAATTATGGCAACCCTATTAAATAAAGAAATCTGACTTTTATTTTCAACTTCTGTTTTCATAACAAGAAAATATCCAAGAATCTGCAGTCACGGCAGTCTGAGCTACATGCCCATGTTCTTAGCTTAGGAACTGGATGTGTATCATATATTCTAGTCAGGTACATGGAATCTGAATTCAAGTCTTACCTGCACAAAGGATGGTTTAATGGTTTAAACAGGAGTTGAACTTTTGAAAGCTCCGGGTACACATCACTGCTCAATCATGAAGCTTCCTGGGTGATCTTGGGCCAGTTACTATGTCTCAGCCTCACCTACCTCACAGAATTGTTGTGAAAATAAAAGTAAGGGAGAAACAATGTACACCACTCAGAGCCTGTTAGAGAATGTGTGGTATAAAAATGTGAAAAAAATAATGTGACTTTGGAAAGTCACTCTCTTTCAGCCCAAGTACTGTCATCGTCTGCATCACAGAGTTGTTGGAAGGACAAAGACTACAATTATCAACCTTTTTAATCTCAAAGTACACTGACAGTGCTCTAAAATTGTCAAGGGACACCATCAGTTTTTTGACAACTGAGAAGACGCACCACAGTGACAGCAGTGGCTTGCATCCCTCACCGATGATACCAACCAATGATCGTTCCTCAAGAACCCCTAGACATCTGCATACCATCCATGTGTTTGAAAATGAACAAAGAATGAAGAACGAAGAAATGAATGAATGAAATGAACGAAGAAATGAACGAAAATTGTACCTAAGTAATTCAGCATCCTGCTTTTACATGAAGAAAATACTGCTGTATAAATATTTATGACCACGAATGATATAGACGCATACATAGATAATGTGATAAATTTAGTCACTGAACCCCAGCAACATGACAAAAAATAGTCACAAACTATCCTCAAATAGGGACCTTCACACAGTAGGGTTGTCATAATTCTCTTCCACAAAATCGAGACAAGATCCTCTGTCACACTTGAGAGTATGTGAATGCAAACCCCCAAAATCGGGACTGTCCCTGTTTTCCGGAACATATGGCAACCCTGCGTGCAAGTGAACAGTATACCAAGAGCATATCACCTAAAGAGAGAGAGAGAGAGAAATTGTGGTGATGTTATCAGTATGGAATCAAAGAAGGTCTTATGGAGATTACAGGTAAAGATGTACCCCCACAGCTTGCCATGATAATCATGACTGACTCTAAGGGTAATGATGCTCATCCCCATTACAAGGTAAAAGAACCATTACCCACAGATATGTGGCCAGCATGACTAAACACCAAAGGTACATATGGAAACCTGTTACCTTCCCACAGAAGTTGTATCCATTTATCTACTTGCATTTACATGATTTCAAACTGCCAGGGTGGCAGGACTTTGTAGAGATTACCACTGGAACACCACCCCTATCTTATGCCCCCATCTGCATGTACTTTCCCCGCATAGATACCTGATTGTTTTCTTGGCAGTCTTGCCTGGGTTTGGAGGCTTGTAGGGCAGAACTCGAGGCTCCCAGGTCTGCCCGGGCTCCATGCCCAGCCCAGCAGGTACTGAATTGGGCTTGCGGGCAGCATTGCCCTGGCCGCCACCGCCACCACCTTGTTGCTGTTGCTGCTCCAGACCTGCATCTCGTAGGCCCCCTTGGCCAGGGCCACAGGGCTCCTCGACCCAGGTGACGCTGAGTAGGCTGAGGGTGAAGCCTAAGGAGACCCCAACCACCACAGGCCCCACAGGGCGCAGGAGGGACAGGACCAGGGAAAAGCGCATGGTACTGGTAGGGCAGGGAATATGGGGCAGGAAAGCCTTTGCCAAGGGGGGGTGTAGGGTCAATGGGTTAAAGCCTGGGGGTGTCAGTGAGTCAAGAGGGGGGGTCAGTGAGACAAGGCCTAGGGATGTCAGTGGATGAAGGCCTGTAGGGTGTGGGGAAGGGGGTTCAGCGGGACAAGGCCTGGGAGTCTCAGGGGCTCAATGTCTGGGGGTGTAGGTGGGTGAAGACTTGGGGGTTTCAGGGGGTCAAGCCCAGGGGGCCTCAGGAGGTCGAGACCAGGGGTGTAGGTGGGTTAAGACCTGGGGATCTCAGGGAAGGCCTGGTGATGTAGGTGGGTCAAGACCTGGGGGTGTCGGGGAGTCAAGGCCTGTGGTTCTCAGGGGAAGTCCTGAGAGTCTCAGGTGGTCAATGCCTGTAGTGTGTGGGGCAGGGGGGTCGGTGGGGCAAGGCCTGGGGGTCCCAGAGGGTGCCTGTGTGGGTGAGGGATGGCAGGGGCACTGCAGAAGGGCACCAGCAGTCAGTCAGTCAGTCACCAGAGGGGTCCCTCGGAGTGGGGTCAGAGATGGAGGGTTCTAAGGAGCGGGGGAGGGGGAGGGAGCGAACCTGGTACCTGGTCCTGTGAGGGGGAGGGGCAGCCGCTGCCAGGCAACGGAAGGGGCGGGGCCCGGCCCGATTCTAGAACTCTTGAGTGAAGGGAGCCGATTGGTCCAGACCTTCCATCCTGTCTCAAGGAGCAGAGGGGGAGGGTGGGGGCGCGCGCGCTCTTGCGGAAGGGAAGGGAGGAGGAAGGGGCGCGCCTCCCGCCGCTCTCAAGGAGATGCCGACGCCGCCGGCGCCGTCCGACGTGTCACCTCCGTGAAGCCCCTCCCATTTCTCGCATCCGTCATCCGGAAGGCCGCGCCCCCTCAGAGCCCTCGACCAATCAACGTCCCAGAACGCGCTTCCGTCAGAGCCCGCCTTAGAATTCTGAGCAAGTTGGGGGAGAAAAGCTCTGGAGAGCCCCGGAAGGATTGCTCGGCTTGTGGGAGGCTCTGCCAGGTGGAATCCTCTCCACACTTACCTGGGAGTAAGACCCACTGACTGTAATGGGACTTACTTCTGAGTAGACCTCCCTGGGATGGGGCTCTGAGGCTGGCATCCTCTCCACACTTACCTGGAAGTAGGACCCATTGACTGTAATGGGACTTGCTTCTGAGTAGACCAGCATGGGATGGGCTCTGAGGCTGCCATCCTCTCCACACTTACCTGGGAGTAAGACCCATTGACTGCAATGGGACTTGCTTCTGAGTAGACCAGCATGGGATGGGCTCTGAGGCTGCCATCCTCTCCACACTTACCTGGGAGTAAGACCCATTGACTGTAATGGGACTTGCTTCTGAGTAGACCAGCATGGGATGGGGCTCTGAGGCTGGCATCCTCTCCACACTTACCTGGGAGTAGGACCCATTGACTGTAATGGGACTTGCTTCTGAGTAGACCAGCATGGGATGGGGTTCTGAGGCTGCCATCCTCTACTTACCTGAGAGTAAGACCCATTGACTGTAATGTCTTACCTGGGAGTAAGACCCATTGACTGTAATGGGACTTACTTCTGGGTAGACCTCCCTGGGATGGGGCTCTGAGGCTGCTAGCCTGTCCACAAATTTTTCTCTTACCTATCTAGGTCTAACCAGGGGTTAGGATTGTGGTGTCACTGTCCGGTAAAGGACAGGATCAGGTCTGGAAAGGGGGTCATAGTTTGGTGGGCACTGCTCCACCCACTGATCCTCCCACTCCAGTCCATTCCATCCTCCTTTCCCAACACCCTGTGGCCCTATTCCCTTGAAGTATCAGACATCCACAGTCACTCACTCCACAGATCTGGCCACTCACTTGCTTTCGATGGCGGCCGGGCCATACACTTCAGCTAAGCCAAATGACTGTTAGCGAGCCAAAAACACACTACGCCAGCAAAATTTGTCACCAACATAGTGTGCCCTTAGGATTTCTCTGTTAGGGTGCAATCCTATAAAGCTTTGGACTGGCTGCTGTGCTACCACAGGGAAGGGGAACCTTTTCTAGCACCCTCAATGGGTCTACTCAGATCTGCATCATCTCTGGAGGCAATGCAGTTCTGAGTAAACAGGAACAATTTACCAAATCCTGGCATGGCCAGCACAACTGATCCCATCCCCCACTCCTGTGAGGCCAGCATATAATCTATGCACCATCCTAACTCTCCCAACTGTGGCCTGAAGCGCACAAGTCCCAGGAAGGGAGTTAGGATGCGTTGGTCGCCTTCAAGACCCAAACATAGGGATCCTTCATGCCAAGAAGTCGCTCAAAATCCCTCCTAAATCCTCATTTCAGTGACATTACTTTAAAGTTTCATTGAAGCAAAAACATTTTTGAGGCTCACACATCATCATCATGTTGTTTCAAAATCCTGCAAAGCCAGTAAATGCCAAAAACCCATGTTTATATTTTGTAAATCAAGTATACAATGGTACCTCACTTAACAAGCAAAAATTTCCAAGAAATCTTGCTTCACATAACAAGTTCCACTTAACAAGCAAGCGCACTATGGGCACACATGCTATGCAGCCCTGATGCTCCGCATGGTGGCTCTTTAAAAGGGCTGCTGGCCAGCGTTGCTGCCTCTAACTGCCCCCAACTTGGGGGCAGTTGCCTGGAGGTGCCAGAGGCAACTGCCCCCCAGTTCCCCCACCGACCACCTTGAACCTCCGGCAGCAGCCCAGGTAAGTCTCCCAGCAAAGTGTCTTTGATTGCAGCCTCCTAACCATGTCTACCCAGAAGTAAGACCCATTGTGTTAAATGGGTCCTACTCAGAGGTAAGTGTCTTTAGGACTGCAGCCTAAGTAGACTTCATAGGATCATGCACATTGAATGCATGTTTTGAATTCAATTCCAGTGTTTGTCATCATTTTTACCTCCAGTTAATATTTTTATATGAATATTTTGGGGGTTGTGGAACCAATCGTCTGAGTTTCCATTATTTCCTATAGAAAAATCTGCTTCACTTAAAGAGCGTTTCACGTAAAGAGCATGAATCCGAAACAAATTAAACTCTTTATGTGAGGCACTACTGTAATTTGCAAGCTGTTCTTTTTTATGTGTCTTTCTCTTACCTCAATTCATCCTTAATTCTCAAAAACCTGTCTTTCTTATGAACTGCAGTATACAGTATAAATAAATAACTAAATATGAACTCTCATTTCCTGTATTTGGCTTTCAACAGCACTGAGTACCTTATAAAGGCATTCCCCCACTTATTGGATAGGTTAGAGATTGGAGCATCGTCCAAAAGTGAAAACCATTGAAAAGTGAAACCCAGTCTTTTTCAGCCTGCAAATGCAAAATGGCCACCAAAAAAAGACTCACTTACAAAAGCCGAAATAATGCATGTTTATTAACACACAGCTAAATATGTAGCAAATTACAGTAAAATGCACAAAGGCATGTGTGGACAATGAATATCTTATGTATTTGAATGGTTATTTACTGAAAAAAGTCATAAGGAAATGCAAAAAAATTTGATCCCCATGTCACAGGAAAATCAACATTAGGGAAGACCATTTTAGCCTTTAGACCAGCAGAGGTTGGAAGAGTGAAGCATGTGTTGAATGAATGAGTCCCGGGTATAATTGAACAGTGTTGAAAGAGCAGAACCATCAGAAAATGGGGATGCCTGTTCTTCTTAAAAGCTAGTTCTTCTGAGCTGAAGTGGACTATGCTTTGAGCTCTACAGCAGCTTAAGAGTACAGCTTAAGAGTGGCAGTGAGCAACAGTGCCTTATCCCTATCAAGACCAGTGACAGGCTAGTGATTGACTAAAATAGAACCTGAAACTATTGCTAGGATTGCAGTATTTAGGCTGGTAAAACGGTTCTGACGCCTTGTCAGTGTATAGGAAACAGCAGGGACCGCATGGGAACGAGTGCCACCCTGGGAATCACATGCTTCACAGAATCACAGGACCTTTAGGCGGACATAAAGGCACATGTGTTACTGCCTATCATATCACCAAGACAAGGAAAGCCTTTTCTCGTTTCTTCACGGAGCAGAGTTAATCTCCTTGGCACAGCAGAGAAGAGTCTAAACTGTCTGAGCGGCTCAAGACGGAGAGTGGGAGGGTGAGTAGATGGCAGAGGGAGCAGCAGTGCCTAATCATCGTTCCCACATGGCCTTTTCCTCCTCCTCTTCACGACACAGGGAGCTCAGCAGATGGTAAGTGGGATTCAGACTTGAGCAGATTTGGTGACGTACCTAAGCCAGTCGAGAGCTTGACCTCTTGAGGTCATGGATACTTGGCTTTTCTGCCATACTCCATCCTTCCTGCAATTTGAATGCCACTTGTATGTGAGCCTGGTCACTTGGCTATGTGCGACAGGCACATGTAGGGTCCCCCATGCATTCAGTAGCAACTCATGTTACATCATGGCAGTGGGAGCTTGAGATTTCTCTGCTCTTGATTAAGTCACAATCATGTCAGTTACACAGATTATGCAGATATATTTTCCTTCCCAAAAATATTTGGGAAGATCAATATTTAAGATCAAATGAACTCTCAGGTCAAAGAATTACAAATGGCACTAGAAATGTGTGCAAATAGCTCATATTGATCTTTTTCCCCCTCATCAAACAGAATTAAAGTGACATCAAAACTATTGGACAGCAAAAGAAAGCACATATTTTACAGAGTGTGGAATGCCTTGGAGGTCACACTACTGATACTGCTATGCACTCAGGAGTAAGTGCAACTGTGTTCAATGGGGCAAATTCCCTAGCTAGTGTCTCATGAGCTGTGGATCATGTGAGCATTTCTGCAACGTAAGCAGTTCTTTGTATTTGGGAGAAAGGCAGCTTGTTCGGAGAGAGCGATCTGTGAGCTCAGAGATATATTAGAAGCGATATCCTGGAACAATCCTGTGCGTTATGGACTGCATGCTTAAACGTAAAAAAGGAAAAGCAATTCAGGATGTTTTTGGTACAAATGGTCCCCTGGCTAAACCTTCTGTGGGTATAAGCCTGACCCCCTGGCTAAGGGCGCAATCCAGAGTAACTGCGGGGAGTTCTTGCTCCGGTGTAAGAACAATTTGCTCTGGATTGCAATATGAATTTCCCATAGGTTTTCACTAGATGGTGCAGTAACTATGGGTGCACGTAATGTCTCTTAGGGGCTCCCTTAGTTACTCTGGATTGTAGGGTTAGTCTTCTGTGGGTACAAATCTGACCCACAGTCCTAAACCTAACCCTCTGACCCTAAAGTAAATATGAACTTGATCCCCTGGCTCAATCTTCAGTGGGTGCAAGACCAATCACCTTGCTAAACCTCCTATTCAGACCCCCTGGCTGAAACTTCTATGGGTACGAACCTGGCTAAACCTCCTAACCTGATCCCGTGGCTGAACCTTCTGTGGGTACAAACCTTACCCCTGGCTAAACCTCCTAAAATGATCCCCTGGCTCAACCTTATGTGGGTCAGTTCTCTGATTTCTAATCTCTATTTGCAGTTGAGCTGGGAAAGGCAATACACATGAGCTATGAAAAAATAGACCATTTTTCCACCTCTGTGCAGGCCTATGCAGCGGCAAGGGTTGGGATCTATCTGTGCAGTAGGGGTCTGTGAACAGAGCATCCAGTGTGTGCAGGTGGCAGCCACATCTGGTGTGTGCTTGGTGTGTGCACTTCTCCCTCCCCCCCCACACACACACACCAAAGAAGATAATATAACTGAAAAAGAGGACAAGGATCCCCCCCAAAAAGTAGCACACCCAAGAAAAACATAGGTCATTTCAGAATAAAAGCTAAAAAGAGACTGATAGATGATAGGTAGATAGGTAGTTAGATTTTATATGGTCAATTTAAACACTAGTCTTATTATTAATATTAATGATTAATAATTATAATGATAATATTTATAATATAATGATTAATAATAATATTATTAATCATTAATAATGATTAATACTTTAATAAATAATTAATTTATTCACAAATTAATTATTATTATAGGTTATTAATTATAGATTATATACTGTATAATAGATTTATTATATATTATGATGATAAATATAATATTATTATTATTAATAATAATTATAATTATAATTATAATTAATAATAACTATTATTATTATTAATAATAATAGTTGCATATAATTTATTTCATATAATTTATAGATTACAAGAAGGCTACATGCTGCCTGCTCATGAAAAAGGAGGACAGTGGGGGGGATTTTCCAGGACAGAAGAGTAAGAGAGAGGACATGTCCTGGAAAAAGAGGACACCATCCTGGCTCCCCCTGCCTGTTCTGTGCCTCCTGTTCTGGGGGGCTGGAGAGGGAGGGTGTGGAGCACTGAGGGGGAGGAGGAAGAGGAGGGCGGAGTGCAGGGGAGGAAGGCAGCTTATTTGTTGTGGGGGGAGAGAGAGAGCCTGCGCAGTGACGTCACACGGAGCTGTCCCTCAGCACCGGGCCAAGCCAGGCGGGCTCTGGAGGGTCGGGTTCGAGACCGGGTGGCGCAGGTAGGCTGGGGGGACCCTGTGCAGAGCAGGGCGCCTGGGGGAAGGAGGGGGAGGAGTGCTGCGGCTGCTGCTCTGCTCTGCTCTGCTGCTGAGGGGAGGGGCAGTGGAGGAGAGGGATTGCTGGGCAGGGGAGCCAGAGCTGGGGGGGAGCAGCAAGCCTGGGAGAGGCAGGCAGGCAAGGGGGGGGAGAAGTGGTGCCCACCATTGCCCATGGGGGGGAGAAGTGGTGCCCACCATTGCCCAAGGGGGGGAGAAGTGGTGCCCACCATTGCCCATGGGGGGGGAGAAGTGGTGCCCACCATTGCCCAAGTGGGGGAGAAGTGCTGCCCACCATTGCCCAAGGGGGGGTGAGAAGTGCTGCCCACTATTGCCCAAGGGGGGTGAGAAGTGGTGCCCTCCATTGCCCATGGGGGGGAGAAGTGGTGCCCACCATTGCCCAAGTGGGGGAGAAGTGCTGCCCACCATTGCCCAAGGGGGGTGAGAAGTGCTGCCCACTATTGCCCAAGGGGGGTGAGAAGTGGTGCCCTCCATTGCCCATGGGGGGTGAGAAGTGGTGCCCTCCATTGCCCATGGGGGGGAGAAGTGCTGCCCACCATTGCCCAAGTGGGGGAGAAGTGCTGCCCACCATTGCCCAAGGGGGGAAGAAGTGGTACCCACCATTGCCCAAGGGGGGTGAGAAGTGGTGCCCACCATTGCCCAAGGGGGGTGAGGTGCCCACCATTGCCCAAGGGGGGAAGAAGTGGTACCCACCATTGCCCAAGGGGGGAAGAAGTGGTGCCCACCATTGCCCAAGGGGGGAAGAAGTGGTACCCACCATTGCCCAAGGGGGGAAGAAGTGGTGCCCACCATTGCCCAAGGGGGGAAGAAGTGGTACCCACCATTGCCCAAGGGGGGGAGAAGTGGTGCCCACCATTGCCCAAGGGGGGGGGAGAAGTGGTGCCCACCATTGCCCAAGGGGGGGGGAGAAGTGGTGCCCACTATTGCCCAAGGGGGGTGAGAAGTGGTGCCCACCATTGCCCAAGGGGGGAAGAAGTAGTACCCACCATTGCCCAAGGGGGGGGGAGAAGTGGTGCCCACCATTGCCCAAGGGGGGAAGAAGTGGTGCCCACCATTGCCCAAGGGGGGAAGAAGTGGTACCCACCATTGCCCAAGGGGGGGGAGAAGTGGTGCCCACCATTGCCCAAGGGGGGAAGAAGTGGTACCCACCATTGCCCAAGGGGGGGAGAAGTGGTGCCCACCATTGCCCAAGGGGGGAAGAAGTGGTGCCCACCATTGCCCAAGGGGGGAAGAAGTGGTGCCCACCATTGCCCAAGGGGGGAAGAAGTGGTACCCACCATTGCCCAAGGGGGGGGGAGAAGTGGTGCCCACCAATGCCTGAGGGAGGGGAGAAGTGCTGCCCACCATTGCCCGAGGGGGGGGTAGAAGTGCTGCCCACCATTGCCCAAGGGGGGGAGTAGTGCTGTCCACCATTTCCCAAGGGGGGGGGAGAAGTGCTGCCCACCATTGCCCAAGGGGGGGGGGAAGTGCTGTCCACCATTGCCCGAGGGGGGGTAGAAGTGCTGCCCACCATTGCCCAAGGGGGGGAGTAGTGCTGTCCACCATTTCCCAAGGGGGGGGAGAAGTGCTGCCCACCATTGCCCAAGGGGGGGAGAGGTGCTGCCCACCATTGCCCCCTACTCACTCCAGTGAGTGCGTGTGGCTCAGGCAATGGCAAGAAGTTGAGGAAGAGATAGGAGGATGTGTGGAGTGCCCTAATTTACCTGGGTGGTTGGGAGAGTGGGGGGTGGATTGCACCCAGATTCCCCCAGCAGAGGGAGGTGCAGCACCTCTAGCATGGAGACCCAGTCAGGCATGGAGTAGGGAGACTGTTGGGGAGGGGGCCTTTCAGAATGCCTTTTCTTCCCACAGACAATAGGTTCTTTGGCTGCCGCAGCCACAGGCCCCTCCTCAAGCCAGGCTGGGGGGGTTATCCCCCCAATACAATCACACACCCCAGTACTGTCTTCCTTACCCCTCTCTCTCCCATCCAAAAGTGGCAGCATCTGCCCCTTTTTGCTAGAATGGCTTCCACACCCCTGGCTGGGAGCAGCAAATCCCAAACAAAACCTGGCTGTTATATGAGCCTGTAGTCCTATATTGGTCTACTCAGAAGTAAGCCCTATTAAAGTAAATGAAGCTTACTCCCAAGAAATACGTGCTTAACCCAGTTATTACCAAGTCCTATATTCTAAGAGCCCAATCCTTTGCAGGTCTACTCAGAAGTAAGCCCCATTGTATCAAATCAAGCTTATTCTTGATTTGGCCGGCTAAACTGGCTGTTATCTGGTCCTGTATTCTAAGCCTATGCATGTCTACTCAGAAGTAAGCCTCATTATAGTCAATGAAGCTTACTCCCAGGAAAGCGTGGATAGGATTGCAACCTAATTTGCAGAAGTGTTTGTATTGCGTAGGTATTTGTAAACAAAGCATGCTCTGAAAGAAAACAAAATGTTTTTTGGAGGGGTGGTTGAAAATAGTATTTATCTCCCCCCTCCCATTAAAAAACCCTCTTTTTTGTATTGCTGGCCATCTAAAGATTGCTCTCCCCCAGGATCTGTAGGGTCCAGAAGCCCAGGATCCTCTTGGGACCCCTCATCCCAAACAAAGGGATCCTGGTCCCCAGAAGTCTCCGCAGCTTCGTATCCTAGCAACCCTGCAGCTTCCTCTGTGTGATCCAGTTAGTCCCAAACAAGGATGCAAACCGAGTGCATGAATGAGAGGAATAAACCGATAAGGGTGTTATCAATATGTGGCATTATGATAAAGGACGGACAAAGCCAAGTATTGGCGACCCCCACTTTCTGACTGTTCATTTTCGGACAGTTCCACTCTTTCAACACTTTCCAGTTATTCATTCAACACATGCTTCATTCTTTCAACCTCTTTCTGCTGGTCTAAAGGCTAAAATTATCTTCCCTGCTGTTGATTTGCACATGGCATGGTGATTTATCTATCTACAGTATTTATATACCGCTTTTCAGCTGAAAAGTTCACAAAGCGGATTACAAAAAAAGAAAAAAATTAATAGCTAATGGGTCCCTGTCCCAAAAGGGCTCACAATCTAAAATGCAAAAAGAACACCAGCAGAAGCCGCTTGAACAGACTTTGCTGGGGTGTGGAGGGCCAGTTACTCTCCCCCTGCTAAATAAAGGAGATCACCCACTTGAAAGAGTGCCTCTTGTCAAACTGTTTTGACATTTCCTTATTTTTTCTTCAGTAAATAATCATTGTTCAAATACATAAGATATTCATTGCTCCCATGTGCCCTTCTTCATTTTATTGTAATTTGTTATGTATTTTGACTGTGACTTGGGGCAAAATCCAGAGCAGTTACAGGTCCACACAGTTACGTCACCCTCTAGTGTTATCTTATGGAAAGTCACCTTAACTGCTCCGGAGCAAAGGGCTTAATTTGACTTTAGCATATGGGCCATAATAAATATATGTTATTTAGGCTTTTGCCTGTGGTATTTATGTCATTTTTGTGGCCATTTTGCATTTGCTAGTGGGAAAAAAGTGGGTTCCACTTTTCAACAGTTTTCACTTCTGGAAGGTGCTGTAACCTGTCCAATAAGTGGGGGGTGCCTGCATAAGCAAGGTCCGGGAAGGGAGACAATATAGGTTCAGGAATAATAGTTTGTTAGGGTAGTGTGATAGTGTGGTAGGATATGGTGATTAGTCTGCTACATTGTGAATGGATGTGGGAGAATGGACGTGGTCAGACTGCAAGGAGAATAACAGACTTCTCAAATCAGGCCTCCCTTTAGGTTGACATACAGATGGTGGTGCTGATGTTCTCCAGCCACCATAATGCCAAGACAGGAATTTCAAAGTGGAGGCCGTGATAGTGTAACACAGTCGTTCTCATAGTGAGGGTTGCAACTTCATTTCAGAGGGTTTGCAAAAAGCTGGGTGCACTTGGAATGGGGCACTCAGATTGCAATTCATACTTTCCTAGGAGTAAGACTCACTGAACACAATATGACTTACATCTGTGTAGATATAGAGGAGCTCTGGCATAACAGTGATGTCACAGCTAAGACTGTAGCCCAAACTACTCTCACAGCCTTTCTTCATAGTTTAAGAAACAGGGGAACTTAACATCTTCATGAACCAAAGGGTAGCCATGTTTGAACGATGAGTGACCATGCTGGAGCATTCTGGGATTGCCAAATAATTGCTTTCTCTTTGCAGTGAGAATAAAAAGGAGTCACAAGGCGACACCTGAGAAACTAATGGACTGAGCTAAAGCTTGGCTTCATGGCTTTGGAGATGGTGACTGGGCAGCACTATCTTCCAAGACTTGCAAAGCAAACTACCATCACCTGCATTTGAGATAGTGGTTGATTAGGATGATTTAATACTGCTGAGATGAGAGTCACTTGGTAGTTTAGCAAGACCTATAAAAAGGGACAGAGCCAACACCCCAGGGTCGGTGGTGTTTACCTACAGGGTGGCGTAATATGGGAACTATGCCTTGTGTGTGGAGTGAAACATCATTGCTTTGACCTGGGCTACTCTGTCCATGCTCATGGTCTATGCTAAGAAAGACCCTTTTGCCTCTCATGAGTTGAACTAAGCTGGAAAGGACTTAGCTTATGTAAATGTGTCCTGCTGCAGAAGGCTAAACTTATTGGAGAAAGTAAATCTGTTGTGTGCTAGTTAGTAACAATGTCTAACATAGCAAGTTAGCTTTGTTGTTTTTGTGTATTTGAAACCTACAACTCCAAAGTGTTTGTTCTTATGTTCTTAAAATAAATCTTATCTTTATTTTTTAATTGGAGTTTGTGAATGCTCATTCAGTCTTCCTAGGAATGGACCATGGGGAGAAAAAGATTAGTTACCAAGGTGTGCATATTAAAAGCTGGGGTATTATGGTGGCCAGAGTTCCTATTGTCTTTTTTTAATGACTCCTTGTTGAGAGTCAGGGAAGTGTTTGGAACCATCCCATGTTTTCCCCCTAAAGAAAAATCTGGGTTTCACACAAGGTAGATCAAACTTAAAACTTTGATCTGATTCTTATACATAGTTCCCACCCTGTCCTGAGATAACCTAGGATTGCAATATGGGACACAACTCCTGATGTGGTAACCTGGTTTCTAGAACTGTCCTAGTTGCGCTCCCACACCCTAAGGACTACCATAAAGAAAATGTATTTCCCCCTCCCCAAGCCCATTCCGTGTGGAATCATCTACTACTCTGTAATAAGAATTTGTCGTATGCCTCTTTTTAAGGCTATCAAGTATTCCTGGACAGATATAGCACATAAAGGGAGCCTGTGGGAAAGTGGGAACTCGAGTCCTCAATTGCTGTGGAGGAGGATTTAGCCGGAGATCAGCCAATTCCTGGAATGGAGCCAAGCTGGCAGTCTTGGAACATACAGCAGGGCCAGTCAGTCACACAGTCCCTTCTCCAGCCTTTACAGAAGATTTAAATATGGTTAACACAGCAGACATCAAGGTGTGAGTTTCCCTGCTCCCAGAGAGGAAGGAAAAGTCTGGCTTATCTGTTATCATCTAGAGCCGGTGTAATCAAATATCCTCCTTTTCCAGGACATGTCCTCTTCTTTAGCATCATATCTTGGAAAATTACATAAATGTCCTTCATTTCCTTGCAGGCAGTGCATGGTCTTCTCATAATTAATAAATTATGGCTGCAATCCTAATCCCATTTAGGCTGGCACAAGTCCAATGCCAGCTGAGCAGTGTCACAAAATTGGTGTAAGGCAGGGGTCCTCAACCCGTGGTCCAGAGAGCTTTAGTGGCTAAGTTGCACCGGGACTGGAAGCTGGAGTTCTGCTGTCTCCAGCAAGCTGAGTCCTGCCAACTGGGAGTGAACTGCACAGAGATGCCACAGCCGCTGGGGTGTGCATGTCCAGTTTGTTCCCAGTCTGATAATTTTCCTGACGGAGCAAATTGGGCATGCACACCCCAGCTGGTAAAAGGAAATTTTTTCCCGAAGAACCAGTTTGGAAAAGGTTGGGGACCACTGGTAAGAGACTTAAGGGGGGTTAAGCCAGTGTACAGACTTGCTCAGGCCTCCCCACATCACCACAGGAATGGGGATGGGTGAATTGCACAGGCCTAAATTGGTTAGGATTGCGCCCTATAAGTAATATAGTTTTTAATGTAATAAAAAGTAATAGAATGTTTAAATTAACCACATTGTTTTTAACTTTTATTTTGTCATGTCCTACGTTTTTTTGGATGCCCTACATTTTGGGTTGCATGATCCTCTTTAGTGGTTGTGACTTCTGGTCACCCTGTCTAGAGCACAGCCTCCTACATACATGCACACATTTAGGCAGAACAGATCAAGATCGGTGCCTGCAGGGAAGGTATTTGTGGTTGTATCAGAGCCAGAATTAGGCCCACTGCAGGCATTAGTTTGCTGTGAACTTAACTGGCCTTTCTTCCTTTCTAGCCAAGGGGATCACAGTGAAGTGGAAAATAACATGGGGGGAAGTGTCAGGGAGTCCGAAGGCTGTGCCGCAGAGAAAAACAGTTTGGAGATCGACTGTGAGGGGGGCTGTATTTTCCACATTTAGGTTCAAACTATTTAGGCAGACAGGTGTTGGCAAGAGGCCAAATGTTCCTGTTGTGGAACAAGTGCATGACAGTATGTTTGTGCCCATCCATTAGATTTCTGTGATTTTCAGAGACTGCAAATAGAGAAGGTGAATTGTTTTTAGGGGGGAACAACCAGCACCTGATTGGTCTATACTTGGATTCTGCATTGTACCTCCAGCTGAGCAGGAGTGTGAGATATACAGAAGTGAGTAATCAGCAACTCAGGCTGCAATTTTAAGCTCCAATTAGGCCGGAATAAGCCCCATCATAAGTCCCATGCTAACCTGAGGGTGTCAAAAATGTGCTGTCAGACACTTCTGCCCCACTCCTGGGTGAGGGTTAGGCCAGTGCACAAGCATACGCCAACATCACCATACCGCCATGGGAAGATATACCAGGTGAGTTATGCTGGCCTAAATTGGTTAGGATTGTGCCATCAATGTCTTGCATCTTTTTATATCCAAAAAGTCCAGTTCAGCAAGGCCTTGCATTTCACTAGCACCAGAATCAATACAGTAAAGACTATATCTTACTGTATTTATTCTAACATTGCAGTCTTGGCAATACTTACTTTGGAGTAAACCTACTGAACAGAATGAGGTCCTAGTCACATCAAGTTTTCCATTACTGGCGCAGCTGCTATGCACCCCTGAGGCAAGGGAATAAATGTTCCCTTATTTTGTGGAGGCCACCATAACTACCCTCCCTCAACAAGATGCAATGCACACCCAATTGGCATGTCTATACTGGAGCTGGAAAGAAACCATGTTCCATGTTTGGGTCCTTGCGTGCCATACAATAAGAGACAGCTGTTGCCTTCATGCCCTTGTGAGTTTCCCGGAGGCATCTGGCTGTGTTTTGTGGGAAACAGACATTCAACTCAACAGAGTTCTTATGTCATCCCATTTAATATGTTTTTTCCCATTTTATAGGGTATACTGAGTTTTACGGGGAGTACTGTATATGTATCTGTCTCATCACCTGGCACTGACTCCACCTAGCTAGGATTCATTTTTATTATGGCCTGACCTTACACAGAAAGATGCCAGCTTACAGCACAATCCAATGCATGTCAAATCAGAAGTAAGTCCCACTGTGTCCTATATAACGTACTGTCAGGAAAAAGTATGAGAATGCAGCCATAGCCATAATTTTCTTCTCTTCTTGGATCAGGTAGTTTTCAGCTAGCAATTTTTGATAATAAATCACCTGTGAGCACAATCCTAATGATGTCTACGCAAAAGTAAGTGCCATTGTGTTCAGTGGGTCTTACTTTCAGGAAAATGTCTTTAGGATTGCAGCCTAAGACTTTAGTAACCCAAACATGTTTCTTTCTCATATATAACTCATATATATCTCTTCTCATATGTATCTCAGATATGTTTCTCATAGTTTCTAATTTGGGGGCAAGAGAACGGAAGTATATTTGTCTCAATCACTCTCACTAGTTACAAGTGGAATGGGCCATGTACATCTCATTTTCTGCCTCCAACTTGAGTCCACTAACAGCCCAGTCCTTTGCATGCATATTCAGAAGAAAGTCTCATTCAGTTAAGTGCTGCTTAATACCCTATATTGAGAGCTTGGCTTAACCTCTTAAGTGTTGTTGGACCATTTTCTAACTCGGGTGCCCAAGCCCTGGCCCAGATGCCACTATATAGATGATCCTCCATGCAGGTGATGGAGCCTGTGGACAACTCCTGCTCTGTTCCCCTCATCTTCTGAGGGTATTCTGAGAGCCAGAGGGGCTGCACAAACCTCCTCGCTCTATGTATGAAAAGTGCTTATGAACTGGTTTGAAGATCACCCCTCTCTGTGTTAGAAAGTGTTTGTGGACTGATTTGAATTCATTCATTCATAAGTTTCACCTTTAATATACTTATTTATGTAAATTTATTCAGATTTGAAATGTAATTCAATTTTTTCCAGTCCCCAAGGATCCAGAGAGAGAATGTGGCCCTCCTGCCAAAGTGTTTGGACACCCCCATCTCATAAAATACTTATCTATCTGCAGGTATAAATGGGAAGCCAACTTCCCAACTGCCAGCTTTGATGTCATTTTCTCTGTGAACAATATATTGACTTTGTAGCCCTTGATCCAACAATCTGAATCCTGTTTAATGCAATTCATTGATTTGCTGGTGATGACAGACTATAAGCTAGATGATGATGATGGGTGTATTTGTGTGTGTGTGTGAATACAGGTGATCATATAGTGATTTTTTGCCTATAATAATGTATCAATTAGTGAGGATTGAAGTATTTGGTTTCACTCTGATCTTACATCATTGGTTTCACTGCTTGACAGTGTATTACAGATGACCAAATTGTGAATGGTGATTACTTGGTAAATATTATTTTGGTATTGTACTTACAGAGGCATTGCTTTATTTGTGGTTGGAGGAGAAAGGAGGAGTCCAAAAATTATGTTGTCACAGGATGAGATGAGTTGCATCTTCAAGTGAAAGGATTCTAATTTTTTTAAAAAAAATTTAAAGTGTGAGGGCCCAATCCTATCTAACTTCCCAGCTCTGACGTAGCCATAAGGCAGCCCAATGTTAAGAGAATATATGTTCCCATACCTTATGAAAGCCCCGGTGACTGCTCTTCCACCTCAGGATGCAGCACACACCGCACTGGTAGAACTGCACCAGCACTGGAAAATTGGGTACAATACAATTGGGGTCAGCATGACTTCAGAACTGGAAAAGAGGTCAATACCCCCCAATTGTAAGATGCCCAAGCGAAATGTAGGACATGACAAAATAAAAGATTCATAACACTCCTATATATTGCTTTCATATAGTTAATTTAAACACTATGGCCTATATCCTAAAGTGAAGTTTAAGCCCCTTGCTCCGGAGCAGTTAAGATGACTTTCCATAAGATAACAAGAGGGTGACATAACTGCGCAGACCCATAACTGCTATGGATTTTGCCCTATATTTCTTGTTATTTAATAACTATTTTTAATAACTATTACATTTAGAGCACAATCTTAACCATGTCTACTCAAAAGTAAGCCCATTGTTTTCAATTGGTCTTACTCCCAGGAAAGTGTCTTTAGGATTGCAGCCATAATTTAATAATTACAAAAAGGCTACATGCTGAAAAGTAGGGCAATGAAGATTTTTTTTCCCAGGCTACAAGGCTAAAAAAGAAGACATGTCCAGGAAAAAAGTGGTTAATTTAAACACCATCTTACTTGTTATTATACTTAATATTATAATTTATTAATTGCAAAAAGGCGATATGCTGCCTCCTCACAGGGAAAAGGAGGACAATGCAGATGTGTTTTCCAGGATGCAAGGCTACAAAAAAAGGATGTGTCCTGGAAAAAATTGTCACCCTGAATTGGCCCTGAGTTCCTTATCTAGTAGGCAGCAAGTGTGATGCTTGCTTTTCCTTTTTTGAACCCATCTCCGTATGTTTCAACCATGCAGTTTAAGCAAGCCAAGAGCAGATTGCACTAGGCTGCAGCACCCAAAACAGCACCCAAGACTTGGGTGGAGGTACGTTCATGATGGAGGTACGTTTCATCCTGGTTAGTCATAAACTGGAGGGCATGTTTAAGGGGCATCGTGTGTCCGGGAAGCCTAGCAAAGAGCACATAAAGGAGGAATGAATAAGGGGGGACCAGTGGTGGGCTCCAGCAGGTTTGCACCTACTCTATAGAACCGGTTGTTAACAAGAGATAGTACATATAAAGTTTAAAAATAGCCATTTAAAAGTGGCTGCCAGATAGACAGAGAACCGGTTCTTAATTTCTTTGATGCCCATCACTGGAGGGGACCTACATAGAGCTTGGCATTCAGGAGTGAGGCTGGGATTGAGACTGAAGCGAATCAAGCAGGAATGGGGGAGAAGTAGTGTTGTGGTCTTTCTGTGCAGCCACATTGGGGAGGGGGGGGGAGTCGTGTGCTAGAAGCAGAGTTATTGAAACAAAGCAAAAAGATGCCGCCAGAGAAGAAGGCCGAGGGAGGATAATTTTTCAGCAGCCAATTGGAAAATGATTGGCCTCCCTTAGCAACAGAGAGAGCACCAATCTGTGCTTTTTAGCACTGGTGCTCATTGGCAGATTGAGGGGTGAGGGGGAGAGAGCATGAAAAAACATGGAGTGCACCATTTCCCAGGCCTGTGATGTGTTTCTGGGCTGCAAGCGGGTGCAGAAAAGGGTTCCCTCTAGTTGTACCTTTTCTAGGGACCCTCCAAGACCTCTTCCTCCTGTCTCCCCATCCCCAGTCAGTCACCCTAGGATTTCTGTGTGATTTGTGTGTACAAGAATAGGAATGCCTGTCTGGGAGTAAGTGTCAGAGACATCCCCAAGGATGGATCAGTTCAGGGTTTTGTCCATTCACTCGTAGATTGTGGGGTGGTGATGGAGTTGTCGGCGGCATGATCTTGGGTCCGGTATGACAGTCTGATTGCATGTCATCCAGGAGGAGTTGACACAAAAGCCTGTCTATTGTCGTGAATGTCTGGGGGTCGGCAATCATGTAAAACAAACTAAAGGTGCTCTTGCCGTCCTTGTTAGTAGCTAGACTTCAAGTAGAAAACTGCCTTACTCCTAGGACTGCTGTGTGTCCCCCAAAACAGGGACAATCCCCATTTGGCGGGATTGTGTTCACATACTGGCAAATGGGGCAGAGAGTCCTGTCCCAATTTTGTGGAAGAGAATTATGGCAACCCTACCCACTCAGCCAGCCAGTCTTTTGTTGCTTCAAAGTCTGGACGCAGACAGCCAGACATACACTCACAGGGTTAATGAAACTCAATCTCCGACAGATGCTTTTCCAAACTGCTACACCCTCTTTGGTGACTCATTCACTTACCCCACAGGTTCTGGCAGTAGCGACTTGGGGAGGGGGAGGAAGGAGGGGGTGTCGAACTCTGTGTTGTTAAAAGTATCATCTGTTCTTCTTTCCATTGCCATGGAGACCATACTATGGTGATTCTCTTTATAGGCATGTCCTCCCCCACTCCCAATTTTGGAAAGTTGTCCCATCCGTACCCAGAGCCCTCCTCTTGCAGGATTCAACTGAGCTGTTTCTGTCATATAAGAAGTTGTAAGGCTCAGACTTGGATGAGATGGTGAGATTCTTCTAGAGACAAAGCTGGAGAAAGATCTCTGGGAGTCCTGAGCACTATCAAAAAAATCTTGCAAGGGAGATCTGGGGAGAAAATAGTCGGTTGCCAGAGCTTTTCTGCCCCTTTAATTCATCACCAACATTCAAGACAACTTTTTTTGTGTCTCCTTCTAAAGTTCAGGTGGATTTGGGCCAGACCCTGCCTTGGGAGTTTTCGATACTGTCTTTGATCCTCATTGCTACTTTAAGCCTCTTATAGCAGCCATCCAAATAAAGATAAGATAGAGCTTTTCAAAGTATGGCAAGGGTTAGTCTTTAAGTCCTGTTAATAGGCCTGGATGGAGTCCATAAACATCAATTTTCATAGAATCATTGGATTGGGAAGGACCTAATAGGTCATCTAGTCCAACCCCCTGCCTGTAGCAGGAATATACTCTGATGAACTCCAGGTTTTACTCTTGGATGTCTGTGGTAATCACATGGGCAACTAGTTAAGTTCCTCACCAGGGACCCCCAAGAAGCCAGGGCCTCACCTTTCATGCCCTCTTCTCTCCACAGATGGAAGCAATGCCATGAGGCAGCATCCCCCACAGGCACCGGAAAGGGTGAGGAGAGCCTGACTTTGCTTTGGAAACCCTGCAGAGCCATGACGTCAACTGTACAGACCCTGCGTTTTCCTCTGCTGCCACATGCACCAGGCCAGGACCGGACACATAGCTGTGAGCAGGAGATAGAGCGGCGCTACCAGGTGGTGCCCTCTGTGGTGTGTGCCATGTGCTGCCTCTTTGGGATCATCTACTGCTTCTTTGGTGAGCAGGACCAGGGCTGATGGTATCTGCAGGTTGCTACAGTTTGGGTGCAGCTTGGGTGCAGTTTGGGAGGAGAGAAGTGCTCCAGAGGGGAAAAGTGCTCTGAACTCCCTTCACTGGGCCCACATAGCCATGGACCACTCAAAGGTCCCAGTATGTCTGCAGCAGCAATGGTGTGGTACACAGGCTGACCAAATTCTCGTGGCTTATCCCACTTGATTTCCTAAACCTACTTAGCAATGCATATAGTGGAAACTCAGTGAGATTTATTTTCAAATCAAATGTGTTTTAAGATCACGCTGAACAGGAGACAGAAGAGTCTGACTCCCTGCTTTGATAGCCTTTCTATATCTTGCTATGTCAGTCTTCCTCATTCCAAAACTGATACACTTCTAGATGCTTTTGAACACCAAAGATCATGCACTACAAACTCGAAGAGATGTTTCAATGTGTCCTGCTCCCTGCTAGTCCATATGGTCACAAGGATCAGCACAGACATTGCAAGCTGCATAGCAGATTCTTGGGCTAAACAGCAAAAATGTCCTTGGGACATTTATGGACTTCCCACCATAATTTATAGGTCCCTGTGGGGAGTGTAGTAAACTGCCCTAGTTTTTAACATGGCTTTTGAAGATGTTAGATCTTCTGACCTGTAGGAGACACATGATATTTATGATGTCTGAGCAGAGCCTTAGAGGTGGGGAAGTTGGGCTAAAGTTGGTATTGACACCGAGGACTATGAGGTGGCTCAGAGAAGAGGTAGCCCTGCCCTGTGACTGCAGATATGCAGTTTTACCTTGAGCCCCCTCACTGCATTCCCAGCTGTTAAGATCTACTTCCTTTCTTTCCTCAGGCTACCGTTGCTTCAAGGCCGTCATGTTCCTGACAGGACTGATGTTTGGCTCAGTTATCATCTTCATGCTGTGTTACAAGGAGCGAGTGCTGGACACTCAACTGAGCGTGGAGGCCTCTGTAGGCATTGGGCTGGGCATTGGGGTGCTCTGTGGGCTCGTCACCATGCTGGTGCGCAGTGTTGGGCTCTTCATGGTGGGGCTGCTGCTGGGGCTACTGCTTGCTGTGGCTGCCTTAGTGGTAATGGAGCAGTTCTACCACCCACCTACGGTCTGGATCCCCATTGGCCTTCTGCTAGGCGGGGGCATGCTGTGTGCCGTGCTTACCCTGCAGTGGCAGCGCCTCTTCACCACGCTCTCCACCGCCGTCTTTGGGAGTGCCGTCATGACCGCCACAGCCGACTACTTTGTGGAGCTCTTCCTGCTGTTGCAGTATGTCTATGAGCGCATCAAGGTCGCACCTGCCCGGCCCATCTGCTGGTACAGCTGGGTCATTCTGGGGACCTGGCCTGTCCTGGCATTGCTTGGCGTCCTAGTGCAGTGGAAGGTCACAGCTGAGGGATATTCACATACCGAGGGTGAGTAAAGTGCTGGCGCAAAGTGAGGAAGTGAATCAGAAGCAACCTTTTTTGTAAGCTGTGTGGCTGTGCTGCTGGAAGAGAAGCCCCACGTAGCTTCCCTTTAGGGTTTTCCAGAGCCAGAATAGAGTTCTGTGGCTCCCCTAAAAATTCTGAGGAAACGCTGATTGGAAGCAAGCCAAAGATCAACCAAAATAATCAACCTGATGTGGTCAGTCTAATGGCTCATTTGCCCTGTGGTTGCGTACAGCCCTGTTTCCTTCCTAGTTTCATTGTTTCTAGAGCTACGTCCAGCTTTTATTGTTCTCTTCATTTCCCATATAACTAGGAAAAATCTCATCAACTCATAGAGCCTTAAATCTTCTAGTTTCACATTCTGATTTATAGCCACAGCTCCCACATTTGAATGATACGTAGAGTTGTGGTTTAGCAAACTAGCATTCTTCTGCATCTAAGCTGGGGACAAAAGGGGGGGACGGAAGCACATGGGCTTAGTACTCCGTGGTTTGTTTGTTGAATCATGTGACATATAAAATTCTGTGCCATATGAATGGATTTATCTTTGCAGTCTTTGTAGCAAAAGCAGAACTTTCTGCCAAAAATAGCCAGTGTTGTGTTTGTTCATGTGCTCTTGCTTGTTTTCAAGAGAGAATTAGGGTATGTAAGTTGTCAACTTTTAATCCATTTAACTATTACAGCAGACAACTATTACATTTAACTATTACAGCAGACAATGCAAACGTTTTTGCACTCCAGGGACATTTTTTTAAGTTGAGTTCCTGTATTTACACACACTGCCTGTCCCACTTGCCCCCTCTTCCTACAGTAAACACAATTTCAAATGTACGGTACTTTTCCCCAGGCCAAGAAGACCACAGGAGTTAACTGTGCTGCTCTAAGTCAATTAATTTGACTTCTTTTCTTAAAATTAAAATGATTAAGCAATTAATCCATTGCAATGAAATACATGTGTGTTTACAAAACCTCAGTGTAGATACCTGTTGGAGGATCCCGAATGCAATAATTATTTTTTCATATCTTGTGACATAACTGAATGAACAGAAGATAGCATTGTATTAACAGGAAAGGCTTTCTTCATTATTATTTTTTACAACCAATTTCAGAAACTTGGAAGAACACCAGAGACATCATGACCACCAAAAGTAAACTGTTTCAAAACCATCAGCACATTGGCACTGATTTTTGCAGAACAATGTCATCTTTGGTTTTTTGGGGGTCTTTTTACTGGAAGAAATTGATCGTAAACAGTAAACAGTGGGCTAGTAATGGTTACAAAAATTGGAAAGAAAAGGGATCATTAAAGTTACAGTCCTAGAATTAAGGAATAAGCCCCATTGAGTACCATGCAACTTACTTCAGAGTACACAGGATTATGCTGCTTGTTTCTTTTCATTACTCTGGCAGGGGACAGTCGACACATTTATTTACTAGATATATTTTAAAAAATGGTTTTTCAAATTAAAATATGAAGAAGTGGTTGAAAATAAAAACTGAAAATAAAACCAACAACAAAGATTTACAAGCGCAACAAAGATGTACAAACCCAACATACGGTATCTGCTAAAATTAATGTGTCAGCTAAAACAAGAAAGCACATTCAGCAATTAAAATCATGTCCACATCAGACTAACATTAATAAAAACTATAAGGAAAAGTTTGTAGGGAATTCATAATGGCAGACAGTGGGTGATTCCATTCATTGAGCAATGTTCCATAGATATGGAGCCACTGCTGAGATGGCCCTGTCTCCAGACTCTATCAATCAAATTAGTATCAATAGTGGGCCAAGAAGGTGGCTTAGACTTTGTGAGCAGAGATGGACCTTCATGCAAGGCCTCAGACCATGCAGTGATAATCAGCATATTATATAGACCCAGAAAGCTCACTTAATATAAAAAGGAATGATATGTTTTGACACTAAACCCTTATCCGTGGTTAGGCCAGCACAAATCCCGTGCTGGTGTGGGGTGCGCTAAAGTTCTATAAGACACTCCATGCCAATTTTATCCTCCCCATGCCACAACGGGAGTGGGGAATGGGTGAGTTGTGCTGGCCTAGATTGCTTAGGATTGAATCCAGAGTGTCTCACACCCTTCAGGAACAGCCCGATGGCATGTTTGCTCTCACCAATTAACTGCAGGCAAATTGTAAATTTCAAACTGCACACAAATTTTAATATGTGATTAAACCTTTCATTAATTATAACTATTAAAAGCACAATCCTAACTTGTGCTGGGCAGGTAGGCACAGGACAAAATCCTAACAAATTTAGGCCAGCATAACTCACTTGTTTCCCAGTTCCTGTGGTGGTGTGGGAGGTTGGTGCATGTCTGTTCATTGGCCTAATCCAGGAATAGTTCAGAAGTACCTTGTGGCACTTTTGTGACTCCCCAGGACAGCACAGGACTTGTGCCAGGATGTAAGCCAGCCTAACTGTGGTAAGGATTGCAGTCCCAGTGTAACATTAGGCCAACTCAAAGCAAAGGAAACTTTTCCCCTTACCCTTTGGGGAGCCACTGCAACCCCAGTTGGGACCATAAACTTATCTTCCGGGAAGGGAGGAAACTCACTACAGTTTGGATTCTACTTCATGATTCATCCCATGTTAACATATTTCAGAGGTGGAATCTGCTAGGCCTTTTGTTCTGCTGGGGTTTCACACCTTCCCCTCTCCTTCTCTCTACAGTAATTATTAGTCGACAACAGCGCCGTGTCCAACTGATGAGGATCAAGCAACGTGAAGAGCGCAAGGAGAAGAAGAAGAAGAGGCGGCCACATCCTCACCCCCACGTGCAGCACAAGGCCCACCCACCAGAGCCTGCCTATCGCCGCAAGCCTAACCCTGTGCGCCGATTTGATGGGGATGTACTCTCCCCAGTGAGTGAATGCCAATGCCCTCCTGCACAGGGGTTGGGTAGTGGGGCTCTATGTGTTGGGGGTATGGGAGCCACAACTCCATTGCAAAGAACTCAGCTGTCTAGCCACAGGAGTGAGGCCAACTGATGAAGTCAATTTCATCCATTATTTTTCTCTCAGACTCCCTGTTACACCATTCTTCACATTTCAAAAATCAATTGTCTTCCATCTTGAGAATTAGTTATACAGCCAAGGTTCCTTTGTTTAAGTAGTCATTATGTGTAGGATAGAAGTATTTTCTGCCTCTGAGTCCATTGCATCCCGCTCCAACTGTGTGAAGTTTCCATAGAAAAAGGGGGCAATGGGGACCATTGGGGCAATGGGGATCTTAGCATTGTAGGCTAGCCATCAATTGAATGCAGAGAAACCAGTGCTAGGCAAATAAGGCAGAGCATCACTAAATGAGTAGAGCAATAGGGTCCTACTTGTGCTCCTCACTGCATACAAGGGTATAGGTGGACCTTTGTTATTTGTGAGGGATGCATTTCTGGACCCCTCACAGATACTGAATAATGCCTGAAATTAAATTGTGCAGTTTGGGCACCACCAAGCTCCGAACATGAACAGAGCCTTGCTCCATTGAAGCTAATTTGGCTGAAGTGCCCTTTTAGGAAATTCTGAGGCCCAAGAAGGCTGTATATAGCCCCCATAGGCCTCAGAATTAAAACTTGGCATCTATCAGTCTTGAAAGACTATGGTATAGTGCTCGATGCTGACACTGCATGTGAAGCATGAAGGCCTGGGTAGATTGATATGGAGGATAGGCTGTTATTACCTCTAGAGCAACTGTAGTGGCTTCAGATTGCTCTGGAGGTACCCTCTGATTGAGCCAAATCTGCTTCTGATTGAGCCAAATGCACAATCCACAGATAAGTTGGCTCAATGTGTATCAGTTAAGACCCAGAAATAGAGGGGAATGCCTCCTTTTTCCCTGTTTCTGTGAAAGTTTTCTTCTTCTGTTATAATACTTCAGTTTCTGTCTGATACCAGTAGTATTAACATGTGGCCCCTGAACATTACTAGTTAACGTGAAAGAAATGCAGTGGCCTTCTCATGCTCTTCAAAAGATTGGTGAATGTTTTTAATTTTGACCACTGCTGGTCAGTTGTATTCAGTAAGCCAGTGCCAATTAATTTCTTTAGTGTGTATGGGAATAAATAACTTTGAATAAACTGTGACATGTCACCCACCATTGCTCCTCCCCATATTGGGGTGTCCAATTGCCTGGAGAATTAAGGCACTGTGACCAGTATGAAATTGCAAGGAGACCCTTTTTATGAGAAACACGCAAAGTGTGAGCAGCAGGACATATTCCTGCCAGCACAGTCTCTAGGAAATCCTGACAAAAAGTCCCCTATCAATTTAGGAATGTGCATATGCTGTTTGCACTCCATGTGTCTACTCCAGCAAACACTTGTGGTGGCTGCAAGGACCTTTGCCAGATGGTCCATAAATCAGCCTACATAATACATAAATCATAATTCTTGACCCTATGGGGTCACAGCAAAGACAAGCCAGGTCAGGTCATAGCCTTGGATTTCTAGAAGGGCTAGACAACATTCAAGGAGGGGTTGGAAGCATCTCCCTTTAGGTGTACAAGCATAAAACCATAGGAGAGGAAGAATTATTGTTAACAACCGAAAGTAGCCTGTGGAGAAACAGCTGGTTCTTGGCTACTTTTGAGGAGGGGGACATTTGGCAGGCATGAGGCCAGATGATATGCCGTCTCCCAGACAGATAGGTGGAAAGATCCTGGGTCTTCTGGAACAAGACAAGGCCAGTCCTGCCATGTTGTCAAGCTCCAGCTAGAAATGGGGGATGGAGGAAGAAAGGCAGCAGCCTCATTTTCTGCTTTCCCCCTCCTTGTAGAGCTACATACAGAGCTTCCGGGAGCGGCAGACGGGCTCCTCTCTCAACAGCCTCCTGGCCAACACTCATGCTGCCATCGACATAGACTATGACTGTGGCTCCACCGTGCCCCTGACGACAGGCTCCGGCCCTGCCATGCGGGTATAGTCCAGCAGTTCCCGCCAAGACACAAGGACGCTGTCCTCCATGGTCATACTGATCAGGCCATGTGGATATAGCTCAGTGCCTGTGTTACCATCCGGACTTGCAGATACCCCTTGTTGGCATTCGTGGGCCTGGCCTGGACATGCAGATGTAATCCAGCAACTCTCTAGCTGCAAGTATATGTGGAATCTCCCCCCGTGCTACATTGGCTCTTACTAAGCCTTCCTCAAATAGAGGGGCAAGGGAGGAGTATGAGTGGGAACTTGGGGCAAAGGGCTGAAGAGAGTCCTGGTTGCAAACCACCCAGGCCAGAGCTATGGAATTCAGGACTTGGGGGAAGAGTGAGACCGTCTGGTCTTGTGACACTAAAAAGAACCAGTACCCTGCAGCCATCTCAACCCCCAATGGAAATGACAAGAACTGTCACTACTCCCCACCCACCACTAATGGAGTGGCCCAGAAATGGAGGGACCATGGGGAGTTCCTATGCTGTTTTGCCACATGATGGACCCAGTCTTTGTCCTGGAGTTTATCTCTCCATGAACTGACCCAAGGCCCACCTTGGGGGTACAAGAGCCCGTTGTATATTGGCAGTGTTCGGATTTGACTCAGTTCACTCCAGTCTGGCTGGAACGAGCCAGCTCAGGGAAATGGGGTCCTCTGGCCCTGGGCCCCTAGCCCATACCAGTGCCTGGTGTTCTGCTTCAATGGGCAACTCAAGGAGGGTGGGGAAGAGGGTGGGGGTTGGCACCCAGACCATCCAGGCTGGGCTGAGCAGCCGTTGAAGCGTGCGAGTGTGAGCGTGCATGTGTGAGGTGCAGGTGGAGCAAGTGTGGGCATTCCAGCTGGTATCTAGGCAATGAGCCTTTGTGGCCCCCTCTCCCTGCTCCTCTTCCCCAAGTAAGAGCAGGGCAGGAAGGGACCAGAGGGGAAGGGGGAGGGGGATATCCATGTACATATTCTTGTTGCAGTTGTCTGTATTAATTTATTATTGACAGAGAGCTGGCCCTGAGGAGCTCTGCTGGACCCAGAGTGCTCACTGGAATGATGGATTCCTCAAGGGGAATAGGTCTCTATAGGTCTCATCATTCCCGAGGCTCACACCAGCACTCATCCTTTCTTCAGCCTCGTATCACAGAAACGGGGCATGAGTGTGTAGGGAGTATTTCAGAGCTTAGCAGCCCCCATGTTTGACTTTTGCCTACTTTCAGGGGTTGGAAGCCTACGTCTCTGTCTTGCCTACCTCCCTGTGGGGAATGCAAGTCTCTCTGTGCCTCCATCGTTAAAAGGTCTTGAGGAGAGCTTCCATTTACGACACGATGGGGCAGGAGTGGATCCAGCGCAGCTCTGCAAGGCCTTCTCCTCCACGGGGAAACAGCATGTTTCTGTCACCAGTCACCACTGTTGTCACCACAGAAACCTTGCACTCTTCTTTTTCTTTGTTTTGTCTTTGTTTTCTCTTCCTTTTTTGTATATGTGCCAAACGCTGCCGGGCTGCGGCTGCGCAAGTAAACAGAAAAAGCCTTTCGGAGATGTGCTTCCATGACTGACTGTGCCACAAGACTTGGGCTGGGGTAGGAACATAACCATGTCTGGTATGTTCATGTCTTCTGAACATGAGGTTGAAACATGGGAGGGTGATATTGGGGGCTGTACAACCCCAAACTCACCTCAAAAAGTCTCCAGTTATCACTACTATCTGTATATCAGTGACAAGACCTTATCACCGTGCCTTTCATGTGAACGATGCACATGTCCATTCAGAGGGGGTTGCTGGTAGAGACTTGTTCTGAAGCAAAAAGACACAGAGTACTGTGTGTGTGTTGGGGAAGTGGGACATCAATATACTAGTTTGTGGAAAATTCCAATAATCTGGAGTGGTGAGCGGTAGTGTACCCAGGTCATTTGACCCCTGGTGCCCATATGTTTTTTCTCATCCCATGTGTCAAAATTATTGTCAGTATCAATTAGATATTAATTAATATTTTCATATTTAAAAATCACCTTACCAATTAAACTGTTTTATTTTGGGGGGGCAGAGGTGAGGTTGCCTTATGAAGCACTTCTTGAGCTCCACTTTCAGTTTATTGGGACCATTCTGGTGGCCTTGCATTCCTCTGTAGCTGACCTTAACACAAGCCAAGGCACCTTTATTTACACATGAGTAAACATGGCTGTGTAGCTCAGTTCCACTTTCCATAGGGTTCAATGCAATTATCAGGGACTTCCTTCTAGGTTGATTTGTGGAGGCTGTGTTCATTAGATCAGGACCATTCCTGGGTCGTTGAATTCCTCTCAGTCTGCCCTTACCAATATACTGAGGCACATTTTCCTACTCACACGTAAAGGCATGATATGGCTCCGTTTCACTTTCCATGGGGCTCCATGCTTTTTTAAAAAAATGTTTTTTAACCCATAACCTTTGACATGAGAGAGATATTTTAAAGCTGTTATTTGCATTGGATTCAGCTTGAAAGTATGCATCCAATTGTATGTGATAGATTAGTGCAAAGTAATCTAGAAATTTTGTAATTTTTGTCACATGCAGTGTATCACCCTTCTGAGGGTGGTACCCTGGATCCAGGACCCCCAAAGCACTCCTAGGAATGCCACTGGCAGTGAGCAGGTGGGTCAGAATAGTCTAGCTCTAGTTTTTTATGTGTGCTTTGGACAATTGATGCACAGCTGGACTGTATATTCCTCCCTCTTTTCTGATCTGTTTCTGAAAGCAGTTCACTGTGAAATCCAGCTAAGACCTATATCCTAAAGTGAAATTAAGCCCCTTGCTCTGGAGCAGTTAAGATGACTTTCCATAAGATAACACTAGAGGGTGACGTAACTGCGTGGACCCATAACTTCCCTGGATTTAACCCTAAGACACTTAAACTGATGCATGTCACTTGCACCAGCCCATTTGTTTCAAACATGCCATAAGGTACTTCTGTGACATCTTATGAAGCCTCCCCACACTGTTGTGAGCCTCATGCACTGGTCGGTTGTGCTGGCCAAGACAGCACAAGAGTATTAAGGGATAGGGAGAGGGTGGGAGGGAGGCATTCCAGGAAGGGGGTGGGGGAGCAGGTGGCGGGGCTTGGGCCAGATTAAGCTCATTCCCTGAGCAGCATGGAGTAGGCAGAGGCTGTGTCACTTAAGGCAGTGGTGCAACTCTGAGTAAACCCATGTGGGCTGCTCCAGCGCTACCAAGGGTAAAGGGAAAAGTATTCCCTTGCCCCACTGTAGCATAGCAGCAGCCCCAATCTTGCACTGGATGCAGTGCAGGGATGCAGTCTAGCTTGTCTGCTCCAGCACAAGTCAAGATTGTGCTGTATGGCTTTGAAAGGCACATACAGACACATCTCTATTCTAATAAATGACTATGCCCTGGGATGTGGCTCTGCCTCTACTTTCATAAAGTGTTGATGCGGCTTCAGCTGTTTCTCTGAGGAAAGCAAGAGGCAGATTCCACAAGTCATGGATTTTATTCCCCTTGTCTCTAAGTACTGTTGCAGCAAGCAAGTTAGAGGTCCTATAGCACAATCCTAAAGAGGTTTACTCAGTAGTAAATCCAGTGGTGGGATTCAAATAAATTAACCACAGGTTCTACGTCCTAATAACCTAAATTAACAACAAGTTCTATGTCCCATTAGTAACTGGTTCTCAGAACCAGGCGCTCATTAGCTATAGAACCTGTGAGAATCCCCTGAAGCCCACCACTGAAAATCCCATTGTGTTCAGTAAGATTTGCTCCTAGGAAAGAGTACATAGGATTGTAACCATCAACTAGGTTGCACTCCAGGGCAGAGAAAGTCACAGGCAAACCAGCTTTCTAGGACCTTACTTCTTTTGAATGCTCTAGGCCAGCAATGAGATGTGGGTCATTCTGGTAGCACAGCTATCTCAGCTACCAAAGAATACTAGAATGTAAAGGAATCCAGGACTCAAGAGCATTTAATAAAGCAGATCCTGCTTCTCTGGACATGCAGATGAGGAAGAGGAACTGTCTATGTGTCCATTCTGTCTATCCACTGTCAAATATGCTGTCTTTCCGTGGCTTTTTACATGCAGCTGTGGCTCTTTACATTCAGGAATCAGGGCCTTTCTGAGGCTAGCGTTCTGTGGGGAGAAGAAAAAGGGTGAGATATTAAGAACACAGGGCACCCTCCCTCAAAGACACGGGCTATCTATACCCACATAGCCTGTTGTTGGAAGAACGGTTTTCTTTCAGTAATTCAACCTATTGTCCTGTCACTACCATGCTACAATTGTTAAGTCACGCAACTATGTCTACAGCAATGTGCAAGGCTATACAGAAGCCTCAGGTTTCTCACATGGTGCTACAGAACAAGGATTTGCAACCTTCTCCCTACAGTCAGGCCTGACAGGAGAGCAACCTGTGTGCATTTTTATTTTCTGGAGTTTTCTCCTTTTTTCCTTCCTTTTCCTTCTTTTTTCCCCCCTGCATCAGGTAATTGGACTGCTGGGCACATGTACCTCGAACTGTGAGCTGGGCCTTGGAACGGGCATTGCCAACTGTCACCTTCACCATACCACTCATGCCAGGTCTGGTTTGGCAGAGCCTCAGTCTATGTATGTGACCAATGCTCTCCATTTGCACTTGCAAGCCAGACTGCAGCTCTTCTCCATTAAGGCTCCACTGGGGGATGCATGCTTGGGGAGCAGATATTTCACATTCAAATTGGGCCTCTGATGGGGCCACCACTTCCACATTCCGCAGAGCCCGCACCACTTGGATCCCTTCAGCTGCAGGGACAGAAAGCAGCAGCATCAGTTTTCCATACATGCACCAGCCTCTTCCCACCTCCTGCACACACAGCAGTCCCTCTCTTCTTTGTTCTCCCTCCACCGACTCCTGGCACACATTCCCATGTCTAATTGTTTCTCCACAGCTTTGTCTCCCTTACGAGCAGCCTGTCTCCCTTCCCTCTTATTCCTTATTGTGCTTGGATGTTTGCCCTTACCCTCTACCAGCAGACGAGCTGTAGAGCGATCATCCAGTGCATCACAGGTATATAGGCCCTCATCCGCAGGTTCAACATTGTGGATTACAAGGGTTCGGTAACAGTCTAAGTTGCAGATCTCGTACTTGTGGCCAGTAAAGATCTCTCTGTCGCCACAAAACCAACGTACACGCCCACGAGATTGAGACACTGTACATTCCAATGTGGCTTTGTGCCTGGCTAACACAGTCTTGTCCCGAAGTGGTTTCACAATGCGGATGGGAAGTGCTGTGGGCAAAGCAGATCCAGAAACCTTGGGTTGCTATATATATTCTGTATATAGTTACTGTATATATTCTGATCTTTAAACAATCGGGTGGGAACCTCAGTGGAATTGCAACTTCACTAGAGACCAAGCCTCAAACCCCCTATCACCACCATTTTTCACCTTTGATCTTTCAATCTTCTTCTTCAGCATTACTATTTAACCCCATTACATCTGCTTTCCCCAAATGTATGGATGCATATAGCCGTGGACCAGTTGCCTATTGGACTTACAACCTATTTTCATTCACACCAGCATGTCAATGGTTATACGTACAGTACATGCACAGAAAAAAAACCATCCCGGATACTGGCCTGTCATCCAATCTTCTCCTTGCTTTCATCACATGCTAATTTCATGAGCTGAGGGGTAAGCCCACTGTGGGGCAGCTTCCTTACCCTCCACTTCTAGGCGGGCTTCAGACATGGCTGCCTTCGCCATAAATCGGATCTGGCCTGCATCTTCCGGGCGAACACAGCACAAAAGCAGGAAATGCCGGGTTCCTGATGGAGAAAAGGATGAGGGATATCAAGCATTCTTCAGGAGATGTGAGATTTGCCACCAGCTTGTAGGAGGAAAGCAGATAGAAGCAAATCAAATGAGATGTGGTAGAGGCTGGGAAGGTGGTGCTGGAAGCAAAGGCATTGCATGTGTTGGCAAATTCTGTTCATTTAGATAACTGAGGCTTTCCAAATATGGGGACAAGGTTGCTTTGAGAAAGTTGTTCTCAAACTTTCAAGTAGCTTTACTCCCTGTACAAGTCTTTTCAAGGGAGGCATTTAAAAACAATTGCAACTTTCATTTTTCAAGCCTCAGGGAACCCTGCAAGTGCCCTGCAGGGCTCCCCAGGGCTACCCACAGCCCTAAACCCTGGGTCTGGTTAAAAATAGCCCCCCAATTCTCTGCATCGGCATGATCATGCTGCTCATGCTGCAGGGATCGTGCTGCTGTTTCCCCCTTCCCCCACCCCTTAAAGGGAATTGAGGACATTTACACAAACTAGGGGATCGCACTGGCCTAAAAAATGTAGTGTGGTAGCATGGTGTCTAGAGACATTATTTGGCAAAATAGTTTCTGATGCTATTTCACAGCTGATAACCACTATATTGAATTGTGGGAAGCTGCCATTCTTTGTCCCCCCAGAAGCCCATCTGTTGTAATAATAACTGCATATCAAGATGCTGTTGCATCCTGCTCTAGGTGACCTTATGAAGGCCAAACATGGTCTGCCAATTACTCAGGCAGCCTTTTTGAACACTTACCTTCCTGCCGTATTTTCACGGTACTGCTGACTTTGATTCTCTCCCCATCCCGCGTCCATTCACCTTTCACCTCCTCAAGAGAAACCTCACACATGAAGATAGCATTCTCATTCTCCCGCACCTGCACATCCTCCAGCTCCCGCACAATCTGAACCTGGCGTTCTACAGGAGGAGAGAGGTCAAGGTGGAGTTGTCTACTAGCTGTGTTCAGGTTCACCAGAGTCTATTGAGGACATTCAATCTGACCTCTCTTGCCCTAACAAAGGGACATCCTCCACTCCTCACAGGACCAAGCAGACAGATCCCATTTTAGCCATGGATTGGAACTTATGAATAACAGTAAATGTATTCTCTAAGAGCATAAGAAGAGCTGAATCAGATTAAAGGTCCTCCTAATCTCAAGAAGCTAAGAAGAGGCTTCCTGGATCAGACTCAAGTTCACGGAGCCTACAGTCTACAGGCACAATCCTAACCATCTTTCCAGCACTGACATAAGGGCAATGCAAAGCTGAGTTAAGGGAATAAACATTGCCTTATTTCAGGAGGCCTCAGTGATTGCCCACCAACTGGAGATTGCAACATGTGCCCAATTGGCACATTTATGCCAATGCTGGAAATTTGGTGAGGATTGTGCCCTACAAGCCTATACTACAAATATATTGATTTTATATCTTTAGCTATTAATTAACTATTAATTTTTTCATTTTCTTTGTAAACCACTTATGAATTTTTTTAGTTGAAAAGCGGTAGACAGACAGACAGACAGACAGACAGACAGACAGACAGACAGACAGATAGATAGATAGATAGATAGATAGATAGATAGATAGATAGATATCACTTTAATGGTCATGACCACTAGTTCTCAAACCTTTGGGGCTCAAAAGCCCTTTACACTCCTGAAAGGAGTCTCAGGTAGCCCTGGTGACATATGCTTAGAGCACTGG
This sequence comes from Cryptoblepharus egeriae, assembly GCA_030015325.1. Taxonomy (NCBI): domain Eukaryota; kingdom Metazoa; phylum Chordata; class Lepidosauria; order Squamata; family Scincidae; genus Cryptoblepharus; species Cryptoblepharus egeriae. Next base: position 58,106,535 of record JAREYC010000001.1, on the reverse strand, counting down.
CAAAAGCAGAGCTACAGGGCCAAGCCCAACATCTAATACTTTAAAAGAGCAGAAATGCATATGAGGAAGAAGAGCTACAAATGGGAGGGAGGTTGTAGAACCAGACAAAAAACCAGGCAGGGAGCAGATGACAGCCACTTATGATGTGCTTGTGGGGCCCCTGAAGGGATCTCAAGGAACTTCAGAGCTCCCAAGAGCAGATTGTGAAATGCTGGTCATTACTTTCTCCAAATAATCCTTGGGATTGTAGCTTGGTGAGAAGTTTGAACTTAAGTAGTATGATTTCCCCTTCTCCTACCAAGTTCATAAAGCCTCCAGGCTTCCCTGAAGGAAGGATTTTGAAAGTAAACCAGTTCTGTGCATGTTTTACTTTTTGTGGCAGGAGGTGCAGTACTATACATTTAAATACGTTTGCCTGGAACCCACATTCTCTGATCTGGGAGCTCTTCCCTCTCATGACAGATGTATGGGGAACATGCTTCTCCCTCACCACTCCCTCAATGTAAGGGAGAAGCACACTGCACATTCTCAGAGGCATTCACCACTTTATTATGGCTTCTCAAAACTCTATGTAGATTTTAAGGTTGCGTGAGATGAACATTGAAGTACAGCCTCTGCTCAAACAAAGCCTTGAGATGCTAAAACATCTTCTTCCTCCTTACGCCTGACTTCCAGCTAATTTTCTAGCTGCCTCACCACCGAACTGGAAAGGATCATCCCACAGTGAGTCATCTTGCTCCTTGTCCAGTCCCCTCTTTTCACAGGATATCTAGGACTTAAAAATAAGCTTGACAGGAGGCTGTTGAATGTTTTCTTGAAAGCTTTAGGTTCCACAGCCTTTCCCTCTTGGGCCTGCTTTTCCCTTGCTGAAATGCTCTTACAATTAGGAAGATTTTTTTAAAAGCAGCTCTGACTGTTTATTCTAAATCAAGCTTCCTGTACAAGCTTCAAGAGCAAATCTCTGAGTCACCGTAATGATGATGATTACCAACCCATCTCTAGGGCACAAGTGATAGTTGTCAGGGAGGTAGGAGGCAGGGTGACCAGATGACCAGAAAAACCCAGATTTGTCCGGATTTTTAGCCTCCTGTCCGGGTGTCCTACATTTTGGCTTCATTGTCCTACATTTTGGCTTCATTTTGAAACTTCGCGATACTGCACAGCACCCCATCATGCCTTATGTAATTGGATTCATATTGAAGAGCTGAATCCAATGCAAAAATCAGTTTTGAGATATCTCATTCCTATCAAAAGTTATGGTCAAAAAACAGAAAAACAAAATCAAGAATAATACATTTTTGGCAATTTTTTTCAGCGGGTAGGAATTTTGGCCTTGGGGTTCAGGAATTTTGGGTTTGGCATCTGGTCACCCTGGTAGGAGGGAGAGACTATAGCATTTGACATGGGTAAATGGACCCTAGGAAATGTGAAGCTAGAGAAAACAAAGGTCTGGGCTCAGCGCATCCTTCCTTCCTTTGGTCTACTGTACCCAAACCAAGCTATCCATACCAAAGATCCGCAGTTTGGCAGAGGCACGGCAGTCACCGGCATCACAGGTATACTCTCCAGCATCTTCAAGGATGCAATGGCTGAGCTGTAGGAGCCGTCGGCGTCCCACAGAGTACATACGGCAGCTGGGCCCTGTCTGGATCTCCTCCCCATCCTATGACAGCCAAGGAAGATGAAGAACCAAAGAAGGGGGAGGTGAATAGAGGAAAAAGAAAACAGGAGAGGCAGGGGGAGAGCACTACCAGTATTAGGTTTGTAGGGAAATTCAGGGTGGGGAAAACATTCCCTACATTTCCTTTGTAGGGAAATGTGGAAACACTCAAGAAGCCAGTGTTGCTCATTCCCCTTTTCACAAGCTGGGCTCTTTAAAAGGTGATCTATTGCTCATGGAAAAAGAAAGTACAGGAGATAATGTCCTCCTCACCTTGTACCACTTCACTTCTGCCAGGGGCCGGGACAGCTCACATTCAAAGGTAGCTGAGCCTGTCTCAGGAATCCCCATATCTTGGGGGAGGCGCAGCATGGAAACAGGTGGCTCTGCAGGGACAAAGGTAAAAGTAGGTGCAAGTGACACATAGATAGCTCAGCATGGAGACTGAAAAGATCACAAACCATCAAAGCATTATGCTTAGCTAAGCCAGGATTGGCTTGGCACAGAAAAGTAAAGTGGTCTTGAACAAGGGAAGAAACTTTGCTATGCCACGCCAGGGGAACATCCTGGCTTGTCTAAGCAAAATACTTTAATGATATGCTTATCCACCCATTTTGAGGATGTTTATCCTCAATAATTCATCCATCCATCTACATATCCACCCATCTGGTAAAGGTGTCCCTTGCAGGTTGTACTGCTAGTTGTGACCAACTGAGGGTGTGGTGCTCATCCCCGCTTCAAAATCTTTAGAGCCAGTGTTGTCTGAACATGCTTCCGTGGTCATGGGGCCACCATGACTGATGCATGGAATGCTGATTTTATCTTCCCACCAAAGTGGTATTTATAGTATATCACAGAAGTGAGTACACCCCTCACATTTTTGTACATATTTTATTATATCTTTTCATGTGACAACCCTGAAGAAATGACACTTTGCTACAATGTAAAGCAGTGAGTATACAGCTTGTATAACTGTGTAAATGTGATAAGAGGGGGACATGATTTGAGACTTTGAAAATTATGTATAGTGTAGAGCAGTGGTCTTCAAAGTGGGGATCACCTTGAGGGGGTTGCAACCTCAGGTCGGGGTGGGGGAGTAGCAAGAGGATGAGATCCACCATCTTGGAATCTAGCACTGGGCATTCTTGGGAGTAATTGAACACTATGGGCCTTACTTCCAAGTAGACACAAAGAAGCATTCTGGTAATTTTGACAAGGGGTCCTGGACTGATTTTTAAGTCTGAAAAGGGGTCTCAGGCTGAAATGCCTGAATACCACTTGTGTAGAGAGAATTAATAAATATAAGTTTTTCTTCCTCTCTTTCATTAGAGGCTATTCAGTGAACCTTATTGGTGGGAGATTTTGGACAGTCAAAAGGCGATAATTTGTTATATAGTGCATTATACAGTAAAACCTTGGATTGGAAATAACTTGGATTAAGAGCATTTTGCAAGCCAAGCAAAGATTTGTAATAATTCTTGTCTTGCAATACAAGCAATGTCTTGTAATAAATGTGAAGAAAATAGTCCCAGCCAAGATACAGCCGATTTTGGCACTCAGCCACCACCTGCTCAGCCTCTTCTGAGAGACCAGCCTATGCATGTCTACTCTGAAGTAAGCCTATTACAGTCAATGGTGCACACTTCTATATAAGGGTGGGCAAAGGCCTAAGAAACCTAACCTTGAGTGTCTACTCTAAAGCAAGCCCTATTATAATCAGTGGGGCTCACTCCTGCATAAGGGGACAGACTGCAACCTGAGAGACTAATAAATTTGTTTTAGTTTTCTTTATATTTTGAATTTTCCTTATTAGTTTGTATTATATCACAGTATTGTAATAATTTCCATATGAATATTTTTTGGAATTCTCTGAGTTTCCATTGTTTCTAATGGGAAAATTTGCTTTGATATAAAAGTGTTTTGGATTACAAGCATGCTTCTGGAACTAATTATGCTCATCAACAAAGGTACCACTGGACTTTTGAATTTAATGCCACTTGATGTAGTGATGACCAATAGCCTGAATAGGTTTAAAAGAGATTGGATAATCATGGAAGGCACTCCCATCAATACTAAAAGTCACTGATTAGCTGTGGGTGGTGCAAGTGGTTAAGACACTGTGCCTGTTAACCAGCCGGCCAGGGTTCGAGACCTGGGTCGGCGCTACAAGACAGGGTGAGCTCCTGTCCTTAGCCCAGCTCTGCAACGCCATCTGGATCCAATCATATCGGCTCTGCCTTTCCATTGGACTAATTCAGTGGCGTGGAGAGCGGGGATTTGCTGCTTGGGTAACAGCCTATCCTCCATAACAATCTAAGCCAGGCTTTTGTGCTTCGCATGCAGCATATGCAGTGCCAAGCACGATGCCATAGTCTTTCAAGACTGATGGAGGCCTGCTTTTTTTTAATAGTCATTGATGAAAGTGCTCTCCATGATTATCCAATTATGATAGCTATGCATTATCTCCAGGTTCAGTGGCAGTGTTCCTCTTAGTACCAGTTGTCAGAGAACAATGGTGGAAGAGAATTGTGTCTTTCTGTCCTATTTGTGGCCTTTCCAGAGCCAGCTGGCAGGCCACTGTGGAAAATAAGATGCTAGACCAGATGAGCCTTTGGCCTGACCTAACAGGACTTTTCTTATGTTTTCCAGAAACACAGTGGCAGCAGATCAAAAAACTGTAACCAAAAGGTTGGCTCTGTTGACTGAGAAAAGAAGGATCAAAAACAATGTTCTATGTAAACTGGCACTTCTGTATAGGGCTTTGCAATGGTGGAACTGGAGTGGGGCATTACATTGCTCAGCCGATGGAGAAAGCCCAGATTCCAGAGCACACTGTGCAGCAGACATTTTGAGCACAGCAGCTCAGGGCAAAACGCTCTTTAACACACTGTAAAACTCTTTAACACACTGTGTATACTTCAGTCCCAAATAGTTGCCCAAGTGAAGGAACATCCTTCCCACCGCTGAGCGATATCAGATATCAATATTAGTCTCATTTTTTCATTTCCTCCCCATCTAACCCAATACTTGCTGAGTATATTAGGTATGTAGACAGGCAATTATATGGACAGGCAACTTCCCTATTGCTTAAGTAGTGTCCCGCACCGCCCTAGTACCTCGGACAATAAGACGAGCGCTGCTCCGTACAGTGTCACCAGTGAAGGCCACGGTCCCTGAGTCATCGAGCGTGAGCCCCAGCAATGTCAGGCTGTGTGAACGGCCTGTGGCACTCACTCGGCAAGTGGAGGTAGGTTTCACACGGATGCCGTTGCGTGTCCATACACCAGATACATTGGCATGGGACAGCTCAAGTTCAAATGTAACTGACTCCTTCTCAAAAGTCTCCACATCTGTTAGGGGTTTCTTCACTGTCACCTTTCGGGCTGGAGGATTAAAAAACAGAAGAGGTCAGAAAGGAACCTTCTCTTGCTATGAAAGGAGCCTGATTTCCAGGGTTTAGTTGGTGGGGGCAATAATAATGCACATTCTAAAGGACCTTCCCGTGATAGAAATTTACACCAATAGGAGCTTCCCTTCTGAGACAATCAGCAGGTCAAGGGAGACCCAATCTGGATCAGGGCTATAGTGGGGGATAACAAATCATATCACTTCCTGCTTATAACCACTTGTTGTGACACTGTCCTTGGGCATTTAGCAATGTTGTCATCACACCACCAAACTCCTTAGTTGCTGAATTCCATGGCCAGTTGGCCACATGCCTTAGAGGGAACACAGTTCTTGATATGAAAGGGGCCCTATTCAGATTCTATTTACATAAAAACTAATTTTTAAAAAACTCACATAATCAGAGTATCACCTAAACTGGCTTGGCGGTGAAGAATTGCCCTCCATAAGATTGCCTGGCTCACCTTGTCATCAATACACATTCCTGACTTAGCCTAGAAATGGGGATTCCACTCTGGCAGGGCCTGCATAGGCTTTGTGGCACTACTGTTAGGACTTTACACTTCATGCAAACTACATGTCAGGGGCTGTACACAGAAGTTACACTGTTCTTGCCTAGGGGGTTTACAGTCCACAACAGCCAGACGAAATGAGGATGGGGAAGAAGCCAGGGATCAGCACATACGTTCCACACTAAGCTTGGCTTGAGTGCGATCATGCAGGCTCTCGCAACGGTAGGTGCCTCGGTCTGTAAGCTCAAGGCCATGGATAGTAAGGGCTCGTCGGTACCCATATGCCTCCATCAAGTATTTAGGACTCTGTTGGAGCAGAATGCCCTGCTTCATCCACTGAACTTCAGCAGTTTCCAAGCTCAGCTCCACCTCCAAGTGTACATCCTGTCCCTCTTCAGCAACCAAGTCACTCAGAGTCTGCACAAATAGCACCTGGGCTTCTGCAAAGAAATATACATAGGTATACATGCATACATATACATTCCTTATCTCAAAACATTCTGGATTATAGCCCCCTGACTCTGTGGAAAAAATACCCTACATTTGTAAGCTCCTCTAATCTAACAATTGTTCTCACCAATACACAACATATTTGCTGGGATGTTGTTCAACAATCCTAAGAGGTATATATTCATATTTGCTCAAATCTAAGTCTCATCCTTTTCTGTCAAGTTTAGTCTCCAAAATTAGAGGGCACATTAGATTCAATGGCGCATTACAATTGAGTAAATATGGTAAATGCTATCTTTTCTTTGAGGAGTCCAAAGAAAATCTCAATTCCAAAACAGTACCCACTTTGGAAGAAAGTACAAAAAACCAGTAATCTCCAAGAAAGCAATACAGCACCTCCTGAACTCAGGACAATAATTTGGTACACTGAGGGTACACTGTGGGTGGCGCAAGCAGTTAAGTCACTGTGCCTGTTAACCAGCAGGCCAGGGTTCGAGACCTGAGTCGGCCCCACAAGACAAGGTGAGCTCCTGTCCTTAGCACAGCTTTGCGATGCCAGCTGGATCCAATCGTATTGGCTCTGCCTTTCCATTGGACTAATTCAGTGGCGTGGAGAGGGGGGATTTGCTGCTTGGGTAACAGCCTATCCTCCATAACAATCTAACCCAGGCTTTCATGCTTCACATGCAGTGTATGCAGCGCCGAGCACGATACCATAGTCTTTCAAGACTGATGGAGGCCTGCTTTGAGGGTCCAATCTTAACTAATTTAGGCCAGAATATCTCACCTGGCATAACTTCCCATGGTGGTGTGACATGTGCCCCCCTCTGCACATGTCTGTGCACTGGCCTAACTCCCCCAGGAGTGTCACAGAAGTACCTTACAGCATTTTTGTGACACCCCCAGGCCAGCACAGGACTTGTGTGGGGCTTAAGCCAGCCTAACTGGGGGATAGGGTTGCAACCAGTGATGGGCTTCAAATAAATTAACAACCGGTTCTCTGCCCATCTAGCAGCCACTTTTAAATGGATATTTTTAAACTTTATATTGCCTATCTCTCGTTAACAACCAGTTCTATAGAGTAGGTGCGAACCTGCTGGAGCCCACCACTGGTTGCAACCTTTGAAGGTGCAAACCTAACCAGCTTTCAAGGACTGGCATAGCTATGCCAGTGAGGTATGTGCTCCATCCTACAGTTGGGGGGGCAGTCACAGAGACTTATTCAAGGTAAGGGAATCTTTGTTCCCTTACCTTGGAGTTGTAGTGCCTTTACCATGATGCTGGAAAATTGGTTAGGGTTACGCCCAGAGAATCTAAGTTTTTGTTTTTCAAATGTGTGTGCTTAGAAACTGTAAAGTTGATGGAGATAAAAGTATGAGAACTGAACATGCAGTGCCTTTCTGGCAAAGGCTCATCAGACAATGGACTTCCAATAGGGCTTCAGTGAACAGTCCTCCGTAGTTAATGAAGCATAAAGAATTATGCCAAATATGGATAACTGTTCTTAACTTGTCGAATGTCGCTCAGATCACATAATCTGGGTTTTCTTGGTACAGAATTCAGAATTCAAAGGTCAAGGAATGTGAATTCCTGGTATTTTTGTAATATCCTTTTTGAATCTTAGGGTAAACTTAAGAATCCTGAATCTCCCTCACTCTCTCTTACTCCCCCTGCCCAGCCCCATTCAACTATTAGGTACATTACAAAGCTACATGCCTGGTGTTGCCTATCCTCTTACCTTGCACACTGAGCCTGGCAGAACTCACCAGGCCTTCTGCATTGACAGTTACTATTCCAGTGTCACTCAGCCGACATTGTCGTATGGTGAGGATGTGGCACAGCCCATTTCTGGTAGTGGTCAACCGCTCACTGAGCACCACATCTTGTCCATTCAGTTGCCACTTCAGGGCCACATCTTCTGGAGATACCACAGCTTTGAAGGTAGCATCATCTCCTTCCCGCACTGTTAAATTGTGCAGCTCGGAAATGATCTCCACCAACCTAGGGACTAGAAAAGAAGTTCCACAAGTCAGGCATCACTGGGCCATATTGGGAATCTTCTGCCCAGCTAGGAGGGCTGCTTACACAGTTTCCTGCCCATATAGGTCCATCCCTGTCCTCAACCCTTACAGCATAGCTATGAATTTGACCCAGTGCCCCAGAAAGGACCCCACATGCCATGCCTTTCCATACCCAGCACTGAGAATATGACGCAGATGGTATCCACTCTGAACCTGATCCTGCCCTCAGCTCTCATTATAATGATGTTGTGTCTGGAGGATGATAAACTTGCGTCTTGGAATAGCACACAAATGAAATGTACAGTGCTTCCAAGGCCACTGGAAGGACTTACTCTGCACTGTGAGGATAGCAAGGGTGCGGTCATCCTTGCTTTCACATGAGTATTCCCCAGCATCCTCAGGTTTCACATGGTTCAGAGTCAATGAGCGCTCCCGTCCCTCTGCCTGAATTTCCAGGTGCTCATTAGGCACCAATTCCTGCCCATCCTTTAACCACAGCACATCACCCTTGGTTTTGCACAGCTCACACCAAAACACCACTGTCTCCCCTTGCAGTGTCGACACATCCGAGAGTCCTCGAACAAATTTTACTGGCAGCTCTGAGGAGAAAAAACAGTGCAGCAGCTATGAAAAGTAAGTCTTGGCAATAAGAAGAACACATGTGCCACCCTACTGAATTCCAGGGAGGTAGCGGTTGGATGATGTGCTAGAAATCTGAATGAAATCCTGATTATGCAGCAACTTGAAAATCCCAGAAACCTTAATGAACTTTATTAAATTCTGAACCCTCATAATAACAGAGAAATGTGGGAGGACAGGTGGACAAGATTTGCTAAATGTTCAGGAAGGCTTCCACAAAGATCAGAAGGAAATGTCTTTTATAATCTCTTCTGAAGGTTCTTCTGAAGGTTGCTTGTGCTGATGTCTTGCCCCCAAATTCCAATATCTTCATTCTCTCATATTGCTGAAGGAAATTCAGCACACACATGGAACTGGACATTATTTGTGCTAGTTGCAGAATTTGAGCACAAGGAGCTAGACTTCCTGTTTTGCAGTCTTGGCAGTAATAGAGCTAAACTGTTCCAAGTATCCACTTCTGAACCTAAGAACAGGAAATCTTGTATGTAGGCAAATATTTTAGTTTTCATGCATAAATTTTATTTTTATATATATATATATATATATATATATATATATATATATATATATATATATATGAGAGAACTAGGAGAACTAGACAGCTGCCTTAGACAGCTGCCTATAGAACCCTATACACCCAAGTTTAGGGTTGCCATAATTCTCTTCCACATAATTGGGACAGGACCCTCTGTCCCATTTGCCAGAACGTGAACCCAATCCCCCAAAATTGGGATTGTTCCTCTTTTTTGGTGACATATGACAACCCCTCCCACCGATGGACAGTACCTTTTTGTGGTGGTGGGATTGTGTGCTCCAGTGATACAAAGGGCTATGCTGGGGGTAGCATAGCTACTAGCAGGGACTCCTATGCCAGACAGGCCTTTGTTGAGGAGCCAGACTAACCCTGTCCAAAATCCCACTCAATGTGGGTTGTCTGGAGAAGGAAAACTCCCACCTCAAACCACCACTGCCTTGTGGCTATACCCATCTATGGGAAAGGCTTCAGGAGTCAATCTCGAGGCAAAATCCGAAGCCAGAATCCCAGAAGCAGTTAGTGACTGTGTACAATCACGTTTTGGTAACTCCTGCAATGCAGCTGGAACCAATCGTATCAGCTGTAATGTCCCATTGGGCTAATTCAGTGATGTGGAGAGGGGGAATTTGCTGCTTGGGTATCAGTCTATCCTCCATATTAATCCACCCAGGACATCATGCTCTGGAGAGGACACTCAGAGCATAATATCATAGTCTTTTCAGACTGAAGGTTGCCAATGCCAATGCCATGGCAACCCTAAGTCAAACCATCAGTCCATCTAGGCTAGTATGGTCCATACTGATTGGCAGCATGTGAACCTGGGATCCTCACCATGCAAAGTACATGCTGTTATTGTGCTGAGAGTCCTCCAAAGCAAAGTCAGCTTTGATCAGCATCTCTACACTATATACACAGTTCTAGAGATCAAAACAAAGATCCACAGGAAATGCATGCATATATGGAAGGGAATTCTGCACAAAGTAGGCTCTCTGCTTGTCATAAAAATAGTCATAAAAATTCTGAACTGTCTGGTCAGATCAGACCAACGATCCTTTTCACTTTGCATTCTTATTCAAGCTGTGAGCAGACAGAAGTCATTGGAAGCTCACAAGCAAGCTATGAAAGATATGGTCGTCCTGTGTTCAAGGATTCATTGCCACTATACACAGAGGATTCATTTTATTACCATGAGTAATAATCATTGACAGTTCCTGATGCTGACAAAAAAGAGCTTTCCTGGCAACTGGCTAGTGGTTTGTCTCTTCCACAGCACAAAGTATCAAGATATTGAAACATAAAGCAAAGCTTCATAGGTGTGAATCCCCACTGATCCCTCTTTTTTCTGCACTGAATGACAGGCAAACAGACAAGACTGGGAAATATGTCTGGTTGTTGCCCAAAGGGAAGCTCCTTGAACCACTGTATAGAAGAGAGAATTCATAGGACATGGCTTCAGGCACAATGGGGGAAAGCTTGGCAAGATACTGTTTTCCATTAGATGCTGCCATTGCCCAGGCAAGCAAGAAATGATAGCAGTTAGAAGCAGTAGCCACTCTTGCAACCTAGAGGCAGAGAAGGAGGTAGTGGTGGCTGCTCCTAGCTGCCATCCTCAGTTGCACACTTGGCCCACAGACGTGCAAATATTTGGTTGGCTAAGCAAGCAATTGGCAGAGACAAGGAGCAGTTACCACCAGTGCCTACTATCTGCCAGTGGCCTGGAAGGAGAAGGACTGCTTACTGTCATGGCTGTAATAGGCAGTGTGATTGTGTTGGTGTTAGTAGTTCCAATCATCGTGGTCCTGATGAATGCCTTATCAACAAATATGGCTGCAACAATATGTGAGAATAAGCCACGTCTGCACAAATTCTCCCTTCAATATAAGCAGTAAGGGCATTCCACACCAGGTCTGGCATTCCTTCCTGATCAGGACATATCCCTTTTGCTCAATCCACCAGTCGGAATCACTTAGCTTCATACTGAATCACTTCCCATGTTCCCCAACTCAGATTCTCTTACCTTTGACACTCAGCTCAAAACTTAGCTGGTCATGATGCGAGTAACAGATGTATTCACCAGCGTCAGCCTTGCCAACATTGCTAAGTAGCAAGCTGTGCACCCGGCCCTCTCGGCGCAGCTGGCAGTGCTCACCGACCACCAAAGCACCCCTGGGTCCTTCCCAGCTCACCACAGCCTGCTCCTTTGAGACAATGGCTGATAGCACTGCACTGCCTCCCTCCAGGACCAGCACTTTTTCGGGGTGTTCCGGCTTTGGTACAAACAGCACTGGGGCCTCTGGCAGAAGCAAAAAAGCAAAAAAAAAAACAGGGCAAATTCCACATGAATAATACAGGGGTAATTAAGTTAGTCTAATATAATCTATTACAGCTGTTAACATCTACTGCTCCCTCCAGCCCTCACTTCAGATGTCATTTGCAAGAATTCTTCATTGAAACTGAATCATGAGATTTCAGAAGCCTATATCAACCCCTAATATCTTAGGTAAGTTTCCTCTCTGATTCACCCTCCTAGAGGAGAGTCTCCAAGAGCAACACTGGCAGGGAATTTTATTAAACTTGTATTTATGTACCATCTTCCTGGCCTTGGAATGCTCTTTGACTTTATTCAAGGCAATTTACATGGATAGGCTTCTCTAAGCCTCCGAAGAGGCTTTTACAATCAACAGAAAGTTCTGTCTTTCAAGAACTTGACCTCATGCCAGGTGGATCTTCCATGGTCTGGACAATTCACAACCCTTCCCCACTTCAGTTTTGTATCCTGTGCCCTCACTTCCTTCCAAAAGACTCACAACCACTTGCACTCATTTATATCACAGATTAGTGTTACTTTGACTGGTTCCCCAGGAGTTGAGAGAACAACAGAAAAGAATGGTTTGGTGCTAGAAATTTCTGCATATTCCCCCCTCCACAACTGAGGTTGAAGCTGGCCTGAAACAGTAAGCCTGACTCAGGGCACTAAAGGAGGCAAGTGGTAGGTCCATCTTACCTTGTACATGTATTGTGAAATGTACTACATCATCGCCAGTATTGCAGCTTAAGGTACCACTGTCCCCTGGTTCCGCTTGCCTTATGGTGAGGCTGCGCACAGGCCCATCACTGCTTATGACCACTCGTGGCCCAGGGTAAAGTGGCCGTGTGTTCTTTAGCCATCGCACAGAGGCCTTCTCTTGAGACAGACGGGCTATCACTGTCAGGTTCTCTCCCTCTTGGACATCAATAGGCAGCAGGGCATCATTCTTGTTCACTATGAGCACCGGGGGTGCTGAAAGAAAGGAAGGCTCCTGTGAGAGACCTGCTGGGTCCATTGGTCCATCCAAGCAGGCAGAATGTGGTAGGGGGCAGTAGTGTAAGTATGATTAAAGGACGGCGTAAATTTGTTTCAAAAACCAAGTCCCCATATAGTGATTTACTACTCAATAACTTTACTTCCATGGCTCAGTTGCTGTATTGCTAGGTTTTATTTCTCTCTTTAAAAAATGCCTGAAAAGTTTTTATCTTTTAAAACACAGCTTTTTTTAGCAGTAGGAAATTGTCAGGATTTCACTGAAGCTGAAAAAAGAGCTTTATTTAAACAACAACCATAATGAACATATTTCCTCCTTGAACAGTTTTGTGCTGTCATTCTGGAACAAAATTTACTTTGCCTCGAATCAATGGAACATTTCCAGGCAGCAACATATGTGATTTTGTTCAATTAATTTTTATCGTTTTGTATGCAGCACAACTAGTATCAGGAAGAGCAGATCTCAGGCACACAGCCAAACTGCTGCGGATACTAGTGTCCTCTTAAAACCTTGGGATCGGGAAGGAGTTCTATTTAAATTTTCTTTTTCAGGAACCAAAACTTAAGCACAGGCATATGAATAATCACAGATTCCCATCAACTTGCTGCCACTACTTTTTTCTGGTTGCCTTGAGTCAATTTTAGGAAAAGAGACCCATCTTCTCTCCATCAAGGGCTAAGACTGCTGATGGGGCTAGATAAAGAAATACATTTTTCATCATCAACATGAGCCATCTCTGAATGGAAGCACTGAATTTTCTACTGGTTGCAAAATTCAGCACACTGGGAACTTCACTTTTACTTTTAATTAATGAATAACTAATCTAATCTAAGTTTCCAGCCATTAAGGCAGCAACAAGAGATGTGAAAGAGCCCAATGTCTACTCAGAAGTAAATCCCATTATGGAATGGTTGCCAAAATACTCTTCCACAAAACTGGGACAGGACCCCCTGTCAAACTTGCTAGTATGTGGTTGCAATTCTCCCAAAATGGGACTGACCCGGTTTTTAAGGACATATGACAACCCTGATGGTCTATAGATTTTCAGCAGGTCAGCAGTTCAAGACCTGAGTACTTAAGACAAAGGGAGCACCCATCCTTAGCCCATCTCATGCCAACCTAACAGTTCAAAAGCATGGAAATGCAAGTAGATAATAAATACCACCTCTGTGGAAGGCAACAGCATTCTGTGTGCATGTGGGCCACATGTCCACAGAGGTGTCTTCAGACAATAATATCTCTATGGCTCAAAAAATGGGGATGAGCACCGCTCCCTAGAGTCAGTCGCAACTAGCAGGGCAACCTGTGGGGCACACCTTTACCTTTTAAGTATGTATAGAATCAAAGCCAAAATGATGATGGCAGAGAAAATGTAAACCAGAATAGGGCTTTAGTAAGATTCAGTGGCTAGTGGTAGGACTTCATGCTCCTCACCTCTCATCTTGACTTGCAAACAGAATAAGGCTGCAATGCCTTACACACCTTTCTGAGAGTAAGAGCACAATCCTAACCATGTCTACTCAAAAGTAAGCCCCATTATGTTCAATGGGTCTTACTCCCAGGAAAGTGTCTATGATTGCAGCCTAAGGACGCAATCCAGAGTAACTACGGGGTGTCCAACATAAGAACAATTTACTCTGTATTGCAATATGAATTTCCATTTGGTTTTCACCAGGTGGTGTCGTTAACTATGTCAACGTAAATGTCTCTTACGTGCTCCTGTAGTTACTCTGGATTGTAGGCAAGTCCCTGTGAACACAATAGGACTTGCAGGTAGACATGCATAGGACTGTGCTGCAGCAAAACAAGCAAATACAGTTCATTTGCTTAATCTGTAAAATGCTTTGTGAACTTTTCATTAAAAAGCTGTATATATTAGCTGTTAATTTTTTTCATTTTCTTGTAAACCGCTTTGTGAACTTTTGAGTTGAAAAGCAGTATATAAATACTGTAGACAGACAGACAGACAGACAGATGCTACAAAAGTATGATTTTTTGTGGAAATCAGGATTACCTTGACGAAGAATTGTGATATGTAAACATAGATAGACAATATACAGCCTTGAAGCAAGGCTTTGATTGTAAAGAGATAATTACAATGAGCAAAATGAGCAAATATGAATATTGGAACCAGATTTTTTTTAAAGTTGCTTTTGTGAGAGGGACATTTGAAGGTGAGAGGGATGCTTAATCCTACCCCTGCCTGCAACTCTTCTATACCAAACCCCTCCATTTGAAGCAGCTTTTCCCTGTGCAGGTTTGCCTACATTTGGAACCTCATGTGGGTGAACTGGATTGAGGAAAGGCTGGTCAGAGAACTTCACCTTCAACCTCACCTTATTGGCAGAGGCAGCTGGGGTATTTCCCTTCCTGTCCTCACGGCACCTGTCTTACTTAGGCTGAGCCTTGCCAGCTACCTCCCCTCATACTTTTCTTATTAAAACCTCCAATCAGTAAAGCCTCCCTCATTTTCAGTGGGGGCTGCAACTGTTGGCAGAAGGTGCAGAAGTAGCGACGCCTGGGAGTCAGCCAAACTTAAATTTGACCCTCTTATTGGCAAAGTAAGAGCCAGAGAAACAACTTGCTCCCTTCCCCGGTCATCTGCTCTGCCCCATTACTCAGTTGACTGGGCCTGGAGATGGAATCAACACTCCAGTTTCCTCTACTGTATCCCTAAAAGCTAGCCACTGAGGCCAGCAGTTACTGAGGCAGCACTCATTGACTTCACTTGTAACTTCAACCTACTCCTGCTGAGACAGTGATGATGATTGAGCATTTATACAGCATTTTAAAGTGTTCCAAATGATTCACAGACTTTATAATGATCCTGTAAAATGGAAATTATTGCTATTGCTGATAGTGGGGGCAGGGGAGGGAGAAAGCCACCTCATGCTTTAATGCATGAGTAACTGTTGAACTTCCTGTCTGACACCGCTTATCAGTTCATGAGCCTTCTCTTCCATTAAAGAGGGACTGGGATAAGTACCCTTTTCAGTCTTCTGCCCCACTATGTGTGTAATCCTAATCTAGGCTGGCACAACTATTTAGTCTTCCCATTCCTGTGGTGATGTAGGGAGGAAAGTGCATGTCTGTGCACTGGCCTAACTCTCCCACAGGAGTGGCACCAAAGTGTCTTACAGCATTTTTGTGACATCCCCAGGTCAGCACAGGACTTATGCCAGGGCTTAGGCTGCCTTAGCTGCAGATTAGGATTGCAGCCCTATAGTGCAATCCAGAGTAAGGGCAGTGAGGAGTGCCCTCGCTGAGCTGCCCCAACTATTCTGAATCCAGAGCAGAAAGTTATGCTGCATCCAGAGAGTCAGGAAGCCTGGGCTGCCCTAGCTGCTCCAGAGCATGATCAGTAGGCACCAAGTCAGTGGCACCTGAGAAGGGCTTGCTCCTGAGGAGACCCTCCTCAGATCATACTGAACAAGGAACAGCTGTGTGCCTGCATTATAAGGAGTCCCTGGCAACCAGTAACAGCTGCAGCATGAGACTGAAGTACACAGGGTGACCATATGTGTTAACCAGAAAAAGAGGACAAGGCACCCCGAACTGGAGGACATCAATGAAAAATGTAGGACAAAATAAAAGCTAAAAACACTCATATAAAGGGTGATTGAAAAACAACGCACTATATTGTAATTTATATTTTAAAATAAGAATCTCCTTTTCAATCACCTTGTATATTGCTTTCATGTGGTTAATTTAAGCACTGTTTTACTTATTATTCAATTTAAAACTATGACATATAATTTATTGCATACAATTTATTAATTACATGCTCTACATGCTGTCTGCTCACAAGGAAATGGAGGACAAGAGCATTTTTTCCAGGACACAAGGCTAAAATCCAGGACATGTCCAGAGGGGTGGGGCTGGGGACAAATCATCACCCTGGCAGTACAGTCTACAGTGAATACAAGGGGCTTCTTTATCCACAAATTAATGGGCTGCCATAGTTGTACCATATCCTGAAGTTGAGAGGACGGGTTGCAGATAGGCTGGCCAAGAACTCAGATTTTGGGTCAACACTGTCATTCTTACCATGCCTTATCGTGGACCCTTCTGGGTCTACTCATTGTTATACCTGCTCCTGAGGTGGTATAACTTTGAGGAGCTAGAAGAGGGAATTTCTGCCCTGGAAAGAGGCTCTGGATCCAGAGTAACTGCTCTGCCCTAGGCAATGCTAAACATGCCTTCAACATGCCTCTTCTGAACTGCCTAGGCTGGCCCAGGTAGGACTGTCCTGGTCCACCTGTCTTGAGGCAGCCTATGTTGCCTTAGGCTGCCCCAAGCCTTCTCTAGCATAACTGGGCTGCCCCATCTTGGACTTGGGCCACCCCACTGATAGATAGGGCAGCCCAAGTGCACTTCTGGATTGCAGCCTTAGTCTCTTGCTCACAACCTTAACACTGCCTGCTAGTTTTCTTTCAGGGCAAGTCTCACCTGCCACTTTTACTGTAGCCAACATACGATCAGTCTCTGCATCACATACATAGTCGCCTGAGTCTTCTGGCCTGGCTCCCAAAATGGTGAGTTTCCGGTGTGTTCCATGTGCTTCAATACGAAGGCGTCGGCTGGATACTAACTCCTCTCCATTTCTCAGCCAACGCACAGCAGCACTAGGTGAGGAGACCTCACAAGCCAACACCAGAGCTTCTCCAGATACTAAGGAGTGCTGTTCTGGAACACCTGTGTTTCCCACAATGGAGATGGGAGGCTCTTAGGAAAGAAAGAGAGAGGTATCACAATGCAAGGCAGAAGCAAGATTTGATGGCCTAGAGAAAGACATCCACCTCCATCAGTCAGGCAGTCACAAGCAAGCTGAATATAAATACAAGCATGCATACAGATCTGGAGGAGGTTGAGGTGTTGCAAAGGAACATCGTGAACTGAGCATTTCTGCCTCAACTGGGAAGAAACTGCAAATGTCAGTGCCATCTCACTTGTCCTCCATCCAGGATTGGTATAGATGCTGGTCTTTGTGAGTATGAGAAACACCTTTAAATGCATACAGAAACACCTTTAAATGCTACTGATCAAAAAATCAGTAGCACATTCATATGGCCTCGCCTCAGAGAACAAGTGAGCTTCTCTGTCAAGAAGTGAGATCAGGTGGACCAGGAAGGATAGTCCCCTTCAGTGTTGTCACTGCCCATCTCTCACAGCCATGTTTACTGGCAAGTAGAATTACTCATGTTGTCCACAGAGTAAATCAGGATGTAATACTAACCAATTTAGACCAGCACAACTCACCAGTCTCCCTGTTTCCCTGGTGGTGTGGGGAGGTCGGCGCATATCTGTGCACAGGCCTAACCCCCACACCCAGGGGTAGCACAGAAATGCCATATGACCCTTTTGTAACCACCCATGGTTGTAACCCTTTTGACCCTTTTGTAACCACCCATGGTCCCGGACCACCATGGGGCTTGTACCGACCTAATGAGGATTAGGATTTCAGCTTGAGATTCTTTCTTGAGTGGGTAGCAATTCCAGACCCCCCTGCAGCACACAATCTGTCAGGGTTCCACCTTTCCTTCCTCAATGACAAGGAGTTCAAGTATCTTGACTCTCTGCATGGTCCATTCAGCACTGAACTCAGTGGTGATGGATGACAGCCTCTCCTCATAAACAGCAGACTATATGTGCGTTTTTTAAATTTTCATCATGAATACATGTTTTTCTGGTGAAGAATGTCAACTGTTGTCAGAGACCTGATTATAACTTTAAATGCTGATGGGAACATAATTAAACACAAAGTATTGCTAAGAATGGAGGAATATTTGTTTCAAGGATAAACATTATATAAGTGGCATTTCAGATAGATGTTAGAATTGACATTCTGAGAAGGCCAGATTTAAGTGTTATAAATATTATCACCATAACACTGTGAAACCATAAAGTACGTAGGATATTTCCTCTTTCTATTAACTATTATTATCTCTATACTCTAAGCATTAAGAGCTCTCTAAGCTTTTATGCAACCAGAATAGCAAGAATTCGTGGGCAACATGATAATCTAAATATATAAAATTGAAAAGTCACTGACTGATTCACTCACTGACTCACTGATGAGAGGACAGGGTGCATGTGGGGATGTTGCGCAGGGGGATATGACACATGGGATGGATGGATGGTGCACGTGGGGGGTTGATGCGCATGAGGGGTTGATGCACATGGGAGTTAATGCGCATGGGCAGATGATGCACATGTGGTTGTTGCACATAAGGTTGTGCATAATGTTGTTATATGCAATGGAGGGGGTGGCATACAGGGGGTTTTACTCCCACAATGCGGGCACATTTTGCTAGTAACAAATAAAATTGCAGTTTTCGGAAATGGGAAACAAAAGCAAAAGCCTTCTATCGGAAGCTGGTTTTATAAAACAGTGTATGGAATAATGACTGTGAATAAGTTGACCTTTTACTGCTCTATGTGGGATGACAAATTCACATTGAAACCTTCTTTATTTCTGACAGAATTTAGACTACCAAAATAGTATTGTACCAATCTAGCTGGAACACAATGCTGTTTCTATGTTATGGATTGCAATCTTGTTAGGTGAAACTGACTTTTATTATTCATAGGAAATTGCTCATGACTGGCCTTTTCTTCCCCTCTCCCATGAGGGACTAGTTTTACCCTTTACGGTGACATAGAAGATGAGGCTGTCATCACCACTGTCACACAGGTACTCCCCAGTGTCACAACATTCTGTTCCCAGGATCACCAACAAATGGTGTGCTCCGTCCTGCTCCAGCTGCACATGATCTGTGTCCTGCAGTTTCTCCCCATCTTTGTACCACTTCACATCCCCTCTAGGAGAAGACAGCATCACTGACAGAACCAGGTCCTCCGAGGCCAGGCAGGAGCGGTGAGTCTGTAGTTCATCACGGCCCACAATCCTCACTGGGGGGTCTGCTAGTACAAATAGAGGTGTAGTTAATTTTACATTGCTGTCCCAATAATCATTGCCATAGTCCTCTTAAGATGCAAAATGTTTTACAATTTTTACATCTTCATCTTAGGAGTAACCCCCATCATAGAGAAAAAAGTGTTCCTCATATTACATCAAATGTATCTTACATATCTTATGGTTTAAGGGGTTTGGAAATCAAGTTGGTTAGCTAACTCTGACCATTTTTAATCCAATGGAGTTAATTAGGCACATTATATTGTGAGATCCCAAAAGGTACAGCATATGTTTAGCATGTCATCTATAGATAGCTTGCTTCCTGAATAGAGTATGGTCCATCCTGATGCCCCAGGATAAACACTACTGCGGCTCACTCATAACAGTATCTGAAAGCAAACTGAATATTTAGTGTTTGACTCTTGGGCACATAAAGAAATATCCAGTGCCGACCCGACCCATGTTAATGCAAACTGAAGTGGTTTCCCCAGGTATCAGCTGTATGCAGTGGTTCTCATGGCTCCCTGGGAAGCCATGAAGAGCTCACCAGCCAGGGAAGTTATGAAATCCTCACAAAACACCAATACAAAAAACCTCCGATACAATGTATAGACCTGTAGCCCTAATGGGTTTCCTGCCCAGTAGGTCCAGGGACCCACCAGTCAAAAATGTTTTGGAACCACTGCCTTAAGGGAATGAGGTGCCAAATATGGTGGTGGGTAGAGGAAGTGGCAGAAGAAATCCCTATCCTCTGCTGCAAATCTCTTATTGGAGCTGCTGCTTTCTCCTATTTACCTATCTTGCCACCCACAAATTACAAGGCCCAATGCAGAGGGACTACAAGGAGATGGCAGCAGTGCCACAAGAGGCTCACAGTGCCACTGCTTCCTTCTATCTTTCCTCTACAAAGGGACTACCTCCTAAAGCCTCAGAGATAGATCACTATCTGTGATCATTGCCTCTGAGGTGTGCTATTTGCTGAGAAGGAGCCACTGCTGAAAGACTGGGCACTGGGGGCTTCTCCCCTCCCAGCTCAGTGAATGGCTAGGTTTTTTCCACCCTCCAAGGCTGAGAAAGAAAAAGAGCAACGTCACCACCTGATCCTCCTATTTACCAGCTGGCATAGAGATGTACCCACTAACCAGCCCATCACCAGTATCTGTCCATTGTTGCCTCCTTCTCCCTTCCCCAGTTCAAGTAAGCTGAAGGAGAAAATGTGGGGTGAGCAGGGCCGAGGCAGAGTGGAGGAACATATAGGAGACAGGGGGCATGGACCAAGGGAAGATGGATGGACTGAAGATGGATTTCACCAACGGAAGATGGCTAGAAGCCAATGAGCACCACGGTGACAGACTATACCCCAAGTTCCAAGCAATCTGACACTGGTGGAGAGGAAAGGCTATCTAATCCATCTCACTTTAAGCATTGAAATATTTTTCCCAGCCCTGGGAATACCAAAACAATTATTCACAATAAAAACCCATTTCAAGATACTTACTTTGTACTGTCACCTGTCTGACAATTTTGGATGTTAACTGAACTTAAGACCAAATGAAACAAGTTGGACACAGGCGCTTAACTGTATGTACGGTATGTGAAACAAAGGGGTATTTTCACATAGGAAATTTAAATAATTTCTGTAGCTCTCTCCCACTATTTATGTGACATCTGATCATCAGGACAGGCCCAAGAGCTGAGCCTGGTCTGGCACCAGAGGAAGGGTGCCAAATCCCCCCTTAGTCAGGGACATGCCCAGCATATACCCCTCCTCTTTTGCCATCCATGTTTCTGCTGCGGCTCCTGCTCTCTCTGGATTTGAAAAGGAAAAGGAAGTACAAAAGAGGGGAGAGTTGTGGCTTAGAGGGGATGCCCTCACCCATCATTATCCTCTCTTTCAAAGCCAGGGAAAGTAAGAGTTGGGAGAGGCAGCAGCACCAGAGCTGGTGGATGTAAGAAAGAGCTGCAGCAGATATGTCCCACAACAATCCATCACCCGGGGTTGTCACTTCAGCCTCCCTCATGGACTGGCCAGCTCTGCTATTCATTTTAATGCAGAAGTAAAATTAAAAGAGAGGAATTTGTTATGCAATTGAACACTCTGGCTAGTATTGTTTTTCATTTGCATTAAAAGCCTAAGAAAGAATGCATTAAAAACCTAAGAAAGAAAACCTTGGCTTCTGCTCAGTCATTCACAAGATTCACATGAAGGCACTTTTAAGAATGCCCAGCTGTCCTGGGCCTGTGCCCTTTGTTTCATTGTCTTCATTCAGATATTGCAGACACCACAATATGCAAGTGGCTCCCAAGATAATTTTTAATGCTCCAAGTCAAATCCTTATAAATGTGAATGTGCTCTTTTGACCTGATGCAAATGTGCATCAGAGCACAAGACTCCTCCAGTGGTGACCGGCACAATTTTTTCTATCATTCTCCATATCGGGTTTCTTCATCTAAAGAGGTGTCCTTTGGGACTGCTTGCTTGCTTCCTACCTACTTTCCCAAACACAAAAATCAAAGAACATCCTGTCTTCTGATTGCCGCGGTCTCATCTGAACAGGAATTCTGAGAATTGTCTGATAGTCACCTACACACTGGATTGAAAATAAAACCACTGCCAAGACTCCCTGCCACAGCCACAAAGGCAGCTCCATCTAGAGGCTGAAGTGACACAACACAGAGCGGATGAGATTCCGAGCCTCACTTTCAGCATTCTAGTGTATAGATGTCCCTACGACTACATTCTGTGATAACACTGAGGTTTACAACTGTAGTGTAC
Organism: Cryptoblepharus egeriae; assembly: GCA_030015325.1. Taxonomy (NCBI): domain Eukaryota; kingdom Metazoa; phylum Chordata; class Lepidosauria; order Squamata; family Scincidae; genus Cryptoblepharus; species Cryptoblepharus egeriae. The sequence continues at coordinate 58,084,319 of JAREYC010000001.1, read as the reverse complement.
GACTGTAGTTACTTACTAGTATAGCCTCAGTACTGGCCATTCACTCACATACGTTTCACTGAGAATCAGGTATTAGTTTTTTCCCCTTGGGTTTCCTCGCTCCCCAAACACCTGCCTCAGTATTGAACAATATGTTGTTTTAATTTCCTGCCTGAAATTTACATCCTTTATGATAGCTCTTAAGTGTCATTCCCAATTGTGTGCAAGTGAAATGGATATGGACAAAAAGCGATAAGGAGGAAATGCATTCTGCCTATGACTGATATCAGAAAACAGCAGTACTGGTATAGAAAAGAACCAAAGGAGCTCTCAATTCCTTATCCCAAGAAGTACGGTACCTTTTGAATAAAGCATCCGTATTTACTCGAATCTAATGCGCCATAGAATGTAATGTGCACCCTGACTTTAAAAGGTGTGAGATTTTTAAAATGTTTACTGGCGATTGTAATGCACAGCTGCAAAATAGGTGCAAAATTTAATTTTATTGCATACAACAATGAGTTATATGTCAATATTAATATGACAATGGGTTTATGTTATGATTTTTACCTAATTGCACTACTTTATACAAAAATGGATTTATGTTACATTTTTTTACAATATAGTAAACTATAAGGGGGTTGAGAGGCTGAAAAGAGAGAGAACAACAGAGGAAAAATAGGAAGAAGACTAGCTGTGCTCTGAGGAGCACAGCAAGATGTGGCCCTACTCGAAAGGAGTCAGAGCTGGAGATGGGCTGCCCCACAGGAAGAAGACAAAGACGTTTCCGGCTCTGACTCATTGAAGGCAGGGCATAACCCAAATCTTATTTGAATGGCCCCTTTTCCGAAGCCTCCAGAGAATACCATATTTACTTGAATCTAATGCATCATCAAATCTAATGCACACCCAGATTTTGGTACCAGGTGCCACTTAAAGGTGCCAGGTGCAATTGTAAAATGAGTTCATTTTCAAAAGCAGAGCAACTGTTTTAATAACCAGTTCTCTAAATACAATGGGAGGGGGGAAGCATAGACCAATTTTCTGCCTCAAAAAGTGCAGGCTAAATGCAAGTAAATGAAATCCCCTGAAAATCAATTAATTAGTACACAGTGATCTCCTCAGCGGGGGCATCACTAGGGCTTGCGTCACCAGGTGCGGGAGGCCAGTGCATCACCCCCATGCAGTGGGTGAGGTAACAACATGAGTGGTGGGCATGGTTATGTGCCATTGCCCTGCCTCTGTTTGTTTTTGGCCATACATTTTAATAAACAAATATATTTCAAAGTAGTTTGTGTCACTGAATTTTGCTGCAACTTACACATCCAACAGTATATAACATGATGGGTTTATTCCTAAAAACCATGATTTTTAGCCAGTTTGTTCACCACCTCAAGGATGCCAACTTTCTAACAATTTACTGCAGTGGTTCTCAAACCGTCTAGCTTGGGACCCACTTTTAGAGGGACAACCTGTCCAGGATCCACTAAAAGTGATGTAATGGCTGGAAGCAAATTAATCAATTTATTATTTGATTAATAATAATATTATTTAATAATATTTAATAATTATTAATTTGATTAATTAATAAATATTATCATTTATTAACTGATTAATTTATTATTTGAATAAATCAAGCTGCAAATTAATCAAGCAAATTAAAACAAATAAATACAGTAATTGTAAATACTTTAAAGTTAGGCTGCAATCCTAAAGACACATTCCTGTGAGTAAGACCCATTAAACATAATGAAACTTATTTTTGAGTAGACATGGTTAGGATTGTGCTCCAAATCAAGTAAATAACCTCAAATCCCCGCCCCCCAAAAAAATTTCAGTAAGATTTTCAACACCCAGTTCAATTTTTAAGTTCACTATACTACTGAATATTAAATTTAAATTATTACATTTAATATATAAACAGCATAATCATGTCTACTCAAAAGTAAGCCCCATTGTGTTCAAAAGGTCTTATTCCCAGGAGTGTCTTTAGGATTGCAGTCATAGGGTGAAATCCAGAGTAACTACAGGGAGTTCTTGCTCTAGAGTAAGAACAAGTTACTCTGTATGGCAATATTAATTTTCCATGGGTTTTCACTAGGTGGTACAGTAACTACGGGTTCACGTAATGTCCCTTACGTGCTTCCATAGTTACTCTGGATTGTGCCCACAGTAAAAGCAGGCCTCTGTCAGTCTTGAAAGACTATGGTATTGTGCTCTGCGCTGCATACGCTGCATGCGAAGCACAAAAGCCTGGGTTAGATTGTTATGGAGGATAGGCTGTTACCCAAGCAGCAAATCCCCCCTCTCCACACCACTGAATTAGTCCAATGGAAAGGCAGAGCCAATACGATTGGATCCAGCTGCTTCGCAGAGCTGGGCTAAGGACAGGAGCTCACCCTGTCTTGTGGGGCCAACCTGATTCTTGAAACCTGGCCTGCTGGTTAACAGGGACAGTGTCTTAACCGCATGCGCCACCCACAGCCCAATTGCCCATAGTGTTTAAATTAACCACTTGAAATATATATATATATATATATATATATATATATATATATATATATATATATATATTTATTTATTTATTTATTTATTTATTTATTTATTTATGTACATGTACATGTACATGTACATGTACATGTGTGTGTGTGTGTGTGTGTATTCAAGTGGTTAATTTAAACACTAGCTGCAATCCTAAAGTCATTTTCCTGGGAGTAAGACCACTCAACACAATGAGTCTTACACTTGAGACAGGAGTTAGGATTGCACTGTTTATTGATTATTATTAAATTTAAAATTATTAAATATAATTTATTACATATAATTGATGAATTACAAGCACACTACATGCTGCCTGCTCACAAGGAAATGGAGGACAAGGAAGGTTTTTCTAGGACACAGGGCTAAAAAAGAGGATGTGTCCTGGAGAAAGAGGACATCTGGTAAAAAATATTTTAAAAAGTAAAAACTGCCTTAACACGCCCCCCCCCCCCCCAAAAGGCATTAAACCCCAGAGGGAAGAGGGCTGGAGATCCAGATGAGGTCTGAGCAGATCCTTTGTAAAGTTTAAGGTTTACAAAGACTTTAGAAATCATTTTTTTTTATTTCCTTTACCTGCTGAGTCAGTTTCAGTGTTTGGGGGGTGTAGAGAATCAAGAAAAGTGTAGAGAATCACAAAATAAAAGCTCAAAAACCTCATGCATATTGCTTCCAGGCAGTTAAAGACTAACAGTGCAATCCTAAGCATGTCTACTCAAAGGTATGAACCATTGACTTCAATACTATTTACTCCCAGGATTGTGTGGTTAGAATTGCAATCAAAATTACTGAATATTACATTTTAAAATATTTCATATAATTTAATACATCTAATTTATGAATTCCAAGCAGGCTATAGTCAGACTGATCTCCAAAATACCAGGGGCGTCATGTGAGTTAAAAACACTCATACATACATACATGCATACATACATACATACATGCATACATGCATACATACATGCATGCATGCATGCATATAGCTTTCAAGAGGTTAATTTAAACACTATATTGATTATTGTTAAATTTGAAAATATTAAATATAATTTATATTAAATATAAATATATTAAATATAATTTATTACCTATAATTTATGAATTACAAGCGCACTACACGGTGCCTGCTCACAAGGAAAAGGAGGAAAATGAAGATTTTTTTTCCAGGACACAAGGCTAAAAAAGAATAAATGTCCTGGAAAAAGAGGATATTGATTAAAAATAAAATAAAAACAGCCTTACAGGGAGGAGAACAAGAAAAGAGGGTTAGAGGGGAAAAGAAGTTGGTAACATTACTCAGCTTTACAAATAATTATTTTTAAATTCCCACTAGCTGCTGAGCCAGTGTTGGGTCTGCCTTCTGGAGTACTTTTCAGGGGATTGTGGGGACTGTAGTTCCTGGATCGTGACCCTTCCTAGCCTTGGCTTCCTCTCAGCCTGGCCTCTCCAGCAGAAGGCAGGATATGCAAATTCATTGATGCAAATTTTGGGGTTTCTGGAGCATTTTTAGTTTTTGGCCATAACTTTGGCTAGGAAGGTGCTTGCTCAAAACAGATTATTGCGTTGGACTCTGCTCTTCGAATCCAACGACATATTGCACGAGAGGGTAGCATGCACCTTCACGAACTTCATTTTTGGGGGTCCCACAGGCCACCCTCTGGGCGCATCACCTGGTGCAGGCTGCACCCCCCGCACCTCCTGGTGATGCCACTGCTCCTCAGGCATTCTAACTGCTGATGTGGAAAGAAGGCTCAGCTGAGACTTGAGCCAAGGATCCCTTGGGAGAAGCAACAAATTATCCTTTCAGCCTAGCCAGCTGATAGAGGGGAAAACAGAGGAATCAACATCATCAGATAATGCACCAAACTGACATCAAGTTCTGAATTGTTACTTTTGTAATACCACTACCGTCCAAAACTATGAATACGTGCACAGCTATCAAACCCAGGAAGTGGGATCAGGAGGTAGAATTAAAAATGGTTAGGTGGTGAAACTGAAACCCAAAATATGCTTTAGCAATGTAGCCCCATCTGTTCTGCTTGCTCCAGGTGATAACAAATCAATAATCACCAGGGAGGCCTAATTAAGAGCCCAAATGACACAATTATCACCACAGTGCCTGAGTCTGACAAACATCCTGGCTAATTTTCTTACAACATATCACAAATAACGTTCATATCCTTCATCTCCTACGTGAAGAAACTCTGCATCTTTAATAGCTCACAGAAAACGAACATCTCTCGGACTGCGTCATTTACCCCAATAAGTAACTGCTATTGCCTTTCTTAAAATGGTTCAGAGCAACTGAACCATAAGCGCTTAAGAGAAGCAAGTAGTCACCTTTACCAGCCTCTGCCAAAAGGCTGAATACGTAACAAACACCAACATCTCCCCCTGCAGTTTAACTCACATCAACAAGAGAGTGTATCAGAAACAGATAACAGGGATAAACAAGGAGTCTCACATCAGAGATAACTGCGTGAGTGAAGAAATAATAAAACCATCCCTGTATAGTACTGCTATTTTTTCCAGTAAAAGCTCCATACCAAGAATTGCCATTGTTCTTCATTATTACAACTACATGAAAAGAAAAGTATAATCTGTTCTAGATACAAAAACACTGTCCATTAAAAATAAACAAACACGACGTTTCTGTCCTGAAATCAGATCACTCAAGCAAATGAGTTCAGTCACATGCAATACATAATCGGGAGGAGAAAGAATCCTGAAAAACCCCTACTCTGGGCATCACTTAAAACCTACAATTATATACTAAAAGTTATGGCAATATGTGGATAATAAATGATGTGTACACTGTGTGAATACAGAGACCTTCAGCAGTACAAGAATGAAGGAAACACAAAGAAAGAAACATTGCATACGTCAAGGCAAGCAAAGAAATCCAGCAGTCCACTGAAGTTATAACCAAACTGGGAACAGATAATAAAAGGGCAACATTGAAAAGCAGCTCAGATCCCTACTCTGATCCAGATTTTACTGGTCCAGAGGCCTTAATTCAGTGTTAAGACATAGATCATCACCAGTGTTATACACAAGGTTAAACTGCAATCCCAGCAATTTGGGAAACTGCACTTTTTCTTGCATGACAACTGCATCTTGTCTTGCATGATCAAACAATAGCCAGAACGTAAGAGACAAATACTGCAATTGTAAACACAGTTTCCTTGGAGTAAGACCCATTCAATGCAATGGGACTTCTGAGTATACACAGTTAGGATTGTGCTCAAAGTATACACAGTTAGGATTGTGTTTTGAGTTCTTATGCTCAAAGTGCTGGCTTTTGTAATCAAATAGTCCATCCTCATTCAGGATCCCTTAGGGTAGCTTTGCTCAAGTGCTGCAAAGGCAACATAAGCAATTTGGTCCACAGATGATTGGGGACAGGGTCTAGAATCATCAATGGGGACATGAATGGAGATCAGTGAATGGGGACAGGGTCTAGAATGGTCTAGATCAGTAGTTCTCAAACTTCCTAATGCTGTGACCCCTTAATACAGTTCCTCATGTTGTGGGGACCCCCAACCATAAAATTATTTTCTTTGCTACTTCATAACTGTAATTTTGCTACTGTTATGAATAGCAATGCAAATATCTGATATGCAGGGTGTATTTTCATTGTTAGAAATTGAACATAATTAAAGCATAGCGATTAATCATAAAAACAATACGTAATGACAGACAGACAGACAGACAGACAGACAGATAGATAGATAGATAGATAGATAGATAGATAGATAGATAGATAGATAGATAGATAGATAGATAGGGTGACTGGGAAAGAAAGAAAGAAAGAAAGAAAGAAAGAAAGAAAGAAAGAAAGAAAGAAAGAAAGAAAGAAAGAAAGAAAGAAAGAAAGAAAGGGAGGGAGGGAGGGAGGAATGGGAAGGTAAGTACCTGGGTGAGAGGAGATCTCCATAGGATTGGGATCTCAGGCAGCAGAGCCAGCCACTATTTCCTGGGAGTAAGTCCCATTCACTATCATGGGACTGACTTCTGAGTAGACATGCATAGAATTGGGCTCTAAGGCTGCAGTCCTCCCCACCCCCAAGGCTCCACATCGTCTCACAGCCGCTCAGAGGCTCCTTCTGAGCTGCTTCTCAGCGGCTTCTTCTAGCTGCAGCGGCTCCAGTGTTTCTTCCAGGTCTTCCCACCTGGCCCCCTGCACCAGGAGTCTTTAGGCGACCCCCAGGAAAGCTCCAGGCGACCCCCAAAGGGGTCCTGACCTCCACTTTGAGAAACGCTGGTCTAGATGATTGGGGACAGGGTCAAAAATGGCAAGGATTCTCCTCCCCATTACCACCCACCAACACTTTGAATATGTGCACATATGCCCTTCCCTGGCATTACCAGGGTCTCTGAGCACTGCACTCACCGGACACCTGGATGGTGAAGGTCATGGTGTCATCAACAGCGTTGCAGACGTATTTCCCAGAATGCTCTGGGCCAGCTGCAGGTATGACCAGACAGTGCTGGGTACCCTCTTCCTCCAGGACGAGGCCGCTGTTGGCCCCTACCGTGACACCGTCCTTAACCCAGTGGACAGGCACATTCCCGTGAGAAAGCACACAGGCCAGAGTAACAGTCTCCCCAGTTGAGGCCTTCAGGACAGAAGGAGCCTTGCGGGGCTGCACGATCTTCACAGGGGATTCTGGAAGGAGAGGGCAGGCAGCCCAAGTTTGAAGCAACAAGCACAGGCAAGGCAACACTGTTGTCTCTAGGCCAAGCCCATAAACTTTATCAATAAAAAGACTTTTTGAGCAAAAGGAGCCCTTAATGAAAGGGTTAGTAGGAAAATACTCAGAGATACAGAGAATCTCCATGCACCTAGTAGCTAATCACCTTCCCACATAAACACCAAGTTGAAATGTTCACAATAATGCATCCAGAAACACCTTTTCTTTGCCTATGTTCTTGCCTCTCCCCACCTACCCACCCTCTGGAACCCCATCAAATTTTTTTTGCAGATCAATATGAAAGAGGTTGTGGTGCATCAATCACTCACGTTCTATACCTGTGGTTTGGTTTTTTCCCCATGGGAAATGGGAAGCAGTAAGGGATGTGCATGAACTGTGAATTTTAGCTAAAAAAATTACAAGCAAGAAAACCTTCATAAGAAATACTTGCAAGAAATACTAGCAAGAAAATGAAGCTTTACACATACACATCTACCCCATGCTTTCCAGTTTTCCACTAAGTACAACCTCTGCTGCTCCATTTTTTAAAAAGTCTGATTGTCTAAAACCATAGTACAGTAATTGCTTTAGCTCTCCTACAGCCCTCTTCAGCAACTATTTACTGTACAATTCTACTTTAGAACTGAAAGCAATATTAAAAATATTATCTCCCCAGTACTGTGCCCAAGATTAACAACACCTCTTCCCAATATTTTCACAAATATACTTGGGGAATATACTTCCCCTCAATATGTTGTAACATCACAAACTTTTGTCCCTGACTGTGCAATCCTAACCCCCTATTAGACTGGCACAAGTCCCATGCCTGCCTGTGGGTGTCACAAAAGTGCCATAAAGGACTTCTGCACTGGTCCTGGTGGGGTTAATCCAGTGCACAGACCAGCCTCTCCATGCCTCTCCATGCAAACGTAGGAATGGGATAATGGGTGCATTGCACTGGCCTAAATTGGTTAGGATTGCATCCATCTTGTGCAGAATTCATAGAATCATAGAATCATAGAGTTAGAAGGGATCCAGTAGGTCATCTAGTCCAACCCCCTGCCTGCAGCAGGAAATCCCCCTCGAGCATCCCTGACAGGTGCTCGAGCCTCTGCTTGAAGATCCCAGTGAGGGAGAGTCCACCACCTCCCTTGGCAATCTGTTCCACTGCCAAACCGCCCTCACTGTCAGGAATTTTTTTCCAGATAACCAACAGGAATCTCCATTCTTGCAGTTTGTACCCATTGGTTCTTGTTCTGCTTTCTAAATACAGGTATGACAAAGATACACTCGTACAACCATTGCTGGTTGTCCTGGAATTTTCTGTATAGTGCTTCTTAAGACATACCTTTGCAAAATTTTGGTATTTAAAACTTTAACCCCATGGATTTGGCCAACAAGAGCTCAGTTAATTTACGGACTAATCCTAAAAATTGTATTTTCTTGATTGGATTTGGGTCAGCAGGAGTTCTTATATCACCGATCAAACCTAAAACAATACAAACCCACACCAACATTCCCAAGCCCCTGCTCTGCCTACCCCCATCCCACGCCACCTTTCCCACCACCTTACCACCTAGTAACACTAGTTCTGCCAGTTCTACATTCCCATAGGTCTGGGCTGAGAGTTTCTTATATACTCTTTTAATGCCTGATATAAACAATATGACACGTTATGATTGTACTTTGTGTGTCCCTGCATTACATTATTGATTGATTCGGGACAGGGGTAGTATGGGAAACAAGGTGCATTCACACTTCACACCCTGATTGCACTGGAAATTAAAGAGATGGTTGCTGTACATTATCTCTCATAATGTCCAGTCAGGCTTTGTTATTAAATCCATCACTATTGGTTTTATGGACATCATGCTTATAAAGTCAGTTCTTTAACATTTGGTCAATAAAACCAATAAAAATCCACATACAGAAATATGCAAACAAATAGGCCCAAAGTGAAGGCTGGGATTTGATCAAGAATGGCTTGTTTTACAACGCCAATTGGAACCAGGTCTGGACTGTTTTTGGAAGATCCTGGCCATGTTAGATTTGGTGCTGGATTAGGTTTTGGGACTTTATTTCAGAACACTGGCTTTGGGGCCAGGTGCGCACCTGAAACACTGACATCAAAGGAGACAGACTCATCCTTAGTCTCGCAGATGTATTCACCAGCATCTTCAGCTCTTGCCTGTGGGATAATAAGGTAGCGCTCAGCCTCCTCTGAGTGCAATAAAAGGTTTTGAGTTTCATCCACTTCCAGGCCATCCTTGAACCAGCGAACAGGGGCATCAAGCACCGACACCTCACAGCTCAGCTCCAAGCGCTCAAGTGCCCATACTTCCTTTTCCACTGAGCGTTCAGCTGGCCACAAAATCCGCACTGGGGGCTCTGCCAGATAAAGAGAGAACAGAAAGATTAGAAGTTGGCCTCTTGTCTTCCATTATGCCTAGCCTTATTAAATTCCTCAGCTTCCAAACACATGAAATGTCACATTCAGAGATGTGTATTAAACCCAAGAACTGCCACTTGTAAGGAACTTTGTAAGCAACTTTGAGAAGGAGTAATTTTCAATGAGAATACTGTTTAGTGGGAGCACTAAATCTAACAGAAAGGGAATACTGTACCTGAGAAAGAAGTTGCAGCAGAATTGTAACATGAAAGGGAAAGGTAAGTACTCCTGCATCATACTTGAATGTAATGAGTTCGTATGCAGGAGAATAAGAATGGATGCAAGAGTATGGTTACATTTTCCTGAATACATACTTGTATGTTATGAGCTTGGCCCTTAAGAAGACTTCTCCAATATTAGTCCAAAATTCCAAACCATGGCATTAAGAACTTAGTCCTGAGTAAGTAATTCTGACCCCTGTTGGCAGAAGGACTGTTCCCAACTCAGAACTTTCCCTTTACCTTTCCTACTTGAAAGGATTCAGAGCCACACTCAGACCACCATTGCTCAAGAGAGTTCAGAAGCAGAATGGAAAGCATTTTAAGGCCTGTTCTAGTCCATATAACAACTTCTGACAGATAATGATCATCCTTAGAAGCAACAAGTTCATATCTATCAAGAGAGCCAGGATGGCATAGCAAGTCAGAAGTCAGACTGAGACCTGGAAGATACAAGTTCCAGTCCCTGCTCAACTACAAAGCTTCCTGTGTCATCATGCACCAGTCACTTTCTTTCAGCCTCACCTACCTCACAGCTCTTATGAGTACAAAAGTTAGGGAAGAACCATGCACATCACTCTGAGATCCTCGGAGGAAGGTTGTCATGAAAGTATGAAAAATAAAGTACATCTATTCACTTAAGAAAGTGAAAGAATATTAATTGCAGCACAAAATCTAACTTGGGTCAAACCTTGAGAAGCCACTTACCTGTGATGGTGACATTGAAGAAAACAGAGTCTCCTCCTGTGTCACACACAAACTCCCCTGTGTCCCAAACCTGGGCTGCAACTATGACCAGACGGCGATGGGGCCCTTCACTCTCCAGCAGGATGCCACTGTTTTCCTCCACTTCCTCTCCATCCTTGTACCAGTATACAAAAGCATCAGAGCAGGACAACTCACAGGCCAGAACCACAAGCTCTGAGACCTGGTAGACATGGGCCATCTCTGCATTGGACTGCAGAACTCGAACAGACAGTTCTGTGGTGGGAAACAACGTCAAAGCATGGAACACAAATAGGAGGGAAGGGGCATCAATTCTCACATGAATAGGCAGTCCTCTGTGCTGTTCTGTTTTCTAGCTATGGCTGGAGAAGGTGACTTGTGCATCTATCTGCTTCTGGTACAGGGAGCCATGGGAAGTGGATGTGCATGGGGGGATGATGCACATAGGGGGATGAGGTGCAGTGGGGGTACTGTGCAGGAGGGTGCTGCATATGGGGATTGATGTGCATGGGAGGATGCTGAGAATGGTATTGTTGTGCAATGGGGGGTTAGTGTACGGGGGGGGGGGAGTTTTACTCCCACAACACAGGTATGTTTTCACTAGTAACTATATAAAGCCTTATGCTTCTGAGACTGTTTACCTGGTCCAGATGGTACCTGGCCCCCTAGGGAACAATTTCAAGAAAATGAGAGAAAAGAAGGATAACCAGGATTGAAGATGGTCTCAAGGAGATACAATGAGAAATTGGGGCTGCACTCTTAATCCCCAGTTAGGCCAGCATAAGCTGGCACAAGTCCTGTACTGGAATATGGGTGTCGCAAAAATGCTGTAAGGCACTTCTACACCACTTTTGATGCAGGAATGGTGCAAAATTGCTGAAAGGCACTCCTGGATTCCCCCACCATCAGGGGAATAGGGAGCAGGTCAGTTGTGTCATCCTAAATTGGATAGGATTGCCAAATTGCCCAAGATTGTTGTACTGAAGTGATGTCTTCAGCTCTGGATCTTCCAAAGGACAACCAGAAGCAGCTTACTACACACCTCAACCCTTTTGCCTCCACTTACCATCCACTGTCACTGTGAAGTCTGTGCTGTCATTGCTTGTGTCACATGTGTATATCCCAGAGTCCAAGGGGCAGGATGAATGAATCAGTAGCCTCCGAATGCAGCCTTCTGATTGAACAGTGAGGTGGTCATTATCCAAGGGAACAGGATCTCCATCCTTGAGCCACTTGACAGGGGCATCAGAGGTGGAGACCTCGCACTCTAAGAGCAGAGGCATCCCAGCCACGATTGTCTGGAGGCACTGGGACTCTGAAAGTGGAGTAATATACACCTTGGGAGCTGTAGAGAGACATTTTGAATGAGTCAAGCATCTTGAACTCCTGGGCCAAATGAAGAAGGAAGTGGTTTATAGAAATCTGTGCCATGAAATAAAAAAACTTCCCTTTACCATTAATTACTGCCCCAGTACTTCATAAATACTGTACAAAAAAGAATTTGTTTCCTTAAAAAAGAGGAGCTGGGACACAGACTTAACACATATACTGTATCATGTCTTCTAACCTTCAACTCTGAATTCCAATGTACAGTGGCACCTCACGTAAAGAACGCCTCACGTAACGTATGTTTCACATAACAAACAAAAATTTCTCCAGGATTCTGCTTCATGTAAAGAAAGTGCTTCACGTAAAGAAAACATTTGTTGGCAGTTGGGGCAGATATGCTGGCCGGCAGCCTGTTTTATAGCATCAGGACTGCCTAGTGCACCTACCCATAGTGAAAGCAACACTTCTGCGCTGTTCCTCCTGTGGCTGGGCGTCTGCTGGGCAGAGGGAGAGAACAGCAGTGGAGAAGAGGGAAGCAGCGCAGGGTACCCAGAAGGGAGCAGGGGAGAGAGGCTCAGGATGGAGAGAAGGAAAAAGTGAGGAGACACTTTGAAGGTATCTTGGATTGCAGCCTCCTAACCATGTCTACCCAGAAGTAAGCCCCGTTGTGTTAAATGGGTCTAACTCCCAGGAAAGTGTCTTTAGGACTGCAGCCTAAGTAGACTTCATAAGATCATGCACATTGAATGCATGTTTTGAATTCAATTCCAGTGTTTTGTCATCATTTTTACATCCAGTTAATATTTTTAGATGAATATTTTAGGGGTTGTGGAACCAATCATCTGAGTTTCCATTATTTCCTATGGGAAAATCTGCTTCACGTAAAGAAAGTTTCACATAAAGAAACTGCCTCCGGAACGAATTAATTCTGTTACGTGAGGCGCCACTGTATGTACTTAGGCTGTGTTCACTCGGGGATGAAGAAAACATACTTTGCTATGTGTAACCCCCCTAATGCCCCACACCCCCCATGCGCAACACCCTCCCATGCGCAACATACACACCCATGACACCCTGTCATACTAGTTTTATGATAATTCTCAGAGTTCAATACCGAGTCCTGGCAATGAACATAGATTCTCCCAGGGGACCCAATCCCAATGACATTTGAAACCTTCTGCTTCCAACTGAATGGTGCCATTTGGGTGACAACCAATGCTAAACAAATAAAGGATTGCTACATAGAGAGCAACTCCTGCTATAGGTTTTTGCTACCATGCCAGTGGCTTTCAAATTAGAACAGGAAGTGAAGGCCTTGTATTTTTCCCTCTCTCCCTGGTCTCAATGTCTGCCCAAGGTGCAGCTGAGTGTGATGTGTCTCAAGTTACAGTGACTTTGTGGCGTTTAATCAAGAGTTTTCCCATGAATTGTGCCTTGGAAAGGAGCCAGAGCTGAACTCCAGTTTCCTCAAGGGGTGCTTATTGGAGTACCCATGAATTCAACAGACAACCAAAGTTTAAATTAACTTTACTGAGAAGTTAAAATGAAAACACAATATGTAATTAAATAGGTATTGAATGAAGAATTGATATTCAAAAGCCAGCTACAGTGGTAATTCAATTTAGAACTGGCTATAGTTACTTTTAGGTGAAATTGTAATTCTCTTCTCTGACTTGACGGTCCCCTGGGAAAGGATTTACTTTTGTCATTATTTTAGTTGGATTTTATTGTTTATTAGAGCTATTTGTTGTTTATCACACATATTCATTATATACATATTGCATTTGTGGGTATATGTACAGTATGTTGCAAACTATGAAAATTGCAGAGAGCATTTGCATGGTGGGGTGAGGGACTGGAAGAAGAAGACATCAGTAAGAAGTCATGACGGCACCGTGAAGGATGAAGATGTGCTGGCTGCAGGCATCCAGCTGAGGGCTTATGAGATCTCTCCAGGGGAGCTCTAGCTCAATCATGGCACTTCCAAGATGGAAGTGCCTGTCAAGGATGATCCAGAAGTGAAGGCCAAACCAACCATACCTAGGGAGCTGAGAGTCCTGCAGTGCACCCAGTGGGCCAACGGACAAACTGAAATGCAATGCCGGGTCACAGAGGAAGCCTGGCCTGGCTACCAGCTTCCAGTGAGCTTCCAAACTTAGGAGGGCTTACTCCCTGGCCACGATCTGGCTGGCCACAGCTCAGCAGGCCAACAGGCCTTTGCTAAAGACCCCTGTAAAGGCAATGCCCAACTACTAGGAATCAGAGGACTACTAGGAACAAACTACAAGGAATGGCTAGATCAAGCCTCTGCTTGCCAGAGGTCTGTAAGTGTGAACAGCCCGCCGTACTGTAGCCCGACCCTCTTGTAGGAAGGTAGGAATTGGGAATACCTCCAGATGAGGCACAATCTTAGGGTCTGGACCTCCTGGACCAGAAAATACCAGTAATGCCTCTGCTTTGCTGACAAGATTAGGGATGCTGCAGCACCTTTCATACTCCAGATTCAGTACCATCCAATGGGAAGCATCAATGTGAAAGACAAAAATGATCCTCAAAGCAAAATGTACATGTAAGACATTGTTCCTCACAGCATGCAAACCTGCCCAGCCCACCACACTGGCACCACAATCATATCAGTCTGGAGACGAGGCAGGAAGTGAGGTCCAGCAAGTCAAGGAATCTGAATGCGAGTCTGACTGCTCCCCTCAGTAAAAAGATCTGTGCTAAGGGTTATACTGACTAAACCAGTGGTTCTCAATCTTTCTAACGCCGTGACCCCTTTATAAATTCCTCATGTTGTGGGGACCCCCAACCATAAAATTATTTTTGTTGCTACTTTATAACTGTAATTTTGCTACTGTTATGAATTGTAATGTAAATATCCAATATGCAGGATGTATTTTCATTGTCACAAATGAAATGTGTGTTCTATGCACACATTGAACACAATGGGATTTATTTCAGAGTAGGCATGCATAGGATTGGGCCCTGAGGCTGCAATCCTATCCACATTTACATGGGAGTAAAGGCCCCCCTGACTATAATGGGATTTATTTCAGAGTAGGCATGCATAGGATTGGGCCCTGAAGCTGTCAGTAAGTATAGCTGGAGATCTGGCAAGCCTGACCTGGCCCCCTGCACCAGGGGTCTTTAGGCGACCCCCAGGAAAGCTCTAGGCGACCCCTAAGGGGTCCCGACCCCCACTTTGAGAAATGCTGGACTAAACTGTGCATTTCAAGAATTTATTTCAGGAAAATGGCCAGGAGAACAGCTTTAAAGAAGAAATTTTTGGACATGACTAACCTGCAACAGTAACATTGAAGAACACAGAGTCACTGCCTGCATCACAGACAAATTCTCCCGTATCTTCCACCTGAGCTGAAGCAATGATGAGCCGTCGGTGAGGCCCTTCACTTTCTAACTGCAGGTCATCAACTCTTTCCAGCTTCTCTCCATCCTTGTACCAGTGGACAGAGGCATTCGGGCGGGATAGCACACAGGCTAGCACCACACGTTCAGAGGTCTGGTAAGTGTGGACTGCATCTGCGTTGGAATGCACAATTCGCACAGGAGGCTCTGCAGGGTTAGGTGAAAAAACACAAGGCATTCCAGGAAATAGCAGACTTGCAGACTGGAACAGACAGTAGAGTGAATGGGTAGGTGTGACACTACAGGTTATAACTCTAACTGAGATGAAAGAAAATGGATTGGAAAGCAAGCAGAGAAAACTAATGCAGTACTGAATATGTCCTTGAATGTGGGTGGGCATGCGTGTGTGAAAAAGAAAATAGATGCTTACTAAAAATGAAAAGCTCTTTAAGGCTGCATTGAAAAGCCAAATGCAAAGTTAGAAAACACAAAGGAAGAGACTGAAAAATATACAGTGTTTCTCATCCAGTGGTACTTGAGGTGGCGTGCAGTGGACTCACAGTTCTCTTAGACCCCCCCCCGCTTCCTCTCCACTTCAGTATGACCTCTCCATTTCAGAGCTGGGCTAAGGACAGGAGCTCACCCTGTCTTGTGGGGCTGACCCGGGTCTCGAACCCTGGTCTTCTGGTTAACAGGCACAGCGTCTTAGCCACTTGCGCCACCCACAGCCCAGTGTTATCAGCTTATGATACGCATTAACACTGACTGTTGTGATTGCAATGGCTGTGGGTGGCGCAAGTGGTTAAGACACTGTGCCTGTTAACCAGGAGGCCAGGGTTCGAGACCCAGGTCGGTCCCACAAGACAGGGTGAGCTCCTGTCCTTAGCCCAGCTCTGCAACGCAACTGGATCCAATCGTATTGGCTGTGTCTTTCCATTGGACTAATTCAGTGGCGTGGAGAGGAATTTGCTGCTTGGGTAACAGCCTATCCTCCATAACAATCTAACCCAGGCTTTCGTGCTTCGCATGCAGTGTATGCAGCGCCGAGCACGATACCATAGTCTTTCAAGACTGATGGAGGCCTGCTTTTTTTGTGATTGCAACTTTACACATACAGTTTCATAAAAGGATTATTTGACGCCATGAAGTCTTAGTCAGAATTAAGGGTTAATAGTCAGAATACCCCAAAAGTACAATCTTCATACTCAGAAGTAGCATCCTTCTCATCACCAGTTACCAAACCTGGGAATAGATACTATGATTTTTTAATCACCCTGGTCATGAAGTGTGATACTTCTTGAAGTATCTATTTGATAGTTGCAGATAGCTACAGGTTGAAATGAAATTGGCCAGTAACCTGAACCCTCTGTGATAGTATTGTTCCCTCCTTGTCACTTTTGATCCAACTGTACCAATGTTGCATTTGAGATAGCGTGATGTGTCATGTAAAGAAGACCAACATATACAGATTTGGTAAGGAACACCTTACCTGGTAAGGAACAACTCCTGTTGAGGAGCCAGACTAAACCTGTCCAAAATCCCACTGAATGTGGGTTGTCTGGAGAAGGAAAACTCCCACCTCAAACCTCCACTGCCTTGTGGCTATACCCATATATTGGAAAGGCTTCAGGAGTCAACTTCGAGGAAAATCCAGAGCCGGAGTCCCAGAAGCAGTTTGGGACTGTGTACAATCACATTCTGATAACTTCTGTGACGCAGCTGGAACCAATCGTATTGGCTCTGCCATTCCATTGGACTACTTCAGTGACACGGAAAGGGGGTAACAATCTATCCTCCATACTAATCTACCCAGAGCACAATACCATAATCTTTTGAAAATGAAGGATGCCAATGCAATGCAAAGGAACACCTGTGTCAGGATTTTTTTAATCAATTCTCTTACCTGTGACAGTGATGTTGAAGAAGGCAGAGTCACCACCTGCATCACACACAAACTCCCCTGAATCCTGCACCCGAGCAGAGGGAATGACTAGACGGTGGTGAGAGCCCTCACTCTCAAGCAGAAGGCTCTCACTTTCTTCCACCTCATCTCCATCCTTATACCAGTGAACAGGAGCATCAGGGCGGGAGAGCTCACAGGTCAGCACTATACATTCTGCAACCTGATAGGCATGAGTTTCATCAGCATTTGAATGTACAATCTTCACAGGAGGTTCTGGGGTGGGAAGAAAAATATCATGAATGGGGGTCACTGTAAGGCTTACAAATGCATCTCTCTCTCTCTCTCTCTCTCTCTCTCTCTCTCTCTCTCTCTCTCTTTGTGTGTGTGTGTGTGTGTGTGTGTGAGAGAGAGAGAGAGAGAGAGAGAGAGAGAGAGAGAGAAAGGAAGAAAGGAAGGAGGGAAGGAAGGAAACAAAGTAACCATCCAAGATTTGTGGATCCTTCCACCAGGGAACTAGCTTAGAAAGTCCACAGTGCCAAGTTTCTCTACTTATTTTCCTCCAAAAGCAGATATTGGAAGGCAGGGAACAGCAACAGGTATAAAGAGTTCTACCAATTACACCTGAGAATGTAATGTATGTTTTAGAATTTAACTTTTTCTTGAAAACAAGTGGATCAGTTAATATGTTAGGGAGGAATCTGGTGGGATCAAGAGAACTGGAGACTTACAACCCAAACCTATGCATGACTACTCAGAAGTTCATTATACTCAATGGGGCTTACTTTCAAGTAATTGTGGATAGGATTACTGCCACACTATTAGAAATCTGTGCACAGGCCTGCAAAATAGGTGCTAGCATGAAAGGTTTGGGGTTACCATTAGATTTCTCAGACACTAGCCCAGAACGGGCCATAATTCCTAATCCAGTTGGATTGGCCATAACATTTCTCTGTACAGAATGTTGATTTTTTTAATTGTATTTTTCTTTAGGCAAACTCAAAAGAGAAACTGTTATATTGCTGAGGTCAAAATAGCAGAGCGTCTTCCGGCACTATTGTGTCACTAAATGAAGCATCGCAGAAAATGAACAACAGAGAAAACTGCCCTTAGGGAAAGAAACATAAATTTGGAATAGCAGAATTGCTAACTTTTCACTAAACTGAACCTCCACAATAAAGCATTTCAGCAATAAAGGCATTTAGCAAACAGAAAAGACAAAAAACAGAAACGAGAACAACTTGGCCATATATCAATCATAGGTTAAGAAATAAAAATCTAGTCTTTATAATGGAAACAGGTGAGCAAGAAGATCCCTTGTCAAACTTGCTCAGACATGTTCAGAAGTGGCCTGGAAAAGGAAGGCAGGTAAAGAAGGGGCTAAATTCTCCTCTAGTATCAGCATACTCTAGTTAGCCAAGCCAAAACAAACAAAACTGGCAAGATTATTGTCAAGGGCCTGCCATGCTCCAAATACCAGAAAGAATGAGTACTCTAATCTAAAGTAAATCAAACTAGATGAATCACTATGTTTGATCTTAAAATCCATGTCTGGGAAAAAGAGTTACATCCCACTGACCTGTAACAGTAATGACAAAGAAGACCGAGTCATCTTTTGCATCACACACAAACTCTCCCGAGTCTTGCACCTGGGCTGAAGCTATGACCAATTGGTGATGAGACCCATCACTCTCCAGCAGAAGACCTTCACCCTCCTCTACCTCTTCTCCATCTTTGTACCAGCATACAGGAACATTTGGGCGAGACAACTCACAGGCCAACACTACCCGCTGGGAGGCCTGATAGGCATGGGCTTCATTCGCATTGGAGCACATAACCCGCACAGGTGGCTCTGTGGCAGGACGGACAAGTCAAAACAGAAAGTTAGAAATCGGAAGAGGAAGATCCAAAGCCCTCACTAAACGGCAATCATTCACAAACTATATGCTGGGGCATCCCTGTGTGTCGCAAGAGAATTACAAGAGCACAGTAAGAAATAACTTATTTCAGCAGTTCCCAATTTTTAGCACCTCTCATCTCTGTGGGTCACAATGTAATGCACCCTATAGCACCTAAATGCCTTACTGGGAGCCATCAGAGGTAGTTCTAGGTCACACCAGGCCTGCGACCTCCTCCATTGGCCTCCAAGGACCTCTGAATATCCTGCAACAGTGACTTCCAGGTTGTGGGCATGAATTCCATGGGGCATTCTGGGGCCAGAAGAAGCTGGTGGAAGCTGGTGGTGTGTGCCAGAAGAAGCACAGGTATTTAATGACCTGAAACTGCCTCCAACAGCTCTGAATAAGACATTGTGAGGCTGTAGGAAGCCCAACGTGCATGGGATCATTATGATCCACCATACATCGATTCATGCTCCAAAGTTCAAGAAATGCCAACTTAATTCAATTGTTAAAGGCTCTGAGTCCAAAGGACCCACCCACATTTGAGGCTCCTCACTACATTTGCACATGATTCACACTTATCTCTTCTTAGTCAGCCAACACTGGGGATGAATAATTTTGCCACATCTCTACATCAGGTGTGATTGGCCGGTTTGGTCACTCCAGAAGTAACAAGCACCTACTCACAGGAATGTGTTGAAACTTTTTATATGAATCATTGCTTGGGCATCCTTCCAGTGAGGAAGTATTCCCAGAATCATAACATGAAAAACACAATGATTGGACTCTACTGTGGTTGAAGTTGGTAAATCTTTGTCAGAAATTTACTGATGAGACCTCTTACATATCAGTGAGGGGAGAAAAATGGTTGAGGAGGATAAGCCTCAATAATGTCCCAGTTAGCTCACTCATACAACTAAAACCAAAGCTAACCAAGAAAGAGAATAAAAATTACAGGATCATGTGGCTCCCTTGCAAGAATAACATAGATGCTTCCTTTCATTCCAAAAAGTCTGGAGGCTTCAGGAAATGTGGATGGAAAACAGGGCTCCTTTCAAGCCTGTAGTCAGCACTCCAGACTGACTCTCTGGGAGGACAAGACCCAGAACTCTCTGGCAGCCCCAGTAGATCAAGAGAGAAGATTCAAGATGATGGAAACTTTCACTTCTCTCATGACTGAGGTTGGACTTGGGAGTGAGCCACTGAGGCACATAAAAGCCTTCACTGGATCAGGCTGAAGTCCAGCTTCCTGTATCACACAGTGGTCCACCAGATGTCTCAGGGAGCACATAAAACACCTTAATCCAGGTGACCTTCCTGAAGGTAAAGTGAAATAATTCTTATGCACTATAATGCTTTTTGGAGGTGTAAGAGTGCTGTATCCTGCAAAGATTCCAGAGGAAGGTCTGATGGCACATTCTGCAGAAGCTTTTGGGTATAACAGGTACCTAGATGGGAGATTCCCTAAGAGCCCTGCACATGCTGCCTTGAGTTCCATCATGGAAACAGGGTAGATATAGTGGCAATAAATAGTGTAACTAAAGAGTAACAAACTTAATGGGAAACATATCTAACCTGTGACAGTGATGTTGAAGAAGGCAGAGTCACCACCAGCATCACACACAAACTCTCCTGAATCCTGCACATGAGCAGAAGGAATGACCAGGCGACAGTGAGGACCCTCCCTCTCAAGTAGAAGGCTCTCACTTTCTTCCACCTCATCTCCATCCTTGTACCAGTGAACAGAAGCATCAGGGCGGGAGAGCTCACAGGCCAGCACCACACGTTCTGCCACCTGGTAGGCATGAGGCTCCTCAGCACTGGAGTGCACAATGCGCACTGGAGGTTCTATGGTGGGGAGAGAAGAATGTCATGAAGATTCTTTGGCTCCAGGGTTGGAAACCAGCTCAAAAAGCCACAGAGAGAACAAAAAACTACAGGCTTGCTTTCCATAATTGAGCACAAGTGATCTCTTTGTTTAACAGGTAAAGTGCTGGTCTTGGATTTGGAAGCTTTTGTGCTGGACTTGAATCCAGTAACATGGTTTGGCCTAGAGCAAGTCACTATTTTTCAACCTCAGTTTCCTCACCTGCCTAACAGAGATAAGAGCTTCAAAGCATTGCTGTGGAAATGACTGGGCATTTGCTTACTTCGTACAAACCTTACAGAATTACCATAGATGTGCTGAATAGCATGAATATGTTGGATTTGAATAGGGGAGCACGTATAAATTCTTGATTTACCATGGATCTTATCAGCTGGCCTTGGAGAAGTCACTTTCTCTCAGCCTATCCTACTGCAAGTGTTGTTATAAGGTTAAGATAAAAATACTTAAAACATGTTGCCAGGCAGAAAATTTTTGCAGAATTTACAAATAATAATCCCAAGGCTGTCTATTACTATCTGTCAAGTCTGCAGGACTCTTTGGTGATGCTTTAGAGTCCTATTATATCGGTAGGCTAGAGCACCATTTCTCAGTGTTGCCTAGAGTTGTATCACTTTGCACAGTCCACCTACTAGAAGTACCACCAGAAGTAATGTTCTGTACCACCTGACAATGATGTCATTATTAGATTGTCATCAATGAAATGATGTCATCACTAGATTGGAAGGACAGACACAATACAACAAATGCTGGTAAGAGGTGGGTAAGAGTGGATGGGAGGGTCTTTTTGAATGTGGGAGCTCTGCTGCCAAACCAAGCCTCCTATTATTATTTGTTGCATTATATTGCTAGTCTCACTGGCAGGGGTCTCAAATACCACCTTCTCTGGCTTCTAGATGACTAGAGAGGGGACAAGTGCTGCTCAGATAGCACTCTGGCTTGTCCTGCTTGCTTTTTAAAGGTCCTCTGTGTTTTCCATCTTTGATTAAAAGACATAGGGCGCAATCCAGAATAACTACAGGGACGCCTTGCTCCGGAGTAAGAACAAGTTACTCTGGATTGCAATATGAATTTTCCATACGTTTTCACTTAAAAAAAGCAGGCCTCCGTCAATCTTGAAAGGCTATGGTATCGTGCTCTGCGCTGCATATGCTGCATGTGAAGCACGAAAGCCTGGGTTGGATTGTTATGGAGGATAGGCTGTTACCCAAGCAGCAAATCCCCCCTCTCCACGCCACTGAATTAGTCCAATGGAAAGGCAGAGCCAATTTCACTAGGTAGTGCAGTAACTACAGGTGCACTAGGTTGTGCAGTAACTACAGTAACTAGGTAGTGCAGTAACTAGGTAGTGCAGTAACTATAGGTGCACGTAATGTCTCTTACGTGCTTCCGTAGTTACTCTGGGTTGTAGCCTTAGGCCTATATCCTAAAGTGAAATTAAGCCCCCTGCTCCAGAACAGTTAAGATGACTTTCCATAAGATAACACTAGAGGGTGACGTAACCGCATGGACCCGTAACTGCTATGGATTTTGCCCTTAGAGCACAATCCTTACCATGTCTACTCAAAAGTAAATCCCATTGTGTTCAGTAGGTTTTACTCCCAGGAAAGTGGCTTGAGGATTGCAGCTGTATACCTATTAAAGGAACAAAAATAATCCCTGCTTGTAAATGAGGCCTTTAGGGCACTCTTGACAGCCAGCCACCAACCTCATTCCTAGGCCTTTTGACCAGGGATTTACAGCAATGTAGCTAAGCAGGTTTCTTATCTTTTCTTGGTTTAGAAATGGCAAGTCTTACATTTTCAAATAATTTTTTTAAATACTGTAAAGAAACCCTGAAATTTTCATTCTACAAGTTCCAGAAGACAATTTCAAAAAAGAAAATCAGCATTTATGTTTTGCAAAATATGCCCCAGGCTGCACTTTCCTAGTAGTAAGACCCACTGAAGACAATGGGGCTGACTTTTGAGTAGAAATGGTTAGGATTGTGCTCACAATCTAGGTGGCTGAGAGGTGGTGGCACCCACATTTCTTTCTCCTTATTGCTGTTCTGTTGGATCTTGAACTCCATGTCGGCCTGAAAAGTCCAGCACAGAGCTCCTCCAGTCTGCACCAGCAAAATAGCCAGTCTACCTAATAGGAATTGTGGAACATGTGCTCTTTTGTGGCCCCCATTGCAGAATTGTGGTCCCCATAATGGTCCCTGTGCCTATCACCTGAGAAGATTCCCAGTGGCTTTTAGGCACACATTGGATACCGTGGTAGCTCCTTTGGTGCTGCTGCTCCAGCAGTGCCAGGAAGCATAGGATTGGGCTGCCCACAGTTAGCTACTGGCTTTCCAGTTTTAGAAGTCCTATATAAAACACCATGTATATTGATCCTCTGTTGAACACAATGACAATTTAACATTAATCAGCTAGAAAAAGGCTATTATATATTTCATCGTCCCTAAATGTATGGCTGGGGAGGTGACACAGAAAAAGGCACCCCATATGTGGAACTCACTGTCTGTTCAGATCAGATTGGCCCCATTTCTGACAGTATTTCAGTTGCAACTGGAAACATATTTGTTCTCCTTTGTTTTACGGTTTAGAATTGTGTTTTGATGTTCTCATGGTCACTTGATTATTTTTAGGATATTTTATTTTGCTCAATCCAATGATGTTTTAACTGATAGTTAACATATTGGAAGCTACCTTGAGTATTTCTCTTTGGGAAGGAGAAGGAGAGGTAAAACTTTTAATTAATTAATAACCTGTAACAGAGATGCTGAAGACAACAGAGTCTCCACCGACGTCGCAGACAAACTCCCCTGCATCTTGCACCTGTGCCGAGGGAATGATCAGCTGGCGATGGGGCCCTGTACTCTCCAGCTGGAGACCCTCACTTTCTTCCACCATCTTCCCATTTTTGTACCACTGAACACAAGCATCTGAGCATGAGAGTTCACAAGACAACACCACACGCTCTGCAACTTGGTAAGCATGAGTTCCCTCAGTGTTTGAGTGTATAATCCTTACAGGAGTTTCTACAATAAAGAAAGAGGTCAGTATTAGCCCCTTTAAAATAAAAGTTGGTTGAGTTCCAGTGCTTGGCTGCTGATTCATCCCTGCACCAGATGTTGACCCAGCACTTTCTTTGCCCTGGCCAAGATATTTTTTCCTCCACTTACCATCCACAGTCACAGTGAAGCTGACTGCATCATCACCTACATCACATGTGTATGTCCCAGAGTCCGAAGAGGAGACTGAGGGGATCAAGAGTCTGCGCACACATTCTTCGGACTGGACGGTCAGTGCACCTGTGTCCAAGGCCACAGGATTTCCATCTTTGTACCAGCAGGTAGGGGCATCAGGTACAGAGACCTCACACTCCAGAAGCAGAGGCATCCCAGCCAGAAGTGTTTGAAGTCGTCTGGCCTCGGGCACTGGAGTAATATGTACCTGCAAGGCTGGAGAGAGACAGTCTGTGAAACATATGTAGCTACAAAACCTGAAACTTCACAGTGTAGCAAACCTTGACAACCAATGTGATATTGTTTTGGGTAGAGTCATGTTGACACCAACCAAAATAACAGCTAGTGGTTTAGGGAAAATTGTGTATAAAATATATCTGGTGTCATGCAGGAAAGCTGCTGAAGTTGGAATTGCTTGTCTGTAATGGGATCAGATGTCTTGGTCTTGACCAAATTGGGGTGTGCATTTTTGCTTTCGTTTTTGGTAAAGAATAATAGAAACTCAATAACAGAAACTCAAAACAAACAAAATATATTCAAACTAAATTAGTGTGATAGAGAGGAATAGGTTTCACTTAGGAAAAATGAAAATGTGAAGGATTCCAATTCTCAAAGATTATAATTTGCAGCTAGGAAGATCCCAGGGGGAGGAAAACCAAGGGAAGTGGGTAATATTGGAAAGATTGGAGGGCCACAATCTATTACCACAATTTGCACAGAAGAACTATTTCATTTCCCTGTGTTTTTGTTTTAATTTAGAGTAGGTGAGGTGGAGATTCTGATTTTTATTACAGCAGCAACACTGCAGAAAGGAATACTTAGCCCTTCTTCCTTAAGCTGTTTTTTGTTACAATCTCTTCTACCTCTAACAGCTTGGGGCACCCAATAGGTGCTTCTTATACTGTCTACCTTCTCATGCATATAGTACTATCTCCTACATAGGATGTTAGCCTGACAGAATGTTGTCTTTAAATGTTGTCCAGACCCAGCCAAGGGCTCACCTTGTACATGGAGTATAGCACATTCCTTCACTCCGTTGACCTCAAATTGCACCTCAGACCCACTGGCTGCTAGCTGTACATCTTTGATACATAAGGTATGGTCCACCCCACTGCGTGAAATCAGGTAATGCTGGTTTTCCTCCTCTTTCTCTAGCTTTTTCCCGTTTAAGAACCAATTTCCACACACAGCAGCTGAAAGTTGTACTGAGAAGATGGCGTCCTCACCAACATGAACCCTAGCATCCTGCAGTCCTCTTTGCACTCGGGCCCTGGGCACTATAAGACAAGACATAGGTTGAGAGTTTAGACGCAAAGGGGGAATGCATGTGGGCAGACATGGATGAAAAGGGGGAAATGGAATTAATCTTGTAAAGGACGGAAATGGAAGGCGCTTGTCCTGTGTTAGCTGGGCAGGGCATCATAGTCAATATATGTGTGATGAATACAAATGGAAAGCTGTCAGCAGATGTTCAAGGCATGCAGGCTAGCTAACCACAAGACACTGCTATGCCTGGTGAATGTTTCAGCCCTTTTGCTCCAGCCCAAGGACATTTTTTTCCTCTGAGAATGAACGATGTTAAAATACAGTGTTATATGGATCATACCATTTGGATTCAGACATTTACTGTAACTCTTCAACTGCGAAAACAAGAAGTATTTAGATCTCCTGCTTGCCTGGGAGCTATTCCCTCTGACCTTCATCCCATCTCCTAGTTCTAAATGTACAGTGACTGGCTGTGGTTATGCACGGACAATGTTCTCTACATGTGCTCACACGTTTCCCCCATTATTTCATCATTCAAAGTCAAACCCCTGAAAGCCTTGCAAAGAGTACACAATGACAGTGAGATATGGCCTGGCAAATTCAGGTGTGCTGCTTTGAGAAAGCCTGGGCAGGGTGTAGTCATTTACTATCCTCATCAAATGTTGGTTACTGCTTGGCAGGTATGCAGCCAAGATGCAAGAAATTTATTTTTAAATTATTTTTTTACTCCATTTCCCCCCCAAAAGGTACTCAAGATAGCAAGTCAAAGTGGCCATGTCTCTAGCACTTTCTTACAGAAGGTGCTGTCAAATATTGACTGCAGAGAAGTGCAGTAGGAAAAACTGAGTAGAGGATATGGTTAAATGGTGGCACAAAGAAATGAAGAAGACATACACTGAATTTTAATAATGCCTGGGCTTGCGCAAGGACAATACCCACTCACCATATGGGAAAAAAGGCTTACCAAGGTGCACATAGCCAGGGAATTCCACATGCCCACTGCATCCATACTGATTGGCGGAACACACACGGAAGCGGTAGTCACCCTCCTGTGGCACTCCATCACCTGGGACTTCAACCATGCTGGCAACATCAGTGGTGAGGCAAGCCACCCACTCAGCCTCTCCCACTGCCTGCCGCTCAAGGATGTAGCTGCTAGGAGGGCTGCGGTGAACATCAGGCGGTGGGCACCACGTTAAGAGGGCAGAATTGTTGTGTGCTGTACACATCCTTGCTGCTACAGGTGCGCTGGGAGGGATCCTTTTGGCACCTTGAGAAAATAAATGTACTGCTGTCATCCTCTCGCCTTATTAATGTGAGTCGTAAACCACTGGGAAGTCTCTGCAAGTCCCGTTGCAACAAATGAGATCAATACATGAGCACATTAATATATTTACAGCCTATGCCTCCTATAAGGAGCTTAGGGTGGAATATACTGTTCTCTCTCTCTTTCCCTCCATTCATATTCACAACAACTCTTTGAGGTATACTTACATGACAGATGGTGAAAATTTCAAGTGTTACCCAACAAGCCTCATCATCAACAAGCCCATGTGCAAGGGTCTGAACTCTAATTTCCCTGCTTCTTGACCCTCTGCTACACTATAATGGTTCCCTGTTAATACTGTATCACATATTAATTTAATCAATACTCACAGAGGTAAACTTCCTAATGGATTGTGCTCCAATAAATTCTATTTATTTCTAGTAATGTATATGTCCCAGAGTTTTCTCTGAAAAGTGTTACATGCTTTTCAGTCTATAAAAGAATTACGAAGGTGCTAACACCTTGTACCTCAGAATGAACAGGTAGCAAATTCAGACAATACAAGACAGGCATCACATGTTGGGCTAGGGGCACAATCCAGAGTAACTACGGGGAGTCCTTCCTCCGATGTAAGAACAATTTACTCTGGATTGCAATATGAATTTCCCGTAGGTTTTCACTAGGTAGTGCCGTAACTATGTTAACATAAATGTCTCTTACTTGCTCCCGTAGTTACACTGGATTATAGGGTAGGTGTCAGATCAGAAACACGTAAAGAAGAACCCATCCAATCAGGCTGACTCTTGAACTCCAGGACTGGCAGTGGTAGCTCCCAATCAGGATCCAGTGGAGAATACCATGAAAGCCCAAAGCATGATTTTTCTGAAGGGCCTCCAACAACATAGCACCAGACCTGATCATATCTTCCCATTCATGAAACCCAATGAAAGCCCTTGCTATTGCACTCAAAATCAGCTGAAGTTTCCAAAGATTTTTCAAGGATACACCCATACAGACAGAATCTAGCAAGTTAGTTTTCTGATAAGGGAATGGGGAAATGACGATAACTTATTTCAGATTTTAAAAAACTTGGCCTGTTTTCCGTATCTGGACTTGCCACAAATAAAAACAAATTTGGGAGAAGGCGGTTAAACAGCAGATGTTATGACACATCATGTTGATGGAGTGAATATAGAAATACGTCCTTCAACTGAGGATCTACGCAAGGGTTGCAATTAAGTGTGTGTCCTTCTGAGAGGAGAGGTTGCTTTAAAAAGGGGAAATTTGGAGCAAACAGGCATAGCATTTAATCCTTTCCTTGTTGAAATGGCCCCTTTCCAAACTGCCTGCCTACCTTTTGTAAAATCCTGCGGGTTTTCACTACATGCATTTGTGTGTAATGTTTTGTTTGGCCCTCAGAATCTGGGAGCTCTATCAGCAACCCAATAATATCAGTGAGTGTGTACTTTAACTTTGCGTAATGTAATCCAATGGATTTATGAGCTCATCTGTATTTGGGAGTTGCTCAATGTGGGTTTTTTAAATTCAGAACTGCATATTCTAGTGCTGGAAAAAAATATTTCAAATTCTTAGGTGATAGCATCAAATTTATTCTAAGCTTCCTGGCTACCAAGCTGCATTCAAGAGTGGAGGGAGGGACTGCTTCATCTTCTTTTCCTTGTGTCAGAAAGCAGATCGGAGTGGACAAACAGCAAGACAGAAAAGATTAAGCTAGCCTTTGCTCTCCATTATTATATGATTATGTAATATAACCTGGCCCTGTGGCAAAGCCTTGTGCTAAACTTCTATATTTTTATGGCAGAACAGTCACTATGTACCTATTTGGAAAGCGGTGGGACTAGTTATAATCATAGGTACTGAAACAGATTAAATTTAATATTCTGGCATAGTTCAGCTCAGTATCACACAATTCTCTGAAATAGTTTTAGGCTGCAATCCTAACCTCTAGTTAGGCTGGCATAAGGCCCGGCATAAGTCCTGTACTGACCAGTGGTGTCACAAAAGTGCCTGGGTGGTTATGTCAGTGTACAGATATACACCAACATTCCCATACCAACATGGAAAGATATGCCGGCTGAGTTAGGCCAGCCTAAATTGGTTAGGATTGCACCCTATACTTACAGTCCAGTCCTAAAGGTCC
Source organism: Cryptoblepharus egeriae (assembly GCA_030015325.1). Taxonomy (NCBI): domain Eukaryota; kingdom Metazoa; phylum Chordata; class Lepidosauria; order Squamata; family Scincidae; genus Cryptoblepharus; species Cryptoblepharus egeriae. The sequence goes on along the minus strand of JAREYC010000001.1, from coordinate 58,055,405 downwards.
TTTATACCACCGCCATTGGGAGGATGCTTTGGGGACCGCAATTCATATCAGGGAGAACTTAATGTACTAGGTTCTGTGGTTAGCTAGATTTTGCCCCCAACCAGTCCCATACTTTTGTCCCACTCACATTTGACACGGAGCTGTGCTGAAGTCTGTGACTCGCCCGCTGTAAATGTGATTACCCCTGCGTCGTGCCGTGTCACATGCACCAGAACCAGCAAGTGGGTTTTTCCAAAGCTCCTGATCAGGGTATGTGGTGCCTCCACTAGCTCCTGCCCATTACGGCCCCAACTTGGCCCCTCCACAGGTTCCCGTGTCTCCACACAGAAGGCAGCATTCTCCCCTTCCATCACATCCAGCTTCCGGGGCAACCGCTTCACAATCAGGCCTAAAGGAAAAAACTGGGCAATTACTATGAGAGAAAAAGCCACAACACCACACAGTTATTCCTGTATTAATCCTAGCTTGTCTGTCTCCAAATTCTCCAAGCACAACTCCAAATTCTCCTCACCTTGCACCGAGAGCTCCCCAACGCTGCGGCCCTTGCCCTCCATCTCACATAAATAGATGCCGTCATCATCAGCTCGGGCATCCCGCACCGTCAGTCGCCGTAGAAGGCCCCTTTCCTCCATCAGATACTTAGGGCTTGGCTGTAGGCGCTTATCTTCAAGATACCACACTGTAGGGATGGTGTCAACAGGCACTTGGCACTCTAAAATGGCATCTTGGCGTTCCAGCACTTCCACATCTGCCAAAGGGACCTGAAACCGCAGTCGGGGCTCTGTGGATAAGAGACAGAAAGAGTCTGGCTGTACCTGAAAAACTGAAAGTGGAGCAAGTTTGTTGATCCCCATTGAGCTACAGAAGCTCAATGAGTTTTCACTGTTGTCTTCATCAAGCACACCAGAAACCAAGAAGTTGACATGGTTCAGCTTGCCCCATGGAGAGCTTACCACCATGTTTTCCTGGTTCACATACCACCTACTCGTGTTCTCTCCATACCATCAACCTTCAAAATATGAAAGACAGCTAAACTTCAATTTGGCTTTGCCACAGAGAGTGATCAATCATGTGGACACAGGCTTTAATGAATATTAAATCACAGAAATTATGAATACACAAGGCAATTTTTGCAAACAGCCATTTTTCTTGCTCACATCCATTTCTAGCATTTTTTGCCATCAAAAAGCATATGAATAATAGCCTAGCTTGATTGCTTTCAACATTGCCTCTGGGTACAACAGCTTTAGGAAATTCATCAAGGAATGTGTAACAGGTGCCTGCCCCTCCTTGGGGTCTACCATGGGGGATAGAGGACAATCTTGATTCTCCTTAGAAGGATTATTCTGAGAGGTGGCAGAGTGCTAAGTGGGTGGCATGTGGTATCTTTAGCACTCAACCCTCTTGCTGTCAGTTCCTTGGAGCCCAACTGTTCCTTGGGAAACAACTGACACTTTCACAGAAATCCAAGGGAACACAGATGATTTTGTGGGGGGACATCAATAGCGAAGGACTCGGGGGTCTTAAAGGGAGTTGCTTAGAATGCACAGCTGAATTCTGTGCTCTCTAGAAAAAGAGTTGCTCAAATCAGGCTATAAACCCTATCTTCTGATCTGAAAGCCCTTTTTCCTTCATCATATGACATGTGGGACCGTCTCTTACCTTTGTCAGCAGGAAAAGAAATACATTTCGCATATGATCTAAGAGTTTAGAACTGTCTTTAGAACTGGCACTAAGAACTACTATTGGAGTTCAAACCTGGTACAAATTAATCCCTAAACAAGACTCTTTTCATAGCATGAAGGACATTAATTTTTTTTTAAATGTCAAAATTCTCAACCTATTTTAGAGCTTTGGAAGAATGTCTGGGGCCTGATCCATACAGATGAAATGTTAAAACTGTTCCTAACATCTCAGCTTGATGACTAAGATCAAGTGCTGTTTCAGGCCGTTGTTGGTAGTAGTGAGGTTCAGATGTTGGAACGATCCCTTACACACATAAAATTAGTATAGCAGGGAGAAGCCACAGCAGAACATTTATTTCTAACATATTTTCTATATGCAGTGAGTATGTTGCCTTCTGTTGACGGTCATCTTTCATGAACCTTTTAAGATGTGCTGCTGTAGACTTCATTTCACAGGTCCACCTGAAACTTGACTGTTTTCTCTGTCTGTGCAAGCCAATCATTGCAACTAGACATCTCCTTCGAAGGGAAAGGTTTCTTTCAACCCTTCATCCACTCAGGCTCCCATCATGACAGATGTTTTGCCTATTTTTAAAAAGTCCCAATGAAAGCAGGCACTCTCGTCTCTCGGTAACATGTTCCATTGCGTGGCTATTCTTATGGTCAGAAAAAATTTCCTGGCATCTTGTTTTCCTCTTTTGGGTTAAGCCCCCTTTCCCTCCCCCCACCTGCCCTTCAGAGATTTAGAGAACAGTTGTTCCCCTTCCTACTAACAGCATCTCTCTCTCTCTCTCTCTCTCTCTCTCTCTCTCTCTCTCTCTCTCTCTCTCTCTATATATATATATATATATATATATATATAAAACTGAAAAGTTACTCACTGACTTACTCACTGACTCACTCACTAACTCATCATCACACAGCCAAAACTGCTGGGCCTAAAAACGTGAAATTTGGGGAGGGTGATCCTTCCATGATGAAGGCACCTACTAAGAACCGGTTTTTGGAAATTTCACCCCAGAAGGGGGTGAAAAGGGCTACAACACATTTTCCTCCCTATACTTTCCATTGAAGAATCCCTGACTGAGGGACGCTCTGCCCCAATCCCCGAACCTACAAGCACGGGGGAACAATATCGGGGACGATGCGCATGCAGGGTTGTTGCACAGTGGAATTTTACTCCCACATCACAGGTACATTTTCACTATTTTTGACATATAATTAAAGACTGTTATTACACATCAACCCAATCTGCACCCTGCAAGTTTCTCTGCTCCATGCTCAACATTTCTTGGCCTTCTCTTCATCCTCTTGGCAAGGCCTGTCGTTTATCAGCTTTGCTTCTGTTCCCTGAATCCCCTTACATATTCATGTCTGAGCCAGGCACTCATTCAAGAGCAGAAAGTGTTTCGTCCATTCATAATTATATCTCATCTAAAATAATTTTATAAGCCTTACCTTCTCTTATTATACTTTGCCCTTTTTTAACCCCCACCTCTTCTTTGGAGCCTTCTATTCCCTCCCTATGTAAGGATTCATATCAGTGTAGTGGTTCTCAGACTTTTTTTAGAGGCTCATTGCACCAGAAGGTACCATAGCACCATAACAGAAAATGGCTTTATGCACATAGCCTTGATGCACATTGATGCACAATCCTTGTTGCACGTAGCCTAATCTACCCTATCAATTTTGCAAACCACCCAAAATGGGTCACAACCCTCTGGGTCTTGGACCCACAGTTTGAGAACTGCTGCTTACAGTATAATAGATGGTTCTATGCCTCTCCCCAAAGGCCTGGATCACAGCAAATCCAATGGCACTGTCACATCATGAAGGGCAATGGGAAACTCTATGAGTGTGCAGACGCTTGCACAACCTAGGTTGACAAACAACAATTTGTTAGAATGCTGACAAAGAACTGCTGCTGTTTGTCCTGATGCAGAGTCTTACCTTTAATTTGCTCCCATATTAAAGACTAAGGATTAATTCTCTCAGAAACAGCAAAAATGGTAGTAAGATTACAACCTTGCAGACTCTACTGCTTCAGACTTTTCTTTTGTCCATCAGATTTTTCACAGAAAACCAGTTGAGAAGAATTGATTGAAACAGGACAAAGCAGAATTGGATCCATTGGATCCATTCTTGATTTGGTGAATTTGATTTTTTCTGCACAGAATATGGTTTTTTCAGGCTGTTCAAATGACCCAATTAATGTACAGTCTTCTTCTTCTTCACTTCCTCTTTTACTGCTTTGGGTGTCAAGGGAATTTAATGTACAGTAGCAGGGGTCAGATATTTAGTATGGCCCTGCTGCAACCTTCACACACTGATTATTTCATTCCACCCAAATTTGTTGTGTAAAAATTTATGGCTTTTCCTAATTCAAGACAAAAAAGTGTACCACCAAGACATCTGGAGGTACATGTCCAGAGGATGCCATGTCCTCTCTCTTTAATGAAGGAAATGTTTCTTGTCCAGCCTTGTATTTGGCACCTGACCTGTTCCTGGCTTAGCATCCAAACCACTCAGCACTTCATGCACACTTTCACTGGCAAGCAGCAATTACATTCCCCATTCCTGGGCAAATCCTTCTAGAATGTAACAGAAGGGCAACCCAAACACCTCAGCAAACAGAAAGGATGCAACAAAGAAAACTCTATTTGCCAGCTCACCACCACCATTGCAATCACCTTGCTGATGCCTACTACCTCTCTTACTCTCTTGTTTGCCACTTCCATTTGATAGCTCCTTGGATTTAGGACTTGCAAGTGACTGCCTGCTCTGAAGCCTGTGCCTTATTTGTTGTATCACTTTTAGGTAACTAACCATGATAATAATCCCCACTTTGGAAAAATGTGATACATGATTCATTTATGGCAAAGTGGGCCTATAGCAGGTTATAGGACCTGTGCACATAGAGATTAACTTTGGAAAGTCTCAACTTAAACTCAGAATATATGCTGAATATATATTCATATTAAATATATGAATATATTTTACAGTACTGTTTTATTTTTTTTTAAATATTGTTTTGTGTTGTTTTTAAATATATACTGTGATGCAAATGTAATGGTTTTTTAAAATGTTTATATCGCTCTTGATATTTTAATGACAATGTTTTAAACTCTATTTTTGTTTGTTGTAAGCCATCTTGAGTCTTGTGAAGAAGGCAGGATATTAATAAAGTTTAATATTATAATGATGTATTTTAGCCTCAGCTAACACTCTACATTTAGTTCACATTCTCCACTATGTGTTTCTGCATTTCTGTGCCTTCAGTGGTTTGTCCTAGCTCCCATATTTTAGTGCCAAAGGGAAACAAGCTTCTCTAATTTGCCCTCCAGCAGGGAAACTTTACATTCTATGCTTCTCTTGATCTTCCTACATCGTTACATGTTTCAATCAGTGGTGGGCACCAGCAGGTTCGCACCTACTCTATAGAACCGGTTCTTAACAAGAGATAGTACATATAAAGTTTTAAAATAGCCATTTAAAAGTGGCTGCCAGATGGACAGAGAACCGGTTCTTAATTTCTTTGAAGCCCATCACTGGTTTCAATGTATTCAACAACATTCTGTAAATAGCGTTCCACCCATATAAAGCCTCCCAAAAAGATATAAATATAACACCCTGATTCAATATGGCACATCCGTACACATCACTCCTTTTCCCTCCATCGGGTGGGTACCTTTGACACGGAGGCTCACAGAGCTCAGCGTCTGGCCAGCCGTGTTGCAAGCTGTGCACACATAGAGCCCACAGTCCCGTGCCGTGCAGTAGAGCACCTTGAGGATGAAGTAGCCCTCCCTGTCCTCATAAAGCAGGTGTCTCCTTCCAGGGGACAGCACCTTCCCATCTTTCTGCCAGACAATCTCTGGCTTGGGCTTGCCAGTCACATAACAGCGGAATTTGGCATGCTTCCCTTCGTTCACAGTAAAAGTCTTTGTAGCAGATAGGTTAGGAAGCAATTCTCCATTCTGCCTTGCTTCAGATACCCCATTTCGACCAGTACAATGCCTCTGCCTCTTGTCTTCCTGTACTTCTGGCTGTTTCTTGAGATGGCAGTTTGAGGGCATATCCTGAAAGGAACTATCATGGGGAATGCATGCCACAGAGTCTACCAGAAGTACAGCTGCAGCCATGGTCTCTCCAAAACTATTCCATGCCCGGCACACATAAACCCCTGCATCTGGAAGACGAGTATTGTAGATGTGCAGGGAGTGCCAGTTGCCAGATTCTACACCCACTTTGTAATGGCTGCTCTCAAAGATGTCTGACAGCTTGCGTCCATCCTTCTCCCATTCAAGCTGCCCCAAGACTCTGCAAGAAAAGGTCACATCTTCTCCTCTGCTCACTCGGGCGGAGGTTGGCCTGCTCAGGAAGATTGGAGGCTGGGTGTCAAGATCCTCCTTTGGTTTCAGTTCTGATGCTGCCTCCACTTTGAAGGTAGCAGCTGCATAGGTTTCACCCACACTGTTCTTAGCTTTGCATACATAGCGTCCACTGTCCTCTGGGCCAGCCTGAGACACCAGCAGGCTGTATGCATCCCCATCGGCCTGCATAAACATCCGGCCTGATGGCAACTCCAGCTCAGATCCATCCTTCTCCCAGGCAATAGTAGGACGTGGCTCACCAGCCACTTGCCATTTTAGTACTGCATTGGTACCACTCTGAACTGTGAAAGTGCGGGGATAGGCAAGGAATCGGGGGGCTCCCCCAAAAGCATCCATTATGAGCTCAGTTAGGATACAGCTGAGGCCAGGGACCTACAGAGAGTCAGATCAAGAAAGGATTATAGCAGAAAAAGCTGAAAATTGCAATATAATAATAGCAATAACAATAATGGTTGATTTATTTATTTGATTTATATCCCACTCAGAGCAGCCTCTTGTATTTTTTCTATATTTTAGTGCAGTAGTTCTGACCCTAAGGGACCATGAACCTTAAAGAAGTTTTATTTTGGTCACAAGAGAGCATAGAAATTATCACATCTGTTTGCTAAATTGCACCTCCTATGCTGCATTGCTAATTGGTCCCCATCCAAGCATATAGCTAGAGTAGCCATTTGAGGCTGAAGTTGTGGTGTGAGCACGCTGCCTTGTTTTTTGAGTCAGGAATCCAGTTAAAGGCCTGGCCAGTGGCATAGCTAGAGGGTCGTTAGAGGGGGCTCTCCACGCCGTGTACCATTCATAACTGGGGTGACACTCTGGGGAGTGACCAAAATCATAATGACATAAAGAAATGGATAAACCCCATCATGTCAAATATCATTGGATTTGTACTGAAGAGCAGAATCCCATGCAAAAATCTGTTTTTGAATATCTCCTTCTTATCAAAAGTTATTGCCAAAAAACTAAAAATAAAAAAATATGCATTGAGCTCAATGGCTCACATTGTGGCTTTACTTGCAAGTAGGAATCCAAAGACACCAAAATGGTCCTGATTTGATGAATACAGCCCCCCCAATCACCCCAGGAAATGTCCCTTTTAATTGCATTGACCCTATATAAATTGAAATGGCGCCATGTCATGAGTAGCCCAACTTGCCTTAGATCAGGCTAAGAGGAAGCAGGTCCTGATCAAACGAATGCAGCCCCACCATTCACCCCAGAAGGAAGTCCCTGCTCCAGGCTCCACTGCACTGAGTTCTATGAAAAATGGAAGTAAACTGCACAGCCATATTTACACACAAATAAGCAACCATGCCTGGCCCCCAATTCAGGTCAGGCTCAGAGGAATGCAGGTCTCCCAGGATGGTCCTGATTCAGCAAAAGTGGAGCTCAACCAGTCCTCCAGAAAGTAGCCTCACCTCCATACCAAAGGCTTGAGTGGTATTGGGAGGTCTAAAAAACTTGCTGATTTTTTGTATTTGTAGGGGGTGTTGTTGCAGGCAGGCTCTAAGACAGAATTCATTTGAAGGAGGGTGACCACATGTCCTCTTTTTCCAGGACATGTCCTCTTTTTTAGCCTTGTGACCTGGAAAAAAATCTACACTGTTTTCCTTTTCTTCTTCCAGACATGAAGTACCTGGGCTCCAGATGTTGGGACAGTATATCACCAAGTACTATATGCACAGGAATGATATCGGGGAGGGTACTGACATTCACCCACTGCTTGTGAGGAAATATTCACTGCATATATTTTCTGGCCATTATTATTAATTTCATGTCTATCATTACAATCTGTCAGCCTCACCCTACCTCACAGGGTTGTGAGGACAAAAAAAGGGGAGGAACTACATTCACCACCCTGAGTAGTGGTATAAAAGGGTGGTCTAAAAATGTGAAAATATTAATATTTTATTAAGTAATTGATACTGATAATAATTATCATAATTAAATAATGTTGAATGGGGGTGTAAAAAAATTGTTGTATGGGGTGAAAAAAAATTATGGACCCCAGGTGCCAGATGACCTAACTACGCCACTGGGCCTGGCCACTTTTGTGCTCAGGTCAAGGCATACAACATGCTCCTCCTTGCAAGACACCAGTCCTCTCTCATACTCTCTCAGTCACTCAGAGATTTGCATGATGCTTCTCCTGATGTTCCTAAGCCATCTGAGGTTTCCGGAGCATGGTTAAAAGTACATCCATTATCCAGTTTTCTGAAGGAAAACCAGAAATAATGTTTAGGGCACTCCAGAAGTCTCAGATGGCTTTTGGAGCACCAGGTGGAAGATCTCACTGGGCTTCACCTCCCTTCTTCCTGGAATGGCTCTGGAAGGGTAGACGGAGGCAACAGTGGGAGGACGGCAGTGGCGGAGCAGTGGCACTATAGTTGGCATGGGACTGCCACACCCAGAGGACCCACAGATGTGGCACCTGGGCATTTGCCCCCTGCTCTCCCCTCAATCCTGCCACTGTAGCAATTCCAACATGCTGTTCTTCAGGGCTCCCTTTTAAAGCACTTTGGAGCATGAAGGATCACATTGTGCTTCTTCCAAGGAGCTTGAGATAGCATCCTTAGTTCTCTCCCTTTTCTCTCTTTCTCTGTCTGTCCATGCGGTATATTAGGCTGAGACAGTGACTGGTCCAAGGTCACCCACTAAGTGTCATGTTGAACATTAATTTTCCTTTAACACTGAAGGATGAGGAAGGTGCTCTTCACTCTGATCCAACACACTCAACCAATTTGGAATGGCATGTGCAGTAAACAGATTGGTGCTCTGTTTGGCATGGAGGGAAATTACAGTGTAATCATTTTCCCAGGCATCCATTTCATTTTTATCATGCCACCATTCAGTCCATTTTCAGCAGCTTTGCACTGGTGCTATAAAACCAAGGTTGAGTGGCCAGCAAGGCACCCAGTGTCACAGGACTGTGACAGTCAACTGAGTTCAGGGTTACACAATCCACATAGTTCTCACCAGCCTAATTTGGCTGCGTATGAACAAATGTTCTCACTACCTTATATTATTAGTAAGAATATTTATATATTGTACTGCTTTTCAACAAAAATATGTATTCTTAAGCCTGCTTTTTTATATAATGCTGTGGTGAAAAATAAAATATCAACACCTGCTCCCGAGGAGGATAGGGTCCATCAAATTCTCTCCCTACCCTTGGACTGCTGCATAGTGGCATCACATCAAGGTCATGGCAGAAACATGGGAATCTGAGAATAATTCTATGCCTTCTGATGTGCAAGGGATCCACCCAGTTTTGCTTTGTAATATCATCCACTGAGGCCCTGCTCACAAATCCCTTAATTCCTCTGTCTCTCTGAGCATTCCAGAAAAATTCACACCCAACAGATGTCTCTCATTAAAGAGGTAAGACACAATACAGGATAGATTTAGGTTTCCCTCTTTTGCAGGACAGCCATAGTGGGGGGGGGAAGGGCAAGGTGACCATATAGAATGGAGGACAGAGTGCCTCTTCTATACATATTGTATATTCTATACATATTGTATACATATGCATATACGTATTGTATAGAAGAGGGAATTTTGGCAGGTGCTGCTTTTTAAACCCTTATGTTGAGTTAAACCTGCCTAAATTCCCTTTTTTATGCAATAGTTAAATGTAGAGGCGTTCTGTCTTCCATTCTATATAATCATCCTTGGTGAGGAGAAATATGTATGATTCATGATGTGTCCACTTTTTCCAAGACATGTCCTCTTTTTTAGCTTTATGTCATGGGAAAATTATCCTTGTTCTCCTTTTCCTTGTGAGCAGGCAGCATGGAGCCTTCTTGCAATTAATAAATTGAATGTAACAAATTATGGGCGCAATCCAGAGTAACTATGGGTAGTCCTTGCTCCGGTGTAAGAACAATTTGCTCTGGATTTTAATATGAATTTCCCATAAGTTTTCACTAGGTGGTACAGTAACTACGGATGCACGTAATGTCTCTTACATGCTACATAGTTACTCTGGAGTGTAGGGTATATCTAATAGTTTTAGATTTAGTAAAAAGTCATTTAGTGTTTAACTTAACTACATGAAAGCAATTTATGTGTTCTTAAGCTTTTATATTGTCGTTTTATTTTGTCATGGCATTTTTCTTGTATGTCCTACATTTTGGGTGGCCTTGTCCTCTTTTTTAGTCGTGACAAATGGTCACCATGTGGTCGCAATCATATTCCTTACTGTGTTACAACAAGGATCCACCAGCCCAAATAGCTGCCACGAGGCCTGAGGAGCAGAAGGCCACCAGCCCACAAAAATGGCAGTGATGCTAATGATTATTTTATCTAGCACATTCCAAGCGCTCCAAGTGCTTCACATAGAATATCAGGTAGGTCAGTGATATTATTATCCCCATCGTGTGGAGCTGGGTGAGAAGAGCTGAAAGAATAGTGCCTTTCTTAAGAGCCACTTAGCAGAGCATGGATTAGGTGCATATTCAGCTGAGTACTTCCCAATTGCATTCCTCTCTCCTATGCTTCACTACCTTCCAGAGACTCCGGATCTCCTACCAAATCAAGTGCAGGGGCATGCCTGCCCTATCGAGCATTCCTGCCCTATCATGCTCTGTGTAGTGCTTTACTGATAACATGCTTTTACTGCAGTGCAGACCCCATGGGAAGGAAGGGACAAAGAGGGGGAGATCATTCCAGGAGGGGCCCAGAGGTCCTTCTCTTTTCCGCAGCACTCGTTCAAAGAGCTTGAATTTTCTGTATGAAAATTATGGCAAAAGGGGGGAAAGAACAATGCAGGGTTTTCAGGGCATCCAGTGGAAGTAGAAGCATCACGCAGAGGGGGAAAGCTTTTGCTTCCATGCAGGGCTGCGACATTATGTTTAACCTCCTCCCAAACTTCAATGCAAACAAATTCTTACTCTTGCCATTTCCTTTGGCGTGCCAAAGCCAGCCCCAAATCGTTCCATTTCATTCATCGCTCATTGCAGGGTTGGTTGCTAATCCTATAGTCAGCTAGCATCACTCCCAGGAGCCCCAGCATGCCATCCTGTGAACTTTGCCGCCCTCCAACGCCTCCCATGTTCCGAGCCGTTATTCCCACAGTGACACTTACCTAGTTGGGGAAATGAGTGGCAGGCTGTGAGGGCAGACTCCTGCCTTCCTGTCTGCACTCACTAACCTTAAGTCACCTCATGCGTTCACTGGGCAAGTGCACCTTTCTGTCAGTCGGTTCTTGCTTCTCCTCTTCAAACCATTTCCATCTGACCATCCATCCCTCTGTCCAGTCACCGGCTGCTCTCCTCCATCGGCCTGTCTTTTTCCTCACAACACCCCAGCCTGGGCATCCTTCCTGTTTGCTTGCCAGCCCTGCAGTGCCCCCCACACCCGTTCTCTGCCCCTCACATGCTACGGGTCCCTGGCCTCCGTCTGCGTTATTCGCTCGGCGTCTGAGAGCAGGGACGAAGAAGAAGCCGTTACAAATGCCTGCAGCTGCTGTCCCCAAAAATACCCTCTGATGACATGGCTGGGCTGATAAGCGGGGGCTGGGGCTGGGCTAAGTATAGAGCCCAGCAGGGAGGAGCACAAAGGCATCCCTTCGCCCCAGAGCTGCCTCAGGCATGGCCCACCTCAGAGGAGGGGGAGGGCAAAGGGTCACCATGGCCCCAAAGCAGGTTGGAGCATCCCTTACTGACACCCTCGCTGATATTCAGCGGTCACTATTACACCTGTCCTATAATAATTTAAGGCTGTAATCCTAAGGTCCAGTTAGACTGGCATAAGCCATGGAATAAGTCATGTGCTGACCTGGGAGTGACACAAAAGTGTCATTAAGTCACTTCTGCCCCACTTGTGTGGAGTGTTTAGGCCACTACACAGGCATACACCGACCTCCCCACACCACCATGGAAAGATATGCCATGTGAGTTAGGCCAGCCTAATGTTGTCAGGATTGTGCCCCAAGTCTCTGATACTTAGGAAGCAGGTTCAGCCTAAAAAATAAGGCAGTGGCCAAGTGTTAGCCAGTGTTTTATCCTGGCAGACTGGAATGGGGGGGTGACAAAGGATATGGCAGGGTCAGCCAAAAAGCAAAAGGGAAGGTCACAAGAAAATGAGGAAGTGCATTTTTCATTTGGTTTCCATGTTACAAACATTATCAGCACAAACGACTGTCCCTGTTAAAAATGTTGAGGATTATTTGCAACTTTTCCTATTGACCATTCCTTCCAAGAATGCCTTCCACTCTTTCCCATGGAGAAATAGCTGACACTTCATTCTTAGTGCATAACAAAAGGTGGAAAATAGAGGATTTTGACCTGGGGATCAGGTGAGGGGTGGTGGATGGGATTGTGAAATAAGGAACAAGAAGGGTTCAGATTCAAAAGGTTATACAGTACTGTACTTTCCTTGGACTGTATGATTTCAAGCTAGTGTGTGGGTTTGAATGTTTTAGTAAGAAAATGTAGATCCCTACCCATAGAAACATAGCAACTCAGCATATTTCTAACTCAACCGTTCTCTTTGACATGCCATTTTTGTTTACCATGCAGGCAGTGGTGGGATTCAAATAAATCAACAACAGGTTCTCTGTTCCATTAGAACCAGGCGCTCATTAGCAAAGGGTTCTATAGAACCTGTGAGAACCCCTTGAAGCCCACCACTGTGATGCAGGGAATTCAAACATGCAGCCCACAATTTGTAGTGTTACTATCCAAGAAAAGAACTGTATTCCCACTTACTCTGCTGAATGTAAAACTAGAGATGGCTGCAGTGAGGCTAAGAGATTAAACCTATACATAGCAATGAGATTCTTCATTGAGTGCTTACATAAGATGAGAGACGCATAGATCAATAATAATAAATCGTGAGACTTGCAGGCCATCACTGAGGAAAGGAAATCTGCTCTTGGTTGGATGATTTTCCTTTTCAGCCACCCTCTTCCCTCATAAAGCAGGTGGGGTACAGAATTAGAAACTATTAATTGGGGTTAAGGCAGCTTCATTCTACTCCTAAGAATCCCCTTATCTTTTCTTATTTTGTGGATCCAAGTATCATCCACACCAACTTCTCAGTCTGGCCTGGCCCACGTTGCACGGTCCTGCCTGCCTGAGCCATATCTTGCTTGGATCGCTGCGTACACTGAAATCTAACCTCAGCTGACAGATGCCAAGCAGCAGTGTGCCCTGAATTCTTTGATACATGCTTGAAAAATTAGACACTTCTGAGTCTGTCTCTCAGTTCTTGGACACCAGGCCAAATGGCTCTTGATGAGCACTACGGAGCACTACAAAACACTGAGCATTCAGAAAACAATGAACTGTTCATGTGTTTCTGGAGTTTGAATATCATTATAATTTTTTTGCATTTATATGATTGTAGGGAAAAGTGTGAGACTTGCCTCGGATTATCATCATTGGCCAGTTGCACATATACAGTACATGCAGTTCTAATTTGCTGCATCCAATATCCCCATGCGCGTTTGGAATGGTCAAAAGCATGAGATGGAAAGTCTCCAGTTTGAATCTCTCCTCATTAATGAACTCACTAGGTAGTCTTGGACAAGTCTCTTTCACCCTCAGCCACACACCCACACGATATGGTTACCTATCTGTTGTAAGGATTGCACATAATTGTGCAATTGTACATGTGGACATGCGGACAATCAAAACGCACCATATAAATACATTCTTCTCATTCCAACAACAGGTACATGCATCTTCCACTTTCTGATGATTCAGCTCTTTCAACACCTTTCAATTATACCCAGAACTCTTTCGACCTCACTCTGCTGATCCAAAGGCTAAAATTGTCTTCCCTGATGTTGTTTTGCATATGACATGGTGATCAAACTGTTTTTGGCATTTCCTTGTGACTTATAGAATATGAGGAGAAAGTATTGTTATTTATATGACTGCACAAATACTATATACTGTATTAACTTGAATCTAACGCTCACCTGTTCCAGCGGATTTTAGTCTCCAAAATCAGGACGTGCATTAGATTCGATGGTTAATTATAAGTATAATTAACTTATAAATATAATTAACTTATAACATATATAACATTAAGTATAGGGTGTGCATTAGATTTGATGGCGCATTATATTTGAGTAAAATTGGTAAGTAAAGCATGTATGAGCATGTGTAACTGTCCTGATTTATTTTGGTTTTGAATTGATAAGGGGACATTGCATTTGTGTAATAAATGAGGGAGTAAAGAGCCATTAGTCCATTTTCTCTGTAAAATGCTTTGTGAACTTTTTGGTAAAAAGAGGTATATAAATACAGTTGGTTGGTTGGTTGATGAGGGCTCATGTGTGGTCCCCCAGCCATTCAGGAAGCAACTCTAATGCGACCCAGAACCAACACAGTGACTGAGGGATAGGAGCAAATATGAAAAGGGTAGAGCCATAGCTCAGTGATGAGTACCTGCTATACATACAAAATGTCATAGGTTCTATCCCTGTCATCTTCATGTTTAGCTGAATAAGACCCATCACCTGAATTCCTAGAAAACTGTCACCGATTGGCATAGACATTGACCAGGATGGACCGTGACAGCCTCAGATGTTCTGTTCTGGGTCAATTCACCTGAGCACTATTTAACCTCATCATACTTACACATCATACTTACAACTAATCCAAAGATGTTTACCACTTCATGCCATCCATATTGTACTCCTCAAAGTAGGAAAAGTGTAAAACTTTTAATTCAACTCCCCTTGAATGATTCTAAGGCATGCTTCTGGAAATGTTAATTCATATTTGTGAGTGGAAACCATAACCAGGGCATGGTAGCTTGTGGAGAAAAGGGATGTGATCTTTTGCATGCATTGTAGTTTGTGTGAGTTGCCTTGTGGAGCATTTAGATATGCAGAATTCAGTGGGATGCAGCAGGATGTCCTCAGATTCAGTGCTATTAATGATGCCAGAGTAATAATTGAAACTGAATTGCTGGGGTAAGCTGATCAGGCCTCAGCTCTTAGTATTTGACCAAGCTAGGCTCCAGACAGTGAGTGGGGTGGGTGGATGGAGGAAAACCAGAAAGGTTTGCCCCTTCAACCACTGTCCCAGCACTACCACCCCAGTCTCTGACTGCCTCCCCCTCTTCCTCGGAGCACTCTACTCTGGACCCTGTCCCCTGGGCAGCACTGTCCTTGCATTCCAGACGTCTCCTGTGTTTTGCTGCCCAGGAGATAATATTCATGGCTGGCAGACATTTGCGTCAGTGTCAGATACAGTCTCAATGCCATCGTGCCTCAGCTCGGCTCAGCAAGGAAGTCAGGAGGCAGAGGGAACTGGGTAGGCTAGGCTCAAAGGAGGGACCTGAAAAGCCTGACCATCTCACACAAGAGGCAGGACCTCTGGAGACATCCACCTGAGACAAAGAGCTCTTTAGTATCAAGACTCAGCGAGCCAAAGGTGCTACTCTTGACATATGCAGAAACCAGCAGGGATTTTGCACAGCTTGTACATCGCTCCTTTGCACATGCTGGATCAGAGCTCTTGGCATACCCTTGCCCTCATCAGCCCCATGCTGATCTTGCTGCTGGCTCTCTTGGCTCCTGCTACTGTTACTGGTTGCAACGAAGGTGGGGTTGATAGGCAGTTCATCCTGGCCAGAGTGAAGGCCCACATCCTGGAGTCAATAGGTCCTGCTCCTCCAGGCGACAGGGCCCAGATGAGACGAAGAGTGTTCCACCGGCGGCATGTCTCTGCTACATCCAATGCTCAGAACTGGGAGGAAGAGGATACATCCCAAGTGATTGCCTTCCCCTCTAGAGGTAAGAGAACCTACTACCTGGGGCTTCAACAGCAGGTTAAGAAAAAGAAAGATACCTTAAAGACCAACCACTTTTTGGTGACCTTTTATTAGAGCCCAATTTGGCTGCAATCCTAAGAGAACTTTCCTGGGAGCCAGCCCCATTGAACTCAATGGAACTTACTTCTGAGTATACACAAATAGGATTGCACTCTTTATCAGAAATGAATGCTGGGACAGAAACAGGTGCATCAAGAACCATATTATCAATATACTTGGCACTTGTTGATATATATTTATTCAGTTATAACACAAAGGCACTAACAGTTCCATTCACACTTTCTGGTGCCTCTGAATCCTAGGAAAGTCCTATATCTTCCAAACATTTTCATTTAGATATGTAGTCTGATTTTGTCTGGGCTAATTGGAAGTCCAACTGATTGTAATGGACTATAATGTAAGTGCTCTGATTGGTATTTGGAATGGGATGTTATAAACTGGAATAGAAAGATTATGCAGTGATTTTCAACCAGTGTGCCATGACACACCGCTGTACTTTAGTCCTCAGGTGTGCCGCAGGAATTTGGGGAAGGACATTTATTAATAGGAAAACTTGGGGATTTGAACAGCATGGTGTGCATTGTCAATGGTAAAAAAAAAAACTGATGGTGTGCCATAAAATGAAAAAGATTGAAAATCACTGCGAGGCTAGATAGAAAAAATTCCATGGAAGGAAACCAATGACCTGAATTTTTTTTAATGGCTCGGTTGGCTCTTCCACTGGAGTGTAGTGAATAGATACAGGCATGCTGAGAAGCAAAAATAAATCAAGCAGTATCTTTTATTGGACCCAACTTCCGTTGGCACAAGAACATGCTAGATCTCGTGTGACACAGCACCCCGGTGCTTGCTTATACTTGCCCTGGCCCAAATTAATTGCCCTAATAAAAGAGAAATCCTGACCAGATTTTGTGCTCCTTGTGTAAGACTGTATATGTACCTATATACATATTAGCCAGGAAGTTATAAAGCAGCCAGACAACGGGTCACATAAACTGAGGAAGGTGTTTGGTTTTCAAAAAGTACCAAATAACTTATTTGTGACATTCAGTGAGATGAGAAAAAGAAAAACCATCAAAGTTGCTACAAATCTATCCAACTATTTCATAGTTTGCATGTCTGATATGCCAATATTTGCTTATTTTGTTTCTGTTCATGTGTTTATCTTTTGATGGGTTGCTTCAAATCTTTACTTAATACAGACTTTGACAATGAAAAAACAAGATGAATTTATTTATAAAAGGAATTTTATTTCCTAACTTCCCATCAGATGTTCAAAGCTGCTTTGTATTACTTTTTTAAAAACATATAAAAATTCTAGTAATTATAATTTTGTAAACATTGATACATGAGATTCACTTAGCATCAAACAACGTCACAGGCACTTTATCTAAGAATAGTGAAATGTGCTCATGTTAGACAAACTCTTGCTTTACAGTCAACAGTCACAAATATTAAATGGAAACTAGGAAGGACAAGCAAAGCTACCTGTTGATACAACATCTTGAAAGTCAGCTTTACGTTATTTAAAAAAAATTAGGCTATGGGCTGTTAACTGAAGAGTAAAACATAAGAGGCCATTAGATACGAGGGGAAAAAATTAGCCAGTTTTGAGAGCTTTTGACTTTTGAGAGTACAAAATGGCAAACAGATATGCAAAAGCAAAATATGATGGAAACTATAAGGAGAGTGGAGGAAAAAGATCAGTTAGGCAATGCCAGAGTAAAATAAGTACGTTTTACTCAGCCATTTATGGCCTGTAGGGACAGACTGCTTTCCTTGCATTCTTGCTCTCCAGTGGCTCAAAGAAGTCTGCTTGGTGGCAAAGCAGTCCTTTGTTACTTTCATCCAAGAGCAAATGGGAGTTGCAGCAGAGTCACAACTGGTCCTCTCCACCCTGTCAGCAAGGAGAGGGTCACCAAGCTTTGCACATATGGAGCAGCTCCACCTTTCACCATTTCTCTTTCCTTCACAGGTGTATCATGCGGACCACCTCAGCCTGATGAGCTTCCAGAGGATGCAGGGGTTTTCACCTACATCTTCCAACCCTCCTCTCACATCCTGAATCGCATAGTGACCTCGGCCCAGCTGTGGTTCTACACAGGTTCTGTAACAGTGCACAGCAGCAACCCATCTGAAGCAGCCACCAACAACTCTGTACCAGAAGCAGAGGTTCTGAAGCTCTCCGATCAAGGCCAGATCCCTGTGGCCACCACGGCAGTACCAGCTGCTGAAGGCTGGACAGTCTTTCATTTTGGAAGCTCCTTCTTGCCTTACATTTCTCAGAAGATATTTGTGCTATTTGTCCGCTGCCCTGCTTGTCCTTGCGTGGCCGACGAGGAAAAAATTCCCTTCCTTGTCGCCATCACCAAACCTAAAGGGCGTGACCGGGCCCGGCGCTCCTCAGTGCCTTGGTCACCGGCTGCTCTTAGCTTGCTACAACATCCCTCAAACGATGCCACCATTCATGCCAACTGTCATCGGGCCTCTCTCAACATCTCCTTTGAAGAGCTGAGCTGGGACAAGTGGATCGTGCACCCCAGCAGCTTTGTGTTTCATTACTGCCATGGGAGCTGTGCCAATGCCCACACACTCACACACAAGCCCAACTTCCAGTTGTGCTGCGCACCCCTACCAGGCACTATGCACTCTCTGCGCGTCCGTACCACCTCAGATGGTGGCTATTCTTTCAAGTATGAGACGGTGCCCAATATTCTCACCCAAGACTGTGCCTGCATCTAGTAGGGCTCCTACTTTTCCTAACTAAAAGACCAGCTTCCTCTGCCTAGATATTGCCTAACACCTCAAGCTGTGCTAACTCTTCAGCAAACACATTTCTGCTCTGGCTGGGCCCATGATCAATCCATAAGTCCAAGATGCACACAGTGGAACTGATGAAGGCCATAAGCTTGCACACCCAGGTCAGCTATCTACTAAGCACTGCCTGTGAATGCTTTTGATTCATTATAAAAGGACCCTCATCTGGGTCCTATTTCGACATTAACTAAAAGCTTGTGGACTTTCCAGGCAGTCTGGGAATCCAGGCAGTCAGATTGCCTTTCCAGGCAATCCTCCCAACTTCAGTTCTTGGCTTGCAGCCTTACAAATGAACAGAAAGACGGACTTATCAAGAAAGTCACTTTGTTTGACACTTTGATCAAACAAGCAGCCCAGTGGTGGGCTCCAGCAGGTTCGCACCTACTCTACAGAACCGGTTGTTAATGAGAGATAGGCCATATAAAGTTTAAAAATAGCCATTTAAAAGTGGCTGCCAGATGGGCAGAGAACCGGTTCTTAATTTCTTTGGAGCCCATCACTGAAGCAGCCACAATGAACACTAACCACTGTCCAGTGTTACTCCTGGAAGAGAGATGGTCTTGCTAGACAACCAAGAGACATCTTTGCTGGGTAAACATTCAATACATGGGAAGGACAGTGACTCAATTCCTTCTGCTTACTCCATCACCCCAGATGGGATGAAGACATGATAATGGGGGACAACACATCAGAAGTCTCCCAGCTCTGTTCTCTGCAGCTGTCGAATGCCCTGTAATCAGAATGTGGTATGACATGCAGCATGTGGGAGTCCCTTTGCACTTTGTTCTGCAGTCAATAGTTTTACAATAAAAGGCCAATTAGAAGCTGTTTCCAAAACAGTATAAGTTAAATAAAACAGTGTAAGTTGTTTTTTAAATAAAAAGATCAGCGTGAAACCTCAGCTGTCTTTCTAGTACCAGTGAAATAATGCCCTTACTGGGATATTCCATACTAACACATTTTGGGGAGAAAAAGATTGAAGAAAATATGGGGGGAGTAGCAGTTTATTCTTGGCACTGTGTGCAAAGCATATTTTTGGTATGCATGCACATGTGAAAGCTTGTGCTCATGTGTAAGTTTCACAAGTTCTAGGCAGCAGGGACCGGCTAGGTAGACCCTATGTGATCTTGCACTCCAGGAAAGTAGTGGAGAACAGTCACAACTCATATAGCACTCAGTGAGAGCCAGCAGTTGTGTGGCTGTTGTGTGGCACTTTTACTCACTCCAGTTACAACCATGTAATAAATTTCATCCTTGGCTGAAGATTAGTTCCCTGTCTGTATACTAATCTTTGGCCGGCAGAGGGCACCAAAGTACTCAATGTAGCTAGCGGAACAGAGAAACTAGCCAAAGCGGGTCAGCCTATCTCCCTGCTTACACTATCACATTCATGAATGTAAAGCCCTTTCGGGACTATTTTTCATCCAATGATAGCAAAGCAGCATATAAAATAGAAATGTTAACTCAATGGTATTTTCTCCCTTCTTTCCTATTGATGGAAAGGAAGTGGCAAGGTGAACATATACACACTTCAGTCCAAAGCAATGTTGGGTGAAGAAGGAAAAGGTAGACTTCATTGTTTCCTGGCAAGGCAGGAAATATTTACACAGATGTGAAGCTGCCCTAATGTCACATTCTTTGAAGTCAACTTTCTCACTTCACTTGACAGGTAGGTATTCAGAGGCCCGTGTGTCAGGCTCGGAGGATCTGAAGAACTCCATTACAAGGAAGGAGAAGACAATCCTCATCCCACCAGTTTCTACTCCATAATCCAAACCGTGAGGGGGCACAAGACACACTTTCACAGTTCTTTACTACAGACACATCTGTACTAGGATCATACAGAGTGAGCTATTATTGCATCTGCAATCTTTTCCCTTTCATCACCCACTTCAGCAGAATTCTGGGCCATTCTGATGAGGGTTAGGAAATTTGCACACCAGCTCTGATAAGGAAGTTAAGCAAGCTGCATTAAATTCTCAGAATTGCAGTTGGGAAGATACTTGCCTAAATGCTCCTGTATTTATATACCAAATGCATCAGGGCGGAAGGGCCTGGGCACCCTTTCCTCATTCTATTTTGTAAAGGTAGTTGGTATTTTCCGTAAAAGAACAATAGGACATTTTATTTCTTCCGCTGAAGTCTTAAATAATGCACCCCAATAATGAATGCCCCCTATTGCTTAAATTGAGATGGCTGGAGCCTTCCATGTAGAAGGATTCAGTAGCAAGTGTAGGGTTCTTGGTTCAGGCCTCAGACCAAGTTGAAAGGAGTAAAAGCAGCATCCCATTTCCTGCATACTGTATTTTCAGATCAAACTCTATAGGTGCTATTATAGCCAGCCTTATTGCCTTAAATGATGTCTTCTGAGTTCCTTCAAGGATCTCTCATGATTGCCAACTCTCATAAGACCAAGGAGTACTTCTGTCACCTGTCAATCAGGTCATCTCTTGCATAGACAGGACAGTACTTCCTGTTAACATGGCAGGTAAGCCTTGTTGACTCTCCTTAAATGTTACTTATCACCCACTCACAACATTGATAACATCAACTAAGAACCAAACCATATGTGAAGTTAATATCATTGGCCCAGTATTCTTCAACTTATTTTGGTAAACAGAAGCTAAACTAGACTTTCCATGGTGAACAGAAGACCCAAATCAGACTGGGACCACAGCCGCTGATAAGTGAGGTTTCTATTCTACTAGCGCCAACATCAAGAACCAAAAGCTCCTGGGATATAAATAATCTCTGGCTCTTTGTTTAAGAGCATATACAAACTGTTCCCTACACTTCCTTGTGTCACCTAGCTCAGTCATGCTCATTGACCAGCCAGATGGGCTTGGAAGAAGGAAATTTTCCTGCCCCACCATGCTTCAGACAGCAATAGGATCCCACAACCACCCAAACTATCCCAGTATATCAGCCTCTTCCTCCTTTCTCACCTCCAGATGTCAATGGTAAGATCCATGTTCAATGGAGAATCCATGCCACTGTCATAGCAGTGGCCAATCTAGATATTATCAAGTCTAGATATTCTCAAGTGAATTTAGAGACTGTAGAAGTCAAAGAGGTAAAGGGGCAACAGTGTCTTATAGGAATTATGACCTTCTAGGAATTCCCCAGGTAGGTCAGTCCTCTGATTCTCTCCACACTCCCAATCCAAAACAATACAGTGCTATGTGTCAGGGAATTAAAAGTTTTTTGTGACAATAGAAACTTTTTCTTGGCATTTAACAGCTGTACACAGACGGTAGTTAAAACCACCCTAAACTATCCTTGTGATTCCAACCTGACTGCTATTTATTTAAAAAGAAGCCGCTACTTGTAGTTTGACCCTGAAAGACAATGCAATGTTAATGCTGAATATTAACCTATCACAGGGTGCAATCTTAACCAATTTTCCAGCTCCAGGGTAAGGGCAATGTAATTCCAAGGAAAGGGAGCAAAGATTGCCTTCTCTTGAAGAGGCATCTGTAACTGCTTCCCCCAACTGTAAGATGCAGCACATGCCAATGCCACAGCTATGCCAATCCTTGAATATTGATTAGGATCACACCCTCAGTGCAAGGCACCTCTTTATAGCCTAATAGTTTGGCCATATTGCTTTCTACTCTACAGCCTGTACTCTCTGTGCCTTTCAATTAATGAGGTTTTTAGAATCCAACCAGGGCATTGTACTTTCCTCTCCCTCTATGTAGCCCCCAAAAAAGAGTCCAGACAGTGAGGTTCCTATAAAAAAATTTCTTGATTTTTACCAAATATATATATATATAAAATATATGTACAGATACATATAAAAGAGCAAAACAACTCAACTATTTCAGAAATTTATAAAAAGACAAAAATACAATGCATTGTATGTCAATCACTGAGATGATCAAAATGTGACTGTGACCCCATAGCAGTAGGGTGGGACACAGCACAGCAGGAAGGCAGATGCTGCTATAATTCAGCATCTGGGAATGTAGCAGAATTATCTTTGGCCCAACCACCAACAGTTTCCATAATCTGGGGTCAGGGGGGAGGCAGAGAAGAGGAGGTCATGTTGTGCATGACTGCAGAGGAAGTTGAGGGCATTTCTCTTCCCTGTACCCCCATATATAGTAAACCTTAAAAGAGGAAAAAAGGGAGGAGGCTGCTATATAGCTACCTATCCATTCCCACCAGGGGAAAACAAGAGAGAAAAACAAACAGCCAGAAGGAAAAGGAGACCAAAAAATAGCACCTCGAAAAAGTGTATGAAAGTAAAAAAATAAGTTTCCCTTTGAGACCTTAGAAAAGGACACACACTCACATACATACACAAATCTAGGCATCTGAAGGTACCATACTACAGCCTCCTACCCCTGGGGGAGGGTTGTGGAGACCAATATCCATGCCCCACCCAACAAAAATCAGAGTTCATCTTCATCTTCGCACCCACTCTGTCAGGACATTTCCAAACTTCAAGCTTTGAGCAGACATTCATGCTGCCAATTCTCCACCCACATATCCTGTTGTCACATGCTGCGAGGCCCATAGCTTCAGAGACCTGGAGAAAAGAGGCAAGAAAAAATCAGATTCTCACTCGAGCCTTACAAAAACACCTCATCTTGTTATATATGTTTAATTTCTGGGGGGTTGCTAGCCATCCTCCTAGATTCATTCTTCCCAACCAAACTGTCTCTTAAAAGGAGCTTCATATACTGGCAACATCCCTCACCAAATCAGCCCTGCGCAGTAGATGCAGTACTTCAAATGCTTATTTATTCAGTGCCTCAAAGCCCAAAACAGCACCCCAAACTCCTCACATCTTTAATGGTAACCCCATTCAGGATGCAATCCTAACCAATTTAGGCTCTCCTTACTACCTGTTATATCTTCCTGTGTTGGTGTGGAGATGATACCTGTGCACTGACCTATACCCCCTCCTGCAAGGAGTGCAGCAGAAGTGCCTTATGACACTTTTGTGACGCCCCCAGGTCAGCACAGGACTTATGCTGGGGCTTATGCTGGCCTAAGTGGAGCTTTGGACTGCAACTTCAGATTCAGTGAAAGTGGGCATGGCAGACGAGCACATTCTTGCCCTTCCTGGCTGGAACAAGTAACCTCTAATAAGACACTGAGAGCTAGCCACCAAAAGAAACCCTATTTCAGATCCATCTTACCAGTAGTTCGCTCACAGGCTGCACCTTCCTTCTCATGTGCCAAGTTGAGACGATTCTGTTCAGCGGCCAACCCATTGGATTCGGGGCTGCTGCTCCGCGAGGGGTTAGCAGTGTCCTCAGGCTGCAGGTGAAAGGCCAGCTCTAGGTGTTCCTGTGCCATCCTGAGATGCTTGCGCAGTCGCTCCAGCTCATGGCTCGGGAGCCCTGAGGTTACAGCATAGCGCTCAGCAGCTATGCCAGCCAAGCTCTGTCCCCCATAGGCCAGTTTGTGCTTAGCTAGCTGGTTCTTGGAGGCATCCTTCTTGAGGGAATGGTAGGTCGGGGGAGCACTGGGATCCTTATGGACATACTGGGGTTTGGGCGGGGCACTGTCATCAAAGCCATGCAATGCATCACGGATCTTTCCAATGCCCAGATGGAATAATTCACAGATATTGAGCAGCAAGCAAAGTCCACTCACAGCATACATGATGAGGAGGAAGATTGTTTTCTCGGTGGGACGGGACACAAAGCAATCAACAGTGTGAGGGCAGGGGCTGCGGTTGCACACGTATGAGGGGTGAACCTCAAACTGGTACAGCATATACTGCCCAAACAGAAAGGCCACTTCAAACACCACACGGCACAGCAGTTGCAATACATATGCTGTCATCAGCCCATCCTGCTTTATACGCCGGCGGCCATCATGTTTCTGGCTCTCAGGCTCTTTCACCTCTTTCTCCGTCTCCACCTCTTCAAAGATCATTGGGTCTTCCTCACCATTGTCCTCTGCCTCCTCATAGTCACGGTGAGCACCGCGTTGCACCATAGGTGCTCGGCTGCGTCGAGGGGGCTGACGTGACAGTCGGTGTAGTGCAAAGCCCAAATACATCACTGAGGGGGTGGCGATCATGATGATTTGGAAGATCCAGAAACGGACATGCGAGAGGGGTGCAAATTTATCGTAGCAGACATTTTCGCAGCCTGGCTGTTGCGTGTTACACACGAACTTGCTCTGTTCATCATAGTAGATGGACTCGCCACCCACCGCTGTCAGCACAATGCGGAAGACAATCAGCACCGTCAACCACACCTTTCCCACAAAGGTCGAGTGCTGGTTGATCTCCTCAAGGAGGCGAGTCAGGAAACTCCAGCTCATCTTGGTTCAGCACAAGTCTGCAGCCAACAAAAACAGTAAGCAAAAGGTTAAACTGAGGTAAATTAATCAGCCTTTTAAAAAAACTTTTTAGAGAGCTCCACGGGGAGAAACAACTTCCAATCCTGCAAGCAATAACACTTCTAGAAATTCTGATCCCATTAAAAAATGCTGAGAAAAATTGAAATATTTTTTCTTATTAGATATTAATTTCTTAAATAAATTATAGTGTCTTATAAGTTTATAACTTAATTCATAAAATTGGGCTATTTGGTACTTTTATAAAACAACATTCAATAAAACCCACAGATTCGTAACTGAACAATAAGTAATACATATTTGAAATCACGACCATCTCAATTTCTTTTTTTTATGTTCCTTTTCACTTGTTGGCTTACTTCTTCATTTGCTATTTCCAAACACTTAACAGTTTCTTTCATGTGCTGCAGGATATGGGAAAGATAATTTGAAATCTGCCTTACACAGGAATTGCAATTACTTAATGCTGGCATTGCATGGATGTTAGAATATATTTGGAGAGCGTAAAGAATAGCCAAACAGCACCATGAAACTTGCTTTTTATTTTATCTTTCTTAAAAGAGAATATATTTCAAAAACTTCTTTGAAAATTTCCACTGGAAAAAATCAAATAAGTTATCCATGGGAAAGAGGTTTCCCATTTTTTCCAATTTTTTTCAAGCTTTCGTATTTCTAGCTACCAAAAAGAGCTTCTCAAAACCCATAAGAAAGAGTGAATCACAGCTCCATTCATCTCCCTTTAAGAAAAAGAGGAAACTTGTCACTTCCATGATTCCCTCCCAGCTGATCACCACAAAGTCTCTTCAGATTAAAACAATGGTTTTGCCAAGTACCGTAAGCTTTTAAACACAGATGTGCCAATTATTTCACATGCACACAGAAACAACAACATGCGTACAACAGAAACATGGTTACGACAATATTGAGCAATACAGGGCCATTGCCTGGGACTTGAGATTGGCTGTGGCATCCTGCCACATGAATGTGCGTGGTATGGCTTGTTTTGTTACACTTTGGTTTTAAATAATTTTTGAATGATTCACATTTCCACTTCTGAATGCGTCACATGATTCACTTTCAAATGATTCGCTTTTTGAATGATTCACATTTTAATTGATATTGTAAGCTGCCTCGAGTCCCCCAAAAAGAGAAAGGTGGGGTAGAAATGTCACGGTAAACATATTTAATACAGCACCATGACATGTTGGGAGGGTCACAGTTAATTTACCCTGCAATCCTAAACACACTTTCCTGGGAGTAAGACCCATTGAAAACAGTGGGGCTTACTTCTAAGTTGACATGGTTAGGATTGTGCTCTTACTCCCAATCAGCCTTACAGACTCAAGTTTCTGAGGACACTTGAAATACTTCTCTCCATTCAGAAGCCACCTTCTGAAACAATATGGCCCAGCCTGGCTCAGCTCACACACACCTTACAACCACAACACACACATAGCTGCATGTGGTAACAAAATAGTACTGGACAGTATTAGAGGTACTCCATGAAGTGCCTCCTTAGAATGTTCCTTCGTTATTAACTTAGCCTTGAAATCAGTGTGGGAAGCTTGCCAGAACAGCTGCCTTTGGGAGTCAACTCGGGTTTGTCTCAACCATTTGGATGGGTGCCATATCCTGGTGTGCTGGGATGGGTGTGATGCTTCAGTGCTCATATACAATAAGTATCCTGAGGTAAAGGAAGCACCCATGGCATAGAGGCCACATGGCAGCCAGCTGCCCTGGGGTACAAATTTATGCATCACATGAAGGGGGAGATGTTGAAAACTCTCCAACCAGCCTTGCTCTCATCATGCTTGACTTTTCAACCTTCCTCCTGTTCCAGGAACCCCCCCCCCACTTCACATGTGATTAGACATTGATTGGCGGATGGCACATCAAGTGGAAGATGTGCCCGTCCCCACTTTGTCCTGTTCAAGTGCAGGGTTTGGCATACCATCCAAACCAGTTCAAGTCTTTCTTTGCTCCTTACATTACAGATCACCTAATTCCCAAAGATGGACAGAGGCATCCTTAGATAAAGAGAAATAACTACACTGATAACATACATAGGAGCATGGCAAGAGTTAGGTATCTTGTTCCACTTTAGAGAAGCCTTTACTCCCACTCCTTCCGCACTTTAACTCCCTTGTGTTAGACAAGTACAGATAGAGTAATAAATAAATTCAAAGCACCAGCTAAGATCCACACAGAATGTAAAAATAATTACATGTCCCTTGAAAATATACACAGATGAGCATCATCGTCCTTCCTGCTTGCTAGTCATGAATTTTAAAAGGAAACACAGCCTTTTCCACATATACACGATACACCCTTCATATCCGACACATTACAATGGGCACTTTGTACTCAGCTATGTTCATATAAAAGACAGTTATCCAGCGCAACAGCCAAATGAGTGCTAGGGACTTCAGTTGCCACTTTGGTTTAGTACACGTTATTGAAGTGTACTTTATTTTTTTAAACATGAAAATATATGCTCAACCTTCAAGGAACTTGGGTTTAGGAAGTTTGGACCTTTCTGGCCAAGAGGAATGATAGCTATGTAGAATCTATAGCTCCCCCTCCTCCCAAGGAAGCCAGCAGGTTTCCCCGTACAGCTCTCACACAGGTGAAAGACAGCAAACCTGTTCTGGAAGATTTTCTCCCCTCACCTATTCTCCCATTTTCAGGTGCTAGTAAAATAAAAACATCGTACAAAGGGGGGGACGGGACAGAAGTCATATTTGGGTGGCACAAGGGCAGCCTTGGAAGTTATGATGCCACAGCAGTACAGGGCCAGCTTCCAAGGGGTAGCCCATGTGAAAAAGTCTTGTGATGTCTTAGACAGGCATGTTTTTGTAAGCTATAATTGATATGAATTTTTAAAAATTATGTTCAAAACACTGACTGTTGGCATTGAATTACACAGCCTAACAACACATCTTCAAATATGTAGTGCTGGCAGGTATGGAGTACAGAAGAAGTCATTACTGTAATTCAACCAACTCACTCACAACAACTCACTCCAACTCACAACGAACTCACTCACAACAAGCTTGCAAAGACCACAAAAGTTGCTAGTCCAAAACAACCTCTAGTAGCCTTCCTACACGTATATTACAAATCTGTAGTACAATGATAGCTTCAAAGGAAAAGACCTACTCAGCTCTTCCAGTTTAATAAACTGCATTATCTTCAAGTGGATCTTAGAGATCGCAGGTAATCAGGTTGTGGTTGTTTGTACAATAACCGAAGACAGCAACAAGATCAGACTGAAGGCAGGAAAATTCATACTTCTCACTACTTTCCAAAGAAGAAGGAAAATTTATACTTCTCACAGGATGGGAAGAGCCCATCCTTACAGAAACACCAAGTTTATTCAAGGTAACTCAAATTCCTAACTTGATCAAACAGCTAGTATATGCAACAAAATTGAGAACCCCCACCCCCCAATTCATTCACTGAATAGGTGACTACAGGACTACATTTTTACTGCTTAATACTACCCAGGACTACATTTTTACTATCTAATACTAATGGAGAAAATGGAATTTTAGATTTTTCTGCTAAGTAATGCTTGCTTAGTCAATGCCAACTCCAATGACAGGATAGGTTTGGTACCTCTGGAAAAATCAGTGTTAACTTGGAGTGAGGGTCCAGCCAGAATTGCCTCTCAATACTGCCCATGATATGATTCAAGCCTAAGAGCAGAACTAATAGGGAAGCCTGGATAGCTGTGGTCACTGCTGTAAGAACATGAGTCTCCACTGGATCAGGCCAAAAATCCATCTAGTTCAGCTTCCTGTATCTCACAGTGGCCGACCAGATGCCTCAGGGAGCACACAAGACAAGACATGTGCATCCTGCTGCCCTCCCCTACATTTGGCATTTTGGGGTTGCTTACATCTAAAAAAGAAGAGAAAAAGATGGCGGACAACTATTTGATGCCTTGCCATGTAAGACAAGCCCCAGTGACCATAACCAGATCAGGCACTTCAAATTCTATGTTTTGGGTTTGATCTCCTTCTTTTTTGCCCCACTTCTAATCACCTCTGCCTACCTTCTTCAAAGACTACCGGACACTTCTATATGGAGGATACTGATCCTGTATGTTGGCCACCACACACATCACATTTTCTGTGCACCCTTCAAAATTGCCTGTAAAACACACTCACATGTCTCAAAAGTACCATGGCCAGCCTGGATCCTAGCGTGTTATCTTCCCTTCCAATGGGTTCAGTATTGATTTTAACAGTTTTGACCCAAACAAACCCCAGGGCACAATACTAACCAATTTTTCAGGACTGGAATAGCTTTGCCAGTGGGGTATGTGCTGCATCCTGAAATGGGGGGGGGGAAGGGACAGTCATGGAAAATTCCTCAAAGTAAGGCAAAGTAATTTTATTCCCTCACCTTGGAATTGCACTGCAGAAAAATTGGGATTTCTCACATACCCATATTTCTCTTAGGGACTAAAATAAAAAGCAGGCCTCCGTCAATCTTGAAAGACTATGGTATCATGCTCTGCGCTGCATACGCTGCACAAGAAGCACGAAAGCCTGGGTTGGATTGTTATGGAGGATAGGCTGTTACCCAAGCAGCAAATCCCCCCTCTCCACACCACTGAATTAGTCCAATGGAAAGGCAGAGCCAATACGATTGGATCCAGCTGGATCCAGCTGCTTCGAAGAGCTGGGCTAAGAACAGGAGCTCACCCTGTCTTGTGGGGCCGACTAGGGTCTCAAATCCTGGCCTGCTGGTTAACAGGCACAGCGTCTTAACCGCTTGCACAACCCACAGTCCTTAGGGACTACTAGAATCAAAAAAGGGTCATTCCATATGAATTCAACCAGAGGTCCCATGGTGACTGACTCAGATGTGACTGAAAATAATTGGGTTGGTACTTCTACATATATAATGGCCACATGCCAAATATTAGGTGAAAAATCCAAGGGGTTTGTGTGCTATGGCCGTTCAAAACAAGGGTGTCATGCCCATTTTTAACACTCACGAATTGCGTATTTTCCTGTGTACCCATCTTTGGATGCTAATATCTCCAAAATAAATTAGGTTTTCTGGATGAATTTTGATATATATAGTAATTTGGGCTCAGGCTTTCTGAATCTGTCATCAGAAAAGTATTCTCTCTTCTAGTTTTGGAGATACTGGCATCCAAAATGGGGATCTTTTCATGGGCAAAACAAATTTTCCAAGGGCAAATTCACCATGTGGGCAACTAACAACAGTAATAAAACTTTTTCTGCATAACTGTACATATTTTGTAAAACATTTACTCAAAAATTTAATTTGTTTTCTCACCTCCTTCATATTAAAATTTTGTCCATTATATATATAGAAGTACCAACCCAATTATTTTCAGTCAAATCTGAGTCGGTGACCGTGCAAGGTTTTGAAGACTGGTTGAATGGATATGGAATGACCCAAAAGTAAATCTCAACTTGGCACAAACATATACAGATGCCACTCTGGCTCCAACTCTTCCCAGTGGCTGACTCAAGAGACACATAGGCTGCAATCCTAAAGACACTTTCCTGGGAGTAAGAACCATTAAATATAATGGGGCTTACTTTTGAGTAGACATGGTTAGGACTGTGCTCATACTCAAGATCGTGTAGTTTAACAGTGCAATCATAACCCTGTCTACTCAGAAGTGTGTCCTATTGTATTCAATGGGACCTACTCCCAGGAAAGTGTGCTTAGAACTGCAACCATACTCTACAAAACCATCTTGCAACCAAAGTGGCTGAAAAAACCCTTTCTTTGTATGTGTGGGGATTCTGAACAATATTAGGGATAGTTGACCATTGGTAATCACAGAGATGTATGTATAGATATTATATAGAAGATGATGATTATATAGATTATATTATAGAGATTATATAGATGAAATTACACACAGATAATTAATCTAACATATACATATTAATCTAACATATTAATCTAACATATACATATACACACTAATCTAACATATACATAGTCTGGGTTAATATAATTAACCCAGAGCCAAAAGGTATTGTTTTAGGTAACTATATGCTATAACCAAAAGAGAAGGCCCTCCCAAAAAGTAGGACACCCCATAAAAAGGTAGGACATGACAAAAATCAAACCCAAATATATTCATATATATTACTTTGTGGCGCTTAATTTCACTATATTACTTATAAAATTTAAAACTCTAGCATAGATTTTATTACATATCCAAGAAAGCTACATGCTCAAGGGAAAGGAGGATATTGAAGACTTTTTTTTCCAGGACACAAGGCTAAAATCCAGGGCATGTCCTGGGAAAGGGGGGCACATGTTCACCCTGTTTAGGGGTGCCCAAAGCAATGGGGGGGGGAGCCAGGATTGTTGCACAAAGGAAGGACAATCCTCCAAGAAGTGGGACCCCAATGTAGTTCTTTGATGATAGGAGTGGGTGGGTTTGGAAAGGAAAGGGGGCAGAAGGTGGGGAGCAGAAATCCTCCCGTGAGTGTTGTGTGTCCATGTGCCAAGCCCCCCACAAGCTTCCCTCTCTCCCCTGACCAGCAGAGGGTCTCCCAGGGGAAGCAGGATCAGACCCTTGGGTGAAGCAGCCCCCAAACCCCCACCAGCAGCAGCCCAGGACCCCACTCACCGCGCTCTCGTCCTGCTAGCAGACTCACAAAGACTCCCGCCCAGCCTGACTGCTCCCGCTTCCCTCCCTCCCGAACAAAGGGGCCCCGGCCCGTCTCCGCCCCCCAACCACGCCTCGGGAGGACCCCCGCCCCTCTCCTCCGCCCCTCTCCCTTCCTCCTCCCAAGGAGGGATTGGAGCGCCCGCAGCCGCGTGGCTCAGCGAGGTCCAGGCACTGGCGGAGTTAGAGCGCTGCGCCGCAGGAGGGCTGGGAGGGCGCCTCACCCAGGGACCCTCCGCTCTGCTGCGCCCCCCTCTAGCTACGCCACCAGCCTGCACTGGGCACTCCTCCTTCTGGCAGGGACACAACCAGGGAAAGAAAGAGGACAAAATGTAGGACGCACAAGAAAAAATGACAAAATAAAAGCTGAACACGTGTACACACACACACACACATGTGTTTTCAACAAATATTTTTAGTCTGCATGTTTTTATTCAATTTAATGGTGTTTTAATCTTTATGATCTATTTTAATGATGTTTTATTCCCTGATATCAGCCGCCTTGAGCTCCTTGCAGGGGAGGAAAGGCAGGATATAAATTAATAAAATAAAATAAATATAAATAAATATATGCACACATGCAAACATATATACACACACATATATATATATACATATATATATATATACATACAGACATACACGTACACATATATACATACACACAAACATACACATATATACATACAGACATACACATATATACATACACATGCACATATACACATATATACATACAAACAAACATACACATATATACATACACACAAACATACACATATAAACATACACGTATATACATACACATGCACATATACAAATATTTACACATACATTAGTAGGCCTCCATCAGTCTTGGAAGACTATGGTATCGTGCTTGGCGCTGCATACGCTGCATGCAAAGCACGAAAGCCTGGGTTGGATTGTTATGGAGGATAGGCTGTTTCCCAAGCAGCAAATCCCCTCTCCAGGCCACTGAATTAGTCCAATGGAAAGGCAGAGCCGATATGATTAGATCCAGCTGGCGTCGCAGAGCTGGGCTAAGGTCAGGAGCTCACCCTGTCTTGTGGGGCCGACCCAGGTCTCGAACCCTGGCCTGCTGGTTAACAGGCACAGTGTCTTAGCTGCTTGCGCCACCCACAGCCTCATACACACACACACACACACACACACATATATACACACACACACACACAAACATACACACATATACATTTACATAAATACACACACAAGTAGATAGATAGATAGATAGATAGATAGATAGATAGATAGATAGATAGATAGATAGATAGATAGATAGATAGATAGATAGTGTTAATTTAAACACTACTGCTGCAATCCTAGACACTTTTCCTGAATAAGACCCATTTAACACAATGATGCTTACTTTTGAATAGATATGATTCTGCTCTATATTACTTATTCTTACATTTTAAAAAGTATTGCATATAATTTTATAACATTTCCATTTTTTTCTTAATTCCAAGAAGGCTGCATGCTGCCTGTTCACAAGGAAAAGGAGGAAAATGAAGATTTTTTTTCCTCTCAGGCTAAAAAAAGAGGACATGCCTGGTGAAAGAGGACATTTAGTCACCCTGGCAGCCTTCTGGCCAGAACTGCATTGAGGGTTGCGACACCTTGGAAGGGGAGCCCTGGAAGTGAATCATCTGGTGGAATGAATGATGAATGAGTGGGCATTGCAATGAATGGGAGAAAGCCTGCCATTGCATCAGGGCGGGTGTGCTGCTGGCTGAGCTCCATCCAAGTGGATCAGCAACCCCTCATTCTTTCCTTCAACTTTGCCAAGCCAAAGAAAACTCCTCTGCGCAGAGCTAGAGGGCATTCCTTGGGTTGCACTCCCTCCTCAAGCTGGAGCAGCCCCTTGCAAAGCAGATATGCCCTGTGCTGAGTTCATCACTGAGTGCCCCATCCAGTGGCATTGCTAGAGGGGGGCAAAACCTGGCCTAACTTCACCCCCGCATCCCCTCCCCTTGAAGAAGGGCTGCCATAATTCCCACAAAATTGGGACAGCACCCCTTGTCTCATTTGCCAGTATGTGAATACAATCCCCCAAACCTTTTTGGGGCATATGGCAACCCTACCTTGGAGCCATTCCAGGCAAAGGGAGCAAAATCCTGGGAAAGCCAAGATGGTGTAGTGTTTTGGAGTTGGGCTGAATCCTGGAAGATCCAGGTTCAAATCTCTCCTTGGCCATGAAGCTCCTTGGGGAACATTTATTCTCAGCCTCACCTACTTCACAGGGTTGTTGTGAAGGACTGCAGGAGGGGATGAGGTAAAGCTCTGTAAGCCACCTTGGGCATTTGCCTTGGCAGGGAAAAGGTGAGGTATAAAGTTCATGAATACTGTCAAACCTAGGGCACAATCCAGAGTAACTACAGAAGCATGTAAGAGACATTACGTGCACCCGTCGTTACTGCACCAACTAGTGAAAACCTATGAGAAATTTATATTGCAGTCCAGAGTAACTTGTTCTTACTCTGGATCAAGGACTTCCTGTAGTTACTCTGGATTTCACCCCTAGGCTGTAATCCTAACAATACTTTCCTGGGAGTAAGTACTGTTGAACACAATGGGACTTACTTCTGAGTAGACATGTTAAGGATTGCACT
Source organism: Cryptoblepharus egeriae (assembly GCA_030015325.1). Classification (NCBI taxonomy): domain Eukaryota; kingdom Metazoa; phylum Chordata; class Lepidosauria; order Squamata; family Scincidae; genus Cryptoblepharus; species Cryptoblepharus egeriae. The sequence continues at coordinate 58,021,087 of JAREYC010000001.1, read as the reverse complement.
GTTAGTGCTTCTAGCTATGCCACTGCCTGCAGCCCCTATCTTTGGAAGATATTAGAAATACTCTTTGATAACAATCTGCCACATACTTTCTTGGGCAACCCAAGATATCACCTGGGATATGGGCATGTGGTCAAGCCCTGCTTCCATCATCACCATATACCAGTGTCCCTTGTTGTCCACTTACAACAAGAGATTCTGTTCTGGAATCTCAGGTGGATTAAAAAAATCTGTGGATAAAAAGGCAGTGGAAAAATAGATGTTAAAATTTCCACTTCCAGATTCCTTGTTCCTCCACTGTTCCGAATGGAGTATGTTTATGCCTCAGTATCTACAAGGGTCTGATCCTGGGACTCTGCTCATATCAAAAAAATGTGTTAAGTAAAAGCAGTTTAAAAAATAAAGGAGCATTCCTTTTCAATTGTTTAAAACAGCTTTTCTTCCTGTTGTAGACACAGCAATTAGTAATGCAAAGGACCTCCTGCCTTTGCCTAGTTCAGCTGAAAAATGAAATCATTTCTTTCTACTGTTTTCTAATAGAAAAACAGATTTTTTTAAACTGGGATTTGCAGTGGCTGTGGGTGGCGCAAGCGGTTAAGACGCTGTGCCTGTTAACCAGCAGGCCAGGGTTCGAGACCCGGGTTGGCCCCACAAGACAGGGTGAGCTCCTGTCCTTAGCCCAGCTCTGCGACGCCACATGGATCCAATTGTATTGGCTCTGCCTTTCCATTGGACTAATTCAGTGGCATGGAGAGGGGGGATTTGCTGCTTGGGTAACAGCCTATCCTCCATAACAATCCAACCCAGGCTTTTGTGCTTCGCATGCAGCGTATGCAGCGCCAGGCACGATACCATAGTCTTTCAAGACTGACGGAGGCCTGTTAAAATGCAGTGGCCATTCGTGTTCAGTCAAATCCGTGTATAAAAAAATCAGTATATAGCAAGATTGGACCTGCATTACAGCAATTCGAGTTCAGCCCAGAATTTAGAATAAATACAAGGTTGAGAGCCCAATCCTAAGCATTTCTACTCAGAAGTCTCTTGATAGGACTTACTTCTGGGACTTAACCCAGGAAAGTGTATGGAAGGGATAGGCACACTATCCACACTCAGGCACACTTCCATAGAAGCAAGACCTGTTGAATGCAAAGGAACTTAATCTTGAGTAGACCCACTTAAGATTAGACAGGTAGTTTGATCCCAAGTACTATAAACTTGCTTAGGATTCTTAACCCAGAACCATTCCCACACTCTAGATTTGTGAGACTGTTCTTTGCAATGTTCTTTGCAACACTACAACATGTTTATAGTATGCTCCTAATCCAAACTCATAACCATAACCGCAAAGGAGGACAAGGCTCCCTAAAACATAGGACACCCAAGGGAAAGAAACACTTATGTATAATTGCTTTCATGTGGTTAATTTAAAACTTACAAATAATTTATTGCATGTATTTTATTAATTACAAACAGGCTATGTGCTGCCTGCTTACAAGGAAAAGGAGGAAAACAAAGAGCACAATCCTAACCACGTCTACTCAAAAGTAAGCCCCATTGTATTCAATAGGTTTTACTCCCAGAAAAGTGTCTTTAGGATTGCAGCCCAAGATTATTTTCCAGATGCAAGGATAAAAAGGCAGCTTTTCCTTGAAAAAGAGGACATACGGTCCCGTTTATCCTTTAATGGACCTTCTTTCTCGCGCCCTCCCATTTTGGAAGCAGCTACATTTCCAGTTCAAACAGTACCCTACCACAGTGTGGATTTGTAACACAGCAATGTTTACAATGAATTTTACCATAGAAATATGGCACATAAAAAGGCCATACATACTGATTCAAATATTCTTTGAGAATTCTAAGATCATAAGTGAATGAATGAACAAACAGACTGAAATATCATCACTGTATAATTCCTCTTATACGAATGACACAGCAGCGTAGTACTCTGTAAAACATGAGACAGAGTTCGTTCAAGCTTTTGGGATATCATATTCCTAATAGTAAATGATTTTTTGTTGGATGAGTAATAGCAAGTGAGAGCTCAAAAATGTTGGATGTAGTAGCAGTCGTAGTAGAGATCTGAATTATATTTATGCTTTTGTGGCACCCCATCTAAAAGTTTCTAGGTTTGTTTACAGGGATGCAAGAATTTTCTATCAATACACAAAACCTTATCAGAATCCACTGATTGAGTCAGGCTTGGAGATTGAATCATATGAGATTGAATCTTTTCACAGAGAAAGATTATCCTAATCCTCTCTAGCAGAAGCTACTGTCCCACCATAGAATTTGCAAGATGCTACTGATAAGTTTCAACAGAGGGTTTTGTAAAAGAGGTTTTGGTCTTAATGTTGGAGCTCCTTTTATATTTAAATAGTTAGGGTCAACAATGTGCACTTATTTGGCTTAAAAACAAATGCTCACAAAGAGAAATGAATAGTATTGCGAAATGTTCTGGCTTTCTGCATTTTCAAGAAAAAGGAAGAAGTGTAAATGGAAGCCAATGAGGTGACTCACCATATCATGTAGAATCTATCCAGATACCATATTTAAACAGTGATATTCAAAGGGGGGGTCGGGACACCCTTGGGGGGAATCATGATGACCTCAGATCAGAAGGGACAGTGGGATCCACCATCTTGGAATCTGGCACTGGGCTTTTCTTGGTGTGTCATTGAACTCAACGGGACTTACTTCTGAGTAGACATGGAGGAACATTCAGGAGGTCCCAGACATATTTTTAAGTTTGAAAGAGGGTTCTGGGCTGAAATGCCTGAATACCACTGCCATATTAACTGCATCAACTGACACCCCTCAGTCCTAAAGCAGATGAATTTAAGTATTTTTAAATATTTAAGGGCACAATCTTAACCAATTTATTTAGGCTGGCATAACTGACCTGGCATATCTTCCCATGGTGGTGTGAGGAGGTTGGCATGTGTCTGTGCAGTGGCTCAACCACCCAGGAGTGGGGCAAAAGTGCCTTATGGCATTTTTGTAATACCCCCAGGTTGGCACAGGACTTATGACAGGGCTTATGCCAGCCTAAATGGAGCTTAGGATTGCAGCCTAAGAACTGTCATTCACAATCCTAAACTTGTTTACTCATAAGTAAGTCTCCCTGCCTTCAGTGGAGCTTACTCTGGGTAAAGCGTGCACAGGATTTCAGCCTCAGTGACTTATACCTAAAATGTTGTCTGAACTCAGTTGTTTTCTTCCATAAACTATCAAAATTGTGCAGATTAAGCTACAAAACTTTTACCCACCAACTTGTAAACTTCTGAGTATTTCTACATCGATGTGTAAGAGAGACAAGCTATTGCGTCATGATGGCCTGGAAAAATACCAGTGTTGTGGTTTGGATTTTTTAAAAATTTCTTTGTTTAAAGCAAATCCCAAAAGTATGAGCACAAACCTAACCATGTCTACTCAAAAGTAACCCCCACTGTGTTCAATGAGTCTTACTCATGTGAAAGAGTCTTTAGGATTTGCAGCCTATATCTCAGCATAAAAAAGACAGTTTTCTTGAATCTGGAATTGAATTGATTCAGAATATTTTTACTTGAATCACACTAGTGAGAGATAACTAATGTCACTAAAGCAAAAAGGGCACATTTTTCAAGGCAACTGGCAATTCTAGCTGGGGGTTGGGGGTGTCCAAAACCCAGACAGGGGCCATATATGGCCCATGGGGAGCCTCAGTATGGCCCACTGCAAGACCCTTCCATCCTCCACCCCTCAGGGAAGCCTTTGTCTCTAATACGCACTTCTATGTAAATTTATTCAGATTTTAAATATAAATAATTTTTCCAGCTCCCAATACAGTGTCAGAGAGATAGTGAGGGACTAGGGTGACCATATGCCATAAGAAAAAATGAGAACAAGGCCCCCCAAAATGTAAGACATCCCAAAAAAATGTAGGACATGACAAGATAAAAGCTAAAAACATATATTGCTTTCAAATGGTTAATTTAAACACAATATTACTTATTAAATTTAAAACTTTTATGCATATCACATTTAGACTGAAATCCTAAACACAATTTCCTGGGAGTAGCCATCATTGAATCCAATAAGACTTACTTCTGAGTAGACATGCTTAGGATTGCACTGTTAATTCCAAGATGGCTACATGCTGCCTGCTTACAAGGAAAAGGAGGGCATTTATTTATTTCCAGGACACAAGGTTAAAATTCAGGACATGTCCTGAAAAAGGGGGCATATTGTATGGTCATCCTGTGTGGCCCTCCTGCCAGGAAGTTTGGATACCCCTGTCAACTACTAAATAAAGAGCAATTTCCAGGGGGTTAGCCCCATTGAATACAATGGAACTTTTCTGAGTAGACACGAATAGGATTGCACTGTCAGGATCATAATGCTTTGAAGAAGAAAAAATCATAGTACAGGCAGCATTAAGTTGCCTGTGTATGCAAAAAAAAGTTTATTTTCCAAATAATTGTTTTATTATTTGCTAGAAACAGGTTTTCTAGCAATGTACTGTATTCACATATTATTAATTCACATTTTATACCACATATCTTCCAAAGTGGTTCCTTTGGAGAAGGTACATGGTTCCTTCTCAGTGTTTGACCTCACAACAACCCTGTGAGGTAGGTGAGGTTGAGAGAGAATGACTGGATCAAGGTTAGTCAGGAAGCTTCATGACTAAGCAGGAGATTTGAACTGTGGTCTTCCAGCTCTTGCCCTACAATCCAGAGTAACTACAGGAGCACGCAAGAGGCATTTACATCAACATAGTTACGGCACCACGTAGTGAAAACCTATGGGAAATTCATATTGCAATCCTGAGTAAATTGTTCTTACATCGGAGCAAGGACTCCCCATAGTTACTCTGGATTGCGCCCTAAGTCCAAATCACAGGCCAATACACCACCCTATGAATCAACTTTTGATCATACTTCATTGCATTACCAATATGTGAGGAATTCTGGTTTTTATTTGCTTAGGAATTTGTAAGAGAGGTTGTGGGTTGGGTTGGGGGAGGGCTTATTAATGAATCATTAAATGTTCATAGTGGCTTTTTATCCTTTTAGGCTTTTTCCTTTGAGAGAGTCTTTTCTTTCTTGACCCTCCTTTCCTACCATTCCATTTTATTTCCTCACACACAGATTGTAAATAAAAGCAGTATTCTGAGGCTCATATAAGCAAGAGCTGTATATTATATAGTAAAAAGTATCACTATGTGGCTGTACTACAGCATGGCTACTCACAAGAAAGCTCCAATGAGCTCAATGGAACTTATTGGTAGGTAAGTGGGTATAAGATTACACCCTCAGAAATGCTCAATAATAAAAATTGCTATTGTAAAATATAATTGTTTCATCTGTTTGGAAATGTAATTTCCAGTAACAAAATTGTAATTTTCCAGTTACAGAGCTGGTTGACTACCTGTGCTTATGCTTTCCCTGCCAAGGCAAGGGACAGTTTATTGCAGGAAGCTTCTACTTGACATTTACCAGGGCTACATCTAACCGACATTGTTCTCCCTCAGTTCCAGGTCACTGATCACTGAATTTCCTAGATGTTCAAGCACCTGTGTCGCTAGATATTCAAGCATTTGAAAGTCACAGAATCCATGCATCTCTCTGGGTGACCTTGGGCAAAGGTGACCATATAGAATGGAGGACACTCTGGGCAGAGTGTCTGCACCTCTAACTACTGCATAGAAGAGGGAATTTAGGTTGGTTTAGCTCATCATAGATGGGTTTAAAAAGCAGCACATGCCTAAATTCCCTTTTCTGTGCAATGATTAAAGGTAGAGGCACTCTGTCCTCCATTCATTATGGTCACCTTGCGGCCAGTCACTCACTCTCAGCCTCATCTACTTCACAGGGTTGTTGTGAGGACAAAAGGATAAAAGCTTTATAAGCTTTTGGGCATTTGCTTTGGCAGAGGAATGGCAGGAATCAAATAAATGAATAAATAAAGCAGGCCTCCGTCAGTCTTGAAAGCCTATGGTATCGTGCTCGGCACTGCATATGCTGCATGCAAAGCACAAAATCTGGGTTGGATTGTTATGGAGGATAGGCTGTTACCCAAACAGCAAATCCCCCCTCTCCATGCCACTGAATTAGTCCAATGGAAAGGCAGAGACAATACGATTGGATTCAGCTGGCATTGCATAGCTGGGCTAAAAACAGGAGCTCACCCTGTCTTGTGGGGCCGACCCGGGTCTTGAACCCTGGCCTGCTGGTTAACAGGCACATTTATTAATTAATTTATTAAGAAATAAATAGGTCCATAAGTATTTGCAGAATCTTATTACACTTCTATTATATCTTGCAGATGGTTAGAGGAAGCCAAGTCAGATATTGGCCAAGTCTCAAGCCATGAACAGAGGTTCATCCTTGAAGCCTCTAATACTAGTCAGGTACTGGAGATTTTCTCCATTCACCCATGAGGTGGGTGAGGGGAACTGCTGCAGGGCCCAGGATTTTGCCCCAGGTCCTCTTCCAATCTGGCACTAGTACTGTCCTCTAGCACCATTTTGCATTTTTGTTGCATGAGTAAACCACACTTTTCAAGGCCTGAAAAGAGGTTTTTGCATTTTGTGCAGTTGTAATGCAGATTAAGAACCCTCCATGGGCTTATGTGCATTCAATTGTAAAGAGACTCTTTTTAGTTTTCTACAGTGCAACAACATTCATTAATGTGCATACAAATAGCGGAAGATAAGCTGAAAACACAGTCTTCCTGCAGCCAAAGTTACACAAGTTCTGGACAAGTAACAAGTTTTATACCCAAGTTTTACAAGAGTACCTATGTTCCTCCTGAGTAATTATAAAACAAACCCTAGTAGCACAGTGTACTTCAGATGGATTTTTATGTATTTATTTTTATGGTATGAACTTTCATATGGTTGTTTTTCCTTTCTTTGCTTGGTTGGAATTTCCTTCATTTGAAGTGGATATGCCCTGCTTCCGAATATTTAAATAACATTTGCTACATTAGAACTTAGTTCATCCTAAGAAGCTGCCTATACAGAGTCAAACCAGGGGTCCATTGCTAACACCGAATGGGTTCGGTGTTAGAAAGTGATACTGCTCACTGGCAGAAGCCCTCCAAGGTTTCAAAGAGGGTGTCAGAGTCTGGGCCTAGATCAAAAGCATATAAAACAGGTATTTTATCTGGAAACAACAAAATAGCAGATGTACCAATATGTCAGTTAATTTATATGAACTTAACTTTATTTGCAGCCTGTATGAGCTGAGAATCAATCATTACTGCTGAAGATAAATACTGGAATAATTCTGAATGCAGTGATTTTCAACCGTTTTCATCTCACACTGAAATGGTCAAGGCACACCATCAATTGTTTTTACCATTGACAAGGCACACCAGACTGTTAAAATCCCTTAATTTTCCTATTAATGAATGTCAATCCCCAAATTCCCGTGGCACACCTGAAGAATATCTGCGGCACACCTCTATGACACGGCACACTGGTTGAAAATCACTGTCCTAATGGCTCCTTGAAAATGGACAAGACATGGAGACAGGAAGAGGTAAGTAGTATTACTTCCTAATAACCCCAATTATCTCCTCTTGGGGTTTGCTTGGAGTTTGGTTGGAGTCTGTGGTATAGGGAGGCAGTAGATCCAGGCTCAAATTTGCATTCTGCCACAAGTTGTTTTGGGTGGGATAGAACTAACTACAACAAAATTAATCATATACCTCTATCTACCTCCATGGGATGTCCATAAAGATGCAGTAAATCATGTGTGGGAATTGGAACTGTGAAGCTCATGGGGTAATCCTGGGTCTGTTGGGCCCTCCAACCTTCACAGAACTGTTGTCGGAACAAATTGGAAGAGAACCCTCAAGCACTGCTCTCTGAACATTGTGGAGAATGGAGGGCATAGAAACTAAAATGGAGGGGATAAATTTTAAAATACATTTAATACTTGTACAGTTTTGGTCTTCTCTCCCCAAAAGTTTTTTTTAAACTAAAACCAGTGGTGTCACCAGAGATGTTGGGGGACTCTCCCATGAAAGGGTCCACCTTACAAGGTGCTCAGTAGCACTGATGGTGTCCATGAGGGTCCAGGAATATCCATGAGAGGTTTCGCCAGGATCCCCAGCAACTTGGTGCCAGCAATGAGTGAACTGATTGCTATTAAAGAAGATATTAACTGAAGATATTAAATAAAGAAGATATTAAACTGAACAGATATTAAACTGAACAGACTATTTATCTAACATTGTTCAGGCTTTTTAATCTTTGTTTCAAAATTTTAAAACAAAAGTTGAAGTGTTTGAAAAGACTTTAAATGCAGCATTTTAAGAGCTTATATCTTGATGACTGAAAAGTCGCACTCTGCTGGTTGATTGAAAGAAGCACAAGAACGATGAGTGAGGAGCAGTTAGCTTACAAAGCGGGTTAGTTCAACCAAAGTATGTGTGTGGTATAGTGGTGAAAATCCTGCTTCTATTTTTCTTTAATAAATGAGATAGCATTAACTGCAATAATTTCAGGGCTCAGATATTTGTGCAAGGAGTATATCCCTTGCAAATAAGATGGAAAATAAAAGCATTTCCAAAATGTTAGCACACTACAGATTAACCTTACTGACAGACTCACTTAAGCATGTCTTCTTCGTACTATAGGGGGAACATCTCAGCCTGGAGTGGGAGATGATGTGGTTGAAAGTATAGTTTATTCTTTGTTGGAAATGAAGGCTGAAATAAGCCAGTAAATTAAAATTTGCACATACATAAAGCGGCAAGTGCTTGTGCGGCTTGCCACCACCAGTGACACATATCCCTCCCTTCCCTGCATAATGTTGTATTCTTGTTACTGCATTCGAGATGACCCTTAACAGCAATTGACTGAGAGACTGGAAAATGCTGTTCTTCTACATTAGATCTGTATGCTGAGGCCAGACAGGAGGAAAAAGTGCTTGCTTGGATTCCCCGGTACTTGATGTACAAGCTAAGGGGGAAAACATCTGGATCTCCTCAGCTTAACAAAGGTAGAACATTTCCGGTACAAACAACACATTTCAGAAAATGTTTCTTAATGGCCCTGGACACTCTGAAAGGAAGCCCAGCACCCACCCATCTTATATTTTAGTCCCAGGCCAGTTGCCCAGTCATTCTGGGAAGGATAGCTTGTATAAAACTATCAGGTTGTAACCTCAGGCCAGAGAAAGTGATGCTTCAAGTGCATTTCTCTTGATCCTTTTCCTGTGGCGGCCTTGTGAGTTTTCACCACAAACCTTTTGATTTCTCTAAGCTGTTTGGCAGTTGTTTCCAGCTGTTCTACACTAAGAGGAATGCCAGGACCTGCCACAGGTTTTCCATATTGCAACCTCTGCACACACTCTTTCAAAGGAACATGAATTGTGAATTAAATTTTGATGACTTTATTTTGTTTAAAAGATTTATATCCCACCTTTCCTTTGTCAACAACTGATGTCCAAGGTGACCTTGGCTGAGGGTTCTCAGCAACCCCTTGAAGATTCCCAAGCACTAGCCAAGATCCTTCTTCTCATGATTGATTAGCATTAGGAAGCAACACAGGTCCATTGGGACATCAACAAGCACATACAAGGAAAGGCCATAAGGAAGTCTATTTTCAACCTGGTGTACTTCTGAGGAAGTGGGAAGAGAGGGTTTTTGTTTTGTAATTGTTGTACAAAGTGCAGCAGTGGGAGGAAATATCTGCAAGGACAGTCTTTGGCATCGAACATGTTCATAGAGTTGGCTCCATGGCAAATTTGTCAATCGTTGTGGTCAGACTCAAAGACAATGCAACCCGGGTGACTCAGCATCAGACCAGACTGTGCAACAACGTAGGCAAATGCTTCCCCAGCTTCACTAAGCAAGACTGACTTTGGAAGTCGCTGTCATGGGTGGAGGAAGAAAACCACAAATGGAAAGAATATAGACAGAGAGAGATATAGTATTATTAGGGGGTAGTGACTTCCAAAGCATCCCTCTTACTGTCTTCAGCTCAGGAGGACAAGGTCAGTAAGGTCTGCTGTCACATCCAACTGGCATATTTTGGATGTTCTCCATTGTTTTATAATTTTGAAAAATAATATGGTGGGGGCAAAAGAGGTGAGCAGTGGAAGGGTTTCTTGCCTCTCTCCTTCCTTTTATTCTTCTGTTCTAAGTTATACCGCCACATTCCCCATTTTATCAAACCTCTGATGCTATCTTTTAAAGACACAGATCATGCGCTATCATATATGATTAATGCTACATATGATCTCACAATGTCATCCCAAATAGACTTTTAGGCTAAAATCCTAACCCCACCCCCTCTCCGTTAGGCTGGCCTAAGCCCCGGCATAAGTTCTGTGCTGATCTGAGAGTGTCACCAAAGTGTCGTAAGACACTTCCACACCACTGGGTTAGGCCAGTGCACAGACATGTGCTTTCCTCCCTACATCACCACAGGAACGGGAAGACTGATGAATTGTGGACTGCACCCTTAGTTCTTTTTCCAGCCATTCATTCATGATCACCTTCCAGTGGCTTTCCTCTTTGAACTGTTAAAAAAAAGAAAGCTATGCCATCTCTTTAACCTTTTGGGAGATAAAAAAATTGGATGGGAGCTTTAAAGAACACAAACAGCTAGGAGGAAAAGTGTTTTAAAAAGCCCCTTCTTTGTTTATCTTTTGTTCAACCTGAAACCATCAGCAGCTGCTTCACCTGATAAATGAAAGCCCTCAAAGGAAAAGAATCACAGGACTATGAAGTGTGGTTCCACCTTCAGGCTCTCAAACAAAGATCAAGAAGGAATGAAGGAAGTCTGTTCTTTGCAACTTTCTTCAGGGGGAAGAGATCAAGAGAGATATATAAGCCTAGAAGGAGGCACTAGTTCATCCACACCTCCACAAGTTTGTCTTTTATTATCTTTTATATACATGCTTGGGATTGAATAGTCCCCTTTTTCAACCAAAAACACTATTAGGGAATTTCCACTTGACTGAGAAAAGTGAGATGTATGGTATATTCAAATAGCCCAAAGCATAAAAACTTGACTAAGAAAGATGAGATGTATGGTATATTCATAGGCCAAAGCATTAAAATTTACTACAGAATTCAGGGTGTTGGACATTCATTCATTGGATTTATACCCCACCTTTCCTGTGTCCATGCAGGTTTACATAGCTATAGATTAGGGGCCTCCAAAGTTTTTGAAAAGGAGGGCCACATCATCTCTCTGACATTGTACTGTGTTGGGGGCTGGAAAGAAATCCTTAGCATATATCATTTTTTTCCTGGCACAGGGTACTTTCCTTTCCCAACTGTCCCCCACCCCTTTAACCTTCCTGACTTCTCTTGATCCAAGAGCCCTGATCCTGTTGGGCTAAACTCATCATGGAGGAGTGTAAGGGGGACCAAGCTTGTCTGATGTGGCCTAAGACTGAGGCCCCAGTTCAAGAGTTGACCTTAGTTCAAGGCTTTGCTAAGGTGGACCTTGCTTGTGGTCTTCAGGCCCTCTCCTCCACTCATGCCGATCCTTCCTGAGGTGACCCTCATAGCCACAGCTTCTACCTCCCACAGCTTTTACTTACCCCACCTCCACACCTCTAACCCACATCTCCACTTACCTCCCGTTGGTGCTCCTTAATCAGCTGCACACTTTAGTTAGCTCCAGCATTCTCCAATCCTATTCCTTGCTTAGTTAACCTTGTGTTGTTGTCTATGGCCTATGTTCATTTGATTCCCTTCTCCAGGCCTTGATTCCTCCATCCTCCTATGTTGATTTCATAAGCTTTTCCCAACTTCCCCCTTCCCACTTTCTCTGAAAAAAACTGGTGTCATTGCCACACATTGCCACAAAGTTCACTTTGTGGCTAACAGTGACATAGCTAGAAAAGCAAGAGGGTACATTGGCATAGCTGGGGGGACTGGAGCTATGAAGGTATGCCAACTTGCTCAGCAGCTGGTGAACCAAAAGTGGACCAGAGGTGATGATGGACCACCAGATGATGGAACAGAGGTTAAAAAACACCAGACTTTAGGATCCTGCCTTTAGGGGTTGCCTCATGTACAGTGGCGCCTCACGTAACAAATTTAATTCGTTCCGGAGGCATGTTCTTTACATGAAACATTCTTTACATGAAGCAGATTTTCCCATAGGAAATAATGGAAATTCAGACAATTGGTTCCACAACCCCAAAAATATTCATAGAAAAATATTAACTGGATGTAAAAATGATGACAGAACACTGGGATTGAATTCAAAACATGCATTCAATGTGCATGATCTTATGAAGTCTACTTAGGCTGCAGTCCTAAAGACACTTTCCTGGGAGTAAGACCCATTTAACACAATGGGGCTTACTTCTGAGTATTCATGGTTAGGAGGCTGTAATCCAAGACACCTTCAAAGGGTCTCTCCACTTTCTCCTTCTCTCCATCCTGAGCCTCTCTCTCCCCTGCTCCCTTCTGGCTAGCCCTGAGCTGCTTCCCTCTTCTCCACTGCTCTTCTCTCACTCTGCCCAGCGGATGCCCAGCCACAGGAGGAACAGTGCAGAAGTGCTGTTTTCGCTATGGGCAGGCGCACTAGGCAGCCCCAACACTTTTTAAAAGGGCTGCCGGCCAATGCATCTGCCCCAACTGCCAATGAGTTTGTTTGTTACATGAAGCACAATTTGTTACGTGAAGCAGAATCCTAGAGAAATTTTTGTTTGTTGTGTGGAACATACTTTACTTGAGGCGTTTGTTACATGAGGCACCACTGTATATAGATTAAGAGGTTATAGTAGGGGTGTCTAGAACAATGACAAGTCAGATTTGCATCAGTAACATGAAGATGACTCAATAATGGAGGCTACTCCCTTCTGGATTTGTCTCCCCAGCACTATCTTGCACAACATAAAAACAGAAGTTATCATGACGCCTTTCTTGAAACTTAGCAACGCCTTTGCTGAACCACTGGATTCAGTTGGCAATTTCATTTCCCTTCTGGGGAAAATGTACTTAACTAGGAACTGATATAAAAATGCCTGTTCAGCAAATATAGGAAAGAAGCTAATGAACAATTATAGGAATGTCGGGGTTCTTCTCCATGTAATGTCCTCTGACTTATTGCATACGTAACCCATCCTTTCTTGGAAGTGCTAATGGCATTTGTTTACTATTTAGAAGAACACACTGCTTCTCAACAAAATCACACATGGTAACTTATTCCCTGAAATACAGAGACTGGCCTACGACTGGCCACACATGGTAACTTGGCCTACGCCAGCAGCGGCGTAACTAAAGCATCTGGTGGTTGGGGACAAATGTTTTTAACACACACACTCCAATTTTGAACAAAATCAAATTCACACCTGGTTGCATTTGGTCACATCCAGGAGGTGGTCTGAAGTTCAGGGAAACTACAGTGGGGGCTGTGGGACCAATTGTCTGAGTTTTCATTATTTCCTATGGGAAAATCAGCTTCTTGCAAAGAACATTTCATGTAACAAACATGCCTCCAGAACGAATTAAATTTGTTACGTGAGGTGCCACTGTATATAAAACTGAAGAGTCACTGACTGACTCAGGTTGCATTCTTAATCTCCAATTAGGCCACCATAAATCCTGTTCTGACCTATGGGTGTCACAAAAGTGCCATAATGCAATTCTGTCCCATTAGTGGTTGGGTTAGGCCTCTGCCCAGGCATATGCCAATCTCCTCACACCACCACAGGAAGATATGCCAAGTGAGTTAGTCTAGCCTAAATTGGTTAGGATTGTGTCATTCATTAATGCCGAGTCAAAACTGCCAGACCTAGAAGTGTGAAATTTGGGGAGCGTGTTCTTCTGTGACCCACTAAGAACCGATTTGGTGCCTGCTGTGCTACCTGGTTTTGGTGCCTGGCAAGGATGCCCTGTGCTCAGTAGGGATGGTTGGTTCTGCCTGGTGCCTGCTGCCGCCTGGTGGTGGCCACTGCCTGGTGGTGCCTGCTGCCCACTGCTGGTTGGTGCTGTCTGGTGGTGCATGTTAAGGTGCCCAGTGTTCACTGCCCACTGGTTCCTGCTGCCCAGTGGTTCCCACTGCTGTCCTGTTACTCTCTGGTGTCTGGTGCTCGACAGTGCCTGCCACACCGTGCCCACCAGTGCCTGCTGGTGCCCTGTTAAACCCACCCCTGCTAACTGGGCAAGAGACACTCTTTCAAGTGGGTCTTTTATTTAGCAGGGGAAGAGTAACTGGCCCTACGCACCCCAGTCTCTCTGTTCTAGTGGCTTCCGCTAGTGTTCTTTTTGCATTTTAGATTGTGAGCCCTTTTGGGACAGGCACCCATTAGCTATTAATTAGCTATTAATTTTTTTCATTTTCTTGTAAACCGCTTTGTGAACTTTTCAGTTGAAAAGCGGTATATAAATACTGTAGGTAGGTAGGTAGGGCCAACCCTAAACCCAACAAATATTCATGAAATTTTACTCCTGCAACAACAGGTAAATTCCTCTAATATGGTATATACCAGTAAAGTAACTAATATTTATTTGGATGAACTATAAACAAAATCTTGAATTCCTGACTACTTTGAATATTTGAATACTTGGCAAATACTGTAAATCTATTTTACTATGCAACTTAAATGAAAAGCATCTTGGTACCTGTATTCTGAAGAACACTCATTTAGAGCTCTTTCTTGATTGATCCAGCCAGTGGAAAGTTACCATCTTGGGAGCATACATTTCTTTCTCTTATCCCAAACTCTCAAAAGTAAGTGGCAGATGGACCAGCAAAGGTGCCCTGTGGTACTCAATCCAGCCATGCTTGACAGGTATTCCTGATTCCCACTGTCCATTACTTGCTACTACCTAGTGGTGCCATGTATGGTTCTGCCTGCTGTCCACTGGTCTTAGTACTGTTCACTGATGCCCAGTGGAGATGCCCAGTGCCCATTGCACAGTGATGCCCGATGCTCTGTAGGGGTGCTCAATGCCTGGTACGGATGCCTGCTGCTGCTGTTAACTCCCTTCCTATCAGTTCTGTCTCCTTCCAGATATTATGTTACCTGGAAATTTCTGTACATTTTATTCAACTTTCTTTGAGTGTGCTTTCTTAGGATATTGCATTTACAGTTCTGGGTGTGCTGAATTTTAGATCTGAAAAAGTGAAATTCTTTTCCTTTTAAAATGAGATTGGCTTGTGAGCAAGGATAGTGTAAGTTGAATGTGCACATGATCTGGAAGAAGTTGGAATAGGGAGCTAATTTTTATTTCATCCTCGCTGAAAACTGACCCCTCTTTCCAGACTTTTAAAAATTCTTCATTACATCTCTTCAGTCTCTTTCAACTGTGCCATAAATCACCACATAGTGTCAATGCAGTGAATAATCCCTGATGCCCCTTATTTTGGACTCTTCAAAGTCAGACTTCTGAGGTGTCCCACATCCTGAAGAGCTTGGTGAATCATTGTGATGCAGTGACCTGGGATCCATCCCTGAAATCAGTGTGGTGAGAGGCAGCCCTGATGGCCAAGCAGGCAGACTGTTTTGTGGATTCAGTGTCTCCTGGTCTCAAGAACAACAGATCTTACTCAGTCCACCTGGAATTGGCACATGCCAATGGACTGGAAATTCCAGTTCACTTGAGCAGGTCATAAGAACATCCCTGCTATTGGGCCTGGGGTGACCATATCAAATGGACAATAAGAGTGCTTTAACATTGCATAGAAAAGGGAATTTTAAACCCTTCTATGATGAGTTAAACCTGTCTCAAATCCCTCTTCTATAGAGGCACTTTGTCCTCCATTCTACATTATATGGTCACCCTGGTTGGGCCCATCTGGTCCATAGCTGACCCTCTTGTTCCAGTTAGCCTTCCTTTCTCTCCGTATACTGTATTGGCAGTATTTATCTTTTCCTCGCTCACTTGCCTTTAGAATCTACTGTATATTCTCACACAACTCCTTTCACTCCCTGGGTAAACAAACTTATTTTTATAGCAGAGCACCATTCTCATCCTGTTCCTTATCCTTGTTCTTTTTTCCTCCTCCTGCCTCCACAGGGTAATGAAACACCTTGTTGATCTGGTTCACACCTTGGTGAAGTTCAGAAACATTGTTCCACTTTGGCTGCAATCCTAAAGACACTTTCCTGGGAGTAAGTGTCCCATTGACACAATGGGGCTTACTTCTGAGTAGACATGGTTAGGATTGTGCTCTTTGTCTTCACCCTCCCCTAACCTCATGATCACCATTTTTTCTTCTCTCACCCCATTCTTCCCTCACTCCTTCCTGGAAACAGGTACTAGTAAATTTTTTATTCTTAAGGTCATCTTACATGTCATTGTTTGACTTTTAAGATCTATATATTTAATTGCTGCTTCCTCGTCCTCTAACTTAAACTGATCTCTCAATAAATAATACCGTACATTTTAATTGCTTCTGGCTCCTTATCGATTTATTAATATCCCGCCTTTCCCCCACACCACAGGTGACTCAAGGCAGCTAACAATAAAAATTTTAATATATTTTAATAAGAGCTAAAAACATTAAACAGTTTAAACATTAAAACACTCCAGATCACAATAAAAAATCAAATTAAAATCATTATGAAAAATGCCAGCCCTCAAAACTCTTGTGAACGAAAGGTCTTACGGCCTTACCCAAAACTATCTAGAGGTGGAGTTTCTTTTAATTCCAGGGGAAGGAAATTACATACACGGGTAGCAAGCAAAGGTTCTTGGGAGTTGGGGAAATGAGGTCCCATTGGAGTAAGTGCTTTGTGATGTGTGTTGATGCTTGGAGAAATCCTAAAAAATTGAACCCATTCATTCTCATTCATCCATTCTATTTCTAATGCATTTATTTAAATTTTATATTTTGTTTCTGTGCCAGATATTTTATGTGGCCCTCTTGCTGAAAAGTTTTGAGAGCAGGGGTCTCCAACCTTTAGACCACAACCATGGTCTAAATTAGAAAAATTAGAAACATTGTGGACCATATTTGGTTATTGAGTCTGGTCATATCTGATGGTCTCTCTGGTGGTCCAAGTGCTCTTCCACAGACTATCAGAATAGATAATGAGCTCCCAAAGCTGACATTTCAATGTCTGTGGGTAGTCCATTTAAAAGTAACACACTGTTTAGAGTCAGACCAATTGAACTGAAGTGCTGCCAGTGAATTACCTCTGCTGGTAAAACTGCATGCTGCGTACTATCATAGAGCCAGGGTGAAATGGGCAGTTAGGAACGTAGTAAAAGGAACAGTAGGGGAATGGTTTGCTTAGTCTGAATTGTCTCATCCCCTAGAATTAGGTCTTGCCTTCCCTGCCAGCATAAGGTTATTATTGCCAGAGCCCAACAGAGTTGTTTGCACTAACTTGAAGAGACTTTCCCCACATGTGATATAATTAATGTCATTTCCACATTAGTCTTTGAGGCTCCTTCCATGTACCCCTTTTGTTCCCACAACAATCCTGTAAGGTAGGTCATTTTTCTACATGTAGTTTGCAAAACTCTTCTCTCCCAGGTGGAAGATATGATATAATGCCATTAAGCCAAGGAGGTTCTCTTAAAATTTCCAAGATTATATTCTGTAGATATGTGGCAATTCCTGGAGTCTCCAGGTCAATCCTGTAGGGTTGGTCAGCTTTCCTAAGCATTGTTTCTCTAGGCCTAATACCAGTTCATAAGACAAAGTTCCTTTCCCTTGAAATGCTTTGTATATTTTGCAACTTGTAAAGGAGTTATTGGTTTCCTTTAGTTTCTGTAAATCCCTGTGTTAAAGCTGCTTAAGCTTCTGGCTTTCCTATTTACAACCGAGCATAGTAGTTATACGCAAGCTATACACAACATGCATTGTTATACATAAGTGTCAAACACCCTTTAGTCATTGTGCCCTGTCCCACTGCTTTAATACCAGTTCTGTGAACAGAATAGATGAAAGAGTTGTCATCTCAGAACTCCTCAGAGCTATAATACTTCAAAACTGATGAACATCAGGATTCATCAGGAATCTTAATTGTGCTACTACAATTGGGACTCTCCAATGGAGGGAGAGTCACCTTGTGTGCAGGTTGGGGGGACTGTGTCTCAAACCAGGATAGTAAACTTTCTCCATCTCTCCTCACTTCCCTCCTATGAGATGGAAAATAACCATGCTGCAGTCATACCTCCTGCCTTGTGCAAATTATTGCCACAAACCATCCAACCCAGGAAAGGGCCCCCAAATTTCATTGAAGTCAATGGTGAATGCCGTTATTTTTGTTGGGGAATGCCTAACTCTTTTCCCAATTGATACCTGCTGCTAATTAAAGTACCATAACTAGAGGTTTTTTTCAGTGTTTCCAAAGTTAGAAAAGCAGAAACCAATAAGTGTTTTTTTTTTATTTTATCACCCCCAAATCTACTTTTATGCATGACTTATTTTGCTTTTCAAAGTGAGAGCTACGATGCAAGAATAAAAGTCCTTTACAAGTATATTCAAATAGTTGGTCCATCTAGCCCAAAACTGCCCCCTCGTGACTAACACTCTGGCCCGGATCTTGGAGCAAAGGGTTAACAATTTCCAGATGGAAAAGACACTGAGATGAACCAGGTATATTTTCACCTAACAGAAACTGAACTACATTTTATAGATTTTGTTCCATAGTACTATAGTAACCATTACTATACCCATTAGCAGCTGGGGTTGAGAGAGGGATTTACCTAAATGCATTCATTCTCTTAAAAGTGAGACTATAAGCTGCAAAGTCAGGATTGTTCAGCTCAGTATCCAACCCATATGCTCCTACACCTATTTAATAAGAAAGGGAGTCAGCAAGTAAGGTTTTTGTTCAATACTAGGCTCAAACAGACAGTGCTTTCAACAAACTCCGGAGTTGTGTGTGCCAATACCACAGAGGTCAACAAGACAAAACGTGCTTTCAGCTGTACTTTCTGCTTCTGGGAGGAGACCCAGTGAACTCTTTAAGCAGAAAGAAATACACCCTTCAGGCACATATTTTGACATGGATAAAGCAGGGAAACTGATGCCATATGAATAGCATCAGTTTGAAACGGAATATGTATATTTCAATTTCTCAGTTAGGTGAGAATATACCTGGTTCATCTCAGTGTCTTCTCCATCTGGAAGTTGTTAACCCTTTACTCCAAGGTTCAGGTGAGAGTGGTAGTCAGAGGGGGAAGTTTTGGCCTAGATGGACTGTCTTAATATAAGGCAGTTCTATATGCTACTGTATATGCTTTCTGGTCCTAACAAATCTTATACCTATACTTAAAGCTAACAAATATACCCATTTGTTAAAGCTCCTTCACTCTCAAGCCCTATTCCCATTAGATCAGATTCCTATCTAGATGTTTGGGCTGGGTGTCACCCCTAAGTTCCAACAAATTCTCATTATCGGTCCAGCATGACATGGTTTTACTACTTTTTACAATTAATACTCTCTTTTTCTTTTCTTTTTTGCAGAATGCGATGCACATACAGGTTTCTATATAAGCATATAGGACAGCTTGAGATTCTTAAGTGCTGTGCACACTGATGGAGTAATATAATGTGTTATTTCGAGGGTTTGAAGATTCAGCAGCAGACAATCATGGAAGTCCGGTAAAAAGGCAGAAACATGACTAAGGCTGCAATCCTAAAGACACTTTCCTGGGAGTAAAACCTATTGAACAAAATGGAGCTTACTTTTGACTAGCTAATCTAATTGGATTAAGCTGGTTCCTTGGTCTACTAATGAACAGAGTGATTGCCATTATTGAGTAGTGGGCCTGATAACATGAAGCATTCCCTTCTCCAGCCTTACAGGGAAATGCCTGTATGACCTTTGCTGGTCCATCTGCAACTTAGGTTTGAGAGTTTGGGATTAGAGAAAAAAAAATGTGCACTCCCTTAAACAGCAACTGCGCGCTGGGTGATAGCTGGTAACTTTCCACTGGCCTGATCAATCAAGAGAGAGCTCTAAATGGGTGTTCAAAGATACTTTTCATTAAGTTGCATGGTAAAACAGATTTAAGTAATTGCAAAGAATTCAAATATTCAAAGTACTGGTATTCAGGAATTCAAGATTTTGTTAATTATTTACTCAAATATTACTGGTATATAACCATATTGTTTCCAATGATCACTTTATGTTGTATTAGGGGGCTGCAATGGTTCAGTGGTAGGAGTGCTTGGCGACAGGAATGTTGACAGTTCAAGATCCAAGTTCAAGATTCCCAAGTAATACAAAATGGAGTGGACTCCCATCTCTTGCCCAGCTCCTGTCCAGTTTGAAAGCATGTAAATGAGAGTAGATAAATAGGTAGGTATAAAATGCCTTCAGTGGCAGATGGAGTGATGCATCATTTGAAGTGTATCTTAGTTGTGTCCATAGCCATGTCCAGCAAAACAAGTGGACCCTGCCTGGGTAGGAATAACATTAATTATTATTTCTCTATATTGTATCATTTGTACTTGGTTTATGTTCAGACATGTTCAGACTAAACATAGGAGTATGGGCTTAGGGGCATGTGATGATGTTGTACTGGGCAATAGGGAAAAAAGGTTTAAAGAATGCTTCTCAAAATGATCAAAGCATATCCACTCCTGTAACCTCTCCTGCCTGTGGCAGGCCAGGAATCTCCCCCCTCAGAAGGTAGAAATGCAATAGTAAATAGTAAATAGCAAATCAGCCAACAGATTGGAGAGAAAAGGCAGGAATTTTCCTTACCTCTAAATGTCCTTTTCTTGGAAGAGAGAAAAAGGGGGCATCTTAATGACTGGGTTTGCCCTGCCCCCTGAATGAGACAGGGCCAGACAAAGTCTTGTCTCTTTCCTGGCACGGGGCAGCCCCTCTCAGGCTGGATACCAGAGCCCAAGAAGATCTACCCCTGGTTAGCTGACATTGTTAATCCCTTATAGAACACTCAGCGAAAGTAGCTGCAGAAAGCAAACTGGGAAAAACAGCAGCCAAGGCTACTGATTAATACAGAAACAGCATAGATAAGAAAACCTTCCAGCACCATGAAATTTAGAAAATGGAACAGCTGAAAGTATAACTAGCCATTTGAGTATGTGAAGTTACATTGCAACTCTGGTGAGGTAGGCAGAATGCCCCCTTTTCCTCCTCCAAGGAAAGGACATATATAGGTAAGGAAAATTCCTGCTTTCTCTGGAGGAGGGAAAAGGGGGCATTCTTAATGACTGGAATATATCAGAGCCTCACCCTCAGGATTGGAGAAACGTAGCAAACTTCACTGTGGAATCACCTTTTGCAGGACCCCACGCCCAAAGGCAGCCTCAGCCCAAGCTGCTTTTTCAATCTAGTAGTGACTGATAAAAGTATTAGGGATGGCCCAAGTAACCACCCTACAGATTGATTCAGGAGAAACTGCTCCTTCTTAGATCATCGAAGTGGCAGCCCCTCTAGTAGAATTTGCTGTCACCCCCATGGAGGACTCTTTTTTCATAGCCTTGTAGGCTTTGACTAGCTAGTTTTAACCAATGGGAAATGGTAGACTCTGAAACCCTTTTATCACATGATCACCCCCCAAACAGAACAAATTTTCTAAATTCCAATTTTCTAAATTCCCTTGTGTAATCAAAATGAGCATCCAATGCACATCTAAAGAGCGTCATTGGGAGAGCAGGGTTTGGGGCACAAGGTGGGTAAGATTAACCCGTGATCTACTGAGCAAAGTATTAACCTTTGGCAAGAACGAGGTATTTAGTCTGAGGACTACTTTGTCATCATGAAAAATACACAGTTTGGGATTAACAGAAAAGGACCCCAATTCTGATACCCTTTGTGCGGAGGTGGCCGTGACCAGAAAAATAGTTTTAAGGGTCACAGACCTGACAGACCCAGAGGCTAGTGGTTCAAAGGAAGAGCCCATCAGGGCCATTAGAACTATATGAAAATTAATCAAAATTACCCCTTTGATGAAGTGCCTGATGTCTGGTGGTATGTCAGGGTGAACAATTTTCTCGGTCCCAGGACGCTGCTGATCGTGGCCCCCTGATGTTTCATGGTATTGGTACTTAGACCATAGATAACTCCATCCTGTAAGATTACCAGATGTGCTTAATTTTGGGTTTGGAGGCTGACTCCCCTTTGGACTCATACCAGAACCAAAATTTCCTCCAGGTACATGGGTAGATTTTATTAGTGGGCTGACACCTGGATGCCAAAAAGGTAGAAAGAACCCCCTTCAAATAACCTTTTTTCCCCTCACTAACTCTTGCTGTTCAAATCCCAGGCAGTTAGATATAATAGGTTCCATTTGAGATGAAGCAAGCATCCCTGTTTCACGAGATCTGCTCTGCATGGAAGCCTGAGGGGGGAACCCTCAGCCAAATTGAGTATTGTAGGGTACCCAGGACGAAGAGGCCGTCATGGAACAACCAGGACCACTTGAACCTGATGCGTTGAGTAGTGGTCTGGATGAGAGGAAAACAAGGGAAGGCATATAGTAGAGTTCATGGTCAGGGGGAGAAAAGGGCGTTTGTCCCCAGTGCCATAGGATACAGGAACTGAGAAAAGGCCAGAACCAGAGCATTGTCCCGGGATGCAAAGAGGTCCACCTCAGACCGAACCTCTGAATGATAAGATCAAAAACTTTTGGGTGTGAAATCCCTTACCCTTCATTGAGATTTCTTTGACTGAGTCAATCAGCTTCAAGGTTGTTCATACCTGGAAGATGTTTGGTCTTCATCGACTGTAGGTGAGATTCACTGAGACAGCAAGTCTGCCTCCTAGCCCATATGAAGGCCACCCAGCCATAACAGCGTTGGCAGATGTTGCTGAGGAGACAAGGAAATTCCTTGAAGGAATTCCAGTGCTTTAATCACAGAAAGGACATTGCTCACAAAGGTGCGCTGAGTAGTAAATCATCCAGGAAGGAGTTAACAATGATCCCCTTTAGGCACTGAAAAGCCACAACTGCCTCCAGGATCTTGGTGAAGACGCTGGAGAATGACACCAAACTCAATTTCAGTGCTACCAAGAAAATGAGAACTGAGATAGCACCTGCGGGTACCATACTGCCTCCTATTTAGAATATGGAAGCAAGCTTCTAAAGGTCTCCCAAAAGGAGAGAAAACTGGCTTTCTCAAAGCCAGAACTGATTTGAATTTTTCATATCTATCTACAGTATTTATATACCGCTTTTCAACTAAGAAGTTCACAAAGTGGTTTACAAAGAAAATGGAAATATAATAATAGCTAATTAAAAGCTAATGGGTCTCTGTCCCAAAAGGGCTCACAATCTGAAATGCAAAAAACAACACCAGCAGAAGCCACTTGAACAGGCATTGCTGGGGTGTGTAGGGCCAGTTACTCTCCCCCTGCTAAATAAAAGAGGAACACCCACTTGAAAGAGTGCTCAGTTAGCAGGGGTATAAACTGAATGGCAGACTTTGAAGAAGTTTAATCACTTGAAATCCACAAATTCACTTTTTGGCCCTATTTGTTTATTTAAAATATATTTACAAACAAGAAAACAATACTAAGAGAACTCTGTTGCCTTCAAAACCTTTATACAATGAAAAGGTTGAAGATGGTCCCCATTTTAACCTGTAATCTGAGTAATTACAGATTACAAAGTAATCCTGATTAATCACAATTTAAACCCCTGCATTTTGGAGAACTCAAAGTGTGATTGGAGAGCAAACTTGAGGTGATGCAATCTGAATTTACTCAATTTTGAATTAGATGGTCCTTATAGGACAAAATATCATCTTTGGTCCAAAATGACTAATGCCAGGGTTAATGTTTCTTTTCCTACAAAGAAGGAAGATAAACTTTCCCTTTATCCCTATTATCAAGCAACACAGAGTCAAGAACTCCACCAGCGTTGGCAGCCCATAAAGTCAGCACTGCCAGTCTAACCAGGGATTCTGCATCAACATCCCAATACCTAAGCCAGACATTGAAAATGGTAACTAAGTATAGTTACCTAGTTATACCTAGTATAAAGTATACTTCCCAGAGAAAAGAGACAGGCCAGATTGTGAAGTTACCCAAGTCTCAAACCACTGATCTGTAGACCTTTAAACTTACAGTCTACAGACTGTAACACTACAGTAGTGTTTTTAGAAGTACACCATTACAGCCTCTTCCACCCAACAATTCGTAACTCTGGACATGGGAGTTAGAATCCAAAGCCCTAAGTCCAAATAAGATGATTTCACACTCACTTTTACTTCAACTCTCTTATTGTGTGGGTCTTCTGGACCTTCTTCAATACAATGTAGGCATCAGGATTTCTACTTTGGAAATCTGCAGAGGCCAAAGTTTCCTGATGTAAATAATAACACTTACCAACCAATTTTGGTATGTGCTCCCCTACTGTTCCTTCTGCTTCCATGATAGATTTAACTGCATCAGAGAAGGGAACTTCTGCCATCTTGGGAATGCCCTGAAGAGACAAAAACTTCAACTGCTGGCTTTGTTAACTTGGCATTGGCATCCTTCAGTCTCAAAAGACTATGGTATCGTGCTCTGAGTGTGATCTCCAGAGCACGATGGCCTAGGTAGATTAATATGGAGAATAGACTGCTACCCAAGCAGCAAATCCCCCCTCTCCATGTCACTGAAACAGTCCAATGGAACAGCAGAGCCGATACGACTGGTTCCAGCTGCATTGCAGGAGTTACCAGAACATGATTGTACACAGTCTCGAACTACTTCCAGGACTCCAGCTCCAGATTTTGCCTCGATGTTGACTCCTGAAGCCTTTCCCATAGATGGGTATAGTCACAAGGCAGTGGAGGTTTGGTGTGGGAGTTTTCCTTTTCCAAGACAACCCACGTTCAGTGGGTTTTTGGACAGGTTTAGTTCAGGCCTGTCTGGCATAGGAGTCCCTACCAGTAGCTACACCATTGCCAAGTATAGCCCTTTGTATCACTGGAGCACACAAAGCAATTGTTAGCTTGGGGGAAGAAGTAATAGGCTAAACCAGTAATTTTCAATCTTTTTCATCTCATGGCACACCAATAAGGAGACTGAAATTGCAAAGGCACACCACCAGTTGTTTTTACCATTGACAAGGCACACCAGGCTGTTCAAATCTCCTAATTTTCTTATTAATTAATGTCAATCTCCAAATTCCCACAGCACACCTGAGGACTCTCCGTGGCACACTGGTTGAAAATCACTGGGCTAAACCTCAGGATTATAACAAAGGAAAGCCATTATTACAAAGCAACGTTGCATGAGTCTTTATATATTCAGAGCAAGTCTCAGTCAGTCTCAGCTGGTTTAGGCCGGTTCCTCAAACAGTTCCTCTGCTGTGCAGTAGGTTAAATGTGATTACCTTGGACAATAATCTAAGGAACTTGTCCACAGGAAAGAAAAAGGCATATCTAAGGTGTTGTACACACTGGAGTTTCCTTCTCCTGAGGGTTTGTCATTTAGGAAAGCTCAGAGGAGCCTAACTCCATGAGTCTGTGGGAAGCCTTATGTTTGGACAACCTTATAAATGAGGAACACTTACAGTAGTTTGAGAGAGGCATTTCCTCTAACTCCAAAGGGCTGAAGAGTGAGTGAGGAATATAGAGAAGGCAACAGAGGCCTTATAGTTCTCTGAAGTCAAGAACCCAGTGAGCAAAGCTCTTCTGGAGGCTCTGCTGCAGAGCAGAATCTGTCACAGCTTTTTCCAGAATGTTCTGTACCTACCATGGCACATGTGCCTGGGTTTCCTGAGAAATGGAGATTCTGCCTAGAGAAATAGGAGATTCCCCTGAAAGTAGACAGAGAAGCCAAATTCAGCTCTCCCCTGAAGTATTTCAGGCTAAGCCTACAGTTATCTGAGGCCATTATCAAGCACTTACCTGAAGTAGGACAGGGGAGTTTATTCCCTTCGCACTTACTAGTCCATGACAAGGCATGCAAAAAGAAAGTGGCACCTTAGAGTGTGAGGTAAATCACTGAAGTTTGTAGATGCCTGTAAAGTAGAATTACGGAAGTGTAAAAGAGATGTTGTGCCAGAAGAACCTTATCTGTGTACCTGTTTATACCTATCCCCACTGTTGTATACCTTATATCCTTTTCCCGTACCTGAAAGAAAACAAATCTTGAAAATTACTGATGCTTGTGAGTGTTGCTCTTTCACTTTCGCTAAGACAATAGCTGTAAGGCATGAAGTTTTGGGACCCATTTGGGTCACTGCAGAACATGGAAAATGAGACACTTGGCACCTCCACGTATCTGTACCATCATTGCCCTCACCGCTCTCCTGTCACGAAAGCACCTCTCCAAAATATTCAATCTCCCCACTGTCAAGGCAGTGCACCGGACAGAGATTCACCACATTATTCCGCCTATTGTTAGACACTCTTTCAGCCTGTTTTAATAAGACATAGAAACCTCCAAAACTCTCCCCCCTGTAAATGCCACCAGGCCCAAGGGAAGACCTAGGCGTCCCTGCCGTGGCCACAAGAGAAGTGGTGGCATTGAGGGCTGGCACAAATTGGAACCGCAGCCTAAGGCTGGCCCGACTGCACCTGAGGTGGTAGACCGGGCAGACAAGATGGCCTGCTGCTGGAAAAATTGGGCACCAAAATGGCAGACAAGAAGCAGGTGGGCTCTTCCGATGCCTCCCGCGCAGCTGCGGCTGAAATGGTGGTGGCGTTGAGGCTGGGGAGTGTCAGGACCAGAGCCTGTGGCTGTCCTGGAGGCGCTCTGCTGCTTGGGCCCTGGCTTCAGAGTAGAGCAAGGGGGCAGAGCCTGAAGAGACAGCCGCAACCTGGATACTCTAGCCGCACTCCCACGGCAGTGAATGCTCTGCAGAGCGCAGCGGTGATCCTGGAGGGCCCCTGGGTCCCGATAGCCTCTAAGGCCCTGCCGGCTGGAGAGCCAGGCTCCCAGCACTGGCCGAGGGATATCTGCCCAGATGTCCTGGTCCTCAGACTTGGGGTGGGGAGAGAGAGAACCATACAGAATAAGAGAGAGAGGAAGAGGCAGTAGAGAGATGGATCAGGTCCATAGAAGGAAAAAAGGAGACTAGCTGTGGAGCACAGCAAGACATGGCCCTTACTCAAAGGGAGCCAGAGCTGGACTGGGAGGGGCTGCCCCGTGCCAGGAAGGAGACAAGACTTTGTCCAGCACTGTCTCATTTAGGAGACAGGGCAAACCCAGTTAATAAGAATGCCCCCTTTTCCCTCCTCCAGAGAAATTTTACTCAGAGGTCACAGAATACTGCTTCTTTGGCCCTTCTGCAAAGTGGGAAGCTGCATTCTCTCTTGAGCAGCTACTATGAACTGATAGGCATTCATGTGAAGTAGTAGTACTTCATATTTGGGTCAAAGCAAGTGACCAAAATAAAGTCTGAGAAAACCTACTTGCAGTACCTAGCTGAGGTTTATGCGGTATAAATACATAAGGAGATTTGTCTTACGTAAATGCACAGGGTAGAAATGTGAGATATCTTCCCACCTGATAATTGACAACTGTGCTCTTCCAGCACTGTTCTTTCAGCAGTGATTCTTCTGCCAAGGTTCTAGGAGGAAGAGATAGCAGGAGACCTCATAATGGAAAGGGGAAAAATTATTTTTCTACCAGAGGGAGAGGGAGATGGTGCAGAAGCACTGGGAGAGCTCAATGGTCATACAGGCCGCCTTTTCACCCTGCTGTATTGAATACAGTTTGACACCCTTCTTGCCACCCTGGCTGCCTAGCAAACATGCTTCAACCACTATAGATAATTCCCCCTTATCCCTGGTCCCTTGTAGTGTCTTCACAGGATCTACAAAAAGCTAAGTGCTTGCAGTGTTACAGCTTCTGTTTCAGTCCCTTGTAAATTTGAAGCTGAAGATCAAGGCATGCTTTGTTCTTTTGAATGCAAGAGGTCAGCAAACTGGTCATGCAACATACTGCAATGATTTCTGTGCTCTAGGGCACTGCAAAGGAACAGATCATAGTTCTGCCAGTGGCCTTTCCAAATTGAACCAGTAAAGAACTAGAGTTCTCAGCTTTTGAATAACTGGTAAGGACAAGAACACTTGTGAGAAAGAGGAAATTGGGGATGAGGATTTAAATCATTTGATACAGTTCCTTGGTCTCAGCAACACAAGATGTGCCCCCCTCTTTCAGACTGCCACCATCCATGTCAAAGAGGGCTGACAAGAAGCCTTGAAGTTTTAACATGCTTCTGCAGAAACTAAAGCTACTAACAAGATGATAATATCCTTTCTGTTTGCCACACAAGACAGCAAGAGAACAATGATAAAAACACCCAGTAGGAGAGGAGGCTTAATTTTTTTGGGTAAACATGTTGCCTCTGTTGTTGTGCCACACACAGCAAATAGGAGTAACGGGGATACAGTTCAGATTGGTAAACTCAAGCAAGAGTTTCCTTTTCCTTTTCCATTACTGCAATTCTGGGTTGAATCCTCTTCCCATGTCCTCGCAGATGCGTACAACCTAAAGAAATTAATACTTATTCTTTTGAGGGTGGAAAGTGTAGTTAAAAATTGACCCAACTATTTCACAGTAAGCAACTTAATACATAATAAACACTCTAGGACTTCTCTGCTTCTACACCAGAAAATACAGGGACTCTTGCAAAATTATGCCCAACCTTTGAGACCCTCCGACAGTGAAAGATATAGTAGTGCTATAGCCTCTTTATCTCATGCCCGGCACGAGGGTCTGCCCAAATACTGTAAGTGTTTATACCCTGACACATAAATGAGTTCTTTTTTTCCTGTTGCTGCTTGCAGAATTTAGTAGGTAAGGGATACAAGCAACCAATGTTTGCGTATGCTCTCCTTCCCACTGAGGTGCTTTTATATACCAAACCCTCCCTCCACACTGTCTGTACTGCTAACAGGACCACATACTTTTCTGTTAACCTGTCAGCTTCAAATTGGTGCAAGGGAGAAAAGAGCCCTATATAACATTCCTTATCTTCCCCTTGTCAATAATTTTCTTTCTGCATCAAGAGGGGAGCAGGAAAAGCTTCTACTAGTACCTAGAAAAGCCTACGAAACACCAAAACCAAGGAAGATTTCATCCGTATATTGTCAGACTTGTACGCAGTTGAGAGCATGTGTAGTAGTAGAAGATCCCACTTCACTCCTTCCAGGGAAAGATTTTCATAGGAACAACCATGAAGAGGGTATGCATGCTAGTATTAGAATATGATTCATAAGGCACAGTGAGTTTCAGAAAACAGAGACCCTCAAATAAAAAGGAACTAAGGCTGAAGATGTGTAGCAATAGTCTTTCCAAATTAAGATGCTCCAAGATTAAGTTCCAAAATGATATTTGCACCCAGGTCAAGAAATGCTGCTCTCTACAACTCACAGCAGAACATATGGCTCAGTGTGTTTCCTTTTGTGTAATCCAATCAGCGTCCCCTCCTAAAGCACATAGTGTAAAATAAGCCCTTTTATGTATGCAAATCATGATTTACTAGTTTATTTCTATTCATGGAACATAGTTGTTTCATCTCTGAAAACACACAGCTTTGCCCATTACAACCCCCCAGGATGCTTTTACAGAATTATAGCTATTTGCCTGGTTTGATGTGGCCTTTAGCTGTGTTACCTGGGTTGGCATAAATTTGAAAGTAGCAGTGTACTATAAGTTTGGACAAACTTCAGAAGTTAGTGGAGGATAGGGTGGCCTGGTGTGCTCCAGTCCATGGAATCAAGAAGTGCCAGGCATGACTTAATGACTAAAACAACAACACTGTAATATGGCAAAGCAAAGCAATTTTAATTCTGGCTCACTGACAGCATGTATAAACTTGTGTTCATGGAGAAATATCCGAAGTGTACACATGACTTGCCTCATCATGAACAGGATTTGATGTGTTTTTATAACAAATGTCTAACATTATCTCAAACTGATTCGGGGAGACAATAATTTTTACAGAAGAATAGGAACTTGACTCCCATCAGAGAAGGATAAGCGAATTTCAGAACATTAGACAGTTAGCAGATCATAAAGTTCCTATTTAAACTAGGGACTGCTTACTTAAAACACAGAATACTTACTGGTATTCATTTTCATCGATATAAAAAGTAGGCCTCCATCAGTCTTGAAAGACTATGGTATCATGCTCGGCACTGCATACGCTGCATGCGAAGCACGAAAGCTTGGGTTAGATTGTTATGGAGGATAGGCTGTTACCCAAGCAGCAAATCCCCCCCCTCTCCATACCTCTGAATTAGTCCAATGGAAAGGCAGAGCCAATACGATTGGATCCAGCTGGCATTGCAGAGCTGGGCTAAGGACAGGCGCTCACCCTGTCTTGTGGGGCCAACCCGGGTCTCGAACCCTGGCCTGCTGGTTAACAGGCACAGTGCCTTACCACTTGTGCCACCCACAGTCCTCATTGATATAGATGCATTAATAAAACCTTGGTAGGACAGAAGAGCAGTTTCTTACATCAGTTTTAATGTGTCAGAAAAGAGTAGCAATGTAAGAAACAATAATTAATCAGGAAGTTAAATAAATATAGAGAGATCAGAGGTTAATAAATATAACAACTTTTATTAAACACAGAAAATAAAAAGTTTCACAGTTAAAACTGATTTTGGTTTTTCCTACCCAGGAAAACTATGGCTTCCAGCCATCCCATATCCTGAGTATCTCTGCATCTACAGAGACTGAATATACCATATGTGCTCCCAGGCCCCTATCCCACTAAGGGCCCATGGGGCAACCCTGAAAAGGTTCTGCATAGGGACAGAATCCAGCAATTGCAATTCCTGGCCAGTCCTCCAAGTGAGCCCCACATTCCTAAGCAAGGAAAGTCTGACAATTTCAGGATCTACACTGAGAACACAAATCACACAAAAGGTTTTGTACTTGAACCAACACAGTCCAGGACTGGGTCTGGCTGCTTGGCACACCCTGCTTCAGCAGCTACCATCCAAAAGAAAGTGACTCATGCACACACTGAACTGATGATTGGCTTCATCAACACCTCTAGTCCAACAAGAAGTAACCCGTGCATAGACTGTGGCTGGCTCATCACCTGCACATCAGGAGATTATCTACAGTCACCAAAAGGCCTTACAGTGTATCTGTTGAGCAGATCAAGTTTCTGTGCTGTCAAAGAAGAGGATGGATACACACAATAGGTTTCAGGCTCTGCAGCAAACTTCAAAATAGTGAAGTGTAGCAAAGACTGGGAAATAACCCCCAAACCATCCAGAGACAAAAAGTATGACAGTCACTGTTCTTCACATTCTCCCTCGTTCAATCAAGCACCTCAAGCACAGTCTTTTGGAGAGCAATTGAAAACATCTCTTCCCAGGGTACACGCAGCCACTCCACCAGCTCAACCAGCAGATCAGGACATTCTGTGCGCAAATGCCAAGCACTCTCCACCTTTAGTACCTGCAGCAAGAGGAGGGACAGAGTTCAAATTAAGGACTTGGCCATGCTTTGGTAAGCCTAGGGACTGAATGCCACTTGCTGCTCTGAAGACCAGGGTGCTCCTAAAATACTACCCAGTGCTCAAGTGGAACTGTACTCTCATCCACAAACCCAGAATGCTCCCTCTGCCTTGGCTACATCTAAGGAAAACAGGGGACATGTAGCCATGCAACAGTGCTAATGTTTCTCTAGGGAGGAGTTACTTGTTCCTCTTCTATACAAATATTTCGGCATCCCAGAATGCAGATTCAGAGTGCAATCCTATCCAATTTAGGCCAGCACAATTCACCCAAGTCCCCATTTCTGGGGAGGTGGCGCATGTCTATGTTCTGGCCTAACCCCCCTCAGGAATGGTGCAGAACTGCCTTATGACACTTTTTGTGGTACCACCAGTCAAACACAGAACTTGTGCGGGGAGTTGTGCTGGTATAACCAGAGGTTTAGGGTTGTGGTGATCTTAACTGTTGATACTTACTTCATCATAAAGAAGCAGCTTAACATCACAAGGGGAGAAGCGGTAAAGCACAACGCCACTGATGTTGACGATTGGTTGATTCTCTTTCAGACGAAAAGTGTTCTTTGGCTGTTTCTCAGCCTCACTTTCTGAGCCACAGGAGGCTGGTACTTTTTGAATCTGATGATCTTCTTCTACCAAGAAGAGGTTGCTACGGGTGCTGAGCAGGGTCACAGGAAAGGCAGAAGCCCCTGAGGAAAAAGTGGACAGGCTGCCCATGAAACCAAAGCCACAAAATGTTCTTGCTATGGCAGATATAAGAACTAGAGGAAGAACAACCCCATACCTTGGATAAAGTAAGCCAAGAGATAGAAGAAGGGCTGGGCCAAGCCACCTGCAGCATCTTTTGTTAGGTCCTTTTCAAGCAATGGCCTAAGATGCAAAAACAAGCAATCAGAGAAAAAGGGGGTAGTAACAGTTATTTGCAACCCCCAGCCCTGTTCCAATTCATCTTTCTCCTGCTAGCTTGAATCCAAGATGCCATGTCCCAATTTTGCCAGCATGAATTGCAGTTAAACCCTGCTGGACATGGACATTCTGTACAAGGCCAACAAATCTCCTACCATAATGGATGCTGCTGGCTCATTTCCATTACAGTAATCTCTGGAGCTTTTCTTCTGTTTTTGGCTGGCAATTCTTGCATAAGATCTAGGTAAGACATCGACAAAATTAATGGCATAACCTGCACACATCTGTTTCTAGATCATTTTGTTGGATGAAGGAAGGAGCAACTATTGAAAGTGTCTGCTGCACCAGTAAAGGACATACTTCCTTCACTAAAGCCTTTGATGAAGCTGAGGATATATAGCAGACAGGCTGGAGTGCAGCAGCTAGAGCTGGTACTCCTGCATTATCTGGACACTGGTTTCAGACTTCAAGCAAAATAGTGGGATTAATAAGAATACAGCAAAATGGTGGCAATCCCATGTTCTAGGACAGTGATGTTCAACTTTTTCACCTCATAGCACATTAACCATGTGCTAAAATTGCTGACGTACACTATCCATTTTAGGACAATTGACAAGGCACACTGTGGTGCTGGTGGGGGGTTCAGTGCTTCAAAAAACCTATTAAATAATGAGTGAATAAATTTGCCAAACTCACGCACACTTTTGGACCACATGTGGACCATGGCACGCTGGTTGAAAATCACTGCTCTAGGAAGTGTGTTGTTTTAGCCTGTAGACCAGGGGTCTCCAAGCCCCAGCCCAGGGCCCAGATGCGGCCATTGGTAGCCCCCCAACAAGATCCCTCTATCTGGCCCTTGGGCAAGCCTTGAAATCCACAACAATACATGTAACATAATGTATTCAATTTGAAATATAATTTAGTTTTCCAGTCTGACACATAGAGCAATGATGTGGCCCTCCTACCAAGAACTTTGGAGGCCCCTACTCTACTCAATAGATCACTTGAGCCCAAAAACCCAATAAGACTGCCCTGCCCATCAGCACTCATTTGGTATTCTCATACAAACTACCTGTGGTCTGCTCATTTACTTTCCTCCTATCACAGATGAGCCCGACTTAAAGCACCACCCATTGAAGTTGAAAGCAGGACTATCTGACATATACATAGTACATTAACCCTCTTACGTGTCAGGCACTGCAGGAATTTTCTGCAGCGATTCTGGTTGCGAATCAGCAGGGTGTATGAGACACAGGCATTTGCAAACTCCATACGTAAACTCTGGTGGCACAGCCCCACCTCCAGGGAAGACAGGTCAGACAAGCTGTAACAATCAGTTCTCTTCAACCAGTTTGATGGCTGCCCCCTAGCACAGACAAATAAGTCACCATATTATAGAGTTCAGGCAGAAAATCAGAACAGAGAATGCTTTGTCCAATGGAGATTAGCACTGAAGAGGGAAATGGGAGAGCACATGTTTTGCATTTTTGAAATTGTCCAGAGTTTAGTCCATTTCATGCATTTACAGTTAAGGGTTCTCAAGTAGCAAATGCTGCTGGAGGATGCGTCCAGTCAAAGGATACAATCTAATTTCAGATGTGGTAATATATGTTCATTAGAGTGCAATTCTAGCCAACCTTCCAGGACTGGAATAGCTGTACCAGTGGGGGCATGTGCTGAAGTCAGCAGTTAGTCACAGAAGCAGCTTGAAAGTAAAGGAATATTTGTTCCCTTACCTTGGAGCTGTATTGCCCTTACATAACTGCTGGGAAGTTGGTTGGGATTGCACCCTTAAGTCCCCTTATCTACAACATATACAGAAAACAGCATCAAGAAGATCTGCCCATCAGTTCAGTGCTTCTCACCTGATCTCTCCCTTAACTTCCAACACATGGAGATGGACATCCGAAATCACTAGGATAGCCAGGAACTCCCCAGGTTGACCAGCTTTCACTATGGCCACCTACAAAGAGCAAAGCAGCACAGGTGTAAAACTAATTCCCATATTTTTCACTCCATAAGACACACCTAACCATAAAACGCACCAATGTTTAGAGGAGGAAAACAAGAAAAAAATATTCTAAACCAAATGGTGTACTAATATATTTAATAAAATATGACAATAAAATGTATTTCGACCATGTAAAGTCAACAGTGGTATTAAGAACCATCACCACTGTCATTAACAAATGAGGAAAGACTTTAAGCTTCAAGCATTCTTCTTGTTTTCTGGAAACCCCAAGAACTTATCATCACTAGTGTCAGCGATTTGTGACTTTTGCACAAATCTCATTGCACATGATCAGACACCAACATTTTGCACAAATCTCATTGCAAAAGGTCCAGGCATGCAGGTAAATTTGGGGGAGGGGGATTTCTTTTGGGGATTGGGAGTATCCAGGTAGGTATGGAAGAGTGAGGGGATCAAGGTAGACAGGAAAGGATTGGTGTGTTTCTTTTGGGGGGGTGGGTGGATCCAAGCAGGAAGGTAAGTGGGGAGGGAGGCAGGTAAGTGGGGAGGGATCCAGGCAGGCAGGGATGCATAGGATTGCAGCACTAGAGACTAGATCCTGTGCATGTCTATTCAGGAGGAAGCCTACCCTCACACCTGGAAAGGATGCTTAGCCTTGCAGCTCTGTGGCCCAGATCCTGTGCATGTCTACTCAGGAGCAAGCCTCCCCCACCCCCGGAAAGGATCCATAGCACTGCAGCTCTAGAGCAGGGGTGTCAAACTCATTTCATACAGAGGGCCGCATTAGCATTAATTGCGTCTCCCAAGGGCCGCAATCCAATTTTTTTTTGCTTGTCTACTCAGAAGTTCCCTCCTTTCTCCCAGGCTCTTTCTCCCGCCCTGTGAAGCTGCTGCTGTGCATGAGCCCTTCTTCCTTCTGGGCTCTTTCTTCAGCTCAAAATCGAATGTGCTGCCACCACTACTGAGCTGCTTCTGGGGGTGGGGAGATCACTTGAGGGCTGGACGTGTGCCTGCAAAGGGCCGCATGCAGCCCTTGGGCTGCCAGTTTGACATACCTGCTCTAGAGACCAGCTCCTGTGCATGTCTACTCAAGAGGAAGCCTCCCCCAAGTCCCTGGAAAGGATGCATAGGACGGCAGCTGTATTGACCAGATCCTACGCATGTCTACTCAGGAGCAATCCTCCTCCCACCCAGTGGCAGGCTCCAGCAGGTTCGCACCTACTCTACAGAATCGGTTGTTAACAAGAGATAGGACATAAAAAGTTTAAAAATAGCCATTGAAAACTGGCTGCCAGAGGGGCATAGAACCAGTTGTTAATTTCTTTGAATCCCATCACTGCTCCCACCCCAGGGAAGGATGCATAGACATGCAGCAGCAGGGACCTCTCTCTCCTGAGCTGCTTCCTCCTCCCCTCTTCCCCACCAGTTCCCCCTTGTTTTTGCCTGCCTACCTGCCTCCATGCTCTGCTATTCCTCTCAATCCTCTGGGATCCGTTCATTTCTTTGAGGGAGGAGCCAACAGGGAAGCCTCTGTCCCTCCTCCCCAGCTTGCCCTACCCTTCCTATAGGATTGCCCTGCCCCCGGGGTGGGGGGGGAAGCAGCACAACTGCAGAAGGTGCTTCAGGATTGGCCCCTTCGCTCCATAAGATGCACAGACAGTTCCACCCCCTTTTCTCTTATGGAGAGAAAAATATGGTATATCCAATTTATGTGCAATTTTGTCTCAAAGCAAATTAGGTTGGCTCTTTAAATTGAAAGATAAACATCCCTTAAGTAGCAGTTAATGGCTTAAAGGCAGCCTGCTTAGCATGGCATCACAGCAGGCAATTAAATTTGACTTTAAAGGGTTCACAAAGGGGTCAGTTCTGCTTGTTTCAGCTGAGAAGTAGATTACCCTTCCAAGTGATAATCACTTCTGAATTGGCTCTGAGCAGAAACTAAGCCATTTTAAGCCACTTGAAAGGGAACTTGATTCATCTTGATTCACTGCCTGCCTTGTTACAGTGGTAACTGGTTGCCTTTGTATAATACAACAGTAGGTAAACACAAAGTTCCTGGAACCAAATGTTGCAAATGGGGAGGTTCAACCTATAAACTCCTTCCAAAGAGAAAGACAGAATATTTGAGGAGCTCCAGCCTCCCTCTTAGAAGGCTGTATTATGTCCACAAGTTGTTCCAGAGATAACTAAAATTGCCAACCCTGTGATAACTGTTTTGCATACCTTAAGATAATACTTGAACTCTTCTGCCTCCTCAAATACCTCCATATCCAAATAAAGCTTGAGTCGATGGTCCACAGAAGAGAAATCTCTCATGTCCAACATACTGCTTGTGGCTAAGAGAGGAAAAGCAACGGGTCAATAAATAGTCATGTTAGTACTGAGCAGACAATTGCTATTCTCTAAGCCTGCAATGGATAGCTGCTTGAACCTAATCAAGTGGAGCTGTCAAAACAACCTATCTAGGGCATGTATACTTTAAAAAAAAGATCTGTTTTTGGCAAAGGCCTTCATTTGCATATATCACTTATATGCTCATGAAAGCTCATAAAGCAACATTTAACTGCTCATGAAACTGTGCCCAGATAATATGCATCATGGGGACTTCCCTGCTGTGAAGAGCACCGTGTCCTCTTCCCCACTCCAAGTTATATGTCTATAGCCTATAGAATCCCCAACTGAGTTCCCACTGGATATATAATATCCAAGTTAATGAACAGCTGTTGAAGTCAAGTCCCTACCAATACAGATTCTTGGAGCCAGTGGTGAATCAGAGGGAAATCAACCCCTTCAAGTATGCGTGGCAGCCTCATGTCATCTCTCTCAATCTCAAGTTTTAAAAGCAATTTAAAATACTTCCTCTCAATTTTTAGAATTTTATTGTGTCAGCAGCAAAATGTACCTGTTTTGTGGGGAAAAATACCCTCTCCCAAGTGCCATCTGCCCTGTGTGCCATTTGTATAACTGCACCACGTGACATGGGAACCCCTACTGGGCAGGTGCAAATATGTGAGGTTGAGTGTTAATCAGTATTCAATGTTAAGTATAGAGCATCTCTGTCAGCCCATTGGTGGTTAAATTTCTAGAAATGGGTTCTGGGTGGGTGTTCCCATCACATAAGGAATATGCTCCCCAAATTTCATCCTTCTAGGTCCAGGGGTTGAGGCAGAGTGTCCATCAGTCAGGGATTCTTCAATGGAAAGTATAGGGAGCAAAACATGTTGCACCCCTTTTCACCCCCCTGTGGCTGGAATTTCCAAAAACCAGTTCGTAGTGGGTGCCTCCACCACAGAAGGAACACCCTCCCCAAATTTCACGCTTCTAAGTCCAGCAGTTTTGGCTGGGCGTTGATGAGTGAGTGTCAGTCATTCACTTTTCAGTTTTATATACTAGCAAAAATGTATT
This sequence comes from Cryptoblepharus egeriae, assembly GCA_030015325.1. Classification (NCBI taxonomy): domain Eukaryota; kingdom Metazoa; phylum Chordata; class Lepidosauria; order Squamata; family Scincidae; genus Cryptoblepharus; species Cryptoblepharus egeriae. The sequence continues at coordinate 57,983,493 of JAREYC010000001.1, read as the reverse complement.
CGTGACTAAAATTCCCCCCGTACGCCATCACCCCCAAAAAGGGGTGCAATGTATTTTTGTCCTATACTTACCATGGAAACTAATTTGGTGCTCGGTGCCGTGGGGGGGGGGGGGGGGGGAGATGTTCGGAGGAAGAGGTTGCACTGGGGAGGATGCTGCGCATGAAGGGGTGTTATGCAATGGGGGGCTGGCACGCATGGGGGGCTGGCACGCATGGGGGGCTGGCACGCATGGGGGGCTGGCACGCATGGGGGGCTGGCACGCATGGGGGGCTGGCACGCATGGGGGGCTGGCACGCATGGGGGATGTTGCACATAGGGGGGTGGATGGCGTATGGGGGAATTTTACTCCCGCAATGTGGGTACGCTTTTCGCTAGTATCTGTATAAAAATGAAAAGTCACTCACTGTCTCACTCACTGAAACCCTATATATTACTGGAAAGCAAACTCAGGCTTGCAATCCAACAGGTTTCTCTGGACATTGCAGTCTTGGATCTCTAATGAGTCTAACTGGTATGATGGACGCATTTTGATTCACAAACACACAACAGTTTTTAATGTTCACTTAAGACTAGTATTAATTGCCCCTTAGAAATCTCAGACACAGGCGGGTTGTGTAGCAAGGTAAGTTAGTTTCAAGAAGCTGGGGAAAAAAGGCATCAACACCTTCCATCAAGTAATGCTGAAACCAGGTAGAACAGAACTACTGCATGGTGAGCTCCCACAAAGAAAGAGGAATGGGACAGTAAGTGCTGAGAATTCCCACAGGGGTTGCAATCAACTTACTGCAGTCCTATTGTGAAGGAGCAAATTAAAGCTTTCTTCCTTTGGCTGCTGCTACCTCTTGTTTGGCACTATACTAATGCATGTACAGCCACTACTTTAGCAGACATTTACACATCATCCAACAAGCCCTTTGGCTTCATTCAAAGTGGCAATTCAAGATCATTAAAAGGCACTTAAAATAATAACTAGCTACCAGCAACTGGGGTTGTTCTGCTGCTGCAGCACCACATGCTCCATTTATAGGAACTGCAGTCTTGGAAGGAGTTAAGAGGGAGACAATATCACAGGTATGCTCAGTGATTCAAGCCTCCTCTGTGGCACTAGAATCACCCTGCTGTGTTTCAAGATGAACACAGTTCAGCTCTGCCTACTGCCTCACAGACCTTCCCGCACCAAGAGCCATAGCAATCACTGTTGCCAGTTGCTACTTACGGGGGCTAAGGTTCCAGTGCTCCTCATGTTCTGAGCTCAGGGAGAGCTGGGAAGGGGTGGTCCCACGAGAAGTCCCATAATTATAGCTTCCCATTAGGCTTCCTCCATTGGTGTCCAGGTGGCTGAGGAAAGAATAGCGCCCCTTGGAGTTCAAATCCCTCTTGCTGCCATCAGCTCCTTCAGAACTGCGAGAACTAGAATGCAAAGCGCTGCCATGTTCACTGCTTAGATCTTGTATCTGGATGCTGGAGATGGTTCCCGTTTCAGAATTATCATCTTCACCAATGTAGAACTTTCCTGACTCCACCTGTTGTTGGCTTTCATCAAGGCAGTCCTGAGGTGGAAGTGATGTGTTGGAAGGCTTCTCACGGGGCAGGATGATCACATGGTCACTGGAGCATCTGGGGCATGTGACAGACTCATGAGAGGTGTCACCAGCAGCACCTGAAAAAGACAAGGATCTCAAAACCTGTGCACCGCAATCATAGTTCAAATATCAGTCTGTCCTTCCAGGCCCCATTCCCAAAGGCTTCAAACTTAAAGAGGCTTAGAAAACACAGTTGCAGCATTTCCCAATTGGAAGCTATTCTCAGACACCCTCACCCCCTTAAAAAATGGCAAAAAAGCATTAGCAAAAGTTCTCTTCTACAGGTTCACTTTCCTATGAGTTCTCCTAAAGCTTTAAAGAGAGATCAACAATCCTGTAAGAAGTTCACAATTTCCTTTTTAAAGTTAGGGAGCAGAGACTAAGAGACAGGTCACTAAAAACTGGACAAAGATGCCTTGGCTCAGGGGACATTCTTAGATGCCAAACCCCATACTGACTCCTGCAACTGTAGGATTCTTACTCCAAGCTACCTACCTTGCTTAGAGAAAGCTGGAGTCTCTTTGGTAGGGTCTGGACTCTCTCTCCTGAGCATCAGGCACCCAGGAAATTCCTGCTTACATTTTAGGCATTGGAGCTTTGGACTTTGCTCTGTCTGATCTCTGGTTCTCTTTCTATTTTTTTCCAGGAAAGGAGCCAATACTCCAAGCAATTTCTGGAAAGAACAGCAAGTAGTGAACAAAATGGCAGTCAAAGTATCTAGAGAAATGTCAACTGGCATAGCTAATCACCATGAGAGGGTGATTCTCTGTGGTGGCACCCTATACAAATAAGTAAAAACCTTTTTGTCCCTGCTTCCAGTGCATTTTTAACTTTCATTTTTTATGTTGCTGTTCTGTATTTATCAGTGCTTTTAATTATCATTTTTAATTACTGCTATTTATTAATTTTTGTAAGCTGCTCTACAGGCTTTTGTGTGAAGGTTGAAACATAAATATCAGTAAGAGTGAATATCAGTAAGAACAGTTCCTTGGTGTTAAATGCTCAATAGGGAAAAGAGGCAAGACAGCCAGAGTTTGAACTTTATTCTCTTTGGATCTCAAGCTGTTGCCTCCTCAAGAACAGGATAGTGTTTGTCACTCTCTTCATTTATAAGCTTGCCCAGCTAAGGCCCTTCATGGGAACTGACCCCTTTCATTCCACCATGACAGTGAACACACTCTCTTACCTGTACACATTGCTCAGGATAGTCATCCAATATGATATATTGACGCTTCCGGCGTTCCTTGCAGATGTAACTGAAATACATTGTAAGGACAGGAAACGAGCGCTCCAGCTCCTACAAGAAAAGGTACATTCCTGGTTAAGTACCAGTATGGAGATGGCTGGTTTAAAGCTCAGGGGACCCTATGAGATAAGCCGCTGTAGTCACGAACTAGGCCTAGAGGAGGATTGTGCATGTACAAAACTGCCAAATACAGCCCAAGTTATGTGAGTTACGCCAGGGCCTCTATAAAAAGTAGACATATTTTACCCTTTCGCTAGCCTAAAGAAAGAGCATCAAGCACTGAAGGATGCTGAAGTTCTTTCCTTGCATACAAGAAATTCAGTGTAACTACTCCTCTTTCTCTTGAGATTTCACCAAGCATTGCTTACATGTTTCCAAGCCCATCTTCACATGCATCACTGTCTTCTCACTGGAAATCCCTCCCAAAGTTCCTGTCCCTGAAACAATTGCAACTGGGAGGGGTAATTTCAACAGGTGAGCAGCAGAAGAGGAAATAGTTAACTTCTCTCTCCTCACAGTCCCATTCCAGAGTGGAAGCTCCCTATGGTGGAATTCTCTTTAAAAAGTGGGTGTCCTAAGCATATTCACTCGAAAATGCATTTATTGCACTGTGTTTGGTAGAACCAAGAACTATATGTACTGTTACATATTAGTAATTGCACTTCAGAATGAAGGTTGATTGGAAGCAAAACTACAGTCTCGAGTTACCACAAAGCATCCTTTGGGAAAAAAGGCTGACGTCAGATGTTGCTGAAAAATTGAACTGAGCTAAAGGGCTGAAGCAAAATGGCAGATTTATACCAGGGACTAACCATTCTGGAAAGCTGTGTAGACAAAGAGGCTCAAAAGCAGCAACAGATTAAGAGGGCCAGTGTAGGTAAGTGCTTGAACAGCTCTGCCTTAAGGATAAAAAATGTGAGCCTTTTTTGGGTTAGGTGTCAGGATATCTATCAAGCAGAAAAGGGTGGAAACTAAGGAGGCAAAGTAGGCAGCTGACAATTGACAAATCATCCTATTGCATTGGCCCTAAAGAACCTGTGAGAAGACCAGAAGAAATAGCTAGTATGTTGGTCACTAGTTGTCCTCCTCAACACAGTGTCATGTGTCACCCCAAAGAAGCAAGCACATACGTACACTACAGTATTAAATCTGCATGGGAAGAGGCACCTTTCAAATTTACTTGATGGTTAGGTAATGATAAACCCTCATGAAATACTGGACTTGATGGGTCAGATAACCAGAAACCCTTTCCCCCCATGGAAGCAACTTTGACTCACCAGCCTTCTCCAATGCATCTCTGAGGTCTCTATTTTCATCAGGCTTTGCAGGTCGAGTCTGTTTAAAACTCTGGCAGCTTTTAGCTCTACCTCCAGCAGATGTCGGGCTGTGATCCTCAGGAAGATCCAGTCTGGTTCAGGGTCAGAATCACCTTCGATCCGACTTACTAGCACCGGTTGACAAACGTCGCCTATCACAATAAATACAAGTATCAGGCTCTGACTACTACAGCAACCAGCATCCTAATAACTAAGGAAGGCTGGAAAATCCCAAATCCTTCCACTAGCTAAAAAAATTTCAAGAGTCTCAAAATCTCTTGGAGAATGTGGCAAATGAAAACCAAGTGATGAAAATATGACATTTTCAAGCCCCCTCCCATGTGATACATGAATATGGAAGAATGAAAAAAGCAAGGAAAAGAGTTTGCCAGAATATGGAAAACATACCATTGCCTCCACTAGCTCTGGGACTGGAATATAGCAGACCTGGGTTGAAATCCAACCAGTTATGAATGTGGTCAGGTGGACAAGCAAAAGTCCTTCATATTTCCTCTGATATTTGGAAGAATGTAAATGCAACTTTCATACTTCCTCTGATATTTGGAAGGATGTAAATGCAACTTTGAACTCGTTTGATAAAGGGGAAGATATTATAGTTATGAAGAGTCAAATTCATTTGTGTGGTATGAAGGGAATACCAAGCATGAAAATATTCCCTTCATTTGCATTAAATAGCCACCTTAGGTTTCCTTTTGTTAGGGAAAAAGGCTTTTGCTAGGAAAAATGGGATACAAATCTAATAAATAAATAAGTGGAGTGTTGACAGACATGTTAATTATATATACACAAGGTAGTGTGCTGGCAAATAATGGTCAAGGTGAAAAACAATGAATTGCATCCTAAGAAGCACAAGTGTAACCACAGGCAATCTTCTCCACCTGTTCCTTCTTAGGATAATCTCTCCAAAGTGGCTTTTGGGGAACTAGGGGCAATAGAATTGGCCTTAAGACACATTCTACTTTCATTTTAAAGGTTTGTAATCATCCACTCTTATCTTTTCTTAAAACCCACACCTTGATATGTGTCTCAAATCATTTTGTAAACATCGTGATAATTTTTCTCTTCCTTGAATTATCCTACTTCCCTCCTTTTTATGTTTTTATCTCTTCTCCTGATTGTTTTTATTTGTGTCATTGGATGACTGGCTATATCTATACCTACACCAGATATAGATATAGATACCTAGGGGATCTTCAACATAGCTGGAAAAGGTATTTTTAGGATTGTCTCTGTCAGGATTTGTCCTCAAGGTGGCAGTACAATCTACTGTTTTGGCCCTTGTCAAGTGAAGATTTGGGTGGAGGAAGGCAGGTAGGCCTAGGCATTGACACCAGGTTCCCCCTCCTCCTATAAAATTGCTGATCTAAAAATATATCAACTTTTGTACATCCCAATGAAGAGGATTTGATTGCATACAATTCTTTGCTTAAAAATGATGCCTGAATTTATCATTTAAAGCACATCAATATAAGAAATAGAATTCTACACCCTATTACCCACATGTTTAAATGGATGATGAAAGTATGCATTTTGTTTTAGCTGTCATGTTTTTTGGCAGTACCCTTGGTTTTTCATTTCAATTAGTTTTGAAGCATTTGGGCTCCATCACTGCAGCTGATGGAAATAAATGAAGTCAGGGCTAAGAACAGTAGGTGTGTATTGGCAGAGACTCTAAATATTAGGAAGAACATTTCTGCAAAGCAGCTCAGTATGTGCGAACATATGAAGCCGCCTAATCTCAAGTCAGAGCACTGCTCTGTCTGGTTTTGTAAGAATGGCTTTCCAGGGTTTCACGTGGGGGTGTTTTCCAGACCTCCCAGGAATTGAATCCAAGACCTTTACGTATAAAGCATGTGCTCCATTTCCTGAATCACATAAGCCACAATTCAATACCATAACAGATATAACCCACAGGCATTGATTTTAGTGGAACTGCCTAGGCACAATTCATGGCAGTTCCCCAATTCTGCATGAGAGGTTACATGATATTCTGAAAACATCCATGTGGATTCCTAGGCAGGTTCCATGCACATTCTGGAAAGCACCAATTTTTAACCTTTATTTCTTTCACACAGTGACCTCTCATGAAGTCAAAGCTCAAGCACATTTAGCCAGACATGGGACTTGTCTAGAAAACAAGCAAAACTGCACAATTCAGCAGAAGTCAAGTCAGGAGTATTACCATAGATAATTTGCACTTGGTCACCCAGAAGATAGTGTCTTTGCCTCAGAAATGTGACCTAGTCTGCAAGAGCACTATTTACCTTCCATTTTTTCCTCCAGGTCATTATCTTCATTTGCTATAAACCCATGGGTCTCCACTTCTGCCTTGAAAATGTCCACCACAGCTTCAGCTGAGGGCATCTCCAGTTCTTTTTCCTCTTCAGCATCAAAAGCCTTCTGCTCCTTCACCGTGTTCTTGCTCTGCTCAGAAATCCCACCTGAGCTGCCTAAAGAGTCAGGTGTAAGGCTCCTAGAGGGTGAATGGTTTCCTGCCTGCCCTTCCATTTCCAGGTGCCACCTGTACTGGAGCCACTTGGCACCGAAGCGATCTCGAAAACTGTCCATTCGCTCCATCTCTGCCTGGTGTTGCTGAACTAAATCTGAGGTAGGGAAAGATAGAACCTTAGCATTTGCAGACATCACTGTCCCGGAGCCCTCAAGTCTCATGCAGATTTTAATGTCAGGCAATTTGGATCTTACCTGCTGAAAGGATTAGTGTTGTGTGCTCGTGTTCTGTATCACTGGGCTCTGAAATGCTGGCCCTGCGCACTTTAATCTTCCCCTAAAGCAAAGACAAACTGTAAGAAAAGACTAGAGACAGACCTCTTAAGTTCTTCAGAGAGAATATAACACATTCCTTACACTATTATAATTGTTTCACACCTTGGAGAAGATGCTTTTCAGGAAGTGCTGGCAATTCTGGTCCAACAGCAGATAGAGAAACACATTTTCTCCATGACATTTTCCCCTCTTTTTAAACAAACAACAATTTTCAGGATGCTGTACAAACTGCTAGAGACCTTCCTCCACATTCTGAACTTTTCTGACGTGCTTTATGAAAATACTAAGTTTAAGAAAGGGAGGCTTCAGGGTGCGCTGGCTGAGGTCCACATACACTGGATAGACCAGCTGGCCAAGAAACCCATTGATCACTCAGTACTGGTGGCAGTGGTAGGACCCAACATTCCTTAGGAGAAAGGCTATAGGGACACTTTGAGTGATGGCTAGTGTGGGGCTCTGCCCCAGGGTTTCCTGCATTCTGGGCTGGCAATATGTAGAAGTGCCTTGGCCCCTCTCTATTAATGTTAACAGATTAATACTAGTCAACAAATGGTACATAAGCCACCAACTATAGAATAAATCTTTTTCTCTAACCTACTTAAAAAAATCCAATTACCAACAGTGGACACCTTAGTTTTCTTCTTGGAGGGTAGTCTGGCAGATTTACTGTCTTCAGCGGACTGACTATCACTCTGGTCTGCTGCACAAGAACTTTCCAGTACACTGTGGTCAGTCAGGGCTCTTTCCGAGGCTGGGGTACAGAGAGTCTGTGTAGCGACACGATCCAGTTTGGGGGGGGGCTGAAAGACACCGTGAGTTCTTATAAGGTGAAGGGCACTTATTCACAAAGACTTCTGCCTATTCTCTCTCAACCCTCTCTTTAAATGGGGCCTAGCCAGTGCAATTTCAGCAGTTGGGTGTGCATTTGCAAAAACAATATTTTGGAGGAGGAAAGGTTCAGGGCAGAGGAATGAAGCCGAACCATTTTCTAGACTGAACAAGAATATCCCTGACTGCCCATTATTTTGGGAGGACTAGAAAACAGCAGAACACTGCTACTGAAAGTATAGTCTGTGGATTGGTTGCCATCTTTGGCATATCTCCTAGATCTTTCTTCTTTCACTTCCGTAGAGTCTCCCAAGGCTTGCCATGAGACTTGGACATGTGCCAAGCATCACAAGAAGCTCTGACAAGCAGAAAAGAAAACATGGGGACTGTTAGATACAAAACTTCTAAGCTTCCATCAGCACATGACATTAAATTGCAAAAGTTTCACTTATTGCTTCCTGGCTGCAGCACCAAGCAGACTTCAATATATCTTGGGACAGGGAGGGGAATCTATTTGTTCCTGCTCTGAGAAGGAAAGTTCAACTAAACTAATGTGCTGCATGCCTGCCCCTCCCTCCCTGTCCATATTTATATATTCTCCCAACCATATACAAAGGCTATTGCAGATTTTGCTAACACCAGTTCTGGGGAAAAAAATAATTCCTTTATACCCAACTTACCTGCAGGTCAGGAGGAGACAATGGCTCTTCATCAAGAAGGAACTGAAATAAAAACAAGGAAGGTTAGTAAGGGCACCAACCCGTTAGAAATATTATTTACAATATTCGGCTGTATAAGTCTTATTTGTATGCTGTGGCGCTTGATCCATAGAGTGGGTGAAGTCTGGAATGGAAAATTATGGTCTTATGACTGGCAAAATAATTGTTTCACTCATGCACATATATCAGTATGGCAAGGCTTCATTGGGCCACTGGAGATGAACAGTTTACATTCCTGATGCAAATTCCAGTTTATCAGAAACCCTCATGTGTGCAGATCAGAATTTACCAACCTTATATACAGGGCAGACGGTGCATGTGCCATATCACACACATGCGGTGAGGTCTACCCAACATAATAAAGATATATTGTACTAATAGGACTCAGTGGAAGAAGAATCAATTTGCAGAGAAGAGTGGGCAAGCAAGAACAGTGAAGGAATATCACTAACTACCTAGCTGGTATCCAAAAGCTACTTTTTAAAAAAAGCACCAAAGCACCTTTCACGTAGGCTGTTTTATAAAAAGTAAACTGTTCTTTGAACAGCAGATTGTCATACTATATCAAGCTACTTTTGACACTTTCCTAAGTTATGAAAGCAATTTGCCAGAAAATACAGGAGGCTGTTGTTGGATACAAGATTCTAATTTCCCAACACATCACATTAAATTGCACAGCTTCTCAGCCTCTGCATGCTGGCCCCAGCACCAAGCAGAATTATGAAGGGGGTGGAATATAATTGTTCCTGCATACACCACATGGCCACATGAGCTATGAACTTTCCCATCACAAGGGTCATGGGTTTGCCCAAATAAGTCTTTTGCTCTCTCTTTTGGAAGACACGTCTGTAAAAAAAACAAAACTGATGACCAATTGATAATGGGGGGGGGGGTAGGGGAGATGATGGTGGTTCCTTATACAAGTGCAAAGTCACATGACTGTAGAATTATGCTTTGTTAGTATCATGGGAATGTAAAATCCTGCAATCTTTTACAAGACGACAACCTGCAATTTAACTAAGTATGTGAACAGCCTTTTGGCACGCAATAAACAATTTCTGGATAAACTATTTAACTGAAGTAGAGAGGTGGATGGTGTTCATCCTTGAGGTTATAGTTCATCCGAGTCCAAAAGCCAATAAATTGCAGCATAGGCCACATTTACTCACATTAGAAGAAATGGCTCTTGGAGACAAATATGTTGTGGTGGCAGGCCGGTGGTTCTGATGGAACCACAATGGATTCCCCTCCAGATGCAGCTGGAAGAAAAAAAAGTCCAGCATACTGACAATAGTTATGTATTGATTTATTTTACACAGTAATTAGCCTTATGAACTACTGCTGAAAAGCAGCATATAAATACCCTTTTGTCCTGAATATAACACTCACCCTTTTCAGCCAAATTTAGTCTCCAAAACTGAGGTGCGCATTAGATTCAATGGCGCATTATATTTAAGTAAATTGAATTTTTCAGTTTTTAGATAACAGTTTACTATTTTGTGATTAAAATGTAGCATAAAACCATTGTTGTATAAAGTAGTGCAGTTAGATAAAAATCGTAACACAAATCCATTGTCATTTTATTATATGAGGTAAAATTAAATTTTGTGCCTGCTTTACAGCTGCGCATTACAACTGCCAATAAACATTTTTTAAAATATCAATCTTTTAAAAATAGGGATGCGAATTAGATCCAACTATATACAGATATTCTTAATACTGTGTGGATGGAAATATGAGAATGTCTCTGCCCCAGACAGCAAATCTGTCATAGTTTGGGTGCCACATGTACATGCAATTACTGTAGGCATCTCCTAATAAACAACAACTGACAAGATCTTTATCCAAACTGAAAGTCCGTAAACATACCAAGTTGCCCTCCCGCAAGCCCCTACATAGACCAGCTGCTTACTCTTCTCAAGTTGTGTAGCAAGGACAGAGGTGCTAACAGAGCGTGTTCCAATAGTAAGTTATAGGCAACATCAAGGTGCTGAAGGCTAGGTAGCTGCTCCACACCTATAGAGAAGGAAGCAGTCACATTTAAGGAGATGATCCCTCCCCTCAAATATGCCTCCCACCTCCAATCCAATACAAATTAATTCCCAGAGTACCCCAATGCAGGTGTGACCACACCACAATCTCACCATTAATACTATCGAGCTGGTTGTACCGCAGAATCAAGGTCACTAGTTTAGCTTGACTATGCAACCCGAGATCAGGCACCTTGGGCAGCAAGTTATATGCCATATTTAAATATTCTAGATCCATCAGCACCTATATAAGAAAAAGTGGAAAAACTGGTCATTCATACTATTGTCTCATGTAGGACAAGAATCTTTTTATACCAACTATTGGTCCATCGAGGGGCAAAATCCATAGCACTTACGGGTCCACGCAGTCACGTCACCCTCTAGTGTTATCTTATGAAAAGTCATCTTAACTGCTCCAGAACAAAGGGCTTAATTTAACTGTAGGATATAGGCCTAGGTCAGTGCTGACTAAGGGTGCAATCCAGAGTAACTACGGGGAGTCCTTGCTCCGGTGTAAGAACAATTTGCTCTGGATTGCAATATGAATTTCCCATAGGTTTTTACTAGGTGGTGCAATAACTACGGGTGCACGTAATGTCTCTTATGTGCTCCCGTAGTTACTCTGGATTGTAGGGTAAGAGCCATTCAAGGTTTCTGAAAGGAATTCTCACTGCTCTACCTGGAGATGTTGGTAACAGAACTTGGGACTATTAGCTTGCAAAGCAGATGCTCTTCCTCTGAATAGCATCCTTAAAGTCATTCACTAAAGTGGGTCCTGTATACTAAGACAAGCAATAGGCTGACAAACAAAAGAAAACAGAATCAAAAATAGCCTGGCTCCCAACAGCAGAGGTCAGATAGCTTCTTTATCTTAAGCTATTCAGGAACATGAACTAAATTCTGACCAAGCCTGCACATGACAGCCACGAGACAACTTAGCAGTAGGAATGGCAGTGACCTCATAGAAAGAAGAGGAAACTAACACCCAGGGAGAACTGGCAGTTCTCACAAGTAAGAATAACTTTCCACCTGGTAAACAACTTACTATAATGGCTAGTGGAGTTGCTTATTTTGAAAGTTATTTTATAAAACTGCCTGAACTCCCAGAAGAAAAGCACGGTACAAGCTATAAACAAAAAGCAGCATTAGGGAGGGCACAAGCTTTTAAGAAGCCAAACTCCAGGCTCTGCTGGGAGAACAGATTCTCCACATGAATGACCCCTCAGTTATGGTCACTGGCATACAACTATAGAGTGCCCCAATGCAGGTGCACACAGTAAATTCATGTATAATTTGTGAGCAAGGCAAACAGACCCAGACAATTTCACAACACCATGTACTAAGAGGAAGTAAAATCACAAACAAGCGTGTTCTCTAGATAAGTTATTTCCTGCTGAAATGCAGAGGTTAGATAAACACCTTATCTGAGAGGCAATTTATCCATCTTTTTCTGCCTACCATACACTCACATGTTTCCTACTGAGATTACAAGAGATGATCCTGTGGAGGGGGGGGGGGAGCAGCTGTCTAGTTGCAACAGAGAGAGGTAAGGCTGGAAAGGTCAGAAACATCCTAACAGGGAGAAGGATGGATAGTTGCTCTCTCCTTCTGGAGTCTTCACAGCACTTTCAGGGGGAAAAATAATTATGACCTCCCAGTTACTTCTTGAGGACATAAGTGTTAATTTTTGCCATTTAAAAAGCAGCCTAATCTCACCCCTTGCCATACGGTCCATAGCCTTGTCATAGTTACACCAAAGAGGGCAGTCAAGAAATAATTATTTTTGTTATGATGGTCTCTGGAGAGGGTAGTGGGAAGCTGTCCTGTAGTTTCTTATTCTTTTACCTTTCTACAGGTGAAAGTGTTCCCTGCATGTTGCCCTGCTAGTCATGATCAACTATAGGGAGTGGTGCTCATCCCTGTTTAAGCCATGGAGCCAGCATTGTCCGAAAATGCCTCTGTGATCATGTGGCCCATGCATGGAAAGCTGCTGCCTTCCCACCAATATGGTACCTATTTATCTACTTGCATTTACATGCTTTCAAACTACTATGTTGGCAGGAGCTGGACAATGGACAAGACAGCTCACTCTGTCTTGCAATACTTGTGTCTCAAATCACTGATCTCCTTATCTTCAGATTGACAGGCACTGCACCATTAACCAATGCAGCCCTATTCACCTCACCACTCACTATTCACCATTCACTATTCACCTCACCTCATTCGCCCCAATTCTCAAGGGCACTTTTGTGGACTTTAGGGGAAGAGTGCTTCATGAACCTCAGAGAACTGAGCATGGCTGGGTAACAGGTTCCTCTGACATAGAAGGGTAGTATGGCCCAACACTATCAAGGCACATGCATTACATGCAACTTTTACCATGTATCATCTGTTTTGTTCTGTATTTCTACAAGTTACTGTATATATAGGTCCTACAGAAGGTGAAAAAAGTCATAGAAAGAGTAGAATAACAGGTGACATATAAGAGTTCCTCGTAGTTTGCATCTAAAGCTTGAAGTATTAAACCTCATTGTGTGATGCTAGAAATTCTGAAACATTTTTATCATCAACTTTGTTATAAATAATAATGTTATTTATTCTGACAGTCCCCAAATCAAATTTTCCTCTTAGTGACTGTTCTGGTCAAAGAAATCTTCATTTGGGCATTATTTATTCTTTTTTTACTATGCCACGCAACTTCTTCCTTACACTTTTAGACATATAGGGTGAATTGGGAATGGTTTTAGAAGAAAATAGAATTACCCATTGAAATTAATTTAATAACTTCATTAATGTGATTTTTCACTATAAGGGCTCTTTCACAAATGGATGAGGTAGGTATAAAAAGGCAAATGCATCTTCTCACACAATTTCACTTTTTATACCACCCTTCATCCAAGGGAACATACGTATCTTAAGGCTGGAAATCCAAGATGATACGAAAATAATGAGTTGGACGATTTGCCTACTGTCCATAAAGCACTTTGCAAACTGCTACAGAAAGGAATATAGCTTCTTGCTTAATACTTACAGTCAGGTAGTGTTCACAGTTGTTGAGGCAATTGTGACTAAGATCCAGAGCTTTCAGGGCATTCAACAGTTGCTTATTGGGAACAAGAAAGAAAAAGTAAGGGACCAATATCACAAAATAAGTAGTCCTAGGATTAGGAGGCAAGTTATGGCACTGCCACCCAGAAATCCCATCTCAAACCCAACCCCATTCTCCAACACACCAGTGAATCATCTAAGGCCGCAATGCGGTTGTAGCTGAAGTTGACTGACTGTAATTCCAACCAAGGAAGGGCAGTGCTGAGATCTCCTCCGCATGCTGAAATGATCTCCTAGAAGAAGTTAAAGGACTGAAATGAACAGCCAGAAAATAAGAAGGAATAGCTCCAAATGTGCTTTATCAGTCTTTTAGCATTCTGCTTTCAGGATTTTCAGTTTCTCAGCTGGCCATTGTGCATGGGCTCTTTAATTTAATTTAGGTTGCTAAAAGGCAAAAAAGCAGGCCAATCTGAAACCATACCTAGTTCTATAAAAGTGCCAAGAAATGCTGAAGTTCCCATTTTGGCAACACTACTTTCATCACAAGATTACAATGCTATTTGCCCCAAGTAATTCTAGATTGGGAGAAGTGATTGGCTGATATGGCACTAGCATCTTGACTCTAGGTAGACACCTACTTTTCTTACTGTATTAGTTAATTTTTTACTGAACTGAATCAGATTCTGTATAGCTTATCTATTAAAACTGGCATAAGTTAGCTTACCTGAATGAACTCATACATTCAATCCCACTTCTTTTGTTCTGTATTCACTCAAGGGACTGCAAGGTGCTGGGCATATGACATCACAACCATGCAATTTGGTGCCTATTCTAAACCTTGGGAAATCAAGCTACCATTCTGATAACAGAAAACCTTCTGCCACCTTATTTTGATGAGGTGCAACCAAATAAATTCAGCCTTGTAAAACTATGTACAAATGGCAACTGAATCCCCCATTGCTCTTCCCTCCCACCATCCAAGATAAGGAAGGAAAGGGTTCTGCCTCATAGACCAAGTGGTTATGCTGTCAGCCTAAATGGTTTGAACCATAACCCTGCCAAACAGAAGGCTTCTTAACAATTAGGTCTTAGAGGCTTGGCTTCTTTTAATTTTTGGGACAAACTGCATGCTGTTAATGTTTTACCTATGGATTATTTTTCCTCCATAAGCAGCAAAAAATATATAGAAGCTTTCATCTGTAGATGATGTTAACATTTGTGATCCAAAGGGCCATTTTTAAATATCAAAACTTTCTCCCATGAAACATACAGAACTGGGGGAGTTAGTTTGATTTTCAAAAAACAGGCAGGGAAGAGATAAGGACCCTCTTTTTTCCTGTGCAAACTTCTGCTCCAAACTACAGTTTCCTAAAACTGTATGGGAAAGCAATCCTGTCCCACAAAGAAGCAGGCCTCCGTCAGTCTTGGAAGACGATGGTATTGTGCTCGGCATTGCATACACTGCATGCAAAGCACGATAACCTGAGTTGGATTGTTATGGAGGATAGGCTATTACCCAAGCAGCAAATCCCCTCTCTCCACACCACTGAATTAGTCCAATGGAAAGGCAGAGCCAATACGATTGGATCCAGCTGGCGTCGCAGAGCTGGACTAAGGACAGGAGCTCACCCTGTCTTGTGGGGCCGACCCGGATCTCGAACCCTGGCCTGCTGGTTAACAGGCACAGCACCTTAACCGCTTGCACCACCCACAGCCACATGAGCCCCATGTCATTATACTTGAATGCCTTCTCCAGAAAATGGCACAAAAGCCAACCATTCCTTCTCTTCCAAAGTATTTATCTAGTATGCAGCTCAACTCACCTCCAGGGAGTTCACACATCTGGAACAGGTCAAAGCCTCCAGCTGGGAATAGACAAATCGGAGGCCCTGCAAACTGTGCAGAGGGACATACTTCAGCTAAGGCAAGGAAGAGAGGGGGAAATATGAGGTTAGAGGAAAAGACCACATCGTATGTTCATTTGGTTTCCCCAAAGAAGCCCACCAACTGTCCTGCACCAACCGACAACAAAGAGACAGCCAGACCTGTCTCCATCATTGTTCTCCTGAAACTGGTATTCAGAATTGGGAAGTAGTGCATGGCTATTATGCACTACTCTGAGAATTGCCTTCTCCAATTGAAAAGTACTGCATGGCCATTATGACTATTGACCACTAACAGACCTGTCTCCCATGAAAAGGGCACACATGTACTGAAATCCTAAATCCCACACACATCTTGGGATTCTACCCAAGATGTGGGTTTCTTGGGTAAATGTGGGATTCTACATAGATCTTGGTATTCTACTCTCATATACTGTATGCCCCTCCCTCCTGCCACCTTTCAACAATATTTTTATGAGATTTCTTAGATAAGAACCACTTCCCACACCAGAGGTTTGTATACTTATTAGGTATAGCAAGTCTCACTTTCAAGATTTAGGAAGTCTCACTTTAGAGTGCAAAAAAATAAAAATGGTAAGCTACCATGAAAAACCATTAATAATGGACTAATTCACCATGCAGTCTGTGCTATGGACAGCACAGCTCCCCCAATCAGAGAAGTAAGCCACCATCCCCTTTAAAGGACCTAACAACAGCATCAGAGAAGCTCACCTCTAAACGCCTTAAAGATTTAAACAAGGAAATCTTCACAGGAACTGGCCAAGCACGACTGGGAACATGAACGAGCTAGAGCAGGAAGAAAGAAAGTTACCCATAGGCAAGAGACTTGAGTGTTACAAAGCCCATTCCATTCCTGGCATGCAGTCACTTTCCACACCAGAAATCTTTGCAGCCCAGCCTGTGAACCCCAAAGTATTGCACTCCTAATATTTTGCACCTACTCTTACAATATCTGCAAGAGTAGCTACGTATACATATTAGTGGTGGTGGAATGTTCTATTATACTTCACCCTGGATCCATACTGATACTGAATGCCCTTGGATATGCCAGGCACCAAGCACCAGATGAACTGAGCATTGGAAAGGAAGTTACATAATCACCACACTGTTTTTCATGTGGATATAATGCTATCTGGAGTACTGTTTGGATAAGAAACTGAAAGAAGTAGGACCCTGCCATATCCTTGTATCTCTAAAGGTAAATCACGGTTCACATCTTTACCCAGAACATTGACATTAATTCTCAAGCAACCACATAGTGCTTTGCTTATGTTCCAGTGTAGCTCAGAAATAATGGTTTAAGAGGCTCAGGCTACAATCCTAAGCACACTTTCCCGGGAGTAAGCTCTATAGAACACAGTTGGACTTAATTCTGAGTAGAATTAAGTAGAATAGAGTAGCATGGTCTTCCTGCTAACCACCCCCAATGAGAGTTTGGCCCAAGGAGCCTTTGGCCACTGACTGCAGAAGCAGCAGACAGAGGGGCCTCCCAGCCAACTCTGCAGCAGTGAATTTGCTTAGAGCTATGCCGCCAGCTTCTGAGAAAGCAGGCAACATCACACTTAGGTGTTTGACTGCTCCAAGCCTAGCTGCAGTTTCCTCCTCTGCCACAGCCAGTTTTACCATGGTCACTCTTGTAGGTTACCAATGGCATCATTCTGAGGAATGGTCACAGGGAGCGTAGGCAGATCACTGGGACCATTTTGTCCAAATAGCCAGCAAGTGCACAAGGAGGATGCCTGGCTGAGGAGCCCAGTCTCCTGCCTGCTCTCCCTGTAGTTATGCTGAGAGTTTCAGTGAGAAGTGGATGGCCTTGCTCTGAGCATTCTGGAAATGACTGTGGTGATGTCATGACATCACCAATTACTACCAGAGCAACCTGGTGATGGGGAAGCATCTGGGGCAGGACAAGCTTATACGCTTATACAGTTAACAGCCAGTTCCCAACACAAAAGCCTAATATCACCCATCAATCCCTTCTACTGCATAGGCTCCAATCTCAGTTCACCATAAAAAGGGTCCCTTTAACTTCCCACGGTTGTTGAAAGGAGAAAATGATAAGAAAATGTGTTCAATACGCTTCCTCCTTGAAGAAAAGGCAGAATTAAATTGTAACAAAAAGCACAATAATAGCCTTGCCAAATGTCTACCAGATGGCCTCTCATGGAGCAACATGAATTTCTTCATTATCCATTACTATTCCTTTCACTATAATTTAACCTATAGTTAAAAGCAAACGAGATTACAATCGAGTCTAGTTCTTGCATTTTAGCACTAACTACCAATATTAAGATTTTGCCCAAATTCCACGTTAATCACAGAAGATGTGATTAGCAGCCAAAGATGGCTGGCCAAGAATTCTTGAAGAATTCCAATGCATTAGCATATCACATTGTTTCATGTGCACAGAAGTCTCTCTCTAACCTACAGACAGCTGCGACATGGCAGAAATTAAAAGAGCACAAGTCACTCTAAAGCCCAAGAATGACAGAGCAGGCTGTATGAAGAAAAGGGAGAAAAAGAGATTCTGTTTAAAATGTGAAGCAAATTAAAACTGTAAGCTAGTGAAGACAAAGGACCTTATGTTACCCTGTAACACATCATGTACATTGATGGGGCTATATAAAAATCATCGTCATCTAGAAAGATATGCTATCTGACTCACTGTTCCCATAACACTAACACTTGAGAGATTATACTAAGTGGGAGAAAATGCATGCAATACAGGCTGAATGAGGGCTTCAGATTTTAATCACAGGAACTGGCCCTGCTGGGAACTCGCTAGATACCATCATTCTTCTGTTTTGAAAGGACGCTTCTAACTAGCTTTGAATAAACTCTAATTGCCTGTAGCAAATTCTAGCTGGACAGGCAAGCAGGCTGATGTCATGTAACTGCAATTCACCTATTCACAGATTCAAGACAGTGCTCAGTATGCAGATTCCATATGTCCTCACAAGATCTGGCAGGATTGCATCAGCACTGGCAGCCTCTATAAAGAGGCTTTAAGTATTTATTATCTCTTTTAGTTACACGTTAATAGGGCTTAGTTTTTCCAAACCTCAACACAAACATCCCTTCTCAAAATAACATCTTACATTTACTTAAATAAACAAAAAGGCCCATAGGAATCACAACAGGAAGAACTGAAATGATAAGTTCATTCCAATCCATACCTAGAGGTCATGCTTGCTGTAGTTATATCTTCTTATGATCAGCGAGGGAAACACACCTAAAATGATTCCTCCTAAGCAAAGGCCTTAAATACAAAATATATATTTCACTTGGAAGATAAAAATTACGGGAATAAAAAGTTACGGGAAGTTAAACTGGGAAGTTAAAGCTCATTTCAAATGCAGGAAAAAGATTCTGCATAACTGGAATGCCAGGATGGTAGAACTTTCAATTTAGAGTGGCACCTTATAAGACAAATGCTTTGTAAGACAAACACTTTGAAAGACAAACTAAAATTTCTAAGAAATTCTGCCTTCTAAGACAAACAGTGCCTTGTAAGACAAACAGGTTTTACAATGAAAATTTGTTGTAAAATGAACAAATTCATGGATCTGCATCATGAGCACAGCAAGTGGTTATGGAGGAGATTCCATCTGCAGAGGAGGAGGAGAATAAGAAGGAGGAATCCTTCACATCAAATGAGATTAAGGACATTTGTAAACATTCGGAAATTCTACAGTAAAATTCTGTAGAAAAGCATCACCCAAATAATGCTGTAGCATTGCGAGCAATGCAATGTCACATTTCTGTGAAATCCTCAAAAAGAGACAAAAGCAAGTGTCATTAGATAGGTTCCTTGTTAAAGTTGCTAAAAAATATACCAGTGACACTTTTAGTGAAAATTAGTCATCCTTGGCCATAAAGGTTTTTTCCTGTTTTACTGTACAGTATACTACAGTGTTTTAAATTAGTATTACAGTAATTGTGTTCTGCATTATATTACAGTGTTTTTATATGAATATTTTTGGGTTGAGGAACCAGTTGTCTGAGTTTTCATTATTTTCTATGGGAAAATCTGCTTTGTATAAAGAACACTTTGTAAGACAAACATGGTTCCAAAACAAATTATATTTGTCTTAGAAGGCACCACTGTATATGACTACACATGTTTCTCAATGCCATTTATTTGTGTCCCATCTGATTCCTTGCCTTTTTACTCCACCACAGATGCTACTAGTTAACTTTTACCCTGTGCATATTAATGGGTGTGCCTCCGTAAAGACTCTGCAGAAAACTAGGTACAGTACAGTATTACCAAAAAAAGCAGCTATATTTGGTGTGGTGCTTCCAAACCTCATAATTTTACTACTAGCTCTCAACCTTCTGAAGAAGAGTCAAACTTCCGACAAGTCCTGTGCTAAACAGTTTGGGAACCCTTGCCATAAAGACTGTAAACCTAATTTAAGCCCAGCAGGTAATGAACAACCAAGTCTTTCAGCATCCTTAAGACTAGCAAATACAATGCAAGGTGTTGGGTTGGCTTCAACATAGAAAACACAACTGCCCCTCCAGAAGTATTTGATAGGATTTCATTATTGCCAGTTCCCTGTCCTTGTCCAATAGCCTCTTATTTTTTTCCTTCTCACTACCACTGTTCCCAGAGAGGCTGGGAAAACCAACATACATTCTAGAGACTGTATTATCATAATCAGTGCAGAAATTAGATAAATGAAAGCTACTTGTCCATAATTATTTTAGACAAAAAGAACTGACAGTCAAAAGTGCAGGGTTCTAGGTTGCAAGTTTAAGCCTGCCACCCCTCAGTTCAACTCCAAATATTAGAATGTCTACTCTTATTCTTGCCTCTTTTCTGCCATTACATTTAACTTCAGTTATTTTAAACCTAAACTATTGAGTATTCACACATTGCAACTCCAGCATATCTCAAACCCTCCAATCTGTCTTTTGTCTGCTTGAGCAGACAACATGAATATACATTTACAGCCAAAAGGAAGCTGGTTTCTTTGCCAATTTTCTCCACCCCCTCAGCCTTATGCCAGTCAGTCCTGGCTGAATCTGCTCTTGCCTACACCCTAGACTCCAGACACAGAGTCAAGAACAGACATTTTGTAATTAAATCTGGAATGTCAGCATCTTCCACATTTTTTAAAAAAACAAAAATTCAATTGCAGGCAATCTAATACTTCACTTATCAAAGTTGTCCTGAATTCTACAGAGCTCCTTAAACAGACCATTACACACAATGCTGGATTATACTGAATGTAACTCCATTTCCTACTACAGCAAACTACAGGGCTGCCCAAATCCAGAGCAATTCAAAAAGAAGGTTAAGTGGCTACCTTAAGTCATAACTCACCCAATTATAGTTGAACATCTGATGAGACAGCGGAATAAAAACACAAACCTAGCAATCATGCAAAACATTATAGAACCTGAAAATAGAGTAGTTGGAAGGGACAATAGCTCAGTTGCAAAGCACATGCTTTGCATGTAGCAAGCTACGGACCTAAATCTTAGGATTCTTATTCAGGAGCATTTGTGGCTACCAGGCTTTAAGCTGCTGTCTGTCCACGTGAACAAAATGTATATATAAGCCTTGTGAAAAGTCAGGCATACATCTTGTCAATAAATGATCCAATTCAGTTACAAAGCCAAGTGTGATTGACATAAGGCAATCATTTTATTAATCTGAAGCAGCTACTGTTGCTGCTTCAACTGCATTGTTGCTTAGCTTCATCAATTTTATTTTTTGCATAGATTTTATGATTTTATTACAAGCTACTTCAGAAATGACAATTATGGTACAGGGGATACAAGTTACAACTTTACATTTTACAACTTTTTAAATGCATTTTTTTCTTTTGTTAATACCCAAAATTAGAGGTAGCTACAAAGTACTTTGCAGTGCATAATTATCTTATTTGGTATTATTGATCTTTCACTTCTCCATTCTTAATGCTAGAAATAAATTTATTCTAAAGACCATCACTATTGCAATGAATGAGAATGAAACAAGATGGAACCTTGGTATCCACTGATTTGACTCACCATTATTACCACAGTCCACTTTTAAATGCCTTTTAACGAGGAAAAATGCACCAAAATCCCATTTCCTACCTTTGTACTGTTAAACTCCATTGGTTGAAAACTATTTGGAGTAAACTGCATTAGTTGAAAGCTTATGGGTTTTTTGCTGCTCCATTGTCATCACAGAATGCATCAATATAAATGCTACACTGCATTCAGCCACTAGCTAGGAAAATGGAATAATTTCACTCCATTACACGCCATTATTCATATCATCTAGTGGCTGAATGCCATGCTGTGGTTTCTCAAACTTTTGAGTCTCACTGGGACTCACTTTTTAGAATGAGAATATGTCAGGACCCACCAGACCAGACATGATGATGTGACCAGAAGTGACATCACCAACCAGGAAAATTTTTAACAATCCTAGGCTGCAATCCTACCCACACTTACCCAGGAATAAGTCCCATTTACTATCATTGTTAAAAGCATATAGTAGCCTAATGAAAGTACTGACCTGTAACATTTATCCAGATGCAGTCACATGCCATGGTAGAATCAAGTCTAATATATTAATATAGTACTAAAATGAGTGGGGACCTACATAAAATTGGCTCAAAACCCACTTCGTAAGTCCTGACTCAGTTTGCAAAACACTGCCATATAGTGTCAAAAAAAGCAGGCCTCCATCAGTCTTGAAAGACTATGGTATCGTGCTTGGCGCTGCATACGCTGCATGCGAAGCATGAAAGCCTGGGTTAGATTGTTATGGAGGATAGGCTGTTACCCAAGCAGCAAATCCCCCCTCTCCACGCCACTGAATTAGTCCAATGGAAAGGCAGAGCCAATACGATTGGATCCAGCTGGCGTCGCAGAGCTGGGCTAAGGACAGGAGCTCACCCTGTCTTGTGGGGCCAACCCGGGTCTCGAACCCCTGGCCTGCTGGTTAATAGGTACAGTGTCTTAGCCACTTGCGCCACCCACAGTGCCTATACCAGTGTATTTAGGGCAACAATGGAGGAGCAATGAATTTGAAAGTGGGTCTTAAAAGCTATTTTCTACTGATTTGGTATCCACCAATTTTTTTAACCCACAAGAGGTTCCTTAATGGCCCCCAAAGGATAGAGAAAACTTGAATACCTATATCTCTTTAGATCTATTGTTATCATCACCTATCACCTAAGGTCATCTGAGGGGGCCCTACTGACTGTGCCGCCACTAAGAAATATGAGAGGTGTGGCGGCCAGAGATAGGGCCTTCTCCGTGGTGGCACCCCAGCTTTGGAACTCCCTCCGTTAGAACTGAGGAAAGCTCCCTCAACACAGAGCTTCAGGTGGAGCCTTAAAACCTTTTATTTTAAAAAAGCTTTTTAGGGTGGCAGAGGTTGGGGGGTTCTTGTTTTATTGTTTAATCTATGTTTTTTTTTAGCTTGTATGTTTTAATTGTTTTTATCAAATTGTTCTATTTATGTTTTTAATTATGTTTTATGTCAGCCTCCTTGAGCCGGGCTAATTTGCCCGAGAAAGGCGGGATATAAATTTTTGAAATAAAACAATAAATAAATAAAATAAATCATCACAAGGCACAGACACCTTACTTAACCAAAACAACAGACTCACTATTTGCAGCTTTCTCCATTTTAATACACACCTTAAGTGAAAGAGTCTTCTGTAAGACATCAAAGAGGAACTGAGCTTGAAGTATAGCAGGTGTTTCAGCAGGATGTGATGAGAGTGCAATGAAGCCATGGTTTTGGTTCCATGGTACTAGTTGCTGTTCAAAGATCTGAGTGAGAATCTGCAATGTGGAGGTGAATAAGGTCAAGGTACTAGTGCCATCAAGGATCAAGTCCCCTGAGGAAAATGAAGAAGAATTAGAATTAATTATAAGACAACACTTTCCTCCATAAATAGCAGTGTTTGAAAATGGTGTTATTTCTTTTACTCAATCCATAAGCCTACTGTAGTCAGTATGATTTAAGCTATAAACCTACGTTACTCACCAGAAACGAATACATCTACTCAAAGTATTTTGTAAGCCTGCCAGCTTTACAGTATAGTCCTGCATAGACACTGTTCTTATAATATACTTGCTTCTGGAAAATCTCAGTGTCTCCATTCTTTTTTCACATTTACATAAAGGAATACATTACTGAAACTCCTTAGCTTAAAAAATCTCAGAAAGATTTCAACCATACAGTAGGTGCTACAATAGAGAGAATTGCTTCCTAGAGAGAAAATAGCCACCTCCTTTCACTTGGCCATGGTGGCTAAGAAACAATACTCCAGTAATATAATATTATACTCCAGTCTCTCAATGAGCAGAGAAGAGGCATTAAAGCACATCTGAGTTACTTCAGTTGTGGAACAGCCTGCCAGAATTGGTTACAATGTTGCAGCACCAAGGCCCATTTTACATATTAAACATTTACATTTAAATACATGTTAGTTACATACACTTGAAGGAAAGGTGTTTTAAACCAGATACACACCAAGATACTGGATTGGTTACCACTATCCACCACAAGGATGCATATTGGGAAAACATCATTATGCAAATAACATTGTTTGTAACATTGTTACAGCAGAATACTGATGTAGCTTGACCCAAAGAGTTTCTGTACTGATTCAGGATCACCAATTTTGACCTAAATCAAAACACAGTCATCTTTTATAGTAGAGCTGGGGGTGCTTATTTTTCTTTCTTCTCCTTCCCCATTTACCCAAAAGTGGAGGTGGTTCAAACCATGAGAATCTCACCAGAATCCTGCAACAACTCAGCTAAACTCTGAAGCATCATTTCCTTCTGTGTAGCGGGTGCCATCTATTAAAAGTACAAAAAAAGAGAAACAAACAATCATTTGAGAACCAAAGAGTCCTAATTGCATATAAGAAATCTCAAAAAGTGGTGCTTGAAAGAAGTGCTCACCAGTTTGCTCACCAATGTGAAATTCACTTATCAAAATAGGGATTAATCCCCCAAGGCCCATGTCTAAGAAAGTGAAACTAGTACCATTCCCACCTCTACTCCCCCCAGATTTTATACCAGGCTCGTAGGGCAAATGCATCTAGTGCCACAGGTTGGAGCCAGACTGAGGACACTTCATAAACTAACTGTTACAACACACACACACTCATGTTTCTCTCACACACTCTTCTCACTCAAAGTCACTCACACTCTGTTCTCTCACAATTTCATATACACTCTCTCACTTAAACAAAGGCTGCCATCCTAGGAACACTTTCCTGGGAGTAAGACCCATTGAACACAATGGGACTTGCTTCTGAATAAACATGGATAGGCTTACACCCAAAGTTTCTCAAGCACTCTTTCCCATGCACTCTCACACACAGACATTCAGTGAGTGTCAGACACACACACTCACAGTCTCTCTCACACAGACACATTCAGAATCTGTCTCCCACACACTCACAGTCTCACATACAGTCAAGAGTCACACACTCAAGAGTCTCTCTCTCACACACACTCACACAGTGTCTCACATACACTCAGAGTCTCTCTCAAAGACTCTCAGTCAATCTCTCACTCACACACACACTCAGTCTTTCTCTCTCAAACTCACAGTCAGTCTCTCTCACACATACACACACACGAACAGGCTCTCTCATAGAGACACACTCAGAATCTGTCTTATACACACACACACACTCTCTCACTCAGACTCAGTATCTCACACACACACACTCACAAGTCTCACACTCACCTACACACTCAGTCTCTCTCTCACAGTGTCCCACATACACTCAGAGTCTCTCAATCTCAGTCTCTCTCTCTCTCACTCACTCACACTCAGTCTCTCTCAAACTCAGAGTCTCTCTCTCTCTCTCTCACACACACACACACACACAAACAGGCTCTCTCATACACACTCAGAATCTGTCTTACACAAACACACACTCTCACTCAGACTCAGTGTCTCACACACACACTCACAAGTCTCACACTCACCTACACACTCAGTCTCTCTCACACACAGTGTCCCACATACACTCAGAGTCTCTCTCTCTCTCACTCACTCACTCACTCATACTCAGTCTCTCTCACACAGAGACTAAGAGTCACAGAGAGAGAGCAGGGACTGGCCAAGCCAGGGACTCCCCTTGAGAGGCTGCTGCCCCTGCTCAGAGAGGAGGACGGGAAAGGAAGGGGCGCTTCACCTACTCAAAGCAGTCCTGCTGCAGGGCAGGAGGCACGTGACGGGGGACGTTCCTGTGACAACCAGACCACCCAACCCTGTACCTGGGAAGTCCCAGAGCGGTCTCCCCATCCCACAGGACACCGTTCCTTCTACTCACTTCCGCACTGCCATAGAGTCTCAGAAACAAGAGAGAGCGTCCCCCTGCGCGTGTTCAGCTCCCGCTATGGCCCGCCCTCGTTCTAGGCTCAGCGCCTGACAGACGCCCCGCCCACAAGGCCTCCCAGCCACGCCCACTCCCCGGCAGAGCCTCCTCACGCCCCTCCAACACCTCAGCCTCACTCCCAGGACTACTCAGACAGCAACGCCCACTGGCTCCCAGGAGACTCACTCCCGGGAAAGCATGCAAAGCACTGCTGTCTGTATTACCCACCCTAAGGCTGGCTTTTCACCCCGAAGTAGAAACCCAGACGCTCAGGCTGCTCTCCTGTCCACACTTCCTGGGAGTAAGACCCACTGACTGTAATGGACTTACTTCTGAGTAGACCTGCATGGGATGGGGCTCTGAGGCTGCCACCCTCTCCACACTTACCTGGGAGTAAGACCCACTGACTGTAATGGACTTACTTCTGAGTAGACCTGCATGGGATGGGGCTCTGAGGCTGCCATCCTCTCCACACTTACCTGGGAGTAAGACCCATTGACTGTACTGGGACTTTCTTCTGAGTAGACCTGCATGGGATGGGGCTCTGAGGCTGCCACCCTCTCCACACTTACCTGGGAGTAAGACCCACTGACTGTAATGGACTTACTTCTGAGTAGACCTGCATGGGATGGGGCTCTGAGGCTGCCACCCTCTCCACACTTACCTGGGAGTAAGACCCATTGACTGTAATGGGACTTACTTCTGAGTAGACCTCCCTGGGATGGGGCTCTGAGGCTATCATCCTGTCCACAATTTCCCATTAACTGTAATGGGACTTGCCTCTAAACCTAAGTCCTTAGCAGAAGTGTGCACACACACACACACACACACACACACACACACACACACCCATGACTGTCTTTTCCTCTAGAAATTTGTCCCATTCGCGCTTAAAGGTAGTGAGGCTAGCTGCCATCACCACATCCTATGGCAAGGAGTTCCACTGACTACATGCTGAGTAAATAAAGATTTTCATTTATGTCTCCTGACTCTCCCAATTTTCAGTTTCAGTAGTTGTCCCCAGTTCTAGTGTTCTATGAGAGAGGAAAGAGCAACTCTCTATCCACTGTATCCATAACTGGATCCCTACTGTCTAGCAGCCAGAGCAGGACCACAACGCAACAGTGGCAGGAGGCTCAATTTTTTGGGCAGAGCTCCAAAATAAAAAAAAGCCCTTCTGTCCACCCTGAGTGTGTTACCGTTGTCAGTCACCTCTTCCTTCCAACTCAGAAGTAACTGGCAATGACGTCATCACCAGTTACTTTTGGTGCTACATTTGACAGGGTGACCAGATAGCATAACCTCAAAAGAAAATCAGGCACCCCAAAAGGTAAGACATCCAAAAAAAATGTAGGACATGACAAAATAAAAGCTAAAAATACTCATACAGTATATTGATTTCATATCAATATATGGTTAGTATATTGGTTAGCTAAAACACAAGTGGTTAGTGGTTAGTTAAAACACTATATAAAACTATGTTACAGATAATTTATTAATTATGAAAAGACCATGCACTGCCTGCACAGGCCCACTTACAGGGAAATGGAGGATATTTAAGTTCCTTTCCAAGACGAGGCTAAAAAAAGAGGACATGTCCTGGGGAAAAGGGCATCACGTCACTCTGTTTTGAATAGGTGGACCATGTGAAGTGGTAGAGGAGGACAAGCACTGGAAATAGTGTTGTAGTGAATTTCCACTAGTACAGTGATCTTCAACCTTTCTCATGCCATGACTCCCCAAAATAAGAAAGACTGGGGACCCGCCACCGATTCTGAGTCCTCCTAAAACTCAAGCCCATCCCTGCTTCCTGTTTTCCCTATGTGTCTTCACAACAACCCTGTGTGGTAAGTGCAAGGAAAGGCATTGTGATGAGGCAGCACAAGGTAAATCAACTCACTTTTGAAAAAGCAGTACCATTACTGGATATGATCCAATCCATCTCTTGTACAATTGTTGAAAGATTGCTGAAACCCTCCTGCCCAAATGAGGCTTCAAGACACCATTGAGATTATGACCCACAGGCTGAAGAACACAGCACTGGTATCTACACTTAGGGTGCAATCCTAACCACATATACTCAAAAATAAGCACCATTGTATTCAATGGGTCTTACAGAAAAATATCTTTAGGATTGCAGCCTAACATGTAGGCTTGAGATCAAGCTTCCTTCATTTTAGAAATTAAGCACAGAGTATGGAGCTGACTGTAGGAACTCCAATTGTAATACCATGCATATCTACTCAGGAGTTACTGGTAATTGGGTTAACTAGAATTTATTCCTGGATATATGTATATAACATTGCAGCTTTGGAGGGCTTATTTTCAGTGGCTCCAAGAAACATATGAAGTAACAAATTATGCATGTCATTGAACATATCCATGCCACTGAACATGAGCATGTTCTGAAGTTACTAATTGAGTAACTTTTGGAATTAGGCAAAAGACTTCTTAGCAGACTTGAACCAGAGCATGCTGGTTTTAGAAATTTTGTACTACTTTTAAACTCCTCTCTACATATGCAGAATATGACACATGGCATAGCATTAGTAAGTAATTATTACTGCTCAAACATCCCAGTTCTACTTGTGCCAGCCTGGAAGGATTGCAAATGTGCCATAAAATATGTTTGCACCTTCTCAGTGGAAAGCTGTGCTAGTGCACAGAGGTGTGTCACCCCACAGAGTCCTGATTCAGTCTCCACAGTGGCAGAGATATGTGTTTTCAACCAACAGAAATTGCCCAGCATGGAAATCTGGGGAGGAAGCAGACAGGGAGTGTTTGTTTGGGGGTTGGAAGAGGACAGATATGGAGTGGGAAGCACTTGTGTTGGAACGCAGAGCACTGCTTGTATTTTACACCATCTCCTGAGGTGGCACAATTCAGAGTAGACCTATTGGGGCTGCTCTGTACCTGGGATAAGGGAAAAAGTTTCACCTTGCCCTGGGATAGCGCAGCAGCAGCTACAAACTTGCTCCAGGTCAAGTTAGGATTACACTGCATTCAGCATCATGTTGAATGAGATTCGAGATCCTTTAACTAGGGGTGACAGGGTGTTAAAAACCTGAGACATTTCAAAGACCTAAGGAGGGCTACCATATCAGATAATCCATATAGTGGAGCATCCTGCTTCCAAAGTGGTCAATCAAATTCCAATTGGAGGCCAACACTCTTCTCTCACTGAGTTGTGATCTTTTCCTGCAACTGATATTCATAGCATAATGCTATGCATCTAAACAGAAGTCCTATAAAGTTCAGTGTTTACCCCTGCTAACTGGGCAAGAGACACTCTTTCAAATGAGTATTCATCTTTTATTTAGCAGGGGGAAAGAAACTGGCCCTACACACCACAACAATGTTTGTTCAAGTGGCTTCTGCAGGTGTTCTTTTTGCATTTTAGATTGTGAACCCTTTTTGAACTGGGACCCATTAGCTATTAATTTTTTCATTTTCTTGTAAACCACTTTGTGAACTTTTTAGCTGAAAAGCGGTATATAAATACAGTACTGTAGACAGAGATAGATAGTGTGGCTTACTTCCAGTCAAGTATGTACAAAAGGATTATGTCCTCAGAGGCTCATTGCCTCTGAACCTTGTGATAGCGCATAGCCATCATAACTAGTAGCTAAAGGCTGCAATCCTTAAGACACTTTCCTTGGAGTTGAACACTCCAATTGAACACAATGGAGCTTACTTTTGAGTAGATATGGTTAGGATTGTGCTCAGAGTCCTCCATTAATATTTTGTCCTCCATGGATTTATTTAATTCAGTCTTAAAACCATTAGTGGCTATCACCACATCCTGCAGCACCAAATTCCACACATGAATTATGTGTTATGTTTAGAAGCATGGTTTCCACCAGTGAGTCAATGTCACTGTAGAAATGTATTCTTTATCTATAGTAAGAAGATTGGGGACTTTCATTCTTTGCAGAGTCATGCTTTACATAAGAGATAAAGCGTTATCCTGCAGCTCTATATCAGTGTGCATCAGGGCTTAATTTGAGCTGGGGCTCAGTCCTATCATCTTTTTTCAAAAAGGAGCTGAGCCCAGAAACTTTTTAAAGATTTGGACAGAAAAGCTCTTGATTTTGCTTTTGGCAAATTGCCAGGGGAAAAAATGTAGAGAAAGCCTTTTTTACTATTTTGTTTCTGATCATGTGGACAGAGCAGCCAGAATGGCTCCATTTAGTGTGCCTTTGTAAAAGACTACTTTTGTCCACAGCCCTGGAATCCCTCTCCCTTTTCTATATAGAAAAATGGAATTCTCCAAATGTATGGATATTCTTGCTGTTATACAAACCTTTAATAGGCATTTATATGGGATTTCCACTGAGTTCCTTACAATACTTCATATTAATACTGTAGATGATTAATATCAGGGTGCTCAGACTTGACACTGCACAGTAGAATAGTCAGACTAGCAATCCAATCCTCTCAGGACCACTGCTTCAGGGTACAGTGACACCAAAATACAAAAGCTATCACTGTATCCTGCAGGGTGAAGGGGGGCTGCCAGAGATCTCCCTGGAATAAGGAAACTTTGGTTGCTTTTTTTTTATGCCAGGCCTTGACTGCCCCATGGATCTTCTCAGATTTGTCATTTTTAGTTGGCGCAGAACCAAGAAGAGCCATTATAAATAGGGAGATTGGATTTCCCTCTTCCCAGTTGCTTATCTCATCTGGACTTTGCCAGGAGGAGAGTGACATAAACAACAAGAAAAGCCATAGCACGGACAAAAGACAAGTTAGTTGTAGGTCTTGAACCCACATTATCAGAAGCTGCTTTCTAACCACTGTGCCACAGATGGAGACAGGAAAAGCACCTCATGGATGATGGTATATTTAGCATACTGTATCACTACAAGTAGGCACACCTGGCTGGGAGACTATAGAACATGGGCTAATCAAAGGGAGCATTGCTTCCTCATTTATTATTGGGATACACAAGGATGGGATGCACCCATCCATTTAATCCCATACACGCATACACCCCATGCCCTTTGCATCATTGCTGAAACCTGCTGCATAGTAATTCCACCATCGATGACATTACAGTGATCACCTCTTTCCCCCAACTACATACCTTATATATCATGGCTGTAGAGAATAGGAAGCTCAGGACCAAATGGAGGCTTCCCACCACCAGTAGAGCCCAGTGGGTCATGCAGATCCTGAGTCCTGGTAACAGAGAAGCTCCTTCTTCCTCTGCAAAGTCCCATCCTAAGAGAAGAAACAATTAAGATGCGGAAAGGAAGCCTTATCAAAGAAGGCCATGTGTGAGATCAAGTCAAAGTTGAGATTGCACAGTCTCAGAGATAGATCAACAACTAAAATAGAAGCACACAAGTGAGACTGCCAACCTTTTTATCTCAGCTGGGCTCTTGTGCCTTTGCAAGTTATCCAACTGTCAGCAAAGTAGCAGGTGTCAGTGAGATCTAGCTACACTGATTAGTTCTGTGTCATGGAGTTTGAAGGCCCTGTCTGAAATACTAGGCCAGCAACTCCACAGATGAACAGCTGGAATCACACTGGAATCACACATGCTGAGGGTTACCCTTGTAGTCTGCACAATAGGTCATGTGAAGGGTCTTGTGTCCTTGTCCCAAGTTGGACAGCTGCCTGCAGAGAGCAAGGAGAAACAGAAGGGGAAGCAAGACGTAGACAGCAGCGTCAGCAACACATGATCTCCAGTTCAAAATGCATCCTTAGTGCTTGTGAGGGAAAACAGTGCTACCTGGGTGTACATGCAGTAGTGCGCTGTTGGGATGAGAGCACACAGCCACAGACCATTATCTTTGCTTCTCATGATCAGGTGTATCATGAAGGTGTATCAGTAGGGCCATAGGGGATGTAAGAAGGGCCATAGGGGATGCAATCTCCTATGGCCCTACTAATGCAGTGCAGTGTGCCTTGTCAATTATTTTTTAAAAGATGGTGTGCCTTGATAATTTTAGTGCCTTGCCAATGTGCCAGAATAAAAAAAGATTGAAAACTGCTGATCTAACTCACTGACAGTGTAATCCTAAGCATGTCTACTCAGAAGTAAGCCCCATTGTGTTCAGTAGTACTTACTTCCAGGAAAGTGTGATTAGGACTGCAGCCTAATTTGTATTATCCAGATTACGGTGTACAATAAAGACCAAGGAATAAAAAAATTTATTGATGATACAAATACACCATGGCACAAGGTAAAAAGAAAAAGGAGAGATAATAATCCAGTTAGAACCTGAGTGATTCTGTCTTGGATCCTGAAAGGATTCAGCATATTAAAGATATAGGCAAGAATTGTTCCTTGAATTCTTTTGCTTTCTCTCCATGAAATTACATTTTCACGTCAAAGCGTCCCTTTATGCATGAATGAATATAGTGCACCAACAGTTGCTCCTGTCATTCACATCAACATACGTTTGAGAAAATGTTTGAAGGTCAAACGCTTAGGTCAAATTTAGGAGGAGGAGGAGCAGAACTGCTCTTTGCTTGTTGTATCCTGTGTAGCATAATTATCCTTTTCAAGGTGAATTGTTCATTATTTGGTTGCCAAGATTATTGATCCTCCCGGGCCAAAGCATAAATGTGCGCCACCGAGATCACCAAAGAGCTCTGCCCTCCTGCAGCGTAGAAGTCCAGCCAGGCCAAGTGACTCTTCATTTTACTTTTTAAGCTTTTTTAAAAGGGGAAACAGATACATGCAAAGAACCAGTATCCCTGAAGGAAACATGCATGAATGTTCGCGCCATGCATGAATGTGATCCTTTTTTCTCTCTCTCTTTGTTTATGAGTTGCATCAGTGCCAAAGCACCTGTAGTGGCTTCCAGCAATGAAACCACCCCAAGGTTTGTACAAGGGATACAACCCACAAGCTGGCACGTGGAGCTGGGCAGCTGTATGCAGGCATCAGGGGAAGCTGAGCCAGTGTGGAGAATGCCAGTGATGTTGTACCCAGGGAGGCTGCTGGGGTGGGGCCTTCCTCCTCCTCTTCCTCCTCCCCACTCTCCAGAATAGCCGCTTGCTCAGCTGCTGCCTGCTCTGGCAAAAAGGCAGGGAGTGACTCACAGCCTCCCAGCCTGATGGCCACACAGAATTTTAAATCAGCCCAGGCAATGTATAGCTGGTGCCAGTAGCAGCGGATGGCTGCCTGCAGGAGGAGCAGGAAGCTGCAGCATTGAAGAGGAGGAGGTGTCTGACACAGCCACCCTACCTGATTCACTGAGCAGGGAAATGGACACATGTTGAGTGGTCCCCAGCAGCAGGAGGCAGGGCCAGCATCCAGGTACAGCCGCATCAGCGAGCAGCATCCTGTGGATCCCTGGCTGGAGGCAAGCAGCTCTCCTTCTCAGCAGCTGCGAGGTATGGTAGAGTCTCTCCCCCCTCCAACCCCAGCCCCGATCTGCCTCCATCCCATTCTGGTCCCTGACATGTCCCTGACATTGGCAGGGGCCAGGCAGAAACCTCCCCAGGGAATCGTAGAACTGTGACTTTCACAGCAGCAGAATCCATTTCCATAGGTGTCCACTTGCCTGTCACCAGAGTTTGGAGCTTTCAATCAATACAGTATTAGATCCTTTCCAGCAAGAAAAGACACCCCAGGCATCTACCAAGGCGGTAGAGGAGACTGCAGGCAGGGTAGATCAGTGTGCTTTAGGAGTAAAGGGAGAACACAATCACAATTACAGAACAGGCACTGTCTGCATTAATAAGGATGTAGATATTTGTGTGTATGCCTTCCCTACCTCCTAGAAATACAGCAGATGCTTCAATATACTTGGTGCGTCCACACCTGATGGTGAAATCTGCAGGTTCTTGAGCACATCAGATAGCAGTGCAAGGAATTCTTAGCACACTTTTTGTCTAGACTCAACCCTGGAGCCTGTTTTCAGTGGCAGGGCTCAATTCTGGAATATGGGCAGAATTGTGCTTCTGAGCATGCTTAGAGTGCTCTCCTCTTACTGCTGAATAAGTGCACACAGCTGCAATCGGTGCTATCAGATCTGAAGATATGGCTATCTGGTGGGTGTGAGCCACAGCATCTGCTCATAGAAATTAGTCACTGGAGGTATCTCTGTCTGGAGTATAGAAGCTCCCAGCATATAAGCTCCCCATTTTTGTTTTTGGTGTTGCGCATTCGTACAAGTTCATCCCTCCAATCCTGCGTTACTTATTGCACATTATTTCTTAGAACTTCATGTCTCTCATCCCCACATTGCATTTCTGGGTCCCTTCCACTTTGTGCAGGAATCTGAATCTAGGATATGTATGGGATTTTGATTATTTCCCCCTGTTCTGTTGCACTGGATACAGTATTCAGTCTCTCTCCTGGACTCCCTTTGGCGCCAACAGCCTATCATTTGGGAGTGACGCGTGTCTCTAATCAAATCTGCCCTCTTCGTTTCCTTGTTTATTGCAATCAGTCCAACAAGACTCAAGTTGTGAACCTTATCCTTTCTTTATCCAGCAATGAATAACTGAAAAATAAAGACAATATATGGCCCCAAAGCATCCTCAGTCTGTAAAACGGGACAGATAGGCAAACTGACAAGGAAGCACAAGTGAACAGTAAAATGATACTGGCTAGAGAGAAAGAGGCACTATTTGCATGTCTATAAATGTCCACAAGAACAGCTTTACTCGTTAGGCCTGTAGACCATCTGACCCACACAGCCTTTAGAGGAAGTAATGTCCACAACACATGCCTGTAACCAAATCTTGTTCTTGTCAGTAACTCCCAACAGGGTTTGCCAACTTCTTAACAGCGCCATGACAAGCAGGTATTCAGCAGGTGAAGCCTTGGCTAGCACGTTGGTAGAGTACAAAAAAGCTTATCATGCCTGATTTCTGCTTATCAAGCAACAGCTAAAGGCATAGAAGCCATGCCAAAAAAAGTTGGCAGCACTGCTTTCAACTTCCCATTATGATAAGATAAAGTTTGCCCAAAGCAAAATCATAGTCATGTGGCTAACAAACACAGCCTCTAAATCTGCATCTTATAATTCTTGTCCTTCTCCCACTCAATCAGCTGTTCCTTCACTCTGGATTATAATTCTAGTGACCGGGCCTTCCTCAAGACCAGACCTTTTCTGACTCCGTTTCAACATGTAGCCTGAAGAGACAAGGACAACTGCCTACTTTGCCAGATGTCTTGCATGAATTGCTGAATTTGGAGCACCACCAGTTTTAATATTCCCTCCTTTCACACAGAACTTGTGAAAGACAGTATACAGGAGTTTCCCAGACAGGCATGGCCCAGCTCCAGACCAGCTTAGCTTGAACTGGGACACTCACTCATATGCTTTCAGACCATATCCTGGAACTATTTGCCTTTGGTTTAGGGAATACAGTCATTAGAATGAAAATTGTGCCCATTTTCACAAAGAGTGAAATGGTGAGTTTACAGCAATTTAAAAATATGTATTTATTTACAATTTTATCCCAGCCTTCCTCCAGGGAACTGAGAGTGCACACTCTTTCATTCACCACTCCTTAATCCTCCCACCAATCCTATAAGGTCAGTTAGGCTGAAAGAAAATGGCAGGCTGAAAGTCACCCAACATGCTTATATTTACTTGAATTTACCATATTCATTTGAATCTAACGCTCATCCTTTTCAGCCAAATTTAATGTCCAAAATTGAGGTATGCATTAGATTCGAAGGCACATTAGATTTGGTATTTTGGTCATTTGTCTAACACTCAAGCCAAACATCTATATTTTTATTTGGAAATAGACAAGTGCTCTTTTCACCTTTTTCTATCCCTTCTTAGGGCATGGCTGGCCAATGTATACTGAAAAAGGAAGTCGCCTGGTCCCTAATCTTCCTGTGAACGATTCTTAGTTTCTAAAAAGATGGATGCTTGGCCTTAACAGAAGTTGCACTAGACTTCTAGAATGACTCAGAGGACATGTCTACCTCCCCACTTCCCATGTGTGTGGCGTTGTAGATAGATGCATCAGCACAAATGTTTAGAATCAGGATCAGGAAGATGTATGAGAGTTGATCTGAAAGGAGGTTTTTTTTTTAGTAATCCTGCATATTGAGGAATATTCTGAACCCTGATATAGAAAGCAGATTTCAGAGCTTTTCCCCTGGTCAATCCATACTCAAATTTAGTCCGGTTCATAAATAAAAGGAGCCATGATTTGGTGACAAATCATACTAGTAGAGACTGGCTACAAAATCAAGTATAGTGGTTTTTCTCTAGTGCTAAGAAGAGTGGTCTGTTCAGTGCTCCTCTGAGCACAAGAGCTTTGCAGTAGTGCTGTTGGAGGGTTATGGGGTGGATTCAGAAGGGAGAAGGAAAACCTCTGTGTACTACAGAAAACAGGTTCATGTTTGTATCCTCTGGAGGCCCTGGAGGTTTGATAAGCCTCCCCTAGCCTGTTGCCCAAGTTTTCCTGACAACTGAGTTTCTCAAGGGCAGATTAAAATCTCCGGAGTCTGACAAACATGTAGGATGTAACATCCCACTCTCAAGATTTGCTGTTTCAGCACAATGGACCATATCAGCAGTCCATTGTCAGAAAGTATGAGGGTCTGAAGGCTTGATATTTGAACATATTTGTTGCTGTGGGTTTGCATGAGTTTATCTGAAAGAAGATTAAGGATGCAGTCCTAAACACATTTCTCAAGAGGATGCTTTGTCTTTGCTTCTGTGTTTGTAGAACTGTGCTGTAAGAGCCCAATCTATACAACTTTTCAGTGCTGCAGCTACAGTATAATGGGCCCTAAGAGTGGCACTTATATCAGTGTTTGGATGGTCATGTCTCAAGGTTTGAGCTGCAGTTTCAGGGTCTTAGGGCTAAATCCATAGCAGTTACATGTCCACTCAGTTACGTCACCTTCTAGTGTTATCTTATGGAAAGTCATCTTAACTGCTCCAGAGCAAAGGGCTTAATTTCACTTTTGGATATAGGCCATAGTCTCTTTAACAGAGGACACAATCCCAACCAACTCTCCAGCACTAATGTAGGACAATGCATCTCCAAGATAAGGAAGCAACATGCCCCAATGGCAAAACTAATGTCAGTATTGGAAAGTCGGTTAGGACTGCACCCTAAAACTCCAAGGTAAAGTGAAAAATTTCAAGGTGAAGCAGCAGAATTGTAGAATCTGGGTATTTTCTGAAGCCTTTGGTGTTTCTGAGTGAAGCTTGAACCATGTGGTGTGGATGGGGCACAGAGAAGCTAGAAAAGCCTCTCAAGCATTTTCTGATTACTCTGCACTGTTCCGTCACTGTGGCTGCAATCCTAACTTCCGCTTAGGCCAGCTTAAGCCCTGGGATCTCTGCTGACCTGGGGATGTTACAAAAGTGTCATAAGGCACTTCTGACTCACTCCTGGGGAGTGGGGTTAGGCCAGTGCACAGATATATGCTGACATCCCCACACCATCATGGGAAGATATGCCAGATGAGGTAGACCAGTCTAAATTGCACCCCATGTCATTCAAGCTTCACTTAGAAACACCAGAAAATTCTCTTGGCTTCCTAGGTGCTGTATTCTGCTATCATCAGGTATCACTAGGGTCTGCTCCTATTCTACTAAGCCAGATCTGCCAGCTATCCGTTGTATTTCAGGGTCTTAAATCGCTGGAGATTTGACAACCCTGGCCACTGCACAGAATAGTCTATGTACTTTTCCATGAGACAACTGTTGAATCTACAGTGAAACAATGCCAATAGTTTACAAGTTACTTGTAATAAATCTGGTTTATGAATCCACTCTTGAGAGTAGTTAAGAGTAGTTAAGAGTAAAATAATCCTAAAATCCACTGAGTAGGAATCTATTTAGGCATCTTAGATAGGCAAATCCCAGTTAGAAATAAGGAGCATAATCAATACTGTTGATTGATTAATTAATTAATTAATTATTTTTCATTGGGATGGTGTTACAGGTACCTTATAGGAAGGCAGTAAATCAACCATTTTAAAGGTGGGAGGAGAATTTCCAATTAGTCCATAGGTATAAGTCCAGAGGTGACCTTAACAGATAATGAGAAGCAGCATCAAGCTCAGGCAAGCTGATCTTTACTGTCTCACAAACCTATCTCCCACTTACCATAGCTGAGCCAAGCTCATGATCTTTTCTTCTGAAGGGCCACGGTTTTTGTCATTTGCAATACAGTGAAGTGAAATTTTCAGATCTATTCATAAACACCTTTAAGAACACTTTTCTAATTTGTGACAGCAGTTGGAGAACGTAAAGCCAAATGCATTATCATTAGGACATTATTATTTCTTCACTTTGTGCTCTAATTCACAATCTGTGTAATGTTTTCTTTCACTGCCCTCAATGCCATGGACAAAAGAGTCTTTGGTAATACCTCAGGTGCTGTGGTTGCCTCTCCCAGAGAAATCATTTGCGTACTCTTTTGCTACTCATTTGCGTACTCTAATACATACTGAAAACTGACCAGCACCTAGGCCTGAAAGTGAGTTCCAAGCAAAACAAGACAGGTAGGAAACCAAATGCTCTCAGAAGGCTGATTTAAATCTAGCACAGAAGCAATGCTATCTTCAGCCTACTTTCTCCAGTTATTTGGAAGCAAAGACAAAATATCCCAAGAGGGCTATTAGGAGCTAAGTTGTCGATCCATGAGAGTCAAGGGCTACGTAGGGATTACGCATAAGGAGGAACTGCTCGGTCATATTGATTAGCTGAAAATGACAGCCTTTCCACTCTTGTGTTGTGTACCCTTTGCTATTTGTTACATGGAAACCCCGTTGTGTTTTCACTTTCCTTTGCTCCTAATGGTTTCCGTCTGTCAAGTCACCCACCCACCAACTCAAGCATTTCCGTATCCAGTAGGCCCTCCGTTCTCTCCCCATTCCTTAATGAGATTGGTGTCTAGAATAGCATGTGACTCTCCAGAGGAGGATGTTATCAGACTACTGTTGTTGTTATGATGCCACATGCCATTTCTTTTACCTCTGACACTTAGCTGCAGGCAATCTGAGCCAAGCAAGTTGTTGAACTGTCTACAGCAATATCCAGGTCACTTTTTCTGAGTGCTTATTATTAATTTAGAGTTCAGTGTCTTGCATAAGGATGTCGCATGATTTTGAGCAGTAGTTACGACTTTCCATTAGCTCTTATTTATCACAAATATACCCACACAGCACTTCCTTTGTCCAAATGCCAATTTGTTCAATCCTTTCTCCATAGGTTATGCCACGCTTCAGACCTACTGGGTGCCTGCTAATGAAAGAGAAGGGTTGATATTTGCCCAAATATTGCATGACGTTCCATAGATCATAAAGCAAGATGGCAGCTGGAAATACAGCTCCTTTGGGAGGAATCTTCACTTCAGTCCAGCAGGTGATTTTTAAAAAGCTGATTTAAAGGCCATAATTACTGGGGATGATGTAAATTGGCCAAAATGACTACTCATTTGAAGTCCTACTCATTCCTCTGATTTCAGGGTTCAAGTGAGGAAATCTGTATTGAATTAGCTCACTGGTCTCAAGAGGAAAGAGGAATAAAATAATACATTTTCTCTCTCAGGCTACAATCCTAGTTAAGCTGACACAAGTCCTGGCACAAACCTGTGCTAGCTTGGGGGTGTCACAAAAGTGCCATAAGGCACTTCTACACCACCCAGGGAGGGTTGCAGGGATGTGATGCACAGACATGCACTGGCTTCCCTACACCGCCACAGGAATGGGAAGACAGGTGAGTTGTGCTGGCCTAAATTGCGCCCTCAGTATTCATTCTCTCATGCTCAGTTCTCCAAAGAGAACTGGTCGGTGAAAAATTCACTTGATGGGTGAAACGGTTTTCACTTGGTAGGTGAAAAATTCCTATTTCATTTAATATCCAGAATTAATTGAGTTTTAAAGTCTTCCTTTTCCATTTCAAATCCGTAGATTGCACTTTCCCAGTGAGTCAGAAAACCAGCAGCTAAGGTATCTTCAATTTACTATGACAACACAATATAGGATATTTCATATATAGATCTGTGTTCATCAACCGACAATATAAACTTGACCTATTGCCAATGCAATTTTAGTTCAATGTAAATTACTGTTTATTTCAGGTTTGTGAAAACCTTCTACTTATTCTAGGGATCTTGAATTTAGACATGTGTAGTTTCATTCACCATGACTGGGGTGTCCAAATTTTTGGCAGGAGGGCCACATCATCTTTCTGACACTATGTTGGGGGGGGGAATTAATGTTTAAAATTTGAAAAAAATTAGATGAATGAATACAGCATATATAAGAAGTGGAATATATATGAATGAGGCTGCAATTAGTTAGGCCAGCACAAGCCCCATGCTGGCCAGGGGGTGTTGCAAAAAGTACCACTTTTGAGGGAGTTAGGCCAGTGCACAGACATGCACTGGCCTTCCATACCACTACAGGGGCAGGGAGACGGGTGAGACACCTAAATTCAGGACTGCACCTGAATGAATTTTTCTGAGGAAATAATGCACTTGGGACAGTTAGGAATATGCTTTAACCAAACATACAGACCAAGCCAGAAAAGGGGGGATTAACATAACTTCTGATACATCTCTTGCTCAGAAACAGAAGACATGGAGACATAAATTGTTCAGAGGCAATGATAAAACATGAGACACAAAGTGAGGCTGGCCTTTGCTGCTCCTGCCACTTTACAAATGTGAAGCAGTAAGTAGCAGAGAGTAATGTTGGCCTGCAGCTAGTGTTGCCATATGTCCCGAAAAACAGGGATAGTCCCAATTTTGCGGGATCATGTTCACATACTGACAAGTGTGACAGAAGGTCCTGTCCCAGTTTTGTGGAAGAAATTATGGCAACCCTACCTGCAGCTTACGTTGAGCCAGAGCAGGCTCCAGCAAGTCTCCAGTGGGCCTGAAGGCACCCTGTGGGCTCCCTGGATTTGGGGTCCCTTAGGGCCACAAATGGGAGCCAGGACAGTGTTTGGGCATCCCTGAGCATGATCATAAATCATTCACCATGACTGTTGGGTGAAAAGAAACTCTGTTGATATTTTATCACCAAAAAAGCAAACCACGACTTTATTAAAAAAAACTATCTTGTGATATGTATTGTTACTGTGGGATATATCTTTAATGTCTGATACAGCCTGCATTTTGCTTTATAAGACTTCTCTGAATAAAGCCAGCCAAGCTTTATTTATGACTTTCAGAGCCTCTGTCTCTGTGTCTGCCAGCAAATTTGATCTTCTAAAAGGAGGAAATACTGCACTGTGTCAGCAACCCTACACCTTAAACTGTAAGCAAATGAGCCTTTTCCCTCAAGATCTATCAGAAACTATCCTTGCAGAGCGATCCTTAATGTCTAAGATGATAATCTCAGGGTCTCAATTCTGCCTGCAAAACAAACCATTTGACCTTGCAAACCCTTCAGGAAGCTTCCATGACTGCTTCCCCCACAAGATGCTGCACACACCGTATTGGCACTGCTGCTTGGTTTTGGGAAGTTGAATAGGATTAGTCCCTCAGGACATGATCCTAACCAACTTTCCATCATGGGCATAGGGGGCATGTGCTTCAATCTGCAGTTGAGGGGGCAGTCATGGAGGCCTCCTTAAGGTAAAGTGATGCTTGTTTCCTTACCCCAGCTATGCATTGCTCTTACCCCGTAATGGGTAAATTAGTTAGGATTGTTGCTCTTATTAACTGGTAAATTAGTAACCCCCAAATCCAGAGTAACTATGGGAGCACGTAAGAGACTTTGGGCGCAATCCAGAGTAACTACGGGGAGTCCTTGCTCCGGTGTAAGAACAAGTTACTCTGGATTGCAATATGAATTTCCCATAGGTTTTCACTAGGTGGTGCAGTAACTACGGGTACACGTAATGTCTCTTATGTGCTCCCGTAGTTACTCTGGATTTTGCCCTAAGAGCACAATCCTAACCATGTCCTCTCAAAAGTCAGCCCCAGTGTGTTCAATGGGTTTTACACCCAGGAAAGTGTCTTTAGGATTGCAGCCTGAAGACCCTTGGTTGCCTTTGTATACAGTGGCGGCGATGCACGAACACATCTGCTTGGGATGCAGCAAAAGAAGCTCCATTTATTGAAAGACAGGCGTTTATTTAAAGATATTTATTGAAGGGACACGTTTTCTTCTCACTCAAGTTCAGCAAAGACCTGTCAGTGCTGGGCCTACTGTGTTGCCATGGTAACTGAGAAGTCCGCAACCGCTCGGCACCAGCTTCTTAGGCTAAATTGACAGGAAATTTTTTTTTTAAACCAGTGGCTGCCATTAAGTCTTTGAAAGAGACCCAACTGACAGCGCGCACAGCTGCAGGCTTGATCCTCAAACCTGGTAGTTAGAGAAGGCATAGTATAGAGGGACATTGAATCCCGAAGGAAAAGGGTCATGCTGCAAAGTTCTATGGTAAAGAGGCGCTGATGGACATGGCTAATAGGGTCGCCATATGTCCCTCAAAATCAGGGCAGTCCCGTTTGTTTTTTTTTCAGGGATTGCGTTCACGTACTGGCAAGTTTGACAGAGGGTCCTGTCCCGGTTTTGTGGAAGAGAATTATGGCAACCCTAAAGTAGAAGACCCTGGGGTAGAGCATACAGCAGAAACCCTGCGATCGGGGTGTGAGCTTGGGATGTGGAGTTTTGGGGTGTAATCTATTAGAACGGAGACTAAGGGTAAAATCTATAGCAGTTACGGGTGCACGCAGTTACGTCACCCTCTAGTGTTATAGGAAGTCATCTTAACTGCTCTCAAGCAAGGGGCTTAATTTCACTTTAGGATATAAGCCTGCTGGATCCAATTGTATTGGCTCTGCCTTTCCATTGGACTAATTCAGTGGCGTGGAGAGGGGGGATTTGCTGCTTGGGTAACAGCCTATCCTCCATAACAATCCAGCCCAGGCTTTCGTGCTTCGCCTGCAGCGTATGCAGCGCCAAGCACAATACCATAGTCTTCCAAGACTGACGGAGGCCTGCTGCTTTATAGGCCTTAAACTACAATCCAGAGTAACTACAGGAGCATGTAAGAGACATTTATGTTACAGCACCACCTAGTGAAAACCTATGGGAAATTCATATTGCACATCAGAGCAAGGACTCCCCGTAGTTACTCTGGATTGTGCCCTAAGA
This sequence comes from Cryptoblepharus egeriae, assembly GCA_030015325.1. NCBI lineage: Eukaryota > Metazoa > Chordata > Lepidosauria > Squamata > Scincidae > Cryptoblepharus > Cryptoblepharus egeriae. The sequence goes on along the minus strand of JAREYC010000001.1, from coordinate 57,940,589 downwards.
GCACAATCTTAACCATGTCTACTCAGAAGTAAGCCCCATTGCGTTCAATGGGTCTTACACCCTGGAAAGTGTCTTTAGGATGGCAGCAAAAGGCTCGGAGCCACAGATCAGAGACAGGGAAGCTGGGGTTACACAGGTGTGTAGGTGAAAAATAGGATGCATTGTACACCTGTGTTGAATGGCAGCTCACATCACTAAGATGGGCTCTAGGGGAGGGCCTATGCAGCATCTCAGGTTCTATTTGACTTCTCGGGTTAATCACTATTCACCCAATTTCTTTTGTTCCCCTTCTTTCACTTCCTTGGAGATTGCAGGATCTTTACCTTTCTAGGAATGGGGGGAGGGGGGGGACAGGAAAGAACTTGACAGTTTAAATATCAGAGACACTAGAGGACATAAGGAACGAGGATGGTGAAGGAGCATCCTGAACAGTGGACACAGTTTCCTCATTCAAGATGTGGGGATGAAGGGACAACAGGTTAGCCGAGGCAAATTACAAAATTCAAATAGGGGCCTGACTATTTGAGTGGATACTCAACTCAGTCATGTTTTCAGTTTCCATTGTTTTGATGGCTCTACTCAGACTGGGCTGTGCTTATGGCTGTGACATGTGAGCAATGCCACTATTGGGGAGGAACAGAAGAAATGGGAATATAGGGAAATGGCATTGTGCTCGTATCTGTTCTGCTGATTGTCTGTCTGCTCATTGGTGTGCAGGATGGTGAGGAGGTTGTGATAGCCTTTCCCGGCACGGAGGATGAAGAAGACTTGGACAAGACTTTGGCTGTCGAACGGTTTGGAGATCTGATCAGCAAGACCGTGCTATTAGACCATGAGAATCAAGGCCGCAGCTACAGTGAGAGTGACTTTGAATGTACGTATGCATTGTAATCTGTACTAGGCATACAATCAGAGCACAGGCCAAGTACAGCCTTCAGGTAGGAGCCACCTTTAATGGGTGGAAAGGTTTTCCTGAATCACATATAACATCCACTGTGGAGCAAATCAGTCCAGAGTGTGTATAAATTACTCCTTTTCATCCACATTACCAAGTTCGTAGTGATATCTGGAGTATACCCCACTCTAGAGATGAAACAAATGGAAATTATAACATTTTAAATTTAGGATACAAGTACCAATGCTGTACTTGAAAAAATGTAGAAAATCTCCATAGTGGTAATGTGACCACTCCAATATTGTCAGGCAGCCTATCATTTAACTTTGCTAAAAATCAACCAATATTTTCTTGAAGTAATCTGATATTTTTCAACTGATCCAATATTTTTTATTGATGTAGTAGGTGAACTGCAAATTGAATTTCAAACATTGATATTCAAGTTTTGTATTACTATTTCAGAGAATTTGAAAGAAATGAAGAAAGGTGTGTTCATATGACAATTTCATGGGTATGTTTCAAACTTTGGCATGAAATTTGATGAACATTAAAAAATCCAAGACATTTAAAATATTCAGAAATTCAAAGTCAAATATTGCCATCAAAGTCAAATATTCGAAGTCAAATATTGCCATTATCTGAATTAAGGCAACATAAAAGAAAGGATAATCTCTATAATGCAAATTTCATGCATTATCTATTGGTAGTGGATGAGTAAAATATTTGACACTTTTTCTTTAACTTGACTATGAAACAGTTTTCCAATTAACCCTGATTTAAGGATACTGCATAATAGTCAATCAACCACAAAGGCACCAGTGGTTCTGTGGTGTTCAAATAAGATATAGCTGGTTAATGGTGCAATCCTAAACAATTTAGGCCAGCATAACCTACATTATCCACCTGTCTCCCTGTTTCCATGATGTGCTGAGATTTCTGCCAGCCTAAATGGATGTTAGGATTGCAGCCTGAGTTTCAAATAGCAGTATTGGTAATTTTTATCTCTATATCACTATAGAAATTAGGTCAGTGGGAGATTATGGAGCTTCTTCTTGAATAAGGTGAAGCAAATATTCCTTCCTCATATTCAGTTCTGGCCCTCGGTTGGCCACTATGGACCCTTGTAATGTGTGATGTGGCTGAGTATTAATACAGTGATTAGTGATTACATTGATTGTTGTAACAAATCTCTTGTTTGGAGGCACTTCATGTAAAACTAGACCTTGGTATGGTAACTATCTGTTTTCCGTACTGTGAAAATAGCAATTTTATAGATGTGTATTATTTAGACCAGGAAAATGACATAGAGAAAGAGCTACAGCTGCTGATTTCTGATCCAAATTGGACCCTATCATGATTGCAATTGTCAGATAAAAGAACCATTAAAGATTCCATCATGGGTTCCCTTACATTACATCTTAAGGTGCAATCCAGAGTAATTACGGGGAGTCCTTGCTCTGACAAAAGAACAATTTACTCTGGATTGCAATATGAATTTCCCATAGATTTTAACTACGTTGTGCCATAACTACATCAACGTAAACAGTGATGGGCTTCAAAGAAATTAAGAACCGGTTCTCTGTCCATCTGGCAGCCACTTTTAAATGGCTATTTTTAAACTTTATATGTACTATCTCTTGTTAAGAACCGGTTCTATAGAGTAGGTGCGAACCTGCTGGTGCCCACCACTGGACGTAAATGTATCTTACATGCTCCCGTAGTTACTCTGGATTGTAGGGTAATTTGGCCCAACTGAATAGGGTGGCCAAGGGAGAAACCTTGCAGTGAAACCCTAATGAAGTTTGTAGCTTATGTTGTCAATGATTTAAAGTACTCTGGCAGGAACACAAGAAAAACTTGAAAAGCCAATTTACTGGCAAATAAGCACTTTGTAGTGTTGAACAGAGATATTGCTAGCAGGAAGAGAGATTAATTGGCTGTTTAACATTGGCAAGCACATACCTAATAAAATGCAGGAAACCGAGATCACAATTTACCTTCCATTAAAGTTGCCATGTTCTCCAAAAACAGGGACAGTCCTGATTTTGGGGGATTGCTTTCACATACTGGCAAATGGGACAGAGGTTTCTGTCTCGATTTTGTAGAAGAGAATTTTGGCTACCTCACCTTCCATAAATGCTAGATATTTGGTGAACAGAATGATAGCAATGCAAACTTAACTTGCCGTTTCTGCCTTATCCAGCTAAATCTAAGCCCTTTAATTCCATTGACTTAAATAGGATAATTAAGGAGGTGCTCAAATCTCTTCAACGGAAATTAATGGAATGATTTTGATGATAGGGCAATGAGGTTTTAACTTTTGAAATTTAGGTTTTGAAATTTTGATGATAAGGCAATGAGGTTTTAACTTCAGAATGATTAAGGGCGCAATCCAGAGTAACTACGGGGAGTCCTTGCTCCGGTGTAAGAACAATTTGCTCTGGATTGCAATAAGAATTTCACATAGGTTTTCACTAGGTGGTGCAGTAAATATGGGTACACGTAATGTCTCTTGCGTGTTCCCATAGTTACTCTGGATTGTAGGGCTTATCAAATTCTGATTTTTTTTCCTTCTTGTGAATTTAGTTAATTTAGTTGACTACTGTTTTCTGCCTTGTCATATTCCCTGACTTTTCAAAACACTACATTTGTTATACTTGTACTACTTGTTGAAGACAATACAAGGTATTGAGTTTTACTGTTGGGACAAGGGTGAGGGGTTTCTGCTTTTTGCCTATAGCAGGCCTCCGTCAGTCTTGAAAGACTATGGTATTGTGCTCTGCGCTGCATACGCTGCATGTGAAGCACAAAAGCCTGGGTTAGATTGTTATGGAGGATAGGCTGTTACCCAAGCAGCAAATCCCTCCTCTCCATGCCACTGAATTAGTCCAATGGATAGGCAGAGCCGATATGATGGGATCCAGCTGGCATCGAAGAGCTGGGCTAAGGACAGGAGCTCACCCTGTCTTGTGGGTCCGACCCGGGTCTCGAACCCCTGGCCTGCTGGTTAATAGGCACAGTGTCTTAATCACTTGAGCCACCAACAGCCCTTTTTGCCTATAGCAACATTGCAGTTTAAAAGCATACAATACAGTTGATGTATGCATACCTCTAGAGTGGGGGCATCTAAACCTGGCCTGGTGGCCATATGCAGCCTGCAGCAAGACCCCCTTCTTCCAGCCATTGGGCAAACCTTGAAATCCTCTGGGTCTATCTCCAATTACTGTTATATGTAAATTTATTCAATTTGAAATGTAAATCATTTTTCTAGTCCCCAACACAGTGTCAGAGATATGCAGTGGTGGGATTCAAATAAATTAACAATATGTTCTATGTCCTAATAACCTAAATTAACAACAGGTTCTATGTCCCATTAGTAGCCAGTTCTCAGAACCAGGCGCTCATTAGCAAAGGGTTCTATAGAACCTGTGAGAACCCCCTGAAGCCCACCACTGGAGGTATTCTTGGAAACCCCTTCTTTAGTGGACTCTGAGATAGGACGTAGGGTAAATACAGTAACATTTTCATTTTTGTGCCTTAGAATCTTCATGAATCTCTGAATTGGCCAGAGCAAGATGCATCTCCTCCCTTTTTCTTTTTGTCAGTTTCTGATCGATGGTTTCACATATATATAGACTCTGATTCATTACTATGCTGGAGACTATGAAGTAATCCTTTCCCAATCTGGACTTGTAAAGCAAGCAAATGAAGAAAATGAAGGATGCCATTCTCTGTAGCATACAGTGGCTGCAATTCTCACTTCCAATTAGGCCAGCAGAAGCCCCAGCAGAAGTCCTGTGCTGACCTGACAGTGGCACTTTTATGATACTAACTGGAATACACCTCCTGGTGGTGTGTGTAGGTATATACTGACTTCCCCACATTACCACAAGAAGATGTGCCAGGTGAGTTATGCCAGCCTAAATCTGTTAGGATTGTGCCCTATGAACCTAGTCATTTCCAATTTTCCAGTGCCAGTGCAACTATGCCTATGGGGCATGCACTGCATACTGTGGTGAGGAAGCAAGGCCTCTTCAAGGTATGGGAATGCTTGTTCCCTTTGCTCAGGGCTACATTGTGGCTGCACTAATGCTATAAAGTTGTATAGAATTGAGCCCTATGTAAACCTTGTTCACAGTAGTGAAGTGGAATTATTGGTTCTGCAAGATCCTCTCTATTGACAAGTGTGATGGGGGCTCTCTAAATATGGTCTCTTGTGAGTCTGTATATACAGATCTGCACCCCATCTGAACAAATTATCCAGCAAGATCCATGTCAAGTTAAATTATGGACTTGCTTTGATAGTTTTAGGAGACTATAAATGTTTTGACACTTCTCTTGTTATTATGATATCAATTTTAGATTTTTGTACATGCTGGAGCTTTCATACATTATACTGTCACTTTTTGATAAATGATTCTAGTTAGGAGTATATTAACTGTATAAGTGAAAACACATAATAGTTATATGTAAATTTCAGCTTTATAATAGCTTTATGTTGCTGTTGCTATTGCTATTGCTGCTATATTTGAAAGTGCTCATGGAAGCTTTTGGGGAGGGGGTTCAAGAACCTCTAGAAACATTTTTGCTTCCTGCTTGTGGTACACATTGTTATCTAGATTATATAAGTAGGAACTACCATATTGATGCAGTAGGAAAGTGAGGATTATAGATGATTTGTAGGGGATTCCTTGATCCAAAATATCATGAGAATAAACATAAGGTTTAGAAAGGTGATGGTGTGTGCATATGTGTCTGTGCATGTGCTTCTTTTCTTCTTCTGGGGTCGGAGGGTAAATGGGGCTATAAATTCAGTTACAAATAGTGAAAAATTTATCCCCATCTGAGACAGGGGATTTGAGCTTCCATCTGAGAAAGGTGGTTTCAAACCCAGTATCTTCCAGGGGTTCACTGAGTGGCCTTGACAAGTCACTTTCTGACACCTTTGGTTTTCCACCTTGCAATGTACATTCTGGAACCTACAAACAGCTGCAAATCATTTAGCAGCATGTAATTTCTATTCAAATAAAGATTTATCTTTAACATCCATTATCATAATTCTCAATGATAAATTCTGAAAAAGACAATTTTATTTCAGAAAGCTATTATCTTATAAGTCCATGAAGACATGAAGAATTCTCAGGAATTCATAATAATGAATCTTTGGGATTACCTTTTTCTGTCACTGGGAACCTATTCAAAACCATGTCAGACCCTCCTCTGACAACCCCTCCTTTGACACTCCTTCAAATCTGGGTTTGCTCCCGCTCTTCCAATCCAAGAAGTGGGAGGAGGAGGAGGAGGAGGTCTAGTGGAGGCAAGTGGGTGACTAGAAGTGGGTATCTCCTGCTGGTCTGCAGCCTTAAGTGACTATTTTAGTTGGCCACATGAATGGGCCTCTACTGAATAGTGTAATCTTGCTTATAGAACACAGTGTTTTCCATTGTCCAAACATTGTGTGTGTTTGGGCACACACAAGTGAGAGTGAGAAAGAGATACTGACTTATTTCTGTCTTCCTGATTCATAAATGTCTATTTTCATTGTCTAGTACTGTACATGTTACCCAATTTCCAAGTGAAATTTCAGAAAAAGAAACTTCAGAAAAATTATTTCATTTTGTCCATATTAAAATAATATCACAGATGATGAGCCATGAAATGCCTCATTGATCTTCTAATTTCCCTTAGCATCTTGCAGCTACACTTGAGCAGTTTTAGGGATTGTCTGTGGGTTAGACTAATCCTACAACCCAGAGTAACTATGGGAAGATGTCATGTGCTCTGGATTGCTCTATGCATTTCCCAGAGGTTTCCCATAGGAGGCATCATAACTACATCAGTGTAAAAGATCCCATAGCTACTATAGATTGTAGCTTTAGGCTGCAATCCTAACCATGTCTACTCATTGTGTTCAATGGGTCTTACTCCCAGGAAAGTATTTTTAGAATTGCAGCCTAAGGGTGTCAAGCTTGTTTCATATAGCATGCTTCATACATCAGGTTGAATAGCATTCAAGGAGCCTGCTGAGGATCAAAAGTGACTTCATTAAGAAAGTGATGACAAGAAATAAACACTTCTTTCTACATAGGAACTCATTAAATGCAAAGGAAAGAAGAGAAAATATGATATAGGAGAGTCCAATTAACAGTGCTGCTGAAAAAGCAGCTCAAATGATAACTGGGTTCTCTTTGGGCCTCAACATCTTCTCCCTATCTGCCTGTTCATTTGTACCTTTCCACACCTTTTGAGGCCTCTTTCTCTCCTTCCCACTTCCTTTGCAAAACCAGCACTGGGAAAGCCCAAAAGCAGGCCACTCTTTCAGTAGTGAAACCTCATCAGAAGTGGCAAGACTGTCCCTACAATCCAGAGGTAACTATGGGAAGACATAAGAGGCACTTACTCTGGATTGCTCCATGCATTTCCCAAAGGTTTCCCATAGGTGGCATTGTAACTACATTGGTGTAAAAGATCCCGTAGTTACTCTGGAGTGTAGCCTATGAGTGGCCCATATGATGATTGGTCTATTCCAGTTCCACCCTTTCAGTAATACCACTTCTGCCAGTGTGTTACATGGAGCTCTGCTGAAAGCATCTGATGGTGATGCTAGAAGAGTTCAGTTATTATGAACTCAAGGCCTCCTTTTGAGCTGTCACAGCAGAAGGATATAATTAGAACAGGATACAATTAAATATACAGTAATTAATAAGAACAGAAGTATATAATCAAAGAAGCATTTGATGAATACTTTTGTTAATTATTATTTACAAGTATTCTTACATAGAGGAATGGGTGATGGAGCTGTTGAATGAAATAAATGGGACAGGAATAACAAACAAGTCCTTTTGAAAAGCACTAGCCACCACTGCCTCTTCCTTGGCATTGATACTAAAAATGGTTGCTCACTAATGTGACTACTTTTACTGTCATGGTCAGAAACTACCCCTATTTACCTGAAACTAATGCAAATATATAAACTGAAAAGTGACTGACTGACACTCACTTACTCATCAACGCCCAGCCAAAATGCCAGGCCTAGAAGTGTGAAATTTGGGGAAGGTGTTCCTTCCATGATGGAGGCACCCACTAAGAACCAGTTTTCAGAAATTCCAGCCAGAAGGGGGTGAAAAGGGGCACAATGTGTTTTCCTCTCAATACTTTACATTGAAGAATTCCTGACTGATCAATTCCCTGCCCCAACCCCAACCCCTAGACCGAGAAGCATGAAATTTGGGGAGAGTGTTTCTTATGTGACATCAAAACCCACTAAGAAACAATGTTGAGAAATTTAATCCTTAGGGGGGCGAAAAGGGGTACAATATGTATTTGTCCTATGCTTAACAAGGAAGACTGACTGACATCCAGCCAGTTTGGTGCCCGGTGTGTGACACAATGGGAGGGAGGGTGCACTTTGGGTTTGATGCAGATGAGGGGGTTGATGCACAAGGGGGTGTTGTGCAAAGGGGGTTGATGCGCATGGGGGGTTGATGCACATGGGGGGTTTGATGCGCATGAGGGGGTTGATGTGCAATGGGGGTGATGCACAATGGGGGGATAGCATATAAGGGGGGGGGTATTTTACTCCTGCAACACGGTTACATTTTGCTAGTGAGTTATATAACAATGATATACCAAGGGATTTTGTTACATATTATTTTTACCTAATTGCACTACTTTATACTACAATGGTTTTATGTTACATTTTTTATTACAATATAGTAAACTATTAAATAAAATACTGGCCTATACTTAAAATCAAAACACCATATATACTCAAATCTAATCTAAACCCTTATTTTGGAGACTAAATTTGGGTGAAAAAGGTGAGCGTTAGATCTGAGTAAATATGGCATTTGTGGCTCCAGCCAGGTTAACTGAATATATCCTGCAAGGTGTATTGAGAATGAACAAGTCCATTCGGTAGCATGGCACTTCACTAAGGGCACAGAAAAACCCACAACAGATTTTACATTCAAGAAGAATAATATTTTCTTTCACAAATGTGATGCACAAATGAAGGAATAGCTTGTGATAGATCGCTGCAGCATTGAACAATGGTGACGAAAGAAGAGGGTACCAAGCTCTTTCCCAGCCAACCTTTTTTCTTATCAGTGTTTTCCCATGGTGGAACTACAACTGGTGAGCACAGTTTTAGTTGCAAAGAAAAAGCCTATGAGAAAAAGTGGAAGTCCCTCCCAACTAAATCAGACTTTAAGCTTTCCTTTGTGGTTTTCAGATAACAAACACAATATATACAATATGTAGCTATTATATATTGCAAACTTCCTATATAAAAAGTTAAATCTGCACTTCCCCACCCCCTTGTGACGTTCCCTAAACTGAATCTTGGGCTTTCTGGGACTAGCGACTATTCCTCATGCATCCTGCTTGGTTTTGGTGAGGCCTTCATTCTCCCAGTTAAGCTGGGAAAGCCAGTTGAGCTGGAACCCTATCTTTTCTCTGTACCAGAAAGCTATAACCTCTGGGTCCTATTGGGATGCAATGTTGCATGCCTAGAATGATTCAGATTTGATTGGCTCAATGGTTGAGAGAGGAGAGAGTGCACAGCTTTCTCCTTACTACTTTTATCAGTCTTTTTCCATGGGAAAAGTCATTCACCTACAGCTCATACCTGGCTATTACATTCTCTGTAATCTTTCTGTGTCTCCATCTCCAGCTGCTTATCTTATCCTTTTTTCACCTTGAATCAATCATTCGGTCAATCAATCAACCAACAGTATTTATATACCACTTTTCAATGAAAATTTCACAAAGTAGTTTATCGAGAAAATGAAATAACCAATGGCTCCCTGTCTGAAAAGGGCTCACAATAAAAAAAGATACAAAGAACACTATAAAAGACATTGCTGGGGTAAGGAGAGCCAGTTATTCTTCCCATGCTAAATAAAAGGGAAACACCCACTTGAAAGAGTGCCCAGTTACATTTGTCTGTTGCTCCAATAAAATCACTGCATTAGGCTGCCACCTGTAGTCTTTTTATGATAAGACTGACTCTGTTTCAGCATTTCTTTTCATCATGCCTGTCCCCAGAATTCTGTGATTCCTTCTGTTTATGGCAAAATAGGACCAGAGCACTGGTGGGATTCAAATAAATTAACAACAGGTTCTATGTCCATAGAACAGCAGGTTCTATGTCCCATTAGTAACCCATTCTCAGAACCAGATGCTCATTAGCAAAGGGTTCTATAGAACCTGTGAGAATTCCCTGAAGCCCACCACCAGACCAGAAGTGCTTAATGAATTAGCAATAGTTATAAAGTTTAACCAAATACTTAGGATCTTTTTGGTTCGCTTTGGAAGCGAAAGCCAAATCCAGTCAAAACAGAGCAAACTCTTCTTGTTCTTATTTAATTTTTAAATTGCTTTCTTATTAAAGATTGAAGAAAACTAACCTGTCTCTGAAGAATATTTACTTTAAAAATACTTTAGTAAGTATAGTAAAAGGTAATTCACTGCTTAAAACCTCTTCAGTGGTTTCACTACGGTTCACATTACCCAGTGAAGGCGGTTAGTGTATAGCATAATGGGATTATTCCTAACCATCACTATTTTAGTGTGTCACCTCCCCAGACACATCACCTCCTAGGTGTGTCACCATGTGCAGGCTGCATCCCCACAGTGATTCTGTAACCTTTTATTGAAGGAAAATATGAAGGCACTATCTCATATCTCCAAACGTTCAATGTCAGGGCTCCTGGACAATTTAACAATTGTGCAAGTGGCTAAGACACTGTCCCTGTTAACCAGCTGGCCAGGGTTCGAGACCTGGGTCGGCCCCGCAAGACAGGGTGAGCTCCTGTCCTTAGCCCAGCTCTGTGACGCAGCTGGATCCCATCATATCGGCTCTGCCTTTCCATTGGACTAATTCAGTGGTATGGAGAAGGGGGATTTGCTGCTTGGGTAACAGCCTGTCCTCCATAACAATCCAACCCAGGCTTTTGTGCTTCGCATGCAGCGTATACAGCACCAAGAATGAAGGAGGCCTGCTTTAGAGGGTATTTAACAATTGTGTAGAGGGTATTTCAACAGTTGCAGCTAGTGATCTGTGAGATGAAAAGCTGCACCTACTGAAATTTCCTCCTCTGTACAATTGTTAAAGATCCTGTAACCCTGAAGTTGAAAGTTTGGCAACCGCTGTCATAGGCAAAAGGAGCTGAATACTGGGTTCCAAGCATATATCTGATTAAGTATGCTGTTTGAGATATTTCTGTGATATGGCAAAGATGCCTAAAACTGATCTCAGAAACCTCTAAGCCAACTAATGACCTCTTTCCCTTGTGATTGAGAAGCTATTGCTGGGGAAAGTACCTTCCACTGATACATTGCAATGGGGATATTAGCAGGGAAAGAAAATTTTTATTTCTTGCTAAATTAGAGGTGTATGTGAATTTATCTTTTCCCTTCCTTTTGCTCCTGTTAGTTGTATCCTGAAAGATGCCGTCCTGCCTACACTGCATGATACATTTATCCTTTTCTTTCTCTTTTCAGTTCATCGTCAGACATCTCACCATATCCATCACCCACTCTCCACTCATCTGCCTCTTCCTCACAAAGCCCAAAAGAGGCATCCTTGCTCTGGAAAGAAGAAGAAAAAGAAAAAAAAGAGGAAGCCAAAGAAGACCTCTATCCCTCCCTCGAATGTCACCCCCACCATACAGGAGGTGGAGGAGGAAGAAGAAGATGAGGAGGAAGGAGAATCTGAAGGAGAGGACATTCCCGAGAAAGATCCCTCTGCAGAATCTGATCTTGAAGCCTCTTCGCAGGGGGAATGTCATGGCAAAATAAAGACAGGGCTGGGAGAAGAAAATGTTGAGGTGAGAGGCTTCTTATCCACATAACAAATAGAGGACATGAGCTTGAGTGTATATTGAATTAGAATTAGGGACATGAATTAGAATTAGGGACAATGCAAACAAGAAAGAAGGGCAATAATGGGTCAGGAGGCAATATAGGCTTAGCACGCAATCCAGAGTACTCTTTAGGCTGGCTTAAATCTGGGATAGTTGCAAACATAATGGAAGCCTGGTCTGCAAAGATTGGAAAGTCAATGCAGATGGCACAGGGATGTACCCATGAAGGCTAGATTCAGCCTTTGCAGCACTGAGGAAATATGATTGCACTGGCTGAGGGTGACCAATTTCGGGGATTGAGGAGGGTAGGGGAGGACATTATGTATGCACTTTAGGGCGGAGGGAAAGCAGGTGAGGGAAAGCCAATGGCAGACAAAGTCTAGGAGTGTGGCAGATCCAGCACTTAGGCCAGATCCTAATTGGATATGTGCCAATTTTTCCACATCATAGCTCAGTATTCTTGTTTTTGGCCTATATCCTAAAGAGAAATTAAGCCCCTTGCTCTGGAGTAGTTAAGATGACTTCCCATAAAATAACACTAGAGGGTGATATAACTGCATGGATCCATAACTGCTATGGATTTTGCCCATTGTCAGCCACTTCCAGAACAATGGGAGCAGCATTTTCTAAGTTTTCTCAGAGCTGTGGCAGTTTGTCTCTTTGCTTTGCTTCTATGCAGTTCACCATTGGGAGTGGTGAGGAGGAGGAGGAAGCCTGTAGCAGTCCATGCACTTTGACATTTCATGTGGCAGAGGAATGCAGTCACCTCTCTCCACTTCCATGTCTCTCTGATCTGCTACCAGAAAAGGGAACTCCCTCTACTAGGAGGTAAGATGGTTGGTCTTTTTCATGATTTGGCCATAGGTGAGACGTTGTGCATCTTTGACTCCTTCCTTGCCTTTGTAGAGAAAACATGTTGTTTGTATATATCTTGGTGCAAGTGGCTAAGGCACTGTACCTGTTAACCAGCAGGCCAGGGTTCGAGACCCGGGTCAGCCCCACAAGACAGGGTGAGCTCCTGTCCTTAGCCCAGCTCTGCGACGCCAGCTGGATCCAATTGTATCGGCTCTGCCTTTCCATTGGACTAATTCGATGGCGTGGAGAGGGGGGATTTGCTGCTTGGGTAACAGCCTATCCTCCATAACAACCTCACCCAGGCTTTCATGCTTTGCATGAAGCGTATGCAGTGCCGAGCATGATACCATAGTCTTCCAAGACTGACGGAGGCCTGCTTTAGTTCAACCTAAACAGATTCTTTGCCTAAAGTGGCTGGTTTCTAAAGCCACCTTCCCCCCCGCTTTGTCTCTTGGTTCCAATATAATTGAGAAGGATAAATCAAAGCACCTGCAGCTTTCAGTCTTGTTCCTCTTTAAGTTATTAGTTAGATAGTTAGTTAGTTTATTTATGATCCAAGATCAAACAACATAAACATCAAATACAAAAACATATCATGACATGTTGTCAATAGTATACATAAAATCAAGAACTGTAAAATGTGGCCACTATAATAGGTCACAAGTCATTAAAATTTATAGTTAGACTCCTTTGTTATCAATACTTTACGTCTTTAAGTTATTTCTACCTAAGCTTGTATATACACAACATATCAAATGTGTATACCTGTGGGGTGGGCAAAAATAGGTTAAATGAGGCAGTACATGCTTCCATCATAGGGATAGGTTCTTTCTTGCCAATTCTCCCATGTGCTAACATTGCACTTTCTCTTACTTGTCTCCACAGCTTCCCTGGGTGCGGGGATCATATATCTCGGGGTTGGGAGAAGCGGAAACCTTGGAGTCAGGTGCCAAGTGGGCCACGGGCAAACTATGACTTGAAGGAGAGGGTTTGTATTGGCAGTATGACCGCCATGGAGAGTGCCACTTACCAGCGAATTCCCACCGATGAAGCTGAGGCTCAAATGCTGGCTTCTGCTGACCTTGATGACATGAAAAGTGAGATTCAGATTGGGCCTCTGCCTGTATTCCTGGTATTAGTGGTGATATGTCTGTCATGATTCTCCCCGAGTACAGCTATCTTAATGGGAGGTTCATCAAAGCATAAAATTGATGTTGTGCCAGAAAAATACTTTTGAACTAATATGAGAACATGAGAAAAGTATCTACTATATATCCTCAGTACGTTTGGTATTTAAAGGGATAGTGATTCTCAAAATTGAAATTGCAGTTTTGGCTATCATGGTATATATATAGACCTGTCATTCAGTCATTTTGTCCGATTCATTTATTATTACAACCTCTGTTGATAGCTTCCATAGACCTATTATGCATAATGTGAAGAACTAGTTCCTTGTGTTTATATTAACACTTATTGCTTAACTACTCTGGTCAATAATTATGGGTTTTTATTATTTGGGGAGACTTATCATGCAATCCTATGCAAGTTTATTCAGAAACAAGTCCCTCTGAATCTAATGGGAATTAAGTTCTATATAAATATGGATAGGATTATAGAAAATAAAAAAAATTCCTTTTTTCTCTCTGTCCATACCAAACATGACTCCATAAACCTTGATGCATGTCTCCTCTGGTAATCTTTTTCTGTTATAGTAACTATGCCTAAAAATGCACAGCATTGCCCCAGACACTAAGTAATCCCTCTGATCATTTAATTTAGCAAAGCCCAGATGTAGCTATTCTGGTGTTTTAAAAAAACAGCCATATTAAACAACTTCTTGTGAGCTATATACAGTCCTGTTTCCATTTCTCAAATAGCAACAAGCATGCATTGAACCCTGGATCTTTTAGGATCTGTTAAAAGTATTCCTGTTGTATTTTGGATATCACTACAGAACCTCGATTCTTTAAGCTTAATCTATCATAAAGCAAGCAAAGAATTTACTTGGGGGTGTGTGATTAAGACAAAGATAAATGATAAGGGCTGTATAGAAATAAGAGCCTCAGATATAATTTTAGCTTTCACTTGAATATTAACATGTAGGATCGTAAGAAATTAGTCTGCAAAATCTGAACTGGTAAAAAATATTTTTTCTTTTGTGATCTATCTCATGGCATGTCAAAAGCATTCCTATCATAGTATTGTATCATCTAGCCCAAGTTGGTAAAATACAGGTTAGGTTGGTGAGACAATTATTAGATGGATCTGCAATTAGATGGATACAGTTATTAGATGGATCTGGCTAGAGGGCAGCACTCAAAAGGATATTTGTCAATGGCTTTGTGTCAGCATGGAGGATAGTTTCAAGTGAGGTGCCCCAGGCCTCTGTCTTGGGCCCAGTTCTTTTTATCACTGACTTGGATGAAGGGATATAAGGGAGCTTCATAAAATGTGCAGATAACACCAAACTGGAAGGAGTAGCAAATACAATAGAAGACAGCATAAGTCTTCAGGAGGATCTAGACAAAATGGAATACTGGGCTGAAACAAAGATGATGAAGTTCAACAGGGAGAATTGCACTTAGACAAAAATAATAAGACACCCATAAAATGTGTGGAACCTGGCTTTGTAGCACAACATGTGAATGGAATCCTGGAGTCACTTTGGATCACAAGGTGAACAAGTTGGAGTCACTGTGTATCACAAGCTGAGTCAGCAGATGGCAAATGAAGCAGAGTCAACAGAAGCCAAGTGAAATTTTAGCCTGCATTAGTTGAACCGTAGCTTCCAAGTCTTGAAAAGTTATGGTTCTGCTTTACTCTGCTTTGGTTAGATCTCACCTGGAGGATTGTGTCCAGTTCTGGGAACCTCTCATTAAGAAAGATGCAGCCAAACTAGTTCAGAGCAAGTTCAGAGGACAACTTGCTGAACTTGTGGGCTGGAAGACAAGCCCTACAAAGAAAAGTTGAGAGAACTTAGTATGATATGCCTAGAGAAGAGAAAGCTAGGAGGAGATTTAGAGTACAGTCTAAATGTCTACTCAAAATTAAGCCCCATTGTATTCAGTTCAATTCAGGAAAGTGTCTTTAGGATTGCAGCCACAGTTAATTTAGTTAGTTATTTAGGGCACAATCCAGAGTAACTACAGGGAGTCCTTGCTCTGATGTAAAAACAATTTACTCTGGATTGCAATATGAATTTCCCATAGGGTTTCACTAGGTGGTGCCATAACTACGTTGACGTAAATGTCTCTTAAATGCTTCTATAGTTACTTTGGAGTGTAGGGTTAGTTATTTGTATCCACCACCTTTCTCTAGGGGATCCACGGTAGATCACATTAAATCAATTAAAAATCTTTATAATTGCATTATATAAAATATTGACATTTAAAAACATTATAAAAGAAATGTAAAAGAATAAAAACAAAAGAATAAAAGAATTAGGCCTAGAAATTATAACAATAAAAACAACTAAAAGCAGTGGCATCTTATAACCTTAGCCTATAAAAACCAGAAATATTACATCAGGATTAAAGGAGATATTAGAAGGCCAGGAGTTCAGAAGACCGGTTTGAACAAATATGTCTTCAGGCCTTGGCTGAATGTTTCTAGAGAGGGAGCAGTTTTTAGGGAAGGAATTCCATAGTTTGGTGCCACTACTGAGAAGGCTCTGTTTCTTGCTGCCACTTCCTTAGGCAGTGGCACCCATAAGAGGGTTTCTCTCATTATCTGAGGGTATGAGTTGGATTTTATGTTGACAGTTTCTTAGATAGCTTCGTCCCAAGCCATATAAGGCAGTGGTACTCTGACATTTCAACCTGGGACCTCCTGTCATACATACTGGGATGTGACATCACTGTGATGCTAGAATTCCTCCATGTCTACTTGGAAGTAAGTCCCACTGAGTCCCACTTATTCCCAGAAAAGCCCAGTGCCAGATGGTGAATCCCACCTTCTTCAAACCCCCCGACCCAAGGCTATGACCTTCCAGGGGGGTCCCAATCCCCACTTATAGTACCACTGGTATCAGTCAAGACCAGCACATTGAATTGGGCCCAGAAGCAAACGGGCAGGCAATGCAGTGGCTCAACTGAGTCAAACCACCTACTTTCAGCAACCACACAGCTGCTACATTTTGTACTAATCTGGAACATTTTCAAGGGCAGCCCCACACATAGCTTGTTACAATAGTCTAGACATGGTGTCAATGTGGCATGGACCACCATAGTCTGGTCCTTATGGCCAGCCACAGCTGGCGCACAAACTGAAGTTGGGCAAAGGCAGCCTGGCCACTCATGCAGTTGTGAATCTAGATGGACCCCAAGCTACAGACCTGCTCCTTTGGTGGGATTGTAACCTCATTCAGAGCAGGACAATATTCTAGCACCTGCATTATGAATGCAGATAGGACAACACTCGTCAAATACCTGAAGGACTGTCATAGGGAAGAAGGGACACATTTGTTCCCAACTGCCTATGACCTAGAACTTTCAACTTGCAGGTACAAACTGCAAGAAAAGAGATTCTGGTTGGATATCAGGAAAAAAATTCCTGATAGTGAGGACTGTTTGACAGTGGAATAGATTGCCAAGGGAGGTGGTGCACTCTCCTTCACACAGGATTGTCAAGCAGAAGCTCAACAAGCACCTGTTGGAGATGCTCTAGGAGGATTTCTGCTACATGTAGTTTCAAACCATGGTTTTAGTCTCTTGTTATGAGAGAAACATAGTTTGTGCCTTTGTACATGTAATGTTGGGCTTTGGGAGCATGCAAAGAAACAGTTAACATGGACTGAAGGGAAGGTTTACTCCAGAGACAAGATGAAGGGAGAAGTGAAGATTCTTAAGACTGTCTCCTAATTTGCAAATCTTGGTTTGCAGGGAGCCAGTGCTACTCTAGGCCAGTGTATAGCAAACAATTCTCACTTGCTTCCATAAAAAAGCAGTACTCAACAAGAGCCAAAAGAGGAAAATTAAGCTTTGATTTTTGAAGAATATGCTTCCTTACAGGGTGGGCAGAGGCCACAAGAAGTAGTCAAATAATGGCTGCAATCCTAAACACGCTTTCCTGAGAGTAGGCCCCAATGAATACAACTTTATTTCTGAATAGACAGGCTTAGGATTGCACTGCATGTCTATTGTGCCGTTCTCCTACTAGAACAATGGCCAGCAATTCCTGAGTTTATTTTCTTTTAGGAATAACTAATAATCACTGAGGATCTGAGAGCATGTTCATTAACCTAGACCCTCAGCTCTCATAATGTGACATTTTACTGAGAATTCACTGCATTGAGCATTCTGACTTTGCTGGAAAGTCCTCAAATACTTACCTTGTTTTCCAGATCTGGCCAGTGACCTGTAATACAGGTGTGGTCTTATGTTGTCCAGGGACTCCGTTCAATTTTATTCTCTGTATGTGATCTGACACCATCTGTCCATTCATCCATAATGAACTGGATACAGCTCAATTCTAAGATAGGCAATCAGATGCTGTTTCTTCCCTGCTTTGTCTCTAGGACTTTTCCTTGCCCTACTGACCCTATTGGCTTAGGGTTATCAGCTATCTTTTGTGTTCTCAGAGAACTATGTATTTTATCTTCTGAAGGGGATAGCTACTCTAGATCAAGCTTTATCTCAAGGGTGTCTTATAATAGCAGTTGCTGAGTAGTTTCAATGTACCTGAGGCTCAGTTTATGTATGTATGGGCTGGGGCTCTGCCCCTGTTCCCATCAGGCTGCCTCCCTCTATGTGAGAGCACTGCAGAGACGTCATGGAAAAGCCAGCTGAGGGCCCTAGGACATGGAGAAGTCAATAGCTGCTTTCCAGGCTTCAGTGGGTGGAGACACCAAAGTTATGTGAGGGGACACAGCAAGCTGTACCATATGCAGAAGAAGCTATTCCTGCAGCTACATGTGTTGTATCTCCCCAAGAAAACGTCCTGTTGGGCTTTGGCAGTGTGCAAGGACACGCAAGCAATCTTGGACTTCAAGAGAGATGGGGGAATCTCTATACTAGTCTCTTCCCTAGATGTCATATGCTTCTGTTTTCTCTCAAATCCTATCAAAAGGATTCCTTGGTACTGGACCTGGCACTTTATTGGATTATTTGCTACCTGAACAAACAGAAGAGGTTTCTGCTCCCTAAGTCCTGCTTTCTGCCAATGCTGTGATTGTCATGTACCCTTCTTGATGTCTGAACATCCAAAGGACATAGCGATGGCAGTTCCTGACAAGGAGGAGGCAGTGAACGAGATGGGGGTAGGAGACAGCTCAGAAGTGGGGATAGCCATGCGTGTCCATAATTCATTTTTCTATGAGGACTTTGAGGAGTTTGCTCTCAACTTTGAAGACTATGATCTCTGGGAGGCTATCCAGAATCACTTGGGTTATCCCACCGTGGAGCCAAACTGTAAGTACTTGCTGATGTGATGAGATCTTTGTGCACATATGCACATTCTCATACAGTTTTACTAAGGCTGATGATGATGCACTGAATAGCCAGATACAAAAGCATACTGAAGAACTCCTGTACTTTTTCTTAGTTGTACAGAAGATGTCAGCTGTATGCAACTTAATTTATGCCTCCCACAACTGTTGCATGTGGACATAGGTCTTTAGGATCATTTTGATGTTGTTGTTGTGTCCATAGAATCTGTAAGAATCTGGTAGAGCTGTGAGCCTGCAGCATGTCCCACAGCTTGTACTCATTAAGATGCAAACACATAAATTATTGAAATAATTAAAAATTATTTAGTGTCTGTTTTTAATAACCTTTTCTGGAACCGAGGCCTTCAGCTAGTGTTGGGAAAAGCAACATAGAAACTTTACCTGACTTGGTCTATATTCCTATGTACACTCACCTATGAAGAAGCCCCAAAGAACACACTTTTGAATAAACTCCACAGGTTGCTTAACTTATTCAGCTCATGCTTAGATGCAGAGACTGGGATCTGGCAGTGCTGTTGTTTTTTCTCAAAGGCTCTCTCCTTTGGAGCCCACTGTCTCTTTTTTTTAGACATCCATCATAAAAACTGAGAGAAGCCAGTAAGACTTGTTGTTTGATGATCTTGTTTGTTTATGATGATCATTGGAAATGCATGAGGAGCAATGTAAATGCTGCTTCCTGATGTGATGGTTAATGTTTAGCACATCAAAATCATATTGCCACAAGACTGTTTTATTCCTACTAAGGAGAAAATACAGGTCTTTTCCACCCAGAGGAACTAATGGCATCTTTGAAAGAGGAGGAGGGGTTCAGATGGAGAAAGCTGTACTGGGGAAGAAAACTAAACCACCTGTCCCTTAGATTCACAACTGCAGTAAAAATACAAGTACTGTACTGTACTCAGTGCCTTTAAAACCTTTGAAAAACTTTAAAGTTGTTTTTTTTAAGTTGGGAGATCTGATAATGGATCACTTTCATCATATCAGTTTTGCGCTTGAGTTACCAAATAGATCTCTTTCTGCAGAATGGGGTTAGCAATACCCATCCCCTTCCTCCAAAGGAATATTTTATGAAAAATGGCCACTGAAATATGTGAATAAAAGGTACTCAATGGGTGTGTACACACTGGATATGATCAGGGTGCTCAATGGGTGCTGGATATGATCAATGGGTGTGTACACACTGGATATGATCAGGGTGCTCTACTTCACATGTATAGTAGCTTTCTTGTTTTCTGCATGCTTGTGTGTCACATCTAGGCATCACAAATACATTATCACACTCAGATTTTGTTATTCCAAACTACAAGCCAGCTGTACAACAATTCTCCATAGAGGTTATGATGAGCATCATACACAAATGCACCCGTCAACAGCAGCTCCAATAGCTTGAGTGCATTCGTATTGATGGGCACTTATTAGATTTGTCACTCCTGTGCAACTGAAAGTGGGATATGGCACAGTCCAGCTGTCAGCAAGCCTCACATCATAGTCACAGCCAGTGGGGGAAAAAGCCCTCTGGCTCAGTATAGATTTAATTTATATTTAATTTAGTGACCCAGTTTTCCAAGGAGTAAGGCTCTGACATAGGATCTGAAATGTTTCTTGCAGGGGGTGGCATGGTAAAAAGAGGGGAGTGACTCCCATATTGGTAACTGGGTATTTATTACTACATTTCATTCTTGCCTTGGGTCTTCAGGAGTAAGGTGGGATACAAATAATGAAATAAATGGATAAGGGTGTAGTAAAAGTAGGTGAAGAACAGACAGAAGACATACAGCTGGACTACCCTAAGATCACATAAACAGCATTAAGCAAAACAAAGGTTCTACATTTCTTCAGACCAAGGAGTAGGAGGACCTGAAGGTAGTGTTACATTTTAATGCTATCTTCAGGTCATCCTACTGCTTGGTCTGGATAAAGTCAAAACAGAATTGTGCCCTGGCTTAAGCATCCCATTTGAACATCCCTTCATTCTTCTTTCAGCTGTTCTTTGGGGAGACACCTCTGATCAGCTCTTGGGTAGAAAAAAACACCTGTTTCCATTGTTGTACTATTGTATTTGAAGCATACAAAATCTCTACTATTAGATGGGGTGTTGGTAGAAAGAACCTTAATGTCTACTTTTAAAGGCCATCCTTGCTACATTGATGTACCTTTGGTGATATATTTTCTAATGCAGAATAACAAATCAAGGCAGAAGAAAGTTTACCCAAGTAAGGGCTCCCACGTAACAAATCAAGGCAGAAGAAAGTTTACCCAAGTAAGGGCTCCCACGTAACAAATCAAGGCAGAAGAAAGTTTACCCAAGTAAGGGCTCCCACGTAACAAATCAAGGCAGAAGAAAGTTTACCCAAGTAAGGGCTCCCACGTAACAAATCAAGGCAGAAGAAAGTTTACCCAAGTAAGGGCTCCCACATCTTATGTATCAGTCTTATGTATCCAAAACACTACAATTTCTCTGATCATCCAAGGAGCTATGGAATAAGTGGCACCATGCAAGTAGCATTCATATTTATATGAATATAGTATTTAGGGTTTGGATACTTTTCTCACCACCCTGCAAACTACATTAATCAGAGGGGTTACATTATTATAAAACATAGTAACCACATAATTTGTCTGGTAAATTATGTGGTCTGGTAACCACATAATTTGGTTATAATGAGCTTCTTTTCTTGTACTCTTTGCAAGCTGTAAAGCTTTGAAAGCCATTATCTCTGTTTCCTGTAACCACAAACATCAAATTTTTGCACAATGTGTGCTCTCGTTCAGTGCCTTTGGCTGTAAATCAAAATTTCTGAGATTGGGAAATAATTCTTCCTGATACTTTTGGAAAGCTGATTGGGAGTAAATAATACTGAGCTCGATGGGCCAGTAAATGGACCAGGTTGTTAAGGATCCAAACTAAGAAGGATCCAGCTGAGGATCCAAACCATAAGAAAGCCCACATGACCAGACTCTGAATTTCCTATACTATTTGTAATGGTAGTGTCCTCTGTCCCCCATCTGTGTGTGTTTGTAAAAAAAGCTGCAATTCTGAGCAAAGGAGACATCAGCTGCAATCCTAAAGACACTTTCCTGGGAGTAAGACCCATTGAACACAATGGGGCTTACTTTTGAGTAGTCATAGTTAGGATTGTGCTCTTCATTTTACATCAAGACAGGGCTGTAGCTAGAGAGGGATGCAAAACACTAAGTTCTGCAAGGAGCCTCACTGCATAGTGCAAGGGGAGGAGATCCCTTGCACAGAGCCATTCCAGGAATGGAGAGGAGGTCCTTTGCACACTGAGAAGAGGATCCCTGCAAAACTGAGGATGCAATCCTAACCATGTCTACTCAGAAGAAAGCCCCAGGAAAGTATTTCAGATTGCAGACTTGGTGTTTTGCCCCCTCTAGCTACAGCCCTGCATTAAGAAAAGCTGCATTTCATGACTTAATCAAATTAATTAATAAGTTATTATTAATTTAAAAATTAATTGATAAGTTAATCAAATTAATATTTGCTTTTGAATTTTAATGGGAAAGTAGGGAGCTATGGGGAAGTAGCTTTCCCTTTCATGAGGGAAAGTAAGGAGCTATGGAGGATGCGGAGACATCCTTGTTAGCCCTTAACTTTGGAAATTTAAGCAAAACATCTCAGGATATTGAACATTGCTATTGCTACCAAAATATGTGTTATTGCAATTAGGCCACAGAAAGGTGAGTTCTTAGTCCAAATTTGCATTTCCATTCATCACTCCCCTTGGTCTTGACCTTACCTTGCTTTTATTCCAGGCCATCGTTTTGAAGACAACCCAGGAGTAAGGAGACATCTGGTAAAGAAACCCTCTCGGAGCCAAACTACCAGAACCAGCAAAAAGTCTTTATCCTCACAGTCTGTGAAGAAAAAGAAGAAAAAGAAGAAGCTTGACAGGAGGCCCCATGAGGTACCATAATAGTTGTGTGTGGCTTAGGCTGGCAGATAGGCAAGGCTGGCAGCTTCAAGTGTGTGCTGGCTATGTTAGTGACTTGCTTTCCACAGAGGAAGTGGTGCTAGTAGTTGATGAGTAACTAGATGCTGAACAAGAGTGGCTGAAGCCCAATATAAGAACATAATAAAGTCCTCCAAGATTAAACCAAAGCCCCATCTAGTCCAACTGGGAAGTCTCAAGAAGGAGAGAAAAACATATTTTCTTTCACTGTTGCTGCACTGCAACTGCTATTCAGCTGTATACTCCTGATCCTCATAGTCTGGCATTATCATCATGACTAGTAGCCATTGATGGACGTGCATCATGAATTTGTCCAGTCCTCAGCAATATAGTAGCAGCAATTCATTATCCCCCATTTTTGCCACTGCTGTATTGCCCTCCTCTGCCTAACACTGCTTCCAAGCTGGCCAGCAGGAAGGATCACTCTCACAGGATCCTCCATCCTTGGCTGTTTTGAAGGAACACTGGATTTCAGGAAAGGTAAGGAGGGGGCAGTTCTCATTATCTATCCTTCCAGAGAACCATCAGGAACAGGATCATAGCAGCCCCAATCTCCCCCTCCAGGTGCACTGCTACAATTTTCAGCAAAGTTTTCAGGAGTAGAAGGTAAATCATCATCATACCAGACCCAGATTCAAATTCCTACTTAACCCATAAAGTTATGTGGGATGACCTAGGACCGTCACCTGTTACTATCTTACTTAGTTTAACGTATTTCACAGGGCTGTTTAGAAGATAAAATGGAGCAGAAGGAGCTATGTACGGGCCCATTCCTATCCAACTTTCCAGCACTGCTGAAGTTTTGCCAGGGCAGCATGTGCTGTATCCTGCAGTGGAGAGAGCAATCATTGAGACTTTTGGAAAAAAATTATTTTCCTGATATCAGATTCCTTTATCAGGACAGCCAATTTAACTTTTCCAAAAAGTCCTCCTCAAAATTAGAGACAATTAGTTCCCTTACTTTAGAGCTATGAGTTGTAGATGCATCAGTACTAGATAAGATTGGGCCCAAAGCCTACTTGATCTTCTTGGAAGAAGGGCAGAATAAATGTAGTGAATCTTCGTGCAATTGCTCATACTTGTGTTATCTCATAAAAGTACATTTTAATATGCTTGACACTTGGAGGAGAGCAAAATCTACATGAAGCAGATAAAGACCAAGCAGATAAAGACCAAGTCAGCAATCCTAAAGTCACTTTCCTGGGAGTAAGACCCATTCAACACAGTGGAGCTCACTTTTGAGTAGACATGGTTAGGAATGTGCTCCAAGTAATATACCTATCGTCCACTTGCCTTGCTTGTCCCCTTATCTCTTTCTGACAGGTGTTTGTGGAACTAAATGAATTAGTGCTGGACAAGAATCAGGATATGCACTGGAAAGAGACAGCACGCTGGATCAAATTTGAGGAGGATGTAGAGGAGGACACAGCACGCTGGGGGAAGCCTCATGTTGCCTCACTCTCTTTTCGCAGTCTTTTGGAGCTCAGGAAAACTATTGCCCATGGTGAGTGACCAGGATGGGAATGGGCTTTGTTAATTTTTCTTGAGTTTTCTACATTTGAGGGGCCTTGTCCTCTTTTTGCAATTATGACATAATATTTGCTTTATTACAATCCTATGCATGTCTATTCAGTACATAATATTTGCTTTATTACAATCCTATGCATGTCTAGTACAATCCTATGCATGTCTATTCAGAAGCAAGATTCACTTAATTTAGTGGTTCTTACTGTCAGGAAAGTTTGCATAGAATTACAATCCCACTGCCATAGTCCTCATATAGAATTGGAGCCCAGGTTTGTTTATTTTTCTTATAAGGTACTCCAATACCAAGTTAAAATTTAGAGGCCCATGAGAGGTTCTTGGGTGATCTCATGGAGTGGGATGCAGCTATATATATCTGCATTCCTCTCCATTAAAGAGCAGTTTTTCAAAGCTCTAAGTAGCCTGAAACTTTTCTTTATTGTTGTACTTCTTTATTTTGCTGTGTAAATGGCTTTGCGAGCTACTTTTGTCACAAAAAGTAATATATATGTTTTATTAAAATAATAATAAAACTGCTAAGGTAATGTGAGTTAAGAAAGTGGCAACAGCGAACAGAAAGGGAAATCCCTCCCTTGATATTTAATTACCTAAGCCCAATGGGCTTTTTGCTCTCAGGAGCTGTTTTGCTGGACCTGGAACAAACAACATTACCTGGCATAGCTCATTTGGTGGTGGAGACTATGATCACCTCAGACCAGATCAAGGCTGAAGACAGAGCCAATGTGCTGCGGGCCCTGCTACTCAAGCACAGGTAGATGCTGGGACAAGAAGTGGCAAAGGACAATGTGCTGGAGATTGAGAGGATCTGAGTATCAAGATCACATGAGGAAGAGGAACTGAAAGATAAGAACATATCTGAAGGGTTAACAGTGGCATAGTACAAGAGGTTGGGGCTTCAAGTTTGCACAAATGCCCAAGGATATCAAGAGAGGATTGAGTGAGAACATTTTGCAATGTGAAATTGAAGGTCTTAGGATTCACATGTGTGTTGACTGCTCTGAGGAAGGGAAGAGATGCTTCATACAAGACTTAAGTGTATGTGTGTATGCCTGAATGCATGTATAAATGCAAGATCAGAGGATATAGTGGCCAGGGAAGTGGGGGTTGGACTGTTGGAAGAGAGATGAGTACGAATATGATGCTGTGTGCAGTTAGGTTTTTCTGTAATATCTATAAGTATCTCTTAATCTTGGGCAGGCTCTAGCCAGTTATTTGACTGGGGAACTCCCACAGAACTGTAATTACCCTTAGCCAACCCAGATAAAGGTAGTCAAGGCCCTGCAGCAACTATAGCTACCACATTGATTCTGCAGCCACCCCAATGATGAGAAAGAGGCATTCTTCCCTCGGAACCATTCCAACTCCAGCATGAACTCCATGGGAGGAATCCGCCACCACAACCACAACCATACAGTTGACACTTGTATGCCATTAATGGGGGAAGAGCGCATTGAGATGACAGAGCCACGAGTCCTTGACACAGACTGCAGGGAGGTGAGTAAGAAATAGGTATGGGGAGGAAGCTGATTGTCCAATCCTATATCCCACAATTACTGGTGATGCAACCACACTATCAGAGCATGTGCTACATCCAGTGGTGCAGGGCTGCAAATAAAGGGGCCTGCCAAAGTAAGTAAATATTTTCTACTTTTCTGTGTAGGCATCTTGATAACTTATGGGGCTCCTCAAAGCCATAGCAGCTATATAGTGGGCATAATTCTGTGAAAAGAAAAAGGGTTGGTGAGTTGTAAAAGGGAATAGGATTCTGGCACTGGTGCCACTGAGATCCATCTCCTAAATTTGTTCTCCCCACTCTCTGCCCCCAACATGTGACTTCCCACTTCCTACCCACAACACACAAGCTCCACTGTCAACGTAGAGTGGTGGAGTTCTGAGAGCTGCTGCCATGCACACTACACCTCTCAGCGTTTGCTGCAGTGGCTTGGAAATGCATAACAGCAGTTTTTATACTCATCATACAGGGTTTTACACTGCTGGAATAAGAGTGTCAGTAGCATAAGCACAAATAGGAATGGACCATGATTTTAACAGGATCAGATTTAAAGCTGGATGGAAGCAAATGGAAATCTTTACCACCCTCGCTATGGCCAGAAATATGTGTACTCTATACAAAAATAAAAGAAGAAAAAACTTATTACTAGGAAAGCTGAATTCTTCAAGATGTGCAGAGCCAAACATGTCTGAGTCTTCTATGCTAGACATAGAGAAGGGCAGGGAAAAGTCACAAAAGTAGTCTTGGTTAGAAGATATGAAAAATGGTGTGTTGTGGTCCCTGCCCCCTCTGCCTTCTCCTCCCAAAAGAAGAGCTTGAGATTAAATGGGTTGGAATATTGCAGATTGGCATCTTGGGCCAAGAGAACATGCTGTGCTTTAAATATGCTGCAAATGGCCTGTCTTGCAATTGTGAGTCATATACTGCTAAGATGCCTGCCCCAAGAAGGTTCTTGACAACTCCTAATTCCTGTCACTGAGGGCTCTCCAAGGGACTTATTCAGAGGGATCCTCTTCTCTCCTGAGGGCAGGGGTTGCCCGGGAGGAATGGCCGGGCCCAGCGTGGTACCCCCTACAGGCTGCAGCAAGTGGGCTGGGGGGTCATCGGAGCCAGTCGCCTGTCCCCCAGCCCTCTTAACCCTGAGGTGAGCTTGCGTTCGGGACCCACAGGTAGCAAGGTCCAGCAGCCCCCAACATCTTCCCTCATTCATCTCCTTCATCTTCCTTCCCCTTGTTGTGGCTCTATTCTGGGCTTCCCAATTCATGCTCCTACCTCCTTGTGATTCCATTTTCCCTCTTCTACCTCCAGGTACAGAGGTGGAGCACCTCATAGTTTCCTTTCCTCCTCTGTCTCATCTCAGCCTACTTGCAATCTGTCCATTTTTTCCCATCCTGGTGGCCTCTAACCACATTCCTCATCTTTTTTCCTATCTGTCTTTACTGCTTCTGCTTTTGTAGCTGACAGCCTCTTCCATCTTCATTCCTACCTGACTGTGTCCACCAGTCAGTGTAAATTTCTCATGGTTCTGTGATACCTGGCATGCTCCACCTCAAAACTCCACAGGTTGCTGTCTGCAGAAAGGCCCTCGGGGCCCTGAGATGAAGCAAAGTTCATGAATGGGGAAACTATAGTTATGGCACAATCTAAAACAACCACTGCATGGACTTGAGTGAATTCATAAATTAAAGTTATTTTTATTTCATGTTTTGATTTAAAAGCCCTTGAGAGAGCTTCCAAAAATAAAATCACGTATAATAAAATCACTGTCTAATTTTCCCTTCTATTGCAGCCAGGTGGAATGGCTGGGGATAAACACAGTTTTAGGAAGGGAGTTAGATTATAGCTGGTCTCAGCAGGCAATGGGCAATGGGTGGTCTCTGTCCTGTCCCTTTACTGCATAGACAGAGTTTTGTTTGGGAGGAACAGCTATCCTCAATTGAGGTGGAGTTGAGGTGCCTTGGCTTTCTGTCCTCTCCTGGTGAGGATTGACAGACTTGACTTTAAAAGGCGTGTATAGATAGACAGTGAACAGTAGGCAATCCAAAACTGTACTATGTGGGATCTTAGTAACCTGAATGCAGCCTCTGAATTTGTATGAATCTTTTATCTAGAAAAGCCAAGTGCTACTGCAGCAGTGTACTAGGTGTACATGTCATGCTAGAGAGATAGCACCAGCTAATGAGAACATTTCTTGTTGCCACAGAAAACCATGCACCTTCCCAACTCTGAAGGACATCGTGGCAAATATGTCAAGTTGTTGGAAAAGATCCCTGATGACGCTGAGGCCACTGTAGTACTTGTTGGTAAGGAATGTTCCGCATAAGCTTTTGCCAAGTACAGAAACTTTGAGTTGGGGTCCTCTTCATGTTATGTCTAGCTGCTCAGTTCTTGTGGGGAGATCAAGCATTTCCTCTAGGCCTGTTTCACTACTAATTCTTCCTTCTAAACCGTGCTACCTCCATAGCTTGCTGTTCTGCTGCAGATATTATTCACACAGCTGTGGTGTTTGGTGAAACAATAGTCAGCCTTCAGGCCCCTGGAAAGAACAGCTTAAGAGCTGGGAAGAGGCAGTTTCCCTCAATTAGAAAAGTGTCACTAGCAATAAACTTCAGAGCTTTACTGAATACTAAGTTTATATAAGAATCTATTTTTTATAGTTTTTTTCTTGTGATGAATCACCTTGGTGATGATTTCTGTGCATTATTTGTCCTTATAGAAAAGGATTAAAGAGACCCTCTTATTTGGATCTTGTGGCCTGACCATTCTTTGCTATGATAACTTTTTAAATTAATAGATAATTGTTCTTTAGGAAATAAACTTGCTTAGAATTTCTAGATTAGTCAGAATTTCTTGGTAGGGAAAGTTCTATCCTCTAAGCAGTTTCAAACAGATTATTTATTTAAATCAATTACCGGTATATCTTGCCATTCCAGAAATTTGAGGTTCTGCTGATTCTTTGAATGAGCTATAATTACGGTAGTACTAGTCCTGGGAATAGCTGAGATGTTTTCAGGGTTTGAGGTAGTTCACAAAGTGATCCTATTAATTGAGATTTTTTTAAAAATTCAGCCTTTCCTTCATTTACTGCAAATGTAAGAGGCAGTAACGGCAAATTCTGCATGTGTAGATGCTGTGCCCTGAATTACTCACAGTACTGTGTTATCAGTAGGTGATATTGTGAGGGCACTGCGAGAAGCAACTTGCTAATTAATGTACCTGGTGTGTAGTTTTGCCTGGATTCCCTCTGCCTATGGACTTCTTTTTGCTAGGATGAGGCTGTACTGTACTCACTGATGCACATGGTTTTATTCTTCTCCTGGTAGGTTGTGTTCAGTTCCTTGAACAGCCAACAATGGCGTTTGTGCGTTTAAATGAGGCTGTGTTCTTGGAGTCAGTTCTTGAGGTTCCAATTCCCGTTCGTTTCATTTTTGTCTTACTGGGACCAAGCCAATCCAACATGGACTACCACGAGATTGGGCGTTCCATTTCCACACTCATGTCAGATAAGGTGAGGAGCTGACTGCTGGTTCAAGCTGCAGATGTGCATGATAATAGATAGATGTAGATGAGATCTGGATGAGGATGGGTGCTGAAAAGGGCAAACAGGGTAAAATCCAAGGAATGATTCATTGCTGTCCTCAAGGACTGAAGCATAAAATTTAACTTTGAAATATTCATTTCCTTTTTGTCAAAATGAAATCATGAATCAAAATTTGAATCAGAAGTTCACAGTATCCAAAACAGAACTGCCAACTAAATTTCTAGCAGAAATCAAACCCACAACAGTTTCTCCCTACAGGTTCTCACCTGACAGGAAGACACAGGTAGGGAGAGTCAGTCCTTACATATATGTCCTTAAAATCATTGGGACCTTTACAAGTGATTATCAGCACTTTAAATTCTAACCAGAAATGGACAATGAGTCAGTATAGATTATACAACAGGAGTGTGATGTGGTCCCTACCCTGACTTCAGTCTATAACCTAACTACTGCATTCTGCACCAACTGCAGTTTCCAGATTATCTTAATATGTCACTTTATGCAATGCACATTACATTAGGTCCAATTTCATTGTCACCAATTAATGGGTAAGCATTGCCAAATATGACTAGTCCAAGAATGGTTGGTGGAGTGTCCTAGTCTAAGGGTGCAATCCAGAGTAACTACGGGGAGTCCTTGCTCCGGTGTAAGAACAATTTGCTCCGGATTGCAGTATGAATTTCCCATAGGTGTTCACTAGGTGGTGCAGTAACTACGGGAGCACATAATGTGTTTCCCAGAGGTGAAGAGCACATAATGTCTCTTATGTGTCCCGTAGTTACTCTGGACTGCAGGGTGACATAAAGGTACTCTAAATCACTGCCACCATCTGTGTGTTCGTTCAAAGCAGGATCCAGGTTCAAAGCTGGAGTACTGTTAACTTGATTTTCCTTTTGGAAAGCTCCAATTCCAGAACAATTCAGGTTTAATGCTTAGGTATTAAGCAGCTTTTGGATAGTTGGTAGCTAACAACAAACATGCTCCAGATTTTCTGTGGGCTTCCATTTTATTTTGTCCAGCAGACTAGTTATCTTTGATACCCATCTTAGCCTATTCTATTTCCCATTTCATACCTGGGAGGTCCAAGTGGCGCTAAGATGTAAATGAGGAGAAGGTCACTTCACACAGAGTTGCAGTTAATTTAGTATTTTGCTCATCTATCTAGCTGAAGCCTTTTGGAGGTGATGACACTTTCATACCCCTTTCTCATTTATACTGGGGACTGAACCATAAAATTTAACTTTGAAATATTCATTTCCTATTTGTCAAAAGGAAATCATGAAATTCCTGTCATAATAGGGACAAACATTTGTTAGGAGATCTAGGTCTCAGACACTGAATTTTTAAT
Organism: Cryptoblepharus egeriae; assembly: GCA_030015325.1. Classification (NCBI taxonomy): domain Eukaryota; kingdom Metazoa; phylum Chordata; class Lepidosauria; order Squamata; family Scincidae; genus Cryptoblepharus; species Cryptoblepharus egeriae. The sequence goes on along the minus strand of JAREYC010000001.1, from coordinate 57,909,608 downwards.
AGTCCAACCATTGCCCTTGTCTTCTGACATACATCATCCATTTGGAGCCAGTCCTTCTTGGTGGTGCCATTCTTGTGAGGTGCCCTCCCGTTAGAACATAATTAGTTCTACCTTGTTCTCCTTCAGATTCTTGGTAAAGACTTGTTTTGTTATTCTACTTTTGAGAAAAGTTGATGGTTGGCTCTGGATGGTAGTTGGCAGTGCTAATGAGGTTTTAGTTAGGCAGGGATTTTTGAATTGCCTTTTTCTGTTTTATTTTGTTTTAGTATTTGTTTGTTTTGTGATTTTTTTATTAACTGAAAGACAAATTGAGATACCTCGGAGCACTTGAGTTAACCTATAGACAGCGTATAAATGTTTTAAATAAAAGTAAAAATGAACATCATTTGGTGTACCATGTAAAAATGCAGACTATGCACTAGATACTGCTTTGATTTTTATGTACAAACATGTATGTGCATGTGCACCAGCAGGTTTAACTCCAAGAGACTCTTGAGAGGGAGTTAAACAAAATGGAAATTCCAGTGAACACACATGTCTAATATTTTTACAAACCATCCAAAAATCTTTTCCAAAAGCAAAATATGCATAAGGTTGTATGAGAGAGTGGTTTAGCAGAGACTTATACCAGGTCAAATATGGGCAGGTGGAGGGTATGTTTTCATGACACTGGATAGGGCGAGGCTTTCTGTCTGAACTGCTAAGAGAACTACAGAGTCCTATGTGATGCTGGATAGACACTAGCATTGAAAGTTGTCCTTTCTTGAGTCTCAGATAGTATAACCATGCAGTTGTTATCAAAAAGGATAAATTTTGAATGAAGAGCTACTCTTTGTCTGACTGATTATATTCCCCCACATTGCTTCACAGCATTTCCATGAAGCGGCCTACATGGCAGATGACCGGCAGGACCTACTCAATGCCATCAATGAATTTCTTGACTGTAGCATTGTCATTCCCCCATCAGAAGTGGAGGGGAAGGATCTGCTCAAGTCAATTGCCACTTTCCAGAAGGAGCTATTAAGGAAGAGGAAAGACCGAGACCAGAAGTCCGTCAAAGAAGGGCATGTTCAGGAAGCCAAAGGTCTCTTATCTCCCTGCCTTTTGCACCTAGTCATCCTGCTTCATACCCTGGGTAGGGTGGGTAAGGGTCAGCAAAGCCCAAATGCTGCCTCTGTTTCAGCTTACACAAAACGCAATGCAAGTTGTTTGACACTGAGGGGGGACTTTGTGATGGTTAACAGAAGCACGTAAGAGGACTTGAGACTTGATCACATGTCTCGTGTTGCTGGAAGTTGGTACTGTGTGCAAGTCTGGTTTCTACTTCCTTCTCCCTCCTTCCCCCACTCCCCCACCATGCTGTTCATGTCTTTCCAGAGTTGTGTGAAGTGAAAGCCGAGGAAGAAGAGGAAGGCGAGGAGGAGGATGACCCTTTGAAGCGCACCGGCATTTGCTTTGGTGGTTTGGTGCGGGACATAAAGCGCAGGTACCCCAAGTATTTGAGTGACATCACAGATGCCCTGCACAGCCAGTGCCTCGCAGCCGTGCTTTTCATCTACTTCGCTGCTCTTTCTCCTGCCATCACCTTTGGGGGACTGCTAGGTAACAACCCCACCCTCCTTTCCCACTTGCACTCACCCCATTCTCCACGTAAGCTGGTTCCTGTTTGCCTGTGATGGATTAGTTTGGTGTGATGGATTAGTTTGGTGTGAAGGATTAGTTTACTTATATGTATGCCTGTGCTATCTAAACAGCTGGGATTGGTTCGTTGGTTAATGAACCCACATTAGCCAAGTTGACTCTTGCTGTGTTCAGATGAGCTTGGATGTGTCCTATTTCATACTTGTCTGGCTCTGGGGCTTTTCAGCCAATGCATGCAGAAATGGTGAATGCCATGCTCTATCTATGGCATCAGCAAAAGCAGTTTCTGAGTACTCATCGTCCTCAATATAGCTAAAGTGAGGTCTGTGCAGACAGTCCAGGGGCCTCAGTGGGAGAGGGAAAGGGACAAGAGAACAGGTGTCTTTACCTACCCTTGCAGAAAAATAGGGGGCAAAAGTGATCATTCTCAGGATTTGAAAGGAAGATTGGTGGCCACCAGAGTTTGTAGAGGATAAGAGCATCATAGCTTGAAAAATGACCTTTCCCTCTTCTGGGATAGGGTGTGGGTGGGTCTGCATTGGAACTCTTCAGAAGAGAATTCTTCAATCCCCTGCAGCAATGGTGAAATCCTAAAAAACAGAAAGGGTTCTAATCAGTGTTTGGCCAGCAGTAGCAATGGTTGGAGTCCCTAGCATTCACCAATAGGGAACAGACACTCACTGTTCTTAGCTCTTGTAAAAGGAAGAAATTGTTAGGCAAAACGATCAATAGTGGAGACATATTTTTATAATCTTGGAGAGATTAACAGGGATGAAGGTCTCTTCCCTAACGTACTCCATGAGCTTGTTGTGGGCCACATACAGGAAGCCGGACTAGATGGGCCTTTGGACTGATCCAGCTGGGCTCTTCTTATGTAAGATCTGTTGCATGTTTATTGTTCCTCAATCTTGCCATTTTCTTCCATATCATGCCCTTACCTCCTTTCTTTTTTAGCCTCTTCACTGACAGAGTTATACTGGTGACTAAGTTACACTACCACTGTGTTTCTCTGCCATTCCATCAACACCCATGGTGTTTCTGTTGGTGGAATGATTTCTGCACCAACAGGTCTATCATAGTGCTGGCTTATAAGGACATACACTGGTATTATCGCAAGGACAGGATTGGGCTTTGGGTCTGCTCTGTGCTTGGATGGGAAGCTGCCTCAGAATTCCCTGAACACTTCCCATAACTTCTTCATGGAAGAAAGATGGGCTGTGAAATGTAATAAGTATATTTTAAAAATGTATGAAAGATCAGATTTTTCAATATGAAAGGTCAGAGACTTATCTACATTTTCCATTTATATTAGAGGCTGCTCCAGGCAGCTAGTTTCCTTTGCTCCTTTTTGGAGTTATAGTGACCACCAGAAGCAGAGAAAGGTAAGCGCCATTTCTCCTTGGAGACCTCAGAATATGTAGGTCTGTGCAGAAATGCATTATATGGTAGGGACTCTATGTTGGTGACTTGTTAACATGAAGATATTTTCACAAAGAAGCTCTATGGTAAGTTTGTTTACACTGCCTAGACTGTCCCATCTTTGGCAGTTATGAGCTTTTATGTCTGACCTGGGGTGCATGTGTTTCTACTTCCCACTCTGCAGTGTGACACAAAGGCATTGCTCTCTCTTTACAGGTGAGAAGACAGAGGGTCTCATGGGTGTCTCAGAGCTGATCATCTCCACCTCAACATTAGGCATTCTCTTTTCTCTGCTGAGTGCCCAGCCTCTCCTTATTATTGGCTTCTCAGGACCCTTGCTGGTCTTTGAGGAGGCTTTTTACAAGGTACCTGTAAACCAGTGTTCTCTTCATGTTCATATTCCCCACCACGTACTGCCCTTTCCTGCTTAATATGGTACAGTAGTACACTCAGTGTTATGTGTACATCATCCTGTAAGACTTGAGGGCCCAATCCTATCCAATTCTGTAATGCTGGTGCATCTTGCCAATGGGTATCTGCTGCATCTGTGGTGGAGGGGCAACACATGTTCCCTTACCTCAAGGCTACATTGTGGATGCAACAGTGCTGGAAAATAGGATAGGATTGGACCCTAGCTTTGCCCTAATTCACATGTTACCTGATTAATGTGATTGCTGTCAAAATCCCAAATAGCATGGGAGCAAAACTGTACAAAGACCTTGTAGTAACATGGTCACAAAACATAGAAACCTTATAATTGGCATTATAAGATTGAGCTACTTCACCCTTAGACTTTTTTGTGTTACATTTAGTTGTTAGTTGTGTTCTGCCCTGCAATAAAGAAATGTGCTTTTGGGAGGGCAATAAACAGTGAATGCCTTATTTCTTCTGGAACATGGGGCAACACAAAGGGCCATCTAGCACCGTTTAACTTACCTCAGCATGCTTCTGCATATTAGGTCAATTTTAGAGGCTAGCACACAGGCTCTGCATAAGTGCCTCCTCACTTATGATGTTCCTCATATCATAATTTGAGGGAACTGCATGCCCAAGCCATTGCAGAGAGAGGAATATTTTTGTTTCCCCTTTAAGGATAGAGGCTGCATGCATTGTTTTCACAAGGAGGCACAATGTGTTCTATAATAGTGAACAAAAGGAATGGTCTTCAAGCCAATACTGCTGCTGTTTCTGCTGCTTTGGTAAATTTCTCGTTCTGCCTGCATGAGCATTTGCACTTCGAGAGCTCACTTTTTCTTGGCTCAGTTAAGGTTGGTGACCATGTTGGCACAAATTACTCAGTGGTTGCTGGCCAGCATGTGCAATAATGCATAGGATGGTGGAACAGGTTTATAGTATGCATTGCAGACATACCACAAAGTAACTTGGGAAGGTTTTGACACAGCAGGATCACAGCCATTGGCATGCATGTAACTGATCAATTTCGTCTGATTGTGTGGCACCTTTCATACCTGGTGATTCAGCAGCACCTCAGTATTTTGTTTTCTTTTGTGGGGAGAGGGTCACTGTCCTTGCAGATAGCCTAAGGCTGAAAAAATGGAGGTAGTCAAAATACTCAGCAGGCCACAAGGTCACAGGTTGTACGTGCTTACTTTACCAACACTGCAATCCTAACCACACTTTCTTGGGAGTAAATACTGTTGAGCACAATAGGACTTACTTTTGAGTAGACATGCTTAAGATTGTACTGCAAATGAACTAGAAGCTATGAGCACATACTGAGGAATATTCCTTTCTTTCTGTGTATCCTGTTTCTTCTTTGCCAGTTCTGCCAGAGCCAGGAAATTGAGTATCTGACAGGCCGGGTGTGGATTGGCCTCTGGCTTATTGTCTTCATTTTCATTATTGTGGCAGCTGAGGGTAGCTTCCTGGTGCGCTACATCTCCCCCTTCACCCAGGAGATCTTTGCCTTCCTCATTTCCCTTATCTTCATCTATGAAACGTTCTACAAGCTCTACCATGTAAGTCTTCTTCACAGTATATACTCCAGATCAGGTGATTTGGGTTAGTCCCCTTGTGCCAGCTGTACAAGAAAAACACAAATCTTGTGTTCTGTAACAGCTTTTGGGTCATTCCATGTCAAGTGGTCTAGGGCTCCCCACATGACCATCACGGATTTTGATGAAATTTCATATGCAGAGTCCCACATGTCTCAAACGAACTTTTGTAAAATTATAGCTTCACATGTGGAATAGTTATTGAGATATAGTGGTTTGTTTGACCCATACCACGTCGATGTACTATAAGATTTTGGCAACTATAAGATGTACTATAAGATTTTGGCAACTTTGGGATACAATATTTCCTCTGCTTTTTTTTCTAAACAAATGAAACTGAGCTAGCTTGTACAACTTTTTCCACTCTATTCAATGGAACTAATAATAATTTTGTCTTCATTCATACAGAGTGGGTAAATTGCAGCAAGGTTGACAAAAAAATCATTTTAAAAAAGTTTAACATTGTATAGCTCCCACAATAGTGAAGTAATAAATGTGAAATTTAGCACATATCTCAATATGACAGTGTTTCTGAATGTATAATTTCAGCCTCCTAGCTCTTTTCATTAGTGTACAAATTGAGTATACCGTATTTTGAATATACAAAATTTCATCAAAATTTGTGATGGTCGAGCAGGGCACTTTTCCAAAACTAGACCACTTGACATGGAATTACCCCTTTGGCCATTTATTGGTTGTTCCTTCATAGAATCATAGAGTTGGAAGGGACCTAGTAGGTAATCTAGTCCAACCCCCTGCCTGCAGCAGGAAATCCCCCTAGAGCATCCCCGACAGGTGCTCGTTGAGCCTCTGCTTGAAGATCTCTAGTGAGGGAGAGTCCACCACCTCCCTTGGCAATCTGTTCCACTGCCAAACCGCCCAAACTGTCAGGAATTTTTTCCGGATATCCAACCGGAATCTCCTCTCTTGCAGTTTGTACCCATTGGTTCTAGTTCTGCTTTCAGAAGCAGCTATGAACAAATGAGCCCCTTCCTCCCTATGACAGCCCTTCAGGTATCTGAAGAGGGCAATCATGTATTCCATCTGCTTCCCTTGAGCAGGAAAGATTAACAACTCCTTTGCTTGCCCTGAGTGGGTGTAAATGCTCTCTTTCCTTATCGTACTAGGTATTTACACAGCATCCGCTGCTAAGGTTCTACCCACCAAATCTTGAGCGGAGCATGAATACCAGCTTAGAGTCTGATGGATCTTCAGCATCTGACACTCAGATGCAGCCCAATACTGCCCTCCTGTCCCTTATCCTCATGCTGGGAACCTTCTTCATTGCCTTCTTCATGCGAAAGTTTAAAAATAGCCGCTTCTTGGGAGGAAAGGTAAGGCTGACCATGAAATATATCATGGGTAGACTGTCTTTCCCTCATTCATCCCTTTTGGGTGGAGCATCTAGCCAATCTGTTGTGCACATTTAGTGAAATGGGAACATCTTCCTTTATTCTACCCGTATTCTGTCTCTATTCTATGCCATGACTAGGAGGGTAGACGGTGATGGATTGGAGCTATCCCTTTTTCTATAAATGTTGGCTAAAGACATTGCTGTGGAGATAAACAGATAAAAGTACCCCATCTAAGGGCTCAGTGGTCAGGGGTGAGGTTTGATTGCTCCCTGAGTCTTGTATCACTAGAGTCCAGGGCATGCCCAAACTTCTCCAGATATCGTTATTGAATCTGGTCTGATGGGGATCTATGAGATAGTCATCAGGAGACCTTGAGTGGTACCAGGATGAAGAAAAGTATTAAAGATCCATTTATTGCCATTTAGAACTTATGCTATTCACAAGCCATTGCCAAATATTCTCAGACAGGTCTATCCTATTTGTGTTATGATGAAATATTTATCAGGTTCAAGGCTCACCCCAAGTGGAATCCTACTTAAGGCTCTAGGCTCCAACAGCATTTCCAGTCTACATTGTGTCTCACTTTTGTCTTCCATGCTTGCTCTGCAGGCCCGGCGAATCATTGGAGATTTTGGAATTCCTATCTCCATCCTTGTCATGGTTCTGGTGGACTATACCATCACTGATACATATACCCAGGCAAGTACTACATGTTCTAACCCTGTCAGTAGAAAATATGGGATGAATTTAAGCTTTTTAGGGACCAATCCTATCCAGCTTTCCAGCATCGATGCAGCTGGAATGCAGCCCTGAGATGAAGGAAACAAATGACCCTGCACCTTGAGGAGGCTTCTGTGATCCCCCCCCCTCCAAAAAATGCATTGGAAATTTTGCTATACAGTGCAGACTTTATGACTCAAATTTTCCACATCTGCTACATGAACAAGCAGAGACCACTATAGAGTATGTGTAAATGGTGGCACTATTCACAGATGGTGAAATGAGCTCAATTAGTACACTTGGGATCCATTAACACAACATTCTAGTACATATTCTGTACCTTAATATCCTGTTAATATAACTTTTATACAGATCAGTTAACACAGATGCCAAGACAGCATAGCATAATCCAGGTTTTCTGAGGCATATTAATGGCTTAGATTTAGAGTACATTGGCTGCAATCCTAAACACACTTTCCTGGGAGTAAAATCCATTGAACATAATGGGGCTTATCTCTGAGTAGACATGGTTAGGATTTCACCCCTAACCTGACTATACTGCATTCAGCATTGCTCTGTATGTGGCTTGCCTCAAGGGGTACACTGAATAAACAAATAAAAGCAAAATTCATACTAGTAGAAATATTTTTTTCTTGGTGCTTTTTGCATTTCCATTGCAGATTTTAAACTTTGCCTGCTTTTTCCGTCTGCCCTGCTTCCTTGGCCTGCTTTATGCAGACCTTTCCTGATCTGGTCCTTCAACATCATCTGCTTGCACCTACAAAAATGACTGGCCTCAGATATTCTGGGCATGGTTTATTCCAACATTGTCCTCAATACATGGGTAGGGTTTTTGTTTATACTGTCATGCTTCCAGGGCTTATTTCACATTTGTAACATAAGTACAAATGGTTATCATGTGAAACCTTGGTTGTATGAATCAGTTGAGGACTCTTATCAGTGTATGGACACAGCTTTTCTTTTTAGATTATACAGTATCTTTAAATGGAGGCCAATTTATCAGCCTCAACAAATCATATGCATTGGTTTTGAATTCGGGTATGACTTTAATTATAGGAAGAACGGAATTGGCCATGTGGGAAAATAGTGAGTTCATATCAATTGGAGGGATCACCCAGCTAGACTGATCCATGAACCTTCAGTGGTAATCCCCATGCACCATCTGAAATGTGTGTTGGGCAGGGCTGGCCCACACAGAAGTCCACCAAAGGCAGCAGATTTGTTGGTGACACACTTTCTTTCCACTTGCCTCTGCTGCTCCTTCTTCCACTCACTGGATTGGAACAGAAAATTGGAGAGGAGGATAGTGCTAAACTAGAACATTGAAGAAGGGGAGGAGTAAAGGCTGGCACATCATCAAGTAAGGGAGCAGCATTTAACATGTTTCCTTAAACATCAGGAGGTCTTGGACTAATGCTAGTGGAAGCCTGGAAGGTAACATGAAGTCCTAGTGAAGACCTTTGCCTCTGGGGCCTTCATAAATGTGAAGGTAACCTTGGTATTAAGAAATATGTAATTGGACATTCCCATCTCTCAGGAGCAGCATGATTGCTGAAAGTCATGCTGCACTTCCATGCTGCCATTTTATACAATTGCTCAACAAGCAGCAAAAATAATAGAAACAAATGGATCTAGGGGAAATCACCTCTGTCTGTGATTTTCTTTCATCCCTGACAGAATGCATAACAAAAGAAAATAACAGGGTAGGGAGGGAACAGGGAAAACCTCTGTACTTTTTTCTTAACTTTGTCTCTGTTCTGGTTATCTAATATGCAGAGACCTTCCAGAGGCTCCAGGGACCTTTAGAATGGGATCTCTAATCAGTGTGGTCGTGGACCTCTTTAAAATGGCAAGCAAAAACTTTTACTGCTCATTTTAAAGGGATCTCATAGACCAGCAGTCTTAAGGCAAAGAATGTTCCCTTACCCCTGAGGAGATCTTACCCCTGCGGAAAGGGCAAAATTCCTCCATAGGATTCAGCAGGCGACACGTGGGTGCTGTTGTATTACAACACAAGGAGTTAGGTAGGATCAGGCTGTCAGTGAGGGTACCATTTTCTACATTGATTTCCACCATCGATTCATAATATGCATTATCTTTGGTCATATTTTTAGCAAATAGAGTGGTGGCCAATACAGTTGTGTGCTGGATGGAAAGAGCCTAATGCTACAGAGAAGCTATCAAGGTGGGGCAAGGGAACCCATACTCTTAGCAGTGTGGCATTGACAGCAGGGGTAGGAGGAAGACATAGGTTACAATCCAGAGTAACTACGGGAGCACGTAAGAGACATTACATGCACCCCGTAGTTACTGCACCATCTAATGAATACCTATGGGAAATTCATATTGCAATCCAGAGTAACTTGTTCTTACTCTGGAGCAAGGACTCCCCATAGTTACTCTGGATTGCGCCCATAGTCATTGTTGTACAAATGCTGAAGCATTAACAGCCCAGCTAGCATCAGCACTTGTATCAGTGCCGACTGTTCGCCAACTAGAAGCTCTGCGCTTGCACGGTGCTGTCTGATCATCACCAACACTTTCCAGTGCCTGTTGTGTCAACACAACTCACAAACCAACACTGAATGAGGCCCATGTCCAGCTTTTTTCCCATTCACTAGCTGTCTCTAATCTTGACTAATCATTCTCTTGTTCTCCATTGATACCGTGATACATACTGCTTAGCTTCTGCATTTATTATGGGATGTGCACTTTTAATGGTCAAGGGCAACATTTTCCATGCATGGATTGTTTGTTGAGCCTTAGGGCTACAGTATGAGTACATTTGGGCCGCTGAGCCTCACACAAAGATATTTTGGAACAACCAGTTTAGTTGGATTAGAAATTCCTATATCCCTTCAGCTACTGATGAATTCAGAGACAGTATAATAAATTCTCTGAGAAATATCAAACCGGGAGATGAAACTTATTTCGTATTATTTTCAAACTACTGAAACCTCCTTGAGATTCTTACAGCAATTTCTCAGGGCCTTCCGTGTTTAGCATTTTTAGGATGAGTGGCCAGAGAAGCTAGCCTTTGGATTTAACTCTGGGATCATAGTAGCATTCTTAAGAAACATGAGGAGATGGGGGTCAATTGAAACTCTTGTGTGTGTCAGTATGCATGTGCACATAAGCACACACACAATCTATTCCAAGCATTTAAAAACCCTGTTTTCCCTTCTACATTTTGTGCTCTCACCACAGAAGCTGAATGTTCCGTCAGTGCTATCAGTAACGGCCCCAGACAAGCGTGGCTGGTTCATTCATCCATTAGGCAGCAAGCAACCTTTCCCCCTATGGATGATGTTCGCTTCCGCCATTCCTGCATTGCTGGTTTTCATCCTCATCTTCATGGAGACCCAGATCACCACGTAAGCTCCAAATTTCCATATTATGCATGGGTCATTCTGCACCCATCACACTGCAAGTATAAGAGTAAAATAGTTGCAGTAATTATAATGGGTGGGCATGAGAAGACAACCAAGGGGATAGACAGAGGAGCCCCTTATGATATCTTGTGATGAGTAAACTTCATTTGTCCTTGCAATCCACATTGCATAAAAAGGCTTCACTCTGCTTTCAGTGACTGGTTCATTTGCATAGCACACAAGAATCATTCCCTACAGCATGATGTATATAGTTTGTTTGGCCTGAACATTTTACTGTCCACAGTGCTTCTCTCCTCCAAACCTCCAGCTAGAAATACAGTAGCTGCTAGAAAATTACTGAAAACATGCCCCTTCTGTGTCATTTCTGCCCATCCCAAGCCCTGCTGAAGAAAAATAATGTTAGGCAGGCCTTTGAAAACTCACACATGTTCTGACCAATCTCTCCTTTGCAGCCTTATTGTCAGCAAGAAGGAACGGAAGCTGCAGAAGGGGTCAGGCTTCCATCTGGACCTGCTGCTCATTGGTACAATGGGAGGTCTTTGTGCACTTTTTGGGTTGCCTTGGCTGACAGCTGCCACTGTCCGGTCAGTCACGCATGTCAATGCCCTCACTTGCATGAGCAAGGCCATTGCACCTGGTGAGAAGCCAAAGATTGAAGAAGTGAAGGAGCAACGTGTGACAGGAGTACTCATCGCTAGCCTTGTTGGTGAGGTCCATACAGAGGAGTTTATTTTCTGAGGTGCTTGTGTGTATCTTAGCTCATTTGCCTGAGTTGTCTGGATTTGCTCTGCAGTTATCTTTCTGTGGTATACTGGCTCTTTCTACTTGTTCTGTACTGTATGGATGGCAAGGAGACCAGGCTCATGAGCAAGGTGGCCCTTCAATGACAGTGGATACATGCAGTAAAGGGATGAACTAGCAGACCCTCTTGCCCATCCACAATTTTGTGTTTGAGTATGAGCATACACAAAACGTATGTTGGAAGATACACAAAATGTCCTTGCAGAAGATGGGGGGCCTGGCGTGCTGCAGTTCATGGGGTTACAAAGAGTCAGATACAACTGAATGACTAAACAACAACAAACAAAATTAGCATTAAGCCCATGAATTTACAGGGTGTACATCTGTGTTAGTACCATTGTCCCTTATTTACATCTGAATGTAAGAAAGAGAATGCAACATGGCGTCCTTCTCTCGCAGGCTTATCCATTGCAATGGGGAATGTATTACGCCAGATCCCTCTAGCTGTGCTGTTTGGGATTTTCCTATATATGGGAGTGACCTCACTGACAGGCATACAGCTCTATGAAAGGCTCCTCCTCATCTTCATGCCATCCAAGCATCACCCTGATCATGTCTATGTTGTCAAGGTAAGTGAACTACCTTGTACTGGTGTAGTGTAGTATAGGTATAGAGGTAAAAGGCTAAGGCTGCAATCCTAAAGACACTTTCCTGGGAGTAAGACCCATTGAACATAGTGGAGCTTACTTTTGAGTATACATGGTTAGGAATGTGCTCTTAGTCTGGTTGAGGACAAGGTGAGAAGCAACTGCAGGTAGACACAGGGCGGAGAGAAACCATTCAATGTTGGGCTAGAATAGCATGAGAAGAAAGAAACTAGTTAGTGGCTGGTATGAAACAATGCTCTGAGAGATTGGCCTTCCATAGAAGGAAAGGGGATATTGAGTTAATGTCTAGTAAATTGTTAGGTGCTAACAAGCTGATCTGCAAAAGAAGGAAGCATCACATGGATGGTTTGTCCCTAGGTGAAGACATGGCGAATGAACCTGTTCACATGTATCCAGCTAGCCTGCATTGTTCTGCTGTGGGTTGTGAAATCCACTGTGGCATCACTGGCTTTCCCATTTGTCCTGATCATGACAGTCCCCCTGAGGCGATTTCTGCTGCCACGCATCTTCCATGAGAGAGAACTAAAAGCGGTAAGCACATGCCTGATGACTGCATTCACATCATAGGACTTGTTGATGCATTTGGATTGAATGTTCAAAACAAGATACTAAAGAACTGTGATAAGTTTTGTTTTTTTCAAACTGGTCTGAAATGAAACAATTGAATATATTGCCAAAACCATTACAACCTGCCTTCATCCTCTCTGTGCTCTGAGACCATAACAAAAAAATTCCACACTTGGCCTGAAGGCTGCTTATTCTCCTCTTTCTCTGTCCTTCTTTCCCAGCTGGACTCAGAGGATGCAGAACCCAACTTTGACGAAGATGGACGAGATGAGTACAATGAGCTTCACATGCCTGTGTGATCAAGCTGGCATGTCTACACTGCCTTTGTTCTCCCCTGGCTTCATGGGATAGGCCATCTTCCCTCATGCTTTCCCTGAACAACCAACAATCAGAAGTGGTTTTGATCATGAGTCTGGACCAATGGGCAGCTGTGACACAGCCCTTCAGGAAGCTCCAGGCCACAAGGGAAGCTTGGGCCAAGCAGAGTAAGAAATGCTGCTTTCTTCTGGACAGACACAGAATGTGGGTGCAGTCCTCATTCCTCCCACTTGACCTTTGCTGATGCTTGCTCTGTGCCATATGTAGGCCTGAATAGGTACTTTTCACCTGTGCCATATGTAGGCCTTACTGTACTTTTTTCACCTTGACCTCTTTGAAGATGAGCACTGTTTTGCTGAAGGAAAAAAGCAGCAACTTTGCATAGAAGGAGGAAAAAATCACATAGGCCCTGCCAACAGTCCCAGATCTGATGCAATTCTTGCAGATTCCCCGGGGTGGAATAATTTGCATACTCCAATTGGTGTCCTCATGTTAAACCCTAACCCGCTCAATTCCATCACTGTGCCTATGAATATTCAGTGGCTTCTGGTTCATCTACTGTACCTAATGATGCCCTTACCTGGAGTTTTCTGTCCATGGGAAACAGATGCATTCATTTAAGAAACTTGCTGAAGATGGTAAACTGCAGTGTCCATGAAAAGAGCCTGCTGCACCTTGATCTGTTCTGTGGGTACTTGTGCAATATTCATGTGCACCCATGTCTGCTGATGCACTGTGTTGTGCCTGTTTCTTGCTCTTCTCACAAGCAACTCACAAAGCAACCACAAAAAGTAGACTGATTTATAAAGCAGGTCTCATCTCACCTGTGAAAGGAAGAAGAGTAGGAGAAACTAGTCAACATCACATGGAAACCGGAAACATGCTAACCTAATGACTCAGTCAAAGGAATAAAACCCTACAGACTTTCATTACACAGAATCAATACCATTCTAAAGGATTTTCTCTAGCCTTTGTCAAAGGGTGTCATGGGACATATAGAAGTGAGGACCTCAGAAACTATTGTTGGGACCTAGTTTGGTGAACCAACCAGCACTATTTGCAACAAGGGTTTTTCAGTGCCCTCTTCCGACGCAACAGGAAAAAAACTCCCAATATCTAAGCGATAGGGAGATAGCAAGTGTCTCTGTATTGACCAAGCATCTTGTCACTTAGTTTTTGTTTGATCCACATGACAGAATCCTTGCTGTGCCATGTTTTCTGCAGATTCCAGCTCCCTTTTCAGTATTTTCAGGTTCATTTTGCTCTTTGCTGTAGATTCCTCCTAACAGCCCCTACTCTGTTCTCAAATCTCTGCCTAGTGATTCTCTTTTCCTACCTTATTTTTGCCTTTTAGCTGGTCACTTTTGACTTACCACTAGGGTCAAGTCCCAAAAAAGATCAGCCACATTCTGTTCTAAGCAATTGGATGTGCATGGACAGGGTCCAGGTATTATGTATCTGTGACTCTGACTCACTAACCATAGAAGTCCTCTGTAGTAGTGAGGTCTCCTTTTCATAACACTTCCAACCAGTGGCTCTCAGTTCATGAATTTCCTTTGGCTCAAAAACCCATTGCTTCTTCCTAAAGTTCTCACTTCCGCTACCACCAACCATCTGCTTTGTTTATTTTCTTAAACCCTGCTACCTTTTTTACCTTCAGTTAATATATACAGAAAATTCAGATTTGTGTTGGACTACAGAAAATCTGCGTTTATTCAATCGCTGAATCTGAATTTTTGAAAACAGAATACTCTGTACCCTGGTAGTCATTTATGAGTGACATGCATCCAGTCATGGACATTTTACAGGTGATGTGGTCCAAGGTGCTGAGCTCATGCACAAACACCACATCACTGAAGTTCAGGATTCCAAAGATGGGCTGCTGTCCCATGGGTCATCACATGGAGACTCTAGAAAACTGTGATGAGTATGTTGGGGAGTGCACTATGAAGTCCTATTCTGTAACTGTTCTGTTAGATTATGTATATGGAATAATGGGATGTGCAAATGCATTAGCCATGACTCCTGCCACAGCCAGGCACAGAACCATGTGGCTTAAGAGAACATGGAACTGCTGTGAGCCGTTGGCTACTCTCTGTCTATAAAATGGAGACTGTCCTTCCCCACCTACCTCAGGGGCTGCCTGCTGATGGCTGGATAGTTATGAGGCAGTATATATTCCTCTACTCATTCCCAGCTAACTGCCAGTCTGCCCCATCCACAGACAGTGACCTCCAGTGTGAACTGTACAGCCAGGATAGTTAACCTGAACTGTTGGAGCAGAGTACCTGGCATTCTGCCTGTGCATTGCCATTCCTCTGAATGTAATAAGAATGGATATGGCTGCACCAATAAACCCTTCAGTGGAACTGTGTACCTGTATTCTTTTCTGGGCTCTAATAGTGGGAAACTCAGCATAGAAATAGCTGCTGAAGTGGAATCACTAGAATACAAACTATAATAAAGTGGATCTTTCCCAGTATTATGTACATGCATATATTCTAATAAGCTGTATTTCTGGAGACAGAGCTAGTAAGCAGTAGCCTACCTCCTGCTTCTACTTGGAAGCTGTCATGTTCTTTCAGCCCAGACCAGCATATTGATGCTGCCTTATTCTGAGTCATAATTTGTTCATTTAGCCTAGCACTGACTCCTTCATCTAGTGGTGGAGGTCAGTGGTCTCAGGCTAGGGCCTTTTCCACTCTGTTTGCCTAAGAGCTCTTAATTGGAGGGTGCTAGTGTCTTATACCTTATACATGAAGAGTATAGGTTATCACAGTGACAGATCCTGGACAATTGTGTCTCATTCAAAATGTGTCCCTGCATTGGACACTTGTCTGTTCTTTTTGCATCTCAGACATATCCACCATGGGTGGTGTATGTATGTTATCCTCAATCTTGGGTCCTCTACCAGAGGCCTGGGAGTTTGAGGGTTCTGCGCAGTATCTTAGCTGTTCCTATGATTAAATTTTTTAAATGCAAAAAAGTGGTTAGTGCTCAGATAAGAGGTCTATGTGTATATTAAGTTATGTTTGTTGCCCAGTGATAGTGTGATAAAAATAATCAAGATTGAAAAAACAAAAACCAGAAATAAATGCCCTGGGACACCAATGACTGGGATATATTTGACAAGGACACAATTATCCAGGATGTAAATATCTTACTACCGTCTATCACACAGAGTTTTACATAGTTGTGGGTCAGGCAAAAGATGTGCCTTTTCACTGAGCTATGGTCTCTCCTTAAGCAAGCACAAAATCAGTCCCAAGATATGAACCAAACTTTTCCAAGCATATGAACAAGACAAAAGATAGATTTATGTCTTTATAAAATAAAGATCTGAAAAATAAAGTACAAAAAAATGAAGCTCTCAGCATTGAGGAAAATACTGTACTGTATATCTGATGGTCACTCAAATTAGTTAGCTCATTTTTGAGGGGAACTACACATTACACTGGAGCATATAAAGGTATAGGTATCGCCTGCAGGTTGCCCTGCTAGTTGTGACTGACTCTAGGGAAATGGTGCTCATCCTTGTTTCTTAAGTCATAGAGCTAGAGTTTTTTGAAGTCACCTCCATGTACATGTGGCCTGCATGCACACACAACACTATTCCCACTGATGTGGTACCTATTAATCTAAATTTGCATGCTTTTGAATTGTGTATACTGTCCAAAAATACCTGGACAATCACTTCTAATAGTGAAATAGAGGATAAACATCATCTGGTCTGTTGTGTGGGGTGCAAAGGAAACTAGCTGGGGGAGAAGACATGCAGCAAAATAAAATAAAGAGAAGTTAACAGAAGGATGAAGCACTTCTCTCCATATCACCTCTTTTAAAAGATACTTTCCCCCTTCCAGGCTTTGTTACATTGATTTGTAAAGGGTAGTTCTTTCCTAAATGAGTTGTTCTCTCAATCATCCTAAACACCTGCAGGAACAAACTTTCATAGGAAAGTTTGTAACAAACATTCCATAGGAAAGCTTATTCCGAAGGCTCATGGCTGTGACATGAAAGCCCCTGCTCTTTTCAACTGACAAAATTTTGATTCCTGAAAAGGAAAGAGCTCTGAGCAGATCACATTAGCGTTAGGCTTTAATGATGCATAATCAGGTTTCACTCAGTAGGTTGGTGAGGTCCAAAAGTGGCAACATTCTCAGTTGACATTCTCACTTCTGGCCATACTACACCCCTGGAGTTCCTCCAAATAAAGCAGTAGGTACATGTGCACTTCCAGGTACACAAACCAAAGTGGCTAGTGGTGGCCCCATTAACAATTTTTTTCTGGGTTATATCTTAGTGGCAGATCACATGCCTTGCAGTAAGTCTCAAATTCAAGTCAGATATACCAGGTACAACTGGAGTGGGAGTCTGGTCAGAAACCCCAGAAAGCCACTGCAAGCCAGTAGGCAATATTGGCCTTGATGGCCCAGTAGCAGACAGCTTTGATTGATAATGAGGCCTCTTGGTTGTAATGAAACCAAGACAAAGAACTGGTTTCATCAAGACCAGGAACTGGTTCTTATTTGAGATTTGATCAGTGTTAGCACTGCCAAGAGTGTTAGCACTGTTCCTGTTTTGCTGCCTTCTATATGCGCTCAAGCAGCTGATACTCTGTCCCTTGAAAAGATGTTGACTCAAAATAGCAGTTTCATTATGAGAACAGCTTCACGTGCATCACATATGGTTTGGAGGGAGTTCCTTTCAAAAGACAACACTGGTTATCTGATTCCAGGGCTGCAGTGGCACAAGTGGTTAAGACACTGTGGCCAGGGCCAAAATTCCTGAACCCCAGGGCCAAAATCCTACCCGCTTAAAAAAATTGCCAAAAAATGTATTTTTTTTGTTTTTTTACCATAACTTTTTATAGGAATGAGATATCTTCAAACTGATTTTTGCATTGGATTCTGCTCTTCAATACGAATCCAACAACATATGGCATGATGGATTACTGTGCACTATTGCAAAGTTTCAAAATGAAGCCAAAATGTAGGACACCTGGACAGGAGACTAAAAATCCGGACCAATCCGGGTTTTCCCAGTCATATGGTCACCCTGCTGTTAACCAGCAGGCCAGGGTTTGAGACCTGGGACCTACAAGATGGAGTGAGCTCCCATCCTTAGCCCAGCTCCTACCAACCTAGCAGTTTGAAAGCATGAAAATGTAAGTAAATAAATAGGTACCACCTTGGTGGGAAGGTAAAACAGCATTACACAGCAGTCATGCTGGCCCCATGACCACAGAAATGTCTTCAGACAACACTGGATCTGAACACTTAGAAACGGGGATGAGCATTGCACCCGATAGTCGGTCATGACTAGCAGTATAACCTGCAGGAAATTTAATGCATCAAATTTAATGCGCACTCTATACTTAACAATCAAAACACTGCATTTACTCAAATCTAATTAACCATTGAATCTAATGTGCACCCTGATTTTGGAGACTGAAAAGTTGAGCGTTAGATTTGAATAAATACAGTAGTTACCAACAAGGAGAAAGGGCAGTATACCACGTTTACTGTACAGATGTGCGCCACTTAAATATTGACTGCATATATACCTGTTCCTAATAGCTGGCTCTGTTAAAAAGCCTGATAGTGATAACACATATTTGTTCACTCCCAGATTTTAGGGTGTCTTTAACTATGGATCACCAAAGGAAAGGAGTTCCATAGGTGTTGGGTAGTTGCTGTGAACATTTGTGTACACCTTTACTATCCAAACATAGCCTGTGGCTGTGGGTGATATTGCTAAGCAAGTACTTGGGATCAGCCTTACCACTGCAGGATTTTGGGGAGGAAGAATCTTTTAGGGTATGTTGAACTGAAGTCATTTAGGACTTTATAGATCATACTATCTCCTCAAATTGTGCCCAGAGAAAACCAGTGCATATGCGGAAGCAATGGTGTAGTTGGTAATGGTGAAGCAATACTTCAGAAGACAAGTCTTTCAGTCTTTCCCAGCTGAAATTTCCAGACAGTCATCAACAGCAGTCTCAAGTACAGCACATTATAATAGTCTAATGAAGCTAGGGTTGGAATGATATGATGTGATGTGATACACATTTTCCTTCAACTGGGAAATGGCAGCTGACAGCAGACATTATCAAGGCCTTTGCTGTCTCCTCCAAGACAGTTTCAATTATCAAGGACTTTGCAGTCTAGCGCTCTCTTTATTCTTTTGGATGAGAGCTCAGCCCACAACTATGTGAGGAGTGCCAGTCTGTTTCAGTTGCTGACGGAGAATGACCCTGAGGAAACTCTTCCCTTCCTTGCAACAACCTTGCAAGCTCTTCATAGCGTGCCTGCAACTGATAGAAAGGAAAAGACTGGTGAGAATGGAGCATTCCCTTCATGACCAGTCTCCCTCCCTCCACCTGTAGTTGGCGTCTTCAGTTCCCAAATATTTGTTTCTAATATTTATCTCATGATCACTTAAACCATATCACTTAAACCATATTAAACCTTCCAACCCTTGATTTGGCTTACACAACCGTAGACTCAGGGTGCAATCCTAACCTAGGCTGGCTCAACTTATTTGTCTTCCTGTTCCTGTTGTGATGTAGGGCGGTGAGCACGTGTCTGTGCAATGACTTAACTCTCCTCCAGGAGAGGTGCAGAAGTGTCTTACAGCACTTCTACGACATCCCCATATCAGCACAGGACTATGCCAGAATTTAGGCTGGCCTAACTGGAATTAGGATTGCAGCCTAGTTCATCTTTGTAGCCAGGGATCTTGCTCCCTCCTTTTTTTGGCTGACAGCAGGTCCTGCCACTGGATCCCATCATTTCCCCCCATCTCTTACTGTATTAATTGGACGCAAAAGGGCTGGTCTGACCTCCAACTCAAGAAGCCAGTCGCGGTGCAGGATGCTCCTGCGGTATTCCTCCAGCCTGAGCTGCCTCTGGAAGGCATCCAGTTCACGAAGAGCTGCCTGGTGCTTCGTGTCTGGCACAATCCTATTGTCTTTCTCTGACTGCTGTTCAAAGGCTTCCAGTTCTCTTGCCTTTTCCTCCCATTGAAGCTGGAGGTTAGAAATTCTCTGATTTATCTCCTGAATTTCTGCTTCTAGGGTCCAAGAACGTTCTTCCCGCCAGAGCAAGGACATGAGTTCACTATGGATCTTGTACAGTTTACTTTTATCCTGAGTGGTGGTTCTCTCATGGATCTCTCCATCATTGCTGATGCTGCTGGCTGGAGACTGCCATAAAGTCCCTACCCAGTCATGTGGTCTTTTAGGTAATCCAGGCTGGGAAATGGGCACCTTATGCCAGAGATTTTGCAAACTGCCCACAGCTTGTCCTGTACCTTTACAGGTCCTGGTTGAGATGGAATCTGAGTTCCCAGGGTTAGGGCTGTATCTGTTTGCATGGAGTTCCACCCACTGCCTGGCAAGCTTGGCATTAGCCATACTTTTGTGAAACAGATCAGGAACTAGCCTCATGACTTTTACAAAGTGATGGCTGTTTGCAAAGCCTTGCAGATCAAGCCAGCTTTGGGGGCTGAAGACGTGTTCGTGAATTTCACCGCCTTTTAGGAGCAAGGCCCACTTCCTCCGGAGGGAAAACAGTTGCTGAGCTGTATATGCAATCGATGGGGTGGCATTAGGGCCTAGTCCGTCCTTCTGTCGAAATGGCAATGCAGCACGGGGATCATCATTAACATATAGGTGCTCACACAAAGGAAACACAACCTTGCTGTCAAACACCTCTTTCAGCGAACCTAGATACTTCACATAAGAGAGGAACCAGGAGACATAGCTGGAAATATCACACTTTTTATCACCAGTTGTTATTCTCACTAAATCTTTTTCATCCCACTCCTGAGACTCCACAAGCCTTTCTAGCTGCTCGAGACTCTGAATATCCCTTGTACCACCATCTCCAGAGAGCAGCAATAGTACGTTGTAAAGGGTGTGAATGTCAAAGACCTGTTGGCAACTTTTTATGTGCTCCTTGAAAGTCTGGATCTCATCTTGAAGAGTGGCATACAGGGCTTCCATGGATGCCACCGGCAATCTGAGAAGAAAGAAGTGGAAACGATTGGCTAGGCTAGAAGGACGGAGAGGCTACAACCCTAACCTCCAATTAGGCTGGCATCGATCCTGGCACAAGTCCCATACTGGCCTGGCAGTGTCGCAAAAGAGCAGTTCTGTGCCATTCCTGGGGAGGTTAGGCCTGTGCACAGGCATGTGCTTGCCTCCCCACACCATCACAGGAATGGGGAGCCAGTGAATTGTACCGGCCAAAATTGGTTAAGAGTGACCATATGTCCTCTTTTTCCAGGACATTCCTGGATTTTAGCCCTGTGTCTTGGAAAAAATTTCAATATCCTCCTTTTCCTTGTGAGTATGCAGCCTTCTTGTAATTCATAAATTATATGTAATTAATTACATGGAATAGTTTTAAATTTGATGATAAGTAATATACGGTGCAATCCTAATCTAGGCCAACACAACTCATTGGTCTTCCTGTTCCTGTGGTGATGTAGGAAAGCAAGCGCATGTCTCTGCACTGGCCTCGCCATCCCCAGGAGTGGCTCAGAATTGTCTTATGACAGTTTTGTGACACCCCTGGGCCTGTACAGGACTGGTGCTGGGACATACGCCGGCTTAACTGGAGGTTAGGATTGCAGCCACAATGTTTGAATTAAGCACATGAAAGCAATATATATGGTTGATATTTTGTCATGCCCTTCACTTTGTTTGGATGACCTATATTTTGGAGGGGTTCTTATCCTCTTTTGCAATTATGACATATGGTCACCGTGAGTTAGGATTGTGCCCTCAGCCAAAGAAGTTGGCTTCATTTCCAGTTCCATTCTGGGGAGAGCTTCTCTCACTGAAATCCTGCTTCTCACAGTTACTGAAAGCATAGGAGCCTTACCAGAAAAAAGGCTGGTAACTCCTATTCCAAACCGATCATGTGAGCACAACATGTATTGAGATGTTAAGCAGAATTGCTGTGGCTCAATAAGCTGTCATTCCTCACATTCCTATGAAAAACACACCCAGGCTCCCCTTGTCGATGTTATCCCACACCTCCACCACAACCCCTTTTTTTCCATCTGCATCTGAGAACTTACCAGCTCCAGGAACACTGGCCATCTACAGGAAGGAGACTTCGGCTACATTGCACTCAACTGAAAGGCAGATAAACATCATTTGCCATGGACACAACATGTTGGGACTCGTTTTCAACATCAACATGCAGGTGACAAACTCAGTCCTCCTATTGTAAGCTGTAAGAGTCACACTTCAGTACTAAGGGAGCAGGGCGATAGGATGCAAATGGAAACAGAGTACCTCATACCATTAACAGTTGTGCAGAAGAAGGGGTTTCTAGAGGGTGGACTTTTTCTGCACAACAAGCTGTTAACTGCCAACATTTCTTCTGCATTACAATTTTGCTGGCATCAGTCCTGATTTGCAAATCAGCCCTACTGAATTCACACGTGCAGAACGTGCATAGAGCCTATGTGTACACAAAACTATAAAGACACATGAACTTCCCCTCTCCTGTAATCAGTGCCCTGCACCCCAGTATGGCTACAATCCAGAGTAACTATGGGACCTTTTACACCAACATAGTTATGGTGCCACCTATGGGAAACCTAAGGGAAATGCATAGAGCCATCCAGAGTAAATGCCTCTTATGTCTTCCCATAGTTACTCTGGATTGTAGATCCTATCACAATTAGGCCAACCTAAGCCCTGGCATAAGCTCCATACTGAACTGGGGGTACCACAAAAGTGCCATAAGACACTTCTGAGCCACTCCTGGGGGATGGTTAGGCCAATGCACAGACATGCATTTGTCTCTCTACATCACCACAGGAAAGGTAAAACCAATATATTGTGCCAGCATAAGTTAGGAATGCACCCTTCGCGGCACTTTTTCATGCCTGTTTCATGCACCAGGATCATGAGCAAGTGGGAATCTGTAAGGCTATGTTCTTAAACACACTTACTTTAGAGCAAGCCCCATTAAATGTTAGTGGAACTTCTGAATAAATGTGCTTCTGTAAGGCTTGTTAGGCAGCCACTCCATATTCATGAAGAGGCACGTGAGTTTGGATTGTATTAAATTAACCCATAATGACTCCTTGATTAGCTGGAGGGTGTTGTTGGGCTGATTTTTAAATTGGATGCTAATTGTTTCAGGAAGACAAGTACTGAAGCTTCAGGGCTCTAAATGGGTCTGTAGGTTGGTGGCTGATATGACAGGGTTTGAGCAGACATGGATTCATCCTTCCTGAATTTGTTCTATTTTGGATGTTGGTACGGAACTCCTAAGTCTCAAGAATGGAGAGTGATTAGAAAGATCTCATGCAAGTGTTGTTCCTACACATCACTAACAGTGCAATCCTAAGCATGTCTACTTATGTTCAACAGTACTTAATCCCAAGAAAATGTGCAGCCAGTGGCCGCGATCCTAACATCTACTTAGGCTGGATAAGTCCTGTACTGACCTGGGGGTGTCACAAAAGTGCGGTAAGGCAACAACAATGCAACAGTTGACACATACATTCATACCATTTGGTTTCAATGCACTGGATAGGGTCATATCTTTTTTTGTGCAAGTGAGGAATCAGACATGCAGAAATGAAGAAATGTACCACTGGTCAGTTGTGATGGTGTCACATCTAGGAGTTTCGGTGCTACTTAAAAGGAGAATTGGTCTGGATGTCTTCAAATCAACATCACTTGAAAACACAAAGGAAATTGCAGGGGAAAAAAATAGAGAATTGTTTTATGTGCAAAGCATGGGATAAAGCACTTTTGTCTAACACTGTCACAACTAACTCTAGCACAGGCATTTCAGCCAAAAGGACTTCCTTTTGAACTTAAAAATCTTTCTGTGATCCCCTGTCATACTTACTAGGATGTGCATTGCAGTGATGCCAATGCTCCTCCATGTCTACTCAGAAGTAAGTCCCATTGTGGTCAATGAGACTGACTCCCAGGAACGACCTATGCCAGATTACAAGATGACAGACCCCTTCCTCTTGTGAACCTCTGTCCAAAGGTCCTGACTCCCTACTTTGAGTACCTCTGCTTTAGCAAAACATGGCACTTACGCAGTGTTCTTTAGCTGAATTTGTTGTATTCCCACTTGGAAGTACATGGAACTGATTTGCTGGTTTTCACCTTTTTCTGACACAACCCAACTCCAATAAGTACTATAAGTATGAAACTGGAGAATCATTGACAATCCTGCTCCTCTCCTTGGAGCTGATCCACCCACTCCCCATCCAACTTGTTTCCCCCTATCTCTTCACAACAACCCTATGGAGAAGCAGCCTAAGCAGAGCTGACCTTAGGAGCTGCTGGGCAAAATAGAAAGGGCTATACAGGATTATATCAAGAAATCAATTTGGATAAGGCAGTACCAGTATTGGATCTAAGCCCTGTCTTGCACAGGCTTTGAAAGGTTTCCATAACCTCCCACCCCAAAATAAGGCTTGGGGTCCCAACCTACAGGTTAAAGAATATTGCTCTAGTTGATTTGTGTTAACTGAACTTTTTTGGTAGGTTTCACAAAATTTGATGTTTGGGGTCAGATTTTCTACCCATCCTAAGGGTGAATGCTGAAACACTGTTTGGGATCGTGAATCCTCTTTTTCCTTTTTAAACAAATATTCCAACCATTTGCAAATAGCGTTTGTGTTCAAAGCAAGCATCATCTTC
Source organism: Cryptoblepharus egeriae (assembly GCA_030015325.1). NCBI lineage: Eukaryota > Metazoa > Chordata > Lepidosauria > Squamata > Scincidae > Cryptoblepharus > Cryptoblepharus egeriae. Next base: position 57,885,056 of record JAREYC010000001.1, on the reverse strand, counting down.
TCACAACCCTGAAAGATATGTGAATGTCATCATTCCTATACTTTACTGCAGATAGGAAAGGGAGGGAATTGCCAAAAGTGAGATCATGGCAAAGACAGAATCAAACTAGGAGAATTTTGATCCAGAGCTCAATCCTTTTGCTACTACAGAAAACCAGTTCTCATTCCAGTTCAATAAGCCATAATAATTATATTCTTCTTTCCGCCTTCACAGAAAAATTCTATTCTTTTTTTCTGGCTTTTTTCTGCTTAGGCCTGCAGGGATTGGCCATGTTCTCATATCAAAGTCACCTGATTGCAACAACGGGGTCCATGTCAAGACATATTGCAATGGTGAGACACAGTATGAACAGGAGCCAGTGCTCCTGGAACAAGGGCTTGGGCCAGGGCTTGGAACAAGCAGGGAAGGAAGGAATCTCACCTTTATCTGTTGCCCTAATCCCTCACCTTGCTTTGATGTTAGAGCCGGTTGACCATATGACTGGATTTTTCCAGATTTGTCCTCTTTTTCAGCCTTCTGTCCAGGTGTCCTCCAAAAGGGCTTCATTGTCCTCCATTTTGGCTTCATTTTGGAACTTTGCAATGGTATTCAGTACCCCATCATGTTATATGTCATTGGATTTGTATTGAAGAGCAGAATCCAATGCAAAAATCAGTTTTGAAATATCTCTGTCCTATCAAAAGTTATGACCAAAAAACTAAAAATAAAAAATATGCATTGAGCTGTATGGAAAAGTGAAAGTGCCCAATATCACAGCTTTACTCGTGAGTAGGAAAATGTGCCATTGTCCACCAGAAAGGCCAGGCTGAGAGGAGTTCAAGACCTTGTCCTCCTTTTTTAGGTTCAGGCATCTGGTCACCCTGTATTAGTGTAGTGTAGTGTAGTCCCTGTGTTTCCCTCTGGGCAGCAGCAAAGAGCTAGAGCTGACACTAGCAGCAAAGCAGTACAATGGGGTACAAGCTTAGTAGAAGTGGGGGCTGATGCTTTGCACTTCATTGCACACAATCCAATAAAGTTTAATGGCTGTTCCATTGTAAATGGCCTCAGGGTCTCAAAACACCACATTCTATCTCGTTTTAAGTCACAGGCAAACCGCACAAGGATGCCTGTTTCTAAAGCAGTAACTTCTTACAAGGTGATTTCAAGGGGGTGTTTGAGCTCCATATATAAATGCACGACTATCAGCAATGGGAAGTCTTTGTACAAGCAGTGGGAAACTTCAAAGGGTCCTTTGGGTAGTATCAGGAACAGATAAGGTAGGAAAACATACGAAGAGCGGAACCCTTTCTTGCTAGAACAAGTAGCCAGTACAAAATTGGGGTGCTGCAAGGTGGGCTCCAGCAGGTTCGCACCTACTCTATAGAACCGGTTGTTAATGAGAGATAGGACATATAAAGTATAAAAATAGCCATTTAAAAGTGGCTGCCAAATGGGCATAGAACCGGTTGTTAATTTCTTTGAATCCCATCACTGGGCCTGCTGCACAAATGTAGGCCAAGGACAGGGTGACCATATAGAATGGAGGACAGAGTGCCTGTACCCTTTAAACTCTGTACCCATAGAAGAGGGAATTGAGGCAGATGCTGCTTTTAAACCCTTCTATATTGAGCTGCACCTGCCTCAATTCCCTATTCTATGCAATGCTTAAAGATAAAGGCACTCTGGCTTCCATTCTTTATGGTCACCCCAGCCAAGGAGAAACCTTTCCCTTAGCCCAGGGTAGTGCTACAGCAGTCCCACTGGGTATACTCAGAAGTGCACCACTGATCTTGGTGGCAGAACACTGAGTAGCCCAGGAACAGTGCTGGAATCTGGCATAATTGCTGGGATCCAGCCCCACAACCCACTCCTTGCCCGCCCACCTGCCTCTTTTTTCAGGACATCCATTAGATGTCCTCTTTTTCAGCCTTGTATCCTGAAAAAAATTTTGTGAGTAGGCAGCACATAGCCTTCTTGTTTATATATAATAATGTTAAATTAAAAAATAAGTAATATATGTTTTAACTAACCACATGAAAACAATAAACATGAGTGTTTTTAGCTTATATTTTGCATGTCCTACATTTTTTCTTGGATGTCCTACATTTGGAGGGGACTTCTGCAGTTATAACATCTGGTCACTTGCAATCAGGTGAAACACACTGCAGTATTTGCTTCTTCTCAACTGCTGCTTGCATTTAATGGGGCGAATTTATATAGAGGTTTTGGTATGAAGGATTTTCATGATCTCTGGATCCGTTCCATGCCTCTGATGCTATGACTCTGAACAACATTCAGAGAAAAGCTGAGGTTGAAAAGCTACATGGCCTAGGCATCTGATGCAAAATCATGCAGCGTGCGCGTTTTGACAAGGAGGAAGAGTAGCAAAGAGGAAGTGTAAAGAACTGGCTGGTGTGTCCTCCTGATGCAAGTCAGCCTGGAGATGGATCTGTAGTGGTTCACTGACCTTCTTGCCCCTGTGCAATGGGAATTTTCAGGATGGGTATGCAAAGGGTCAATGTCCTTAGGGAAGTTCATTGAAGATTTATATGCTAAGTTTGTGAAGAGCAAACTATTCAGACATCCCCCACACTGGATGGTCAGAACACTGTCCAAAAGTGAAAACTGTTGAAAAGTGGAACACTACCTTTTATGTTTATAAATGCCTTTTTAGCTAGCACATTACAAATGACCCTTTTAATTTGCAAATTCCTGCTGCCACACCAAGCTTTCTGCAAATGGATTCTCATTCCTTTGGGAATAGGAATGGGATTAGACCAGTTGCTACAATATGGGGGAAGGCAATTTTGGCCTGTAGAATAGCGGAGAGAGAGGTTGAAAGAGTGGAATGTGTGTTAAATGAATGGGTTCTGGATATAGTTAAAAGACTGAATCATCAGAAAATGAACCATCAGAACCCATGCTTTAGATTTTAAAGCAGTGCATATGGTAGAAATATAGTGCTGGTTTTCAAATCAAGGCAAAAAAATCAGTGTAGGTGCAGAATATGGCACACAATGATTATAACTGGTCAGACTCTTGTTTTCAGTCTGCAGCTTAAGAAAGAAAGAACCTGGATAGTAACGTCTGCAGAATTCTGTGGCATTTTGAATCATCTGTCATGACTTTGCAATGAAGCATGCACAGTCAAGGTAGATTCTCATCAAAGTCCATTAGGGACTGCAAACAGGAATGTAAAGGCAGAGTATTCCACCGCACTCCACCCTAAACCCAGAGAGGAGAGGCCGAACATTCAGTACACAAAACTGAAATGCCCCCACTTTCTTTGGTCCACAGTAACCCACAGATGAGGAAGTACACCCAAGAAACTTCCTCAACTGACCATTCATTGAGCAAGACTTCCCATCAGAATTGTGGTGTGGCGTGAAGTAGTTCCTAATCCTGGAAGAATGATTACAAAAAGCACGACACTATCAGGTGGATCAACTGTCAACAGACTAAGGATGGGCTGGTCAAAGGGGATCAAATTGCAAGTTGGTTGGTTGAATTATATCCTGCTCTATACAGAAGTTGTAGTGTAATTACACCTCCAGTATGTCTGTTCAAGTGGCTTCTGCTGGTGTTCTTTTTGCATTTTATATTGTGACCCTTTTGGGACAGGGATCCATTAGCTATTAATTAGCTATTAATTATTTCATTTTCTTTGTAAACCGCTTTGTGAACTTTTTAGTTGAAAAGCGGTAGATAGGTAGATAGATGCGCTTTGGAAACATTTGGGACTTGTTCTGACATTAAGGTCTCCTAGATAGAACCTTAATTATCCCCCATTAGGAATGAAAAGAATCCTTAAAAAGTACTAGAGTCCTAATGATGGCCAGTAAGGACAGACCCTATCCATATTCACAGGATCAGTGGCTCAGACCTGACATTTAGAGGTGAATATTGATTGCACTGTCATTACTCCATCTCTGCAGCTGGGAGGACTTAGGTCCAGGAATGCCAGCAGGCAGCACTGAGTGGAATAGTAATTCCTCCTCCCTTGATGACAGCAGGTGGTGAAGGTCCCCAGGGTGATCCTGTGAAAGCCTTTCACACCCCTTAATCTCATTCCTCTGGAGCCAGGACACAGCTGGTGTGAACACAATCCTATCCCATGAAAGCCGGGGCTAATTCCTACAAAAGCAACATCCGACCTCAGGGCATGGGAGCAAGGAGGAATTAGTCCAGGAAAGGTCACTGATTAAAAAGTACAGATCAGATCCGAGCAAACTTCTCTCATCCTGTTCATTTCAAGCACTGAGCATGGATTTGTAGCCTACAACTATATCTTGGAATCATCTGATATGTCCAGTTGTTATTGTTGCTGGCACATCAAAAATGGCAGCCAGGAATAGGTAACTCAAGCTATTGAAGAAGTCCACTGCTAGGAGCCAACTGAAATATTTTAAGCCAATGGTTCTCAAACTTTTTAGAATGCCAGTCTGTTGGATCCCCTGGAATTGATGTGATTAATCTGGAAATGATGACATGGCCAGAAGTGACATCATCAAGCAGAAAGATTTTAACAATTGTTGCGATTTTAACCACACTTACCCAGTAGTAAGCCAAATTGTTAAAAGCATACACAAAGTAGCCTGTTAAAACTACAAATCTGTAACATTTCTCCAAATGCAGTCACATGACATGGTTGCATCAACTCTAATTTTATCTCTATACAGTATATAAAATTGAAAAGTCACTGACTGATTCACTGACCAACTCACTGACTCATTCACTGACTGACTCATCAACGCCCAGCCAAAACTGCTGGGCCTAGAAGCGTGAAATTTGTGGTGGGTGTTCCTTCCATGATGGACTCATCCACTAAGAAAGTTTTCGGAAATTCCAACCAGAAGGGGGTGAAAAGGGGCGCAATGTGTTTTCTCACATAGGAACTCATTAGCTGGAAATGAAAGAAGAATGTACAGATCTTGATCATATTTTCAGTCATAGCAAAGCCCACAGCTGTCCCTTTCAATGGCGTCAGTAATTCAGCAGGTGAGAGGTGCTCTATGAAGTGGCACCTAGGCCGAAGCAGGACTTTCTAAAAGGAAATCCCACATGATAATAGGCCATTCAGAGCAGTTTGGCCTCCCCTACAATCCAGAGTAACTACAGGAAGACATAAGAGGATTGTACTCTGGATTGTAGCCTGCGTCTCTCTTTCTTATCCCTCTTAGACTGCATCTAATCCCAGTATTCCTTGTCTTCTGGGTCCTCCTTACCTCCTTGTGTCATTTACCAGAGTCTCATAGCTGAAAAGGTAATGCTGGAAAGTCCAATGATCACGTGCACTGGATTAAGGAGCTTCTGCCAGCCATATCTGGCCCATGAACCTTATGTTTGACACCCCTCCTTTAGTTGGTCCCAATAAAGGCATTACTCTTCCAAGAGTGAGATGAGTTCCAATATGGTCTATCCAGAGTGACCATATGTCAGAACCGCACAAGAGGACAAGGCACCCCAAAATGTAGGATACCCAAGAAAAAATGTAGGACATGACAAAAGAAAAAGTTTTAAAACACTCATATATATTGTTTTCATGTTGTTAATTGTTATTAATTACACGAAGGCAACATGCTGCCTGATCAAAGGAAGGAGCATAATTAAGTTTTCCAGGCCACAAGGCTAAAAAAAGAGGGCATGTCCTGGAAAAATAGGACATCTGTATCATAGTTACACCTAAAATGTAAAGCTAATATGGTACAGAGTACACAGATTTAGGGAGCCTAGATTTGAGGTCAATCTATTCAGGGTGATCATATGACTGAAAATTTCCAGATTTGTCCTTTTTTTTAGCCTCCTGTCCGGGAGCCCTCCAAAAGGGCTTCATTGTCCCCCATTTTGGCTTCATTTTGGAACTTTGCAATGGTGTGCAGTACCCCATCATGTCATATGTTGTTGGATTCATACTGAAGAGCAGAATCCAATGCAAAAAAATCATTTTTGAAATATCTCCTTTCTATCTAATGTTATGGCCAAAAAACTAAAACTAAAAATATGCATTGAGCTCATAAAGTGAAAATGCCCAATTATCGCAGCTTTACTTTTGAGTAGGCAAACATGCCATTGCCAGCCAGAAAGGCTAGGCTGGGAGGAATCCAAGACCTTGTCCTTCTTTTGAAGTTTGGGCATCTGCTCACCCTGAATCTATTACACTTTACAAAAAAACACATTTGGTGAAAATAGTCCAACAACTGAATGCCTTGTGGCTGTGGTTCCACAATGCAGTTAATAAAATGTTGGATTTTAGCCTGATTGTTGTGTAACTCACATGACTTATATTTCTTTGCTTACTACTCTGCATTCAGAGAGAGATCTCATTTGCCTGGAGACCTGGTGATAACAGCTGCAAAGCAATCTGAGGTATTTGCCACAGATGTTAAACACTCCAAGAAAAACTTTCAGTTTTAGGCAACTCACCTAAATCAACCACAATTCCATGGTTTGCTAATGTCCTATTAGATCAAATACTGTAAGAGGAAATGCAATCCATGCCAATGCATCATTACCGAATAGGCTAGTCAAACTTCTGAAGTGGGCAGGCAGAAACTGACAAAAAACGTCACTATGAGACAGTCAAACCAGGTCCTCATAACAGTGAATGTTGTAACCTAAGGCAGACTCCTTAAATCATACATTCCAGAGGAGTAACCAGGTCTGTCTGTCACAAGAAAAACAACACAGCTGTTAAGGGCACCTTAAAGCCTAATACAGTGGCGCCTCACCTAACAAATTTAATCTGTTCCAGAGGCATGTTTGTTATGTGAAACATTCTTTACGTGAAGCGGATTTTCCCATAGGAAATAATGGAAACTCAGATGATTGGTTCCACAACCCCAAAAAATATTCATATAAAAATATTAACTGAATGTAAAAATGATGACAGAACACTGGGATTGAATTCAAAACATGCATTCAATGTGCATGATCCTATGAAGTCTACTTAGGCTGCAATGTGGGTGGCGCAAGCGGTTAAGGCGCTGTGCGTGTTAACCAGCAGGGCTGGGGTTCGAGACCCGGGTCAGCCCCACAAGACAGGATGAGCTCCTGTCCTTAGCCCAGCTCTGCAACGCCAGCTGGATCCAATCGTATTGGCTCTGCCTTTCCATTGGACTAATTCAGTGGCGTGGAGAGGGGGGATTTGCTGCTTGGGTAACAGCCTATCTTCTGTAACAATCCAACCCAGGCTTTTGTGCTTCGCATGCAGCGTATGCATCACTGAGCACGATACCATAGTCTTCCAAGACTGATGGAGGCACTGCTTTTTTTTTTAATCCTAAAGACACTTAGGAGGCTGCAATCCTTAAGACACTTTCCTGGGAGTCAGACCTATTGAAGACAATGGGACTTACTTCTGAGTAGGCATGGTTAGGAATCTGCAATTCTAGACACTTTTCTGGGAGTAAGCCCCATTGGGGGACCTGGGGGTCTTCTGGGGTGGGTGGGAGGGTGTTTGGAGACAGTGCGGGGGGAGTTTCAGGCAGCTGGGAGTAGTGGCTGCCACTTTAAAAGCCTGGCTCCCTGCAGAGCTGGCCGGAGGGAGGAGCATCCCCTGGCCTGCTCTCCAGCCTTTTCAAAAACTCCACAGGGAGCCTGGGGTTGGAATGCAGGCTTTTAAAGTGGCAGCCACTATTCCTGGCTGCCTGTATCTCCCCCTCCCACTGTCCCCAAGCACCCTCCCAAACCCACAGAAGACCCCCCCCCCCCAGTTCCCCCAAGCACCTTCCCACCCACCCCCCAGAGGAATGGACCTGCATTACCTGACCTGTAACAAGTGCAGGCTGGCAGCTCTTTAAATTTTAAAGAGCTGTCAGCTGGCCTTCATTACCCAAATCAGCTTTGCTACCCAAGTCAGAAGCCCAGGGGAACAGTATGTTCTTTACCTGGAACCTACTTTATCCAGGGCATTCGTTACCCAAGGCACCACTGTATATTTATTGCGGCAGAGCTTCTGATGGCTAGAGCCCATATCTGACATGGTAATAAGCTCTAGCACAGAATTGTATACTGTTTTAAGCTGTGAAGTCTTTAAAATGCCACAAAACACAATTATTGACATGGACAGAGGCTTTTGAAGTTATCTAAAACAGCTCAAGAAAACCAGAGGAGAAATAAGATGATTCATGATCACGAACATAGATTTGTAATTTAATGAAAAAGTGGTGTAGAACATTTAGTAATATTTGGTCTATCTCTGATCTTGAACAGGGTGTCCACATAGTCCCAAGCATGAGACTGTGTCATTGTGCAGATTAGGGATTGAAACAATTTAAGCTTTAAATAGAGATATTGTAGTATGCTGGTCTGTGACTGTAATAAAGATGAATCAAATCAAGATATTATAGCCACCCTGTAGTTGCTTTGCAAGGTATGATGAATAGTATAGACTTCAGGGTAAAACCAAACTTTTATAAAATACTAGCAAAAATGTACCCACTCTGCAGGACTGAAATTCCCCCAGTACGCCATTCCCTCACTGTGCAACAACCCCAACATGCACAACAACCCCCATGGGCATCATCCCCATGTACACCATCCCCCATGCGCATCATCACCTCATGTGCATCATCACTCCATGCACAACACCCCCGTACTACATCCCCCCTGTGTAGCACCGCCATCCCATGTGCACCATCCCCCCATGAGCACCACCCCTCATGCACAACAACCCCCATGCGCAACAACCCCCATGCGCAACACTCCCTAAGTGCATCAATCTCTCATGCGCATCACCCCCATGTGCATCAATCCGCCATGTGCAATATTCCCCATGTGCAACATCTCCCATGTGCAACATCTCTCATGCTCATAATCTCCCCGTGCACAACATCCTCTCATGCGCAACATGCCGCCATGCGCATCAACACCCATGCGCATCACCTTCCATGTGCATTATCCCCCATGCGCATCAACCCCCATGCATCACACCCCCATGCAAACCATCTCCCCCAGTGCAACATCCCACATGTGCACCATCCCCCGCAATGCACCCTCCTTCGCAGTGCATCAGATGTTGATGAGACTTCAGTATTAAGTATGGGACAAAAACATGCTGTACTCCTTTTCACCCCCTTAAGGTTAAATTTCTCAACACCAGTTCTTGGGTGTTGATGTCACAGAAAGAACACCCTCCCCAAATTTCATGCTACTCAGTGGGGGGTGGGTGGGGAAAGACCTTGATCAATCAGGGATTCTTCAATGACAAGTATAGGGAGGAAAACGCATTGTACCCCATTTCACCCCCTTCCGGTTGGAATTTCTAAAAACCAGTTTTTAGTGGGTGCCTCCATCATGGAAGGAACACCCACCTCAAATTTCATGCCTCTAGGCCCTGCGGTTTTTGCTGGGCATTGATGAGTAAGTGAGTGACATTTCAATTTGATAGATAGATAGATAGATAGATAGATAGATAGATAGATAGATAGATAGATAGATAGATAGATAGATAGATAGATAGATATAACATAGCAGTTGGATTGGAGATTCTGAATCTGGACCATGTGAGGGGGAGGGCACTTTACACTCCACAATCCCAAAATGAATAAAATAGAAATAAACTACAGTGGTGCCTCACGTAACAAATTTAATTCGTTCCAGAGGCATGTTCTTTACATGAAACATTCTTTACGTGAAGCAGATTTTCCCAAAGGACATAATGGAAACTCAGAGGATTGGTTCCACAACCCCAAAAATATTCATATAAAAATATTAACTGGATGTAAAAATGATAACAGAACACTGGGATTGAATTCAAAACATGCATTCAATGTGCATGATCTTATGAAGTCTACTTTAACACAATGGGGCTTACTTCTGGGTAGACATAGTTAGGAGGCTGCAATTCAAGACACCTTCAAAAAAAAGTGTCTCCCCACTTTCTCCTTCTCTGCATTCTGAGCTTCTCTCTCCCCTGCTGCCTTCTGGCTAGCCCTGAGCTGCTTCTCTCTTCTCCACTGCTCTTCTCTCCCTCTGCCCAGCTGACACCCGGCCACAGGAGGAACAGCGTGGAAGTGTTGCTTTCACTATGGGCAGGTCCGCTAGGCAGCCTTGACGCTTTTAAAACAGGCTGCCGGCCAGCGCGTCTGCCCCAACTGCCAATGAATGTTTCTTTACGTGAAGCATGTTCTTTACGTGAAGCAGAATCCTAGAGAAATTTTTGTTTGTTACGTGAAACATACTTTATGTGAGGCATTCTTTACGTGAGGCGCCACTGTACTTGAGAACATTTATAGCCAGTGTAATGGAAGATCAGGAAGATCAGACAGAGAATGAGTTGCTAACAGTGCTTTCCATGTTTTGATGGCAGTTTGACAGCTCTGGGGAGGGCAGGGTTAATGGATAATGGCTCAGACCTAAACTTTGCTAGAACTGATGAGACTGTACACCTATCTATCTACAGTATTTATATACCGCTTTTCAACTAAAAAGTTCACAAAGCGGTTTACAAAGAAAATGGAAAAATAATAATAGCTAATTAAAAGCTAATGGGTGCCTGTCCCAAAAGGGCTCACAATCTAAAACCTAGGGTTTAGCTCACACTTGAACCTAATTGGGACTAATGGGAACCTGTAAGGATAAGGGAATCCCAGCTGAGGCTATATGTTGGTTGGGAAGGGAGAAGGTGTCCTAGGACTGGATTCTTTCTCTAGATGTCATTGGCATTTTAGAGGGATGAAAGTGCCTGTGGACAAAAGGAAGTGAAGTAGGAAAGGAGTGTTTAAGGGAATGTTTGTGTTGTAGCAATAAAGCCTGTCTTCTAAACTGATAAGGGAATTCTGTATTCATTCCTTTGCACACCTTGGCTATTATTGGAGAAAGGAGATGTTAATTGACCAAAAGTGAGCATTTAAAGGAAGAAATATTTGTATGGGACAAATTGTTACCAGGAATGGTGTTCACAAATTAGTACCAGAAGGGAGATTTGAATGGGACAGCCAATTTGATAAAGGTGAGAATAACATGGGGAGAAATCTTGTTCTCCAATGTGCCCGTATGTAGAACTGCAAACATACCTAAGGTTGTTGATGGACTGGAATAAAATCCTCCTCAAAATGGGATAGGGTGACACCATCAGAAAATCAAGAGACAGTTTTGTTGGGTTGCCAGTATAATCAAAACTCGTATCATAAATGGGATGAGTAATGAACTTAAGAGATTTGGGGAGATCCAATCCCAGATATGGTACATGAAAAGCTTGTGACGTAAGGTAGGTGTTGTCTAGAGACAGAAGTTTCTGTATTTTGATCAAATAAGTCTGACTCATTTGGATAATTATGAAGTGGAGTTATTCATTCCACGTATGCATCAGCTACTGGAGGAGCAGAACACCCTGATGCATGGGTGGGCATGCGCAGCCAAATTGCGCTTATTGTGGCTCCTGTATCCCTGCGTAGGGCTTGAAATACTCTTTTACACAGAGAGCGAGGCTTTCCCCCAGTTGATCCACATGGTCTGAAAATGATGCACTGAGATACAAGAGGCCCATTAATGTCTCTGGATGCTCCAGGCGAACACACCCTTTTCTCCTTCCTCCCGCTGCCTCCCATTTCAGTGACTTCATCTAAGGGGCTGCTGCAGGAAGGCAGGAAATGGGTGCTCACCAACCCCTTTCATGTGTTGATGGGTTTGTGTCAGTGACCAGGCATCTCCAGGCTGCTGATTCCAGGCAGACAGGATGGCTCCCTTCCTGCAACAGGAGTGTCCTAGATACTGATCTCCTGCTTACCATTCAGAATGCTTGATAAGGAGGGGGAGAAGCTAGCTTAGGCAGAAATCAGGAAAAAAAAATCACACATGCTCCAACAAAACTCCAGATCCAGCTTACCCTTTAACTCCTTCCAGCTCTGCAGTCTCCTTTGGCTAGGATGACCAGATGCCCGAGCCTCAAAAGGAGGACAAGGTCTTGGATTCCTCTCACTCTGGCCTTTCTGGCAGCCAATGGCACATTTACCTACACATGAGTTATTTTTTATTATTGGCATCCTTCAATCTCGAAAGACTATGGTATCGTGCTCTGATTGGAGGTCCTGAAACAACATCTAGTGTGACTAAAGAGGCCAATTTGAGAGTGGCAATCCCTTCCACACTGAGGACAAATAAATTCCGTCCCCTGCCCAGGCCCCAGGTTTTGCTGCTTTTGGGTTTGTCTCTTTGCTTCAGCCTGCCAAACAAGTGTCTCTTCCAGATGGAGAAGGCCATGCTGGGTCTTTTGCCTCCACGCTGAACGGTCAGAGGTCAAGGTTTCCCAGCTGTTGATGTCCATTCCCAAGGCCTTTAGATCCCTCTTGCAGATGTCCTTGTATCGCAGCTGTGGTCTCCTTCTTGGGCGCTTTCCCTGCACTAATTCTCCATATAAGAGATCTTTTGGAATCCGACCATCAGCCATTCTCACGACATGCCCAAGCCAGCGTAGACGCCGCTGTTTCAGAAGTGTGAACATGCTAGAAATTCCAGCACGTTCCAATACTGTGTCATTTGAGACTTTGTCATGCCAGGTGATGCCAAGAATACGTCGGAGACAGTGCATATGGAAGGTGTTCAGCTTCCTCTCCTGCCATGCATAAAGGGTCCAAGACTCACTGCAGTACAAGAGTGTGCTCAGGACGCAAGCTCTATAGACCTGGATCTTTGTATGTTCCGTCAGCTTCTTATTAAGCCATACTCTCTTTGTAAGCCTGGAGAATGTAGTAGCTGCTTTACCAATGCGTTTATTCAGCTCAGAGTCTAAGGAGAGAGTGTCAGAGATAGTTGAGCCAAGGTACACAAAGTCATGGACAACCTCCAGTTCATGTTCAGAGATTGTGATACAGGGATCCACACCCTGACCCATGACTTGTGTTTTCTTCAGGCTGATTGTTAGTCCAAAGTCTTGGCAGGCTTTGCTAAAACGGTCCATAAGTCGTTGAAGGTCTTCGGCAGAGTGAGCAGTAACAGCAGCATCATCAGCGAAGAGGAACTCATGCAAGCATTTCAGCTGGACTTTGGACTTTGCTCTTAGTCTGGAAGGATTGTAGAGTCTTCCATCTGATCTGGTCCGGAGATAGATTCCCTCTGCTGCATTTCCAAAAGCATGCTTCAGCATGACTGCAAAAAAGATCCCAAATAAAGCTGGTGCGAGGACGCAGCCCTGCTTCACTCCACTTCGGATGTGAAAGGAGTCTGATGTTAAGCCATCAAAAACTACAGTGCCCTTCATGTCCTCGTGAAAGGACCTGATGATGTTGAGGAGCTGAGGTGGGCATCCAATCTTGGGGAGGATTTTAAAAAGGCCATCCCTACTAACCAAATCAAAAGCCTTTGTAAGGTCTATGAAGGCTACAAAGAGTGGCTGTCTTTGTTCCCTACATTTCTCTTGCAACTGTCGAAGGGAAAATACCATATCAGTGGTGGACCTGTTGGCTCAAAATCCACACTGTGATTCAGGATAGATTCTCTCTGCAAGCACCTGAAGCCTCTTCAGTATGACACGGGCAAGCAGCTTCCCTACAACACTAAGAAGAGAGATGCCACGGTAGTTGTTGCAGTCACCCCTGTCGCCTTTGTTCTTGTACAGTGTGACAATATTAGCATCCTTCATGTCCTGTGGTACTCCACCTTCCCTCCAACAAAGGCAGAATATCTTGTACAGTTCAGTGGAAATGGTCCCTCTACAACACCTCAGAACTTCAACAGGGATGTTATCTTTCCCGGGTGCCTTGCCAAAAGCAAGGGAATCCAGGGCTTCGTTTAGTTCTTCTAAAGATGGTTCACTGTCGAGCTCCTCCAAGACAGGCAGGCACTCAATGTTGTTTAATGCTTCTTCAGTTACTACATTTTCTCTGGAGTATAGCTCAGAGTAGTGCTGCACCCAGCGTGCCATCTGTTGTGCTCGGTCCTGGATGACCTCACCTGTAGCGGACTTAAGCGGGGCAGATTTCCTCACTGTTGGACCTAAGGCCTGCTTGATGTCATCATACATCCCCTTGATGTTGCCTGTGTCAGCTGCTACCTGGATCTGAGAGCAAAGCTGCAGCCAATAATTGTTAGCACATCTCCTGGCAATCTGTTGGACTTTGCTACGGGCGACTCACAGGGCTTGAAGGTTGTGCTCACTAGAACGGGCTTTATATGCAGTTAGAGCTCTCCTCTTTTCCTCAAGGGCTGGTGTCAGCTCCTCCGAGTGGGCTTCAAACCAATCTGCTGTCTTTCTAACCTGCTTACCAAAAACTGACAAGGCGGTAGTATAAACAGCATTCTTGAAATGTTCCCACCGTTCAGAAGCGTTTGCTTCAGCCGGGCCTGGGAGAATTTCCTCAAGTGCATGGTCAAATTCCAACACTTTCTCCAGACTGCGGGTCTTGCTGATGTTAATTCGTGGTCTTCCTTCCTTCTTTGAGTGATGCAGCCTCTTTGCTTGCAGTTTTACTCTGCTGCACACCAAGGAGTGGTCAGTATCGCAATCAGCACTCTGATAGCTACGTGTGATCTTATTGTTGGGAAGGCTGGAGCGCCTGGTGAGGATCAAATCAAGCTGATGCCAATGCTTCGATCTAGGGTGTTGCCAAGACACTCTGTGTTGAGCTTTGTGTTAAAGAATGTGTTGCTAATGCAAAAATCATGATAGCAGCAAAACTCTAGCAGGCGTTGGCCGTTTTCATTCATCTTCCCGATGCCAAAATGACCTAGACAAGCGGGCCAAGAACTATGGTCAGATCCAACTCTTGCATTAAAATCACCAAGGATAAACAATGGTTCCTTCTCAGGGATTTTCTTGATAGTGGCAGCCAGATCATCATAGAATTTGTCTTTGGATTCTGCTGAAGATGATAGTGTTGGTGCATATGCACTAATAAGAGTGACCAGCCCTACTGATGTCTGTAGCTGCAGAGACAGAATTCTTTCACTTCCTCCAGTAGGTGGGATAATGGATCCAAGTAGGGTGTTTCTAACTGCAAAGCCAACTCCATATTCCCTAGTCTCACTTGATGGCTTTCCCTGCCAGAAGAATGAGAAATTTCTCTCCTTAATAGATCCTGAGTCTGGCAGCCTTGTCTCTTGAAGGGCAACTATGTCCATCTGCAGTCTGCTCAGCTCCATATCAATGACAGCTGACTTACGTACATCATCCAATTCTCGCAAGTCGTCAGAAAAGCCGGGGGTCATTGTCTGAACGTTCCAGTTGCCCAACTTAAGGGCTGAAGTTTTCTTATGTTTGTTGCATGGTGCTGAGTTGTCGATCTGCTTGTCGGTTTTCACCCTAAACCCCACGCACCCAGTGAGGTTAACAGACCGTGGCGAGGCAGCATCCTACTGGCTGGGGGCTGCCCAGCTTAAGGCGGGCGATAGCTGCCCAATGAGGCACGATGACCTCTCCCACCGTCGGAAGTAGCCCCTGGCGTCAAGCTCTTCGCCAATCGAGCAGCGACTTATAACCGGTAACTGCCACTTCCCGTGTTGTTTCCACGCTGTATGCGAGGCTGGAGTTCCTCTCCAGAGCACGAAGGCCTGGGTAGGTTTTTATGGGGGATAGGCTGTTACCCAAGCAGAGAATCCCCCACTTTTTTTTTTTACTCATGAGTAAAGTCACAATATTAGGCACTTTCACTTTCCCATAGAGCTCAATGCATATCTTTTATTTTTAGTTTTTTGGTCATAACATTTGATAGGAAGGAGATATTTCAAAACCAATTTTGGCATTGGATTCTGCTCTTCAATAAGAATCCAACTGCATATGACATGATGGGGTACAGCACACCATTGCAAAGTTCCAAAATGAAGTCTTTTTGGAGGACACCCATACAGAAGGCTAAAAAAAAGAGGACAAATCCAGAAAAATCCGGTTATATGGTCACCCTGCCTTTGGTTCTGAACTTGTTCGCTGCCCTAACAGGCCTTAGATGCCATGCCATTAAACATAAAGGTATCCCCCATAGGTTGTCATGCTAGTCACGACCAACCTAAGAGTGGTGTTCATCTCTATTACAAGGTCAAGTGTTGTTCAAAGATGCCTCTGAAATCAAGTAGCCAGCATAACTAAATACCAAAGGTGCATGGACTACTATTTTCTTCCCATCAAACTGGTATCTATCTACTTACATTTACGTGTTTTTAAGTTGGCAGGAGTTGGGCAGATAATGGGAGCTTACTCCATATTGTGGTACTTGGGCAATTCTGACTGGTGGGCCCCATTATTAGCAAAACTCTTTACTCATATCAATGTTCCCTGAGGGCTGGAGACAGAGTATAATTTTTCCAATTTATAAAAAAGGTGACAAATCCAACCCTCAGAGCTTTTGCCCCATTAGCTTATTGGGCATTATTGAGTACAATCCTAACCATGTTTACTCAAAAGCAAGCTCCATTGTGTTCAATGGACCTTACTCAGTGGTGGGATTCAAATAAATTAAGAATATGTCCTAATAACCTAAATTAACAACAGGTTCTATATCCATAGAACAACAGATTCAATGTCCCATTAGTATGTCCCCAGGTGCTCATTAGCAACGGGTTCTATAGAACCTGTGAGAACCTCCAAAGCCCACCACGGGTCTTATTCCCAGGAAAGTGTCTTTAGGATTGTAGCCATTATCCAGTAAGATGTACAGCTGCTTTCTCCTTCAGAAGCTGATAAAATAAATGGGTTGAGGAAAATAATATTCTCCATCAAGAACAAGGAAGGGCCACAGCACAGTTGATCAAATTTTTGTATTACCTCACCTAATATGTAAATATACAAGTAGGCGATTCGAACAATTGTTTGCAGCATTTATAGACTTTTCTTCTGCATTTGATAGGACAAGCTTGCTGGGACTAACATTAATAAGAGGTTGCTATTAGTAGTATTGGCATCCATCAGTCTTGAAGAACTATGGTGTCATGTTCGATGCTGCATGTGAAGCATGAAGGCCTGGGTAGATTGATATGGAGTTTAGACTGTTACCCAAGCAGCAAATCTCCCCTCTCCATGCCACTGAAATAGTCCAATGGAACGGCAGAGCCAATACGATTGGATCCTGCTGTGTCGCAGTGCTGAGCTAAGGATAGGAGCTCAGCCTGTCTGGTGGGCAACCCTGGCCTTCTGGTTAGCAGGCACAGTGTCTTAACCACTTGCACCACCCACAGCCCAATCTAGTTCAGATGGAAGGCTGACAAATATTTTGTTCCCTTCTTAAGACATTGTTTCCATCTGGAACCTGCAAGACATAAAGCCACATGAGTCATTTATGACCATTGATTTCTGCAATAATGACCACAAAGGATACAAAATCTGGAAAGGGCAATAGGGTTTTCCTACTGCCAGTTTGCGGTGAAACTCTTGGCCAGGAGTCACAGAGGTAGCAGTTTCCTGCCTTGTGTCTTGTACAAGCAGCAATGCCAGAGGACGGCAGGAGCAGCAGCAGAAAGAACTGGCATTGTTTTATAGATGAAGCAATTGCCATTTCCTTAATGAAGGACAGCCACAAAGCCACAAATCAAGGTAGCCTAGAGGAGTCATTCTGACTTAGTGGTGGCCAGGCAATGGCTTCAGGCCAAGGCATTCCCATTGTAACCTTAAACACTGACATACTTCTGTCTTTCCTCTTCACTCTTTCCTTATGCCTTTGGACTGGGCAGGAAAAGAGGACTGACAAAACATTTTGCCCATTGACACCAATAAACAAATAGTGCTGATGTCACATTATGAGAATTTTAAAAAGTCAAATGTCGTCTAGGATCGTGTTGAAAAAGAATAAAGAAGTTTGGAAGGTAGAGAGCTCAGAACGGGCACATCAGGGGACAGAAAAACAATAAAATGTAGAGCTTAATATGCGTCACTGTAAGCAGAAAATCCAATCCTCTCTTTAACTACCTCACAGGGTTGTTGTGAGGAAGGGAGAAAAAAATATTGTGTGCTGCCTTGAACTTTTCATAAAAATATGAAATAAGCTTAAGTAAAAGCATTCAAAAGGGGCAGTGGTGGCTCAGAGATTAAAGATGCTGTGCTCCTGTCAACCAGATTACAAGTTGGCAATTTGAGATCCATGTACCAGACAGACAATTCTTTATTGTATTAGCTAAAAGCCATCACAGTCAAATTTGAATACAGAATTTGAATTCATCAAATTCAAATTCAGAATACAAGCAGAGTTAAAAATCCAGGGTACAGAATAGAGTTAAAATCATATACAAACATACACATGTGTCCCTTTATGTTAAGGAATCTCCTTTACAGTCTATCGCAATGGCTTCCAAAAAATATTCAGTTGCTCTGATTGACGAAAGTCTTGCAACTTGCTTAAGATTCTCTTTAGCCCTTGCTTATTCATACATAGTAATACAGTATCAACAGAAAAACAAGGGCTGTGATCTTAAAGTTCCCCATTGAGATAGGGAAATGATATGGATGTGTTTGAACAGTTATAATATTATTAATATAAAGATTAAAGTGGAGAGGAGCAAGAAGGCACCCTTGTCCCCACATTGAGTTGTACGAATTTCCTTTGGGGCCAACCCTAGGACAAGGTTTGCCAAAGGTAAAGGTGTCCCCCACAGGTTATACTGCTAATTGTGACCGACTGTAAGGTGCAGTGCTCATCCCTATTTCTAAGTCTTTAGAGCCAGCAGTATCCAAAGACACTTGTGTGGTCATGGGCTGGCATGACTGCCGAAGGTGCCTGGAGCACTGTTTTACCTTCCCACTGAAATGGTACCTATTTATTTATTTGCATTTCCATGCTTTTGAACTGCTAGGTTGGCAGGAACTGGGTTAAGGACAGGAACTCACCCCATCTTGCAGGACCTAGGTTTTGAACCCTGGCCTGCTGGTTAACAGGCACAGTATCTTAACCACTTGCGCCACCACAGCCACTCTATGGGGGTGCAAAGTTGGTTGGCTAATTTGTATTTCAGCTCTCTGCAATGTTGCACCAATCCTAATTTTCACCTCAAGTTAGTTAAATCTGAGAAGCCCACATTATATGGCACATGATGGTATATGTGTGAGAGATATTGCCTTTAGATGGTACCTGTATTTATTTAAAAGTAGAAGGAATATGGCCCAAAGTATGAGATGATGATCCTTTATTCCCAGTATCCACCCTACACAATAAGAAATCTGTATTTTCATATCTTGTATTTTCATATCTACTCCTCTCACATTATGCAGAGTCCAGAACAATTTTTCCCCTTAAATCAGCAGTCCCTTTTTTTATTCCAGGGACCGGTTGCATGGAAAATATCAGTTTGGACTGCACTGTAAGAAATCTAACCTTGGACTCTCCAGGAAATGAAATGAAGGGTCAGGACATGTGCATAGCATGAGCACACATATCTCTTATCTCATGAGCAGAGACTACCTAAGACCTCACAATGCCTGAGGCAGCTTACCCAATGATGCATCAGTCTTTGCTCCTCTCCATTCTCCAGCACTTTTCTCTGCATTGTGGAGAAAGAAATACGTAACAGTCTCTTGTGTAACTCCTTGCCACAGTGCCACAAGACATTAGGATGGTCTAGATCCCTTTAAAAGGGGATTGAACAGAGATTTATAAAGAAACAGATTTATAAAGAAACAGGTTCCATCACAGGTTACAAGCTGTGATGACTATACTGTATGCAACTTCTGGGTTTTAGAGGTAGCCTAATCTCTGAATGCCACTGTGCAAGAGAATGGCAAAAGTATCTTGTTGTCTTGTATGTTCCCAGAGGCATCTAGTAGGCTACAGTTACAGTTACATACAGTTACATACAGGTAGCTGATCTAGATGGGCCCTTGGCCTCATCCTGCAAGGACCTTATTCTGTTTCTCTCTGATCCTCTCCTCCTTTTCCAATCCAAACACAAAGAAGCAGAGAAGCCAAGATGAAGAAGCAGACAGATATGGAAATCTCCCGCCTATCTGCTGCTTGAGGAGACAGAGGGTGCAATCCCAGCCATGTTTACTCAGATGTAAACCCCATTGTGTTCAATGGCTCTTACTCCCAAGAAAGTGTGTTTAGGATTGCAGCCAGTAACATTTGGTCTCATGGAGGAGCCAGCACTGCTCATCAGGCTGGTCTGGATGAAAGTGAACAGACCCTATTTTTTTCCTTTAGTACAGGTGGGATCTCGGTATCCACTTATTTGGTATCCACTTATTTGATTCACAACTCATACCAACCTTAAAATCTACACATTGTAATAAGGGGAAGAAAGCACTAAAATCCAATCTTCTACTTTGGTGCTATTAAATAAGGGGTCTCCAAACCCCAGCCCATGGGCCAGATGCGGTCCTCAGTGAGCCTCCATATGGCCCTTGGACAAGCCTTGTAATCCTCCAGAGGTGAGGGGAGATCTGTTCTTCACACCTCAGAAAGATATTTTGCAGGATGGGGAGGCTGCACACACCTCATCTGTCTGTGTAGAAAAGTCCTTATAAATTGGTTTGAAGATCACCCTCTCTCAATGTGTTGGAAAATGTTTATGAACTGATCTGAATTCAACTTAAGATTGAAGAATTCACCGGAATTGAATTTGAATTCATTCATTCACAAGTTCCATCACTAATATATTCATTTATGGAAATTTATTCAAATTTGAAATATAAATTTATTCCTTTTTAACTTCCAGCCCCAACACAAAGACCTCCTGTGGAAAGGTTTAGAGACCACTGTGTTAATTAAAATTTCATTCCATTAACTTCCATTATTCACCCTATCTAGTATCTGAATGATTATAGTGCCTATATTTCAAGGATAGGCAAACATTGACCTGGAGCCATTTGCGGCTCCCTGAGACCCTCAGTTCAGCCCACTTGGGGCCCGATGCATACCTACTCAGAAGTAAGTCCCATGAGAGTCAATGGGGCTGACTCCAAGTGTGGATAGGATTGCAGCATCAGAGCTCAATCCTCTGCATGCCTACTCAGAAGTAAGTCCCATGAGAGTCAAGGGGGCTGACTCCAAGTGTGGATAGGAGTGCAGCATCAGAGCTCAATCCTCTGCATGCCTACTCAGAAGTAAGTCCCATGAGAGTCAAGCGGGCTTCCTCCCAGGTAAGTGTGGATATGATTGCAGCATCACAGCCCAATCCTCTGCATGCCTACTCAGAGGTAAGTCCCATGAGAGTCAAGGGGGCTTCCTCCCAGGTAAGTGTGGATATGATTGCAGCATCACAGCCCAATCCTCTGCATGCCTACTCAGAGGTAAGTCCCATGAGAGTCAAGGGGGCTTCCTCCCAGGTAAGTGTGGATATGATTGCAGCATCACAGCCCAATCCTCTGCATGCCTACTCAGAGGTAAGTCCCATGAGAGTCAAGGGGGCTTCCTCCCAGGTAAGTGTGGATATGATTGCAGCATCACAGCCCAATCCTCTGCATGCCTACTCAGAAGTAAGTCCCATGAGAGTCAAGGGGGCTTCCTCCCAGGTAAATGTGGATATGATTGCAGCATCACAGCCCAATCCTCTGCATGCCTACTCAGAAGTAAGTCCCATGAGAGTCAAGGGGGCTTCCTCCCAGGTAAGTGTGGATAAGATTGCAGCATCACAGCCCAATCCTCTGCATGCCTACTCAGAAGTAAGTCCCATGAGAGTCAAGGGGGCTTCCTCCCAGGTAAGTGTGGCTGGGAGAGGCTTGGCCTGAGCTGCTGCCAGGAAGGCGCCTCCCAGCTGCGGGGGCTCCAATCATGCGCTGGGGCGGAGTCGAGGCCGCTGTCCTGCTCTGCTCGGGGATGCTGGTGCTGCAGCTCCGGCGCTGAGAGCAAGGCTGTCTCCGGGCCAGCTGTGGGGCGCGCGGTCACATCTGGAGGCGGCAGTGCAGGAGCCTCGGGCCAGATGGAGCTCCAGCTGCAGGAGGTGAGAGCGCTGCCGGGATGATGGAGACCCTCCCGGTCCTTGGGACTGCCCAGGAGACTCAGATCCCAAGCCTTTCCATGCCTACTCAGAAGTAAGTCCCATGAGGCTCAGTGGCGCTTACTCCCAAGTAAGGATGGGTAGGGTTGGCATGCAGAGGATTGTCCTCTGAGCACGCAATCCTAGCCACTTTCCTGGGAGTAAGCCCCATTGACTATAATGGGGCTCATTTCTGAGTAGACATGCAGAGGATTGGGCTGTGATGCTGCACTCCTATCCACACTTGGAGTCAGCCCCATTGACTCTCATGGGACTTACTTCTGAGTAGGCATGCAGAGGATTGGGCTGTGATGCTGCAATCTTATCCACACTTACCTGGGAGGAATCCCCCTTGACTCTCATGGGACTTAATTCTGAGTAGGCATGCAGAGGATTGGGCTCTGATGCTGCACTCCTATCCACACTTTTCTGTAAGCCCCATTTATTGTAATGGGACCTACCTCTGAGTAGGCATGCATAGGATTGGGTTCTGAGGCTGCACTCCTAACCACATTTACCTTGGAATAAGCCTCATTGACTATAATGGGGCTTACTTCTGAGTAGGCATGTATAGGGATGGACTCAAGGGAGGAGGTTCTCATGGAGGATGGAGGTGGTGGACCATGGCAGGAGTTCCCCCTATCATGACAGATGCAAACTCAGCAGGTCATACATTCTGCAAGGCAGCATCACTGCCCATTCAAGGTGCAAGAGATGTTCCTGGCTCCCTTACCCATCTTTTGCCAGTGGGGTCCAGCCACAGTTGCCCTGTACCGAGGGTGGCATCAGTGCCTCCTTTGCGTTGGGGAAGGAAAGAGAAGGAAATGCTGCCAGCTGGGTATCCAATGGAAGAAGAACCCTTCGAAAATGGAGAGGGCAATATAGTTCAATGGTGAGCTCCCTGGGCTTTGTTAAGGCAAAGAGTGACCTTTACGCTTGACTGGAGTCACCACCTGTCAAACCCTCTGGCTTGCAGTGAAAGACCACATGAAGCTGGGAATGTTCAGGATGCGGGTATGTGGCGGTGTGAGGTTCTCATTAGAAGAAATTTGATCCTTGGAGCAGGGGTTTCATCCTGCAATAGGAAGGTAACTGTGGGGAACATCAATGTTGTGGTTCACTTTCAGCATGCAGTTATGGGCAGGGTGGGCTGTCGATAGGCTGTTCACATGTCCTGAAAAAACGGACAGTCCCATTTTTCAGGGATCGTGTCCACATACTGGCAAGATTGACAGGGGGCCCTGTCCCGATTTGTGGAAGAGAATTATGGCAACCCTAGCTGTTGCTCCTATACCACCATCTTCTGCAATGAAAAGGGCTGATTTGAAACTTGACTGGAGAATCCGAGGGCTGTTTTTAGGATGGCTTTGTGCAGGGAGTATAAATGGTATATATTTTATTGTGCAAAAGGATAATACCCTACCAACACACCCACAACATCCAAAACTCACTCGGAGAGACTGGATCCTAAACTATATTTTTTCTGCTAATTCACATGATTTATTCTGCAGTTTGTATGATGTTGCATCTGCTCCTGTGGGAAGGAGGGACATGAAAGTAGCACACTGATGTCTGTTTTAGGGGGACATGAAAGTAGCACACTGATGCTGTGGCCTTTTTCTTGCAAAAAATGCTCCTCTTCCCCTCCTTTGCAGTGAGCAAATGTTGGGCTCCTTGCCCAAGGAAATCCCATCATTACAGCAGCAGAGAGTGGTAATGTGGGTGTGTGCATGCGCATGCACATGTTTGCATTCAGGGCGCATGAAAAGGTGATTGGGCTACAGGAGCTTTCCAGTCATATGTGGCTGGTTCCCGTGGCCCATGCATCTTACTCCTAGTGTCATTGGGCATGACCTGTGTTGTCCTGTGCC
Organism: Cryptoblepharus egeriae; assembly: GCA_030015325.1. NCBI lineage: Eukaryota > Metazoa > Chordata > Lepidosauria > Squamata > Scincidae > Cryptoblepharus > Cryptoblepharus egeriae. Next base: position 57,861,378 of record JAREYC010000001.1, on the reverse strand, counting down.
ATGCCATTTCTTAGTCTCCTTCATGCTAGCCGTTTGGGCAAACTCATCCGCCAGCTTTTTTTGGCCTACCCTACGAGAAACCTTGACCATTGATGCTTGAATTTTGCTTCCTGTCAAAAATGAAAGATGTTTAGATAAGGACAGGTGGGTTGTTAACTATTGTTGTGGCCTATTGTGATGCACTGTTCTCTTGCCAGAAGCTCCCCCACATCAGCATTAGACGACTAGGCTATGTATAGGTATGGCCGGCTTTTCTTATAGGAGTATAGGGAGAGGGAAAACAGTGGAGCTGCATGATCCCAGATGGCCATCGTAGGAGGGGATGACTTGATGGGGTCTTTGCACCGGTTGGCCTTTAGTTCCCCTTTATTGATATTGGAGGTTTCCCACCCTGTGTTAGTTTCTGGCCCATTAAGTTCAGTGTCTGAGCTGTCCATACACCAGGGGAACAGGAGCAGATAATGGGCTTAAGGGGCTACCTCTTGCTCCTACCCTCTCTTTGTTTTCTTTATCTGAACAGCTGTTTTTTTTTAATGGATTCCCCCTGCTCCCCCCCCCCCTTTCACGCAGCAGGCTGTGTCTGTTGCTCTCTCTACCAATTCCACTTGTGCAGATTGTGGCCGGGGGCTGCTGCACCCTTTAACTGATTAACCTAATACTGTGCAGAGTGTCTGGTGCCTGGCTGGAAACTGTAGGGAGCCCATTTACTCTCAAGGGAGCATCCCCCATCCCAATAGCTAACACAACCAGTAAAGAAGCAGTTTGAAATGAGGTCTGGAAGGGCACGTGGTTCTCACTGTGATACAGTCCCAAGACAAGGCACTGCCATTTTGCATCACAGTAGCAGTTCACCAACTCACCCTGCCCTGTAGGATCTTCAGACCAGGCATTGCCCTTCATTTCTGATCTTCAAACCAGGACTTGCTCAAGAGTCTTCCAGGTTGGATCTGGGCTGAAGCTTCCTCCAGCGGTTCTCTGTTCCCATTTCTGAGTAGGAAAAGGAGCCTAAAGGGACCTGTGGGGGAGCAACTGAAATGAGCCAGAAATCAAGGGCAGATTTGCAAGCGCATCTCTTCAAGGTCCTGAATGTTTAAAAGGATGGATTTTGCTTCTCCAAATACCATAGCTGTATTAGCATCTGCTCCTGCACTCTAATCCACTCCTGCCCACTTCTTCCTACCTCAGCATGGTCCCCAGAGTGCCTAAGAATGGATCTGATGCTTCACATTGCTTTCCTGTGTCCCTCCCCCACCATAAGGAGCAATATTGGAATGGAAGAAAGCAGCATTTAATTTCTAGGAGGTTCAGAAATTCAGGCTTCTCATAGAAGCTTTGGAAGCTCTTCAGCTTGGCTGTAAGAGAGCAAGGCATATTATGATTGCTATTGGAGAGAAAAGGCACTGAAAAGGGAAAACACTCCGACCATGCTCAGAGGATCTTTCTAATATTTTAATTTTTTTCTGGTTGTTTTCACATATTTCTGGATTTAAGACTTGATTGCTGAAATAGGAAGTTAGCTCAGCTTAAGACCTGACCAAGCAAGCAACAGCCTAAGAGTACAGTCCTTGCTCCAGTGTAAGAACAATTTACTCTGGATTGCAATATGAATTTCCCATAGGTTTTCACTAGGTGGTGTAGTAACTACGGGTGCAAGTAATGTCTCTTACATGCTCCCGTAGTTACTCCGGTTGCAGAGTTAGTCAGTCTACCTGTTTCTTTGTTTTTAATTTAAAAATACTCATTCCACTTTCAGCTTACAAAGGTACCCCATGAGCCTAAAAATAGTGAAATGCGATAAAAATATTAATAAATGGCAGCAGGAAAAAAAAACAGAAATGAGGCATAGAAGACTTAAAAAAGAAACTCTACCTGCAAGAGCCACCCAAAGCAAAAGAGTTTTAATGCACCACTGAAAGGCTGATGGTGATGTAGCCAGGACAGGATTACCATATATCATAACCACAAAAGAGGACAAGACCCCTTCAAATTGGCAGACACCCAAGAAAAATGTAGGACATGACAAAATACAAGCTAAAAGCACTCATAAACGGTACCGTATTTCCCGGTTTATAAGACGCACTTTTTTTCTTCCCAAAGGGGGGGGATATCTGTGCGTCTGATAGAGTGATAGGGCCAATCCTGGAGCACCTTACTCCATCATGTCATATGTCGTTGGATTCATATTGAAGAGCAGAATCCAATGCAATAATCAGTGTTGAGATATCTCCTTCCTACCAAACATTATGGCCAAAAAAGTAAAAATCAAAAATATAAAACAAAAAATACATTTTTTGGCAATTTTTTAAGCGGGTAGGTATTTTGCCCTGCGGGGTAGGAATTTTGGCCTTGGGGTTCAGGAATTTTGGGTTTGGCATCTGGTCACCCTGGCACAGCTGCAATCCTAACCAGCCTTCCCTGGCTTGGAGACTTGCTCCAAAGTAGACATGCACAAGACCTGGTCCCTGCTGCTCCATGCCTGTGCCTTCCTCACTCTTCCCCATGTATCTAGATCCCCTCATCTTTCCCTACCTACCCCCCAAAAGAACTCCCCCAACTTACGTGCCTTCCTGGACTATTTGCAATGAGATTTGTGCAAAACGTTGTTGTCTGATCATTTGCAATGAGATTTCTGCAAAAGTCGCAAATCACTGACACTAGAGATGATGAGTTTTTGGGGTTACCAGAAAATTAAAAGAGTGCTTGAAGCTTAAAGTCTTTCCTCATTTGTTAACGACAGTGATAATGGTTCTTAATACCACTGTTCACTTTACATGGTTGAAATATTATTCTGCTATATTTTATTAAATATATTAATATACCATTTGGTTCAGAATATTTTTTTTCTTGTTTTGCTCCTCTAAACTTTGGTGCGCCTCATGGTCCGGTGCGTGTAATAAGCCGGGAAATACGGTCTATTGCTTTCATGTGGTTAATTTAAATACTGTATTACTTATTAAATTTAAAACTATTACATGTATTTAATTAATTAATTAATTAATTAATTAATTAATTAATTAATAAATAGAAAGCTACATGCTGCCTGCTCACAACGAAAAGGAGGACAGAGATTTTTTTGCCAGGACACATGGTCACCCTGGGCCAGGTTGGTCCCTGGGGGAGGGAGTTCCACATTTTGGGACTCATGGTTAAAAAGCCCTGCCTTGTGTACCCCCATCTAACTTTAGAAGGGAAGGGGGGAAATGCAGAAAAGGACCTCATCTGAGGATCTAAGAGAGGGGTGAGGCTTTTATGGGAGCAGACTAGCAATGACTGAGAAAGCATCATTGGAGAAGTGTGGGAATTCTAGGGCAGTGGTATTCAAGCATTTCAACCTGGGACCCCTTCTGAGAATGACAGCTTGTCTGAGACTCCCCAGAAGTGACATTTAAGATGCATAGTGCCAGATTCCAAGATGTCTGCATCCAGCTTTTTCTGACCCCCTGAAATGATGTCTCAACTCCCCATGGAGTCCCAACCTCCACTTTGAAGGCCACTATTTTAGGGGATGAGTGTGTACTGCCAATCATCCCTGATGGGAAGGAGAGTTGCTTGTTTGGTCATCTGTCTGTGTGATGGCTTGTGGTACGTCAGAGTGCTTTAGAAATATGTGAAGCTGCTTTTTCTGAGTCAGATCCTTTGTCTGTCTAGCTCGGATTTGTCAGCACTGACTGGCAGTGACTCTCAAGAGCAGTGATTCTCAAAAGTGGGGGTCAGGACATCCTTGGTGGGGTCATGACTTCATTTCAGGAGGGTTGTGAAAATCTGTGGGTCGCCATCTTGGAATCTGGTACTGGGTGCCGCCAACTAGGAATAAAGCACTCAGGCTGCAATTCATAGTTCCTGGAGGTAAGTTTCATTGAACAAAATGGGACTTAGGGCACAATTCAGAGTAACTATGGGGAGTCCTTGCTCCGGTGTAAGAACAATTTACTCTGGATTGCAATATAAATTTCCCATAGGTTTTCACTAGGTGGTGCAGTAACTACGGGTGCACGTAATGTGTCTTACGTGCTCCCGTAGTTTCTCTGGATTGTAGGGTTACTTCTGAGTAGATGTGGACAAACTGTGGCATCACAGTGATGCTACTTTTATGTCACTTCTGGCCATGACATCACTTCCAGCTTGATGATATCGCTTACTCAGAGGGTCCTGGACAAATAGTAATTCTCAGAAGGGGAAAACCAAGTGGAAATGCTTGAGAACCACTACTTCAGAGTTTCAGAGATGTCTTGCCCAGCCCATGTGGAGGTGGCTGATTGAATCTGGGGCCTTCTGTGGTCAAGCCACCACTGCTGACCTCTGCCCCTCTGTTGCTCTGGAGAGCTGTTTGGAGGCCTAGAACAGCAGTTCTTGAGTATTTCAGCCCGGGACCCCTTCTGAGAATGAAAATCTGTCCAGGACCCAGTGCCAGATTCCAAAATGGCTGCACCCAGCTTTCTATGACCCCTCCAAAATGAAGTTGCAGCCCCCCAAGGGGGTCTTGACCCCCACTTTGAATCCCACTGGCCTAGAAGATGCTAATGAGGTAGCATAAAAGGTAGCATATAATGAAACGCATATAAGGTAGCATATGTGTAAAAGAATGAGAAAAGCTGTGGGGAGGATGGAGAGGTGCTGAGGTAAGGAAGCTGACTAGGACAGGAGAGCAAGAGCTATGTGGGGCATATGAATGGCAGGATGTTCTTGTTTGTCCTCTTTCCTCCTGAGCAAGAGTATTTTAGCTGGGTAAGCTTTCAATGGCACTTCAGTGCCGTGGCTTGAGTTTGTTAAAGCAAACCAACCAACCACCCCAGAACGGGCTTAATTATTTGACAAAGTATCCCTGTGGTGCCATGGGAGTCCCGAGTGGCAACGAGCCCAATGTGCCAGCTCCTCAGTGCCTTAGCACGTATGGCAGGCAGGCTGCCCTCGCTCTCTGGGGAATCTTGCTAGCGGTGGCTGGCATTTTCGGTTGCAGGTTGAAAACCGGAGGAAATTTGGAAGGCTGCCTGACTTTGCTGCGCTCTCCCTGAAGCCAAACCCTCCGCAGGGAATCCCGGTCAGAGAAAGAGGTCTAGTGGCTCTGCCTCCTCCTTCACTGGGTTTAACCAGAAGCAGTTCAGCAGGGGAGCCTGATGAGGGGAGGAAGGGGGCGCTTCAGGTCTGTGGATTGCAGATGGTGGCTTGTGTTTGCTATGATGATTCTTGCACAGCTGAGGGTGTGTATGTCTCTGTGTGTGCATGAATGAATGAGTGTGGGTGGGGGAGAGAGAGAGTAGTGATGGGAGAATCCCAAAAAAGCTGTGACTATGATGGTGTTTTCCATGTATATTTTTTCTGTGGGCAGGAAGTGGGTGACACAGAGGATGTGACTCTCTCTCTCTCTCTCTCTCTCTCTCTCTCTCTCTCTCTCTCTCTCTCTCTCTGCGCAGGACTGTCTAGATTGAGCTCTGAAAAACTGCTTCTCTCCAACATCCTTTTTTGGATGGTTCATTTAGGGATTACCTTACTGAGTCCCTCCTGTGGGGCACCTTATTCTTCTTTCAGCATCCTTATGACTGACGACTGCTTGACAAGCATTCCCCTATAAATATGATCTTAAACTCTAAAGCACATGCAAACCTACCCAAAGAATCAGCACACTCTTTGGCTAGCTAGATCATGTCTAATGTTAGTCTTTGACTAAAAACAAAGATTTCTTGTTCCCTTGAAGACAGGAACAAATGATTCCTTAGGATTTGATCATGAGGAGTTTTATGTGCATTTAGATGGGGACTTGTGTCCATCAGTCCAGCAAAATGGAAGATAGCCTGCCAGCTGCTTGTTTTTGCTCTGGTTGTCCGCCTGTTCCAAAGCTTTGTGGTCTTGCTGTGTGAGAATACAAAAACTGCCCTTTGGGTTCACATCAAGATCCATTTGATTCATTTCTGTTTGCAACATTAGATTAAAGAGAACTAGCAATACTGTTTTCTGTCATTTGGATAGAGTAGGTAACTCTAATCCTAAACATACACACACAAACTTCTATATCTCTCACCAAGGCATCCCTTGCCAGGTCATGCCATGTATACTCAAATATCTTTCTTTTGTTCCCTGATTTCCAAAAAAAACCCTACCTCCCTTTCTAGAGTAGGAAACATCTGCAAGCTAAGAGGTCAACAGCGAAGATCTAACTTTGATACTCTACTCCCCAAGACTTTATCTACTTCTTATTTGCTAGGGAAGATTATGGAAGCTACAGACTCTTCAGCATTCTTACACCATCCCATGTGTGGAAATGAAACACCTCACACCATGTAGTGGGAATGACATTGATCATATATGAATGTACCCTGAAGGGTGACCAATGGGCCCATTTGGGGCATTTGAAAACATGTGAATAGGTGGAGGCAGGTAGCATGATGATTTAGGCAAGGGCTATTCAAACTTGGGGAGGAGGCACCAAGACAACCTCAGTTCGTTAAGGTGCTCCACTTTCTTTAGGGACGGAGGAAAGGGAAAGCAGCAGCAGCACAATACCTAGGATCACACCCTTGCCAGACAATGGGGGCTCTTCTTAGGCTCCTCAGTGATTATTCCGGAGTGTATGTGGTGAGGGGAGCCCTGCAGATTGCTGGCAGAACTTCCCATGGTTTGGAATGAGTGAAAGGTCCAGCTGCTCTGAATGTGTAAGTCTTGACTATATAAGAGGAAAACTCTAATAAAGCTTCCGTTATTGTTTATATCAGTGAGGAAGGTTTTATAGTTTTATTTCTCAACCAGTGGTGCAGTACCATCATTGGTACTTGAGATAGTGTCTATTGGTACTCAGCAGGAAACCCCACCTCCCCACATTACCTGGCAGTAAGAACAGCAATGCTATGTGACATGCAGAAATAGAAGGCCTGGCTCGGCAGACAGAGATCCAGGGTATGCTTTTCTCAATCTTAAAAAGCCCTCCCCTCTAACCTGAAACCTTACCAGTGTTTGATGAGTTGCACCTGGCCTCCCAATTTGGCCTAAACTCGACATAATCACCATTACACATTGGCAATGACATCATCACCAGTTTACATCTGGTGGTTCTTCCAATAGGTAGACCAGGAAAAGTCATACAGTAGAGGACAAACATTGAGTAATGCTGGTTTATAGAGCTCTTCTTACCATTGTATAGGGGGCATTGGTGTGCCTCTTCAGTTCCCTTTACAAATTAGTGGCCAGCAAGCATTCTGGCTTCTTAGCAGTACCGGAGTCTTACCTGTTCCTGCTTCTACCTCTCTACCTATACATCTGATCTTTTCATAGCCTGGGAAAGGTCCCTTTTCAAAGTGCAACGCTTCAAATTCCGTGTTATGTTTTCAAACCCGGGGCTTGAATTTTCTCAAGGTCGTTCTTGAATTTTAATCTCATCTGTTTAATTTCCTGGGGGCTATCAAGGAGCAAATCTAATCTTAGGCAAGGGAGGAAGGAGATGCCAACAAATCATGAGCCCGTTTGCTTGACTTGAGTCCCAGTCATTTACTAGAACAAATCATAAATCTGTCAGTCCAGGGATGGGACTGATAGAACCCTGGAGGAAAGTCCAACGTTAAAAAGCAACCAGCATGGATTTGACAAGAGCAGTTCACGCCAACCAAACACATCCCTCCTCTTTTGAAAATGTGACTGGTCCCATCTCTGCAGGGGAGTGGAGGGGCGTGCAGTTGATACAAATGTACCTTGACATCAGTAAGGCACTTTGGCAAAGCTCCATACGATGTGCTCATACAGAAGCTCAGAAGTGTGTGGTTGCCTAAAAGCAGCTCCATTGAGTCCACATTACCAGCATGCTGCTTTGCAGGTAAGTATGTAGCAATTGCTGTAAGCCTAGCAGTAACTGTAAACCCAGCAGTAACTGGAGTTTGGGACTCAATTTTCTTTTGTTCTTCTCTGAACATCCAGTATTGTTCTCTGATAGTGCTCTGCAGAAATGCTGGTTCACATACATCTCCTAGATCTGATATAATAGACAGCCCTTGGAATGAGGAATGTCCTGCAAGATCAAAAGCGAAGTACAAGCCTTTGATTGTAGCAGATGGAGAACTGTGTTGCAAGAAAATCCAATTTGTTTTCAAGTGGGTGAAAGTGAGTCTTGGATAGGAATTAAGGAACATCTACATATCTGGCGTGTCATTACACCCTTCCCCCACCAAGGTCTTGAAACTGGCTTGTTTTGTAGATTTGACTGATACACTTAATTCTAGTTAGTTAATGGGATTGAACAAGAGGACTCTTGAACAACTCATGATTTGGAGCATCAGAAAGAGAGTGTGTGTCAAGCTATTGGAAGGACCTAATAAGGAAAAACCTGCCTGCGTTGTTTGTCTTGGTTGGACAGAAGAGATAATGTAAGATAAGCAGTCTGACAGCATCAGCTTTCCATTCCTGTGAATAAATGTTCTGCAAGCCATGCAGCGTAAGTATTGGGATGGTAATGGGAACACTTTCAACTAAGCACATCTGTGCCTCAAATGGTCCTTGACATGTTACCACCTCAGATGATCACAGGTGTTCAATCTGCCAAAGGAATCACAAAATGCTTTTAAATAAGAAAAGTCAGATGACCTAGATTTCAAAGACCTTGCTTGTTTTCAATGCAAATAAGGTATAGGATTCAGAAATATAGTGAGCATTAGATCTGAGTAAATATGGTATTTCCTCTTCCTCATTTTCCTGGCTGCCAGTAGTGTGCACAACCATCCTTTCCTTCCAGGGCAACTGAAAGGAGAGTAGGGGTAAAGAGCATCTGGCAACAGTGATCTCCCATTTTTGAAAGGGGGAGGGAGAGAATTAGAAGAAAGAAGGCAAAGAGTAGAGGGAGTATTGCCATAGGGGAAAGCAGACAGATCACTGAAGACTGAGGGGTGCCCAAGCACCTCTACCCAAGCCGTGAGTGGAAGTTACCTCTTTTTGGACCTTAGATATTCTTCCATCTGGCACAAATGTGCCTTAAAACAAAATTGCAGTAGCCATACAGATGCAATCCACCTGAGTTTGTGTTATGTCTCACTTTTGTCCTACCCCACTTGTTGAAGACTTCGGCTTTATCTAATGCAGTATCAGAGACATTTCTGTACCAAATTAACTGTTTTCCCAGATTTTTGCCACACGCTATATATAGTTCATTTGATATTTGTATGTTTGAAAAGCACACTGATACAATTCTTCCTGACAGGCATGAAGGAAAGCTTAAGCTGAGGGAAATTGGAATAAAAGACCTAGAAATCTGAAATGGATGAAATCGTTTTATACTCTCTGCAAAGAAACTTGACCTAAATCTAACAACTGTTAGTTGAAAACTAAATGGCACAGAGAACAGGCAGCCTGCTACTCTTTGCTTGTATGTTAACAATGGAAAGAGAAAAACATCAAAATAATAGGCTCTTGAAAAACTATAAAGCCAGAGAGCTAATCAGTTCTAATCTAAAGCCAGTACTAATCTTTCTTTTGGTTGTGAAACTGGAAAATAGCTTTTAACATTTCCAGTAATCAGAAACCTCCCTCTTCAAAAGTGTCACATTTGAGACAGGGCCAGATGGACTAGTTGTTGCAAATCTCAGTTGTTGATGATGAGTTTAGTGGATTGTCAAAAGACACATGTGCTATTATCATTGGTGAGCTCGAGCACCACCTTTCCCCACTTACAGCCCGATCCTGTGCAGGTCTACTCAGAAGTAAGTCCCATTATAATCAATGGGACTTACTTCCAGGAAAATGCGGGTAGGATTCCAGCCTAACACATTCCATTCCTAAAGCTACACAGTAGCAGGAGGGGGTTAATCAGGTTTCTTACTGTTGTTGAAAGATTGCCATCTACCATAATTTAGATCTTGCATAAGGTCTATATAACTTGGTAAAACAGCTGACAGCTTTGTTGGCTTCAGCAGAGCTTGTCAAAGATCTCATTCAGTTTTATTATTCCTAAACAACATTTTTAAGGAAACATAGGAAAGAACCTAAAATATGGCATCTAAAAAAGGAAAGAAAGTGTCTTGCTTTCTAAATGAAATCCCACTGAAATTTTTACAGGTTATCTGATACTGATGTTGTTGCCTTTACATGTATAGGGCACCAATACAGCGATACAGCTGACGCAGGTCCAGTTGTCACTTACTGGTTACTGGGGCTTACCCAGTGGCCAAGGGAGAAATGCTCCCTTATCCCATGAAGACTTCCAATATCCATAACTCCCTTGCAGGATACAGCATAACCCACACTGACGTTGCTGCATCACTGTGCGGGAATTTAGTTATGGTTGGGCTGGAGGCCAATTCAAATAAAAAACATGGTCTTATATCTACCATGCAGCATCCAAAAGCATCAGCAGACAGTTGCTGTCTGCTTGAAAGTAGCTGATGGTGTGAAGAGGCAAGTTGCGTACAAATCCAGTTCTAAATAGGCAGAAGCAAACATCCTCAAATTGCCTTCAGATGTTCCATTAAATCAGTTTGTCCACTAAGACAAACTGCTAGGCCTGACATGGAAGAAGAAGTGGCAGTCTGTTGTTGATTACCATAATCTGCAAAAATCCATAGTGGCTCTATTATCAACTACCACACCCGGCATCACAGACAATTCAATTGAGTTTTTTCTCTCCCGTTCGCTAAAGGAGATTGAGTCCTGGAAGTAATTGGTCAGCTTCCCTAGTAGATTTTAGTGTACACAGCGTTGAATGCTCACCATTTCTTGATTGTTTTAAAAAAAGGAAAGTTGAGTAGAAGAATCCAAGGGGAGCCACTGGTACAGAAGAGATAATTTCTCTCCAGACAGGATACCTCTCTTGCAAACCTCTTGTAAGAGAGCATGCGAGTATGAAAGACGATGGCTGTGGCTCATGTTGATTTTGTTGATGCTGACCCCTTGCGACATGCTGTCGCTCTAGATAACAGTGAGCAATGGGCCAGCATGTAAACTGCCGTGAGGTTCCTAAAGAGATGTTATCTGTGGAGGAGAAAGATGGCAAAATTGCTCTTGCAACTTCTCATTAGGAGGGTGGAGGTTAGTGGAGTTTAGTGTACAGTAAAAGGGAACCCTGAATTCTCACTCTCAAGTGAAAACTCCAAGCTAGACATTTCCCTTGGTCAAGTTAACCTTGGTTCTGCCAGTGTCTTTTCAGGGATGTGGGCAATTATACTGAAATCAAGGTCTGAAGTATGTGCTTATAGAAGGGCAGTGAGATCAGCTGCCGGGACTAGAATCTGAAGTGTTAGCCCAAAAACCATTCTCTTGACTAGACAAGGGCAAATGCTCAAGTCTGGCCAATCCAAAGGCTTCGTATAGCTGCAAATCATTGCAGCTGATTTTGAATATCCCATTCCTTTTTATGTCCCCAAAGTTCCTTGAGACCTAAATGTTCAGTGTCGCTTGTTGGATTAGTTTTCCAAACCTCAATCCAAAAGTTTGCTAGATCCCTCAAAGTTTCTGATATCATTTTTTGCTTTTTTCTGAGAGCACAATCCGATCCGTGTCTACTCATTAGTAAGCCTTCTTGTGTTCAATGGGATTTATTCCCAGGAAAGTCTGTTTAGGATTTCAGCCTCAATGCAACAGGATGAATTGTCCCAGTTTGAGAACCTATCCTTTCAATTTCTATTAGAGATCCTTGATTGGAGCCAGACAGCCATATTCAATGCTTCTGTATATCAAGCACAGCCAGGCTTGCCACAGGCCACATCTGGCCCCCAGGCTGGGGTTTGGACACCACTGTTCTATGCTATTACTCCAAGTTAGGGTTGCCATATGTCCTGAAAAACAGGGACAATCCTGATTTTGGGGGGATTGTGTTCATATACTGGCAAATGGGACAGAGGGTCCTGTCCCGATTTTGCAGAAGAGAATTATGGCACCTTTTCCCCATAGGGGTTTCTTTGAGATAAAAAGACTGCAGCATGGATGTTTTGAACCAGTGGAGCAGGATAGTCAAAATTAGATTAATCTAAGTCCTTATTTGATTCTTATTCCCTGGGACGGCAATTCTCCAGCCAGACCTCTCTGTCTGTGACCTTGTCAGAATTTGCAAGCTAAGCACTGCTGAGGGGAGAAGGTCTCCGCTGCAGAGGGTCCTCCAAGAAAAGAAGGGTGAATGTCAGCTGGCTTGTCCAGACCTGCAGTCATGTAAAAACTTATGGTTGATCTGACTTTCTCATCTCGCTTGTTATTTCCCTATTGCTTGCAGACAGGGCAGCCTCCTGGTTTCATATAATTTATTTTCTTTAGGCAGGTATATTGTCTCTGGTGTAGGAGAGTGTCCTAGCTTGGGCTGTCCTTCCTACTCACCCCCAGAGGAAAGATGATGTAATCTAGATGATCTAATTCCCTGCCCCCTGGGAAATGGCCACTCATAATTCTGGCCATGTCTTGCTCCAAGCCGCAGGGCCACGGTGGGGATCCTGGGTATTCTTATTTTTCTCTCTTTGTTTGTTTGTCTTTGTCTTCTCTATTTACTTGCACTCCACAAATGAAAATCGTTACTTGGATTATTAGTCTGAAGCATTTGCTTAGCCATGCAGAGAAGCCATTCTACCTCTGACTCGCTTTCGAAGGACACAGCCTCGTCAGCTAGCTGGTAGATCTCCTTCTGCTAAGATGGTTTCTAAGATATTGCCCTCTGTGTCTCACAAGGACAAGCTGGCCGAAAAGAATGATGGCCAAAGAGACCAGTCCAAAACTACCTGAAAGTGCACAAAGAGAGGCAAGGCAGAGACCAAAGGATCCTAAACTTCTGCATGTGCGAACCCCAGAAAATACCAGGCAGCAAAGCAGACCTTAATGGCTCTGGTGGAGTGAGTACTGCACACAGGGTTCAATCCTAACCACTTTTCCAGCATGGGCATAGCTATGCCAGCAAGGCACATGTTACAACCTACAGTTGGGGACCAGTCACTGAGGCCTCCTTAAGGTAAGGCAATGTTTGTTCCCTTATCTTGAAGTTGCATTGCTCTCATATCAGTGCTGTAAAATTGGTTAGGATTGCTAGGCAATAGTGATCTAAGCCCTCAAAATCCCATGAAGTCTTTAGTGATCTATGATTTTAAAATCATACATGTTCAATTCCTCTTGGCCCCCAGCAGTGGAAAGCAGGTGAGATGCCCGTAGTTATGTTAATGCTGAATCAGAGACTAATGCAGTGGTCTTACAACCTAGGGAAAATGCTGTAGTCCCATCCCCCCTTGCAAAAATTGCTATGCATTTGGCACTAAGAGAAGAGCAGGATAATCTTGTAGCTGGTAGCCATACTGTCGCAGAAAGCTAGTAGTACTCCAGTGTTAGATATATAATTATGATCTGTCATGCATAATGTAAGAAGACATGAGAATCAGTTATAAAAAGTGGAAAGGGATAAGAGCTACCTGAAAACTCTGAGATCATAGTACCTGGATGAGAAGATACTCTGAAAAAATAGGATATTTTAAATAAGCATTTATATTTTTATTTTATCAGTTTAAATAGACAATGACTGTGTGCCAAACAGGTGTACACTGCGTGCCAAACAGATGTACACTGCATCTTGAAGTGGGGACGGGGTCAGTTAAGGAGGAAATATTTGTTCCCTTATTTGGGGCTGCATCAGTGCTGGATAGACAGATAAGATTGGGCCAAGAAGCTTTCTGACTCTTCAAAGTAAAAACAGCTGTTGGAGCAAGGTGAGAGTAAGGGCACAATCCAGAGTAACTACTGGGAGTCCTTGCTCCGGTGTAAGAACAATTTGCTCTGGATTGCAATATGAATTTCCCATAGGTTTTCACTAGGTGGTGCAGTAACTATGGGTGCACGTAATGTCTCTTATGTGCTCCCGTAGTTACTCTGGATTGTAGGGTAAGACTGATTCTCCAGTCTGAGAAAAAGAACATGAGTTGAAGCCTAGTTCAGAGAATACCAGCAAACAATGGATGTGTAGGCTTTTCAGTAGAAAAGACAAGTTGTTGGTGGTGAGTATGAAATCCGGCTATGGAAGAAGAAAGTATCAATGAAACTCCTAACTCAAGATCTGCGTGGCCTTCCTTTCTGAAACCATTATTGATTCATCTCTCTCTTTCCATCTTCCTCAGGGACTGATCACATCACATCTTTCTGTTTCGGGATCTAGTGGATGCTGCTCCCCCCACATGCTCTTGCTTCCATTAGCTAATATCTGTTTATATGTATCCATCACTTATTCATGACCCTTTGGATCAATTGGAAAATGCATTTGTTGAAATCTGATTCGAGCTTTCTCTGGAGGTTGTGGGCCTCCCCCAGTACTAATGCCAGAACTGAAGGCTGACTCACTTACTATAAAGCACACAACATTTAAATTGCAGCCAGGTTCCTCAGAACAGGATAATCTTGTTGCTTGTATTCCTATTGCCGCAGAAAACTAGCCACACTTCAGTGTCAGATGTATCATTATGACTTGTGCATAATGTGAGAAAAGCAGCAGAATTGGTTTTAAAAAGTGGAAAGGGATAAGAACTACCTGAAAATTTATATTTCAGGGTCTAGTGGATACTGCTCATTAATTCTTGCTTCCATTAATTTCCATTAGAAAATTCTCAAGTGAATAGCAGCTGTACTAGGGTAGAAAAAAAGTGCTTTTCCCATAGGATAAACCTAAGGCAGCAGCGCAAACATGGGAGAAGAGAGATCTATCCCCTGCTTCAGTTCTGGTTGAAACTTTGCCCTGGACATCTTTCACCAAGATCAGCTGAGTAATCCCCATCTATCCCGGTCAGTCCTCACCAATTTTCCAACTCCAAAGAAAGGTCACTGCAACTCTTAAGGTAAGGGAAAAAACATTACCTTACCTTGAGGAGCCCTATATGATTATTCCCAACTTCAGGATGAAGCATGTGCCCCACTGGCACAGCTATGCCAGTGCTGGAAAGTTGGTTAGGAGTCATTTAGTGTCAAAACAAATGTAACAGCAAAAATTAATGTAGAACCACCAAATTTGTTACAAACCTGAAATAGCAACATGCCTATCTTTACTAAGGCCACAAACCAAACTGAAGATTAAGCTTTTGATAAGAAAATCTACATTTATTGACACCACTCCTGCTGTCTTTTATTTAAGCCTTTGGCATACATTGGGTGAGTGTAAACAGACACACACTTCAGCACTGAGTCAAGAAACTCCAGAATATTGCAAGACCTTCAGATAATTTCAGAAGAGTTGCCGAGGGTGCATCTTGTCACACAACTCATCTATGACAAAGAACAAACAACAGTTAAATTACCACAGGAGGCACAAAGCAGACTGACTCACAACATTTTCCACCAGGGTTGCAAAGTAATATACTGGCTCCCTACCAGCCCCTCACTCCCGCTGCCCCTCTGCTGCTAACTGCTACAGCTTTTGCAATCAATCCTATAGTCTTTCCATATAGGCTGGCTATTGCCTCCTGTCAAAATCTCTTTGGAGATCAGTTGCAGGGGTAAACATGATTTTGATGTTGTTATTCATCGTGTTACCTGCTAAATCCCCTTGTTTTATTTTATTAAATACCCTGTCATCCCATATAGAGAAGCATGTCCCACCTGTGATAGGGATGTTCTGCTCCTAGAAGTGTAAATGAAAGAACTGAAGAAAGGGTGACTTTTCACATGCACCAATTTGAAACTGCATCAGTTTAGAAGGTTTATGTGGTCCCACAAACTCCTCCCACATATAGTGGGATTGGGGCAAAGGATAACACCATATAGGCTTAAGACATAGCAGGCCTCCGTCAGTCTTGAAAGACTATGGTATCGTGCTTGGCGCTGCATATGCTGCATGCAAAGCACAAAAGCCTGGGTTGGATTGTTATGGAGGATAGGCTGTTACCCAAGCAGCAAATCCCCCCTCTCCATGCCACTGAATTAGTCCAATGGAAAGGCAGAGCCAATACGATTGGATCCAGCTGGCGTTGCAGAGCTGGGCTAAGGACAGGAGCTCACCCTGTCTTGTGGGGCCGACGCGGGTCTTGAACCCTAGCCCTGCTGGTTAACAGGCACAGCATCTTAACCGCTTGCACCACCCACAGCCCTTAGGCTTAAGACATGATGTACCTACATTGTGTTGATCGGAGGAACTGAGTTCTACAAGAAGTCACTTAGTAAAGTCAGCTCCAAGTGGAAGGGTAATATAGAACATAGTGTACACATGGGAAAATAAAGTTCATGGGATGTTCACACAGGTATGTGCACACCCTAATTTCTCACAACTTCATTACTCCATATTTAATGCCTTATGGCGGAATGTTTGATCTGAGTCTGTTGCAAAGCATTGTTCGTTGGGTGAAGTAGGGGTGTGGAAGTTCTTTCTGTGGTAGCTTGACCAAGATTTCCTACAGTGTTCGTTAGTACATGAAAATATGTCTGTGAATCATCTCCACAAACTGCATTTTGGGAATGGAAGGAAGGATGCAATTTGTTGAGCAATTACAAGGAAGCAGCATTAGGGGTGGAGATGTGCACTGGATGTGTTAAGTGTGGCCAGACGTAAAAGCTGACAGCTTAAATTGTGCTGTGATTGATTCCAGGGAACGTATGTGTGGCTGCAGGAGCAAGACCAGTTGCAGCCCTGCACTACTGGTTCCTGTGCTGATGGGTCTGTACTCTTCACTTCACATTATGGTGAGGTAAGTGAAATGGAAGAGGGCGATTTTCTTGAGCTGCTGAAGAAAACTCTCCAAAATAATTCCCCCGTGTGTTTGTGCTAAATAAAAACTGCCAGCTGTTGATGCTGTTCTGTAGCTGCAATTTGCACTTACAATTGCCAAGTGTCAGACGTTACAAAGGGGGAAAACCCTTGCATTTGTCTTTGGCAGATGTATTTCTCTTAAGGCTTTTTGTCTTCCTTGACACTTGTGAATTGATGTCTTGGAATTACACTTTGGTTCTCAACAAAGCCCAGATATGCAAGGGAAAAGCAGCTGCAAATTCGAATAGACGAGAATATTTGAAGCATTAGTATCCAAGCAATTTACACTTCAGTATTTTGGAAACTTGGCTAGAGCTAAAACTGGCAACAATCCCCATGTTGATAGAGTGACTCTGTTCACTTTCCCCCTAAATCCTCTTAGGTCTCTGACCCTATCTTTCCGAATACCTGAGACTGGTGCTTTCATGACACATTACCCTTAGGGTCCCAACCGGCTCCATTGGACCCAATTGGAAGTTTGTGTTATGTTTTTTTTACTGGAATTCATTATTATTACTTGACAAGACTTTCTGAGTTTTTTTACTGCTAATGAGACAGTTACAAATGCAAAAGCAGAAAAGTTTTCGAATTTATAGTTTCTCTGTAAATTCCAATTTATACATATCATCCATGCAAAATGGGTCCAATGGACCCGACCTAGGACGATATGTGTAAATTGGAATTTAAAGAAAAACTGTAAATTCAAACACTTTTTTGCTTTTGGATTTGTAACTGTCTCATTAGCAGTAAAAAAGTCAGAAAGTCTTGTCAAGTAATAATAATAAATTCCAGTAAAAAACACAACACAAACTTCCAATCGGGTCCAGTGGACCCTGTGGTACAATGTGTTAAAAAAACGGTTGGGATCCTAAGGGTTTGGCCAACACTGTACTTTCTGTGGATTTATGGCAGCAGGATACTCACAAGTAGTTGAAGAAGTTGAGAACTAAAGCTGCTTCTAATCTTGCAGTTTGGCATTTTTCTCCACCATCTTTTCATTTCCTCCAGGTATTCTGCTACCCACAACTCTCTCTTCCCAAGGAGAAGATCCAACCTATGCATCAGACAAGTGTGGATGGGGTGGAGGACATGTCTGTGCTGGGGGATCTGCATGAGGCCGCCATCCTGCTCAATCTGTACCAGCGCTACCAACAGGACCACATCTATGTGAGTGAACAAGTGGGCAGAAGCTCTTGTGGCTCACCAATAGGCTACTAGGCCAGAAGCAACTCTGGTATCTAAAAAGAGGACACTCATCCCTGTTCTCCTGCATGATCCTCCTTTGACATCAGTGAAGGAGTGGGGAGCTCAACCTGTGGATCTAAATATTTATCTCAAGGTTTGACAGGAGCTGTGTCCTTCTTGAAGTGCTGTAGCTGAATCCCATTGGTGTGTTGAAGTGCTTTGCATGTATTAGGACTATGAATTCAAAAGGTTGGGAAAGAGGCCTATGAGGATCTTGGATTACATGATTTTTGAGAACATGCCTAGTCCACACATGCAGCAAAGTGAGATACAGAATCCCAAAGTGATAAGCATGGACTAAACCATTCTCACTGCTGATGGGGGTTTAAACTTTTGAACCCCATGCATATAAAAAAATTGCCCGCAAGTGAAACAAATAAGGAGAAAGCAGCAGCTTAGTTTAGAAGCTGTGGATGTTTTCTACTTGTGGACAGGTAATGTATATTTGCTTAAACGAGGGAGCATTCAAAAGTGGCATCCACTACCTTTAAAATAGCAGAGGCAGTGTAGATGGAAAATAGGCAGAAGTGATGTTTCTAGTATGCTTCCAGTGCAGTTTATTTAAAAACAACATAACGGCATCCTGTCATGGAAATCAGTTGCATGGAAGTCACCATTTTACCATACACATTGTGGATCACAAGCTAAACATGAATCAGCAGTGTTATGTGTCTGAAAAGAAGGCAAATGCAATTTAAGCTTGCTTTAGTAGAATCATAACTTTGAAGTCATGAGAAGTTGTGGTTCTGCTTTACACTGCATTAGGTAGACCTCACCTGGAGTAGTGTGTCCAGTTCTGGGCATCTCTCTTTAAGAAAGATGTAGCCAAACTGGAGCAGCTTTGGAGGAGAATGACAAGGGTGATCAGAGGGCTGGAAAACAAGGTTGAAAGAACTTGGTATGTTGTGGAGAACATAAGAGTATGAGCCTGGAGAAGATTAGGGTAAGAAAAGATATGCTAATGCCCTTCAACTGCCTGAAGGACTGTCATATGGAACAAATTTGTTCTCAACTGCTTCTGAAAGTAGAACTAGAACCAACCAATACAAACTGCAAGAAAAGAGATTCCAGTTGGGTATTAGGGAAAAATTCCTGATGGTAAGGGGGTTCAGCAGTGGAATACATTATCTATCTATCTACAGTATTTATATACCACTTTTCAACTAAAAAGTTCACAAAGCGGTTTACAAGAAAATGAAAAAATTAATAGCTAATGGGTCCCTGTCCCAAAAGGACTCACAATCTAAAATGCAAAAAGAACACCAGCAGAAGCCACTAGAACAGACATTGCTGGGGTGTGTAGGGCCAGTTACTCTCCCCCTGCTAAATAAAGGAGAACACCCACTTGAAAGAGTACCCCTTGCCCAGTTAACAGGGGTAACACATACATTACCATAGTATGTGGTGGTCTCTCATTGGAGATCTTCAAACAATGGCTTGACAAGCACTTGTTGGAGATGCTCGAGAAGGATTTTCTTCTACAGGAGAGGATTGGACTAGATAGCCTATTTTTAAAAGGGAAGAAGAGGGTGGCCCTCAACTTGATGCTGCTTTGTATGCTGACAATCTCTTCCTTCTTCTCCTTTAAAAAAAAAGAAGGGGACTATGTGACAGGTTTTCTTTTGCAAAGGGATAAAGGTGGGCAGCACTCAGAGCCATTCCTTTTAATAAAAAGGGGGGGGGAGTGGCATGAGGGAGGAGATGGCAGCACAGCAGTGCCCCCTCCAGTGTACTGCCTGGAGCATTTGCAAACCCCGATCCTCTTAAGTACAGTATACCAATTTTCACTAGCCCAAGAAGCTGAACAAAGAACAAAGCCACAGTCTATCCTTCCTAGCCCAGAATTTTACCCCAATTCTTTATTCTGCTGTAGACAAGGCCTGCTTGTCTAGGACAGCTGTTTTAAACCAGTGTGCCGTGGCACACTGCTGTGCGATGTATGGTCTGCAGGGATGCCATGGAAAATTGAGAGAGGCTTAGCTGTTATAGTTGGGGGATGCGAGCCCCTGCTGTCAGCACAGTGTGCCTTGTCAAATGTCAAAAGATTAATGATGTGCTTTGATCATTTTACTGCCTTGTCAGTGTGCCGTGAGATGAAGAAGTTTGAAAATCACTGACCCAGGACATCTAAGTTGATATATAACTTCCACAGATTAAACCTTTGATAGTGTTTGCTGTGAAATGTTGATGACTTTGAAGGCTCCTGTGGGAGCGTACTCAGCATCTGGCACCTCAAGGAGTTCCAGGTGTTGCTTCTGAGCCAGTATCTCTAGCAGAATGGTGCGTGTCTGCGCCAGAGGTAGTAAGTGTCCTAATTCCCACTTCGGGATTGCTCCGTGAGTTGTGCAAAGAGAGTCAGAAGTAGTATATAGATCTTTACAAGAAATAAAGAAACTAAGAAATATATAATCCTTTCCAAGATCACCTTGGGAGTGCAAGAAGGGCTGCAAAGTGCTCTCCTTCCTTGTCTCTACCTGTGGCTGAGCATCTTCAGATTCTGATATTGAAATGTGGATCGCGGTCCGTGTTGCACAGCAACGGTTGCTAAGGCGACAGAAATGTATGCATCTTGTATTTTGGTAAATGATCAATTAAGTGACCTGGTTTCTGGGAATCTTCTCCGTTTTGGGCAAGCCAGGAAGTTGCAAAGACTGTTTTGCATAGTAATAAATCTTGCAGTCTAGGGCAACATGCTTCCTACAGCCAGTCCCTGATCTCCTCCTTCCGTCAACCTTCCTCCTTCCGTCAACCTTTCTCCTCTTATCCAGAGCTTACATTCTGTAACATCAACTATCTACTCTATTTCCTTAGCTTTTTCTCATTTTATACCTATTTTCGTTGGGAAAAAGAGAGTAATAATGATTATAATTAGCATTTTCGTATTACTTTGATGTTCTGCGTGTTCAGAGGGCTTTGCCTATAACCAGGATATGTTGCCTATACATGTGGTTTGCATTTGATGTTATGAGGATGAGAGACACACAGCAGCTTCATCATGCTTTCTAAAGTCTAGTTTGGCTCTTGGGAATCTGAACAACAACAACCCGGTATTAATTTGTCCCCCATGTTGCAGAAGCATTGGAAAGAGGTGGCGGTTGTCTCTAAAGGGGGGCAGTCAGGGTGACCATGTAGAATGGAGGCTAGAGAGCATCTACCTTTAACCATTGCATAAAAGAGGGGATTCAGAAAGCTTTTAAAACCCTTCTATGATGAGCTAAACCTGCCTCAATGACCTCTTCCATGCAGTGGTTAAAGGTACAGGCACTCTGTCCTTCATTCTATATGGTCACACAGGGAGCAGCCCAATCCTTAGCTGCCTGGAGTTCTGGGCTGCTGCTGCACTAAAATAATATCCTTGGTATCCTAAGTGCACAGGGTAGCCATCGGTAATGGTAAGGGAAGCAATGGGGCTACCTGTTTCTCTGGCAGCTTCTCACCTTCCCTTGCTCCAGAATGCCTCCTTCCCTAGCATCTCCACTCACTTCACCACTGCCTTCCAGACCGACTACCATTACACATGTGCTAGGCTGGCACTACAGCTCATAAACGTGCCTTACCAAGGATGAGGAGGTTCCATCAACCACAGGACACAAGGTAGCCCTAAATTTTTCAATTTTATAACTAATTTTTCTTAAGAAAAATCTATGTTTCCAAAGTTCCCCTGGGGAGGAATTTCCAAATTTTTATTCTTCTGACCATTAGAGAAGCTGTTCTAATCTCCAGCCTCTGCTTTGTTAAGGGCAGCTGAGCCTCTATAATAATTTGTTCTGGTACTCATTATATTCTCTGTTCTAAAATAGCACTTCTCCCTCTATGTACAGTATTTTTAGAGAAGTGTACGATCCCCTGTTCACAACTTCTTCTACTTCTTTTTTTTGGCTGGGTTGATGTGACTCAGTTCTATAACCCTCTTCTAAAAACAGAACGAGTGCTTACGTCCATCAATTCCTGTCCTGTGATTGATGGATCCTCCTCTTCCTTGGTATAATAGCATTTGATGTGTTTGAAAACTGCTAGGTATTCTCTGTCTTCACCAGGAGGATATCAGTGAACCCAAACTTCATGTTATGTGCTTGAGCTACTATGTATTTTATCCCCCACAGGGAAATAGCAGCCTGGGCAACATTTTGATTGGGAAAATGACATAGGGAGAAAGAGTTAAAAGTTCCTTCCCCCCAGTACAGCTACTCTGAGCAAGCTGGCAGGTACCCATAGTTGGATTACAACAAACAAATAGAAAAAAATTGAGATAGTAAGTTGTGGATGTCCCATATTATGAGTATATTTCAGGGTAAAGCTTTGTTTAGGATTTTGCATAGCAGAAAATCATCTTGATTTTCCATGAAGTCATGTCCTCCTTTACTTTGTGTGTATCACTGATATTTTAAAAAGGATATTAAAAATAACACTGGATATTTTTTAAAAAGCCAAAAGAGGACTGCAAAGACTGCAGCAGAAGTAATGTATCTTTCTGCTGTGGTCTTTGTAGTCCTCTTTTGTCTTTTTTTAATATCCTGTGTTATAAGCCACATGCAGACATTATTCATACATGTAAAAATCAATAGAAGCTGATAATGGGGAGAGCATGGAGTGGGACTACAACAGTTCATGCAAACTCAAGCTGTTCTCAGGATGGGGTGCACTTTTTAGTACTGCCTGAGCTGTACTAGGGTGTTGCCAAGGATGGTGCCAAGAGTGGCTAAGGATGGTCAAGACATATAACTTGCGGGGGGTGGGGGGGATGGAGTCGTCTGTCTTCCCCACACATCCATACAAGTGAACTGAACTCTGGCTCAGCCATCAGTCATACCCCTCCTGTGCTTTAGGGTGGCTGCTTGCCTGTTTAAATTTTTTAAGCACTTCATGTACATGTATCAATTTACTTTATTAATAAAAAGGCAGACTTTTTAAAGTGCCTGGCTCATGGGTATTGGGGGCAGAAAGGGGTTAATAAGTGCTAGCCAAAAACTTGCATCTCCAGCAAATTTGAACAACCAGGTTTTTAATTTCATTTGTTTTGCTTCTTTCAGTGTTGGATCCTGAAGAGGAAAAATAAGTACATTAGTATTGATTGCCAGGAGGCAAGTTTGTTTGCAAACAAACTTCTCATCTTAGAATGTTATTTCTTCTCCTTAAGTAAAGGCTTGTACCACTAGTACCCTAAAAAGAATGAGATCATGTGATCAATAAATGTGACATGAGGATGAGGGCAGAATAATGTAGAGCAGAGTTATCTAAACCTTGGTCTGGGGCCAAGATGCAACGTTCCTCTGTCCTACCTGTGGCCAACCTCTGATCCACTGAGAGCCTTTGATTAAACACTTTCCCGAACATGACTGGAACTATGATCCAGTAGTGTTCTGAGGGCAAGGGAGACTGCATCTAAAACATAAATTTCTAGCTTTCTCAAAACCCAGAAGTAACTTTTTGTGTCCTCTGAAGGTCTTAGAAGGCTTTTTGATGCTCTGGTCCACAGAACATGCTTTGGGTATTTCTTGTGATGTGCTAGTTCTGAATTACTCTGTACTCCTTAATACCAAGCAGGTATTAAGCTGCGCTTGGGAAGTGGGGGAATTGGTGTCCATTTAAGTGTGTCCTTTATTTCTTTGGTGTGTGCTGGTGGGAATTTGATTCCATTCATTCATTTAGTCATTCATCTAATTTCCATCCCCAATATATTTAAGTCTTTTATTTAAAAAAAATTCCCAGCTCTTGATACCATGCCACATATTTGATGCCAAAAAAATGGAGATGTAGGAAAAAAAATCTACGCTTTTGACGTTCTAAATTAGTCCTAAAAAAGCAAGGCTATGAGAGTGGGTGAACTTCAGGCCACCTCTTCCTCTGCTTCCCTTCAATTATCAACACAACGAAAACCAGAGGTGGCCTGAAATGTTCCTACATACTGGAGGAGGGAATCTATTCATTTGGTATTTGCTTACTGTTTATGCCATGTGAGACCAAAAGCAGTTCTGATGCTGGAGGACCAAGTTGTGCTTGCCTTGGCTTTCTTTTTGAAGGTCATTTGAACAGTGAAACACAAAAGGAGCCCTTCACAAAATGGTGATGTGTATAGACATTTACATCAAAGTGGTTAACCCACTTTGTGGTGGATATGAGTGATCCAAAGCCAGATGAGGTGTTGCCCTCTGGTGGCCAACACTGGTTCTTTCAGAAGCAGATTTATTAATACACTACCAGAATGAACCTGCCATTATAGGAGTAAAATATCAGGAACATTTGTGGGCCTTGGGCATCATTGGGCAGTGGCACCAGGCTTCGTGTACTGGCAGGCATTGGTAATACTGGGTAATGACTAGCACCAGGTACTTGGGGCAGAGCAGGGCAGAAGGCTTGGCAAGCATCCCTACCAGGCTTCATTGGGTGGCACCAGGCACCACCGTGCATCAGGCAGTGGCACCAGTGGCTGGCAGTGATGCCACAGGACACCTGGCACCCCTAACAGGCACTACTGAACACCACAGGCACCACTGGGTACCAGACACCAATGTGCAGCAGACACCCATGGGGCACTGGTCATCCATACTAGGCACCAGTTATTCCTACCAAGCACCACTGTGCACCATGTATCCTTACCGGGCACCAGACGCCACCAGACAGTGGGCAGCGGGCAGCACCAGGCATCACTGGATATCCCTGCCATGCACCAAGCACTGGGCACCAGCAGACAGTGGGCACCAGTGAGCAACACAAGGCAGCAGGTGTCACTGGGCACTATGAAATGGAATGCTATCTCTAAGTTGCCATAAGAACATAAGAAGAGCCTCTAGGATCAGGCCAACAGCCCATCTAGTCCAGCTTCCTGTATCACACAGTGGCCCACCACATGCCTCAGGGAGCACACATGCTTCCTACATCCAGGTGCCTTCCCCTGTATCTGGCATTTTAAGATTGCCCACATCTACAACTGTCTATGCATATGGATACTTGTCTGTGTCATTAACTAAGCTGGGGTTGTAGTCCTTATATTAAGACAATGCCCACATAAATCCTAGAAAGTTGCTATCAAAAAATAAGTCTAGGATGTTGTTGCCTGTGAGGATTTAACCTATTACTTGCTAGGCTACCTACTGCGCATGCATGAGAATCTTAATAGCCCAAACTTGATTGCATCTGTCATGATACTTCTTTTCCGAGTACTAGTTTTTCAGGTGGACAAAAAGGCATGTGTGTCTCACTGATCTTCCTCTTCTTCCCCAGACAAACATTGGCTCCATCTTGGTTTCTGTGAATCCATACAAAGCTATTGCTGGCCTCTATGATGCAGCTGCCATTGACCTGTACCGACAGCACTGCCTGGGTGAGCTGCCACCTCACATCTTTGCCACCGCCAGTGAATGCTACAGCTGCCTGTGGAGACGTCATGACAGCCAGTGCATCCTCATCAGGTGAGCCAAGGAAGCTGCAGCAGGCCCCTGTTTTTACTAGCAATATTCACTTCTGGCTAGTGTATGTGCCAGGCTCCCTTGTCATTAAGGGGGTAATTTTCTTTGGTTGTACTGTCCTGAATGGTGTTTTGGCTGTCCTTTTACAGTGGAGAAAGTGGAGCTGGAAAAACAGAAAGCACAAAGTTGCTGCTGAAATTCTTGTCAGCCATGAGCCAGACCTCACTGGGTGGCCCTGCATCAGAGAAGAGCACGCATGTGGAAGAGGCTATCATGGAGAGCAGGTACTAACCTAGCTTGTAGCCTAGTTTGTAGCAGGAGACTCATGTGTATATTGTATGTGTGCGCACATGTGTGTGTGAATTATTCCCTCTCAGGAAAACCATGTCATGTGTGGGTGTTTGAATTGGCATTCCCAACTCTCAACTATCTGGGCATGCAGTCATACAAAGCAGGTCTCCTTCCTCCCCACTAGACACTGCATTGCACAGGAATGTCCTGAGGAAGGGAAGCTTCTTCATTGTTGGGTAATTACAGAACTCAGTGTGGAGAAATCCAACTGTGTGGACTAAGCAGAACTTGTCAGTCTCTTCTCAAAAGCAAATGTCAGAAGTTTTGAAACAAAAGAACAAATTCCCCCAAGCAAGAGCTATTTGAACATGCCTCCAAATGCCCACTGTTTATGGCCTGGTCACAGCAACAACCAGGTGGTATAAGGATCAGGCAGTCAGAGCTCGAAGAAAGTAAGCTGCAAATGCCCATGATGCTGTTACCCATACTTCCTAATTATTCTCCCATCCATCTCCCTAGGTGTTCTGCTTGTTTAAACTCAGCTGCTTAGTATAAATTCTGCACCAAAAAAGTCATGTATTGCACAACCTTTGTAGATTATGCTAATATAGAATATTTGCATGTGTTTTTTGATTCACTTTCTGCTGGTCATGGGCAAAGGCTGATGAGCACAAGCTTTTGCGGTTTCCCAGGCACTTCTTCCAT
Source organism: Cryptoblepharus egeriae (assembly GCA_030015325.1). Classification (NCBI taxonomy): domain Eukaryota; kingdom Metazoa; phylum Chordata; class Lepidosauria; order Squamata; family Scincidae; genus Cryptoblepharus; species Cryptoblepharus egeriae. Next base: position 57,835,074 of record JAREYC010000001.1, on the reverse strand, counting down.
ATGTTCAAGCCTATCCTTTGCTGCCTTAAGGACTAGAAACTTAACATTCAAAAAGAAATTTCAAGCAAAGATTTTCAAGCAAAATTCAAGACCTGAATGAGAAACTCTATTGCAATTGTCACTATTTAATTCATTTATTCTTTCCCGCTAGCCCAATCCTGGAAGCTTTTGGAAATGCCAAGACAGTCTATAACAACAATTCCAGCCGCTTTGGAAAATTCATCCAGTTGCACTTTTCTCAGCATGGACACATCCAGGGAGGACGAGTCACTGACTGTATCCTTCTCTTGGTGTTTCTAGCCTTGATGTATAGCAGTGGCATTTATAGTGGAGGAGCAAGGCAGATCACTTCTGGGGGAGAGTGGCACCACAGTGACTAAAATTGCAAAAATTGTATAATATTAAGTATAATACCATGTTATATATCATACCAAGTGTAATTTATAGAAGAATGCAATGAATCTTCCTTAGAGGAAGGGTGGTATAACAATGTGAAAATTAGTTTTATCATATGGGGTTATCAAAACTTTATGGACCTTGGGTGTCAAATGGCCTAGTTATGCCATTGGGATTAAAGAAAGACAAGGGCAGTTGAGCTCTGTATTTTTATGACTCACTTAGCAATGAGAACCATGTTACACAAGGTGATCATCTTCCCTATTGTCATCCCATCCCATCAACAGGGATTTTTATTATCCCATCATCAGAGATGGTTATTGTAGCAATATTGTAGAATTGTATTCTTGTATAATGTATTGTAGAATTGTTATTGTAGAATTTAATTAGGATATAAAACCATCCTAGGCCATGTATGGGGAGGTGGTGAGAGTAACAGTAGAGCTAGATGCAGCTCCTTTCTATGCAATTCAAAGGTTCTTCGCCTATCTCATGTCTCTTTTTATGGAGTCACCTTAATGTTGCTTCCTCCTTAATTTATTGGTCAGATTTATTGGAGAAGGTGAGTAAAACTGACTTCTTCCCCTTCTTTTCCTTCCTCCCCATGCCTGGGTAGGTCTTTATATATCTATATTTATAAAAGCGACAGCAGGGTGATGCAGCCCACTCTTGCGTGGTCTCAGCACTACCAAGTGATTTGTTCAGCAAAAGCTAAGCTGTGTCCACACTAACAATCTTCCATTTTATTTCATTGTGGCCTTCACCGGCCTGAGTATAAGCTTAATGCATTTCCCATGAGTTCTTTCCTGTTCTGCAACTGCATGGTCAGCAGTTTGGATTTGTGCAATTGCACCCATGCACTGCTTTACCCATGCATATGATTTCCACTGTATACAAAAGTGTTATACGCATGCTAAAAAAAGAAGAAAAGAAGCTGACTTCTGAGAATATGCAAGTAGCCATGTTCTGAGATTGTTGCCTAATTTTTAGCATCTAACAGGACAAAATTAGCAAGATATCTTTGGCTGAATAAGTGCCATATTCATCAAAAAGGAGAAAGACTACAATAGTGACAAGTGGTGAGGTGAGGGCACAGTTCAAATGCCATATTTTTTTACCAGGGGCATGATTCAGTGTAAGAAAACAAGGAAGTGAGGAGTAAATGATGACTGATTGGGAATTGTGATGTGGGACTGTACCATTTCTTGCATGGATACTGGTATCATTTGTGTGACAAACTGATGATGTGAGCATACCCTTATCTATTGCTATTACAGCAGATGGTGGTAGGTGCAGTGTTTTCCCTGCTTCAGAGTAGAGTACACCAACTTGACGTTACTTCAGTGTTTGGGGACCATCCTGTTTCTCCTTTGTATGTGGTTTGGTGTCAGCTGCCCTCTATTCTTCTTTGTTTCAGAACAGAGTTGTTCACCAAAACCCAGAAGAACGTAATTATCACATCTTTTATGCCTTATTAACTGGTGTCACTGGAGAGCAGAAAGGTAAGGGGATTTCTTATAATTATATTCTCCTTTCCCACATTAGAAGTGGTGGCCACTTTCAGATAATTCAGAAGAGACAAAGATCCATGAATCATAGGGTCAAAGATCTGTACATTCTGAAACACTATCCTATTTGGGAACGCAAGTGCATTTCTAGGGTACATCATTCCAATTAGCAATGGTTGCTTTCCATTTTACATACGCATTAGCCATAATCACATGTTCACAAAACCAAGAAGGCATTATTAGAATTGCACGTAAATGTCCCTAAACGAAGGCTGATGTCCTAGAAATCCCATATTAATGTGAGGGTTTTTCAAATGTGATATTGAAGTGGGCGTTAGGCCCATTTCTGCCTGACCTAAAGGTATACACATTTGGGGCGCAATCCAGAGTAACTACGGGGAGTCCTTGCTCCAACATAAGAACAGTTTACTCTGAATTGCAACATGAATTTCCTATAGGTTTTCACTAGGTGGTGCCGTAACTACGTCAACGTAAATGTCTCTTACATGCTCCGGTAGTTACTCTAGATTGTAGGGTTGATCCCTGTTGTGTATATTGCAATGTTTTAAGGTGAATGTCCTTTTAGAAAAAACGTACATTTTGTCTCTTTCCAAGGTTATGCCCTACTCGGGACATTGTAGATAAAACTATATTTCTGAGGCACCAATATGTGGTGTCTCATTAACACAGTAAACATTTTCAGGATCCTGACATACCTAGACAGCAGTACAGAGGAACTTAGGCTTCAGTGAATGTCTTCTTCTATGCTTCTGACCACTGTGTCCTCTGTAACATTCCTTAACTGCTTCAGATAGTGTCAGATCAGGCCCAAATTATATTCAACTGTTTAAAGTCACTGAAGTTGTTGGCTGCTTTCAAACACTGAGTTACTGGAAACAATCTTACCATAATTATGAAAATAGAACATATTTACATCTCATAAGTTGAAGCATGTCTCCCTCACCGTGACAGCATGGCCACACCAGGGAGTTCTGGCTCTCCCCTGTCCTTCATACACTAGTACTAATTGTAGATCAGTAGTAGTGACAACTAGGAATGTACCTGCCTGAGAAGCATTTCATAAATTAAGTGAATGATGTGCAGTGTGGCTCTCTTCCCAATCTCTTAACAGTCCTTGAATTGGAGAAAAGGGGCTCCATTCATAGCCTGCCCTGCTATAAAGCAACCTGTTTCAATGGCAGAAAGAGAGGCAATGAATGAAGCAAAGGATTTGGGTGCCCTTCCTTCCTCTCTTCCCTGTCCTCTCCTTTTTCGAATATGAAAGAAGAGGTAAACAGGATGACCTGGAACATATGCGTGGGTAGGACAAGCAATCTGGAGGGAAGAATGGGAAAACATGTATGCACACATGAGCACACAGAGAGATAAACACACATGTGCATGTGCACATGCACACTCTGTCAGGACTTTGTTACTGCATGTAACTGGCTCCTCAGTGTGTCAAACCCAGCTGAGATTTTCAGAACCTCATGTAATTGCAGACACGGCAATTACACAGTATTTGTCATGCAGAAAACCTCTCATCACATATTGACCCTATCCTACGAAGACTTTTCAATATTTCAGGTTTGGTCCCGAGATATGGAATTAGGAATGTAGATACAACTTGAGATAAGAGCACTGGAAAGGACTTGGTTGTACCCCATGTGTTCATGGCTCACATTTTCCCCTTGTTTCTCTCTCTATTTTTGAATCTGCTTCTCTCTTCCACCTCCAATTTGATTGTTCCTCCTTCTTGGAACTGCCTCTCTACAGAAGCCCTGGGACTATTGGAGCCCAAGAGCTATCGTTACCTAAACCAATCTGGCTGTGTAACCAATGAGAACCTGGATGACAAAGAGATGTTCAGCAAAGTCATGGTGAGTCTTCTCCTTGGCTCTAGACCAGATTTTAGGGAGAACCCCATGCCTTATTTTGTTTTTGCTTGGGGGATAAATCTGTTCCTTTTCTTGGCTGAGGGCTGAATTACTTTAGTGGATCAGAATTTAGAGCACAATACTTGAAGGCAAGAGCAGAATTTTTCATCCTTGATGACCTGCCTGTGGTGCCTGCTAGTTGTGCGCTTAGTTTAAAGGCGTTTGAAAATATTTTGTTTAAACTTATCGTAGTTGAGGACACTCTATAGCCTACCCAGTAATATACTTCCTTTTATTTCCTGCAGTTCTGCATCACCATGTTTGTTCTCTGTACTAATGAAAGGGACCCACTGCTGTACTTAGGGCTCTCATTTACCAAATGAAGGTAGAGAATTGATGGGTGGAGATTGTGTGGGGAATATAATAATATAATTAATATTTCTTGTTTACGAAACACTTCCAAAATAAAATGTACAGTTTATAAAATTAAAGATAGATGTAAGGATAAGGAAAGGACACATCGGGAAGGGAGTGGAAGATGGTTGATTTAACAAGGAGGGAAGGTGGAAATATAGGGATACAGTGAGGGTGTTTTAGCTGTCCCTGCAGATTGAAAAGCAAGTGATAAGGTGCAAGAAGTCACCTCTGAGTAGTGTTGTCATAGCTTTACACGTTTCAGTATGTCTGGTTCTGTGGTTAACTAGAATATGCCAAGGGGGAAACTGAGATATGAGGGACTGAGTCAGGATGTGAGGTCGCAGCATCTCATCTGTGGGAATTATCCTGCCATGTTGCTGATTCTGCTGTGACCTCTCCAAATTGTTTGAAAGGGGAAATAGGAAGCATATTTTCATAGACTGTGACCATCTTGTGTGTTTCTGAAATATTATTTGATTGGACCAGAGTCTAGTTTTGATGCTTGTGTGGCACCATCAATCATATGGACAAATGTTTATTGGTCATCTTGAAAACACCATCTTCCTGGCAAGTTGCTCAAAGTAGCCAGGGATAATTTCCAATTGATTAGAAGAAGGGCTTCAACAGGATTTTCTGTCTTCCCTTTTGGAAGCTGCTTCCTTCATATGCCAGAGTATCTTCTAGATTACATTTGTGACAGATGGGATAGCAGGATTTACATGCTGTTTAAGGAAGAAAGCTAAATGATAACTCTCTTTGTGGAAACAATTGCTATTTGACCCATACTACATGAGTTCAGTTGCAGGAACATAAGAATGGCATGATGATGTCTACATGGGTTGAGTGGATCCCAGACTCTCCTGCTAAGAGCCAGAGCATTTGCAATTTTTGGCCATGTGATAGTTATGGTAAAACAGGGATATGTAGGTAACATGTGAGTATCATGATTCCATTTCAAGTGTCTCAGCTAGAACATGTGATAGCTCTGCTATTAGTGTCCTGAACAGTAATACTCAGATGTAAATTTCACTATATTTAATGGAACATGGCCCAATCCTATCCGATTTTCCAATGACAATGCAGTTGCTCCCTTTCCTCAAGGAGGGCTCTGTGACTGTCCCTCTACTGCACATGTCCTGTTGTCTTGCCTGCACCAATCCTAGGATTTGGCCATTGGACAGGATTTGGCCGTTACTCCCTAGTAAGTGTGTTTTAGGATTGCATCCTTTGGCAGCAAAATCCTGCAAAGAGTGGTGTATTTTGGAGGGGCTGATGAGAAGGTGAAATGCTTCGAGTTTTCAACTAAAACCAAGATAAGAACATGGGTCTCTTATGTGCAAAATGATGGTGGTAATGTGAATTTCTTGATCCAAATGTGTATTTGACAGACTGCTCTTGAAGTGATGGGATTCAGTTCTGAAGAGATCAGAGACATTTTCAAACTTCTATCTGGCATTCTGCAGCTTGGAAACATTGAGTTCATGACAGCTGGAGGAGCTCAAATTACAACAAAAACTGGTAAGTGATGTCCTCCTGTGAACTGAGCTCACACCAGGAGAATTGTTATATTCCGAGACATTGATGTGCAGTGAGTAGTGATTGCCTGTCAGTAACCGCTAAGGAAAGATGTACGTTCTGTATGGAGTTGGACAACGTAGTCCAGTCCTTTAAGTATGAGACATCCTATTTTCAAATTAATCCAGGACTTGGAACAAATTTTTTTTTGAGATTATGTGGTGTCTGTGTGTATTAGAAAGAGAGAACCTACCTTCAAAAGACATGATTTTGTTGGGACACATGATTTTACTGCCATATGGATCTGCCCTTCACTTTTTATTTCTTGGTTAGAGATTCATTGCAATTTACATACCGTATGTTAGTTATTGGCTGTTACAACACATTCTGTTGTCTCACCAGAGCTTTGGAGAAACTTTGTTTATTTAGACATATCTATCCCACCTTTCACCCTCCTCAGGGACCACAAGGGTTGTTCACATAACATAAAATATTTTAGCAAGAATCCATAGTATTAATAATTAAATACAATTATAAATGTGTTGGAATTTCTTACCATGGGCAGTAATTGCTGCTACTATCTCCAGAGGGGAAGAAGCTATCCCTGTCCCTGTGTTTGGATCTATCCTTTATCCTTCAGTAAGGAAAAAAAGAGTCCATGATTGCAGGCATTACCTCCAACTTTCTATCATCCTCTCTCCTAGTGCTGAATAATATAAGTGAGCTGCTTGGCTTGGATGCATTCCAGTTATCGGAGGTGCTCACCCAGAGATCCATGTTTCTACGGGGAGAGGAAATCAGTTCTCCCCTCACTGTAGAGCAGGTAAGTATGTCGCCAACCGTTCCGTACTCTGCACAATGGCAGCACTTGCCTATGGAGGTTGCTAGCCCCTAGGTGGCAGTGCTTGCGTGCCGTCAAATTTGAGGGACAACCCAGACTTGAGAAAACTTCCAACTCTCATGAGCAAGGCTTCCCAGAACATATTTGGTTTGGGGAATTAAAAAAAAAACTTTTGGGAAGAGTGGGCACAGCAGTCCTGTTAACAGATCCTTGCTGTATAATGTAAGATGGAGAGGTGGTACAGAGTTTCTCCAGAAGCAGCAGGCAGTTGAGTTCAGTTGAGTGATCAGTCAATAAAAACTCTTCAGAGGATGTGACCTTTAAACTTGGAGGAAACTCCATGCTGGGGTGCTGGCCAGGCTCTAAAGATGGCTATAGTTTTATATAGGGTTATACCAACAGCAGCCTCCTGCGTTCGATAAGCTGCCTCTTTCAGTACACAGTGAAGCCATGTTGGACGCAGAGCAGTGTCTGTTGCTCTAGTGCAGGGGACTCCAAACCCTGACCAGGGGGGCAGATGCAGCACTCAGCAAGTCACAATGTGGCCCCCAGCAAGGCCCCTCTCTCTGGCCATAGGGCAAGCCTTGTAATCCACACCAATACATTCTTTTATGTAAATTTATGTAAATGTATTCAAATTTGAAGTGTAAATTAGTTTTCTGGCCCCTGACACAGAGAGATGATGTGGCTCTCCTTCCAAAATCTTTGGAGGCCCCTCTAGAGCGGTGATTTTCAATAAATATTTTTATTTGTTTATTTGCTTGTTTGTTTATCTGCTTATATCCTGCCTTTCTTCCTACAAAGAAAACCGAAGGTGGCTAACAACACATAAAACTCCAGAATAAAATACAGTTAAAAGCTAGATGAAAACAATTTTTTTTTAAAATTGAAACAATAAAATACAATTAACACTATTTAAAAACAATAAGATGGCACACTGACAAGGTACTAAAATGGTCAAGGCACATCATCGGTATTTGGACCATTGACAAGGCACCCTGTATTACTGATGGAGGGCTCACACCTTATTGGCCATATTAATAACCATTTTTTTTCCCAAACCGCCTTGGCACACCTGCAGACCATTTGTTGCACATAAGTGTGCCATGGCACACTTTCTGAAAATCACTGCTCTACTGCTTCTACTGCTTCAGGACAGGACTGCTAATTTATAGGACAGTGAGAATAACCCTCTAGTTATTTTTGCATTGAAACTTTTGCTTGGACAATAGAAATGGAATCCAAATGCAGAATACTGACCCATTAGATTTCACCAGATCAGTGTTGTGGTTTGAATGATCTTTGCAGGTCAGCTTCAACTTGTTTGACATCTGAAACAAAGAGTGTTAAATGTTCCAAACAGTCCCACTTGAAATTTAGGATAAATGCATAGAAACCATTCTTCATTTAACACATTGTATGAATGGAATTCCTCACCAGGATATTTGATCGACCTAGCATAGCTAGTTTAGGGTCTAATCCTAATAGGCCCAGCACAATGTTGCAAATGTGTCATAAGATATGCTTAAGTTGTGACACTCTGCACTGGTCCAGCACCAGCACTGCATGAGCCCGCACTAAGCCAGCACCAGGCAGAAGACTGCTGTCTAGAGGGAGCACTGAGCAATGGAATAGTAAGTTAGGACAGGGGGAGAGGTGGAGGATGGTAAGGGAAGGCAGGGCAGGGGCAGGAGGAGATGGTGGCAGGCTCTGCTGCATAATCTGAACCTCTCCCTTCCAGCCCAGGAGATCCAATATGGGTCTCAATCTGCGTCCATTCAATAATGGATGCAGATTCAAGGAAACCCATTGGAGTCACATGGACATTACACAGGGTAAGAAACTATATGGTGCTGCTTCCCAGCCCCCTAGGATTCGATGGTAGCCATTTGATTGCTCCTGCAACCCTGGTGCTGGGAAGCATAGGACTAGGCTGCTTAAAAACTTATTTAACAGATTACTGCACAGCTGTAAACCAGGATTGTTATGGTGTCTCCATTCTTGGAGGCAGTATACCTCAGTTTATCAAGTGTTTTTGGCAAACATCATAGGATGAATATTTCTTTTGGATACCCTGTTTATAACTTTCCTTAAGGACCTGCCATGCAACTGTTAGAAACCAAGTTGTGGACTAGATAGCTCTTTGATTTCATCCACAAAGTTGTTCTTATTTTTGCAGTAACTTCAGCTTAAATGCGCTCGTTTCTTACAACAGCTACAATTCTAAAAATGCCACAGTGTTAGCTGCTATTCATGCCTGGTGCACCATCAGAGGAGCATAGAGCACAGCTCTTCCAGCTGCAGAACTTTACCAAAAATCAAGCTAATTTAGGAGTAGCCCTTCCTCATTAGGTTGTCTTTCTGCTTCCAAATGCCATGTTCTTCATCCCAGCCCTCCAGGAACGGCAGCCAGTTGTTGCCAGATGCTCTTCTGGGCATGAGATGATATTCCAGTCACTCTTCATTGTCTGCAAAGCTCATTACCATTCCAGGCGTTGACATTTTCACTGTGTTGAACAGTAGAAGCTAAAGGCAGTGAATGGAAGCTTTGATAGAATGCCAATGTTCATCTTCTCCTCACCCCACACTCTACCCTCCCTACGCCATGCCTTTGTCCCACTACTGGGTGTGGTGAGTCAGGCACCCATTCTGGGCAGATATGGCAAAGACGTTGAATGACCATGCAGTCTAGCCATTTGTGTTCTGTCTGTGCTTTGCTAAATGTGATTGGCTCAAAGCCAAACCACACATTACAAGAAACATGCAACTGCTGCCAACCTGCACCTTCCCCCACATATCTCTGGAAATGTTTAAATACATGGGAGATGACATCATTGTGCCCATTTTCCCCACCCTCTGCAGGCACCCGATGGACAAACTCGAGTGTAATCGTGTATCTTTATTGAAATCTTACAAAGGAGTGCTGTCCTGTGCTCCATTTAACATGTGGTTTGGGCTGAGAGACTTCCCAAAAGACTTTGAGGGTTGTTGCATCTCCTTTGATTCCCGATGGCTCTGTCTTCTGGTTTATGACTTTCTGCAAGAATCTGAGGCTCTTGCAGAAGTCATAAGAAGACTTCCAAAGAATTACCTGCATTTAGAAAACTAGATGTCAGTGGAAGGGGTCTAGCTGAGCCTTCTCCTTTTCACACAAGTGTGGTATGGACAAGACTCTTCAAGGAGAAGCATTCAATCATGTGGACCCTCACCACAGTTTGAAGTTGTGCAGGAAAGTTTATCATCTCTGTGATTTATGAGAACCAGGGCCTACAAATACACTCTGGGATGTGTGCATGAACACACCTAAAGTAGTCCTTCCCATTCTCAGAGGACACCATCCAGCTGCCAGAGCTTTGATATCTGGTTCTTGGTGGAGTACCAAATAATTTGGCACACAGCTCTCAAAAAGAGCAGTTACTGGTTTCCATCACTGATGCTGTGATACCTGATTTTCCTCTCTGTTATCTCCTAGGCTGCTGACTCGAGGGACTCTCTCGCCATGGCCCTTTATTCACAGTGTTTCTCCTGGATCATCAGCAAGATTAACTCAAAGATAAAAGGGAAGGAAAACTTCAAGTCTGTGGGAATCCTGGATATCTTCGGATTTGAGAATTTTCTGGTCAGAAATTTAAGTTTTTGTGAGGATATGCAACACAGGCCAAATATTGTTTCCTTGTATACCGAAAAAGGGCTGTGCTAATATTAACTGGGGTGGGAGGAGGTCATTCGTTGTGCAGGGTAATTCCAGAACTTTAAGAACAATGTAGGATCCTGTAAGAGTGATTCAGGAGGGACCTCAGGGTCCACCCACCATAACAGTTATCCAAACTACCTCTCAGATGGTTCATACACTATTGAACTCGGTATGGAACAGCCAACTTGTCCTATGTTTCACTTGCATGCACATGGCTGGTAACAGCACACCAGAATTGAGTGGTAGCATGTATGCCTACATTCCTCCATGCACTAAGAAAGTTCACTTTGGTGTATTGTTGGAAGCATCCCCTTTTCTCCTGTTCTGTATACCCACTGGTCAATCAGGAGTTGCCCAGAGGAGAGGAAACAAACAAGTGCTCAGTACTTCCACTATCCTTCTATCCCATGCTTCCTGCTTGTGGCTCCTTTTCTATGTAGTCTTTGAAGAAAAGATAGTTTCCCAGGCCAGAAGCATATTGGTATTGTTAACATTGCTTTCCTCTTTGTTCATTCACAGGTGAATCGTTTTGAGCAGTTCAATATTAACTACGCAAATGAGAAGCTCCAGGAGTACTTCAACAAGCACATATTCTCCCTGGAACAGCTTGAATACAACAGGTAAGAAAAGTGATGTCTCAAAGATCCGTGACTAGTATTCACTCCTAATGGCTCATGATAACCAGGAGAACTTCACCCTCAAGGGGAAAAGGAAGAAGCAGATGACAGAAGCCATTTTGAATTTAACTTTTTGCATTCTATGTAATGCTAAGAAATCCTGGAAAGTATGGCAGTAAGGGGTGGCAAGAACCAATCATCTATTGTGAAGGTATTAATCTTGCCTATCTATTGTTCTCCTTCAACCTAGGGATGTTCTACTCTTCTTTTCCCTCTCCTTCCAGCTGTAAAACGTCTTTCCAGTTCATCAATCCTGTTCTCCACAAATGAGTGTTTGACTTAACGTAGTTTTTTTCTGTTTGTTTGACAGGGAGGGGATAAGTTGGGAAGCTATTGATTGGATGGATAATGCAGAGTGCCTGGATCTTATTGAGAAGGTAGGTTTTTATGGCTGATCTGACAGCCAAAAATCCATGATTAAGCTTTTGTCTGAGACCTGATCTCAACAAGGACAGCTTCTGTGCCTCATTGTGTTGCTAATAATCTGCCTAACGCCTCTTTTAGGAAAAAAATCAAGCAATTCCTAGATATGGGGAGAATTTTAAGATGCAGCCTTCTCTTCCTTATCTCCCTATCCTTCAGCCTTCAGATTCTATCATCACTTTGGCAAAGACTGAACAGCAGTGTTGTGATTAAGCTAGTGGAAAAGAAGGGAAGGACAAAATTTTAGGTTGATAGGAGAAAGAGCTGTTCCCTTAGCAAAGCCTTTTCACCAACCCTTTTTACCAGGCCATACCACATGCTGAGAGCATTGCAGTATAGCATGAAATGATCAAGCGTTGACTCGGATATTTTTTCCTCATTATTCTTTTAAATATGTCAGGTGCTTTTTCCTTCCTCTGTAACTATGTTAGTACACTGAGCATGGAAATGGAAGTGAAAAGAGCCGTCAGGTGTGTCCTCTGGAATAGTATTGGCCACCTTACACTCCACTGCCCCAATGCACTTCCTTCAGAAGGGCAAGCTGCTGCTGTCTTTCCGACGCGTTCTGAGAAATGTGCCCTGGAAGTTTGGCATCTGGGACAGATTTGGAGTTGGACTGGCGCAGATCTGGAGTTGGACTGGCGCAGCACTACGAAGTAGTCCAGGTGTAATGAGAAGCTTGCTTCAATGTGAATATGCATTATATTAAATATATAGATGGGAAGTGGTAAGAGCCATACACATTTCTGATCATGGAAAGCTGGAGTATAGAAAGCTGTTTTGCACTTAGGAAGGCTCAGGGAAGACCCATTCCCTGGCAGGGCAGAAAAAAAATTCCTATCTGCAACCTTGGAGAGCCACTTTGTGACTGTACTGAGAATTCTAGAAAAATGAAAGATTTGTCTAGGCAAACTTCCTGTGATCCAGCTTCCCTAACTTGTTCAGGACCTTGCTTTTCTTTCCAAATCTGAATGTGGTTATTACTAGCCTCAGTGCTTTTAAGAAGGGATTGAGCAAATTCCTAGAGGAAAGGACCATCTCTGGTTATAAGCCATGAGGGGATTGTGTGTATATGTGTGCACAGATAAATGTAGGTGTGGACAACTTCAAAACGCCAGATGCAGGGGATGGCAACTGGATACAGGTGTTTTGTGTACTCCCTGAGGCATCTGGTTGGCCACTGTGAGATACAGGAAGCTGGACTAGATGGGCCTTTGGCCTGATCCAGTGGATCTTCTTATGTACTTGTATTTTAAACTGTCTCAGGAATTCAGCTAGAACTAGATATTGTGGTCACTTTCAGTATACTTGCTCTCCAGAATATAATTGTTAAGTTTCCCCTAGTGCATACTATCTCATTATGTCACTCATGACATGGTCTCTTTTTGACTGTAAATCTGTCTGTTGTTTGAATGTAGAAACTTGGGTTACTGGCATTGGTTAACGAAGAAAGTAGATTCCCCAAAGGCACAGATTTCACCCTTTTGGAAAAACTCCACAACCAGCATGGGGTAAGTAAATTCAAATATATTTATTTATATATTTCTAAAATGTATATGCTGTATTGCCAGAATGTAGGAGTATATGCTATATATGCTGCGATCTAGGAGTGACACACAATTTTAAAAATGCATCAGAACACTATAGTTCTGATATTTTAAAAAAATTGAATTCAGAAACAGATTCACATAAAGCCTGTGTCATTTGCCTCCCAGTGACTCAAAGGCCTCCCTGAAGAATAAGCTTTTAACTCATTGGCATCCTTCAGTCTCAAAAGACTATGGTATAGTGCTTTGAGTGTCCTATCCAGAGCACGATGGCCTGGGTAGATTAATATGGAGGATAGGCTGTTACCCAAGCTGCAAATCCCCCCTCTCCATGTCACTGAAATAGTCCAATGGAATGACAGAGCCAAGCTGCGTCGCAGGAGTTACCAGAACGTGATTGTACAGTCACAAACTGCTTCCAGGACTCCGGCTCTGGATTTTGCCTCGAGGTTGACTCCTGAAGCCTTTCCCGTAGATGGGTGTAGCTACAAGGCAGTGGAAGAAGATGGGTATATCAAGCTGTAGGTGAAAGACGCGAAAGCCATGTGCTGACTAATAGGAGGTTTTATGTAACTTCCATACACTGGCCCCCTGTTCTGGCACAATCTTGCACCCTGCACATTTCCTGATTGTCATGTTTTAAATTTTCTCACAATAAACAACATGGTCACTGTTCTGATCTTCGGAGAAAGTAACTTTTTCAGATTTGGAGCTGCGTGGATTTTATTTTTCAAGAAGTTGCAGTGAGAACAGATAGAAACACACCATTCTCAACCTGGAGGCACTTATTTACATTTTTTAGTCTCCTCTGGCTGGGAACCTAACTCCAGCATGGAAAGACTCCCCCAGAGTTGTCTGATAAAAAGACGGCAAGCAGAACATAAACTAGTCCTCTTCAGTCAAAGCAAACCAGATTCTCTCTTGAGCAGATGGCCCTCAATCACTAACAGATGAATAGTCACTAGGATTCAGTGGGTGGAAGTTAAAATTAGATCAGTAATTCAGGCTAGAATAGGCTAACAAGTCAGATTTCTGGATAATGGCTAAAAACCAACAGTCATCAGCTGTATCCTGCAAAGAATAATTATTACAGCGGATCTGGGAATTCTGGAGGCAGGCTTTTCCAGAGGCTTATGATGTAGCAGAAAATCTTCTGAAAAGCTCAGCTTTGGCTGATCAGGACATCTGAACGTAGCACCAAGCGAGGCCTTCACAAAGATTTCTCCTCCCTGATACCTCCACCAATCAGTCATAGATGGGCTGCAGTGGTTAGTAAGGTTATGGTCACTTTGGATCCAACTATGTTGTTTGACCCTGGCCCATTTCTGCAATGAGCTATATTTTTAAAGCAGTGGTTTTCAAACCTTTAGCACTGGGATCCCCTTTTAAGAATGACTGTCTGAGACCCACCAGAAGCGATGACATGGCCGTAAGTGACATATCAAGCAAATTAAAATAAATAATTATAAAGTAAAACAATTAATTAATTAAGCGGAGGCCAGCTGTATTCCAACAAGTGAATTGTCTTTTTACCCTAACCACCACCACTCCACACACCACCAAGGGAGGTGAATGGTGTGGCAGCCAGGAATAGGGCCTTTTCAGTGGCGGCACCCCAGCTTCAGAACTCCCTCTACTTAGAATTTAGGAAAGCTCCCTCAATACAGAGCTTCAGGCGAGCCTAAAAACTTTCTATTTTTAAAAAGCTATTTATTGAGGTGGAGGTCGGGGGTTATTGTTTTTAATATTTTTAACTTATTATGTTTTAGTATGCTTTTAATTATTTTATTGAAGGTTCTTAATTTATTTTATTGTTTTATTGTTAGCTGCATTGAGTCGGCTATGGCCTGAGAAAAGTGGGGTATAAATTTACTAAATAAAATAATTTCCAGTTTACTCAGAAGGCTTTCTAAGTCATTCCTAGTGTCGCACATGGTTCTGTTGTGCTGGATAAGTATGGGTAGGGGTGTGGTGCAGGTGCAGCATTACAGACCTCTACTCTGGGCACATAGAGGGGCAGGTCCGTCACTGGCATTTTTGTCTCTTTGTTTCAGAGCAACCAGTATTACATGAAGCCCCGAGTGACAGATTTCCAGTTTGGGATCCAGCATTATGCTGGAGAGGTAGGTAAAATATTTAACTGGATTACTCATTGGCCAATTGTATGAGGACATTTCTATATGAGAACTTCTATCCTTTTTCATATTAGTTAGCTTAAGAAGAAACTGGTTGCTGAGCTGCAGTTAACAAAGGGAAACAGAAAGAAACTGGCTAAGAAATGATGTGCTCTGGAGCAGAACAGGGTTGCCATTTGTTTGTTTGGGGCACATCCTGTTTTTCAGCTGGAAAATGGCTCACAACACAAGTAAAGCATCACTGTTCCTTTAGAAACCATACACTGTGAAAATTTAAAGCATGAAAAGAATGACTCCATGAGGAACGGGAGGAAGAGGTGTTCAGATTGGGAGAATAAGGAATGTCACCACACTGAACTCATGTTCTGTTACACCCTGTCATTTGCAGGTCCTCTATGATGTGAGGGGGTTTCTGGAAAAAAACAGGGACACCTTTCGGGATGATATTCTAAACATGCTAAAGGATAGCAGGTAAGCAGCTCATGGCCATTTTGAATGCGGCTTCAACTGGTTAACCACTGAAACTCACACTGTCACACTTGATGGTGTGACAGCATGTAAAAAAATTGGAGTGCTGTTTGAATCAAGGGTGGAGGAGACAGATGTTTCTTGGGTGTTCACAAACACAGACATAAAGCTAGAGAGTATGAGTGAAATCCAGAGTAACTATAGGGAGTCCTTGCTCCGGAGTAAGAACAAGTTACTCTGGATTGCAATATGAATTTCCCATAGGTTTTCACTAGGTGGTGCAGTAACTACGAGTGCATGTAATGTCTCTTATGTACTCCCGTAGTTACTCTGGATTATGCCTTATGTTTCTACCATACAGTCCTGTACTGACAATATCTACCTACTTTGGTATGCAGAGCTGAGCTTGAGCTCTTGTGCACTCAGTCAAATTTCTGCTGCTGGACCTACAAGTTAAGCGGCTCCTCATGACCTACCAGGACACCCTGCTTGACAAGAATACTCTGGAGATCTGTATTTCCCCTGCTATTTGGGCTAAGAGGCACTTTTCAAAGTGCTGCTTTTCTCATATTTAGCAGGGGGAGAGCAACTATGTTCACCCCAGCATAGTCTCTTACATTTTTTGAATATAAATTTTTGGGACAAGAAGCCATTCAGTTATTTGTTTTTCTACCTAAATTGCTTTATGGATATTTGTTAAAAACAATATATATTCTTAGTTAATATTGTTTATTGCTGTTGTCCGAGTCTTTCAAAGGGAAGCAACAAATGCACTAGTCTATAAAGAGTAAATAGACACAGAAGCACCATATTGATCCTGTCCGGCTTTGGAATTCAGTGTTCTGTTACTTCTCTCTCTTGCACTCCTCTTTTTTCCCCCAGACTGGATTTCATCTATGACCTCTTTGAAAGAGTTTCTAGCTGCAGTGGTGAAGATACTCTGAAGATGGGAACTCAGAGACGCAGGCCAACAGTTAGCTCCCAGTTCAGGGTAAGCGCAGCAGGTCCACTTGAGGGTGCCTGCCAGAAACATCTCAAAAACCAGGATTCACCAAAATTGTGTGCGTTTTCCCCTGAGGTGACCCCAGTTTCCATGTGCATCTGTTCTGAATGGGCCAGACATAAGTGCCACTAGTTCAAGCATTGTTTCAGCCTCTAGGCTTATCCCTCCCCATCGCACATGTTTCAGGCTGTCTTCCTTTTTATTTTAAGAATGCCACACTTACATTTCTTTATTATTATTATTATTTCTTTAAAATTTCTTTATTAATAAACTGAATCATACAGTTTATTTTTTTAAAATGGTTGGGGTTTTTTTGTGTCATTGTTTCAAAGCTGCTTAGGGGATTGAGGGAAGGGCTTCCCGACACAGGGATTAGTCAGTCAGAGCTGTGCAGTGCTGACTTCTGCTGTAAACTGGAATAACTAGTTTTTGCTAAACCTGGCTTGTAGAAAAAAAAACTCCAAGAAATGTAGCACCATACAAAAGTCAATACTCATAGGTGCCTGTTCCTTTATCCCACCTGACAATTCTGATATGGCAGTCCAAAATTCTGTCTGTGTCTCAGTGGGCAAAGTCAAGGAGAGAGATACCTTCTCAAAATCCATTTCCCCAGAGAAATAACTGCAGTATTTTTTTCCAGGACTCTCTACACTCTCTGATGGCCACGCTCAATACATGCAATCCACTCTTCATTCGCTGCATCAAACCCAACCTGGAGAAGGTGAATCTTGCAGAGGGGTGGGGTTGTCAAGTACAGGAGGAAAGATAAAAAATAATCTAGCTTGTTAGTCTAGCCTATGTTCCTGCAGTTTCTTTTTCTTTGAGCAAAATTAGCAACAAAAAAGAGCAGGACAAAATTTACGATTTAGTATTGGGTCTCTTTATATGCATTCAAAGAAGCATCCTGCATAGCATCCTGCAAAGACTGGGTGACCATATGTCCTCTTTTTCCAGGACATGTCCTCTTTTTAAAATTGTGTCCTAGAAAAACCTCATTTTCTTCTTTTTCCCTGTAAACAGGCAGCATGGAGCCTTCTCATAATTAATAAATTAAATATAATAAATTATATGTAATCGTTTTAAATTTAACAATAAATAATATAGCATTTATATTAGCCACAAGAAAGCAACATATAGGGGATGTTTTTTGCTCTGGTTTTGTTGTGTCCTATTTTTTTCTTCAATGCCTTATATTTGGGGTTGGGGGTGCCTTGTCCTCTTTTGAGGTGATGACCTCTGGTCACCCATGCAAAGACGCATCCTGTAGTACCTTCTCAAGCTTAGGGTTCTCATTTGATACGTTGACCTCTGATTATGTGTACATGCTAATGATTTGAGATCTGGGAGTGCTTTTTTCATAATGCTGAGGCTAGCACAATACCTGATATGCAAGCAAATTCTTTCCTTTTTGTTTCTTAACATTGGCTTGTCTACACTTGGTTTTTGCCTAGGCTCCAAACCTTTTCAATCCAGGTGTGGTGCTGAAACAACTGCAGTATTCAGGCATGCTGGAAACTGTGAAAGTTCGGAGAGCTGGCTTTCCTGTACGGCGGCTCTTTCAGGATTTCATTCTCAGGTAAATGTGATGGATAACTAGTACTATGCAATTTTGCTAATCTGTGGCTAATCAGTGCATTGGGACTTTGCATCTGAGATAGAGATTAGACTCTGGGAATCTACAGTAAGATGTATTTGCTTGGGAAGAAGAAGAAAATTAGGAAATTCCCTTGTGGCAAAAAGGGTAGGGGAAGCCTGAGAAAGCCCCTCTCTTCATCAATTTCTATCTCTAATATAAATCAAGATAATGATGGCTATATTGTATGTTGCTCTTCTTGCCTGTATAAAGGGACTTGCCACTCTGCTGGTTTGAGCTGACTGATTAAAGAAGAAAGAATAAATAAACACTCTAAAGTAAAGTATACTGAATTTGCTGAACTGCATTCAGTGGCTTTTGTTAAATTACATTTTATAGGTTTAGTATATGGGACATGTGGTTATCATTACAGCCTCGCACCACAGTGGTCGGAAACCAGATGCTTTGGTTTATTTGTACTGCAGATTGCTGGAAAAGATACAAAGGGTGGCCAGTTGCCAGCTCATGGGAACTTCCAACCTTTCACCACTCGAAATCAAAAAGGCAGACAGGAATTACACCCTCAAAGAAGAGTGCTGCTCTACGTTTAATGCAAAGCACAGGAGATGAAAAGGAGTTATAGTCTCCAATGATGCACATATGAAGTTTGGGAGTGTTCTTGGACCTGGTGTTGTCTCTCGAGCTCTAGGTGATGATGGCCAGAAGTGCCTTCAAGCATGTCAGGCTGATTCTTCCACTGCAGCCATTTCAGTAGAAGGCAGATCTCGCCTCTGCTATCTGTGCTTTTGTTATATTCAATTACTGTAATTTGGGAGTTTGATTTTGCCTTGAATATACAATGGAGGCCACATTGCTAGGAAAACTGAACTCTAAAACACCTTTCTTATATCCACTGCGCTGGCTGACAGTTTGTTTCAGCATGCACTTCAAAGTGTTGGTTGAGACCGTTAAAGCACTTAATGGCCTAGCCAAAGAACAAAGTGAGCCTTCCTGGAAAGTAAGATCCCAGGTTCTGTTCTCTCACCCACCTCTGGTGATTAGTAAGGCCTTGATGGTCTTCCTCACCACTGTGGCTTCTAGGGGCACATCTCCAGGGATGCTGCCCCCCACCTGAAAATGCCCCCTGGGAGTGTTCTGAGGATCACACAGCTTCCCCAGTCCTCAGAACACCTTTAGGCAAAAACTGGAAGTGAAGATTTTTGGTCCCTAGAAGGTATTCTGAGGTCTATATGCAGCCCCCTCAGACTGTTTCTGGGAAGTGGAGGAGTAAAGTGAGCAGGGGTGGCAAATCCACTCCTTTCCATCTGCTGTCTTGGACCATGTGACCCTTTGGATCCCTTCTGCCTACCACAGCATCGGCATTTTGAGTGATGGTGCCACATTTATGAAATTCTCAGAGATGGGGATTAGGGGGGTCTAAGAGCAATGGAAACATGTTTATTTCATTGTTTACTGATGAACAGTTAATTTTTAGTCTTTGATACGTTGATATGTTAGCTGGTTTTCAGTGTTTTGCTGCTGCTCACTGTCACCAGTGGTTTTTTTCTATTTTTGATGTTTTATAGTTATTGTTGGCTGGTGTGATTGCATTTTTTGTTTTGTCTTTTTAATTTTTGGAAGCTACTCTGGAACAGTTCTATAAATGAATAAGACCACAGTTAGAGAGATTACTTTCTGCCTGCTCCTGGTGAAGAGGTTTCATTTGGTCTTCTCAGGTACAAGATGCTCTTGAAGAACTTGGACCATTTGGACAGTGCAAAGGCCACATGTGCAGCTTTCCTGCAGACACATGACGGTGCCCAGAAAGAATGGAAGCTGGGAAAAAGCAAGGTAAGCCTCCTGTGTACAAAGGGGTAGTGTGGAGCCATGTTCTGCACTAAAGCATTCTTCAGAGACCACCTGCACACTTGCAACAGCTACTTTTAAAAGCTTTTCTGCCTACTGCATTTGGTGTCTGCATTGTGTTGCTGACAAGTTTGGGTCCCATGCAGGCATTTCCTCTCCAGAGGAATAATCTGTAGATGCAATCAAACATCTCTTCCAGTCCCTCTCAGTGCACACTTCATTGCTCAGTGTAAGGGTGCATTCACCCAAGAGTGTTTTGTGCAGCTCCTTAAGCATTTTAACACAGAAGGGGGAATGCAACAAAATGAAGGGGAAATGTAGCCTTTTGTTGGACAGCATAAGGGAAGCCCACTGCCAACATCATCCCTGTAGTCGTGCACACTGTGTCCCCACCTTGGCCCAGCAGACTTCCCATACCCCCCCCCCCAAACATTGCAATGCTGGTGATCAGAGGTTGACCACAGTATTAACTGAATGGATTCTAATGCAGCCCACTCACCACCCAAAAATGGTCCATGGAGACCTGTTTCAAAGAGAATGCTCTCAAATTTAGAGGAATTACTTTGGAGCAACTTGTACCTTTTTAATTTGGGAATTATATAGTTCCTAGTGAGGGAAGAAGGGTCAAAGTTCAGTGGCAGACTCCATGCTTTGTATTCAGAATTTGAAGGTCCTTGCTATGTTCAGTTTCTTACTGCTTCGGTTCAAGGAAAGACTTTTGTCTGAGATCCTGGAGAGCTGCAGGGCTCCATGTTCCTATAATCTGATTCAGTACAAAGCAGCTCTTTCTCTATGCTGACTCCATGCCAGCATTACTTTGCCATTCATCTGTGGTCCAGATGAGCAGAGGGTGACATCCATTGTGCGGCTGGCCTTCAAATTTATGCTAATGGAAACCCAGCTGAATGAAGAAACAGTAGATTTTTTTTTAAGAACCAGCAAACATTTTTCCCTCCCTTCCAAATGCTCAAATCAACAGACTGTAATTGCAGACCTGATGTAATTTTATTGCTAGGCAAACAGCCAGGAATGAGCTTTGAAGATGACCTTCAGTTGCATGCCTACATTTATGTCAATAAGTAGGAGAGAGATCATGATAATGATAGTAACATTTCTAGAGCTATAGCAAATGGGTAAAAAACTATTTCCCTCACAGGCCTATTTTTTAAACAGTTGGGGGTGTTACATTTTACACTATAAAATGATGATATTTGATATTTTGCAGAACTTAGCACTGAGAGTAACGTGTTTAGAATCTAGCTCAGAATTTGAACTTAGTAATTTAAAAGGAAAACAAGTTTCTAGTCCCTGAGGCTGGAAAGGTAGGCTTGAAAGCAGGTGACTAATGCCTGGTAACATCAAATGTGTTTGCTGCCACCTTTGACAGTAAACTTGGATAGGAATATAAATGAACACAAGTCATCTGCAGTTTTAACTGCCCTGCTAACTGGGCAAGAGACACTCAAGTGGGTGTTCCTCTTTTATTTAGCAGGGGGAGAGTAACTGGCCCTACACACCCCAGCAATGTCTGGTCTAGTGGCTTCTGCTGGTGTTCTTTTTGCATTTTAGATTGTGAGCCCTTTTGGGACAGGCACCCATTAGCTATTAATTAGCTATTAATTTTTTTTATTTTCTTGTAAACCGCTTTGTGAACTTTTCAGTTGAAAAGCGGTATATAAATACTGTAGATAGATAGATGGATGGACATGCACTTATAACCTCCCATACCTTAAAATGTCAAAAGGTAGCAGTGTCTTGGGAGAACTGAGGAACAGCTCCTTTACGCACTGTTAATCTGTGTGACAGAAGTATCACTGACAGCCCCATCTAGCTTGCCACAAACTTATTCTACACAGAAGGCCTGCACTTGATTTACTAAGGGTGCAATTCTAATCTAGGCTGGCACAATTCATCAGTCTTCCTTTTCCTGTGGTGATATAGGGTGGTAAGCACATGTCTGTACATAGGTCTAATCTTCCCACAAGAGTTGCACAGAAAGTGCCTTACAGAACTTTTGTGACACCTCCAGGCCAGCACAAGCTTTGTGCCAGGGCTTAAGCTGGCCTAACGGCAGACTAGGACTGCAACATTTGTGTCTTTCTTTCTGCCCAGTCCTATCCCTTGCCATGTTACAGCATACAACCTTACCAGTAGAGCATGCAATGCATGCTGTGGTTGTGGCCTGCAGGATATAAGTAAAAAAAGGTTTTACTTACCCTCTCCGAATAGGTAGCACAATTACCTGTGTGTCTCCTTGGACACAAACTTGCAAGCCAGTTTGCTAGCGTAAGTCTGAGGACAGAAATGGAGCAAGGAGTTTTCAAAAAGAAGGAATAGATCTTGTGCATGCCAGTGTCTCTATCTACCCCCTCCTTACTTCCTCTGCTCTCTGCCCTCACCCCAATCCTCTCTGAAACTCTCCTCTGAGATATGCTTATGCCACCAACTTACGGAAAACAACAAAGGCCTCTGGAGCTACTGCTGTCAGTGCCATGCTGTCCATTTGCAGCAATGGTCCAGAAGCATATGGCAGTAGTCCAGCTTTCATGCTAGTATAAAAGGACTTTAAGCTGTGGGCAAATTAGTTCTGTCACCACAAGACTGGTAGGATTCGGGCATTAGAGAAAAAAATTTAGAGAAAGGAAGTTCAGTGGCTTTGGGTAGCAACTCAAGAAATAGTTATGCAGGCAATGCTTTTTTTCCTTGTGGGATTTGTGGGCTGCAAACTGGTCCCATCGCCTCTGCTCTTTGATCCCCCAAGGCTATGAGCATGCCAGAATCCAGGAGAAGAAACTAGCATGAAGTCATTGGACTTAGCCAGATGTGCTGAAAGGGCATTTTGGGCTGCCACTCTTCTGTGTGGTTTTTTTCTCCATTCTCTGCTATGGAATTTGGCTGGTGTTTTTCTGGGACTGGACAGTCTCCAGGCTGTGCTATGTTCTGCAGATAGGATTGCACAAATGAAGGTGGAAGAGGAGATGGCTCAGGCATCCTTTCTAAAGCAAAGAAAGCCAAAAAGGGCCTGCCGCTAGCAAGAAAGCAGAGAGGAAATCACTTTCTGCATACCAGGCACTTGAAGTTAATAAATCAACCTTGGAGCCATTAAATAGAACAGATTCAAAGTGAGTGGTGCACAGACTGCTGACCCTTGATCCCTCTGAGAACAATAGGTCTCTCTCTCTCTCTCTCTCTCTCTCTCTCTCTCTCTCTCTCTCTCTCTCTCTCTCTCTCTCTCGCACACACACACACACACATACACATACACATGCACGCACTCATGCACACGCACACTGGTCCATCTTAGAAGGCAGTCTGGGTCACTGTAGTGGAGCTGCAGCCCAACTTGAAAGATTTCCCTTTACAATTTATGCTGGTCTTGGACTGTAATAAAATTCTGTTCTATTCTATTCCCTTTACAAGATGAGCAGGAAAAGGAGTGGAACAGGGTGGGTTGCAGACTTCTTCAGACTATTTAGGTGGATTAATTGCAGAGAGAATCCAATTGGGACAACTTTTTAACAAAGATATTGGAGAGATAGGGGAGAGAGCCATGGTCCCTGATAAGTCGAGGAAAAGCTGGTTGATTACATTAAAACAAATGTCTAAGGTACATTTTTTAAAGTTTCTTTGCTTGTTTATAGTCAGTGTTATGAAATATGAGTGGCAAGATATAGATGACAATATTAGACCGGTTAAACTAAAAGTTTTGGAACATATTTCCTGGCTTCTGATTTAAAAGTGTTCATTTTTAATTATCCAGGCCATTTGGGTAACATGAGGGAGGAATGAAAAGGATTGAGAAATTCCTGTGCTACAAATACCTTGCTCCTGCTTCTTGACCACCCTTTGCTTGCCTGTTCGAAGGCAGGACAAAATCAGAAAAAGGAACGCTTCTGCTCTTCTTTTCCCAGCTGGGGAAAAACAGAAGCACAGCAGAGATACCAAGTAGTGAAGCTGAGGTGGAGTCCAGGTTCAGGTCTGATGAGGATATATTGATGGGCCAGGCCTGATCTGGGAACTGCACAGCATAAGAACATAAGAAGAGCCTCCGCTGGATCAGCCTCCGCGCCAAAGGCCCATCTTGTCGAGCTTCCTGTATCACACTGCAGCCCACTAGATGCCTTAGGAAGCACATGCTCTCCCCTGCATCTGGCATTTGGAGGTTGCCAATCAATGTTGTGTGTCCCATTTGTGGGAGGTGGGTTGAGGGAATGAAGTGCACATCTAACCTGCAAGACATCTGTTCCAGCTCCTGATTTTGTACAGTTCCCCTTCAGAGTGAGAAAATCATTCCAGAAGGCAATTTGCACTCTAGAAGCAGAAGGCAGGTGCCAGGCTGGGCAGTGGGTATGCTCTGCAAATAGACAGAGCAACATCAGCATGGGTTCTCTATTGGACTTTGATGGGTAGAGGTTTTATTTGGAATTTTCTGTAAAGTAATGTAACATTTTGAATAAAGGGCAGCCACCCTCTAACTAAGGTAATGCCAGGTTAGGACAATTAAAGGAAAATCCTACGAAGAACTATTCCATATACTACATGGCATAAAACTCAGATTTGTTACTCAGTGCTATAGTCAGTCCTGGTACTCTGATGAACATCTTCTAAGCTACAGGTATCAAACACAAAACCCGGGGGCCAAATCTGACCTGTCACCATTTAATCTGGCCCACAAGAGCTTCTCAATGTACACTTTCCTGGGAGTAAGCCACATTGACTATAATGGGACTTACTTCTGAGTAGACATGCATAAGAGACACCCAGAGGCCTTGGGCGACACTAATAATGCTAACTTCGGCCCTCTGTTTAAAATGAGTTTGACACCCCGTTTACCTATATTTTTACGTACCTACCTCAGAAATATGGTCCTTAGTGTGCCGGAAGGCAAGCCTTTCCCAATAGTACTTGAAGCAGGTGCACATGGTGTCACAACTGCACTGAATGCAACAGTCCAACCACCTGCTCCCTTGCCTTAGGGATTTCACATGGTCCTTCATCTTTAAGCAAAAGAAGTGCAAGATATACAGTGACTGCTGCCAATGAGTATTGCACTTCCTCGTTCGTTTAAAGTCGGAGTGAGAGGGTAGGGAAAACTTCCCTTCTGCTTCTAGCTCACAAACAGTACAAAATGGCTCCATCCTTGGTGGGCTGGAGGGAGGTGATTGCATTTTGGGGTTTAAGACAACCCATGTTTGTTTTCTGTAACCCACCACTCAATGTTAATCACTTAATGAATGAGCTGGCCCCGCAGGAGAGATACTTTGTACTATTAAGCTTTGACAGAAATCTGCCTTGATAAATCATAACTTTCCTATGGAATGCTCTAATAGGCAGGGTGACCATATGAATGAAAATTTCCGGATTTGTCCTCTTTTTTAGCCTCCTGTCTGCATGTCCTCCAAAAGGTCTTCATTGTACTCCATTTTGGCTTCATTTTGGAACTCTGTAATGGTGACAGTACCTCATCATGTCATATGTCGTTGGATTTGCATTGAAGAGCAGAATCCAATGCAAAAGTCGGATTTGAAATATTTCCTCCCTATCAAATGTTATGGCCAAAAAATAAAAATACGCATTGAGCTCTATGAAAAAGTGAAAGTGCCCAATATTTACTCATGAGTAGGCAAACGTGCCATTGTCTGCCAGAAAGGCCAGGCTGAGAGGCATCCAAGACCTTGTCCTCTTTTTGAGGTTCAGGCATCTGGTCACCCTGCTAGTAGGGGACTTTTGTTCTGCAGGTAAGGTTGTCTTTTTTTACTGGCCCCACTACTGTGCTTTTAATTTTAATTAAGAAGGAGAAATGGCTTGTCTTGGCATGGACATGAGTGGTGTAGTTCCCAACGACATTTCTGTTAGGCTGTACTTAAAGGAACAGGGATTGTAAAAATGTGGCCATCCTGGCAACAAAGATACTTTCTTCTTGTGCTTGCTTGAAAATAAATAGATGGAAGCAGTCATGAGGTTGCCTTTTGGATCCAATCCCTTTGTGCTTATCAAGAGATCCTGCTATAATGTTCTTTGGGTGGAGTTACTCAGAAAGAAAGTGCCTCTCTTTGTTTCCTGGGGTGATACTGAGGTTCAGGAAATATGTTCCTGACCAATAAACTGTCTGGGGTTTTTCTGTTTCTATCCTCTATAGATTTCCAGGGTTTTGCTAAGGACTCTGTGGGGATAGCAGGCCCCTCAGAGTGTGCAGACATGTGAGCATGGGTATGGGCTTGCACATGTGCTAAGAAAAGTGGGAAATGCTTCCTGTCAACTAGATTCAAGGGGAATTTCTATCCCAAACAATTGTTTGGTAGAGGAAGGAAAAGATTAGTATAAGGAATTGTGGAGCACAGGAAAGGAAGGGGAAGGCAGGATGGACTTTGTTTCTCATTAGGAACAGAACAGCACAGCTGCCAGTTGTCCGCTGATGGGGATTGGGACTTTTTCAGGGTTGTAGTACAAAGGTAGGGAGGATTTGGTCTATTTGTGTGTGTAGTGATTGTTGGACTGGTGATTTAAACACACTATAAGTTGGAAAGAAACTATATTCTGCTTTCTTGCCAGCACTACCCTTCACACCAGGATCTCCATAAACCTTTGGTTTCATGCCTCAGACTTGAGGACTGAGCTGCATCTGTGATTTGCTTTTTTAAAATGCAGATATGCTCCCCACCAATGCATAAGCAGAGCCATGTGTCCAGCACCTGTTTGTGCTTTTAAAGTATGCATATACACACAGGTTGCATCCAAATGGCTTTTCCCCCTGCAGGCTCTGAGGCTCTAATTCAGCACATCCAGCTCCCATAAGCCACATGACACCCAAACAGATCACTCTCCAACTCAGAGCCATTTTGGTAAATATTCATATGACCAGGAGCTCTTTGTACTTCTGCTTTGGCATATTAGGGCTAAATGGGAAGAGTAGTACACAAACTTCGGAAAAATAGGAAGGATGGTCCTGGAAAGCCTTGTGCCAGCATTTTGTGATCTCAAGGGAAGGACTCTAGAAGAGTCCCAAACTCTGATCCCTATACCTCATTGTCAGAAGATCCATGTGAGTTGATCTATGGGGGCATCTGGTAGCTTTCAAGGGCTGAATGCTTGCAAATAATGCATCAGATAGCAAAGATGAAGTGGGAGGGCCTCATACAAGTGCATCTTAACACCAGTTCATTTTCATTGCTTATATGCCATTGTGCGTCTACCATAGCTTCTGGAAACAGTGTATGTTAATACACATCTCATTGTCCCTCTGGATTTATCACTTTGGGAGTTGTCTGATGGAACTCATCCAGACCCATTATTAAAAGCAAGGGACCATAAATCAACACAATCACAAGAACAAGGTAGCAAGGCTATATGGAATCCAATGGGACTCCACATGAATGAAGAAGGACAATCCCACAACAGTGGCACTCCCAAGACATTTTGTTCCTGGAACAGCTGTGCCATGTGATCCAAGAATCGTGCCTCAATATCCTCTGCAGCATTGGAAGGAATTCTGGCACACAGTTCTTGGATGGTGTGATACTTCGTTGTGAAGTAATCATCAACTAAAAATGCTTGTGCTCCAAACCACAGTTCAGGTGGTCCTCACCATCGCATTCTTCTGGTACCTTCTAATTAGCCAGGAATGAATAAAAGACTAGACCCGTGATTTTCAACCAGTGTGCTGTGGCACACTGGTGTGCCATGGATAATCCTCAGGTGTGCCGTGGGAATTTAGGGATTGACATTCATTAATAGGAAAACTGGAGGATTTGAACAGTCTGAACAGGGTACTTGAACAGTTTTACCTTGTCAATGGTAAAAAACAATTGATGGTGTGCCTTGACAATTTCAGTGCCTTGTTAAGTGTGCCGTGAGATGAAAAAGGTTGAAAATCACTGGACTAAACCAGTGAGAGCCTTCCAGATCCAGCTGTTGGATCTCAAGACCTTGTGATTGTGGAACTGAAAAAGCTAATAGGACCAGGGCAAGATGGCTCCACTACTGATGTCCTATTAAATAATATCTATTAAATCTACGAATAGGTAGCTTTCATGGTACATGCACCTCTTGTGCATGTCAGGAGAGGTGACTGAGGTGTAGGGAGAGGAACTGAGAAGGAATCTTCCAGCTGAGAGACAGCTGAGGAAAGTGGGACAGTTGGCACCAAGTTAGGGATGCAAAGAGGAAACCAGGGAAAACATAAGTAAATTCACTGCAGTGCAGGAATTGGTCTCTAGAAAGATGATCCCACTCCTTTCCCTTCCCCCTTTTTTCTTGAGTCAGTTTTCTTGTTCATTTCCCCTGCAACGTAGGTTCTATTCAGCCTTTACTTGCAGTGCCTGAAAAGGGGACCTCTGTCCCTCTGCCTTCTTCAACCTCTTGGAATTGCTGACTCTGATAACATTGGGACTGTGTCGGAGAAAGGGTTAATAAAACATGAAAAGTCAGGCTGCCTCCTCCTGCTCTTTCTCTCCTCTCCCCCCTTAATCCTTGAGCACAGCATGGAAGAGTGCGGGGGCTGGGCTGGGCTGGGCTGAATTTGGCTCTTCTCCTTGTGCAACTTTTCCCTTGTCCATCAGTGAAAGCACCCAAAGGGAAGGGCTGGCAGAGCAGGGACGGCTCTGGCGCAGGAGCATAAAAGGAGCCCTCTGTGTTTTGTTAAGGCAGGCAGCAGGCAGGCATGGGACCTGCTGGTGCTGCCTGGGACTTGCTGTTTTCCTCTCTTTGTGTTTGGTGAAACTCCTCCTTGGGGTACCAGGTTTTCCTGAAAGAGGCTCTGGAGCAAAAACTGGAGAAGGCCCGGGAAGAGGAGCTGAGGAAGGCGGCGACCATCATCCGAGCCCACGTCCTGGGCTACATGGCAAGGTCAGTGCCACCTCAGCCCTACTGGAGTGCTGACTGACTGCCGCAGGGCTCTGTCCGCCTGCGGCATGCTGCTGCCCCAGCTGGGCTTTCCCTGCTCTTTCCTCCCCTTCCCCTTTCAAATATTTCTGGGAAGCCACATGCTGCAGTTACCAGCTTGCCGAGGTCTCTCTGCTGTTTGGACCAGTGATTTTCAACCTGTGTGCCGTGGCAGTCTGTTGTGCCGCAAGTGGTCCACAAGTGTGCCGTGGGAGTTTGACAAATTTATTAAATAAATATTTATTAATAGAGTCATTGGGGGATGTGAACCTTCACCAATAGCATGGTGTGCCTTGTCAATTGTCCAAAGATTGATGATGTGCGTTGACAATTTTAGTACCTGGTCAGTGGGCCATGAGATCAAAAAGTTTGAAAATCACTGGCCTGGACCTTCCTGTTGCACTTCTTATCTTCCTCCCTATCAAAGCTGTTCTGTCTCTCCCGACCTGGCTCCACATTCAGCGAACTTCCCACAATCTCTGCCTTTTTTCACAAAAGTACAAGACCATTTTCCTGTTGCATAAGCCCCCCTTCATCCTCTGTTTCCCTCCAGGCTGCAGAGAAAGGAGGGAGGGCAGATTGCATGGTCCAAGCCGCACGGCTCTTCATCAGGAAAACCTTAGCTCCCCTGTGTGTGTCTATCTTTCTTTTCCTTGCTGTTATCTCTGTGCATCCAGTGGAGCAGGCCTTTGTCTCAGCTTGTTCTGGCAGATTGCTGTGTGCCCAGTAGGACAGTCACCTGCATTCCTTAGAGACTGGTGTTGCTGCGAGCGAAGAACTGAGACTGTGTGTATTTTATAATGACATCACACCACTACAGATATTAGTGGGAAGCAGTGATGGGCTTCAAAGAAATTAAGAACCGGTTCTCTGTCCATCTGGCAGCCACTTTTAAATGGCTATTTTTAAACTTTATATGTCCTATCTCTTGTTAAGAACCGGTTCTATAGAGTAGGTGCGAACCTGCTGGTGCCCACCACTGGTGGGAAGCCCAGAATTTGTCATCCAGAGAACCTCAGCTTTAACTGAAAAATTAATAAGGAGTGTTTGAAAATATGTGGGCAGTGCCAGGAGAAATTTCAGAAGCAAAGTCCTTGAAAAATGGGTGAGGGAGCTGAGCAACTGTTCAGGTGATAGGGCTGCTGCACCCTGCAGAGCTTTTTGGCCCTTTTCCCGTATTTATCAGAAGAAAGAATAAATGATACAAATACAAATTATTTAGCTTTCTGTTTTTCACGATGCCTGTTTTATTAAGTACAAAATATAACAGATCAGAGTTTGTTCAAACCCTAGGAACCTGGGGATCAGATTCTGCACTGAGCCTTCTATGGCACCCCTTCCTTGTCTCCACATTTGGGTGCTCTCACTGGAACTAAGGGGTCAGACGTCAACTCAACTGGGTGGGATCTCAGACAGTGCTTCACCTGGCCTACTTTAAATATCACCCTGGTATGAATTAAATTCAGTTAATGAGCATAACTTTAATTTGTTTCAAGCAGACCATAGCGTTGATTGGTGAAAAGACCTAAGAGAACTGCCTAGAAGGCCTTATCTTGTCCAATGGGGAAGCAGTCATTGTATTTCAAGCAAGGAAGTTAAAAAAAAACCTGCGATCTACAGCAGTAGATGGCTAGAGTGCAGTTGGAGGGATTGAACGTTCAGGCTTTGTGAAGCCTCTTTGCCCAATTCTTACTGGATCCCTGCTGCAAAATTTTGGGTGTTATTAGGAATCACATCTTGCTAATTCTAACCAAAAGACCTCTGAATTCTGCAGCCTGTATAAAGTATGCAAAGAAAGAACTTTTGTATACAGGGGTACTATTTTTTATCATCCATTCTGCTTCTGCCAGTCATGAGAAGGAACAAAAGACCATGCAGGACCCTGATGATGGTCTGGCCTTAGTGACATTCATGTCCACCACTGCTTTTCTCCTGGGAAGGCTTATTTCTGATATCAGTAAAGAATCTGAGCAAAAGGTGTTTGGGGAGGAACGTAAGGAAATGAGAATTCTAAGTAAAATCATCTCCCATCTCCATTCTGTACCAGTTTGATGGCAGCTTGTGCTCTAAAATAGTCTGCTGCACCATGTCTCATGAGGTTTCACTTGAAATTATACAGGATTTTTTTAATCCACTAGAGGTTCTGGAGCAAAACCTTAGTGGATAGTGAGGGACACTTGAATGTTTTTCATGAAAGCTGAGATTCTTAGGCTAGTGAATTCTGTGCCAAAAACAATTTCTGTGTTTGTACAATATAGTCACAGGACTGCAGAATACACACATCCCTGACTGCTCTGATGGCTTTCCTTCTCTTAACATTTTGTGCGGCACCATCAGTGTATCAGACAGAACAATAAAGTGTGTTTATGTCTGGGCGTCTCCTGTAGTTTCCTAGCTGCTGTATGTACCTTTCCTACACAATGCTACCATTCTGCAAAAATATTCTGGAATGTAGATTAAAATTGACTAGTTTGTCCAGCAGGTTTCCATACAGGGTAAAATAACAATAGGTTGTCCAACTTTGATTAATTTGTCTTTATGTAGGCTTACAACAGATTAAAGCAACAATAAATGAGAATTACAATTTAAAACTGACCATTAGATAAAAAAGATAGTCAAAACAAAACAATCCAAAAGATTTAGGTCAATAAGACTTAGGGTAGCATGGTCACAGTGTCTTCCTTCTCAGCTCTCTTGGGCACTCTTGACTTGGATCACCTAATATGTTGTGCAATCCAAGATGGTGGCACCCGGGAGAGCCATGAAGAAGAGTCCACTGGGGACATCCTGCAGTGCCTTGATGAGTTTGCCATGGCACCCTACGGCACTGCTGCACTTATGATGAGAATCACTGAAGTTAATAGGTATTTGCTGAATCTTCATCTGGTGCAAAGAAGCAAATTTTACACCTGGCAATCACAAGTTGGTTATCACCCCAGAGCAGGATTCCACAGAGTAAGCCCATCCACTGCACTTCTCATGGAGTAGGAAGCCGCAGGAGTGTCTTAGCTGATCTCAGCACATGGGCAAGTTGTTATGGAAAGAGACAGCCCTTGAAGTATCTTGGTCCTAAGCATTTAAAGGTGATAATCAACAGCTTGAATCGAACTTGGAAATGAACCAAGAGCAAATTCAGTTGTCTCAGACTGACATGGAGAGAGATTTTTCCATCCCCTCAGTGCTAGGTAGTATAAAATTAGACAGTACTGTATTGGCCTAATCCTGTCACCCGAGTAGTTTACACTTTGTACCTGAAGTATGCACTGCATGCAATTATGGAAGCAATCAGGCAACCCAGAAGATTTAAGAAAAAATGTTTTTACTTAAATTTTTGTAGGCCACCTTGCCTATAGAGCAAGGTGGATCTCCTTGGACCCTATTTAACTGGCATACGTATGAGGAGTCTCAAGGAGTGTGTCAGGAAAGGAAAGTGGGGATAGGATCATGATGTGCACTTGTGCTATGAAGATCCACCCAAGCTGTGCTATAATACACACCCCTAAGCTCCTGCTACCACCATACCTGCTCCAGTACAGTGTCAAAGATATGCCTGGCAGGTGCACATTCTGGCCATTTGCACTGGTGGCTCACAACAGGGCATGCCTTTTGTGCTGCTGTGACAGGACTTATGGCAGTAGATACTGGTAGCAAGAGCTGCTTCCAACAGCCCTGCAAATTATTGCGCTGTTACATTACCAAGTGCGGTTCCCAGGGCATTCTTATGAACAATACCACAACAGATAAAAGAGCCAGTCCCAGGCAGACCAGTAATGTTGATGTTGGACCTAGAAACAGAATCTTTTCTACATATAAAGAGGAAGATGCTTTCGAACATGTGCAGAGTGTCTTCATCTTACTATTAAATGACAGTCAACTGAGTTCCAACCCCTCTCTGCAGTTCAGGTGGACACATATATTGGGAAAAGGTTATAGCATGAATTGCCCTCCATAGTTGGAGGGATGGGAGAACATGACATTGTTTCTAGGGATGTGACAGTGACCAGAACTGCTGGTGGTCCTTTGCACATATTTCTCTGCTCAGCAAAGACAGATGTGTTATGGAAGCTAGAAAATGAGTGCCCCCTAAGAAAGAGGATGCCTAGATTGTTCTCAAGACCCAGAAACCAGGTGGATGACAGATGGAGGAAAAATGGCTTCCTAGTAGTATTGTTTTGGAAAGAATGGTTACAATTCTGTTTCATCAAGCTAGCAACTTTTGGGGGGGGCAGGTAGTCTCTGGGACAAATTTTGAGGAGATCTTGGAGAGCGTCAACCACTGACTGACTGTAACCTCCATCTTGCTTCTGATAAATCAGGAAGAGGTACCAAAGAGTGTTAGCCAGTGTTGTGACCATCCAGAAGAATTATCGTGCCTACTTCTGGAAGAAGTCCCTCTTGCGCCTGAAGAACTCTGCCATTGTCCTACAGAAACACTGGCGCAGACAACTGGCTCGCAGCCTATATCGGCACCTGCTGCAGGAAGAACAGAGGCGGAAACAGGAAGCCGAGGAACAGAGGCGGCAAGAGGAAGAAAGAATAAGAAAGGAGGAAGAGGAAAGACAATGGCAAGAAGAGAGGGAGCGTAAGAGGAAGCAGCAACAGAAAGAGGAGGAAGAGCAGAAGAAAAGGTACAAGGCAATCTTGGTTCTATTTCAATAGCCTAATTTTTAACTACTGTATTAAACATATATCTGGGTTGTACTGCTTTGGAATGCAGCTGAGTAGTGCATGTTCAATAGATGGGATCAGTTCTTTTCAACATTTTTCATCTCATGGCACCCTGGCAAGGCACCAAAATAGTCCAAGGCCACCATCAGGTTTTTTTTAACCATTGACAATGCACACCATAGGAGGCTGAAATCACCCAATATCCCTGTTAATAAATGATTCTACACAAAGTCCTGTGACACACCTGCAGACCATCCACAGCATGCCATGGTACAATGGTTGAAACTCACTGGATGAAGTAATAGTCTTCCATAAATACGATTTTCAGTGTGCAGGAAACTGTCAGCAGAACAATTCAGCATATCATTCTCCCTGATGCCCTTGTTCCTTACAGGAAAATTACTGGGGTGCTTTGAGTCTTTGCTTGCAATCTGAAGTAGTACAATCCAGACAAAGGGCAAAATCCATAGCAGTTCCGGGTCCACGTAGTTACGTCACCCTCTAGTGTTATCTTATGGAAAGTCATCTTAACTGCTAGGGAGAAAGGGGCTTAATTTGACTTTAGGATATAGGCCAAAGATTTCCTACATAAGCAACTATTTGTGACAGCTAGGCCTGTAACAGCCTGCTCCTGACAGTCCTAGTAGGGTATACACTAAAAAAAATACGAGCACAGCATTGTGTACCAAAGTAACACAAAACATGCTCAGATGGAGGCTGAGTTTTGTGTCCTTAAATGAATTATGAAATTATGAATTATGAAAAATGAATTATATCTTATATTTGTTTAACTATGTTTCTGCGATGACAGCCCTGCTTCCTGAGTGATAGATAACTTACTCATATGCCTCAAATGTCTTGGGAGAGTTCACCAAGCATTTTCCATGTGCTTCGCTCCTTCAAGGCGAGATGCCAGTACCAAACTCTGTGCTTGCATGGAATACGCACAACCTTAGTGAGAGAACTTGTCTAAGTATAAGACTTGCACTTACACTGTTACATACTATTTTATTTTTATTTATTTAATCAATTTATATCCCGCCTTTCCTTCCCCCCAAGGCAGCTGACATCAGGGAATAAAACATCATTAAAATAGCTCATAAATAAAGATTAAAACACAATTAAAATATAATTAAAATACAATTAAATTGAATAAAAAATGTGCAGATTAAAAATATTTGTTAAAAACAGTAAAAACAATAAAAACAACTGCCCCCCCCCCCCCACATCTGCCCCATTTAAAATGCTTTTTTTTAATGTACTAGTACCTTTGGGGGGCAATTCATCTCAGGAAAATCACTATGTTGGTTGCACAGATTCCTCTGGTCTTCACATTTGTACATTCAAGCCATGTGGATAAGCAAGCATAGCTGAAACTCCCTGAACATCTGGACAACACAGTCTTTGTTGCTGCTCACTTAATTTTTAACCCAGATGTAGATTATTGAGAAGCTAATACCCTTGAAGAATTGAATAAATGAAAAATCATTTATTTATCTCACCCTTACCCCAGTGAACTCAGGACAACACACAAGGTACTTCTCCATTTTTTTTAATCCTCACAACAACTCTGCTACATAGACTAGATCAAGACCAGCCTCATGTCTGCGCAGTGGTGGGGATGTTGAAGAAATAAATGTGTATATAACTTTTCAACAAATGTGTTTACTAAGCTGTTTTTGTATCAAATTTTTTCTTTATTCATGTAAGAAACAGGTACAACTTTTTTACAAAGAACATTAAATGCAAGTTAATTAAATGCCCAATACTGGGGTAACTCAATATTATTTTCCATTCCCAACATAAGATCTTCCTCAGTGGATTCAGAAGGGCACCATATGCACTGAAGCATATGTGAGGTGGTTTGTTCTTCTCCACATTTATGCAGCCCCATCTTTCATGATGTATCCTCTTTTCCTCAGGTTGTCCTTAGGAAAATAAACAAAAAGAATGGCTTCCTACATGGCTCACATCCCACATGGCTCACAATCTGGAAAAACGTAATAAGTTTTCAAACTGCTAGGTTGACAGGAGTTGGGATAAAGATGGGAGTTCACCCCATCTTGTAGGACCCGGGTCTCAAACCCTGGCTGGCTGGTTAACAGTCACAGCGTCTTAACCACTTGCACCTGTATAGTGTAAAAGTATACCATAGTTCGAAAGTACACCCATAAGGGACTGAATGGGAAAGATAATATGATCTTTTCCAGATCTCCCCAGCCTTAGTCTGACTATATATAGACCTAGCTCCAGCCTATAGGTGCACACTACAATACTGGCTGTGCATTAGTTTTGTTATATTTGAGCACAGTAGAAGTGATGAACTTGGCTGAAGAAGGAAGCAGTGCTGCATTTCCATCCTCTTTGTATTTTTCTCTGCCATAATGTCAGGCTGTCTGTAACCCAAGTAGAAATGAAAGAAAAGGAGGAACTGATGGAGCACTGTGAGAGGATCCCAGTATTCCTGAATTAAGCTCTGATCAATTGGTCTATGGTTTTTGTTGTTGAATTTATGTTTTCCTTTTAAACAGAGAGAAGGAGCAGCTGGAAGCAGCACTACGGATGGCTCAGGTATGTGCCTTGTGTCTTCTGAGTCTCCTTTTAGGGGTTAGCATCCAACCAGGCTGGAGACATCCTGAGGGACTGTGTTCTTTCTCAGGACTCCTCTACCCTTTGGGTATGACCCTCCTCTTCAGTCTACCAGCAGTGCCAAGCAGTAACATCTCTTCTAAGGCGAGAGGTGTTTACTTTCCTCAGTCTTGCATTGCTGGGGACACTATACATAAGTGTACACTACACATAGCACAGTAGTTCAATATCGAGGCTCCTTCACTGTGCATTGTGCACTTTTCACTCCAGATTCCTCATAGAGGGGGCCAGGTCTCCCAGGCTTTCAAAGGGACAAACATTCTATCGCCCCTTACAGGATGCACCTGGGGCAAACCACTACCATGCCCTTGGTACACTATTGTGTACAAGCATATGTAGGCACAGGCATACTGTTTTTACACAGACACCATCAGATTTTGCAATATTTTTTTAAACAATACAGTACCTTAGAAACTGACATACCAGTGGTGAAAGCAGAATAAATATATAGACTGCAATATGCAAACTCTATTTCAACTCATCTTCACTTTCAGGGAGTGATTTGTCTCCAGACTTAGAAAGAAAGATGATTTGTCTGCAGTCTTAGACAAAATATAGGAAATGCTGCATGCAAATAGAAAGAAGCTGATGTTTCATCACCATGCCAGCTTCTTAATAGACCTTGTATCTCCACTGCATTTCCATTGCATCACCCCTGAAGCTGATTTATGAAAGTTCTTCTTTGCTCAATTAATGCCCTTTCATTCAGGTGGAGGTGCTCAGGACCCAAGAGGAAGACCAGCCTTTGCAGGAAGAGGAGCAGCGTCAGATGGAGGAGATCCTGCGGCTGGAAAGGGAGATTGAGAAGCTGCAGTGGCAGCAACAGACAGACATCACTTGTGAAAACACCAAGAATGAGATAAAGAGACAGCGGGAAGAAGAGATACTGAGGCTGGAGAAGGAAGCATCCAGGGTGGCACAGGAGTTCTTGGAGTTGCTTGACTTTGGGAACCTAGATGAGAGCGTGCAAGGCCTGGAGCGCTCCCTTTCCAATGAAGGAACCCTCAACATTGAGTGTAGCCTTGTGGCTCCTTTGGCTGAGGAAGAGGAGGACGAAGGCTTTCCAGCAGATGAAGAAGGTCCACCTGTCCCTAGCCCCAGTCTTTTGAACCAGGATAGCACCAGAACCAGTGATAACTATTACTCTGAAGAAGACACATCTCCTAATGTGCCAGTCCATAGGAAGGGTGGAGATGAGGAGCCCAGCTTGCTAGATTGTTCTATGGAGAGATCTTCCAGTCCCCAGAATCAGCACATGGAAGTCATCTACCATACAGTCTCAGACATCCTGCACAGTGACAGTGGGGACGCAGAAGATCCCATTTACAGCCTGCCTCCAGATGTGGAGTCAGACTATGACCATGAGGAATTTGATGGCAGTGGAGATGTTGGTAGTGCCTCGGCTGAGCCCCTGAATGGAGAGGAGGCCTTGCGCAATTCTCACAGCAATGGTGTGGACTCCAACTGTGGAAGCATGGACTCGGTGAGAATCTTTTGCCTTCAAGCATGAAATAGAATTTATTTCAGCAGGAAGTAATGCCTTATCATTAATTGGTGTACAATATTTTTGGCATCTCTTTTTTCTCATATATTACTGGTTTAATGCTCCCTGTGGACAGAAGTAGTTTATCTTAAGATCTCTGCATCTTGGAGATCAGGGAACAAGCAGGGAGCCATCAGTCAAAATTCTCTGCAGTGTTTTATGTTAGCACACTGTAAATGCAGAAGATAACTAAATTATCTTTAGATGGAAAATTCCATCCTGTTACCTAATCACCTTCATTTCATAGTTTGTTGTTTTTTAAAAAAAAATGAATACCATAATCTTAGTTTCAGCTTTCCTTCCGGTTCTGTCACATGAATTCATGATCTCTTGTTCTGAGGTTGTTCCAAATAGGTGAACATCCTCCACCCAAATGCTTTTGCTGTTTACCAGAAGCAAATCCTGGCATTTGAGTTGAGGAAAAGCCCAATGAAGAAATGTATCACTTACCAGATACTTGATATATTTCTTCAACAAGTTGTCTGTATCACATCCACGGTCCCAGCTTATTGTTGAAACTGTTGATTTTTTTCTGTCTTAGGGGAAGTGAAAATGCATAATGAAGATATAGGACCTCTATGTTGATTAGCCTCTTTAAAGAGTTCTCTGCGGACTAGTCATCCAGATGTCAGGGAGTCCTAGAAGCAGTTTAATTTGTTTGAATATAATCCGCAGTCTCTACGTATTTTCTCCCATGACATTATTTACATGTGGCTGACTAAGCATTGCAAAGAAGTGATGGTGTGGGACTGTGTGTATTTGTGTTTGTGCATATCCTGACTGCAACCTCAATTCCTGAAGCAACCCATAGGATGCACTGACACTAAGTCATAGGATGCACTATTACATCCTCTATGGGAATGTAAAAAGTAGCAGGCAGTTGTTGAATCCTGCTAAGATTAGCTGAGCATAGACTAAGTAAGAGCATCAGAAGAACCAGATTTAAAACAGCCAGCTGTGGCTGAATGGAATCCAATAGCAAAGGACATGCATGGGCAGTAGTAAGTCAGGTATTTAAGCCTTGTGACACAAAGCACCTTCACTATGATTATCATCATCTGGCCAACTCACTGCAAAATCCTAACCCCCAATCAGGCTGGTACAAATCCCAGCACAAGTCCCATGCTGGCCTGGGTTGTCACAAAAGTGTAACAAGACGCTTCTGCATTGCACCTGGGGGAATTAGGCCAGTGCACAAACATGCACCAGCCTCCCTGCACCATTGTAGAAATGGGAAGATGGATGAGTTACGCTGGCTTAAATTGGTTAGGATTCAGGGTGACCATATGACAGGAAAAACCTGGATTTGTCTGGATTTTTAGCCTCCTGTCTGGGTGTCCTACATTTTGGCCTCACTGTCCTACATTTTTTGCTTCATTTTTGAACTTCGTAATGGTGTGCAATACACCATCATGTCATATGTCGTTGGATTTGTATTGAAGAGCAGAATCCAATGCAAAAATCTGTTTTGAGATCTCTCCTTTCTATTCAATGTTATGGCCAAAACACCGAAAAACAAAAATATATTTTAAAAAACATTTTTGGCAATTTTTTGAAGCGCGTAGGAATTTTGGCCTTGGGGTTCAGGAAGTTTGTGTTTGGCATCTGGTCACCCTGTTAGGATTGCACCCTCAGTGTTCCACTTCTGGTAACTACTCAGATCTATAGAGAAAATATGACAGGGCCACATAGAGAGAATGATCTAAAACTGGTAGCTGACCAATTGTGCTGCTTTGTGTTCAGACGGTAACCAGCACTTTCGCTCCTAGTTTCTAGACAGTGAGGAGGAAGGGGATCCATATATGGACACAGATGAAGAATTCTGCAGTAACCGGGTCACTGTACTCAGTGGGTCAGGGCCAGCCTATTTCCATAGTTATCTCTACATGAAAGGTAAGCAACTTTGTTGGATGGTGGAATGACTTCCATACTTTCTAGATCCTCTCATCTCCCCTTCTGGGCTTTGCCTTCCTGTCTATACAGTAGATTTTTTTCAGCCCAAGACAGAAGTCCATGTCTCTTTTGTAGAAGAGGGATTTTGCACGGAACCAAGATTGAAGTTTCTTGGTTCGCATCATTCGCATCACTATAACAGTCCTGCAATAGTATCTAGTGGCAAAATCCCAGGTTTCAGCTCTCAGTGACTTGCTCTGATTCTGGTTAGACCTTATTTGTGGGTTTGTTCAGATTATAAAGTTTTATAAATTATGAAGTTATGTTCAGTATGCAGACTAGAGATTTGGCCAAGGGATATCCAACAAGCTTCATGGCTGAAATTGGGATTTGAATCTTGGTCCTGCATGATCTACTATATTATCCTGGTCCACAGATTGACTTCTTTTCCTATTGATATAGGAGGTTTACATCATCTGCTAACAATATTCTGCCTTTATAGGAGGCCTTCACTTTCCAGAAGCCAGTAAAAGCCAAGGGCAAGAATATAAATATACCACTATCTGGCCAGGTGCTAGGAAAGTATACCTGGGAGACTTTCTGATGCAGTGATAAGGCTATAATCCTAATCCCCAGTTAGATCAGCACAAGTCTTGGCACAAGTCCTGTGCTGGCCTCGGTTGTGTCACAAGTGCTGGAAGACACATCTGCACCACAGACATGTGCCAGCCATGGCAATGGGGAGCAGTTAAGTTGTGCCAGCCTAAATCGGTTAGGATTGCACCCTCGGTTTGCCAGTGTCTTCTTTTTCTCCTCACTACAGGGGGCCTAATGAATCCCTGGAGACGTCGCTGGTGTGTCCTGAAGAATGAGGCCTTCATGTGGTTTCGAGCCAAACAAGAGGCCTTGAAGTCTGGCTGGCTTTACAAGAAGGGAGGGGGCATGTCCACGCTGTCCCGGCGGAATTGGAAACGCCGTTGGTTTGTGCTGAGAGAAGCCAAGTTGATGTACTTTGAGAACGACAGTGAAGAGAGGCTGAAAGGGACAATTGATATCCGGAAGGCCAAGTATGGAAAGTTGTTCTGACCCTATCTCTGGAAAAAACATCCTTATCCCAAAATTTGGTCCTGAGGTGTAATGATTTCAGGCTTTGAAAGAGAAGGGTGCTTCCTAGGAGGGTAGCTTTGGTGTCTGTAATCCAAATGTGAAGCAACCTCAGTCCTTGGGCAGTCACATCTGCACTGGAGTGGGGAGGCCATCTGACCTGTCCTGTATCTAAAGAGGGTTGGAGCAGACTGTGCCTCAGCCCAGGGTAAGGGGAATTCATTCTCTTAACCCATGTAATGCCACTCAGTCCTAATGGGGCTACTTGTGATGGTGCACATTTGAGCAGGCAGGAGCTGCTCCAGACTGCCTGGGTCTGGGTATAGGATCCAGCAGCCTCCTCTCCAGGCTTTGGATTTTTGCTGTGATGGCCAACACTACCTTCCACTACCTCCCACGTATGTTAAAAAGCCCCTTGTTCACAGCAGTAGTGTGATTGTTGTGTTGCCAGCCCATAAAATATTTACAGGGTTCTCAAGATCTGAGTAAGTTTGAGTAGGACCACTGGACTAGGCCTTTAGCTGATTTTATCCCGTATTAGCAGCATCTGATCTCTGAGACAATTGGAGGCACATCTTCTCTGAAGTTGTCCATTTTTAAATATTTGCACTTAAAATACTGTTTTTCTGCCCATGTTAAAAACTCTTTAGCGACAGTGTCCAGAGATTATATTCTTAGCAGCATTGCCCCCAGAAAGGTGGTTTCAGAGATATAATCAGTAGCTAGCTTGTTCCCACCCCAGACCATGACTTTCATTCTTTGCATGCTATTGCTGGTTTGTTTGATGCTACCACCGAGGCTCTTTCAAAGTATTTCCATAAGACCAGGAGAAGTAGCAGGAAAGCTTCCTGATACAAAGCAAAATAATAAGATAGCCATGAACTTTGTGGAATGGTCTTGACCCCAGCTTTCTCTCCACCTTTGACATTTTAGGGAGATTGTGGATATTCATGAGAAGGAGAATGCTCTTGATATTGTGACAAGCGACCGAGTCTACCACATAGTGGCAGAATCGCCAGAGGATGCCAGGTATGCAAAAGAGACACAAGTTTGTATTTCTTAAAATTCATTTTATAATATTAGTTTGCTCATAATTCCAAATCCTCCTTGGAAACCCAGTTAGTTTACAAAATTCAGGCATTTATACTGTTGTAAAATCCTCTTTTATTCAGACTTGCAGCCTGTTGACATAACTCCAGCTGGGCTTACTCACATGTCTATTTGAACTTGCATTGGAAGTACGTAATATATGTCAAGATGTACATGATATCTTCCAATCATGTTAACTGTTATAACATTGCCATTCGTGTGTCAGAAGAATTTCAAGACAAGTGTCATGTGAGCATCTGAATATCTAATAGTGAAGGAGGTGGCAGGTTGTCTTTACCTATTGCAGGGGCCTTGTGTCCATGGAGCTATTCATTTTGTTGTTTTTGTGCAACATCTGCTCTCCGCTTGTACCATACTGTGGTCTCCACTTGGTGGATTAATTGTTGGTACTTATGTGTTGATGGTATTTTGGTCCTTCTGTGATCCCAGTTTTTTGCTTTAGATAGTAGCCCAAGTTGCAACATTCAGAACAACATTAGTCAGGAATAGGGTTGCCATAATTCCACAAAATCGAGACAGGTCCCTCTGTCCCATTTGCCAGTATGTGAGCACAATCCCGCCCCCAAATTTG
Source organism: Cryptoblepharus egeriae (assembly GCA_030015325.1). NCBI lineage: Eukaryota > Metazoa > Chordata > Lepidosauria > Squamata > Scincidae > Cryptoblepharus > Cryptoblepharus egeriae. The sequence continues at coordinate 57,792,716 of JAREYC010000001.1, read as the reverse complement.
GGTTGTCCCTGTTTTTCGGGACATATGGCAACCCTAGCCAGGAAGAACTTATACCCTCTTCAGAAAGTCAGTGCAGCAGTTTGTTTTATTGCAGATGCTGAGTATGCTTCCAATATTTTTGACCATCTTTGGCTCTGACCTCAGTAGCACATGAATGTCCATAGCCTAGGGGTTTCAAGCACATGCATTTCATGCTGAAAGGCCCAAACTCAGTCCCACCAAGTTCTCTTGTGCCAGAATGGAGAAAGACACCTGCCTAAGATCTTAGAGAGTCACTAGATGTCAGTGCAAGCTGTATTGGACAGGTTATGGTCGGATGCAGTATACAACTCCTCCTCTTATTACCATGAAAATGTGGTAACCTAGATCCATATATTGTCCGGCTTTCTTAATCTGCAGCACTCATGGGGAATAATTTAGTATTCTAATACTATTAACCTGATCGCTTTCTGATCCTTGTTCTGTTACCTCTCTAAAATGGATCTTGGTTATGTCTTTCTTTCCATGCAGTGACTGGTTTAATGTCCTCAGTCATGTGCACAGTGCTACAGAGCAGCAGCTGAGGGAGATGCAGGATGAACAAGCCAACCCAAAGAATGCTGTGGTGAGTCCCAAATAGAACCTTTTGGTGTCTTAAGCTGCAATCCTAAAGACACTTTCCTGAGAGTAAGACCCATTGAACACGGTTAGTGTTGAGTAGGTTAGGATTGTGCTCTCGATGAGGATTCCTGAAGGAAATGGTATTGCATTATTCCTCTAACAAGCCTGAAGGCAGCAGATGTGAGAGAAGGAGCATGCCAGAGGCAGAATTAGGACTAGAGGACAATATCTGGGTCAGTGTAATACTAGGCACCACTTTGTGTATAGAAATATGTGGGAGTTCACTGAGTCAGTTTCAGAGAGTTGGGCGGCCCACACACATTCATGGCAGCCATCATCCAGGAACTGTTGAGGGGGAGAGGGTATGGGAGCAATATGTTGACATTTAAGCAAGTGGGAGGAAAGGGTCCCTTTGGGACCTGCTGCCAAGTTGTAACGCCAGTGTGTAAAGGAGGCCTTGCTCTTAAAGTTGCAGAACCCACATGAGAATGAGAGCGGGAATGAACTGCATTTTAAAATCTGAAGCAGTAAACCAGAATTTGAAAGTGTTCTGGTATGCCTGAGGTTGCTTCCAGATGGATTGCTTTATGACTGTAGAGTGTGCTGAATCAGCACATTTGACACTCAAAGCAGTGCAGGGATTGCCTTTGTTCACCAAACTGATAGCAGTTTCTTCAAGCAGCAGATTGGGACTAGCAGTATATATGTGTGTAAAACACTCTGTGTTTACAAAACTATTACCAAAAGTATTCATTATTTGGTTTGTCTTTCCCTGAAGTTTCCTTAGCCATGCTTTTTTTATTGCTACTTTCCCTGGGAAAATCTGGCGTATGCAGCCAAAAATAGATTTATACTGAGCCCTGTGGTGCTGGTTTGTCGTAGTTCCTTCTGAGCCTGGGACTTCTACATCCTAGTGTGTGCATGCTTGCCATATATGTGAGCATATGTCATATGTATGAGCAAATGCAAGATGTCCATATTAATGAAACTGGGTGTGAACTTGGAGGATTTGAATGCTGCCTGGACACCTAGGAGTTCACTATCTCTTGCCCATCCTTCACAGTGCAGGCCAAACTTCCCAGTCTTGAGGTCACAGGCACTTTTACCATACACTACAACACTGTCCTCGGTGGCAATGCTTTTTTTAATTGTATTAATGAATAACAGTCATTGAGTTATTAAAAGAGTAACGAAGAATGTGTCTGCAGGGACAGTTTTGAAATAGAGGCTTTGCCTTTTCCCTCCCCACAATAATCCAAGTCACTAAGAATCTAGCCTAGTTCTAGCATAGCCAAATCTTGGCTCTGTTTCTTGGTTGTGTGAATGTAGGATGGAATGCTACTGGATTTTCATATATCCGACATAAACCTTGGTCTTCTGTGTGTGATTTTTTTTAAAGGGAACCCTGGATGTAGGACTCATAGATTCTGTCTGTGCTTCTGACAATCCTGACAGGTAGGACTTACTTGGTGGTGTACATTTATTTATTTTTCTTTGCTATTTTAAAATGTATCATTTTCAAGTTATTTTCAAAACAAATTGTTTTCTTGTGGAACAGAGAAAACATACATCAAGAGCCCAATCCTATCCAAATTGGCAGTACTGATGCAGTCTTAATGCTGCCCCAAAGTAAGGAAAGGGAAGCTCTGTGTGTGTGTCCCCTCCAAATGCTCTCCCTCCCCACAGGATCCTGTGTATGTCTCAAGGCACAGCTGCATCAGCTCTGGAAAGTTAGATGGCATTAGACCCTAAACCTATTAAGTGCATATTTGTATAAATATAAATGCAACAGATAAAGATATACTTAAAATACTGTCACCAAATGGCTTGGTTTATTTTTAATGACTTGTCTTTGGCACTATCAGTTCCTTGGCCCACCTGCTTGTCTCCTAGTAAATTCTCATTGCTGTGTGTTGGAATAGTATGTCATTGGGTGTTTCCTGGTTTAGAAAGTTTCTTGCACCCATCTAACATCTGTTTTGTTAGCTGGTGGGGCAGTGTGATCTGCTGCATGGGAACAGTATGATGCAGTGTACGGCCTCTTGTACATGCTATAATCTGCACACTGGTACGCAGAGGTATGACAGTTTTAAGGCTAGAGGCACATTGTCCCAAGCAAAAAAGCTAGACATAAACCAGCCCATTGGGACAGTGCTCTATTAGAGCTGTTTTTAAGCTGATTTAAGGTTCAACTGAGTTCCATCTTAGATGGTTCTCTGTGATGGGCGATCAGTTTTCAGAACTGATAGATGTGTTCACCGTTCTGCCATAACAGACAGGAGAGCAGTAGCATAATCTTAAGCTAATCAGCATGCTTGATTAGAAAAATGGTTGCTCTATTGGAAAGTATTCTGATTGCCTTTAGGTTTTGCTCCTGCTAGTTCATGCGGTATTCAGTTTATATCCTACTGCATGCTTCAAAGAAGCCTCAGAGTAGCTATGTCCTTCTGAACATCATGTTCCCTACTTAAAAGTGGGAAGTGGAAGTAGGACAAGGGAGGAGGAACTCTCTCCCTGGGGACAAAATATTGCCTGCTTTCATTAGAGGAGCATAGCCCAATTCCCTAGACATCCATATGATGTTATTCCACAATCAGTATGGAAGTGTTTGGTTTAAAGGGAGATTGAAAATGTACTGCATGGGAGAGTGATAAGTGAAGGTTTGCCATTTCCTATAAAAGGTTTCTGATTGATGGACTGTGCAGATAGATAATGGCTAACAACCTTCACTGTATGCTATCCTGGTGGTTTATGAACTTAGTTTTGTTGAAAAGAAAATCTCAATATATAAATATTTTTGCAGGCCAAACTCTTTTGTGATTATTACGGCAAATCGTGTCATTCACTGCAACAGCGATATCCCTGAGGAGATGCACCACTGGATCTCCCTCTTGCAAAAACCCAAAGGCGAATCCAGGGTTGACGGGCAGGAATTTATTGTGAGAGGTAAAACTGCAAATTCTACAGATGATCCAAAGATATGTTTGGCACCCTGGACAGAAAATCTAAATAGTTCCCTTCCTTCTTTATGGTTTTTTTGAGTGCTTAAACCAGCTCTAAATAGGGACTGAGGATAGATTTCAGCTCCCACTGAAAGAGGAGAGGTCATGAAGGGTGTCTAGCAGTAGATAATCCAAAGGGAGCAGGTCTTTTTAAGCATCAGTATCATCCACAATTACAGGGAAGATCACTGCATCCCGGCAAGTGTCCCTAATCTCTTCACAGGGCATAGAGGGTGAGGTTTACTGGTGTGTTCCTGCCATCAGTGACTGCACATTTTCTCTCTAGTCCGTTGAACTCTGTTGTCTTTCTTTCCTGTCAGGTTGGCTTCATAAGGAAGTCCAGAGCAGCAGTAAGACTTCTTCTCTAAAGGTGAAGAAACGCTGGTTTGTACTAACCAGCACAGCCCTCGATTACTACAAATCATCAGAGCGAGCAGCCACCAAGCTTGGGACACTGGTGCTCAACAGTCTCTGCTCAGTGGTGCAGCCTGATGAAAGAGTCTTCAAAGAAACGGGTAAGAAATGTGAATGGGTGTCTTTGTCACAGACTCCTTATCTGGTATCTGGGGAAGGTGCTGCTTTTGCATTCTTTCTCATTGGGGCACAGCTGAAAATGTGCTATTCTTTTCTGTGATGATAATAGTATGAGGTGGTCAGAAAGAATTGAGTTCAATCCCTAGCATCTCAAGTTGAGGGCAGACTTGACTGAGACGTACAAAATTATGCAAGGGATGGACAGAGTGAGCAGAGAAACGCTCTTTTCCCTTTTACATAACTCCAGATCTAGGGGACATCCATTAAAATTGAATGTTGGGAGGTTGGGACAGACGAGAAAATATTTCTTTACCTAGCATGTGGTTGGTCTGTGGAACTCCCTGCTGCAGGATGTTGTGATGGCATCTAGCCTCAATGCCTTTAAGAAGGGTTTGGACAAATTCCTAGAGGAAAGGACCATCATGGGTTCCAATCCATGAGGGGTGTGTGTAGGGGTGAACAACCTCAAAATGCCAGATGCGGGGAGGGGGAGGACTGGATACAGGTGTCATATGCACTTCCTGAAGTATCTGGTGGGCTGAGGTGTGAAGCTGGACTAGATAGGTCTTTGACCTGATCCAGTGGAGGTTCTTCTTATGTTCATAAGTTACAAGGAGCTTGGATATTGGGGCTTGAAGCCCTTTGGGAGTCCCTGCTAGTCACAGTAGATTGGGCCGGATGGGCTGTATGGACTGGTGCTGCATGGACTAGTACTGGGCTGCATGGACTAGTGATCTGTCTCTGTCCCTTTAACTTTATGTAAACGTGGCCCCTGAAAAAACAACATATTTATGTGATATCCTCAAATTACAGTTCATAACCCACAGTTTGACTACTCCTGGAGTTAGGCATTAGGTCCAACCAGTTCAGCATTGCCCAGACATGCTAGCAGTGACTTTCTAGGGTTTCAGGCAGGGGTTCCTGCCTGCAGGAATCCTTCCTGCCAGGGGATTCCAAGGATTGAACCTAGTTTGCTTTGAAAACCCCCTTTTAAGCAGCTTGTGATCCCCTGGGTTTAACCTAATTTTGATATATGACACATGGGTTCATTTGATTGTGCTGTACAGTTCACCCTTGATTAATGTGGGCTTGAGTGGATGTCTGTTAATGTGAAAAATCAATTTAATACCTCCCTCTGATTAATCCATGAAACTTTTATCTTAGGTGCTGCCACTCTGTTCTGCTCTCCACTAAGGTGCTCTAGAACCAATTTCTTCACTGCCTGTTTTGGGTTTTTTTGGTAGGCTACTGGAACATCACTGTGCATGGCCGAAAGCACTCATACCGCCTCTACACCAAGCTGTTGAATGAAGCAATGCGCTGGGCCTCTGCTATACAAGGAGTCATTGATAGCAAGGTTCCCATTGAGACACCCACGCAGCAACTTATTCGTGACATTAGGGTAAGTGTCTCTGAGTCTTGATCCCAAATATGATTTGTGGTCAAAGTCAATATAGAGAAAAAGAAAGGATTTGGAACGATAGTACTAAAGTCACATGTTGAATCTTTTTTTTTTTGTAAACAACTCCAGAATGTACTGCAAGAGCACCACAAACTCAGTCTTTGTGGTGTACAAATCTTGCTTTATGCAAAACTCAGTACTCTTGCTTGACTCTTGCCCTGAGCAGCAATGAGATTGCTTCAGGGGTGGGGAGAATACTAGGATGCTCTTACATTTGGAAACATAGGGCCTCCCTGTTTTATCACATAATCTTTTAGGATTTGCCCTAAAAGATTAGATCCACATGGATCTAGGCTGTGGGATTGGGTCCAAGAAGAGGTTTTGAATTTGGTGACCATCATTGCCACTGAAACTGGAACAGATCTGCCCTCCTTCCCACCCCACCTCACCTTCTAACTTACCTGGGTTAGCAATCCTGTCCCAAACCATCACTATTTGAAGGGCTACTTCAGTCTCCCCATTGGTGCTCTGGCTTTAAGCTTTTTTGGAGACCCTTATGCTCATAAGGCATGTTGCAGGCAGAATTGTCGTTCTGGCACTGGATTGGCCCATGAAGAATGGGCAGTAAAAATTTTTTTACTGTAGACCTGCAATTACTTTCTGCTCTGACAAAATCTCACTCAGAAGAATGTTAAGATGCATTCATATGTGCAAGATGGTTCGAACATTTGTGGAGGAATCATATTTCAGTGGCAGTGTACATACTTTGAATATAGACCAGTGGTATTCAAAGTGGGGGTCAGGAGCTCCTCAGGAGATCACAAGAAGATGGGGTCTCCCATCTTGGAAACTAGCATTGGGCTTTTCTGGGAATAAGTCTCAAAGAACACAATGGAACTTATTCCGAGTAGACACAGAGGAACTCTGACATCACAGTGATGTCGCATCCCGGTAAGTTTGACTGGGGGTCCTGGATAGATTTTAAAGTTTGAAAAGAGGTCCCTCCCAGGCCGAACTGCCCAAGTAGCACTGATATAGAGGGTCCAATATTTAATCCCTGGCATCTCCACTGAAAAAAAGTATCTCTGGCATAAAATTCAAGGAGATTTCTGAGAACTTCGGAAGCTGCAGCCAGTTAGAGAAAACAGGAGTGATCCTGGCAGACATTGATCTGGCTCCACAGAAAGCAATTTCATATGTTTACACCATAAGAATCTCATTCTTGGACTATCAAGCACTGCTGCAGCTTACTGTCCCCTTCTGGTGCACAAGTGGCACTGGTTTTATAGAGGAACTTCATGGCAATCTATTCTCAGCTCTACCATTCTTCCATTGGGAAAGCAAAGTTATGTGGCCTTGCAGAACTCAAAACATCAGTTTGTTCAGGCAAAGAAAGAGTTATTAAGTATAAAAAGGGGGTGGCAGAAGGAATTTAGGTGAAGACAGCATAACAGGAAAATGATTAGTTACACATCTAACTAGCAAAAACATCACAAAGTTCTAACCGGCATCTTTGGTACAAGAGCAGCAAAGTTGTGAAAGTGCACAGTGTAAATAGGAAAGAACCCTGGAGTTTGAAAGGAACATCAATCAGGGTTGGATAGATGGGCAGTGCCACCCCTCAAAAGGTGGCTTTTGAGGATGGCACACTGGTGTGCCAGGCTGTATGTTAGTGGATTGCCAGATCTGTCAGTCTAAGACCCAGATGGACTTGTGCCATGAATCTTGAACCTGCAGTTCTGTTAACAGAGTTTTCTGTACAGGTACAGTGGTGCCTCACATAAAGAGCTTAATTCATACGGAGGCATGCTTTTTAAGTGAAACGCTCTTTAAGTGAACCAGATTTTTCCACAGGAAATAATGGAACCTTAGACGATTGGTTCCACAACCTTCAAAATATTCATATAAAAATATTAACTGGATGTAAAAATGATGACAAAACACAGTAATTGAATTCAAAACATGCATTCAATGTGCATGATCCTATGAAGTCTAGTTAGGCTGTAATCCTAAAGACACTTTCCTGGGAGTAAGCCCCATTTAACACAGTGGGGCTTACTTCTGGGTAGACATGTTTAAAAGGCTGCAAACAAAGACACTTTCCTGGGAGTAAGCCCCAATGAACACAATGGGGCTTACTTCTGAGTAGACATAGCCAGGAGATTGCACTTTCCTGAGAGGCTTACCTGGGCTGCTGCTGGAGGTTCAAGGTGGTCGGTGGAGGCAGTTGGGGGGCAGTTAGGGGCAGGTGCCTCTGGCACCTCCAGGCAACTGCCCCCAAGTTGGGGGCAGTTAGAGGCAGCAGCGCTGGTGAGCAGCCCTTTTAAAGAGCCTCCATGCAGAGCGTCAGGGCTGCATAGCATGCGTGCTCATAGCGTGCTTGCTTGTTAGTGAAGCGGAACTTGTTATGTAAAGCAAGATTTCTTGGAAATTTTTGCTTGTTATGTGAAACACTTGTTAAGTGAGGCGCTTGTTAAGCGAGGTACCACTGTAATAGGAAAGCTTCTGTTTATGAGTGGCAATAATATATATGGAGGGAAAAGGAAAAGTCTAACGTAGCATCTGTCTCTTTTTCTTCAGGAAAACAGCCTGAACCCTGAAGCAGTGGAACAGACCTACCGGAGGAACCCTATCTTAAGATATACGCAGCATCCCTTGCACTCCCCACTACTGCCACTACCCTATGGAGATGTTGGGGTCAATTGTAAGTGACTATGACTTTAAAGTTTGGAAATGGGTACCATATCAAAGTGGGCAGAAGTCTGGAGGGAGGGGGGAACACATGCAGCTCTTGTCCAAGCTTTCTCCTTGGGAGAAGGCCATACAGGATAAATGTGGGTATCATTAGGCTGACCCCAGCTGGACTTTTCTACGTCTTATTATTTCATAAGAAAATGACAGCATTCAAGACAACTAATTGTACATTATGGCTGCAATCCTAACTTGCAGTTAGGCTGGCCTAAGCCCTGGCATAAATCTTGTGCTGATCGGGGGTGTCTTATGCTGTAAGGCACTGTGGGAGGATTAGGCCAGTGCACAGGCATACACAGACCTCCCCACACCACCTTGGGAAGATATGCCAGGAGAGTTAGGCTGACCTAAATGGATTAGGGTTACACCCTCTATCATATATGGGGAGGTGACTTACAGCCTAATCCTGTAATCATGATTAGGTATACTTGGAACTAAGTCCCATTGTGTTTACTGAGAGCTACACTCAGGAAACTGCATAGGATTGTAACCTGGATTAAACTCAGAAGGAATAACATTCATAGGGATTCTGCTTCCTATACTAGTCGTGAAAAAATTCAACTTTCAAAGCATACCAGAGTTCTTCCAGCTTAAGATTGTCCTTATCTGGCTTCACAGCAGGTTAAAATGAAGAATCCTTCATCAAAGAGAAGATAGATGACAGAAAATCCCTTTCTATGTTCAGTGTTCATAACTGAGACATATTTCATTTCTGTGCCATTGTGGAAAAGATTGTGCTGGCATCAGTCCTTTATGTCCTGCCCAGAGGAACAATCATGTGACTTTCCTAGGAATAAAACTCTTAAGACTTAGAACCTTGTAAAACTGACAAATCATTCAAAACTTTTCCTGTTAGGTACCCTAATTTTCACATTTATCAATGTTGAACGTTCTCTGAAACATTTGTTCACAAATCTGGATGACGAGACAATGAAAGGGTTGAGGGTATTAATGAATATGTCAATGCAAAGTGCTACATTCTTAACGGGACGTTGGCACCCCCCTTCCCATAAAACACCCCTAGTTCTAAATACTCTGATAACTGAGCTTCACTGTGCTCCTTGAGATGCCTCAGATAGCTTTCAAATACCCTAAAAATAACACTGTGTAGGGTTAGGTTGGATAAAAGACTGCACTTGGTTGGTGGAGTGCATGGAGAGTTTCACTAGCAAATATGTGCAGAAATTACACACAAGGAAAGGATAGAATAAACCTCCAATTATGCAGCCACACCTCATATGTTGAGTTGTATCAAACTATGTATAGTTCCTACATAGTTTCCGTTAGATTTTCCCTTGAGTGACTTTGTGACAGCCTTTGAACCTTAGTACTTGTCAGGCAGATTTCCTATTTCTCTAGGTTATGAACACTAGGATAAAACATCTGAAGAATAACAGAGACTTTCCCATGCAAAAAGATCCTTTGATTTGGGGGGCTCCCTGACATACTGAGTGCTGCACTTCTAAGTCACATGAGTAACACTTGCAGTCAGGTGTCCTTATGGACCACTCAGGAACCTTCAGCTATGAGGCTTCCCTATGTGACTTATTTCCCATAACATAAAAGGATCAAGATGTTTTTCCAAAAAAGTGTGGGTGCAGCAGTAAACATGTGAGTTGCTGAGGCCAGAAGACAAATGACTGTGATTCTTATTGTGCCTAGTTTTCTTCTTGGAGAGCTGGTCTACAGTCCTGCCAGTCAAAAGCATGAAGAGCTGCTGATGTCCTCTGTCTTGTTTTTATATCTCCTCTCCCCCAAACCTACAGTGCAGCAAGAGAAAGGCTACAGCAGCCTCCAGGATGAAGCCATGAAGATCTTTAACTCTCTTCAAGAGCTTGAAACTGTGTCTGACCCCATTCCTATTGTCCAGGGCATTCTGCAGACCTGCCATGACCTCAGGGCCCTCCGTGATGAGGTCTATTGCCAGCTGATTAAGCAGACAAACCATGTGCCCCAGCCCAGCAATCCTGGCAACCTTCATCACTGGCAACTGATGACCTGCATGAGCTGCACTTTCCTTCCCAGCAGGGGAATCCTTCGTTACCTCAAGTTCCACCTCAGAAGGTAAGACGCTTTCCAGATAGGAAATGTCATTACATCAAATGCCCCAATCCTATTCCCTATCACTTGCACTGCATCCTGTGATGGAGAGGGTGATGCTTCCTCAAACTAAGCTGCCATCATCCTTTGGGTCTACTCCAATCTGCACCAGCTCTTTGACTGGAAAATGTCTGAATGGATAGAAGGGGGCATGGCAAGGACAGCTTGGAAGAGAATTGTACATATTCCGTAATAATGAGAGGAATATCTTCTTTCCCAAACAGAGTAAAAGACCTTTTCCCAGGGACGGAGATAGATCGGTATGCTCAGTTCATTAGTGATTCACTGAAGAGAACCAAGAGTAGGGAGTTTGTCCCCTCCCAGGAGGAGATACAGGCCCTCATCACCCGAGAAGAAATGAGCACCACAGTCTACTGCCATGGAGGAGGCTCCTGTCAAATCACCATCAATTCCCATACCAGTGCAGGAGAGGTATGAAACTGCAGGGTAAGGTTGCCCAGGAGCAAGAGGGGAGGTGGGAATGGCTTGCAGAATTATCTTAACCACATTTAAGGGAACTGAAAGGGAATTGGCCCTTTTCAATTTTCCTTCATCTCCTTTTAACATCCAAGAATGGGAAAGGGATACATATGGATTGCTTTTCATTGTGGAAACACTGGAGGTCGACTGTAGTGCTCTCCTCTTGCAGTCTAGTATCTGGCTCCATGTACAGCCTTTCTGTAAGCAGTCAGCTTTACTCAGTACAGCTGAACCCATTTTGAACAGTGGTTGAGCTCTGTGGTCTCTCTTCTTGCAGGTGGTAGAGAAGCTGATTCGAGGACTGGCCATGGAAGACAGTCGGAACATGTTTGCCCTTTTTGAACGCAATAAGCACATGGATAAGGCCATTGAAAGTCGTGTAATTGTAGCTGATGTCTTGGCCAAGTTTGAGAGGTAGATATCTTCATGGGAATAAACCTCAAAACTTATCCCAGAGCTTCTGATACTTCAGACTCTCTGCATTGCAAACTGTATGCATAGTGTAGGGATGGCCTTAGGATCAGCATGGCCTTATCCTATTGGACCAGGATCAGCCAGGCATCCTTTCAGCTGTCATTTTCTAGGATTCTTATTAACAGGCTCACTGCTGACAGGCTCACTGTGTATTTTGTGTTGTTTTCTCAAGGTGAGCCCCACACAGAAGCCATCCTTATCTCTGTGAAATCCTGTTCCACTCCTGAATTTGTTCTGGAATGAGAAAAAAAAATCATGTAGTAGTCAATTCTGTCTCAGGGTGTCCCAGAGCAAACTATGCTTTTATTACCACCATATGGGTACCGCAGGAAATGGTGAATTATCTATGATTCTCTGAGATTATACGACACTGCCTTATAATCATAATTATATGATTATATGACACTGTCTTATCCTCAGGTCAGACCATGGAACGATTCAAGCTCAGAATACCCACACCTAATTTGAAGTAGCTCTTCTGGATTTTTCCCAGCACTATCTGGAAATGCCAGGAATTTAGCCTGGGAAGAGTGGAGAACTCCCACATAGGAAGGAGATGCACTTCTGCTATTAAGATCACTTACCCCTGGCACAGAATCCTCCATATTGTGAGTGTACTGATCTAGGCAGTTTTTCTCTACCTTGTGGCGGCTTACAATAAATAGTTAAAATTCAGTGGAACATCAAAAATACTAATGGGTAGTAAAACCAGATTTAAAGCTATGGTAAGTTAGCAAGCAGCTATGACTTTCCTTTCCTGCTTCACTTCATAGCTATATCATGGTTCAAGTCCTCCTAAGTAGTCTCTGAGTCAAGTAGTCACTGATTTTCATGGGCATCATTATGGAGGAAGCCATCTGTGGGATGTTGATCCACCATGCAAGTGATTACCAGATTCTTCCTCACTTTTTAGGCTTGCTGGGTCTGTGGAGGAGGAGGAAGATGGTCACTGGCAACTGTACTTCAAACTGTATTGCTTCTTGGATGTTGAAAATGTCCCCAAAGAGGGTGTAGAGTTTGCTTTCATGTTTGAGCAGGTAATCCCTTTATGAGAACATCAGAAGGCCTATGGCAGGTGCCCAGGCTGGGGTGATGAAATTTTACCACAATGGCACATTGCAAGGAGAAAAAGGAGACAACAACATGTAGAGATTCCTGTTCAGAGTAATTTCAAGGGGATGACCATACTAGTCTTTAGTTGTAAGAACAAGAGTCTTGTGGAATCATTAAAGACAAACAAATGCGGTATCACATTTAGCTGCAAGATAGCATTATGTGCATAATTTTGGAGTCCAGTCCTACCCCCCCATCTCTGCTAGAGCAGCTGCACCAAAAAACAGGGAAGCTGTATCCAGCATGAAGGGGAAGAGTGGATCCAGAAGGCCTCAAGAAATGGAAGAAAATTTAAATCACCTTACCTCCATATGAGCCCACCAACCTGCTAGTTATTTTCCTAGTGCAAATCCAAAAGGAGTAAAGGGCAAGTAGGCAGTGAAAACAGAGAGAATGATCTGGCATGCACCATTTCTGTGCTGGCATAAGAGGCTTACTAGGCAATATTAAAGGCACAGTGGCAGCAGTGGAGCACCTCCTTCCCCAGGGACTGATGCTATTTGAAAGTTTATGGATGTCCCACACTGACAGTGTCACAGGCTGGGATGTCCAGGAATCACACCAGCCAGCTTTGGAGGAAGAAGGAGGCTGTTCCTACTGCTGCTACCATTCATCACTAGTTGCCCATCACTAGTTGCCATGATATTGGGGTTCTTAAATCGCAGTGAGGGGGAAGCAACAGCAGGAGCAGATTAGAGTCTTCCTTTCTGTTACCACTACTGCCTTCTTCCGGATAGAATAGTCAGGGAAGGGTATCTGTGTGTGGATATTTAGACTGAAGAACCCCAAAGAGCCAGCAACAAAACTATAGTTGTGGCAGTATATTTCAGATTGTGAATAACTATTGTTTCAAATATTCACAGGCTCATGAGAGTCTCATTGATGGCCATTTCCCTGCTCCAGAGGAAACACTGCAGCACTTGGCAGCACTGAGACTGCAATACCTCCATGGGGACTATTCTAAAATCTCCTGGTCCCTTGACAATATCTACCCAGTGAAGAGGCTGAAGTCCAGAATTGTGCAGTCCATGAAGAGCAGTGGCCCCAGCAGTCATGCCCTGGAGAGAAGGCGGACCAGCTTCTTGGAGGGGACTCTGAAGCGCAGCTTCAAGACAGGTTCAGTGAAGAAGCAGAAGGTGGAAGAGGAACAGATGATGGAGATGTGGGTGAAAGAGGAACTGTCAGCAGCTCGGGCCAGCATTGCAGAGAAGTGGAGCAAACTAAAAGGGTTGCTGCAACAGCAGGCCATGGTGGCGTATATGGCCATCATGAAGGAATGGTCAGGCTATGGCTCTACTCTCTTTGATGTTGAGGTGAGAGATTAATTATCACGCATGACTGACTTTCTCTGAATTGCGGTCTCAGCATTTAGACTTTTTAGAGATACTCAACATGTAACTGAATTGTATTTGAAATAAGTTTCTAATGTGGTTCAATCTTCTGCTTCAGACTGGAGAAAGGGAAGTTGGGCTCAAGCTTAGTGTTGATGATTAGGGCAAATTTGATTATAGTCAAACTGAGAACTTAATAAGGGACTTTCTGGTTCATTGCTCCTTCTTACAAGCTGCCATGTTCACGAGGTCTCAGTGTATAACTTCTGGGATCAGCGCTGAATAGACAACTGAGAATTTTTAAATTCTGATCTAAATTGAATGACTCTTCTTGAATAGTAGGAAGCATCTTGGTTCAGAATAAAGTATCACTCTATATTCTAAGTGCAGATTCCACAGGCAGAAGACATAGAGTATGTAAACTAGTTAGGAACTTGCAAGATGGGAATCTGAAGGATGCTCGTGTGCTATGTGGCCCTTATACGTACTGTATAAGACGTTTTGAGGAAGATGGTCCACCCAGGGCGTCCAGACACCCGGAAACCCCTGGACAGGTCCGGAATTTCACTTCCGGTCCGGCCTGTCCAGGCATGGGGGGGCTTGTCCGGGGATGGGGACTGTGCGTGATTTGCGACCACTTATATTGTAGCTCGGAGCGGCGCATGCCTACAGCGGCCGTCCGAGCAGACTCCTTAGGAAAGAGAGGCTGTGCGCATGCGCACAGCCTCTCTATCCCTGCCCGGTGCGCTCTTAAAGAAGTAGACGCTGTGCGCATGCGCACAGCCTCTACCTCTGAGAGACCGCCCAGTCTCTCCTCAGATCGGAGCGGTCTGCAGCGGCGGAGCGTCCATCCGCAGACCGCTCCCTTCAAGCACGCCTGGCTGGGGCTCTCTCCCTCTCACCTCTGGCACTGGCATGCGCACAGCCTCTCTTTCCTAAGGAGCCTGCTCGGACGGCCGCTGTAGGTGCGCGCCGCTCCGAGCTACAATATAAGTGGTCGCAAAGCACACACAGTCCCCATCCCCGGACAAGCCCCCCCCCCATCCCTGGACAAGGTAAGCTGCCGGGGGGGGTGATCTTTTTAAAAATGTAGGACAAAATGTAGGATGCCCTGCATTTTGTCCTACATTTTTAAAAATGTAGGACAAGGTCCTCTCAAAGTCCGGATTTTCACTTGAAAATCCGGACTTTTGAGGACCCTTGTCCTACATTTGGAGGTGTACCATATGGTCACCCTGGGTCCACCTCTCTTCTGCCCCAACCTACTGCCTAAGGTTTGACCTCGTTTTTCAGTTGACTCCACTCAGCGATTCTTAGGCACAGTATCATAAATAAGAACAGTGGATGAAGAACCCAGGACAGGACATTACATCTCCCTTAGGAAGTTCTATATAGTTTTATCAGTGGAACTGCTTTTTAAAGCAAGGTCTAGGCTGGAGTCCCAAGACTGCCTAGTCTTTGGATTTTTTTAAGAGCAGCTTTTCACTTGAAAAATGGCAGGTAATTACATCCAATTTTACATCCAAATCCCTTTTAGCCTTTGGCTCCCACATCTAATGTAGGATTTTCCTGCTGTGCCTTTCCCTTTTGCTAATCCTTCTTGTTTGTTCTCTGCAGTGTAAAGAAGGTGGCTTTCCCAATGACCTCTGGCTCAGTGTCAGCACAGAGAACGTATCTGTGTATAAACGGGGGGACCCCAAGCCCCTGGAAACGTTCCAATATGAGCACATCATCTTCTTTGGGGCTCCCCAGCCCAACACCTTCAAATTGACTGTGGATGAAAGAGAGATGTACTTTGAAACCCCCCAGGTATGTGTCATGATATGGCAAGCCTGCAGAAGACATTGTGGATGGCCCGCACAGGAAAAAACAGAGGCAAAACTTTGAGCATTGGGTAGACAGTGGGAGCACCAATGGAGTGTCCTGTCTGATCAACCCCAAATACTGCAATAGTGCCAGGTCGATCAAAGGGTCTGCCATTGTCCCCCAAACCTGTACCATCTCAGAGAGGCTTCCAGTCCAAATAGCTGAGCAAAATAATGGCGCTAATTGTAAAGACCCTCTTTATCTTTCCATCTACACGACCCTTTGAAAGGCTCTCAGACTCAGAAGGCAAACCTGAGGGAGAACCTAGGCCCAGCATAAAGGAATCAACCTGGGAAGCCAAGCATTGCTTACCCCCCTGGGTTATTATGTAGAACCTAGAAGCAGGAACCCTGCTTGTTCTTGGCCAGGTGCTCCTATTCCCTCTTAGTAATGAGCTTTCTCTCTTTTGAGAAGATCCGCCATATGCCAATCCTGTCATGGCAGTGGAGAACCTCTCCCTTCCTCAGGAATTTCTCTTCCAATACACTGCCACTGTCACTATCTTTTAAAATAACTGAGCACTAGGGTTTTTTTAATTGAATAAAGGCACATTTTATAATTGATCAAATTGATGTGTTTCATTAATGAATCTCATTAATGTACTGATCAATTGCGTCCCTCAGGTTTAAATTATGTCTGTTGATTTACTCCCAAATCCAGAATAACTACGGGAACATGTAAGAGACTTTATGTGCACCCGTAGTTACTGCACCACCTAGTGAAAACCTATGGGAAATTCATATTGGAATTCAGTTAAGTTGTTCTTAACTCAAAAGGGTGCAAGGACTCCCTTTTGTTACTCTGGATTTTGCCCTTAGTCATCACGCCTTGCCAGAAAGTAGCCTTTGGAAACTTTGAAGAGTGGTACAGGGTTGCTTAGTCCAGCTAGGTTCTGACTGACTCTTTTTCTCATTTTACTAGGTGGGCGAGATAATTAAAATCATGAAAGCCTACATCAACATGATTGTAAAGAAATGCTGTAGCATCAGATCGGCCACCAGTTTGGACAGCCGTGCAAGTATCTGGACAAGGTGATGAGGCCACAAGGAGGACCTGATCTCTTCAGAGCGACCCATGTTGTGTCTCAGCCAGATTTGTAGCAAAAATAATCTTTTGGAAAACAAAAAACAAAAAATTAAAACCTTCCACTGTATTGCCTGAAAGGGGCTGGAAGGAACTGGAGCAGATACCACAGCTGGAGGTTTTGCTCCTTTTAACTAAAATCACAAACAAGACCTTGAGTAGTAACTCTAGGCAGCTGGAGCCCAGCCTCCCTCTGGCCTTAATCAAAGAAGACATCACAGGAGAAGAGCAAATGTTGCCACCTTTCTTGGAGAGATCAAAGCATGAAAACCTTCGGTGCAATAAAAGCTGCAGGAAAGCAAAGGCAAATAAGGCACCAAGGTGGTGCTGTGATGCAGTAGGCATAATTTCTGCACTGATCCACACTCTAGAAATACTGGGTTCCCAACATTTTTTCAACCAACTTATCCACTGGCAAAGACTGAACTGAACCTTTTTAGGGTGATGTTCCCTCAGGGATGAGCTGCTGCTACTACTGAACAGACTTCCACTGGGAACTTCTCTGCAGGACCCTTGCGTTGTCAGTATTACCCTTTCCAGAGGAGCTGAAGATTAAATGACTGAGCACAATCCTAACCATGTTGACTCAAAAGTAAGCCCCATTGTGTTCAATGGGTCTTACTCCCAAGAAAGTGACTTTAGGATTGCAGTCTAAACATTTCTGATCAGGTTTTCAAAGCAAACCCTGCTAAGGGGCTAGTTCTTGTTTGCTGTGAGTGGAGATTCTCACAGAAGTTTGTGACTCCTGCCAATGGAAGCTATAAAAAGATCTCTCCCAGCTGTCATGAGGCTGTGTGTGGAAATGACAGGGGCTTCCCTATTGCTGTGCTTCCAAGGTCTTTGCAGAGAAACAATGTCTCCTGGGGTATCTTTGGGGAAGGTACTCTTTATAGTATAAATCCATTCATCTGATCAGTTCAGGAAATGAGATTTGGGGTCAGATATTACAGTGTATTCCATTGCAAAGGGCCATAGCCCAGTGGTAGAAACAAATGTTTTGCATGTAGAGAGTTCCAGATTCCATTACTAGCATCTCCAATTAAAAAAGGATCAGGTAGCTCTGCCTGTAATCATGGGAAGTTGCTATCAATTGGTGTAGACAGGGCAGGGCAATCAACTGCTTGGTATAAGGCAGCTTCATTGATTCACAATAACTTTTGCTGTTTCCCCTTCTTCCTTGGCTCCCTGCAAGAGTTTAGACAGATTTATTTTCCCCATTGCTCTCTTCTTTTCCAGACTTATACTGGCCTAACTGGAGCTAAGAATTACAGCCTAAGTCCTGACATAAGTCCTATGCTGGCCTGAGGATGTCATAAATGTGCCCTAAGGCATGTCTGCTCCATTCCTAGGGGAGGGTTAGGCCAGTCCACAGGCATACACGGACATCCCCATACCATCACAGGAAGATATGCCAGGTGAGTTATGCTGGTCTAAATTGGTTAGGATTGTTTCCCTCCAATTTCTGCCATGCTCCTGCCAAACATAAAGCATCCTTGGGTAATTGGTAGTAAGATGAGGGCTGCATGAATGGATTTGCTGAAACCCTAAGGAGAGTATGCAGGGATCAGAGCTCAATGTGAGAAACAGCAGGTTAACATTTTGGTTTCCTTTTGTGTTGACTTTGGGAATAAAACCCCAGAGAAATCCATTGCTTTTATTCTGCACTAAAAAACTACTGCAGTAAGATAACCCAAATTCTCTCCCCAAGAAAAGGTGAATTCTGAAACCTGTGTAATTAAAATAAGCAGGTTTTGTTTGGTTTAATTTTTTTGGCTAATCCCAGCAAAGGGTCAAAAGCAATGAAGGTTTACAATTGAGGTAGAACATCATATTCAGCCTTCTGAAATTTTTCCCTGCCAGCCCATGCCACATATGTCAAGCATCCCTTTGTGGCGTTAAAGTTCAAAATTTGCTTTTAAAATAAAAGCAAAGACTATCCTGATCCTGAGTTCTGTGCTCACAGAATTCTGCAAATGCAAATTCTGCATTTGCGTAATACAGTATCATGGAATACATGCCACTCTTTGCACAATATTGTCCACATTCCAGGCAAATTTGAGGAGTTTCTTTTAGAACTTCCAAGTGAGGAAACCAATCTCTGTCCTTTTAGCAGGCAAGCTAGGTTTAGTGCTCTTTGCTCCCTCCACTAGTAACACCCGGTTTTTTCTATCTGGAAATAGTCTTTACCTGGGCTTTTCCAAGCATACCCCATGCCTT
This sequence comes from Cryptoblepharus egeriae, assembly GCA_030015325.1. Taxonomy (NCBI): domain Eukaryota; kingdom Metazoa; phylum Chordata; class Lepidosauria; order Squamata; family Scincidae; genus Cryptoblepharus; species Cryptoblepharus egeriae. The sequence continues at coordinate 57,773,763 of JAREYC010000001.1, read as the reverse complement.
TATTCCTGGTAAGTCAAATAAAATAGGATCACTCTTGTCTACATAAGCTGTCTGGCAATGCTATTCAGTTCCTGAAGTTGAAAAAGTCACTGCCACAATCAAATAATTAGCATACTTTTATAGGAAATGCAGCTCCATACCCAAAGCCCCTGTGCATGTTGCTTAGTTAGTACACATCACATCTCACCTTTGCAGTTTTGATAGGGAAATGTTGCCTTAAGGTGGCCCAATGCTATAATGGGCCTGCACTGGCAGAAAAGTGCTTTGGGACAGTGCAAGATCTTGGCACTCAGGTGGGGAAGCTGGAACCCTCCTGCTGGTGCCAGCAGTCATTGAAAGACTTGCCAGAGCAGGTAGATCACTGGAGGGGCTTGAACACGTTAGGAAGAAGAAAATCAGCAACTGGGGGGAATCAGTTCCTGGGGCAGTAGGATTGGTAATGCTAGTACGCTCCGTATCCAAACCCACCTCACACCTGATATTCCTGCACAGATCAACCTAAGCTCGAGCCAGTGATATACCTGGTGCACATCTAAATTGACCCCTTGCAGGTGCTGAAGCTTACTGAGGGAAAAGGGACAAATGTCTCCTTACCCCAAGACTTCTAGGACTCAAAAATCCTCCATAAGATACAGAGGAAGCTGTATTAGCACTGCTATATTGCCATATCGGGATTTAGATAGGATTGGGTTGAGTGGCCCTTGCTGAGTTATAGAGGTAAAACAGAGAAAACTGGTGAAACAAGATTTCCATGACCTGATTGGTCTGATACACTGACTACAATCTTCTTAATACTCTTCCCCCTCCTTTCCTTGACCCTGCACTACTGTTATGTCCTGGTAGATGGGTTGCTGCAGGCAGCTTAAACCCAATTGGGAATGTAACTTCCATTAATAATATTGCAGATTTCCTTCTGCTCTTTGTTTTGTTTAATTTGTAACTGGCTTTACAAGATGGTTTAATAAATTATTGGATTGCATCATTGTGTTCCTTGGTGTATATTGCATTGACGTTTTCGTATGTGCTAGCAGTAAGGCCTTCCTACTTGTTTCAGCAGGCATCAGAAGCAGCTGCAGCTGGATCAGGTAATGCCTCATTCAGCTCCACACTTAATTTTTCTCTTTATATATGAACTTGGGGGACAGAGGCATAAACTTTGTCATTAACACTTCATATGAATTAACTGCCACAGTAAAACTGGCTCCTATGCTAACCAATATTTAAAATTTGGCATGGAAAAGAGTTTCATAAGCCATAGGATGCCATTTTCCATCACTCAAAAGGATTCCTTTCCTTCCCAGCTGGTGATGCAATATTTCTATACCACCCCCCTACAAAAGATAATTCAATAGAGCCATTCATCTTAAAGGGTGGATGCATATCGGTTGTCTATCTGATCCATTCTGACATGATCAATGCCTTTGAAGAGACTATGTGGACAAGTGTCCAAGCTCCTTTGTATACATTTTTGCAATGGTAACAGTGGCTTCAAGATTACGCAGTTGGGGTGCTGGTGTTCAACTCTGGCAATATTCTCAGTTGCAGCTTCCAATCTCAAAATTATCCACAACCTTCTTTTGAATTTTTTTAATTATATTAACAAAACAAATGCATTTTAACTGTACATTTGAACTGACAAACAACAGCTTTTTGTCCCTTAAAAACTCTGTAACTATAAGCCTTGCTTGTGTTCTACCACTGAGTTGCACTATAATAGCTACAGCAGAAAGTATTTCTGGATGTGCTGGTATGAGAGTCACACAAGCGCAATCTATACAGCACATTCAGCATATGTGGTCCAAGTTGAGAAAAGGAGCAGGTCCAACTACAGCTCTATCACAGAAATTATACATATAATCTAATGACAACAGAGTAACAAAACATTTTCTTGCAGCAATGCAGACTGAGTGTAGCTCTGATGCTAGTCCCAATATGTTTTCTGAAGACAAAACTCTAGTACTTTGCCACATCTGTGGTTAAATTATCCCATTAAAATGAATAGGAGCTATACCAGGTCAACAATGAACTTTGCATTGCTGTGGTTTAGGAGAAGTTTCTCTATTTTCTACTCACTCCATTCTCACCCTTAGGAGCATATGACTGAATCAACATACTGAGAAGCAAGGATACAGCTCCATTCATGCCACACATGACAACATGCCTGGGCTTCATTCTCCATTATCCTTTTGTTCACGTTTCATTTCTGATATGCCACTTCATCAACAAAATGATGTTCCCAAGAAGAGCATGTTAAGATTAAACATTGGTGTGCACAACAGTGGCAATGTTGTAGAAATGCTAAGTGGCTTTTCCCATGGAACAACCTTGCCACAGAGAGGAAATCCAGCTATAAAGATCACTCCTCTCTGTTCAGCCAACAGACAATGCCAATCAAGTAGAGTGGCAGGGACACTCAGATGATGCACAGTGAAGTTGGGTACAGAACCCCCCCCAAATGGAATGGTACGTTTCAAAAAAAAAAAAATCCCACATATTTTCTGTTTTAAATTAGACAGATCCATTTTTATTTTTGTACTGAATTTTCTGAAAGCCAGCATGACAGAGCAGAAACTACTAAAGGTCATATTCTATGACCAGGCTCATGCTGAAGGTGTATATCAACCAGGGCCAATAACCTAGTGATCTGCTCAGCTATACTGTTAAAAAGTTTGTACTTTGTAGGCAAAGGTTGTTCAACACACAAGAAATGAAAATTCAGTCTTGTCATCAGTGAACACTATAATAGAGGGGAAATAATATACAACATTAGTGGCGAGTCAAGTGAGTGGATTCACTGGATATCTGGTTTGTTGAACTGTGAGGAATGCTGCTTTATGCTAACAAGCCAGAGCAGGAGCCTGTCAATGTTAAACATGGTTTTCAGGTGTGCAGATTTAATGACTGCTAAACCTAAAATTAAATTATTTGAAAATCAACATTATGTAAAAGTTCGGCAAAGTTGGTTTGCTTTTCCTGTACTACAGAAAATGTCAACAGCACGTGCCACTTCAAGCAGTGCAAGAAAACAGGTCCCTTACAAGCATTGCTTTGATGTTTTGACTGCTTTGGGAACAGAGCTGTTGGGATACAAAGGAAGCAGCAGCTTCACGCTCTTCTCATGCCCCACCAATATATGGCACAACTCAGGTTGCAATCCTAACCAATTTATGCCAGTGCAACGTGCCAGTCTTTACACAGACTAGCACATGTCTATACGCTGGCCTAACATCTCCTGTAACAGCACATAAGTTACTTACAGCATTTTTGTGACACCCGCAGGCCGGAACAGGACTTATGACAGGTCTTATGCCAGCCTAAAGGGATTAGGATTGCTTGGTCAGTAACATATGCCACGCACAGCCACCAAGCAGACTTGCCTCACTGTTGCAGTGATTCACTCACAACCAGTGATTCCTAATCTTTAGAACCCCTCAGACCACTGAAGCAAAAATTGAAATTGTCATAGAAAATATGCAACTTTTCCCATCCCTGCACACAAAAGATACAATTAAATTTGTATAATTAGAGACAATTTATTATATAGAGAGGATATTTTTGGGCTGCTGCTTTTGTTGCCAGCTGTGGCAGCGGGAAGTTCATACTTTGCCATCTCTAGTGATCTGTGTGGAAGTATCTCTTGCATGGCTACTCCCACATGAAATACCAGAGAGGGCGGAGAACGGGCCACCCACAGACAATGCAGGACGTGAACCAAGGTGGGTTCCTCCCCCCCCCCCCCAGACCTTGCGTACCACCTCTAAGGGTCTCATGGACCACTAGTGAACCACGGACCACAGGTTGGGAACCATTCCTCTCAACCATCTACCTCCACAAACCTGGCCTCAGCAAGGAAGGTCTTACCTCCTGTGACAAATACCAAAGCAGGAAAAGGTGGCTATTTCAGAAGCAAAAAGGAGTAAGACTGAGACCAAGTCTGAGTTGACAGAGAAGCCCCAGGGTATCTTGGAAGAAGAGCTGGGAGATGCCACACAATTATAGCCCCAATTCTTAGGGGAATGCAATGAGTAAAAACTCTTTGCATCCTTTCAGCAAATCTCAGTTTCATACCCAGCTTCTGCAAGAGATAGGAGGAAGGTGAAGTCTACCGTCTTGGTTACAAGCCCACCCATGTTTTCTTGCCATTAATACAAAATCTATTTGGATATGAATTCAGTCACTGAAATGTCCTTATTGCTGGCTGTGACTAGCAAAAAAAATAGCTATTCCTGGGCACTGTTTCCCCACACCATGTGCTAGCTTGGCCTAGTGTAAGCCATTGATGCCTGCAGATCTTTAGAAGATCTTGCAGTTTCATATGGCTGAGCTTCCGTCAAGGAGCTCCACCAAACCAAGGTCAACCTTGGTGAGAGACTCCAAGTGTGATGGGGAGTATGAATACACATACTCCAACATGTACATTTTTGGTGCTGACTGGCACTTCCCTTTGCTGTCTGCTCCTATGCCCTGGAACCAGGAGGAGGCCTGAGTTTTTCCTGCATTTCCCAGCTAATTTCCCTCAATTGCTGCTGGAGAACCTGAAATTATCAGGAACAAACATGCACAGGACTCCTCTCTCCTTTGTGTGAAAAGGATCTATAGGGTTGTGGGGAGGGGTGAAGCTAACAGAAAAGACTTCTCTATGGGAGACATAGTGGCAAAGGGTCCTGAACAACTGCAGCTCCTTCCAGTTCTGTCTGCATGATAATAAAAAAACCTGTAACAGCTGTCATTACACCAGGGGACAGGAAACCCTCATTCAGTGGAGCCTCCCTAGCTGCATACTGTGTGCAACCAAGTTCAGTGCCACCTTGCATGGCTAAGTGGAAAGCATCATGTGCCAATTCTGGCAGCAAAGAAGATGTGAACCTTGAATTGACTATGCAACCATTCCTGCATGCCCTTGATGTTATTTTCTGTTTTTCCCCGACAAGACCTACTGCACATTGCCCAACAGAGCTTCCATCCTTTTACATTTTTAGTTAACCTTACTTGAGGGTACTGCTTAAAATTCCCACGTCAGGGAGAAGTTGTCCCTATCTAGGCACAGCTCACAAGCAGAGGCCGGGAGGCAGAAAAGGACAACCAGATGTGTGGATCCACACATCAAAATTCAGCACATGAGCATGAGCAAGAGCAAAAGTGCGCAGTGGATAAGCCACTCCCCCACCACAACTGCACAACAAGGGAGGGGAAAGGCTTAACAGATAGTTGTCCCTGTATCTCTTGCCAGTATTTCAACAGGCAAGGAGGACTCTTAGTGGCAAAAAGAAACGTGGTGAGCCTGTGCTGTTCCAAACTGGCAGAGTTTGGAAACTGCAAAGGAAGCCTTGACAACTCTCACAACCCATATCTTCTCACTGCCCTTAAACATTGCACCAACTCAGGAAGCAAACTTCCCCCTTGGTGAGCCCCGAAGGCACTGTATGTAGTTGATCAGGAGAAATAATCACTTATGGGGCTAGGTAGAGAAACACTCCAGACCTGGCACAAATCCTCTGGACACTCTGCAGGATCTTTGGCCTGTGGAATGAGAAAGGCTTTCCTGCCCCCACCTTATCTGGCAGCAGCAAACAATGGTGTTTGCACAAAGCTGATACACTTGGTTAACAAGAAAGGCTGCCCCCCACCCTCCCCCCAGATCTGCACATAAGGTAGGCACACAAGAACCCTGTCAAGGAGCCACACAGCCCATTTATACTGCTTTGCCCTTGGGCACTACTGGCAACACCTGAACTGTCCCAACCAAGGGGGAGGGCATCGCAGCCAAAGCAGTGGCTACTGGGAGAAGATGCCTTTAAAACGGATCTTGTCTTCGTCATCCTTCTGGCGTATGCGAGTCTCCAGGTTGCGCAGTTCACGTGAGACCACAGGGCCCAAAGAAGGATCCAGCTGCAACACCTTGGCAAAATCGGCCTGTGCTTCTGCCGCGTTCCAAACTGCTGCGTGTGCTTTGGCTCTCTTGAAGTAGGCCTTGACATTATCTGCGGATATAACCAATATACGAGTAACATCTCCAAGTTCCACACTTTGTGGCCAAACCCATGTGGCATCACACCTTCAGCCTGGCTTCATTACAGCAAACTGTCCCCTTGTTCTGCCCTTGGACTCATCCTCTGCCATCTGCTTCCTTTCCTCCAACTACATCTTTGGGCTGTCCTGAGCCCATTCATTCATCTGGTCCCATGAAACCCTGCCATTTCTTTCAGGTCGTCTGGAAGACAAGAGTAAAGCGAGTAGACATTCTTTACCTTCATACTTGTTGAGAATGGAAGAGCAGTGATCCAATACTTCATAGTACTCCTCACTCAGCAGCTTACACTGGCAATAATTCAGCAACAAAGGGGTGATCTGTGTGTCCAGCTTGATCCAGTCAGGGGATCCTGGCTGCTCCTGTACCATAGGAGAAGGGAAGGAGTATGATATATGGCTGGACAACTACAAAGTGTTCCCTGAATGAAATAACTCATAGATTAACTCAGGGAGAACCGGGACGTTGGTGGTCTAAAAAGCAAGACACATGTAAGAGGAGGTGCTCTGTGTGTGTGTTTCAAAGACAACACAGGTAGGCAGGAGTCTCGCCCTCCTTCCACTTTCATCACTGAAACCCTACTTTACCCAGAGCTGAAGATCCTTACATTAACTTCACATTTACTTCCATGAACATACAAATAAAAGTAAGGGTACAACATGCAACAGGATTATTGAAATGAGTGTGCAAGAAGACAAGCATTCAAGTCACCTTCATCTGCAAATTCTTGAGACAAGCAATGGCATCATAATACTTGGCAGCAGCCTCTTGCACCTTGCCCTCCTTGTAGAGCTCGTTGCCCTCCTGGTGGATCAGGGGCACAGCCTTCACCTTCTCCTCATCTGACATGGCCCAAGGATCCTGCCTGTAGGAGCCAGGTCCCTCGACCTACCAAGGCACAATGGAGTTATGCTGGGTCATACCAGGGGGGCAATCATTTTCCTAAGAATATGGGAATAACCAACCAGCCAATCCAGCTGGTACATCCCATCTCAGTACAGTACAGAAAGGGTGGTTTCAAAGGCTTGAGAAGGAAGGACAGGGGATGGAGAAACATGCAGTTTTTCATTAATCTACCCAGATGTTTTTGACAACAATACAATACAAAGACAACAATATATTCCCTCAATAGCTTCTCCCAACTCAGTCCCCTTAAAAATTTAGAAGTATCTCATGAAAAAAAACAGAAGCTAGAGACCAGGGCAGACAGTCACCCAAGTTGCTATTTTGTGGGAATGCCTTCTTCTTTCTCAGCATATTCATATACACATGTCCAAGAGAAGATTCCCAACTGAATAAAGATTCACCACCCTTCCAATTTGGTCCATCCACGAGGACCTCACCTTGAGCATCTCGATTGCAAAGATGAGGGGCCTGGGATTCTGCTGAAGTTCATCAAGGTCTGGATAACCCAGGGAATGATGCTCATGCATCTGAGCAATGCCACAGCAATGGCGCTGTCCCTCCAGTGGATCTTTACCAGCAGCAATGTTCCTCAAGCTCTTTGACACCATTGGGTACAATACGACATGCTGAGGGGAAAAAAGACCTCTCTTAGGGAACATGGTTTGCCCAGCAGCGAAGATTAAGGTGCATTCAACATTAGTACATTATATTGATGCCAGAAAATAAAAGGTTCCTGCACCTTCAAGAGTTGGAACAGATGGATTTGGGAATTGAGTTTTTTCCCACCCTCACAACATCACCAAACTGAACCTAATTCTGTATTCAACAAAGCTTAATTCTGTCATCAGTAAATAATTCAGCAAATCAAAAATCTTTGCACTTCTTTGCTTCTCCTGCACAACTTACACTGCTCCTGAAAGTCTCAGCGACACGAAAGAGGAATATGCAGCAAAAAAAAAGAAAGCCCTGCACAGCTTCCATATTAGATATATAGAAATTATGTGACTTTGTAGAACAGGGTACATGCAAGCCTGATGTGAAGGAGGCACAGGCTACCACACATTCTTTGTACAACACATGTACTGGGAAAGGCACTTTCATTATTGTTTGACAAATCCTCATAGGAATGAGTGAGACAGATCATGTTTTGAAAATGGGAAACTAAAAGCGATATGCATCGTAGGATGTTCCTAGATGCATACAAGCCACTTCCCACACTAGCTTCCAGGCATAGCATTACCTTTGTATCACACAGGAACTCTGCCATCTCTCCTACTTTCATGGTGCGCAGGATGGTCTCCCAGACAGGCAGCTTGAATTTCTTGCCGATTATGAGTTCCATGGGCTTCCCCCGCATACGACTGTCATCCAGCACTTGCTGGTCTGGACTGCATAGTAGCGTGCGGTAGTGGAAGGTTGCCTGGATGGGGATGAGAAACAGAACTGTTGTTTGAGTTCACCCCACAGATATGATAGGTCAACAGAATCAAGCAAGTGGCTAAGTTGTTTGGTGGTAAGTGTCCAGATATGGAGGACTGATTCAGTTCTAATGCAGCATAAAGTGAAGTTGAAATAAACTGGTCAGTCAGTAAACCCCTTAGATGACCAACTGGAATTTTTGTCAGAAAATTATAATTTATAAAAATTAGGCTATTTTTAGATGGTCATCTAAGGGTTTAGATGACCCTTTAGACTGAACCCTTTGTTGCTTCTGGAAGAAATGGCTCCTCCTTTCATGGCTGCACAATGAAAGGAAGCAGTGCTGACCTCCTCCTCTTCCAGATCATGTAACTGAATCTTGCAAGATGTTAATAGGTATCAGGGATGTGGTTTGATCCAGCCAACATCCTGTCTAAATGCATGGCACTGAATGACATTAATACAGTGATTTTCAAACCAGGAAGTTGCAACACTCCAGCCTAGATTCTGCCCTCTTAAGGGGTGGATGCAGGGAAAAGGCAGCGACACAATCCCCAAGATTGCACCGCTGGGATCACAGAGGAGGCTTTTCTTTTACAGGGTCTGAGAAGCCTGATGGCTGGCTCTGCAGGCCACCCCACAACTTGCAAACACTGAAAAAAGCTATTATGACCCATTTGTGCTCAGTCAAGTGGACCAGAAAATTACAGGAGTCCAGAGGCTGGCTGAGGATTGGATAGAAGTTTGCTGAGGGCCACATCTGGCAATAATAATAATAATAATAATAATAATAATAATAATAATAATAATAATAATAATAATAATAATAATAATAGTAGTAGTAGTAGTAGTAGTAGTAGTAGTAGTAGTAGTAGTAGAAGTGCAATTCAGGCTTGGACTGCCACTTGGCAGAATAAAGTATTGCATGGACAATTCCTTGCCAAGATTGAAGGAAAAGTGGATCAGGCTAAGACCTGGTTGTGGCTCACGAGTGGAACACTGAAGAAGGAGACAGAAGGCCTGATACTTGCTGCCCAAGAACAGGCAATCAGGACAAATGCCATCAAGGTCAGAATTGAAAAATCAGCCCATGACCCAAAATGCGAAGAAGTGGATGAAACCATCGACCACATTCTAAGTGGCTGCAAGAAGATCGCACAGACTGACTACAAACTGAGGTACGACTCTGTTGCCCAGATGATCCACTGGAATCTATGCCAAAAGTATCATCTGCCAGTGGCAAAAAACTGGTGGGACCACAAGCCTGAAAAAGTGGTTGCAAATGAGCAGGTCAAGCTTCTGTGGGACTTCATGATACAGACGGACAAGGTCTTGGAACACAATACTCCAGATATCACCATCATAGAAAGCAGTCAGGTGTGGCTTGTTGACATCGCCATACCAGGTGATAGCAGAATTGAGGAGAAACAACTGGAAAAGATCTCCCGCTACCAAGACCTAAGAATCGAATTACAGCGTATCTGGTGTAAGCCAGTGCAGGTGGTTCCGGAGGTAATTGGCACACTGGGTGCAGTGTAAGGGCAGTGAATATCTTATGTATTTGAACAATAGCTAGTTACTGGGTTTGAGACCCGGGTTGGCCCCACAAGACAGGGTGAGCTCCTGTCCTTAGCCCAGCTTTGCGACGCCAGCTGGATCCAATCGTATTGGCTCTGCCTTTCCACTGGACTAATTCAGTGGAGTGGAAGGGGGGATTTGCTGCTTGGGTAACAGCCTATCCTCCATATTAATCTGCCCAGGCCTTCTTGCTCTGGAGAAGACACTCCAGAGCATGATACCATAGTCCTTCGAGACTGATGGATGCCAATACTTATGCTTAGTTAATGCCAAAAATAGTTTGAACACCATGTCACACGCAAATCGACATCAGGGAAGATGATTTTAGCTTTTAGACCAGCAGAGAGAGAGGTTGAAAGAGTGAAGCATGTGTGACTGAAAGGTGTTGAAAGAGCAGAACTGTCAGAAAGTGGGTGAGGCCTGTATAAGATTGCAGCCTGTTGTGGGTTGAGTGCATCTATCAGTTGATAAGAAAATAAAGAAAATTAATAGCTAAACTCACAATCAATCACAAGGGCTAAAAGAACAGAAAATGAGCAGAAAATGAGCAGCTCTGCTTGCTTTGCATGGCTGTAAACTGGAGGGGGGAGTGTGGCTCTGCCCAGTGATGGGAACTTGGCTGTAGATACATTTTAACATGGAGACTGCAAAATTTAAAGGCAAATCAGTGTTAACTGTGCATGGAAAGACCCGGGAAATCAATGCACTGGAGGTCAGTTTGCAAGGATGGGACCTTCAGGGCCAGTCCTTGCAACCACCCAAAAGATGCAAAAAAAAGAGCCTCTCCCTGATTCCATCCTCGCTGCGCATGCGCACTGACCAGCCATCCCGCGCATGCGCAGTTCAAACCGGTTAGTAGTGTGCCACAGCTTCTCGCTCGCGCATGCGCATTTCATCTCTCCCGTCCCGTTATTCCGAAAACCCCGCCCGCACGCCCCCCTCACCTTGGTACCATCTTGGTAGTCGGGCAACGGTCCGCTGCCCTCCTGAACCAGCCGTTTTTGGATCCCGTCCTCCCGAAGCTGCGCGACCAGATCCGCCATGTTGTCTCCACGGCCGAGTTCCAGGTTTCGAGCGGGTTCGGCTGTTTCCGTAGCCGGCTTCGTTAACTTCCGGAAGGACTCGGGCGGTTCCGGAAACACTCGGGCGACTTCGGAAACACTCGGGCGGGGCCGCTGAAGCGCGCGCGTTCCATGTGCTGGTTGCTAAGCAACAGGTGTGGAGCAGCCCTGACCTCAGTCCTGGTGGCGTAGCTAGAGGGGGGCGCAGCAGTCAGTCTCTGGGGGGGCCTCCTACCAGCACTGACTGCTGTGCCCCCTCTAGCTACACCACTGGCTGACTGTGCGTCCTCCCCTCAAGCCTGTGTGCTGCACATATTCAGACCCCACAATAAAACAGTGCATGGCCTTCAGCCTTTGGCTTCCAATGTATCAATAAAGCATGAGACTGGGGACCCCAATATCAACCCTGCACCCCTTCCTAGAACCCTATAAAGAAGTTTTTCCTGGACGCGTCAACCTTTTAGTCTTGCGTTCTCAAAAAAAGTCCTCATTGTCCTCCTTGCGAGCAAACAGCATGTATCCTCCTTGTATTGTCATTAATAAATTATATGTAATGAATTATGTATACTAGTCTTAAGGGCGCAATCCAGAGTAACTACAGAGTAACTTGCTCCAGTGTAAGAACAATTTACTCTGGATTGCAATATGAACTTCCCATAGGTTTTTACTAGGTGGTGCCAAAACTACGTCAACGTAAATGTCTCTTGCGTACTCCCAAAGTTACTCTGGATTGCCTTGTTAAATTGAATAAGTAATATAGTGTTTAAATGAATATGAATGGACAACAGGAGCTTGTGGAGGATGTGGGGGTCTGGCGTGCTGCAGTTCATGTGGTCACAAAGAATCGGACATGACTGAATGACAAAACAACAACAAAGTGTTTAAATAAAGCACTTGAAAGCAAATAAGTGTTTTGAGCTTTTATTTTATATCCTACATTTTTCTTGGGTGTCCTACATTTGGAGGGGTCCTTGTCCTCTTTTGCAATTATGACATATGGTCATCTTAACCCTATTAAGTCCATACCACCCTCGTGACTGCACACTCTCCACCCTCAAAATGCCTCCCCAGGACTTCATTGAAACCCCGTATAAACCCCATATAGAATATGAGTACCATGGGTACTATGAAGGGTACCATGAATGCTTGGCAGTACATTCTGTTAACACCATTTCTAAGATCATGAGCAGGACTAGGTCACAATCTCCTGGCATCTAAAAAGGTACACCAGGCAGTACTTTTGCCACAAACTTTGTGTCTTGAGTTTGACCCAAATCTATCTATCTATCTATCTATCTATCTATCTATCTATCTATCTATCTATCTATCTGTCTGTCTGTCTGTCTGTCTGTCTGTCTGTCTGTCTGTCCCACTGTTAATTCACTGTAATGAAATGTTCTTATTAGGGAGAGAGGAAAAAGTTTCCTTGAAGACTGAACTAAGGACAGCTGTTTTAGCACCATTGCTAAGACTGGGATACAATCTCCTGGCTCCTGAAGGGGTACACCTATACCCGGTAGTGCTCCTGTGATCTTCTACCATTTTTGTGCCATGACTCCAATATTTAAATAAAGCATGAGACTGGAGATCCCAATATCAACCTTTGGGATCTCCCAACTGGAGATCCCAATATCATCAGGGCCCTTGCAGGGGTTGCAGATTAGGTAAGGAACCAAAGGAAGGGTCCCAGAAATTTTCCTGTGCTCTTATACTTTCCTTTCTCACAATCAGTGGTGGACTCCAGCAGGTTCGCACCTACTCTATAGAACGAGAGATTAACGAGAGATTGGACATTTAAAGTTTAAAAATGGCCATTTAAAAGTGGCTGCCTAGAACTGGTGGTTCTGCCTAGAACTGCCAGATGGGCATAGAACTGGTGGTTAATTTCTTTGAATCCCATCACTGCTCACAATCATTGCTGACAGTGGGAGTGTCACAATACTGGCAATATGCAGCTGCAGATACTGTCACAAGGAATATGTGCTGGGCCAAAAAATGCATATATGATATTTCTTACCACGAATCTGGGGAGAAACAGCTCTTTTTGTGGATCTGCTAATCATGAAGGAGTGTGTAGGAGCTGCAGCTGTGTCCCTGTGTACACCCCTTCATAGCAAGCAGATTACAGTACATGCCAAAGAGCTACTGTAGCAGGACATTTTCATTCCAGATTTGACTCTGCACTGCAGGGGCAGAAGATCCAATGTTTGTGTTAAGGGAGGGCCATGAGCACTACCAACTCCCAGGCAGGTAGACCTGTGCTCTTAATTTATTGGCCTCCATGGCTGAGGTTTGCTAGGTGGATAGATTTGGAGCCCAGATCAACCACTTATGCCTCTGCTGAATAGGGTGTTCTAATGTTTCTTTTAGGCAGAAAAATGAATTTCTTTCAAATTTAAAAATGCTAGTTCTCATGTTAGAAAGTCATCAGTTTGCAGCAGCTGCAGGAAAAAAATCAGATTTTAATTAAAATATAAGGAATTATGTTATAGTGGCCATTGGCAGATTTGGTCATCTGGACTGTGCATGTTCTCTGAATTATATTTTATACCCTTATTTTATTGATAGTCAACTCAAAATTCATTCATATATCAAATATACATCACATTCTAAATATGGGTTAGAAATATTTTTAAAAATAGCAGATTTAGGGCATTATCCTATACATGTCTACACAGAAGAGAGCCCTATTATAGTCAGTGGGCTTACTTTCAGGTAAGTGTGGATAGGATTGCAATCTTAAGCCACTCTTTTGAAGGCTAAACAGATAAGAGAGGAGTCCAGCATTCCATTGAGATACAATTAGGTGGGCATTTGCAGTGTATTTTTCCACTGCCTTGAGAAGTAGCTGTGGATGGACAGACATTAGAAAATGTGTGTATTTTTTATGCAGACATTAGAAAATGTGTGTATTGTTCTCAGTCCAACTTTGAGTGAGATGCATTGAACTGAAAGGGAAATGTCTTCAGGAAGACATTTACAGTTGTTTGCTTTTGAGTGGTCAGACTTGATTATTTAGTATCTTCCTTAGCAGTTAGAATTGAAGGAAGTTGATCATTATTATCAAAAGTGGGTTTTCGGCATTCTTCAGCAAGCACTGGGAAAGCCTTGTCTACACAAAGTTCCACTCTCACCGCACCCCATCTGTGTACATGGTCTAGCTCCAGCGTCCTGTCAGTTTTCATCGGTTCACTGCTCAAAAAATGTACTCTACAGTACTTATAAATTACAATATAGGAAGTAACTTTTCAATCACTCTGTATATTGAGTAAAACATAATTACAAAACGTTTACAGTAGTAGGGCTGCAATCCAGAGTAACTACGGGACCATTTACTCTGATGTAGTTAAGGTGCCACAAATGGGAAACCTATGGGAAATGCATAGAGTAATCCAGAGTAAGTGCCTCTTATGTCTTCCCATACTTACTCTGGATTGTAGGATTAAATTAATAAGATGATCTTATCTTTATTTACCATGACTGTTGTATATGTGTGCAAGCACACACACATAGAAGATGTTTGGCAATACTGTATTGTTTGGCAATACTGTATATAGTCTGATGACACCAATCATTTAGATTTTAATGACACTGCACATTTTAAAAATATGAACACTTTTGGAAAGGCCTATTTAGGTGGTACTTGAAAAGATTGAAAAATCTTACCTGTACCATTTTAGAAGCAGGCCTCTGTCAGTCTTGAAAGACTATGGTATCATGCTCTGTGCTGCATATGCTGCATGTGAAGCACTAAAGCCTGGGTTGGATTGTTATGGAGGATAGGCTTTTACCCAAGCAGCAAATCCCCCCTCTCCACGCCACTGAATTAGTCCAATGGAAAGGAAGAGCCAATACGATTGGATCCAGCTGGCGTCGCAGAGCTGGGCTAAGGACAGGAGCTCACCCTATCTTGTGGGGCTGACCCATGTCTCGAACCCTGGCCTGCTGGTTAACAGGCACAGCGTCTTAATCGCTTCCGCCACCCACAGCCCAATGGACTGTTTTATCCCCAACTCTGAACAGTTCCTTTTTACAATCCCATCCTCTGGGCCAGCCACGAATCTTGGATACTGGTGGTATCACCAAAGTTATGATCGCCTGTGATTTCTCTGCTCCCTTCATCTTGCCCCTTCACTGTTTAACTATCATGCTTTTACTAAATAATTAACCAAAGTAAATCAATCTTACATCTGTGAGGGGACCAGATGACCGTTTCAGCCTTGGCCACTTTCTCTGTGGACTAGTATCCTGGGAGAGTAACAAAGAGCTTATTTGAGTTTACTGCATGAGGACAGCTCCAGAAAGGGCTCTTCATCTTCTAGATTCTACATTTGGTAGCTTAATAGACAAAGGTACGGTTTTTACATCTTCCATGTGATTGCCCTTAAGATTTGTCTTTTGTGTGGCAGACCTTTGTGTTCTTGTGGCAAGAGAATATTTCTCCTTCAGATTGAAGGGTCACCTGAATGCTCCAGACACATGTTTACACTCCACTAGTAATCTGCACTATAAATATCTATCTAGATCAGGGGTGTCTAAACCCTGACCCAGAGGCAAGATGCAGCCCGGAGCAAGATCCCCCATCTGGCCCATAGGCAAGCCTTATAATCTTTGGCTCTAATACACTCTTATATGTAAATATATTCAAATTTGAAATGTAAGTCATTTTTCCGGCCCTGACAGTGTCAGAGAGATTTTAGCCCTCCTGCTAAAATATTTGGACACCCCTGATCCAGAAGTGCCCTAGGAATTAACACATCATATAAAATCAATAAGTAAACCACACTAGCATGACATACCCTCTTGCTTCTTTCATTGCATTTAAATACTTTCTACCAATTCTAATTTTTCTTCTTGACATATCCAATAAAGTCTTGGTTTCTTCATGCTTTGGTTTTTCTTGACTACTACAAAGAAAACTTTTACTATGCCAGGGCTTAGCCTTTGAGCTAGAATCTGAGTCAGGTGTAAAGGAGAATAGGTTTCCTATATGTGTTAAAAGCAGAATAAAAGAGAGCACTTGGGGTAGGCTCAGCTTGTCATGTGCAGATAAGCCATATTATGATGAAATGGCAAGTATTATTCAGGGCAAATATTACAATTATTATTAGCATACCTGATATTTAAAAATGTCTGAGTTTTATCCTTAAATATCTCGAGACAAATAATTGATGGAATGGTATGAACAAACCAGTTCATTCAGTGAATGATGAACATTAGTCTTGCCTGGGATTAGGGGACAGACATGCAGAGCCTCTGGAATTTGTTTTTATAAAAGAAACCTGTGGTTCAAATATATTCACACTATTGCTTTGTGGCATTTATATCCCACCTTTCTGTGAGACAGGGCCAACTGGACAGCCATGTTACTAAGATCATCTGAGCATTATTGCTTACACTTCTATATTCCAGATTTTGCCCTCTGACTGCTTGCATGTGAGAAAGAAATTGTCATACCTTAGCAGCTCTGCTCCCAGTGACAATTAAGCGCATCACACCACTTACTGTAGATTGTAAATTGGAGAGAAGGGGACCAAAGTTAACTGGTTAGCCAGTGTCCCCAGGTGACTTGATTAAAATTTATTTTGCCTAGAGGACTTTGCTCTCCTCAATCTGAGCTCATGCAGCTCGTTTCTTTGGCTGCCCCTTTCCAGATTTCCCAGTAAGAATTTAATGCTCTGTCGCTGACTTCTAAATTAATCTTTTAAGAGGAAAACGGAGAGGAGAAAGCAGGATTTTGAGATTATGAGACCACTTTTACTTCCAACAAGTAGAGGTGGTCTCAGAAATCAGCCAGGTCAAGCACTAGTCAGCCAAGCCTTCAGCGATAGTGACAGCAGTAGTGCCCAGTGCACTGTTAGGGCAGAGCTTTGGCCAAGACCCTTCCCCAGCAATCTGACAGTAGCACTGTCTACAAGCGAGGCTTACTTTTAACAGTTGCAGTATAGGGCTGAATGGTGGATTTCATGAGAGATCATTAATTACCCTTTGGCACAGTATAGAAGAGATGAAACATGTGTGCACAAGCCCTTGTCATATGTAATTTGGTCTAACCCTAGCTATGAACTATGCTAAGTCTTCAGAAGTATAACACACACCCATAGGCAGTTGCTTTGCAGGGTATGACTTGCTCAAGTAGTCATTTGTCTTGAGATGGCACCACTTGTGCTCCAACCTGAAATGTGTTTATTGGGGATAAGAACAAGACCGAAGTTAAAAGAACCCTACTGAGAAATGGATCAGGAAATGTTACATTTGGGTGCTGAATTCTGTTATGACCAATCTCAAAATCCATAGTGGGATTTTTTTTGTAGGGTGAGGATGTGATACAAGAGACTGCTAGTGAGGATTCACTGTTGTGCAAGTCCATCACTCTCTTCTCCCTATTTTCTTTCCATGGGTCTGGCCTGCTTTTCATTTCTTCCAATACGTTGCAAGCTTCCATCTCTTTCTTCCTTGGTTCCGATTGCAAGATCACAATAAAAATGGAGGTTGCACAATAAGGAGCAAGGAAAGAGACAAAGGAATAAATGAATGACAGTCCCATATATACCGTAGATGTGATGGCAGTCATGTGTGTTATCTTTTGTCATGGGGTCTAACTGCAGCAAAGAAAGTATGGGATAACTGATGCTTGCCAATACTGCCCTCCTCCACAGTATTATTTTACAGTCTCCAGAGCTTGTGGCAGTCCAGGCAAAGAATGCCGGTGTTGGTCAATCTTGATGAGCTGAAGGCACTAAAGAAAAAGCTGGAGAGATGCTTCCCCGAGTCCCTGAAGGTGAGATGGTCAATTTCTATTTTGGGCATAGACTCAGAACACTACCACTGGCTGGTAACACTAGTCAGTCTAGAGACCATAGCAATACACCCTGACAAGTCAGTAATTATTCTGGACATTCCTATGAGGCCCAGATAGTGACATCTGACAGTTCTCTTTGATTCACTCTTCCATTTTAAGCATCAGTGGTCTTCAATGCTTTCTGACACATGACCACCCCAAATAAACAAATAAATAAGAAACTAGTAACTCACCTCATGATGGCCAGTCCTCCCCCTTTTCGCCTTGCTGATGTGTCTCTTCTAACTACTTCTTTTGCCACCTGCTTGGCTCCATGACACCTTCTGCAGCACTTGATGACCTCAGAAGTGGCCATGGCTAAGATGGCAAGTGGCAGCCTGGTGCATAATAGGTTATATTTTTGACTCTCTTTGCAGGGTTGCTGGCTGCTCTGACCATCCCTTCCTAGCAGCTGCATAGCCAAAACAAAGCTAACAAGTGCTGTGGCTGATCCTGCTACTTCCAGGCCATAGCAATTACATCAAGGGCTCCCCTGATCTCACATGCATTCCATACAATGGTAAAGATGAGTGTGACACTGTCATGACCTCCATGGAGTTAATGTTCACAAAGACAGTGAGCAGCAAAAGTGATCTTGTTCACAACTTAAAGAGTTCTGCTCTCAAAAGAAAACACATGAAGGAAGGGAGTGATTATTACTAAGAAGTTGGATACTTTAGAAGAACAAGATCTAATTCTGGATCCTGGGGCTTTACCAAAAGTGAAATGTAAAGCTGATAACTCTTCAGTCTTGCTGGATCAATCAATTGAAATGCTAATGAACTGCCTTAACTCAATATTTATAACTGTTTACACAAAGGACACATTACTGTATTTCCTGATAACTGGCTGAAGAGACAGTTATCAGGTTTTAACTATAAGGTGGGTCCTTCCTGTTTAGCAGAAGAAAACCATCATTCCTCCAGTGTCTCTGGCTGATCGATATCTGCCTTAGCCTTTTATAGGATGTGTGCCCCTTCGGGAGAAGGAATGATTTTCTTTCACTATGTAAACCACTTTGAACTTTAAAAAAAACAGATTATAAAAACATTCTAACTATACAAGTTTGTGATGTGTGCGTTTTCCCTTTCATGCTTGTTGTGTCAAAATAGCTGAAATGTTGTATTTTCTTCTGCCCCACCAGGTCCATGGTGCTGTTGTGAATGTCTGTTGTGGAAACCCTTTTCATCAGGAGATATTTGTGGACACCTGGCCCAATTTTCAAGTTGTCATTGCCCGGCCCCAAAGAGAGGTATACCTGGGGATGGGAGATGCTAGACCTCAAAGAGATGAAAACTTGCCTTTCTTGCTCAAGCAACATTGCAAAGAAGTTTATAGAGATTGAAATTCTGTTTTCAGTGTGAGGGGTATAATCTTGTTATATAATATAATAATAATATATTATATATTATAATATATAATCCATAATAATTTCACACAGTGCTCATGAACACTTATCTGCTTTGGAAAGATTGTAAGTTGGATGTTGGGGAAGTGTTTGCTCTTCCAAAACACTCAACAACTGTACCCAGTATAGCATGATAGAAATTTGCACCAGAGGTAGTGTATACAAGGTATATCTTTGCCCATTTCTCCTGTGTGCTCTTGTCACAGAAAGTTCCATCAGAAGCCAACTACTTTTCCCGATCCTGTGCAGTTTTCTATAGAAATCTGGAGTCCTACCAGCAATTGGTTAAAGATACTGATGCTATTGATTGGGACCAAGAATTCCTACTTCAGGGTAAGATATCTGGGTTTTGGCACCCTAGGACCCAGAATTTTCAAAACTAAAGAGGTACTCCATATAAAGCAACAAAAAATGAATAATAAATGTAAGTGGTTATACAGACATCTACACTATTTCAGTATTTAAATATGTATTTAAGCACACTAAATACATATTAAAGCTGCTACTCATTTGATTTAGCATAGTGAACATCTATTTGTTTTGTATAAGATAGATGGATGATAGATGGATGGATGGATGGATGGATATAGATCCTCGTGCTGCCCTATGTATTGGTATGACTAATACATCTAGCCATACCAATATTTTCTGCCATTTTCTACTCCCAGGTCTACAGGATGGTGTGGGTCAGACATCTCAAAGCCTAGCACCCATCAAGCATTTCTCTACAAGGCTGGTGTCTCACACCCGAGTTTTTGTTCTGCAGGAACCAATTAGTCACCCTGCAACAACTGTGTAAGTAGCATTCATTATACTATGCAGCAAAGGCTGTGACTGGCAGTAAAGCTAAGGAGAGTTGCCTAAGCTTGTGTAGGAACTGATAGGACAATAGGGACCTTTCCTCTTAGGGCCACTATGGCCTAGGAAGTATACAGGAGGGGAAAGGTTTGAAAAGAAACAGAGCCAAGGCCTAAAGGTGATCATTCCATAAATCTAGTACAAAGCTTAAGTCATATTTTCAGCTGACTCAGGCTGGCACAGTTCTAATGATTGAAATTAGAAAGTTTTATTTGTACAAGTACTATTTCAAATTTCAGCAGTGAGAAAAACTCCTGCAGCAATAGTTCTCTGGAAGGTTTACAAAGAACAGAGTAAGCAATGTTCAGCACGCTTACTGAACAGGTACATACAGAAAGGTTCAACTTGGTTGTAGGATGGGTGCAGAATGTGGGGTGAAAAATGTGAACTCTCAGAAACCATGTTTCTCTTCTTTAATACAGCAACTACATATACTCCATTTTTGCACAGTGCCACTCACTGATGGCATGCCTTCTAGAAAAAGTTCTGGCAGAGGGTGCAAAAGCAACCACTATCAGGGGCATGCAGCAAAATCTATTTTGCTGCAGAAAGTGCAGAGACTCTCTTTGGTAGCGCTTGTATGGAGATTGATATATCCTAGTACAATTTAATAGTACATCTGTCACATGCTAAGGCAGGAGCTAATGCCTCACCCTTTTTTAAGTATGGGGAAGCATAGCCTTTGGTAGTTTTAGGATACTTTCTCTATGCTGTCAGAGATGGAAAAAGAATGATCCTGTTTTGAAGAGCTCACCTGGATCCAGGGACACAGTCAAGTTGAAATTTATGTATTTCATTTTTAGCTTGTGGTGATTGAAGAGAAAACTAAAATCCTATCAAGTTGCTTTTTTAACACCTTAGAGTTCAGTGATTTTCAACCCTTTTTATCACATGGCACACTGACCAGGCAGTAAAATTGTCAAGGCACACAATCAATCATTCATTGGACAACTGACATTGTTAGTTAAGACCACCATGCTGCTGGTGGACCACAATTAAGACCACATGCTGCTGGTCAGGGGTTCAATTCCTCAATAATCCTATTGATGTTTATTTAATAAACAAATTTGCCAAACTCCCGCAACATACCTGTGGACCACTTGTGGGCCACTGGTGATTGAAAATCACTGCCTTAGCTTTTCTTAATCAAAACAAGACTGGTCTTAATCCTCTTTTCCTCTTTCAGTTTAGGCTCAGGCCAGAAGCTCTCATCTCTCAACACCACCCATGCCACCCTGCTGAATGAGACATGGAGCGTAGGTGGCAGTGAGCAGAGCTTTCACTACCTAACTCAACTAATCAGCTGCTTCCCCAGCAGTTGCCTTCTGGATGCAACAGATTTTCCCATATCTTGGGTTCTACTGGATCAGTTTGGGTGTTTGACCCATGCTTATACTATGCCAGCTCACCGTGGCAAAGGTTATATTCAGCTAGTGTTAGCAGCACTGGCCCAGAAAGTACAGAGTCTGAGCTACCCAGCATATGGTGATGTTTTAGAAGACAACACACCTATGAAGAAGGTTTTACAATGCCTTGATGCCCATTTCACAGATTGTTTCCTGTCTTATGACCTGCACATTCCTGCCATGACCAGCTCTTTAAGAAACCAATAGCTCTACATTGCTTATGTCTCTGAGTTGTCTCATTATGGGCAAAATCCAGAGCAGTTACGGTTCCACGCAGTTATGTCACCTTCTAGTGTTAGCTTATGGAAAGTCACCTTAACTGCTCCATCGCAAAGGGCTTAATTTCACTTTAGGATATAGGCCTAAGTCTCCAAAAATAGGTTTCTGAGAATATGAGGTTTCTTCCATGAAGAATATAGGAGAAACTTCATGTATCTATACTCTAAAAGTTTTTCATGAGAGCAAAATTTCGAGGAAGCCTCTCACCTGCTAACACTCAAGCCAGGTCCAATTAAACAGGAATTCATGGTACTGTATGTTATAACATTCTATCTGATTTACTGGCAATGTAGCTCCAGATTTATGGTCTGACCAGTAACTACAAAAGTGTGAGAAAAGTGCCAGGAAGATCATGAAAACTACCTTAAGTTATTTTTAAAAATATGCTAAGTATAGTTAATGCAACTGTTTCCTTCAAGGTATTCAGATACAATACTGGCCTTTAAATACTACATTATTCAGGGATACTTGTCTAAATTTGTAAAATGCACACATTGGCTTCAGGACAGAGGTGAAATATTTTCATTGTTCATTTCATTCACTGTTCATTCATTTCAATGTACAATATAGAGCATTTTTAACATGATGTTACAAGGACCTGTCTCTATCATAATTTGAAATGTTTTCAATTACTCATGAAATTTAAAGATGATACAGAATTACATTGCTATGCTAGAGTCAACAAGAGGAGCTCTTACTTTACTCTCCACATCCTAACCCCAATGTCAAAGAGTTTACTGGAGAGTTATATGGATGCGCATTTGCTGCTTTCTGTAATAATTACACCAATCCCCTCAATACATTTTCCCTCTTAGAAAACTATACTACTAGCAGTCTCATTAGGGCTGCAATCCTAAAGACACTTTCCTGGGAGTAAGACCCATTTAAAACAATGGGCTTACTTTTGAGTAAATATGGTTAGGATTGTGCTATAGGTCAGAATGTAACAAACTGCTTCTCTGGTCCTATATGTTTTTTACACTTGTCTTTCAGACTTATGATATTCACCAGGAGGAAGACTAACCCCCAAATCCAGAGTAACTACGGAAGCATGTAAGAGACTTGATTGAGACTTCACCACCTAGTGAAGACCTATGGGAAATTCATATTGGAATCCAGAGTAAGTTGTTCTTACACCAGAGCAAGGACTCCCCGTAGTTACTCTGGATTTTGCCCTCAGGAGGGTGTCTTCGTTTATCCCCATTTAGTGACATGTCAGATCCCACACCCAGATGCTTTTCTCCACACCACAAAAAAGTAGAGAGAAAAAATACATAAGGCAAAGACTACAAAAACAGAAAAGTTAGTTGAAAACTCAGCTATTTTCCATTTTGTAAACAAGATGTGCACATTTGTTTGAAGGTTACACCTCAGTGCAAGGGGAAAAATTTAGCACAAAACAACCTCTCTAATAATGTAGAATTCTGATTTGGAGATGTTAACATGATCAATATTATTATGAATGCTCTTGTTTTGATTTCACAGAAGAAACCCAATTTATACAGTATTAGATTAGGTGATGGGCAAGAAATGATCAGGGATGGAGGATTATTCCCCACCCTCTTCTGCAAAAGCCTGCTGGTAGAAACATAACAAAGTGTAAATAAATTATGGCCTCCATTCACACTGTCTATAACTTTATTAAGACAACGAATGCCAATAGAATTTTTCTACTAGCATACTGGATCAGCCTATCACATTCTGCATGGCCAGTAGCTCCATTATCATGCATTTCAGTAGTAGTTTTGCCAAGCACAGTTCTTACAATAACTCAATCTCTTCTAGTCTCTCGTGTCCAAGGGAACACATTTGACACTTTTCAATCTTCTAGCAGTCAGTTTCCAAATACAGCTGCTTATTGTTAAGCAGTTCCCTCAGAGTTCCTACATAATGTCTGATGAGTTGCAGAAGCTTGTTCCCAAGGTGTTGCAGCACTTGAGCTGCATATTACAGCAGTCCATCATTCTACATGGCAGTGACCACAGTGTGGAAACCATTTATGTAGCTCATAATGGGCAGAATGTTTCTCCGTAATACACTGTCTTTTTTAACAGTTGCAATGAAAGACTGAAGTCTGCCAATGCCTGAATTAGGCAGACTGCCAGGATCTGTTTTGTATTAAAATCCAAAGGTTCACCCACTATAGCCAGATGCAGAAGAGTGGCTCAGAAGGGCAGACAGGTACACCGAATGAATAGTTACCCTTGAGCATGTACTCAGCCAGAGTATTTGTTTTCAGTACCACAACTGAGCTCATACTCCTTTCACACAAAAAACACGCTGATTTCCCCCTCAAGACTATCTGTTTCAGCTGCCTAATTTGGAGGGTGGAACAGCAAGAGCAGACTTTGTGAAGTTGTTACTGTTAACACAAATGGGAGTCAGAACCCTCCTGATCTTCTGCAAGTCACCCAGAGATCCACCTACTGCCCTGGCCAGTTGCACACAGACTGCTCTCCGTGCAGGAGCTATGTGGAGCTATTTTGAGTGGCTACTTTTTTTGGTGGCCATCCCATGAAAGCCAGGCAGGAGACTGTTGCCAGGTGGTAGGAAGAATATTCCACCATTTCTTAGAGGCACAACGCTTCCTTGATTTTACCACAATAGATGTGGGAAAACGTAACAGTCTAACCAAGTAACCATTTGCATTTTACTTGCCGACTTCAAGCGTCATGTTAGTGTCATGTGCTTCTACCTGTTTGAATGGACAACATCTAAAAGATAGCTTGTCTGAGAGCAGGAGAAAGTTTTTTGCCTTCCTCCAGGTCAATCTAGCTGCCAATATGCACAGACTCAAATGGAAACTCACCCCACAAGTGGTGAGTTTCCAAGTGAGGAAAATCTCACCACTGTTTCTCCACCAGCTTGCAGTACATTCAAAGATAGTATATAATCCATTCAAAAATGGAAGATTGTACTCTCAGCAACCAAGGTCTCCTTCCTTTCTGGGAAAGAGAAAGGATTCCTTCATGCTACAACAGAGTAAGATATTATTTCCCCCCCACACCCATGGGCAACTTTCTCATTCTTTAATGCCCCCCACCCCACACTGAGAGATGAAAACAGAAGCTTCCCTCATTCCTCAGTTATTAAGTCATGCTCAATCACAGCCAGCTCTGTTTCCCAGGATTAAATGATTATTTTTTTTTTAAAAAACTGTATAGAAATCACCACATTGCCATAAATTCTGTGCATCTGAGGCAGCCCCATAAGAGGCCCAGGACTCAGTGAAATCTCCTCTGCTCCCACACATACTGCTTTCCTGTGGGTGCCTTCCGGAAAAACAGACTGCTCCCTCGGTTCATGTTACCCTGCATAAGTGAGGAAAAAGCAAAGCAAGGATAAATAATGCATGTGAGGGAGCCTGAAGAAAGGCAGAGCCTACAGGGCTAGTGAAAAATTACTGGTAGTTTACAAATGGAGAATGGAGGTATTTTGGGAAAGCATCAATAGGAATGAAGAATCATCACCTGTCTAAAATATAGACACACTTTCTAACATCAAAGCATGGATCTTATGTAGATATAAGACAGTCTTGGTACTACCTTAGAATTTACAAGGCTAATAGCATCTATAAAATGTCTTTCTTATCAAGATCTTGATCACGCTTGCAAATCAGGAAAGCCAGGCTAAGGACTTGCCCATTTGCAACCATTCACATAAATTCTGAGATGGTACACAGTCTCATGGCACACTGACATCTACACATTAGATTTAGGGTGCAAACCAACTTTTGAGCACTGCTTGCACCCTAGCCTTAATAGTTCACAAGCAATCCCTAAACCAGCTATTGTATCCATTGCTGGTAGATTGGAACAGCAAAAGACCAAGATCCATCCTGAAAGGAGCCTTAAAAATGTCAGCCTGACATGCCCCTCCACATAGATGAGTTTGTTATGACAGCTATAATGCATCTGAAAGGGAGGAAGATGTTCCAAAGCACACAATGATATTTTTGTCTGACATTCTCCACTGGGAGGCACTTGGTGGGCTCACTTGCAAAGTCCCTACTTCCTTCCCCCCACATTAATATTCTACATCCAGGGTAAAACTCCATAGTCCAATAAAGATAGGCAATTCAGACATACCTCTCTATGCAACTGGCTCCAGCAGTCTAACCAGGAGGAATAAACTGGAGCGTAAGGAGGGAGGCCTCCAGCAAGACTGAAAAACAGCAGGTGATCAGATTTTTTGGTATACATAACCTATTTGCATATCTGCTTCCAAAATAGCAGCCCAGGTGCAGCTTACAAATCAACACTTGGCTAAATTTCAAAGGAAAAAAGACACTCAGGCTTGATTGCCAGCATGCCAACAAAGAGCACACCAACACACCTGAAGTGCCTATACTGAGAAGGACCAATCATCAACTGTACAAGTCAGAGCACCCAGGCAGCCAATATACTCGTTTGGTGCTGGACAGAGTCTGTTATGGGGGCAGAAAATACTAATAAGAGGTTTAAGATATCATTGACAGTGGCAAGAGAACCTTTTCTATAATGCAGGGTATCTGTAATGTCCTTGCACAGTTTAAAATATTAATGATAGGTTTCATATGAGATGAAGGCTGCAATCCTGAAGTGCACTTAGACTAGCCTATTTAGCACTGGGTTGGCCTAATTCCAAGATAGGCCAACGTCGCTATACCAGAAAGGCTTGGGCTGGCATAAGTCCATTTAGGCTGGCCCAAGACAGATGGACCTGGGCAGGCCTAGCAGTGCTGCCTAGGCAGCTCAGCAGGGGCATGTTGAGGCCATGCTGAGCATGGCCTAGAAAAGTGCAGTTAGCTTGTATCCAGAGGTTGTTTCCAGGGCAGAAATGCCTCCTTACAGCTCCTCTGACCTAGGCCACCTCAGGAGCAGGCGTAAATCTGAGTATACCCATAAGGGTCCATGATAAGCCAGAGTAAAAATGAAAGTGATGGCAAAAAATTCTGAGTCCTAGGCCGACTTCAGTGTAACTGCTGCCTCTCAACCTCAGGATATGGCACAACTTCCACAGTCCAGTGAGCATGCTGCCTTTGTGCTGTTTCCTCATCAGCAGCAGTTAGTCCAGTCTAGAGGCCTCCTAACCCTGTGAATTTGAGCTAATATGGCCTAAGCAGGCCATATCCAGCTCAGAATATGGCTTACTTAGGCCAGTTTAGCTTTATCATTCTAAAGTCAGGCCTAAAGTCAGGATTGCACCTGAAAAAACTACAAAATCCATCAGAGAGGTAATTTATTCCACTTTTTTGGAAAGAAATGAATTACAGTTTGCCACACCACCACTACCACTTGATCTATCCAATAGAAGAGATGGTGAATTGCATCCTCCTGTGAATGGTATCTTCTGGATATGTTACAGAAGTATCGAATTGAGACAATTCTTATAGCCACTACCATTTTTTCAGCATGGTAATACTGTATACCATGCACAGTTTTTAAAATTGAATTTTCTCTGGACAAATGTAATGGAAGAGGTAGGCAAAATGTTTGACCAGCTTGCTCACTGGATTTGTTCCATTTGGACCATTCCCTATATATTAAATTTATAGCTTATTCATCAAAACCTCAGTCTTTAAAACAATCTTTGTGCTAGAATAACTGATACAATTGATGCCGTAACTGAAACATTGTGGGATGTCAGAGTAATACTATGTTTTACAGCCAGAATGATGGAGAATATACTGAAATTTAACAAACCTGTTAAAGATGTTCAAAGTGAAATTAATTAGTTTTCAAATACATTTTGTGGATTGTTTTTATCTCATATAATGAAACCAAGGCTATTAATATTTCAACCTGCACAAGGATTTTCAAGACATCCTTTACTAGAATTTTGTATAACTGTACACCTTATAATAGAAACTAGCAGAAAATAATTGGCGATACACTAAGGATTGACAAAAGGAAATGCTTGTGAACATATGTACAGTAACTAATTTGCAGACTATACTACCACATGGTGTAACAGCGACCATACATGTAGATGGCTTTAGAAGGATTACTCAAATTCATGGCCTTGTTCACTGAATACAGCTATTCAACATATGTAATAGCATAAGAGAATGCCCATTGGCGCTATTGCTTCCATTATCAAGAGATAATGGAAAGAGAGGAGATATGTTGCCTTAATTTCCTGATTGTGAGTTACCCAGAGGCAATGATTACTTTCTCCCACTATAGATTTGCATTTGTTTACCACAACCTGTTGTGGCAGCATTTTGCCTATTTCTGGAACATGAATTATCCCAAGAAGCTTTGACTAGGTTTTGTAGTTTTCCAATATCTAATACTCATCTATTAATATCCATAATATCCATCTATTATTATCTAATAACCAAAAATCTAGATATTATGTTATAGCTAAAATCCATCAATTATCTGGTAAAATAAGGGAAGGAGGTACATAAATAGGATTTAAAAACCTACCTTATTTTCTAAACCCTTTCACAAACTTTAGAGTAAAATTCTACCAGTTAGACTTACCCTACAATCCAGAGTAACTATGGGAGCGGATAAGAGACATTACGTGCACCCGTAGTTATGGCACCACCTAGTGAAAACCTATGGGAAATTCATATTGCAATCCAGAGAAAATTGTTCTTACACCAGAGCAAGGATTCCGCGTAGTTACTCTGGATTGTGCCCTTAGTATCAATAGTATACAGAATTATCAGATTTATAGTTGCCCGCAAGACTCCGAAAATTTTTAATTGTCCTAAAAATGCTCTGAATGGAACTTAATGACAAACACGTGTGTGCTTGTGGCACAGCAAACATGTGTGACCTTAAGGCACAGCATTCTTTTTCTGGCCATTGCTATTCTGGTTATAGGCAGGGCAAAGAAAATGGAAGGCACTTTGACCACAGTACTTTTAAAATTATAGCTATAAATATTCTAGGAGATTTTCCTACTACTGTCTCAAGTGACTGTCAAAGGGTTTATTTTTTAGCTCTGGGTGCTGCAATATAAACACTTCTAACAGCGGCTCCTGAAAATATGGAAAGAACAATCACAAAGCATAGTGTGTGGCAAAGCCTCTTATGACTTATGAAGGGAAGACTGAATTCTGGCTACTATAGATTTGTATACCATTCAAGCACAGAGTCAAAACCCAAGTTAGAGAAAGAGATACTTCAGCACTCACCCACAATCATTGACAGCCATCAAATTTGAGACCAGTACAAAAGGGTAAGTCAGCATCGTGGCAAAAAACTGCAAGTACAAGATAGTAAGATGGTAAGTACAAGGAACAGCCCAGCTTTCTGCCCTCATGCCCTACCAAGCTGAGCACAAGTTAATGGCAGAGCCTTTGAAAGAATTATGGCATATTTTAACAGTTGCCACAATTTGTTTGGAGTATGTTTGTATGGAGCATGCTGGCTCCTTTAATAGTATAAGGAGTTGTTCTCTACACTGTGAAAGGAACCAGCGTCTCCCCATTCACGCAGGCAACCCCAGGACAAGAGTCAGGGAGCAATCCTAATCAATTTATGCCAGCATAACTTACTCATTTCCATGTTCCTGTAATGTTGTAGGGATGCCAGCACATGTCATTACACTGGCCTAACCCATCCCTGGGAGCAGCACAGAAGTGTCTTACAGCACTTTTCTGACATACCCAGGCCAGCATCGGACTTGTGCCAGTCTAACTGGGGGTTAGAATTGCATCTAATCCACAAGCCTAAGAATACAAAAAGAGACCTGTTTTCCTCCCACCCTGTCCTCAAATGGAAAGAAAAGGATTGTAAACTTACTCCTGTGACAGCCTGAGAATAACTCTTCATCTCAGTCATAGTGGAGACCTAGAAGAAAAAAAACCAATCAGCATAACCTTCTTTCTCCATTAGCACAAGTCATTCCCAACTACATCCTAATTCCTACTCTGATAAAACACAAACAAGAGTTGCCTATAAATGCTGTGTATTCCCTGTGCCGTCTGACCCACTAACAATATAACATTCAGAAGCCAAGAACAGCAAGGACACAGCAAAGATATTGAACAGGGATGGAGGGGGATGTTGGAGCAGATTGACCAATTCTAGGAAGATATGCTCTTCACAGCTGCCTTTCCACCAGAACATCTACCACACCCCATATACCACACTGGATGTAGTAATCACATACCCCATTCTCCAGTGCATAGGTATTGATGAGGTAGGCCAGGATGTTACAGAGCCACAAAGACAGGATGTCCCCAAGCAGGCGAGGAATAAGGCCCCTGAAAGAGAACAGCTGGTAAGTGAAACACGGCCTTCAGAGAAGGTAGGAGAAGAGATGTGGCCATGCCGACACAATAAGAAACTCAGTTTAATAAGAGACTAGTTTTAACACATCCAAGTATTTCTCTAAGCAAATTCTCATTCTCTTTACACAGTTTGGGAGCACAAAGAGGGGTGTTTCATAAGAAAAGTCCTAATGGAAAACAACAGGTCCTCCTCACCCCAACATCTGCTTTTCCACAGCAGCCAGCCAGATGCTTCCCTGAAGCAGGCATGGCCTGCCAAACCCTAGCATCTGGCATTCAGAAGTAGTCTATGCTTCCTCTGAGAGAATTCTGCAAAACTCAGCAGGTTCTGTACAGACCCTTGTGGCAAGTACTCACGCAAAAAATCCAAAAATGCCCTCTTCTCTGTAAATGGTAGCAAAGGAGCTGAACACCCCACTGAAAAGTAAAAGAGAAATGCATCAAATTATTCCACAGATATAGAGAAAAGAAAGTGATTTCCCCAATCTGCAACACTCTCCTCCGACAATAGGAAACACATAAACATTGATTGGTTTCTAGCCTGTTTATTTTTTTCCAATTTAGTAGTATGAGCCTTGTGGCTGAAGACCTGAATGAAGCCGGTGCACAAACATGTACATACCTGTACTTGGTTTCTCTGCCAATGAACTGCACCATACATCTCAATGTGATCACTGGAGGACAAGAACAGAAGAATGTCAGTGAGGGAAACATTCTCTCTTCTCTCTCTATTCAGAACAACACATGAAACTAAGTCACAATATCACAACATTAATCCCAATGGTTTAAAAGGAATGCATGCCAAGCTCATGAAACAGCGGCTTGAAGGGACAGAGGACCCTTTCTATTGTCCAGACATATAACTGGTGGCAGAGGTGGCAGCAATATTCTTCCCTCCCAGAGATTAATGCTGAGAGGCATAAATACGAAGGTAGTGACCAAAAAGCTACTAGAACATACGTACCATGAAATGGGTGAGTGACTAGCGTGGCAGCAGAGCGTGCAATCATCTCCTGAGAGGTCTAAGAGAAGAGCAGAGATCCAGTTAAGTCACCCGAAAGGCACAGACTATTAAAGAGTGAACAAAATGTTATGGGACAACATGTTGCATTACTTCTGAAGTAATGTTAAATCACTGGATTTCTACATTCACATTAAAGAAGCTGTACTTCATGGTACTCTGTCATTATAAGTCTAGCTTCTCTGGAAGTTGATTTCAACTGAGAGGCATATTACAGCAC
The DNA here is from genome assembly GCA_030015325.1 of Cryptoblepharus egeriae. Classification (NCBI taxonomy): domain Eukaryota; kingdom Metazoa; phylum Chordata; class Lepidosauria; order Squamata; family Scincidae; genus Cryptoblepharus; species Cryptoblepharus egeriae. Next base: position 57,742,505 of record JAREYC010000001.1, on the reverse strand, counting down.
GTTGTGGCTTATTTTGAGAGGTCTCAGTTAAGCACAATCCTTCCACAGGTATTCCATTTTCCATCATACTGGATGGGATTCTTCTACCTGCCTGATCTAGGAACCAGGACCACAATAACCAGATGAGTCATGGTCTTTAAGAACCATGCAGACAGCCAGTATTTTGATTGGAAGCTTACAAGTACTGAGGCCAACAACATAGCAAGTGCAGGAAAAGACTGGAAAAGGCACATTGCTTCAAGTATTATACCATTAAATTGTACGTTAGTCATCCTTATGTGAAAGGATCAGTGCTACAGCTATTCTAGCAAATTAACAAAATCAAGCTTCATGTGTCAGCTCTCAGAAACAAGCCTGGCAGACTAAGCAGAGGGCAAATTGCAAAGACAAAACCAGTCTCACGAGTGCTAGAGAGAGTAGGGCGCGGTGGGAAGGAGGGTAAAGATTACAAATCTATGAAGCAGTAACCACAATTCACTGCTATGGAACAACATAAAAAGGCTACAAATTTGCCTGCAATTCCACATCCTGCAAAGGGGATGGATTTTGCCATCACCCAATGGTGCTGTTCACTGTTTTACAAGTGAAAACAAATGACACTGAATTTACTGAAACTTGGACAAATCCTGGCTCCTCACGGGGAGCACACACAGTTTTCCTGCAGTGGGAAGGTCTTCTAGCTACTCCCCACTTCTGTATAGTAAAGGTAGAGGTTGGAGAGACAGATGCCAAACTCTGCTGAGAAGTCATTCCAACCATCAGCAGACTACCAGTTCTCATCCCATCTACACCCAACCTGTTCCATTAGAAAATGTCTTACTTCTTTAATAACTTGCTGCAGGGAGGTTACAGATAAAGATTCCTTCTGGATGCTCCCTTGTTCCTGAAACCAAGGAGAAAAAAGCTTTAGAAACCATGAGGAGGCTACATCTCTAGACAAAGCATCTAGAGTTTTTTCTTCATCGGGTTTTGGTTTCATCATCATGATATTCTGCACAGCCGCCCACCTAGTACAGGTGAACTGTTTCATATGTTGTCAAACACAGATCATAGAAGTCTCCCACTACCCAAAAATTTATGAAGGAAGAACAATCATGTCACAGGGCAAGCAAGAAGCAATCCAACCAAAGAACATAGCACCAACATACCTCAGCTTGGTCAGTTTCCTGGCAGCGCTAGATTGAAGGAAAATAAAAAATATGAAATGAAAACGCACCTCCTCAATCCTCATTCCCAACTGTAACCAAATGTTAACCATGTGTGACTACTTCTACCTGAATTCTTCTTTCCTTACAAATCCCTGACATTCTCCTTTTGTTCTCATTCTTGATTTTAGATTGCAAGTGTCCTGGAGCCAAGGAGACGACAACTGATTTTCCTTGAGGACACTCAGTGAAGGACCTGTTTCAGCCACAATCCAATTTGGGGATTGTGAAGGAATTTTCCCTTGCACTAAAACCAACTAGAGACATATCTTTAAAACCAACAGCTACATATCTTTGGTGCACATGAGTTATAGCCTCCACAAGCACCTTGTACTCCAATATGAAAGACTACCTGTTTATTCATCGTTAGAAAAAAAGATCTTGGCTTGTTAAAACAAAAGAACCTTGTTTTGAGTAGGAGAAAATCTAGGCTGAAACCACCTTCCAGGTCGAAGTACATTCTCAATCAGAAAAACTAGCCTATTCTAACCTTTGCCCCAGAGAGGGGGTACATTCAAAGGAGAAAGATAGTTGCAAACAGATATAAACATTGATACAATTTTGCATGCTCCCCCTTGCTGGTGTAAGGATACCTTCTGGTCTAGCCCTCTCTGTTTAGAAATATTGTTTTTTCCTAAAGATATTAATATGGGAGAGGGGAAAGCAGGTCAGTTAAAACAGATTACAAAATCCTCTTCAATAAACAAAATCTCGCAATCCTCTATTATTCTGATGTTATCTTACTCCAAAACATCTTCAGACAACTGCACTGCTTCTAATGGCAACTGTAATTAACTTTTGTTTAATTTTTGCTAACAGCAACACCAGACTTCTGCAGGGTTTTAAAAACATTTAAATTAAACGTTTGCACAATTGTCCTGCAATTATCCTTCATTCTGAGTTCAGCACTTGCTCCAAGGTACATTTCAGTCCCACAACACAACTTCTATGCCTATAGCTTAGACTGGATTCTTGCAGTTTCATTCCTGAACGCGGTGTGCCTTTTATTTTTTTAAAACAACAGTTCCACAGCCAACACAATTAAAGGGTTAGCAGTCCTGCCCATCTGTCTGTATAACTAAACGAGGAAAACTGGCCATATAAATTTAGAACTGCTGTTTATTGGTTGGCCTAACAAACTAGCCACAGAATCTAGGCAGCCCACACAAAAACCTGAACTAAATTTAATCCAGAATTGTGCAATATATGAAGAAGTGGCTTAGATACCACTAGACCCACTTAAATTTAAACGATGGAATTGCTAAGTTCTTTTCTTTTTACTCTCAGGTTGAAAAGCACTAAATGCCATTAAGAGCTCCAAACAGAAGTTGAACTGTAGAGGTCAATATCATGATCATTATCCCAAAGTGTTGTTGGCTCTGCTCACTTGTTAATAGCAAACAAAAGTGCATCGTGATTGGAAGGTAAACACCCTTCCTTCAAGTTCAGGAAAAGGCTAAAACTGCTCTTTGGAGGCCCTCTTGGGGCACATACAGTATAGAGTATACTGTAAGCAAGTATAGAGACAGTCCCCCCATTCTCTCTCAAGCTCCAAGCTCAGGACAAGGGCTAGGGTTAATCCACGTTTTGCTGCCTTTTTTGCACAGCTCCAGAGTTCACTGACACATTAGAGACAAGACTCTGCCCCTCTTTCACTGGGAAACAGGGAGGTCTTGACAGGCACAGATTTTGACAGCCATTCAACATTTCTGGGCCCTTCATTAATTCATGAAATGAAATAAAATATGTAGAGAATTTAAGTCTCAGGCACTGATTTTGTTTTTATCCTTTTCACTATGACAAGGGGGACACCTTCTGAAGCATTTGTTGGAGCAACATTATCATCAGGTCAAGTTCATTCTGGTGTCATTGCATTCCCCTTGGTCTGCCCTTCAGAGTGGATTGAGGCACGTTTACCTGCTCATGAGTAAATTTGCACATGCTGCTCTGTTTCCATTTCCACAGGACTCAATAAATTTTTATCAGCTTTCATCTTATCATTTTCATGACCCACTAAAAATTGGTTTGTGATGCACTGGTGGGTACTGACCCAGTGTGGGAACCACTGTTCTAAAGTATATCAATTTTCACTCATTGAGCACAAGTATATCCTTTGAGGTTTCTATTGGCAAAACAGTCAAAAAGGACTCCAGTACTTTTTTAGGAGAACTGACAAAAAAATAAACATTTTGCCTCACAAAAGGTTTTTAGGCAGCCAAAGCAAGATAAAGATTGTGAAATATTTTGCATACTAACATTTCTATATAAAGACAGATACCTGTAAAACTTTACCGTGCACTACAGTGCCAATAGCTCCTGAACATAGTCTTGGCGTTAAACCTTTGAAGAGTCCAGCCCTTCCATCAATTTTTATAATGTGTTTAGCTGAAACGAAGAATCAACAAAGACATAAGAATCTGTTCAAACATGGACCATTTTCCCACCTTTCACCCAGCCCAACCCCTGGAAGCGTTAACCTATAAGCGTCTCCTTTACCACAACTGACCATTGCAACTTTAACTAACCCTACAATCCAGAGTAACTACAGGAGCACGTAAGAGACATTACATGCACCTGTAGTTACTGCACCTCCTAGGGAAAACCTATGGGAAATTCATATTGCAATCCAGAGCAATTTTTTTTTACACCGGAGCAAGGACTCCCCGTAGTTAATCTGGATTGCGCCCTAAGTATCACTCCACCATTCAGCAGCTTCAATACCTCTAAGAATACCCAGCACACACAAAACATCAGCTTCAAAAGCATGGACTGCCAAGTGCAATTCAGTAGTCACAGCAGTTCAGTCATGCTTTGGATTCTTTTGGCACATGCACACTATCCACACCTTGGACACTCACCATATGCAAATAGTCCAGGCAGCTGGTAGACCTGTCGTCCAAAAATATTTCTTCCCAGAGTTGGAGGGAGGGGTTCATATCCCACCTTCAAAAGCAAAGAAACAGTTTGCAGCAGTCTTGACAGAGAAATATATGCACACACACTCACACACACACAGACACTTGCCCAGAGAATTCTAACACAGCCCAACAGCAGTAAGTACAGCTATTCCATTGGCCCACAGGTAAAAGCTAAACTGGAAAACATGCATGGTTTTCTGTTCTCACTGAGGGTTCTAGTTCTGTACTACTTCCAGCAAGTTTCAAGAGTCAGCCCCATTGTATTTAGTATATAGCTATATTTGCATCTCATATTAAATGTCAGTAAAGTTCAGCAGGCACATTAGACACACTGTGCCATCAGAAAGTGAGTAACTTATTTCATGGTTTTACTACAGTCTGTCATAAAGTGATCGGTTGCAAGGTAACTCATCTAAAAATGAAGTTCTGTTGTACTTTAATATCAGGGGTTTTTCCTCCCACTCTTTTCTGCTAAGAGATAAAAATTATGCAGAACGTGATGCCATTTTCTGATGTGATCCTCAGTTGTGATCAGTTTCTCTGTGCGGTGAAGAGTCTGCTAAAACTAGGATGATAAACCCGTAAGGAAATACATAAAGCAAATATACAAACTGGTTAAGCCAATACTAACCAATTTTCCAGCACTAGGATATCTGTGCCAGTGGGGTGCGTGCTGCACCCTGTAGTTAGGCAACTATCACTGAGACTTCCTCAAAGGAAGAAAATGCTTGTTCCTTAGCTCAGAGTGGCATTGTCCTTACTTTGGTTCTGAAGGTTGGTTAGGTTAGGACTGCACCCTGAATTTCCTGCCACATTGCTTGTAAAATGTGAGCCACTGCTTGATTCACCAAGCAGTGAATTAACAGCTAAATAAAGAATGATATTGTGTATTCCCAGGTTTTCTAGCCATTGATTTAAAAAATGATTTTTAGAGCCTGACATTTAGAGTAATGACATTTCATTACTTCCTTTTGGTGACATTGTCAAAGGCAAAAAAGTGTAAAAAAACACGGCAAAGATGCACTGTCAATTGCAAAAAAGTGGTAAAAAGCTATGTTTGGGAGAAAATGTGCTTTCAATAGTTTACAGCCCTCAATCAGTAGTCAGAAAGGCAGTGGTTCAAGCAAAACGTTTTATGGTCACAGTAGAACCAAATCTTATTTCTAAAATTTGCTATAACAGGCAATTTGTTTTCCAAGCAGTAGTAGATGGAATTCATATTTAAGACAGCTTTCTAGCTATGCAACTCCAACTGCCCTCAGGGTTGCAAACGCATCCAAACAGTCAAGCAGTTGTGAAGTAGGTCTCTCTACAACTGTCTTTTGTGGTAAAACTTGGAACACCAATTTACAGAAATGTATGTGCACACACACTGAAAATGCAAATACTCTTCCCATGCCTTCATTTGTGATTGGAAGGCAAGTGTCCTAAAAATACACAGGCTGCTAAATACTTGCACAAACAGGCTGTTGTTTCTGTCGAGCTATGCTTTTCAGCCAATGACTGTACAACTATAAAACCACAACTGGGCAAAAGCAATAGGCAGCCAGATACTAAATAAAGCAGATCGGGGCAAGAAACCTGAAGTGTCCCAGACACTACCAGACAAGGCAAAGAGGACTCCTTGGCATATAAAGTCCAGTGCAGAGACTGAAGAACTCACTGGAACACCCAAGGGTAGCACTACAGGTAACAAACATCAAAGCAGTTTGAAATTCTTAAACTAGTTAAAGCTAGCTTTGGCTTCAGCAATGAGGACTGAACTGTGGTTAGCACTGGCAGTTTTGTTTTCTCAGGTCCAAGGGCATAGCAAAGGCAACCTTCGAGAGAAACGCAGCGTCTTGGAAATGGTTTTAACTCTATGGTGTTACCGGCACCGGTTGCAAATTCCATTGCTAGCACTCAATCTATATGGTTGCCACTGTGGAACTGGGGGTTCGGGCAGCCCCCTGGATGCTGTGGATCACTGCTGTTTCTTACACGATTGCTGTTACCGCCACGCCAGGGTCTCCTTAGGATGCCACAGGAGAGTCAAGTGGAAACGCTACAAACTTTTGTGTAAAGGATCCGAGACAGAGTGTCGCTCAACAAGTGTCTGCGGCAGGGTGGCCTGTGAATGTGACAAGCAGCTGGCAGAGTGCTTGACAGCAGCAAAGCCCCAGAGGAAGCACACTTTCTACAAGAGGGAGGATTTCTGCAAAGGACCAAAGGATTCCTGCCCAGTCATCCATCACAACCGGACTGAAATCCTACCCTGGGGAAGCCATCGTTCTCTATATGCCCGGAAGCAGGACTAGCAGAGCTGCTACTCAAGGAAACATTGAGAAAGAACAGAGTTTCCTTTTTAAAAACAGGACTCCCCCTTTTAACAACTGAGCAGCATCAGGGATGGCTTCAGAGCCAACTGACTCCACAAAAGCAACTTTTATACTACTCCTTTGCCAGAGCGATGGCAAGCACACCTCAGAGGAGCACCGTCTGGAGATCCAGGCTGCAATCCTAAACAAACACTTTCCTAGGAGTAAGCCACATTGAACACCATAGGACTTACTCCTGAGTAGACATGGACAGGTTTTTTTTGAAGTAAGACAGGCGGAGCAGGGCTTTCCCTGAGTAAAACATGGATGAGATTTGTGCAGATAGACCATTGGGGAGGGCTTTCTTGGGAGCAAGCCTCACTAAAGATCCTGGGACTAACTCCTGGGTAGATATGGACAAGATTGTGTAGACCAGCAGGTGGAGGGGGCCTTTTACTTGAGTGAGCATGGAGTGGATTGTGCAGATAGACAAGTGGAGGAGGACTTTCTTGGGAGTAAGCTCCATTGAACACCCTGGGCCTTACTCCTTAGTAGACTTGGACAAGATTGTGCAGTCAGGTACGGGGAGGAGGGCTTTCTTGGGAGTCAGCTCCACTGAACACCACAGGACTTACTCTTGAGCAGGCAAGGCACGATCTGCACAGACAGGAGGAGGAGAGCTTTGATGGGAGTAAGCCCCACAGGACATACTCTTGAGTATACACAGCACTGCGCTGACAGGTGGAGGGGGGCTTTCTTGGGAGTAAGCCCCATTGAATTTACTCCTGAGTAGACAAGGTCAAAGCTGCACAAACAGGTGGAGGGGGGCTTTCTTGGGAATAAGCTCCATTGAATACCATAGGATTTACTTCTGAGTAGACAAGGACAGAGGTGCACACAGACAGGTGGAGGAGAGCTTCCTTTGGAGTAAGCTCCACAGAACACACTACTCAGGATTTACTCTACTTCATCAAGATTCAACACTACTCGGGATTTACTCCTGAGTAAACAAGGACAGGTATGTACAGGCAAACAGGAGGAGGAGAGCTTTCTTGGGAGTAAGCACCACTGAACACCACAGGTCTTACTCTTGAGTAAACATGGGAATGACAGGTCAAGGAGGGCTTTCCTGGGAGTAAGCCCCATTAAATTCAACAGGATTTACTCATGAGTAGACAAGGACAGAGCTAGACGGAGGAGGGCTTCCCTGGGAGCAAGCCCCATAGAACCCAATGGGACTTACTCCTGAGTAGACCTGAGTGGGAGGTGCCTGCCTGCCTCCCCCACCTCCTGCAGTGGTTGCTGCGGCCTCACCTGCACGAGCACCTTCACGTACATGAGCGGCTGAGAGAGGACGGTGAGGCCGGAGCCCAGCAACACCTGAGGGACCGTCTCCGCCATGCTCTGCTCCTGCCTCTCCGCCGGCCCCGCAGAGGTGGAAGGAGAGCCGCTCACCCCCCACGTGACCCTCCCGCCGCTTCCGACTTCCGTTCACGTGGCTGCAGGACTGACGCTGTGTGGTGACTCTAGACTTTTCCTAGCTCTAGGGGATGGCCCACAGGAGTCAGGCTCACACGGTGTGGTGACTCTGGACTCTTTCTAGCTCTAGGGGGAGCTCCCTCTGGTCTCCTGGCTCTGAAAGGCCTTCCTCTGGGGTGCTGGTCCTGCAGCCTCACTCACTGGGAGTGACTTACTCCAGGGAGTACTAGGAGTGAGCTACTAGGAGTAAGTCCTTAGGAAGGACTGGACTCCTGGGAGAAGGTTACTAGGAGTAAGTCCTTAGGAGAGAATCACTCCTAGGAGTACTCCTGGGAAACAGTCACTCCTAAAACCTCCCTCCAAGGTGTGAGTAAGTCCTTAAGAGAGACTCCTGGGAGAAAATAAGGACTCACTCCAAGGAGTAGGAGTGAGTTACTCTTAGCAGTCACTCCAAGGACTTACTCTTAGTAAGTTACTAGGAATAATTCACTACAAGTACACCTAGGAGTGAGTCACTCCGGACATATTTGTAGTAACTTACACCTAGGAATCACTCCTAAGGACTTAATCCTAGTAACCAGTGTGGGATTCATATAAATTAACAACAGGTTCTATGTCCCATTAGTAACAGTTCTCAGAATCAGGCGCTCATTAGCAAAGGGTTCCATAGAACCTGTGAGAACCCCCTGAAGCCCACCACTGCTAGTAGTAACTCACTCTGAGAGTTCCTCTTGGAGTGAGTCACTCCTAGGTGAATGTGCATACAGGGTAAGCCTGCAAGGATAAGGAGTACTCAGGCTTTAATCCTAAAGACACTTTCATGGGAGTAAGAACTACGAAACACAATGGTTAGGATTGCACTGTCAGTGAGTTACTAGAAGTAAGTACTGTACAGTGGTACCTTGATTTACAAGCATAATTCATTCCGGAAGCATGCTTGTAATTCAAAATCCTGTAATACTAAGTGGATTTTCCCATAGGAAATAATGGAAACGCAGACAATTGGTTCAACCAAAAATATTTATATAAAAATATTACAAAACACTGTAATACAATACAGAACACTGTAATCTGTTACAAAACACTGTAATTTACAGTAACAAAAAAACAATGTAATAAACAAAATATTGTACGGTACTGAACTGTATTGTACCTTTGAAAATCTTCATGGCTGGTGTGAAGGAGACAAGAGGAGAAATTTTGCAGGATGACTTTCAAAATGGAGTCACTGCTATCCTTTGGCTCAATGGAATCTTTTTTTGTATAGCTTTACACAAGCAACATTCCCCTGCTGCTGTTGGGGAGCAGCATTGTAACATTGATAAGGCACACCATCTGCACTGCCCACTCAGACACCTAGTTCAGGCTGCTTCAGACCAGAAAATCCCAGATTTCTCCTCTTTTTTAGTCTCCTATCTGGATGTCCTCCAAAAGGGCTTCAATGTCCTCCACTTTGGTTCGTTTTGGAGCGTTGCAGTGGTGTGCGGTACCCCATCATGTTATATGTCATTGAATTTGTATTGAAGAGCAGAATCCAATGCAAAAATCGGTTCTGAAATATCTCCTTCCTACCAAAGTTTTGGCCTAAAAAACTAAACATCAGAAATGTGCATTGAGCTCAATGGGAAAGTGAAAGTGCCCAATATCTTGACTTTACTCGTGAGTAGGCAAATGTGCCATTGTCCACCAGAATTGCCAGGCTGAGAGGAATCCAAGACCTTGTCCTTTGAGGTTTGGGCATCTGGTCACCCTGCTCCCCACCCACCCACGTGAGTTCCCCAGCTATGGGTTTCTGTTCCAAATTTTGCCCAGGTCCCACCGTAGCTCAAGCTACTTCTCCCCAATCCCCACTGTGAGTTCCCTGGCCATGGACGCCTGTCCAAAACTTATAAGATAACTCATAAGTGCTTTTCTTTCAAGGCAGTGCTCTTAAATTAAGTCAAAATTAATACAGATTTGACTCAACATGAATGGCCACTGCAAATCACAGTTTAAAAAATGGATTTTCCACTGTTGTAGATAGTCATGCAAGCAATTGTTCTATTTTTCAGTCCCAGAATCAAACTCTTGCACATATTGAGGCCCTACATTATTCAATTAAGTGCAATAGAGGAGCAAGAAACCTGGAAGTAAGTCTTTAAACACACACTGATTTTTTTAATCCACAGGAAGCCCTAGTGGATAATGAGGGACACCAGTATCTAGAAATATTTTATTTTATAAAAGATCCTGTGCTTCTGAGACTGCTAGAGACCTTAATATATTAATATAAGTGTGTACACATTTGCTAGACTCTTCTTAGAAATAGAGTTCAAGGACTGTTCCCCCACAATTTCAGTCATTCCAGGGAACCCAGACAGTTCAACTGAAGAGCAAGATGAGCAGTCAGAGACTTCTAGGTCACTTGTAGACCTAGACACTTCAGCAGACAGAGGTGGGCAATCTCAGCTGGACTATTGTGTGAAGCAACTGCTTCAGTCAGCTTCATAGATGGGGCAGCCCTGATCTACATTCTTATATTGTCATTATCACTGTTTGAAAATTGGGTACAAGAGTACTTAAAATTTCGCTTCTGACTTTCTCATATTTACATCAACAATGGGAGAAAAACCACAAAAGAATGTTTAATGTAACACGAGTGAAATCAGCTGCACAGAGTGAGAGACACTCCATTTCTGAACATCCACTAAGTATAGTGTTTTTAGGGGACAAATATATCTGGAGGTAGTGAAGGGGACTAACACCCAAGTAAGATACAAAAAGAGAAGAAGGTGGCCTTAAAAATGGACTGAGTGTACCAAATTCCTACAATGAGTAACAGTTTAAAGATAATGCATGTTGTCCCTTCAGTATGATTTGTATATTGATTTCTTTCTATTTTATGAAACACAATAATGGATGTTTGATGTTCATACAATATAAAATATATATTGTATATACAGTTTTAAAGGTCTGCAACATATTTTCCTCCCTAAACTTTACATTGAAGAATTGCTGACTATTCAACACTCTGCCCCAACCCCTGGACCTAGAAGCATGAAATTCGGGGAGGATATTCCTTTTTAGAAATTTAACCCCAATGAGGGTGAAAAGAGGGCGAAAAGCAACATGTTTTTGTCCTATACTTAACATTGAAGACTGACTGATCAACATCCAGCCCCAACCTCTGGACACAGAAGCATGAAATTGGGGGAGTGTATTCCTTCTGTGATGTAACCACCCACTAAGAATCAATTTGGTGCCCAGTGGTGCCTGGTGCTTGGGTGGATGGTGTGCAGGAGCTTAGGAGACCACCAGTGCCCAATGGTGCATGGTGGTCCCTGCTGAGCAACAATGCCTGGTAGAAATGGCCAGTGCTTGCCACTGCCCGCCCCTGCCCTGATACCCTCCAATGCCCACTGCCTGTCAATGCCCAGCTGTGCCCAGACCCACAAATATTCTTAAAATTTTACTCCTGTAACAACAGGTAAATTTCACTAGTATCTAAATTAAAAAGTTATTTCTTTTGTGATATAGTAGTTCCTTCCTCATTTTAAAGCCTCGTTACAATTGCAGTCCTTTAAGACTGTATTTCTTCTAAGCAGTCACAAGAATTCCTAAGCTTGACTCTATTTTTACTCCCAATTTCCCATATACTTCTTGGGCTCGAATCTACAAACCAGTTTAGTTCAACTATTTTATACTGAGACAAATAAAATGCTTATTTTCTTGTGGGAATTATTCTGTTCCTATACTGTAGTTTTCTAAAGTTGTCTATCAACTTTAGACAACACAGCTATTGAACTAACAGAGGACACATTAACACATTTCAAGTAGGCTACAATGTTTAAAGAAGCAAACTAGAAAACAATTCTTAATAAAGTTTTGTTTAATATATTCTTTGCAATTGCAACAACCTGACATTCAGCTTTGACCATTTGAAGACAATAAAAAACACAAATAATTTTAAAACTAATCTTTTCTTCATTCACGTTAAAGTGACCTTATGACCTCTTGGTTTATAGTTAGGTTGGCAATATTTAGTCTTAAATAAATATTTATCAAAGTCTGCATCCATTCTCAAAAATAGAACCTGGGCTGAATTGGATTTGATTAATTTAAGTTTTGAGATGTGTATGTACACAGTTGTATGCATGTTCCAAAACTATTTTGCCTACTGAAAAGAATTCTTTGTGGAAAAGTGCTAGGCTGAGAGGCTTTAGTCAGTTGTGTAAGCTGCTTGCAGGAAACATGGCTGGATATGAACCACAATCTTCCTTGCCCTCAAATTCCTGCTACTGACTTATGAGATTATACAGTTGGCAATGAGTCTATTTCTCATTTGCCACTCAATCATTTTCACTAATACAAAATTTCACAATTTCCAGATTGCAGTCCAAAACATGGTAGACAGAACAATACACAAACTTGTTTAGATATATAGCATAGCCATTGACTTAAAACAGCTTATGAAGTTCACAAATTGTACCTGAGTGCAACACATGGCTTCAGTGGCTTCTCCATGAAATTAATAAGCTATTGTTTGCTAGACCCTCCCCATCTTCCCTCTTTCAGCTGTGAAACTAAAGTTAAAACAGGCAAGATTTAGCAGGTAATCTTTTTACCCTTTTTACCATGGGGGGAATCATATACATAGTTTAAATTAAAGAAGTTTTTTTAAAAGTCAAAATGGGACACCACAATACTTCAGCAAATGCAATTTTCCAAACCAGCATTTTACCAAGCCAATGGGGAGTGATCTGGTGGGAAGGAAGAGTGGTTAACCGATCCCCATGCCCACAGATCTCCTTCAGTTGATGTTGAACGCCATATTGGAGGGAAATCATAAAAAATAGTAAGGAGTGGGCACCTGTGAGTACCAGATTAGCTATCCCCCCTCTACCAATTGACTCTTGCAAGTTCTCCCTCCCATTATCTTAGGGAACACATTTTCTCTGCAATATGTAGCTCTGTCCCAAGTCATTCACAGAAGCATAAGGGCAGAAAAAGGGTGCTCACCATCCTCCCTTTTCCTAATCAGTTAATCTCATATATAAAGCTGAAATTCATCATCCTTGTTGCCAAAACTCCAATTTCTCTTTCACCAGAGAAATGCAGCAGGCTTTGCACCAAATATTTATGATAGGCCTACCACTTCACAACAGGGGAGTGCCAGCTTTCCTACTGACCAACTGCCATCTCAGTGTAGATTATTCAATGTAAATAATACAACAGCTGGAAACTCAAGTTATTTTTGCATAGTCTTTGTTGTTGGATCAGCTGCTCCTCTTTTTGTTGATGAACGTTTTCGACAGAGATGATTTGTTGCACTTCTAATTCTGGTGGGATATTCACTATGTTCCTTCTGAAGCATGCCATCAATTTTGAGGGGTTTCCATCTGAATTCTCGGCGGAGAAGTACTTGTGATCTGCTGTGGTTCAGATTCCATACAGATTTATTTTCAAGAGTGATCTGAGATTTTGAAGAAAGACTTCTGCGCAGCATTAAGGTCACAGAAGATACTTCAGGAGTCCACCACATGGATCTACATCAAAAAATGTATAGTAAACATCAGTATGTAATAAAGCCAACAGGGTACATGAATGAGCTTAATCACTGGCCTCTGTCGGGAGAGTAAAAAAAACCACAATTGCTTTTCAATTAAAACACACAATATTTCATTCATAAATCTCTTAAAAAACATGCAGCTTGGCACAGAGATTCACTCCTGGTATTTCCAGGGTCAAATGAAAAAATGCTCAATAAGGATATCTGGCTACCTATTTTAATTTAGGCAAACAGTAGGCAAGGAGAATGAATATCCTTGTGACTGAGATATAACAATGTCTGCTTCAGAAAATTAATGAACAAAACACAAGAAAATTAGGAAAATTAATTAGGAACATGCGTCCCAAATACTGTATACCTGTACACATCAGCAAATCAATGTTTCATTGTGCAGCGAACATACACACCACATTAAATTCAATATTCAACTTTCTCAAGAAAGTAAACTTTCTCATAGCGATTATTTTACATAAGAAAATTAAAAAAAAATTCATTGTGGTTTAAATTAATGCCATTTCCCTAGCTGTTATTATGCCCAGGAAAAGTTCTGAAACATTACCTGTGCCGTCTAAGCATTGGTACAGATCGTAAAGGGCCTGTGAAGAAGAAAGAAAATGCCAGCCCTTAGTGCCAAATCATTTACTATCAGCTTTCTCTGCTATGTCACCAAATGATAAGAGACTTCCCCTATAACTTCTGTAGAGAACAAGTATGTTCTGAAGTAGGATGACAAGAAGATACAGGTTGAACCTCCTCATTCATAGAATTTTGTTCCAGGAACCTCCTTAATTACCTATTGTCACATTATACAAAGACAATTACTTACCATGGTAACAAGGCAGGCAATGAATCAAGATGAATCAAGTGGCTTAGCTCAGAGGCAGTTCAAAAGTGATAATCATATGGGGGAAAGGAGGGCTGAAATCTGAAACTAAAGTTTTTATAATGACTTTCTCGGGCCACATTGCCATGGTAAGTAAATTGCCATGGTAAGTTAAAGGGATGTTTATCTTTCAATTTAAAGAGCCAACCTCATTCACTTTGAGACAAAACTGCATATAAATAAATTGCATTTAATTAGGTTACACTTGTCTTTGGTTTGTGGTAAGTTATATTTTGCAGTTATACACCTGATGGGTGTGGTGTGAACCTAAGGGATAGATCTGGGGACTACATGAAAGAGATATTCATTTGGAATTCTGCTTCACATTTCATTTTATCTTCTTCATTTATCAGAATTATGTTATTGCAAGAATTAACTCCCAGTTCTTAGTCCTATCCCTCTAATTCTTCAGCAAAGAAGAATTTATTTGCAGGTCACTCATACCTGCCTTTTCTTTTTCTTCTTTTGGCTGCTCTTTTCTATGCAGGTCTCTCATGCCTGCCTTCAGCTGTTTATAATTTTCTTTTTCTTCTTTTGGCTGCTCAAAGGGAGGTGGAAGCTGCTCAAAGGGAGGTAGATGCTGTTTGAAGGGGGTGCTTGTGAGACACTGTTGTGCTGTTGGAGGAATCATGGTCATAAGGTGGGGCTGGGGTTCCTTGATTCTGAGCTCACATTCAACAACAGGGACGCTCTGCTTATTCAAGGAAAGCTCTAAATAAAGTGAGGGAGAGAAAAGATATTTTGTGGGAGAGCCAGGGAAATTAAGGGGTTCAAAAATTTGTCTTTTAAAAATCCTATGCAACTAGAAAACCTTGATTTTGCTATTTATATAAAAGGATAATTTCAGCTTTATGATGCTTTCCAAATGACATGAAGCTATCTTTCTCCATTTTATAATTGGTCTGTGTTATGCTCATTCACTCTCTGTTTACAAATCATACCAGGTTATACACTAATGTAACAGGCTTTTCACATTAACAACAGTACTACAACAGATGTGTTATATTTTGGCATGCCTGTGTCCAAAATGAATAACAGTTATTCTTATCCCCACCCCTATATTTAGAACATGTTGAAATCATAATATTTACTTGAATTTAATGCACTATCAAATCTAATGCGCTCCCCTACTTTAATAGGCTTGCAATTTAAAAATGTTTACTGGCGGTTGTAATGCATAGCTATAAAGCAGGTGCAAAATTTAATTTTACAGCATACAAAAATGAGTTTTGATAATGGGCTTATGTTATGCTTTTTAACCTAATAAAACTACTTTATACAACAATTAATTTATATTACATTTTTATTACATTATAGTAAACTGCTAAACTAAATACTGACCTATACTTATAATTAAAATACCATATTTATTTGAATCTAATGTGCCACTGAATCTAATGTTCACCACAATTTTGGAGACTAAATTCAGCTAGAAAAAGGTGCACATTAGATTTGTGTAAATATAGTATTTTAAAAATAAAGTTAATGCATGGATGCATATCCACAAATATTCTTCTGCCTTTATAAAGGATGGGAAAAACATATAACAATTTCCCTTGCGGTGAAAAAGACTCGACCAGAACTGCAATGCAATCTAGTCAAATGTCCTGTTCAGTTGACCAATATGGAATTGGAGAGGGTTCAAACAGTTCAGGTGCAAACAGGAATTGGAAAGTGTAGCATAAGGCTACACCTTTCATCTTTCCCCCATCAAGTCTGTATCAAGCAAAAAAGGCTGCACAAGAGTGCTACCAGACAAGAGTGACTCCCATTAAATTATTGCTTCTAGGCAGCCTAAGGCACTTGTAATCTTTCTGAGGCAATCTGTAAACCTTTCCCTTAATGTGTATGTGGGAGTGCAGTCCATACTACACCCAAAACAAAGTAATGCTCTACAAGTAACAAGACACATTTCAGACCTGGATGCTTCTCATGAGTAGTATCTGGATGTTTTTGTTGCTTACGTGAATAAAACAGATTGTAGGCCTGGATAAAAAAACAGAGAAGATAAATAAATCTGTCTAATCTTGCTCATGTATTTGATATATCTACATGATTTTATATATATGTACATATATATTGTACATTTATTTATATATAAGTACATATAAGTACATATATATGTATATATATTAAAGTATATATATCAAGTGTGCTACGAACTCCTGAGATACTCCACAACTCATCACAGGAAGAATAGTGCTGCAATCCTAAAAACACTTTCCTGGAAGTAAGACTCATTGAACACAATGGACCTATGTTTGTTTATACATGGTTAGGACTGTGCTCCAGTCTTTTTTATCGTACATATAAATTGCTGTCTATAAAAAATTTTGATGCCTGTTTTCACATGAGTTAGGACCCAATGCTACCCAATTTTCCGGGGCTGGTGCAGTTGTGTCAGTGGGATGTGTGTTGCATCCTATGGTGCATCCTATGGTGGAGGCGATGTTTTGCTGCCTGCATTGTGGCTTCAACAGAGCTGGAAAGTTGAATAAGATTGGCCCTTTTCATCTTATTGGATGGACTTATTGAATAAGCTTTATAAGCTTATATTATATTCCACTATAAGCTATAGTGGAATTTCATCAGTAAGTAAATTGCCTGGAAAGTCTCTACATTTATATGCCACCTTTCTCACATAAGTCAGTGCAGGGTAACATTCTTCTGGCAGTCTCCCACCCAGTTCTGAATTGCTTCAAGGTGGTTGATATTATGTGCCTTTATTTGAACTTATTAATTGGAATTTTCAATTAATTGTGTTGTCCTGCACAGACATAGTCATAAGAACACCTTTCTCTGAAAAGGTACAAATAATATGTGAGGAACTACGTTGACTACATTGAAAGCCATCTAGGATCACAAGAAAATGAACTACAAAGAAAGACGTTAGACATGTAGCAAGAAAAGGAAACAAATATATGTAAGGAATGTGTGTACACTTAAAGAGAGAAAAAAGTAAACAAAAACTTTTGGTGGCATCACGGAGAGGGTGTAAAGAAGTGTTTAGAGAAAAAATAGTTACTAGGATAATGTTGCTTTACTTCCGTTTAAAACTACAGTGTTTTGAGTTCAAAATTTTCACTTATTTTTAAAAGAGATATACCCTAATACTCCCTGGACCTACAGCAGAGGATTTGTCACCCACTGCTGTAAGTCCAGTTATAGCTAGGGTGACCAGATGTCATAACCACAAGTGGACAGGGCACCAAAAATGTAGGACACCCAAGAAAAATGTCAGACATCCAAGAATAAAAGCTAAAAAGCACCTCTATATTTATTTCATGTGGTTAAACACTAGATTATTAAATTTAAAACCATATATAATTTATTATAAATACTTTATTAATTACTAGATAGCTATGTTCTGTCTTTGCAGGGGATCACTCAAAAGGGAAAGACAGACATTTAAGTTTTTTTCAGGGCATGTCCTGGAAATAAAGAGGTGGTTTGGTCACCCTGGTTATAGCAGCACAGATTGCTGCTGGGTGCACGAACTGCTGTTGGGTGCTCTAGACTAGAGTTCTGCATGCCTGCCATGGTGCCACCGCTCCACAGGTAAACATACAATGCAAATGTGGAACAATAAATTTAGCCAGATTTTAAAAAGGTCAGATTCTTGTGTTGTCAGAGGTGTCAAACTGATGTAGCTGTGGATCACCACCAACCTATAGGGACCCCTCATTATTTTCTAGGGTTCTGTTCTGGAACCTCCCATGGATGAAAAAAAAATAATTGCATAAAAAGATAGTGAAAAAATTAATTTAAACACCACTTCCAGGTTTCTTGTTCTTCTATTACTCCTAATGGAATAAAGCTGTGCCTCATTGTCTGCAGGGGTTTGATTCAGACACTCCCTGCCGATACTCACAAAATGTGTTAAACAAAAAAGGTTAAAAAAATAAAATTCTGTTCCTTTACAATTGTTTAAATTTAAGAACAGTTTTTCTTCTTGTTGTAGAGAGGCTGTCAGCAATTAGAAATGCTAAGGACTCCCTGCCTTGTGTGGCTCAGCTGAAAAATGGAATGATTGCAAAACAATAGAAAAGCAATTTTTAAAAATGTGATTTGCAGTGGCCATTCTTGTTGAGTCAAATCCATGTATTAAAAAACCAGGTATAACAAGGTTGGACCTATATACTTTATGCAAAATTTTGTGAAAATTTGCAAGAGCCTGGTCTGTGGATAGATGGCTGGGTTTTTCAGGACAGTTTTAATTAACTTCTGCTCAGCATAATTATGCATAACCTGCCTTCCCCTGTAGACTTTATGTTTGACTCAACAGTGCTGCTGGGAGAAGAAGCATTCCAGGACCTCTGACTTATCTCTCTGCTTCCCTCTTGAACAGCACCCCACCTACAACTTTTTCCCCTTATTTTATCTGTACAACTAGTGGAATTTCCTCATTGTTATGGGAGTAAAATTTCAAGAATATTTGTGGGCCCTGAACAAAGCTGGACACCAGTGGACCCTGCTCGGCACTGGTGGGCACCAGACAGCAGGCACTGGAGAATACCAGTGGATAGCAGCAGGCACCAGGCATCCCTACTGGGGTCTGGACACCATCAGGCAACAGGCACCACTAGGCAACACTGTGCAGTGGACAGCAGGCACCAGGCATCCCTGCTGGGCACCGGGCACCATCAGGAATCATTGGGCAGTGGATATCACTAGGCACCACTGGGCAGTGGGCACCAGGCATCCATTCTGTGCACCAGTGGGCACCACCACAGACCAGCTAGCAGCAGGCACCACTGGGCACCGTGCATCCCCATCAGGCACTGGGCACCACTGGATGGCAGGGGGCACCACCAGGTATCCCTACTGAACACTGGGCATCCCAGCACAGCAGGCACTGCATAACATAAGAACATAAAAAGCCTCTACTGGATCTGGCCAGAGGCCCATCTAGTACAGCTTCCTATATCACACAGTGGCCCACCAGATGCCTCAGGGAGCACATACGACACCTGCATCCGTGTGCCCCCTTGCACCTGGCATTTGGAGGTTGTCCATGTTTACACACACTCCTCATGGACTGTAAACTGTGATGGTTCTTTCCTCTAGGAATTTGTCCAACCTTTTTTAAAGGCATTAAGACTTGATGTCATCACCACATCCTGTGGTGAGCTCCACAGACCAACTACACGCTGGGTAAAGAAATATTTTCTGTTATCTGTCCTAACCCTCCCAACAATCAATTTTAGTGGATGTTCCCTAGTTCTGGTGTTATGTGAAAGGGAAAAGAGCAGGGGGCAGCAGACACCACCAGGCACCAAATGGGTTCTTAGTGGGTCCTTACATCACAGAAGGAATATGCTCCTCAAATTTCATGCTTCTAGATCCAGAAGTTGGACTGAGTATTGGTCAGTCTTCAATGTTAAGTATAGCGACAAAAACACCCCCTTAGGTGTTAAATTAAAAGGGGTTATGCCTGCCATGAAGCAGTGCAGCCTCTGGGGAGTAGAATGGGGGAGGAATCAGGGCAGGAGAATCAACAGAGTTCTGTTCCACCACATCCTGAGCTCTGTATCAGGCCACAAGGCCTGAGGGCTCAGTCCTAAGTAATTTAGGCCAGCATAAATTGTCTTCTCATGGTGATGTGGGGAAATCAGCGTACACCTGTACATTGGCCTAACTCTCACTCTGCAGTGGCAAAGAAGGGCCTTATGGCACCCCCAGGTCACCACAGGACTTATGTAGAGGCTTATGCTGGACTAACTGGAGTTTAGGATTGAAGCCCCAGTTTCTCAAAACTACATTGGTACAAAATAGCTGACACAAACTTGATAAGCTCATTACAAGGTTTGGAACTGTTTCTATTATAACTGATGTTTGTAGCTCTGACTGATGCTGTTCTTGCTAGACCAGCAATTAAACAAGTCTTCAGTCAATACAGCTCAAAGTCTCAAACTTTCAAGAAGCTAATGATAAATTATCAAAAGCCACTTTTTAGTAGAAACAATGCAACAAACACAGAAAAAATATAGATATTTACTAGCCTTATTATGAATTTAAAACTGAAAAAGTAAATTACAAGTGTTGAACACATTAAAATAAAAAAATGCTAGGATATAGCTGTTCCTCCTGGCTGTCGTCTATAAACAAAGCCAGCCAGTACATTATTTGCATACCTACAGACCAACTGCCAATTCAGGCAAGAAAAAAGGTATGTCCTTTACATCTTTTTTAATGAGGGAAATGCAATGAGGAATGAAATTGTTATGTCACAGTGGCAAGTATACAATAGCTATCTCAACATGGTTTTATACACTATGGGTGCAATCCTAACCAATCTTCCAGCACTGGCATAAGGACAATGCAACTCCAAGGGAAAAACATTGTCTTACCCCGAGGAGGCATCAGTGATTTACACCCCCCCCCCCCAAAATTCAAGTTCCAACATGTGCTCTACTGAAACAGCTAAGGCAGTGCTGGAAAGTTGCATTGTGCCCTATGTATATGAACAAATGTGGTCCAGAACATACAAAAAGCTATGAGAGAAATCAGCATTTCCCACAGATGTAGTGTAGATAAGAATGCAAAACCCACTTAGGTTTCCATATCATGAATATGTCATGCAATTCTTTTACCCAAAGGACTAGGTCATATGTGCATTATATTAATCTCCATATGCATTATATAAAATGCCAGATAGGATTGGGCCCTTAACATATTAAATTTTCTTACAACAAAGAAAACTACACTTCAAAATAAAGGATACACAGCCAAATCCAGAGTAACTACATGAGCACGTAAGAGACACTACGTGCACCAGTAGTTCCTGCACCACCTACTGAAAATCTATGGGAAATTCATATTGCAATCCAGAGTAAATTGTTCTTGCACTGGAGCAAGGATTCCCCGTAGTTACTCTGGATTTCAGGCTAAGATGAATTATTTGAACAGGATAGATCAAATACAATATAACTCAGAAAGTGTTTAGAAGCTGACAGTGCCCAGTGACAGAGGATAGGTGCCCCAAAATATACTGTTTCTTACAATACCATTGAGGAGCCAGTTTTGGAGAAATATAAGGGAGAATAACTTACCTGTTGTACTGTTTATTCTATTTATATTACTTTGCATTGCTTAACCAACAGAAATGAAGAATTTGAAGGCAAATATATACTGCAAAAATATTATAAAAGAACATTATAGGTTGTTTGCACAAAATACAGGGTGGCCCCCAAAAAGGTAGCTGAAATACTTGAGTACGCTTTTAGCTTTTGTACACTGCAATTACCTATCGTACAACTGTGTTCTACATGTCTTCACATACATCTTCGGTTATCTTTTTGGGGGGCCACACTGTAGTTCAGTTGTATGAGAATAAACTACTTTTTAACCTGCTTGCTCACCAAATAACTTCCAAAACATTTATTTCACCTCTCTCACTAACAGCGCTATTCTAACTTGTGCTGCAATAGGTAGGCTGGCATGCCTGTGCTGTATCCAACACTGGTTTGGGGCTGCCTATGGCTCTGCCTGAGGCAAGGGGAAATTTTTCTCTTACCTTGGGGAGGTCTGCAGCAGCTCTAATGGGTCTATTTGGATACATACAACTTCAAGAAATGGCACAAATCTCAGCAGAGCAAAGCAGCCTACAGCCACTCCACACTGACTGGGAACCAGACTATGATCTGGCATAATTTTTGGGATCTGGCTCTGCCATTCCCTTTGTACTTGCCCCTGAAATGCTCTCCACTTCCTGCCCCAGAGCACCTCCCTTCTGCCTAACCCTCATCCTCCCTACACCCCCCAGAACCCCTGCATTGCCTGAGCATAACTGCAACTGAGGCAAACTGATGCTTGACTGATGCAAACACTGGGCTGGATTTAGTATGGTGAGGCAAGTACAATTCATTGTGACTGTCTCCCTGACGTCGAAGTTGGTGCAAACATGCCTTATGGCAGATTTGCAATAATACTGGGCCAGCAATTTGCACCAGCCCAAGGAGTGGTTTGGATTCTGCACTAAGGCATGTTAACTCAGAGGCCAATCCTAGAGGTGAAATAAAAGTGCCTATACTACCCCCTATGACACACCACATCAAGGACTTCGCAGAGAGATACTTGTGCTGGCCTCTTCAGGTCAGTGCAAGGTCTGGGGAGGGGAACAGGATCTAGGAAGGGTGAAGAGGAGGTCAGAAGGGGGCATTCTGGGATGATGAGGTGCAGTGGGAGGCAGAGCTTGGACTGGCAGTTATTAAGGATTTGACCCTTGCCTTCCCAAGCATCTGGGAGCAGCCTCTGACAGCTTCCATTTCCGCTGATGTTGTCTGATATGGGGCTGCAGCAGTCCTTCCGTGGGTAAGAAGTTCTACCTACCTCTTTCCTTATGGTAGCACAGTCCCAATACTTGTGCTGGATTCAGTGTAGACAAGTCAGCCTGTTTAATCCAGCGCAAGTTAGGATTGCGTTGACAGTTATAAATATGAAAATATGATAAACAGTAGCAGAACATCCTGAAAATATGATGAACAGGAGCAAAAAATATTACACAAACCAACCTGGGACACACAGGTTACCTCATTCATCTTCTGTTCTGAACTGCTGTTTCTCTGTAACCTCTGGGAAAGAATATGATGCTTTCTAGAGTTTGAAGAAATTGTGCTTGCCTAAGGGAATTTAATAAAAAGAGTGTATCTTGGCTCACACTCAAATCATGAGAAAAAGGTTGAATAAGAAGCTGAGAAAGACCACTCAACAGAGAATCTCCATTCTCACTTGGAATAGAAAATGCTGTGGACAGTCCAGAAATCCAACAGAAGAGACAGCCAGACATAAATGATTGTGATTAATTTACATTGGTAATATATTGCACAATTTTGTGTATGAGTACCCTACACAACTTGTTACTATAGGATGCCCTGGCAACAAGGATAGCCCATAACTTCCCATCTTTTGAACCCTGTCAGTTTTTCCAACCTTCATTTTTCTCTGCTACAAGTATTTATGTACATTTATATAAACTTGAAATGTAAGGAATTGCATTGACTCAGTGGTTAAAGGCACTATGCCTTTTGATCTGAAGATTGGCAGGTTGGCTGTTTGAGACCCAAGTGATGCAAAACAGAGTGAGCTTCCGTCACTCATCTCCAATCCACTCCAACCAACCTAGCAGTATGAAAACATGCACCTTTGCAAGTAGATAAATAGGAATCACTTCATAAATAGGCATCACTTCCCCAAGGTTGTGACAACCATGGTTTGGAGGATTCCAATCCAGGACAAGTGGACCACTTCACCACATGGGACAAACGCTGAAGAAGATGCTTTTGCTATTAAAATTGGATATGGCCCATATCCTAAAGTCATATTATGCCCTTTGCTCTGGAGCCGTTAAGGTGACTTTCCATAAGATAACACTAGAGGGTGATGTAACTGCGTAGACCCGTAACTGCTCTGGATTTTGCTATGTAAATTAATTCTATTTTTTCCAGTCTCTTACAGTGTAAGAGAGAGACTGTGCTCCTCTTGCCAAAATATTTGCCCCCTGCTTGTCTGACTGAACATAAGGCAGTTTCATTTGTTCATCTAGATGCACCAAAAAAATGTTTGTAAGAAGTCAAACACAAAACGGGGAGTATTTTTCCCCCAAAGTATGCCACTGAAACACGTTACCTTTTAAAAACTGAATATAAATATACTCTGAAGATGTGCTTGTTCCATTTTGCATTATAAACATGCAACATAAAGTCACAGTTTTTCACAAGGCAATATAGAAAGATGCAAGACAGCAAAAGGATGCAATGAGACAAAGAACAACAGAACAAAGCATCAATAATGCAAACAGGGCTGGCTCATCCAGGAGGCTGATTGAAACAGGCACAGCAGATCAATAGGGAACACCTATCTCTACTTGCCCTCTCACCTCCATAGCTGCTGCTCCTTCTGCTCCCGCTCCTTCTGCTCCCTGAATTAGGAAAAAAAAGAAGAGGGGATGGAGCAGAAGAAATGTGGAGGGAAGATACGGGACAAGATAATTGGAGACTCTCTAATCCAGTGATTTTCTGCCTTTTTTGTCTCACTGTACATTGACAAGCACTAAAATTGTCGATATCAGTTTTTTGACAATTGACAAGGCACACCATGTCATTGCGGGGGGTACTTGCATCCCCCAATGGCCTGACTAATAAATGATCCCCTCCCAAACGTTCATGGTACACCTACAGACCATGTACAGCACCAGCGTGCCATGAACAATGGTTGAAAATGGTTACCCTAGTCCAAGGGTGTCCAAACCCCAGCCGTTGGACAAGCAGCCTGCAGGCAAACCCTGGAAACCTCAGGAGGCAAGGAGAGTTCTGCTGCCTGCAGTGGTGGAGAGTACTCTGAGTATTGTCAGGATTACCGGTAGTTGCCAGTATAGAAAATATATTCAGTATATTCTTCATACTTTTCTATGAGAATGGGGTTATAACATTATGGACAGCTACTGGGTGGTGTCCATGATGACACTATTAGATGTAGATGTTTCCCCAGCCAAAACAGACTGCAAGGGTGCAATTAGGTTCTAAACTGCAGTGGGGACAAGTTCTTAAAATCCTGCCTATCCTTCCTACTGCAGATTTGACACATTTATGATGCTGGATATAAATCCTGGAAGGTTATATATGACCATTTTCTCTCTTTCCAGTATCATCCACAATGACTCTTCCAGAATTAATTCTACAGTTTCTATCAAATTCTAATAATCTCTTTGTCACCACACTAAGGGATGCCTGCGCAGGGTGACTATATGTCTTCTTTTTCCAGAATATGTCCTTTTTAAAGCCTTGTGTCCTGGAAAAAATCTTAATTGTCCTCCTTTTTGGGAGCAAGCAGCATTTAGGGCAAAATCCAGAGTAACTATGGGGAATCTTACTCTGGTGTAAGAACAACTTACTCTGGATTCCTATATGAATTTCCATAGGTTTTCACTAGGTGGTGCAGTAACTATGGGTGCACATAAAGTCTCTTACATGCTCCCCTAGTTACTCTGGATTTGGGAGTATGTCTTTTTGTAATTCTTAAATTTTATATAATAAACTATATGTAATAGCATCAAATTTAATAATAATGAATTAATATTGCATTTGAGGGCTGTAGTGTCTCAGTGGTTGGAACGCTGGGGTTAGAACACTGTGCTGGACTGGAATTCTGGCAGGTTGGCAGGTCTGAATACAGCAAAACAGAGTGAGCTCCTGTCTCTGTCCCTGCTCCTGCCAAC
The DNA here is from genome assembly GCA_030015325.1 of Cryptoblepharus egeriae. Classification (NCBI taxonomy): domain Eukaryota; kingdom Metazoa; phylum Chordata; class Lepidosauria; order Squamata; family Scincidae; genus Cryptoblepharus; species Cryptoblepharus egeriae. Next base: position 57,716,960 of record JAREYC010000001.1, on the reverse strand, counting down.
CTAGCAGTTGGAAAGAATGAAAATGCAAGTAGATAAATAACTTTAGTGGGAAAATAACAGCATTCCATGCACCTTGGAGTAGTCATGCCGGCCACGTGACCACAGAAGTGTCTTTGGACAACACTAGATCTTTGGCCTAAGTGCAGGTTAATTTGTTTTTATTTTTCTTTCTGTTTTGTATTTTCTTTATTATTTTGTATTATATTACAGTTTTGAAATCATTTTATATGAATATTTTTGGGTTGTGGAACAAATCATCTGAGTTTCCATTATTTCTTAAGGGAAAATTTGCTTTGATATACAAGCATTTTGGATAACAAGAATGCTTCTGGAATGAATTACACTCGTAAACCAAGGTGCACAATGTTTAAATTAACTACAATGATAGCAATATATCAGTATATGAGTGTTTTTAGCTTTTTGTTATACCCTACATTTTTGGAAGGCAAAAAAAAAAATAACTTTTTCAGTTATGACATATGGGTCACCCTCTGTCTGCATCAACTGATTTTTATGCAGTTTGTCACTAAAAATAGCAGATGTGGCTAATGTAATCTGATCATCATCCTCTTACTAATTTGTCTTCCAATTTTGGTTTGTGTGAAAGTTATTACCGTATTAACATGTACTAATTCTTCCTTATCCACCCACTATACCAGTTCACTTACATGATATTCTTTATCCCAGCCACTGTACCACAACTTCTATTCTGTGAACACTTAAATAAAAGAACACAACAATTTTCAAGCTAATTTTTTCCCAAGCACAACCATTCTTCAGGGTGACCCTAGGGTACCCTAGTCTTACACTAGGGCAGTGGTTTCCCAACCTTTTTGACTAGTGGCTTCCTTAGCCCAACTGGGCCACCGACCGCAGCTTACCATTGGGGCTAATATCCTATACCTTGTAGAGAACAGTGGTTTTTCACAAGGATTCTGTGGCTCCCCTGGATGGATACCATGGATCTCAGAGAATCACAGCTCACATTTAGGAAACCACTACAGTGGGGTGTTTATTGAAGTGGGAATGGCTCTAGGTCTAGAATTACAGAAGAGATGGGGATTGTTTCTGACCTCATTCTTTGTACATTCATGGCCACATAAGTACAAGGTCCCTGTCCTACCCCAGTGTTGGTGGAGCATAGCTGGATTTCAGCAAATGCACTACAGTATTTTGTTCTTTAAATCACAAACCCCTAAGATGAAAGTGCACTATGAAAAGGTGCATATATAATATGAAAATGAGACAAATTGCAACAAAATGAGAATTGTTGGTGTCAAGTAGAAAGTCTCCACAGTACAGTCAGTCACAAATAGGAAGTCAGCACTTTACTACACAGAAAAAGAATAGAATATCCCAACAACTGATTTGTATTTGATTATCAAATATTTATAAATGGCTGATTTCTCCCAATATAGGCACTGATTTTACTTTCCTCTTACCACTACGTCTTCCTGATGCTTCATTGCATTGCGCAGAATAGATTTCTGATTTCGTTCCTTCCTTGTTTGAAGTTTCTTTTTCTTTCTCTTCTTTTTCTTATTCTCCTCATTACAGTCCTCCATCAAATAAAAACAAGATTCTATTTTGAAAGTGTTCCAGTCACCACACTAACTCACAGAATTAGAATGATCTCATTCAGCCATATGTCCTCTTTTACCAGGTCATGTCCTTTTTAAAAGCCTTGTGTCCTAGAAAAAGATCTTCATTGTCCTGTTTTCCTTGTGAGCAGGCAGACTTCTTGCAATTAATAAATGATATTTAATATGCTTTAATATGCTTAATTCAGGGGCTGTGGGTGGCGCAAGCGGTAAAGACGCTGTGCCTGTTAACCAGCAGGCCAGCGTTCGATTCCCAGGTTGGCCCCACAAGACAGGGTGAGCTCCTGTTCTTAGCCCAGCTCTGCGACGCCAGCTGGATCCAATTGTATTGGCTCTGCCTTTCCATTGGACTAATTCAGTGGCGTGGAGAGGGGGGATCTGCTACTTGGGTAACAGCCTATCCTCCATAACAATCCAGCCCAGGCTTTCATGCTTCACATGCAGCGTATGCAGCGCTGAGCACGATACCATAGTCTTCCAAGACTGACGAGGCCTGCTGCTTAATTCAATACTTTTAAATTTAATAATATGTAATATAGTGTTTAAAATAACTAGATGAAAGCAATATGAGTGTTTTTTAGTGTTAATTTTATCATGTCCTGCTTTTTTCTTGGGTGTCTGACATTGTGGAGAGGACATGTCCTCCTTTGTGGTTATGACATATGGTCACCCTGATGGAGAAAGTATGTGCTACGCTGGCATGGTATGTAGGTATTGCATGGCAAGTATGTGTACAGGCATGGGAAAATGACAGGAAGAGGGCATAATGGGGCAGTGGAAGGATGAGGTGAGCTGATTAGGCCCAGAAGGAGACCAAGCTTGCAGCATTGCCATGCATTTTATCCTACTCCCTTTCAAGGCCCAAACAACCTATATAGCTGACATGGGTCCAAGTTGAACCATTGTGAAGGCTGGAACTTACTCCAGACCAAGGGGACAAATGTCTCCTTATTTTAAGCCTTTCGACCTGCTAAACCTCCCTGTAGGATGCAGAGTAGCATGTGGTAATGATAAAGAATTGGTCCAGGGAAGTTTAAGTAGGACTGGTCTGTTAAGTGTGATACAACTAGTGAAGAAATCAGTAATAAAAATTCTGTCATCACTCACCAATGCTTCTCACACTTTTGAGATTTACTCCCTAGGTAAGCCTTTGCAGGGGCAGGGCAAGAACAGTAATATCATCCCCAGGACTGCATCATTTAGGGAGGATGAAGGGGAGTGCTTTTACAGAGAGATCTCAAAGAACACAATTTGCTCCATATTAAGATTTTCTCTGAAGAATCTAAGCTTATGTTCAAATACTCCAAGACCTGAAAAGAGATGTGCAGGGCTCCCCCACACCTCCCAGAACCTGCTGACAGTTAAAAGCACCCCTCTCGCTACATGATCTTGGCCACTGTCCTCTCCACTTCCCCATCTCTTAAAGGGAGTAGAGGACCTTTATATGAACTTGGGGATTGAGACACCCCTTCCCTTCCCATTTGACTACCACTGCCTTACACCATGTGTAGATTTCTTTTATGTGATTAAACAAACAAAAAAAGATGCCGGGCACTCCCTTTTGTATCATGGAAGCACAAGAATGGTCATAAAGCCCTTTTAATTGAAAAATTTCCTCCCTCAGCAGCAGTGCATGACCACATTATAAATCTTTTTAAAGACAATTTTAAAATTAATTTTTTCCCTAAAAAAAAGTAGGTGTGATACAGTACAATTTAACTGCTAGCATCCAGACAATAGTAACAATAAAAATTCATGTCTGCATAGCTTATAATTCCAACATTTTTTCTGCTGTTAATAATTTAATAAAAAAAACATTATAAGAATACTATGCACATTAGATCCAGAGGGCAGTTATCTATGTCTGTAGCAACACAAATAACAAAAAGGTTGGTAGCACATGGAATACTACCCATATCAATTATAAGAAACCAGGACATTGCACTATGCACTTTCCCATTATTCCATGGCATTTTACTTACCAAAAAGCTAACCTTCTCTTCCATGCTGGGCACATGTACTCCCTGGAGGGGAAGGTCATCTGACAGAGAGCTATCGGAGCCACTTGTGCTAATTGAGGGATGGAGAGAGAGAAAATGTTACCAGCAGTCCTTTTTTGCTGTGAAAAAGGTCCCAGTACTCTCTTCAGTGGCATAGCTAGTCATTCCATATGTCTAGCTGCTGGGGTGGTGGGAAAAGGTGCCAGTACTGAGTATCAGTGAATATCCCCAGAAAAAAGTCCTTGTTATAAACTAGTTTAGATTTTTATATTTAAGAGATGTTGGATAAATATAGGGAAGTTCATTTGAGAATTTCTAGCTTCAAGTTAAAGGCAAAGGCAGACAGTGCAATCCGACATGTGTCTACTTAGAAGACACATGTTCCATTCTGTTCAATAGGGCTTACCTTCCTGAGAGTGGGTATAAGATTTCAGACTTAGAATGCAATCTTATCCACACTTTCCTGGGAGAAAGCTCCATTGATATTGGGACATATTTCTGAGTAGACAGACATAGGATTGGGCTCTCAGGACCCATTCCTAATCAGCCATAGCACCCTGTATGTATTGATACTGGTTAACTCCATATTATTCTGCATGTGTTCAATTTACCTGGAGACGACCTGCACCACCAGATTTCTACAGAGTTTCTGAAGGTTTGGCTTAGTTTCATCATAAAGGATCCTAATCAGCATAAGGGTGTCTAAGTTCTGCCCTTACCTAGTATTTTTTCATATAATTTCCTGAAAGCATAAGAGCTGTGTTATTTGACCCCATTCTGTTATACAAATGTGAATACTCTGACAACATGGACAGGGAAATTGTGTGGTCTTTCCCCCAAATTCAGCTCTCACTGGCAGAATGGCAATCAGACAGGAAAATCCCATGAGACAATATTGTGTTCACAAAGTTGCATTTCTCACATATGCATCTTTTAGTGTGAAATCACATTATCGGGAAGCAACTTCCATAGTGCTGGAAATCCTTAGGTACCCTGAAATTTGACCTAAACATTACTCCCATGCTTTGCAAGCATGTGCTTGTTTCTTCAGGTTAAACAGCCACTAAATCAACAGATAGCTCTGATAAGCTGTTAAAGCTGAATTCCTTGAGCTGAGGTACACAAAGTCATGCACAACCTCCAGCTCATGTTCAGAGATTGTAATACAGGGAGGTGAATCCACGTCCTGACCCATAACTTGTGTTTTCTTCAAGCTGATTGTTAGTCTAAAGTCTTGGCAGGCTTTGTTAAAATGGTCCATAAGTAGTTGGAGGTCTTCAGCAGAGTGAGCAGTAACAGCAGCAGCAGCAGTGAAGAGGAATTCCTGCAAGCATTTCAGCTGGACTTTGGACTTTGCTCTTAATCTGGAGGGATTGAAGAGTTTTCCATCTGATCTGGTCTGGAGATAGATTCCCTCTGTTGCATTTCCAAAAGCCTATTTCAGCATGACAGCAAAAAAAGATCCCGAATAAAGTTGGCGCGAGGATGCAGCCCTACTTTACTCCACTTCAAATGTCAAAGGAATCTGATGTTAAGCCAGCAAAAACTACAGTGCTCTTCATGTCATCATGAAAGGACCTGATGATGTTGAGAAGCTCAGGTGGGCATCCAATCTTGGGGAGGATTTTAAAAAGGCCTTCTCAACTAACCAGATCAAAAGCCTTTGTAAGATCTATGAAGGCTATAAAAAGTGGCTGTCTTTGTTCCCTGCATTTCTCCTGCAACTGTCTAAGGGAAAATACCATATCAGTGTTGGACCTGTTGGCTCGAAATCCACACTGTGATTCAGGATAGATTATCTCTGCAAGCACCTGGAGCCTCTTCAGTACAACACGGGCAAGTAGCTTCCCTACAACACTAAGAAGAGAGATGCCGCGATAGTTGTTACAATCGGCCCTGTCGCCTTTGTTCTTATACAGTGTGACGATATTGGCATCCTTCATGTCCTGTGGTACTCCACCTTCCCTCCAACAGAGACAGATTTCATATAGTTCAATGGGAATTGTCCCCCTACAGCACCTCAAGATTTCGACAGTGATGTTATCTTTCCCAGGTACCTTGTCAGAAGCAAGGGAATCCAGGGCCGCATTTACTTCTTCTAAACTTGGTTCACTGTCAAGCTCCTCCAAGACAGGTTGACGCTTGATGTTGTTTAATGCTTCTTCGGTTACTGCATTTTTTCTGGAGTATAGCTCAGAGTAGTGCTGCACCCAGCACATCATCTGCTGTGCTCGGTCCTAGATTACCTCGCCTGTAGTAGACTTCAGGGGGGCAGATTTCCTCACTGTTGGACCTAGGGCCTGCTTGATGCCATCATATATCCCCTTGATGTTGCCTGTGTCGGCAGCTACCTGGATCTGAGAGCAAAGCTGCAGCCAATAATTGTTAGCACATCTCCTGGTGGTCTGTTGGACTTTGCTACGAGCAGCTTGCAGGACGTGTAGGTTGTGCTCACTAGAACAGGTTTTATATGCAGTTAGAGCACCCCTCTTTTCCTCAAGGGCTGGCATCAGCTCCTCCAAGTTGGCTTCAAACCAATCTGCTGTCTTTCTAACCTCCTTACCAAAAACTGACAAGGCGGTATTATAAACAATATTCTTGAAATGTTCCCATCATTCAGAAGCATTTGCCTCAGCTGGACCTGGGAGAGTTCCCTTGAGTGCTTGGTCAAATTCCTTCACTTTTTCCAGACTGCGGGTCTTGCTGATGTTAATTCGTGGTCTTCCTTCCTTCTTTGAGTGATGCAGCCTCTTTGCTTGCAGTTTTACTCTGCTGAATACCAAGGAGTGGTCTGTATTGCAATCAGCATCCTGATAGCTGCGTGTTTTCTTAACGCTGTCTCCGACGTATTCTTGGCATCACTTGGCATGACAAAGTTTCAAATGGTGCAGTCTTGGAACATGCCGGTATCCCTAGCATGTACACGTATCTGAAACAGCAACGTCTACGCTGGCTTGGCACCCTGATTCCAAAAGACATCATGTATGGAGAATTAGCGCAGGGAAAGCGCCCTAGAGGGAGACCACAGCTGCGATACAAGGACATCTGCAAGAGGGATCTAAAGGCCTTGGGAATGGACATCAACAACTGGGAAACCCTGACCTCTGATCGTTCAGCGTGGAGGCAAAAGACGCAGCATGGCCTTCTTCAATTCGAAGAGACACTCATTTGACAGGCTGAGACAAAGAGGCAGTCCCAGAAACAGTGAAATCTGGGGGCTGGGCAGGGGACTGACTGTATCTGCCCTTGGTGTGGAAGGGATTGCCACTCTCAAATTGGCCTGTTCAGTCATAAAAGACGCTGTTTTAGGACCTCTACTTCTGAGCACGATACCATAGTCTTTCGAGACTGAAGGATACCAATGACATGACTTTCAAGTGTGAAGAATGTTAGTATTGCATTAAGCTGAAGAGGGAAGCATCTGCTGGAAGTATAAAAGAGATGGGAGTGGTTCTCCCTGTTGTTGCTGAGAGTTAGGTATTTGCCTCAGCTGCGAGGCTGAGGAGATTACAGTGGTGCCTCACATAATAAGTTTAATTCATTCCGGAAGCGTGCTTGTTAGGTGAAACATTCTTTATGTGAAGCGGATTTTCCCATAGGAAATAATGAAAACTCAGACAATTGGTTCCACAACCCAAAAAATATTTATATAAAAATATTAACTGTATGTAAAAATCATGACAAAAAACTGTAATTGAAGTCTACTTAGGCTGCAATCATAAAGACACTTTCCTGGGAGTAGGACCCATTTAACACAATGGGGCTTATTTCTGAGTAGACATGCTTAGGAGGCTGCAATCAAAGACACTTTCCTGGGAGTAAGCTCTATTGAACACAATGGGCTTACTTCTTAGTAGACATGCTTAGGAGGCTGCAATCCTAAAGACACATTCCTGGGAGTAATGTGTCTTACTTCTAAAGGCATGGTTAGGAGGCTGCATTGAGGATAGGGGGCTAACCTGGGCTGCTGCTGGAGGATGGTAGCAGCACTTGGGGGCAGTTAGAGGCAGCAGCTCACTGGCCAGCAGCCCTTTAAAACAGGTTCCAAGTGGAGTGTCAGGGCTGCCTAGCGCGCCACCCTTTAGGAAGCAACACTTCCTGTTTCTCCGTGCGCCTGCTTTTCGCATCCCCAGATGATCTGGCCAAGTCGCTTTCAGGTTGCCTGGGGCTTGTTAAGTGAAGCAAGCTTGTTAAGAGGGGCACATTCCCAATGGGAATTTGTGCTTGTTATGTTAATAACTTGTTATGTGGGGCACTTGTTATGAGAGGTACCACTGTACTTGTTTTATTGCTTTATTTGGGGTGATTGAGAAGGAGGGAAAAACATTTGACTAGCTAGTCCTTACATGAGTATTATGAGGTTAATTTGAGTATTTTTCATGGGTGTTTGTGGGTTACTAGCACCTTTCCTACTAATTGAAAATACAGTATATAGTGACCCTATTAGGAAAGTTTTATTATTTAGTTGTGGAGGTGCATTCCAAGTACTCTAATCCTCACAGTGAATAGTTCACTGAATGCAATAGGACTTATTTCTGAGGAGTTCTGCATAGGATTGGGCTGCAAGTAAACTAGTGTGTGGTAAGTAGCTGCTGTGCTGTAACTTGACACAGATGTGAAATGTATATAAGGGAAGAATTTTTTGAGCCAGGGGATGGGATAAGAAAGAATGCTGCCCCATTCATTTTTGAATGTCTATTTTTGAACATTCTTTTTGAAATAAAGTTATTAAAGAAGATACTAGCATAATGCCTCCTGGATCAGCTCTCTTATAGTCTTTTGGGTTATATAGGACAATATTTCCCTGAAATGTCTCTAATGTCGTGGGTCAATAAAAGACTGTAGACGTCAGTTACCTGGATTCAACATCAGAGAGAGAGATGTCACTCCATGTACCCTCAATGTTTTGTTCACGGTCCAACTCTGAGAGCTTCGTCCGGACTTTTTGCTTTAGTAGTTCCTTTAGCTCAGACAAACATTGATGAAACTGAAAGAAGAGGAGCAGAGCCTACATGAGACCTGCAGATGAAAGATTTTATTTATACATGCCCTCCCCATACCAAAGCAAATGCCCAAGTTGACTTTCAAAGCTTTAGTTTCTCTTTCCTACTGTCCTCACATCAGGTAGAGGAGGGTTATGGCAAGTGACTGGCTCAAGATTACCCAGGAAGTTCCATCACCAAAAAGAGATTTGAACTTCAGTCTTCCAGGTGTCATACAGTACACTGTTCTTTCCCTTAGATCAGCAGATCTTTTATCTGAACCGATTCCATCTCCTAACATATACATTTCCCAAAACATAAGCAAACTGTGTCATCATGGCATTTCCTTTTTATAACTATTATTAGAAGTTAGGACTCAGATAAACAACGAAATCATAAGAACAGATCGTGTGATTCCTGGTAACAACTAACTCCAAATAATGGAATCAGCCTCAAATAATTATGGGATACAACAGAAACATCTTAGCATATATTGCTGACTATAGATATGTGATCTGCTTTACTAAATAATTCTGCTATGATGAAAATATGCAGCTTTTGAGACTTTTTAGATCCTTCCAACCCATGACCTTTGTTGTTTTTTTCTTTCTGATCAGTGTCCTTTAATATCCAGATTGCTATTTTCAAGCCGACTTCTTTCCACCTCTCCCTCTTCCCTGCCAACAGTTGCTCAGTTAGACAGTCAGGATTACTCCCAAATCCAGAGTAACTACAGGAGCACATAAGAGACTTTACGTGCACCCGGAGTTACTGCACCACCTAGTGAAAACCTATGGGAAATTCCTATTGGAATCCAGAGTAAATTGTTCTTACACCGGAGCAAGGACTCTCTGTAGTCACCTAAAGCAATCCTAGGCTTTAGGTAAAAAAATTTAGGTAAATTTAGGTAAAATCCTAGGCTTTTAGGTCTCTGAGCGCACAATCCTAAATAAGCTTAAACAACTCACCTACTTTCCATTCCCAAGGTTGTGTGGGGTGACGGACATATGGTCTGTTCCCTACCCCTCTCCCTGGAGTGTCAATTTTTGCGAAACCTCCAGGCCACCATGAGACTTTGTGTCGGGACGTATGCCAGCCAAACTGGGAATTAGGATTGCTGCCTCCTTCTCCTATCTATTTATATAGTTTTTCTTGCAATACTTTTTTTCCTTTCTAAATTACCACAAACCTTTGGCAGTGGTCTTCTTAACAGAAGTCTCCCAAAGCATACAACATAAACCAGTTGTGTCAACAAATGTTATAAGAGATCTGTGTCTAATGGAGTGGGAAGAACAAACAAAAATAGGCAAACCCTACAATCCAGAGTAACTACGGGAGCACGTGAGAGACATTACGTGCACCCGTAGTTACTGCACCACCAAGTGAAAACCTATGGGAAATTCATTTTGCAATCCAGAGCAAATTGTTCTTACATCGGAGCAAGGACTCCCCGTAGTTACTCTGGATTGCACCCATAGTTCCAAAATCCTCCAACAAACTTGAGACCCCTACCTTAAAAACATTTCTGAAACCCATTGTACTGTTTTTAAAAGTGGCACATGTACTCATTTCAAAGTTGTACACAAAAATCTTTCATTAACATGAATTGGATTCTGCAGTAATGTTGACATGTGGAAGCTGACATGTGGGGCACAATCCTAATATAAATTTAGGCTGGCCAAACTCATATGGCGTATCTTTCCATGGTGGCGTGGGGAGGTTGATGTATGCCTGTGCAGTGGCTTAACTGGGAGTGTGGCAGAAGTGCCTTCGAGCACTTTTATGACACCCCAAGGTATGCACAGGGCATACGCCAGCCCAACTGGAGCTTAGGATTGCAGCCGTGGTCAGATTTGTTCCCATAACCCTTAGGCCCAAAATGTGATTTCTTCGAAATTGGAATAGAAGATTTGGCATCCAGTTTAAATCTTTGGGTGTTCCTTGAACTTCACAGTGGCATAGCTATGATTATGCTGAGCTCAAAATGATTCCCTGGAAGTGATGTTACAGCTGGAAGTGACATCACACTTGTGCTTTTAAAGGTGAAAATTAGGGGGAGACCAACTCCCTCTTACCAGCAACTTGCTCTGCCACCTCCTCACAACAGCATAGCTAAGGGCAAACTCCAGAGTAACTATGGGGAGTCCTTACTCTGGTGTAAGAACTTACTCTGGATTCCAATAGGAATTTCCCATAGGTTTTCACTAGGTGGTGCAGTAATTACGGGTGCACATAAAGTCTCTTATGTGCTCCCGTAGTTACTCTGGATTTGGGGGGTAAGTTATCTAGCTGTTATCTGGGGTCAAAGATGATTTTGTATCCCACCCCTCTACAACAAAATCAGTTTAAATAAATAAATAAAAGGTTTGGTTGGAGATATTATGCTGGGGTGAATAGTACCACTTGAAAAACTCATTACCCATTTAGCAGGTGTAACTGTACTATGATACTTTCAAATAAGAGCTAACTCATACTAACACCTCATTGGCTGTGTCATAAAAATATCTCATTAGAACTCCAAACAATCAGTCTCAAAGGTCAGCTCTGCATTATGAAAATCCACTTTTTATTCCATAAGGCAGTTGTGTTCATTTTCTGCTTAATTGGCCATAACATTTTATAGAGTTACAGATATTCTAATGTGGTTTGTTTCACTGCATTCTGCATTAAATTACCTTTACAATGATTGTATTATTCTTACATACAAAGTTTTTCACAATTTTCTCTCTAGTGTCAAACTCAGCTTTTGTTGTTCCCCTATAGCTTATTCCCCAGTGTAACTGCACTTTGCACCCCACCAGCTACGCCATTGTTCAAACATTTGAGCAGGGAAGAATTCAAGAACTGTGCTTGATAGATGTCTCACAGTGCAAATCCAACCACTGGTGAGTCTGGCACAAATCCCAGCACTTCCTGTGCTGGCCTGGGGGTGTCGCAAAAGTGCCATAATGCACTTTTGTGCCACTGCTGGGGGTTAAGCCAGTGAACAGATATGTACTGACCTCCCCACACCACCGCACGAATTAGGAAATGGGTAAGTTGTACTGGCCTAAATTGATTAGGATTGTACCTTTAGATTTATACCATACCTACATTGCATTTATCATCGGGACCTCTGCCAGATCGTTAGACATACAGTATCATACAGTGAGTAGGAAAAAATATATCAGAGGGAGCTCTTAGGAAAACCAGAAATAAAAGATGTTCATTGTTCATTGTTATCTTCCCATCCTGCCAAGTAAAAATAGACTCTCACCTTGGAATCATCAGGGTCACAAAAGTCCAATATGGTATCACAAATATGATAGCCCAGAGATTTGAGATCCTCAGAAGTAAAATGACAATTACTCTTACTGCCTGAGAAAGATAAATACAGATGATAGTCCACGGTCTTTAGCAAATGATTACCCCATACTGAGCATCCAGTGTTAAAAATGTAATGTCAGGACAGAATACCCTGTTTATTCAATATATTAATTACCTAAATATCCCTATTATATAGTCATCAGGCATAGTATTCTTTTTAGCCATTAGTTTTCTCTGATATAGCAGCTAACAATTACACAGCAGGGTTTTGGACTGATGAAATTAGACCTGAGACAACCTTCTACAGACAATTCCTTTCTCAATCCTTTCCCTTTTCAATCAATTATTGCTTCTAAAAAAGAGTTTGCACTGTCAAGCTGCTCCATAGCCACCTACAACCAAGGCAGAATTCAGAAAAAGACAGGAATCTATTCAGTGCATTATATTACCTTTCTTCTTTAAAAGATAAGGCAGACAGAATTTTAGATGGTAACCTCACTTGCTTCTTTTGAAGCATGATTCAGATTTATAAAATAGCACTTTATTCCCCCAGTTCTGTTGCAATTTAATACTCAATAATATTTTTTTCCTCTTTCACCATCACTCACTCTCCTAAACAAAAAAAATTATCTGCTGATTTGGGAACAACTTTTCCAGATACAGTGGTACCTCACTTAACAAGCGTTTCACATAAAGAGCAAAAATTTCCAAGAAATCTTGCTTCACATAACAAGTTCCACTTCACTTAACAAGCAAGCACGCTATGGGCACGCGTGCTATGCAGCCCTGATGCTCCACATGGAGGCTCTTTAAAAAGGCTGCCTGCCAGCGCTGCTGCCTCTAACTGTCCCCAACTTGGGGGCAGTTGCCTGGAGGTGCCAGAGGCAGCTGCCTCTAACTGCCCCTAAGTGCCCCCACCGACCACCTTGAACCTTCAGCAGCAGCCCAAGTAAGCCTCCCAGGAATGTGTCTTTGATTGCAGTATCCTAACTATGTCTACTCAGAAGTAAGCCCCATTGTGTTAAATGGGGCTTACTTCCAGGAATGTGTCTTTGCAGCCTCTTAACCATGTCTACCCAGAAGTAAGCCCCATTATGTTAAATGGGGCTTACTCCCAGGAAAGTGTCTTTAGGATTGCAGCCTAAGTAGACTTCATTGGATCACGCACATTGAATGCATGTTTTGAATTCAATTTCAGTGTTTTGTCATCATTTTTACATCCCGTCAATATTTTTATATGAATAGTTAGGGGGTTGCAGAACCAATCATCTGAGTTTCCATTATTTCCTATGGAAAAATCTGCTTCACTTAAAGAGCATTTCACTTAAAGAGCATGCCTCCGGAACGAATTAAGCTCTTTATGTGAGGCACCACTGTATGTTCTTTTCCCGGGAGAATAATGTCCCTTTTTCTAAGTACTGCACTATCAATAATCACAGCAGTGTCCTCTTCCTTAAGCAATGAGGGATGAGTTTTAAAGATAACATTAATGTGTCCTAGATCACCACCTATAAATATATAGGTTCCTACATCCCTATAAATATACGGAATTCCCTATAAATATATATATATATATACCTTGCAAGATGAATGCCCTGTAAGACGAACACTCTGAAAGACGAACTAAAATTTATATGGGATTCTGCCTTGTAAGATGAAAGTGCTTTGTAGGCTAATGCCATTTGCTGGCCTCCCTCTTCTCCTGCCTGCAGTACCCACTCTCACCCAGCAGAGGCACACACAGGCAGCAACGTCCTCTGAGTCCCCAGCATGTCTGAGCCTGAAGCCCTTCCCCTTCCCCCCAAGGAAACCCCCCTGCCTGGACCCCACTACAAATACCCCTCTTCCTCCCACCCAGCACCTTTCCTTCCTGAAGCCCACTTCTGCATCCAGGCAGAAGCCTTTGCTGCTGCTGTTTCTTGCTGCAAACTTGGAGTCAGGCTGACATCCTACACACTTTCCTGTGAGTAAGCCCCAGTGGATTCAATGGGACTTGATTCTGAATAGACAACATAGGATTTTGCCCCTTATATATATATATAGGTAGAAGCTTTTGCTGCTGCTCCTGCTGAAACTGCTTATCTGGTTTGCATGGATAGATCTCTCACACTCAGAGAGAGAGAGAGGGAGTTTCCTTGTTCAAAAAGACACCAGTAAATCTTGTAGTGAAAATTGGTTATCCTTAAGATTTTCCTTAAGGTTATCCTTAAGGCCATAAAGGTTTTTCGTTTCTGCTTTACTGTACAGTATATTACAGTGTTCTATTACAGTAATTGTGTTATATATTATATTACATTGTTTTGAATTTGATTACAGTGTTTTGTCATCATATTTACATAACAGTTAATATTTTATATAAATATTTTTGGGTTGTGAAACCAATTGTCTGATTTTTCATTATTTCCTCTGGGAAAATCTGCTTTGTAAAAAGAATGTTTTGTAAGACAAACATGCTTCTGGAACGAATAAAGTTTGTCTTACAAGGTACCACTAAATATAAATAATTTTATATATATAATTTTTTATTGAATTTTATTTTTTTTAATTGAAATAGACACTTACCCATTGTTGTCCCACTGAATGTTGATTCCATGGTATAACTATTCAGAATTCCCATTCTCCACATCACAACCCGTCCTGTTCCTTCCTTACATTTTTGGACTTGAAACTTACAGCTATTAAAGGAAAACTGAAATATACACATTGGTCAAGTTAGAACCAATTAATTATCTGATTTCGAATTATAAAAAGAGTTCTGCTGGAAAAGATCTACAGCCCATCAAGCACATCATCTGGTACTTTCTGCAATGACTAATCAGATGCTTCCTTTTGAAAGCATCTTGAAATATTGTTGTGATGGCGCCTCTTCTATTCCTTTTATACTGTTATATAAAGATCTGAAACATTAGAAGATAGTCAGCTGAACATATTTCCTAGTCAGTAAGATCTCTGGCTTGCACTTACATGCACATTAATCTGAACAATATGATTTAAATCATTCCACACTGGAACAATCAAAACTGTTTCAAAAGTTATGCTTAAAACAGAAAGACAACTTAACAGCAGGCTTCTTCTGACACATCACATTTAGGATGGGACTAAATGTGTTCAAGCCTAAAAAGTTTAAGCCATAGCATGTAGCTAAACATATGCCCCAGTCCTATTCTCCACTGATGCGCATGCATTGATGTACAGGCTTAAGGTGGGGAGTAGTAGCTGAGGACTTCTCAAAATAAGAGAACTTTTGTTTCCTTCACTTGGGGAAGCCTCCACATTCCCTATGGTGTTCCTTGGTTCTGTGCCAGCTATTTTGCCCCAATATAATTCATCTGAAGGTTGCCTGTTCAAGATCACCAGAAGACTCTTGAGTGGCAACTTTGATAAGCTGAGTGAAAAGCATTTGAATGGCAGCCAAAAGGAGTCAGCTGTGAAGCTTGTCTGTGTGGGTGGTGGCAAGATGGAGTATGTGCCCAGACCATGGCAAGATCCACCTGACATGAGACAAGTTCTTGAAAGATAGAACTCTGTTGATTGTAAAAACCTCTTTAAGATTTAGAAAAGCCTGCCAATGTAAAAAAAAGCCAAAGGAGCAATCCGAGGCCAGATATGCAATATATAAATACCTGGTGTTATTATTATGTTGTATCCTCCCATTGGATACAGACTTTTTGCTGCAGCTGTATGGGGGCAAGGTGGGGAGAGAAGGATAGGACTGGGCTGCTAGTGTACATAATAAATAAATAATTTATTGTCATTGTATAAACATACAACAAAATTCATAAGACATCCAGAGACCAGCCCTAACAAACTCACCCCAAACACACCCCCACCACCCCAAAAAAACCCTTAAAACACACAAGCATCTGCATAGCACACCAAGTAATACAGTTCAACTGCTCACTCATGATGGTCCTTAAGATTACTATTAAGTGCAGATATAGCCTTAGGGTAGAAACTGTTCATAAAACGTGTGGTCCGAGATTTAAATGTTCAATATCTTCTCCCAGAAGGCAATAGTTCAAAAAAATTGTGGGCAGGATGGGAAGAGTCACAAAGAATGTTTTGTGACTTCTTTAATCAACGAGATTCAAAGATGTCAATCTAGGATTGGTGGTTGGAGCCCAATAATGTTCTGTGCTGTTTTAATGACCCTCTGTAGAGTTTTTTTAATCCCTAACATGGAATATAGCGCAATGAAAGTGCATGAAAATTGGCTATATATTAAAAGTATAGATGCAATGCCAGTTGCAGTTCATCGTGGAAAAACACTGACTGGGTGGTGCTACAAGAAACATACTTGGAAGTAGCCTATACTGTCAAGAAGAAAAGGCAACTTCTCACTGTAAGAATAGTCACCTGAATTAAATTATCAATAGGGACAATAAATAAATCTTAACTTGAAAGAAATTGATAAATGCTACAGTGTAAAAGCAGCTATCCAGATAACTGGAAAATATGAGGAAATGCTTGCCCCAGCTGTCAGTACAGAAAGTGACATGTCAAAAGCACATAAAAAGGCCACCTCACCCAGAGAGAAACTCCCAGCAGTTATTTCTGCACAGATGATTATTGGAGAAACACTTATCTTTGTTTATCTATTTCTCTCTATTGCTCCTCTTCCCCATTCTCCTCCCTAGATTGGAAAGGGGAACAGAAAGGAATGTGAAGGAGTGTGCTGAGCTTGAATGTTGGGGAATGGTAGGTGTGGAGGCTGGCACATTACTGAGTAAGGGGAGCAGCACCTGGAATGCCATCTTAGGTATCAGAAATCTTGGGGCTGTCCTTGATCTATAAGATATTCTAAGGCCCCACCTTGTCAGGCACATTCTTGCTCAGCATAAGAGGAAATATCCGTTCATGGAGTAACCGCTCTGAAGCATACTTGTTGTTACAGCCATACATAAAGATATTGTTCTTGCGGCTGTGCCCATGGAGATCACAATACAGCAAAACTTCTCGTTCTTCAAGGACTCTTAAAAAAAAGGGTACAAGCAAAGAAACCAGTACCAGATTAAATACATTAATGCTCTACTTCAGAGAAATAACTATACTGTGCTCTGCTTATTTCCCACTCATGAAAGACTGAAGCAATCAGATCAAGTTACAGATGTCCTAGGATTTTGTTCCAGATGTCTTGCTCCAGTGGAATAAGGTTGTGCCTCAATATCTTCAGAGGTTTGATTCTGGCACTCATGCTGGTACCAAAAATGTGTTAAATAAAAGCAGTTTTTAAAAAATAGTGTGTCCCTTTACAATTGTTCAAAAACAGCTTCTTTTCCTGTTGTAGAGAAGCAGTCAGAAATTAGAAATGCAAAGGAACCCGTCTGTCTGGCTCAGCTGAAGGATGGCATGACTGCCTGCATTGCTTGCATGAGAAAGAAAGAAAGAAAGAAAGAAAGAAAGAAAGAAAGAAAGAAAGAAAGAAAGAAAGAAAGAAAGAAAGAAAGAAAGAAAGAAAGAAAGAAAGAAAGAAAGAAAGAAAGAAAGAGTTTTTAAAATTGTGATTTGCAGTGGCCATTGTGTTGAGTTAAATCCATGTATAAAAATCCAGTGTATAATAGGGTTGGACCTGTACATGAAAATATCTGCTTGGCTGCAGTTTCTTATTTCAGAATACATCATTTAGAAAAGTCATTCCTCAATCACCCACAGATCCCATGCACTCAGTGCATGCACATAAAGTATATAATGGTAGTATATCACCAGTATACACTGGTGCATCTGGTGTTGTGTCTCACTTGTATATTTTAAGGCTTTGCCAATACTAGTCCAATTAGGAGTAACCATGACAGTTTCCTATTTAATTTGAGGATAAAATAAGGCTGCAATCCTAAACATAGTTTCCTGGAAGTTACCCCCAAATCCAGAGTAACAACGGGAGCACGTAAGAGACTTTACATGCACCCGTAGTTACTGCACCACCTCATGAAAACCTATGGGAAATTCATATTGGAATCCAGAGTAAGTTGTTCTTACACCGGAGCAAGGACTCCCAGTAGTTACTCTGGATTTTGCCCTAAGACCAATTGGGCTTACTTGTGAGTAGACATGGTTAGGATTGTGCTCTAAAGCCATTAAGATCAAGCCATTAAATTATTTTTGACTTTTGGAGATGGAAAGATAGGTCTTATTTTCCCATAACTTAAAAAAATTTAACCAGCAGACAACTGTAATAAACGGTTCAATTTCAAGTTTAAGCTTTAAATGACTTGCGTAGCACTATTATTTCTTAAAAAACAAAAATACAAACTTACTTTTAGAGTAATAAACAAAAGGGTGACATTGTTTTGAAGCTTTTTCACATTTTATCCTTCATTTTGTAAATAATTCTCACACATTATGCAAGTATGACAGAAAAATCTATGAAGTCTGATCTCTGCACATGTGCAACATTCTAACCTCAGCTGTGCATACATACACAGTAATTGCAACTCTACAGCTATCAGAGAACATAACTGCCACAGTCACTAATTCTTTTCCTCCTTGAGACGTACCCATTCTCCAAAGCAACCCATACCTAGGCGAATTAAATAAATGTTTAGCCACATATAGCATATTATACACACATTTCTTAATGAATGTAGTAAACTTGAATAATATGGCATTGTGGCTTATTTTTCCTTTGTACAGTTCTCTATCCTACTCCCAACTTTGCTTCTAAGCATAACTCAAGGCTTAACTGGAACAACTTGCCCATAGCACATAACAATCATGTTGCACAAACTACCGTACACTGATTACCTGCATGCTTCCAAATTGAAGTTTGGAATGCCTTTTGGAGTGCCCTTCTTGATGTCACCACCTGTAAGCCAGGATGGCATCCCATATAGGCTTATGAAGGCCTCTGGCATGGGCTAAATGCTGCTTTTGTTATACTGGGACTCTTGTTATGTTATTCTCTTGACTGCTGTTTTGGAATTAATTTTAATTGTTTTGTGATTATTTTTTGTACTTATTACCATATGTTTATTGATTGTTCCTTTTGTATTGAAAACTGCCTGGGTTCTACAGGAGATAAAATTAAATATTAAAAAGCTTTATCACTCACCTCTTGATCATGGCCCGAGTGTGCCAAATGCAAGGGAAGGATTCCTTCAATACTGTAGTGTAATTCCTGTTCAAGTCCCTTCCTATTAGTGAGCAACGGTAATTCCCCACAATTACGCCATCTGGATTTAGCATGGGCACAACCTTGAATATGAAGAGATCCCGAAGGAGCTGAGCATCAGGGGAATCACTCAAAATGAAGTCTAGGAAGCCTCTCATCACCCAGGAGCTGTTTGGTTCCCCAGGATGGACTCTGGCACTTAATATGACAGCTTTCTTTGCATCTGCAACAGCAGGACTTTTGGAAGGATTAGTAATAGTGAGGAGGTATACTGGGTTCCCAGCTATACTATTGCACAGAGAACGAAGTTTGAAATATTGAGAACGGTGTGGATCCTTTGCCAAAGTCACAAGGTAATTCTGTAGATCTGAATAGGTATATGGGTAGAAGTGAGCAAAATAGCATGTGTCATAGCTGAATGGAAAACGTACTGTCCAGGTGAGGCAATACAATGTCTGTCCTTCTGTGTTATATCTATAATATCTGATATCACTTCCTTCTCTCCGCCAGCCAATACCATGCAACTGAGCATCCTTTTGAGAGTATAAAAGAGGCTTCATTCCCAAGTTGTAGAGACTCTTGGCTTTCATTAAATTAACAATAGTGAAGCGATAGGTAATGTCTTTTCTAGTATTTTGTACTCTGAAGTAGAACCACTGTGTATGCTTGCTTGTATAAAGATCTGTCCGCAAAGTCAATTCATATTCATACTTGCCTCTGCAATGCAGCCATCAGGAAAAGAAAAATGTTTAGAAAAACAGTAATTTCTCCTTACAAGGAACTCTGTAATGTCCTATAGACAGACCTGCCTAATGAAATGGGAAGCTGCAGGAGATCATGAAATATTTTATATATTGACTGTACCCCTACTAACTGGACTAAAAGGCAACTTTTAAGGGGTGGTTCTTCTATATTTAGTAAAAGCATTTCCATTTTTCTATTGGTAGTTTTCTGGTATCTTTTTTCTTTGATTTTATGAACTCTCCTTATTCGGGGAGGGGTGGCAGATAGCTTCACATTTAAGCTGGCAGTCACCCTAAAAAGAAAATTGTTTTCCATTGTGTAAAGAGAACTGTCAAGTTATCAATTGATTATCCTAAGTTTTAGTTTAAAACAGCTTCCTTCCTTCTTCTCTTGATGCTAATTTTTTTGCCCCCATATGCTTTCCAGCTTCTCTTACTCACACCCTGACAGCTTTCTGAAGGTTCCCACTTTCAAAACGTGATTCAAACAACAGTACAGTATCTTCTGGACCCCTCAAATTGACTGCAGCTGATCTGATGGGCTCGTCTGACCCTCCGACTTGTGAACTAGTGAAACATGTACCTTTGGTTGCTGCAGGAGAAGAGACATTATTTGTTAACACAGCATTACAGGCTCAACCGTAGCATAACTCAATCAGATACGCATATCAACTCTGCAAATACCATTTTCCAGACTTCTACATTCACAACTGATTCGGAAACATGTAGCTCCAAGTAACTCCCAGTGCAAATTAGCACTGGATATTGATAGTGCAGGAGCAAGGTAATTTCAAACTGACCTCCATTATTAGTTTTCCAAAAGAAAAGTATTTAAAGCATTGTACTCCTGTGGTAGTTTTCTCCCATGTTGACTAAGGGCCAAATCATGTATTACAAGACAGAGATTTCAAGAGTATTTCAAGGTATTATTTCAAGGTATTATTTCAAGAGATTATAATCTCATGAAAATTTTTTAAAATGAAAAGCAGCCACAAGAGGCTGCAAATTCGGAAGGAGGAGCCAAGGGGGAGATGCTTAATCCTTTCTTCATGAGCCTTTTTCTAAGCACCACAGCCCTCCGCAAGTTGTCAATTAAAAATTAATCACTGCTATTCCTCTGATCACCACCCTCTGATCCAATTCATATTTTTCCACATTGACTTTTCATCTTAAAAAAATGAAACAAACACCATCCATCTGTTAACATCCATCTGCTGTGCAACATTTAGTTTAACAAAAGTGTTGTGTATGAGCCCTGCTAACTAGGCAAGAGGCACTCTTTCAAGTGGGTGTTCCTCTTAATTAGCATGGGGGGAGTTACTGGCCTTCCTCACCCCAGCAAAGTCTTTTCTAGTGGCTTCTGCTGGTGTTCTTTTGCATCTTTAGATGCAAAATTAGAGCCCTTTTAGAACAAGGAGCCATTAGAACCACTTTGTGAACTTTTCATGAACTATAAATACTGTTGATTGATTGATACAAAATCTAGTACAAAACTCTGGTTTGAAGGACTGGCTTACAATGGCAGATACAAACTTATGTAGAGGAACATACCGTTTTTCCTCGATAATAAGACACTGTCTTATTATTTTTTGTAAAAAAAAACAACCACCAAAGGTCATATTTTTAAGGAAGGCCTTATTTTAATTAACATTGACAGCAAAATGTAGGACAATGAAGCAAAAATGTAGGACACCCTGTCAGGAGACCAAAAATAGAGACAAATCCGGTCATATGGTCACCCTGGGCACAGAAGTAAGTCCCATCCATCCCCACCACACTCAAAGGGCTTACTCCCAGGAAAATCTAACTGAAAGATCCCTATTCTATGTGTGTCTGCACAGAAGGGTTGGGCTTTGAGGATGCTATCCCTTCCACACTTTCCTGGGAGTAAGCCCTATTGATGCTAATTGGGCTAATTTCTGAGTAGACTTGCATGGGGTTGGGCTTTGAGGCTGCATTTCTATCCACCTTTCCTGGGCGTAATCCCCACTGATGCTAATTGTGCTTACTTCTGAGTAGATTCCTCAGCAGACTCCTGATAAGGAGGCAGCACAAACCCAAGGAGCAGTAGCAATGCAAGCATCAGGCTTTGCAATGCAAGGATCCTATCCACCTTTCCTGAGAGTAAGCCCCATTGATGCTAATTGGGAACAATGGGGATTTTTGTAGGTCTTCTTTTTGAGGGAGGTCTTATTTTAGACCCCACAGCAAAAGTATGGGTAGGTCTTATTATCAGGGAAACACGGTATTTTAATGGAATACACTGAATCCTCATAAAATACTGGTAAACTACTAACTGACAAAAATGGTAATTTAGGTAAAAAAAAATTAAAGAAAAGCTATCACTATCAGTATTGAGTTCTTGCCTGTCAGTATGGGGTGAAGAAAAACTGGACAACAGGATGAAAAGAGGAATACAAACTTGATGCTGCCACAATATTTAGGAGGGGTTCACTTTACATTCATTAATGAAAAATGATACGAGATTATTTTCAGATTTTTTCATTTTGCATTGCATCACTTCCTTGAGCACTCCGTTTATACGGAGGAATAAAAATCATTTAAATGAACAAACAAGCCAAGTGTTCCTGATCATTGTAAAACTGAGATTGTACACTACAGATCTTATTAATTTGCAGAACCATATGCACATACCTGGATCTATGTAATAAACAACAATCCCATTTTCCTCTCCTAGTACAGTTGGTTCCATTTCATTTCCTGTTGGCTTATAGAAAGGTTCAGGCTCAGGGGGAACCCACTCTGAGAAACACAGAATGACATGTATTTATTTTGACTGCTGCCTTATTTGTACTTTCAGATTAAATAAGAACACAGTCCTAGACAGGGGCGCCACTAGGGTTCACGTCACCTGGTGTGGGAAGCCAGCGTGTCACCCCCATACGTTGGGTGGGGCAGCAATATGAATGGTGGGCATGGTTATGTGCCATTGGTCTGCCTCCACTGGTTTTTTAGCCACACATTTTAATAGAATAAAGATATTTTAAAGTGGTTTGTTACACTACATTCTGCTGTAAATTACACATTCAAAGGTGTATAACATGATGGGATTATTTCTACAAACCATGATTTTACAATTTTGGTCACAAGTGTTGCCACCCCTTTCTAATGCCCTAGTAATGTCCCTGATTGGGACCAGTTTCGAAGTCTTGTCCTTTCCTGGATTGACCTTCCATTCCAGCCACGGCATGCTTGCTTACTTGCCAGTAAACATGGCTGTGCAGTTTACATCCATTTTCAATGAATTTCAATGCAATCATTAGGGACCTCCTTCTGGGGTGATTTGTGGGGGCTGTGTTCATTGGATAAGGACAATTCTGGTGTCCTTAGATTCTGCTCAGCCTGCCCTTTCCAATGAAATAAGGCAAGTTTGCCTACTTATGAGTAAAACGGCAATATGGGTCACTTTCACCTTCCATAGAGATCAATGCATATTTTAGTTTTTTTAGTTTTTTGGCAATAACTTTTGATAGGAAGGTGCTATTTCAGAACAGACTATTGTGTTGGATTCTGCTCTTCAATATAAATCCAACGGTAAATGACTTGATGGGGTGGATGCCCCATCACGAAGTTATGTGCGTTTTTAAGTCCCCCAGTGCGCATCACCTTGTGCGAACTGCACCACCTGCACCACTCTGGTGATGCCACTGGTCCTAGACACACATACAGTATATAGGAGGAAGAGTAAATACCTAAGCTTTTATGGCCAGCTCTCTGCCAGGGCTGAATGTTGCAAATGTATCGTAAAGCATATTAGCAGGCCCTCAGCACTGGTCCAACACCAGAGCTAGCTCAGCACCAGTAAGTACTAGCAGGTGCTCCATTGGCTGGCAGTCACTCAGAGTACCTGGCAGCAGAGAGGTGAATGAGAGCATGGGATGAGGTGAGAAGAAGGTAAAGTTTTGGGGGAGGGAAAGGGGTTTAGCTTAACATAGGTTAGCTCACTATAGAAGGGTTTAAAAAACAGTACCTCCCTAACTTCCCTCTTCTATGAAACGCTTAAAGGTAGAGGAACTCTGTGTTCCATTTAGCTCAGCTGGATCCAGGCATTCTATGTTGGGCCTCACAGCCAGACATAGAAGCTCTTCATTTTATGGCAGCCCAAGGGTTGTAGCAGAACTGAGTAGCCCCTGAGCGCCTAATCCAAGAAGCCACTGGCAGCTTGGCAGCCACTGGTTGTGCGTAGGATATTGAGGCAGCCATTTTGGCACTGCAGCTGTTCCAGCGTTCTAGGCAGTTTCGGAGTAGACCTAGGATCTCATTGAACTCAATGGGGCATATATAAGAGCATATATAAGATTGTGCTGTGGTACTACATAGAAATGGAAATATCCTCCCCATAACCCCTAAATTCTTAATTTATGGGGATCGCCTTGCATTCTAATTTAATGCATCTAAAGATACTTCTTGATATGAAAGGTATCCAAGTAAATGGGCACACAGATTACAAAATTATTACTTTTATTATTACTGGAACAGCTACATACCCACATATCTATGCATGTATACCGTAGTTACTAGGATTCAGTTAAAGGAGAGGTCAAAAATGTTTATGAAAAGACATACACTCATGCGGGAGATACTCAGAAGGTCTTTAAAAGGACATTTTTATTAGACTTCAGCCTCAGTGACTACACTGGCTGCCCATTTGTTTCCGGGCTGAATTCAAAGTGCTGGTCTTGACCTTTAAAGCCCTAAATGGCTCGGGTCCAGGGTATCTGAGGGACCGCCTTCTTCTGTACAATCCGAACCGTCACCTAAGGTCATCTGAGGGGGCCCTACTGACTGTGCCGCCACTAAGAGATGTGATAGGTGTTGTGGCCAGAGATAGGGCCTTCTCGGTGGGGGCACCCCAGCTTTGGAACTCCCTCCCCTTAGAACTGAGGAAAGCTTCCTCAATACAGAGCTTCAGGCGGAGCCTAAAAACCTTTTATTTTAAAAAAGCATTTTAAATGGGGCAGAGGTTGGGGGGCAGTTTTATTGCTTTTTTACAGTTTTAACTAAATGTTTTTAGCCTGTTTTAATTGTTCAATTTTAATCTAATTGTATTTTAACTGTATTTTAATTATGTTTTACTCTATATTTATAATTCTATTTTAATGGTGTTTTATTTTTTATGTGATGTTAGCTGCCTTGAGCTCCCTCTTGCAGGTGAGGAAAGGCGGGGTGTAAATTAATTAAATAAATAAAAATAAATAAATATATTTGGTTTTAAGTACACATTTCAATATTGTACTGTAAATTTTTCAGAGATAGCTCCATAGATCTGTGCAACAGAAAGAAGCTCTGCAGTCATGATTTTGATATATCCAGTAAATGTAACACTAAATGATTATCAGCACAAAGTATTAATTTCAACCCAAGGCTCACTTACCAATGTGATGGATCTGATCCTGAATTACTTCACACTCTATTGGCCAGAGTGGTGCTAAGACTGAATCACTGCAGTTGGGAAGAGAAAAAAGATTTCGAGGTTCACGTAAGCGCAGAACACCACAGCCCTCTGTATGGTCATGCATAAGTTGATTACTCTTAAGAAGTGCTGTCTTCATCATTAATGAACCTGCCAAAAATAAAAATAATAACATGCTATTAATTTGCATTTACTAGTCCTAAGGCAGTATGTGCAGGGTGACCAGATGCCCAAACCTCAAAAAGAGAACAAGGTCTTGGATTCTTTTCAGCGTGGCATTTCTGGCGGACAGTGGCACATTTGCCTACTCACAAGTAAAGCCACTATATTGGGCACTTTCACTTTCTTATAGTGCTCAATGCATATTTTTGCTTTTTAGTTTTTTGGCCATAACTTTTGCTAGGAAGGAGATATTTCAAAATACTGCTCCTTCAATACGAATCCAACGCCATATGATATGACATGATGGGGTACCGCCAGGGCCTATGAGAGGGGGGTCCAGCAGGTACATTGTTCCGTAGTCCAAGAGCTACAGAGGGGCCCATGCCTAAAGGACCATTTGAGTGTTTGTTACTAACAAATTAATACAGTATATGTGCACATGCACATATACATACACACATGCTTGAGAGTATTGCTGACAATTCAAGCTACAGTAGCATCTGGTGAAAGATTTTTCAGTAAGCTTAAACTTATAAAAAATTATTTGCGGTCTACTATGTCACAAACTTGACTTGTTGACCTAGCAAGACTAAGCACTGAGTCTAGCATTCTCAGACAAGTTGATTTTGATAGCGTTATTAGAAATTTTGCACATAAGAAAGCCAGAAAAGCACTTATTAAATAGTTAAATTTCTTTCTAATTTTTTCCTTGATAAGATTTTAGTATTTTATATTGTCACATTACTTGGATACAGGTATGTTTTAACATAATGTTTTATATGATCAATAAATGAGCACTTGTTGAAGTTTGTTGCACATTATTTAGCCTCAATTTTTTTATTTCAAAATAATTTTGCAAGTCTTAGAGGCCCCAAATGGGTTTTGTACCACCTTAAAAAATTTCTCTTGGAAGCCCTGGGTACCGCACACCATTGCAAAGTTCCAAAATGAAGCCAAAATGGAGGATAATGAAGCTCTTTTGGAGCACACCCATACAGAAGGCTAGAAAAGAGGAAAAATCCGGAAAAATCCGGTCATATGGTCACCCTGCGAATGTGGCTATGGAAGCTCAAGTAAGCATTTCTTCCTAGGAAAATCCCTCCCATCCTCTCTCACACACACACAAACCAGGTTTGCAGCTAACTTACATAGCAGCTCATCTGAATCGTTTGACTCATGTTCTGATCGACCTCTCTTGTGAATGTTGCCTGGTTTCAATGAGTTCTTCCAGTTTTCAAGGGGCAAAACGTCATCTTCCTCATCTAAGAAGAAACACTGTTTATTGAGATGATGGTTTATAAAAAAGAAAGATAAATCTATGTCCCAAGGGCCTTACAATCTCAATAAGGGAAACTCAATAGAGGCTCTTGCCTCCATTATATGAATCCTATGCATATGAATCCTATATGCATTCCTGGGAGTAAGCCCCACTGGACACAGTGGAACTCACTTCTGAGTAAACATGCATAGGACTATGATGTGAAATAATAAGGCATGTTTCACAATTGTAAGGACTAAAGTACAATACAGCACAGTGTTGTAGAAGGATAAAGACCTTTGTGTTATTTGAAATACTAAATTAAAAGTTTGATGTTTCCCCATTTATAAATACAAAGGGATGTGAGGTAATAGTCGATTAGAAGACTGATAGCCTTTTTCACACAGATGAATTAGGCTACAATGATTCCTAACTATTCAAGAGATGAAGAGCTAACAAAACAGGGAACAAATATTATAGAGGAGGAAACAGGACTTGTTACAAAGGTAGAACCACTTGCTACAATAATTCTGGCAGGTGAAATGAAACCTGTGTTCTTACCTTTGAAATAGCCATAATATTGCAGGTGCTGATGCATAAACCTTTCATATGGTTCTTGGAACAGCTGTAGAAGGAAAATATCTGAGCAGTGAAAGTTAGCATGTTTTGTACTTGGGTTTCATTTGCTAAAGCTGTGTACTAGATGCTAATATAAAACGCAAACAATGATATCCAGAAAAAATGTACACTATGTAAATGTTGGTCTTGAAACTGTTTTCAGTTTCATTGGTCTTGAAATTGTTTTTAATTACGTTAGGGGTGGGTAAACATTTTGGCAAGGGAGCTATATAATACCTCTTATACTATATCAGGGACTGGGGGGAAAAAGAATTATCGGTAATTTACATTTCAATTTTAATAAATGCACCTAAATGAATACATCAGAGATGGAACTAATATGAATGAAGGTGCAATCCTAACCAACCTTCCAACACTGGCATAGCTGTGCCAGTGGGGAATGTGCTGCATCCTGCAAATAGGAGGAAATCATGGAGGCTTCCTCAACTTAGGTAAGGCACTGTTTGTTCTCTTACCCCAGAGAGGTACCAATCCATCACACTGTTAAGTGAGCCTCCGAGTTGTACTGCCCCTACTCTAGTTTGTTAGGATTGCACCCTGGATGAATTTACTAATGAAAAACTGTAGTATAGCCGTGTACAACTTCTCATCCAAAGTCCTGGCTGTTTTTTATAATCCTCAACAATTTATTTGAATACCAACTACAGCTGCTGCTCCAAACCTGTGAGAGCCATGATGGTGCAGAAATACTTAGAAGGAATTGGACTGACCTAGAAGAACTGGTTCAAATCACTCCTTGGTCAGAAATGGGTGATCATGGAGGCCAGTCACACTCTCAGCCTCACCTACCAAACAGGGTTGTTGTTGTGAGGACAAAAGGATGAAATAGCCTTCTAAAAAGCTTAGGTATTTGTCCTGGCATGGGAAAGGCAGGGTGTGTGTGCGGATGTGTTTTTCTATATATGCGGGTGTCTTTTTGAGGGGGTGCTTTGTGAGTACCAGCACCTCTGTGCCTCCCCCCCAGTATACATACTTATGATTACAAATATCATCATGGTCCCAAATTTATAACATTTCCTGGTGTGTACCCCCATTTATTTCCAGAAAAAAATGCAATGCATATATGTATATGTGTGTGCATGCACGCATGTATATGTGTGTGATTGTGTGTGTAAATAATAACCCTGAGCTGAGACAGTAGTACTCAAATGGGTGTTAGGGCCTCAGGTCAGGGAGGTCACAGCAGGGTGGGATTCACCATCTTGGAATCTGGCACTGGGCTTTCCTGGAAGTAAGTCTCATTGAAAACAATGGGACTTACTTCAGAGTAGACACTGAAGAACACTTATCACACTGGACGTCACATAAGTTTGTGACGCAAACCTAGTAAGTGTGACAGCAGTGGTGGGCTTCAGGGGGTTCTCATAAGTTTTACAGAACCCTTTGCTAATGAGCACATGGTTTTGAGAACCGGTTACTAATGGGACATAGAACCTGTTGTTAATTTAGGTTATTAGGACATAGAACTTGTTGTTAATTTATTTGAATCCCACCACTGTTTGACAGCAGGTCCTGGACTGATTTTTAAGTTTGAAAGAGGTCCCGGACAGGTTTATAATTTTGAAAGGGGTGCTGGACAGGTTTTATGTGTGATGGGGGGGGGGTCCCAGACAGGTTTTTAAGTGTGAGGGGGGGTCCCGGACAGGTTTTTAAGAGTGAGGGGGTGCGTGTGTCCCGGACAGGTTTTTAAGTGTGAGGGGGAGTCCCAGACAGGTTTTTAAGAGTGAGGGGTGTGTGTGTGTGTGTGTGTCCCGGACAAGTTTTTAAGTGTGAGGGGGGGGGGGTCCCGGACAGTTTTTTAAGAGTGATGGGGGGGGTCCCTGGATAGGTTTTTTAAGTGTGAGAGGGGGTCCCGGACAGGTTTTTAAGTGTGATGGGGGTCCCAGACAGGTTTTTAAGAGTGAGGGAGTGCGTGTGTCCCGGACAGGTTTTTAAGTGTGTGTGGGGGGGGGTCCTGGACAGGTTTTTAAGAGTGAGGTGTGTGTGTGTGTGTCCCGGACAGGTTTCTAAAGTGTGAGGTGTGTGTGTGTGTCCCGGACAGGTTTCTAAAGTGTGAGGGGGGGGGGGATGTCCCAGACAGGTTTTTAAGAGTGATGGGGGGGTCCCTGGATAGGTTTTTTAAGTGTGAGGGGGGGTCCCGGACAGGTTTTTAAGTGTGAGGGGGGTCCTGGACAGGTTTTAAGTGTGAGGGGGGTCCTTTACTGCAAAGGGGGTAAGTTGTCTTCCAAGCCAGAGAGTGGGCAACTCCTCCATCCAGCTTCTGAGTGGGTACTGACCTGACTCTCAGAGCATGGTTCTGCTGGTGCTGGGCACATGTTGTGAAGTACAGCGAGGGTCACCCCCTAGAAAGGAACGAGAGAGAAGGTCATGAAGGAGAGGAGAGTGGAGGAGGTGCCTGAGCAGCTCAGAACCCCCAAGTGCTGTCTCTGCTGCCCTCAGAGGGGTCTGGGTGGCGAAGTGGGGCAAAGACCCCCAGGGAGGAGGAGGGGGCTGAGCTGAGAAGGTCTTCCAGAAGCACCTTCCATGCATGGGAGCCCCTTTTCTTCCGGGAGAAGGAGCCCCAGGCAGCTCCTTCTTCATGATCTGGAGGCTGGCGAGTCACTGGAGGGCTTCTATGGAGACAGCTGAGTGTCACCCACACAACAACACACAACACACCCTCACAAAGGGTGAAGCCACAACGGTCACAGGCTCCCTCCCTGGTGTGCGCCTGAGGGAGCAACGCCTGCCAGTCTCTGCCCAGGCCAGGCGGGGCCATGAGAGGGAGCCTGGCTCAGAACCCCTCGGAGGCAGCCCCGACAGGCCCTGCCCCAGGCCCCGAAGGGGAGGGAACCGGGTATCCCGGCAACCACACACGCCGGTTGCGAGGCCTGCCCTTGGGAGGAGGAGGAGGAGGCAGAGGCAGGACTCCCGGGGGGCTTCACTGGCCCCACAACACCCCCAGGGACGCTCCAAGTCCAGGCCGCACCAAGGCTCAGGGGTCACCCTCTCCTCCTCCTTACTCTTCTGTCCTGGAAAAGTCTTCATTGTCCTCCTTTCCCAGGGTGACTATTTGTCCTCTTTTCCCAACACATGTCCTCTTTTTCAGACTTCTGTCCTGGGAAAAAATCTTCATTGTCCCCCCTTTTACTTGTGAGCAAGCAGTATGGAGCCTTCTTGGAATTCATAAATTATCATACTGTATATATAGTCTTGGTGCCCATATATCCTCTTTTTCCAGGAAATGTTCTTTTTTAGTATTGTCCTTTTTTAGTCTCTAGCTAGTACTGTACACTAGTCAAGCTCCAGCAATCTTTATTGTACTCCTTTTTCTTGTGATATGCAATAAATCTTGTGTAATAGTTTTAAATTTAATATTAAATAATAGCATTTAAATTAACCCCATGAAAGCAATATATGTTTTTTTTTAAATGTTGTCATCTTCATTGTTCTTGAGTGGGTCACTGACCTTTTTTGGTTATGGTCCTGGCTTACAATGAAAGACTGACTTAGAATGGTTATGGTTGCAATCCTAACTAAACTTTTCTGGGAGTAAGTACTATTGAACACATTATGTCTTACTTCTGAGTAGACATGCTTAGGATTGCACTGTATGACATCTGGTCATCCTGACTCCCTTCCCTCAAGATGCTGTCAGCACTTCATTTAATTAGCTATTATTATTTTTCCATTTTCCTTGTAAACCGCTTCGTGAACTTTTTAGTTGAAAAGCGGTATATAAATACTGTAGATAGATTGGAACCCTATAAACTAGAGGAGAAAAGGGTACCATGAAGCCTGGCACTAGTGAAACCTGGCAGTTAACATCATTGCTAAGAACCTGATCAGAACTGGTACACAGTCTCAAGGGGCACCTCAAGGGGTACACCTGATGCCTCCTCCTTTACCTGGTGGTGTTCCAGCCCAGCAATCTTCAACTGTTTTGTGGCACAACATCAAATGATTGGGGACCCCACTGTTAAATTAGCCATACTCCTAAGGACCCTATTCAACCATTTCCAACCTATTACTGCCAACTCTTCACCACCTGTTCTGCCCTCCCAGCACTATTCACTATAACCCCATATATTTTACTTATTAAAGACAGCAGAAAGATTCCTTAAAGGCTGGTACTAGTCACAGCTCTTTTACCACTGTTCCCAAGACCCTGAGCAAAACTGGGAAACAGTTTCTTACACCATGCCTCTCCCTTTTACCTGGTCAGGTATCTCCAACCTGTTTCCTTCCAATAAGTTACCACAACCCCATTTACAACTAGGCTTACATTTACATCTGCTTGCAACTAGGCTTCACAACTCCATTAGGGTCCCAACTCCAAAGTTGAAGACCAGTGTTTTACAATATATAATTTCCTGGCTTGTTGACATGTTCAATTTAAACTCCGTGTTAGGGTTTGAATCTAATAATGAAACATGTTTGGTCAGGCAAGTTGATTCAAGGCTGATGCAGTACTGCAGAAGGCTGATGCAATCTAGCTGATGCAATCTGTAACTGCTCTTACAGCATGATTCAGCAGAATTGGAAGTGCTGAGTCACTGGTCACATGACTGCAATATCTCTAACTGATTGGTGTTTCACTATATTTAAGTGTGTATGAGATTATTGCAAAGTGTGGGTTACTGAGGAGTATTATTACTGTTTGATACTCTGAAAGACTGGACTGTATCTGTGGACTGACTTGTGGACTGTTTAACTGGATTACTGAATTGGAATAACCCTGCAACTGGATGTATGTATATGACTGATCAACTGCTTTGACCTTGGACTGTGTTACTTGACTTATCTTCTGCCTGTCCTTTTGAACAATATAGTTATCTTGAACTATAAACAGCTGTGTGTTTACTTTGTGCTGCTGCCCTCTCATCCTCTGCACAACTACTCTGCTTAGCCCTGCTAATCTTGCCAGGACTCACATTCATTTCACTCCGAAATGAAAAATACATGGAAAATTAGAGCGGTTGTTTCCACATTTATGTGGAACAAAATGAAAGTCTTCTTGCAAGGTTTCTAACCAGTGAAGTTGCCATTTGGCTCTTCCATTTGCTTTGAGGGCTCAGTATTGTACACTAAACAAGCTCATGTGCAAACTGCATTATCTGTGGTAGGTGCCTGGTGGAATCATGCATGAACTTGTCACTTTTGACAAGTTCCAAGCCAAGTGCCTGTTCCAAGCCATTTTAATCATCTCACTTTCTTAGATACCTCAGGGCAAGATCCACTGCCCATGTGCAACACACTTCTGGTTTTGTGATTGCAACATGGAAGTGGGGTGCAACTGCTTCTTTTAAGTTCTGAAGTGCAGGGTGCGCTGCAGAAGGTTCTGCTGGGTTATCTGCAGCCAAGGGGACCAGCACATACTGAGGGTAAGTAAAGAAAAGCCCCTCTGTCCCATGATTCTATAATCCTGGGGATTACACTGCCACCATGCCCTCCCTCCACAAACATGTAGAGCAGTGCAAACTCAACAAGCAGGTTTGAGAATTGCTGGCCTAACTTATTCTAAGCATAAAAGCAGGCTAATACCAAGAACTCAAAAATCTGCCCTGTTTATGTAACATTTTCAACATAAATAATATCAAACTCTATCAACAGGTTCAAGGCAACATTAAGGAGGGTTCAGAAGTATAAAAAAGGATTTTATTAATGTGTATGTACAAATTTACAAAGCCAGAAACTGGAGAAATACAAACAGCGTTCAACCATAAACTGCCTTTTAGTTTAGAGAAAATCATTACACCTGATTTTAAAAAAGCAAATAAGGGAAAGAATTCAGACATTCACAAGTTAGGTAAATATTCTGCCTGGCTTTAAACACAGACAAATGTCTATTTTAATGAAACTTGGCAAGTGGGGCTTAAACTAGGTAACAGATGTTAGTTTGTCCCTATCCCCACCAGTGTCTTTGAACATACTACCATTCAGTGGCAGCCAACAAGATGAAATGGAACATTATTCTGCCACCTGGTGCTAAGCTGTGCACAAAAGAGGCTCCACTCTTATCAGTGGGATGATGTACTGCAGCAGACACAGACCATTGAGCAGGTACATAGCTGCTAATTCACTAGCAGTGCCCAGAACCTGCCTGGGTTGTTGACATCCAGTTGCAGTGGGAACATCTGGCATGTTAGGAGGTGGATAATTCTCAGCATTGGCAGCCATATATTGCATTTTGTTCCACCTCCAGGAAGCCATACCAGTGACCTATGAGCCATGTTACAGCACCAAAAGTATTCAGAGAAATTAATCTGTGGTTATGTTACAAGTGAAAACTTCCATGAAAAACAACATAACTGATACAGGTTTTATGACAGAAACAAGAGTCCATTCTTTGAGTCAAATGAGCAGTAAACAAAAACAATGCTGCCAAAGAAAGGAATGAAAAGGTGTTTTAATCTTGAAGTTCTGGGTCTGATGTTAAAATATGCATTTACCTATTCTGTAACCAGTCTGCAAACGGCAATCAGAATGGGACACCTGGGATAAATATATATCCAAAATAAATGGAAGTATGCTTTTGAGTTTAGCAAAGAAGTAGAAACAGCCGATATATTCCAACTCCACAGTGCATAAATCAGTTCTTGGAACTGGTAAAAGCCAGCTTTCTTTGAGCTAGGATTAGAAGCTGCTTAAGACATGAGTAGTCAAGTCTACCCATTATTCCAAAGGCCTACTTGCCACCAAAAGGACTTCCAAATCCATGCGATTTGTTAGGTCATTCAACTGAAACACGTATCCTCAAAAAGATACAGTCTGCCCAAGAATAAAAGGTTCTGATTTTTACATGTGTGGTTTAGGGGAAAAAACACCCCAGGATGGACAATTCATGTGCTTGATGTGGCTTTCCTTCTCTTGAGCCGAGCTCGCCAATCTTCAGGCAAAGCTTCAAAATTTGCATTTCTCTCTGCCATACCACTGCAAAAAAACAAAACAGGAACTCATAAATACAAGCAACAAAGAAAGAACTGAGGTAATAGGAGAGACATTTTTTATATCCATAATGTGATATATCCCCAGGACCTCACTTTTTGGCATATGCTATATATATTTTATATACCATGTTATTTCCCACCTTTCTTCCCTTTAAAGGGGCCCAAGATAACTTGGGTTAATTACTAATTCACCTTTATAATGTACACTGTAATCATTAAAGGTAATTCAACTATAGTCTAGAGTGGACAGACTCCAGTTTTTTAGAGAAACAAAACCAACTGGGTTGAGCCACATTTCCCTGTACACTGAATCTCGCCTTTATCCCATGTTCTCAAAACCCTTCAGTCTAAATTCTAGTGATACAACTGCAGAAGTATATGAGCATAACTGCCCTTCTAGATCAGGCCAAAGGCCATTTTAGTCCCAATTTCCTGTATCCCACAGTGGCTCATCAGATACCTGTGGAGCACACCACACAAGATATCTGTATTCTATTGCTACTCCCTTGCACTTGTCCTTCTAAGGAGGCATATTTTTAAACTAGATGGTTTCACAAACCCCATCATCGCTTATAACCTGTGATGGGACTTTTCTAAGACTTTTTTCTAGAAATCTGTCCAATCTCATTTTAAAGGCATCTAGGTTAGGCAGGTAGTGCCACCAGGGAATCCCATGGCACTCTGCCAATATTATAAAGTGCCATAACACATAATTTGGAGGCCCATAATTTATACTTTATTCTTCTTAATATCGCTTATAAATGTATTTATGCTTGGATTTGTGTTGCTTTGGGATGAAGAAAATACTGTACACCTAGCTAAATTCATGCCTGAACAATTTGGACTCATTACCAAAGATGGATTATTGTGAAAGAAGTGTTTTAGCTGTGATTTCTGGACTGGCAAAAGGGAAGCTAGATTGAAAATTGACCTAGGAGTAAGATTGGTGGTAGGAGAAAAGGTGAATTCCAGAGTGCAGCTTATGAGGAAAAACATGAGAAAGGAGAGGGGTCAGGGGCTCAGATTTATTTTGGAAGGTACAACTAATTTAAAGGCTACACATAAGGGGTCAGTCCACAGGACAATATTCTTCCACTCTGCTGTTCTGAACGCATTATGCAAACTTCCGTATTTCTCATTCTCCATTATTCTACCACCATAAGTGTAAAGGGCCTATCAAGCTATTTAGAAAGCAGCATCTGCAATTACATAAGCTTTGCACAAAACATGAACACATACAGACATCTCACTTTGCCACTGATTTGTATCACATGGGCTGATAGGCACATATTTCTGAGCAATATGTGCCTAACACAAGATATTGGGAAAGGAAATGCTACCTGGCCATATTTTGCTGTTGCCTTCATACCTGATTAGCTGCTGCTGCTTCCATTCCTCAATTCTCTTCTGTGACATCATATCTCTATCTTCATCACTGGAACTGGAGTTTTCCTCTTCATCCAGTTCCCGTTGTATGCTCTGCCACTTTTTTACGAGAGATGGCATCTTTGTCTTGGTCTTTTTTCTCTATAGAAATATATTAGTATGGAATCATGAGAATCAGAGTTTTATGGACTATTTTGTTCTAAAGCAGGGGTGTCTCAAAGAGCCTTTTGGTGGGAGGCCTTTTTGCCATTCCAAAACCTGCAGATGGATATGCATGGCAACTGCAGGTTTCAGAAAGCCTTCCAGAGACAAGTGAAGCAAAGCTCCAGTCACCTCAAGAGGACTCAGGTGGGGTCAAGACTGGCTCAATGTGGACCTGCATTGGACTAGATCCAAATGAAGAATTCATGGATTTTGAGGCCCAATGTGTACCATGCCTACTCCCTTCATAGGGGAACAGATGATATCAGGGGGAAAAGAAGATGCTACATGAGGATGGTCAAGAACAGCTTTCAAGTGACACCAGTTACACCATGTTCTAGTGGAAAGACTGATAAGCAAAGATAAACCCAACTCCCAGGTAGCATAAACAGTTGTCATTCAATTATAGTGGCAATATCAAACATTTTGCATCTTGGTCAATAAAGAGTACGCTTCCCAGCCTAAGAATAAAGCTTGAGGCTGGTATTTCCCATGTGATTAGCATAAGCTCCAAAAGAAATTGACTGATTCAGTAACTTATTAGGTCTATAAATTATACCTATACATGAATTCCATGTGCTCCTTGCTTTATAGCAGGATAAATTAGAAAAAATATGTGCAAGATGTAACCAGTTCTAGAGCCTGGAGTAGCAAAATATATGCAGCTTGTCCCATTTTGGCATTTTTCAATAAGAGAAAAATTTAAGTACTTACTTTGCTACCTTTCTGGAGCTTTTTTGACTTCTCTGGAGGCAGTGCTTTGGGAGCATGTGGAGGTGGTGATAGTGGAGGTGGTGGTGGTGGGGGCAATTGCTCTGTAGTGCTAGCAGCAGATGGAATTCCTCGGGCAGGAACTGGCTGCATTGTGCTGGCAGGAAGTCCAATGGGAACAGTACACTCTGAATAGCTCATAAGTGCTGGCTGGGGAGTCACACCAAGGTAACTTTGTTGTAAACTCATTCCTGGAGTCTGAGGGCCTGGGCACACGTACACAAAACAGAAAAATGTGAATATTTCCTAATCCTCATCCTGAAAAATTAAGGAACAAGGCAGAATCTGTGGGAAAATACTCACTTGCACTTATGACAGATTGGCCATAGAGCACTGGACAACTGCCGATGGTTGCAGCTCGTTGCACCAGCCCAGCACTCATTTCAGAAGCTTTTCTCTTTACAGGTTTAGTTAAGAGGGGTGTAGATATGCTGTTCTCAGAGATACTCTGGAAGCAGAGAGGCCAATCAATTAGATTCATATGACAGTATTTGTCAATCCCTGGACCACCACATAAATCCTTTAACAGATCAGATATTACCATATTTACTTGAATATAATACGCCACTGAATATAATGCACACAGTACACTTATAATAAAAATAGTGTATTTACTCAGTTCTAATTAACATTGAATCTAATGGGCACCCTGAGTTTGGAGACTGAATTTAGCTGAAAAGAGTGAGCATTATATTTGAGTAAATACAGTATATTATCCTTGTGATTGGCTAATATTATTGAGCTCTGCTGTTTGCTGCAGCCATAAACAGCCATGTCACACAGCATCTCAATATCACAAATACTTTGAGCCAATAAGAATATCTAAATGTGGGATGATTCTCCTGCACAAAGAACCATCCTCTCCACAAATTTCAAGGAGAAATCACAGACAGCCTTCTTTAACATGCAATGCTACAATTGCATGGTAAATGCAATCATAAGCTACCATTTCTTAAAACACATGGGAAATTAGAATTCCTTGTTGGGACAAAGTTATCCACCTGGTAGGAGTCTCAAAGCCCCAAATCATCTTTAACATACTGCATCCGTCATATAATACTAAACTGGTCTTATTTTCATCATTCAGTCTTTCCTGATTATTTGTATGATGGTGGCAGCATCATTAGCAATACTTTACACAATATTCTCAGTGCTAGTTCCTCCAACTATTATCTTTCTCCCTTCTACAAAATGCCATGAAATAGATCTGTCATGCTAGGTGTTTGTTACCTGATACACTCTAGAGAGGGAGAAAATGAAGAGGTTTGTATGCTAACACAAAATAAAACATATACACATAATAGTTCTTCATCTTATATATACTAAAATTTCACTTTCATGAAATAGCTCTGTAGACTTCTTCTGTTGGAATCTCATAGTCATAAAGTCTTACATATTTTCATTTTATATTGTACATAGGCCACTCAAATCCACAACTTTAGAATGTTAACAATCCCCTCTTAAAGGATTTTTTCATAATATATAAGTGGCTGAAAAATCCTTTTCATTATCTACTACTATAGAAGCTCATATAATTGGGAATTTACAGCACAGGTAACAAAGACAAGACAGTTTCACCATGCAGAATACAAGATTGCAGGAAAGAGATTTGCTCCAACCTGTATACATAATATACACTGGTACTAATGTCTTCTCAAACTGCTAATATCTGCTCTATGTATTCTCTCACCTGACTGTTGATAACTGCTGGTCGAATAAGAGGTTTCAGAACAGCATCTTCCTCTGTTCCTGGTGCAGGCGGTTCCTCATCTCCTTCATCCTCCATTTCCACTTCCTGTATTTCCCCATCTTCTCCAGGAGGTGGAGGCGGTGGGGGAGGTGGAGAATCTGGAGGTGGTGGTGGAGGAGGAGGCATTTCCAAGGGTAAAGGAGGTTGAAGTACAGGGACAGAGGGCTGAAGCAAGGTCCAAAACTGGTTAAGAGGCACAAGAGATGCAGCTGCAGCTTGACCAGAAAGGGACTCTTTACAAAGAGAACCTAAAGAAAAATACATGTAACATTTGTGATTATACATTTAATTACGTATATCATATTTGTAACAGCTCCTCCATGGGTCGCTTTTAAGTGATGTGATCAAGGAAGCTCACATTTGAGTGAAAGGTTGCAGAGAGCAACAAGCACTTGGGGTATCTTCCACACCAAATCTATCTCTACATCCCTCCAGACATCTGCAATCCACCTATCTTGTTACATAGCTCTGCTCACACACAGTCCCTTTTTTAAAAAAGGAAGTGTCGGATACACTGGAAGCACTATCTGCATTGTTTAAAGAGACCATAATAAATTCGCTGAAATGTTTCGATTGACATGTCTGTCAAGTGAGTGCATCAACTTGGAACCATTCCTGGCATCTACATTTTCTTCTACACTGTTATAATTCTTTCACCACAGGAAGAAAATTTCCCTGGAAAGCAACCATTTTTCTTCATTAAGCACCCCACAAAACCAGCATCTCCCTGCTCTAA
Organism: Cryptoblepharus egeriae; assembly: GCA_030015325.1. Lineage (NCBI taxonomy): Eukaryota > Metazoa > Chordata > Lepidosauria > Squamata > Scincidae > Cryptoblepharus > Cryptoblepharus egeriae. The sequence continues at coordinate 57,677,954 of JAREYC010000001.1, read as the reverse complement.
AAATGGAACTGTATAGGAAGTGTCACCCCTACCTTCACATGACACAGCAGTTGTATGCTACAAATCACATAAGGGTCAAGGGTCTCTTGGTTAAAAGACAAATGCTATGCATGTAATGCACTCATTCTGGGCCAACATTCTGGTGGCAAGCTGAATAGTTAAATACAACTCATACAACTGCCCTTCTGCACTAAATTTCTTTCCACTTTGTTATCCATTTTTCTGTTACTATCCTAGGACATTAACGTAAAAGGTTTTCCAGCCAATTAGCAAATGCTTATTTTGGAAAACACTCCAATATAAATAACGTTGTTCATTTGCAGTACCTGTAGCATTATCTGTAGATTCCCCAGCAAACTCTGTTTTCTCCTTCGGTGCTGCTTTAGGAAGAGTTTCTGCTTTATTCTCTAGTATTTGCCCCTCCTCTTCCTCCTCCCCATCTGGGAACTCCCATTGGGACTCGCCTGTTTGCTCGTTAACATAGAAATAGCGCCTATGATCCCTAAATCACAAGAAAGAAAACAAGGCTTTACTCTCTCTTCCCTGCAACAGACACAGTGTTTTGGTCCTGTCCCGCGACAGCGGAATGCTCTCACAGGAAGAACCTCTTGCAGTAGCACTGCTGCTCACAAAGGCGACAAACAGCTTTGAGGAAGGATTTGCAAGATGGGCTTACTTCAAACTGTTTGCGCTGCTGGCTCTGTGATCACAACCTTGCCCCTCCACTCCAATAGTGGAGAGTTAGCGCAACAGCTTGTGGCTGGTGTGCAATAAGGGTTCAAGGATTTACTAGGAAATTGACTTTTTAGGTACTCTCAGGGTTCATTTCCTTCCAGAATAGCAAAAGAGAAACAGCCCAATTTATCAAAGGTGGCTGCTCCCCATGGACTGCTGCAGTCCCATTTATGATACGCTTGGTGTCAGACATAGAGAATTGCTACTGAGAGGGAGAGGATCTGGGAGCTGAAAAACAAAAGAGCAAAGATTTCAAATAAACAAAAATAATCAAGAAAGCCAAATATAAGAAGAAATAGTTTGGTCTGACCTGCTGGCAGGAGATAGCAATCTTGTTGTTCGTTGAGATCCTCAAGTCAATGAGCTTTCCATAAGGACACAGACGTTACTTGGGAGCGGAGTTCCTGAGATCCTGTAATGTGCACAGAGCTCTCGCATGCGCGACCCCCCAAGCCCGCCCTCCTTAGCGCATTTACACTCAAGAGTGAACACCAGCTCTGTCCAATCGCGGAATCAAATCCATTTCAACACACTTAATACAGACTTTATATTTCTCCAATTTTGTGGCTGGCTCAAACTCTGTATGTGCCAGAGGCTTTCTGCCCGCTCAGCACCGCTAAGTGCAGCTGCTCTCAGTCTCCAGATAGATGACGGCAGGTCGGCAGTTGGTGATGGTCACAAATCATGTCTGAGATGTCAAAGGTGAAAGGTGAAAAGGGGAGAAGAGTGCGTACCTGTCCCAGTGGCAGGACCAGCCTTTAGGGGCGGCGTTTATTTCATACTGTTTTAGCTGTTCAGCTGCATCTTGCAATTTGCGTTTGAGGTAGTTTCCTTGGAGAGCTCCTTCCCGCCAATCAGCAATACGGGTCTGTGGAAAGCAGACAAAGAAGGAAGCATAATGTAACATTTATAGATTAGAGATCATGTGCATTCCCTGTGTCATTCCCTCTGGAAGCAGGAGAAAAATTGACTTATAGAAAGGACGCGCCTCCTACTCTACTTGTACATCCTTTCTCCAAAAGAACCTGCATCTCATAACACTGGATAGCAATAAATAGTGCCTAGAACACTAGATAGCAATAAATAGAAAAAAGCCTGTAGACAGTAGGTAAAGATGAAAACCATGCATGCCACATTCCAATGGACTCTAAAGTTTCAGGAAATACTAGCCCTTCACTACAAGAAAACAAGAAGTACTTGAAGAAGTATACTACAAGAAATACTAGCCCTTAACACCAGATAATATAATCAGAGAGTTTATGAGACTGTATTGCTGTATGTACAGTGGTACCTCGCTTAACAAGTGCCCCACATAAAGAGTGATTCAATAAATTCCCATTGGGAGTGTGCTCCACTTAACAAACCCCAGGCAACTCCCCCAAGTTGCTCTGCGCTGACGCTCCATGTGGAGCCTGTTTTAAATGGCTGCCAGCCAGCAAATTGCTGCCTATAACTGCCCCCAACTTGGGGGCAGTTGCCTGGGAGCGCCAGAGGCAGCTGCCCCTAACTGCCCCCATCGGTCTCCAGCTTCCAGCAGCAACCCAAGTAAGCCCCCTATCCTCCATAGAGCCTCCTAAACATGATTACTGAACATGTGTTCAATGGGGCTTACTCCCAGGAAAGTGTCTTTGACTGCAGCCTCCTAAGCATGTCTACTCAGAAGTAAACCCCATTGTGTTAAATGGGTCCTACTCCCAGGAAAGTGTCTTTAGGATTGCAGCCTAAGTAGACTTTATAGGATCATGCACATTGAATGCATGTTTTGAATTCAATTCCAGTGTTTTGTCATCATTTTAACATCCAGTTAATATTTTTATATGAATATTTTTGGGTTGTGGAACTAATCGTCTGAGTTTCCCTTATTTCCTATGGGAAAATCAGCTTCACACGAATAGAAAATCCTATGGGAAAACTAGCTTTCACAAAACAAGCATGCTTTCGGAACAGATTAAACTTGTTATGTGAGGCACCACTATATATAGTACTCAACTAGGGATTGTGAAGGGAAGGAGGAGAAACAGAAAAATCTGCTGGCCATGTCACTGAATTTAAATTGCTAAATCAACATTTTTATCATGCAGTACTGCATTTCTTGGCTCCCTCTATTTCATAATTTTTCAAATAGAAGGTAAACTTTAGGTACCTCAGTCTGCAACAATAGCATGTGGAAGTTAGAGATGGATTGTCTACTGATGCCCAAGAACTCCAGCTTGCTTATCAACATGTTGGCCAGCTCTCCAATCTGAAACTGCCAGAAGTAAGCAAGAGGTCAAGAATGTCAGTCACAATGCACAAAGGCTACTGACATACTGTCACCAAATTGTACAGGCGTCTGTTTTAATAAGTGTAGTGATTTGAGCAGTTAATTGGCAAAATTGTGGCTGCAAAAGATAAAAACCAGTTCAATTCGAGGTAAGTGCAGAAAGTTTGCTTCCCTTAGGCATAAACAGACATTCTGCTGGAATACTTTGATCATCTGATAGGACGTATCAACAGTCTTCTCTACATTTTTGGTGTTTATGTAAGATCCAGCTTGTCACAGGCTGGGGCACCAGCAATTTGAGAAAAAATATTTTCCTCGAATAAGTGGTAATGGATCTGAGACACACCCAAAGGCACCAAACTTATACCATTTTCAACATGGATGGTAAGAATAGGAAAAATAGCAAATGTATGGAATCAATTCATTTAAGGTGACAATGATAGCATATACGCACTGTATAAGTTACAGCGTGAAAATACTAATGGTGCAGAATCTAAAAGGTACTCTGTAAGATAGGTTCAAAGGCTTGATCTTCCCCAGGCAAGATGCAGACAGAGATCTTAAAAACCAATTTATACTATTGGGGGGAGGACACTTTTCAATCCTAGCTTGCTGCATTTTTCTTGCCAACTTGGCCTGAATCAGCCAACAGCAACCAGCTCTTTGCATACTGAATCCCAGGGACCAGACAGCCTATGATCAATTGTGCCCAATCTCTTATTGGCATTCACACACACAAACTGTCATGGTGTGAAAATTTCAGTTGGTTGACAAAGAAAAAGCCAATCCAGCATGAAGACACATAGCCATGTGAATTTGCTCCAATACTGTAGTTAACAAATACTGCAAGAAAAGCAACAGCTCGTTTCAGTTCACATACCTTTAAATCTTGCTCCTCGTCTTCCACCTTGAGTACTCCTTGCGTTTTCACTTTGTCCTGTAATTCTTCAGCATTCAGTTCAGTGCCCGAGTTCTCATCAGCCACTTCTGGTTCTTCCTTCGCCACTAAAAATAAAGCAAGAAAAAAGTTTAATTTTTGGTAATTCCTTTAATCCTTGTACAGTGCAAATGTAGGTAGGCTGCGGACATAGAGGGGGAAAGAAGGAGAAGAGATCCTGGCCTTCTTAACCCAATTTGTGTTTATGATTCTGTTTTGTTTTTAAAGAGAAGATGTCTTATCTGATACAGTGCTGAAATTACTTTGCAGAAGAAACAGCTTTTGATCAAGGATCAGTAACTCACTTGAAGAGAGATATTTACTACAAAATAAAAAAGATTTACCTGTTTCTGCAGGTTCAGGACTCTCCTGCCCAGTTTTGCTAGATCCTCGGCTGGTGGATTCTGGACTGGCAACCCCAAAGAGTTTCCATTTTCCTGGCTTTGGAAGCACTCGCCGATTTAGGTCAGTCTGACTTACGTCAGAAAGCGGACTGGAGCCTGAAATACTCCCATCACCTTCTTCTAAAGCTCGTAGTTCTGCCTATAAAAAAAGAAACACAATTTTAGTGCCAGAGAAACAAACTTTTTATTTCTCCTCTTACTCCTGCACCTCTGCTTTTAACTTATCTTTCTTTTCATTAAGCCACTTTCTTCTTCTCAAGTTCTCACAAGACCCATTTCTTTAATCAAATTATTACCCAAGTTCTCTAGGTATTTGGGGTAATGGTAGGAAAAATATTTGCACTATCCTCATTTGTGACTACTTTTTCCGGTTTTAGATCCTGCTGACCCTCCAGAGGTTTCTATAATGCTTCAGCATAGTGAAAAAATGTGGGGCAGCTTTCAGCTATAACCTGGCTTTTTCAACCAGCACTACTATTTATAAAAGGGCCACATGCCCTCCCTGCCAGATTTTATATGAATTTGCTGTCTTCATTTCTGGCATTCTCAATATAAAGGATGTTAGATACTCTGTCGGCTAAGATTAGCATGTGCCTACTGATTTGGAGGCCACCTGGTTAGGTAAAATCTTAAGTTTTTAACCTTAAATGCCCATCTAAAAATAGCCTAATTTGCATAAATTATAAATGCGGGCCCAATGGACCCGGTTGGTCATTTAAGGGTTACGTACTACTCCACTACTATACTATACTACTCTACTATAAGAGTATAACTTGAGAAATAGCTTCTAGTTAGTCACTTCTGTGTCACGTCTATGCATTAGTGAAACACTTGCCCACCCACTCAGAGGTGTAGGAAATGAATCCCCCTATCCTTCTCTTGACCAGTATCAGTAGTTAAAAATAGGAAAATATCTAGCATCTTGCATTCAGGAATTTTATCTTGTTATCTGTTAATCCTAAGCTCTGTGTCAACTTCCCCTAATCCAGTTTTAAGAGCAGGTCTTTTGTTTTGCATCTTTATTTTTTTGTATATCTACCTTTTAAATAAAACCTTTTCATTGCTTTGTCCAAGTTTCTCAAACTACGGGTTGTTACGTATTCCTAAATTACTCAGTCCCTTCTATGTTTTGGTTTTGTGTAAAAGGGGATTTCAGGAACATCTTTTACAGATCAAGGAGGGAAGTTTCCAAAGCAGCTTCTTTCTGTTAGGCTTTTCCTATCCTTAGTAATAATAATGGATACCTCCCAAAATCCCAAATAACTGTAGACCAAAACACTATAAAGGGAAGAATTGATAGTTGGTAACTGCTAGGGTTTGAACCAATTTCTTCCAATTCTTGTTTCCAATGTGGTCCCGCTACAGCATTCTTTTGACAGATCTTATGGAAAGTTCCACAACGATATCAGTATCATTGCCAGTGCTTACTGCTTACAGCAACATGAAATCCTTAATAGGTGATTTCCCTGTAATGCCATTCTGTTAACAAATTTGATTTGCTGAAGTAAAGGAAGCTCTTATCACATATCTTTACACAGGGTTAGGAATTCTTTTCTCAACAAGCCAATTCTATACACACACACCCCAAGCTGTGCCTGCAAACCCTGAAAGAGATTATACCATAATGAGGCTTTTGCTTAACACAGTAGATGTCAGTAGCTATTCACCTACTGCAGGTTAACAGCACCTCTTTTCTTCTCCTCCTTTAGTTCCACCCCACAGCTTCAAAACACCACAATCAACTCACCTTCTTTCTCTCCAAGACCATCTCCAGCTCAAGGGTATCCTGTTCCTCTTCTTCCTCTGCACTTTCCCCTGATTGCACCACACTACACAAGTCCTCCTGGGAAGGGTCTTCCCCAGTATCTCTGTCGCCTTCTAGCTGCAGCTCAGGAACAGTTGCTGCTTGCTCTGTTGCCATTTCTTCCACTTCTTCCACCTCCTCCTTACAGATAACCTTCCTCCTCCAGCGTTCCTCTTCCTCCTTCACCACTTCAGGAAGCAAAGGAGCCAGCAGTGATGCAGCCACTCCCTTCTTTTCTTCCTCACTACTTGAAAGGGCCTGGATACCTTCATTTACTTCCTGTGAAGCCAATGAGTTTTTGCACCAAATTGTTAACTTTGTAGAATCAGTCACAAAGATTATTCAAAGTGTGTTAAAGTAAGGTTTCCCACTTCTTCCTTGCTTTGCTGGCCGGTTACTTTTTTTCCATTCCTGGTCTGGTTCTACACCTAACAGAGCCCTGCAGTTGCAATCTATATTTACAGATTCCTGCCTTCCAACACTGTCGATACAACCAGCAGCACCCCATTAGTGTTATTAAAGGGGTGACTCAACTAACTAGCTCAAATGCAAAATGGTTTTCTATAAACTGGTATTCCTACTTCAGCATATAAACTTTGAGTATGCAATATTGATGTAAGATTTATGCCTGAATTACAGTGGCGCCTCACATAAAGGACACCTCACGTAAAGTATGTTTCAAATAACAAACAAAAATTTCTCCAGGATTCTGTACTTTTATCATGTACTTTTATCAACAGTTATGGAATCCTCCCATACTGGGATAACTCTATGAATTAGTCAGATTCAATAGGACATGCCTATCTATCAGTGATACATAAAACATTCACAGTATGATTTATCCTATTAAAGATGCCCCGAGAAATTCTTCCTTTGGAGTTCATTCTCCATACTTTTGAAAAATTCAGAATTCTATATGGTGTAAGAGATACTAAAGAAGAGCCAATGTTTTCTATTGAGGAGAAGAAGTGTGAGTTTAAGCCTGTTAAGTAGATACTGACCTTCTTCAGTTCACGCTTCAGAAGGCCTGTCCGACGTCCAGTACTAGCAGCAGGAGCATCACTTTTTCCCTGGGAGCTTACATCTGCAGCTACTGGATATTTTTCATTAGTCTCTGTCATAGAACTAACAGAATAGAGTAGAATATTTAGTAAGAAATGCTCAAGGATCACCAATTCAGTCAGCATCTTAACACTATTCTTACCTGTGCTGGTAATGTTGGAGACCTTGCACTTGTGTTGCAAGATACTGGGGTAGTTCCCAAGTGACCTGGTTACTCTGAGTGTTCCAGTAATAATAGCAGCCTGTGTTCTCATCCCAAACTTCCTGCCAGTCTCCCATTTCAACTCCCACTGCAGGAAAAAAAGAAAGACTTCAATGAGTATGTCCCGCTACCTGGGTTAAAGGCACATGAATATAAGTTATATTACTAAAAGTACTCTAATACAGTGGTCTTTGGCCATTTCAGCCTGGGACCTCCTTTCAAACTTTTGAATCTGTCTGGGACCTTTGCTACTTCAAACCTGCTACCCCAATTCCAGGACACAATGCTTGAAGAGGAGGATGTGTCCTGGGAAAAAGGATGTGTCCTTTTACCCTGGAAAAGGAGGACAATGAAGATTTTTTCCCCCAGGGCACAAGGCTGAAAAAGACAATGCGTCCTACAGCCAGTACACAGAGGCTTGGGGAAAGAGTGCAAAGCACAGGAAACCACTGCTCCTGGGTGGAATGGGTTAGGGGGGTAAACAGCATTCTCCCCCCAACCCTCCTAACCTGTCTCTCCCCTAAATGGGAAGGGCACATGAGGTTGAGGCGGTGCCCTCTCCAGGGGGAGGCTGGCAGTGGGTCCTCATGCTGCCTGCTTCTTATGTGGAGGGATGGGGAGGAAGTGGCAGCACAAGGAGCACCCAGTCAGCCTTCCCGCTGCTCCACGAGCCACCCAAGCACTTTCCCACACTTCTCTGGATTGCTCCAGCAAGGAGCACAAGAGGGGCTTCTGTCACATGAACACCCACCAAGAACTGATGTGGAGAAATTTAACCCTTATGGAGCTGAAACGGGTAGAAACATGTTTTTGTCCTATACTTAACATGGTAGACTGACAAACATTCAGCCAATTTGGTGCTCAGTGCCTGGTGCACTGGGGGGGATGTTGTTTAGAGGAAGGGGTTGCCCTGGGGAGGATGCTGCGCATGGGGGGTTTGCACATGGGGGCAGGTGCACATGGGGGCAGATGGTGTACAAGGGAATTTTACTCCCGCAACGTGGGTACACTTTTCATTAGTTAACCCTAAATGGCATAAACTTGGGCAGGCTCACCAACAAGCACATCAACTTTCATTTTTAACCTTCACAAAACATTTTTTCCATCAAGTGGAGAATTAACTTACTCGCTACCCTTGCTATGCCTAGGCAGGAATAATGCTAAGATGATGATGATGCTATGTCTCAGCCTGTGTTTTAAAAAGAGCCATGTAATAGCACTAAGCTTCAATACAAAGAACTCACCTCCTACCAGGGAGCACTGGGTGTCATACTGCCACTCTGCTACCTGATCGGTTCCATTTGCAGTAGCCAAAATCTGATTGGTGGCAGATTCCTTTGGCTCCGGGCGTGGAGGAGTTGGAGGAGGGGCAGTGGCAGGAATAGTTGTCTCCGCAGGCTGAGAAGGAGCTGTTATTGCATCTATTTCCTTCAAAAATAGGAACAAAATAAGTGGAAAAGTTATTTGACTGACAGTGCAATCCTAAACACCAGTTAGGCTAGCACAAGTCCCATTTTGTCCTTGGGGTGTTGCAAAAGTGCCGTAAGGCACTTCTGTGCCATTCCTGGGAAGTGAGGGGGTTAGGCCAATGCACAGGCCATTGAAGGAATGGCAAGACAGGTGTATTGTGCTGGCCTAGATTGGTTAGGACTGCTCCTTGAGAGCATTATCCTAATCACCTGTCCCTTCCATAGGCCCAAGGGTGTTGCAAAAGTGCTGTAAAGCGTCTGTGCCAATTGGAGAAGAGTTAGGCGGATGCATCATGGTGCATCATGCATCATGGTGCATCAGCTTAACTCTGCCAAACCGGTTGGAGGGGGAAACTGCACTGGCCAGTGCAAGATCCAGAGAGGGTGGGGAGAAGGGCATCCTGGGATGGGCAGGAGGGAAGCTGGCAGAGGACAGTGGAATGCATGAGATGGAGCTAGGATCCAACTTTTTTGTCAGATCCTGTTTGTGCTTCCTGGTGATCTGAGAGCAACTTATGGCCACTCTGATTTGCTCAGACTTAGGCCACCTCCAGAGGCGGACTGAGCAGATTGCAGCCCTATCATAGGGAGGGGGACAAACCTTTCCTTCCCAGTGGTAGCAGTCTCAAGTCCTGTGCTGGATACAGCGCAGGAATGCCAGCTTGCCTGTTCCAAAACAAGTTAGGATTGCGCTGTTAAATAACAGCAAAAAAATAGGAAAAGAATTTGTAAGCCTCCTGTGGTGTCAAAAACACATCTCATTCATTCTCTGTCTTGGATAACTGGAGTAAAATATTTTATTTCAATGGGAGGGAGAAAGAAGGTTAATCACTGAACCAAAAAAAAGAACCTCTACTCACTGCTAGGAAGTTTGCGAGAGTACTATCAATGTCAGTTGAATTGTTGCCATTTGCATCTGCAGATTGCGCTGGTTTCTCAGACATCTCGCTGTCTTCTTCATCACTGTCTGCATAAGCACCAAGCAAACACAAACCACCTAGGAAAAAAGTAATATGATAATATCTGTCCCTCCACAGCAGCTCTGTATAACAATAAAGATTAATATTTCTGTTGATGGAATATTTTAGAAAATCCTTTCACTTTTAATCAAACAGTTATCTCATTTATAATACATTTACATCACTTATGTATGACATTCCTCAAAAGTGGCTCTGAGAGAGGACAATTTCTAGCAACCTATAAACCAGGCTTGTCCAACACAGGGCCCCCGAGGGCTGCATCTATGGGCTTTCTAAGCCATATGTGGTCCTCGAGCCTCATGTTGGACAAGCCTGCTATAAACATAGTGCAATCCTTCAGTTCACATGCGGCCTACAATACCCCTGCTTACTGGTCAAGAGACACTCTTTCAAGTGGGTGTTCCTCTTTTCTTTAGCAGGGGCAGAGTAACTGGCCCTCCACACCCCAGCAATGTCTGTTCTAGTGGCTTCTGCTGGTGTTCACCAGCTTCTGCTAGTGGTCACAATCTTTTGCGCTTTAGATTGTGAGCCCTTTTGGGACAGGGACCCATTTGCTATTAATTAGCTATTAATTTTTTTCATTTTCTTGTAAACCGCTTTGTGAACTTTTCAGTTGAAAAGCGGTATATAAATACTGTAGATAGACTGTAGATTATTTGTAGTTCTATTATTCATAAAGAATGAAAAAAACTTCTAACAGTTGAAACTTATGAAAGGTGAGACAAGCAGTTAAAACGTATAAAAACAGAGACCGGGGTCTAGATAAAAATTGTGGTGGCCTTCTGCAGAGGGCCACTTGAGATTAGAAGTTTGCTATGCCTGCTAGAATAGTGATGTTGTTCTGAGAAAAAAGATTTGCTAACAAGCAATCCTTAAAGTAACCATCTCAAACATAGTTATTTTCCTTTGTACTGCTTCTTTTACATTATGGTATGCTGCCTGCTTGACCTTCACAACTGAAGATTTCAGTGTAAGAGAAATTGGTAAGGATCATACCAGTTGGTTTGACAGATACAGGCCTAACGGGCATGCTGGCTTGAGGTGGATTTGGGGCCGTCCTGGAAGTTTCTTCAGTCACCTCAAATTCATCTGGAAAAACAAAATGCAAATACTTTAGAAAATAAAGCAATGTATACCAGATTCTAGACAAGCTAATAAATCACAAACAATTGTAGATATTTCCTCTGCTAAGGAGATAATATTAGGGAAACCTGGTTATTTTTAATGCTATCACAGAACTCAGTATACGTGAATAACTGTATTGCGATTACATAAGCTGCAATCCTACTCAGTTTCCTGAAAATAATTTACTTTATTGACTAAATTTCTACCCTGCAGTATCTCGTTGAAGGACATTTAAGGCAGTTTCCAATTAAACTTACTTCTAGGTAGATACGCCTAAAACTGCACTGAATGTTCCACTGAAATACTGTAAATGAGTCAAATTAGCCAAGACCAAAGAAAATCCAGCTTATTTCAACAGAAAGTCATTGCGACTTTCTTTGGATACAACCTAGTATGTTTTCCAACTATTTGCATTTGTGGTAACTGTGATTGCAAAATTTAATTATAACCATCTTTTAGTACAGGAGCGCATTCCAAAAGTTCATGTTTCAGTTAATTACAATACACTAACCTCACATGACAGCACAAACATCAACTCTATCTTTTGATATACCTTGAAAAATTCATTTACATAATATTTTGATTGACTATGCCTGGTAACCAGCAGGCCAGGGTTTGAGACCCGGGTCGGCCCCACAAGACAGGATGAGCTCCTGTCCTTAGCCCAGCTTTGCAACGCCAGCTGGATCCAATCGTATTGGCTCTGCCTTTCCATTGGACTAATTCAGTGGTGTGGAGAGGGGGGATTTGCTGCTTGGGTAACAGCCTATCCTCCATAACAATCTAACCCAGGCTTTCGTGCTTCGCATGCAGCGTATGCAGCACCGAGCACGATACCATAGACTGACGGAGGCCTGCTTGATTGCTCTTCTTAAGTTACAAAACAGTCTCCTTTATAATATACACAGTATAGGGCAGCAATTTTCAGCCATGGTACTGATGGTGTGCCTTGACAATTTTAGCACTGTGCCAGTATGCTATGAGATGAAAAATGCCAAAAATCACTGGTCTAGGAAAGTTTCATAAAAGAATATCTGAGAAACTGACAGGTGTTTTAGAGAAGAACTTGTATAATTTATGTACCATGAAAGAACAAAAGTATTCATAAGGCAGATAAACAAAGGAGCTCATTCCTCTCTCTAGATTGGATCATTATCTTAAGACAAATTATCACCACCAATAATATTGTAGCACCTTAAAGATTAAACCAATTTATTTCAGGATAAACTTTTCAGAAATAAACAGTTTTCAGAAATAAACAGATAATAGGAGCTACAAGTGTCTGTTTCTGATGTTTTTCCAGCAATGTCCCTCTGGAAGGCTTATAAAAAATGTAACTGGAGGAAAATAACAGATAACTTACAACAGAAATTGCATAAGGAAAGGGCCATCTTTTTATTTTCTACAACAGTAGTATACGAGGGGAAGCCTCAACAATAAAACCTACTCTTAATTTGCAGCTCTATCAATTCGCCTTCTCCTATTAATCAAAAGATTTCAATGCCTGAATTTACTGATGAATTAAACCAAACAATGTCTGCTATTGATCCCAATTTCTATCAAAATAAAAAGAATCAAGTATTTTAATTGGGTAAATATGTGCATAAGTTCTAAACTGCCTTTTCTTAAGAAATTTCAATAAACTGAACATTAAATACCATATATACTTCAAAGTCATTGCCTAAAAGCAAAAAAAAAAACAAAAACACACACACACACACACACACAAACAATACAAAAAACCACAGGGAAATAATACACAGCTCAACTGCATTCAGAGGACAAGCCCCTGCACTAATTTATTATCAATTTTGAAGATAGATACAAGTTATTAAGAAGAGCAAAACTTATTGTACTGTGGAAAGGTTGTACATGACCTTGGGAAAATGGCTGAAGCTTACACTGTACTGAAACTTCCAAAGAGCTTTCCAGAAGATCAGTTTAGAATGAACTACAATTATATGAGAGGCTGATACTCTTACTGCTCATGTATTCCAAATACATTTACTTACTTTTGTAGCTACGAAAAAAATACAATTCTTGCTATTTTGAATGTGATGTTGAAATGCGGTTATATTGAATGTGATGTAGAAATGTGGTTATATAAATGTTACAGAATGCCTAATACTGTACTACTAGAAACAAATTATTTCCTGTTAACATCTGATAGTGACTGAGAACTACCCAAGATGTGCTACCAAAGCACTAAACAACTCAGGGTGCAATTCTAACCAATTTAGGCAAGCAAAACTCACCCAATCTCCCTGTTCTCACAGTTGCATGGGGAGGCTGGTGCATGTTTATGAAGTGACCTAACCCCAAACACAAGTGGTGCAGAGGAGCCTTATGGCACTTTTGAAGCACCCCCAGACCAGAACAGAACTTGTACTGGGACTTATGTCAGCATAACCAGAGGTTAGGATTCTGCTGCCAATCAAAGAGGTAGCGAGCATGCTCCATCCATTCCTTGCACTCCCCCACCAATTTAGGAAATTTCATTTATTTTGTATACATGTTCTTGCTGAATACACACTTCTTCATTGTGCAATGTAAGCACTGAAGCACTTATCCACCCCTTCTGGCACTAAAATCAATGCCAGAACAGCAGCATTTAATAGCACTTAACGGGACAGAATATGACACTATTATCACATAAAGGGGTTGGAGAAATAAAGAACAGTATAGGTTATACTTAGTTATCCACAGATTTTTTTATCCACAGATTTGACTCAAAATAAGATTTGACACAGTTTTATACAGATATGACACAGTTTTAAACTTCTACTGTGTAGAGATGCAGACATGCAATCATTCCATTCTTCAGCTAAGCCAGACAAACAGAGAGGTCCTTTGCATTTCTAATTGGGCTGTGGGTGGCGCAAGCAGTTAAGATGCTGTGCCTGTTAACCAGCAGGCCAGGGTTCGAGACCCGGGTCGGTCCCTCAAGACAGGGTGAGCTCCTGTCCTTAGCCCAGCTCTGCGACGCCAGCTGGATCCAATCGTATCGGCTCTGCCTTTCCACTGGACTAATTCAGTGGCATGGAGAGGGGGGATTTGCTGCTTGGGTAAAAGTCTATCCTCCATAACCATCTAACCCAGGTTTTCATGCTTCGCATGCAGCATATGCAGCGCCAAGCATAATACCATAGTCTTTCAAGACTAATGGAGGCCTATTTTTTTTGTTGTCTATGGCAATAAGAAAAGCTGATTTTTAGACAGAAAATCTGTTTTTAAAGGGACACTATTTTTTTAACTGCTTTTTTTTGTATCGATAGGGAGTCTCAGAATGAAACTCCTGGAAATTTTGAGGCACAACTTTATACCATTAGGCTCAATGAAATAAACCTGGAAGTGGTCTTTAAATCTATTTTTCCACTGTTTTTTAATCCACTGATTTTTTTTATCCACATGTTTTGGAACAGAATTCTAGTGGATAACGAGGGACACGTGTAGTGAAAGTTATGCTTACCATCTGGTAAATGTTAATCACTTTTAAGTATATGGAATAAATACCATAAATTCCACATGACATTGCTTACTCCCTTATATCTATTCCCTGGGGAACCAGAGCTCCTACAACACAACCTGTCATTTGTGTGTGTACGTTCCTTATTACACTTTAGAGTGGCAAGCAATGAAAAAACCTGTAATTTTAACAAGAGTCCACAGCCCCACACCTTCAAGCAGCAGATTCGACAACATAACAAATGTTTCTGGAAATGGCAGTGAAATCTGTGACATGATCTAAACCCTCATGATAAACAGTGATTTTTCTAAAAATAAAACTCATTGGTACCTGATGGCAAACTGCCAAAACCAATTCAAAATCAAGGCATGATAACTTGGAACTCCAGTTTGGTAGACTCACCCCAAGACTGGGTAGAGAAGAAACCCCATAGACACAACCCACACTTTTTTCTGTTTTGCCTATAGCAATTACACTAGGAAGTGGAAGTGTCAAGATTTAGTGAGTGCAACAACTTTTTTTAAAGTCGCAACATGAACTTCACTAACCCCCAAATCCAGAGTAACTATGGGAGCACGTAAGAGACTTTATGTGTACTTGTAGTTACTGCACCACCTAGTGAAAACCTATGGGAAATTCATATTGCAATCAAAAGTAAGTTGTTCTTACACCGGAGCAAGGACTCTCTGTAGTTACTCTGGATTTTGCCCTTAGTTAACATAGAAGGTTCTACATAAAACAAGGGGAAGGAGGCAAGAGGAGGTAAGAAGTTGCTAGGCTTATGTTTGAAGTCCCAATTCACCCCAATAAGGTACTATATAAAGCAAGGGCGTACTACACAAAGCAAGGGGAAGTTGGTGGGATGAAGGACTGGGATTTTCAAAGCTGAAAATCAGCCCAAGAGGATGCTGGGGTTCATCTTGAGCTGGGCTCAAGTGACCCCATGAGCATGCTGGGCTTATGCTTGAAGCCCCAAGGAGGTACAGTACTATATAAAGCAAGGGGATGCTACATAAAGCATTTAAACATATATGAGCATATATAAGCATTTATGTATCATTGTTAGCTGCCTTGAGTCCTGCTTCTGGGAGAAAGGTGAGGTATAAATCTGTTAAGTAAGTAAGTAAATAAATAAATAAATAAATAAATAAATAAGTAAATGAATGAATGAATGAATAAATAAGAAAACATGAAAGTAAATAAACAGATTAGTAAGTAAACAAACAAGTAAATAAATGCAATAGTAAGTAAATAAATAATCAAATAAGTAGATAAATAATAAATAAATGAATAAGTAAATAACTGAATAAATAAATAAGAAAAGCAAGTAAATAAATAAATAGATTAATAAGTAAACAAGCAAGTAAATAAATAAATGCATTAATAAGTAAATAAATAATGAATAACTAAATAAATAATAAATGAATAAGCAAATAAATAAATAAGAAAATATGCAAGTAAAGAAATAGATTAATATGCGCTGGTCTCTTGACCGTAATAAAGGTTTATTAAATAGATTAATAAGTAAACAAGTAAATACATTAGTAAGTAAGTAAACAACTGAATAACTAAATAAATGTATCAATAATAAGCAAATAAATAAATAAAGTAAATGAAAGTGAGGGGAAAGTGATGAGAGCGGAGATGAAAGGGTCAGGCAAGAGGCCCCCAGTAGCGGGAGTCCCACTGGAGGCTTTGAGGCTTCATGTGCCTCAGTCTCCCATCTGTGTAATGGGCCAATAGTCCATCCCTGCAGCTGGGAAGGGCGATGGGGCCAGCAGGGCCAAGTGTCTGCCCGGGGCCCTTGACAAGCCCGGAGAGCCCAGCCCAGCGCAGCCTGTTCAGGAGGGAAGGGGCCTGTCCAGGAGGAGGGAGCCCTCCAGAGGGCCTGACCTGGTGGGGAGGCGGGGGGACCCGCACCCTGAAGGCCTGAGGGCCGGAAAGGGTGTCTCGTCCTGGGCCTGCGTCCCCGAGGAAGCCTCGCCTGAGCCTGGCCGAGCCGCGCGGCCTGGCCCTGCCTTGGCACTCACCTCCTTCCGAGGCCGAGTCCCCGTCCCCCGGCGCCGCTTCTTCCCGTCCCCCGCGAGGCCCAGGCGGGGACAGCTGGAGGATAGGCCGCCGACCCACCGGCGCCGGCCGCGACTTCTTCCCCATCAAGGCCCAGCCTCAGCCTCAGCCACTCCGAGCAGGAAAGCCCAGACGAGCCAGCACCGCCCGGGACTGCCTGGAGGAGGGCGGGGCGAGGGCGCGAGGAGGAGGAGGGAGGAGGCGTCTCTCCCTCGCTCGCTCTACAACTGGCCCGCGTGCCCGCCGCGCCTCCTCATTGTTCAGCCGTTGCTGCAGCCGCCATTTTGAGTCAGGAGAACACAGACTCACAACACGCAAGACTCACAAGCCCAGCGTCACCCTCTTTTAGCCTCTGTGTCTTCACTGTCCTCCTTTTCCTCGTGAGCAGCACACAGTGCTCTTAAGTTTAACAAGGAATCGTGTTCAGCCACATGAAAGGGACACGCAGGAGCGTCCTTAGCTTTTATTTTGTCTTGGACTACAGTTTTATTGGGTTTCACACATTTTGGGGGGCTCTTTTTTTGGTTATGACATATGGGCACCTTGTCTCAAGAAGGAGGAAGAGCCCAGCCAGGCTGGGACAGGGTCAAACACTTGGATGGGAGACCTGACAAAGCTGATAGTCTCTCACTCACACCACACACACACCCAGCCCTCTCATTCACACCATAAACTCACACCTGATGTCTCACACCACGCACACGTCTCTCACACCATATGCATACAGCCCTATCTCTCACTCACACACCATACCCTCTCTCTCATTCACACTATACACACACTGCCCTCTCACTCACACAGCCCTCTCTCTCTCACACTCACACTATACACACACACACACGCACCGTCTCACTCACACCTTACACACAAATCTCTCTCATACACACCACACCCTCTCTCTCACTCACACCACACACACCCTATCTCTCACACCATACACATACACCCCTATCTTTCACTTACACCACACACACCCCCTATGTCTTACTCACACACACACCACACCCTCTCACTCACGCCACACACACCCATCCCTCTCATTCTCACCATATATGTATATACATACACACCCTATCTCTCACACCACATACACAAACACCTCTATCTCTCATACCCCTTATGTCTCTCACCGACTCACACCACACACACACCATGTCTCTCTCACTCAAACCATTCACACACACCCCTATCTCTCACTCACACCACATACCCTCTCTTTCACTCACACCATACACACCAATCCCTCTCACACCATACACACCCTTTCTCTCACACTCATACACCCACCCTATCTCTCACGCCACACACACACCCCTTATGTCTCTCACTGACTCACTCACACCACACACACTATATGTCTCTCTCACTCACACCATACACACCCTATCCCTATCTCACATCACACACACAAAAACACACACCATCTCTCTCACACTACACACAATTGGTTTTTTTATGTAGGTAGATATGATGGTGTCTTTAGTTGTTTGAATTTAATTTTTTCATTTGTTATACTTTTCACTGATTTATAAATAAATTCTTATGCAAAAAATGGTTCCCTGTTCCCAAAAAGAAACACAGTCTAAAAAAGATGTAAAAGAGACACAGCAATAGTACTGGAAATCACCATGCTGAGTGAAATTTGAAGACAAACATTTGGTTTATGCAAGCAATTTAGTAATTTTATGAATAAATTAGCAAAATGTATCTGCATTGTGGGAGTAAAATACTCACCACGCACCATTGTGCAACACACACCCATTTGCATCAACCCGGCCTAAGCATCATCCCCCCATGTGTATGTCATCCCCCCATGTGCAACATTACCCACACCCTGCACCATCCTCCCACAACCATGGGCACCCCTACCAGACTGGTGCAGGATTTGGGGCTGGGCGTTGATCAGTCTTCAATTTTAAGTTTAGGCCGAAAATTCAGTTCACTCCTTTTCAGTCCCTTAAGGATTAAATTTCTAGAAATTGGTTCTTGGTGGGTGCTCCCATCACAGAAGGAATACGCTCCCCAAATTTCATGCTTCTAGGTCCAGGGGAGAGAGTCCATCAGCCATGGATTCTTCAATGTAAAGCAGAGGGTGCATTGCACACCTTTTCACCCCCTTCTGGTTGGAATTGCCAAAAACTGGTTGTTAATGGATGCATCCATCATGGAAGGAACACCCTCACCAAATTTCACACTTCTAGGCCTAGTGGTTTTGGCTGGCCATTGATGAGTCAATCAGTGGATCTGTCAGTGACTTTTCAATTTTATATACAGTATACACTAGCGAAAACGTACATGTGTTGTGGGAGCAGAATTACCCCATACACCATCCCCCCACTGCACATTAACCCCCATGTGCATCATTCCCCCATGCGCATCCCCCCATATGCATCATCCCCCAGATGCATAAACCCCCATGTACATCAATTGCCATGCGCATCAATCCCCCATGTGCAACATCCCCCATGCGCAACATCCCTTCATGCCCATCATCCCTCATTCGTATTAAACCCCCATGTGCATCATCCCCCAGGCGCATCAACCCCCATGTGCAACATCCCCATGTTCATCTACCCTATGTGCACCATCCACCTATGTGCATCCCCCATGTGCAACAACCCCCCATGTGCACCAACCCCCCATGCGCATCAGTAACCCATGCGAATCATTCCCCCGCGTGCAACATTCCCCAGGCGCATCAACCGCCCATGCACATCATGATCCCCCATGCGTATCACCTCCCCATGCACAACACCCTCTGCAGTGCAACCCCCCCCCCCATGCATAGCGTCCTCCGCCGTGCAACCCCTCCTTCTGAACAACATCCCCTCCGGTGCACCAGGCATTGAGCACCAAATTGGCTGGATGTTGGTCAGACTTCCATGTTAAGTATAGGACAAAAACACATTGCACCCCCTTTCGGCCCGTTAAGGGTTAAATTTCTCCACATGGGTTCTTGGTGGGTGTTCATGTGACAGAAGGAACACCCTCCCTGAATTTCATGCTTCTAGGTTCTGGAGGTTAGGGCAGACCATCCCTCAGTCACCGATTCTTCAATGCAAAGTATAGGGAGGAAAACGTGTTGCACCCCTTTTCACCTCCTTCTAGTTGGAATTTCCAAAAACTGCTTCTTAGTGCACCCCTCAGTCACAGAAGGAACACCCACCCCAAATTTCATGCTTCTAGGCCTGGCGGTTTTGACAGGGTGTTGATAAGTGAGAGAGTGAGTGACTTTTCAGTTTTAGATATATACACTAGTAGAATGTACCCAGGGGTGGGCAGATGCCGGTTTGGGCTCACTCGTCCGAACCGGATCTTCCCATTTCCCTGCCGCAGGCAAACCGGCAGCGGCGGAGAAACACAAAAACATAGCGGACCGTTTCGGGCCGGCCGCCATGTTTTTGCACCCACTGCGCAAGCACCAACATTGGCACCTGTGCAGTGCCTGCTCTGAGGCAGTCCAGCCCGCTTCAGGGCAGGCACTGCACAAGCGCCAATGTTGATGCTTGTGCAGTGCCTGCTCTGAAGCGGGCCAGCCTGCCTCAGAGCCGGCACTGCACAAGCACTGCGCAGGCGCCAACATTGCCAGCCCCACCCCGCCCCCTGACCCCAGCCTGGCCCCTCCCACTTCCAGCGAACCGGATCTTGGGCCAGGCCGGGCCCACCTCTGAATGTACCCGTGTTGCAGGAGTAAAATACCCCCATATGCCATTCCCCCATTGCGCAAAATCCCCATGCGCAACACCCTCTTTACACAACACTGCTCTGTGTGTATCACCCCACCCCATGTGCATCACTCCCCAGTGCACCCTCCCTCACAGTGCATCAGGCACCAGGCACCAAACTGGCTGGATGTTGAGGTCTTCAGTGTTAAGTACAGTGGTACTTGCTTAACAAATGCCTAGCTTAACAAGTGATCCACATAACAAGCAAAAATTTCTCTAAGATTCTGCCTCACATAACAAGTGTTGCTGCACTTAACAAGCACACTTGGCAGTTGGGGCAGATGCGCTGGCCTGCAGGCCTTTTAAAAAGCATCAGGGGTGCCTTGTGTGCCTGCCCATAGCAAAAGCAACACTTCCATGCTATTCCTCCTGTGGCCAGGTGTCCACTGGGCAGAGGGAGAGAAGAGCAGTGGAGAAGAGGGAAGCAGCTCAGGTCTAGCCAGAAGGGAGAGAGAGGCTCAGAATGAAGAGAAGGAGAAAGTGGGTGTCTTTGATTGTAGCCTCCTAACCATGTCTACCCAGAAGTAAGCCCCATTGTGTTGGGTCTTACTCCCAGGAAAGTGTCTTTAGGATTGCAGCCTAAGTAGATTTCATAGGATCATGCATATTGAATAATGCATGTTTTGAATTCAATTCCAATGTTTTGTCATCATTTTTACATACAGTTAATATTTTTATATGAATATTTTTTGGGTTGTGGAACCAATTGTCTGAGTTTCCATTATTTCCTATAGAAAAATCTGCTTCACGTAAAGAGCATTTCACATGACAAGCATGATTCCGGAACGAATTTAACTTGTTATGTGAGGCACCACTGCATAGGACAAAATAATTTGCACCCCTTTCCACCCTCTTAAGGATTAAATTTCTCACCATCAGTTCTTGGTGCGTGTTTATGTCACAGAAGTAACAACCTCCCTGAATTTAATGCTTCTAGCATTGCGCCCCATTTTACCCCCTTCCGGTTAGAATTTCTGAAAATTGGTTCTTAGTGGATGCCTCTGTCACAGAAGGAACACCCACTCCAAATTTCACTATTTTAGGCACAGCGGTTTTGGCTGGGTGTTGATGAGTGAGTCAGTGAGTGAATGAGTCAGTGGGTGACTTTTCAGTTTTATGTATATACAGTAGACAGGCATGTTAAACTGGCGGCCCAAGGGCTGTATGAGGCCCTTTGCAGGCACATGTGCAGCCTTGGAGTGATCTCCCCGCCCTCAGGAGCAGTTCAGTAGTGGTGGCAGCACACTTGATTTTGAGCTGGAGAAAGAGCCCAGAAGGAAGGAGGGCTCATGTAAAGCAGCAGCAGCAGCAACTTCCCATGGCGGGAGAAAGGAGGGCACTTCTGACATTGGACTGCAGCCATCAGGAATCACTGTTAATGCTATTGCAGCCTTCGGGAGACACTATTAATACAATGTGACCCTCTATATGAAATGAGTTTGACACCCCTGCAGTAGATGATGGTGTTTCCTTGAATCTTCTGCTCACCGTTTTCCACCAAATGTAGTCTCCAAAATCAGGGAGTACATGAGATTTGATGGTTCATTGAAAGGTAAAGGTGTCCCCCACAGCTGTGACCGACTCTAGGGTGTATTTTTTATTCATGTCCCCCATTTTTTTGGTGTCCTACATTTGGGGGGGGGGGGCTGTGTCCTTTTTTGTGGCTAAGACTTCTGCTCACCTGCAGTTATGTCACTCTGTGTATCTGACTCAAGAGCAGCCAGTGAGAGGCAGAACATCCCCTTTAGAATCTCCTGGCAATGAAATAGTTAAACAGTGCTGGACATTTACTGTGGGAGATCGGGCGGGATTATGCAAATCACTGGCCAATCACAAGCTTCTCCTTAAAGGGAAAGGGATAAAACTGACTAGATGGACAAAATCCAATCAGATGGGGGAAACTGACCATAGGGAGGCGGTGGTCCCAGGGGCAGACGCAGAAGCATTGGTGGGATCCACTCTGCCAGTGGTGGTGCATGTAGATTTTCACATGGAATTCAATGTCTTGCAGCCCAGCTTGGCTCACCCTTGCCTTGAAAGCTGTGATGGAAGGAGTGGGGAGCTGGTTTGAGAGTGTTTTGTATCACTTTATTTGTTCTAAGTATCAGTTTGATCTCTCTTCAATGCTTTGTACTGATGTATAAGTTCAAGTGTTAATCCTTATCTGGTGTAATAGAGCAGGTCTTTTGTGGTGGGGTTGTTGTTGAATATTTCAATTTCTGATTAAATCATAGGTGTTTCCCTTGCAAGAATTTTGAGACTTTGACTGCAAGTCTTTGTGTTGATTAAACTGATAAGAACACTTTATTTTTATGTCTAATAAAAATTAAGAGTTCTTGGCTGGAGAATTCTGAGGGGTCCCACCATCTCCCTGCAGAGTGTCCCCTTTCATTTATAAACCAGTCCTACAAAAAAGGGGTAATTTATGGTCATTTCCTGCTTCGTAACACCTCTTCATGCTCTTTGATGCCACTTCCAGTTTTATGATGCCACTGCCAGGAACTGTTTGCCATCCCCCCAAGGTGCATCAAACCCCCACTGTGAATCATCACCCCATGCACAGCACCCTCCCCAGTGCAACCCTTCCCTCCAAAAAGCATCCCCCCAGTGCACCAGGCACCGAACATCAAATTGGCTGGATGTTGGTCAGTCTTCCATGTTCAGTATAGGACAAAAACACATTGCACCCCTTTTCAGCCCCTTAAAGGTTAAATTTCTCCACATCGGTTCTTGATGGGTGTTGATGCTCCATGTGCAACATCCTCCTCAGTGCAAGCTCTTCCTCCGAATAACATCCCCCCACCCTCCAGTGCACCAGGCACTGAGCACCAAATAGACTGGTGGTTGGTCAGTCTTCCATGTTAAGTATAGGACAAAAACATGTTGCACCCCTTAAGAGTTAAATTTCTTCACATTGGTTCTTGATGGGTGTTGATATCACGAAGGAACTCCCTCCCCAAATTTTCATGCTTCTAGGTCCGGGGGGTTGGGGCAGAGCATCCCTCAGTCATGGATTCTTCAATGCAAAGTATAGGGAGGAAAACGCGTTGTGCCCCTTTTCACCCCCTTCCAGTTGGAATTTTGGAAAACCAGTTCTTAGTGCTTCCCTCAGTCACGGAAGGAACACCCTCCCCAAATTTCACGCTTCTAGGGCTGGTGGTTTTGGCAGGGCGTTGATAAGTGAGTCAATGAATCAGTCAGTGAGTGACTTTTCTCTTTTATATATAGACTAGCAAAAACGTACCCACATTATGGGAGTAAAATTCCCCTGTATGCTATCCCCCCTGTATGCATCCAGGCACCCTCCACGGCATCTGTGCATCAACCCCCCACTGCGCATCAACCCCCCCATGAGGATAAAAGATTTGTAAGCCACCTTGGGGTATTTGGATGGAAAAGGCAGGTATGCATAAAAAAACAAATAAAATGAATGCCCAGTTCGCTCAACCAGATCAAGTCTAATAATCTCTGCTCCCTGGCCCTCAGGGCTCTGCTAGTTCCCCTTCCCTCCCAGAAGTGACCTTCACACTTCTATGGCTTCTCAGGGCTAAATGAGCATGTTCAGTTCTAATCAGGCTTTTTGGGTAGATTTTTCTTCTTTTACTTTACCTACTTCTGCATAGCTAAGGAGGCCTCCATGTATGTAGGAATCACTGATTTATTTGATTGACTAGCGAAAAGTGTACCCGGCGTTGCAGGAGTAACATTTCCCCATACGCCATCCCCCCATGGTGCATCAACAGCCCATGCGCATCAGTCCCCCATGCGCATCTTCCCCCCATGCACTTCCCCCATGCACAACTTCCTGCAATACACATCATTCCCATGCGCAGCTTTCCCCATGCACATCATCCCCCATGCGCAACTTCCCCCCATGCACAACTTTCCCCATGCGCATACTTCCCCATGTGCAACTTTTCACCATGCACATCTGTCCCCCGCGCGCATCATCCCCCATGTGCAGCTTTCCCCATGCGCATCTGTCCCTGATGCGCAATTTCCCCCCCATGCGCAACTTCCCCCCATACGCAGCATCCTCCCCAGCACAATCTCTTCCTCTGAACAACATCCCCCCAGTGCAGCAGGCACTGAGCACCAAAATGGCTGGATGTTGGTCAGTCTCCCATGTTAAGTATAGGACAAAAACACGTTGCCCCCTTTTCAGCACCTGACAGTTTAAATTTCTCCACATGGTTCTTGGTGGGTGTTCAGGTGACAGAAGGAACTCCCAGAATTCCATGCTTCAGGCCTAGCAGTTGGGGCGGAATGTTGATGAGTCAGCAATTCTCAATGCAAAGTATAGGGAGGAAAACGCGTTGCGCCCCTTTTCACCCCCTTCCGGTTGGAATTTCCGAAAACCGGTTCTTAGTGCACCCCTCAGTCACAGAAGGAATACCCACCCCAAATTTCACGCTTCTAGGCCCAGCGGTTTTGGCAGGGAGTTGATGAGTCAGTGACTTTTCTCTTTTATATAGATTTATCTGTCATTTCAGGTGAATTTATGTAGTTGAGTGCCTATTAGATTCTTCAGAAACATTACAACAAACTGACCCCTGGAACTCACATGTATATAACACACACACACAGACTTCTTTCAGTCTTTAGAGAGTTCAGATGGGTAGTATAATATCCTAGACCATGGCTCTCCAAATCATGGTTTCTGGGCCAGTTTTGACACACTGGGCGCATTCTGACAAGCACATGGTTTCTGGGCGCATTCTGACAAGCCCTGTGGCATTATAATTATGTGTGATCATAAGAACATAAGAACCTCCACTGGATCAGGCCAAAGGCCCAATAGTTCAGCTTTCTGTGTCATACAGTGGCCTACAAGATGCCTTGGTACCTCGGTACATTATACTGTTATACTTTGGTACCAGTGATGGGCTTCAAAGAAATTAAGAACTGGTTCTCTTCCCATCTGGCAGCCACTTTTAAATGGCTATTTTTAAACTTTATATGTCCTATCTCTTGTTAACAACCGGTTCTATAGAGTAGCTGCGAACCTGCTGGTGCCCACCACTGTTTGGTACATATGGCACCTGCATCCAGGTACCCTCCACGGCATCTGGCATTTTGAGGTCCTCCAAACCCAACCTGCCACCGTTGAAGTATCTTTCTACTGCTTGATAAAGCAATCTGCTGGATTGATTGACATACTCTTGTTTGATGGCCTAGCTGAAAGGAAGACTAACTCTGTACTAAAATGCAATGAGCAACATGACAAAAACTTTTCTAAGTCTTTGAACACAATCCTAACCATGTCTACTCAAAAGTAAGACCCACTGTGTTCAATGGGTCTTGCACCTAGGAAAGTGTCTTTAGGATTGCAGTCTTTATCACTGGGTATATATCTGAAGCACTATTTCAAATGCATTACCAAGGAAAATGTGATTCTGGTTGACAGCCTATGCATATATTACTCCCTAATTCAAGTGCATCTCACAACTTGCAACCTCAATAATGCCAACTATTCCAAGTTTTCATGGAGGTGAAAAAAATTAAATTGCAAGTTCCAGAAACAGTTTGCTTTAAAGTTATGTTAACCAGTTATCTTCCAGGGTATAGCACAGGCAACAAATAGATATTTCCAAGGATAGCTAGTAAGCAACTGATAAATGTTCATGTCCATTTTCTATGGCCAATGAAATATCATACTGTGGACCGTTCAAAAAAGAAATAAACACACACTTGCACTTTCTGAGGAAACATACACTGTAAGTCATTTTGAAAAAAGAAAAGAAACTAGAATTTTAAAAACAAAGCTTTAATTTTTCTAAAGATAATTCAAAATGTTCATTACAATAAATAATACCACTTTTAGCGCCAGGTAGGTGATAATACAAAATAATTCAGTAGAAAGATGTTTGAAACATGCAATGTACAAACGTTGGTTACTGGAAATGAGTGCCACCAAGCTTGAAGCTTAATTCAACTCAGTATCTCCAACATATTAAAAAGTCTACCATCCCCTAGGAGGGAATATTTTGAATCACTATGGAAAAATAGAATTTGTAATAGCACCACCAGCAGTGCATAGGGCTCCCTATGATTTCAGCCTGTCCATGCAAAGCAAATGCTTCACACACACTTCATGCCAGTTTATACATGTTAACCATTAGACTCAAGTATAGCGTTTGTAGCTTTATCTCATGAATCATTAGGCACAAGGTGACTAAATGAGCCTATGAAATGTTTGCTAGTTTCGACGATACAAAAAGTCACGAGTTGCTATATCAACCTGTTGTTGGTAGACCTCCAATTTGTCATGTACTTTCTGGTACAGCTGGAAGGGAAAAGCAATACAATTATTATCTGATAACATTCATAGTAAAGGGATTTATTGATGTTGATATATTCATATTCAGCCTTTTAAGTAAAGAAAGTTTCCCAATGTGGTTTATAGTTAAAGACTACAGAGGTGTCAAATAGAAGTTTTTGGACAAGATGTGTTTCACAGAAGCTCTTTATGTGGATAATGTGATAATTGGCATGCCCAGAACCACTATCTGTTGCTCTCAGTTACCAAACATTTGCAGAAGTGCTACTGCTGAAAGGGCAGTACTGGGAGATTCCAGTTATTAACTGGGCCAGCCTTTCAGAGGTGTTACTAATGAGGCACTGGAGGCCCTGGAAGGTGAGAAACAGTACACGGGAGAGGAAGGCCATGGGAATAAGAAAGGGAAAAGAATGAGCCCAGTTTATCACATGGGCCAACCTTTCAGCAGGGCTGTTTTTGCTAAGCATTATAGTACAGACCACCTCTCAAATGATGATCCGAAAAGCAATACAGAGGAAGTAGCACTGCTAAAAAGGCGCCCAATGTGATAGTTGGGCTTTCTTATATCTTGAAAATATGATTAAGATTTGTGTATTTTTTTCTGTCATTATCAGCTAATGAGTTCCTATTTGTAGCACATCGGCTTTTATGACAGCATTTTGCTTTTTCTCAAGTGAGTTTTAATTTGTGTAAGTCTTACTGGAAGATAGCATCCTCCCCATTTCCTGTACGGTTCCCTACTGTGTTTTTTAGAAGGCTGTCTGAAATTGTATCAGCTGATTCAGCTCCTATAACTAACATTAACTAAAGCATTTTGGAAATAGCTAATTTTTTCATATGTAAATTCTAGTTATCAAAATATCTAGATGCCTTCTGAAATTAGAACCAGTCTCCTAAATTTAATTTGTTAATGACTTCTATTTTGTATTATGAACAAATTTTAGTTGACAAGTGGTATATAATTGTTATCATTGTTGTTACTGTTATTATTAAGGCATGAAACACAGTCACTTGTAAACTGGCAATCACAAAAATCATAAATCATTGACTGGCACCAAGGGTTGATATGGGATGCTGCAATATCAACCACGTAATAATAAAAGTAATTTGATTTAGATTATTGCAGAACAGTGTTTCCCTCCCAATCTGGGCATAACATAATCACTTTTATTTCTGGTGATAATTCCAATATATAGATCATGCAAAGTGGGAAGGAAGAGGATAAATATTGAGAAACACTACTTTATTTAACAGGCAAGCTATTTTTCACTATTCGTACCTCTGCATTATAGCGATTGTTTGTGTTTTCTCCCAACGCCTGAAGAAGCTGGTCAATTGCAGAATATGGAAGCCAAACTATTGGAGTTGTAGCAGATAATGGGAACTAAAAAATAAAATCATTCTTTATTACTACTGAACAATAATTGAATGGCAAAACAAAACATCTTAAGTATGTTGCAAGTGAACCTACAGTTTGGCAGATTAATAGGGCTGGGCTGGCATTTTTTAAATATCTGAATTTTGGCTTGAAACACAGAATTGATGGAATGTTTTTCTAATACCAAGACTTCCAAAAGAAGTTCTAGTTTTTTGTTTATTTTAAATCCATCAATTAGGCAAAAGAAAATCAATATAAAAGAGACCCTATCCCAACCTAGGGAAAGTTTTTAAAACACTTCCTTTTGAGGACAATCCTAACCATGTCTACACAAAAGTAAGCCCCATTTTGTTCAATGGGTCTTACTCCCAGGAAAGTGTCTTTAGGATTGCAGCCTTTGTCCTTATTGATCTAATTTTAATATGTCACACAGTGATCTACAGAAGCACCAACTGTACCTCAATTCCAAAATAATCATGTCCTTTTCCAAGTAAGGCATCCACATACTCCAACACCAAATCGACTGCTTCATCCAAAAGGTCATAGTTCAAATAAAGGCGGAGAAGTTCAGCAGCATCTACTTTCTATGGCAAAGCAAATGAAAGTCAGAGGACTTTATTAATACTACTGGTTCTAAGCCACAGCAACAAGACGAGGATTTCCTGCTACGTGCAGGGGGTTGGATTAGATGATCTCTGGGTACCTTCCAACTCTACGATTCTCTGATTCCAAAGCACCCTAATAAATGATAGGCAACCTAATTAAGAACTCTCTCGAATGGGTGATTGTAATGGTGCCGAAAATGGTTGCCACAGGATCCAGTGTACCCTGGGAGAAGGTTTGTCTCCTTCTCCTGTGTTAAGTGGGGCCACTCATTTTTACACCAGACTAGAGCTAGCGTTGAAGAACAATAACCTCCATGTAATGGCAAAAAGCCCATCACAAAGGCTCTGGAACCAGTGGATCTGAGTTCCACCTCCTTCCCTCTGCGAGCCTCATGTCTGTCCTCTCCCCACCCTCCCCTTGCCCTGGAATACCTCCTCTCTGCCTCTCCCATTCCCCGCCCAGCTCTGCACTGCAGGGAAGTATGCATGGACTGCCAAGCTATGGAGACCAGTGCTGGATTAGCTCTTGTGCTGGCCCAATGGGGAAGGGAGCCTTATGGTAAGTTTGTGACATCCAGTAGCCGCTGTGCCCTTGTAGTTTGACCTCAGCATTCGGCTCTAAGTAATCATTCTAATTGCTGGTGAGATATATGCAAACCCAAGACAAGCCAATTATACAAAAAGAATACTGAAATGTAACTGCATAGATTATTGCAAAATACTGAACAAATTCTTGTCAAGGATAACAAATACTATTTACTTTTATAGTGCTTTCACATTGTGCAAGTGAAATAAGTCTATTGTTTTGGTCTAATCTTTATAACAATGCTATAATTATAACTTTGGAAGTTAGTGGAGGATAGAATGGCCTAGCATACTGCAACTGATGGAGACATGGTTAACAACTACATAAGTATCCGCATATTGCAGTTAGAGAGGGTGTGACTTGCCTAGCCACTTAAGCAATTTCCTGACGGGTTAGATTTAAATTGGGATAATCCTGATTTTCATCTCAATCTTTTAATTAGAATGCTATACCAATCTCTGAAACCATATCTTAGGGCGCAATCCTGAGTAACTATGGGGAGTCTTTGCTCCGGTGTAAGAACAATTTGCTCTGGATTGCAATATGAATTTCCCATAGGTTTTCACTAGGCAGTGCAGTAACTACGGGTGCACGTAAAGTCTCTTACGTGCTCCCGTAGTTACTCTGGATTGTAGGGTTAACTTGTTCTAACATACCACAATTCTTGAGTTTAGATGCTACAGGATGTTTGACGGTTTTCAGTTTTAAACTATCACAATACAAATAAAGATGAAAGGAAGTGAGAAATTTATGAGCCCAGCCTTGCTCAAGCCTGGTCTAGACAGTGTTTTGATGTTTTTTTTAACTATAGAACAAGTCCACTTTATAACATGCACCCTTTCTCTGAAGCCAACTTGTATACAGAAAATTATTCACTTTGTAACTGTTGATAAGCCAGTTAGGCAAGGACATTCCATGAGACAGCATCTTGTTGATGACACAGCGATGGTATGGACTGTTCTGGGACTTGTATTGGTCCAGGTAGGAGGATAAGAGGCGCCATGCTTCATCTGTTGCACTAGAATACAATTAGAACATACTTTACTATGTTGCCAGTTAGATGCATACATATTCTTAACTGCTTTCCCCAATCTATGGAGCTTCTGTACATATTCATTCAGTTGCATTTTTGGCCCCTATTCTTTAGACAGTCTAATTTCCATGAGGTACAAGTTAGTCTGAAGTTTCAGAAAGAAATGTAAAAATATCAAGTTTCCAGAAATTTCAGGTATTTTATAAAATTTCAGGTATATTGAATTACCTGACCAAAACCCCAGATTTTTTGTGAAAGGATCTTACCCATTTTGATACATCTGTAATTCCAATAATTAAAATGTAATAATATTTTAAAAGAAGAGAAGAGGCCCTGCTAGCCACATTTTCAGTGGAATCTGAAAGCAGTGACACCTATTAGTTTTTTACTATTAAAACACGAATAAGTATAAAGGCACCAATAAGGATAAAGGCACCCCATTAGTATTGTGGACACAAACATATTTTCAGGAGCAAATGAAACATGGCTAGCATGTTATGAGATAAAAGTATCATCAATGGGTGAAGATTATGGTATTTATTAGCAAAGAATTTTCAATTTGTGAGGATTTCTAAGAAATTTCCCACAAAGTGTACAATACCTGGTGTCTTTGGTTGTGATGACTGAAGTCAGCTGATTTGCAGCTAACCAATTCCATGCTTCCATTAAAGCTGGTCGTTCACCAAGCTGAAGTTTTATACATCTGGAACAAATATAATTCAAGTTGCTGACTTATGAAGTTCCAAACAGACTTGGACTCAATAATTTTAAAGAGAATTACTCCTTCCATGAACCCATCATGCCTTTAAGGTTGGCCACAGAGGCCCTGCTATCAGAAGAGATTATCAGTATCTATCTGAGTGTAACAAAAGGGGCACAAATAGTTGCAGAGGAAAAGGAAGACCAGGAAAAATTCAACCTCTCACTTCAAGTTGAGCACTTTCCAGAAACAGAAAAAGCCCTTAGGATGTAACACTTTTATCTTCTTTTGCTTCTATTGGACAAGTAATACTGACCTAGTAATCAGCTGCTTTCAAGCCTCTCAAACTAAAGGTTAACTCAGACAAAGCAAAAAAAGTGATGAGCAAGTTATGACCTCATTCCAGCCATATTAAACTCCTTCCTTCCAGATCTCATTCACCTTTCTTATAACCCATGCTAATATTACTGAAAACACACATCCTTAAAGGACTGCATTCCAAGTCTGAGAAATGATTAGTGTTAGGATGTTTTTTTCAATTAATGAAACATCCACACAGATCTCTGTGAAGAGATTTCTGTATATTTTAAACAAATCACATTATGTACTTGAATAAGTCCACTAAACTGTTACGTACTTGAAAGTAAGTCCCTCAAACACAGGTGTTAAGGAAAGGTTGTACATCTGGCAGAGAGAAATTGCAGTGTCAAAGAGGCCAACTTGGACTAACAGGCCAACCAACTCCTTGGGAGACGAGTTTCCTGGGTAAATAATGAAACTGAATCAATGTCATTTTAAACACAAGTACTCAGGCATGCTGGTAAACAAATACAGTATGCAAGAATAAACTACATGACTAATGTAAAAGCCTTTGTAACTTCAGCACTAATTTCAGTTTAAGACACAATAATTACAACACACAATTGTAATATATATGCAAATCACATGAACCATCACTGACCACAGCAACTGGGCTATGTCAATTGTGGGGCTTTAAAACCCAGAAACTGTAATTAGAAGCATTCATTCTAACTGCATATGAAAACATTTAATAATGTTGTGTGCTTGTACTGTAATAATGTTAGTATTCAGTATCTATCACAAATTAAGACCAATTCTGTATTTTAAACTGTACCATAGAAAGGCTGGAAAAAAACAGGGCACTCTAAGTAGACATGTTTCTCACCCGTACATAAAGAAGTGATGATTGAAATTTAATTCATGCCACACAATCTTACCTGTAATAGCAGCTGTTGTTGAATCGTGTTGTGCCAAAGTTAGCCGTATACGAGCCAACATGCATTCTTTTTCCAAATCTTGTAGTTCCAAAATTTCAACCTGGCTTCCAGCTAGTCCAAAATACCATTTAAATACATTAAAACAAAAAAGACCACCATCTGCAAGTTCAAGAGTCTGCTCTTGAGAAGTTAAAACATAATCAGACAATTTAGATCAACAAATATATAGTATTTGGATAGTTAGGCACCTTGGGTGCCCTTCGGGGAGAAAAGTAGAATACAAATCTAATAAATAAATAAATAACTTCACTGATGTTCAACTGAAGGCACTAATCTCTATCTACATAAAAAGCCTTAATACAAATCTGTGTATTTGTGTGTCCAATGCTATACTGCATTCAGCCACTAGATGGAGTGAATAATGAATTATATCAGTGGTGGGCTCCAGCAGGTTTGCACCTACTCTATAGAACTGGTTGTTAATGATAGGATACATAAAGTTAAAAAAAGCTATTTAAAAGTGGCTGCCAGATGGGCACAGAGCCGGTTGTTGAATCCCATCACTGATTAAAGTGGAATCTCCACCTTGAGGAAGGCCAGGCTGAGAAGAGGTTAGGAAGGCAACTGAGAAGAGGCATTAGAATAGGTAATAGAAAACAATGACAGTGGAAAAGGTTGATTTAGATTTGAAAGAAACAAAGCAGAAGTCTTCCAGCAAGTGATCAGAGAAGGTGTTATGACATAAGGAGCAGCAATAGGGAAGGAGCACATGGTGTTCCTAAAAGTAAAGGGTTCACTCAAAGACTAGGCCTGAAAATTTTAAAGAATGTCATAAACTTGAAGCAGGAGAAATTCACTATCCAAACCCAAAACAGTGTACCAATTTTGCTCTTAGTTCTCAATTTCGTTCTTCAATTATGGATGTTTTTATCAACAATGGGCAAATAATCATACACATACTAAAACCCATTTAAAATGTAATAGAAAAGACAATGCGTCTCAATACCTAGAAAAAGCACTCTCTTCATCCTTTGAACTGGAAATAATTTGAGTTGCTGTTGCCACTACTCAAGACTACAAAGATCCAGACAGAAGGTGGCATTTACCGTCTCCCAAGATAGCAGGGAGGCCCAATATCTCTGGGTCCTTTAAAAACTAGACAATAGCAGAAAGTATACATTCTGGGATAGTGCAATCAGTTCCTCTCAAGTGAACTGAGACCAGCCATGCAATAATAAAACCCAAATATTTATTAAACTGACATAAAATACAACAAATGAAGGGAAAATAAAAGCATACAAACATAGCATAAGTAGAGGTGACCATGTTAGGGTAATTGTGAAGGTGGCATGAAAATTAGATGAGTGGAAACAAAACCACTAGTATAACCTGCTATATGTACTCTGCTCCAACCCTCTCAAGAGTCACACAGAAATGCCTTACAGTATTTTTGCAAAACCCGCAGGCTAAGAAATTTCTCAGTTCTCACACACAGTAGGAACTGGAACAATTCTCATTGATGTATGTGACATATTGGATGATAAATCAGATCAGGATAAATATGGAGAGATATGCATTATCCTGCATTTTATAATCACTGGGAATTACACTTGTTTGCTGTGTAACTTGTTATGTGAAAAGATCTGAGCCCCTTGAATTTCATAGTCCTTAATCCTTAGGAATTAGGTGGACTTCATAGCTCATTGAGCTAGCTCATAAAACAAAAAACATGGCTACTACAACTCCATGACTTACTAATCCTTAGTAATTCTGATTCCAAACAGAGCCTCCCTAGATAATACAAAGACAGGTTAACAGATTTTGCCCACAATGGTTACAAATTACTGAACTGTACATTTACACTTACAGGGAAGCCATTAGCACAGGGCTATTCAAAGGGCAGTTGAGACCCTTATGGGGAGATCATGACCTTAGGTCAGTGGGGCTGCGAGAGGGTGGGATCTGCCATCTTGAAATCTGGCACTGAGCTTTCCTGGGACTAAGGTCCATATCCTAAAGTCAAATTAAGCCCTTTGCTCCAGTTATGTGACTTTCCATAAGATAACACTAGAGGGTGATGTAACTGCATGGACCTGTTGCTGCTCTGGATTTTGCCCTAAGTCTCACTGAACCCAAGGGGAATTACTTCTGAATAGACATGGAGCAGCTCTGGCATCAGTGATAGCAATCCTGGTAAGTCTGACAGGGGATTTGAGAGATGGTCCTAAGCTGAAATGCCCAAGTACCACCGCACTAGAGCAAGCAAACACAGTACATAACACAGCAAGCAAATACATAGGAATAAAAAGAAAGTACATGAGAATAAAAAATTGAGCTGAACAAAACGGTACAGGCACTGTCACTTACTTGGGGCAGGAGTACATTCTCCGTCATGACTTCTCTTAGGTGATGCTCCTGGACGCTCATACTGATACAAAAAAAAAATAAGCACTTTAAACCTAACTAAAATTTAGAGACCTCAAAATTTCTTTTTCATAGGAATTGTTTCTGATAATTCCCCCAAAGAGCAGCACTGAAGTGCCTTATGGCACTTTTATGACACCTCCAGCTGCCAAAAGAACTGATTGTTCTGACAAGTGTGATACTAGAAACTGAATAAAATACTGAACAAAAGTGAGCTCCACTTAGGTTATTTTGGCTGAAGAATTTGTCATTCCCTTGTGACAGATTTTGTTTCTTGAGTAAAGTGTTAGATAACTGGGTAAAAAAAAATTATCTGATAACCTAAAGGAATATTGTGAATATTTCTAGTTCTGGACAGCCCAATACTAAGCTTTCTGGTGCTGTGGGCTACAAAAGTGCCATAGAAGCCACCAGCAGTCTCCTTTGGGAAAAGGAGTATGTTTCCAAACAGAGCCCCAGGCTCTGTAAAAGATGTTTTACTGAGGTGAAGTAGACAAATTTGGGTTTGGAGGGTGCTGTTAATGTGCTTTTCTGCATGTTTGAAAAACCCAGTGACGGTGGTTCAAGTGTACTGCTGGTGTTAGAGCCCTTAGGATTGGACTCTGAGTTACCTAGCCACTCGCTGTCTCCAATGTAATCTTCATATTGCCCACTGTACATTGTAAAAAGAATCACAATTTCTACATGTTGCAAAATGACACTGTATATCATTAATAAACTAGCTACACAGTAATGGGGCATTTACGAAAGAGAGACTGGCAATAATCAAACAGTGATCAAACTCTGAAAAAGAGAAATTCCATACCACTGCACCAGAAGCTGGCTGCACTATCCAAGCATATTCAGGACGAATCAGTCGCAAACAATTAATAGCTGCAAGGTAGCACTTTGCTTGCTTTTGCAATCCAGGGAGGGTGCGAACCTCTCTACCAAGACGCATTCCGTATTCATACATCACTGTACCAGCTAAGGAAGAAAACACAATAATTAAGAGCAGTAACATGTCTCTTCTCTGAAGTTTCTCAGCCTCAAGTTCTAATAGGATGTGCTAAGAAAGAAGAGTAGATGACTTCCAAAACAGCAATCTAAAGCCAATCAATATACTAACTAAAAATCAACTTTTAACACTTCATATATGGATAAGAGGGATTCTACATTAGAGAGAAAAAATGGGTAACTATAGCCATCCCCATGTATCCATGGATGCACAAATCTGACAATCACCATCATCCCCATGTGTCCATTACTTCTCTGTCTTCTGTTATCAAGCACTCAGTTCTCTTCTTGGGAGGCCCAGGAAGCCACCTTAGAGTCTTATAGAGCCTCCGCAGGTTTCAGAAGTCTCCTAAATGCAAACAGAAGCTGCTTCCAATTAAAGAGTAAGTTGTATCTGCAAACTGGAAGCTGCTTCCAGACACTTTTGGTAGGCAACCTGAGGCCTGCAGGGGCCAAAAGAGAGGGTTGTAAGCTTGGCGCAATCTGGAAGCAGCATTCAGGGCCCTCAAAAAAAGACATGAATAGAAATATAGAACACCCAATAACAGGAAACAAAGGATCATCTAACTTATTCAATGTGTTAAACACTGCATGAACTGATATTTAACAGCTAGGAAAGCGTCCTCTCCAGCACAATGAGCCTTACCTTTCCGATAGTTATGGCGATATATGTGAAAAGCATACAGCAGTTCATAGTAATTATGAGTCATCAGATCCACAGCACGAGCACGGTATTCAATTATTCCTACAACCTACAACATATAATTACAAAACAAAACTGAAGATACCTTACACCTCCACTTTCCTATTAACAATATTTTAAAACTGCTATGGACTATAGAAGGACTATGGACTATAAAACTGCTATGGACTATTTATATGCCTATAGAAGGCATATAAATCTATTGAACTGCAATAAGAGTTGATTGGTTACCTCATTGTGAAGGTTGACATATGGAAACTCCACGAGATCTTGAAGCTGGGAGCGCTCACAGAGAACTACAACCAACTGACGTAAACAATCCAGCTGCCTGGGAGTAGAAAAATGTAAAGCTCATCTCTTAAGTCTAGTTGTTACTCTGGTAGTTTAGCAAACAATGTAGTCTTGTAACTTAATAGTTCATAGGTAAAATATTTAGAATTTGCATAATATTTTTAGTGTAAGATGCTTCACGCATGTTGTCTTGTCTAATGGTCTCCAATTTCAGAACACTTTCTGATTAAAAACCTGTCCCTGGCATAAAGGAGCTTAACATTCTACTGTCTCCAGAACCTCAGACTGGGCAGTGATGTTTGTTCAGAATTCTATTATCAGGACAGTGGAAGTGGCTGCCAGATGTGAGATTCTGAGAAGATCAGGAGAGATCTGAGGCTGCTCAGCAGAATACTAAACTTTGTTGATGCAGGGAGACTTTTTCTCGGGCACCAGATCTGGCCCATAGATCTGGCTTGTTGTTCTAGATGCAATTCTTATAAACACCCTGTAAGGCAAATATTCTTTGATACAAACCACAGATGAAGAACTGAGGCCAGGTAAAAATTATTATATAAATTCATTTATTTCAGAAACTTTTACTTCATCTTTCTCATAAAAGGGACCAAAGGCAGCTTTCAAAAGTATAGGTGTAACAGTTTAGGTTTAACAGTTGTTACCTATGCCCTTGAAAAAAATAATTATGAATTGAATGATAGTATAGTACAGTATTATGTTTCCTCTAAAGGTGTGGTGTAGCCGCCACATTCCTCCCCTGCTCCTTTAGGTGACAGATCAGGAGAGCAGGAAGACACACTGCATTCTCCTCAGGCATCCCAAAATGACCCCTGCAACCTGCCCTACTAGTATGTCAAAATAAAAACTGTCTGAATGTTAATGGTGACTACTATGAGTACCTAATATGACTGCATAATTCAAACATGATTTACAGCTATCCTTTGATACTTATATAAGTTTAGTAATAACATTTTTATGAATATATTTTTCATGTTGAAGAGTATTTACTTTTTTGGACCATCCTGAATCACCCCTATATTTTACATGAGTAGTTGTTCTGAAGCCAAAGTATAAAGCAAAAATCATGCAGTGCCAAAATTACCCTCAAGAGCAAAACTCTACCATCACTTAAAAAACTGAAATCGCAGTATGAGAGATAGGTAAAAACTGAAATGGCAAAGGGAACAGAAGATTCATTTGCCTACCCTCATACTCACACTCCAGGTTATATAATTAGTGGGAAAGCCTGATGAACCTTCTGCATTATTTAAACTTTTTCTTTGCTTTCACTTATTTATATGGCAAATAAATAAAAATGTGGCTTCCCCAAGGCCATAGGCAAGTCTCCCAGAAGAGATTTAAACCAGACAAGCTCAGCTTTTTAGCAGTCTCCAACCATTGCATCACTTCAGATTTCAACGCTTTTACTGTGATAGTGGTTCTTCCATATCATTAATCTATAGAAAATAAGAGTCACTATGAATTTTTTAAAAATTGTCAATGGTGACTGTAAATTCAATCTTTCTGCAGAATGTATCCTTAAGAGGGCGAACTCCCATTCACATTCCTACTACCAGTAATAAGTAGTGATTTCTCTCATCACCCCACAGTGAAAGCCACATTAAGGTCAGAACTGATTCACATGTGCATAGTTGTCACATCAAATGTTCTGTCTACAACATTTGATCTGTGATGGACTTGTGTCTTAGTATTATTTGATGTTATAATCATAGTGAAACATCAGATATTTATTAGAAGGAATACCATTATTGTGATAACTGTCACTTGTGCCTCCCCAGGTTTGCCTAAAGCTAAGTGAAACACACTTCCTCCAAACCCTTTGCATGCTGCTTACAGTGGCACCATACTGTTCAGGTAAGGCACAAAACACTGAACTAAGTAACAGAATAAGATTCTTATGATGCTTTCATCCTTCTCAAATGTCTGGTATAAGGCAAGAGCAGAATCAGCCTCCAACTGAGCCCCCAATCAGCCCCCACCCTCTAACTCCTGTTCCTTGCATGTGCCAGGGGAGTCTCAAGGACTAGCTTTGGATACAAACGGGAGGAAAAGTCAACTTTTCCCCACTAGAGCATCACTTTTGCTTAACTTATCCTAACAGATAAGAAGATCTGGCAGTAGAAACTGTTTACAGAAAATTAAATCAAAATTCAGCTGTTCGTGAAATTCAATCCTCTGCATGCATATGAAAAAATCCCTCTTTAGAATCTGACCTAGATTCACAGTGGCCATTTTTAAAACAAGAAAAAATTGGAATTATGAACAGTCCTTACTCCATATGTATAATGCAGTTGTGACTAAAACACATGCAGTGTTACCTGCTTGAGTCTGGATTATGGGTCAAAGCTTCATATGCTTGACTGTTATGTCCTAAATCCAAGTGGTGCTTAAAAATGCATGTCCTTAAGGTAGCCTACAACAGAAATATAAGTGATTCCAAACTATAACAAACTAGAAACTTAATTTTATGACAGTAACAAATGTTTCATCAGAATATAGTGCATCTCAGCACAGTAATAAATTTCTTACCTGACTTCTCCAATCATCAGCTGCTTCTGTAATTGCTAAACTAGCCAGGCGAATGATCAGCTCAGGAAGACGCATGGTATCCAACAAACGTAGAACCTAGATAGGAGAAATATTCAGCCATAATCATTCTGCTTCACATTTATAGTGACATGCCTTCAACACAAAAACTGCAAAGGTAAAACATGACACAATCACAAGGGGGATCTAAATAAAGCTTCTTATCACATTATAGATTTAATGACCTCATAGAAATGCTAAGCAGTTGCCATTAACTGGTAATTGTCACTGTGTTTACCAAAATTAATTTTAAGCTTGTTACTAAATCAGCCTTGATTATTTTTTTCTTGCAAATGCATTCTGTTGTTTTCACATGTCTATAGGTATGCACTTGTGCATGCAACCATATTATTGAAGATTTCACCATATAATCTGAGAGATTATATGAATATAAACCCTTCCATAAAATAATCATATAGACATAATTAGAGAAAGTAAGGACCATGTCATTTTTGCTTAGTGATTAAAAAAATACCTTATCATAATATTGAAGCCGTGGAGTCGATGCCATTTCCACTTCTTCTGATCTTGTTAGTCTGTCCAAAAAGTCCTCTTTTCCAACTTCTGAAGCTGCTTCACAAAAACAGTCCAGAGCCTAGGAGTTAAAAGCGGGAATCAAGCTAGCATTTCTCACATATGATAAAGCTAGTCCCAAGAACAGAAAAAACTAGATCAGTTTGTGACGTACAATTATGCTGTTTTCAGGTTACTTCTCATTATAAAAATACGTTAATATTCTTTGAAAAAAATTATTTTAAAAAAACTGGTTGGTTTTTTTCTGAGTTCAGTGCACACAACATCAAGCCATCCTATGTTAACAGTGGTAGTGGTGACTCCTATTAAAGCCTACTTTACTAGTAGGAGTAACAACTATACATGATAGTTTTGACTTTGTTGTTGACATCCAATCACATCTAGAAAAACCTCCAGATAACTTTTACATCGAGAATTCCTCATCCATGGCCTACAGCAGAAAAATTTCTCTCATCTATCAA
This sequence comes from Cryptoblepharus egeriae, assembly GCA_030015325.1. Lineage (NCBI taxonomy): Eukaryota > Metazoa > Chordata > Lepidosauria > Squamata > Scincidae > Cryptoblepharus > Cryptoblepharus egeriae. The sequence continues at coordinate 57,637,882 of JAREYC010000001.1, read as the reverse complement.
CACTTTTCAAAAATAAAATGTTTTCTGGTTATAACAGTTTTTACTTTGTGTCCTTCACCCATAACAAGGTAGCACCGGCCCATCATGAAACGGCATGATCCCACATTCACATGACAAGGTTCCAGCATACGAATATATTCCTAAAATAAAAATAGTATCCATTAATGAAACAAAGCAGTAATTTCTTTACTATGACTATCCTCTTTCAGTGGACTCTTGACATTTAAACTCAATAATTCTGATTCCTGGCTCCAATCTACATTTTATATACCACAAAGTAATTATAGATCCACCCAAATTACATGCAAACTGATTTGCATAGTTTGGCCTATTGGCCAAACTAGGAGGTAAACCCAAATAAATATTAGCCTCTTCCATTGTAGAAAACTGGCTAACCATGGTTTCAGAGCCTGGATTAAAGGAAACCCAAGCTAGCTTTACATTATGGTGTTAAGATGGTATAAACTCTAGTTTATATCACTGATGATGCTGGTGAATGGTAAATTAAAATTAAGAGAGCTAGGAGGAATTTGCTCCAGCGTGGGAAGGGGCTAAGAAATGGTTAGACACATTCTTAAGGTTGGCTCCAGATTTACTAGGACCCAGAATTACATTTGCACTGCCCCAAATCTGTCAAAGTTATTTCTGGGGAAAATGTATAAATTAGTACTCAGAAGCTGTACAGCTGTAAAGGTCAGCTTTCTATGTAAAAAAGCAAGTTGATCATTAACCTGCTGTTCATCATCAGGGTAGTAGGTGACTTCACAGCAAAAGCAAAAATTCAGCAGCTTGAATTGTGTCAGCTTTTCCTTTGGAAACAAGTTTTAATCCCTTGGGACTATCTATGAAAGCAATCTAGGCATGTGGGGAATGTATGATAATCTGATATACTAGAAAGAGTGTGAAAGTTTAGGTCACATGGAACCTGTCAGTGTTCTTTAAAGAAGATGAATAACACAATTAAGCAGGTAAGGAGTTTTGCTCAGTTTGCATAGAATTTTGCTTCATTTCTTTCTAGTGTAGAATACACAATATCCCTCCCTGTAACTTCTCTTTTATATACAAAAAATTTAGTCATTAACCCTACGATCCAGAGTAACTACTGGAGCATGTAAGAGACATTACATGTACCCATAGTTACTGCACCACCTAATGAAAACCTATGGGAAATCCATATTGCAATCCAGAGCAAATTGTTCTTACATCGGAGCAAGGAGTCCCTGTAGTTACTCTGGATTGCACCCTAAGTTACTCATTTCTATTTAAATATAAACAGATAATACAGTGGCGCCTCATGTAAAGAACGGCTCACGTAAAGTATGTTTCACATAACAAACAAACATTTCTCTAGGATTTTGCTTCACGTAACAAACTGTGCTTCACGTAAAGAACACATTCATTGGCAGTTGGGGCGGACATGCTGGCCAGCAGCCTGTTTAAAAAGCATCAGGGCTGCCTAGCGCACCTGCCCATAGTGAAAACAACACTTCCGTGCTGTTCCTCCTGTGGTCGGGTGTCCACTGAGCAGAGGGAGAGAACAGCAGTGGGGAAGAGAGGAGCAGCTCAGGACTAGCCAGAAGGGAGCAGGAGAGGCAGGCTCAGGATGGAGAGAAATAGAAAGTGAGGAGGCACTTTGAAGGTGTCTTGGATTGCAGCCTCCTAACCATGTCTACCCAGAAGTAAGCCCCATAGTGTTAAATGGGTCTTACTCCCAGGAAAGTGTCTTTAGGACTGCAGCCTAAGTAGACTTCATAAGATCAAGCACATTGAATGCATGTTCTGAATTCAATCCCAGTGTTCTGTCATCATTTTTACATTCAATTAATATTTTTATATGAATATTTTTGGGGTTGTGGAACCAATCGTCTGAGTTTCCATTATTTCTATGGGAAAATTTGCTTCACGTAAAGAACGTTTCACGTAACAAACATGCCTCCAGAACGAATTAAATTTGTTATGTGAGGCATCTCTGTATTAATATTAATAAATAAATATTAATATTAACAAATATTAATCTTAAATATTCTATTTAAATATTAACAGCTCACCTGTAACTGAGTATACTGACAAGCCCCCATCAAACACTCTGGGAAGAAGAAACCAGGATTACTTGGCCATCTGAGTATTATATCTAAGGAATATATTCTCCTGCTCGGTGACAAGACCATTTCTGTTTTAATATAGAGAAAGTCAATAGTATGTGACCTGCAATTTATTCATGAAACACTAGAAACACCAATGAATAAAAAACTGAGATAACCAGCAAAGGCAGAAGATGCAAGAATTAAACAACATGAATAGAAAGCCACTGCCCTCTAAAAAAATTATGTTGAAAGATCACTTAGGCATCTCCTTTGCAAATCTACTCATCAGTACATACTATGCTTCCTTCTGATAATTCTCAGCCATTCCTAGCACAACTGGAAGCTCTTAAGTTTCACTTCATTCCAAATTCTATCTTTTCATTCATATTTCAGGTGACCAAAAATGAAATGAAAATTGATGTCTCTAGCATGAACTTTAGAGGTTTTCTCTCAAAATTTAAGCCAAACTAAAACGTCTACAACTATTAATAGAGCAGCAGTTTCCAAAACCACCTGGTTACAATGCCCCTTTCTTCATAGCTCAGCCAGGCATTGACATCTTGGATCAATTTGTGAGGTCCAAGATGGTGGCACCTGGGAGAACATGCAGGAGGGGCCACCAAGGACATCCCATGGCATCCAGTAAATGTGCCGCAATGCCACAGGGAACCTCTGCACTAGACAGAATTTGAGTAGTGTTCCACTGTTCCAAGGAGAAGTTGCAACTAAAGGATACAAGAACTGTAGGAGATAGTTGGAAATTTCAGAAAACATTTGAGGCCAACTCAATGCTGCATCAGTCAAGGCTGCATTAGCAGGGAATAGTTGAGATATTGTATGTTTTCGAGCTACCTCCTGAAAGAACAGTTCCACAATAGTTTGAGGGCTGGACACTAGAATAGATTAGAAGAAAATTGTTAACATTAATGCCACTATGTGGTTCAAACCATAAAAAGCAGTTTCTCAAATGTACAACTTCCAAATACTTCAATAAGGTTTTTTATTATACAACTTCTCAAGTTTAATAGTCAACATTGACTCCTATTTTCCATTTGTCATCAATCTATAAGGGAGAGATGTCAGAAGAGTCATCATGTCTTTTAAGTTTTATCTGTGGAAATCTGTTCCAGCCTGCCCCCAACTTCTTCAGCATTTGTCCCCATGTAGTGGTGGGATCCACTATTCTAGATTAGTGTCACCCAATTCATGTTTTGATGCAACATTAAGGTAACTGGTCAGCCTGTCACTGCTGTTGCATGCTTTTGAATTTCTACATTGGCAGGAACCTGAACAAGGGCTAAGAGCTCACTTGGTCATGCAAACTCATCCTTCAGGTTAAAAATGCAGCATTTTTAACAACTGGGATACTGCAGTCTCCTTAATCACAGTCCCCTTACACAAAGCTCTTAACATGTGATATTTAAAACCAGAAGACAAAAGCTTATTGCATCTCTTACCTAGTTTGAGTGGTGTTATAGCTGTGGAATCTGTGATTTTTAATACAGAAAGATGCTGTAGGTTGGATTCTCTAAAGAAAGAAAGATTAATCTACTTTTCAGATCAAGTACTTCATACATTCTAACACTATCCAAATTTAACAATTCTTCAAACAAAAATCAAGCCAGTGTGTTTAGAAAAAACGATTTCATGTATCTTTTTCCAGAGCAAAACCTACAGGTGAGGCAACATGGCAATTCTCAGGATAAATTCACCCATTTTTGACATGCTATGTTTATATGGCAATTTCATACAATTGTTGGTAGCTCTTAGGTGTTTGTGCACATGTACAGTACTACATATGATCCCCTTAGTTTGTTTTTGTGATATAATATCCCTATTTTCCTGTTCTCATTGTGTGGTAGTGAGAGAATGACTCTCACAGTTGAGGGTTGCTCCACTGTTGCACTCTCTTTCTTTCATATACCTGCAAATAGGAGCTTTCTCCCAAGAGGCTCTTGTGATGTTTCAGGAACTTCTGGAGGAAAGATCCAATTTGTGGGTGGGGCAGAGGAGGATAAAGTGACAGAATACCATAACAACCATAGAATATGAATATGGTTCATTGGAATTCTAAAAATAGAATATGAAATTTAGGGAAGTACAGCTCAACATAGAGGGGTTTAAAAAGTAGCACCTGCCTAAATTCCCTCTATTATGCAATGGTTCAAGGTACAGGGATTCAGTCCTCCATTCCATATGGTTATCCTGATCACAACCCATGGAAGAGAAAGGGAAGGGAAGAGAAAAAGGGATGAAAGACAAGCTTTCTTGCTGATATCAGGAAAAAAAAATCCAATACAATAGGGTGGAAACTGACAAGGCTACTTTATGTGAAATAGAAACAAAATGGTTGAAAACTTACAATTCATCAATAGGAACATCTGATGCCAAGCGTTGACTAGCCCATCTGATCAGGTAATATGATAATATCAAGAGAGACGTTCGATGCAGCAGATTCTGTTGTGTGTGGAATAGCTGACTTCCTCCCAAAATTACCTATACATATCACATTAGCCCCTATTAACTATAGTCAATGACCAATTAAATTTCACAACATTCAAAAGAGATGCAACCAACCGTAGAACCCCACAGAAGAGTGTGCAATGCTTTCTCCACTACAACATGCAGATAGGATACTCTAGTTTGACTTCTATGCAGCTATTTAGATTTAACTCCTTAATCCAAGAAAGCTAAAGAAAAAAATGAGATGGATCATTTGCAGATTGTATATGTATTTCTACATATAAGAAACAAAGCCATCATTTAGATGGCCTGTGGTTAAGAAACCAAGTAGCTCTCCATGATAATAAGGTATCTACTGGATTTCTCAAATCCAAAATCTGTTCAACTCATGTTTCCTGAATATATATTTCCATATACTGTATTCAGATTATTTATTCACTAGCAAAAGTGTACCCGCGTTGCGGGAGTAAAATTACCCATACGACATCCCCCCACTGTGCATCAACCGACCACGCACATCAACACCCCCATGCACATCCACCCTATGCGCAACATTCTCCATGTTCATCCACCCCATACACATCAACCCCCATGTGAAACATCCCCCCATGCGCATCAACCCCCCATGTGCAACAACCACCCGTGCGCAGCATCTTCCCCAGTGCAACCCCTTCCTCCGAACAACGTCCCCTCAGTGCACCAGGCACCGAGCACCAAACTGGCTGGATGTTGGTCATTCTTCCATGTTAAGTATAGGACGAAAACATGTTGCACCCCTTTTCAGCCCCTTAAGGGTTAAATTTCTCCACATGGGTTCTTGGTGGGTGTTGGTGTCACAGAAGGAACATGGTTCCTTCCCGAATTTCATGGTTCCAGGTCCAGGGGTTGGGGCAGAGCATCCCTCAGTCACCGATTCTTCAATGCAAAGTATAGGGAGGAAAACGCGTTGTGCCCCATTTTACCCCCTTCCTGTTGGAATTTCCAAAAACCAGTTCTTAGTGACTCCCTATGTCATGGAAGGAACAGCCATCCCAAATTTCACGCTTCTAGGCCCAGCAGTTTTGGCTGGGTGTTGATGAGTCAGTGAGTGAATCAGTGAGTGACTTTTCTCTTTTATATACAGTTGTACCTCGATTAACAAGTGCTTCACTTAACAGGTGTTTCACATAACATGCAAAAATTTCCAAGAAATTTTGCCTCACATGACAAGTTCTGCTTCACTTAACAAGCAAAGGTGCTATGGGCATGCGTGCTATGCAGCCCTGACGCTCTGCACGGAGGCTCTTTAAAAAGCTGCTGTCCAGTGCTGCTGCCTCTAATTGCCCCCAACTTGGGGGTACCAGCGGCAGCTGCCTCTAACTGCCCAAAGTGCCCCACTGGACACTTTGAACCTCCAGCAGCAGCCCAGATAAGCCTCCCAGGAAAGTGTCTTTGATTGCAGTCTCCTAACCATGTCTATCCAGAAGTAAGCCCCATTGTGTTAAATGGGGTTACTCCCAGGAAAGTATTTTTAGGACTGCAGCCTAAGTAGACTTCATAAGATCAAGCACATTGAATGCATGTTTTGAATTCAGTTCCAGTGTTTTGTCATCATTTTTACATCCAGTTAATATTTTATATGAATATTTTGGAGGTTGTGGAACCAGTCGTCTTGAGTTTCCATTATTTACTATGGAAAAATCTTCCTCACTTAAAGAGCAAGCTCTTTAATGCTCTTCACTTAAAGAACATGCCTCTGGAACAAATTAAGCTCTTTATGTGAGGCACCAATGTATATATATTTATTCTTGCTATTCATCTTATTGTCCACAATAATATGGGTGCCTGGCAGTTGTCTGAGTTATTTTGCTTCCTACGTTAATGACAATAGCTGCATGGGTACTAGCAGTCTGAGGAAACTTGTTTCTCTGTCAGGCAAGGGACAGTACACATTCAGCAGAGCTGTAATATTTCCAGTACTGTTACTTTGTCAGAAATTTCCACTTTCTTTTCCTTTGTCAGACGAAACACAATTCCCCTTTAGTGATGTAGGAACAAGTGCATCATATTTTGTTATTTCATAGAATGCGTCATTGAGATTACAGTTTACAGTCATTAACAATGTACTCACAGCATCACCAAGCCGAAGCAATAACTGCTGCAAAATCAACAGGTCTCGACAAATCAAAAAACGAGTCATGGAGACTTTCTGGACATACTGACAAACCATGTTTACAGTTGTGCTGCTACCATAGAGCTGTGAGAGATGCATGCGAACATTCAGTGGCTGAACTGTTAAAACAAAAGCCAAAAACGTATATTCACACTTTTGACAAACAGCTTTCACTTAATGGGGAAGAAGGGGATAGATCCATTCTTATCTCACCAATACTGAATCCTCTTTCCATTTCTATATCAGTCTCATAGTCCATTTCCCGGATAAGTAACCCAATAGCACTGATTGGGTTTTTGATCTCTTGTAACTTGCTATGAATATCTTCCATCAGATTCTCTCTGCATGAACACAAGCATTAGGCTGTATAAAACATACTATGAAGTCCTCAATACTAAAAAGCTATTAGAATTATAGAAAGAGAACTACTTCCATTCTATGGGATCTTATTTTTCACTCACTCTCATGGGATAGGATACTTGGCTTGAAGACAACAAAATTGTAAGTTACAAGCCATTTTGAAGCTGAGCTACTGCAGCAGGATCCCTCAAAGATACGTAAAGAAACTTAGGACTCATAGTTAAAGGGAGTTTAAAAATTGTGTTATTTATTTTTATTCATCCCATGAGGAGCAGTAGGTGGTAGTCCTGTCAGATAGTAGCAGATAGGTGGTAGTCCTATCTTACCAGAAACAAAATCCTTACTCATGAAATAGAGAACAGGCCTTTTAATGGATTGGTAACTGATTGAACAACAGTGTAAAAATAAATGGACAACTATTATAGTGAAACAAAATAAGGTTTGTCCAAGGATTAGGACTGGTGCTTTTTAACTGTTCAGAAACAATCTGTAGTTAGGATAAATAGCAAGGCAACCAGATCTGTAACAGTATCAATCTATTCAGAGTGATTAAAACCAAGCAGACTGTGAAGTGCTTCAAAAAATACCTCTCTAAACTGAGTGAACCAAATGATAGGTGCAGTTCAATATTAGTAAGTATAAAGTGATACACACTAGGGGGAAATCTAAGCTATGCACATGCAGAAGCAGTATGAGCTGTTCATGATAAGCCACACACGAGCTCTTGGAATCTTGCTGGAAAGCTCAATGAAAAGATCAAACTAATGTGCAACAGCTGTTAAAAAAAGGCAAATACCATGAAGGAAGGAAATTTTAGATAGATAAAAGTAGGTACTTCTTTTAAACAATACAGTTTGTCAGTGGAATTAGTTTTCACAAGATGGGTTGTGGGTTACTAGTTTGGATGGTTTTAAAAGGAGATTGTCCAAATTCATCAAGGACAGGACTATCAATGGATACCAGTTGTGGTGGCTATATATTATCACCCCAGTTCAACCTTTAAATGCTGTTTGAGGGGAGCAACAGTGGGAAGGAAGTATACCTCTCCCTCATGCTTATGGGCTTCCTAGAGGAAGCTAATGGGTTACTATGGAAAACAGGATGCTAGATTCAATGGGCTTCATCCAGGGCTTTTCTTATGATAGTCAGGATGTAAATGCCAGTTGCAGGTGAAAAACTATTTTATATCAAAAACATATAAATTATGAACAAACATGTAGCTGAGGATGAATCCGGTTTCAGGTTGTGTTGAAAGGTCAGTGTTTCATCTGAGGGATTAGCAGTTCTGAAGGATCAAGTGAATCTTACTCCATTGGAAAAACTTAAGGTCTTAACATTGGGGCAAAACTACCACCAACTAGAGCTAAAAACAGTATATGTTGAAGTATGCTTATCCAAACGGCTAATAAATGCTGCAGAGGAATGAAAGAATCCACTGTGGTAAGATACGTTGCTCCATAAATCCATGCTTACGTGTCATTAGCAATCAAGTCTTTAAGGATCTGTTCTGCAGCTCTCTCTGGAGACTGGAGGTGGCAGCAAGACATTTCCATTGTGAGTGCCATCTCCACAGAAATTGATTCACCAATTAATCGAAGACACTGAACAAGGCTCACAAGATCATGAGAAAAATCAGATTCTGCAACAAAAATGCTGCAGTTAAAACATATTTTAAAAACAAAACAATGTTAAAAACAACGTTAAAACACTAAGGGTGCAATCCTAACCAATTCCGGCTGGTCCAACTTGCCTGTTCCCCATACCTGTGTTGGTGTGGTAGGCCAGCACATATCTGTGAACTTGCCTAACCCCCAACCCCCAGGGGTGGTGCAGAAGTTTCTTATGGCACTTTTGCAACACTCCAAGTGCCAGGACATATGCCAAGCTAACTGGGGGTTAGGACTGCAGCCTCAAAGTATGTGCTCTGAATTTTGCTTTGCAAATCCCAAAACGAGAGTTTTGTTTTCAACCACTATAAAATCTTCAGAACAGTGAGTTTTTCTCTCCCATTACCTTCTAAGGCAGTGCTCTCAACTTCATTCATCAGTTGTTCATCAGGCAAGAGGTATAGGTGATCCATTAAGGAGCAGGGTGCAAGAAAAGACAGGTATCCCTAAGAAAATATAACCCATAAGTTTTCTAGATGAACATTTTTACAAGGAAATATGGATACTGCTATGAATATACTGATGAACAGGGTTAAAACAAAAGCGATGTTCAGAACAAAAGATAGTACAACTAGGAACTATCACATTCTCAAGAATACAGATTATAAGAAACATTAGCTTATCCAAGATGCTCTTCTAAGAATTTTGGTTCAACGGTGGAATCTCTTTTGTGTCAATCTCTCCTTAGGGATCCTCTGTGTCTCACAGTCCTATTTGAATCTCCTACAATAGATTTACAGTAGGCACTGGCACTGAAGTTGCTTTAGCAAGAATCTGAGTGGGAAGTTTACTTCCTTTAACTAATGCTCCTTAGGAGACAATCCCCTGAAATAACAGAATCCAAAAGCTCAATTTTATCATCCAATTCTAAGGTTTCATGATTTTCAAAAGACAAGTAGTGACCCAAGAAGAATTCCCCATAACAGGTCCATGCTGCAGCATGTACCCCTTCACCAGGCTGCACAACTCAGTGGCATTTTCAAACACACAGGAAATATGCATTGCTGGACCTCCCAAAAAAGCCAACAGCCAAAGTTCTTGGCTTGGGTTTGAGATGGACTAAAAGCATAAAGTAAAAAGTGGTACTATGTCCAAACTATAATTTGCTCAGCCAAAAAAACTAACAAATGCCAGATGTCCATTAAAAAGTTACATAGTCATTAATTATATACAACTTAGTTAGCCTGAGGTGCTTTAGCTTATATTTTAATGATCTGGCTCTCCTGGTCTATCTTCTCTATAGAGTACTGTGATTCTTATTAGATTTTCCTTACCTTTTTTAGAAGACACACCATATTAGAGGAATGATTAATGAGAAGTGCAAGTGGGCGTGCGAGTTCTTCTTGGTACTGGAGGCAATAAGCATAGAATTTTGACCAGAATTCTATTTGTAGCTGTCTAAATTCTTCCTGTGTGAATTCATATTCAGTAACATTGCCCTGGAACTAGAATAAACCCCAATTGACAATTAGTTAATGATATTCAAGAATGAGAGCTAGTATTTTAACTCCAAAATAAAATGCCTTTATTTAATCTTTAACAGACCGAAACATAATTATATGGAGCCAATGAAATAATGGTTCTTCCTCTTCCATATAAAAACTGTCAAATTACTCCAGTACTTGATCAACTCTGTCATAAGAACATAAGAGCAGTCTCTACTGGATCAGGCCAAACACCCGTCTAGTCCAGCTTCTTGCATCTCAGAGGCCCACCAGATCTCTCAGGTAGCAGTGACTTCCCCTGACATACACACACACAACCCATCATCAACTCTTGTTTGTCTAAAATAGTCATATCAGTACATACTGAATGAATTACAAAACTTTCTCTTTAGCATTCAACTCATTACAAACTAGTGACAATACAAATATGTGCAGAATTTACAAATATTTGTGGAATAAAACACTTTGTTAAGATGCATGTGGGCCAGTCTGCCAATACCACCTATAGAGTTCCTTGCAGTCTATCATTCTATAGTTGAGAAAAACAAGGGCAAAACTCAAGGGAAATATTGTTAAACCCTACAACATGTCATAAAACAGGTAACTGAAAACCAGAAACAAGAGGTGAGCACCTATTTCTGGGTCCACAGATGGTCCTCTTTATTCCTCCTTTCTATCAAGACACTGCCCTCCCATGTATCACTACATTCTATCTCACCAAGAGTTCAAGGAGAGTTTACATAGAGACTGTGACTACTAGTCCAAGATCATCTAGGTCTGAGGAAAATTTTAACCTTCGTTTCTTGGCCCAACACTCTAGCCCAGGGGTCCTCAAACTACGGCCCGGGGGCTGGATAAGGCCTGCCAGGGCCCTCAATCCGGCCCGCCGAGGCTTGCTGGCTGCCACTGGGAAAAGAGGCTTGGTGGCAGCTGCCATTTTAAATTTGGCACACTGCTGTGTGTGCTGCGCTGTCCTGAGGGCACAGCTCCTCCCCCTCCCTGCCTCGCTGTTGCTGCGTGGCTGCCAGGCGAGAGCAGGCAGGAAGGGGGAGGAGCCATCACGACAGCGCCAGGGTGGGTGCCCACCATGGCAAGGGGCTGCCTGTCTGTTCGCTTGCCCGCCCACCTGCTTGCCCAGCGGAAGAACTTGACTTGGATGGGGGGCTGCGCAGCTGAAGCGCCCCATCCACAGCTTCCTTGCCCTGCCAGGGGGCTTTGATCGGGGACCGCGCAGCTGCAGCGCCTAATCCACAGCTACCCTGGCCAGCCGGGGGCTTGGATGGTGGCCACAGGGCTCCCCATGTAAGTGCCTCCCTTTCTTCCCCCGATCCCCACCAGCCTTCCAGTAACCCCACCCCCCAGAAACCCCCCATTAGCCCTGCCAGTAACCCCTACCCCCAGAACCCCCACCAGCCCTGCCAGTAACCCCCACCCCCAGAAACCCCCCCACTAGCCCTGCTAGTACCCACCACTTCCACAACCCCCACCAGCCATGCCAGTAACCCCCACACCTCAGAACCCCCACCAGCCCTGCCAGTACCCCCACCCCCAGAAACCCCCCCACTAGCCCTGCCAGTACCCACCACCCCCAGAACTCCCACCAGCCCTGCCAGCACCTACCACCCCCGAGAAACCCCCACCAGCCCTGACAGTACCTCTCCACCCCCCAGAACCCCCCCACCATCCCTGACAGGCCTTCACCCCCCCCAAAATCCCCCACTAGCCCTGACTGTACCCACCACCCCCCAGAACTCCCCCCACTAGCCCTGCCAGTACCCCCACCCCCCAGAGACCCCCACCAGCCCTGCCAGTACCCACCATCCCCCAGAAACCCCCACCAGCCCTGCCAGTACCCACCACCCCCAGAAACCCCCCCACTAGCCCTGCCAGTAACCCCCACCCCCCAGAAATCCCCCATTAGCCCTGCCAGTACCCACCACCCCCCAGAAACCCCCCCATTGTCCGGCCCCCGACAGTATCTAAGGGACAGTGAACCGGCCCTCTGTTTAAAAAGTTTGAGGACCCCTGCTCTAGCCAATTAACCACACGTTCTTTTTTCTTGTCAGAAACCTAGTTAACAGATCCAATTCCTACAAGTTATTGTAAAACAAAATACAGGCTAAGAAGTAGTATCAATATCTTCATTACTTGTATAAAGTAAAAAAACACAAAAATCTTTCTTTTATACATATCCCTGCTTTTTCTGTGCCAGAGCAGTTGCCTGGCAAGCACTTGGGAGTCCTAACACATTCCAACTTAGTTTTGGCACCTGGTTCTAATACAGATAGATAACAGACAATGAACCATTTCTAGTGTTACACTGACATTCACCTTAATTTATCAAAGAAACCAAAAGCCAGTGGAGTGGCAAAATTTCCATGTTCAGAACAGAACTACCCAAACATTTCTGCAGCTAGTGATTTAAAGTGAGAATGTTTTGGTATATAAATATACCAATACTTTTGGTATATACCAAAATACATTTCATGTATACCAATGTTTTGGTATATAAATACTGCTGGATATGTCCTACAAATAATAGTACCTGTAACTGTATGTGAAGGAGAGAAAGTTCTACATAAAAGTCTTACCTCATTTTCTACAGCTATTGTAATTTCTTTTTTCAGCTCATCCCAAGACAAGTCTATGAGTCTCTCAGCACCTTGTGAAAAAATCTAGGAAAAAAATTGCATGAAAGCTGACTTGCGATAACTCATTTACCATTTCTTAAGTTCACGGTACGCACTTGAAGTAGAAATGATCTCCAATAACAGATTACATGAGAATGGATAGTAGGGATTGAGATCAAGTTTCATGCTTTAATGCAGTGGTTCTCAAGGTGGGGGTTGGGAGACTTGGGAGTCACTATTTCATTTCAGCAGGGTTGTGAAAAGCTAGTGTTGTCATGTTGGAACTGGGCGCCACCATCTTGGAATGGACACACGTGATCTTTCCTGAGAGTATCATTGAACATAATGGGACTTCTAAATAAACATGGAGGAGCCAGGACATCAGTGATGTTTGATGGTACTTCCAACCATGACATCACTTCCAGGTTGGGGGTGACAGATTATCATTCTCAGAAAGGGGTCCTGGGCTGAAATGCTCAAGAACCACTGCCTTAATGGTATTACATAGCAATAAGTCAAATTCACCTAATGAAAGCTTACCAAGAAAACGGACAAGTCATCCCTTGGTCTTGCTCAGTAAATGCAACACCCACTTATACATTCAGACGCTATAGACTTTATCAAGCAGACAATATTGGAGACATCTTTGGATTATACATCCCTACTAAAATGCCTTATCAACATGAGATGGCATTGTTGGTCTCTTTCTGAAAGGGCTATCTTCAAGTTCTCTCCCAACCCCACCTCCCACTCCCTAAATTTTGCAACTAAAACAGTCGTAATTAGAAGACCAAGAAGTTACCCTTTTTATTTCATTATATTGTGATTTTTCTCATTGTAAAGTAAGTCTGGTCTATTCAAGCAATATAAAAGGAATACTATCAGCTGTAATCAGAGAGGGAAACCATAACCATACTGTATCTACCATACCGTAGATAGCTAAATATTGTAGATAGCCTAGTAAAGTTCTGCTAATGAGAACATCACCTACTCCTATCTAAGGAAATACTCTATCTAGGCCAGTGATTTTCAATCAGTGTGCCATGGCACATTGGTATGCCACGGACAGTCCTAATGTGTGCCCCAGGAATTTAGGGATTGACATTTATTAATAGGAAAACTGGAGGATTTAAACAGTCTGGTGTGCCTGGTCAATGGTAAAAAAAATTGATGGTGTGCCTTGACAATTTCAGTGCCTTGTTAAGTGCCGTGAGATGAAAAAAGGTTGAAAATCACTGATCTAGGCAATCACCAACAAAAGAACATGGTAACTGTGAACAAGTATTCTAGCCTGCAGTTTGGAATGCCATCTTTGCTGTCTTATTCCAGAAGAAATATTAGCAAGTTCATTGTGCCAGTTTTTATCATAAGGTTCTAAGAGCTTCACTACATCACAATCAACAAAAGAAAATGTTATATAATTCCTGCTCACCTGTAAAGCTTTATGCAGGGCAGCATTTGTGAACTGGCCAGGCATGAAGATAGCCTCCATAAATGTTTCCTAGAATAAAAGACAGCATGATTAGGAAAATTCTACAATTCATTTTTAAAAAGCAAATCTACTGTTAGAATTATGAATCTAAGTTGGTTCAGGTAAGCTAAGCTGAATAGAATATTCAGATTTGAACATCTACCAGTTGGTTGGTGACAGTTGGAGAACCGTTTGTCTGTTAGAAACAGCAGTTGGAGCTCAGCTGTTCATCAGAACAGAAGCATACTGGTTAGCTCTGTGGAGAATTAGACTGAAGGACTAAATTCATGTGTATGACCTGGATTCTAAACTTGTAAATACAGTAAATAGTTAATCTACTCCATTGTGTCTGTCTTCTGTCTTGTGGCACATAAACAGTCACAGTACACAACCATGAGTCAACATCCTGACACCTACTATCTTATTTTATCTTATTTCACTACAGCTGTGTGCTAATTATGGGGCATATCATGTTCTAAAATCCTCTCAAGTTTTGGATCATGATTTAATTAATTTTATTTAAAACATTCATGTTCCTCCTTTCCTATGAGTGTCCCTCTTATATTTCCTAAGCTTATTAAATCAAAGCCCCTCTGCATAAAGGAACATATGGAAGTACTGCAATTTCAGCTTGTTCACATCTACTCACTCTTGGGTCCTGGTCATCTCTAATATCCACTTCTTCAGCAGGCAGGGGTTGCACAGAAACTTGGTTCCACTGACCAGCAATATTGCTAAAATAGAAATGGACCATTTTAGCCAGCTTTATTTACTAGTGGAATTTACCCATATTTACAGGAATAAAATTCAAAGAATATCTGTGGGTCCTGGGCATGGCTGGGCACCAAATCAGGCCTTACATCACAGAAGGAATAAGCTCCCGAAATTTCATGATTCTGGGTGCAGGGGTTGGGGCTGGGTGTTGATCAGTTTTCAATGCTCAGTATGCGGACGACAATCACACTGCACGCTTTTCACCCACTTAGAGGTTAAATTTCCGAAAATCAGTTCTTAGTGGGTGCCTACATCACAAAAGGAGCACCCTCCCCAAATTTCACACTTCCAGGTCAGGCAGCTTTGGCTGGATGCATGTATTTACGTGCAGTTCATGAATCACTATTTACAAGTAAACCTAACATAATTAAAGTTAATCACCACCAATGATTTCACTGCAAATATAAATTACAGGCTGCACAAGTAGGCTGGCATATGTTCTGGCACAAATATCTGGGAATATTGCAAAAGAGCAATAAGGCACTTCTGCACCATTCCTGGGCTGCACAGACATGCACCAGACTCACCACACCACCATGGGAACAGGGATAGAAGGGGTTAGATTGGCCTAAATTGGTTACGATTGCACCCACAATTACCTGTAAATACATACCGGCTTAGATAGCCTTATATAAAACTACAAATACAGGGAGACCATATCTGTGGGGCCCATATTTTGGATCCCATATCCAATGATTTTATTTATCTGTGATTTTATTTATCTGTGGATTGGATCCATGCTGCCCCCCAATGCCTTCCCTCCACAGGACAGAGGAATTTTGCCTCTGCAGGGCTCAGAATTACTGTGAAAATAAAAGACAAAAAAGACTTCTGAATTTATTTATTTATTTATTTATTCAATTTGTACCCCGCCTTTCCTCCCCCATAAGAGGGAGCCCAAGGCGGCTAACATTAAAGAATAAAACACCAATGAATGAAACTGAACATTAGGTTTTTAAATTTTGTATTCTCTTTCTAAGCCCAGCAGGGATCATGGGTGGACACATACAACTGCACAATCCCTGCTAAGCTCAGAAGACCCTCTGAAAGCAAGGGAAGCTTAGCTCCCCTCGCCTCTGGAGGAAGGGGAGTTACTTGGTGTCTCATTTCACTTAACTGCAGAGGCTTTCTGGGGCACGTCCATTCATACCCCAATATACACAGTATATTATTAACATCACCATCCCTATATCTTAGCCCCAAATTGAGTTTTTTTAAATAAAGTAATCACTATTCTAGTACTTCTGTATCTTCCCTAACCTTATTTGGGAAGAGCTATGCAGGTCCAAATTCATTCTGAAACTCTAAGACAAGAGACACTCTTTCAAGTGGGTGTTCCTCCTTTATTTAGCAGGGGGAGAGTAACAGGCCCTACACACCCCAGCAATGTCTGTTCTAGTGGCTTCTGCTGGTGTTCTTTTGCATTTTAGATTGTGAGCCCTTTTGGGACAGGAACCCATTAGCTATTAATTTTTTCATTTTCTTGTAAACCACTTTGTGAACTTTTCAGTTGAAAAGCAGGATATAAAAACTGTAGATAGATAGATAAGGCTGTAATCCTATAAATTCTTGGGCGTAGGTCCCACTGAATACAATGGGATTGTACTGTTAATATCATATATTAAAAAACAAAGGGATAGGGTAAGGAAGATAATGCATTTCCATTTAGCTTTCTTCCAAGTCTTCGGACATCAAGAATTTTAAGAGATGTCAACATTCAAGAATTTATATATAAACCTTCCCTATGACACTAATAACACGAAAATTATTTTTTATTAAAAGAACAACCCCTAGCCAATTAAGGGAGTGGAGAGGAATTAACTTACTGCTCAAAATTGATGTATTTTACAGTAGTCTGGTTTTCATCATCATACCAGAGGGCCCATATCTCAGCAGTTGTTAAGGCAAAGTCAATAAGTGTTTCCTAAGTGACAAACATACAATAAAAGGATATGATCACAAAGTATTAATTTTCAAACCTAAATGAACTCAGTGAAATTAGAAGAGAGTTAACAATGGAAAGGAAAATAAATTATGTCCATTAATTAACATGTTAATGGCCAAAGCAAAGTAATACTAAAGTACATGGTCCACTCAAATTGTAGGTCCAGACCTCAGAGGATGCCTGGAGACATAAATGGTAATGCACACAGAAGAAGGAATATACAGAAGTGTCTTGATTTACAAGCATAATTCGTTCTGGAAGCATGCTTGTAATTCAAAACACTTGTAATAGAAAGCAGATTTTCCCATAGGAAATAATGGAAACCCAGATGATTGGTTCCATAACCAAAAATATATAAAAATATTAACTATATATAAAAATGATTACAAAGCACTGTAACATAGTACAGAATACTTTAATATAAAACACTGTAATATACAGTAATACAAAACACAGTAATAAAGAAAATTCTGTACAGTACTGTAAGGTACTGTACCTTTGAAAACCTTCATGGCTGCTGTGAGGGAGACAAGAGATAGGAAGATGACTTTCACTATTACTAACAAAGTCACTGCTATCCATTGGTTCAATTAAATCTTTGTCTTTCTGTGCAGCTTTAACATTGCCATGCTGCTGATGGGGAGCAGCATTGTAACATTGATAAGGCATACCTTCCACACTGCCACACACAAATCCCACACACACCTGGCTCAGTCTGCTGTCCCCATATCCCCCCATAAGTTCCCCGGCCATTGAAGCCTATTCCAAACTTTGCCCAGGGCCCCACTGTAGTTCAAGCTACTCCCTCTAGCCCTCCCGGTG
Source organism: Cryptoblepharus egeriae (assembly GCA_030015325.1). Lineage (NCBI taxonomy): Eukaryota > Metazoa > Chordata > Lepidosauria > Squamata > Scincidae > Cryptoblepharus > Cryptoblepharus egeriae. Next base: position 57,620,069 of record JAREYC010000001.1, on the reverse strand, counting down.
AGTTTCCTGGCCATGGAAGCCTGTTCCATACTTTCTCAGAAGTGCTATTCTTTAAAGATGGTGCTCTTAAATCAATTCAAAATTTCTGAGAAAATTTTGCTCTCAATACAAAATGGACTTAATTCAAATTGCTTTTAAATCAAGATACCCCTGTACAGGGACTTTGGAAGAATACAATGACCTTTCACCTCCTTCAACACTCCATCTTACTATTTTCACTCATACGCATAGTGCTCCACAGAGCCTCTAATCAGCACTACATCTATGGCCCAAGGGAATTGTATCCTATTATGAAATACTCTTTTTTAAAAAACTAAATAAATACTCTTTTTAAAAAAACTAAATAGTGAGTAACCAAATAGTGAGTCCTTTAGTTGCACTATTCCCAAGAAAAGTGCATTTTCTTACCTGAGAAGTGAACAGTGATGATATGTGATCAAGACTATAGCGGTGACTTTCGGTGCTGACCAACTGGAAGATACAGAACTGCAGAAAGAAATTAGCGCAAAAAATATTTTTAAAATGCAAACAATTATAACCTGTTCTTATGTTTCAGCGTTTCTGGAACACTGTAATAGCATAGCATGTTGAAAATGAGTAACTAGGTAAGAAAATGCTATGTAACCCTTTGATGACCAACCCGATCCATTGACTGGCAATTAAAATTTATGCAAATTAGGCTATTTTTAGATGGTCATCTAAGGTTAAACTGGACCGTTTTTTTTAAAAAACAGGACATCCTTGGTTATTTTTTAAAAAGACTTTCTATGCTGACAGAGGAGAGAGAGAAAGAAAGAGGGTATGTGTTATGTGGGAAAAAATCCCTTTGTGTCTGAAAGATAGGGGCATGTTACTGCACAGGTAGAGTTGTTCTGTTTCAGGAGACTTTACTGCACTTTACTGACACAATTTGAGGTTTAAGGAAAATTGCTAACACACTGCAAATGGGATTCAGACAGGGAATAAGCAAATCACAAGCCAAGCCAGGACACTTTCTCAATTAAGAAAAAATGGGAAAACTATACAACGCACCATAGAAAGAAATGGAAAATTATGCTTCTTTAAAAAAAACTATTTGAAAAACAATTATAAAATTATTTTACTTCTCCAAAAGTACTATTTTTTTCAGACACCAATCAACTGCAGTTCCCACATTTAATGAAAAGAAAAACTGTCAGTGTTCTCATTTTTTCCTTAAAAGGATCATAATCAAAAGCATTATCATTTCTGTCTGAAATGCACAATGTCAGTTTGAAGGATATTGAAATATTTATCCATCCACATAAACTATACCCCATGTATCATAGAAGTAATCTACCTTTAAAATGCAGCAATAAACTTACTACAAATGAAAGCCATTTCAATACCTGTCCTTGTTTAGGGGCATGCAAATATACACCAATATAAAGTCCCAATGTCTCAGAATATGCCAGCTGTAATTTGTGCCCAATTCCAGCAGTAAGTCTCAGGTCCTTATTTACAGGGACAAATTCCAACATATCAGCCACCATTAGGCACATTTGATCCTGCCAAAGTAAGATAATGAAATGAGTAAACATAAAGCAGCAAAACATGACTAAATGTTAAAACATGACTACAAGAACAGCCACCTGAGGTCCTGATTCAAAAATATACTTTATTAATTGTTCCTTCAGTCCTGTATCTTAATCTTGTATATCACTTTTGCTTTTAAGAATAGTTTTCCTATTTCACCTCCAGTACTTTGGTGACACTGCCAGGCCATCACAGGATTTCTGCCAGGATTTATGCCGTCCTAAGTGGGGATTAGGATTGCAGTCTTAGGATTTTTAGAACATAAGTAACTGAAAATTACTCATGTTCCCAACTGACATTATGTTAAAAGGTGCCCAAAATGAGTCTAACTAAATCAGGGGAGTAGCAGGAAAAGGCCTTTGTTCACTTCTTCACAGCAATTGCGTGCATAGTACAAATACATGATTATGTCTGCACCAAATGAATCACTACCATCCCAATCCCAGTAGTTGTTCTAAGATCCTACAAATGCAAGAGGGCAAGCTGCATATAGCTGATACAGTAGCGCCTCACGTAACAAATGCCTCATGTAAAGTATGTTTCACATAACAAACAAAAATTTCTCTAGGATTCTGCTTCATGTAACAAACTGTGCTTCACGTAACAAACACACTTGTTGGCAGTTGGGCAGATGCGCTGGCCGGCAGCCCTTTTAAAAAGCCTCAGGGCTGCCTAGTGCGCATGCCCATAGTGTAACACTTCCACGCTGTTCCTCCTGTGGCCAGGCGTCCACTGGGCAGAGGGAGAGAATAGCAGTGGAGAAGAGGGAAGCAGCTCAGGGATAGCCAGAAGGGAGCAGGGGAGGGAGAAGCTCAGGATGAAGAGAAGGAGAAAGTGGGGAGACACTTTGAAAGTGTCTTGGATTGTAGCCTCCTAACTATGTCTACCCAGAAGTAAGCCCCATAGCGTTAAATGGGGCTTTCTTCCAGGAAAGTGTCTTTAGGATTGCAGCCTATGTAGACTTCATAGGCTCGTGCACACTGAATGCATGTTTTGAATTCAATTCCAGTGTTTTGTCATCATTTTTACATCCAGTTGATATTTTTATATGAATATTTTTTAGGTTGTGGAACCAATCATCTATGTTTCCATTATTTCTTATGGGAAAACCTGCTTCACGTAAAGAACGTTTCACGTAACAAACATGCCTCTGGAACAAATTAAATTTGTTACGTGAGGCGCCACTGTATTTGGAATAGTGGATACTGTTGAATGAATAATCAATATCTGTAATACTAACAATATTGGTTATCTATTAGAAACAGAAGTGTCACACTCACTTTGTAAGACCACATTCTAAGTTTATGATCCTGATAGAGTACAAAGAGAAGAGCATCGTGCTCCCGACAGTGAACAGACAGGCTAACAGGAAGGTCTGAAGGACTCTGGTCTCCTCTAGAAATAACCAAAAGCAAGCACAGAGTTTTTAAAAGATGGTAATTCAACAAACTGCTGAACAATAATTAGGGTCACGTTACTGCCAAGTGATTGTATAATAAACCACTAACTAGAATGCTCTCCAATTTTAGATATCCATATAGACACCAGTGACCATGATCACATTTCCTTTCAGATCTTCAACAGCCTTCTATCTTTATTCATGTTGTCCCACCGAAAGAAAACAAATACACTACACAAAGAAAATAGATTTCTAATATACTGTTAAGTCCCTTTGTCTACATCATAATTTGCTTTTTTCAGGTAAAGACAGAAATGGCCAACAGATGACCAGGAGCTGGGATGACTTTAAAGTCAGACTGGACAAATTCACAAAGCATGGATCAACAGCAATTAGTTATAACTGCTCTGTGCTATCTTTGTGCTATCTGCTCTGTGCTAGATCCAGGAGCAATATGCTTCTGAAAACCTCTTGCAGGGGAGCAATGGTGGGAAAGAAGTATTCCTTTCTCTCCAGCTTTTGGACTATATAGAATGCTGATTGGTCGCTGTATTTATATCCTTCTGATACGCATAGGCTGCAATCATGAAGTGCAGTTAGGCTAGCCTGTCTTCACTGGGCTGGCCTAATTCCAAGATAGATCAGCCTAGCTACACCAGAGATGGCTTGGGCCAGGCAGTCTAAGGCAGTCTAAACCACACTTTCCTGGGAGTAAATACTATGGAACACAATAGGATTTACTTTTGAGTAGACATGCTTAGGATTGCACTGTAAGTCTACTTGGGCTGGCCCAAGACAGATGGACCTGGGGTGGCATAACAAGACTAGCCTATTCAGTTCAGCAAGAGTGGGTTGAGGATATGTGGGGGAACGGCTTGGAACAGTCCAGTTAGGCCATATATAGAGCCTTTTCCAGGGCTGACATGCCCCTTCCCAGCTCCTCAGTTAGGCCACTTCAGGAGCAGAAATCCTAACAGACCCATAGGGGCCCAAGATAAGACAAAGTATGTTTTAAGGTAGTCTAATTACCACTCCTGCCTCTCATCCTCAGGATTTGGCACAACTACATCAGCCCAACTCTGGATATGGCACAACTACACCAGCCCAGTGAGCAGGCTGCCCTTGTGCTGCAGCAGATAGGCTAGCCTAGAGTCCTTCTAGCTATGCAGATTTTGCCTTTCAGCTCAGGATATGGCCCACTTAGGCTAGCTTAGCTGGGCCATTCTCTTTGGTTTAAGACAGGATTGCACCTTAAAGCTATAATCTAACATTCTTCACTTTTGAGAGTGAAATTATTCTTCTGATCACAGAGGAAGAGCAAAACCAAGTAAGGATGTCACCCAAACAGTTTTAAAATCCTAGTCCTCTGCTCCAATGTCAGCTCCAATGAAAAGGCTTATTAACAGTTGCAAAAGATTATTGTGTTTGGGCTTTGAAAAGAGTTCTAGGTTGAGGATAGTTTAATAGGACTATTAAATATTTGTTAAAAATATTTCAGGAGAAGAGTTGTGTTCTGTTATGTTTCCAAGGATTCATCAAGTCCACATATAAAAATTAGTAGCTGTTCAAATGGTACTAGTGCATGAATTTATCATAATTATATCAGTTTCTCAGTCCATCATACATCATGAAGCGTACATTTATCCTAACTCCCTTGGCAATCTGTTCCACCCTGACCATTAGAAATACTAGCCTGATAGCTGTTGGCATCCAACCTGTAAGCAAACGCTGCATAACTGAACTCTGTTTCAACTCCACAACTGAGGTTGGGGCTATCCCTAAAAACAAGACAAATTTTGTTAGTAATCCATTCAGATATAGCTGGCAAACATAACCAAGCAGTGATTAAAGCAGATAATCTTACAAGGAAACTTCCAAAACAGTGACTATTTGAGAGATTAAGTGGAGGTCCAAGACCAAATCAGAGGGTTCTAAACATAAAACAACTTCTTAATGCTCTGCAGAGCATGATCAAAGGCATTCTAACATTTAATACAGATGACAAATAATCTAGTCATGGTTTCTAATGCGGTAGCTTTTGTCATATCAGATGTATTTAGTGGTTAAGAATTGCAGAAGCTGCACTTGCCTTATGAAGATAAGGAAATCTTTTATGTTTTTAGTAGAAGTATGCAATATTTATGAAGTTTCATACTTTAAGTAACTTTTTAAAAAAAGTAACAAGTGGAGCAATCCCAACCAATTTAGGCCAGTCTAAACTGGCATACATTTCTGTGGTGGTGTGGGGAGATTGGCATATGCCACTGCACTGGCCTAAATGCCCCAGAGGTGGGGCAGAATTGCCTTAATGGCACTTTTGCGACACCCAAGTCAGCAAAGGATTTATGTTGGGGCTTATGCCGGCCTAACTGGAGCTTAGGATTGCAGCCCAAATCTGCTTATTCTCTTACCGTGAGTATCATGAGGTGGCAAAGTAAGAACAAAAATTCCACCAGAGGCAGATGGCAAAGCAAAGAGTGCTCCTCCATCACTGCTGAGCCAAGCTGCTGAAGCAGTGGAATTGGCAGCCAATCCAGGTATTAGGGGAATCATGCAGTAATTGGAAGGATCCCTAAAATGAACTTTTCCAATATCGGTAAAAATAGACTGCATCTGACTTTCAGTTATCAACTCCTGTAAAAAAAAAGACATTAAGTTTAATCAGCAAGAAAATACAGAGTTGTCTGATGAACAAAAAAGGAAGAGTTGAACAGTTAATGCCTTTTCTGTTTGAATTCTCCTCTCATACCATTTGACTGAAGTGGCTGAACAATTACAACAAGGAAAAGAAACAAGACAAAAAGTGCAATCCTATGCATATCTACTCAGTAGTATGCCCCATGGTTGTTAATGGGGTTTACTCTCAGGAAAGTTAGGACAGGATTGCAGACAAAAGTAATGTCTTCAGATCTATCATATCATTTTACTAAAGTATTCTAGGGTGAAATAATCTATATCAGTGTTTCTCAATACAGGTGTCACCAGTGGTACTTGAGGTGGTGTCTGGTGCTACTCACCGGACCTCTAGATCTTTGTCACCAAGCAAAAAGACTAGGAACTCAACCAAACAGTGAAATGGCTCAGCTTCATTTCATGCTGTTCCTCACTCTAAAAAGTTCTCCCATCAATCCTGAGCCTCTTAGTGATGTTGGTCACTTCACCCTGGCCCCTCCACCCAGAAATAACTGGCCATGGTAGTACTTTGAATAAGTGGATTGTGCAAAGTTGAAGGCATGGCACAGAAGTAATCCTACAGAAGAGACAAACACTGAGAAACATTGATTTATGTTAGTGGTTTCCAGACTCGTACGGTGGAGTTAGGAACAAAGTAAGTCTTTGTGGGGGCAGGAAAGGGCAGCACCACAATGATCACAGCACCACAGTGACAAAGGGGATTTTTCACTTACCTAGGGGGCAGTGCTGGCCTTCAACAGGGTAAATGAGCTTGCAGCCCCCTCAACAGGCTTCCCCACTACTCTCAACAGCACTTATCTCCAATTCCCATTTTTTGAAAGCCAAAGTGGGTTTCAGAGAAAGTGATTTTTACAGCAGTGGGAAGGCTCAAACAAGGAACTCTCTGCACCCTACCAAAGGGTAACACTAACCCCGGGCAAGTTAAAAAGTCCTTAGTTGTGGTGAAAGCACAATTGCAGTGGTGCCATTGCTGCCATCTCTGCAGGGCCACAACCTTTAAGGGGGGATGCCCTGCTTCCAGTTCCCCTGATGGGTCATGATACACCAGTTTGAAAACTACTGCTCTATATTTTTCTCCCTATCAATATTTCCAGCAAATCATTCAGTAAACACATAAATAGTTTTAACAAATGCTCAATAATAGTATGAGAACTATTTATGTATTTACAAATTTCTACCCCACTTTCTTTCCCTGCCAGCTATTCAAAGTGACTAGCATTTTTATTTTAAAATAGCATTTTTAATTCTAAAGTGTAAAAAAGTGAATGTTTGACCAAGGAATTATTTATTTCAAAACATTTCAAAATTTTACAACTCATTCTCACAAAGGTTCAATTCTGATAATTATTTGGAAAACCAGATATGAACTCAAGGCTCACATCCTTCTTATATTGTAGCGTCCCAGTTTCCTCTTTAGAGCTGACCAGTTGTCTGCCATGTCTGATTTGGGATCTAAGATATGTGGTTGACAACCAAGTTCTTTGATCCAACTGAGGGAAAGTAACCATCTCTTGGTCAAATATTCAACTGCATTAGTTTTCCAATTCTAATTGAAAAACAAATGCTCTAACCATACTTTGCCAAAATGATCAAACTAGTTTAGCTAAAAAAAACCTAAAAGAAGCTACAAAGGGAAAGGAGAAAGCCAATTAATTTTGACATACCACTGGAGAAACAATACACGTAAGCATGCAAGGCATATCCAACCACAAATGTCAATTACAATGTTGCCAAATGTATATAATCACAACCTTGAAAGAGTTTGGAAAATAAAGCTATTGGAACAGATTACTTACACTCTTATACATCCGAGCAGGATGTGGTAACAACAACCTGTGTGCTGTTTGAGTGGTTAAAATCAAGATAACAACATGATGCTGTGTTTCAAAGATGTGTACTCCTCCAGGTAAGAGACTGCAGTTCTGAAATTTGAGGTGAACAGCATTGTTCAGAAGGTTTATATCAAGAGACTCCTCTACCAGATCCAAGATGTCACCTGAAGTAGTCCTAAAGAATGAAACAAATTAACGTATACAGAAACTTAAACCTTTACACATAACAAAAAATGAGCCACAATTTAACACTTGTGTGTACTTTACCCTGAAGGCATGGCACAGAAGATTCAATGCAGAAACCCTTATACCCTGAAGCCAGATGTATGTGGTATCTGCCCTTCAATTATAGGTGACAGGGTCTTTGTCAGGTCACATCATTATATAGTGGTACCTCCCATAACAAATTTAATTTGTTCTGGAAGCATGCTTGTTATGTGAAATGCTCTTTATGTGAAGCAGATTTTCCCATAGGAAATAATGGAAATTCAGATGATTGGTTCGACAATCTCAAAAATACCAGTATTCATATGAAAATATTAACTGTATGGAAAAATGATGACAAAACACTGGAATTGAATTCAAAACAAGCATTCAATGCGCATGATCCTATGAAGTCAACTTACCCTATAATCCAGAGTAACTACGGGAGCACGTAAGAGACTTTACGTGCACCCGTAGTTACTGCACCACCTAGGGAAAACCTATGGGAAATTCCTATTGCAATCCAGAGCAAATGGTTCTTACACCGGAGCAAGGACTCCCCATAGTTACTCAGGATTGCGCCCTTAGGCTGCAATCCTAAAGACACTTTCCTGGGAGTAACATACATTTAACACAATGGGGCTACATCTTGGTAGACATGCTAAGGAGGCTGCAATCCAAGACACTATCCTGGGAGAAAGCCCCATTTAACACAATAGGTCTTACTTCTGGGTAGACATGGTTAGGAGGCTGCAATCCAAGACACTTTCAAAGTGTCTCCCCACTTTCTCCTTCTCTTCATCCTGAGCCTCTCTCTCCCCTGCTTCCTTCTGGCTAGCCCTGAGCTGCTTCCCTCTTCTCTACTGCTCTTCTCTCCCTCTGCCCAGAGGATGTCCGGCCACAGGAGAAACAGTGCAGAAGTGTTGCTTTTGCTATGAGAAGGTGCACTAGGCAGCCCTGACGCTTTTTAAAAGGGCTGCCGGCCGTCGTTTCTGCTCAAACTGCCAAGAAATGTGTTTGTTACGTGAAGCAGAATCCTAGAGAAATTTTTGTTTGTTAAGCGGAACATACTTTATGTGAGGTGCCACTGTATGGAACATCAGAGTGGTTTAAAATTGGGAAAGGAGCACGACAAGGTTGTATATTGTTTATTTGTTGTTTATTTACAGTTGTTTACTACAGTTGTTTATTTACCGTAGCTTATACGGAAAGCACATTATGAGAAAATGTCGGCTGGACGAATCTCAAGCCGGAATTAAGATTGCTGGGAGAAAGGGAGGACTCCTTAGAAAAGACCCTGATACTGGGAAAAACTGAAGGCAGAAGGATAAGGGAACTACAGAGGATGAGGCGGTTGGATATTGTAATGAACATGAATGGCATGTGAGAGACTAGCTGAAGTTCTTCCTCTCCTCCTGCTGTACTTACAACAACCCTGTGAGGGAGGTCAGGCTGAGCGAGAGACTAGCAGTACGTCCTCCTCCACTCACAACAACCTTGCAAGGTAGACAAGGCTGAGTGTGACTGGGGAGTATGGATGGATCACACTGAATTTTGTTGTGTAATGCGCAAGTACGTGAAACGACATCAATAAAGGATTTGATTTCACTAGTCAAAGAGCCTTCTCCGCTCACAACAACCCTGCGAGGTAGGCCAGGCTGGGAGTGAGAGGACTGACTGTGGAGGGTGTTCCAGGTGTCAGCCCTGCCCTTCTCCCGCCCTGGGTGTGAAGGGCTGCAGCGGTGGTGTGGAAGGAAGGAGAAGCCAAGGAAGGTGCCGGAGGGGTGGGTCACAGTGACAGCCAGCCCTGGGAGGAGAAGAGGCGAGGCTCCCCCACTCACCCCCGGGGCACTCACCAGTGGATGAAGCGGTTTCTGGTGACGGAGCCCAGCTGGGCGCTCCCCTGATACCAGAAGCCGCCGGCGCTGTCGGGGTAGCGCAGGGCTGAGGGGGAGGCGCCGCCACCTGCGAAGAAGACACAGCGATCGGTTAGTGGTGGGAGGGGGCGGAGGGGGACCCAGCTCACCCCCCGCCCGCCTCCCCGGCCATGCGGCACCTGCGAGGGTGAAGAGGAGCTCCCGGTGCCTCCTGCGCGCTCCCCGCCGCGCCCCGCTCAGCTCCAGGTAGCCCCGCTCAGCCAGCACCACGGACGCCGCCATCTTCCCTTCCCGCGCCACGCGCCCCGGTGGCTCACGGGATACCGGGCGGGGAGGGGAGGGGGGAGCGCCAGCCTTCGCGGTGCATCACGGGACGGCAGCGGGTAAACGGGCGGGGCTCAATAACCGCCTCTCTCAACCGCCAACGGTCGCCCGGCGTCATCAAAGGCGTCGCCATGGCAACGGGAAGGAGGCCCGCCTTCCTTAGGCTTCCCTCGGGGTGGGGGTGGAGCTAAGACAGGCTCCACCCCCCGGGCAGGGAGAGAGAGAAGGAGCCCTGCACTGCCCCAAGGCTGAGGGAGCCCCTCCCATACGCAGATAGATGGGTCAGTCAGAGATACGTAGGTATATACAGTGTACATATGTAAATATACACAAATGTATGTACACCATATAATACACATACATATATACATACACTATATATACACACATATACACACACCACATACATATATACACATATACATACAAATATGCATATACTCTATACACACACCCACATATATACACACACATATACACACACATATGTGTATATATATATATACATATACACTACATATACACACATACATACATATACACTATATATATATACACATATACACACATATGTGTATATATATATATACATATACACTACATATACACACATACATACATATACACTATCTATCTATCTACATATATATATACACACACACAAACACACACAAAAATACACGCATATATATGAAATGCTGCCATCCTCCTTCACTGGAAATGAATATATACATATGTATATATACATACACACACACACATACACACACACATATATACTATATATATATAGTATAAGGTATACGTATGTGTATTTATATATGACACGTTTCACAACGTTTCAATCTCCAGTATTTATATACTGTTTTTCAACTCAAAAATTCAAAGAAATGTATATATTAAATAAGCACACACAAAACATATACGACTAGTTTTTAATGAAGCAGAAAACATTGATTGTTTCTGATTTGGTTGTTTCTGAAGTGTGTTAAATAAATGTCTTTCTGCATGACGACCACTGATTTCAGTATTTTGCTTTTTGGAGTTAATAGTCCAGAATATTATAGATGTTTCAGCTGTTTCATGTTTGAACCTTAGAATATCCTTGATTCTGCCTCCAGAGGGCATCAGTCACCTTGATATTCTTGGCATATAACCTAACTTTTCCTTTTATGAGTTACACCTCATAGATAACAGTAAAACCTTGAATTGAGAGTAACTTGAATTGAGTGGTTTGAAAGACATTTCTAATAAATTTTGACTTGATATACAAGCAATGTCTTGATAAACAAATGAAAAAAAGTCCTGGCTAGGATACATCCAGTTTTGGCGCTCAACCAGCACCTGCTTAGCCTCTCCTGAGAGATCAGCCTATGCTGTGCCAGTGATTTTAAGCCTTTTTAATCTCACTGCACACTTACAACACACTGAATTGTCAAGGCACACCATCAGTTGTTTTTACCTTTGACAAGGCACACCAGACTGTTCAAATCCTCCAGTGTTCCTATTAATGAATGTCAATCACCAAATTCCTGCAGCACACCTGAGAACTATCTGCGGCACACCAGTGTGCCATGCCACACTGGCTGAAAATCACTGGCCTATGCCTACCTACTCTAAGTAAACCTGTTGCAGTCAGTGGGGCTCAGTCCTGTCTAAGGAGACACTGTAATAGAAGACCTAGTTAACACAATGGGACTAAGGCTGCAATCCTAAAGACACTTTCCTGGGAGTAAGACCCATTGAACACTATGGGGCTTCCTTTTGAGTAGACATGGTTAGGATTGTGCTCTTACTTTTTAGTAGATGTGGTTAGGACTGTGGTCTAAGTGTAGGTTAATTTGTTTTTGTATTTTCTTTATTATTTTGTACATTACTGTATTGTAATCATTTATATGGATATTTGGGTTGTGGAACAAATCATTTGAGTTCTACTATTTCTTATGGAAATAAACTAAATCTTATGGAAAAATTTGCTTTCCATATTTCCAAAAATTTTCCATTTGCTTTCCAATCCAAGCATTTTGGATTACAAGCATGCTTCTGGAACAAATTATGCTCATAAACCAAGGTACTACTGTATTTAAATAAGAATACATTTCATTCATCCATATCCAATCATAACCATATTTACATTAGCATATGAGTATTTTCATGACTGAAAGTGAAATCTTAAAAATGGTGAGAAGCAACTTCAGAATATGGTTGCAATTCTCCCACTTGTTCATAAGAGTACTTTCAATGTTTTGTTTTAAATGTGAGGTATATGCCTTTCAATGCAATCCTAACCCCTGGTTAGGCTGGCACAAGCCCCATGCTTGGGGGAGTGAGGCCAGGGCCCAGAGATGTGCCAGCATGGTCACTTTCCTGTGGGAACAGGGAGATGGGGAAGTTGTGTTGGCCTAAATTGGTTAGAATTGTAACCAATTTGTCTTATGTAGTTCTTTAAAATGTTTTGATGACTACCTCTGCTTGGAGCATGCCAGGGGGTTGGTTAATGAGAAGAATAAACTGCTCCTGGATATTCTCTGCTCACCAACAGCAACAAGGAAGCTGCTCCTTCTTCTCTTACCTCATAACCCTTCTCAAGTTCTTCTTTAACATATTGCAAGATATGACTCAGTGGTGTCCTATGGGATGGGCTAGGAGCCCCGGGGTGCCATAGCCTTGCTTCCACCCCCACCATGCAACACCACTGCAGCCATGGTGGCACAGGTGGGCACACACAACAGAGCTTGAACTGGCAATCTGAATGCAATCTGAATGAACTGGCAAAGTTGAATGCAATCTGAAGAATCCAGACATGTGCTTGCCTTCCTATATCACCACAGGAACGGGAAGACCAATGAGTTGCGCCAGCCTAGGTTAGGATTGCACCAGCCTGGGTTAGGATTGCATCTCATAACAGAGAGTTCCAGAGGACACAGCAGCTTTCTAATGTCTCTTAGTTAATGCCACCATGTCCTGTTACTACATAAGCTCAACACACTTTGTGTGTTGGCAGGGTCACTGATGGAAAGTGACTCTAGATGACAGCATTGTTGATGGTTCAACCAAGGAGCAATGTGGCAGTTGAGAGCCAGCTGGTATTAGGGAATCTGCTGAAATTTGCTTTGTAGTTCATCGCAGGCATTTCTACTAATCCTGTTTTTGGCTGTGTCTGCTTCATTGTCTTGTTATTTTGCCATTCTCAACAGTAGCAGCTCACCTAGGATTTGTGATGCTACCACATGCCAGCCTGTAGCTTAAGCCTAACCCTGTCTTCTCAGTTACTGTTTGGTTATCTCTCGGAATCAGATTGGAGATGCTGAGCAATTTCCAAATTACACTGCACATATTTCAGGCAGCATCACTATGAATCAGTGCAATCCTGAGCCCCACCAAAAAAGGATCGTCTGCTCCACAAGGCTTCAGATCAGCAGCTCCAACTCCAAAATGGGATGACTGACTTCATTCAGTTGTTAAATTCTTCCTTCCCTGTGGCAGGACAGATTCTTTCATCCACCTGTTTTCTTCAGTGCATCACTGACTGAAGGTGGATCTCTCTGTTGCATGCTTTAACCACCACACCCAGGTCCTTCTAGTTCCAGTTTTGAAGCACTAACCAAGACAGCAGGCATGTCAGCAAATGGTGTGGGATGGGGATGTGGAGGATTCTGAATGGAGCTGTTCTGTCTGCTATGAACAGCTCTGCCCCCCTAACATTGGGGAGAGGTTGAAGGGCTGGGTTATTCAGAACAATACTTCTTTTCAGGCAGAAGAGCTGCATGAACAGTTCTTGGGCAGCAGCAACTGTACAATGGCACCCTGTTTTTGCATGCAGAATGGCTTATTATTGTGCCAGTCAGGTGGCTGGCAAAAGCCTGCTTCTGGGAACGTAGGCACTAGTTAGGACAGGCCCTATGCTGGCACCGAGACACAATGGTGAGGGGATATGCTTTGAGTGGTCCCACCTGTAGTACAAATATCCTGGGAAAAAACAACCACCTCAGTGTTGCCGGCCAACTCTACATTTCTGGTCACTCCTTCTAGCTCTATGCTTCTGAAGGCCTGGCTGGCATTGGACTTATTAGGATGGTTTATCTTCACCCACTGGGTCTCCAGGGAGATCTGACAGCTAGTGTTATCCAGCATCCTTCTCTCAGCCAGACATTTTGATGAGCCAAATTAGTTGTAAGTATTAACTTAATACAAGTAATGTTACAAATGAAATTTACTGGCTGGTATAAGAAACACCTTCCAACTAAGGCTGTAATTGAACACTTTCCTAGGAGTAAGCCCCATTGAACTCAATGGACCTTATGTGCTAATAGACACAAACATTTTTGCACTGTAAAAATCACTTTTCAAGGAGGTAACATGAGCCAGTCAGTTGAAGCTGACTCATGCAGATATGGGGTCTGCCTGAGATACCAAAATGCGTAGGGCCAGTCTTGACCATCACTCTACTGGTCCTTCATATTACACTTTCTCTACTCTCAGCTCTTTCCTTTTCATCGCATACAGCTCTTCATTACTACTTTCTGCCTTCAGTTTGCTATCCGAACCCTATATTATATGTAACAGAAATAAATACAATCAGATCCAGGAGTAGATGTCAGTGCTTGTTTTAGACCTAAATAGGTTAGGATTGCTTCAAGGATGAACTTCACCTCCCCCCCATTAAGGCCTCTGAATTCAGTGCAAGGTTGCCATCAAACAATAATCTTAGGGGACCATTTATCTCAGTGTATGGAAAGATCTTGTGCATCAGAATATGTTGAAATATTGCAGAAGATGGCTGCAATCCTAACCACATTTTCTTGGGAGTAAGACCCATTGAACACAGTGGGGCTTACTTCTGAGTACACATAGTTAGGATTGTGCTCAATAACATTGTCTTGTCACAGTGGATCTGATTGATGCAGACCTGCCTTTCTCAGTAATAATCCCATCAGCTTGACCTCCTCCCATCCTGTTGTGGAAACAGTAACTGTTTCTAGTTTTTGTAATCCAGATTTGAAACCAGATTTGAATTCTCTGGGACTCTTGCAGTGTGTGTTTGCATAACACCAACTTTGATTTTTGCTTACTCACTTCTCTACATTTGTGTCTTCCTATAATTATCGTATCTATACTTGATACCAATGATAGGAACGTTCAAGAAGCATTTTGTGGGGCCAATGACACATTCATTAATCTTTAATTAGACTATTTTCCTTGGCTATTTTGCACATGTATTCATTAATATAGCAGGTAAAAATTTATTTCTGGCTAACTTGGAAGAAGATAGCTGGTCTTCTTCTATCTTGGAAGAAGATAGTGCTAGAAGACAGCAACTGGACCTAAAGACAAAATACACAATATATACACAATAAATACACAATGCAAGCTGAATACTTGCTGAAAGGAAGTAAATGGTACTTTTAAAGTGAAATTGTACTTATTTGTAAAAATGATTCTTGTGTGAAAATAGCACAGAAGTAGGGTTAAATATCCTCTGCCCTGTGGTCCTGAGCCAAATTACACCTACTATGCACAAGTCTGCAACTACATCCGATGCACTTAAGCAGTATAAGTTGCCTGGTCTTCACCACTTGAACTGAGGTCACATAAATGCCTAGACAGATACTCTTGGTAGGAGACCTTTTCTGTTCTATGTACTTGATTTTCCAAGGATGGCTTTTTAAAAATGAAAGCCTTGCAATGTAATTCTAAAGCTACAATCGTTTGCAGATCTATAAGCCCTGTTTTGGGGCTTTCAGACATAAACTCACTGTTTTCAATGAAAACTATTACTTGTCCCATTTCTAGTTTTGCCATTGTTTGAAAACTGTGACCTTAAATCTGAACTTCAAACAAGCCCACACAATTTGTAATCCACCAAGCTAATGCAGTGCCAACCATATATTCTGTTTTGGAAGTCTGAGGCAGGCAGCAAAAACAGTAGTTTAGTACTACCCCCCATGGGAACGCATTGTGAGCAGTATTTAATATGGTGGGACAGAAATTGGCCTGAGCTATTCGTTTATCTTTAATCTGAAATACCATTTAGGTTGAAGCAACAATATCTTCTTTTTGCCTTTTTCCCTAAGTGTACAATGTGAATTTTGATTTATATTGTCTTTAATAGAAGAATTATGTGACTAAACCTGACAACAATTGAAGAGGTTACTTGGGCAGCAGAAAGGATTGCCATATGTCCTGATATTTGGGGATAACTTTCACATATGGGCAAATTTTGAAAGGGGGTCCTATCCCAGTTTTGTGGAAGAGAATTATGGAAACCCTAGCAGCAGATGCCTGTCCTCCTACTTCTTTTGCTCCAGCCCACCCTTCTTCTTTCCACTTCTTCTGCTTATTCCTCCCTCTTTCTTTTTAGAATCATTGCAAACTACCCAGCACCAACATCAATGGCCAAGGAAGCACCATCAGGATTAACCAAGCAGGGGACAGCACAGGAAGACGTGTTCAGTCCAGCCAGTGGTGTTCCCAAATGGGAGCAAAACCGTACATTTTACAGGTGTCTCAATTTGCCATGTAAGCAGTCGTGGAGCCCAATCATAACCATGTCTACTCAAAGGTAAGCCCCATTGTGTTCAATGGATCTTACTCCCAGGAAAATGTATTTAAGATTGCAGCCTTTGACTTTCCGTCTTGCCTTTGGAACCATTCAGGCTGTGAAGGCAACATGGACATGTCTCCTTTATGTTGCTCACACAGCCCAGAGTGGCTCCAAAAGCAGGGGAGAAAGGCTATTTACAAGAGCATATTTGAAATACCTGCAAAATTTTTCTCCCCTCTTTCTGACAATGCTACTAAGTGCAGCCAAGGGAATTGCCATGACTAACAGCACATTGGTTTTGTGTGACTGGTTAGAAAACACCAATGGTTGGGACAAAAGAAGTATAGAACCCACACAGGCTACTGTACTGAACTGTGTCAAACCACATAGCCACAGAGAACCTTGTGGGCCTTTTCCAGCCCACATACCACAAAACTGATTGAGGACAAAATCCATAGCAGTTACGGGTCCACGCAGTTATGTCACCCTCTAGTGTTATCTTATAGAAAGTCATCTTAACTGCTTTGGAGCAAGAGGCTTAATTTCACTTTAGGATATAGGCCTGAGACTAGCATCTTCTCAAAGGTAACATTACATGGGACAAATGCAATGATGCCTCATGAAACATGATGTTATGATGCAACAGGGCCCCTACTGCAGCAACCCACCCATCAAACTATTCAGTGTGCTCATATCATTGCAGGCACTCACTGCTCAGTAGCCTGGCATAGTTATCATTCTCTTCTCTTCTCTTCGCTGCCCTCCTCTTCTCACCCCCACTTCTTACTTTACGCATCACAGCAGCAGGAAACAGGCAACCTCTGACCACTGGTGGGCTTTCCCTCACTAGAGCCCCCAAAGTAAGAAAATTAGGATGCTTCATAACCTTGGTCGTTATGAGGTCTCACTGCAGCAGAAACTTGCCCTGAGCTTATCTGAGATTTTTTAAAAAAGAGGGAGGGGAAGAGAAGGATCCTGATTTCCTAACCAAGTGTTCAGATCAGTTCAAGGGTTGTGGGTGGCGCAAGTGGTTATGACGCTGTGCCTGTTAACCAGCAGGCCAGGGTTCGAGACCCAGGTTGGCCCCACAAGACAGGGTGAGCTCCTGTCCTTAGCCCAGCTCTGCGACGCCAGCTGGATCCAATCGTATCGGCTCTGCCTTTCCATTGGACTAATTCAGTGGCATAGAGAGGGGGGATTTGCTGCTTGGGTAACAGCCTATCCTCCATAACAATCCAACCCAGGCTTTCGTGCTTCGCATGCAGCGTATGCAGCGCCGAGCATGATACCATAGTCTTTCAAGACTGACAGAACCCTGTTTGTTCAGATCAGATATTTCAGTCTCAAAGATAGAGAAGCAACTGAGAGAGAAACACAGTAGTTCTGTTGCCAACGATTTCATCTCATCAAGAATTTTGTGCCTTTACAAATTATCCAGCAGACTACAAAGTAGCAGGTGTTGGTGTGGTCTGTCTGCACCTGTTACAGGCATTCCCCATTTATTGGACAGGTTAGGTACCTGTTAGAAAGTGGGGGTCACCAGTATATCATAGAGGGGGCAAGCCTAACCTAGGCTGGCACAGCTGATTGGTCTTCTCATTTCCTGTGGAGATGTAAGGAGGCAAGTACATGTCAGTGCACTGGTCTAACGCTCTCCTAGGAGTGGTGGAGGTAAGTGATACCCCTAGACCAGCATGGGTCTTGTGCTGGGGCTTATGCTGGTATAACTGGGGCTTAGGATTTTAACATGGGTAATTGTATAATTGAACTGTATTAATTTATTAATTAATAATGAATTTAGAGCACAATCCTATTCCTGCCTACTCAGAAGTAAGTCCCATGATAGTCAATGGAGCTTACTCTTAGGAAAGTGAGGATAGGATAGTAGCCTTAATTATATTTCTTAACTGTAATGTAATAATTTGAATAATTTAATTAACACCACCAATTTAATTGGTGATATAACAAATTTAGTGCCTTGTTAGTGTGCTGTGAGTTGAAAAAGGTTGAAAATCACTGCTGTAGAGAAACAACTCTATTTCACAGTGGCCACTGCTACTGGGCATGATGGGGGTTTTCACTGTGGTCTGCACTTCTGACCATTTGGAGGGTCTTATGTCCCCTGCCACCTGGAAAACTGCCATTGGAGAGTAAAGGCAGCAGGCATGTCTGGTGGTTGAGCGAAGTCTCTGCCAAAGAGATCTAAGGAACAGACCTGGATAACTTTTGGATGGGAGACCTGAAAGCTGATAAAAGCTGTCATGAGATAAGAGAGCCAGAGGTGTCACTGTTTACAGTTTGGTTAACCTGAAAATTCCTGCTGGATGCTTGGAGCAGTTAAGGTGACTTTCCATAAGATAACTCTAGAGGGTACGTAACTGCACGGACCCATAACTGCTCTGGATTTTGCCCTATGATTACACTACACTACCCAATCTTATGCCTGACTACTCAGAAGACCCATTAAAGTCAGTGGTTCTGACTATCATGAAAGTGTGAATATGATTGCAGCCTATGAAGGACTCAGAACAATACCTTCCTCACAGGTTGTTTTTGGCGTTTGTGTTAGCATGGGAAAGGTGGGGCATAAATCCCTCAAATAAATATAAAGACAAACACAGATAGATTAGCAAGAGACAGGGCCCAATTCTATCCAACTTTCCAGCCCTGATGAAGCTGCAGTCCAGTCCTGAACAAATGTTCCTTTACCTAACCAACTTTCTGACACTGGCCCAGTTGTGTTAATGGGGCATGTGCTACATCCTGCAGTTGGGGGGAGTCATGGAGGCCCCCTCAAGGTAAGGTAAGGTGTTAGCTCCACCTCAGTGTTGCATTGTCCTTATCCCAGAGCTGGAAAATTAGTTATGATTGCACCCGTAGTTTATACAGCAAGGTTTTCCAAACCTGGTCCTGGGGCCAAATCAAGTTTGGGGAAAGCCCTCTGCTCCATGTGCACAATCAATCAATCTATCAATCTATCTATCTATCTATCTATCTATCTATCTATCTATCTATCTATCTATCTATCTATCTATCTATCTATCTATCTACAGTATTTATATACTGCTTTTCAACTGAAAAGTTCACAAAGTGGTTTACAAGAAAATGAAAAAATTAATAGCTAATTAATAGCTAATGGGTCCCTGTCCCAAAAGGGCTCACAATCTAAAGTGCAAAAAGAACACCAGCATTAACATTCTTTCTTTGTGCCACATCATGTATTATCAGTAGATCTGCACTGGGACATTCAGAGCAGTTGTATCTGCCTAGATGTCCTATTGCAGGGCCTTATGGAATGAGGGGCAATGGACACAGCTCCAGAGTGTACCCAAGAAAACTCCCAACTTTTTCTTCTGCTTCTCAGAGCTAAGCTGGCTCTGCCTGTTTGTACTGTATGTCCTAGTGTGTTCAGTATGCTGTATGTTCTCTTCATTCTCCAAACTTATGTGCATTGTCTCCTGAGGCTAGCTTTTTGGGAGTGGTGGAGGTGGCATGGAATGCCATCTATGTGCACAGTCAAAACGACTGGTAAATGTGCACAGTCAAAATGATTGGTAATCTATGTGCACCAATAGTATCCAATCGTATCTGGAACCAATCATATCGGCTCTGCCGTTCCATTGGACTATTTCAGTGGCATGGAGAGTGGGATTTCCTGCTTGGATAACAGACCATCCTCCATAATAATCTACCCAGGCCTTTATGCTTCACATACAGGACGGAGCATACCATAGTCTTTTGAGACTGATAGATGCCAGCGCTTATGTGCACAGTCAAAACGACTGCTCTTCGGGGAGAAAGGCAGAGTATAAATCAAATCTTCTATATATATAAAAGAGAAAAGTCACTAATTGACTGATTGACTAACTCAACACCCTGCCAAAACTGCTGGGCCTAGAAGTGTGAAATTTGGGTTGGGTGTTCCTTATGTCACATGAACCCACCAAGAACCGATGTGGAGAAATTTAACCCTTAAGAGACTGTAAAAGGGTGCAATGTGTTTTTGTCCTATACTTAACATGGAAGACTGACCAACATCCAGCCAATTTGGTGCTTGATGCCTGGCGCACTGGGGGTGGGGATGTTGTTCGGAGGGATGGGTTGCACTAGGGAGGATGCTGTGCATGAGGGCTACTGTGCATGGGGAGGAGTTGCACATGGGGGAGTTGCACATGGGAAGGTGATGTGCATGGGGAGGTGATGTGCGTGGAGGGATGTTGCGCCTGGGGGGGTTGATGCGCCTGGGGGACTGATGTGCATGGGTGATATTTCACATGGGGGTTGATGCGCATGGGGGCTGATGTGCATGGGGGATGTCATATGGGGAATTTTACTCTCACAACATGGGTACACTTTTGCTAGTCAATAAATAATTGCTGCTGGATTGACTCTAGAAAAGTGATTTTAAACCTTTTTTCATCTTATGGCACATTGACAAGGCACTAAAATTATCAGGGGACACTATCAGTTTTTTAACCATTGACAAGGTATGCCATGCTGCTTGTAGGGGTCTCAAATCCCCCAACTGATCTATTAATAAGTGATCGTCCTTATCATCCTGCACACATCTGCAGACTATCCACCAGTGTGCTGTGGCCAATAAGAGTGCCATCCTAGGTACACATTAATAGGTCTAAGGACCAAATCCTAGTCAAATTTTCAGCCCTCATGTAGTTATGCCAATAGGGTGTGCACTGCACCCCATGATGGAACAACAGCCACAGAGACCTCCTCATGGTAAGGGAATGGTTGTTCACTTACATCAGGACAGCATTGCAACTGCATCAGTGCTGGATATTTGGATAGGATTGAGCCCCAAGCCATGCTGAGGTAAGTCTGGGATTTACTTCTGAGTAAACCTGTTTCAGGATTGCACTGTAAAGGATTCTCAAGTTCAAGATATATTGGGTCCCATTTCTGTTGGCTATAGAAAAGGTATTTTTAACGTACATCTCCAACAGGCATAGCAACTTTTGAATTTATTTTATGAAAGTGACGTAAGAGATCATAAAACATTTGTGTTTGCTGGAAAGCTCTGTGGAAATTATGAATCTTTCAAGAGCTCAGTGCATTTTCCCCATTTTCTTTCTTGCTGAACACTCAAGAATCCCACATGGATTCTTTGGTGCAATCATTGGAAGGCAGTGATCATTTCTCACCCATCATAGGAACCCATCAGCAGTCCTTACCTGTGGTTCATCTCCACCCCAAAGATGCATGCTTCCCTGTCTCTCCAATCCTATTCACACTTACCTGGGAGTAAGTCTCATTGTTTGATAATAGGAATTACTTCTGAGTAAGGCATAGGATTGAGCTCAAACAGCTCAATCCCCTATGCCTGTCTACAGTCTACACTTAAAAGTCCCATCACATACAATGGGCCTTACTCTCAGGTAAATGTGAAGAGGCCTAAGAACCCAATCCTACACATAGGTACTCAGAAGGAAGTCAATATTAGAGTCAATAGGGCTTACTTCCAGGAAAGGATGGCAGCCTAAGAACACAAATCTATGCATGTCTACTCAGAAGTAAATCCCATAATAAAACCCAATGGGCTTTACTCCCAGGAAAGCATGGACAGGATGGCAACCTAACAACCCAAATCTATGCATGTCAACTCAGAAGTAAATCCCATTACAATCAGTGATGGGATTCAAAGAAATTAATAACCCATCTGGCAGCCACTTTTATTTTTAAATTTTATATGTCCTATCTCTCGTCAACAACCGGTTCTTTGGAGTAGGTGCTAACCTTTTGGAGCCCACCACTGATGCAATCCATGGGGCCTACTCTCTTGTAAGTGTGGATAAAAGTATAGCCTCAGAGCCCCATCCCAGGTGTGTCTCCTCATAGGTAAGTACTATGAAAGCCAACAGGTCTTACTCCCAGGTAAGTGTGGCCAGGAGTGCCTTCTCAGAGCCCCATCCCAGGCGTGTCTCCTCAGAGGTAAGTCCTATGATAGCCAGTGGGTCTTACTCCCAGGTAAGCGTGGCCAGGAGTGTCTCCTCAGAGGTACGTCCTATGATAGTCAATGGGTTTTACTCCCAGGTAAGTGTGGCCAGGAGTGTCTCCTCAGAGATAAGTCCTATGATAGCCAGTGGGTTTTACTCCCAGGTAAGTGTGGCCAGGAGTGTCTCCTCAGAGATACGTCCTATGATAGTCAATGGGTCTTACTCCCAGGTAAGTGTGGCCAGGAGTGTCTCCTCAGAGGTACGTCCTATGATAGTCAATGGGTTTTACTCCCAGGTAAGTGTGGTCAGGAGTGTCTCCTCAGAGATAAGTCCTATGATAGCCAGTGGGTTTTACTCCCAAGTAAGTGTGGCCAGGAGTGTCTCCTCAGAGGTACGTCCTATGATAGTCAATGGGTTTTACTCCCAGGTAAGTGTGGCCAGGAGTGTCTCCTCAGAGGTACGTCCTATGATAGTCAATGGGTTTTACTCCCAGGTAAGTGTGGTCAGGAGTGTCTCCTCAGAGATAAGTCCTATGATAGCCAGTGGGTTTTACTCCCAGGTAAGTGTGGTCAGGAGTGTCTCCTCAGAGGTACGTCCTATGATAGTCAATAGATCTTACTCCCAGGTAAGTGTGGCCAGGAGTGTCTCCTCAGAGGTACGTCCTATGATAGTCAATGGGTCTTACTCCCAGGTAAGTGTGGCCAGGAGTGCCTCCTCAGAGATAAGTCCTATGATAGTCAATGGGTCTTACTCCCAGGTAAGTGTGGCCAGGAGTGCCTCCTCAGAGATAAGTCCTATGATAGTCAATGGGTTTTACTCCCAGGTAAGTGTGGTCAGGAGTGTCTCCTCAGAGGTACGTCCTATGATAGTCAATAGATCTTACTCCCAGGTAAGTGTGGCCAGGAGTGTCTCCTCAGAGGTACGTCCTATGATAGTCAATGGGTCTTACTCCCAGGTAAGTGTGGCCAGGAGTGTCTCCTCAGAGGTACGTCCTATGATAGTCAATGGGTCTTACTCCCAGGTAAGTGTGGCCAGGAGTGCCTCCTCAGAGCCCCATCCCAGGCGTGAACCCTCAGAGGTAACTCCCCCGAGAGCCACTCAGGGAGGTGTCCCTTCCCGCCGAGGTAGCGCTAAGGGAGGGAGGCGGCAGGAGCCCCTCCTTGTGGCTGTGGAGTCTCCTCCTCCCCGAGCGTTGGTGATCCTCCCGCCCTTCTTTCCTTCTCCTCCCCGGAGAGCTCTTGGACTGCGAGCTTCCTGCCTGGCAGCAGCTCCAATCTCCGCAGCGCAGCCCTCGCTCGCCTCGCCCCGATCCCCAGCGCGCTCTCTGCGCTCTGCACCTCGGTGAGTCTCAGCCCCACCACCGGCTCTCCTCTCTCTGTACACAACAGCAGTGCTGCTACCCTGTCCACACTTACCTGAGAGTAAGCCCCATTGACTCTCATGGGGCTTATTTCTGAGTAGGCGTGCGTGGGGTTGGGCTATGAGACTGCACTCTTAGCTACGCTTTCCTGGGAGGAAGCCCCATTGACTCTCATGGGATTTACTTCTGAGTAGAGATGCACAGGTTTGGGTTCTTAAGGCTGCACTCCTAACTTTCCAGAGTGTAACTGATGGGAATTACTTCTGAGTAGAGATACAGAGGATTGGGTTCTTAAACTAGCCACACTTTCTTGGGAGTAAGTCCCATTAACTCCCATTAACTGGGAGTAAGGCCTATTAACTCTGATGGGATTTACTTCTGAGTAGAGATGCATAGGGATGGCATATTCAGGCATCACACCTTCCTGAGAGGTGCAACTCTCATTGACCCTCATGGGATTTACTTCTGGGTGGACCTGCCTAGGCTTGGACTTTCCACCCCCTCTTGGGTGCTGCTCTGGAGATCATGGAAATAAACTATTTATTCCCCAAGAGGATCTGCACAAAAAGCCTGGGGCACCCACGCAGAAATGGGTCTGCCTGTTGCAGCTCCAGTCCCTGCCATTGGTTGGACCTCCTTCTGTGATGTCTTTTCATGAGCCCCAGAATTTTGAGGGATGGAGTAGAGCATCTCAGAGGAGTTTATCAGGGATTACAAAGTTTTTTGGGACCTTCTCTTAAGGGGGAGGTTAAAACTTAGTGTGGAGGAAGACTGGCTGAACAGCTGCAAGGAGGGGGCACAACAGGATAGGGGATGGTGGTTCAACCAGAAAAATCCTGTATTCCAAGTCTACCTCCCCCATCCAGCATCATCAGCTGGATATTGAATTTATTGATATTGATATTTTTATATATAGGAGCATCCTATATAGGATGCTTCCCCCTCCAGCATCATCAGCTAGATATTGAATATATTGATTTTTTTAAATATATGAGCTTCCTGTATAGGACGCTCCCTCCTCCAGCATCATCAGCATATGGAAAACCAGTGTGCTCCTCTTAGAGTGCAATCTTAACCAGTTTTCCAATTCTGGGCTAAGGGCAGTCCAACTCCAAGAGCACAGAGTTTTAGTCCTATACATAGGCTTGGGTTCTTAGGGTGCATTCCTATCCACACACTTACCTGGGAGTAAGCCCCATTGATTCTTATGGGACTTACTTCTGAGTAGACATGCATAGGTATGGCTCTGTGTCTGCTCTCCCAATTGCAGGATGCAGCACATGCCTCGCCAGCAAAGCTATGCCAGTTTTCAAAAGTTGGTTAGGATTGCACCCCAAGTCTCTCTCAAAACATCTTATAAGTGTAGAAAATCATTATGGAAAATTAGCATTGTCATATTTTGGCTCACACCAGAACAAAAAATGGCATGTGTACGCCAAAAAGGACTTCTGCAGTAGTTGTGATCCTGAGCTCCTTTGCACTCCTTCATGGCAAGCAGAGCCAGAAGCCCAGGACTGGCTACTGGCCTATTGTACCAGCCCAGTTTTGACTTTTGTGTTAAGGAGTGTCATGTGTGCATTCTTCTGGTTGGTGCTTATGGTTGGCAGCCTCCAGTATCCCACGTGGGCAGCAAGTCTGGGTGAGATTGGAAAACCTAGGACATTTTTGATCCCCTAGTTTGGCTCCTGGACCCCTCATTTTAATCCTGGGCTGGATACAAGTTGTCCCCTCCATGGACCATGATTGGAAGAACTGGATTTCTTGGTGCATTTTTCTAATTCCAGAATTTTTTATCCATCTCCTGACTTAAAGCATCTGCAGACTGAAGTGGTGTTACCTTTTACAGAGTGCCTACTGAAAATTGCTTCACGTTTCTTAGTTTTTCATTAACTAACTGCTCTTGGATTCCTTTCCTCCTCCTACAAATATATGGGCTTGTAGGTGGAGCAACAATGATTCAGAGCCCATAACCTCCAGAGTTGGCAATACTATCTATTACCATAATTCATCTGAATTAATTATGGCATAATCTTGTACATGTGTTTTCGGCCATGGCAGGTGAATTCCAGTTTTCAAGAGGAAATAACTTGATTGGAGGCTAAACTTTGGCCCCAGGGAAGCCCCATGAGAACCTGAAGATTATGTGAAAGGAGAGTGCTAGGACTGGGGCCATTGACCTCTGAGGGCCTATTAGCAGAAAACTGTAGTTTTCCATCTCCTGCTGTTCAGGAATGTTGTGTTGAGAGATCAGTGCAGACATGCATGTGGAATTGCTTTCATAAAGCATGCTGGTGAGTGGTCTCTGTAATCACCTGGCTCCTGCCTTCTGGCTCATTTCTTGTTCAGCAATCCTTGTTAACAACATATTCAGTTTGGTTGTTTCATTTACCAGTAAGGTAAATGCAATGGAAAGCAGGTCTGTCTCAGTACAAGGAAGTGTTTTGTCTTGCAAATTATAGATAACAATCTCTTATTGATTCAGCTTCAGTTGTTAGAGTATGTATAAGCTTTTGAGTTACACAGAATTCTTTACTAAACACATCAGCAAATCCCATTAAAAAAATAATCTCTACCCCCCCCCTTTTTATTGTCCCATATTTAAACCATGATGATTTTTGGGAAGCATTGCCGTTAAGTGATTCTGTTTGTGGTATCTCCACCTTTGGGATTAACAGGATGAGTATTTTTACTTGTGGTTCAGTTCCTGTGAACTTATCTTTTTCTCTGGCATGCATCACACTGATTTATACCATGAGAAAAGGGTTAGATCAGGGGTGTCCAACCTTTTAGCTTCCCTGAGCCGCATTGGAAGAAGATGAGTTGGTTTGGGCCGCACATAAACACTAACAGCTTTTTTTTAAAAATGTGGGACAAAATGTAGGATGGCCTACATTTTGTCCTACATTTTAAAACCTTGGAGTAAGTCTCATTGATTTTAATGGGGCTTACTTCTGAGTAGGCATGATGCATAGGATGGGCAGTGATCCTCTCCAAACTAAACCTTGGAGTAAGTCTCATTGATTATCATGTGGTTTTCTGCTGAGTAGCCATGCATAGGATTGGGCTCTCAGACTGCAACTTGGGAGTAAGCTTCATTGACTTTAGTGGGACTTACTTCTGAGGAGGCATGATGCATAGGATGGGCTGTGATCCTCTCCAAGCTTAACCTTGGAGATATGCTGCAATCCTGAACAAACTTTCCTGGGAGTAAGACCCCACTGGGTACAATGGGCCTTCTGGGTAGACATGGTTAGGGTTGCAGCATATCTCCAAGGTTAAGCTTGGAGAGGATCACAGCCCTTCCTATGCATCATTGGGCTTTCAGAATGCAATTTGGGAGTAAGCCTCATTAACTTTAACAGGGCTTACTTCTGAGTAGATCTCAAGGGCAGCAGGCAGCAGCTGGGATAGAGGCTGAGCATGCTTTTGGGGGATGCGGGTGGGTGAGCGCTGTAAGGTCTGCAGGGGCCCGAAGTGCTCTGAGTGCCAGGAGGCAGGTAGGGGAGGAGCCAGGCAGCCCAGACCAGCTTTGTGTCGGCTGCCCAGGGCAGCGCGCAGAGAAGCATGTGAAATTTGAAAACCAAAGCTGGTTTTTCCAATGGTGGCCAGCTTTGCAGGAGGGCCGCATCCACCCTCATCCTGGGCCGCATGCGGCCCCCGGGCCTCGTGGTGGACACCCCCTGGGTTAGATGATCTTCTATGTTGTTAACTGTCTGTAGTTTCAGGCAATCAGGAAGTCTTGCATCCATATAAGGTTCAGTAAGGAGGTCGCTTATACATATGTTGTATGCATGTATATATTTGTGTATTCCTATGTTGGAAAATATGCATACATTTGCATTAATACAAATGTGAGTGCAGTGTTTTTATATATTTTTGTTCTGCTTTTGGGGCAAGACAACAAAGCAGCTCTGGGTGACTGCATTGAGAATGCTTTTCTAGCGAACAAATGTTAAAATGGGTGTAGTGGAGTAATGTAGTGAATGTAAACACATACATCTGGAAATATTTTCCACTTAAAATCCAAGCCATAGTCAAACTGCACAATCTGAAACAACACGTGGTACACACAACCCTCTTGAAGGGATAGTATTTTAGTATATACTTAGGGGGATGCCAGATTAAAAGTTGCCCATATCAGAAATGGAATCAGCACCACATGCTTTGAGAAGTGATACAGATCCAGAATAATAAAAGCATACAATGTTGATGTTTAATCTTCTATATTGTGCAATTAGGACTGGGCTGTTAGTGATTCTGATCCAGAAACACAATCAATACACTGTAGGTATTATTTCAACGCATGGCCTGTACCTGCTAAGCAACTGCCCTTTCTTTGTATCTAGTTCCCTAAACGGTTTAATTGATAGGAAGTTGGAGTCCAGTAAAGTTTTCATTGGTGGTATTATGGGCGTCTTCAGCAAGGATGGCCTTTGCAAGCTCATTTATTTATAGAACTAGTGAAAGGTGTACCCGCGTTGCGGAAGTAAAATTCTCCCATGCGCATCAACCCCTCCATTGCGCATCAACCCCCCCTTGCGCATCAACCCCCATGTATAATTGCCCCCATGCGCATCAATTCCCCATGCGCAACTTCCCCCATGTGCATCAATTCCCCATGCGCAACTTCCCCCATGTGCATCAACCCGCCATGTATAACTTCCCCCATGCGCACCAACCCCCCATGCGCAGCATCCTCCACAGTGCAACCTATTCCTCCTAACAACATCCCCATAGTGCACTGGGCACTGAGCACCAAATTGGCTGGAGGCTGGTCAGTCTCCCATGTTAAATATAGGACAAAAACACGTTGCCCCCTTTTCAGCCCCTGAAGGGTTAAATTTCTCCACCTGGGTTCTTGGTGGGTGTTCAGGTGACAGAAGGATCCCCCCCAGAATTCCATGCTTCAGGCCTAGCAGTTGGGGTGGAATGTTGATGAGTCAGCAATTCTCAATGCAAAGTATAGGGAGGAAAACGTGTTGCACCCCTTTTCACCCCCTTCCGTTTGGAATTTCCAAAAACTGGTTCTTAGTGCACCCCTCCGTCACGGAAGGAACACCTACCCCAAATTTCACGCTTCTAAGTCCAGCGGTTTTGGCAGGGTGGTGGTGAGTGAGTGAGTGACTTTTCTCTTTTATATATATAGAAGATTATTGTCGTGCATTGAATTCATGACATACACGGTTGCATGCAGATTCTAACTCATTGTAGCCCTGTTTTTATTCATTTTTCACAATAGACTACCACCAGCCTTCCTCTGAGTAGCACAAATTCTCTTGTCCCAACAGTCCTGGTAGGTTAGGCTGAGAGATGGTGACTGGCACAGGTTTACCCTCAAAGCTTCATGGCTGAGCAGAGATTTGAACCTGGATCTATCTGGTCTAAGTTCAGTATCATTTTGATATTGAACTGCACTGTCCTGGCTCCCTTTACCTTAAGCCTTTCATATTTAATATTGACATTTCAAATCTAAAACATATTCTTGTTGGCATGGATCTCCTATATACAGTGGTACCTCACATAACAAATTTAATTCATTCATTTAATTCACGTTTGTTACGTGAAACATTCTTTACGTGAAGCGGATTTTCCCATAGGAAATAATGAAAACTCGGATGATTGGTTCCAGAACCCAAAAAATATTCATATAGAATATTAACTGGATGTAAAAATGATGACAAAACACTGGAATTGAATTCAAAACATGCATTCAATGTGCATGACCCTATGAATTCTACTTAGGCTGCAATACTAAAGACACTTTTCTGGGAGTAAGCCCCATTTAACATGGAAGTTAAACATTTAACATGGGAGTTAAACATGGGAGTAAGCCCCATTTAACATGGTTAGGAGGCTGTAATCAAAGACACTTTCTTCTGTAGTCAAAGACACTTCCAAAGTATCTCTCCACTTTCTTTTTCTCTTCATCCTGAACCTCTCTCTCCCCTGCTCCCTTCTGGCTAGCCCTGAGCTGCTTCCCTCTTCTCCACTGCTCTTCTCTCCCTCTGCCCAGTGGACACTCAGCCACAGGAGAAATAGTGCGGAAGTGTTGCTTTCACTATGGGCAGGCGCACTAGGCAGCTCTGACACTTTTGAAAAGGGCTGCCAGCCACCGTGTCTGCCCCAACCGCCAATAGGTTTGTTTGTTATGAGAAGCACAGTTTGTTACGTGAAGCAGAATCCTAAATAAATTTTTGTTTGTTATGTGAAACATACTTTACTTGAGGAGTTTGTTACGTGAGGCGCCACCATATATATATGGTGAGGCGTATATATATAAATGTGAGGCGCCACCATATATAAAGGCGCCACTTTATACACACACACACACACATATATATATATATAAAAGGCCTCTGTCAGTCTTGGAAGACTATGGTATAGTGCTCGGCGCTATGCGAAGCACGAAAGCCTGGGTTAGTTTGTTATGGAGGATAGGCTGTTACCCAAGTAGCAAATTCCCCCTCTCCACACCACTGAATTAGTCCAATGGAAAGGCAGAGCCTATACGATTGGATCCAGCTGGCGTCGAAGAGCCAGCCCTTAAAAAAATAAAAGACCAGCCCATGTCAGTTGGCCTCTGTGCTATCTAACTTAAACAGCAGAATTTGTTCCTGGTATTCTAACCCCAGTATGGTCTTGATCATGTTTGTCTGAATGGTCATGTTGACCAATTAAATATAGTTTGCAAATGTTTGACAGCAGTCACATCATGAATATGGCCATATGCCTGGTTTGGTGGAGCATGGTGTAGAATGCTGTATTTGGATGTGAAGAGAATATGATGAGCCCCATGTGAGCCACGAACCCCATATGAGCCAAAACTGCAAATGAACCATGGATTTAGTGCCCTTTTGAAAGTATTTCTGTTAATTTCTATCGCTCTTTTTCAATATGTGATTTACAACAGTCTTATTGAGCCTCTCTAGTTTCAGTAATCCAGTGAGCTATGAAGGAGTGATTTGTTTAAGGCTATATATAGGCATAGAGACTAAAGCTTAGTTTCCTATATCTAAAACTACAATGCATTGAACTGGTCCAGCTTTTCAGTCAGAAAGCTACATATCCTTGAAAGGTCTCTCCTACTAGTGTTGATGTATAAGAAGGAAAGAAGGCTTAATCTGAGGTATGCCTGACAGTGCATAGCTATGGTCTTTCCCTTAATACAGGGGTGTCCAAACCCTGGCCAGGGGGCCATTTATAGTCCTCTGCCATCTGCTGGTCCCTCAGGCTTCTAGCCCACTTGACCAAACAAAACTGGAGTTGCGCTCTGTTCATATCTGGGTCTTTTGAAGGCCTAAAAATCATTTCCTAGATTTCCCAAAAACCAAAAGTAATTTTTTGTGCTGTCTGAAGGTGCTTAGGAAACAAGGATCCATTTGAGTACGGGCTTTATTTTCTGTGTTGTGTGTTGGTGCTTGGAGAAATCCTAGGAATTTAGACCCCTTCATTTACATTTATTCATTAATCTAGTTTCCATCCTTAATGAATTTATTTAAATTTTTTTCTGGCCCTCAACACAGTGCCAGGTATTTGATATGGCTACAATGTTTAGAGACTCCTGCATTACATGTGAAGTCCTAGCAAAGTCCTTTCCCTCCCTAGAGATACTTTTCTCATTCCTCAATTACTCACCCAGCTTTAGTACTGCCTAATTGGCCTTTCTATACAAAATACAGGGAAAAAGCCACTCTTCCCATATATGGACTCGAGCCTTTTCTTTGTTGTGAGTGGCTTGATTTGTGATTATAAGCACAAAATGATTTTTCTGCACTGAATCTCTAAGTAGAATGTGGATTTAGTGAGCCAAACTCAGTGAAAACAAGAGCAGGCAGCATCTAGAGTAGGAGTGTGCTTCGAAGAGTAATGAAATTCCAGATGGGGGCGTTGATGGTGGTGGTGCCTGCTGCTGCTACAGCTGCAAGACTGCCCTCTCATTTCAAATTTGGCTACCCCACATTTTTCTATTGAGCTGTTTAATCCCATCACCCTTCCCTCCCTCTTTCATGGGTACTCTGCAGTCCACAGTCAGAGTGGAGGAATGAGCTATAAGGAAAATCACCTTAGGCATTGTGCATTTTTCAAATATTCCTCTGCAGGAATGTCTGCTGGACATGGGGCCCCTTCCTCTTCTACCTCATTTGATACAACACCATCCTGTGCCCAGTTGTTCATGATGTGGTAGGCTGCACAGGATCTATTAAGCATTTTTTCTTTCTAATTTCTCCCTTGAAAAAGCAAGGGGTAATTAAAGGCAAGGAGTCGACAGGTCCTTGTGCCAGCCTGGCCACATTTCCCATGTCTTGTCACTCATCTAAGTGGACCCCACCAGGAGTGGGAACAACCCTAAGAAGATAAGGAATGAATTAAAGGCAAGGAGTCACATATATATGCCGGTAGAGATGATGTGGACAGGGGGCTAGAAGTTATGGAACGTGGGGAGTTATATCCATACTCTGTCTGACCTATGGAAGCATTGCCTTAAAAAAAAGTTCTGAAACCTGAGATTCTGGGGCTGCAACCTTAAGCACCAGTTAGGTTGGCATAAGTCCTGTGCTGTCCTGGGGGTGTTCTCACATGTTCCATAAGGGGGGAATTTGGCCAGTGTGCATGTGCACAGACATGCACCGACCTCCCCACATCACCATGTGAATGGGGAGACAGGTGAGTTATGCTGGTCTCAATTGGTTAGGATTGAGCCCTGGTTGTTAAAATCCTCTATGTGATGATTAGTTTTTGTTAACTGCAGATTGATTAGTACAGTAGAGATGAGCTAGAGGTGTTCAAGGAGGAGATGAACTCTCTGGAGGACAGGATAATGCAGTGTTTGGTGGGGGTGCAGCTCTTGAGTATCTTGGAACAGTTTGTTGTCTTTCTTGCCCAGCTGAGCTGTTGTGAATGGGACGTTTCCCTTCCTTTATGCCTAGCCTTAGTTCTCTGCAGATGGGAATGGGCCTCCACTGTGAAACCACTCTGGAAAATTGTTCTTCATACAGAATAGTTGGGTGACTCCTGATGAGCTCATTGGCTTCTACCATGCAGCTGCCTTGCAAAAATACCAGCTGTGCCATTAGAAGAGCCTAGCAGACAAGCCTCATTGAATCAACAGTTACACCCAGTGCATTACCAGTCTTCAAGCGTGAGCATGCTTCTGTAACAATAAAGCTTTGCACAGAAACATCCATGATCTCTATAGCTTGTCTTTCCCCACTCTCTTTGTTCACATATGAACTTTGTTTATATTGATACCTGATAATTGGCACTAATTGTTATAGGTAAAATTCCAATGGCTATTTTTGAAAATGAAGAAATGTAGGTTTGTGTTGGATACGAATTATTATGACTCGTGAGTTAGATGTTGAGCAAATGATTCAAATACCTCTGTTAAATTGAAGAAATTTTTTTGATGTTCCTGCAATATAGCTCAATAAATGTTCATAGTCTTCTTCTATATATAAAAGAGAAAAGTCATTGACTCACTCACTCATCAACGCCCTGCCAAAATTGCCAGGCCTAGAAGCATGAAATTTGGGGTGGGTGTTTGTTCCTTCCGTGACGGAGGGGTGCACTAAGAACCAGTTTTTGGAAATTCCAGTGGGAAGTGGGTGAAATGGGGTGCAATGCATTTTCTTCCCTATAGTTTACATTGAAGAATCAGCAACTAAAAGATGTTCTGCCCCAACCTAGAAGCGTGAAACTTGGGGAGGGCGTTCCTTCTGTCATATGAACACCCACCAAAAACTGATGTGGAGAAATTTAACCCTTAAGAGGCTGAAAAGGGGTGCAACGTGTTTTTGTCCTATACTTAACATGGAAGACTGTCCAACTGACCAACATCCAGCCAATTTGGTGTTTGGTGCCAGATGCATTGGGGGGATGTTGTTCGGAGGAAGAGGTTGCACATGGGGGGATGTTGAGCATGGGGGGATGTTGTGATTGGAGATTGATGCGCATGGGGTGACTGATGCACATGGGGTGACTAATGCGCACAGGGGGTTGATGCGCATGGGGAGATGATGCACAAGGGGGGGTTGTTGTGCATGTGGGATTTGCACATGGGGGTTGATGAGCATGGGGGTTGATATGCATAGGAGGATGATGCGCATGGGCTGGATGAACATGGCGGATGTTGCACATGGGGTGGATGTGCATGGGGAGTTGATGTGCATGGGGGATTGATGCACAGTGGGGGATGGCATAATAGGGGAATTTTATTCCCACAACGCGGGTATGCTTTTCGCTAGTTTAAAAATACAAAGCTGGGGTGAGAAACAGCGTGATGGATCACAGTTACTATCATGGAGCAGAATTTAGGAATTCAGATTTTACAAGGTATAGTGCTGTTTGAATCTTTTATTTCTGTCCTATTTACAAACTGCCACTGGAACTTGGAACATGGCAGGATTATAGGAAGGGGGAGAGGGCAGTGCATTTTGCAGGCAAAAGGAAGAGGACATAGTGCAAATAGGTGAGATTTCACATTGCTCTTTTTTAAAAAAAAATTCCCTTTTGTATTCTAGAAATTAGAGGTCATACTGCACATCTACACTGCTTTATGTATTTGCTTACTTGTGCGTAATGTTTTATGTTGGCATCTAGAGTGATAGATGCATCTTTCAAATTGCGTTTTTGTACTTAACGATTAGAGGATAATAGTAGAAGAGCCTTCGTTCATTCTTATGTAGAGTTCAGGTACAGGCTATAAATTCTATTATCTCCTCTGTGGCAGGGCGGTAACTGAAAAGAGAAAGAGGAAAAATTTCTCATTATTTTACATTAACTAGTGAAAATGTACCTGCATTGCAGGAGTAAAATTCCCTGTATGCCATTCCTCCACTGAGCATCATCCCCCCCATGCGCGTTGTCACCCATGCTCCATATGCAACAACCCCATGCGCACCATCCACTCATATGTACCATCACCCCCTTTGCATCCTCCCTCAGACTACAATCAGCTGGATGTTGATCAGGCAGTCTTCAAAATTAAGTATAGGACAAAAAACACATTGCACCTCTTTTCAGTCCTTTAAGGGTTATATTTCTCCACATTGATTCTTGGTGGGTGTTCATGTCACAGAAGGAACACCCTCCCCAAATTTCATGCTTCTAGGTCCAGGGGATGGGGCAGAATGTCCATCAGTTAGGGATTCTTCAATGTAATGTATAGGGAGGAAAATGCGCTGTTACCATTTTCACCCCCTTCTGGTTGGAATTTCCAAAAACCGGTTCTTAGTAGGTGCCTCTATGATGGAAGGAACACTCTCCCCAAATTTCACACTTATATGTTGGGCTGGATTGAGCTGGTGATTTGGGCTGGCCTTTGTTGAGTCAGTGAGTGAGTTGGTTAGTCAGTGACTTCAGTTTTATATATATATAGATAATAATACCAGTACAGTGGTGCTTCACTTAAAGAGCTTAATTCGTTCTGGAGGCATGCTCTTTAAGTGAAATGCTCTTTAAGTGAAGCGGACTTTCCCATAGGAAACGATGGAAACTCAGAAGATTGGTTCCACAACCCCAAAAATATTCATATAAAATATTAACTGTATGTAAAAATGATGACAAAACACAGGAACTGAATTCAAAACACTATAATATAATACAGACCACAATAACTGTAATAAAACACTGTAATATTCTGTACAGTAAAAAAGAAAAGAAAAACCTTTATGGCCAAAGATGACTAATTTTCACTAAAAGAGTCACTGGTTTCTTTTGGAGCATCTTTAACAAGGAACCTCTGTGTGTGAGATCTATTTATGCAAACTAGATAGGCAGTCTGCAACAGCAGAGGAGCAAGATCTTATGCTATCTACTCATAAATGCTATCTACCCCATAAAATCCACTGGGGTTTCAAGAATCATCTACCCCCAAGATCTTATGCTATCTACCCCATAAAATCCACTGGGGTTTCAAGAATCAAGCCCCATAAAATCCACTACTCACAGGAGAGGAAAGCTGCAGGCAGGGAAGGTTGTGGTGGAGGGAAAAGGGTGTTTGTAGTGGGGTCCAGACGGGGGGCGTCCTTGGGGGGGCTCCAGAGGGAGTGCAGGAGGAGTTTTCCCCCCTTCCTGATAGAGGCTGCAGAGGCTTGGCTGGCCACTTTTTCTGGCTGCAGGAAGCAGCCATGTTTGTTCCTCCAACTGAAGAGGCTCTTCTGCTGCTGGCCTGTTCCTTGGTACTGCAGGCATGGGGAGAAAGTCCAGCCTCAATCCCACAGCCCAGCCAATGCAGGGAGGAGGAAGGTGAGTGCAGCTGATGGGCACTCATTATGCAAATCATACTTGTTAAGAGAGGCAGAAGCACCCCAAAAATTTTTACTCGTTATGTGGAACACTCACTATTTGAGTCACTCATTAAGTGAGGTACCACTGTATTCTAAAATAAAAAAGATAAAAACTTCATTGAGAGTAACTTATATTGAGAGTGTTTTGCAAGACAAGCAAACACTTCTAATGATTTTTAACTTGGTATACAAGCAATGTCTGGATAAGCAAAAAATACAGTTTTCGATGCTCCATCAGCACCTGCGCAGCCTCTCCTGATACACCAGTTTATGCATGTCTACTCTGAAGTAAGCCTGTAACAGTTAGTGGGGCTCACTCCTATGTAAAGGGAGCAATGTAAGGTGCCTGGGAGATCTAGGCTTGCTTGTCTACTCTATAATAACCCTTTTTAAATCAGTTGTTTCATTCTTGCATCCTAAATCACTGTTATCAGAAACAAACATGTTGTGAAAAATGAAAGAAAATGTATTGACAGCAAGGTATTCAGTATATTGTGGTTTTGAAAACCAGGCTGATAGGATTGACTGGAATACAGTGG
Source organism: Cryptoblepharus egeriae (assembly GCA_030015325.1). Lineage (NCBI taxonomy): Eukaryota > Metazoa > Chordata > Lepidosauria > Squamata > Scincidae > Cryptoblepharus > Cryptoblepharus egeriae. The sequence continues at coordinate 57,583,504 of JAREYC010000001.1, read as the reverse complement.
TGAGGTGAGATTAAGAGAAGGATGATGGAAATGCTTCTTTGCTTTTACTACTAAGAATTTCATCTTTGCAGCAACACTGTGTAGATTAGACCATATGCTCCCAGTAATTTTGTTGTTAGATTTTTGGGAATGCCCACACCTGGGGAATGCCCACACCCAAAAAAAAGACACCTGTCTTGGGGGTGGGGACTTTTGTGGAAGGGAGCCTCATTTGTTTAAGTACATTCAAATGCATGCAAATGAATCCATGTGTGTGGAGTCTTTTGTCCAGCTCTGTCCTGTATTACCTTGAAGTGATTATTACCATACCATGTTTATTACTCCATTGTTGAGACTTGTGTTGCCTCCCTTCAGGGTCCACTTTGTTCTCACATCTCCCACATATCTCCCCTCAACCCAAATCAGTTGTCCTCGTCTTTCAGTTCTTTGGGCACCAGAAGCCCTGAGCAACCACATTCTTACCTTAAAAATGTATAAGTTGACTGTCCTTAAGTAGGGGAGCTTTGCCATACACTTTCCTGGGAGTAAGCCCTATTGAAAATAGTGGGACTTTTAAGTAGACATAAAGGTTTTTATTATAAGACAATGAACTGTAAATAGGCCTTTTCCAATTGCTCTGTTATGAAGACTAACTAGTTTGCCTGTGCCAAACTACCAGTTCTTGACCTCTGCTCTCCAGCTGTAAGGTGGAGATAATAATATTGATTTGCCTTACAGGGGTGTTGTAAAGAGAACATCAAGAATAAGGCTGCAATCCTAAAGACATGTTCCTGGGAGTAAGAGCCATTGAACACAATGGAACTTTTGAGTAGACATGGTTAGGATTGTGCTCTAATACATGTAACATTTGTATGGAGTTTTTTGAGCATACAAAGCACTTTACATGTATTATCCTTGAGGTTCTCCTTACAATACCCCTTTAAGGCAAGTGGTATTTTTCCATGTTGCAGAAGGAAATTGCTTTTGAGACAGTTTATGCTGTTCCCTGATGAACGTTGGAAAAGTAGAGGTGGGGATGAATACAGATGTATTGGAAATAGTGTTTGATTCCCTGCCTAGATGATAACGGTTTTAGATGCAAAGCTAATCTTAACCTCTTACTGTTCTTTGCATGTGAGATTGGTTTGGGATTTAGAGCTTAATTCAGGCTATTAAGAGAAAAAGGAGCTACCTGCCCTGACTTATTTGACCTTCATATGTTTATCTAAGCACCTAAATATCCTGGATACAGACTTTATTTGTGGCTCTAACATTGCCATATAATTATGAAGTAAGAATAATTTTTATTTAAGAGGAACTGTGAAGAAGATGCTTATAAAGCTTAAGGGCTAGTTTCTTTATAATCTTTTCTGAGATGTAATTGCCACCTGTGGCACACTGTATTGTATTTTTTTCAAATTATGCAGTCTGATCTGTGTGAAGTTAGTAGAAGAATGGCTTCAAGCACAATCCTAACCATGTCCACTCAAAAATAAGCTCATTGTGTTTAATGTGTCTTACTCCCAGGAATGTGTCTAGGATTGTAGCCTTCATCTTTTAGCTGAGGTAACTTTTGCTCTTTTTTCGATTATGATCTAGTAAATGTCTCTGAGAATATATTTTTATTGACTTTTAAAACTGGGTGAACAACTTCACCTCTTTACTACAAATGAACTGTTTTAAGTAAAATGCATCATATACATGTCCAGGAATGATCAAAGACTATTTTTCCCCCCTGAGATCTCATGGACCACTTCTCAGGGTTTCATGAACACTTGTTGGGAACCAGTTGTTAGGATTTGTGTGATCACTGCTGGTCAGCTGTGTTTCATTGCTGTGGCTTTGACTTGATGTCAGTAGTAGTAGCAAGTAGTAATAGCATCTCTGCCCCAGTTGACTGCAGAGTGCCCAGGGATGCTACGCCAGGATACATTGGTTCACTCTTTAATGGTCTTATTAAATACTGCATATGTTTCATACTTGAGCTGTAAATTCAATCACTAAGAGCTGTGCATTTAAATCTTTCCACCTGAAGTTGCTTGTGCATGGAAATGGGGAAATCTAGCTCTAAAAATTGACCCCCTGTTATCGTACAGAAGCATGGGATACATACTGAAGGTTTGTTTTGCTGGATGTCTTGCTGTTTTACTGGGAATGCTATAGGGGGAGGAAAGGCTTTCAGTGAAATGAAGCAGGGGAAAGACCAGATTTAATCTTTCAAATATAAATTTGAAACTAAACAAATCATGCTCAGAGACTTGCAGAAATGTCTTTCATACTTTAAGTTACCGTATATCACTGACGTTGTTCAGTTTGTGTTGAAATCCATACTTCTATTATTGGTTTGACTTGATGTGCTGTAGTTAAGGGGAATGAGTACCTTTTTTTCATCCTTGGCTGAGGTGGGAATATAAGAATAGGGCTGGGATGATGGGGGACTGGAGTTTCTTCAGCTCTTGCCAATATCTGTGATCAGGCTGGCAGTGTCCTGGAAAGTTAGATCTTGCTGGGTCAAGTTAGATCTAATCTTCTTGACTGCTTCCAGTGCTGCAAAAAAGATCTGCAGATTTTAATGGGCTTCTGGGAAAGGGCAATGGGGAGTAAGAGGGCAGAAACTTGCTCCTGTAGAAAAAACTGCCAGGGATCAAGGTTAACTATAAGGAAAGAATGTGTACGTAGATACTTTTACAACTAGGTAAGGAGAACTGGTATGTTGTATAACTTTCCAGCAGTCAATTTATCTCTGCAGGGTGTAATCCTGGGTGGGTTGCTAATCTGCTCACAGCCTCTGAGCAGGTCCGGAAGAGCTCAGGGAATATAGTGTTTGTGGGTGGTGCTTAAAGGTGACATGAAAAGGATTCTAAAAATTCCACAGCAGCATTTATTCCCTGCAGGACAGCGGTGTCTTAAAGACTTAAGCAAAGTTTAAACTCCCATAGTACTGAATACAGGCCAGTGATAAAAGTATCTTTTTCAAAAGCCTTGCAGCTGCAAAAAGGTATCTCTGCCTGGAAAGTAAGTTCAGGTCTGTGACCACTTATCTAGGCCTCCCCCAGGGCCCCAGCTCATGGAAGGATCAGTAGAAATATTTGGTTTAGATTCCTGCTCAAATATTTGTTTGAGACTCTAAACTGCCTTTTGAAATATCTGCCTTTTGCAAACTGTGTATAAAAGTAAGACTGACCGTAATAATTAAAGCAGACATTTTAAAAAGCTTTAGGTGAAAGTGCAACAGACAGAAGCTTAAAGCAAAACTTCATAGTACTGTACTATAGTGTTAAAAATATTTTTGGACTAAAATCGGACATCATTTGTAGTTGGAAGGGGATCTAAATGAAGAATCCAAATATTAGTAGTTGAATTTAAGATTATTTAAGTAAATTAGCTATACCTTTACCCCTTACCTAGCACTCTTTTGTATTCATAGAGTGATAAAGAGAGATTTTTGCACCTTTAAGTGTACTTATCCAGGGAATCACAATTCTAATCTGTATCCATAATTGCGAATATTCTAAATCCCTTTGTGAATGTTGTAAGTCAATTAGATCCAAACGTATTTAAATTGGTACAGATGCACTTGTGCAAAACATTTAGGACTAGTTTTAAATGAAAACACCAGTTCTTTCTGAAGTCTGTTAAAGTGAAGTTTATGCTATAAAAGCAGGAGTTAGTTATTATTCTGGATGAATTAATTTGCAGGATAAGCAACATGTTTTTTACCCTGTACTAAGTTTGAGAGTCAGGATGGTGTAATAGATAGGTGGGTTGAACTGGGATTGTGAGGGGATTTGTGTTCAAATTTTTGCTTTTTCATAATGGTCTGGGACAAATCATTTCTCAGAATAATCCACAGAAGATCATTGTGGGAGTAAATGGAATAACAACATGTATGCTGCCTTGGGATAATTGGAAGAAGGGCAGGGCATCCATATAATAAATAGGAAAAAAACTTTTTTAAATTAGGAAAGAATTGGTTCAATCCCCTATCAAGGTACTGAATGAATTATAGACAACTATTTAATTTATTCATACTCTGCCTTTCTCCATAAAGGGCACCCAAAGTTGATGGGGAATTACTGAGTACGAACTTGCCACAGTGTCCATGCAGCTGTGTGAGAAATGGGTCACATGCACTGTCCAATTTTATGGTGAGAATTTTATGACACATTCTCATTTTGCCATGTCAGAGACTGGTAAGGAAGCTGTGAAATTCTTCCCTTCTCATGGCAAGAGAGTAACCAACTAGTAACTTCCTAGTTGGTTTGCATGTGTGCTGTAGGAGACTAAGGGTGCAATCTTAAACTAGGCCAGCACAACTCATTGGTCTTCCCATTCCTGAGGTAATGTATGGAGGCAAGCACATGTCTGTGCACTGGCCAGACCCTCTGCCAGGGATGGCATGGAAGAATCCTATGGCAATTTTGTGACACCCCAAGCACACAATTTATGCCACGTTTAGGCCAGCCTAACTGGAGTTTAGGATCGCAGCCTTACTCATGAGCCTTTGCGGAGCTTCTGAGAGTACTAAGTCTGAGCCTAGTCCTTTAAGCAGCACCTTTCAAAATCAGTAGCTGGTTTTGATGCTGAGGAGGAGCCTCACAGGAGTTGAGACTCAGACATGGTTTCCCTCAGTGTGCCTAGGCCTGAACGTTTTAAATAGGAACCATGACAAACTGGGAAGAGGGCTGTGGGATTTTCCCCTGCATTTTGAGGGGGGAAATTTAATTTGATATCCTCTCCAGTCCTTCCAAATATATTTGCAAAAAAAAGTATGAAATATTTCCTCCTGCATGTGTAGGTAGGCAAGAATCTTTGTAGGTTTCTGTTTCAATTGTGGGTATAAGATGGAAGAAGTTAGGGCAGGTTGACCTAATGCCTTCCAGGGCATGTCCCTTTTTAAAGTTTTTGTCCTGGAAAAGAATTCCTTTTTCTTGTGAGCAGGCAGTATGTGGTAATTAGGTAAGCCTTTTTGAAATTATCACCTTTCTTGTAACTCAGTGATTTTCAACCAGTGTGCTGTGGGAATTTGGAGATTGACATTCATTAATAGGAAAATTGGGGGATTTGAACAGTATGGTGTGCCTTGTCAATGGTAAAGACAACTGATGGTGTCCCTTGACAATTTCAGTACCTTGTTAAGTGTGCCATTATATGAAAAAGGTTGAAAATCACTGTTGTAACTAATAAATTATGGGTGCAATCCTAAGACATTTAGGCCAGCCTAGCTCAACTGGCCTGACTTCCATGATGATGTGGGGAGGTTGGTGTATGTCTGTGCATTGGCAAAACTCCTTCAGGAGTGGGGCAGAAGTGTCACAGCACTTTTGTGACACCTCCAGGTCAGCATAGAACTTATGCCAGGACATAGGCTCACCTAAGTGGAGGTGAAGATTGCAACCCAAATGTAATAAATTTTAAGTAATAGTTTTCAGTATAATAATTAATGTACGGTAATGTTTAAATTAACCAGTTGAAAGCAATGTGTATGAGTACTTTAGGTTTTTATTTTATCATGTCTCTTGGGTGTCTTACATGGGGGGGGGGCTTGTCCTCTTTTGTGTTTATGTTATCTGGTCACCCTGAGTTAGGGGACCCTCAGTTTAGTCTACACTGAGCAATCAAGAGGCTTGAAATGGCACCTTAGGAGATCCGGCTTGGATCATGTTGTTCAAAAAAGCAAATGAATGTGAGAGAAGCAAGAACACCTGTAACAAACGCAGGCCCACACAGCCAGCCTCTTGTGGCCTCCATCTGTGAATTGGTTTCATCCTGTTCTGGTAGGGATTTAATAAACATTAGCCCAACATCTGTGATGATTTTTATAAACTAGGGAAAGCTGCTAGACATCCTCTGGAAATGGAAAATGTATTACAAACAAACAGGTTGAACACCTGTTGGCTTTGGCACATTGTGACAAAGGGCAACTGCGAGTTCATTCTTTTTAGCATAAATGAGGCTAGTAAACTCCAGACTGGAAAAGCAAATGGTTTTTTCATGTTACCATTGCAGGTTTGCAGTCAAATGGAAATGTGGGCTATTGTGGAGGTAATAATGCTGTTCGGACCAAGGAGACTGGTGGTGATGGAAAACCTTTTTTTTCTGCATGAGTTAAAACCTACCACATTATGACTTATGAGCAGGAATGCTTATAAACAGTTGTTTAAATTTACTCAGGAAAAGTTGTTATAGGGTGGTAAAATGATGGATTTTCCTTCCCTATTATTTTATTAGATATTTATGGATGAATCAGGAATTCTAAGCCATATTCTGAATATACACTACTACAAAATAGTAGTTTTCATAATAGAGAACTACATATTTGTAGTCTGCACAATCCTGAACATACTTGTAGTATGAATTGAATGAAGTAGGGCTTTCTTTTGAGTAGAAAAGAAATTGAATTGGGCTGTAGAATAGTTGTTTTATTTCATGTTAAGGGGTCTTTGATATGTGGATGGAAAACAATTTTGCTGAAGGGACCAAATGTATTTACAGTGATTAGCAGGTACGCTGTTGTGCTCCTTCATGTGTTGCATGTTTATGTGTAAACGTTAAGCGTCTTAGGTGTACAGAAATGCAAAGAATTGAGCATGTCCAATGTAAATGTAACATGCACATTTCATAAAGGTATAGGAATTGACTGTTGACTGTATACTTGGTGTTGTCCCTTGCATAATAACTGAACCCTGAAGCAACCTTCAGAGAGCAAAAAGTAACCATTTCTGGTTTCCTTCCAGGTTGGGTCCTCGGCATCCTGCATTTGAATTTTTTGCCCCATTCTACTTGAGATATTACTAGGGTTTTTTATATCTCAGTTGTGATATTGAAAACAAAGAATTCCAATCCACCACGAGACATAGCCTGCCGAATATTTTCCCTAAGCAACCTAGAATCCTTTGGCCAGCTTACAAATGTTGGTCTTTGATCTTGATTCCATCAAGTAGCTTCTTGATGGAGTCAAGATGGAAGTAGTGACAAGAAATGCAGAGAATCTAATGTACTAGCAGAACCTGTTTTTTTGCAAAACATTTCCCCCAGTTTCTCCTGCCTGTCAACATCAAAGTCTGCGGCTGTTAGCATGCGAACTGCTATAGCGGATTCATGGTCACTTAATGTTCAGGAGATTTGTACCGTGTCCATATGTAAGATAAGGTGTGGTTGGTGTAGTTTCTTGGAAAGAAGCCTCCAGGTACATTCCAGGTCTTTTCAGTTTCTGTTAGCCACTCATCATATGAGTCAATATTGAACTCTGGACATCTGAGCTTTGTTCACATTTTTTTACACTGATCTGGTGGGAAATCCCTTTCATTTTACAGGCCCAAAGCCTGACCTCCCATTTCCTGCTTACAAGGCTAGACATGCTCTATAGTGCTTGCACAGGTGCCTGGATCTTGGACTGGTTTCATGTTAGTGCTATGCTTGCTGTAAAACCTGGATGATTATAGGCTGTTTTATTAGCTAGCCTAGTTGGAAACTTTAGATAAAAAATGCCTGTGTCATTGTAGAAGTTCAGATACTATTTAAGATTCCCCCCTGATTGACAGTAACAAAATGTACTGTATGTGGGATTGCAGTCCGGAACTTTGCATGAATGTGAAGGCAGTTCTGGATCAGACTTCATTAGCTTTTGCATTCTTGTGGTGTTGGTGACATCAGTAGTAGTAGCCCTTTTATAGCCCAGTATAACTTCCTAGGTAGTATTCTTTAAATCAGTAGTTCCCAAACTGTGGGTCAGGACTGTTAGTGGATCATGACCTGATTTTTTGGGGTCTCCAAAGGGTGATGGAAAGAACAGATAAGATCTGAGTTTATTCAAATCAGATACATTACTTTAATTGGATACTGTAACTGGTGATTACATTACAAAGAGCTCAGCTTTGCAAGTTTGTGTAAATGTAGGGAGATAATGTTTGAGAATTGTTTCTGATTATTATAAATATTTCTTACAAGATTTCATTGTTTTAAAAGTCTGGTAAAAAACTTTATTTGGATATTTGGATCCCTTGATGGACATTTAAAAAGTGGTTCCTGGTGCTAAAAAGTTTGGGAATCACTGAAATAGATACTGGTCATAGATAGAACCTACAGCTGAATTCTGAAAGAAAAAGTGTATATTCATGGTTACCTCTGAAAATTATGGTGTACCCATGTGATTCGTTACTCCTGGTACTAGTAAGACGTAGTATATACTACCCATATTTACTTGACTCTAATGCACCATTGAATCCAATGCACACCCTATAATTATAATCAAAATACTCAATCTTAATTTACTCAATTTTTATATTTTAATTTACTCAATTTTAATTACTCAATTTTTTGAGATATTTACTCAAATCTTAATCATCAAATCTAATGCGGACCCTGATTTTGGAGACGGAATTTGGCTGGAAAAGGTGAGCTTTAGATTCAAGTAAATATAGTATGTCTTATATCTGCTACCATTGTGAAACTGCTGGAGTACCATGTTTCTAGCAATCGCAATACTATTTCAGACAGGTTTGGGTTTCTTCCTGATCTGTGAGTTTAACATAACCTTGTGTGTGATCAAGTGATCACAAAAGATTTACAGGGAAGCCCCGTAAAGAACTGCTTCCTGCATATAGCCCTACTGAAACAAGGTGATGAGCTCTCTGATTCCTGGGGATCCTTCCTCAAATGCTTGGTAAGGACCCTACTAATCTCATCTGTTATGTGGGGCTAACAATATTTTTTTTTTTTGGAGAGCCACAAGGACTTTGAAACTTATTGCCCCAGGAAACATGTCTGATTCATTCCTTACTAGTTTGGGCTGTGGGTGGCGCAAGTGACTAAGACACTGTGCTTGTTAACAAGCAGGCCAGGGTTCGAGACCCGGGTCGGCCACACAAGACAGGGTGAGCTCCTGTACTTAGCCCAGCTCTGTGACGCCAGCTGGATCCAATCCTATCGGTTCTGCCTTTCCATTGGACTATTTCAGTGGCGTGGAGAGGGGGGATTTGCTGCTTGGGTAACAGCTTATCCTCCATAACAATGTAACCCAGGCTTTCGTGCTTCGCATGCCGAGCATGATACCATAGTCTCCCAAGACTGACGGAGGCCTGCTTTTTTAAGTCCCAGCTTGTGATGCTGTTTCCTTGACAGTTTGATTTGATTTGAGGTGTGTGGCAGGTCCCATCTACTGACTATTTCTACTGTTATATTTGTGCCAAGCTGCTGTTTGTTTTTTCCTGTGTGTTTTTTTCTTTGATTTTTGTGTGGGTGCTCTTGCCTTCTGTGTTATTACTGTGTTATTCTGTTTTGTTTGACTTCTTTTGTGAGCTGCTTTGAAGGTGATTTGTGGATAGAATTCAGGATAAAAATGTTTTAATGAATTTTAAACATTAAGATAATTATGATCTTCCAGATGAATGTTGTTGATACTTTCTCTTGGGCGTTTCATCACAAGTGAACAAAATATTCTAGCTGGAATATAAGTGTAACACAAGGAGGCATGTGTGGGCAGCTTTATGCGTAACTGATTGCTTATAGCAATCTACATTCTGGAAATGGCCCTAGATCCACTGTAAATATTACCATTCCTCCTTTCAACTTTGAGTCATCCTTTTTTCTTTTTTCTCTTATCTAGTGTCTTGTCATAAACACTTAACCTTGATAATACTGAGAAAATCCAGTCTGTCCTGCTGTTGTTTCGTTTGGAAAGGTTTATGTAGTTCACATGGTTTACTTATTCATACAGTACCTGTTTGCTGGGACCATTATTAACATAGTGCTTGCATTTTATCTTTCATAGACACAAATCTAGGTGATCTGAGAGTTGTCTGTTTGACAACAGAACGGTAACTTACTACTTTCCCAAAGAATATCTCAGCTCCACATCCTATAATTTCTTTGTTACTATATATTGCCAGTGAAGGTGCAACTGGGTCTTGCAGTTCTGCTGTGGTTTATAAAAGATATGTTACAAAGTATTGACTGTTTATAGCAGTGATTTTCAATCTTTTTCATTTCCCGGCACATTTAACAAGATACTGAAATTGTCAAGGCACACCATCAATTGTTTATACCATTGACAAGGCACACCAGACTGTTCAAATCTCCCAATTTTCCTATTAATGAATGTCAATCCCTAAATCCCTGCAGCACACCTTAGAACTATCTGTGGCTAAAAATCACTGGTTTATAGGATTCCTTCTGTGGTTGCTTTATACAGCTTATTCTGTATGAACAAGTCAGGCTATTCCTGTGACTCTTCTGCCATTCACAATACATTTGATTTATATTTCCTTCTTTCTTGATCTAGGCTCCCTCATGGTTAAGAAAATAATAATCCAAGCAACATCACAAGGTAAAATAAAGGCAGGCAGTTTTTTTGCTTTTTGCTTTTTATTGGTTATACTGGGGTTGAGCTCGGGAAAAACAGTTTTGACAGCCACCACAGAATTAGAAAATCCAGTTAGAAAGAACTGCCTGGGTAAAACCTCCCTCCCAGGTAAACAGAGACCTCCCCCCCCAAAAAATTCAGGGGGTCCGATTAACACCAACCAGTAGCAGAGTGTGTGCAGTCTGATAGATGTGGCAACCTCCATCCTAAGTGAAATGAGACTAGTCAGGTAAACAGTAAAAGTAATTTTTTGAAAAGCTGAAAAATCAAAGTAAGGGAGGGAAAGATTTATGGGATGAAAACAGCAAAAGCTAGCAAAAGGAGGTTAAGTGGGAGAGGGAGTTGTGGCAAAGGTTGGAAATGAAGTTAAAATGGTAAATAATACCCAATTATGACTAACTGGATAGCAACCTTACCCTACTTATGTGGGATTGTGATGTGGTTCACCTAATCATGGAGGGAGACTGAACCACTCCCTCAAATGTGAACAAAATACTACTTTAAAGTTCTGTTAACATTATTTGGGATAGGTGACCGTATACCCTTGACTGAAGAACGGTACACTCCTTCTATCTGGGATGATCATCCTCTTCCACCGAGTGCACAGCTTCAGGAGGGATGCACATGGAGTGGTGAGGAAGGAAGGGGACACCCACCTCACCAGCCAGATCAGCCGAATCAACCCTGGTGATCAATGGGGTGACAGATGTCACAGCCAGATCGCCCTCACATCCGGATAGGTGACTTAGGCCCTCCTCCTATGTGATTAGGACGGGGATGGTACGCTGGTAGTGCAATGTGCTTGTCTTTATTCCTAATCAAGTGGGATGAGGGAGCTGGTGGTATGGCATCATCCAAATTCACCCTTTGTTAGTAAACTATCTTTTAGTAAACCTTGAATCTGAAGCAATGCCCTAAACTAGTAGATCTCAAACATTTAAGCATGGCACCAATTTTTGAGAATGACAATCTCTTTGGGACAAACAGAAGACAAAATTAAGACTATGCTTTCTAATAGTGACCTAGTTTGAAATTTCTAGAGAACCTATTTTCAACTAGTATACCATTCAGAAGTGTGCCATAGGAGTTTGGGGGAAGGTCATTTATAAATAGGATCAATTGAGGGTGTGATACCCTCACCAGCTGCATGTTGTGCCTTGTCAATTGTCATAAGACTGATGGTGCACCTTGACAATTTAGTGCCTTGCCAGTGTGCCATGAATTGAAAAAGGTTGGAAATTGCTGCTTTTGAGGCTTGTATTTCAAATGATCTGCGCCTGATTTTTCATCAGATATGTTTGACTAATTCACCATATAACCTTGAATTTGTCAGAGGGCAGAAATTCCAGGAAGCGAGAGACACCTGGTCAATGAAAGGCCCACATGCAAATGGACCACTTCCTGGATAATTTTATCCACACTCTCACTTTAATAAAAGTGAAAGCAAGAATATGATTGTTATCTGCACAAGGCAGAGGTCTCTCAACCTCAATTTTCTGTTTGCATCAGCAGCTGATTAAGTGCCCTGGTTCATTTGCAGGAAACAGTATTATAGTTGTCTTTTTCTTCCCCCAGTTTCTGGTAAAGACATGGGACTTTGCACCTCTCTTTCTGCATGCAATTGAAAGCTTTTACCTTTATTTTGGAATAAGCCACAATTCCTCCTTACAGGTGAATGGGGTGAAAAGGTAAATGAAAGCACATTTTGAAGAGAAACCACATTTTGGTCCTGGTTAGTTTTGCCTAACTGTGGTTAAAAAAAACCAGAGTTTTTCAAGTTCAAACATAATAGGGAACTGTGGTTTATTACTGATCAAAAGTTGAAGCTTTAAGTTATACTTCAAGGAGAAAAGATTGAAAGGAACATATGAGCCCAAGACTCATCCTTGCTGATTTTCATAATGGAAATCCATTGGAATGTGTTTGAACCAGAACTAAGGCTACAATCCAGAGTAGCTACGGGAGTACGTAAGAGACATTATGTGCACCCATAGCTACTGGACAACCTAGTGAAAACCTATGGGAAATTCATATTGCAATCCAGAGTGACTTGTTCTTACTCCGGAGCAAGGACTCCCCATAGTTACTCTGGATTGCACCCTAAGTCAGAGCTTTAAAAAATCCTAAAGGAGCACAACTGGAAATGAACTTGGAATTGGTGACATAACTGGCAGCACAATCCTAACCCCCAGTTAGGTTGGTACAAGTTGTTTGCTGGTCTGGGAGTGTTGCAAAAGTATCATACAGCACTTCTGCACCACTCATGGTGGGATAGGTGCACAGACTTTTGCCAGCCTCCCTGTGCCACTGCAGGAATGGGGAACAGGTGAATTTTACTGGCCTAAATTAATTAGGACTGCACCCTGTTTAGTTTTGTGCAAGGATCCTATCTCTCCTAAACCAGGCAGTCTTACGTGGGGCCACCTAGACTTCTGCTATATAGCTGATGGAAAACTGAGCAGCTCCAAAGGGCAGGCTGGGGCATTGTTCAGGATAATGAGGAATATGTTCCCTTTGAAAATGCCTCTTTATAATTTTAGATGTCATTGCTTCTGAAGGGTAAATTATTGAAATGAGGTACATTAGTACCTCACAGTTAAATTTGCGTAGATGCTACTGTCAGATGCTAGTGTCATACTTATTTGGCTTTAATGGTATTTCCCAAATCTTACAGCAAGTAGAGGTAGACTAATGTCTTTCTGCATTTCAGGCCATTGCATTGCTCTTATTTAAAAATAGTCTAGGTCTCACCCTTGTAGTTGTAGAAAGGAGCTATCAAAATAAATGATCAGAGTTGGATGAAAGCACAAAAACTGGAAAAGATCTAATGGTGATTAAATTGTGCAAAGAAATGTAGCAGGGGTGTCCCTAATCCCGGATGCATAGGGGCTGGCTGCATCCTGTTTAGTGGCATGGGAAAGAAATTGGGTACAGGGAATCACTGTTTACAATTACATCAATAACACCCCCTATGCAAATCTATAGTGTGATCTAATTTGGAATACCTCACAACTTTGAAAATAGTTGACTCACTTCAAGCTGGTGCTGTACCTTTATAGGCCATTGTCTTTCAGCACACCATTTTCTGCCTTTCCACCTATTTTTACCGCATCAGACTGTGGCTCTGCAGGCATTAAATTCAGGGCTTGTGCCTCTCTTTTCCTCAATACCTGAATGTTCCTATCTTTCAAGTACCTTAAAGAAGGATTATCCTTAGATTCTCTTTGGTGAAGATTGAGTTCTGCTGGAGCAGGATCAAAGCAGCATCATTGTGCCATAATGCCAAATTACGGAGTGAGTCAGCTATACAAGACTTCTCCATCGGAGACGAGGGTGTGTTGCACGTCAGGCCAACAAGATGGGGTTACAGATAAAACTTGCAATAATATGCTGAGGGGAGATTGTTACGTTCCTTTTTTCTGTGTGTGTAAGAAGCAGTGCATCTAAGATCCATTTTTGGCAACATATCCTTGTTAGGAGATGATAGCTACTCAAGCAAAATGAGTGGTCAGAGTTTGGACCATTTTCACATGTTATATCAAGTTCAGGTTTGATTTGTTTATTTCACGTACAAGTCATCCTCACATATTATGCATCATGTGAGGCAATTATATATTACAGAGAAACAAACATAGTTTGCCAGTGAGTGTATGCTTGATAAGGAGTCAGAGACAATGTTGGCTATCGGCATGGTTTGCACTGTGCACTAACATTTGTTGTTGGCTGATGTTTATTAGCTTCTTTTACATTTTGATGGAAACTTAAGCATCTTTGATGTACATATCCTAATGCCATTGGCCTGCATGTGGCTACCACACCCAGCATTTGATGTACACATCCTAATGCCATTGGCCTGCACGTGGCTACCGCACCCAGTATTTGGAGCTGCAAGCTAACAGGTGGGAGTAGCAATAGCAGAGTCATTTGTGAGAATTGACCCTCTATAAGCAGTATGTTAAGACTGTGTTCTTTTAAGCCTACTTGAAACTTGAAGAAACTTGTTCATATGAACACAGCCCTGACACAGTTCTTTCAACAATCATGTTTGTTGCCTTCCTTTCCCTTCCTAAGGTGAATTTTACCTGCAAATGGACTGCAGGAGCTCTCATTTCAGAATTGCTTGGTGTATAATTTAGTGAAGTCCCTCAGAAGGGAGGCTTTATTTAAAAAATAGAACCTGGTCTTCCTGGTCACTTTTGAGATGGGGAAACCCAGGATTAAAATTGGTACTGTTTTATTAGTGGTCTGTCAGCATTTGAAAGTGTTTTCTGGACTTGTACAATCCAAAGCAGTTGTGTTCCCTTCTCACCCTCATCTCATGTTTCTGTGGGAAGAAGTGAATGTGTCTGCTGGAACAGGGTTTCTCAACCCTTGGTCCGGGGATCACTGGAAGTCCTTGGCAGCTGCCTGACCGGTCCACGAGAGGACTCCTCTAAGTGTCTTTTCCCCTACTGTCTACTCAGTAGTAAGTCCCATTGTAGTCAGAGGAGCCTACTCCTAGGAAAGTGTGAACAGGATTGCAGCCTCAGAGCCCAATCCAATGCCTGTCTACTCGGAAACAGACAGGGTGGTATTTGGGTAGTCCAAATACCAAATAGTATTTGGTATATAATGGGTAGTCCCATTATAGTCAATGATAGGATATAAGCTCTCCAATAAGAGTGACTAGGATGGCTTTGTGCATTTTCAATGCAACCTGCACTGAAAAAGATTGAAAATCCCTACTCTGAGTAGACATGCATTGAGACATTGGGCTCTCCTGCAATCCTATCCACCATACTGTAGCAATAGCTCTGTTTATTATAATGGGATTTACAGCTGGAGGCAGCTGTGCTGTGCTCTGGGTGGGGAAGCGCTCCCTTGAGAACACCAGAGGCAGAACTCTCCCCCCACCCCTGGTCTGGTCTCTGGAAATTTTTTTCCCCACAGAACCGGTCCCTGGGTTCAGGACCACTGTGCTAGAAGAAGTGTATATTTGTTCCTTAGTGAGAAATAAGGAGTGAGACTTTTCAGGGTGTGGTGCTGTTACGTAGGCGAGTGGAAGGGATGAATGGCAGCCTCAGCCACACCTTCACCACCTCTTTAGGGCTCGTAGTGCTGCACCCAGCTGTTTTTGGCAGGTTTACTGCTTGTGGCACCAGCAAAGACGTAGAAGGATGTTGATACAGGAAGAGAAGAGCACCTTGGAATGGCTCTTGTGGATTTTGAAGCTGTATGGTAAGGGCACTGGGTATTCCTGAAAGCAAGCTCAGAAATAAGTTTTCCTGTCTTAGCTCCATGGGAACTTTCTGATGCAAGCTAAGGAGCAGGGCAAATGTGCTGATGGTGAGCACAGCACAGGTAGAAGAGGAGAGAGGCACAGTAGCTGTCTGTGAAGGGCACTTACAAAGTACAGGCTTGTTGCTGCTTGCTTGTCTTTCATCTAAACTCCTTGGAGCCAGCAGAGAGCTGCAGGCAGGGCAGGACACGTGCCTATGTCACAAAAAGGGTGTGCGGCAAAGAATGCTTGGCTGAATGTAAGGCACTGAAGAAAGAACGCTACCAAGGAGTCTGGAGCCAGGTAGGAGAACTGTCCTGTTTCGGAACCCAAGGCAACTCAGGAAATGCTGCTTCTCATGGATGCTTCGCATATGAGATTGTCCTTACTGAGGACAAGATTATGCAAGTTTCTCTTTTGTGAAGTGCACTTGGAGAACCCCCATTTTTAGTGGGCTCCCTAACATAACTCAGTGAAAGATAAATTTGCACAAACTGCGCAAGCAGTACTATACTGCACAAGTGGTGCTATACTTGGGGGGGGGGGGGGAGCAGTGATGTACACTATTGTAGAGAAAATGTCATGCCTGAAGTAGATGTCAAGCTTTTCCTAGGGATTTGGGAAGTGGTTTGTCTGCTCTTTGACCTGCTATTTCAGATATGGTTTAAGAAATACTTTTCTAATCAAAGCCCCCGTCCTATGAATTCTCTTTAAGTGGAAAAAAAGTTTAATGGGGTGGGGGCAAATATAATTTCATTATGAATGAAGGTAATTATTGTAGCTGTGATGAGTGAAAAGCATTTTTCATGCACATAGAAATAGTTCATATTTTTAAAAAATTTTCTCCTACCCCTGGTGGTGGCATTTATGTGTAGAATGAGTTGGTGTTAAAGTAAGACTTTTGAGGCCATACATGAGTACTGTATCCATTAGCTTCACCAATAAACAGCATCTAAGACAAGCCAGCCTGGCTTTTTGTTTTAGATGTTTGTCTCGTAGCTCTTTGCTATATTGTTGGAAACAGGTTAATTTCACGCTCTGTAGCTCAACCCCGACATGTTCCTCTCAATTCTCCTTAGCATACCTTGCATGTACAGTTATGAAGGTAAATGGGCATGTATGTGTGTAGAAACATGGTAGATAACTGCTGTTGGTGAGAATCCTACTGTTACGTGGCATGAATGAAAGAAACTTGGACCTGTTGCCACAGTAAGGTTAAAGGCGCCATCTTGTTCACCAACTATTTGTTGATCTAAAACAGTGGTTCTCAATCTTCCTAACACTGTGACCCCTTTATAAGTTCCTCATGTTGTGGGGACCCCCAACCATAAAATTATTTTTGTTGCTACTTTATAACTGTAATTTTGCTACTGTTATGAATCATAATGTAAATATCCGATATGCAGGATGTATTTTCATTGTTACAAATGAAATGTGTGTTCTATGCACACATTGAACACAATGGGATTTATTTCAGAGTAGGCATGCATGGGATTGGGCCCTGAGGCTGCAATCCTGTCCACATTTACATGGGAGTAAAGGCCCCCTGACTATAATGGGATTTATTTCAGAGTAGGCATGCATAGGATTGGCCCCTGAGGCTGTCAGTCAGCCCCAGTGTGCACGCAGCTAGAGCTGGAGGTCTGGCAAGCATGACATGGCCCCCTGCACCAGGGGCGACCCCCAGGAAAGCTCTAGACAACCCCCAAAAGTGTCCCAAACCCCACTTTGAGAAACGCTGATCTAAAACCTCACTTCACCAGTGTTTGGCATCAGTGGTACCTTTTCACAGTGCCATGTCTTCAGCAGCTGTGCCTTGTGCTGACATCAGTCCCAGGCATAACATTTCTCACGGTATATCTGTTTGTCTTTAAGTGAGGCT
Source organism: Cryptoblepharus egeriae (assembly GCA_030015325.1). Taxonomy (NCBI): domain Eukaryota; kingdom Metazoa; phylum Chordata; class Lepidosauria; order Squamata; family Scincidae; genus Cryptoblepharus; species Cryptoblepharus egeriae. The sequence continues at coordinate 57,566,023 of JAREYC010000001.1, read as the reverse complement.
CTTTTAGGCTATATGGATATGTTGTCTTCCTACATTTTGGTTTGCAGGATGGCAGGAAGGTTTGCCCAAAACCCTTTATAATTCAGGTTTTGTTTGTTTTGGGGGAAGAGATGATGATGAAACTGTATCACATGGATGTTCTATACGGACTCTGATGTTTGCGTCTGTTAAAAGTAACTTGGGACTGGATTACCAGTGCATGTAAACCTCAGGACTGATGAACCCTGTGTACAAATTGTTTCCTTCCAAATGGATTGCCAACAAACAGAGGATTGAACCAGCGTTAATTGTTCCATTCTCTTGCTTGCTGTGCCTAGCACATTTTCCACACTCCACAGGGTGACTGAGAGATGGCATACATTTTCAGATCTAACGTACTAGATTATGTGTGACTTTCTTTTCTCCACAGAGCTTAAAGGAGGAGTACCATCAGCCAGAAGTTCCCATTGATTTCCAAAGAAATGGGGAAACTTCCAAATTATTAAAGAGATTAGGAACAAGCCTTTGTGTGTGCTTGTGAAGTCATGATTGTGTGTGTCCAGAATACTTCCACTTGATAGCTCAAACTATTTGAGTCTGTGTGATAGCAACCCACAAATGTAGGATTGACCCAACTAGCCAGCTTGTGGTCATTTGTTTCCATGCATGCTCTAGGTAGTATATATGTAATGTGTGCATGGGGATTAAAGACCTTTTTGCAATTGGCTTGTGGCACACTTCAGTAGGTGCCTAACAAAAAAAGCGCTACACTGTCTAATGCAGTTATAAATAAGCAATAAGAGGCGCAGGAAATAAACAATAAAATGCAAACGGCAGTGATTTAAAATAACTTGTTCTAAAATACATTGCTAAAACTTAAGTGGCATGAATTGCTAGGGAGAATCAGATTGTAGTGGAAAACTTAACATCAAGGAAGGCAGCTGGATTGGCAGACAGACTGATGGAAGATGTTAGTGTCTAGAGATAAATGAGAGGCCAAGGAGGAGAAAAGGGAGCTGCAGGGTACCAAATGAAAGGAGGGAGTAATGCTTGTAATGATTTACCCTACAATCCAGAGTAACTATGGGAGCACGTAAGAGACATAGTACCCGTAGTTATTGCACTACCTAGTGAAAACCTATGGGAAATTCATATTGCAGTCCAGAGCAAATTGTTCTTACACCGGAGCAAAGACTCCACGTGGTTACTCTGGATTGCGCCCTTAGTCTCTCTCGCTGTACATAGCTGGTCCAGCAAGTGTCCAAAGAGGGAACTTCTTTTGAACAAGGGCATCTTCTCCACCTCAACTTGAAGAAATGGACTTTAGAACAGGAAGGCTCACCTCAGCCTCAGGCAACTGTCACCAGTGTGGCTGTATGTCACCAAGTCTAATTCCCAAGTAAAGCATTGTAAATAAGGGACAATACATCATATTCCTCCATCCTCTGTTGTTAAAAATCTTTGGGCAGTTATCCTTCAAATAAGTCACCTTGCTTGGTATCCCTGCGTATGTATGAAAAGGAATTCAAGAAACACCCTTAATTTCACTCTTGTAATCATGCATATATTCCATTGTGCAATAGGCATTTGAGCTGCATGACCAGAGTTTTAAGATTGTGCTGTTGTGCCTTTTAGTAAAATTCAAAGCCACTTAACAATAAAACATAATACTAATATTATTGTTTTAAATTATTACAAGTTAACATTTGTTTTAAGCCACACTTGGTCCTTTTAAGAAGGCAGGGTATATTTTTAAAATATAAATGAAAATAGAATCTGCAATAAAACATGAAAACATAGCATCACAAAAGCAGAAACAAGTCACTAAAAACATCAATACCTCAAACATACCTCAAACTTGTTTCTAGACAGTCAGACATAACTGACATAATGAAGTCTAACAGTGTAGCACAAATTAACACTCTCTCTCCCCTCACAGAATTCCCCAGGCTCCCTATTGCTTCCTATCACGATGTCAAGTTTCCAGCCTCTGCTTCCCTGGACATGAACTCCTCAGAACATCCTGTGGACCATCAGCCTGTTACTTCAACCAGCGCTAACCACATTATGGAGGATTGGAATGATGTGGCCCAAACACCTGCTGGTGCTACCTCTCTGAGGTCTGGACTGCTGCACAATGCCAATAATAATGCTTCATCGGGGCCCTGGCGAGGCCTGAGGAGCCCTTCTCTTTCTTCTTCTGTCTCCCACTCCAAATTAAGCTACCTGGAACGTGTAGTGTTGGAAATTGTGGAGTCTGAACGCATGTATGTGCGAGATTTGCGGAGTATTGTAGAGGTGAGTCTACCTGGCATGCGTGCAAATGAAGGTGGAAGGGCCTATTGCTCTTTTCTGTGTTATACAACATAAGAAGATCTGTGCTGGATCAGAAAGCTCCATCTAATTTCTTCCATCTCACAATGGGGCACCAGTTTCCTCTGACAATAAGATACCTGTTATATTTATTATTTTTCACATTTTTATTCTTCCCTTCTGGACAGTGAGGCTCAGGATCATGCAGGAAGCTTCATGATTGAGCAGGGATTTAAACTTGGATCTTGTGTTCTAATTTCCTAATTCCCAAACCACTACTTTAAGTCTAATTCCCAAACCACTACTCTGGCTATTGCTGCTCCTTCTCACATCTGATATTCAGAGATAGGTTTGTTCTGTGTGCTTGCTATGTAGCAAATTGTGTCTCATGGCATATTGTGATTTGGCAGAATTACTTGGGGAAGATCATAGACACTCAAGAGCTGCTGCTGAGACCAGAACAAGTCAGTGCACTCTTTGGGAATATTGAGGATATCTACGAGCTGAACAGGTGAATGCATTGTATGGTCATTGTCCCTTCCCCAATCTTTTCACTGTTACTATTTCTGCACCCTTTGATTTTTCTGTCCTCTCTTAAAAGCAGACATGACAGGAAGTTGGCAATTAGCCTTCCCTAAATAATCTTGCTCTTAATCTTATCCTAACAATGAAATGCGTAGGCAGGTGGCTTGAGACTCATTTATTGCTACCTGAGTCTCCCTAGGACAAAACTGCTATTATCATGACTGGGAAACCCATTTTTTAATTTGCCAATTAAAGGTTTTTATGGAAGGTGGCAGGGATAGATTGTTATCCATTTGTTTGACTTATCAAGACAGCAGAGCTTGTGATATCAAATGCTGTGAGCAACGCAGGTCTAATAATCCCATGCAAGACCTTCCTTTTGACCCACCACTTGTTATTAGGATAACAGTAACACCCAGGTTATTGAGATGTGTGTTTCACTCTTTACCCCAGTCACGCAAGGTTGAATCTGAGTGGAGGAAAGGATTTAGCAACAGCAGCTTCTTCCTTAGCATATTTGGCTTCAGGCAGAAACTGTGTCAGCCTTGGATCAAGGAAGCAAGAGCCCTGTGTCAGGACAGGGAGGGCAGGAGCAAGTTAAGTTCAAATGCCCTGTAATGCTTGTGGTTTACTGAGTGTTTTTGGTACAGTTGCTCACCTGAACCTATATGCCCTCCTGCTTTTCCTGTGTTTTAATTGAAAGTTCCTTGGGGGCAAGAATTGCCTTGTGACTTGTGCGGTACTGTGAGAGTGGTAGAGAAATGCTCCAATTAGACACCTCAGGTAATTACTATAATCAGCCTTATTATGAACATAGGACTGAATGTGGCATGACTGTCTGGTCATTTAGCCAGCTGGTGCCTCTCTTTCTGTGCAAAGTCTGCCTTGTATTCTTGATTCCCTGGTAAATTATTCTTGATTGTACTTTACATATATCCATTCAATCCTCAAGTGCTTGTGCTGTTAAGCTTAGAATGCCCCAAACCAAGGCCCTATACTTTTTGGAGTGTTTGATTGAAAAAGAAAGCATTTCATTCCTTCTCTCAATTTCTGCTCAGTGAACTCCTGCAGGATCTGGACAGCTGCCACAATGACCCTGTCGCCGTGGCAAGATGTTTTGTGGACAGGGTAAGGCTATCTTAGGCAGCTGTCTTATACAGATGAGTGGTCCAATTATATGGTCCAATTAGGTCACCAACACAGACTGGCAGTGGCTCTTTGGGTCTCAAACAAGAATTTTCTCTCTCCAATCTGGAGACACCAGCGATTGAACCTGAGACTTCCTGTGAACCCGAGACCCCCTGAGTCATGATCCTTCCTCCCATCCGTGAGCAGACACTGTGTTGTGATTTTCTCTGATGCTGTGTGATAAGGTGACTCAGCAAGTACTGCTCATTGTAAACACTTCCCACCCTACTTAGAATTGCCTCCACTGAAGTGGTAACAGCTTAACCTAAAAAGGTATACAGTAGTGTATAGGGCTGTGGGTGGCGCAAGTGACTAAGACACTGTGCCTGTTAACCAGCAGGCCAGGGTTCGAGATCCGGGTCAGCCCCACAAGACAGGGTGAGCTCCTGTCCTTAGCCCAGCTCTGCAACACAGCTGGATCCAATTGTATTGGCTCTGCCTTTCCATTGGACTAATTCAGTGGCGTGGAGAAGGGGGATTTGCTGCTTGGGTAACAGCCTATCCTCCATAACAATCTAACCCAGGCTTTCGTGCTTCGCATGCAGCATATGCAGCACTGAGCATGATACCATAACCTTCCAAGACTGACGGAGGCCTGCTTTATACAGTAGTGTGAAATTTGTAATTGTTTTGCACAGTGGTGCAGGTCATTTTGGGAAGATGGTACTGGATATGGGCTGGGTCAGTACCCAGTTATTTCTTCCTGATGGTTGTTTCCTCTCTCCAACAGAGCCAGGACTTTGACATTTACACTCAATACTGCAACAACTACCCAAAGTGAGTATCCTTTGAAGGGCAGAAAGGAAGTATGATCTTGTACAACTTTGGGAAGCTCATTTTCTCCAATAACAGACTAGTTTGACACATTAGTGTTTGGCAGCCACAATCTACTTAGTGAAGAATAGCTGGTATATGGTGCAATGCATGTTCTATACTTGAATATAATCCTTAAAATAACATATATTTGACTTTTTAAAGTTGTATAGCCTAAGGATGTTCCCCTTAGACTGCTTTGTTGGACCACCTTTCCCTTGTTCTTGTGAACTGCATTGGCCACTGATTGCTTTTTGGGCTCAATTCTTCTAATAACATACAAAACCCTAACTGTTCTGGAATCGGCCTGTTCCCCAAATGTATTCCCAGTAATTTTTCCAGGTGCACTTTCTTCAGAGGGATGGTGGGCATCTAATAGGAGCAGGGCCATTTTGGTAGTAGTGCCGACTGTGGAGAATGATGTTCCTTTTGAAGGACAACTTATCCCCTACCCTATATTTCTTCAGAAGATATGCTACGTTTTGGCTTTCCATTCAGCACTGTGGGATGGGGGTATGATGAACAGCACTAATGGTGGTGTTATGACTTTTAAGTTATGGTCTATGGTTTAGGTTTATGTTCTCTTTTAACTGTCACTTTTATAATTCTACTTTGATTGTTTTATCTATTACTAGCAACACTTAGTTGCCTCAGATGGTAAGAAAGATGGCACAGAGCTATTTTAAAATAAATTAATTTAGTCTTGTTGGGTTTGGCCTTTCAGCTCAGTGGCAGCTCTGACAGAATGTATGAGGAACAAACAGCTGGCCAAGTTCTTCCGTGAGCGGCAAGAACAAATCCGTCACTCACTGCCCCTTGGCTCCTACCTCCTCAAGCCTGTGCAGCGCATCCTCAAATATCACCTTTTGCTTCAGGTAATATATATTATTGCAGTCATTTAGCCAAAGAATGTCATTTTCTGCTTTGAAATGCGAACAGCCCAAGTCTGGCAGAAAAGGATGATTCCAGCACCAAATTTTCTGAAGAAAGCAACACAGAGACTTGGGATAGTTTGCTGCAGTATTAGACTTCCCCATGCTAGGAACACAGGGCTATGGAAAGTTTTAACTTGATGGTTGTTGATTCTGTGCAAGCCTATGATCCAGTCACCCCAAAAATTATGTTGATATTTAGACCATCCTGAAAACCTAGAGGAGGTTATTTAGAGGAGGTTATTTATACTTCTGGGCCCTCAATGCTTAACAAGCTGGGTGCAGTTCAAACAGTCCACATTAGGGAAAGGACTCAATTTCTGACTTGCCATTTTTGTTGCTTTTTGCCTAAGGAGATAGAAAAGCATTTTGACGTGGAAGAGGATGGCTATGAAGTTGTTGAAGAGGCAATTGACACAATGACCTGTGTGGCCTGGTACATCAATGACATGAAACGGAAGCATGAGCATGCTGTGCGGCTGCAGGTATTTGGGAAGGGGGAATATGTCTTGGTTGTAGATCATTGTGATATCCACCCCTCATAGAAAAGGGAAGTGTGTTCACTTAGAGTACAAATTCTGATGCTGGGTTCTGGATTTAAGCCTGAATGCAATAGTTGCCTTGAAAGTTCCCTCTGAATTTTCCCACTGGATCGGTCTTATTTTCTCACGCTTTATTCTCAATAGTTTTACGTTAGACCTTGCAAGCACTCTTGTGACAAACGCACTCTTACTCAGCATTAATTAGTGAAAATGAATGACAAATTTCCCAACTCTGTATGGCATTTAAATTCTGCTATTCATGAGGTTCTGCTAAAGTGTATGATTGTTCAGCCTTGTGGTTTTCCTGTGAGTTTTCAACCTTTGAACTCACCAAGGTTTCTGTGAGGTGTCTGGGCAGGGAGAAGTGGATGACAGTGTTGGCACCATGCCAAGAGAAATAATTTAGTGTGGGGCAATTTGTTCTTTAGTCATTGGGAATACAGACAGAATAACACCCACAGACTGCAAACTAAATATGGATTTCAAAAGAGTGCTGGTTACTAAAGGTGAATGGCTGACATTTGTAAAGTCTTGCAGAAGTTGAAGGACCGTCTAGGTATGAAACCAAAAGCTTTATATCATTTTTTAGATCATTTATTTTTAAGGCTGTCAATGGATTTATACGGGATAGTTTGCAGAGGAAAAACTTTGCATGCATTTTGATGTTCTTCACTCTGGAGAGAAATAAGCTTATTGTTGTGGTTTAATATATATGAGCCTTTACTTCACAAAACATTTTCAATATGCTTCAACTTTCAAGTTTTCAAAAGTTGCTTGTTCACGAAGATCCACGTTTTCAAAAAATCTAAATTGGTTTGTATAAGTTTGCTGGAATTTTTCTCTCCACAGCAGGAACTAGAACGGATGCGTGCACTGTTTCAATTTATTTGAAATGGCTTTTTAAAAGTATGGGCCTACTGAGCTATCTATTTGTCTTGCTCTTCACAGGAGATTCAGTCATTGCTTATTAACTGGAAGGGTCCAGACCTGACTACTTATGGGGAGCTGGTCCTGGAGAGCACCTTCCGTGTCCATCGGGTCAGGAATGAGAGAACATTCTTTTTGTTTGACAAAGTCTTGTTGATTACAAAGAAGCGGGGCGATCACTATGTGTACAAGAGTCACATTCCAGTAAGTGGAAAATCTTAAGATTTTCTTAAAGTATTGGTGTCATTCATTCTCACTTCCTGTTTTTGAAGGGTTATCTCAGGTTTCCAGACAGGAGGAATGGAAAACATTGTCTTTTGTCATAGCTGACAGTGAACTGATGTTCCTTTATAGAGGGCCTCAGGGCAAATATGGCTACATGCCTCTTATTGTAGTCTCCTCCTTCTGCCCCTTGCCAACCTGCAGATTCACAGTCAAACTATGGCCTTTTTCTAAGGACACAGGTTCAAATATTCTTAAAATATGAATCAGTTACCCTTCAGTCATTGTTGCATGGCATTGGCATCCTTCAGTCTCAAAAGACTGAGTGACATCTCCAGAGCACAATGGCCTGGGTAGATTAATATGGAGGATAGACTGTTACCCAAGCAGCAAATCCCCACTCTCCACGTCACTGAAATAGTCCAATAGAATGGCAGAGCCGATATAATTGGTTCCAGCTGCATTGCAGGAGTTACCAGAATGTGATTGTACACAGTCATGAACTACTTCTGGGACTCCAGCTCCGGAGTTTGCCTCGAAGCCTTTCCCATGGATGGGTATAGGCACAAGACAGTGGAGGTTTGAGATGGGAGTTTTCCTTCTCCAGACAACCCACGTTCAGTGGGATTTTAGACAGGTTTAGTCTGACTCCTCAGCAATGACCTGTCTGGCATGGGAATCCCTGCCAGTGGCTATGCTACCTCCAGCAAAGTCCTTTGTATCACTGTAGCACACAATCCCACCACTACGAAAAGGTACTGTCAATCGGTGGGCAGTCATTGTTGCATTCAGTGGCATTTAATTGCTTTCAGAGCCATTCAGGAATGTGAGAGCAACATCAATGTTGCTCTTCTATGTCGCTCTTGCAGCTGCTGATGGCTCTGAAGGTGAAGAGCCACTTTACACAGTGGTTCAGGTGCCTCAAAAACTTAGTGCTTTGCCAATCCCTTCTGGGAGTGCCACTTACCCCAGAATTTGAAGGCTTGCAAAGGCTGTGTCCACCTAAGCCCCAAACATGAGCAGTGGGGGAAGTTGTTGTACATTACATTGGTGTCTCTGCTTCTCTTCCCACAGTGCTCTTCCTTGATGCTGATTGAGAGCACTCGGGACTCACTGTGCTTCACAGTCACGCACTATAAGCACAACAAGCAGCAGTACAACATCCAGGTGAGCTGCTGCATTCCGAGTGGACCGAAAGTAGTCCTTGGACAAAGTGCAGGGGCAGTCACGGATATGGGGAAGAGTGGGCACACAATGTATAGTAGTCAGCCAGGGTGTGCTAGAATGGAAGAAGGCAGGTGCTGTGTGGGAATGAGAAGGCCAGTTAAACAGGAGAAATGTGTCCTGGTGGGAGAGTAGAAGGATCAGTTGGTATCATAAGGAAGAGGATGTGAGTCATTTAATTTTGCTGGGGTGTTGGTGGTGGGTTGCAGTTGCCAAGTGGTATTGAGTATAGGCATCACATGCAGAATACTTGTCCAGTGATAAGAATGCTAAATATAGGTTTCATCGAGCATGAGCTGACAAGAGCTAAAAGGTGGGGTTGGAGGTCATGAACAACTGTGTTGTATGCATTTGAGTGAAACAGCAGAGAGGCAAGGCTTACAAATAAAGTGGGGGCCTGATATACAAGTATTATGGGGTGTACTTTTGTTACCAGGCAAAATCGGGGGAGGAGAAGCGGGTTTGGACTCACCACATCAAGCGTTTGATCTTGGAAAATCATCATGCCATCATCCCTCAGAAAGTGAGTGTGAGATGGACTTCCTCTTCCTCTGTAAAATTGAGATGTCTTGGCATGTTTTACCATTTTCTAAGCTTTAGTTTTAGAAGTGTTTTTTTATTTTTAGAAGGGTTGGTTTCTTTTTTATTTTTTCTGACACTAGAGTCATTCACTGTATCCCTTCTACTAGGCATTTTTGTCACACCTCAGAATTCCTTTCTGTGTCTTACATATGAACATGTCTGTCTTTGTGAACCTGATTGACTCTGGATCCTCAAAGCCCAACTGTGCTGTTGCTGTATGAAATGAAGTAGAGCAATGACTGGGGTCTCCCCCCATGTGGGTTGAACCTTTGCCTATCTCCTTTATCCCATTGGGCATGAGATGGACATCTGGAACAGTCAAAGAAGAATGTGTTCTCCTTGGCTTACAAGGACCATAGACACAAGAAATGCCTCCTCCTTTCTTTGCCATCCCTCATCTCTCATCTCTTCTTTTGTAAGAGAGGGGAACGGAAGTTTCTTTTTTACCCCAACTTTCATGCCTTTCATCAGTCCTGAAGTACTAAACCGATGCCATCTTTCTTTCAGGCCAAAGAAGCCATCTTGGAAATGGATTCCTACTGTAAGTTTCTCCCTCTTTTTTAATCTTGCAAGTTATTTCTTCACATGCTTTATCTTGTTCAGCATAGCAAACCTGTAGATCCTGTAGATTCAGAATGTTGTGACTCAAGACTGCATTCCTGTTTGAAGACCCAAGTCTCTGTCTGCTGTAGTTCATATAATTGTCACACTGTTAGATGGAGCACTTGAATCTGAGTTTACTTCATGGAGCCCCTGCCATAATACAAAATATATTATACAAAATATACATATATGGGCCTAATTAATATCCAGTGGGGCTGGCTGCCAGATTTTCTCATGTTGTTTCCCCTTTTAGATCCTTCTCGCTTTAAAAACAGTCCAGAGCGACTGAAGAAGTCCTGGTCATACCAGGCTACAGAAGACATTCCTCCACATGCCCGGCAGGGGCGCCGACAATCAGGTAAACACAGTAGTACTGAGCTACATCCATCCAAGTGAGAGCAATAAGGAAGCAGCTGCTTTGCCCATAGTGAGATGGACCTTCTGTTTACTGGTGCTGATGGCCATCTGTGGAGCAACACTTGTTTAGAACATGATAGCAGGCAAATATCCCCTGGTGTCTTTAGTCTAGAACCTGTATTTAAACCATTGGCTTACCAAGTGGTGACCTGTCTTGTTAATGATGATGTTGTAGTTAAGCAATCATATTTGGCCTTAAAAGTTCAGTGCAGCTGTTGAGTGCTCAGAAATATATTCTACCACAGCTGAATGACTTCTGATATCGTTTCTGCTACTATGCACTTTGTACTGAGTAGCTATGAACCCAACAAATTACCACCTTTCAGGCAGGTAATTCAGCGGTTGAACTGGGAATGATGCTTTAGGGATTTGGAACTGAGGAAAACTTGAGACCGGTTTCACCTCCCATGACAAGCTCCACATAAATGCTGCTGTGAGCTCAGCAATCCAGGCGTTCCATAATGACCTGCTGATGTCATGACCAAACTTCTACTTCCTTTTAGCCAAGAAGGTTATGGATACCTACTATAGAGCATCTCCTAGTGGGGAACTGCAGCTTGCCTTCCTTCTAACTCAGGGATTATTTAGGCGTGTGAAAAGGTGTGCCAGCCTCAAAGATCTGAATTCTTTGTAACAGAAGAGTCCCAACAGTGTATGTTCTGCACCCCAAAACATTGGGAAGGGCCCACAGAATTGTAAAGGACGTTATAAATCCGCTCATCAACTCCTTACCTTGATTAGTTATCTTAGGGTTGCGTAGACTTCAGCAAGGCTTGCCTTCTAGGAGGTACTTGAAAGAGTACCTTGGCTCTAACAGATGCCTTCTGTCCCATCCTCAGAACCTTTCCATGGCAAAAACGGTGCTGAGAAGCTCTTAGATGGACTTGGCAGCTCTGACGTGTCAGGGCGTAAAGGCCGCAGAAAATCTGGTGCGGGCTCTGCTCATTCAGCTTGTGGCACAAAGGGGCTTTGTAGTCTAATGTGGAGGGACTTTGAGCAAGTAACTGTGAAGGGATTCTGGGAGGTCACTGGGTCAAAGCTGTCTCTGGAATAGTTGATGGGTGTCTACTTCTCTTCCTATGCTACTACTGACTTAATGTTCCTCTCAGTTCCCCAAACTGTGATGGCAACTTTGATTCTTCTGATCTTTCCAGGCAGGGCTGTGTACATTCTGTGAATCCATAAATTGAATATCTGGCATAAGAACCTTCTTTCATAATTCTTGTGGCCGGTAAACTTGGTAGCATCACAAAAGCCCAAAGAGGTTGCATGCCTTTAACTGGCAATGCTGCAATCCTAAACACGCTTTCCTGGGAGTAAGACCCATTGATCACAGTGGGGCTTACTTTTGAGTAGACATGGTTAGGATTGTGCCCTCAGTTAGTTCCCTGTTCACATCTTTGGCCTGCAATCATGCTAGCTTTTTGCTAGCCCCTGCCTTTAAAATGTTCCCAGTTGTCTATACTTTCATTTTGTCTTTTCTGCCAAAAAATGCAAATTTAGTCTAAAAACATACTCAAATCAAAATAAACAATGCTCCATGCAAGAATGTAAAGGCCTCCTTGCAAAATTTGTATTATTTCTACTGATTTGGTGTCTGTCTTGGAGCAGAGTATGTGCAGCCTTCCTTCTATAAATGAGGGCCTTTGGTGGTGTATTTGGCACCTGATTTATTCTGTTGGTGGTTTGTGAGTTTTGTGTTTGAAATGCATGTTCTTCACTGTCCTATGGAGGAGGCTGTTTGTGGTCTAATTTGGGCACTACAGGGAATCCCCTTCAGAATAGGCAGAACCTAACCCTGGTGCTGGGTTTCTTCTGAAGCAACTTGGTCACTTCTGGCTGCATTTTAGGGACTCAGTCCTGCAATCTTTGTGTCTATTCCAGAGCCAACAAAACAGATCCTTAAACAACTGCAAAGCAAAGGTGAGCAAGTTTGTCTCCCTCCTTCCCCCTCCCCCACTAGGATAGGAGGGAGAATCAGACTTACTGAATTAACAGGGTTAAGCGGATGTCTGTCCTAACCTAGATTGTCCTTCATATTTCATATTAACTTGGGCAAAGCTGTGAGCAACTTAGAGAATGAAGATTGGGCATAAGATTTCTCCAAACCTTTTGGCCAAATGGTCACAATCAAATATCTAGCAATGTTGAAGGTTGGGAACAGTTTTAAATATAAAGTTTAAATAAATACATTAGAGAGGGAACTTAGATTAATGAATAAATGGGCTTGGCTTTCTGCAAGCTCTAACACACACAGCACAGAAATAAAGCTTACACTTAAATTGACCCCCATTTCTCCACCACACCATCATAGTGCCATTCATGTTTAGTCAACTGGGTCAGAGGCTGTTGGGGGTTGAGCAGCTGGCCTCTAGGCTGAGGTTTGGAGACTCATGCTCTTATGGCAGTGGTACTTGAGCATTTCAGCCTGGGCTCCCCTTCTGAGAATGACAATCTGTCCAGGACCCCCTTGGACGTGATGTCATGGCTGGAAGTGACCTTAAAATTGCCCAGTTCAGATTCCAAGACAGCTGCACCCAATTTTTTGTGACCCCCTTAAAATGAAGTTGCAACCCCCACTTTGAATACTACTGCTCTAAGGTATTGATTCTGAAATACTAATAATTTTCTTTTTTTAGCACTGCCTTCTCATTGTCTTCTCAGGGCAGGGTGGAAAGTTGGGTGGCGGATCAGAGCTACTGGAAGAAGATACAGTGAACATGGGGATATATACTCATGGCAGCCATTTTATCTGTGGTGACAGTTATTGAGAGTAAACTTGAAATGGGGCTTGAGATGTGGGACAAATTTATAGCAGCCATGGAAGAAGTCTATGTATCTGGGCAAATAATTGAAATTCCATCTTTTGCTCATGTTTTTTTATTTCTTTCTATATGTGCTGCAAATCTGGCAATAGGACTAAAGGTAAGATCTAAAAATTCTTGAAGGAAAAACATGGGTGAGGTGAAAAAGGAAACTTCCTTTTTTAGTGACGTAGATGTATTGAAAGACTTACCAGCACGTGTTTGGTATCTTCCTGAATTCCTTTCTTGATATTTTGTCCTATCCATTTAATATGTTAAAGACATATGTTAAATATGTTTAAGATATGTTAAATATGTTAAAGAATATGAAGTAGATACTCCACAGTTCTTGGTGATTTGCTATTGCTCTTAAGTAATTAGCAAGATATGTGAGTCTGCCAAATGTCTCCGTTGGTGTCTCAGTACTGGGGCCTTTTTAAAGGGAGCCCTTTCTTGCCTCCACTTGAACTAGCATGCAGGTAGTGATGGAGCCCTCTTGGAGTTTGGGGAACCTCCTCAGTCCCCCAACAGCTTGCCCCCGCAGGAGCAGATCCTTCCACGAGAATCTCTGGAAGACTTGGCTGAAAGTGACGGCAGCGAGAAGGAGATGGTGCCCGAGGAAGAGGATGAAGTTGAGGAGGAGGAGGAAGAAGAGGGGGAGAGGCTGGTAGGAATGGAGCAGGTGGCAGACTTTGCAAGCTCCTTGATGGCAGTTCTCCAATGCTGGCACTATCGGGCCAACGCTTTGCTTTTCTCCTGGGGCAGCACGGTGAGGTGCTTGTTCAACACTGCCATGTTCCCCTTGTGCATGCTGGCTTGGTGCATGGCTCCTGGTTCCCCTCTGTTCCTCCTGGCTCTTTTAAAAATATTTCAGGCTAACCAAGAATAGATGGTCCAGCCTTAAGGTTCATGGACTCTGGATGCTGCTTCTGAAAGGAAGACACTCATGTGTAACTTCACAGATGATTAACTCCGGAGTGGTGCTAGTGACTGACTTGTACTTGCTGCTTTGTGGGCACTCCCAAGTGGACTAACTAAATTTGTGTCTTGATAACAACAAAAGTTGGCTCATTGGTTCTTACCATCTGTGTGTCCATGGGGATCCCTTTTGCTGGGGACATTAGAAACTTGACAAATGAGAGGAATCAAATGCTTCAGCAAGATCCTTAACAAATCCTGGTGACTATGAAGTTGAACTCACCCTGGATCCAGGATGCCAGTTTCTCTTTACTGATAAATTATCAGTCCGCAAAGGTTATTATTTTACCTGGCTGTGCAGCTGCCTGATCCTGATTGGGAAGGGTGCCCTAGGAATTGGTTCTGGAAAGCTGGAAGGAATTGTGGCTTAAGGGAACAACTATTTGCCAAGCTGATTGACACCAGAGAAGCAAGTGAGCTAGTGCCTCCAATGCTTGTGTTTACCTGCCATTTGCAAGATAGCTGGAGATGAAATAAGGTGGTTGTGATGTGTCGTCCAGCAGTGTGAGCATTGGATCTGCTCTGAGATCACCCGTGTTCACCCATGATTTGCATTTATGTGGCTTGGGGAAATTCTTTTTCTGACCTTTGTAAAATGGACATACTAATGATCTCTCTTATAACATGGTTGTTAAGCTAAAGGAGGTTGGATTATAACAGATGGTATCAGTGGCTCAGTCGTTCTGGTTACTCTTGACAAGTCTGGCTGTAAAGGTGGCAAATGTACAATCCTATTAAACCACTTTTTTCCATTTTGGTTCAGGGGAAAGGCCACAAGGCACAGCAAGGGCCCAAACGGTGCCAGTCTCCAGGCAGTAGTGAGAAAAACAGGTGCATGGCGTCTCCCTTATCCATCTCAAAGGTGAGTGGAGTTCATGGCTACAATTCTAAACACACTTTCCTGGGAGTAGTTTCCATTGAAAACAGTAGGTCTTACCTCTGAGTAGACATGCTTAGGATTGCACTGATGGCCCATGTGTTGCTTCATGTGTTTCCTTTTCCCAAAGATACTTAAAAATCTTTATAGTATCATTGCAGAGTTCTGGCTACAGTTCTGTATCCTTCCAATCCAATCAATGGTTGCAGCATACAAAAGGGTTGAAATGTATAACTCCTCATGAACTAGTTTGGGTATTGATTTATTTGTTGCCTTTAAAAGCCTGAATTTAAATTGTAATTACATTGAGCCCAGAACTCCCTGTATTTGAGCAGTGACAACTTACTTATTTAAATAGGTATCTTCAAATTAATCATTTTGGTTTGTAAGTTTTATAAAATACTAGTATTTTTATACTAGTCACTTCTGGAGGCACAATGTAACATTCATCAATAAAAAACCACTCCCCTTTCCAGCATCTCAACTGCCCTTTTGCCACCTTCTCAACAGCCCCCTTAGCCTGTTCTCAGCCTAGCCTGTTATCTGCCCCAGAGACAGTTACAAATGATAATTTAAATGTGAACAAAATGTTGACAATTGTTCCCCTCAGACTTCTCTGCCCCTGAGACACATGGAATAGAACCCTCTGCCTGCTTGATTTACAGGGAATGTGCGGACACCCCTTGCACAAGCCAAGGCTTCGTAGATAGGTATGAAAGCACTCCTCACTTTTTCTCTTTGGTATGTTTTCCAGACTCATTCAGCCATGCAGCTTGACATGTCTGTCAATATGGAAGAGTTTCCAGAAGAGAGTCCTTCCGATCCAGAGTCAGCAAGTGCTCTTGAACCACTCCCAGAAAACCAACATAGAGCCCTGGGTGGGCTGGAGCCTACTGAAAATATAGAATTGAAGCCCCTTAGTAGTGAGGAAGAGGAGGAGGAAGAGGATGGAACTGCACGCCATTCCAGAAGTATCCTCCCTCTCTCTGTGCTGGATCAGGCCAGTATCATTGCAGAGCGCTTTACCAGTAGCCTCTCTCGCCGCAGCAGCCTGGCTCTTGAGGAAGGGAAAGGCTACATGACCCCAAAGCAGGCTAGCCGGAGCAGCAGCGTTCTGAGCCTGGATGGCAGTGAGAAGGCCATAAGCCGCAACAACAGCACTACTGATTCCCAGGGCTGTGGCCTAACACAGGAACTCCTGGCTGAGCCTGCCAATGGGGCTGCCTCTCCTGGGTTGGTGGAAGCCGATCAGGCCTCCTGTCGACGGAAGGAGTCCATGTTGTCCCATCAGGACCGGCTGCTATTGGACAAGATAAAGAACTACTATGATTATGCCGAGCATCAGGACGCTGGTTTCAGTGTCAGGCGGAGAGAAAGCCTGTCGTACATTCCCAAAGGGCTGGTGAGGAACTCTGTCTTCAGGATCAACAGCATTCCCCAGGCAGAACATGAGGAGAAGGTGCTGAAAAGGAAGAGGTTGGGCACCTCCGTCACCAGTGGGGCCTGCCAAATGCCCACCGGACTGCTATCTAGTAAGACTGTGGTTGAGGTGCAGAGTACCTGCTCTGAGCTGCCTTGTGAGGAAAATGTTATGTCCATTCATGATTCAGAATTCAGGCCGTCTGCAGACATGATTAAAATCTGGGAGGCGATGGAGAAGCCAAGCAGAGAGCTTTCCAGTAGGAGGGTGGAAAATGGCACCAGGAAAGGCAAGGCAAATGGACAAGGAACTGCTGCTGTTTCCCATCAGCAGACTCAACCCAATTTCAAAGACAGACTGAGCAATCAGGCGAACTGCTTTGACCTTCATGAGCCGCTCCGCATCTTGGAGGACGAGGATCTTGGGGCCATCATGGAGGAGTCGGCTTTGCCCTCCCCTGAGACCAAATTGCCTGCGGAGCAGGTCCTTTCTTCTAGGTTGCCCTGGAAACTACCCCAAGACTTGGGGAGTTCTGAGCAAGAGCAGTACCTCCCTCGGCTGCACCCCCGTATCATGCAGTTGACTCACCTGACTGAGGCGGAGTTGACTGAGAAGATGAAGAACAAGGTGTACCAGCTAGCCCGTCAATATAGCCTCCGCATTAAAGGCCACAAGCCCAAAGAACGGAGGCTGCTCGCTGAATTGGAGGAAGAGATGAAGGACCAGCAGGAGGCAGGTAAGAAAGACAAGGGTAGATATTGCTTGGAACACCCTGGGGTCTTGTCATTGTTGTTCCTTTTATGTAGATTGTGTCAGTATCTGGAGCAATGGTCTTCAAAGTGGGGGTCCCAACTGCCAAGGGGGTCACAAGCCATTCCAGGGGGTCATGAAAGCTGGGGTGCCCCAAGAACTCCTAGTATGCCTGCTGCAGTGGCAATGGGGGTAGCAGCATCAGTGAGACATGCTGAGAGCCGACTTGCTGCTGGCTGACTCTGCAGGAAGGGGGAATTTGGTTATAAACTCCCTCTCATTCCCTATATATAAAATTGGGTTTTTATAACCTGCAATTTAAAATGTTTATACAGATGAGGCTTCTTTACATGCAGGTTCAGCACTTGCAGATTTGACTCGAGGTGGGTGCCTGAGGCTGGTCCTACAACATAGGCCACCCAACTGTACTTTGGGGAGTAAGTTGTGCTGTATCTTCACTTTGAAAAGCAACAGAATGCAGCACAAACATCTGCTTTTAAACTCTAGCCCAGTGAATGAAATTTGGCTTGGAGCTTTGGCTGCTGGTGAATTCAAAGCCCAATTTTAACAAGAATGATTGTCCTATTCCATGGCCAGCTTTGCAGATTTAGATCTATGACTGTCAGATGGCAGGCTCTACACCATTTATTCTTGGATACAGTTTATAAGCACCTTTCAGTATAAGCACTTTGGCATCTGTGGGAGGTCTGTTCCTGAAGTTTCATGGACACTAATCACTGAATCCATGTGTGGAGACATCACAGGTTCTTCCATGAAACATAGGCTGTATAGGAAAGGATCACACTTTTTCCTGCCTGGGGGTCATTCTGAGACACCTCCAATTCCAATCCTCTTGAGGTCTGTCTTGCCCTTCCATGAAACAGCTATTTCACAAGGCGCACTAGCCACTCACTTTACGGTGGTCAGGAAGAGAGCAAAGGATGGATGGATTGCCTCACTGGTTCCTTTAGGTATTGTTACCATCTTGCCTTTGTTACGTGGAATCAACCATCCATCTGAATCAATTGCAGGCAGAGCTCAAAAGGTGATGTGGGGTGACAGAAAGGGAACCTTTCTGAATGGCTCCATTCAATGTAGCCGCTGTGATCCATTCCCTTAAAAATAAGAGTATTTTCTTCAGGGACATTGCCCTATTTGGATATTTCTGAAATGAAATTGGAGAAGTCCCAGAGAGCAAGAGGGATTCTTTTCTGACTGGATAGACTCATAACAGAAATAATTTGCCTTTAGATGCTTTGGACTTTGCCAGAATTGGCTTCTGCTTTCCTCCCTCCCAAACTCAATATGATAGCATTGATGTGTAGTTGGTCACAGGTGCAGTGTGGGGCTGCAGTTTGGATTGGGCCCACAATGAGGAGGTTGAATGTGTTTACCATGTTTCCAGAAAAATCACAGAACCATCTAACTGTAAAAGTGGCATTTGCTACACCAATACTTATCAGGTTTTAGAGAGCCTCTTTGGAGAATTATTATTTTTACCAACCAGCTTGTGCACCTGAATATTCTTAGGTCATTGTCACATTTAGAATACATGTAGGCCCATATCCTAAAGTCAAATTAAGCTCTTTGCTCCAGAGCAGTTAAGGTGACTTTCCATAAGATAACACTAGAGGGTGACGTAACTGTGTGGACCCGTAACTGCTCTGGATTTTGCCTGTAGTCTGATCCTAAATAAGTAGTTTGTGGTTGCAGTTAAGTAGTCAAAAAAGGACACTACTGAGTTTTGGGAATAAAGGTGACCCCTGTTGTATGGTTGATAGATCTGGCAACTACCTCTTCTTCTTTCCCCAGTAAGGGTCTCACTCATTCCTTGGCGGTTTCTTTTCTCCTAGGCAAGCAGAAGCCAGCCTTGACTCTCCTCAACTATCAACAAATTGTCCTGCAGGAGTCCAATCCACTGCCCCAGCAAGCTTCCTCCGCACGGGAGAAGTCTCCCAGGTGCTTCTCCTACAGCCCTTGCTCCAGCAGCCCCAGGCTTGTTTCCCCTACCAGTACCCTATCGCTCAGCCCCCTCAGTCCAGTAATAGCTGAGAAGTTTCATTGGCCTGATGTGAGAGAACTGAGGTCCAAGTATTCCTGTCAGGCAGTGGCTGAGAAGTGTAAGTCGTCGTCATTCAACAGGAGCCGCTCAGCTCCAGAGAAAATGGTGGATGCTGACAGAGCGCTGGAGGAGCACCACTGCTTAAAGAGGAAGGCAAAAATGAGGGAGAAATCCCAACAGGGGGCAACCCAGGGCTGTAAGGAGGAAGCCTCATCTGACTCCATCAACAAAGACCATGCCTGTGAGACTCACCAGCAATCGTGTGTCATGGCTGAGGCCTCCCTAGAGAATGGTCAGCAGGTGATTGTCACGGAGAAGCTGCTGGAGACTCCTGGGGAACCTGATGAGAGCTATGTGCAGATTCGCTCCCCTACTTCCCGGGGCAAGATCTCTCTTAAAGCTGTTGTGGAGCGGTGCAAAGCCTACCAAGACTCGGAAGAATACCGCAAGCGTGAAGAGGACATTCAGGAAGCAGCTCCCCATAAAGCACTTCAGCCGGTGTGGTGGGAGAAAGCAGCCAGCAGCCAGCAGAGCCTGGTAAAGAACCTAAGGGAGAAATTCCAGACCCTAAATTCCAACAGCTGAGCACCTGAATTGCTTCCTACTACATCCTACTCGAAATGCGAATATTTTGGAGGAAGTCTCAGTCATCCCCTTCAGTTGCTGGGGGAGGAGGAAAGTCTTGCAGCATGTTGTTTCGGAAGGAATTGTTGCTCCTCTCCCTACTCTTCATCCCTTGACTTCCCAAAAACTGCAGAATCCTGCAATGAGCTCTTGATGTTCTGAACCAAGGCTTCATCTCAGGCATTTCAGAGACCTGAAACTCATCTCACATGTTAGTACAGGCAGTGCCAATGGGCAGAACACTTAGGATTGCTTCTGAAACCCCAGAGGAGAAGGAGGCATGCCTCAACTTAGCTACTTGTATAGTGTACAGAGGAAGGGTATGCTCTTCCCTTCAGGAGCAGCTGCGACTAGGAAGTACCTGTGTTGGCAAGCTGGAACAGGAAGAGTGTGTCTTCTTTGTTCAATCTCATAGGAGAATAAGTTATATTTCCAAGTTCATTTTTTGTGTTTTTTTTAAACAACGTAATTGTACCACACTTGGGAGGTTTGATTGGTTCCAAACCTCCCAAGCTGAGAATAATTTAATATTGGTTGTGTACACATTTCAGTTTGTACACAGTGTGCAATAACCACTGTTCACTAGACAATATGGCTGTTTTTCACATTTTTTTCACTGGTGGTGGGGAAGAACTGAAAATGTTTGGAATTGTTTTACTGCATTTCTTTTGTCTAAAAGCAAAATATATGAAGATTTGGGGAGTTGCAGAATTCTCCACAGTCACGCACAGCAAGGACTAACACTGGTATGGATCTGATCCAAAATGCTGCTAAATGTTGGAGGTCCCATAATTCCTGCACAACTCATCTTTCTACCATGATAGATACTTGACACAACCCATCATCATACAAGAGAGGGCTCCATTCTCTCTGTCTCTTAGCCTTCATAAGACCCAAGTTTTTTTAAGGCTCTTGAGTAGTTTTTTTTAAGGCTTGAGTAGTTTTTTTAAGGATTTTTTTACACTCTTGGGTAGGGATCACAGGAAGGCAGAGGGATAGTACTGGAAGACACAAGAACTCTAACAGAGAGAGAAAATGCAGTTTTCTGCCCTTGGACAGTATCATGTAGTGAGTGTGCAGTGACAACCATGAGATGAGACTTTGGAAATTCTGGCTGGGTGGACAGAAGGCGAACTGCAAAGTACTAGACTCTTGAAAGTGTGTACCACATAGAAGGGTGAAGTACCAGGTGAAAGTGTGTACCAGGTGAAGGGTGGTTTAGCAAAGCACTGGCCTTTCCCAATATCCCTTAATCCAGTGCTGACAGTATACTGTCCCAGGATTAGTAATCTTATTAACAGAGCCCTTCTTGTTAAGTGCTTAGGCATTTCACATATGATGACAAAAGTCCTTCCCACACCCATTTCTCACCTGGGTCTCTCCCCTGACACCTGCAAGAGTGGACCACTAAAGGCCATCTAGTGCAATCAGAACTGAATTGAAACTTGAAGCAGGAACTTTCCTGATCATAGCTCAGTCAGAATTGACACACAAACTCACAGAGCCAAGAAGGGCTTATTTGTTTTATTTATTAGAAAAATGTTATTAAATTGCTTCTGAAGCACATTCTGAAGCTTTAGCTCTTTTCTCTGAACAGTGGAAGCACATTGGAGCATGTGGAACTTGGTGCCGAGCTGTTAAAATGAGAATTAATCCCAACCCCATAACTATGGATCACAGCTGTTCTCTCATCTCCAAGAAACAGCCCTTGCTACTTGAAGCAAACATGATCTGGGCCTAATTGGGTGAAGCTCCCTTTCAAACAGGTTCTGACCTCTGCATCAGTGGAATCTTGGAGAGCTAAGACTGATGAGGGAGCAATTCAGATAGAAATCACTTTGCAAATCTGAGAGCTGAATCAAGCCTTCAAAGAAGGAAGAACTGGGCAGAGCCAGGCAGGGAAAGTTGCAACTCACCAGACAGCAAATGGTTCCTGTGGGATGCAATTCTTCTGGTCTGTAATGGGTAGGAGCACATTTCAAGGAGACACAATGGAACACTGATGGAACAGTTTTTGGATGTCCAAAAAAACCTGCCAAGTTGAGACCAAATCTTCAACAACGGTCTGGGATGTGCCACCTATAAGTTTATTTACTACACAAGTCAGTCTTTGTGGGGGTGGGAGGTTTGGACTCCCCAAGTTTTGGAACATTTGCATGAACATTCCAAAGCACCTCCTGGAAAAGGGAAGAGCTTTGGCATGCTCTCCCACCACTACCCTTGCACCTTCCTTTGCCCCTTAAAGGGATGGGGGACATTTTTTACACTGAGTGGCAGGTTGTAACCCCAGCTTTGAGTATCACTGCATTTACTGTATACAGACACAAGCTGGAAGAAACAGGATAGTATTAAAATATGCATAAGGTATACAGCAAATGCAGGGCAGGAAGACAGCAGGAATAGTCTCCAAAGAGCATTGTAGCTCTTTTCTGAAAATGAACTTGGCACACCATAGTGTTGCAGAGTGAGTGATATAAGTATTTCCCAAGAAAGAAATACGAGCTGGTGAAGACCCAAAGGATAGTGAACAAGTGCAAAAGAGTAGCATGGTCAGTGATTTCTTGTTGGCATTTGCAGTTCTGACTTGGGTTATCCACGTTCTCATGTACCTTATTATTTTATGTAAAAAAACCCAACAGACTCTAAAGCTGCTCTATCTCTACTACTCCTTGCCTGCTGTGTCTTTTCCTCTTAGGCACTGAGATAGTTTGGAGTCACTAACATACAACTCTTTTTCTCAAAATGAATTGTTCTGTATCCATTTGATAATGCACCTATAGAAAGGTTGAAAGAATGGGGAAAACTCCAGTTTTTAACACCCTGGTTTAAGAATTTGAGGGTATTTAAAGGATTGGAGGTCTGACTAATCTGTGGCAAGTGATTTTGAGTGAGATGTTTGGAAGACTATTTGAGGGCCGGCCGGAGGCTAAAAGGGGCAGTCCTATCAAAGCAAGAGAAAGCATTTTACCCCAAGGATGGAAAGATATGAATGCAAGTTCCCTAACCGCTGTATCTATGGTGAATCTGAAGAGTAATACACTACAGTTTTCATTTAACCATCACAGATCATAGTAATGGGATTTCTCCTATAAATACTACAGGGTGATTCAAAATGAATGGGACAAAAAGTCACAAGTATGTTTTCTTTTTGTCCCATTCATTTTGAATCACCCTGTATTTCACTAAACTCAGCTTTTGTGCTAGGATCTGGCAATGAAACTTACCAGCTCAAATGAAAGACTTTCTATCCAGTTTCTTGAATAATTACATTAAAACTGTCTCATGGTGTCGCATGTAGGTTTGGCTCCTTATATAATCTAGGCTCTTGGTTTGCATCCTAATATTGCTGAGAAAGACCTTGAAACCCTCAAAAGGCTACTGCTGTTGGGATAAAGAGCAAGGTTTTAAGGACGGGAGCTGTTCAGTGGGCTTAGAGGTCCCTAACACTGCACAAGCACAAGCTGCAGGTCTCTTATGTGGCATGTAAGTCCTGTGATTAATTGACCACAGGTGTTCAATAGTGTGTTGTTTCAACATGCTGCTTATACCTATCTTCCTGCCTTATGGCCATAGTATAGGCCCAACATTTATACAAGGATTTGACTCCACTGCAAATAAGAAGGAACGTGCTGATTCCTAGAGAAAGGGAAAAATGCAGCCCTTTAAAATAAGTTTTAAAAACTGCTTTTCTTACTGTTGTACACAGGCAGTCATGCAAACAATCATTCCATTCTTCAATTGAAACAGGCAAAGGCAGGTGGTCCTTTGCATTTCTAACTGCTGATGGGCTTTCCACAATAGGAAGAAAAGCTGTTTTTTAAACAACTAAAGGAATCCCCTTTTAATTAAAAAACTATTATTTAACATATTTAACACTTTTTTGGTATCAGTGAGGAGTCCAAGAATGCAGATATTGGGCCTTATTCCACTAAGAGCAAGATATATAGAAATAGATCTTTAACCCTACAATCCAGAGTAACTACAGGAAGACATAAGAGGCACTTACCTTGGATTGCTCTATTGCATTTCCCATAGGTTTCCTATAGGTGGCACTGTAACTGTCGGTGTAAAACGGTCCTGTAGTTACTCTGGACTGTAGCCTAAGTCTGTCTTTTTCAACAGCTTTTTATTCCACTAGGTCTTACAACAGAACCCTAGCCGATAACAGTGGGTTGATGTTTTGCTATGAAGGTCCAAATATCTCTATTTGCTTTTCTTTTACATTCACCATTTTAAGTATTGGGAATTACTCAATAATGCTAAGTAAAAACAGCATGTTTAACTTTCCCTCTACAAATATTCATTTATTTCTCTAAAAAATATTATGGCCAGGTCCTGTGGATTTTAGCACAATTTGTTGTGCAGCATACCTGAGTCCCACAAGCTGGTTTGATGATCACATATGTGTGTACATGCAATCCTGAACATAAAGAAAATAAAGTTTCCTTTATGGCAGAGATGCTTTCACATGGCACTGAAAAAGAGGAAGGCTGGCAGATCAGCAGTTGGAATGTCTCGCAGCACCCAAAGAGTTGAGTGGTGTTAGTGCTACTATAATCCACAAAACAAAAGTACTATAATAAAAACAGTTTAGTTATGCTGTGCTGACTTTTACAGGCCATGTAGCACTGCAGAAACATGACTACCCATTACAGCCCAGGAGATTTGGGAAAGTGTTGTACTTTTGAGACACAGCAAAGTAACACCTGGAAATGTCCTACGCTTCACCTCTGAGGTCTGGGTACTTAAATTCATCATCACTGCATCCTCTTAAGTAAACACCTACATCTTCCCACAGCTGCTGGTGGGTACAATAAAATCCCCTTTCCCAGTATCTCAATAATATCTCTTGTACCAAGTGATGATTTATAGCTTCCTTAAGAGCAAGGAGAATCCAAACGGGTCTGTGCCTGGTGTTTACAGAGCTTGTTCACTCCTGGAGTGATAATAACGGGAGGCCCCTAGGTTAAGGCACTTTTCAGTATGGTACATGACGTCTACAAAGAAAATGGGATGGATTTTTAAAAACAGCAATGAGCCCTAGGGGTGGCATGCTCAAAAGACAAACTGAACCATGGGAGTCTGGTATTGCAAGAACCTTAAAACAGTCCCAGACAATGTTGCCATCCCTGCAAAGAGGCCATGGTGGGAGAAGGCGATTTGCAGGCCCTTGTTAATCCCATAGGCTGTTAGCTCCTCGAGAATATGGTCCAAAAGCAATTCAGCTGAACTTCCATTTTCCCTTTAAGCTGAATTCTTGCTTTGGATAAAGTACTGGTGAAGTACATAAATTCAGGGTCTGGTGTACCTGTATATATTTTAAATAGCCATTCGTGCACACACATCACAGGCAGAGGTCTCTGCAGGAGGGAGCAGCTGGGATGAGCACAGTGCATTTGCAGTGACTGAGAAAGCTGCACTCCACTTGAGAGAAGTGAAAGCAGTGCAGTGAATCATCAGAGGCCATGCTCGGGCACAACAGATTGTCGAAGGGGACAACAGAGGTGCCATTTGCTTTTGGGGAGCTGAGCCAGTACAGAACAGGTGGTTTCAGAAAGCAGGGGAAAGAGGACAGGACGCCTGGCCACAAAGTGAACCACACCATAAGTAAGGGATTAATAAAACCTCATTAAGTAACGTGGGGCACAATCCAGCACTAATTAATTGCAATTAAAGTCCCACTGCACTCACAACTGAATTCAGTGACAACAATGTCTCATTCCACGTTTTTCCCAATGGAACTTCATTGCAATGAATGCTGAGTTGTGCTCATAGCTTTTAAAAGCAGGTGAACATGATTCTTCTCCCTCCCATACAAATATGTACTTCAGATCTCAATTCTTCCCAACCAAATGCAAAAATCTAAATTTGAAAACCTCTTCTTTTGGTTGCAGTGCCGGGTCCACTCCGATCAGTAGGACTTTTTTTTCACCAATTTGGTGGCAAGTGGTTCAAGCCAACGAGAGAAGAGTTCTGTGCTTTGTGACCTTCTGTGCATATACTGTATGTATGTCACCATTCTGTACAGAGAAGAGCGTTTGTACTGCAAATGACTATCCACGTTTCAAAGCTGATACAAGCTGAGCTTAAGGCATTCTGCTTCAGTTCTTCTGAGAGACAGCTGAGCCTTCGTTTATCCCGTGATGGTGAAATTCTTTGGGACAGTTCTGTTCCAATACACAACAGGAAAAGAAATTCCCAGGGGCCTTGACTTCGAAAGGACAAATCTCCAAGAACTGCGGAAGAGGAAACTGCACCAAACCCACACATTCTGCTCTCTGGGTCTTCGTCCAGTTCTGCTTGGCTCGGTCCCAATTCCCCTCCTTTGTAATAAATCCCTGAAATCCACATGGCATTTTTCTACTGAAGCCATTCTCTTTTTTGGCGTGGTTTCCACTGGGTCAGTGAGCCTTACAGAACTCTGCTTTCCCAGTGAGCCAACCAAGGACACACATCTCACAGCTCTGCTTTGAAGTACTTTCAAAAGTACTGCCTCACAGCAGGGATCTTGCTTTCTTACCTGAAACATTGGCTTGATGCCCTTTAGGGAGACATGAGGGGATGTGGTTGGGAATGAGAAGCAGGTTGGTGTTGGGGAGACGAACAGTATTGAGTGGGGCCAGGAGTGCCCAGGAACACTAAAACATGCAGTTTTTTAAAATTATGCACATTATAGTGTAGGCATCTGACTGGACCAAGCCACCTGTTTGGCTATTTCTTTTTGGGAAAGAAGCTGAATCTCTTCTCTTTCTCTTTCTTGGTCAGACTCACATCCACGGTGGTGATGGAAGGCAGAGGCAAGCTTTGGGCCTTGGTTTTAATGCTTTGGGATTCAATTATTGCTGTGCTGAAGCCCTGAAGCCAGGTGTGCATCTCATCCTGTTGGAACAGGGGATAAGAAAATATCTTACACATTTCCTGTGCCAAATAAGAAAGCAGAAAGTGTTTTAAAAATGAAAGACAGATTACAGAATATGAAATGTTTTGAATTTGTATTTGATAGGATAGGAATTTTAATTTTTTAAAATCTTTGTATAAAACTCCAATTTTGATTCACCAATATGATACATTATGCTTAACTTGTGGACTGTGGGTGGTTATGCTTTATGTGGGCTGTGGGTGGCGCAAGCGGTTAATACGCTGTGCCTGTTAATCAGCAGGCCAGGGTTCGAGACCCAGTTCAGTCCCCACAAGACAGGGTGAGCTCCTGTCCTTAGCCCAGCTCTGTGACGCCAGCTGGATCCAATTGTATTGGCTCTGCCTTTCCATTGGACTAATTCAGTGGTGTGGAGAAGGGGGATTTGCTGCTTGGGTAACAGCCTATCCTCCATAACAATCTAATCCAGAGCTTCATGCTTCGCATGCAGCGTATGCAGCGCAGAGCATGATACCACAGTCCAGGGGTGTCCAACATGAGGCCCGGGGGCCGCATGCGGCCCAGGATGAGGGTGGATGCGGCCCTCCTGCAAAGCTGGCCACCATTGGAAAAACCAGCTTTGGTTTTCAAATTTCGCGTGCTTCTCTGCGCACTGCCCTGAGCGGCTGCCACAAAGCTGGTCTGGGCTGCCTGCCTCCTCCCCTACTTGCCTTCTGGCACTCAGAGCACTTCAGGCCGCTGCAGACCTTGCAGCGCTCACCCACCCGCATCCCCCAAAAGCAGCCTCAGCTTCTATCCCAGCTGCTGCCTTCTGCCCTTGAGACCTACTCAGAAGTAAGCCCCATTAAAGTCAATGAGGCTTACTCCCAAGTTGCAGTCTGAGAGCCCAATCCTATGCATGGCTACTCAGCAGAAAACCACGTGATAATCAATGAGACTTACTCCAAGGTTTAGCTTGGAAAGGATCACTGCCCATCCTATGCATCATGCCTACTCAGAAGTAAGCCCCATTAAAATCAATGAGACTTACTCCAAGGTTTTAAATGTAGGACAAAATATAGGACATCCTACATTTTGTCCAACATTTTTTTTTAAAAAGTTGTTCGTGTTTATGTGCGGCCCAAACCAACTCGTCTTCTTCCAATGCGGCCCAGGGAAGCTAAAAGGTTGGACACCCCTGCCATAGTCTTTCAAGACTGACAGATGCCTGCTGCTTAATTTCCTCACAGAGGGACCAAGAGAAGGAACTACTGACACCAATACAGAAAGACAAATCTAAAGCTGAATGATTCAAAAACCACAAAATTAAATGACCAGAGGACAAGAATGGGGAAAGAACGGGGATGGGGACACAAGGATGACCAGCCCAATCCTAAGCTCTGGTGCTGCTGTGCTGAAGAGACCTTTGCTACACTGAAAAACCCCAGTAAACCCCAGAAAACATTTTAAGTTCCCTGAAGTTGCCCATTTTGTTTTATGGACTTGCGGTGTTTTTATACTAAAATACACTTCTTTTACACTCATTAGCAATCACACTTTTGTTTAGCCCCCTGCCCCACTGTATCCAAACATTTAAAACTGTTTACAATTGTTATTTAAATTATAAGCTCTCTTTTTTTCTCCCCCAGATGAAGGACCAAACTGAGTTCAGTCAGACAGGTGGGTGTGATCCTGCCTAGCTTGTCTTGACTAAATTCATAGTGGTCCAGCTATGCCAAAGTTATACTCTGTTAATAACAAAACCAGTTGACCCAGAATTTTATCAATTTTGATCCAGTACTTGATAAAACTGGGTCTTCTTCAGTGAGGTTTTCACCTTTGCACCACCTTATCATCTGTTCTTCAGGAAAAGCAGTTAGTTGAGTGTGCAAAGAATAACCTACCTCATCTTTGCCGTGGAAGAGCCATTCACTCCCATTACTGAGTCTGCAAAGGACAAGAATCCAAAGATATTATGGGACACACTTTTTAAATGTTTGGAGGCTTGGCATTTGAGCATTTGTATTTCTAGTTATGAGGGCCACACATGTATCTGGGGAAAAACAAATACTTCTGTATTTTTCAAGAATCTAAGAAATATCTGAAAGATTCCAAAATAAGTTTAAGGACAAGAGCCACTGCAGATAAATAAACCAAAAAACCAAGATCCATTAGAAAGGCTATTTTTGGGTTATGGCCTTGTTCAGTTTTTAGTGCAGACTTTCTAACATAGCAAAAACATAATTCACCACCAAGAAGGGGAAAAACTTGGAAAGCAAATACAGTGGTACCTCACATGTGCCCCACATAAAGAGTGATTCACATAACAAGCACAAATTCCCAATGGGAGTGTGCTCCACTTAAGAAGCCCCAGGCAACTGCCCTCAAGTTCCTCTGTGTTGACGCTCCGTGCAGAGCCTGTTTTAAAGGGCTGCCGGCCAACACACTGCTGCCTCTAACTGCCGTGAAGTGCTCCCACCAGACTCCAACAGCAGCCCAGGTAAGTCCCCTGTCCTCCATGCAGCCTCCTAAATGTGTCTACTCAGAAGTAAGCCCCACTGTGTCCAATGAGGCTTACTCCCAGGAAAGTAGCCTCCTAAGCATGCCCTCCTAAGAAGTAAGCCCCATTGAGTTAAATGTGTCCTACTCCCAGGAAAGTGTCTTTAGGATTGCAGCCTAAATAGACTTCATAGGATCATGCACATTGAATGCATGTTTTGAATTCAATTACAATGTTTTGTCATCATTTTAACATCCAGTTAATATTTTTATATGAATATTTTTTGGGTTGTGGAACCAATCATCTGAGTTTCCATGATTTCCTATGGGAGAATCTGCTTCACATTAAGAGCGTTTCACATAAAAGCATGCTTCTAGAACGAATTAAATGTGAGGCACCACTGCTGTATCTATGGGTGTTTCACTCTTAAGTGAAAAGTGCAACTGCAGATACAGGTAAAAACTTCCACACCCCCAATCATTTGAGTCTAGCAGAGGCCATGGACAGGCTCAGACTAAGAGCACAATCCTAACCATGTCTACTCAGAAGTAAGCCCCATTATGTTCAATGGGTCTTACTCCCTGGAAAGTGTCTTTAGGATTGCAGCCTAAGCCTTAGAAGCAAAAATATGTAACTTTCAGTTTTTCCAAAAAATCAGAAGTGACAACCCTGTCACTTCCAGTTTTTCTGACAAACAAGAAGTCAGGTGTTTTTGCCTCTAAGTAAAAAACAAGAAATCAGGTGTCTGAACTGAGTCTGAGCTCAACAGAGAGTGCAACCAATGTTCATGACCTCTGCTTGGCTTAGGCAATACCTTCAGAGGGAGGCTATGCAGGGGGCACATAGACCCAACCCTCAGATAAGTGAATCCCACCCTCTATAGAAGAGTCACATTATTGGTGTATTGGTACATTAACTTTTGTCTAGAAAATGCAAGTTGCCAAAACTATTATGTCTGACTGGCAAACTGGAAATTGCCTTCCAAAAACTGGAAGTGGTTTTCAAAAGCTGGCCATTCTGAGAACATCGTACTGAGGTCTATAATGAGTTGCCAGTCCAGCATAACCTGGAAGAGGACACTGGGACCTCCCCTACACCTGAAGGCAACCGGAGGCAAGGATTGGTGTGAGAGATGACCCATCTGGTATGGGCTCATGACCCATCAATGGGGTTGCAAGCCATACATTTGAAAAACCTGACCTATACACAACCATTAAAAGGTAAATCCTCTTCAGTCAATTTATTGTGCTCAAAGTTCACCTATGTTAAGAATGTGTGATCCACCATGATCTTATGCCTATGGACAATCTGAACAAAATTGAACAAAATGGTCTCAAGCAGAAACAAAATATAATAACACAGTCAACAAGTCTGTTCTTACCTCAGCTTGAAGACATGTTTTTTCTTCTTATAATCAGCAGCAACTTCACAGAAGGCATTCTTCAGCCGGAAAGGTTCCTCTCCATGGTAAGGCACACCTAAGGCCAAGCTCTTGGCATCCTTATAGAATGTCAACTCACTGTTTCTGAGCACACAGTATAATGTATTCCAAGATCTACCAGCAAACAAGAAACATCTCTGATCAAGGGATGTACAGAACAAATTAAACGATTCTTACAGGGCAATCCTCTGTATGTATGTTCAGAAGTGTGTCCCACTGAGATCAGCAGAGCCCACTAGCAGAAAAGTGCATAGAGGATTGCAGCCCAAGACTCTCATCAGTTTTAGAGATACACTCATTCTGTTCCTTCTTAGCTAAAATTTCAAGAATCAAGAGGTGAGCTTGTAACTAGCATAGTCAGTACGTAATTCCTAGAAGGATCTTAAAAAGGATCTTAAAGGATCTGGTTTAAAAAAAAAACAATTTCTTTGTATTATGAAAACACTGCAAAACATCAAATGTCATTATGTCTAAAAAAAAGTAAAATAAAGAAATTGAGAAAATATAACATTAGTGGAGATTTAAAATACTCATGGATTTTTATTTAGAAGGATAAGATATTCTTGAATCTTAAAGGTGAACAGAGGAAGACAAAATCTTAAAGGTGAACAGAGGAAGACAAAATGCTGCATTTGAAGGCAGTAAAAATAATTCTTTAGCTCAAGGGAAAAAACTTATTTTCATAGTCCAACAAAGGAAGGCACTGTAAAATATTTTATCTGAGGTAAAAGAAAGTTCAGCTCAGAGTAAGACTGATCCAGTGATGTCATGGATCATTCTTCTAACCTGTTTCTCAATCCTCTTGGTTAACTTTCTCTGTTCAATAACTTGTATAGCATGCTGTTCTTTCCTTGGAAGATATGGCTAGTACGTAGTCCAGTGGTGATGAAACTTCCTAATGGTTACTTTAACCCAAGTATGCTACAACAGCACAATCTACACTTAAATGCCCAGTGCCATCTACTTGGAATAAGTTTTTGATTCTTGTGTTTATAAACACTGTGAGCCACCTTTAGAGCCCAGTCCGTGTCAGAGAGGGACCGAAAGAATTACAGAGGCTTGATTTCTTCACCGTCTTGATTTCTTCTCATGTAGAAACAAGGCTGATTGCCCTGCAAGGAGGTAGCCTACTTGCCCAAAGGATATTATGGCAGCCATTCAAGAGTCTTGGTACTCCTAGAGCCACAGACAGTTCATAGTTGGGCTGTTAGTCCCCAGAACATAAAGAATTGCAGCTTTAGCATTGCAGCCCATTTTTTCTCTGGTAGGTAACTGTAATCTCAGGTATGTCTGAACATCATTAAGCTTCCGCAGTGCTCACAAGCAATAGTACCATGAACCACAAATAATCTAAAGCAGTATTACTCAAAGTAGGGGTTGGGACCCCTTGGGGAGATCATGAACTCAGTTCAGGCAGGTCACAAGAGGGTGGGATCAGCACTGGGCTTTCTTGGGAAAGTCCTGGGAGTAAATCTCTTTGAACACATTGGTACTTACTTCCAAGAAGTCATGGAGGAGCTCTGGCATCACAGTAATATCATATTCTTATAATTTTCACAGGGGGTCCTGGACAGATTGAAAGGGGGCCTGGCTGAAATGCCCAAGTACCACTGATCTAAAGAAAACAGTCAGTGCCACCAATACAACCCTATTCTTTCCTTGTAGAAAAGATCCAAGTATGTGATCCTGAGCATTATCAGTCCTATAGAGAGATTAGAAAAACTTTTATAAAATCAACAACCACCAAGAATCCATGCAAACAACTACACCTGTTGGAAGCCCTCTTGTTGGGTGCCTCTAGATCATGTTTCCGCCCCAAGTAGCCCTCAAGTTGAACAGTGTGAGATCTGTCCAGCTGTGCAGGAAGGGTGGCTGTCTCATCTATCTCGCTCACAGGTGTCTGGACCACCTTGAAGAGTGAATCCTTAGTGGAAATTTCTTCAGTATCTACTCTGATTTCTGTTTCAGGCAGTTCTTCAGATAGCTCCTCTGGTACCATTTCACGACCTGGCTTCTCATTTTCTTGCACCTGCTGTAAGCATAAGAATTGATGTTTTAACCGACAGCAGAAATAATTCAGCATGACTTTGGCAGAATGGATTCTGTTCTATTCCACTGAAGTAAATCAGCATATGTAACTGGAAGGAATAAAAATGAAGTTAACGAATTAGGTTCAGCTGCTTCTGTACTAAGGAGGCCATCGTATAGCACTCTTGGATCTTTTAACGATTGTGTACAGAAGGGAATTTCCAAAGATGCAGCTTGTTACCTATGAGATATCAAGTTGCTCCTGCTGTAATTCTCAATTCTGCACATTTGTTAAAGGTCCTGGAGCTCTAAAGTTGAACAGTTGGTCAATAACAACCAATAGTTTGCTGCTAATTATTTTTTCCATCACTTCTAAGGCACCTAAAAACCTAACTGCAGATATGGAAATTTCAGCAGATATCTTAAGTGTGAAATAGTCTTTAATTTTTCAGTACCCTAAGATCAAGGAGAATATGTAGGCCTCAAATCCTCCTGCCTCTCTGTTTCTGCAGGTTCTCCAAACGTGTCCATCTAAAACTGTTGTAAACACCTCTTAGGCAGCAATTTTCAATCACTGTGCCTTGGCACACTGGTGTGCCGCAAATGGTTTGGTGGTGTGCTGTGAGAGTTTGAACGAATCAGTAAGGCCACTGAGGGATGTGAGACTCCCCATCAACAACATAGTGTGACCTCTCAATTGCCTAAAAACTTGGTGTGCTTTCACAATTTTAGTACCTTGTCATTGTTCCGTAGGACTAAAAAAGAGTGAAAACCACCGTTTTAAGTCTGTTTTCCACAGAAAAAAAGACCAGCAGCCAATCACAAACTAAAGAACTAAACAACAAACCCCAAAAGTTCAGCAAAAACACTAGTAGAGGACCTAATAATATCTAAGTATGGATAATTCACATACATGTTCTCCATCATCACATCACCAACCAGCAATGCTTTTCAGCAATTTACATTCACATACTGGAATTCACAGCAGAATGAAAGATCACCAATGATGCATTAAAAAAGATACACACAGAAATTAGGGGGCATTCAGTTGATGCAAATGTCTCATCTACAGCGTTAAGAACCAAACTACATCTTCAGATAAATAACATGGTATAACCTTCCTGGGATTGTGTTACTTCAGAACACATGCAGATATTTCTGTGTTGAATACTTCCCCTGCGTGTGTGTGCACATGTGTACGTGCATGTACATACATACACAGCGTTGTTCAGCACATTGAAAGATTTTCTATAAAGCCTACTTTAGAGATCTTCTCTGACATACTAGCTTTCTGCTAGGTTTACAACTGTCACCTCTCCAAAGGGAGAAAAAACTAGCACTTTAATTGTGTATTTTTTTTGTTCCTTTGAAGTTGCAGTGGCAGCAATGGTGAACCTAACCACTGGTCACTCTCCACCTCTTGCTCCACAGCTTGGGGCTTGATGGAGCAAACTGGACAGAAGGTGATGAGCTGTAGTCCAGATCAGCCACTTGCACACCATGGTTGGGAGAATATCAGCCCCTAGAGAAGGAATAACGTAAGGTAGGAGGGAGGAGGAGACAAGCCTCTCCTGCTTGGGAGTTGCACTTGGATCCTGTGCAAGAGTCCTTCTCTTGAAACATCTTTTAAAGACTAAACAGCCAAGGCAGTAGCCACAGAAGGCAAGCAGAGTAACTTCCAGTTTGCTCAGTCAAAGAGGACTTTAGCTGAGCCTGGAGCTTGGTCAGCCCAGCATCAGCTGCACTCTGCCCCATACCTTTCCTGGCAAACAATGAGCTGTTTTGTTGCTAGCACACCACGCTTCTGATCCCACAGGATGAGGCCAAAGGTCCATCCGGTTCCGCTTCTTGCATCTCAGAGTATCCCACCAGATTCCTCAGGGAGCACCTAAAATTTAATCTCCTAAAATCAGGAGATTAGACATGCCCACCACAGATTGAAACATGTGATGGACCTTTCCTCCAGAAATTTCTCCAATCCCCTTTTAAAGGCATCTAATTTAAGCCATATGCAATCACCACATCCTGTGGCAAGGAGTTCCACAGAGTAATGGCAGGTGACTTGGAACTGGTTGGAGTGGTGACGATATGCAAAAAGCTTTGAGCAGCAGTATAAACCCAAGAATTTCACAGCTAGTGAAGCAAATATAAGCGCAGCCATCACATTAATTCTTAAATAATCTTCTCTGTGCATTACAAATTTAATTGTATTTTTGTGTGAGTGTGGTGGGTTGGTACATGGTCTTCTGCATCTCCAAATTTTGCCCCTTGTGGTCTGTAGAGGCCACCTAGCCCTGTGGATTCGGCCTAACTGTCCTATCAGGATATGGCCCAGTTAGGCCAGCTTAGCTGGACCATTTTTCTGGCCTAAAGTCAGATCATCAATCA
The DNA here is from genome assembly GCA_030015325.1 of Cryptoblepharus egeriae. NCBI lineage: Eukaryota > Metazoa > Chordata > Lepidosauria > Squamata > Scincidae > Cryptoblepharus > Cryptoblepharus egeriae. The sequence goes on along the minus strand of JAREYC010000001.1, from coordinate 57,531,028 downwards.
AAAGCTGAGACAGGAGATAATTCTTTCCTGTGAATTTCAACTGGTGGTACCTGCAATATTACTGCAGTATTAAAAACGTAAGAGCATAAGACGAGCCTATGCTGGATGAAGCCAAAGACCCATCTAGTCCAGCTTCCTGTATCTCACAGTAGCCCACCAGATGCCTCAGGGACACACAAGTTATCAGTACACCTGTATCCAGGTGTCCTCCCCCAGACCTGCCATTTAGAAGTTGGCTAAACAATCAATACACACACATAAACCCATCATGGCTTGTAAGCTGTGATGGTCTTTTCCTCCAGGAATTTATCCAATCCTTTCTTAAAGCATTTAAGCATTTTTTATACATCCACTAAAACTGAATGTTGGGAGGGTAGGACAAAAGAAAATGCACCCCAACCCCAGGGTGTAATTGGTCTGTGGAACTCCCTGCCACAGGATGTGGTGACTGTGTCTAGCCTCAATGCCTTTAAGAAGGGTTTGGACAAATTCCTAGAGGAAAGGACCATCACAGGTAACAAGCCATGAGAGGTGTGTGTAGAGGTGGACAACCTAAAAGCGCCAGATGCAGGTGCCATATGAGAAGATGGGCCTTTGGTATGATCCAGTGGAGGCTCTTATGAGTTCCACAGACTAATTACACCCTGGGTAAATAAATCTTTTTTCCATCTGTCCTAACTCTCCCAACATGCAATTTTAGAGGATGTCTGCTAGCTCTGGTATTATGTGAGAGAGAAAAGAGCATCTTTCTATCTACATCCTGCATAATGTTGTATGTTTCAATCATGTCCACCCTCAGGCACTTCTTTTCTAGACTAGTATCCCAGACCATTTATCATTTTGGTCTCTCTCCTCTGAACCTTTTCCATTTCCTCTACATCCTTTTTGAGATGTGGTGACCAGAACTAGACGCAGTACTCCTAATGTGACCTTACCATTGATTTGTACAATGGCATTATAATATTAGCTGTTTTATTCTCAATTCCTTTTTAAATGACCCCAAGCATGGAATTAGCCTTCTTCACTGCTGCCACAAATTGGGTCAACGCTTTCATTGAACTATCCATTAGCACCTCTAGCTCTCTCTCCTACTTTGTCACATATAGCTCAGAGCCCATTAGCCTATATCAGGGGTGTCCGAAAGGGCCACACCATCTCTTTGACGCTGTGTTGGAGGCCAGAAAAATGATTTACATTTCAAATTTGAATAAATTTAAATATATTTAAATATAACAGTATTATATACATTACAAGACTTGTCTGCAGGATAGATGGTCTTGCTATGGGCTGCAGTGATGCTTACCACGGGCCACATTTGGTTGCAGACACCCCTGACCTATATGCAAATTATTTCTTTGCCTCAATGTGCAATGTCCCCAATTACACAAAGTTCTATAGAAATCTATGGGATTTACCTTTACATAACTAATTCCACATTTAAAAAGTGTATTCTGTATCTGAAATGCTGCCAATTTCAGGTTCACTGTGAGATTGTTGGTTAAGGCACAAGCTTCTTAAATAAGAAACAGAACTGTGTAACATTACCATTATGTCTGGGTACCATACAGTCACTGACACAATCTCATCCATAGTGTGCATTATTAAGTTATTTTATAAAGCAACCTCCACAGTATTTGCTTTCAGGCATATTTGAAGGGAACATTTTATCAGAATTTGTTGTGTGTGTAGATTTCTTAGATATTTTAATGGGGCAAATTAAAAGATGATAAGAGCAGAAGTAAGAATTCATATAGACAGGACTGCTTCATAAATAATAAAAAGCACAGTTGCCAATTTCACCACAAGAACATGCCTTAGGAAAACACTTCCAAGCAGAGTTTCGTGCTTTTATTCCAGAAGGTATTTGGTGCAGGTAGAGGGTATAAGTGTTTTATTTTTGTAATTCATATTTTTTACTGATAGTTTTTATTGCTGCTGCTGTTTGGCTTTTATCTCTATTTTAGAGTTTTATTGGTACTGCATAGTTTTTATATGTTATCTTTTTTGTATTTTAATTGTTCTTGGGGGCTCTTGGGCCATCTTAAGTGCCTTTTGGAGAGAAAGAAGGGTGCAAAATGAATAAATTTTAAAATAGGGTACAAGTATCTGTTGTACTCCCAGGGCACATCTGGTGGGCCACTATGAGATACAGGAAGCTGGGCTATATGAATGTTTGGCCTGATCCAGCAAGGCCTTTCTTATGTTCTAAGAATTGTGCTTAAAGGGAAGCTGCACGGGCTTCACCACATGCACTTCATCACATACAGCCAGTGTCAGTGCATATGGTTTCCTCATATTGAAACTACAGGGAAGTAGATTTAGACTTGATGAAAAGAATTATTTCCAGCCTGTAAGATCTGTCAGGCACTGCTCATTTGAGGTTTTCAGGAATGACCCTCTGCCAGGGATAATTCCCTGTGCTGTGCAGTATGTTGTACCAGATAAACTCAAAGGTACCTTCCAATTTTGGTACCCTATGAATTCACCTTGATTTCTTCATTAAGGGATTATCTGACCTAGGTGAGTCTTGTGAAACAGTCCACAGATGTCAGCTACAATGTGCTGTACTTTTCCCTTTTATTTATTTACAGATACTCTAGAATGCCTAGAAAGGAAAAAATGTTACCCCACAAAGTCACACTAGGACCGCAATCCTAAAGACACTTTTCTGGGAGTAAGATTCATTGAACACAATGGGGCTCACTTTTGAGTAGACATGGTTAGGATTGTGCTCTATGTCAAACTAGGCATTAACAATCCTAACTTGTGCTGGATCAGACAGGCCAGTTGGCCTCCACTGTGTCCAGCACAAATTTGGAGCTGCTACTTCCCTACCACTGGGCAAGGAAGGACCACCTCAGGAGGTGGCATAGATCCAAACAGACCAGAACAGCCTGGAGCTGATCTGCAGTGCACATATAAAGGGCTTGGATCTGGCACAAGATCTGGATCCCAGCCCCCTGCCTGCCCTCCACTGCCCTGAAACTAAACTGGCTAGCATGACTTACTGATTTGAGGGGCCTGCAGAGGTGCGGGAAGGCAGTTGCAATTCCCTTGTTATCTTCCCCTTCTCTTTGGGTGTCACAGGCGTACTTTACGGCATGTTTGCAAAACCCTGGGCCACTGCAAGTGATTTGTGTTGGCCCAAGTGGGCAGTTTGGATTGTGCTATTTGTACTATATTCTCATGGATACTTGATTTGATTTTGGTGTTTGCTAATCTGAAGCTATAGGAAGCCTCACCTGGACTGCTACTACGGTGTGACAAAATGTTAAAACCTCCTTCTACCCACAGTAGTCCCATCTGAGGTCATGTTTATATAGCAATACCATTTCCTCCACAAAAAGGCAACTGATAATTGTATGCTTAAAACACTGTCTGATCCATAGGGACAGCTGCTGAGAAACCTGTATGTCAAACACCTACACTAGGCCCATGCCCCAGCTTGCCTTTGGCATTAGCTAGATCAGATATCGTTGTGTAAGAAACAGAACAACTAAGATCATATACCCTACAATCCAGGGTAACTGCAGGAGCACAAAAGAAACATTACGTGCACCTGTAGTTACTGCACCACTTAGTGAAAACCTATGGGGAATTCATATTGCTATCCAGAGTAAACTGTTCTTACACCGGAGCAAGGACTCCCCGTAGTTACTCTGGATTGCACCCTAAGTCTATGCAATATGGGTTTAACAGAGACTGGCACAGTTCATTCTGATGCTAAGGGGATGGCTACTTATAGGATTTAAATATATAATATTTTGTCCTTCTTGTAACAAGACAAGAAGAGCAGGTTCTGAAAACACCTGATAGTCAAACCATTCAAGTGCATGTGTCTTAAAATTCTGACATCAGTAGATAATCAACTGATTCAAGATCTGTATCTTCAGATTCTACATTCCCTAGTTAATCTCTCATACCCTAGTTAACCTCTCATACGAAAAGAAATGCAGTATTCTGGCCAACTCACCCCATCTACCCTTTTACAAATCAGAGCATCTTGTTTTTGCTTTGCAGTGAAAGTGATCTTGAACTCAGCATGTGTTCTCTGTCTATGCAGATTCCATGATGCTAGAGCTGCTCTTTTTGGAAGGAATCTATATTTAAAGACACAACCCACCTGAGCTAAAAAGGGTGGTGAAAATTTTAAAGGCAAAACAGAATTGCCAAAAATTAATCCCTAGCAAAGTGTTCACACAAGGACTTTGCTCCCTTATCATTATTATCCCTCCCTCTCTTCCACCATTCTCCCCCCCACCCCGGTTCTTTCATGATGTCATTTACAATCTGCTTGGGATTTCCCACTGCAGAATTATTCAGTGTTATGACACAAACACCTGGAAAAACTAAAGTAGACCTATAAAAAAAACCACAGCTGTGCTTCCTTTTTCCATGACCCTCTGGCTTTACTAGCTAGATGTGACAGGCATTTTTGTGGCACCACACAGGACAAAGCAAGGCATGGAACAAGCTGTCCCAGTGTCTGCTTGTCTCCATAGAAATTCAACTTTGTGATTGGCTTCAGATTCATACTTAGAAACAGTCGCTCTGCTATGGAGCATCTGCTCCACATACGTAAACTTGTTGCACTGCTTCGTGATCAGAGAAACAAAAGTTATCAGCCACAAAAAGTGGTCAGCAGAGATTCTAGATTTTTTCTAAAGACATGCCAAGAGTAAATTATCATATTAAACAAGTTTTTTGAGGCCTAGTGCACTAGTGCTGGGACTTAAATGTCTCCCAAATTGCCTATGAAACAAAATGCTTATTGGTGATACTGCACTGCTTTGATGATGGTCACTGAGAAAGCAATGGATTCAGTCGTTGCCGCCTTTTGCAATTTGCCAAAAATCAAACATGTTGTGTTTACTATACAAACCAATTGTGATGAACTTCCAAGTCCGATAACAGTAATCATGGTAAACACCCCCTCTACTCCCCCGCCTCCCCCCCAAAAAAAGATCAGGCTAAGAGAGTGTAGAAGCAAACAGAAGAAGAAACAGTGAAGAAATTGTGTTTTTTCCCCATAATGGTACCCTTCAGAAGCCAGGCTGCTTGACTTGCATAAAAGGGCATCTGGAAACAACTGTTCTGAGAGTCCATTTTGTTGCCAAGACTGCACATGATTAACAAGTCATCAAGTCTACAACATAACTCAGAATGGCTGACCATTGAAGAGGATGGTCTAGGCAGGATTACTGCAAAAATGGAAGATGAGCATTAAACAGGTCTGGACAAATAAAGATACCAACACATTAAAGACACAGGGTTACTCCCTTGGCACACATACACACCCCAAAGAAAAGAAAAAGAAGAGTATAACTGAAGGCCTGTGGATCAAGACTGGAAGAAGGCTTGTATTTCCCAATGCTTAGGTGTATTCAGTGCAAAATAGGTGGCAAGAATGCAGAAGTAGTAGCATAAGAGGAGAGAAGCACAAAAAAACTAGAGAAGTTTTGAATGCGTTCATTAAAGACATTTTTTAAAAAAAAGAACATGGAAAGAACAGCCAAGATTTACACTGAGTTGTTTGTATAAGCAATCAAAGAATTCTTCATAAATGAAGCTGGAGAAATCAAGATGCAAAGGGACTTTCTGCGATGTTGTAAAAAAATGCTTGTGGTCGAAAAGTTAGAAAGGATAACTAAAGTGGAAGTAGTGATAGGAACAGAGAAGTAAGACTGAGGAACATTAGTGCAGAAAAGCACAAAGGATTGCGTAAGACAACAGAAGTTTTGTCCAAGTTTATTGCCAGGTGCAAGGGAGGAACCACAGGATATAGGTATTGTATTGTTTTGTGTGCTTGTATATCCTGTGTGATACAGGAAGCTGGAATAGGAGGATCTTTGGCCTGATCCAGTAGAGCTCCTCTTATGATCTTGATAGATACAGATGAATGGGTAAAAGTAGTAGAAAAATCTGGCTGAAGAATATTCTGGATGTATCTTCTGAAGAGTTCTGTGTCTGGTGATGAAATGGTAAAGGTGGCAATGCTATCTTGAGAAGCAAAGCCTGATACTGTACATAATTCACAACTAATCCACAAGGAGATAGTACTTATATTTCCCAGAATAAATGTTTAGATGGATGTAGACGTAGTTTTTCCAACACATGAATATGAAATTTCTTTAGAACAAATATTTAGAAGTTGATTTACAAATGAGTGCAAGACAGATTAACGAATGTGTCCTGAAACCCTGACACTGAGTACCATATAAAATAGAAAATGTTTTGCTTGCATTTTGCTGCTGCTACATCTGGCAGCTCTGTGAGTAACTTTGGGGCTTATTGGAGATCTGTAGTGATTGCCCACCACACAGAGAGGTGCATGAAGAAGGGAGGGCAACCATATAACTGCAGTAACACTTCTCAATTTACAGTATCAGTATAAGTTGTTATTCACTGGCATGTTATACAGAGATGTATGTCTGTATAACAAGTCAGTATGTGTCCCCTTTGTGCTTGTCAGCAAGTACAAAGTACATCTAGAACAAGTGTGCCAAGTCTCTCCTGGACTTATACCTGAGAATATTTTATTTTTGAGGTATTTTTGGTATAGCACAGTGTTTCTCAACATTTATCCCATACCATACCACTTTGCATTATCCACCTGGGAAGTACCAGCAGAAGATAATTCTGGGTTGAGAGGCCAGATGCACTGTGACAAACACTAGTAAGAAGCTCAGAGTAGACAAGAAGGATTTTAAAAGTGCCTTTAGAGTGAAAAGCATGATTTGTAGCTCTGACCTACAAGCCAAGCCTCTTACTGATGTTTGTTATGTCATATCACTCATCTTACCGCTACATAGCAGATGTCTGACGGTCCCACAACCACCATTGGACACCTCTTCAGGCATCACTGGTGGAACCAGTACCACTGGTTGAGAAACACAGATTGAGCACAAGTCATCCCAGCTGATCATTCATGTTGATGTGTGTGAAAGAATTAAAAAAGACACAAACTTTCTTACACACAAAGTACAATCACTCTCCTTGATAATCTTCCTCCTCAACCTCAAAGATTATTCCATTTTTCTAACAGAAATTTTCTGACAACGTATCGTATGATAATTGTTTCAGGATTATTTTATGTTAAGAATCTCATTTAAAAATAAAAAATTTTAAAATATTAGATTATTCACAGTACTGATGGGAGAAATTTTAGATATAAAATTTATATTAAATAGTGATGGTACTGAATATTAGTTAAAATTACCTAACATTTATGAAAATAAATTTTATTAAATTTATAAAATATGATAATTGTTTTAGGATTATTTTGTAGAAAGATTCTAATTTTAAAATAAAAAATTAGGATATTATTTTATAAGAAAATATTTTAAACTGTTAGAAAAATTTTTTCATTCTTTTTAAAAAATATATGAACAGGTAAGTACTATTTCTGGAATTATATAATTCCTCTTGAAGAGAATTTATCATAATTTTTATGAATAACTGGAGATAACTCATGGACTTTTTGTGTGTGAAGGGGGAAATGGACTAAACAAAGTATAAATTAAGAATTAACTCTTAATTTATACTTTCTTAATTAACTTTTCTAAGTTAATTCTTAATTTATACTTTGTTTAGTCCATTTCCCCCTTCACACACAAAAAGTCCATGAGTGATCTCCAGTTATTGATTTAATTATTAATTGATTTAATTATTTTTTAATCTTATGTATCTAATTTGATTAGATTAAATATTTAGAATTTTAGATTAAGATAAGCTATGTTATATGATTTTATAGAAATCTAAAGAAATGTAAAGTTAATCATCAATGCTTGACAATTAATTTGAAAAATTATTTCTTTTTTCCTTTTTTCTCTCTTGTATTCTAATTTTTTGTCTGTTTAATAAATAAATACTTCTACTTAGAAGTAGAAAAGTAGAAATCTAAGTAGAAATCCTCCTACTCATGTTTTTTTAGGGGATCAAGCCCTCTCTCACTCCCCACCTCGATATTTTTATAATATTACGATTCCTAAATTTAGAGTTGCCTTTACAAAAGTGAGGTTGAATGTGCTATTATCCTCGATCCTACTGGGATGCTTTGCGGGCCGTCCATATACAGACAGAACATGCCCTTGTGCTCAGAATACTGTGGAGTCCATTGCCCACATCTTGCTCCACTGTCCGCTTTATGAGAATCTGAGACTCCGCTACATCTCCTCGACCCTTAGTTCTTTAGGGTGGTTAAACGAAGATATGCAAGTCACCTTTTTGCTACTTGATTTTGACTCTGTCTTGTCAATTAAAGTTGCGCAGTTCTGTTATGCCGCACAGTTGATACGTAGAAAACTTACATCTATCAATGTATAATCTCTTTTGGGCCAAGGGGTAATGTGTATTTAATGCGTATTTGATTATACTTTTATATTTTTATGTAGTTGTTTTATGATTTTGTGTTTGTTTTATATGTTTTTATGGCTGGTCAGTAGACCGTTAATAAATGATGATGATGATGATAATAAATAAATAAAAATACTTTAAAAAAATTTCCTGACAACATCTCCAAAACCACTCAGTCAGTGGCATAGCTAATGGGTGCAGAGGGTGTAGCTGCACCAGGCTACAAGCTTTGGGAATGGGGGCTACTAGCTAAGCTTGACACAAGTGACTAAAATTGTGAAAAACGGGATACGTATGAAAGATAATACCATCATGTTATATATCATTGGAAAGGTAATTTTATGCAGAATGCAATGAAGCAAACTGCATTGGAATATCTCTATATTCTATCAAAAGCGATGGCCAATTAAGCAGAAAATGAAAACAAAAGCCTATGAAACAAAAGTGGATTTTGTTAACTCAAACTTTCCCTTTTTACTGATGGCTCTGAGAGCCAATGAGACATAATTCTGATACTGTATGGAATTAATGAGATGTTAATATGAATCAGTTCTCAGTACATATGGCATATACAGTATATACTGTATATCATAAAACAGTTATCCCATGTTAACTGGGTATACAGGCAGTTCTAAGTGGTGCTCCTCTTCTATTTAGCAGGGAAAGAATAACCATTCCTCTTTGTCCTGAAGTTTGCCTAACCAGTTACCCTAACCAATAAGGGACACAATTTTCATTTTTTTACTTAATTAAATTTGATTTTGTTGTTTTGGGGGAGGGGAGGGGTAAGAAAATTTCTTCAACACCTAGCAGAGTAAATGGTGGTGAACTGCTAAGGAGGAGGCAGGTTTTACCCCAATTTTCTTTTTAAAAATACCCAGGGATGACGTCAATTCCGGTTGTGACTTCACTGCCCGGACTACATTTTGAGCTTTGAAATGGGCTACATGATCATTAGCTAAGCCACTGCACTCGGTAAGCTACTGTACTAGCAAAGGTGACAATGCACCTGGGAATTCCCATCTTGTGATTTTATTTTATTTTCTAACTATAGGATGTATTGTATTCCACGTAATTCAGAATTTGTAATCACCCTGCTCTTCCCATTAGGATTTTCCACTGTACTTACTGAATAAGGATGAATTTGGCTCATACACCTATCACAGTCCCCTTTTGTATAGGATCTGGATGTTAAGATGACAGAAATCATAGAAATCATAGAATCATTAAGTTGGAAGGGACCCAGTGGATCATCTAGTCCAACCCCCTGCCTGTAGCAGGAAATCCTCGTCTTGGGAAGAACGTAATTCCCGTAGATACTCTGGATTGTAGGGTAAGGCTGCAATCCTAAACACACTTTCCTGTAAGTCCCATTGAACACAATGGGGCCCACTTTTTTGTAGACAGGGTTAGGATTGTGCTCTTGGAACATTTTTTTACCCCTTTCTGCCCATCCCACACATATGTACATTTGATCCCTTTTGCATTTATGCAACATTAAACAGAGAAGCCTGAAAAGTAGCCTATGACTGAGTAACCCTTCCAAGAATGATGCCTATGAGCAAACATTACTTGGGTTTCTTTTTGTTCATACTTTCCACAATGTTTGCACACAACACATAAGGGATACTTTCAAAGTGAGGAGCCAAATGCTTTCTTAAACACAAAACACACAAATAAGACCACACATGTAAAATATGTTGTTGAGTGTGGGTGACAGGTCTGATACCAAACCCCTTGGCAGGTAAAATCAACTTTCGCAAATGTCTGAACAATGAGACATTTCTCTCCTGGATGCAGATGACTTTCCAATTAACATTGGGGTTCTTGATCCATATGACATTCAGGCAGAAATACCACATTCTCCACAGGAACAGAGCAGGTGGTGAATATCTCTCAGTCCAACTGCATTAAATGAATGAACAAGTAAAAATTATTCGGAAGGCAGGAGCTTTTGACACAGAGTTCACGATCAAGCCCCCAAATACAGTAGTAAATTACTGCCTCACAAATTACTCCTGAGAAGGTGATTAGTGTTTAAGCCAAGAATACATGTGAGTTTTTCTGCTTCTGGTATCATGTTTCTGGAGTTCTGCAAATGAGGTTTTCAAACAACAGCAAAAATAATCTCTCCTTGAACAGCTACAAAACTGCTAGTTATATTTTTATAACTATTTATAACTATAAATATTTAACAGAATTAAGTTAATTAAGAATTAATATTCAACAGAATCAAGGATACATCAGACTTCAAGTCAAACAGATGCCCAAAGCAAACTTATAGAATCTGAAATGCCAAAAATACCTGAACTTATGGATATCTCCAGGTTTGTCTTATTTTATGTATATTATGAGTGTTCTGCTCAAGGAAATAAGTACAGTTAAAACTTAATTTATACAGATGGCCTAGGAAAAGTGCAAATTTGATAAGACTGGTAAACAGAGAGGGACGTTTGCACATGATTTCAGTGATATAAGAATCATAGAATCCTTGCATTGGGACTTAATAGATCATCTAGTTCAACCCCCTGCCTGTAGCAGGAAATCCTCTATTAATTAAATCATTAATGAGGAATTGCAGTGTATTCAGAAATCTAAAAGCCCAATCCTGAGCTTACCACAAAATATGCCATAAATCATTTCTGTGAGTCTTTAGCACCAGCCTAGCACTGGGTTAGTGCAAGTGGGAAGCTGGTGCAGAGTAGAAGGTGGGAGCATGGGGGAGAAAGTGCTCTAGTATGGAGGGGGGGAGGGCATGGAGGAAGTGTGATGGGGCTGTGTTGGACCTCACCCCCCTCCACTGAACCTCTTAATTCTGCACTAGCCCAAGGGTTTCCCCAGAATCAAGTAGCCCCATTGTGGAGCTACTTTCCTTACCTAGGGGAAGGAGATGAATATCCCCTTCTTCTGAACTGGTGGGGGCAGCTGTGGAAGGTGACCTGGATACTGCGGCAGCAATGACACAGCAGTCCCAGCAATCCAGGCAGCTTAGAATTGGGTTGTAAGAGCTTCCAGCAAGTGAGCTTCAGATATTGAGCATTATATAGTAAATTATTAACAAGTTAACATTAAACTTTATTAACTGAATTCACTAATTTAGCTGATGTATGATTTAGTTCAAAATGCTCTTATACAGCTTTTCAACTGATGCAAGAACACCAAAAGGTAAGATTCAAAACATAACGGAATGCCAGAGAGACTTTTTTTGCCAAAGGGAAATTACGGTCAGATTGATCATATACTTTTTTTGGATGGGACAATGCAATAAATTTTGAAAATGGCATTGAACTTTGACAGTTTTCAGAAAGAAGAAACTAATTTTACTGACCAGTGATGAATCTTCTGCTACAGGGGTAAGGGTGTCTTCTGAAAACCCCACCTTTTTCTCACCTTCTTCTTTAGACCTACAACGAACAGAACAGTTTAAGAGAAGGAGATTGTAATCCTAAACATCCTGCATAACTCATTCACTCTCCACTCTCACTCACTCTCGCACTTTCTCCCACTCTCTCTCGCTCGGTAATTGAAAACATTTTTTAAAAATGTTACTTTTAGTCCGATGTACAGCCATGAAAAGAGTATCTGATCTCAGTACAATTTACACATAACCTACCCTGCTTCGTTTTCTGGTTGTGAGTCAAAGTCAAAATCAAATTCCAGGTCCATTGTCCTAGCTACTTTGTGCTGTGAAGGCTCCTCTGGGATCTTTCTTTTCCCTAATAATTCAAGCTGGAAAAAAAGAACTATGTTTTCTTTGGAATAAGGAAGAAAAGTACATCTACATATAGCAAGCTGTAACCGAGAGAAGAATTCCTGTTCAAATTGTGGCCTCTTTTTCAACTTTTAATATTGTACTTCAAATTCTTCCTCGACTAAAATTTCCCCCTCCCCATCCCATTGTCTGTATGGGCAATCTACATTATCCAACACTACATCATTGGTTGTCCTAAGAGAGGTTCCTGTAGGTGCAGACTACTACAGAAGCACTGAAAGGAAAAAATGCTACCAAGATTTCCTGAATAACCTCTCTACCCTATTCATCTAATCTCACATGAAAAATCAGCACCCTCCTGCATATCTGAAATATGTTATATGGAAAACTTCAAGGAGAATTAAATAAAAGATTAAGTTAAGCAAAATCCAGAGTAACTACAGGGAGTCCTTGCTCCGGTGTAAGAACAATTTACTCTGGATTCCAATATGAATTTCTCATAGGTTTTCATTAGGAGGTGCAGTAACTAGGGGGGCACGTAATGTCTCTTACGTGCTCCCGTAGTTACTCTGGATTTGGGGGGTCAGTCTTATTTCTTGAGTTCCCCATTTCAAACAAGCTCTGTTGGCATAGTTTCCATGGTTGTTAGAATTTACCACTTGTGAAGTATTGAAAGATTTTCTAGGTTCGGTTACTTACTGTGGTCAGCCGCTCCAATGCGGCAATGCGCTCTTCCCAGGTGGCTGTGGATTTTTCAAATGCTTCATGCCTTTTCAGTAGTTTCTCTACACCATCTACAGTCTGTCCATAATCTCCACTGGAAAGGTAGGGCTCTTGGGCAATGAGCCATGCTTCAGCCACTGAGGCATCCCTGGAAAACTGGCATACCTCTAGTACTGCAGGAAGCAATCACACAGGGAGAGCATTAGATGAACTCCAGTATCTGTGGTTACAAGGAAAAGCATGAATGGTTCTTATTGTCTCTATAGTCCTTTTAACATATTGTGGGCCAAAAGTCATGAGCAACAGATTCAGTTGTGCAAGTGCACAAATACAGGTGTCCTTTTTTGTTCACTAGAGTAAAAAAGGCAAAGAAGGCAACTTCTTCAGTGAGATGGTGTCCCCTTGTTGTGGATTGGAGTTCCTCCAATCCATTATGTACGTGACATGGGAATACCTGGCTGGCCTGTGGCAGGGGCCTGTCTCCAGGACGTTGCCTTTCCCACCAAAGTGGTCCCTATTTATCTACTTGCATTTGCATGCTTTCGAACTGCTAGGTTGGCAGGAGCTGGGCTAAGGATGGGAGCTCAACCCATCTGGCAGTACTCAGGTCTTAAACTGCTAGCTTGCTGAGCCAAGTTCCAATCAAGAGTATTCTAACTCTAGCATTCACTAGGGCACCGAACTCCTGAGGATTAAAAAAAATGTGTATAAAGAAAAACAATAGAAAAATAGATTTGGAAGGCTCATTTCCAGGGTTTTGTTTTTTTTTTGCTCCTAATGGAGTAAAGAGTGTGTCTTAATATCTGTAGGGGCTTGATTCTGGGACTCACTGCTAATACTAAAAAGGTTTTTTTTTAAATAAAAAGTGCATCCCTTACAATTGTTTAAAAACAGCTTTTCTTACTGTTGTAGAGAGGTTGTCAGCAATTAGAAATTAAAAGGATCCCTTGCCTTTGCTTGACTCAGCTGAAAATTTGAATGACTGCTTGCATGACTGCCTTTCCACAATAGTAGAAAAGCATTTTAAAACAGTGATTTGCAATGTTTGCATCTGTGCTGAATCAAACCTGTGTATAAAAACATCAGTGTATAACAAGGCTGGACATGTGAGCACAACATCTTGCAGTCATTACTGTTAATACCCAAACCAAACAGTTAATTACTTTAACAGTTAATTACATTAACATTTCTGTTCATGTTCAAACCAAAAGCATTTGCTTTTGCCTTTCCAAATGCAATAGTAAAAGAAAGTTAAAAGAGGAAGGGCTGTAAGGGATGGGTTTGGCTAAATTGTTGGGCACTAGGGAATATCCACTAATGTGGATTACACAAAGGTGCAAGCAGTGCAATTTCATTTGAGACTTTTGCACAAAGGCAACAATTAAGAGACACCACATTGGAAAAGAGCCCATTGTATCAAAGTAAAGAATAACAATAAAATAATGGCTGTGATCTGAGAATAGTTTGACATGTGAACAACTGCTGATATTTCTACGCAAACAATGCCTCAGCTGAAATGTTTATTGATGAAGCTAATGTTGAAATAGACAGTTTGAAATGTTTGAAAAGACAGTTTTGGACACAGTCTAAATAGGCAATTAAATGTCTACCTAAATAGGTAGTTAAATGTCTCTCAAGCACCCAGTGGGGCCTTTTCCCTCCAAGGGGACCAAAATAGCAGCTTTGGGGGGGACAGACTATGAAACAGAATGGAAAAGTGGCAGGGTATTGTAGGAGTTCTGGAGTTTCTCTTACAGTTTTGTTCCCAACTGTGTCCCCAACAAGCTATTTTTGACAAAAAATGAACTTCCATATGCACAGGATTCAGCATGCACAGGAAATTCACTTTGCCCTGAACCACTGAGTTCATGGCTCTCCAGCCCTACTCTACAAAGCCCCATAAATCTCTCTTCTGGCAGTAAGCATGTTGTATAATACTCACACAAGCGAAGCCAGTCCCACCGCCTGTCCCACTTCTCCATCATCTCCTTCCTTTTATCTGTCAGCTGCACCAGTTTCTCTTTTACCTGAAAAGAAGGAGAGGAAAGGAATATTTTGACATGATACTGTCCTGAACCCCATTCAGTTCCTTCCAAATTGCTTCTCTTTTCAGTTGATTATTATTTTCAATTCAGCAGGCTTATGTTCTCCATGTGGACAAGCACACTAGATCAATGGATCTCACACAGTGGTGGGCTCCAACAGGTTCGCACCTACTCTATAGAACCGGTTGTTAACGAGAGATAAGACATATAAAGTTTAAAAATAGCCATTTAAAAGTGGCTGCCAGATGGGCAGAGAACCGGTTGTTAATTTCTTTGAAGCCCATCACTGATCTCACATCTTCACGACAAGTGGATCCAAAAAATGAATTCTGAACATAAGATTGCCACAAATGTTTCAATGGGGAGAAGATGCACTGTCATATACCTCCAAACAAACTCAAAATCAAGGAAGGAAACAGCTCAGTTATAGTACAGTAAGAGCATGACTTACAGTAAGAGCAATCCTTAACATGACTACTCAATAGTAAGCCCCATTGTGTTCAATGTATCTTATTCCCAGGAAAGTGTTTTTAAGATTGCAGCCTAAGTCATGGTTTGTTTCCATTTCGGTGAATATACAAAGAGGGCAGTGAACCTGCACAGAACGGTCCCTTTAAGCCATAGTATGTCACAAAACTCGTGTGGGAAAGGACTCACCTCAGCTGCAGCATGGTGCTTTCGCTGGAGGAGTTTTTTGCCAAGGTCAATACAGGCGATGAAGTTTTTGTCCCTGGTGTCTATCTCAGACTTTATGCCCTGATGGTACTTCATCAGAAGCTCCACGGATGAAACATCCCTTAAAAATAAAATACAATATTGAGAAATAACCTGGACATTTCAAGATAGAAAGCAAGGCAAAGTTGAATGCTGCTCCTGTTATTCTTACAAAACAGAAAAACTCATGAAAATCATTCTTAAAAGATCTTGCATATAAAAACTACATATCACAACTGGCTTTGGCCAGACTACTTTTCAGGATGTTATTGTTCACAGCGATCAGTTCTGAGGTGTTCCATGAGTACATCAGGGTCTGCGGTGGGTACTGTTCAGCATCTAGGGTATAAAAAGGAAAAAGGCAAAGCTAGGTCAATTCTATTCCTGACCATCTCATTACCTGGGCTTCTCTTGTGTATCAATCTGCCGAATCACACTCTCCATCCATGAGATGAGGTCTCGAACCATGCTGAAGAAACGGAACTTCTCTGCTGTATCAACCAGCTGACCCCTTCGCCCATCACAAGCAGCAAGCAGAGCCTTCCAAGCCTTCACCACCTCCTGTTCTTGCAGCTGAATTGTGGCTGCCTTTTCCCCAGCATAGGCTGCCTGAAGACGTGCTGCCACCTCCTGGAAATGCTGAACCTGCCACAGAAATCCAGAGGAAAGAGAACTTGTACTGAGACCTGGAAAGTTGGGTGTAAATCTTATCGGGCCAAGACTTGGTCAGTAACATTCAAAAGGGAATTTTAACTTCACAGAAAGTTTGTAAAAAAACAAAAATCAAAGAAAACTGAGAGTTAAGAATCTGAGTTGGCCTCTGTAAAACAATCAGGCAGGCCAGTAAATATTTTCTTCTGGTCTTCATCTCAGAAGCATTGATAGAATCTCACTTCATCTGCACAGAAACCCTTTAAGGAAAGCCCACCTGATCTCTGGTCAAATCCACAGAATTTCCCCACAAGTTTCCCCATGTCTTCCCATCATCAAGGGGTTACCTGCACTCTCAGCAAGTCGATATCCCGCTCAAAAGCTGTGTGCATCCTGTGGAAAGATTCTGCTGTATTGACATCCCGTCCCAACTCCTCAGGCAATTCCTTGTGCTTCTCTTCGATGAAAGCCAGGATCTCACCACCATCATAGAAGAATTTGTGCAGGTCATAGGAGGCAGCCAGCAGCTGCATCCTGGTGTCAATCAACTCTAAGAGGTCAGCCCAGCTCTCGTTCATACTGTCCTTCCACTCTGCAATCGTGGCAGCCTCCGGGTGGCCAGCATCAATCAGCTGTTCAATTATGAGATTGACATTGTCCACCCGCTCCTGCCCGATGCTTCCTGTCTCCCGGGCGAAGTCACGGAACTTTTCCCGCAGCAGCTAGCCAAGAAACAAACCAGAGCACATTCTAAGAATCTGAATCCTATTCAGAAATGGATGCATTTTCTACACTCCAAACAATTCATCTCCATTTCCCAGATGCTCTACACGTAACACATGAGTATGTACCCTTTGCAGCAGTGGTCTTCAGCTTTTTCATACCTAGAAACTACTGTATCTTAATTCCCAAACTGCACCATGGATCCCATTTCAATTATTTTTATCATTTATGTCATTTTTCTGACTATGTGTTAACCAGATCCGAAAAGTTACATAGCTCCTGTACCTTTAAAAGCTGTACAGAAAAGAAATTTTTTTGCAGATGCAGCTTGAGACACGGGTTAAAAAGGTGCACCTACTAAAACATCTTATCCTATACAACGGTTAAAAGGTACTGTAATTTGTATTTCTTAGTTCACCCTTCTCTTTTTCTCTCTGCTTTTACTTTTTCAAAAAGCAAGATAAACTGCAGTGATGCAACAAGTGCAATCTATGCTATTGTTGGAACAAGAACCACTGATGGGCCCAACTCACCAGTGCTAGAAAATATATTTCTTACAATATTCTGTTCTGATTTATAGCAGGCACTCCAACTTATAACAAGCCTCACTTGAAAACAGAAACAGAGGTTTCCCATACCAAACGGAAATTTAATGCAGCCTGCTCATCTGCCCACCCTTTCTCTGACAGCAATTTTCTCTTTTGTTGCTATAGGCCAGAATCCTGCAAATCAGTACTGCTCACACAACATATATTGTCATCATTCACATGGTAGTATGCCTCCTAAACTTGAACTGCACCTCAGATTAGTTGGAGACAAAGAAACATGGCCATGTTGGATTGGCCAATACACATTCTCACAGAGCTTGATTGCTCACAGTGACATGGTCGAGGTCTTGGCCCATCTCCGGGGATGACGCTACTACATCTCTCTCTGCAATCCATTGTTCCAGGTCATCAACTTCTCGCTTCAGCTGGAAGAGATTATACATATGCTCCAGCTTACGTTTGCGCTCCTCAGCTAGATCCTTCAAGCCTGCATACTGCTTGTCTACTTGTCCCTGCAACCGAATAATCTGCTCCCTGCAAAAATCACAAAGAGAAATTTTGCAACAAAAAAATCACCTTGCACAGAAAAAAGGGAAATCCAATATATCAGAATCCCAGAACAAGACTGGGGGCTAGTTCTTATCTGCTTCCCATTCCTGTGGTGGGGTTGGGAGGCTGGCACGTCTCTGTGCTGGCTGACAACCCCACCACAGGAGTGGTGCAGAAGTGCCATATGGCATTTTTGTGACACTGCCAGGCCAACACAGCATAAGACTTATGCCAGTCTAACTGGGGATTGGGATTGCAGCCTGGGATTCTAGAGGAGTTGGGCAAATGACACTGGGTCAGTTATGATCGTGCTCTGTAATACTTTTAAAAATCTTCTGGCTGTTTTTCTTCTATAGTTCCCGGAGCTTTAACCTCATTGATTATACATACACACCCTTCTGGATGGCCAGCAGAAAGTAGCTTCTGAGCTCGGCCAGCCAGCTGCTTGATGTTTTTGCCATAGTCTTCTATGGATCGCTGCTGGCGAAGTTGCCTCTTCAGCATCACAATGCCACTCTCTTCATCCTGGAACCACAAAATCCTCTCAATCATTGACGTGATCCTTTGCTCCAGAACTGAGTCATTCACAGGCCAGACACTATACAGAATTTTTTTTTGTCCAGGGCCTGATCCATGAAATAAGGCAGACTACTAAGCCTGTGACCCTATGACCATATGCCTAGGATGAAGGTCCTTGAATTCAGTGGAACTTGCTTCTGAACAAACATATTTAGGTTGTATAACCTAAGATAGCACAAACAGCAATCAATCACTACCATTAACAAAGAAGAAGAAACTGTTCTTGTCAATTCTATTTCACTGTGTTACTTTCTCTTTGGCTTTCTATTCAATATGTGCTCCATGCTCCTTTTTGGTTCATGTTAGGTCTGAGTTTGCTGACTTTTCAATTTTTTAAAATTGGCCTATTGCGAGTGGTGATTCACTAAAGCCCAGATGACTTAAGAACTGTGTATTAATTTCCATGTTACATGAAGATTGTAACACAGATTGTAACATAGATGAGATTATGACACACAATTGAACCTACTGGACAGATCTGGACTGTTCTGTATAAGTAGGGAAATGTTATAGGGGGCATTTCTCACCCTTTGTGCCTTCTGAATGAGGAGCTGTGTTTACCTAATATGTTACTACTGCTACTACTACTACCGGCATAACCATTTCATCTCCTATTTTTGAGTCCAAGAAGAAAAGGTGCATTTCTTGGAAGAGAGACATTCCTGAACATGGTGGAAAAGTACCCGGCATATAAACAACCAATCCGGGCTCAGGGAAATTTAGAAAATTTTTCAAATCCAGTATCAGGTGTGCAGAACACATACATACTTCCCCCAATCTCAACATCTCTTGACACTTTTGACTGAAAGCAGCTTCTCTGAAACTATCACACATGTGCGCATACATGAATACATATACTGTACTGGATTCCACAAGTGCTCTTATTAGCATGAATGAGATATGGAAATAAGAAAAGGTTAAGAATGATGCTGTCTCTCTCTAAATGTTTGGACCTGGAATTTGCAAAAGAATGCAACACACATGACTTTGGTCCTTCTGCAACTTTATGTGAAGTAAAGGATCTCACATGGCCATGGCCTTTACTTGCCCTTTAGTGTCCCTAAGCATTTGGATGCGCTAAAATGAAATAGTTTCCACCCCAAAGGCAAATGTCTCCCCTAGAAAATAATCCCTTCACATTCCCAGGAATGATGTGTGCTGTTTTTGCCTGAGCAACCCAAATGTCCTTACCTTTGGCTTCTCATCGGTCACCATATAGAGCTCCTGCTCACTTATCCAGGCCTCTGCTTCCCCAGCATCCAAGTAATATCGTTGAGCCTCACTTGTTTCTGCCAGGCGCTGCAGCCTCTTTGATGTTTCATCTTGTAATGTGCTCCAGGAGTCCTTCAGCTGCATAAGGCGTTCTTCAATATTTCTGAAGTCCTCATCCCCATCTGCTCCAGCCAGCATGCTCTCCCCTCTGCAAAGGACATCCTCAATGCGTGGGGCATGGCCAGCAATTTCCTTCTGCAGCGTCTAGCAAGGAAGAAGAGCATTTTTAAAGGAGTCTGAATAAGATCAAAAAACATTTTTATCTCCTGAACAGTGTTTTGATTTGGGATAACTACTTAATTTATTTTAAAATATCCATATCCCATCTTTCCTCTTCAATGTAAACTCTATGGCAGTATACAAGGAACAATTGCAACCTGACAAATAAATCAACAATACATTAAGAAATTAGATTATAGAAATTAGTTTGCAGAAATTAGACTACAACTATAGAAGGTAGCTGGGATGCCAGTTCTAGAGTTTTGGGAGCTCCAAAAAGCAAACAAACAAACAACAACAAAACCACCTATTTTGGCTTAAGTAAGAGAGAGCTGTTAGGTTATTGAAAGATACGGGACTTTTTATTAATTGTTTTCACTCTACAGTAAAACCTTAGATTGACAGCATTTTGCATGACAAGCATACATTTCCAATTAATTTAGTCTTGCAATATAAGTGATGTCTTGATAAAAAGGTTAAAAAATAGTCCCAGCAGGGATATGGTCAGTTTTGGCATTCCACCAGCACCTCCACAGCCTCTCTTGAAAGACCAGCCTATTCATATCTACTCTGAGGTAAGCATATTACAGTCAACTGCTCAATCCTTTGTAAGGTGGCCAATGGAAATATTTGCATGTCCACTCTAAAGTAACCAATATAATCAGTGGAACTCACTCCTGTGAAAGGGGGGGCAGATTGCAGCCTGGGAGACCCAAGACGCCAAATGCAGGTTAATAGGTTTTATTTTTCTTTATAATTTGTACTTTCTATTATTTTGTATTATATTACAGTATTGCAGTATATGAATATTTTTGGGGTGTAGAACAAATCATCTGAGTTTCCATTTTTTCTTATGGGAAAATCTGCTTTGATATAAGAATGTTTTGGATTACAAGCATGCTTCCAGAATTATGCTTGTAAACCAAGGTACTACTCTATATGTTTTTCACTTCATTTGCTAAAGACTACCTGGCTGGTGCCACTGAGCATTTTCATGTTCAAAATGGAAAATCAAGATCCGGTCACCCAATGAATTTCCCCCATGCCTTAAATGGGATTCAGAGCCCAATTTTATCCAACTTTCTAGCACTGATGCAGCTGTGCCAATGGGGCATATGCTGCATCCTGAGGAAGTGAGCAATCAGAAAGGCCTCCACAGGAAAAAGAACATTTGTTCCATTACATGGGGCCACACTGCCGTTGTATTAGTTTTCCTATCTGGAAAGTTGGATCAGATTGTGCCCTCAATTAAACAGAATGCCAGGATGGGTGAGGAGACCTACCTGGTTTTTCTTCATAAGCAGCTGAACTGAAAGGAGATCTGTGCCATGGTCAGTGGACTGTGCAAGGGGGAGACGTTCTTGTACCCAAAGCTGGAAATCAGAAGAATGACTAATAGGTAAGTAACAGTCAAACTACATGGACACAATGGGATGAAAACGGAAAATGTTTATCTAATGCACACTAGGACACCTTTTGAATAAGTCCCTATGTACCTAAAAGACTAGTTAGGCTAGAATAGAAACTATACTTTCCTAAATCAGTATAACAAAATATTGCTATTGTGAAAGAATTATAGTGACTACTAATGGCACACACAGACAACTGAGTAGCTCACCAGTTCATCTGCCAGATCCCGATCCAACTGGTACCCAGCCTTGGCTGTCTCCAGCTCTTTTCTCCTTTTACTCAATGGCTCCAGAAGATCCTGGAACCTTTTCTCAATGATCTCATGTTTGCCATCTACTTGACCAATGTCTCCTTTGGCAGGAGGGGCCTGTGATAGCAAGTCTTCCATTTCTTTCTTCCGCACACATACTTGCTCATCTAATCGCTGAAAAGAGAGATTTGCTGCTTAATCCTTCAATCAGATAAAATTTAGACTTTTAGCTGCCCAATTGTTAGGAAGATTGGTCACATTTTTACAAGGCTTCAATACCTGTCTTTCCTTTTCCATTCCACCACCACCCCCTCCCCCCCGAAAAGAAGAGGTGAAGTGCCTTTTTCTACATTTCTGAAAGACCTGGTGGAACATTCCACCAATTAATCATTGCCCATTTCTAACATCAAACTGACATATTTAAGGAGTTCTTTCGGTGTGAGCGGGTGAGTGGAGGAAATGGACATAAAACTCAGGAAAAATGAGGGACCCTGAAAAAACCCTTAGAGTAGAAAACATTCTGCTATTGCATGTGATTCTTTAGGTAAGATGCAGTAGCAGTCATGACTCACTTTTTGGGCTTGTAAGCAACAACCAATGTCAAAATTGCATCTCCAAAGCTATAAAAAAACTCCCAAGAGTTCTCTTGGGAAATTTCTAAACTTTCCTTTGTTTAGAGGTTCACAGATTACATGAACTCCCTCTTCTGTTCAAGAGCTGAGAACTCAGCCATAAACAGTTCTCTGTCTTCAGAGACAGGATCTATTCCAGTCCGAAATTATCTAACAAGTCTGCTACAGTCATATATAAGGTGTGCTCAATCTGCATGTAGTACAGGCAGTCACAATCTCTAAGTTACCTCTTCAAGTGACAGGTGTCTTATACACCCGGCAGGGAAATGGGGTCTCCCTTTGAGGGTCCATCAATAACTTGGTGTTATTGTATTCATATCTCATGAATATGAGATATGAACTTATGAAATGAGTTCTGACATTCTACGCTCATTTCTTAAATCATGAATATCAAATGTTACATTGTGGAACACTACATCCTATAAGTTTTTTTAAAACCAAATATGTCCAGGTGACAGATTGCATATGGCATGAGTAAATAATGCAGCTGGCATAAAACTGGTCACAAATCATGATGGGGAAAGGGAGGTCTTCAGTAATTTGCCCTGGTCACATTTCCAGATTTGAGGCTCCACCATGTGCTATTTTCAATTTTTTTAAAAATCCATTGAACCTTCCCCCCTACCAATAAAATACATAGGTAGACCATAATCAGGACCAGAAACAAAGACAAATGAAGTCCTAAAGCTTCCCCACCACAAGCATGGCTCACTTTGTAAACCACCCACATCTTTTCCTACTAAAATTCCAAAATTCTCATAGTTAAATTACACATTTATATGATCACATAGTTTGACTCTCAGCCTTCCTGGCATTCAACACTAAAGGAGGAAAGAACAAAGAATATAAAGGCTTTTGAAATTATGAGTACCAAGGAAAAATACTTACAGTAGTCCCTATAAAATTAGAAAGAACCTACAAAGGGAACAAGAGAGTTGAATATTACTACATACTTTCAGGTTTTTCAGAAGGATGTTGACACTGGTGAAATCTTTTCCCTGGACATCAGATTTCAGCTGCTCCTCCATTTCGCTGATCCATGCACCAAGGTCAGCATAGCTCTGTGCATACAGGTCAGAACGGTTAGCATCAAACAGGTGCTGAGCCTTCTCCTCTGTAGTTGCCTGCAGTTTGTCCCAAAGTTGATGCAGCTCTGTTAGCCTTTGGCAAACAATATCTTCATACTTGGGTTTCTGCTGTGCCAGCTGCTGTCCTTCCTGGGGGAAAAAAACAAAGAGGAGATGCAGGAAATATGGAAGTATTTGTCAAATCCAGGGACAGGCTAAAGGACAATTTCTCTTCTCCAAAGAAAATCTAGGATAATAAGGATAAAACTGAGGAGAATAATGATTTCTCATCTGCTAACAATGGAGTGTTCAGAATGGGTAAGCAACACAATTATCCTATCTAATAGTTGCATAGGATCAAGAGGTTCCTGTCACTCTTTATCCCAGTTAGTTTTGATGTAACTCTCAGCTAGACTCAGAAGGCAATCCCAACACACTCTGAAGTTGGTGCAAATCCCTTGAACTGGGATTCAGAGGTGGCTTAGATCCAAATGGACCTACTGGGGCTGCACTTGCCTTACCCAAGAGCAGTGGTGGTAAACCTTTTCGGCACCGAGTGCCAATGGGCAGCACCAGTTCCTAGCATGTGTGCTCAGAACTGTGGGCATGCACAGTGGGCCAGGAGCTCCCTGAGCCCATTGCACATACCCAAAATTCTGTGCATACGCAATGGGCACTCACCCCCTCAGTTCAACTCTGCTCCTCTTTGGAGAAGAGCCAAACTGAGCACACCGGTGCCATGCTTTGAGCATCTGCACTGGGCACTGCCATCGGGCTGGAGGCATGAGGCAATGCTATGGCCATGTGACAGCAGGGAAGGCTCTGAGTGCCTTCCCCAGCACGCATGCCATAGGTTTGCCATCACTGCTCTAGATGTAGGCAACCCCTGTCATGAGTGCTGAGCGTGGCACACAGAATGGTTCTTGGCAGTACAAGCAAACATTTCTAATACATTTTAACTTGATATAAAAGTGATGTCTTGATAAACAAGTGAAAAAATAGTCAAGGCTGGGATACACCCAGTTTCAGTGCTCTGCTAGCACCTGCTCAGTGCTTTTCTGAGAGGCCAGCCTATGCATGTCTACTCTGAAGATCTTTGCACTAGATGCAGCTCAGGCTGTGCCAATCTACCTGTTCCAGTGCAAGTCAGGATTGCACTCTGAATCATTTAAAGGGCCTCTGATAAAATTTTCTTCCTCTGGATTAGCAACAAATCTTCCTCTTTGTACACCATCATAAAATGTATTTGTGTATTCTATTGGTCAAGATGCTTTAAAGTTTTTGGTTATTTTTTCCTTAATTTTAAGCTGCTAGAGGAGGCAGTCAATTTTAACAAAGGAAGCAGATGGGAGTGTGGATTCCCCCTTGATCTCTCCCTCCACATCTTTTTTTTTCACCCTAAGAGATACTGTATGTTGAACCTCAGGAGGAAGGCATTTTTTAACAGAAAGGTAAAACAGCCTTCCCTTTTCCCTTGCTGCTCCTTTACTCTAAATGAGAACTTCTCATAGCTGATTTTCCTTTAGAAATAAAATTTAAATCCTCAGGAGACCCACCAGAATCTCCAGTGTAACTTCAAGCCAGGCTCAAAAGTAGGAAAATGTTGTTGAGGGGCCTCTTTTGCACATCTGTTTTTACTGACTGTTTCAGAGGCTGCTTACATGCAAAATTTTAAAGACATACCGGTTATCATAAAATAGATGCTTGTAAAATGTACATAAAAACAACAGACATCCTTATCAGGCCAGCTACTTCACAAACATACATGCAGTTCCATGTATGCAGGGTTTACCACTATATAACATGCAAAAAGACCCTTAACTTTCATAAAGGTGAGTTTTCTTTTGAAGGAGATATGCATCCTGCAATCCTTTGTGTACAGATTTCTATATTTCTTCAGACGAGATGCAGCAGAGGAGACACTTGGCTACAGATGACTTTAGTGTTACAGTAAACCACTTACCTCATCTACCTTGTCTAGCCATCCTTGATTAGAAGCAAGTTCTGCCATAAAAGCCTGGTGCTTCAACCATTTGCTGTGTAAATTGCGTGCTTCATCATATGAAACATCTTGTGCTGTGAGCATCTTTTCATCAATCCAAAGTGTAAGCTGCAAACAAAGCCAAATTACACTGAGTGATGAACACAGCTTACATCTTTTTCAGATCACCCATAATGTTGTGCTGAATCCTTACATTTTCCCATGTTAACCACAAATCATTTAATGCAACTGACTGGAATGGCTGGAAAAGGCTATTAAGCTCTGCTATAAATCAGAACTTCTCACATATTAGCCTCTCCCCTACCCTGCTCCATCAATCAACCTAAGTAATCCAACAGACCACTATTATGTACAACTACTGAGAAGTCCCATTATAACCAATGGGAGTTTACACCAATGTGTACATGCATTTGGTTGACTCACTATGGTAAAAAGAAAATCTTCTTAACTTTAACAAATAAGAAATCAGGAAAATGCTTTTTGTCAGAGGAAATGAGTATCCAAATCCCACCAAATCACAAGTGACTCCTTGTAAAATGAGAATTTTAAGTTTCTACATCTATTTCACTTGAACAGGACTGCCACACTTGGCCCCTGGCACCAATTGTGCAAATGGGAATAGTCTTGACTTAAATAGCACCTCTACTTTTTCAGTACAGTCATCCTGTTCACTTTCTTTCTTGAAGGAGTCCCTCCATGATTGGCTTCTTTAGTCCATTCTGGTCATCTATCCACACCCCTAACAGAGCAACTGTAGACACAACTCACATTATACAGTCTGCATGGCCCAACTTCCCAATCTCATCACAAGGATAACCCTGAATAAATGTTTCCTGCCTTATCCTGGGTTGCTTTCAATATGTCTAGTTGTGCTCTGCAGCACCAATGCAGGTGACTCTAGGGTGCAGGTGACTTTTCTGAGGGTGTCCTCAGAAAAGAGGCAACTGAACAATCTTAAGCAATGCTTGCGAGGAGCTAGAGCAAAACACAACTGCTTTCTTTTTTCCATACAAAGAATTGTGGGATCACTATTATTTCTGAAGAGAAGATCATGAGTTCCTGAGCAACAAACTTGGTGAAATTAGAACCAAACTATTTGCCAGTGGTGCAATCCAGGTCTAGCCACTCTTGAAAATGAAAAAGGTGCACAACACACTCTACATCTGTAATAATAGTTGGACAACAATCCTTACCTCCTGGCAATTCTGTAGGAAGTTTCTTAGGTCATGATTCTCCTTCAGTAACACAAATGCCTCCTGAGATTTTGTGACATTTGTTTTATATCTAGAAAAAACAGGTAACAAGATAATTCTTGAAAGTGTTTTTATTTCTCCATTACAGAAATAGCTTGACTTTCATTCTCTTGAATTTCACTGCTTTGCTGTTTCAGCAGTTTTCAATTTATACAGGGAGCCCCTTTTATCTGCAGGCTCAACATCTGCTGATGTCAGTAATTGCAGGTGATAAGCCCATAGATGGAAGGCCTCAGAGGAATAACTGGGTTCCGGAAAAAAAATAACATACAAATAATTTTCATATAATTAGGCTAGACCTGTATATTGCAAACAATGTTGCTGAAGATTCCCATCAACATTACCTCTCTTGAATCAGCTGCACTTTTTCCTTTATTTTAGGAGAATAAATATTTCCTTCAGCCACCAGCTTTTCCCCACTGTTCACCAACCCAGTAATCTTTTCCTCATTAGCTTCCATAGTGACAAGGAAATCTTCATATTTCCGGATAGCAGCTTGTGATGCTTCCAAGGTGTCCAGGGGCTCGATGTGAGCCAGGGTATATTCCTAAAACAGGTATCAGGAAAGAAAACAAGTCAGGTGCTTGGGAACAATATTATTTTGTGCTGGTTCTCCCCAAAGAACATGTGGTCCTCTGTAATGGCCTAACTCCAACTCATAGTAAATCTGTGTATGGATCTGCAACTATCAGGTGCATGGCACCCAGAAGAACAGTATAGCTAGATTTCTGTATCTGCACAGGATTACTTCCCAGACCAAAACCTGTGGAAAATGGAATCTGTAGTCAACCAAGACCTTTGGATGCGACTGGAAGCATGTGACTCTGAGCCTCAGAAAACCTCCTGGAGTTAACCAAAAAGTGCTTCCAGTCATGTGCAGGAAATGAGGTGGGGGTCTTCCAGCGCAGGTTCGAAACACACAATGAGTCAAAATTGCAGGTCCTTTAAGGGGAGTGACCAAGAAATGGATGTCCTGATGGTGCTGCAGCAATTACATTGCTGTGTGCATTCAGGAGCATTAAAACATACCTATGGGGAATGTGCAGCCTGCTAGAGGGTCCTGGAGGCCTACAGCTCCCTCTGGACGCCTCCCCTCAGCTGCAGCGGCTCTAATCTGCAATTAAGGCCCACTTCTGATTTTGGAAACTCCACATTCCAGAGCTCTAACTGCAAACTTGCAGCCCACTGCAGAGCGGAGAGGAGGCTTACAAAGGGGACTGTGAGCCAACTGGAGGCTGTGTATTTCCACATTTATGTCTAAATTCTCCTGGGTGTCTATAGCAATGCTATCAGTGTCATCAGACCACCCCCACCCCAATCCAGTCCCTGCCCCTGCGAATATTTATGAGTGGTTCTCGGACTTAAAGTTTGAGTACCACTAATGCAGAGGATACTTTGTGATACTAATGTAAGATGAATAAAAATTTACACTGAAGTAACTGACTTACCTGATTGGTAAGGATAATTTCTGCTTGCTTTGCATCTTTAAGAAATTCCTGGAAGCCAAGACACTGGTTAAGGAATTTCTCTCTGCTATCCCACATTTTACATAAGGCATTCCAGCCTGTATCCATCCCCTGGAGCCGCTGTTCCAGCTGCTGATACTCCACATCTGTCTGTCCTTCAGTCACTTTCTCTCCTATTTCTTTGACATTGCTGTAATCATCCCTATGCTGATCAATCTCTTCCTTAACAGCAGCATGCTGCTGTAAGAGATGCTCAGCTTCTACCAGGGAGTTGGGTACCTCTTCTGAAGCAACAGCTTTTTGTGCCTTGAAGAGCCATGCTTGGAAGTCATCTAAGTCTTGCAAAAATTTGTGCAACTTGCTGGCCTCACCAAGGGAGGCCTCCTGGCTCTGCAATGTATTCTGCAATTCTTGCCAGACTCCAGTGACAGCAGCCAGCCGGCTGTAGATGTCGTCAGCTAGGTCAGGATGTACTCCTGCCAGTCGATGTGCTTCCTGTTGCAAAGATGCAAGCCGAGCCTGAATGGCTGCGAGATCACGTTCAATGCCATATAACTTCCTCTGCATGGCAATCATGCCTGCCAGGTTTTTACCAAGGTCCTGTGTAGATTCTATTACTCTGGTTTTCTCTAGGATCCATTTCTTTGTTTCTTCACAATCCACGCAGTAATTATGGAGGCTAAGAGCAAAGTTTACAGCTTTCTGTCTCTGAGCCACCATCTCCTGAAAGATCTTCCATCTAGAAAATGCAGAGTCAAACAGATGAGGGAGAGATCTTTAACACCTGCACAATCCTTTTAATTATGTTTTGCTGTTGCAATACCCTATCCCTACAAACAGGTGATGGCATACAACAGGTAAAGGATACATCAGACAAGAAAGTATTATATTCATAGAAAACCCTTCAAAAGGGCTAGCAAAACTAATGAAGAATCTACCAGGCCTTATTTCTTATTATTAGTATTCATAATAGAGTGACTCTTTTAGCTATAAATGATTTTTATCAGAGGATAACATATCAGGTTATCACAGAGCTCAGTGATTTTTTGTATACATTCATCAGCAGAAACTGGTGGGACAAATGGCATTCTCTGATCATATTTGGTTTCCCTACAGTCAACATGACCCACAACCATCAAATGACTAACAACATATAGGTAACCTGTGTTTGACTTGGAAATGACTTGGTTGGGAATGGAGCAAAATGTTTCTTGAGGCAAAAAGGCATGCCTAGAAGGACAATGTGATTCATATGGAGATGGAGATAGCAAATATTATTGATATGGCACATACTTGGAGCAATCAGGACCAGAGAAAAGGATAAAAGGCACAAGAAAAATTTCCATGGCTGAAGTTAAAGGTTTTGACCCCCTAATAGTGTCCTTAGTGTACCCTAATAGATCACCTTAAGTATCATGGAAGAAAAATAGGAAATAAGCAAGCAAGGTGTTATGGTGGAACTTACCTAGAATTCAGATGCTCTTGGCATTGCCGGACTCTCCCACTCCGTGGGTGCCCACTTTCTATTAGGCCCCTAGCAGCTTGGTTGACCCCTTGAATCTGAGAAGCCAGATTATTCATTTCCTGCTCTAAAATATCAAATCTGAAATCAAGCAAATTTAATTAATTAATGCAGATAAAAGCCCAATTCATTCTCAAGAAGATAACATCAAAAATCCCCTTTCATTACTTAAATCCCATTTTTCTTATCCTAACATGTCCAGCTATCAAACACAACTGGAATCAAACTATCCAGCTATCAGACACAATTGGTAGGATCAATCATAAAACATAGAACTTTATTAATAAAACACAGAAACCTATCTAAAAGCCAATAGAAATGGTTAACATATTTGTAAGGATAAATTCTACACTCAGGGGACTCTTGCTCAACTTATGCCACAATAAAAATGCGCTAGGGCACAATCCTAACTTAGGCCGGCACAACTCATCAGTCTTCCCATGCCCGTGATAATGTAGGGAGGCAAGGGCATGGCTGCACGTTGGAGTAACTTTCCCACAGGAGTGGTACAGAAGTGCCAAACAGTAATTTTATCACACCTCCAGGCCAGCATGGGACTTGTGCTGAGGCTTATGCTGGCCTTCAGCTGCAATCCTAAATACTCTTTCTTAGGAGTAAGACCCACTGAATACAATGGGGCATACGTATAAGTAGACATGGTTAGGATCGTGCTCACAGTCTTTAAGACAGAACAGGACTCTTTAATATCCCAGATTTTGTGCAATACTCCCTCCATATTTGCATTCTGTTTAATTAGAACTTAGCATGCCAGATATCCAATGGACACTGTCCAATAAATTATTTTGATTTTACCTGTGCTGCACAACATCCAGGTCCTCTAGAGTATCAGGAATCTCCATTTGCTCCAACCACTTCTCCTTCTCACTCATCCAAAGCTCACATGCATCTGTCTCACTAAAAACTGTGTAGAGATCCAGGGCATCTTGCAGCTTCTGTCTGCGCAGATCTGCGAGGGACACAACTTCGTTGTATGTTGACTGGATGGCCTTAAGTCTATTTTCAAACCCTGGGACATCCCGAAACTCAGTGGGGAAGCTCTGTGCTTGTCTGTTCAGATTGTCAATGACACTCTTGTTTTCTGCTACCTCTTCTATGAGGTCCCTGTGCTTTTTAACCAGGGCTTGAGTAGAGTATTCATCATGCCCCACATCATCACTGGACACCAACCGACTTGCATCCTGTAACCAGGCCATTAAGTCATCTGCATCTACCTGAAACTGGAAGAAGCTCTCAGCATCTTGCAGGTTTTTCTTACGGAAAGCTGCTAGTTCTTGTAGTTGGGACCAGAGGGCTTTCACTTCCTCAATCCTGCTGCGGATTCTGGATGATCCGAAATGTTTCTGAGCAATCATGGTTTCCCCCTCTTTGATGGTCTGCTGCAAGTGGGTTCCTAGTCCTCGCAGCTCATCTTCAAAGGCCTTGTGTTTCCTCTGCAAGATGAGAATGCTGGTCAGGTCTTTCCCATAATCCAGGGAGGAATAGATTTGCTCTTTCTCCTTGATCCAGCTTTCAGCTTCATCCAGCTCCCAAAAGAATTTCCAAAGGCGCTTGGATTGTTTCAGGTGAGCTTTCCTCTCTGCAGCCAAGACCATCAACTCTTTGTGACACAACTCCAGATGGTTCACACGATCTTGTATCACCTTTGGATCACAAGGTCGATAACCTGTGCAAGTGTGTGTGTGTGGACACAAAGTTATAATCAGCTGAGATGCACAATATACTTTACTTGACCAGAAAGGAAGGGGGAAAAAAAAGAAAGCATATTTCTCCTGGGGCATTTCCAAGTTATTTGAAAAAGCAAGTCACAAACCACAAAAGAATGGCAAGCAGCTTTGCCTTTGGGTGGTGGTGGTGAATAGCTGAATTTGTGTTTTACACTTAATTAGAGAAGATATCGTTTACAATCCTACAGAGGAAAAATATACATTAGCTAAAAAAATATAATTTATCTAAAAAATGTGGATTACTGTTGTGGGGTGGGGAAGGAGTGGGAAGGTCTTTGCCATTAATTTAAAAATGCAACATGAATGCTCTGAAACATCAGAGATACACTGGTGGAATGTTCAGTCTCCAAAGAATTAAATAAAGTTTTCTAATTTTTTTAATGCACGTACAGGCTAGTCATTCTTTAGTTGGGTCATTATAAGGCTGTGGGTGGCGCAAGCAGTTAAGACGCTGTGCCTGTTAACCAGCAGGCCAGGGTTTGAGACCCGGGTCGGCCCCACAAGACAGGTGAGCTCCTGTCCTTAGCCCAGCTCTGCGATGCAGCTGGATCCAATTGTATTGGCTCTGCCTTTCCATTGGACTAATTCAGTGGCGTGGAGAGGGGGGATTTGCTGCTTGAGTAACAGCCTATCCTCCATAACAATCTAACCCAGGCTTTCGTGCTTCGTATGCTGCGCCAAGCACGATACCATAGTCTTTCAAGACTGACGGAGGCCTGCTAGTTGGGTCATTCTTTACCAACAATGCCAGAAATATCACCCAGTAGGATCCTACGCAGTGATGGGCTTCAAAGAAATTAAGAACCGGTTCTCTGTCCATCTGGCAGCCACTTTTAAATGGCTATTTTTAAACTTTATATGTACTATCTCTTGTTAAGAACCGGTTCTATAGAGTAGGTGCGAACCTGCTGGTGCCCACCACTGATCCTACGACACTGGCACACAACCACATTCCAGAAACAGGCCCTTCCCTTCTTCTGCTTAGAGCACACAAGAGAATGCAAAGCAATTACAAAGTGATGACCACTTTGCATTCTTCATGAGGAAGAAAGGGGTCTGTCTTCCAGATTAAACAAAGCTCTTCTAAGCCCCAGGAGATTGTCTACCTGCCTCTTTACCAGTATTTATTCAAATTTAAAGTGCCATTAAATCTAACGCACACACAAATTTTAAAAGGCTTAAGATTTTTTTAAAGTTGCAAAATTTAATTTTGCTTGCTGCACACAGCAATGAGGTATATTAAAATAATATTATCTAATTGCACTACTTTATATAACAATAGGTTTATGTTACATTTTATGTTACATTACGTTACATTTTAAAATTACAATATAGTAAACTGTTAAACAAAATACTGACCTATACTTATAATCAAAGTACTATATTTACTTGAATTTAATGTGCACCTCAGTTTTGGAGATTAAATTTGCTAACATGGTATTCCTTAGATTTGAGATAATGTGATATTTTTACCATATTTATCATATTTTTAAAGGGCTACCTAATTTTTAAATTCCTTTTGTTTAACCAGAAAAATCTCCATCTGGAAAGAAACCCTTCTAGATGCTCATAGACTCATAGAATCATAGAGTTGGAAGGGACCCAGTGGTTCATCTAGTCCAACCCCCTGCCTGAAACAGGAAATCCTCATCATGTGGGGACCCGGGTCTCAAACGCCTGCTGGTTAACAGGCACAGTGTCTTAACCACTTGCACCACCAGAGGACTCTGAGACTCAATGTGTACAAATTTAATGTAAGAACCATAAGACCACTCCTGTTTTGTTTCTACTCAAGCTTCTTGGCATACATTGTCTCATTCACTCCCTTATGACAGAAAGGCACAGGAAAGAAACTTCTCCTGGGCAACCACCTACCATCACCATTGGCAAATTTAAGGGCTGCTGCATTGACAGCATGGATCTTCTCAGCCTGAATAGCCATATCAGCCTCCATCAACTTATGCTTCTGTAGCAGGTCTTCCACTTCCAACAGATGCTTCCCAAATTCTTGGGACAAGAGTTTTATCTAGATAAATACAAAAGAAGAAATACAATTTAACTTTCTCATGTAGGGACTAATTACACATGCCATATTTAAAAAAGAAAAGCAGCTTCGACATAGGCAGGTAGAAGTAGAGTAGCAGCAGAAAGAACACTTAATTCTTCCTCATCCCACTAGAGTTTAAAATACTGCAGAAAGCCACTTGGGGAGGCAGTTAGAAAGCTGCTTTTCTTTACAAAATCAGACTTAAATTTTAAGGGCGCAACTGCATTTTATACATGATACATTTCAGCTGCTTTAGTTGTTGCTGTTGTTGTTAATGTTGTAATCTCCCAAAACAGCATGTGCAATGCAGCAAAACCACGCCTGGGGCTGGGGGGTAGAAGGACTTTAAAACATGATCTCCACTGGGATTCTGTAAGAAGCACCCCCACATCATATTCTTTTTCATTCCAGAAATAGGTGGGAAATTCCAATTGGAACTATAGTGGGAACAAAGCAGCCTAAACAGAAATGTGACATGTGGTTGTTCTACAGAAAGGATGAACCTCTACATCAATTTGTTGTTTTAGCAAATGAGCTTCACCACCCTGTTTCCTTACTTTCATCTCATCTATCCAACCAATACTGTGCAGCATGTCTTGAAAGAGCTTTTGCACTGTAAGATTCATCTCCAGCCTCCGGCGCCGAGCCTGTAGTAGCTCCTGTAAATATGACCAGAGTCGCAGGATATTGTCTTTTCGAGCATTGATGCGCTTGATGTCATGGTAGTTCTCTACTTCCAGTTCCCTGGCCACATCCTTTATTGCCTGGATTCGTTCTTCATAGGCAGCTGTGTCAGTTTCAATGGCTTCATGCTTCTTCTTTGCTGCCTCTACTGCTGGCAAGTCGCTCCCAAAGTTATCCTACCCAGAGAAAATAAAGGTTTGGTCAAAAGATTCACTGAATCTTTCATACAAGGGTTGTGTCTAGGGTCAGTCAGGTAGGACAACACAGGCTGATCAGAAGATTCACCAGGCTGGACCAACCCCTGAACTCAGAACCAGTGGCAGTAAAACCACACAATACATCTCTCAGGGTAGGGAAAATTACTACTGAAAGGGGGTCTGTGTAGAGCTTTGCCCTGAGACCTTCACCCCTGCTCTCAAGTCACATATTGGAGAATGGAGGGAACTCAGAATTAAATAAAAATACGCAAGATGTAAACACCATATTAAGCTAGAGAAAATAGACCAAATTTGTGTGCTTTGAAAATTGTTCATAGGTCAGAATAAGGCACTTCTGCACCACTCCCAGGGGTATAGGCCGGTGGATGGATATGTGCCAGCCTCTCCATGCCACCATAGGAGTGGGGAAACAGATGGATTGTGCTAGCCTAAATTGATTAGGATTATGCCCTGAGTCGAAAAGCGGTATATAAATACTGTAGATATAGCTATATCTTGGGAGTTGTATGAGGAGCAAACTCATCCTCCATTCCTAGGCCCATTGTATGTGCCCCTCTACAAATACTTGTTCAGGAATCTTGGATATTCTAAACATAAGAGCAAAGCTCTCTGACATGAACAAGGCAATATCAGTGTTCCATTCACAGGTATGTAATGGAACAAGTGCAATAAGTGTTGCTCCTTAAGGAAATCAGGTTCTTTGACATTTGACAAGGTTCTCTTGCCTTAACAGAAGTATTCATCACTGATTTAATGTGGGCTCTCCCCAGCTCGCGCCCACTGGTAAGAAGGGGCCAGTCAAAACAATTACTTTTTGGATGTATTAAACATACATCATACATAGAAAAATTCAGAGAGACAATCCAACCTGGCACACAGAACAGTTCTTTGCTATTCCACCAGGCAGATCAGAGACAAAAACCAAGATAGTTCTTCATTACCTGTGCAACAAGACGCTGGTTTTCACTGAGCCACGTTTCCCGCATTGCTGCTTTGCGATCAAAGCGCCGAGCAAGCTGTTCCAGCTTTTCCTGTCTAATAAGCTCATTCCTCAGTGCAAGCTCTCGTTCATGTTCTGCCTTCTCCAGCTTCTCCCAAGCCTGTACAAATGTGTCACATGGGAGAAAATGAGAATCTAGGAAGTAGGGAATAGCAAGAGGCCACAAAAATCTGTGATGTAACATGGCTCACTTTACAAAGCTTTCTGTTCTTATGTCCAGTACAACAACTCACTTGTATTTTTCATCACCTGAACAAAATACTGCTAATTCAGATAGATTTTAACCTTGTTTTTTGTATTTTTCTTCCTAAGCTGACTTCATGCATGACAACACTAAGATGCAGTTCACCAAATAGCTTTCTTCTGTATGCAAGTAGATTTAGAGCAAAATCCAGAGTAACTACAGGGAGTCCTTGCTCCAGTGTAAGCACAATTTGCTCTGGATTGCAATATGAATTTTCCATAGGTTTTCACTAGCTGGTGCAGTAACTACGGGTACACGTAATGTCTCTTATGTGCTCCCGCAGTTACTCTGGATTGTAGGGTGAATTGTCTTCAGACAACTGCTTATTTATCAGTCTGTAGCAATTCCTGTGATTATAGCAAAACCTTTTTCCAGAATATTATAATTGTGGGAACTACTGCAGACTGTATTTGCAACTATCTCACTCATGAATTATGTTTGTCCAGATGTTCATATAAGAAACAATTAGAACTGTCAGAATGAATGGCAAAAATAATGTGTAAACCAATTCTAAGATAGTAGCCAGGGAACACATTTGATTTGTGGTTAGGGTTGCCAGATGCCTGGAAAAACCAGGAAATTTTTGGTTTGGGGAGTCCCGTCCCATTTGGTTAAGTCTAAATCCTGGGTTTGGACCTAGGTGGAGAGAGGAGAGGGTGAGTGGCTATGGGTATAGGTGTAGGTGGTGTGAGTGACCTCAAGTGGGCTCTCCCCAGCTGGCGCCCACTGGTAAGAAGGGGCCAGGCAGGGATGTGCCCATAGAGGTGCACTGTTCCTGGGAGTAAGCCCCATTCACTATAATGGGGTTTACTTCTGAGTAGACATGCACAGGATTGTGGGTTTTGTCCCAGTTTGCAGCAGTTTTGTACCATCCCAGTTTTGTGGAAGGGACTTATGGCAACCCTTTTAGTGGGGAGCAGGGTTTTGAAATACAGATGTTTCAAGCCACTGTTGCTCGCCATAGGAACCTCTAGATTCTTTGGCTACAGTTGTTCAAATGTCTATGGTACCTTACATCAGAAGATAATTGCTAATGCCTTCTGATTTAAGAAGCATTTTCCTTATTTAAATACTGCAAAGTATTGCAAATATTGTAAAATACTGAAAATATTTAAGTAGCCATTGCTACTAGTGTTATAAGCCACTGCCAGACTTGTCAATTTCATGCTCACCACTGACACACACTGTTGCAAACATGCCTTGTTATGGCACATTTGTAAGCAATATCTCAGATATCCCATCGAGATAGCTCATCGTGACTACACACTGAGCCAGTTCTGGTGATGTGCCCATGTTGAGCCACCCAGCCCTTGCCCAGAGCACCAGGTGGTGGAGACATGAGTGGAGAGTGTAAGGAAAGTGTTCCAAAGCTGGGGAAAGGCAGGGAGGGGGAAGGAGCACAGCAGGTGGGGGCAGGAGTGGGGAGTTATCATTCCTACCTGAAACCTGAAATAGTTTAAGTTGGAGGTTCCATGGATTGAACCTGGGATAATCTCAATTAACAGCTTATGCTCTACCATTTGCTGTGGCCCCTCCCCAACTAATCAAACAATTAAAAAATGGTTTTCTAGAAGGAAAGCTCTATTATTGCCCTCTAGATTCATCACATCTCCCTACTTATAAGAAAAGTCTTAGATACCCTGTTGATGTCAGATACTAGTTTTCCTTCATGAGGAGTATACACTTTCTGATTGTTGGCTCGCATTCTTGACTGGATGGTAAATAGCAGAACTTCCAGGTTTCCCTTTTCCTGAAATCTGCCCAAAAATACAAACATAAAAAAATATACTTTGAGTGAAGACAGACAACAGACGTAACACAAGCAACAACTACATAATCTTGAGTCTCTAAATTTTTCAGACAGAGGCCCATATCAAATACCTGATGCAGTGTTGCAGGCCAGAAATAAACCTATACATATAAAACTAGCGAAAACCTACCCAACTTGTGGCTGTAAAATTCCCCCCATACACAATTCACTCACTCACTCACTCACGATCTGGCAAAACCACTGGACCTAGAAGTGTGAAATTTGGAGAGGGTGTTCCTTCCATGACGGAGGCACCCACTCAGAACCAGTTTTTGGAAATTCCAACAGGAAGGGGGTGAAATGGGGTGCCACACGTTTTCTTCCCTATACTTTACATTGAAGAGTCCCTGACTGATGGATGTTCTACCCCAACCCCAACCCATACATAGAAGCATGAAATTTGGGAAGGATGGGAAGGAAGCCCATGGGAAGGATGATGCACATGAGAGGGATGATGAGCACGGAGTGATGCACATGGGGGATGGCATACAGGGAGTATTTTACTCCTGCAACACGGGTACATTTCGCTAGTTTAAATATAAAATTTAATATATCAGAAATGTATGAATTAATAAACTGGATAATGAATGAGCTAAAATTTTCAGGATTTCTCCAAGCACCAACATATGTCACAGAACTAAAACATATACTGGACCCCCATTTCCCAAGTTTCCCAGCACTTTCTAAGATAGTAAATGGCCCCAATCCAAATATATAGGTGTAAAGCAGTGGTAGCTGCACGTGATGCCACAATTAGTCTCTGAACACTCTGATCAGCTGTTCATCTGAGAGGTCTAAATTTAGCTCGTTCCTTCCTGTTACAAATTGTTGATCAGTGTTAGTAAGAGTCTCCGTTTCACATGTGTAATGATAGCTGCTGAGCCAGCCTGATGACATAGCAGCTGCCTTTATTTCTATAGTGTACTATTCAAGTGGCTCCCCCACAAAGCAATTAACACAAAATTTCAGTAAATCAATCTAATATGCAAATAATTTAAACAAAAAGAGTAACAACCAGTAAAATATAAAGGTAGAAAAACAGTGCCTAAAAACCAAAGATCTTAAAAAGTCATGCAAATAAAAAGATCTTTGCCTGGGGCTGGAACAGTTTGGAATTGGCACCAGGCAAGCCACCTTATGAAACACATTCCAGAGGAACCAACACCTAAGAAGGCCTTAGGTTGCAGCCTACCCTGTTTCTAAAGACTATAGAGGCACAAGAGCCAGGCAGGTGGTCCATAAGGTATCCTGATTCTAATCTAAGCCATTGAGAGCTTCAGAGATTAAAATCAGTCCAGATTTTATTTTACAGATTTGGAAATGAAATGGGAGTCATTTCAAGATGGATTTCAAGATGGATAAGATCAACGTGTGCTGGAAAATATGCTTGTTCTCAAACTGCAGCATATTTGAATTAAAGAAAATTTCCAAACCATCCTCAAGG
This sequence comes from Cryptoblepharus egeriae, assembly GCA_030015325.1. Taxonomy (NCBI): domain Eukaryota; kingdom Metazoa; phylum Chordata; class Lepidosauria; order Squamata; family Scincidae; genus Cryptoblepharus; species Cryptoblepharus egeriae. The sequence continues at coordinate 57,492,144 of JAREYC010000001.1, read as the reverse complement.
CATTCACGAACAGAATTCAGTGGAGTAATCCAAAAATGGAATGTTACAGTTTCTATACATCATTTCTCTTCCAGATACAGTTTTGAAGCACACAGAATAATGCTTTTACCTGTGTACAGTGTATAACTGGATCAGGACAATCAATTATAATTAGAGAAAGGATTAAAAACCTAGCAGTCAGCTCAACGACAGAGCGGAATGAATTACTAAAATATCAATTATTTCATCCACGTGTGTTAATTTACCCAACATCCCAACAATCCTTGCAGTACAAGTGTCCCTCACAGACAAGAGACATGTGATGTGCACAGAAGATTCAAGAGATGTGTATCCAAGCCAGAAGCATCTTTTGTTTGTAAAATATAGCCATGTAGGTAAGGGTGGTGATACCAATCAGGATATTTGGGTATCATCATCTTGGAAACCCTAAAATCTCACAAGATCCAAGATGGCAGTGTTTGGGGATACAGCTAGGAGTGACCACTGGGAACATCCTGTGGTGTCCCTGTGAGTATGCCACAATGTCTTCAGGCATTACAACACACTCTTTTGGAGCCCCTGGATTTGTAGAAAGCTGTGTTGATAAAAGCTGTGTAGCTGTGTTGCTTTGTTGATAAAAGGAGGCATGTATCAGGCAGGACTGACAAAAAACTGCAACCTGCCCACTCCCCAAAAAATCTTCTTCCAAAAAACTATAATAGAAACCTTAGTATTAAGCCACAAAAATAAATGGTTTTGATAACCCCTTTCTCAGTAGCACTGTCAGCAGTACAGATGAGGGCTTGGTATCCACACTGGCCACTGCCTCTGTGGGCCTTACAATGAACCACAGTGGTGAAAAAACAACACTTCCACTTTCCTTCAGGAAACGGGACCTAACTTTCTTTGCCTTTTAAGGTATACTGAGGCCTAGAGAAGTCCTTCAGGGCTTTTAAAAGCACTAGGCACAACTAATGATTTGGCTTAACAAACTGACCCTGCAATGTTTGACTTAACAAATGTTTCCGAATAGAAGGTTTTGTAAGCAATGAACTTCCTGATGAGACCTACAACTCATGAAAGCCCATGGACTGATGATCACGCATCCAAACAGGTAGCCTGGTCCTAAATGTAGATTGCAATGTTTATCTCTGTACTAGGTGTATCTTTTAATAGAGGAAGCTTCCTGGCCACAATGGTTGTTGAAGAAAACTGTCATCTAGACTGTATATTATCTTTATGTTTAAAAATCCTTGCTTATAGGGTGATAGGAAGAGAATGGAAATTTTCCTCTTTCTTCTCCTTGAGATATTAGCACAGGTGACCGCTAACGATTCAGATATAAACAACTGCCAAACCCCTCCAACTGAAAAGATAAGGAATGACTGCAGACCTGCACAAAAATTCCTGGGCTTGCATTTTATTTTGGCCTCTTGACAAAATGTCATTTAAAGTATATCAAGTACCCTTTTCCCCTTCAGCTTGGCTTCTCACTTTTAGCTGTTACTGTAACCATTATCATCACGTGCCAACGTTCTCCTTCTCCTCAGAAAATCTTAAACTACAATCAGATGAGTCACACTGCAGTGAGCTTAGTATATGCCAGTGAAAAACAAACAAAAACACCTCTCCTTCTAGCTGACAGGTGCTTACTTGGGTGGTTTTTCCACTGTGCGGTATGTACTGAATGACTGGAGCTGCTGCTGCACACCTGCCAGAGAATTAGCAAACTTGCGGCTGTTGAGAATGGTGATGGTCTGTTCTATCCACGTCAGCAGGTCTGAAGCCAGCCCACTGTATTTATCGATCATCTTCTCAGTCTCCATTGCATGGTCCATTACCTGAAAAAAGGAATAAACAAAGCTTTGCTCACTTGGCACTTGCTGCTGCTGGAAATATGTCAAATCCTCTATCAACTTGCAGATCCTGCATATGAGAACCTTCTAGTGTCAACAAGTCTGACTTCCCCACATAAAAAATTCCAGACTGTATGCAGAATGTCTGCCAGGAAATCTCAGCCTTGTTGGGCCAGATTAACTAAAATAACTGTTTTTAAATAATTTTTTTTGAATACCTTCATATTGGCAAGATTTCACCAAATGCTTTCACATTCAAGGACTTGCAGAATATTCATTATATCAAAACCATTATATATGCGCCACAACTCATTACCATGTTTAATACTATAAACATGTGATTGCTAAAGCATTGCAGGGAAAGACAAGTTCCTTCTTACCTAGGATAGCCATTAAAGAGTACAGGTCTGACCTCCTAATCCATCAATCAATCATTTGTGACCTGTGGATTTAGCTCACGACAATTTCTGAATCTCATGGAGGGCCAGGTCTGACACACCCATGGGTGTTCTCCAATCTTGTCCAGGAACCATTCTGAGGCCGGCAGAGGTCACACATTGCCTTTGTGGGCTCAGAACCTCTTCAGATGTGATTGGAGAACATATCCAATCATGTCTGGAGGTAATAATGAACTGACTTGCTGATTGTGGAAAGTTTGGAAACCACTGTATAGAAGCATTTTGACCAGCAAGTCATTTACTCTGTCATGGTACAACAACCCTCCATGTGCACTGTGTCAAGTTGAGGACTCCAAGCTGCCTAGAACCTATGGATTCCAGCAAGGCTTCCCAGCCACATTGGACTTGGATAGATGTCATTCCACTTTAAACTCTTTCTCCATCTCAAACTTCCCATCCCTCTATTTCTCCCCCTCCTTTCCTCATCTTGGCATTAACCACAACAAGCCATATATAAACATGTTTGTGTCTATTGCTTTTCCTTACCATTATTTAAGGAAAGTGTACGATGTAAAATGTTTGCTTTTACAAAAGGTTTTCAAACTTTGCATGGGAAGCTATTCTCTTATTCTGTTCTTTTGGAGTTGGATTCACTGTGTTACACTAACCTACATCCAGTCAAAGAAACCTTTTATTCAAAGGACTTGTATACTTTATTTCCACTTAACTTCTCTCAGAATGCTGCAGTAAGGGCTGATCCCCTTTTGTCTTTTAGTGGGAAATATTTATGCTTGTACCATTTTACACATTACCAGCTCCTTTGATAACACAGTGACCACCATCCTGACCACGAGAAGCCAGCTGTGCCGAGTACACAAACTGCCCTATGACAGTTGCGTAAGCAGGTAAGGTTGAACATCTATCACAGGTTACAAGCCATGACTGGATGTACAGTCTGAGAACAGCTGATCACTCATCATGAGATAATTTTTGTTGTTCTTGTGGATGACAATTTTATTTTTCCTGGTGAGGGAGGAAAGGTATGTTCAGACATGTAAAATGGTATACCAGAATAAGGCAGACTTAAAAACCTAATCTTCTCCTACTGGACTTTTAGCAGTAAGAAGTTTGGTTTTAAATCTGTCTTATTCTAATGTAGCATTTTACGTCTCTGCTTCTAGTATGCTCCTTGATGCTGCTTTCAGAGAGAAGATGTCTGGAAATGAAGGACACAGTTAAAATATAAACATAGGTTGCATTCTGGAACACAGGTGGGACAGCAATACCTTTCAATCATAGTCAGGTATTTTGCTAATTTCAATAGTGATTAGTTCATTCTAGAAAGAATTGCAAACAAAACTAACTTACGGTCAAACTAAACATAATATTAATCATATTGCTTGGTTCTGCTGGTTTAAGTTTTCCAAATTATAAACATAGGCTACAGGAGGGGAGGGAAATCCTGACTAAGATTTCCTGATTTTCATGGCAGAAGGAAAAGAATTGAAGCCTCCCACCATAGAAGTGGGGACAGAATAGGCCTCCCAGCCTCTGGCAGCTGCCATTTGCAGTTTTAAAAAACAAAACTATACACATGTCCATGAAAGGCCAGGCCATGTAATGCATGCTATTTCAGGACTAAGCTAGAGTGGGCAGCAAACTGTGAAAAGAAGTCAGCCTAGCAAAATGAAAGTTGAGAGATCTCATTATTATTGTAATCACAAATCTCTATCAAACTTGTTATGGTATAACACAATTACCCACTAAAGTTTGTGGTTATTAAAAAAAAGAATAGTAATAAAATAATTATCTATGTGGAAAAAAGGGGGAACTAATTTATCTGGGGCACAGAGACCGTGCCTTTACCTTTCCAACTCTCTTCCCTTCTACAGCAAGCACCTTCATCTTGGAGAAGTAGTGATAGAAAGCAACTACATAGGTAATGATGGACTTCTCATCTGGATTCTCTGTGAAGACATCTGTGCAGCAGATGGATTGTCAAGAGAAAACTATTAGTTTGAGCAAGAAAACTGCATGTGCTTCAAGTCAAGTCCCTTAACAGGACAACACAGTGTAGTAGAGCAAGCTATAGTGTGAGCTATCACTTAACCCAGCCAAATTCTGATAAGAAACATTAGAATAAATGGGAGCAATGTTGGACATATAGGAACTTGTTTGTCTAGCTCTATGATGAAAAATAAGAATTTATGAAGCAGCCCTGATAAACTAATGCTTCCATTAACTGTAACTCCTGAATGCATGCGGAGAACCTCAAAATATGCACAAAAAGTGCAACAGGCCCAATGATCCCTAATAATTTATAAATTCATAACTTTCTCTGAATCTACTTTATATACTCAATCTGCTGACTTGGTTGTTTTTTAAAGAAAGAAGCAAAGCAGCCTTTCCTGCTTTTTTAAAAAGACTGACCTAAGCTGAGCTGCTTGTGCAGAAATCTGCTTCTTTGTCTATCTTATGACAAGTATAAGCTGATCCGAGTATAAGCTGAGGAGGACTTTTTCAGCATAAAAAATGTGCTGAAAAACTAGGCTTATACTCGAGTGTATAGGGTACTGATAATACAAAAACAGTGAATCAACAATTGCTATAGATGTAGCACATGCCATACAGCACCATGGAAAAACTCAAAATGTGTAATCAATGTTTTAACTGTCTCCTGGTGGCCTCAATGAAGAGGAGAGCTGGACCTGCGGAAGACAGGAAGCACTGCATGGCATTTAATCACATAGTTAACTCTTGGGCATAAATTCATTTCTGTGTAAGCCAATAATTACTTGGATGTGCAAGCAGGCCTTCATCTGTCTTAAAAGACTATGGTATCGTGCTCAGCGCTGCATACGCTGCATGCGAAGCACGAAAGCCTGGGTTGGATTGTTATGGAGGATAGGCTGTTACCCAAGCAGCAAATCCCCCCTCTCCACGCCACTGAATTAGTCCAATGGAAAGTCAGAGCCAATACGATTGGATCCAGCTGCGTTGCAGAGCTGGGCTAAGGACAGGAGCTCACCTGTCTTGTGGGGCCGACCCGGGAATCGAACCCTGGCCTGCTGGTTAACAGGCACAATGTCTTAGCCACTTGCAAGCCGCTTTTATTAATTTATACATATTATAATAATTCAGGGAAATTCCCTCTTGCCGGGTCTGAGGCTATACCAATCTTTAAGAAAGGTAACAGGGGTGATCTATCCAATTAAAGGCCGATTAGCCTACTCTCAGTTGTGGGTAAATCGTCTGCTAGTTATTTGAACCAGACTAATTTCTTGGATAGAAAAAGACAACATCTTAGGAAAAAAAACAGGCAGGTTTTAGAAAAAGTAGAGCAACAACAGATCACTTCATTATCTTAAATCATCTTGCTGAAAAATACATGAATGTGCATGGCGATGGTCTCTTTACTGCATTTATAGATCTAAAATCTGCTTTATCCCAAGGGATAGATTATGGCTAAAATAGTCGCAAACATGTGTAGACAAGAGACTACTTTATCTCATCATGCATCTCTATCAGGCTACCATACTCAGAGTAAGATGTGGGATAGAAGGGAATTTGACAAAATCTATTTCTGCCACCAGAGGGGTCCACCAAGGATGTATTTTAGCCCCTATATTATTTAATCTTTATTTAAACAATTTGAATGAGTGTTGCCTTGCATCAGATTTCCATCCACTAGTTTGAGAGACATTAAATGCCCATTGTTGCTGTATGAAGATGATGATGTTCTTCTACCACTATCAGAAACAGGCAGAAAGCATTTCATGCATATTTTCATGTCCTACTGTAAAAATAATATGTTGACTATAAATAACTTTAAAACTAAAATTATGGTCTCCTGTAAACACGGAGCTTTAAAAAACGGATAATTAATGGCCAAGTTAAGAAATTTAAATATCTAGGCATCATAGTCTAATATAATCTCTCACGGGCTGCACATAGAAAGTTTGCTACACAGACAGCACAAAATTCTATCATGGCTATCACTCATTTCTTTTTTACTTAAGGGGCTCAGTTCATACCTGCTGCAATTCAAGTCTTTAAGGCCAATGTTTTATCTCAACTTTTGTATGGGTGCCCAGTTTGGATTCTAGGATTTCATTCAACCATTGAGAGCATTCTTAGCACATTCTTAAGATCCATCTTTGGATTACCAAGATATGTTCCAGCAGCGGCATTATGACTTGAGGCAGGTGTCAAATCATTAGAATGTAGTGCCTGGCTACATGCATACAGACATTGGATAAAAATGCTATATGCTTCAGCAGGATATCTACATGTCTTGAAGAATGATGTTTATATTAGTTCCTGGTTTATATCTTTTCTTAACAAACTGCATTATTTACGCTTATCTCAAGATGTTATTCATGTTATGAGTCTAAGGCCCATATCCTAAAGTCAAATTAAGCCCTTTGCGATGGAGCAGTTAAGGTGACTTTCCATAAGATAACACTAAAGGGTGACATAATTGCATGGACCCGTAACTGCATTGGATTTTGCCCTAAGACTCTTAAGTCAGTCATAGAAAAACAGGTCAAAGATACTGACTTTCATTATGCTATATCAAACGTCATAAGACCTGCTCACCCTTGCATTTTGACTTAAAATTTGAATTCAACCAAAGTGTTAGATATCTGAATAATTTAACCATTCCAAAATATCGGCAAATTTTTTACAAAAGCCAGATTCAACTGCCTTCCATCTTCAGTCTTGGAAGGGTGTTACAATGGAGTACCATATGAAAACAGACTATCCCTACAATCCAGAGTAACTACGGGAGCACATAAGAGACATTACGTGCACCCTTAGTTACTGCACCACTTAGTGAAAACCTATGAGAAATTCATATTGCAATCCAGAGTAAATTGTTCTTACACTGGAGCAAGAACTCCCTGTAGTTACTCTGGATTGCTCCCTAAGTCCCTGTAATAACATGGAAATTGAGACCCCGTACCACGTTCTTTTTGTATGCAATTTCTACAGGAGTGAGCGTACAAGATTTTTTAAGAACCTTGACACGAGTAATTTCCCAGACAGGACATCTAATTGGTACTTAAAATATCTTTTGGATGACAAGAATAAGACCAATACAAAAGTAGTGGCTAAGTTCTTCTTCTCAACCAAATAACACGCACAAAGATCCTTGCTTCTTCTCTATAAATATCCTTTATATTTGTATTTATTAGAAATATCTTTAATAAGCAAATGTTTTTAAGTAATCTGGATATTATTACCACTTTGTTTTAATTTTCTTGAAATATTTTTATGAGCTGTTGGGTCTGTGACCGCAAATAAAGAATGAATGAATTTTATACTCATATACACACACTCTTCCCACACTCATCTGTCTCTAAAATAATACATTCATTGAAAAAATGAAACAAAATAATGGATTAGTTTTATCAGTCAGAAGTAGTGGTAGACATTGTAATGGTACTTTTTGTTTTTAAATATGATGAGCAAACCAAAGAGAACAAAAGGGGAAGAAGAGCACATGCGGGTCAAACAGCCAGCCTGTCCCCAGGAAGAACAGGTCTCTTGATATTCCTCCTCCTCCACCCTCTCCCCAGGACTCCTCCAGCCTGCCCCCTCCTTTGCTATGAAGCCTAAACAAGTAGGTGTCCAAATAAGTAGGTATACTTTACAGTAAGGGTGAGAAGAATTTCCTGCCCTGAAGTCTTGGAGGGGGCAATTAAGGAAGGGTCTCTCTGCTAAACAAGTTATTTTGGTTAAAAATCTTATTCCTCGCAAGTTTTGAGGAGGTATTTTCTTGTTTGTTTGCAAAGGGAGGGTCTATGCAAATGAGGTCCCCTCCCTCCTCCCATTGTGTATGGTGAGTCAGGCAGGTTCATAGACGCCCCACTAAGAATTCCTGAGGAGAGAGGACCTTTGAGTGCCTGCACTCCTATTTCCATTCACTGTCTTTGCATGTCTACCTTTGCATGCCTACTCAGAAGCAATCCCATCCTAATCAACGGAGCTTACTCCCAGGTAGGTGTGGATAGGATTGCAGCATCAGAGCCCAATCCTCTGCATGCCTGCTCAGAAGCAAGTACTAACTGACCATATGTCCTCTTTTCCCAGGACAGGTTCTCTTTTTTAGCCTTGTCTCCTGGTGGGGAAAAAAATACATTGCTCTTCTTTTCTTTGTTTGCTGGCAGCATTGAGCCATCATGGTCAAAGGACTGACTCCCAGGGAAGTACTGAGTGACCATATGTCCTCTTTTCCCAGGACAGGTCCTCTTTTTTAGCCTTGTCTCCTGGTGGGGAAAAAATACATTGCCCTTCTTTTCTTTGTTTGCTGGCAGCATTGAACCATCATGGTCAAAGGACTGTCTCCCAGGGAAGTACTGAGTGACTATATGTCCTCTTTTCCCAGGACATGTCCTCTTTTAACTCTTGTGTCCTGGGAAAATATCTTTACATTTACCAGTAACCTACTGATGTCTCAGTAAATGTTATTTTATTGGTATCTATTTTTATGGTATTTTGAAATTTACCAGTTGGTGCTGCATTTCCCACTCTCGGCTTATATGCGGGTCAATAAGTTTTCCCAGTTTTTTGTGGAAAAATTCGGTGCCTCGGCTTATACGCAGGTCGGCTTATACACGAATATATACGGTATGTTTAATGGTAAGCCACCGATGAAACACAACAGAAAGGATATCTCTTCTGGAAAAATATCTGGGCTTTGCAAGCCACCCACATTATATATATAATTTTATCAGTAACATCTTCATACTGACATTTTGCACTCAATATAAAGACTTCCTCAGATGAACCACTGTTTTCTTAGTTGCTATACAGCAACTTCCTCAATATAATTCTCATCTGCGATGTCAGCTCAATTCTCCTCAATACAGAAAGAGCAGGCATTAAGCCAAATGCACTCACCTTCTGGGTCAAGAAGCTGGGTGATGCCAAGTTCCCGCTCTGCCACACAGAAAGCATTCTCCAAGTTATGTCTGGCATTCGAATGCTTCAGTTTCTCAAAGTCAATTAGGTCAGGCCTAAGAATGGTGGAAAGAAACCTTTAAAAATGTGGAGTACATTGGGGCAGCTCTGCCAAGAAAAATTAATGGAAGTTGTATTTTATAATTAATTCAACAGATTTATTGCTCTTCTTCAAAAATATTCAAAATAATAGCATATTTTAAAATAAAATAAAGCATTAAAAACAAGCAGTCAGCAGAATAAAAACATCATAAAAACAGCACAAAAGAGGAGCAACTGCAAAACCAGAAATTCAACATAACCTAGAAAAGTCTGAGCAAAATTTTATACAGACTTATCTGGGAGTATGTCCCAATGAATTCAATGTGACTTACTTCTGAGTAGACATGCATAGGAGTATACTGTCAGTCTTCAGAGAGCACAAAACAAAAAAAAGGGAAAACAAACAAAAAAACCTGCTAAGGAATTGAGTTCCACAGAAAGGGGCCACTACCAAGAAAGTCTCCCAAGATGTATCCTCCAATCTCATTTTGGACAAATGTGTGATGCTCAAAAGGGCCCTTCCAGAGACCCTAGATGATAATCAAAATCTCATGGGGGAAGGCAGTCATTCAGGTACCTTGACCCCAAGCCATTCAAAGCATTAAAAAACTCAAATAACATCTTGAATTTAAACTGAAAGCAACTCCCCCAAAAATACAGTTGGAACAGCAGAGGTGTGACATGAGTGTTATGATGTGGTTCAAGAAAGTCTTACAGCTGCATCTTGTACCACTTAGAGCCGCCAAAATGGTATTCAAGGACAACATCAGAACATTCAGTTATCATCATGTGAGGCAGCCCAATCCTGAAGGTTTTCCACCAACATAAATGTCTTACAGCAGCTGCTGAGCACAAAAATTGTGCATTTGCTGGAGCACTGTCTGGGAGGCTGGAGCTTTCTCGCAGTGGAAAAGAGAAGGACCTCTATCACAGGTAGGATAGCAGGAAAGACAGGATGGGTTGAAGAAAGGTGGAAGAGAGCAGATAATGGGGCAATGGAGTGGGCAGATGTAGTCAGCAAAGAGGATGGGTTCAGTGGCAGCTGTCAAATCCTAACCTTCTTCCTGGACTATATTTGCCTTCACTAGCAGTGAAGGCTAGCGATGCAGACTTGCTCCAGTGAAATTGCTTGCAAGTTAACGCATTAAGCCACCAGGAGCTTACCCCAGGAGAAGTGAACAAATATTCCACAAAGACCAAAACTCCCCCATGGGATTAACTGGGCACTGCTTTTTGCACCACTGCATGGGGAGTTAGGTAGTTTTGCCCTGTAAGATATGGACAACCACAGCCTGGTCTGACTGAGAGAGAAATTGAGGCAGCTGGTGGACCAGCCAAAGCTAGGCAAAAGTATACCAGGCCACAGTGTCCAATGTGGGTATCCAGGTCCAAAACAGTTCCATCCTAAGCTGTGGACCCAGGCTTTTAAGGCCGGTTTAACCTCATTCAGCACAGTCAAATACTCTACCACTGAACCAGTTGATCTTCTGATTTGCCAAGCCCTTATCTGGGTTTAATTTCAACTTGTTTGCCCCATCTTGCTCTTCACTGACTCAGCACCAGTTTATCTCAAGAGATGTGTGGTATACAGAGAGAGAGAGTATAACTGGGTATCATTAATACCCTGATGACAGAATATGCCAAAGCGAGCCTAGACCATCTTCTCCTGCAGCTTCTAGTTGCTGATAAAAATAATTTATTTAGCTACACTCTCCTTGGCATATCAGAACAAATCATTCAAATATCAGTCCAGCCAATGTGCAGGGATTTTTTTCCAGTTCTTACCTGTGCTTGTGAATAAGGGCATTGAAAGCCAAACCATCCTTCCAGCTAGAGGTGAAATTGGTGACATTAACATGGGGGTAACTGCATTACCAAGAGAAGTGGTGAGGGGGTGGAAAAGAAAAGAGGAATTATAATTCAATTCATAATAATAAACAAAACAGCAAAAGCAGTAATCTAACTACACACTTTATTTGATAGAAGGAGATGCTTTTCCTAAAAATAAGGGATAAAATTAAATTTCCTATGTTGATGCAGTTCCAAAGAAAATTAAGAAACTTTATTTTCAAGTCACTTTTTACAACTTGGAAAAACACCAGTATTTGTATTTTTCATTTCTGCCTTTTAATTGTAGTTTGGATTTGAAAAATTCAGGTGCTTCTCAAAAGAGAGATGCATTGGCAGCCCTGATTATCCAGATCAGTAAGTCCTACTGATATCCTATAAGGATATAGCACATAAGGATGCTTCCATCTGTTTTAGATATTTTATTCAACCCACTCTGCAAACACATGCTCTCCTAGTCATATTGGAAATGAAGCACAGCTGCTATGGAGAACTTATGGGTAGGTAGCTTACAAGTTATTACAATTCCAGATGCAGTCCACAGGTTGCATTTTGTTGGGCCAAACCACAGGCACTCAGGCTCCTCCCAGAGGAGGGGAAAACCAGGTCAGCAGGACAGCCCTGGAGTGAAGGGGTCTTAAACCCCTGTGACCTGTGGCCACTTCATTCCTAAATGTGGCACGGTTACTGTTCAGACACTTGGAAGTGTTCTAAGCTTCATCAGATTCCGTTGCTTCAGGAGGAGACCTTTGTAGGCACTTACTCCTTTTGCTAAGGTTTAGGGGGGCATGAGATTGTGGAGGATCCCCATTTTTTAAATTTTTTCAAAGGCTCCTTGCCTATAGTTGGTCTTGGGGGGGAGGTTGGAGTTTCTTCCTTACTTCTCCCCTTTACCCCATTTGAACTAAGGGGATTGGGGGATTCTCCTTACCGTTACTTATCTCCACCCACTTAAAAACCTTTAGGTTGCCTGTGCCTCTCCTACACAGGGCTCTCCCAATCCCCCACCTCCGCTGGGCTCTTGGTCTGACTACCAGTACCCATCAACATGGCACTACTTCTTGCTGCAGACATGTGAGAGATGGCCAGTGCTAGGACCTGGCAGGACCCACCAGGACCCACTGACTCAGACCTGCTAAGCTCTGGGCCCAGCTACCTTGCTGGTGAGTGCCTTGTGCCCACCTGCACCCATATGGCACTGCTTTGCCCAGCCACCATGTGGGAAGTGGCTGGTGCTAGTACCTAGTGGGCCCCCTTTATGTGCAAACATGCACACTTTGTGTGTCTAAGGATCTGGCTGGTAGAAGGAGCCAAGGCAAAGTGGCCCTCCACAACAGATTTTTACGACAACCATGCAAGTGCAGCACTTTTTTTCCTCCATGGGGTGAACTCGCATACAGGACCAGAATCAGAGCTAGCCTCGATCCTGGTCCTTATGACCCAAGACATTGAAAATCAAGCCTACTGCTTCCGTGTAGATAGTTACCCCATTCCTCTTCTAAAGCTCAATCCCAAGCTCCACTGGAACAGTGCACTGTATCCAGCATGGATAGGAGGTAGCCGGAGGACAATGGGGTTAGGGGATATTTTTCCCCTTTATCCAGTGTCAAACCCCAACCATCACAGTAAGACTACTCAGATCTGCACCAGCAAAATCTCTGGCACAAATTTGAAAGCCCATGTAAGAGTACCTGGATCGGGAATAGAGGTTAGGAATCAGTACATACCTGCTACAACTGATCCCATATCCCTACCAGACCAGGGTGACTAGATGCGAAACCCAAAATTCCTGAACCCCAAGGCCAAAATTCCTACCCACTTAAAAATTTGCCAAAAAATATTTTTTGTTTTTATAGTTTTTTGTTTTTTTGGCTTTTTTGCCATAACGTTTGATAGAAATGAGATGTCTCAAAACTGATTTTTGCATTGGATTCTGCTCTTCAATGCAAATCCAATGAAATATGCCACGATGGTGTACTGCGCACCATCGCGAAGTTCAAAAATGAAGCCAAAATGTAGGACAATTAAGCCAAATTGAAGGACACGCGGACAGAAGGCTAAAAATCCAGACAAATCCAGATTTTTCAGGTCATATGGTCACCCTGTTAACCACACCATATTCATATCCCATCCCACCTTCTCACTGTAAAATACTCCCTCACTGCTTCTATTCTGCCTGCCACCACCTTCTCCCACCCACTGTGTTGGTCTGCCCCAGCTGGCACAAGCCTACCTAGTAGGTGAAGCAAGAATGGGATCTGGCAGGAGCAGACAGTGGAGTCTGCTCCAAAGTTGTCATAAACACACTTTATAGAACATATGCAACACTCTGGGACCTGTATAGCAGGCCTGGACTGGCACAGGTAAGATCTGGATTGTGTTCAGTAATACTATAATGTTGCAGAACATCAGGAATTGGATTTTACATACCACAGATTAAATTAGGAGATCAAAGATGGGGAATCACACACACTTCTTTCTTCAAATCTCATAGCTATGTAACAGAAAATCATACTGCACTGGATTTAAGTTATTAAACAAGATGGAATGGGCCAGAAGATACAGAGGTAAGAATCACTGACTAGTGAACACCAGGCTCATTATGAATGCCAGCAACCCATATGGCCTCCCTTGTTTGCTTCTGTGCACTAATTCTATAAAATATTTTCTTTTTTTCCTGCCACTACAACCAAACTCACAGACACAAATTAATTAGGTAATTAGGCTCAAAGGTAAGCTTGAAACTGAACAATAATGATGGCTGCACACTTGTGTTTTAGTTGGAAGGAAAGCAAGAGAGCGAGTATGCAGAATGAGGTTATTTTTTAAGCATCATTTTGGAATGGAGAAGGGTGAGGAGAATGGTTCCTTCATCATTGAGAGAGTATGCTTCTCCCATGAGGGAGAAGTTACAGTGTGCAACAAATCTGAGATCCTGCCCTTAACATTGAAAACAAATTAATCACCTTGATGGGCTTCTGTTCTGCGGAAGGAGAAAAGTATGGCAGCCTGGAACTTAAATAGTCCAATAAAAAATTTTCTCTTCAATATGGGTCAGTGGACGCAGATTTTCAGGCAAAAATGGCTCAGCTTTCAGGAAAACTCACAAACACCTCTGTGTTATTTATGTTTCATAACTCATAATACTTTTTGTGCTTCATTACCAACTGAAAATGGGAGCAATAAAGTGAGTCCTTCACTTAAAGAAGTATGAAAATAATATTTAAAGACATGCTCCACCTTATAATTACAATCATGGAAGTCAAGTTATTATCCACTTTATCTCTGAGACCCACACTTCATTTTCTTAGCACACATGTCTTGAAATCTTTGGGTGATACACAGTCTGTCCATTTTTAGACTCCCATTTTATCCTCACAACTACCCTGTGAAACAGGCTAGGCTAGAGACATAGGCAACAATCCAGAGAAACTATGGCAGGCATGCCAAACTGGCGGCCCAAGGGTCACATGCGGCCCTTTGCTGGCACACGTGCAACCCTCAAGTGATCTTCCCACACCCAAAAGCAGCTCAGTAGTGGCGGCAGCACACTTGATTTTGAGCTGGAGAAAGCCCAGGAGAAAGGACGGCTCATGCAGAGCAGCAGCAACTTCCCAGGGTGGGAGAAAGAGCCCAGAAGAAAGGAGGGCACTTCTGAGGAGACATGCAAAATTGGATTGCAACCCTCAGGAGACACCATTAATGCTAATGTGGCCTTCTGTATGAAATGAGTTTGATACCCCTGAAGTACAGGACCTTTTACACCGACGTAGTTACGGTGTAACTACGTGTAACCTATGGGAAATGCATAGAGCAATCCAGAGGAAGTGCTCTTATGTATTCCTGTAGTTATTCTGGATAGTAGGGACAGTGTCCAGTCTAAGGTCTCTTAGCACCCAATCCTACCTTACATTCAACATATTAAACTCTACATTGCACTCCAGGGCATGAGTTTTTGAACCACAGTTTGGAAAATGCTGGTCTAATGTGTGAAAATGATGCCCTTGTGGTTGGTGGTTCTTGTGGTGGTTTCATACTGTCCACTGGTAAAGTGAATGGGAATCTATATAAACCTTCATACATAATCTTTGCCTATTTTAATATTTGCTTTTATGATACTAAAGATTTAAGCCAACTGTTTATACAATGAAAGCTTATGGAATGAAATATCAGCTGCCATCATACCCTGCAGTTTTCATTTGACACCAGAGTAACAATGCATCCTTTGCAGAACGGGTCTCCCGGCCTTCTTGAGTCTGAACAATGATGTCTTGGATCTAAATTAAAATACTTCACATTAAAAAAAATACCACTGCAAATGCTTGACTACTTCAGTGTGTGTATGCGAATACAGAGAGAAAGAAAAGATCCTGAACCAAACAGATAAACACAGTAGTCCACCTGAATCTGTGGAGGACATATTCCTGCAGCTATGGTGAATACCCAAACCCCAGGCAGCAAATCCTATACTTACAGGCAGCAAATCTAATGGACTTAATTAGATGTCCATCCAGATCGATGATCCAAAAATTGGTGGTTTTTCTTGTGTTTTAATGGAAGTTATGCTTATTATTTGACAAGATCTTGTGACTTTTTTCCTTATACTTAAACAGTTTAAATCCCAAAGCATGAATGTTTTGAATGTACATTTTTTCTGTAAAATCACTTTCTACCATTGATGCCAATTTTAACATTGGATTGGAAATCCGGCTGTGATGGGACAAATGGAGCATTGGACTTGGAGTCCACCCAGGCATAAATGTTAAAACTTGATTTTACAGAAAAAAGGTACATTCAAAACATTCATGCTTTTGGATTTATAACTGTCTAAATAGGAGGAAAAAAAGCACAAGATCTTGTCAAATAATAAGCATAACTTCCATTAAAAACTATAATAGTTTATAGCAGATGGACTCTGAGTCCGAATGGACAGGGGAATAAAAAAAAAACTGGACATCTAAGGGTTGTGTCACACATCCCCCCGCCTGTGTACCAGGCACTGGGCACGAAATTGGCTGGATGTTGATCAGTCAGTTGTGAATGTTAAGTATAGGGTGAAAACACATTGCACCCATTTTCATTACTTTGGGCAACCAAGGTATCACTGTACAATATTTAGCTTTCTGCAGCTTCCCAAACAAAGAATCCTACTGATTTTTTCCCCTTTTGTTTTTATTGAGGGACAGAACTCACCTGGAAGCGCAGAATGATAGTCCAAATGAGGCCCAGTACCAGACGGTGATTGCCGTCAACAATGTCATGAGACCCCATGTTCTCCAGATGCACACGCTGCTCCTTGAGGAATTGCAGGGCTTTGTCCACATTTTCCAGGCAGTGGATTCGCATGCGCCCTTTGGTGGGCTTAGGCTGTAAGACAAGTTCAAATTTCTTAATAGTACTTTAAGTTCAAAGGCACTTCTGTGCCTCTACTGAGGGGATTATGCCGGTGCACAGATATCCACTGGCCTCCTCATGCCATATCAGGAGCAGGAAGATAAAGAGTTGTGCTGGTCTAAATTGGTTAGAATTGCACCTTCAGTAGGATGAGAGGCAACTACCCACAATAAAGTTGCCTCCTAGCAGGATACCCTCTTGAGTAGGACTGTAGGGCATGAATGAGGATTCCTGGATATTATCAGTATTTTGTACTTCCCTTCAACATTAAAGCAAAACTCTTTTAAACAGTTTTCGTTCTACAGAAGATAGGGGAAAAAGAATTGTACCAGCAGTTCTCCTGAAAGCACCTCCAGCAGTTTGATTAGCATCCGTCCATCTCGGAGGTCCATGTAGAGGTCAGAAATGCGACAGGTCACCCGTGCCAGATGGGAATTCACCCATTTGGTGAAGGTTTTCTTCTGCACAGCTTCCCGCTCATCTGAAAATAGACAAGACTATCCTAATTAACAAATTAGGATTCACAATTCACACACACATTCACAATTCATTAAAATGCAATATTACATACATTCTTCATGTTTCTGAATATCTCATTTGTTTCTAAAGTTTAGCGTAAATGTTCGTTCCATATAAGACCTCAATACATGCAGAAATGAATTTTGTCCATATTGGCCCTACAATCCAGAGTAACTACGGGAGCACGTAAGAGACATTACGTGTACCCATAGTTACTGCACCATCTAGTGAAAACCTATGGGAAATTCATATTGCAATCCAGAGCAAATTGTTCTTACACCGGAGCAAGGACTCCACGTAGTTCTCTGGATTGCACCCTTAGTGTCTTTCCCCTATGGCCACTCCTTTCTGGCAGACAATCCCCACACTATCACTACTGCTCAGAGAATGATGATTACGTTCAGATTGTGTGAATCCATGTGAACCCTCAATTTAACAGATAACTACCCTTCTGTCTATTCCACCAATCCTTGCCAAAGCATCTCACATTTTTTGAAACCTTCAGTCTTGAAAAAGAGTAAATTACTCAAAATAAGCATATTTATCACATCAGAAATGAGACGCAAGGAAAGTAATATCAACGTATATCAGTTATCACATGCTTTGTCAAGGTACTCTAGGACTTACCCTACAATCCAGAGTAATTACGGGTGCACGTAAGAGACATTACGTGCACCCGTAGTTACTGCACCACCTAGTGAAAACCTATGGGAAATTCATATTGCAATCCAGAGCAAACTGTTCTTACACCGGAACAAGAACTCCCCATAGTTACTCAGGATTGCACCCTAAATAAACTTTCTTAACTTAGGCTGCAATCCTAACCCTCAGTTAGACTGGCATAAGCCCCAGCATAGGTCACATGCTGGCCTGGAAATGTCAGAAAAATGCCATATTTCTGTGTCACTCCTGGGGAAGGGTTAAGCCATTGCACAGACATGTGATTGCCTCCCTACACTACCACAGGAATGGGAAGACCAATGAGTTGTGCTGGATTCGGTTAGGATTGCACCCTAAATCTGGTGAAGTTTTATGTGTGCACAAGATTTAGAGCCTTCTTAAAGCACTACTACAGGGAATAGTTGAGGCCACACTCTGTGACAAGTACACAGTAAGCAGCTGCTGAACTGGCCAGGCTTGGAAAAGATATATTTATTGGAAATGTGACCTTCAATCTTTGCCTAGTTAGCACTACAATAACTTCTACACTTCCCATGATTAAAATTTTAGAGCTTATAATTACTTTACAATAAGAACAAAATAAGAGCTGCCTAAGTACATTTCTGAACCCGGCTTCTTTGCCAATGCACCTTTGTTCACTTCTAAAAGTTTAATCACTCAGATTACCTAAAAGTCAGGCAGTGGATTCATTTGCAGTCTTTGATCAGAAGCAGTATGTTCGCAATTTTGCATTTAAGTGCTAATTCTATTTCCCATCAGCACAAGCTGTTTAAATAGGATGCAGTTCACCTTACTGTGTCACAGTAATATAAAGTGTATTCATGTTTTATCTCATCACCTCCCCTTCCCTTATTAAAGAAAGAAATTGAAGGCAGAAAACAACCAAGAAAGTGTGAGAAAAGAAGTACAGTGGCACCTCACTTAAAGATCTTAATTCATTCCAGAGGCATGCTCTTTAAGTGAAACGCTCTTTAAGTGAAGCAGATTTTCCCATAGGAAATAATGGAAACTCAGACGATTGGGTCCACAACCCAAAAAATATTCATATAAAAATATTAACTGTTTATAAAAATGATTACAAAACACTGCAGAATAACACTATACAAAGCACTGTAATATACAGTAACACACAACACGGCAATAAAGAAAATACTGTACAGTACTGAACTATACTGTACCTTTTAAAACCTTCATGGCTGTTGTGAGGGTTACAGAGAGGGGATGACTTTGGCTGCAATCCTAAAGACACTTTCCTGGGAGTAAGACCCATTGGACACAATGGGGCTTACATCTGAGTAGACATGGTTAGGATTGTGCTCTTTCACAATCACTAATGGAGTCACTGCTATCCATTGGCTCAATGGAATCTATTGTCTTTTTGTGCAACTTTAACATTCCCCTGCTGCTGATGGGGAGCAGCACTAGAACATTGATAAGGCACACCTTCCACACTGCCACACACAGATCCCACATACAGACCTGACTCAGGCTGCTCCCCCTGGACGTCCCATGAGTTCCCTGGCAATGGAAGCCTATTCCAAACTTTGCCCAGCGCCTCACTGTAGCTCAAGCTAGTCTCCTCGTCCCGCCTGTGAGTTCCCTTGCCATGGAAGCCTGTTCCAAACTTCCTCAGAAGTGCTCTTTATTCAAGACAGTGCTCTTTAAGCAAGTCAAAATTTCTGAGAAAATTTTCTCTTTATACAAAACACTCTCTATTCAAGATGCTCTTTATTCAAGAGCATACCACTGTAGATGCTAAGGTGTTTCTTTTGTTGTTTTTTCCTTTGAAAATGTAGTAGCTGGCAGTGACACAACGAAACGTCTGGGAAGAGGCTTGTGATGTGTCCATCTGAGTATCAGCCTCCATGATCACAATTTCCGGAATGCAATTCTCGAGTCATGTGTCAGAGCAAATAAAATAGATACGCAATTACCAGAATTACAGACAGAAATGTTAGGGTACTGCTAGAATCATCAAATATTTGGCATGTTGTGGAGGGCTGAAAATATTTAAATTATAACATTTAAATAAACACATTAAAGATGGAATTTGAATGTACAGGCTCAAATTCCCAGGATTTCTCCAAGCACCAACACACATGACAGAAATAAAGCACACACGTAAAAGGACTCCCATTCCCTCACCCTACACGTAGCTTACCTAAATGTACAGGAGTAAATACCTCAGAACCAACATATCACAGGAAACATCTGGAGAGTGTTCTGAGGACTGGAGAGGCCTTCTTGACCTTCCAAAAGCAAAAAAGGCAATTTCTTCAGCGTTTGTTCTATGTGATGACTGGGTCCACTTATAGACTGGAGTTATCCAATCCATGATGGACACTACTGGGGAAACCTGGACAGCCTGTCACAGGGGGCTGTAACCAGGACATTGCCTTTCCCACCATAGTACCTATTTATCTACTTCCATTTGCAAGCTTTCAAAGTGCTAACAGGAGCTGGGCTAAGGATGGGAGCTCACCCTTGCAGTACTTGGGTCTCGAACTGCTGACCTACTGATCAGAATTCTGGTCAGTTGTGTTCTTACTCCAGCGTTCCTACCACTGAACCAACGCAGCCCTCAACTGAGCTTCCAAAAACCTTCTCTAAGAATTTTAGAGGGAACAAAAATTACTTTAGGCTTTTGGGAATACCAGGAGGGGATGTTCTTAGGCCTTTAAAAGGCATTCAGAAACCCTCTGAACACCATCTGGATACAAACAGAGCACAGCTCTGGTTGTGCTTTGTTGTGTGGGTCAGAAGCTCTCAGTGGACCAGAGGCTGGATGAGGGCCAGATATAGGCTTGCTGAGGGTTTGGAGACCCATAATCTAAAGTGACAAATAGTACCTGAAGACACAATAAAACTTAAGCTTCCTCTTGGCTTGCAATCATTCTGCCAGAACACATATCTACAATCACTGACACTCCATCCACCCTTTAAGTTATTCAATCCATCTACCCTTTAAGTTATTCATTAACCATCATGATTTGAGGTCAAAAGTGTAGTTAAGGATATCTAATTTGAGCCAAGTGATCTTGAGTGTGCAGTCACACTCAACTCATACACCTTGTTTCTTGGAGTTATTTTATTAAGTTGGCCATGGGACATAGCATCAAAGGAAAGCTGCAGCCCATAACAACTCTCTAAAGAATATAACGGCATGTATTGTGTGGAGTTTGCAATCATGGATGCTGACTAGTCATTATTTTATAAGCTAATAATTAAAGAGATCAACATGCTCAGGATGCTTCCTTAGGTCAACTGACGCGTCCTTAATATAACTCCATGTCTCCAACTGATGAGAAGATAAGGAGACCTGTCCCCCTCTCATGCCCAATGAAACAAAAGACGTTTTAAGCAGTTTTTGGCTGAGGCAGACAAGGGAGTTGAATTTATTACATACAATGTATTAATTACAAGAGGACTACACGCTGCTTGCTCACAAGGATAAGGAGGACAATGAAGTTTTTTCCAGGGCACAGGCTAAAAATGAGGACATGTCCTGGAAAAACAGGCACCCTGCTTGAAATACGGACAATTTATCTTGAGATAGAAATTAAGAGGCTGGAAGGAAGCAACAACTTTAGAGTATAGCAACAGATAATTACAACAATAACATGTTATTGTTAAGGATCCTTTTGCTACCTAATTCCATCCACTGCTCAAACTACATATTTGCAAATAAAGCAAATACAGTGGTACCTCACTTAACAAGCATTTCACAAGCAAAAATTTCCAAGAAATCTTGCTTCACATAACAAGTTCTGCTTCACTTAACAAGCAAGCGCGCTATGGGCATGTGTACTATGCAGCCCTGACGCTCTGCACAGAGGCTCTTTAAAAGGGCTGCTGGCCAGTGCTGCTGCCTCTAACTGCCCCCAAGTACCCCAACCGACCACCTTCAACCTCCAGCAGCAGCCCAGGTAAGTCTGCCAGGAAAGTGTCTTTGACTGCAGCCTCTTAACCATATCTACACAGAAGAAAGCCCCATTGTGTTAAATGGGGCTTACTCCCAGGAAAGTGTCTTTAGGATTGCAGCCTAAGTAGACTTCATAGGATCATGCACATTGAATGCATGTTTTGAATTCAATTACAGTGTTTTGTCATCATTTTTACATCCAGTTAATATTTTTATATGAATATTTTGGGGTTTGTGGAACCAATCATCTGAGTTTCCATTATTTCCTATGGAAAAATCTGCTTCACTTAAAGAGCGTTTCACTTAAAGAGCATGCCTCCGGAACGAATTAAGCTCTTTATGTGAGGCACCACTGTACAGTATTACAAAGACAGAATAGGATTACAGCAATTTCTCCTCCAAAAGCAAGAAAATGATAATGTTAGACCCTATAAGTTCTAACAAGTTGGGGAAATGGAACACATATGTCACAATTCAATGTGTTTGAGTACTTTTTTTACATTCATTATCCTATATTTTTTAAGGATTTTGCTTAATTTTAAATAAACATACCAAAAAAACAGTGTGTGGAGCATTCTAAATGAACAATCAATAACTTAATTACTCATTAATCCATATTGGATTTTTTAATAGAACCTACCAACATTCACTTCTGCTTTTCTCTGATGCATCGCCAGTGTCATGCTAAAAAAAGATTACTACCTATTTTTTGCACATTTTCCCTGTAGGGAGAAAGTGCATTTTCAGTGTGCCTGCTCTCATTACAATACAGTATTTTTCCTCATTCAATAAGCTCCATACTCCTCAGGCTTAAAGAGCTTTTTAGACAAACTGATGTGTTCTAATACAAAGCAACTGGGGAGTGAATAATATTTGCACAATATGGCCTCTATTGCTTATTCCAATTGTTTCAGATTTTTTAAAAAGTTCTGACTTAAGGCACATGTCCAGTTGAAGACATCGTGAAAGGAATGGAAATGCACATAAAATATTTAAAGACACATTCATTACTTTTGGGTCAATCAACATATCTCTCTCTTCCTTTGGGAATTAACAGTATTTGAGGATTTTCCTTATCACAAGGAATCTAGACTAGGCCCAATAATCAACTGAACAATTCCCATGCCAACATATGGCTTATCCATCCCTGAGCAATACGTCTCCCATTACATATTTAAACCAGTTAGAGTGTCATTTCTTCCCTAAAAGAATCATAGAAGTATTATCATTGGGTGAAACAGCCAAGAATAATTTGTTAGGGTTTCTCAGCAGCTTCAAATAAATTATAATCCCCAATATTTCTAAATGAAAAGCATAATAGTTAAAGTTTTAAAACTTGTTTAGACTGTAATGGTTTAAGAATACAAGGGGTCCCGGGATACCATATCCACTGTCTTATTTATAAGAGAATCAGACTGAAAAAAACTCGGCTTTTCAAAAAGCCAGAAGAGACATTTTTGATACCTTATAAGTAGAGGAAAACTAAAAGGGTATTTGCGAAATCACACCACCGTAATGCAAAATTGGGCTTATAAAATATCAATTTGTGCTCTGGTAGTAAAATAACATCGCCATATTAACGTTAGGCATTAATTAATGTTTAATGTAAAATAAACATTGTCACTTTAATGACCAATTAACGTGAGCATCTGTAGATCAGTGATGGGATCCAAAGAAATCAACAACCGGTTCTATGCCCACCTGTCAGCCACTTTTAAATGGCTATTTTTAAACTTTATATGTCCTATCTCTTGTTAACAACCGGTTCTATAGAGTAGGTGCAAACCTGCTGGAGCCCACTACTGCTGTAGATCATCCTGAGTGATTCTGACTGTTTCTAAGCCCAAAACACCCACAAAACCATTTTGCTTTAACTTACAGTAGAGTCTTCTGAGCATGCTCAGAAGTTGCCAAGGAAAATGCATGAAGCTCTATGGAAAGTGAAATTGAGCCACAGTGCAAGTTTACTCATGAGCAGGCAACTGTGCATTGGTCCATTGGAAAGAGTAGGCTGACAAGAATGCAACACCACCAGAATGGTCCTGAACACAAGTCCCAAAAACACTTGAGAAGAAATTAAACCCCATAGAAAGTGAAACTGAGTTACACAACACGTCCACTCACCAATAAGCAAATGTTTAGTGATTCCTTGCTATGCTGGTGTGTCTTTCCTATATATTAAGCCAATTGGTTTCTATAGAACAATTAAATGCTATGCTCAATTCTGTTGGTTCAAGTTACTGTCTTCTCAGTGTTTTCATTTGGCAATGTTTTAATTTATTTGTGTTTGGAACGATTAGGTTCACTGTAATTGTTAATGCAAGTAGCAAGCAAAACTGCTCCTGTAAACTGCAAAACAGTTCCTGTAAACTGATTAATAATTTGGAATAAAAACATATAAAACCGTTATAATTTTTTTGCAATTCATGAAAAGTAAATCAATTTTAGACTGCCTTATTTATAAGGCACTAGGAAGCCCAGGGAAGACCTCAGGGACAGCATCCCTCTCCTCTGGGGAGTGGGGATGGAGTGTTCCTTCATATCCGTGGATTTTGCAGAGGGTTAGGGCTATTTGCAGAGATTTCCGGAACAGAACCCCTGTGGATAAGAGGGAATGCCTGTACCATTTCATACCAAGTCTGGAGAGGATTTTCTCACTAACAGCTATGGGTTACACAGGACTGACGCAAAAATAACATGTGAACATTCCCTGGCTTACATTCAGGAAGCTGCCAGATGAGGTGGTCAGCTTGGTTTCTTCTGGCCTTGAAATATACCGTAGTTCATAGTATTATTAAAAAATCCAAGCAGAATACCCCCAAGCATAATTTTGTCTCCAACATCTGTCTGCAAAAGCCTCAATGCAGCTAAGGACCTTCTGCTGCCCTAAGCATAAATTCCATTCATTTATGCTCTGACTCACATCTGTGCATGCTTAATTATCCACAGTTTTGACAAGAATTTGTTATGCCAAAATTTGTAGTTCAGCAGATAAGATGTTAGCCAGCTCTTTTCTCACAAGTGCACATGTCTATCAAAAGTTTTAATTGGGTTGTTCTGCAGACACTGGGTTGCTTTTCTTTTCATCTCCAAAGACATTCTACAGAATATGGCAGTCATTATAATGATCTATATGCCTCCACATTGGGAAAACAGTTGCTACTTATTTTCACTTTGTTCATAGGTTCTCTTTCAGTGGAACAAAATACCCCATATACAAGAGGAGGCAACAGGCAAGGATAAGAGGGTAAAGGAGTAGAGAGACAAATGACCACAAGGCAGGTGGCCATAGCTTGTATCTGTGAAAGATCCTCAAACAACAGCCTACAACAGCATTTCTTTTTTTCTTTCTCAAAGACAAGACAAAAACATTTTAAAGTACAGCCTTAAATTACAGCAATAGTAAAGTCACAAATTTTAATTTACCAGTACTTATATTTCTTCTACATATCTAATAATTCTCTTACAGCTGTTCTTATTTCCATTATCTTCATCAACTGTCAATATTAAATCAATATAAATATCAACAATTAATATAAAATCAATTTAAAATACCCTTACCCTATCTTGTTTTTCTCTCTCATCTAATGCAGCAAGTTAATAAATACTTTTCAATTTACTTTCTATTATTTTGCAATATTGCACAGAAGATTTTCATACCATGTTTGCCATGCAAATTAATTATATGGAAGCTTTATTAATATAAATTTGTCAAAGCTGAGATAGAGAGGAAAAAATGACCAGAATTGTGGAAAAAAATGGTTTCATTCTTCAAGACAACATGCCTGCTCAAGCAGCACTTTCTGTGAAACAGTTTTTGGCCAACAAACGCATTGCTGCACTGGAACATCCTTCATATTTGCCAGATTTGGCACCATGTTTTTTCTCTCTAAAGTGAAATCTGTGCTTAAAGGAACACTTTTGAATCAGTTGATGCAGTAAAGCAGAAAACGGCAGATGTGTTAAAGCAGCCGACAGAAACTGTTCTGCTCCACATCTTCGACCAGAGGAAAAGAAGACTGCATTGGTGTGTTAGTGTTAAAAAGGGGAAGACATTGAAAGGGACAAGCATTAGAATAAGACATATGAATAAAGGTCATTTATTTAATAGCCACAACCCATAAATCCCATCCCTCCAGTAAGTTGTATCTCACTGCAGTAGTTCTGCATGTCTTCTTTTAGTTGTAGTTCTGGACCATCTCAATTTTCTTCCTCTGTTCTCTTACAAACATCCCACTGCTGGTGACCTTCTGCTTGCTTAATTTCTGTTCTTTGTACTACCGCTGATTCCTGCCATTTTTACTTCTTCTTCTGGTTTTGGCCTACCAATGTTTTTCGGTATTTTTCAACTCAACACCACTGTTTACTAATGTTTACCCCTTCAAAAATAAACAAACTATGAGAAAATATTCATTTCTTCAAAACAGCCTCTATGACAAAAGTTGACACAGGAGTGGAAAATTGAAGATTGTGGGTTTTGCTGTACTCCCTTTTAACCCAGAGAACATAAATCCTCTTCGATGCAGATCAGTGGTGTTAGGAATGTGAGTCCCTGCAGGATTAGCAGGGCTAAGCAGAGTAGTTGTGCAGAGGATGAGAGGGCAGCAGCACAAAGTAAACACACAGCTGTTTATAGTCCAAGATAACTATATTGTTCAAAAGGACAGGCAGAAGATAAGTCAAGTAACACAGTCCCAGGTCAAAGCAGTAGATCAGTCATATACATACATCCAGTTGCAGGGTTATTCCAATCTCAGTAATCCAGTTAAACAGTCCACAAGTCAGTCCACAGATACAGTCCAGTCTTTCAGAGAATCAAACAGTAATAATACTCCTCCTCAGTAACCCACACTTTGCAATAATCTCATACACACTTAAATATAGTGAAACACCAATCAGTTAGAGATATTGCAGTCATGTGACCAGTGACTCAGCACTTCCAATTCTGCTGAATCATGCTGTAAGAGCAGTTACAGATTGCATCAGCTAGATTGCATCAGCCTTCTGCAGTACTGCATCAGCCTTGAATCAACTTGCCTGACCAAACATGTTTCATTATTAGATTCAAACCCTAACAAGTGGTATAGCTAGGTCTTTTTTAGACACACCGCCTATAAATTTTTGATACCCACATACAACAAAATTAATTAATTTCTCAACATGTATCTCTCACTGTAACACTTCACATGATCCACCTATTGGAAGTAACTGACTGATGTCATTACTAGTTACTTCCAGATTGGGAGGTCAGATGTGATGCAACATCAGTAAGTAGCTCAGGGCAGATAGGAGGGCATTTTTGATCTTTCTGCCACATGGTAGGATCTGGAGGGTCACACGTACCCTAGGATTCCATGTTAAGTACTACCAGTCGCCTGTGATGACTGAGCTCTGATGATCATTATCTAATGATAAAGCTGTATACATATTGGTCATCTGGAAGGGGATCAGGAGGCATTGTGGTATATCCGTTGTCTGTTTGGAACTACAAAAGCAGAGGGGTATACAATATCTGTAATACCATAATACATAACTGATAGGCTGTCTAGGTGAGCCACAAGGCATATAAGTCTGCTCTTAACCTGCTGTAAGGAAAACAAAGGGATAACAGGAAAGAAAGTCTCCCACTAGTATGCACTGTATGAGCAAAATGTGAGATCAGCATGAAGGATAACATCTCAGGAAGCAAATGTAGCATATACCTGCCAGAGCTTTGATCCGGGATCTCTCAAACAGCCTGGCAGAACTGTTGTCATTGTCCAGTTCATCATCAGAGGCCTCCCAACGTGCATTGATTCGGCTGTACTGCTGCTGAATCTCCAAGTGATCAAAATCAGTGGCTGATGTCATGTTCTGGGAGTTCTGCAGTTCTTGTTTTAGTCAACATGAAAAGGTCCCTAAAAGAAAACAAACCAAAGTATTAATCTCTCTGGGGTGAGGAAACCACTCGATCTCCCATAACACAAAAAACATAGACACTCTCAAGTGCAAACTCCACTCCACTGTAATTTAAATTCCTGTATATTTCCAATTCAAGGATTCCTTGTGTTATGAAATATTGCAGCAGCCACCAGGATATTTGAATGCTTCTGTGTTAACTGTGACCAGTAGGTGGGGATATAACTTACAAGAAATTACATTTTCCAAACAAAACCTGCCTTACTGAAAGGAATGCTGGTCACAAAGGTAGGATGTGTCAAAAGTTCAATCCAGAAATAATGTGTAGTATTCAGTCAAGGGGAGTTCAAGCTACTTTGATAATCTAGGCAAAATTTAGTTTTGATTCCTAAGTGCGCATGCATGCACATCCATGTTTGCATGCATCCATGGATGTGCATGGATGCATGCACATCCATATGCGCATCCATGTTTGTATACATGGTGTGAGAGTTCCTCTTGCTAGGGATTTTCATAAGTGCAGTTCCTTTTTCCTACTCCATCCAAGTCAATGAAGTCTTTTGCTTCATTGACCTGCATGGTGTGAGGAAAGCGGTTGTTTACTGTGTAGATGGCATTGTACGGACTACAGAAGGATAAAAGCAGGCTAACTAAAACTCTGTAGGGTGAATGGACAGAGAAATCCTTAGAGCTGCCCAAAGAGCAAGCTGCTTTGCTCTTACTGTCATGTTGGCAAACATGAATGGAGAATTTTGGTGGAAGTAAATTGTATTCCTTGTCTCCCAATGAAAGGTCATGCATTTATATTTATTAATGAAAGGTCAAGACATGTGTAGCAACTACACATCATATGTATTTTATGTATCTTGTGCTGGGACTTGTGCTGGCCTGCGTTTGTAAGACTCACTTTTATCATGAGTGGGCGCAATTCAATCAGGGTGACCAGATCAGTGGTGGGCTCCAGCAAGTTCGCACCTACTCTATAGAACCAGTTGTTAATGAGACATATAAAGTTTAAAAATACCTATTTAAAAGTGGCTGCCAGATGGGCAATAGAACCGGTTGTTAATTTCTTTGAATCCCATCACTGGACCAGATGCCAAAAAGAGGACAAGGTGTCCAAAAATTCCTGACATCAAAGCAAAATTTGTGACATTTTTTAAACGTAGGACAAATGTAGGACATATTAAAATAAAGGCGAAAAATACTCGTATTGCTTTTCTATACTTAATTTCAACACTATATTACTAGTTTTTAAATTGAAAACCCCTTAGCAAGACCTGTTTTCACCAACAATGCATTTGTAAATGGCACAAAGTAGATATGATCCTCCCAGTGTGACCATATGCCATAACAAAAAAGAGGACAAGGCACCCCAAAATGTAGGCCGTCCAAGCAAAATGTAGGGCATGACAAGATAAAATCTGCACTCAAATGCTGCCTTGTGGAGCATTTGCTGAGCTCCAAGTGCACAAGATCAGGATCATTCTGGAAGCCTTGCACTCTCTGGATTGACCATCCAAACCAGCAAAGCATGCTTGCCTACTCATGAGTAAAAGCAGCTATGCAGTCTCACTTTCAAAAGGGTTTAATGTAGTGGAGCTTGGAGGAAGGGTTTCCTTGTGAGGTGGCTGGTAGGGGCTTCATTTATTGGATCAGGACCAGATTTCTCTCAGCCTGTCCAAAATATGTAAGGCAAGTTTGTCTATTTGCAAGAAAAGGCACAATATGGCTTTCTTTCAGTTCTCATAGAAATCAATGCAATTATCAGGGGCCTCTTTCCTGGGTGATTTTGGAGACTCCGTTCATTGAATCAGGACCATTATGGTGTCCTTGGATTCCTCTCAGCCTGGCCTTTCTGGTAGATTATGGCATGTTCACCTGCTCATGAGTAAAGCCACAAAATGGCTTTCTTTCTTTCAAAAATGCATATTTTTGTTTTTCAGGGGTTTTGGCCGTAACTTTTGATAGGAAAGAGATATCTCAAAACCCATTTTTTGTATTGGATTCTGCTTTTCAAAAAGAATCCAAAGACTTATGACATGATGGGGTACAGCACACCATTGCAAAGTGCCAAAATGCAGGTCAGTAAAGCCAAAATGGAGGACACCTGGACAGGAGGCTAAAAATCCAGACAAATCCAGAAAATTCCAGTCATATGGCCACCTCAGTTATTGAGAAACACATGCATTTTTACATAATGTATTTTACACAAGCATTTTCAAAAAAAGAGAAATATTTGCAGCTGATACTTGTCCATTTTCTAAGCTGAGTTATCAGTGAAGGTAACCCAGTGCAGCATCACTTAGAGCACAATCCTAACCATGTCTACGCAAAGATAAGCCCCGTTGTGTATAGCGGGTCTTACTCCCAGGAAAGTGTCCTTAGGATTGCAGCCTTAATATAAAAGGAGAAAGAAAATGTGAGGTGGTGGTTAGGAGTTTGGCATTCCACACAATATTATGTCACCAATGGACAGTGAGCCAGTGTTGGTGAGCCAGATGTGACTTTAACTGGGAATCACAGGGAATCACATCATGTATAGTCTGTCACTCCAGAATAATTTATGGCAGAATAGAACAGCACCAATTGTCTCACTACTTTGATATTATTTTGTCTTCAATATTAGTTATATCTGTAAATTTATATTGCTTCTGTTTAAGTGAGTCCCTACAGCTCCCACTCACCCCAGCTCATTAGAAAAGCGCCTGCCAGTCCAGCCAGGCAAAGTAGCTACCGCTCCTCCTCAGCTACCTCTCCAGGGTCCCCAAGAGTCAAGTGCACCACCACAGCCACTATGGGTGCAATCCAGAGTAACTACAGGGAGTCCTTGCTCCGGTGTAAGAACAATTTGCTCTGGATTGCAATATGAATTTCCCATAGGTTTTCACTAGGTGATGCAGTAACTACGGGTGCACGTAAGGTCTCTTACGTGCACCCGTAGTTATTCTGGATTGTAGGGAGTGTTGTGGACAAACCCAGTGCCAGATTTGAAGATGGCAGCACCCAGCTTGTTATGCCCCCACTTTGAGAACCACTGATCAAAGACCATCCAGGCAACGCCACAACACAGACCACTCAGTAACATTGGTGAAGAAAAGCCTATCTTCCATTAAACAAGTTGCATCATTGCAAAATAGAAACATCTAGCTGGGAGACACTAACTGGGAGACACTAGTACACCAAGGAGCACTGTATGGACCATTCTTCCCCTTGTAGCAAGATGGAAAAAAGGGAGCTTATCCTGCCAGCTGCTGTAAGGCCAGCTGCTGTAAGGAACAACTAGAGTGAGACAAATAGGGTTAGATAGAGTTCCTATCAACTAACAAAAAGAACAATTATGATCATGCCAAAGCTTTTATTGAACTACAGTGGCACCTCACGTAACAAACATCTCACGTAAAGTATGTTTCATGTAACAAACAAAAATTTCTCTAGGATTCTGCTTCACGTAACAAACTGTGCTTCACATAACAAACTCATTGGCAGTTGGGGCAGACACGCTGCCTAGTGTGCCTGCCCATAGTGAAAGCAACACTTCCACGCTGTTCCTCCTGTGGCCGGGCGTTCTCTGGGCAGAGAGAACAGCAGTAGAGAAGAGGGAAGCAGCTCAGGGCTAGCCAGAAGGGAGCAGGGGAGAGAGAGGCTCAGGATGAAGAGAAGGAGAAAGTGGGGAGACACTTGGAAAATGTCTTTGATTGCAGCCTCCTAACCATGTCTACCCAGAAGTAAGCCCCATTGTGTTAAATGGGGCTTACTCCCAGGAAAGTGTCTTTAGGATTGCAGCCTAAGTAGACTTCATAGGATCATGCACATTGAATGCATGTTTTGAATTCAATTCCAGTGTTTTGTCATTATTTTTACACGCAGTTAATATTTTGGATGAATATTTTTTGGGTTGTGGAACCAATCGTCTGAATTTCCATTATTGGAATAATAATTTCCATTATTTCCTATGGAAAAATCCGCTTCACATAAAGAATGTTTCATGTAACAAACATGCCTCCGGAACGAATTAAATTTGTTACGTTAGGTACCACTGTATATCAGAATAGAATCTGAGCACACGTTAGGTTGCCAGCAAGCAGGGCTATGGTGCAATTACAAGTCATCCAACAGTTATCCAAAGTTATCCACATATTTGGTTATTGGGAAATGGTGATTTATGCAAAATGGTCTCTTCATGGCCGTGCCCTTTTATCATGGTTCCTATTACCAAAGATTCCTTGAAAGACCAGCTGTATCATTCCCATGCCACGAACTCAATAATCTGAGATAAAGTCTCCATGGCAGGGGCCTATACTGGAGTAGGTGCGCTGTGATTGTGCTGTATCCTATGCTCCACTATAGGAATGGGCATAGTGGGATTAGAAGTGTGGTCAACCCCTGGAAATCAGGTGCCACTTTCTATGTAAATGAACTTGAATGTGCCCCTCTGCCTTATTTCAGACCTTTCTGGATCTGCTCGGTAGTTTGGCTGGCCTTTGTGATCTGCTGAGTCTCCACTCTTCTATCTTTCCCCTGCCTCGGCCCTAGTTACTCCCTTTCTGGGCTTTGAGCTAGGAAGAGCACTGCACAGTATTACTGAAGCCCTGCATCAACCAGCATGGCTGTGAGGTGATTTTGTGAATGCCACCTTGAAAGTATTCACATGCAGTTAGTGATACACACACTATAGGTTAGCCACACCTGTTGTAGTGCTTGTCCCTTTCCACTGTTCCTATGAGTTTACTCCTACCCATGCCAGATATGTCAATGGTGTATCACTGGGGGCATGACTGATATTTGTGGGGATTAAGTTATAGCATATCAATTCCTCCATGTCCCACTCGTGTTGTATCTTATCCACTGGCATAGTAACACTAACATGGCATTTTACTAATATTGCTCCACCATTTGCAGTGTGACTGCTGAAGGATGAACTGTGCATGTGGGGCTGTCCTTGCATCAGGATACATGGATATACATTTGTGCATCTTAAGAACAAGATTGGGCCATTAGGAACATAGAACAAAAATTGTGTCAATTGATAGATTTATAATCCAATCCAAACAGATGAGATTAATCATCACAGAAATTAGCATGACAGAGCATAATCCTAAAAGTAAGCCCCATTGTGTTCGTCTTATTCTCAGGAAAATGACTTTAGGATTGTAGCCTTATTTGTTGATTTCCATAAGTGTGTTTATTTTCTCTGGATTTCTTGTTTCTTCATGGTGGTTCCAGCCATAGCCTTCACAGAAGACAGTGATACACGTTTGATGGAAAAGATCTTATTCAAAGAAATTGTTCAATTAGAACTAAATGCAAAATTATTGTTATGGGACTTATGCTGGCCTAATCGGTGGTTAGGATTGCAGCCATAATGTCTCACACATCTGTAAATGCTAAGCTAATCAATAACTGTTGAGAACATGGTTAAAACCTTAAGACTTGCTGGTAGGATGTAATTTTTCTTCAATATTTTGCAGGTAAGAGTCACATTTCAATTGCAGAGAGATGAAATTCTTTTTCAGTCGGTCAGCAAGATGAAGCAGGTCATTCCTACCTGCTGCTCATTGATGATGTTGTACAAAGTAGCCATCTTACTCCCCACTCTCACAGCCATCTCCTTTTTCTACAGCCGTTGTCCTCTTCCTCTACTCCAGTTTCAAGCACTGATCTTCACAATCAGATTAATCTTTTTTTTTCTGACATGTGTATTCACAAACACACTGACTTCATGTCAAACAGAATTGGGAAAAGAAAACTGTATCTATTACTGTATGTTGACCAAAGAGGTATTTCTGTAGATTTAAACATGAAATGTGTGTAAAAAAAAGTTGGTGGAAGACAAAAAAAGACCATATTTCTTCAAATTGAATGAGCGTCTTTTTCAGCCAATTTTCTCTTTGAAAATGGGATATGCAGTAGACTTGAGGATGCATTAGAATCGGTGGAATTCAGTAATCCTGTTTCAGATTACTGTATTGTACTGATTCAGCTTATCCCAGGGAACAGGGAGAAGGGCAACTTCTCTGTCCCTGGGATGATCAGAGACTTTTGCCACACAGAAAGGCAGAGCTCCTCCACCTGTCGGGGGGAGGGTGAATGATCCAGCTGGCCTCCCCACCTCTTCTCTTAGGTGATCATGTCCCCCCATAGAAGGGTAGGGGACAGAGAGCCTCTTCGCCCCTCAGATAGGTGGAGCAATACCGCTTCTCCGGAGTAAGGAAAAGAGGGTCTGCAAATTTAGATAGCAAACAGCAATTGGGCTTAATATTACAAATGATTGTCCCTTCTGGTTTGCTGCACTTTGCATTTGGATCTGAACCCAAATGCTCAGTCTGAGGTAAGAACCATATGGATGCTAGACAATCATTTGTAAAAGCTCATTAGCTACATGTCCATTGATGGAAACTGTATATCATAAGGACAGGTGGGGTCTTTATCTTCTTTGTCCTAGTGATTATCCTGCATAATAGCAGAGTCCACTTAGGAGTAGGTGGAGCCTCCATATCCACAGATTATACCATTTATCAGCAATATTTATTGGCCTTCACTCAGAGTTGAACAGGACTGGTTCTTTATTCTGTCCTTCCAGGAACAAATAATGACACTTTGTATGTGAAAACAACAAGCAGGGGCAGAGAGAGAGAGAGAGAGAGAGAGAGAGAGAGAGAGAGCGCGCTTTGGGCCCCTTGTGGCTCTGTGGTTAAAGGCACTGTGCCTGCTGATTCGGCCAGATTTCCCCATGTTGGACACATCATTTAAAGTAGACCCTGCCAGGTGCAGGAATAATGCTAAGAAAATGGTGATTGTAAATGATTGCTCAATGCGGATTCTCTAGATCTGTTTGAAGCCAGAGATGCCCCCACCTGAACCCTCCAGAGGCAACCATGCACTTCATCTGCAGGTTCAAAAAGGACGTTTTGGCCAAAAAAATTGTACTTCCAGTTTCCCGGGAGAAACCAGCTTCAGCCATAAAAGTCTTTTGGAGGCTTCCCCCCCCCCCCAAAAAAAAGCCCATTCTGAAGCACACAGAGGCATCAAATGGTTATTCTGTGTGCTTCAGAAAGCCCTCAAGATATGATCTGAGTACAGCTCCAGTACCTCCTGAGGAGTCAAATGAGGCCAATCACAGATTTAATTTTCCTCAAAATTTTGCATGCACAGATTTGTGTGTGTGTCACACAAACACATGCATATATCTGAGAATGGATCCCCTGCAGATACCAAACCTCCCCCATGTAAATAGATGCACAAGCAATAAAGGTTTGTTATGAATTTCCCCACTTCGGCACCAAAAGGCAAAGGATGTTTAGGGAAAACTCTCATAGGTGAACACTGTGAATTAAACACAGCTTTTGAGTTTCCCGATTGCCACCAATGCTGACAACCCAATCCCACCTAAATTCTCATGCAGAAATGTTGCAGCATTGCAGATGCTCCTTGCATTCTGCTAGGAAATTCTGGCTGCTGGAGGTCTCCTTGAGATAAGGGAACGTTTTCTACCTTGCCCAGGATATGTCCTAGCAGACACAATGGAACACATATGTCTGTGTTCAGGGGATTGTTCATCCATGTCAGGGGATTAGGCCCCAGAAAAGTACAGAACACAGCACACACTGGCATTCCCAATCCTGGAATACACTATCAATCCCCATCTTGGAATCGTGTGTAGACAGGTATGATATTTTTCCACATGACCATCTGATCAGCAGTTATATATGGGGAGTCAGTTTCTGAAGCGTGCCTCCCAAGTCAGCAACAAATAATAGAAGTAAATAAATTTTCTGAGTCATAGTTCCTAAAGTGAAGTTGAGGTTCTTAAAATCTCATTGAAGTAACCATCTGGCAAATACAACATTTCCTCCTTAGAAACAATTTCACCATCCAAATACTTCTGCCTTTCTTGAGGTGTTCAAAGCATGTGAACTTCTCTCCAGGCTTTTTCTGTCTGAAAACCGTCCAGCATTGGTACTTTAATGCCTTTGGCCTGGGCACCAAGCTCTCTCGAAAGCAAGAACTCTCTGCACAAACTGTCATGCCAAATACTTTTCTAATAATACCTTCCCTGCTCCAACATTCCTGTCATCAGACGATACCCAAGTGTTCAGATATTTCTGTGTACTGAAACAAAACCCTGAAATGGCTTTGAACAGGAAGTAAGCTAAAAATGTATGACAGTGCAGTCACTTGTACACCACACATTTATTCATTGTTTGCACAGCTCTCACTAGACTAAATTTTCAGGGTCTCAACTTCATTGGTATTAAGGAAGCTAGTCAGGCCACCAAATACTCAAGCTCCTGGGCAGTTAATATGATCTGGGGATCCTGCGCCAAATATGAATAAAGACATAAATCAACCCATACCTGCAGAGCACTAAAGGGTTGCTTCTCACGGTGGCATGTTTATCATCAGCTGTTACGAGAAAAGCTCTGTTATATTTTTATTAATTATTATATTATGAATCCGATGTGCAAAGTCCTTCATTTCCACTCCCCTCAAAAATTTTCTGGTCTACAAGCCATCTGCATTCTATTCCCCATTATTAACTCCCCTGTTTTCCTGAATCCTACATTCCTCTAAAGTGCAAGTCTAATACTAATGTGCAAGTAAGTCTGAAGAGACCCTTGTCTCTTGAGGCATCTCATCTACTTCCTTTCTGCATCTAGGGTCCCCATTGTTTCCTGATCCCATTCAGCTCATATGGCTGACCTGCTCTTCCAAGTCCTGCCCCTCTCCAACGCTTGTCCATCCCCAATTGGTTCTTAGTTTGTCCCCTTTTTGTGAGACCTAGGTTATAAAAAGATCCTGCATCCTCTTGTTCTTTCTCTTTTTCTCTTCCTTAACAGCATGCAATGAAGTAGGTCGATATTGCTCTCCTCCATCTTTCTTTCCCAGCACCAACCCTCTCTCTTCCTCCCCACCTTTCTTTGCCTCCCTTCTTCCTTTGGTACACACTATTCAAGGAACAGGTACACTTCATTTCAAGGTATTGAATGTATGCAATTTTACTTTATGCCTTATAACAATAAATTCTGTTTCTTTGGGATAAGTTTCCAAAGTTGTTCTGACAGCCACCCTCTGAATTTGCCTGAAGTTCTTTCTACCCTCAACCTTGGGAGAGAAGAACCTGGAACCTGAAGGATGGCATCAGCTGTCAAAAATACCTGTAAGACAAACCTGCCCATTCACTCCTCTACTTTTTTTGAAGGCTGTACAGCGTACCTTTTTAATTGATCATAACTGTAAACTGCTTTCAAGTCAACTTTGGTTAAAAGCATGGCAACAATGGGACAATCAGGTTTCTGGGGGGGGGGGGGAATTATAACTTGGAAAATATGTTTAGCAAACAGAAAAGTTAGATATATGTAAGCCAAAAGCAGTAATCTTTTTTCAAAGCCCTTTCTTCTCTGGAAAAAAGAAACCCACTATCATCTGTCCACAGCACAAGGGGAAAGCCTCAAAGATCCCAGAAACTTAGTGAAAACGTTATTGCTAAACTGAGCCACACCCACTTTAATTCTAGTCCCTTGCAACTTAACAGATGAGTTATCTGGGCTTTTTGTGACTAGTCTATCCTGTCCTCTTCCAACCCCACCCATTCACTCCCATGTGCAGGCTCCGATATGAGTATTTCTTGTCTACTTGTTCTAGAGTCAATGCAGAAGTATAATGAACATTTGGAAATGCTTTCTGCACTATATGGTTAGCATTAATTAAACAAGATGTTAGCAGAAATGATTTTACTAAAAATGCACAAAACATTTTCTGGAGTAAATGCCTCTGGCATTGCTGACCAAAAATTTGTCCCCTTTTGACCTAGCATTACAGGAGTCTATTTTCATTTTATTTATTTCTTTGTCATTATTTTTCCATGCTGCTGATTATCATGGAAGAAATAGTGGTGCAAAGAAAAAAAAGCATGTGTCTATCTTACTGTGCATGTATTCAGGAAGGGGGGGAGTGTAAGAATGAATCTAAGATGGTTGCTGCTTGACACTTGTTCATCAGTAGCCTGGCTAGATTCCATGAGGAGGGAAGCAGCAGAAAGGCAGAGAAGAGTGATAAAAAAATTAATGCAAACAAAATTAACCTGCTGGTGAAGGCTGGAGTTAAAATGTACATCCTGGGTCTGAAAAGCTGGAGATCTCTATGTTTGTTTACTTAGTGCCCCGTCACCCTGTGGTAAATTTAATGACTTCAAGGTGCAATCCTAACCATTTAGGCTGGTACTCACCTGCTCCCCATTCCCATGGTGGTGTGGAAAGGCAGGTGCATGTCTGTGCAGTGTTCTAACCCTCCCAGGAGTGGCACAGAAGTTAGCGACACCCCCAGGCTAGAACTGGACTTGTTACTCTGGTCAACCAGCTGGCCTAAATTGGTTAGGATCGCACCCTCAGTCATTCAGCTCACTGCTGGTTGACCAGAGTAACCTGGAAGAGTAGTGAGGCCTAGTTGTGGCAAATCCAAAAGTACATTTAAAGAGAAATATATGCTTCCCAATGCCAGTTTCTTACAATTGGGGTACCAGAACACAAAATCATAAGATAACATTTATAAAGGACACATATCAATTTTATACTGCACAAGTTCCTTAGGATCCAGTCCTGAACTATCTCATCTCCAGTACTGGATGTCACAAATGTGCCATAAGGCGCATCCACAGAACCTAAAGAGCAGGGGTCACTGTCACTAGACAAGTACCAGTTGGCACAAAGCCTTTGTGCTGCATGGAAGGGTAGCTGGCTCTTGAGCAGCACTTGCCAGTAGTAAGTAGTCTTGGGCAGGGAAATACAGGTAGTGGACAGAACAACGTGGGAAAGAATAGGGATGGTAAGGTGTGGGAATGGCATCTGATCTGCTGGATCCTTAATTCCTGTCAGGAAAGGAGTCCTGATCTGCTGGATCCTTAATTCCATGACAGGTCAGAAGACCCAACACAAAATCTCTCCAGTTTGTGCCAGCAAAATAGATGGCGCAGACATGAGATGTTCCATTGAAGTGTGTGAGACTTTCCCCTCAGGGAAAGGGAAATGGGTTGAAAGTCTCTTTCTCCATAAAGACTCCCAGAGGCTTCCTGGTGTCTGCTGGATACAGTGGTAGCTACTTTGGTGCTGCTACTCGGGAAGCTCAGGATTTGGCTGCCCGTTCCAACAGTTCTTTAGAAATTTTCTAGAGTTACAGCTTTCCTAGGTAAAATATATACTATACCAGATTTACTTTACTGCATACATAACACACAATTTTGGGAATGGCCAAATGTTGGGTCCTTCAAGGAAAGGCAAAGCACATGCCCTTCTTGGATAAAAACCATTTACACACAGAATATTTTCATATCCTCTTCTGGATGACACATGTACTATGTGCCTGCCTGGCCTCAAGCCATGCTTCCAGTGGAATGTGTAACTACATGGAGAGTATGTGCAATGCATCTGTTTCACTTACATTACATCTGTTTTTCACATTATAAAATAGAGCACAACGTGAAGCAGGCAGACACAGACACTCCTACAACAGATTCTAATTATATACCATTTAACTTTCTAACCCATAGATAATGTATCTTTGGAGACATCTAGCATATCCAAAACACAGACACATTATGATATAGAAATCATATCAATTTCTTGAAAACAACCAAAAATAAAACACACACATAATGTATTACTTTCATACTATTTTCAAATTACATTTTAAAAGGAGGTAACCCCTAGCTAAAACCACCCTGTCTGGCTTACTTTTGTGCTTCCCAATGCTATATGATTCAAGTTGCTAAACTCTATCCTTAAAGCACAATGAGTCTGGAGCAAAGTATTTCGAAATAATTTCAGCATGCTTACTGCCCAAAACAGCTGTTGTTGACTCACTGCAGTTCCAAACAGATCCTCAAAAAGGTTGCTTTCCGCAAGTTTTCTCTCTCAGTCCATGATTAGGTAAAGATGTTTGTGATGTGTGTCTTACAAAGAATTATCAGCTCCATATAGCTGGGTGACGGCAGTAATTAATGACAACAGCCAACTCTCTCTCTCTAGGTTGGCATGTTAGAGAGGGTGGGGAAAAGCACGTGCATGCCAATGCAGGTCATTTGAAAGATATAGATAGCGAGTGTGTGTGCTGTGCATATATCTAAAAATTGACTGCTAGCAGCTGTCAGTTCAGAACAGCTCTAAGAGGATCAAGTTCTCTCCTGAAGCCCCGGAATGTATCTGAATAGCAACTGGAATCCCTATCAATTTCTATAGCACCATGCAACATGCTAACTTCTTTACAAAGGTTATGCCATTTATTTAATCTGGTAAGTTAGGTGCAGTATGGCATCTTCCTTAAGACCAGCCTG
The DNA here is from genome assembly GCA_030015325.1 of Cryptoblepharus egeriae. Taxonomy (NCBI): domain Eukaryota; kingdom Metazoa; phylum Chordata; class Lepidosauria; order Squamata; family Scincidae; genus Cryptoblepharus; species Cryptoblepharus egeriae. The sequence goes on along the minus strand of JAREYC010000001.1, from coordinate 57,452,313 downwards.
CCAGTTTTATAAAATACTAGTAAAATTTACCCACTGTTGTGGGTAACACACACACACCCCCATGCAAACCCTCCTGTGCAAAACTCATGTGCAAATCAACACCCCACCCCCTAGAGTTCCGGGCATAGACACTGGTTACTGGCATACTCAGCACAGCCAAACTGAGGTGGAAAGTGCCAAACATGCATGCCCAGAGCTCATGGTGCTCCTGGCCCACTGCACATGCCTGAAGTTCCAGGTATGTGTGTTGGTCACTGGCATGCTTGGTTCAGCTCTGCTCCACTTCTAGGGATGCATGCTGGGCACCAGTGCTGTCAGTTGGCATTTGGTGCTGAAAAGGTTGGCAATCACTATTCTAGTGCATGGATCTCCAAATCCTGGCCCTCAGGCTAGGTGCAATCCCTGGTGAGCCTCCATCCTACCCTCAACAAGCCCTCCATTCACCCCCCAAACTCGAGAGGCTTCGGGAGCTGGGGGGTTTTCTGAGGGCTGGGGAGGGGGTATTTTGAGGGCTTCTCCTCTCTGTTTATGAAAGTGCTTGTGTACTGGTTTGAAGAGCAACCTCCCTGTGTGTGTTGGAATGTGTTTATGAACTGATTTGAATTCATTCATTCATAAGTTCAGTCAATAATATATTGATTTATGTAAATTTATTCAAGTTTGAAATGTAAATAATTCTTTTTTCCTTCTGCCTCATCAGATCAGAAAGATCAAAATATCAGAAATGTTGCAGCCCTGCTGCCAAAAGATTTGGAGACCCTTGCTCTAATAACTGGCTATATATATAAAACTGAAGTCACTGACTGACTCACTGATGGACTCATCAATGCCCAACCATAACTGCAGACCTAGAAGCCTGAAATTTGGACAGGATGTTTCTTCCATGATGGAGGCACCCACTAAGAATCAGTTTTGGGAAATTCCAACTGGAAGATGGTGAAAAGGGGTGCAATACATTTTCCTCCCTATACTTTACATTGAAGAATCACTGACTGACCAACACCCTCCCTCAACCCCTAGACCTAGAAGCATGAAATTTGAGGAGCTTGTTTGTTATGTGACATAAGCACCCACTAAGAAACCATTTGTAGAAATTTAAACCCTATGACAGCAGAAAGGGTTGCAATGTGTTCAGGGATGGGCCCAGCCTGCCGTAACAACCGGTTCTCCGGAAATGGGCGGGGCCAGGTCAGGGGGTGGGCTGAGGTCAGGTCGGGGACAGCAAGAATTTTTTAATTAAAAAAATTCCAAAAAAAATTAAGCGTGTGGCTTACCTCTGAATAGACCTGCATAGGATGGTGCTCTGAGGCTTCTGTCCTTTCCACTCCGCCCTGGGAGTAAGCCACATTGACTGTCATGGGACTTACTTCTGAGTAGTCAGGTTGGGATCTCAGGGTGCAATCAGCTACACTTTCCTGGGAGTAAGTCCCATTGCCTGTCATGGGACTTACTTCTGAGTAGTCAGGGTTGGGCTCTGAGGCTGCAGAGCCAGGCATTGTGGGGGGTGACTGGGGGCACTTGTGGGCAGGGGGGCTGTTTACAGGCAGTTCTGGGGGGTGGGGGATGACTGGAGGCTTAGGAAACTCAGTAGCGGTAGCCGCAGCTGACCGCTACTGAGAAATTTTAAAAAAATCACTGCACATGACAACGCAGCTAATTAGTGGCCTCCGAGAGTTCCTAGAGAGGCCCTGCATAGGCGGGACCTCAATTGAACTCTTCCGGACTTTCACTTGCCGGAGGGGGGATTTGCTGCTTGGGTAACAGCTGATCCTCCATAACAATCCATAACAATCCAACCCAGGTTTTCGTGCTTCGCATACAGCGTATGCAGCGCTGAGCACAATATCATAGTCTTTCAAGACTGACGGAGGCCTGCTTTTTTTTTTTTAACCTGACAGCAAGTTATACCAGTTTTTCCAACATAAAATACCAATGTTACTAAAAATTTGTTTAAAACAAGATATTTCACCATCTACTGAAGCCTTAATTTGATGACTTTCTTTAAATGATTCTATCTATACAAGAAATCTTCCTCAAACTTGATGTGTAACAGATACTAAATATTTATGTCAACAGACTTTTTGGACTTGGAATTATGAAATGCCAATTTTCTTTTTGTAGACTGTTCATTGCGTTTCTCATTTTCGGTTTTCTTAGTTTCTTTTGTTTCTAAACCTTTATAGGTTAAAGTTTCAGAACCAAATAAGTCATTCAAAACGTTGTGTGTTATCTCTTTGGCCGTCTAAAAGCACAATCCAAACCATGACTACTCAAAAGTAAGCCCCATTGTGTTCAATAGGTCTTACTCCCAGGAAGGTGCCGTAGGATTGCAGCCTCAGGCTTACTTTTGAGTAGACATGGTTAGGATTGTGCTCTTATTCACAGAGCACTTCCCCACTGCAACAGCATGAGTAAGATAAAGCATAAGCTATGATGCAGAGTACACTTTATCTATTGGCCAGAGTTTCTCATGCTGCTTCCCTATCTAACAGTTTGGCATACTCACACATAATGAAAATGCCACACTACAGCTAACAGAAGGATTCACAACTATGCTGGAAGCTGGGGCAAAGTATAACACATAGGAGTCACAACTATAACACATAGCATACAGTAATAATAATAATAATAATAATAATAATAATAATAATAATAATAGGCATCCTTCAGTCTCGAAAGTCTATGGTATCATGCTCTGAGTGTCCTCTCCAGAGCATGATGGCCTGGGTAGATTAATATGGAGAATAGATTGCTACCCAAGCAGCAAATCCCCCCTCTCCATGCCACTGAAATAGTCCAATGGAACGGCAGAGCCAATACAATTGGTTCCAGCTACATCGCAGGAGTTACCAGAATGTCATTGTACAATCACAAACTGCTTCCAGGACACTGGCTCTGGATTTTGCCTCAAAGTTGACTCCTAAAGTCTTTCCCATAGATGGGTATAGCCACAAGACAGTGGAGGTTTGGGAGTTTTCCTTCTCCAGACAATCCACGTTCAGTGGGATTTTGGACAGGTTTAATCTGGCTCCTCAACAAAGGCCTGTCTGGCATGGGAGTCCCTGCCAGTAGCTATGCTACCGCCAGCATTGCCCTTTGTATCACTGGAGCACACATTCGCACCACCATGAAAAGGTACTGTCCATTGGTGGGTAGTATACAGTAACACATATTTTAAAAAAAAACAGGCCTCCGACAGTCTTGAAAGACTATGGTATCGTGCTCAGCGTTGCATACGAAGCACGAAAGCCTGGGATGGATTGTTATGGAGGATAGGCTGTTACCCAAGCAGCAAATCCCCCCTCTCCACGGCACTGAATGAGTCCAATGGAAAGGCAGAGCCAATACGATTGGATCCAGCTGGCGTTGCAGAGCTGGGCTAAGGACAGGAGCTCATTTTTTAACACATATAACTATAACACTTAACTCAACTAAAATCAAGTGCATTATGAAAGGAAACATCAAAGAACCACCCCAGAAAATAAAAACTCTTACAATTTAAGAGAAGAGCTAACAGCCCAATCCTATTCATGTCTATTCAGAAGTCCTACTATAGTCAATGAGATATATCCAGGTGATAGAATTGCTGCCTCACAGCGCAATCCTAAATTGCACCGGAACAGGCAGGATTGCCTCACAGCGCAATCCTAAATTGCACTGGAACAGGCAGACCCAGAAAAAAATGGAAGTTGGAGCAAAGATATCTGTTCCTCTGGTTTGGACATAAGTCAGTACTTAAATTCTGGGCTGTTCAAGCATGTCTATGCTTGAACACTAAACAAATTAAATGCAGTTCTCTTTAAAAAGACATAACAAAAAACTTATTCAGTTATGGATTCCTTTTAAAAAATACTTTAGTTATTATTAATGTTCTTCACAGAGGATTTGACAGTGAATGGGACAATAGAATGTTTTTTATACTTCTTACAGTGCTCTGTGAACCTTCAATGTACACGATTTCTTAGTATATATGAAAGGATTTCCATTACAGCAAGAGGGGAGAAGAAAACATCACGTAGCATGAGGCAAATGTAAAACTACAAAACCAGGGTATGGGAGAGGAAGGGCACAAAGTTCCATTAATTCAGCTTCTTGAAGTCATTATTAGATTAAATGGTCAAAATAAAATCAAGCAGATATACTATATGAGAACATCTGTTAAACATTTTGTTGTGGATTGAGATTTTAAATTTTCAGTTTTTAATAAGCAGAAATAGTTCATCAGTAAACATTATGAAATGAAGTTACTAACTAACTTGTGTATTAAACACACTAATTTGTTGGATTTAAGACACTAAAATGTGTGTTAAAATCAATAAAATGAATCTTGATTTTCTTTCTTCTACACTAATGAGAAAGGTCATATGAAAATGAAAGGTTATTTGGCAGAAGGTATACAGGCTGCTAGTGGAAAGGCTGGCAAGTTCAGAGATGAATATGGAAAACTTTAGTATATTTGGTTCTGCATTACACAAAGGAATAACCTTCACAAGGATGCTGCATATTCCTCTTATCTCAAATACAGCATGAAACATGCAGCACTAATGGACTTGTATATGCAGAAATAGCTCAATTGTAAAACCTAGGAAAAATCCAGTTCTCCTCATCTGTGGAAAGTCTTTATAGAACATAGAATCTTACAGCCAAAGAGAATCTTAACTAAAATCCTGTATTGGCAACATGCACATTACATAGCCTAGGAAATTTATACAGCAACCCCTGCTTCAAAGCCAATCATTTGTAATTGCTTATAAAGAGTGATGCGATTAAGAATTCTGGCATCATGTGGTACTCTGACAATATCTTTAATCTCCACAACATCCTTTCATCCAAGAGCACTTTATTTGCTAATGTTTGTTACACAAAGGGATCACCTCATTTAACACAGGCACTTACCCATACTTCAGACAAGATTCTAACTGCAGGGGAATATATTTGTCCATAGATCAGGATAGAAAAACCTACAGTAAACAATGGTAACTATAGGAATTTAAGAACACAGAACATAACTCTGCCAAGGGGCTAATAGTAATAAATTAAATTATATGAGTTTGTTAATGACCACACTAGCAATATAGTACTCCCTGATCCTAACCTTGGATCCTATCAATGGTAAAAATGCTCTCCATTCTTGCTAGAAATGACATCCACTTAGAACCAGCTTCCTCCATATATAATGGGAAAGTCATATATAAAAAGTACTAAAGAAAAATGCATAAATAATTCATGAAATGGCATTATAAACTATGGGCACAATCCTAACCAATTTAGGCCAGCATAACTCATGTGTCATATCTTCCCATGGTGGTATAACTAGGTCGGCAAATGCATGTGCATTGGTCTTACCCCCACCCCCAGGAATGGGGCAGAAATGCTCTTACTGCACTTCTGTGACATCCCCAGGTCAGTATGAGTTGTTGGGACTTCTGTGGACCTAATTAGATGTTAGGATTGCAGCCTAAACATCTAACCTTCCAATTTTAATTTTTAAAAACTGGTTCTAAGTGGATGCCTACATCATGGAAGGAATACTGTCCACAAATTTCACACTTTTAGGTCTGGTGGTTTTGGTTGAGCAGATTTTGATTCACAGTGAGTCATACATACTCTGTGTGTGTGTGTGTGTGTGTGTGTGTGTGTGTGTGTGTGTCTATGTATAAATGAACGATTTCATGGGAATTTCTAATATTTAGTTATTAAAGTTATATTTTTCCAAATTGTACAGAATTAGAGCCCAATTCTGAGCTGCCCATGGCACCAGGACTCCCGCAGCACTAGAATGCCAGCCACAGTATCCTGTGAGACTGTGGTGGGTCTCAATGGTTCCTCAGAGAAAGGGACATTTGTCTCCTTCCACTGCCTAGGCAACATAGCCCTGCAATGAAGCTATTCATTTTTCACCATCTCTGGCATTAAGCTATGGCAGAAAGAAGACCAGACTTGTGAGGAAAGGCTTAGGGGCTAGGACACACAACAGATCCTGCAGGGATGCAATGTTGGAACTTAAAGTAAGAGAAAGATAAAAAAGATAGAAGGATATATAAAGAGGAGACTGCATATCAAGGTTAATGTGTCTTCCAATAGGGAGCAAAATCTGAACTTGCTCATTTGCGGATAAACTTTAAAAAATTATATACACACATACATGCACTGTGGTAGTAAAAATTTCCAGAAGATTTGTGGGCCTTGGCATGGCTGAGCACTGCTGGGCACCATCAGATAGCAGTGGGCACTGGTGAGAAATGGACACCTCTGGGCATCGGAGGGTAATGGCAGGCAGCAGCAAGCACGTGGCATTCCTACCGAGTATTATTGCACAGTGGGGACCAGTAGACAGTGGTGATCCCTTAATTCCCCTGTGCAACACACCCCCATGCTACACCCTTGTGCAACATCTCCCTCCCATGCACCCTTACTGGGTAGGGACAGAGTTTGGTGATGAATTTTATCAGTCTTCAGTATTAAGTATAGGACAAAAATATGTTGCACCCCTTTCCGCCCCCGTAGGGGCTAAATTTCTAAAGATTTGTTCTTAGATTTGCTCCCCGAATTTCATGCTTCTAGGTCCAGGGGTTGGGGCAGGGTGTTGATCAGCCAGCAATTCTTCCAATGTATAGGGATGAAATTGCGTTGCACCCCATTTCACCCCCTTCTGGTTTGAATTTCCCAAAATCAGTTCTTAATGGGTGCCTAAGGCTGCAATCTTAAAGACAATATCCTGGGAGTAAGACTCATTGAACATAATGGGGCTTACTGTTGACAAGACATAGTTATGATTATGTTCTATGTCACAGAAGAACACCCTCCCCAAATTTTACACTTCTAGGTCCGGCGATTTTGGCTCGGCATTGAGGAGTCAGTGATTGAGTCAGTCAGTGATTTTTCAGTATGTATGTGTGTGTGTGTGTGTGTGTGTGTGTGTGTGTGTGTGTGTGTGTGTGTGTGTGTATATATATATATATACACACACACACACACACATACATATATATATATATATACACACACACATATACAGAGAGAGAGAGAGAGAGAGAGAGAGTGAGAGAGAGAGAGAGAGAGAGGTGTCCCTTTATCCACGAGCGTTCCGTACTCATGAATGATACTTGAAACCATTAATATAGGCAAATGCCCATACCCAAGGTCCTGAGGGAAGCCCATGGGGATATGGCATCTGAGTTAAGCAGAGCTTGAGGATGGTTAAGAATGCTGAAGCTGCAAAATTAACTGTGATTGAAAAAGAAAATTTGTAAGTCCACTTTGAGCAGCAACCTAATAGAAAAGAGTTATATCAGAATTTCTAATATAGTACAAATATATCTGCATCTTATTTTATCACCCAATTTCTACAAATCTTCTCCAACACTGTAACCTCTCAATGCAGGAACATTATCTATAGATCATAGGGCATAAAAATATATCTTTTGCATTGCATGAAAATCTGTCCAGGACTGAGACAAAATCAGTATTTTTTATTTGCAGCAGATACCATATGGTCATGACTGGCTCATGCCCTTAATATAGGGCACAATCCTGAACATGTCTACTCAAAAGTAAGCCCTGTTGCATTCAATGGGTCTTACTCCCAGGAAAGTGTCTTTAGGATTGCAGCCATAGTGACATTCTTGGGAGAGGGGGGCAGTACTAAGTTTTTGTTGAGTCAAATCTGTGTATAAAAAAATCTGTGTATAACAAGGTTGGACCTGACAAGGTTTTTCATTTTACATTCCTGTAAGTTCCTGTAAAATGATAAACCAATGAAAGAAACAAACTTTTTTCATAAAAGGTATACAACCTACACAAAGTAACTGCTTGGGATAAGATACAACACATATTTTTAAAATAGAAATTAATAGAATTAAAATTGTTGACAATTTTAGATCTGTCAAAAGTATCTCAAAGACAGAAGGAAGCTAGATTCACTTTATGGAACACAAAAGTTTTTGTTGTTGTTTATAAATTACGTTTGTATGTATCTGCAGTAGGCACTACAGAGGTCCTGTAATACGCCCTCTACAGCCTGTACAACTAATATTTATCTATAGACTCTCTGTTCAATGTCTGAAAATACATCAGATCATTATACAGGTTAGATTTTGTCAGCAATTCTCTGAGGTCTAACAGCAGGTTTGGCCTTGGGCAAAATAAATGTCTTTTGGCTCCTGGACAGCTGGTTCTCTTTATCTTTGGAGGCTGGGAGAAGGTTGGGCTGGCAACAGATTGTGTCCTGGACTCAGCAGAAAGCCTTAGACAGCAAAGAAAACCCAACAAAGAAATTAATATGTTTACCTCAGCAGTAGTTCCCAGCCTTACCCTCACTCCTTACCTCCTTCAGAAATTTCTTCACAAAACATTCCAAGAGTCTGAATGAAGAAAGTCTATACAATAGAGATGTGGTAGCTTACGGTTATGAGAACAAGAAAGAAAAAATTAGAAAAAATACAAACTTAGATGCAAAAGTAGACTGAAATAGAAATCTCCTCATCAGCACCTTAGACAATCCTCTATACCAGAAAATAGAAAAAAGAACTGCTTACCAGCCTCTGGTAAGAGTTCAGTAGTGCAAACCCTGGACATCCAAAGCTTAAACACACCAAAAGTCACTATCTTTTCTCAATTCATCTTGTCAGGCCCTTACCTACTTAGACATCTGTGCTGCTTCTTTTCTTGGGTTACTTCTAGTTCATGAAATATTTTTTATGTTGATGCCATATTTGTCTCAGGAACATGCTCTGGACTGGACTCAAGAGCAATGTGAATGATCTTCCTGCCAATTCATGATGAAGACAGTGTGGCCCCCAAATCCTAGCCAATTTTCAAGCAGTGTCATAGAAGTTCCAGTGGGGCATATGCTGCATCTTGCAATTGAGTGAGAGTCATGGAGGCCTCCACAAGATAAGGGAATGTTTGCTCCCTTACCTTGGTACTTCACTGCCTTACCTCAGTGCCAGAAAGCTAGTTAGGATTGCACTATGTGACAACTCAGAACGAATGCAAATACTTAATATTTCAGAAATGCTAAACTTTCTTTTATTTATTTTTTATTTATTTATTTATTTAATTTGTATCTCACCTTTCCTCCCCTGCAAGAGGGAGCTCAAGGCGGCTAACACCAGGGAGTAAAACATCATTAAAATAGATCATAAGTAAAGATTAAAACACCATTAAAATATAATTAAAATACAATTAAACTGAATAAAAACATGCAGACTAAAAACGTGTTAAAACAGTAAAACAATAAAACAACTGTCCCCCCACCTCTGCCCCATTTAAAAAGCTTAGTCATGTATGCTCTCATATCCCCACATATCTAAGCTAATCATTCTATTCACATGGCAGACATCCTAAAATGAGTTCAGACAAAAGTATAACTAAAGATGCCTTAACCCTTTTCTTGAAATGCTCACCTGTCACGCACTGCAAATCACATTTCACCCATGAACAATCAATCCAAACCTGTATGTGTGCATGTCTGATAAGTGTTTGTTGGCCCAATTCTATCCAGAATTCCATCACTGGTGAAACTGTGCCAACGTAATATGCAATGCATCCTGCAATGGTGGGGCAGTCACAGAGGCATCCTCAAAGTAAGGGAATGTTAGTTTCCCACACAGGAAAGTTGAATAGGACTTGCTCAGAAGAATTTTTAAGACCATTTCCAATCCTCTGTATCCACAGAAATACTGTATAATTATATTATCATAGACACAAACTTGGAACTATTCTTACAACTAATAAATATGAATAAGCACCAATATTACTCCCAGCAATACTATTATTAAATTTGCAGACAATACAACAGTGGTGGGGCTTATCTCCAAAAGCGATGAGTCTGCCTACCGGGATGAAGTGGAACAACTGCTTTTGTGGTACAGAGATAATAATTTGGTTCTCAAGACTACTAAGACTAAGGAGCTTATAGTGGACTACAGGAGGAATAGTGTTATTCAGTCTATCAGTGGGGACTGCATGTAATGGGTGGCCTGCTTTAAGTTTCTGGGTGTTACCATAAAAGAGGATCTGACCTGGCGTGCTCATATTGCAACATTGGTTAAGAGGGCCCAGCAGAGATTATATTTCCTGAGACTTCTCAGGAAACAACAACTAAGAGCACACGCCTAACCATGTCTACTCAAAAGTAAGCCCCATTGTGTCCAAAGGGTCTTAGTCCCAGGAAAGTGTCTTTAGGATTGCAACCTAAATGAAAAACAGCTGAAGACCTACCGCGGCTCTATAGAGAGCATCTATAGATGCGTCTGTGTATGGTTCGGAAATTGCACAATCGCAGACAGGAAAGTGCTCCAGAGGGTCATCACTAGTGCCCGGAGGATCACTGGCCGTCATCTTCACCCCCTGGAAAAACTTTATAGCTCCCAGTTTCTCAAGAAAGCCCATAAGATCCTTAAAGATTTATCTCGTCCTAGACATTCATTTTTCGAACAGGATAATGGAAACAAGGACAAACAGATTGAAAAACAGCATTTTTCCCCCAGAGCCTAGCAGGCTTCCGTCAGTCTTGAGAGACTATGGTATCATGCTTGGCGCAGCATACGAAGCACGAAAGCCTGGGTAAGGTTGTTCTGGAGGATATGCTGTTACCCAAGCAGCAAATCCCCCCTCTCCATGCCTCTGAAATAGTCCAATGGAAAGGCAGAGCCAATACAATTGGATCCAGCTGCGTCGCAGAGCTGGGCTAAGGACAGGAGCTCACCCTATCTTGTGGGGCTGACCCGGGTCTCGAACCCTGGCCTGCTGGTTAACATGCACAGTGTCTTAACCACTTGTGCCACCATAGCTATATTAAACACTACTGTGTAGTGCAATAGTAATATCAGGGGTTATCAGGTGTGATGGGTTAATTTAATATAAGTTGAACTGGCAGTGGTGACAGGAAGGATGTTTTAATGTTTAATGTCTCAATGTTTGCTAAGTACAAATGGATTGCACTCAGTGTCAGATTCACATATAAGCTAAATAAGCTATAACTTATGGGCCCACTCTCTTGGGGGGCCCCAAAAAAATTTTAAGGGAAAAAACTGGATGTACATTTCCAAAATATAAGTTAAAAAACAAATAAAATAAAACCTACATAAAGCAACAGTGTTTTGTGTTGTGTAGGTCCATAAATTACGATATGGCATATAGTCAACACAAAAAAACAGCAACAATTTTGTTGTTGACAAAGGACAGCTGGACATATAAAGGGCCCTATTACCTTCAATAGCTTAGGGCTTCATCAAACCTAAATCCAGCCCTGATTGCACTTAATTTCATTATGTAATGTATGAAACAATGACAATAAAAGATTATTCTATTCTATTACGTAGATTACTGTTTGATAAAGCTTTCCTGCTTCCTTAGAAAATACAAATAAAAAGCACAACAGGAAGTACACCAGAAGAGATGCACCAGTGCATTTAACTCATTGCTACTGTAGCTAGGATCCTTATGCCCAAAACTCATAGTTGTTTCTATGTCCCTCATGCCCACTGAAGCAGTGGGACCAATAATCAGTATGATAACTGACAAAATCTTTTTTGCAGGTGTCAGGCATGCCAGAAAGTACCAAACATTTAGTACCAAACTCAGGTCAGAGTTGAGATAATGGACTAGAATCTATGCAAAAAAACACTGTTATATGTGGCTTTTACCATTTAGCACCACAAGCACTCTTGTCCTTGAGAAATGCCAAGTCCCTGAGTGTAACCAGATTTCCTGCGCAACACAGCTGTGTCTTTGAAAAATCAGTCACAATGTTGATTTTGGAGTGTCTATTGTTCTCTATGAAGGACATTCCTTTTCCACATTTGAAAAATTATAATCCAAGGTATAAAATAGCTAAAGAAGTGAGAAAAGATTCCCTATCCAAACATTCCAATTTTCAAGTGATTATACCTCTTAAGGGTCTTTGACAGTATCTGGGGGCTGTATATCTGGGGGCTGTATATCAAGGCACTGTACAGACTCACTGCCTCACCTATCCTAACACTAGCAATACTTACTCTTTTCTCAAACATCTTTCAAGGTTATCCAACTAAACCTGATCCAAGACTTCCTGTGGTCGGCCATCTGGCAGAGATGGAGAAACAAGAGGGAAGGAGTTCCTTTTCATACTCACTGTCTCACCTTTCAGGTCTGCTGAAGGAGCCTGCAATTATATTTTAAAGACAAAAATCTGATTGCCTTCATAAAATCAAGAATCTACAAGGTACAGTGGTACCTCACGTAACAGAATTAATTCATTCCGGAGGCAGTTCCTTTACGTGAAACTTTCTTTACGTGAAGCGGATTTTCCCATAGGAAATAATGGAAACGCAGATGATTGGTTCCACAACCCCAAAAATATTTATATAAAAGTATTAACTGGATGTAAAAATCATGACAAAATACTGTAATTGAATTCAAAACATGCATTCAATGGGCATGATCCTATGAAGTCTACTTAGGCTGCAATCCTAAGGACACTTTCCTGGGAGTAGGACCCATTTAACACAATGAGGTAGACATCTGGGTAGACATGGGTAGGAGGCTGCAATCAAAGACACTTTCTTCTGTAATCTAAGACACTCTCCAAGTGTCTCCCCATTTTCTCCTTCTCTTCATCCTGAGCCTCTCTCTCTCTGCTCCCTTCTGGCTGGCCCTGAGCTGCTTCCCTCTTCTCCACTGCTCTTCTCTTCCTCTGCCCAGCGGATGTCTGGCCACAGGAGGAACAGCATGGAAGTGTTGCTTTCACTATGGACAGGTACGCTAGGCAGCCCTGACACTTTTTAAACAGGTTGCTGGCCAGCGCGTCGGCCCTAACTGCCAACGAATGTTTTCTTTACGTGAAGCAGAATCCTAGAGAAATTTTTTTTTGTTACGTGAAACTTACTTTACGTGAGGCGTTCTTTACGTGAGGTGTCACTGTATATATATAAAAGAGAAAAGTCACTGACTCACTGACACACTCATCAACACCCTGCCAAAACCTCTGGGCCTAGAAGTGTGAAATTTGGGCTGGGTGTTCCTTCCATGATGGAGGGAGTCACTAAGAACCAGTTTTCGGAAATTCCAACCGGAAGGGGGTGAAATGGTGTGCAAAGCGTTTTCCTTACTATACTGTGCATTGAAGAATTGGTGACTGAGGGATGCTCTGCCCCAACCCCCAAGACCTAGAACCCCCAACCCCCAGACCTAGAAGCATGAAATTCAAGGAGGGTGTTCCTCACGTCACGTGAACACCCACCAAGAAGCGATGTGGAGAAATTTAACTCTTAAGGGGCTGAAAAGGGGTGCAACGTGTTTTTGTCCTATACTTAACATGGAAAACTGACCAACATCCAGCCAATTTGGTGGGTGGTGCCTGGTGCACTGGGGGGGATGTTGTTCGGAGGGATGGGTTGCACCGAGGAGGATGCTGCACATGGGGGGGCCATTGCGTGTGGGGGCTGATGCGTGTGGGGGGCCAATGTGCATGGGGGTGATGTGCATAGGGGGGATGATGCGCATGGGGTGGATGAACATGGGGGATGTTGCACAAGGAGATGGATGTGCTTGGTGATGGATGAGCAGTGGGGGGATGGCTTAAGGGGGAATTTTACTCCTGCAACGTGGGTATGCTCTTCGCTAGTTAATAACTTGCCTTAGAATTCAATGTTAGCAATCACAAGGGCAGAAGTAAAAAAGTATCCGTTTTTGTAGGAGAGGACATACTTCTGTTACAAAAGTGTCACCACGTGGTCCATGATCTTGCCATTCACTGTACCCTACACCTTCCAGTATTTGCATAGCTAAACTCAAGAGTTCACTATGAGCAGATTCTCTTCTAATACCAAAGCTGCATATCATCATAGGATATACCTCCACCCCAAAGAGCATATTTGATTCAGAATAGGCCCTAAAATTTTACTGAACTAAATGAAACTGAGAATTAATTAAGGATTTATAGCTCTATTGTCATGCAGAGATTGTGTCTTTATTTTTTACAGGTTTTGAGACAGAAGTGTTGTCTTGCTGTTCAGGACTATAGTACCTCTGTTTTGCTGTACTCTCAAATCCCAGCCACATTTACTACAGCAATTTAAAGACACTATTTGATTATCATTTTTTCTGGAGTACAGCCTGTGTTCTCCCTTTTTGCATGGAGGGAAAATGTAGCTGGATGGCTGGCTGGCTGGCTAGCTGGCTGGCTATTTGTTAACAAAGCCTATCAAGCTGGAAGAGATGTGGGCAAAGATTGTGTTGAACTAAAAACTGTTGATACACAGAACAGTTTAGCAGAAGTAACCAACTGCAATGCGGATATTGTAATTCTAACCTACATTCAGTACATTCCATAAAGGCATAGAGACTGGTGTGTCCTGTGTCAATTAATCTGCCACTACATGGAATACACAAATACTTCACATACATCTTAACTTAAAAATAGATTAAAGTTATATAAAAGTAGCAGCACCGTACAAACACAAAATACCTTGGAAATTTCCCAACCAGCTCTCACCCAAAGTTCAGTATCACCAACTCTCTTGTTTTGCATTACCTGTCCAAGTTTGTTTGGTTAGTAAATTCCATTTCTGGAGTCAGAGGTGTTTGTCTACACTTAAAAAAAACATAGATCAGGGTAAGTAATTTGATGTACAAGCACTGGTTACTTATGACCTTTGATACAAAATTATTAAACAGACCTATAGCCTTAGGTTGATAAGCCCATTCTACCTCTCCCATGCTCCATCAGTATTTCAAAGCACAGCCAGGGACATAGAATCATAGAGTTGGAAGGGACCTAGTAGGTCATCTAGTCCAACCCCCTGCCTGCAGCAGGAAATCCCCCTAGAGCATCCCCGACAGGTGCTTGTCGAGCCTCTGCTTGAAGATCCCCAGTGAGGGAGAGTCCACCACCTCCCTTGGCAATCAGTTCCACTGCCGAACCGCCCTCACCATCAGGAATTTTTTCCGGATATCCAACCGGAATCTCCTCTCTTGCAGTTTGTACCCACTGGTTCTAGTTCTGCTTTCAGAAGCAGCTATGAACAAATGAGCCCCTTCCTCCCTATGACAGCCCTTCAGGTATCTGAAGAGGGCAATCATGTCTCCTCTCAACCTCCTCTTCTCCAGGCTGAACATCCCAAGTTCCCCCAACCTTTCCTCGTAGGGTTTCCCTTCCATCCCACTGATCATTCTTGTCGCTCTCCTCTGGACTTGCTCCAGTTTGGCTTCATCTTTCTTAGAGTGAGGTGCCCAGAACTGAACACAGTACTCAAGGTGAGATCTGACCAATACTGAATAAAGAGGAACTAGAACTTCTCGCGATTTGGAAGCTACAGTCCTCTTAATGCAGCCTAAAGTTTCAAATCAGAATTGCAGTTGGCATCTTTGTCAATTTTGTCACTGAAATTTCATTTTTAGGAGTTTTTCATATATCGTTTGGTGCAATCCATATCAATTCAGGCGGGGCGTTACCTTCATAGTCTCAGAAGTTTTTGAATTTAACATACGTTAAAATTCAGGAAAAAGTAAGATACCTGTATATTTTTATTTTGCCCAAAAAAATTCCTGGCCCAAGATACAGGCCACCAAAGATGGCACCCCAGGCACCATTTCTCACTTGCAATTTTCGACAAAAATTTTAAAGTGCTCTATCTCTGGAACGGTGCAAGATATTTTGTTGTGGTTTTTTTTTATTTGAAAGATAATATTTTTCTGTTTAAAACAATACAGTCCATTTTGAAATATGTTCAACGTTTCTTGCTGCAGCCTTCTGAATTTTTTTTTTAAATAAAAATAATTTTTTTTTCTCAAAAATGCCAATCCCAAAAATTTTGATTTTTTTACTGTTGATCGGTACCATTGAGTACTACATTCCGTGTAAAGGAGAACTTCCACTTTTGAGTTTAACAGGTGAAAAGGGGCACAACGTGTTTTCTATATATATAAGAAAAAAGTCACTCACTGACTCACTGACTGACTCATCACCGCCCTGCCAAACCCGCTGGGCCTAGAAGCGTGAAATTTGGGAGGATTTTCCTTCCGTGACCAAGGGAAAGCAGTATATAAATACTGTAGAATAGATAGATTTTGTATAAAAATCTTGTAAGTTCTCCTTGTATCCAAAAGTAGTTTAACTAAAATATACGATTAGATAGAATATTCAGTAAAGAACATTTAAATATTTCCCCTCACAGCCAAGGCTTTCTTGGTAATTATTGTTATACAGTAGTATATACTGGTAAGCTGTTGATTAGCGATTAGCTATCAGCTATTAGCTGTTAATTAGCTATTAATTTTTTTCCATTTTCTTGTAAACCACTTTGTGAACTTTTCAGTTGAAAAACAGTATATAAATACTGTAGATAGATAATACAATATAGTATTTAATATAATAACATAGTGTTTAATATAATAACAAACTCTTCATTTCTGCTTGCAATTATTCCTGCTGATTTATACTCATGCCGTCCTATCCAGCAAGTTTTCTCAGATATTTAAACACTCACAGAATTGCTCTGTCATCAAGCACTTCTCCATTCAGTTAATGAGGGGGCAATGCTCCCTCCCTCATCTATAGAAGCTGCACTTTTTATCAGAGCAATATTCTGGAAGACAATGTGATGCTCAGGTACTGGTACAAAAAAGTACCTTATACAGTATATTACTACATCTGCATGGCAAGCCCTCTAGAAGTTTTCTGAATGCAGAAAATGATCCTTCATAACTGACATTCAGCATACCTGACATTCAGCTAGACTGACTGAATATGAAGACTTTGAGTTACTTGCATACTAATCATGCAAAAATCACCTCTCTCACGCACACACACATCATTTAGGTTGGTATAACTTGTGACTGTTGAAGCTAAACATGCTTATCAGCTAAATATACTAGTGAACAACCTATGTGTTGCTTGTCTAAAAGAGGGATTTGTCAAGCATTTAGCAGGTTCAATACAAAGGACATAGAATCCATTTGGCTTGATGGATTGGTCACAAATTTTGCCATCCTATATGGAAGCTCAATCCATTGAAAAGATTAGTAACAGTCTGATCAACCTTCAACCCAGTCAAGTTGCAGCTGGTCTGAGTGGTATGACTTCAAGATGAAAAAATTGTAGCAATCCAGTTATGGACAAGGTTGCCTCTGCCTTTAAAAAATACAAATGAAGAAACCAACTAATAAGATGTGAAATTTCACTCTATCTTACAACTCATAAAATAATGATTGAGTTGGATAGGAACAGTGAGTAATCACTTTCTTGTTTTATTCCTTAGGGTGAAGATAAAGATGTCCCCTGCAGGTTGTCCTGCTACTCATGACCAACTACAAGGGTAGTGCTCATCCCCGCTACAATGCCAAACAGCAAGAATTATATGAACACATCTCTGTGGTCATGTGACCAGCATGACTGAGAGCACAATCCTAACCATGTCTACTCAAAAGTAAGCCCTGTTATGTTCAATGGGTCTTACTCCCAGGAAAGTGTCTTTAGGATTGCAGCCTAAATGCCAAAGGCAGACAGAAAGCTGTTCACTTCTCATTGAAGTGATACCTCTTCATTGCATTTGCACATTCTCAAACTGGTAGGTTGGCAGGAGCCACGCAATTAACAAGAGCTCACTCTGTTATGCAGCGCTCAGGTCTCGAACCACCAATCTTCAGGCTTCAGTAATATTTTATCCCCATGTGAATGTTATTCTGGATTTAGGCAGAATTTAATTTTATCATAGTAGAGTCTCACTTTGAATCCTTAATCTCAAATATGCAACTCACAGAGAATTAGTTTCAAAATAAAGCAAAAATCAAGTGTTATAACAATTTTGTATCATTCTCCAAAAGGAAAAAGGGAATACTTAATTCTTCACAAATGCAACTTACAATGCAAAATCTGTGAAAGCATCCCTTGCATAAGTTCTGCAGCATCAGAGAAGATGCTTCTGCACAGAAACAACATGGGAAAATAAAGGCTTAGATCAGGTGTGAAGCTCAACCCCAACAGAAAAAGACAGAATAACCTGAGCATATTTAATTCATTTACTTATGTAATTCTAATTAGACTTAGCATTCTCAGCAATTGTAATTCCCTTCTATCACAGTCCTAATGTCAACTGAGGAAGCTCTCATGCCATTTATGAAACATTGTACCTTACTGTAGTCATATTTCAGTAAAATAATATATTGAGATCTACTCTATTTTGCCAAGAAATATGAACTCCAAGCCTCTTTAATAAAATCCAAACTTACCCTGCAATCCAGAGTAACTACGGGAGCACGTAAGAGACAGTACGTGTATCTGTAGTTACTGCACCACCTAGTGAAAACCTATGGGAAATTCCTATTGCAATCCAGAGCAAATTGTTCTTACACCGGAGCAAGGACTCCCCGTAGTTACTCTGGATTGCACCCTTTGTCTTAACAAAACTAAAGGAAAGTCAAATTGATATCCTTCTGTGTCACCATTCAGAAATCATTCCCCAGGGTTATAGAAAGCACAATAGATACAGTCACATGTAAGTTTATGAAATACTGTATACCTAATTGTTATGCATGCCAAGCAAAATACCAAGATCATTCCCTGATGGATATGACTCACCATTAAGATATTAATTTGGGGGAAAGACTCAAGATTTCAGATAAAATAAGAGTTCAATGAGTGTTAACTTTAACCCCGTAGTTAGACCAGTGATTCTTGAATATTTCAGCTCGGGTCCTCCTTCGGAGAATGACAAACTCTCTGGGGTTGTCCTCAACCTGGAAGTGATTTCATGGCTGGAAGTTACATCAAACAGCAGGTGACATCAATGTGTCTACTCAGAAGTATGCCTTTTGTGTTCAATGAGACTTACTCCCAAGGAAGTATGGACTGCAGCGTGAGTGTCCCATTCCAAGAAAGCAGTGCCTTGTGCCAGACTCCAAGATGGTCACACCCAGAACCAGGAAGGTTCCAACCCCACTTTGACAACCACAGAGTTGAGACTATATTAATTTGATTTATTGCACACCAACTTTCAGGTCAATGCCTCTAAGTGCAGTTTTTGTTCAATTAAAACAAAATAATGGGATATAGTGGGCATCACCTGATACATGACATAGGGTTTGCATCACCTGATGCACTACATGAGGTAAGTGCATCACGCCATGATGAATTTCTTCCATGCAGTGAGCGAACCAATGCCCCAGACAATGTATAAGGTGATGACACTGCCCATTGGTTTTTTGGCTGTAATGTTGGATAGAAATATTTCAACAGTTTGTTTCATTGCATTCTGCATGAATTATTCAAAAGTATCAAGATTTTAAAAATTTTGGCCAGTAGAGGTGTCATACACGCCACCTTCCATGTCTTCTCCCCCTCCAAAATCACTGATTAGATTTCTGGCTGCAGCTACTGGTGGTTCTTAAAGCTTTCTTAAAGTTTTTGCAAGAAGCTTCCAGGAAAAGGATTCACCAAAAAAAACACTTGCAAACATCTCTTTGCATATCTCCTTCACTGGGTCACAGATGTAAGGCTGTCATCTGGCTACAATCTCTGCTTCCCCACAGCAGTTCTAAGCTGTCAAGAGGACTGGTTAAAGGGGGGAAATTGCAAGAAACTTCATCCCGGTCAAGTAGCAGCTGGTCTCTGAAAGAAGCCCAATGTCTGCACTGACCTGTGTAAAAGATTTAATCAAGTATAATTGTGAACAACCAAAACCTCCAGACCTGTGTTCTTTCTTATCTAAGGGCATTTTATACACAATATTTTTTCCTTGTGCGGAGAATGTCACACATAAAAAAGATGTAAGAGATTGTGACAGGACTGAGAACACCTTTTAGCTGCATCAGCCTCGAGTCAGAGGACTAAGAGCTTTAGGGTCTGTTGAAATTGCTCCTCTCTTTTAAGTCACAACAGCATCAGTGGAAGAAGCAAGGCAGCTGGGCTGTGATCTTGCCATCTTCTAATGTGCCTCTGGCTTTCTAGGGCTGAGGAGGCTCAACAGAGCACCCTATAATATCCCTAGCGTAAGGGGAAATGGATCAAGAGGCTTCAAAATTGTACACTGAATTGTTATATGTGTAGGTTTGTGTATATTCTATGTATAATATTATATACAATACTATGTATGTATATAGTTCAAATGAATGAATGGAAAATATGAATGAAACACCAGGCTAATTTCCAAGTAGCTTTTTTAGGCTGTCAGAATGTCGGTGGGACCTGATGCAGGGCACAAAATGGTCTTGAAGGTTGATCTATCTGTACACTATGAATGGGTTGAAGAGAGGCTGCAGATGCACCACAGCAACAAACAAAGCAAAACAATTAAGAATAGGATGGTTTTAGTCACATACACAACTGGCTTGTATCAGAAAGGAGAAAAAGAAGCCAATAATAGCACAGCACACAGAGACTAAAGTATCCACTGCAAACTAGTTAGGACTAAAGGATATTTAAGCTAACAAAAGTAAAGCTTAAAAAATCTCACAGCTTTGTCCCTACAGTACATTATTATCTTTCCCATACATCTTAGCATCCTGAAGAATGAGCACAACTGCGTTATGTTGGCAAAGAATGACAAAGAAGCCACTATTTTTTCTACATTGGGGGATATGGGGGTATTGCATGGGGGGATTATGAGCATGGGTGAATGATGTGCATGGGGAGATGTATGCATGGGGAGATGTATGGGGGTGCTGCGCATGGGAGAATGATGCTCATGTGTATGGGGTGTTCTACATGGGGACAGTGCGCATTGGGAGTTTGCTGCACATGGGGGGACGTGCGCATGGGATGGTGTGCATGGGATGTTGCACAGGGGGTACAACATGGGATGTTGCACAGAAATAGGTCTGTAGATCCCTATGTGTCTTGGAAAGTGTTGATAAACTGATTTGAACTGTTTATGACATGTTTATGAACTGATTCATTCACAAGTTCCATTACAATATATATTTATTTATGTAAATTTATTCAAATTCAAAATGTAAATAATTCTTTTTTTCCTTCCAGCACCCCTCCCCAAAGTATCAGAAAGACAATGTGGCCCTCCTACTAAAAAGTTAAGAGATCCCTGCCCTAAATGACTGAGATGGGGATGTACGTGCCTGACAGCTGGTCTTCCTCTCCCTAGCAAAATATGTTCAGAAGAAACAGATTTCAAAGACAGTACAATAAACCCTGACAACATCCTTTTTGACACCAAATAGAGAATTGACAAATCCAAGGAGTTTGTAACTTTTCTAAAATCAGTCCTTGATGACCCCCCTAACAGTTTTCTCTTTCAGACCAAAGCCAATAGATAGAAATCTTAAAAGATTAGCTGGAAATTACCTCCAAGTATGCATGCACAGAATCAAATTGAAAGAGTTAAATTCTTGAAACTCCCACAAAATAGATTGCATTGTGCTTATACTGTCTTGTACTGACAGGTAATAAATTATTTATATCAATAATTCTTAATATTTTTCTGTCTCCCCTAAAAAGAATCCTTAGGTCAGATTGGACTATTTTTTATCAAACAGGAAAAATAAGAGAGTTCAGTTTACAAGTTGGGAACTGATCAGCATTAACAATGACACAGTCTTGAGGTTTACATTAACCATTCTTGTCAGAGCAATAAATGTGAACAGACCAAAGCTGCAACCTGAGATTCCCCTGAAGGCCAAGCAAGTCAAACACTCTTTGTCTATTTTTTGCTAGTTTCAAGCCTAGACTACTCCACACATTGAAGAAACCCAAAACCCTCCAGAACAATCATCAGATATCTATATACAGGCATCCCACACTTACTGGCTGGGTTAGGAACTGAAGCACCATCCAAAAGTGAAAACAATTGAAAAGTGGAACCCAATCATTTTCATCTTGCAAATGAAAAAGGGCCACCAAAAAGACATAAATATCACTCACAAGAGTCTAAATAATGTATATTTATTAACACATAGTCAATATAAATAACAAATCAAAGTAAAATGAACACAGGCATGCATGGGCAATGAATATCATGTATTTGAATGATGGTTATTAACTGAAGAAAGCCATAAGGAAATGCCAAAAACAGTTTGATCATCATGTCACATGCAAATCAATTTCAGGGAAGAAAATTTTAGCCTTTAAACCAGCAGAGAGAGGTTGGAAGAGTCGAATGTGTATTGAATGAATGAGTTCTGGGTATAATTGAAAAGTGTTGAAAGAGCAGAACTGTCAGAAAGTGGGAGATGTCTGTACTTAACAAAATAGTACTAAGCTACCCAGGTTTATTTATTATTATGTATAGGTAGGGACCTGTATAAGGTGAGGTTATTTTTCCTGACAAAGGATAACACCCCTTTGTCAGGAAAAATAACCTCACATTTTGCAGGTTCCTATGAATAGATTTATAAAGACTAAAACTACAAAAGAATATACAACAATCTCTGTTGTTAATAAAAAAAATTACAATCCTATGTTCACCCACACTCCACTGAACAGTGGCACTCACTCCCAAGAGGACTGTTCTGTAAGAAAATATGGTTTAGGCTTCAGTCTGGTTCCAGCTTATGCATTCTTAAATCGACTAGAACTAAGGCTACAATCCTAAATAATCCTTAAATGTAATTTATACTAAAGGCAGTGGGATTTTTTTAACATGTAAGACGTAAGACTACATTTCTGTTTTATGTAGTATTTTACATGTGTGGTAAAAAGAGTAAGAACATTTTAATCAGATAGCTTCTTTGCTGTATTCTGTCACAAAACAATCTCATCCTGCTACTGTGAAGCATTAAGAAAAGCAGGGTGAAGAGAAGTACCAACAACTCCATTGTGTTTACATATGCTTGTTATGAAGACAATTACAAGGGCTCATTTTAGATGGCCACATTCTCCTAAGAACTGCAGTAGAGGAGTGAGGTGAGGGATCTTGTAATGAACAAAAAGAAATAAAATTTGGGCATAGTCAAAATTAATTAACCTTAGTTTGGTGAAAGATATCAACACAGGAGACTCTGTTTTCAATATACCTATTTATTGTAAACAAAACTGCACTTCTTTCTAAAAGAAAATTGTTGAAGACAACTATATTCACAAAACCACCTCTTGTTTGCATCTAAATTGCATAATGCCACCCAATCTTGCTTATGCTATTCCATACTATCTACTCAGATCGCTGCTCACCAATACCATGTGATTCTAGTTATCACTGGGTGTCCTCAAACAACTTTGAGAGATGGTCCACACGGCTTGAAGAGAGTGAACCAAGTACTACAAACATGGAACAGGCTGTGTCGCGTAGGGCTACCTTCCAAGTTTGGGATATACATGTGCATAAAGGATATACAGTTTGGGATATAAACTTTCAAGTTTGGGATACAGCATTAACAAGTCTAATGCTCCAGAGGGCCACTGTATTATAGGGAAAACTGCAAAGCCTCTTAGTCCACAGCAGCAAAAACATTAAGGAATAATGTTGCACCGTATGTTTGTTTTGAAGGTACCACCATCAAGGCATTCTGTGGAAAGGACAAGAACATGGGAATGTAAGAAGCCATCCACCTTACCATCCAAAATCGATCACCTGTTTCCCAAAGTCACTTGCCAGCTAGGGAGAGATGGCCAGGAGTTCAGGAAAGAGTACCCACCACCACTTAGTATGGTTATGAAAGCTGGACCACAAGGAAAGCTGAACCAAACGCAGAAGAATAGATGGTTTTGATTTATGATTTTGGAGCACTCTTGGGAGTCCTTTGGACTACAACGAGATCAAATCAATCAATCCTCCAGTAAATCAACCCTGACTGTTCATTCAAAGGACAGAAGCTGAAGCTGAGAGACATCATGAGAAGGGAGGACTTTTTAGAAAAGACCCTGATGCTGGGAAAAAACTAAAGGCAAAAGGAGAAGGGGACAACAGAGGATGAGATGGTTAGATGGTGTCACCAGGCAATGAACATGAATTTCATTGAATGAACAGATGCTGATGCTCAGATACATCATGAGAAGGAAGGACTCTTTAGAAAAGACCCTGATGCTGGGAAAAAACTAAAGGCAAAAGGAGAAGGGGACAAAAGAGGATGAGATGGTTAGATGGTGTCACCAGGAATTAAACATTTGGGCAAACTTTGGAAGTTAGTGTTGGATGGGGGGGGGGGCCTGGCATGCTGCAATCCATGGGGTCAGAAAGAGTTGGACATGATCGAACCCCATTAACCACCCATTCCCCGATCTCAGAGAAGCCACTTCCCAGTGTGCTGGGACCGTGGTGCAGAGGAAACCCTCCGGCTCTTTAACTTTGCCTTCTTGAGGGCCCCGTCCCTTTGGAACTTCTCCCCTCACCTTGGGTCTGATCTAGAGGACAGCCGGCTGGGGGATCTTTTCCACCCTAGCTTGGGAGAGGCGTTGCTCCCTCGATCCACCAGCTCCTCACGGCTATAAATAGGCTGCTGGGAAGGAGAGGGATGCCTGCGACACACGGGAGACGGCGGCTCTCGCTCTCTCACCCCAGTTTAGAGACTACAGCTACCTGCCCCGCTCCGTGCTGGCCGAGCGGGCGCCCGTCTCAGGTGCTCCTTGGTGGGGCTCACTCACCTGTCTAGGGGGAAAGCGGCAGCACCGGGCGCGGGGCGGTGTCGAGCCAGAGCCAGGGGGCTGCTGGTGGTGGTGGTGGAGCCGTCCTAGGAGCCGCCCTGCCAGCCAGCGATATAAATAACATTATCTCGGCGAACAGGGGCATTCCTGCGCAGGGGCGGCTCTGCTGCCCGGCCCTGATAGTCCCAGTCCCGAAAGGAGTCGGGGGGAGGGAGAGGGAGAGAAGGACGGAGGAGGAGGAGGAGGAGGCGCCTGCCCCGCAATGCAGCACAGCGGCCCCCCCAGGCCAGCGCCCGCAGCGGCACCTGGCGATGCCCGGCGCAGCAGACGCGGCCACGACTGGTACCTGCTGCGGGCGCTGCCTAGACCCCCCCTTCCCAAGGCTCGCCCGGCCTAAATGGCTTCTCAGGCAGCAGCCTAGTGGCGCCTGCCGGAGCCCGGGGGGGGGGGGGTGGAAGGCACGGGAGCCTCACACCGGCCACGGGGACGGGCTCCTAGCTGAGGGGGACAGGCACGAGCGCGGGGAGGGTCGCCAAGCAGGTGCAACGACTGTTCGAACGTTGAGGGACCAACGGTTGTAGAACGTTGAGAGACCAACGGCCGTTCGAACGTTGAGGGGCTAACGGCTCTGAGGGAGCTCCCCGTTCCCGCCCTTTCCCGCTCGGTGTCTGAGGGGAATTGGCAATGCCTGTGTGGTGGCTTCTGCCTTCCCCCTCCTCACACGCTGCAATCCTATACACGCTTTCCTGGGAGTAGGAACCCGTTGGACACAACGGGGCTTACTTCCGAGTAGGACTGTATAGGATTGGGCTGTCAAACTCCATTGCTAGGTACCTCCTGCTGTGGGGCTGAGTAGTGGATGACAAGCCCAGTGCCCGGCTTCCCCCACCCCAAGTGTTGAATAAAAAAGTCCCGTTGTTTGGAAGGACCACAACACTAAACCACAGTTCAATAGGGTACCTGAGAGCACAAATCTACTCAGAAGTAAGTCCCATTATACTCAATGGCGCTTACTCTCAGGAGACTGAATAGGATGGCATGACAGCCCTCTTTGCTTTCTGAGGCTGCCATCCTAGCCACATTTACCCAAGAGTAAACCCCATTGACCATAATGAGGCTTACATCCAAGTAGACATGTGTAGGATTGGGCTCTGAGGTTACAATCCTATGCACACTTTGCTGGGAGAAAGCCCTACTGAATTCAGTGGAGCGCTTGCTTCTGAGTCGATATGCACAGGGATTGGGCTCTGAAGCTGCAATCCTTTGCACACATCCCTGAAAATAAATCCCACAGAACTCAATGGGACTTAGAGCACAATCCTAAACATGTCTACTTAAAAGTAAGCCCCATTATGTTCAGTGGGTCTTGCTCCCAGAAAAGTGTCTTTAGGATTGCCCCCATCGTTCTGAGTAAACATGAATAGGTTTGGGTTCAATCCTATGCACACTTTCCTGAGAGTAAGCCCCACTGAATTCAACAGGGTTCTTACTTCTGAGTAAGAAACTATGTATTAGACATACATAGGGTTAGACTCTGTGGTTGCTATTCTAAACACACTTCCCTGAGAATAAATCCCACTGAATTCAATTCAAGGCCCATTGAATTCAATAGGGCTTACTTCTGAGTATACATGCATTGGATAGGGCTCTGAGAGTCCTATCCTATACACATTTTCCCTGAGAGGAAAACCCACTGAATTCAATAAACTACATTGAATTCAATTCAAGCCCCATTAAATTCAATGAGACTTGCTTCTGAGTACACATACATAGGGTTGAGCTCTGAGGCTGCAATCCTATGAACACTTTCCTTGCAGTAAGCCCCACTGAATTAAATGGGGCTCTCACTTCTGAGGTGGCATGCATAGGGTTGAGCTCTAAGGCTGCAACCCTATGCATACATCCTTGAAAATATATCCCACTGAATTCAATGGGGCTTAGTTCTCAGTAAACGTGAACAGAATAGGGCTCTGAGAAAGCTTATGCTGTAGTAGTCTGGGAGCTGTTGCCAGCTGTGGCTTGAAAGGAAAGGGCTGATAATAAGTAAGGCGTTCCGTATCAAGGCCAAAACAGAACAACAACAACAGGAGGAGAAAGTAATAGTCAGGCCCAGCCTGCAAACAAAACTGCCACCATCAGACTGCAGGCGCAGTGGCGCAAAAACTACAAGCAGTTCAAAGCCTTTGCACATGCTACATGAAGACCACTTACATAGTGGAGTGAGACTAGAATTCAAACAAGCAGAAGTGTGTGTGTATTGGGGGGGGGGGGGTGAGTTTACTCATCACTTAACTGCTGCAGAGATGCTTTCTGAGATCCAGAGAATGGATCGGTTTTCAAATCTTGCTGCAGCAAGATTGTTTACAGCAATGCTCCTGGCCAGAAGATCACCTAAAGAAAGTTGCCTGCTCTTACCTGCTCTTGTTTCAAGGGAGACAGCTGAAAATCTCAGCCTTTATGAAATCTGCAACAAAGCCCTTTGGTTCCATCAAGCACTTTGGTTCTTATATAATAAGAACCATACATAATAGGTACAAAATAAAAATGGAATAGGTTTCCATTTTTACTGAACAGGTTTCCACAAGAAATGGTACTTGCTTTTCAGGAATGAATGTGCTTGGTAACCAGGAGCCTGCATAAAGCCATATAAGTGAAATTATAATTACAAATATTTATGTACTGCTTGTCAAAGTGGTTTACACAGGGCAAGTTATGACAAAGTGATTTCCCTGTCTCAGAAGGATTCATAGTCTCAAAATTAATCTCAATTTAAAATTAAGATATTTATTATGCACTGTGTGTTTATATCTTTCAACTGGAATGTAGTACTGAAATTTTTTTAGTCAAATTTTTGAGCATCTAAATGAAGCATCATTTAGGATGACAGAGGAACAGTCTGCAATGGTTCTCAGACATGCAGAGGGAATAACTTTTAAGAATGACAGTCTGTTGGATCCACCAGATGTAATGTCATTAATGTGCAATTGATGTCGTGGTCAGAAGTGACATGATCAAGTATGAGAATTTTTAACACCCCACCATATCAAAACAATGCTGCAATCCTAACCACACTTTCCTGGGACTAACTACTATTGAAAACAAAGGGACCGACTTCTGAGTAGACATGCTTAGGATTGCACTGCAAAAGTAATTAAGGTTGCAATCCTAACCTAGGCTGGCACACTGGTTTTCCTGTTTCTTTCCCGCATATGTCTGTGCACTGGTCTAACCCTCCTTTAGGAGTGGGACGGATTAGAAGTATCTTATTGGCACTTTTGTGATATCCTCATGACAGCACAGGACTTGTGCTGGTGCTTATGCCAGCCTAACTGCAGATTAGGATTGCAGCCTTTGTAATTGCAGATTAGGATTGCAGCCTTTGTAGAAGTTTACAATAAGTTTAAGTAATATTTAAAATAAATATTTTTGCTGATCTGTTAACAATTTCTGATCTGTTTTCCCAATGCTGCACCCAGGAGTAAGCTTGATTGACTATCATTGTTGAAAGCATATACATTGTAGCATTTGGGAAGAAGTTACAAATCTGTTCTTTTAACAGGCTACAATGTATATGCTTTCAACAATGATAGTCAATCAAGCTTTGTGTGTGAGATCTATCTATGCCAACTAGATAGGCAGTCTGCAACAGCAAAGGGGCAACAGCAAATCCTCTGCTATCTACTCAGAACCAAGCCCCATTAAATCCACTGGGGCTTATTCACAGGAAAGTGTAGGATGCAGCCTGACTCCAAGTTTGCATGAGGAGCAGTGGCAGAGGGGCCAGATCCTCTTCTGTCTACTCAGAATCAAGCCCCATTAAATCCACTGGGGCTTACTCACAGGACAGAAAAACTGCAGGCAGGGAAGATGGCGAGGCGGAAGAGGGGTGGTTGCAGTGGGGTTTAGGCAGGAGGGAAGGGATCTGTTTGAGGGGGGCTCCAGAGGGGGTGCAGGAGGAGATTTCCCTCCTACCTGATGGAGGCTGCAGAGGATGGGCTAGCCACATGTTCACTGGCTGTAGGCGAAGCCATCTTTGTTGCTCTACTGAAGAGGCTCCTGAGCTCCCTCTGCTGGCCTCTTCATGTACTACAGACAGGACGATAAAGTCCCGCCTCATTCCTACAGCCCAGCCAATGCAGACAGGAGGAAAGGGAGCCCAGCCAATGGGCACTCATTATCGTTGAGAGCGGCAGATCATGCTCGTTGAGAGAGGCAGAAACCAACACAAATTTTAACTTGTGATGTCATGACTAGAAGCGGCATCACTATGGTACCAGAGCTTCTCCATGACTATTCAGAAGTAAGGCCCATTGTGTTCAATGAGACCTACACCTACTCCCAAGAAAGCAGCCTGAGAGTCCCATTCCAAGATGGAGATGCCCAGTGCCCTTTTTCTAGGAAAAAAAGGTGCCAGTACTCACCATAGGTCATCACCATATGACTAATTATTAATTAGCTGCCAGGGGGGGCAACTACTGAATGCCAGGACTGAGTATCAGTGAGTACCCCCAGAAAAAAGCCCTGGTGATACTCAGTGTTAGATTCCAAGTTGGTGGCACCCAGCTTTTTGCAACCCTCTTTAAATGAAATTGTGGCCTTTTAAAACCACTACTTTATGCATCTCTTTCTCCTCTGTCTCCTGGGGCTACTGCCCATACCATTGCCCTGGAGGGGGTTGTGCTTGGGACCTGGCTCCCAGGTAAGTCAGGGACACCCTGACAGTATGGTTTATTTATTGCATGGTAAATAGTTTGAAATATAGTAAGCCATTTGCTAAGATTGATGTCTTTGTCCTTTTCTGTATAGTCAGGGGCCCCAAACACCAAATGGCAGAAACACTTGGAAAATTGCATTAAGCTCAGTTTTTCTGGTAATATATTTCTGAACACCACCATCAAATAATTCACAACTATGTTCCTAGCCTTTAAAAAGCATTTTCATTTTAGTAATAGGCAGAACATGGAATTTTTAATACTTTGTACTATATATCATCTTTTATAATGAAAGTAGAGCTTGATTTTTGGACACACTGACTTGAATATAAATGCAATTGAATTTGTACAGATGCACACAACTGCACTCAGTTTGATGGTACTAGAAGTGGCCCTTTTACGGTACTATTAAATAATGAGTGAGAGCTACTAGTGAAAGTATTTATAGCCCAATTTGCAACATAGACTAAGGGCACAATCCTAACCAGGTCTACTCAAAAGTAAGACCTATTGTGTCCAAAGGGTCTTACTCCCAGGAAAGTGTCTTTAGGATTGCAGCATCTGGCTGCAATCCTAAAGACACTTTCCTGGGAGTAAGACCCATTGGACTCAATGGGGCTTACATCTGAGTAGACATGGTTGTGATTGTGCTCTTTGGCTGCAATCCTAAAGACACTTTCCTGAAGTAATACCCATTGAACACACTTTTGAGTAGACATGGGCTGCAATCCTAAAGACACTCTCCTGGGAGTACGATGGGGCTTACATCTGAGTAGACATGGTTAGGTTTGTGTTTATGGTTAGGATTGTGGTCTAATTTTAGTTGCATTATCTGAATTTAAATGTGTCTTGCAAGCTACTCAAAGAGTCCTTGTGAGAGCAGATCCCGTAGAACTTTTAAATGTATATCTTTTTAAAGCAGGTTAATATGTTTAAAGGCCATCAGTTGGCTATGTTAAAATAATTTCTTTTGAAAATGTCCTACTGAAATTGGTTTATTCAAGAGTAAGAAGTCTGAGAATTATAGCCTTAGAGCAGAACTATAGTAAATGGTGAAAGACTGGAGTTTTCGAATAACAGGTGAAATGAGGCAAGAAAAAGAGGGAATGGCTCTCCAATGATGAAGTGCAGGAAATAGTTTCCACCATTTTTCCCTGCCAATTTTTTCCAGCTTCTTTTTCCTTCCAGCCAATCTCTAAGACCCATAAGATGAGGGTCCTGAGGGAATATGGGCAGAAGAAAGAGATTGACATTCCCTGCTCATTGCTGCTTTCCTGGGAATTGCTAAAACCCACTGCTGCTGTTTGATGGAAATATAAATTCAAAGAAGCAGTTCTGTCCTCCTCCAGAGTTTCAACCTTTGTTTTACTGATTTAAATTGAACAAGATCTTACTAAATCCAGATTATTTGTCTAGAGTATGAATGTTCAAAGATGCATGTGTTCAGGACTGAAAAAGTGATCTAGAACATCTTTGCAACTTTTTCAATTAACCTGAAATGTTCAGTTTCATGGCCATTTCTGAAATGGCAATGTGCCTGTTAACCAGTAGGCCAGGGTTGGAGACCTGGGTGCCCATAAGAAAGGGTGAGCCCATGTCCTTAGCACAGCTCCGCAATGCAGCTGGAACCAATTGTATGGGCTCTGCTGTTCCATTGGACTACTTCAGTGGCATGGAGAGGGGGGATTTGCTGCTTGGGTAACAAGCTATCCTCCATATTAATCTACCCAAGCCTTTGTGCTTCGCTACAGCGCCAAGCACGATACCATAGTCTTTCGAGACTGATGGATGCCAATGCAATGGAGTAACAGAATTGATAACTCTTTAAAGAGGAGCTGTGTGCGTATGGAAGATTAATAATCACACAATCTGGATAAATTGACTCTGTTCATCAGATTAAAGCATAAATGCATCACACATCTGACATGTGGCCCATAGTAAAAATGGAAATATTGAAACACCTATTTAATGAGCATGCTTTACCACCCTTACTCACAACTCCAGTTATCATGCTGCTACTTTCCAAATTATTCACTCATGATGGCAGTCCTTCAGGAAAAGCAAGTATGCTGTTATATAATTATCAAATAATTTAAGGGAAGCACTGAATTAAATTACCCCCAAGAAATAACCACTGTGACCAATCAACCTCAAACTAAGCATTTGGAAGCTTAAAATCACAGCAGTTTGACTTGCATGACTTACTTTTGCTTAATTAACATCTGACGGTGAACATCTATTAACTAAACTTCTTGAACATCTTTTGAGAATCTCATCAGCAGACAATGCCTTATGTGAAGCAATTGCTTCAGGAAACTCCAGTAAAGTAAAATCCAAGCAAGATGTGGGAGAAAAGTAATTAACATTAAACCACCTGGAGGAAGCGGTTCGGTCATTTATGCAAAGAACCAGGTTTTTTCACCTCAATTTTGAAGCAATAATAGTATGGACATATCATAATATAAAACCTCAACAGAATATGTTGAGACCCTTGATTCTCTGTGAAAAGTTGGTGGAAGTAAACTCAGAACCAAATGCTTATTCTTCAACATCCTTATTTATGTTTATTTGAAATTAAGCATAGACCACACTGTCAAATGAACTGCAAAACATCTCTATAATAATTTTACCTTCCTGGGAATTTCACAGTGCAATTATTGTATGTACATATTGATTGATTAATTTCAGCTGAACCTACTTCCACGTAAGTGTGTGTAAGGCAACCCAGCGGCATGCAGGGCCAGTGACCCTGTGGACCATCTGCACTGCAGCACATCAGTGTGCCAGTTTAAAAATCACTAGGCTAAAGCCTGTTTCAGTTGCAATCCCCAGGTTTGGAAAGTCTCTGCCCTAATGGCTAATTTGGCCCTTTCAATGCAAGTCAAATACTTTTTTGTAAGTATTTCTGGACTGATACTGTAGTTATTTTGGGTGCCCAGCTAAGATTCTGGCTCTTTTCTTTGATTACTTTAGACACAATCCTATATCTGTCTAAGAAGTCCCATTATAATCCATGGGGCTTACTCCCAGAAAGTGCAGGGGTCTCCAAACCTTTTGGCAGGAGGGCCACATCATTTCTCTGACACTGGCTGCAATCCTAAAGACACTTTCCTGGGAGTAAGACCCATTGAACACAATGGGGCTTACTTTTGAGTAGACATGGTTAGGATTGTGCTCACTGTGTCCGGGGCAAAAAAAATTTTACATTTCCAATTTGAATAAATTTACATATAAGAAAGTGGATTACAGGGCTTGATAGAGGGGTGTTCAGTCTTGCCAAGGGCCACATCTGGCCCCAGGGCCAGGGTTTAGAGACCCCTGAAGCCTGTCTTTTTTATGTATTAAAGATTTGTGTTTCATGCGTTGTATTTGGAGTTGAGAGTGTTGTTAAAATTGAGTTCAGCCATTTCACCCAGCCTCTGCTTGACACCTTTGTCTTGAAGTGTCTTTGTGGTTAGAAGCAGACACTGCAGCACAACCAGGGTGACCAGATGTCATAACCAGTGGTGGGCTCCAGCAGGTTCGCACCTACTCTATGGAACCGGTTGTTAACGACAGATAGGCAATATAAAGTTTAAAAATATCCATTTAAAAGTGGCTGCCAGATGGGCAGAGAACTGGTTGTTACTGGTCATAACTGAAAAAGAAAAATGTAAGACTGAAAAAACTCACAGGTATTGTTTTAATGTGGTTAATTGAAACACATTTTTACTTCTTAAATTTAACTGTTATGATTTCTTATCGTTTATGAATTCCAGGAAGGCTCCATGCTCCAAGGAAAAGGAGGACAATGAATTTTTTTCCAGGACACAAAACTAAAAAAGAGGACACGTCCTGGAAAAGGGGGACAGGTGGTCACCCTGGAAAAGGAGGACAATGAAGATTTTTTTCTTCCAGGACACAAGGCTAAAAAAGAGGACATGTCCTGGAAAAGGGGGACAGGTGGTCACCCTGGAAAAGGAGAACAATGAAGATTTTTTTTCTTCCTGGACACAAGGCTAAAAAAGAGGACATGTCCTGGAAAAGGGGGACAGGTGGTCACCCTGAGCAGAACCACTTCAGAGCTGAGTCCAGAAGCTTTGAGCAGCATCTTCTTCCTTCCAAAGCCTGCAGGGCAGCCCACCCGCTTCTTCAGTGGGGCCTCAACACCTGTCAGCCCCACTCCAACGCCTTCTCTCTCCAGCACCAGCAAGCCGGTGGGGGGGCACAAGGTCTCGTTTGTTGTCTTTCCTCTCGCGTGAGTGTGGCGTCACTAACGTCTCCCATCCAGGAAGCAGCCGAGGAGGCAAGATGTGCAGGGGATGTGTGAAGACAGAGTACCTCTCCAGGGTGAGTAAAGGGGAGAGGATGCCAGGTGGAGCAGCACTCACTGGCAGGATCCTTGTGGCTCCTCTTTAAGACGCTTAAATCCTGGGCTCTGCTATTCCATACCTGTAACTCCAGGTGAGGAGCAGCCCAGTAAAGTGGTAATAAACTGGTAGTAGCTTGGTAGTAAAGTGGTAGTAGTAATATGGTCAATGGGTATCTGAACTCTTACTGTAGATCACTTTGTTTTTCTTGAATCAATTCCGAGTATAACAGTGCAATCTTAAGCATGTCTACTCAGAAGTAAGTCCCATTGTGTTCAATAGTACCTACTCCCAGGAAAGTGTAGTTAGGACTGAAGCCTAAGATTCCCACTCTTTCTCTGTATGTAGAATATCTATTGCCATGCTATGGTATTTACTGATTGTGAGCACAAGCCTAACCATGTCTACTCAAAAGTAAGCCCCATTGTGTTCAATGGACCTTACTCCCAGGAAAGTGTCTTTAGGATTGCAGCCTAAACATATTTATAGCTTGTTGTCTTCTCCCACAGAGATGGGACACCCAAAGTGGCTAAACAGCAATAACGTAAATTCAAATACACAATTAAAATACATAGTAACCACAGTAAAAGGAAGCAGTGCAGTAAAAGCAGGAGGATAAAAATCCAACCAAAAAAGTATAAGGAAGCCCCAGTGGGGAAAACCAGGTGAAATGGGAATGTATTTCCCAAGTTTTCTTGTTTTTATTCTTTCTTCCTGGGCATCAAAGAGAATCAAGCAGTAATGCAATCAGTTTTTTATTTCTGAAATTGTGTTGTTAATAATAATAATAATAATAATAATAATAATAATAATAATAATAATATCTGTAATTATGGCTTGTTTCAGAATTGTAATACATTTCACAGAGAATATCTGTAAATGAAGGGATGAACTCTGTGTAGCATGTGTCTATCTGTGTGAGTAGAGTAAAACTCAAAGTACACATAATCCAAATGAGATCCAAACCAATTAAAGTAATATATAATGTCCAGAACAACACTGAATTCAGAAAATATGAAAGATTTTTGTGATAGTGATTTTTTTGATATATGATACTTTGTGCCTGCAATCTGAAAGACACTTTCCTGGGAGCAAGATCCATTAAACAAAATGGAGCTTGCTTTTGAGTAGACATGGTTAGGATTGTTTCTCTGTGTGTAATATGTTGTAAAATCCTTGACAGATCTATGATAAGGAAAGTGAAGATTATTGTTACCATACAATGCCGGCTGCACACGAGACATCAGCTTTCCTAAGATCACTTGGTGTCCGTGGCTGGTCAAAATTTTGAATAGAGGAGTTTTTGGCTCTAGCTGTATAGAACAATATTTTTTTTCTGTTTTAAATTGACAGGGTAACACCTGTTTGGAGAATGGATCTTACCTGCTGAACTTTGTCAGTTGCGTTGAATGCAAAAAGAGGGATTTTGTGATGATAACAAATAGAACAGAAGAAGAAGAGGATGGAGAAGAAATTATTACTTATGATCGTAAGGAAGTTTAATTCTTGTACTCTTTTCTTAAGAACCTTTTTTGGAGGAAATGTACATACAGCCTCCTGATTTTAGAAGTAGGCTATCTGAGAATGCCAGATGCTAGTGAGGGCACCAAGATACAGATCTCATATTATGTGCTGCCTGAGGCATCTGATGAGCCTGCGTGACACAGGAAGCTGGACTAGGTGGGCCTTCAGCCTGTTCCAAGCGAATGGTTCTTAGAATACATGCTTTTTTCCCCTTCCATGTGGGGAAATCTGTCTCTACAGACAACGAACCTTTCCTTATTTATTCCCTCTAGTCTTGTAGGATAAATTCTGCCTGCATTGTAGTCAGCCTTTCCAAGATGTGTGTGAGAGCTTCATATATCCAATAAAATTGCTTAGAAGTGTAATATGCACTACCAAAAGGAGAGGGCTACTCCACTGATCATGCCTTTTACAACCTGTTCTGCCCTCCCCTCTCACCATCCCTGCGCCCCTTCCACCAGTGCAAATTTTACTTCTGCCAGCAGCTTGGTAGCATGGGCAGAGCAGGGCAGTGCAGGCATGACTGGACCCTAAAATCGTGCTATCTTCCAGTCTGATTATTTATCTAAATATCTTTGCTTTATTTCAGATGTATGTAAGAACTGTCACCATTTGATAGCAAGACATGAGTATACTTTCAGTGTAGTGGATGATTATCAGGTAAGAATTCTTGTAATATTTCCTAGTCTCCTTCATTGTAATATCTTTTTAAAAGTTTTCATATTAAGGCACAAAGAGCACTGAAAATCAAATTGTTATAACAGGAAATCTTTAGAAGAAAGCTTCTAAAGATCACATGTATAGTCTGGATTTCTGAGAATGTGTTCCATCTGCTAAATTACTGGTGTGTTCTGGGTCATTCAGAGTATGATGTGTGCATTTTTTAAAGTCTCTCATTTGTTAATGAACTTGAGGTTCATATCAACCAACACCAAGAGGTGTTGATGTGAATTATGGCTGTATTGGTAATTAAGATAATATGAAGACAAAGATTTTTGTCTGAGTCTAAATGGAACCAGATTGGGATTAAGTTACCGTATATTGATTTACATCTTGCTTCTAAGTACGCTTTTAGAAGTTCAAATGAAATGGCCAACACAAAAATCAACTGGGCTGCCTCACTGCACCCCAGGCTGCTTGTATTGCAAGACTTTGCTCATAAACACTTGCAATCTAGGTTACTTGCAATCCAAAGTGCCACTGTACTTGTTTGATAGTTTTGTTTGCTTCTTGTGAGCAATAGGGGGAGATAGAGTGCTTTCATGCCTAATAACAGGAGAAGCTTCTACTTTTTATGGACGTACGAGCATTTATGAATGGATGATTGTTAAAATGTCATGTGGCTGATGGTATCTTTAAACAATGAAAATTTATGTTTCCTATAATAGTTCTGCGTGTATTAAAGCTAACCCAAATTTCTGAAGGTTATTGCCACATGTCTTGATGGGACTCAGTTTTAAATGCTCACATTATGGAAGGTTACATGGGAGGTGACTTTCTGTGGGCATTGCTGATGAACTGGCCAACAAGCTTTTGTCATGTCCTTTTCTTTACAAATATAGAATTGTGGCTAGAGTATTAATTTTGGTGTCTGAAATTCTTATTCAACTTTTCCATACCACTATGAAGTGAATTGGTTAATCTTGGGAAAGTCACACTAAGGTCACACATTCCTAACCTACTTAACAGGACTGGCATACCTATGGCAATGGAGCATGTATTGCACCCTATAGTTGGGGGGGGGGCAGTCACAGAGGCCTTCTCAAGGCAATGTATGTTCTCTCACCTCAGAGTTGCATGGCCCTTATCCCAGTGCTGGAAAGTTGGTTAGGATTATGCCCTAATAGCTTAAAGTATCTCCAAAAGTTGTTATGAGGTGGGTAAAATAAAGTTCTAGGTAAAGGAGCTGCACAAAGAGTTTTAGCAAAAAGGCGCTTTCAACTTTCCTGTACTTGTTGTGCTACGCAAATTTGGCAGAGGGGTAGAGAAACAACACCACATTTAAACATCTGCTTATCTGAGAACCATATGTTACTCATATGCTACATGCTAAAACTGGTGGTGAGTTAGAGTGTAGATCAGCCAAAGTGTCATATGACAGAGTCTCTGTATTATTAACAATGTGGAAACCACAGCCTATATTTAAATAATCTATGGAAATCAGATGACTAATGTGCAGATTCCCTTACCTATTGGGTCTGTTGATCCTGCAGAAATTACTTTTCCCAGGGACAAAAATGTGAAACAGAACAATGTGAAACGAAATTTATTGTTTTTACCTTTTAATCAAAATTTATAAATATTTAGTGAAAATGTCTGTAAACAGATGGTAATACTGAGTACACGCATACATACAGCAAATCTAGATTTTTAACTTTGCTTCTTATCAAGACCAAGGCTTGGATTTGGTTGGAGACAGGAGTTTATGTATGAGTGGTTTATAAATATTTTTTTTCTACAAATTAACCTTATTAATGGGAAACAGTAGCTGTTTTTGTATGAAAGAATTTTTTTATGTGTCTACAAATGCTGTGAAACTTTTTAAATGAATGAAATTTAATGTCTTTTGATATCCCATTTTTGTTCAGTGTCACTTCAGGAAAATAAGAGCTGCTAATAATAACGATGATGTTAACAGAATTCAAGGCCCCCTATGATTACTATCTCAAAACAGCTGGGAAAGCACTTGAACACTATTGGATGAGCACAAGCACCATCAGTCAACTACAAAAGGCCACTTTACTAGGAACAATGTTTTTAGTGATATTTGTAATGCAGCAACAAAAAATAGTACTTGTCCTAGGCTCTTGGGAAAGACTCAGTAGGTGGATATAAAGAAACTATAGTAAAAAAAATTCAGTGAAAAGTGAATAATAATAGTAATAAGAATAACGGTAACTGAAATAAAATACATAAACAAAAAACTGAGGTGAGTATACATAAGCAGTTTGAAATTTTCCTGGAGATGCATTATCAATTAAGAACCTCTTGTCCTTGAAAATTGTCATTCTCTTGAGAGATACAGCACTGTACAAATAAAGCCTTTGATACCTGTAGGGTTATTACTGTCCTTGAGGAACCTGAAAGCCCAAATGCACAGTAGGTATGAGTCGTTGCATTTTATTATAAAGTTTTCTCCTATCATAGAAGTTGAAGTTTGCTTACCCCCAAATCTAGAGTAACTATGGGAGCACGTAAGCGACTTAAGTGCACACGTAGTTACTGCACCACCTAATGAAAACCTATGAGAAATTCATATTGGAATCCAGAGTAAGTTGTTCTTACAATGAGCAAGGACTCCCCGTAGTTACTTTGGATTTTGCCCTTAGTGTGACAAAATTCAACAACTGAAAGGGTGGGAGGCAGAACCTGCTTATTTGGATAGTAGTTCTTTCAGATTTGACTGTTTCTATCCATTTACCATTAAAGACCATTCATTAAGAATGATCATTCTTCAAAATCAGAGATTTTCAGATTCAGCACTCTGATTGAAACCCATTTAGCCTTACTCAGTTTCAGCAACAATTACTTGCTGAATTACTGGGTATGCATATTTAGAAACACTGCTTCAGCTGGGAAAGAATTTTATTGCCCCCTTCAGAGAAATGTAAAAAGTGATTCAAGCATGCTCATGATATCTCATTTCTTCTAAACATTGTGATTTGCAGCTGAATAGGTGGATAGCATCCACCTATTGAGTGAGTATACATAAGCAGTTTGAAATTTTCCTGGAGATAGCATTATGTTGGAGTCTTGCAGTATTTTATCTGTGATGTGTTTTACATGATGCAGCCATGTGACAACTGTATGAATATTTGTGGCTCACCCTGAGGGAAAGCAAAAGGTGGCTATTTTGTGTCTGGGGAAGGTGTATCAAAGAAATCATGGCATTCTGTGGAGTGCTTATAATAGGAATAACAGATGTGTAGGGAAGCAAAAAGTTCATGAAGCATAAGGAACTGACTGTATTGCTGTTCCTTGTTATCAGAGTTCCAGGCATATGTTTACCTATTTTGCACAAATTGGGAATTGCTAGCGGTTGATGGAGCTGTAGGTTGGTCTTCTGCTGGCATACTCCATACGTGCATCCAGCTTGAAAATTGTTCAGGTAGAGAAGTGGGTTCCTTTTTCTCACATCACTTTAGGGAAGCCTGAAGGACTGCAGACTCCAGCCTTGCTCCATAGCTGTATAGGACTCGCTCCCCCCATGGTGATCCTGGCCTCAATACTTCCTGAGGTCACAACTGCAAGCTGCCAGGCTTCTCACCCACCCCCCCAAGACAGGATGCCACCCGCTGCCTCCCTTCTGGAGGCATAGGAAGGCCACACACAGCTTCCCCAACCCTCCAAACACTCTGTAAAGCTCTCTGAGGGGAAAAAATCACTTTGTGTTTCATGGAGGAAACTAGAAGTGATGTTTTTAAGCCTTAGAAAATCTTCTGAGGACTGGGAAGTAGTGCACTGAGAACTGAGGGTGAAAAGCCCTCAGGATGTGGGCTCAGATCAGCATAACAGCTGATGAAGTACCGCAAAGGGGGCACAATGGGGAATGGTGGCACACCACTTCTTCAGCTTCTTAGGGATCCCTGATACAACTGGCATCATCACTGTGCACCATAGGGTTGCCAGAATTCTCTTCCACAAAATTGGAACAGGA
The DNA here is from genome assembly GCA_030015325.1 of Cryptoblepharus egeriae. NCBI lineage: Eukaryota > Metazoa > Chordata > Lepidosauria > Squamata > Scincidae > Cryptoblepharus > Cryptoblepharus egeriae. The sequence continues at coordinate 57,412,560 of JAREYC010000001.1, read as the reverse complement.
CTTTCTGTCCTGTTTGCCATTATGTGAAAACAACCCCCCTGAATCAAGCTTGTCCCTGTTTTTTGGGACATATGCCAACCCTCATAGAGGCTATGAGGGTCTATTCAAAAGTAAGTCCCATTGTGTTCAATAGTACTTACTCCCAGGAAAGTGTGGTTAAGATTACAGCCTATGGCAGCTGGTGAGGGCTGGATGGGCCAGATGGCTGGAGAGGGATGGGGCCTGGGAAGGAAGATGGGAGTAAAGGGAGAGATGAGGAGACAGCTGAAAGGGGAGTTAGAGGAGCTGGACTGAAGGAAGAGTGGCCAGCCACACCACATTGATGAGCAAGTGAAAGGGAACAGACACAGGAGAAGAGGAGGTGGTGGATTTTCTCTACACCAGAAAGTCAGGAGAGAGGATGTCCTCTTCAGAGGTGTCCACCACTTGTAAGCTGGGGAGGGGCCCAGGTTCCCTGGCAGATAGCAGCTGGCAGGAAGTGGCAGACCCCATCTGGTCCATCCTGGCTGGCCAATGAGCACATCTCTTTCTTCTGGGAAGCCCTTAGTGAGAAGAGTTTGGGGAACATTTTGTGATCCCTCTCTCCTATCACATCCCTGGGGATGATGGAGGGCTAAGAACTATACCCTAATGTAAAGAACTGTATTTAACTTGGTTGCAGTAAACCCCACATTTGCACAAGGATCCCTGTATCAATCTGACCACTTCCGAGGCAGCCATACCATGTCTCCACAGATACCCCTTGGGATGGGCAAGCTTAAACATTATGACACGAGCACCTCTGTGAGGCATGTAAAAAGTTCAGTTTCTGTTAGCTTGAATAAAATACAGCTATATCAAGATCTCTGTGTTCTCTGTAGTTAACAGCAAAATATAATTATATGCTAAGAAAAAACCCCCGGAATTCAGCATTTTATTTGGTTTAGTGCCCACTTGTTTTTAAAGATTGTTAGCAGATATGGACTAGAAATGTGTATATTTTAAAATGAGACTTGAGGTTCTCAGGATACTGAATTCTGTACCTATTACTTTGTTCCACTTCCGTGCTGAGATATCAAAATATGAACACTTCTTATAAGGACTTGTGCTGATGAGATATGGGCTAACCTTTCCTTCTTTTCTAAGTAAGAATAAATGTTTGGAATAATAATTCCAAACTCTTAAGTTTGGAAACTTTGGCAATAGCCTTTGGTTAGCTTGCGACTTTCCATGGTAAATTTTAACCAAGTGTATTAATTGCCAGTATATCATACAATTAATTTATCTTTGAAGCAAATAAAGCATGCTCCTTAGTATAAATATTTTGTCTTTTATTCTAGGAATATACCATGCTGTGTATGCTTTGTGGCCGAGCAGAAGATTCCATTAGTGTCTTGCCTGATGATCCTCATCTGATGACCCCATTGTTCTGAACTCTTTAAGCACATCATTGGGTTGACTTGTATCGAGTTATGGCAGTATGCATTTTAGAATGGACATTAAAAATTGCTCATGCTTTTCTTGCTAAAGACCATGTGATGTTATTAACTCCCAAGAATTGTAGGCTAGAAGTTGGCTACGTAATCTTTCCATCCAAGATAGCAGCATACTGCTCCTTCAGACTGGAATAACTGACTGCCTCTATAGCACCTCTGTTTCCTAATAATTAGGCCCTATTGTCTACTAACATTGTCAAGCTGAGATAAAATAGGAGAACCCATGTTGCTTTGACATTCACAAATGACAGCAGCTGAGAGTTAATTAAGTTAATCCTTGGTAGGAAAGGAAAATATGAGTGTGAACTGTTAAAAATCTTTTCCTTTTCAACCTCTAAATCCTGATCAACATTTAAATTTAATAAGTATAATAAATGGGAACAAGCATGATGATGACTTGATTGCAAAATTAAAATCCTTTGCTAGCGCTCCAGTGTGTTTGCTCAGCAACTTTCTACAGTTCAATCATAGTACCTGCCTTGTGGTACATCATTGATTCTGTCAGACTGTGGTTAGGATGTTAGGGGCAGCATCCAATGGTGACACCAAGTGAAATGTGAAATTGTACCTTTCAGGAATAAAGTCACTTGTCCCCTGCACCATTTTAAAATTTATGCCAAATATTGAAGGATAAATTATTAAGAGCACAGTTCAAACCATGTCTACTCAGAAGTAAGCCCCATTGTGTTCAATGGGTCTTAATCCTAGGAAAGTGTCTTTAGGATTGCACCATAAGTGCCAGACCATAAATTTCATATCTTGCCAGCAAAAGGAGAGGGGAAGCCAATAATTGGTTCTTGGTTGTTCTCAGAATCCAGAATTTTACCTAGAAAACTTGTTTTTTCATTGTGTACTCAAACGATATTGTTGTCAATGCACTATAAAAATAGGTGTTGTTTACTGTGAATATGATAGTGCTTATCTTAAACTTATGTATTGATTTTAATTTACAGAATGTCTGATAAAATGGAAACTGAAATAGGCCTTGATATTTTTCAAGTTTAAAACAGACCTATTTGAAGCTGATCTTCTGCCTCTCAGCCCACTAGAGATATATCTCTTTCCTCTTGCATTCAATCTTTTAAGGGAAAGCAATTTGGTATGGTAAAAAATAAAAAAATGTGGTAGAACAAGATCTTTGTCTGCTTTTTCATGCCAGCCCTCCTGAAGAACTTGGCACTAAATATAGTAATGTAAATGTGGCATTCTGGCCTTGGTGCACTGAAGTGTGTGAAGAAGGCTGCAGAAGTTGACACACTGTACGAGGAGCGGTAAAGGTCACCGAAAGCAACACACCTGCAAGGAGTTGAGGTTCATTACGTTCAGCTTGACTCTTCTATTCCCCGTTCATTGTGCTCATTGTGTCAGAGTGTGCTTTTTCTCCTTATTCTAATTTTACAGATTTCAGACAAGAACTATCACAAGCCACTCTTGATCATATATATTTTAATTATATATTAGTTCAAATTTTAGACAGCAGTAGGTTTGTGAGAGGATGAGAACCCTTTAGCATTAAGAATGGGTCATGCTTTTATTGGGAGTCATGTGGCATCCAAGAGCTGACCCAGTTTTCCAAAGCTGTCCTAGCTTGTGACAACATACTGGACTTGATTTCCTACCTTCTGAAAGAACTAGTATTAAAAATTATACCCTTTCCCAGGACACTGATACTTCACACAATTGTTCCTCTGCTCTGAAGTTAAATCTTAACTCCAGTAATGTGCCTCTGCCTCAGGTATCACTTCTGGGGCTGGGTTCGTCTCTCATGGCTCTGGGATGGGAATTTGTTGATCTTTGTTAAATACCAAAGGATAACCGCTACAATCCAGAGTAACTAAGGGAGCATGTAAGAGACAATATGTGCACCCGTAGATACTGCACCACCTAGTGAAAATGTATGGGATATTGCAATCCAGAGCAAATGGTTCTTATACCGGAGCAAGGACTCCCCATAGTTACTCTGGATTGTGCCCTTACTCAGTCTGCAATCCTAATGACACTTTCCTGAGAGTAAGACCCATTTAATTCCACAGCGCCAACTTTTGAGGAGACATGGTTAGGATTGTGCTCTAAGAGCACAGTCCTAACCATTTCTGCTCAGAAAGAAGTTTTGTTGAGTTGGGCTGCAATCCAAAACACGCATTCCTGGGAGTAGGCCCCATTGAATACAATAGGGCATACCCCTGAATAGACATGTTTAGGACTGCACTATAGGTCTACTAGGCTGCAAGCATGGGACAGCTGCAGTGAAGCAGGATATACTTTGCCAAACTGCAATGAATCCATGACTAAAGTCCTGCAGTTGCTAGTATCCTTAAAAAAGGCATCTCACCTAGACATGGTTGGTTGCGCCTTTTCTGTTCTATACAGCAATAATAACTCTTTGTTCTACCCTTTCAGTTCCTCTGGGAGACTGAGGAGTGATTCAGCACTGTTTTGAATGTTTTACCTATGTGACCAGTCTTGCTGGTTGGTCAGTGCCAACAGCAGGGAATGCTGCAGTCTGCCACTGTCAGAGGAAGAGGAGATGATAAACAGAACTGCAGGCATTTCATCTGCCTGCAGAATTTCATGATTTCGGTGCAGCTTTTCTGCGGTATATGCAAGGTACTTGGCCCTCCAATCTAAATTATGGCAGATTTGTTTACATACAATAAAAACATGGTATGAATAGTGGATAGAAGGAACTCACTTTCACATTTTGGATATAATCTACCATAATTAAATCCAGGGCTTCCAAATGTTTCCTGTTTCCATGGGAAGATACAGTCTGGTCTCAAAAGTTTGTGAACAGACAAAGACTAGAGGGGAAAATATTGCAGGTTATATTACTAGTCATGATCGACTGTAGGGTGGGGCGCTCATCCTTATTTTGAGAGCAATATAGCCAGCATTGTCTGATGTGGTTTGCATGCCCACGGAACCCTGTAACTTTCCCACCAAATTTGTTTATCTACTTGCATTTACTTGCTTTCAATCTGCTAGGTTGGCAGGAGCTGGGCTAAGGCTAAGATGGGCTCACCCCATCTTGTAGGACTCAGGTCTCAAACCCTGGCCTGCTGGTTAACAGGCACAGTATCTTAACCACTTGTACCACCACAACCCTTTTGTGGTTACTTTTGGTTATTTTGGCCAAGAGAAAGGTTGTATTGGCTTATAAGCTAATAGTAATCGTTAGTGTAAAAGTGTATATTTTATCCCTTACACAATTGGGCAACATAAAATTAATCTTGCTTACTCATCATGCAGAAGAAATCCTGATTTACTGGTATGTATTTACCGTAAAACCAATCTTTTGGGCTGACAGTAAAATTTTAAATTTCTTGTCTTAAAGAGCTTGCCAATAATGGTGAACTTTATTGCTAAATACCTGATTCAGATTCAGCAGAATTGCTATATAATTAGATACAATTTAGCATAATCTAGGAATTAGACCCTGATGTTCTATCTGCCTCTGAACCTTCCAAAATACTAAATTGTTTATAGAAATTTTCCTTTCTCTTAATGTAAGCCATAATCTTATGTAAGATGGCTTTAGATAGCCTCAAGGCTGCTATGGACTGTTTAACTGCCTATTGCTTTAGGATTCAAAATACATTACACAGTTAAAGCAGAAGCCTCTTAAATCATTGACCTGATCATCTGTTGATTAACTTAGGCTTTTTCCAGAAATTAAGTTACTGTTACATAAATTGTTTCTTTAAAATGTTTTCATACAAGTACTTAGGTTACAAACAGATTTATGCATTAGATATGAAATGATCTCTTATTGAATCCTTTTGGGGAAAATACCCATGTCTTCATTAATTCCATACTTCAAGCAGGAATTCCTTTAATCACCTTCTCAGATGGAACTTCTGCAATCTGGAAGCTCCCCAAACCTGTCATATTCTGGATTGGTTGGCAGATGTGACTTGTAGCAAAGTGTATTTTCTTGTTGTACATAGTTACTGTTGAGTATTCTTGAAAATTGGATTGAGGCCCTTTTAGGGTTATCCATGAAAAAATTACTAATACAATATATTACCTACTAGCTAAAAAACCGCACTCCGTGCAGACTTTTAAGGCAGCTCCTGCGGAGGGCATTTGAGCCTTCGGCCCAAAACTAAAGGGACCTCTGGTCCAGCTTAGAAAACAGCAATTTTGAAGAAATAACTTTGAATACCTCAATTTAGTCCATGAAACTTGAAAACCTCACTGTAGGTTTTGCCTGTTATTTTCATTCTTAACTGTTCCCTCCTCATCCAGACACAAATCCCAATGCTGGTTGTGATAATATGTCTATGTAGATGAGTGTGGGTGGAGCTAGAGAATGAGTGCGGAGTTGTGTTGGTGTGTGTGTAATGTGGGGTTGATTTGTGAGTGTGGGTTAATCCCAAGATCACCCCAATTCCAAAAAGATATGTCTATGTAGAGTAGGTGTGGGCGGAGCTAGAACTGTTTAAGATGTGTGTGGAATTGTGTTGTGTTGTGTGGAGCGTAGGGTTGGGTTATGTGTGGGGGTTAATCCCGGGATCATCCTGATTCCAAAAAGGTGTAATATGTCTATGTATCTAAGTCGTGGGCGAAGCTAGAGGTATCTTACAGACGGACAGACAGAATCAGGCTTTTATCAGAATAGAAGGATATACCAAGAAAGTTCAGTATAATTTGCCTTTGTTTTTATTAACTAGTGAAAAGCTTTCCCATGTTGCGGGAGTAAAATTCCCCCGTACGCCATCCCCCCATGGCACATCAACCCCCCCATGCGCAACATTCCCCATGCGCATCAACCCCCCATGTGCATCATCTCCCCATGTGCATCAACCCCCAATGCACATCATCTCATGCGCATCATCACCCCGTGCACAACATCCCCCATGAGCATCAATGCCCCACTGTGAATCAACTCCCCATGCACATCACCCCACGCACAGCATCCTCCCCAGTGCAACCCCTTCCTCTGAACAACATCCCCTCCACTGCACCGGGCAACAAGCATGAAATTGGCTGGATGTTGGTCAGTGTTCCATGTTAAGTATAGGACAAAAACACATTGCATCCCTTTTCAACCCCTTAAGTGTTAAATTTATCCACATCAGTTCTTGATGGGTGTTGGTGTCACAGAAGGAACACCCTCCCCGAATTTCATGCTTCTTGGTCCAGGAGTTGGGGCAGAGCATCCCTCAGTCAGGGATTCTTCAATGGAAAGTATAGGGAGAAAAACATGTTGCACCCCATTTCACCCCCTTCCAGTTGGAATTTCCAAAAATCGGTTCTTAGTGACTACCTCCGACATGGAAGGAACACCCGCCCCAAATGTCACACTTCTAGGCCCACTGGTTTTGGCTGGGTGTTGATGAGTGAGTCAATGAGTTAGTGAGTCAGTGACTTTTCTCTTTTATATACACTGGTGCCTCACACAACAAGTTTAATTGTTCTAGAGGCCTGCTTGTTTTGTGAAATGCTTGTTATGTGAGGCAGAGTCCCATATAGGGAATAATGGAAACTTAGACAATTGGTTCCACAACTCCAAAAATATTCATTTTAAAAAATTGCCCCCACTTACCCTTGGCTGCGGCTGGAGGGGGCATTGGGTCAGACTGGGCTTCCCTGGCCCCCCTTGCGGCACGTCAACCACCTCCAGGTTCTCAGCACCGGCCATGGAGGGCTTCCCGGTGAGTACAGGCTTGCCTTGTGGCCACTGTAGCTTCAGAGCAGAACTGGTCTAGCCGGGGGTTGCACTAGGAAGGGAGGGAACTCAGCCTGCCTTTTGAATTTTCCAGGCAAGCTGGGTCCCCTTGGCCAATCAGAGGGCAGAATGACTGCTCTGCCTCTGATTGGCTGGGCAGAACCTCCATTGAAAGCTCCATCCGCACTGGGAGCTGTCTGCTGAATGGTGCTGAAAGCCCCCATTCAGGAAATAATACACTGGACTGGTATGTAAGTGGGAGCAATTAAAATTTTTTTTCTAATTTCCCTGAGAGTCTGGCTCGTTAAGTGAGTCAATGCTTGCTACTTGAGGCAGACTCTCAGGGAAATTTATCTCGCTAAGTGAATCCCTTGTTATGAGGGACACTTGCTAAGCGAGGTACCACTGTATATAGAAGAAGACTGAATGTTCACCTTTTTCGGTATTGTAATTTCAACCACCCATAAGTCCACTGCTTTGCCTATCTAATTTGTTAAAATTCAGTTTCAAACTGATTGCTGTTCATTAGGAAGTACTGGTTGGGGAGCAAGATCATGAATCAGACCATATCAAATCATAATGTTGAGGTCTTTTATAAATCCATTAAATTCAACAAACATGACTAAAAAGATTGGGTATCTCACTTGCATCCTGCCCTTGGTGTGCTAACAGTCAAAGGCCTAGAAGAAGAATATTTCTTCAAACTTTTCACTGCACCTATTCCAAAAGGAAAGGAAATTATGCTGTCTTCTGTCATTCAGCTCTTTAGATTGGTGGTACTTGAAAAGTGTACATGAAAAGTGTACTTTCGGTCTTAATACAAAACAAAGCCGTAACAACTGGGAATGCTAAGCATTTAGAACTAGTTTTAATAAACAGTGTGGGAGCCATTCAGTTCTGGGATTCTTTTGTGAGCCTTGTTCAGCTGCCATAAATTTGATGGCACTTTAAATTCAAATAAATATGGGTATAAAATGATTGTATTATTCACACATACCAACTGGTGTTGGTATGTTATTCACACAATTTTATCAGCTAGTGTCAATCTCAGCTTGTAGCTCCCCTTGTAGCTTGCTGCCCCATTCTACTGCTACCCCCTCCATCTCCTTAGCTATGCCACTGGTTTTAACTATTGTGAATTATTTTAATGCTCCTGATTCTGAGTTGCATTTTTGCTGCTGCTACTCTTTATTTGATTGTATGGGTATTTTTTAAATTGTGTAGACTACTTAGGTATATTTTTTGTGATGTGATGTATAAATCCATTAACAACATAAATAATAAAAGTATATGGCTGCTTTGGAATCAGTCGAGTATCCTGTATTTCAGACCTTTCCAGATGATGATCATAACCCACTGGTTCTGCGGTATGATGATTCTGCTGTAACGAAAGGCTGGGTAATGTGGCCTTCATTAGCAGATTTCTATATTCTGATTGTAGGAGATGTTTGGCCTGGGATCAAGTCACCACCGTTTATGAGCCTGTATGAGCCAGAACTATTCCTTTCTGTGAGGAATCATCCCATCATAAAGCAGGATGGTTGCTTAGAGAATATTTGGGAAGTGGGAAACATGAAAATTTATAGCCCCACATCTATTAACAATGTTATAATTAGAATATATTTTATAATGTCTAAGATTAACGTTGAAACAATTAAATATGAGTTGGTGGGGTGTGGGAAGGTGTTGATCTCTTATTGGTATTTTGTGCGTGATAAAAACATCCTATCTGGTGAGATGTAGGCATTGACTGCTTTCTGACATGAAGCTTTTTGTTTCTCATCTATTGTGTTCCACAGCAAGGTAGCCTCATTTGTAAGGTATCCAGTACGGAGGTATCCTTTAAGATTTTATTTTAATAGTGTGCTAAAAGTACACGTACAGGCCTCAACTAGATATGATATAAAACACATCATTGTTAGGTTGTTGTTTTTTAAAAAATAAAAGTTGCAGCAATGTAGAATCTGATTGGGACTGGCTAGGAGAAGACTTTGGTGTTCGGTAGGTTTTACTGTTAATTAAAACAATTAAAGAATCCTTTAATTCTGTGGTGTTTTACTGTTGATTTCCTCCCTCAATCCCTCTCAGATCATTTGCTGCTATGGCAGGTATTTTCATGGCAGAGGTTCTGGTTGCAACATGCCTGTTGTAAGTGCTCTGCACTTTGCTTCAGGGATCACTTATTCCCTCCTATTCCTTTTTATGTTAAGGCCCTGCAGAAAGGGGTTTTTACAGTTGCCTCATAACCATGGAATTTCCTCTCTCCTCGGAGTTTCAGTGAAATATGATTGTGCACATTTTCCGGTATATAACTCTCTTGTTTAGCTTGGTTAAACAAAAAAATAAAATTTAAAAAAAAATAAAAGTTGTCATGAAGTAAATATAATTTGAGCCAACATTTTTATTTTGACATTATCATAACCAAGTGTGCCAATTTTGTTTTTGACTGTTGTAACCAGGCTGAAGACTTAGGGGAGTGGAGAGGGATGCATATATTAACGTCAGACATGGCTCTCAGGAGTTCCTCCTGCCCTTGTGGGCACAACTTGGGACTTATATGGGTAGTAGTTGTCTGGGCAGACTTGTATGAAGGTGGTTAAGATTTCCAGCATCAGAAATCTGAAATGTAAAGCTTTTTTCAGAACAAAAAGAAGCCGAAGCAAATATTCTCAGGATGTGCTCTATCAGCTGTGACAAGGAAGCAGAAGGAAAAGGGACTCTTCAACTCGTTTATTTGATTTGTGAAGCAAAATGTGCCCAACAAGCATAGGCCAGAATATCAGGACCTTTACATCTTTCAGGCCCTTCTCCCTGTGGATTTAGGAGAAGGCCATCATTCTGTAAAAGTCTGATAATGCCCGTCAGAGCTGGGATGAAGCAACTCATACACTTATCTTCTAAAAGGAGAAGAGAAGGAAACAGGAAAGGGCAATAGGAGGCATTCATTGTCACAGTGCAATGAATTTCTGGTCAGTTTTCTGAGCTGCCTTTTACATAAAAGATATGGAATAATCTCAGAAATGTGGGTATGCCCCCTTTCCGAGATTCTTATTTGGCAAGCTTCAGGAGGCGCTGGATGTCAGGTTCAATGTTAATGGTGAGGAACCTGGGGCTGTAGCGCTTGAAAGGCTCGCCTTCAGGTCCCACCAGGAACTTTTCAAAGTTCCAGGAGATGTCGTTGCGGTACACAGGGCTCCATACGATGAACTTGGGCTCCATCATGAGGCAGGAGGGGTTGTCATCTGGGTAAGGAAGTTTGTCTTTCAGGTAGGCAAAGACGGAGTGTGTATTTTTGCCATTCACCTCACATTTCTGGCAAATATTAAAGTTGGGTTCAAATTCAGCTCCAGGGCGCACATATTTCAAGCTGTTGAGAATCTCTTCATTAGTGCAGTTATTCTGTCAAAGAGATGCACAGACCTTGGTGAGAAATGGATGAACCCTGTCAGAATATCATTCTTAATCCATTAATAGCATCTTTGCAACAAGCTCACTTTTATTCCTTAATACAGTATATATATGACTCACCTATGCAATAATTATCTTTCCTGTTGGCATTGGGATCACTAGGGCTGGTGCCACCGAGAGCAGTAATATATGGTGTCACCCTCACTTCATTAACTTTATTTACAGTACTAGTAACAGCCTGCAGCTGTAGCTTGTGAATATACAATATAGTAACATTTATCAGTAAAACCATTCTCCTTTCCAGCATTTCATCTTTCCATATTTTCAATGGTATATGGAATGTTGACAGTTGGAATGTTGACAGTTCCCTCTCCTCAGCCTGCTTGATTGATATGGAATGATGGCCAGAAGATGTGGTCATCCTCACACTCAGGTTATGGTATTTATATACATCGATTTATTTTAGCATATGTTAACATTATAGGCAAGTAGGCAGACATGACTTTTGTCCCCTTCCCCAAGCAAGGACATGGGGAAGAAATGCTGCCACTGTTTGACCAACACAAACTGGAGTTGCTCCATGTTGGGCTTTATAGCCCAACTTAAGAGTATAGGATCCAGCAGAGCAGGACTTTACCAGTCCCACCCTCTTCAGTCCCAGGACCTACCAGTACCCTGGAATGCTTCCTCTCCAGCCCACAAACTCTGCACTACTACATGGCGGTGTGCCTTACTACAGGTGCTCCACTGGTGTTGGCTAGACCAGTGCTGGTGCTCCTTGCTTTTTTTTGGTGCTGTTAAGTGCTCTTAACAGCATGTTTACAACACATCACAGGCATTGAAAGGGTATAGGAGCCTTTAGGCTGCAAATCTCGATGTACTTTCCTGAGAGTAAACACCATCGTGCACAATGTTTCTGAGTAAACATTCAAAAGATTGGACTGTAATGCTGTGATCTATAACTACTTCAATGGACATATAGTACTGTGGTGCCTCACATAACAAATTTAATTTGATCTGGAAGCATGCTTGTTATGTGAAACGCTCTTTATGTGATGCCGATTTTCCCATAGGAAATAATGGAAACTCAGACGATTGGTTACACAACCCAAAAAATATTCATATAAAAATATTAGCTGCATGTAAAAATGATGACAAAACACTAGAATTGAATTCAAAACATGCATTCAATGTGCATGATCCTATGAAGTCTACTTAGGCTGCAATCCTAAAGACACTTAACACAATGGGGCTTACTTCTAGGTAGACATGGTTAGGAGGCTGCAATCAAAGACACTTTTCTGGGAGTAAGACCCATTTAATACAATGGGACTTACTTCTGGGTAGGCATGGTTAGGAGGTTGCAGTCAGACACTTTCTTCTGCAGTCAGACACTTTCTCCTTCTCTTCCTCCTGAGCCTTTCTCTCCCCTGCTCCCTTCTGGCTAGCCCTGAGCCACTTCCCTCTTCTCCACTGCTGTTCTCTCTCTCTGCCCTGCAGACGCCCAGCCACAGGAGGAACAACGCAGAAGTGTTACCAGCACGTCTGCCCCAACTGCCAACAAGTGTGCTTGTTAAGTGAAGCAATGCTTGTTGTGTGAGGCAGAATCCTAAATAAATTTTTTCTTGTTATGTGGAACACTTGTTAAGTGAAGTACCACTGTACTGGGAATTCTGAAAAAATCATAGGATTATGCCGTAAGGATTATGCTGTAAAGGACAATATTCCCAAATAGTTCTTGTTCCACTGTAATTTATTGCTTTCCACATTCTGTGAAGCAATTCTTTGCATGAAAAGCAAATTAATTGCTACTTCCACTCCTGGCCATTATAGTATTAATTACTAGTATAGAGTACTTTTTATTAGTCCTTCTTCCAAAGAGCTCAGGGCAGCAATATCCTATTTTTATTATCCTCAATGGTCATATGAGCCTATGAGTGAGCGACTAGCCAAAAGTCCTCCAGTTGAATACTTGGCTGGATGGGTGGAAGATCTAAATCCAGATTTCCCAAGTCCCAGCATCCATTCTGAATGCTTACTTGCATCGAACATCAGAATTCTGTTTTTAAAGTATTAAGCAATTGAAGTTTACCTTAGTATAGGTATTCCCTGCTTTCTGACAGTTTGTTTTCTAATGATCCACTCTTTCAACACCTTTCAACACCCAGAACTCATTCATTTGATGTTTCACTCTTTCAACTTTTCTCTGCTGTTCTAAAAGCCAAAATTACCCTCTCTCATGTTGTAGCTCCTGTTCTAATACCATTCCTGAAGGAGTTTAATGAGCTACTTGAAGCTACCTGAGTTAGTAGCCATCACCATTTCTTGTGGCAATGAATTTTGCATTGTGCACAACTGCAGTTTCAAAGGAGTTTCTGTGCCTTTAAAGGTTCCTGACAAAGCAAGCTTTAACAAATGCTGTTTTGCAATCGGTTTTGCAATTGTGGACATCATAGAGCCAATTCTGGTGCATTTCTGATTGCTTTGCAGTGTGTGGTATCAACGTTCAAATTTATAATTTGACAACTACTACCTTCTTTTGTTCTTTATATACTGTAGTAGAAAGGCTTTGGTTATCATACTTTTCTAAAAGCACTGTGATTCAGTAATCAAAGACCAACTGTGTTTGATGGCATTTCAACCCTATAGATAACACTCAAAGTCTCAAGTACAGTGGCGTAGCTAGGGAGGGCAGGGGTTGCAGTTGCACTGGGCTACAACCTGAGCTTGATATTAGTGGCTAAAATTGTGAAAAACAGGCTACTGAAGGATAATACCATCAAGTTATATATCGTTGGAAAGGTAATTTAATGCAGAATGCAATGGAACAAACTGCATTGGAATAACTATATTTGATCAAAAATTATGGCCAGTTTACCAGAAAATGAAAACAAAATCTGAAGGAACAAAAAATAGATTTTCTTAACTCAGCTTTCCCATGATACTGATTGCTCTGAGAGCCAATGAGATGCAATTCTGATACTGTATGGAACAAATAAGGTGTCAATATGAATCAGTTCTTATGTCCTTATACATATATAATAATACAGTTAACCCATGCTAATGGGATATACAGGCACTTCTAAGTGGTGCTCCTTATATTTAGCAGGGAAAGAATATCCATTCCTCTTTGGCCCAGCACAGTTCCCAAACCAATAAGGGGAACAAGTTTAATATTTTTACTTAATTAAATTTGAGTTTTTCTTCATCGCAGGGGAAAATTAATTCCCTCCCCCAAAAGTAATCCAGGATGACATCGCTTCTGGTTGTGACATCACTTCCAGGGCAACATTTTGAGCTTTGCACTGGGCTACATGATCATTAGCTACACCACTGCACAAGCACATACACGCTTGTGTATGCAGAACAAATGACTATTTAGCAATTGCATGATTTATCTATTTGATTTTATTTCTATGGCACTTGTGTGTTCTTGTAAGAATCCTGAAGGATTTATGCCTCAAGAAGACCATAAAGCAGGGGCAAGGAGTCTTACTTTCTGCCTTTACCAAAGTCCCAGTCATGATCAGGGTCTCTGCCATGACTGTCCTGAGAAGAATTGTGCCCATTGATACTATAGCTATCTCCACCTAGACTGAGGTCTGAGCTATTTCCTCCCTCCTAGTCCCAGTGAGGGATTAGGGCAGAATACACCACCTATAGGATTCACATGCAGTTTGATCCTTCAATACATGTCTACTCTGAAGCAAGTCCCACTAAGTTCAATGGTAAATGACTCCCAGTTTCTAACCATTTCCAAGAATGTGCTAGATTGCAGCCCTGTTTTCTAGAAATGTAGGGACAGAAAAAAGAACAATGGTGGTGAGTGGAAGAGAATTATCTTGCAATTTCAGGGAAGGGGATGAGATGGTGCCATCTATTGCGAAGAGACCTAAAGGAAGAGGAAGTGAATCAAGACACTTACCTGATAGCCAAACTGGTTGCAAGGGAAACCCAGCACAACCAGCCGTCGAGGATATTTGCTCTGCAGCTGGTTCATCTGGGTGTAGTCCCTCACAGTTGTGCCTCAGAGGGAAGCCACATTCTCTATCAAGACCACTCTTCCTCTGAAATTGTTGAAATCCACTTTCTCCCCTTGAAGGTCAGTGGCATTGAGGTCATAAAAGGATTTGGCTATAGGAGTCATCATGGCTGCAAGGACCAAGATCAGCACCAGCGCCACAGCAGTGAGCACCTTACAGATCCAGTTACTGGCTTAAAATGCTTTCATGTGAGCACATGATTGGCTGGACCTAAAGGCCTTTTCTCCTGGTGTGATCTGCAGAAAGTGGAGCCACTGCCTGTTAGTGATCTAGCTCTTTACTGATTTGGAACAAAGCAGCAGGTCAGGCCAGCATGTGTTCCATTGCAAGCTGCTAGCTCGTGAAGGATATTCAAGTCGTTGTGATAGTCAGGCCAGTGTTCAATAATTCATGTTGCTTAAGACAAAGGCACTTAATGCTGAGAGTAAAATGGGAGGGCAAGAATTGAAATGGCAGAGGCTTGTTGCTGTTGTGACAACCGGGAGAGTCCTTAATAGAGATCACAACTGGGCACAATTACAGACACATCATTGATTATTCCAGGGCTGGTTCAAGGTCTCCTGCCACCTAGGCTAGCATGCTACATGTTGCCCCCCTTGCCTAATGATGTGCAAACTTCTCCAATGTTCTAACTTAGCATTCTACTACATTTCCTTTCTCTCTGTGTTCTCTTCTTTTTTCCAGTCAATGAAGGAGAAGGGGCAGCAGAGAAGTGAGCAGAAATACATCAAGGAGAAGTAGAAGTCGGCACAGAGATGGGCATCCCCAGCCTGCAACTGAGATACAACTTCAGTTGGCATTGGGTTCTGAACTGGCCTTGGGTTCTTCCATTCTAGGAAATCCCATCGCAGGGAGGGGGTACTAAATGAAATCAGAACAAAGTTGCTCACAGCTGTTTTAGTACTGGCACATGACATGAAATAAACCCTGTTTACAAT
Source organism: Cryptoblepharus egeriae (assembly GCA_030015325.1). Taxonomy (NCBI): domain Eukaryota; kingdom Metazoa; phylum Chordata; class Lepidosauria; order Squamata; family Scincidae; genus Cryptoblepharus; species Cryptoblepharus egeriae. The sequence continues at coordinate 57,397,025 of JAREYC010000001.1, read as the reverse complement.
TCTTAGTTTTGAAAGGAGATAGTATTTCCCCCCAGTTTTAGCAAAGCAGCATCGTCTATTAAGATAATAATCAACCATGACAGAAGGCATGGTCTGGTGGTTGAACAAAAGGCTGCTGAAAAATGCTAAGCTGCAAAAGATCTGCATAACTTTTGAATGGGAGACTGAAAGCTGATAAAGCTGTCATAAGACAACAGAACCAGAAATGACAACTTGGCTGACCTGAAAACTGCTCCTGCTGGAAACCTGGAAGACATTTCCTGACGCTAGATGTTATGACCATGCCAAGAAAGGATTCCATCTGGAACAGAAGAGTTCTGTGAATTACCTACCTCACAATTACCTACCTAACATAAAACAATTACCTACCTCACAGGATTGTTGTGAGGATAAAAAGCTATGTCAGCTACCTTTGGCATTTGCATTAACATGGAGTAAAAATCCCTGTAATAAACTGGAAAGCAGCAGCAGCAACTTTCTCTAGCTCAAGTGCCGTTTTCCTCAAAAACGCTCAATCTTCCTCAAAAGTACTGGATGTTCCCCACCCCATTGTACTTTCTTATATACAGGTCCAATCTTATACATGGCACTCTGCAGGTGGCTACTGCACATCACAGTTTAAAAAAACAGCTTTTCTATTCTTGTAATGAGGCAGTCATACAAGCAATCATTACATTCTTCAGCTGATCCAGGCAAAGGCAGAAAGTCCTTTGCATTTCTAATTGCTGACTGTCTCTCTACAATAGGAAGAAAAGCTGTTTTTAATCAGTTGTGAAGGAACACAATTTTTATTTTTAAACTGCTTTTATTTAACACATTTTTGGTATCAGCAGGGAGGCCCAGAACCAAACCCCTGTGGATGTTGAGCCTAACCTTATTGCATTAGGAGAAATAGCAAGAAACCTGGAAATCAGTCTATTTTTCACTGTTTTTTTAATCCACTTACTTTTTATTAATCCACAGGATGTTCTGGAATGGAGCCTTAGTGGATAACAAGGGACACCTGTACTGCCTCTGTGGGCTTCTCTCTGCTTTCCTATTACTGAATTTAAAAGAAGAGTTTTCCCAAAACTATTGATGGTACACAGATTCCTGATACACATATATTGTAGCACTTCACAAAAATAAAATAAAAATGGGCAGCATCTTGGAATTTGGAATTGAAGCTTTTTTGGAAAAAATCAAATGAGGGACATATTTTGGATTATGAACTATATTGTAAAGAAAACAACAAAACACTCAAGACGTACATCAACAAAATGGATGCTACCTGATTAAAGCTGAGTGAAAAGAGAGATTGTGCTGTGCAGCCCTGGTTTGGGGGGCACAATTTGGTGGTTCAGCAGCAGCAGTAGCTGAGAGGGTAGAATCAGCAGCAGAGAGTGGGGGTGGCAGAGACAGTTGCTGCTGCAAGGCATAGTAGAGTGGAGTTACACCATGAGTGTGTAACATAGGCTGCCTAATGGACTGGCAGCCAGCCAGGTAGTGGGGCTGAGAGCAACCATGGAGTCTCTCTAATGCCTCTTTCTAAAGCTACATATACCGACATACTGGTAAGACAGTGCATTTGATAGTCTGTTAAATGTATTTCTGAAAGGAGACTGGTAGATCATGTTTGTCAGATTCCCTGCAGCCGATGATAGAGTTAATCACCACTCATTCACTATTCAGATACCAATGATAATGAAGAACCTGCATTTCACAGATAACACAAGCTGAAGTGCAGAAAATGGCAGATTTTTTGTGAACTTTTATGGCAGAAGAAGCCATTGATGTAGACATAAAGTCAATATAACAAAAGAGAGTCTCACTCCCAGGAATGGGTTTTAGGGTGCAATCCAGAGTAACTACAGGGTGTCCTTGCTCAGGTGTAAGAACAATTTACTCTGGATTGCAATATGAATTTCCCATAGGTTTTCACTAGGTGGTGCAGTAACTATGGGTGCATGTATTGTCTCTTATGTGCTCCCGTAGTTACTCTGGATTGTAGGGTTACTCCCAGTAAAATGTCTTTAGGAATGCAGCTTTAGGATGCAATTCTAACCATGCCTACTCAGAAGTAAGCCTCATTGAACTCAATGGGTCCTACTCTCAGGAAAATGGTTTAGTATTCCACATTTAGTGAATTAACCAATCTAACCAAGTACTAGTTGTGCTGACAATTATTACTCAGAGGAGGATTTTACATGATTATATCAAAATATATTGATATTTGTCTTTAAGAACATGCTGATTATCCACTATGTAGCACACAGAAAATACAGAATGGTTTCTGTATCATTTTGTAATAAGGTATTTTTTAAATGTAAGACAAAAGGATTTCATGAAACTAGTCCAACATCTTGCCTTTCAGTTCCCCTTGTTACGAGAGGAATGTGGGTTCCCAATCATATTATATACACAGTTCAGAGCTGTTTCCTTAGCTTTGTATCAGTTCAAAATAACTGTGAATCTTCCCCATAATCATTTTTATTTATAAGTGGGTCCTGCTGTGAAGAGAAACATGGCATTTTTAAAAGAAAAAAAATTGACCTTCCACCGTCACTGTGCACATCCATCTCTTTCTCAGCTAGATGATGGAAGCCTCTAATGAGAACTGTACTTCTCCTGGCACGAGAAGGAGAATCTTGAATTATTAACAGCTAGATCAGATTGCCAGTGAGCTGAAGCAGAAGAAGCTGGGCTCATGTAACCAGAGCAGAGCAGCAATCAGAGATAATTTTCCAAGGAAGAAAGAAAAAGGAATGGAGGACTTAGCTTAATAGAAATTCCTCCAGCGACTGACCAAAGCCTATTCCTTCTCTTCTCTGTACAGTCTACCTGATTAACAAATTTTTCATTTTTGTCTAACTCCAAGCAATTACATCAGTATGAAATCTCTCTTGCTGTATCAAAGACCACACAAGCAAACCCATAATTCTCTACCCATTGTAGGGTGCTCAAGAGGTCACAGCACAGGGTTTGGCTATTCAATCCCCAAGGTCCAGCTTAGAATTTTACTATGTACACCCAAGTTGTTGTAGGGATAATTCAACTTCAATTTACTAAGAGGCAGACCTGTCACTCTCAGTTCAAATTGTGTTTGACTGGTAGCATGTTGTGTAATCTTAAAAGGCAAATCTCAGTTTTCTAAAGAAGCACAGCATGACTCTTTCTACATGACTACACATGCAATATTGGTCAGGTGTGTGTACAATGTAAGGAACAGGCCTGCCGTTTGAATGGATCTGAACTCCTTTTAAAGCCACCATACCTTCAACAGGCTCAACAGAGATGCATACTGGTTTCTAGACTACATATGGAAGATGACATTGATCTACTTCCCTCAGGGCTCATCAGTTAGTTTACTGTGGCCAAGCAGAGAAGTATAGAAGACTTAACAGCATGCATCTGGACTGAAGCATCTGTCCTTATGACATTTCAGTCAATTGATGGCAGCACACCTGATTTCTTGGAGCATGTTCAAATTATACCGTTTTGTGGATGGATATTTTATATGTGTTACCACACAAAGAATACATACAGATAATTCCAGGACTTTGCCAATAAAATGTAATGTGGGGTTGGCAGAGCTAATCTTTGTCCATCACTAAAGCTGACGGTGCTGATAAATATACCCGGCTACACACATTTTCTTTTTGTTTGCTTTTTTCACTCAGGCGGCAATCCTAAATACACTTTCCTGGAAGTAAGGCTCACTGAACACAGTGGGGCTTAATTTTCAGTAGTCATGGTTAGGATTGTGCTCAGTTACACAAGCCCATTTGCAGAGTGATGTAAACACACAACTCAGTATTCCTTCTGAAAGAACTAGATTCTCATGAATTCAGTTGTCTGAATTTATTTTAAAGGGTTTTGCTGGTTAACCCAGCATGCTGTTTCAGGTTTTCCCAAGTGATATCAGAATCCTGGAGTACCTGTTTTTAAGAACTGTGTTAGCCATTCTGGAAATTAAATACAGCAACCACAAATGACTTTGAGAATCTTTATTCTGTAAAGACTGTTGTTTAAAATAATGAATTACAATGACAGGTCATACAAGGAACCCAGTCAGAGTGCAAAGTTCACAAATTACAGACACAGAGGAGGATTCAGAAGTTTTAAGTTTGGTTAGATCTCATGACAAGTTATGTGCAACAGTTTCTGCTACTGACAAACAAGTTGCTATGACCCATGTCTTATAGGGCGGAGAGGGAGTCCCAGGACTGTACAGTATTCCCAGAATCTTCCTCGCCGTCTCTCAAGCACTGGCCTGAAACCAAGGAGCACTTTGTGGCCTCTAGAGAGCACCACTCTAATCTGCCCAGAGAAAAGTGGCATTGATTTACTGGAGAAGTTGCCTAACAACCCATCATGCTACTCCCTGGGTGTTATTAGCACGGTTCACTTTGCTCAGTTTTGCAAGCGAGAGACTGTCAACTGTAATACCACCAGTTTGGAGAGAAACACTGCTGGGCTTAGGCAATAACTCTGTTCCACAGATGGGCAACATTATTCATCGATTCCCTTTTTGTTGCATGTGCTGTGAAAATACATTGGCATCTATTTTGTGCATTGATAACGGCATCAGTATCTCAGCTTCTATTATACTGGTGGAAAACAACTATGTTCTCAGATCCTAGGTGAAGCAAGCGGCCCCAATTTGATGCTGGATTGCAACAGGCATGGAATAGTTACAGCACACATATCCATAGGACCCCCAGGGAAACCACACTTCTATATGCTTGTCATACATACTTGTGGAACCTGGGTTCCTGGAGGTGTTGATAGTTTCCAGTGGCCTTATCTACCTTCTGTGACAGAGTGGCATCTTTCTCCTTTATTCTTTCAGACATATATCTTGAGGACAGTTCAAGTTTTTACAGAACACTGCACAAGAAAGATGAGAATTGAGGCTTGCACTGAGCTTTCTTACAGATTGGCTTTCAGCTCCCACTTCACCTTTCCAACAAACTTGACAGACCAAAAATAGCAAATATTGCCCTGGCTCCCAGGAATCAGCCTAGCAACCTTTAGGTTGCACGAAAGATCCAGGAAACTTCTCCTCTTATTTTGCCCCACCTGTTTCCTTCATCTCTTCATCACCTGTCACTTTCCTCAAGTCAAAGTTTCCAAGTTTAAAATATCTTGTGTGTGCCTATTGGCTTTCCAGCTCTAAAGATAGTCAACTTTGGGTCCCATTATGCAAGTACTCAATAGGCTAATGGCTACGTGTGTCTTTAACTAGAGTCTGCAATGTTTCTAAGACGTTTCTAGTTTGACACTAGTTCTGGCAGGAAGTGGTCACCTGTGATCCACTCAGTCACATCCTATCCACAGACCCTGAAATGGCGACCAACTGGGTAGTGCCAATGTAGGGTGTCTGCGGCCACAAGACCCCTCCTGCCAGCAGCAGGCACTGTGTGTAGAACATCATTGTTCTGTACATTCCAGTAGCTTGATACCAGTTCAGACCCACCCAGTATGAGGAAAGAGGTAAAACTGGCAGGATTTGAAAAAGGATACACTTCTAAGTGGAGCCTTTTCTGAACTGCAAGGCACCCTGCTCTCAGGACAAAACACCTGATTTGGGTGCAACACATCTTTGCAAAATTTCTACAATGCAACAATCTCCCTTTTCCACTAAATTCTATTCTCCGGCCTTTTCTCCTCTCCCTTGGGGGGGGGGATTTCATCAGCTCCAAAAATCACAGAAGAAAATTATACGTAGAGGGAGGAGAAAAGGGGAAAAGGAATGTAGGCCAGTCTGCCATCTGGTGTTAGCTTGTGGCTAGGAAAGGATAGTTCACCACTTCAGGCAGGTCAATGCCACAAGGATAATTTTCTATGAACATTCAATTTCCAAGCCTGGTTCCAAAAACAGTCTTACTACTCAGTAAGGAAGATTTCTATACTGCCACCACATCCCATTCAAAAGGGCCTCCAGTTGCCAGCCATCCTTTCTAGATCTGGCACATCTAGTTCTGGAACATAATAGGAAACTTCACACCTCCAAGACATTGGCACACAGGGAGGATCTACTCTGGAGCAGGCAGGCATATAGATTAGGATATCTGGGCATGTTGCTGAGCCTGTTAGGCTTCTCCCATCAAGCAAGTCCATGGCCAGGCAAGAGGGGGAAGCTGGTGTAACATGCATGCAGCCAGGCTGGTTAAGTTTGCACTGATTGAGCCATGTCCACAGTACAGAGGGAAAATATTATCCCCTTGGGGTCAACCAGTTTGAGCTTTAAAAGCCCACAAAGAAAATTCTAAAGGGAGTTCACAAGATGGTCTTGAGAACTTCTTACAGGTCAGATCATGAGAGCAAAAAAATGAGGGAAGGTTTGATATTCAAATTATGTCAGTTTTCTTTTCAGGGCTTTAGTGAATACTTCAAAAATCATTCAGATGAGCTCTCAGAACTAGGTCAGAGAATGTGCCACATAGCTAGAGGGGGTTATCTGCCTTAATTGGCACAAGATTATAACCTAAGTGGGTTTCTGATATATTTGTACCCCTCCAGGCTACTTAAGAAGGGTAAAGGGAGGACTCTTACATTTTTAGGAAAACCACTGGCAAGGATGGTTTTCTGCTTGCTATACAATGCAGGGATTTTAGTTCTTTCCAGAGTGTAAGCCACCCTGGCCAAGATGAAGCAAATCATTGCCTTCTGTATAAGAGATAAGGTGGGTCCAAATTAGAGCCCTACGTGTTAAAATACAACCCCCTTCCCAATGGAGCTGGACTCATGTTGCTCCCTGCTCTTATCAGGGGCATTTTGAGTCATCATGAACTTTGGAACAAGTCCATTTTTGGCAAGATGTTTCTGTGAGTGTTTTGGTATAAATCTCCAGGCAACTGGTAGAACATGACACTGTTTCTGTCTCCCAGACAGTTGTAAAACCCCATCCCTAGTGGATTGTGCCAGGACCCTGCAAAAGATTGCACAGACATTAGGGCAAATACTGACATGGCAAGGTAAAGTATGTTTGTGACGGGGAGGGACAGACTAACAAGCCATCTGTAAGCTTGTTATAGAGGGTGTATTAGCAAGTGGTTTGCCTGGAGAATAATTAATGGAACCAAATGTATGTGCTCCTGCTTGACAGAGGACACAGGCCAAACATTGTCCAGACAAATGGCTCACCTGCCCAATGAAAGGGCAAAGCTGCAGAGCATCTTAAGTTCAGGATGATGCTGGACAGGCTTCAGCTGTGATTGCCGACCACAGCTCTTCTACAAACATGGCAAGGAGATGTTCTGCATACTGTGAGCCATCTGAAGAGCTTTGGATCCAGAGAATTTGAAGACAACAGAAACCACCAATCAAGGAGAAATACCAGGACATCCAAAGAAGATCCAGCAGGACAGATGTCGGGCAGGTAGGCAATCAGAGGCCAGAGTGGTGGAGCACAGCAAGCCAGCCTTTCTAGATGGCAGCTGTTCTACCTGCACCGGGGGGGAAAAACAAAGAGCCCTGAAAGGACTTCAGCACCAGCAGGTCTTGGGGGAATGCTCTGTACCCTCTGGCTTGCCTGCCTCCTCCTCCAGCTCAACCAATTTCAGTTCATCAGCTGCATACATGCGGAGTCCATCCAGCTCCTTCTTGTGAGCCTGAAGAACCAGCTCTGTCAGACGAGTGAAAGACTGCAATGGGCAAGACAGACAAGATAGATTGCCTGATTATGGCGGGTGGCATGAGATCAATCTTGCTGCTAGCACACAAATCCACAGTAGTTACTAATTCTCAGCACTATTACTTTTATGTCTCTGTTTAAGATATCTATGGTGCACTGAGAGCATGACCTTCCAGTATCACTTTCCTGACTGGCTGCTTGGGGATCTTCTATTTGCAAGTTGGCTTAGATCTAATTCGGCCATGTAGAAGGAAGGAGCCTATTTAGAATGTAGAAAGAAACAAACTCTGGAACACGTAGGGACTCTCTGTTTTTGGGAATATTTCTTTTTTAAAATGCATGTTTCCAATCTGCTGGTAAAAAAAAAACATGCATTCAAAAAAGATAAATAATTACATGTTTTTAAAAGCATGTTTCCAATTTGGTGGTGGAGTATTATGTAGACTAGCCTCCTTGTGGTGCGTTCTAGGCAATGTAACTTTTTATGGCCTATACTCAACACATATTGGCTATTAGACCCCACAAAAAACTCCCAGAAAAAAGAAGCAACATGAACATCAGATGCCATAAGAATCAATCAATCAATCTAATGTGCTACATCATCAAGAAATGAAAAACAACACAGATAAGTCCAGAGATAGTTTCAGAGGCTATTAACTTGTTCACCTCATGGACAGACCAGTCCTGGACAAAAGTCATGCGCAAAACAGCATCTTAATAAAGATAGGGTAATACTGAGATGAGTCAAGAGCTCTTTATTAACTGAGTACTTTTCATTGCTTTCAGATGCCAACTTGCCAACTTTTCATTGCTTTCAGATGCCAAACCCATTGATTATATGAATGAGTCAGACTCAAGAAGGCAGTTGTCTTAGGATAACCATTTGGATAAACAAGCCTAAATACTGTATTTACTCTAATAGAACGGTCATCTTTTTCAGCTGAATTTTGTCTCCAAAATCATGATGCGCATTAGATTCGATGGTCAATTACATTCAAGTAAATGTGGCATTTTTATTATAAGTATAATGTGTGCAGTAGATTTGGTGGTGCGTTATATTTGAGTACATACAGTATATTCAGGTAATAAATTGCTTCTTCAAATGCATTTTTTCTATAGTTCAGCAAAAAAATTTATTACACTGTTCTTCAAATATTACCATCAACCACTCTTTTTATTAGAGCACAGGGACTCAAATACTAGGCTTTTTAGGCATAAAGCTTGACAAGGATGGTAAGACCAATGATGCAGCTTTACACTATCATGCCAGGACTGCTGCTGCCACCTTTACTGCAGTGTGCTTAGTATGCACAAACTGAGAAGTGTGGTGCTTCCAGTTTGAGTTATAGAGACCATGCAAAAAAAAATGGAGCTCCTTCCTTCATGTGATTCCTTTCCTAAAAATCAGATGATCTGTATTTCCAGGTTTGAGAAAAATCACTGAACGGAACATAGTGAATGGATTATTGCAGAGGGTGGAGGGAGGTAGCAGCAGCATTTCAAATCTGCCACCCTCTTGTTCCCTTTCATCCCCTGATGCAAGCTATATCAGGTCACTTCATCGTTGGGCTAGCCCTGAGGTTTGCAGTACAGTATTTTAAATAAGAAACTTAAAAAGGAAATTATCTAATTATCTAGTTATCTAACATAGTTATCTAATGATGTTCAGATAGGGGGAGAGTTCATGTTCTTTCGATTCACCAGTAACTCTATGGATAATTACATGATTTCCCTCACACTTCTTTCCATTTCTATCCCAACAGCTGTGTTAGATAATCTGGGATAATTAGGATTTAGAATCAGCATTTCAACTTTAATTTTTCTAGACTACAGAGCTAATGTATGAATATTAGATGTGTTCAGTCTTCCATCATTGTCATAAGACAAAGCAACTGGGAGTTCCAGTAACCGGGCAAGATAACAGCTACCTAAGTCTTTGTTATATCTCATGGTTAAGAGAAATAAAATATTATCCAAATAAGAAAATCTACGCAAATTTGCACAGATCTATTCATATTGCAGATGTGGGATTTATTTTGAAACCAATATACACCAATTCTTACCTCTTTGATATTCAAGTTGGTACAGGCACTAGTTTCATAGAAATCCATGCCATATTCCTTAGCCAGCTGAAAGACAGAAGTTCTTACTGGTTTCATACAAACAAAATATTTTACTGCTCCCGTTCCTTCAAATGCTCTTCTCTCCCTTCATCTGCAAGGCAAGTTCTATAAGGCTGTGTCCCCCAACAATATTTGCTCGCTGATTATAAATATGAACTTATATATGAAAGTAAATTCCAAACCCTATCACTTCTGGACTGTGCAAAGTTTATAACAGTGGCACCTTGATTTACGAGTATCTTGGATTGCAAGTATTTTGCAAGACAAGCAAAGATTTCTAAGAAATATTTGATTGGTTTGTAAGCAATTTCAGACTTCAAGGGTATGCGTCTGTATCAATGCTGATGCAGATCTACACCCCCTGCCCAGTGGCACTGGTCTGCATCAGTGCCCACGCACTGATCCATGCCCAGGGCAATAATGCAGATCAGCATTCCCAGCCCTGAGGGCAAAGATCTGCATCCCCAGCTGAGGATGTGGAACAAATCTTCCGAGTTTCCATTATTTCTTATGGGAATATTTGCTTTGCTCTACAAGCATTTTGGATTACAAGCATGTTTCCAGAACAGATTATGTTCATAAATTCAGGCATCACTGTCTTGTTACTGCCTAGTTCTCATCAACACTATCCTGTTTATTGACTGTACCAGTCTGCAGGTAGGGGGCTTACATGACGTTCTTTCCACCCCACTGCAAGAATGCTTCCCCTCATCAGCTGTTGGTGAGAACTAAGCCTAAAAGAGGAAAAACTAGGACCAGTTGGAGGTATTTACCTGAAGACCTTGCTCTTTGCCTACTTGCCTCTTGTCTTCTTCATCTGCTTTATTCCCAATAAGGATCTTCTGAACACCATCTGGGGCATACTGTTGAGAATGGGAGAGATAATCTTTCCAATCTGCACAGATGTTACCAGGTAATTTCATGAGATGTGAGCAATAGAGAACCATTCAGAATTAGGGTTGTCCCACTCCCACACAGAAGAAGGTTAATGTGTCTTTTGACAGCTTCTGCACAGGAGGGAGAATTTCCACAGGAACCGATTCTTCTATGCCTTCCCAGGACAAATCTAGCATTCTGTTGTTTCTAGGAAACTTTTTCACCATTGACTTCCATGCAGAAGCCCCATGGTCACTGTTTAAAAACTAAAACAAATTAATCCAAACCACATCTTAAAATGTGAAATAATATTTGTATTGGAAAGATCATAATCTCTTGAATTTGCTGCTGCCTTTGGTGGGATGGGAAGATCCTGTTCCCAATCACAGGTATGCTAAAAATCCTGATTTTCCCCACCTTGTATTCTACTGGGTGGCTCTCACTTCCATCTCAAGAGGAAAGTGCCTTTGTTCAGAGAGTTGATTTGGTACAAGAGAGGCAGTGGGACATGGTGTGCACTCTTATCCCACTACTGCCTCCACCGAACAGGTTTGTGTAGCCTTTCAAAATGTTGCTTGACCAGAAATGACAGTGGGACAAGTGTTCATAAACCAAAATAACAATGCCTGAGTCATATATGTGTTTCCTATGTTTTAAGAGTTTTTTTTATAGCATAGCTTTTCATAGCGTGGTTTGATGAAAGATTATAATGTGCCTCAAAGTAGGAGTGATGAATCAATTTTGCCATGGCAAAATCCTTTATGCTTGAGTGATACTTCAAACCATGAGAAGGATGAAAACAGCAAGAATACTTTTGCTTACCTCATCCACATCACTCGCCCATTTCATTATATGCTGGTATGAACGCTCACTGCTAATGTCATATACCAAGAAAATCCCCTGAGAAGAAAACCAGTTCAAGAAAACAGAATGAAAGAAAAAAAAATGAGTGAAGGACATTTACTCACAGAGAAAAATTATCTGTTTTCAGGCATGTTCTATGTCAGCAATTTTCAACCAGTCTGCCAAGCTATATTGGTGTGCCACAAATGTTCCACAGATGTGCCATTTATTAGTAGGGATAATGGGGGGGGTGTGAGCTCCTCACCAACAGCATTGTGTGCTTTGTCAGTTGTCCAAAAACATATGATGCCTTGTCAGTGTCCCATGAAATGAAAATTGCTGTTATGGAGACCCAGCCTGAGGGTCTACAGGTGTTTGAAAGAAGATGTAGCAATTTGGGGATTATTTGTTCATCTCCTATCCCTTAACACATTTGAGAGTCACTGTGTGTTTTTGTGTGGACATAAGATACTCCAGTATGTAAAATGCCTAATCATTTGGGATAGAATAAGGGAGAGAGGAGTTTAGTCAATCTGTCTTAAGCCCCATCTTGGTACAGTCTAGCTCCACCATGCTCATCAGGCCAGGTGATGCTACTTCTCCCTGAAGGCTAAGCTCTTGGAAACCTCTCTGCCTTTAGTTGCAGTGATACTGTTTTATTGCAGTTGTTCCTACCAATTTGCCACATAACAGGCTGCCACTGTGCTAGACAACAGAGCCTTTTTACAAAAATGCCAGTGTCCTGCTACACAGCTGGCTAAACAGACTGGATTCCCTGTAGAAACAATACAGCAAGCTCTTTTAGTTGCATTTGTATCCCTCCCCCTCCCCCCAAATCAAAATCCAAACAAGGTTAGACTTCTGAAGCAAGAAGACTGTCAGCACTGAGGTGCAGGACATAGAGTAGCAGACAACAGGTGAGAAATAATGGACCAAATGTGACCCACAACTAGGTGACACATATATCTCACTGCTAAAAAAAAAGACTTGTTCAATCAAACATATTTGAGGACAATCAGAGCACTGGCCACTTGCAAACCACATATGCTATGAAATGGCCTGTCTGTTAACTACTGCTAAGAACAGACAGGCAAAGGAGACAGATCTGGGCGCAAACCTTACCAATTTAGGCCGGCCTAACTAACTTGGCATAATTTCCCATGGTGGTGTGGAGAGGTTGGTGTTTTTCTGTGCACTGGCCTGACCCCCCCCCCCCCAGGAGTGGGGCTGAAGTGCCTTGTGGCACTTTTTTGTCACTCCAGGTCAGCATTCTTTATGATGGGGTTTTAACTGGAAGTTAGGATTGCAGCCAGAGTTACCATTACATCAGCCCTAGATTCCCACAACAGAAAGTATCTATCAATGAGATACTTACTGGTTGCCTGTTCAGAATTGGCCCAGGCGTTCTCACTGCTTGAGGCAAAACGTTGCCACTCTGGCATTTAATGACAAGCCCCCCCCTTTGTTTTTTCCTGCAATTAGCCAAACAAAACACCATTTTACCTGTGCTCGTCTGTAGTACTGCTTCGTGATAGTCTGGTATCGCTCCTGGCCTGCAGTATCCCTGGAACAGAAGCATAGACCATTTCAGCACATGGAGACTTTCACATGTTTGGAAGAGCCCAACTGATGGCTTTGAGTCTCCATGTCCAATTGTCCTATTGATAGAAATTTCATTGACATTTCATGTAGACCATTATGCTGGATTAACTGCATACTTCAGGAAGTAGAGTTCTATAGTTCAGCAAAGTCAGGAACAGTAGAGGAAGTTGACATTAGAAAAGATTTTAGGTATATATGTATTCCCAAAGATGGGGGAGGATACAAGAAATGAACAAAATATTATCTAGGTAAGCCTGTGTGAACTCTGCACCAACCCCTGCTCTTCACTCAAAATTCTAGCTTTGTGATGGTCACCATGATAAGAGTGGCATGCTAGTACTGGGGACATCTGACTATACCTACATCTCTTGAGCTCCTTGAATGAATGAATAAATGAAACTAATAAACAGTAGAAATAAATGACTGATCCCTCTATGATTTCTAGAAACCCAGGTTACCTATTTCCAGGATTTGATTCACAATCATACTATAATAGGAATAGAATCTTACTATAATAGGAACAGTAAAACAAAGGAAGAGAATCTGGCATTCTCCATCCAAGTGCCAAATACTTACAGCTCTGATAACAGCATTGTTATATATTTTCTTATATCAGTTTTTACCAAATGCTGTTCACAGATTTCTGGGTGGGGAAAAGCTCTTCTAAATTGTGTGCAGTATATAGAGATTGACAGCCACACAAAATAATGTTCTGTCTGTGTGAGCTACTCCAACTGTACCTGGGAGTGTGCTTATGTGGTCAAATATACTATGTGAAATACGGTCAGAAGAACACGGTCAAAACACGGTCAGAAGAAATTTCCACAATCACATCAATTCTTCACCTTGCCAAGAGGTGCTAAAGCATTTTTTCACATGCACCCAACTACAGTGGTACCTTATAAGACAAATGCTTTGTAACACAAACGCTTTGTAAGACAAACTAAAATTTCTAAGGAATTCTGCTTTGTAAGACAAACGGTGCCTTGTGAGTCAAACAAATTGATTGTAAACAAACAAATTGATGGATCTGCTTCATGAGCAAGAGAAAGAGGTTATTCCTCCTCATTTGAGGAGGAAGAGAATAAGGAGGAGGAGGAATCCCTCACATCAAATGAGATTAAAGACATTTGTAAACGTTGGGAAATTGTGCAAAATCTTGTAGAAAAGCACCACCAAAATAAGGCTGTAGCAGTGTGGAGCAATGAATCTGTTTAATGACAACGCAATGTCACATTTCCGTGAAATCCTCAAAAGGAGACAAACACAAGTATCATTAGATAGGTTCCTTGTTAAAGTAGCTCAAAAAGACACCAGTGACTCATTTAGTGAAAACAGTCAACCTTGGCCAGAAAGGTTTTTCTTTTCTGTTTTACTGTACAGTATATTACAGTGTTTTTAATTAATATTACAGTAATTGTGTTTTGTATTATATTTCAGCATTTTGAATTTGATTACAGTGTTTTGTCATCATTTTTACATACAGATAATATTTTTATATGAATATTTTTGGGTTGTGGAACCAATCACCTGAGTTTCCATTATTTCCTTTGGGAAAATCTGCTTTGTATAAAGAACGCTCTGAAAAACAAACATGTTTCCAGAATGAATTATGTTCATCTTACAAGGCACCACTGTATATCCTAAGACAGTACAGTACAACAACAGAACTCAAACGGCAGTGCTAATTTGCAGCCAAGTCAGTATCGAGCAGGACAGTACTTTGCTCTTTTACATGGCAGCCTCTTTTTAATTTGATCTTTAATGTACAAATGGACATCATTAACATTGTTGCAAGGTGATTTCCTGCAGATATCTCTAAGAACATGCTGGAACAGCTACCACATCTGGTATGTGGTTTGATTGCCCTCTGCTGGATATACGTAGATGAATTCCTGTGAAAGTTAACATCTAGCTTTCCACCACCATCCCTCCATTCATTTCACATAATAATTGAACGGCAAGACATTAGAGCGCCATTTCCTAGTCTTGTTTCTTTCCACTTCCATTAATTACCCTATTTGAGTATTGCCTATCACCCCCATCCTATGCTAGAGTGCAAACTATGCTATCACCATGACCATCTGCGGCAATCCTGAGTCAATATCATTTGCCTTCCTATTACACGGGTACAGGATAAAGTACTAATCTGGCTGTTGAACAAGTAATAAAAGTAAGTAAAGTCATAAAGGTATGATGCAGAGTTTTAATCATTTTCTGGAAACACGCCTAGTATATCTAGAAAATGGAGCTCATAAAGCTCGTTCAGAAAAAAATTAATCTCTCTCCCCCAAACACACACACACACACACACACACACACACACACACACACACACACACAATTACAACTCCTAACCCTATTTTCCTATCCAAGGAAAAGTTATATTTTGGTATGACAACCTATCATTCAGTACCTGAACATTCCTGTCCCCGTCCATTCCTATACTGGCCCAACCTATCCTGTCTCTGATTCCTGGTTCTTCTGGACCTCTTTTTGCAGTGTCCAATAGATATAATTAGTTCCACTACTATAAAATAAAGATACTTTTAATCTTCAGAGTGAGTTTTACCATCATTTGACCATTATTGGGTGTGTTCATTAGACCCTGTAAGTCAGGGAGTGAAACTTGTGTAAGGCCACACAATGTATCTATAGCAATCTTCTCCTATCTTGTCTCTCAGAACCCAAATCCAGCTCTCTATCCAAGAATCCACTAGCTCCATATTACATCACTTAAATTACTTACCAGATCTGTATCCGAACTTTAATTCCATCTACTTCTATCGTCTTCATTTTAAAATCAACTCCTGGGATTAAACAAAACAAAAGATACAAAGTTACAATAATGACCCCAAAATTACTAATTATGATGTTCCCAACTGAACAGCAATGTAGCATTTAAAATACTATAATCCTGTAATGTTTAAAATTTATACGTTGAGACTCATACCTTCACATATACTGTATATTGCTAGGTGCTTGCAATACCATATTTATTCAAATCTAATGCACCATTGAATCTAATGTGTGCCCCATTACATTGGCATCCTTCAGTCTCGAAAGAGTATGGTATCGTGGTCTGATTGGAGATCCTGAAACAGCATCTAGTGTGGCTAAAAAGGCCAATTCGAGAGTGGCAATCCCTTCCACACTGAGGACAAATAAATTCCGTCCCCTGCCCAGGCTCCAGGTTTCGCTGCTTTCGGGTCTGTCTCTTTGCTTTAGCCTACCGAACAAGTGTCTCTTCCAGTTGGAGAAGGCCATGCTGGGTCTTTTGCCTCTACGCTGAACGATTGGAGGTCAAGGTTTCCCAGCCATTGATGTTCATTCCCAAGGCCTTTAGATCCCTCCTGCAGATGTCTTTGTATCGCAGCTGTGGTCTCCCTCTAGGGCGCTTTCCCTGCACTAATTCTCCATATCTTTTGGAATCCGACCATCAGCCATTCTCACTACATGCCAAAGCCAGCGTAGATGCCGCTGTTTCAGAAGTGTGAACATGCTAGAGATTCCAGACTGCGTCATTTGAAACTTTGTCACGCCAGGTGATGCCAACAATACATCGGAGACCGCATATGGAAGGTGTTCAGCTTTCTCTCCTGCCGTGCATAAAGGGTCCAAGACTCGCTGCAGTACAAGAGTGTGCTCAGGACGGAAGCTCTATAGGCCTGGATCTTTGTATGTTCCGTCAGCTTCTTATTAAGCCATACTCTCTTTGTAAGCTTGGAGAACGTGGTAGCCGCTTTACCAATACATTTATTCAGCTCAGTATCTAAGGAAAGAGTGCCCTATACTTATAAGCAAAACAACATTTACTCAAATCTAATTAATCATCGAATCTAATGTGTATCCTGATTTCGGAGACTGAATTCAGCTGGAAAAGGTGAGTGTTAGATTCAAGTAAGTACAGTATCTTCTCTGCAACTATTTTTCTTCACTCTCTTGCGCAAACACTTGTTCCCAACTACAGTATTCATACAAATGCACTATTCACAGATCAGGTTCATAATCAAATGACATTCAAACATATAAGGTGCAATCCTAACTTGCACTGGAACAGACTGGCCAGCATGCCTTTACTGTCTCCAGTGCAAGTTTCAGGCAACTGGTGGCTCAGCCCAAGACAAAACTTTTCTCTTCACCCCAGGGAGAGCTACTATAGTCCCCCTGTGGATACTCATATCTGTGCCACATCAATCAGCAGCACAAAACTGAGCAGCGCAGAACTTCCCCAAGCTGCCTGGGTACGCAGTTAGGTTTTTAAAATTTTTTTTTTAAAAATTACATGCCCTATGCTTTAATTTGCTATCTCATTTGTTTCTTTTTTGCTAATACTCTTGCTTTGACTTTGGAAAATGAAATGTAGACATCCTAATTTTATTCCTTACCTTAGCAATGGACAAATGTTCAGCTCTGATGGTGAATCAGACACATTCCTATCTTTGTTTGGATCACAGAAACTGTCTTATATTGGTTGACTTGTCCATCTATGTATCATCGATACATTCGTCCATCTATGTATCATCGATACATACATACACATGCGCGCGCGCACGCGCACACACACACACATACACTCCTTATTGCAAGTCACTGTGTCATTGCTGGACAAACCTGAATTCACACCAAACCTGTAGTCTTAAATACAACAATATATATAATGTGTCCCTATTATAAGAACTATTAAGGTATTTTACAACCCTAACAACCCCAACACAGCTCCCTAGTTGTCCATACTAATTTTGAAAGAGACCCCAACACATCCCAACACAATGAGAAATCAATGGAAGACTGTATATTTGTATGAAGTTACCACACAGGCACCTGAGCTTTCAAATACCTGCCTTTTCAACAGTGCAAGTGACTGTTGGAGAAATATCACAGAAGGCACAATCTGTGCCCATGGCTTCCTATTCAGAAATTTATCAAATACAGTGGTACATTGTAAAATAAATAACTTGTAAGAAGAATGCTTTGTAAGTCAAACTAAAATTTCTAAGGAATTCTGCCTTGTAAGATAGTTTTCCAACAAAAACTCATTGTAAAACAAATTGATGGGTTGCATCGTGAGCAACAGCAAGAGGTTATGGAGGAGATCTCATCTGCAGGAGGAGGAGAACAAGGAGGGGGAATCCCTCACGTCAAATGAGATTAAGGACATTTGTAAACATTGGGAAATTGTGCAAAATCTCATAGAAAAGCACCACCAAAGTAAGGATGTATCAGTGCAAGCGATGAATCTGTTTAATGACAATGCAATGTCACATTTCCATAAAATCCTCTAAAGGAGACAAAAGCAAGTGCCATTAGAAGGTTCCTTGTTAAAGTTGCTCAAAAGGATACCAGTGACTCTTTTAGTAAAAATAGTCATCCTTGGTCAGAAAGGTTTTTCTTTTCTGTTTTACTGTACAGTATATTATATTATATTACAATATAGTATATTATATTACAGCATTTTGAATTTGACTACAGTGTTTTGTCATCATTTTTACATACAGTTAATATTTTTACATGAATATTTTTGGATTGTAGAACCAATCGTCTGAGTTTACATTATTTCCTATGGGAAAATCTGCTTTGTATAAAAAATGCTTTGTAAGACAAAACATGCTTCCGGAACGAATTATGTTCATCTTACAAGGCACCACTGTAAAATGGTGGCCATAATATAATGAGAATTGGCCCAATACTGGAGTGTGTTAACAGAGACATATTTGTGTGACATGGTATATGAAAAACAACCCAGAATGAAAGTACTGGTATCTTCTTTTGTTACCAAGTACAGCTGCAGGAAAAGGTTGAAGGAGCCAAGTTTAATGCTGGAATTCTTTCAAGTGGCCCACCACACGCCCATGATAAATTGTGAGAACATAAATCAAATAGAAATCCTTACTATTACATCATTTTAAAATTCTTGATTAGGCAACTTAGAAGCTAAAGTTAAAAAAAATTAACTTTGGTAACAAAATTGGATTCTGTGTATTCAGCAATAGCACAGCCCCAATTACCAGATGCTGATAATAAACAAGGGGAGGACTCTCCTTGCAAGCCTTTTCTGGTAACCATCTCACCACTCTTTTATCTTTGGCTTGATCAAGAAAAACATTTTTTTATATTCTTCAAGACAAGCCACCTGTTTCAATATATTTCCCCCCCTAGGAAATCATGCAGCTTTCTGATGACTCATATATGATGCACAAGATGAAGATAAAGTTCTTTTGTACTCCAAGCTCTTTTTGGTCATAATGAGAACTTCATTAACTTCACTATAGAAGACTTTGGCTCTCACTGCGTGGGAGAAGAGGACCATTGTGGTTCACGGTTAGAATCTTAAATGCAAGCTGCAACAGGCCCCATTATGTAGCCTTCATGCATACCACAAATTAGCTAAACCAGCTGCAGTCACCTTGACTGAGTTCACTAGATCCAATCAGCAGGTCATACAGAGAACAGCAAGTTTTACAAGAGAGGCAGCACACCTGTAACTTTACTTCTCCATCCCTCTGCTAATCTCCCATTTTAGGAGAATAGGGAAGTGGGAACTGAAAGACCAGCCCAATAATATTCTTCTCTGTCTACTCAATTGAATGAAAGCCATTTCATATGTTTTTCCTACAAGGAGATAATCTTTATATATAAAAACGAAAAGTCACTGATTGACTGACTCACTGATTGACTGACTCACTGACTCATCAATGTCCAGCCAAAACTGCTGGGCCTAAAAGCGTGAAATTTGGGGTGGGTGTTCCTTCCATGACGGAAGGAGTCCTAAGAACCAGTTTTTGGAAATTCCAACCACAAAGGGGTGAAATGGGGTGCAACATGTTTTCCTCCCTATACTCTGCATTGAAGAATGGGTGACTGAGGGATGCTCTGCCCCAACCTCCAGACCGAGACACATGAAATTCGGGGAGGGTGTTCCTTATGTCACATGAAAACCCACCAAGAACTGATGTGGAGAAATTGAACTTTTAAGGGGCTGAAAAGGTGTGCAACGTTGGAAGGCTGACCGACATCGTGCCAATTTGGTGCTTGGTGCCTGGTGCACTGAGGGGTGTTGTTCGGAGGGAGGGGTTGCAGTGGGGAGGACGCTTCACATGGGGGGTCTTGTGCATGGGGAGATGTTGTGCATGGGGGGTTGATGCACATGGGGGGATGATACCCATGGGAGAATGATGCACAGTGGGAGGATGGCGTACAGGGGAATTTTACTCCTGCAACACAGGTGCGTTTTTGCTGGTTTCCAAATAAGAAAAAGCATGAACACATGAATAACAAAGTGAGGCAGAAACGTTTAGCTTTCAGCTGATTAACAGATTGTACATTAGTTACATCTATGTTAAAGAAATTCCAATTCCAAAGATGTATCACTTTCTGTGATTGTGACACATCCATTGCTAAAGTGTTTCCCAAACTGTGATTCAGGACTCACTGGTGGATCGAGAGCTGATTTTGGATGGGTCAGCCAAACCTTTGCAAACACCTTAACCTGGTTTGTAGAAGAAAATCATTAGCTAGAATACGAATCCATGGGATGAGGTTCATAGCCCCAAATTAAAATCACGTTTTTCAGTTTTCTCTAGTAATTGGTGTGTCACAACTGTTCCTAACTCCACAAATCTGCATTCTGGGTATCTGGAATGACCGTTAAGGTTTGGAGAAACAATCTCTGAACTCCTTTTTTAGGAAGATTCTAGCAAATGTCCCACACATATACTATATTAAAAGTCTCAGAAGCAGAGGACCATTATTTTTTAAACATATCTTTTCTAGCTATATTTTTATCCAATCGGCTGCAAAAGACTTGCATTTTAAAAAGAGGGATCTGGTGCTAAAATGTTTAGGAAGCACTGATCTTTAGCTTACTAACATTATTTCTGTGGCAATATCTACAGTAACAGAAAAAGTCACAGCCAAAATCAATGCAAATTTATGGGGCACACTGGACAAGAGATGCAGAAGGCTCTGCAATATATGGTTTCCTAATTATAGCACTAGCAACAAATCAAATGGAATCTGAGAAAGTAAAACAACCTTCACAAGGCATCTTAAGACCCACCAACATTTGGATTACTGATAAAGGCAAAGGAAATTCTAAGAAAATTAGGCATCAAATTTGGCATATGATATATTGTATTTGTAGCAGCAACAACATTTGTATTGTACCACTGGAGGAGGCTCATTACTATCAGAAGATCCACTGTAGAATTTGTGCTTCATCCATACAAGTTTGGTGTTCAACAGGTAGTAGTTACTATTGATAGGGCCAGGAGGAGATACATGTATTGCAGGTCCACTTCAGAAGTTCTCAGGAGGACTGGGGGGGGGGGGGGTCAAATAAGAAACATAAATGATTGAAGCTCCCTTTCTATGTCTTTCTATTTGAAAAGACAGATGCATGTTTTGTCCTTGCTGTTCACCTGATTCTTCCTTCCTCTTGAGATACACATAACTCATCCCCTTTGTATGTAGGGTTGCCATAATTCTCTTCCACAAAAACAGGACAGGACCCTCTGTCCCATTTGCCAGTATGTGAACACAATCCCCAAAAGGGGCTGTGGGTGGCGCAAGCGGTTAAGATGCTGTGCCTGTTAACTAGCAGGCCAGGGTTCGAGACCCGGCTCACCCCACAAGGGTGAGCTCCTGTCCTTAGCCCAGCTCTGCAACGCCAGCTGGATCCAATTGTATTGGCTCTGCCTTTCCATTGGACTAATTCAGTGGCATGGAGAGGGGGGATTTGCTGCTTGGGTAACAGCCTATCCTCCATAACAATCCAACCCAGGCTTTCATGCAGCATATGCAGCGCACAGAACAATACCATAGCCTTTCAAGACTGACGGACACCTGAACATAATCCCCAAAAATCGGGGTTGTCCCTGTTTTTTGGGACATATAGCAATCCTATTTGTATGTAACTTAGAAACACTAGGAGAAACAGCACAAATCATCCTTACTTTAAAAAGACACCAAGAAATAATTTTTGACAGCCACAGTAGCCACCAGGAGAACTAATGATGTATGTTCATAGACGCTTCCTTATACTGAATCAGACCATCAATACACCTAGCTCAGTTTTGTCAGCAGACCAGCAGCAGCTCTCCAAATTTCTAAGAGGAATTTTTCTCTGCCCTAAATACTAGTGCCAGATATTCAATCTAGGACTTACTTTGTACAAAACAAACTCAAGATACATTAAGATCTTGAGAAATCATTCTGACTATTCCAGAAAATGCAAAATTAGCACCAGATACTTGGAATATCGTGCAAATTATAATAAGAGGAACATCCCATTTTTTTCTCATAAAAATAGTGATCTTATATCCTTTTGCATTAAATTGAATATATGCAGAATACATGCCCTCACAGCTAATATTTTTTAATATAACAGATGTACCGTATTTAATTTAAATATAAAACATAGGAGAATTAAAAACAGGATACAGAAGGTATCCTGCATCTTGATTCAGTTTCCTAAAATAACGTATGAGCAGATGGGACACTGCTGCTTAGGAGGCTAAAGTACGGAAACATCAAATTCTTTATCTTAAGGGCTGATCAATAATGGTTTTACGTGTCATTAACTGTTTCAACACATTCCAGTAATGCCTTAAAAATAATTCAAACCTCAAGTTTCTGACCTGCTTGAGGAAGGGTGGGTTTTAAGAGTAGGATTGTATTTCAGAGATGAACACCTTCCAACTTTGCCAAGAAGCTGAACTCCCACTTTGACAACTCAGTTATGATTGTACAGCAGGGGTCTCCAAACTTTTTGGCAGGAGTACCACATCATCTCTCTGACACTGGGGGGGGGGGCAGAAAACTAATTTACATTTCAAATTTAAATACATTTCCATATATTTCCATATAAGAATGTATTGGAGTGTATTACAAGGTTTGCCCAAGGGCTGGATAGAGGGATCTTGCCAAGGGCTACATTTAGGCTTGTAGAGGGCTACATATGGCCCCTGGGCCAGGGTTTGGAAACCCCTGTTCTACAGCACTTTCCCTTGGTTATGACCTCACCAAGGTCATAAAGCCTCATTTGGAAGCTTCCAAGAACCTTTCAAGGTTTGTGCAAGAGAGGGTTAAATCTGATAACATCTACAGTATTTATATACCGCTTTTCAACTGAAAAGTTCTCAAAGCGGTTTACAAGAAAATGAAAAAATTAATAGCTAATTAATAGCTAATGGGTCCCTGTCCCAAAAGGGCTCACAATCTAAAGTGCAAAAAGAACACCAGCAGAAGCCACTAGAACAGACATTGCTGGGGTGTGGAGGGCCAGTTACTCTGCCCCTGCTAAAGAAAAGAGGATCATGGATAAATCTGATAATGATACTATCTTATCAAAATTGAGTTCCTGATATAATTTTGCAGGAGTCTCTTCTTGCTGTCTTGCCCTGCAGCTCCTAAGACCAGTCCTGCTCAGGCTGCTACCTCATGGGGTTAATGTGAAGGCACAGGAGATAGGGGAAAATGGGGGAGCAGATCAGGTCTCAGGAGGAGGGGCAGTGGTGGATTCCAGTAACATAATACATACATACTTCATTTATTGGTTTGTGACCCAAAAAATGTTAAATACCACTGCTCTACAGCAGTGGTTCTCAAAATGTTTAGCATTGGGACTCACTTTTAAGAATGAAAATCTGTCAGGACCCACCAGAAGTGATGTCATGAGTGGAAGTGGCATCACCAAGGAGAAAACTTTTTAATTATTCTAGTCTGCAATATCCCCAAACTTACTCAGTCTCATCTATATATATAAAAAAGAAAAGTCACTGACTGACTCACTGACTGACTCACTCATCACCGCCCTGCCAAAACTGCCGGCCCTAGAAGCGTGAAATTTGGGGTGGGTGTTCCTTCCATGATGGAGGGGTGCACTAAGAACCGGTTTTAGGAAATTCCAACTGGAAAGGGGGTGAAAAGGGGCGCAACATATTTTCCTCCCTATACTTTGCATTGGAGAATTGATGACTCGTCAACATTCCACCCCAACTGCTGGGCCTAGAAGCATGGAATTCTGGGAGGGATCCTTCTGTCACCTGAACACCCACCAAGAACCCATGTGGAGAAATTTAACCCTTCAGAGGCTGAAACGGGGTCAACGTGTTTTTGTCCTATACTTAACATGGGAGACTGAATAACATCCCGCCAATTTGGTGCTCAGTGCCTGGTGCACTGGGGGGGGACGTTGTTAGGAGGAATAGGTTGCACTGTGGAGGACACTGTGCATGGAGGGTTGGAGCGCATGAGGGGTTGGTGCGCATGGGGGTTGATGCGCAGAGGGAAGTTGTGCATGGGGGTTGATGTGCATGGGGGAAATTGCACATGGGGGAAGTTGCGCATGGGAGGTTGATGTGCATGAGGGTTGATGCATATTGTGGATGGCATACGGGAGAATTTTACTCCTGCAACGTGGGTACGCTTTTCGCTAGTTTATTATAATTGTTAAAAACATAAACTGTACATAGTAAACTGTTAAAAGTATAGATCTTTAACAGTTCACCAAATGCAGATATATCATGGTAGCATCACATCTAGTATATTAAAAATAAAATATTGAAATGAATGGGGACCTTCTCGAACTTGGCTCGAGACCCATAGTTTGAGAAACACTGCTCTACAGACTATGGGATTGAATGGACTGAAGAAAAATGCAATAGTAATCAGGAACATAATATGGCCCTTGACCCTCTACACACACAGGGCACAATCCTAAACAATTTAGGCTAACATAATTTTCCATGGTGGTGCAGGGAAGCTGGTTTGTGTACTAGCCTAAACCCCCTCCCGCAGGAGTGGGGCAAAAGTGCCTTGCAGCATTTTGTGATATCCCCAGGTCAGCAATGGACTTGTTAGTTCAGAATTTATGCTGAACTAACTGGGGATTAGGATTACAGGCACAGTTTCTAATTCTCCTGTCCTCCACAAGAGACAGGAGAATATGAAGAAATTATACCACACCAGAAATCTAATGGAAACCTATACTGTGCTATTGCTATACTTTGTCCATCAATAGGTTTTGGGTGCCATGCATGTCTGTTTCGGTGGCATAGCTATATCACCTGCTATATCACTACGGGGCACAGAATGTCTTAGCACTCCTTTTTTAGAAGGCCTTATTTATGCCAAAAACCATAAATACCACTGGCAGGTCTTCTAAGAAACCTCTGATGGCCCTTGAAAGGCGCACCAATGCCCCTGAGGCATGGACAGGGACCTCTTGCTTTCTAGTTATGCCACTGGTCTGTTTATATATTTGAAAACTGCAGCCAAAGCATGAAATTTCTCACTCGATTGGGAACCTTCAGGGTGAAACAAAGGAAAATCCTTAAGTTAGGAATCAATTTTCCAACAACCAGAGAGCTTGTTTATGGCATGATGGTCTCTCAGATCTTCAGATCAAATCGCTTATAGATACACTCCAATCTGAACGTCCACAACAAGACCTATTTTTGCAGTTACTGCCAGATGGTTGCTACTGTGATCCAATACCTAAGTATTGGTACTGTGTACTGGCACTGGTCCCATTACCCAAGTATTACTGCTATCAAAAAACCACATACATTCAGTGCAAGGGCTTTCCATCACTTCCAGTTCAATAGAATAATTTCTCACACTCATGTCTAATGAGTTTTGTGCCAATGTAGATGTGCACTTAAGTACTGTACCTTCATTTTCCAGTTGCCTGTGTGAGGAAACAAGTGTTAGCCTAAACATGGTGTGAGAGAAGTCGATGTGAGGTAGATAGTTTCCACAGAAAAACCCCAATATCAATTTTTGTATAAAATGTTTAAGAGCAAAGGCTTGGTATGGAAATTCTAGGGCTAAGGGCCTGATCCTACACTACTTTCAAACACAGGTGCAGCCACACTATGAGGGAACCAATATTACTATACCCTGAGGCGGTCTTTATGACTGACCCATCACCATAGCATGTAACACACAGCACACTGGGCATGGATGGACTGGCGCTGGAAAACTGGCTAGGATTGGGCCCTCAGACTCCAATTCATCACTTTTGAGCCTCAGTCACCCTTGGGGAGGACTTGTGAGATTCGGAAATGCTCTGAATGACGGGCAGTTTTCTCACAGAGCCAACCACGCCGCTCCCTCAGAGACACTTCACGTGTTACATTATGAGCTCATAAATGTGCTCCCCGCAAGTCTCTCCTGTGTCTAAAAATAGAATGAGCTAAGGCAGCATTGGCCGAACACATCAGCTTCAGCAGAGAGAAATACATGTACACAAACATACGCACATGACCCCCTCCCCAAGCAATGTTTTTCCCAGATATATTTTAAAAATATGTGGGAAGCAAACCTTATTCTTTGAGAGTGGCACAAATTCATCAGGGTTCCTCTTATGCGCTGAATTCCCCCTCCTGTGACTCATGGCTTTGTGCCTACCTCATGTTTTAAGATATTGACGTGGCTTTTCTTTTCACCTCTGAGGTGAGCTGGCAGGACTGCATCCAACAACAGCTGCAGCAGCAACATGTCCAGTAACTTGAGACCCAGGATGGTCATTGAATCCTATCTGGCACCCTCCAGCACCAGCAAGGCCCAATACTGATGCAGCACCTAACAGGTACCTGGAAGCCAGAGTACTGAATTTGGGGGGGGGGGGTACTGAAAGGGGGGAAGCTTTGGGGAGAAGTGGGAAGTTGTGGGGGGAGAGAGTCCCAGCCTGAAAATCAGAACCCTTCCCTTCAACTGGGCTTGCAACCAGCAGGTCCCTTCCCTACAAAGATGCAGTGCCTGGATAAGGACAGGAGTGCAAACCCCACCCCAGTACAATGAGGAGACATGCCCAATCCTATGCATGTCTGCTCAGAAGTAAGTCCCATTAGAGTCAATGGGGTTTACTAGGTAACTGTGGATAGAATGGCAGCTTCAGAGACCAATCCTATGCGTCTACTCAAAAGTAAATCCCATTAGAATAAGTGGGGCTTACTCCCATGTAACTATGGATAGGATTGCAACATTGGAGCCCAATCCTCTGTATGCCTACTCAGAAGTAGGTCCCATTCGAGTCAATGAGACGATGGATGCAATCCTAACGACACTTTCCTGGGAGTAAGTCTCATTAAACACAATGGAGCTTACTTTTGAGTACACACGGTTAGGATTGCACCCTTAACCCCAGGTACGTGTGGATAGGGCTACAGCCTTACAGTCCAATCTTATGCATGTCTACTCGGAAGTAAGTCCCATTATCTCAACAACGGTGGTCACTCCTAGGTTAGGTGTGGATAAGATTGCAGCCTCAGAGCCCAATCCTATGCAAGTCTACTCGGAAGTAAGTCCCATTTTATCAAGGGTGGTCACTCCCAGGTTAAGTCTGGATAAGATTGCAGCCTCAGAGCCCAATCCTATGCATGTCTACTCGGAAGTAAGTCCCATTATCTCAACAACGGTGGTCACTCCTAGGTTAAGTGTGGATAAGATTGCAGCCTCAGAGCCCAATCCTATGCAAGTCTACTCGGAAGTAAGTGCTATTAGAATTAATGGGGGTTACTCCCAGGTAAGGGTGGATAGGATTGCAGCAGTCTACTTCCCTTTCTCCAGCCACAAAGGGCTGGGTGTAGGGAAGCGATGCTTGCCTGCGCCCCCTCCTGCGCCTTTGTCCCCCATCCAGTGCGCAGAGCCCCCTCCCCAGCAGCAGCAGCAGCAGCAGCCTCCTGAGTCAGTACCGATGGTGGAGATGTGCGAAGGGTGGAACTCGTTGTCTGTGAAGCGGCAGAGCAGGCAGGTCTTGCCCACGCCCGAGTCCCCGATGAGCAGCAGGCGAAAGAGCACGTCGTACTGCTTGGCCATGGCGGGGCCGCTCCAGCTTCAGCCCCTCGTTGCCATCCCAGCTGAGAGGGGGCAGCTCAGCAGCACCGCAGCGCTCGCTGGCAGCACCAGCCTTGCCAGCTCCAAGCGGAGGAGGAGCTGCTGCTCTTGCTGCTCCCTATCGGAGAGCGCAGGTGACACAGCCGCGCCTGGAACGTGCAGCTCCCGGGCTCAGCCCCAGCTCAGCTCAGCTCAGCTCGCCCCAGCCCCAGCTCGCCTCTTCTCCTCCCGCGCAGCGCTGCTTCCACACCACGCGCCCCCATCCAGCACCAGGGGTGGAGAGAGGAGGCCTCCTTGAGGGGTAGCAGCTGAGCCACACTTACTTGAGAGTAAGCCCCATTGACTCTCATGGAACTTACTTCTGAGTAGACCTGCATGGGATGGGGCTCTGAGGCTGCCATCCTCTTCACACTTTCCTGAGAGTAAGCTCCATTGACTATCATGAGACTTACTTCCGAGGAGACATGCACAGGATGGGGCTCTCGGGATGTAGTCTCTTCTACACTTATCTGGGAGTAAGCCCCATTGATTATCATGGGACTTCTGAGTAGACATGCACAGGATGCAGTCTCTTCCACGCTTATCTGGGAATAAGCCCCGTTGACTGTAATAGGACTTACTTCTGAGAAGGCATGCATAGGATTGTGCCCTGAGGAAGCCCCATTGACTCTCATGGGACTTACTTATGAGTAGACATGCATAGAATTGGGCCCTGAGGCTGCCATCCTGCCCACACTTACCTGGGAGGAAGCCCCACTGACTATCAAGGGACTTACTTCTGAGTAGACCTCCCTGGGATAGGGCTCTGAGGCTGCCATCCTGTCCAGACTTACCTGGGAGTAAGCCCCATTGACTGTAATGGGACTTGTTGTTGAGTATTCATGCATAGGATTGGCTCTGAGGCTGCCATCCTGTCCACACTTTTCTAGGAGTAAGCCCCGTTGACTGTAGTGGGACTTACTTTTGAGTAGACAGGCATAGAATTGGGTTCTGAGATGCCCCTGTAAGGGGCCAAATGCAGCCAAGGCTGAGCCTCAATGGGGACTGTGGCAAAATTCCTCAGACTAGCCCATGGGCAAGTCTTGTAAGCCTCTGTATCTGCCACTAATACACTCTTATATGGAAATTTATTCAAATTTGAAATGTAAATCACTTTTTCAGCCCCCATCATAGTACCAGAGAAATGACGTGGCCCCCTGCCAAAATGTTTGGACCCCCCTAGTATAGATAAGATGAGGAGATTTATTAATTTAGCTTGTGGCAAATACATGGACTCATAGTAAATCAGATATTAATGTCCAGTCTACCAACTTGTTCAAGGACAGAGTAGTGGTCTTGCATTGGCATCCATCAGTCTTGAAAGACTACGGTATCGTGCTCGATGCTGCATGCGAAGCATGAAGGCCTGGGTAGATTGATATGGAGGATAGGCTGTTACCCAAGCAGCAAATCCCCCCTCTCTACGCCACTGAAATAGTCCAGTGGAAAGGCACAGCCAATATGATTGGTTCCAGCTGGCGTCGCAGAGCTGGGCTAAGGACAGGAGCTCACCCTCTCTTGTAGGGAGCCTGGATCTCGAACCCTGGCCTTCTGGTTAACAGGCATAGTGTCTTAACCACTTCTGCCACCCACAGCCCCAAAGGAGTCTATATTGAAAAAATAAGATACTGGGTCAGTGTAAGATGGGGAGAGAGAGAGATAGAGATTTTAGCTTTACATACTGACACTAAAATATAACCCTTATGTAGGATGAGGGACAATGTTAGTGATGGACAGTGCCTCCAAACACATACAAAAAGCACACACACATACATACACATACTCCACATACACCTAGCACATATACATACATACACATATGGAGCAGAGATGTATAATCATAGGTAAGGTTGTGCCTCATAGGTGCTCCTAGACCAGCTGTCTTGAGCTCCCATATGCAACAGGAGATGTTCTCAGGTCAAGTTCAGAAGTCTTTCAGAGGCCCACAGAGGCTGTGCGCAGGCCAAAAATCAGAATTATTATTTTTTTCAAAATACCTCAGGGAGCTTTCTGAAACCCACAAAGGGTGGCTGAGCACAGACTCTGCAGGCCTCAGAAAGGCTCCAGTCATGACCAGAACAAGTCCTGTCATGTTCAGAGCACTAGTGACCCAGAAGTGTTAATCACTTCTAGGTCACATGATGTTCAACGTCTCACCAGCACAGAACATCACAGCACATCCCCAACATGAAGGTGATCAGCAGTGATGGGATTCAATGAAATTAGCAACCATCTAATGCTGCCCATCTGGCTGCCACTTTTAAATGACTATTTTTAAACTTTATATGTCCTATCTCTCGTTAACAACCAGTTCTGTAGAGTAGGTGCGAACCTGCTGGAGCCCACCACTGGCAGACTAACAGAAAGAGAGAATCTAGCTCTGTCATATTTTGTATGGGTTGGTTAACGTATGAAATTTGCAACATAATAGCTTGAGAAACCAACAGTATGGAAGCTGCTCCATGTCACTATTAAAAAAGCAGCTCCTAGTACAGCAATGATACCATACCTTTCACAAGACTACAGCAAATCTAGGTTGAGGTGCACCATGAAAATCACCACTAACGTAAAAAGCTGTACATATCACATTCCTTATACAGTGGCGCCTCACATAAAGAATGCCTCATGTAAAGTATGTTTCACGTAACAAACAAAAATTTATCTAGGATTCTGCTTCACGTAACAAACTGTGCTTCACGTAAAGAACACATTCGTTGGCAGTAGGGGCAGACGCGCTGGCTGGCAGCCTGTTTAAAAAGCGTCAGGGCTGCCTAGCGCACCTGCCCATAGCGAAAGCAACACTTCCATGCTGTTCCTCCTGTGGCTGGGTGTCCGCTGTGCAGAGGAGAGAACAGCAGTGGAGAAGAGGGAAGCAGCTCAGCACTAGCCAGAAGGGAGCAGGGGAGAGAGAGGCTCAGGATGGAGGGGAGGAGAAAGTGGGGAGACACTTTGAAGGTGTCTTGGATTGCAGCCTCCTAACCATGTCTACCCAAAAGTAAGCCCCATTGTATTAAATGGGTCTTACTCCCAGGAAAGTGTCTTTAGGACTGCAGTCCAAGTAGACTTCATAAGATCATGCACATTCAATGCATGTTTTGAATTCAATCCCAGTGTTCTGTCATCATTTTTACATCCAGTTAAAATTTTTATATTAATATTTTTGGGGTTGTGGAACCAATTGTCTGAGTTTCCATTATTTCCTATGGGAAGTTCCTCTTCACGTAAAAAATGTTTCATGTAACAAACATGCCTCCAGAACGAATTAAATTTGTTATGTGAGGCATCACTGTATGTGTTTGAGCAGCCATCATGCCGCAAAGTGCTTGTGAGAGTCAGGTGTACACTGATCCTGCTATATCTCTAGTCAGAGGGAGCTATAAAAAAGCTAGCTTTGTTTATTCCAACACAGAATTGTAATGATCATAGAAATATCAGTTTCTGGTATACTAATGCTGCAATCCTAACTTATAGTTAGGCCAGCCTAAGCCTTGGCACCTGTCCTGTACTGACTTGGGGGTTCCATAAGACACTTCTGTGCCACTCCTGGGGAAGGTAAGGCCACTGCACACACATGTGCTTGCCTCCCTGCATTACAGGGAATGGGAAGACCAGTGAGTTGTGGTGGCCCAGGTTAGGATTGCACCCTAAGTGTATGAGTGTCATATCTGTAGCCCAGTTTGGGAGTGGTGAGGGATGAGAAACAACAGTATAGATTAAAATCCCATTAACAACCTCCTATGGTTTTTCAAATGCTAAACGATCTCCTTCCTAAACAGTTGGCTCTTCTGCCCAATCAATCAAATTCAGAAGCTTAAAACAACAACAAAAAGAATGTAAGCAGTTAGCTGAACTCCCACCAGCAGAAATGTGAACTTTTCAACTACGTATACTCTTAACAGTATTTGCACAAAGAAACTCCCACTGATGTAACCAGGATTTATTTCCACCCAGGCATGATAAAAGCCTTGAAAGTTGTCTGTCCTGTTTATTTGTCGTGTTACATGGATTCTGTAGAAATTGTTTGACATTTCATGCCTTTAGAACTGCAAACACTTTATTGACACTGGGAATCTTGAATCAGGAGATCTGAGCTGGATTAGAACTGATATCACCCCTTCCACATCTCACTTTTTCTCCCTCACACAAGATTGACCTAAGAGCACAGTCCTAACCATGTCTACTCAAAAGTAAGTACCATTGTGTTCAATGGATCTTACTCCAAGGAAGAGTAAGAGGATTGCAGCCCAAGTCTTAGATATGCGTTTTTTATCTGAGGAACTGGTTTGCCACTGACCAGTTATATCTGTGCTGCTTTCTTAACACTTAAGAGGGGAACTTTGCTATGTATCACTTAAGAGCTGCATCCTGCTTAACTATGGATATTGTGTAATCATTGATACCAAGGTTACATTATTTATTGTATTTTATTTAGCATACGGTAAACTAGGTATTAATGTTCCATTGCTGTGTATTTTGAGAGCCAGGAATTCCACATTGATGTCTGGCTGCTGACTGTCGCCAACTGCCAATTCTTCAATGTAGTCTGGCCACCAATTATTGCTGGTCGCCAATTTTGTGCTATTCAGGGTGCACTGCAAGGAGGCAAACTAGCATCACACCCTACCAATGTTACAAAAGTGAATGTACAGTATAGGTAATTCCATGCCAATTAGTTACCTTGTATTCCATTTATTTCATTTTCTATTGGATGCTGTTCTTTTCTTTTTTCTTGATAATACATAGCAAAAATAATTGTTTTAAATAATCCCAATATTTTGCCTTGAAAAGGGGTGTCAGACATAAGGTCTTTAGGACATATCCAGTCCCCCGAAACTTGTCATCTGGGAAACAGAAGCTCTTCATGATGAAGAGCACCCACTGGAGCAGCAGTTTGGTAAGGATAGCAGAGAGATGAGCATGTCCCTTTTGCTACCCCTCCAAAGAATACAATTTAAGATGACTTTATGGCAAGACTAGCCCTGGTCTCATCCAGTGATGGAGGAACACTTTATGAGCACAATCCTAACCATATCTACTCAAAAGTAAGTCACATTGTGTTCAATGGATCATACAGTAAAGTGTCTTTAGGATTGCAGCCTACATTTCTATGTGTTTAGTTCATGGTGCCTTTTTAGGAGCAACACCACAAAAAGAAAAGATATGTGCTAATGACAATCATTAGCTCTCCAAGATTGTCTCCATGAATTTGTCTAACATCTCTATGTTAGACCCATCTTTTATGTTGGTGGCCATTATTACCACATCCTGGACAGTGAGTTCTGTATGTTAACGGTGTTTTATCTTCCTTTTATCTGCTCTGAACCAGCTACCAACTGGTTTCATTAGTTTTGAGAGTCTTTCTCTATGTCCCAGTGAAACTGAGCAGCAGAAAGTTCACACCTTATAAAATAAAATACTAGGCTTGAGGCTATTGGTTGCAGGCTGATAAATGAGCGACAGAAGAGCTGTAAATCCTTTATCAAGGCAACACAGAAGGACAACAAGATGAACATATGTTCCTGTTTGTTATAGAGTAACTTGAAAAAAAATAGGACACACCTTCGGTACATATTTAGATCTACAGCTGAGCATTTAAAAATAAAAATTAGGAATCAGCAATATGTAATTCAACAAATATTGGCTTGTTCCCTCCCAAAGGCAGTAGGGGTAAAAATAGGGCATAATCTTAACCAACTTTCTAGTACTGCCATAGGTTTACCCTGGGGCATGTGCTTCATCCTACAGTTGGGGGATAGTCATTGAGGCCTCCTCAAGATAATTCAATGGTTGTTATTCCAGCGTTGTAAAATTGATTAGGACTGTGCCTGTCATATGGCATTTAAGAACACAAAATCATTAAGGAGGGTTATGAGTACAATAGGGCAGAACCAGTGCAAACACAGTGATGCTTTCTGCATATGAACTTCCACAATGACATGGAAATATATACCTTCTTTGAGAAAGTGGAATTGGAAAAAGTACAGAAGAGAGCGATCAAAGTTATCATTGGACTAGGGTAGCATATCCCTTCTGAGGAAAGACTGCAATGGTTGGTGCTTTGAAGGATGGTGCGGACAGGATGGGGACACGACAGATATAAAATTATAGGAGGGATGTATAGAGTGGATAGGGAGAAGACTTTCCCCCTCTCCCGTAACATCAGAACCAGGGACATCCACTAAAACCGAGTGGTGGAAGAATGAGAAAATATTTCTTTACTCAGGGAATAATTAATCTGTAGAATCCCTTGTCATGAGAAATGGCAAGAAGAGATTTATGGAGTCCACATATATATATAATATATATGTGTGTGTGTGTGTATACACACACACACACACACACACACACACACACAGTGGTACCTCGCTTAACAAGCGTTTCACATAACAAGCAAAATTTCCAACAAATCTTGCTTCACATAACAAGTTCCGCTTCACTTAAAGAGCACTTATACAGCTATTATGCTCCATGTGGAGGCTCTTTAAAAGGGCTGCCAGCCAGAGCTGAGGCCTCTAACTGCCCCCAACATGGGCGCAGTTGCCTTGGGATGCCAGAGGCAGCTGCCCCTAACTGCCCCCCAAGTGCACCCACTGGCCACCTTGAACCTCCAGTAGCACCCCAGGTAAGCCTTCCAGGAAAGTGTCTTTGATTGCAGTCTCCTAACTATGTCTACTCAGAAGTAAGCCCCATTGTGTTAAATGTGTTAAATGGGGCTTACTCCCAGGAAAGTGTCTTTAGGATTGCAGCCTAAGTAGACTTCATATGATCATGCACATTGAATGCGTGTTTTGAATTCAATTACAGTGTTCTGTCATCATTTTTACATAGTTAATATTTTCATATGAATATTTTTGGGGTTGTGGAACCAATCATCTGAGTTTCCATTGTTTCCTATGGGAAAATCTGTTTCACTTAAAGAGCATGCCTCCGGAACGAATTAAGCTCTTTATGTGAGGCTGTGTGTGTGTGTGTATTTGTTCGTTTTGCTCTCATATGTTGCCCGGATTAACAAGGTCTGCGTCAGATGTTGAGGGACCAGGACAATCTGATGAAAAGTGGGCTACTGGAACAAACCATAAATGGACGAGAAAAGAGAACCTGGAACTAATGGAATGCTACTTCAGCAGCAGACCAAAGGAAAGGGGATACATGGAACACATGGAAAGACTATGGGTGGAAAAAAGACCTACATCCATATTAAGCAAGAAACAACTAGGCGCTCAGCGCTATAACATTGTAAAGAGAAAGCTACTGTCAAACCTTGAGATTGAACAACTACACCTAACATCACAGATACAAGGAAAAAGCCCAGAAAAGCAATTGGGCATACAACAACCAGGGGAAACACTGGATACACAGACAACCTCTGAAGCCAAAACATCATCTCCACCCAGCCCACTACAGAGTTCATCAGCGGATATGAGAAACAAGATCATGTCCAAATTAGCCACAAGTAACACTCAGGTTAGATTACCAAGACTTAGCAAAGAATTACCATCAGATAGTATGCTGAAGGATGCCAATAAGGCCCTTATGACGATCCCCACCACTAACATAACCCAAACCAACAAAGTAATATATGCCACCGCCGTTGTAATACTAGAAATGCTTGGCTATTCAATTAAACAGGCAAACTACATCAGCACACACCCTCCTTGGAAAATGAGGCTAGAAGCTAACATCAAGACATCTCGAAGAGAAGTCAGCCAATTGGTGGAACTACAGAAGGGGGTGAAGATCAAAAACAAGTCTCGCATACTTAGAAAATATAAGGGCCTGACTCTACCTGAGGCCATCAAGACTGCAAAACAAAGGCTCACAGCCTTGGCTGCCAGACTAAAGAGATATACCAGAGAAGCAGAGGCTAGAAGGATCAACGCCCTGTTCTCCAAAGAACCATCCAAGGTATACTCTCAACTGCAGTGTAACAACAAAGTAAGAACAGAACCCCCAGTAGTATAAACTGAACAGTACTGGAAGAACATATGGGAAAACGAAACAACACATAACACCAGCGCAAAATGGCTAAAGGAACTAAAAACAAGCCATAGCAATATCCCAGAACAAGAGCCAGTCACCATCACAACTGAAGACGTCCAGCAACGAATCAGGAATATGAAGAGCTGGACAGCACCAGGGCCAGACATGATCCAAACTTACTGGTTAAAGAGGTTTACAGCACTGCATGAACGACTAGCAGAGCAAATTAACCAGCTGCTAGCGGCAGGCTCCCAGCCAGGCTGGCTCACACAAGGGAGGACAGTACTGATTCAGAAAGACCCGCAAAAAGGAACACCACCATCCAATTATCGGCCTATAACCTGCCTCTCTACAACATGGAAAGTCTTATCAGGCATCATAGCCACTAAATTGCAAAAGCATATGAGCCGATACATGAGCACAGCTCAAAAGGGCATTGGGAAGGATACCAGGGGCTCAAAACATCAACTGCTCATAGATAGTACTGTAGCCCAAGACTCAAGAACCAGACAGACTAATCTGTGCACAGCTTGGACTGACTACAGGAAAGCCTACGACTCATTGCCATATACGTGGATCTGTGAATGCCTGGCATTATATAAAGTAAATAAGACCTTAATGACCTTCCTTAAGAACTCCATGGGGCAATGGAAAACAACATTGGAAATCAACTCAAAAGAATTAGCACAAGTATCGATCAAGCGTGGCATATATCAAGGAGATGCACTGTCTCCCCTGCTGTTCTGCATAGGCCTGAATCCCCTAAGCCAAATAATAGCAAAGACTGGATATGGGTACAAGTTCAAGAGTGGAACTACCATCAGCCACCTCCTCTATATGGATGTCATCAAGCTGTATGCAAAGAATGAACGAGACATCGACTCATTGATACACCTGACAAGGATCTACAGCGAGGATATTGGGATGTCATTCGGCCTGAATGATCGTAAAGAGAGGAAAAGTGGTTAAGACCAGTGGGGTAGAACTACCAACAGGGTACATAACAGATGTAGAGACCAACTATAAGTACCTAGGTATCCCACAATCCCACGGTAATCATGAAGAGGAGGCAAGGAAGACAGCAATATCCAAGTACCATCAAAGAATACAGCAGATCCTGAAAAGCCAGCTCAATGGGAAAAACAAGATACATGCCATCAATACATATGCGCTGCCAGTCATCAGATACCCTGCTGGCATAGTAAGCTGGCCACAGAAAGAAATGGAGGCGGCCGATGTGAAGACCTGAAAGTTCCTCACAATGCATGGGGGTTTCCACCCCAAGTCTAACATCCAGAGACTATACACTAGTCGGAAAGAGGGCGGCCGGGGTCTGATGAGCGTCAAAACTACTATCCTGGATGAAACCCAGAATATCCAGGAATACATCACTGAGATGGCACCCAAAGATGAGCTGATGAGAGAATGTCTCCAGCAACAACAGCAACAGCAAATACGGAAGGAAGATCAAACTGAGGAAGTGTCCTGGCAAGATAAGACCCTGCATGGGATGTTCCATCGCCAGATAACCGAAGTCGCTGATATTGGGAAATCCTATCAGTGGCTGGAAAGAGCTGGCTTCAAAGACAGCACTGAAGCCCTCTTCATGGCAGCACAAGAACAGGCACTAAGTACCAGATCCATAGAAGCGGGGATTTACCATACAAGAGAAGACCCAAAGTGCAGGCTGTGCAGAGAAACATCAGAAACAATCCAACACATCATGGCAAGGTATAAGATGCAGGCAGGAACAGCATACGTTGAACGGCACAACCAAGTAGCCGGCATTGTGTATAGGAACATCTGCTCAGCCTATGGACTAACCCTTCCCAAGACCAGATGGGAGACCCCTCTGAAGGTTGTGGAGAATGACAGGGCTAAGGTCCTGTGGGATTTCCATATCCAGACAGACAAGAAGGTACTGGCTAACCAGCCAGACATTGTGGTGGTAGATAAGGCCCAGAAGACAGCCCTGGTGATAGACGTAGCGATACAAAACGACAGCAACATCAGGAAAAAAGAACATGAAAATGTGGAAAAGTATCAGGGTTTGAAGGAGGAATTAGAAAGACTGTGGAAAGTGAAGGTGAATGTGATCCCAATAGTGATTGGAGCACTAGGGGCTGTGACACCCAAGCTGGAAGAATGGCTCCAACAGATTCCAGGAGGGACAGCAGAACACTCGATCCAGAAAAGTGCACTGCTAGGAACAGCTAAGATACTGCGCAGAACCCTCAAACTCCCAGGCCTCTGGTAGAGGACCCGAGATTGAGGATAACATACATACATACACCACCTGTGGAGGGTGAGAAAACAATTATTTTATTTTATTTTTATTTTATATATATATATGTCACACCATATAGCCATGATGACTGTATGCTTTCTCCAAGGTTACAGGTAGGTTATCTCAGAATGTCAGATTGGACTGACAACTGTCTTCAGTGCTCCTTATGGCACTGATGGGCCACTGTGAGATACAGAAACTGGACTAGACTGGCCTTAGCCTTATGTAGCCCAGCTCTTCTTATGTTCCTATGTGTAATCACAGTGGTTGCTATAGCAAATCTCTATGACAGTGCCCTAACTTCCACCCCCCCCCCCCCAAAGAACGATCTTGACGCCTTTCTGGGTCAAGCAGTATGGCATAAGCACTACACCTGAGAATATAAGCAAATAAGAAGGATTAGTAAGCTTCAGGAGAACAAGTGAAAGCATCACTGCACTACTGTTCTGGTTTTGAATAGGTTGTTTCAGATTGTCAGTGGGGAGGAATCAAAGTGAATGGAAATTTCCATGTTGCTTGAGGATACTATGCAGATCTAGGATCAAACTCTATTTCTTCCAAAACATTAGATGACTACACAGGAAAAATAAAGCTTCTATAGTCTGGAAAACTATTAATAATTCTATTTCAGACAGTGACAGTGATTCTTAGATAATTTGGTTCACCTTAGTCACTACA
The DNA here is from genome assembly GCA_030015325.1 of Cryptoblepharus egeriae. Lineage (NCBI taxonomy): Eukaryota > Metazoa > Chordata > Lepidosauria > Squamata > Scincidae > Cryptoblepharus > Cryptoblepharus egeriae. The sequence goes on along the minus strand of JAREYC010000001.1, from coordinate 57,358,138 downwards.
CCTCCTAGAAAATGGGAACAACAATAGAAATGTATGGGCTCTCAAATAAAAATGGTAAATAAACTCACTTAAAAGAATTAACCAAATAAGTTTTTTCCCAAATAAATTAACCAAAAAATTAATTCAGTACTAAGCAATTACTGTACAGTATATGCAATAAATTATAGGTAAAAGGTTTAAATTTAATAATAAGTAGCATTGTGTTTAAATTAGCTATATGGAAGCAATACGAGTGTTTTTAGCTTTAATTTTGTCATGTCCTATCTTTCTCTTGGGTGTCCTACACTTGGAAGGGAGCTTGTCCCCTTTTCGGGTTTTTTCATATGGTCACCCTGCCTACAACTTCCTCGGGAAGCTGTTGCTGAGTGGCTAATTGTGTTTGTTACAAACATAGCAAAAGACAGAAATCAACACTTTCAGAGAAGTTGAAGATACTCTGGCTTTGCCTTTATGCTATAAACATGGCCTGAACATGCTTCACAGGAGATGAAAGTATTCACATTTTTTGATGTAGCTATGCTGAAGGTTGGGAGCCATCATAAATCATAGAGCTCTTTTGTCTTGGCTGCTTAATAGAGTCTTTCCTTTATAACTGAGGAATTTAATGGCAACTTTCAGATAGTTTTTGGACTGGAGCCTTACAGTGATTTAAATATACTACATGTCTTTCAATTCCTATAGCCATTCCGCCCTGGAACACTTACACACTAATTGATTTCCTACAGGTCTACCACGGTTTGCTCTTCCTGTTCTATGAAAGGCTAAAAATGTCTCTGAGCATAATCACTTCTTCCTTTTTCTATTGCCCTTTAGATAGTAACTGCAACATGATTCCCATGGAGACTGGTACCGGTTTGAGGGGACCAGCCTTCCCCCACCTCCCCAGGGGTGGCTTGAGATCTTCATGTCCAGATGGAGGAAAGACCTTAAATGCTTCAATATCACAGCCAATATCCACAGGCTGTTACTACAGGTACTACTTTAATAAGTTTTCTTGTTTGTGAACAAGATTTTTTCTTTAGTAGTTTGAGGTGCTAAAAATGCAAGAAAAGGCCAAAAAATGAACAGTGCAACCCTCATTATAGGTCAACAATGTTTGCTTAGTTCTGGCAGAGGATTATGCTTCACTATTCTAGCATAGTGCTGCTTTCCAATTGAGAGGCTTCCAGTAGGAGAAGAGCACTGTGCTGGCATGGTGAGCAGGAGCATAATCCACATCAAGGGAAGGGCAACCTCTCCTTAGAATACATTTTAATGCAGCTACAAAATCAGATGCAGTAAAACTCCCTTGCATGTGACAAAACTATGTTGCCTGCCTGCTGTGAAACATCTCTATTTTTAAAGCAAACTTTTTCTTTCCCTAGATCTCCGTAGGCTCAGGAAAATTCCCATAGTCTAGACCTTACTTGCAATGAGATGAGGAACAGGACAAGTGTGAAGCATAGTCATGCAGTAGGAGTCCTCCCTCGTGAACCTCACGAGTGTCTTCCCACACACCACCTGTCCATGCTGGGAATCTCACTGAAGCCTGCCTAGAGATTTCCCAGAACACATAGTTTGTGGCACACTTGCACTATTCAAGCAAAATCACATTTTAAAATGACAACATTAATCTCAGATGTGATCAGTTCTTGTTATCTCCTACTGTTAAAGGTAAAGGTGTCCCCCACAGGTTGTACTGCTAGTCATGACTGACTGTAGAGTGTGGTGCTCATTCCCATTTCTAAGCCTTTAGAGCCAGGATTGTCCAGACACTTCTGTGGTTCTGGGGCTGGCATGACTGCTGAAGGCATGTGGAATATTGTTTTATCTTCTAACCAAGGTGGTATCTATTTATCTACTTGCATTTTCATGCTTTCAAATTGCTAGGTTGGTAGGAGCTGTGTTAAGGATGGGAGCTCACCCCATTTTGTAGAAACCAGGTCTCAAACTCTGGCCTGCTGGTTAACAGGCACAGGCTACAATCCTAAAGACACTTTCCTGGGAGTAAGATCCATTGAACATAATGGGATTTACTTTTGAGTAGACATGATTAGGATTGTGCTCACTTGTGTCTTAACCAGTTGCACCACCATATGATGGTGTCTTAACCACCTGCATCTTCTCCTAGGATTAGGATGGTGCCTGGAAAACCTAATGAAAACTGAATTAGCAGATTGGTCATTGAGTCTGATGGGGTCAAGTTTCAAGTGATGTTTTTCACCATCCATTCTATGAATTTTATGAACCTGAACCTTAACTTTATGTCTGTGGGACTCCTTGTTGGCATGGACTCACCCACCCGTCTCCAACATCTGATGCTTTCTCCTTTGTGCCAGGTATCCATTGATGCATTGAAGGTTGTGGTGATAGCACTGGCAATTTCTCCATGCTGGTTGTCCCTTAAGTCATTGAAGGTTACTGGCCAAACAATGAGGCTTTGGAGTTGAGCAGTGGGAAGAGGGTTGCTTCAGTGTCCTCTCCTCCACTTATCTTTTGCCTTCTTCTCTTGGCTTGCCTCAGTTCCCGAACTCTTTCAAGAGTGGCTTTCTAGAGACTGCTCATCATCAGTGCTAGGTCTGCAAATGTTCACCTGGAGTCCCTAGGTAGTGCACAAGATGGTAGGGCAATCCTAACCCATTAGGCTGGCACATGTCCTGTGCTGACCTGGGTGTGGGTGTGTGTGTCAAAAAAGTGTCATAAGGAGCTTCTGCACAACTACTAAGGGGGTTAGGCCAGTGCACAGACATGCGCCAACAGGAGATGGGTTAGTGGTGCTGTTCTAAATTGGTGGTTAGGATGGACACACAAATTCTCCATTGGGCAATTCCAGTGCCTGTTTGATACAGCACCAGCACAGATAATCAGGTGGCACTTCTGCCCTCACAGGTGGCAAATTTGCATATAAAGAGAACTGGCTTATTTTCCCTTTTGAAAAGAAAAACCAGCTTGAAGGACAGAAAACTCTTTGTGTAGCATGAACAATGTTATAGTCAAGTCCTCCATTAGAGAAACACCCCCCTGTCAGCCCCCAACAGAGCAAAGTGTGTTAGAGAGAAAACAAGAGGTCAAAGCACTTACAGTACAATCCTATTCAGGTCTACTCAGAAGGAAGTTCCATTACAGTCAACGGGTCTTACTCCCAGGTAAGTGTGGACAGGATGGCAGCCTCAGAGCCCCATCACAGGGTCTACTCAGAAGTAAGTCGCATTACATTCAATGGGACTTACTCCCAGGTAAGTGTGGAGAGGATGGCAGCCTCAGAGCCCCATCCCATACAGGTCTACTCAGAAGTAAGTCCCATTACAGTCAATGGGTCTTACTCCCAGGTAAGTGCGGAGAGGATGGCAGCCTCAGAGCCCCATCCCATACAGGTCTACTCAGAAGTAAGTCCCATTACAGTCAATGGGTCTTACTCCCAGGTAAGTGTGGAGAGAATAGCAGCCTCAGAGCCAATCCCATGCAGGTCTACTCAGAAGTAAGTCCCAGTATAGTCAGTGGGTCTTACTCCCAGGTAAGTGTGGACAGGATGGCAGCCTCAGAGCCCCATCCCATGCAGGTCTACTCAGAAGTAAGTCCCATTACAGTCAATGGGTCTTACTCCCAGCTAAGCATGCATGGGATGCAGCCCCAGTCCTTGCTGCAGCCAAGCTCCTATTGAGGGTGTGAGTAAAGGAATGGCCACGAGGGGGCATTAGTGGGTCACAGTGAAGGAATACGGTAGCGCTTTCTGAGCCTTGCTGTCCTCAGTGGCTTTCCGTAGCCGGGCTCCAGCCTACTGCCTTTCGGACCGGCAGCTTCAGTTGAACAAGCGACTCCCTCGGATCATGGCGGCCACCGCTTCCTCCCCGCCCGGTGCTGACAGGCGGCGCCCCTATCACCACCGGCGCGTGGGCAGCACGGAACAGGGCCGGGAGAGGCTGGAGGACGACGGAGTGCAGACCCTGACTTCGGTGGAGCAGGTGAGGCGGGAAGACACCCCACTCTTCCTGCCGCCCCAACTACAACTCCCAGCAGGCAGTGCGGCAGGCGCCTGGGGGGCTCTTCTCACACCCTGCCATTGTCTCCCCGCCTCAGGGAAGGAGCCTCCCTTCCATTCCATGGAGTGCCTTACCTGGGAGTAAGCCCCACTGACTATACTGGGACTTACTTCTGAGTAGACCTGCATGGGATGGGGCTCTGAGGCTGCCATCCTCTCCACACTTACCTGGGAATAAGACCCATTGACTGTAATGGGACTTGCTTCTGAGTAGACCTGCATGGGATGGGGCTGTGAGGCTGCCATCCTCTCCGCACTTACCTGGGGGTAAGACCCATTGATTGTAATGGAACTTGCTTCTGAGTAGACCTGCATGGGATGGGGCTCTGAGGCTGCCATCCTCCCCGCACTTACCTGGGGGTAAGACCCATTGATTGTAATGGGACTTGCTTCTGAGTAGACCTGCATGGGATGGGGCTCTGAGGCTGCTATTCTCTCCACACTTACCTGGGAGTAAGCCCCACTGACTATACTGGGACTTACTTCTGAGTTGGCATTCATAGGATTGGCTGTGAATCTGCCCACACTTACCTGGGCGTAAGACCCATTGACTGTAATGGGATTTAATTCTGAGTAGACATGCATAGGATGGCGCTCTCAGGCTGATATACTACTTAGATGTTCCCGAGAGTAAGCCCCATTGAATTCAGTGGGATTTGCATTTGAGTAACATTACTAGGCTAGTGCTGTGAGTCACATACAGTATCCTAGTGCCCAATCATCAGAATTCCACTCGGCTAGTCTAGTGCTGCTGCTTGAGAAACACTGAAACACTCCTGCAGTGGTACATGAGGTGGTTTCTGGTGGTACTCAAGGGATTCCTGGACACCTGCAGCCCAGAAGGGAGACCAGAAATGCAGCACACAACAGTGGCGAGAGGCTCCAAAGCATGCGTTTCCACATTTGAAAAAGCTCTCCATCCACTCTGAGCCTCTCTTACTGGTGTTGCATCACATCTGGTCCTCCAACCCAGAAGCATCCTCATCAGTTACTTCTGCTGTACTTCAAATTGGTGATCATGGGAATGTGGAAACCAAACCTTCAGAAACTCTGGTCTACCATACTGTAGTATGCCCCTGGCATTTTTAATATGTTTTCCCCATTTCTCTTACGGATTTTGTCCTTACCTATTCTCTGATTTAGAGTGCAATCCTGACCATGTCTACTCAAAAGTAAGCCCATTGTGTTCAATGGGTCTTACTCCCAGGAAAGTGTCTTTAGAATTGCAGCCCTAGTCCCCATGTGTAATCATACAAATTAGCTGCCTGTGCACCCTAAACAACCACTTTACCTGCTCTCACTGCCTTAGAGGCAAAGTTTTCACCACCATTGGTTTGGGTACTACCACTTGTATCTGAGGTGGTGTGTGCTGGTGCTTGCAGGACCCCTGGATCATAAAAGTCTCATGGAAAGCTTAGGGAAACCCTTTCCTTCTGCTCCTTTCAAACAGAGCAAAAAGTGCTGTCATAGAAAATGAGGTTTACATGTACGTAAGTGTATTTGGGATTGTAGCCTAAGAGCCCAATAGTGTTCATTCCAACTTAGAAGTAAGTCCCATTGTAGTCAATGAGGCTTGATATCAAGTGGACAAGAAATAGTTATGGCAAGCAATGTCCTCCTCAAACTTTTTAAACCAGGGGCCAGTTCACTGTCCCTCAGATATTATCGGGGGCCGGACTATAATTTGTAGGACACCCCAACAAAGTAGGACAAAATGTAGGACATGTTAAAATGAAGCAAAAATACTTGTATTGCTTTCCTGTACTTAATTTCAACACTTTTAAAATTGAAAACCTTGAATGTGTCAGAGACATGCACGCCATGCACTCACACACAAACACACCATGCATTCTTACACACACACACACACAAACATTTGCATTGAATTGGGTTCAAGGGCCCCAATCCTGCCCTGTCCACTCTTTCCTGTGATTCCTATTGATGATCATGGGACTTACTTTTAAGTGGACATGCTGTATCCTTGGGCTGAACTCTAGCACTTTCCTGGGAGTAAGCATGGGAGTAAGTACAGGAGTAAGGCGGGAGAGGTGCGTGCGTGCGAGCCTGAAGCCCCTGGTGGCTGGAGGGGCAGCGCGAGCAGTGCGCGCACCAGCCTCAACCCCCAGAGCAGACTGAAGGGAAGCCCAAGTGTGCACGCAGCTCCAGCTGTGCGTGCAACAGTTTTGAAAAAGTTAAAGTGTCAGCGCTGAAGCTGCCCAAATACCGGAGGTTTGGCAAGCCTGCCGGCGGGCCGAATTAAGGATCTTGGGGGGCCGTATCTGGCCCGCGAGCCGTAGTTTGAGGACCCCTGCAATAGGGAGTCAATTTTCACTTTATCTGATTATGAAAAGGCTTATATAATGACTATAAAATGTAGTCAGAACAAACTTTGGAACCTTTCATAGCAGCTTCTGGAGTAAGACGGGGATGTGTACTATCACATTTTTTATTTATTACCTTTATTAGATAGAATAAGCTAAAAAGCCACACCCCAGACTGGAAATAACATTAATGAATTACTCTTTGCAGCCAATCAAGTATTGATTGTAGGTACAGCAAAGAAACTACAGCAACATCTACTGTCTATGAATCAAGAATGTAAGACAGATAATTAGTAAAGACCAAAATAATGGGAATCGGAAGAGAAATACTCTAAATATTGCAATAGAGAAAACAAGAGTCAGAGTTTAAATATCTTGTAACATTTGCTGAAGATAGTAAAATGGATATACATTGTAGTAAGGTAAACCAGGTATTGGGACAGTTAGCTCCAATTTTACAACTTAAGGTAGTACTGATTAGTACAAAGAAGTACCTCATAAAAAGTATATTCATCCCCATTTTATGTTATAAGTTTCAAACATGGACACATAAAATAAACATAAATAACTTTACAGAAATATGTTTGAAGAAAGTTGTTGGAGTAACCAGAAAGGATAAAATCAGGAATGGGATTATAGCTGCAAGCATTTTCAAACACATCTCCTCAATTCCTGTCTTCCTTTTCAAGACCAAGAAAGGAGCAGGTCCATAAATTGGGGGTCTGGATTTATAGCTGCCTCTGGAATCCGGTAGCAGCTGTGGCCAGAGGAGCTTTTGCCCAACTTTGGTTAATGTGCCAGCTGCGGCCATACTTGGACCATGAGGACCTGGGTGCGGTAGTCTATGCCACAGTGAGATCAAGACTAGAAAATTGTAATGCACTCTATGTGGAGCTGCCCTTGAAAATGGTGTAACTGCAATTGGTACAAGCTGTGGCGGCTTGTGTTGTTGCTGGAGATAGGTGGTTTGATTCCACCTACCACCCACCTGCCCTTTTGTTTCCAGGCACAATTCAAAACACTGGTTTTAACCTATAAAGCCCGATACAGCCGGGGGCCAGGCTACCTGAGAAACTGTCTACTTCCATACAATCTGGCTCATTCCCTCCGGTCATCAGACAAAAGCCCTTTTACAAGTATCTCCACCTAGGGAGGTATGTGGGGGCAATGGCAAGAAATAGGGCCTTCTCAGTAGTGACACCAACCATATGGAATTCCCACCCTCTTGATTTAAAAACTGCTCCCTCCCTTGAAACCTTTGAGTGAGCCTTGAAAACATTTCTTTTTAGAAAGGCCTTCTGAACACCTGGCCTTTTTAAATATTTTTGTGTTTTTTTATAAGGTTAGGGCTAATTTTAAGATGCCACTGCTTTTATTGCTTATATTGGGGATATTTTATAATATATATTTTATTATTATTGTTCTCATGGGGTTTTAACTTTGTTTTTATATGATGTTTTAATTGATTTTATATATGTTTTATTGTTTTAAGCCCCCTTGAGTCTTTATGGAATAACGAGGGATATAAATAAAGTTATTAATAGTAAGAATTAATAAAAGGGAGCAGGAATGAAAAGTGTTGTAGACTGCTGAAAACAGGTGTAGCAGGGCAACCCTGTCATTTCAGGGTGCAATCCTAACCAATTTAGGCTGGCACAACTCACCCACTCCCTATTCCTGTGGTGGTATGGGGAGGCTAGAGCATATCTTACTGGCCTAACCCCCCTTCACCAGAGTGGTCCAAATGTGCCTTATGTCACTTTTATGACACCCCCAGGCCCCCAGGCCTGCACAGGACTTATTCTGGCCTAACTGGGGATTAGGATTATGACCTCAGTTGGTACTGTAATTAGGGCATCTTTCAGCACCAGGTTTTGGCCACTCAGCTGCATATCCCCTCCATCCCTCAATTTGCAATGGAAGGCTTTCCTCAAACTGTTGTGGTGGTTTAAAAGTTTTTTTTTGTTCCAGCAAAATAAACAGTATATGTAAACCTGTTCTAACTTCCATCATTCTTTGTAAATAACTGAATGTTTTGAATTGAATTTGTTTATAGGGTGAGGTTTCACTGCAGAGATACACCTCTTTTTGGCCATAAGATTGTTTACATCCTCTACAGAAGGGATGATTAATATTTGTATTAGTCAAATGTGTATTAGTCAAATTTTATTTGATGGTAATATTTGTATTACCATCTGCTCCTCTCCAGATGGTAGTCCTGGGATCTGAAGTTGGTTTCACTGGACAGCCCTTAAAAGTTCCTGTATCTAAATTACTCCTTCCTGTAGTGAAGTCGGTGTTATCAAAAATCAAGTTTAAATGATTCAGAAATGCTCTTCCAACTTGGCCATCCTTTTTGTGGCAGGTTTGATGTCTCTACATTAATTACAACTGTGTAATCTTAACTTTTTGTGGATGTTTTGAGGCAAACTATAAGAATTGGACTTGTATTTTTAAGAGTAAAATGTGGCTGGCAAAACATATGCTGCAAAGCCTCCTTCTGTGCTAGAACATATTCTTTAGTATTACATACATACATTTACATTTATATTTACATACTTACCATATTCTTGGTAATTTGATCATATATTTTCTTCATTGTTAAACTTGAAAACATCTTTTTCACAATATCTTTTTCTCACTTTTAAATTATCCCTTGACTGAAAACGTGTTAAGCTGCCAGACGCATGTTAAAATTGTTTTGGAGATATCCAGTCTGCCAACTGGTAAGCACTGGTCTAAAGAAACAGCTTGTCTGTGATTAATATTAAGCAATGCTATTCCTAATGCAAGAGATTCTGTGAGTTTCTTGAGATTTCACAATTTGTTAATGTAGATACAGACAATTATTTCACAACGGCGAGGACCAATCTGCCAATGATCAATCAGCAAGGGAGTACATGTAATCTTCCCAGGATTCTGAGCCATAATGAATTTTATGCCTGTTGTATTTCAGATTTAGTGGAACTGGACTATATGTACACACAGAAAAAGACAGAGCCCATTGAGTGTGTTTTATATCTTAAGAGAACTGGGTGTCTGCAGTGTCCCCTGCAGAAATGCAGTGTGTTTAGTTAGTGGCTTCTTCTGGTATTCTTTGACATCTTTTTAGATTGTGAGCCCTTTTGGGGCAGGGAGCCATTAGCTATTAATTTTCTCTGTATACTGCTTTGTGAACTTTTTTTGAAAAGTGGTATATAAATATTGTTGGCTGGTTGGTTGGTTGATTGATTATAGCCTGCTCGCCATCTTTCTTTGATGTACCGTGGTAGTTGGGTCCTGAAAACTCATCACATTATCTGTCTGACATACTTGGCAATATGCTTGAAAACAGCTGCTGAATATAATGAAGATTATTACATTCACACTTTTTCTCCAAGGTTTGGGGTGGCGGCACACAAGCCGAATTATATTCTTGCAAATAAAGCTTTAAAATCGTTGGATAGAGGGCTAGAGCAGTATCCTTTCTCCAAACCTCTGTAACCATTCCGATTTGAAAAGTATGGGAGTGGTAGAGAAGGGGTTGTGGCTATTCCAGAACATTTTACAAAATCTGTGAAAATGTGTTTTGCAGTCTGTTGTGGGTCTGGTTGACTAGTATCAGTACTTCTCAAAGGTATGCAGCACTTAAAATATTTTATGGTGGTTGAAAATATTTGATCCCAGGAAACCTCTCAGTATTCTCTGAAGTTGAACTCCGGGATGTATTTGTGATGTTTCCAGGCTGTCTGCATAGCAATGTGATCTTGGGCAACTGTTGAAGACTGCAATCCTATTTATTTATTTAATTTAATTTAATTTAATTTGTATCCCGCCTTTCCTGCAAGAGGGAGCTCAAGGCGGCTAACATCAGGAAAACAATAAAACATCATTAAAATAGATCATAAAGATTAAAACACAGTTAAAATACAATTAAAATACAATTAGATCAAATAAACTGAGAACAATTAAAACATGCAGACTAAAAACATTTGTTAAAAACAATAAAACAAGAAAACAACTGTCCCCCCACCTCTGCCACATTAAAAAAGCTTTTTTAAAATAAAAGGTTTTAAGGCTCCGCCTGAAGCTCTGTATTGAGGGAGCTTTCCTCAGTTCTAAAGGGAGGGAGTTTCAAAGCCGGGGTGCCACCACCGAGAAGGCCCTACCTCTGGCCACCACACCTCTCACATCTCTTAGTGGCAGCACAGTCAGTAGGGCCCCCTCAGATGACCTTAGGTGACAGGTTGGATTGTACAGAAGAAGGTGGTCCCTCAGATACCCTAGACCTGAGCCGTTTAGGGCTTTAAAGGTCAGGACCAGCACTTTGAATTCAGCCCGGAAATGAATGGGCAGCTAGTGTAGTCGCTGAAGCAGTGGCCCAACAGAGTCGAACCGATGAGCGCCAGCAACCACATGGGCCGCCGCATTCTGGACTAGTTGAAGCTTCCGGACCGTCTTCAGAGGCAGCCCCATGTAGAGCGCATTACAATAATCCAGTCTCGATGTGACATCCGAGCAACTCGGGTATGGTTGCAGCTGGCGGATCAGCCGAAGCTGAGCAAAGGCTCCCCTGGCCACAACTGCCACCTGGGACTCTAGGAGCAGCTGCAAATCCAGGAGAACCCCCAAGCTGCGAACCTGCTCCTTCAGAGGGATTGCAACCCCATCCAGAACGGGATGATATTCCAATACCCGAGTCGAGGACTTCTGGACCAGGGGAACCTCTGTTTTATAAGGCTTTAATTTCAGCTTGTTCACCCTCATCCAGTCCCCCACTGCCTCCAGACAACGATTCAGGGCTTCAACCGCCTCCTCGGACTCAGGAGGAAAGGAGAGATAGAGCTGGGTGTCATCAGCGTACTGATGACACCTCACTCCAAACCTCCGGATGACCTCTCCCAGCGGCTTCATGTAGATGTTAAATAGCATGGGGGATAGAATGGAACCTTGTGGCACCCCGCACCGAAGAGGCCAGGATGCCGAGCAAGCATCCCCCAGCACCACCTTCTGGGACCTGTCAGCAGGAAGGAGCAGAACCACTGCAAAACAGTGCCTCCAATCCCCAGCCCGGCCAACCGACCCAGAAGGGCACCATGGTCGATAGTGTCGAAGGCCGCAGGACCAACAGGGATGCACTCCCCCTGTCCGTTCCCCAGTGTAGGTCATCCACTAAGGCAACCAAGGCAGTCTCTGTCCCAAACCCCAGCTTGAAACCAGTTTGGAAGAGATCCAGATAATCAACTTCATCCAGGACCCTCTGAAGCTGGGACGCCACCACCCACTCGACCACTTTGCCCAGAAATGGGATTTTTGAGACCGGCCGATAGTTGTTTAGGTTTTTATAGTCCAGGGAGGGTTTCTTCAGGAGGGTGTGAACCACCGCCTGCTTTAATGCAGAAGGCAACATCTCCTCCCTCAGAGAGGAGTTCACACCCTCCTTGTCCATACGGCCAGTCCATCCCGGGCCAATCTGATTAGCCAGTCTGGGCAAGGGTCCAGACTATTCACACTTAGCTGTAAGCCTCATTGACTATAATGGGACTTGCTTCTGAGTAGGCTGGCATAAGATTGGACTATTTCTCTTTCTTGATGTGCATTATTTTATTGCCCATAAACAGCAAGAGATGAACGGAAAAGGGGCTTTAACTGATAGAGAAACAAGGAAGCATCAGGCCACAGGACCGCTAGAAAGAAGGGGGAAAAGAAATTTGGTAACCCCCAGAGTTTGGTCCTAATGAGTAAGTAGGTGTGCTGCAATAGCGTTCCACATTTGCAGTGATATTCCTGCCAGGATTTGTAATGCTGATTTTTTTTAATGCTGGAAAATTTGATTAGATTATAGATTATATTACCACCCATCCCCTGCAGAGAACTGTGTTTGCTGGACCAGCATTCTTTGGGACTACATAACTAGGCTTGCCTTGGAAGGTTTTGCTGGCTTGTAGCAGGGAAAGTAAGGGCACAATCCAGAGTTAGGGCAATGAGGAGAGCCCTAGCTGGGCTTCCCCAACAATTCTGAATCCAGAACAGAACGTTATGCTGCATCCAGACAGTCAGGAAGCATGGGCTACCCTAACTGCTCCAGAGCATGCTCAGTAGGCACCAAGTCAATAACACCTGGAGAGGGCTTGCTCCCGAGGAGACCCCCCCCCCTCAGATCACACTGAACAAGGAACAGCTATGGTGCCTGCCTTATAAGGAGATACAGTCTACCCTCTACAGTGAATACAAGGGGCTTCTTGGAGTGGTACCATATCCTGAAGTTGAGAGGCAGGGTTGCAGTGAGGCTGGCCAAGAACTCAGATTTTTGGTCAGCACTTCTTACTCTGGTTTATCATGGACTCCTATGGTCTACTTATTACTATACCTGCTCCTGAGGTGGTATAACTCTGAGGAGCTGGAAGAGGCAATTTCCACCCTGGAAACAGGCTCTGGATACAGAGTAACTACTCTGTCCTAGGCAAAGCTAAATGCCTTTAACATGCCTCTCCTGAACTGCTTAGGCTGTCCCAGCTAGGGCAGCCCAAGTCCATCTGTTCTGGGGCAGCCCAAGCCTTTTCCAGAATAACCAGGATGGCCCATCTTGCACTTGGGTCAGCCCAGTGATAGATCGGATAACCCAAGTGCACTTCTGGATTGTGCCCTAAGGCAACTCATTTGCAGAATGTATTTCCCATTTTATGTACATTAGGGATGTTCTTCAGCGTATCGCACTATGAATTTTTTGGCTTTATTTTTTTTAGTTTCTGGATGTTGCCAGTAAATAGCCAAGAAAAACCTAACTCTGTTGTTCAACAGCTCCTATGGTGGCAAAGAAATTCCTGATAAGTTGACCACAAAAACTTTACTGCTTCTTTTTGTGGTAGCAGGTTATAGACAAATGTCTTCAAAAGAACCCTGGCTTTTCACATGAACATTGACAAGCTTCTCTAAGCAATGTAAATCACAGAAGAGTTTTCAGGAATTTCGAGGAAGAACCCTGTGTTCTTAAATTCAGAATGTGTCTTGGTTAGTGATGGTAAATCTGGGATATACTTGATTGAAAATAGAATTAATGGGCATTCTCTGCCCCTGGGTATGTACACTGTAAATATTTTCCACACTGACAATGGAAATAACTATACAAGAATTAACAGATTTAATTATAACCAGTGAAAGAACATTGATGGGTAATTAAGTCTTATTAGTCATGTAAATGCTTTATTCTTTAAAAGCTCAGCTGGCTAGAGAATGTGAACAAATTATTATTTACGATAAAATTTACTTAACGTAGCTAATTGAGTTACTTTCTTTTATTTTGATTGTCCCGTGCTGGAAAACAGAGCAACTGAAGTCAAGAGAAAATATCTTGTCCCGAACCTATTCGGTTCTTGAGTTTATTCCCCTTTATTCCTTCTCCATCAAATATCCTATTTTTTCTGCCATGGTCGAGAGTAGCTATTAAATTGGGGAAAAGTGAAGTTTTTCTTTTGAGGTATACATTTCTCTGGAAGGAACAAAATTAAAGTACCTATGACTTACAAGTGGCAGACCCAGTGCTGTGGAGGTAACAGGATCTTGTGACCAGCTGATGATTTGAATGGCCCTCACTGCCTCCTGCTGTCAAGGCCGAAGTGGCAGAAATTACTGCTGTTGGCATTATTTTTAGTTATTTGAACTTCCTTGCCAGAGGCCCGGGATATATAGGATGTATTATCTTCCATTATCTCTCTCCAGCATCTGCCCTTCAGGAGAAGCAGGCACTTTCCCCATGTGAGACAGTGAGAAGATACCAGAGGGCACAACAGACTTGCAGGAAGGTGTCAATTAAAGCCTTCTTCCGTCAGTTAAGCAGAGCTACAGAATAGGCTGTGATACCACCTGCCTCTCTAGCTTCTTCCTAGCAGCCCAAGCTGGTCAGAGGGACTCACAGATATCCCTGAGCTATTGCTGGACGTATGCCTCACTTGCATTGGGCAAGGCAGGGTTGATTGTGTTGTGTCTAACTCAAATTAATAAAATAACTGCTGTTCCTTCCACATTTTTGAAAAGCTTGTGAGCCATTTTGGGAAACTGAACCATCTAATCAGTTATAATCACTTTGAACTTTCTTTATTGGAAAAAACTGCATATGATATATTAATATTAATTTAAAAATGTAATGCATACAATTGAATTGGCTCATGACTATCTTATGCATGTGGGTTTTTAATATCTCAGTTGAAGCCCCTGGTAGGTTGTTTGGCTGGTTCAGTACTTTCTTACAAGAAAGATGGTTCTTGCTTTCTGCAGAACTGGTGGGAGAATAAAAAATGGGCCTCTGTTTTGCAGGAACTCTTTTTGTGTTGCTGGTGATGTGTTACATCACTATACCACATAGGTATTGTCAGTATTGTCATGGTGAGATGTTTCCTAAACATTGGACTTCATTTAGTTGTACAGTGGCGCCTCACGTAACAAATTTAATTCGTTCTGGAGGCATGTTCTTTATGTGAAACATTCTTTACGTGAAGCGGATTTTCCCATAGGAAATAATGGAAACTCAAACGATTGGTTCCACAACCCCCAAAATATTCATATAAAAATATTAACTGGATGTAAAAATGATGACAGAACACTGGGATTGAATTCAAAACATGCATTCAGTGTGCATGATCTTATGAAGTCTACTTAGGCTGCAGTCCTAAAGACACTTTCCTGGGAGTAAGACCCATTTAACACAATGGGGCTTACTTCTGGGCAGACATGGTTAGGAGGCTGCAATCCAAGACATCTTCAAAGTGTCTCCCCACTTTCTCCTTCTCTCCATCCTGAGCCTCTCTCTCCCCTGTTTCCTTCTGGCTAGCACTGAGCTGCTTCCCTCTTCTCCACTGCTCTTCTCTCCCTCTGCCCAGTGGACATCCAGCCACAGGAGGAACAGCATGGAAGTGTTGCTTTCACTATGGGCAGGTGCGCTAGGCAGCCCTGACGCTTTTTAAACAAGCTGCCGGCCAGTGCGTCTGCCCCAACTGCCAACGAATGTGTTCTTTACGTGAATCACTTTCTTTACGTGAATCACTTTCTTTACGTGAAGCAGAATCCTAGAGAAATTTTTAGTTTGTTACGTGAAAAATACTTTACGTGAGGTGTTCTTTACGTGAGGCGCCACTGTAGATTAAGGATTAGTCTTTTAGATTTATGTTTTAGATCTACTATATCAGGATTTGTACTTTTTATGATTCATTGCCTCTACAAAGCTTTTTTCAAAATGGAATGGCATGTATTCTCTTGCCCTTTGACAATCTGAATAATTACTTCCTGCTGTTATAGACATACAGTATTTTTCTTGGCATGTTATCCCATATTGCACCATTGTGCTCCAGTGGCCAGTACACTGCAATGAGTTAAATATGGTTTCTTGCAGTCTATTAATGTACTGTACCAGTGGTCCTCAACTTTTTTGGCCCCAGGGACTGGTTCTGTGGAAGATTTTTTCCCAGGGACCAGCCCAGGGGTGGATGGAGAGTTCTGCCTCTGGCGACCTGGAGGGAGGGCTTCCCCACCTGGAGCACAGCACACCTGCCTCCAGCTGTAAATCCCATTATCATAAATAGAGCTCTTGCTAGGTTACTGTGAATAGGATCTCAGGTGAGAGCCCCATGTCTCAGTGTATGTCTACTCAGAGCAGGGATTTTCAAACTTTTTCAATTCAGGATGCATTGAAAATGCACAAAGCCATCCTAGTCACTCTTATTGGAGAGTAAGCCTTGTTGACTATAATGGGACTTATTTCTGAGTAACAGGCATTGGATTGGACTCTGAGGCTGCAATCTTATCCATGTTTTCCTGGGAGTAAGCTCCATTGACTACAGTTGGACTTATTTCCGAGTAGATAGGCATAGGATTGGGCTCTGAGGCTGCAATCCTGTTCACACTTTCCTGGGAGTAAGCTCTTCTTATTGCATTGGGACTTACTACTGAGTAGACAGGCATAGGATGCCGCAATCCTCCGACAGAGCCCTCCTGCTGTGAGGAGAGGAAGATGCACTTAGAGGAGTCTTCTCTCTGACTGGTCAGGCAGCTGCCAAGGACCTCCAGTGGTCCCTAGACCTGAGGTTGAGAAACCCTATACTATACAGTGTTCTCTCCTTCATGTTTTCTATTTTTCTCTCTTCCTTCTCCAAAATCTGCAGAAAAAAGTGGAGGACATAGTCCAAGAGGTCTTCAATACTTACAAGATAAACCATCATGACTCACAGTAAGTTATTGTATCTGCAGAACTTTTCTCTAAATCCTAGCTTTAAAAAAGCAAACTCTAGGATGTTTTTTTCTTGTGGATTTTTGTGTGCCGGTTTCACCTTGTGATTTCATTGTGGAGGATTTTTCCTCCAATACTGAAGTGCTTCAGGTTCCAAGGGGAGCCAGCCAACTGGAGAGCCAGGGAAGTGGGGGCAAACATCGCCAGGCCGGAGGCAATTTTCTCTCTCTCTTCCATGTTTCTGGCCTGGCAAGATAGGAAAGACTCTGGTGAGCAGTGTAGAAAGACGCCCGGGGACATAGACAGGGACCAACTATCAGCCAGGAGCATCATGTCTTGTTTATGTTGGTCTATCCTCTCCTTCAGATGTGGGAAGCTCTTGGTCCTCTCAGCTCAGACCAGGCCAAGTGGAATCCAGGCTTTGGTCCAGTCCAGCTTCTGTGAGGCTTCCCTGATGAACCAACCCCATTCAAGGCATGTTAAGCCTGTAAGAAACCAAGCCTGTTTACAGTTTTTGTTGCATCTATTAATAAAACCTTGTGGTTTAAAACCTCTTCTGTATTCTGGGATCAGTGAATTTCCCCCAAATCCAGAGTAACTACGGGAGCACGGAAGAAAATGTAAGTGCACCCATAGTTACTGCACCACCTAGTGAAAACCTATGGGAAATTTATATTGGAATCCAGAGTAAGTTGTTCTTACACTGGAGCAAGGACTCCCTGTAGTTACTCTGGATTTTGCCCTATGTCAACCTTCCCACTCTGAAGGTGCTCCTGAGTGAGGATATTTTAAAAATCCTGAATAGTATTCTTGGGGAAGGGTTTTGCTCAGAGATCCACTCTGGGAACTGGATCTTGGCCTAGATGTAGGTCCAAATCAATTGGAAGAGCAGGGGATATGAAGGGAGTGAGTGCTTGGCACTAGGCATCACTGCCCTGGATCAGATGGTCACCAGGTTGCCCACTTTTTATGACATTCTCCCAGAATTGTGATGAGAAATTTGTTCTCCTTTTCAGTCTTCCTTTTTTGCTCGGCTATGGGAACTGTCAGTGCCACCTGCTAGAATGAGTGGCTTGTCAAAATGTCGTGCTTCTCTTTTTGTAAGACAGGAAGTTGAGTGAAAGATTGTATGTCTTAAAATTAGTGTTGGCTCCTTCAAGCCTGATAACCTCTGTATCCTCTCTGCACAAAGCTGCAAGATAGAGAAAAATAGACCACCTTTTATTCAAATCTCGTTTCAGCTCTTGTAAAAATGGCCTCATCTAAAATAAACCTGAACTTATTGCAGACATGTCTCTTAAAACTGGCACTCTTATGAATGACTACTTTTCTTTGTAAAGAAAACTGTGTAGAAAGCCCCTTTGTCAGTTGTCATAGACTACATTAATTCATGCACTTATATTATTGTATGATCTTGGAGGGTCAGAGATCTGCAGGTGTTATCCCTGGGCAGCCTATGCTGGTATTTGCCTGATCTCTATAGTTGGCTCAGAGATGGCATTCCAGGTATAAAAATGTGTAATTCTACCTACTAAAAAACATGGATGTTGACCTACCATCTTCTGGAG
Source organism: Cryptoblepharus egeriae (assembly GCA_030015325.1). Taxonomy (NCBI): domain Eukaryota; kingdom Metazoa; phylum Chordata; class Lepidosauria; order Squamata; family Scincidae; genus Cryptoblepharus; species Cryptoblepharus egeriae. The sequence continues at coordinate 57,340,033 of JAREYC010000001.1, read as the reverse complement.
AGCACTTATTTGCTAACACCAGCCCTTGCTTTCAGTTGAGAGATTATTTACTTTTAGTGGGTAAAAGGGCAGAGCAAGGATAGTTACATGACAAAATTATATTGTATCCTTGGAAGAAATGTAAAGGCAGTTATTCATTTTTAAATAGTATTTTTCTGTAATTTATTAAGCAACCATTTAGTATGTACTTTTATTTTAAAAAGTGTCTAAATAAGTAATGGTCATTTAAAAACATTAAATCAAGGTTTTTGCAATACTGTGCTTTCTTGGTGATTGCAATATGAATTTAAATTTAGTTTTCTGGGATTACTGTAATTTATAAAGCTTTAACCAACAATATGCATTTTGGTCTCTCCTTCAGGTTTGTTTTGCAGAGGGAAAAGCACTTCCACTATCTGAAGAGAGGGCTAAGACAACTGACAGATGCCTATGAGGTAATTCATGTAGGCAGAAGGAATTATTGTTTTGCTCCTGGTCATATTCAATGAGTAGGTTATACATTTTAAGTAATAAATGGGGAAAACATGAGTCCCAGTTGTATTTTGTTTGCCTCTCTGCTGTCAAGAGACATTTCTTCCCTTGAAGCATCAGGGGACTTGACATTTACTTTCTGGCCAAAGGGAGCATTTTTAGGCAGTAGAAATGAGGATTGAGTCTTGCTAGTCCTAGTCAACCAGATTATTCTCTGTTCCCTTTGGTTTAGTGCCATCTCCTCTTGGGTTCAGAGGTGCTACTGATTTGGGCTGGCAGGCACAAAACCTCCTGGAATCTGAGGTGGTGTGCCAAACTATGCCCACTTTTCTGGTGCTATGCCAGCCTTTCCTTCCACTCTCTGGACCGGAAAAGGCAGTGGGAGAGAAGAGGAGGAGGAGCAGAAGTGAGAGGGCAGATGGGGATGGGTGTCCCTTCCAACTACTGTCTGAAGCTACCACCTTTGTTACCCATCTGAATTTGCTGGTTCTGGATTAGTTTGACAAATCATTTGCTTTGCCTGCACAGTGAGTTAAAGATCTTTATGCTAGTTAAGCAAGTACAAATAGTGAACCTATAGTATGGATGTTCCCTTCATAAACTGATTCTTTCTGATCCTGGACCTGCTGCTGACTTTCCAATAGCTCTGTCTGAATTAACCTCTAGTAGATTTTCCTTTTACAGACCTGTAACAGGTGCAGAATTACCAGCTGTGCCAGTGGTGGATTTAAACAGCTGTTGTTTTCTTCTTTCATAGTGCTTAGATGCCAGCCGTCCATGGCTGTGCTACTGGATCCTGCACAGTTTGGAGTTGCTGGAGGAGCCCATCCCAGAGTCTGTGGCTTCAGAGTAAGCTGTGCTTTGCCCTTGTTTCTTGCAACACACTCGACAATTTGCTCTCTGCATTAGAAAATTCAGAATCTGTAATGTGGTGCCAGAATGTCACTTGAGAGTTTTGGTATTTTACAGATTTTATTTTTCAAGTTTGCTGCTTTTGTGGCTGCTGAGAAAAACTTGAAAAATTATGCTGGCAGTGCCTGTTTAAGGCTCGGGAACCAAAGTACTTTAGGTAGGACTTTGGCTTATGTGCCTTTCACAATTTGCTCTTTTTCTAACAAACCATTTAGGACCAAATCATATCAAACTTTATAGTGCTGATACATCTGAGTCTGAGGAAGCCTCTGTAACTGCACCTCAAACACAGGATATTGCACACAGCCTGTTGGCACAGCTGCATCAGTGCTGGATAGGATTGGACTCTCAATTGTCCATCTAGAAACCAAGAGTAATGTCAGAAAGTACATGTGAAAGAAATTTGTTCACATTGAAGCTTGAAATAAGTTCCTGCTGTATGTTCTAACTTATAAATTAATGTAGAAATGGACTCCATGAAGTTTTCATTATCTCTGCAGTGTGTGGCTCTCTGGTCTAACCTCTCAGTATCCATGCAAGATGCATAAGAATGTTTTTTGAAACACAGCAGTGAATTGTCTCATTCATCCTGCACCAACAATAGCCTCTCAATTGTTCATTTTGGGTGGAAGCTTTTGGTCGATCTTGTGATCAGCATAAGTGGTGGTGGCGGCGGCAAGAAGTTCAGCTTCATCCTCTAGGAAAAGAGATCCATTCCCTATGGGAAGAAAACATGCACAGGAAGGGAAGAAGGTGGCGAGGGCAAATAAGCAAAGCTTTTCTATGTATGAAACAAAAGTTGCAAAAAAAAATTGAAGTTCTCCAGTTTATAAGAAAGTGGGGGAGAAGTGTTGGTATTGTTTGTGAACCAGGAAGAGGGACTTATAGGAAAGGACATGTAGGGAAAGCAAGGGGTTGCTGGAATGCTGCAGAGCCAGGCAGTTCTGCCCAGGAAGAAACACAGATGGAAGCTGTGGATAATTCTGAAAGAACCAAACAAAAAATCTCATTGTTCTTTTCTGCAGGCTTGACCTTAAAAAAATATAAAAGGCAGAATAGGTGAAAGATGCATAATGTGGCACTGGAGGCTTGCAAACCCACAGGCTCTGAGAAAAAAATGGTCGTAGTAAGTCTAAGCTGGCTGGTTATCTTGTTCTAAGCACAGAAAGAGCACGGAGGGACACTTTGGCCTGCTGATGGACAGGTGGTTAGGATCACTTCATAGGCTATAGGTATTTTTAATAGGAAGTTCTTCTGAGTAAGAAATGGTATGAGGCCAACTTACAATTTATGTATGGACATCATGCACACAATGTACATCTGTGGTTCTCAAGCATTTCAGTCCAGGACCCCCTTCTGTCTGGGGGACCCACCCCCTCCGGAAGTGATATTAAGGCCAGAGTGGAAATTGTGCGCGAGGGGAAATTGTGCATGGGGGAAGTTGCGCATGTAGGAAAGTTGCGCAGGGGGGAAGTTGCACATGGGAGGAAAATTGCACATGGGAGGAAGTTGCGCATGGAGGAAAGTTGTGCATGGAGGAAAGTTGCTGACCCGGGAATCGATCTCTGGCCTGCTGGTTAACAGGCACAGCATCTTTACTGAAAAGCTATGATTCATATTCAACACTGACATTCCTGGAGGGAGGCAAAATGCTATGTTTTTAAGTAAGGCAAGGGGAACCTGTGGCCAGATGCCTGAAAGAAACCCCCCCCCTTCTAGGAACACCAGTAATATTTAGCATTGTTGAAAAAATGGCTCATGATCCCTTTGTCTTGTAGACTCGAGGTGCCAGCCAACCGTTTTCTGGGACCAATATGGCAATATACCACTATGGGCAATATTTTTGCCAATATGGCAATATACCCAGATCTGATAATTTACAGAAAACGTATTGCCATATTAGGGATTTTTGGAACTGAATCTTGATAAGAGGCTGCTGCAGAATGTAACAACTGCAGAAAGGAATTGCTTTTAGCTTATAAGCATGCCAAGAACTTAATGCAGTGGTTGCTGATTTGCAAAATTTCTACCACCTACGGCATTTTTTAATGGCCTTGAACTTTCTCTGACTCCGGGTTGTATTTCAGTGTGTAACTGTTGAAGTCCAATAGCAAACATCTCCTCATTGTGGTTTTTAAAAAAAATGTCATTAACAAAGATGATACAATTTAAAGAGTAATCCAAAAGGAAAATATACAAGAAATAAAATTTATAGTCTGTGATCGATCTCTGTTATCTAATTTACTACCATCCATGCTTTGCTGCACAATTATCTAATTATCTAGCAGTTCATTCAGCTTTGGCTTTTCAAGGGGTACGAGGGATAGATGTGGAAGGGGAGTTAACTGGAATTCCACTGAATCCAGATTGAATCCAGAGAATTTTGAGTACAAATTCAGAGCCAACAATATGCCACATATTATGAGGCAGTACATATTTTACCATACACTATACAGTGTTAGTGGTGAAGTTGATAACCTGGTTTTGGATGGGGGTGTGGGAAACATTCTCATAATCTGTTTGTGCATGCGCACATGTTGAGATGGGAAAAATGTTAAGAATTAGGATTTGCTGCTTAAAACTAACTTTGCCTTGTTCTCTGCCCAGTGTGTGCCAGTTTCTAAGCCATTGCCAGAGCCCCAATGGAGGCTTTGGAGGGGGACCAGGCCAGCACCCACATCTTGCTCCTACGTACGCAGCCATCAATGCTCTTTGCATCATTGGCACCGAAGAGGCATACAGTGTTATCAACAGGTAAAACCATAGAAAGGATAGGATCCCTATAGGTCATTAGGCCAGACCTCCCACCTGCTATGAGGCTAACATCATGTACTTAATGATCCCTGACAAATGTCTGTTCAGTTCCACTCTTTAAACTTTCTGTTCTCTGAGAAAAGGGGAGAGGCCCTTTGCCCTCTCAGCTTTTGTCAGAGTATGCTGTTCAACATCTATACTTGCTCCACTGCCTTCACTCTAGCTTGTGGTTTCCTCTAAACATTCCTGCAGTGGATATGCTGAAGATCACATGCCAAGTAATAGGGCTTTTGTGGGTCTTGGTGGTTCTTGACAACAGCAAAAGAATGTGATACCTCTTATTGTTTAGGCCAGTGTGTGGTCACTAATGGTACTTCATCACAATGCAAATGGGAGACTTGACTTCACTGCTCTAATGTCCCCCTGGAACTTCTCTGCTGGGCCTGAACTAGCTGTGAATGGAGGTGCTTGAGGGCAGGAGTGTATAGTGAGTGGGAAAAGAGGGTATAGGCAGAAGCCAGGTTAGCAAGGGGAAACCATCCACTCCTGTTCACAGCTGGTGGTAATTAAGAAAAAAGGTAAAAGGTCTGGTTAGGCTTTGGTTTTGTCATGTCTGCCTAATGTTCTTCAATTTGGTTTTCAGAGAGAAGCTTCTGGAGTATTTGTATTCCCTAAAGCAGCCAGATGGCTCCTTCATAATGCACATAGGGGGAGAAGTGGATGTCAGGTATGTTGGAGACATTTTCATATGTAGTTCTTAAATAAGGGAAAAATCAGTGTTTAAGAATTTGAAATGGCAGTCAGAGTTTTAGCTTAATGCACCAAACATTAACTCTTATTTTGTGATTTGTTGGACTTTGTAAGAATAAAATCCTGCCTTCTAATGTTAGATCATCATTAGCCAGGCCATAATGTCATGAAACTGTTATACAGTGATTGTGTATGTGTGTGTGTGTATGAATGTACAGCGAACAGTGGCTTCTAACATAAATCTATGGTGTTAGTGAATTAATAGTCATAGACTTAATAGTGACATCAGTCATATTCTGGATTTCCACCCAGAAATAGATTCCTTGAGCAGAGCTCCTAAATTTAGTGTTCATATCTTCTCTAAACACCTTTTATTAAAAAGAATTTTTTTAAGAAATAATTTATTGGGTTTTTTTGATTTTGGTTTCAGAATATGTTGCAGTGTTTTATAAGGGTATATTGAAAAAATACGGCTGTAGGAAAAGGAAGAATCACACAAATTAAAACTAAGTCCTGTGGGTATAAAAATACAACTTTCTGGGATTATCTGTATGCCACAGGCCATGATCGCAAATTACATAATTAAATATTCCTTATAGTCCACAGTAGTAATGTTGGTCTGCATTTTTTAGCATAATTTAAAATAATCTTTTTATTTCAATCTCAGGAGTGCATATTGTGCAGCATCGGTGGCTTCGCTTACCAACATAATTCAGCCAACGCTTTTTGAAGGGACAGCAGAGTGGATAGCAAGGTAAGAAAGTTCCACCTCTTAGGGTTGCTTTGGGAAACCTGGGACTCCTTGTGCTTGTCCTTGTGTGATCAGCTGCCTACAGTGAGAACAGACTGGATGAGCAAAATAGCAGTACACCAAACATTCCTGTTTCCAAGATACACATCCTGCCTCTTTCCTGTGATTTATTTTTGAATTAGATGTCAGAACTGGGAAGGTGGGATTGGAGGTGTCCCTGGCATGGAGGCCCATGGAGGATATTCTTTTTGTGGACTGGCAGCACTGGTCATTCTGAAAAAAGAACATATATTGAATCTGAAAAGCTTGCTGGTAAGTAACTGTCTGCCTTGTTTGTCTTTCCAACAGGGTGATTGTAAATTCTACACTACGTTGAACAAAGAGCCTATTGGCCACTATTGTAATAACAGCACTGTGCAGCCAGATTTTTCCTGGAGAGAATTGGAATGCTCTTTTCACCCTGATGTTCTTCCTTTACACCCAGTTTTAAAGCAATGTCCTTTCCTATTTTTAGCATTTTTTTCCTGTACTTCTCCTGTTACCTAAAATGTCTTCTGTACATGTACACCTATTGTAACAAAGCTCACCTTTAGATGCTAATCCAAAGGAGATGCGTACAACCAGGAATGGAAAATTAGGAGGCTTCACTTCTCCTATCCCTATGTGAGAAAATTTTTAGTAAGAACCCATGGAACTCATGAGATTAATGGAAAGATTAAATAGATTTTTGTCTTAACGATCCATCCTGTTTGTCCACTCCTTTATTCCTGACTTAAATCATCATCATCATCAGTAGATTGTTCCACCTCTGTCAACCCCATAAATTAAATTATGTGTTCTACGAGTATTTATTTATCAGTCTTGTATCTATGTACTGGTATTACTTTTTTCTCCAATGAAATTACCAGGGGTTGTTCTGTACTTCACAAGGCAATCTGTGTGGACTGGTCTTTCTGGGATAAAACATATCAAGCATGAATGGAAAAAATGCACTCTAGAACACAGGTGTCAAACACAAGGCCCGCGGACCAAATGTGCCCCACCTCGTCATTTCAAGTGGGCCCCAAGAAATTCTCCATCACACTTTCCTGGGAGTAAGCCCCATTTACTATAATGGGACTTACTTCTGAATAAACATGCATAAGATTGGACTCTGGCCCCGGGGAACACCATTAATGCTAACTTTGGCCCTCTGTATGAAATGTGTTTGACACCCCTGCTCTGGAATGTATTCCAGGGACTTTCAATTTTCTGTTGTTTCTGGATGTGAGCCCGCTGTGTGTAGTAGTAGCTTCTGTGGCTGCATGGAGCACTAATGTTGATTGCTTTCTCTCCCTCCTAGCACTGGGTTACCGGCCGCCAGATGCGTTTTGAAGGAGGATTTCAAGGGCGTTGTAACAAACTGGTGGATGGCTGCTACTCATTCTGGCAGGCTGGCTTGCTGCCTCTCCTGCATCGAGCACTCCATTCCAAAGGTGAGTATGACTGTTGCCAACTGGCCCATGTTTCCCGTTTCCTTCTCTTTCAAGTCGATAGCAAGAGGTAATGGGGAAGAGGGGAAAGATTCCATTTTTATTTTATTGTTTGTAGAATTTACGTTTTGGTGGTATAATTGGTGGTAAAAGGGGAAGGTTTAAATTTCCAAAATTGTTGGATCTAGCCAGGAGCCCAATGTAAAAGAGCTTCTGACAATTCTTTGGTTTTTGAAATCGTTACCCATGGCACGATGGGGTAACTCTGTTGTACCTACAAATTGGTACTGGTAATCTTATTCTCGGCAGTAGGAAGGGAGAACGCTCCTAACCAATGGGTGCAGTCCTCCCGGGAGGCCGGACTTGTCCAAGTTCTCCTTCCTTGGAGGACACCCAGGAGCATTCTCAGTCTCGACTGGCCTTGTGGTTTGTTCGGACGTGTGTCTAGGGAGCTCTGGGCTCCCTTCTCTCCTTCTTTCTCTTTCCTTCTTTCTCTGCCTTCTCCCTGCTTTGGCAGCATCTTCCCCCCCCCCCCCACTGGCATCAGGAGAGTCTGCCTTAGGGGTTCCCCCCACCTCCTTTGTTCCCTCAGGGAACGTGGCAGCGTCTCCCTTCAGGGGGATCACTCTGAGGGTCATCCAGACGAGCGGCCCTGTGAGAGAGCGCCGGGGGGACCTTCCCTGCACCAGCGGGAATGCTGGTGGAGCCACGGAGGATGCAAATGGCTTGAGGCGTCCTAGCCTCCGCTGGCTAGCGTGCCAGCCCGGCCGCGTCGCAGTGGCCCTGCGGAGGCGGGAACACCAGGGCTGCCTCTCCCGGTGGCACGCACCTTGCCCTGTCTGCGCACCCATTGGGTAGGCTTGGAACGTGGCCACAGGGAAGCGCACAGCTACCTGATCAGTGCTCCCTGGGCTCACATCAGCTACACAGGCTGCTGAGGGATCCCTGAGGCGTCTTGGCACCAAAAGCAGTCTGTGCTTCCTGCGCGGCTGGGAGTCTGGGCCTCGTGGCAGACGCCATTTTGAGAGGTATTATGGGGGAAGGTGCTGGGGAGGCTGGGGGCCCCCCCATCCAGCAGTGGCCAATGCCTTATCCACAGCCACCCTATCCCAAATGATTAAGGAAGCAGTGGAAGGAGTTCTCCAGGAGCATGGCCAGGAGTCCTTGATTTCTCAGGGGGTGGACCAACCACGTAAGGCAAAGCGTAAAAGATCGCCCTCCCCCTGTCAGAGGGGTGGGTCAATGGCTTCTGAGTCTGAGGAAGAGAACCCCCCTGCAGGGCATCTATGGGGTTCACCTCAATGCATCGAGCGCATGATGATTCCTCTCTATTCTCATCATCAGCTTCAGAGAAGGAGGAGGGGGAGTTGTCGAGCAATGATGACCAGGTAGTGGGGGAGACGCATAAGGTAGATCGTCTGTGCCCCACCGAATTGTACCCCAGAGTGCTTATTAAGTCCGCTCACATTCTAGACATGGAGCTACCAGCTCCTCCTCAAAGACCTACTACACCGTCTTTGAGGGCAAAACAATTTCCTCAAGGGCCACCTAAACCACAAGCTGTGCCCTTCCCTGAGCCTTTGAATAGAGTGGGAAAACTTCTCACATGGCCGACGTCACCACAGGGTCATTGATAAATTTTACACCTTACCCATCAATACAAATCAATATTCACTGAAATTATATTTATAGACACCTCTGTTTGCCTGCTGAAGGGATTGGTCCAGATCAGCTCTACTGGAGCATTTCCTTTCAACCCTTCCTTGCCTTGTTCCTGCCAGAATGTGAGAGGTGTCACTGTGGTTTCCTGCCCATTGTGATCCTCACAAACTTCCTTTCTTTCCACTTGGTTATGAAGCAAGGCCACAGTGGGGAGGCAGAATGGGGAGGGTGAGTAAGAGGTGGTAGTATCCATGGCTGCTTTTGCAAAGGCGCATGCAAGCATTGAAAGGCAGTGTTCTGGCAGTGGGCTTCTGAGCTGGGACATAGCAGGTTGTCCTGGGCACTTCCCAGCTGTTTCTTCATAGAGCTTTTAGGGCAAACTTAAGCATGAGTTTTGTTCCTCTTAGGTGACCCTGCCCTCAGTATGTCACATTGGATGTTTGACCAGCAAGCCCTTCAAGAATACATCCTGCTCTGCTGCCAGTGTCCTGCAGGGGGCCTCTTAGACAAACCAGGGAAGTAAGTACAGTCCTTTGCATGTGCAGATGGATAGGAGTACTCTCAGTGCAGCGGGGAGAGAGATGTGCCCTGTTCTTAGGGGTATGCCTGGGTAGGGCAGGCAGCTCTTGTGAGAATTGAGTAGAGTTGAGCTTCTAATGTTTGGCTTGTCTCAGTACTTTCATGTCTCTACTTCCAGGTCGAGGGATTTTTATCATACCTGCTATTGCCTAAGTGGGCTGTCGATAGCGCAGCATTTTGGAAGCGGGGATCTCCTCCATGAAGTAGTTCTTGGAGTACCAGAGAACCGCCTGGTAAGCTATGTAGGCTATGCTGTGTTTTTAAAAAAATTATTATTATAGGCCTGGGCACCTGAGCATCATGCTTAGTTCCATTTGCCATAGAAGTTATTTTTGGCAGTTCATTTCAGTGGGGAAAACCAGAGGTTTTGAGGAGGCTGTGCTGGTGCTGTCAGAACTCACCTCCAATTCATGGCCATGGAAAGCCTCCAGAGAGAAAATACAAGCTTTTGCTCCAATCTATAAGGAGGCTTCTGACAGTAGCTGCATTGCTTTCTGTTGTAACGGAGGTGGAGCAACTCAATTCGTAGTAATGGCAATGCTTACCAGGGGAACTAGGCAAGGCTCCCATGCATGTGGCCCTAGCTAAGCTCCCCTTCCTCCTTGCTCTGCATTGATGGTGAGATTTCTTTTAGCCTTAGCTAAAAAAAGGAAGGGCAGAGTCATATATCAACAGGCTGGCTTTAATTCTTCTTGGTTTCCATCCAAACAGCGGCCTACTCATCCTGTCTACAACATCTCTCCTGACAAAGTGATGCAAGCAGTCATGTACTTCCTGAAGAAGCCTGTTCCTAGGACCGAGGAGGAATCTGTTGCCAGCTAAGCGGGGCTGCTGACCTTATTGATGGCTGGAAATGTGTTGCCCTGCCATTGGGTAAATGGCACTGCAAGTCACTTTGGCCATTGCAGGGCCCATCCATGGAGCTAACTTTTGATTTTTCAAACTGGGCTCAACTGTGTGTGTGTCTCTTGCGAGAGAGAGCTCTGCTAGCCATACCAAAAACGATTGATATTAACCCTTCCTAGTAGCAGGTAGGCATGGTTTGGCTGCTGACGAAGCCAAGCAGGAGCAGTTTTGATTTGAAACCAGTGCAGCATGTTAATATCGTCAGCATCTGGCAAACCAACTCTGTGGTTTCATTTGCACTATGCTAAGCGTCTTGGGGGGCAGCTTCATAACCAGCTGCGCGTTGGCCTGGCCAGAGATGGTTCCTGACTTATACCCTTATAGGAAATATTATTTTGTGTGTGTGTGTTTTTACACTTTCTTGAGGTATTCAAAGTATTACTAGCCAAGAGATTGGACTTTGAGGAGTGTTCAGTTTCAACATGTCCAAAAAGATGAGCTTGGCCAGGAATAGTGTACACATCCTTGTTGTGTCCTTGCCCCTGGAGCACATCTTGGTGAGAGTGAATTCACAGGCTTCCTCAGGTGATGCTCCTATGTAAAGGAATGCTGGGAGCCCTCCTCCTGCAAAGGCAGACTGCAGGGCCCAATGCAAAGCTTTCTCTCCTTCCCACACCCTCCCCACAAATTGGTACTAGGCTGTCCGGGGTGAATTGACAGTGTAATAATGTATGTGCATTTTATTAAAATACACTAATTCCTTTCTTATTATTTGTCCAGTCCGCTCTGTTCATAAATTGTTCAATGCAGATATGCCTATGGCTTTCATTCATAATACTGCTAGGAAGATCTCTTGGTGCTTGTTTACACACTGATACGTGAGTTCCACCAGCCATATCAGTTTTTAATTTTCTAATTACGATGGTAATATCCCAAGGATATGGTACATAAGAAAGGGAACAATTCAGAGAAGTCTATTGTATCATGTGCTGGTATGGAGAACAATAACATGACAGGGAGAAGGACTGAGTCCAGTGCTCTGTGGATGGCTTCCATTGGGTTCATTCAGACCAAAGCATGTCTCAAATAGGGAAAAAAACACATAGCATTTCTTTGCACAGTTGCCATAGGGGACCTTTGCCTTTGAAGGTTTATGTCTCATAGAGTTAGCTTCAGATGCAGGTATACCTTCTGGATCAAACTATGGAGTCATGTTAGCAACCTTATCTTATTTAACTGCAACTATTGACGAGGTATCTATCATGTTGGCAAAGACAGTAAGATCTTGATTTGTATTGATCCTGGTTCCCAAGAGGTGAGGAGATGGCTCAAGGTGGCTGAATCAGGTACCATCATAGATATTGATGATGACTGGAGACAGTTGTGCTAGACTGGATGTGTTTAGAAAGTCAAAGGTTTATTTCTTATGTTGCATTATGGTCTTACAACAATACTATATTCATCTTTATTTGCAAATATACACTGGCTGCAGTGGGTATTGTCCGTCCCCCAATAAAATATTCTGTGGTTGGAGTGAATTATATGATTCTACAGCAGGTCTGAGGCTTACAGCTGAAGCCAGAGAAGGAAAAGCTGTCTGGATCCTTTTTCCTGTTTATTCTAATTCTGACACCACACCCTTCCCATCACAGGGGTTGTGGATAGGTAGTGACATGGAGTACTTAAGAGAGAGCTTTAGTTCTTGTCATTGATTGAGAAACGTCTGGTGTTTTTGTGGTTTTAGAGCTGTGTTAACAAGGAGGCTTCTGCATAGCATCCATTGGGCCAAGATTGAGAAAGGCCCTGGAGAAACAATACAAAAAATAGCCTCCTCTTGCTATACAAAGGCAGCTGTGACTGTCAGTTCGGCAACCCCACGGAAGGAAACTGTGACAAGGTCAGGAACTTCTGCAATGCCCATCAACACTTGAAGCAGGAACCTGTGCTGTTTCCCATCACATCTGATATTGGGTTGTTTAGACAGCAGCTTTACTGTAACCAACTGCACCCAAACGTGTGCCTGCTGCACACCCAGGATGTAGTCCTCATCCAGACTGCAATCATTCCACTCAGGGGCCAGGCACAATTCTCTTTTGGAGAGCAGGGATCCTTTGGACAGCTGTGTTATCTGCCTAGTGTCTCAGAAGGCCATGTGCCACTGTCCAATGTCCCTGTCCTCTGAAAGAAGAGGATGTCAGAAGGTCCACTCAGCAGGTAGACTGATCTTCACAAACATCAGATCCTACTCTTGGGTCACAGTTTGTGCAGCACTAGTGTATCAGCCATCCCTATATATCCTTTCGGAAAGTGGCTATCAAACACAAGAGGTCAGAATAGGCTCAACAGGTAAAGGAGGCTCTATTACTGCTTTTGTTGCATTAAGATTTGTGCCTTTGCCTGACAGTACAGTTGCTGCTTTCCTCTTCATAATTGTTAGTGGTTAATTAGTCTGATCCTTCTTTCCATTGGCTTATTCTTCTACAAGTCAAAAGTTGGAAAGTCTCAAGCCATAACCAGCAACATGGAACTTGCCTGCCTTGAGCCTAGTCACCCACCACCCTGCTTTCTTCCTTGCTATAAGAAACTTGGCAATTACTCCAGTTGCACAAATTCTGCTCTTTCATACCAAGCTGCTTAACCAGAACAGTGCCACATAACCTTGCTAGAGTGCAGTGGCATAGCTGGATGGGGCAGAGGAGTAAGTCTTAGAGGGAGAGTGCAAGAGGCCCCATACACTCTGTCTCCAAGACTGACCTCTGCTCCCTCTAGCTACAGTGGTAGCAACAGGTGACCCTGCACTTTGCTTTGGCCAGCATTCTTTACCAGAATCCTCATTAGCACAGCCCCAAGGAATTAATGAAATGGTAAAACTATAGTTGCCTGATTTTTCTTCTTGTGGTGTGATCAGGACTTTGCCATTATTATAAGTGAATCTAAACTGCATGGAAAGTGTCAGCTGACATGAAAAAGTCTATGTGTTGCAGATTTACTTTTTCAACTAGATTAGGTAACACACCATATTACTGCTTGTCATAGCTGATCATACCACAACTCTTGAAACAAAGCTTTGTAAGCCACCATGGGCATTTGCATTGTCAAAGGAAAAGCAGGTTTTTCCAATTAATGATTATAGCTGAATTCTTTATAACATTTGAATGAAACTAAAACAAGGAGTTAGCAATAGACTGAAGGAGAGATAGGACAGAATATGTATGCAGGACAGAATATTTCATCCTCTGCAAGACTGACTCTTTCTTGGGATCATCCTTTAAAATCTCTGGAGTCCATCAGTATACCTTGCCTGTATGAAAGGGAGCTTAACCTACCTTGTAATAGTGCTGTTAGTTTTAATAGCTAATACATTTAGCAGGTATTTCTCATCCATCAAAAGATATACAGTAGACATCTAAGAATCCAGAACCCTTGGGACTTATGCAGCACCAGATTACCAGGTACACTGGACTATCAGAGGTAATATCCTGTCCAACTAACATCTGTGAAGATGCTAGTGAGGTTTGGACTGCACTTCCAAATTATAAGTAACCTTGTTACTTGTTAGAACCAATGGGTACAAACTGCAATAAAGGAGATTTTGGCTGGATACCTGGAAAAAATTCCTGATGGTGAGAGTGGTTTGGCAGTGGAACAGATTGCCAAGGGAGGTGGAGGACTCTCCCTCACTGGGGATCTTCAAGCAGAGGCTCGACGAGCACCTGTCAGGGATGCTCTAGGATTTCCTGCTGCAGGCAGGGGGTTGGACTGGATGACCTACTAGGTCCCTTCCAACTCTATGATTCTATGTTTGTGCCAGACTAACAGGCGTAGCATGAAGTGAGATGGAAGACTGATTTTTTTTCCATAACCTGTCAAGTTCCTCATTCACAAATCCTCTGCACTGACTCCACTGATGAATCTGTATTCTCCAGGATACCTGGTTACTTAAGTGTGAATGTCTGAATTTGGAATAAGTTAAAGCTCCAGCAATTATCTATTTTGAATCTAGTCAAACTCTCCTTGTGTGCCAGTATTTCTGATACTGACATCAGTTCCAAGTGGACCATTTGATCTAGTTTCCAGTATGATGTTCAGATCACTGCAGCCAAATATTATGCCTTAGCACAGGAGTCTCCAAGCATTTTGGCCAAAGGGCAACATCAAATATCTGGCATGGTGTCAAGAGCCAAAAAAATTTAAATATAAAACATTAATAAATGCTTGAGAGATGGAACTCTAATTCTGAGGCCCTCAAAACACCTGGATGTAAACAGCACAGCTCTGATTGTGTTCTGTTAAGTGGGCCAGAAGTTCTCAGTGGACCCAGAGGCTGGCTGAAGGCTAGATAAAGGCTTGCTATGGGCTGCATCTAGCTCCCAGACTAGGATTTGCAGGCCCCTGCCTTAGCTCTAAGCTAACAGCACAGTGTTTTGAACACAGCTAACAGTGTTTTGAAGGCACACCTGTGAATTCTTTGGACCTTTATATTTGATTTCACAATTTCTAAAATTCTAGCGAAAAGGATGGAAACTGGTAAAAACAAAAAAACCCCCCCACAAAATATCGATTGCTAGTCTATGCCTTTCAAACATACAGGGACAGAGGTGACTGCAATGGAGTTGCAGTTAGGGGGGATACTTCATGGAGAATTACAATAGACTTGTACAGGTGATCTGAAATGAATGTTCCAAGCCTAACCTATAGATCTCATTTTAACTCTGCTCTCCAAGACATATTTTTTTCTGGATCAAAATAATTTATTATTATTAATAATAACTGAGTTTGTTAAGCCTTGATTTCTGTATTTGTTTCCCCATTTTTTCTCTAGACAGAGTTAACCTCAGAATTCAGTGGATGTAGATTCAGTTGAAAGATGGTTTGAATTGGGTTAGGCTCAATTTACTTCCTCAGACAGAGTTCTCCCTTCACGACATCCATAAAGGATAACAAAATAGTTTCTATTTGGATGCATTTGCCAAAGTGGACTCTGGGTTGAAATTACGTCCTTTCCAACGTAGGAGCTGGGTTTCCTGGAATCAGTTTGTAGTAATTCAAGTTCATTCATGATGTAGAACAAAAACACATCGTAAAGTTCTACTTCTTTGGAGTTCTGGTTATTTTTCCAAAATTACAAATATACCATTCAACCATCTCTAAGCTACACAGAATATAAACTCACATCTTCCAAGGAAATCTCACTGGGACAGGCACGTGGGAGGAAATATGGAGTCCAACCCAAATATGAATTTTGGGTTTAGATGTTGCTGCTAAAAGACTGTTCACTGTCATATTCCCAGAAAGACACCAGTACCACTCATAAGGATAAAATACTTTTTATTTATAGTCTTATAGTAAAGGAAAGCCTTAACTTGCAAGACAATTCTTGGGCAGTATGTACAACATACTTCAGTTCCATGGAATAGACTCACATCTGGACAGAGACCAAGCTACACATGTATACACTAAATTCAGAAAAAACATCACAAACGAATGGGAAGAAGACAAAATATAAGGTCACACACACACATACACACACGTGCACACCCATGCGCGTGCACCCCATACACGTAAGAGGCCTTTGCTCATTCTCAACCTGTGCCCCTTCAACTCATATGGGAAACTGGCCCATTTGCCGGGGCAGGAGGTCCACACTTAGATGCGGTTATTAGTACCAGGTAACAAAGCTTGTGGTGTATTTACATTTAAAAAGCTGGCTCTATTTCTGAGAAATTCATAAGAGGGAAGAATGGAGCATGGTAAAAATTTGTAGCTTCATATCACCAATGTCCGCAGTAAGAGGAGGAATCTGACCAGACTGAGTTTCCATAGGAGGAAACTCAATTAATTGGAAAATACCAATTAATCACTTGCCAAAATATAAAAAGGAAATCCATCTACCTTCCTCATCCTGAATTCTGCACCATTACTTCAGGCAAGAAGGGGCATACTTCACCCCCAAGATTCTTCAGGGGACGTTTGGCTTTTTGTCATAAATAGACATATGTTGATAATTTCAACAGTGAGACGGGTGCGGCTCCAGAGGAAGAATGGAGCAATGGTTGTCCCCAATCAGCCCAGGCAACCACAGATTCATGAGTTCATCAGATGGCCTGGGCATTCCTGGCACTAGCAACCTGCAGCCACAAGGCAGGACAAGAAAGAAGTGCTTCCTACTCCAAGCTATGGCTGGTGTCTTCCAGAGAGTAAGCTGCCAAGCCAGGGTTTGGGTTAACTCAATGGGGCCAGAAAAGGATAGGGGAAGCTGCAGTCCAAGGAGCCTCTACTAAAGAAGAAAGGAAAGTCCTTAAGCAGCCAGCGTCTAATGGCAGCGGGAACTGAGGCCTCTTCTAGCTGGCCTCGATACGAAGCTTCTTCCGGCTCTGAGGCTCTTCCAGCTCAGACTCAGAACTGGAGTCAGAACCTCCATCAAAGGCGGAGATGGCGCTGCCCTTGGAGTTGGTGTACAAGCTGTTGTCTGAAGAAGAATAGTTGGCCTGCAGCTGTGCGCTTGACCTGGCCTTCTCCAGTGCACGAACTAAAATGCAAGGCGAGAACAGGTAAACAGAGAGAAAAAGGCAAACATCACACTCAGGATCACTGACAAGGGGCATGCTTACACCTTGGCACTCTTCAGATCACGAGACCCAGCTGGGGGAAGAAATCAGAAAATATTGACTACTCATTCTGTTTCCTTCCATGTTTTGATAGGAATAAGTTGGACATTCAAAATAAAAAAAAAATCTCTATGCAATAACCATTTTCTTTTTTCAGAATAATCACTGAAACAGTGTTTGGAGCTTAATAAGGTTCATTTATGAACACAACATTCCCCCACCAGTTCATCATGATGTTAAGGTCTTCATATTCTTTCCAAGCCTACCTAACACTCTTAATTGTCACTGAAAAAAAATCAATATTTTAAAGAATATTTCTTCACTCATAGCCATTTTTCATCAGAAAGTTGGCATACGCAGCTTTTAAGATGCAGCACTTCCCATATCTACTTCTGGGTCTATTTTTGTAATTAGCATTTAAACAAAAAACTAAGAATTTATGTTTCCATAATTTATAATATTACTGTAGTTGATGTGTTAAATACTGTAGTTGATGTGTTAAATACTGTATTTAACACATCAACTAATAATATAATATTACAGTATTTAACACATCAACCATAAGTCTGACACTATATGGTAAATAACGTTTAAAATTGAAAAAATACTGCATTTATCTCATTCTTCTGACTGGAGAGGGGAAAGTGGAGAATGTACAGAACAGGAATAAGTGGAAAATTCTCACAGTGAAGGTAAGTAAGAAGAAAGGGGTGCCTCAAAGAAACGTTTTGGAAAATTCTATGCTACTAGGAAAGGAATAGAAATTAAGTCTGCAATGCTAAAGGCACTTTCCTGGGAGTAAGGTCCATTGAACATAATGGGGCTTACTTTTGAGTACATAAGGTTAGGATTGTGCCCTTAGACTACTAACTTTATATTGGCTCATTCAAGTCAATGTGGCCACATTTGGAATGCTTTGTACAGCTCTGCTCAGCACATCTCAAGAGGGACACTATGCAGTTAGAGAATGTGCAAAAGAGAACAACCATAACAATCCAAGGATTGGAGCAATTTCCTTAGAGGAAAGGCAGCAGTATTGGGGTCTTTTACCGTGGAAAAAAGGTAATTAAGGAGTGCTGCAGTTGAGGTATGGTGACAGACCACTAGCTTGGTTGCAAAAGGGGACTGAACAAAGTCACAAAGGATGGGCTCATCAATAGCAACTAGCCATAATGGCTATGCACTGTTTCAGGTTCAGTAGCAGTATGTCTCTAGTAACCAGTTACAGAGGAGCAAGAGTGGGAGAGATGGACCTTCCCCATTTGTGAGCTTCCCAGAAGTAGCTTGTGGAAGCTGTAATAGTTAGGCTTTTTCTTATGTTCCAATGTAGCCACTGCCACTTCTAGAATTTTACTTTAATGCATCTTTTCTATTTAGGCAGCCAGAGTAGGCATGTGAAATAATCCCATGAACAGTTGGATGCAGATTGTGAGTTGGTAGCCCTTGAACATACATCCACTATGTACTGTGGATAGCTTGCTGCCAAGGTGCCTGTCTAAGGGCCACTTGTTACTCAATTCAGGCAAGCATCAAGTTAATCTGAATAAATAATGGTATATTCTGCCTGGCAAATAGAGGCCACACAAAATCCCCTAGATGCCTTAAGCCATTTCTGCCTAATGTTGCATATATGTAACAGGGACTACATGCGCATACCTGTAGACTGGACAGAATATACACAGATACCAATTAGTCATTTATAATGGCCAGTGAGATGGCTATCCTCATGTAAGTCCTGAAGCTTGGACAAGGGAATGATATTGACACCCTTACAATGTGTGCTCTCTGAAGTAACTGGATGAAACTCCAATAACTTCCCACCCCATCCACATCTTTACTAATAGTTGGTACAGAAAAGAGACATTAAATGTATTCCCCCAATCCCTTTTCACTGGGAGTTTGTTATCAGATAGTACGGCATCCAAACCCATTGACACCTGGAACTAACCAGTGCAATCCTACTCACCTTGCTGCTCCAGGAGGGCATTCTGGCGCTTTAAGTCATCAATGTCCTGCTGGTGTGTGTGGTTTTTCCGGCGCATGTACTGGATGTACTCTGTGGCTTTATCTAGGATTTGGGCCCGGGATGCCTGTTGCAATAGTAGGAAAAAAAATACCAAATAAAGTCCTAGTTCAGACAGGGAAATCGATCCACATTCTCTTCAAGGAAGCCAGGGAGTCAGTTTCTCCATTAATCCCAGATTGGACCTAGAATCTGAGATCTGCAGAGCTCAGCTCTTTGGAATAAGAAGTTGAGATTCACTGTTTTTCACAGGTCTAAGCCCTGCATTCAGCTCCTGGTTTACATGGCAACAACAGAAATAATGAATGACATTTGGCTGTATAGCTAAGCAATGGCTGACTTCCAGAAGAAAACACTTGGGATCATTCCCTACAGCTGCAAATCTGCATGAAAATTCTTCCTTTGCTATCAGCAAAACAGAGATACTTTCTAACTCAGTACAGTACAAATTCAGTACAAAAGAGACTAAGGGCACAATCCAGAGTAACTACGGGAACACATAAGAGACATTACATGTACCCGTAGTTACTGCATCACCTAGTGAAAACCTATGGGAAATTCATATTGCAATCCAGAGTAAATTGTTCTTACTCCGGAGCAAGGATTCCCTGTAGTTACTCTGGATTTCACCCTAAGTTTTTTTTCCATCAGAGATTAAGCTAAAGTGAAGTCCAAAACAAAGGTGAATAGAATAAACACTGTCTTGGGAACAGAGATCCAGCCTCAGCTACATGGGGTAGCAGTTCTTTTAAAAGCTCAGACTAGTAAACTCAGAGATAATTCCCTCATCGAACTTTGTATCTGGATGATCAGGTTTTGGCCATGAATACAATTTGCCCAGCTGTAACAACTATGCCCATTCCTGGATAAGGTGAACTTGGCCATGTTAATACATGCCTCAGTGACACCACATTTCAATTACTGCCCTGTAAGAAAGCTACTACTGAAGACTACTTGGGAACCATGTTGCTAAGATCTCTAATGGTTACCAGAATGCTTCTGGGCAGAATTCGAAGTGCTGATTTTGGCCCTGAAAGCCTTAAACATCTTGGGCCTGGGATACTACTTTCTCCCATATGAACAAGCTGATATAATCAGATGAGCAGGGGAAGCCTTCCTGTGTATCCTAATCAGTTTCAGACACTTGGCTGGTTGGGATTTGGGAGAAAGGCTTCTCTGTAGTTGCAGGCATACTCTGGAACTTCCTCCCTAGAGGGAGTTGGCTGGCTCCATCTCTGCTGGCTTTCTGCAGAGATGTAAACACAGCTATTCTGGTGGGCTGGAGATTTCATTCTACCAGTTTTAGTCCTGTTCTTGTTGTGGTTGTTTTGTTAATATGGCAATTGTAGTTGTTTATGCAGTTAAATTTAAGTTTTATTTCTGCAAGTCATCTTGAATGTCATTTCAATGACAGAAAAAGCAGGATAGAAATTCCCAAATAAATAAAAGACTAGTTCCTTCACTCACTGGCTCATCAATGCCCAGCCCCAAGTCCAGACCTAGAAGTGTGAAATTTGGGAAGGGTATTCCTTCCATATATAGGTATCCACTAAGAACCATTTTCTAGAAATTAACTTTTAAGCAGGTTAAAAGGGGAGCAACGTGTTTTTGTCACTATACTTAAAGACTGTCTGTTGAAGACTGTCTGATTAACACCCAGTCTGATGAAGACTGTCTGATTAACCCCTGGACCTAGAAGCATGAAATTTGGGGAGCATATTCTTTCTGTGATGTATGGACCCACAAAGAACTGATGGATCTGCAAGTAATTGGTGCCTGTATGGACCCATAAAGAATTGGTGCCTGGAGTTGCCCACTGGTACCCAGTGCCTGGCAGGGATACCTAGTGGCATCTGCTATCCACTGCAACTCAGTGCCTGGTAGGGACACATGGTACCTAGTGGTACCTGGTGCCCAGGGAGGGATGCCTGGTGCCCACTGGTGCCTGGTAGAGATACCTGATGTGCCTGCTGGTGCATGCTGCCCACCACTGCGTCTTAGTAGCTTCTGGTCCCCAGTCCATTTTGTGCCCAGTAGTGCCCAGCACCTGCCAATTCCCACTGCCAGTGCCCGGTGAAATTTTACTGTAAATTCTGCTAGTCCTAAATAAATGAGGCAGCTTGCTGCTACATCTTTGTACTTCTCATGACTTATACTATATATCCTCTCAACCAGGACAAATAAAATTTGCTTTTATTATTTCTGGGTTTAGGTTCAGAACTGCATTGTCTGAACTCAATCAGCCTGTAAAATCCTAGCCTTTATATGCCTGGGGAAATAAAAAAATCTTTCTTTGATTCGATTCAAAATTCAAATGGGTATGCTTATACCACCTTCTATTGGTAGATATGTCATTACACAAGAATGTACACAGTTAAACTCTGGTTGCATTTTCAAAATGGACCTACATAATACACAAGATTCTGAAATACATTTATGGTGGTCAGATAAATTATGAGTAATCATAAAAAAATTCTGATGCAACTTACATTATGTATTTTTCATTTTCAAAATATTGTGGTTTTTCTGAAGAAGGTTAAGGTAAACATCAGCAGCACATAATTCTCGCATTAAGCAAGCATCAAGCTGAATAAGATACCTTCATTTCTACACATGCACATTAGGGAGAAAATTCAAATGAGTATGCACACATAGATGCACGTATAATATCACAAGATCTACTTTATACAAAAGCAGAATTCTTATGAGAAACTCACAGTGACCAGAACACAAAGTTTATTTCATCTCAAAGAACAGATGAATTTATTTGTTCTACACTGCTAATTGAGCTTAGATTTTGATTGTCTTCCAAACTACTGATAGAGCACTTCATGAGAGTACATATACAATAGTTTTACTTATCAATTCAATTACACTCTGTTTTCCAAAATAAACTGATATGTCACTATTAAAACATTTCCCCAGAAAAAGTGTCAGCCCTAGCTTGGAACTCAAATCATGTGTAATACACAGTACTATTATCAACATTTCATATAAGGAAATCCCCCTAGATTTAACTTGCCAATAACATATCACTTTTATTTGCATTTACTTATGCAATTTTCTATGTTTTAAAAACATTATCTGCAAGGGGAAGAACCAGTTTGGATTGGGATTTTCAATATTGAACCCTAAGCTGTTCCCTCTTGGATGCCTTAAACTAGAATGAGCTCTTCAACATAAAGAAACGGTAACTTCAAAATAAATTGCTCCTCATTCAGATTTTCAGCTTTCAATTTTACAATTCATGTTTTATTTTCCCATTTTTATGCCATTACACGCACTTTGCAAGACATTTTAAAATTAATAATTTCTTTTAATTAAATTTAATTAGATGGTTACTGTATTTTTTCTAATTATACTGCAAGGAAATGTTTGATCTTATTCTGCATAAAATGTACCTCAATTGGTTCCCAACCACTTTTTAAAAATGGTTTCTCATCTACAGCTGATCTGAGGAATTAAATAGTAAAGATAGCTCCTTGTCCAACCTCAAGACCAAATGAATAGCAAACAAATAACTTATTTTTTGTTAGTCAGTTGTGCACTTCTTTCCAACTCTAAATATTTGGGTACATCCCTAAATGTTCAGGTACATCTTCTTAAACTCCTCTGAAGAAATTGGGAATGCTGTGAGGGTAGGGTATAAGTGTGTGTGGCCCAATAGCACCACAGCAGTGCTGTTGGGATCCAGGGGAAATTTTGCTGAACCCAGGAGTGTCCTGAATCTCAAAACTGTTTGGAGGATTCTGTAAAGGTAAGTTCTGCCTCACAAACCTTCTGGAATTCTTTGAAAAGGTCAGTAGGTATGTGGATGGGGAAGAACCTGTGGACATTATATATACGGACTTTCAGAAGGCGTTCGATATAGTGCCTCATCAAAGGCTTCTGAGAAAACTCCACAGTGACAGAATTAAAGGGCAGGGTTAGGGTTGAAGTGAGCTGCAATTGCTGATCAGAGCTTAGTGCAGCCACAGAAGGGGCTTAGTTGCAGAGTTGGCTGTGAGCTTCCAGGCTATAGGAATCCCCGGATATAGTAAAATGCCCCTGGGTCCCTGTAACAAATGATTGCTGTGGCACTATTGAGGCCACACACTACTCCCACAACTTACAGCACAGGAGGCTCTAATCCTCCAGGAAGTTTCAGAACACCACCACTTAGTAAAATGCTTCTGGATACCTGTGATGCTACAATTTCTGTGTCATAATTGGGGCACCCATTTTATTTCCAGTTCCCACAGGGGTCATGACACACCAGTTTGGGAACTTCTGTTCCACTAGATATTCTCACCACCGAATTACCCAACACCCCAAAATACTTTTGCAATTTGCAATTTAACTTAATTCTGTGTGTAAAAATGTTTAGTCATCTCTAGCCATCAACAAATATGCTAATCAATTCTCAATCCAAATTTTAATGCACTATTTATAAGTGCAATATAGTGTTTTCTCCAATTCTGCAATTTCTTTCTAGCCACCTTGTTTGATAGCTATATAAGTCAATATAAAAACAGAATCTACTACAGACATTGAATTTGAAAATATGGAGACAAGAAGTTCTCCTTTCATGTTTATTTGATTGCATATAGCATTCTGAAGACAATAAAACCCAAATGTTTATAGTAGTGCCCCAGAGCATCAAGCTCATTTGCTCTTTCAGCTAGCAAGTTTTGAGGATCTTAAATGTGCTTTTAGGTTATCCTTTAAGACTTGAAAATGCCCATATCTTTTTTTTAAAAAAACCTGCTTTTATAGCATTCTGAAAATGTAGGCTTAAGGAGGATTTTTATCAAACGACATTGAAGACCAATGTCCCACACACTGAAGCTGAGAAAAAGTCATCCTAGACATATTACTTTTCAAGAAGTGATGTTATTAGTCTTTATTCAAGTCACAGAACATGGATTTCCTGGTTGTTTGTTCTTAATGTAAAGTTTCAGACCTCAAGGTTTCTGCCGATTAGAAGAATGAGCTTTCCTGCTGTCAAACATGGATTTATACAAACGCTGAGCTTCAAGTTCAACATTATAGACTGCTCTTTCTAAAACGGCTTCCTGCACTCCCAGTATTGCTAGAGGGCTCTCACAATCAACTGAGGGGCTCTTTAAATTTTAGTCTTTGAAACTGCTGTATATGAGTGTAGGTAAAGTCTGTCTCAACAAGCTTCTGTTACAAAGCCACTGTTACAAGCTTCATCCTTTTGGATATTCAAAGTATGTGAATACTGTTAACACTTGTTCAGGCTGCAGCTTGGAGCTGAGAGCTAACCTGACAAAGAAATTTGTGCATTCATTACAGCTGAGCCTTAATTCCATTTTTTGTGTATGTACTTCTCTGTGTGTGTACACACAGACCCTTTTCTTTCTAAAGTAGTGTTATCTGGGCTGTGGGTGGCACAAGCAGTTAAGACGCTGTGCCTGTTAACCAGCAGGCCAGGGTTCGAGACCCGGGTCGACCCCACAAGACAGGGTGAGCTCCTGTCCTTAGCTCAGCTCTGCGACGCCACCTGGATCCAATTGTATCGGCTCTGCCTTTCCATTGGACTAATTCAGTGGCATGGAGAGGGGGGATTTGCTGCTTGGGTAACAGCCTATCCTCCATAACAATCCAACCCAGGCTTTCATGCTTCACATGCAGAGCACGATACCATAGTCTTTCAAGACTGACGGAGGCCTGCTTAGTGTTATCTGTTCCAAGGCTTTGGGACGGAGGAGGCTATCAATTTAATTTGCTAAAGAAGCCACATTTCCAACACAACTTGTTCATGTTATTTTTGCAAGCAATCAGTTCACTAGAGTCAAAGTGCATGAAAGAAATCTTGTGTAACGGCACTGTAGGAATAGCCACAATAAGTTTGGGAACCACTGCTCTCACTCAATCCTTATTTGTTCTTTAAACACATATTTTGTATGACTAGTTGCATGAGAATGTGGCTGCACATTTAAACATGCATCCCAGGAATAACTAGCACTATGATAATGCCTCTTCCAAGAATATTCCTTTAGGTAAGGGGAATTGCCCAACAACTGAGCAATACCGAGTTGTTTTATACCAAAGGTACTGATTCAATCCCCAGCAATGTCAGGTAAGATTAGAGAAAACCCATCTGAAATGTTGGTGAAAGCTGTCAGTTAATAAACTATGTGGAGCACGACATACTGATGCTCCTACACAGAATTGTGCAGCTTTTTATGCTCTTACAACATACATTATCTAAACACATGGTTGTTGCTTCAGAACTAATGTGTATATAAAAATATAAACAAGCTGGCATGTTCACATAACTAAATATCACTGCCAGTGTTCAATGTTTTGGGAGGGTTAGGTTGTATATTTGATAACAGAGAGGCAATCAGTCGTGCTGGCTCCATGCCAGAAGCATTTCCAGCAGCCTCTAACAAGACAGCTTGAAACTCAAGTGTTAAATACTAAAGCAATCTGCACTAAACCCAAAGCAGAAAGCCAACACTTACTCCAGTTTATTATGGATTTCCTACCTACCATCTCACAGTTGTAAACCCTTTGCCTGCATGACTAATAAATGGGTGTGTCTTGACAATGTCTAGGATACAGTGTCATCAGAGGTGACTGCACACAAAAATGCTGCCTATCAAGCTAAGTACCTTGTACTGAGCTTCTGCAGACAACTCTGTAGGCACTTCCAACCACTGATGATTAGCAGGGCACCATTTCCTCATTCCTTTTCAGGACAGCCACTTTAGCCCTATGGAAAGCTACAAGTTACCTGCTTGCACTACTATGTTTACAATCCAGAGAATAAGGGTAGGGTAGTCATATCTCTTCGAAAGTAAGGGCTAATTTAGACAACTACTTCAACTATTTATCAAAACATTTGGCATCCCATTTAATTTAAAACAGCAGTTGGGAATAGCTGCTTTCCCCACATCTC
The DNA here is from genome assembly GCA_030015325.1 of Cryptoblepharus egeriae. Taxonomy (NCBI): domain Eukaryota; kingdom Metazoa; phylum Chordata; class Lepidosauria; order Squamata; family Scincidae; genus Cryptoblepharus; species Cryptoblepharus egeriae. The sequence goes on along the minus strand of JAREYC010000001.1, from coordinate 57,314,295 downwards.
CCAATTGAAAATGTGCACATGAAATGTTTGCTAAAAGTCTAAAACAGAAGTTCTCAAATTGGGATGTTGTGATGTCCCAGCCTGACTCCCTCTGCTGATATCACTTTAAGGGGCAGAGTTAGGGAGTTAAGCCACATGATACACAGGACTGTGCTGCTGTCAGGGTGGGGGAGCAGGGGCTGTTCTTTACTTTCATAAGGAAACAGCAGTGTTTCGGGGTGTGGAAACTCCAACTTGTTCCTCTACAGGGCTCCACAACTCACAGAGAATTAAAAAAAGAAACTTGCAACCTACTTTTGGTTTTGTGATTGTAAAACTGAACAGGATGCAAATCACTTCAGGGATGCTGCTGCTTCCTTATGTATAGAAAAGCCCTGGTCCCCCCAACAGCAGTGCAATCCTGGGATTATGTTGCAAAGTCCTCTTCCCTCGCAAGAACTTACCTTGGGAGTTCTACTCTTGAGGAGTTTGAGAACCCCTCTTCTACATCACAATTCTAGATGTTACCATAAACAGAACACCTATTGAATTGATAAATGGCACATTACCCTGTTCATCATGAGCATGTTTCAATTGGGGCAAGAGAGAAAACACATGCACACCTCGTCACAGAATGGTTCTGTGAAGTCATCCCACATGACCAACAGACCTCCATCCTCAAAGAAAGAGTCAAGTGGATAGAAAATAGAAGATCTCCCAGGGATTCAGAGAAAAAAATCTCAAAGTTGGAAAGGAGGAGAGGAAGAAGCATTCTACTACTGTTTTTCTTTTGCTCTCTCATGCCCTTTAGCAATCTAGATGAGCCAGGAAAAAGGGGAGCTTTATATCTTACAGTATTATCTGCTTTGTCAAGTAAAGTTAAATAAGCAGTTTGCCTCAGTTTTTAAGACAATGGCAAAGAGATTCAAGCATTCTCCATGCTCCCATGCAACTGCCACAAGCAGTGACCAAGAACCTCTGAAGAGCATGACAGAGGGTCCTGTCTTGTAGAGAAATGGCTCTATCCTATCAGGCCTTCAAGGTCATATGAGATTCTCACTGAATCAACATGGCAAAATATAATTGTCAGTGACCAGAGGAAAAAACTTAAATACCCCAAGAGATTTTCAGACATCTAGAAAAAATTTAACAAAGGATAAGTTATTTGTCTCAGTGATCATTTATCTTCGTTTTAAAAGTAGCAAAAAATATCTTCAAAGGAGTGGTACCACAAGGCCATTGGTTCCCAAACTGAGTCCTGACTCCCCAGGGAGCTGTGGAAAGAAGCCAGGGAGTGGTGGAATCCTTGGAAAAACCCCACATCTGTATAAAATGTCTAGAATTATAGCCCTAATAGGGAACCACAGCCAATAATGCAGTGGCCACCAGTTAAAACTTCAGCAATAACCTCCTAGCCTGAGCTAGAACTGGCTGTTTCTGATCTAATAACTTTATCCAAGGTGGCAACTCCAAAGCAAGTGCCTGGCAATCAAGAGAGAGCATTCAGGGGAAGCACATCACTTCTCTCAATAAACTCACCTTCTCCCCCTGAAGTGATGGTACAGAGTCCCGCAAGCTGTGGAAACTGTCCTTGATGTGGTCCCTACGTTTGCGCTCCAGTGCATTGTGGTGAGCACGTTTGTCAGCCTAGAACAAAGATGAAGAACAAACATTAGGCCTTTCACTATCACAATGGAACACAGGATACGTAGCTTTCATGGCATCCCTCTTCCATGAACTAGAAGAAGTGTCCAAATCCTTGCGGCAAGCTTCCATATAGACCACAGCAAGACCCCTTCACCTGGGCAAACCCTGTAATCTTCCAGAAGCAAGAGGAGCTCTGCTCCCTGCATTTCTGAAGGGTATTCTGAAGGTTGGGGAGGTTGCACACACCTCCTCTCTCTATACTGTATATGAAAGTATATAGTATAGAGACCACCCTCCCTCTCTCTCTCTCTGTGTTAGAAAGTGTTAATGAACTGATTTGAATTTATTCATTCATTGTGCAATCCTAAGCATATCTACTCAGCATGTCTACCTACTTCTAAGTCACACTGTGTTCAATACTATATTGGTTGACATGTGACTATTTACAAAGTCACCTGGTGCCAGCTCATGTACCACAGAGCTTACATCCTAAAAAGAACACTAATGTTTTGAATATGTCATAAGTTCAACTAATAACTAGACAGTTTCTAGCAGGAAATTACTAGGCTATAATGGATACAAAAGGATTCACCAAAACCTTATACAGATTTGGAATGTAGTCATATCCAGTGCAATAAAGTCATTCATAATCTAGCAACTACAGTGGCGCCTCATGTAACAAATTTAATTCATTCCAGAGGCATGTTCTTTACGTGAAACATTCTTTATGTGAAGCTGATTTTCCCGTAGGAAATAATGGAAACTCAGATTATTGGTTCCACAACCCCAAAAATATTCATATAAAAATATTAACTGGATGTAAAAAATGATAACAGAACACTGAGACTGAACTCAAAATATGTATTCAATGTGCATGATCTTATGAAGTCTACTTAGGCTGCAGTCATAAAGACACTTTCCTGGGAGTAAGACCCATTTAACACAATGGGGCTTACTTCTGGGTAGACATGGTTAGGAGGCTGCAATCCAAGACACCTTCCAAGTGTCTCCCTACTTTCTCCTTCTCTCCATCCTGAGCCTCTCTCTCCCCTGCTCCCTTCTGGCTAGCCCTGAGCTGCTTCCCTCTTCTCCACTGCTCTTCTCTCCATCTGCCCAGCGGACACCTGGCCACAGGAGGAACAGCGCAGAAGTGTTGCTTTCACTATGGGCAGGTGTGCAAGGTAGCCCTGACAATTTTTAAACAGGCTGCCGGCCAGCGCGTCTGCCCCAACTGCCAACAAATGTTTTCTTTACGTGAAGCAGAATCTTAGAGAAATTTTTGTTTGTTACGTGAAACATACTTTACGTGAGGCGCCACTGTACTTGGCTTACCCGTAAATATAATAGCTACAGTAAGTGCTTAAAGACTGGGTGCTTTTTTGAATCTTAAGTTGTGCTCCTGCTCAACTAGAACCAATGACCTGAAGATGACCTGAACACCTAGATTTTTTTTACACTGAAACTCCTTGGCACTATTTAGAATAGTTATTTCTAATCTCAGTTTATGAATGGCAAAGAATGTGCCATTGATTCCACTGAATGTGCTCAAAGATTCTTTAGAGTAGTGATTTTCAACCAGTGTGGATAAGGTGTGCCGCAGGAGTTTGGGGACAGTAATTTATTAATAGGAAAATTGAGGGATTTGAACAGCTTGGTGTGCCTTGTCAATGGTAAAAACAACTGATGTGTGCCTTGTTAGTGTGCCATGAGATGAAAAAGGTTAAAATCACTGCCTTAGAGGATTCTTGAGAGGCAAATAATTACCAACATAACTTCACCATCTCTTCGCATCAACTAGTCCAGTTCATTTTCATTATGTCCCCAAAAAGCCTCTTCTTATGCACATACTCAAATATTCAATAATTTGAAACCAATCTTATGACCAGAAGCTTATTTTCTATACAGACATTTAAAAGTGAAATGTACATTATAGCCAAACTTTCTACTTTCCATGTTCGATGAGAAGTCACACAAGGACAGTTCCTCGCCATTCAATGTCAATGTTAGTGCAAAAGATGCTTGCTGTTAATCTCACAATTAGATTTTTCATTCAAATCTCTCATTTAAAGCCAAAACTCTCCCCTGCCTCCGGATAAAAACATGTCAAAATCCATCACTCGTGATCAAATCCCTCTCTATAAATAACAATCGACCAGGAAAAAATGAGTATCAGAAACAAAGTGTTCACACAAAAAAATACACTTGGAAATACAAACTGGAATTGAAACACACTGGGATTGTTGAGATTTCTCAGCATTCAAAACTTCAACAATTCACACTGGTTTTGCCTTTTCTGTTCTGGTCTGACTAGTGTTGTCATTTTGCTCTCAATGCCATTTAAAAACAACTCACGTGACATCACTAAAATCAAATTATGATTAATGGAACCCCACCTGTCAAGGCAATCTCCAGTCACACTGGTTTGTTAACAATCCCACACCCAGCGCCTGACATAGACAGGAAGCAAGATTACTTTCAAGATGTAAACAAGCAATCTGTGGCTGGACCCCAAATCTAAAGCATTAGCCAGTTCTTTTGTAACTTTTCACTTTAGAACTGGACAAACAAAGGAGCGATACAATCCCCTCTTCATTGAGATTGGGTAATGTTTCCCAAACTGGGGGGTCTTGACCCACTAGGGAAATGTTAAAAGAAATTGGCAGCAATATGACTGGGAGGGAAGGGTTGTTTGCACTTACCTGGGTGTCACAAATACTTAACAGGGTCTCTAAAGTCCAAGCAGGACTTTGGGAGCCACTGCTCTAGGGCTTAATAAGCAGTGGAATGTCTGCCAGTTGGAGAAGCTCAACAGCTCCAGCTCATGAGCAGAAAGGGAAAGAAATAATGACACCAAGCCAAGTAGATACTTGATGTCCACAGTAAATAAAATTTATGCAACAAGTAGGTGAACTGCACAGCGTTCTAAATCTCAAGTTCACATATATTAACCTTTAAAACCTTATCCCATTAAAAACTGGCTTGCTAAAAGAAACTGAAAGCTTATCTACTGAATAAAATCATGAAGATTATATTCAACTCTAAAAAAAATCATCCTGAGCAAAAACAAAACCCAAATTCAATATTGAACCATACAGTTAACAGAGAATACAATGCCATTTACAAAAATTTACAATGAATATTAGTAAGATTTCGAATAATGTGAAAATAATTCATTTTTTCTGTAGAAGCGAAGCTAATTGCTTTAAAAAAACACTCTGCTTGCCATACAAAAAATAAATAAATTTATTTAGCTCATAATGTCAATAAACAGCTTTCCACAGCAACCCAATTTTGGAGGGTCTTTGAAAAGCTAGTACAATTAAGTGGCTATGTACAAAGATATTCACAGAGACAGAATAAGGAATGTGAAAAAGACCAAAATAGTTTCAGATCTAATTGCAAAATGCATGTATTCATCACTAAACTGATGCAAAAAAACAAGATGATCATGTTAAAAAAACCATACAGGTGGAGTCTGTTTATCCATGGAATTTTCATCTGTGGATTTGGCACAATGCAGGTTTCCTGAGAGAAACTGAAAGTGGCTTTTTTTTAATCATGAGGAACCACTCTGAAGCCTGCAGAGGCAGAGGAGAAATGCATGTTCTCCAGGCTTCAGAAAGGTCCAGTCCCCTCTGGAGAGCTTAAAGGGATGAATACTGAAGGTTTTATTTTCCACGATATTTCGTTATTCACAAGAACAGCTCCACCATGGATACTGGATACTACACCCATACCTGTAGATGTATTTGTGCATCTTGAAGACTCCACATGACACATAACATGGTTTGATTTATATAGATAGAAGGGACACAAGGGACAGAAGTACTGGATGCAGTTTCCTATATGGAAATTAGGAAACAATTACAAGTGACATATTTTGCTTTTTAAAAAAAAACAACCAGCAGGCGCATGTCTGGCCACAGAAACTTTCCTGCAGGTCACAACAATCATATCTAAGCATGTGCAAAGTTTTTGTTATACATTTTTTTGGAGGGGGGGGGGGGCTTCAGAGGTTAGTTTACTTAACAGTGGTCAAGGATCACATGGCCAGGCTCACCCCTAATCCTTCAGTACTGGAGGCAGAAGTAGCAAGCCATGAAAGGACATGAGGTAGTATGGGGGGAACCCAGTACAGGGTTTATGCCGTCTAGGAACACAGCATTGGCCACAGACGGACAAGTGTTATGTAGTAATGAGGGTTTTCCCCAGTGTTGTGTATAAAAAAATTTGAAAATAAGTGTCAGTGTAATTCAAATACAGGGAGTGTCCACATATCTAAGGTTTCAGGTATCCCTGAATCAGGTTTGCATCACCCCTGGAACCTGGGCCTATTGCAGAATAGCTGAAATGGCCAAAGAAGTGACTTCTGGTTTTACACAGGGCATGCCTGTACTTAGAATTATTATTTTTATCTGATTTTTGATTTTTTGAATAATTCAGACGGTCTACTTTTATTCAATTTTTTCAGACTTTTAGAACCATGTATTTTTATAAAAATGAGGCAGAAGTGACTGTCTCAGAGTGGTTTTATTCATTCTTGATGCTATACTCCCTGATTAAAGGTAATAGTGTCCCCAGCAGTTATACTGCTTGTCATGACCAACTGTAGGTAGCGATGCTCATTCCTGTTTCTAATCCAAAGAGCCAGTGCTTTCCAAACAGGTCTTTGTGGTCATAACTACCTGGTACATGCCTGTTCCCTAACTACACTCCAATGATGAAAGACTACACTCTAAAGATGAAAATTGAGCATTTTGTTTTAGATTTGGGTCTCTCCTATGTACTTCAACTAAACTGAAATCTTTCCAAGAAAGATAAACTGTCAATGTTTCATTCATCTGAAAAACTTTGAGAACCCAAAGAATTAAGATCAAGGTTGATTGCATTTCTGCCACTTATATGCTTGTGGTCCTAAAATCTTCACAGGTGATTTATCTTGAGATTTAGAAGCAGACCAAGCTCTTTATGGCTAAACTGAGCAGAGGCAGTGTTTGAGCTTTTTATTTTTTTGGCCAAGCCTGCTTTTCAAGTCGTTCATTTCCCCCTTCAGGTAAAAGCAGCTGATGGAAACTAGTTGCCTCTAGTTTTGAGGCTACAGTGGTACCTCACTTAACAAGCGCCTCGCTTAACAAGCATTTCACATAACAAGCAAAAATTTCCAAGAAATTTTTCTTCACATTACAAGTTCCGCTTCACTTAACAAGCAAGCATGGTCTGGGCACGTGTGCTATGCAGCCCTGACACTCTGCATGGAGGCTCTTTAAAAGGGCTGCTGGCCAGTGCTGCTTCCTCTAACTGCCCCCAACTTGGGGGCAGTTGCCTGGAGGTGCCAGAGGCAGCTGCCCCTAACTGCCCTTCCGACCATGTTGAACCTCCAGCAGCAGCCCAGGTAAGCCTCCCAAGAAAGTGTCTTTGACTGCAGTCTCCTAACCATGTCTACTCAGAAGTAAGCCCCACTGTGTTAAATGGGGCTTACTCCCAGGAAAGTGTCTTTAGGACTGTAGCCTAAGTAGACTTCATAGGATCATGCACATTGAATGAATGTTTTGAATTCAAGTCCAGTGTATTGTCATCATTCTTACATCCAGTTAATATTTTTATATGAATATTTTTGGGATTGTGGAACCAATCATCTGAGTTTCCATTATTTCCTATGGAAAAATCTGTTTCACTTAAAGAGTGTTTCACTTAAAGAGCATGCCTCTGGAACGAATTAAGCTCTTTATGTGAGGCACCACTGTATTTAAAAAGATGCTAATTACCCTGCAAAAAGAGTAGCTCCTGCAGTTTGCAAATCTTTTGAAGTCTGTATAAAAGTTGCAAGATAGATATTTGAGATTTATTCTGGTTCATTCCCCTCCCCAATCTGTCAATGACAGGCAGATCATATAATTAAACCCTTCAAGTTGGCACAAATTAAATAAATTTGCAGAGGTCAGTTTCTGAACTTTGCCAGAAGCTGTGGGTCTTATTCTTTCAATAAGCCAATACTCCTATTCTGACATCTATTCTCCCATTAATGCAGGCACACAATACTTTTTCCAGTGTTTCTGCTGTCACTGAATTTTTTTCTGGTAGTGCAGCTAAGAATATAAGAGCCCTGCAGGAACAAGCCCAAAGCCCATCTAGTTAAGTTACTTGTTATCTCATAGTGGTCCAACAGTTGACTCAAGATGCACAAAAGGTAACCAAGATATTCAAATTTTGTTGCCACTCCCTTTCACATGACTTTCTGAGGCAGCCAACTTCTAAAACCAGGAGGTTGTACTGTATATACCCCTCATGGCTTGAAACGTGTGATGAACTTTTCCTCCATAAATCTGTCCAATCCCTCTGGACAGGGGGTATCTAGGGCAAGTGCAATCAGCACAGCATGTGGCCAGAAGTTCCACAGACTAATTACCAGCTCTTAGAATATCCTTTACTGGTGTGGGGAGCAGAGCTCCTCAGGAGGATATCTCAGAGTTTGTCCATGGGCCACATGGAGGCAGCAGGTTGCAGGCTACATGGAAGCTTGCCATATGGCCCCTGGGCCTGGGTTTGGACATCCCTGCATTACAGCAAAGCCACTGGTTGTGGTATGCTAAAAAAATCCTGTTTCCCCAATTGCTTTGTAAGAAGAGACCCAGACAATAGTGGAAGTAGCACCAGGTCTGACTGTAACTCACTAATGGCAAGAATTCAAAGAAAGAAAATTGTATTCAAGACAGATTGCCAAATCTAATTCAATGAGTTCTGGTTGGCACAAGCCATGTTAAATGCCGAATAAGAGTAGCTTTAAAACACTGGGCTTCATTCATCAGAGCAAGATGGCCTGCTGCCATGCTACTCTCCGTTACTACCTCATCAGCTACTTTCTAAACCATTTGACTGTCCAGGAAAATCTTAGCTCCTGGCAAGGAAAATGAGGGAGGAAACTAATATTGGTCCATCTTAACAGAGACTGCCAGCTGATAGAAGCCTGTATAATGTTCATGGGCTCATGAATACAAATATGTACAACTAGAAAAAAATCTGTAGCATTTATTATTGTTGTCTGATATTTCAGTAACTTGCCAAAGGTAAGGAAGTCAAATATTAACTAGGAATCTCATTCAATTCAGGGAGGTTAAGGTAGGCTTGGAGAAGTAGTTCTCAAAGTCTCAGGTAGTTTGACACCCAAGGTTAAGTTGTTGTGAGAGGGAAGAAGCAGCAGTATGATCCCCAAGACTGTGCTGCTGCCAGGGACAAGAGTTCTACGTATCTGCTACCAGAGGAGCAGGGTAATCTGCTACTTATCTGCTACCCTGGGGGCGGAGGTCTGGGAACCCTCTGCTGTGTTCCCCAAACCTCCAAACTTCTGAAAAGGTTAAAAAAACTCACTTCCTGTTTCATAGTGAAACAAGAAATGTCTTTAATAAACTTTTAACAGACATTTGAAGGCTGGAGGTGTATTGCAGAAGAGTCTGTAGGCTACTCAGTTCCCCAAGAGGCTAAAGCTGGCTGCAGGTAAATATGAAAAAATAAACCCTTGTCTCTGGCAGCAGAACAATCTTATAAGCCAAAATAATTATATACAAGAGAATTCATTGAGAAGTTCTCAATCTTCTAAGTCTTCACTCACTCTTCCCTTATTCCACTGTTGAACTGCAGCTCTCCCACTGAGTAAGACACTGCTCATCTAGAAAATCCAAGGCAGTCCTATTGCTGTTTACACTAACTAGCAAAGGCGTTCTCCCAGATTCCCAGGAGCCTTTTAACTGACATACCAAACTGAAACCTTCCACAAGCAATGCATATGCTCAATCACTTGAACTATATATTCATAGCATAACTTTCTGTGAGTCAAAATATACTGAGATACAGCTGAGATGTAAAAATGACTGAGATAACATATATAAAATAAACTACAAATTTCTATAAATGTACTATGTAAAGACTACAGTACTTGTAAAACTGCTGCTTTAAAAACAAAAACTTTTCAGTAGTACAAGATGACAAATGTTTCTCAAAAGATTTTCTAACTTGATATTGTCAGCAGTCTTATTTTAAAGGATGCCTGGCTATATCCCTTTTGTTTTTAAACCTGTTACTAGGATCACCTACACAAACAAAAATGGAAGCAAAGTGCAAAGTACTTTCTGTAGAGGATTCAGCTTCAGGAGTTGTATATTTCACCAAGGAGATAACTGTTTCTTTTTGGAATGTTTTCCTGTTTAACACAATAAAAGGAAAACCTCTTAAGGACATATACCCTTTTAATATTTATTTAAGTGAATAAATATGAAGATGGATGCTTTGAATTCTTGAGACACAGAGGAAAGGGGTTTACAAGTTGCCAATCACACACTAACAACAGCTGACAATTTTTTTCAGAAGATTAAAATTCTTAAATGTAAAAGTAAGATGTTTTATAAGATGTAAATATTTGTAAGATGTTTATAAACTTATCATGTTTATAAACATCTCTTTTCAAAAATGACTAAAATGAAACCCTAGTTTGATACAAATGTTTTAAACTGTGTGCTTGTATTTTAAATCATACACATCAATACTAGTTGATACACACTTATAAGTAGTGATGTTTCAAAATGGCATTTTTTAAAAAGTGTTTTTATTCTCAATAACACAGGATTCCAATGTTACTACGTTTGGACAGAGATGTCTGAAAGATGTGATGTTCTGTATTTTTATTTAACTATCAACAAAAATACCTTTACTAATAAAATGTATTTATAAAAGTACCTTTTATTTTTTAAAAAACATGGGGGAAAGAATGCTTGTCCTATCTTCTGAGGCCCAGCATTATCATGGATTTCCTAATTGATCCAGGAACTAGCAAGTCATTCTAAATACAGTACTAGAATTCAATGATATCATCTTGTGTACCATGAAGCCATAAGGATGAACTTGTAAAATCTTATGTGTTTCAACCACTTGAGCTTCAAAGTGTTGTTAGTAGTTTCTGAATCTCTATTTCTGGAGCCTCCTTGTTCCCACATAAGCCTATTCATATTGTCAAGATGAGATAACCAACTCTCTAGAAAGTTTCTGAACCTCTATTTCTGGAGCCTCCTTGTTCCCAAATAAATCTATTCATATTGTCAAGATCAGATAACCAACTCTCTAGAAAGATCGCCATAGAGAAACAGGCAAGTACAAGAGACAGAGATTTTTCAGCAATAACACAAAGATTATGGAGCATTCCTCCCTGTGAAAATCTGTCAATTCATGATTTTTAAAGTGCAATTCTTGTTCATACTGAGATTAAAGAGCTTTAACATGTAATTTTGAGTTCTAAGGAAATACGTTGCCCTGCCTGTAAATTTTAGCATTTTGAATTTTTCATTAATTTATCTCATTGTTTCTGTATTTATACTGGTAAAGTGCTCTGAGTGAGAAAACAGGATAAGTATTCATTACACAGACGGGAATGACACTCACTATACTGCATAAGCACCTTGTTAATCTCTAAAAACAGTGGAAAGGCTCAGATCCTTTCACCCCTTTCAATCAGATAAAGCTGTTTTCATTGCTCCTGAGAAAAAAACAAGCAGGAACTCAAGGCTTCAATTTAAACCAAGCATGCCTCATTCTCTTTGGCAGATCATACCTCACCCGCATCTTTGTCCCATTTTGCAAATGTTTGGCAGAGGTCTAATTTTTAAACACCAGGATTTAAACTCACTCATTTCCATCTGAAAAAAGTTTGAGGCTACAATTCAGTGGACCATAATTTAAGAACACCACTCATGGAAAGCAATGGGGTCTACTTCCAAGTAAGTTGGGTTGCAAATATGTGTAGTTGCATTTTTTCATGTTTGTCTTTTTGCTTGTCTATCCACTGTAAATCGAATTGCAATACTCCCAGTTATTTGGAGGTGGGGGTGGGAAAAGGGTTTGGGGGGGGGGGGGCTGCAGTGGCTCAGTGGTTAGAAAGCTGGAGTAAGAAAACTGCTTGACCAGAATTCTAATCAGAAGACTCAAGTGCTGCACCACCCGGTGAACTCCTGTCCTTAGCCCAGCTCTTGCAAACCTAGCAGTTCGAAAGCATGAAATGCAACCACCTCAGTGGGAAGGTAAACAGTGTTCCATGTGCCTCAGCATACAGTCATTCTGGCCACATGACCACAGAAGGATCCTTGGACAATGCTGGTTCTTTGGCTTTTAACCAGGAATGAGCACTGCACCCAAGAAAGCTGTGGCTGGTGCCTACATAGGCAGAAGGGCAACCTGAAGCCAGTCACAGCTGACAGTGCAACCTACCAGAGACCTTTACTTTTTTACCTTACTCAGTTAGTTATGTGTTATAAATTGTATATTATATGTAGAACCTCTGGTTTAACACACCAAGCACCTTGAAAGATTTGATTAATGGTCTATATTTACAACTGATAATGTTTACAAAAAGACTGTGAAGATACGAATTTTAAAAGTTAATGGAAAAATATGATTTTTTACTATATTTTTTAATAAATTTAGAAATTTGGTTCAGTTCTTAGGTAATAATTACAGGATCAGACCTTGGGTAAAAGCAGACAAAATATAGCCATATACTCTCTAAATGAATACCAACTTATCCAAAGACATAGAAAATGATTCTTGACTCAAAACTGCCCTCAACCTACCTGTGAGATCAACTTATATTCAAGTATCTACGTTTTACAAAAGAAAATTATAGTTGTAAAAGAAGGCAGTATGTTTTAGATAGTACCACAAGCCATAAATATGCATACATATTCTGTAAATGTGATTCAATGAAAAATGAAATCATCATTTTGTCCCTAGATGATTAAAAAAAATTTTGACACCTGATGTGAAGAAGATTTAAAATCATATGCTGACCAGCTATCAACAAACTTTCAACGAGCAATTATGTGCACCAACAGAAGCAGGCCATAGGTGTGACTACCGCTATTCCCAAATTTCTAGGGAAAGCAGTACAACTATAACACTGCAACATCCATGAACATAACAGAAAGCAACATGGAAAATAAATGACCTTCCTTGTGCCAGGTGATATAGAACACTACAAGGAAGTTTGCAACAGGCAAAAGCAACATGGACAAAAAAATAACTCTGTGGTTTGAGGTGATACTCCAAGTCACTACAAAAGTAGCAATGTATTACAGTATAGATTCTAAGAATAAATAGTCTTGGCTCCACAAAATTAAATTGCTGGAGATGTTAAGAAGCACATCCATAAACAAACTGAATAAAAGCCAAAGTAAACTACATTGTGGAAGTTTCATGTGGAACTCAGCATTTCTAATATAACCCATCAAGGAGCTTAAATATCAAAATAAGAGAATTCCAAATTTCTTGTTGGTGGCAGCAAAAGAAGAGACCTATGTAACAGCTCTGACTGCATAAAAAGGAAACTAGAAAAACCCTTAGAATAACAAATAAGTCGGCAGAATTTCAAAGGAAGCATATTGTGCTTATAGCCCTGACCACCAACCTCCCTATCAACAGTACATCACCCTCTCTGTAGTGTCCTTATTTGCTCCTTTCACCAGGAAATATGTATAGGAAATATGTATAAGCAGGACTGCAGTCTGGTCAGCACAGGCAATCCCACTTCTGCCATCTTGGTTCACTCCTGAACTTGAGATGGGAGCTCCAGGCAGAGACTCTCATTATTATCCCTTGTCATCAGTGGTTTCCAAACTAAGGAATTAGGTGCCAATTTTTGGTGGATGGCAAGGAGATTTTTAAACATTTAAAAAATCATTTGCGAGAACTCTTACCTGGTCTGCAGAAGAAATTGTTAGCTGGAATGCTAACCTGTGGTATAAGGTGAACTCCATACCCCCAAATTAAAATGTTATATTTTCCAATTTTCTTTAGAAATTGGCATGCCAAGATCATGGGTGAACCTTGTTTTGGTTGAGTGGGCTGCAATAGATTGTCATTTTAAAAGGTGGGTCCTGATGCTAAAAATTTTGCAATACACCACTCTAGCTTATTGTCTCTCTCTCCCATCCCAAAGCACACAACCTAGACAGCCTGCAAGAGGCCCAGGAAAGCTTCCTCTGACCCAGAAACCCACCGCCTCCTCACCCTACAGGCCTCTCTCTCTCTGTGCCCCCATCTCTGGCATAATCAACTCCTTCCCCCCCTGCACCCCATTCCCAAACTATACAATCTAGGCAGGTTGAACAAGTCCTAATGAAATGTGTCACCCCCCAGAAACAACTCTTCACCTCTCCTCCAACCACAGGAGTCTCTCTCCCACTCTGCCCTCCCATGGCCCTCCATCTCAAACCACACAATGTAAGCAACCTGAAGAAGGCCTAGGAAAGCTCCCAGCCCCCAAGAGAAGCCAGTCTTCCAGAGAAACCTCTCAAACCTCTGACAGGCTCTGTCTCTCTCTCTTCACATCTGTCTCTCTGTCCCAACCCCCAACACTGCCCTTCTCCCCCACAGAAACCACTCTGTGGCTCCCATCCCCACAGGAATCTCTCTCTCTCCCCCCCCCCTCTCCCGGCACAAGCACCCCCATTCCATACATACAATTCAAGCAAGCTGTAGGAGGCCTATGAAAGACCTTCCCCATAGATGTCTCTCTTTGCATCTCCCTCCGCACTGGCATCAGCCTCTCTGAGTCACCCCTTCTGCACAAATCCTCCCACCCTAAACCTCAGGGATGTAGGAGACCTAGGAACCCCCCATCCCCTCAATGAAACCACACTTCACCTCTCACCCACAAGCGGCTGTCTGTCTCTCTCTCTGCACCCACCTATGACACAAGCTCTCCCACTCAAACCACACAATCCAGATGGCCTAGATAAGCCCCCCAAAGAAGCTTACCTCTCACCCTCATGGGCAACTGTCTCTTTCTCTGGCCCTCATTCCCACAGGGACCTGTCTCTGTCCCCACACCTGGTGCAGCCCCCCCCCCACCTTCAGGTCTAGGCCAGGGAGACTCCACACCCCCACCTCATACACCCTTGCCAGGCTGTAGGAGACTTCCAGAGGCCACTCTTTAACCCCACAAGTTGTTACACACAAGGTCTTCCACCCCAAAAAACACAATCCAGGCATGCTACAGGAGACCTGGGTAACACCCCCCCCCCCCGAGAATGCACTCTTCACTTCTCACCCCCATAGGAAACTCTCTCTGCTCCTCACCCCTACAGAGTCCCTAATACAGCCTGCCCACCTTCTAGACCAGACCAGAACCCCGCACTGCAGGGGGGCTACAGAGGACCCCCACCCAGAAGCCACTCTTCAGCTCTCCTCCCCCATTGAAAACTGCCTCTCTCTCTGCTCCTCACCCCCATAGGGACCCTAAAACAGCCTCCCCACCTTCTGGGCCAGACCCTAACCCCTCACCTCAAACCCAGGCTGCTGGGGGCTACGAAAGCCCCCCACCCAGAAGCCACTCATCACCTCTCCCCCCATAGGAAACTGTCTCTTTCTGCCTCTCACTCCATAGAGACCTCACCCTAGTACAGCCCCCCTCACCTTCTGGGCTAGGACAGGCAGACTCCCCACCCCCACACACCCTTAAGGGGGGAGCAAGAAAAGCTCCTCAACCCCCACTCCTGAGTCTCCCACCCCAGTAGGCAGGCTGGAAGAGCCCCCCGAAGCCACCTCTCACCCCCACCCCCGGCACAGCCCCCCCAGGAGCCCTCTTCGCCCCCCACAGGCGTCTGTGTCTCTCTCTCTCTCCCCTCAGTCTCTGTGGGGCAGCCCCTCCCCCACCCCGTGGTCGCTCTCTGCCTGAGGGGGAGGGGAGGGGGCCGCGGGGGCGCGAAGCGAACGAAAGGCAGAGAGACGTACCGCAGACTGAAACCTCGGCTGCTCTTCCTGCAACAGAGAGAGAGAGAGAGAGACAGAGAGAGAGACACACGCGTTACTGTCAGCGCCGCTCAGCCCCGCCCGCCGTCGCCTGACACGCACCGACCGCGGGGTGGGGGTGGGGAGGGGGCGACGGTTGGGGGCAGGAGGGGAGGGGCCAGGCCCGGAGCGGCGCGAGACTCACGTCGCTCTCCACCTCGATGTCGTCGTTGTCGCTCATGGCGCCGTCGCCCGCTACGGGGCTTCTCGGGCAGGGGCGCGCGCACGGAGGGCCCAACGGCTGACTGGAGAGGACAGACAGGAGAGGCCCGCGCTCGTCTCCTCCTCCAGCATCAACGGCACGCGCACCCCGCACCACACGTGACGGCCGAACCCCCGCACCCTCCGCTCTCTCCCTCTCACGTCCCGCAAGCCCTTCCCGCGGGGAGTCATGGGAGATGTAGTCTTTTCCGATACACTCAACGCTGCGAGCGCGAAACAAAGGACTACATTTCCCAGTGTGCATCTAAGACACCACGTGACATCTCCGACGGAAGTGTGCGCGTGCGCTTATTTGTGTGGCGGAAGTGTGCGCGTGCTCTTCCCCCCGAAGCATTATGGGAGTTGTAGTCTTTAGCTAAAAGAGGAAGGCCTCTGTTTCCCAGCAGCTCCAAAAGAAGGGACACGTGGATGGGAGGAGAAAAGGGGACTCTCCGCCCACTGGGTGGAGGACTCGCTGGTAAACAAGGTGGCCATGGGAATGGAGGACAAGATGTAGGACACCTTAAAATTGGAGGACAAGATGTAGGACACCATGAAAAATGGAGGACATTAAAAATAAGTGTTCAATAGTATTTAACAGTAATATAAAAATTTATATTATTAATTTAAAACACTATATAAAGTGTTTGCATTTTACGTATTATAATCTATATGTGTGTATATATATAATGTACATGCATATCTCATATATAGGTAGTGTGTGTATGTATAAAATGTATACATTATATATATAATGTATATACATAATATATATAATGTATACACACACACACTCAGATAGGCTTTCATGTGGCTACTTTAAACACTATTTTACTTATTATTAATTACAGTTATTTGTAATTACTAATTACAATTATTTTACTTCTGTATTTTAATAATAATAATAATAATAATAATAATAATAATTGTATTTTAATAATAATTACAAATTATTAATTACAATTTATGACACAGAATTTATGAATTACAAGAAGGCTACATTCTTCGCCGCTTTCAAAGCAAAGGATTCAGGAAGCTGGACCAGATGGGACTTTGATCCTGATAACTACTGTAATTACAATAACATAGGTTACAATCCTAAAGACACTTACCTGGGAGTAAGACCCACTGAACACAATGGGGCTTACTTTTGAGTAGACATGGTTAGGCTTGTGTAATTAGGCTCTTCAAACATCAGATAAAATAGTATCAGGACTTAAGGCACTTAGTTATCAGATCTTTACAACACTCTTTTGTGACCCACCAGAATCAGGTCTTGACACACTAGTGTGTCCAAACTCACAGTTTTGGGACCTCTGGTTATATACTGTTCAGTTTTTTAAATGTCAGCTGCATTGGGTGCCCACGGTGGTGCGGCAGAGAGGAAAGGTTGGGTTAAAATGTGTTAACAAAGAAGATATCAACAACACTATCTGATGCATGTTGACCCCGAAGTCCCATGTTTTACTTCCATTTAAGTGTACACAGGATCGCAACATACAAATGGTAACACTGAGAAGCCAGTTAGGGAATTTTAGTTTTCTTTGCTATTCGTTAAAAGGCCTCACATTTCAATAGACTTCAACAAAAATGCTTTGGATGTCAGCATGAAGCTATAGATTTGACACAGAGCACAATCCTAACCATGTCTACTCAATCCTAACCATGTCTACTCAAAAGTAAGCCCCATGGTGTTCAATGGGTCTTACTCCCAGGAACGTTTTAGGATTGCAGCCACAATCAACCAGAGCAGGCACTGTATATTTTGCCAATGAATTACTACTTTGGAATGCTTACATCTACTGTGACTAGTTTAATCAACCCATATTTATTTTTATTTGTGCTATACGCAGTAATGTGACACTTCTCACATTGTTCGGTTTCTGGTCTGAGTTTGTAATAAAACCTTAGCCTTTCTGTTTTTGTATCTGCCACCCAAAGATAATCTTCCAAAGCATGCTCTGACTCAGAGGTTTATTCTTGATAACAACCCAACTATATGCTTAAGTTGCAGAGACGTTGGTGCTACATCAACACAGGAGCTCCAATATTGCAATGTATAGTATCTGCTAGGATTTCATGCTGCAGGCAGGAGGTTGGACTAGATGACCTACTAGGTCCCTTCCAACTCTAGGATTCTATTATTCTATGCTCTGATTGATTGTATCAAATGTACAGCGTCATACTAAGGTCTGAAGAACCCAAGGAACCATGGGGCTTTTTACTGAATACTGTATAGTGGTACCTTGCAAGACGAATGCCCTGTAGGACAAATGCTTTGAAAGACGAACTAACATTTTTATGGGATTCTGCTTTGTAGGATGAATCCCCATTGGCTGGGCTGCAGGTGGCTGAGACAGGACTTTTCCTCCTGCCTGCAATACCAGTGACTCAGGAGCAGTGCCCTGAGTCTCCCCAGCATGTATACAGCAGCATCCCCCTTCTGGAAGCCCCCTCCCTGCTTGGACCCCACTACAACCACCTCTCTTCCCCCCAACCAAATTCCCTGCCTGGACCCCACTCCAATCCACTTTTTCATCCAGGCAGAAGCCTTTGCTGCTCTTGCTGCAAACTTGGAGTCGGGCTGGCATCCTTCACACTTTCCTGTGAGTATGTCCCAGTGGATACAATGAGAATTGGTTATGAGTAGGCAGGATAGGATCTTGCCCCTTTTGCATTTAGGCACAAGCCTTTGCTGCTGATCCTACTGCAGACTGCTTATCTGGTTTGCATAGATCTCATACAGAGAGGTTCCTTGTTAAAGATACTCAAAAGACACCAGTGATTCTTTTAATGAAATTTAGGGCAAAATCCAGAACAGATATGGGTCCAAGCAGTTACGTCACCCTCTAGTGTTATTTTATGGAAAGTCATCTTAACTGCTCCAGAACAAGGTGCTTAATTTCACTTTAGGATATAGGCCTTAGTCATCCTTGGCCATAAAGGTTTTTCTTTTCTGTTTTACTGTACAGAATATTACAGTGTTTTATTACAGTAAATGTGTTCTGTATTAAATTATAGTGTTTTGAATTTGATTAGTGTTTTGTCATCATTTTTACGTAGATATGAATATTTTTGGGTTGTGGAACCAATCGTCAGAGTTTCCTTTATTTCCTATGGGAAAATCCACTTTGCAAGAACGCCTTGTAAGACAAACATGCTTCCAGAACAAATTAAGTTTGTCTTACAAGGCACCACTGTAGCTTAAATGCTTCCATACTGGCTTCTCACTGTGATAACTTTTATGTTGTGATCCCTGGCACACTTAACCATAAGTAACCATCACATTTGTCCAATTTGTATTCATTTAATGCTTTTTAATTTAATTTAACCCACCATTCCCTCTCCCCAGCCCAACACACAAACAGGAAAAATAAGAACCTGGGCAACTCTAGTTGTTCCAGTAACTTTACCAGTGTCCAAAGAAACCCTGACACAGTTCAGCAATCACGATGGTGACCTGATATCAGTCATTGTCTAGCCAAAGCTGGGCTGACATCGCATGTACAGAGCCAGTCACTGCATCCTATTTTGGCTAATACTGGTGATCAGAAGTGCCACCAGAGTGAACCAAGCAGAGGACAGTAGCGGACACTGTTCTGGGATATCCCTGGAATGAGTTACACTGTAATAACCACTGCTGTTACACAGGATGTGTGGCCTATTACAATAAACTCTGTGACATCTGCAAGGCCAATGACTGGCCTATGCAGTACTCCCTCCGATTACTCCATGTGCAGTTTTCCAGTTACATGTGTCTGCTTGTGGTACTGTGGGATGCTAAATGTCCCCTGCTGTGACATGAGCATTAGCAAGAGTCACTAGTGTAGTGTAGACTCACTTTTTTTTTGTTTCTGGCCAGACATGCAAAAGGGTTGCTGCTAAATTTGTCTTCTTCTGGCAGTATATTACTAATTTTTTCACTTCTGTTTAATACAATTCAACAACCTTTATTGGCATAAATACTTCTGTTCAATTTGAATTATTGTGCAGGACACATGTAGCAACACATCTGTGCATGTGAAGAAGCAGTGTTGGCAAAAGACCAGAAAGCCTCATGATCAAATCTGCATGTTGCAGTGGAAGTTACTGGGCACTCTTGGGTCTGTCCCCATCTGTTAACCTAAGCTATCTCCCATGGCTAGTTATGAAGACAAAAGGGAGAATCTCATAAAAGAGGACAAAAATATAAATTATAAAAATCATAACTGAAATTATCTCCTTGTAATGAACACACTACGATCCCTTAGTATTAAATACATTAAAGCACCTATACTTACATATGGAAACAAGATCTTTATTCAACAACATATGGAAACAAGACCTTCATATGGAAACAAGACCTTTATTCTGTCTTACGATATGCCCACTGAGTGTTAAATGAACCAAGTCCTAAGGAGCAAGATCAATGCACTGACTACTATCCCAGAGAAAAACTACAACAGATCTATTGTTGTTGGAATTACCCGTAACCCAACCCAAAGCAAAACATATTAATGAATACTGAGACTTTATTGCCAGTTCAAGATGTATCTCAAAGATTAGAAAAATTCTTATCTCTCCACCACTACACCTGGAGCACTGAGCTTAGTTTCTTGTAGGCATCTACAATCACAATCCGTGCAGGTTCTTCTTTGAGACAAAGCCTGGGAAAGCATGTGAACGGCCTTTAACTCCTTCTCTCCAAGCTGGTGTAAGTGCCACTTAAATGCAGGCAATGAGGAAGGCTAGGCTAGAGGAAGGCATCTCCATAGGCTAGAGTCCCAAGAGAAAGTATATACACGCTCATACATTTCTGTTGATGGAGTTGCAAGAAAATAATTCTACAAAATTGATGGAAAGGCAGATGCTGACCTGGTGCTAAACGTTTGGCAGGCCACACAGACCAGGAGTTACCCTATTAATTATCTCTTCCCTCTGCTATGGCCTGTTCAACACCATGACCGTTCCTGCGGCGAGGCTGCTCCTGCTCCCTGCTGGGCTCCTCAGCTTCTTCTTCCCCTTCTTCTCTCTCTGAGCCAGTCTCATCTGAATCCTCTTCTAAGTAACGGTAGCCCCGTACTTTGTGGCGTGGCTTAGGAATTTTGGGGAGGCGGTGTGGGGTTGACCGGGCTACTTTATGTTCCATCCACAGGTACAGTAAAACTGCAACCACCAGAGTAACAAGCATGATAGATAACTTAGCCTGAAAGAAAAAGTCTGTATTAGATAAGGAAAGGTGAGGTTCCTGGAAACTGTCTGGGGAAAGAACACGCATTAAGGCTAAACAAAATGGCTGCTGGGGCTTATTCCTACCTGTTTATCTTTCCTGAGGCCAACTTCTACCTGATTATCTTCCTCCATATCTGCTTACTCTATCCTTCCTTCATTTATGCTTTGGGTCTCAAACCCATCCCTATCTCTCATGCATTCCACCAAAGAATTCGAGAAGGCCCTTACCCCTGAGAATTCCCCTCTATGCCAGACTCCCTTCTTACTTTCATCGGTAGGCCAGACCACTCATAGACAATAAAGATGGCCACGGCTTGCCACCAGTGATAGATGGTGAAGATGAAGTCCTGCCGTTCTTTGTCTTCATACAGCATTCCTAGAAGGCCTGCAGAGGAAAGTAGATTGTATCTTCATTACCATCACTGTACAGTCTGTGAAAGGGACTGGGGAAGGAACTCTGCACCCTAACAACTGCTTGACATCCAGGAAGCAGGAAAGTGGAAAGGTGACCCCCTGCAGAGCTCTTCATCATCACTGTATTTCTATTTCTATGCAGTCCGATATGCTGAGAGGTAGAGTGTCTCTTTGCTTTAGCAACTTGGTTAGGAAGTCATCATTGAGCACTGATAAACACAGGCCAAAAGAGAGGGGTCCTAACAGCCTCTGGAGAGCGTGAAGTCAGGGAGACATAAGGCCAGGGAGAGAGAAGTGAGGATAGGAGAAAAAGAGGATGGGATGGAATAGGAAGGAAGGTCTGGAACCAGGGACAAGAGATCAGGTGAACGTAGAGGAAAAACTGCAGAAATCAGAAACCTGAGAGTTAATAAGGACAGAACCAAAAAGGGGCTTAAAAGGAAGAAAAAGGAAAGAGAGGAATGAAGAAAGTGAAGGAAGGAATGAAGAAAGTGGTGAGAACAGATTCCAGGTTAGGATGAAGGGAAAGGAAGTTTAAGGTCTCTGCTTCCCAACTATGGATGGTCCCTTGGTAAGGGTTACAGGTCAGGGATTGCCTTTATTGCCTGAAGCTCCTACTCAGGTCTTATGAAACTAAGGGTGCAATCCAGAGTAACTACAGGGAGTCCTTGCTCCGACGTAAGAACAATTTACTCTGGACTGCAATATGAATTTCCCATGGGTTTTCACTAGGTGATTCTGTTAACTATGTTGACGTAAATGTCTTCTATGCTCCCATAGTTAATCTGGATTGCAGGGTAAGCACAATTTTGAACCTTGAAGGAGGTGCTTCAGCTGGGTATTGGAAGTCCCCAAATCTGGAATGGGAGACCTGGGAATGTGACTAAAGTTAGATAAGGATCATAGGGCACAATCCAGAGTAACTACACGAGCACATAAGACACTTTACATGCACCCGTAGTTACTGCACCTCCTAGTGAAAACCTATTGGAAATTCATATTGCAATCCAGAGTAATTTGTTCTTACTCTGGAGCAAGGACTCCCCATAGTTACTCTGGATTTCACCCATAGTTTGTTATTTTGCCTTGGGATTATTTTATTTTCAAATAAACCTCCTTGCCATTAAACTCATTCATCACTTCTTCGGCTAGTCTGGTTGTTTTTCCTTATCACCTGCAGTTATCTCCCCTGTGGTTTCAAGCTGATCATCTTGAAATAACTTCTAATATTTTTACTGGATTGCTGGATAGATTTTACTGGATAGATTTATAAAAAAATCTATCTGATATCATTTCATTCTGGAGAGGTGAATTACTTCACATTTGGGTTTTAGCAGGAAATCCCAAGGATTTTAGATCTCCCTGTTTCCATATTTTGAGCAAGGGAGAAGTATCACTCCAAGATGACCACTTTCTCTTTCTGTCATGGCTCCTTTAGCTTTGGATAGTGCTAACAATTCACCATCAGTTTTCCCCGATCACTGGAAAGCAGGAAGCTGTGTATTAGATCAGGGGTGTCCAAACTTTCAACTTTAGGGTTCCTGGACCTTTAACAATGGTGTAGATGAGGGAATTTCAGCAAGTGCAGCTTCTCATCTCTCAGATCACAAGCTGTGGCTGCAGAAATTCCCTCATATACACCATTGTTAAAGGTCCAGGAACCCTAAAGTTGAAAGTTTGGACATCCCCATACTAAACGGTACCCATTAGGTCAGTGATTTTCATCCAGTGTGCCATGGTACACTGGTGTGCCACAGATAGTTCTCAGATATGCCACAGGAATTTGGGGATAGACATATGTTAATAGGAAAATTGGGGGAGTTGAACAGTCTGATATGCCTTGTCAGTGGTAAAATCGATTGTGTGCCTTGACAATTTCAGTGCCTTGTTAAGTGTGCCATGAGATGAAAAAGATTGAAAAAGGTTGAAAAAGGTTGAAAAAAGGTTGAAAATCATAGCACATTAGGTGCTATACCTGGCCAATCCTCTGTTTTGTCTTACAGCTTGCAAACACAGCATTGGGAAGCATGCATCTTCAAATGACCAACATTGACCACATCCACCGAGGGTTATGAGGATACCAAAGAACTAGTTCATTTAGCTTGATGTAGTTCTTGTCATTTGAAGGCAACAGCTACCCAAGTTAGATACACAGGCCATAACAGCATGGTAGCAAAGCTAAATCTGTAACAGGAGAGGGGTAGGGCTCTCAATGTATCTGTCAGAAATAAATATGATTTTACTCACTGCTGAGGCCCGTCTTGTTGAGGGCACTGCCAATGCCCCAGAGCGCAGCCACGAGGTACAGGATGGGTGCTTCACCTACGGATCGGGGCTGGGGCTCCCAACAAAAGAGGGCGATCAAGAGGATGGCATGAATAAAAGCTCCGGTGAGCAGAGGTACCTGGCGAGGCAGGCACAGCATAGAGAGTGCCAAGCTACAGCAGATGGCTGCTGAAAGTCCATAAACGGTGAATATGTAAGCCATATGTTCCAAGCCGATAGAGCAGACACCATAGCTCTGGGGACATGCAGAGAAAGGAAGATTGGGTTAGCATAACATGCCTGCCCCACCTCTCCTACCTCAGACCTTGAGAGGACTACTTGGATCACACATACCAGGGCAAAGCCAGTGCAGAAGAAAAGCAGCTCAAAGCCACTGTATATGAAGAAGGGGAAGAGGTGATGCAGGCGATAGTCCCTCATGTGTTTGAAGGGCATCTGGAAGATGTTGCCCCAACCGATGCTGCGTAAATCAATCTCTTCTGTAGGGCGGTAGGCAGAGCCACACAGAATCAACACCTGCACAGAGAAAGCCAGGATGAAAATGTCAGAAACATGGCAAGTTTTGGGCTGAACTAAGTATGTCTTTTCCCCCAAGCTCTGATGGTTGCACTTCACCTCCACCTGTGGCAGCCAATAATGCGAGGCAAAGCTACCTGATTATGTTAATACACAAGTAAGCCTGTCCCACATTATAGTTTCTATACCAGAGGTCTCCAAACTTTTAACTTCATGACACCTGGACCTTTAACAAGTGTGCAGAAGAGGGAATTTCAGCTTGTAATCTGTGAGAGGAGAAGCTGCACCTGCTGAAATTCCCTCCTTTAAAGATCCAGGAACCTTGAAGTTAAAAGTTTGGAGACCCCTGTTCTATACAGTCAAAATACTGTAACTCAAGAAAGGGCCAAAAGGTGTTTTGTTCTAGCCCAGGCATCTACAAACCCCAGCCTGGGAGTCAGAAAAGGCCTGTGGAGAACCTCCATCCAGCCTATGGCCAGCCTCTGGTTCCCTAAGCACATCTGACCCAGTTGAAAAAAATACAACCACATAATGGGCTGGAGATCCATTTAATTGTGTGCTTTATTTCTTTGGTGTGCAGCCTATGGTGGCCCAACTCTGGGCCTTTATCAAATATCGCTTTTACATGTTAAAGCTCTCCTGCTCTTTTGAAAAGAAAAATGGGAATGTAATGAAAGTATGCAAAACAGCAAGTTTCTGTGCAATGATCTGAATAATGCCTTAAAAATCAGTGCTCTTCCTTATCTTTCAGTCCAGTACATTTTTTCCGGCACCCTGCAATTCAGTCACACAATAGTTAGGGAATCAAGAGAGGAGGTGCACATAAGCAGAAGTAGATCTGCCTATTTTGCAACATGTACTGACATAGAAAAGGAAGAAATCAGAATTGCTGAAAGAATCATTTACTGATGCTTATATTCCATAACCATAAGCATAGAGACTATGGGTCCAATCCTATCCAGCTCTCTAGGGTGGATGCAGTGGAATGAAGTCCCAAGGCAACAAATGTTCCCCGATCTTGAGGTGGCTTCCATGATTGTCCCCTCACTATATGATCTGTTGGCATGACTGCATTGCAGCCAAAGCATAAGCTGCATAGAAAACCAGGATGGCCTGAGTGTTAACAGACATCTACCAACAGTCTCCCCCAGATAGGGGAAGTAATCCCCCAAAGGGGCTCTTGATTCTGTAGCAAGCCTTTGGTTGCTATAGAATCAAGAGCCTCCATACTGAGCTGGAGGAGCTGAGCTCCACTGATCCTGCCCTCCACCCTCCTTTGGCATGCCTCTTCCTCCACCTCCCTCCCCTCACCGTCTGGGTGACTTCCGAGTGGCAGGGCACCAACGCACTGACTGACATGGAGCTAGCTCCAGTTCTGGGGTCTGCAAAATGCTTTACAGCATGATTGCAACACTGATCCCAGAGGGTCAGCAGTACAAGTTCAGCATTGGGGTCTTAGTGCTAAAAAGCTGGATAGGATTGGGCCCTTAGCCTGTGCCTCAACCTTTTCTTCACCAGTTCATACCATCAGCATGGAGATGAAGGCCACTGCCATGAGCACACTCTCCACTGTGATGAGTTCACTGCTGCGGGGAAGTTTCTGTAATACCGTTGAGTTGAATCCTGTGATGATACCATAACTGCTGGTTCCTGGAGATGAAAACAGCACATCATATAGCATGGACTGAAGAGAAGCCCTTTGGGGAAGTTACAGTAGCCCATCAAGTAGAAAACAGGGTCCCAAAAAATCATGGAAATGAAGCAAAGGTGAAGGAACTATACGAGGCCAATGAAAGGGAAGACATCAGTATGCACCAATCTGGAAATGCTATTGCATAGGATACTCACCACAGTGCTGTACATGGCAGAGTGTGTGGTTCAAATCAGAGACATAGTGCTTCAGGAAGAAAAACATGGGCATCTGGGCACAGACAAAGCTCAGCTGGAAAACAAGAGTGGGAGAGAATGCAGGACAAACATGGAAAAGAAAAGCATGTGCATGGAAAAGGTGGGGAGGGGAGAACCAAGAGGGAAACCCCCTTATATAAATGACAAGAGAGTGTCTGACTTTTGATAGCACAGCACTCTCTAGCAGACAAGGAAGGAGGTACAGAATGCCATGTTCTGTGTTACCAAAGACCATCAAATTCAGTTATCTTCTCACATTGAAGAAGCCATAGAAGACTGTCTGAAAGGCAATGATATAGGAGTTGTAGGCTCCATGCGGTGCCCGTTTTTGTTCCTGGACGTGCTCTGTCTTGTAGTTCACATACTCATAGTACTTCTGTGCCATCCTGTGCAGGTGAGCAGCAAACAAGGGACTATCAGGTGGTCTGGCAGCTCCAAGGCATAAAGCAAGGGTGTCAGTCATACAGACGGCCAAAGTTAGCATTATGGATGGCTACTGATTAACATGGAAGCAACATCGTTAAATGGAAGCTGGCTACAAAGAAGCACTTTGTTCTTACATGGAAACTAAAAAACTGCAAATGACAGAAGAAAAAAAATGTGCAAATCTTGTTCATATTTTCAGGGTATGGGACAGCCCAATTTTCACGCAGAATGCCCAGAGCTCTAATGTGAGCCACAGAAATTGCTTCTGGGGAGCCAAATTTGGCCCATGGGCTTTATGTTTGATAACCTTGCTTTAATAGATTGAAAGCACTACCCTAACAATGTCTACTCAGAAGTAAGCCCCATTGGCTTACTTCTGAGTAGTAAGTGTTCAATTGGGTGTTACTGAGTATTCAATTGGGCTTACTTCCAGGAAAGTGCTTTTAGGATTGAAGCCTGAGTCAAATATTACTTTCCATGTAGAAGCTGCTGATTAACACTTCCACCTGCGACACGTTCATGATTTGGGAAATCCATTTAGCACATATGGATGGCCGTCACCTATTGAGAGTCTCAGCACCAGTCAGCCAGGGGTACACAGTATTCAGCAAGTGATCCCAGTTGGCAGATGTAGTAAAAATACTGACAAATGTAATGGTCCCTGTGTGGAGCACTGTTATGAGGAAGTTGCCCTATTTGCCAACATATGGAGGGCAGAATGTTCACATCTGGATCACATCTGTACACTCTTTATGTTAGAGCAACACCCTCTCATCTGTGCCAGCAACCTCCCCTATTCATCTTCTTTGTGTCCCACTCCTGACCACCACCAGTGTAGGCACCACACATTCTCTTCCATGATCAGGAGGCCTTAACAGCTAGATGCCTTTCCCCTCCTCCTCACCAAGGAGCCACAGGTTTTGGCTTACCTGGTGATGTAGTTGCCCACAGAGGTCCAGAGTGGTACAATGGCAGCCCCAATCCCCATAGCTGCTGGCACCAAGGTGTAGAAGCGCTCCCAATAGTTGGTGGAGACAAAGAGTGCATAAATACCCACAGTCAAAAACAGCATCCACTTAGTGCCAAAGAATCTGGGAAGAAAGAAAAAGATACTTTTATTCCAAACTGTGCAAACAATCAATTCTTACACCTATGAGGCTGTCTTGACAGCCAGTAACCTCATGGAAAGTGGTCCAGGTTTTGTCCCCTTTCCAAAAGGAAACATTTCCATTCTGGCCAGAACTCAGGAGACTCTGAATGGTATGAAAAGCATTTCCATTCCCACCAAGGTATCAGAGGAAATCTTCCCAGGAAAGGGCAGAGCAGTACCTGATGAGGATCGGTGTGTAGAGCAGAGCAGAAACAGGGATAATATTGATGCTCATCAGCATTTTGCTGTCAATGTCCTTCAGTTCTAGATTGCTGTATTTCACTTCGCGATAGGTCTCATCATAGTGCAGGATGAGTTGCAACTGAAGCAGGCCTGTGAGGAAAAAGTGTGGAGATGCTGCATCTCACTCAACACTGCAGTCTCTCAATCAGGAAAGAGCCCTTTCTAGAGGTGACTTGTGTAGGTAGGATCCACCTGCTTGCTGCTTATGGAGCTCTCTCAAGCAGTCCCACAGCAGGCTGGAGCTAGAGCTGGACAATAAAACCACAAATATTTGTCTTAGTATGTCAAGAAGAGAGAGAGGATGCAGTGGTTCAGTGGTTAGAAGCTGTGCTTGTCAACCTGTAAATCAGCAGATCAGCAGTTTGAGACCCAAGTGTTGCATGACGGAGTGAGCTCCCATCACATGTCCCAGCTCCTGCCAACCTAGCAGTTCGAAAACATGGAAATGCAAGTAAATAAATAGGTAAGCTACTCTAATAGGTTCAGTGGGAAGGCAATAACTAGGCAACAGGCCTATGACAGGCAGGCTGGTTTCCTCAACACTGTATCAAAACATGGATAGGACAACTCTGATCCAGAATAAACATGTATACATGTACTGTATATATATTAGATTACATATATAGAGGACAAACGCTGAAGAAGTTGCCAGTACGGTATGTCAAGAACAAACTAAACCAATTCACAGATCAAACATTATGTCAAGTAACCCCTTGTCACTCCCTCTATACAAGAGCTTCAGCTACAGATTGGCAGGTGGAGATACAGCTTAGAATGTGTTTTTGCCATACCGAAACAAGAATACAGGGAAACTGCATTTCATGATGGTGTTCTCCCTGTGATCCAAATCTAATATGCAAAAACAAACATGAAATAACACACATAGAACCTCTGGAGACTATGCCATTTCAAACTGCTTGCATGAGAAAGCCTCATATTTGAAACTATGCTCCCACACACACGCTGATGCATATATCTACATTCCATAGATATGTATGGATGCAATATAGATATGTATAGTCAGATAAGTACAAATATATATTTTTAGATATGAATGCATCCAAGCTTGATTCAATAGCCCAAGTACTGCTTTTCCCCCCGTCTCTTGGCTATGTTTGATGTTGTTCACTGTGGGATTGAACAGTGGCATCTTTTGTATTCAATGGAAAAGCTTGTACCACATAGCTTGGTGGGCCTGAGTTCCTGCCATAGATTGGACTCCCACTATTAAGCAAAGTAGTTATTAAGGCTCGCAAACAAAGGATGTATAATTCCTTAACTCTACCAACTAACACCTCTCACATTTTCAGTACGCTACTGTATCACATGGAACAAGTTTTAATGGCAGATTTAATTTTATCACTGCAAACCAAGACTGTTCCATTGGATTTGGCTTCTCAGTTACCAACTTGAATTGAAAGAGGAAGCAAGCCTTCACCAATGAGGACTTGACACGCTGAGATCAATGTCAGAGGAGAAGTGGCCAAAGTGTTGCATCAATAGTAGTTAAAGCACCAGGCAGGGAGCCTGTAGCTCTGTGTGTTGGCTTTCCATTCACACAAAGGCAATATAGAGCTGTGGTTAGCATTACAGGAATACATCACATTGTCAGAGAGCTGAGGCAGCAGCTAATAATGGAGAGAGGAAGAGAAACAGAAGCACACTCCACTAAAAGCAGACAGGCAAGGCAAATCAATGCAAAACTATCAAACAGATCCTATCATCCTCCAAAGTAGATTCCGGCATTCCCAAGTGCAGCAACCTCCATCCTCTCCCCCGGCTTTTTGTGCATCACAGTGTGTCTTTCACTCCCTACAACTCTGCTTAGGAACTGGCTCATGCTAGAAGTCCGAGTATCATCTCTACCACCCACCCATGACTAGTTCTAGTGCATTCCCGAGTCACCCCTTTCTGAAGCCACTGGGAGGCTTTGATGGTTATCTGGATCTCCCATGACATGCAATAGCATGTTGCATTTGGTCCTTCCTCAGGAAAAGGGAATTTAATGCGCTTCTTTATACCATATCAGACTTAAAAAAGCAGGCCTCTGTTCAGTCTTGAAAGACTATGGTACCATGCTCAGCACTGCATACGCTGCATGCGAAGCACAAAAGCCTGGGTTAGATTGTTATGGAGGATAGGCTGTTACCCAAGCAGCAAATCCCCCCTCTCCACGCCACTGAAATAGTCCAATGGAAAGGCAGAGCCGATACGATTGGATCGAGCTGGTGTCACAGAGCTGGTCTAAGGACAGGAGCTCACCCTGTCTTGTGGGGCCGACCTGGGTCTCGAACCCTGGCCTGCTGGTTAACAGGCACAGTGTCTTAACCATTTGCGCCACCCACAGCCCACATATCAGACTATTGTTTGTCTAAGACCAGTACAGATGGCCAACAGTGCTTCTACTGAGTTGGAGACAGAGCCACAGCATTGCAATCTCATAATCTTTTAAGTGGGAATTCCAAAGACTGAACATGGGATCATCTGCATGCTAACCAACTTTGAGTTTCTGCTCCTCCATTTCCTTATCGTTTGATATTCACAAACTACAAGTAATAACACGGTGCTGAGAAAGTCAAAATACTTTCCACTTGCTTTTGGTGCAAAACTGGTTATCTGTAGCTACACTCTATACCACCAGCTGGTATGACTAGTCATGCAGCTAAGTACAAACAGGAGAGTCAGCTATGAGTTGGCAGTAGGAAGAAGACCATACCTAAAAAGACACCATAAGTCAGCATTCCCCCCAAACTGGCTGCCAAGAGATTCTTGATGATGCCAAAACGCTTGCGGCGGAAGTATTTGCTCTCCTCTTCTTCTTCATTGTATTCAGTGTGAGCTCCAACAAATTCATCCAACTGAAGACAGAAACATTATAAGGGATTGAAGGAAACACAAGAGATAAATCAGTATATGACAAGAGGTAATTGATTAAATATCCTCTGCAGAAAATGGAGCAAAAGGCTGCAGCTAAGGGTCCAACAGGTACTTTCTGCATATTTTTTTTTCTATTGATCCAAGTACTATTTGGCTATGTAAGGTGCTTTTCCTCTTTTTATTTGTTGTTGCTGAAAACTGGTTCATATATAACCTGAATACATCTGATATGGCTATGCATGTATATTTTTATGCTATGTTAGAGAGCACTACTCATCTAAAAAAAGCTTTTATACTTCCAGAAAGGCGATCGGATGGAAGGTTTGCTTTGCTGCATCTTTGAAGAAAGCACTACCAATGACTTACTATAATGAAACACTTGTTCAAGCGGGTTTTCATTTTGAATCAAGCACACTTTGGCACTGGATAAGGGGGCACAGAGTTTTGAAACACAAAAAAAATTGTAGAAAATGTTTCTCTAGTATTTGGCACCATTGTTTCTTTTGAGGGCAGTGCATGGGCTGTTAACGCCACTGCATGAGAGTATCCAACTCAGCTTGTATATCAGTTTAACTTTTTTAAATTTTTTAAAAATCTAAAATTGTCATAAAATGGCATGGATTGTAATGTGAAAACATCTTGCATCCCAATCCTAACCTGTATAGGCATAGTCATGCTTCAAGAACTATTCTGTATTCCAGCAGATTGGAAGGCTGCTGGAGGTCACCCTAGAATTAGGGGACATTTTCCCCTAACCCCATGTTGACTAGTGGAGATCTGAACAGCCCCACAAGGCAGTTATGGGGCTCCTCAGATATGCACCAGTTATATAGCCTGGCACAAATCTGAGCAGCTCACATGAAAGACTAGGCCAGAATTGGAGTTAGGATAACATGTGCTTTGTTACTGCTAATACTGCCTGTTCCTCCCCTGGTTCTGCCTACCCATCGAGAAGCACTCTCTCTGCTCCTCTGGGACATCCTGTGCCAGCACGGCCTGCTCCTATGTCCTCAAGTCGGTGCAAATGTTGTTTATGGCAAATTTATGATACTTGGGAACCAAGGCCTCTGCTGGCACAACCTAGGCTGCAATCCTAAAGACACTTTCCTGGGAGTAAGAGCCATTGTAAACAATGGGGCTTACTTTTGAGTAGACATGCTTATGAGTGTGCTCTCAGTCAAGATTAGACCAGGCTGTTAGTGTTAGGGTGTTAGTTGATTAGTTAGCTAGTTATTGGATTTTTACCCTGCCTTTCTCCCACACAAGAGGAGCCAAGGCAGCTAACTACCATGTCAATACAGTAAATCATCTATCATCTAGTAAATCATTTAGTAACTATCATGTCAATACACAAATCATAATTACATACTATTCTACAGCCTAATATTTATCCAAATAGTGTTATCCAGTTGCTTCTGCAATTATTCCACACAACACTCATGCCAAGAGCAACTGTTTTTACCAGCCATTGTTTCTCCCAGTGGCAGAAGACTGGCTTAAGGGCAAGGAAAGTGCAAAATCCACCAATATCCCCAAGTGCTTTCTTGGGGAAAAAAGGTGGAACCCTTTGCAAGGCTGGCAGACAAAACCACATGCATTATTCCATAAACACTGGAGCAAAGATTAAGGCTGCAATCCTAAAGACACTTTCCTGGGAGTTAGACCCATTGAACACAATGGGGCTTACTTTTGAGTACACATGGTTAGGATTGTGCTCTAAGACACAAGGAAGACCAAGTATCATCATCCTAGCTACCCCTTCGAGATTAGAAATGTATTCAGGTATGTATCAGAAATGTAAAGTATTCCTTTACATCGGGGCAGTGATGGGATTCAAAGAAATTAACAACCGGTTCTATGCCCATCCGGCAACCACTTTTAAATGGCTATTTTTAAACTTTATATGTCCTATTTCTCGTTAACAACCGGTTCTATAGAGTAGGTGTGAACCTGCTGGAGCCCACCATTGATCAGGGGTCTCCAAACCATGGCCCGGGGGCCAGATGCATTCTGCAGCAAGCCTCAATGTGGCCTCCAGCAAGACCTCTCTATTCGGACCTAGAGCAAGCCTTGTAATCCACTTCAATAATTCTTATATGTAAATTTATTCTTACATGTAAATGTATTCAATTTGTAATGTAAATTAGTTTTCCACTCCCCTCCCGTCACAGTCTTAGAAAGATGATGTGGCCCTCCTGCCAAAACCTTTGAAGGCCCCTGCTTTACATAATCAAAAATGTAAATTATTCCTGCTTAAACTCTCTCCTAGTTGCTTACAATGAAACCAATTTGCACAGCCCTAAGTATGTCTAATCAGCGGTAAGTCCCACTGAGAGCCCAAACCTATGCAGGCATATCTACTCATACGTAAATTCTATTATGGCTTACTCCCAAATTAAAGTTGCAATCCTAAAGGCACTTTCCTGGGATTAAGACCAGTGGTGGGCTCTAGCAGGTTCGCACCTACTCTATAGAACCGGTTCTTAACAAGAGATAGGACATATAAAGTTTAAAAATAGCCATCTAAAAGTGGCTGCCAGATGGGCAGAGAACCAGTTCTTAAATTTTTTGAAGCCCATCACTGATTAAGACCCAATGAACACAATGGGGCTTACTTCTGAGTAGACATGGTTAGGATTGTGCTCTAAGTGTAGCTAGAGCTGCAGCCTGACTTTAGTGTGACCTATTCCTAGGTAAGAGTGTGTGTGTGCATATTTAAGATGGTAGCCTGTCAACCCAATCCTATGCATGTCTACTCAGAAGTAAGTCCCATTGTGTTCAATGAGGATGACTCTCCAGAAAGTGGTTGTGGTTGCAATCCTATCCACTCTTCTCTGGGAGCAAGACCCGTTGACTATAATGGGACTTACTTCTGAGTAGACACACATAGACTTGGGCTTTAAGACACCCACCCCCAAGGTGACCATATATCCACTTTTTTAGCCTTGTGTTTAAAAAAAACCTTAATTGTCCTCCTTTTTCTTGTCAGCAGGCAGCATGTAGCCTTCTTGGAATCAATCAATCAACAGTATTTATATACTGTTTTTCAACAAAAAGTTCAGTGGTTTACAGAGAAAATGAAATAACTAATTATCTATATACTGTATATAAAATTGAAAAGTCACCGACTGACTCATCAATACTCAGCCAAAACCACTGGATCTAGAAGCGTGAATTTGGGGAGGGTGTTCCTTCCACGATGGAGGCACCCGCTAAGAACTGGTTTTCAGAAATTCAGAACTGGAAGGAGGTGAAAAGGGGCGCAACACGTTTTCCTCCCTATACGTTCTATTGAAGAATCCCTGACTGATCAACCTGACCCAAACTGCTGGACCTAGAAATGACTGCATGAAATTTGGGGAGGGTGTTTCTTCTGAACATGAACACCCACCAAGAACTGATGTTGAGAAATTTAACTCTTAAGGGGATGAAAAGGGGTACAATGTGTTCTGTACTTAACATTTGTCTTATACTTAACATTGACGAATGACTGATCAACATCCCAATGCACTGATCAACAGATGATGCACAAGTGGTGATAGTGTGCATGGGGGGGATGTTGTGGGAGGGATGATGCGCATGGTGGGTGATGTGCATGAGGATGATGTGCATGGAGTGTTGCGTATGGGGGATGGTGTGCATGGAGGATGGTGTGTGTGGGGTGATGTGCATGTGGGGTGGTGTGCATGGGGGAATGGTGCAGTGGAAAGGGGGAGGTGGTGCACAGAGGGTATTTTACTCCCACAACGCGGATACATTTTGCTAGTATGCAATAAATTACATGTGTGCTCTTTTGTTGTTGTGACATATGGTCACCCTGCCCCCCTCCAATTTAAATTTTAAAGGTATCACAAACATATTGGAGACATCAATCTTACCTGAACTTCTGCACCGTTCAGTACCGGTCCATTCATCAGATCCTGTTCCTGTAGGCCCTGGAGATCCAGTCCTGCTTGGTACATGTTGTCACCTGCAGGAAAGGCAAGGCAGAGGGGAAAACGGAAGTTAGACTGTGTTTTGGAACAGAGCCCTTCCCCCAGTCTTGAGATCCACAAAGGGTTTAATCTGGATTAAATCTTTAATTGAGATTGAGCTCCTTATTCCAAAGAGCCTGATCTTTTCTCTAGTTGCTCTTGAGCTGGGCAAGCCTAGATTAGTTTCTGCTGAAGGCTTGAGGAAGAGGGACAGAGAAGCCTTTATGTAGGATCTAACCCTAGGTTAGGATTAACTCTCTAATCTACTACCCCTAAGGGGATGCTAGGGGTGAGCAGGGCATGGTAACCATATGCAATCACCAAAAAAGAGGACAAAATGTAGGACATCCAAGCAAAATGGTCATGACAAAAATAAAAGCTAAAAACACTCATATATATTGTTTTCAGGTGGCTAATTAAACACAATCAATGCAATCTGTCGACAGTATTTATAAACCACTTTTCAACTAAAAATTTCACAAAGCTGATTACAAAGAAAACGAAAAATTAATGGCTCCCTGTCCCCAAAGAGTTCACAATCCTAAGCATGTCTACTCAGAAGTAAGTCCCATTGTGTTCATTAGTATTTACTCCCAGGAAAGTTTGGTTAGGATTGCAGCCAATATTATTAAATGTAAAACTATTACATATATTTTATTATATATAATTTTTGAATTACAAGAAGGCTATGCGCTACGTGCTTACAAGGAAAAGGAGGACAATGAATTTTCCCCCCTAGGATACAAGGTTTAAAATCCAGGACATGTCCTGGAAAAAGAGGACATCTGGTCACCCTGGACCCCACTTTGGGAGCTGCAAAAGGAAAGCTGGTTTGGGACTGCCAGTCGAAAGAGCAGGGAAAGGGGTGGGAAGCCTCCCCCACCCCCAACCAACCTGGATCTGCATCCATATGTCCCTGCAAACCAGCGGACGATCTGCTTCGCTTTTCCTGCTCTGCGGTGCTGGGCGGATGAGGAGGGCAGTGGGCGAGCTCTTAAGGAGGGAGGTGTGCAGCCACTGAGCAAGGGGAGGGCATTTCTCACATCCTAACTCAATACAACATACAAGTCATTCTAGTCAATGGAGCTGACTTCCAGGAAAGTGTGCTTTGGATTGCACCCTAAAACTGTTAAGGCACATCATACTATTGGTGACAGGTTCATATCCCGCAATGGCCAGACTCATAAATTATAGGATATTATGAAATGGAAAACTATTACATATGGAGCACAGTCCTAACCATGTCTACAGCACGAATAATCAGATCTCCAGCAAGGAGAAGTGAATATGAAAGTGAGTGTGAGGCTGTTCTCAGAAGCAGAAGTTAAAAGAGAATCTGTGCCAGGAAACAGAAATGAAACTTAAGACACGGAACGCGTAGAAAACAGACCTGCTTAGTCACTCATGCAGGTGGCAGTGTTAAGACGGCAAGAGGCTGAAATTCAGTTGTATATAGGGAATAATATTCAGCATGGTCACGCTCAAGATAACTGTAAGGTTCTTATAGACCTACAGAGCATGGTCACACTCAAGATACCTGTAAGGTTCTACATATAGAGAACCATATGTAGACCTACATATGGAGATTTGCTCCAATCCACCTTTAACTGAGACAACCATCCTATTTTAACATAATTTTTGAGATGGAGTTTGTACAGAAAACACTAAGGCCACAATCCTCAATGCACTGCCCAGAAAAGTAACAAAGGTGCCTTATACAAGAGAGTGCTGAGAAGTATTGAGCCTTAGCCAGAAAAAAATTGAGCTAGTAAATCAATTTACAAGATTACAAAACCTTGTACACTGCAAGATTACAAAACCTTGTAAACTGGTCAATTTGTCTATATGCAATGGTGCAAAAATAATCTACCTATGTTTTTAACTTAGCTTTCTTTTTGAGGTTGAAAGTGAACATGGCAGCACCTCCAGAAAAGTTCGATGTGGACGTGCATAGGACCATAATCAAGTTCTTGTTTCTCCAAGGGAAAGGTGTGAAGCAGATCCATGATGAAATGTCAGACTTTGGGTGACAGTGGCCCTTCATACACAACAGTTAAACATTGGGTTATCAATTTTAAAACTGGCCATTTCAGTGTTGAAAATGAGAAACCCAGTGAAAGGCCTGTTTCTGTATCTGTGCCTGCAAATGTGAAACATACATGATCATGGAGGACCACTGACTATAGCCAAAAGTTATACTACACCCAAAGTTTGTGACGTTTCATCCTGGATCTGCTTCACACCATTGCCTTGGAGAAACAGGAACTTTATAGTCCTATGCTCTTCCACACTGAACTTTTCTGGAGATGCTGTCGTGTTTGGACCTGAAAAGGAAATTTAAGTTAAAATCATAGGTACAGTTGATTTTTGCAGCATTGCATATAGACAAACTGACTAGTACACCCTGCAATTTACAACTTCCTAGCTCAATTTTTTCTGGGTAGCTCAATGCTTATCAGTACTCAATGCTTATCAGTACTCCCTTGTAGGACACTTGTGCCTTGTCTGGACAAAGCTGTGCCAGCTCAGAGGTGCACCAACCCACGGAGGCCAGAGCCAAGTGAGTCCACATTGGATGTGCAAAAGCAGCACAGGATCTGGGTGAATTGGGCTGGGTAGTGAGGAGGGAGGGAGTGTGCATGCCTACTCTATTCTTTCACACCACTCGAGAACAGAGGCTTGGATCCGGCATAAGTGCAGGCTCAAACCCCACTTTCCACCCACTGTGATATTACCCACTCTGTGATAATTGCATACTTTGTAAACTCTTTGTGAATCTTTTTTGTTGGAAAATGTTTTTGTTGCTGTTGATGATGATCAAAAAACATTATTGATGATGATGATGAAGTTTATTTTTTCAGATTCAGTGATGGGAAAGCACCACTTACTGAATTAAAGACACAGGAACTTTGTATGAGCCTTTACAAAAGAAAGGACTTGACCTAAAAGTAGCAATGATAGAGAAAATGAATCAATGAATAGGCTGGCAGAAGTGAATAAGGTCTGGATATGTATTCTGACCACTAGAGGGAGACAGAAAGCCATCAAATCTGTAACTTGGCTTCTGCATGGTCTTATTCAGACTGCACACTAGTCCCCTCTTCTAGCTCCAACTGCATTCCTGGAAATAAATAAATAAATAAATAAATAAATAAATAAATAAATAAATAAATAAATAAATAAATCTATCTATCTATCTATCTATCTATCTATCTATCTATCTATCTATCTATCTATTTGACCCCATACCTAGTGGCTAGAGCCTTTTTCTGAAGAAATAGGATTTAAATGGTAGCTTGAAGAAGAACAGGAAACATATCAATGTTCTCTTGCTTTGTGCTGAGCTTATATGTTTGAATCACCTCCGAAATTGATCTGGTGGCTTCTCAAAAATATACAAAGCAACCATTTTGTTTTATTTATGATGTCAGAAAAATAGCTCCATTTTTCCTGATTCCAGCCTCTGATGACACATTTTAAGTTCTTATTTGGAACTCTGAAAAACAAAAAACTGGCGGGTACGAAACTAGGTGTTTCCAGTTTTTTTCCTATTATTTTGTCTGAAACTCCTGTGTCTGCAGTCCTATAGATTTGAACTTTTAAGCTGATTTTCAAATTGATATGCCTGATTGCACTGCCCTAATGGGCAGTTTGGGGCTCTGGGAAGCGCAAGTGGTTAAGACACTATGCCTGTTAACCAGCAGGCCAGGGTTTGAGACCCGGGTTGGTCCCACAAGACAGGGTGAGCTCCTGTCCAGCTCCGCGACGCAGCTGGAACCAATTGTATTGGCTCTGCCATTCCATTTGACTATTTCAAAAATGAAATCAATAATATGTTTTCTGTTGCACCTTCAAAGGAAAAAAATGAAATGAATGATTATGATCAAATTGTATTTGAAACATACACCTGGAAATTATCACACCTGAATCAAAAATATCATGGTGCTCTGACGTGTACAGTAAATTCTCAGCAAGCATAGGTTTCTCAGTTCTCTTTGGTGCCTCCAGCAAAGGTGCACATAAGAAGGGTCTATCGTAAGACGGTCCACCATAAGAAAGGTCCACCCTAAGAAACTGTGGGTACAATCCTAACCCATTTAGGCCAGTGCAATCCTAACCCATTTAGGCCATCTTCTATTCTTATGATGGCGTGGGAAGGCTGGTACATGTCTGTGCACAGGAGTGGTGCAAAAGTGCCTTACAACACTTTTGTGACACCCCGGACGGCCCAGCATAGGACTTGTCAGGATGTGTGCCAGCCTAACCATGGGTTGGGATTGCGCAGTAAGTCTGATGAGACAATGAATGGAGATATCCTTTCAGGTAGAGGAACTGGTTCTGCAGCTAGTACAAAAAACTGGCACAAATGGTTCCAGCTTTTATATGGTACTGCAAACTAACTTTATCACAGAAACAGGTGGGTATCACACAGCTACACTACAGAAAATACTGTGAAGGTGTGTTAAGGGTTCAAGAATGCCTACAGAGGGGAAATATGCTGGGATGTATGTAGCACCTGTGCCAGCCAAGGTGATCCCCCAGATAGTTTGCAATGCAAACCGTTGACTCATGAAGTCATAAGGGAGAGTCAACAAAGCCTAAACTGAAAATTAAGCCTTAAGGAGACAATCCTAAACCTGCCTACTCAGAAGTAAGTCCCATTATATTCAATAGGGCTTACTCCCAGGAAAGTGTGTTTAGGATTCCAGCCATCGTGCATTTCTGGTTTGGTGAGTTCTGTCTCCCACACATTAAACTTCTGAAAGAGAAATTACATGATATTCCATACTAATGCTTCCATCCTAAATACCATATTTAATCAAATCTAACACTTGCCTTTTTCAGCTAAATTTGGTCTCCAAAATTGGGGTGCGCATTAGATTTGATGACACATTAGATTCTGGTAAATATGGTGTTTTGGTTATAAGTATAGGACAGTATTTTGTTGAACAGTTTGCTGTATTGTGTTTAAAAAATGTAACATAAACCCATTGTTGTAGAAAGTAAATCGGTAAAAGTCATAACAAACACATTCTCATCTTATTATTGTCATAATTCATTGTTGTATGCAACAAAATTAAATTAAATTTTCCACCTGCTTTGCAGCTGTGCACTACAATCACCAGTAAACATTTTTATCTCAAGTCTTTAGGTTCACATTAGATTTGATGGTGCATTAGATTTGAGTAAATATGGATATTTTTTCTGTAGGTCCTACTGATTTTGATGCAGCCGAAGTAATACTGCAACCTATGATGGAGGGGCAAATGCTGCATTGGCATTGGAATATGGGTGGATTGGGCCCTAACAGTTGCAATCTTAATTTCTAACAATGCAGGGTTAGCTTTTTGCCTGAGAAGAGTGTGCATCCTTGTCGTGCCCCTCGCTGTTTCCCCCAATGGACACCTCAATCTCGGACTGGTCATCTCTCCCTTCCGCCATCCTATGGCTAGATTGAGCTTCCCCCAGATTGACTCACACCACACAGGTACGTAGAACTTGTCAACAAGGACAAGTTTTATCCTTTTTTATCAGAAGTTTTCTGTTTTATCAGAAACTTCACAGACGAAACATAGGGTGGTGGGAGGACGGACTTGGGTTTTACAGACAGCCTTGGGAAAGAAAGTTACAGGAAAAGGGGGGGGGGTGACTTTACACCTGGTTTGTTTCAGCCTCCCTCTTGCTTAAAGTCCCTTTAACACAGTCTTCTCTCTCTCTCTCTCTCGCAGGTCTTCGTCTCCAGGGTCACTTCAGGTAAGTATCCTCTTCAACCAATCAGAACCTTGATAACAGGTAAGTTCAACTCGCAAGCAACAAGCTTTTTAACTAACTGCTCTTTCTCTCCTTTTAGGTCAACTCTGAGGCCCGCTGCTGGACAGCGCCAGTGCTGGATGACTCTCCTCTCTCCCTTCTCACTCCAGCCAGCCTCTCTCCCTCCTGCCTCCTCTCCTTATATACAACGCCCGCTCCCCCTCCCTCTCCTACTCTCTTGGGGCCTTCTTAGTGGTCCAACGGAGCGGGAGACACCAGGACTGGGCCTAGCAGATATGGGGCGTCCTGGGTAAACCCCAGTACACCCTGCGCAGTAGAGCCGGAGGAGGTCCCACCAGGAGTCTGACCAATAGACTCGATCCGCCTCCGTTGATTCTAGAACCTTGTCCCACGGTGGCCTGGGTCGGATCTGTACTCCTGCCATCCCATCCTCTGGGGTAGGCTCGGCACCACCACAATCCTTCATCTCCTTTAGTGCTGTCTATGCCCTTTTCCACCATAGCTAATAGGACTGAAATTTTGCCCCACAGCAGGCAGGTGGGAAGGGTAAGAGTCAGACAAGAAGATCAACAGTTCAACAGCTTTTGTACCTGCTACAGCCTACAGCAGAGCTATTAAATGAACAAATAATTTCTGCTTGCAGCCTGGAAACTCTTCCAGAGCCCTTTTTGGCACTGTTTCCTGAGAAGTCAATACTTCTCTGATGACTGCAACAGGTTGGGCAATTCTTCAGAAGGTAGACTGCCAGCAATCAGCTTCATCTGCTTTTGTTTCTTATCCACCTTTGAGAAGTTGTTATTTAAGTATAAACAATTAAATCAGGCCATTATTTAATTCGTCACATCAGCAATGCTACCTGATCTTGAAATGAAGACAAACTTTTCTAGAACGTGTTGGTATATCAAACTGCACACTACTGTTGTTAAGCTCAGTTTGAAAAAAGTTTCCACCTTCTGCTTTGAACTGATAAAGCAGTGATTTTCAACCTTTTTCATCTCACGGCACACTTAACAAGGTATTGAAATTGTTAAGGCACACCATCAGTTGTTTTTACCATTGACAAGGCACACCTTGTTCAAATCTGTTCAAATTTGTGACTGTTCAAATCCCCCCAATTTTCCTATTAATGAATATTAATCTCCAAATTTCTGAGGCACACTCGAGGACTGTCTGCGACACACCGGTGTGCCACGGCACACTGGTTGAAAATCACTGTGATAAAGAATAAAGTCTTCCCAGTGATGCCCTAACACAGTTTATCAACTAGGTAAATTAGAATTTAAGCTGGAAATTAACAGGTTTAAAAACAGCCACAAGGCCCTCGTGTTCACCACCTAGAAGAGTGTTAATCTCTTAAATATTTTGAAATAAGGGAGTGCCTTGGCTGGAGCAGGTAATACTATTCCCATGCTATTATGAGTAAGTCAATAAGCTTTACTTTAGGTGAGGATAAAGAAACTTCTGCTTGCTTTGGGAAATGAATGATTGCCTGGCAATTTGGCTAAAACACTCACCACCCCAACCAACATTTTGGGAAGCCAGTTCTACCCAATCTTTGAGGTAGATGTGAACATTAAGAGGAAGTCGTGCATGCAGGGTGATCATATGACCGCAAATTTCTGGACTTGTCCTCTTTTTTGCCTCCTGTCCACGTGTCCTTCAAAAGGGCTTCATTGTCCTCCATTTTGGCTTCATTTTGGAACTTTGCAGTGTTATGCAGGATCCCATCATGTCATATGTTGTTGGATTTGTATTGAAGAGCAGAATCCAATGAAAAAAATTGGTTTTGAAATATCTCCTTCCTATCAAAAGTTATGGCCAAAAAACTAAAAATAAAAATATGCATTGAGATCGATGGGAAAGTGAAAGTGCCCAATATCCCAGTTTTACTTGTGAGTAGGCAAACGTACTGTTGTCCTCCAGAAAGACCAGATGGAGAGGAATCCAAGACATTATCCTCCTTTTGAGGTTTGGGCATCTGGTTACCCTGGGTGCACGTAACACATCTGGCATCCAGAATAGCATTGACATATGTCCCAGAAAACTGGGACAATCCTGGTTTTGAGGGATGGCATTCACATATTAGCAAATTGTCCTAACCCGGTTTTGAGGAAGACAATTATGGCAATCCTAATCCAGAGGCACAAAAAATTAACATCCCCATAAACAAAATCAACTTTAACATACTGTATTTCCTCAAATATAATGCTTACCTTTATCAGCTGAATTCAAAAATCAGGATGCACATTATATTTGATGTTAATTAGAACTGAGTAAATAAAGTATTTTGATTATAAGTATAGGGTGTGCATTACATTTGATGGCGCATTATATTCAAGTAAATACGGTATTTCTGGTTGCATCTGGGAGGTAGTATGAAGATTAGAGAAGTCCAGTTTTGTGCATCTTGGAGGTCTTAGAGTTTTAATTTTTGAGAAAATTGGAAATTTCTTTCTATGGTATCCAAGAGGCCTTCTGAAGTCCTGGCTGTGCCTCTCCGCTATCAGGGATGTGTGTTGGTGCCTTTTCAAGGCATGGCACCAGGATTAAGTACTGTCCTGCTCCCCCAGCTGAGCCACTGTTAA
Organism: Cryptoblepharus egeriae; assembly: GCA_030015325.1. NCBI lineage: Eukaryota > Metazoa > Chordata > Lepidosauria > Squamata > Scincidae > Cryptoblepharus > Cryptoblepharus egeriae. Next base: position 57,271,279 of record JAREYC010000001.1, on the reverse strand, counting down.
AAGGAGTTTAGAAAGACGTTCCTTTCATAGAATAGAATAATAGAACTTTTTTCATAGCTATGGGTAAATCTGATGCCCATTTCAGAACTCATCTTTTAAACATGTAATAATTCTAATTGCTCCACTTCCATTTTTAGCCTGTTTTGAATCCTTTAGCATTTTCCCCTGTAAAGGCGCAATCCAGAGTAACTACGGGGAGTCCTTGCTCTGGTGTAAGAACCATTTACTCTGGATTGCAATATGAATTTTTCATAGGTTTTCACTAGGCGGTGCTGTAACTACAGGTACATGTAATGTCTCTTACATGCTCCCATAGTTACTCTGGATTGTAGGGCAAGTTAGTGTTATTTTTATAAAATAGAGTGAAAATCTGGTAGCTGGTAACTGAAACAGTTGTTGATGGGTTGTTTGCAGAGCTCCTTTTTTTAGTTCTCAGCTGTTGGAATAGCAGGTGTTTTGACTGTGAATATAATGTCTCAAATAATAACTCATTATGAAATTACAGGAATTGGTAACCCAGTAGTAGTGTTATGTAGCTGATGAATTATGAGAATGTTCAGGTGGGTATGAAATAACAGGTGTTTGAACATGAAGGCAGTACACTCATGTTTATGAATAGGCAGCCAGGAAGCCAGGCTGCTTTGTACATATTTGACCTACTAATGTTTGTTTTGTGTCTACCTTTAAACTGAATGTGAAAGTTTATAGAGCTGGATAACTGGTTATACAGTACTAGGTGAAAAACTGAAGATAGGTAATTTTTCAGTAACTACAAAACTTTAATTCTAAAGACCCATTGAACACAATGGGGCATACTTTTGAGTAGACCTACAGCACAATCCAGAGCAACTAATCTGTCCACATAAGAGCCCTTGGGTTGCCCTATCTATCACTAGGCTGGAGCAACTGCAAGATTCTCCACCCCAGTTACTCTGGAAGAGGCTTAGGGCAGAGCAAGGCAACATGCAGAGCAAGGGTGCCCTAAGAGAGGTGGACCTGCTCTGCCCTAACTGCTCTGCCCTAAGCAGTTCAGGAGAAGCATGTTGAGGGCAAGTTTAGCATTGCCTAGGGCAGAGCAGTTACTCTGTATCCAAAGCCTGTTTTCAAGGCAGAAATGCCCTCTTCCAGCCCTCAGAGTTATACCACCTCAGGAGCAGGTATAGTAATGAGTAGACCCACAGGGGCCCATTATAAGGCCTGAGTAAGAATGGCAGTGCTGACCAAAAATCTGAGTTCTTGGCCAGCCTAGCTGCAATCCCTGCCTCTCAACCTCAGGATATGGAACAACTACGGCAGCCCACTAACCTGGGGATACAGCAGGCCACGCCAAACATCCACCCTCCACTAGAGGAACTGCAGCTGTAACTGGTTGTCAGGAACTTCTGGGCTTTCTTATAAGGCAGACACCACAGCTGTTCCTTGTTCAGTGTGATCTGAGGGGGGTCTCCTCAGGAGCAAGTCCTCCCCATGCGTCAATTACTTAGCATGCTCTGGAGCAGTTAGGGCAGCCCAGGCTTCCTAACTCTCTGGATGCAGCATAACTTTATGTTCTGGATACAGAATAGTTAGGAGAGAGCAGTTAGGGCAGAGCAGGCTGAACTTGCTCTAGATTGCGCCCATTGTTAGGATTGTGCTCCTTGGATATTAATGCCGCTGCAGTAAGGATTAATCCATACACCTCTAAAGTCCCTTTCCCTACAGCTGGCAGAGCAACTGCGATGTTATAAACATTCTAAATGACAAATTTAAGAAACAAACCATGAGAAATGCAAGATCCAAATGACCTTCTGCAGATCCATATTTCCCTTTGCTTTCTTGCATCTCACAGAAACAGCATTATTTTAATTTCGGTACATCTGTTAATGACATAAACATTATTTGTCCACTGGAAAGTCCAGTGCAACTGACATGCACCATTCCTTCAATGTCGCAGGACGATGCGGAGAGGCCAGTGCACAGATGTATGCCAGTCTTATGGCACTTCTATGACACCCCCAGGCAAGGGACTTTGCCAGCCTTGAATTGCATTCTAACTTCTGAACAGACTTGCTTAAGATTGTACTGTAAACTTAAACTGTAAATTTAAACATTACAGTACAATTCTACACATGTGTGTTCAGAAGTAAGTCTCTCAGTGATAAATGTTGACTAGTATATAAGATTAAACATGTTCATACCTAAGAGCAATGCAACCCCCAGACTATGATATCAATCACCAACAGTCATAACATGCAAAGCCTCTTCTTTATTTCGTAAACACAAATTGTGTATATGTGGAACACTGTACGTGAAAATTCTCTGTGTGGATGATGTTTCTGAGTGTCAGTTCATTCAGCCAAATTCTTCCTTGGATCCTATGCATGGGGAAAGTTGGCAGACTTTTCTGTGGTTGGACACAGATGTTGCAAAGTGCAGTTCCTTGTTTCCGTATTCCTAAGACAGCCCTGTCACATGATCGCTGTATTCCTTCCCTTAGTGTGTGGTTTGTGTCATAGATATGAATTTATTTAGAGCTTCTGCTTGATATAGTATTCAACCACTTACACTGTGGTAACTAATCATTCTTTGAAAATATGGAGTTGAGGCTTTCACTAATTTTGTTTTGCATATTTAATTGCTAAAGATGTTTCTTTAATGCAGGGGCCACATGACTCTGTGCATCACCCGGTGTGGGGGCTCAGCACATCACCCCTGGGATGCACAGGCACCAAAGTTGGCACCCCTTCCAGGACTGTGCAGACACCAAAGTTGGCACCTGCACAGTTGCTTCTGAAGCTGACTGGCTTCAGAAGAGTATTGCGCACATGACAACTTTGACATTCCCTCCCTAAGTCTGCACCTCTGCCCGGCCATTCAGTCTTGCCCCTGGCTGCTGCTCCGCCTCCCGAGCAAGGCCGAATGGTTGGGCAGAGGAGCATACTGTGCATGTCCATGCCTCTGAACATGCGCAGAGGCGTACCTCGCATGTCCAGTGGTGTGGACATGCACAGTGTGCCTTAGCCAGCCATTCGGGCCTGCTCCGAGGTGGAGCAGCCCAAATGGTCAGTAGAGGCCTGGAGCCCTCTGGAGGAGTGTCAAACTCCTCCGGGGCATCCAGTGGTGGGATTCAAATAAATTAACAACAGGTTCTATGTCCTAATAATCTAAATTAACAACAAGTTCTATGTCCCATTAGTAACCGGTTCTCAGAACCAGATGCTCATTAGCAAAGGGTTTTATAGAACCTGTGAGAACCCCCTGAAGCCCACCACTGGCCACGCATCACCCCCCCAGCAGCACATCACCTGATGAGGCCCACACCAGTCTGGTGATGTGGCTGCTTCATGGGTAGCAATGACTCGAAGTCATTTTTGAGTCAATGACTTTTGACATACCCCACCTCATTTGGATGGTTGCTGAAAGTTGAATTGGAGACCAGGGCTGCGTTGTGCAGAGCGCTGACTTTGAGGTGGTTGTAGAATGGTGGGGATTGGGAGGGATGGGAGCACCAGCCTCTACGCTTCTCCTCCTCTTCTTCCAACTCATTGAAAAGGAAGAGGAAAATGGAGAACAGTGAAAGTACGGACAATGGTGGATTAGAAAATCATGCCCGGATTCGTTCCCCCCTCTTCGCTGTATAACTTAAGGTTTACAAGATTTACAAGAGCTTCTAAGAACAAGAAGCTGACAACTGGAATGCTGACAAATTTACCCTAACACAGTGAGAAAATGTACGGAATGAATTTAATGAATTTAATGGCAATCTGAAGCTGATTTATGTCAAGCTGTTCTGAGACCAGATAAAACTCTGCAGCTGATGGCGCAGCTATGGGATAGTTGGACAGCACAAAGAAAGGGGAAGAAGAAATCTCACAGTGTTATCACAACAGGTCATAAGCAAAGATTTATGAGATGACTTTTAACATAGCTTCAACTATGAAAACCGGGGATTTTTGTTTTTCTTTCTTATTTTTGTGTGGGCAGAGAACATGGAAGGTGAGGAATTAGAATTTGGAACTTGGATAAGAACTTGGCTGTTATTGAATCGGAAGATCGACTGGTGTTGGATTGGTAAAAGATTTATGAGGTTGCACGTGCTTTCCTTGCACAACCATCTGCACTACATAACCAGGTCTGAATTGTAATTCAGTAGAGAACAAGAAAACAAAAACAAATACAGGACTTTCTAAAGAACTTTTAATCGAACACAAGGACTTGAAACTGGAATACTTAACAGAGGCAAAAATAATTATGTCAATATCAGCGCTGTCATCAGCCCACTAACTTCATTAAGATTCCATGAAAAGATAAAGGATTGAAGTTGTAATTACTAGCAATTGAAAAAAGAAGAGGTTTAAAGTGATTTTTAATTAAGTATCATACATCATCATATAAAGGTGAAGTCAAGTCACACCTTTCCACAAAAGAACATGGCATTTGGTCCACTGAGAGAATCCAATCTGAGATATTTATTATGCACTCTGAAGTGTAGATAAAGAGCTAATAAGGACCAAGCACACAAACAATGAAGAAGCATTTAGGATGCAGTGCACTGATTGTATGGGAAAGTAATAAAAGTGATATAAACTATACCTGAGTTGGATGAAGAAAGGAAGCCAAAGCAGATCCATCTAGTGCTGTGGTCTTTCTGAAGATACGAAGAGGAGCTTCAGAAATCAAGAGCCACCGAATAGGACAGAACTGAAGTATAAACCATAATATTGGACTCTGTCCAGAGTATCATATATTCTGAGCCAGCTCTGATTGCGTCACATGTGCCATACTGGCAAAATTCAGCATCATACAAGATTCAAACATATAAAGTATATAGGTGCCTGGGCCTATGGCCAAATATCTAAATGATTTAACCATTGGACAGCAGTACTCTTAAGTTAGTGTAATTCCTGCAGAGAGCAGAGTACCTTCTAAGGGGGCATTCTATTGCAATATGATCAGTGGTAGGCTTCAGGAGTTCACAGGTTCTATAGAACCCATTGCTAATGAGTGCCTGGTTCTGAGAACTGGCTACTAATGGGACTTAGAACATGTTGTTCCATGGGCATAGAATCTGTTGTTAATTTAGGTTATTAGGTCATAGAACCTGTTATTTTATTTGAATCCCACCACTGAATATGATGTAATGTTTGTGGGACATTCCCGCAGTCACAATTAGGGTTATCAGCCAGCCCCCCTTGCATTTCCAATACTGGCATCTGCTATGGTGAGTGTGAATACTATTAAGTGTTGTCTAATTCCTTCCCAGAAGATCAAAGCCATAGGAACGCTGTACTGGATCAGGCACTATATTAAACATGTGTCATAGTAAAAGGATATACAGGAGCCCAAAGCATCATCCAATCTGACCATCCAATCTGATCCAGGCAATGTTATTTTAACAGTCATAAACAAATTAACTAATTACCTCTGTGTGAAGACCAAGCCTGCCATGTGAGGCTTCCCAAGAGGAAGTCAACCTTTTCAGTGGCATGTCCACAGCTGTGGCCATCTCTGATGAAGTTGCAATCCTAACCAATGTTCCAGCACTGGCATTGCTGTGCCAGTGGGGCATGTGCTGCATCTCACAGCTGGGGGACAATCTAGAGACCTCCTCAAGATCAGGGAATTTTTGTTCCCTTACCTCAGAGTTACATTCTCTTTGTTCCAGAGATGGAAAATTGGTTAAGGTTGCACCCTCAGCCTTAAACCCAGGAGGCTTCTGTTTGATAAACACCAAATAAAAATTCATCATCCAGAATTATTTATTTTATAGATTGTTCTAGGCACTTATTTCCTTGTTTGTTTCCACCATAGTTCAAGGAGACATTCCAAAATTTATGATGGAAACTTTGATGGAAACTTTTTTCTGATCACAAGCTTTTATATGTAGGGCTACAAACTCAGATACACACACATGAATTGACCATGATGTAATTGAAATATTTTGCTGTAATTTTTTTGCCCTTGAAGTATATGTACAGCAATATTCAATTATATCTGCTTGCATCCTCCTTGTTTATAAATCATCAGTTCTCCGTAAGTTTCTCTGCCTCATAGCATCCAATGATTCTTTCCTGGTTCTCATGTGCATATGCTACTTTCTTTCAAATAGGTCACAAAAAACATACATTCATGCACATCATTCATACATAAGATTAATGCAATTCATACCCAAATATCCATATACACAAGTATGTCTTTGCAATATTGTAGACTTAATCCGAGGAAAGGATCAGAAAAATTCAGGCCAGGAATCACTATTGGGGAGGGCAGAAAAGAGGGTAGATACATAAAATCTTCTCCCAATATGGAAAAATTACTTCTTCTTTAAGAGATGGTCCTGGCTGAAATCCCAGCTGACTACCAACAGGCAAATTTTCTACTGCATTTCATTTCTCTTACAGTTCAGATATGCTTGTTTTATCAGAGTCTGCTCGATTTTTCTGTCTTCTAACAGTGGCATCAATAGATCCAGAAGCTGCTTTTCAGTAACTATTTCAGAGTCCTTTGCCTTTCTAGTTGCTGACTGACTCTTTACAACAGTAAGAAAGCTGTTTTCAAAAAACTGTAAAGTGAAACAATTTTTAAAATTGCTATTTTTAACACATTTTTTGAATCAACAAGGAGTCACAGAATCAAATCCCTGTAGATATTGAGACACAACACTATTCTATTAGGAGAAGTAGGGTCTTTAAATCTATTTTTCCACTTTTAATCCACACAGTATTTTTTTCCATGGGATGTTCTGGAACAGAACCCGAGTGGATAACAAGGCACACCTGTGTCTGTCTGTCTGTCTGTCTGTCTGTCTGTCTGTCTATACTAGCGAAAAGCGTACCTGCATTGCGGGAGTAACATTTCCCCATACGCCATCCCCTCATGGCACATAAACACCCCATGTGCAACTTCCCCCATGCGCCACTTTCCCCCATGTGCATCATCCCCCCATGCTCATCATCCCCATGCGCAAGTTTCCCACCATGCGCAACTTTCCCCCATGCGCAACTTTTCCCCATGTGCATCATCCGCCCATGCGCAACTTTCCCCATGCTCAACTTTTCCCCATGTGCATCATCCGTCCATGCGCAACTTTTCCTCATGCGCAACTTTTCCCCATGCACAACTTTTCCCCATGCGCAACTTCCCCATGCACATCATCCCCATGTGCCTCAACTCCCCATATGCAACATCACCCATCTGCATCAGTCCCCCATGTGCATCAACCCCTATGTGCATCATCCCCCATGTGCATCATCCGCCCATGTGCAACTTCCGCCCATGCATAACTTCCCCCATCGCATCTTTTCCTCATGCGCAATTTCCCCCATGCGCAACAGTCCCTCATGTGCTCAACTTCCCCCCATGCGGATCAGTCCCCCATGTGCATCAGTCCCCCATGTGGAACTTCCCCCATGTGCAACATCCCCCCATGCAAAACTTCCCGCATGCACAACTTCCCCCATGCGGATCAACACCCCATGCGCATCAGTCTCCCATGCGCAAATTCCCCAATGCGCATCAACACCCCATGCACAACTTCCCCATGCGCAACTTCCCCAATGCACATCAGTCACCCATGCACAACTTCCCCCATGCGCAACTTCCCCATGCGCATCAGTCCCCCATGCGCAACTTCCCCCATGCGCATCAGTTTCTCATATGCATCAGTCCCCCCGTGCGCAACATCTCCCCCTGCGCATCAACCCCCATGCGCAACATCTCCCATGCGCAGCAGTCCCCCATGCGCAACATCCCCCATGCACAACATCCCACCATGCACAACATCCCCCCATGCGCAACTTCCCCCAATGCGCAACTTCCCCCGTGCACATCAGTCCCCAATGTGCAACTTTGTCCCCAATGTGCAACTTCCCCCATGCGCATCAGTCCCCATGTGCATCAGTCCCCCATGCACATGTTAAGTATAAGTCCCCCAAGCGCATGTTAAGTCCTCCATGTTAAGTATAAGACAGAAACACGTTGCCCCTTTTCAGCCCCTGAAGGGTTAATTTCTCCAGATGGTTCTTGGTGGGAGTTCAGGTGACAGAAGGAACTCCCAGAATTCCATGCTTCAGGCCCAGCAGTTGGGGCAGAATGTTGATGAGTAATCAATTCTCCAATGCAAAGTATAGGGAGGAAAACGCATTGCGCCCCTTTTCACCCCCTTCCTGTGGAATTTCTGAAAACCGGATCTTAGCGCACCCCTCCGTCATGGAAGGAACACCCACCCCAAATTTCATGGTTCTAGGCCCGGTGGCTTTGGCAGGGCAGTGATGAGTCAGTCCGTCAGTGAGTCAGTCAATCAGTGAGTCAGTGACTTTTCTCATATATAGATATAGATATAGATATAAAAGAGAAAAATCACTGACTGTGCATGGGGGGAAGTTGTGCATGGGGGATTGATGCACATGAGGTTAGTTGCGCATGGGGTGTTGATGCGCATGGGGGTTGCAGCGCATGGGGGACGTTGTGCATGGGGTGTTGATGAGCAAGGGGGAAGTTGCACATGGGGGGAAGTTGCGCATGGGGGGATTGATGTGCATGGGGAAGTTGCGCACGGGGGATATTGCGCATGGGGGTTGATGCGCATGGCAGAAGTTGCGTATGGGGGGTTGATGTGCATGGGGCAAAATTGTGCATGGGGGTTGATGCATGTGGGGGGATGGCATACGGGGGAATTTTACTCCCGCAACACGAGTTTGCTTTCCGCTAGTGTGTGTTTGTGTGTGTGTGTGTGTGTGTGTGTGTGTATCCCATCTTTCCTATACTGAAGCCCAAATTGGCTTACAGAGTTCTGTGATAAAATGTACAATGTATAAAAACAACATGTATAAAATTATTAATAGAAATGATAAAATCACTGGGGACAGAAATGGTCCAGAAAGAGTCAGTGGAACCAAAACAAAGAAGAAGAAGAAAAGAGGGGTGGGGAAGAAAGAAGCGGAAAAGAGGAAGACATTCATCCAAGTGTTTTTGAGATGTATTCCCTCCACTCTTTCAAGGCAATATTTTCTGTGAAATTATGAGGCAACTATCTCAGGGTGACGGATCTCTGTGTTAGAATTTGCCACAGACTTGTCAGATAAAGTGTTTAAGTGCCACAGACTTGTCAGATAACATAATTAAAGCACACAAATGTTTCTCCTGTCTTTTTAAAAAAATCCCATAGCAGCCACAGACTGACATCTTTTCCCCATGGGCTGAAAAGCAGCTGGCTTTTGGGAAGGGGAATAGAGAAAGGAGGTTAGGATGGCCTTTTCTATGCTTCCTTCAGCACTTCATCACAGTTTCCTGCAGCTTCCTCAAGTGGATTTTGAAAAAAAGTCAAGGAAATATTTACATGATTAAAGGGCACATGTTCTTTGACCCAGCTTCACCCAGGCATAAAACAGGAATTATAAACACCAGTTGTTTGAACTGGAACACATTTGTCCAATTAAGAGCTGGAGGATGGTTATTTTAATCTTCAGGATGAGGCAAAAGCAAAGTTCTGCTGACCTGTCAGGCATGTGCCAGGCTGTAGGGTGGAGTTCGTAGGCTGTAGGGTGTAGGGTGCCAGGCTGTAGGGTGGCCTGCTTCAGGTGGAGTTTCCAGGCTCCAACGTGAGTCATGATCCGCATGGTCACTGCTTGCCTCATGAACAAGCCTTCAGATATGGTTGATGTGGTGTCTCCTATCATTCACTCCCACAGGGTTCCCAGCTATTAGAACATCACATTGAAGGGAACCCCATACGTCATCATCCCCTGATTCCTCTTGGCCAAAGTAGACAGGACATGACATGGGTCATAAAAATAAACCCAGGGGATAAATAATAAGGGGTTAATAATAAGGGGTTTAATAATAACCCCTTTTAATAATAAAAGGTTATTTTAATAACTTGGGTTTAAAATAACCTTATTTATTTTAAAAATTTATATCCCGCCTTTCTTAGGCCATAGCCGACTCAAGGCAGCTCAAATTAAAACATATTTAAAACATTCAATAAGACAATTAAAAGCATTAGAAACATTTAAAGCATTAGACAATTAAAAGCATTATGTATTAGAAACATACATAAGTTAAAAACCAATAAAAACAATACCCCCCAACCTTCACCTCAATAAAAGCTTTTTTTAAATTAAAAGTTTTTAGGGTCCACCTGAAGCTCTGTATTGAGGGAGCTTTCTGAGTTCTAGGGGAAAGATTTCCAAAGCTGGGGTGCCACCACTGAGAAGGCCTTATTTCTGGCCGCCACACCTATCACCTCCCTTGGTGGCGGCACAGTCAGTAGGGCCCCTTCTGATGACCTTACCCACCAGTGGTTTGGGTGGGTTGAATTTTTTTTGAAACATTAAAAAACATGTACTCTTGCATGGACCATAAAAGAAAATTGTCAGCTGGAATGTGAATCAGTGGTGTAAGGTTATCTTCATACTCCCACACTAAAATGCCACTGTTTCTCATTTCTTCTGATAACTGGCATGCTGTGGATCAAATCTGAACCCAATTTCAGCCTTTTGTCTGGCCTGGTAGTCTCTAACTTCTCAACTAGCACTCCAGGTTAGCCTTCTGGGTACAATAACTGTAACAAGGTTTGGGGGAACAATCCTTGCACTCTGTTTCTAGGGAGAGTTTAGCAAATGCCTACACACACATACTATATGTAATAGGATCCCAATTATTAATAATTTTTTTATCTATATATATAAAAGAGAAAAGTCACTGACTGACTCACTGACTGACTGACTGAACAATGCCCTTCCAAAACCACTGGGCCTAGAAGCATGAAATTTGGGGTGAGTGTTCCTTCTGTGACGGAGGGGTGCACTAAGAACCGGATTTCGGAAATTCCAACCAGAAGGGGGTGAAAAGGGGTACAATGCGTTTTCCTCCCTATACTTTGCATTGAAGAACCTGGACCTAGAAGCATGAAATTTGGGGAGGGAGTTTCTTCTGTCACATGAACACCCACCAAGAACCAATGTGGAGAAATTTAATCCTTAAGGGGCTGAAAAGAGGTGCAATGTGTTTTTGTCGTATCCTTGACATGGAAGACTGACCAACATCCAGCCAATTTGGTGCTCAGTGCCTGGTGCACTGGGGGGATGTTGTTCGGAGGGAGGGGTTGCACTGGGGAGGATGTTGCGCATGGGGGGTTGATGCTCATAGAGGACTGATGCACATGGGGGATGTTGCGCATGGGGTGTTGAGGCACATGGGGGTTGTTGCACATGGGGGATGTTGTGCATGGGGAGATGTTGTGCATGGGGGATGTTACGCATGGGGGGATTGATGCGCAAGGGGGATGTTGTGCATGGGGGATGTTGCGCATGGGGGATTAGCGCATGGGGGTTAATGTGCATGGGGGGTGATGCTCATAGAGGAGTGAAGCGCATGGGGGATGTTGCGCATGGGGGATATTGCACATGTGGGGTTGATGCATTGTGGGGGCGTGGAGTATGAGGGAATTTTACTCCCGCAGCGTGGGTATGCTTTTTGCTAGTTATTAATAAATATAAATATTGTTTCTTTCTTAATGTATTTTTTTCAGCTAGCGGGTTGAGATAGAATGCTGTTCTAAAAAGTGGATCCAACTGCTAAAAAATTTTGGAAGCACTTTTTAAGGCTATGTAAGCTCTTTATTAAGACTATTGAAGCTTTTAAGACTATACTGTGAATGCTTTAATCTTTTCTTGAATATTTCTGATGAGAAAAATTAAGAACAGTGTCCACTGGAATCAGGCCAAAGCCCAACTAGTCCAGCTTCCTGTATCACACATTATCACATTATATCACATTATACGAACACATTATAAGTATCACATTATAAGAACAGCATCCACTGGATCAGGCCAAAGCCCAACTAGTCCAGCTACCTGTATCACACATTATCACACCAGTCCACCAGTATCACACAGTGGCCCCAATTGTTCAACCTGCCTAAGGGTCACATACCGTTGCTGAATTTACCATGTCCTTGGTGGGTCTAGGAACACATGACACTTCTGAAGGCAGGAGGAGGAAGGCGCAATTTGAGGAGATACAACATAAACAGAGGAGGGGTGTTTAACCCTTCTTCATACCTCTACTCACCATTTCTTCAATGCATGCACCTTCCCCTGATCATTTAAACCAAACATACATAATTTTTGAGGGAGAGAGGGACACAGGGAAGCAGCAGGCATGGGAAGATTTACCGGTAACTATCCTACCCACTATTTCTCCTATTGTGCCTTTTCCTTGCCACTTTGCAATTGCTTAGTTTAATTCAACCATTAATGTGCAATGTACTTACTTTGTAAGTTTCTAGCATAAAAATGGTTGTGATGTAAAGATCAGTTTCAGGGCAGGGGGAAAGTAGGGGGGAAGAGGGTATTCCAGGGAGGTAAGTGGGAGGGAAGCAGGAGGCGAGACTGGGACCCACCAGTCATGCCAGATGTCAACCCGTTCCCTGGGTGGTACAGAGCAGAGGTGGCACAGAGCTGAACAGACACATTGGGGCTGTTGCTGCATTTCCTGGTGTAACAGTTGCAGTGTAGCCAGTGGTGGGCACTTACTGGTACGGGCCTACGCGCCCGTACCGGATCTTCCAGTTTCCCTGCCGCTAGCGAACTGCCAGCGACAGGGAAATGCAAAAACATAGCAGACTGGTACGGTCCGCCATGTTTTGCGCCTACTGCGCCTGCCTAGAAGTGGGCAGGCCCGCTTCTAGGCAGGCTCCACACAAGCGCTGACATCGGCACTTGCGCAGAACCTGCTTAGAAGTGAGCCTGCCCGCTTCTAGGCAGGCTCTCCGCAAGCGTCGTTGCAGGCGCTTGCGCAGAGCCTGCTGAGAAGCCAGCCTGCCAGCTTCTAGGCAGTTTCTGCACAAGCGCCGACAGCGACGCTTGCGGAGAGCCTGCCTAGAAGCTGGCAGGCCAGCTTCTAAGCAGGCACTGCACAGGCGCCAACGTCGCCCCGCCCTTGGCCCTCCCCAGTCCCGCCCCTCGCCCCGCCCACACCCCCTGACCCCGGCTGGCCCTTCCCACTTCCGGTGTACCGGATCTTGGGATGGGGCCAGCCCATCTCTGAGTGTAGCCAACTGGCCTGCCTGTTCCAGGGCAATTTAGGATTGCACTGCCCCTAATCTTGTAAATCTATGAACTGAGAGAGATTTTAATGTAGATTTCAATACTGTTATTGAAACGTTTTCAAAAATTAAAACAAAGCAATTTTAAATAAATTTGCATTTACTAGCATTAAATTCATTTTATTTCAATTCGATACTGTTAAATTCAATACTGTTTGAAACTTTTTCAAAATTTAAACCAAGCAATTTTAAATAAATTTGCATTTACTAGCATTAAATTCATTTTATTTTAATTCGATACTGTTAAATTCAATACTGTTTGAAACTTTTTCAAAATTTAAACCAAGCAATTTTAAATAAATTTGCATTTACTAGCATTAAATTCATTTTATTTCAATTCGATACTGTTAAATTCAATACTGTTTGAAACTTTTTCAAAATTTAAACCAAGCAATTTTAAATAAATTTGCATTTACTAGCATTAAATTCATTTTATTTTAATTAAAATTAAAATAACCATAGAATGGAGGCAAAATACTTGCCCTGCCCTAAGTGCTGGCAACCCACACTATGCCACTATGTAGTGGGTCGCTTGACTCACACTGTTCCATTGCTGGCCCATACAATTGTTAGGAGCTGGCATGGAGCGATGGAATTTGAAACAGGAATTTGAAAATTCAAATTTGAATTTGAAATTTGCATCTGTTTCTGCATTTCTAGTATGCAGTGGCATTACTACGGTAGGATTTGTATCATCTGGTGCAGGAGGCTAACGCATCACCATCCATGATGGATTTCTTCCCATATAGAGTGGGTATGGCATTGCACCATTGCCCCATCTTTGCTGAGTTTTTTGCTGTAACTTTTGATAGAATAGAAACTATTTCATCACAGGTTATTTTATTGCATTCTGCTGTAAATCAGACATTGGATACATACCATGATGGTATTATTCCTACAAACTGCAATTTTAGGGATTTTGGCCAGTATTTGGCCATCCACCTTTTGTGTGTGTATGGCTTGCAACCTCTAGTGACACCACTGCTCCTCTGCTCTAAGTTTTCCTATCCAGCAGCAGAGTTTCATTTTTACAAATGGCACTGGGCTTTGTTATGCACATTTCCAGGGAACATAGAGTCAAGCTGAAAGGAAGATGATTCTGAATGGCATCCAGTTGCAGCCCTATCTTGTTACAGAAATATACCATGGATAAAGGAAAGAGGCGAGTTTTCATGGAGAGGTATAACTGGGGAGAGGATGTGTATGCAGCAGATCTTTGCTTCTGTGACACATAATGCGTTGGTCACGCATGGTATTTCCTCTTGAATCCGTAGCATTCCTCTGCTATAAAAATTATGCCATACTCATTTTACAAAAGCAGTATAGGTTATCTCTCCAAAAAATGGCTATATAAATGACCAAAATAAACTGGTCGAGGTAAACAAATAATAAAACCTGAAATGAAATAAATGAAATGCATAAGCACTACAGAGGAACTAAGAAGCTCCTTTGAAATTTCTTCCAATACCCAAGGCTATGAGAGATCTACTGTGGTTTCTAAATACTTAATATGAACAGTAGTTATGACTCAGAGGTCAGCTGAGTTAAATATTTCCAGTACCTCAAAGAACTTAGAACCCAGTGAAGCCGATTCTTACATGACAAGTGTGGCATGTGATTCTGCTATTTAAATGTTATCAGAGTTGTACAGAATGACACCACAGTGTGTTCACCTAAATGTGTAATCTCCATTATTTCAATGATAGTGAATATTATGGCACTTCATTTTGGGACAGGTAAGTGGCCAACAATAAAAAATGAATAAAGTGACCTTCAGTTAAAGGAGTTCCATAGCACTTCAGTTTGTACTGGAATGCTCCAATGTGGCAACCCAGTCAAAAGTCTTATTGCAGGGCGACCATATGACCAGAAAAACCCGGATTTGTCCAGATTTTTACCCTCCTCATTGGGTGTCCTACATTTTGGCTTCATTGTCCTACATTTTGGCTTCATTTTTTAACTTTGCGATGGTGCATGGTACCCCATCATGTCATATGTCATTAGATTTGTATTGAAGAGAAGAATCCAATGCAAAAATCAGTTTTGAGATATCTCTTTCCTATCAAAAGTTATGGCCAAAATACCGAAAAACAAAAATATAAAAACAAAAAAATACATTTTTTGGCAATTTTTTTTAAGCAGGTAGGAATTTTGGCTTGGGGGGGGGTAGGAATTTTGGCCTTGGGATTCAGGAATTTTGGATTTGGCATCTGGTCACCCTGGTCTTATTGGCATGATTCACCCATCCGTTGTGACCAGTGTTAATGATTACAAATTTAGCAGTAAGACATCTACCTTGCTATGCCACTCTAATTTCTGGGAAGAGGCAGACATTCAGAGATTACCCTATGAGGCTATGATATTTACATTGTGAATTTAGGATGCCAGGAAGAAAATCAGTACCATCTGGATTCCCACCTATGGCTCTCATACAGTATCATTCATTTTTTTCCTGCTAGAGACAGACCACAAAGAAGACAATCCTAACTATGTCTATTCAAAAGTAAGCATTTACTCCACTGTGTTCAGTGGGTGTTACTCCCAGGAAAATAGCTTTAGGATTGCAGCCCAAATGTTATAACTTGGGGAAAAAAAACTAATGTGGCCAAGCATGTACTGTAAATGATGAAGAGATTATTTATACCAAAATGGGAAAACTAGTTCATCCAGAGGAGCTGCCTGTTGACCAATTCTTACAGCATCTGTGGCAATCAATTTTAAGGGCTTGCTTCAATCTCATCCTGCAGCATGATTTGAGAAATCACTCACTCACTTAATGGTTTTTGCCCTGCTTCTGCAACCTGTTTCTTTTAAATTACTTTTACTGCAGTGTTCTTTTAAAATTGCTATTGTTTTAGCTTGTTATAGTTGCTTTTATGGAAATAGTTTCTTATTTTAACTGTTCTGCCTGTGGCTTTGACAGGGCAAAAGGGCAGTACCACATTTTCTAAAATAAAGATATGTAACTATTATTCACTTACCACGTTCTATTTCCTTTGGGAAATGGGAGAAGTTCTATTCTATAGATGAACTTCACACTATCACCTTCAAGAAATGTTCTCCAGCCCCAATAAGAATCACAGAATAAAATGATTAAGTTGTTGGCATATCAATTTCCCAGGTTCATGAACAATACCATCTCTACAAAAACTGTGGGCAGCTAGATATAGATATAGGAAGTATCTGGGCGCAAATTATGTTTAACAGTTCTTACACAGTCTAGTTAAAAAAAAATTCCAGACTCATCCTCCCTAACTTCTTCAGCTTAGAATGCATCACATTTTTTCTTCCCAAAGAGTGCTACTTCATACAACTGGATTTCTTAACCTGGGGGTCGGGACCCCTTTACAGTTTAGTCTTATTCATGTCTATTGAAGAGCAAGACTTGTGTGTTCAGTAGGGCTTAGCAGGCCTCCGTCAGTCTTGAGAGACTATGGTATTGTGCTCTGCACTGCATACGTTGCATGCGAAGCACGAAAGCCTGGTTAGATTGTTATGGAGGATAGGTTGTTACCCAAGCAGCAAATCCCCCCTTTCCACGCCACTGAATTAGTCCAATGGAAAGGTAAAGCCAATACGATTGGATCCAGCTGGCGTCGCAGAGCTGGGCTAAGGACAGGAGCTCACCCTGTCTTGTGGGGCCGACCTGGGTCTTGAACCCTGGCCTGCTGGTTAACAGGCACAGTGTCTTAACCACTTGCGCCACCCACGGCACTAAAGCAGAAATGGGTAAACGTGTATTTCAGTTGTTCCCAAACCTTTTAGCACTACGACTCACTTTAAAAAATGAAACTTTATCAGGAACCACCTAAGTTTAGCAGACTTTTAAAAAAGGATACTTTGAAAGAAATATTAAATTTAAATTTATTTATTAATAATAACGACAAAAATCACAAATATTTATCTCCTAATTAGATCCTGCTCCAAAAGTGTCTTTAGCTTTCCTATATACAGATAATTATGATAATGTTTATTAAACATTGAGTTTAAATTATACTTTTATTAGATGTTATTATTTGTTTCTTAGTACTACTAGTTAGTAATAGTAGTAGTTTTAAGTTTTACTGTCCTTTCTAAAGGATTATTGCTTCCAATAAATAAACTAACTGACTATAAAAAGGTCCATCAAAAAAGTGTGTGTGTGTGTGTGTGTGGCTGCGGCTGCAATCCTAACCACATTTTCCTGGGAGAAAGTACTATTGAACACAATGGGACTAACTTCTGCGTAGACATGCTTAGGATTGTACTGTATATTGTATATATACAGATATACACAGATATAACACAGATATATGTGTATATCATAAACTAGCGAAAAGCGTACCTGCGTTGCGGGAGTAAAATTCCTCCATACGCCATCCCCCCACGTCACAACATCCCCCATGGCACAATATCCCCCACGGTGCAACACCCCCCCCCCACGGCGCATCAGTTCCCCCAAGTGCAACACCCCCATGCGCAACATCCCCTATGCGCATCAACCCCCCATGCGCAAAAACCCCCATGTGCAACATCCCCTATGCGCATCAACCCCCATGCGCAAAAACCCCCATGCACATCATCTCCCCATGTGCATCAACCCCCAGGCGCATAAGTCCCCTATGTGCAGCATCTCCCCATGCTCGTCATTTCACCATGCGCAAGAACACCCCATGTGCATCAACCCCCCCATGCACATAAGTCCCCCATGTGCATAATCTCCCCATGTGCATCTTCTCCCCACGCGCAACAACACTCATGTACAACAACCCTATTTGCATAAGTCCCCTATGCGCATAAGTCCCCTATGCACATCATCTCCTCATGTGCAAGAATACCCCATGCGCATCAACCCCCCATGTGCATAAGTCCCTTATGCACATGTCCCCTATGCGCATAAGTCCCCTATACACAACCCCCATGTGTATCATCTCCCCCATGAGCATCATCTCCCCATTTGCAACATCCCCCTATGCGTCCCCCATGTGCAGCATCCTCCTCAGTGCAACCCCTCCCTCCAAACAACATCCCTCCCTGTGCACCAGGCACCGAGAACCAAATTGGCTGGATGTTGGTCAGTCTTCCATGTTAAGTATAGGACAAAAACACATTGACCCCTTTTCAGCCCCTTAAGGGTTAAATTTCTCCACATCGATTCTTGGTGGGTGTTCATGTGACAGAAGGAACTCCCTCCCCAAATTTCATGCTTCTCGGTCCAGTCCGGGGGTTGGGGCAGAATGTTGATGAGTCATCAATTCTTCAATGCAAAGTATAGGGAGGAAAATGCATTGTGCCCCTTTTCACCTTCTTCCGGTTGGAATTTCGGAAAACTGGTTCTTAGTGCACCCCTCGGTCACGGAAGGAACACCCTCCCCAAATTTCACGCTTCTAGGACTGGCGGTTTTGGCAGGGCATTGATGAGTGAGTGAGTCAGTCAATCAGTCAGTGACTTTTCTCTTTTATAAATATAGATAACACATATACATATGTTATATACTAAATATATCCATATTTTGATATTCATGCTATCCAAAGCGAGGTGTATGCACAGGTAAGCTATATTCATAGGCTTGACATTTTGAGGGACGGCCTCTAAAAACCTAAACTTCACATTTTCCTTAATCTGTTGGTAAGACCAGAGCAAAAAAGGACCACAGCCGTTATTTTCATTTTGACTCAAATAAAATGTACTTTTAGAGCTTCAAAAGTTAGAATTCTCCACATTGTATTTTGGATGCTGGTTCTCACATCAGGATCAGATGCTATTTCCTGTTTTGGTTTGTGGTCAATAGTTGTGAGTGATAAGCAGTGATCACACATGATTCGAGTGAAGTGTGTTGGGAAATAAAATCATACGTGAGTGTCTCAACCTGTGTTGTACTTACCAGTTCAAATGCTATGAAACATTTGTGTTGGTGCTTGAAAAATTCTGGGAAAACGGTGTTTTAAATGTGATTTGCAAACAGACATATTACTGGGTCAGGGTGTATTCCTGTTTCAGCCTGCTGTGGTTCAGGAAATACTAATCTCTGCAATTGTTTTTACATTGCTGTAGATAAACAAATATTTATTTACTTATTTATTTGAGGAATTTATATCCTGCCTTTCCCATGCTGAAGTAAATGCTATAGGCAGCTTACAAAACTCCTATGAGTTTCAACAAATACTCGTATTTACTCGAATATAATGCGCTATTGAATATAATGTGCACCCTATACTTATAATCAAATTACTGTATTTACTCAATTCTAATTAACATTGAATCTAATGTGTACGCTGATTTTGGAGACTGAATATGGCTGGAAAAAGGTGAGTGTTATATTTGAGTAAAAACAGTACTCAAACAAACATTTGTAGAAACAAATGAGTTTCTACAATACTTCGGCATGCTTGTCACAGCTGGCATCTGGATATTCCTTCCAAGCTTCTAGCATGAGCAATTTCAAGTCCGGCAAGCTGTAAACAGCCATTTCTCTTGGCTCTGGTTGTTAGCGGCATCAGCTTATGGTCTCCCATCCAAAACTTAACTAGGTCTGTTTCTGCATAGGAAATTTCAGGCAGCCTTCTACTTAACCATCACCAGGTTAAGTTTACAGCTTAATCTGTATGACTAAAAAGCAAACATATTTAAGGAAGCTAATGACAGAATGTATTGTTTTGTTCTTTTTAATGAAGTATAATTAAAACTTACTCAATTTAAACCTTTTCCACAAAGCATTATCCCTTAGGGCTGTAAGAGCCATTTTTAAAACTTCATTATTTATTTTACTAATGTCATTATGCATGACTTTATTATGTTCTTATGGACTACCTTCTTGGTTTGTCTGGCAATTTTGGCCCCAACCCCCAAAACAGATTATAATCTATCCAAAATATACCATATATACTCGTGTATAAGCCAACCTGCATATAAGCTGAGGCACCTAATTTTACCACAAATACTGGGAAAATTTATTGACCCGAGTATAAGCCGAGGGTGGGAAATGCAGCAACAGCAGGAAAGTGAGGCTGGCCTTGTAGCCTCAGGGCCCAATCCTGGGCATGTCTACTCAGAAGTAAGGCCTACAAAGATGTACCTGAGTCTGAGGAGGGGCTTGGCTGCAGTGGGCTCCATGTCTTGCCGCCACGTGCCTCCTCCGCAGCCGGAGAGCCAGCGCCAGCAGCTGGAGAGGGTGCAGAGCCTCTGAAGGCGCACGCTGGAGGTCGTGCCCACCATGTTGTGCCACCTTGCGCCTTCTTGGCAGCCTGGAGAGCCAGCGTGAGCAGCTGGAGAGGCTGCTGAGCCTCTGAGGGCGTGCGCTGAAGGTTGCACCCGCCATTTTTCTCAATTTTTTTTACTGACCCACATGTAAGCTGAGATGGGTTTTTGAACTCATTTTTTGGGCCCAAAAAACTAGGCTTATACGTGAGCATATATGGTAAATCTGTTTCACTGGGATGATCTTGCATAGAACAAAACTGTCTCAGTAAATAGTATGTCAGCCCCCAACAACCTGGTGTCAGGACGAATGTATGGCAAGCAACCTGACCAGAGACTCTGCCACTGCACTAAGAACATCACAGGCCAGCACTTTTGACACAGAATGTTTGTAGTCTCCATTTTGGAACAAATGGAAAAAGTCATAGAAAGATCTTGGTTTATGCAATTTGTAATTTATTACATATAATTTACAAGAAGGATATGTGCTGCCTTTTCACAGGGAAAAGGAGGTCGTTTAAGTTTGTTTCCAGGACCCAAAAATAAAAAAGTGGACATGTCCTGGAAAGAGGATCAACCAATTATCAACCAATTAACCAATTATTGCCATCAACCAATTATTGCTAATCATGACGTGCAAATCAAATAAGCCAACAAAAATGTGATGAGTCTAAGGCAGCTGCTAAGGAAACTGATAAGGTGTTGAGCCTTCCAACCACTTCTTGTACTCAGAGCCAGTAGGAGGTGAAGAAGCTGACAAACAGGCTGAAGAATACAACAGGAGCAATGGAAAGAGGTATGGGACATGGAAGTAGAATGAGAGATATTCTTCTCTCCAAGGGGTGCTCATTCTAGGCTTACTAG
The DNA here is from genome assembly GCA_030015325.1 of Cryptoblepharus egeriae. Lineage (NCBI taxonomy): Eukaryota > Metazoa > Chordata > Lepidosauria > Squamata > Scincidae > Cryptoblepharus > Cryptoblepharus egeriae. Next base: position 57,250,151 of record JAREYC010000001.1, on the reverse strand, counting down.
GGAACCCAAGGTTCCTACTTGTTGATTCTATTTTGAGAAGAAGTCATTCTGAATGTTTGTGTAACAGTGATCCAGACTGCCAGAGGGAGGCTCTGGATATGGTGATCAATCTGACCAAAGATATTGTGGGAGACTGGGACTGAATGTTGGAAATTCACTGAAACCTTAAAACTTTCAGCATTGCTTTCAATGATCATGTAGAGATACATACTGATTCCTGGACACCCCAGGCCAATTCTAGAAGGTTGGCAACCAGAGGAATAGTTAATGGTCAATAGTTAACATGGTGTGCATGTTGTGGACTGTAGGAGTCAGAGATACAACTAGTTGGTGGTGGTTCAAGTTAATTGACATAGGTTATGGGCTATATCCTAGAGTGAAATTAAGCCCCTTGCTCTGGAGCAGTTAAGATGACTTTCCATAAGATAACACTAGAGGGTGACATGATTGCGTGGACCCATAACTGTTATGGATTTTGCCCTATGTTAAAGTGTTGTACCTGAGATCCCGGCTAGTTTTGGAATTATTGTTCCAGTGGAATTTCAATTCCAGACTTTACAAAGTTCCCTGAACTTTATGAATTCAAATGCTGCATTGCAAGTTTCTCTGAACAACACTCAGTGCCTGATATTTGCTGGTGTGGGCAACTGCATCTTGGGAGGTACACACCAGAAGTGTTATCTAGCAGGGAACATTGAAGTTCATGAGATGTTGTGGAAGTGCTCCATTGATTAAGTCTGGCTAAATATGAGCTTCAAGGAAATCCATAGCTTCAGGCAAGCCTCCCATGCCAAGGAAGCTGGGCCAAGGAGAGTTCAGAAAACTGAAAGAGCTCCCAGGATGCCCTATCCCCCCTACCATTTGGCTTAATATTTAGTTTGAAGAAGGATCCTGTAAAACTCAAAAGTCTGTCGATTAACTCCATTGTGGTTTAGTTGGTCTGAAAGTACGGGTATTACCAGTGGTGGGATTCAAATAAAGTAACAACAGGTTCTGTGTCCTCATAACCTAAATTAACAACAGGTTCTATGTCTATAGAACAACAGATTCTATGTCCCATTAGTAACCGGTTCTCAGAATCAGTCGCTCATCAGCAAAGAACCTGTGAGAACCTCCTGAAGCCCACCACTGATTTTACCCAAATTTGGATCCTCAGGTTGTATCTATTATCTTTGTAAGGTGTTGTCCTACTTTGGGCAAAATCCAGATCAGTTACGGGTCCACGCAGTTACATCACCCTTTAGTGTTATCTTATGGAAAGTCACCTTAACTGCTCCGGGAGCAAAAGGCTTAATTTGACTTTAGGATTTGGGCCTTTGCCTCAATTTTTTTTTCCAACAGAAGGCACTAGATATCATTCCCTTACTTGGGTGACAGACCTGAGGATATTGAAAGCATTTTGAACTCTTGGGATAAATGATGCTGGAGACTCATCAAAGATCATTTCTGTTTGTCTCAAGACATAGGGACTAATGCCAGACTCAGTGTAAATGACTATCATTAGGAATATCAGGCAAAGCTCCCTTTGTGAACTGAGCAGAATAGGCAAATTTTCAGAGGGGGAAAAATCTTTAGCACAGCATCAATAATTACTTGGTTTTATTAGATTTTTCCTGATAGTTACACCAAGGGAGAACAAAACCTTTAGAAAGGTAAATTTTAGCAATTTTGTCAACTTTTCCAGAAATGTGTTGACTTTGAAATTAAATAAACAAACATAAAAGTTCAGTTGTTCCCAGAATTAAAGAACATGAAAGAAATTGCCATCTTTTACAACTTGAGAAGCCAGCTTTAGCTAAGCATATTTTCAAAACTGGACATAAAATACAATTTGAATGTACAGATCTAAATCCACCACTGTTCAATACCATCAAAGACTCCACTTAGAAGTAATTGGAATTTATAAACACCAGAATAACATCAATAGAAAGGAAGAGCCTTTTGCACTGACTGGCTGTTGGTACCCATTGCTTCGAAGAACTTCCATCAAGAAACAGATTTGACAGGAAAGGATTGATTATAACAAGAGGAGAAATCTTCATTTTAATTTCTATGGGCAAAATCCAGAGCAATTACGGGTCCATGCAGTTACATCACCCTCTAGTGTTATTTTATGGAAAGTCACCTTAACTGCTCCGGAGCAAAGGGCTTAATTTGACTTTAGGATATGGGCCTAAGAGCACAATCCTATGTCTACTCAGAAGTAAGCCCCACTGTATTCAATGAGTCTTACTCCCAGGAAAGTGTGCTTAGGATTGTAGCTTTAGTCAGGGTTGCCAGACCTCCTGTATTTTCCGGAGGTCTCCTTCAAAACGCCCCTTTGTCCGGGAGGAATGAGAGCCCCTCTGGACTCCAGTATTTGGGCAGCTTGTGCTGGCCCTTTAAATTTTTTTAAACCTTTGGGCAGCTCAGAGACTTCTGGCTGGCTCGCACCACCCACCCACAACCCAGAGGGGCTTCCCCGGCACGTGTGCCACTCGGAGGGTGCAGGGGGGCTTCCCTCAGGGGCGCGCGCAACTCCAAGGGTGCAGGGGGGCTTCCCCCAGGCCAATCCTATGCATCCCTACTTAAAAGTGAGCCCCATTAGAGAGAAAGGGACTTACACCCAGGTAAACTGTGGTAGGATTGCCATCTGAGGGGCCAATCCTATGCATGCTGCACCTCTGCAGAACAGGTGAGCTTGTATTTGTGTGCGTCTGTGTAGAACAATGCATGGGGTGTTTGTGTGTGTGAGAGAGTGCATGGTGTATTCAGTGTGTATCACTGACATGCCTTGTATTGCTGCAAATTGCTCTGGGGGAGGGGGCTTTAGGATTTCTCTGGGGGAAATGGGCTTTACAGGAATTTTCTCAGGAATTTTGGCTTCGACTGGGAGGAAATTTGGCCTTAAATCAGGAATTTTGGGGTTGCCGCGCAGGAATTTCCAGTTTGGCATCTGGTAACCCTGGCCTTAGTCTCTTTAAGAGCAGCAGTGCAGCAGGTGTCACTCAACAGACAATTCCAACTGTCCCTAACCCAGTAATAAATACACAACAGTGGATTATAACCCACCAGAAAAATCTTCAATCTTATAAACATAAAATAGTCTCAATGAAACTTGTACATATACCAAGAATAGGCACCTATGGTCCTTGGAGCAAGTCTGACTCCTTCAGTATTTCCATGTGGACAAATATAGAAAGGAAGAGCAACAGAGGGGCTCTGTTGGTTGTGCCGTCACTGAAAGGTGACCAGAAACAGGTCCTTCTCAGTGGTGGCACTCACCTAATGGAACTCACTCCCCACTTAACTAAGGAAACCTTCCTCTCTATTGTCCTTCTGGTGAGGCCCAAAGACTCTTTTATTCAGACAGGCTGATGATGGCTCTTCTTTGAAATTTAAGATTCATTTTACTGCCATCTGCCTTTCTTTTAAACTGAATTTTTATTGTTTTTATATAGTTTTAATTATTACTGTTTGGTTTTTACTGTTTTTATCTAGTTTTAAACTGTATTTTAGTTTTAAACTGTATAAAACTGTATTTTATTCTGTTGTTATATGCTGTTAGCTGCCTTTGGTTATCTTTACTTTAGGAAGAGAGGCGGGATATAAACAAATCTATATATATAAAAGAGAAAAGTCACAGACTGACTCATCAACGCCCTGCCAAAACCACCAGGCCTAGAAGCGTGAAATTTGGGGTGGGTATTACTTCCATGACCTAAGGGTGCACTAAGACCTGGTTTTGGAAATTCTAACCGGAAAGGGGTAAAATGGAGTTTTCCTCCCTATACTTTGCATTGAAGAATCGGTGATTGAGGGATGCCTTGCCCCAACCCCTGGACCTAGAAGCATGTCCTTTTGTCATATGAACACCCACTAAGAACCAATGTGGAGAAATTTAACCCTAAAGGTGGAAGCCCAATTTACCTAATTCATGGGCATTTTCAAAGTTCATGTGTAGATGATACAAATCTGAGGGTTGTTAAATGACATATACTTATGTACTTGGTTGCTGATGACTACAAAAGAAATACCAGGCTGACACTTTGTATCAGATAAGATGGGCACATGCACAAATATATAAGTAGTGGCTTCATACCTCCTGTTCTTTCTCCCATGGAAACTTCTCACAGGGGAAGGAATGGGATGCAAAGCAGCAGCAAGTGCCCTTATATATTTTCCTTCAAAACATCTAAAAAGTTTTCTAACTGGTTTATGATGATCATGCATTATATATATTATATGCATTATATATATATCATGCATTATATATATATATTAACAAGTCTACTTGTTTTATACACAACCCAGAGTTAAATTTATCAGTCTATTGTTCTAAGGCAGAGGCCTCCAAATTATAGCTCCTGTGCCAGATTAAGTGCACTGAGAAAATCCTCTTGAATGTTATATGGTGGTGGTGAAGCCAAACTGTTCAGCCCTGCCACCTCCAATCTTTGTGCCCAAAGTTTTGCAGAAATTCTAAATGGGCAGCTGATTCCATTGGAAAACCAGGGTGCAGAGCCTTTGTGGGTGACAGGCAGCAGAAGTGGCTGTCTAACATGGGTTTTCTGCAAAGATTGGACATGTATATGGGAGTCAGCAGGGCAGAATGATAAGGCTTTGCCACCACTGTGCTTAACCCTTAGAATACCAACCAGGTCAAATTGACCCAGTTGGAAGTTTGTGTTGTGTTTTTTTTCTGGAATTTATTATTACTTGACAAGACTTTCTGACTTTTTTTACTGCTAATTAGATGGTTACAAATCCAAAAGCATGGAACTTTTGAATTTACAGTTTTTCTGTAAATTCCATTTATACATATTATCCCAGCAACAAGGGTCAAATTGACCCATGCAGTATAATATGAATAAATTTGAATTTACAGAAAAACTGTAAATTCAAAACTTTCATGCTTCTGGATTTGTAACTGTCTAATTAGCAGTAAGAAAGTCAGAAAGTCTTGTCAAGTAATAATAATAAATTCCAGTAAAAAACACAACACAAACTTCCAGCTGGGTCAAATTGACCCGCGCGGTCTGATGTGGAAAAAAATCACCGTGGTATTCTAAGACATTCTCTGTGCACTGCAGGCTGCAGTTTGAAGGTAATAATAGCCCTGTTCTAGACTATAGTGATTTGATCATATAACTAAAGTTGGGACCTTTGTATCAGTGGGGATCTATTCTCAGACCCCCTGGGAATATTGAAAATCAATAGTCCTGTTAAAATGGGTCTAGGCAGGATTTTGAGCAATGGAGAGGTCCGTTGTGGTATCACTAAGGGGGTGCAGAATGGTTCCAATATGATGAAAACAGCTCCCTCCAATGCACCGAGAAGTTCCCCCCAAGCTGACAACTGTGATAGCTACATGAAAAAGTGATAGCTATGAAAAGTGATAGCTACATGTTTGCCCTATGAAAAGTGATAGCTACATGTTTGCATTTACTCATGAGTAAGCTGTCTTGGTTCTGGTAAAGAGGGATGCAAGGCGACCAGAATGGTCTCAATCTGATGGAAGTTCAGCTCAGCAAATGCTCCAGTAAGCAGCCTTTCCTCCCTGCCACTAAAAAAGAATAAAACTTGGCTTGGCTAGATATGGCCAAAACAAATCTATTACAAATTTTCACATCTATCACTAGGTTGTTGCTCCACGCACTATACATCATAGCCACATGCTAACCTCCTATAACGGGTGATGCAAACTCTAGTGTATGTTTCTTTCACTGTATGTTTTCTCTCCAAGGCTCAGTAAGCCATCTGGAGCCTTTAGAACGCAACTTCCATTTTTCATAGAAAACTGGAAATTGTGTTCTAAAGGCTCCTGGCAGCATTTGGAGCCTCAGAAAGGCTGCATGTGGTGGTTCTTATCATCCTGGGAGATCACTGTGAGGGGACATAATATGTGGTCTACCATCTGTTGTAAGTCAAATCTGCAGATGCTGAATCCACTGATAAAGAGACCTCAACTGTACAACACAGCACTTGACAGAACTGATTGAAACCTTAAATGAGGACAAAATTAATTTAATTGGGATAGTAAAAACCATATTTTTGCCCTGGTCAAAACTGCCTCAGTAAATAGTATGCCAAAGCTGTTTGAGATTTCCAGTGCTCTGCTTACCAGGGAAAATGAACCTGACAGAGTCTGTTGGTAATACCAAATATTCCATAGACACCAGGCAGCTTTACATGAAAAGAGAATAGTGTGGTTTATTTTCCTGGAGGGAAGTGCAACTACACAATATGCTGGCATGCTGCTGAGACACACCTTGATTTGCACTGATTTCAGAGTAGATGGCACTGAAATTCGGGGGATTTTTTTTTTGGCAGGATATTATGTTCAGAACCTATTTCTAGTAGCCTTAAAAAAGCAGCAGCAGAGTATAAATGCCAGGCGCCTGAAGGAAATTTGGAAACATGGGTGGGCATTTTTGGACCTAATTACTACATCCTTATAATCAGTTAAATTATTTACACTTGAAAAACTGGATGTAAAACAACTTGACAACATGAAAGCATGAAGGGACTCTCATAGCATCAAGTGATTGGTTATACATCACAAGGGACCCATCCAACTTTCTTCCTCTCATTTTTTCCTGATGCCATACCAAACTGTATCTCTTACTCTTGAAATGGTCAAGCAGTGATAAAGTTGGCAAGTACTCACCTGCTTTCTTTCACCCTGGATACTGCTCTCTGAGCCCTCGGCTTACCTATTTCCTCTTTGTAACTGCCTTTCTCTGCTGAGAAGCAAGAGAATTGGGGAACAGTGGCTATAATATAGGGCAGAACAAACTTTCTGCCCTATTATTGCATTATTTTGTACTACTTTCTACCCAGCATTATTGCAGTGTTTATTATTTTGTACTACTTTTCAAAAAAGGTTGACAAAGTAGTTTATGAGAAAGTGAGATAACCAAGGCTGCAATCGTAAAGACACTTTCTTGGAAATAAGATCCATTGAACACAATGGGACTTATTTTTCAGTAGACATGGTTAGGATTGTGCTCTAAATGGCTTTTCATTGTAGGCCTCTCCATCCTTGAATGGCTCGGTGGACTGGACATTTACATCTGATTTACCATAAGTTGATGTATTGTATGCAATACACTAATTAAATAAAAACTAAATGGCTATCCCAAAGAGCTCACTATCTTAAAGATGCAGGAGAAATACCAGCAAACAGCCACTGGAAAATACACTGCACTGGAGAGGATAAGGAAAATTACTCTTCCCTGCTAGATATAAGAGGAGTATCACTGGAAAAAAATGCATGTTTTCCCTGTTAGCAGGGGGGAAAATAACATACATACTAGCTGAAGAACAGGAGTAGGATACATGGCAGAGCATGTGCACAGAATATCCCAACTTGAATCCCCAAGACTTCCAGTTGAAGGACCTCATCTAGGAGACCTGAGAACATCCAATGTCAATTTGGAAAACTGCTCCCATTTGGAATAGATAGGTCTTGAATAAGATGGATGAGGTTTTCTATGCATAGTGAAGAACATGACAGAAAGCAAGGAAATCAGAGTGGAAGAAAGAAACAAATGATGGAAGAGATTGGAGACAACAATAGATATAAGAAAAGTCCTTATAACTTATAAATAAATAGTCAGAGGAGCAGGAACCACAAGTTTACATAGGATGCTAATTACTTATTGACTGTTACATTCAGAAAACTGCCTTGCATAACACGATAATCCATTTGGTCCAGAATTTTGTTTGCTATAGCAAGTAATCAGATGCCACAGGAAGCTCTAACAGAAAGTACAAACATGATAACCATTGCCTGATATTGTACTTGTCTTTAGCTTCTGCTACTCAGGGCCAAACCACATTTTAATGTTTCTCTACTCAGTAAGAGAGCTGTATGGGAAGGCTATATAATTTGGGACCTCCGAGGTTATATTCTGCCTCTGCCATTGTCCTCCCCCCTCCCAAATCAAGATCCTCAGCCTGATCACCCCCAGCTACTATAAAAAACAAGCATGTAAGAGTCAAGCCTATATTTAAAATGTGGAGGCTGAAAATAAATAACAGGTGATGCTCATAGTCACTGTGTTCTCTTAGGTTAGCTACTTGGAGCTCCTATCAGAGCTGCTCCTAGTAGAACTACTTGGAGCTTCTCATTGCTATTAAGGTGAAGCTTGTTATTAGTACAAGCAGAGGTATACTGCCTCTCAAGAAGGGGGATTCCTTCCATTTAGTAACCATTCATAGCAAAGAGCTATTGATGGATCTGACCTCTCATGATTTATTAAGCATTTTTAAAGTATCCAGATTAAGAGCCATTATGCCATTTAGGCAACACGTTAATTATGTATTGTGTAAAGAAGTACTTCCTTCCTTTGTATTGCGGCTCAAAATTATAATTTACATGTGGGAATCAGTCATCACAGATGGGTGACCACAGACACATGTCTCAAATATCCGGTGTCAGTGAACATGACCGTTTCGAACAAAGATAGGTTGAACGTTTAGCTGATCATGCCTATGTAAAACTTTTCCATGAACAAATCCAAAGTAAGAACCAGATACAGTATGGGATATCCTTTCCATCCTTGTTAGAAAAAGGTTTAAGGTTAGAGTTGATGAGATCATCGCAGGACAGCCCATTCATGCTGCCACCTGAGGCAGTTGTTTCAGGCAGCAGAATAGAGAGGGGAAACACAGCCACCCACACTACTTTTGATCTTTATCAAATTTTCTAGATTGGAAAACAAGAGGGTGATATAGTGGAAGCGGAAGAAAGACTTTCCTTCTTTATCCTCTAGTCTACAGAGCAGAAAGCGCAGAGGAGAAACTCCCAGATGAAGGAGGGGCAGCAGTTAGTCCCTATCCAAGTGGCTAGGAGGTCTTAGGCCAGAAGACCTAGATCACTGAAACAAAGAAAATTAGTAGAAGTGTTCAAAATTAACCAGAAGTGTAAGTTGTGGTAGAAAGACCACTAAAAGCTAAAATTGTGCATTTTTTAGGTTATAACTTATGAGCAAGGATTTCAGCAGTAGCTGTAGAAGAGAGGAGCAGAAAAATGGAAAAGGAGGAAATGCATAGATTAAACATAGGCAGGTGCTTAGGCTGCAATCCTATGCGTGGTTTGCTGGGAGTAAGGGCTATTGAACTCAATGGGAATTGAGTCTGAATAGAAATGCATAGGACTGGGCTGTAAATTATAGTTCAAGTGTGGGTCTATATAGCTACACTGATTTCAGACTAGGATCCTTTTCTAGCACTGTCTGTAGATCCCAGAGACTGACCAGAAGCGATGGGGTTCTGAACTGCCACTTAAGCTGAAGACCATGACATTGAGAGAAGAATGACATTAGTATGGCTCCTCTACATAAATGCAGAGCAACTGGGACAAGGATACACTTTGTGGAGGGTTAAAGAGCTTCACAATTGGGAGACAGATATCCTTCCTTATGTCCTCTACTTGAACGGTTTTCTCTTCCTGACATGTTGCTGTTGCATCAGACCAGTTTGGCAAGCTCTGGAGCAGATATAGAGACATTAATCTGAGAATGTGGCCAGGCCAGTGCTTGTGTGATGTCCAATGGGTTAGCAGTCTTATTTAAATGCAAAGGCAGAACACTCATAGCATAGAGCCTACCGCTTGGTTGAATTCAAGCAAATTCCTGAGGACTTTCCTCCTGACATAGGTTGCTATCGCCCAGTTTTCAGGTTCAGGACTTGCTTTGTAATTGTGTTTATATATACAAGGGCTGTTGCATGTGCAATTTTCCTTCAATAGACTATGATCTGGGAAGAGAGTATTTGGTTGCAATCCGAACCTACTTTCCTGGGAGTAAGTACCATTGAACCCAGTGGTAGGTACTTCTGAGTAGATATGCTGTGGATTGCACTGTAAAATTCATAAACAGAATAAAGAAAGTATTTAACTCTCCTGTTACCATCATCCTAATGAAACAACCCTTCCCCCAGCTGATCACTGTTTTATGAAAAAAGCTGCCATGGTGCCAACAACAGGGTTTTTTTTTCCTGACACACATCAGCTGTGGGGGGGGGGGGGGAAGGGGGTTGTTTGGATTGAAGCATTAGAAGAAAAAGTTAAACAATCACCCACTGTATAATATGCAGCACAATCCTAAACATGTCAACTCAAAAGTAACATTGTATTCATTGTTTTCAGTGGGTCTTACTCCCAGGAAACTGTCTTTAGGATTGCAACCCATATGGTCATGATTCTTATTCCCCTTTAAAAATAATATATACATACACAACAATAGTATGCATTTAAGTAACATGTTACTTGAACATGTTACAAGAATAGCCCCGAGTAAAATGTTTACTTATGGAACACAAAAGTCTCTGAGTTCAGCCAAAAGCTACAATCCTAAAGCGTAAGACTTTAGGAGAGTAAGACTGTTTGAACACAATGGGGCTTACTATTGGATAGAGATGATTAGGATTGTGCTTGAAAGGGTGGGCACCCATTTAGGCACTATCTCCATGCTTCAACCACAAGAGGGGGCGCAGAGAACCAAATTATGCAGCAATTTTAACCAGGTCTTTCCTCCCGAGTCTGTCCTTCGTTGCTGACTTCTGCAGTGTAGTTTGCTGTGGGACTCAGATACTGTATTGCCTTAAACACAATCCAATGCAAATTAACTTGGAAATTAAATCCAGAGACTTAGGCTGCAATCCTAAAGACACTTTCCTGGGACTAAGACCAATTGGAAAAAATGGAACTTACTTTTGAGTAGACATGGTTAGGATTGTACTCTTATTCCCAGAAAAGTGTACATATGAAAGTCTTAGATTTGCAGTTCTGTATGCTAGCTCCATTAACTAGCAGCTAATAAATATTATGGTGAGCATAGCATTTCTTTTTTTTGTGTGGATATAAAGCTCCAAGGTAGAAAATTCTACTACAGGGTGAGGCAGAAAAACCTCCCACATTTTAAATGTTCACCTATGTGTTACTAATGAACCTTTGCAAGTGTCAATGATATCTTCATGTAGCTAATGACTTCCCATTTTTTCATATACCCACATCTAGCAATAGGGTTTGGACTGATGCACAGCATGCTTTTGCTGTAGAGCATAAAACATTTTTGAAGAATGGTGAATCTATATTTGCAGCACAGACTGTCAGGGTGACCATATGACCAGAAATTTCTGGATTTGTTCTTTTTTTAGCCTCCTGTCCCTCCAAAAGGGCTTCATTGTCCTCAATTTGGGCTTTATTTTGGAATTTTGCAATGGTACACAGTAGCCCATTGTGTCAAATGTGTTGGATTCATATTGAAGAGCAGAATCCAATGCAAAAATCAGTTTTGAAATATCTCCTTCCTATCAAACGTTACTGCCAAAAAACTAAAACTAAAAAATATGCATTGAGCTCTATGGGAAAGTGAAAGTGCCCAATATCTCAGCTTTACTTGTGAGTAGGCAAGTGTGCCATTGTCCACCAGAAAGGCCAGGCCGAGAGGAATCCAAGACCTTGTCCTCATTTTGAGGTTTGGGCAACACGGAGAACTTTTTGAACTTATTATATGCTAGGTCAGAATGCTGTTCTGGATAGAAAAACAATACTGCTATGGGTATTTCAAAGCCACAGCTTCAGCACTTAAATTTTTTCTCTGGGGTTACTTGAAAGCAGAGGTCTACAATCATTGACCGGGTACCACTGACAAATTAAAGGAAATCATCTACAACAGCATGTGATGAATAGAGGCAAACATTTCGAGGATGTATTTTTAAAAACCAAATGAATAAAAACTAATCCTTTGTTTAAACGATAGTGAAATTAATTTTTAATGTTGTTTCTCCTTTTTTAACCTTTAAAATGCGGGATGTATTTCTGCTTCACCCTGCACAAGCTAGGCCAAACTATCAAATCATAACTTCTACAAAGTAGAAGCTGCACAGAAAGCAAATCTGCTCATACAGCAGGGTGAGAAGGAAGAGATGAAGAAGTTGACTCTATTTATTGTGTGGTTGCCAAGCCATTGTGGAAATACTGAATAGAGGCCGCTAAACTTTCAGAGCACAATCCTATGTCTACTCAAAAGAAAGTCCCATTGTATTCAATGGGACTTACTCCCAGGAAAGTGTTTTTACGATTGCAGTATTAATCCCAGTTGAAATAGAGAAAATAAGTTTTTGAAGAAATGTGATTCTCAATTTTTTTTCAGAAAACCCTTTAAAAGACCTATTTCTGCATAAAATAAATGAATAAACACATTATGTTTCTTTCAACTGCCACATATAACTCTAACCACATTATTCATTTATCTTGACTTTGCTTATTATTCCTCCTGCACCTTGCAGTCTTTTTTAAAATATCACTTCCTTCTATACAATTTGCTTATTACCTCTCTAACAGGGCAACTTCAAACAGTGCAATCCTGCACCCACTGAACACAGTGCGGCTTATTTATAAATTGTGTTTCCTGCAATTTTTGAGAGACCGCATATAGCCCGACTATCACTCTGTAGGGACAACTCCAGAGCACTCAGCAACAAGTCCTTTGTTAGAGTTTTTATGTATATTCATTTCTCTAACCCTCTCTAGCTTATCAGCCCTTAACCAATCCGGGCTAGTTTAGATGTCGGTCCCCCCCCCCCCCCCTGAGGCTAAAGTTTCCCACCCAAGATCCAGCTGCAATATATTTTACAATCACCATAGCCAGCTCCCAGTTGCAAGTACTCTCAATAATTCTCCCCTACACAGAACTAGCATTTGGCCTTGAGGTCTTGGTATGCGGGGGTCCCACAATTTCCTATGCAGATCTGTGCTTTTCTCCCCCTGCCTTGCTGGCATCTTGTTCAAACCCTCAACAGGGAGTTAGTATGACCATGCCTAGTGTACAGAGGGACATGCCCACAAAAGCATGGTCTGGTGGTTGAGTGCAGAGCTGCTGAAGATAGCTAAACCAGGCAAGGTCCTGGACAGCTCCTGGATGACTTATATGTAATGTTAGGATTCTCATGCCCCAGCCCCAACATTAGTGAGGCAGTTCAGATAAATTAACAACAGGTTCTATGTCCATAGAACAACATGTTCTGTGTCCCATTAGTAACTGTTCTCAGAACAAGGCGCTCATTAGCAAAGGGTTCTATAGAACCTGTGAGAACCTCCTGAAGCCCACCACTGGCGCCGGTACCACTGAAGGCAAGCTTGGAGGCAACTGATTTAGGTTTTTATATTCTAGTAGACCTTGATTTGTACCTAGCAAAATGTTAGGTGTAACTTTCTGTACAGAAGAACTGAAATATAATTGCATTTATTCATCAACATCATCATCATCATCATCTGTGTTATATGGAGCTCTATTCCATTTTGCGGATTTGCATTTCAACTGAGCTGAAGGAAATCAGACTACAGGGTACAATGGGCTTTCGAAGGGGACAAGGACTAAGGCTGCAATCCAGAGCAAATTCAGCCTGCTCTGACCTAACTGCACTCTCCTAACTATTCTGTATCCAGAGCAGAAAGTTATGCTGAATCCAGAGAGTCAGGAAGCCTGGGCTGCCCTAACTGCTCCAGAGCATGCTAAGTAATTGACACAAGGGGAAGACTTGCTCCTGAGGAGACACCCCTCAGATCACACTGAACAAGGAACAGCTGTGGTGCCTACAGTGGTGACATGACTCTGCACATCACCTGGTGCGGAAGTCTGTGCGTCATCCCTGGGATGCGCACCCCCCCCACCTGGACTGCGCAGTCACCAAAGTTGGCGCCTGCGCAGTTGTTTCTGAAGCCAACTGGCTTCAGAAAGAGTACTGCGCAGGCACCATCTCTGACACCTGCGCAGTACTTTTCTGAAGCCTTTTGGCTTCGGGGGAGACTGTGCAGGCGTCAGAGTTGGTGCCTGTGCAGTACTCTTTCTGAAGCCATTCGGCTGCCGCTCCGCCTCCTGAGTGAGGCCGAATGGCTGTGCAGAGGCGCGGACTTTCTCTGCTCTAAGGAAGTCTCCTCTGAAGCTGTTCAGCATGCTCAGTGTGTTTCTGCGCAGTGCACCTCAGATGGCCGTTCAGGCCAGCTCCTCAGAAAAGTGTCAGCTTCTGGCTGATTCTCCGCCGTGGAGCAGGCCTGAATGGGTGTGCTGATGCCCAGGGCCTGCCAATGGACAGTCAAACTCCTCCGGCACATCACCCCATACAGAGCGCATCCCCAAAGCAGCCCACACCAGCCGCACCAGTCTGGTGACGCCACTGGGTGCCTGCCTTATAAGGAGTCCCTGATGAGATGCCAGTGAATTCTACAGTGAATACAAGGGGCTTCTTGGAGTGGCCTGCTGTATCCTGAGGTTTGTGGGCAGCCGTAGTTTGTTCCATATCCTGAGGTTGAGAGGAAGGGGTTGCAGCTAGGCTGGCCAAGAACTCAGATTTTTGGTCAACACTACCATTCTTACTCAGGCCTTATCATGGACCCCTATGGGTCTACTCATTACTATACCTGCTCCTGAGGTGGTATATCTCTGAGGAACTGGAAGAGGGCATTTCTGCCTTGGAAACAGGCTTTGGATACAGAGTAACTGCTCTGCCCTAGGCAATGCTAAACATGCCCTCAACATGCCTCTCCTGAGCTGCTTAGGCTGCCCCAGTTAGGGCAGAGCAGGTCCACCTCTCTTAGGGCACCCTATCTTGCCTTGCTCTGCCCTAAGCCTCCTTCAGAGTAACTGGGCTGGAGCATCTTGCAGTTGCTCCAACCTAGTGTTAGATAGGGCAACCTAAGGGCTCTTATGTGGACAGATTCGTTGCTCTGGATTGGGCTGTAAGGCAAAGGCTGCTGTTGAATCCTATACCTCTTCCTGAAATTGGGAGCCCAAATTGGGTCTCCTCAATTCTAAGATAGCTAAGAAGTGGGAAGATCCAAGTAGACCAATTGGGACGACTTGAGCTCTACATGGGTAAGGGAACAAATGTTTCCTTACTCTGAAGAGTCTTTCTGACTGTTGCTCTGGCCCCACAGCATACAGTGGCAGCCATTTTGGTGCCACTGTACTGCATGGCACCAGTGGACCTTAGGATTCGGTCCTAAATCTGTTTTAGATCTGCCTAGAAGACCAATACTGAAGAAAAATGCAACATGATTTTTCCCGTTCATAGGCAAAAATCATTTATAGTATAAATCTGATCTGTTTTCTTTAAATCATTGAGAGGTGCTATGCTGGTTGAAAGAGGGTGGGGAGTGGCAGCTGGAAACAGTGGTGTGTAGCTGGAGGGGGCTGGAGTAGTCAGTCTTGGAGGGAGCCTTGCTCCTTTGGAGACACTCCAGGTAGGGGAGCTGTATGGCTCCGCTCTGTTCCCTGGCCTAGAATGGCTACAAAGCGGCAGGGCTTCCTCCAGCACCAACTGCTCTGCCCCCCTCTAGCTACATCATTGGGAAACAAGGCTTTCCCTTGTATGGAATTTCCTCCACTTTGAACTGAGGACAGCATTCTCTTTGTTAACCTCCCAGCAATGCCTGAGATACTTTTTATTTAGGAAAACCCCTGAAGCCTTATAATGGCTGCTTTTAGGAATTTATTTTAATGTTTTTAATGGCACTGCTGGCTGCTTTGTTATTATTTTATATGGTCTGTTTTTCATTTCCTTTTATAGTTTTTCTGTATTTTAGCACCTTTTGTATTTTTATCTGTTAGATTGTTGTTAGCTGCCTTGCGTGCATTTCGAGCAGAAAGGCTGGTTACAAATCTTTTAAAAAAATAAACAGTTAAAGGTCCCCCGCAGGTTAACTGCCAGTCGTGTCCGACTCCAGGGTGCAGTGCTCATCCCCGTTTCCAAGCCTTTAGAGCCAGTGTTGTCCAAAGACACTTCCATGATCATGGGGCCGGCATAACTATATGCCGAGGCGCACGGAACACCTTCCCACCAAGGTGGTACCTATTTATCTACTTGAACTGGCATGCTTTTGAACTGCTAGGTTGGCAGTTGCTGGGCTAAGGATGGGAGCTCACCCCATCTGGCAGTACTCAGGTCTTGAACTGCTGGCCTGCTGAGCAGAATTCCAGTCAAGCAGGGTTCTAACTCCTATGTTCTAACCACTGAGCCACTGCAGCCCTCACACAAATCTAATAAATAAATAAATTAAATAAGCTAAAAGCAATAGTTATTTCTACCAGCATAACTGATTATTTTTTGTGTCATTTTTTTTAGCTCAAGGAATAGTGCAAAGTCTATTTGCAGGACATAGTGACATAAGACAAGAGCGCCAAGTTCAAGAATTTCCCATACAACTTGCAGAGAACCAAAGCACTGTGTTTGCAGATCAACAAAATGTGAAAGACAACTGCAAACTCCTGGAGGATTCCTTTCATCATAAAGGCAAGCAAAGCACAACCTATATAGGACAGCAGACTGCGAGGCCACAACAAAAACTCTATGATGTTCCTCTCAGGAACATAGATGGGCAGAGAACTGCCTGTCCGGGACAGCAGAATACTAAACAACAGCAGGGCACTACCTATACAGGACAACAGAATACAAGACCACAACACAAACTCCAGGAAATTCCTCAGCATTGCAAAGGTGATCAGTCCTCATCTAGGTAAGAAAAAAGTCTTGAGACTAATGATTACTGGCTTCTTTGTTCTATTCCTTCCAGCATATGAGTAAAGATTACTCATGAGTAATCTGAGAGTACTGAGGATCTGTTTCCACATGTTTCCTGAAAACATCATATAGTTATGTGTTTGTACACATATATCCGAACATATATTTATTTAGAAACTGCAGTGTGTGGTTAAGTACTAGGATTATTTATGCTCAGGATAAAAGAAAGTAGGTGTATTTCTCTTCCGTTGCTCACCTGCAACAGCTATTCCAGAGATTTTCAATCTTTTTCATCTCATGGCACACTGACAAGGAACTAAAATTGTCAAGGCACACCATCAGTTATTTTACCATTGCCAAAGCACAACAAGCAGCTGGTAGGGGGCTCAAATACCCTATTTTCCTACTAAAAATGACCCTTCCCAAAGTCCTGTGGCACACCTTCACACCAGTGTGCCACACCACAGTGACTGAAAATCAGAGGCATACTGCCATTGAACTGAAGATAACACAGCCATCATAAGAGCAGCCATCTGGAGACTTATCTTCCAAGAATTTGCTTTACCACTATTTAAAACCATCCATTTGCATTATACACCATGCAAAGATGTGCCCCATTTTGTCTGTCCTAAATTTCCTGCCAATCAACTTCATCTGTTAAGCCCTGATTCTAGTATTTTGATGGGGTGAAAAAAGAAATACGTATATTTTAATCACATCCCCCCTTAATCAACTTCCTTCCAGCTAAAGTTCCTTCCAGTTTCATAATCTTCTCTTGTAAGAAAGGCATTTTGATTGCCTCTTCTTAGGTCCCTTTTTCCGCTTCATGATGAAATTCTTGAGTGATGGAACCATACACAGTATTCCAAAGGTGATTAGTGGTGTTGTGAATCACACTTGAGTTGTGAAATGGATGATAATTTATAATGGGCAAAGGATCAGTGTTCTTATAATTTCATTGTTTCCGAGAGAGAAGCAGTCACTCAAGGTGTTTCTTGCCCTATGACGGGCTTGAAAAAGCCAGAGAGAGGATGAGGCAAAGAAGGAATTATCCTGTAAGACTCCTAGCCAATAACCTAGCTCTGTAATAGATCTCCATCAAGGTTAGGGTGATCATGTGTCATAACTGGAAAAGAGACCAATGACCTCCTGAAATGTGAGTTACCCAAGAAAAATGTAGGACATGACAAAATAAAAGCTTAAAACGCTCACAAACATGGTATTTCTTTCTTTGATTTAAACACTACATTACTTATCAAATTTAAAACGGTTATATATAATTTATTAATTACAAGACGACTACATACTGGCTGCTCACAAAGAAGTAGAGGACAACAAAAATATCCCCAGGGCACAAGGCTAAGAAAGAGGACATGTCCCGGAAAAAGAGGACATATGGTCACCCTGATTCAAGGTTGATACTGGCAATCCTGCCTTAGGAGATGATGTTGATAAAAATGAAGCCCTTTAATTCTTTGAGCATCTACCTGCTTTCTCTCCAGTTCAAACACATACTCTGGCCTGGTAACCAGTCTAAAGGCCACCTGGCTAACAGGAAAGACCCGTCCTATAGAGTACCGGAAGGAGCAGCTGGAGGCACTTGGCCGCTTCCTAGATGAGAAAAGGGCAGATATCCTACATGCCCAGTATCAAGATTTGCACAAGGTGAGTTTGGCAATCTAAATGAGGTTTTGACTGGGGTTATGAGGCTATCCTCCAGTCAGAGAAGCTCGAACCACCTGCTGTATGGCGGTATACTTAAGAGCAACGGTCCTCAACCTTTTTGGTCCCAGGGACTGGTTTTGTGGGGAAAAACATTTCCAGGAACCAGCGCAGAGGTGGGGGGAGAGTTCTGCCTCTGGAGACTTGGAGGGAGGGCTTCCCCACCTGGAGCACAGCACACCTGCCTCCAGCTGTAAATCCCATTATAATAAATAGAGCTACTGCTAGGTTACTGTGGATATGATTGCAGGTGAGAGCCCAATGTCTCAATGCATGTCTACTCAGAGCTGGGATTTTCAACCTTTTTCATTGCAGAATGCATTGAAAATGCACAAAGCCATCCTAGTCACTCTTATTGGAGAGTAAGGCTGAAATCCCAAAGACACTTTCCTGGGAGTAAGACCCATTGAACACACTTTTGAGTAGACATGGTTAGGATTGTTCTCAATGCCTCATTGACTATAATGGGACTTATTTCTGAGTAGACAAGCATTGGATTGGACTCTGAGGCTGCAATCTTACCCGCACTTTCCTGGGAGTAAGCTCCACTGACTACAATGGGACTTACTACTGCAAAGACAGGCATAGGATTGGTCACAGAGGCTGCAATCCTCTGACAGAGCCCTCCTGCTGTGAGGAGGGGAAGAGGAACTTAGGGCGCAATCCAGAGTAACTACGGGGAGTCCTTGCTCCAGTGTAAGAACAATTTGCTCTGGATTGCAATATGAATTTCCCATAGGTTTTCAGCAGGTGGTGCAGTAACTACAGGTGCACGTAATGTCTCTTATGTGCTCCTGTAGTTCCTCTGGATTGTAGGGCTTGAGAGTCCTCTCATGGACCGCTCAGGCAGCTGCCAAGGATCTCCATTGGTCCCCGGACAGGGGGTTGAGAAACCCTGCTTAACAGCATACTGTATGAAACCTGGAGTGCACTACACTGATGTCTTTTTGTCTTCCCTGCAGCCCCATTTTGAAGCTGAAATCGAAACTATCATAACTAAGAATGAGGTGACCTGTGCACTCAACAACCTGTGCTCTTGGATGAAGGATGAATCTGTGGAAAAACCCCTGGTAAGGAGGACAAATTAAGAAGGGAACAGTGGCATAGCTAGGGGTGTGCACGGGGTGGAAAGCTCACTTGCTTTTCATGCATGTTGCATAAATGCAAAATCTACAATAACTGAAATAGACCTTTTCTTAATAAGGTTTTTTTCTTGTTTTCTATTTGTTAACAAGGGGGGGCTACAGCTGAGTTTGACACTAATGGCAATAATTATGAAAAACGGGATGTGTATAAATGATAATACCATCAGGTTATATATCATTGGGAAGGTAACTGAATGTAGAATGCAATGAAACAAACTGAATTGGAATATCTACGTATATTCTATCAAATATTGGTTAATGACCAATTAACCAGAAAACGAAAACACAAAAGCCTATGGAATAAAATGTGAATTTTCTTAACTCAAACTTTTGCATGATACTGATTGCTCTGGGGTGTATTTTTGATAATTTATGGAGCTAATAAAGTGTTAATATGAATCAGCTCTCATTTTCATATACATATATCATAATACAATTACCCATGCTAATTGGTTATACAGGCACTTCTATGTGATGCTCCTCTTATATTTAGCAGGGAAAGAATTAGCATTCCTCTTTGCCTTGGCACAATTTCCCTAACCAATAAGGGACACCATTTTCTTTTTCTTTTTTTATTTAATTAAATTTGATTTTGTTGTTGCCGGGAGGTGGGTAGGAGACATGGCAAATACTGTAGGTGCTTTAGCTATGCCATTGGCACAGCTAGTGGGTAGTGAATTCCTGAGGAGGAGGGGCAGGTTTTCCCCAATTTTCTTTTTAAAAATACCCTGGGATGATATCACTCCCAGTTGTGACATCACTTCTGGAGCAAGATTTTGATCTTTGCACTGGGTTACATGATCCTTAGCTATGCCACTGGATGGGAGGAAATGTAAACTCCTATAACGGAAAAAAATGATGGGCTTTCCTTGAAGGGGAAAGCAACCAGAGTCTGTGATATCATGTCAAATTGAAGATGGACCTGGCACCGCTCCCCTTACAAACCTGTTGTACAGCTATTCACTTTAATGGGTAAAATTGTTGAGCTGAAACGGCATCTGTAGAATGTAGACTGTGTAAACATATTTAACTACAATATATTGTTTTGGTGCATTTCCCACAAGGTGCTGAAAGCTCACTTGCTTTTCATGCATGTTGCATAAATGCAAAATCTACAATAACTGAAATAGACCTTTTCTTAATAAGGTTTTTTTCTTGTTTTCTATTTGTTAACAACAACAAAGTTTGAAAATGCTTTTAGTAATTTTAGTTTTAGGTCCGTAGGAGATACAGATAGCTGAATAGGTTGTTATTTCAACCTTATAAATGACCTGGCGCAGGTCGTTTGGACAGGCCTGGAGTTGCTGCTTCAGGCCAGCTCAGACACAGTTCAGCCATGGGGTGGGCCACTTTGCCACTTTGCCACTTTGCCATTGGGACCATTGGGACCCACCCCACATGACCCCCTGCAGGCCAGAAAAGGGGTCAGGTTTTGTTCATCCCTTTTTTAGGGATATCATGCTCTCTGAGGATGCTCAGCCCTTTTTACATCTAATCTGCTTTGATGCACGTAGTAGGTAGCACTGATGAACTTAAATGGGGCACTGAAAAATTTCTAGGAAAAAAATAGTTTTGAAAAATCAGTGAGATGTTACCCCTTCTTTTCCAACAGGATTAGGGTTTTGCAGGCCTTTGGCAAAGTTGAGAAATTTGAAATTAAAACAAATGATTAGATTAGCTAGGCCAAGTATTAATGGACAGGAAAGGCCACTGCTACTAAACAATGGTATCAAACAAGCCCTTTTCTTTTTGTAAATTGCTTTGCTCTTTTCTCACTTGGATTCATGGAATTGTTCTATCGTCCTCCTCTTGTAGGCCGTGAAACTTGATAGTGCCTTTATCCGCAAGGACCCGTATGGTGTGGTACTCATCATTGGAGCTTATAACTACCCCATCAATCTTCTCTTGGCACCTCTGGTAGGGGCTATTGCAGCTGGTGAGTGAAAAACTTCCATCTAAAATTATACTGCATCTGTTACCTGCGGATCCTCTTGTTTAATGGTGGCTCCTGCTGACTGGATCCAAGCAGGTGCTGGATTTGTGTATCTCATGCAGACGTGGAATTGTGTTCTTCTTTCCCACCAGGGAACTGTGTAATTGTCAAACCCGCAGAGAACAGCACCAACACTGCAAGGCTTCTTGCTGAATTCCTGCCATGCTATCTCGATTCAGTAAGTTGAAGTTCCCCATCCTGTTTTATTTTCTACTCCAAATGTGACTCCTGTTTAAAGGAGTTCATGAAATACACTCTTCCTGCAACTTTGGCTGTTGCACTTCCTTAAAGTATCCCATCAGAAAGAGGATGTTGATGGTGAAGGCAACTTTCAGAAAGTGGTGTTTGTGTGATCCCAGCAAGGTACAATGGGCGTAAGTGAAAAATTGCTGATTAGTGAGGCTTGTTAAGGACAAAGCTAGACAATATAGCAGACAGGTTTAAAACCAAAGGGGAACAATGTGGTCCTGAATTACCATAGGCTCTCTTCCGCAAACTTTTGCACATTTTCCATTTGCAAAGTAGCTTTTAAGAAAGATTAGTCAGGCTCAATTGTGTGTGTGAAGGACATAGCTAGTGTGTGAAGGACCCTCCCTTGCATTTATGGGTTTTGATGTTTCTCCATACCTTTCTTTTAATTTTGCACACCTATATATACATATATACCCAATGTAGGGTGCAATTCTAACTCAGGCCAGCCTAACTCATCAGTCTTTCCAGTCCCATGGTGATGAAGGGAGGCAAGCACATGTGGCCTACCCCACCAATGAGTGGGGCAGAAGAGCCTTATGGCACTTTGGTGACAC
The DNA here is from genome assembly GCA_030015325.1 of Cryptoblepharus egeriae. Classification (NCBI taxonomy): domain Eukaryota; kingdom Metazoa; phylum Chordata; class Lepidosauria; order Squamata; family Scincidae; genus Cryptoblepharus; species Cryptoblepharus egeriae. The sequence goes on along the minus strand of JAREYC010000001.1, from coordinate 57,227,976 downwards.
CCTCCGGTCAGCACTGAACTTATGAGGGGGCTTAGGCGGGCCTAACTGGAAGCTATGATTGCAACCCTAACTGCCTACCCTGAAAAAACACATCCATGTCTAGATTCCTGAATTCCAGCCTGTGATGCATGTAAAATATATTTTACCCCTTAAATGAGCCGGAGTTGTGTGTGTATGATGGATGGGCAGATGGAGACCCGATTGGCCCATGACACATGAACTTTCTCACCTGTTCTGCAGGAAACTTTTGCTGTGGTGAGAGGTGGCCGTGAACAGGTCACTGAATTACTGGAGAACCCCTTTGATTACATCTTCTTTACAGGTGATCTCTGCTTTTTAATTACCAGGGTGAAAATCATTCTGTTTGTGCCATACTAATAAAGCATCTTGCCCATTGCATATTTGCATTAGGTAATTTAAGGTGCAATCCTAATCTAGGCTGGGACAGCTCATTGGTCTCCCTGTTCCTATGATAATATAGGGAGGCAAGTGCATGTCTGTGCACTGGGCTAAACCTCCCCCAGGAATGGCACAGAAGTACCTTTACAGAACTTTTGTGACACCCAGGCCAGCACAGGACTTGTGCTGGGATTTATGCCATCCTAACTGGGGATTAGGACCGTAGTCTTAGTATTAAAATTTTCCCATTCTCATGGCCATGTCTGTGCACAGGCCTACCCCCACCTAAGCGCTACACAGCACTTTTGTGAAACCCCCAGGCAGGCATGGGACTTGTGCCTGGACTTACGCTGCCCTAACTAATAGGATTGCAGCCTCAGATGGTCGACTTAAAAGTAAGCACCATTATAATAGATGAGAAAATCCCAGGAAAATGCAGATTCTTTTCCTGGGAGTAAGCTCCATAATGGGACTGACTTCTGAGTAGACGTGCATAGGATTGGGTTCTCAGTTTCTTCTTGCAAAGTTTGGTATGGGAGTGTTTTGAGTATGGCAGTCTCAAAGTATCTCTTTGTGACTGCTCATATTTTGCTGTCCTTCTGCAGGGAGTCCCCATGTGGGAAAGATCATCATGTCAGCAGCAGCCAAACACCTGACACCATTGACTCTGGAACTGGGAGGCAAATGTCCCTGCTATGTGGATGAAAGCTGCAATTTCCAGAATGCAGCTAACCGAATAGCATGGGCCAAGTTCTTTAATGCTGGCCAGACCTGCGTTGCACCAGACTATGTGCTCTGCACCATTGAAACACAGGAAAGACTGATGCCTTGCTTGCGCCAAGCTATCCGTGAGTTCTATGGCTGCACACCCCAGGACTCGCCTGACTTTGGCCGTATGGTTAACGACAAGGAATTTCGTCGTGTCAGAGCACTGTTGGAGAGTGGCCGAGTGGCTATTGGAGGACAGACAGATGAGAGTGACCGTTATATAGGTGAGCAAGTGGGCATGTGGGGGGGGGGGAAGACCCACTATTTCTAATATCTAGAAGACTTGGTATGAAGTCCTCAAACTGTATCATTGAGGGTGGACATGAGGGGAAGAATGTTCCATACTTATGGCTGGATATGTCAGCAATGTATATCTCTTGATGTAAATCTTTGCCCACAGCTCCTACTGTGCTGGCTGATGTTATGGAGTGGGATCCAGTCATGCAAGAGGAAGTCTTTGGGCCCATTTTGCCCATTGTCACTGTGGCAGATTTGGATGCAGCCATCGCATTCATCAATTGCAGGCCACGCCCGCTGGCTGCCTATGCCTTCTCTTGTAACTGCAAGGTATGCTACAGGATTGTATAGACCATACTATCCAAGATGGTCAACAGTAACTCATGCCTTTATATTAAAAAATGACATTAGAATTGCGGGGGGTGTGGGGAGACATTGAAGTGAGAGGCTCTAGGGTGGGTGGAGAGCACTGCTGGGTACTGGCACTGGTGCCAGATTCAAGCCTGTTCCTGGGCAGTGTGGAGAAGCTGGAGGTTGGTCTGTTCAAAGTTGTGCCACCAAAACCTCTGGCACAGCTCCATGTAGACCTATTGGGGCTGTTGTAGTGCTACCCACAGTAATACTTTTTCAGGAATGCTGTGGGGTGGGGAAGGAATGACCACCTTGGCATCACTAAGTACTGCCTGGACTGCTAGACATATTATGTCCCATATTATAAAACCAAGATCTGATAAATCCTAGATACAGAAGAGCAGGGATGGGATTTCTGATTTCTCTTTGTATTTTTTTCATTTTAGGTTGTCAGCCAAGTATTGGATTGCACCAGCAGTGGTGGCTTCTGTGGAAATGATTGCATCATGCAGTCTGTGTTAACCACCCTCCCATTTGGCGGCGTTGGTATGTCTAGACCTCTTTCCCTCTGCTCTCTCCTTCTTTTGCCTCTGTATTCATTCTTTCTCTTACCAAGTGCACTTGTGCTTACTGCCAAAAATTTATGCCTTTAAAATTGGCCCTGAAAACATGGGCTAACTTATACAAACATGGGTTGTAAACCTCCTAAGAGCAGCGGCTTGATGGGTTGGGCTGAGAAGCAGAGTGCAGTGGGGTGGAGGGGAAAAAAGAACAATTTTACCAGCAATTGTTCTGTGGCAGCAACAGAAAGCAAGTAAGCAAAAACGTCACCATTTTAGTTTCTTATCCAGGTTGGAAGAGAATTGATGGTCTTAAGGGAATGGTAGTCTTTATAATGACTGCATCAGCCTATATATACATTAATCTGTATGACACACTCCTCAGCCTACAACTCTCATAAGCTTCTTTATCTCAGTTCCTGTTTGGAGAAGGAGGTAAAAGGGCTTCTTATTTGTTGTTGCTGCCTCAGAACAATTACTGGTAAGTTGTTTTGAAAGACTTCCACACATTCCTAACTTTTACCCTCCCCGACTTATCCAAGGGTCACAGAAAATTTCATGATTTTTGACTCAAACCTGCCCTCAGCTTTAAGATTCACTTATAGGTGACTATCTACAGTGGTGCAAATTATGTTTTGTTATCTATTGGGGTTCTGTACTAGAACCCCAGTGGATAAAAAAATCAGTGGATATCAAATCAGAGGAAAAATAGCTTTAAAGACCCACTTCCAAATTTCTTGCCCCTCCATTGTCACTCCAGAATTCACTATACTGATTCAGCCACTAAATGGGATGAATAACAGAATGAAATTATTATTATTTAACAATACAAAGGTGAGAAATTGGATTTTTACATTTTACGAAACATTTAAAGGTGGATGTTGGTATCAGTGGTGAATGAAATCAGTGGATACCAAGGACCTACCTGTACTTCTTTCCGAGTGGCATCACCACATCATGAAGCAGTGGCATCACCAGAGTTTGTGTCACCTGAAATGGGAGGCAAGTGCTTCATTCCTAAGATTGACCTCCTCCTGTGCAATGATGGGGCAATGCTCTGGGTAGTGGTTATGCTGGTGCTGGTTTGTTTTAAAAAATATACCGTAACTCTTGATAGACGGTATTTTAACATGATTTTCTCAACTGTATTTTGCATGGAAACATACATTAATGATATATAGTGGTATTATTCAAAAATTCAAAGAATTGAAAAAGTTTGACCAGTAGTGGTGTGTGTTTCCTATGCCTGTCATCCAGTACAACCTGCAACCCCTAGTGATGCCAATGATAAGCATAATGTAAGTCGGCATCTGTTCAGCAGCTATTGTCTCTCAAAAGTGTTCTTGAGGTACAATGTCTCATTTGTCCTTTCTCCTTGGCTCCTTTCTCATTGGATTCTGTGCTGCTTATGTTATATTGCAGTTCATGCTCAAGTGCAACAATAAATTAATTGCATGTAAGCATCTCGGCCTGCCCTGTGAAGAAGCAAACAGGGTAGATTTGTGAGTAGATTTTATGTCAGGCCATGTTCCAACCTGTTGTTTGACACAGTTTACAAAATCTACACTTAATTTTTGATACGACACCAATTAGGGTACGGTGGAATCCTCCTGTGAATATTGGCTTCTGAGGAAGGGTTCAATTCTTATTCTTTAGCAGATCCACTGGTGTGGAAAATTCAGCCAACTTGCTACTTGACATAGCTTATTAGAGTGACTACCCAAAAGAAGGATTATACCCAAAACTACACCTAGATTTCTATTACAAATAACACACTTGCTGGAAGCAGGATATCTAGCATTATTATGTCAGTTCAAAACTCATGAGAAACATTATGGGGAAAATAAACATCACTTTAACAAAGTATTTTCCAGTTAAGTTCTAGAATCACAGCTCTAACTAGGGAACTACTCAGGTATACTACTTTGGTTATTTCTGCCCCATCACTTTGGGTGAATACATATCAAACAATTTTCCAGGAATATTTATCCCTCATCCAGGGGGAAATGCTAGAGGAAACATTTAATTGGTATTCAAATTTGTAATCCCCCTTTCATGTGTATGGAGCACTTACAGGACTGAAAAATGTAGTTTTTATAAGTTTGAGCTGTCAGAATTGATAGGAAAAAATATGTACTAATCCTTGCCGTTCCTGAGGTTTGCCATTGTAGAGTATCCTGCTAGCAGGGCAAAATATCAATGCATGATCTATGCAGTATATTGTTGCCCTTCCTTCTTTGCTAGAGGTGCCTGATCTTATACCCTGGTAGAAATTAGTTGGATTCTACTAGATTATTTGCTTAGGGATAGTTGTACAGCACTCTGAGGTATGCAAGGATCATTTGTGAACCCTTAAAATGGACTTGAAAAGTAATTGTCAGTGGTTGTGCAGAACTCATGTTTTATGAGTACATCCACTCCCTGCCTAGGTGTTGAAGATACATGATCAGGCTGCACAACAAACCTGTGAGTTAAGTTCAATCTATATGTTTTTGTTGTTGTTGCAGGATACAGTGGACTTGGCAAGTACCATGGCAAATTCAGCTTTGACACCTTCACTAATTATCGTGGAAGCGTCATGCGCTGCCTATGTCTGGAGCAATTGAACATCATCCGCTACCCACCCTATAATGACACCAAGCTAGCATTGATAACTACCGCTTTTGAGATTAAGCGCAAAGGCCTCTGCACCATACTGTGAATTCTTTCAATTATATGTACCTTATGCCATCTGGACCTGCTTGGAAGAACTTAGCTGCTGGAGATAAGGAGGATCATTACTTCAGTTACAAGCCTGAGCTTTTGTCTCACCTCCTGAGAAGGCCTTTGCTCTGAGAAGCTCTGCCTTCTGAAAACACCATACCTCATGATCATGGCTGCTTTGTTGCTTCAATAGGCAGGCTGCTGTGGGTACACTGCCTGTCTATAGAAAGATGATAGTAATTCTCTTTTCAACTCCCTTTTCCTAGTTGTTGAAAAGGTTAGTAAACTTGGGCAGACGTGTTTGGACACCATGTCTGCCTTTTTGACTCTGAATTTTCTGCAAGTGAAACCATCTGCTGAAAGCTGTAGGATGTGTAAGGCTTATACACTGGGTTAAGATCAGTGGTGGGCTTCAGGGGGTTCTCCCAGGTTCTATAGAAGCCTTTGCTAATGAGTGCCTGGTTCTGAGAACCACTAATGGGACATAGAACCTGTTGTTAATTTATTAGGACATAGAACCTGTTAATTTATTTGAATCCCACCACTGGTTAAGATCCCAGCTGAATGTTCTTTCTAACTACTTTTAATGAAGTCAGTTCTGATTTTATGTCTTTTTGAGAACATAATGCCCTTTTGAATGGAGAAGCTTGCTGCACTTGCACACAGGAGTATTTATTTATCAGATCTATAAAATGCCCTTCTTGCAATGAACTAGTTTCTTTTCTCTGGTTTTTTTCTTACAACAACCCTATGGGGATGTTAAATAGTGATTGGTGCAAGTTCATCCATAAAGAGTTATGGCTGAGCAGGAATTTCTACCTGGTTTAGGTCTAACTCTGAATAATAATATCTGAGCCAAAAAGCAAAGTGTAAATACTGAATAGACTCTAAAGAATAATTAAAATACTGTATTTATGAGTGACTGTGAAGATGCCAGCTTAATTCCAAAAAGATTCCAACTTAAACCACCAGAGCAATATATTTTATAGACCTCTGCCAATAATATATTTTTATGCAGCAATTCCTTCTTTCATATAAGCCAGTGGTTTTTCTGCTGATAAGCCAATGTTTTTCTAACATCTGTTTCTGAATAGGAGTCATATATTTATGTCAGATTTTTCCTCCTATCAATATTCTTTAAGCCAGGTGACTTGCATCCTAATCCTAAACATGCTTTCTATATAAGGTGACCAAGTTCAAAGTCTCTTACTTCATAGTAAATACACTTAGGCTTGCAGCTTTATTGGTATTTCATGTTCTATAGGTAGATGTTTTGCTTCTGTAATAAAAATATTGCATCAGACCTTCATATCAGTTAAATATGTGCTGCATTTTGTTTATTTGTTTATTATTAATATAGGACAAAATCAAGAGTAACTATAGGGAATCCTTGCTCCACTGTAAGAACAACTTACTCTGGATTGCAATATGAATTTCCCATAGGTTTTCACTAGGTGGTGCAGTAACTACGTAAAGTCTCTTACGTGCTCCCGTAGTTACTCTGGATTTGGGAGTTACTCTGCAATCCTATACACACTTTCCTTAGAGAAAGTCCCATAGAACAGAATGGGATTTCCTTCTTAGTAGACATGCTTAGGGATTGCACCCATAGTGCCCTATCAGTACACATAGCAATTTACAAAGTACTATGGCCAAATACCTGGCTTGCCCCAAGGTGTTTAGAATCTAAGTTCAGACGTTAAATTGTGGGTTGCCAGATTAAATTATTTTACCAGGCCCAAGGAGCAACATCATCCTCCTCATCCAAAGAGTGTCAACCAAATATGGGACGAAAACCCAAAAGGGAGACTTCCTTCATATGATGGAGGCAGAAGATAGGGATGGGGAGGTAGAAATTAGGCTTGTGGGGAGGGAGGAGTTTGGACTATTTTTAAAAATAATTAAAAAAATTTACATTACCTGAAGAGCCAGTTTCTAACATTTTAAGTGTTGTGGGGCTGCCTTCTGGAGCACTTGTAAGCTCCAGTTGCCTTGGATCAGGGCCATGCTGGAAGCCTTGCACCCCCTGGACTTGACCTTCCACACCAGCCAAAGTGTTTGCTTACTCATGAGTAAACATAGCTATGCAGTGAGATAACTTATTTCTGGAGTGATTTTAGGGTCTGCGCTCATTAGGTCAGAACCCTTCTGGTGTCCTTGGATTGCTCTCAGCCTGCCCTTTCCACTGGACTATGGCACATTTGCCTGCTTGTGAGTAAAGCTGTGATATAAATTACTTTCATTTTCCCATGTATTTTCTATGCGTATTTTTGCTTTTCAGTTTTTTGGCCATAACGTTTGGTAGGAAAGAGCTATTTCAAAACAGAATGTTGCGTTCAGTTTAGCTCTTCAAGACGAATCCAACGACATATGACATTATGGGGTAGTGTGCACCATTGTGAAGTTGATTTTTTGAGGTCTCCAGGACCAAGATGGTGGTCCCTCAGCTTTGCGACCTGCCTGTGGGGGTTCTGCAGCCCCCCTGGGGGTTGAGTCCCCCAGTTTGAAGACCACTGGACTAAGGAAAGTAGATTTTCCCAGACTAAGTAAAGCAGACCCCAAATGGGACTACTCAGTTCTAGGGCAGCCCTTAAGCTGGCACAGAATTAGAGAATGGCCTGACAGAGATCAGGGTCCAGTGGAACTGAGCTCAATCAGTCCTGCTCACTCACTCATCTCCTCCCTGCTACATCTCCTCCATGCCCTGTCCCTCCTCCTCTGCTCTGGTATGACTCCTCACATCCCCACTCAACTCTCCACTGCCTGATGGTCAGGGTGACCAAAGAGCAGTGCACAGCTGGCCTCCCACCAGCTCTAGCCAGTGTGGGGTCATGCTGGGTAACTTGGTGCTGGGAGGGTGCGCATAACTGTGACAGTGTGTGCCTGCCCTAAGCCAGTGTGCAGAGCTCAGGATTGGGCTCTTAGAGCCCAGTTTTATACCTATCTACTCAGAAGAAAGTTTCATGCTAATAAATGGGGCTTACTCCCAAGTAACTGTAAAAAGGATTGCAGCCTAAGGCCCCAATCTCAGAAGTTGATTTTAATTTATACAAACTATAAATATGTTTTCACTGGGTGGTTTTGCTCTAGTCAAAACTGTCTTAGTAAATAGAATATACCATCCCTGAACAACCTGGCTTGCATCAGCATTGTAATGGAAATACACAAAATCCAAGTCAAGATGACAGGGTATTGTATCAACAGTGGGACCTTACTCAGTTAGGTAAGCAATGGGATTAGTACCAAGAACTTAAGATTGCAGAAATGATCTGCACAGCTGCAGCCACATAGAGGCAACAAGACCTTCAGGGATAAAAGCTGCACATGAAGGAAGGAAAAGATTATGCGTGTAGAAGGAAGGTGTTTGGAGAGATAGGAGACAGTAGGAAGGAGCTTAGAGCACAGAAGACTGACTGATGGATAGTCAGTAGACAGACTGGTAGAATGATTAATGAAATGGCTGATGTACTACTGTATCTGCTGACTTACCAGTTGATGGAAGATTGCTTACCAGATTTCTGAAGATTGCTGGAAAGGAGACTGCTGGAGACTGGTGGCTGCCATGCTCAAGATCTGCGGAGGTCTTGCTATGGTGACTAGAGAAGCTACTGGCAGGAGAGGGGAGGAAGGAGGAGAACCATTGCAGGTTGAGCAGGGGTAAGATCCAGCAGTGCAGAAATAGGGCCATTGTTGGTGAAAGAAGGGGAGCTAATTAGCATTACATTCAGTAGGTAAACATAAAGGTAAAGTTTGTATCAAGAATTTAACAAAAGGAAGTACCAAGGAAGATTAAACTGAAAGCAACCTGAACAGAGAGACTGCCAGTCACTGGACACATCAGGGCAGTTCTGCTGAAGTAGGATGATTGTGGTTTCCATTTGGAACAACTGCAAAAGACACAGAAATTCTGATTTCTTCAGCTTCTCTACCTAACTGAACATTAGCAAAAACAACTGACTACCAAATTCATCTACACTAAGGCTTGGTTGGGATGGGAGATTTTAAGAAGATTGTAGAATGGAAATTCTTTTTCCACTAGGAGAGTGAATTTTTCAGTCTGGATATGAAAAAAAATTGTTTCCTATTTTCTTGTGTCCTGAAGTGACTCTGGAGATTTCTCTTTAAAAGCCTGATAACCGTTCAGACGAATAAACTAAAGGATGAACAGTCGTCAATATAAATCTCTTCCTGTTTTCTATTCTGCTTGGAACGTGCCTTGGTATGAACTCTTTAGGTTGTGTTCTGGGATGGCCTCAGGTGGTTTGGAAAGTGTGACTGTGCAATTTTCAAATTTGCTTGGGAAGGCACACCTCAACCATCAAAAGCAATCTAAGATTTATACCTCTCTATAAAGGTCATAAGACAGGTTCTTGTGGTTGTATGTGTAGCAGAGTTTCCAGCCCTGCCTGTTTCCTCCATTACAGGATGCTTGTTAATATGATGAAGGCTCAAACTCTAACTACTGTTTAGGTCATTTAATTGTTTTCAGGTGCATGTAGGGGTTTGGGTGGGCAGACATTCTTCCTGCGTCCTAGAATTATGATGACATGTGGGGTTTCAAGATCACCATTCATTCCAGCATCCACTAGATGCTCCAACAGTTGACCATGATCCTCTTTGATCCAACAGTTGTCCATGATTAAGAGGACTGTAGCTTCCAAGTCATGAGAAGTTATAGTTCCTCTTTATTCTGCATTGGTGAGAACTCACCTTGAGTACTGTATTCAGTTCTGGGCACCTCACTTTAAGAAAGATGCAACCAAACTGGAGCAAGTCCAGAAGAGAGTGACAAGAATGATCAGTGGGATGGAAGGAAAGCCCTACAAGGAAAGGTTGGGGAAACTTCGGATGTTCATCCTGGAGAAGAGGAGGCTGAGGGGAGACATGATTGCCCTTTTCAGATTCCTGAAGGGCTGTCATATGGAGGAAAGGGCTCATTTGTTCTTAGCTGCCTCTGAAAGCAGACCTAAAACCAATGGGTACAAACTGCAAGAAAGGAGATTCCGCTTGCAGTTTGCAGAGGAACGGTAAAAATTCCTGACTGTGAGGGCAGTTTGGCAGTGGAACGGATTGCCATGGGAGGTGGTGGACTCTCCCTCACTGGGGATCTTCAAGCAGAGGCTCAACAAGCACCTGCCAGAGATGCTCTAGGAGAATTTCCTTCTACAGGAAGGGGTTGGACTAGATGACCTACTAGGTCCCTTCCAATTCTAGGATTCTATGATTCTTTCTCATCCTCCATCCTTTCTTCTTTTTCCAGTCCAAGGGTGGGGAGGGCTATAGGACAGTCTGTGACCAAGTTGGGGAGGAATCATAGAACAGAATAATAGAGTTGGAAGGGACCCAGTAGGTCATCTAGTCCAACCCCCTGCCTGTAGCAGGAGGAAGCACTTGGCACACTGCCAGGCTGGCCAGCAATGCATAAAGGAAATTGTGATCCAAACTCAATGTGTTAAGAGGAAGTAACTGCACACTTATATTCCACTCCATCTTTTCAAGATTATTTTTGGCAAAGAAAAATACAAGCATATGAAAGAAAGGCATTCGTAGTCTTATATAATGACCTGTTGTCCTCACTGAATTCTCCAGCCTCTGTCCACAGTTCCAGAAGGATAACTCAGCCTCCACCTGCCCCTTGGGGATTATTTCCTCCTTCCAAGTCACATCCCTTGCACTATTTTCTTCTTAACTGTGTGGCTTTGGCAGAGGCGGGGTGAAGACCCAACCAACTTTCTGCAGTGCCAATCAGCTCTTAGAGGGCTTTGGCCAGGAACCAATCAAAATGGCCAAGGATGAAGTCCAAAGCAAATAAACCAACAAAGATGTGATGAATCTAAGACAGCTCCTATAGAAACAAATAAGGCATTTAGCCATTTACCCACTTAGGAGGTGAAGAAGCAGACGGACAGGCTACGGAATACAACTGGAACAATGGAAAGAGGTACAGAATTAGGAAGCAGAATGGGAGGTATCATTTTCTCCAAGGAGTTGTAGTTCTGGCTCTACCAATGAACATACTGGTTGAAGCCAACAAAATACTTTTCTCAGAAGAAGTAATGTTGAATGGTTGTGTAATAGAGACCAGACTTCCAAAGGGAGCGTCTGATTATGGTTATCAGTGCTAACCAAAGTTATTCTGGGAGAGTAGGATTGAATGTTCGAAATTCTTCAAGGCCCTGTTAAAATCCTTCAGTAGTCATCTGATTCCTGGACACTCCAGGCCAATTCTGCTAGGTTGGCAACCTGAGGAAGTTTAATGGTTGTGGTGTGCATGTTGTATACTCTAAGAGTCAGAGATACTATATCTGTTTTTCTAAATTTTACCTGAGAGATGCACTGTCCAATCTCCCGTCTCACCGTTGAGACGTCTGGCTTAAAGTCACTACATTGCAGCATCTGTTTTCTATCTGTCAAATGGAACAAGAAGGAACTTTGTAAGAATCTTGTGAGAATGAATAGGTTGCAGGATCTTTGTGAGAATGAATAGGTTGCAAAGAGATGCTGTTTCCCTGCATGTTAAGGGAAAGGTGGATTGTTGAATTTCTTACAATCTTGTTGGAAATGAGGATTTCCCTGTATGCTGAAGGAAATGTTAAGGATGTCAGCTTAGTCGGTGGTGGCTCAAGTTAAATAATAGCAATGACCTAGGTGATGTCAAAGTGTTGTACACTCTTAGATTTGAGATTTCTTTGCACAAGACAAAGGCACAGAAAGATAGTTAGATGCAAAGGATGCTGGCTGGTTTTGGAATGATAGTTCCCGTGAAATTTCAGTTCCAGACTTTACAGTGTTCTCTGGGCTTGATGAATTCAAATGCTGCATTACAAGTTTCTCAGTGCCTGAGAGCAGATGCTTTCTGGCAGAGGCAAGCAGGAGCCTAGTTTAGCAGGGAACATTCATGAGATGCTGTGGAAGTGCTCTGTGGAGTAAGTCTGAATTAACTCTGGCTAAACAGAGGTTTCAGAGAAATTCAATCAATCCATGCTCCCATGCCACAGCACATGCTGAGCCAGGGAGACTTCATAAACTTCTGAAATTTGTCGCAAGCGCTCAAGAAACCCTTTGCTTATTTCCCCCATCATTTGGGTTACTTCTCCATTGTTTTCCCCATTATTTTGCTTAACATCTCACTTGAAGAGGGATCCTGGGAAACTCAAGAATCCTGTGAAACTGTCTACTACTCCACTGTGGTTTAGTTAGTCTCAGGAAAATTCCAGATCTGACATTTCAAATGGATCAACATAGGTGCATTATCTTTGTAGGGACTGCAGTCTTTGCTACCTTGCCCTACTGTGCCTCAGTTTCTCCATCAGAAGACACAAGATGCCATTTCTTAATCTGGCAGGGAGGGCTGAGGATTCTGAAATCAACCCTGTTTGTCTCTAGGCATACAGACTAGTGTCAGACTCAGAGTTAATGAATATCATTAGTAGGGATGGGAACTCAAGTTTGATTTGCAAAAACTTTTTTTTGCTGTCCTGGGAAAAAGGATCACCTATGTTGAAAACACAAATACAAGTAGCAGCTCCGATTCCTATAGAGCTGTGCTTGATATATTTTCAAAAAGTCTTTTGACTAGAGTCTTTTCAAGTCTGTCAAATGCTCTGGATGATTCAGAAAGTCCAACCATTAAGACTTGCTTTCAAGTCAAGTTTTGGGGTACAGATGTTCATGACTCAACTTGAGTCAAGCTGTACTAGATGTGCCAATTTCTGAATAACAGACAAAACTTCCTTTATGCTGAGACGAACAAGCAGTTTTTCAAAGGGAAAAACTGTAGTGGAGCATCAATACTTAATTGATTTCATTAGATTTTTTCCTATTTACACAAAGGGGAAAGAAACTAAATTAATTATACAGAAATGTAAATTATAGCAATTTTGTATTAGTTTTTTGCCCCAGAAATGTGATGTAAATGTGATGAAATCAAATAAAACAAACATAAGAGTCTCAACCAAACCTGTACATAGTCCAAGGATAAGCAACCTATGGTATACGGGGCAAGTCTAGCTTTTTGGGTAATTCCATGTGGCCAAACATAGAAGGGAAGAGAGGTGTGCGGAAGCAGCACCTTCAATAATGGCGCAGCAGACCATTTTGCAAGAGAAGAACAGGGCTTTGGTACTCTCCTTGATCTCCTTGATCTTCTTGTCAAAGTAGTCCTCCTGCAAAGGAAGCTCCAGACCAGAATGCTGCTTACTTTGGTATCACAAACAAAAGATATTAGAATTTTTGTTATTACATGGTTTTCTTTGTTTAGGTGGAACAAGGTGAAAAGGTGGAAGCATTTATTATGACTTAGATCCCCCCACACCATTCAATGCAATGGGCAGTAAGCGTTCCCCATTGTGTGTGATCAGTTGCAGCAACCTCAGCTTCATTCCATGACAGGTTGATTGCTATCAGGTCTTCAATAAATACAATGTTCTAACATTCTGGTTTCCACTTCCTAATAATGGAAACCAGTTCATGGCTATTCTTGGGAGTTGGATTGTGAATTGGAAGCATAGTTCAGCCATATTTTCCAACAGTTGGGATATATATGTTTGTTGTTGTACCTCTTGATTTGTGATATGTTCAACTGGTAGATATGGTCAATTGCCCTTTTTCATGGGCATTTTCAGATTCAGGTAGATCAGATGTTCTCAAAGTGGGGGTCAAGACTGAGTATTATCATATTGGAATCTGGCACTGGATGCAGTCAACATGGAATGGAACACTCAAGCTGCAATCTATACTTTCCTGGGTGTAAGTCCTACCTAATGCAATGGGACTTTCTTCGAAGTAGACCTGTAGAAGCTTTAGCATCACAAGTATGTCACTACCTGTTTGATGGCACTTCAGCCATAACACTTACAAGTTAATGATATCATTTTGGGGGCTCCCAAACAGATTGTCATTCTCAGCATCAGGTCTCAGGCTGAAATACTTGAGAACCACTGATGTAGATGATAAAAATCTGAGGGGTGTTAAATGATATATACTTGGTTGCTGATAACTACAGAATACATACGCATATAGAACACATTCAGTGCTATCACTTTGTCTCAGTTAAGATGAGCACATGCACAGAGAAGAGTGGAGCCTGAGAGGTACCTCATGCATGATGACCCTCTGGCTCTGCCCTACTTACTGTACAGAGGAGATGCTGGAGGTTCCACACCTCCTATTTCTTTTCCTATGGAGGCCTCCTCTGAGAAAGCCACAGAGGAGTGCAAGCCACTGCAGCAGGCGCCCGCTTTTTCAAGAAGGATCTGAATTGACATCCTATGACATACAGTGATGTGAGATCATGACATCACTGCCCCAGGCACTTGTACAAGGTGATATGCCTCTGAACATGCAGAGATATATCATCTTTTCCATTTAAAATAACATTGGAGGAATGCATAAGAAAAGGTTTGGGTTCCTATTTTCAGTTATTTTAAAGGAGGGAAACAACAGTCTATGTAACAATGTGTACATTCATCTCAGATAGAATAAGCAGGATTTTTTCATTCTTGGATATTGTGAAAACCTGTTTACTTTGGTCAGTTGTACAACAGTCAAATAACCTGATCAGCTGCAGTTTTTGTCAGTCTAGGGTCACATCAAGAACAGGTTAACTTTACTATAATCTAAACAGACTGGCATTCAGCATAGGTCAAAATGGAAAACAGATGATTTCTGTTCTGAATTCTGTCAAATAACTTCTGGCAATCTGATACCAATTCTGAAGCTGACAACATAGATAATAATGAATTGCTTTGAAGCAGTGTTTCTCAACATTTGTCCTTTGCTATACCACTTCATATGTTTCACCTATTTGAAGTACCATCAGAAATAACTGACAATAACATCATTGCCTGTTACTTCAGTGTTGGTACTTGTAACATAACAAACACCTGGAGAAGGCTTAGGATGCGTGGGAGGGATTTCTTGAACTCAGGAAAGTAGACTCTGGAGCTCTGGCCACTGAGCTGGACCACTGTTTGTTGTGTCATGTTCCTGCTCTCACTTCCAGGTGGCAGGGATCCAAGGGAGATGAATGTACCATGAGATGCCACCTCAAGAACACTGGCTGTACTTGTACCACTCATTGAGAAGCACTGGCTTGAATAAAATGTAGTTTTCAGTAATAACTTTTTTCATTCAAAATATCAGACAAAATGCATACAAACATGCTGATATTTATACTTTCATTCAGTATAATGAAATTTAAAGTATAATGAAGTATAAGAATGTTTATACTTTTGTTAAGTATATACAAATGACACAACTTAACAGTCAAGTTGTTGTATGCACGACACAAGAGTTAAATGTACCAGTCTACTGTTTAATACAGGGCCTTTAAACGACAGTCCCCAGGCCAGATCCAGCACCTGGAGACAATCCTTTCTGGTGCAACATGATCTTGATGAAGACATAACATTCTGCACTGCCACCTCTGATTTTTACGCCTGACCCTTGCAGAAACTCCAGTGGCCAACTTTGGCAAGTTGGGGCACAGAATCTTTTGGGGAGATCAGGAGCTGAAGTAACTGCCCAACATAAGTTTCTGCAAAGATTGGACATGAAGCCAGGAGGCAGTTGGCGCAGAGGGGTAAAGGCTCAGTCTCTGCTGCTCCCAAGAGGAGCAGTATGGAGGCCCCTGTTCTATGCAATAATAGTTTAAATATATAACTAGAAAGACAAATTTAATTCAGAGCAATTGGTACAAATTGACAGAAGTGAATGAAAGCTTAAGCTAGGCCAGATTAATTTTAATTGGAATGGTAAAAACCCTATTTTTGCCTTTGTCAAAACTGTCTCAGTAAATAGTATGACAACCTAGACTGTGAGGTTCCCCATCTCAAGTTACCAGGAAAATGTTTGCTCAGGCATAGCAGCATGGAGTTCTCTAGAGATCAGGCAGCTTTAAGTGAAAAGTGTTTTTCCTGGATGGAAGTGCAACTACATAATACATAATAAGCTGGCCTGCTGCAGGGTCACACCTGATGACTACACAGTTGCAGGTCCTTCAGGGATGAACTCTACCAAGAACCTGTTGGAAGGAGCTACTGGCAATGTATAAATTACTGTCTCACAATGAGGCAGGTTAATTCCTTAGATGGTGAGATTTACCATGTGTTCCAAGAAGGCATCTAATAACATATGATCCTCTAAAAATACTTCTCTGTGATATTTTCATACTTGAGGCTGCCTGACTTGGGCTGTGATCTTAATTACTCTGATTTTGGAATAAATCCAATTGAAATTGAAGGCATTTGTACTCAGCATAATGTGTTTTTAAAACCAGGAGCAGAGCATAAATGCTATGAGCCTGGGGAAAATCTGGAAACATAAGTGGGGCATTCTTTGACCTGATTACTACATACTTATAATCATAATATAGGGTTACACTTGAAAAATGGGATGTAATACAACCTGACAACATAATAAACTGCAAGGACTTGCCCCATCATGGCAGGTGATTGGGCATGCATCACCAGACACCCATCCAACTCTCTTCCGGTTATGTTTTTCCTGATTCAAATACAAAACTGTCTTTTTATCAGATGATAATCCATCAGGCCCAACACTCTGTTTGCTACAGAGTTAAAGAGATGCCACTGAAAACTCAGAGAGCACAAAAATGATAAGTCATTGCTTGATACTTGTCTTCAGCTTCTGGTACTGTGGGCCAAACTACATGTTAATGTTTATCTACTCATAGGAGAGCTGTATGGGAAAGCAATAAAGAGCACAGTCCTAATCATGTCTCTTCAAAAGTAAGCCCCATTGTGTCCAATGGTTCTTACTTGCAGGAAAGTGTCATTAGGTTGGTAGCTGTAGTTTGGGACCAGTGTGTGGATGTGTTTAACAAACCCCCTTACAGGTCCATTAAAAAAAATTTTAATCACTTGAGAGTCAAGCTTGTAATTAAAATATGAAATAGAGGAACAGTTGATGCTCAAGAACTCCTAAAGCGGGAACCATTGCAATTAAATAAGGAATGAAGTATCAGGTTGAAGCATGTTATTAGTATACAAGCGAAAAGCGTATCTGCGTTGTGGGAGTAAAATTCTCCCGTATGCCATCCCCCCATATGCATCAATTCCCCCAGGCACAACTTCCCCCATGTACAACTTCCCCCCCTGCACATCAGCCCCCCATGCACAACTTCCCTCATGCACAACTTCCCCCATGCTCATCAAACCCCCATGTGCAACTTCCCCATGCGCATCAACCCCCCATGGGCAACTTCCCCCATGCGCAACTTCTCCCATGGTCAACTTCTCCCCATGCTCAACTTACTCCATGCGCATCAACCCCCATGCACAACTTCCCCACATGCGCAACTTCCCCCCATGCGCATCAACCCCATGTGCAACTTCCCCCCATGCGCATCAACCCTCCATGCGCAACTTCCCCCATGTGCATCAGCCCCCATGTGCAACATCCCCCATGTGCATCAACCCCCCATGCGCAACTTCCCCACATGCACATCAACCCCCATGCACATCAACCCCCAATGCACATCAACCCCCCATGCGCAATTTCCCCCATGCGCATCAACCCCCATGCGCAACTTCCCCCATACGCATCAACCCCCCATGCCCAACTTCCCCATGTGCATCAACCCCCCATGCGCAGCGTCACCCATGCGCATCAACCCCCATGTGCAACTTCCCCACATGCGCAACTACCCGCCATGCGCAACTACCCGCCATGTGCAACTACCCCCATGCGCATCAACCCCCATGCGCATCAACCCTCCATACGCAACTTCCCCCCTGTGCATCAACCCCCCATGCGCAGCATCCTTGCCAGTGCAACCTCTTCCTCTGAACAACATTCCCACTGCACCAGGCACCAAGCACCCAAATTGGCTGGATGTTGTTCAGTCTCCCATGTTAAGTATAGGGCAGAAACACGTTGCCCCCTTTTCAGCCCCTGAAGGGTTAATTTCTCCAGATGGTTCTTGGTGGGAGTTCAGGTGACAGAAGGAACTCCCAGAATTCCATGCTTCAGGCCCAGCAGTTGGGTATATGATGTGTTGATGAGTCAGCAATTCTCAATGCAAAGTATAGGGAGGAAAACACGTTGCGCCCCTTTTCATCCCCTTCCGGTTGGAATTTCTGGAAACTGGTTCTTAGTGCACCCCTCCGTCATGGAAGGAACACCCACCCCAAATTTCACGCTTCTAGGCCCAGCGGTTTTGGCAGGGCGGTGATGAGTGAGTGAGTGAGTGAGTCAGTCATTCAGTGAGTGACTTTTCTCTTTTATATATATAGAAGATGCACAGGTATACTGCCTCTCATATATACCCATCTATGGGAAAGGCTTCAGGAATCAAGCTTGAGGCAAAATCTGGAGCGGAGTCCCAGAAGCAATTTGTGACTGTGTACAATCACGTTCTAGTATTTCCTGTGATGCAGCTGGAACCAATTGTACAGGCTCTGCCGTTCCATTGGGCTAGTTCAGTGATGTGGAGAGGGGGGATTTGCTGCTTGGGTAACTGTCTGTCCTCCATATTAATCTACCCAGGCCATCGTGCTCTGGAGAGGACACTTAGAGCTCAATACCGTAGGTTTTTCGAGACTGAAGGATGCCAATGTATTGCCTCTCATGAAAGGGGATTCCTTCCATTTAGAGCACAATCCTATGCATGTCTACCCTGAATTAGAACACATTGACGTGACTGGAATTGACTTCTAGGTACGTTTATATGCAGGAGGATTGAAGCAAAACAAATAAAGAGCTATTAGTAGACTGGGCATCCAGTGATTTGTTAAGCATTTTTAAAAAGACATCTGAACTATGAGTCATTAAGCCATTTAGGGCAATACATTTCAGAAGCTAATTATGTATTTTGTAAAGAACTTCCTTCCTTTGTTCTGCAACTAAAAATTATAACTTACGTGTGGGAGTCAGTCATCACAGATGACACATGTCTCAAATATCCGGTCTCGGTGAACATAACAGTTTCAAATGAAGATGGTTCATATGTTTAGCTGAGAAATATTGAGCGCTGATCATTTGTATGTAAAAGTTTTCCATGAACAAATATAAAGACTAGATGCTGGATAGCATCTCTATCCTTGTGAGAAAAAATTTAAGGAAAGAAATGATGGGATCGTAGCAGGGCAGCCATCCACACTGCCAACTGAGAGACAAATTCCTATCCGCAGCTTTCTGGTGCCACTGCAGCCACATGAATGAGGAGAACACTGCATCCTGTGGTGGGAAGTTACAGAGATTTATTCAAGGTTTGGGATTATTTGTTCCATTATTATGGCCACATTGTGACTGCACCAGTGCTGGAAAGCTGAATAGGATTGGGTCTTGAGTCAGGAGCTTTAAGAAGCAGATAGGAGTGACAGGAACTCATCCACTCACCTCCACTGTTGCTGTTTTTCATCCCTTTTTCCTCAATTAGAAAAACAAGAGGGTCTTGGAGTGGAAGAGGAAGACTTCCCGTCTCCATTTCATAGAAAAGGAACAGTAATTTCTGACACATAATCGGGTAAAGGAGAGACAGCATTTAGTATCCTATCCAAGTGGCAAGAAGTTCTAGACCTGACCTGGACCTGAAATGAAAAAGTGGGAGCATTCATAATTAACCAGAAATGTAAGATTTGGTAGGAAAAAGGACCACACAAATGGTTAGACTGTGCACTGCTTTCAGGTTATAACTTATAGAGAAAGGTTTTATCAGTAGCTATAGAACAAAAGGAGCAGATTGCAGAGAAACTGAAAAGTTACATAGATTAAATATATGCAGTTGCCTACGTTACAGTTCAAATGTTGGTCTGTCTAGCTACCCTGATTTCATGCTAGGATTCTGTGACTGCATGTGAGAAAAAAGGAACCAAATGAGTCAAAGACAACAGTCACTCAAGCTCAAGACTGATATTGGGAGCTGATGAACATTGGTATAAATGCAGAGCAACCAAGCCGAGCATACCCATTTTGGAGGGAGGGGGTTTAAAAAATTCCAGAACTGGGTGAGGGATATCCTTTCCAGTCTTCTGTGACTTACCCACCAGTTGTCGCCTCAGACCAGTTTGGCCAGCTCTAAACAGGTACAGAGAAATAGTCTCAGAATATGGCTTGGCCAGTGCTTGTGTGATGTTCAATGGGACAGCAGCACTCATTGTTCAAAGCCAGTCCTGCACGCTAGCAAATTCCTACAGGCCTATCAAAGACTTCCTTTAGGTAGGTTGTGGTCAGTTGGTTTTCAGGTTAAGGGCCTACTTATGTAATTGTATTTATATGAATGTATATAAGAGTTGTTGCATACTTAGTTTGAAGTAGCATTTATTTTTCTTCAATAGAACTCAGCAGGACTATGACACATCGGAAGAGAGTATCTAACTCTTCCCTCCTTACCATCAGCCCACTCACCTTCAGCTGATCTTTGTTTCAAGTGAGAAGCTTCCATGGTGCCTATAATAACTTTTCTCCAGAGCCACACAATAGCTTAGGAAACTATTTTGTCCAGATTAAAGAATGGGGGGTGGAATTAAATAATCTTCAACATACAATGTGGTCATGCGCATTACTCTTTTTCTCTCTCCCCCTTCCCCCTTTGGCAGGTTTTAATTTAATATACACATACAGGACAAAATGATGCATTTAACCTAATGAACGGGACAGGCTAACATCACTTGGTCCTGGGCCTTTGCACCCGAGGGATGCTGAGGCAACAGATGCTGCCACCAAATTGTACCCCTCCCCATTCATAAGCAGCACAACCCGACAGATCTCCTTGATTCTGAGCCACCTAAGTGGCTGATGCAGTAGACCTGTTAAGGCAGGTTGCCCAGATGCCAAACTCAAAATCCCCCCCCCCCCATTTCCCCAAAATTCCTGTCCTCCAAGCCAAAATTCCTACCCATTTAAAAAATGTAGAACAATTGTAGGACATGTTAAAATATAGTTTAAAACACTCAGATTGCATTCCTGTACTTCATTTTTGCACAAATCTCATTGCAATAGACCAAACACCAACCAAAAAGGCACATGTTTAAGTGATCCAGGCAGGCATGCACAGGCTTGGTCTTTCAGCCTCCTTTCATTTGCCCCTTTACACAATATAAGCTCCACTGACTATAAGGTTTTTGAGTAGACACAATTGGGCTTGGAGGCTTAAAACTTAAGAAGCCAGGAGTTATCTCACCATCCCTACTCTGAGCAGGTTGCCAACTTTACACCCAGCCCCTGCTCCTCTGCTTTGACAACAGCTGCATGAAAGGCCTCAACCTGAGCAACTCAAGCCCTTGTTGTAAAATACATGCTTTTTGTGCAAAGTATATATTGGTGGATCCATCTACAAAGGCATAGGAACAGGGGAGTCTGGGGTTTGGTCAGTTGGCAACCCTGCTTAAAAAAATTAATTCTCCTTCCCTTTCTCTCCAAAGCCAAACTCAGTGCAAGGTTTCAGAGCAGTTCCACTTGCAAGACTGCTTCCTTCCCCTGCTCTTCTCTCCTCTCCTCTCCAGCAGCCTGAGCTCATCTCCCTCCTTTCTTCCTTTACACAGCAAGCAGAGTTTCCTCCCCCCAGATCTTTTTCTCTGCAGAGACTGGGAGACGCTGCAAGGCACAGCCATTTGGGAATGGCTACTTAGAGGCCCATTTAGAGGCCTACATGGGCATCTGGGAAGCAGCTGGAATAATGGGAATCTTGCACAATGCCTGCTGCCAGACGTAGTTCTTCCACTGATGGCTTGTAAAGGGGTTTAAGCATGGGGTGGGGTGAAAACTACAATCTCCTTCTCTCCTTCCCTCCTCCTCCTTTAACCAGCAGCCTCAAAGGCCCCCAAATTCCTGATAGAGGAACGCAAATTCCTGACTTCCAGTTCCAAGTCCTCATTTCTGGTTCTGGCAGGGAAATTCCTGTCATCTGGTCACCCTGTATTGAGACCACTGAAGTTCTACATGAGATAAGGCAGTGGTACTTGATAAGGCAGTGGTACTTGAGCATTTCAGCCTTCTGAGAATGACAATCTGTCTGGGACCCCCCAGAAGTGATGTCATGGCTGGAAGTGACATTAAAGGTGCCCAGTACCAGATTTCAAGAGGGCTGCACCCAACTTTTTGTGACCCCCCTGAAATGAAGTTATAACCTCCCAACGGGTTCCCAACCCCCAGATTGAAAACCACTGGGATGGAATCAATGTATCTTTACTCAGAGGAGTCTTCTGGCTACTGCTCTGGCCCCAAAAGATACCACAGCAGCCGTTTTGGCACCGCTGTACTGTGCAGCAGCAGGGCAGCTTTGAATTGGGCCCTAAGACTATTTCAATCAGTCTAAACCATTATCAAGAATAAATGCAACAGATTTTTTCCCTATTTCCTCGAATAAAATAATTTATACTATAAGCTAAAAGCAGTAAGAATTTCTACTAGCCTGAACACACCTGAGTGATCATTTTTTGTATCTTTTTCTAGCTCAAAAAATAGTGCAAAGTCTATTTGTAGGACAGAATGACATAAGACAAGTGCACCAAGTTCCTGAACTCCCCAAACAACTTCAAGAGAGACAGAGCTCTGTATTTCTGGATCAACAAAGTGTGAAGGAAAAATGCAAATTCCTAGAGGAGTCTTTCCACCATAAAGGTAATCAGAGCACTGCCTATGGAGGACAGCAGTCCGTGAAACAAAAACACAAATTCTACGATGTTCCTCTCAGTTCTACTTCTTCTGCAGGACAGCAGAATACAGGACAGCAGGGCAATTCCAGCACAGGACAGCAGAACGCAGGACAACAGAATAAAGGACAACAGGGCAATTCCGGCACAGGACAGCAGAATACAGGACAGCAGAATATAGGACAGCAGAATACAGGACAGCAGGGCAATTCCAGCACAGGACTGCAGAATACAGGACAGCAGAATACAGGACAGCAGGGCAATTCCAGCACAGGGCAGCAGAATGCAGGACTTCAGAATAAAGGACAACAGGGCAATTCCGGCACAGGACAGTGGAATACAGGACAGCAGAATAGAGGACAGCAGGGCAATTCCAGCACAGGACTGCAGAATACAGGACAGCAGAATACAGGACAGCAGGGCAATTCCAGCACAGGGCAATGGAATACAGGACAACAGGGCAATTCTGGCACAGGACAGCAGAATACAGGACAGCAGAATACAGGACAGCAGGTTAATTCCAGCACAGGGCAGCAGAATGCAGGACTTCAGAATAAAGGACAACAGGGTAATTCCAGCACAGGACAGCGGAATATAGGACAGTGGAATACAGGACAGCAGAATACAGGACAGCAGAATACAGGACAGCAGGGCAATTCCAGCACAGGACAGCGGAATACATGGCAACAGCAGGGTGCTACATCTGAAGGGCAGCAAAATACAGCCAGGCAACAGCAGAGCAATACAAGCGCAGAACACTATAATACAAGACAACAGCAGGGCGCTAATTCTGTAGGACATCATCAAACAAGACAACAACACAAGCTCCAGGAAATTCCTCAGAATAGCGGAGACAAGCAGTACTCATCTAGGTAAGGAAAAGTCGTGAGACTAATGGTTACTGGCTTCTTTGTTCTATTCTTTTCAGAGCATGAATACATAAGTAATGAATACATGAATTACTCATGAGTAATCCAAGAGCATAGATGGTCAGGTTTCCTATGTTGTATTAAAACATCATATAGTTTGTGAACAAAATGTACTATATCCTCATACATTTACTCGACCAGTGGCTTACTCGCCCAGTGGGATTCTTTAATACGTTAAGGATGGGTGAGGCCTAATTCTCCTCATCCATTGCTCTCCTGGAACTATTGTTCAGAGACATATTGCTATTGAACTGGAGATAGCACTCAACATATGAGTAGCCACTAATAGATTCAGTTTGTAAGCAACCAGTTTAGACCAGCACAACTTTCCCATCTTCCCACATACACACACACACATATGCACACGCACATGAATGACTGGCTGCAGGAGGCTGCACAACAAGGTATGTTAAAATGCTCCTGGATGCCTATGGCACTGCGATTGCTGCAGTGCTATCAGGGCATGTTGGCTCCTGCTCCAACAAGCACCTACCAGTAGTTCCCAGATTCCTGGAAAGTATCAGAAAAACCACTGCCTAATGGCAGAGTTCCCACATGTTACACAGTGCAAAGAAATGCCTTGTTTTGTCTGTCCTAAATCCTTTTCCTTCCAGATAAAATGCATCAAATTTCCTTTTCCTTCCAGATAAAATGCAACAAATTTCATAAACTTCCTTTGTGAGAAAGGCATTTTAATTGCCCTTTTATTGGCACCTTTTCCAGCATTATGAAATACTTCTTAAGGCGCAGCTACCAGAACTATACACAGTATTCCAACATTGATCACACCATAGATTTGTACTAGAGCATTATAACATCAACAGTTGTGTTCTCAGTCCTTTTCTTAGTTAAGCCTTGGATGGAATTTGCCATCTTCACAGCAGGTTGATGTTTTTTTAATGACCTACGTGTTACAACTCCAAGATCTTTCTTGATTCATCACTGGCAGCTCAGGCCTTACCATGTGAAATTGGGACTTTTTTGCTGCAATGTTGCTTCACTTTGCAGCTATTCATTCTAAACCACAGTGGCATCACAGCAGCATCACAGCTCCAGAGGGTCTTGTGAAGAGTCTTACCCCCAAATCCAGAGCAACTATTGGAGAACGTAAGAGACTTTATGTGCACCTGTAATTACTGCATCACCTAGTGAAAACCTATGGGAAATTCATATTGGAATCCAGAGTAAATTGTTCTTACACTGGAGCAAGGATTTCTCGTTGTTACTCTGGATTTTGACCTTAGGCTCTATGGCTTAAGAAACAGGGTTGTGGACCCCTCCCTAGGGTCAGTCATGATTAGGAGGGTAACCTTCAGGGGGACAACTTTACCTTTATATATACTCAATATATTGCCCACTGAGAAGAAATATTGCCCACTGAGAAGAAACACCCACTATATATTGCCCACTGAGAAGAAATGCACTCACCTCTGGGATTCTGAGTGGGCCTGGTGCAGAGCCTGCTGGATGATGGTTAGTGGAAACAGTCTGGTGCAAGTTTCTTATGAAATTGGTTGGAAAGTTAGTATGCTTCAGCATAGGATCAGAAAGTACTGCATCTGGACAGCTTTTTTGGCATGCAGTAGTCTAGCTTGACTGTTGATAGACAAATAAAAATACAATAAATAACAATAAATGCTTTAAAACCTAGCAATGACTACCTTCCAGTTCTTCAAGGCTAATTTAAATGATGCTATACATTTTTATTAAAAGATTAGCAATTTGAATTCCTTAAGAACTCTTGGGTGGATACCATCTAGAGCAGGGGTGTCCAACATGAGGCCCGGGGGCCGCATGCGGCCCAGGACGAGGGTAGATGCGGCCCTCCTGCAAAGCTGGCCACCACCATTGGAAAAACTGGCTTTGTGGCAGCAGCCATTTTCAAATTTCGCATGCTTCTCTGCGCACTGCCCTGGGCGGCCGCCAGAAAGTTGTTCTGGGCTGCCTGGCTCCTTCCCCTACCTGCGTCCTGGCACTTAGAGCGCTTCAGGCCCCTGCAGACCATGCAGTGCTCGCCCACCCGCATCTCCCAAAAGCAGCCTCAGCCTCTATTGCAGCTGCTGCCTGCTGCCCTTGAGACCTACTCAGAAGTAAGCCCCATTAAAGTCAATACTTTAATGGGCTTACTCCCAAGTTGCAGTTTGAGAGCCCAATGATGCATAGGATGGGCTGTGATCCTCTCCAAGCTTAATCTTGGAGATATGCTACAACCCTAACCATGTCAACTCAGAAGTAAGGCCCATTGTACCCAGTGGGGTCTTACTCCCAGGAAAGTGTGTTCAGGATTGCAGCATATCTCCAAGGTTAAGCTTGGAGAGGATCACAGACCATCCTATGCATCATGCCTCCTCAGAAGTAAGCCCCACTAAAGTCAATGAGGCTTACTCCCAAGTTGCAGTCTGACAGCCCAATCCTATGCATGGCTACTCAGAAGAAAACCCCATGATAATCAATGAGACCTAGGGTGCAATCCAGAGTAATTATGGGGAGTCTTTGCTCCGGTGTAAGAACAATTTGCTCTGGATTGCAATATGAATTTCCCATAGGTTCTCACTAGGTGGTGCAGTAACTACGGGTACATGTAATGTCTCTTATGTGCTCCCATAGTTACTCTGGATTGTAGGGTTACTCCAAGGTTTAGCCCATCCTATGCATCATGCCTACTCAGAAGTAAGCCCCATTAAAATCAATGAGACTTTCTCCAAAGTTTAAAAATGTAGGACAAAATATAGGACATCCTACATTTTGTCCTATGTTTTTTAAAAAAGTTGTTAGTGTTTATGTGTGGCCCAAACCAACTCATCTTCTTCCAATGCGGCCCAGGGAAGCTAAAAGGTTGGACACCCCTGATCTAGAGCTATTGACTGGTTCATTTTTAGTATGTCAGCGTACTCTAGAATATAATCCCTTGGCATTCCTATCTGACTCAGAGCACAGTCCTAAAGGAACACTTTGCCAGTTCAGCGGCTGTTACACCAGTCTAGAACAGAGATTTTATCTCACCGTTTTCATCTCACGGCACACTGGCAAGGCACAAAAATTGTCAAAGCACACCATCATTTTTTGATCATTAACAAGGCACAACATGCTGCTGAGAGGGGACTCAAATCCTTCACTTGCCCCACTAAATAAATGGCCGTCCCAAAGTCCTGCAACACACCTGCAGACAATCCACAGCACACCAGTGTGCACAGTACAGCAATCGAAAATTTCTGGCCCAGAGTAACACAAAGTGCCACATAAGGCACTTTGGGCCTAGGAAAGGGCAGTATTGGCTGAGGCTTCCTCCAGCATATCCTAAACCTAGGTCTTTTGGTGACACCCAGGTTCTTTGACCTCTGCCAGCTGTGTGGCTTAAGGAGATCCAAATAGTCCTATACAACTGGCTGCATAGTAGAGAGAGTAAGGGGAAAAATATCTCCTGCCCTGGATACAGTGCCAGCCATGTGCCCTGGCTGCACCAGTGCAGTGTAGGATTGGGTTTCTCTCCTACCTGACACTCATATAACCTCCCACGCGCATCACCCTCCTATTAACATCAACCCCCACATGTGCACCAACCACCCATGAGCATCGAGACAGTGAGTCAGTGACCTTTCTGGCTGAGGAACACTCTTCCCCAACCGCTGGACCTAGAAGCATGAAATTTGGGGACTGTATTACTTCTGTGATGGGAACACCCATCATGAACCAATTTCTAAAGAAATTATTTGCTTGCTACAAGTAGCCCCCACAACTGTTCCTCTTTGGCTGCAGTTTGCACACACTTCTTCCAGTATATTTTGTGTTACTCTGCACCCATCAAGTAAAACCCAATGTTTTTAACTGCAAAGGTTCACAGCATGAAGCCTCTTGTAATGGGAGCAATTCTGTTTCCTCAGCAGTTGAGTTATATCTCCCTGACCTGGGTCAGGCAGTTTTTAATATGTCTCTTGTTTGGTAATCCATGAGTAAAGTGGTTCATCTCTCAGGCTTGCTCAATCCGTGCTGGCTTAATCCGAGCATGGGTGATGTCAAGCAGATAAAGTGCATACCTTTGAACAAAGGGATTTTCTCTATGTTGAGTAATCCTTATCTGGGACTGGCCCTACAGTGAAAAGAAAGGGATTGGTTTAAATTTAAACCTAAATAGTGGGTGCAAACTACAGAAGCTGCTTTGGTCCAGAGAGAGAAACTGTTTTCATATTTTTTTTTTAAAAAGGGCAAGATGGACTTTAAAATCCATCTTGGCTTAGACTTAAGGTTTAGGCTTAGATCTGCTTAAAATAAGCAGTGACAGAGTTGGTAATTGAACCAGAAACCCCTTGTATAAAGCTCTGAGTTTGATTCTCCAGTACTCAGGAATTCAGTTCTTACTGCAGGATTCCAGATGTGTTTAATCTTAACTAAAACCCTTCCACAAATCCTGGTAGCCCCCTCATTTTTTAACCAACACATCTATGACCTAAAGGCCTTCCTCAAAGAACTGCTTGCCAGTGACAGCCAAACCTTTATTGGCAGAGCTGAGGTCAGGAGAGGGCAGCTTTACCCAAAATTAGGTGGCAGTGACAGTGGGCTGCATAACATGCATACCTAAGAACATTAAGTTTCTGCAGGTGGTGTGTGGATAGAGACTGAAGGAAGAGCCTATTTGACCACAAGAGGGGTTAGGAACTTGGAAGCTCAGGTTTTCTAAAAAAAATTGAAATTTGGAAACTGAAGGGTGCTCAGTGAAGTTTCATTTTTTGGTTCAACCTTTATTAGTCTGAGATTATGTTATCCCCTCTAGACTGACGGCTGACCAGAATCTCATATTTGAGAACTTTTTTGTTTTAGAGCTTTCTGCCTTTCAAAAGAGTCATGTGGTATATCTCCCCAGTCTCTATAATGCTCTGCATTTTCTCTTACCATGAGAGTGAGTGATACTAGGTGTAGGAATGTTGTCATGCATGTTCCTTGAGGCATTTGGTGAGCCTCTGTGAGATACAGCTGGATGGGCCTTTGGCATGACCCAGTGGGGCTCTTCTTAATTCTTATGAATTACTTAAAAAAGAAACTCCTAGGATATGACATTTTGATTGATTATAAAGCAATTTAAATTACCATAAATAACAGTAGTAAGCAGAACCAATCTGAATGCTATAAGATATTGTCTTGTGTTCCAAGAGACTGATAAGCCATGGATCAAACCCCCTGAGTGGGTGCCTATAGCTATTTCCTAGGTTTTGAAGGAAAAGCAAAATAATACTAATACTTAGTATTAAAATACTAAGTATTAAAATAATACTAATACTTGGCATTTATATGTGCTAAAAGTGCTTCACATGAATTATTGTCTTGTTAATTCTTACAACAATCTTGTAAGGTAAGCCTTACTGCAGTTGGCACATGCATCTGAGAGGGATTGGCTTGCCATTCGACTGAGTTCTTGGAATGGTGAGAGTCAGACTGGAGAATTAAGAATTCAAATGGAAGTGATTTGTAGCTAACAGTTTTAATCCTAGTTACACTTTTCTTAGAGCAAGTCCCATTGACTTCATTTATATCTGAGTAGACATGCCAAGGAGTAGGCTGTAAGACTCCTAGCAACTAACCTAGCTCTGAAACAGATCTTTTCAAGGTGAGCAGGGGCATCCTGCCTTAGATAATGTTGATAACAGTACCTGTGAAGCCTTTTAATTCTGTGAATTCTGTAAATCTGCTTTCTCTCCAGCTCAAATCCCTACTCTGGCTTGGTCACTAGTCTAAAGGCCACCTGGCTAACAGGAAAGACCCGTCCTATGGAGTATCGGAAACAGCAGCTGGATGCACTTAGCCGCTTCCTGGAAGAGAAGGATGCAGAAATCCTGGATGCCCAGTGTCAAGATATGCGCAAGGTGAGAGCAGTGGCCTAATGAGGTTTTGTCTGGAGAGCAGTTATCTTCCAAGTCGGAAGAGCCAGAACAACTTGCACTATGGAGGTGCACTGCTTAAAAGCACGCTGTCTGAAGTCTGGTATGTATTACACTTGGGTTGCCATATGTACTAAAAAACAGGGACAATCCCGATTTTGGGGGATTGTGTTCACATATTGGCAAATGTGGCAGAGGGACCTGAGAATTATGCCATAAGACAATTATTACACTGATTTCTTTTTGTCTCCCCCTGCAGCCCTATTTTGAAAGCGAGCTTGAGAATCGCGTCACTAAGAATGAGGTGAATGTTGCAATCAACAACCTGAGCTGCTGGATGAAGGATGAATGTGTGGAAAAATTCCTGGTAAGGAGGCCAGATGAAGAGGGAAGGAAGGACTGAAGAGGGAATGCCAGACAAAAAGAGTGAGGGGGAAAGGGTTCATAAGCTGTGCTATCTTGCCTAATTGAAAATGGATCTGGTATCTCTTCCCTTTCAAATCTATTGTGCAGATGCTCACTTTGACGAGTAAGCGCTTTAGGGTCCAATTCTAAACTGGGCAAGCAGGACACTACTTCAGCACTGAGTACCGTAAACATGCTGTAAATGTAAATCAGGTTTAAAGCAAGTGGTGAGTAAGGAGTACTCGTGCCTGGTCTGCACCAGTCATGATTGGGCCAAGCATCTGCAGGAAGAGGATGTTTCTTTGCTGGGGATAAGTGAAAACCATCAAGCAGTAGTGTGGCCTCTGGTTAGCAGGGAGGGCAGGGTGAGGGGAAAAACTAGGATGGGATGGAGTGGGATCAGCTCCGTTGTGTACTGAACTTTGTGTCTAGCCAGAAGGTCCGACAAAGAAGGCCAGTCTGGGAAACTAGGCAACACAGACTTAAGAAGCCCAGTGGTGTGGCTTTAAACTTTTCTTGGGGGAAGAGGACAAAAGTCACCTTCCCTGAAGAGATCCCTCTGGCTGCTTCCCAGCACCTGCTGACTATACTGGTATCCACATCTGCTTTGGTACCTCTGTTGGGGACTGGGTTTCTAATAAGATTATATCTGCAGCCTGTGAAAACCCATTTTACTTCAGTACATTATTTTAGTGCATTCCAGACAAGATGCTGAAAGTTCCCTTGCTTTTAATGAGTCTGTTGCATAAATGCAAAACCTATAATAACTGAAATAGCCCTTCAGTTTAATAAGGGTTTTTTCTTTGTTTTCTATCCTCTGCTAACAACAAAAAGTTTAAAAGTGCTTTTGGTGTCATGCATGAAAACCTCCGTAAGCTTAGGTACATATCTTCCAGGGATGACATCTTCTCCAAACCACAACCGCTCCAAACCTCTCCAAACCAGCTCTTTACATCTGATCTGCTTTGATGCACGTATTGGGTAGTATTGATGAACTTAAATGAGGCATTGAAAAATTTATAATAAGAAATGGTTTTTAAAAATCAGTAAGACATTATCTCTTTTCATTTCCAATATGATTTAGGACTTGGTGGCCCTTTGGTAAATTTGTTTACTTTCATTTTTTTCTCAAACGAATGATTAAGTTTGCTAGGCCAAATATTAATTGAAAGGACAGACCTGTACTGGTGAATATATAAAGTGCCAAACAAGGGCCAAAATGTATAAAGGGCCAAACACACACATTCATTTCTATAATTTGCTTTGCTGTTTCTTTACTTGGATCCATGGAATTTTCCCATTCTCCTCTGTAGGTCATGCAACTTGACTGTGCCTTTATCCGCAAGGACCCCTATGGTTTGGTACTCATCATTGGAGCTTATAACTACCCCATCAATCTCATCTTGGCACCTCTGGTGGGGGCTATTGCAGCTGGTGAGTGAAAAGCTTCCATTCAAAATTATACTGCAACTGTTGCCTGCAACATCTTGCTTGATGATGGCTCCTTCTGAATGGATTTAGAAAGGGGTTGGATTTACATATCTCTTGTGTTTTTTCCCACCAGGGAACTCTGTAATTATCAAACCCTCAGAGCACAGTCCCTGCACTGCAAGGCTCCTTGCTGAATGTCTGCCATGCTATCTTGATTCAGTAAGTTCCTCAGCAAATTTTATTTTGTGCTCAAAATGTAACTAGTTCACGAAATACCCTCTTCCTGCTTTTAAACATTTTGGAAGTTGCACTTCCTTACTGTTTGTATATGTGTGGTCAAAACTGATCTCATTAGAATGAGGATGTTGATTCTGACAGCATTCAGAAAATGAAGCTTACCCTACAATCCAGAGTAACTACGGGAGCACGTAAGAGACATTACGTGCACCCGTAATTACAGCATCACCTAGTGAAAACCTATGGGAAATTCATATTGCAATCCAGAGTAAATTGTTCTTACACCGGAGCAAGGACTCCCCATACTTACTCTGGATTGCACCCTGTGTCTTGTGAATGCAACCAGTACAATTAGTAAAAGATTGCTAAGTGCAAATTTGTGACCCTCACTGTTTGTTGGTGAAGTAAGACTTGTTGAGGAAAAAACTAGACAAAGCATTACACCTGTCTTTAGTGAGCAAGTTTAAAACCAATGTGGACCAGAAGAGGTCCTTTGAACTCCTAAATGTCTGAGGAGGGATTTGACAATGGCTACAATCCTAAAGACACTTCCCTAGGAGTAAGATCCATTAAACACAATGGGGCTTACTTCTGAGTAGATTGTGCTTGTAATTTAGTACACAGTACATTATTAGAGTTTATGGCTGCAGTGGCTCCATAGTTAAGACGCTTTGCTTGTCTACCTGAAGGTCAGAAGTTTGAAAACGGAGTACTGCATGACAGAGGGAGCTCCCATTACTTGCCCAGTTCCTGCCAAACGCATGTAAATTCAAAAGCATGTAAATGCACAGCATTCCGGCATTTACATTTTGGCATTCAGTCATGTTGGCCATATGACCAAGGAGGCGTCTTTAAAACTGTGTTGGCTCTTCGGCCTTGTAACAGGGATTAGCACTGCACTACACAACTAGCAGGGCAATCTGCATGGGACTACCTTTACCTTTTACATTCTTACAGAGGTCTGATAATTGGGAAGGTGGTGGGGAAAGCCCAGGAAACTAGTGCTTCATTCCTTTGATCTGCCCTGAGTCAGGGCTAGAAACAGTAGACTCCACTGCCCCCTTGAGGACAAAGTCAGGTAGAGAAAGATCAGAGCCAAAAGCCTCCCCCCAATTACGTGGAGAATTTTCCCCAAACTGAGCGCAGCCAAGGATGGAGGAGGATCAGGTCAAGGCTCCAAGTTTGACCAATCACTGATAAGTAAAAAAAATCAATACACAAAATGAGAGTTTATTCATAATATAATAGAGGCTGGGGCTGGATAAAACAACCAAAAAATAAAAAATGAGCAAGCTCAGCAAATGATTTGGCACTGTCTGGGCACAGAAAAAAACACAAGGTAACAATTAAAAGCAAAATAATTCCATAATGTTCCATAATCTTAACTCACTAGTCTCTACCTGAAGTTACTCAAAGCCTTAGCTTTCCAAACTGCATTACACGTCTCTCTTTGGATAAGGTGGATAAGATCTTGACCACACACAGATGCTTTCTCTGAGGAAGCCAAGATGACTTCACCCATTACACCCATGACCTTAAGAAACCTAAGTTCAGTGATGTCACCGTCTGTCAAATTAGATAGTTTACAAATGCCTGGGCATCTCTACTTGACCTCTGAGCTGGTCAGGTGTGTGAAAATGGGCAGAAGTCTGGTCTAGAGCAGGGGTCAGGGAACTTTTTTACTTTTTACCCCAAAATATATTTAGATATGCCAATGTTACCCCCTTGATTTGAAAGGAAGGAAATGGTCACCCAAAAGATTTTCAATTTTCAATTGAAAATCCGGACTTTTTAAAAATGTAGGACAAAAAAACTTTTGTCCTACGCTTTTAAAATTAGGAGTAAACATAAAGTAAATGGTTTACTTCTGAGTAAACGTAAAATAAGTGGCTTACTTACCATGGCTGGGGAGGGTGTTTGGGGACACTGGGGGGCAGTTTTAGGCTGCTGCGGCTTGGTGCTGCTAAGCCCAGCCAGCCACAGCAACCATTTTAAAAGACATTACTGTGCACATGCGCGCACACTCTTCCCCTTCTAAAAGCTCCGACAGCGAGCACTATCGCTTCTCCGTGGTGGAAGCGGTAGCGCTCTCCGTTGGAGCTTTCAGAAGGGGAAGAGTGTGTGCACCAGCACGACCGTCCATTACCCCCAGGAATTTCATTTTTACCCCATTTGGGGTAATTTACCCCTGTTCCCAGACCACTGGTCTAGAGGGTTGAGCCATTGTTATGCCCAAAGGGACCTTCAACAATCTGAAGGGTGTTGCCAGTTTGAGAAAACCAGAAGCTGTGCAGTGAGAACTTGAAGCTGCAGACCTGAGCTGTGTGAAAAATAAGGAGCCAGCCTACAGCTGTTTCTCAGTGTCAAGGCCAGGAAGATGACCCAGACAAAAAAGGATCCGTAGCCTGTAGTGTGTTTTTGAAGGACAGAATCTCTTTGTCTATTGTAAAACCCTCTTGGGGGTTAGAGAATCCTGCTCATGTAAACGGCTTTATATAAAGTCAGAGGAGCAATCCAATGGCCAGAAAGGCAGTATATAAATGCTTATTATTATTATTTACTATTTCACAATCACCAGGTGTTGACTGGAATTTGCTCTATTGGGATTCGGTTCCTATCTAAGGAACTAGAAATCGCAAAGTTATCGTTTCAAGATGTGTGATGTTCCCAGGAGTGGCTTCTGCCATTTCCCTGCTCCAGATCCCTTCTGCATTCTTATGATCAGGTTTTATTAAACTATGGGAATCAAAAGGAATGAATGTCTATAGCAGGGGTGTCCAAACTTCAGGGCTATTGGAGCTTTAACAATTGTGTAGAGTAGGGAATTTCAGCAGGCTGTGAGTCTCACAGATTTCAGCACTCTATACAATTGTTAAAGGTCCAAGAGCCCTGAAGCTAAAAGTCTGGTCACATATGGTCTATAATCTATACATTATATGTACACATGTATGCAGGCAACTTGCTGCAAACAGGCCTGAACGGGGTTGAACATGCCCTCTTCCATTCCAATTTGTAAAGTGGTTTTTTAAGAAAGGATATTTGGGCTCCATTTTGTGCACATAATGTGTATTTACCACAATCCTTGAAATGAGGGAGAAATGTGTGTGTTGAGTGGGAAGATGAAGGCCTAATAGGTTGTAATGAGACATAAACCTCTCTCCTGTTTTGCAGGATACTTTTGCTGTGGTAACAGGTGGCACAGAACAGGTTACCCACTTACTGGAGAATCAGTTTGATTACATCTTCTTTACAGGTGATCTCCGCTTT
The DNA here is from genome assembly GCA_030015325.1 of Cryptoblepharus egeriae. Taxonomy (NCBI): domain Eukaryota; kingdom Metazoa; phylum Chordata; class Lepidosauria; order Squamata; family Scincidae; genus Cryptoblepharus; species Cryptoblepharus egeriae. Next base: position 57,193,204 of record JAREYC010000001.1, on the reverse strand, counting down.
TTAATTGTCAGATTGACAATTATTCTAATTAATGTATGGACAATACAGTATATCAATAAAACATTCTGCCCATTGCACATCTGCATTAGGTAATTCAGTATTCCAATTTTATCTGCTCTATTGGAAGAAAAATAAATACCTTATAGGCTAATTTACATAGGTTGTAATGCTGTACATAGGGAATACAGCATTTCCTTGGAGTAAATGTCATCTGACCAGCCATACATAGGACTGTAGTTCCCATATTTCTTCCCTATATACAAAATTAGAATTTCTTTGCACAGAATGTGTGGTGGGGGCATTTTGAGCATGGAAGTTCCAAGGTATTTCTCTGTGACTGTCACATATTGCTGTCCATCTGCAGGGAGTACTCATGTGGGAAAGATTGTCATGAGAGCAGCAGCCAAATACCTGACACCATTGACTCTGGAACTGGGAGGCAAATGTCCCTGCTATGTGGATGAATGCTGTGATTTCCAGAATACAGCTAATCGAATAGCATGGGCTAAATTTTTCAATGCTGGCCAAACCTGCATAGCACCAGACTATGTGCTCTGCACTCTTGAAACACAGGAGAAACTGATGCCATGTCTACGCCAAGCTATTCGTGAGTTCTATGGCTGCGAACCCCAGTACACACCCGACTTTGCCCGCATGATTAATGATAAGGAATTTCGTCGTGTCAGAGCACTGTTGGAGAGTGGCCGAGTGGCCATTGGTGGAGAGACAGATGAGAGCGACCTTTATATTGGTGAGCAAGTGGACTGGTGTGGGGGGATGATGGGGAGGCGCACTATCTCTGATTTGCTATGACATGATATCTAGATTTGCTATGGAGTCATCAGGCTGTCATCACTGAGGGTGGAAGAAATGCTTGAGCACTGGGAGGACAGCTTTCAGCAAGCTAAGCCTGTGGTGAAATGTATGTATGAGCACAAATCTTGACATGAACTTCCATCCACAGCTCCTACTGTGCTGGCTGATGTGAATGAATGGGAGCCAGTCATGCAAGAAGAGATCTTTGGACCCATCTTGCCCATTGTCACTGTGGCAAATATGGACGCAGCCATTGCATTCATCAATCGCAGTACACGCCCGCTGGCTGTCTATGCCTTCTCCTGTCAAGACAGGGTATGCTACAGAATTGTAGTCTATATGGTCAGCAGTAACCCATGCCGCTTTATAAAATTTGCATGTGATAAAGAGGGATTTGCATTGCTTTCAAAATATGCTTCGATTCAGAGTGACCAGATGTCATAATCACAAAAGAGGACAAGGCCCCCCCAAAGTAGGATATCCAAGACAAATATAGGGCATGAAAAAAATAACAGTTAAAAACACTCAAGTATGTTGATTTCATGTGGTCAATTTAAATACTATATTACTTATTTTAAATTTAAAACTATTACAGTTAATTTGTTACATGAAGGCTATGCTGCACTGTCTGCACTGCACTATAGACATTTTTGTCAACGTTCCCACAAATTGCTTCACTTTCCTCACCGGTCACTAACGGGATGACATCAGTGTAAGAAAGTATTATGTGGGATGATATTTATTTAGGACATTTAATAAAATTTATTAAGGACATTTAATTTAAAATTTATTTAGACTTTATTTATTTTAAAAGAACATGGCTTTTTGTTTTTCTGCTGAACAGAAATTGTTGACATCTATGTCTGTCACTACATAGTGTCCATATTATAAAATTAAGATCTGAAAAATCTGATTTATCTGATTTATTTATTCATGTATAGATTTATCGGATCTGATAGATTCAGAAAGCAGGGATGTGGTTTCTGATACTCCTGTGTATTTTTTCTCATTTTAGGTTGTCCGTCATGTATTGGATTGTACCAGTAGTGGTGGCTTTTGTGGAAATGATATTGCCATGCAGTTTTTCTTACCCAACTTACCATTTGGCGGTGTTGGTATGTCTCTGCCTCTATCCTTCTGTTCTTTCTTCGTCTTGCCTCTATATTCACTCTTTCTCTTAAGTTGGTGCTTCTTCCATTGTCATAGGCAGCACATAGACTGTCTGTACAGCAGCTATCTTATCTCAAAAGGTTTCTGAGACAAGCTGGGTCAGCCTTTCTTCTTGTTGGCTTCTATACTGCTTGTGTTGTATTGCAGTTCACACACACAAAGTGTAACATAAGAAATTGCTTGTAAGCCTCTCCGGTTGCAATCCAATCCACACTTACTTGGGAATAAGTCCCATTGCACCAACTTCCAAGTAGACATGAATAGGATTGGACTGTTAGCCAGTCCTGTCAAGAAGTGGACAGGCTGTTTACTTGTGAGGAGATTTTCTGGTGGACCATGCTCCAATCTGGTGTTTGACACAAATTAAGCAAATTATAGCAAACAGAACTAGTCTAGGACTAGTTTCCACTCTGAAGACAAAATCTACAATTCTTTTAACTTCAGATATGCCACAAAGTAGCATAGAAACTTCTTGTGAATATTGGCCACTGAGGAAGAGTTATGGTAAATTCTTATTCTGTACAGGCACCTGGGGTTATACAGATCCTCTGATCTTTCAGGAATGTTAGTCCCTGGACTACAGACTGCATTGGCTTATCTGGAAAATTAGTTGATGGGTATGCACCCAAAGTGCCTGGGCAAAAATGAAATACCCCATGCTTAGAGAGCAGTGGAAAATACACCAATGGTGCGAGAGGACCCCTTCCATGTTGCTGGCTGGGAAGGCCTATTTACCTATAATGGAGTTGCCTGAAAAGATCTGGCTACTCACTCCCTGCATAGGTTTTCAGAACATATGCCCAGGATATATGCAGCTAATCTGTGAGTCAGGTTCAATATACAGTAGTGCCTCATAAGAAGAAAGTAATTCGTTCCGGAACCATGTTTGTGTTACAAAGCATTCTTCTTACAAAGCAGATTGTCCCATAGGAAATAATGGAAACTCAGACAATTGGTTCCACAACCCGCAAATATTCATATAAAAATATTAATTGTATGTAAAAATTATGACAAAACACTGTAAATGAATTCAAAACACTGTAATATAATACAGAACACAATTTCTGTAATATTAATAAAAAAACTGTAATATACTGTATGGTAAAACAGAAAAGAAAAACCTTTATGGCCAAGGATGACTAATTTTCACTAAGAGAGTCACTGGTGTCTTTTTAAGCAACTTTAACAAGGAACCTTCTAATGGCACTTGCTTTTGTCTCCTTTTGAGGATTTCACAGAAATGTGACATTGCATTGATATTAAAAAGATTCATCGCTCGCACTGCTACAGCCTTATTTGGGTACTGCTTTTCTACAAAATTTGGCACCATTTCCCAATGTTTACAAATGTCCTTAATCTCATTTAACATGAGGAATTCCTCCTCCATATTCTGTTCCTCTGCAGATAAGATCTCCTCCATAAGCTCTTGCTTTGCTCACAATGCAGATCCTTTAATTTGTTTGTTTTACAGCAAATTTTCCTTGTAAAACTATCTGTCAAACTCTGCCAAAACTGTTTGTCTTACAAGGGACTGTTTGTCTTACAAAGCAGAACTCCATAGAAATTTTCGTTTATCTTACAAAACATACTTCTTACAAAGCATTTGTCTTACAAGGGACCGCTGTATATATTATTGTTGTTTTTATTGTTGCAGGATACAGTGGATTTGGCAAATACCATGGCAAGTTCAGCTTTGACACCTTCACTAATTATCGTGGTGCCCTCTTGCGCTGCATGGGTCTTGAGAAATTGAACACCATCCGCTATCCACCCTATAATGACACTAAGATGGCATTAATGACCTCCAGTATTGAAGTTAATCGCAGAGACTTCTGCACCATACTGTGAACTCCTTCCATTACATGTGCCTTATGCCACTGGGAGCTGCTCAGAAGAACTTGGCTGCTGGAGACAAGGAGGATCACTCCTTCAGCTATTAGCCTGTGGTCTTGCCTCACCTCCTAAAAAGGCCTTTGCAAAGAGGTCTACCTTCTGAAACAGTTGTACCTCATGGTCTTGGCTGCATACCTTGCCTCTTTCCATGCCCAATCTTGGTGGGTCCAGTATCTGTCTATAGAAAATGATAGTTTGGGTGCCCTTTGGGGAGAAATGCAGAATATATATATATATATTGCAGAAATGCAGAAAATATATATATATATATATATATATATATATATATATATATATATATATATATATATATATATATATATATATGTATATATATATATATATGTATATATATATATATATATATATATATATATATATATATATATATATATATATATATATAAGTAAATATTAGAAACACTTCTGTGCTGCTCTCTAGCTTCCTTTGTTTAGGTGTTGGAAAATACAAGAAAAGCTTAGTCAGCTTGGCCAAATGTGGCATTCCCTTTTGACCCTGAATTTTCTGCAACTGAACTCAGTTAGTTCTGTGGGATGCATAATACAATACTTTTGTATTGAATTAAGATCCCATCTGAACTTCCTTTGTAACTACCTTTATTAAGCCTTTTGTTAGCCTCATTTTTTTTAAAAAAGGACTATAGAAGCTTTCTCCACTTCTACACTGGAGTATTTATCAGATCGTTAAGCTGCCCTTACTCGTATGAGCTCAGGGCAGTGTAGAAGGTTCTCTCCCTCCATGTTTTTCTGGCAAAAACTCTGTGGAGTATGTTAGGCTGAGAGATGGTGACTGACTGGCCCAAAGTCACCCAAAGTGGCTGAACAAGGATTTCTACCTTGTTCTTTCAGCTCCAACTCTAGAAGCACTAAACTATCCGAAGTAATGATATCTGAACAATAAAAGCAAAGTGTAAATACTGAATAGATTTAAAGAATGATAAAAGTATTTATGAGTGACTGTGAAGATTGGGGTGTGTAAACACTGGCCTGGGTGCCTCCATGAAGCTCCATGCAACCCACGGCAAGTCCCCTCCATCCAACCTGTGGGCAGGCCTGTAATCCTCCAGAGGTGAGCTCTATTTCCTATATCTTCAGAGGGTATTCTGCAGGCTGGCAAGACTGCACACACATCTGAAGTTCACTCCCTCTCTCTGAGTTAGAGTTTATGAAGTGATTTGGATTCATTCATATAAGTTCCATCTTTAATGTAAAATATTCCGTCCATTCATGTAAATTATTTTTTCTGGCCCCCAACACAGTGTCAGCAAGATGATTTAGGCCTCCTGCCAAAAAGTTTAGACACCCCTGGTTTAGATGTTAGATCCTTTAAACCAACTTAATTGCAAAATAATTCCAACTTAAACCAGTGCAATATGCTTTATAGACAACTTCTCTACCAATCATAGAGTTTCCACACAGCAATTCCCTCTTCAATATACTCCTGCTAGCAAGTTTTCTAACATCTATTTCTGTGTAGTAGTCATATAAAGTCAGATTTTTCCTTCTATCAATACTCTTTAAGACTTGTACCTTGATCCTAAACATGTGTACTCCAGAATGTGACCAAGTTCAAAGTTGCTTAGTTAATAGTAAATACAGTTAGGATTATAGCTTAATTGATACTGCTTGCTCAGTCCTATATTTTGAAGGTAAATGTTTTGCTTCCATAATAAAAATATTGCAAACCTTCATATCAGTTTAAATACGAGTACTTGTTTTATTTACAGTTATTATCAACACAATACCATTAGGCACATACTGCTTTACATAGTACAGGTATCCCCTACTGAGAGGTAAGTGACTGGAGTACCACTCAAAAGTGAAAATCATTGAAAAGTAGAACAGAATCTTCTTTAGTTTATAAATGTTGGTTCCAATGCTTTTTTTAGGCAGCAAATTTTTAGGCAGCTTCTTTTATCTTGCAAATTCCTGCTGCCACACAAAGATTTCTGCAAATGGATTCTCATTAACTCCTCCAGGAATGGGAATAGACTAGGAGTTACTACGTGGGGGTGGGCAGAGAGAGGTTGAAAGTGTGGGACATGCATTGAATGAATGAGTTCTGGGTATAATTGAAAGGTGTTGAATAAGTGAATTGTCAGAAAACAAACCGTCAGAAAGTGGGGGATACCTGTACCATGAGCCAAATACCAGGCTTACCCCAAGCCAAGGAGTTTAAATTCTAAACTTAAATTTACCAGGCCCATCAGTCAATGTCATCTTCCTTATCAAAAAACCTGAGATGAGGAGACAAGTGACCTTGAGATGAGGAGACAAGTTGTAATCATGAAGGTCTTCTTGATTATCCTCATATCAGCTAGGTCAATTCATACTCTGATCATGAAACTGAGATCTGATTTCCTGATACGCTAAATTGTAAATTAGAGCACCCATATCATGGAGCCATCCAGAGGACAGTGAACTTGATACTGTGTGGTATTCAGGCTGTGGTTAGATAAGTGATGCCACCGAGCCCTTATTCAACAGTGATCATGCTGTGATCTGTTTTGCCCTCCATGCTGAAGAAAGAGCCAAGAAATTTGGCTTGATAACCTAAAGGGCAAACTTCCCCAAAATGAGATTAGTTGCAAAGAAGCTAAAAGGAGAGTTATAGAGTCCAAATCTCCCCAGAGTGCTGTTTAAACTTCTGAAGTGAATACCAGAAAGGAAGAAGAGCTCTACTAAGTACTGGAGGGTGCCGCCCCAGCCTACTGCCATTGCCATCATCCAGGGAGGCCATCCACCACCTCCCTAGCTCTCTGAAGACCATCTAAGCTCTCCAGAAGTTGTAGAACTACTTTTTTGGCTGAAAAATTTTCCACCTGTCGGAGCCATCCAAAGGCCTTGTGGAGCTTAGGTGGTAACATGTAACTTCCTGGCTCTGTACATGTCCTCAGTGAAGGGTGGATAGTAGTGTCGAGGATGAGGAAGGTAGCACCGAACCCAGAAGCATAACACCCTGGGCCACTCCCCCCACCCCCCAAATGCTGCTGGTGCCAGCATGGCTAGCAGAAAGGCAAAAAGGACAAAAAAGTTTTCTTCTCTGTTTCCCATCTATAAACTTTCCTTCTGTTAAAATCTTGCTCTAATGAGGAAAATAAAAAGGAACACAAATGCAATCCTAATCTCCAGTTAGGCCAGTCCAAATCTTGGCATAAGTCCATAAGCTGACTTGGGTGTGTCACAAAAGGGCCATAAGCAGTGGTGGGCTCTTACCAGTTCGGGCCGGATCGCTCTAACCGGTTGTAACCTGGCCCCCCGCTAGCGATCCGGTTTGGCAGCCCGGGAACCCTTAATTGCGCATGCGCCAACAGACACACGTGCAGTGCCTCTCCAGAGGCTGGCCGATCAGCTGGTTGGCCAGCCTCTGGACAGGCACTGCGCATGTGTCTGTTGGTGCACATGCAGTGCCTGTCCAGAAGCCGGCTGATAAGGCTTCTGCACGTGTGCTAATCTTAGCGCACGCGCAGTGCGCCCAAGTTGGGGCCCTCCCCTTGGCCCGCCCACCTGCACTCTCAGCACACTAGGGTGGGTGGTATGCCCTCCCCGGCCCCCCCTGCCCCTCCTCGGCCCCGGCCCTGAGCCCATCCCGTCCCCTGACCTGGCCCGCCCACTTTTGGCAATCCGGTTGTTGGGTCAGGCCGGGCCCACCACTGGCCGTAAGGCACTTCTGCCGCGCTCCTGAGGGGTCTAGGCTAGTACATAGGTGTGTGTCATCCTCCCCATATCACCACTGGAAGATACGGCAGGTGAGTTATAGGCTATAACCTATATATGGCTATGGTTATATAGGCTATAACCAATATGGCCTAAATTGGTTAGGATTGCACCCAAACTCTGACAAAAGAAATCTAAAATGATGATACAGAAGGTCAAGATAGACTTTGAGGTGCATATAGCCAGCAGCTTTGATGGAAGTAATAAGACGCTTTTCCAATTATATTAAAAGCAGGAAACGTGGCAAGGAAACCGCTGACCTGTTGGTGAGGTAGGTAAAGGTATATATAAAGGGGACTTGGAAATTGCAGAGGCATTAAATGAATTTTTTTGCTTCTGTCTTCATGGAAGAAGGACTGGGAGCATAATCTTGTCCAATTTTCCAAGGATAAGGTCAATGCAACTCTTAGGTAAGGGAACAAACAATGTCTTTCTTTGAGGAGGCCTCTATGGCTACCATCCAGACCAATCCTTTTGAATGATTACCAATCTTTCCACCTACCAGCTCAGATTTAATAAGAAGGGTCACGCTCAAGCGGGTTTGGCAGTCTTAATCAACCCACTCTTGCCAGTGACCTTGTGGAGGCATCGGAAAATTTGTGTAACCTTCTAATCATCAAATTGACCGTTCACCAGCGGACATTCCTTGTCTTTAACGTCTACCTACCTCCTTGTCAAAATAGACTAGAGCGGGAGCAAGCTTGGAATTTCCTTTCAGAACAATGCAATGCGGTGTGCAGCATATTTCCCAACGCTACCGTAATTCTTGGCGCAGATTTCAACTCAGGAGTTGGTGATAGAATTGAGATCTTTCACAAGATGGCTTGTGAGGACAGCAAACCTTTTATTTCTGCCCATGGTCACTTAGTGAGATTCTCCAGACACCAATCTCAATGATGCTGGGTTTTTTCGGGCAAATTTTCGTCTCCAGTTCAGCTTGATTTGGCTTAACAGCCTATGCAATTTGGAATTTACTTATGTTTCTCCAACAGGCACCAGTGTCACTGACTATGTTTTAATCTCAGCTCCTTCCCTGCCCTTTGTTTCTACCTTCAAAGTCGACAACTTTAAGTTGAGTGATCATTTACCCCACGTACTGCCTTTAACATGGACTCACCTTGTATTGCTCCCCCACACTGCATGTTGGTGATGGACTTACTCACTTTGTTAAAATTAGATGGAATGATTCTGCTCTCTCTGATATTCAATCATTGAGCACAATCCTAACCATGTCTACTCAAAAATAAGCCCCATTGTATTCAATGGGTCTTACTCCCAGGAAAGTGTCTTTAGGATTGCAGCCTCCTAAGCATGTCTACTCAGAAGTAAGCTCCATTGTGTTAAATGTGTCTTACTCCCTGGAAAGTGTATTTAGGATTGCAGCCTCCTAAGCATGTCTACTCAGAAGTAAGCCCCACTGTGTTAAATGGGTCTTACTCCCAGGAAAGTGTCTTTAGGATTACAGCCATTATTGAACAACTCATATGGTAAGACCAGTGATGGAACTCAAAGAAATTAACAACCGGTTCTATACCCATCTGGCAGCCACTTTTAAATGGCTATTTTTAAACTTTATATGTCCTGTCTCTCACTAACAACCGGTTCTATAGTGTAGGTGCGAACGTGCTGGAGCCCACCACTGGGTAAGACCCTAAAGGAGCATATTCTGACTAAATAGTGTCTGCTTTTGAATCTCTAATGAACTATATTTATGCAAATATTATCACTCCAATGGCTGAGGTCAAAAGCAGGCCTAGCTACGTCAAATCAGGATGGTACAGTCAGGACTGTTATCCAGCCAAGGCCCATGCCAGGGAGTGTTTCAGAAAATTTAGTGCCAGCAATTCAAAGGAAGATCAAAAAATTTATTTCACAGCCATTGCTTCCCTAAAGGGCCTGATCCAGTCTAAGCGGCATGAATTCATTAAAAATTCCTGGGAAAGACTGATTCAAGCCACAATCAGTAATAACCACAAACTATTCTGGGACATTCCCTACAATCCAGAGTAACTACGGGAGCACGTAAGAGACATTATGTGTACCCGAAGTTATTGCACCAGCTAGTGAAAACCTATGGGAAATTCATATTGCAATCCAGAGCAAATTGTTCTTACACCGGAGCAAGGACTCCACGTAGTTACTCTGGATTGCACCCACTGTCTCCAGGGCCTCTAACGAAGACCCGGTTAAGCCCAACTCAATCTCTAACTATACTTGGCGCCAGCACTTCTCGGATTTGTTCTATGATGTAGAATTTAAACTGGAATCCAATGCAAGAATCTGCTTTGAAATAACTCTTTCCTATTAAAGATTATGGCCAAAAAACTAACAATACATAGAACCCTGTGGAATGTGAGAGTCACCCATCTCATAGTTTTACTCAGAAGTAGGTGAACATGCAATAGTTTGCCAGAAAGACCAGGCTAAGAGAAGTCCAAGGACACAAGAGTCATCCTGACCCAATGAATGCAGCCCCCACAAATGGGGTTTACTCCTAGGTAAGTGTAGCTAGGATTGCAGCCTAAGTGCCCAAACCAATGAATGTCTACTCAGATGTAAGTCCCATTTTAGTCAATGGAGTTTACTCCAGGGAAGTGTGGGCAGGACTGCAGCCTGAGAGCCCAATTCAATGAATGTCTACTCAGAAATAAGTCCCATTACCATCAATTGGATTTACTCCCAGGTAAGTGTAGCTAGGATTGCAGCCTAAGAGCCCAATCCAATGACTGTCAGTAGTAAGTCCCATTCTATTCAATGGGGTTTACTCCCAAGTAAGTGTGGGCAGAACTGCAGCCTGGACTTTCCATGACTGCCACCAGTACAAAGGATAGAGCAAAAGAGAGTGAAGATTCCAGGAACACGTCAATCCGCGCGGGCTTTGTGTTCGCCGCAGCCAATCAGCGTTTATTGATGGAGAGGACGCTCTAGCCAATCAGAGAGAAGGTCCCGCCTCCCACCCGGAGCCTTCAGCCAATGAGCGCTGAGTCGAGTGGCGATTGGCTCAGCAGTTCCCCTGGCTGGCCGGCAGCGGTGCTGGTGGTGCTGTGTTCAGGGTGAGTGTGTGGAACTTCCTGCGTGCTGGTGGGTCGCGTGCGCGGGGCACGCGCAGGTCTTTGGAACTCTGGACGCGTATCCCCACTTGGGCCAAATGAAGGGAGGGAGAAAGGGAAGGGTTAATTCGCGGACCTTGACAGGAGCGCGCAGAGGACAAGGTTCTGCTGCGCGTGCGCAGAACCGGTTATGGACGGGGATGGCGCAGGCGCCTTTCATGGCTGCGAGGGTCAGCAGGCGTGGAGGGGGAGCTGCGCATGCGCACTGGAGCTGTCCAGCGTTGGGGTCTCGGAGGCTGGAGCTACGCCCAAGGGCGAAGAGGGTGGCGGGGAAGGAGCTCCGTCTGCCTGAAGTGCGGAATACCTGCACAGGTGAGCCTCTCTGCCTGCACTGCTCTCCACGCTTCCCTGGGAGTAAGACCCATTGACTCTAATGGCACTTGCTTCTGAGTAGACCCGCACAGGTGAGCCTCTCTGCCTGCACTGCTCTCCACGCTTCCCTGGGAGTAAGACCCATTGCCTCTAATGGCACTTGCTTCTGAGTAGACCCGCACAGGTGAGCCTCTCTGCCTGCACTGCTCTCCACGCTTCCCTGGGAGTAAGACCCATTGACTCTAATGGCACTTGCTTCTGAGTAGACCCGCACAGGTACGCCTCTCTGCCTGCACTGCTCTCCATGCTCCCCTGGGAGTAAGACCCATTGACTCTAATGGGACTTGCTTCTGAGTAGACCAGCACAGGTGAGCCTCTCTGCCTGCACTGCTCTCCACGCTTCCCTGGGAGTAAGACCCATTGACTTTAACGGCACTTGCTTCTGAGTAGACCCGCACAGGTGAGCCTCTCTGCCTGTACTCCTCTCCACGCTTCCCTGGGAGTAAGACCCATTGACTTTAACGGCACTTGCTTCTGAGTAGACCCGCACAGGTGAGCCTCTCTGCCTGCACTCCTCTCCACGCTTCCCTGGGAGTAAGACCCATTGACTCTAATGGCACTTGCTTCTGAGTAGACCCGCACAGGTGAGCCTCTCTGCCTGCACTGCTCTCCACGCTTCCCTGGGAGTAAGACCCATTGCCTCTAATGGCACTTGCTTCTGAGTAGACCCGCACAGGTGAGCCTCTCTGCCTGCACTGCTCTCCACGCTTCCCTGGGAGTAAGACCCATTGACTTTAATGGGACTTGCTTCTGAGTAGACCAGCACAGGTGAGCCTCTGCCTGCACTGCTCTCCATGCTTCCCTGGGAGTAAGACCCATTGACTTTAATGGGACTTGCTTCTGAGTAGACCAGCACAGGTGAGCCTCTCTGCCTGCACTGCTCTCCATGCTTCCCTGGGAGTAAGACCCATTGACTTTAATGGCACTTGCTTCTGAGTAGACCCGCACAGGTGAGCCTCTCTGCCTGCACTCCTCTCCACACTTAATGTTGAAGATCATTGTTTTTCAGCTTGTAGTGCTTGTACTGCTGCTGGTATTTGAGGTGGTGCTTGGTGGTACATGCGGGACTTCTATCTGGTGGCAAGACCAACCAAGCAATGCAACAGGCAGCAGCAGGAGGCACAGCTTGGTAGTCATAGCCAGAGAATTCCTGAACCTCTCCCCAGTATTTGTCATATGGTATCCGACCTCCCGATCTGGAAATAACTGGTGACTGACATTATTGCCAGTTCTTTCAGGTGTCACTTCCAATAAGTAGACCATGGGAAGAGGTATGAAAGGGAAATAACATTAAGAAATCCTGTTTTATGATATCGTAACGTGAAAAGTAACAATGGTATGTTACTTTTTTACCAGTAAGGTTTTAGTTTTATTTCTGAGTTTTTGTTAATGCACCTTTTAATTCCTCCTCCCTCTTTCTCTTGTAGAAGTGTCCTGGACACCAGCTGAAAATGCCTGTGCTTTGGGTGATCCGGCAAGCTTCCCGAACAGGTAGGCTGCATTACAGAGATGTTTTGATTTGCTGTTCACATTTTTGGTATAGAACCTGTTTTAACTTCATTCTGTGGTGTTGGAAATTCATTGCCCAAAAAAGATGAATTTTTCATTGCCGACATGTGTTAGGATTAAGACTTTTAAAGCACAGTTAATGTTTTAACTACCATGCGTTGGCATCCTTCAGTCTTGAAAGACTATGGTATCATATTCTGAGTGGTCTCTGCAGAGCACAATGGCCCGGGTGGATTAATATGGAGGATAGACTGTTACCCAAGCAGCGAATCCCTCCTCTCCACGTCACTGAAATAGTCCAATGGAACCACAGAGCCCATACAATTGGTTCCAGCTGCGTCGCAGGAGTTACCAGAATGTGATTGTACACAGTCACAAACGTCTTATGGGACTCTGGCTCCAGATTTTGCTTCGAGGTTGACTCCTGAAGCCTTTCCCATAGATGGGTATAGCCACAAGGCAGTAGAGGTTTGAGGTGGTAGTTTTCCTTCTCCAGACAACCCACGTTCAGTGGGATTTTGGTCAGGTTTAGTCTGACTCTTCAACAAAGGACTGTCTGGCATGGGAGTCCCTGCCTGTAGCTATGCTACTGCCAGCATAGCCCTTTGTATCACTGGAGCACACAATCCCACCACCACAAAAAGGTACTGTCCATTGGTGGGCAATGCTGTAAGTATCGTGTTCATAATAATGATGATGCTGCAGACAAAGTTGTGAGTTTAAATGGGCAAGTCCCTTTGAAGCCACAACACTTGCACACATTTGTGTGTTCTTGTGTGTGGGTGTGTGTACTTTTGAAGGCTATTGTTCTTATGCACAACTTCAGAAGTTGGAAATTAGGCTCTTGGATAAAAAGGAAGAATACAACTGTGGATGAGCATAGTAAAATTCCTTAGATTTTGCAAAAAATTGAAATAAAAAAGGCATAGGACCAGGGTATCTTGAAGGGTATACCTTCCCACATATAATCCTGCACATCCCCTATTATCAACAGATAGGACTTTGCTATGCAGAGCCTGCTATATGAAGCCAAGTGGGTGGTGGCCACGTGTAGAGCCTTTTGTTGTGGCATCACATCTCTGGAAAAATCTTGAGGACAGCGCCCTTGTTACAGAGTTTTCAGTGGGGTCTAAAGGCTTATTTGTTTTGCTTGGCCTTTTTCGAATTTGGCTTTTTAAAATTCCTGTTGCTGCTGTTACATTATAGCTATATTATCTTATAATGAAATATTTTAGTTATTCATTGTGTGAAAATGTAGCTTCCCTTATGTGTCCTGAAATGACCATCCCTCTGTTTTGACGGACCCTCTTATTTCTCCTGGTTTTGCTTGGCAGACACTCCTCCACCAGGTTCTACAGAGGACCTCAGTAGGATTGCCTTTGTTCTGTGTTCCCAGTCCTTGAGTTGTTGCACACTGTGAAGTTAAATATGGCTGCAATCTTAAAGACAGTTTCCTAGGAGTAGGACCCACTGAACACAATTGGGCGTGCTTTTGAGTAGACATGGTTAGGATTGTGCTTTGTCTTAATGCAATTAATTTCAGGAAACTGAAATTGAAATTTGTTTTTGTTTTTATCCCATACAGTGCTTTTCACTGGGGCAATATGTATAGATGCAACAAACATTGTATCCCTTTATATCTTTGTTAACTGACTTGTAAAGACTGTTTCAGCCAGCTGTGGTCTGTGAATGACAGAAACAATAGGCTGACACATGTTTATATCCTCTGCATGCTGCATGATTATATCCTCTGCTCTGCAGACAGACAGCTGTCTGTTCAACATTCAAGTCCATGGTCCAGTTCTCGTTACCTGGCTTGGTTGTCTGATCATCCTGCTGAGTTACTAATGCGCATCTTGATGGTGTGTGGTATGCTGATTTGAGCAATCTGTCATTTAAAGGACTTAGGCTGCAATTCTCACCATGTCTACTCAGAAGTAAGCCCCATTGTGTTCAATAGGTCTTACTCCCAGAAAAGTGTATTCAGGATTGCAGCCTTAGATTAGGACTCAAAAGAAACCAAGCTAGGGAGTATTATTTTGGGGCAGCTGTTTCTAAGTGGCCTGTTGCCCTCCCTTTGTTTTTTCTTAGGGACTCCAGTATGCTTGAACCTTGCCAGACACCTCAGTAACACAGCACCAAGAGCCTGCTACAGTAAGTACTTTATTCTAACTCTCTACTCTTTTGAGCTGCATATGAGCATCTATCTATGAATGTTGCAGGTGTTTGGATAAAACATAGTTTTGCTCATTTGCCCCTCTTTTTTACCTTATTGAGAAAAGTTGTTCCTATGGGATCTTTTAGGAGATATGGAACTAGGTTCTGATTCCCACTTCCAATGCAATTTACAGAGTAACTACGGGAGCACGTAAGAGACATTACGTGCACCCGTAGTTACTGCACCACCCAGTGAAAACCTTTGGGAAATTCATATTGGTATTCAGAGTAAATTGTTCTTACACCGGAGCAAGGACTCCCCATAGTTACTCTGGATTTTGCCCTTAGAGTGTGATTGCTTAGTCCATAATTCCTGTAAAAACTCTTTTATTTTTCTGTGAATGGTAGGCTCCAGTGCATGAATATTCTGTTTTGAGTGAAATTTCCAGTTCAAAAATAGTGGCCTGTAGTGTCTATGTCTACTCAGCTTCAGCAATAGATTTTTCATGCCGTTTTTTCATAGGAGTGGCTCTATGTTTTGTGATTGAGAGCTTGAATTCTTCAGGATAGAAACAGCTCAATTTTTTATTTTGTGGCAGAATACGTAAATGCAAAGGAAGAGCCAACAGATATGAGATCTATTACTGACAAGGCTGCACAGACCCTCCTCTGGACAGAGCTCATCCGAGGTGAGGATGTTTGGGAGGGGGTGGTGAGATTTGCTGTAATATTGGGTGGATGGTCTGAATGGGGATAAAGAGAAGAGTCAGAAATATCTGGTCACAGAGAGGGTTACCAAGAGGAAGCTGACAACTGCCTCCTGCCCCACCATCCCCAGGTACATTGTCCTGAATGTTGATGGTGGAGGTGGGCTGGATGTGGATTGATCTTGATAAGGCTGCCTATGATTGCAGAATTATCAGAGAAACTACAAGATCTTGGAAATATTTATATAGGTGGATTGCAACTTCTTTTCTTTCCTTCTTTTCATCATTGTAATTGTATGTGAGGAGCCTGACCTAGCTCCTTAAAGCTAGGATAGAGCTTTCAAACTATGCTATCTGTTTCAGGAGAACTGAAGCACAACGTTATGCTCATGGTTTTCATTGGCTTCTGCCTTAAAGCTCCTGGATCTTATCTTTGTCTAAGTGTTGTATTGTAGAAGCTGTATGGGCGCTGTCAGATTGTGTCTTCTGACCTAAAGGTCAGAAGTTAAATACTTGAATGAAACAGAGCAATAGGAGAAAGTTCTGTAGTTCTCTGTAGAAGGAAGGGGTGGCATTCCTCGTATTTGTAAAGCTTCTCCTCTTGGGAGGCAGGTTTGGTCTTTGGAATAAAGGTTCATCCTCAGGGTATCCTCCTCTTCCTCAGACCTGCCCTGCCTTCTGCAGAGAAAGGGCATTTTCCATGTAGGGTCCAAACTTTAATTCCCGGAGAGGCCCGGGGTTCCTGTGAGGGTTAAACCAGGGCTGGAAGAGAGGACATAATCCCGGTGATCTCAGACAGCGCTATCTCAAGGACTCATATTGCAGACCAAGCCATGCAGGTGCACAGCTCCAAGCCTCAGGCAGTGGTTGCAGCAAGGAGTGCCTGGCAAGCACAGCTCAAACCATACCAGCTGGCTTTCCAAGCACCCAGAGAACTGCATGCCATGTGGCAGTTCTACCTCTTTAATTCTGATTGTTGGTTTGGATGTTTTAACAAAAGACAAATTTTTACCTCCCTTGGACTGTAAGGGAGGCCTTACATGGTGCATTTTCCATTAAATACACGTTTTGTTTTGCCTTCCTCTGTAGGCTTGGCTATGACTTTGAGTTACCTATTTAGGGAACCTGCCACTATCAACTATCCCTTTGAGAAAGGTCCCCTGAGTCCACGATTCCGTGGAGAGCATGCCTTGCGCCGGTACCCTTCTGGAGAGGAGCGATGCATTGCTTGTAAGCTGTGTGAAGCAGTATGCCCTGCCCAGGTGAGGCCACCATTATCCTTCCCTTTTCCCCACTCTCACAGAGTTGGGTTTTTGTTTTTTTTGCCAAGGATTGTTTCATGTTCTACAACAGTTCATTTCAAAAACATTTCACATTGCAGCATATTGCATGAGGAGGTTGTATGAATATAGGAGTTTGCTGTTCATCCAGAAAGCTTTCCAGAAACTTATCCGTAACTTTTATATGTCCATCCCATCTGTTTTGTTTTTTGCTATATAAACTTCTTTACAAAGTTGTCAAGCTTTTGTTTTTAAAAGTAGATAAATTTGAAAAGTATGTTTTTCTCTTTTTCACATCCATCTAATTACATGTCCATCTAATTCAGTGTTACTCAGCCACTTCAGTCCGGGACCCCTTTGCAGACTAAAAAAATCTGTCCACAACTCCCTTCAAACTTATCGGAATGTGATGCCAGAGCTCCTCCTGTCTACTTGTGTTCAATGAGATTATTCTCAGGAAAGCTACCGTATTTCCCGGCTTATTACACGCACCGGACATGAGATGCACCAAAGTTTAGAGGAGCAAAACAAGAAAAAAAAATATTCTGAACCAAATGTGTACTAATATATTAAATAAAATATAGCAGAATAATATTTCAACCATGTAAAGTCAACAGTGGTATTAAGAACCGTTATCACTGTCATTAACAAATGAGGAAAGACTTCAAGCACTCTTCTAATTTTCTGGTAACCCCAAAAAGAATCATCTCTAGTGTCAGTGATTTGTGACTTTTGCACAAATCTCATTGCAAATGGTCCAGGAAGGCAGGTGAGTTGCGGGGCGGGGGTTTGAGGGGTAGGTGGGGAAAGGTGAGGGGATCTAGATAGATAAGGAAGAGTGAGGGAGGCACAGGCATGGAGGAGGAGGGATCAGGTCTTGTGCATGTCTACATTGGAGCAAGTGTCCAAGCCCAGGAAGGCTGCTTAGGATTGCAACTGTGCCGGGGTAACCAAAATTCCTGAACCACAAGGCCAAAATTCCACTCCCAGGGCACAATTCCTACCCAAGCCAAAATTCCTACCCACTTTAAAAAATTGCCAAAAATGTATTTTTTTGTTTTTATATTTTTGATTTTTACTTTTTTGGCCATAACGTTTGATAGGAAGGAGATATCTCAAAACTGATTGTTGCATTGGATTCTGCTCTTCAATACAAATCCAATGACATATGACATGATGGGGTAAGGTGCTCCAGGATTGGGTAAGGTGCTCCAGGATTGGCCCTATCACTCTATTAGACGCACAGACATTTCCTTCCCCCTTTGGGGAGAAAAAAAGTGCGTCTTATAAGCCGGGAAATATGGTAAGTTCCAGATTCCAAGATGGTGGATCTTATCCTCTCATGATCCCCACTTTGAGTATCGCTGATCTAATTGATCCTTATTTGAACAGCTTATTTGAGCAGTTATTAACAATGCTTGTTTGAACAGGTGTTTGTCAATTCTGTCACACACATTCTCTCTGTAGCATGTGTTTGGTTCTTCCCATGTTCTGCAAGCCTATTAAATACAGCTGCATCTTTAATACAGCTAAATACTAAATACAGCTAGTCCCAAATAACACTTACAGTGACCAAATGACTAAATACAGCTAGTCCCAAATGACACTTATCTCTTCTGCATGGATTATCAGCCACTCATGGAATGCTACATGCTAATTATGCCACTTGCTCCCCCCTCAGGCAATTACAATTGAAGCAGAAGCACGTGCTGATGGCAGCCGCAGGACTACTCGCTACGACATTGACATGACCAAGTGTATCTATTGTGGATTCTGCCAGGAAGCCTGTCCCGTTGATGCCATTGTGGAGGTGAGTGGACAGTGTGGTCACATATGCTAACATTCACATTGCTCACTGGGTGGTCACATTCCACATTCTGTGGACAGTGAAAGTAGTCTGAAATAGAGTTGTTTATTTACTGCTGTGACTTGGGGTGTGCGAAAGAGTTCTGCATATTTGTGTATGAAAAGTGATGTAACTGTCTCCATCTGTTTGATTTTCTGCAGGGCCCCAACTTTGAGTTCTCTACTGAGACCCACGAGGAGCTTCTGTATAATAAGGAAAAGCTACTTAACAATGGTGACAAGTGGGAAGCAGAGATTGCTGCTAACATACAAGCTGACTATTTGTACCGCTGATGGAGCACTTGACATCCTCAAGCCTCACACATCCCAAACCAACTAGCTCAATCCAAGCCAAGCTGCAATAAAGGGCATGCACCTATTGCTTGTTTTCGTGTCTTAAGGATCGCAGAGGAATTAGTCACACACAGCTCTTGTTTTCCTTTGCAGTTGGGTTCAAGGAGGACTGCAAGGCACAGCACCTCTTTTCTTTCGATGCAAGAACTTTCATTTTTGTATTTGGGGATCAGGGGAGGCTGTGAACGGATACTGACTGGGAAGAGATTATTGTTGGTAGAAGATAAAAATATGAGTAATATTATAGAATATCCCATTCTATTTGTCTGTGTCTCTTGCTCAAAAGCCTTGCTTGTGAGAGTGGTAATCATTTCATGCTTTCATTAGGAAATCTAACTTAAGGCTCAAAAAACATATTTTAGTTCTCTGGGGAGGCTAATACAATTCAGAATGCTTTTTGGGGTGCAATCCTAACCAACTCTACCAGTAATCTAGACCTTTTCTCCCTAACACAGTAGCATGTTTCTAATGAAAAGTATACCAGGGAATAACAATCTCCCCACTTAAAACACACACACTCACACCTGATTTTTTTATTTTTTTGGGTGGGAAACCTGTACTAGAAACTTATCTGAAAGCCTAAATTAGCTTTGAATAAAAAAGGCTGCTTTAGTACAAATACAAGCAGCTATCCTTGTGTTTTCTGCAACAGTCATTCATAGATCTAAATGGGTAGATTAGAAGATGAATCTATATTCTGTCTGTACAAAAATGTTATGGCATAGCAATTCTTTCAGCAGTTTAGTTAATTATGGGCAAAACCCATAGCAGTTACGGGTCCACACAATTACGTCACCCTCCAGTGCAGCGTTTCTCAAAGTGGGGGTCGGGACCCCTTTGGGGGTTGCCTAGAGCTTTCCTGGGGGTTGCCAAAAGATCCCTGGTGCAGGGACCAGGTCAGGCTTACCAGACCTCTGGCTGTAGCTGCGTGCGCACTGGGGCTGACTGACAGCCTCAGGGCCCAATCCTATGCATGCCTACTCTGAAAAAAATCCCATTATAGTCAGGGGGGCCTTTACTCCCATGTAAATGTGGCTAGGATTTACTGCCTCAGGGCCCAATCCTATGCATCCCTACTCTAAAATAAATCCCGTTATAGTTAGGGTGGCCTTTACTCCCATGTAAATATGGATAGGATTGTAGCCTCAGGGCCCAATCCTATGCATGCCTACTCTGAAATAAATCCCATTGTGTTCAGTGTGTGCATAGAACACACATTTCATTTGTAACAATGAAAATAATCCTGCATATCGGATATTTACATTACGATTCATACCAGTAGCAAAATTACAGTTATAAAGTAACAAGGAAAATGGTTGGGGGTCCCCACATCATGAGGAACTTATGAAGGGGTCACGGCGTTAAGAAGATTGAGAACCACTGCTCTAGTGTTATCTTATGGAAAGTCATCCTAACTGCTCCGGAGCAAGGGACTTAATTTCACTTTAGGATATAGGCCTATGGCTCATAAATGATAAGATGTCTTCTACTAAGGTTGGTTCTGAGTGGCTGTTCTGCTCCTGAAACCAACATGAGTTTCCCTCTCTTGCAGCACTCTGTTCTTTTCTGTGCATCAAGTAGCTCCTTTTTGTATTACAATGAAGAGCCCATTTCATACTGGGACACCTCAAGAAGCTGTCAGAATGAGGTTGGGATTTAGTGGCTCTGTGCCATAGTTCTTGTAACTTGTCATTGCATTGTTGGCAGCTTTAAAAAGATATGTGCTTAAACAAATAAAGTATTTATTAGAGTGGGTGTGGGGAAAGTCAGAACAAAATGATAGGTAATCAAAAGCATTACATACAGATCTTACTGGACAGAACAATGGCGCCTCATGTAACAAGTTTAATTCGTTCCGGAGGCGTGCTTGTTATATGAAACGCTTTTTACGTGAAGCGGATTTTCCCATAGGCAATAATGGAAACTCAGATGAATGTAAAAATGATGACAAAACACTGTAGTCTACTAGGCTGCAATTGAAGTCTACTTAGGCTGCAATCCTAAAGAAACTTTCCTAGGAGTAAGACCTATTTAACACAATGGGGCTTTCTTCTGGGTAGGCATGGTTAGGTGGCTGCAATCAAAGACACTTTCCTGGGAGGCTTACCTGGGCTCCTGCTGGAGGTTCAAGGTGGCTGGTGGGGGGAGTTAGGGGGCAGTTAGGGGTAGCTGCCTCTGGCACCCCCAGGCAACTGCCCTCAGGTTGGGAGCAGTTAGAGGCAGCAGCTCTCATTGGCAGACCTTTTAAACAGCCTCCATGTGGAGCATCAGGGCTGCATAGCACGCATTAGGTGCCAGGGGGTTTGCTTGTTACGTGAAGCAGATTTGTTACATCAGGATTCCTTGGAAATTTAAACTTGTTACATGGAACATACTTTACATGAGCTGCTTCTTACGTGCAATGCCACTGTACTTTTATTTTCAACTAAGGTAATGGCAAGTTCTTTTTATTTGGCCACTGTGAAGATTTCCTTCTACAGTATGGGCCAACTTGAAGGATTTGTTGAAGTTAAGAGAGATGCTGTGTCAGTTCTAGCTTATATAGAGCCTCAATATCCAGATTCTGTATATTTTACAGTGATACTCAAATTATTTATTGTAGTATTTGTTGTTTGTCCTTGCTTTGTCCTTAGTGATAGATCCCCTCACCCACACAGCTATATGAGAGTGAATCATTATAACCAATCCTACCAAAATAGAAACAGACATACATGAAAAAGGGAAGTCATGTCTGCCACATGCTTTCCTGATGGAGAAAATGAAACTTGTAGACTGTGTGATGTTCAGGGCTCTCAGACAAATTGGTATGTATAGTCATGTCTAGATATTCAAATTGATAGTAATATATGTGGTTGTCTCTCTGAGATGTGAGATGTATTCCCGCTTTAGTCAAAACTAATTGCCTTGTTTTTACCATGTACCTACCATTGCTAAGATGGGTGGCTCAGTGGTTAAAGATGCTGTGCTTGTTAACCTGAAGGTCAACAGGTTGGTTGTTTGACATGGAGTGAGTTCCTATCACTCGTCCATCTCCTGCCAACATAGAAATTACATGTAAATGCAAGTAGATAAATACCGGTTGGTACCAGTTTGATGGGAACATAACAGTGTTCCATATGCTTTGGTGTTTGTCAAGCCAGCCACATTACAGACTTCTTCAGACAACGCTGGCTGTTCAGCCTTGTAATGGGGATGAGCACAGCTCCTTAAGATCTGTGCTTGACAACTCGCTCCTTAGAGTCTGTCACAATTTTTACCATTCCTAAGGAGAATCAATAATTGAATCGTAGGCATGTCTGTTCAGTAGTAAGCTCTATTGAGTTTAATGGGCCTTGCTCCCATGTATAAATTAGCTATGGAATGGACTGTATTGAGGTTTCTGTTTTGATGGGAGACACAAGCATTTAGCTACAGAATCTGTTGATGGAAGAAAGACTCCTATGGTACTACTCCAATTCAATTATGTGAACACATGACTAGACAACGTGATTCATTTTTTAAACCACTTGTTTGCTACAGTTCAGAAGAGCTTTGGTGAATACAGCAGGCCTCCGTCAGTCTTGAAAGACTATGGTATTGTGCTCGACGCTGCATACACTGCATGCGAAGCACGAAAGCCTGGATTGGATTGTTATGGAGGATAGGCTGTTACCCAAGCAGCAAATCCCCCCTCTCCACGCCACTGAATTAGTCCAATGGAAAGGCAGAGCCAATATGATTGGATCCAGCTGGCATCGCAGAGCTGGGCTAAGGACAGGAGCTCATCTTGTCTTGTGGGGCTGACCCGGGAATCGAACCCTGGCCTGCTGGTTAACAGGCACAGTGTCTTAGCCACTTGCGATGACAGTCCGTTCTGCTTGGAAGAGATGTTTGGAGACCTCTGTTCTAGTTCCTTGTTTCTCAGTGTTTGTCCTCTGTTGTACCACTTCAAATGGTGCACCTATTCTAAGTACCACCACAAGCAACTGGCAGTGATATTGCCATTTACTTCTGGGGTAGGAGGCTAGATGCAATATAACAATCATGAGCTCAGGGTCACTTTTTCAAGTATGAAAAAATACTTTGGCGCTCTGCCCGCCAAGCATCCTAACACAATTTGTGATGTTGTATTCCTGGTCTTGGTGCTGGGTGGTTGGTGTAGTGTGATTACCCCTGGACTAGCATAACCATATGTCCAGATTCTCTAGGATATATCCTCTTTATTTAGTCTTGAGTCCTGGAATTTTTTTCAATGTCCTCCTTTTCCTTGTGAGTAGGCAGCACATAGACATCTTACATCACCATCAGCATCCTTCAGTCTCGAAAGACTATGGTATCGTGCTCTGATTGTCCTCTCCAGAGCACAATGGCCTGGGTAGATTAATATGGAGGATAGACTGTTAGCAAAGCAGCAAATCCCCCCTTTTCACGTCACTGAAATAGTCCAATGGAATGGCAGAGCTGATACGATTGGTTCACAAGAGTTACCAGAATGTGATTGTACACAATCATGAACTACTTCCAGGACTCCGGCTCCGGATTTTGCCTCAAGGGTGACTTCTGAAGCCTTTCCCATAGATGGGTATAGCCACAAGGCAGTAGAGGTTTGAGGTGGGTGTCAAACTATCAAAAAATAAAAATGTGTATATATATATATATATATATATATATATATATATATATATATATATATATATATATATATATATATATATATATATATAAATTTGTATTTTTTGAGGTAGTAGGACAGCTCTCAATAAATTATATGTAATAGCTTTAAGTTTAATAATATAATGTTTTAATGAACCTAACAAAAGCACTATATATGAGTTGTTTTAGTTTTAACACATCCTCCATTTTCCTTGGGTGTCCTACAGTGTGGGAGGACCTTGTCATCTTTTCTCTTTTTTGTTATATCTGGTCACCTTGCATCAGAGGCCACCTCAAGTACTACTGGTTATACCAGTACCACAGGTGCAGAACCAGTTTACTGACCTGAGAACAAGGCCATGCTGAGGTAGCACCAGCAGCAGCTTCACATAAAAGCAATATATATGAGTTTTCTTTAGCTTTTGTCATATTCTCCATTTTTCTTGGATGTCTACAGTGTGGGAGGACCTTGTTCCCTCTTTTTTGGTCATGATTTCTGGCCACCTTACACTGGTAGAGAAACAGTTTATTGAACCGTGGCTGAGGTTATGCAGAGGAAACACCAGCGGGAGCTGTGGAGAAACAGGCATGAATGGAGGACAGGCCTCAGGGCTGCCTTCAGTCCACAAGTTCTTGCCATTAATACCATGAGGGGCTTCTAGACTGCCCTTCGCGGTGCATAAACTCCACCGGGGGGCTGAGTGAGCATTCTATGAATGGAATGCTGGCTGTACATGAGGGGTGCCTTGGCTGATGGAAGGTTCCGTGCATGGAATCTTGGATGGCTGGAAGGTTCCGTGCATGGAATCTTGGATGGCTGGAAGGTTCCGTGCATGGAATCTTGGCTGATGGAAGGTTCCGTGCATGGAATCTTGGATGGCTGGAAGGTTCCGTGCATGGAATCTTGGATGGCTGATGGAAGGTTCCGTGCATGGAATCTTGGCTGATGGAAGGTTCCGTGCATGGAATCTTGGATGGCTGGAAGGTTCCGTGCATGGAATCTTGGATGGCTGATGGAAGGTTCTGTGCATGGAATCTTGGATGGCTGATGGAAAGTTCCGTGCATGGAATCTTGGATGGCTGGAAGGTTCCGTGCATGGAATCTTGGCTGATGGAATGTTCCGTGCATGGAATCTTGGCTGATGGAAGGTTCCGTGCATGGAATCTTGGCTGATGGAAGGTTCCATGCATGGAATCTTGGATGGCTGGAAGGTTCCGTGCAAGGAATCTTGGCTGATGGAAGGTTCCGTGCATGGAATCTTGGATGGCTGATGGAAGATTCCGTGCATGGAATCTTGGCTGATGGAAGGTTCCGTGCATGGAATCTTGGCTACAGGGAGAGGGGACACGCCTGTGTTCTGAGTCTGGACGATGCAGCGCTCAGCTGGGGAGGCGAGCCATGCCCCGCATTCCTTCCCTCCCTCCCTGGCTGGGCCGGCAGGAAGTGCCTTCCTAGTAGCAAGCAGGGACTCCCCTGAAGGCGGGCGGACGGGCCAGCTCGGAGCCTCTCTCTCCCCAGTTCCCGGCCAGCCCCTTCCTGCCAGAGAGGAAGCAACCAGCCCGCCGCCCTCGGGGGGAAGCTCGGCTCCTGCAGCTGCACTGCTCCCAAGGTCGGTAAACGGAGCCGGCCCGCTCGGCTCCTCCTTCCCCCATCGCCTCCCGGAAGCCTGGATCTTCCCGTGCCCCCCGGCTCCCTGGCTTTCTCTTCCTCCTCCTCCCCTTCCAGGCTGCGCCTGGGTGGCATCTTTCCCTCGCTCGCCTCCTTTTCCTGAGATCGGGGTGCCAATCCTAGCCACGCTTTCCTGAGAGTAAATCCCATTGAAAACAATGGGAATTACTTCTGAGTAGACAAGCTTAGGACTGGGCTGCAAGCCCTCCTTCCTCTGCTTTGAATAAACTGCGCTCAATGCAGCCTACCTAACCTCTTGGAAACCCTCCGTGGACTTTTAGATCCCTTCACCGAGGGTTCGATCCTAGCCACACTTTCCTGGGAGTAAGCCCCATTGAACACAATGGGACTTGCTTCTGAATAGACATGCATAGGGTTGGGCTGCAAACCCTCCTTTCTCTGCTGGAAGTGCACTCCATGCAACCTGCTCACTCTCACTAAATCCCTGCTACATCCACTATGCAATCCTAAACATGCCTTCATAGGAGTAACTTCTGAGTAGTTCTTACTTCTGAGAAGACAATCATAGGATTGCGCTGCACTCGATGAAGAGTACCCTCCTGCACTAGGAGGCTCTGCTGGACCAAGTATACAATCCTAGCCACACTTTCATAGGATTAATTTCTAAGTAGTAACTTCTTACTTACTAAGTAGTAATTTCTTACTTCTGAATAAGCAATCAGCATTGGGCTGTAAGTCCTTCTGCTGTAATGTGGGCTGCACTTGATGGAGAGGACCCACCTTAGACTGTAGCCCACATTACAGCAGAAAGACTTACAGACTTACAACAGAAAGACTTACAGCCTACGATTGCTTACTCAGAAGTAAGAAGTTGCTACTTAATAATATTCTTGGGACTAACCCCAACTGAACATAATGGGACTTAGTTCTGAGTAGACATGCATAGGAGAGTGCTCCCGGTCTCATCTGATTCAGAGGATACTTGCACTTCCTATCTGATTTCAGAGAAGGGTTGATAATGGGGAACCAAGCTTGACTTGAAGCTGGATGCTGCTTTTGGTTTCCTTCTCTGATCCTTGCAGGTCTCCTTGAAAGGTTTTCCTTCGCAAAACCAGACTTGTGATGGGAAATGCCAGTTCTGAAATGTGCCTCCAGAAAATGGGCATCCATTCCCAACCTCCTAATCCTACAAGACACAGGCCAGAGCAGAAGGAAAATTGGGTGTTTTCTTCCTGGAATGACCTTCAGAAAATCTCAGTCTAAACTGTAGGACTCATACAGGGCCTCTGAGATTGGTATTATCAGGGAGGAAAAAAATTTCTTTTGGGCTCCTTCTTAAGGAATGGTGTGGGAATCAGGATTGGTAGAACTGGGGCAAGACACAGCAGGGATGGTGGTGACAGCCAAGAAATGTTTTGGGGTCTAAGTCTACTGGGCTCCCCAGTGCAGATCCACAACCCACCCATGTGGCATGAGTAGCTAGTATGGGTGCTGTTTGATTGAAGGGCTGGATACTCACTTTCCTATTAACTTGCAAATAAAAGGATTGCAATCAGAGCTTTACAAAGTCCCTTTCTGTCCCCCTCCTCCCAGTGCATTGCAATGTATGTGCTGGTCACTTTGACTTGGGCTTCTGGCCAAATAACATTTGGAGAGCAGAGGCTTTTCAGTTGCAGCCAGAGATGAGTTAGGTTTGAACTGGAGTTTCCATGGATCAGCATCAGTCACACAGCAAGGTAGCCTTAAAGATTTTAATAGAGTCTCTAGACATTTTCACTAGGATTTGGGGGGGGGGGGGAATTTCCAGGAATTTTTCAGGCAGAGTTGCAACCCTGTAATCAGTCAACAAAGTGGTAACTCTTATTAGATGCTTATAAGTTTGAAAGTGGTTTCAAGAGGCTTCTTTCAACAATCCTTCGTGAATGAAAAATTCTAAATATTGAGACGCCTTGTTCTCAAATTGACCTTTTCTGGTGCTATTTGACCTTTTCTTTGTGGCCAGCTGAGGGGAAAGAAAGGATTAAAATGGAAATAATTATATATAATTAATTATATATAATCATTAATATATATGTATATATAATTATATATTAATTAATTATATGTATATAATTATAATTATATATAGTTATTTTCATTTTAATCCTTTCCCCTCACTTGGCCACAAAGAAAAGTTCAAATAGCACCAGAAAAGGTCAATTTGAGAACAAGGAGTCTCAATATTTAAATATATATATATATATATATATATATATATATATATATATATATATATATATATATAGTTTTGTGCTGTACAATTAGAAACTAAAATGTGCGTACTATCGTTTATGTTGGTCTAATAAAAGATAAATAATTTATTTTGCATCTTTCATTCTCCAAGGCCAGCACACCACTAATGAACGATTTGGATGAAAGTCCTATATACTTCTGTAGCTTGTTTGCTACAGTAGTGTTTCTTAATTTATATACTTTGTATAAACTTTTATTCTTAATTCATATTCTGGTTTTCTATTTTCCTCCAGGCAGTTGACCACAAAAAGTAAAAATAGTAAATATAATAAGACTAATTTTTTGCCTTGTACATTATTTTCCACTCTGAAAAAAATGGGGAAAATTACATGTAAAATAAGCACTGACATTTGAGGGTGGAGCTGATGTGGATTTATAGCCTTTTTATTTTGAAGGTCACCGATCAAGTGTCTTGTGCATATGGCTGGACTGTTGGCCATACCTGCATCTTTGGAGGCAGACAGGTGTTAAGTAAAAAGAGAAATTGCAGAGAGTCCCTAACTTGTGGTATCAGCCTAACTTCTTCTTGGCAACTTCTGAATGCTAAATATATACCGTATTTCCCGGCTTATTACATGCACCTAACCATAAGATGCAACAAAGTTTAGAGGAGCAAAACAAAAAAAAATATATTTAATAAAATATAGCAGAATAATTTTACAACCATGTAAAGTCAACAGTGGTATTAAAAACCATCATCATATAGCCAGTGGCAACATCTCCCAACTTTGTTCCTAAATTTTGGCATTGTCTGCCTGTGCTGGAAAAACAAACCTTTTTTGGAAAGTTTGAAACATGCTCTTTCTTATGCAGTTGGTTTGAAAGCATTTCTAGAAAGTACTTTTTTGTAAAATCAGATTGAAAATACCCTATTTTGGGGCTTTTTACAAAAATCATCAACTTTACACTTAATTTGCACACTAATGAAAAGAACTGGAAGGTTGAAATTATACATTTAGAAACAATGTTATATTGAGATATGTGTGAAATTTCACATTTATTTACTATTGTGGGAGCTATGTGATGTTAAAACTTTGAATTTTTTTTGCTCATCTTTGCTGCAATTTACCCACTCGGCATGAATGAAGCCAAAATTATTATTCATTCCATTGAATAGAATGGAAAAAGTTGTACAAGCTACCTCAATTTTGTTTGTTTAAAAAAACAGAAGAGGAAATATTGTATCCCAAAGTTGACAAAATCGTATGGTTATACTGTACATTGATGTGGTATGGGATCAAACAAATCACTATACCTCAATAACTATTCCACATGTGAAGCTATAACTTTACAAAAGTTAGTTTGAGACATGTGGGAAATTTGAGACTCGTGGGAAGTTTCTGCATATAAAATTTCATCAAAATCCGTTTCCAAAACTAGACCACTTGACATGGAATGACCCAGCTAATTCTGGAGTGATGGTCTTGTGGTTTGGTTTCTGTGATCTGTAGTTACTTTTGTAAAATGCTTAGTATCTGGTACAGCATTACATTTCAGTTTCTTGGCACTTTTGTGTAATATTAGATTCCAAAGTCTATATGCTACTCTGAATGCTACTCCAACACCTTGTGAGACATAGTAGAACATCTCTTGTGAAATCCAGCCCACTGTGCAGTGCTTGGTTCCTCTTCTAAGCAATTCTTAATTCCCCATCGGCAGGCTTTCTGAAATTTAAGATTGGTGTACAGTGACCCTGCTCTATGTAAATAACATCTAATCCAGTGGTGGGCTTCAGGGGGTTCTCACAGGTTCCACAGAACCCTTTGCTGATGAGTGCCTGGTTCTGAGAACCTGTTACCAATTGGACATAGAACCTATTGTTCTATGGGCATAGAACCATTAATTTAGGTTATTAGGACATAGAACCTGTTGTTAATTTATTTGAATCCCACCACTGATCTAATCCCTGCTAGGAACAGTTCTAGAGTTGAGGCAAACCTAGAGGAGCAGTTCCCTTGCATGGCACAAGATCTGCCATGTTGGCCGTGGTGTTTTGATAGGATACCCCATGTCATGTTGGTATTTACTTCTGTTGAGAACACAGCTGCATAACATCCATTATGTTCAGAGTGGCTATGATTTGGAATAATACACATTCCACTTATGGATAATCTTGCAGCTGTGTCTGATTTTCAGCGCAATCCTTACTTGTGCTGGGACAGGCAAGTTGATGTGCTTGTGCTATATCCAGTGTATGGGTTACTGCTGCACCAGCCCAAGGCAAGGGGAAACTTTCCCCCTGACCCCTGGGAGAACCACTTCAATTCCAAGGGGGCTACTTGGATCTGCACCACTTCAGGACGTGGCATAAATCAAAGCAGCCTAGGATTGCTCCAGGCCCCCCAGGAATGGGGCTAGGATCCAGCATAACTGCTGGGTTCTGATCTCTCTACCCACTCCCCACCTCACAATGCCTCCCTCCCATCTCCTCTCCATATCCCCGGACCCAACTTGGTAGATGCAGTCATACCTTGCTGGGCCTGGATGGTGTGGGGAGCCTAGCACAACTCCTTGTGTCAGACTTCCCTCCTCTCTTGGTGGCGCAAACATGCTCTACTCCATATTTGCAACATCGCTGAGCCAGCACAAAGGACTTGTGCCGGTCCAGGGTGCTGTTAGTATTGCATCCTTAGGTACATAATAGTGCACGTGGTTCTTGTGGCTAGTGCTGTCCGATGGACTTTGTGGTTTCCCCAGGGTAGCACTCTTGTCAGAGGCTTATCCCATTTCAGTTATCTTTGGGGTGGCTAATTTGCAGAGAGATTTGCTTATCCTAGAGCAAGTGGCCTGCTGATTTGTAATACCTCTTAAAACTGTGGAATGAGGAGTAATTGGAAATAGAGACTGAAAAAACTCTTGCAGTTCTTGCTGATCTTTGGACCTTGCTTGTCTCTCTCTTCAGGAAAATAGGGTCTGTCTCAACTTCTCATGACCAGCTGACAACTACAAGGCTCTCTTAGCTGTTTTCCCAAACCTGCAATCCACATCTTCTGTCTCAGGACCTCTTAATCTCATGGTGAGTCTGAGTCAGGCACTCATTGTGTAAGGGGGGGTCGTGGCTTGTGCTGGAAACAGTGTTGCAATCCCAGATCTGAGAAAGCCCCATGTGAGTCAGCAGAGCCTTGATACCAGTTGCAGCAAACCTTTTGAGCTGCACAGTTGCAATTCAGGATTTTGGTTCCGTTTTCAGTTTTGCAGATCACTCAGAGGTAAGTGCCAGCTATACTTCACGGGTTGTTGCTGCCATTGAATCTCAATTGGGTGCAACTTTAATATTAAACCCTGAATCATTCTTGTTGCTGAAATTCTCCTGCCCTCATTGTCCATTGGCCTTTCTTAGGCTGCAATCTTAAAGACACTTTCCTGGGATTAAGACCCACTGAACACAGTGGAGCTTACTTTTGAGTAGACATGGTTAGGATTCTGCTCTTAGTTGCAGTGACCCTCCACTAGCTCTGATCAGCTGAAGTGCCCATTTTGCATGAATGTCAAGATCCATGTATATATAAATGAGTGCTGGTCTGCCAGTGTATAAGTACATGGTTGTTCTCTGTGTGCCTCTCTCACCTACTTGACTTGATTCTTTTTCTGTCTTCTTCAGCAACATGGGCTCCATGTTCCGCAGTGAGGAGATCTGCCTCGCTCAACTCTTTCTGCAGTCAGCTTCAGCCTATGCCTGTGTCAGCGAATTAGGCGAGCAGGGGCTTGTGGAGTTCCGTGATGTAAGTTTTGGGGATGCGTGTGGTTGTATGGGTTTGGGGTATACCTGTGTGAGGCTGGACAAAACAGCTAATATTAAAGCAAACATGACAGCTGTTGTACTTGTAACGCAATAATTCTATTTTTATATGTGGTCATGATTGGGCACTGAGGACTAGGTACGTATGGGTGTTGGTACTCTGTCCTCAAGTAGCACCCTTTTGAAATGTTAAGTACTGTGTATATTTCCTCTACATCTGTGAAGTCTAGTAATTTTAGGAAATGGAATCTAGTGTGTTACATAAGGAATCGTATACAGGGGAAAATAAAATAATAGCTAATATTCCCATAATTTTGAGTACAAGTAATATTTCTGGTTAGATACAATGTCTCCCATCTTTGGGAGATGAAGGTTTGGAGAAAAGGATAGAATTGTGGTGGGGCAAAAAAATTGCTTTCTTTTCCTATGAAAAGAATTATATCACAATTTTTAAAGGAAAAAGAATGGGTGAACCAACAGCGGCTGTTTTGAAGTGCTTAGTTCCCAAAGGAAGGGAAGGACAATATTATCTGACCTTTGGAAGATCTTCCTGGTGATGTGCTCCTTTTGCTTTCAGCTAAACCCCCATGTCAGTGCCTTCCAGCGACGTTTTGTGGGGGAGGTGCGACGGTGTGAAGATATGGAGAAAACTTTCAGTAAGTGGCAGTCATGTGGGGGGGGGGGGGGCGGGGGGAGCTGTTAGCCACATCTGTGAGGTATGAATGATGTTAACAGTGAAGTCTTCAGAAGGCCACATGCTTGTCCTGTTTCTGTAAGATGCCATATGCTTCCAGAAGTATATAGAGAGAAATACAGTTGACTGTTGGAAATATCCATTTCACATTCTTCATCTTAATAAAATTAGATTATTAAATCATGGAACTTAATAATAAGTCCCATGATTTAACAATGAACTAGGCAACACTGTAAACAAGGAAACACTGTCGATTCTTAATGTAATTTCTCGGTGATTGTAGTTGTGTTTTCTTGCATAACCTACTTTTGCAGTTCTTGCTGAAACTGAGGCATTTCCACAAAAGTAAAAAGCATCAGCATAGGATTGATCTATTAAGTATCTAAGGGCACATATCTAACCAATTTTCCAGTTCTGGGGTAACGACAGTGCAACTCCCATGTAAGGGAAGAAACATTGCCTTACTTTGAGGAGACTTCTGTAACTGCCTCCCTCAATTGTAGGATGCAGCACATGTCCCACTGGTACAGGCATGCCAGTGCTTGCGTCCTAAGTTAGGCTTGCATCCTAAGTTAGGCTTGCGGTTAGGCTTGCATCCTAAGTTACTGGCTGCTGTAGGTTTCATTCTCTGTCTGTCTGAATTTTCCTGTTGTATTTTCCAGTTGCCTGATATATTGTCTTGTTTTTTTCCTCCCTTATTGTAAGATTGTAGAATTTGAAGGGATAAAAACAATGCTGAATGGATTCCAGAACATTTTCTGATGCTTCAAATTGAATGCAATCTGATAGCCTTCTGAAAGCAGTCTGATAGCAGCTGACTTATATTTTGTAATTAAAATGTCTAACAAGGACGGCATGTTAATTTTACAAGTTATTTTACAAATTGCTCTAATGGCCAAAAGTGATTGAAACGAAATGTTGGGAGGGGAAGATATCAACAAAGAATATTTAATGTATTAATAGTCAAATTAAAAGCTAAGCTTGTAAATTATCTTCATAGGATGAGCTATAAATTCCCCTGCCATTGAATGTACAGTACTTTATTAATTTTCTGACTCATTAACAGTATCTGATATGGTCTCTTAGAGCACAATCCTAACCATGTCTACTCAAAAGTAAGTCCCATTGTGTTCAATGGGTCTTACTCCTAGGAAAGTGTCTTTAGTATTGCAGCCTATGTGGAGCTTGGAGAGCTGCAGTTAATCAGAAAATTAATTGTTTCTGACTTTCTCTCTACAACTTGGAAGGATCAGAAACTTGCATTTTTATTTTTTATTTTGAAAGGGAAGCTCTCATAATTTCACCCCCTATCACGTAGGTCCTGCATTTGCAGCAGCTGACTCTTAAGAAATTCCTAACTTTCACAAGCCTTGCAAAAGCCTAAAAATGAACTGGGTTGTAACTTTACCAGACTGTACAACTCGTGACCCACCAAACCAAATGCATCCTGCAACTTAGATCCTGTAGTCTTCCAGGTATTTGAGACCCTTCCAAGCAACCAGCAAAAACCAGGTTTTCATAAATAGAATGTAAAAATATTGTAAATAAATGGTAAAGTTGCAGAGCCAGTACTTCGCTGGTGAGCTGTGCACATCCTGGTGGATCACAAGTTGTGTGTCTGCTGGGTTTTCAGTGGCCTTGGAGGGAAAGGGAGTTGCATCTGTGCTCATATATCACTTCTCCTCTTGCAGCTTTCTTGGCTCAGCAAGTACGGAAGGGAGGGTTGACACTGACGCCTCCTGAGGAGAGTCCGCTGGCCCCCCTGCCCCGTGATGCCTTGCAAATCCAGGAGCAGTCAGAAACACTGGCACGGGAGTTGCAGGAGGTGAGCCACAACCATGAGGCACTGGTTGGTCGCCTGCAGGAGCTACGGGAGCACATCCAAGTCCTACAAGAGGGGCAGCGTTTCACTGGGCAACTGGTAAGCGATCCCCATTCCTTGTTGGCTGTGTCTCTCCGACTGTAGGTAGTCATCATAGGGGTAGGAGGAGAAAGGGATGCACATTTTTAGACGAGCAATATCAAAAGTTTTTGCTCCGTGTCCTCAGAGGCTGGTTGCTAACAGTGAGAGATTGTTCGATGTGATGCGGTAAAAAGTTAAACCATGTGCTACTTTATTTGTGGGTCTAACTGGGGTGTTGCCTCAGGCAGCAGAGTAACAGGATGTGTCTCTTCCACGCACCCATTGAAGCAGGAGCAAGTGTGTAACAGTGTCCTCACTTATGTCCTTCTCCTCCTTGCCTGGATGTCCCTCACAAATGTTTTCTTGCCCACAGGTGCCATTTGGTTCACCAGCCCGTCCCCGTGCTTTTTCTGATAGGGAGCCTCTGCTGGACCCATCCGTGGCCCAACGGCTTGACCTCAAAATAAAGTGAGTTGCGAGGTAGTAGTCATCGGAGCAAATGTGTGAGGAAATGTTCAGTTTAGGAGGCAAAACCTTTGGGGTGAACCAAGGCCAGTGTCCGATTTGATAGCTGTATAGTGCAAGAGCTTAGGCTGTCATTCTGTGCAAACTTAGGGAATCTAACAAGACTGAAACTAAGACTGAGCAAAATGCTTGGAAATGGACTCATAGGCCTATAAGGGCCTGATCCAGCACCAAACTGTCTCGCCACTGTTGGTGAGCAGTACTGTGGGTCCGGTGCCTGAGATAGCCCAGCATAAGCCTGAGCTGGGTAAGCTCTGACGCTGGGTCTGCAGTCTACTGCCCATTAGAGTGCAGGGTGGAAGAGAGGTTAGTGGAAGTGTGGGGGGAGGTTGGGGGAGGCGGACATAGCAAGGTGAGGTACATTTGAAATGTTAAGTTATGCTGCTGTAGTTCTGTAGCATTTGCTTTGCATATATACTCTCAACGTGTGTCTTCTGTTTCTCCCACCTGCAAGCTTTGTGGCAGGTGTGATTCACCCATGGAAAGTGAGTTCCTTCGAACGGCTGCTGTGGCGTGCATGCCGTGGCTATCTGGTTGCCAACTTCACAGAGATGCCCGAGCCTACAGTAGACCCAAGAACGGTGAGACAAAGAAAAATGGTAGTGGTGGGTGAGCAAGATGGCAGACATGAAGGCCAGAGATGGCAGGGCCCTGGTGGGAGTGAGGTTTGCATGACTGAGAGTGGGTGGAATAGGATGAGATGCTTCCCAGGAGGCTTACAGGTACTGAAAGCTCCAAATGCAGCGGCTACTGAGCAACCATTATTTTAATGTATAGGGTGAGAGTGTCACCTGGGTCATCTTTCTCATCTCCTATTGGGGTGAACAGATTGGACAGAAAATCCGCAAGATTGCTAACTGGTGAGTGCTAATGGATGCTATATGTTCCCTCTTGTGTCAGTCAATATAGAAACTTCCCCCCTCTCTTGCCTTAGTCTAATGCTGCCTCTTGCTTATAGTTGTGTGAAGGGCTTTTTCTAGTCTTCTGCAATTCTGTCCCAAAGACAACATTTCCTCCCCACCAATCATGTGCCCTGCAGTGTCTCACACATACCCTTTGTTCGTGCGTGACAGATGCTGTCCCTATTTACCTGTTTGAAGCCTCCACCCTGCTTTTCCTTTGGAGTGTTCCTTTGTTGTTGTTTTGTTGTTCAGTCATGTTCGACTCTTTGTGACCCTAGAACATTATCCTCCTTTCCAGTGTTCCTTATTCCACTGATACATGGCTGGCCACAGTTCTAGAGAGACAGTGACCATGACTATCTTCCATAAGTCCCAGTTGGAGCAGCTTCTCCACCTTCTCAAACTGATCAAACAACCTCCCATCCTTCAACAAAATGTCTTCCTTGAGTCTTCCCTTCACTGTATGTCTGTGTGCATGTGTATTCACAATATGTCCGTATTACTCCCCAGCTTTCATTGCCACCTGTATCCATATCCTGATAAGGAGTCCGAACGCTTGGAGACTTTGAATGTGCTGCGTGTCCAGATTGAAGATCTGACCACAGTAAGTGGAGGAGAAACTGCTTGGGGTGGTATGTAGAGTTGCCTTAATTCCCTTCCACAAAACCGGGACAGTAAAATACTGCTGCAAACTGGGAGTAAACTGGGTCCAAGCCTTGGGGCAAGGAACAATCCTGTGTATGTCTGCTCATGGGGCTTATTCTCAGGAACAATGTGCTTCTGTGGGTGCATCCCTCCCTGGCCCACTTTTACCTGGGGTGCCAACTGGAGAGACCCCTCTTGAGCTCACTCACTCACACCACACATGCATCTCTCTCACTCATACCACACACAACCACACACACACCCTCTTCTCTCTCTAGCTAGGTCCAAATCTGGGATTTGGACCTAGCCATAAAGGACAAGATCCCCTAAAACTGGAAATGTCTTGGTTTTTCTGGGCATTTGTCAACCCTAATGGTATGCCTTCTGTGCATTGACCAAATAAATATGGTAGGGGCCTATGGATGTGATTCCTTGTTGGGGAAAGGAAGGAGAAAAGAAGCATCTTTCCATAAAAAGTTGAATTTCTCTTTTTCACGTTCAAATAGGAAATAATCTTTGCTTGTTGCATTTTTCCCATCCATTCCACATGCTGTTTCTCCAAAGATGGGGTTACAAATGTTTCCTCATCAAAGGTTTTCCAGTTTGTAGTCAACCCACACAACTCAGTGGAATAAATTGGTGAACCTGGTGAGGTAGGGAGGGGAGGCGAATGCTCTAGAGAGCCACCTAGTGACCCCCTCTCCCCACCTTTTTTAGGGGTTTTATGGCATTTCCAAGGCCTCCTGAAGACCAGGAAGGGGTTCTGCAGCCTTCTCACCCCCCCCCCCCCAAATGCTCTCTGAGGCCTCTTGAAGGCCTAAAAATGTTACTTCTTGTTTTTGGCCAAAACTCTGAAGTGATATTTTTAGGTTCTGGGGACCTCTGAAAGTCTTCTGTGGCCTGGGAAGTTGCAGACAGCCTTCTTTAGCATGCAGTAGACCTCTAGATGTGTCCGGTGGGGGGGTGTGTGAGGTGGCTGCACAGAGGTCAGGATCACAGTTAATGGGATACATCTGATCCATTGGTTTGTAGACAACTTGGGGGGGGCAAGTTCACTTCCACTAACCCCTGACTCTGTGCTTTTGACTTTTGTGGACCAAGAGGAGAATGTGTCAATGAGGAATAAATGCTCGTTCACCTGGCTACATTGGAGTCATATACATATGCCCAATGGCCTGCATTAGTTGCTCTCTTGCAGAACATCAGATTTAAAAACTACAGCCACCATGTCTGAACTGAGACTGCCATGTTGTCACAACCAGTTTGACAGCTGCTGCT
The DNA here is from genome assembly GCA_030015325.1 of Cryptoblepharus egeriae. Taxonomy (NCBI): domain Eukaryota; kingdom Metazoa; phylum Chordata; class Lepidosauria; order Squamata; family Scincidae; genus Cryptoblepharus; species Cryptoblepharus egeriae. The sequence continues at coordinate 57,156,013 of JAREYC010000001.1, read as the reverse complement.
CTGAACTGCTGATGATATTGATAAACTGCTGCTTTCTCCTTGCAATAGGTTTTAGGTCAGACAGAGCAGTATTTATCCCAAGTGCTGCAAAAAGTGCTGATGGTGCTGCCTGCTTGGCGAGTACGGATACAAAAGATGAAGGCCATCTACTTCATCCTCAACCAGTGCAGCTTCAACATCACAGACAAGTGCCTCATCGGTGAAGTATGGTGCCCTGTCAGCAATCTTCCTGCTGTACAGCTGGCCCTGCGCCGAGGATCGGTAGGTGCCACAGAATAGCTGCCTCTCAGTCTCCACGCTTCATTGCACTTGTTCTGTAATGCTTAGAGTCCACTGGGGTTCTTGGTCATGACTTATGTTTTTCCTTTGATGTACCTTCCCATCCACATTCCTGAGATCTGTTTTGGACACTATTTAGGATTCTGTATAGGATTTTCAGACTACTGATCGACGTGTTATGAATCAGAGTCAAAATATGTCCTTACTCCAAAAGACAGGGCAAACAAAGAACTGTGGAACGTAGGGCAGTAATATACTAAGGGATGTTGTTGCGAGATGTTGTTGAGGTTTTATTACATGGAAACACATGTAATAAAAGCATATGGAAACATTCTCCCTTTTAAACAAAACTAAGGGTCACTTAATGAAACTGACTTATGAGAGAATTAGGAAGAACAAATGGCTCTATCTTACCACTTCTTCACATAGTCTGTGGAATTCATTGCCACAAGATGTAGGAATGGCACCAATTTGAATAGCTTTAAATGGGGATTGGACAAATTCATGGAAGGTTCAATCAATGGGTTACTGTCATTATGGTTTTGAACTCCTGCAAGTTCAGCCGTGGTATTCCTCTGAGTACCAGTTGAGGTGGAGCTGTGGTGGGTGAGAAGGATGCTTTTTCTCCAGCTTGCAGTATTTTCCAGAGACAGCTGATATGTCACTGGGGGAGACAGATGCTATGCAAGGTAGGCATTTGACCTGACCTTACAGAGGCATCCTTATGTTCTTAAGAAATTAGTAAGCTTATAGGGGTACTTGAAACTCTTAAACTGCCCTTTCTAATCTTTCTCCCTTTCTCCACTGGGCAGCACAACACTGGTTCTGGGGTGGAGTCCTTTGTGCATCGGATTCCCTCCTCTGAGAGTCCTCCCACCCTCATTCGCACCAACAAGTTTACTGCTGGCTTCCAGAACATTGTTGATGCTTATGGGATGGCCAGCTACCAGGAGGTGAACCCAGGTAAGGAGAACTTGAAACACTTACCTTTTGGATGTATCTGCAGTTGTTCGGCAGAACATCTTCTCGATGGAATGGGGAGTCAAGGAAAACACACTAGGTGGGCATCACTCCATGTGTTACAGGATAGAAAAGGAAGGTTGGAATGCTTTTTTAACATGGCAACATGAATTGTGGTGGCAACATGAATTGTACTCAAGACCTGGGTTTTGAGTAAAGGCAGTAGCTCTGTGCATATTGAGGGAGAAGTAGTTATTATTTCCCTGGACTTCATATCTGTTGCTCTCTCTGCTTTGCAGCTCCCTACACCATCATCACCTTTCCTTTCATATTTGCTGTAATGTTTGGGGATGTTGGCCATGGACTGCTGATGTTCCTTTTTGCCCTTTGGATGGTCCTTGTTGAGAACCGTCCTGGCATGAAGAAGATACAAAATGAGGTGAGCCCTAGTTTGGGAGAGGCAACATGAATCTTGGGCAGGGAAAAGGACTTGTACTGTTGTGTTCAGTCTTAAAATCTACCCTCCTTCCTCATGCTTGTCTTCCCTCTTGGTCCCTTCAGATTGGGCAGATGTTCTTTGAAGGTCGCTATCTCATCCTCTTGATGGGTGCCTTCTCTATCTACACGGGCTTCATCTACAACGAGTGCTTCAGCAAGGCTACTACCATATTCCCATCTGCCTGGAGTGTTGCTGCCATGGCCAACCAATCAGATTGGAGGTACTATCCTGCCCATGCAACAATCAGTTCTGGGCTTCCTCTTCTTCTCTCATGTCCCTATGCTAGATAACTCTCATACATTGAAGTTCTTTTCCTTACAGTTGGGAGTATTTATCTACCCATCCTCTCCTTGCTCTGGACCCCAATGTCACAGGAGTCTTCAGAGGTCCTTATCCCTTTGGGATAGATCCAGTAAGTTAAAGTGTGTGTTTGTGTGAGAGAGAGAGAGCGATTGGCTTGGAAGCACAAATGTGGAGCTTGGCTGTTAAAAGTCAAGGTGAAATCTAGGCGATGGCTTCCAGCCCTACCATGCAGAGGCATTGCTAGGGGTGAGTGGGGGTGTGCTCTGCACCAGGGTGATGTGCCGGGGAGTGATGCAAAGTGGGGGCAATGGCACCCACAAAAAGGAAGTTTGCGATGGTGCATGCTACTCCATCATGCCATATGTCATTGGATTCGTCTTGGAGAGCAGAGTCCAAGAGTCCAGTATATGCTATATAATGTTGGATGTGTAATTTTCAGCAGAATGCAGTGCAACAAACCACTTTGAAATATCTTTATTCTATTAGAATGCATGGCTAAAAAACTAGTGGAGGCAGGGCAATGTCACATAACCACGCCCACCATCCAGGTTGTTGCCCCGTCCACTGCATGAAGGTGACGCACTGGCCTCCCGCACTGGGAGACATGAACCCTAGTGACACTCCTGCTACCATAACTAAACAAACTGGGTTTTCTTCTCATATGCGTTTTTGTCCTCTATCCCATCTACTGCTGCAAACCATCTATCTGTTCTTTATGATGTTTTTTTTCTCATTGTAAATCAGATCTGGAGCCTGGCCACCAACCATCTCACCTTCTTGAATTCCTTCAAGATGAAGATGTCTGTGATCTTGGGCATTGTTCACATGAGCTTTGGCGTGTTCCTTGGCATCTTCAACCACATGTGAGTCCTCACTGATCCCTGAAATGCTCTTCCTATGAAGGGAGCTAGGAAGGACTCTTGAGGACTCTTCAGCCTATATTTTGAGGACTCTTTGAGGACTTTTCAGCCTAGATTTACTTGAACCCAGGAGTTCCCTTCTTGGACTTATCAATGGAACACTTTCTTGATTGTTTTCCGTGTTGCTCATGCTTGTTCTTCTCTTTCTGCATTCTAGTCATTTCAAGCGCCATTACAAGATATTACTAGTTTTCCTTCCGGAGATCACCTTCTTGCTGGCACTGTTTGGCTACCTTGTGGTCCTGATCTTTTACAAATGGATCAAATATAATGCAGCTAATTCCAAAGATGCACCCAGCATCCTCATCCACTTTATTGACATGTTCCTGTTTGCAGAAAATCCTGGAAACCCTCCACTTTTTGAACATCAGGTAATTGCTTAAGAACCCATCTGTTCTGAGAACCTCCTTAGGAAGGGTTCCCATGCACAATGCTCCTCCCCAAGAAGTGTCTGCCATTTTTTCCTGTCCAGTTAAGTCTAGTTGTCCTGAAAATGGTTACAAGCCTGGACAGATATGTATAACCTCCTTGTTTTGGATGTAGGTTAACTCAGAATGTCTTGTGTAGAAGAGGGTGCCATAATGCAGGTCTCTTGTTGTCTTGTGTGCTTCCTGAAGCATTTGGTGGCCACTATGAGATATAGGAAGATGGATTAGATGGGCCTTCAACCTGATCCAGTAGGGCTATTGTATCCACTTGAATACTTGAATCCAAAGAATTTGTCCATCTGTGTAATAATGATCTATCCTATTGCTATTTCCTGGAGTCAGGATGCCCTGTACTCTATCCCTAAAAGTTTGCCCAGATCATCTAGATTTCAATATTAACAGTGTTCTTGTATATATATTTGACCATTGATAATACCTTATTTAATACAGCAGTTGTCATCTTCGTGACCATGTTCTCTTGAATGGGATTCTGTTGCAGTGTGACCATAAGAAAAAACCCCATTGCCTTCATTGTTTCCAAGTGACAAGAGACATGGTGTGCCATTTTGGTTTGCTCAGTTGCACATTCGTTGTCAAGCTGGCATAATACGAGTATTAACTTGACTAAGGTGCCAAAATGTTGATTGCTAACAAAGCCCATCCAAGATATAGGATGAGGCAGAGCGTAAGAAGTTGAAGAAAAGAGAGGCCATTATTTGTATCCAACTATCCCTTGCCCCAGTTTTAAGATCAAGCCTGCAGTTCTTTCCAAAGAGTGTTTCCTCTGTGCACTTTGAAATGAGTTGGTATCCATCCAGCCCAGCTGCACTTCACCATGACTCTGATTCAGGATGGAGAATCAGCATCTGATTCAGCATCTCTTTCATTCCAGATTACAGTGCAGACTGTGTTGGTAGTGGTGGCTCTGGTATCTGTGCCTGTCATGTTGCTGGGAACCCCCTTGCACCTCTGGAGCCAGCATCGGCGAAGGTCCTTTCCAACCACGGTAAGAGTCATCCACAGCTGGATCTGCTGACCCAACATAGCTTTCTCCTCCAACTATCTTGCCAAGTCAATCAGTGCAGCTCTTTAGATTCTCTGACATTGGGTTGTTGGGAGATACTAACTCTAATGTGAGGCTGTAACTCTGCAGCTGACTTTATGCTTTGCATAAATAAGGTCCCTGGGTCAGCCCTGGCATTTTTACTGAAAAGCATCCCATAGCAGACAGTGGGGAAAACTTTAGCTTGCATCCCTGGAGAGCCACTGCCAGTCAGAGTTGACAATTCCAGACTTAGATGATCTACCTTCTTTGTCTTTGTGCCTCTGTTGGTCACCTAGTCATCAGTAACTGCCTTTAAAAGGAAGTTAGACCACATGAAATGTCGTTGGTAGGGGGACAGCTGGGTTTAAGAGTGTAATGGCATAAGACAGGGTTGTGATCCTTGAGGGTGATCAGGCCTCTGCCTCTCTGATGGTGATGCTTTATGGGCTGTTTGCAGCACAACCACTCCAGTGTAGATGAGCGCTCGCCTCTACTTCCCTCTCAGGAGCCCAGCAGTTCTGTGAACATTGCTGAGGATGATGTGGTTCCCGTGAAAGCCAAACAGGAGACACAGGTAATAGTCTGGTGCGAAGGTCAATGTTCTGGAATCAACCCTGCTATCCACATATTTTAGTACATTAGATCTGGAAGTGTTTCTCTGTATGTGCTTTGTTTAGAAAAATTTAGAATTGTTTGTTAAAACAGGTCTGTGATTAAACAGAAGTGTCCTCTTCCCCTAAATAAATAGCAAGCAGCTGCCTTCTACAAGCAGGGATTCTGCATTAGTCATTCCAGTGCCACAGGAGCTAATGCAGGCAGCTCAGGATTGGGCTAAATCCTATTTAGTTTTTGAGCACTAGTTCAGTCACGAAAGAACCCCAGTGTAAGGGACAAGGATTCCCTTACCTTGAGAAGGCCTCAGTAACTGACCCTCTAGTGCAGGAAGGAGGGCACACCTGTTGCACAACTGCATCAGCTTTGGAAAGTTAGATAGAATTGGGCCCAAAGGCACTTGTGAGATCTTTAATCTTGTCCCTCTGAATATCAGTGGTGCATATATACCATGAGACTTCCTTGCACCCTGATTCATGTCCTTCTCTTCTTCAGTTTGACTTCCCTGATGCGTTCATGCACCAGGCAATCCACACCATCGAATACTGTCTGGGTTGCATTTCAAATACTGCCTCCTACCTGCGACTCTGGGCTCTCAGCTTGGCCCATGCACGTAAGTTTTGGGGGGAGGGAGATGAAGGTACAGAAAACCCAAGAGTAGTAGAGGACAGATGTGGTGGCTGTTTGGTATCACTGATGCTTTTTGGGAAGGGCGATGGCAGCATTTGAGAGGAACTGGCTGTAGGTGTTGGAGAGGTTTTGCATCACCTATGAGTAGGGGGAAGATGATTTGGCTGTTTCAGGGGTTCCTGACTCTACCTCGCTCATTCCCACAGAGCTCTCCGAAGTCCTGTGGACCATGGTAATGAGGAATGGCCTTCGAAAGCTTAGCTATACGGGTGCGATATTAATGGTGCCAGTCTTTGCATTCTTTGCTGTGCTGACTGTGGCAATCCTGCTTGTGATGGAAGGACTGTCGGCTTTCCTGCATGCCCTGCGTCTGCACTGGTGAGACTTTCTTCTTTGGCCCTCATGTATGAGCACATGTGGATCCCTCTCTGTTTGTGAAGCATAAGCATGCCCTGAGTGAGACCTCATTTGCTTAGATTGCGGTGTACTTTCACTGTGTGCTATGAAACTCAGGTGAGATATTGGCACTAGAGAGATGCTGGCCAAATTCTGAATATCAGAGATCTCAAATACCACAGGAAACTCTCCCTGGCTGCCTGTTTGGTACATCTCTGGGACTACATGGTATGGTTTTGGGGCTGGGAGTTTGCAAGCTGAGAATTGGTTTAACTCATGCTGCGAGTTGGGTCTGGGAGACTAGTCTAACCATTCTTGTTTTTTTCCAGGGTTGAATTCCAGAACAAGTTCTATGGTGGTGCTGGTTACCGGTTCACTCCTTTCATCTTCACTCTGGACTCCTGGGACTAGGAGGGAGAGAACTGTTTGAAATGGGATGTGCTCCTACCTTGTGAGCCAAGTGGGAAAAACAGATCCTTGGGTGCCTTAACGGTGTGCTCTGAAACTGATGGGATGAGGGCATCAGAGATCTCCTTGCCATAAGGGAAAACAGATAGGCTTATGCTGGTTTCTTACTTAAGCAACTGTCTCCTGCTTCTTCTTTACCAGTTATGCCTCATTTACATTCAAAAGGGGTGGAAATGCTCCTTTATTCCAGACCCCCCCTCCCACCACCCATCTCTTTCCCATTGCTGTGTTTTAAGATTAAAGTGAGGTCCTCATCTGCCTCACTGCTGAAATATCACTATTTAGGATGACATTGTGGAAATTAAGGGGAAGGTTTTGCAGGACTAATTCTGCATTGGGCTGTGATGCCTCAAGCCTTATGACTTGCAACAAGAACCTGCCTCACACATATCATGGTAGCCATATAGAAGTTGCTGTGATTCAAGGAATACTGTTGATTGACAGAATAGTAAGTGACCTTAAGAAACACCAGAGTATGGATAGTACTATATTATGAATAAGAATAATGCTACCAGCTGGCGCTGTCTGAGAGCTCACTCCTACCCTTAATAGATGAGCTTTTTTTTACCTCGAGGGAGAAGAGACCCAGCTTGGACACTTGTGTCCATAGAGAAAGTGTTCTGCAATCTGGAGGCTCTGGTAGACTACAGTTGGTGCTGATTTCCAAAATGGTAAGGAACTAGGCTTGGTGTTGCTGTGGCCAGCATGGGATACATGATTTGAAGGATCAGTTTGCTTGTGCTAGCACACCTTTTCTATGTCAGTTGCTGGCACAACTCAGAGACATTCCAGAAACAGGGAGGGGAACAATCCCAAGCTGTTTTGCAGGCCTTTGCTGCCAAAATCGGCAAAAGTGCTGCTGCTGCTCTATGCTGCAGAACATCTTGATACTAAGGTGGAAATCACTGCAGCTCTTAGTTCCATTCCATATTTAGAAGGACAATGCTGTAAGGCTGCCTCGAATTCTGTGCTCAAAACCCTCTGAACTCTGTTACCCTCCACAATAAAACCATTTTCTAACTCTCCTTGCGTTTTCCTATTTGCTAATCTAACTTTATGTTGTTATAAAGCTTGTGTGAGATTTTGGCAGAATTGGTTGTGGGGGGTGATTAGCATTTTCACCCCCCACAGCCAATTCTGCCAAAATCTCACACAAGTAGATTTGTAGTAGATTTGGGAATAAAATTAAATGCCTTCATAATTACGAACTAAGGATCAAGAGGTGTTGGAGTTGGGAACTTTGAGGTTCATGTCTTTGGAAACGTATTTCCTGCTTCCAAACAGGCTGAAATCCTAAAGACACTTTCCTGGGAGTAAGACCCACTGAACTCAATGGTGCTTAGTTTTGAGTAGACATGTTTAGGATTGTGTTCAAAGCCTCAATGTGAATTCTTGCACACCTCTGAAAGGAAGCCAACTAGGCACGAGGCCTTGAACCACATTTAATGTCTCTATACTGGTGACACAGTAGGAATAAACATTTTCATAACATACGCTTGCCTGGCTTGAAATTACCATCCACAAAGCATAATTACAAATTGCCTTCAATAGAGACAAGCTAAGAAGCTGCCATGTTCTATTTAACATGAAAGGAAAATGGGCCTGGGGTAAAGTCTTTCAGTTGGGCTCTTGGGGGGACTCAGGGAAGGTCCTATCCTTTCCATCACTGTTCATAGCCACCAGCAGTGTAGATGTTGAGAGCATGGAAGCTGGTGGCCCGGCTGCTGGGGAGGGTGTATGGTGCTGTCCGTGATCGGGCTCCCACATAGATGCTGTGATAGGAGAGGTGCTTGTAGGGGATGGCTCCTGACGAGTCATTCAAGGGCTGGCGAGCAACGCATATGTCAGGAAGGCTGCCAGGTGTCACCAGCGCTGGGTGCTGGACTTGAGAGGCTTCTCTGAGAAGGGAAGGAGGGAGGTGATGATTGCTGGAAAACCCTAGAAATAGAAAAGCATCTGTAGAGAGCCAGAGGCAAATCAACCCTCTGCTGTTTGTAATTTCTTCCTGGACCACAATCTTGGCACAAGGAGAAGCCTGGGCCAACCGCCCCCTCCCACTTGAGTAAACTATCCAAGATTTGCATTGTGTACATTATCAATTTATTGCTACCATGATGACCCTTTTAGGTAGCCAGAACGCCACATTGTAAAACCCATGCGTAAGGGAGGTGTACCTATCGTAAAATCCTGTGTATCATTTGGTGAATCTGAGCATTCCCTACTCGTGCCAGGTTTCCACTAAGACCTGTATTGTTGTCCATACACTGTCAAGTACACAGTTTTACAGCCCCCTTAAAAAACCCAGAAAACAAACACTGAGCATCTCTGCACTTTTGAAATCTGTACTGAATTATGTGCTTGACCAAAACTGCAATACATCTAGCCCTGATTATGACCAAATTGTATTAGAGAAAAATAAGAATCTAACTGAGAAGAGACAGGCTGATGACCCTCCCACTGCTGCAACTTGGAGGGTAAGCAAGCTGGTTAAGGTGGCTGCCATAAAGGTAGGTTCTTCCATGTGGGTGGGAAAGAACCCACAGTCCTATTAGCCTGTGTAGCCATGAGACCCTACTGCCTTTCAGGAGCACAGAACCGGTGGTACTCCCATTGTGCACAAGTTTAATGACTATACCTTCATATAGGAAATTTGACATAAACTTTGCTTTCCTGTCTTACCTTTCTCTGATGTATCTGGCAGCTGGGCTAAGGGAGCTGAACCTCCATTCCTAGACAAGCAGCCTAGTAGTTGCCCTGGCGTCCCCGGCCTATCCAGAAAACAGGAATAAGAGATGACTCATCAATGCTTTGTATAAAGGCTCTTAATACCACCGTGCCTCTCAGATAAAACATACAAGAATTGAATGGGTCTTGTTTGCAGCCACATCATACCAGAGGCCACGTTATCTCCATCCATACACACAATCTGGAAAGAGACTTTGGCTGCCATCCTAAAGACACTTTCCTGGGAGGAAGATCCACTGAACATAATGGGGCTTACTTTTGAGTAGACATGGTTAGGATTGTGCTCTTACCAGTCATCTAGTTCACACTCCCGGAATCCTTTGGCAAAGGGATTACTAGCAATTTTCAGCTGTGTGATCTGCCAAGAGAGCAAAGGACTTGTTATGTATATAAATCTTCCCTGCTAGTCTTTCCCTCACTAGCCCATGTTGGGAAAAAACTTGTATGGCCTATTAGCTGCCCTAATTACCTGAAATACCATATTTACTTGAATCTAATGCACCATCAAATCTAACGTGTACTCTGATTTTATAAGGCTTGAGATTTTAAAAAATGTTTATTGGGGAGTGTAATGCACAGCTGCAAAGCAGACAATACATACAACAAACACTACATACAACACTACACTACATACAACAATGAGTTATATAACAATAATAATATGACAATGGGTTTATGTTATGATTTTTACCCAATTGCGCTATTTTATACAACAAGGGTTTATGTTACATTTTTATTACAATATAGTAAACTGACCTATACTTAGGTCAGTTACTAAAAATTGACATACTTATAACCCAAATACTGTATTTATTTGAATCTAATGTGCATCTGGATTTTGGAGATTAAATTTGGCTGAAAAGGTGTGCATTAGATTCAAATAAGCATGGTATTTTTTCAAAGACTTTTAAATCCAAAGATGTTGCATTCACTACTCCCTGGGAAAGGCAATGCCATTCCACCCTGCAACCTCATACTGTCGTGAAACTGGAACATTGTAGTTAATGTTTTGGAAGAAGACAGGCTACAAATTTAACAAATATTTATTAACTTTTGTTTCACGTCCTTTTATCCAAAGTCCTTAGGATAGTATACGCGGGCACTAAAGCCCATGTTATCTTCACAACATGCCTATGAGATAGGCTGGGAAATAGTGACTTATTCACAGCCACCATGTGAACTTCAGTAAATTAAGTGGACATTTGAACCTGAGCCTTCCTGATCTGAGTACACCATGCAAAACAAAAAAATATGTCTTGGTGTCCTTTTTAAGCAGCACCATGATAAACATACATATTATACCTGCAATCCTATATACACTTTCCTGACATTAAGGCATATTTAGCACAATGGAATTTACTTAGAATGGAATTTAATTTATTTCAAATTTAATTTACTTGAATTTAAGTAAGTATTTAATTTACATGAATTTAAAATGGAATTCCATTTACTTGGAATGGAATTTACATGGAAGTCATGTGTAGGATTATACACTAGGAATGCTGCATAGTCTGAATGGCATGGGAAGGCATATGAAGCCCTCCTTATCTGGCTTTCTCCAGTCCCACACTGTCATGCACCAACGTCAACCCTCACCTATACTTCAACCCTATATTTCATCCCCAACAAATTCCCTAGGAAGGTTATGCACTCACCCGGTGGTTCTGATAGGCTGTTACCGCCATGAATTGCGTCTCTGTGAAGATGAAAGACTTGAAATTCTCCTGCGCATAGCGCTCACTGTCTGGACGTGGATCTACCACGACCACATGGAAGCGAGGTTGGTACCGGTGCATAGAGTTCAGGATGATCTGTTTGGTCAAGAGAAGAGACATCTCAGGTGGAGATCCAATACACATTTAACAACAGATGAGCCATTTATTCACCATGAGCATTAAATTGTGCATTTCCACCCCCTACAAAATGTGCCTAACATGTCAATGGTCCCTGGTTGGGAATAACCAATGCCAAGGCCCAGAGCTCTCAAAAATCAGAGAAAACCCCCATAAATACACGTACCAATACACCAATACAATTCCAGGTGCTTTAAGTACTATATAACTATTTATGAAAAAAGATAAATATAATTAAAGACCACAAGACTATATTTATTGCATTTAAGATGCATATTTTTCATAGACCACTGTTGAGATAAGTGGCGTAGATTCTCCATGTACCATTTATAGCAGTTTATGGGCATTCTGGGTTGGTACGTGATCTTAGGTCCTGTTGTCATTATAGCCTTGTCAATAAATCAATTAAAGTGGCTATTATATAATACCATAATTTCCCAGAAACAGAAACCTATTCTCTTGTCAGCTCAGTCAGTTCATCTAGAAGGGGGATAAGTTAACTGGAGGCAGGAAGGCTTGGCTGAAGTTGGTTGTTTGGATTCTATGGGGCTAGCCCCAAATTTCCTGATGCAGCAGGTCAAATGTTGCTTGTCCTTACTCCTACAGCCATTAGTCGTTAGTAATTCTTTTTCTCTTTTAACTGTTTTGTGAACTTTCGCTGACAGTATATAAATACTGAGATTAATTAGAAAGGAAGTGAAGGGTGGAGCTGATGGGGAAATGAGTCAGAGTGGAGGTCTCAACATTGCAGTCTACCAGTTTCCTTTCTGTTCCATCTTTATCCAGCATAAGAAATGGGAAGAATGGAGGCAAGCGGATGGATTCGAGTGGGTGCGCCTTGCCACTCTGCTCCCCATGGTGACTGGATGGGCTGGCCCATTTATATTATACTAGCAAAAAGCGTACCCGCGTTGCGGGAGTAAAGTTCTCCCGTATGCCATCCCCCATATGCATCATCCCCCATGCACAACTTCCCCCCATGCGCATCAACCCCCCATGCACAACTTCCCCATGTGCATCAATCAACCCCCATGAACAACTTCCCCATGCGCATCAACCCCCCTGCGCATCAACCCCCCATGCGCATCAACCCCCATGCGCAACTTCCCTCCATGCGCATCAACCCCCCATGTGCAACTTCCCCATGTGCATCAATCAAACCCCATGCACAACTTCCCCCATGCGCATCAACCCCCATGTGCAACTTCCCCCATGCGTGACTTCCCCATGTGCATCAACCCCCCTGCACAACTTCCCCATGTGCAACTTTCCCCATGCGCATCAACCCCCATGCACATCAACCCCCATGCGCATCAACTCCCATGCGCATCAACCCCCCATGCACAACTTCCCCATGCGCATCAACCCCCCCCATGTGCAACTTCCCCCCAAGCGCACCAACCCCCCATGCGCAGCGTCCTCCACAGTGCAACCTATTCCACCTAACAAAGTCCCCCCTGTGCACCAGGCACTGAGCACCAAATTGGCTGTATCCTATTCAGTCTCCCATGTTAAGTATAGGGCAAAAACACATTGACCCCTTTTCAGCCCCTGAAGGGTTAAATTTCTCCAGATGGTTCTTGGTGGGTGTTCAGGTGACAGAAGGAACTCCCAGAATTCCATGCTTCAGGCCCAGCAGTTGGGGCGGAATGTTGATGAGTCAGCAATTCTCCAATGCAAAGTATAGGGAGGAAAACGTGTTGTGCCCCTTTTCAGCCTCTTCCCATTGGAATTTCCAAAAACTGGTCACGGAAGGAACACCCACCCCAAATTTCATGCTTCTAGGGCCGGCGGTTTTGGCAGGGCGTTGATGAGTCAGTGAGTGAGTGAGTCAGTCAGTGACTTTTCTCTTTTATATATATAGATTTCTATAAGCACCCTGAACAATAAAGCAGATTTGCAGTTCTGCAATTACTTACATGGCCATTGTCATCCATCAGGTTGTTGGTGAGCTTGAGTTTGTCAAAGGAAACAATCTGCCTCATCCACTGGCCTCCCTTTGCAGGGGAGTCAGGGTGGAAATGCACCCTTCCAGGTGTCGCTGGATCTGCCTTGCCAGCCACCAGCCAAGCAGAGCTATGGAATGCGTATCTGTAGGAGAGACGTCTGTTGAGCCAGGCCCCATCCCTCTTGTCAGAAGCCTGGGAGAGGATTTGTGTCAAAACCACTACAAGTACCTGGCTGTGCAATCCTAGCATTACAGCTGTGAGTCCAAAAGAATTGTTTCTAGACATCAATTTGGTTTCCTTTGTTATATAAAACTCCAAGTATCTTTTCTTACATGCCTACATCTTTATACCTGGTACTCCATAGCTTTAATTTAGCACAATCACTCACACACCCCTCCTTATCTTACATAGATTGTCTTTCTTTCTCCTTCCCCCCTCCCTCCCTTTCCTCTCTACAATGAACTAGGATACGATGGGTTATGAAATCTTTACCTAGTATAAAAGAAAGTTTAGGGTTCTATATAAAGTATACATTGAAATGTATCAATATCAAGGTTACCAGCTCTGACTGAAGCTTTTCCTGGAGACTCCCCCCGCTTCAGCATTATACAAAGAGCCAAGGAATCTCTACTAAAATCTCAGAATTACTTTTGGTCGGCCCCTGAAGATGAGTGACATGGTGTGTCCCGACTGGGGACCCAATATCCTAATCCAGACTGGGGTCGTGGATTTGTGCCAACTGCTGACCCCATACTGTGTCTACTAATACAAAGATACAACTACATTAATGTATTGCATAATATTTTGATACAAGCATGTTTCTTGTGTGCTTTTTGGTTCATTTTCTGCTCTGCAGTTGCATCCCATAATCTGAGGGTGGACACTCTCACATTATAGGATTACTCTCTTTCCCTTTGAAAAAGACTTAAATATGACTTGCTTCTTTTTGAGGGTAGTGATTCATGTTTAAATTGAGACTAGAGTTCATCTCATTCACTCCCCATAGTCTGGAAGCCTTAACCCCAACCCCGGAGGTTAAGCTGCGGTTACTCAGGAATAAGGGATGTGGTTTCTATGCACTTCTAAAGAGAGGCAGACATGCTATTCCAAACATCATCATCATCATCATCATGCAGTGAGCTCTAGAATTGCAAATAGTCTCTGGTAAAAAATTCTGACTCAGATTGAGGTTTGTTCAGTGGACCCTTTTGCCATTGGACAGATTTTCAAGTACCTCTCCCTTTTCTCTCTGCCATGATCAGCATATCATTGAGACTATAGCTTTCTTGAGCTTACATTCAGCCACGGACCAAGCTCTGACCTCACCATTTATACTTCTCCTGTCTCACTAAGACCTCCATGGACTGTAGAAACAACACTAAACTTATTGACCCAGTATCATGAGCCTTACCGGTATCTCTTGTCATCCAAAGGCACAAAGTCCATAAGCAGTACATAATCAGCCAAGGGGTCCATGCCTGAGATCTTCACCTGGAAGGTGGGGAACATTCTCCTGCCACAAGGAGTGGGGAAAGGGCTTTGTCAGGTGATTTTGCTGTCAAATAGCTCATTGGCCTGCACAGTACACTTGAATAGGACACTTGAGGTGGTTTGAAGTGGGTGGTGGTGATATCTCTGGACTACAGAGGAACACCTCTGGCTACCACAAAGGATCACCTCTGACTACTACAAAGAAACACAACTGACTACAACTGACAAGCAGTCCTGACCCTGGCAGAGATTCTCTCATGGCTTAATCCATGGCTTAATCCTGTCAGAGATTCACTCATAGCTTAATCCATGTCAGAGATTCACTCATGGCTTAGTGTTAGGAAAGTGAGGTCTTCCTTGGGCCAGGCAGGACTGGAGGTCTCTTTCCCAATGTGTGTGTTTGAAGACAGAGGACACCCCCTGCAGGTTTTTTTTTTTTGGTCTGCAAACACCCATGGAATTGTGTGATCCAGATCTTGGATGTAGGAGATACAAGACATAGTTTGTTGCCTTTCGAAGACATCACCATGAAACAATGCGATGGATAATCTCTCTCTCTCTCTCTGAAGTCCTACTTATTAAACATCATATTACAAAGTCCTTAGCACAGATTATATATATAGCGCTGTGGGTGGTGCAAGCGGTTAAGACGATGTGCCTGTTAACCAGCAGGCAAGGGTTCGAGACCCGGGTCGGCCCCACAAGACAGGGTGAGCTCCTGTCCTTAGCCCAGCTCTGCGATGCCAGCTGGATCCAATCGTATCGGCTCTGCCTTTCCATTGGACTGATTCAGTGGCGTGGAGAGGGGGGATTTGCTGCGTGGGTAACAGCATATCCTCCATAACAATCCAACCCAGGCTTTCGTGCTTCGCATGCAGCGTATGCAGCGCCAAGCACGATAGCACAGTCTTTCAAGACTGACAGAGGCCTGCTTTATATATATAGGCCTGATTTATATATAAATCTGTGCTAAGGACTTTGTAATATGATGTTTAAGTAAGTTAAGCACATCATATTAATGTTCATGTTTATTAGATTTAGTTTATGAGATTTAGGAACTACGTATTTCAGTAGGACTACATATTGCTGCTATAGGAATGCACCCTCAGTCACTCTCTGGACTGAAATGGCATTTTCCTGCCTTTGTGTTGGCTATATTTAGGGACCCAAGAACTTTATACCTACCGCCCTGCCTTGGTGACAATCATCTCAGTGCCAAGGCTGTTGAACTCTTCCCAAAGGCTCCTCATCTCCAGTTGTACAGTAACACCAGACACACACTGGTTTTTTCTGGCCAACTGGGAGATAGCTCCTTGCTTAAGGACTCCGTCAGCTTCGTACTGCTCAAACTCCGATGTGGGACCCAGCAGGCATGAGGATGCCCCCACTGGACTGGAAGAGAAGGGGCAGCTGTCCGATGTCAACACACTCAGACTTGCTGCAATGAATGCTGAGAAAGGAGAGAAAAACTTGCATCAACTCAGCCATCCCACTGATAAATATTCCTTGGGGGAAGCAAATCTGGGAATGTGGGGTTAATTAGGCCATGTCATAATGAGAGAGACAAAATGTCACATATGGAACATGCATGCTCCCAGTGAAAGTTGACTTCTTTTGAAGCACCTATTACCAGTTAGAGTGCCCCTGCTGCTTAAAGGTAAAAGTGTCCCTTATTGGTTGCCCTGCTAGTCATTATTGACTCTAAAGGATGGCACTCATCCCCGTTACAAAGTCAAAGAGCCAGCATTGTTTGAAGACATCTCCATGATCATGTGGTTGCCGTGACTTAAATGTCAAAGGTGCACAGAGTGCTGTTACCTTATAACACTGGTTCACATACTGAATAACATCCCAAATAAAAGGAAAGAAAGAAAGATGGATTATTGCTTACTGCCAATACCCAGGTATTCAAAACTGTATATGAATCTTACAGATCAAATTTCTGGCTCTTACTGGCAGAATGGATTCAATGATATTTTGCGGTACAAAACTCTCCAAAACTTTCTTCCATCCTCTTGTGCTTTGATATATATGAGGACATATATAGCTCCAGGTTTACATTTCCAGCTCCAGGTTAAGGACAATGCAACTCTGAGATAAGGGAACAAGCCTTCCTGGAGAAGACCACATGTCGTGTTGGTACAGCTATGCCAGTGCTGGAAAGCTAATCAGGATTGTGCCTTACATGTATCACATCTTCAAAAAATGCTTTAGGTTGCAGTCCTAACACCCATGTAGGCTGACATAAGCCCCAGCACAAATCCGATGCTGTCCCAGCAATGTAACAAAAGTGCCATAAGGCACTTCTGTACCAGTTCTGGGGGAGGGTTCGGCCAGTGCACAGACATGCACTTGCCTCCCTACATCACTACAGGAATGGGAAGTCCACTGAGATGTGCCAGCCTAGGTTAGGAATGCACCCTCAGAAGTTTTGAAAGTGAAAGAAAGCAACTATTATTGCATTGTGGAATAGTCTGCTAGTGGACAAGAAAAGCAAATGGATCCAAGAGGATTATAGGCAACCATATAGGCAACCAAATATCATAATCACAAAGGACGGCAAGGACCCTCCAAAATGTAGGAAATATAAGAAAAATGTAGGTCAGGGCAAAATAAAAGCTAAAAACACTCATAAATATTGCTTTCATGTGCTTAAATTAAAATATATATTACTTATTACTAAATTTAAAATTATTATTGTACATTTTATTTATAGCATATAAATTATTAATCACCAGAAAGCTACATGCAGCCCATTCACAAAGGAAGACATTGAAGTATTTTTTTCCAGGACACATTACTAAAATCTGGGACATGTCCTGGTAAAAGAGAACATATAGTCACCTTGAAAGGACTGAAGCCTATAACCTTGATTTTGTGGACTTGGGAGAACAGTGACATTTGACACTCAGGACACTTAAATATTTGTCATCCCATATGACAAAATTGTTTAATTAGTTATTATCAGTATTAATTAATTAAAATATTGATTTTTCTGTATTTTAATAACAAGCTTCCATAAAAGAGTGCATAGTTACTGCCCTTCATTTGTCTCCACAACAACCCTGTGGAATAGGTGAGGCTGCGAAATAGTAATAGTCAGTGCTTTTTTTCTGGGAAAAAGTTGTCAGTACTCAATACAGGTCATTCCGTTATGACTAATTAGGGACCTGCAAAAGGCAGGGTTATTTTTCCAAACAAAGGATAACACCCTTTTTGTTAGCAAAAAGCAAAAATAAGCTTGCTTTTGAAGGTCCCACTTAATTAGCTAGTGGGGGTGGGAAAAGGTGCTGGCACTGAGTACCAGTGTGTATTAATTATAATTAATAATAATAATAATAATAATAATAATAATAATAATAATAATAATAATAATAATAATAATAATTATTATTATTATTATTATTATTATTATTATTATCCATAAATACACAGCGAACAATTTTGTGCTGGTTTCATTCACATCACCAGTCGGACCTTTCCCAAGAGTCTAGGACTGTGTGATGTAGCGGCGTATAATAATAGAAAGCAGTAAGGTGTGGCTTGTTGACATCACCATACCAGGTGACAGCAGAATTGAGGAGAAACAACTGAAAATAATAATAATAATAATAATAATAATAATAATAATAATAATAATAATAATAATAATAATAATAATTATTATTATTATTATTATTATTATTATTATTATTAAGGCTATAATAATTATAAAAGCAACATTATAAAGGCTAAACATAATTATACAAAACATTATATTAAACATTATATTAAACATTACATTAAACATATATATAAAACATTATATAAAACATTATATTAAACATTATAAATGTTTAATAATAAACATTATTATAATTATAATAATTATAAAGGCAACATTATAAAGGCTATAAATACCTGGGCCATATCTGTAGTTAGGTATACTGCTGGCATTGTGAACTGGACACAAAAGGATCTGGGTGACTTGGACAGGAAGACAAGGAAATTAATGACCATTCACTATGCTTACATCCAGGTAGTGATGTTGACAGGCTGTACCTGCCTAGAAGATCAGGGGGCAGAGGACTTTTGCAAGTGAAGCAGTCAGTTGAAGAAGAAAAACATGCCCTAGCAGATGATGTGCGAAAGAGCCAGGAATCTGCTCTGATTGAAGTCAGCAAGAGAAAGTTGTTGAAAGTGCAGCAGACCAACTATGAATATTGCAATAGTGCAATTCAGGCTCGGACTGCCAGTTGGCAGAATATAGCACTGCATGGCCAATTCCTTGCCAAGATAGAAGGAAAAGTAAATCAGGATAAGACCTGGTTGTGGCTCACGAGTGGAACACTGAAGAAGGAGACGGAAGGCCTGATTCTTGCTGCCCAACAACAGGCAATCAGGACAAATGCCATCAAGGTCAGAATTGAAAAATCAGCCAATGACCCAAAATGCCGGCTCTGCAAAGAAGTGGATGAAACCATCGACCACATTCTAAGTGGCTGCAAGACAATCGTGCAGACTGACTACAAACTGAGGCACGACTCTGTTGCCCAGATGATCCACTGGAATCTATGCCAAAAGTATCATCTGCCAGTGGCAAAAAGCTGGTGGGACCACAAGCCTGAAAAAGTGGTCGCAAATTAGCAGGTCAAGCTTCTGTGGGACTTCAGGATACAGACGGACAAGGTCTTGGAACACAATACATACTCCAGATATCACCATCATAGAAAGCAGTAAGGTGTGGCTTGTTGACATCACCATACCAGGTGACAGCAGAATTGAGGAGAAACAACTGAAAAAAAATCTCCCGCTACCAAGACCTAAGAATCGAATTACAGCGTATCTGGTGTAAGCCAGTTCAGGTGGTTCCAGTGGTAACTGGCACACTGGGTGCAGTGCCCAAAGACCTTGGCAGGCACCTGAAAACTATTGGCATTGACAAAATATCACTCTGCTAACTGCAGAAAGCCACTCTTCTGGGATCAGCACGAATTATACGCCGCTTCATCACATAGTCCTAGACTCTTGGGAAGGGTCCGACTGGTGATGTGAATGAAACTAGCACGAAATTGTTTGCTGTCCATTTATGAATAATAATAATAATAATAATAATAATAATAATAATAATAATAATAATAATAATAATAATAATAATAATAGACATTGCAATACCCAGAGATCATCAGCTTCAAGAGAAAGAACATGAGAAGATCATACGATATAAGATCCTACAGGCAGAAATTTAGAGAATCTGGGGAAAGAAAGCCACTGTTATTCCAATAATAATAGGTGCTCTTGGAGTGATTCCATTAAGTCTGCAGGAACATTTAAAGTTAATGGGCCTCCAGAAGATCACAACTGCCCAGTTACAAAAAGCAGCACTCCTGGGAACTTCATACATATTGAAACAGTACCTTAGAAATTCCTCGTTCCTTGGATAGGAACTGAATCACAATAGAGCCATTTCCAAACAAACACCTGGCGACTGTGAATTAGTACATCATCATCATCATAACAACAACAACAACAATAATAATAATAACGACCAGAAAACAATAGCAATAATGACCAGAAAATAAATGCATTGAATATTTTCCCCACAAGCAATGGATGAACATCAGTGCCCTCCCCTGCTATCACTTCCATACAAATAATATTCCATGTCATACTGCCTCTGCATCTGGAGATGAGATCTACCTGCCTAAAAGAGGCGTTTCAGACAGCATTCTTAGAATGAAAGCCTATGGCTGCAATCCTACACATACTTTCCTGGGAGTAGGGTCCATTTACTGGGCAAGAGACACTCTTTCAAATGGGTGTTCCTCTTTTATTTAGCAGGAGGAGAGTAACTGGCCCTACACACCCCAGCAATGTCTGTTCTAGTGGCTTCTGCTGGTGTTCTTTTTGCACTTTAGATTGTGAGCCCTTTTGGGACAGGGACCCATTAGCTATTAATTAGCTATTAATTTTTTCATTTTCTTGTAAACCGCTTTGTGAATTTTTCAGTTGAAAAGCGGTATATAAATACTGTAGATAGATAGATAGATAGATAGATAGATAGATAGATAGATAGACTAATGGGATTTACATCCAAATCTGCATAGGATTGGACTCTGAGTCTATCTTGTAGGTAGATATGGGCTTCAGTTCTTGGTAGGTTCAGTTCAGTTCTGGCACTAGTCTAGAGGGTGGCTCTTGTCTAGAGGGCAGTCTCAGATTGGGATCCTGGGTCTGTTCACCTGGAAAAAATGTCTCCAGAGGGCAGACTCAGACTGGGAGCTCAAGTATACAAAAGGTTTAGATCTGAGTCTCTGAAACCTTACTAATACCTTATTGCAGTGACCATCATCTAACACTGGTATCCACTTTTTAGAATGACAATCTGTCTGAAAGTGGTGTCATGGCTGGATGTGACATCATCATGAAAATTAAAATAAATAATTGTCAATAATTAAAGTAAAACAAAAATAATCAAATAAGGGGAGCCACCCATGTTCCACTTTAATTTTCTCTGTAACCTGCCTGCAGTAACACACCCTTGCCACAAAATCCGTGCCCAGTTCAATTTAAGTTCTTACACTGAAACCTATTGCTATCAGAACCCAGCAGACTTTAAAGTTAAAAAAATTAAAAAATCACTTTACTATCTTTGTTTTATCCTTTTTATTGGTGGTGGTGGAGGCTGTACTCTGGAGAATTTGTTGAGCTCCTCTTTCACAGGATAGGGACCATTGTGGTCACTGTGTATTCCTCTGTGCCTGACCTAAACTGCAGCCAAGGAAAATTTGCTTTTATAACAGTCTAACCCATCTCTTCAATTTGCCTATGTAAAAATGGTATTCTGTGATTTCTGGCTTCATTATATAGACACTGCCACATTGGACAGGTCCTATTGTTCATTCAGTTCAAGTTTGTTTATCCAATGCGTCAGGACCCCCACATAATCGCCATTATGTGGACCAGCAGCTGATAGCTGGTGGAACACCACTGGTCCATGGACCACAGTTTGGGAAGACCACCATTTGAGCACAGAAGAGGGGAGAATGTACCATCAATCATATCCTTCCAAAGATTTTTCAGTACTTCCCTATCGTCACAGCCATTATCTCCCTTGAATCTGGTCATCTTATTAAATAGCTTTAGAGAATACATAGCGTTTCAATGTACCATCCCAACAAACATGCAATCCTTTTTAGCAACTTTACCTGGAGGTTATACTGCAAAACACAAGTCACTGCACATTGAACTCAACAGCAGTGGTCTTCAACTTTTTTTGTGGACCATGTCCAAATAAATAACTAAAGTATGAGACTTGGAACCCACCATCAATCCACCTCCTGGGACCCTATTTACCAACCCTTGTAATGCCCTCCTAGTACTGTTCACTGTAACTGAATATATTTATTAGAAAGGGCAGGAAAAGGTACCATGAAGAGCGTGGCACAAGTGAAAGTTTTTTTAAACACAATTGCTAAGAACTTGGGCAACACTGGGACAGAGTCACCTGCACCTGAAGTCCAGGTACCAAGTTTACCGTCTTTACTTGGTGATGCTGTAACCCAGGGGTCTTCAACCTTTATTATCTCCATAAGTTTCTGTGACCCCACAACTGAGGCTTCAAAACCTTATTGGGGCCCTGACCCCAAGAAAGAAGAACAGTGCTCTCCAGCATTTCCTTCTGAAATTCTGCTCTGGTTTTTATGGAGCCACCATCTTCAGTATCCATATAATTTGTTAGTGAGTAGCACATGACATGTTAAGCTGGGTCCAAGGAAGTATGTGGAATGCAGAAGAAAGTCAATCATGCTACTCTGAATGGCAATACAAAAGCAGGGTGGCATTAATGCAATGTGAAAGAAGAGATTAAATGCTCCAAGAGGAAACTGCAAGAGTCTGGAGCACTGATGGGTGCACCTCTGCCCCCAAAGTGATCAGTAGGGTTTACCTGACATTGTTACGCAGCTGAAGTGCTGGAGTGATTCTGGATCCGTCTGTCTGCCTCCCTTCTCAGTCTTGCCAGGTCCTTCTGTAAGAATCTGAGCTGGACCTCTGGGGCGATGTGGATGATTTTATTCTTCTTCAGAGCAGGGTTGGGGATTGGAGGTGGACACATATCAGGAAAGACTTCCACTTCTACCAATAAGAAGCAAGACAGGGAGCATGGTATATCAGGGAGAGGCTTGGTCGGGTGGTATGGTGAGATCAACAGCGCATGCTAGAGGCATTTTCATATACACATGCACACATGCATGCAGCAAATATACAATAAGCAATTAATGAGAAGACTGAGCAGGTGGCCAGGGGCAGCAGCCCTGGGACCATAGTCTGGGCTGAGCTAATATTTCAAGAGCCAGAGGGCTAAAAGTTCCCTTCAAGGGAGAGAGGGCTCAACAGCTTTAATTTATTATCAGTCTTTCTCAGTGACCCCCAAACAGATGTAAGTGGAGGTCTTGATGGAATAGTCAAAGCCTTCAGCACAGAGACATGAGAAGGGTGCTCCAGGTTTACTAAGTACCTTATGAGGTGTATACAGGAGGGAGTTTTTGGCAAGTGCAGATCTTGTCATCTTAGAAGCATTTAATGATGTGTAGAGCTGCATCCACTATTGAAATTCCTTCCTCTGCGTTATCCTTCTTTGCATTTGGCCACCCTAGTAGCATAGCAGGATGCTTCACTTCTAGTAACTGGTTTTCAACTTCTAGAGGAATTTATCAAACAAAAGCTGGAGTGGGAGTATGTTTTTCTTCCTATTTATTTATTTAACATATGGGCAAATTCATGTACTTGTGATAAATCAAATGTTAATATCCAGTCCACCCAGCCATTCAAGGATAGAGTGGTCTAAATTGAAAAAATCAGACATTGGGCCTAGATTCTTTCCAGATCCTGGAGCATCTAAAAAATCCTAAAGACATTAAGGGTGCAATCCTAACCATGTCTACGCAAACGTAAGCCCTATTGTGTTCTATGATTCTTACTCCCAGGGAAGTGTCTTTAGGATTGCAGCCTATGTCAACACAATTTACCCACTCAACGTTTCCTTGCTGGTGTGGGGAGGCCAGTGCATGCCTAACTGAGGGTGGGTGATTGGTGGGAAAATGCCCAAACATATACAGTATTTACTCAACTCTAATGCACCATAAAATCTAATGTGCACCCTACACTTATAATCAAAATACTGTATTTACTCAAATAGCATTAAACATTGAATCTAATGCACACACTGATTTTGGAGACTGAATTTGACTGAAAAAGGTGAGGATGAGGTTCAAGTAAATACAGTGTGTCTCTTCCAGGAGTCTAGGATAGCTAGATCAGAGAAGGTCAGGATGGATCGGAGAAGGCAAAGGACAGGGAAACCACTTAAGATAGACCATTTCAACCACAAGTTCACCAAGTCATAGGCCTCACTCAAATTGCGGGAGTTTATGACTGTCCTTTTCTCTTGTTTTCTATGAGACCTCCATTCCCTCCTCTCTCTTCTCTAACTCTTTCCTTCTCTCTCCCTCTGTCAACTTGCCCTGCTTTTCAGAACAAAGATGTGTCATTTTTGTTTTCTTCTGTGTAGGTAACCAATGAACGTTGATGGCTCAACAACAACTGCAACAATACAGTGGTTGTTGGCAAAATAAATTTAATTAGCATGGAAGTTCTAGCTTTGGAAAGAAACCTAGTACACACATCAGAAAGCAGCACGTGCACTGGAGACACATGTGCTGTAATGGTATGTAATGTAATAATGGCCATAACATGTAGAGGTGTCTAGAACATGATGCTTCCTTTCCCTCCCTGGTATGCTTTTATATTTCCTGAAATTCTACAAGGAACAGTATTGGATATGACCAGTGGTGGGATTCAAATAAATTAATAACAGGTTTTTTGTCCTAATAACCTAAATTAACAACAGGTTCTATGTCCCATTAGTAACCAGTTCTCAGAACCAGGGGCTCATTAGCAAAGGGTTCAATAGAACCTTTGAGAACCCCCTGAAGCCCACCACTGGATATGACCTTGTATAACATGAAACTAACAAGGGATCAATCAACAACAGTGAACCAGCTGAATGTACAGCCTACTGCTGTGTGCATGTGGTGGCATGCCCACAAAAGACACATGAAATGCTTTTTCATATGTTTTCAGTTCATATTTTCACCATGCCTGTTTTCAGTGGGATATTAGGGATGATGTGCATGTTTAGCTTCATGACATTCCTTACATGGGTAAGGCTGTGAGATCCAGTTCCCCCAAAATAGCATTCATTAATGTTATACCAGACAATGTTATACCACTCCATCCCAAACAGTTGGTAGTTTTGGAGGTTTCAGAAAAGTTGCTACTGCTGTCTACCTATTAAATCGATGCAACCGGGAATATGGCTCTACAAATTCCGCAAGCTTTTCAGATTAGATATGGGCCTGCAGTCCATGCAACATCAAGTTATGGATAAAACAAATAAGCCAAAAGAGGTAGTGGGAGAGCCATCCAGCCCTCCGGCTCTGGACCACAGTTTTCATGCTTTGCCATCTATCTTCCTCCTGTCAAGCCAGTGACAGTTACTCCTTTTGCCTTCTACACCTCCTCATCGTGTGGCTCAATACCTGCCAAGGAGTTATTAGAGCTGCCAATGTTGGTGACAGAGGGAGATAAATGGGCAGCGGAGAAGGATGCCTCCATGATAATGAGATGGGTGGGGGGTGAGACTAGATCTGAGATGGAAAAGTCTGGTTTTCAGCCAGAGGAGAGCAGGAAGCAAGCAGCCAAGATTCCTGGGAATTATAAATATAAAAAGAAGCTTGTGATGAGATGTTTCACAAGGTGTTGGAAGAGGAAAAGAGCTTATGTGTTGTCAGGCTCCATTTCTCACAAACAGCCCATTGTCCCCATATGTGCCAGGCAGTGGTACTAATGTGATGTACATTGTATCACACAGGGAATTTTGGCTTCTATAGGATTCCTTGGGCTAAGGGAATGTTTCCTTACTCTGGGGTAAGCCCATGGCAGCCTACTGGGTCTACTTGGACCTGTTCCAGTGATCTAACTGGAACAAATCTGTGTGGATATGTGAAGGTGGAGTGGATCCTGATTGCAGGTGGATTCAACCTTTAGGTCAACTGAATCTGGGAAATGGGTAAGGATATGGTGGGAGCTGCTGCTGCTGCTGAACCAGCCTCTTCTTGGCTCAAATCATCCCCTCATCCCCCACCTCTGTTGCCTTAAGAAAACTGGACAGCACAGAAGCAGTCTGTGGAAAGAAAGCACCACACACGGAAAGAGTATGGGGTAAAAGACTACATGGACAGCATGGACACCTTAAAAGACTGAGGAATGCTAAAGTTCTGCTCTCAGATCAGGGACGGTTAAAGGATTTTAAATAAAGAATACAAAGAAGTTCCTAGAAGGACAACGACATCTAGAACTTCTCCTGGGTGTGTAGATTGGAGGTTCCCTGGCTTGACTTGAGTTAAAGTGTGTTCTTCCAGGAAAGCAGAGATGTTCCTGAAGACAAAATGTATGGCAGGCTGTGTGGGAGTAGCTTTCTAGAGAAGGTGGGAGTAGCTTTCTAGAGAAGGACTCTGCAAAGACTATCCAGATGGTCTGGTCACTGGGCGGTAGGCACTTTGCTATGCAAGACTTGTGCTTGCAGTGAAATCATGCCAAGCTGAAGAGCCCAAATCTGGAAAACCTTAAAGAAAGTTGACACACAGATGCTTCTCAGTACCACAGTCTTCCATTTCCAATCCATGATCCTTGGTATAACCTTTCATAGTACATCCGTGCATCACCCCCTCTAGGGCAAAGTCTTGGTTGGGTCCTAAGAATGGCAGCTTGAGAAACCAAAATGGAGTTCAGAGAGAATTATGTATTGGAAAGTGCAGTCGCTGGCAAAAAGCTGGGAGGGGGAGGAGGAAGGTTCCATAGTTCACAGGGCATTGCAATGAAATAATCATTCACCAACAAATAGCAAGAGGTTAATGTTAAACATCAACTTTCTAGCCTCTATGAATTTGTGTGTCTATCAACTAACTCTAGTGCACTAAGCTGTAAAGCTGCAACTTAAGCTTCGAACAAATCTGACACTCTCAGAGGGCAGCGGGAAGGCCTGACTGGTAAGTATCTCCTGTTCCTGTGCATGGCCTTTGGAAATCAGAGAGGCCAAGAACTTGGAGTAGCAAGAGATGATTGCCATTTACATTTATCTTAAATTATAGTAACAAAACCGTATATGTGGGGCAAGAAGAGCAGCTGAATAGGGGAAGAGGGTGTCATCAGTAAAATGATGCAGGGGAAAGAATCAAGACTCCTTTCCTGATATCACAGTTCCAGATCTGGCTGGATGTTAACAAGAGCTAATAAATCAGAGATGTATTTATGCAACTTTTCCTTTGTGTCTGCTTTGGCCCTGCAAACCTGTTAATTAAATCAGATAATAGTCTATGTATATGGTATTTACAATAAATGCGTTTTAGTACATTGTCAGTGTGTTGTAAATTGAAAGAGATTGAAAATCACTGGCTTAACTAGCGTCCTGTTATTTTGTCTTGAACGTTTTTCTGAACTGTAAGGATTTGTGATATGGAATAATTTGCTAATGTTTACTAAAATGTGGTTCTCCAAGCAAATATTTCAGTTCTTTTGTTAAATTTATGACTCCCGTCAAGTGACTCCGTGCAAAGTCACAGCAATGTATATAGACCCATTCACTCTAATCAAGGCAGTCCACATGGTAACAGATCTCATGCTACAAGATCCCCTTGACCAAAGCATGCAATGGTCAGTGTAGCAGGTAGCAGTTGGAACAATGTTGTGGAAGCAGCTGGTGGAAGACCTGGAACAGTGTTGCTAGTATTAGGGTTGCCATAATTCTCTTCCACAAAACTGGGACAGGACCTCCTGTCACATTTGCCAGTAAGGGAATACAATCCCCGAAAACTGGGATTGTCCAAGCTAGTACTGATGGGGGGAACTTGATGGAAACTCATCTACATGAGCATGATCAGAGACATTTCAATAAAAGGCTGTTGAAAGAAGTATCTTGAAAAGAAAAAAGTAGAAGCCTGAGATGTTATAATGGGGAAAATAAACCCCCCCCAACCCATCCCCTGATCAAAACAGATCACCAAAGCCACTTCCTCCTGCAGTAAATACCAACTCAATTAAAAATATTTATTTATTTATTTTAATATGTCTACTCCCCTTTCACAATGGTTCCCAAGGTGACTTATATATTAAATTAAAACAGTGTTAACACAAAATAATAACCCAATCAATACTAAAAAGCTACCACCATGATTCACCTGACAAAACTTCAACAGAATCATTCAGATTTATTAAACTCTACTAATGAGCAGTTTCTACCTGGTGTGAAACACAAGCAAATAGGAAACCTGACAAATAGGAAGGAAATTCTACAGACAGGGCACATGAAGTTGTTCTCCTGAGATCCTAACTGGTGGCCACCCAGGTGTGGAGGGCCCAGAACTGGGTCTCTGATGAATATCATAATGACCAAGTTTACAGCAGATTCATATTCTGTTTTCCAGAGAGTAACGTCAGGAGAGAGCATTACATTCATTTGCTCTCCTTTCCTATGTTCTCCTTTCACCTTCCAGATAGGACTTTTAAAACGCCAATAACATTTTGTGGTGTTTTATTGTTTTAACTAGTGGAATTTGCCCATCATTGTGGGAGTAAAATTTCAAGAATATTTGTGCATTGGGACATAGTGGCACCATGTGGCTGGGCACCAGCAGGCTCTGCTGGATACTGGTGGGTACCAGGCAGGAGCACTGCAGCACACCACAATGCTGTCTCACAGGCATTAAACACTCCCCTCTGAATCACATATGTCTCCAAGGCTGTAATCCTACACACACTTTCTTGAGAGTATGTCCCATATAACACAATGGGACTTGCTTCCGAGTAGACATACTTAAGATTGCACCCCATGTGTCTTAGGCTTGGCCTGATTGTTTTTACTGTGAAAGAGGTGTGTGGCAAACAGTTAATAGTTCTCATGTGGTTGTACATTCCTATATTAAGTACAATAGTACTCATGATCAGTGGTGGGCACCAGCAGGTTCGCACCTACTCTATAGAACCGGTTCTTAACAAGAGATAGTACATATAAAGTTTAAAAATAGCCATTTAAAAGTGGCTGCCAGATGGACAGAGAACCGGTTCTTAATTTCTTTGAAGCCCATCACTGCTCATGATGTGTACTATAAATAAGTTCATTAAAGTTCATATTTAAATTCCTTTATATGAATTTATATTTGTTCATATAAGTTCTGTCCCTTTTATTCAAATTTAAATTAATTCCCTTTTTCCTAACCCCCAAAACAGAGTCAGAGGGATGATGTGGCTCTCCTGCCAAAATGTTTGCCCTCCTGTGTCTTAGATGGAAAAGAAACATGATGAAAGAAAACTTCATAAATAAGGCAGACCTCTTACGGTCAATCATCTCAATAACAGGTCTCTGTTAATAAGCACTGTTAACATTCAAGAAGAAGCTATAAATCACAGGGGCTAGGCAGATGCACCCAAACATGAATTACGTAAATGGTGGTGAGGATTCTGAAGATTCTGGTCAATATAAGTATATCAAACTAGAATTAGTTTGCACCTGAGATAAGCCAAAAGTAAAGACATACTAGACAGGCTAGAGATAATAACAGAATAAACAAAGCCCCTGGCAAGACTGTCAAATGGTTACATACTGAGCTATAGGAAGAGAAAGAACAGAAAAACAGAACTACACCCACCTAAAGGCTACAGCCAGGCAAAGTAACTGAATTGACAGCCGGAGTGGCTCATAAAAGCTGTAGACTAGGGCAAGTTGGTTGGAACAACCAGAAGATGGAGGACTCTTTCAATCCCAAGCAGGGGGTGGTAAGTCAGTTGATGTGAGTCAGTGGGAAATTATTGCAGTCAATTCTTTAAATGACTTGATCCTTACCGCACGTGGTACTGCATGAGACACCTCATATTGAATAACCCAATAATAACAAATCATGTTTTGCTGAACCATACAGGGATCTCCAAGGAAAGCTGTGTTGTCCTCAGCTAGTTTGGAAACAGCATAATGATGTCCAAAATGATCAGTATCTGATCAACAAAAGATTGCAAGGCATTGGTATAAAACCTCATTAAACATCTAATTTCTGAGGTGTTAGTTTTTTAAGTTTGCAAAACCTTATTTTCACTTCTAATTTTCACTTTCACTTCACTGCCTGTTGTTCCCATGAACATTGCAAGTCTTTAAAAGCCAGCATCTGTAAAAGTGGCCAATAGTCTACAGCAGTTTATGTGCAAAGATTTTCTTTTCTAGCTGGTATTAATTGCTGTTTAATTGCTCTTATTTTTCTATTCATTGTTGATTATTGTTTTATTTGTAAACCACATTGGGAAATTTTTACCTACGTAGATATCTCATAAATAGAAGGGTTAATAGAGTTTCCAAGAGGGTAACAGAATCATCTGTGCTTTTTCTCCAAGAGGAATGGCAACCACCACAGTCATGGCATCCCTCCACTACCTACCCCCCTTGAGACATGTGGCAGTATGTGGAGGCACTCATGGGAATGAGATGTCCGGAGTTTATCTGGCCAAGCACTGGCTGCAAAACCCCTCAGAGCTGCAGCGTAGCACCTTCCATGCTACGCCTTTTATGAGCAATCCACTAGCGGTTGAGAAGTGTGTGCGCTACATTGGGAAAGACCTTAATCGTATGTTCACTGCTGATATACTTAAGTGAGTATTAAATCATGTGCCTTCCTGCAGAGATTTGGTGAGATAGCTAAGAACTAAACCTATGCTGAAGTTACTAGGGAAAAGTTGGATTCAGTTTGCATTCTTCTATACTGAGCTGGATATAGCCCTGTATCATTTTATATATACATAGCTCTACATCAGTTTATAAATATATAGGTACACATACTACTACATATGCTATTCTACAGCGTGCAGTGCAAAATACCTCTAACCATAGGAGCCCTATGTTACAGTGTACCAAAAAATAAGATAGCCAGTAGTCCCTGTGGGCTCTTAGGCTGAAATTAACCCTACAATCCAGAGTAACTACGGGAGCACGTATGAGACATTACGTGCACCCGTAGTTACTGCACCACCTAATGAAAACCTATGGGAAATTCATATTGCAATCCAGAGCAAATTGTTCTTATACCGGAGCAAGGACTCCCCGTAGTTACTCTGGATTGCGCCCTTAGTCAGCTATATCAACAATATGGCCCTGCTCCTGCTTACCATATATTCTGATGTATGTCTCCACCTACATTCTGGGGAAAGTGTATTTGGCCTTGAAAGGGATGTATAGACTATCCTAAAAAGGGGGATCAAAGCCTCCAACTGAGGCCTACAGTAAAACAACTCTTGTTTGACGTATTCCCCAGTTTCTCAGCCAAGGGGGATCATCACTATATCATAAACCATACTTGGAGAAGAGAACTGTCAATTGGCTGACAATGGTATCCTAAATAGTTCTAATATCAAAAGAAACTCAGGCTGCAATGTTATCCACACTTTCATGGATATAAGCCTCATTGACTACAGTGGGATTTGCTTCTGAGTAACATACATAGGTTTGGGCTCTCATTGACCCAAGGTCGCTCTCAGACACACTCCAGCTTGCCCAATTGGAATTGATGCAAAACTTATTATAATTGGCATTTGACTGTTTTTGAAGAACGATGTTCAGTCTCAGTAGACCATGAAAAATGGCAATTCTCAGGCTTGCTTCCACAAGGGTGAAGGGCCCTTATCTTCTGAAATATGGCAAAGGTTTGGCTTACCTATGTAGCTCATACTCTTCAAGAGTACCAAACTTTGGTTCAGGGGACACAGTTCTCCATTTGGCAATAGACTACCCCATAGCTTCCATTGGATGAGATGATCAGTGGGATGGAAGGGAAGCCCTACGAGGAAAGGTTGGGGGAACTTGGGATGATCAGCCTGGGGAAAAGGAGGCTGAGGGGGAGACATGATTGCCCTCTTCAGATACCTGAAGGGCTGTCATATGGAAGAAGGGGCTCATTTGTTCATAGCTGGTTCTGAAAGCAGAACTAGAACCAGTGGGTACAAACTGCAAGAAAGGAGTTTCTGGTTGGATATCCAGAAAAAATTCCTGACGGTTCGGGCGGTTTGGCAGTGGAACAGATTGCCAAGGGAGGTGGGGGACTCTCCCTCACTGGGGATCTTCAAGCAGGGGCTTGATGAGCACCTGTCGGGGGTGCTCTAGGAGGATTTCCTGCTTCAGGCAAGGGGTGACTAGATGACCTACTAGGTCCCTTCCAACTCTAGGATTCTATGAATCATAGAAATCTTCTATGATTCTATGAATTCTATGATTCTATGAAATCTATGGGTGAAATCTCTCTTTGGGCATAGAAATCAGACCACTGTGGGAAATTATACACTACTTTCCTCTGAGTGTTTCTGTCTCAGCTCCAAGGGCTCAGATGCAGATGTGTATGAAGTGCAACGTGCTCAAGAGATCAATCAGATCTACGGACCCAAGGGTTCATCTCAGGCCTATGACTTCATGTTTGATCTGCACAACACCACATCCAACATGGGCTCCTGCCTGATTGTGAAATCTGAGCACAGTCTGCTGCCCATGCACATGTGCAACTACATTCAGGTGAGGCCATGTTGCAGGGATTTCCTTGGGAAAAAAATATTTTCTATGGTTCTCAGGGAAATAAAGCCCATCTTCTCCTTAAAGGATTTCTGTTTTGTTCTTCCCTCCACAGAAACATTACACAGTGAGCCCCTGCCCCATCTTCATATATCTGCTGCCAGGAAAAGAGTCCTATGATGTTGGTTCAGTGGCTAAAGGTTGTGTAGGTAGGGAGCAGCTTTTATCCTGGACTTTCCTGCTGACTAAAAACATTCAGGTTTAGAGGCCCCATACAACTCCTGTAGAGATATCTCCAACCACCAATCAAACCATCCAAGCTGGAGTTTGAAGAGGCTGTTTTGAGCAGTAAGCTGTGGGGAAGTGGTGGACTGGTGGGCAGACAGAGCCGGTCAGCAATGAGGAAGTCAGGACCCAGAAGTGAACAATAATCCAGTTTAAGGTGAGTTGCAGCAATGCTACTGTATTGAGGCTTAGGCTTGCACCATTTGCTACTATAGGAAAGATTAAAGAGGACCCATGGCTGCTCGTTTAGCCACTAGCTTTTTCAAAGTGAGTCCCATATTTCAGATTGGGGTTTGAAGCGAGTCCCAGGTCTTGACAAATTGAAGACCACTGGACCAGAAGATACCCAGGTTCTGGGAGAAACCATGACAAGCAGCAT
Organism: Cryptoblepharus egeriae; assembly: GCA_030015325.1. Taxonomy (NCBI): domain Eukaryota; kingdom Metazoa; phylum Chordata; class Lepidosauria; order Squamata; family Scincidae; genus Cryptoblepharus; species Cryptoblepharus egeriae. The sequence goes on along the minus strand of JAREYC010000001.1, from coordinate 57,123,136 downwards.
AAGAATTCTCCAGGCCAAGCTGTTATTCATGTACTTGAAAGAGTCACTTCTGCGCCAGTTATGCTATATCTGTGCAGGGGGCCCTAGGAAGCTTGAGTCACCAGGAACTCAACACGATCATGTCAATAGTGGTGTAACCACATAACCATTTTCATGTGCAGGTTTAGAGCTAGGTCCACAGCCCCAAGGTGTGGCACGAGCTGACCAGCTTGATCGGATGAGATCAATTGTGGCCTGTGGTTTGGACTTCATTGAGCTCTTTAACAAAGGTAATGTATCCCATTGCACTGTGCCTCATTCTATACTGCCTTTGGGGGCTTGGACTCATTGAATAGGACATGGATAGATCATCACATCTGTGATACAAGGTGGTTGATATTGTTCATTGCCAGAACCTGCCTGCTAATGAGGAGCAACAAAATGGCCAGCTCAGGTAGTGGACTGGTGTGAGTGCCCCACATGAGTCCTGGCATAGTCACTTATGCCAGCTATGCTCACTCCAGTGCCCCTTATTAGGTGGTGGGACAGTGGCACATCAGCAGTTGCCCACGCTGCAACTCCTCTGTCTCCTGTTCCCAGGATTTTCAAAAAGCACAGGGTAACAAAGCATTAAGAAGTGGTGAGTAGACTGGCGAGGAGATGCATGAGGGGCATTGGTGCTAGAAGGTTGGGCTACTGCCAGGGAAGAGAGGAGTCACACCCCACTAGGGAGGAAGATTGACAAGTGATGTAAAAGAAGAGTGATCTTTTGCTCTGCAAAATGCTAAAGGGAGGAAGGGGATGCGCAATGAGAGATGCACTGTATACACCACAATGTCAGAGTGGGATAGCAAAGGGAGCAGTGATGAGTGGTACGTGCTGGGCACTACCAAGGATGGGTCTCCTCAAATGCTTTTAGGGGGAACAGACCTGAACCAGCCCTGATTGTGCTGACCATTCCTTTTCTTTGATACTCATGAGAAAAATAGAAAGATCAACTGACCATCCAACCATCATAGATCACTCTATAATAATACTGGGAAAATACCCATTTTTATGACTCATAGCAATGTGAGGAGCAAGAAACATTCAGTTCCATTATATAGCAACCTCTCACCTGGGTATGATTTTAAGTAACACATTTGTCCCTGAGGCCTTGATTATGGCACAGTTGTGCTACCTGAAACACACACCTCTTTGGGATTGTAAATCTGGGTGTAAACAGAGCCCAGTGGCAAAGGCTGAGCATAAATAAGTGAGCATAAATAAGTGAACCCTTTCTCTGGTTTAGCAGTCCATCCATTGCTTTGCCAGGCACATTATTTCCAGCATTTGAGATTGAAGCATACAAGTTGGTTGGCCGTATGGACTACCCCCGGAATACTGATGGAGAGATCTGTGCTGTGATACATCCAAATCTACAGGTGAGTATTGAATGAACTGGAATAAAGCGAGATGGACACATTCAATGAGAGAGAGAGAGAGAGAGAGAGAGAGAGAGAGAACACATCTTTGAAGCTGAACAATGCAGCAGAGCTCTTATATTTTAATGCAGATGGCTCTTATATCTTTAAAAATAGTGCAAGTATGTGAATTTTTGGCAAGTGCAGTTGAACTTGCAGAAACTCCTACTGTTATAGAACTACAGTATTAAAGGTATGTGAAATGCAACACTATATTGCTTCTCATCGCCAACATTGTGCTGACTTTGGCACTTGTAACTAGTTGTGGTGGACTGCCTATGCCTCCTGCTGCCCTTGCCCACGCCACGTATAGCAATAGGAGTTCAGGGGTGGAATATTTGCCTATTTGTTCTTGATCCATAACTAACTCCATAACTTCTTAGGATAAAGATTTCCAGCCCCTGAAGACTGGGGACCCCATTTTTCAGACGCTCAGCAGGGAGGATATCTTCTATGAAGGTGATGACATCACCTACCCAGTCTTCATCAATGAAGCAGCCTACTATGAGAAGAAATGTGCCTTTATCATGACAGAGAAATGCACATTCCCCCAACCTGCACTGCAGAGAGAACTTTAAATAAGCCATATTTAATTATGGTAACCAAACACAGAATCTCAAGACGACAATTAACATTAATATGTTTTATACAATTTAAGTCAGGGTGGGTGAACATTTTGGCAGGAGGGCTACATCATCTCTCTGACATTATGTTAGCGGGAGGGAAAAGAATTTATTCACATTTCTAATTTGCATAAATTTACATAAATGAATACATTAGAGACAACACTTTTATGAATGAATTTTGCTGAGCTCATTTATTATACACATGAGAACTATAATACAGGCATGTAGAAACACATGAGAACTATGACCTGTTTGCCACACACCTCTTGCACAGTTAAAACATACAGACCAAGCCAGAAATACCTGGAGACATAAGTTTTCAGAGGAAATGGGGGAGGGCGTTTAAAATAATGCCTATAGGCCATCATCCAGTTAAGATGGCTCCAAAAGTCAGATGGGCCAAAGTTTCATCGGAGACTTGGGATCACTGCACCCCAAGAGCCACAGATGGTCCCCGAGCTGGGCTTTGTCTGCACTTGATTGAAGTCTTTATTGCATGTTACGCTGGGATACATTATAAAGACTAAACATTTCATTAGCCCTTAGCTTTTCAGAGATAGCCTCTTATTATGTAGGCATGACACACTTTGTTGTCTGACACTATAGTCCATGGAGCGTTCATGCAAGGAATTTGCACTAGTCACACTAGCCTGATCCACAATGTGTTTTCTAGGTTTGACTTTTGATACCCATGAAGTTAAACTTTATTTGGGACCAGTAAGACAGGGTGTTCCAGTAACCTAAATGCACGCTATAGACCTTAATTCAAGTCTAGCTATGGTCTGTCTGGGAAGCCTCAATAAAGCCTTTTAAAATCAACCTCAGTTTCCCATTCTGCACATAAAGAACAAATGAATCCACAGTAGAAAGGGTTATTGGAAATTATCTTTGAGACAAGTATGTCCTGTGTTATTTGCCCATGCTTTATTGTTCTTGAGAGATGAGGGTTCTTTGTGTGGCCCAACAAAGCTACATAGTCCTATTAAGAAGCCTTCACTGTAGAATACTGGGTGCCTCATCATAGCTAAATGTAGTTCATGGCTCTTCAGTGTTGGACTGAAGACACATGATGCAGTCACTGAATGTGAGGAGGTCTAGGTCTGGTCAATGCCTAGATGGAAGACCCCTTGGAACCCTATATATACTGCCTTCAATTCTGCCATGGAAGAAAGACAGAATATAACAGGAATGTTTATAAAGTTAATAATTAACAAACCTATCAATCAATCCACTGTATTTATATACTGCTTTTCAACACGAAGTTCAAAAAGTGATTTACAAAGAAAATGGAATAATTAATGGCTAATGGATCCCTTTCCCAAAAGGACCCACAATCTAAAAGAGATGGTCAAAGAGATGTCATTTGCTTCCACAAATGAGACTTGGGAAGTGAACCCACCAGCATCAGGACTTAAGAGCCTCTCAAATACATATATTCACAGTTTTAGCAGAACAAGCCATCTGGAGCTCTGTCAATATTGCAGTTGAGTTTTAGTTGCTATTCATAAATTATTACTGTGTGCTGAAAGAACAGGAATAACTGAATCAGAAACAGTGTTCTTCTGGCAACAAATGATACCAATTTAGTTTATGGTAGTATCTATGGTGCATGTAGAGTGACCGCTGAATCCCACTGCCCAACAACAAGCTCCACCTAAGTGTCTGCCCAAAGCTTGTCTTCAATGACCTGAGTTACCATTTACCAAAAGATGCCATTTATTCTGAATGAGTGTTCCTCATGGCAAAGCAGCACCGTTATAACTTGAGGGCTATAAAGCTATAGCTATAATAAGACTGCATTTAAAAAATCACTTTAGAACGCAACACAAGCCTAAGAACTACTCAGCTTTGAAATTATCTAACTGTTGATATATGGTTAAGCCAGACCTTGGATTGGCCCTTAACTTGGTTCCCTACTTTTGCTCAAGCATACAGCTCGCACACTTTACAAACATCTTTCCAGGCATCAGCTGAAAAGGAAATGTGATTTCTGGTTGCTGATAATGCTCTTCATCCTTTCTGTAAGAGCCAGCTATGATAATGCTGAGTCTTATGTGCTCAGCTTGATTGTATTGCCTATTTTGCTAGATCTGGTGCTGCATGTTTTGCCTAGCAGTGGCTCTCTGATATCTTAGATATGGGCCCTTCCCTTCTGAACCCCTTTTGACTGGAAATGTGGAAGATTGAACGTGGGATCTTCTGTATGTGGGAATGGATGCACACTCAGTTGCCCTTATGTTGTATAGAAACAGATGCTCTGAACTTTTGGCAGATTTTGACATATGACTTAAAAATGCTGTGCTGCACGAACTTGATGAGGATGGGGCTTCAAAAACAGTTCCTGGAAAGTGCTCAACAATTGAAGCAGTTTTTTTAGAGCTTAGCAATAGTTGTACCCAAAAGGTTCTCTAAATGGGCTGGTTCTGCCTATTCATCACCAGCTAGTCTTCTTTTCTATATCAGATTGAACCAAACAGTACGCATAGCATGATGCTCTTTAATTTCTGTCAGCAGTGACAGGTTGGAGTATAGGCTTCTTTTCTTCCACTTCATCTTAAAGTCTCTTTAAAGAGGGCATTCATTGATCAGATTTGATGGAGAAAAAGATGCAATTCCATTCAGTTCAGCAGGATACTGATATTCCAGATATCAGTGAAATACATTGTAATGGAAATCTCCAGACATTTCAAGGTCTTTGATAGAGTCCATCATGGTGCAGAAAGCTTGGATATTAAAGAATCATCCTGCCTTCAGATTTGATTCATGGTTAGGAATATTTTTCCAGATGTTTTCCAGTTCACACTATGTTGGGGTGGCTGGAAAGTGGTTAACAGTGAAAAGAGATTATGAGTTGAATCCTTTAGATCTGGCTTAGTAGATTAGAAGGCCAACTCTGCTTATATATAGGTGGTGGCACCCTCCAAGGTGCAAGGTGATGCTAAGCATTTTTGAGTGTGCCATTGTTTTCAGTGACATCTTTGAAGGATCCAGTTTTCTGTGGGTAATGCTCCCATCTCCAGGAGGTGAAGAGTCATCAGAGAGCAGTTAGTTCCCTCTTGGTATGGAAATAAAAACAAAGATGATTGAAGGGAACAGCTAGCCCCTTTACATCAGATCTGGTTACCGGATTGACAACATCATCACAAACTCTGAAAGAAGAGAGAAGAGCAGAATCAGTCTCCAAACCTGGTTCCAATCCCCTGGTTTCTCAATCTTCAAATAAATTCATCTCACTGGTTAGCATCTCAGCTTATACTCCTCGCAGAGTCAGGGCCAATATAGGGGAAGAATCAGTTCATGTCATAGCCCTCTAGCAAAGCGAGGAGGAAAAGAACAAGGCCGCACTTGGGAAGAGGAGCAGCAGTGCTCAAACAGTGCCATTTATTGAGAAGTCAACCAAAAGAGAATTCTTTTAGGAAAAGCTTGCGTAATGGAGGCACATGGCATGTTGTAGGTAAATTCTAACCCTTGCTGTACTATGAGTGAGTACAGAGGTGGTAAAAGAGAAAGGAGCTCTCACCATCAAAGTCCACTCTTCCATCTCCATTGAGGTCCACGTCCTGCAACATTTCGTCCACCTCCTGGGCCTTCAGCTGCTCCCCTAGTAGGGCAGTCACAGCCTGGCGCAGCTCTGCTCCGCTAATCGCTCCATCTCCATCTTGGTCAAACTTCAAGAGAAGGAATAATGTGAGGGCCTGGCTTTGTGACTACCCACACAACTCAAATTTCTTCTCTTATTCCCCAGTCTCCATTTTTCATCCCTATTCCCAGATTCTCCTCATACCTAAACCCCACATCCAATCCTGTTCACAATGCTGCTGCTGCACATCTCCATGGTGGCTGGGTGTTGATGAATCAGTGAGTGGGTGATTGAGTGAGTCAATCAGTCAGCAAGTTAGTAAGTGACTTTTCAACTTTATATATAGATAGAGATAAAACAAAATTTATCAACAATAAGTTTTATCTCTATATATAAAAATTGAAAAGTTACTGACTGACTGACTGATGCCCAGCAAAAAACCATTGGACATAGAAGCATGAAATTTGGGGAGGATATTCCTTCTGAGATGAAGGCATCCACTAACGAATTTTGGGAAATTCAAACTGGAAGGGGGGAAGGCCCAATGCATTTTCAACCCTATACTTTACATTGAAGATTCGCTGACTCATCAATGCCCAGTTCCAACCCTTGGACTTAGAAGCATTAAATTTGGGGGGTGTATTACTTCTGTGACATGAGCACCCACTAACATCCAATTTTTTAGAAATTTAACACCTAAGAGGGTGAAAAGGGATTCGGCATGTTTTTGTCCTGTACTTAATATTGAAGTCTGACTGATAAACACAAAACCCTAACCCTAAACCAACCCCTGCACCCAGTAGCATAGAATTTGGGGAGTGTATTCCTTCTGTGATGTAAGTACTCATTAAGACCTGATTTGGTGCTCAGTGGTGGCCAATGGTGCCTGCTGCCTGATGTTGCTCACTGGTGCCTGCTGGTACCTAGTGCCTGGTGTCTGGTAAGGATGTCTGGTGGCGTCTGCTGTCCACTGCCACCCAATGGTACCCAGTCTCCGGAGATGCCTGGTAGGGATGTACAGTGCCTGGATGTGCCCGGCACCCAGTGCCCCATGCCTGATGCCCAGTGGTTCCATGCCTCATGCATGTTTGTGCCTTGCATTAAGTAAGGATGTGCAGTGTCTGGTGCCCCTTGCCTGCTGCCCAGTGGTGCTTGGTGTGCAGAAGGTGTGCCCAGTAGGAGTCCCCAATGGTACCCAGTAGGATCCCTGTTGGTGCCCTCTGCCCACTGTGCATGAGGATGTAGGGATGCCCAGTGCCTGGTAGGGATGTCTGGTGCCCACTGCTCACTGGTGCCAGGTGCTGCTGCTGGCACCCAGTGTTGGCCAATGCCAAATGGTGCCCAGTGGTTTGGCACTATCTGGCAGTGGATTGTTATATGGCTTGGCTGGGGTGCCTGGTGTCCCGTGGTGTCCAGTGATGTCTGCTATTGCCTGCTGGTGCCCCTGGAACACTGGTGTCTGCTGCCTGGTGGTGCTTGGTGCCCCCAAAGGTGCCTGGTAGGAATACCCGCTGATGCCTGCTGCTGGCTGCCACTGCCCCCTGGTACCCTCCCTTGCCCAGTGCCTATTGTTGCCCAGCAGTACCAGTGCCTGCTGTTGCCTGCCACCCAGTGCCACTACCTGGTGCCAACAAGTGTCTGGCCATGCCACAAATATTCTTGAAATTTTACTCCTGCAATGGCAGTTCATTCCATAGTTCTCCATAAAACTCTGCAGTTTTATTGACAGAGGAAATTTTTTCATAACACACCTCTTCCTCATGTAGGTAAAATATTGCACCAAAAAAGATTACCATTCACACAACAGTCACCAGAAGGAACTATACTGTAACCAGGGGTGGGCCCGGCCTCTCCCAAGATCTGGTTCGCCGGAAGTGGGAGGGGCCAGGGCAGGGTCAAGGGGCGGGAAGGGTCAGGGGGCGGGACTGGGGAGGGGTGAGGGGCGGGGCAATGTTAGTGCCTGCACAGTGCCTATACTAAAGCTGGCAGGCCAGCTTCAGTAGAGGCACTGCGCTTGCGCCAAAGTTGGCGCCTGCGCAGTGCCTGCCCTGAAGTGGGCAGGCCTGCTTCTAAGCAGGCTCTGTGCAAGCGCCGACAACGACGCTTGCGTGGAGCCTGCCTAGAAGTGGGCAGGCCCGCTTCTAAGCAGGCTCTGCGCAAGCGTCGGTGTTGGCGCTTGCGTGGAGCCTGCCTAGAAGCGGGCCTGCCCACTTCTAGGCAGGCGCGGTGGGCACAAAACATGGCGGACCAAATCGGTCCGCTATGTTTTAGCGTTTCCCTGTCGCTGGCAGTTCACCAGTGGCAGGGAAACAGAAGATCCGGTTCGGGCGAGTAGGCCCGAACTGGTAAGTGCCCACCATTGACTGTAACCTCTAATTAGTTTGCGTTGTTTTGCCTCAGCAGATATTGTAGCTCTAGATAGTTCCAGAGAATTAAACCATTTGTAAACAACAGCCTCCCATGCTGTGAAGCCACCACAGGATTTATATGCTTTGCAATCTCGGAAAGTGGCAAACACATTCTATACACACACAGCAAGATTACTTTAAGAATCTATATTTCAACATTTGCCACACTGCTCAAAGAACTCACAGACAAAGAACTCACAGACAATATAGTAAAAATTTAACGTCTTGTGTGACAGCCCTATCCAACATGAGATGGAATAGGCAGGTCAAAGAGACTGCGCTAGATCTTCTAGTTCAGGGTTCAGGCGCTTAGTCAGGGACAAGAGGAATCACTTTGTCTTATCCTAGGGACTGTGGGTGGCGCAAGCGGTTAAGGCGCTGTGCCTGTTAACCAGCAGGCCAGGGTTCAAGACCCAGGTCGGCCCCACAAGACAGGGTGAGCTCCTGTCCTTAGCCCAGCTCTGCGACGCCAGCTGGATCCAATCGTATTGGCTCTGCCTTTCCATTGGACTATTTCAGTGGCATGGAGAGGGGGGATTTGCTGCTTGGGTAACAGCCTATCCTCCATAACAATCCAACCCAGGCTTTCGTGCTTTGCATGCAGCATATGCAGCGCTGAGCATGATACCATAATCTTTCAAGACTGACGGAGGCCTGCTTTATCCTAGGGAGAGCTACAGCTGTTCTAATAGGATTACTCAGGGTTCAACCTAACCTAGGCCAGGACAATTCATTGGTCTTCCCATTCCTGTGGTGATGTAGGAAGGCAAGCGCATGTCTGTGCACTGGCCTAATACTCCTCCAGGAGTGGTGGAAAAGTCACAGCACTTCTGTGACACACCCAGGTCAGCACAGGACTTATGCTGCGACTTAGGCCAGACTTACTGGAGGTTAGGATTGCAGCCTCAGATCTACACCACCTCAGGATGAGGGATAAATCCAAGCAGCCTAGTGCTGGGCCATGCTGACTGGGAATGGTCATGCTGGGCCATGCTGACTGGGAATGGGGTTAGGATCTGGCACAAGTACCAGATCCTGGCTACTGACTTAATCTGTGTGCCTTATAATTCAACTTAGCAGTAGAAGTTACAGAAATATAATGGATATGTTCAGTTAAATCACTGGCTAGATCTCTTCTGATGAGTGTCACAAATTCATAGTTCCTTCCTATCTACTGTTACCCCAAATTACCTCACGGAAGGCAATCTTAAGCTCCCTCACGCCCACCATATGAGCAGTCTCCTCACGCAGCTTTGGTCCCATCATCTCTACAAAGTCCTCAAAATCCACACGTCCTCCCACTATGAGGAAAGAAAATAACAGTTAGCTTCTCAGAAAATGGGAGATAATTCTATGAGTCTAGAGTAGGGGTCTCCAAACCCTGATCCATGGGCCAGATGTGGCTCTCAGCAAGCTTCAGTGTGGCCCTCGGTAAGGCCCCTCTGTCCTGCTCTTGGGTGAGCCTTGTAATCCACTCCAATACATTCTTATATGTACATTTATGTAAATTTATTTAAATTTGATTTGCAAATTAGTTTTCCGGGCCCCGACACCGCATCTGAGATTGATGCGGCCCTCCTGCCAGAAAAGTTTGGAGACTCCTGATCTAGAACAAGGTGTATATTTTTGTAATGATGCACAGACCAGGAATAATGCAGTGGTTCCCAAATATTTTTGACTGGCTGCTCCTTTGACCTACTGGGCCATTTGTTGTGCCTCTCCATTAGGATTGCAATCCACACAGTTTAGGGCAGCAGATTTTGGCAGGGATTCCCTGGCTCCCCTGGCTGGTTTCCTCACCTCCCTGGGAACCACTGGGTATTGGGGTAGAGGGGAATGTAAGAGAGACCCCGGCTTCCTGTTAACAATTTATCTTTGTCTCCACTGTAGCTTGCCTGTTTATCTTGCTATAAAGTTATAGTATTTGATTAAAGCAAAACACATTATTGCTTCATGCAGATATAATAAATACAAATGGCCATGGGGAATATAGTGAACCAGGAAATAGGATTCCTTCACAGATACCAGATCACAGATATATGGTATACCACATACCACAGATATATGGTATCCTACCACAGATACCATGTATCTTCTGCATGTACTAGAGATGCCTCTGTTGTATTTATAGTGTATATTTTAATATTGTAAATTGCCTAGAGCCCCCATTGGGTGGAAGGAAGGTATCAATATTTTAAAATAAATATATGCCATTGGATACAGCAAGACTTACTGCTGAGTAAAGAGGTATAGAGCTGTATTTATTATTTATTTGGCGTGTTTGAGCAGCTATCATCCTATTTTTTTTTAAAGATTTCTGTATCACTTCTTTAATGTTCTAAGAAAACCCGCTTAGACAAAGCACTTCCTTTTATGTTCCTCTGGTTACCTACAGCTTTTCTTAGAACTTTATTAGAACTTGCAAAACATGTGGTATCTTTATGTATTTACATTCAGAATCTGTTGCCAAATTAATTAGGGCATCTTTTTAGTCAATCTATACAGTGGTGGGCTCCAGCAGGTTCACATCTACTCTATAGAACTGGTTGTTAACGAGAGATAGGACATATAAAGTTTTAAAATAGCCATTTAAAAGTGGTTGCCAGAGGGGCATAGAACTGGTTGTTAATTTCTTTGAATCCCATCACTGAACCTATAAAAAAATTTACCGCAATCTAACCAAATAATTAGTCAATTAGCCTTCCTGGTAAATATGAAGAAGAGGGCCCCCTATGGTTTGGGGATGGGAAAGCAGCCTTAAGCAAGCAGGCATTGAGCTATGGGGCATTGGGCAGCACTTTCAGAGATTTGTTTTGGGCTTTATTGTTGGGGAAAAGGAGGGATGCAGTTCCCACCCACCAGCCCACCCAGCTCACTTCGCATCTTGATGTGTTGCGAGATCTCAATCAGCTCCATCTCGGTGGGCATATAGCCCATGGTTCGCATGCACTCGCCCAGGTCCTTGTAGCTGATGTAGCCGTCTTGATCAGTGTCAAATTCTTTGAAGGCATCCAGCAGTTCTGGCAAGAAAGACATTTTACAGAGATGTGAAAAAATTTCTGCTTTGCACTGGGGACTCAAGAAAGGCAGATGGAGGCAGAAAGGACACAAAGCAGCAGGAAAGACAAGGCCATACCTTCATTTATTGCTCTGGTGTCAGGCTGACGAGATGACATAACGGCAAAAAAGAGGACATGGTCCTCCCAAAATGTAGGACACTCAAGAAAAATTTAGGACATGACTCATAATACTCATATATTGCTTTTATGTGGCTAATTTATACATCATATTATTATTGAATATAAAAATATTAATTTATTACGAAGGCTAAATGCTGCCTGATCACAAGGAAAATTATGACAATAAAAAAAATTTTCCCATAACAAAGGGCTTAAAAAGAAGACATGTCCTGGAAAAAGAGGACATATGGTCACCCTATCTGGCATTGACTCTTTGAAAGGTTCCTGGATGCTTCACCACTGGCCTGCAAGGTAGTAGGGTTGTTTATACTTTGTACTTGCTTTGTTTATGATCAAACGCTCATAAACAATAATTGCAGGATAAGACACTAAGGGATTATAATGACTGTTTAGGCATTAGTGACTTAGTTTCCACTCTAAATGATCCAAATTATTAAAGACAACAGTGTAACTCAGTACTATTACATTGTGACCTCATCAAGTCCCTCGATTACCTCATTTGTTTTGCCCACTAATGAGCAGTTCATATTTGGCCAGGTTAAGTGATACCTCTAAATGAAACTGTCAGGTGGCTCTGCCCCAAACATTGCCTGGCAATCTAGAGCTGTCATATTCTCAATATGACCATTGACCAATATGACCATTGTTAAGAAAGCATGATCTAGCCCTGATGTGCAGAGCAGCAGCGAAAGATGCAGGATGAAATCATGATCAGATGCCTGGTGGGCTGGCTGAAGAGGTCAGTCGAGGGGGGGGGGCTTGGAAGTGCAGCACACTCTCCATCTCACCCTATGGGGGGAGTTCAACCTCTTAGGGGCCGAGGAATGACATCTGGGGGAAAATAGAAATTCTGGCTGCTGCTTTACTCCAGCCTTGAGTTAGTTCTCTCTCATGTCAACGCTCAGTTTCCAGAATTTCTCTTTGGTAGGCAGGAGAACCACAAAGCCCACCACCACTTTTCCCCAATTTCACTACCACCTTCCCAACGATGTCAACTCACCATCCAGTTCCTCTGGGCTAAGCTCCCTCTCCTGGAGGCAAAAAGAAAGAAAGGGGTTAAAATCTAGACACCTGTTTGTGAATGTGTATATATATATATGTGTATATATATGTGTGTGTGTGTGTGTGTGTGTGTGTGTTAGCAAAAAGCATACCCGCGTTGCGGGAGTAACATTTCCCCATACGACATCCCCCATGGTGCATCAACACCCCATGCGCAACTTTCCCCATGCGCAACTTCCCCCCATGCGCATCATCCCACCATGTGCCTTAACTCCTCATATGCAACATCATCCCCATGCGCAAATTCCCCCATGTGCATCATCCCCCCATGCGCATCATCCCCCCATGCGCAACTTATCCCATGCGCATCTTCCACCCATGCGCATCTTCACCCCATGTGCATCATCTTCCCCCCACGTGCAACTACCCCCCATGCGCATCATCCCCCTATGCGCAACTTCCCCATGTGCAACTTTCCCCCATGCACATCAACCCCCCATGCACAACTTTTCCCATGCACATCATCCCACCATGCGCAACTTCCCCCCATGCACATCATCCCCCATGCACAGCTTTTCCCATGCATGCAACTTTCCCCATGTACATCATCCGCCATGCGCAACTACCCCCCATGCATATCTCCCCCATGTGCAACTTTCCCCCATGTGCAACTTCCCCCCATGCGCATCAGTCCCCCATGCGCAACTTCCCCCATGACAGTGCAACCTCTTTCTCCGAACAACATTCCCAGTGCATCAGGCACCAAATTGGCTGGAGGTTGGTCAGTCTTCCATGTTAAGTATAGGACAAAAAAGTTGACCCATTTTCAGCCTCTGAAGGGTTAAATTTCTCCACATGGTTCTTGGTGGGAGTTCAGGTGACAGAAGGAACTCCCAGAATTCCATGCTTCAGGCCCAGCAGTTGAGGCGGAATATTGAGTAGTCAGCAATTTTCAATGCAAAATATAGGGAGGAAAACGCGTTGCGCCCCTTTCCACCCCCTTCCGGTTGGAATTTCCAAAAACCGGTTCTTAGTGCACCCCTCTGTCATGGAAGGAACATCCACCCCAAATTTCACGCTTCTAGGCCCAGCGGTTTTGGCAGGGCGGTGATGAGTCAGTCAGTCAGTGTGTCAGTCAGTGAGTCAGTCAGTCAGTGAGTTTTCTCTTTTGTATAGTGGAGGCGGTTAAGACACTGTGCCTGTTAACCAGCAGGCCAGGGTTCGAGACAGGGTGAGTTCCTGTCCTTAGCCCAGCTCTGCGATGCCAGCTGGATCCAATCGTATTGGCTCTGCCTTTCCATTGGACTAATTCAGTGGCGTGGAGAGGGGGGATTTGCTGCTTGGGTAACAGCCTATCCTCCATAACAATCCAACCCAGGCTTTTGTGCTTCGCATGCAGCGCCGAGCACGATACCATAGTGTTCCAAGACTGAAGAGGCCTGCTTTTTAAATCTGTTTTTAATTTCACAGAATTACTACATGAGCTGGAATTCAGTGCATCAGACTTTCCCCCTATTTCTAAGCTGCTTTATCTATTTTATAGCACAAGGTGTGAGAGAGGAGAATGTACTTTGTGAAGTTAAGTACCAACTGGTGCCTAGTATGGATAGCCAGTGCCTGGTGGTTTCCAGTGGTGCCCGCTACCCACTGTATGGTGATGCCTAGTGGTACCCAGTAAGGAAGCCTGGTGCTCAGTATAGGTGCCCAATGCCCATTGCCCACAGGTGCCCACTGTCCACAGGTGCCTGCTTCCCACTTGTGCCCAGTGGTCCCTTCTGCTGAATGGTGCCTGCTGTACCTGGTAAGGATGCCTGGTGCCCTCTGGAGCCCACTGCACAGTGGTGCCCGCTATGGGAGCCCAGTGGTCATTGCTGGCCACCACTTCCCCCTGGTACCCTCCAGTGCCCAGTATCTGTTGGTGCCCAGTGACGCCCAATGCCCGCTTGTGCCCATTACCCTGTGCTATAAGTCTCTATATTATTCTCACAGTGGAATCCTAACCCCCAGGTCTCCTCACAAGTGCTGTGCTGGCCTGGGGAAAGGTGACCATATGTCCGCTTTTTCTGGGACATGTCCTCTTTTTTTTGCCTTATGTCCTAGAAAATCTTCTGTGTCCTCCTTTCCCATGTGGGAAGGCAGTATAACCTTCTAGTAATTAATGAAATGTAATAAATTATGAGCATATGCATAACCATGTCTACTCAAAAGAAAGCCCCATTGTGTTCAGTGGGTCTTACTCCCAGGAAAGTGTCTTTAGGATTGCAGCCATAGCATTTATGCACATGAAAGCAATGTGAGTGTTTTGGCTTTCATTTTGTCATGACCTACATTTTTCTTGAATGTCCTACATTTTGGGGGGCTCTGTCCTCTTTTTGTAGTTATGATATCTGGTCACCCTGGCGTGGGGGTGTCACAAAAGCACAATTAAAACACTTCGGCACTACTACGGGGGGAGGGTGAGAATAGGCCAGTGAACACACATGCACTGTCTTCCCCACGCCATTGTGGAAATGGGGAGACTGGGTGAATTGTGCTGGCCTAAACCAGTTAGGATTGCACCCTTAATGTCTCTGCTATTAGGGAAATTGTTCTCCAGTAGCATCCTCTGAGGAGAAAGCGGATTTAGTGGAAGGATGCTTGCATAATGACCTGAACTCTCAAACCCTCCACTTCCACCTCAGTGAGGATCACTACCCAAATTAACCGACTGAAGGTAGGATTAAGGGGATTGGAGGTCAAGCCAAGCTCAGCAGATCTTTTCTCTGCTATGCCCTAAGTGGGGCCAATTCCAAAGGTGGTTAGAATGCAAATTATCTAATTCAAATTGTGGTGACCCATGTAATTGTTGGAGGAAAGTGTTTTGACTGTCCGGCCATCGTCCTGGCAAACAGACTGGCTGCCAATTCATTTCCAGGCCCATTCAAAGTGCTGGTTTTGACTTTTATTTTTTATTTTATTTATTTTACTGGATTTGTATCCAGGGTGACCAGATTATTCCTGAACCCCAGGGCCAAAATTCCTAATCCCAGGCCAAAATTCCTACCCGCTTTTTAAAAAATGCCAAAAAGTGTATTTTTTTATTTTTGTTTTCCTGTTTTTTGACCATAACCTATGATAGGAAGGAGATAACTCAAAACTGATTTTTGCATTGGTTTCTGCTTTTCAATACAAATCTAACAACATATGGCATGATGGGGTACTGTGCACTTTCGCGAAGTTTCAAAACCAAGCCAAAATGTAGGACAATGAAGCCAAAATGTAGGACACCCGGACAGGAGGCTAAAAATTGGGACAAATCTGGGTTTTTCCAGTCATATGGTCACCCTGTTTGTATCCTGCCTTTCTCGGCAAAGCCAACGCAAGGTGGCTAACCAACATCAACAACAATGCACATAAAAACATTTAACACATTTAAAAACATTTAAAAATTTTAAGCAACCCATCTCCCTAAAAATTATCATAAAAACATTGGCTAAAATCCTGACTAAAGAAACATCCCCAGCCTCTCTCCAACTAAAAAGATTTTGCCCACAAGAATGTTTTTAGGCTCCTGCCAAAAACTTTTAAAGACCTATATCAGATATTTGAGAAACTACCTTCTTTTGTACAGTCCAGCTCATCCCCTCCAGTCATCCGACAGCTCCTTGATTGACTGACTGACTGACTGACTGGGATTCTAAATGTGATGAGCAATGACAAAAACTTAGGACCTTCTCAGTAGTGACATCAGTCCTATGAAACTCCTTGCCTCCCAATTTGTAAGTACTCCCTCCTTAGAGGCTTTCTAGAGACTTGAAGACATTTCTTAAGCCTTCAGATTTTATGGATTTGTTTTGTTTTTAACCTGAGTCTTTTCCTTCTGTGCTGCTTTTGATTTTACAGGTTTTGGCCTTTCTTAGGGCAAAATCCAGAGTAACTACGGGGAGTCCTTGCTCCAGTGTAAGAACAACTTACTCTGGATTCCAACATGAATTTCCCATAGGTTTTCACTAGGTGGTGCAGTAACTATGGGTGCACATAAAGTCTCTTATGTGCTCCCATAGTTACTCTGGATTTGGGGGTTAATTGATGCTGATTTTGTTATTAATTGTGATTCTAAGGTTGTTTTAACATTTAAGGCTATTTTAATGTTTATATTATATCTATTAAATGTGCAGGGTGACCATATGATCAGATTTTTCCAGATTTGTCCTCTTTTTTAAACTTCTGCCTGGGTGTCCTCCAAAAGGGCTCCATTTTGGAACTTTCCGATGGTGTGCATCATGTCATATGTCTTTGGATTTGTATTGAAGAGCAGAATCCAATGCAAAAATCTCTTTCCTATCAAATATCTCTTTCCTATCAAAATGTATACCCAAAAAACTAAAAATAAAAAATTTGTATTGAGCACTATGGGAAAGTGAAAGTGCCCAGTATCATGGCTTTACTTATAAGTAGGCAAATGTGCCATTATCTGCCAGAAAGGCCAGGCTGAGAGGAATCCAAGATCTTGTCCTCTTTTTGAGGTTTTGGCATCTGGTCACCCTGTAAATATGGTTTTTATAGTTGTGAGCTACTTTGGGTGTCCCTCAAGGAGGAAAGCTGGATATAAAAGTAGTTAGTAAACAAATCCAGCTGAACAGAACATACAATTCATAGCATTTATTTTTAAAAAAAAATCAAAACCCAATATAGGGAAGCATTCCAGCCAGAACCCTTTTCATGAAGACTCCATGACCTCATTCCAGAGCATTAGGGAGCCTCAACCCTTTCTTTTCCCACCCCTGCACCACTTAGGTTGCATTTTCTTCAACTCTTCTTACTACCTACTGTGGTGCTTAATGGGATTTCCTGTCCTCACAGCAAGGCATGAGACCTGGACTATTTATATGAGTTAATCATGCAAGTGTCAGGCAACTGGAGAGAGCTGATGATAATCTCCATGGGCACTGTGCCATCTCTGTGCCGCATAGAGTCCGAGTGGATCTGATTCATTCCATTTCCAATCTACTTCTAAAAACCCAATCTACTACTGAAATCTGAAAACCCAGTCAACTTCTGTCTTGAGTTTCTTAATAACGTTGAATATCATGGGGAAAATCTACTAATACGAGTTATCAGTCCTGCACATGATATTGGAAATCAGAGTTCTTCTGGAGTTACACAACTTATGGTAATTCAGAATAATGTACACAGGAATAGCACCACCAAATTTTATTTCAGTCACAGCCTTGGTCCTAGCTTGCTTACTTTTTTGCTCTGCATATCAAATGTGCAAGGAGCCCTTATCATAATTCCACCTGAATATATCTCATGTGCTGTTTGCCTCAGGTGAAAAAGTCCCATTGGAATCAAAGGACGGGATTTTGAGAGCTGTTGTGAACCGATTGTAAAATTCTAAAATAAATGTAGACATAACTTAGTCCAGATTCTTTCAGTCCTTCCTTCTCAAAGGTGGTGCATTGTATCTATATCACCAGATGTGCATACAGTATTTCACTGCCGTTTCTTCAGACATTTCCCAGTTTCTTGCCAAATTTGGGCTCTTCCCCATCCTTCCTCCCAAATTAGGAGAAAGGAAGGAAAACACCATTCTGGAAGAACATAGATAAGAGATTTGTAGAGTGACCCCCGAAAGCAGCATACTTTAAAAAAAGTTTATTACTCTTTATGCTTATGTTCTAAATTTATAACTTTCACAATGCAATCCTAACTTGCACTGGAACAAGTGCAAATGCTTGCACGGTATCCCATGCAAGTTTCATGCTGATTGTGGCTTAGGCCAAGGCAAGGGGAAATAATTCCCCTTAACAATAATAGTAGTAATAATTAGTAATAATAATTAATAGTAATATTAGTAATAATTCCCCAATGGGGCTAGGTGGATCTGCACCACCTCAAGAAATGGCAAAAATCCAAATAGCCTGGGAATGCCCTGGGCTGTCCAGAAACAGGGATAGGATCTGGCATAAGTGCTTGATCATGGCCCCGTCTCTGTCCTCCCTCCCCATGTAGGGAGGTTGAGATGCCTTGAGATGTATCCTGCTCTCCCTCCCCATGTCCCCAACCCTAGGCTGGCCAAGTTAATCATGCAAGTGTCATGTGAACTCAGCCAGCACAAACGTACCTGGACAGGGGCTGGTTCAGGGAGGCCTGTGCATGTCCTTGTCCCAACATAATGGACTCAAGAGTACTTTAGGATTACATCCTTAGTGTTATAACACTTCAGAAAATTGTGAAGTATATCCTGCTATTCCTGCAACCCAACATTGGATTACCAAGGACCCAATCCTATCCAACTTTCCAGCACTGATACAGCTGTGCCCACAGGACATATGCTGCATCTTGCAAGGTGTGTGTGTGCGTGCGTGCGTGCGCGTGTGTGTGCATGTGTGTGTGTGTGTGTGCATGTGAGGGAATCAAGGAGGCATCTTAAAGGTAATAAAACATTTGTTCCCTTAACTCTGGGCTCCATGGTGCTAGAAATATGAATGGGATTGGACCCTGAAATTTTATATCCACTTACGGAAGTAGTCACACTGAACACACTGAGACTCAATTCTTAGATACAAACAGGTGTTGCTGAAAGTACTATTATTACAAAGTACAATACAGAGGTTCAAATCATGAATCTGCTACTCTAAAAACACCCTCCTCCACACTGGTCTTCTCCTTATGCATTCATCTATGTCTTGTCTCCAGGGAAGGGGCAAGTGAAGACCACAGTTTAAAAACTCTCAACAATTTTCTATTAATGATATAGTGGCTCTCTAGGCCACATATACAAAAAGAAGTGGACAACTCATTGTGCTGTTCAAATAAGCAATTTACTTTCTAAAAGAAAATTGGTTCAGCAAGTCGGCCATGAAAACAAGCTGTGCATCGTGATGATTGGCTGGCACCTAAGTTGTCAAATATCAAGTATGTCCTCACTCCATGTGCTGTTATGGAACTCTTATAAAATTGATGTACTTGAAAAAGATGATGAATTTTAAATGAGTACATATACATATTGTGCATTTTTAAAAAATAGTGAAGATGCAAGACTCACAAATCCAGGAAAGGAGGACAAGGTTTTGGATTCCTCTCAGCCTGGTCTTTCTGGGGGACAATGGCACATTTTCCTACTCACGAGTAAAGCCATGATATTGTGCACTTTCAGTTTTCCATAGAGTTCAATGCCTATTTTTTATTTTTAGTCCATAACTTTTGATAAGAATGAGATATTTCAAAACTGATTTTTGCATTGGATTCTGCTCTTCAATATGAATCCAATGACATATGACATGATGGGGTACTGCACAACATTGCAAAGTTCCAAAATGAAGCCAAAATGGAGGACACTGAAACCCTTTTGGAAGACACCCGGACAGAAGGCAAAAGAAGAGGACAAATCTGGAAATTTCCAGTCATATGTTCACCCTGCACAAATCAGAGTTTGAGGATCCAATCCTATGCAACCTTCCAGCACCGATGCAGCTGTGCACAGCATCCTGCAGTGGTGGACCAATCATTTTCTCAAGGTAAGGTCTGTTTCCTTAGGTCTGGGCTGCATCAGCATTTGAAAGTTGGCTAGGTGCGGGTCTGAATCACTGGGACACCTGCCTCTCATTTGCATTGCAAACTCAAAGGGAAATCTATTCATCTTACATTTATGCACAATCTTTAAATAGTGATGACAGTGAATGTTTTCTTCTAGAATGCTACCAAATACTTTGCTGGCACTCTGCCTGTATCCATTCTTGCCTACTTTCACCATTATTCTTTCTGATTTATCAGCTGACAAACTAATTCCTTGGCTTCCTTGCACATATAGGTATTCACCACTTTTTGACAATCCACTCTTTCAACACCTTTCAATTATGCTCAGAACTCATTCATTCAACCCATGTTCTGCTCTTTCAACTACTCTCTGCTGGTTATAACTAAAGGCCAAAATTGCCCACACGCATGTTATAGTTCCTGGTCTAACCTCATTCCCAAATGGAGTTAATGAAAATCAATTCACAGAAATCTTTGTGTAGCAGCAGGAATTTGCAAGATAAAAGGAGCAATTTGCAATTTACCAGCTAAAAAAACATTGGAAGCAACATTTATAATCTAAACAAATTGGGTTCCACTTTTCAACAATTTTCACTTTTAGATGGTGCTCTGGTCACTAACCCATCCAATAAATAGGGGATGCATGTACAGTATGCCCTGCTTCTTTATTTCCACATTCAGACATGGACTCACCTTGCCAAAGACTGTATTGAGGAACGGTGAATAGGCTTTCACGGCAGCTGCATGTGGGTCCACTTGATGTTTCTTGCTGTGCTTCCGCCCGTGGCCAGACTGGGAACTCCGCCGTGATTCAGAACCTGGACTTTTACAGTCCTTGGACTCACCTTCTTCTTTGGGAGGTTGTTCCCCTTCCTCTGCTTTGCCCTTGGCTGGGCCCTCCACCTCCCCAGACTGCTTTCGTGGCATGGGAGAGGTGTGTGCCTCTGTGATGGGTACTGTTCAAAGACGCAGAATATGGTGGCTTAAGAAGATGTCTAGAAATCCTCTTGCACTCCACCTCTAGGGTGGAGCAGGAGGGATAAGCCCATTAGCGGGGATTATTGTGGATGTATTTGCATTGCCTGCAGACCCTTGCAGCTACTGTAACTCATGGCTTCCACTATAGGGCCATTCAAAGCTACCACCTCTAAGGTGTCCAAAAGGGTGGAGCTGTAACCATGAGGCAGAGCATGTGTTTTACAGGCACATTGCCTGAGATGTGAGCCAAGCATCTCCAGTTAAGGAGCCTTAAGCAGAGAAACTGAGAAAAGCACCTTTGTCTAAGATACGGTTCAAGGCAGTTCAAGGCAGTTTGAGACTGCATGGGTAACATTGTTTCCTTATCATTTTCAGAGCATGCAATTCTTTTTTCCCATGCCTCCCACATCTCCTAATTGAGCTTCTGCCAAACTCTGTTTTCTTTCTTTTCAGATTTTCTTCCCTTTAATGGAATTCCCTGTACTGCTGCTTCTTTTTTTTGGCTCCTAACTCATCCACAAAAAAGCAGTTCTCTGAAGTTTTCATGAAATGCTATCAAAGTATTGTTGAAACAAAAGGCTAATAAGTCTGAAGTAGTGAATTTGGGGATAAGTATGAGCCACACAGGGCAACCACACCCTGCTATGTCCTCTCTGCCCTTCCTAGCTATCACCAGCTTAGAAAAATAAATATTGTTGCAGCCTGTTTCTTAGTTATTTGTAAATTTGGTTTTAGCCATCTGGACCTACAGGACATTCCCATTTGTTATATCTTCTACGTCACAATGTCTAAAGCAGTTTAAGAGTCTGAGAAACTGAGCTGTGCCTCACAAAAATGTATGAAAAAATTTGAAAAATATGAAAAACATGTATCCAAAACGTTTTCCACATTTCAGTGCCTCTAGCTCCACATAGTGGCTGATGTGTCAATGTACACATGAACACCATAGTCTTTCGAGACTGAAGGATGCCAATGTATGTTCTATGCCTGTATTCTCAGAAATAAGTTCAATTGAGTTACTTACCCTACGTTGAGTGCTTAAGATTGCAGACAGATTTTTCTCCCATCTCCCAACCGGAATGGAGGTCAAGATATTCTCATTCATTTAAAAAGAAAAATATAATGTTATAAAGGTTATTTTCATGCGGAGGATTATGTGTTAGCACAGTGTTAGAAGACTGCCCCAACTGCTGGGCCTGAAGCATGGAATTCTGGGAGGGATCCTTCTGTCACCTGAACTCCCACCAAGAACCATGTGGAGAAATTTAACCCTTCAGGGGCTGAAAAGGGGCCAACGTGTTTTTGTCATAACATGGAAGACTGACCAACCTCCAGCCAGTTTGGTGCTCAGTGCCAGGTGAACTGGGGGGATGTTGTTCAGAGAAGAGGTTGCACTGGTGAGGATGCTGCGCATGGGGAGAAAGTTGCGCATGGGGGGAAAGTTGCGCATGGGGGGAAAGTTGCGCATGGGGGGAAAGTTGCGCATGGGGGATGATGCATAAGAGGAGTTCAGGCACATGGGGGATGATGCACATTGGGAAGTTGCGCATGGGGGACTGATGTGCATGGGGGGAAGTTGCGCCTGGGGGGTTGATGCATAAGAGGAGTTCAGGCACATGGAGGGATGATGCACATGGGGAAGTTGCACACGGGGGACTGATGTGCATGGAGGGAAGTTGTGCCTGGGGGGGTTGATGCACCTGGGGGGGTTGACGTGCCTGGGGGGATGGCATATGGGAGAATTTTACTCCTGCAACACAGGTACGCTTTTCACTAGTTCATTATAAAATAGATTTTTCCTGGCACAGGAAAATGTGTACAATATATGACATCACAATCAGTCAATCAATCAAAGTCTATGTCCCAACCACTGCTGCCAAAAAGAAGGAAGTTGATCAGTTCTATGAAGAGGTAGCGGGAATAACAGGCAAGTTTGGCCTTGGAGTGCAAAATGAGGCAGTGCAAAGACTCATTGAGTTTTGTCAAGAGATCACACTGGTCATAGCAAGCACACTTTTCCAACAACACAAGCAGTGGCTTTACACTTCAACATCATCAGATGGTCTACAACAAAATCAGATTGATTATGTTTTCTGAAACTAAAGTTGCTCAATACCAGGAGTCTCCAAACTCTGTTCCTGGGGCCAGATGCATCCCTCGGAAAGCCTCAAGATACCTCTATCTGACCCTAGGCAAGCCCTGTAATCCACCCCAATACATTCTTATATGTAAATTTATGTAAATTTATTCAAATTTGAAATGTAAATTAGTTTTCTTTTACCCCTAACACAGTGTCAGAGAGATTATGTGGCCATCCTGGCAAAAAGTTTGGAGATCCCTGCTCTATACAGTCAGTAAAGACCTGGATGCAGATAAAAACAAGACTTTGGCTCAGATCATGAGCTTCTGATTGCAAAATTCAGGCTCAAACTGAAAAAAGTAGGGAAAACCACTAGGCTATTCACTAAATCACATCCCATCTGAATATGCAGTGGAAGTGGCAAACAGATTCAAGGGATAAGATTTGATAGAGAGAGTACCTGAAGAACTGTGAACAGAGGCTCATAACATCATGCAGGATGTGGCAATCAAAACCCAAAGGAAAAGAAATGCAAAAAAGCAAAATAGTTTTCTGAAGAAGCTTTACAAATTGCTGAAGAAAGCAGGGAAGCAAAGGCAAGGGAGGAAAGGAAAGATATACCCAGCTGAATACAGATTTCCAGAGAATAGCAAGGGGAGATAAGAAGGGCTTCTTAAAAGAGCAGTGCAAGGAAATTGAAGGAAAAAAGAAGAGGAAGGAATATAGATCTCTTTAAGAAAATTGGAGATATCAAAGGAACATTCTGTGCAACAAAGCTAACTAAATCAACCCATCAGGAAATCAATCCTGACTGTTCGCTGGAAGGACAAATATTGAAGCTGAAGCTCAAATAATTTGGCTACATCATGAGAAGGGAAGACTCCTATGCTGGGAAAAACTGAAGGCAAAAGGAGAAGGGGACAGCAGAGGATGAGGTGGTTAGATAGCGTCACCAAGGCTATGGACATGAAGTTGGTTGGACTTTGGAAGCTGGTGGAGGATAGGGGGCCTGCGTGCTGCAGTCCATGGGATCGAAAAGAGTCAGACATGACTGAACGACTAAACAACATACAATGTGGCATCTGTATTAAATCATTTAGAGAGCCCTGATTTACTGGGTAAGTTTCATTTGGTGTAACAGTACAGTATGTAGGTTTATGATTTATACACACAAAACCTGCAATTCTATCCACGCTCACCAGAGAGTAAATCCCATTGATTATAATGAGCCTAACTGCCAGGTAAGAACACATTAAATCATCATGAATGCATAAGAACAAAAATTAAAACAGCTAAGCTAGAAATAAAACCAGTGATGGAATTCAAATAAATTAACAACAGGTTCTATGTTCTATAGACATAGGTCCTATAACAACATATGTCCTATATGTCCTATGGACATAGGTCCTATAACAACGGGTTCTATAGACTAGGTGAGAACCTGCTGAAGTCCACCTCTGAGTAAAACCTCTTTTAGTTAAGGAAAATAATTTACAAAATCAGCATATATGAATATGTATCTGCTGGTACACTGTAGCACTGTATTTGGTTGCAACAAACTTCTCTCTCTGTTTCTGAGCAGCTGATACAAATATTACCATTCCCCATGTAACATGTTTCTTCTGACCGTGTAGGAGACACAGATAAGGTCAACATTTTGCAATATACTACATTCTCTCTAGGACCAGCATGTATGGCACACTACAGAACAAAATGGTACACAATTTAGATTGAAAAAGCTCCACAATGGCAATCTTTTTTTTTCTTCGAAACATAAATTTCCAAACATAAATGATCATAAATTTCCTGCATACATTATCCTGCATAAATGTAATAAAAATATGGCAAAATTAGTGAGCCATTTTCATTCCACACACTAACTTCCAATTATTTCATTTTTTAAAAAAAATCAAAAATAAATTCCTGTATTATAGTAATGCATCCAGTTGTGATTTGTAAAAAATAAGCCTACAGTCTAATCCAGCAGGACTGAAGCATTTCAAATTGATCTCAATTAACTCACCTGCTTCGTACATAGTTAGGATGTTACAGCTTCCCAATTGCTTACATGCACACTAAGGTCATTGGTGTGTTCATCTCTTCTGAGGATTTCATGGGTGTCTCACAAACATCTCACTCATTTCATCCTATATTTTTGGAATGGATTGCAATTGTTTAAAACTGAAAAATATGGAATAAAAAATATTCCAGCTAAGTAGAATGTTAACTTTTATGCATATATATTATGGTTTATAATATTCCTTTACTCAGGATGATTCCTTTACTAGGATGTACAGTAGAGCATACTTTACTCTCACATAAATTTCCATAAGATTATAGTTTTTATAATGAGCTACCTATTATTTCTCAGGTAGCTCTTGGTGGCCTAGAAATTAACATATACCCCAGATGGCCAGATAATTTCTTTGCTTGTCTCCTACTGAATCTGTTTCAAAAGTAGCACCTGAACTCATGAGAAATTTTAGAGCCCCACCTCAATCAATCAACTCCTCCCTAATGAAAGAAAGTCATCCCTTATTCCTTTTGCTTTTCTCATTCTGTCTCCATCCTGTTCCCCCTACACATTACAAAATGTCCTCTCCAGAACATAAGAGGAGCCCCACTGGATCTCACCAAAGGTCCATTAAGTTCCGCTTCCTGCATCTCATAGTGGCCACCATGTGCTTCAGGGAACACACAAGAGATCTCATCCTGTTACCACTCCCTTGTACCTCCAGTTTCTATAACCAGGAGGTTGCACATATCATGGCTTAAAACCTGTGATGGACATTCCCCACATAAATTCATCCAAGCCCCCTTTAAAGACATCGAGGCCAGATGTCATCATCACATCCTGTGGCAAGGAGTTCCACAGTTGGGTAAAGAAATCTTTCCCATTTCTGAAACTTTTATTGGCATACTATAGTTAAATACGGAAATATTTCCCTTTGTTCCAACTCTCCCAACAATCAATTTTCTTGGATGTCCCCTCGTTCTGGTGTTGAGTAAGCAGGACTAGAACCAATGGGTACAAACTGCAAGAGAGGAGATTCCAGTTGGATATCCGAAAAAAATTCCTTACAGTTTGGGCAGTTCGGCAGTGGAACAGATTGCCAAGGGAGGTGGTGGACTCTCCCTCACTGGGGATCTTCAAGCAGAGGCTCGACAAGCACCTGTCGGGGATGCTCTAGGGGGATTTCCTGCTGCAGGCAGGGGGTTGGACTAGATGACCTACTAGGTCCCTTCCAACTCTATGATTCTAGGATTCTATGAGTAAGAGGAAAAAGAACATCCCTTTATCTCTCCTATAGTAAGTATGGTATATACTCGAGTATAAGCCAACCCGAGTATAAGCCGAGGCACCTAATTTTACCACAGAAATCCACTTCTTTGCCCATCTTATGACAAGTATAAGCTGACCCGAGTATAAGCCGAGGGGGGCTTTTTCAGCATTAAAAAATGTGCTGAAAAACTAGGCTTATACACAAGTACATACAGTAAATATTGTTGTCCCTGTACGTAGATCATACTGATGGAGATCAAATAAATAACTAGTATAAATGCTGAACATGCTCTTTTTGATTGAAATCACACCCATAACAGGTCACCCACTCCTGTGGGCTCAAATATTACTTCCATGCCCTAGAAGGAGACATCTCGCTTGACTCCTGTAGAAAGTAGGGCTACAATCCTACTTTCACTTACTTGGTTGTATGTAAGCCCACAGTGGTGGGCCTCAGGGGGTTCTCACAAGTTCTATAGAACCCTTTACTAATGAGCGCCTGGTTCTGAGAACCTTACTAATGGGACATAGAACCTATTGTTAATTTAGGTTATTAGGACATAGAACCTGCTCTTAATTTATTTGAATTACCACTGGCCCTAATAACTCTAATGAGACTAACTTCTGTGTTGACATGCTTATAATTAGACTATATAGGTAAGTGCCCGTGGCTGTGGGTGGCGCAAGTGGCTAAGACACTGTGCCTGTTAACCAGCAGGCCAGGGTTCAAGACCCGGGTCAGCCCCACAAGACAGGGTGAGCTCCTGTCCTTAGCCCAGCTCTGTGACACCAGCTGGATCCAATTGTATTGGCTCTGCCTTTCCATTGGACTAATTCAGTGGCTTGGAGAGGGGGAATTGCTGCTTGGGTAACAGCCTATCCTCCATAACAATCTAACCCAGGCTTTCGCATGCAGCATATGCAGCGCCGAGCACGATACCATAGTCTTCCAAGACTGACAGAGGCCTGCTTTTAAATAGGTAAGTGCCCAATGCTATCCAATTTTCCAGTCCTGATGCAATTGTTCCAATGGGCTAATGGGCTATAAATGGGCAGTCACTAGGGCCTTCTCAAGGTATGGGAATATGTGTTCCCTTAACATGGGGTTGTATTGTGTTTACATCAGAGCTGGAAAATTGGATGCAGTCAGGCCCTAAGGCTGCAAGCCTCTACATATTTTCTTGGGAGTAGGTCCTATTGAATACAATAGGACTTACTTCTGAGTAGACACGCATGGGATTGTGCCCTATGCAGTGGTGGGATTCAAATTAACAACCGGTTCTATGTCCTAATAACCTAAATTAGCAACAGGTTCTATGTCCCATTAGTAACCGGTTCTCAGAACCAGGCGCTCATTAGCAGAGTTCTATAGAACCTCTTAGAACCCCCTGAAGCCCACCACTGGCCCTATGGAAGGCAGACTTCCAAGTTTGGTGGGAATGGAAGGAGAAAGCAATCCTATTCTCACTTGGGAGTAAGCTCCATTACGTATAGTGGGACATCTGCGTAATAAGGTATAGGACTGGGGTGGGAGCCTATAAAAGAGCCACATGGTTCGCATGCTTTCTTGCTCCATCTCTAGTCAAAGCTGAGCCTAGAATGGAGGGCAGCAGCTGTTTCCTAAGTGTTTCCCGTTTATACAGCCTTTCTAAGAGGAAAGATCCTGGTCAAGGTGGTAACCAGTGGTGGGCTCCAGCAGGTTCGCACCTACTCTATAGAACCGGTTGTTAATGAGAGACAGGACATATAAAGTTTAAAAATAGCCATTTAAAAGTGGCTGCCAGGTGGGCATAGAACCGGTTGTTAATTTTTTTCTAGCCCATCACTGGTGGTAACCATATATCATTGCAAAAGAGGACAAGGCCCCTCAAATGTAGGACACCCAAGAAAAATGTAGGACATGACAAATAAAAAACTAAACACTCATATATACTGCTTTCATATGGTTAATTTAACCAGTGATTTTCAACCAGCATGCCGTGGCACACTGGTGTGCCATGAGTAGTCTGCAGTGCTGTGAGAGTTCTGCAAATTTATTTATTAAATGAATATCATTTATTAATAGGATCAGGCTGCAATCCTAAAGACACTTTCCTAAGAGTAAAACTCATTTTACACAACAGAGCTTACTTTTGAGTAGACATGGTAGGATCATGCTCTTTAGTGAGGAATTGAAACCCCCACTGGTAGCACAATTGTCCAAATTGTGACAACTGTCCATTTCATTTTCTCTGTAAACCGCCTTGTGAACTTTTTGTAGAAAAGCAGTAAATATTGTTGGTTGATGGAATGGTGTGCCTTGCCTGTTTTACACGTGATTGGTGCACCATGAGATGAGAAAGGTTGAAAATCACTTATTTAAACACTGTATTACTTATCATTAAATTTATAAATCCCAAGAAGGCTGCACGGTGCTTGCTCACAAGAAAAAGGAGAATGAAGATTTTTTTTCCAAGATACACTGCTTAAAAAAGAGAACACGTCCTGGAAAAGGAGGAATATTTTAGAATCTTTTTTAAAAGAATCTTTTTAGACACAGGGCTAAAAAAGAGGGCATGTCCTGGAAAA
This sequence comes from Cryptoblepharus egeriae, assembly GCA_030015325.1. NCBI lineage: Eukaryota > Metazoa > Chordata > Lepidosauria > Squamata > Scincidae > Cryptoblepharus > Cryptoblepharus egeriae. Next base: position 57,094,448 of record JAREYC010000001.1, on the reverse strand, counting down.
GGAGGACAGGTGGTCATTCAAGAAAAGGAGAACAATGAAGAATTTTTTTCCAAGATACAAGGCTAAAAAAAGAGGACATGTCCTAGAAAAGGGGGACATCTGGTCAACCTGGAAAAGGAGGACAGTTAAGATTCTTTTTAGAATGTTCATTTTAGAATCTCTTTTAAAGAACCTTTTCAGACACAGGGCTAAAAAAAGAGGACATGTCCTGGAAAAGGAGGACAATGTAGATTCTTTTTAGAATGTTCATTTCAGAATCCTTTTTAAAGACTCTTCAGACACAGGGCTAAAAAGAGGGCATGTCCTGGAGAAGGAGGACAGGTGGTCACCCTGGAAAAGGAGGACAATGAAGATATTTTTCCAGGACATAAGGCTAAAAAAGAGGACATGTCCTGGGAAAAGGGGACATCTGGTCGTTCTAATCCTGAGACTGCAATTAGTCTTGAGAGGCGTGATGTGCACTCTGCACATGCTCAGAGGCCCTCTTTCCCTGCAGCTGGAGACCCAGGCCGCCTTTCCTAGTCTAGTCCTGTCCTGCTGCTGACCCAGACCCAGGCAGGTAAAGGCAGGCGGGGAAGGGAGGGAGAGAGGGAGGGAGAGAGGCTGCTCTGCCTGCCTGGCTGCCTCTGTCACTTCCTGTAGCGGCCGGGAGCCCATCCCCGCCAGCCCAGCCCGGCTCCTTCCCTGCCTCCTCCCGCAGCCGCCTGCGCCACCCTGTGCTGCGCGCAAGGGAGAGGCTGCTGCAGCTGCGCGCCGGCCCCGCTCCGCTCCCTCCGGCCGGTGAGTGAGTGGAGGCGGGTGGGCGCTGGACGGGGAAGGGGAGACGGGCCCGGGAGGGAAGGGGAGGCCGGCAGGGCTGCGCGGGGAGGAGGAGGAGGTTTCGCAAGAGCAGCCCTGGCAGCAGCCGCCACCGCTGCGCCTTCTCCTCAGGGAGGGGGAAGGGACCCCCATCCGCCTCCCTGCATGGCTCTGGTGCTCCCTGGCAGCGCAGAGAAGAACTCTGCACATGCACAGAGGCTCCCTGTCATGGCCCTGGACAGGATGGAGCTCAAGCTGTGCCAGGGTGAACAGAGGTCCTCTTTTTCCAGGACATGTCCTCTTTCTCAGCCTGGTGTCCTGGAGAGAAATCTTCCTTCTCCTCCTTTTCCATGGTGACCAGATGTCCTCTTTATCCAGGACATGTCCTCTATTTTAGCCTTGCCTCCTGAAAAAAAATCTTCATTGTCCTCCTTTTCCAGAGTCACCATGTGTCCCCTTTTCCCAGGACATGTCCTCTTTCTTAGCCTGGGGAAAAAAATCTTCCTCTCCTCCTTTTCCAGGATATGTCCTCTTTTCCAGGACATATCCTCTTTTTCAGCCTTATGTCCTGAGAAAAAATCTTTCCTGTCCTCCTTGTGAGCAGCAGCATGTAGTTCATAAATTACTGTATTTACTCAAATATAACGCTCACCCTTATCAGCCAAATTCATTCTCCAAAATCACGGTGTGCATTAGATTTGATGTTAATTAGAATTTGAGTAGATGCAGTATTTTGATTATGGATATAGGGTGCACATTATATTCAACAGCACATTATACTTGAGTAAATACGGTAGCTCTCATCGTTTTAAATATAATAAGTATTATAGTGTTTAAATTAACCACTTGAAAACAATATACATTAATGTTTTTAGCTTTTATTTTGTCATGTCTTACATTTTTTTGGGTGCCCTACATTTTGGGGTCCTTATTTTCTGTTCCAGTTATGACATATGGTCATCCTAAGCTGTGGTTACTCAATCCAGTGGAAGGAGTGCTCTGCACATACACAGAGCCTCCCTTTTATAGTCCTGGTACAGGATTGAGCTGTGCTTAGTCAGGGGCAGGGGAGGGTAGCACTCTGCACATGCACAGAGGCTTCTTGTAGTTTTGGTACAGGATTGAGCTCTAGGATTCAGCAAGTTCTGGGAGTGGCATTTGAGATCTTGTTTTCTCATGAAAGAAAACAGTATAGTATATACTATTGCAGTGTTTCTCAGACTGTGGGTCAGGATCCATGAGGTGGGTCGTGAACCAATTTCAGGTGGGTCCCATTCATTTCAGTATATTTCATTTTTAATAAACTGTACTGTATTAGACTTGATGTAGCAGCCGGGTCTGTAACTGCATGCTACTATGTTTATATTTTTTTCTATGTTAGGCAATAGGACGACTTCTGAGTAACTGTGGGTAAGAACAGTCCTCAACCTATTGAGGACCACAGCTCGGGTCTCTGGGGAAAAAATTTCCCATGGCCAGGGAAAGATGTGCATGCGCAATTCCAGATGGAACTTCACATGCGCATCAGCACAGCTGGGCTGCACCTGCGCATTCTCCCCGCAGCCGGGGAGAACTGTGCAGGAGTGGCTTGGCACTCAGATGCGCCTGCCAGTTTGGATGCGCCTGCACTCAGCCCTGGATCTTGCCCCCAGTCCATGCCGGTGGCCCAGCGGCCAAGGCGCCATGGACTGGCGTTGTGCTGCAGACTGAGGGTTGAGGACCCCTGGGTAAGACTATTTAAAAAAATTCCTGCTTGATGATGTCATTTTCAGGCATGACATCACTTCTGGTTCATCCTGATAGGATAGATTTTTATTCTAAAAAGTAGGTAGCAATGTTAAAAGTTTGAGAACCACTGCAGTGCTGTCTCCAGCATTTCTTCTGCCAGAGCCAGCAGCAACTTTTGGGTCCCACAATAGGATTTGGGTTTCAGAATTTCCCTTTTAATCTGGCAGCTCCAGTGGAGTCACCATGTTCTGATTTACCATCTCTTCATGAGGTTGCTTCCTGCAGGAACCTTAAAAGAAAAAAAGTTGTATTTCCTGACTACTTGTTACTTTCATTTCCCCAGGGGTGAGCAGATGTCCTCATTTTTCCCAGGGCATGTCTTCTTTTTTTAGCCTTAAAAAGTTCCCCTTTTCCTTGTATGTGGGCCCCTGCAGGCAACACAAAGTAATTAATAAATTATATGTAATTTAGTAATTAATTAAATTAACCACATGAAATGAGTATACATACAAATGTTTTTAGCTTTTAATCCATGTCCTACATTTTTCTTGGATGTTTTCCATTTTGGGGTGCCTTATCCTCTTTTGCAGTTATGGCTGCAATCCTAAAGATGCTTTCTTGAGCATAAGATCCATTGAACACAATGGTCAAAGACTGTAATACATAAACTACTACTGAACACAATGGGGCTTCCTTTTGAGTAGACATGGTTAGGATTGTGCTCCGTAACATCTGATCACCCTTATATGCCCCCCCCCCATCCTAAAATGGAAGGAATTCTGGGTTTAACTGACTAGTTTGCTGATGCCGGATAACCTCAGATTAGTTCTCATATACCTTCCACCCCATTCTTGGCTGTACAGATGATTAAAATGCTTCTCCCTTTTTGGGATCTTCTTGCCAGTGATGTCACAGGAACCGGTCCAAAGACTGGCCCTGGTTAGACCTGGTGGCTGCAGGGTTGGGCTGCCACTGATTGGAGATTGAAAGAATTGCAAAAATGTGATTTAGGTCTGGAAATGGATTGCTGTAGCCGTGCTGCACAGGCTTGCATGACTTTCATCTTCCTACCAAACCAAGATGGTTTGTTGGCTTCTGGCTCCAGTAGGTGATCCAGAATCCAGATGTTAAGTGCAGCCTCTCCAATAGAAGTAATATTTTATTTATTACTATAATTTATGACCATGTTTTACAATAAAGTTGTATTCAAAGTTGCAAACATTTCTGAGTGTGCGTACAAATGCACACACAGAGGGAATAGCTTTTATCTATAAAAATCAATGCAATCCCTGCTAAGAGTCCATGTAATTCCTATACGACCCATTGGCTGCTAATTTTATTTTCTTTGTAAACCACGTTGTGAACTTTTTAGTTGAAAAGTGTACATAAATACTGTAGATATAAGAGTTTTCCAGAGAGTACTGGTCAGATACTCCTGCTAGACCTGAGGTGCCTCAAGACACCCCAGGCCCGGTGTCTTAGGCCTGATGTTGTTGGGCTGTGGGTGGCGCAGGCGGTTAAGGCGCTGTGCCTGTTAACTAGGCACAGGGTTCGAGACCCGGGTCGGCCCCACAAGACAGGGTGAGCTCCTGTCCTTAGCCCAGCTCTGCGACGCCAGCTGGATCCAATCGTATTGGCTCTGCCTTTCCATTGGACTGATTCAGTGGCGTGGAGAGGGGGGATTTGCTGCTTGGGTAACAGCCTGTCCTCCATAACAATCCAACCCAGGCTTTTGTGCTTCGCATGCAGCATATGCGGTGCCAAGCTCGATACCGTAGTCTTTCAAGACTGACGGAGGCCTGCTATATACCATATTTTTCATAGTCCTGTAAAGTCACATAGAATCAATGTGGTTTACATAGTCTGACCATAACCTCCCTATAACCCTAGAGCAGTATTTCCTAAACATTTTAGCATCAGGATTCTTTTTTTTAAAGCATCTCTTTTTGAAATCCTCCTCCTAGGATTTCCAGACGAGAGAGAGAGAGAGATTCCGTTTCTTTACTTATAAGTAACAGTAAACAGAAAATGGACTAAAATTTATCTCACTATATTTATACATGTTTGGAAACTGCAGGAGCTCCTTGTAGGATATTTGGCAGGTACAATGTCTGAATAGTTTCTGACTTGAGGCAATTACCTCATTTACTCAAATCCAATGTGCCATCAAATCTAACGCACACCCTGATTTTGGAGACTGAATTCGGCTAGAAAAGGTGAGCGTTATATAATTTGAGTAAATACCGTAGTTATTTGATCTTTCTATCACCCTTTGAGGTCCTACCAAAAAAATGAGGACATTATCCACCAATGGGTGGATAACCCATAGTTTTGGTACCCCTACCCTAGGGGGAAGCAGCAGAATACAAGATGATCTTAATAAGATGGCGATCTGGAACAAATGTGAGCTGATCATATTTGAGAACTGGTCAAATATGAAGTTGGGTGGAGAAAGTCAGAAGCATGTATATAAGACTAGATATTTTTCTTGGTGGTAGTGTGTGTTCAAAGGATCTCAGTGTTTTAGTACATGGATTTTAGACTCATTTAATACAGTGGACCAAATATCATTCATGAAGCCTGCTGAGGGCCAGAAATGTTATCATTAACCCATTTCTGCCAGCTCACAGGTTCACATGTTTGGTCCCTGTTTCATATATGCAACACTGGGCAGAAATGGCTTAAGCAGAAAGCAATGTCTTTAAGCAAGTCACAACCAGAAATAAGCACATTTATTTCACACAGGAACTTGAACTGCAAATTATGGAAGAGAACATACGTAAATTTTGGCCATATTTTCAAGATATCTGAGAACCCAATTATTATATGGGCTGCCTTGTCATCAATGACCCCTCAGCAGCTGGAACAGTAGATGGTATTTTCTGAGAGAACCCATGGGCTGCAGGCCATATGTGGCCCCCCTGGATGACAAACTAAACATGAGCTGGTAGTGTGATGCTGCCACAATCATGGTCAATGTGGTTCTGCCCTGCATCAGCAGAAGCACACTGCCCTGATCACAAAGAAGTAAGGATACTGCCTGAAATACTGTGGCCAATTCTGAACACAACAGTTTAAGGGTGCAATCCAGAGTAACTATGGGGAGTCCTTGCTCCAGTGTAAGAGCAATTTACTCTGGATTGCAATATGAATTTCCCATAGGTTTTCACTAGGTGGTGCGGTAACTACGGGTGCACGTAATGTCTCTTACATGCTCCCGTAGTTACTCTGGATTTTAGGATAAGAGAGATATTGACAAATGTGTGGATCCAGAGGAGGGTGCATAGGATGCCAAATAGTCTGGTAACATTGAAAGATTTGGCCATGTTTATTTTGGTGAAGAGATAGTTAAGAGGTGCCATGATAGCTGTCCATAAATATCTGATAAAATGGAACATTAGCGAGGTCATCGTAAGTGGACTGGAGGAGTAAGGTAGATTCATATTGCAGGAGGTGGTCATAAAGATAACCAAGCTCTAAACAACCCTGGCTCAGGATAAAACCTTATACTGAGCTCCAAAACAGATTGGCAGCCCACTGTTTGCTTTATTGGGTGTTTCCAAACTGTCTGGTTTTCTTAATTCCTTGTTTGTATTTTTGAGCAGCACTGTTGGGATTGATCATGCTATGAAGAAAGATGATCCCAACCATGCATGAGGGACTATGGTATACAGTATATCAACTGATTTTTAATTAAGAATTCTTGGCTTTCTCTTGTGTCTCCCCAGTCATGTCATTCCGAAAAGTCGTGCGCCAGAGCAAGTTCCGCCATGTCTTTGGGCAGCCTGTCAAGAACGACCAATGCTATGATGATATCAGAGTGTCGCGGGTCACTTGGGACAGCACCTTTTGTGCTGTCAACCCCAAGTTTGTGGCTATAATTGTAGAGGCCAGTGGAGGAGGCGCTTTTATGGTTCTTCCACTACAAAAGGTGAGGAGATTGACACCTCATTGTCACTGAGAAGGAAGGAAGATACTGAGTAGGGATGTCTTACAGAGAACCCTCTTCCCTCCTAGAAAAATTTTAAACACCTGTTCTACTACACTTTTCATCCTCTGTTATGCATTACCGAACACACCTCTTATGGACAGACAAGTTGCGGGGTTGGGATGATGTGGGAATGCTGGAAGACATATGGGAAGTCTGAGATGGGCATCTGGACTTGGAAGATATTGGGAATGCCTTAGTTCCCTGACAGTTCTTTGTTTCTCTCCAGACTGGGCGTATTGATAAATCTTATCCTACAGTATGTGGGCACACAGGGCCTGTTTTGGACATTGACTGGTGCCCACACAACGATCATGTCATTGCCAGTGGCTCTGAGGACTGCACCATCATGGTAAGACGGAAAAGGATATGTGGGAGGGGCTCATCTATAATCATGTTCTCGGGGAGAATATACATTATGTTGGAGTTAGATGTGTTCAGTGATTAAACAGTAGGAACTCGGCTTTAGAATCCTGAACTTTACATCTTGATAATTTTGTTAATTTTTTTAGACACAGGTTTCTGGATTATAAGACTGCGAAACCTGAAAGTGCAGAGCAGTTTTCCTTGCTGTGTGATTTTAATATCTCCTCCTGATTACAATATGTACACAGTTCTATATAAGGTGAAATGGTAGGACCAATATTTCTGATGGATAAGCTTTGGAAGGTTGCAGGCTATCTTCAAAATGTGGGGTGAGGGTCTAAAATCTGGATAGGCTTATAGATTTGAGCTAGAGTGAAAGCAGATTATGGGCACAATCCAGAGTAACTACGGGGAGTCCTTGCTCCGGTGTAAGAACAATTTGCTGTGGATTGCAGTATGAATTTCCCATAGGTTTTCATTAGATGGTGCAGTAACTACGGGTACACGTAATGTCTCTTACGTGCTCCCGTAGTTACTCTGGATTGTAGGGTATGTCGCATTTGATGGTTAAGAACATAGGAACATAAGAAGAGTGCCCTCCCCTGCGTTTGGCGTTTTGAGGTTGCCTACATCTAAACACACACAAAAACACAAACAAAAGCGTGTGTGTTTTAGACTTGGATGTGGACGGGTGGCACGGTCAGAGTGGAGAAGAATGGCTAGCAGTTGTATGACTTATTTTTCCACCTTTTTCCCCAGGTATGGCAGATCCCAGAGAATGGGCTGACACTGCCTTTGATGGAGCCAGTAGTAGTTCTAGAAGGACACTCAAAGCGTGTGGGTATCATCACTTGGCATCCGACTGCCCGCAATGTTCTTCTTAGTGCAGGTACCTTTGGTGATGGTGAAGGAAACAAGGTTGAGAAGCTTTGGCTGTGTGCATACTGGATGATCATTGTCAGATGCTGTCTGGGAATTCACTTCAGTGACAAACCTATTCAAATGTGCACCTGTCTTTTCAGGCTGCGATAATGTGGTGATCGTGTGGAATGTGGGCACAACTGAGGAGCTCTACCGTCTTGATGATCTACATCCTGACCTCATTTATAATGTCAGCTGGAACTATGACGGCAGCCTCTTCTGCTCAGCCTGCAAGGATAAGAGTGTTCGCATCATCGACCCCCGCCGAGGGCAGGTGGTTGCGGTATGTTTCTGCATCCATGCATCTTTTGGCACAAATCTGTCCTTCTCTGGTCACCCTATCATTCTTGACCTGGTGGATGTTTATGCAATTGTTCCCTCTTTGTTACAGTTATTCCTACTTGGCTTTTTAACAAGGCCATTCTGACTTGGGCAATCAAAGGAACTCTTCTTTGTATTTGGGTGTTGCATTTGGACCATATTCAGTCTGCTCATTCTGTTATCTGAGCAGCTGTGCTGTTCTTTGCTCTTAGCTTCTGTTCCCTTCTTTAGCTTGATCACCAGGGAACTGAATGTGTCTGTCATTTAAATTGCCTTGTTTGACTTTGAAGCAGTTGCCTAATGTTTGCAAGCTCCATACCTTTATCTTCTAGGTTAAGTAGCTCTGAGCAGTATCGGTCTGACATGTTGGTAGTGAGTTCAGAGGTCATTGACTTTGGTGCACGGCAGTGCTTTACCTTGTTTTTAAGTTGGATTGCATCCATGCGTCTTTTGGCACCTAAGCATCTTTGATGCTTAATGCTCAAAGCAAATTAAGACTTGCCTCCTTGGATTTCTCCAGGGATCCAGTAATTAACCATAAGTCATCAGAAGTTCATAGAAAAGATATAAAATTGATAGTCGTTCTTTGTGTGTCCCTGGTAATTGGAGGTATCTTACCTTTGAAACCTCTAACTCAGTGATTTTTAACCAGTGTGCCATGGATAGTCCTCTGGTGTGCCATGGGAATTTGGGGAGGGACACTTATTAAAAGGAAAACTTGGGGATTTGAACAGCCTGGTGTGCCTTGTCAGTGGTAAAAACAATTGATGATGTGCCATGAGATGAAAAATATTGAAAATCACTGCTCTAATTAATAACCTCTAAGGAAGTTAGAAGTCTTTAAGGGCCCAGTCCTATCCAACTTTCCAGTGCCAATGCATCCTCTGAGTTAAGGGAACAAACATCTTGGGGGGTCTTGTGATTGTCCTCCTTTTGCAGGTGTCCCCCATTCACACAGTTGTACCAGTGCTGGAAAGTTGGATAGTATTAGGAACAGTTTGTATTGGGAACACTTGATAGTATGCAGAGATTGTACTACTAAACGTGACCAAATGTAAGGTGTAGTGCTCATCTTTGTTTTTAAGACTTTAGAGCCAGCGTTGTCCAAAGACATTTCTGTAGTCATGGGGCTGGCATGACTGCTGAAGGCACATGGAATGCTCTTTTACCTTCCCACTGAGGTGGTATCTATTTATCTACTTGCATTTGCATGCTTTCAAACTTCTACATTGACAGGAGCTGGGCTAAGGATGGGAGCTCACCCCATCTTGTAGGACCCAGGTCTTGAGCCCTGGCCTGCCAGTTAACAGGCACAGTGTTTTAACCACTTGCACCACCACAGCCTTAATAATACAGTGGTACCTCGCTTAACGAGGGTTTCACATAACAAGCAAAAATTTCCAAGAAATCTTGCTTCACCTAACAAGTTTCGCTTCACTTAACAAGCAAGCACGCTATGGGCACATGTGCTATGCAGCCCTGATGCTCTGCACGGAGGCTCTTTAAAAGGGCTGCCAGCCAGCGCTGCTGCCTCTAAGTGCCCCCAACTTGGGGGCAGTTGTCTGGAGGTGCTAGAGGCAGCTGCCCCTAACTGCCCCCAAGTTCCCCCATCGACCACCTTGAACCTCCAGCAGCAGCCCAGGTAAGCCTCCCAGGAAAGTATCTTTGATTGCAGTCTCCCAACTATGTCTACTCAGAAGTAAGTCCCATTGTGTTAAATGGGGTTTACTCCCAGGAAAATGTCTTTAGGATTGCAGCCTAAGTAGACTTCATAGGATCATGCACAACTAATGCATGTTTAGTTGTGCATGAATTCAATTACAGTGTTTTGTCATCATTTTTACATCCAGTTAATATTTTTATATGAATATTTTGGGGGTAGTGGAACCAGTCGTCTGAGTTCCCATTATTTCCTATGGAAAATTCTGCTTCACTTAAAGAGCATTTCACTTAAAAGAGTATGCTTCCAGAACAAATTAAGTTCTTTATGTGAGGCACCACTGTATATTGTGTTATTACATTATGGTTATTTACCCAGGAAGGCGAGTGAGAGTTTAAAAAGGAAACACACCTTGAATCTAGGCAAGCAAAAGGTAAAACAAGAAAAAAGGTGCAGAGGAACAGAGAGAATAACCTGGGTGCACATTAATGTTCTGACCTATGCAAACTAGAAAGTGGAACTATGAGGCATCTGGATCTTAAAGGACATCATTGTGTATCAATGGCAGGGCCACTTGCTGTCTCCCACCAAAGCTGACAGATATTTCAGTACCTCTGAGGAAGTATTTGGTTCACCCCCAAATGCAAAAAGGCCCAGTTCATTGACAAATCAATGAATATCTTTATGTGGCAGGAGAGAGACAAATGACTGGGAGATTTTACCTGTCCCCAGGGACGTACCTGCTCTGCGTGCTACACAAAGAGGGTGCAATATTTTTCCTGGGTTCCATTTTAAAAACACTTCCCTGTCATAAGGCCAAGAGAGTGGGGTGCTCTGCCACAGCATGAGGGGGCACTATGAAGCATGAATACCAACAAAGCAGAGGTGAAATTCTTGTTGTGGCTCTCTCCGTAATTTAGGCTCTGAAGGAACCCAAAGTGGCTCTTACTTAAGATAGGCATGGAGCATGTAACAGTTCAGGAGAGATACAGTTTGGTGGAGAGAGGCAGAGGTAACCATAGGGCACTGGGGTTTGAAAGGGCCAATCCTAATAGGGCTTTGGGGGCAGCTTCCTTGTAAATGATAGGAAACTTGTTTCTATTGTTCTTTCGTCCCCCAAAGGTTTGGTTGTTTACAGCCACTTCCTCAGGGTTAGGCCAGGTCAGTTTCCATGAGATGCCTGAGAGGTTCTGAAGGTTTGAACCTATTGTATGTAGGTTTTTTGTTTTTTGGGGGGCCTAAATGGCTTTGTTTTCCTCCCTTGCCAGGATGTCCCATGGTTATTTGGTATCTTGCACATCTGAATAATGTAGTTATGTTGATCAGGCAGGATGTGTGAGCTCTGGAAGTTACAGCCTGCTTTGGGGGATTAGTATTGGCACTCATTCAGGCGTTAGGAAATCTTGAAAGCAACAGGGTAAAAAAAGAGTGCTTTTGAATTTGGTTCACAGGCTTCACTTTGGCCTGGCCTTGACCAAAGTTTAAAACACACAAGATGTAATCCTAACTGTCTCTGTCCATTAGGCCAGTGCAAGTCTTGATACAAGTCCTGTGCTGGCATGGGAGTGTTGCAAAAGCGCTATAAGGCACTTCTGCACCAATTGTGGAGGGTTTAGACCAGTGCACAGACATGCACTGGCATCCCCACACCATTCCAGGAATGGGGAGAGAGGTGTGCTGATTGTGCCCTCAGTTTCAAACTCCTGGTGTGATGGTGGTAAGTAGAATAAAGATCCATGAAGAAAGATGGAGCTATGTTGCCTCTTTTAAAAGCACCACCACATTCCTCTGAGTGTTTAGCCAGGCTGTCTTTGATCCTTTATTTCTTTCTCCAGTTTACTCTTAAGCTTTTTCTCCGAACCATAATGGTCTGGAATCTGACTGTGGTGTGTGTTGGCATGCTGTAATATTTCCTGTTCTTTCATATTCCTTCTGGATCTTGATTCCCAAATGTTGCTGATATCCTTCCAAACTTCATACAGGGTGACTGAAAAGTAACTCCCTATTTTAAAATACTTATAAATTACAATTACTGTACAAGCTATTGAGCACCCACCCAAAAAAAGAGCAAGAGCAGGGCTCAAGTGAGATTTGATGTAATCCAGGAGATGTTTGCTGAGAGTAGCTCCTGGTCTAAAGTGAGATATTGGGAAGAATATTTTGGGATTGCCATGTCTGTTACTTGTTTTGGAAAATAAATCTTAATTGGCTTCCTGTCCTGATGTAGTTAAAGTGTCACTGTGCTCCCCAGTTCCTTATAGTTGTAGAAGATTCTTGGGTGGATTATAGGGAATGAGATTGCTTTGGACCATGTTCATCCCACAGCAATGTGTGTGGTGAGGCTTTGAGCTCAGTAGTAGGTATGTTAGGCAGAATGGAGAGCTGAGAGCGTTATCATGGATCAAGCAAGTGATGCTCCTGTTCTAGTAAACGGGCTGATTTAAATCCTGAGACTGGACCAGAGCCTGAGTGGAAAATATGTGCTGGGTTAACATTGTATGGTACTTACCTGCTCCCTGCCCTTGTCTTTTTTTCTGCAGGAGAAGGAGAAAGCCCATGAGGGAGCACGTCCAATGCGGGCCATTTTTTTGTCTGATGGGAAGATCTTCACAACGGGCTTTAGTCGTATGAGTGAGCGACAGTTGGCACTCTGGGACCCGGTGAGTGGGAAGGTGGATCTAGGCATGGGTTTTATTTTGCAGGGAAGTGCAGGTAGGGGTATGTGTCGTAAAAATACACTCTCTGCTTTCAAAGTCTTTATCCTGAGTAAAGGACTCTTCCTGCCATCCTACTCTGTAAAGAAGCAGGACAATTTTCTTTATACTTCTTCTCTTTATACTTGTAACACTGAACAATACATTTTTATGAAGGATATGCCTCCAAGAATAAATTAGCAATTTCTTTATAGGTTTTAAAGTGTTAAATACAGATAGTGAAGAAGCAAAACTGGCTGTGGTTTGTGAAAGATCTGCAATAGGCTATTCTGTGGACATGTGCTGGTGAATGCCAATTTCCTTTCCACCACCTATGTACACAAAGCATTTACTTTCTCCTAAACAAGAGCAAATCAAGAGAGTTTGTGTTCAGCACTTCAAAGACAGTAAAACTTAGCAATTTCATTTCATGGACAACTTATGTGTTATAATTGGGTGAAATTGGTATGGCAAGAATGTCCCACTAACTAGATGTGAGCTTGATATTTGCTTACCATAGCCAACCAAAGGAGGAGCAAGGCCTGCCATCTCCTGACCAATTCAGATGGTCCTGTGGGCCCTCCATTTGTTTTATGGAGGCTTCACTGCATACACCCCCATGACAGCAAGAGGAGCTGTGGTGGCCTGGGCCAGGCATCACATCAAATGCCAGCATTGCATCCAGATGTATTGGCACAGACGCACTGACACTTTTGTGTCACCACCAATTGTCTCTTGGGTGGCTCTATTTCAGGCCAGTTGGAGGCAAGGGTGGGAAGGCAGTCAGGCCCTGTGAGAGCTCAACTTACTGTGCTGGCCTCTGCTTGGAAGCCTGCCTCCAAGCAGTGTAGCAGCTGCTGCTGTGGGCAGCCCATCCTCCCACACTGAGCAGGTGTTTGACCAAACTGGCCTAAAGCCAGCCAATTTTTTTCCTTATAGGACTGAGGTAAGAATTGCAACATGGTTATATATAATTAAGTACTGTGAACCCCTCAAAATCACTATATAAAATGCTGTGTGTATGGGTGTGTTGCAGGAGAACCTTGAGGAACCCATGGCATTGCAGGAGCTGGACTCGAGCAATGGGGCCCTTCTGCCTTTCTATGACCCTGATACCAATGTGGTCTATGTATGTGGTAAGGTAAGCTATCCTGTGTGTGCCCCATTTGTTGTTGTATTTTTTACACTATATCGAAAACACAGACTACACTATATACAGTACATCAGAGTGATGGTAATAGCTATCCATCCTGATTCCTACTCCCTCTTTGGATTGCTAGGCAGAAACTGATGACACTGCACTAAATTACTGGTGGTGGTATAATAATAATAATAATAATAATAATAATAATAATAATAATAATAATAATAATAATAATACCTTTATTACGGTCTTGGACCAGCACAAAATAACAGTAAACAGCTTGAACAAATATATCCAAAGAAGGGAGTATAAAATAAGAATATAAACATAGCAACTATCCCTATAAAAATACAAGAGGACATAAAATACTCTGAAAACCTTATCCAAGGTTATTTAGAAATAGTGACCTAAAGTAGGCCAAATTGGTGTGATAAAGGAGGCAATGCAATAGATAGTTGATAGAACTTGTTCTAATGCTTATTCTGAAACATTCATAATTGCATTCTTAGTTCTCATGGCAGCAGCAAGGAATTTTGCAACAGCATACACAGAGGCTGAATTTCCATCGGCCAAAAGCATGTGTAAAAGCTGATGGCTAGATCTTCCAGGGTCATTATAAAAAGTGCAACGCAGTAGAACATGCTCCGAAGACTCAGTCTCATCCAAACCGCAGGGACAAATCCTTTCATGATAAGGAATTTTTTAATAGCGTTCCCCTACAACAGCAGAGGGTAGGTCATTGAAACGAGCTAGTGTAAAGGCCCTCCTATGATTATATATTTCTAGATGGGACAGATACAACGCCATAGTCTGAGGTCTAAGGTCTAAATTAACAAGGGGATCTGAGACACTTGCCAGGTCATTTTGCCATTCAATGTCTAGTACATGTTGCTTAATAACTATCCTTGCCCACTCAAAGCCCAGGAGAGGCAAATCAATCATTGAGAGCCCCAACTGAGCAAGTTTCTTTTGTATATTCTTTAGCCAGCCATGATGCATACCATCCCTTAACGTTAAGGAGACAGTGTCTTCTGAATTAAATAACAGCCGTAGCCAAAATGAAAGTGTATTTACCCAGATCATTGCTTCAGTTTTAATACTGGCATATTGAAGACTGCGGTCTGTATGTTGTTTGAGCTTGTGGGTTTTGTTAGGGCCAAAACCAAGATCTAAACTATCTGGTACTCCATTCTTTATGGCCTGTTCATTCTTGTTTTGCTCTTTTGTCAGCCCACATCCTCAAACCAAACCTTTGTTCTATCTCTGCTTGTTTCCTTACAGTTTTCCCAGGATTTGTTTTGTTTCATTGTCTTCTTTGGTTTGGGGCAGTACGATTTTTAATGTGAGGTTCTACTCTTTATAGTACACAGTATCGTACCCTGCAATGCTAGGTTTCTGTTTTCCTTTCTATAGTCTTGTTGTAACTCATATTGCAATGGGTGAAAAAAACCAGAAATTCGGATTCTGGTATAATTCATCTCTCTATACCTGCACTCACGTTGTTCCATGACATCTTGGATTATCTACATGGGAATGTCTACTAGCTGAATTGTTCCTTGGTGCCTAGGTGGGGCCAAAATTAACACAAAGGCTGTTTCTTGGGCAGATCTGGCCACAAGCCAGACTGCAGCTTTCCTACTGCACACATGAAAGGCTGATTCACATGTGTATGTTCTGACATAGTAGAGCCTTGTATGTGTCAGTGTTCAAATGGCACAAACAGAGCTTTCTTTCATCTTGCCTGAAAAACAATGCTGTAAATTTACACACAGACAATTCATCATGTGCAGAGTAATTAGGTGTTTCAAATGCAGGAGAACCAGTTCAAAGATACTTGATGAGCAAGGTTAGCTTATCCCTGGGCTTCCAAACTGCATTTTGTACTTAACCTTTATTTCTGCTGGTCTACCCTTGGAACTGGAAATTTATTTTTACATAAGGTGGAATTGTTATATTGAGCAAAACTGATGTGCTCAGGAATGATAGAGTCCTCCTAAAGGATTTATTAAAATGGTGAAATAACAAGCCTCTACCATATGTCTTTTTCCCTATTTCTTACTCCATCTCTTTTCCCTTCCAGGGAGATTCAAGCATCCGGTACTTTGAGATCACAGCAGAAGCACCCTATATTCACTTCTTGAACACATTCACTAGTAAAGAACCGCAGCGTGGCATGGGATGGATGCCCAAGCGGGGACTGGATGTCAACAAATGTGAAATTGCCAGGTATTTGGGGTAACTGGAGAGAGGTGTTGGGAACGCACAAGTGCTGACAGTCTGAGAACTTGTGGAGTCAAATAATTTGCATGCATATTGTTGCTCCTGTTCCACTAATGTCTTCTGCCGTCTGTAAATTTTTGCAGGTTTTACAAACTGCATGAGCGCAAGTGTGAGCCCATTATCATGACAGTGCCAAGGAAGGTAAGTGTCTGATAGTAAAATAGTGGAGAGGCCTATCCTAGTTTTTAGATCCACATTTTTCTCTTGTTCTGTAGTGGGGCATGTACAAATAGCTGTGCAGGAGTGCCCCCTGACCTATCTTTGATCGACCCATTAATTCTACATTACAATATTGAGACACTAATTATGAAAAAGCTGCCTTTGTGGTTATGTGAGTTGTGTGGCTGATGGAGATGAGTGCACAATTCATATACAGGTCCAGGAAGAATGTGAGCATTTTACTTATAGCAACTAAAAGATGTTGTTGAATAGCATGGCACTCGCATGCAGTATTGTGTGCCTCTTCGCTTGGATAGCAGGACTTCCTTGATATATAAGACCAGTGTGCTATCTCGTGGAGGCAGGGGGAGAGATAAGGAGATGAATGAAAAAAATATGAATGAACTAGCAAAATGTGCCCACATTGTGGGACTAAAATACCCCCACATGCACCATCCACCTTGTGTCCCATTGTGCAACCCCCCTGCGCATCAACCCCCCCCTGCACAACTTTCTCCTAACGCATATCATGCCTATGCCATCAAACCCCATGTGCAACAACCCCCCCATATGAAACATCCCCTCACCCTGTGCATATCCCTCCAAAACCATGGGCACCCCCTCCAGGTTGGTGCAGGATTTGGGGCTGGGTGTTGATCAGTCTTCGATGTTAAGTATAGGCCGAAAATGTGTTGCACCCCTTTTCAGCCCCTGAAGGGTTAAATTTGTCAGCATTATATCTTGGTAGGGTGTTAATGTCACATAAGGAACACCCTCCCCAAATTTCATTCTTCTAGTTCTAGGGATTGGGGCAGAGCATCCATCAGTCAGGGATTCTTAAATGTAAAGTATAGGGAGGAAAATGCATTGTGCTCCTTTTGAACCCCCTTCCAGTTGGAATTTCCAAAAACTGGTTCTCAGTGCCTCTGTCATGGAAGGAACACCCTCCCCAAATTTCATGCTTCTAGGTCCATCGGTTTTGGCTGGGCATTGGTGAGTCAGTCAGTCAGTGACTTTTCAGTTTTATATATAGAAATGCCAAATGAATGAAATAAATAGGATGAATGAATGAGAGAGAAATTGAATGAATGAATGAATGAATGAAACTAATTTCCTCCTTCCCTTTTGGTGTTAAGCTTCAAAACTGCATCCTGAACATGTGGATCAGATTCTGTCTCATTGGTTTTGATATTCAGTGATGTTACCAAATGACTGATGGATTTGCAGAGTGCTGACTTGGTGAACTGCAGGACTCTCTCTGATTGGCCAGGAAGGATTTCTTCTGTAAAGCAATTGGTTGCAAAATTAACCTTCCTTGGCAGCTTTCCATGAACCGCTTGTACAACTGAGTGGGGGAGGATGGGGTAGAGGAGAAACTTTAGACTAGTTTTAAAGGAATTAACACGTGGTCTGAACAATGGCCTGTTTGACCTATCCAGGTACAGTTTATCCCGCCCAGGAGTTTGTTGCTTCTTGGACAGTGACCCTTTCTATTCAAACCCAAGTCTCCATATGTGGAAAAACATGCACCATATCCATCATGGCCTCTCTCCTGCATGAGCCAATGTTTGTGCCGTTGCACAGCAGTATATGAGCAGGTCCCAAGAGTAGCTGTTTGTTTGCAGATATGCTGGTAATGTTCTTGTACTGAACCTTGTACAGTGTGTGCTGGATCCTGGCACTAGAATGCTGACTGTACTGTCTTTCTGCAGTCTGATCTTTTCCAAGACGACTTGTACCCAGACACAGCTGGGCCAGAAGCTGCCATGGAAGCAGAGGAATGGGTGGCAGGGAAGACAGCAGCACCCATCCTGATCTCTCTGCGGGAAGGCTATGTGCCCACCAAGCAGCGTGACCTGAAAGTGAGCCGAAGAAGCTTATTGCAGGAGAGCCGCCCTGCTGCCGCTGCTACCCCCAGCACCGGACCGAGTGCCACATACCCCAGTGCCATGTCCCAGTCTACAGCCATGCCAGCTGCTAGCATCAGTGCTGCCAGTGGGGTATGCATGTGGGATTACTGCTTGCATCAGAATGTGACGGGTGGGGAGATAGAGGGTCTGTTCGCTGGTGCTTCTCTAAATTTCCAAGAAGGGTTTCAAATAGGGGGTGGCTGGCTGAATGCTAAGCGCACCAAGTCAGGGGTAGGGGATGATTCTGCCATGTTGTTAGAAAGGGAAAGGAAACATCAGATCCTAGATTGTGTGTTTGCTACATTTTAAGACTCAGAACTCCACTACTTCAAAGGAAAAGAGGATATAACCATTTTGGCTACAGCAAAGGGTTAGGAGAAGGTACTCAATGTGTGACATTTCAGGTGTTGGAGCGGGACCAGTAGGCCTTGTGCTTTGCATGAGGTTTTTATTGCCTTGCATGGTTGCTCTATCCACTGAGTCAGATAATCTTGGAAGTTTACCGTATGATACACATTCCTAAATGAAACGAAACTTTGGAAGCAGAAAAAACCATGTCAAAAGCAAAGTCTGCTTGCAATTTTTATTTGCTTTGGATGTATAAAAGTAGCCCGTTTCCTTCCTGTGGTTTTCATAAGATCGAGGCAGTACTGTGCTGCATGCATTTGTCTACTCTGCTCAGTTATGTCTCTTCCACCCACTCCTGTGTATGACTGTTGAGTGTATTAGCCAGTTTGGCTGCAGGGGTGCCTAAGTCATTGGTTGAGTTGAGTATCTGAGATCATGGGGCTGTTGGAGAAATGTGACCCCATCTTCTTATTACAGGAAGGAGGACAAGTGGCAGAAGAGGTGCTGCGTGAGGTGGCATTGCTGCGAGAACTTGTGGCGGCACAGGGTGAGCGCATCAGGCGGCTGGAGGAGCAGCTGAGCCGCATGGAGAATGGTGATGTCTAGGGGTCTTGCCCCACAGAAAGCACCTCACCAAGATTGATCTTCTGAAATGCTTCGTCTTTTTTGAGCTGCCAGTAATCCCTTACACTGCCTCATCCTGCCCTGTGGTGTGAGACGGGGACTTGCCCTTTCTTGCTGCTACTGGGAAAGTTTCTTGGGTTTTTTATGACCTCCTCTTCCTGTGGCTCCCCCATCTCATATTATCCAAGGGGCAATGTGCTGATCTCCCCACATCTGCCCCTTTGCCTTACTTGGGTCAGGGTTTACCCTGTCCTGTTTCCATGGCCGGGGTTAGTCTGCTTATCCCTCTAACGGGATCAGGAGTGGTGAACTGCTCCATCTGATATGCCCACTCTTTCCACTGGGGGAGACAGCTGCAGTGTCCCTTCCTATCTCTCAAGGCAGGTAAGCTTGATATACATAAATCAGCGCCTGCTGGCATTCACTACTGGGGCTGGCCAAGCTGCTTCTTCTCCTTTCCCCACTTGGACCATTGAGATCTTTGTGAGGATTGCCTGCATTTATTTTTGCAAAGAGACCATGGAGGTGACCAATGGGCTGCCAGGCAGGGAAAGCAGTCTGCTATCCAGTCACTGTCTGAAGTCCCTTTTATCCAAGACCCCTTCCTGGCCCTCTAAGCAGAGCAGATTTTAAATAAAAAGGGTTGAGGGAGGGGAAAGAAACCGTTCAGGACCAAGATCTATATTTTCATTCCAAATAAAAGTCTTTATAAAGTCACAACTATGTTCTGAGGTCTGTTGCTGTTCTCATAGTCATCACATCCTCACCCTCTTGCAGATGAAATACAGGTAAGTGCAGACTGTTTCCTGGCCTCCTTCAGACTGTTTAGGATGTTCCAACATCTAAACTGAATTTCCCACCATTCAGCTTAGAAAACAAATCCCATCTATCCTAGAAATGAGCATCATTGTGATAAAGGTTTGTAGGAGTCACTCTAGCCTTTCTACATATAAATTAGCTTGTCTGTCAGCATCAGCGCCCGTCTTGCACTGCTTGACATGTCCACAAATGCTACCACCACTCACCCCCTGGGGGAAAAAACATGCAGAATACAGTGATCCAGCCACCTACCCCTGGCCTTGCTTCTACCCACTTCATTGCATAGATAAGGAAGTGTGGAATGAGCCTGCAGTACTCAGGAATGTCTTGCAGTTCCTTTTCAAAGAAACTGCATGAGGAAAAAGCAAGGTAAGTGGATCGGGAAGCAGATTGAAGCAGGCTGGAAGGCGGCATTGGCAGGCTCAGGGTAAACTTCCCAAGTGTGTTTACTTCTCAGCAAGCCAAATTGCAATCTTCATGGATAGATAGCTGTAGGGGAAAGGGCATACAAGGTGCATACAGCACAATGGTTTTTTCTCTAGGACACAAGGCTGACAAAGAGGACATGTCCTGGAAAAAGAGGACATATACTAACCCCGGAGTAAGAGGTAAGTGAATTGGATACAGTAGATCAAGTGAGGAGCACCCTGCTTTAGAAGCTGATGGTTAGATAAGACTGTATCTCATTGTGCACAAACAAATACTGTGTAGCAAACAATTGCTAACCTAGTGGTGACCCTGCTATCAGGGTAAGTGTTTATTGGACAAGCAAATGTGAATTATAATTGAATGGTGACATAATTTTGGGTCCTAATTCTGCCCCCCCCCCCACACAAATTGGTATACATGAAACAAAAAACATTTTTAAACACAGAAAATTATTATAAAGGAGACATGGATATGATTAGCACCATAAATTTCTGGTTAACTAGATCTATCATTCTCAAATGGAAAAAGGAAATCTGAAAAAAAGGGAAAATGCCCCAAACTGTCAGGAACTTGAGACTTGCATGTATGTTTCCATTCCCAAATGATATAATCTAAAATATTAACCTGCAGTTAGGCTGGCCTAAGTCTTGTACTGACCTGGAGGTGTCACAAAAGTGCTGTATAGCACTACTGCTCCAGTACTGGAGGGTTAGGCCAGTGCACAGGCATACACAGACTTTCCCAGACCAGCATGGGAAGATAGACCAGACGAGTTAGGCTGGCCTAAATTGGTTAGGATTGCACCCTATGTGTCTTTTTGTTTTAGCAATATCTGGAAAATTTAGATTTCGTATCTGTGCTCCTGAGTGCTGGCTCTGGCTACTTGTGGCTAGAAATTGGCTCCAAAAGAGAAGGTTCTCCTTCAGTGTCCACAAGGAGGCTTTCCAGAATCACAGAACCTCAGTCTTCCATGATAAAAATACTTCACAGTCTATAGACTCAACTACCACTCCATCTTTTGTTTTGGCCTGCATGTGATTTATTAGTGATTAACTAATGTGATTAACCCTATAATCCAGAGTAGCTAGAGGAGCATGTAAGAGACATTACGTGCACCCATAGTTACTGCACCACCTAGTGAAAACCTATGGGAAATTCGTATTGCAATCCAGAGCAAATTGTTCTTACACCAGAGCAAGGACTCCCTGTAGTTACTCTGTATTGCGCCCTAAAGAGACTTTCCTAGCAAGTGAAATATGCTTCAATTCCATTAACTTGTTTGGTTATTATTGATGTTTTCTTATGACGGGTGTCCAGGAAGGCCGCATCATCTCTCTGGCACTGTGTCAAGGGCTGGAAAAGTGATTTACATTTCAAATTTGAATACATTTACATAAATTTACACATAAATGTGTTGAAGACAGGCCTGGGGGATTACAGGGCTTGCCCATAGGCCACATGGGAGGTTCTTGCCACAGGCTGCACTGAGGCTCACCAAGAGCCACATCTGGCCCATGGCCCAGGGTTTGAACACCTCTGTATTATGCTATCAATGTGCATATCAACAGCAGAGGACAGGTCCTTGTCTAAAGCGTTCATGATTTAGAAAAAAGGCATAAGAAAGGTGAAGGTGGCAAAAGAGTGGAGTGGTGGCTAGGTAAAAGAGGAAAGAATGCTTGGTTATTCATGTATATGTGCCTGTACAGTACATGTACATGTACCGTATTAGTATCAATACAGTAAGGCACAAAGAGATAGTGGTGCTATTTGTTTTTCCTTGCAATTTCTCTTAACCTAGCCCAACCAAATGTGAATGTGTCCACGTGAAAAGGAGCATGTTTATATGTGTTCATACATACATCATCCATGCATCTACATAGATGGGTGAATGTGTTCTCAGGTACAACATCAGGCTGTGATACTTAAACCAGTTTTGACTCTCTACTGGGACAGTTAAAGTGTAGAGAGAATGTGCTGGTCCTCTATGGTGTCTGCCACTGTGAACAGCATTGTTTTTGACATAAATCATATGGTTTCTACCAGGATGTGTGCGCACTGCAGATGCTTGGTGCTCATTAAGTTTTTTCAGAGCCGGGGTAGTGGGTGGCAGGTGATGCACTGTTCTTCCTGGCCTGGGCCTGGAACTCTTCAAAGAGTGGCAAGAAGCTTGTGGTTGGTACTACTGCACTGAGGTAGCTACGCTTGCCTGAGTCTGCAGGAAACAGTGCTGCGGAGCAATTGCACACACGTGTGTGAAGTCTGCACCACAAAAGGGGCTCAAATACTGGGGACTTGAATGTGTTTGTGAGCATGTGAGCAAAATGTCAGCCTAGTGGTTGTGAGATCAGGCCTGGGCTACAAGTCTCCACATATGAGGGAGAAAAATTTGAGGCAAAGTTGTAACTTGTGTTCGAGCATATTTTTGCAACTTTTGACTTACATAGGAAACCACCTGAAGTAAGATTTGATGAAGCAGCACATGTTACATGCAAATAACAAATGTGGCTTGTTCTGTTTTAATTCACACACATGCAATTCTCACTGGCTATAAATAAGAATTAGGAAGTCAAAAATATAAGGTGCTTAAAGCTGAAGACACAACTCAATTGTGCAGGTTTTCTAAATAGGCAAGGTTCATTTCTGAGGAAAAGGGGGCCCATGCAGCCTAGATAAATAATTTTTTTTTTAAATATGGGACTTGGAATTTTTATGGGGCCTGGAGAAATAATATTTGGGCACCATTTTGTGAGCACCATTTCTCAACTGTGGGGCTGAGAAAACATGCTTGGGTTGAGCAAAAGATAATCACTACCTTTTCCACACAGGTGATATGGCCGTGTTACATGTATGTACAAATTGGTCTTTCAATTTAACAGACCGATGTGGAAAGGAGTGTCAATGCTGAGGTCTATTAAAATTTGAATTCATGACAGTACACATGCATGCAGAAACTATAACTAGTTTTGAACAAGGTAGACAATGCTATTTCTGGGATCAGTTAAACCAAGTACTTGCCATACTCTATTCTCAGCATACTCCTTCATAGATCTGGCTGGCATTATACCACAAGGGATGTCAAGAAGATGGGCAATGAGTATTGCCCATCTTCTTGACATCTGTAGTGAAGATAATCTCTAGATTAAAGATGAAGACATCTGTAGTGAAGATAATCTAATATCTGTAGTGAAGATAATCTCATCCTCAAATACTAGCACCTTCAGTCAAGTTATACTACCTTCAGATAAAAGGAGAAAATGGTGGAGCAGATTGCCATACTCATCGCATAAGCAGAAATGTGACAAATGTTGACTGGGCTTCCAAGTGTTTGCTGAAGCACATTTATTACCTTCTTATCACTTTGTTTCTAAGCAGAGTGCTGTACAGAAAATGTATTTGCTTGATAGGGCTTCCTTTGATACATGGTATATAAACATGATGAATTTTGTTTCATAAGTGAAGTTCATAAGTGACATGGGGAAATTACTCCCTGAACTGACTGAATTTTCTGAGCAAGATGGGTAGCTCAGCGCTTGCAAACTTTGCATATGATGCTAAGCAGAACTTTGCAGCTAATTCTGTCCTTTGAGCGTCAGGCACAGGCAGGAAATGCTCCCCACCCTTAGAGCAGGTTACAACTTGCAAAGCCTACTTTTTCACCCAAGGCTGCAGACTTACTGGGCAGAGGAAAGGTGTTCTCCCAAGGATGGTAAGTAACTGGCAAAGACCAACAGGGATGGAGTTAGAGACATTTTTAAAGGGTGTGGAAGAGGGCCAGGTCCAGCTGGGGTCATTGATTGTGACTGAAACATTTTAGAAAAGTGTTCTATCCTAGTTCCTTTTGAGCCACGCGTGTCCGTTGTTCACATCTGTAGTGCAGGCTTTCTGCAACCAGACATTTTCACTTGCTTTAAGCAGGAGATGTTGGGCATTTGCATCTCCTTAGGGTAGGGCCAAACAGGGCCCCATGCAGAGGAAAGGACTGATGGGCTGGTGCTGGCACAGCATGATCCAAGATGGATCTTTGGTTTAAGATTGACGTGCAACAACACTGCCCCAAGTCCATGTTACCATTACCTTTTATCCCTATTTTGCTTAGTATCTCTCAAAAATACACACATGAGGAGAGACAACCCGGTCTTGT
This sequence comes from Cryptoblepharus egeriae, assembly GCA_030015325.1. Taxonomy (NCBI): domain Eukaryota; kingdom Metazoa; phylum Chordata; class Lepidosauria; order Squamata; family Scincidae; genus Cryptoblepharus; species Cryptoblepharus egeriae. The sequence goes on along the minus strand of JAREYC010000001.1, from coordinate 57,070,119 downwards.
TGCTTTTTTCTTTTTCACACAAGTAAGGGAAGTTCTGCTATGAAGTGTATTAACAGGAAAGGCAATGTGGCTATCTTACCTGTTAATTCTAGAAGCGCCTTGAGGTGCCATATTGTCTTTTCATGTCACATTTGAAAGCAGCAAATGCTTAAACAAGGGTTGTCTTGCTTCTCTTTTGTATGGTGAAATCAGATATGGCAGACTGGAGTTGCTCCTCTCACCACTTACATACCTCTGTTCAGATATTCATTTATTCCAGTCAAATTAATGCAACTTGAGCTGTTGCTTAGCCATCATTCTCAGGGTTGCTTGTGAACCTGGCTCTGATTATGTTTTATCTTATTCCAAATCAAAATGTTCATCTTTCTGGCTTTGCGGCATACGTTTTACTCTTGCATGATGAAGTGCTCACTATTAACTACAGCTTCAGGTTTCATGCTGATGAGAAGCAGCCTGCTAATTAAGTTACTAAGAGCACAATCCAGAGTAACTATGGAGAGTCCTTGCACCGGTGTAAGAACAATTTGCTCTGGATTGCTATCTAAGTTTCCCATAGATTTTCACTAGGTGGTGCAGTAACTATGGGTACACGTAATGTCTCTTACGTGCTCCCGTAGTTACTCTGGATTGTAGGGTAAGTGAGACTCATGTAGTACAGCCTGGCTGTTTAGTATATTAGGGAAATGTTGCTGGGAGAGCTGCCCCCTCTCAGGTAATGTTGTAGCTAATTACAATTTATTGAGGTTTGTCACTTATACTAATGTGTAAGAACGATGCATAATCTTCTTCTGTTCTGCGTTTGTGGAGGTGCTCCTTGAATATTTAGTGGAATAAGGTGGGAATGTTAGTGATTTATCCTGTCTTCCCCTCCTCTTAAAAAGACCTCTTTCCAGTACAACATAGTACTTTTTAAGAGTCACCATAAAGCCATCAGCTGTAACAACAACTGATATTACTGTTGTGATATTACTGTTGTTCCAAGGGGAGGCTAAATGGCAAGACTGCTGTAATGTATAGGGAAGAAAAAACCGTTGTCCCAGCTCCAGAAACTGACTTAAGTACTGAACACAAACCTACTGGTGTGACTTACTCATTAGATTAGTAGATCCTCTCATAGCCTCTTCAAACACTTCCTGTTATTCTATGGCTTGGACAGTAAAATATTGTAATAGCTTTAGTACCAATATGAGCTCTAGTTTCAGTACTGATGGTTATCACTTATGGTTATTAAGTGATGATTATGCTAAGGCTGCTAGGTGGCCTAATCTTAAACCCTAGTACTGCGGGAGCACAGCCTTGGACCACAAAAACTGAGGCACATAGATGTAGGTAGCTCTTAAGCTGGCAATCCTATGGACACTAAAGGCTCAGTCCAAACCATTCTCCATCTCTGAGGTAAGGACAATGTAACTCTGAGATAGGGGAACAAACATTGCCTTATCTTATGGAGGTTTCCTGACTGCCCTCAACTGCAAGATTTAGCAGATGCCCCACTGGCCCAGCTATGCTAGAGCTGGAAATTTGGATAGTGTGCCCCAATTAGTTGAGAGTAATTTAACACCTGTACATTGTGACTTCTAACTAAATTGTGTAAAGCATTAAACTGTTAAGTGGTTTAAAACAACAAATATTTAAAGTCTTGGTTTCTACTTTGTCACAAGTGAAGGATATACGTTTAATATACATTTGTGCCCAGTAGTAAGCATGCCCTGTGTGTGCACATCGGAGAGAGCACACAATTGACAGAGGCTGCTTGTAGTGCTTGTCATTTTCTTAGAACAGAAAGCAAGGCCTACTAAAAGGTCAAGGCAGAGGAGTGGTATGGTTTAAATGTTTTAGATTATGGAACAGGCCAGGCCCACAACTTATTCCTTTTTGTCTGATTTAACTTCCTCTAAAGAACATGAGAGTAAAGGTGTTAAGGTTGAGATTCAAATGTAAAACCAAACATTAATCAGGTGACATTAAGGGTGGGGTTACCTTCTGCTGTGTGTTCTTTGTCCCTTGGCGTCTTTCCAATATCATTTCCTTCTCATGGTTTCATGCAAATTAGCTGGTCAGAAAAATGAGCCTTTACTGGTCAGAAATGTTTCCCTTCACCCATTTGGAACAAATCTGTGTACAGCAGAGCCAGCCCTGGGTATTCACTCTTTGTTCTAGAATCCATGCTGAGCCCTAAACTAACGGCAGCTGGAGTTGCTGAGCCAGCTACTTCAGCCTATTCTGGGCAGAACTGGAGATAGGCAAGGACTAAGGTTGCAATCCTAAAGACACTTTCCTGGGAGCAAGACCCATTGAACACAATGGGGCTTACTTTTGAGTAGACATGGTTAGGATTGCACCGTCTGTCCAAAAAAATCTAAACTGTAGACCCTAGGCTCTAGGTAAGTAGAGGCATCCTGTCAAATGTTTTTCAACTGTCATCCATATTATATTTGGAACATTGGGAAAGGGGGTTGTGAAAAAAATTTCAAAGCCTAAGCAAGATAAGACTTGGATCCAATATAAAAATAATAATGCCTTAGCTAAGTTTGTGATATGATCCTCCGCAGCCCTTTGTGTCTTTTCCTCAGATTTATTATGAAGATGCAAAAGATAAGGGTAACCTGGGGATGACTATAAGGAAAGATGAGGTTCTAAGAGGAAGTTGTGAGTGGTCATAGATCCCCAATCTTATATTTCACAGTTATTAATGCATCAATATTTTGGTGTACAGGCCACCAAAAGATCACAAGACATACCTAGAATGTTCTGATGAGCACAGCTCCTGGCAGATTTACAGCTTATCTCTTCATAACTTCTACTAATCTGCTACGCAGCCCAAAGTCTTTCCTATACTGCTCTAGAATTATGTTAATTGGCCTCACTTGGATGGGAAGAACAGGATCAGGGACTCAATTACTGGAGACCCAAATCCTCCATGAGCACCAAAGCAGACAGCCACTAAAAATCCCACCTCCCCAATGAAAGAAGGCTGCATTTATAATCCTAATGAGTGTGGTCAACACTCTACTCAGCTACAAAGGCAGCCAAGGGCAGAGCATCTAATGACATGGTACCTGAGCAAGCTGTGACTGCTCATCCATCTATCTCACTCTTCCTTCAGTAGATCACTTATTTCCACACTTCAGGGAGCTATAATTGCTGAAGCACCCCACAATCAAACACCTGCCTCCAGCAGTAAAGTTCAGAGCTATGAGGCCACAATGTCACACAGAATGCAGAATCGTTGTCCTGAAAATCTCACTTTTTATTTGTTAAAAATAGCATTTTCTTGGGTCTCTTCACAATCATAAGCATTAGAAAGTAGGTCAGCATTGCCTGCTGAATTCTCAGAAGCTTGAGAAGCAGCTGCCCAATACTTCCAATGGGCAGAGAGGGGACATCAGGGCCTTACACAGCTCTTTGTCCTCCCAGTGACAAGCACTGTCAAAATAAATTATGAAGAACAGCAAGAAACCAAAATCCACAAAACAATAAAAGGAAAAATGTATGGAAAATTGTCTTATTTTGCATAATTTGCTGTCACATAAATTTTCCTTTAAAAGCACAGAAAACATGCAGCCCTGAGTGGTATGTTGCTGGGTCTGTCATGGGACTTGACCACAAAGCTGAGGCTTGTAACTGAATACAAGCAACCTTTCTCTCATCTGTTTTAAGGATAGCAGGATTTATGTCCACAGTGACACTGCAAAGGCTCCAAATAGATTGTCAATCACAGCATCCAATAGAAGGAGGATGTCAAACACAAGGCCTGCAGGTGGGATGTGGCCTCCAGAAGGTCTTTATTTTCCCCTCTCCTTTGATTACTGGGCTCAACTAGAGCAGCACCACTTCAGCCAAGGCCCTGGGTGGGAGATGGAAGGAGGCCTCAGAAGACAATGAACACCACAGTAAGATTCAGACCAAGAGGGGTAAGGTAGACAGTATCAAGACATCACAGACCACTTTTCAGCTGCTGAGCTGCAAATTGATGCTGCAGCAGAAGCAGTCCTACTAAAAGGGTTTCTGCTCAAGTCTTCTTTCCCATATCCTGAAGGCAAGATCTTTTAGGTTATTTGCCTCAAATGAGTTTCTATGTGAGAACAAAGTGCTTTTTTCTAACCATCATCTGCATAACAGCATCACTTCCTGCTTAATGATGGTACCTGATGAGCAGCACTCATAAGGTACCATCATGTCTCTGGCCCACCATATGAAACAAGTTTTGACACCTCTGCACCAGAAACATGGAGATCGCAAATACCCAGGAGGTGCTTTACGTCTTCTGCACTGTAGCATATATGGTGCTATGCCATAGCAGAGCTGAAATATGCAGGCAGCATTTGGTGAATACAAGTTAAGGCAGGCTTTCAAATAAGCACAGGAACCCAGTATCTTACTGCCCAGGTGGCCCAATTGCAGTCTATATTAGTCAAATGAATGTACCATTGGCAGTTGTTGGTATGTAATTCCATGTATCATGCACTACATCTATAGAAAGTTAAAATAAATGGGACTAGTTGAAACTAACTCAAGTCTGATTCATTTCAAGGGGGCTTAGTCTTAACACACGGTTGTATCCAGATAGCTAACAGCTCTGTAGATGGAGTGAGGGCAACAGTCAGGAAGGTTTCTAACATTGAGTGACTCACCCTGGCTCCTTTCTTTCTACAGGAACTCAAACATAATGTACTGCTCCTGCTGTTTCTAGGGTTACCTGGGAATGTCCTGGCCTCAGAAATAGGTAGTGACAGTGGCAGCAGAGATTCTGCCACTGTGAGCATCCTAGTCTGCCTGTTGCTGCTCCTGCTTCTTCTGTTGTTCCTAGCATGGCGTCGGCTGAGCCAGGAGTCAGAAGGAAGGTACCACCCCAGGACACTGCTGAGAGGCTTGTTCCTTCGGTGGCAGGAGTTCTGGGGGGAAATTTCCACACAAGAGCTGCCCCAGGATGACGAGCAAGAAAGAGAGATAGATGAAGAGCTGGGGGAGTCACAGCAAGATGATGATGATACAGAGGAAGAAGAGGAGCAGCAGCCCCGACAGCTACAACAGGAAGCCAAGAAGGAAGAGGAAGAAAAGATCCATGAGAATGCTGATTCGGAGCCCCCAGAAAAGGCAGTGCTTCTGGAGTGCTCTGAGAAAGACGGAGCCTCAAGGGCAACAGAGAGCAATGCAGAGGCTCTGCTCAATGACCTGCATTCCTTCTCTGGAACAGCAGCCTGGGAGGATAGTGAAAAACATTTACATGTCACTGCCCTCTAGTCATGGCAGGAAGGAGGACACAGCAGGGTTTTCCACAGGGGGAGCTCTGGACTAAAGATCTGGTTGACAGTGCCATCTCTGGATACCATCATGGACTGCCTTCTTGCCTCATTCTAGGGCCATGGCAAAGATTCTACCGCAGTTAGTCTTCCCTCTCCCTTTGTACCACTGTACTTGCTTGTTCCAGCTTGCTTTTAAGTGGCAACTGTTTATATGTTAATAAAAGCAGAGAGCAAACCAGCTGTCCCACAGCAGTGTCTTCCTTTAATGGAATGTCTGATGGGACAGCATACAGCTGGCTCTCTTACTACAACACTGATTAGCATTTATGGAGAACTTTCTGAAGATTCAAAGTGCTTCACGTGTAATATTTCTTCACATACAAACAGCCTATCGATCCTCACGACAAGCAGCCTGCTTTCTGGGCAGGCACCTGATTAACATGATCATGGCTGAGTCATTCACAGGCCAGAATATAGAGGACAAGATTGGGTAGGTGGTGGGCTGCAAGAATAGCCACGTTGGGAGGTGTAAGGGAACCAGAGGACTTTTCTGGCATTTAGTGCACACTGGGAAAAGGAAGCTTGTGGAGACATTTTCAGGGAGGTTGTTCCTCTCCACCCTGTTAGTTGCTCCCTGTGCTTTGCAAATTGCAATCGGCACAGGGATAGCAGCAGTGAGAGAAGACAGCCCTGTGACCTCTATAGCAAAGCACCCTAATGCACACGTGCACACACACGCATTTATCCCACACACTGTTTGAAGAGTGGGAACACATCCAGCCACAGACTGTTGCCTTCTGACTGGTCCTCTGTGTATCCTAAACATAATTCCTTATATACTGAATTGAAAGCACCTCATTTGGGGAATATTTCTTTCACCAGGAAAGCACCAATATCACACAGCACCTTGCAGCTGAGAAGGAAGATGGTGCCCTTGTAGCAGGAGAGAGAATGTGCTCCCCATTTGGGCTCAGAGTTCCCGAGGCCCCACTCAATCTCCCTACGGATCCTGTCAAGTGAGCCATGTCCAACTTCGCAAGGCAGAGTCCAGTCATTCCTTGCAGCCCCAGCTACCGTGCCCGTCCACGGCTTCCTTTCTTTTTCTTGGTGCCTGATGGTGTTTTGATGGGCAGTGGAGCAGTGACTTCTGGCATAGGCGTGACTTGGGGTGCAGACAGCTCCATCAGTTCCACTGTTGTGCTTGGTTTGAAGGCATCAAATGGTGAGAACTTCAGTGGGCTGCAAATAACGAAAGGAGTTAAGTTGGTCATCTATTCGGCCCCTCTGTCCTTCGCCTGCACTAAAGCACATGCTCATTTTGTATAATAAAAACCAAACAGAGCAGCAGATAGGCAATTTCCTGCACTGTGTATGGGCTATTAGGTGCAGCTTTTGCCCAACAGCGACCCTGCTATCTTCAAGGAGCTAGCCAGTTCTGTGAAGAATAGAGCCCAAGGATTTGGCTACTTGTCTCTTTCACTTTGGTGTTACCTGACAGGTGTGCAGGGACTGCTGTTGAGACGTCTTGGAGATCGCAACTTGGGTTGGAAAGAAAATCCTTCTTTAATACTTTCCAACACTGAGGGTGCCACGTAGGTGAATCCCTGTGGGAGAAATAGCTGGTCAAGAGGACTATGATCCTGGCCACCACTACTAATGAGGATCTGCTTTGGGTTCTGCCTTATTTGGTCAGAATGAGCATCAATACAACATAGAGCACAATCCTAATTATGTCTACTCAAAAGTAAGCCCCACTGTGTTCAATGGGTCTTACTCCCAAGAAGGTGTCTTTAGGATTGCAGCCAATATTTTACAGAAATTCTGCAAGGACAGCTCTGCCATTCCCTCACCCCCTTTTACATTAGCTCCAGCTGGGAATTTCTTACCAGGAAGGCTTGATTGGCGCTCTCACTGATGGCACCATCATCAGGACTGTCCACAGGTGTCTGACGGGTGAAGCGTGTGTCAAACTGACTTACATCATCTTCTGATTGCTGTGGGTGGAAAAAACAGGAGAATGGGGAGATCAGTACTGAGTGCTAAGAAGGACTTTATTCATTTCGGAAAGAGGCAAGAGACACTATACTTTTTGAGAAGACCAAGTGAACAGGGTAAGCAGATGCATCATATTCTTCCTAACATCTAATTTAGATAATACTCTTAAAAAAAACATACAAGATCACCAAAATGGATTATTTCATTAGCCATCCTGGTATATTCCTCACTGTCCAAATTGTAGGTTTCCTCTACTACTTCACTTCAAATTAAAGGGTGAACCAGGGATTTTAAACAAGTTTTAGCAACAAACTACACAGCCAGAGAATGACATTTTGATGAGCTTAGATAACACTGAATACGTGAAGGAGAGATCAGCTGCAAGACAAGGTACACTATTTATTAAGCAAGGTTTGAAATAACAGATGAAATGGCCAAAAGGATTTGTTAATAAAGGAAAAAATGAAATTGTCTTGCGACAAGCTGCTCACAAATATTTTTCTAGGAACTGGACAGCAGTATAATACTGAAATAAAATTTTATACTTGCAGCAGGGACATAACACATATGCAGGGTCTGCCAAATGACAGTTGAGAGAACACGCAGATGGTATAGAATACAATCAGTGCCTGTTTCAGCTCAGCATCTCCTTCATAAAAACCATCCAAGCTACAAAGAACAGGTGCCAAAGACTGGGAATAGCCATATGGTCTTGGGCAGAATAAAATAAAGCAGCAGCCCCATGAGAAGAATAAGGGTATTGGCAGTACCAGAGAGGGGCGGAAGGGTGGATCAACTCTTCTGGCCAGCAAGTCGTCCCAATTAATGTGTCGGAAGAATGGGTGTCTCTGAAATTGAAAGACACAGAGAGTTAATACTGTCCCAAAATCACTGGGCTCCTGAAACATGCCGCACTCATCAGTGCAGCTTAAAATTATGCCCTCAAATCTCTACAAAATTATGGATACCTCAAAAGCTGCGTAGGAACACTTTATTACAAGGGGATACAAAACAACAATAGAGGTGTGTGACCTCGACTTGGACTCTTCCCAGCTTGCATTGATACTTTGCAGTTACTGATCCAGACAAACATGAAGCTGCAGTGCTAATGTCACCTATTTCTGGAAATGCTACAGATATAGCACAGCCAGCCCCAATGCTGGCTTGCTCTAGAACAACTCTAGTTCACCTCGGTGGCAAAGCAGATTCTCCAAAACAGGGAGCAGTTAATGGTTCTCAGAAATCACATGTAGTGCAGCACTGCATGGACTCTATAGTTTCAGAATCTAAGTGGAAGATCAAATGTTTCCATGTCCCTCCCCACCTTTCCTCCACATCAAGCTAATGTGGCAGAGAGAAGATTTCTAGTTAATAAGCTAGTTTTCTTCAGGCAGGGAGTCTTCTATATGGGATGAGAATGAACTTTCAAATACTTCAGCTGCATTCTGAATTGATACAGTTTTTGGAGCGTGAAGCTCAGTCCCAATGAGCTCAGCTCAGATGGCAAATTCAAGCAACAGAATCCCATGTACTAAGCAGGAAATGAGATTCCACAAAATAAAAAGGCTGGAGCGGACGACATAATGTGCATCCAGAAGATGCCCAGCTCAATCCTGCCATCTCCAGGTGAGATTGGGAAGCTATGACAAGCTGCTCCCATTAAGAGTCCATTTTGGACTCAAGAATTGGGTTACGTAGATCAGTGGTGTTGACTCAATGGAAAGCCATTGCATACAGCACTGAAAAGCACTAAACCCATATGCCTTGGCATGTCTGCCCCCCAATCTGGATTTGGAGAGTTTATTCATCATTTTCGATGTATTTTAAAACCCACCAATGTAGCCACATGGACTAGAAACTTGCTTTACAAAAATGAAAACAGAGATTCTCATGATTCTGAACTCCGGTAGAACACTTTCCAGCCCCGTACATAGTACTCTTTTACTTTTTTTCAAATGTGATATGCTCCAAAAGTATGTTTTGACAATGTCCTCTCCCTACCTGCACATCTGCAGCATCACCTGGTCCACCCCCAATCCTCTGATGGGAATTTCTCTTGAGGAACTGCGAAGATGAAAGAAAACATGGAGAAAATGATGTCTTGGGCAGAATCAGACTTTGAATAGCCTGTGAAAGCTTCACATACATGCTATCCACTATGAATGGGGATACATTACTATTGCTATAACCTTCCAAATTTAAAAACACCTGAGCACAAAGAAACATGCAGACTGTTTAACAGAATTCAGCAGAACTGTTTTTCTGGCAACACCACACAATCATTGGACTTCACAGCAATACTGGGGAGCAGGTAGGGAGAGTCACAATTCAATATGCAAAATTTCATCAAACAAAAATCAGGCTTGTACCTTCTTGATCAGGTCACGGGCATCTGGTGTCAGGTACGGTGGAAGAACCAACTTCCCCTTGAGGATTTTGTCAATTGTTTTCTTACGATTTTCAGCCGTGAAAGGAGGCTGCAAATCAGAGGCACAGTATATGCAAGTCAAAGGACTCCGTATAGACTCTAGAAGGGGGGCGTTTGCTTGGAAGTCCAAGCACTTGCAGGTGGGTAGGAACAGTAGGCCCAGCATGAAACTTGGGCTACAATCCTAACTCCAAACTTTCCTGGGAATAAGCCCCATTGACTATAATAGGACTTCTGAGTAAACATGCATAGGATTGGGTTTTCAGGTGGGAAACCATGATTGATATTGTCAATGCAGAAGCAGTGATGAAAGACAATGGGTTATGCTCCACTCAGTGGCAGAAAGGTTAAGACACATAATTCAGGATAACAATAGCCTTAATACAACTAGAAAGGAGTTCCGTCCCAATTTCTTACCAGGGTTAGCAATGAAATTTTTATCTGGTGTCAATATGTGGATTATACTCTCCCACTCTCAACTGATTCCTGTTTAAGGTGCAAGGAATATACCATTCCTATAATTCTTCAAAGGAAGCGCAATCACAGAACCACCATCGAGTCAATGGCCTGTTATTCATCACTTGCCCACTCCCACTACTGTTTTGCTTCACTCCTGTCACCCACTGTGCTTTGTGGCTTCCACACCTCCCCTAAAAAACAGCATGAGTGAGACTTGCCGATCCAGTGAGCATGTCGTACATCAGGGCACCAAGGCTCCACCAGTCTACTGCCCGGTTGTGGCCACTGCGCACCAATATCTCTGGGGCCCTGTAATGGTGGAAAGGATAGGAGAAAGAAAAAAAAAACTATTGATCCACAGGTGCCCTTCACCCAGGTCCAACTAGAACAAAGTTTCCATGCAGGTTGTATAGATTTTCTAAAAATACTGAGCCACATACATGTATTCTATGGTGCCACAAAAGGTGTGGGTGACAGCGCCATCATGGATAGACTCTTTGCAGAGCCCGAAGTCTGTCAGTTTAATATGCCCTGCAGAAGAGATCAAAGGAATGAAATCTTGTTTTGACCCTAGCTAAAGACACAAAGCAGTATACAAGTTGAGACGCTGCCTCATACCTTGGCTATTTAACATTATGTTCTCCGGCTTGAGATCCCGATAGATGATGCCATTGGTGTGCAGGTGGCCTAAGGCCATCGTTATCTCACTCAGGTAGAAGCTAGAAAAATAGAAAAAGGAATCTGCCAAAAGCTGCATAAAAACCACTGACATGCAGGCAAAGGCCAAATTACATGTTGTGTCAAACATGGTATTGATCCTGATCCACTTCATAGGATTTTTTTTTTGGTAGTGTGCTTCATTGGGAAGAGGATCTGGACTGGGACTAAGCTTGAGACCTCTCTGATCGTCATGCTGTTGACCTGATCCAGATTTCTCCGCTTCCTATTCCCATTATACTGTATTACTAGTACTACTGAGAGGACACACACACAAAAGAGATGGGACTTTGGGCTGATCCAGCAAGACTTTTTGCATTTTAGATTGTGAGCCCTTTTGGGACAGGGACCCATTAGCTATTTTGCAGCTTATAAGACGCACCCAACCATAAGATGCACCAAAGTTTAGAGAAGCAAAACAAGAAAAAAATATTCTGAACCAAATGGTGTAGTAATATATTTAATAAAATATAGCAGGATAATATCACAACCATGTAAAGTCAAAAGTGGTATTTAAGAACCATCATCACTGTCATTAAAAAATAAGGAAAGACTTTAAGGTTCAAGCACTTTTTGGAAACCCCAAGAACTCATCACTAGTGTCAGTGTTTTGTAACTTTTGCACAATTCTCATTGCACATGACCAGACACCAACATTTTGCACAAATCTCATTGCAAATGATCCAGGGAGGCAGGTAAGTTTGGGGGATGGGGAGTTTCTTTTGGGGGTTGGGGGGATCCAAGTAGGTAGGGAAAGGGATCTAGGTAGATAGGGAAGGGTGGGGGTGTTTCTTTTGGGGGGGTGGGTAGATCCAGGCAGGCAGGTATGTGGGGAGGGATCCAGGCAGGCTGGGATGCAAATGATTGCAGCACTAAGGACCAGATCCTGTGCATGTCTACTATGGAGCAAATCTCCACACAGGGAACGCTGCTTAGCATTGCAGCACTAGGGACCAGGTCCTTTGCATGTCTACTCTGGAGCAAGTCTCAAACCAGGGAAGGCCAATCCAGGGAGGGATGCACAGGCATGCAGCAGCAGGGACCTTTCTTTCCTGGGCTGCTCCTCCACCCCTTCCCAATAGTGCCCCCTTGTTCTGCCTGCCTCCCTCCTTGCTCTACTAATCCTCTGGGCTCAGTTTCTTTGAGGGGGGAGCCTGTGGGGAAGCCTCTATCCCTCCTCCCCAGCTTGCCCTCACCTTACTATAGGCTTGTCCTGCCCAGGGGAGCAGAGCACAGCTGCAGAAGGTGCTCCAGGATTGGCCTCTTCACTCCATAAGACATTTCCACCCCCCCTTTTTTTTTGGGGGGGGGGAGTGAGTCTTATAAGCCAAAAAATACAGTAATTAGCTATTTTTTCATTTTCTTGTAAACCGCTTTGTGAACTTTTTAGTTGAAAAGTGGTATATAAATACTGTAGATAGATAGATAGATAGATAGATAGATAGATAGATAGATAGATAGATAGATAGATAGATAGATAGATAGAATCTGTGGGTGGCACAAGCGGTTAAGACACTGTGCCTGTTAACCAGCAGGCCAGGGTTCGAGACCCAGGTCGGCCCCACAATACAGGGTGAGCTCCTGTCCTTAGCCCAGCTCTGCGATGCCAGCTGGATCCAATCGTATTGGCTCTGCCTTTCCATTGGACTAATTCAGTGGTGTGGAGAGGGGGGATTTGCTGCTTGGCTAACAGCCTATCCTTCATAACAATCTAACCCATGCTTTCGTGCTTCACATGCAGTGTATGCAGCGCCGAGCACGATACCATAGTCTTTCAAGACTGACGGAGGCCTGCTTTTTTTTTTAGATAGATTCTTCCTATATTCTTATATCAAGGTCAATGATATGCTTTACAGAACATGTCCCAAATCAGAGGGACATTGATTTTTGATTGAGAAAAAGGATTTGATGACACTGAGAATCTTAACTAGCAAGATCAAAGCCAGGCAAGACAACAACTACATAAACTACAGCTGAAAAATCTCAGCTGAATTTAATTTAGTTGCTTGCTTGAGTATGCCTCAAGGATAAGATTTAGCAATACAATATTTTAAGCTTGTATGTACTGCATCAATGACCTCCCCTTTCCAACACCCTTGGTTGGAACTCTGGTAGTCAACAGAAAAATCAGGATGAAAAAAGCCACATGCATTTATGAGGCTTGGCACCCCTCCCAATTAGCCAGAAGGAGGGGTAGCAACACACCCGTGTACACAAACACAATGATCCTCTTTCATTGGCTAACAATGGGGAGAACTGCCTTATTGGAGAATGCTCACTCTTCCCTCACCCACCACATTTGGCAACTGCTTTGATATTTTGATTGCATCTGCAAGCTGTATCTACTATTATATACTTAACAAGTTGCTGTTTTTCGATCTGTAAACAACATAATGCAACAGGAGGAGAAGGGAATGGCATGGTCACAGAAGGAAACATTTCAGCTTGGATACTTGTCAAATACCAGTGCAAACTTTTCTGGTTATTTATTCTTTAAAGCCTATGAGGCCATGTAACACACTGTGGATGTTCAAGCCAGGAATCAATGGCCCTACTGCCAATGCCTCTGCATGTTTCTCCAGGCCCTGGATAATTGGCAGCTAGAGCATAGTTCTTTTTAAAATACAGGGTATGGAACAGGCAGGCCTCCTACTGGTGTTCCATTGTCTGGTCAACAGTGAGGGGCAGGCTGATCTGCCCCTTGCCATGGTATTCGTCTTGGGAAGAAGCAGAGAGGCAAGCACATGTCTGTGCACTGGCTCAAGTCTCCCCCAGGACTGGCGCAGAAGTGTCTTATGGCATTTTGATGACAGCCCCAGGAGAGCACAAGACTTATGCTGGGGCTTAGGCCAGCCTAACTGGTGTTTAGGATTGCAGCCTTACCCTACAATCCAGAGTAATTATGGAAGACGTAAGAGGCACTTACTCTGGATTGCTCTATGCATTTCCCATAGGTTTCCCATAGGTGGCACCATAACTACGTCAGGGTAAAAGGTCCCGTAGTTACTCTGGATTGTAGCCTTAGTCTTATTGACAGTTGTGCCTAAAAGATCTTTATTACCTAAAAGATAATTAGATAAAATTATCTAAAAGATAATTATTACCGTGTGGAGTTTGCAATGCACTCTAAAGAACAACACAAGAAAACACTCCAGACGCAGAGAAGATGAATTAAGACCAAAGTACACATAATGATGAGTAAAGCACAGTCAAATTTTCATCCAGATATACATAAATAGGATTGTGTTGAATATCAGCAACCCATCAAAGACAAGTCTGGCTGTATCCTTGGGATACAGAAAGTACAGAATTATTTTTTCACTCATCTGCGAAGACCATTGGGCCTCTGAGGCTAATTCAGTAGTGCAACACCTCCTAAAATGTTGTGGATTTGTTTCTAGAAATCTATGCTGAGCTAAACAGTGCTATAAGAGGACTTCATAACACTGTTCTGATGCTGATGTGTTCACAGTACTGTAATCCCAGTTCATTAAGGTCACAGCCTGCTCTGTAATTGACCACTGCCTAGTGTCACTCCTACATGGTACCAATGAAAGATGCTGGGAGGAGGTTGTGACTCATTCTTGGAAATTACAGGTTTCTTCTTGAAGAAGGAATATAGGGCAGATTGACTTGCCTGTCATTTCCTGCCCTGAAGCATTTCCTGGCAGCAAGTAACTGGCCCCATACTAGCCAGAAAAATAACCACTACAGCCATTGGTGCAGTGCTAGCAAGAACACACTGGAACTATTGTGAGTGACATGAAGAGGCTATTTGCAAGAATGGATCTAAGTTATTCTCACCCTCATGCTCTACCAAGTGGAAACACCCACAGATCTCAGCTCCCAGTTTCCAACTTTCCCATCATGGCCAGTGGAAGGGACAGGAGAGAAAATCTGCAGGTTATTACAGACCTGACTACCCCAATTCAGGCAATGTGGTGTTTTCACTGACCAGGCTGTATCCTCCATGAATATGCCTTCTCGCTCCAACTGCATGAAAAGCTCCCCACCTAGAAAACACAGAAGAAAAAAAGACCATCAGCCTGCTTCAACTCAGTCTGCCCTGCAGCCAAAATTCATAGGGAAAGAAGGGTCACAGTAGATTTCTGGCACCAGAATGGTTTCTTTTTCACTGAGTAATGCTGATCTGGGCTTCCGTACCACTGAGACATTCCAGGATGAGGTACAGCTTGCCACCTGTCTGGAAGGCATAGATGAGGTCTACAATGAAGGGATGCTTGATGGCTTCCAGGATATTTCTCTCAGCCTTTGTGTGGGCTGTATCCTTGGCATTACAGGCAATCTTGGCCTGCAGAAGATACCCAAAGAGAACTGAGGTTACACTAAGATATGCAACAGAGTGCACAGAGAGGCAAAGAGATAAATAGCTTACTTTTCTTAGAACTTTCATGGCGAATATCTTCCCAGCATTTGTGCCTTGAACCTTCCGTACCTGGAAGACCTATGTATGGAAACAGAAAAGAAAGAAAGATCAGCATCCCCAGAATGATTTGGGGATGGGCAGACGATGATCCTCAGGTCACAGGTAGGGCAGATAGAACCCTTGGAACACCCAATACCTCCCAGTACTTGCACAAATTCCCTGTCTTCCAATACAGAATAAGGATAGCAGGACATTTCTAATTTTTAAAATGCCAGCTGGACCCTAATTCTAGCAGGGTGGCCACAGAGTGGCTCAAATCTTAATTACATAAAGGCCTGCAGTACATAATTAATTACATAAAGGCCTGCAGTAGCACAGGTAAAGTGTAGGAATTAACACTTCCAAGCACCAATTTTATAAAGCAAAATGAAGTTTAAGAACTTTATTTATTTATAAACATATTTATTCATATTAGAACTTTATTTCAAAGTTTGGAGGCTTTTATAATGTTACAAAGATGGATAAATACAGTATAAGCAAAAAAATAATGCTGGAAGGCTTTGACCACAAGGGCAGGCTTTGAATAAATTCTACCTCAGCCCTACAAGTCAAGGTTAAAATCACTAATTTACCTCTAGTTTGAGGACAGTAGACTTCCCACTTAAAATACTTTTTAGTATGAGCATACCAGCCTAGCTGATCCTGCCTCTTTTATAACACAAAACCAGGTCACTATGAAGGAGTGAATACAAATAGCGTCAGAGTGCAGATGGTAAACTATTGACTATCACATTCTAATAGCTCCTTAGAGCTAGCATCCTGTCCACTTCCTTTTATTGCCATATCACACTTGCAATAGGAGGACAAACAGAGCTCTAATTAAGATAACTAGGTTATTGACCAAGCAGCTGAAGATCATTAACCAAGGCCACAATATTGTTTGGAAGCCCAATCCTAACCCTTGTTTAGGTGGGCACAAGTCCTAGCATAAGTTCCATGATGGCCTGGGGGTGTCACAAAAGGACCATAAGGCACTTCTGTGCCACTCCTGGGGAGCGGGTTAGGCGAGGGCATCGACATGTGCCAGCATCCCTACACCACTATGGGAACAGGGAGATGGGTGAGTTGTGCTGGCCTAAATTGGTTAGAATTGTGCCCTCACTGTTACACCAGACTAAAATCATCAGAGATCTAGAAGTTTGCCTGCAGCTGCAGGGTGATAACTTCCTTGGAAGAGAAAAACTGAAAATAGAGTGAGAGCTAAACTGAGAATTCATATTCAGGCTTTGTTTCTAGAACAGAGGTTGAATTATTGCAACTTTGATGCTTTCCGGCACTATTTTCTCCCTGAATCATACATGAGAGGCCCAAATTCCTCTCACCCCTTGTTATAGCAAAAACATACATTTTGTCTGCAATGCAGGTGATAAAATTGGCAGTGTAAGCATAACTGCTTAACCATCTTTAATCCCTGCTTATCTTTGAACATCAACAGCCAGGATTCACAGCCCATCCACTTTTCTCAGCTGCAGCTACACTGTATATCTTTGCAGACAAAATAGAAGCAGAAAAACTTACACACATGCAAACACACAATCTCAAACATGGTATAGCCTTAAATATACAATAACCCCCAAATCCAGAGTAACTACGGGAGCACATAAGAGACTTTATGTGCACCTGTAGTTACTGCACTACCTGGTGAAAACCTATGGGAAATTCATACTGGAATCCAGAGTAAGTTGTTCTTACACCGGAGCAAGGACTCCCCATGGTTACTCTGGATTTTGCCCTAAGTCCCCTACTAATGAACATTCAAGATGCAAACTTACATACATATGAACACAGCTTCAAGATAGTAACTCTCTACTTGTCTGACGCATTTAAGGCCAAACTGGGTGAAAAATGCATTAACATCAATAGCATTAGACTTACAAACATTTCAACTTAGGAATGAGGTTCCAGAATGTAAATCGTTCGTAAGAAGGGGACTTGCTGTAATCTGTAGTAATTAGTTGGCTTTGGTGGATGTCCACCATCCACAGTATCTGTTCTTGTTCTACCTGTCCTAATTCTTCCATTAGCCAGGAAAATAATGACAGCAAAGAAGCTTGAGAACCACTAACTGATTATCCTGATCTTTGAAAAGGACTGGCAAAGGCACTGATACAGCAACTTTCTGGCCTTGTTCTTACTGAGGTGGCAATCTGCCTTGGCTGTATCACTTGAGGTTACTGGGAAGCACTCACATGACTGAATACCCTGCATTTAAAAAAATCTTGTAAGAATTGGATGTCAGGGAGAACTGTTCTAGCCTAGCACTCAGAATCGCAACCTCCCCTGCAGTCTATGTTGGTACAATCAATTGGTTTACAACGTTGTGAATATGCTTTGGAAAAAGCCCCCAGAGATGTTGGAGAGTCTCATCTGGCTTTAGGAATCTCCAACAAATCCACAACTAGACTTAAATAGGGTAGGAACCTGTGCATTCTTGATAGAATGGGATCTTCACTACCATAGAACTACCATAGACATCTTCATTAACAGTCTTCACCTGCAAGCCATTGCTCACCTTGCCATAGCCACCCTTGCCCAAAACACGAAGTAGCTCAAAACAGTGGGGCCCAATGCGTTCGGGGCCATTGTTGACGATGCTCTCGGATATTTCAATTTCCTCATAGTGTCCTGGCACGTGCCTGGGAAAGAGAAAGAAAGGCAGCACAGTTAAATAACAGAGAAAAGGAAAAGGAAAGAGGCTTCTGAAAAGCAAGGATTTTCAGGTTAACCCATTTTTGCCCAGCCCACAAGTGTCCACATTTAATCCCTGTTGCATATATGTAATCCCTGAACAGAAACAGCTTAAAAGAAAGAGAGCCGGTTATTTCTGGTAGTACTTTGGACCAAGTGAAATGATACAGCGGCGCAAACACCCTGAGAAACAGTCTTAAACCTTTAAAATGTCACATGTCCTGAAGACCTGCACAGGGATCCACTAAAGTATTTCTTGCTTTCCTTTTAGCAAATCCTTTATGTCTGTATGTCTGTATGTCTGTATGTCTGTATGTTTGTTTGTTTGTTTGTTTAATGCATGCATACATACATACACTGCCTTTCTAATGCTAATGCAAGTGCCCAAAGTGACTTACAAAGCTTTTATCCTTTCTCCTCACAGCAACCCTGTGAGGTCACCCAAGGAAGCCTCATGGCTGAGGGGGTTGATTTGAACCTGGTTCTTCCAGATTCTAGTCCTTCTGCCTTACCTCTACTGTTACCAAAAGAACAGCATAAAATATTTGTATGGGGAATTAAGCACAATTAAGTCACTTCAGATAACCTTTGTAGAAGGATGAGGTTTAGAAGGTATATTTTAGCAAGATTTATTAAAAATAACCACCATAAGATTACATGAATAACAATAACATATGATGAAAAACAATAGATCAGTTGAGTTCTTATGCTCTTACTTAAGATAGTTAACCTAGCATAAACTACTGAGAGAGAGAGAGAGAGAAGGAAAAAAGGGAGTGGGTGAGAAAGAAAGCAGGTTTTAAAAACTGGCATATTACTTGTCCAGAGTAATCCAGCATATTACTTTCATGGTCTGGTCATCTTTGGGGTGAGAGAGAGCTTGCTCCTCAAGGGAGGCAGATTCTTTCTTTTTGGTGAGGGGCAAACTCCACATACACCTTTTAGCCAAGACCATAAATCTATTCATATTTTGGGACCTTGTTTTTGGTGTGACTGGTTTTTGGTTAATCCTTTGAATAGTTACTGGGCTAACCAGACAGGAAACAAACAATAGATTTACATTGATAGTAGGACAGGATAGGACTTTGCATTGATTGTTGACTGAACATTAGCAAGACAATGGGACTTGCCTTAGACCAGATAACCATAGCTGGGGGCTACAATACACAATGCAAGGGTATGGGACCAGAAAAGGTGTACTTAATGAGGCCTTCAGCTTGGCCTGTATATCTGAGGCTTATGGGAGAAACATATCCTTGCTCACACAATATCAATAATAACAGATTTATAATGATGAGACCTCATGGGTAACAGTACTCCATCCTGTAGACAGGGGTTTCCAAACTTTCAACTTCAGGGCTCCTGGACCTTTAGTAATTATGTAGACAACGGGTTTCAGCATGTGCAGCTTGTGATATGGGAGATGAAAAGCAGCACCTGCTGAAATTTCCTCCTCTGCACAATTGTTAAAGGTCCTGATCCCTGAAGTTGAAAGTTTGGAGGCCTCTGCTGTAGAACATCATTCTCAGTGTTTGCTCACCCCCCTCCCCCCACAGCACTGGGGATTGTCCACCTTACTGCACCAGAAGTAAGTGGCAATGACATAATCACCAGTTATTTCCAGTCTGGGAGGCCATATGTGACATTACCAAAACCAGTTTTTTCCAGTCTGGGAGGCCATATGTGACATTACCAAAACCAGACCTCACTGCTAGTTTCACCGCCAGGAGGTGGGTGCAAATACCACCAGATTCTGCCTGGATTACCACCAGTAGTACTGGTACCACGAGTTGAGAACTACTGCTGGGAAATGAACCAGCATCTAGAGAGGGGGGGATGCTGGAGATGCTCCACTCTACAGAGGTCAGGACAGAGAGTGTCGTGTGGGTCAAGGAGGGTGGAGGTCGGGAGAGCGATGGGATACTCACTCCGGACCGGTGTTGTTGCGCGGATCTGGATCCGACTCCTGAGGAAGAGAAGACAGAGATGAAAGCTAAGCAGGACTGTCAGACAACAGGTCCTAAGGGGGGACACATAGCCAAGCAGGCAAGGGATGGAGGGACAAGGTGACCATATGCCATAACCACAAAAGAGGACAAATGTAGAACACCCCCAAAAACGTAGGACACGGCAATCTAAAAGCTAATATGTACTACATGACTTATTAAAATTGAAAACTTATTATACAGAATGCATTTATTACATCTAATTTATGAATTCCAAGAAGGCTACATGCTGCCTCCTCACAAGAGAAGGAGGATTTTCTTCCAGGACATAAGGCTAGGAAAGAGGACCGTCCTGGAAAAGGAGGACAATGAAGAGTCTTCCCAGGACAGAAGGCTAAGAGGACATGTCCTGAAAAGGAGGACATGGGTCTCCCTGTGAGGAGGTGTTCCAGTTGGGGGGAGCCAAGCAGGGAAGGGATGGAGGGAGCACCCAGTGAGGGGGACAGAGGCAGTCAAGGGGGACACCAGTGGGGGGACTCCTGCCCTCCCCCTCCCCTCCCCTCCCCTCAGCAGAGCCCCCTCCTTCCCCTCACCTCCGGCTCCTCCCCGTCGCTCCCCTCCTCCGTCTCCAGGTCGATGTCGAAGATGCCGGCCATGGCAGCAGGGAGAGTGGCAGGCAGAGGCTCCCAGCACAGTCACCCGCTGGCCTTCCGGGCCCGCCTCCCGGCCGGGACTCAACCTCGTCCTAGTCGTCATCCCTCCAGCGACGCCCTCGCCTGCAGCGCCGGGGACAAGGCCTTCCCTCTGCGGGGAGGGAGGGAGGGAGGAAGGAAGCGCCTCAGCCACAGCAGCAGCCTGGGACGGGCAGCGCAGCAAGAAGGGCTCTGACCGCAGTCTGTGGAATTCACTGCCACAGGAGGGGGGCGCCATCTACACTGCATCCCTTTCAAAGGCTGGGTCGACACCTGTCCTCTTTTTCAAAGACACGTCCTCTTCTTCTCCCTTCTGTCCTACACATGTCCCTTCTTCCAGGACATGTCCCCTTTTCCAGCCCTTTCCAGGACATGTCCTCTTTTCCAGCCCCTTCCAGGACATGTCCCCTTTTCCAGCCCTTTCCAGGACATTTCCTCTTTTCCGGGACATTTCCTCTTTTCCAGCGCTTTCCAGGACATGTCCCCTTTTCCAGCCCTTTCCAGGACATGTCCTCTTTTCCTGCCCCTTCCAGGACATGTCCCCTTTTCCAGCCCTTTCCAGGACATGTCCCCTTTTCCAGGACACGTCCCCTTTTCCAGCCCTTTCCAGGACATTTCCTCTTTTCCGGGACATTTCCTCTTTTCCAGCGCTTTCCAGGACATGTCCCCTTTTCCAGCCCTTTCCAGGACATGTCCCCTTTTCCAGGACACGTCCCCTTTTCCAGCCCTTTCCAGGACATTTCCTCTTTTCCAGCGCTTTCCAGGACATGTCCCCTTTTCCAGCCCTTTCCAGGACATTTCCTCTTTTCCAGCCCTTTCCAGGACATGTCCCTTTTTCCAGCCCTTTCCAGGACATTTCCTCTTTTCCGGCCCTTTCCGGGACATTTCCTCTTTTCCGGCCCCTTCCGGGACATGTCCCCTTTTCCAGGACATGTCCCCTTTTCCAGCCCCTTCCGGGACATGTCCTCTTTTCCAGCCCTTTCCAGGACATTTCCTCTTTTCCAGCGCTTTCCAGGACATGTCCCCTTTTCCAGCCCTTTCCAGGACATTTCCTCTTTTCCAGCCCTTTCCAGGACATGTCCCTTTTTCCAGCCCTTTCCAGGACATTTCCTCTTTTCCGGCCCCTTCCGGGACATGTCCCCTTTTCCAGGACATGTCCCCTTTTCCAGCCCCTTCCGGGATATGTCCTCTTTTCCAGCCCTTTCCAGGACATTTCCTCTTTTCCAGCGCTTTCCAGGACATGTCCTCTTTTTCATGTCCTGGAAAAAAGATCTGCCCTGTCCTTTTTCTTGTGAGCATGGAGCCTTTCTGGAATTCATAAATTAGCTCTCATACTTTTAAAGGTAAACATAAGTATTATAGTGTTTAAATAAATCACCTGAAAGCAATCTATAGTTGTGTTTTTAGCTTTTATTTTGTCATGTCTTACATTTTTCTTGGGTGTCCTACATTTTAGGGGTCTTGTCCTTTTTTGTGACCTTTGGTGTGTTAATGTTGGGGGGAGGGGAAAGGACTGGAAATTCAAAACAACTAGCAACACAGGGTGACCGGATGTCATAGCAGCAGAAGAGAATAAGGCACCCAAAATGTAGGACGTCCAAGAAAAATGTGGGATATGAAGGCATAGGACATGAACACTTTATGAAACACTTTAGAAAGCTAAAACACTTGTATATTTATTTACAGTGGTTAAATACTGTATTCCCAATCAAATTAAAAACTATACTCTATATCTATATAAAAAGAAAAGTCACTCACTGACTGACTCACTGACTCAGACTGACTGACTCATCACCGCCCTGCCAAAACCGCTGGGCCTAGAAGTGTGAAAATTGGGGTGGGTGTTCCTTCCGTGACGGAGGGGTGCACTAAGAACCGGTTTTCGGAAATTCCAACCGGAAGGGGGTGAAAAGGGGCGCAACACATTTTCCTCCCTATACTTTCCATTGGAGAATTGCTGACTCATCAACATTCCACCCCAACTGCTGGGCCTGAAGCATGGAATTCTGGGAGGGATCCTTCTGTCACCTGAACACCCACTAAGAACCCACATGGAGAAATTTAACCCTTCAGGGGCTGAAAAGGGGGCAATGTGTTTTTGTCCTATACTTAACATGGGAGTCTGACCAACATCCAGCCAATTGGGTGCTCAGTGCCTGGTGCACTGGGGGGATATTGTTCAGAGGAAGAGGTTGCACTGGGAAGGATGCTACGCATGGGGGGATGTTGCGCATGGGGGATGATGTGCATGGGGGAAAGTTGCGCATGGGGGATGATGCGCATGGGGATGATGTGCATGGGGGAAGTTGCGCATGGGGGGATGATGCGCATGGGGGAAGTTGCACATGGGGAAAACTTGCACATGGGGGATGATGTGCATGGGGAAAAGTTGCGCATGAGGAAAAGTTGTGCATGGGTGGATGATGCACACGGGTTGATGTGCCTGGGGGAAGTTGCGCATGGGGGAAAGTTGCGCATTGGGGGTTGATGCGCATGGGGATTGATGTGCCTAGTGGAAGTTGCGCATGTGGGAAAGTTGCACATGGGGTGTTGATGCGCCGTGGGGGGATGGCGTATGGGGAAATGTTACTCCCGCAACGCAGGTACGCTTTTCGCTAGTTTATTATATATGAGAAGGCTATGTGCTGCCTGCAGGGGCAGAGAAAAAAGAGGTTGTTTAAGTTCTTTTTCAGGACATGAGGCTTAATGAGAGGACTTGATCTGGAAAAAGAGGACATCTGGTCATCCTGCATCACAGAAAGTGAAAGAAGCGAGGAAAGAATATAACTTCCACTGTAGTACAGTATTTTTAAAGTTCTATTGAGCAGCACTGGCAGATGTAAAAGCAGGAAAAGGTTTGGTCAATTAGAGATTCCTAAGTACGTAAGAACACCAGATCCCATTGTAGGATTCATACAAATTCCTCTGTCTTATCTCAGCCCTCTTTTGCAATATGGGCATAACAATGTTGCACATTATTAAACTTAAACTTGGCATCCATTGGTCTTGAAAGACTACGGTATGATCGTTGTAAACTCCTCAGCCCTTCTCCCAAGAAGAACACTAGAGAGCATTGTACCACCATCTAACTAGAGGTGTTAAAAACATAAAACATCACCTTCTGGTGTTTTTAAGATATTTTCCAGAAATTCAAATGGGCTACTTTTTGAGTTAAAAATAATGCTGTGGCTGCATCTTCTGTGGCTCAGCCGGTTAAGGCACCATGCTTGTCATCTGGAGGCTGGGTTTTGAGACCCGGGTGCTGCAGAACAGAGTGAGCTCCCGTCCTTAGCCCCGTTCCTGCCAACCTAGCAGTAAATGTGAGTCAATAAATAGGTACCACCTCAGGGAAGGTAACAGCGTTCTGTGCAATTGTGCCAGCCACGTGATCGTGGAGGTGTCTTCAGACAGTGCTTGCTCAAAGCTTGAATCAGGGATGATTGCTGCACCCAACAGCTGTGGCTGGTGCCTGTGTAGGCATCAGGGTAACCTGCACCAAATCTTTGCTGGCAGCGCAATCTGCCAGGGACATTTACCTTACCTTTATATCACATAACTAGAACTTAAGATTTTGAAAATGATTAAAATTAATTAGAATGAGTACTGGGAATGAGAACATGGAATTAAAATGCATAGCATTGCTTTCTGCCTCCCCCCTTTGTTTCAATTATGAAACATAAAAACCTATTTTCAAACATCCTTATGTTCAGCTAAAATGGGAATAATAACCTAGGGCTCGATTTGCATTGGAAGAAAGTAATTTTTAAAAGACATTTTAAAACTTTTCAAAAATATATCACATTTTCTAAGTCCTGAGTTAGAAAAAGCAAGAATTGTATTTTTTTTTCCCCAGAAGAGGGAGAGGGGCCCACTGCTCCAAAGACACAGCTATGCTAAATTCCTAGATTTTACCCCTTTCATAAGGGAAGTTGTCACTTTTGCCTCTGCAGACAATGGACCTGTCAATAAATGTACACCTAGTATTGAGGCTCTTATTGACATTCCAGTCTAAACCTGAATTTTCCATTCCATTTTCCAGCCAGTGCAAAATATATGTTCCTGTAGTTATCATTTTTTTCAGTGGATAGATGTGAAGCAGAATAAAGTCCAGACAACTGCAGTTTTCACTGCTTACTTTAAGTTCACACTGTGCATCTGCCCCAATACAGGTTTTCTTTTCAACCAGATCACACTCTTCTCTGTGAAAAGATGTGGTTCAACAGCAGCCTCTGGTGAGCATTATGGGATCTGCAATATCTGCATTCTGATTCAGAATTTACAGCGCAATCCTATTCATATCTACTCAGAAGTAAGTTCCATTGAGTTCAATGCAGCTTATTCCCAGGGAATTGCTTTTAGGATTGCAGCCTTAGTTTGCTATAATCTTGGTGTTATGTGCAAATCCTGAGGACATGCATAAGAGGCACAAGAGGTTATGAGAGGCAACTCCAAGAAAGGAAAGGTGGTTTACAAGACGTAAATTTATGTAGTTGTCTTTGGACAATAAAGGATGAGAGCAGATAAGGTGAAGCTAGGGATGGCGTAGGCAGCCGTGATGGACAAGTTAAGCGCTTGTATGTTACAGTATGTTGCCAAGTGGCACTCATGCATTAAGACAGGTTGGTGGTTCTTGGAAAGATCCAGTATTTCATCTGTTCTGAGAAGTTCATGGTCCCTCCTCACTTTATCCTCACAGCAGGAGGTAGGCTGACAAGTGGTGATCGTGCCAATATGGGCCATTGTGCTTCATGGGTGAGCGGGAAACCCATGACTTCCTTACTCCCAAGTCTCTAGAAATCTAGTATTTAATCAATTCCTGAAAGCTGCCTTTTGTAAATATCTGGTTAATACAATTAATTAATACAATTAATACAAATTATTACACTAGTTTTAATGGGAAAAATTCTAACTCATTTCAAGTTCACCCCGAATCCCTAGCATTATAAAGAAAAGTTGCATGATACTGTAAATTACAATAAATAGTATTTAATAATAACATTACACAGAATCAAGTGTTAAAAGTTGGATGAAAGTTTCAGAAGTTCTAGCATCACATGAGATTTAGCATTTCAAATTTTATCTGCACCTATGAGCTCTATTGGGTTTCACCTGTTCCTACAAATTTTCCACAATTTTATTTTCCGTTTTTCCATCTTCCTCTTTCCTTTAGGACCAGGTCACAGCAATTTGTAAAAGCAAAGCACCAAACCGATTACACTAAAAGAGAGCATGTAATGCATATTCCTTAGAAATCATAGGCTGTGCTACCCATCAGGGAGTGCGTCTCACATAGATGGTGCCACTTCTCCTGCTGCGCTTGGTCTGAGTTTCCTGATTAGTGCCAGCTTCTCTTAAAGCCTGCAGAAGCACACCCAAGAAGGAGGGGTGTTTCTGGACCTCTTTCCCATCAGGGTAGAAATCCAAAATTTGATCCATACTCCAGGTACTCCCTGAGCAAGTGTGGCAAATGTATTCCCTTCTGTCTCCAGAGTTCAAAGCAGAGGAGGAGGTGTTCCCACTGGCTCAAATTGGAGGTAGACTTTACCTCCATGAGAGACTTGGGGACTAAACACCTGTGGGTTGATAATATATAGCACTGGGTTTCACAGGTGTGTTGTAAAGCATGTTTAGGGCACCTAGGGCAGAGGGAACACTGGTGCTAGACCAGCACCAGTTTGCACTGGACCTCAGCACTGGGAGGTTACCCACAATAAGTTGCTGGCAGTAGGCAGCACCACTGGATGGTGGTGCAGATTTTCAGGGTGTGGGGAAAGACATACTGAGCAAGGTGAGGGTGGGATGGGGAGGTACCACCCTGGGAGAAGGGTGAAATTGGTGGAGGCCTCCTCCACCAGATCCTATGCAATATACTGGGCTGCAAAACCTGATACAGGGCTTCTCAAGTCTGCACCAGCAAAACAGCTGGCACCAACTCTAGCTCCATTGCAGGGGTCAGGGCGTTGTTTGCTGGATGCAACAGTAAAGTAACCATTTTGGATTGGGCCACCTGCCCTTTCCCATCTCACTGTTCTGGGACCTGAGAAGAAAGTCTTGGTAGGAATAAAGAGATTTTTATGTATGTTGTATGGATATATGGAAATCTGTATAGCAAAAGTACATAGAGAAGAAGAGTTTAGTTTCCAGAAAAAAAGGAAGGTAACAAACCACAGGGGAATCTGTCTGAAGATTGAGGCCTGGCATACAAAATTTCTAGAGTGGAATTTACAAGTGGTTTGTTTAGATATGAAAGAGGTTACTGGATCTCAAGTTGATAAAAATGTAATATTCTTCACAACAGTCACAACATCACTTCACTGGTGGTCCAAACCTGATTTTGCAATTTCTGACATACACATATATGGATAGAAGTCAAAAGCTGTTCTTTGAGTCCCCATATGATTTAGGCCAGTGTTTCTCAAACAGCAGTATGGGTACCATCAGTGTATGCTTGATGCTACAAACCACAGTAAGCAACGCAGCTGGAGCTTCAAAACCTGCTTTTGCAGGTTCAAGAATCCCTCCAGTCTAGCCTGAGCCACTCACTGGTGTTTGTTGTGTCACATCTGGCTTTCCAATCTAGAAATAATTGGTGTTGATGCTATCACCAGTTATTTCCAGTGGTACTTTGAACAGATGGACAATGTAATGTCCAGCAGAGGACAAATACCTTAGGTATTTCTTTATTAAGCAAGAAATATGTTTTTGCACAGTTTATTCATATTTTATTCATTAAAAATTAGAAACTGAAAAACACAGCTCTTTATTTTGACTGCTCTGCTGTATACTGCTCTATACCAAACTACTGTGCTGATTGAGATGTATTGGTAATGCTACAAGTAAAAGCCAATAGGTGCTCACTGCAACCAGCTTATCTCCAATATGCTGGAAAATGCAGATTTCTTTTTTCAGAGTTCACTCCAGGGAAGAAAAATGTATGCATGCTTAAGGTATTACAAATGCCTTCAAGTTACATTGGTAACACTGTCTTAAACCATTATGTCTGTCTTTACCCTAGCTGCCCTGGCATTGTGCCATGCTCAAATGTCACCTTTGTAAAACTGGCATGATGTAATTTCACCATCCACTTAGTAAGGCAGGCACATTGTAGTGTACTTGCACTAAGCGAGCTGTGAATGGTGGCAGTTGCATAGCTAGAGGGGGCGCAATGCACTAAGTTTTGCAGGGAGCCTCACTGGCATGCAAGTAGCCCCTCTTATTCAGTCATTCTGGGTGTTGGGAGCAGGGTGACCAGATGCCAAACCCCAAATTCCTGAACCCCAAGGCCAAAATTCCTAATCCCAGGCCAAAATTCCTACCCGCTGAAAAAAATTGCCAAAAAATGTATTTTTTTTTGTTTTTTGACCACAACTTTGGATAGGAAGGAGATATCTCCAAACTGATTTTTGCATTGGATTCTGCTCTTCAATACGAATCCAACGACATATGGCATGATGGGGTACTGTGCACTATCATGAAGTTTCAAAATGAAGCCAAAATGTAGGACGATGATGCCAAAATGTAGGACACCCAGACAGGAGGCTAAAAATCCGGACAAATCCGGGTTTTTCCGGTCATCTGGTCACCCTGGTTGGGAGCACAATGGAGATATTCACCTTCATTAAGTTCCCACCACTCAGAATGGCTTTGAAGGCGAGGGGAGACCGCATGCACACCATGGTGAAGTTCCCTGCCAAACACAGTGCTCTGCAACCCCTTCTAGCTATGCCACTGTATGGTTGTTATAGTGGTTAACAATTTTGCATAACTGCATAATTCCTACAAACATAGGTACTTTTTCAAGTTCATGGTGTTTTAAGGTGTTTTTTAAAAAATAAAACAAAATACTGTATGTTGGATCTGGCTTTCAAGCCCATTGCTTTCACAACACTCTGAAGGCTTATAGGAGAGTATTAACTTTAATCCTAGTGTCTATCTTCATTCCAAATGCTGCCAGCTATTTTGCTACAAGGATAATGGTTAGATGTTGATGTATTTCTACTTATGATTTACTTCTTAAAGAATTATTACTCTTTCTTTAAAAAAAGTCATTGCAGAGAATAAACACGGAGCAAAGGAAACAGAACTAGTTACAATATTACGGTAATCCTTTGGCATTCCTTCTTCACTCTAGAGATCAGTGATAGATAGTAGGGTCCCTCCTGAGAAGGGTGCATGTAATTGAGAGTGGCATTTCCAGAAATAGCCTGGAGCCAGTCCTTTTTTATATAGCATCTCTCCAACAAGTATCCTAGTTGCCTAGCTTTATTGTTTCTTCATTTGTGTGGAACGCACACTACCCTGCTTATTATCCACAGCCTTGCAGACCAGGAACTAACTGAGATTAAAAGGGTATTAGACATTCATAGAGCACAAGTCTATCAGTGTCTATTAGTCCAAAGGCTATCTGCTACCACCAGGTTCAGAAGCAGAAATCCTGTTTGAATAACATCTGTTGGATGTGGGGGAATGCCAAATGTAGTACAATATCTTTACTAAGTTGTACTGAACTATCACAAAAGGCAAACAGTTTTGTGATATTTTTACACACACACCTCCTGTGGACTGGGGTGAGCAGATGTCATAACTGTGAAAGAGGATAAGGCCCCCAAAATGTAGGGTGCCGAAGAAAAATGTAAGACATGACAAAATAAAAGCTAACAACACTTATATATAATGTTTTCATGTGCTTAATTTAAACACTATATTACTTATGATTAAATTTAAAACGAATACATACAATTTATTAATTACAAGCAATCTACATGCTGTCCATTCACAAGGAAAAGAAGGACAATGAAGATTTTTTTTCCAGAACAGAATGCTAAAAAAGAGGACATGTCCTGGAAAAAAACAGGACATATGGTCACCTTTCTATGAACCAATGCAGCCATCTATTTTTTAAAATTTATTTTCTGAGCTTAACTGTTGGATGATGTCCAACCTAATCTTTCTTTTGACATGCCACTTTGATACAAATTGAATTTTCTGGCCTTTCAAGGCTGTGCACTTGCCTGTGCATGCCTCCTTCCTTTTTCAAGGATTCTGAGTAAGGTTATCCTTACGTGACAATGCTCACATCTATCCATTTGTGCAAATATGTGGGGATTTTGTATGATGTGCCATGTGCTGTTCTAATAATGCACATCCTGCCTCCACTTTGGGGACATGGCATGTCTCAAAACACCCTGATAATTGATAGTCTTACCTTACAATCCAGAGTAACTACGGGAGCACGTAAGAGACATTTACATCGATGTAGTTACAGCACCACTTAGTGAAAACCTATGGGAAATTCATATTGCAATCCAGAGTAAATTGTTTGTATCTGTCATGGGGCCCATTTTTGGGCCTAACTACACTTATGTCAATGCAAAAGTGCTTTATGATACTTTTACAATGATAAGGGGCTGGTGCAAGGGATTTGCACTGGCACATCTGTGGGTCAGGGTTGTGCCCTATGTCTTATTTCCTTCCTTAAGATGGTTCTTCTTGCAAGACAGAGGGCAGGCAAGATATGAACTGGAGAAGACCTGATTTACAGCTCAGTCTCTTATGGTTCAATCCTGTCCAGAGCCAGTCTAGAGCATACAGCAGTGATGACACAGACTGCCCCATAAGCTAGGATGGTCTGGGACCACATAATGTCAGAGAGGCAAATATAGATCTTTTATACCTACCTTTCACTAGCATCATCTGAGTAGCTCCAAGGGGATGTGTTGAGCTGAGGCACTGGATATCGGTGTCACTGCTACCACCAAGATCAATCCTGGCCCACTCTCAGCATAGACCAATCCCTGTCCCAAACCTCCCACAAAATGCCCCCTCTACCACCTTACCTGCTATGGTGTAGCAGTCCAAGTGTCCTTACCAGTGGCTCCAACTAGAAATGGTGGTACAGCTTTACAACCACCACCTATGGCAGTGGATCATTATATCTACTATGGCAGCAGATCACTATATCTACTGCCACAGGCTTTTGGTAGGATTGGGTTATTACCCACTCCAGCAATTTTAATTAATTGCATTAATATCAATTGCATTAATTATGGCATTAATTTCCAGAAACAGTTGTGTTGATACTGTCTCTCAAATTGGGTTGCATAGTATAGGAATAATGGGTCAAGTTATGCTGTTTTTGAACTAGTAACATGGCCAAATCTAGAGTATGCATGCATGTCTGTTGTGGCTGTTTTTCACCTTATCTCCTGCCTGCTCTTGTGCAGCACCCACATTATCCATATCCACATTCTTGCTCTGGTGGTTTAATTGTGGGAGCTTATATATGCTACCACATGTCTCCATTATACCATAACAGAATGTATACCACCGGGATGTTTTCAATGCAAGAATGATATATTCATGATGGTGAGTTACGAGGTGTCGCCTTCTTTCAGATGATTCTAAACATGCCAGTTGTGTGGGTAAGAGCCATGTATTCTACCCACGTGGCTACATAACTGACATGCAGTCCCCAGCTATGCGGGTTCATTTCGGGAAAGGATCATGTTCTGTGCAGCTGTGTGTGTGCACACTAACTAACAGGAATGCTCACAGTTGTATCCACTTTTCTGATGTCTGCTGGCATTTGAAAGGTAGCAATATCACTACCTTATTATTTACATGACCAGCAAGAAACAAACGGCTCTTGCCAGAATCATTCTCAGTATTGTATGAGTATCAATAGAGTATAGTTAAACTTAGATCATTATCTTGTCAAAGGCAAGAGCTTTATGTTGTCCAAAGCTTGTTATGATTGGCAATACAAGCAGCAAATCTTGAAAGTGATCAAGCCTGTGATGAATGGGTGAAAGTGTCATTATCCAAACATGTTTAAAATCTCATTGATGGGCAGGAATGTTTTTACTTAGCAGCATCTGTTACAACAGTTGATCTCAAAGTGGGAGTCAGGACCCTCTTAGAGGGGGTCACAACATTTCAGGGGTTCCTGAAAAGCTGGATGCCACCATCTTGGAATCTAACATCTAACACTGCCATCTTGGAATGTGACTCCCAGGCTGCAACCCATTCTTTCCTGGGAATAAGTCTCATTGAATGCAATGGGTCTACTTCTGAGTAGATAAGGAGGAGCTCTTGGTATCACAGGTATGTCTTGTCTGGTTTGATGCCACTTCTGGCTATGACACCACTTTCCAGGTTGATGACATCACTTCCAGGGGGGGCCTGGACAGATTGTCATTCTCAGAAGGGGGGTCCTGAGCTGAAATGTTCAAGAATCACTGCATTACAGACATTCCACTAGTTTTTGAAGACTATGGAGCTCACTAGTCTTATCTAGATTCCTGAACCCCCAGGACTGAGTACTGGAATGTGCTCTATGGTTGTGTGTGTGTGCTACTCCTAGATGACTTGGAAGCTGAATCTAGTGCAAAACATTGTGAAGAACTTTGATAAGCATGGTCAATACTCACCACTTCTTATAGCAACTATGCCAACTTCCTCTTCAGGCCAGGCCCAGTTCTGAAGTGCCCTTCAAGGCAGAGATCTCCCATACATCTCCACCCATCCCACCATCTCCCATGCCATACATCCATTCCCTTGCCTTATTTGTGCAGGCTTTCATGTTCTTGCAAAGTCCAAACATCAGCTGTCAGGAGCAGGCTTTGACAGCAGCTGCCCTAAAGTCACACTGCACAATCCTAACTTGTACTGGAACAAGCAGGCTGGCACGCCTGTGCTGCATCCAGCACAAGTTTCAGGCTGCTCCTGTGCCAGCAAAGGGGCTTTTCCCCATTCCCCAGGTTACAGGTAACACTTCAGCAGCCAAATTGGGCTACTCAGATTAGCACTACCTCAAATGGCTATGAAAATCAAATCTGCCCAGGAACTGGGCTAGGACCTGGAATAAGTGAAGGATCCTGGTGCCACCTGATCCCCGCTCACCCATCTTGAGAATATCTGCTGCCTGCCCTCCCCACACCCTGGAACACCTCCCTTCACCTCCTCCTTGCAAATCTCACACCCTCTCCAGACCCAGGCTAGCACATACCCTACCTGGTGCCTATGGTGGCACAGGAAGGCTGGTGCACAGATCTCCCTGATGAGTGGTATAAAAACTCTTTACACAGCACTTTTGTGACACTCATCAGCTGGCACAAGGGACTCACACAGGCCAAACAGGCACTGGATTTTGCCCGCAGCCTCTGGGTCAGTCTCCTCACTGCTTTTTGGCAAGACTCAAGTTTCCTGTTTGGGCTTGGATCTGATCATTAGCTGGCTACTTATTTGTTAGCAGACCACAAGGACTTTACCAGATGGTTGATTTGGTCTGCTTGCTTGGTTTCTGTTTTAAGTTTCCAGTTAACCATAACACTCCTTCTACGATTTCTATGCCACCCTGAGTGCAGAAAAAATACTTCTAAAAAGAAACACAAGCCTTTCCTCCTGGCACATTTCAGAAGAACTTTGTTCTCAATGATTTGTGATATGATTGCAATGAGGAGTAAACCTCCTCCAAGAGACGGGCAGCCAAATCCTGAGCTTCCTCGCATCCTCTGGACAGTGGCGCCTAAGCTGCTATTGCTGTATCCAGCAGGTGCCTGAAAGCAGCCAGAGGTCTGTTTCTCCCAGGCAAAGTCCCAAACCCCATAATAGGGCTTCGTAAGTCTGCGCCAGCTATTTTGCTGGCACAGTCTTGAGAGACTCAATTTCAGTCCTTCTGACCAGACATGGAGTCCAAGCTATGGCAAAGCTCCACTGATCCTGCCCCAGTGGCTGAACTAGATTCTGATACAAGAGATACATCTTGGAAACACAAAGATCATTTGCCCATCCATTTCTAAAATACTCCCATCTATTTCTGGACTTTGTGGGATTTTTTTCTAATAAGAGGTCTCCAGAATTGGCACAGGTCCTATCCTACCTTGTAATATTGCACTCATTCTATGTAAATATCCTATGTAAACACTGAACTCTATTAATTCACTGTTCCTACTATTTAATTAACTGGGGAACGGGGACCAAAGAAACAAAGTTTGTGGTGATGGCTGCAATCCTAAAGACACTTTCCTGGGAGTAAGACCCATTGAACACAATGGGGATTATTTTTGAGTAGACATGGTTAGGATTGTGCTTTAAGAGTTAAGCCCTATTGTGTTCAATGGGTGTTACTCTCAGGAAAGTGTCTTTAGGATTGCAGCCAAAGGCTACAATCCAGAGTAACTATGGGACCTTTTAATTAGAGTACGTAGTTAGATGTAGTTAGAGTACCACCTATGGGAAATGCATAGAGCAATCCAGTGCCTCTTACGTCTTCCCATAGTTATTCTGGATTGTAGGGTTAGTCTCCTACGATTTTGTCCAGTCCTAATGTTATAAAGTGACTGTATAAAGGGGGACTGTGACTATGTACTTGACCCTGGATCAACTCTTATCTCATGAGAGTACTATCAAGCCCCCTGGCCAGTCCTCAGTCAAAATAACTGGAGAAAATGCATACATGAAAACTGATTTTGCTCACAGTCACTTTAAAGATGGCACACTTTAAGGACCACCATTCTTCACCACTTGTTTTTAAGTAGCATTCCAAGAATGCTTTAAGGGTTTCATAGTAATTAAAGGGTGATTTGAGACATTCTCAAGGCCTCAATGCTGAAGCAGTGGAGACCTCTCATTCTTTAACCAGGGTCATCCCTCCTACTTCTACATTCAGAATTTGCTTCACCCCCAGGATTCCTAAAGGCAGTATTTAGGGTACAAAATGTCAATTGCTTGGGCTCCTGCGGTTTTCCCGGCTGAAGGGAAGCAGCTTGGCAGTCCCTTTTCCCTGCCAGGGCTTTCTTCTCGGACTTCCACGCTTCTGCAGCTCAAGCTTTTCACAAGCTACCAAGCAACATCTATCGCCACCAGTGTTGCAAATTCTGTGACAACATAACGGACTAACGTCATGTAGAAAAGAAGTGCAGATTAAGAACTTTTGCCTAACTTTCTTCAACCTGCCTAATACATTCTAGTCACACGAGTTCTTCATTTTGTGTTTAGAATTCATAGGCTTTCTGCTCTTTCTACCAAGATTGAAAGAAGCAGGAAATGTGGTGTGAGTCCAATGAATGAAGCTTTGGCTCTGTTGAAAAGATCTAAAAGCAGCAGGGTTCAATCCAAAACCAGGAACATTAAGTAATCCCAGAAGGTCACTAGTTATAAAAGCCAGGGACCAGGTTATGGCTGACCCAAGGTCACCACCCAGAAATGACAGCTACTCCTACCTCCGCATTCATACTGCAGACTTACCCCTCCATCCTGTCATATATGGCTATTAAAGGCAATAATTGGTGTGACTGAATCGGTCCAGCAACCAAAAAGAAGAGCTGCTCTTCTCCTCAAGGAATTGGGAAGGGGAACAAACTTCAGTCCAACTACTCTAGATTCCTTGAAGGTAACACAGACAAGAGCCAGTTTTGAAGGTTTCTCAGATGAGCTTCAGATAGAGGCTAAGGGAAGCCAGTTTTGTTCCTCGGATGATCTGGACAACTTAGGCTACAATCCAGAGTAATTACGGGACCTTTTACATCGATG
Organism: Cryptoblepharus egeriae; assembly: GCA_030015325.1. Classification (NCBI taxonomy): domain Eukaryota; kingdom Metazoa; phylum Chordata; class Lepidosauria; order Squamata; family Scincidae; genus Cryptoblepharus; species Cryptoblepharus egeriae. The sequence goes on along the minus strand of JAREYC010000001.1, from coordinate 57,034,969 downwards.
TAGTTATGGTGCCATCTATGGGAAATGCATAGAGCAATCCAGAGTACGTGCCTCTTATGTCTTCCCATAGTTACTCTGGATAGTAGGGATATTTTCTCACTGTGCACACAAGTATCTGGAAGCCTCCCAGGTCCACAAGCATTGGGGTTTCCTCCATACAGTGAGGTCATTTGCAGCCTTCTTCCACTTACCAGTAAACAGCTGGAGTCTGAATTCTGGAGCAGGTGCAAATAACACCTCTGCAGTCCAAATATTTTTACACGGCATTTTATTGGGAGAGGGACTACTATACCTGCCTTGTTACACAAGTGGTGGAAGGATAGGCAGGAAGGCAGGCAGGGTCACCAACCCATGCTAGTAGGGGCACACTTAACTAACTTATCTTGCCGTTAGTCATGGAGTTTCCAGTTCCTGCCTCCCCTCTCCCCAAATGGGATTAAGCCGCCTGTCATTTTAAACCTCACTGGCTCTGGAATGTCCTCCCAGGTCCTCCAGTTCCACCAACCTGCACTTACTCTTCCATTCATCATGGAAACAACAGGAAGCCCACAAGCTATTAAAATGACAGACGCTTACTCCACCATGCCGGTTAAAACTTTGTTATGCTTATTCTCTCCTAATGCTGGTTATAGGCATTTTTAAGGATGCTTAAAAGGTACTAAACATAACATTATGTATTGAAGAATGCTAGGTCTATGCACAAAGCATTGCTACTTTTCATAATTTGGTGTGATGGCAGGGTTGTGGCTTGTTATTGCAGAAACACTCAGGAATGCTGATACTCTGGTTTCTTAGTTGTAGGGTCTTATGGGGGCATTGGGATTCCATTGGAAGGCTTATTATTTTTAGGTTTCACAAGTGCTGGTGCTAGTCAATTTAACCAAGTTATTGCAGGGTGCTTTTCACAGTGATGTAGTACTAAAGGAGCACTGCAAGCAGTGGGAGATTCATTACAGGAGGTTCTCTTATGAGCAATAACAGTTCATGGGCTGGTTTTTTCCCCCAACATTAGGCTCACACAGCAGGGATAACCACAGAATTGCCCTGTTATTCTACACTCATTTGCAAGTACCGAGTTGTGCAGCCGAAAAGGTCCACGCAGCACTACGATGTTATTACAGGGAGTGCAGGTGCCGAGCCAGCAGAATTAGCTTGTTAATTGTCTAATATTCTACTGCTCTATAAACATCTGTTATTGTAGGCTTGCAGATGGCCTTTTTTGGTCAAACTGTAGATGTGATGATTTGCCTGTTAGGTGGATTCTTACCAAGGAGCATATATTTTGTACACAGGGATTCAGTATAGAAACTATGAGTGGTCAATTACCACATACTACGTTGTTAGTGTAGGATGATGGTTGAAGTTCTGGCTGCTAGAGACCAAAGAAGATCTGACCCAAGATCTTGACTCCACTGATTCTGGAAGCAAGAGGGCTATCCGGGAGATGCATGGCCATAAGCCAACAGCCTTTCAGTGTAAGAAAAAGTAGCTGAAGAGGCTGGAATTTGCCTCTTTGATAGGGAGGGGAGGAACAATTCAGGAACCCAGGTGTGTAGGGGGAATTCACCAGGATTGCAAGTAAGAGGAGAGAGAAGAAGGAAGAGATGGGGCTCTGTGCTTAACAGAATCCTCACCCCAGCAAAGAAGGAAGTGAGCTTTTCAAAGGTGTTGGTGATGTGGATGTGGCACTTACCAGAGATGGCACCAGATGGTGCCACACTCCTTCCTGAGGGACACAGCAGCCACTTGAGAAAAACTGTAGGAAATAGGGTGTCCGTGTAGTGCAAACCCCAGTGGTGAAAGGGAGGAAGGGAAGGATAATTTAAGAGGGGAAAGCAAGGCTCCCTCTCTGGAGCAGGCCCAAGCTCAGTTCCAGACTGAGGGAGCCATATCTCCGAGGCTATTTGAAGTGAGAGAGGAAATGAGAGACAGGGTAGTGTGGCGAGTCGATGCCCAGAACCTGGCAGATACCCAGCAGCTTGAGGCAGGCCTCACGGCGGCTAGAACTAGCACAGGCCACATTGCAATAGGGCTCTTCATACTCGCTAGACACTAGCTCGTCATCAAGCTGGTTGAGGCGAATGACACCACGCTCATGAAGTGCTTGAAGTGTCTCCACACTGGCTGTGGACTTGAGGGCCTGCAGGTGCTGGGACACCAAGCACATCACCCCCACCAGGTTTGTGCGGGGGTGAGAGTGTGCAGGCAACAGGGGGGGCACTCCACACGCAACCATGACAGAGGCCAGCATGATGTCTACTCCATAGATCTCCTGGATCCAGTCACGCAGATAGAAACCACCCATGCGGGGATTGATCTCGATGAGCTTGGGGCCAGCTGCTGTCAGCTTCAGCTCCACGTTGAAGACACCATCTGTCAGACCACAACCTAAGCAGCAATGGTAGGCAGCACGGATGAGTTGAGCCTCACGGTCACGGGGCAGACAGGTGGGCATGCAGGCTGCTGTCTCAGTGAAATTGGGAACACGGGTGGGCCCGTTGTCAGACACAAATGCCCCCAGCATGCGCCCTTCATATACCACTATATCCACGTCGTGTTCGGTGCCAGAGACGTACTCCATCAGCAGCATGGCGTTGCCCCAACCCAGCCCAATTCCTGGATGGTCAGAGTCATCCTGTAGATCCCGGGAGATCTTGTTAAAGTGCAGGTGGCACTGCTGTGCATCCTCCACCAGTTTTACCCCCACAGCCCCTGCCCCATACTCTAGCTTCATGACACCAGGAAAGCTGAGGTGGCTGGCAGCTCGCTCCACATCAGCATGGCTCTCCAGGTGACAGCAGGGTACGGCATAGAGTGCAGCTGAGGGCCAGCGAGCCCCCTCTTTGCGCCGCCGCAGCAGGTGCAGGTGAGTGCGGCTCTTCTGCTTAGCCACCCGCATGGCTGTGGGAGAGCTGCATCGTAGGCCCAGCCCTTCACACACCAGAGCTGTCAGGACCATGCAGTCATCCCAGTAGGACAGGCAGCCATCCAGGCGCAGACCCCGCTCCTGTACAAGCCCCAGGAGCTGCTGGGCATGTTCCTCGTCCCTCTTGTGGTCTGTGGTGTCATAGTGGATGAAGGTCTGCACCAGCTGGGAGGCAAAATGGTTGGGGTCGGAGTCCACCAGGTGGATCTGGGGATGGGAAATAGGAGAGAAAGAGAGAGCAAAAGCGAGACAGAGAAAGGTGAGAGAGGAAGTGGGTGGGGAAGAGGGGAGGGCAGATACAGAAGGGCAGAGATGCAGAGAAGGTGGGAGAAAAATCAGAGATGCATCACTACTGACAATATCAATGCAGGTCAACTCCTTGGGACCGAGCACAGCACATCTGCCAACAAGAAGGGGGCAGAATCCATAGCCAGACACTCCCCACCCAACATTAATGATCATAGTGAGAAAGGTGACCATTCCACCAGCACCCATAGATTTTTGGGAGAGAGGGAGGTAGGCTCTAAACGTTCTGTAGATTCCTTTGATGCAGATCCCTAGTTTTACAGGAACTGCATTTAGAGCAAGGAAGTTCTTTGGCATCTAGGTGTGGGAGGAGCAACCCAAGATGGGGATGAAATGGTCAAAATCTTGTGAGACCAAAAGTGGAGTCCCCTGGTTGCCTGACAGATGTATAGGGGAAATCACATTACTCCCATCTTCTTTATGCCTTTTTATCTTATTTGGTTTAAATCAGGAAGGTGCCTCCATTTCACTCATTGAACTTTGTGAGCCATACACAGGGGAAGCCTTAATGCTTCTACTGTTCACACTTTCAGCGGGAACTGCCAGCAACCTCAGGGACATGGAGACTGTCAAGAATCTCTCCAGCCCACGCTTTAAAGTACCTCAATAGCCATGCCATTTTCCAAGAGAAGCTTGGATAAAGCATAGGCTGCAATCCTAACCAAGCCTACTTAGAAATAAGCCCACTGTGCTCAATGGATCTTACTCCTAGGAAAGTGTGTTTAGGATTGCAGCCATATAAACTGTCCTGCTGACTATACTGAAGCTGGTAGTATAGATTTTGCCATGTATTCCATGAGGACTTGAGCAGAACAAAAGTAAGACTTCTTCTGGGGCAAATTAAACCTTCAATCTCAAAGGCATAGCTGACATCAAGGCACTAGTACTCTTCAAGGACAAAGGAACTAAGGGTGTAATCCTAACCTAGGCTGGCACATCTCTTCAGACTTCCTGTTCTCACAGTGATATACGGAGGCATGTCTGCACTGGCCTAGCCTTCCCCCAAAAGCGGCACAGAAGTGTCTTATGGCCCTTTGGTGACACACCCAGGTCAGCACAGGATTTATGCCAGGGTTTAGGCTGGCCTAACTGGGTTAGGATTGCAGCCTGAATCACTGCTGGCCAATCCACCAGCTGATTTTTCTCTGCTTCCTACTAGCTGGTGAATTCTCATTTCACCCCAACTGTCCTCTATATTGGCCTTTGGAAAATGAGGCCTGACAAAAGGATATTTCAGGTGCAATCCTAACTTAGGCTGGCACAACTCATTAGTCTTCTCATTCCTGTGGTGATGTAGAGAGGCAAACACATGTCTGTGTACTGGCCTAACCCCCCCCCCCCCCCCCGGAGTGGTGCACAAGTGTCTTACAGCGCTTTTGTGACACCCCCAGGTCAGCACAGGACTTGTGCCAGGGCTTAGACCAGCCTAACTGGAAGTTGGAGCCTTCATTGAACAACCTCTTTGAATTTTCTTCTGCTAGCTTGGCAATAGAGTTCCCACTAATAAGAGTTTTGGCAAAGACTCTCAGCTTTCAAACAGGGAAAAAATCAGTCTCTGCTTGCCATGCAGCCATTAAAGGTCCAGAACCCAGTAAAAATAAGTAGCAGTGCTACTTGGAAGCATGTACTTCCTTTCATCATTGTTGGTTCAAGAGCCAGGCAAGGACCCAAATACCTACACAGTTAATTCAACTGTCCTGCCCCATGTTTGCTTCTTATCGGTATTAATAGAAGCAGGATGTGGTAGAAAGCCTAAGATATACAAGGAGTGGCCAAAATTCCCCTCCATCCTCAAGGATACATCCAACAGAAAACTTGCTTCTGGGTTGGATCCCTTACCGCCTTGTTTGAAGGAATCCTGCTAACATGGCTAACCCCAGGAAAGCCAAAAACTGAGCAGGCAGGTTCCTTTGGTAGGACTGCATCAAGAAATGGGTGATCCCTTTTTAGATAATGATGGGAGTGGGTCTATGTTCTCCCCTCTCTGTGCACCCATACAATTTATGTAATATGGACAAGGGCTGCAGGGGTGGTGCTGCTCTAGCTATAGTCCATCCAGCAGCCTGTGGGGGCTGCATGGGTCCGGTTTCCGCATCTTACTTTTAGCCCGTAGTCCCTGGCTGCCTCCCAGACGAACTTTTTGCTGACTCCGCCGGCCCCAATCACCAACACGTGCTTGCCCTCCATCAGGTGGCACTGCGCACGACGCATCATCGTCTCCACCAGAGGGCGTGCTGCCTCACCCGCTGGGACACCCACCACCCGGCCCATGGACTCGAAGATTGAGCAGGTTTCCAGGCACAGGTGCGAATTCATCTCCAGCGCCACTAGCTGCAGCACCTGCTCTTCTGAGCTCAGGAGGAAATCCACACCTGTAGAAAACAGAAACCAAAGAAATTAGAAGTCACTAAGGACCAGAACACATGCAAGAATTCCCCAGAAATGCTGGTGATTCCTGCCCTTAAACACAGACATCTGAGGAATCCCAGGTACAAGTGGATAACAAAATCATGTTTCTGAAATAAAACTTCTGGTTTTCATTATGTGAAGAGCAACAATTAAGCAATTGCTGACAACTGGGCTTATTTGGCTTTCTAGCTGCTTAAAAAAAAATCTTTTCTTTGGAATCAATCTGTTACTCAAGCTAAGGTCAAGATTTCCATAAGACACTTATTATAGTAGCAGTTTCCAGAAGTGTCTGCCAAGACCCACCAGTGCCATGTAGAAGGATTAGTCACCACATGACCAAATCATGAGCTGAAAGCAGTGGAGTACAATAAGTCAAGAGAGTTTCACTTTGCCTAGCAACCTCAAGAGGTAACCCTTGTGTAAGATACAAGTTCACTCGAGGCTGAAAGAGAGTGGGGTGCTTCACATTCATGGAAGTGATGTCTACAGTGATGTCTATCATGTGAAACCCTAACAAACCCAACAACCATGTCCATTAATTATACATGCTATACAAGTGTGCTCCCACATCTGTGGAGGTCCTATTCTGGAACACCCTTCCCATTTGGCACACAAGACCCTCTGGAAGTGAGGAGAGCAGAGCTCCCTTCGCTCCTGAGGTGGCAAACACTGGCAAGTGGACACATGTGAGAACCATAGACCTGGTCCATGAATAAAAGAAGGTCGTGTCTAGTGAGTTAAGTTGAAAGATCTGCAGGTCGCCAGTTCAAGACCATCAGAACGCCTCGTGAATGGCTAGATCTGGAGAGCTGATAAGCAGTGTCTTTTAGGTGAGAACCAAGAAGCCAGGTGGGAGGCAGCATGTGGCCAGAACCTTTCACCAGACCATGATGAGTTCCATGTGGAATGTAGAACATGCTTGCACCAACCTGGCATAAACCAGGATTTCTGTGCTAGGTAGAGCAGGGGTGGGTGGGTGGGTGAAAGACAGCATGGGCAGAGAGAGAGTACAGGAAGCAGGGCTGAGATCCAGTGATATGCCAGATCCCAACCCCAGTCCCCAAGTGGGGCAGAGCAGTGTTTGGCTTCTCACATCTACCCAATTTGCACTGCTTCCAGAGGCTCCATATCAGACTGACTGCTCCAGTGATTCTCAGGATTGTGCTATGAATGTCCCACATCATCAGCAACATTAACACTGCTTTTCCTTAGTTTGTTAATTATTTTCCAGTATTTATTTGTGCAAAAAATTAATTGCTGTACCACATGATGCCTGACAAATAGCCTCTGGGCTGAAAAGGAAGCCAAAAAGGAAACTCACCTATAACGTCAGTTTGTGCACGGCGACCACCTCTTTGCTCAACTGACAGACTGGCCTCCATATCCATGAAAGCTTTCATGGCTGCCTCAGCCTTCTCCTTTATCTGGGAATGGATGGCTACAATCTGGGCTTCATCCTTCAACCCCCACTGACGTAGGCTGCTCTCCAGGGTTTGAGGCACTGTGGCCTGATGCTTCACTGGCTTATCTGAGCGGCCCACTCCACACACAACCTGGGAAGAAGAAGAAGAACATAAGAAGAACCCTGCTGGATGAGGCCACAGGCCCACATTCAGAGATATGTTAACCTCTAGATTTTCAAGGTAGCCTACAGGCATCATGTGTGTAACCAAAAAGTATATGTTGTTCCTGGGTTGTTGGCATGTAATTGGCCCATCCTCAAATCCTTAATATGTCCATTTCAAGAACACCTTATTAGCTTGTTCATTTCTTTCTGCACAGAGAGCCAGCTACGCCATGTGCCTCCAAGGCAAGGTCAGCACCAGCTTATGAATGAGCCCCCAGAAGCTGAATGAGAATAAAATCCCTATTGGTTGTCAGGGAAGAGAAGGAGAAAATGCTTGCGTGAGTGTTGTGAGGGCACTTCGTCCTCTCACTACTCCCCATCAACCAGTAGGTGGGGTTGGCCCTGAGGCTGTGGTCAAGCATGCCTGCCAGCTGGTGCTGACCCTAAAATAAAGGATATAGGTATGAAGAATGATTTCCAATTGTAGCCAGATTTATGAGCTGCTGGAGTATTCCTTACCCAGGAGGTGGTTAAAAATAATCCACAGCGGCCTCGCCTATTATCAAACAAGGTAATATTTTGGAGCATGAAGTTGCTCTAATTTGTAGGCACCAACCAGATTTTCCCATATTGTTCAGTTCCCCAGAAAACAGTTCATCAAAATTAGCTGTGTATACCAAACAATTCCCTTCTCTGGCTATGGGATAGAGAAAATAACCCTGTGTCCCCACCTGAACTTTGGGCTAAATAAAGTTGGGACAATGCCACCTTCTCCCAGTGATGTTTCTTGGGACTTTCTTCCTCTAATTTCCTGCTGAAGTCATAGGTTCCATTACCTTGCTCAGTTGAGGTTGGTCCTTTCGGGATCTGCAGACAACAGTGCATATTCGGACTGCCAGTTTGGGACATGGAGACTTGTTGCCTGGGAATCAGAGATGTAGAGTGGGATGGTGGAAGGGAAAGGGGATAGAATATATTAGAGAATATATCAGAGACAAATTGATGAGAATGGAACACATGGAAGTGGGCATCTTCTTCATATGTAAGGGACAAATTTTCATAGAATTAGAGAGCTGGAAGGGACCTAATAGGTCATCTAGTACGACCCCCTGCCTGTAGCAGGAAATCCTCTTAGAGCAGTGATATTCCAACCATTTTTATCTCATGGCACAGTGACAAAGCATTAAAATCGTCAAGGCCCACCATCAGTTGTTTGACAATTGATAAGCCCACCATGCTGCTGGTAGGGTTTTATGTCCCTCAATAGCCAGATTAATAAATAATATTTAATAAATTTGCCAAATTCCCATGACACACCTGTGCATCATGGCACACAGGTTGAAAGCTGCTGTCTTAGAGCATCTCCGACAGCTGTTTGTCAAGCCTTTGCTTGAAGATCTCCAGTGAAGGAGAGTCCACCACCTCCGTAGGTAATCAATTCCACTTCAGAAGGGAAGTAGCGGACACCCTTCAGTGGGGTTCTTCAAGCAGAAGCTTGACAAGCATATGTTGGTGATGCTCTAAGATGCATATAAAAGAACAAGCTTGACAAGCATATGTTGGTGATGCTCTAAAATGCATATAAAAGAACAAGTATTTGTTCTCAGTTGCCTCTGAAAGTAGAAGATTATTCTTTCCCACAATCCATTTCAATCAAACTAGAAACCCTGCATTTTTGCAACTGAAGAACCCTATCCAAGGAATGTGGTAAGTAGCTGCTTTTCAAAAATTATTATTTTAATTCTGCATATACATTGCATGACATTCCAGATTGTGCAACTGCTGGAAGGATATGCTAATCTGAAGATGAATCAGAAGGGCAACATTACCTTTGGGGACTCTGGGGTTACATTATTGTAACCTGCCCGCCCTCCCAGTTCTGTTGTCCAACATTCTTCTACAACAGAATATCAATGCAAAGCATCCCTTTCAAACTCTCATGGATAGCAAAAGGGAAAAGATGAAGTAAAGTTAAGTGGATGGAAGTCTTGCTTATGTTACATTATGTTAGTGGGAAGAGGCTAAAAGATATCCGTACATGGGGAGGTGTTTATCTCAGGTGGGTCAGGTCGGATGATCTGAGCAGTGGGGATGTAGGCCTCCAGCAGGATGCTTTCTTCCTCCTCCAGGGTCTCCAACAGCGTAAGCACGGCTTGAAGGACACATCCCTGTTCTGATTTAGCATGGAATGATATAGCTTGGGCTCCACTCCAGCGCCAGCCTGAAGGTTTCACCACCACCTGCAGGGAACACAACAGGGAGTGGAGTTAGGCACAGTCAGGAGCTTCATTCCTTTCCAAAAGATTGCTTTTATTATATTCAGTGACCCTCAACCCCACTACTCTGTTAGTTCCAAAACTGGATACAAGAAGTTCTCTAAGATGCCCTTCTCCTGTTTCTTTCTCCTAAGGGTCTGGGTTTCTTACCTGGCTATAAGACTCCATGGCACCACCTTGCAAGAAGGCTGTAATTTCCTCCTGCAGCAGGTTGTCTTGACCTTCCCGGCCACTCAGCTCTACCATGCGGACATGCTCCTCCTCTGTCACACTTCGCAGGGGCAATGGGCGCTTGAAGGTGAAGGCCAGGGTAGGAGGCACTGCTATCCGGGCCTGTTGGTCCATGAGTTGGCGTGTCATCAGCTTATCCTCCAACAGGCGGGCCAGCTCTCCTGAACCCCCAGTCGGGCAGTCAAGGTCTCGAGCCAGTTCTGCTGCTGACTGGCCCTGGACCTTGCATGGCCCAAAGCAACCTGTGAAATAGGTGACCCGGCGTGGGGGTGCAAATTCTTCCAGAGTTGTTCGTCCACCAAGTTCAAAGGTCACAGCCTTGAAGACCAGCAAAGATGACTCTCCAGGATGCAACTCTGATGGTACTTTGGAAAGCCAGGCTGGTGAGAGGCACAGCAGCATGTTTCCTAGGGAGAGGAAGAAGATGGAAAATCCAGCCAATGAGTGTGTATGAGAAATGGACTCACATCCTGGGAAAGCTTGCCCTGAACCTGCAAAGGTGGCAAAAGTGTACACTGGGCTAAGGTTTTGGGAGGGGTTGCCAAATGTCAACATTTGGCAGCCTGTACAAACTTCACATCAGAGTAATTGGGAGCAGCTGGGAGAATTGGCACCCCCTGTGGTCTCAGTGCCGTCAACACCCTGATTATCGGCCCTGACAACTGCCTCGGAGCCAGCAGGGCAGGAATATGTCCTATTCTTGTTTCCTGGAGAGTGTTACTGGATCACTCCTTTTCCACAGGACACCAGTGAATGGAAAGAAGGGGGAAATATAGTAGAACCATGTATAATGACCACAGCAGCACCTATTCAACATTGTCCATGTTACCCAACAATCCTGATGCTCTGTCTATGTATATAGCATTTGAGAAACTCTAGCTGCTCATGTTTTGCAGGAGAGGCTTTCAGGGTGTGTCTGTCAACATTAGCCTTGCACTGCAACATTCGCCCTGCCTTTGAGGAAAATTGTCCCATAAGTCTAGAATCCGTCAATAATGCCATTACAAGTCCAGAATGCAAGAAAGCAGTCCTTAAGCAGAGAAATACAGGTGCAAATCAAAATCTGTAGTTAGAACTACGGATTAACAAACACAACCAAGCTATTGGTGACTGAAGCGTGTCTGTGTCAGTGTATATATTGAGGCATCTATATTTGAAAGGCTGCCTCTTTTTCCTTGAGTTTTGCAAAACTCCCTCCTTCCATGCATTATTTCACTTCCACTCCACAAGAATACTCCCTCCTTCCATGCACTATTTCACTACCATACAAACTAAAATAATCCAAGAAATAAAAGAGAACTAAATCAGTGCAAAAGGGTTCACAACATAGTGACTGATTGAGCAACTGACTGATTGAGGCACATTGTACTAGGGGATTAATGGGACCACCAGCATTTACATGTTCTTTCCACCTTCCTTTGTAGCTTATGAGGTGAGGAACTTTCTGGTCTACTCCTAGACCCTGTTCTTTAGCACTTTCTTGTGTGCTGGGGAAGAATTTAAGCAGAACGAGGCAATGTTTTGTTTTAAGTCCCTGGTGTATGTGGTGTTCAGTCACGTGGTGCAGGGAGGGAAGAAGAACATACTTCTTACTCTCTAATTATTCCCAACCCATGTCTGCTTCTAAAGAAGTACTGCCAGATTATCCATTTGGAATGCTCATAACAGGGCCTCAAAATTCTTGTTTGGAATCAAACAAGAAGAAAGTGGAGAAAGAGGAAAACTCTTACTCCTGCGTCTCCTTTTTTGCTCTCACAGCATACCAAAGGCCACTTCATAAAGAACTCATAAAGAGTTCTTCAGAAGATTCACCTCAAAGAGGTCCTCAGAAGAACTGCTCTAACTCTCCCAACACCCAATTTTAATGGATGTCCCCTGGCTTTTGGTGTTGGTCTCTGGCACAAGGGAAAAGAATATCCTTCTACCCACTTGATCACTGCATAATTTTGGATGTCTAAATCATGTCCCTTTTCAAGCATCTTTTTTTAACCCCAGACAGAAAAGCAAAAAAACTCTGTTTTTGCACCAGTTCTTCCAAAGTACATGTCTTGAAATGGAGGAAGCCATTCATAAAACTGCTATTGGGGAAACCAGTATGGATACCTTTCATTCTAAAATGCTAATGGGCTGGGCCACACATTATCACCAGGAAAGCACGGCACTTAAGGGACAATTTTTCGAAAGGATTGCTGAGATAAGAAGTCCTCCAAGGCCACACCTTTATTTCAATTGCCTGTGTGGCTGGGAACCATCCACCCCTCTGCCTGCCTTGAAACAACAGACAATCCCTACAACCCAGAGTAACTACGAGAGCACGTAAGAGACATTACGTGTACCCCTAGTTATGGCACCACCTAATGAAAACCTATGGGAAATTCATATTGCAATCCAGAGTAAATTGTTCTTACACCGGAGCAAGGACTCCCCGTATTTACTCTGGATTGCGCCCATAGTGAAACACTGTCACAGACTTTTTGACTATGGCACAAAAATTTCATCCCAGTTTAAACTGCAACATATGAACACGATGCTGTCAACTGTGAATGAAGTGTATGCATTTTAATGGCTATAGATGCAATCCTAACTTCAGCTGGCATAAGTCGTCCCATTCCCTTGGAGACGTAGGGAGGCAAGCACATATCTGCACACTGGCCTAACCCTCCCCTAAGAGTGGTGCACAAGTGTCTTACAGTACTTTTGTGACACCCCCAGGTCAGCACAGGATTTATGCCAGAGTTTAGGCTGGCCTAACTGGAGGTTAGGATTGCAGCCCGTTTCTTTTCACTAAACACAGAAATGTTCCCTATTTTACATCCATGTTTATTGTGGAGAAACTCAGTCATTCCAACATGTTGAGTCACTCAGATGTGTGTACATTTTGCCATTCAAACTCAGGCCCTCAGCATGCCTAAGCCAAGCACAGGTTTGGTTTTAGACTCGGGGCAGAAGTGTTCCCGGGGTGTTAATGCATGTGAACAAAGTTCAGAGCCACATGTGGAGAATTGATGGAAGACTGTCGTGTGGTGAGCAAGGTTACAGAGAGCTGACCTTTGGGTTCATTCCAACCCTGTGCTTCTATATGCACCATAGCCAGAGGGAAATCTGAGCAGCTCAGCTGCCACAAGAGCTCTGGTTACCACCAGCCCTGTCTCGGCCTTTGAGTAGAAATGGGAAGAATGCCAGGAATACAGAACAGCAGCTGCCCAAGAAGGTCTGTGGGAAGCATGCACAGCCAGAAATCTCAGTCCAGAGACGATCACAGCTAAAGAGAATTTACTGATGACTTTCAGGCCCCAGGGTTAGAATGCAGTGGCTCATTATAATATACTTGTAAACACAGAAAAAGCACCACAGTTATGTTGTTTCTCAGTTCAGTAAAGTGCAACCCCCATCCAGCTAAAGTTAGCCATGACCATATCTACTTTTTCTGGACTGGGACCAAAGAGTATACATTCACCAAGTCACATCCATAAGGGCAATAGTTTTTATTTTTATCCATCTAGTTGTTTCTTTTGTATATACAGGAATTGTGCGACTAATGGGCTCAATCCTAATCAGTTTAGGCCAGTGTAACTCACCTGGCATATCTTCCTGTGGTGGTACGGGGAGATCAGAGTATACCGGTGCAGTGGCCTAACCCTGTCAGAAGTACCTTATGACATTTTTGAGACACCTCCACATCAGCACAGGACTTATGCTGGAACTGATGCCAGTCTAACTGGAGGTTAGGATTGCAGCCTGAATTCCTTCCCTCTAAAAGGAATTATCATGTAATAGGAAAAGACTGCATAATTAAGCACCCACAACATATTGTAAGCATGATTGTTTGGCAAGCTGGCCTTTCTTGTAAGACTGGGTATAAACAGTATCTTGGAGCAATAATTAATCCCACATGTATAAATGATGGAACTTCATGTAAAAAGTAATGACATCAGAGCTTATCAGTCCCAAGCATTAGGCAGACTGTAAGAGATCCTGTGAGGCCCATAGATTCTGCATGGAAGAAGTAATAGGATTTGCAGAAGTTGCCCCTGCTGTTTTGGAAGCAAGAATCAAACAACTATATCTATATACTACTTTTCAACAAAAAGTTCACCAAGTGGTTTCCAAAGGAAAATGAGATAACTAATAGCTAATGGGAAGCAATGAAAAAGTTTGTTGAAGCAAGGATGATGAATACCCATACATAAAGCAAGGATGATGAACACCCAAGGATGTTTACTAAGCATCCATTAGAACAAACCTCAGTTCCCCGAGTTCAGGCAGTGCTTACAGTTTTATCTCCTTGAGCAGCGAGAGGAAGGGTTTGAGCGCAAGTCTGAAGTTTGTCACAACTTGTCCTTATAATGTTATATCATGGTTCAAGGGGCAAACAACAAAACCATACTTTTCAGCACACCCTCCCTTGGGGAAAATGTATGAGGGACCCCTCACCAGTTTTTTCTTACATATTTTCTCACTGTTAAGATTTTTATGTCCTAGGTTTTTGAATCCAACTAGAAGTTGGATATATAAAGTATACCAGCTCTACTTGCAAGTACCTGTATACTGATTTCTTAGATCCCGGCAAGGAAACAGAAAGCTGATCCCTTCTTAAGCCTCTGGTTCTGGGTAGAGGAATGTATTGCTCAGTTCACTTCTTCCATATGAAAAGATGGATACAGCAAACAGCACTTCTCATTGGTGGAAAGATGCTCTAGTGGGAGAGACTGCAAAGGAGCTGCTGTGGGCTATCTGATCTAGGAATCCTGTCAGGTGAGGTGGGGCATCATAGGATTGTTTTATCAGATCTAATCAAACTGTGAAAATAGGTGCATCATGCAGTTAAAGTAAAGGGACTTAACCATGACTTTTGAATGGAACTCACCAGGACACTGGTTACCACCTTCCAGAAGCACAGACAGATATGAGGTGGGGGAGCCCAAGACACAGATGGTTATGTCTGAGGGACCAAATCCTGCAAAACAGAAGAGAAGAATCAATTACCTGGTCCTCAGAATGATCCTGGGAATTCCAATCTTACAGTTTTCAATTCACATTCCAGTACTTAGATAAATGAGTCTGCATTCCTAGCCACGGGATATACTCCAGTATAATTCTATTCCAGTATATGTGGATTCAGATGAAGTAGTGACATAACTATGGAAAGGTTATTTGTGGCAAGGTGACCATTAAAGCAAGTGTTCTGATATATCACATACTGATGGTAAAAATCACAGCTCACTCCCTCTTGGATTTTCTTCAAAGTGCCTTGAAAGGTGGTGTTTGTCAGAAAATTCACAGGAATGGGTACCAAGTCCTTCAGCCTTCCCCCAAGTTATTAATCTATGTCAGCTTTACTCATTCAGTCACTGCCTCAGCAATTTCTCTAACCCCCAAATCCAGAGTAACTACGGGAGCACGTGAGAGACTTTATGTGCACCTGTAGTGACTGCACCACCTAGTGAAAACCTATGGGAAATTCATATTGGAATCCAGAGCAAGTTGTTCTTACACCACAGCAAGGACTCCCCGTAGTTACTCTGGATTTTGCCCTAAATCTGCTTGATCTGTTATATTGTCAGATGTTCTCTACCAAGACCTAGCTCAAGTTTCATACACAACTCCATGTTTCCATTTATTACATTGTTCTGAGAGTGACTCTGGAGGTCTGTACCACTTACATCCTTGTTGCCCACCCTTCTTCCCCATACAGGACACTGCTGTTAACCTCTTTCCCTAGATAACAGCACTTTATAGTGTTCAAATGCTTCACATACATTATCATGCTATTATCCTTTCAATTCCCCTATACAGTAAGTTGGTATTAGTGTTCCCGTATTGCAAGACCTAAAGAGAGTAGCTTCTTACCTTAGGCTACATATAAAGCTCATGGTGGAGATAGGAATAGAACCAGGGGCTTTCCCCTTTGTAACTCACATCTCTTAGCCACAGCAACACACTTGCTTCCATAAACCCATTATCTTTGCAGAGAGCAAAGTGATTTTATGAGGATGTCCTTTCTGGTAATAGTTTTATAGGGCTGCAGTGTTATAACAGGCTGATCATTCCACAAGAGAACAATATCACCAAAACAAGACACAGAAGATATCTTTAAGAAAACAAAAATGTTTCATTCTAGAACTAGAATAAAAAATCCCAGCATATATTGGCAGTACATCCTTTTGGGGAATATCTTTTTTTCCAAACATGTGTGTCCATGTGACCTGTGACCATTGAGAAGTCCTATTATATATAGTGAGGCTTACTTCCAGGAAAGTGTGTACAGGATTGTAGTATTTAATGTATAACCATTGTGCTATAGGAAAGTCACTCAATACTACTACTACAAATAAATTCAGTAGGTTATTGGAGAGGACTGTACCTGAGCCAAAGGGCCCTCCAGCCAAAGCAGGGCTCACCTGTCCGGGGCTCCTTGGTGAGGTCAACAGTCTCAGGCAGCCCTTCCTGCTGCAGCGTGCACTGCAACAGGTCATAATAGTAAGCAGTCCAGGCTCGAGCCTGTGCATCCTCAGGGCAGATCTTGCAATCCAGGGGCACATCTCGGCGCCAAGCACATCGCAGGGGGCTCAATGGTGGTAGGAACCCCTGTTCTGACCAGTCCAATTCCTTGGGTGTTGGGGGTGGCTCTGTGTGGATCTGGTCCAGAGAAAGCTGTTGGCAGAGAAAGGCAGAAGACAGGGAAATGTGCTCAGAAAAGAAGAATCTTGGCAACTCTGTGGATTCACTGGAGGGGGAAAGTAAGAAGGAAATTCCTAGAACCAAAGGTACAAGAGTTGCATTGCTTTGGTGTGGCAGTGATGATTGAGCTACAGTGTCACAAAGTGGTCAGGAGGCTGGGAATCCACTGGAAAAAGTGGACCATTCTGGACTGGGTAGAAGAAAATGCATGATTAATGCCTTTCCAGGGGCTGGGAGACTACTACTGGCACTTGAGGCTGCAGATGGAACTTCTTCATACAGTGAGGGCAGCTCTGTGTGTATATGTGCGTGTGTGCATGTGTGTGTGGCTGTTCACATATTATGCTATACCTAGTTACAGAATATTGTTGGTGCACAGGCATAGCCATCTTTACATAGGTACAAATTTCCATTTGATTGACTGGGCTCATTTTTACAGATCAAAAGTCCATGAGACTCTGTACATCAACTGAAACCATCCATGGTATACTGGTTCCCATGACTGTACACTGAATGTAACCACAGTACATTGATTGTAACCACACTGAAAATGTGGAGTTCCTGAGCACATAGATGCACTCACTTGCAGTTTACAAGAGTGGAAATAAATTTCCAAGAACACTGATTTTTAAAGAACACAGAATGACATAAGTTAGAGATATGTCGGACATCTAAGCACAAGATAAGAAGTTTGCCAGAACAAGGAGGGGGATACAAAGGAGACGAAGAAGTGACACACTTACCATCATTCAGGATGAAGATGCTGCAAGAGAAGAAAAAATTAATTAATGGAGGTTCTCTTTTCTGTTTTTTGGTCCAATTTGTAACTCACTGTCATCCTATCTTGTTTCACCAAAACATTCCTGAATAAAGACACCACTCACAGCCCAGTCCTACCAATCCTGATAAAGTGGTGCTGGTGGGGCTACACAGCATCCCACAGAGCAAAGGTGCTCAGAGTGGGGGTTGTGATCTCAGGACAGGGGGGTTGTGAGAGGGTGATGTGTACCATCTTGGAATCTGGCTTTCCTGGGAGTATGTCCCATTGAACACAATGGAACTTACTTCTGAGTAGACATGGCAGAATTCTGGCAGTGATGTGATATCCCAGAAAGTTTGACAGGGGTCCTGGACAGATTTTTAGGTTTGAATGGAAAGAAATGTCCAAGTACCACCACCACAGAGGATCTGTGGTTCCTGGAGGTTTCCTCACAGTAAGGGGACATTTGTTTTCTTACCCTGGGGTAAGCTCCAGAAACCACAACAGGTTGACTCATATTAGTGAACTGTGAAATTCCTTTTAGTTTGAGATTATAATTTTAAAAATGAGGTTAGGGACTAACATTAACATGCCTTCTCAAGCCAAGCTCCTGAGGCCTGCTGGCTCACAGGTTCAAGCAAGCAAACTATCTGTTCAGTCAATGGCTTTCCTGTTGTACTAGATAACGGCTGCCTTGGGCCCCAAGAGACCACTGGAGCAATGCCAACAGCAACAGACAATGATGCACATCCCCAAAGCAAAGCCTAGAATCCTGCAGTGTTGACAGTAGGAGGGACCCATCTTTTCCCATTATATGTACATTTATTCTATAACTATCTCCGTTCCCTTTTTGTCGTGTTTTACAAAATGGATAGAACCCGTTTGATTACAGATGATAGCAGGACCATAAAATAGGGTGCGCATTATGGGAAATGTTTACACAAACTTCAGTTCTTGCAAAACTATTGTAATCTTCAGTATATAGGGCTGTAGATTCATTTCATTGTTCTTTTTCGATTATTGTGCCTCAGGGGCCTCTGGAAATACTAAGGTTGTCATCAAGCTGCAAAGCTAATAAAACTAAAATGTAGAATCTGAGCTCTTACTTAACCCTGGGTGCGTGTGTGCATGCGTGTGTACATGAGCATTTGAATGACTGAGGGAAGATTTTTAGCCCAAGGGTTACAGAAAAAGATCTGAAAGTAATCACTACTACAGGTGGCATTCAACAAGTCAGAGAGATGCTTCTTTACACAACACAACCTCTAGCAATTCTTCCTGCTTTACAATCTCTGTCCACTGGTCTTATCCACATCATTTGTTCATAATTTTTTTGGGAGAGTTTGAATCAGGCATTCTTTGTCTATGACAAAACTGGGAGAAAAATGTAAATTGTATCAAACCCACACCCCTAAACCTGGATCCAAATTGTGTCACCAGAAACAAAGTGTGAAATATAAATCCATTTTTGCAAACAACTTCATATACCCAATGCAGTAGTTTCCAACAGTGGGTTGGGACCCAGTTTTTGATGGGTTGCAAAACTGACAAGACAGATTAGGACATCAAGGATGAAACAAACTGTAACTTGAGAGGCATATTGCTGCCAACGAACATTAATATAGCCACATCTTGAACATTATAAATCAGGCAGCATCATTAAGGCAAAGGCAGCCTTTAGTAATCAGTTTGGGGAGGTCAGATTGTATACATGGTGATGGTACATACCAGTCCTAACCCCCAGAATATGGGAAGGGAGTTTTCTCTGTTGTATTGGTGGGGGATCTGAGCTACAACTCTACACACACAATATCTAGAATGATGCTTTGAACAAACCAATCTCCATAAGATTAACAAAACTGGCCCAGTATCAAGGGAAGGAGCCAGGATGTTGTGCACTGTGAACATGCACATCTTGGTTTTCCTATGCCCATGTTAGCACGTAAAAGCATTACAACTGATTGTGCAGATGAACTTTCTGTGTCCGATCCGTTTGAAGGAATGAAGAAAGATGCAGCAAATTACTGTATTTACTTGAATATAATGCTCATCTTTTCCAGCTGAATTTAATTTCCAAAATCAGGGTGCGCATTAAATTTGATTGCGCCTTAGATTCGGTATAATATTAAAGATGCAGTGAATTGTTGTGTACTGAACGCCAGAAAAATATTAGTGAGCAGGTTTCCTGCATTTGTTTCCTAGCTCTAGGAAGTTATAGATAAGGAAACTGAAGCACATAGCTCTGACACACCCATTCGAGGTAGCATGGTAACTCAAATAAAACTCAGCTTTGTTTACTGGTGAAACAAGCAGCCCTAGCCATTTCCAGATCTGCCCCATAGAAACCTGATCAGGAAACTGTATCCTTGCTCAGCCATGATCCCAGTGATCCCCATTCCTTTTCTAGGTCTTCTTAAGTAACATCTGACCCACTGAAGGTGTGATGCAGAAGTGCCTGCTGGCTCTCAGCCCACTACACTTTTACTCAGCCTGCAAAGCATCACTTTCTCTCTTCACCTTGTCTGTTAATTGGTTGCTTTTCCTATACATCCAGGAGAAAGGCAGAATCTAGGATAATGTTACAGACATGTTTTTTTCCATCCATAAAATATCAGATGAAGCTACAAGGATCTATCAGCGAGAATCAGTTGTATTTCAGCACTAAAGGTGGAACCTATCTATCTATGAATGTATGGGCTGCAAGATTGCTGAAACTCCAGCTACCACATTTAAACATCATAACTTAAACATCAACATTATATTAATGTTATGTACATTATAACTTAATCATGATGATTTAAACATCATAACTGTGCATAAGGCAACAGCCTTGCCTGTTCCTAACTATGGCTGCTTCTAGATACATTTTTTGGACTGTATTCATGACCCACCCTTCAAGGTACTCAGGGTAGCCCAATTTGTTCTTCTGCCCTTTTTATTGTCACAACAACCCTGTGAGGTAGGGTGAGCTGAAAGTGAACAATCCAGGTCACTCAGAGAACTTGATGGAATGTAATAAATAAATATTGCCACTCAGCAGAAAAGGGCACCATTAATACCTTCCTTGTAATAACTGTAAAACAGAATCCTCTGTTACGTTACCATACATAAGTAGCTTAAAAATAAACCAGTCCATCAGTATTGCAGAAGCAGATACATAACATCTTTATAGTGATTTAGGTATAGTGTAGGTAACCACATTTGCCTGTAGTTTAAAAGGAAAATAGTGCACTCGCTTTGAATACAAACTTAACAGGTTTTAACATTTCATTTCCATCAAATTTGTGGCAACAAGAAGGACGTTGGCACATCTATGTGACCTAGAGGACAGCAAGCCTTTAAGTCCTGAGTCTGCTTGTTGTGAGCCTCACCGATTAATCAGGGATAAAATTTAATCTGCGCTTACAGCTTTAGTTGATTAATCTCACCAATTAATCAATTAAAGCTTGAAGCTCTGCTTTTTTATGCAGTCAGAATCTAGTTTTAGTACATCCAGAGTAGAAAACATTAGTAAATTCATTAGCAAGTTTTTTTAAAAACTTGAGATATTTTTAGTAAGATTTGCATCTGTTCTTGGATTAGATCAGTGCGAATGGCATTGTCAGCACACATGTGGAAGTTAATTTTCTACACAGTAAACAATTTTGTCTGTTGGATCTTGTCAAAATAAGCTTACAAGAATCTAATGTCTGACTTCTTTAGATTATTATGTAGGTTTGCTTGTCAGTACAAAAAAGAGAACAGGGACCATGCTATTGATTTCATTTACTGAGAAAGCTACTCAAGGCATGGGAAAAAAACACTACAGCATTTAATGCAAGCTCCACAGTTCTCTTATTTCTGCAAAATTTACTCTGAGAGATGCCCTTTAGATATCACATTGCCCATGCAGAAGTTTGGTATTCAGTCCAGTTTATTTTCTGCTGAAGTCCCAGTAGTAGCTCCGTTCCAGTGTTAAAATAGAACTAGCAGTCTGTTCTGGGATGCAATGAAATTACTTCACTTGCTTCCCTTTGAACGGAAATGGTTGAAGTGATGCCCTTTCCAAAAAGAGTATCCTAGGCAAACTCCTGCTCGTGCCAAGGGATAGTATTCAGGATGCATGTCCTGGCACTACATCACTGCAATGAATGAGACAAAGAGAGAAATACACTGTGTTCTGTTCCTCACAAGGCACATTAGCAGAGATGAGTGGCAAGTACTAATGAAGGCAGGGCTGCCGACTTTGAACAAGTTCTTGCCCCTGTATTTTTTAGGTGGCAATACCCCCCTATATGAGCAGATGAGGCCAGGCTAGGGTCCTGGCACACACACACGTATGTATACACACACACTATATATATACTCTGTGTGTGTGTGTGCGCGCATGCGCACGCGCGCGCACACACACACACACACACACTCAAAGAGTATATATACACACAAATTTTCTTTTTATTTATTTATTTTACTTAATTTGTATCCCACCTTTCCACATCCACAAGAGAGAGCCCAACGCGGCTAACATGAATAAAAATAAAACACCAATTTTTACTGACTAGTGTGTATTTTGTTCAAAATGATACTAATATACTTTATTCAAAATCAAGTCATTTACCAAATAATCTATTCTATACATTTACCAAATAACAATTAACCAGCAAGTGGATTATAAATATAAAAAAATAATTTTATATATATATATATATATATATATATATATATATATATATATATATATATATATATATATATATATATATATATATATAATAACCAGCTGGTTATATAAAAAATAACCAGCAAGTGGATTGCTGGACACAACTGAGAATGACTGCATGAGAAGTTAGCAGACACACTTCCTAAGCCATGGTTATGAAATCCTAAATCATATATTGTTCTTGGGAATCTGGGATTGTGTAATTTGTTTGTGTAACATGGTCAATAATGGCATGTATGGCACA
This sequence comes from Cryptoblepharus egeriae, assembly GCA_030015325.1. NCBI lineage: Eukaryota > Metazoa > Chordata > Lepidosauria > Squamata > Scincidae > Cryptoblepharus > Cryptoblepharus egeriae. The sequence continues at coordinate 57,012,870 of JAREYC010000001.1, read as the reverse complement.
TCTGCAAGACAGCGGAAATGAAGGGATTGCTTCAAGTCTGGTGTATTCTCAGCAAAATTGGAGAAAGAATTTGATGTAGGACTGGCTAGCACGTGACCCAACAAAATAGACTCCACACCTGTGCAGACAGGACATGTTTACACAGAACTAATCCAAAGCTACTCCAATTCGATCTATTCAAAAGTATATATGCATATGACAACAGCCTTCATGTACCTAGAAATTTTGCATGACTCCTTAGTGTCGTAAGAAGGATTAGTTTTTGTGAGGATGCTGGACTTTTTAAAAAAGCACTATAATGCATTTGTATACTGCATCTGCCTTGAGGAGCAAATACCAATTGGAAAGGGAACAGGACTTAAAGCTGAATCCTATCTATCTCTTCCCCCTCCCCCTGCCATCTGTTGATGCAGTGGCATCAAAACAACGGCTATATCCTTGGGGGGAGCAGTGCAGGAGATCTCATGGTAAGCTTTCATAATACAGGTGAGTCGAACTCAGATCTATGACAGCTAAATATCTGTAGTCACTCAAATATAATGTACCATTGAATATAACGCGCACCCTATACTTATAATCAAAATACTGTATTTACTCAAATATAATTAACCATTGAATCTAATCCACACCCTGACTTTGGAGATTGAATTCGGCTGAAAAAGGTGAGCATTAGATTCAAGGAAATTAAGTAGTTGTAAGTCCATATTACCCCATGCCATAGGATTGGGTCAAGATAGTGTAGAGTTCATGGATAGGGTTAGGATATCAGTGACGCATGCTAATGCGGGGATAAAAAAACAAACAAAATTCTCTTCCAGTTTCCAAAAGCTACTCTAGAGCTGACTGCCACAGGCAAGGGAAACCTACAATTTTCAATCTCAGGCTTACCAGCTCCTTAACTTGCTCCATAGCTTTGTTGTTCTTTAAAGTGGTAACAGTTGTGGTCATATTCGGAATGTGAGTAATGGAAGAAGTTATCTAGTCTAGTGCTAAGTGAATTCACTCTAAATTCTAGTATTCATCAAAGGAAAGAGGGGTATTGAGTGCAACAATTTGAAAGACTCCTTTTCCCTCTAAGTTGTGTAAGGCCCGCCAAGTATTTGGCAGAGTTAGACAGGAAATTAATTTCCTATTTCATTTGGAATGAATGCCGTTCATTTGAAAGGCATTCATTTCCGACATCACATTTGTGTTGTAAGAAGGTACCAATTGAAGATGAATACTGTATACCGAAGATGTGGATCTCAGCTCCACCTGCCACAATTTCACAGCCACAATTCAGAAAGTCACATGCTATGCAAGCAGGTCTGTAGCCAGAATTCTAGAGGTGGGGAGGGCAGCATTATGTCTGGTATCTAAACTGGTGTGTAAAATTTAAGGATAAATATGGGGAAACACTGTAACTCAACTCAAGAGGGGGAAAACCTATGGCTGGATGCAGATCTGTCCCAGGGAATTTTGCCTTAGGTCATACCTTGCTTTCCTTCAGTCTCAAGTGGTACAGTCTGCTCTAGAACTAACACAATCCTATCTATGCATGTCTGCTTAGAAGCAAGTTCCGTTCAGTTCAAGAGAACCTGTCACCAACTTAAGTTGTGCTTAGGATTTCAGCCTTGTTCTGCCTAATGTATAGAATGGAAAGGGCAACCAAATGTCTGCACACTAACAACACAATTCTATGCACAATTCCCAGGAATGTGTACACAGAATTGCAGCTTAAACACGGAACACTGTATAGGTCCAACCTTGTTATACATGGATTTTTTATACACGGATTTGACTCAACACAAACGGTCACAGCAAATCACAGTTTTAAAAACTGCTTTTCTACTGTAGAAAACCCGTGCAGATATTGAGGCACTACCTAATTCAATTAGGTGCAACGGAGGAGCAAGAAACCTGGAATTTTTTTTTATCCACAGGAGGTTCCAGAATGGAACCCTAGTGGATAACAAGAGATACCTGTATTCATAATAGCAATAAGATCATCTAACCTATGAAGACCTTATTATGCAGATCTGCCCCAGGGAATTTTGTCATGCCTTTGGTCTTGGGTGTAGGGTGTTGCTAACTTACCCCTCTTAAATTTCTGATGTGAAACTGCTCCTAACATCTAATGTCAGCAGCAACCAAGTGATGACCCATATAGAGCGCTCCATCACTCACGAGTTAAAAATGTCACATCACTAACTGATACTAGTTGGAAATGGTTAGGTAACAGGCATGGAGAGAATTCCCTATGACATGGACGATGGTGGTATCCTCACACCCAATCCAATCTGTCCAGCCAGAGTTTTCCACTGTCACACAAGGGGAAAAGTTCTTGGGATGCCTCCTTCTTGGCAGAGAGTGCATTACGACACTCAGTGGAGAATGCAGAAAACTGCCTGCCAACATGCTTGGAGTTACTCACCACCACCCACCACCTTTGGGTCAGCAGACAATCCAGGACATGGAGGGGGAGAGAGAATGAGTGGGTTATGCCCTCCTTTTGCCATAGCATTTTTGTGTATTGTTAGAATGTTCATTATGGTCAATGGGGCATATTCCCAGGAAAGTGTGGATAGGAATTAAGCCAAAGAGCCCAATCCTATGCATGTCCACTCAGAAATAATTCCCATTATAGTCAATAGGGTTTACTCCCAGGAAAGTGTGGATTGTTGCCTTCAACTGGGTGGGTATGTTTGGAAATAAGGGTGGGATGGTGCATCACAGTTTCCAGTGCTTACTGGTACATACTGGTCCCTCTGCAGCCAGTGCCCAGTTGGATCAGCTGAGGATGTGGGATGTACCCACCCTTTTATGGACCACTGGAACCTGATGCTTTTATTCCCCAGGCAGTTCTATGGAGGGGGTGGGTGGAGAGAGAGGCGGAGGAGGAGGAGGAGGCAGGCCAGGAGGGTGGGGCTTCGGGTCAAGCAGGGACCCCAATGGAGAAGTCCCCTGCCTTTCCCCCCCACCCTGCGCAGAGCTGCCTTCCTGCACGTCTCTGAGCTTTGCTGCTTCACCCTCTTCGCCATCTGACCAGGGCTGGGCAGACACAGCATCACGAACAGGTTGCTGCCTGGGCAAGGGCACCACCTGTCCTCTTTTTCCAGGACACGTCCTCTTTCCCAGCCTTGTGTCCTGGAAGAACATCCTCCTTGTCCTCTTTTTCCTTGGGATCAGGAGGCATGGAGCCTTCTTGCAATTCATCCATTAGATGCCACAAATGTAAGAGGTCATAGTTTCAAATTTTAAGAGGCTGCAATTCCAAAGACACTTTCCTGGGAATAAGACTCATTGAACACAATGGGGCTTACTTTGGAGTAGACATAGTTAGGCTTGTGCTCAGTGTTTCATTTTTACCCCATATATGAAATAAACAAATATATGTAATCTGAAATATATGAATAATATGAACATGAAATCTAATAATATAATATGTAAAAAATGAAATCAATGAAATATATGCAGTATAGTACATGCTTTTATTATAACTATGTGTGTGTGCTTTTATTTTGTCACTCCCTTCGTCAAATAAGCTTTTATTTATATATGAACACAATTCTAACCATATCCACTCAAAAGTAAGCCCCATTGTTTTCAGTGGGTCTTACTCCAAGGAAAGAGTTTTTAGGATTGCAGCTTCTGTGCTTTTATTTTGCCATGTCTACCATTAAATAAGCATGCATGTGTGCTTTTGTCCTCCATTAATAATCATATATACAAGGTGATTGAATAGTAATTGTGTTTCAAAATAGGGAGTTACTTTTCAATCACCCTGATATGCTTTTATTTTCTCTTGTCCTCCATTAAATAATGGGGCATGCTTTTTATTTTGTCATGTCCTCCATTTTTCTTGGGTGTCCTAGATTTTGGGAGACTTTTTAAAAAAAATTGTGGCATATGATGATCACCTTATGCCCAGACCCCTCATCAGTGACAGTCCTTGACATTGACTTTAAGCATTACTCAGTTACTCCCCTCTCCTTGCAAGGCACGTACCTTCACGTGCTTTGCTCCCTCCCATCCTTTGTCTTTGCCTTCCTTGGAGCAACAGGCTGTGCCTCTCCCCCCACTTCCCCATCCCAGCTCTGATCCCCCTCCCCAGCCATAGATGGAGGCCCCAGTCCGGTTAGCAAGGCAAGGCAAGAGCCCACCCAGTGCAGAGGGTGCAAAGAAAGAGAAAGGCAGGCAGACAGGCGACCCCTCCTCTTACCTCGATGCAAGGAAGCAGGAGCAGATCCGAATGATGCCCAGCCAGCAGCAGCAGCAGTGCAGTCCAAGGGTGGGGTGGAAAGAGCTGGGGAATGTCCAGGGATTAACTCAGCCGGGTTTTATATAGAAAGGGAGCGGGCATGCCCAGTGTGCCTGCAGCTTATCAAGCATCGCACTGCATCGGGCAAGGCAGGCAGCGACACCCACAGCACAGCCACTGCCGGGGATGGGGATGGAGATGGAGATGGGGAGGAGGGGCAGAGGGAGGGATTCCAGCAGGGCTACTGGAGGGGGGATCTCCTGTTGCAAGGATTTTTTCTTTCTTTCTTTCTTTCTTTCTTTCTTTCTTTCTTTCTTTCTTTCTTTCTTTCTTTCTTCTGCAGAACTCCTTGCCACAAGATGTGTTGATATCATCTGACTTAAGAAGGGATTGACAGATCTCAATTTTTTTAAAAAAATTAATTTTTAAAGGATTGGACTGATCTCTAAAGGAAAAGTCCATCATGGGTTACAAGCCCACATCAGGGTGACCATATCAAAAGAGAATAATGATCAACCCCAAAATGTAAGGCACCCAAGACAAAAGTAGGACAGGAGAAAAAGAAAAGCTAAACACACACACATATAGATTGCTTTCATGTGGTTAATTTAAACACTCTATGGCTGCAATCTGAAACACACTTTCCTCTGAGTAAGTGAGGCTTACTTTTGAGTCGACATGGATAGGATTGTGCTCTATGACTATTAAATTAAAACATGATTACATCTAACTTTCTACATCTGATTTATTAACTAGTTGAATTTAGCCATTTTTTCAGGAGTAAAATTTAGAGAATATTTTTGGGTACTGGGCACAGCTAGGCACCGGGCAGTAGTGGCCAGTGATGGGATTCAAAGAAATTAACAACCGGTTCTCTGCCCATCTGGCAGCCACTTTTAAATGGCTATTTATAAACTTTATATGTCATATCTCTCATTAACAACCAGTTCTCTAGAGTAGGTGTGAACCTGCTGGAGCCCACCACTGGGCCACCAGTGGGCTTTGGGCACCACTGGACACCACCAGGCACTGAGCAGCAGACACCATCAGGCATTACCTGACAACACTGGGTACCAGCACCAGGAGGCATTAAATTGGTTCTTGGTGTGTCCTTACATCACAGAAGGAATATTCTCCCCAAATGATTTGATACCCAAAGAATGAAGCAATTTCATGCTTCTAGGTCGATGAGTCATGCTTCTAGGCATTGATGAGTCAGTGAATCAGTCTTCAGTGTTAAGTCCACGTTGGACATTCTCATTTGTGACATTTGGTTCCAAGAACCTCCTTGATTAACTAACATTATACAAAGGCAATTAGTTATCATGGTAGCAAGGCAGGCAATGAATCAAGATGGATCAAGTTCCCTTTCAAGTGGCTGCTAACTGCCCTGCAAGGAGCTGAGCTCCTACAATTTGCAAGCAGTTTCAGCTCAAAACAGTTCACAAGATTTATCACTTGGGGAAAAGGAGGGGTTCTGCCTCTCAGCTGAACAGAAATGAAACTAAAAGTTCATGAACTTTTTTGAAGACAAGGTTAATTGCCTGCCACATTGCCACTGAGCAGGCTGCCTTTAAGCCATTAACTGTGTCTTAAGGGAAGCTTATCTTTCAATATAAACAGTCACCCTCATTCATTTGAGACAACATTGCATATAAATAAATCACACAAAATTAGACTATACCTGTATAGAGACAAAAACACATTGCACCTCTTTTCCCCGCTTGTTGTTAATTAATGGTTCAGTTCAGTGGTGGGCTCCAGCAGGTTCGCACCTACTCTATAGAACCAGTTGTTAATGAGAGATAGGACATATAAAGTTTAAAAATAGCCATTTAAAAGTGGCTGCCAGATGGGCAAAGAACCGGTTGTTAATTTCTTTGAATCCCATCACTGGTTCAGTTGTGTCCAACTCTTTGTGACTCCAAGAAGTCCACACCAGGCCCCTCTAACCTCCACCAGCTTCCAAAGTCCACCCAAATTCATGTTCATTGCCTCAGTGGCACTATCTAATCACCTCATCCTCTTCCATCCCTCCTCCTTCTGCCTTCAGTTCTTCCCAGCATCAGGCTCTTTTCTAAGGAGTCCTCCCTTCTCAGGATGTGGCCAAAATATTTGAGCTTCAGCTTCAGTTTTTGTCCTTCCAGTGAACAGTTAGGGTTGATTTCCTGGAGGTTGAACTGATTTAATCTCCTTGCAGTCTAAGGGACTCCCTTTGGTTTTGAATATACCCTGTTAGGGTTTGAATATCTAAAAATAGGCTCTTAGCGGGTTCCTAAATCGTGTAAGGAATACCGTCCCCAAATTTCATCCTTCTAGGTCTGGCAGTTTTTGCTGTGTATTGAAGAGTCAGTGAGTGAGTCAGTGACTTTTCAGTTACATATCTACGGTATATGTATATAGACAGGGTGCAATTATAAGAAATTTAGGTCGGCCTAACTCACCTGGCCTATCTTCCTGTGGTGGCTTGGAGAAGCCACCGTATGTCTGTGCACTTACCTAACCCCCCAGAAGTGAGGCAGAATTGCCATGGCCTTTGGAGACACCCCCAGGCCAGAAAAAAGGAAGGTTGGTTGGGTGGTTGGTTAATTACTTTCCTAAGTCTCCACATCTGCACAAAGACAAGTTTTATCATTATTACATTTACTGATGCATTTCTTCAACAACATGAAAAAGTTAACAAAAGTGTTTTTTGTAGCAAAAGAAATGGGATGGGGAAATGAGTCCTTGTCCCAAAGGAGCTTATGACCTGAACCAAGAGATAATATTGTAGCAAACAGCTCCTGGCAGGATTGTAGCTGGGGACTGGGGGGCATTACAATTATAAAAGTGTGGAGGATATCATGCCTCACTTTCTTCACATCTGGGACTTCTTCACAGGGCAGTGGGTGGTTTCTGTGAAATGGAAAGGGTACAGATGAAGCATCAGAGGCAGCAGCAGATGGAGGTGGAGATAGGGCCGTGGCTGGGGGAAGGTGAATGCTGCTAGTTGGGGAGAACCCTGAGGTAGGAGAAAGGATGGAAAGAAGGAAGGACTGTGGTGTTTCCTGCGTTTCATAGGTTTTATTTTCTTAATTCAAGACAATTGGAATTTGTTTCATATTTAATGCAAACTTGAAAAATATAGATTTAGGCTCTAAACTCCTAATATACAGGGTGATTGAAAAGTAACTCCCTATTTTAAAATACTTATAAATTACCATGTTGGGAATTACAATATATACATACTGTATATATATTAGTATGTATCAATGTGTCAGAAATGTATCATCAGTAGAGACAGTCTAAAATGGTTTTATTTTTTCATGGGTAGCAATGCTATCCTAAAAAGGGTGGGACTGTAAGCATTGTTGTAGTGATGTTATGGGTTTTTAAAATTCAAAATTAATATTTTAATCAGTTTCAAAGCATATTTGTCAAGTTTAATCACTATAATATTGGTAATATATATGTTCTATGCCCATAGCCATCAACAGGCATAGCCAAAGGCTCGTACATCTCTCTCTCTCTCTCTTTCATGCACATGCACGCACACACCCATGAAGAGCATGACTACATAGTTAACTACTTGAATTAAAAGCACGTTACACCTGATGATATTGTACAATGGACTCAGCAAGGCATTTTATTTATTATTAATTTATTTCATTTTGGGGTCATAGACCCCCCTATGATTCATAGTCAAAACACAAAATACAACAAAACAACAGAACTTTGATGTAATTGAGTTTAAAAAAAAATTAAAAATTGTTATAAAATCAGAGCACAATCCTAACCATGTCTACTCAAAAGTAAACCCCATTGTGTCTCCCTGGAAAGTGTCTTTAGGATTGCAGCCTTTGTCAGTCTTAATATGGTTAAAGACCAACATTTTAAATTCATTAAAAGCATACATAACAAAAGCTCATCTATAAAGGAATAAATATAACCTTCAAAAGGCGGTTGAGGTAGTTGCTGAGTACAAGACAGGGCAGCTGAGAGTGGGTTTTTCAGCCTGATTCAGAGGATAGGCTGAACAGAACTCTTGTCAGTCTTTGCCCTTCTCAGGCCAGTTCCTCTTCCTCCCTGCCCTGTTCTGTCCATCCCCCACAGCTCTCCTGCCCAAGACAACTTATCATAAGCTGGCACTGCTGCCATAGCTGCTGACCCACCATGCACATTTGATGCTCAGCACCTACTGGACTCTAAGAATTCTAGTATTTGCTCTGATTCTTGGATGTGACATCACTCACACGAATACCTTATGCTTCCCTACTTGTGATAATAACACATCTCAGTCTCATTGGTCAGTTTTGAGATAAGAAATTCATTATTTTCACCATTGTGTTTTCCTCTACAGGTTATTTGGCTATAACATTTGACAGAGATATTTCACAGTGGTTTGTTTCATTACACTCTGCATTGAATTACCCAATGAATGATATATAATATATGAAAATACCAAGATTTTCACAATTTTGGTCACTAATGATCTTCCCCTGCGGGTTTCACCAGCCGGTTGATGCCACAACTTATTATCTTAAGGTGCTCCAGTATCTCTGGTTCCCATCAAGTAATACAATACAATCTACAATACAATCTCGGCAGCATAAGAACAATTTACTGAATCTGGCAGAAAATATTATCTTCTATCCATAAAACATATAACAGTTCTTTAAATCTTGTTTCTCTGAAAAAAAGATAGTCTGCTATCTCTGGGGGTCAAGAGTTGGCATCACAATAAGCATATAGTATGTCCCGGGCAAGAGATTGAACCCCTGACGCTTCAGTGTTTGCAGGGATGGATAATTCTCCGCCAGGATGCCAGCATACACAGGAAACCCCTGAGCATACAGCTTCATAGCTGTTTTCTGTGTCACAATTTCAATGCAACCCTGTCCTCTGTACTGAGGGAGGGTGTAGCCATGTGTTAGGCAACCAAATGGGTCACTAAGGCTCCAGGAGATCAGCTGGCCTTCCTTGTTAAAGAGGCCTGAACTAGGGAAGTTGTGGACTAGACTGTCCAGATATTGCAGGCTATGATTGTTGCTTCCTTCACTCCAGCAATCATTGAGCAAAGCTACATGAGAAGAATTGATGGTCCCAATGTGGAGGTCATCCTTTAGCCTGAAATAGAATGGCAGGTAGAGGTGGTGAATGCATAAATCCATGGACTGAAACCAGAGGCGTACCTAAGCAAAATTTTGCCTGTGGCAAACACTGAAATTTTGGCCGTCAAAACGGTTAGAATGGATCCTCTGGTGGTGCAAGTGGTTATGACACTGTGCCTGTTAACCAGCAGGCCGGGGTTCGAGACCCAGGTCCCCACAAGATGAGGATTTCCTGCTACAAGCAGGGGGGTTGGACTGGGTGATCCACTGAGTCCCTGCTTGTAGTAGGAGAGATCTCTGCAAAGGACAAGACTGTTGCATTAATATATTTACACATACACACACAAATATATACATATCATAAGGCTGCCGACCAAAAATGCGGCCGCGTGGAGGCTCTGGCCGCGTGGAGGCTCTGGGGGCTGTGGGAGTTTTATGGAGCCGATGGCCAGCCATGTTGGGGGTCTGGAAGCAGCAGTCAGGCTGGGGCTGGCTGCCTCAGGCTGCAGGGCTGGCTGTCAGGCAGGCTCCGGGAGAGAGCATCCTGGCAGCTGAAGGAAAGGCATAGCTGGCTGCAGAGCGCTGCAGGCACTGAGCGGCTCAGAGTCCTGGAGGACTGGAGTGAGGGTTGGCCACATGCCAGGCGGAAGAGTCTCCCAGCCCAGCCAGCAGCCATTTTTTAATTGTGCGCAGCTCTGGGTGTTCCCAGAGCTGGTAAAAGTGATGTGGGCCTGGAGGAAGCTCCTTCCCCCACCTCCTGGCCACTCAGAGAGCTCCTAGCATCAGCTGCTGCTGCTGAGGCTGCAAGGTGCAGTATGACTGGCCGTGAGGTAGGGGAGGAGCTTCCTCCAAGCCTACGTCACTGTTATCTGCTCTGGGAACACCCAGAGTTGTGTGCAGTTCAAAAATGGCGTCCTGGAGTGCGCCTGAGGAGAAGTGTGGGAGGGGTGACTGGGGGCCACCAGAGGAGTGTCAGTAGCACCCCTGGTGCCCTGTCGCCTGTGGCAGATCTCATCCCGCACTATACCCATGTTACGTATGCAACTTAGGGCTTAGGTCAGGGGTCTCCAAACCCTGGCCCAGGAGACAGATGCGGTCCCCACCAAGCCTCAGTGTGGCCCCTGGGCAAGTCCACTCCATCCGGCCCTTGGGCAAACCACGTAATCCACTACAATACATTTTTATATGTAAATTTATTCAGTTTTGGAATGTAAATTAGTTTATGTAAATTATGTAAATTGAAATTAGTTTTCTGCCAACCTGACAAAGTGTCAGAGAGATGATGTGGCCCTCCTGCCAAAAAGTTTGGAGACCCTTGGCTGAGTTGACTGGTGTGCCTCCCAGTTTTGGCTCCTTAGCATGAATGGAAAAATTAAGCTGTTGCTTTTTGCTACTTGGGTACTTGGATCCAGCATGCAATCTTGGTTCAACCTCAATATCTAACCAGAATAATCAGGGATAAGACAAGAATTTAATTTGGATAGGAAATCACCTCAGTTTCCAGCTTTACAGGTGGACCCTGGGTTTCCATTAGTGAACGACAAGAGTGCCTCTACCTTTAACCATTGCATAGAAAAGGGAATTGAGGCAGGTTTAGCTCATCATAGAAGGGTTTAAAAAGCAGCACCTGCCTAAATTCCCTCTTCAATGCAGTGGCAAAGCACTCTATCCTCCATTCTATATGGTCACCCTGGTTTCCTTATCCAAGGAAGAAAGGCAGGATAAAAATTGAATAAATAAAAAAATTAACACATGCGCTTACTGTACAAATATTTGTGGGGCTGACTCTTGGCCTTGAATCCAGACCCACTTATTCTGAAGAAGCATTGATTTTAGTGGTGCTTCAATAATACAACTTTGGAATAAGTGGTTTGATTAACTAATCATGGACTTTTTCCCCATAGTAATTGAATCATCCAAGTCACTTACTCTTACTCCCTGGAAAATATGCAAAGGACTGTGGCCTCAAGCATCCAAAAAAGCCTATATTGTGGCTGCATCCCATAACTTCAAGGCACTGTTCCAACACTGCCATTCCTTTCTATCAAACATTGACTTACCCTACAATCCAGAGTAACTACGGGAGCACGTAAGAGACATTACGTGTACCCTTAGTTACTGCACTACCTAGTGAAAACCTATGGGAAATTCTTATTGCAATCCAGAGCAAATTGTTCTTATACCGGAGCAAGGACTCCACGTAGTTACTCTGGATTGCGCTCTATATTTTCTTCTAGCCAGTGTATTAAACTCTTTGCTCACCCTGTCCTTTCCCTTGCTTTGAATCCCACTAATGCTCTTGAACAAACAAGGCAAGCAGACAGAATTGTGAAATTAGGAATGAAGAGAGAAAGGAGGAACACGACGAAAATTTTCATCTAGTGTACCGTGGCAGAATGGCATGCCACAAATGGTCTGCAGGTGTGCCTCAGAATTTGGGAGAAAGAACCATTTATATGTAGGGCCAGTGGGTATGTGTGTCCCTGTAGTGTGCCTCCTTAGCATAAAAAAATTGATGGTGTGTCTTGACAGTTTTATCACTGTTTCAGTGTGCCATGAGATGAAAAAGGTTGAAAATAACTGAGCTATACAGTAAAGTCTTCATTTACAGAAACTTATTTTGGTGTTTCACTCTTGAAGCCATTTGCACAAAGGAGATCTATTGTGGGAAGTTTGGGGAGAAGGGAGCCTTATCACTTACAACTGTGTTGTGGAGGCTGGACCTGCTGAGTAGGGGTCCAACCATTGCTGTACAACCATTGCATTTTATTTCTCCAGGGCTCTATTTAGCCTCTACCTCTACTGGCCACTGCTTAGTCCACCTTGCTGGGATGTTTGAAGAAAAGGGAGCCCAAATTCTTACACCTGTGCTATGGAGGCTGACCAGGTCTGAGTAGCCTATATATACTCAGCTGATATATTTGCTGCCTTTTTCCCAGAAGGGTACCCAAAGCAGCTAAGTGTCAGTTAGAGTTCCCTCTCCCAAGGGCAGGATGACTATATAGTATAGAGGACAGGGTGCCTCTACCTTTAAGCCTTGCATTGACAAGGGAATTGAGGCCGGTGTATCTCAACATAGAAGGGTTTAAAAAGCAACACCTGCCTCAATTCCCTCTTCTATGCAAGGCTTAAAGGTAGAGGCACTGTCCTTCTTTCTATATGGTCACCCTGCCCAAGGGTGTCACCTGGCGTGGTCCACAATCCCCAACCCACCAGGTGCTGCCACTAATTATTCACCAGGTACCCTAATGTCTCTGATTTTCACCAGGTAACTGCAATACCGTTGCTACATAAGAACAGGTTATTGAATCTGGCTGAGAATATTATCTTCTATCCCAAAAACATGTAACAGATCCTAAAATCATGGTCTTGTTTCTCTGAGAAAAAAGATTATATTCTATTTCTGGGGATCAAGAGATGGCATCACAACAAGCATATAGTATGTCCAGGACAAGAAAATGTAGCCCTGACGCTTCAATGACTGCTGCATTGGATAATTCTCTGCCAAGACCCCACCATACACGGGAAAACCATGTGCATAGAGCTTCATAGCTGTCCTGTTTCCCACAGCTTCATTGCAGCCTTGTCCCCTGTAATGAGGGTGGGTGTATGCATGTGTTTGGCAACCAACTGGGTCACTAAGGCTCCAGGAGATCAGCTGGCCTTCCTTGTTAAAGAGGCCGGTGCTAGGGAAGTTGCGGACCAAGCTGTCCAGATATCGCAGGCTATGATTGTTGCCTCCTTCACTCCAGCAGTCATTGAGCAAAGCTATATGAGATGCATTGATGGTCCCAATGTGGAGGTCATCTCGAAGCCTGAAACAGAAGGACAGGCAGAGGTGGTGAACGAACAAGCTGAAGGGCTCAAATAATTTCATGTGTGAACAGTTTTTGGGTCCCACTCAAGAAGCAGGCAGCAACAAAATAAAGCTCAGGGTTCAGGTGACAGATTTGTCTCCCAGTTTCAGCCCCTGGGCTTGAAGAAAAAAAACTGTTGATTTTTGTAGCTTTGAGACGGGGATCATCATCCAGCAACATTCTCACCTCAGCCAAGGTTAGGCATATGTCCTGAAAACAGGGACAGTACCCATCTGGGGGGATTGTGTTCACATGCTGGGAAATGGGACAGAGGGTCGTGGCCTGATTTTATGGAAGAGAATTATGGAAACCCTACCTCAGCCTCAACACCTAACCAGAATCATCAGTGATAAAAAAGACAAGAAGTTAGTTTGGAGAGGAGTTCACCTTAGTTTCCAGCTTTCTGGTTTGGGCCAAGAACAGGCTCTGACTATACAAAAGTTTGTTGGCCAGGAATCCACACCCATTTATTCTGAAACTGATACATAGATTTTAGTGGTGCTTCAATGATACAATTGTGGAATAAGGGGTTTGATGAACTAGTCATGGACCTTTTCTCCATGTTGATAGCCCAAGCCTATGCATGACTACTCAGAAGTAAATAAATCCCATTGTATTCAGTAGGGCTTACTCCCAGGAAAATATGCAAAGGACTGTGACCTCAATCATCCAGAAAAGCCTATGTTATGGCTGCATCTTATAACTTAGAGGCACTGTTCCAACATTGTCATTCCTTTCTATAAAACATTGACTATTTTTACTTTTACCCAGTTTATTAAACTCTTTGCTCATCCTGTTCTTCCCCCCAGCTTTGAATCCCACTAATGCTCTTGAACAAGCAAGGCAAGCAGAGAGAATTGGGAAATTAGGAATGAAGAGAGAAAGGAGGAATATAACAAGAAGCTATGCAATAAACTTGATTTAGCCAAGTTTATTTTTGTGTTTCGGTTTCATTCCCAAAGCCGTTTGCACAATGGAGATGTATTGCCACTGTGAGCTGAAACTATATGTATGTTTTCAATGTGCAAGAGATGTGTGACAAACTGTTCATTTTTTCTCATGTGGTTCTACATGCTGTATTATAGTTCTCGTGAATTATAAGCTCAATAAAATTCATATAAGTTTACATTCACTTATATGAATTCATTCGTTCAGTCTCTAATGTATTAATTTATGTAAATATATTCAATTTGCAAAATTAATTCTTTTTTACTCAGCTCCGAACATAGTGTCCTAAATAATGTGGCCCTCCTGCTAAAATTTTTTGCCCACCTTTGAAGTGGAGAAATAGGTAGGCAGGCAGACAGGGGTAGACTTACATAGATATACCCTTAAAATTCCACAAAGGAATTTATCAGTAGGATTTTCTCTTATTCAGCCTTAGAACTCAATGTAATCACTTGTATTCCTGTTGTTCCTGTTCATCACAGTTTCACCCAGTAGGCTAGGGAAGAGATCACATTCACTGACCGTTTCTGGGGAAGGCTGGGTGGGTCTGGATGGAGCGTCGTCACATAAGAATATGGCTTCAAGTGGACAGGTTTGGTCTCTGCAATATCTCTGGCAACTTCATACATCCCATCTTGGTGGCCTACATGAGATAAGAATGTTATGAGAGATCACTAGCTTAGCTAAAGGAGCTTTGAACATGTAGGGCACTGGGTTCAATCCCAGGGAGGAGATGTCAGCAACTGCCCCCATTATGATCCCATTTCTGAAAAGAAAAGCTTAAGGTCCACATCTCAATCTAGTTTCTAGTTGCCTGCCTCTTCGTGCCCAGTGGCACTCACCATGCATGTGAAAGGACATGCTCCAGTCAATGGCTTCGTTATTTTCCAGCAGTGCTCGGAAGGCATCTACATCCCGATAGAATGTGGCATACAAGTTGGCATAGTAATCCCACTTGTCCTTCATCACCTGTAGAACATGGCACACAACTGAACTGTGTTGGCAAAGTACTGACAAGAGGGAAGCAGTCAGCAGGGGTGAGAAAAATGCAGCAAGGTAATGTTGGAGAGCAGAGAAAAAGACAGAGAAAGGAAAGGGTCACCAGCACCACTGAGTGTATCTCAATTGGATTTCTGCCTGCAGTGACCCCGTTTCTTGAGATGGGTCTCATATATTGAAGCATCTGAGTAGTGTGTGTCCATGTGCATGGAGTGAATAGTGTGCGTGTGTGTGTATATATCCACATTCCCAGATTTCATACCTGTCTTTGTGGGCGCGTAAGGACCACTTTAAAATCTGGCCAAGAGTCGACCACCACTTCATGCTGAGCTGGATTCCCACGATTGATGTGCATCACTGCCCCATTGACCTGCCAATGAAAGGTGCAGTAAGAGTGGCCTAGAACAGAAGTCTGGTTCACTCCATAAGAAAGTGCAGGTAATGTCATGCCATATGATCTTTGCTGACACTGAAGAACAGTACATGCAGTTTTTCTACTAGTGCTTTGGACTTAATACTATGATCTTTTAGGAATCATAGAGTGATATTTTCCCTCACCCTTCCATAGTCCTCCTTCACCACTGCTATGTGAAGAAGGTGACATGTGGTGACATGTGCTTCAGGTTACATCATGAATAGGACCCATGTTTGCCTGCTGACTGGGAATGTCCCATTGAGAGTGGGAATGTCCCATTGGGGGCACATTTACATATATACCATATCCAGTTATCTGGAATAATGACACTGGGAGTAAAAGCTATTCTTTTGCTCAAGCAAACCTTTGGCTAACACTATATCAACAACCGCGTGGGGTGAGCAGCATGTGAAGCAGTGCTCAATATTTCTTTAGCCAGGGATAGTGAAGGGGAGTTACTTTCTTAGTCTGTTCTCTGCTTTTGACCTTGGATCACCACTGAGGTGGAATCAAGGCTGCTACTTTTCCCCTAGAAAGGTTCCTGCGGCTTTAACAACCACCTTGGGTATCCTTTTAACAAACAACAACAGAAAGTAGATAAACAGGTGCGGTGTTGTCTTAGATGGCCTTGTTTAACAAGTAACAAGGAAGTGTCACTTCTTAAGGGGACATTCATGTTATACCGTAAGTGCCACAGGAAGACTTCTTTTCAGCATGTTCTCTAGCTGCTGCAGTTTGGATGGGCAGGTCAGGATCAGCATGGCTGGCCAATAAAAGGGGTTCCGGACAAGTATGAGCAAAGTTGTGGTGAAAGCACCTGAAAAAGAAGAGAATGTCAGAGAAAGTCAAAGAAAGAAATCTATCAATGCTTTACTAATCATCCTTTATTTACTGATCATCCTGTATCAAGTGATTTACCATATTCAAATAAAATACCAGACATAAGATAGATTTTTTTAGCAACAACATAAAAGATTTTTTTAGCAACATCATGTACCAGGTCCATCATTCCCAAATACCTGTAATAGCTTTGTCCACTAGATATATGGAGTCGAGAGTTATCTGAAGGGATGAAGATTGACTGGTTCTCGTTTGCAAAGTCCAATTCATTTGAGTAGGTGGAAGTTTGCTCGCTACACATGAGACTGCCTTATACTAGTTACTCTACCCTAATATTGCTTCCACAGAGTGACTGTGACTCCCCAGCATTCTAGAGTTCTTTCCCAACCTTACCCAGTGGTGCCTTGGATTTGGAGCTGTGGCATTCTCCATGCGAAGCATGTGAACTACCACTTAAAGGTGACCTCCCCCCACATTGCTGTGAACTGGAGCATAGCTACCATTGGGTGACCATATGACCAGAAAAACCTGGATTTGTCTGGATTTTGAGTTTCATGTCTGGATACATTTTGGCTTCATTTTTGAACTTCGCGATGGTGTACAGTACACCATCATGTCGTATGTCGTTGGATTCGTATTGAAGAGCAGAATCCGATGAAAAAATGGTTTTGAGATACCCCCTTCCTATCAAAAGTTATGGCCAAAAAACAAATATATATTTTTTGGCAAAAAAAGTTTTTGGCAATTTTTTTTGGCAATTTTTTTTAAGCGGGTAGGAATTTTGGCCTGGTGGTAGGAATTTTAGCCTTGGGGTTCAGGAATTTGGGTTTGGCATCTGGTCACCCTGCCATTTGAGAAGATGATATTTTTGTATTCTGAAGATGAAGATCCCCCCCCAAAAAATACTTCTTACCTGGAAGGTCAAATCTGCCCAAGAGAAGAAGGAAGCAGCCTCAGATCCCAGGACTGCAAGGATATCTGATACTAATCTGCGGGAACTTCTTAATAGAGGGCCCAACTCTCTAGGAAAGCAGTCTTTTATTTCAGAGGGGATGAACATTGACTGAATAATGTCCTAGCCTTTATCCCAGATGATCAGTGAGGGTAGAAACGGTTAGAAAATTATTAACTATCTTTGATTATTCATTGATTCAGACCCTGCTTCATCATTCAGCTTTCTTTCTGGCATGCACTGTTTTGACAGATTTCACCGAAACACTCCTTTAAGTTTAAGAGCAGAGTGGCATGATGAGGGAGAAAGTCACCAAGTTCCACTTCTCCCTTCACTGCAGAACGATGACAGGAGGATTTCCATAGTTGCCCCAAACCTCTGCTCATGCCAATTTCAAACTTAAATGAGGTGGACTTACATAGTAAATTTTCATTATCTGCAAGGGTTAGGTTTCTGGAAAAATTAGTGGATACCTAATAAGTGGAAACTGAATGATTGAGCCTATGGGGAAAGTGAAAGTGGGGGTTTCTATGGGGAAAATGAGGGTTCCTAGGGACCCTCTTCACCATATACTCTATATAGTGAACCATATAAACCTTGATGTCTACGGCAGTGGTCTTCAGCCAGTTCAGTCTGGGAGCCCCTTTCAGTCTTTGAAATCTGCCCAGGACCACGCTGCTACCCCCAATCTGGGACACAAGGCTGAAAAAGAGGACATGTCCTGGAAAAAGTGTGCTACCCCCAAGTCACCAAGCTTTCTGACCCCATAGTCCCCAATCACACAGGTCCTTTCTTACCCCCAATTGCCCCCAAACCCCCAGACTCTCTCCCACCCCACTGTTCCCAACCTCCATGTGCACTCTCAAGCACACGCGCACACACACCTGCAACACACATGCGCACATACCCACCCCAAGTGCTCAGAAACACACACACACACATGCACTCACACACACATCCATCAGCATACCCATACACACACACAACCCATGCACTCACACACAAATACACCCCATGCTCCTGGGAGAAGGCAGCCTTGGAAGGCACTTGTCAGGGTTCAAGCGGCGCTTGCTTGCAGCAGAAGCCCTTGCAGAGTGATGGGGAGGTTGGCTTGGGAGCTCCTTGTGCTCCATTTTGATGCACTCCCTCCCCTCCCCAAACCTAGCTGCCGTTTCTGAGAGCTGTAGGCCTCCCAAGAAAAGTGTAGAACATAATTTATTAATTCCAAGCAGGCTATAGGCTGCCTGCTCACAAGAAAAAGGAGGACAATGAAGAATTTTTTCCAGGATACATGGATAAAAAGAGAACGTGTCCTAGAGAAAGAGGACATCTGATTAAAAAAATAAATAAACACAGCCATAACAATCCCCCCAAAGCATTAAAACCTCAGAGGGATAAGGACAGAAAATTAGGCTTGGGGGAGGGGGAAGAGGAGTTTGGACTTACAAATAATTTTTTTTAAAAAAAATTCACATTATCTGTAGAGCCATTTTCTTTAATTTTCAGTGTTGGGGATGTCGGGGCCAACGGAAGAAGACCCCAGAGGAGGAGGAAGAGGAAGACAACCTATTCATGGAACCATCAGATAGCGACGAAGAGCCTCCTTGTTTCTGTGTGCGAACGCATGTATCGGGACTGAGACCCCCACCCCTGGGGCCAGGGAGGGGAAGGCCCATCCAAGATGCCCCACCCCAGGTCATGGTCAGACCCCTTAACCAGCAAGGAAACCCATGACCTGCTGGAAGAAGAAGGTGGCAGGGGGAATGCCGTGGCCCCCAGGGGCTAGGGACAAGGAGGGAAGGCGCCCTGGGTACTCCAAGTATTACACTGGGCCGGCATGGTGGCAGAACATACCTCCCCCACCTAGACCGGAAGGGTGGAATCCGCCAAGGGGGCGGGGCATATGGGGAATATATAAGGACTAGGAAAGCGCGGGAAGGGAAGGAAGGCGGGAGGAACCTTGAGGGAGACGGAGGTCCCTCTCCCACGGGGAGGAAGAAAAGTAGAGTCTGACAGGTGTCAGACCCGCTGTTATAGTTCTGGAAGATGAGTTACTGTTCAGAGATTAAAGATAGCAAAAGAAGGAGGATGGGGGCCGTCGAGCACTCTCCCCTTTTCCTGGAAGTTGAAGTTACCTGTGGAGAGTTGGAGCCTTGCAGGGATCAGTAGGCCTTGTGGACCGTACCTGTAAAAGAAGAAAGACAGGTTAGAAGGGCGAGGAAGAGAAGCGTAGGAGGAGAGGAGGAAGGGTGTAGAGGAGAGAAGGAACACTTACCTGGACTGTTATCCTGTAAGGCGTTGTTGACTGCTGTAACACGAACCTGTTATTAAGAGAGCGTATTAACCTCCATATTACTAAATGGATGCAAGTAAAGATTTCGTACTTGATATTCCCATCATGTCCCCGTGGCATTATTTGCAAGGCGCCGTGCCCTTAGACTCACCCCTCAGACAAGAGTCATCGCCGTCCACTCATATCACGGACCCTCACAGGGGGGCTGCCTTCTGGAACACTTGTAAGCTCCAGATTCCTGGGATCAGGGCCATGCTGGAAGCCTTGCACCCCTGGAGTAACCTTCCACATCAGCCAAAGTGTTTGTTTACTCGTGAGTAAACGCAGCTGTGCAGGTTATTTCAATGGAGCTCAATGTAAAGGAGAAGCTTGGAGAACTTCCTTCTGGGGTGATTTTGGGTGCTGTGCTCATTGGATCAGGAACCTTCTGGTGTCATTGGATTGCTCTCAGCCTGCCCTTTCCACAGGAGAATGGCATGTTTCCCTACTTGCGAGGAAAGCCATGATATAAATTTCATTTTCCCATGTATTTTCTATGCATATTTTTGCTTTTCAGTTTTTTGGCCATAACTTTTGATAGGAAGGAGCTATTTCAAAATATATTTGGTGTGTTGAAGTCTGCTCTTCAGGACAAATCCAATAACATATGACATGATAGGGTAGTGTGCACTATCACAAAGTTGATTTTTGTAGGTCTCCAGGATCAAGATGGTGGTCCCCAAGCCTTTGCGACCCCTCTGCGGGGCATCCGTGACCCCCACTTTGAAGACCACTGATCTATGGGGACTGGGTGATAACAAGGGTTCATCAACATCGCCTCTCTTTGGTACCTTGGCCCTTGGAGTGTGGGATGTCCCCCGTGTTATTGAAAACCTCCAACAAAACTGGAGTGTGGGATGTCCCCCGTGTTATTGAAAACCTCCAAGAAAACTGCTGGGAGAGGTCACTGGGGATTTAAAGATGGGCGTTATCAGTGTGATGTTGACATTTGGCTATTTTTTTCTTTCTACTGGAAACACTCAAATGCTGCCTTGTGACGCATTAGCTGAGCTCCAAGTGCATTGGATAAGGACCATTCTGGAAGGCTTGCATTCTCTGGATTGACCTTCCACACCAGCAAGGCATGCCTGGTTACTTGTAAAAGTGGCTGTGCAGTCTCACTTTCAAAAGATTTAATGCAGTGGAGCTTGGAGGAAGGGTTTCCTTGTGAGGTGCCTGGTAGGGGCTTCATTTGTTGGATCAGGACCAGATTTCTCTTAGCCTGCCCAAAATATCTAAGGCAAGTTTGCCTGTTTGCGAATTAAGGTGCAATATGGCTCCCTTTCAGTTCCCATAGAGATCAATTCAATTATCAGGGGCCTGTTTTTGGGGTGATTTTGGAGGCTCCATTCATTGGATCAGGACCAGAATAGTGTCCTTGGATTCCTCTCAGCCTGGCCTTTCTGGCAGACTATGGCACGTTCACCTGTTCATGAGTAAAGCCACAAAATAGGAAACTTTTCTTTCCCATAGAGCTCAATGCATATTTTTGTTTTTCAGTTTGGGGGCCATAACTTTTGAAAGGAAGGCGATATCTCAAAACCGATTTTTGCACTGGATTCTGTTCTTCAACATGAAGCCAATGACATAAGACACGATGGGGTACAGCCCACCATTGTGAAGTTCTAAAATGAAGCCAAAATGGAGGGCAATGAAGCTAAAATAGAAGACACTGGACAGGAGGCTAAAAATCTGGACAAATCTGGGAATTTTCGGTCATATGGTCACCTTGGGCACAAGACACCTTGTGCTACATAAAAAGTACGCCTCTGGGTTTTACCGAGACCTATTATAGCACAATGAACAGCCTGATGAATTATATAGCAGTGATCTCATACTATTGTGCATTTTCAGTATGACATCAGAGATTGGCTGCTTTGAAAAGCAAGATACTGGACTGGGTGAACCACAGCAGCAGGCACTCTCACTGTTGAAAATACTCAATCCAAATTTGAACAAATGATCATTATGTAACCAAAAACACAGGCACTTCCAAGAGTCACATTAACTATGAGAATAAGGCTTAGGGATTTGTAGTGTTTTCAGAGCTGCATTTTGTCCTTACACAAAGTTGGAGTCTCTCCAGTTCAACCAGCGCATTTATCCATATTTTCTGGAGGGCTAATTCACAAAAGAAGAATCTGAACAAACTTCTAATACAGTAATCACAAGAGCTTCCTTGTGAGAAGAGTGGAAAATTTTGAGGCCAATGTTCTTTCAAAGCAGGATACAATCCAAATTAAGCCCTCAAAAAACCTTTGGACAAAGGTTTCAGCTGTAACATGGCCTACTTGTGTAAACACAGGGGCAGGTAGCTACACAAGGGAAGCAAAAATAGCTTAACAGTGCCAGAGATGTTAAAATACTAGATCTATAAATGGAGATGAATTTTGCCAGTGCCAGGCAAAGTGGCAGTTATGCACACACAGTAAAAACAATCTGGGTAGTATTAGAGATGGATGGCTTTTGGAGTGTCAACAATCTTACTAGAGAAGAGCCTCGGTCCTTTTGACAACAAAGGATCCATGCACATTTTTTCACATCTGATGTCCATAAAGTTCTTGGCACCAGGGAGAAAATACAACCAAAAGAGAAAATACAGTACAAGAGAAGTGTGCATAACTGGAAATGTTGTCAAAGTGATTTTTTTTGTTTGTTGGTTACTGCAGTAACGCTGGTTTTCCAGCTGAACATGGAAGCTAATTTTAAAAATAGCCATTGTGATATAGAGGACAGAACATTAAATTGGACTTACCTTACAACCCAGAATACCCACAACCCAGAGTACAACCCTGTGGGAAGACATAAGAGGCACTTACTCTGGATTGCTCTATGCTTTTCCCATAGGTGGAACCGTAACTACGTCGGTGTAAAAGGTCCTGTAGTTACTCTGGATTATAGCCTTGGGCGGTCTAGGCTCAAATCCCCATTCATTGGTTCAACCATCTCTGTCAGCCTACCCCTTTCAATTTCACTGGATTATTTATGTAATTAATCTATACTTTGAAATGGGGGTGCCAAAGGTAGCCAGTGAGGAAGGGAAAAACTATGTACACCACCCTTGGTCCTTGGAGGAATATTATAAAAATGTGAAAAATAAAGAAAATATTTTAAATCCTGTTTTTAAGTGCATGAACATGTGCTTGCCTAAACCCCTCAGTAGTGGTGCAGAAGGGCCTGATAGCAATTTTGAAACTTCTTAGACTGGCACAAGTCACTTGCACTGCCCCAAAAGGGTCATTTGGATTGTGCTCCAAGCTCATTAGAAGAAGGATGGGCTATAGAGGAGATCAGTATTTCCCATATATCTCCTATATATCTCACCTGTTTATCAACAGGGGTGTCAAAAGTTTTTGGCAGGAGGGCCAAATTATCTATCTGATACAATGTTGGGGGCTAGGAAAAAAGAATTAATTTACATTTTAATTTAATAAACTTACATTAATGAATACTTTAGAGGCAGAAGTTATATATATGAATGAATGAATTCAAATCAGTTCATAAACACTTTCTAATGCAGAGAGAGTGGTGATCTTCTTAATAGGTCATAACCACTTTCTAACACCCAGAGAGAGGAGTATCTTAGGTTTTCCTTGCTCTCAGGACACCTTCACAGTAGTACTCAAATCCTGGTACTATATAGTTTCTAGTACTGCAGAAACTGTGGCAGAATAGTGTGTCCCACACCATGCAAAAAGCAAGTATGACTTATATAGTGTATTGTGAAACTGCCACCCTGCTTCCACAGCATGTGCTTCTTGCATTATCGAGATAGGAGATTATTTTGCACAGTTGCTTCCTGTGTTAAATGATGGTCAAAGGGGTGCAGAATGACAAGCCTTCTGCAAAGAGTTACCAGTATCTACTGAGGTCAGAATGTTGGCAAGACATCTCCAGCCAGGCTCCCTGCCTGTGCTGGAAAGATTGGAATATGATTGGGCTGGAGATCAGATATCAGGTGCTGAAAAAGGAAAAGCCATGTTTCCATCTGTGGCACAGAGTCTTCCCATCAGGGATCTGGGTGTTGCAGGGTATCCCCTGCTAACTGGGCAGGAGGCACTCTTTTAAGTGGGTATTCCTCTTTTATTTAGCAGGGGGAGAGTAACTGGCCCTCCACACCCCTGCAATGTCTGTTGAAGTGGCTTCTGCTGGTGTTCTTTTTGCAGTTTAGATTGTGAGCCCTTGTGGGACAAGGACCCATTAGCTATTAATTAGCTATTGATTTTTTCATTTTCTTGTAAACCACTTTGTGAACTTTTTAGTTGAAAAGCGGTATATAAATACTGGTTTGATTGACTGATTGATTGATTGATTCCAGCATCATCAACCTCACAGGTTCTGCTGCTTGAGGACTGAAAGGACCCAGGGACTTGGGGCTAGGGACAGTGAAGAAGGGCAGCAGGCTCTGCTTTCAGATTCATGATTCCTGGGGCATTACAAGCCGCATTTCCTTTGCTCTATTCTTGGTGTAGGGTAGCGGCTGGTTGGCTCTAGTAATCAGAAATGTCTAAAAGGAATTCAGAGTTTAATTTTCAGATCTGGCTCTAGACTCATTTTAGGTGTTATGAAAATCAGGGAGTCTGACCAAGTCATTGCATTTAGTAGGTTAGCATCTAACCTCCACTTTTCTCCTTTAACTGGGCAAACTAGAGAAAACTGGTAATTGTGTTGCTAACACCTTCCAAAGTTGGGCAGCCCAGAGAGAGAAGATGACACTTTGACAAAAAAAAATCCCTCACACAGGTGAACAGGCACATCCTGAAGATTTCTCTTAAAACCCAATAGTAGCAAAAATGTGACAAAGATATACAGTAGTTGCAATGTCATATGGTTACCACTATTTTATTTTCCTGGTGGGTCACCTATGGTTTCATGATCTCAAAAGCATAAAATCTTCATGAGAGACAAAAATTCATGCACTGTTGCACTGTTGAATTAGCATTAGCTTGGAGGTATATTTGTATACCAGATATTTCACATTCTTTTCTGAGTGAACCTGAATATGGAAAGAACAAGGAAAGAACACTGTGAACAAGGAAAGTTCACAAAGAACTTTATGAACCTGAACAAAGAAAGAACTTCCTAAAAAATAGGAAGTCTATTAAAAGGAGTTGCAAGACTTTGGAATCATAGGGGAGATAATTGCAGGTGATAATGATAAAATATGGATCTCTTGACAGAACAGAAAAGAAGTGGGAGGGGGTCTGGCAAGAAAATTTTCAAGTAAATTTTTCAAGCTGAAAAGAAAGCATGATGCAGTTAATTAAACTAGGTATATGCAGCATATTCAGTTAATTAAACTAGGTATATTCCCTTGTTAGTTTAGTCAGGCAATCTCGTCTTCCATACTTCTCAATCCAAAGGATGTCAAGGAAATGAGCACACCGAGCATCTGATGTTTCAACATTGCACCAGGGCAATTCCATGTCCTTATTTCTAGGAATAATTCTGAGTGTGTTCCCTTCCACTCCTGGGTTTTAGAGTCAGTAAGAGTAAACTACCTTTTCCTGAAATATTGGTGATATGAGATCATTGTGCTTTTATTTAATGCTCTTGGGTATCAGATGGGCTTCAAGGTCCAAAGAGTCAAATTTCAGAGTCAAATTTCTTTGGGTACCAGTTAAGGGACAGTGCTCTCGGGAAAGAGAAGAATTACACCAATTTGGATGGCTCAGCAATCTTCTTCAGGATGGTGGGACATTCTAGATACCTCAAAGTTTGGAAAGAAAGGCCAAAGTTTAGAAAGGTCTAAAAGATAGAAAAACAAAAAGAGTTTGGGAATCTCATGTACCATATCATGTAGGATAATGTACCATATCATGTATCATGTACCAGACTATGTACCATATCATATAGGAAATACCATATCATGTAGGATAATTTTTGCATTTTAGATTGCATTTCTGCATTTTAGCTTGTGAGCCATTTTGGGACAGGGTGCCATTAGCTATTAATTTTTTTCATTTCCTTTGTAAACCACTTTGTGAACTTTTCAGCTGAAAAGCGGTATACAAACACATTACATAGACATACAATCTTGCACAAATCATTTAACCCGTTTCCTCAAAAAAATACCGTACATTTTGAATGCAGCATTGTATTTACTGTACACTGGTAAATCTGCTTCTGTGATTCTGGAGAAACATTTGGGCAGCAGCTCAGGAAACATGGATTAAAGTCCCATAAACTTTGTGGTTTCAGATCACAGTCAAGTTGTAAATATGTGATGATGATCATATAACACATTGTACAATAAAAATACTGAAAAAAGTATGTCGTTGAAGATGCTTCATAATATAAGGAAAGAGGACAATCTTTTGCTTCTAAATTCTAATTCTGGAAGCTTAGAAGGCATTCCTTGATACCCGATGTGATGTTGACTATGATGTGAAGGATTCCATCTGTAAGAGTTCTAGGAGCAGCCCATAAAATTATTTTACCTACCTCACAAGGTTGTTGTGAGGACAGATTAGATGGTGACGTTTTTATCATTTGAACTTGTACTATTCAGTACATTTATAGAACTATATTTTCTGGGAAACATACAATCTGAACGAAATCCAAACAACTTATATAATTTTAGCTTTGCAAAAGCATGTCTAAACAGCCACACCACAATCATAAACCAAACATCATGCACTGTGACTGTCCTCACTGATTTTTAAAAGGATGACTTTTGGATATCGGGTTCCTGCAAGCTATGACTCACACTTTCCTTGAACCTCCATTCCTATCTCTAAAATGGGATGAAGCCATTCAGGAGCAAATTCTAGATTAATTGCTTGTTTTTTTAACTTCCTGCTACAACGAAAAAGATGGTTAAAACAATATTTTAATTTTTTTTAAAAAGCACAACTGTACCAATATTGCAACAAACTATCCTACCATCTCTCCCTATTTAGAGAGAAGAGATCATTAAAAACAATTAGCAAAGCAGTATTTTCAGAGCTGTACACAAACATCATGTTAATGAGGCATCATAGAAAGCCTCCTGGGGTAAGAAGAGCTCATTCTTATTTCCTGAAAGGGATAAGCATAGTGAAAGTGCTAGCAGCAGTTTACTCAAAAGCAAAAAAAAGCACATGGGCTTTTCTGCCAATTGAAGTAACTTTAGCAGGATGTAGTAGAGAGGCTAAGGCTGCTATCCTCTGCACATTTATCCAGACTTGAAGTCAGCCCTCTGAATGCACTTGGACGTACCCTACAATCTAGAGTAACTACGGGAGCATGTAAGAGACATTTACATTGATGTAGTTACGGCACAACCTAGTGAAAACCTAGGGGAAATTCATACTGCAATCCAGAACAAATTGTTCTTATGTCAGAGCAAGGACTCCCAGTAGTTACTCTGGATTGCGCCTTTGTTTTGAGTAAACATCCATAGGATTAGTCTGTGTCAGGCTTCACAGACAGGATTGTGATGGTTCTCTAGAAGTGCTCCTATGCTTTAATGGCTGTAGATCAAACATATCCAACAGCTGCAGCATTCACTACATGCCAGGAAAGAGTATATTGTTGAAGTCCTGCACAGTCTTTGTTTGTTTGCAGTTTAGGCTTTGTCAGAAAAACATGGGCAACACCTTAGAGACGGTGCCATGGAAAGCCACAATTGCTAGTGGCAACCTCAACATCATTGCTTGCCTGGATGTAATTGGCTCCCCTAGGAACTACTGAGTGGAGTGGAGTGGAGAAAGACTCTATTGGTGTCATGAGCAAAGAGATATTGCCCCAAACTCACCTTTGTGCTCCCAGACAGCATATTCCAAAATTTCTTAATTTGAGGAAGTCAGATTATGACTAGTCCAGGAAGACCCAAGTATTGCCATATCAGATTCCCTGTTATCCTGGTAATCCAACCCTGTTGGATATCCTTATCCTTCATCATCACAGTGGATAGAATGTCATACATGGATTGAGAAGATTTGCATTCAGATCCTTATCCAGTTATGAAGTTCACTGGGTGGGTCTGATCTTCCCTCTCAGCCTACCCTCTCACAAGATGGTAGGTAGATAAAATAGGGAAACTATGGAAATTATGGAAATTAAATAAATGATATAAAAATAATTAATGAACTGAAGCTCAGTGCCAAGATGGGATACATGGGCCATTCTTCATGAACTTCCATCTTGTTGTTTATTAACAGGAACCTTTCAAATCTATGACAATTTCCCACTTTGATCCTGGAATTTCTACTTACAACAAGGATGTTAGGTAGCAGAAGTATTGTTTATTGTATTTATTCTCCACATTTCCTTCAAGGTGGACAAGGGTTGGCTTACGTTATTCCCCCTCAACGTTTTCTACTCACAATATTAGTTTAGGCTGAATATGAACTACTGGTCCAAAGCTTCATGTCTGAGTGGGGAATTGAATTCAGTGCTCTCAAGTCTGACAATTTGTTCTAACTAAAACACAATACTGTCTCTCATGTGATAGTGCCCCAAATTTGGCAAGGTTACTGCCCTCGTGGTTGGCAGTATTTCTATAAAATGGCTACAATCCAGAATAACTACGGGACCTTTTACACCACCTATGGGAAACCTATGGGAAATGCAAAGAGCAATCCAGGGTAAGTGCCTCTTACATCTTCCCATAGTTACTCTGGATTGTAGGATATGATTCCTAATGTCTTTGCTCTCAGAAGTTAAAGGGGTAAACCTTCTCCCGTGGCTACCTGCTGGAAGAAATAAATCCTGCAATTATCTTGCTGTGCCCATCTCTTCCCCTTGTAGTCAGTAGGTTTATTCATGTTTACCCTCCATGGCCAAATCCCCAGCAATGATTGCTTTTGGCAAGGGGAACAAAGTGGACAGCTTCAATAAGGGGAGAGACATAGGGAGACCTGGAAACAAAATTCTCTTCGGGTTGAGTGATGCGTTCTTGATGAATAATAATAATCCCCCATCTGGGGATGGGGTTACTTCAGTGCACAGCACCCGCATGATTGATCTAGAAGAATGAGGATAAAGACAATCCCATGTGATTGTGGGGAATTGTCTCATGCCACTTGCCAGATGGGAGGTTTGGCCTCAGAGATGCTCACATTACTCTGGCCTGACTGACTGTCCCTTGTTTAGGGGTCTCCATTTAGATAGATCAAACAATGTTTACTGTATCAGCAATGGTCAACTACAGAGATACCAAGGAATTCACAATTTTCCCTGAGTGGCTGAGAAAAGGCAGGCAGGATCTTCAGACCTGGCCAAGGATTGCACATGCCAAGAGCCTACGCCAGGGATGGTGAAACAATGACACATGTGCCGGAGTGGGTACATATAGTCCTCTCTTGTCAGCACAAAAGCCAAGTTGCTCCAGCATTGTCCCAGCAGCCGAGCAGTGCCCCAGAGCCCAAAGTGCATGCCCAGAGCTCTGGGCATGCACACTGGGCACTGGCACACTAAGTCAGCTCTGCTTCAGGCACTCAGTCCCTAAAACTAGCCTATACCCATTAACCAGGTCACTAGGCTGACCACTGAACACTCAGAACCATTACCATTGGGGTGCCAGTGTAGGGTCTTGCACCATCTGGTGCAAGGTCTTAAGAACAACTTGGTGTAAACCAGGGATGGGCCCGGGCCACCCCAACAACCGGTTCGCCAGAAGTTGGGGGTGGGGCTGGGGTCAGGGTCAGGGGCCAAGTCGGGGCGGGGCGAGGGCAGGCCCCAACCCCAGTGCACTGCGCATGCGCCAACCCTGGACGCATGCACAGTGAATCCCCTCCAGGAGACACACTGCGCAAGCTCTGTGATTGGCGCACGTGCAGTGTGTCTCCTCTGCCCAGTGTCTGAACCGGTACGCCGGGTTTCAGGCGACCCCACAGCTACCAGTTTGGTAGCGTCGGGGTCATGGGAACAACTGGTTCGGGCAATCCGGCCCGAACTGGCTTGGGCCCATGCCTGGTGTTAACATTCATCAAGACAAGCAGTCTCCAAACGTTTTGGCAGGAGGGCCACATCATCTCTCTGACACTGTGTTGAGGGCCAGAAAACTAACTTACATTTGAAATTTGAATAAATTTACATAAATTAACATTTAGGAATGTATTGGAGTGGATTACAAGGCTTGCCCAAGTGCCAGATAGAAGGGTCTTGCCAGGGGCCAGATTGAGGCTTGCTAAGAGCCGCATCTGGCCCCGGGCCAGGATTTGGAGATGCCTGATCTAGACCAATGATTCCATACTATGGTACAGCTAGGGGAGTGCAAGGAGTGCAATGGCACCAAGCCACAAGCTTTAGGGGCGCTACAAGCTGGGCTTGACACTGGTGGCTAAAATGGTGAAAACGGGGTCTGTATAAATGTTAATACTATCATATTATAAATCATTAGAAAGGTAACTTAATGCAGAATGCAATGAAACAAACGGCATTGTAATATCTGTATTTTATCAAAAGTTATGGCCAATTAACCAGAAATGAAAACACAAAAGCATATGAAACAAAATGTGAATTTTCTTAACTCAAATATTTCCATGATACTGACTGTCTGAGAACAACGAGAGCGAATAAGGTGTTAATATGAATCAGCTCTCATTTCCATATACATACAGTATATCATAATACAGTTACCCATACTATCTGGGTATACAGGCACTTGTAAGTGGTACTCCTCTTATATTTAGCAGGGAAAGAATGCCCATTTCTCTTTGCCTCAGCACAGTTTCCCTAACCCAGGGTTCTCCAAATCCCGGCCCTGGGGCCAGATGTGGCCCTTGGCAAACCTCAAGATCCCTGTATCTAGCTCCTGGGCAAACCCTGTAATCTACGCCAATACATTTTTATTTGTAAATTTATTCAAATTTGAAATGTAAATAAGTTTTTTTGGCCCCTGACACTGAGAGATGATGTGGCCCTCCTGCCAAAAAAATTGGAGACCCCTGCTCTGACTGATAAGAGACATAATTTTCATTTTTTTACTTAATTAAATTTGATTTTGTTGTTGCCGGAGGAGGGGGGGATGATAACAAATGGTTCAACTCCAGATAGCAAATAGTTGCGTTAGCTGTGCCACAAGCAGAGCAAATGGGGATGAACTCCTGAGGAGGGGGAGGCAGGTTTTCCCCAATTTTCTTCTTAAAAATACCCCAGGGATGACATCATTTCCAGTTGTGACATCACTTCTGGGGCAACATTTTGAGCTTTGCACCAGGCTACATGATCATTAGCTATGCTACTGATTCTATATATTAGCTGATTGTTACTAATCACTTCTTTAGTAACCAACAGTTACTACTGAATGGAACTAAAAGAAATCAGTCACATTCCTTTGTTCATAGTTGTCTCTCCTGCTTCTTTCTGCAAAGAATAACAACCTGCCTAACTATTTTCTCAGGACCTTTACAAACGCAGTTCTGAGTTTGAGTAATCTCCCCCCCCCCCCCCAACAGCCTTGTGTGCATGCGCTGCCACTTGCATCAGGCTGAGTGGTGTGGGGGCACCTGAGGCCTGCATACAAAGGCATCTCTGTGGGCCCCATTGGCTGGGAATCGCCTTTATCCTTTGTTCCAAGGAACACTTGTCATTTGTTTCTTTACACATCAGGCCTGGCTCTAAAGTCCTGTGTTCTTTTCTTTCTTTTGTGTCCACTCTACCCTCTCAGTTAGTAAACAAGCAAGTGGTTTAAAGGAAACTCTTACTGGGAATGGCCCCATTGCGCGCCCTCATAAAACATTACCATGCCACCTCATGGCACATGACAACTGTCCCAAAACAGACCAAAAAATCATAACAATTATAATACAACTAGCAAAATATACCCACATTGCGAGAGTAACATACTCCCCATTGCAGCATTCCCCCAGTGCAGCATATCCCTCCATGCAATATCCCCTCTGTACACCATTCCCTTTCGTGCAAGATCCCCTTGTGCAACAACCCCTTCCATGCACCATCCCACCCATGCACCATCCCCCTGTGCAACATCTCCCCCATGCAACATCCCACCATGCAACATCTCACCCCATGAACTTCCCCGTGTGCAGCACCACTGCCTGGACCGGTGCAACATTTGCCCTATGCGCCATCCCCCACGCACCACCACCACCATCACCCCCATGCACCACCTCCCCCATGCCACATCCCCCTCCCCCATCCACAACATCCTTCCCGTGCAACATGCCTGTGTACCATCCCCTTCTGTGCACCATTGCCCTCTGTGCATCATCCTTCCAAGTGCACCATTCCCACTGTACATTCTGTACTGGGGGTGGAGGAGGCAGTGGTGGGATTCAAATAAATTAACAACAGGTTCTATGCCCTAATAACCTAAATTAACAACAGGTTCTATGTCCCATTAGTAACCTCAGAACCAGGAGCTCATTAGCAAAGGGTTCTATAGAACCTGTGAGAACCCACTGAAGCCCACCACTGGGTGGAGGGGATTTGAGGCACAACTAAGTAGCCCTGTGCAGCTATTCTCTCCATCATTTGACAAAATTATATGAGCAAATCACAGCACTACTGTGTTTGTAGTCTACACCCCCAAACCCAAAGAGACTAGCCATGCAATTTGGAATCGTTGTGTTCTAGAGTTTGAAATTAAACAGGCACTTTCTCCTTAAAAAGTCATTTGTCTCTTCAGAAAAACACCCTCTGAGAAGAGAAAGGCAGAACCACAGGTGCATGGTGGGGCACTGGATAACATGATAGATGATAACATGATAGCACAGGGCTAGTTGCTTGCTTAATGTCAACAAGCTCATGGCTGAGGAATGATGTTAATCAGTTTCTGGCTCACTGTTCACCTATGCTTTCTGGCAGATTTTCTTGTTCAAGCTCTGTTCAAAGAAAGGAGGACCAATTCACCAGCCCCTAAAACCTCTTAGATCATAGAGTCAGCACAGAAATTGGGGCTCTGAGACCAGATTATGCTGTTGGATTGTTGGTCACATATGTAAAAGTCATGGTTCTTTGCCAGTTCTTACCTGGAGATAGTTGATATAACAGGGAGAGAGGCCTTCCTGGTGTAAATTAACATTCCTCCATTTACTTACCTGGCAGCTACCTGACATTATTTTCTGCTCTACATTTAGAGCAGGGGTAGGCAAACATTTTGAGGACACCTAATCTCTCAAACACTGTGTCAGGGCTGGAAAAAAAAATCACATTTTCAATTCAATTCACATTAAATTGAAATTCACATTTCAAATCTGAATAAACTAACATAATAAATTAACTCTAACATAATAAATTAACTCTAATAAATGAATATATTAGAGACAGGATGAATTAGAGACAGAGGCCTATATCCTAAAGTGAAATTAAGTCCCTTGCTCCGGAGCAGTGAAGATGACTTTCCATAAAATGACACTGTAGGTTGACGTAACTGCGTGGACCTGTAACTGCTATGGATTTTGCCCAGAATGTATATGAATGAATGAATTTTATTGAACTCATTTATAATACTGTTGTACAGAAAATCAATATGATTCTATTTGATAAACAGTTCAAGCAACTGTGAGAATGTGAGATTGTAAATGAACATTTGTTCATCTAGCTGAACAAGCAAGTTGTGCTACAAGTTAATACAAAGAAGGAATGAGAAAGCTTCAAACGTCAGCTAAACCTGCCTGGGAAATGGGAACTTCTGATCAAATGTTAACTAACAGAGAGTTGATGGCAGCAAGCAGCCTCCAGGAAGAGGTCAGGACAGAGCAGATCAAACCATTTCCTAACCAGTTGAAGTCTGTGTTGCTCCACTTTGATAACAGCTGAGTAAGATCTGGGCATAGCTATATGCAAGATTTGTCTATATGTCATATGTACAGTAATTGATTAGTTTTTTTAATTCTTCCTTTGTCTGTGGGCAATGGAACAAGTTCCCGTCTGATCAGATGTTGACTGATTGATTGAGTCAATAAAGTTTCTTGCCTTGTTTAATCTAAATAGCCGATATCTGTGTTTTCTGTTGCCACCAACATAGCGAAAGAGGGAAGTGGTTTAACCTGTTCAACAGTACACATGAGAAATATCATACAGGCATGTAGAACCACATGAGGACTACAAATTGTCACACACCTCTTGCACAGTGAAAACATACTGACCAAGCCAGATGAAGCCAGAAACTCATAGTGACATTCAGAAGCAATGGGAGGAGGTATGATAATGCCCAGGGAAAAGCAGAAAACACATGGAGATATGAACTGATGCACTTGGGACAATTATATCAGTTTTTGGCAGACCAGACTCTAATTGGAGACTGGAAACTCCCTATGGGCTAAACTGGGGGACCACATGTGCTTGCCCACCCTGATCTAGAACAGCCACAAGTTTGTCCTGGTTTTTGTTTATAAAGCATGGTTTTGATGCAAAGGAGAATGCTATTGCTAAAAATTGTGAATAATAAAGGCAGGAAGCAAATGAAAGCCAAATAAAGTAGTTTTGTCTATAAGCCACAATCTGATTCTTTTGATCCGATTTCAGCTTTTTCAATAGAGTTAAACAAAACCAAACTGGTTGTGTAACTTATAATTTTTTTTGTTCTCCTGCTTCTGCCTCAGTAAATACAGTATAAAAGGTTTAACAGCACAGGGCTTGTTTAAGAGGACACAGAAGCTTTAAACTTCAAAGCAGTTGTACTAGCAGTGGGAGTGAGATAAAATAATTTTTTACACCCCAGATAGGCCACAAGTTTATTAACTGCTCCCAGCTGTTTTGGTGTATGGATTTAGCCTATATGGCTGCTGAACGAGGAGTATGGATAAGCCATCTACTGAACAAAAAGGTGGCTGATGCAAGTGGATCATCATGCCTTTAACTATAGTTACAGGGTGCCTATACCTTTAACCAAAAGAAGGAGCATTGGCAGGTGCAGCTCAACATGGACATGTTGAAATAGCTGCACCTGCCAAAATTCCTTTTATATACAGTGGTTGAAAGAATACCCACTCTGTCCCTCTTTGTATCTGATGCTGCTATCTTTAACCATTTCCCTAAGGGGACAGCTGAAACTAATTCCAGTTGCTGAGCTGGATCAGGGTGTTCAATTCCATACAGTTCTTACTATTGGAACCATTTTTTGCTTGTGTTTGCCAAAATGGTTTCCTTCTGTGGACCCATTCCTGAAATATTTTAGCTCCTGCTATTATCAAACTCCCCAAGTCTTTCTGACGGGTCTTCCTTATTTGATTAATTATTCTTTTGCATCCCAGCCCCATTCATGATTACTTGAATATCCAGTGGTTCCTTTGTTTACGAGTAACCCAGATTGCAAATGTTTTGCAAGACAAGATTTCTAATAAAGCTTTGCCCAGTTAATGAGCAATGCCTTGCAAAACAAGCAAGGTATAGCTGCAATCTGGGCTCCCATTGCCGGGCTGCCTCAGCACACACACTGAAGCAACCCAGTACCTCTGTTCAGCCCCAGACAGATGGAGGATATTTATACAATCTCAATGGTAGAACTGAGCTTAGATCAGTGGTTCTCAAAGTGGGGATTGGGACCCCCTTGGTGGGATAGTGACTTCATTTCAGGGGGGGTTGCAAAAACCTGGACACTGCCATCTTGGAATATGGCACTGGGCACCACTAGCTTGGAATGGGGCATTCCAGCTGCTTTCCTGGAAAAGTCTCATTGAACACAATAGCACTTAACTTCTAAGTAGACGTGGAGGAGCTCTGGCATCACTGTTTTGGCATCACTTCTGCGTGTCCCAAACACATTGCCCTTTTCAGAAGGGGATCCCAGGCTGAAATCCTCGACAACCACTGGTTTAGATATTGTTCAAGTATTTTAGGGGGTCCAGAAGTACAGTAAATCAGTGGTCCTCAACCTTTTTGGCCCCAGGGACCGGTTCTGTGGGAAAGAAATTTTCCAAGAACCAGCCTAGGGGTGGGAGGAGATTTCTTCCTCTGGCAACCTGGCGGAAGGGCTTCCCCACCTGGAGCACAGCACACCTGCCTCTAGCTGTAAATCCCATTTTAATAAGAGCTATTGCTATGTTACTGTGGATAGGATTGCAAGTGAGAGCCCAATGTCTCAATACATGTCAGAGCAGGGATTTTCAACCTTTTCCAATGCAGGATGTATTATTCCCCCAAATCTTTACAGTCATTCCAGGGTACCCAGAAGGCTAAATTATAGTTAAAATGTGCATTTGGGGACTTCCAGGCCAGGCAAAAGTCTGAAACTGGGTTCACATGTTATATAAAAGGTAAAGGAGTCCCCCACAGGTTGGTGCTCATCTCCATTACATGGCTGAATAGCCATCATTGTCCAAAGGCACACTGTTATCTTATCAATTAAGTGGTACCTATTTATCTACCTCTCCAATCCTGCCACTTATTCTTCATTTGATTTTGTTGTGTGATTTAAAAGTGCATTTGGGACACAAAGACACAAAAGCTCAAGGCTGTCTGTTCTTTTGCAGTTGCTGTGCTCTCAACAGCAGTTAACCTCTGACATTTCTGTCCTAGAAGTGATTTATCTTGGTTGAAGTAAAAGGGGAGCCCCACACACAGATATAAGAACATGTTCCCTACATGTGACACCGTTAAGTACCACCACCATAAATATGTACTAGACAGGCGAGAACTCTGCTTTATGTTTGGCTGTCATCAGTTTTCCCATCACTGTTCTCAGGTGGTGGTTGTAATCTCCCACCGGTCAGCCAGATGATGTGACACTTTAACAGCATTCTTCACCCCACCCAGTTCCTGACTTCTTCCCTTTTTAAAACCGGCTTTGCTGGCCTTTCTAGAATTGGAACAACCCTCCTCTTTCCCCCCTCCTCCATCATCCATCACCATGACTTCTGGTTGTCTTTACCTATCTCTTTGACCTCACAAGCGCTCCCACATTTGGGACTGGTAAATGTCAGTTCTGAATATCCACTTTCATTCTGGAAATGGAGAAGATTTTCCAAAGAGGCTGCCAAATTGGGGTTGGGTGGGTAGGGAGCTTCTTGTAGTTGTTAGGCCAAAAATAAATAATTGCTCCAACTTATATGTGCACATTTTTTTGTAACGCAATATGGTGATGTTATCTGAACAGGACTTTTGGAGCACCATACTTTGAACCAATAAAAGCAGAGATGGGTAGACTACAATCCAGAGTAACTATGAGACCTTTTACACCGACTTAGTTACGGTGCCACCTATGGGAAATGCTTAGAGCAATCCAGAGTGAGTGCCTCTTATGTCTGCCCTTAGTTATTCTGGATTGTAGGGTAAGTCTTCCTACATCAGCACTTAGTGAATATTTAATATAGTGACAATATAGTGAATATTTTGTCATATAGTACAATATAGTGAATATTTCTCTCCAGCTCCACCACAGAATACTAGGGGTGTGAGTGTGGCAGGGAGAATGAAACTTTAAGGCAAGAGAGTTCTATGAAGAGGAACAATCTGCTCTCTGCTCACAGAGGAGAATCAACTTCCTGACATTAGTGAGGGGCTGGGTACATCCTCACATTACATAAGCACCTGCTAACAAAACATTTAACCCACGGAGTAAAAGGCACATTTTTCTAATGGGTGATGCTCTTTGACTTAGCGGTGGGAGAGTAACAGTGGCGTATCAGCAGGTTGTTTGCTGGTGTCATTTTCATAAATTTTTAGATTGAGAGCCCTTTTGGGCAGGGAGCCATTAGTTTCTTAATTTTTTCATCTCTGTAAACTGCTTTGTGGACATTTAGTTGAAAATGGTATATAAATACTGTTACATGTTAATAAAAATAAATAACAAAAGTAAAGGTATAGGTGTCCCATGTAGGTTGTACTGCTAGACATGACTGACTATAGGGTGTGGATGCATCCCTGTTTATAAGAGCCATAATTATCCAAGCATGCTTCTGTGGTCATATGGCCAGAGTCGGCCCCACAAGACAGGGTGAGCTCCTGTCCTTAGCCCAGCTCTGCGATGCCAGCTGGATCCACTCGTATTGGCTCTGCCTTTCCATTGCACTAATTCAGTGGCGTGGAGAGGGGGGATTTGCTGCTTGGGTAACAGCCTATCCTCCATAACAATCCAACCCAGGCTTTTGTGCTTTGCATGCAGCATATGCAGCGCCAAGCACGATACCATAGTCTTCCAAGACTGAAGGAGGCCTGCTTTTTTAGTACACCAAGCATAACACATGAAACTACAGCTTCATGCAGTGGTTTGCCAACTATGTTAATCATTCATAGTGTGGCAGTTAGATGGCAAAGTTACTTCTCATGGTATGAGTATTATATCTCCTTCAGTGCCACTGACTACAAGCAATTTGTCAAATCACTCCCAACTTCATAATCAATTTATAGCAAACAGTTCTCACACCACCCATCATACTGCCTGATAAGGAACAGATGTCGAACACAGATAAAAACCATTACAATTCAAGATGCTCTAACAAAGGGAACAGGTAACATGCCAAAACCGCTGGGCCTAGAAGTGTGAAATTTGGGGTGGGTGTTCCTTCCATGACGGAGGGGTGCACTAAGAACCGGTTTTCGGAAATTCCAACCGGAAGGGGGTGAAAAGGGGCGCAATGCGTTTTCCTCCCTATACTTTGCATTGGAGAATTGATGACTCATGAACACTCCGCCCAACTGCTGGGCCTAGAAGCATGGAATTCTGGGAGTTCCTTCTGTCACCTGAACACCCACCAAGAACCCATGTGGAGAAATTTAACCCTTCAGGAGCTGAAAAGGGGGCAACGTGTTTTTGTCCTATACTTAACATGGGAGACTGACCAACATCCAGCCAATTCGGTGCTCAGACCCTGGTGCACTGGGGGGGATGTTGTTCAGAGGAAGAGGTTGTACTGGTGAAAATGCTACACATGGGGGAAGTTGCGCATGGGGGGACCAATGCGCATGGGGGGACCAATGCGCATGGAGATTGATGCACATGAGGGTTGATGTGCATGGGGGTTGATGCACATGGGGTAGTTGTGCATGGGGGAAAATTGCGCATGGGGATGATAAGCATGGGGGATGATAAGCATGGGGGAAAGTTGCGCATGAGGATGGTGCACATGGGATGGTGCGCATGGGGAAAGTTACGCACGGGGGGAAGGATGCGCACGGGGGAAAGTTGCACACGGGGGGGTGATGCGCACGGGGGATGATGCGCATGGGGAAAGTTGCGCGTGGGGGGATGATGCCCATGGGGGAAGTTGCGCATGAGGGACTGATGCGCATGGGGAAAAGTTGGGCATGGAGGGAAGTTGCACATGGGGTGTTGATGCGCTGTGGGGGGATGGCATATGGGAAAATGTTACTCTGCAACGCAGGTACGCTTTTCACTAGTTACTAATAAGTAGAAAAAGGTGTCAGTACTGAGCACCAGTGCAGGATGACCATATGTCATAAGCGCAAAAGAGGACAATGGCCCTCAAAATGTAGGAAACTCAAGAAAAATGTAGGGCATGAACAGATAAAAGCCAAAAACACTCATTTACAGTATATTGCTTTTATGTGGTTAGTTTAAAGACTATGAGCACAATCCTAACCAAGTCTACTCAGATGTAAGCCCCATTGTGTCCAATGGGTCTTACTCCCAGGAAAGTGTCTTTAGGATTGCAGCTTTTATTACTTATTACTTAACTTAGAACTATTATATATAATTTATTACATATAATTTATTCATTACATGAAGGCTCCATGCTGACTGCTCTCAAGGAAATGCTGGACAACAAATATTTTTTTCACAGGAGCAATAAAGAGGAGGACATGTCCTTGGAAAAGAGCACATATGGTCACCCCAGTACCTGTGAGAAACCCCAGAAAAAAGCCCTGGTTAGGACTGTACTCCAAGCTTCAGTGTAGGGAACACAGTTTTGTGACCAAGTTTAGTTGCTGTGCAGCTTTAATTCCTTTAAAAAAATCAGACCGAAATGTGCAGTACAGGAGGAATGCATGGAATGCATACAGTAGAGGAGGAATCTATGAAGAAGGTGTCTGGAAGAAGATTTGCAAGATCAACTTGCACCCTGACAGAATGTGTGCCCAACTTCCAAGGATTAGTAATACATTCACAAAATGATGCAGGTCATGGGATGTGAGGAGTGAAAGTGTGCCCTTCACTACTGTTTATTTCATAGATAACTCATTTTATGTTGGAAAGATGGTCTATAGATTTTTTGAAGATGCACACGCACACACATACACCCAGAGAGGGAGAAATTGAGAAACTATGGCTGCAATCCTAAAGACACTGTCCTGGGAGTAAGACCTATTGAACACAATGGGGCTTACTTTTGAGTAGAACTGGTTAGGGTTGCAGCCTAAGTTATGAGTCTCTGTTTTGAGGGAGAGAGACTATGTTATGAGGTGTAACATAAATTTCAAGCTGGTGCTTCAACAAAACAAGCTAGTGTCTACTCAACAAATGAAGTTCTAACAGAGGCTCACGTCATTTATGTGACGACGACCACCACCACCGCAGTGATGGGCTTCAAAGAAATTAACAACCGGTTCTCTGCCCATCTGGCAGCCACTTTTAAATGGCTATTTTTAAACTTTATATGTCCTATCTCTTGTTAAGAACCGGTTCTATAGAGTAGGTGCGAACCTGCTGGAGCCCACCACTGGGTACGACTCAGCTGCTTAAATCCAGGTTGGATGATGGAAGTAATCAAATGTTTGCCTACCAGAGCCTGTGAAATCAGGATACACAGTTGCACAGGTAAAAGTTGCACAGGTAACAGCTGCAGAGACACTGCATGTTATCACATTATAAAGCTATTTGAAATTTATTCTTCAGTCCAGAGACTGGATAGCCACATGTTTGCTTACTATTAAAATATTTCTATTCCACTTTTCAAAGAAAATAGTTTGCAAATTGGTTTCCTTGCTTAAGAAAATAAGTAAATGGCTATCTGTCCCCTAATTGCTCCCATTTATTGATTTATTTGAGTGATTTATACCCTGCCTTTCCCATGCCAATGAAAAAGGCGCAAAGCAGCTTACAAAGCTTTAGTTCAGCCCCTGTTGCTTTCCTCACAACAACCCTGTGAAGTAGGTGAGGCTGAGAGTGAGTGACTGGCCCAAGGTCACCAGGAAACTTCATAGATGAGGAGGGATCCAAGCCTGGATCTTAGTACAACTCCCTAACCTCGATAACATCTTGGTTCTCATATTTAAAAAAGATATAGAAGTGACACAAGTATAGCTACTGGAAATCTATCTATAAATGCATCCTTGCCCACCTTCCTGGCCTTGGTGCCTCCAGGCCTACTGCTTCTTAACAGGCCCTGGGATGGCTGCTGAGGGAAGCATTGCAGGGGATGAGGCTGGCCCTAGGGTGCTGTTCCCCCAGCCTGGCCACATCCAAACTGCACACCTGCTCTCCTGAAGAAGGCTCCCTCAGGGTGCTGGTAGGATGGGGTGAGGGAGGAGAGATGCTGCCATTCTGGGCACAAGCAATTGTGAAGGCAATGGCAACTGGGGCAGTGGCAGCACTCCTGGGAGTGTATGCCAGGGGTGCCAAGGGGTGCCTTGTTATGCTGGTAAGCACCATTCCACGTGCCAGCCTTGGCACCCATGCTGGGGGTTGCCTACCCCTGGCCTATCTATCTATCTATCTATCTATCTATCTATCTATCTATCTATCTATCTATCTATCTATCTATCTATCTATCTATCTATCTACAGTATTTATATACAGTACACTTTTTAATAGCTAATGGGTCCCTATCCCAAAAGGGCTCACAATCTAAAATGCAAAAAGAACACCAGCAGAAGTCACTTGACTAGTCTCAGGCTACAATCCTTAAGCCCTAGCATAAGTCCTGTGCTGATCTGGGGGTGCCACAAAAGTGCCATAAAGCACATCTGCCCCACTCCTGGCAGGGTCAGGACAGTGCACAGTAATGCGCTAGCCTCCCTACACCATCATGAGAAGTTATGACAGGTGAGTTATGTTAGCCTAAATTGGTTGGATTGCACACTCAGTCATCTAGAAGTACGTTCTATGGCACTCTTCTGAGATCTCTCAATGGAAAGATCAGTAATGGAGGATGTCCTCCCCTGACAGAGAGCTTGTGTTCCCTTACCATGTGGTTTGCATATCATGAGTGAGCAGCATCAGCCCTTAGACTGAGCCTGATTCATGGTTCTAGAGCAGTGATTTTCAACCAGTATGCTGTGGTACACTGGTGTGCCGCGGATAGTCCTCAGGTGTGCGGCAGGAATTTGGGGAGGGACATTTATTAATAGGAAAACTTGGGGATTTGAAGAGCATGGTGTACCTTGTCAATGGTAAAATCAACAGATGGTGTGCCATGAGATGAAAAAGGTTGAAAATCGCTGATCTAGAGAAATGGTTCTAGAGAAATTTAATTAATTTCTAATTAAAATCCTCATCAACATTTTACGGAACCATTCCTCTTAGGAAAAGTGCTCTAGCTTTCATTCCATCTTCCGAATCTGAGTACAAATGAGTACACTGCACTGTTGGGGATCATTTTAAAAACATGGAAAAAGCTCCTCACATGTAAAATGAAAACCAGCCACACATGTGGAGAACCTCATTCCTTCAGTGTAATGTGAGAATTTGGTTCTTGGCTGAAAAGGGTTCCAACATGCAGAGGTGTGAGATATAATTATACAGTATACCATTCTGTTCTGACACCAGAGTATCTTGCCATTGCTGCTGAGGATGGAGGAGAGGCGACAGATCACAGCTAGGTGCAGAAAGTCCTTGTAAGGGAAAGAGCAACACATAAAAATAAGTCATTCATTCCTTGCCCAAATCAAACTTATTTCTTTGCAGAACAGAGACATCTTGTGGTTGGTTTACATATTGCTATACAATTAGGGTATGTCTCTGGTTAGCAATCAGTAATTTAGTAAGAAATTTACTGTACGGTAACATTATAGTTCAGTACAGTACTATGGCTGCAATCCTAACCTCTAGTTAAGCCGGCATAAGCCCCTGCCCATTCCTGCACGGACATATGCCAACATCCCCACACCACCGCAGGAAGATATGCCAGGTGAGTTGTAAATTTGACTTTGTAAATTTGTAAATTTTTGTAAACTTGTAATTTTTTTAAATATTTCAGTAACAGAAAGGAACAAGATGTCCTTAACGTTCCCAAGTCAAGCAAAATTTAAATATTCCATTATCTGGAATGAAATGAGATCCTACAGAAACTAGATTGAAATGCATTAATTTTATCAGGTAACACAATATATTTTACAAAATATAAATCTTGATGAAAGATGTGAGGACAATGTGAAACATGTTAAAAACAAATGTGCGTGCATTGCATTTTGGCAGTTGTGATGATAGTATGGAAAATATCAGAACATGTTCACATGGTAGAAAGCTTAATATCTAGCTTAAAGAATCTTATTTGAAGTGGGACAGAATGCAAGGTATAGCCTAGAAGTTAGAATGGCATTTTCTTCTGCTGACTTATCTTCTCAGTCCATTGAGTTGGAGAAAGAAGTGGAAACTTAGCTCACTTGCACTAACTAGTAGCACTTCAGTAAGACAGAAGCCTCTTCCTGTAACCAGCATAGTAAAGGATCATCTCATACGTGAATATGGAGGCCTCAGGCAACGTGTTAAAAGGCAGAAGCTGAATATTCAAAAAGCATGTGGAAAGTTCCCATCCTACAGGCAAGTCCTAGCAAGGGAAGTCTTGGAGTATCTCCAGGCCAAAGAACCAAAGGCAACATACCCAGAAAGGAGAACACTCTTGTCTTTCATTTAAGGCAGGGATATCCAAACCTTTTGGCAGGAAGGCCACATCATTTCCCTGACATGGTGTCAGGATCCAGAAAAATGATTTATATTTCAAATTTGAATAAATTTACATGTAAGATATAATTCTACATGTAAGATATATGTAGGATATATGATATATGTAAGATATATGATAATTCTACATGTAAGATATAATTATATCTTACATGTAAGATATAATTTACATGTAAGATATAATTACATGTATAATATAAGTATATTAGAGACATCACAAGCTTTGCCTGCAGCCCAGATGGAGGGGTCTTGCTGAGGGCAGCATGTGGCCCAAGGGCGGGGATTTGGACACCCCTGTTTTAAGGCAATGGTTTCATCTGCCACCTTGGGCATTTGCTTTGGCATGGGAAAAGTGGGGTATAAATTCTAACAATAAATTCATACAAATTAACAAATGAACAAACAAACAAAGACTGATAAAGCACTAAAATTATCTGACAAGGCACACCACTTGTTATTTTATAACAATATAACAATTGACAAGCATACCATGCTACCAGTGGGGGGATCACATTCACAAATTTTCCTCCTAAAAATGAGTTTATAGTTCCTCCTAAAAACTCCTGTGGTACACCTATGGATCATTTGTGGCACACCAATATGTACAGAACAGTGGTTAAAAAGACTAGTGTGAGAGTTTTCCTCTCAAAATATGAAGCTGTTGAAGCTTATCAGTTGAGGAGTTGAAGTTGGAGACAGAAGAACTGTATTTCCATGATGTATGTAGGCAGAATAATAAGTATACAGGATTGTTTGTCCCACCTGAACTTCCCTGCAGGTATTCAGCAAATTGCCTGTATAAAACTTACATGCCCACAAAATTGCATTTGTTATAATATTTATTACCAAACTTTCAAGCCCTGGATATATCTCAGAGCAGTGTGTGATAAAAAAATTAAAAACAGAACGGCTGAAGATTCTAGCATTGAAAACCAAAATCTATATGGCCTAAGCAAATAAAAAGAGTTTTATCTGGTGCCAAAAGCAAATACAGGTCCTGTACCAGTTTCTTTCCTTCATATCACTATGAAGGGCTTAAAGTGCAG
This sequence comes from Cryptoblepharus egeriae, assembly GCA_030015325.1. Lineage (NCBI taxonomy): Eukaryota > Metazoa > Chordata > Lepidosauria > Squamata > Scincidae > Cryptoblepharus > Cryptoblepharus egeriae. Next base: position 56,968,459 of record JAREYC010000001.1, on the reverse strand, counting down.
GACAAGCCCTGCTGTGATTTTCTGGAGAGTGGAGGAAAGGCATAGAGGAAGTTTCTTTGTAGGCCAAAGTCCTGCAAAGCAAGCGAGAGCATGTCAGAGCTTGATGCATTGGGCAAGGGGTGCTAAAGGCAATCAGAATCTGGGCTTTGTTATCATGCCACACATTTCTATTATTTTACTCCACCCTGGGGCCTTGTATGCCAGGTTGTGTGCATAATCTCATTGTTGGCATAATCTGAGTTGTGTACATAATCTGAATGACATGGGGACCAGACCGGACCAGACTTCTGGCACACCCTGCATGCCATTCCGCTCTTGTCTGCTTTAGACAAGGCAGATATTCCTAAGCCTTATATATTGTGTAGGCTGAATGTAATCCTGTTTTTGCGCTAATGCTGTCTGGGAGTGGAACAGGCACAGGTGTCAGGTCAGGCTGAGGAGGGGATTAGCAGAGAGGACATCCCTGCAGGTGCTCCTCTGCCTCATCTGACAAGGGGCCAAAACAGTCCCTGATGGCAAGCAAATTTTTCTAGTGAGATGAATCCATGGTGTCACACAGCTTCTCACTCACGCCGCCATTATTAGGTGGCCATAGGAGGAGCAATAACTACTATTCACTAACATTTTGTCACTACCCTTCCTGTGGCCCACACCGTTAAAGAAGACAACAGTGAAAGACATAGGTTGCAATCCTAAACTCTGGTTAGGCCAGCACAAATCCTGGCAGTCACTGGCCTCGGAGGAATCAAAAGCACTATAAGGCACTTCTGCGCCACTCCTGGGGAGGGGGTTAGGCCAGTGCACAGACTTGCACCAGTCTTCCCACACCACCACCGGAACAGGGAGACGGGTGAGTTCTGCTGGCCTAAATTGTTTGGGATTGTGCCCAGAGATTGTAGTGTTTTCCAAACTTTTTTTCAATGTGCTTCACCTTTTACGCATGTATTCAGAACTTGCCTTCCCCAAACCCTTTTGTTAAGGAAAGTCACAGAGAACAAAATGATTGTTTTTAACACTTAAGGTGCAATCCTAACCTAGGCCAGCACAACTCATCTGTCTTCCCATTCCTGCGGTGATGTAGGGAGGCAAGTGCATGCCTGTGCACTGGCCTAACCCTCCCCAAGGTGTAGCGCAGAAATGTCTTACAGCACTTTGGTGTATGCCAGGGCTTAGGCCAGTTTAACTGGAGATTAGGATTGCAGCCTTAAGGACTAGCACTACACTCTCTGATCACCATTTGACCAGGGCGACTGGGTCTGACTGGACATGATAATTTCTTTAAGCCATTACTCAGAACTTGGAAACCCAGACAGAAAGAGGCTGACTTGGGAAAGTTCTTCTTCTGTTAACAGAGAGTCTCTAAATCAGAGAGATCATTTAACCAGTAGTGGGACTTGAGCAATCTGGTAGGAATAGCAACCTGTTCCTGCTCACAAATGTTGAGTAGGCAGGTAAGACAGCAAACACACTAAAAGTTTATGACAAGTCTGAAGGAATGAAAACAATGTGAGGAGAGGCATGGGATAAAAATAAAATGTGAGCACAAAAGGGGATGGATGAGTGGCAAAAATTGGCACAAAGATTAAGAGACATGCTGAAAACAAAACAAATCCCTGACATGGGATGGTCCCATGTCTCCTCATTCCAACCTTGTTAACATGTGTGTTGTGGGGTTCTTATAAGAACATAAGAAGAGCCTCCACTGGATCAGACCAATGGCCCATTTAGTCCTATATCACACAGCGGCCCACCAGATGCCTCAGGGAGCACATTATTCTTATCCTTTCATCCACATCTGCAACAAGGTGAGTGGGCACATCTTTTGTGAAGCAGCACTGCTTTCAGCAACAGATGAGGGTGACATGCAACAGGCATGTGCACACCCCCTTTGAATTGACTCTGCTATCCTTGGCAGATTGATCATTTGAGGGTCACCTGAATTTCTGAATCTCTCTCATGGACAATAGGTAGGCTTTACAATCTGAGTTGCTTTGTTTGCTGGTCAAGGGGAAAGTGAAGATGCTCAAAGAAAGACCATGTCTCAGGATAATGGTTGATGCCATTTCAAGATGCTCAGTCATAGGGATTAGATGGGGTTGCACAGGGATCACAGGGGTGAGATGGGATTTTCACAACATATATTTTATGCTTGAATGGAATGAGGAGCAATTATGTGAACAACAGAGGAGGTGGGAAGGCAAACATAGGAAGCATATATGACATAATTTGTTACAGTATGGAACATAGACTAAGGATGCAGTCCTAACCTAGGCCAGCACAACTCACTGATCTTTCCATTCCCATGGTGATGTAGGGAGGCAAGTGTAAAAGACAGATGAAAACAGAATAAAGACTTTCAGACTGGGCAGTGAGGAGATCATCTGTGAATTTTGTGAGGACAGTTTTGGTGAAGTGCAATGGGTGAGCACCAGATTGGAGGAACGCTAGAGCAGATCAGGAGGAGGGAAAAATTGAGGCAGTGGGAGTGAGCAGCCTGTGCTAGAAATTTGGAGGCAAAATATAGCAGGGAGACTAGGCAGATGTTGAAGAGGGAAGGTGAGTCAAAAGACTTTTGTTTTCAGAAATGCAGAATTTCAAACTGCATTTTCAGAATGTAGTTGGGAAGGCAATCAGGGTGAATTGATGTTGTATATTATTTTAACACAAGTGTACTTCAAACACCCTTCTCTTCCTCCAGCTCACTCTCTTGTCTGGCAACAAAGCTCATCTCATTACTGGCCTGAAGGATAAGTGGAGTGCTTTCACTCCAACTCTTTTCTTCAATCACATTTTGCTAACAACATTCTTCTTGGGAATGAAGACAGTATTTCTCCCAAAGCATTTGCATATCGGAGAGAGTCTATTAGTCATAATATCTACTGATTAGAGTCTAGGGCAGCGTTTCTCAAAGTGGAGGTCAGGACCCCTTTGGGGGTCGCCTGGAGCTATCCTGGGGGTCGCCTAAAAACTCCTGGTTTAGGGGGCCAGGTGGGAAGACCTGGCAGAAACGCTGGAGCAGCTGCGGTTGAAAGAAGCCGCTGAGAAGCAGCCCAGAAGGAGCCTCTGAGCAGCTGTGAGACAATGTGGAGCCTTGAGGGCAGGGAGGATTGCAGCCTTAGAGCCCAGTTCTATGCATGTCTACTCAGAAGTCAGTCCCATGATAGTGAATGGGACTTACTCCCAGGAAACAGTGGCTGGTTCTGCTGCCTGAGATCCCAATCCTATGAAGGCCTCCTCTCACCAGGTACTTACCTTCCCATTCCTCCCTCCCTCCCTCTCTCTCTTGCTTTCTTTCTTTGTCAGCCCCTCTTAGCTATCCCACATCTATCTATCTATCTATCTATCTATCTATCTATCTATCTATCTATCTATCTATCTATCTATCTATCTATCTATCTATCTATCTATCTATCTATCTATCATTATGTATTGTTTTTATGATTAATCACTATGCTTTAATTATGTTCAATTTGTAAGAATGAAAATACATCCTGCATATCAGATATTTGCATTACTATTCATAACAGTAGCAAAATTACAGTTATGAAGTAGCAACTAAAATAATTTTATGGTTGGGGGTCCCCACAACATGAGGAACTGTATTAAGGGGTCACAGCATTAAGAAGTTTGAGAACTACTAGTCTAGGGCTTGATAGCAGTAGCAGGAGAGTAACAGGAGGAAAGAATATGGACTATTTTGTTCTGTACTCACCAACTAGCTTTCTCTGTGTGTGAACATGTATGTTCCTCCTCTCTTTCACTTATCAGGCCAAGTTTTCTAGGCTTTTTATCTCAATTGCAAGGGGAAGATTCCATAGAGGACTCCTTATTAGTCAAACTGCAGGTAAAAGGAGAATCTTGAGGCAATTTAAGGGCTAATAGGTTTATTATGGCATAATCTATCTATCTACAGTATTTATATACTGCTTTTCAACTAACAAGTTCACAAAGCAGTTTACAAAGAAAATGGAAAAATAATAATAGCTAATAAAAACTAATGGGTCCCTGTCCCAAAAGGGCTCACAGTCTAAAATGCAAAAAAGAACACCAGCAGAAGCCACTTGAATAGACACTGCTGGGGTGTGTAAGGCCAGTTACTCTCCCCCTGCTAAATAAAAGAAGAACACCAACTTGAAAGAGTGCCTCTTGCTCAGTTAGGAGGGGTCATAAGCTTTCATGGATGAAAGAGTCCACTTCATCAGAAGGAAGTGTTAATAATTTGATAATGAGATGAATAATGCTAATTTGCGGCTTCTAGAGGAGTTGTACCCAGAGCATTTTGTTGTTTAGGTTGACATCAGCTCTGATGTTAATTTTTTCAGTGCTGAGCATTGAGGCATCTTTGGACAATGCTGGCTCTTTGGCCATGTAATGGGGATGAGCACCACCCTTAGAGATAGTCTTGTCAAACATGGCAACCTGTGGGGGGACACCTTTACCTTACCATTTTTTAAGGGTTCACTCCCACCTACCCTGCAGAAATTCCTGCTTCCCACTCCTGTTTCTCTGTTCTTGCAGTCGAGATATTGAGTTTTGAATACAGTATTCCTCTTTGTGCTAAGAAGTTAAAAGAAGAGGAGGGGATGACTGCACAACTGCTTCTATCTGTGCCTTCCTCAGCCTCCTCCATACGAATGAATCATAATGCAAATAAGGTACCATTGCCATGAAGAGGAAAAGCTTCTCTGATTGAATCTCTTTCTCCAGCTGAATTGAGATCAGCTGCTAAAAATGTGGAAATCCTGCCATTTTTTAAAACAAAGGAACACACAATTTAAGGAGACCAAGCACATGATAAAAAAAGGAGGCCCTTGATTTTTAGTTCAGTCCTTCCCTTACTTCTGTTTTCAATCCCTTTTTCTGTTTCTCCAATTTCCTCCAACTTATTTAAATAGAGAACAGATGATGACCTTAGATGACATCTCAAAATAGCCTAATTTGCATAAATTATAATTGCTGGTCAATGGATCCAGTTTTTCATCTAAGGGTTACGCATTGGATTCAAGGCAGTGGACTAGACATGATTGACTTAACTTTACATTCACATCTTGGCAATGACAGAGTCCTGGAGTTGTCCTGGCAGAAACCAGGTTCTGCGCACCCATTCAGAACCATGTCTCCACATAGAAGGAAGACTTTTTCTCTCCAGTGTCTGGCTCCAGTCTTTTCTGTCTTCTACTAACAGGCTGCTGAGTGGAATGAAAGGTCTTGCCACGAGTATCTGGCTTCTTCCTAGCCTTCTCCTTCTTCTGGTTCTCCCTGTTAGGGGCTATCTCCAGCTCCCTCTTTTCTTTTGGGGACAAAGGGGGTGGCTCAACCATGATCTGCGGGATGTGGAAGGTATGATTGTGGCTTCCAGGATTCAATTCATGATTCTGGGTGGTCTCCAACTGCTGTGCATCAAAAATGGCCTTTGTACCAAATAATCGACGTTGTGGATTGTACTGGAATTCAGGACGACTTTTGTGTAACTTTGTCAGCTGGACCTGGCATTCACGTTCCAAATCACGGTTTGAGATGGGCACCTCATGGACCTGCCAAATATGAGAAGAACAGCAAAAATGAGTTTAGGATTTAATGCCTGATGCTGAGGTTTTTAACCTTTTGTGTCTGCTCACACATCCTCCCCACTGCAAATATGTATATTTTTGTTTTGCATTTATTTTTAAAAATTACTGCTTGCCAAAAGCTACAGCCTTTATTCAGTTATTCACTATTTTCCAGAAATTGCTTTGAGTATAAATTGCCAAAAATTGAACTTAATACTAAATTCAATCACAGAAGAAATATATCTTCACCTCGTAGAATTTGTAGACATCAGCAAGCTTTCAAAACAATAAGCAAGAAGGCCAAAACCAATAAATATTGTGGCAATAAAGCAGGCCTCCGTCAGTCTTAAAAGATTATGGTATCGTGCTTGGCGCTGCATACACTGCATGCAAAGCACAAAAGCCTGGGTTGGATTGTTATGGAGGATAGGCTGTTACCCAAGCAGCAAATCCCCCCTCTCCACGCCACTGAATTAGTCCAAAGGAAAGGCAAAAGAATACCCAATAATATTAGTCTTTGTTAGACCACCGGTAATTAGGTCCTTTAGTTAAAAAATGTGTATCACATTTTTTTAAACTTTGGGTAACATCTCATGTGAGTGCTTCTGGTAGCATCTGGGACGCTCTCCTGAGACCTAGAGATGCATGCCCCACAGGCCAAGAATCTCTGACCCAAAGGCTGTAGCTTTTGGCAATCAGAGATTCTGGGCCTAAAAGAAGGCAAACCAGATTTGTAGGAGGGAGGGCTGAAGGAGTAGTGTCCAGAAACCTACCAGTAGATTGGCATCTGGAAGCAGATAAAGGCGCAGTAAGTTGAAGGTTAGCTAGTTGGTCAGATTGCTATTGGTAGTAACTGACTAAGGACAGAGAAATGGTTGTGGGCAGAACTGCTTGACAAAGCATGCAGTTGACATGGGAGTCAAGAGTGTTTATTGTACAGGGCTGCCCTCTGAAGGCCATTTCAAACATTTTGTTGCTCTTAAAGAGGCGTATAGCTAGAATATTAAATTTGAATACAGAATATATTTGCAAACCTGTGAAGCATAAGAATAGATTCATCAGGTAGTAGATTCTGACTCTGCCTCCTTGTCTCCTGATCAACAACAGACCAGGGCTTGATGATACACAGCCCAAATTTGTCCATTGTTCCATGTGCTGATACAAATAACAAAGAACAGAGCCTGCGACAGGAGCAGGGTCCAGTATAAGTACTGTAGTTGTAGCATATCTCCTGAGTTGTATTCAGATGGCAACAACTTCCAGAGAGATAGCCATGGCAAAAAGCCATGGAAGCACATAATGACTAACAAAGGCTGGCAGAAACGAGAGAAGGAGCTACTGCCATTTATATTGAGTGATGAACTCAGGGAGAGCACATGGATCCAGGTGTCTTATATGCTCCCTGAGGAATCTGATGGACCGTTGTGAGATACAGGAAGCTGGACTAGATGTGCCTTTGGCCTGATCCAGCAGAGGCTCTTCTTATGTTCTTAGAGATGCTCTGCTTCCAACCTAGGCAGCCCAGTTTACCCCGAGTTTCTACCTCAGCCATGAATATATCTTCTTGCAAGAGATGAACTGGGATATTGCGCAGCTTCTCCAGGGTCTCCACCAGTCCTGCACAGTCACGGAGTTTCTCTGAGGAGCCCAGGGCCAAGCGGACCAGTAATAAACCTACACGAAACAACACCTTGACCCCTGAAGAGGTAGATGAAATGTCAAGGGCAGAAATCAAAGCAGCAAGTATCATTTAGCTATTAAATTATTATATTATACTGATACAGGAGAGAGGGAGAGAGTGTATTTTATGGCAGTTCACGACTGAGCAATTAGGTTCTTGACAGATGCCACCCACATGCTTTCTTACAGCTGTGAATATGCTTGAAGTTAATATAATCTGAGATAATGTCTCCTAAAAAAGAAAATAAAAAGAGACTCTGCTGGATGCATCTAAAGGTCCATTTAACCCAGCATCTTGCTTCCTGCAGTGGCCAACAAAATGACTCCAGGAAGCTCATAGGTGGGGCTTGAAACATGCAGACAATTTGTGGAAACCACATGTGGTAACAAACATTCTGGCCAGAAGGCTGGTGGAGCACTGGCCAGTGACATCATTATGCAGTGCCCACTCTCAGCTGGAGCTTATTACAGTTCAATGTGATCAGCTGGGGAGTAGAAGGCATGGCATACAGCATCCATCAAAAATGGGCTGCAGGAAGGGGTTGATAAAGTAGAAAGAAGGGAGAGAGGCAAATGGAAAGGAAATAGAAAGAATGGGAAAGAGAAGGAGGAGGGAAAGGATTTGAGGATTTATGACTGGAGAAGTGAAGCAGAAGGCTAGAAAGAAGAAGATAGAAGATAAAGGATAGAAGATAAAGAAGATAGAAGATAAAGGCTAGGAAGATAAAGGATTCATAGTCTTTATTTCTCTTTAGGAAGATAAAGGGATGATTCATTTATCTTTAGGAAGATAAAGGATGATAGTCAGACAGGAGTTGCCTGCAAGGGGCTGGACTGGAAAATCAAGGGCAAGCTGGAAGTAGGCCAGAGAAAAAAGAAGGACTTTGAGTAAGTCCTGGTCACCCACAAACACCTAATCAAGAAGGGGATAGAGATCAACAGTTGGGACATGGCCAGAGGCAAGACTGTAGCAGCCCTCACACCCAGGGATGAGCAAGGGCATGGCCCAAATGGCATCCTCAATCTTATCCAAACCTTGACTTGGTAGAGGCCATCAAACAGCAAATGACTTGCACACTCTGCTATGCCTCCAGGTCCTTCCCAGGACCATTGACCCAGGGGACACTGTCCATCTACTAAGGGTAAAGTATCCTGGCAATGGGAGACACTGCCTTTTGTTGTGTCTTGGTAATAAAGCACTTTATTTAATGTCTTGGTAATAAAGCACTTTAATAACCAGCCATACACCCTAGTATACACCCTCTGTAGCTATGTCCTTCCAGAATCCCTTCACCTCACTTGGAGGTGAAATTCCCTTGTGTTTCCCATCTCTTAGTCAACTTCTCTCCTTATTCGGCCTTGCTCCCTCTCTGCTCTCCTTATACAGTACCTTCAAATTAAAAACTAACCAGTCCAACCTGCAGGCTTACTGATGCTACAATGTTTCCGTCTTATAATCTTTTGTTATCACATTCCTTCCCCTCCACCTGTTCCCCCAATCCTACACATTTTCGTTTTGTGGCGTCTACTCACCCTCACTGAGGAAAGCATCCCAGACCCTTAGCACGGTGGGGAAGGGAAGCGTACGGGAAAAGAGGCACAAAAACCACTCCGTCATGTAAAGCAAAGGGCCCACACCATGCTTCTGCAGGTGCTTCAGTGCCTTGGGGCACACCCGTCGCAAGAGGGCAACAAACACTTCACTGTCCAGCAGTAGTGCTTCCTGCAGGTCAAGGAAAGAAAGTGTCAGATTAGGTAGTGCCAGATTAGGTAATGAAATATCCAAATGTCCCTCTTATCCTCATTAACAAGATAGCACTTAAAAATATCTGAACCTTACAGGCTACAGCCCCTACCCAGCTTAAACATACCCCTAAGGACAACCCTATCCCCAAATATCCTGTTCTCCCATCCGCCCATAATCTGATAATTCCTCCTAAAAGATTGACACGGGATTATGCTCAGCCTTGCCTCCAGAATGAAACATCCCCAACTCATCACCACCCTTCATCCAGACCAGTGGCCGCTATCCCCACTCCCAGCTCCAATCTGTTCCCAAGCAAGTGTTTTCTTTAAATCTCTCTCACCATTTTGGGGCTGTAGTAGCCTGGCAGGTAGTGCTCACAGATCTGTACAAGGCACCAGAAGGCTTGCTGGAAAGGATGAGAAGGCATCAGTGAAACTCTGAGGTATGTGGGGAAAGGGCATTAGTGGGGAACTGAGACTGTAGTACAAGAGAAACAAGTTAGAGTGAAAGATGGGGTGCTATTAGGAAGCAGAAGGAAAAGGGATACCACTAGAGGTGAAGAATGTTTGCTTGAGACTCACCTCCGGAGGCATGTGGATGAGTAAGAGGGCAGCTAGTGGTCCTTGGGCCTGACAGTAGCCCTCCTGGGGCCGATACACAGTGTAGGCCTTTAGTACCTGCAACAGCCCCTGCTGCCTGTAGGAACAAGGGGTTATAAAACATCCTTACCAGTGTGACCCCATTAGCAATCTGATTCCTTCTCTTTACCAAAATGAACACAAGAGGTTTGTGTATTGTATTCCATATGCAATGGCAACCCTATTATAGAGGTCTTTTGGGCAATCTTTTCTAAAGTATACCTCAACCACCATATTGTTTCCTTTTGTTTAATCCTCCAGTGATCTCCTTCCTATGCTAGATCAGGTAATAGCATATTTGGAGATTTGTCAATTTCACTTCCTTGCTATTAAAACCAAAGAAGTGAAACTAAAGCACTGAGCTTATATACTGAACTTATTTCTGTCTTGTGGAAATGAAGGGCATAATAATACAGCTTTCCTTCCCCCACAAATCTTTGTGGAGATAAAATAAATGGGCAAGATTTTATTGCATATATGAGAGAGGGGGTAGCTCTGTTAATATTAGTATTGCTTATAGTTTTAATTGCTCTTCCATTTGAGTGACACACTGGGGCTTACTAGACCTCTACTACTAAAAAATAAACTGTAGTAGACTCACAAAATGCCAAGGGCTGTGTCACTTCAGTGATGATGTTACAAGCACTACCCATGGGACATCTTTGATGCTTGTGCAGCCACAAGACTCTTGATAGCACAAGTGAATATGTGTGTGGTATATAGGAGGAATTTGCATTTTTGTTGTTTGTGGTAGAAAAAATTCAATTTCCTCTGAGTCATAAATGAATTGCCTGCAACAACTGGGTGCCAATTGTATCCTCAGGAAGAAATATGTAATGGCAGCACATATTTTCTGTTTGTCTAAAAAGACCCATATTGTAAGCAACTGTATTTTTTTTTTTACATATTTTGGCATGGTGGGTAAAAAAATAGTTTCCAAACACAGCATGTTTTTAATTTGCTCTGCACCAGCTATACCAAAAAGGGAGTGACTCAAAAACTTGTTTCCAATTTTTTAAAGACTGGAGAGTTCAATCAAAATAATTTCACTTGTCATGGAATGGTTTTTGTACTTTCAACTGAAAATCCGGACTTTTGGGGACCCTTGTTCTACATTTTGAGGTGAAGCATATGGTCACCCTGAGGTAGAGGCACTCTTTTATTTTATATGGTCACCCTCCAACTTGGTGGATTTGTTCCTCAGACAGCAACATGCTATTGTGATTCATGGAATTCAGTTTATTATGAGTGCCAACGAATGCTTATTTAGTCCTGAAAACGTATAGTAAATATGAACAAGGTGTTGTAGCAATACCCTGCCATATTGTGAAACTTCTGTTTTCTTCTTTGAAGACTACACTTTTTCCTCTCCAGTGTTGGACTTAAAGTTCATACTACTATCTGATGTATCATACAATGAACAAGCCCAGCCCATCTTTTACTTTTAGTTGACTTTCACATGTACACTACTTGCCACTAAAAAAACCCACTTGTTCTTGTTTTAGGTCATATCTAATCTGCTGCTGAAAGGTCCTCCACTTGAGGCCATGTCTTCTATACTCTCTGCTAGTCTACCTAGAAATCAATCTGCCTCTCTTCTTTCTAAGGTCCAGGGCTTTTTACTCACCCAGGTCCTTCTGGTGATAGGAACATCACATGAAAAGGGAACTGGCGATGAATATCCTTTTTGATGGTTTCCACCCATTGAGGATCACCAGGTGCTTCTTGCAGCTCCTACACCGATAATAAAATATACATAGGAAGGTCTCTTTAAGTGAACTGATTCTAGAGAGGGTTCCTACCCATAAATACATGCAAAGGAATAAACAAAGGTGAGATTAAGATTTCCTACACACCAGTCTTCTCTGAGAGGTGGCCCTCACATTTATAACATCAACATTGAGGGAATGCCTTAATGTTAGATACATTAAGAACAGACACAAAAAATGGACACACTTTGGACACAAAGAATGGACAATGAGATGGAAGTACAGTTTGCTAAATAAACCATGAAATGAAGTTGAAGATTTTTGGGAAAGGGGTACTGAGGGGTGAGAAAAGAAGCAATGGCAGCAGATGCAGTAAGCAAGAAGGTAGGAAGGACTATGTGAGTGTGAAATGGTATGAGATATGGCCTCACCTGGTACTTTCCAGGGTTCCTCTCCATTTTGGCCTGTCCTCCACATAGCAGAGGCCAACAACGGGCACGGAGGGATGAAGGGATACCTTTGCGGCATTGTAGCTTTACCTAAATCAACAAAACTCATCAACAAAATTATTATTGTGTACATAGCCCTGCTATGTACCAAGGATTTGCACTACCCATCAGTAAGCCACTAATGATTTGCACTACCAGCAGCTGGCAGTAGCCACAGCTGCTCCTCTCTTTTTAATGGTTAACAACAAAGGGTGCAGTTCTAACCAACTTTCCAGCACTAGCATAACTGTGCCAGTGGGGTATGTGCTGCATCCTTCAGTTGGGTGGCAATGATGTAGCCCTTCTTCAGGTAAGGCCATGTTTGCTCCCTTACCTCAAAGTTGCACTGCCCTTATGTTGGTGCTGGTAAGGATTGTGTCCAAGGTTATGTAACTGCCCAGGAACTTTACATACTGGAGAAACCACCTATAGTAAGCTATAGTCTCAGCTATAGTCCCTTTCCCTTGATATTAGATGGGAACATAAGTAACAGAGGACTAGGAGTTTAAGAATGAGTTAGCACTGTATTGCTAGGAGAAAGATACTTTTCTTGCCCATTAAAGTGGCTGACGTGTTTGCATGTGAGGGGATCTTTATGAACACTGGAGATCATAATGGGTTTCATGAATAGTTTGGTGAAGATCCATGTATATCCTGTAGCAGAATTAAGTAACTCATCTTTCATTTTTTCTCACCCACCTTTCTGTAGCGCTGGGCCATGGTTTTCTCCCAGTGAGATGTCATCTCCAGCCATTTTGACTCACGCCGCCAGAGGAGATCTAATGGAACCTGACCCAGGCTGTATATAGGAAAGTGATATAGGGTTTTGTAAAGACAACATAATACATGTAAAATGCTTTACACACTTAGAATATGCTATACAGGTTTGAATATCACTCTGGATCATGATGGTTCCTTCCTCTTAAGCACACACTCAGCCAGTGGCATTGCTAATGAGGGGTGCAGGGGGTGCTGCTGTTGCACCGGGCTACAACCTTTGGGGGGCTACAAGCTGAGCTTGACACTGGTGGCTAAAATTGTGAAAGATGGGGATGTATGAAAGATAATACCATCATGTTATATATTAAAAGGTAATTTAATGCAGAATGCAAAGCAACAAACTGTATTGGAATATCTATATTCTATCAAAAGTTATGGACATTTAACAAGAAAATGTAAACAGAAAAGCCAATGGAACAAAAAGTGGATTTTCTTAACTCAAACTTTCACATGATTCTGATGGCTCTGAGAACTAATGAGATGTAATTCTGATACTATATGGAACTAATAAGGTGTTAATATTAATCAGCCCTCACTTCCATATACATACAGTATATCACAATTCAGTTACCTATGCTATCTGGGTATACAGACACTTCTAAGTGGTGCTCCTCTTACATTTAGCAGGGAAATAATAACCATCCCTCTTTGTCCCAGCAAAGAGGTTTCCCTAGCCGATTAAGGACACACTTTTCATTATTTTACTTAATTAAATTTGATTTTGTTGTTGCGTGGAAAATCTTCAACTCCAGATAGCAAATAGTTGCTTTAACTATGCCACTAGCAGAGCAAATGGGTGGTGAACTCCTGAGGAGGAGGCAAGTTTTAACCCCATTTTCTTTTTTAAAATGTGATGACATCAATTTCTGTTGTGATATCACTTCCAGAGCAACATTTTGAGCTTTGCACCGGGCTACTTGATCATTAGCTATATGATCGCTGCACTCAGCCTTCCCTCCCTCCCTCCACTTGTCTTGTAACAGTGATATGGCAATAAGAAAGCATATTTTGAGAGAATCAGTGGATGGAAAGAAGTTGCTCAATTTTCCATTGCCATTAGGTATCCCTGCAAATGCAGCTCTGGTAGTTTTCAATTTAATTTTCTTGTAACTTGCTTTTCAAAACTGGATGTAAATTTGGCTAAGGGAAATATTTTTTGGAGGGGATTTACATTGGACAATATGTGGTCACAGTGAAAGGCTGAATACACTTCATTCTTCTCATATACAGAACCCCACTCCTGGCATTGGCATCCTTCAGTCTCGAAGGACTATGGTATCGTGAACCCCACTCCTACATTTCTGTTAATTGGCAAATGTTGGTTTGAGAACATTACATTTCCCAATATCAATTGTCATTCCCTCTTCTGTGTGTTGGTGTGTGTGCACATCCCTGCCTCCATCATCCCATCCTAGAATGCTCCACCACCTGAAGTCTCAAACCAGATGGCACTATATAGTACAAGACAAACCTTAAATTTTTTCCTTGCAATACCTAGCCAGATGTAACACTGAAGATGATGGAATTAATTTCCTGTGAGTAAGATCAGATTACAACATGAGTCTAACTGAACATAAGGGGCTTACTTCTGACTAAAATCAATAACACCCTTTTCAAATACCTCTGACATAATTAAACTTAAGTTTTCTGAAAAGTATTGTTTGGTTGCTGTCTTTAGTTTGTCACCTGATTTCAGGGACGTAGCAAGTGAATCATCATCCCCTTCTCTTGGACAATAGTGAGTGGCTAAAGAAATATATAGCAACTCTTGCATCCAGGCATTTCAATTTGTTTTCTGCTTGTTTTATGGGCTCTGAATTGACTTATCAAAGCTGTTTTGAGACACACCATCTGCTCTCCTTTTGATCATCTGCAAACCTTATTTATTTGTTCATTTACCCTTCATAGTCAATCCTTCCAATAAACTCTGTTTCCTTTTTACTGATGCCTGGCCTCAGCTTAGTAGGGTCAGAGTATATTAGTCATTAGCCATTAGTCAGATCTCTGAGTTCTCGCTACTGGTCAATTTGATCTTTGTGCAAGTTACAAGTACCAATTTCCCCAGATTTGGGAAAGCCCTTTCCAAATCAAGGAGAGAGACTTACAAGGTGGCTTCCTGCTGCCTGTGCCTGGCTTTCCTCACCTTGGCGGTGGCAGCAAAGAACTACCAAATCCCCCAGACGAGCCCATTGGGAGAAAGGAGAAAAACATGCACAAAGGGCTGTTGCAGACTGTTATGTAGTGCCTGGTTTGGCCTCCTCCTGCACACTCCCTGTTTTATATCCCAGCATTGTGACTTACTTAGCAAACCTCATAAAACTTACTTAGCAAACCTCATAACCAGCCCATAAATACATAATTTTTTTAAATAAAATGTAAATAATGCATAGGGAGGTGGGAAACCAACTACCTCCCAACCTCATTGCTGTAGTTTTGTGGTGCTTCATGCTTTCTCAGTGCACCATTAAAAAAAGACCTCATGTGCATGTTTATCATAATGTGTAGCTTGCTGTGGATGATCAATTACATGATAACTGTGAAAGGAACAATGAATAAATAAACAGCACTAATTTTGCCACAGGCAGGCAACAAGTGGGTAAACAACACACTATTAAGTACATAAAATTAAGAAATACATGCAGTAACCACATAAGTAAACACATGCAGTATTTAATTAAATGAGAGAAACATCACATTTCTAATAAATCAGAATGATAAATACAGAATAAAAACTCTAGTGATAAATATAAAGTACTGGAGTATTAATAATTAAGGTATTAATTTGGGGATAATTAAAAGTAAAAGTGTCCTCTGCAGGTTGTCCTGTGAGTCGGGGTGCTCATCCCCATTACAAAGCCGGAGGGCTAGCATTGTCCAAAGACTCCTCCATGGTCATGTGGCTGACATGATTAAACGCCAAAGTGCACAGAATGCTGTTACCATCCAATATTGAACTGCTAGGTTGGCAGGAGCTGGGCAAGAGACAGGAGCTCAATCCATCTTGCAGTACTGCTGACCTGCTGACCAGCAAAGCGTTTTTAACCACTGAGCAATGCAGCCCTTAGTGATAAATATAATTAGTAGTAAATATAGGGCAAGGGCTAAATAAATGAAGTAATGAGGGCATAAGCATTGCATCTTTTATGAATCAAAGGGCAATATGTCTGCCCTGTTTTTCCCCAGAGAAATAACCCTTTGCTAGTATGATGTCAGCATCCTTGACCTTGATCCTATTACTTGCTTGCTACTATGGCATGCAACTATTAATTCAGGGCCAAAACCCAACTTGTCACAAAGGATGCACGTGGAAGCACTTTCTGCAACCTCAGAACACACTCATGTTGTTTCCTGTGAACACAAAAAAATGTTTCCTGTGATGTGCTGGTTCTGAAGTATTTACTCCTGTATTTTTAAGTAAGTTGCTTGGGTGGGCCATTTGTATGCTTTATATCTGTTGTGTGGGTTGGTGCTTTGAGAAATCTGAGTCCAGTCGTTCATTTATTCTATGTTCTATCTCTAGTGTATTAATTTATATTTATATTTAAGTTTAAGAGACCTCTGTTTTAGAATATATTCACAGTGTACACACTTGACATCTGTCAATTCACTGTGGAGGAAACTTTCCCAAAGAAAGAATGCTGTACAATCTCATATTTTGTTCAACTGTGAAGTTAGTTTGCTATCAGTTACAAGATGCATGTTTTATCTTTGTTTTTCCTTTGTGGAAAAAACTCACACCATTAACATTCACAAATTTAATGTTCACTCTCTTTTAAGGCACATAACTCCAGAACTTTTCCATAAGGAAAGGAGTGATCCGGACCTCTACCTGTGATTTCTCAGCAGCTCCCTACACTTCTTCTATGATTTTTTGAGAAAAGCCATGGCAGTTGAAGTGACACTGCACTAATGTGTGTTTGCATCACAGCATGTAGACAGGTCCCTTCTGTGCAACACAATGCCTTACATGCAAAAAAAAATTCAAAATGTTGTCACTAACTTCTGTAATCACCCCTCTTGCTATGGTGCACGAATTGCCAGAGAGATGCAGAGGATGTGGCCGAGAAGTGTTGCTCAAACAGGAAGTTTTAGGTAGGCAGAGACACTTTCCCATCAGCTCTTCAACCTCGCAGCAAATTTTAACATCAGCTGCACACTTATCACAGCCCATCTTGGGCTTTTATATCCCTGTTTAAAAGTGGAATGTAAGCAATTCCAAAGAAATCCAGTGCAGAAGCATAGCTAATGATCATGTAGAACACTGCAAAGTTCAAAATGTTGCCCCGGACATGATGTCACAACTGGAAGTGATGTCATCCTGGGGATTTTTAAAAAAAAAATATGTTATTTTTCCTTGCAACAAAAAAAAAAAACAAATTCAATTAAGTAAAAAAATTTACGTTGTGCAGCTCAGCAGAGGCATGTTGAGCATGGCATAGAACAGTGTGCAGTTAGATCATATCCAGAGCCTGTTTCCAGGGCAGACATGCCCCCTCACAACTCGTCTGACTTAGGACACCTGAGGGCGAGTAGGCATAAATCTGAGTAGACCCATAGGGGTCCATAATAAGCCAGAATAAAAATGGAAGGGATGGCAAAAAATTGTTTTGGGAAAAAACCTAAGTGTATCCCCTGCCTCTCAACCTCAGAATACAGTACAACAGCCCATCTCAGGATATGGCACAACTACACCAGCCCAGTGAGCATGCTGCCCTTGTGCTGCTGCCCCAACAGCAGCAGTTAGACCAACCTAGAGGCCTCCTAGCCCTGTGGATTTGGCCTACCTGTCAGCTCAGGATATGGCCTACTTAGTCCAGCTTAGTTGGATCATTCTATCTGGTCTAAAGTCAGGATGTCACCCTAAATCATATTTTTGGCTAATTTTCTTGGAAACGAACCCATAAACTATTCACTATCAGAGAATATCAGTGAAATGGGGATTAGGGGTATATGAGATGTATGAGATTTATATTTATTTAGAAGGTTCATAGGCCTCTTCCTTATAAATTTCTTCTCTGCCCTTAATGCTTGCCTACATGAAATAGCTAATAATTTTTGGTTTTGAATCAGTGTGGTCTAGTCAGTCTCAGGATCTGAATAATGACAGCTTTTGTATCTTTTTTATTGTGAGCCCTTTGGGACCGGGAGCCATTAGCCATTAATTTTTTTCATTTTCTTTGTAAACTGCTTTGTGAAATTTTCAGTTGAAAAGTAGTAGACAGACAGACAGACAGACAGACAGACTGACTGATTGATTGATTGATTGATTGATTGATTGATTGATTGATTGATTGATTGATTGATTGATTGATTGATTGATTTGGGTCCCATTAACTAGCTAACTGTTGATCCTGTTGGGCAAAACAATGTGTCTCAAACCCGCTTTTTCTCCTGTTAAGGACCCTAGCTGAAGGTGAATAAGGCTATTACTGGATATAACAAGCCAGGTAAGATCATTCAAAGGATGAGACCAGTTACATTTCAAAATCGTATGAACCCTCCTGACTCAGCATTTGGAATCAGCAAAAAATAGACATGATGATCACTGGAATATTTGAAAGATGAAAGTTTTCCACCTTGGAGTCATCCTCAACAGCGTTTGTTATAGTTTTTCTATCAATGCCATTCTTTGCAACCCCGCCTGCCCTTCGGATGGTCCTTGAAACACAAGCCCTCTCTTACCCATTCTGAAGGTCACAGCCCCCAACAAAGCCATAGCGGTCAATCTGATGATATGGAGCCATCCCATTCATCTCAGAGTCGGAGCCCAAGGAGCTGGCATCATCATCCTGACGTAACGAGACATCAGAAGCAACTGGGAGTTCAGCCAGGAATTGGCTTACATTGGGGAGACCTGTAGAAAGAGATTGGTCTGCCATTCTTTCCTACAAGACTTTGAGTCTAACTTGTATGTCGCAGCCTTATTTCATGCTGCTTGCTGGGCTATACATCTGAACAAGGCACCTTGTACTCCTTGGCGGTACTGCTGTGAGTAGGGTTCCTCCGAGCATCTGCATTTCCTCCCACAACCATTTCCTGATGCAACTCACAGCGCTCGCACTCTGCAAGGGGAACAGGGCGAGTGGGTGGGGAGAAGAAAGCAAGCACTGTACTGGTGAAAAGGTGCACAAAATATATGGGAGGAAAAAGTGGATACACTGGAGAGCTCCAAAGCTTCTCAGCAAAGCAGCTGGATTGCAGCTGGAAAGTAGCTGGATTGCCCCTCAGTGATTACCTGTGCCCCCTGTAGGTAGAGAAAAACGGATTTTGGATTGTCTTTCTTAGATGCTGTAGTGCTCCCTGCTGTGGAGGACATGCATAATCTCCTTATTTTAGACTAAGGCTACCTCAGAATGCCAGATGCAGAGGAGGACACCAGCATTCAGGTTTCTTGTGGTCTTGTGTGCCCTCTGAGGCACCTGAAGAGCCACTGTGAGATACAGGAAGCTGGACTAGATGGACTAGACCTGATCCAGCAGGACTCTTTGGACCTATATCACCCACTTACTGGCAGTTAGTTTTCTGACAATCCACTCTTTCAACAACTTTCAAATATACCTAGAACTCATTCGTTCAATGCATGTTCTGCTTGTTCAACCCCTCTGCTGTTCTAAAGGCCAAAATTGCCCTCCCCCATGTTGTAGCTCCTGGTCTAATCCCATTCCTAAAGGAGTTAATCAGAATCAATTTGCAGAAATCTTTGCGTGGCAGCTTGCAATTTGCAAACTAAGGGGTATTTGCAATTTGCTAGCTAAGAAAGCATTGGAGGTAACATTTATAAACTAAAAAAGATTGGGTTCCACCTTTCAGTGGTTTTAACTTTGGACATTGCTGCAGTCCCCAATCTGCCCAATAAGTATAGGATGCCTATATGTTTTTATGATATCTGTTGAAATCTGGGTCCGGCTTGTCTGAGTGACTGACAGCTTGACATGAAATATGCGTTAAGTTCTCAGTGGAAAGTATATGAACGTGGGTATTGTTTGCATAATTTAAATGAATCCAACAGAGCTGTGTTACTGGCACTTGAGTCAGAAAGAATATGTTTTGTCAGATATTCTGCAACGCTGGCCAAGAACTCCTGGCCCCTGAGACGGTGTGCCATATGCCACCGACCTTTACCCAGTGATGTGCTTCCATTGCTCTTCCAATGCCCACCATTCTCCTCTCCTCCATGCCTCTCTTTTGTCCCTCACTTTCTTTTCCAATACAGGGTGTAAAAGGATTGCTGGTGGAGATGGGCACCCTTCACTGTGAAGTGGGCACCCGTTGACAGTCTGTTGCCTGAGCGGATTGCTTGACCTTATAAATAGACCAGCCCTACCTGGCTGAACTGTAACTAATTCAGGACAGTAAGAACACATCCAAATGAATGAGAGCTGTCATTTATATGTAGATCCTTGTGGAAAGTCATGGTTTGAATTGCAGCCAAGTGACTGTGTATGAATGAGCAGCCTTCCAGCAAACAGTCCAGTGTGAGATCACTGCCCAAGCCCTGCTTTGAACAGTGTCTGATTAGGAGAGCGAGGAACTGGCACAATTGAGGAGCTCCTCCAGGTAGCTTGTGCTATAGCTACCAAGCTCCTGCGAGGGTGAGTTGTGCCTTCTTTCCTAAGAAGCTGCAAATTGCTGTGACGAAAAAGAAGTGTTGATTTAGAACAGCTTTACACATTTCTTTTCACATAATGGCTATAAAGTCCTTGCATAATTTTATGCTTTAATAATTTTAGATGTAAACATGAAGCACACTTTAAATGGCAGATAAAAGCTGAAATCATAAAGGTGTATTCGTGTTGTTAATTTGTGGTTAATTGATTTTTACTCATTTTCCAGTCCTTCAACTGATTGAAAATGCTGACTGTAGGTGACTGTGCTGCTATTGAAATGCTGACTGTGAGCTATGGCTCACAGAACTGAAGACATTAACAACTGTGAGAAGATTCACTATTCCTTACTGAAAACATGCACCATATAAGAACACAACCAATAAATGAAAATGTTTAGAGAAACTGGATCTATGTGAATGAATAATTGTGGAAACCCACAGATCAACAAAGATTTGGAAAACTGATTTGAAAAAATGCATTGCAAATGATGGATTAGATTAAAGGTTAAAAGTATCCAACTATTGCTTTCAAGCATTAATTTTTATGATATACTGTACTTCTTTTATGTGTTTATCTCAAGTTATTTAAATGTAATGCTGCACAGAGAGTTTACAACCATTGTATATTTCCACAGGGAAAATGATTCTTTGTAGGCAGTGCCTTAGAGGTCTGATGGCACATTGGATATTACCAATGCCGCTGATTCTGAGGTCAGCCCAACCACATAGGTTGGGCTTGCGAGACTTGGGCTGCAATCCTAAAGACACTTTCCTAGGAGTAAGACCCATTGAACACAATGGGGCTTGCTTTGGAGTAGACATGGTTAGGATTGTGCTCAATGCTTACCGCACCAGATGCCAACCTTTGATGACATGCATGTATGGACATTAGCTTGCACCCACATCTAGACCATTACATCTTATTATCACTCAAGTTAATTTTTCATTCTTCCTGCATACTGAAGTACATACAGAATGAAAAATGTATTTATTACTTTATTTTAAAACATTTATATTCTACCTTCCCCAGCGTTTTCAAGGCACTCAGGGGAGCTAACAGGAGTTAATAACATAAAATACAATAACATCTGAAATCATAATTTAAAAAATCTGTTTGCAGGTTGTGCAGACACTCCCTAGCACAAATGTCCTCCATATAAGAATTTTAAACCTCTTCGAATGCTGTGGATGCAATCCAGAAGAACAGAGAGCTGTTTGAAATGACACAACAAGAGGTCATGGTAAAACTGTTCTAATATAGATAGTTTTATGGGACACACTGTATCCACCAGCATATTATGTCAGAGCCTACTCTGTAATCGGCCACTACTCATGCTGTCACTCTTCCTATGTGTCAGGAATGGAAGATGAGCTGGGTCATGACTCATATCTGAGAATGATGTGTTTTTGAAGAAGGCATCTAGAGTAGATTGACTTGTCCATCACTTCTTCAGAGTCTTTCCTACTTGCAAATAATTGGCCTCTGATTAGCTGGAAGGCACTCACTGCTCTCATTAGCGCAGAATATTCCATCCATTAAATTCTAGCCTGGAAAAGCACCTGCCCTTGGCTGAAAGTGGGTCAAAGGCAGCTGTACTGAAGGGTTTTATGGACTTTACTCTCTTCTCTTTTTTATAATACTGTGAAAAATCCTCTCAGGACAAAGTGTACCACAATGAAACAGTGTTATAGGAAGCAGAGTTATAGGTGGTATTACGGCACTGGAAGCGACAGTCTTGGAAGCACACAGCAAGTTTCTGGGCAATTCTCTCCCTCCTCCCAAAAAGATGCTTTTTAGCACTTTTTGTCCACCAGAATTAAAAAAAAATTAATGCAGGAGTGGAAATGGTAGCACAAATTTGAGTGGTGTAATCTATTGACCCTATCCATGGGGTGCAGTCATATGCTTCATATACATCAATCTGAGTAAGATGGGATAATTGGGCAAGAAACACTCTTTCAAGTGGGTGTTTATTTAGCAGGGAAAGAGTAACTGGCTTTCCTCACCACTGCAATGTCTTTTATAGTAGACTAGCAAAAGTGTACCTGCGTACATTGCAGGTAAAATTCCCCCATATGCTATCCCCCCATGCTCAACGTCCCCCCTTCGCATCATTCCCCTCCTTGTGCATCATCCCCCCATGTGCCACATCCCCCCATGCGCATCAACCTCCCAATGCACAACATCCCCCATGAGCATCATCCCCATGCGCATCCACCCTATGCGCAACATTTCCCATGTGCATCATCCCCCCATGCACAACATCTCCCATGCGCAACATCCCCCCACGTGCAGCAACACCCATGCTCATCACCTCCCCACATGCATCACCTCCCCATCTGCCAACACCCCCTATCCGCAACACCCCCCATGCGCAACACCCCATGCACAACACCCCCCATGTCATCCAAACAACATCTCCCCCCAGTGCACCAGGCACCACGCACCTAATTGGCTGGATGTTGGTCAGTCTTCCATGTTAAATATTGGACAAAAACATGTTGCACCCCTTTTCAGCCCCTTAAGGGTTAAATTTCTGCACATTGGTTCTTGGTGGGTGTTCATGTGACAGAAGCAACACCTTCCCCAAATTTCATGCTTCTAGGTCCAGGGGTTGGGGCAGAGCATCCCTCAGTCACCAATTCCTCAATGCAAAGTATAGAGAGGAAAACGCATTGCGCCCCATTTCACCCCCTTCCGGTTGGAATTTCCAAAAACCGGTTCTTAGTGCACCCCTTGATCATGGAAGGAACATCCGCCCCCAAATTTCACACTTCTAGTCCCAGTGGTTTTGGCAGGGCGTTGATGAGTCAGTGAGTCAGTGACTTTTCTCTTTTATATACAGTAAATAGATTTGGAGGGGTTTTGGGACAGGGAGCCATTATTTATTTCATTTTCTCCGTAAACTGTTTTGTGAACTTTTTGTTGAAATGTAATATATAAATACTGTTGATTGATTGATTATGTATGGCTGCGCATCCACTGTTACTCCAGTTTAGCTTTTGGAATGAGCCACAGATGTATATAATTTATCAGGGATCACCAGAAGTTATGTCATGACTTGGAAGTGCCATTATCAAACAGGAAAAAATTAACAATCCTACACTGCAACATTTAGCCAGGAGTAAATTCCATTTGCCATATCAGTTATCTTTAAAGTGGGGGTTGGGAACTTCTTGGGGGTTACAACCTAGTGTCAGGGGCTTGTGAGAGGCTGAGATCCACCATCTTGGAATCTGACACTTTACTTTTTTAACACTACAGTCCAGAGTTACTACGGGAGCATGTAAGAGACATTTACGTCGACGTAGTTACCACCCCACCTAGTGAAAACCTATCGGAAATTCATACTGCAATCCAGAATAAATTGTTCTTACGTCGGAGCAAGGACTCCCTGTAGTTACTCTGGATTGCGCCCTAGGTCTCATTGAACACAATGGCACTTACTTCTGAGTAGACATGGAGGAACATTCCAGTAAGTTTGGCAGGAGGTCCTGGACAGATTTTTAAATTTGAAAGGGAGTCCTGGGCTGAAATGCCTGAATACCACTGCTATATTGTTAAAAGCACACACACATATATCATCTATATCTATATATACCACCAATATATTGTTATCAATTAGCCTAGCAGCAAAATATTAAAAATAAAATATTTGAAATGAACAAAACCCACCTAAAATGGCCCACGGACCTCTCTACTGGGTCTTGTCCCATAGTTTGAAAAACTGTTAAGGACCACTGAGTAAGGCCAGAGGATGTGCATCTGAGTACAAATGGAATGCAAGTTTAAATGAAATGTATCGGAGACCAACACTGGTCAAATTCAACTACAATAAAATCTAAAGGTAGTACAGTGGTGCCTCATGTAACAAATTTAATTCGTTCCGGAGGCATGTTCTTCACGTGAAACATTCTTTACATGAAGCATATTTTCCCATAGGAAATAATGGAAACTCAGACAATTGGTTCCAGAACCCCAAAAATATTCATATAAAAATATTAACTGGATGTAAAAATGATGACATAACACTGGGATTGAATTCAAAACATGCATTCAATGTGCATGATCTTATGAAGTCTACTTAGGCTGCAGTCCTAAAGACACTTTCCTGGGAGTAAGACCCATTTAACACAATGGGGCTTACTTCTGGGTAGACATGGTTAGGAGGCTGCAATCCAAGACACCTTCAAAGTGTCTCCCCACTTTCTCCTTCTCTCCACCCTGAGCCTCTCTCTGCCCTGCTCCCTTCTGGCTAGCCCTGAGCTGCTTCCCTCTTCTCCACTGCTCTTCTCTCCGTCTGGCCACAGGAGGAACAGCATGGAAGTGCTGCTTTCACTATGGGCAGGTGCGCTAAGCAGCCATGACACTTTTTAAACAGGCTGCTGGCCAGCACATCTGCCCCAACTGCCAACAAATGTGTTCTTTACATGAAGCATTTTCTTTACGTGAAGCAGAATCCTAGAGAAATTTATTTGTTACGTGAAACATACTTTACGTGGGGCGCCACTCTATATGTAATATATAATACTTATAATGTATTAATTACAAGAAGGATACATGGTGTCTGCTCACAAGGAAAAGGAGGATGATGAAGAGTTTTTCCAGGACACATGCTTTTAAAAAAGGGACATGTCCTGGAAAAGAGGACATGTGGTCACCTCGCCTCCCCCACCTGCAACCTGGAATAACAGGAACTAAGTTGTTGGGGAGCTGTTGTTGTGAACCACTGAGGTTGCTGCTGTAGAAACACTTAGTAAAGATATAGTATCTTGGCCGGGAAACAGGGAAGTGCAAACTGTTGGGGATTTTGATGGTTACTCATGCTGATGTGAGGACTGTAGTCTGCTTGGCGCAGCAGTGGCGGGAAGTGTTGTCATGCTTATGCAGGGTGACCATGCGCCTAAGGTTGCCATTATTATTATCGGCATCCTTCAGTCTCGAAAGACTATGGTATCGTGCTCTGATTGGAGGTCCTGAAACAGCATCTAGTGTGGCTAAAAAGGCCAGTTCGAGAGTGGCAGCCCCTTCCACACTGAGGACAAATAAATTCCGTCCCCTGCCCAGGTCCCAGGTTTCGCTGCTTTTGGGTCTGTCTCTTTGCTTCAGCCTGCCGAACAAGTGTCTCTTCCAGTTGGAGAAGGCCATGCTGGGTCTTTTGCCTCCACGCTGAGCGGTCAGGGGTCAAGGTTTCCCAGCTGCTGATGTCCATTCCCAAGGCCTTTAGATCCCTCTTGCAGATGTCCTTGTATCGCAGCTGTGGTCTCCTTCTTGGGCGCTTTCCCTGCACTAATTCTCCATATAGGAGATCTTTTGGAATCCGACCATCAGCCATTCTCACGACATGCCCAAGCCAGCGTAGACGCCGCTGTTTCAGAAGTGTGAACATGCTAGAGATTCCAGCACGTTCCAATACTGTGTCATTTGAGACTTTGTCATGCCAGGTGATTCCAAGAATACGTCGGAGACAGCGCATATGGAAGGTGTTCAGCTTCCTCTCCTGCCATGCATAAAGGGTCCAAGACTCACTGCAGTACAAGAGTGTGCTCAGGACGCAAGCTCTATAGACCTGAATCTTTGTATGTTCCGTCAGCTTCTTATTAAGCCATACTCTCTTTGTAAGCCTGGAGAATGTAGTAGCCGCTTTACCAATGCGTTTATTCAGCTCAGAGTCTAGGGAGAGAGTGTCAGAGATAGTTGAGCCAAGGTACACAAAATCATGGACAACCTCCAGTTCATGTTCAGAGATTGTGATACAGGGAGGTGAGTCCACACCCTGACCCATGACTTGTGTTTTCTTCAGACTGATTGTTAGTCCAAAGTCTTGGCAGGCTTTGCTAAAACGGTCCATAAGTCGTTGAAGGTCTTCGGCAGAGTGAGCAGTAACAGCAGCGTCATCGGCGAAGAGGAACTCCCGCAAGCATTTCAGCTGGACTTTGGACTTTGCTCTTAGTCTGGAAGGATTGTAGAGTTTTCCGTCTGATCTGGTCCGGAGATAGATTCCCTCTGTTGCGTTTCCAAAAGCATGCTTCAGCATGACTGCAAAAAAGATCCCAAATAAAGTTGGTGCGAGGACGCAGCCCTGCTTCACTCCACTTCGGATGTGAAAGGAATCTGATGTTAGGCCATCAAAAACTACAGTGCCCTTCATGTCCTCGTGAAAGGACCTGATGATGTTGAGGAGCTGAGGTGGGCATCCAATCTTGGGGAGGATTTTAAAAAGGCCATCCCTACTAACCAAATCAAAAGCCTTTGTAAGGTCTATGAAGGCTACAAAGAGTGGCTGTCCTTGTTCCCTACATTTCTCTTGCAACTGTCGAAGGGAAAATACCATATCAGTTGCCATATATGTCCCAAAAAACACAGACAATTCTGATTAGTGGGACTGTGTTCACATAATGGGACGGAGGGCCCTGTCCTTATTTTGTGGAAGAGAATTATGAGAACCCTATATGTGTCATAACCGCAAAAAAAGGAACAAGAATGTAGGACGCCCGTGAAAAATATAAGACACGACAAAATAAAAGCCGAAACCGGTCATATTTATTGCTTTCGTGTGGTGAATTTAAACACTTATCAGCACAATCCTAAGCATGTCTACTCAGAAGTAAGCCCCATTGTGTTCAATGGGCTTACTCCCAGGAAAGTGTCTTTAGGACTCCCAGGTAAGTGTCTTTAGGATTGCAGCCTGCAATTCTAAAGACACTTACCTGGGAGTCCTAAAGACACTTTCCTGGGAGTAAGCCCCATTGAACACAATGGGGCTTACTTCTGAGTAGACATGCTTAGGACATGAAGTCACCCAGGGCTCCTCCTCTCAGTAGGGCTGGCGCCTGAGAGGCTTCCTGAGGGTGCTGATCCCTCCAGCCTGTAGGTGGTGGTGGAGACTGACTGGGCCGCCTTCCTTTCCCTTCCTCCGCGGCTGAGCAGAGGAAGAGAGAACCGGCCCTGCCCTTCCCTCGCCTTGCCTGCCTGCCTGCCCTGCCTTTCCCTCCCGCCCACCAGGACCCCCGAGCCGAGTAGGGCCTGAGGAGGAACCAGAGGAGGCGTCGCTGCTCCAGCTCCGGCTCCTGCGGGCGCCATGTCGGACGGAGAGAAGCTCAACTTGGACTCCATCATCGGGCGCCTCTTGGAAGGTGAGGGAGGCCTTGCTTGGCTCTGCTACCCCATCCCACGCAGGTCTACTCTAGAGTAAGTCCCATTACGCTCAATGGAGCTTACTCCCAGGTAAGAGTGGACAGGACTGCAGCCTCACAGCCCAAGCCTGTGCGTACCTACTCAGGAAGTAAGTCTCCTTGTAGAGAATGGGGCTTACTCCCAGGTAAGAGTGGAGAGGAGTCCAGCCTCACAGCCCAGGCGTATGTAGGTCTACTCAGAAATAAGGCCCATTATAATCAATGGGGCTTACTCCCAGGTAAGAGTGGACAGGACTGCAGCCTCACAGCCCAAGCTTATGTAGGTCTACTCAGAAGTAGGGCCCATTATAGTCAATGGGGCTTACCCCCAGGTAAGAGTGGACAGGACTGCAGCCTCAGAGCCCTACACAGAAGTAAGCCCCATTACAGTCAATGGGACTTACTCCCGGGAAAATGTGGATAGGATTGTAGCCTGTGATCCCAATCCTGTGCGTGTTTACTTAGTAGGAAGTCCCATTATAGCCAATGGGGTTTACTCCCAAGTAAGTGTTGATAGGATTACAGTCTGTGATCTGGATCCTATGCATGTCTACTCAAAAGTACGTCCCATTAGAGTCAATGAGACTTACTCCAAAGTAAGAGTGGGTAGGATTATAGACTGAGATCCTAATCCTGGGAGTGTTTACTCAGAAATAAGTCCCTTGAGAGTCAATGTGGCTTCCTCTCAAGTAAAAGTGGATAAGATTACAGCCTCAGAGCCCTATCCTCTGTAGGTCTTCTCAGAAGTAAGACTTCTTGAGTCAATGGGGCTTACTCCTAGGAAAATAGGGATAGGATTGTAGATACAGCACCAGTTTTGTGCTGCGGAGGAGAAGAGCCTTTGTTTGCTTAGTACACATAAGGCTGCAATCCTGTCAACTTTCCTGAGAGTAACCCATTGATTATAAGGGGACTTACTCTTGAGTAGACCTGTGGAGGATCTGGCTCTGGATAGTCCTGAGAAGGACACACTTTTTGTGCCCAGTGGCAGATGGAGGTGGCCAGAAATGGTAGGTGGAAATGGAATAGATTGACATGGGCGAAGGGCAGATGCCAAAACGGGGTTCAAGCCCCTGGGAAAGGCTTGAAAAGACATCCATTATCATGCTTAATGAAAGGAGGATTTTCCCCTTCTCCGCATAGCACTTTTGTATTATTCAGTGGCATAGCTAGAGCGGGGTGCAAGGCACATTGCCTCCCTTTTGCTCCCAATACCCAGAAAGGCTCCAAAGGAGAGGGACCCCTTGCACACTGTGGGGAGATTCCCTGCAAAACCTGGTGCCTTGCACCCCCTCTAGCTATGCCATTAGTATTATTCCTGTTTTAAGCCTTCTGAAGGTGGCAGAAACAAGAAGTCAAGCTTGTACCTTTGCAGGGGAAGCCTTCACAAGGGTACTATGTATGTATGTATGTATGTATGTATTGTCTTGGAATATATACAAGAGTCTCCAGAATTGGGGTTGGGAAGAGAACAGCTTCCTGAGACTGTTTGCAAGGGATCTGTGTCTACCCAGGCTGGGCAGCCTTTCTGGATTGAAGTGACAAGTATCCCTATAATAATTGGGCAGGAACAACCCCCCAAGGTGACACCCCTTTTTCCAAGCCCTGCAGACGCCAAGCATCTTCCCAAGGGGATTCCCCTTTGGCTTCCTGATGGGATTTGGGGGTGGCGAGGAAGAGCACAGGTGCTGTGATCCCACCTGAGTCCCCTCTGCTGGTGTTCTCCAATGAAGGTAAGGCCAAGGCAAGGGTGGGTAGGAGGAGCAGCCAGCAAGGGGTTGGCCGATTCCATCTTCCGCCTGCCCAGCTTCCTGGATCCCTGGCTGCTGCTGGCGGCTTTGGCCTTGGCTGCAGGCTCCTACTGAGGCCCCTTTCAGGGGGACTATCCCGAGTCAACCACTGCAGTTCTAGTCTCTCTCCCTTCCTCGGATCTTCCCTGCACCTAGCAAAGGAAGAGAGTAGTATGGTGAAGCTTTGGGTTTGCTTTTGAGGCACTCCTCATGTGCAATTTGTGAGCAAGCTGGAGCATGTTGCCTTGGAAATTGGTTTCACTGAATTTCGCAAGCGAGGAAACAGGTTTACGAAGAATCCACCCACAACCTCTACTTGATCTCGTGCAATGTTTCTTGACTATTGCCCTCCCACTTTTGGTCCACTTATTCAGAGTGTCACCGGAAGTAGCTGGTGATGACATCATTGCCAGTGACTTCTGAGTTGGGATGTAACAAACATCAGTAAGAGGTGAAAGGTGGACAGGAGAATGTTTTCAAGTGCTTACAAACATGCTTTGAACCGCCTACTGCTGTTCCTTGTGTCACATTTCTGGTCTCACTGCAGGGCAGCAAATGTACTAGGGGTCCCACAAGTACCACCAGCCATCATGTTAAGTATCACTGGTTATGAAACAGTGGTCTAGAACTTTTTATTGGCTAGCTTGCTGTATGTAAGTATCCCTGATGGAGTGGGGTTACAGCCTCATCATTATTAAAAATTATCTGCCTTTTCGGCAAAACAGTTCACAAAATGGCTTATGAAGCAAAATGAATAATGGTTTGTTGTGTGCCAGATGGTCACAGTATAAAAAGATGCAGATGCTGTAACTATCCTGAAATGTGGTAGTTCATTTTTCTGGTGTTGGATGGATGGGGAACCAAGGCCAAAAGGTATTACAGTACATAGGATCAAGTTATTGGTGTTGAGATTACCTATAGCAGTGATACACAGCAATTCAGCACAGAACCCCCTTACAATCTTAAGAATCTGTTAGCACCCCCGTCAAACCTACCAGGATGTGACATCACTGTGATGCCAGAGCTCCTCCATTTCTACTCTGAAGTAAGTTCCATTGTGTTCAATGAGACTTATACCCAGGAAAACCCAGTGCCTTATTCCAAGGTGGTGGATCCCACCCGGGTGTCCCAACCCCTACTTTGAATACCACTGACCTATAGCAAATGGATTTATCTGTGCCAAAGTCTGTAGGATTGTTTTTGAATTAACTTATTCAAAGTCCAGCCATATGAGGGGAGAAGCCTCACTTGCTGAGCAGTTTCATTCTTCACCTCTTGTTGTGTTGAAACAGGCCAGTATGGAAAGTGTGTTAAATGTCTTTTCAAGATGATTGTGCAGATGAGCCATCTGTGATTTCCAGTGGTAGAGGGAAAGGTGCTGGTGGCATTATTGCAGTCAGAGCTTTGGGTTCTCCCAGGTCAGCTCTGCAGCTTTCATTTTGGCTTAACTTTGCTGCTTTTGTCCCTATATGGATGGCTAAAGGTGATGAATACAATAATGGAACTGGATGGAGTAGATTACTTGCTTCATGGCTTCTTGTTCTGGTGTTTCATAATCTTGCTATACTTGAGCTGCCAAGGAGACATTCTAACCAGTCCATAAAAGGCACCAATTCTTGTGTATGGACTTTTTCACCCAGCTGTAAATGGGTGTCTTCGTGGAGTAGAGTTCTTCACATACAGAATACCTAGAGGATAGGAAGAACACCACCGGCCCCTGGTTGGGGGTGAAGGCAGATGGTAGAATAGAAGGTGCACTAGAAATGTGGAGAAGCTTTAGGATCTCCATTGTGATAATGGAGAAGTATCCATAGTATCCAGCTGAGCTAAAGAAGATTACAGTTTGGTGAGAGTCATGCTCTTTCCCTAGGGAGCTGGTTTTGCACGTCCCTGTCAAAGATTTCTAATTAATGGCTCTTCTCATTGCCAATCCAAGAATGAATTTTGTCCCTCAGGAGAGATGGTGATCTGTAGCGTAGAGAGGAAGAATTTGGCAAGGCACTTTTCATTATCTGCTTTAGAATCAACAAATCTATATATATATAAAAGAGAAAAGTCACTGACTGACTGACTGACTGACTGACTCACTCATCACCGCCCTGCCAAAACCAGTGGGCCTAGAAGCGTGAAATTTGGGGGTGGGTGTTCCTTCCGTGACTGAGGGGTGCACTAAGAACCGGTTTTCGGAAATTCCAACGGGAAGGGGGTGACTCATTAACATTCCACCCCAACTGCTGGGCCTAGAAGCAGGGAATTCTGGGAGGGATCCTTCTGTGACCTGAACACCCACCAAGAACCATCTGGAGAAATTTAACCCTTCAGGGGCTGAAAAGGGGCCAACGTGTTTATGACCTATACTTAACATGGGAGACTGACCAACATCCAGGCAATTTGGTGCTCAGACCCTGGTGCACTGGGGGATGTTGTTCAGAGGAAGAGGTTGCGCCGGCGAAGATGCTGCGCATGAGGGAAAATTGTGCATGAGGGAAGTTGCGCATGTAGGAAAGTTGCGCAGGGGGGAAGTTGCATATAGGAGGAAAATTGCGCATGGGAAGAAGTTGCGCATGGGGGAAAGTTGCGCATGGGGGAAAGTTGCGCCTGGGAGGAAGTTGCGCCTGGGAGGAAGTTGCGCATGGGGGAAAATTGCGCAGGGAGGAAAGTTGCGCATGGGAGGAAGTTGCACACGGGGGAAAGCTGCGCACGGGGGAAAGTTGCGCACGGGGGAAAGTTGCGCATGTGGGAAAGTGGCACATGGGGGGATGATGCGCATGGGGGATGATGCACACGGGGGGATGATGCGCACAGGGGGAACTTGCGCACGGGGGAACTTGCACGTGGGGAGTTGCGCGTGGGGGGATGATGCGCGTGGGGGATGATGTGCGTGGGGGGATGATGCGCATGGGGATGATGCGCACGGGGGAAGTTGTGCATGGGGGGATGTTGCGCACAGGGGGAATGTTGCGCACGGGGGAATGTTGTGCATGGAGGTAGGTTGCGCATGGGATGTTGATGCGCTGTGGGGGGATGTTGTATGGAGAAGTTACTCCCGCAACGCGGGTACGCTTTTTGCTAGTAAAAATATAATTGCAACCACCCTGAGAATTTGAGTGCACAAACGTAGTCCATTAACTGTATTTAAAGGGCATTGTATTTATTTGTATTTAAAGGGCTAACCAAGCATATTTTTCCAAAAGGCGTAGTGGTTGTTTGGGTAGTGAAACATGTCAGTGTTCACTTAAGACAATTCTTTTCTAGCCTATTGCATGCAAAATGCTCAGCGCAACTATTCCTTTTAAAAATTGTTGCATTTCTGTGAGATCCTGGTGTCCTGGTGGGTGCAGAGGGAAATTTTGCATTAGGATGGATGGGAGTGTAAGGTGGCATGTTTTGTTTTTTTAGTGCAAGGCTCACGGCCTGGCAAGAATGTGCAATTAACAGAAAATGAGATACGGGGCCTGTGCCTGAAGTCACGGGAAATCTTCTTGAGCCAGCCCATCTTGCTGGAGTTGGAAGCGCCACTGAAGATCTGTGGTAAGCAGACACCATCACCTCTTTCCCTTGAAAGCCCTGTGGACGATGTGAGGAGATGTCCATCTGCTCATATCCCCTCCTGGCCTCCACACTAAAAGAAAGGAAGAGGGTGTTATGTGATGACTTGTGCACCATTGATCATTTAATGGACAATGTTTTGTTGCCCCTCCTTAGGTGATATCCACGGGCAGTACTATGACTTGCTAAGACTCTTTGAATATGGGGGCTTCCCTCCAGAGAGTAACTACCTCTTCCTGGGTGACTATGTTGACCGGGGGAAGCAGTCGCTGGAGACAATCTGCCTGCTGTTGGCCTACAAGATTAAATATCCTGAGAACTTCTTCCTGCTGCGCGGGAACCATGAATGCGCAAGCATCAACCGCATCTATGGCTTTTACGATGAATGTGAGTATAAGACTCATACTTGGAACCCTGGGCCTGTATAATTTGGGTAGAGGAATGAAAAGGCCTCTGCATAAGGGAACATGGCAGCCTCCCATCCTAATCCCTATTATTTTTCCTGCTCTTCACAGGTAAGAGGCGCTATAACATCAAACTATGGAAAACTTTTACTGACTGCTTCAACTGCCTGCCTATTGCTGCCATAGTTGATGAGAAGATCTTCTGCTGCCATGGAGGTGGGCCATCCCATGAAAAGACAAGGACTGGGTTAGATGCAGGGAAGATGATCCAAAACTGCTTGTGCTAATGGAGCAAACAGTGTAGTAGGCACAGTGTCTAAGAATGGAAGTGGGGCAGAATTTCCAATCTATGTTAAAAAAAAAAGTTACTACATATAAACTAGGTGCGTTCTGCATTTTCATCTGGTGTGTTTCCTCAAGAGCTCAATATTTGGAAATTCTGACTGAGTAGTTTTCCTCCCCCTTTTGTAATCTGGAACTGTATGTCTTATATGGGACAGAATGAAATGGTGGTAAGGAATGGAGAAGACTTGGAGAATGAAAGAGGGAATGATTGCAGTGATCTACTTGAAGATGAAGTGCATATCAGGCATGATAGCCCCTCCACCAAGATCATGTGACAGCACCTTTTTGTTTTTCAGGACTTTCTCCTGACCTCCAGTCTATGGAACAGATTCGGCGGATCATGAGGCCCACAGACGTGCCCGACCAAGGCCTGCTCTGTGACCTACTGTGGTCTGATCCTGATAAAGATGTGCAGGGCTGGGGCGAGAATGACCGTGGAGTCTCTTTCACATTTGGCTCAGAAGTGGTTGCCAAATTTCTGCATAAACATGATCTGGACTTGATCTGCCGAGCACACCAGGTTAGGGCACCACAGTAGCCGTAGAAGTGGGAGAGTGAATAGGCTAAAAATCTTGAGGTGTACTGAGATAATGGGGAGGGGAGAACTTGCCCATCTGCCTGAACCTCTTTCATTTCTTTGAAAACAAGGATTCACTTCTCTTGGTTATTAAAATAGGGGCAGTTAAGGGTGGGGTGCTGTTATCAGGGTCTGACAAAGGAATGGAGTGGACTTTTCGAAGTGTAGTTACAGGTAAAGGTGTTAGCCTAGTTTGGGAATGCTTGTAAGAGTGGAGCTGAGTTTTAACCTTTTTCCCTCCACCTTTAGGTGGTAGAAGATGGCTATGAATTTTTTGCCAAACGGCAGCTGGTAACCCTGTTTTCTGCCCCAAACTACTGTGGCGAGTTTGATAATGCAGGTGCAATGATGAGCGTTGACGAAACCCTTATGTGCTCCTTCCAGGTAAGCATTGTTGATGCTGTCCACTGTTGGAGGTATGGAGGCAAGAAATAACTTTTCAGTCAGAGGATATAGAAGGTGGAGGGAGGTTAGATGGGTTTATTCTTTTTAAATGAATGAAAGCTGAGATCTTGGTGACCCACTGAGTAGAAAATGCCAAGCCAGAAGCTGGTATTCTTTGGACCAGGTGCATCCCTTTCTATAGATATTTGACGTTAATGTAACTTGTGATTTAATGTAACTTGTGTTACATTAAAATTCTGTAAACCAGAAATATTGAAATAGCTTATGTATTAACAAGTTAGTGTAATAAGTTTTTTTCCTGTGCAGGGAAGTAGGACACCTAAGTTACCGGTATATAATTATAATAATATATCTTGTGTATGCAAAACATGTTTCTATTCATATACTGGGAACCCTCCTTCGTTTTATCTTGCACTCACTCAAAGCACCATGCCTCTGTAAATTAGTTGATCACAAACCAGACAATTTGAGAAAAATCCATCAGTAAAACCATGATGTGTATCTGCTGGACTCTCTATTTTGTCAAGGAAAAAGGGGGGCCTTATCAAGATTTCAGTCTGGTGTTACTTTGTTTACATGGTGCCATCTGTGTACTTGGAGTTTGAGAAGCTCAACATAGATCCCTACTACTTAGGGGCCTACAATCTAAGTCAAGAGAGGTGGACAAGAGGCTAGCAATAGATGAACTTTATGTAATGAAGCTCTGTTTCATATTCCTAGGCTCACTGATGTCGAAAGTCCCACTGCAAACACTGGGGTTTACTCCCACATAATCATGCAGAGGATTGTAGTCTAAGGAGTTAAGCTAAAGATCGTGTGGCAGTCCATTGTTTGTAAGAGTATGGATGTGGGAAAAGAATTTCACTTTATCCTTGGATAATTTTTCACAATGCTAAAAACATGAGAGACTTGGGTTCTAATCTTGCTAAAAGTTTGTTGCCATCCTTAGGTGTAATGAACATGCCACTCTTATTTTCACTTCTCTCCCCTTGCAGATCTTGAAGCCAGCTGACAAGAACAAGGGCAAATATGGCCAGTTCAGTGGTCTGAACCCTGGTGGGCGCCCTGTCACTCCACCACGCAACTCGGCCAAAGCCAAGAAGTAACTAGCCTTGCCTGTGCCCCCCAATCTATAGGTGTGGGGGTCCAGGCTGTCTTGTGTAGCGGTTACACTGTACAGAGGCTGCCCAGCAACTAGGGCCCAGCCGTGTAATTTTTTTAAAAAAAGTCTGAATTAAGGATTCAATACCAAAAATTCTGCTCTCCTAGAATGGGGATGTCTTTATTTTTTGGGGTATTTTTGATTGACTTTTTGCCAGCTTTGTCCTGATGTGTGCTCCCCTTTCTCCTATGGGGCAGTACATCTTTTTGAATAAACATGTAAGATTCTTATATAGTTGGCTGTGTTTACTTCTTTGGAGGAAATTTTAATGGGAGATGATTGGCTGTTTTTGAGATACTGCTATAAGGCACAGCAAACTTAAAATTTTACTTGGCTAGTAGGGAAACAGGCTTTGAGGCTATCATTCTTTTCTAAGAGATAGTGGAAAAGGCACTTGTATGTGTATGGGATTAGGTTATACCAGTGATTTTCAAGCAGTGTGCAGTGGCACACTTGTGTGCTGTGGGTAGTCCTCAGGTGTGCTGTGGGAATTTGGAGATTGACATTCATTAATAGGAAAATTGGGGGATTTGAACAGCCTGGTGTGCCTTGACAATTTCAGTGCCTTGTTAAATGTGCTGTGGGATAAAAAGGTTGAAAATTGTTGCGTTATATGCTCCAGTTTATTAATGGCTTGAAAACTTTCTCTTTTTTAAGCCATGAAGGAAGTGGGGAGGGGAGTCTGCAAAGCAATCTGCAGACTGCCAGACACCCTTGCACAGGCTGGCAAGACACCTGGTGAGGCAGAAAATCATACCCCATTCCCCTGTAACAGAAGGATCTTTATGTTTCCCTCCTTTTCCCTGGCCCTTAAAAGAACAGGGGTGGGTCAGAGCCTCCTGTTTGAGTAACCGTATCTGAAGCCCTGGTATAAAAATCTAGATCAGGGTGGGCAAACTTGGCCACTTTAGAGTTTGTGGACCTTTAAGAATTGGGTAAGAGAATTTCAGCAAGTGCTGCTTCTCATCTGTGAGAACACAAGGTGTACCTGCTGATGGTGTATTGAAGAATTCCATCTTTTATACAATTATTTAAAGGTCAATGAGTCCTAAAGTGTCCCAGTTTGTCCACCCTGATCTTGGAAAAGAATGTCAACTTAATTCCAACAGGTTGTGCATACAGAGCCATACTTTAAAAAGACAGGTTTTGATGGTTGTAGGGAGCACAAACTATAGGACCAGAAATAAGGTTGATCTACTATGTGGCTAAAGGCGCTGTACCTGTCAATCTGAAAATCGGCAGGTTAGTGGTTCAAGACCGGAGTACTTCAAGATGGGAGTGAGCTCCCATCAGTTGCCCGGTTCCTGCCAACATTGCAGTTCAAAAGTAGATGCAAATATCTACAAATTCAAGTAGATAAATAAGTACTACCTAGGTGGGAAGGTAACAGTATTATGTGTGCATATGGCCGCATGTCGGACAGTGCTGGCTCTAGAAATGGAGATGAGCACCGCTCCTTAGAGGTAGTCACGACTAGCAGGGCAACCTGTGTGGAACACCTTTACCGCCCTCCCACATCTTGCTTACGAAAATCTGTTTTTACTAACACCACTACTGCTCTTTCTGCAGGTCTAAACTCCTTGTCCATTAAGTTCTCACTGGTGTTACTGCTTGGTCTCCTCTGTGCAAGGATAAGAACCTCAAAGATTCTTCTAGAATGCAGTGGGTGACCTCTCTTAACTCAAATAGTCTAGGATCTGCTCAAAGGGTTATGTAAAAAGCTTTGTGTCAGTGCCGTGTTTCATAGAGGAGTCTTTCTGCTTTTACTAGGCTGAAAGCTACCACTGTATTGTAGCATGTGGACTTCCAGACTTACCTAACAGCTCCTGCTTGTAAGCTGTTTAAAGGATCTTTCGTTCCTACCTCCTTAATGTGAATCAACCTTTTGTTTGCTTAAAACCAGTTAAAGCTCAAGCCACAATATATCAGCTTCTAATGCAGTTAGTATGAATCAGCTCTAATAGAGAGCCAGGCAATCCTATTGGAATTAAACATAAAGGAAGACAGAACACTAGAAGTTGTGTATAAACATATAATGGGATAGAAGTAATGGCTTTTCAAGATCAGATGTTTTGTCTGACCCTGTAGTTTTCATAAAGTAAAAGTTGAGTTTAATACTTTTTGAAAGCAGAACTACAAGCAGTAGTTTTCTGTTAAACAACTTGTTGTGTGGTTCGACTCCACTTGCAACAGAACCTAAAACCATGATTGTGGGTACTAGGAGCAGACACAACTGTAGAACCTGATGGAACAATCTTCTCAGGGGGCTTTAGGGTGCAGCACGGTGAGCAAGAGTTCCTTGTTTGCAGTTTGATACCAGAATCCAATTAGCAATCTTGAAGAGGCCAAGATACGTTATTGTGCCCTGCTGAGTCCTTTACCACCTCCTACACTCTATACTTCATTACAATTCAAATACTTTCTGCTACTACTTTCCCAACCTGCTGTAATCATCCTTTTAGTTCCTGTATAGCTTACAACTAATGATAGGGGGCTAAGCTATAAAAACAGCTTAAATGCAGTTAAAACAGCCTATTGGTTATTTGTAGCTCATACAGTGGAACATCAAGAAATGCTAAAAATTGGTATTATCGGTTGGTATTATCAGTCTATATTTTAGATATAAATCCACTGTAAGAACTTTTAATCTCTATGTTACCATCCTTTTATGAAGAAGGTAGTTATAGCCATTGGTTATCCAGTATTATTACCTCCATCCAGTTTTGCCTACAGAAGACAAATGGCTTTTCTCTTTAGTCCAACACAGCAGTAGCTCAGTTCACTTGGTGCTGAAAAGGAGAAGTCTCTTGTTTGATTGCTTGGGCTACCAAGTCCTGGTACAAGAGCAGTGGGCTGGGTTCTTGAGCCCCTGAAAAACCAGTTCGGCTGGAGCATCTTGTCCCACCACTACCATTAGAGATGCCTTTATGTGATTATTAGGGACCATCTCAGGACTCTCCCTCGCTGTCCTCTGCCAACACCTCTTGGCTGGAACATGGATAGCCCTGTGACTGGTTGAGGACCGAGCCAAAAAATAAGGAACGGAACTGTAAAAAACAAAGAAGAAAATAAAAGTTTTGCAGTGTATTTTACAAAAGAACAAGAAACAAAAAAAACTTGCGTCCTTTCCATCTGTGGTTTTTACGCCGGGCTCTGGTGAATCCATTACAGAAAATATCACCTTATTCTAATCTGATGCTCTGTTTAGAAGTCATGCAGATTATTTGAGCCAGGATTTGTATGTTCTGCAAGTCTCCTTGTTCCTCCTACATAATTTGTTACACCCTTTTCTACAGGCACATATTAAGGAGTAAAAACAATTACCAAAGCCTGACCACAGCCACTTAGATTTTAGTGAGCCCTTACATGCTCTAATTCAGGTAAAGTTATGACAAATCCTATTAAAAATAAATGAGTGTTAGCTTTAACCAACTAGTCTCACTGCTTTTAATAACAGTCATAACTGGAACAGGGTCCCTGAGGGATTCTCTACACCTTACTGTTAATATAGCAGGTATGCTAAAGGTTCAGAGTGAACTTTTCTGGTGCATGTGAAGTAAATGAATGCAGTTTTCTGGGGGAGAGCATGCTGTAGTGAGCCAGATGACTCTCCTTCTGCTGCATTTGTCATATATAGGTTGAGCCAACTGACCTGTAGATTTTCTATTTATGGATCTGGCTCAACCTGAACGCTTTGAAGATGAGTGGAGCTCTATGACCACATTTCACTAGCTGTGATTTTCAGTATCCACAGAGGTCTGACAATGGATCCCATGCAGATACCAAGGCCCCACTTAATAGTAAAAAATGCACACTTTTTCCCATTCTGCGCACATGCCAAAAATGTAATGAGAACCTTAAAATGGTCCCAAGATTATCCTGACTACATTCCTTTGGATTATCTGAATAATGCTAACATGTTCTGACACAGTACATCTCAAGTGCACCAACTCCTTTGTTTTGTGGACTTCAGCACAAACCTTCTTGTGTGGTGGTGTGCCCGACACAGCATTGTCATGATCACTGTCTGAATCCCCTGGATCACAACTGGAGCGCCTCATGGGCCTGAGAGGCTGTTCCTCCCTTTCTGTGCTGTCACATGTGGTTTCCATAGCAATCATGTATGCATCGATGTCATCGCAGGTTAAGTCATAGGCAGGGGCAAGGGCTTGAGGTGCGCTGGCGAGAAAAAGATCTCTTAGTGGACACCAGGCTCAAATTCCTTGGAAGAGGTGACTCATTAAAGACTGGGAAAAATGCACCTTGAGGCTGTCTAGAATTATTACTACCCAGTTAAGCAAGCCCTTATCCCAAGCCACAAACATCTGATAAACATAAACCCTAGTGAAGATTAAACGTAGAAAAAAAATATTGGCTAGCCACAGCAGTAAAAAATTAGGAATGATGAGCTGCTCCTAAAGTAACCAAGGCAGCAATATATACGTATTAAGATGACAGACAGATTTGCTCAAAGACTAATTACAAATGACATCACCAATAACACATTGTTATTTCTTCCTTTCTATACTTAAGAGAGTTTTAGAAAAAACTCCTACTAATAATATAGACCTCTGGACTCTTCCCAGTATTTGCTATGTCTCTCTGTGTTAAATTTTATAAAGCAGAAGCCAGCATCTGACTTACCATTTGGATGTCTGAGAACCGTGACTCTCTGGTTCAGACAGTGTGGCCAGGACTAGATGTGCTTCCAGTACAGGGTCTTCCAAAGTGAAGATAGCTGGCCTGCAAGGAGAAAGTTGCAAAGCACAAAATTCTCAGGTGCAAATTGTTGGGCTAAGATGGTGTCAACATCCCACGCACCACCTCCATTCTGAAGCAGTATAGAAATTCATACCACTGGATGTTTCTTAACTGCAATGAATTTGTGGATTTGTGGAATCTATGATTTGTAAAAGCATTAAAGCCTACCTGCCAGGGATGTCAAAGTGGATATTAAGGGGAAGGTTTGAGGACTCAGCAAAGCTCAGAAGACCCTGAAAGAGAAAGATGAAATAGAATGGGAAGAGCAAACAACCCACCTAATCCAAATTAAAGGCAAGGAATGGGGAGTACACTCACCCGAAATTCCTTGAGACAGAAAGTGACTTGGGTTTCTTGCTTAACGTGGAAAGATTGGAACTCATCCTCACTCAGACTCAACTCTGTCATCATCATCCTGCCAGCCTCTGAAGAAGATAAAGGTCAGAAAATATTCCCTCGAGCTATCTCTTGCTTCATTTCATATTACTTCACCCTACCCAACAAACATTTACAGCTCTGAGAGGGGCTCATTCACAGCCTTCAGAGGGAAAAAATGAGGATAAGTCACAGAAGTGTGATTCAGGGCACAATCCTAATTTAGGCCAGTGCAACTCACCTGCCGGCCTAACTGGAGGGGCTCACCTGTTTCCTCTTCGAGGTAACTGCGGAAGCTCACTTTCCCACCAGGACTGGCACTCAAGGTTACCTCAGCCAGTGTCAAAGGAAAATGCACCACAGCATCTACTAACAGCCTGAATATGGGGGTGGAGAGAGAAAGGAGTGAGCAGGGAGGCAACAGGTTCTCTCAGTTCACTATACTCTTGAGCCTAAGCCATCAGCATGTACTATTCACTGTTCCAATTAAACTCTTAAGACACAATATCAAGCCTACACAAAGCATCAATTGTTTTCTCTACCTTCATAACTTTGTGTGAGTTCACACAGCAGCTTTCCCTTGTCATTTAGTGCTAAACAATAGTTCAAAGAATAGCTTCAAGAACAGACAATCCTTAAAAACAAAACTAATCTGTATAGAAGGTTGTTTCCAAAATCATACCGGTCATGTTTACAGTGAAATCACAACTAATCTCTCTCAGGTGACCCCTCTGGATATCTGGACATATACACCTTGATGCTCACACATTATGTCAATCCAACTACATTATACTTGTGTTTGCTGTGTGAAACAGAAGAATTTTACACTCCTGCATTACAGGGTCAAATATGCACTAGAAACATGCAAATCTCCTTCCAATTGACTGTTGGTGCTATTTATTACTCTACA
Organism: Cryptoblepharus egeriae; assembly: GCA_030015325.1. Classification (NCBI taxonomy): domain Eukaryota; kingdom Metazoa; phylum Chordata; class Lepidosauria; order Squamata; family Scincidae; genus Cryptoblepharus; species Cryptoblepharus egeriae. The sequence goes on along the minus strand of JAREYC010000001.1, from coordinate 56,926,808 downwards.
CATGGCCACCAAAGCACACCTATCTCAACTCTGTCTATAAGTACTATAAATCCTGCCAACTACATCTTTGTCCTACCTGGGAGGGGCACGCAGAGCATGGGCACACTGTCCTGTGTCAAAGACAGCCTGCAGTGATTCACACTCCTGGAATGACAAATCATGGGTCTTGACAACACCTGAAAAAGGCAGACAACAATTCTGTGGGAAGTGACCTAATGCACAACTTACCTTCCAGAAGATACCCAACCCTACAATCAACTGGCATAGCTGATGTGAGTTGCCTTTCTTAGAGATGTGAAAAATCAGGAAGGAGAGGTAGGCGAGAGAATGCTCTGTCCACCTATTCTAAAAGTAAGAAAACTGAGGAACAATTTTAAAATCTCTCAATGTTTGCAAAATATTTTCTCTTTTAAAAAGTGAGCAAAATATTTTGAAAGCAGTGTTTTAAAACAACACTGTTACAGCCAATTCATGTTACTATAAACCTATTATCAGCGTTCAAAGGTGCCAAAGTAACTTGGTAGTATTGCTATATTTTTTTTTAAATTATCAGACAAGCAACACTCTTAGGGCTTGATTATATTAATATTTATTTGGATATCCAGAACATCGGCAGGCTACATGACTATGGGTGAAATCCAGAGTAACTAAGGGGAGTCCTTGCTCCGGAGTAAGAACAAGTTACTCTGGATTGAAATATGAATTTCCCATAGGTTTTCACTAGGTGGTGTAATAACTATGGGTGCACATAATGTCTCTTACGTGCTCCCGTTGTTACTCTGGATTGTGCCCCTAGTCTGAGAGTCTGCCAAACACATGGTTCCTGCAAGACCTCCTCTTACTTCTTCCATCTTCTCCATCAAGTGAAATAAATTTGAAACTATTCACATAAAAGGAACAAAATAACACATGAAACTAGTTCTGATTCAAGCAAGCCTTCCATTCTCTGAAGTTTAAGGTGAAAGAATCAGAAGCGATGAAACTTTGAAAAATAGTTTCCATTTGGAAAAATAAAATAGTTGTTTTTATTAAAGAAATGTGTTTACAGGAATGTAATGGGATATAAACTGGGGTATTAATGAATATAGTTGAAGTTAGCAAACTTAGGCTGCAATCCTTTCCTAAGAGTAAATCCCATAGAACAGAATGGGATGTACTTCTGTGTAGACATGCTTAGGATTGCACCTAAGAGCACAATGGGTCTTACTCCCAGGAAAATGTGTTTAGGATTGCAGCCTAAGAGCACAATCCTAACTATGTCTACTCAAAAGTAAGCCCCATTTTGTTCAATGGGTCTTACTCCCAGGAAAGTGTCTTTAGGATTGCATCGTAAGTCTACAATTACTAATTTTGAACTATGTTTCCTCTCTGTAAAATGGGTCAATGTTTTCTAGGAAGTCTTCTCTATAAGTTGAATTCCTTCATCATATCAAGGATCCCCAAAGTGAAGCTTGCAGGCACAAATGTGTGTGCGGAAGTGTCCAGTGATGTTTGCCTGTTGCTGCCACTGCCATTGCTGCTCAAACTCTGACCCACTGGCCTGTAGGACAAAAGAAAGTTGGAGAGCAGAGGAGAGAGAACGAAACCTCTCTCTCCTTTCACCTACACTTCCCCATGGAACTCAAGCACTCGAATAAATCAAACAGAGCTTCAAAACACTGCACTGAGCAGGACAGGAGATGGTAGAGGGACAATCAGAATACTTGATCTGTAGGACCCTGATATCCTGTTTTGGTGCTATTCATTAATCACAGCCTACTTGTTAACACATGCAATCATTGTAGAACTTGGGGTTTCTGTTGTTCCAGCTACCTGTCCCACTAGACCAGTGGTCATCAAAGTGGTGAGTCACAACCCACCATAGGGAATCAAAGCTGGTCATTCTTCTTGAAGGGAAATGACCCAGTAAAGGATGTTCCAAGGTGTCACAGTGACCTCTGTGACCAGGGGTTTTTCCTTTTATTTGCATGCTTTCACTGGCCTAGGGGAGGGTCCTGGGCTTCCCCTCATCAGGCCTCACTGATGCTAAAAACTATTCTGTTTGTGGATCAAAACGCATTCCTGGTTTTCACCCCCACAACTACTTGACTGTGATCCCCAAGTATGAGTAGGACTTTGGAAACAACTGCAGATGGGCATAGCTTAGCAAGGTTGCTACACTTTTAGCATTTCCACATTCTGCTAGTACCAGCCATTACTGGTTCTTTTCCAAACTGCTATGCAGGTAGGATTATAAACCTAATTAAGATTGAATCTTATGCATGTCTACTTGGAAGTTGGTCCTATCGTATTCAATGTATCATACTCCTATGAAATTGCAGCCTAAAACCTGCAATTGAGAATTGCAGCCTAAAACCAGGTGTTTTATTCCTAGTACTACAAGCTTTCTGGATCTAACTACTCCTTGGAGTTAAGCAAGTTACAGGGATCTTGACTATTACAACTGGTCCTCCTTAGATTCCTCACTCCTTTCTAAACATGCATTTGGAACCACTTATGCCCTGCTTCCCTTAAAACAGCACCCAATTGCCTTCAAACTGTCAGTGACCACTTCTCTACTCAGATTTCCCTAGCATTCACAACCATGCATTACTACCAAACTTTCCAACCAATATCATCATCCTCCACATTCAGGCAGGGTTTTCGCAACATACTACTCACCATATTTGCAGTGTAGTTGCACACGGAACCGGTTGGCATGGGAACTTAGTGAGATGAGACATTTTTCCACAGTCTTCTCAAGTGAGGGGAGTGAGCGAAACACAGCCAGGAAAGACTGGAGGGCAAGAGGATATTTAACCATTACACACATATATTTTTTCCACTGCTTTAAAAGGAAAAGCTTTTATGTTTAATTGTATGTTTAGTTGTATGGTCAGCAGCACTCATGACCAGCTCAGAGAACTGAGCCGGTGTTCCCCCACTTCTGTCTCACACAGCTAAAGTCACTTATTATGAATTGAATCAAAACAATTATCTATGAAAGTATTCATATAGGCTACTTCCTTGCAGCCTGATTGAGTAGTACTGGAAAAGTAGTGGAATGCTGCTGTTAGCCAAACTTGGACCGTCTTCCCTTCCTTAAGCCAAGGACTCTATGAGCACAATCCTAACCATGACTACTTTAAAGTAAGCCCCACTGTGTTCTGAGGGTCTTACTCGCAGGAAAGTGTCTTTAGGATTGCAGCCCATGTTTGGTAATCTATAGGGCTGCACTGATTTTGTAAGCAGCTGTCATTCTCACAAACACTAAAACTCACTGAAACTTCTCAACCCATGCAAACAATTCCCACTTTGCCCAGCTACTCTTCCACTAAATCATAAGATCCCTATTGAATCTAACCATCCACTGAATGCAGCTTGCTCATCCACTGAATGTAGCTTGAGTGGGACCATGCTGATGGTAATGGCTTTTCCCTATGTTTTGTTATACTGTATAATCAAATTAATTTAAATCAACAGTATTTATATACTGCTTTTCAACTAAAAGCTCACAAAGTGGTTTACTAATGGCTAACCAACATTTTCCAAATCCTCCAACATTGGAGGAAGATTACATGCACCCTTTAATCCACAAATAATTCTTTTAAAGGTAGCAGAAACAGAAGAACACCTGGGCATCTCACCTTCATGAGCACTTTGCATCGGAGTGCACATTCATCAGAACTGGAGCCAGATTCCCTGAACAGGTAGTGTTGGAAAAAGAGGGGGGCAAAGAGAAAGCTGGCGTAGGCTGAGCGAGATGCATTCACTGCACGCAAAGACAGCTGGAAAAACAAGGGTGGAAAGTGTCATTAACTCAGTCATCACAGCAATGGCCCTTGTTCCTCAACTTCCTTTCAAACTTTAGCCCCAAATAATGTTAATGCTGCAGCATTGCAAAGTCACAAAATTAACACAAACAACTTCTGGTTAATGCAACATATTGAAAAGTGAAGCTAATATAAGACATTATGGCACATTTTAGGAGATACGTGACCATTTGTGCCCACTCACTGACATTACTATGCAAGGTTTGGGTCAATATTTTACTGAGGAATTCTCCCCTCATTTTATCATATCACCAATGAACTTTCTGTTCCCCTCTTAAAATGTTAGTTTTATAAACTCTTAGTATCACACCCAGAGTCACACAGCATCTCTGCTTTGGTACAGTATGCTGATAATACTTTCTATAGAATTGTAATATATTACAATATTACATTGTAATATGTAAAGTTATATTACAACACCTTGTACAAATACATCCTATTTTGCAAAATAAAACAACTCCTTACTTACTCCACTACACACAATCTTTTTAACACAAAAACTGTAAATGAATTTTTCTGTGGGACACCTGCTTGCATTCATTCATCACTCCACGTTTAAAAAGCTTTCTCTTCCCTCCAACATTTTGTCTTACCCCTTCCTGCTGGGGTTCAATGTAGACTTCATCTCCAACACGGGAGAGAGAATGTATTGCTCTTCCTAGGGCTACATGAAGGACATTTTGTTAATTTAAAACACTTATATTCCACCTCTCCCCTTATGACCACAATGTCAGGTTGCAATTTAATTAAAAACAAATTAAAAGCAGCAAAACATCATGACAGCAGGAGCTACACCCAATAGTAAATCAACCAATAATAAAGGATATAAATAATAATAATAATAAATAATAAACCAAAAAGGCAAGACAAAACAAAAAAAAGTTAGACCATGTCTGAAGGCCAGCAGGGACAGTGAGGTTCTCAACTCTTAAATAAAAACATTAGTACATTCTAGTGTCTATGTCAATGTCACATCAGCAACTTGTGCCAGCTATGACCATCTCCCTCAACTTCCTTCTTTTAATAACCATTTTGTAGCATCATTCAGCAGAGAAAGGATGTGGATGAATAAGCACTGCTGAAACATTTTTTGTGTTCTAACATATAAATACTGATATAATTTATAATATAAATACTGATAAATTAAATGAGGATGGAAAAAATAGCATTAGGCATGTATAAAGGATGCTTCCAGGGTCCTCCTTCTGTATCTGCCAGGAAACTGGCTAAAGCTGTATTAACCCATGGCCAAATCTCTAGGCTTTCAGATATTTTGGGCATATCATATTTTGAAATGTTAATTTTAAATACAAAATGCAAATGTAAATGTAAATACAAAATAAATACTTTGTATGTAAATTTTCAATACTGTAATATTTTGAAATGAATAGCATTTTTATTATTTATTTAAAAAATAACAGTGCTAAGTGCCTTTAAGGACTGGAGCCCTAGGACGCAGGTAATAGTGCCTCAGCAACAAAGAAACAAAGATGGAGCTCTTGTGCCTGCACAACAAAGAAAGATGGACCTCTTGTGCTTGCAGGGCCCCGGACTTCAGCTTAGAGCACAATCCTAACCATGTCTACTCTAAAATAAGCCCCACTGTGTTCAATGAGTCTTACTCCCAGGAAAGTGTCTTTAGGATTGCAGTCTTAGGGCACAATCCTAACCATGTCTACTCAAAAGTAAGTCCCACTGTGTTCAATGGGACTTACTCCCAGGAAAGTGTCTTTAGGATTGCAACCTTAGTCAGCTTTAGAGATAATATGGCCCTGAACCAGTCACTGTTAACACTAAAGTCTAAAAATTAAGAATAAAGACACTCTTAATCCTAAAGCTCCCTATGAATTTGACATTTTTCTTTTCTGCCCTGTTTACATGTACTTGTATTTAGTGCACAGATGCTGCATTCTTTCTTTCTAAACAAAATGTTTTATCACTAAAATTGACACATACTATTACAAGCCTTTTGGATGTCAAAGAGGCCCCATTTTAAAATAAATTCAACAGATGCATTTTGAGAGGAAAATAGCAGAAAAGTGGGTTGGAATTTACTTAAACTAAAAGCTTTTATAATAAAATGTCTGAATCTCTAATTTAAATTTTATATTCTTCAATGCAAACAAGAATTTAGCAAAAGAATTGTGCATCTACAAGTTAGGCAAATGTTTTCTTAAACAAATAATAATAAAACACTGAGGAATGTGAAGTTTTCAGAAAAAGATTCAGGTATTGTGTGGTCTTAACTATTCTGCAACTGCAGTTGGTGAATATATCACTTAAGCCAAGCAGTCCCTGACTCATGATCAGGTGAATACCCCATAACCAAGCAGCTTATCATGACCCACCTTTCACGTTGCCTCCAGTAACAATGCACTTCATGTCAAAGGAAAGAAGCCAGTGAGTTCTCCACCACCAGAGACCAGACGGGGAACGGAAATGGCTGCAATATTACTCTTCACCAAGTTTGCTTGGGTGAGCTCAGTTGTGTGATAGAAACTATCTTCCGGGACTCCAGAACCAAGGCTGGAAAACAAAGAAATGTGTAGCCATCAAAAATTAATTCTAGTTTCAACTAAGAATTTCTTTGCTTATATAAACTCGGGACAAGTACTCAGGACAAGGGTTGCACTTGTCAAAAGAACAGATGCTTTGAAATCAACCAGCTAAATGGATATTTCATGCTTTTCTTCAAATTTCTAAATTAACAGCAGTTAAGTAGAAAAAGTTATTTTCTGATGGATTATTCAAATACGAGTTACACAAAATAAGAGCCAAATAAGATATTGCAGAGGAATCTGTGAATCAGATCTCCCATGGGGTTTCAAAGAGTTAACAGCAGTCACAGTTAGGAAATTTGGATTAGGATCCAAAAGGGCCCTGCCACTTTTTTTTCTTACCCCACCCCAGAAGCCAGCATTGCTGCCCTGAGCTCTGACCTTGATCTTAGTGATGGCTTTACAGTGCTGGGCCTCATGCTGGCACTTTCTATTGGAAGGATGTTGTATATCAGGGGTGTCCAACCTTTTAGCTTCCCTGGGCCGCACTGGAAGAAAACAAGTTGGTTTGGGCCGCACACAAACACTAACAACTTTTTTTTAAAATGTAGGATGTCCTATATTTTTTCTTACATTTTAAACCTTGGAGTAATTCTCATTGATTTTAATGGGGCTTACTTCTGAGGAGGCATGATGCATAGGATGGGCTGTGAGCCTCTCCAAGCTTAACCTTGGAGATTTGCTGCAATCATGAACACACTTTCCTGGGAGTAAGACCCACTGGGTACAATGGGCCTTTCTTCTGAGTAGACATGGTTAGGGTTGCAGCCTATCTCCAAGATTAAGCTTGGAGAGGATCACAGCCCATCCTATGCATTACTGGGCTCTCAGATTGCCACTTGGGAGTAAGCCTCATTGACTTTAACAGGGCTTACTTCTGAGTAGGTCTCAAGGGCAGCAGGCAGCAGCTGGGATAGAGGCTGAGGCTGCTTTTGGGGGATGCAGGTGGGCGAGCGCTGCAAGGTCCGCAGGGGCCTGAAGCGCTCTGAGTGCCAGGAGGCAGGTAGGGGGAAGAGCCAGGCAGCCCAGACCAGCTTTGTGGTGGCCGCCCAGGGCAGTGCGCAGAGAAGCACGCAAAATTTGAAAATGGCTGCTGCCACAAAGCCAGTTTTTCCAATGGTGGTGGCCAGCTTTGCAAGGAGGGCTGTATCCACCCTCGTCCTGGGCCGCATGTGGCCCCCAGGCCTCGTGTTGTTCACCCCTGCTGTATATGCTTTAACATTTAACTAAGCACTGGTGCTAGGGCTGAACAGAATTGAGCCCTAACTCACACTAAACTCAATAGTTCATCTTATTTCTGAACAAACACACACAGCGCTTAGTTGTTGTACTAATTGCCATACTAATTTCAACTGAACCATGCAACTGCAATTGTTTTCATTTTTCATACCATAAGCCTATATTATATACAAAGCAACAGATATATATTGTTTCTCAGTTTTTAAATCTATCAGTCTTTTTTCTGATCTAGTTTAAAGAGAAGGAAGTATGGGCTGTGGGTGGCGCAAGTGGTAAAGACACTGTGCCTATACCCAGCAGGCCAGGGTTTGAGACCCAGGTTAGCTCCACAAGACAGGGTAAGCTCCTGTCCTTAGCCCAGCTCTGCGATGCCAGCTAGATCCAATCGTATTGGTTCTGCCTTTCCATTGGACTAATTCAGTGGTGTGGATTTGCTGCTTGGGTAACAGCCTATCCTCCATAACAATCCAACCCAGGCTTTCGTGCTTTGCATGCAGCGTATGCAGCGCCAAGCACAATACCATAGTCTTCCAAGACTGACGGAGGCCTGCTTTTTTATTCTAAATGAATGTTTTAAGGGTCCTGTATCATTGGTCACTCTGATCCAGAATAGCAGACCCCTCTCCCATATGGGACAAACCCTGAAGAAGTTACCTTTGGTTCTGTATATGGCTTTAATTTGAAGTTAGTGCTTGATGCAGGAGATTTTGGCTGCAATCCAGAAGACACTTTCCTGGGAGTAAGACACAATGGGGCTTAGACATGGTTATGATTGTACTGTTTTGTATCAAAAAGATAACAAAAGGATACATTTTGAAGATTCTTGTACAGCAATTGGTGAAATGTCTTTGGGTTGGCAACAGTTGGGATTCCTTAGGGAGCCACATTTGACTCCAGCTGCTGCTCCTGTCCATTCATTTTGGAACAGTACAAGGTGCAGTGGATAAGACATAGTGCTTGTCTAGGTTTGTGATTCTAGTCCCGAGTACTGCAAGACAGGGCTCTTTGGCCTTAAAGCACCTGATTAGGAGAAAGCCCCACTGAACACAAAAGGATTTACTTCTGAGTAGATATGCATAGCATTGAACTCTTTTTTCCTGCAACACAAACTAAGAGCACAGTCCTGATGTGGGTATTCTCAAACATAAGCCCTAATACAGTCAATGGGGCTTACTTCCAGGTAAGTGTGTTTAGGTTGGTAGCCACAAGCCCAATGCTATGTGTGGCTACTCAGAAGTAAGTCCCATTATAGTCAATGGCCTTATTCTCAGGTAGGTAGATAGGATGGTAGTCATAAAGCCATATGCTATATAGTATGTGGATACTGTATAGTATAGTATCCAATGGCCTGACTCTCAGGTAAGTGTATAGGATGGTAGTCACAGAGCTCGATGCTATGTGTGGCTACTCAGAGGTAAGTCCCATTGTAGTCAATGGCCTTACTCTCAGGTAAGTGTATAGGATGGTAGTCACAGAGCTCGATGCTATGTGTGGCTACTCAGAGGTAAGTCCCATTGTAGTCAATGGCCTTACTCTGAGGTAAGTGTATAGGATGGTAGTCACAGAGCTCGATGCTATGTGTGGCTACTCAGAGGTAAGTCCCATTGTAGTCAATGGCCTTACTCTCAGGTAAGTGTATAGGATGGTAGTCACAGAGCTCGATGCTATGTGTGGCTACTCAGAGGTAAGTCCCATTGTAGTCAATGGCCTTACTCTCAGGTAAGTGTATAGGATGGTAGTCACAGAGCTCGATGCTATGTGTGGCTACTCAGAGGTAAGTCCCATTGTAGTTAATGGCCTTACTCTCATGAAATGCCGCCCACAGTAGGGGCTCCCCATCCTCAGGTGGAAGGCGGGTAAAGACACCGCCTCCTCCAACCCAAACCCAAGAGAAGCCGCTCCGCAGCCACCGACTCCCTTAAAGAGCCCCATCCAGGCCCCCTTCCGCCCGTGTCCTGCAACCAACCTTTCCCCTCCCCCACCTTCTCCTACCTCGCTCCACAGTCAAGCCAGTGCGCCAACCTCCACTACTCGGCTGGTCCGCCTCCTCCCCTCCATTCCTCCTCCTGATTGGACAGCGCACCTGTCATGTTTTGAGAACGAAGGCGGAGGGAACGAATCAAAGAGCTCACCTTTGATTCGCGCGCCTATGAGGAAGCCTCTTCCCTGTTAGGGGGCGGAACCCTGAGTGGTATCTTCACAAAGCCCCTCATTCCGCTCCGCTCATGGTTTCCCCGTCCCGCTGCACGGGTTCTCTTAATGCGCATGCGCAGCCTCTGCCTTGAGAGGCAGGTGGGTGGATGGGGGAGGTGCCCGCTCGAAGAGAGGCCTGAGGGGAAGCCACGCCCCCCAGCCTCCCTCGCCTCCCTGTCCACTGTAGTTCTCAAAGTGGGGGTCAGGACCCCCTTCAGCGTGTCATGGCTTCTGACTGCTGCCATCTTGGAATCTGTCACTGGGCGCCACCATCTTGGAAAGCAGCACTTGAGCGAGGGAACAGTGTCATGCCAGTGTCGTGTTCTTGGGAATTGTATCATGTTCTTGGGAACAGTGTCATGCCAGTGTCGTGTTCTTGGGAATAGTATCATGTTCTTGGGAACAGTGTCATGCCAGTGTCGTGTTCTTGGGAACAGTGTCATGCCAGTGCCTTGTTCTTGGGAATAGTATCATGTTCTTGGGAACAGTGTCATGCCAGTGTCGTGTTCTTGGGAATAGTATCATGTTCTTGGGAACAGTGTCATGCCAGTGTCGTGTTCTTGGGAACAGTGTCATGCCAGTGCCTTGTTCTTGGGAATAGTATCATGTTCTTGGGAACAGTGTCATGCCAGTGTCGTGTTCTTGGGAACAGTGTCATGCCAGTGCCTTGTTCTTGGGAATAGTATCATGTTCTTGGGAACAGTGTCATGCCAGTGTCGTGTTCTTGGGAACAGTGTCATGCCAGTGCCTTGTTCTTGGGAATAGTATCATGTTCTTGGGAACAGTGTCATGCCAGTGTCGTGTTCTTGGGAACAGTGTCATGCCAGTGCCTTGTTCTTGGGAATAGTATCATGTTCTTGGGAACAGTGTCATGCCAGTGTCGTGTTCTTGGGAATAGTATCATGTTCTTGGGAACAGTGTCATGCCAGTGTCGTGTTCTTGGGAACAGTGTCATGCCAGTGCCTTGTTCTTGGGAATAGTATCATGTTCTTGGGAACAGTGTCATGCCAGTGTCGTGTTCTTGGGAACAGTGTCATGCCAGTGCCTTGTTCTTGGGAATAGTATCATGTTCTTGGGAACAGTGTCATGCCAGTGTCGTGTTCTTGGGAACAGTGTCATGCCAGTGCCTTGTTCTTGGGAATAGTATCATGTTCTTGGGAACAGTGTCATGCCAGTGTCGTGTTCTTGGGAATAGTATCATGTTCTTGGGAACAGTGTCATGCCAGTGTCGTGTTCTTGGGAACAGTGTCATGCCAGTGCCTTGTTCTTGGGAATAGTATCATGTTCTTGGGAACAGTGTCATGCCAGTGTCGTGTTCTTGGGAACAGTGTCATGCCAGTGCCTTGTTCTTGGGAATAGTATCATGTTCTTGGGAACAGTGTCATGCCAGTGTCGTGTTCTTGGGAATAGTATCATGTTCTTGGGAACAGTGTCATGCCAGTGTCGTGTTCTTGGGAATAGTATCATGTTCTTGGGAACAGTGTCATGCCAGTGTCGTGTTCTTGGGAACAGTGTCATGCCAGTGTCGTGTTCTTGGGAACTGTATCATGTTCTTGGGAACAGTGTTGTGTTCTTGGGAACAGTGTCATGCCAGTGTCGTGTTCTTGGGAACAGTGTCATGCCAGTGTCGTGTTCTTGGGAATTGTATCATGTTCTTGGGAACAGTGTCGTGTTCTTGGGAACAGTGTCATGCCAGTGTCGTGTTCTTGGGAACAGTGTCATGCCAGTGTCGTGTTCTTGGGAATAGTATGTTCTTGGGAACAGTCTCATGTTCTTGGGAACAGTGTCATGCCAGTGTCGTGTTCATGGGAATAGTATCATGTTCTTGGGAACAGTGTCGTGTTCTTGGGAACAGTGTCATGCCAGTGTCGTGTTCATGGGAATAGTATATCATGTTCTTGGGAACAGTGTCGTGTTCTTGGGAACAGTGTCATGCCAGTGTCGTGTTCATGGGAATAGTATATCATGTTCTTGGGAACAGTGTCGTGTTCTTGGGAACAGTGTCATGCCAGTGTCGTGTTCATGGGAATAGTATATCATGTTCTTGGGAACAGTGTCGTGTTCTTGGGAACAGTGTCATGCCAGTGTCGTGTTCATGGGAATAGTATCATGTTCTTGGGAAAAGTGTCATGCCAGTGTCGTGTTCATGGGAACAGTATCATGTTCTTGGGAAGTGTCGTGTTCTTGGGAACAGTGTCATGCCAGTGTCGTGTTCATGGGAATAGTATCATGTTCTTGGGAACAGTGTCGTGTTCATGGGAACAGTGTCATGCCAGTGTCGTGTTCATGGGAACAGTATCATGTTCTTGGGAACAGTGTCGTGTTCGTGGGAACAGTGTCATGCCAGTGTCGTGTTCATGGGAATAGTATCATGTTCTTGGGAACAGTGTTGTGTTCGTGGGAACAGTGTCATACCAGTGTCGTGTTCTTGGGAACAGTGTCGTGTTCATGGGAACAGTATCATGTTCTTGGGAACAGTGTCGTGTTCGTGGGAACAGTGTCATGCCAGTGTCGTGTTCATGAGAATAGTATCATGTTCTTGGGAACAGTGTTGTGTTCGTGGGAACAGTGTCATACCAGTGTCGTGTTCTTGGGAACAGTGTCGTGTTCTTGGGAACAGTGTCGTGTTCTTGGGAACAGTGTCATGCCAGTGTCGTGTTCGTGGGAATAGTATCATGTTCTTGGGAACAGTGTCATGCCAGTGTCTGCGTCACCTGCCGTGGGACTGCACCATCCCCTGTACTGCACATGTGCATATATGAGCACATTCGCAGTGCACATCTGAAGCCAGTTGCTCTGAGTCACTGAGGGCTGCTGGCTTCAGAGGCGCACTGCACATGCGCCAAGGTTTGCACATGCGAAACTCTGAGCACTTAAGTTCCTTTACTCTAAGGAGGAGCAGAGGAATATGAGCAGTTTGTGCCCAGCGCACATATCTGGAAACATGGAGGTGTTATGATACCACTTCCTGTTTGATGTTACTTCCAGCCATGCCATCACTTCTGGGCGGGGGGGTCCCAGACAGATTGTCATTCTCAGAAGGGTGGTCCTGGGCTGAAATGATTGAAAATCACTGCTTTAGGGGGCAGCCAGCCACCCGGGGGGGGGGGTCGTTTTACGCTTAAGTAGTTCAAAAGATTATTTAACTAGCAGGGGTCTTTCTGAGGGGGTACCCACCCATACACACATACATGTGAGTACCTGTGAGTACCGGCACCTATTTTCCAGGAAAACAGCACTTTCAGAGTTATCGGACACAAATGGGGGACATACTAAAGAGCCTCCATCTGATATAGAAGAGGAGATTTGGACACATACAATTTTGAGACATTATGCAGCAGATAGATAGAGTTATACTTTTTTTACTTCTCATGCAACACCAGTGCCAGAGGGCATTCACCAAAATTGAGTGGCAGGAAAAATGGGACAGACATTAAGCAGGTCGTGACCAGATACAAGCACTTTATTGTCACAGGAATTCATTAGCTTCAAATGACAGAAAATACACAGATCTTGATCACATTTTTAAAATATGGAAGAGTCCTAATAACATGTGGGCTACCCTTTCAATAGGGATATCTCAGCACAGCTCAGCTAGCTGAGAGCAACTAATGGTGCTGGGAGAGTCCAAGGACTTGATAAAGAGCAACTGATTCTGGCTTGCAGGTCTTAGTTTGACACCCCTGATAGGGTCTGCTCTTTTTACAAATCTTCAGAAGTAATTGCTACTGAAGTCTCACAGGACATATGTGTACAGTTGTGATTGTCATGCCAGTGACTAGAATGGGCAACATCAGAAAAATGGGGGAAATGGCTGTAGCTAGGCAGGAGCCAGGAGGGGGTTTGCCCCACACTGATCCAGCAGTTTGCCCCCTCTGACTTGTTACAGATCTTTATTTCCCATACTTATCCTTTCATTTCACTGACCAGTATTGATACCCAACATAATTCCCCCTCCCTGACAAAAATTGTTGCCCCCACCTGTAGAATCCTGGCTATGGGCTTTTTTCTTTTAAAAGCAGCATGCTGAGCAGACCTCAAGTGTAGCAACCATCTGCTAATCTAGTTGTCATCAAAGACATAAACAATCCAGAGTAATTATGGGAGCACGTAAGAGACATTACGTGCACTCATAGTTACTGCACCACCTAGTGAAAACCTATGGGAAATTCATATTGCAATCCAGAGCAAATTGTTCTTACACCGGAGCAAGGACTCCCCGTAGTTACTCTGGATTGCAGCCATAGTTATTTAAAAACTGACAGTGAAAAACTAGCAGTGCTCTGTTAAGCTGGGAATTTTGCAGCAATATAATGTCATAGAGAACGAGCATTTAAAAAGTCTGGTAGATGTAGGTACAACACTGCCCCAAGAGTCTGAGAACATGATTTCATTGTACATATAAACCAGTATTTTTTTACTTAAGTTATATCATTTAATTAAAGACATGGTTCAATTGGACTTTTCTGGTTTCTGAATTGTTTTATGAGTTTGACTGTGTCCAGTACTGGGCCTGCATGGTAGAGATGTAAATTTGATGCAGAGGTTGGCTGTTCTTTCTTGGTTGTACTGTTATTAACATGAGCTATGAAACATGGGGAAAAATCATTCTAAAACATTCACATTTTAACTTTAAACTAAACTGCAAGACTTTGGGTCTTTGCTGAAAATGCCCCTTTTCTAACCCTTTCCTTACCCCCCGGAAATGTGAAATGGCACCTTTGAGGCTCTTGCGTAAAAATCAATAAAAATCAAATAAGTTTCCTCTCTGGAAAGAAAATCTCTTGCCAGTATAAACAAGCATTAAAGAAGAAAAAATCAGAAGAGGGTAATATTTGCCTGCTTTATATGAGCACCTGGGATAAACTTGGCACCTGGACTGCTACAAAACAAAATTGAAAGGTAAACTTATGATCTCATCACATCCATGCGCAATTTAATCAACTCCAGGATATACATTAGCAAAAATAAAACTTTCAATAAAACCAGTTGCAAAATTCTCATCTCCAACTGTGTTCAACTTGTACATTAATGGTCTATGAAGCAGTCATCACGGCTAAGAATATCTCTAAATCACTTGAAATTTAATTGCCTGGTAATGCCAAAAGTAGGCAGTTCCACCCACTATCCAGGCAAGTCAAATTACCTGGATTTAACTCAGCTGAGTCCCAGTTACACAATGGGATTAAACTGGCTTAAGAAATCCAAGTGTTTTGTCTTAAATGTATTATGGATCAGGTTGTTAAATTGAGTTGGCCACAATCCAGAGAACCAAGTGAATAGCTCCAGCTGCCCCGTGGGGTTTCAGTCTCATGTTACACCAGCAGCAACCCCCAATGTTTCACAGCAAACAATTTTTGAAACTCAAGGGAGTTTGTAAAAAAGTTTGCAATACAGTGCAAGGATTTGTTTTTAGAAAGTCTGAAATCCTGGTAGGTGGGCCCAAAAATAATTCTCTGGCAGTAACGACAAAACTAGGACATCTATGATCAGAAATCATGATTTCAAAAAAACACATCCAAACCACCTTTGAAAGTAGCCTTTGGAGGAGAATGTGGATCTGTGCAATGCGATTAGGGTATCTAACCATCCCCTGCATTGTTTCCTGGTAGAAGTTGCGGCCCCCACTTCCCAAAGTTAAAATTAGCCTTGCTGGCTAATGTAATAAATAACATTACATATCTAATTTAATAAATAACTAATGTAATAAATAAAAAAGCTAATGTAATAAATAACATTACCTATCTATATATCTATACATATATATAACTGAAAAGTCACTGACTGACTGATTCACTCGCTCATCAGCGCCCAGCCAAAACTGCCAGACCTAGAAGTGTTTTCAGAAATTCCAACCAGAAGGGACTGAAAAGGGGAACAATCAGTGGTGGGCCCGGCCTGGCCCAAGATCTGGTTCTCCAGAAATGGGCGGGGGCAGGGGCAGGGCCAAGGCCAGGGGGCGGGGCCAAGGAGATTTTTAATTTAAAAATAAAAAATACTTACTTCAGAGTAGACCTGCATAGGATGGATCTCTGAAGCTGCAGTCTTCTCCACACTTTCATGGGAGTAAGTCCCATTGACTATACTGGGACTTACTTCTGAGTAGACACGTATAGGAGGCTCTCAGCCTCCCTGGCAGGGAGAGCACGCTTGTGCAGCGTGCCTCCTGCTTGGGCTGCTGAGCCCACCCCACGCCGGCCAGGGAAGCAGGAGAGCACGCTGCAGCGTGCCTCCTGCTTGGGCTGCTGAGCCTCCACCCCCGTGCAGAGTGAAAATGGCAGCCATGGAGGCTGGCAGCGGCTCCGAACCAGTTCGCCCAGTTTCAGTTCACCCATTCCCTACCGGATCGCCACCGGCCGCCCAAAACCAAGATCCGGTTCGGGCGAGTAGGCCCGAAGCGGTAAGTGCCCACCACTGGGCACAATGTGTTTTCCTCCCTATTCTTTACATTGAAGAATGCCTGACTGATGGACACTCTTCCCCAACCCATGGGCCTAGAAGCATGAAATTTGGGGAGTGTATTTCTTCCACAGTGGGAGCCCCACCAAGAACCGATTTCTAGAAATTTAATCCTAAGGGGCTGAAAAGGGGTGTAACGCATTTTCGGCCTATATTTAACATTGAACACTGATCAATACCCAGCCCCAAATCCTGTATCTGTCCAGTACAGGGGTCCACTGTTGTGGGGGGATGGTACACAGGTGTAGGAGATGTTGCACGGGGGGCATTTTGCAAATGGGGGGTTGGAAGGTTGGAATGATGCATATAGAAGGATGTTGCACAGTAGGGTATATGATGTGCATGGGGGTTGATGCACATGGGTGGTTAATGTGCAGGGGGTAATGCACAGGGGGTTGATGCGCAGAGGGGTGTTGCACAATGGGTGGTATTGTGCAATAGGGCATGTTGTGCAATGGGGGATGGCATATAGGGGTATTTTACTCCTGTAATGTGGGTACATTTCACTTGTGTGCATGTGTGTGTGTGTGTGTACAGTAATTGAAAAGTCACTAACTGACTCACTCATCAGTGCCCTGCCAAAACTGCTGGGCCTAGAAGCATGAAATTCCGGGTGGGTGTTCCTCCCATGACAGAGGCACCCACTAAGAACCAGTTTTCGGAAATTCCAACCAGGAGGGGGTGAAAAGGGGTGCAACACATTTTCCACCCTATACTTTACATTAAGAATCCCGGACTAAAGGGATGTTCTGCCCCAGCCCCTGGACCTAGAAACATGAAATTTAGGGAGGGTGTTCCTTACGTCACATGAGCACCCACCAAGCACTGATGTGGAAAAATTAACCCTTAAGGGGGTGAAAAAGGGTATAACATGTTTATGTCATATACTTAATATTGAAGACTAACTGATCAACATCAGCCAGTTTGGTACCCAGTACCTGATGCACTGGGAGGGAGGGTTTGCAAGGGGGGATGTTGCACATGGATCCTTGTGATCCATGTTGTGCATCAATGGGTTTGATGCACATGGGATTTTGATGCGCATGAGGGTTTGATGCACATGGGGGTTGATGTGCATTGGGGATGTTGCACATGGAATGTTGATGCACATGGGGGTTGATGCGGCTGGGGGGATGTTGCACATGTGGGGATGTTGTGGATCAATGGGAGATTGATGCACATGGGAGATGTTAGGCATTCAGGGTTCATGCACATAGGGGAATGATGTGCATGAAGGGTTGTTGCACATGGGAGGTTGTTGCACTTGGAAGGATGATGCACATGGAGGATGTTGTGCAACAATGGGGGGATGATGCGCATGAAGGGTTGTTGCTCATGGGGGGATGTTGTGCATGGGGGAGTTGGTGCACATGGAGGATGATGCACATGGGGGATGATGCGCATGGGGAGGATAGCGTTTTTGGACCTTTTGGACCATGTGTTTTTGGACCTTATGCTAATACCAAAAACCGTGAATGACCAAATCCATGGTTTCAGCACCTCTCCAACAGCAAGCAGAATTATGATCTGGATGCCTCCAGAGGGCTTGTTGAAGCCCACAGAAGCTGCACATCCACTTGTGGTCTTTGTGGACTTCAGAATGAAAATGTGGCAGAACGAAACAGTAGATAATGATCACATAGCCCACTACAATGGTCAAAATGTTGCCCTAAAAGTGATGTCACAACCTAAGTGACATTATGGGCACAATCCAGAGCAAGTTCAGCCTGCTCTGCCCTAACTGCTCTCTCCTAACTGCTCTCTCCTAACTATTCTGTATCCAGAGCAGAAAGTTATGCTGCATCCAGAGAGTCAGGAAGCCTGGGCTGCCCTACCTGCTCCAGAGCATGCTCAGTAGGCACCAAGTCAATGACACATGGGGAGGGCTTGCTCCTAAGAAGACCCTCAGATCACACTGAACAAGGAACAGCTGTGGTGCCTACAGTGGTGACACGACTCTGCGCATCACCCGGTGCGGAAATCTGTGCATCACCCCTGGGATGCGCGTACCCCCCCACCTGGACTGCACAGTCGCCAAAGTTTGTGCCTGCGCAATTGTTTCTGAAGCCAACCTGCTTAAGAAAGAGTACTGCACAGGCACCATCTCTGACGCCTGAGTACTTTTCTGAAGTTGGTGCCTGTGCAGTACTCTTTCTGAAGCCATTCGGCTGCTGCTCCACCTCCTGAGTGAGGCCGAATGGCCGTGCAGAGGCACAGACTTCCTCCGCTCTAAGGAAGCTGAAGCTGTTCGGCATGCTCAGTATGTTTCTGCACAGTGCACCTCAGCTAGCTGATAGGGCCAGCTCCGAGGACAAGTGGCAGCTTCTGGCTGCTGCTCCTGGGCAGTACTGACACCTGGGGGCTGCCAAAGGACAGTCAAACTCCTCCAGCGCATCACCCCATATGGAGCGTATCACCCCATCTGGAGCGCATCACCCAATGCAGCCCACACCAGCCACACCAGTCTGGTGATGCCACTGGGTGCCTGCCATATAAGGAATCCCTGATGAGATGCCAGTACATTCTCCAGTGAATACAAGGGGCTTCTTGGAGTGGCCTGCTGTATCCTGAGGTTTGTGGGCAGCCATAGTTTGTTCCATATCCCGAGGTTGAGAGGCAGGGGTTGCAGCTAGGCTGGCCAAAAACTCAGATTTTTGGTCAACGCTGCCATTCTTACTCAGGCCTTATCATGGACCCCTATGGGTCTACTCATTACAATACCTGCTCCTGAGGTGGTATATCTCTGAGGAGCTGGAAGAGGGTATTTCTGCCTTGAAAGAGGCTTTGGATACAGAGTAACTGCTCTGCCCTAGGCAATGCTAAACTTGTCCTCAACTTGCCTCTCCTGAGCTGCTTAGGCTGCCCCAGTTAGGGCAGAGCAGGTCCACCTCTCTTAGGGCACCCTATCTTGCCTTGCTCTGCCCTAAACCTCTTCCAGAGTAACTGGGCTGGAGCATCTTGCAGTTGCTCCACCCTAGTGAGAGATAGGGCAACCCAAGGGCTCTTATGTGGACAGATTAGTTGCTCTGGATTGTGCTGCCTGTCTCGGTTAAAAGAGAAAATAAAATTGGAGGAAAACCCATCTCCTCCCTAGCAGCTTACCATTCATTTGCGTTGTTGCCTCCCCCAGCTAGTGCATAGATATAGCTATATTTATTTAGCTATAATTATATTTATATTTATAGTGTAATTATACTTCCTTATCTCTTGGGTTGGTGCTCCTGGAAAGAAGTGCAATATTTCTGAACGAAATATAAGGTTGTTTCTGAACTACACAAGGTTGAATTATTTTTTTGTTGTTGACATGTTGTATATTAACTATATTACTGTAATTCTTCTTACTTATTTTACTTCTTCATCATAGCCTGATTATAATTTTGGGATTCTTGTGTTCTAAGCTGAACTTCAGAAATTATTATTAATCATATATAACAAATATTATTAAGGCATGACAGGTTTACCTATTCTGTTCTTTAAAAAGGTAAAAAGGTTTACCTTTTTATGTGAGGAACTGAAATTAAAAATTCTCCATAAAAAAGTCACTTTGAGTGACATCGAAGAGTCCCAACTGTATTTTCCTTTTGTCAGTATGATTGGGTCAAAGGGATTCCCTCGTTCAGTTTTGCCCAAGACCTTTGACAGACTTTGGGTAGCTATAATTCCATGCCTCTTCTAAATCACTGTTTCAATCCATCACTTTCCTGATTTTTTTTTTGTAAGCAGATTTGCAGATACAGTATCTGTTTTACATTTTAATTTTTAGCCAGTAGGGGGCAGTTGGCACACATTGCTTTGAAGTTGGGTACCCCCTGTGAGTATAGGATCTCCTAGGATAGGCAGTGAGAAACCAAGAGAGTTGGAGGACAGGGAACAGTGCGGAAAAATGAAGAATCTCTTCTGCATTCCCAAAAATAACTAGGCTAGTGGTTGTCAAATTTTTTCACACTAAGACCTACTTTTATGATTACATTTTATTGGTGTAGAGCAGTGATTTTCAACCAGTGTGCCACGAGTGATCCACAGGTGTGCTATGGGGGTTCAGAAACTTCATTTATTTATTAAATAATATTTATTACTAGGACCTTTCAGGGACAAGAGCCCCCACCAGCAGCACTGTTTCCTTTGTCAATTGTCATTGAGGATGTGCATTGACAATTTTAGTGCCTTGTCAGTGTGCCATGAGATGGAAAAGATTGAAAATCACTGGTGTAGAGACTTAGAAAATCTAGAATTACAAGACTTTTAAAAAATCTAGAAAGAAATATTTTAATTTATTTACATATACTAATAACCAGAAAAAAGATGTTCAAACATTTAACTCCTTACACAGTATTTACCAATTTCTTTTAATCTGCAGGAACTGTTTCCAGGGCATTTGGCACCTATCTGATTTTTTTAAAAGGCTTATATCTTGAGGCAATTAGTTACGTGATCCTTCCATCACATATATTTTCATTGAAGGTTCTGTTTAACTGCTGTGGGACCCACCTGAAATCAGGTTGTGACCCATAGTAGCCTTCCTTCCTTCCTTCCTTCCTTCCTTCCCTTTCTTTCTTTCTTTCTTTCTTTCTTTCTTTCTTTCTTTCTTTATTTATTTATTTATTTATTTATTTATTTATTTATTTATTTCCTGCCTGGTGTTTCTCTACGAAAGTGCTAGGTTTTAGGCAGAGGTAACCCTACTAAATACTTATGGTTAACCAAATATCTATAGCTTATGACAGGAAGGAGGCAACAACAAGGCCTTTTTGCTGCCTTTTCTCTATGAATATGTAAAAGGAATTAATAAGAGTGGCTGTAGAGTAACTAATGTTCTGTTGGTCCGAAGTATTTCAAAGTCAATATCACTTCTTCCTGTCCCTTTCATACAGCTTTTGATATAGTAACAGCATGCGTAACCCAGTGGGCCAGTGTAGCCAACAATGTTATTAGTGAATGTTTTGTCACCAGTGTATGCATTGGTACCCACTAGGAAAGAGGCAGAATCTTTACAAGTTTGTCAAAGGCAGACACACAACCCACCTGGTATGAGCCCTACAAAGACTCCTGCATCCAACATAGCTCCATCCTGGGACTCTCTTTAATCAGACGATTCTTTTGCCCCCATTAAACTTCAACAGATATGACAGTTGTAAGAGAAAAACAGTGGTTACCTTAATTTAAGAATGACTTGAATTAAGAGCGTTTTGTATTAAGAGCAAAATTTTCTCAGAAATTTTGACTTGATTTAAGAGCACCGTCTTGAGAGAAGAGTACGTCTGAGGAAGTTTGGAACAGGCTCCCATGGCTGGGGAACTCATGGGGGGAACCTGGGGTGGGGAGCAACCTGAGCCAAGTGTGTATGTGGGCTCTGTGTGTGGCAATGAGGGTGTGCCTTATCAATGTTCCATTGCTCCCCATCAGCAGCATGGGAATGTTAAAACCACACAAAAGACTATTGGATAGCAGTGCCAATGGATAGCAGTGACTCTGTTAGTGATGGTGAAAGTCATCCTACAAAATAAGTCATCCCTCCTATCTCTTGTCTCCCTCACAGCAGCCATGAAGGTTTTCAAAGATACAGTATGGTTCAGTCCTATACAGTATTTTCTTTGTCACAGTGTTTTGTATTACTGTATATTACAGTGTTTTGTATTAGATGACAGTATTCTATATTATATTACAGTGCTTTGTAACCATTTTTATATACAGTTAATATTTTTAACTAAATATTTTTAAATAAATATTGTGGAACGAATCATCTGAGTTTCCATTATTTCCTATGGAAAAATCTGCAGTGTATTACAAGCATTTTGAATTACAAGCATGCTTCCAGAGCGAATTATGCTCGTGAATCAAGGCACCACAGTAAAAGAATTACAAAGCATTTTGTATAATGAAAGGGTATTACATGGTTAGTTAATTATTAAATGTGAAGTAAAAGCTTCATATCAGCCCTGTCATCAAAGTATGATTTAACTCTTTTTTACCACATGTTTTGACAACACAGAGCTGTCACCAGAATACTAAGAAATCAAGTCCTTTCAAAAGCGTGAGTTATGCTTTTTTTTGCTGTTATGCGTTGAAAAAAGAATAGGCATCTCTCCTTATAGAGTTTCACCGTGGTTAGGATAGGAAAACTACTAAAATAAAACCTTTTATTTTAAAAAAGCTTTTTAAATTGGGGCAGAGGTTGGGGGGCTTTTATCTTTTTTATCTTTTCTGTTTTATCGTTTTTAGTCTACATTTTTAGCTTTAATCTAATTGTTTTTTAATTACATTTTAATGTGTTTTTATCTCTATTTATTACCATATGTAATTTTAGTGGTGTTTTATTGTTTTTTAATTGTTTGGCCGCCTTGAGTTCCCCCCTGTGGGGGAAGAAAGGCGGGATAAAAATTACTTAAATAAATAAATAAAATACTGTATTAACTTGAATATAATGCACTATCAAATCTCATGCACTCCCTGATTTTAAAAGGCTTGAGATTAAAAAAAAAGTTTATTGGTGATTGTAATGCACGCCTGCAAATCAGGTGCAAAATTTAATGTTATTTTATACAACAGAGTTATATGACAATAATAATATGACAATGAGTTTATGTTATGATTTTTACCTAACTGCACTACTTTATACAACAATGGGTTTCTGTTACATTTTTATTACAATGCCAGCAAAAATGTACCCGCATTGCGGGAGTAAAATTCCCCCTGTATGCCACCCCCACTGCACATTAACCCCCCCCTTGCACATTGTTCCCCCCATGCACAATACCTCCGCAATACGTACCCCTGCAATGCTTACATCATCCTCCCATGTACACCCTCCCCCATGCACACCATATGCAACATCCCCATGCGCATCATCCCCCATGCTCATCAACCCCCATGCGCATCATCCCCCATGCACAATACCCCCATACAACATCCTCCCATGCGCACCATCTCCCCATGCACACCATCTCCCCATGCGCACCATCTTCTGCATGCGCATCACTCCCCTATGTGCACCACTCCCCCCTGTGCATCATCACCCGCTGTGCACCCTCCCTCCCAGTGCATCAGCTGGATGTTGATCAGTCTTTAGTGTTAAGTTGCACCCCTTTTCAGCCCCTTAAAGGTTAAATTTCTCAACATCGGTTCTTGGTGGGTGTTGATGTCACAGAAGGAACACTCTCCCAAAATTTCACTTGCTTCTAGGTTGGGCAGAGCATCCCTCAGTCAGGGATTCTTCAATGGAAAGTATAGGGGAAAAAACGCATTGCACCCCATTTCACCCCCATCCGGTTGGAATTTCTGAAAACCGGTTCTTAGTGGATCCCTCCGTCATGGAAGGAACACCCACCCCAAATCTCATGCTTCTAGGCCCAGCGGTTTTGTCTGGGTGTTGGTGAGTGAGTTAGTGAATGACTTTTCAGTTTATAAACAGATAGAAAACAATTAAACTAAACTATTTACTGTATACTGTACAGGTCCAACCTTGTTATACACAGATTTTTTTATACAGGCATTTGAGTCAACATGAATGGTCACTGCAAATCCCAGTTAAAAAATACTGCTCTTCCACTGTTGTAAAAAGGCAGGCAGGCAAGCAATTATTTCATTTTTCAGCCCCTGAATCAAATCCTTGCAGATATCGAGGCACTACTTTATTCCTTTATGTGCAATGGAGGAGCAAGAAACCTGGAATTGGGTCTTTAAACCTATTTCACCATTATTTTAATTATTTAATAATTTAATTACACAGATTTTTTTTATCCACATGAGGTTCCAGAATGGAACAGTAGTGGATAACAAGGGACACCTGTATTTACATGACTCTAATGTGCCATTGAATCTGATGTGCACCTGATTTTGGAGACATAGGCTGCAACCCTAAAGACACTTTCCTAGGAGTAAGACCCACTGAACACAATGAGGCTTACTTTTGAGTAGACATAGTTAGTTAGTAGACTAACTCAAGTGCTCAAAATTTGTGCTCAAAATTTGGCTGCACGGTGTGTGTGTTAGGACTCAAGTAAATACAGTAACTTCAATTGAGGCAGGTTTAGTTCATCATAGAAAGGTTTAAAAAGCAGCACCTGCCTAAGAGCACAATCCTAACCATGTCTACTCAAAAGTAAGACCTATTGTGTTCAATGCATCTTACTCCCAGGAAAGTGTCTTTAGGATTGCAGTCTTAATCTCCTCTTTTATGCAGTGGTTAAAGGTAGAGGCACTCTGCCCTCCATTTTATATGGTCACCTTCAGTGATGGGCTTCAAAGAAATTAAGAACCGGTTCTCTTCCCATCTGCCAGCCACTTTTAAATGGCTATTTTTAAACTTTATATGTCCTATCTCTTGTTAACAACCTGTTCTATAGAGTAGGTGCGAACCTGCTGGTGCCCACCACTGGTCACCTTGCTGTAGCCCCACCAACAGAATTGGCCATCACTGATAAACAGCATAAAGCTTAATTTGGTTGTCCTAAATAAGAGTGGATACTGATGAGCGAGACAATCAGATTAACACGATCAAGAAATGATAATTAGTTTGAACAGAAGACAGTCCCAAACTTGACAGAATGGTAACTCTCACCCTAATCCCCTTGCTGTTGTCCAGGTTGCTGATGCTGTTGTCCAGGTTCGTTTATTAAACCATGATGCAGCGGCTAGTGTGAAACTGGGAATCGCAACTGATCACTGGTTTCACATCCTGGTTTGTGAATCAGAGTTCAACCACAATTCCCAGCATTGTAAGAGTCATGTAATTGCACTTTTAAACAAAGAAAAATATAACTATTCTATTATCAGAGAATAGGAGTGGAGGAGGGAGCATGTGGACTTGGCAGGCTTCAAGCTGCATTTCCAATTTAAATTAACTACAGTTTGTTGATCAGGTGAAGCAGCCCAGAATGTTTGCTCAGGACCACCCAGTGATTTTGTGGCCAAGAAGGGATATGGATGATACTGGCTAATTTGTTCTTTTTTATGCCATAGTGCTCCTTCTACTTATATGTCACAAACACATAAGGTAAAACATCTGCTAGAAATTACTGAAGTACATTATCAGTGTGGTGAATTTGGACAGAACCAGTATGCTTAATTTCTGCAATATTCACACTATTTTTCTGCAGTTTATATATGGTAACCATAAACATGAGGGGCAAGTAATGTCTTTTAATTAAAAAAGAAGTGTGGGAAAAAATCTGACAATATTTTCATTGCTGGATCAGAATCTCAGTTCTTGTTCAAGGCAAAGCTGCCAATGAAGTCTGTTTGAAGTTACTTAACTTTCCATTAGAAAGCTGTTTCCAGTTGCTTATATCTTTGTTCAATTACTGTATAACACAAAAGCTTCGCAATCACCAGGGTTTCCCTCAAGCTGAAGGTTTCTTTTTTTCTTTTTCAAAGTTTCAATTAAACTAGAAAAGTTTATGAGAATGAGAATGAAGGGCTGGAGGCATGAAATGCACATTTTGTATTAACAACAACAACAACAAAAACACAAAGGAACCCAGTTCTTCCAACACTTTCATTGAGAAATTCCAGAACTTTGAAATTTGGCAGGGGATCGGTTGCACTTTGGTGTTAGGCAGAAGCCTTGCTTTTGTCGGCCTCGGGAAAATCTGCCCACATTTGGCCAGATTGGAAGCCTCCAAAACATTGCAGCTTAGGCATGCTTAGCAGAGGCTTCTAAGAACTTGGCAAGCAAAGTTGCCAAGTTGTCTGTGCAAAGAGTGCGCCAGCAATCAGATGGGAAGTCTGAGGGGGATCTACAGGACTGGATCTGGCCACCAGATGGTGCTCAGATGCTGAAGAGCAGGAGTTAGCAAGCTGAAGAGCAATGGGAAGAAGCAGTGGCGTAGCTAATGATCGTGTAGCCCGGTGCAAAGCTCAAAATGTTGCCCCAGAAGTGATGTCACAAACAGAAGTGATGTCATCCCCGGGTATTTTTTTTAAAAATTGGGGAAAAACCTGCCTCCTCTTCCTCAGCAGTTCACCACCTGCCTCCTCTTCCTCAGCAGTTCACCACCCATTTGCTCTACTAGTGGCATAGCTTAAGCACCTGTTTGCTATCTGGAGTCAAAGGAGATTTTGTTGCTCCCTCTCCCATGACAACAAAATCAAATTTAAGTAAAAAATGAAAATTGTGTCCCTTATTGGTTAGGGAAACTGCGCTGGGGCAAAGAGGAATGCTTGTTCTTTCCCTGCTAAATAGAAGAGGAGCACCCCCTGCACCCCCCAACTACGCCACTGGGAAGAAGGTTGCTGTGGAATAGCTTCATTTTAAGTCATGATGGAAAGTCTAATGTTGGAAAGCTCTCATTTCAATTTCACCATAACTCCAGTCTCTTATCTGCATCTCTTTATAGTGAGCCTCACTGCTGCGGTGCGTTTAAAATGCTATATTTCAAGTTTGAGTCTCACCTTGCCAATTTCAGTCACTTTCTGTCAACACCTTTCCACCCGTCTGCAACACAAGTTGCAACACAATCCTTACAGGATTGTTGTATGAATTGAGTTGTCCAGTGCCCTAAAAACTTCTAATGACTTCGATATGCGCCAAATATTGTTATATGGCCAGATGACTGAGAAACTGTTGGGCGATCAATTTAGGCCAGCATAATATGGTGATGAAAGTGGTGCCTGTGTCTGTGCATTGGCCTTATATCTCCAGGAGTGATGCAGAAGTGCCTTATGGCACTTTTGCGACACCTGCCTGTGTCAGCACAGGATATATGCCAGGGCTGGCCTAAGTGGAGATTAGGTTTGTTGCCTAAGGGCGCAATCCAGAGTAACGACGGGGAGTCCTTCCTCTGGTGTAAGAACAATTTACTCTGGATTGCAATATGAATTTCCCATAGGTTTTCACTAGATGGTGCAGTAACTACGGGTGCACGTAAAGTCTCTTACGTGCACCCGTAGTTACTCAGGATTGTAGGGTTAGCCACTTATATTGCTACGAATGATTCCAGGTGACACCTAACATTTGAGTGGCAAGTACCTAAAAAAAAAAAGATGGGTTTACAAAGCAGATTTGTTCTGTACATCTTTCTGTTAATCATTGGTATGATCCCAGTTTATATTAATGGTGTATTGATTTAAATCTGTTGCACTGTATGTGTAATACTTTCATGGGTCTTCTGCTGCTACTCAACAGTATAACAACAGTTACTCCTCCGAGGCAAGAGTTCTAGAATGTTTTTTACTAGTTGTTCTTGTGTTTGACAACAGGATGTTATCTGCTCATTATAAATAGTAACCAGATTAAAATCTGAATTGTCTTCAAGAAAGATCAAACCACACATGCATGAGTAAGATTAATTATATTAATACTGTCATTTTCTTATTTCTTCTTCCAGAGGTACAAGTTAGTACGATACCAACATACATTTTCTTCATGTCATTATGTAAGGCATGGATGAATCACTGCAACAGATGTACTGGGACTGCTAGAATAAACTCATCTTCAGTGTTGGATTTATTATGCTCTTAGGATCAAGGAAGAGAAAGTAGAAGAGTGACAAATTACCAGGTATGGGATGATGGTGGAGAATGGATTGGAAAATGTTCTGAAAGTTCTGAAAATATAAAAAAATTATTTTCAAGAAAACATATATTTGATGAAGCCTCTGAGAAACCAAAGAAATGCCTATATATGTAGATATTGCACAGAGTTAATTTTTATGACTAATTTGGCATTTCTATAGGCTGGGTAAATCCACACGGCATTCAACATATGGTTTAGTGGTCATTAAATCAAACAAACAAACAAAGGACTGGAGTTGCTGGAAAGTATACTCAATGCTTTGGTCAGACCTACAATCTTCTCTCCATGAACTGAGCTCAGAGAAATTAAATTCTGGCAGTTTCCAGCAAAAGTCAGCTGTTTTCAGTGCTGTCGCCAAGAAACCTGCCCTTCTACCCTGAGCAGATGCAAGTTTACACCGCTGCAAAGACTAGTTAGGATTGGGCCGTAATAGCACAGTGTTATTGGCATGTTTATTCAGAAGTTAGTCCTTGTTATTTGGCACATTTATTAAGAAGTTAGTCCTTTAGCTGCAATCCTAAAGACACTTTTCCAGAAGTAAGACCCACTGAACACAATGGGGCTTACTTTTGAGTAGACATGGTTAGGATTGTGTTCTAGGTGTACGTAGGATTGTTCTGTAAATCAGTGCTGGAACTATAAACAAATACTGTGCAGTACATCTCTCTTGTCCAGGGTTTTAAATGGAGGGGAACAAAAACCCATGCAAACCTTTGTGTGTTCCTAACCTTTCATTAGGTAATTCCATCCTAATTTTTCCCCCACAGTCCCTTTTTTCCCCCACATTTCCCCACAGTCCCATTTTTTCTCCACATTTCCCCTGCCACAGTCATTGTACCCCTCACCAATTTTGTACCCAGGACATGGTTTGTTGCAATAATGGAAGAATTATTAATAAGAGTTTTTGTTTCACTTACTGAACGAGGTAAGTTCACTTTTGTGAACTTTTTGTTTCACTTTTGTTTCACTCACCATCTGAACGAGGATGTTTGTAGCAAATAAGTGCAGGAAAAGCAAAAGAGATGCAGCACTGAATTCCCTAGAACTGGAGAAATTCCCTAGAAAACTCTTTGGACGTCTACATTTTGCCCTGCCTTTGTTAGAGTTACTATATCAGACTATTTAACTATATTTACAAACCATGATAAGGAAGGCTTGTGATCATGAGACAAAACATGTGACTATATATGGCTCCCTCCATTTGATTTATATCATTGGCCCATCCAGCTCAGTATTGTTCCTCTGACTGACAATGGCTCTGCTGGATTTTAGACTGGGGTCTTTCCCAGACCAACATATTCTACATATGGAATATGTATTATATTCCACTGACCTATGGACAATTTCCTTCACTTTCAAGTGCATAGCATCTCGTAATATATGCTACATTTTACCCCAAGCAAGCATGATCTATCAGTTCAGTGGATGAACGTACACAGATCCTTGTGAAAAGGTTCTGTATAGAAGAATTTACAAATTGTAATTACACTTTACTGAATATTGGTGTTTGTTTTATAGCAGAACCACTCCATCCATTACTTGCTTGGTTCCAATCTAATTGGTCCAGCAAGTATAAAAGGTGCCATGCTGCCACATTAAGGGTTAGCACTTTGCTCACTTCCCCAAAGCTCAGGATATTACGATATGTGCCCCTCCATGGGTTCTTCCATACACAAATCCTAAGGAGGGCACCCCAAATTTCATGAGTAGTTTGATCCTTTTAAATCCCAGACATGGGTGGGGAGATAAGATATATTGCCTGGTAAAGAGGCTAGAAGGAGGGGTGATGTAGGACACCCTAAGGGGAAATGAGTAATTCTCTAGTCAGTGCAGCATTTAATGGTTTCAGTAAACAAAGCCTGGGGCTACAAAATGAATGATGAGGATAGAATGAAAGAGGGAGAACCAAATGAAATGTTTCAAATGAAGCTCCTTTCTCATCAGATAGCCTTTGGTTAAAAAAACCAACATATTTAAAAATAAAAATCTCTTTCCTAAACTTGTTCGCTTTGGATAGAATAAATAAATGGATAAAAACAGTTGAAAATTATGGAACATTTTGTGCACTAAAACATGCTGTAAAAACAAACACCATCGTATCAGTGCTTCCTCCTTTTTCAGAGATTGCTTGACTTTTTCTGCCTTGATTTCTTAGGGCGCAACCCTATTCAACTTTCCAGAGCTAATCGAGCTGCAACACAGGTCTGAAGTAAGGGGAAAAAATGTTCCTTCACCTTGAGGAGGCCTCGTTGACCACTTCTTCACTATAGGATATAAGGCAAATTCCATTGGCACGGTTGCATCAGTCCTGGAAGGTTGACTATGATTGGGCCCAAGGTTTCTCTAAACTGCAATTCCATACACTTTCCTGGGTTCAAGCCCAATATAACACAGTGTGGCTTACTTCTGAGTAGACATGCACAAGATTTTGCTGTTAAACAATCAAGAACTCTCCAACTTTAATTTTAAAAATATGCGCAACCTTCTTGTTTCCTGGGATCAAGTGTTCCTGACTTTTTGAAGAGAGAGAAATCACACAGAAAACAATACATTCTTATCTTGGTAATTAAGAAATGAGTCACATAATAGGACTAACCTTAGAGTAGGAATGCAAGGCTAGGTCTCTCACCATGCCTTTCTCCACCAAGATCCTGTCCTGCCCAGTACAACATACCCTTCATTTTCAGCTCTGTATTTTCAATGGCAGCTGAGATAGGCACTATGTAACTCACCTGTGATTGGCTTGCGATCCACCCAGTGGGTCCTGACCCACTGTTTGAAAAATGCTGCTTGAGCATGTTGTTAAGCTGTCTTTTCTTTTGGCTTTCTCTTGGTCTTTTACCAGTATGTTAACATCCAGTCTGTCTATACAGCCTTAAAGAAATCTGCAAGCAAGCTAAGGAAGTGGATTTTTGTTTCCACCAGCAGTAGTGGGAAAAAAATTATGTTATAATACTCTCTAGTGAAGGGTCCATTCAAATGAGGAGTGCCTATTTTCTATGACAGAGTATGCCATCTCAAATTTGGAGTGCTAACTGGGAGAAAATAAAGTGTTAGTGAGTATGGAACTGACAGTGAATATGTCATGCACTAGAAGCCACTGCAGGAGTTCTACAGAAGCAAAATCTGTTGTCTTATGGGGTATATCACAAATGCAAACATTTCTTGTTGTTTCCTTTTAGCATTCTGTGAGCAATTCTTATACCTTTTGTTGTTATAAGCAAAAGCTTCCGCCACACCTCAAACCTGACCCTTGCAGTGATGTCTGAACTGCAGAGAGCTTGGAAGAAGTTTGACTATGTGGAGTACCAAGCCCCATTAATCATAGCGGAAGCATGGGATCCAATGACATAAGTTCCCTGTCACAGAATTTACTAGTTTGCCAATCCCTGTAGAAAATGGAGGGGGGCTGGAATATGGAAAAGCAGCTGCAGGAACAGCAGCTAAGACAGCACAGGCAACTGATGGCGACAAGAATACAAATGAGAAATAAGGGGTAGGATCTGAAAGGGCCGAGGGTGGTAATATTCTTTGGTTACAGCAATATACAATTAGGAACAAGGCTGGTGTTTCAGCTTTATGCCAGGCAGAGCTTCTGAGGGATATCACGCCACACTGAAGGTAGAGCCAATGTACCTCTATCCCACTAAACTTATGGAAGCGGCTGTATTTTTTTAAAAAGAGCCCTATAGAACAGAGCCCCATGTGACTGCTATGGGGGAGAAGAGACCAGGAGGGAACCCGATCAAAGGTCAGCAGTGGGAGGCTTGGCTGGGGCTGGCGCCACTGGAAGGCGAGGGAGCGACTCACCCCTCTGGTGAGCTCAGCCACCCACGGTGCTTCCTGTGATGGAGTGCTGGGGGCCGGGGAGTGAAGCAGAGGAGGCTGGGGCTGGCAGAGCTAGGCAGCTTGCCAAGTCTGTATAGGCCAGGTGGTGCCCGATGTAGCCATGTATGGAACAGTTCAGCCTAATGCCAGAGATGTACTGGGATGAGAGTCAAGCAAGGACACCACTCATGGAGGCCTGCCTGGCAGTGAGGACAATTGTTTCAGAGACAATCTTTGTCTTAAAACCCTGGAATTCCTTACAAGAATCCCTTGCATGAGTGTCTTGCACAAGTGACTGCAATAGAGACAACCTAGTTGTGCCAAACAGGGCCTCAACACCTGCCCAGAGAGTGTCTTTACTCCCAGGAAAGTGTATTTAGGATTGCAGCCTTAGTAGACTTCATAGGATCATGCACATTGAATGCATGATTGAATTCAATTCCAGTGTTTTGTCATCATTTTTACACAAGTCAATATTATTTTTTGGGTTCTGGAACCAATCGTCTGAGTTTCCATTATTTCCTATGGGAAAATCCGCTTCATATAAAGAGCGTTTCATATAACAAGCATGCTTCTGGAACGAATTAAACTTGTTATGTGATTCAAATAAATTAACTACAGGTTCTATGTCCTAATAACCTAAATTAACAACAGGTTCTATGTCCCATTAGTAACCAGTTCGTAGAACCAGGTGCTCATTAGCAAAGGGTTCTATAGAACCTGTGAGAATCCCCTATAGCCCACCACTGTGTGTGCGCGCACACAAACAGTATATATTGCTTTTAGGTGGTTAATTTAACACTATATTATTAAATGGAAAACTGTTACATATAATTTACTACAGCTAGGCTGCAATCCTAAGATTGTTTTCCTGGGAGCCCCACTGAACTCGTGGAACTTATTTCTGAGTAGTCATGAATAGGATCGCGCTGATAGTTTATTAATTCCAAGAAGGCCTGCTCTCAAGGAAAAGGAGGACAATGTAGATTTCCCCCCCCCAGGACATAAGGCTTAAAAAGTTGATGTCCTGGAAAAACAAGACATATGGTCACCGTGCCCAAGGCAAACACTACTCTGGCTTTGTATGAAAGGAGATGGGGCGATTACAGGAGTCCTGAGAGGATAAATACACTATCAATGATAGTAACAAGGTTAAATACATTCCTTAGCCCTGAATTACCAAAGGTGTTCAGGAAACCAGCTGAAGAGGAATAAAGAAAGCTGTGGGAGGAGTCAGGAAAGAGATCAAGTGGGTATTATTGAGTTGCACCTGGAACCACACCCAGGATTGTGGCATGACGACAACAGAATGTGACTGCCTGAAAAAGAGGAGAGACTTCCAAGCAGGTGCAGGAACACACACTTGACTGCAAGGTATTATGAGATCCATTTGAAAGCCCAGCCCGTTTCCAGAAGAAACTTTCTTCAAGAACACCAACAATACAAATGATTAAAGTATAATACTCCAATTTCAAATAGATCTTTCAGACAGATCTCATAACACCTTGAATTAAATTGTGCTTTCTGCACTTGTTTGGAGGTCTCTGTTGCAGATGTTGGGGTGCGACCCTCTTTTATTTGCTCTGGCTGGCTGATGGAGCCTGACAAAGGAATCACCCACAAAGGCCACCATGATCCTTCTCATCAGAAAGAAGTGTTTGGGCTTGCAAACTGGAACGGATTACAGTTCCTTGCTGTGAAGAGAGACTCTCCACATAGTTTATTCCCTCATGACATTAAATATGTCTGTAGAAGTTCAATCGTCAGGCTGTGCTTTACTTCACCATGTAGTATAAGGCTGCATAATGCTGTTGTTGGCTTTCTGCAAACACATATACTCTAGGAAATCATGTTCAATGTTGTCATGTGGAGGTATCATAGAATTCTGGACATAACTGCTTCATCTCTGCAATTGTCAAATGCAGCTGTGAATGTATTGCCGTAGTTGGTTCTGTCTACTACAAGTCAAATGGACAGTATGAGAATTATGGGAACTGTGGTCTAAAAGAGGAGCCTGCACTTCCTTATGTAAGCTCCTTTTTCAGCAAGAACAGTTCAGGTGTTGGGACCCCAAGATAAATTTTTTCTTTTTTCAAAACTTCTCCTTTTACAAAGCTTCACAGAGCTTTTGCAAAATGATGTATAGGTGGTATTTGACACCAGTTAGATTTGCAAAAATGTATGAAAATGTACCAAATAGATGTTGGAAATTTAAAAGAAGGTCGACTTTATCATATACACCAACAAATGCAACTGATATTTAAAGTAAATTTATAAATGAAACCAGAAGCTTTTTGTTGGTAATATGGGATGATGCAAATCAGAAAAGAACTTATGTTTTTATATATCACAATTGCCACAATAATATTATATGCTAAATACTGGAAATTTCCAGAAATACTTTCTGTTGAAGAATGGTGGACAAAGATATTGAAATGGGCAAACTTACAATTTACTGTAAAAAGTTTTTCTGTTTAACCAAAAACACTTTTTGTGTGAACAGCCTCAGAAAGATGGTGGGCAGACAACGGCCTGAGGGAAGGGAGTACTGGGAACCAAATTTACATCTGGCTGTCAGGCACAGGACCAACACAGAGCAATTCAAGAGATACTGCATTCATTTCATTTTCTAACCATATTGACAGAGAACAGAGAATGGCATTTACTAACAATGCCTTTAAAAAAAGTGTTATTGCTATATCTTTATTAAATATATTGAGCAGTGGTTCCCACCCTTCAGAAGGACGGTGCATGCATTGGCCTCCATCAGTCTCAGAAGACTATGGTATTGTGCTCGACACTGTATGTGAAGCACAAAGTCTTAAGTAGATTAATATGGAGGATAGGCTGTTACTCAAGCAGCATATCCCCCCTCTCCATGCCACTGAAATAGTCCAATGGAACGGCAGAGCCAATATGGTTGGTTCCAGCTGCGTCGCAGAGCTGGGCTAAGGACAGGAGCTCACCCTGGTCTCAAACACTGGCCTACTGGTTAACAGACACAGTGGCTTAACCACTTGCACCACCCACAGCCCAAGAACAGAAGGACACTATCCCCTCAAGACAGTGATGTAAATATGGCACTTTTGGGTTTCACTGCAGCTATCAAACACAGCTAAGCAAGACGTCTTTTATTTACTCTTGTTCAGCAGTGGTTGAGAAACCTGAAGTGTCATACTAATGGCACCATAGGTCCCAGATCAAGCCTCTATCCTCTTTAAGAGGGGGGTAAATCCCCCCCCAAATGCACACACTTGCTTGGAGAGGTAGACACTCCTAGGTTAGGAACCAGTAGTAGAGGATGTTGCAGTTCTGGGTGTTTTGATAAGCAGCTGTCAATCTGCAATCAGTGGTTCTCAAAGTGGTGATTAGAACCCCCTTGATGTTCACAACTTCATTTCATGGTGATTGTGAAAGGCTGAATGCTGCCATCTTGGAACCTGGCATTTGGAATGGGCCATTCAGAATGCCTTTTGGGGAGCGAGCCTTACTGAACACAGTGGGTCTTCTGAGTAGACATGGAGGAGATCTGGAACCATAGTGATGTCACTTCGTGTTTAATGTCACTTCCAGGCATAACATCATTTCTGGGGAGGAGGTGTCCCATGGACTGTCACTCAGAAGGCGGTCCAGGACTGAAGTGCTCAAGAAACATTGATGTATATGATTAACAGCCTAATGCTAACTATCCAGCACCAATGCATGCAGCCATGTCAGTGGGTGTACACTGCATCCTGTGATGGGAGGGGTATAGGTAACAGTACGTTTGTTCTTTATCAAGGTAAAGGAATGTTTGTTTTATGACCTTGATGCTTCACTGCAGCTGCATCAGGATTTGACTATTAGACTGTAACAATATACACATTTTCTTGGATCTCAGCCCCATTGTTAAAAACATTTCAGCATATACATAGAATTATAGTCTATATAATTCTGTATATAATTCTGTATATATATTGTCTGTATATATAGTATACAGTATAGTATATAGTATATAGTATATATAAAGTCTGTATATAATTATAGAATTATATACATAGAATTATAGACAGCACAAGTCCATCTACAATGATTTGGGGTAAGTTCCATGAAATTCTGTGGCATGAAATTCCATCTGATATGCACAAGTTTGCCTTGTAAGCATGACTTCTTGTATTGCGGTATTTGGAACAAATAATGTATGATTCCTCTTTCCTATGCTTCTCTATAGCATCCAAAAGACAAAGTTCAGAAACTTGCTGCTGTGAAATGGGCAAACTGGCCTCATTTTTGGAATTTCCTTACAATTTGATATGTAAAATTTCTACAGATATTCATATCCAGAGAAGTGTAGGGGAAGAAAAATGCCTAGCAATTAATTTTTCTGTACGTACATATTCCTAGATCCATGACATTGGATCCAGGATATTGATCTGTGCACCTCAGAATCCAATCTCAGTTTTATTTTAAAAAGCATGTGTTCAGATTGTATGGACGTAGACAAAGCTTCGAAGATGAAAACAGCATCTGTGAACTGCTTTAAAAACAAGGAAAATTTGGGTGATGGTTTCAAAAACCAGGAGGCAATATAACATTTTTGGTTGTCATATTTGGGTTGCTATATGTCCCAAAATCCGAGACAGTCCCAATTTTGGGTGATTGTGTTCACATACTGGCAAGTGTGATAGAGACTTTTCTGGGAATAATTCCCAGAAATAATTCCCAGAAACTAATGCACTTTTCTGGGAATAATTCCCATTAGACACAATAGGACTTACTTCTGAGTAGACATGAATAGGATTGTGCCCAGAGGGTCCTGTCCTGATTTGGTGGAAGATAATTTTGACAACCCTAGTCCATATACCCCCAGACCATGACACTCCCAAGATTCTACTGACCATCCATATCCCATATACTGTACCCTCTTTCTTCGTCTAGGGGCTGTGGGTGGCGCAAGTGGCTAAGACACTGTGCCTGTTAACCAGCAGGCCAGGGTTCGAGACCCAGGTCAGCCCCACAAGACAGGGTGAGCTCCTGTCCTTCGCCCAGCTCTGCGACGCCAGCTGGATCCAATTGTATTGGCTCTGCCTTTCCATTGGACTAATTCAGTGGCATGGAGAGGGGGGATTTGCTGCTTGGGTAACAGCCTATCCTCCATAACAATCCAACCCAGGCTTTCATGCTTCGTGTGCAGCGTATGCCAAGCACAATACCATAGTCTTCCAAGACTGATGGAGACCTGCTTTCTTCGTCAATAACCAATACAGTAGTTCAAACAAAAGAATACAAATGAAAATAAAGGGCTTGAAATATACATTGTTTGAGTTGAAGTGTTTAGTATACAGTTCCTACAGTGCTTGAATACCACCATTTTTGACACTAGCAACTATTGTACATCAATACTCAATTCTCACAGAATTTTTCTTTTCCTCATTGACAACGGTTTGATAGCCTATACAAAATGAACAATCTTTTGTCTTCCTTTCTCTGAGTCACATGTCCTAGCACAGAAGTTATGCTATTCACATTTTCTCTATAAACTACTTTGTGAACTTTTCATTGAAAAGTGGTGTATAAGTCCTGTTGATTGATTGGTTGACATCAGAGGGCATTTTTGAGATACCTCTGGAGGTATTTGTCAGAGCTCCCATTGTGGTTTTCCATCCTCCTCCTAGAACATGAACTTTCCAGCCCACTCTGAACTGCAGCTGAGTTGGTTATCCAAAGAGAGGAACAAGATATTATAGCAGGGGGCCCAAACACAGTAACTTGCTAGCAGACTATTCCTCAACAAAAAGCACATTAAAAATAAAATGGGTATCAAAAGAAGTAAGGCAGGTGGAAAAGCTCTCTTGGAAATGGCACTGGGTCTTCCAAGGTTATCCTGCAGGCAAAAAAATGATCATGAAAACCTAGAGCAAGGCTATAGTATAGTATATGGATACAATAACATACTTGCTGTAAAACCTATACTTTTGAAAACATAGACTGCTTATGCAGGTGTAAAATATGTCAAAAAGTAGTTTGGGATGGATGAAAGGCTTTGGAGGAAACTTCTAACATAATTTGTATTATTTTGGACCTTATGAAGGAAGTTGTTGCTGATGCAAGAAGCAAATGTTGTAAGAAGCAAATGATGTGAAAAGAGGCTTTTACGTTTTCAGAGGCTGGTTCTATAATGATTAGAAATGGTACCTTAAGGAAAATGATTTCTTCTAGACACAACTGGCAGGGGCTTTTCTTGCCTGTTTAAGTTGTAATAGCACATCTACTCCTCTGGACTTTACCGCAAATTCCGACCCTGTATTTAGAGATGCTCTGTCCAAGTCTTTGACTTACTGAAAAATACTGGACATGACACACAAATCCTAATGACCTAAAGGAGGATCACTATTTATATTATCAATATTAGGAAATTGCTTGGCACAACCACATTGTGTAGTTCATAGTTTTTGTTTGTAGTTCTGGGCCCATCCTTGTCCAGATTTGTTTCAATGAAGGTCAGTTGATGGACCAGCATCTATGTCCCCATTCTATCACATTTTACTAACTGCCAGCATGCCATATTGTATGTGTCCCTGTGTGTACTGAAAAACAACCAACCATGGTGGGAATTCTTGAAAGCTGGTGGGGCTTTCAATCCTTTGATGAAATGGGAGTCTTGGAAACTTCAAAATGTGGTGGGTTACATGATTACCAGTCATCTTTGATTTTATAGACTATCCCTTATTGCACAGGTTTTCTCTTACCGATAACTTTGTAGTGCCATCAAGACAAAAAAGTCACATGTTTTATATACTTCCAAAGAACATGACAACTATCTTTTACATTGAGAGCATCCCTTCTTCAAAATGTTAGTCAGGCAGCAATAATTTTACCGTTTCTTTGATGGAAATTTTTTTTAAAAATACTTTTTCCCAAATATAAGCATTTTCTGTTTAGTTCAGTAACCAAAACACACAATTTAGAATACAACTTCTGGGATCTCAAATGCTAACCTCCAATTCTCTGAATCCTATTTTAGCTAATTTTGCAGAATTTTACAGCCGACACACAGTATGGAACAAGCACTGTGCCCAAAGACCTCTATACATTTTACAAACACATAAATTCGCGTCTAGACAAAAAAATGCAATGCTTTGTGCAGGACTCTGCTACGTACCTTAGATTTATTCTGTAGAGAAATGACATCTCAACTCACTAGCCAAATCTGAGGAACATAAATCTTTATTGAAACATATAAATATATGCAATTTGTTTATTGCTCACAAGTTGTTAGTAACCTTTCAAATAAAGAATAGAAATTCCAACTCATGACAACTTCAAACTATAATTACTGTAGAAGAGTTAAAATGCTAAGCAGTTTAAATCCAGACTGCATTTGAGATTAATTCTGAATTTTACCTTTCGGAGACACTGAATCCTTTTTTTTTAAAAAAAAACTAAAATTAGTTGTGTCTGTGAGTGCCTTTGTTTTTACACAAAGCATTACGCAAAAGCCTGCAAGGAAAAAGAAAAAAGAAAAAGGGTGTTTTTTTCCTTCCTCCCTAAAGTTCAAAGCCTCATAATAGTTTTTCCATGTAAATAACGAGTCAAGTTTTAACAACGAAAAAAATTATTCACCAACGCAATTAATTTTGGACATAGTGATTGGATTTCCTTGTTCAGCTCAAAATCCTTCTCTTCTTTGCCTTCCTCGTTTGCAAAATATGTAAATATTTAGTAATGTGAATAAACAGGGTTTGGGATTTTTCCACTTTTGCCATATAGCCGACATGCCAACTTTAATAACATTTGAGCGTTTATTTTAAATATGAAGTTTATTTCCAAAGACCTCATCTAGTTAGAAAGACTCCCATCAGCAAAGTCAGTCCTAATCAAAGGAGAGTAATTGAAAACAAACAATTTCTTAGCTATTGAAATACAAAGAGTATTTTTGTCAGATAACTTTTTAAACAACATAGGGTGATTGGTGTATTTGGGGTTTTTTTAAGCCCACATTTAGGCACTGATGGAAATCCCAACAAAACAGACTTCTACTCAGATCTCAGAGATCAGCTCATCAAAAAAGATTTATTGGAAGAGTCATAAGGAAGGAAAACGGATGCCAGAACTAAAGCAGAACTTGTTCCAAGCAAAGTTTATGGGTCAGAACCACCTATACTGCAAATTTGCGAGTAGGAATGTTACATAAACAAGCACCACGGAACTGGGGCCTGTACAAAAATGGATCGTAATCATGCACACATATTTTATACGTACACAAATCCTGTTGCATTCAGTTGAATCTTATATATGCACACACTAAAGGAGACATTACACACATCCTAACAAATGCTTGTTAGTGGGGGAAAAGTCTGTTTATTTGATCTAGCACTTCATTATCACATAGAAGCATAGAGAGTGCTTTAATAACACTCTTATTTCCTGCATATCACTTTCCTGCAGATAGAGTGCTTCTATATAGTCTCAGTATTTTGTCTTACCCAAAACATACTTTTAAATAATTTATCTTTTATGGAATCCTTCCTTTGTGTCAAACTTGATTTTCTTCCCCTTGGTACAATGCCTGAGCTTCTTGAAGTATCCCAGGTTCTTCATCAGAGCCCCTTTCCAATGAATCCATTCAGTGCTGGGAGGTTGCCCCTGATGTTGGAAAGCAGAGTGCTGAGTCAGAAGCCTGGTGTTGAAACAGGACTGGGAAGTCTTTTGCTGATTAATGAATTATATCAGAACCCAAATATATATATACACACTCGCACAAAGGATGGATGGACGGAAGGAAGAACACTGGGATGAATGAGAGACAAATGTATGTGAACTTTTTTTTTTGCTGGGGGAGGAAGAGACAAAGAATGCTTCCCCCCCCCCCATGCCCTTGACTGCTTGCCATCAAACACTAACTCCCACATCACCCTTTCATGACATCTGTCGCCTGGAGGGTTAGTCACCTGCCAATGACTAAAGGCCACTGATTGTGAGAATGGGGACAAGTATCTGACAACAACCCACCAGCAAACCATTGTGTTTTGTTTCCTCCAAAAGGGCATGAGTGCTCCAAGTGCTTGGCACTTGGGTTGGGGTGTCATGCAATAAGTCCTCTGCAGTCCAGGCCACAGGGCTGGGTCAAGGGCTTCTGAGACAGGAAAATCTGACAGATGATTGGAAAGGGAAGCATGATGAAAGTTCTAAGGCAGAAGTGGAGAAAGAATGGGTCAGTTTTTTCCTTCTGTCCCCACCCCTTCTCCCCATTCTCATTTCCCCCCACTCCCATTTCCAAATCTGGCATCTCAGCCTGAGCCAGGGTGGTTGTACACACTCACCTCGCCTTGTCTCTTTGGAGGGGAGAGAGGAGCCAATCTGCAGGACCTCTCCTTTCTCTCCCCCCCATTGCTCCCCCCCACACACTCCCACCCTCTGGGACTGGGCTTTGCTTTGTGGTTAGAGCTTTACACGTCAGAAAAGAAAGAGGAGGGGGGATCAGGAGGAAAGAAGCCTTTGCAAAGATCTTCACCAAATTAAAAAAAACACAAAAAACAAAAACCAAGCCAAAAAAATAACCAAACCCACAACCAAACCCTAAGTGAGTGGGACTGGCAAATGGGATTATTAATCCTGGCCCAGAATAAAGGAGGCAGCAGACTCCATGCAGACCCCTCGGCGAAAGGAAGCATTGATCAGCCACACACCTACCTTCAAGGGCTGCACCGGACGGGGGCTTTAACCAGATGGAGATCAGAGCAGGTAGGAGCCCTGGATACCTTTCTCCAGCCTCCCCTCCTCCAGGGGAAGCCAGCCCACCACTCTTCCTTACTCAGCACCCCCAATGGGGCTCTGCAAAGACATGCCATTTCCCCAAGAGAATCCCCCACTAATAAACTTTCTATAAATGCCACTAGGAAATCTTGGCAGCATCCAAAGATTGGGGAAGCGGGTGGGCTATGGTGGGCTGGCATTTCCTCTGGCTGGATCTTTCTCCCCCAAACTAACAACTTCTTTTCCTCCCCCCCCCCACTTTGAGAGCAATCCTATTGCTAGCTCCATTACCTTTTTCTCTTCTTCTCCACCCCCACCCAGTTCTGTGGGGCTGGAGTGGGATATGTTGGGTTGGGTGGTGAAGTGGG
This sequence comes from Cryptoblepharus egeriae, assembly GCA_030015325.1. NCBI lineage: Eukaryota > Metazoa > Chordata > Lepidosauria > Squamata > Scincidae > Cryptoblepharus > Cryptoblepharus egeriae. Next base: position 56,885,104 of record JAREYC010000001.1, on the reverse strand, counting down.
GGAGAGAGAAGAGAAAATGAATGAGCCTGCGCTTGTATACAACTGCATCAAATACATTCTTGAAGGCAACCTGGTTTTGCTTAACACTTGAATTTTTTTAAAGGGGAAAAAAAGAGCCAGGAAAGAAAGAAAGAAAGAAAGAAAGAAAGAAAGAAAGAAAGAAAGAAAGAAAGAAAGAAAGAAAGAAAGAAAGGCAGCCACTTGGAAAGAGGGTGTATGCACTTTTTCTTTCCTTTTTTTATATTCCTACATTCCTGGACACCAATCAAAAGAGCAAATCACTGGAGGTGGAAGAGAGGAGAGGGGGAGAGAGAGAGAGAGAGAGTGGTGAAAACTTTTGCGCACATCCAGAAAAAAGTTCAGACAGCTTTTCCCACGTAACACCCAGCAAACACAAACCAAAACAAATAGGGAAAGGGGGGGAAAAAAAGAAAAGGAAAGAAACCCAGGGCAGATCAGATCAGATCCAGCCAAGGAAAAAGGCTACTTTTTCACTCTGCGCCGGGAAGCTGCAGTGGATCATTCGGAACCAAACCAGCCCACCCTCTGAGTCTACTATGCTATGTGTTGCTGGGGGGGTTTCAGGTAAGGGATCGCATCTCATTGGGGTCTGAGAAGGGGGGATGGTGAGGGGTTCTTGCCTTACGCCTCATCTTTTTTCCCCTTTCCTCCTTTCCTTCCAAACCACTGCTGATTCTAATTTGATTTGATTAAAACGTCTGTCTGGCTTTGGGACTGATTTAAAACTTTCCCTCTGCCCCCCTTCCCCCTTTTCATGCATGTTTGTGATTATGGGGGGGGGGGGGAGAGAAAAAAGAGAGAAAGAGAAGCTGCTTAGTGAAGGAATAACATCCAAAACTGACATAGGAAAATCAAAGTCAAAGGCACTTTAGACAGTCTAAAAAAGAGTGTCTTTTTTCCACCATGGCTTGAGTTGTTCCGTCTTAACACAGAAAGAAATAGCACAGTCTACTCAAAAGTAAGCCCTATTGTGTTCAATGGATCTTACTCTCAGAAAAGTGTTCTTAGGATTGTAACAAAAGTGTGTATTGCTATTAAAATAAAAAAGTTTTTCCCCCTAAACAAAGAACAGGAGAAGGGGAGAAACACCACCCCAAAACCAGATTTTATTTTTTTTTTGCCAAAATGAGGAAATGTCCTACTCTGGGGGGATGGAAATGAAGGAAGACCAAGAACTTAGGAAGCATCCAAGTCATCCTAAATAATGCAATTTTTTAAGTCCTTAGAGTTTTTAACATTTGCAGGCTGTTAGCAAAACTTTTTTTTGAGGAGATGGGGGGCGATCACTTGGAGTGAGAGAACCTTTTCCTGCAGGGTGTAATTTTTATAAGCAATAGGGGTTTTGTGTTTTGCAGACAACACCCCAGGCTTTCTGGGCGAGGGCTTGTGTTGAAAATAAAATAAAAATGTAAAAACAATCCTTAAAAGGTCAAAAGTGGTTTGTTTCCTGGACTGGCTCTTTTGACAATCACTCTATTGGGGAAGAGGGGAGCCTCTTGCTCCCACAGAGTCAGTTATTTTAAAAGAAATAGCAAACAAACAAAACAAAACAATAAAAAATAACTGGGATTTTTCACTCTGAATGCAGGAGAAGGCAGAGCAGTGAAAGTGGAGGGGGATATGCTGGAAAACATGAGGCCAAAGAGACCAACCCTATTCATCCCTCTAGGAGCAGACAGGCGTACACAGAACTTGCTCTTTCATGTATCAATAGAACAAGAGCCCAAATTCTTATTGCTAGATCTGGAGGGGAAAGATGCTGTTTGCTGGGATTTGGACAGAGCCAGCAAATTCTGCTCCTTGGCCGAGGTGGTTGGAGAAAGGGGGGAAATGGAACAGAAACAACAGAAGTGAGTCCTGTCCTATCACCCTCAGACAACAGCTGGAGCTGGCAGCAAAAAAGACTGCATTCTTAGGGCTTGTTCTCCAGGGCAGTCCAGATTAGAAGGAAATGCTCCTCTGACAACACCATTCGGCCACTGGTGTGCCACCGTGGGCTGTTTGCAGCTTTAAACAAGGATGTCTTTCAGAAAAACTGCATCACTGGTATTAGGTTAGAAAAGCAAAGAAGAGATGCTGTGCAGGAGCAGCTGTATGGAAAGTACTATATCACTGGATGATGTGTGTAGAAAGGGAGTACTAGGAAATGACAGTAACTTTTTAAATCTGCACATACACATAGTTACTATTGCATGCATACACAGACATAAATATATGATCCTTCATCCCAGGAAACCAACAACAGAGCACATATAGGTAAATCATGTCCTATGTGGAACCACTTCAATATTTGACATCTGATTTGATTTTGTCACTCCTATCCAACTTTCTAGTGCTGATGCAGCTGTGCCAAAGGGGTGTGCACTGCATCCTGTGGTGGTGGTGGTGTAGTTGTTCCTCATAGTAAAGGAACTATAGGTAAATGTAAAGGAAAGTAGGAAAGGAACACTAATTGCCTTACTCAGGGATGCATTGGCACTGGAAAATTGGATAGGATCGGGCCCCCAGACTGTCAAGGACCAGGCCACAATGGGGCTCTGTCTGCAAAGGAGATCTGGCAACACTTCCTCCAAAAAAGATTATTGTGCCACCTGGTAAGGACCTACATGATATATGATAGAAGGCCACACACTGTATCCACCACCCTCAAACAAGACTCAATTGTAGCATATTTGCAGGCATAACAAGATATTTGGGATAACAGTCTTCTGGTGCTACATATCAGAAAACATCTCAAATGATAACCTAGAACTATCCTTTGAAGAACCTAGAACTTCACTATGAGGACTATTTAGACTTATTATGACACATATGCTCTGGCACTCCAGCTCTGAGACAGGAAAACACATGCTCTTTAAGCTCAAAATAACCATATATGTACATGCATGCACCCAAAACAAACACACACACATCCATACACAGACACATATACTGAACATAACTTCATTAAAAATGTTCCTCACTGAGTTTGCTGTTCATAGGCGATGGAGTGGGAACCTTTAATTTAATGTCAGCTAATTCTTTCATATCCTCTCTCCATCCCACTATCACATTGTCAAAGATATTGCAAGCCCCAGACTGGGTTAATTTAAATGAGTTTTGTTCCTGCTGTTGATGCAGAGAAACAATATTATGTAACCTGAGGCTTGAGAAGGCAATTATTTTTGTCCTTCTCTACTTAGGGACCAAAGTCTAAGACTGTACCTGTCCAGCATCTTGGCAAAGTGCCTTAGTAGAGGCGTGTTTGCAAATGCAAAAGTGTTGAGGAAGTTTCTGTCATTGAATGTCTGTTTCTGGGGAAGGTGTAAAACTGCTCAGAACAAACATGGAGAGGAGTTAATTCCAGTGGTGTAGCTAGGGACGCTGCAGGGGGTGCAGTTGCACAAGGCAACAAGCTTTACGGGGGCAACAGACTGAGCTTGACACTAGTGGCTAAAATTGTGAAAAGCGGGGTATGTATGAATATAATTATCATCATGTTATAGATCATTGAAAGGTAATTTAACGAAGAATGCAATGGAACAAACTGCATTGGAATACAGTGGTACTTCACTTAACAAGTGCTTCACTTAACAAGTGATCCACATAATGAGCAAAAATTTCTCTAGGATTCTGCCTCACATAACAAGTGTTGCTTCGCTTAACAAGCACACTCGTTGGCAGTTGGGGTGGACACACTGGCTGGCAGCCCTTTTAAAAAGCATCAGGGCTGCCTAGCTTGTCTGCCCATAGCGAAAGCAACACTTCCGCGCTGTTGCTCCTGTGGTTGGGCGTTCGCTGGGCAGAGGGAGAGAACAGCCTTGGTGAAGAGGGAAGCAGTTCAGGGCTAGCTGAGTTTCCATTATTTCCTATGGGAAAATCTGCTTCACATAAAGAGCGTTTTACATAATAAGCATGTTTTTGGAACGAGTTAAACTTGTTATGTGAGGCACCACTGTAACTATATTCTATCAAACGTTATGGCCAATTAACCAGAAAATGAAAACACATTGGTCTATGGAACAAAAAGTGGATTTTCTTACCTCAAAGCGTTTCCATGATACTCATTGCTCTGAGAGCTAATGAGATGAAATTCTGAAACTGTATGGATCTAATAAGGTGTATGAATCAGCCTTTATTACCATATACATATATCATAATATGGTTACCCATGCTAACTAGGTATACAGGCACTTCTTAGTGATGTAGAAGTGCAGGGAAGTAAGAACCATTCCTCTTTGCCCCAGTTTCCCTAACCAATAAGGGACACAATTTTCTTTTTTTAATTAAAAAATTTAATTTGTTGTTGCTGGTGGGGGTGAAGGAGAGGAGGACAAAATCTTCTTCGACTCCCGACAGCAAATAGGTGCTTTAGCTCTGCCACTAGCAGAGAAAATGGGTGGTGAACTTCTGAGGAGGAGGAGGCAGGTTTTTCCCCAATTAACTTTTTAGAAATATTTGGGGATGACATCACTTCTGGTTGTGACACCACTTCCAGAGCAACATTTTGAGCTTTGCAACAGGCTACATGATCATTAGCTAAGCCACTGGTTAATTCTGTTTGTAACTAGCCAGGATGTAAATCAATCAATGTGCCACTGGACAAGTTTGTGACTAGATGGGCACCAAGTTACAGTAAGGTGGAAAACTATGCAAGATTAAACATTTGCCAGCACAGTATCATCTCTCTATTTAACCAGGAGAGATTGGGTAGTAATTCAGAGCACAATCCCAACCAATTTTCCAGCTCTGGGGTAAGAGCAACTTACATTGAGGATGTCTCCATGACTGTCCCAACTGCAGGACATGTCCCACTGGCATACTTAATGCCAGTGCTGGAAAGTTATGCCCTCAGTGTCCAACCTGTGTATATATACTCAATTTTACAGGATGCATACCTAAAATTCTATTTAAAATAAAGATAGTCTGACGCCCATATGGCTAGATGTCTTTCAAAAAGAAAAGAGTTGCCAGATCTCCTGTCTACATGATAGTTCTATCTTTCTCCTTTTGATGGAATTGATTGCTGCATGAGCTGTGAAGCATGTTCTTCTTAATTCAAAGGTTTCCAAGCCAAATTCTGGCACTGGAAATCAGTCTGAGCACTAAATATCCTGCCTGGTGCATCCAATATGCAACTTCAGGCATTCAGTCACTACCCCACTCTAATCTCCACACCTAGCATCCATTCTAGTTGTTTGGAGAAACCACTCCATACACTACTGTAGTGAACAACTGTTCAGTAAGTGGACAATAGAGAAAGCAATGCCATTATTTTAGTTTGATCTTCATCCTGTCTTTTGCAGGCTTCCAGTGTTTCCCCAATAAGCTGTGTTGAAGTCCCTCATCCTGACAGGTAGACCTTCCTTTTCAAGACCTTGTGCTCACATACGTGCGGGCACACACACACACACACACACACACACACACACACACACAAGTGCAAGACCTTTCCTTACAGATGCTCCTCATTAAGCTTGCTGCTGGTTTAGGTTTGCTGATCCTAAGCTTGCAGTCAGGAAATTAAATAGGGGAAAGGAAAAAGTTATAGGAATGTTCTGAAGGTCTGTACTACCGTGACAAGAAAGTAATCTATATATATATATATAGTTGAAAAGTCACTGATTCACGGACTCACTGACTGACTAACTCATTCACTGACTGACTCACTCACTGACTCATCAACACCCAGCCAAAACCGCTAGACCTGAAGTGTGACATTTGGGGAGGGTGTTCCTTCTGTGACAGAGGCACTCACTAAGAACCGGTTTTTGGAAATTCCAATCAGAAGGGGCACAACGCGTTTTCCTCCTTATACTTTACTTTGAGAATTCCTGACTGAGGGATGCTCTGCCCCAACCCATGGACCTAGAAGCCTGAAATTTGGGGAGGGTGTTCCTTATCTTACATGAGCACCCACCAAGAACCAATGTTGAGAAATTTAATCTTTAAGGGGGTGAAAAGGGGTGCAACCAGGGGTGGGCACTTCCTGGTTTGGGCCTACTCGCCCGAACCGGATCTTCCAATTTCCCTGCTGTTGGCGAACCGTCAGCAGCAGGGAAAGTCAAAAAGAGGGCGGACCGGTTCACACCGGCCGCCATCTTTTCTAATGCGCACTGCGGAAGCGCCAACGTTGGCGCTTGTGCAGTAACTGCCCTAAAGCTGGCCAGCACTGCGGAAGCGTCATGTTGATGCTTGTGCAGTGCCTGCTCTGCGCAGGCACTGCGCAGGCGCCAATCTCACCCTGCCCCTCGCCCTGCCCCTGCCCCTCCCCAGCTCTGCCCATGACCCCGCCCTGACCCTGACCCTGGCCCCTCCCACTTCCAATGAACTGGATCTTGGGCCAGGCCGGGCCTACCCCTGGGTGCAACATGTTTCTGTACTATACTTAACATTGAAGACTGATCAACATCCAGCCAATTTGTTGGCTGGTGCCTGATGCACTGGGGAGGATGGTGCACATGGGGGATGGTGTGAATGGGGGGATGGTGCACATGGGTGAAGGTGCACATGGGGGGATGTAGCATAGGGCGATGTCACACATGGGATGGATGGTGCGTATAGGGAGTTGATGCACATGGGGGTTGATGCATATGGGAGAGGGCTATATGCAATGAGGGATAGCATACAGGGGGTATTTCATTCCTGCAACATGGGCACATTTCACTAGTACACTTATATAAGAAAAACAATACAAATTAGACACAAATAAACCATTAGAAACTTCAGTTTCAGAGATGCATACCGACAGTAGTTTCTGCACCTCTGGTTCAGTGCTGTAATACTGAGATGACCAAGCCTTGAATTTTTAGGAGTCACTCTACCCCCCAGGCAGTGGTCTGGAAAATGGAAGTGTACTTCCTATGCACAAATCAAACTCTTCACAGGTAGCCAGGCTTTATAATAAAGTCTCTGAATAGCCATCAGCTGTGGCACAACATACAAAACCCAAAGAGACAAATAGCAAAGGTTGCAGCTACTCTTACATCTCATAACTTCTGGAAATAAATTTCCTTTTCCTGCACATGAAATGCAGATCATGTGATTAAAATTTGGGGAGGATGCTAGGGTGTGATAAAACTATTCTCACAGGCCAGGTTTGACCTTCAAATGGGAGGAGCATGACAAGCACTTTGGAAAAATAAAATACTTTTGGCTTCCCTCTATTTTCTACCTTGCACTGGTTCCAATATAGATTCCAACTGATTCTTGTCAGTTCCAACAAGTGACCAACACAGGTGGAAATACTGTGATGCAGATTACACATATTTTCTATCTTGCTCCCTAACCCTCTAAATCAGAACCACTCAGAGATTTTCTTATATGAGAACCTGAAGGCACTTTATAAAACAATAGAAACTAGAACAGCCATCTTGGTTCAAACATGGACAGTCATGTCCAGCAAGCCACTCTATCAAAACAGTATCTATTTAGCAATGTCAAAAGCAGGTCCAAACTTTTCTGCTGTTTGAGACACCCTGTGCAGTCCTGCTATGATCTATCATGAATAGGAATGAAAAGTGTTACTTTTCTGCTGCCTTAGTTACTTCTGCAATTATAAAGATACTTTCCTGGAAGTAAGACCCATTAAACATAATGGGGTTTACTTTTGAGTAGGCATGGTTAGGATTGTGCTGTTACTTAAGCAGTTACTTACTGCTGCCTGCCTATTTTTAAATGGTCTTTAACTTGGGTGTTTTTATATATTGTTTTAATGGTATCTTATGTATGGTTTTATTGTTTTTATATAGTCTTAACTGTATCTTTTCTGCTGTTTTTAATTGCTGTAAGCCATCTTTGGTATCTTTTTTAGATAGAAACGTGGGGTATAAATCAAATAAATAATAATAGATCACTGGTGCTATAAAGCTGATAGTCAACCGATGCAGTTTGGGAACTTTCTGTCACACAACTCCCCATTATTAGCAGCAAAGTTGCTGTAGCAGACAAATGATGTAGAGTTATGGTTACAATTTCCCTTAATTATAAAGGGAAAGTACAAGAAATCTGGTGGGGTGCAGGCAAAGTATGTATACACAAGCTGCAATCCTAAACCCCAGTTAAGCTGGCACAAGTCCCATGGTGGCCAGGGGGTATCACAAAACTTCTGCCACTCCAGGAGGGGAGTTAGGCTACTGAACAGACATGCACTGGTCTCCCCACACCACCACAGGAATGGGGAGACAAGTGAGTTGTGATGGCCTAAATTGGTTAGGATTGCATCTCCACAATCATAAAGGTAGCTTATGACATGGACAGTAGTGGTCAGTCAGTTTGTCTCTGAAAAATTGTTTTCAAAAGAAAACAGGGCTTGGACGGTGAATGTGCAGACCAGGAAGAGATGGGCAAATGGGAAGATAGGATCAGCCTCAGGATAACAAGATCAGAATGACACAGGTAGGACATCAAAGTGAGAAAGAAGTAGATCCACCAATGAAAGGCAAGGAAGTCCGAATAATAGGCCTTGAATCAACATTTCCGATAGAAGCATGGAGGCAAGGATTGAAAATATCTCATTGGTATATAATGAAATTGGTATATAAATATGAAAAGCAAAATATAAATACTGTAGATCAGATAGATGGATAGATGGATGGATAGGAAGGATAGGGAAGCAGGGTCAGAAGAGAAGCACATCACAGCTGTGATTCACAGGTAGTGTCAGCAATGCTGTAATAATCTAGGCCATGGGCAAAAGCTTTGGATTCTAGCCCAGATGCAGTGAAGGGGAAAGTACTAGAACTTAGTCACAGAGGGATGCTTAAGAAGGCTGTGCAAATGGCATCATGGTACCCAGACTATATATGGGAAAATCGAGCTGCATTCTGACCACACTGAATTTCAGGCCACTCATGACTGTGACAAAGATCCTTCAGTGCTGGATGACAGAAGGGGGAAGGGAGCAAAGCTAGAACTTTTGTACATCCCTTACACAAAATAGGTGGAGACTACAAAATGTGATCCTGGAGGAACAAAGTGACAGAAAGGAGGGGGTGAGCTTGCTAAACTTCAAGGAGGGGAGAACTGAGAGGGCAAGGGACCCCCAAAAAGGAAGCATTGTACTATTTCAGAATTAAGTCCAGGAAGAGGTGATTACATCAGCTGTATTTTGGGGAGACGGGATGCACTGAAGAAAAGGTTTTCTCCATAGGGGCTGTAGTCTGTATGAAGAAAGAGAAGGGAAGGTGAATTGGGGTCAGTGCTGGAGTACATTTATGAGGAGAGATGGAGTGTGAGGTAAAGATGAGAGTTACGGCCACAGGGTCTCTAAGACAGTAGCAGAGATCACAGGTCACATTCAACTGGACTGAGCTTTTCAGCAGCTCATTTTCTTGGAGAAGCTTTATCAGTAGCATCTGGACCCTGTTTGCAGGGACAGTTTGCTGAAACTGGGTCCTCTCAACAGCTTTTACAGGTTCTTCATGGCTAGTCTTTTGGTATCAACAATTCTTGTGCAGACTATGGCAACTTATTGTTTAGCTTCCAATAACTTCAGCAGAAGTGCTGTTTATCCCAAGTGTTGAGGCTGACTTTTGTGGGGTGGCACACAGCTTCTGTGACACTTTGGCATAATATCCTGCTTACCTGTTGTTTCTGCCCATTAGGCTCTTGAGGACCCCAAGAGTTTTTTTTGGAAAGCCCCAAGAATATTGTCCTCTGTTATATTTGGTAAGCTTTTCCCAGGCAATTGTTAAAAGGAAAGATTCAAGAGTTTTCTGTCAGGAATGCTTTGATATTCCCAAGGCAGAGAATTTTCATTTATGCCCATCAATGGTTTGATTCCCTCCCTCTCCAAGGAAAAGAGTTATGAAGAGAAAATGTCTTTAAGATATGAAATCAACCTGTAACTTTGCTGGCCAGAAGTCCTGGTGCATTCTCACAGATAAAAAAATCTACCCTATTAATGACGGAAAATCCTTTGTACCCATAGGTGAATTGTTCCAGGAGCTCTGCCTTTGACTTCTTGTGCTGACTGACTGACTGACTGACTGACTGACTATCTATCTATCTATCTATCTATCTATCTATCTATCTATCTATCTATCTATCTATCTATCATTTAATTTAATTTAATTTAATATCTCGCCTTTCTCAGTCAAAGGCTGACTCAAGGCGGTTGATAAGAAAAAAAAATATACAAATAAAATCACCCAAAAGTCATTTGAAAAGAGTTAAGAACATAAAACTTTCACAGCGAAGTGCTATTCATGTCTGACCAGAATATTGTGAATTTTGATCTTGCATGTCTCAATAGAGACATGTGCCTCTTAGTAAAAGAGAGCAAGGTTGTGCTTCTTAACAACAATCTCAGAATGCTTTGAGTAAATTTTACTTCTGTATATTCTGAAAAGCCATAAAACCCTTACCCACCCCATCCTTGAAACAATCTATTCTTTCTAATCTATTCTTTGCTGAAACAGACTTCCCAATCAATATTTCATTCCCAAGAAAGTTCAGTTACAAAATCTGGTGCCAACTAACACCTCAACACATGCAGCAAATGAAATAAAATTTAAACCATTTCCTTATTGTACTTCAGCCTATCCCAAGTTCTCAGCAAATATGCACTGATAAAGTTGCTTCCCCTTAATTGAGATGGTCTTCATCCAATATCTCACTGTGAGAAGCCACTGTAAGGTCACATGCCTAAGAATTTAAAAGTATTAAGTAAGTCCATAGAACTTGGTGGGATTTGCTTTTGAGTGAATATGCAATAAGAATGGGATGCAAAATGCATTTCCATTCCAGAACTTAGGGAATAAGTATAGGTTATCACCTCCCATACTCTGAGAGATCCAGCCAGTGGTATTCCAAGGTACTTACTATCCCACATGGAAATCTTTTAAACATAGCTTTGTATTATAAGGGGAATGAAAGGTGCAGAGTTTGGCACTTTCTGTGTTGCGTTGGAACTGCCAGAGCCCTTGGCTTGCACCCAAATCTGAAATTATTTTTGAATTGTGTAGTCTAGACATGATCTCCTCAACTGTCCTCCGGAGGCACTATGCACACTCGGTGGCCCTGCTTGCAACTTTTTGGGCCTAGGCAAACTCTTCGATTGTTTGGTTTTTATTACAGAGACCAGGTCCCTAGCCCCAAAGTATCTCATTTATCATCTGGTCTTGTGCCACTTCTGTCTCTCTTACTGTTGAGAAAGCTTTATGTGGTGTCCACATTTTCTGTGGCACACTGGGAACAATATTAAGAGTGTGCTTTTATAGCCTTAGTGCATCCCAGTTCACTAAACAGCCCATCAAATTTTCTGCCAGTGTCTTTTGCATGTTACTCTGTAGGCAAGTCAGTGGAAGCTAAACACATAGCTAAGTGATTTCAATAGAACTTGTGCTCCTAACCTCTGTAATACACTTAATGTATTTTATTCCTCAACACCACCCCAAGCATGAAAGATTCCAACTTCTTCCAGTTACAGTATTTCCCATCCATTCTGATTTCATCTGTCCTTACATCCTTTGTCACTATTAGCAATTTTGTATTTGTCTATGGTTTGCTGATTTAGTCTGAAAACTTGGGTCGTCACTGATTATCCACTATTCATTTATTTGCTTTAACTACCATGTTTAGCTTCAGGGAGAGATTGGTTAATAAAGCTGCAGTCTTAAGCACACTTAAGTGAAAGTAAGGGCACAGTCCAGAAGTGCACTTGGGCTACCCTAGCTATCACTGGGCTGGCCCAATTGCAAGATGGGCCACCCTAGTTATTCTGGAAAAGGCTTGGGGCAGCCTAAGACAACATAGATTGCCCTAGGACAGATGGAGCTGGGCTGCCCTAGCTGGGCTAGCCTAGGCAGCTCAGGAGAGGCATGTTGAGGGCATGTATAGCATTGCCTAGGACAGAGCAGTTCTGCTATATCCACAGCCTGTTTCACGGGCAGAAATACCCTCTTCCAGCTCCTCATTGTTATACCACCTCAGGAGCAGGTATAACAATGAGTAGACCCATAGGGGCCCATGATAAGGCAGAGTAAGAATGGAAGTGTTGACAAAAAAAATGTGTTCTTGGCCAGCCTAGCTGAAACGCCTGCCTCTCAACCTCAGGATATGGCACAACTATGGCAGCCCACTAACCTGTGGATATAGCAGTCCACTCCAAGAATCCCCTTGCATCCATCCTCCACTAGAGGTATTGCTGTACTGGAGTCTCATGCTGTAACTGGTACTGGTTGTCAGGAACTTCTTCCTTATAAAGCCCAGAAGTTAAAAAACCACAGCTGTTCCTTGTTCAGTGTGATCTGAGGAGGGTCTTCTTAGGAGCAAGCCCTCCCCATGTGTCTTTGACTTGGTGCCTACTGAGCATGCTCTGGAGCAGGTAGGGCAGCCCAGGCTTCCCAACTCTCTGGAAGTAGCATAACTTTCTGCTCTGGTTTCAGAATAGTTGCGGCAGCCCAGCGAGGGCACTCCTCACTGCCCTAACTCTGGATTGTTCCCTAAGTTCATCAAAATCAGTGGGATTTGCAGCACAATGGTATTCCTTCTTAAGGTGAAGCCAGTCCCAGGGAGTTCAGTGCAGCTTACTCTCAAGTAAAAGCACACTGGACTGCACCAATGATTCCAGGTACATGTGATAAAACATGTAAAGGTATGTTAGGATATCTAGTAAATGGTTTATTATGTATAACAGCATTCTAACCAATGCTCAGTTTTGTCTCCAGCTGGAAGTTCCTCTGTGGGCCACAAAACCTACGGAGAATCTTCCGTCCATCTAAGAATCTCCTTCTGTGCTTCATTCAGTTTCACACTTTCTGTTCCCTGTCATTCCCTACTTCACCCTTACACTATTCTCTCCCAGAGCGATTCAGCTTACCTCAGGATGGAAAAATTCTTACGAAGTACAGCCACTGTCTGGTTAATTTCATTGTCCGTTTTTTTGCACGGCCTTGACTCTGTCATTATTGATGCAAACAAGTCTGCCGGCTGCTCAGGGCTCCCCAGTGTCACCACCAGATTCCTCCGTTTGCTCAGCCTGCAGTGCACCTAAGGGAACCAACAGATGTAAGGACATGCAGGGCATGCAACCAACACCCCAAACAACATCACTCTGGCCCACCCATCTCCATCTTATTTAAAGCAGGACCTTGGATTCAAATTCCAGCTAAAAATTCACAGGATAATTCTGAACAATGTACTCTCTTTCAGATTGAGTTCTATAAAATGGGAACCATTATGACTCACTTCATAGGTTGCTTTCACAAATTCTATGCGTGTCTGCATAGAAGTAACTCCCACAGTGTCCAATAAAGCTATTACTCCCAGGAAAATGTGTATGGTGTTGCACTCTCAGAAAATGAAAGAAGTTAGGATTACAAGCTTCTCTAAAAGCTTGGTACTCAGCCTAGGAACCCTCTTTTAAGATTGACAATCTGTCGTGGACCTCCAGAAGTGATATCACCAACCTGTAAATTATGTCAAGTCCAGAAGTGACATCAAACAGGAAGTGACATCTCTGTGATGGCAGTGCTCCTCCATGTCTGCTTCAAAATAAGTCTCATTATATTCAATGAGACTTACTCCCTGGAAAGTATGGACTGCAGCCAAGGTGCCCCATTGCAAGATTGCAGTGCCAGATTTCAAGATATCAGCATTTTCACAACTCTGAAGTGAAATCATGATCCACAACCCCCACTTTGAGAACCACTGCTGTAGACATCAATGCATGATGTTTGTGTAGACTACACTAATACACATACTTCTGATGTTTCTCTATAAACACAATACTGTATATTAGAAACATGCTTAAAATCAAGCAGTGAAAGTAAGGCATTAGCTTCATAGAAGTTCAAATGTGCTCTGTTGCTAAAGCTTTGACAGTTAGTACCACAGTACTTACTAAGAACACACAGAGCATTTATGACAAAGCAACAACACACTAACACAACCGGTAATTAACAACACCACCCTACCTCTCTAATCTCAGGGTAACTATCTAAAGAGCACATTAAGTAATTAATCCAGAATAGCTACCACACCCTAGTTCGGAACTCAGGTATATTTAAAAGATTGGAATATTCTTTCTACCCATGAGCAGACACTGAAATGCTCATGGCTGATTCCTTGAATATCACTGATGTGATATCCACTCACATGATAGATTTCTCATTCCTTGGACGCTTTGAGTTTTCACCAAAAGATAGCTAAAGAGTGCTAAGATTCATATAACATGATTTTGAGTATGTGCCTTAAGTAGTATAAATCTCACTAAAGAATACATTCAGCTGCTCTTACTTATACTCTTACTTATTCATATCCAGTGCTCTTGCAAACCCAATTCTATACTAATGAGCATCTGACCCATGTATGATATAATATCCTCCTTTAGCAACTTCTCAGCCTCCCACTTTGTAGGGTGATCATATGTCTGCCTTTTCCAGGGCATGTCCTGAATTTTAGCTTTGTGTCCTGGAAAAAATCTTTCATGTTCTCCTTTTCCTTGTGAGGCAGCAGGAGTGGGCTTTCTTGAAATTAATAAATTACTGGTACATGTGTATAAATTATATGTAATAGTTTGAAAATTAATAAGTAATAATACTGTTTAAATTACCGGTAATCACATGAAAGCAATATACTGGTATATGAATTTGGTGTTTTTTTAAAAAAATTATTCTTTTATGTCTTTCATTTTGGGAGGTCCTTGTTCTCATTTTTTGTTTTAACATATAGAGATTCCTCCTACATCTCAGATGCTTTTCCCACTTCAGCCACCCCTATTACTAGACTTGGGGTGCCTGCAGCTGCCTTCGTCTTCTCTTTACAGGTAGGAAGACAAAGCACCAGAAACAGAGCCTCACACCCTCCTAGGGTCCTCTGATGATATTCCATCAGCCTTCTCCTTCTTCTACTGCCCAGCCCTGGGTCTCCAGAATACCTCAGTCCACATGTGGAACTTCAAGGAAGGGAGAGGGTCCAGTTGCCTGTCCTCTGCTCCAGGCCCCATGGCCAGCCTGCAATTCTGGAAACCTGGCCCAGGTAGCCCTCACACCAAACATGTACAGCTGAATTGGAAAGAGTTTAGGTCTCAGGGAGCTAAACCAATGCGGACTACAATGCTATCTACACTTTCATGGGAGTAAGCTCCATTGACTCTAAAAGGACTTACTTCTGAGTAGATGTGCAGAGGATCAGGCTCTCAACTACAATCATATCCATACTTTCCTGGAGTAAGCCCCAATGAGACTCACTTATAAACATGCAGAGTTTTGGGTTCCCACCAGTGATGGGCTTCAAAGAAATTAAGAACCGGTTCTCTGTCCATCTGGCAGCCACTTTTAAATGGCTATTTTTAAACTTTATATGTACTATCTCTTGTTAAGAACCGGTTCTATAGAGTAGGTGCGAACCTGCTGGTGCCCACCACTGGTTCCCACACAGTTTGAGGAACGGGTCAGACAAATCTTATACAGTACCTTTCTTTTGTGCATTCCCTTTTCCCTCTTTTGCGCACGCACACACTTATCACCTACTCAGACACAGTATCCATGCTCACTTCAGGCCAACCACGCCTGAGAACAGGCTACACCTTTGAAAAAATTACTGCATCAGTATACTTGTAACTGTTAACATAGTTACGGCCCACTCACTATAGTAACAACCCCAAGGGGATGATGTTCTGTATCTTCTGCCTTTCTCACTAGCGGAGACAGGCTTTCCTACAGACTTAAAGTGGATTACCTTTTGCCTCTATGTTTGGATTTAGGTGGATACTTTAAAGGTACTCCATCCCTCAGGGTGTTTTCCCTTTGGCAACACAGGCTGCAATCCTATCCATACTTACCTGAAAGTAATGGGATTTACACTTGAATAAGATGGAGAGGAGGCAGGTTGGGCTCTCCATTACTCATATGCAATCAGTTTTGGGGCTCCCTGGCTAGCATTTTAAGAGCCCAATCCTATTCACATAGTCCCTCTGATTACCATTTTAAGAGCCTGATCCTATACACAGTTTCCTGGGAATAAGTTCTTCAGACTGTAATGGTACTTACTTCTGAGTAGACCCATAGGTTTGTCCTTTCATGAAAGGGTGTCTTTTCATGCTTACCAGAGAAATGATATACAAAAGTATAGGCTGCACAATCAATCAATCAATCAATCAATCAATCAATCAATCAACTGTATTTATATACCGCTTTGCAACAAAAAGTTCACAAAGTGATTTATAGAGAAAAGGAAAAGAAGCTCCTTTTATTTTTCTTCCATCTGTAATCGGAAAATAAAAGTCTACATCAAATATACATTTTTATCAGGGATGTGCACTGGTGGTGAGGCAGAGCCGAAGACTTTCAAAAATCAGTGAGGTATGGAAGCATACATACAACCCACACACTGCACTGTGCACATGGTTTGCACATCTCACACAACAACAGTGCTGCTTTTTGAAGAACTTTAGTGGAGACAGAACCTCATCTGCCTCCCCACCTGCTACCCATCCCTGATTTTAATTTAACAGAGATTCTCTTTTAGCCTACAATAATTTATAAATGTGCACAAAGAGAAAATGGCTCAAAATGCTTTGAATTTCATGTAGATTGTGATTCTCTATTCAGTGACAAACAAATTAAAAAGTACAGTGGCTACTGTTAGGACAAAAGAAGCACCAAACCCCAGGAACCCATAAAATTAAGTTGTTCCCGCTCTTGACATTATGCAGTGACAGGAGCCCCATGAGCAAAGAGGCATCAAACCTATCTATACTTACTTAGAAGTTGACCATTGAACTCAGTTCACTTACTTTCTCTATAAAACTGCATCAGATTGCACTGCAGTATTCATTAAGAGCTTAAAATTATTGGAATTAGTGGCACTGATTTGTTCTTCTGAGTGACTTGTTGATGTTTTTAGTACTGTTTAGCTATTCCATCAGCCTACTGTGGTTACTGGGCTGTTTGCTCCTGTTGTGCCATTTCGCTTTTAGAAACACCAAATTCTGGAGCAGGCCAATCAGCTTCCATTCAAGGCAGGGATACTTTCATTGACATTACCTAAGGAAGGATTTGCCTTAAATCATAGGACAGGATTTGCCATAAAGCCAGAAGATATTGCAGATGCAATGCTATGCACACTTACCTGGAAGGAAGCTCCACTGAAGTCAGTGAGACTTATTTCTCAGTGGGCATGCATAGAGGATTGTGCTTCAGATTGTTTGATTGATTGATTGTATGGCATACAGTCAGGGCCATATTATCCTATAAGCTGGTATAGGCTACAGCTTCTCAACCTTGAGGGTCTCAAAAATATAACTTTTTTTGAAAAATGCGTATAATATTTCAATATCACTGAATAATTCATATAACTTGAAATAAAATTTGAACTTTAAAAAAGGAGGCCCAGGAGTCTAAAAAGCCAATTTTAAAAAGTGGCCCTTGTTTGTGGCCCTTCTTTGAGGCCTTTTATTTGAGAAAAAGGGCCCATGTTTGAGGTCCTTTATTTGAAACTAGCAAAAAGTGTACCCAAGTTGCAGGTGTAACATTTTCCCCTATGCCATCCCCCCATGGCGCAGAAACACCCCATGTGCCACTTCCCTCATGTGCATCATCCCCCATGCGCATCATCCTTCCATGTGCAACGTCGCCTCATGCGCAACTTTCCCCATGCGTATCATCCGCCAATGCGCAACTTTCCCCATGCGCAACTTTCCCCAATGCACAACTTCCCCCAATGCACAACTTCCCCTCATGCGCAACTTTCCCCCATGCGCATCATCCGCCGATGCGCAACTTCCCCCATGCGCAACTTCCCCATGTGCAACTTCCCCTATGTGCAACTTTCCCCCATGTGCATCAACCCCCATGCACATCATCCTCCCATGTGCAACTTCCACTCATGCGCAACTTCCCCCATGCGCAACTTTCCCCATGCGCATCATCTGCCGATGCGCAACTTTTCCCCATGCGCAACTTCCCCCAATGTGCAACTTCCCCCAATGCGCAACTTCCCCATGTGCAACTTTCCCCCATACGCAACTTTCCCCCATGTGCAACATTCCCCCATGCGCAACTTTCCCCCATGCACATCATCCCCCCCCGTGCAACTACCACCCATGCGCAACTTCCTCAATGCGCATCATCCCCTCATGCGCAACTTTCCCCATGCGCATCATCCGCCGATGCGCAACTTTTCCCCATGTGCAACTTCCCCTCATGCGCAATTTCCCCTCGTGCGCAGCATCCTCGCTGGCGCAACCTTTTCCTCTGAACAACATCCCCCAGTGCACCAGGCACTGAGCACCAAACTGGCTGGATGTTGTTCAGTCTCCCATGTTAAGTATAGGACAGAAACACGTTGCCCCCTTTTCAGCCCCTGAAGGGTTAAATTTCTCCACCTGGGTTCTTGGTGGGTGTTCAGGTGACAGAAGGAACTCCCAGAATTCCATGCTTCAGGCCCAGCAGTTGGGGTGGAATGTTGATGAGTCAGCAATTCTCAATGTAAAGTATATGGAGGAAAACGTGTTGCACCCCTTTTTACCCCCTTCCCGTTGGAATTTCCGAAAACCGGTTCTTAGTGCACCCCTCCATCACGGAAGGAACACCCACCCCAAATTTCACACTTCTAGGCCCAGCGGTTTTGGCAGGGCGGTGATGAGTCAGTGAGTGAGTCAGTGAGTCAGTGAGTGACTTTTCTCTTTTATATATATAGATAAGGGGCCCCTGTTTAAAGCCCTTTGTTTGAGATAAGGGCCCCTGTTTGCTGTAAGTTTACTTCAAGCTATGTAAATGTCGCTAAAACATGTCATGAATAAAAAAATTTCAAGATGGGTGTGGACAAGTCAGCAGGTTGCTCTGTCTTGGGGGGCTCTCAATTTACAGTCAGACACAATGTGATAGTTTGTTGAGGAGCACCACAGTCACACTGAGGGGTAGATACTAGAAACCATTTAAACAGTGGGTCCTGGCAGACAACACAAGATGTAATGCTTATACAGTAAATGGATCTTTATGGTGCTGTGGCTTTCCCCCCTCACTTTCTACCACAATTGGCGTTCAGGGATTGCATCAAAAGTAATGGGCTCTGAGAACTGTGGCTGGAATCCTAAACACAACTTACTACAAAGTAAGCTCTATCGGACATAATGAGATTTATTTCTAAGTAAATACAGCATGTTTAGGATTGTGCTACAAGTTCAATAAGGAGCTGCCAGGATAAACTCTTCTCAAATATAATGTTGATGGCCCATAACATGAAGAAATGAAGAGCTGGTAAACATCTAAAAATAGTTTAAAAAGAAAATATGGGTGGTGTTTCCTCGCAGATTTTCAAATATACAACTTTAAACTAAAGATTTCTGTGAACTGGTTTTCTGCACTTTTTTCTGCACTGACAGAGCCTCCCTCTGCATGTCCTGAATGTGTGAGGGCAAGTAGCGTATGGATGAACTAAGGCTGCCGGCTGAGATTGAAAGATATTCTTGAAGTTGAGGATGAAAGTCTCTCACCAGAGCTGGAATAGCAAGATGAAAGTCAGGATAACAAACAGTTGTTGGCAAAACTGTGATGGGAGCTCCCAGTTCTGGGAAGTGATGGGTTTCCCTCCCACCATTACATACACACACATGCATACCCACTTCACGCCAAGAGACATGTCAGTTGTACGGAAATACGTTGGAACCAGACATGACCTTTCCCTTGGTTGGAAATAGGCAATTTCGTAACAGTTCTGACGTCAGGAACCTTCGTGGTTTCTTGAAAGTCCAGAAAGGTCACTCTATTGTTCTGGCCAGACTCCCTTTCTCTCCCCCAAAAGGAATTCCCTCCAACCCTCAGCCTCTCCCCTGAGTCACTCTTGCCGCCTCCTTTGTACCCCTTCGGTCATCGCTTCCCCTAATCTTGCCACATCTCAACCCCGCTGTTTAGTTTGTCAGTAGCAGCCTGGGCATATAAACCGTTTGGGGCAAAATTCAGTGGCAAGGTCAGAGTAATTCTACTGTAAAGTTCTTCCCTTCTCTCAGGTTGCTCCCCTATGGGGCTTGTCCTGGAACCCACTCCCTTCTCAAGCTGAGATTCTGTGGGGCTGGGTGTAGTGATATCAGCCCCTCCCTGCATCAAGGTCTGTTTAGTCTGTGGCTCTATAATAACCCCCTTTCCTTCGCACCACTGTAAACATCTGTCAGGGTCAATCTATCCCAGGGCCTTGCCAGGCACTGCTTCCTTTGCCCCATCCCCCAGTCCTCCCTCCTATTCCCTCTCTTACTCATTGTGTGGCATGCACCATGCTCCAACAAGAAACTGCAGGGATCAAGTCTCTCGGGATCCTGTGAGAGGAAATGGGGTACAAGCCTTTCCCCTCTTTTCATTTTTCAGGTGTGGGACAAGACATCCATGCACCCTCCAGCAACTGAAAATGAATATAAGTATATTCTTGTTACGTGATCCAGTGACTCATAGTGCAGTAATGAGCAATCAAAGCCATTGAGTGAATGAGGCATGCCCCCCCCCCTTGAAGTTTTTGAAATGCTGGCTGCCAGATATCTTGGCATAGACTGAACCTTTCCGTTCTGCCTAATGGCAAGTTCTTTCTGTGTAACTCAAAAGCTTGCAAACTCCAATACTGGCAGAAAGAGATATCACCTTACCTACTTTGTAACTACAAAATATGCAATTTCCTGAAACCTATAAAGCAGATGTTTACATTTAGATACCACAAATCATTGGCATAGTCTTCTTCATGTTTCATCAACTTTCTTTCCCAAATACTAATTTTTTTAATGGACATGCATTAGTTAACTCATTTTGAAAGCTATCAAAAACAGCAGGCACTGTTAGCAAGCAAACAGCATGTCAGCATGCGTTGGAGGCAGATATAATATATTTTGTAATGTAGGGTATGAGAAGCCCTACAAGATGTTTAAATAGTGTAATGAGGATAAAATAAATAATGAGGATAAAATAAATTTCAACATATACTGTACATTGTATACCCCTTGACTAGTGAGTTAATGATGATACATACTACATATTTTGGGTTGTGGGAAAAGATTTCAAATAGAAAGTCTTTTCAATCAAGTCTGAGCTCCATATAGTTCACAAATGAGCCAGTCTTTAGTATAAAGACAAAGGGCACAATCCTATACAACATTCTAGCACCGATGTCGCTGCAACGCAGCCCTGAAGAGGCTTCCATAACTGCTTCTGCCACTATAGATACAGCGCACAGCTCTTGGCACAGCCACACCAGTGCTGGAAATTTGGATGGGGCCTTTCGTAAAAAAAACCCCTCAGAATGACTGACTGATAACTTAGAATGACTGATTAAGAATTTATATCTTGCTTACTTTCAATAACTATCATCAGAAAAAATGGGAGACTATGGGCACAATCCAGAGTAACTACAGGGAGTCCTTGCTCCAGTGTAAGAATAATTTGCTGTGGATTGCAGTATGAATTTCCCATAGGTTTTCATTAGATGGTGCAGTAACTACGGGTACACGTAATGTCTCTTACGTGCTCCCGTAGTTACTCTGGATTGTAGGGTATGGTTCATATTGGAGGTTACTCTCATG
Source organism: Cryptoblepharus egeriae (assembly GCA_030015325.1). NCBI lineage: Eukaryota > Metazoa > Chordata > Lepidosauria > Squamata > Scincidae > Cryptoblepharus > Cryptoblepharus egeriae. Next base: position 56,863,599 of record JAREYC010000001.1, on the reverse strand, counting down.
CTCCAATTCAAATATAACCTTCTAGATATATGATATGCTCCCTCACAGTGAGCATACTGGTTTTGTGGAATATCTGGATCTTGGGTCCCCTTGTACAGGACAAAGGCAAGGTATAAATCAGTTAAATAAATAAATAGAGGATTTCTCAAGCACTCAAAATGCTACAATCTATGACTGGTGATTTATACATATGAAGTCTTATGCCAAATCACTGGTCAATTTTTCTTGGTGTTGTCTGCACTGCACTGAGCGGGAATGGCTATCTAGGGTTGTAGACAGGAGTTTTTCTCTTGCCATGGCAAGAGGGATCAGGTCCCAAACTTGGGACATTCTGCATGCAGAGCTTGTGCGCTGCTGCTGAACTTCCAGCCCTGCTTCTCCAGATTTGACATGGTGAGTTAGAACTGTGTCAGCTTGCTCTGGAGATAGCAAGCTTGCTGTAACTAAAACACTGGGACTGTGGGAAGAATCATTTCTAGTGAGAGCTGGCATTGTTGGGGGCTGGCTTGTGGATTAGAAGTGTGGGGGCTTACTAGAGGTATTTGCATCTGTGATCCCAGGGACAGATGTGCAGGAATCATGGGGCATAGGAGGAGCTATTTACAGGGAGCTGATGAGTGGAATAGCAGGATGAGGGTGGAATCACAGAATGGTGTCAGAACTATTTTTATGGGGAGCCCTGAACTAGAATAGAAGTTGATCAGCAAAATGGGGTTTAGACACATTTGTAGGGAGGGGATGGGGGGAGTGTGGGCAGTGGTTGTGCACAATGCTCGGTGAAAGAGACAGCCCAATTTCCTAGAACATTAATAGTCAATGACTTCAAGCAGCCAAATATTCCTTGTGATGTCCAGTGAGCCAGCAGCTTACAGACCATATAAAGGATTGTTTCCCGACTTGCTACAGAGTAGGGGAAAGCTGTTCTTGACTGAACTTCAAGGCGCCCTGCAAGGTCAGGTCACAATGCCTGCTGTGCTGGGGAAGGAAGCCCAACACAGTACAGATCTGGAAAACATTGCAGAGGGAGGTGCAGCCCAAAGTTTGGGATGCCATGGGGATCTCATTTATGAATCTCATAGCGGCTCTGAAAACTCTGTAGAGTTGAAGAGTTGGTCAGTGTATAGCCAGGTTCAAACCAGACCTTTCACAGACTTGGTGGGGGGGGAATGGAACAATCACACATGTGCACTTCAGAATTCAAGATCTTCCATCACACAGAAACACACAGAAGAGATGTCCAGATTTCTCCTAGTTGCATCAAAAGTCAGGAACAATCTAGTCTAGTCTAGTCTAGTCTAGTCTCTCAGTCCATAGCTGAATGATGTTTGGGGGTTGGGGGGAGGGAAGCAGTTTTTCCCGTTAAGGCTTCAAGCATTTCTATCATCAGCTGTGATCTGTTGCAATTTTATGTCACATTTTTAACCATTATTGTCTTGTGCACCAGTAGGTTTGTGGGCCTCATACTAGGGTGCAGTGTTACAGATTCTGAACACCGAGGGGCCCAATTTGATTCAACTTTTCCATGCCAATGCAGCTGCAAGGTAAGGAAACAAACATTTCCAAACCTTGATGATGCCTCCTTGGCTGCTCACTCACTGCAGGCTGCAACACATGCCCCATTTGCATGGATGCATCACTGCTGGAAAGTTGAATTGGATTTGGCCTGGAGTGACATAATAGAAGTGTATTTGAGTTATGCTTGCCTGAGTTTTCCTTCCAACAGCACCAGTACCTTTCATATCCCTTATCATCAGCATCAGTGCCTGGTTGCTGAGGTTCCTGAGGAAAAGCCGTCTGCCTGCTCCTAGTAATGCATTGGATGCTCCCACTAGTCCAGAGGACTTGGGCCAATCAGATGGGACCTGCCTGTCCTGATTTCTAATACTACTGCTGCTTTCCAGAATACTCAGTGTCAGTGGAGTCGCTAGGGTGGTGCAGTCTGCAGCAGATGATGCGCCCAGGGGGGTGATGTGCACTGGGACACCCATCTTGTGATGGTGCGTCAAACTCCACCATGCCATATACCATTGGATTTGTATTGAAGAGCACAATCTAATGCAACAATCCATTTTGAAATAGCACCTTTCTGTCAAATGTTATGGCCAAAAAACAAAGACTAAAATATGCATTGAACCCTATGGAAAGTGAAAGTGACCCATATTGTGGCTTTACTTGTGAGTAGACAAATGTGCCATAGTCCATTGGGAAGGGCAGGGTGAGAGAAATCCAAGGACACCAGAATTGCCCTAATCCAATGAAAACAGCCCCCACAAATCACCCCAGAATGGGGTCCCTGGTGATTGCATTGAAACGCATTGAAAATGAAATGCATTTGTTTCTTAGCAAGTTATAGCCATGTTTATTAGCAAGTAAGCAAGCATGCCTTGGTTGGTGTGGAAGGACAGTCCAGTGGAGGGCAAGGCTTCCAAAATGGTCCTGATCAGGGACATCACTAGGTGTTAGAAAGGGGGCACTCTTGCGGGGGGTGACACCCCTAGTGACCAAAATGGCTAAAATCATGGTTTGTAGAAATCATTCCATCATGTTATATACTGTTGGATAAGTAATCTGCAGCAGAATGCAATGAAACATACCACTTTGAAATATCTTTATTCTATTAAAATGTGTGACTAAAAAACCAGTGAGGGACAATAGCACATAACCATGCCCACCATTCAGGTGTTGTCCTGCCCACTGCATAGGGGTGACACGCTGGCCTCCACACACCACAGGGTGACGTGAACCCTAAAGATGCCCCTGCTGAGTGTAACAAAATGTCAGTGTGCTTGGATATGTTAGAATAGTGGTCAGCAATATTCTGTTGTATATGGGCCAGACATTGAGTCCATCAACACTAAGAACATATGCATATTTAATATTTATGTGTGAACCTGCCAATTAGGCCAAAGTAAGAGCTAAGAAAAAGAGATGGCTATAGCGCAGAGGCACACATTTCCTATTGTGTGGCTCTTCCCACATAATGAGAATTATGCTAAGAGGCTTTTGCCCTTGGCCTGCTTATTCTAATTACAAACCTGAATTCTAAGGACTTCTGTGGACCAAGTGGATATATTGTTTGGGGACTAGGGGTTGATCAAGCCCACAGGCCATAGCTTGCCTACCCCTAACTTAGAGGGTAAGCAGCTGTGCTCCATATACTACGTATATGGTTCTTCCTAAAACTATATGAACATGATTTTTATTACATTACTGGTCCTGGTATACTTGAATTTTTCTTAGGTAAATAGTATGGCTTGGGAATCACTCTGGATCAGGACTGTGATGAAGATATGGGAGGAGGAGAGCTTTAAGTCTTTAATTCCTTCTCCTTGCTATGGCACTGATTCAGATCCCTCTCCTGCTCACATGCTATTTGGTTGGGGTGGGGGGAATAATTTCTTTTGGCTTCTCACAGATTTCCATTGTTTTCACACTAATTTCATCTCTCTTCTGCTGCTCACCTCTCTCATGTTTTCCATTATTTCTCTGACGCAGCAATCCTAAACACACCTTCCTGGGAGTAAGCCCTATTGAATATAATTGAGTAGACAGGCTTAGGATTGCACCGTTACTTTACTGTTGTCATCACTTACATCCCTTCCCTAATTCAGACCTAAACATGCCTAGTGTTAGTAGTCTAGTGAGGTCACAGTATATCTGTGGAAGTATAATTTCCTTCAAGTCAAGTGCAGAAAATGAAGGATGCTGGGTTTTGAGAGCAGAAGGAAATGCTCTCACACCAGCCTTCACACCAGCCTGATGTTTTACAGCTTTGAAGTTTTGTGTATCAGAAGAGATCTGTTTTTGGAGCTTCATATTTGCCACATTGGTGAACCTGGCAGTACAGTAATTACATCTCCCTGTTTTAGGGCACTTTCATAAGTGACAATAAGAAAACATCCAGTCTGAAGAAGTGAATCACATTTGAATATTGTTAGGGTAGAAAGAAGAGAGGCGTTTGTTCTGGTCAATGTGGATATGGCCTCCTTGTTCCACCTATGCAGTTGGACCTCCAAAGTTCAGACAGTTTTATGATTCATGTTACTTTCATATGATTCACATACTTTCTATGTATAGCTATCACCTTTTCTATACTTATCACCATCTGGTAAAGGTACAGGTGTCCTCTGCAAGTCATGACCTATTCCAAAGGCAATGCTTATCCCCATTACAAGGCTGAAGAGCCAGTGTTATCCAAAGACATCTCCATAGCCATTTGGCTGGCATGGATGTTATGGAACGCTGTTATGGAGGCGTATGGAACACTGTTACCTTCTCACCAAAATGGTACTTATTTATCTATTTGCATTTACATGCTTTTGAACTGCTAGGTTGGCAGGAGCTCAACAAGTAAGGGAGCTCACTCTGTCAAGTGGTACTTGGGTCTTAAACCACCACCCTGCCAATGTTCAAGTTGTAAAGCGGAGTATTTTTCATGACCGAGCCGCACAATCCTAAACATGTTTATGGTGAGACTTGCTCTTTAGCAAGAGTACTTGTGAGTGAAGCCTTAGTTTTGCCAGCATCTGCTGTAGTGAGGTCAGGCACCCTGCTGCTTCCCAAATGTTTGGGGGAGGGCCACCAACAAAATCTGGTCTTAGTTCACAACACCAGTATTGATTCCAATCTCTTGTGCTATATTGTCAGTTCTGGCAGTCTGATGACCTCCTGGAATTCTTTTCCTCCTTCCCTACAACCTACCATTTGGGAATCACTGTGGCCTAAACAAGCGATTCCGTGTAGGTATCCATCTGAAGCAGCCCATCTTGGCTGGAGACGTGATTTGCTCATTCCAATGACTCATATTTTTTTTGTTGTTGGTTTGGCATCTTCAGCCCATTTCAGTTCTACTTGTTTGGTTTGCGGGTCAGGAGGTGTGCGGCTTGGGGAACAGTGTTTATAGGATTTGCATATACATACCCTTAAACAAACATTGTTTTTAAAGCACGATTGTATTTGGCTATTCTAGAATTGTATGTGGTGGAAGAAAATGGGTGGGTGGGATTATGGCTATCATAGTAGGGCTGATTGGGGCCACACATGTGAGGGATGTGTGTGTGTGTAGGAGGGGAATCCAGGACTGCAGTGGGAAACCATGTCTCTCCATTCCTTGGATCCTGCCCCCAGGGTCCCCCTCGCCTCTCCAGGCTGGGCTTTTAAAGGGAAATCGTGGCGCCTGCACATGCCAAGTGACCCAGGTGAAGGAACATGTGACACCTGCTTTAATGGGCTGCCGGCTTCCTCTGCTGAACCAGGGCCAGCTCCACTCCGGCCCCCGGCCAAGCCAGCAGGGAGGGGTCACCAGAAGGCTCACCGCAGGGGAGGCAGAGGAGGGGAGACTGGAGAGCCACACCGGTGGAGGCTGCAGAGAAAGAAGAGGCAGTGGAAAGGAAATGAGTGGAGCCAGGGGAAGAAGGCTACAGTGAAGCCCACTATCCCGATCCTTCTCTCCTTTCCTCACTCAGTGCAGGGTGATCATCCATCATAGCCATAAAGTGGACAAGGCCTCCAAAATGTAGTTTGCCCAAGAAAAATGTAGGACATGACCAAAAAAGCTAAACACACACACACACACACACACAGAGAGAGAGAGAGAGAGAGAGATACTGGTATATATTTACAGGGTGACCATATGTCATAACCAAAAAAGTGGACAGTGCCTCCCCAAAATGTACGACATACCAAGAAAAATGTAGGACAAATGTAGGACAAAATAAAAGTTTAAAACTCATATATACTACTTTAATGATTAATTCAATCATGATTAATTTAATACTACGAGATTAATTTAAACACTATATTGCTTATTATTAAACTTAAACCTGTTACATATTATTTATTACATAAAAATTATTAATTACCCAGTTTGGGGGGATTGCGTCCACATACTGCTAAGTCTGACAGGGTGTCCTATCCTGGTTTTGTGAAAGAGAATTATGGCAACCATGAAATTATGAGACAAGACAGCCACATGCTACCTGCTTACAAGGAAAAGGAGGACAATAAAAGATTTTTACCCAGGACATAAGGCTAAAAAAGAGGATATGTCCTGGGGAAAAAAGGACATATGGTCACCCAGCATATATATTGCTTTTAGGTGGTTAATTTAAACACTATATTATTATTTAGAACAATTGCTTATAATTTATACATATAATTTATTAATGACAAGACTACAAGCTACCTGCTCACACAAGCTATCTGCTCACAAGAAAAAGTTGGGAAGGTTTTATTTTTATTTTGCAGGACACAAGGCTAAAAAAGAGGACAGATCCTGGAAAAAGAGGACTCCTTGCCTTTACATGCAGCCCACCCCTTCCAACTAGACAAGCTCTTTGCATTGTGGATGGGGAAATCTCATTGTCCTCGTCTTCGCTTTAGAATGTTCACTCACTATCCTCGCACCGTTTACTATTAACTACTGTATAGCGATTGTGACGTCAGAGGTTCAACAGCCAATCAGCACTCAACGTGCTGCCTCAGATTTGCATCCTAATTGGCTGCGTGGCAGAAGGGGCAACATCGCTCCCTGACTGGAGCATCCTTTATTTGGAGACTCCCAATAATAACATGGTGCAATTCTATACACACTTTCCTGTGAGTAAGCTCCATTGACTATAATGGGGCTAACTTCTGAGTAGACATGCATAGGAGAGGGCCTTGTGACTACTCTCCTATACACATTTTCTTGGAAGTAAGCCCCATAGGACTTATTTCTGAGTAGGACTGTGCTTTAAGACATAGACCACAATCCTAACCAGGTCTATTCAAAAGTGCCATTGTGTGCAATGGTTCTTACTCCCTGGAAAGTGTCTTTAGGACTGCAGCCATATAGTATATGTAGGACTTGTTTAAGCAAGTCTGGATTGGGTCTGGACTGGTGAGACTTGGGGACCAATCCTATTCAGTGTCCCAACACTGATGCAGCTGCAATGCAAGACAAGGGAACAAACATTATCTTGTGGTCTCCATGATTACTCCATCACCACAGGATGCTGTTCAGATCATTTTGGTGTGTCTGCTTTAAACACTGGTTTCATCTTTCAGAATATAGTAGGGTATATTTCAGCCCATGAAGGGTATAAAATTTTTTAAATAATAATATTATGAAAGCGAGTGGCCATCATTACATCTTGAGGTACTGTACGATAATGAATTCCATAAGTTTGAATGTGAATAGTTAAATGCTATGACCCTATTCCATCTCATGCAGTCCAATGCTATGCATGTTTACCTGTACTGTACTTACAAGTGAATTTCACTATGGCTTCAATCCTAAATACACTTTCCTGAGAGTAGGATCCATTGAACACAATGGGTCTTATTTCTGAGTAGACATGAATAGGATTGTGCCCAAAATAAAAAATAAACATGCATAGGACTGTAGCTGTAGCAAGATTTTTAAAAGGATAGTCTACTGCATGTTGTTTCATAGGTCTAGCATTGGTCTCCTGTTTGCACACTCATGGGATCCTCTCAACACCTCGGTCAAGAATTATAAGGCCCATATGGCACTTCATATCTGCTGACATAAAATCGAAGACTCAGCAGCTTCTGTTGAAATTCCTGTAGGAATTCCTGTGTCAACACATTTGGGAACTTAGGTGCACATGGCTCCCTTGTGCTTTCCTTCCTCAGTCTGGCTGGCTTGGTATAGAATTGCCACCTTTTCTACTGCTTATTCTCCTGGGCTGTTTGTAATAGCCTGACAACTATATTGACCACTACAGGCAAGTTTGTGGAGCATTAAGATAAGCAAAACATGACTTGCTAAAATGAACATGTGTCAGGGTTATGTGTCATCAGAGCAGGGACAATCATGGGGGAAAGGCTTTCTAATCCAAAGAACACTAATCTCCCTTTTGTAACTTTATTTTTCTGAAGCCTAGCATCAGTGGACAAAATAGGAACAGAGTTCTCTACAACAGGGATGGCAATATCACCAGTAGGAGTGCTCAGGTGCTACCTCTGAAACTCTTTCAAAGGACTTTTGTGATGGAGAAACATCAGGCTCAGCAGAGGAAAACTAACCCTACAATCCAGAGTAACTACGGGAGCACGTAAGAGACATTACGTGTACCTGTAGTTACTGCACCTCCTAGTGAAAGGCTATGATAAATTCATATTGCAATCCAGAGCAAATTGTTCTTACACCGGAGCAAGGACTCCCCGTAGTTACTCTGGATTGTGCCCTAATTTGCCTAAGACAAGTGTTATTATTCCTCAAGAGATAGTGTGTAGCTCTTGTTACATTTACAAGCATTTGTACATTTTCTTGTAATTTGAATACAGTGAGACTTCTGAGTAAACACACTAGGGCTGCAGTCCAGCTTACGCCCCAGCACAGGTCCCATGCTGGCCTGGCAGTGTCACAAAAATGCTATAAGACACTTCTTTGCCACTCCTGGAGGAGGTCCTAAGTCAGTGCACAGACTTTCTTTCTTTCTTTCCAAGACTTGAACTTGCCTCCCTAAATTACCGTGGGAATGGGAAGATTGATGAGTTGTGCTGGCCTAGTTTAGGATTGCACCCATAGGCTAGTATTTGAAAATATTTTAGCTGAGATGTTTTTAATTCCATGTTTATACATTTGTTTTATGCTATTATTTTGAGATGAAAAAGTTCAAGTGATGTATATTAAGCCAGAATAAATGACAGGAGAAGAAAACACTAATGAAGAAATTGAAAGTTGATTTTTGTTGTTGCATAGTCTTTGTGGAGTGTGGCTATGGGTGTCTGTGTCATGAAAGGCATTTACCACTACATTGTTGTCCAGCATACCATGTAATTTATACGCAGACCTAAATGCTTTGCATTTTAACACATTGACAGTGCAATTCTATGCATATTCAGAAGCAGGTCCTGTTGTGTTCAGTAGGGTTTACTCCCAGGAAGATGTTCACGAGGCTGCAGCAGCCTTGCATTTTATAGGTTAGTTGATGTAGATGTACAATAAGGTGGAGTGTGTATATGTGGGGAATAGTTTAAGTATTCTTAAGAACGACCACATCTAAATTCTGCAGTGAGCTTACTTTCTTTTGTTGTGTGTACATTTGCACATGTATGCCCTTGGTTTGCCTGCAGCAAAAGTTACACGTGGACATAATGTGAGGAAAGGCAGCTGCTTACTCAATATTAAAGCACATGCTGCATTTTAGCCCCTGTAGGATGGGGTAGTAAACTCCATTAGTCAATCATTGAACAGTTGTGCTCTTGTCCAGCCACCCAGGAGTTCCATAAAAGAGCTGGTGCTCATGATAGGACTCTCCCACCATGTCCATGCAATTTGTACCCCTGAGGTGGCTGCCTTGTAGTATGAAGTTTTCTGGGACTTGGAGGGGCCCAATCCTATTCAAGCTTCCAGGGCTGATGCAGCCACGATGCAGCTCAGGAGAAAGGGAATAAATATTACCTTACCTTGAAGAGGCCTCTGTGACAGTATCCAGTCCATTGGCATTGGCATATCTTGTATGCATAGGATTGGGCCATCAGTGCTTTCAAAGTTACCATCTCTTCTGAGAAGGAATAACGGAAACGGGCACATGTGCCCATTCATATATTTTTATATATATTCATTTATATGAATATACAGTACTTACAAGGAAACAAAAATTTTCCACTGTGTTATATGAACTTTCATCTCAGTAATGAATATGGAAAGGCTTTCATAAATTTCTGCTAATTTATTCCCACCTATTCTTGCCACTTCTTGAGTGGAAACATTTCTCCTCATCACCACTATCAGATAGGTAGGTAGTGCAAAACAAGTGGAAATTACCATTGTTTATGAATTTGGAGTCCACTGAACACTGGGAGAGCGAAGACTTGGACCATTTTTCAGACTTGATGAGTATTTAATCTGCTGTTGGCAAAATCATGTTAATGTAGTGCTGAGCAGAGCTGTGTATGTGTTTACATGCCTATGATTGCAGCCCTATATATCACACGCATCTCACTTCCAACCACTACAAGGGTTTCTTCTCTAGCTCAGTGGCAGGGGCCTGAATTTTAGAAGCACGAGAGATTGAGTTTGAATCACGGCTGCTACCATTATGGGTTCCAGATGTTCATGATTTCATTAACATATACATATAAGTCACTGTTCATATGCCGATACAGTTCAGGCACGTCTGAGAGGAGCAGGACGGCTAGTAAGGTTACAACAGAGATCCTTTTCCCCAACTGCCTCTGAAAAACAAATGATGCTATAGTAGGGTTCTCATATTGATACCTATTTCTGTAAATGCCTGCAAGCCCCTCTCAATTCAAGGACATGAGACAACTCTTCACCCAACCTTACAGCCCCAATTGCCCTAATCTTCTCTCATGCTGTACCACATGATGGAATCTTTACATAGTAAATCCTACTTTACTCTGGACTATCTTAGCTTCTCACACCATTGGTGCAGTCTTCCCATGGATGAGGAGATATGTTTTGCTTCCTCCTTATGCTTTCTTCCTATCAGCATATGCTTTAGGATTGCTGCTCATCCACCAATCTGCACAACTGCACAACCCCCAAAACATGCTGCCTGAAGTATCAGAAGGTCTTGGGTCGGCCGTACTTGTTCTCCTGGTTGTTTATCCACTCAGGTATAATCCCAGCCATTTCTTCTTAGCTGTGCTCTCCAAACTTATCGTGAGTCTGCAGAGAAAATTGCTTGAACAAGGAGGTTACAAAGTGGCAAGCAGAGGGTAAAAGAAGCATTCATGTACTCCCTTCAATGTAAAAAAAATAGACCGTTCCCTTTTTTTAGGTTAGGTCCTCTCCAAATAGAAAACTAAAGGGAGTTTACATTTTACACATAAAACATTTTAAAAGTTATTTAAATTCTTGCTGTAACATCCTGTTCGTTCCTACCTATTTCAGGAAGGATAACCAAATGATTAAAGAGACACTCTATATACAATTCTCATCACAGTGTTGCTATTAGTATAAAATAATATTCCCACATAGTCTATCCTGAAATTAAATAATAAATACAAATTAATAAATACAGCCAGAAGCCTTCTTTGTGTCTGGCTTCTTCAACCTTCTTCAACCTAACTGCTGCCTGCCACACTCTTGTTATTACTGTTAAAATCTCCATCCTGCAAAATTTACAAAGGTAACTTCCATCCATAAAATTCCAATATAAAATGCAAACAATAAACATGACACCTTTCAATGGTGGATGGGGGTTCCCCAGTCATTTGACAGGACTGGAACTGGAGCCCAATCCTAGGACTGGAACTGGAGCAGTGGTGAAAAGTTGAAACAGCCGAAAAGCAGAACCCAAGTTTTTTTTAGTTTATGAATGTTCTTCCAATGCTTTTTAAGCTAGCAAATTGTGAATGCCTTTTTATTTTGCAAATTCCTGCTGTCTCACAAAAATCTCTACCAATGGACTTTCATTAATGCCTTTGGGAATGGGACTAGAACTGGAGCTACAGTTGGCATGTGTTGTCTCTCTCTTTCGCTCACTCACTCGCTCGTTCACACACACACACACACACACACACACACACACACACACACACACAGAGCAAAATAATTTGAATCACCATGTCAAGTAAGGCATACCTGTATTTGGTTGGATTTAAGAAAAGCTATAAGGGACCACTACTCAGCCTAGCTAATGACACCCATGGGAAAATGTTATTGTAACTTTTAATTATGGAATTTATAGTAAATGCAATAAAAATTATATTTTGCACCTCTATGCATTGCTGTTTTGCAAGCACTGTAGATTCTGTGGGGTTTTGTGCAGAAGTCCCCAGCTAGCCCCATTGGTAGCAACACAGCAACAGCACTTGATGTTTTGCAGTTCTAAGTTATTCAGCCAAATGTACCTTTCCTGCCTGCCTTGTTACTGATATGACAGCATCATGCTGCAGAGGCTTTTCCAAAAGAGTGTCAACATCTTTCAGGAAACAGTTTTCCCTTTGAAACATGCTTGCAAAAGAATGTGGGGTTTGTGGAAAAGAGATATTTATTTTATTCTTGTTGGCAGCATAAAAATGCCAGAACAATCAAGCACACATCCATCCTTGCAAAATACAGTACTCTGAACATGAGTTACGATTTCTGCCTCCTGCATCTGTCCTTTGCCAGTGTAGAACAAGACAGGAAATCTGTGGTTGAAGTTCACGCTGATGTTGCCTTACATCTGGCACACAGTTATGTGGTATTCTGAACTAAGACCTCCTAGCCTTTATTGCTAATCATTCCCACCTCCACCATCAAGACACTTTCCGAAATCTAAGAAGACACAAAGGAGAAGAGTGCTGAAGGGAAGAGAAAAGGCAAAGCAGAATTAACTCAGTATACAAAGCTATCCATGCACTAATTTATTCTGATTCCTTGTATTAACTCACATTTGCTAAATTCTGTGTGCTGGCTGAATCAAATCTGCATTTCCTTTTTGTGTTTGTTATTTGATTTTGGAATCTGTTTTACAAGAGTAGAGTTGGGCTAGCTAATGAATACAGGTAGCAGTGTAGCTTAGCGTACCACATACGTTTGCCAAATGTATGACAACATCAGCATGGAGCCTGACCTCTCTACTTCCTGGCTTGTTATAGCTTGGGAAAGAAAAGATTTAGCATGTTTGATTAATATGAAATGTTGCTTTGCTCTGAAATCTATAGTGAACCTCATTTGAATGGCTAAAGATTAAGTACGTTGTCAACCTAAATAGTGATTTTGCCTAGGTGCAAGTGTTCACCAGCTAATTTCAATCATCATGCAAACAAAGGGTTAGCATGTTCAATTAGCCCATACAGTTGACACATGAATTTCAAATGGGGCATTTTTTTTTAAAAGAGATGAGTGTGTGCACCTTTAAAGTATGAATGCAATCTGGTGAATGCTTGATGCCTCCATAAATAACTTTTCAAGAATAGCAATGATCCCATATTAGATGTTTAAAATCTGGAAAGAGACAAGATAAAAACATTTCTTTCAAAGCAAAATATTATGAGGAAGAAAGAGGCAACTGCGTGCAACGTGCAGCCCATCTTGGCAGTTCTGAAATGGGACGTTTTGATAAATGTAGTAAAATATCTGTGAAATATCTTGTACTCATGAATTATTTAACAAGAGTCTGAACAAACATAGCTATGTATGTTAAAGATCCCCAACCAGATAACAATGTGGAAATCATCAATCAGAATGTGGAACACAGAGATCTAGTCCAAGAAAATTTCTCTTACATTTAAGGCAAAAGAAAGGGGAACAACAATTTGACTTGTACAGTAACCGTAGAAATAGTGTACTACTCCAATCAAAGTATAACAGAAAGAAAATAACTTTCTAGAATAATTTTTTAAGTTGCAGGATTTTTGTTTAGTAAGTGCCTAAAATGGCAGTCCTGAGATTTTGTATATGCTAAGTTCTACAGTATTTGTATTTTTTATGTAATGTGATTTGGTATAGATAAGAAGAGAGTCTTGTGCTTCTGCTTTGGCAGTGCAGACTTGTAGAAAAAGAAAATTCTGATATTAGAACTGGAACTAGCTTGCTCCCATTGGAAACTTCCAAGTTCCTGGGTTAGGTTGGCTGGATGACTATATAAAATTATTATTCACATGCTACACAGCTGCTTTGTAAGGTGTATGTTCTTCCATGTTCACCTCCATATATTTAGATTAGGTCATGAGATGAAAATTGTGTGAAATGAAACTGCCGGGGACATGAGGGATGATAATGTGCTTCATGTATATTAGGTGATCATCTTAAGGCATAACTGGAATATACTCAGGGTGACCATACAGAATGGAGGACAGAGTGCCAATACCTTTAACAATTGCATAGGATAGGAATTTAGGGCACAATCCAGAGTAACTATGGGGAGTCCTTGCTCTGGTGTAAGAATAATTTACTCTGGATTGCAATATGAATTTCTCATAGGTTTTCACTAGGTGGTGCAGTAACTATGGGTGCACATAATGTCTCTTACGTGCGCCCGTAGTTACTCTGGATGGTAGGGCTAGGCAGGTTTAGCTCAACATAGAAAGGTTTTTAAAAAACATCACCTGCCTGCACTCTGTCCTCCATTCTATATGGTCACCCTGGTTGTACTTCAAGCTTGTAGAACGTCTTTCTTTCCCAAAGATTTTTCCTTGAGAGGAAGAGGTACATTTGGGCTGAATTCTGAAAGGGGCTTCCAAAGCAGCTCATTGCTGCAGAAATGTTGTGTGTTACCTTCAACCATAATGTACTTGCTGCCTGTTAATGGAGTTGAATGACTTGTGCTGAGGATCAGAGGAACCACCTCCTTTGTTTTACAGGCCACTTCCCAGGCCACTTCCCTTGTGAATCTTAAGGCACTCTGTAAAACCTAGGTTCTTACTTTTATGGAGTAAATGTATGGGTGTTTAATTTTTTCCAGAGTGAGACTAATATGATTTATCCAGTGCATCTAAAGTACAGAACTTTTTTTTTTAAGTCAGATTCTAATTCAAACTAATGTGATCTCCACAACCACCATAGCCTTGATTGTATATGTTCAGTTACAGTGGGTTCTCCTGAGAACAACAATTCTTACTTTTTAACACTGGGGTCCATTTTTTAGAATTACAATCTGTTGGCATTCATTGGAAATGATGTTATTAACCTGGAAGGCATATCATGGCTGGAAGTAACATCATCAAGTAAGAAAATTTTTAACATCCCCATAAAACAAAATCAACTCAATTAGGCAAGTTAATTAAAAGTTTACAATAAGTATAACAACCTATTTAAAATAAAGATCTATCTGCCTAACCCTCTCAAGCAGTTGTTGATCTATGTTTTTTTTTAATTCCCCAGACACCCCAAAGGCTATAATCCTAGCCACTTTAACTCTGGTTTAAGCTCCAGTACCACACTAACTCTGGAGTATAATTGTTAAAAGTGTATACATGTACATAGTAGCCTGTTAAAAATACAGATCTATAACATTTCTCCAAATGCAGTCAATTATGGTAGCGGCAAGTCTAAAATTTTCAAAATACAAATTGAAATGAATGGAGACCCTACCTGAAATCAGCTTGCGACCCTGTGGGTCCTGACTCACAGTTTGAGAAACATTGCCATTGACTATTTAACGAATGTCTCCTATCTGATCCAATATGAGCTTACATAAAACTTACAGTGGAACTAGACATCAATCTGGGATCTAGAAATAAAAGAACATGTTGATACTCAAGGCATGAAATACACATACAGAGTAAAATTAAGTTGTATTTGCTAGAACACCAAAACAAAAATAGCTGAACTTCTAACTAGAAACTAGTTTCCCACCTTGTGAGCATATCATGCAGCTACATTCGGCATCTGGACATTGATCCCTTCAGCCCAGTGTTGTCTATCTCAAGTGGCAGCAGTTCAAAATCTCATACAGGGATCTTTCCTTGAGATCCTTTTAACTGGAGTTGCCAGGGATTGAGCCAGAGACCTTTGAGCCAGAAAGTTGACCCAAAGATCGAGCCAGAGAACAAAGCAGTTGTTCTGGCCCTGAGTTATTGGACCACTATGAGCAGAGTTACACTTTGAAGTACACTTTGAGGAGAGGACACTTTGATGAGAGGTAGTCACTAGGATCTGCCACAGATTTCTGTTTTCACCCCTACTATCTCTTCATTGCACTTCTCTTGCTTCTGGGTTAAAAGATTGCCTGGGAGCACACCAGCTAGTTTAGTTGTTAATGCCTACGCTAAACGATCGCTGAAACAAAATTCCTACAGAAATTATTTTTTGTGCTATGAGGGAGAGCTACCAAAGCTTTA
The DNA here is from genome assembly GCA_030015325.1 of Cryptoblepharus egeriae. Taxonomy (NCBI): domain Eukaryota; kingdom Metazoa; phylum Chordata; class Lepidosauria; order Squamata; family Scincidae; genus Cryptoblepharus; species Cryptoblepharus egeriae. The sequence continues at coordinate 56,847,849 of JAREYC010000001.1, read as the reverse complement.
CTTAAACAATGAGATACAGTGTCAATTTGCCAGGGAATTCTGTTTGGAAAAATAGCTTTTCCATTATATCTTATGGAATTCATTCTCTCTGAATCCAATGGTGTGTGTGAAATGCTTCAGTACATGACCCTGCATTACAGAAATACCATTTCACAACGTTCTACATTCAGTTCACCCATTAGATCATACAGAGTGTCTCATGTTAACATGTTGACATCAATAATTAAGTCAATTAAGTCAATGGCCTTTTGCCATGAGGAGACTACACAGTCTTAGTTTGGCCCAAATATTATAAGATTGAAAGGCCATAATGAGCAATTGTGATAGCAACATCAGACTTCCAAATGTTTTGAAATATGCTATAATCAGAAATGTGATACTTAAGGTCTAGTGATTAATGACAAGATCAGGTCAGTTATACATGGTAGCAAAGATCAAATGCTTTAGTGAAGAGATCTGAACAAGTCTGATTTGAGAACATATGTCTAGAAGTGATGGCTGTAGGTTGTGTTTGTAGATGTCCAAATGGCAGCTTTCACCACATCTGATTTAGTGTGAGAAACTTCAACCCAGAAGTAGGGAAAAGGAAGGAATACCAACTAGCAGTGCTATACTTTGATTATGCCACTTATGCCGATCCTGCTAGTCCTTGATCCACTGTGAACCAGAAGCAACCAACATGGTGGCAGCATAGTCAGCGTAGTTGGTAAATATCAGGTATTCAGAATGCCTGATGCTTTTCTACATAGAGCTGAGTAAGCAGCTTTAGATAATGGGAACAAATAGCCTGATTTGTTAAGCCTGATAACAGGCAAGAGAGGCTATCAACTCTAATTTATAGTCTGTTTCTAGTGAGATGCTGGAACTTATAGAGTGAATACAATTCTTGAATGTGTAAGGAGGGAGGTACTGAGTCACAAGAAGGGAAATGCTATTTCCTCTTGGCAAGTAATAGTTTGCAGGTATTAATGTAAACTTTAATAGACTGCTCAGCCCTACAATAATTCTCATTTCAAGAATATTTAAAAACACAGAGAAGCATCAAAAGGTCTACAAGAGTTATCAGAGTGTTCTGAAGAATGTATCAAATAATTCCTGTTAACTAGATAAAGGGTTACTTGGCCATATAGTATAGGGGAAACACAAGAATGCTTTTAAAAATAACACTTCATTAGCAGTGTCAGCTATACATTTATGTGTACACACACACACACGCACACACACACACACACACACACAAATTGTGTTATTATACATAGATGTAACAATTAAGCAGTATTCAGAAAGGGGTTCAGATTTTTCTTGTCTGGCAAAAGAAAATAAAAAATCCAGACAGATATGTATCGAGTTCTGAACCAAAATTCTTTTCGGTTATTTGGGTACTGGATTTAATAAGTCAGTTTTCCATTACTACTTGCATGTTTCAAAGGTTTAGAACCCCAAAAATAACTGTGTATAAGTGCTATTCCTTTTCCAATTCATTGCAACTGAAATTCTATCAGCAACTACGTCAGTTTGTTGTAAATTTTATTCAGCACAAAGTCCCTTAGAAGGTTTAATAAGAACACTTTCTCTGACAAAGGACGTGATGCTGGCAGGTTTTGTTGTGCTTGAAGAAACAAAACAAAATACATGTCCCACTGGCTTTCATCCACGGATATATTTTGGAATAAATGCACTAAATATCTGATCTGAAGGGAAAAGATTTTTAATGGTTATGTTGTCTAGTACACAGCCAGCAGATCTATATTAGAATAATAAAAGGCTTAGAGCTAAAATTAGACATATTTAAACTAGAGTGGAAATTAACACAGGCCCTTCACAATGAGGATGACGGCCTTAGAAACAACCTACGTGGGGTTATAGTCGACTGTGTGAGACACTGAAACACGATTGCTAATAAATCTGTTCAACTCGTAGGTGGAGTCTCTCCATGATCAATTATGCAAATTGTTTGATAAAATGATCTGAATGGATTATTTTGTTTTTAAAAGCTCAAAAGTTTAAAAGTGAAAACAACTGCTTGGGCTCTGCAAACAACAAACATTGAGGCTCATACTCATATTATATGCTCTCATGCCATATACAGAACACCTTAACCTTAATCACATAATTCTACATGAAACAAAAAAACAAAAAAAACCCCAAACTTGTCTCAGTATTATCAGTGTCTAATCACCGCTACTACAGTTTAAAATTTGCTTTGCAAGTAGGATGAAAAATGTTGTTAGGTATGCAGTTATGATCAGTTAACTAATTTGGACAGAAAATGAGCTGTGGTGCTGTGACGAGACAGTGAACCATGTGGGGAAGAAACAGATTTTGTCACCTGCCTAACCAAGGTGACCAGATTTCCTCTTTTTTCCAGGACATGCCTTCTTTTTTAGCCTTGTGTCCTAGGAAAAAAATCTTCATTGTTCTCCTTTTTCTTATATGCAGGGTGCATGTAGTCTTCTTGTATTTAATAAAATACAGTATATATAATAAATTATATGTAATAGTTTTAATTTAGTAATAATATAGTTTTTAATTAACCACATGAAAGCAATACATATGCGTGTTTTTAGCTTTTATTTTGTCCTGTCCTACGTTTTTCTTGGATGTCCTACATTTTGAGAAGCCTTTCCCCTTTTGGTGGTTATGACATCTGTTCACTCTACCTGTGACCCCCTTCCCATTTCCTTTAAGAGCGGCCATGATGAACAGGCAGAAGACATCAACCTTCTTTCTTGTGCAAGGTACTATTCTCCAGAGCTTATGTCAATTTGGAGCAACGCGGCCCCTTTAGGACCCTATTGTATAACATCTCTAAAACTGTGATGGACTAAGTAAGAAAGAAAAGCATGGAAAAGTGGAAAAGTGCGTAGGAGAGGGCATGGGTGGGCCCCACATCCCTAGTGGAAAGAACAGTCGAAGCGCTGGAGCAGGACAGAATCATCCAGACTGGGCTGGGCTGGGCCTGGGCGTAGTACTAACAGGAAAATGCCGCGGGATAGTCTTTAATGAAGCGCGAGTGGCCAGGGCCAGGCTGCATGTCTCATGGCTGACTCATAACTCAAGTGGGAGGTATTGGCATGAGTAATGGGGGTAAACTTCTGTGGTGGCTACGCAGGCATGACCACGTTCCCAGTTCTGGCCTGCTGAAATCAGAAGAGACACACACACACCATTCAAAACTGGACAGAGGAAAAGAGAGACACGTAGCTAGATGAAGATGCCATTTTTGATGCAATTCAAAAGATGCGTACAGCTCAGTTCTAGCCCCTGCCACACTGTAGCATGCAAGGGCAACATAGTGGTGTATACTGCATGCTGTGGTAATGGTGGGGTGAAAAGGAGTCCTGGGAGAGGTAAGGGAAAATATGTATATTTCTCTTATCTTTGCATAGATCCCCTGATGGCCTACGAGTCTCTTTGGATCCATGCCAACTATATAGGGGGTGGCTGAGCTAAAATGGGAGATCTGGCATGCAGAGCTGCCACTAGATCCACTCCTCCCTTCCTTGACATGCTCTCCCTTTTCCTTCCCTAAAATACCCCATTACTCCCTTTCATCACCCACTACCCATTCTCGCTGCCACTATCCATTGTGTGCATTATCAATGTATCAGGAGTGCTGACAAAGAGGGCTTTCCACTGTTGGAACACAAATACTATCAGCTGAAGGCACTCATAGGATTACTTCTTATTTATTATTTCTTTATAGAATTTATACCCAACATTTCTACCCTTGCTAAGGTCACTGAAGATGGCTTACAAATAAAACAGTAAAATCATATTAGAACATTGATATAAAAATTAAGACAATAAAATAGAACAAACTTGGATCAGGATTAAAATATGTTTCATAAAAAGTGCTAGCACCCGAGTGTTGGCATATGAAAGCTTTCCTGAATAAAATGGTCTTATTCCCAAAAGATCTCCAAAGAAGGAGCTATTCTCAATTCCAGGGGGAGAATATTCCACAGGCAGGTTGCCATCATCAGGGTCCTATTTCTTGCTACCATCTTCCTCTCCCGTACCAATGGTGGTGCTGTTAGCCCACCTCTGATGACTTGAATGTACAGGTTGGATTGAATGGAAAAAAGTGATCCCTCAGTATTGGAGCCATATTAGCTCTTGGCCTTAGAGCACAATCCTAACTGTGTCTTCTCAAAAGTAAGCTCCATTGTGTTCAATGGGTCTTACTCACAGGAAAGTGCCTTTAGGATTGCAGCCTTAGTCAAGGATTGCATGGCACTGCTCTGCCTGACCTGACTCCACCAAAAGTGGAGGTGACTATCAGCCCATTCCAGAGCAACTAATCTGTCCACATAAGAGCCCTTAGATTGCCCTATCTAACACTAGGTTGGAGCAACTGCAAGATGCTCCAGCCCAGTTACTCTGAAGGAGGCTTAGGGCAGAGCAAGGCAAGATAGGGTGCCCTAAGAGAGGTGGACCTGCTCTGCCCTAACTGGGGCAGCCTAAGCAGCTCAGGAGAGGCAAGTTGAGGGCATGTTTAGCATTGCCTAGGGCAGAGCAGTTACTCTGTATCCAGAGCCTGTTTCCAAGGCAGAAATGCCCTCTTCCAGCCCTCAGAGTTATACCACCTCAGGAGCAGGTATAGTAATGAGTAGACCCATAGGGGTCCATGATAAGGCCCGAGTAAGAATGGCAGTGTTGACCAAAACTCTGAGTTCTTGGCCAGCCTAGCTGCAACCCCTTCCTCTCAACCTCAGGATATGGAACAAACTCCGGCTGCCCACAAACCTCAGGATACAGCAGGCCACTCCAAGAAACCCCTTGTATTCACTGTAGAATGTACCGGCATCTCATCAGGGACTCCTTATAAGGCAGGCACCCAGTGGTGTCACCAGACTGGTGCGGCTGGTGTGGGCTGCATTGGGGATGCGCTCCGTATAGGGTGATGTGCCGGAGGAGTTTGACTGTCCTTTGGCAGGCCCCGGGCGTCAGCATCCCCATTCAGGCCTGCTCCAAGGCGGAGAATCAGCCAGAAGCTGCCACTTGTCTGAGGAGCTGGCCTGAACGGCCATCTGAGATGCACTACGCAGAAACACACTGAGCATGCCGAACAGCTTCAGAGGAGACTTCCTTAGAGCAGAGAAAGTCCGCGCCTCTGCACAGCCATTCGGCCTCACTCAGGAGGCGGAGCGGCAGCCGAATGGCTTCAGAAAGAGTACTGCACAGGCACCAACTCTGACGCCTGCACAGTCTCCCCCGAAGCCAAAAGGCTTCAGAAAAGTACTATGCATGTGTCAGAGATGGTGCCTGCGCAGTACTCTTTCTGAAGCCAGTTGGCTTCAGAAACAACTGCACAGGCGCCAACTTTAGTGACTGCGCAGTCCAGGTAGGGGGGGCGCGCATCCCAGGGATGACACACAGACTTCCGCACCAGGTGATGTGCAGAGTCATGTCACCACTGTAGGCACCACAGCTGTTCCTTGTTCAGTGTGATCTGAGGGGTGTCTCCTCAGGAGCAAGTCTTCCCCTTGTGTCAATTACTTAGCATGCTCTGGAGCAGTTAGGGCAGCCCAGGCTTCCTGACTCTCTGGATTCAGCATAACTTTCTGCTCTGGATACAGAATAGTTAGGAGAGTGCAGTTAGGTCAGAGCAGGCTGAATTTGCTCTGGATTGCAGCCTATGATCAGTGGTGGGCTCCAGCAGGTTCGCACCTATTCTATAGAACCGGCTGTTAATGAGAGATAGGACATATAAGGTTTAAAAATAGCTTTTTAAAATTGGCTGCCAGATGGGCATAGAAAATTGGCTGCCAGATGGGTTCTTAATTTCTTTGAATCCCATCACTGACTATGATAGCAAAACAACAGCAGCCAGAAGCTCACCCTTTTGAAAGGGGCATGGGCTGGGCAAGGAAAGTGCAGAGTGCAAGAGAGACCAGAAGGTAGCAGCAATTGAAGAAGGCTGTAATTGCAAGAACAGTGTAAAATATCCATATTTACTGTATGCATAGCAGCTATATCTGGTGACAGTGGTCCTCATGGAAAATGGTATCTACAAAGGTGATACGTGGAAGAATAATATTTGCAAAAAAAAGGTTGAAAAGTCCTAATGGCTAATTCATTCAATTCTCCTTTTCTATTGTAATTTCACAAAATGCTAAAATATCCAGAATTACAGAATTCAAGATACATTGGCAGGCATGTGATAGAATTTTTTCAGACTAAAATGTCAAAATTTTGTAGAAAAACTCCAATACTGGTATGCTGACTAAAGTGTACAATCAAAGTATGCATATAACGAGCAGGTAATGTGAAATAAGAACAAGAAGAGAACAAGTACTGTAAGCCAAAACTGCCACCCTAATTGTAGAAAACTGAAACTCTCTGGCAAATCTGTTCAATCCAAGTAAAGGATAAAACAGGATGAAATCATGTTTTGCCAGAAAAACAGGTCTTTATCAGAACTCTGAGGGTACAATCCAGAAGTGCATTTGGGTTACCCTATTTATCACTAGGCTGGCCCAACTGCAAGATGGACCACCTTAGGTACTTTGAAAAGGCTTGGAGCAGCCTAACACAACATAGGCTGCCCCAACAGGTGGACCTTGGCTGCCCTAGCTGGGGCAACCTAGGCAGTTCAGGAGAGGCATTTTTAGCATTGCCTCTTGGGCAGAGCAGAGCAGGTACTCTGTATCCAGGGCAGAGCAGGTACTCTGTATCCAGAGTCTGTTTCCAGGGCAGAAATGCCCTCGTCCAGCTCCTCAGAGTTATACTACCTCAGGAGCAGGTATAGTAATGAATAGATACATGATAAGGCAGAGTAAGAATGGCAGTGTTGACCAAAATCTGAGTTCTTGGCCAGCCCTGCTGCAATCCCTGCCTCTCAACTTTAGGATATAGCACAACTCATATTGACAGCCCACTAACCTGTGGATACAGCAGGCCACTCCAAGAAGCCCCTTGTATTCACTGTAGACTGTACTGGCAGTCTCATCAGGGCTTTCTTCTAAGGCAGGCACCACAGCTGTTCCTTGTTCAGTGTGATCTGAGGAGGGTCTCCTTGGGAGCAAGTCCTCCCCAGGTGTCACTGACTTGGTGCCTATTGAGCATGTTCTGGAGAAGCTAGGGCAGCCCAGGCTTCCTGACTCCCTGGATGCAGCATAACTTTCTGCTCTGGATTCAGAATAGTTAGGACAGCCCAGCCAGGGCACTCCTCACTGCCCTAACTCTGGATTGTGGCCTAAATTCTCCTTGTAGAGTTGTTTGGGATCCCTAGAGCAGTGGTTCTCAAGCATATCATCCCAAGATCACTTTCTGAGAAAGACTGTCTGTAACCACCACTCTGGGAAGAAACATTACTGTGTATGCCAGAGATCATCCATGTCTACTCAGAAGTAAGTCCCATTGTATTCAATGAGACTTACTCCCAGGAATTTTACTCCCAGGAATTTTATATCCATTAAAATTGAAGGTTGGGAGGGTTAGGACAGACTAAAGATAAAATTTCTTTACGCAGCATGTAAGTAATCTGTGGAATTAATTGCCACAGGTTGTAGTGATGGCATCTGGTCTCAGTACCTTTAAGAAGGGATTGGAGAAATTCCTAGAGGGGAAAAACCATCACAGGTTACAAGCCATGATAGGTATGGGCACATGTGTGTGTGTGTGTGTATTAATTGACGTAGGCAACTTCAAAATGCCAGAGCAGGGAGGGCACCTGGATGCAGGTGCCTTGTGTGTTCTCTGAGGCATTTAGTGGGCTGGTGTGAGATACAGGAAGCTGGACTAGATGGGTCTTTGGTCTGATCCAGCAGAGGCTCTACTTATGTTCTTATGAAAGTATGGATTGCAGCCTGAGTGTCCCATTCCAAGATGGTGGTGTCCAGCTTTTTGTGAATGCTCCACAAGGCTGTGACCCCCAACAACTCCACTTTGAGAACCACTACCCTAATGTCCCTCAGAACTTAGTATCAGCAGCACTAAAGAATGGAGGGACTAAAAAACAACTTGTTTTATGTGAGAGACCTCCACTCCTGAGATCTTCCTGATTTGCCTTTTTTCTCCAGTTTCTGTCCTGTTGCATTCTTGGCTGCTTCTTCCTTACCTGCTTGAACGGAATCAAACAATCCAATAGATGAGAAGATGACAGGAGTGGAGGTAGGGGCGCCATATGTCCTGGAAAACTGGGACTGTCCCAGTTTTCGGGAATTGCGTTCACATACTGGCAAGTTTGGCAGCAGTTCCTGTCCCGGTTTAGAATGATGGCAACCATATGTGGAGAGGCAATTAGAGCCATTTGCTTGTATGAAGAGAATGAGACCATAATCATAACCATATATACCTGGGGGTAAGCACCAATTACTATAATAGGATTTACCTATGAGTAGATATGCATAGGATTGGGCTCTGAAGTCTGTTCCATCCTGTTTGGACAGGTAATGGTTGCAACTTCTTAATATCATCCACTCTAAGGCTGCAATTCTGTCTATACTTACCTGGGAGTAAAGTTCATTGAATATAATGGGACTTCCTTCTGAATAAACTTGCATAGGACTGGGCAGCGAATAACACAATCCTAATCATATCTAGTCAGAAGTAAGCCCCATTGTGTTCATTGGGTCTTACTCAGTGGTGGACAGCAGCAGGTTCGCACCTACGCTATAGAACTGGTTCTTAACAAGAGATAGTACATATAAAGTTTAAAAATAGCCATTTAAAAGTGGCTGCCAGATGGACAGAGAACCAGTTCTTAATTTCTTTGAAGCCCATCACTGGTCTTACTCTCAGTAAAGTGTTTTTTAGAATTGCAGAATTAGTATCTTCCTTATCTTCCCTTGGTAGTCTGAGCAACATCATCTCAGACTTAAGACTATATGGGGAAGGGAGAATAATGGGGCACAACTTTAGAAAGTGTCTTTAGTGCTGTGTTCCTGGGAATGGTGGGCTGGGTTGGGGCTGGGCAATGCAGGCTTTGCTTCCCCTGTCACAATGCTCCCTTCGCCCACAGCTCCTTACAAGTGTGCTCCCTGCAGGAGATTCGTGGGGGATCCTTGCCTTCCTGTGTGCCACGCTCTGGAACCTGCCTGTGGTGCCCGCACTGAACAGCACGGACCAAGTGACTACCAGACAGTCCATCCAGCAGACGTACGACCTCACTCGCTATCTGGAGCACCAGCTGCACGCGCTTGCGGCCACTTATGTGAGTGCAGAAGCTTTGAGAGAGTTGGAGACTACAGAGTTGAGTAACCTGGTAGAACTCCCCATTTCCCCCTTTCTTTGCACCCTTTACACTTCCTCTGTAAGATGTGCCCCATTTCTGATCTCTGTTTTTGGATGCCTATGATGCAAGGTGAGATCAGGCTCAGTTTCCCTCTGATATTTCGACTGGTGGTAATAACATAAAAGCAATCTGGAAAGCTCGGTGAAAGAAACTAGGGGATCTGAAAGTGACGGGATCCACTTCTACTCAGGATTTGAAACAGGGATTTATGGAGGCTTAATTCTGCCTGCAGCACCCTCTGACAACATCACTTGCACCACGCACACGCTGACACCTGAAATTTCCCTTCTGCACTGGTGAACAGCTCAAATATTGCTCTCTCCACAGCCATGGCCCTCGCTTGGCAGAGTATCTAACATGCTTCCCCTCCCTGCCTTCAGGCACCGGTGGAGTCTCCCTGTTTGCAATCTGTTGTGCATCTCCTGACGGGGTGAGGTGAGGCCTCGTCTGTCAGAACTCGCCAGGGAAACGCCCGGCTGTGTGGAGAGCAGAGACTGGGGGCAGCCCCTCATCAATCTCCACGGTATCCCCTGCTCCCTGGCCTACCTGGCATTCCAAACCCTACCCCTAGGCAGAGTTTCCTGGCACTGAGCACTGAGCAATCTGGAGAGTGAGAATAGGAGATATGTTTTGTTTTGGCACTGGAATAGTTGGGACTCATATTTTCCATCATATTTGCATTCTGGAAACTTCCTCTTAAAAAATGCCAGTTGAGAAGCTCAGATCTTTTAAGTCAAATCAAGAACTGAGTGATTGTACAACATTGCATTAGTTGTTATGAATAAATGTGCTCACTTCTGACGAACTTGGCCATGAACGTGAGCAATCTTCTCAGTCGACAGTGGCTCTAAGCCATCCAGGTTGATATATGGTGCATCTTCACGGGAATCAAATGCTTATGCAAGATAGAATCAAGATAGAACACTGTGCCCATATTCAACATGGTCAGATTCCTTACCTCATTGCATATAATTCATTGAATGGATTGTCCCAAATCAAATTTTAATATTTTGATAATTAAACTTTTAGCAAGAAGAATTAAAAGGGCATACAATAAAAATTATTCCCAGAATATGAATCCAACAGACTGCATGTTCCCCATTTGTATATTATCTTATGGAATGGAGATTCCTATGTTGAGTGACTTGGTAGAATCCCCATTTCCTCCTTGCTTTGCATCCTCTACTCTTCCTTTATATTTTATTGAGGGTACTCAAGACAAGAACTCCAGTTGTTAGTGGATTCCCATAAAGCGTTAAGTCAGTGTTACAGACACAAGTGTATTCAAAACACAGTGTTATATAAAAGTGATGCCTACAGTTTCTTGCATGCTAGTTATACTTGTCTAAAAAATGCGCAGACTATAGAAGCCCCATTGTGGGCTTGAGCTCTTACCTGGGTAAGGGGGCAAACATCTTTTCCCCTAAGACCTCTGGCTGTTTCCCAGCACTTGCAGGAGCCAGCTGTTGTCATTTTGGCACTGCTGTTCCTCTGGGTGTCAGGAGTTTAGGATTGTGCTTTAAGTCAGCCGCTATATGTTCTAGAATTGAGATGAGATGTTAGGAGCTCACCATAGTTTATCTCCAGACTTATTAGAAACCCATATTTTTTGAATACTAAGGGCACACAATCCAGAGTAACTACAGGGAGTCCTTGCTCCGGTGTACGAATAATTTACTCTGGACTGCAATATGAATTTCCCATTGGTTTTCACTAGGTAGTTCCAAAACCACATCAACGTAAATGTCTCTTAAGTGCTCCCATAGTTACTCTGGATTGTAGGGTATGGCTGCAATCCTAACCACACTTTTCTGGGAGTAAGTCCTATTGAACAAAATGGGACTTACTTTTGAGTACACATGCTTAAGATTGCACTGTAAATACCTTGAGACAAAAAAAATGCCTATATATTTGGGGCAGTGAAACCACGTGTTTTCACGTGATATCTTCAAACCACGATCTGGCATGCCTAAAATACATATTACACTAAAATGTGGTGAAACAAGGTGAAGCTAGGGTTGTCATATGTCCTGAAAAACAGGGACAGTCCCAATATTGGGGGAATGTGTTCACATACTGGCAAGTGTGATAGAGGGTCCTGTCTGGGATAGAATTATGGCAAACCTAGGTGAAGCCCAAGTTTCATCAATTTTTTTTGGTTTTTTGTGGTGTCACTATGTTGTGATGCTCTTTATGATCCGTGTCTCTTACATAGTGCAGTCCCATTTCATGGTATTGTGATTTTTAGGTACTCCTCTCATCACCTCTGAGTTCTCAGAAGCAAGATCTTAAGATTTTGAGCTTAAAATTTAGCACAGCACAGTCCCATCATAATAGCCTCCTACATTTCTTCCATCTCTCTTCAGATGTTGTTCTTCCATAGGTAGTTTGGCAGTCACTGATGCATAGTGATTGGCAACAGAGAGGTTCAGCAGCAGCCTCATGTGTACACATTTTCAGTGTCTCCATGGCCAAAGGGTCTATATCTTACAGGAAAGCGGTTGATTCTGCTGCCTTGTTGGCTGTCCTTAAGGGATGTTGTGAGATTTCAGCCAAAGGATTGTTGTTGAAGCAAAGCTGCTCCCATATGTGGCAATGTAAGCAGAGGGTAGAGAGAGAAGGCTCTTCAAACAGCCAGGAAAAATGAAATAAAGCATCTTGACAGCTGAGGGGCACTAGGGTCACATCCGCAGGGTTCTTTCTTAGGGAATTAGACATACTGCTGTACGTGCATCAAATCTCTGCATTAGAAAGGCCCAGGGTGTTCAGTCTACATTAGTCCTCTCCGATTAGTCCATTTGGTTGATACCGGGATTGTAGGACAAGCTAAGTGGTGCAGACTGCACAGATGTGGTGAACGTGGGTAAAAAGAGGAAAAAGGTATCTACTGTTTCTAGGATATTTTCCATATTCCTAGTACATGGGAACTTGGATTACAGACCCTAGAGATGATCACAAGCAGCTGATGTTTGGATCAGCCCTACAACCAAGATGATAGCAGGGCTGGTTTTAGGATGCCCGCAGCAAGCTGCCCTCTATGGCCTGCTCTTAACTGGGTGGATTCTGAGGGGTAAGAGCAATGCAAAACCAAAACATTAGTTTACCTTGAGGAGGCCTCCATGACTGCTCTTCCCGACCCAACTGCAGCATGCAGTACACGCCCCACTGGCACAGCCATACCAGTGCTGGAAAGGTGGTTATGATTGTGCCCTGAGACTGTCATTCCACCATCACCACACTGAAAGACAAGGAGGGGAATCTCAAACCAGTGGGCTTTTTTACAGTATAGAGTTTGGGCTTGCGTAGGATGGCCATAATTCTCTTCCACAAAAATCGGGACAGGACCCTCTGTCACATTTGGCAGTATGTGAATACAGTCCCCCCAAATTGGGACTGTTCCTGTTTTGGGGGACATATGGCAACCCTACCTGAGCACAGCACAGAGCTTTCAGAGATTCTTAGGATGCAATCCAAACCAACTTTCTGGCACTAAGGGTAATGTGATTCTGAGGTAAGGGAACGAACATTTCCTTACATTGAGGAGGCCTCTACGACTGCAGGATACAGCTCATGGCCTGCTGGCGGAGCTATGCCAGTGCTGGAAAGTTGGTTAGGATTGCATCCTTAATCTTATTTTTATTTTTTAAGGCAAGTTTCTAGCACTTCTGGCTGAAAATAGAGGTTTTAAAATACATGTTGAAATACTAGAAGTCAAAGGAGACTGAGTACGAAATGTCCATAGTCAGAGTGTGGAGCTACATAGTTTCTTGACCCTTCCCATGACCAGCAGAAGAAGCTTCAGTGATGAAAATAAGCAAGCATATACTAATTTTCATAGTTCATACATGTCACAGACCTCAGCATTTTTTGGCATAAAATATGAAATAATCTTGGCATGGAATTTTGATTTATTTATTTTTTTAGCATAGAGTATACACTGTCCTGCCTACTGTACCAACGTGTAAACATGCAGGGTCAAGAAAGATAATATTAACACAGATTCCTTTAAGTGCTCCTGCCATTCTGTCCACAGCAGTTCTGTTTACTGCGGGATTTTCTTCTCCCACACTCCCCTGCTGGTTCCCATTTGACGCCACCAGTTTTGTTGCCAGTTGTTCCACAGTCAGGAGTGACCTCTTGCTCCACTTTTAGCATTCAGTTAATACTGATATTCAGAGAAGTTCAAGGACAGATGGACTCTTCCCATTGCCAGGGTTTTGACTCTTGGGATGATATTGTGAGCATTTTTTCCCTTTACGAAGCTCCACATGCTAAAATCAAGAGATCTTCAACTGCCAACCTCCTCTCCTCACCTCCGCTTTTACATATATAAATTTTGCTAGAGAAAATTTATTTGAAAACTATAAAAACTAAAAATAAACTGAAACAAAAAAGATTATAACTTTAAAAAGGTTAAAACTAGTTGGTTTAAATAATTAAAAACTGAAAAAACTAATTTGAAAACTAAACAAAAATATTTTGTTTGGTTGCAGCTTATAACTAAAAACTCAGAATTCCCAAAGCAAAGGGAAATAAAGTATGGTAATTTAAGTGGTTGAGTCATTGCTAGAGGTATTTAGATAATGTTATTTATTTTATTCAGAAGTCAGCCCATTTTGTTCAGTAATACGTAGGCTATAATTCTATCTTAACTAGAAACAAGCAACCCTATTCTTTGCTTTTGAACATTTAGGGCCAACATGGCTATAGCCTTCAGTCCAGTGGTGGAGCTACATAGGGCGCAAAGCACTAAGTTTTGCGGTGAACCTCACTATGGTGTTCAAAGAGCCCCCTCCCTTCCCTTTATCATACACATCTGTTTTGCATCTCCAACTAGAATGGCTCCAAAAGAGGTGGAGATCACTCGTGCACGGCAGTGTGACCACCTGCAAAACGGGGTACTCAAAATGTGCACCCCTCTAGCTACGCCACAGCTTCAGTCAATATCCAGAAACAAGAAGCATTCCAGCATGTCTGTCTGGGCTCCCTGGCATGCCCGAGAAGACCAAGTTGCCCTGTCATAGAAGAGTCCTCTGGATGGAACAAAAGCCTTGGACTGATCCAGCCTTATTGCTTGTCCTTCTTTATATTCCTGCAAAGTACATCTCCTTAAGGAGAGTGATCTCCTCATCTGATTGCATCTCACTATCTTAGCTGTTCTTGCCCTGCAAACATTTTAGCTGTTTAAGTATTAAAGCATTTTCCCTCTTGCCTTGCTTTTCTCATAGTATTGGCCACGTCCCAGCCTGCCCTGTGAGTTAGTTTTTGTTGGTGCGTTGTTGGGAGAGAAATGTCTCCACTTGCCCCCAGGCGACACAGAGGAAATTAATTTGTCTCCTGAGCTTGTCAGATTGTTCACACACCCGCAGGCCTTGACACACCTCCCTTCCGCTCGGTGCTTCACCCCACCCGCTCACCCTGCTGCCTGGGCAATCCTGCTGTCCCGCAGGGCACCAAAGCTGGCAGGGGGGTGGGGAATCCCAGGAACGCAGCTCAGCAGGGCAGGCACATGTTAATAAATTGTGTGTGCATCTTTATCGGAGTGTGCAAGGGGAATCGGGGTTCTCAAAATGTGCCTGCAAACATTTGTATAGGCTAAGCACTGTCACTAGGTAAAAAGGAGATATTAACATGTGTGCACACATTTTAAATGTCAGTGGATTCAAGAGTATTTGCTTGGGTGTTCATGCATATACTTGGGCGTTCTGGCTGTATTTTTCAGCATTGTATCATACCATGTTGCCTCAGTGAGTAGACCTGTAGAACAAAAACAGGTGGCATAATATATGGATTTTTGCTCATTCAAAGGGAGTGAATTTAACACTTTTTCTTTTCCCCTTAGCTCAACTACTTGGGGCCACCATTCAATGAGCCGGACTTTGATCCTCCCCGGTTAATCGGGGCAGAGGCTGTGCCCAGTGCCACTGTAGACTTTCACCTGTGGCGCAGCCTGAATGACAATGCACGGCTAGCTGCCAACTACCGGGCTTATAGCCACCTGTTGTGCTACCTGAGGACCATGGATGGAACTGCCCCGGCTGCCATGCCAACTTTGCGTCACAGCTTAGCCCATTTTCGTGCCAGCCTGCAAGGGCTCCTGGGCTCTATCGCTGGTATCATGGCTTCCCTGGGCTACCCACTTCCGCCTCCGGTGCCAGATGGCACACCTACCCTTCACAGCCAATTTCTGCGCAAGATGGATGACTTCTGGCTGCTCAAAGAGCTGCAAACCTGGCTGTGGCGCTCAGCCAAGGACTTCAACAGGCTGCGCAAGAAAGTGCCACCATCTGCTGTGATGCTGCACGTCGAGACCAGAGGCTTCTGACCCTTGCCTTTCACTGTTCTTTTTGTCTTCACCTCATCCTCTGATGTCATACTACCAGTCTACTATGGCTTTCCAAAGCCCCTAAATCCAGTCCTTCCCAACCCACCATAAAGCTGCCCCTCTCCACTCTTACATCTCCATGGTGCTGCACTACTCTCGTTTCTGAAGCTGTGCCGTTAGGTGAGCAAACCAACGTCTATCCATTCCTTTTCTTCCTTCCTCCACTCCTTAGTGTCCTATATTTCTCTTATTCTTCCCAGAGGGGGCCATTAATTTTCCAGGAGAGGAAGAACCCTGCTTCCTCCCACTTCAGTATGAGCAATAAAGCCCTGGCTGCAGGGCAGCACACATCTGGCAGCCTTCACCTCTAACACTCAGTTCTCCTTAAGTTGAGCTCCCCCTCCAGATCTTGGATTCCTGAATTTTTTCAAAGGGGATTGTGCCAGTTAGGATTGTGCAAAGGCCTTTGCAACAGGCAGATCAGGCCGTTTGGAGGAAAGAGTCTCCGAATCCAGATGATGCCCAGCCTGGTCCTCCAGTTGGGCCATAAACTCTGAGGATAATCTCAGCCTGAAAGTGCAATTGGGACTCTGAAGAAGAGGTAACATGGGACAAAGGGACACATTTCAATGCAGACTGTTGTGGATTTTCATTTTTTTAGCAGTGGCCAAGAAAGCCTTTTCATTCATTCATTCATTCATTCATTCATTCATTCATTCATTCATGCCGCATTAATCAAAGGGTAAGGCCATCTTCCCAGTCAGCCCCCCAAAACAGTGATTGCCACCTGCCTGTGCCTCTCCTATCTGTGCTGTGACAGGCAGGCCTGGTGAGACTGCATGGTTTACACTGTCACCAGCGAAGGGAAGGGTGGGGGAGGAAGGTGGGGAGATTCCTAAGCATGGCCCCACCTTCAGTCCCATCTCCCACCCCCTCCTCCTTCCCACTGTCAGGTTGTGTTATTCTCAGTTTGTCTGTATTAATATTTATTTATTTTCAGATGTTATTTATTAGATTGTATTTATTGCAGAATTTCTATTCTTGTATTAACAAATAAAAGGCTTTCTCCAGGATTGTGTTGGACTCCTCTCTATCTCTCTCAGCAGAGAATATTCTGGCAAGTTCCTATAACACACTGTAACAGGTGGGTACAGCAGTTGTTCCAGCAGTTGTAGCAACCTGTAAAGGCACCCATAGGCAGGATGACCAGATGCCTAAACCTCAAAAGGAGGACAAGGACTTGGATTCCTCTCAGCCTGGCCTTTCCAGAGGACAATGGCATGTTTGCCTACTCACAAGTAAAGCCACGATATTGGGCACTTTCACTTTCCCATAGAGCTCAATGCATATTTTTTATTTTTAGTTTTTTGGTCATACCTTTTGATAAGAAGAGGAAATTTCAAAACTGATTTTTCATTGGATTCTGCTCTTCAGTACGAACCTAACAACATATGACATGATGTACACCATTGCAATGTTCCAAAATGAAGCCAAAGTGGAGGATAATGAAGCCCTTTTGTAGAACACCCAGACAGGAGACTTAAAAAAGGACAAATCTGGAAATTTAGAGTCATATGGTCACTCTGCCCATAGGTGCCATTAGAACAGCACCTCTGAGTTTCACTGCCACTACATGCATGTAAATAAAACCCCCTTTTTAAAACTTAGAATATGTTTGAGGTGGCTGCAGCAAAACCCAGAAGTGCCTTTCTAATGCACCTACAGGTTCCCAGTTGTGTCACAACCCTCCTTAAGGAGGGTAAATACCAAATGATCAGTGGTGGGCCCCGCCTTACCCAACAACTGGTTCGCTAGAAGTTGGGGGTGGGGCCGGGGTCAGGGGGCGGGGCTGGGGTCAGGGGGCAGGGCTAGGGGCGGACCCCAACCCTGGCGCACTGCGCATGCGCCAACCCCCGGCACATGCGCAGTGTGTCTCCTCCAGTTGGAGGAGACACACTACGCACGCCCCGACCTCGGCGCTTGTGCAGTGTGTCTCCTCCCAGAGTACCGAACAGGTATGCTGGGTTTTCTGGGTACCCCGCAGCGGGGTCTGGGAAACAACTGGTTTGGGCGATCTGGCCCGAACCGGCTTGGGCCCATGCCTGCAAATGATGGTTGGGAATGCCTGCTGGAGGAGGGAGTCATGATACCCAGGTTGGGAACCATTGATGTACAGTAATGCCTGTAATAACTTAATTAACTTACAGTAATGTTTGTAATTCCTTATAACTTAGTTTCACTTCAGTTGTCAATCTTCATTTTTTGTTGATTGACAACTATTATAGCTAGGGCTGCCCAGACACTGCCAATTTCCTTCAGTAATGTTTCCTGTAGCACTGTTTTAGAAATCACTTGATTTTTCAGGGATGAATATTTCCTGCCATTAATCATAGAATCATAAAGTTGGAAGGGACCTAGAAGGTAATCTAGTCCAACCGCCTGCCTGTAGCGGGAAATCCGCCTAGAGCATCCCCGACTGGTGTTGGTCAAGCCTCTGCTTGAAGATCCCCAGTGAGGGAGAGTCCACCACCTCCCTTGGCAATCTGTTCCACTGCCGAACTACCCGAACTGTCAGGAATATTTTTCTGGTTATCCAACTGGAATCTCCTTTCTTGCAGTTTGTATCCATTGGTTCTAGTTCTGCTTTCAGAAGCAGCTATGAACAAATTGGCCCCTTCCTCCATAAGACAGCCCTTCAGGTATCTGAAGAGGGCAATCGTGTCTCCTCTCAGCCTTTTCTTCTCCAGGCTGAACATCCCAAGTTCCCCCAACCTTTCCTTGTAGGGTTTCCCTTCCATTCCTCTGATCAGTGAGGTGCCCAGAACTGAACACAGTACTCAAGGTGAGGTCTCACCAATGCAGAATAAAGAGGAACTATAAAAAGAAACTATAACTTCTCCTGACTTGGAAGTTACAATCTTCTTAATGCAGCCTAAAATGGCATTTGCCTTCTTTGCAGACACATCACACTGCTGACTCATGTTCAGCTTGTGATCCACGGCGACTCCAAGATCCCGCTTACATGTTGTGCTGCCAAACCAAGTATCCCCCATTTTATACCTGTGTTTTTAGTTTTTATTGCCTAAGTGCAGAACCTTGTACTTCTCCCTGTTGAAATTCATTCTGTTTGTTACAGCCCACGATTCCAGTTTATCCAAATCCTCCTGGAGGTTCCTCCTGTCTTCTGATGTGTTTGCTACTCTTCCCAGCTTGGTGTCATCTGCAAATTTGATCAGGCTCCCCCGTATCTCTTCCTCCAAGTCAATGATGAAAATGTTAAAGAGAACTAGGCCCAAGACAGAGGCCTGTGGCACCCCACTTGAAACCGACCTCCAGGTTGACACAGAACCATTTACTAAAACCCTTTGTGTGCAGCCGTTGAGCCAGTTGCAGATCCACCTAACGATTGCCTTGTCTAGCTTATATTTTTCCAATTTCCCAATTAAGATGTCATGTGGGACCTTGTTAATGGAGATGTGTATGTGTGTTCTAGAAACTCCTATATGAGACTCCATAGATTTTGCCAGGGAAAAGCTCACAGTTGTTAATCTTTTTTAATTCTCCATCCCATATTTTTTTCTGCCTGTGATATTTCCTTTAAATTTGGGCAATCTTGAGACTTTTACTCCATCTGTTTGGCAAATAATGATGTTATGGATGGAAGAACCTCTTCTTACATAATTGTATATGGTCTCCAAATTGCCCATCTTCCCTGTGCCAGGAGAACTATTAGCTCTAGCTTTACTGTAAGTATGTATGGATGGACGGATGTAAATAAATACACAAACACTTTACATCGTTTTACCTTTATACGGGACTAAAAATAATTGTAAAACAGATGACATTTGAAAGAATAAATTGTTGAGGCATGAAGGTAAGTGAAAGAGTTGCAGAGCTGAGAGGATAAGCACTGAGATTGAAATCCAATGCAGACAGCAGTCAAAACACTGGAAGGAGATGGATGCTAAGACCATAAACGCAATAAGGGTTCTCATCAGATCAGATACACCCACTGGTCTTTCTCCTCTGATGGGCAAGTTGTCTTCTGGGATACAATAAGTAATGCAAAGCAATAAATAGTGACAGCATCCCCTGCAATAGGAAAAGAAATGGGCACTAATGGGACTTAAAGAGGCTACACAAGAGGTAAATCCACAACTGCTTAGGTGCGCTACTTATCAGGTGCTCTGAACAAGGAAGGGGCTGAACCTTCTAGGAGAGAGGATGGCATTATAAAGACACCAAAACTCCATTCAAGTATTAACCAGTTCTGATCCTGTTTTGCTTCTGCTCACATGGGATGGGGAATATGCTTAATCAAAGTTCAGAAGCCCTGAGGAACTTTGGTAGTGCTTAGTCTATACTGGATAGGATGTTGCAGTTTATACTTTCAATCTATGGATATTATGTTAAGTGCAGTTTTTTAAAGGAATGGGAAATGGCCCAGAGAAAACAAAAGGGAAGAAAAATTTGCTCTTATAGATACCATGTAAAGAGTGAGTAAAAGAAGAGCAAATAAACACTTAGTTGGAACTTGGAAGCACTCTTTGTTTGTCTGCCCACCTCACCCTCAATAAACCTTGTGTGATAATTCTTGAAGGTTGGTTGGTACTATTATATCAGATGAGGCTCACTCGGGAATTTAAATGCAGGGTGAAGGTGAAATTTAGACTAGGAGCTTCCGTGACATGAAGCTACACAATCTTGGGATTCTCTGCCAATGTGAACAAAAGTTCTTCGTTGTTACCAAGCATCAATCTTGATCATCCCCTCTCATGTAAAGGAGAAACAAGTACAAACCCAGCCTCTGCTGATAAAGATAAAGGCAACCGATGAAAGCCAACTGTTCTTACTTCATATAAAATTATTTATTATCTAATAATATAATAAATTATAAATATAATAATAATATAACAAATTATATTATTTAATATAAAACCAGAAACAGAACATGGCATAATCCCTTCCTCATCTGTACTCTCACAAGCTAGAAAGCAGCAATTGTTGGACCCACCATTGCTCTGTAGGTAGAGAAGGGCAGGCTACCTCCTGACATCTGAAATAGCATACCAAATGCTGTTCTCCTCATCTGATGTTGTATCAGGCTCTCCCACACTCGCTCTCAAATGTTCTAGCTCAGCTACTCCACATTTTCTCATCCTCCCATCATCAAGGGACAGAAAGACGAAGCAAGTTGATGGTCAGAGATGAGCAACTCCTCCACCAATCTGCTGGCATCCCCCACATCAGTTGGCCTCATGGATGGAATAGCCCTGGAGGAGGGGGAGAATAAAAAAGGAAATGATAGGCAGAGGGAGATGATCAACAGTTGCTTTATTCAGCATAGATTTCAAAGGAAACATTTCTCTGCAAGCTGGTTCCATCTCAAGGTGCAGCTTCAGCCCTTTGCCCACTCCATGGACTTCTGTAATGGAGAAACATAGAAGGCAAAATTTCTGCCATAGAAGGCATGCTATTTCTGCCTATGGCTGCAATCCTAAAGACACTTTCCTGGGAGTAAGACTCACTGAACACAATGGGGCTTACTTTTGAGTAGACATGGTTAGGATTGTGCTCTATGTGTTTTATGGTTGTTTTCCCTCACAGAAACCCCTGTGAGATCTAAGGCAATGGAGTAAACACACCTGTAATATCCCACAACCGCATCCCTAAGTACTGAGAGCAGAGGTACAATGGTCATCAGTCAGAAGGCACCTACACCTGCATCAGTATGGAAAAATAACACAAGCTGGCATTCATGTAAAGAGAAGGAGACAGACTCAACAGCTGGCTTCCAAAACCAAAAGCCACGGTCTACACTCAGTGGTGGGCTTCAAGGGGTTCTCACTGGTTTTATAGAACCCTTTGCTAATGAGTGCGTGGTTCTGAGAACCGGTTACTAATGGGACATAGAACCTGTTGTTATACAGCACATAAAATCTGTTGTTAATTTATTTGAATCCCACCACTGGCCACACTGTACCACAGGTTCCAGTTCCCAGCCTCATCCCTCTTGCTCTTGTTCTCCACCGATAGATCTAATTCCCATCTCAGAGCCAGGGATGCCACTGAGCAATCTGGGCTTCAGATATCAGGCCTCTCAAAGTGCACCTCTTAAAATCTGTCTGACGCTAGGCCATGAGAAGCAGGCTTCAGTCCCTAGAGATCCATAACTAGAGGGCCAAAACACTCAGCTGGGCTGTCCCAACCCTTTCCAGATGGGGTGAGATCTGTAAAATGATAAAAACTTGATAAAGCCTAACCCTCTGGCTACTCACCTATGCACCTATCCTACTTTCACATACACTCCCTCATCTCTCCATCACTTCTAAGAGTGGAAGGACCTGAGCTGGATTTCAGTGCGCCATGTGATGTCCCATATATACTTCACCACCAGATGATTATCACTCACTTTTTCTTTCCTATCCAAGGCTGCTGCATGACAGCAATCATGCTTCAGGTTTCTTGCTGATCCCTCTTTCCCCCTGAGGTTGTAAGTCTTCATGCTCATCTGCTCCATGAGGCAGGAGTTTGATTTTACAAGCATTCTACTTCTGGACCCTGCCGAGAAAATCTCTCTCTCTCTCTCTCTCTCTGGGTCCTTTTCTTATATGTATCTGGTCTTCCATTGCTTGTTTCTGACACTTTTTGCATGCAGGGTACTCAAGTGACCAGTGTAAGTTCTTCAGAGTTAAATATCTCTGGGAATAAATAGGAGCAGCTAGTACTGGTTAATCTAAGGCAGTTCATAATACATACCCCCTAACCTTTGTCTTATTTGCATGCACTAAAAGGCACATGGGGCATGCAGCCAAGTGACCTGCTTTGCCGATTGTTTTCTTTGGGGCCAATTTCCTGGGGGGAAAAGGGAAAATGCTTCGCAGATGGCTTTCTCTTTATTTTTTATTTTCCTAATTTATACCCTGCCTTTCCTCCCCTACAAGAGGGAGCTCAAGGCGGCTAACATTGGAGAAGAATAAAACACCATTAAAATCACTAATAGATACTCTTCTTGCTATACAAATAAAATCGCTCTTCTTGCTATACAGTACTCCATAGGTGAACAGACAACTTTTCTGTAGTGATCTCTAGCTGGACCGGCTCTGCCATTTCCAGTAGTAAAGTTAGACAGAGTCACCATGCTAGGTGACCATATAGACTGGAGGACAGAGTGCCTCTGCCTTTAAGCTTTGTGTAGGGGGGGGGAATATTGGCAGGTGCTGTTTTTTAAACCCTCTATGTTGAGCTAAACCTGCCTAAATTCCCTCCTCTATCGACTGCTTAAAGGTAGAGGCACTCTGTCCTCCATTCTATATAGTCACCCTGCCATGGACACACTTTGAAAATTCCTATTTCATATGTCCAAGGCCAGAACTGTACATAAATAGCACTGGATGTAGCACTGTAGCACTAAGAAACACCTGCCAGAAAGTGCTTTCTATTGCTGGCCGAAGCCCATAGGATTGGGCTGCGTGTAACACATAAGCTTTCATGGGATACAGGAAAATCTGATCTTTTTGAAATATCAGATAGATTGAAAACTTGCATTTTAATTTTAACATGACCAACGTGAGGAAATCAACTGTGTTTTCCAACTGTGGTAATATCTGCTTTAGTACAGATATCCTTCATAATCCTTCATACAAAAGGTTCTATTCTGGATCCTTTTGTAGATAAAAAAATCAGTGGATAAAAAACAGTGGAAAATAGATTTAAAGACCACTTCCAGGTTTATTGCTTTGCTAGTAAAATAAGGTTGTGCCTCAATATTTGCAGAAGTATGATTCTGGGACTCCCTGCTGATTAAAAAAATGTGTTGAAAGCAGTTTTAAAAATAAAATTGTGTTCCTTTACAATTGTTTAAAAACAGCTTTTCTTACTGTTGTAGACTACAATCCTAACCTCTAGTTAGGCTGGCATAAGCCCCAACATAAGTTCTGTGCTGACCTGGGGGTGTCACTAAAGTGGCATGAGGCACTTCTGCCTCACTCCTGGGCATATGTGGACAGGCATATGTGGACCTCCCCACACCACCATGGAAAGATATGCCAGCTGAGTTTGTCTGGCCTAAATTGCTTAGAATTGCACTCATAAAAAGGCAGTCAGCAATTAGAAATGCAAAGTACCCTTTTCCTTGCCTGGTTTTGCCAAAGAATGGAATGATTGCTTGCGTGATTGCCCATGTACAACAGAAGAAAAGCAGTTTTTAAAAATGTGATTTGCAGTGGCCATTCATGTTGAGTCAAATTTGTGTATAAAAAAAATCAGTGTTATAACAAGGTTGGACCTGTATTAACAGGAAAGGGTGTTATTGGAAGATCATTTCCACTAAGAAGTCCCACTTCAATCTTCCAGCAGGGCAGAGGCAAATTTCTGGCTGAAACCCTGAAGAACTGCTGCCTCTCAGTGTTGACAATATCAAACTCCATGAATCACTGGCTCAGACTCAATATCAGATAGTTTCCTATGTTCTTATTAGAACAAATCTGCTATGCGCAGCTGGAAAGAAGGAAAGATTTGACACAATAAATAGAAAGAAACTAAACAGGGACACACAGTTCTATTGCAACAGCCAACAGCCCAATTCTATTACATCCTATTACTCTGTCAGTCAAAACAGTACCAAGTGCATGTTGAATAATTACAACAATTGTTGCCATAATTGGTAAAGTTCTAAAGAAAATGAAAAGTGTGTGCCACAGCAGGGAAAACTGAAAACTCTGGCCAACAGGATTCTGGTGTCATCATCCGGTTCTCCCAAGCTGCAGGTACTGCTAAAGATGTGTATGGTGCTTGGCCATACTCCTTTCCACACTCCTTTATGTGTAGAAACCTAGACTGTCACTTGTCAGGGCCCATTACTATAGTCTTTTTATTTAGATGAGTGCTTTGTTCTTCCAGCTAGTTACTGAGCAGGATTCTTCCTTGTTTCTCTCCCGCTGCCTTTCTTGATCCATCTGTTGTTATGATGTAGGCCACAAAATCTAGTCATGACAGGAGAGCCGTCTGAAAATGAGAAGGGTGTCAGGTTTATGGGTGATTGGACAGAATACTGAGAAACTATATTCCAAAGATGGCAAATGGTGGGATGATGGGGAAAAAAAGAGCATGGAAGTTAGAATGATCACTATCAAACAAGATGCATGTGGTCTCATATCCTGATACTCTTCCATGTTGAAAATTGAAGCTCCCTGGCAGGACTAACAAACTAAGTAGCCACAGCAGAACAAGCAGGTAATCTCTGAAATGTGGGGTAGGAAATGTGATGAGTGAACTGAATTTTTTGTCAGTTCCATGGGGGCAATCATAATCTTAGGGAGCTTTAGAGAGGGTCCAAAAGAAGAATCCGATAAGACCTGGGATAATGTTTAAATTTGGACCACAATCCCTGGGAAGGTGTCACATGACTTCTTACTATTATTATTACAGACATTATAAAGCTGTGCCTGAAAATGTATTCAGAAAAAGGGAGTGGGGAAACCCAGACTTCTTCAGCATCTTAGAAGAACAGAACAGTGACATTAAGAACCTGTCATCCACTGAGAAATATTTGCAATCTCTCTCTAGGATTTGAAAGGACTTTTGAATGTATAGTAAGTAGTCAGAAGAAAAAGGTTTTTTTCTATAGTTAAGAATTGATTAGCTGCTGACATTTTATTTATTTAGCCTGACTTTCCTCTGCCAGGACAGATGCCCAAGGAGGCTTACAATCTGTAGATAAAAATACAATATATAAGATAATGAATATAATCAGAAAAAATAAAACCATTTGGAAGAGGGCAGAACTATATACACTCAATGAACTGCTGTAGATGCACAGGAGGAAGACAACATATCATACATACACAAGATAGAAATATTTTGGGCTATCACTCAGCACAGTAAGGCCCGGAAATGTTAGTGAAGTCCTCAAAGCAGCAGAATCAAACTGCCTCACTCCAGTAAAAATCACTTGGATGTGCCAGCTGGAACTGGGCAAAGGCACTGCTGGCTGCTACTGCCACCTGGATCTCAGAGAAAGCTGCAAGTCCAGAAGCTCTCCCAACTGCACACCTGCATGGAGAGTGCAACCCTATTCAGAGCAGGCAGATAAATCAGTACCTGCATCAAGGATTTCCTGACCAGAAGGACCTTTTCTGGACTCAATCTCAACCTGTTAACCCTTATCGAGATCCCAGCTACCTCTGGATAACTCTCCAGGACTCTTCAGAACTTCCACAACCTCCCTGGAACAAGATGTTAAGTAGGGATAAAGCAGATTCTTCTCAGCATATGGTGACACTCCACTCAAAATTCCCGGATGATATCCTCCAACAGTTTCCAGAAGTTGAAAAGCATGGGAATACAATAGGTTATATGAGAGTATTGAGTCAAGAGGTTGAGGGACATTGGTTGGGCTGGGGGTAGTGATAAAGGGTCCTTGTAATTCTTCTCTGAAACCAAAGGATTGCATTCCTTGTTTTCTGAGTCAAGGGCTAGGGAAGTGGATTTTGGTTAGTAAGACAGGTCAGGCCCCCAGAATAGCTCCATAAAGTGAACACCATGGCTGGAATTGAGCCTAGTGAAACACATTAGTCATCACATAATATAGGATAAAAGGAACATGGAGGGGGAGGATGCATTGATCCCTGTCCAGCTTGCTCAGATACTCTTCTCTCTCCCAGGCTCTGCTTGCTCCTTGTGGGATGAGAGAGCATGGAGGTCAATGATTCATGTCCTAGTGGATTCCATATCCCAGGGTTGAGTATGGGGCAGGAGCTGAAGTTGGCACCTCCTGTTGTCCAGCTATATTTTATGGAGTCTCATGTCCTGGAAAGTAACTGACTCATTCATGATTCCCAGCAGAGGACAAAGGCTCAGCATGTCTGAGTCTGGGGAAAAAAAGAAGGAGGTCAGTGGAAAAAAAATTGGGCTAGCCACTGCTACTCCACCACTAAATCTCATCCTCAGCCATTTATTCCATACTTGTTCACTGGCCAGGCTGACTACAAAGCCAAATCATGGCCCTGTAAATGGCAGGCCTCCCCGCAACTCCAACCATACATATTTCTGAAGCTGCAGCAGAATGCCAATGCTCATCCATTTGCAAGGCCTTAAAAATATTCAGACCCCGGGGAACGGATGTTTTATGGACCTCTGGTCTTTACCTACAGACATGGTGGGGTGGAGTGGGGTGGTACTGTGGCAGGTGGCTAGGCTAGTGGAGGATGGAGGTGGGACCATAAATTGTGCCAAATCCACGTCCCTGGGCTGCCAGAGATAGTTCAGAACTGCTTGGATATGTGCCACCTAAACTGGTGGTGCAGATCCAAGTAAATCCATTGGGGCTGCTGCAGCATTACCTGTGATAAGAGAGGAAAGTTTTCCCTTGCCCCAGGATGGTGCCGCAACAGACCCAAAATTGTGGTGGATCCAGCAAAGCCATTCCTGACTGCCCACTCAAGTACAAGTTAGGAATGTGCTGCACTTGTGTAAACCCATCCCACTTTCCAGTTGCAAAATTTCAATCTCCTGCATCCTTATCTGGAAGAAAGTCTCCTGGATTACAGTGCAATTTACTTTCATGGAAAAATGTCCAAGATTGCATTGTAGAATCCTAACCTAACCTAAGGGTTAATCACTGCTAGTTGCATCTGTGGAAAACTATGCTATTGCCATTTAAGCCCCTTTTTAATTCTAAGCTTCTATTTAACTTTCAGGGTGTGTATCACAAAAGTAATGACTAATATTATTACTTACAGGTAGTCTTTTTTGGGGGGTGTGGGGGGAATAAAATATGCCTATTGTGACCTGTCTAAATAAAAGAGTATTCAAGCATTGCTGGAAGGACCATTGCAAGGAGGATTTGCTTAACTCAGTGGGAGAGAGTTACCTAAAGTGTGTGCCAACACAGAGAAGGCCCTGTTTCTGGCTGCCATTCCTCTAACTTCTTTCAGTGGTGGCACAACCAACAGGGCCCCTCTGATGAACTCAGAGAATGGACCAGACTGTAGAGAAGAAGCCGGTCTCTCAAATATACTGGTCCCATGCCATTTTACCTTCTTACTATATATAGGTACTGTGGAGCCCTGAAATACCTGCATCTTGCCATGTAAGTTTGGGCTCTAAGGCAGTGGCGTAGTTAATGATCATTTAGCCTGGTGCAAAGCTCAAAATGTTGTCATGGAAGTGATGTCACAACTGGAAGTGATGTCATTCCAAGGTATTTTTAAAAAGAAAATTTAGGAAAAACCTGCCACCTCCTCCTCACCAGTTCACCGCCCATTTGTTAGGGTAGTGGCAGAACTATAGCACCTACGGTATTTGATGTCTGGAGTCGAAGAAGATTTTGTCCCCCCTCCACCTGCAAAAAAAATAATCAAATTTAATTAAGTAAAAAAAGAAAAGTATCAGTGATGTGATTCAAAGGAATTAACAACCGGTTCTCTGCCCATCTGGCAGCCACTTTTAAATGGCTATTTTTAAACTTTATATGTCCTATCTCTCATTAACAACCGGTTCTATAGAGTAGGTGCAAACCTGCTGGAGCCCACTACTGAAAAGTATGTCCCTTTTTGGTTTGGGAAACTGCTGGGGCAAAGAGGAATGGTTATACTTTCCCTGCTAAATATAAGAGGAGCACCACATTGAAGTGCCTATATACCCAGTCAGCAGGGGCAATTATATTATGAAATATGTATATGGAAAGGAGAGCTGATTCATA
This sequence comes from Cryptoblepharus egeriae, assembly GCA_030015325.1. NCBI lineage: Eukaryota > Metazoa > Chordata > Lepidosauria > Squamata > Scincidae > Cryptoblepharus > Cryptoblepharus egeriae. The sequence continues at coordinate 56,819,580 of JAREYC010000001.1, read as the reverse complement.
TTAACAGTTTATTAGTTCCATACAGCATCAGAATTACATCTCATTGGCTCTCAGAGCAATCAGCAGCATGAGAAAGTTTTGAGTTCAGAAAACCCACTTTTTGTTCCATAGGCTTTTGTGTTTTCATTTTCTGGTTAATTGGCCATAACTTTTGATAGAATATAGTTATTCCAATGCAGTTTGTTCCATTGCATTCTTCATTAGATACCTTTCAACGATATGTAACATGATGGTATCATCATACATACAGTACATATCCTGTTTTTCACAAATTTTAGCCACTAGTATCAGTCTCAGCTTGTAGCCCCGCTAAAGATTGTAGCCTGGTGCAACTGTAACCCTGCACCCCTCTAGCTATGCCGCTGCATGGAAGACTGGAAAACACTCGAGTCATGGTCCCACTTTCTTGAGTCTCATATTTGAGTCACCACATCAAGTCTGCCTATGTCGGGGTGTGTGTGTGTGTGTGTCTCTGTGTCTCTGTGTCTGTGCTTACTTACTGTTTTCAAAAGTGAAAAACCTGTTGGGGTCATCATTCAGACGGAGTGAGCAGCAGGGCGTTCCTGCCTCCAGGGCAGGAGTTCCTGCAGCAGGGAGTTCCTGACAGTAACAGTTAATGTGTCCTTTTGTAGTGAGGGTAGGCAGGACAAAGTTCTAATAAGAGGCAGAAACGGGTGACAAAGGATCAGAGTTCTAGTATTTTTGTTGGCTGAGGAAGGTTGGGAGGAAAAGCAAGGGGCTTCTTGCCTTGCAGTTGACATGAGAAGCCCAGGGAGGGGATGAAGGAGGGGAGGGGGAGGCAGATCATAGTGATCATACTTTTCACTGGATGGCTGGTTGGAGGAAAATGTCTCATTGAACAAATGGCTGCAGTGAGTCTACTACTGCCAGTGCTTGAGTCCTCCCTTCTGCTGCTTCCTTCCCTGCTCTCTTGCAGTCCTCCCACTCCTCCTGCCCTGTTTATGACTGGGTGGCGATAGCAAGGGAGTGTTTAGAGAGAAGCCTGACAGACACAGAGCCCAGTAGCAGCCCTGGTTTCTCCTGAGGCAGGCTTTCTAAAGAGTGAGAGGGTGACGACTCGAGTCCTATAGAGTCACGAAGGGCAACTCAAGTCCTCCTACATTCTTCCTTTATGGTTCATTTTGAAGCCACAGCTTGGGGGAGGGGGAAGAGGGTAGGTTCATGGATCTCCCAGTTGCTGTGTGTGACCTGCTGGGCTCTCCCTCAGCAGTAGCTGTGGAGAGAGGGCTGGTTGGCCTGGCACCCTCAGGGCCTGAAGTGGCACCTCCTGCCTCCTTCTGTCCTGGTTCTGCCTATGAGGGACAAAATGGTGTCCGGACACTGAAAGCAGGCACATGCAGGCTACCACAGTGCCAGGAGGCTGCCATGTTTCCACCACAAGAACTCAGAGGCTCCCACGTTTTCCCGCCTTGAGCTAAAAGGAAAAGAGCCAGAAGGAGGGAAAACCAGCTCTCGGGCACTTGACCTCAGCAGCAGCCTCCATTTGAGGATAGGTAGTCTTGAGCCATCAGGATTGACAGCCATTTTGTTCCTCTGTGGATCTGCCCATCTCCCTCTGCAGCCTTCACCTCAGACAGTGAAGGAATTCAGGCTGTACCTGAAGCAGGTATACAAGGCTTGAAACACTCATACAATCTCCTTTCTCTTCCCGACAGAGAAACGGAATAAAGCAGAACAAATCCTTTCTGAAAACAGAAATGGCTGCTGCTCAGTCACGGCAGGAAACTTCAACTTGGGATTCTCCTGAAATGTTCCCAGCGCAGCCTTTTTGTCTCCGCCTGGACTATGCTTGTTTCTTTCCTGCTAACCATCCTCCGTTCTCCCTCCTAAGCTCTTCCCTTCCCTGTTTGGTTTGCTTGCTTACTACTTTTTCTGTTGGTTCTGCTTTGCCCCTTAAGACCTTGTGGGTGATGCAGACGATGGCATCAAAAACAATAAGAGAAGTAGACGTGGTGGGAGAAGGGTGGGTTAGCTTCAGGTGGTGGGCACTGGTGGTGGGGGTGGAAACCATCCTCTCATGGAAACCAGAATACAGTTTGGATTGCAGTCATGGCCAAGACAGGTTCTCCTTTTTATTTCAGGATCCAGTTGCAGTCACAGAGATAGCTCTGCATTTCAAGCAGTGAAGAGTGGGCTCTCCTGAGTCCATGCCAGAGGCTCCTGTTTGAGGTCGTCACAGTGGAGAATTATAAGAATGTGATGTTTGTAGGTAAGGTAGATCCTTTGGCCCTCAATTCATGTGACCTCTGCTTCACTGGGTTTATTAAGGAGAGGTTTTTTCCAATTTTTATAAGGTTTTTATTAATTTCAGATACAGATAAAGGACAAAGTATCACACATAGGGTGGGGATACGTAGGATACGCACGTTAGGGCCCTTTTGTACATCCCTTCTTATATTACCTCATATATTTGTTCAGAACATTTCTTATAAATTAATCAAATTACAGTTTTCCAATTTAAGCTCATCATAATATCTAAATATTTTTTACTCTTCTCCTAGTCCATACTCCTAATACATTGATTAATACTATCAATCTTCAAAAGTCTAGATCTTGTTTAAAACAAAGGGAAAAAACACAGTACGTCTTTCTTAATCTCTTTAGTACTATATTCCAACCACATACTTCATCATTGACAGAGGTTTACCATTTTCATCTCTCATGATTTTTTGTCAATATAAATTCTTTCTTCCCTCCTTTCTCCTCTTTCTTCTTCTTTTGTTCTTCCCAATTATGTGGCAGCCTGTTACGTTATCTCATTTCTTCTTATAGTACTTTAACCTTCTTTACAGAAATCAGATTCTCTATTTTCTTTTCTGGGTTTCTTTTACAGACCTCAATTTTTTGATTCTCAATGCCAAATTTACTTTTATAGAGACTGTTCCATTATCTCCACCACATTTTCTTTTGCAACACTCTGGCTGTTCACCAATCTGTGTCTTTTTTTTGTTCGTTCATAAGTCTCTTGTGTCTTTCTATCCAGTTCCTCGCCCTGTTTTGATTTTAAAAATCCTGCATTTCCCTCATGGAATTTATATTATTTTATATTATTATATTATATTATTTAAAATCTTTTGATTTTAAAATAAAAATTCAAACCTTCCAGTATCTTCCATCTATAATTAATGCCATTCAGTCTAAAAGTTGCTGCAAAATTTTTATATATCAGTTGCTTCTGTTTAACTTTCATCGACAATTGCTTAATACGGTAATTCATGCCCAGTATAAGAGGTTGAGTCAGTGCCAGTAATTAGATGGATGTGGAAGACGGAAAGGCTGATGCATCTTCCTGATCTAGATACCAATTCCCTGTACTGAAGGAGGAATGTGAGAGGTTGAAGCCACACTTCACAGATCCTGTTTAGAAACGTTAGATCTCCACTGACTCAGGAGCACTCAGGGTCATGGACATCACAATTCCTCAGTTAGTTGCAGTTTCTTCTTTTGGTTTTTATTGTATTTCTTTTCTAATTTCAGCAGCATCCATTAGGAACCAGACTAGAAGAAAGAAGGAGCTAACTCAGTCTTCATTGCAAAGACCCCAGACAGGGAAGAAGTCTTATACATGCCAACACAACAGAAAGACTTTCCATTGGAGAAGTGTACTTAAGATGCACCAGAGAACCCACACAGGAGAGAAACCATATAAATGCCAGGAATGTGGAATGTCCTTCAGTCAGAATAGTATTCTTAAAGTCCACCAAAGAACCCACACAGGGGAGAAACCCTATAAGTGCCTGGAATATGGAATGACCTTCAGTCGGAATAGTATACTTAAGGTCCACCAGAGAACCCACACAGGGGAGAAACCTTATAAGTGCCAGGAGTGTGGAATGATGTTCAGTTATAACAATATACTTAAGATCCACCAGAGAACCCACACGGGAGAAACAGTATAAGTGCCAGGAGTGTGGAATGTCCTTCAGTCAGAATAGAAACCTTAAGGTCCACCAAAGAACCCACACAGGGGAGAAGTGCCAGGAGTGTGGAATGATGTTCAGTCAGAGTAGTGTCCTTAAGATCCACCAGAGAACCCACACAGGGAAGAAACCGTATAAGTGCCAGGAGTGTGGAATGATGTTCAGTTATAACAATATACTTAAGATCCACCAGAGAACCCACACGGGAGAAACAGTATAAGTGCCAATAGTGTGGAATGTCCTTCAGTCAGAATAGTAACCTTAAGGTCCACCAAAGAACCCACACAGGGGAGAAGTGCCAGGAGTGTGGAATGATGTTCAGTCAGAGTAGTGTCCTTAAGATCCACCAGAGAACCCACACAGGGAAGAAACCGTATAAGTGCCAGGAGTGTGGAATGTCCTTCAGTCAGAATAGTATCCTTAAGGTCCACCAAAGAACCCACACAGGGGAGAAACCCTATAAGTGCCAAGAATGTGGAACGTCCTTCAGTCGGAATAGTATACTTAAGGTCCACCAAAGAACCCATACAGGGGAGAAACCTTATAAGTGCCAGGAATGTGGAATGACTTTCAGTTGGAATAGTATACTTAAGGTCCACCAAAGAACCCACACAGGGGAGAAACCTTATAAGTGCCAGGAGTGTGGAATGATGTTCAGTTATAACAATATACTTAAGATCCACTAGAGAACCCACACAGGGGAGAAACCGTATAAGTGCCAGGCATGTGGAATGTCCTTCAGTCAGAATAGTATCCTTAAGGTCCACCAAAGAACCCACACAGGGGAGAAACCCTATAAGTGCCAGGAGTGTGGAATGATGTTCAGTCAGAGTAGTGTCCTTAAGATCCACCAGAGAACCCACACAGGGAAGAAACCGTATAAGTGCCAGGAGTGTGGAATGTCCTTCAGTCAGAATAGTATCCTTAAAGTCCACCAAAGAAACCACACAGGGGAGAAACCCCATAAGTGCCAGGAGTGTGGTATGATGTTCAGTAAGAATTGTCAGCTTATGCACCATCATTAAACTCACAAAGGAGAGAAATCCTATAAATGACAGGGATTTGGAACGGCCTTCAGTTAGAGTGGTCATCGTATACAACATCAAAAAAACCCTCTAAACTTGAGTGTGAAATGACTGTAGTTAGTCTTACAATCCCCCAGAGAATTGCACAGAGAGGAGAAACCTTATAAGTGCCAGGAGTGTGGAAAGGAGAGAAAATGTATACTGCTGAGGGCTGTTAGAATTGGTATTGTGCTCTGGAACCAGAAGTTGAGATTCCTTTTCTTGCATCAAGTAATTGAGGTTTACAACATTCATCAATTTCTACAGTGTTTATGGCTAATGTAGATGAAGTTGTCTTGCTTTTTCTGGTTCTTTGAAAAATAAAATCTGTCAAAATTGCCCTGTTATTATTTAATTGGATTTTGGTCAGTTGTCCAAGTTAGGCTCCAGCACTATTCACCATTGTACTTTGATTGTGCGCTCAACCTTTGCCAGGCATAGCTTGTTAGATCTGCCCAGAGTGGGCATGCCAAATTGTCAGGGAGGGTGAGTTTACCACCCTCTGTGGGGACAGACGCTGGGGGGACAGATGCTGCTGTCAGCCTAGAAGCAGGTGGTGGTTCACCCCTTTCTGAAGAAGCTCTCGCTGGATCCCACTAACCTGAGCAACTTTCAGCCAGTCTCAAATATCCTATTGTTGGGCAAAGTGAGTGACTGGGGTGTGGCATTTCAGTTCCAGAGGGTCCTGGAAGAAGCTGATTATCTCAAATAAATTCCAGTCTGACTTCAGGCCATAAGGGATGGGCAAGAGGCACTCTTTAAAGTGGGTGTAACTCAGTGGTGGGCACTTACCGGTACGGGCCTACACGCCCGTACCGGATCTTCCCGTTTCCCTGCCGCTAGCGAACCGCCAGCGACAGGGAAATGCAAAAACATAGCCGACCGGTACGGTCCGCCATGTTTTTGCCCCACCGCGCCTTCCTAGAAGCGGGCAGGACGCTTCTAGGCAGGCTCTGCACAAGCGCCAACATCGGCGCTTAACATCGCTGCCTAGAAGCGGCCTGTCCGCCTCTGGGCAGGCTCTGCGCAAGCGCCGATGTCGGCGCTTGCGCAGTGCCTGCCTTGAAGCAGGCTTCACCCACTCCAGGGCAGGCACTATGCAAGCGCCGGTGTCAGCGCTTGCGCAGTGCCTGCCTTGAAGCAGGCTTCGCCCACTCCAGGGCAGGCACTGCGTATGCGCAGACGTCGCCCGCCCCTCACCCCGCCACGCCCCACCCACGCCCCCTGACCCCGGCTGGTCCCTCCCACTTCCGGCGTACCGGATCTTGGGATGGGGCCAGCCAATCTGGTGTAACTCCTTTACTTAGCAGGGGGAGTGTATGTGGCCCTACACACACCAGCAATGTCTGTTCAAGTGGCTTCTGCCAGAGTTCTTTTTACATTTTAGATTGAGAGCCCTTTTGGGACAGGGGCTATTAATTAGCTATTAATTTTTTCATTTTCTTGTAAACTGCTTTGTGAACTTTTTAGCTGAAAACTGGTATATAAATACTGTAGATAGGTAGGTAGATAACCTTGGCTGCCTTGAAGGGTGATCTGCACCAGTGAATGATCAGGCGGACTGTGTCCCTGTGACTCCTGCTGGAATTCTTAGTGGCCTTTGACACCATTGACCATGGTGTCCTTCTGGGCTTGTTGGCTGAATTGGGGCTTAGATGCACTATTTTGCAGTGATTCTATTTCTTCCTAGCTGACAGGTCTCAGAGGGTGGTTCTACGGATGCTTCTTTGCATTTTGACCCTTTAGGTGTGGGGTGCTACAAGAATCTATTTTATCCCCTGTACTGTTCCATATCTACTTGAAGAACTGGGAGAGGTAATCAGAGATTTGGGGAAGGGTGGCATTAATATGCTGATGACACCCAATTCTATGGCTGCAATTTTAAACTCTTTTCTGGGAGTAGGACCCATTGAGCACAATGAGGCTAACCTCTGAGTAGACATGGTTAGGATTACATGCATCTCATTTCCTCCTCAGTGTAAGGGGGCACTGAACATCCTGAATTGTTCTCTGGAGGCAATTGGCAGCTGAAACAAGCTGAAATTAAATCCTGATAAGACAGAGTTTCTCCTATTCTCCGCCTTTCGAATGGGGTTGTTCTCCCTCTGAAGGAGCAGATCTGCAGCTTAGGGGTGATTATGGATCCACAGCTGCTCCTGGATTCCCAGATAGTGCTTGTAGCTGTTACTCAAACCTCACCACAGTGACTCAGGTCCTGGTGACATTCAGGTTAGGTTTCTGCAATGGGCTGCATGTATGTGGGGCTGCCCCAAACATGGACCTGAAACTGCAATTAGTGCAGAAAGTGGCTGCCCCTAAGGGCTTTTGATTCTACTCACTCGGGATCTTGCTTCAGCCACTACACTGGCTGCCTCTTTGTTTCCAGACTCAATAAAGTATTAGCTTTGATTTTTAAAGCCCTCTATTGCTCAGGTCTAGGGTATCTGATGGATTGGTCTTCTTCTATACAATCTAGCCCATCCTCTCAGATCATCAGAGGCTCCCTTATGACTATTCTTCCACCAGCAGAGGTGAGAGGACGGCAGAAAGAAGTTGGGCCTTTTTGGTGTTGGCCCCTGCCTGAAGAATTCCTTTCCCCTGGGATTTTATAATAACCCCTTCTTTGGGGTCCTTTGGGGATGAGGTTAACACCTTTTTATTTAGGGAATCTTGAATGCGAACATTGGGAGGAGGTTGGAAAAGAAAAGACGTCCAGAGTCATTGAGTTGAGAGAGTTGAATAGGGCTGTGGACAAGGTGTGAAGGCATTATGTTTCCTTTGCAAATCAGGGCATGGTGGGCAGAGACTTGGGACTCAAGTCGGGACTCAAATGGCACCAACTCTTTCCTGCCTACTACCATGTCCCCAGTGGTGTAGCTAATGATCATGTAGTCTGGTACAAAGATCAAAATCTTGCCCCTGACGTGATGTCATAACTGGAAGTGTAATCATGCCCTGTCTTTTAAAAAAAGAAAATTGAGGGAAAACCGGCCTCATCCCAGCAGCTAGCTACCATCAGTTTCATGGGCCAGTCTTGAGTAAAGAAAATCTATTTTTCTTCCATAAGCAGTAGGTTTTTTCATTTTCTGGTTAATTGGCCATAACATTTGATAGAATACAGATATGTGAATTCAGTGTGTTTCCTTGCATTCTGCATTAAATTACCTTTCTCCTGATATATAACATGATGGCATACATACCCTGTTTTTCATAATTTTGACCAGTAATGTCAATCTCAGAGTGTTGCCTCCCCCTACTATTTCCTACTACTACTTGCTTGCTACTTGGTGCAACTGCAACCTCCTACATCCCCTTATAGCTATGTCACAGCACTGCAACTGGTCAAAGTGAAGACCCTTCATTCATAAGAGAGAGGTATAATGAAAAGTAGCCAACACACCAGTGGATAACTGGCAACCCAGCAGGAGTAAATTTGTTCATAGCATTATGGAAATTATGTGCTTGAATGTCCAAGAATCTCTTTTTGATTGACAAGCAACAAACCCAACACTTCCACATGAATACCAATTGTTTTGATTTTGTGGATGACCACTACAGAGCCTGCCAGAGCTAATGGAACTGTATATAAGGCTGTTCCTGGTTTGAATTAAAATACACACTGAGCCGAAATTTAAAGGTTTTTAACCAGGTCCTGACTCTAAATAGACAGACAGACAGACAGACAGAGACAGACAGACAGACAGACAGACAGAGATAGATAGATAGATTCTAATGAGCCTTTCTTCTGAATAGACAAACTCAGGCGTGGGCTCTGAGGCGGCAATACTACTCACATGCTTACTTGGGAATGTGTCCACACCTTCTGCCCAACATTCTATTTTGAATGTTGTTATATTGTACTTCTGCAAGTGAGAGCTGTGGGTTTTTATTACAATTCCTATTATTTATTATAAATCATCAAGGTAAATGTGTCTCCACAGGTCTCCAGATGACCAAATATAGGGCGCAGTGCTCATCCCCATTTCTAAGCCTTTACAGCCAGCATTGTCCTGACACTTCCATGGTCATGGGGCCATCATGACTGCCAAAGGCACACAGAACACTGTTTTACCTTCCCTTGGAAGTGGTACCTATTTATTTACTTGCATTTTCATGCTTTCGAACTGCTACATTGGCAGGAGCTGGGATAAGGATGGAAGCTCACCCCATCTACTAGGACCCAAGTCTTGAACCCTGGCCTGCTGGTTAACAGGCACAGTGTCTTAACCACTTGAGCCACTACAGCCCATTTATTTTGAAAGCCTTGCTGCATTAGGCCAAGTGCCCAGTCCAGCTTCCTGTTTCCCAGTGTGCCCATCAGCTACCTAGGGAAGCCTAGAAGCAGAAAAGAACAAGGGAATAATTCCTCCCTTCAATGACATTCAGAAGCCATACTGCTACTGAAACTGCAGGCAGTGCATTCTTGCAGATAGTTGGCCCTCACACTGCCATGTGGTGACATGTGCTTCAGGTGATGGCATGAAAGGGATCTGTGTCTGCCTGCTGCTTGATTCCCAGAAACATGTAAGTACTTTTCAAAGTGGGTGGAACAGTGGCGTCAGCAGGGTGGTGCGGTCCGCACCGGCTGACGCACGCAGGGGGGTGATGTGCATTGGGGGACTTAAAAACCTAAAAACGCACATAACTTAGTGATGGTACGTCCAACCCCATCAAGTCATATACTGTTGGATTTGCACTGAAGAGTAGAATCCAATGCAAAAATCCTTTTTGACATAGCACTTTCCTATCAAAAGTTATTGCCAAACAACTAAAATATGCATTGATCTCTATGGAAAGTGAAAGTGACTCATGTTGTGGCTTTACTCTTGAGTAGGCAAACTTGCCTTGGTTCGTTGGAAAGGGAGGCTGGGAGGAATATAAGGACACCAGAATTGTCCTGATCCAATGAACACAGCCCCCACAAATCACCCCAGAAGGAGGCCCCTGATGATTGCAATGAAATGCTTTGAAAATGGATGTGAACTGCACAGCTGTGTTTACTGGCAAGTAAGCAAGCATGCTTTGGCTGGAGTGGAAGGTCAATCCAGGAGAGGACAAGACTTCCAAACTGGTCCCAATCAGGGACATTACTAGGGCATTGGAAAGGGGTGGCACCCCTTCTGACCTAAATTGTAAAATCATGGTTTGTAGAAATAATCCCATCATGTTATATACCTTTGAATGTGTAATTTACAGTGAAACAAACCACTTTGAAATATCTTTATTCTATTAAAATGTATGTCTAAAAAAGAGTGGAGGTGGGGCAATGGCACATAACCATGCCTACCATTCATATTGTTGCCTTGCCCAATGTATGGGGGTGATGCACTGGCCTCCCGCACTGGGTGACATGAACCCAGTGGGAAGCCCCTGGGTTGGAATGTCCCATTGGGGCACATCTACATGCATACTGTCTCCAGCCATCTGGAGACTTCAGAAGCCAAAATCTGTCCACAGGAGAGATAGCGCCTCCTCCATTCGTCTACAGTGATTCTCATTGGTTCTTTGGTTTGTAAACTCACTTTCTTTGAACAAGCCTTCTGCTTCCTCTGATTTACTGACCTTCCCCCCAAGGCTTGTTGCCCAAAGATCTAAGGTTCTGGATGACATGAAACCAATGAATAAGAAATGTTTCCAACCATGGAATTCCTCCCATCGTCATTCTGCAGTGAAGGGAGAAGCAGACCTTGGTGAATTTCTCCCTTGTCATGCCACTCTGCTCTTAAAACACAAAGCAATGTTGGAATTAAATCTGGTAAGCCACAGTGCATGCTAGCAAGAATACTGTATGATAAAGCAGAGTCTGAATCAGTGCATAATTTATTCCATGTTTTTCCTGTGTGGCAGTGAGTCTGCAATTCTGGATCTGTTATAGTGTGTATTTATATGTACATGTCATCTAGGAAGACATGTGTACCTGTGAAGGAGCAGTATGGAAAACACTAGCTGTCTTTTTTTTGGGCACAACCAAGAATATTCGATATATCCAAGTTTTGGAGATAGGGTAAACATGTTGTGCAGGGTGGTTATCAGTAGATTTCTTGAACTGTCTGTAAAACCTACTGGTCTGCTGCTCAGCTTGTCTAGCATGATGGTAATGCTAAAGCCTCTTTGCTGCTGGAGAAAGAGGTGAGGAGGTAGGAGGACCAGATTACTATTTTCCCCAAGAGTTGAGTGGAGGAACATGGGTAATTGATCATCCTGAGACTGGGTTTGAGCCAGATGGATGTTGTACCCTGGAGACTTTAGAGAATTTGCAGGAATTAAAGGAGATGGGGAAAACTTATAGTTTGTGGGAGAGAACATGCCCCATATGAGAAAGAACCTATTCCTGGCATCTCCATAGAGGACCGAGGAAATCTGAAGAGCTACTACCAATCAGTGCTGCCAACCTGAGCCAGATGGACCAAAGGTCAGCTAAGATAGCTTTCTGTCTGTACTATGTGAATGACATCCTGAAACACAGGAGCATCTCAAGGCAACTGAGGCATTTTGACCTTGCTGATCATCCCTCCTAGGCCACTTTAATTGTTACTGTTGGTCATTGGTATGTATGCTTATGGATACAAGCAATGGTTGACACTAGTATAAGTTTGAGACTGGCAAGCAGGTCTCAAATTAATGAGAAGATCATTAATACAAAATTATCTGAGTCCAGCAAAGCCACTGAGGAGCAAGCTCTGAGTCAGCCTGATAAAAAAGAGGGTTTTTTTGGGTCAGCCCTTGCCATCAATCCCATGGTCCATCACAAGTTACACTCTGTAGAAGAGTTGCATTCTTCTGTCATTCCTCAGAGCAATGAAACACCTGCAATCTTAGAGGCTACCCTCCAAATCAGTCCCCCCCCCCCCAAACAGTCCTCTGTGGTCATGCCTGTGCCTCACATCACTTAAAGACAATAAATGTGATCAGGAATATTTGCTGAATATTCAGCAATGTTTGCTGAAGACTCAGTTCAGTGCATTGACCGTAACCACATTTGGAGTAGATATGAGCCCTGAGTCTTTGTTAATTCATTTATTTAAGGTATTGTATTTGTGTTTATTGGGCATTTCTGTGCTGTGTGCTAAATGTATTATAAGTATCTATTATTCCAAAGCTGAGAAGACCACACAAGGGGCCTTCTGGTGGTATCTTTTTCAGGCACTTATCAGCTCTATACATACACTCTTAGATCCATCCTTGTTGTAGGCCGAGGTGAGTCTTTCAACTTTAGAGCTCTTGGACCAGTGGTGGGCTCCAGCAGGTTCACACCTACTTTATAGAACCAGTTGTTAGTGAGAGATAGGACATATAAAGGTTAAAAATAGCCATTTAAAAGTGGCTGCCAGATGGGCATAGAACCGGTTGTTAATTTCTTTGAATCCCATCACTGTCTTGGACCTTTAACAACTTTGTAAAAGAGGAGAATTCAGCAGGTGGAGCTTGTCATCTTCCAGATGACAACTTCTACCTCCTGAAATTCCCTCCTCTACACAATTGGTAAAGGTCCATGCATCTAAAATTGAAAGGTTGACCAGTCCTGGGCTGGATGCTCCCATACCAATTATCACTTCATTTGGAGGTGAGGAAGACTGGGGATTTTAAAAGGCTGTTGTCAGTAGATAATAGAATCTGTGTTTTTCTTTCCCTCTATTTGCTTTTCCTTGCTACTCTTCTGTATGTTCACTGCTCCCCCACCCCAAAAAAATGCATTATCCATTCCTCCAGCCTGGAGCTTCCTGGCCTTGAAAGCTGAGAGCCGTGAGACATTCTGCCTCTGGGTTGATCATTTGTTTAAGTTGACCGTAAAATTGTGTCTGCTGTGAGGCCGCCATTGTGGCGCTGGGGAGAGCCCAGCCCATTCCAGCTGCTTGGCACGGGGTAGAGAGGGCATGTATGATGCCAGACCAGGATTCCCCAGAGAGTATCCACCTTCTGAATCTTTCTCTCTTGCAGCCTTGGCATGAATACTCACTCTGAGAAGAACAATTGGGGGCACCACAAACTGGCAACAAGTCCTAGATCATCCCTTCATTCCGGTGGGATTGTTCATGTGGAGACAGAAACTCTGGAAAGATGCCCAAAAAGACCAACCAGCTGTAGCCCAGGCATGATTCAAGCCCAACCTGTTGAGGCCAGGCTCTGAAATTGTTTTTGCTATTTGGACAGAACAATAAAAAAAACTTGCTAGAGAGCACAGAGGTGGTCTGTGCCAAGAAAAGGGAATGGTTGATTTGTGTGGATTTGGTGGGCTGAGAAAGAAGGGTGAATTGTTTGGGAAATATGGCTACGAATGACACTGCAAAGGATGCTTTGAGACTGGATGATGGAAATGACAGGAAGGCCCATGTCCCATCAGATTTCCTTAAGGATTTATCGTAAGATGCAGGATAAAGCTAAATGAAGAAATCCACTCTCTTCTATAGTAAAACTGAATGCCAGTCAGTCCCCACTGCTCAGCAGTTTCCCAAGACGGAGGTCACAGTTTAGTATGACACTAGTCATAATCATTGTGGACTTTCTGTGCCTTATCAAAAAGCAAAGTGTGACTTCCTTGCGTGCTGTAAAATGCCACTCATCCTCTCCTCCACCACAGAAACATCAAGGTGTTAGAATAACTTTCAGTACACCTCAATTCTATCTCCTTGTGTTTTGTAGGCTGGATTTATCCAGAAAGGCCTAAACTTAGATCTAAAGAGTCTGGGCCTCTCTGTACATTGAGATATTGCTTGGAAATTCTCCACGTGCTACAACTATCTGAGGGGATGGACCTCCTTCATGGTGGGACCCTGTCACAGAATGAAGCTGCTAGAGTTGATGCCCTTTCAGCGCCATGCAAAGTTTGTTCTATATTTTCAGCTTGTTTTCAGAATTGTTTTCATGCGGATTCAGTCTGCTTCTTTTTTCATCACCGCCAGGCATATTGCAGGTTAGCATATACAATCTCTATATAATCAAAACAAGAGTCTTATATGTTGGTGTAAGAGTTTGAAATGCCTATGACTTGGCATCATTTTCTATTGGGTTGGAATTCCTTTTTCATTCCAGGTAATGATCTTGAAATGCATTGAGACTGTTTAAACATTTGTGTCCATTGCACTCTTGTTTTTACTGGCTGATTTTATTTCTTTCAGTGAGATAAAGCAGGATTTCCATTTTATTACAACAGATAGGTACAACATACAGTACAGCATACTGTACTGAGCCTGTATTCAGGGTGAACAGCAAAAGAGGATAAGGGCCCCCAGATTATAGGACACCCAAGAAAAATATAGGACACGCACATGTGCACACACACACAGCTTTCATGTGGCTAATTTGAACACTATATTGCTTATGATTAAATTTAAAACTATTACAGTACATATAATTTATTAATTCCAAGAATGGTACATGCTGCCTGCTCACAAGGAAACATAGGACAATGAAGATTTTTTCACCAGGACACAAGGCTAAAAAAGAGGACATTCCTTGACAAAGAGCCTCTGCCAGGGTTTTTATGTCAGTAGTGCAAGAGACTCATTGCTGAGATGCTATCATGCCTGAAATGGGGGACAGCTTTCTCTGGAGAGAAACCAGTCGTGCAAATGAGTTAACTCCATACTAATTTAATAGTGGAGGTAGCTTACTCCATTCCCAACCCCTTCAAGTATTCCCCACTTTTGTGTCTGTTTAGAGCTGGATATGGGTAGCGCAAGCGGTTAAGACGCTGTGCCTGTTAACCAGCAGGCCAGGGTTCGAGACCCAGGTTGGCCCCACAAGACAGGGTGAGCTCCTGTCCTTAGCCCAGCTCTGCAACGCCAGCTGGATCCAATCGTATTGGCTTTGCCTTTCCATTGGACATGTAGAGGGGGCATGGAGAGGGGGGGATTTGCTGCTTGGGTAACAGCCTATCCTCCATAACAATCCAACCCAGGTTTTTGTGCTTCTCATGCAGCGTATGCAGCGCTGAGCATGATACTATAGTCTTTCAAGACTGACGGAGGCCTGCTTTTAAGTACTGTACTGTATATAGTACTGTACTGTGCTGCATACTGTATATATTGAATCTTAAGGGCTTGAGCGCTAGGTGGCAGCAGAATATAGACTTTTGGAAATGAAGCCAGTTTTTCAACAGTCTTCAGTTCTAAGGGAAATGCAGAGGATTGCTGGATAATAGGGAAAGTTTTCCAGTCTTCTGAATTCCAGTTGTTCTGGCCATAGTGAAGGATCACCTCTGATCTGTCAAAATCTTAGGAAAGTCTCGCTCAAGTATATGAGAGAGAGAGAGAGACTTGAGAGTTTTATGTCTACATGTTTGGCGTCCATCAAAGCTTTCTCTCTCTTCCTTCTCTTTTCTGAAGGTTCAGTAGCATATCTTTAAGATGCTAATTTAAGATGCAATTAGGTAAAAATCATAACACAACCCTATTGTCATATTATTATTATCAAATTACTAATTGTTGTATGCAGTAATATTAAATTTTGCACATGTTTTGCAGCTATTCATTACAATTACCAGTAAGCATTTTTTAAATCTCAAGTCATTTAAAATAGGTTTGCATATTAGATTTGATGGTCCATTAGATTTGAGTAAATACAGGTTATTATATTTGGGTTTGGAAACAAGTCATTAAAGTGTACTGCATTTGAATTTCCAAACTGGAGAGAACTAATTGCATGTTTGCATTTATTTAATAAAATGGAAATCCTGCCTTATCTTACTGAAAGAAATAAAAGCAGCTAGTTACCAATAACATTAAAAACAATAAATCTCTAAGACAAAGCAATATTTATTAGATATTTCCAAAATGTCCAAACCTCTGTCAAAGTAAATGTGTTCATGCTTTTAACTTCTGGGAGCCCAATTTTTCCGCAAAAATTGTTTAGAAACTGAGGAGAACTTGTGGATAAAAAGCGAATTTTTACAAAATGATATACAGTATAATGGTATTTGATACCCCATGATAAAATGTATGAAAATGTATCAGATAGAGGTTGGAAGTGTAAAATGCAAGAAGGAAGATTTTAGCAGATGTGGTGGACTTTTGCCAAGATGAAAAAGATAATCAATTTTGATACACCAGCAAAAGCAATTGGTATTTAAGGTAAATTTACAAATGAAACCAGAAGGTTTTTTGTTGAGTATATTAGATGATTCGGTGAGAAAGGCTTTATAACTGTATTTATATATGACAAGGACTGCAAGAATATTGTATGTGAAATATTGGAAAGTTTCAGAGATAACTTCTGTTGGAAAATGGTGGATAAAGATATTGAACATTGCCATAAAGGGCAAACTTACATCGTGCTCAGAATTGTAGCCAAATATCTAATAATAACAGTCCCCAGCAGATTGTTTGTATTAAATGAAACGAAACGTACAACCCTAAGAGCCTGGACACAGGCCTAAGATCCTTCAGGATTTGGCACTGCTGGCAAGCATTCAAAAATTGAGGCACCGATCCAGATGACACGGATGGATGCAGAGCCTTTTCTCTGGTGAGTATTGTCTGATATGGATCTATACAGCATCCTGAATGACTGGTATAGCTGCCCTCCGTGCTCTGCTGACTTGTCAGGAGCCAACTGCTACGCTGTGTGAGTTGCAGGAATTTGCAGCATCAGTTGAGGGTGGTGGGAATGGAAGTAGGGGTTGCAGTTTTCCTTTAATCACAGATAGTAGAGGAAAGGCATCCAGTCCTCCTTGCCATATTTGCTGCTTTTATTCCTGGAGTCCTTTTTATTGTCTAGTTGACTCAAGTAGAAACAAATAGCCTTTTAGCCTAGTGCTAAGGAAAACCTGGATTAGGATGTGGAGGAGGGCATACATGACTCTTAGCTTAAGAGGGCATGCATGCCCTTAACTAAACGTAGGTTCAGGCGTTGGTGAAAATAATTTGTGCCTCCTCTCCAAGAGCAAACAGTGAAAAATCTTTACACAAGACAAAAACATATGCAACATTAATGGACCCTGGAGCCACTTCTTGACCAGAGAAAAGGCTGTTTGCTCTGGTAAGTCATGCTGTCTTGTTGGCCGTGCCCCTGATACATGTACAATTTTGTACATATATCGGTCTGGAGACTTATAGTGCTTGTCCCTTGTAGTGCTAAATATAATGTAAGAGATGATTGTGGACAGTGCTTTTTTTCTAGAAATAAAGTTGGGGGTATTCACCATGAAGATGCTATTTGTAATCATAGGCCTAGCTTGCGTCCTGAGCACACTCTTGTACTGCAGTGAGTCTTGGACCCTTTATGCATGGCAGGAGAGGAAGCTGAACACCTTCCATATGCGCTGTCTCCGACGTATTCTTGGCATCACCTGGCATGACAAAGTCTCAAATGACACAGTATTGGAACGTGCTGGAATCTCTAGCATGTTCACACTTCTGAAACAGCGGCGTCTACGCTGGCTTGGGCATGTCGTGAGAATGGCTGATGGTCGGATTCCAAAAGATCTCTTATATGGAGAATTAGTGCAGGGAAAGCGCCCAAGAAGGAGACCACAGCTGCGATACAAGGACATCTGCAAGAGGGATCTAAAGGCCTTGGGAATGGACATCAACAGCTGGGAAACCTTGACCTCTGACCGTTCAGCGTGGAGGCAAAAGACCCAGCATGGCCTTCTCCAACTGGAAGAGACACTTGTTCGGCAGGCTGAAGCAAAGAGACAGACCCGAAAGCAGCGAAACCTGGGACCTGGGCAGGGGACGGAATTTATTTGTCCTCAGTGTGGAAGGGATTGCCACTCTTGAATTGGCCTCTTTAGTCACACTAGATGTTGTTTCAGGACCTCCAGTCAGAGCACGATACCATAGTCTTTCAAGACTGAAGGATGCCAGTAGTATCTACTTGGGGTCCATAGAGGTGCCAGTACTCACCACAGAGGTGCCAGTACTCAGTACCAGTGAGTACCCCCTCAAAACAAACCCTGATTATGGGTAGAGGCACTGTTTAGTGAAGACAAGAAGTACCTGCATCACCCAATCCTGTACCTGAACATGATCATTCACTAGATGCCCTAGTATCTCCAGTTCCCATCAGGTAACTGCAGGTAATTTTTATCAGGTAATTTTTTATGAAATTTTTTAATGAAAATTACATCAGGTAATTTTTATGAAAGTTGTTTTTCTTTCTGCAATGTAATCCTTGCAACATAAGAGGAGGTCTATGAATTTGGCTGTGACTATTAACCTCCATCCTTAAAATCCTATTAAAGTTCTTTAAATCTTATTTTGGAAGCAAAGGATAGTCTGCTATTTCTTCAGGGCAGGATTTGGTGTCACAAAAAGCATATATAATGTCCAAGGCAAGAAATTGTAGCCCTGACGCTTCAGTGACTGCCTAGAGGGATAATTCTCTGCCAAGACCCCACCATAGATGGGAAAACCATGTACATACAGCTTCATAGCCGTCCTGTTTCCCACAGCTTCTATGCAGCCCTGTCCCCTGTACTGAGGGTGGGTGTATGCATGTGTTAGGCAACCAACTGGATCACTAAGGCTCCAGGAGATCAGCTGGCCTTTCCTGTTAAAGAGGCCGGTGCAAGGGAAGTTGCGGACCAGGTGGTCCAGATATCGCAGGCTACGACTGTTACCTCCCTTACTCCAGTTGTCATTGAGCAAAGTTGCATGACATGGATTGATGCTCCCAAAGTAAAGGTCATCTCTTAGCCTAAAACAGAAGGACAGGCATAAATGGTGAATGAATAAACTGAAAGGCCCAAATGGAAAAATTAATCTGTTGCTTTTACATTTTAGGGCAGCCATTTTCAACCATTGTGATGTGGCATATTTGTGTACCACAAATGGTCTGCAGGTGTACATTTATCAGTACAGCCATTAGTGGATGTGATTATATACCGGTAAATATTCTGTGAGGCTATTAGCTTACAGTCCATACCCACTTATTCTGAAACTGACAAATATAATTTAGTGGATCTTCATTGGGACAATTCTGGAATAATATTTTTAAAACACTATTCATGCATCTATTTACCATAATCATGGAGTCCTTCAAAGTGCTTATCACAGAATCTTATATTATGGCGTGTATCCCATAATTTCAGGACAGATTTCCAACTTTACCATTCCTTTCTATCCAACACTGAGCATTTTTACTTCAAACCATATAACCTCTTTATAAACTCTGTATAACCTCTTTGCTCATTGTGCTTTGAATCCTGCTAATAATCTTGAAGAAAATGTGCAAAGAGAGATTAGGGGGGAGATTAGGAATGATGGGTGACAAGAGGAACTTGACCATAAGCCAATGGTTCTAAAATATTTAAGGACTGAGAAACATTTTTACTAATGACACTGTCTTTAGACTCAACTAGCTTTCCAAGACTTAAAAAAGTAATATTGAAAGAAAATATAGAAAGAGATAATATTTTATTTATTAAAAGTACAGTAATATTTGATTTGCAAAAAAAAAAAATCCTCAATCAATTTCTTGTAATGTGGCTGCTCTAATGAATAAAGGTGACCCAAGCTTTCACCTCCTCCCACAATCTGTCATTGACAGACTTGGTCAAAAAATCACACCAGAAAAAGGATGCCCAAACATTTATGCCCCCATATTCACACAATTGAAAACTATAGGTGCTCAGCTGTTTGCAAGACAGCAACAAGGTGATACCTGACAAGGAAAATGTATTGAGCACTATGGAAAGTGAAACGGGTAAGCCACACAAGCATGTAAGTAATCAAACAAGCCTCAGTCCGCTTTGGAAAGTACTGCTGCGCTTAGCCTGATTGATACAGTGTGGCAGATTGATGGACTTTAAGGGGATTTGAAGGTGTGAAGCCAAATTTTGGAAGATTATCTTATAGAAGCATGATGCAAATTCAGCCTTTTATTCATAGGAAAGCCTTTTTGAGCTCCTTGAATTTTTTAAAATTTTAAGAGAAATAGCAGGCAAGGGTAGGCTGACTTCACATCCTCAGAATTCCACCGAGGACTTGATCAGTAGGATTTTCCCTTATTCAACCATAAAGATCAATGGAAGCACTTATAACAAGCATCCTAAGTAGAGGAATGGTAAGGGAAAGATCACATTCACTGACCGATTCTGGGGCTGGCTGGCTAGGTCTGGATGTAGCACAGTCAAATAACAATATGGTTTAAGGTGGACATGCCTGGCCTCTGCAATATCTCTGGCAGCTTCATACACCCCATCTTGGAGGCCTGTGTAGGACAAGAATGCTATGAAGGACAATCCAAATGTGTGATGATACACTGGAACGGGCATAGACTATGCTGAATCCTGCTGGGAAATTTCTGTAGCTGTAGGTCTCAGCCGGGTACTGGACCTTTTGTCCCCTTGCCTTTGGATAAGTCTCACCACCTCTGTAGGTCAGCTTAGACCTGCATCAGTGATATCACTAGTGCAGAGACATGTTATTACAAGCTCTAAAATCAGGCCTGGGAAGTGGATAAGCTGCTGCAGTGGGTACTGTCATGCCAATCCGCCCCCCCCCCCTTGTTGGATTGGCAGTGCCTAGTCGTTCCCCTGCGACTAGTATTCAGAAGCAACACTGCTGCTGAACCTGCAGGTAGAGGATCTTGGTACCTCATTGCAGATAGTCTTCTAGTCGCAGACCCTTGCACTGCCAATACAAAAATGCCTCATCTGGAAGCACCTTACAGGAACACAAGAAGATGCATCATCCTAAGAAAGACAACTGGTCCACCTAAATCAATATTGTCTGCCATGAATGGCAAACTACACCACTTAACTCTATTTGTCTGCACTCACTAATTGACAGTGACTCACTAGGGCTGGTATTCCAGTGAGGAGTTTTTTCTTAGTACTCTCTGGAGATGCCAGAACTGAACTTGGACCTTCTGCAAGTAAAACTCTGCCATTTTCCTATGGCTTCTTCTGCAAACATGCCTTCTGAATTCTAATACAGTTCCCTGCAGGAGCAAAGGAAGGGGTAAGCCAGATGTGTATGTAATTAAAATCATCAAGAATCCACTGGAACCCATTCTGAGATTTTGGACCCTGCCTATTACTGTGATTGTTGGAAGGTAGATCTTTCCCCTTGGAAAATATATGAAAAGGGAAGTTTCAGATCCACATCTCTCTCTGGACAATCATGTTGCTTGCCTTTTGGTGCCTGGGGTGGGGGGACGACTCACATTTCAGCTGGAAAGCCATGCTCCAGTCAATGCCTTCTGCATTTTCTAGCAATGCTCGGCAGGCATCTACCTCCCGGTAGAAAACAGCATTCAAGTTGGCATAGACATTCCAGTTGTCATTTATCACCTGAAGAACATGACACACGTCTGCTCTTGTTGACAAGGTATTGACAAGATGGAAATAGTCAGTGGGGGTGAGAAATATAAAACAAAGTGATGTTGGAGAGCAGAGCAAAATGCAAGGAAAGGTGGCAACAAGGGTCACTGAGTGAGCTTCCAGTTGATTTCCACCTGCAGTAACACCATCTTCTAAGAGGGCTCCTCATTAACTGAAGTACATGAATAATGATTCAAGTACGTGAACTTGCACACTCACAAGCTTTCTGATTTCCTACCTCTCTTTTTGGGCGGGTAAGGACAACTTTAAATTCTGGCCAAGAGTCCACCACCACTTCATGCTGAGCTGGATTCCCACGATTGATGTGCATTACTGCCCCATGGACCTGCAGATGATAGATGTGGTTAGAGTGGACCTGAACAAAAGTCTGGTTTTCTCCATTAGAAAGAGCTGGGGACATCATGCCATATGACCTGCACTGGCATTCAACAAGTACCAGTTTTTGATATGTATGTTGGACTTAATATTATGATCATTCATGAGCAAATAAACTTGATCAATGAGATGATATCCATGATACCTGAAATTTCATTAATGTGCTATGTTTAGAACTTTATAGAAGAAATGTTGTTGGAAATGATAATGAATTTACTTTCTTTTTCAAAGATATTTATAGCAGCCAGCTGGAAATATGTTTCTCCACCAATTCCCAAGTAGTATTCCTACTTTTATAATTTTGTATATATTATAAGATCCAAACAGACCCTTTTAAATAATTTTCTATAATAAGAGTTCTCACTCCAAACAGACTCTTTTTTAAAGTTAACTTTATCTGCCATGTTGGAAAACAACAAATGCCAGATACACATTATCTGAGTATACACCAGGACCAGCTCAAAACCTCCTGAGCTCATGAACACATGCTTTAGGCAGCACTGAAAATGCTGCCCCCTTACCTGATGTTAATGCCTCTTCTGCTCCTCTCATTCTTCATTGTTCTAGCTCAGTACTCTCTTCTACTGCCATTGCTCCCCTGCGACTAGTATTCAGAAGCAACAATGCTGCTAAACCTGCAGGTGAAGCATCTTGGTACCTTGTTTCAGATAGTCTTCTAGTCACAGATAGCTTCACCAATGCCAGTAGCTACAAGTGACAGCATGAATAGGACCCATGTCTGTCTGATGCCAGTTCCCAAGCACATACACATGTGATTTCCAAAGTGTGGAGAATGCCCCATTTGGAAACATGTACATGCACACCATCTCCAATCATCTCAAGACTTTAGAGGCAAGCCTAACACTGGGTATAAGTGCTCTTTATCATGCTTGCGCTTTTGACTATTGCAAGATACCCTTGGGCCATCTATTCCAAAAACTACACTGAATAAGAAGCAGAAACATGCAGCATCTGACATGAGTGTGAATATTTGTGTGCATGTGTATGTGTGAGTGCATTAAGCCAGGGATACTGGAGGGGAAGAACGTCCTTTGTCCATTCCTCTTTTGACCCTGCATCATCTTGGATGTGGAACCAAGGTTGCTATTTTTCCCCCAGTCCAGACTGGTTCCTACAGCTTTAACAACAAATATGTTATTAAATATGAGTGGCTTTTAGGTGGGCAGGCAGCAATCAGGTAATTGTTAATCAGGGAGATCCATGGTACCGTTAGTGCCAGAGGCAGGCTTCTTTTCAGTATGTGCTCCAGCAGCTGCAGTTTTGATGGGCAGGTCAGGATAATCATACCTAGGCAAAGGGGTTCAAGGCAAGTATGAGCAAAGGTGTGGTGAATGCAAAGCACCTGAAAGAGAAAAGGATGTTATTGGAATTATTAAGAATTTACATAGTTCAATAAATCAATAAATGGTAAAATAAATCAGGAAAAGGCATATGGGAAAGATGGAGGCTGAGAAGGAAGGGCATAACTAATTCCACTATCTATCTTTTGGGCAGATGCAAGGTTCTTGATGAAGAAATCCCAATTTGTGAGTTATAACTATATGAGTACCTTGTAAAATGGCATCCTTCATTGGATTAATGATAACAGTGACTTATCATTTCAAATAAAATTCTTTATTTGTGATTTTATATGTATGTTATCCAGCAATAAGTAAATAATTTTTGCCAGTTCCATAATTCCCAAATTCCCTGAAATAATCCTGAACATCAAGAGTTTGGAGTCAATACTCAATCAGAAATTTTAAGATTGGCTGCTACTCATTTGCATAATCCAATTCATTTGAGTAAAATATATGGAAATTAACTATTTGACAAGAATGTGCTGGTAAGGGCAGGTGCTGACCAGATGCTGAACCCAAAATTCCCTGCCAAGCTCACCAAAATTCCTACCCCCCCCAAGCCAAAATTCCTACCTGTTTAAAAAAATTGTAGGACACCCAAAAAATGTAGGACAAATTTAGGACATGTGGAAAAATTAGCAAAAATACTCATATTGCCTTCCTGTACTTAATTTCAATACTTTTAAAATTAAACCTTTTAACATGCCTGATTCAGACATGTAAGATGCCCTCAAGCGATTTGCAACAACACAAGCCATGCCAGTGATTTCAACTTATGTGATTCAGACCCAAACATGCAAGACACTCTCAAAGCAGTTTGCAGCAACACAAGCCATGCCAGTGATTTCAACATATGTGATTCTGACCCAGACATGTAAGACACCCTCAAAGCAGCAACATAACACATGCAAGTTATTTTAACATAGATGATTATGACACATACAAGTAAGACACCCTCAAAGCAGATTGCAGCAACACAACCCAAGCAAGGAGAAGGGAGGTGGTAGTGGTAAATAGGGAAGGGGAAGGGGTGGCAGAGGAAAGTGGGGAAGGGAGGAAAGGTAGGTAGGTTAGAGGGAGAGGAGAAAGGTAAGTAGGTGGGAAGGTAGGTAGGTAGGTGGCATTCACTTGGTGCAGGTGGCATTGGTGAAGGGCTGTGCATGGGGGGCAACAGGGACTGGAGGGGGGCAGTGGGAAGGGCCTTGTGGGGCTCTAGCAGCCAGCATTCAGGCCCCCAGGAAGGACCCACAAGCAGCAGGGGCCTCCAGCAGCCCAAGCTCAGCTGTAGAGGCTCCCAGGAAGGCCGCACAAGTGGTGGGAGGTCTGAGGGGTTGGTGAGGGGGCTAGTGAGGCGGGCAGGTGGATGGGCCTCTTGGTTTCCCTGCTCTGGGAAGGCCAGAGTGGGGAAAAAAATTTTAAGGGCCAGATAGCCCAGAAATGCCCCCAGAATTCCAAAGAGGGTTTTTCCCGCTTTTCGGTTAGCGCTCCTTTTTCTGGGAGGGGGTCTGGGCATTTCCAGTCATCTGATCAGCCTGGGTAGGGGAGGCGTACCCTGTCTTCTGACTTACTCCAAGGAAAATACCCTCTGTTCTGCCTCTCCTGTAAATACATAGTGCACTCCAGTCATTTTCTGAGCCAGCGCTAGCACAGGGAAAACTAAACTCTTGCTGCTGCTATACCACCCTGCGCATGATTTGGGATGGTTGCATGATCACAGCAGAGGCTGAACTCAGGTCCAGTATATCCTTGTATAGGAACAAACATGTGCTTTTCTATATAAGGAGAGATTTGACCTATGGCAGTGAGAGCTTCACGTCTGCTGTTATTGCACAGGTCCTGCTTCTTTTGGGTTGTCCAAAATATGCCTTGTAGCAACACCACACCAACCATTCACTTTCACTGCTGTGAGCTTAGTACTAATGAAACTGCCTTATATTACTTAGTCTGGATGTGCCTCCATGGAACGGTTGTGATTCTCAAGAACTTCTGTCTGAAATTCTTTCAGGGAAATTCTTTCTTTTAGAGTTTGTTCCCAGCTTTACTCAGAGGCACCTGGGAGTTGGAGCTGTGACATTCTCCATGCAAGGCATGTGGTCTACTTTTCAAAGATGATCCCTCCTAGTCCCCACACCAAAGCAGTGCTGGAACATAGTAAACTTGTGACAAAGAGGCTTTTATTACATTCTGAAGGTCCCAATGACAACCGCTCACCTGGAAGATCAAATCTGCATGAGGGAAGAAAGAAGCAATGTCAGATTCCAAGACTGCAGGGGCATCTGATGCCAGCCTTCTGGAAAGACGTAATCCCGAAAACTGCCTTTTATTTCAGAGGGAATGGACCATTGACAGAATAATGCTTTGGTCTTTGTCCCAGAAGCTTAGTGAAAAAGGGCGGTATAAAGTTAATTAGAAAATGATTAATAATCTTTGATTATTCATTGATTTCAAGCTAAACTTCATCATACATGTTTCTATTTGGTATTCACTGTTGTTTGCCAATTTCATCCCAACATTCCTTTGAATTTAAGATCAGAGTGACATGTCAAGAAAGAAATTCAACATGGTTCACTTCTTCATTACAGAATGATTAAGGGCACAATCCGGAGTGAAGGCAGTGGAGACTGCTGTGGCTGGGCTGCCTCAACTATTCTGAATCCAGAGCAGAACGTTATGCTGCATCCAGAGAAGCCTGGGCTGCCCTAACTGCTCCAGAGCATGCTCAATAAGCACCAAGTTACTGACACCTGGGGAGGACTTGCTTCCAAGGATACCCCCCTTCAGATCACACTGAACAAGGAACAGCTGTGGTACCTGCCTCATAAGGAGTCCCTGATGAGATGCCATTACAGTCTACAGGGAATACAAGGGGCTTCTTGGAGTGGCCTGCTGTATCCACAAGTTAGTGGACAGCTGTAGTTGTTCCATATCCTGAGGTTGAGAGGCAGGGGTTGCAGCTAGGTTGGCCAAGAATTAAGATTTTTGGTCAACACTGTCATTCTTACTCTGCCTTGTCATGGACCCCTATGGGTCTACTCATTACCTGCTCCTGAGGTGGTATAATTCTGAGTAGCTGGAAGAGGGCATTTCTGCTCTGGATACGGTGTACCTGCTTTGCCCCAGGCAATGTTAAACATAACCTCAACATGCCTCTCCTGAACTGCCTGGGCTGCCCAGCTCCACCTGTCTTGAGGCAGCCTATGTTGCCTTAGGCTGCTCCAAGCCTTTTCCAGAATAAATAGGGTGGCCCATTTTGCTGTTGGGCCAGCCTGGTGATAGATAGGGTAACCCAAGTGCACTTCTGGATTGTGTTCGAAGGGAGGAATTCCACATTTGAAACCATTTCCTGGTCAATGGTTATTAAGTCAGGAACATTAGTACAGCAGGCCTCCGTCAGTCTTGGAAGACTATGGTATCGGGCCGACCTGGGTCTCGAATCCTGGCCTGCTGGTTAACAGGCACAGCGTCTTAGCCACTTGCACCACCCACAGCCCATTGGAACATTAGTATAAAATCTGAAAAACGGATGCAATCCTAACAACTTTCAACACATTGAAGCAATGGATTTGGACAAACTTTGGAAGTTAGTGAAAAAGGGAGCTGCCTGGCATGCTGCAGTCAAAGAGGTGACAAAATGTCAGACACAACTTAATGACAGAATAACAAGTGATTATTATTATTATGCAGATCATGCTTAGAAACTTTGTATTCAGCTTTTCCCAACTAAAGTAATTTGCAAATTGTTTACATATCAAACTCAATCAATAAATGGTTCCCTAGGCTGTCCCCAAAGGGCTCATGATTTAGAATCATAGAATCATAGAGTTGGAAGGGAGGGACCCAGTGGATCATCTAGTCCAACCCCTTGCCTGTAGCAGGAAAGCCTCATCTTGTGGGCACCCAGGTCTCGAACCTTGGCCTGCTGGTTAACAGGCACAGTGTTGTCCAGTGTGTTCATGCAGCGAAGGATTTTTGTTTGTTTTTTGGCATGGGGAACTGCCAGATCTGAGCCTCACCTCCACTCCCTGCCCATCCACACATGCTCTTTGCCCTCCATCCACCTTTGCCTTGGAACGCCTCTCCTCCCAACTTACCCTCTGTCCTGCCCCAGAATCACTCTCCCAGTCCCACAGAGGCATGGGTCAAGGGAGGAAGTTTGGCAGGCATCCATGTGCTGACCTAACCTCCCTGAGTGTGGTGCAGACAAGCCTTACGGCGCAAGCATCTTACGCCAACCTAGGGGTGCACCTTAGGGTGCAATCCTAACCAATTTAGGCCAGCACAATGTACTTGTCTTCCCTTTCCTGTGGTGGTGTTTGAAGGCCAGAGCATGTCTGTGCACTGGTCCAACCGATTGTGCCAGTAGGACACAGTGACCGTACTGCAAGAAACTTCCCTCATTTAGCCACATGTGTGCATGCACACACACACACACACACACACACACACACACACACACACACACACACACACACACACACACACACACACACACAGCCATTCCATAGAGGTATCTGCCTTGCACATCATGGCAGAACATGGGAATTGTGACCAATGAGGGCTTCCTTGGAGCCCAAGGAGTCAAAGAATGAAGACCCTGAAGGTTGAGGCCTGGTCCCTCCTCTGTTCCTGGCAGAATGACCCGCCCTGATACCAAATGAACTAAGCGACAACTAGGGAGGAAAGCAGGGATTCCAATCTGTTAACAAAGAGACAGTCTGTGTGGTCAGGTCAATGGTTTTATTGCACAGGCTCATAGACAGATCAGTATCCAAAAGAAAAACATGAATCAGGTACACAGACAAATGGAGTTGCCAACCAATTAATCCCATAAGGGTTTTTGTGCCTTTACTTATTTTTTGACAGGCAGCCAAATGTCTAGCTGTATTAGATATAGGTCTTAGGTATAGCATTAGAGTTGCAGTGCTGCAAGTGCAGGGTTGGCTTTAAGCCAGTTGAACCAATTGCCCCAGTTGGGCCGCATGTCTAAGGGATAATATAATCTAATCTTGTCAAATACACATAGGAACAATGAAATGAACATTTTAATTTTTTCCTGAATAGAAAAATAAAATTACTGTAATATTATCTCTGCTAATGGGCAGTCTAATCCTAACCAGTGCTGGTGCAAAGGGTCTGCACAGTGCATGCTTTGTATAGTGCTCTCAAGCAGCAGGCTGGAGATCTCCTTAAGGTAATGGTGTTTGGAGGCCATTGTGGCATACAGGCCAATGGAAAAAGCCTCAAACTCTTTCTTTGCTAAACTTCTCTTTGGTGGACGCAGATATGACACAAATCATCTAGTCTCTGGAAGCCCCAGTGTTCCTGTATTTTCTGCATGCGAATATTATCTGGAGCAACAAGCCCATACCAAAGATAGCCAGCTGCACTGGCTTGCACAGCCAGAGCCCTTATCCCCAAACTTAAATAACCCCTGCCACGATGTGATGGAAGAGTGTAGCCGTGTGCTCCTGAACCAAAAGGGTCCATCAAGTTCCAGCTGATTGGATGACCACTGGTGTCCAGGATGCAGGTGTTGGGGAAGCATCTCACCAAGCTGGCCAGGTACCGATGACTATACTTGCTGCCTCCATAGGGCCATGTTTCATTCAACAGATCAACATGGGAGTGATTCAAAGTGGAGAGTCTGAAGCCATCATCTAACCTAGGAGAGCAGAAAGAATACCAGCAAAGGGATGGAAAGAGAGCTAAGCTTACAAACTACCTGCTGGATTTTTCCAAGGGTCCATCTTGGTCCATCAGATGTGATCAGCCAAATAGTACTGTGGGGCTGCAAACTACAAAGTTGACAAACTACCATTACTGTGGGGCTGCAAACCACCAATGATGAAAAACCATTCAATTGGCTGAAGATACTACTCTGATTAAGCCACACTTCTTTTCTACAATTCTAATTTTTCTTTTAAAATTTTAGAACAGAGGGACAGCACAGCCACAGGCTGGTTCCCAACATTCGCCTGACAGGAATTCTAGTAAGCTTTACTATTAAGTTTTACGAGTAACATGCCCTACAATTCAGAGTAACTACGGGAAGACGTAAGAGGCACTTACTCTGGATTGCTCTATGAATTTCCCATAGGTTTCCCATAGGTGGCACCGTGACTACATGGGTGTAAAATTTCTCATAGTTACTCTAGATAATAGTCTAAGTAATTTTTTAACGCCCTCGACACTGTGTCAGATATTTGATGTGGCCCTTCGGCTGAAAAGTTTGGAAATTCCCTGCCCTCAGAAGGAACAGTTTCATGTTCCTTCTGAGGGCAGTTTTTCTCATAGAGGTAGTTTTTCATAGGGAAGCCCAAGAATGAAACGACATGTGGATGTCATTCCTTGAAGGATTTAGATCTATTTGCATCTTTCAGGGATAAACTATTTTGGCCTCTTATTCTTAGGAGATGAATTCTTTTTCAGAAGGAATTGCTTACCTGTAGTTAAAGTAATGCTTTTTTTCCTAAACTACAGCCCACTTAACACTTGTGAGGCATTCTTTCTCTCTTCAGTCCAGGGAACACAGTGACGTCTCTCAGGATTTAACCTTGGGTTTCACAATTCAGACAATTCAGAAATAAAGCAATTCAGCTAATCTCAGATCTGACCATGAGCATTCCAACAAGTAGGTTTTCCCTGTTGAGTGCATCACAGCTTACTCAGTACCTTGGCAGCAACCCAAGGAGAAACTTACTTATGCTCACGAAGTTTACTAGGGTCAGAACAGAAGTAAGTAATGTAGGAAGTTGCTGTGAGCTGCATTTGCTTGGTGGAAGCAGCATTGTGGGAGGCCTCATAAATCCCATCCTGGTTCCCTGTCAAGAGCAGAAACATAAAATATTCAACAAAAAAGGGTATGTACCAGTCTGGAAAGTGGAGCAGGAGGGATAAGATGTTGCAATTCAACTGCTACTTCCATTCCAACCACTCTAACTGAGCTCCCTATTTTCCTTTGGGTTTTTTTTGGGGGGGGGGCAGTTTCTCCCATTTTGCTCATTTTCATTCTTTTTAATGACTATTCTAGGCAGGATGTTTAGTTCAGGATTGTCACACATTGATTATACCTCTTTATGGGTGGTTCACATGGGCTGTGGGTGGCGCAAGTGGTTAAGACACTGTGCCAGTTAACCAGAAGGCCAGGGTTCAAGACCCAGGTCCCCGCGAGAAAGGGTGAGCTCCTGTCCTTAATCCAGCTGTGACGCAGCTGGAACCAATTGTACCGGCTCTGCCATTCCATTTGACTATTTCAGTGGCGTGGAGAGGGGGGATTTGCTGCTTGGGAAACAGCCTATCCTCCATATTAATCTACCCAGGCCTTCATGCTTCACATACAATGTCAAGCACAATATCATAATCTTTCAAGACTGATGGATGCCAAGTTGGGTGGTTCACACAATACCATCATAACCCACCCATACTTTCCCTGTGGCTAAAATCATCACAAGGAGGAAAATATATTAAGAATGAGAACATTAGTACAGAAGCACAATGATGATGGTGGGGACAATTGTGAATTTGATCAGAAAGAAGAGGAGCCTGTTGAAAATTGCCCCAGCAGAAGGTGCAGTTACTTCTTGAGCACGTGCACTCATATTTTGCTCGACTCCTTTTTGGCCTGGCACCCAGGACATACCACTCCTCTGCCCTTTGCTTAAGGCTCTATTGTCCTGATACTGTTCTCTCATCTAGACTAGGGCCAGCTTCTGACCCATGGTATGGTAGGGGAAAGGAGAATCCTATGCCTGGATTTACGAGTATAATTCATTCTGGAAGCATGCTTATAATACAAAATGCTTGTAATATAAAGCAGATTTTCCCAAAGGAAATAATGGAAACTCAGACGATTCATTCCACAACCCAAAAATATTCATATAAAAATGATTACAATACTGTACTATAATACAAAATAATAAAAAATGTTAGTGTGATAGTTTTTAGGTAGGGAGAATTGTGAGTGTGTGTGTGTGTGTGTGTGTGTGTGTGCGCGTGCGCTGGCTTTGTTTAGAAGCCAGCTTTTGGAAGAGCTGAGGTCAGATGAGTTCCAGCACCTATTTTTTTTAAGCACTGGGTTTGTTCATCCTAACTTAACACCTGCATTTGGTCCAGTATGTTTCTATACTGTGCTATTGCATCTGATACTAAACCAGAACTAACAGTGCTGATGGTATTGTTATAAATGTGGCAAATAAGGTGATATTATCTGATGTTCTCCTGACTACAGCTTGCATGTTCTTCTCTGTGAATCATGAAGAATCAAATGTTTGACATGAATGGTGGTCTATATTCATCTGATAGGACATACAGCATCCCATCTCCTATTTCTTCAGAAAAACTTGACCAATACCTCGGACCGTGAAGCACTGGGACCAGTTGACAGCATTTGAGTCCAGCAACAATGTCTGGTATGCCTCATAATCCCGATAAAAGGCTGCATATGTGTTGGCAAATACATCCAAGTCATCTGAGGGAACCTGAAAAAGTGACAAGATTTCTTATATGTAACCTATTGATCAGCACAGCCTCCTTTCCCTTCTCCAGACTAGCCAGTTCCTCTTAAGGGAGACAAGCTGTGTTTTTCTAGTAGGGCATATATGGTTTTAACACCTTCCTAATCTACCTCAGATGTATGTAAAGCTTTTCCTATTCTATAGATGAAACAATGAGAAAAGTATCATTGACTAAATTACAGCATGCTAAGCAAAAAAGTTTTAGCTGGACTCCTTTCAGTCTGGTTTGAAGTCTATGCTTCGTCACCCTGGTTGATTACCTGTGCCTAAGACTACTTAGGGAGTATGCTGCAGTGTTGGTCCTGCTGGACCTCTCAGCCATTTTATACACCATTGACTATGACAGTTGTTCCCAGGCATTTCAGCCAGTGAGCCCCTTTGAAGAGTGCCAATCTGTCTGTGAACCCTGAAAGTGATGTTATCAATTAGGAAGTGAAGCTCTGACATCACACAAAAAGTGACATCAGAGCTTTTCCCTGTCAACTCAGAAGTAAGTCCCATTGGATTCCAATGAAACTTTGTCCCATGTTCTTGCCAACATGCCTGGCTTAGAGAGGGTGCACAGCACAGGATGAAATAGCTCCATGTTCCGTTTATAGTTGTAAATCATAGCAAATGTCCTACAATTCCCAAAGTAGTGACATAGAGCGGGGAGGAGGGGTAGTGAAGGTACATTACATCCAGAAAATGATCTGAATAGTATGCTACATATGGCCTCCTGGAGGTTGTAGAAAGGTACTTCTGGCAGGGCGACCATACACCCAGAAACCCCCGGACAGGTCTGGAAATTGGGCATTGGACCAGACTGTCCGGTCCAAATGGCACCCTGTCCGGTATTCTGGGAGGTGGGAGGGTGATTGGGGGCACTGGGGACTCATTTCTATCAGTAGTGATTAGACACAGCTAACAGCTACTGAAATAATAAGAAAAAATAACTGCGTATGCGCGCGCAGCTAATTAGTGGCCAGTGGAGGTGCTAGATAGTCTCCACATGGGCGGAGCTCTCAAACGACCTCTGCCTGCATGCGCCAAGTGAAAGTTCCAGCACAGGTCGTTTGAGGTCTCCGCCCACGTGGAGACTATCTAGGAACTCCACCGGCCACTAATTAGCTGCGTGCGCATGCACAGTTATTTTTTCTTATTATTTCAGTAGCGGTTAGCCATGTCTAACTGCTACTGATTGAAACGAGCCCCCAGTGCCCCCCCAATGCCCCCAAAAACCCTCCCACACCCCCAGAAGGCCTCCACAGACCCCAGGTAAGTGAAAAAAATTTTAATGTAGGGCAAAATGTAGGATGTCCTACATTTTGTCCTACATTGTTTTTTTTTTTAAGTCCGGATTTTCACATGACTTTAAAGTGACCAGGTCAGGAATTACAAGTTTCAGACCTGGTCACCCTGACTTCTGGTCTTATCTATGCCTTCTGAAGCCTGGGGATGGTGGGGAATATTTAAAAAGTTTTAGCCCCAGGAGCCTGATGCCCTAAGCTCATGGTGACCAGATGTCATAACCACAAAAGAAGAGAAGGACCCCAACCCCTCCCCTCTTAAAAAAATATACAACATCCAAGAAAAATGTAGGACATTATAAAATAAAAGCTAAAAACACTCATATATAAAGTTTTCATGTGCTTAATTTAAATACTATATTACTTATTATTAAAATTTAAGTTACATACAATTTATTAATTACAAGAAGTTATATGCTACCTACCCACAAGGAAAAGGAGGACAATGAAGACTTTTTCTAGGACACAAGGCTAAAAAAGAGGGCATCTACTATACTGGAAAAAAGACAACAAATTGTCTAGCTAAACTACCACTGAAGATTATTACCTCTTTACGTCGCCGGGTGACGATAGCTTTGAACTCTGGCCATGAATCCACAATCACCTCATGACCAACTGGATTCCCACGGTTTATATTCATTACCACACCACAGACCTAATAAGAATAATAGGTTAGAGATGGTAGCAGTGGTGGGCTCCAGCAAGTTTGCACCTACTCTATAGAACCAGTTGTTCCAATTTCCTGGCGCTGGTGATCTGGTAGCTGCGGGGGGACGCGATAACCGGGGGACCGGTTCGTTCGGCCGCTGGAGCGGCAGTTAAAGGGTGCAGCTGGCCGAACACTTTTAAATTTGCCGCTCCAAGCGGCAGCCCAGCAAAGCGCCCCACAAGCCCCAGCTCCGGAGCATCCAACGTCCTTTCCTTTCTATGCTTGGAGTGGCAAATTTAAAAGTGCTCAGCCAGCTGCACCCTTTAACTGCCGCTCCAGTGGCCAGTGGGGCTTACTCCCAGGAAAGTGTGGCTGGGACTGCAGCCTGAGAGCCCAAGCCAATCCTATGCATGACAACTCTGAAGTAGAGTAGGATAGATCCTCTTTTCTTAGCCTGGTGATTACAATCCTAACCATGTCTACTCAAAAGTAAGCCCTATTGTGCTCAATGGGTCTTATTCCCAGGAAACTGTCTTCAGGATTCCTGCCTCCTTTCCAGGATAGATCCTCTTTTCTTAGCCTGGTGATTACAACCCTAACCATGTCTACTCAAAAGTTAGCCCTATTGTGCTCAATGGGTCTTACTCCCAGGAAAGTGTGGACAGGATGAATCCTCAGGGAGCAAGGCTAGGCAGGTCTACTCAGAAGTAGGTCCCATTACAGTCAGTGGGTCTTACTTCCAGGAAAGTGTGGACAGGGTACAGCCTGAGAGCCCAATCCTATGCATGACTACTCAGAGGTAAGTCCCATGACAGTCAATGGGACTTACTCCCAGGCAAGTGTTGCTGGAACTGTAGCCTGAGAACCCTATCATGTGCATGTCTACTCTGAAGTAAGTCCCATGACAGTCAATAGGACTTACTCCCAGGCAACTGTGGCTGGAACTGCAGCCTGAGAACCCTATCCTATGCATGCTTACTCTGAAGTAAGTCCCATGACAGTCAATGGGACTTACTCCCAGGCAAGTGTGGCTGGAACTGCAGTCTGAGAGCCCTATTCTATGCATGCCTACTCTGAAGTAAGTGCCATGACAGTCAATGGTACTTACTCCCAGGCAAGTGTGGTTGGAACTGCAGCCTGAGAACCCTATCCTATGCATGCCTACTCTGAAGTAAGTGCCATGAAAGTCAATGGAACTTACTCCCAGGCAAGTGTGGCTGGAACTGCAGCCTGAGAGCCCTATCCTATGTATGCCTACTCTGAAGTAAGTGCCATGACAGTCAATGGGGCTTACTCCCTGGCAAGTGTGGTTAGGGTTGCTGGGGGGCACTAACAAAAACTTAGATTTTTTAAAAAAATTATTTTTTAAAAATTTTTTAGATTTTTTAAAAAATTCCCCTTTAAATTCTCCCTGGACCTGCCCCTGCCCCTGCCCCCTTCCAGAGAACCGGTTGTTGGGCCAGGCTGGGCCCACCACTGGATGGTAGAGCTGCACATTGGAGGGAAGTAGACTGAGATGGATGTGAGGAGAGGTCTAGTTCAGACTCTGATCTGTTGCATCAACCTCTATCCTTTGCATGACCAGCCTAGTGGTTCTCAAATGTTTTTAGCACCAGGACCCACTTTTAAGTATGATAATGTCTTGAGACCCACCAGAGTTGATGTCATTAACTTGAAAGTGATTAGTGATGTCATATTCTGAAGTCAAGAGGGAAGATTTTAAACATGCCCACATATGACAAAAATCAAATTAAGTAAGGGTGCAATCCTAATAAATTTAGGCTGGCCTAACTCATTTGTTCTTTTGTTACCAAAAAGGGCTTTTTAATTGGGGAAATTAGCATTGCCTTCTGGTCATCATGAGGATCATAGGATCTGTTTTGTAAAAATTCTCCAAACATCCCAAAGGGTACAATTCTATTTACACTTACTCAGGAGTAAGCCCTATTGACCAACATTATGAAAAGCATATAATGTACATTGTTGCTTGTTACAAGTAAAGATCTGTAACATTTCCCCAAATGCAAAAATAAAATACACATTGAAATGAATGCAGACCCAGCTAAAATTCTCTCATGACCCACCTAGTGAGTCCTTACACAGTTTGAGATACACAATGCAAATGGTTCCCACCTACCACCTGATGAAGAAAAAGCAAGACTTTACCAACCATATGGGTCTGTTACACATATTACATTATACAGCAACAATAGGTTTTCAAGCACCTGTTTGTCCCACTAAAAATTGTAATATTCAGCAAAAATACCCATGCAGTAGCAAGTCTAGTCTACAGTATAGTCTTAATTAAAAAAGAAATATTCTGCAGCACATTTGTCTTTTTTGTTTTTCTTTTCCTCAAAGCCTGTTTCAATAAATAATGTCTGCATGGCTCAAGAGTACCGTAAGTGCCTGAGGACGAATCTTCTGCAGTATTTCCTCCAGGAGCCGCAACTTTGAAGGACTGGATAGGATCAACATTGCTTGAGAGGCAGAGGTTCATGAGCAGGTACCAGCAGAAACTGTGTGGATGGGGAGCACCTAGGTAAGAGGTAGAAAGACCAGTTCTTAGTGCCACCACTGGCATGGTGCTAAAATGGCCAAGGCACACCATCAGTTTTGGGACAACTGACAAGGCACACCATGCTGCTGATGGGAGGCTCATACCCCCATTTACCCTATTAATAAATGATCCCCCCCCCAACTTCTGCGGCACACCTGCTGACAAGTCATGGCACACTGGTTGAAAATTACTGGGTTATGGGTGATATTCCATCACCCCAACCCCGGGGCATATGTCACCCACTATGCACATCACTCAGTGTGGCCTGTGGAGCCTGTGCTCCCTGCACCTCTCTAGTGATGACACTGCCCAATAATAATAATAAAAGAGAATCCCCTCATCTCTTCCGTCTCACCCGTGCTCAACATAAACAGAATGGTTCTGCTGCAGACCACTGGTGTTCCATGGCATACTCAGTGCTCACCTGTGATCAGCCACGTCTTTGGACAGGTTAGGAAGAAGTAGCCAAATCCACTCTGAGAAACCCACTTTTTCAGTGTCTATTCTTGCCAGATCCCTCAGATAACTGTGTTACTTGCAGGGGAAATATTCTACATTATTCTAAACTGAATGAACTATTAACAGGTTTGCTCCTTGGACCGTAGCCCAGGATGGGATGGGCCTTGTTCTAAGGAATGAGCTGGCCCATGCCACTCACCAGGAGATGTTTAATTATCCCTCAACCTGAAGTGATTGCTTCTGTTTCGGTTGAGAAGTAGATGACTATGTAGGCTCACCTGCTGCTATTTGTTTTTTCTTGAGAAAAATGATAGGAAATTCAGCTGTCTCAAATTTCTTGGCCTCAAAAAGTCTAAAAACCACAGTACACCAGTGTGAAAGCAGGAAGCGATGCCCACTGCCCATGCGTTGGCAGGGTTTTAATGTAAATGTCCTATGCTCAGTGAATATGCCCTCCTGTGATCACAGAGTGTGTTATGGAATATTCTCACTTTGTTGTAGTGGACTCAGGAAGTGTTCATAATGCATTGCAGAGACAAAGTCAACCTGGAAGAAAATCAAGAGACACATCACATTTCAAGAACAACCCATTCCAATATACAGTGGTACATTGGCTTATGAGCTTAATTCATTCCAGAATCATGCTTGTAAACCAAAACACTTGTATATTAAAACAAATTTTTCCATAACGGAAACTCAGATGATTGGTTCCACACACCAAAAATATTCATTTGAAAATGATTACAATACTATAATATAATATAATACAAATTTAACATAATACAGTATAATACAATATGATATAATACAAAATAATAAAGGAAATCTATATACATTATATCAAACTGAAAAGTCACTAACTCACCGACTCATTAACACCCAGCCAAAACCGCCAGACCCAGAAGCATGAAATTTGGGAGTAGGCACCCACTGTGAAGTAGGCACCCACTAAAAACCAATTTTGGGAAGTTCAAACCAGATGGGGTGAAAAGGGGGACAACACATTGAAGAATCACAGACTGATGCAAGCCTTGCCTGAACCCCTGGACCTAGAAGCATGAAATTTGGGAGCATATGGTATCTCTTCATTACCAGTGTGCTGGAACCCCATTGCACACTCCCCAGAGTAAGGCACAAGCTACAAACAGAGGAGAGGTGAGTGGAGGGAGGTTTTTCAGGAGGAGGGTGGGGGAAGGTGGTGTGGCTAAATAGCCAGGTGCTACTAAATAAATTAAATTGCACCATTGCATTGCCTGCTCCTTTCCCCATGAGAAGGGGATGAATTGGAACCGCTGCATCAAGGACTTGGTGGAGAACCATTTCCACCAAGAAGCCACTGGTGACTTAATAGTGTGTTCAGGATGCAGCAGTTCCCATTTTGTCAACACCACTCAGGATTGGACTGCCCAAGGTAATGTTTAGTGACATATTCAAAAATATTCTACGCTTCCTTCACATGACCAAACCAATTTCACACTTACCATTGCTTCTTTTGTTGCTCTTCCACCATCCAGGCCAGTTCCATTACTGTCACCTTTTTTTTCTTTCAGTAAATTCAAGTAAGCAGAGAGATAACAAACCATGATGAAGTTCTTACTACAATCTTACACACTTTCCTAGGAGAAAGCCTCATTGAGGACAATGGGACTTACTTTCTGAGTAGACATGCATAAGCTTGTGCTATGTGAGAGCATACATCAGAGCTATTGCTTGGTATCCAGGACAAGTTTCATCCTTGCATAATTAGGAAGAAACACAACTATAAAACATCAAATCTATGATGTGGCCACATTTGGAATACTTTGTATAGTTTTCCCTATACAACCCTGCTTACTGGGCAAACCCCTACTTACTGGGCAAGAGACACTCTTTCAAGTGAGTAATCCTCATTTATTTAGCAGGGGGAGAGCAACTGGCCCTACACACCCCCAGCAATGTCTGTTCTAGTGGCTTCTGCTGGTGTTCTTTTTGCATTTTAGATTGTGAGCCCTTTTGGGACAGGGACCCATTAGCTATTAATTAGATATTAATTTTTTTCATTTTCTTGTAAGCCACTTTGTGAACTTTTCAGTTGAAAAGCGGTAAATACTGTAGGTAGGTAGTTCTGGTAACCACAAAATACAAAATGGATTTTGTAGAGCTAGGAATGTTTCTGAGAGTAGAGAATATGTCGTGTTCTTTCACAACTTCTGTCCCATTCACATAGTTAATGATTTTTTTTGACAGTCTGTAATATGATATATCAATGAACATTAAACTGGGCATGGTATTAACCAAAGAATGTCCTACTTTAGTTAGCAGGCTGGCCTCTGAGGAGAGTTCAGGCAATAGTTTTGCAATTCTGAATAAAAAAGCTTTAATAAGACCAAAGGTTTATCATCAATCTAAATAAGTCAGACCAAGAATCAGGAGATACTGGTGGAATTGAGTCCAGATGAGTAGAAGCCCAGCTTTGACTTAGGCTGCAATCCTAAAGACACTTTCCTGGGAGTAAGACCCATTGAAAACTTTTGAGTAGACATGGTTAGGATTGTGCTCTTAGTCATAGTGAAAACTATTGGAGCAGGGAATGGGAAAAATACAAGAGAGTAGACCAAAGATAGAGTAGCAATGTGTTTGCCGAGTCACAACAGTTTGTATGTCATGGAACTGACATTTCACAACCTGTCAGTGTGTCTTGTCAAAAGAAAATCACTACCAGGTGAATTGCTTTTCAATACCTCTTGAAAGTTAGATTCTAGGACAGTGTTTCTCAAAGTGGGGGTTGGGACCCCTTTGGGGGTTGCCTAGAGCTTTCCTGGGGGTCGCCTAAAGACCCCTGGTGCAGGGGGCCAGGTCAAACTTGCCAGACCTCCGGCTGTAGCTGTGCGGACACTGGGGCTGACTGACAGCCTCAGGGCCCACTCCTATGCATGCCTACTCTGAAATAAATCCCATTGTGTTCAATGTGTGCATAGAACACACATTTCATTTGTAACCATGAAAATACATCCTGCATATCGGATATTT
The DNA here is from genome assembly GCA_030015325.1 of Cryptoblepharus egeriae. NCBI lineage: Eukaryota > Metazoa > Chordata > Lepidosauria > Squamata > Scincidae > Cryptoblepharus > Cryptoblepharus egeriae. The sequence continues at coordinate 56,780,072 of JAREYC010000001.1, read as the reverse complement.
GCATTACGATTCATAAAGGTAGCAAAATTACAGTTATAAAGTAGCAACAAAAATAATTGGTTGGGGGTCCCCACCAATTATTAAATTAAATGAGGAACTTAAAAAGGGGTCACGGTGCTAGGAGGATTGAGAACCACTGTTCTAGGAGAAATGCTGTTCAGAAACAACAAGGTAGCACCTTGTTCTGGTCTTCTGACTTAGCCATCTTGTCAGACAATACACTACACACTACTCATCTCTGACATTTGGGTGACTTACAAGGCAATCCTACACGTTTACTCAAAATATTTGAGTCCTCTGCTTAGATACTGTGTGCATAGGATTGCGGCCTCACACATACTTGGGTGTAGGAGTACACTTACCTGAACACAATGTACCATGTATTTAAACCTTTGAGGAAATGATCAAATGAGGCCTCCCTGCACATTGTGGCCCTGATCCTAACTGGTCTCCTTCATAATAACTAATATTTAACTTTTTTAACAAAACCATGCAGGAAGCCAGACTACACATTTACCATAATATGTACTTTGTTCCCAAGCCCTGAGATGAAAGAAAAGAGAGTTGAGGTGTTTAGAAGGTTACATAGGGAAAGAACAAGGACCCAAGTCACTACCTGTCAGTGCAACTTACTTCAGAGGTGTGCTGTGAGTCAACAAAATGCGCCTTCATATTTCTGTGAGAAATCACAAAATTCTCACCTGCCCCTGACAAAATATGTTGCTGTTTACCACTTCCTCAGTCTTTTTAATGCAGTGTGATCTGACATCCTTTTATTCCAGGACATGTCCTCTTTTTCAGCTAGTGTCCTGGAAAAGAACTTAAATATTCTCCTTTATCCTAGTGAGCGAATCCCTGCAGGCAATGCATAGCCTTATTGTAATCAGTAAAATTTGTAATAAATTATATTTGGTTCTCAGTGTCTGGTGCTGAGCATGGATGCCCGGTGCTTGGTAGGGATGCCTGGTGCATCCTGATTCCTGTTACCCAGTAGGGAAGTATGGTGCCCAGTGGTGCATTGTGCCCTCTGCCCACTAGCACCCGCTGGTGTCCAGTAGGGGATATCCATTGCCTGGTGGTGCCCAGTGCCCACTGTGTGGTCCTGCCCAATAGGGATATCTGGTGTCAGGTAGAGATTCCTGGTGCTCTCTGGTAGTGGGCAGAGAGTGCCTGGTAGTGCTTGCTGGTGCTGGGTGCTCAATGGTGTCCCCTGCCTGTGCCTGCTGCTGCCTGTCTCTGCTCCCTGCTACCTTCCAGTGCCAGTGGTTCCCTGTGCATGCTGGTGCATGCTGCTCCACGCCTGCCTCCCTATGCCAGTGCCTGGTGCCCAACATCACTCTATGGCACCCAGCCATGACTGGGGACAACAAATATTCTTGAAATTTTACTCCAGCAATGACAGGTGAATTCCACTAGTTTACACAGAGCACAATCCTAACCAGGTCTATTCAAAAGTAAGCCCGATTGTGTTCAGTAGATCTTAGTGATGGGATCTGAATAAATTAACAACAGGTTCTATGTCCCATTACTAACCAGTTCTCAGAACCAGGCACTCATTAGCAAAGGGTTCTATAGATCCTGTGAGAAGCCCACCCCTGAAGCCCACCACTGATTTACTCCCAGGAAAGTGTCTCTAGGCTTGCAGCCTAAATAAGGTATATGTAATAAATCAGATGTAATAGGTTAAAATTTAATAAGTAATATGAGCAGGCCTCCGTCAGTCTTGGAAGACCATGGTATCGTGCTTGGCGCTGCATACACTGCATGCAAAGGACGAAAGCCTGGGTTGGATTGTTATGGAGAATAGGCTGTTACCCAAGCAGCAAATCCCCCCTCTCCACGCCACTGAATTAGTCCAATGGAAAGGCAGAGCCAATACGATTGGATCAGCTGGTGTCGCAGAACTGGGCTAAGGACAGGAGCTCACCCTATCTTGTGGGGCTGACCCGGGTCTCGAACCCTGGCCTGCTGGTTAACAGGCACAGCGTCTTAACCGCTTGCGCCACGCACAGCCAATGTAATAGTAATATAGTGTTTAAATTAAACACATGAAAGCAATACAATAGATACAGGTATTTTTAGCTTTTATTTTGTCGTGTCCTGCTTTTTTCTTCGGTATCCTACATTTTGGGTGAGGGGGCTTGTCCTCTTTTCTTGTGACTCTAATATGGAGGTGCTTTTTAATTTCACCTAAAACTCCCACAAATACCAACACAATGCCAGCAAACTGGGGGGGGGGGGGTGGAGGTAATAGGCATCCTATTTTTGACCTGTGGAGACATGAGAAACAGGGTGACCCTATATCTTCCTTTTCCAGGAAATGTCCTTTTTTTAGCCTTGTGTCTTGCAAATAAAAAATCTTCATTGTTTTCTTTTTCCTTGTGATAAACTTTATGTAATAGTCTTGGAAAATATAAACATATAAATATGTATATAAAAATGTTATGTAATAAATTGCTGTGTGTTATCTTAATAAGTAATACAGTGTGCAGTTAACCACATAATAGTGATATGAAGGAGTGTTTTGGCTTTTCCTCAGTGATTCCTCCATTCTTCTAGGGTGCCCTCCTTTTGGGGGGCTTGTCCCCTTTTCGTGGCTGAGCAGCTGGTCCCCCTGCCTGAGGCAGCTTCTCAGCCATGCAGGGAGGCTGGCAAGGAGGCTGGTCCTTCCCCTGTTTGAAGGCAAAGCGAAAGCGACTCATCTATTGGCTGGACGGAGCCCAGCCGCAACCCCAGTGCAGGCGACCCTTCTAGGGGACTCTTCAGGGCTGCTGCCTGCGGGGGTTCGGAGGCCACCCCTGGAGTCCTTGGAGCACCACCTTCATCCCTCCTGGTAAGGGTGACGCAGCCACAGCCCCAACAGGGCCAGCCCTTCCCTCCCTGAGTATGCCAGGAATCCTCTTTTTCCAGGACACGTCCTCCTTTTCAGCCTTGTGTCCTGGGGAAAAATCTTAATTGTCCTCCTTTGCCAAGGTGCCCAGATGTCCTCCTTTTCCAGGACATGTCCTCTTTCTTAGCTTCACTGATTTTTTCTTAGCTTCATTGATTTATATTCTTTTTTCTGAACATGTCAGGACATGTACTCTTTTTCAGCCTTGTCCTGGGGGGGAAATCTTAATTGTCCTCCTTTTCCAGGGTGACTAGACATGTCCTCTTTCCAGGACATGTCCTCTTTCTTAGCTTCCTAGACCAATCTTCATTACCCTCTTTTTCCAGGACATGTCCTCTTTCTTAGCTTCCTAGACCAATCTTCATTGCCCTCTTTTTTCAGGACATGTCCTCTTTCTTAGCTTCCTAGACCAATCTTCATTGCCCTCTTTTTTCAGGACATGTCCTCTTTCTTAGCTTCCTGGACCAATCTTCTTTGCCCTCTTTCTTCAGGACATGTCCTCTTTTTTTTAGCTTCCTAGACCAATCTTCATTGCCCTCTTTTTTCAGGACATGCCCTTTTTTAGCCTTGTGTCCTGTAAAAAAAAAATCATTATCATCCTTCTTTTCCTTGTGAGCAGACAGCATGTGATTCTTGAAATTCATAAATTAGATGTAAATAAATCAATTTTAAAATTTAATAATATGTAATATATGTGGCAATCCTAAAGACATTTTCCTGGAGGTAAGACCCATTGAACACAATGGGGCTTATTTTTGAATAGGCATAGTTAGGACTGTACTCATAGTGCTTAAATTAAACACTAAGTATACAGGCATGGATTCTCCCCCTTATTGGACATGTCAGGGACCAGAGCATCATCCAAAAGTGAAAACCGTTGAAAAGCGGAACCCAGTCTTTTTCAGCTTGCAAATGCAAAATGGACCTATACAAAAAGAAATATCACTTGCAAAAGCCTAGATGACACATATTTATTAACACATAGCAAAATACATAATAAATTACAGTAAAATGAACAAAGGCATGTGTGGGCAATGAATAACTTAGGTATTTGAATGATGGTTATTTACTGAAAAAAGTCATAAGGAAATGCCAAAAACAGTTTCACCACCATGTCACATGCAAATCAACATCAGGAAAGACAATTTTAGCCTTTATACCAGCAGAGAGAGGTTGAGAATGGAGCAGGTTTTGAATGAATGAGTTTTGGGTATAACTGAAAGGTTTGAAAGAGCAGAACCATCAAAAAACAAACTGTCATAAGGTGGGTGATGCCTTTATATACTGTATCGGAGTGTGTTTAGCTTTTATTTTTATTTTATGTCCTATATTTTTCTTAAGTGTCCTACATTTTGAGTGGCCTTGGCCTCTTTTTTGGTTATGACATTTGGTCATCCTGGGGTGGGAGATTCAGGGAAGGCTGGATGGATTTCTAAAGTGCTTGGGAATATTAAGGATGAACCAATGGGTTTCATCCTTTCAGAGTGCAATTCTATACCTGCCTACTCAGAAATAAGCCCCATTGTAGTTAATGGAGCTTACTCCCAGGAAAGTATGGATAAGGTTGTAGTCTGAGAGCCTCTCTGTGTGTCTACTCAGAAACCTGATCTCATGTATGAATATTTAGGACCAGAGGTTCCAGTTGGGAGCAAGTCTAGGCACTGAGGACACAATCCTAACCAATTTAGACCAGCACAACTCACCCATCTCCCCCTTCCTGTGGTGATGTGGGCAGGCTGGCACCATGTCTATGCATTGGCTTAGCCCTCCCAGGAGTGGCACAAAAGTGCCTTACTGCACTTTTGTGACACCCCCAGGTCAGCACATGACTTGTGCCAGCCTAACTGGGGATTAGGACTGCAGCCCAAGTACCTTAGAAATTATTTAAGCCATTCAGCTAAGATAGGCAGGGATTTGGTGGTTTTGATAGACAAGTTGGCAAGTTGGCTATAAGTCTCTTGCTTTTCCTTGTCTCAGAGCAGCCTACTAATTCTCTCTGTGGACCTACATACTGAGCCATGGGCAGGAAACGGCTCATCACAGATTCTTTCCAAGTAGTGAAGAAGAGAAAGAGAGAGAATAAGGAAGTAAAGGACACACAGAGCCCATCCCATGGTGAGTATTTCCAAGGAAGGATGATGATTACTTCTGCTAAGTACATATCATCCTTTAATTGTGTGCTGTTAGTATTGGCAGTTTGATCACACTGTATAAATGTATATGATCAAAATGTATATGTTAAAAGATTAGAAGCTCTAAGGTAGGATGTAGGGTAGTGATTTTCAACCAGTGTGCCATGGCACACTGGTGTGCTATGGATAATCCTCAGGTGTGCTGTAGGAATTTGGGGAGGGACATTTATTAGTTTAATAATCTTGGGGATTTTAACAGCATAATGTGCCTTGTCAATGGTAAAAACAACTGATTTTGTGACATGAGAGGAAAATGTTGAAAATAACTGATGGAGAGAGATTCCAATTGGAACAACATCCCTTTTCGAGAAGTACACTGGCATCTTGTGAGCCAGTATCCAAAAGATAATCCTTGTGTGCGACTTGCATGTTGCCTCAAAATAACTGTTATCAACATATCTGTGATACTGTGTGCACTTTTGCATTAACACCCTGGGAATGCTGAGAAATTGCAAAGTACTGTAGTAGGCAGTGACCTTGGACTGGGAAAACATGATTCTAGATAAAGAATGTTGTTAACTCAGTTAGTACATGAGAAAGCAGCTGGGCCCATGACATACTTCTGCTACTGATCAATTTATCTCTGGTCAGAAACAGTGACAATCCAGGGAGAATCTGTCCTGCAAGATGCTATACAACCAGACCAGCTAGATACATTGAAGAAGTTTGACCTCACCTGGGAGTATGGTCCCTGCACAGGTAAGAGTGCCCAGCCTTGACTGAAATGAAGGCCACCTTATTTACTCAAATCTAATGCACCATCAAATCTAATATGCACCCCTATTTTAGAAGTCTTGATATTTCAAAAATTGTTTATGTGTGCCATCGAATCTAATGCACACCTCAATTCTGGAGCCTAAATTTGGCTGGAAAAGTTGAGCATTGTATTTGAGTAAATAAGATACAAGTGATTGAAATGAATATTTCAGATTTAGCCTCATACCCATCTCCCTTGATTGCCTCATAAGAAACAGGAAGAGCCCTGCTGAATTAGGCTCAAGATCCGTGTAGTCCAGCATTGTATTACTCATTGAATTTGTAGTGTGGTTAAAAGCACAGTGCCTGCCCACCTGAAGATCGGCAGGTCAGCTGTTTGAGACCCGAGTACTTCAAGATGGGGTGAGCTCCTGTCCTTAGCCAAGTTCCAGCTAACCTAGCAGTTCAAAATAATGCAAAAGTAGATACCACCTTGGCAGAAAGTTAACAGCATTCCGTATGCTTTGGCGTATAGTCCTGCTGGCCACATGACCACAGAAGTGTCTTTGGACATCACTGGGTCTTGGGCTTAGAAACAGGGATGAGCACTGCATCCTAGAGTTGGTCATGACTAGCAGAGCAACCTGCGGGGGACACCTTTACCTTTACCTCTGGGAAGTCCGCAAGCAAGTGTTGAAGGTATTTACCAGACCTTTCTGGATTTACCAGACCTTTCTCATTTTTGTATTATAAGATTCTTGGGCCAGAGGTCTTGAGCTCTGTCAAGCACCTTTCCCTTCACCAGGCTGTCCTTCAATGGTAGGTAGTTGAAGCCCACAGCTACTGACATACCATCATTAATCTCATGCTTTCTTTGGCTGACAGGAATCACCCGCTTGCAGCGCTGGGAAAGAGCCAAGTTGTTGGGTCTCAGTCCTCCGGCCATCGTGCAGGAACTGCTGCTGAAGCACAGGGACAACTCCATCATTATGCACAGGCTAGTACAAGCCTTGGGGTCAGAGAACTATCCTCTAACTTCTTTTGCTGATTTAAGAATTTTTAAATACAGTACTCTATAATACAGTGTGGGGCATAAAGATCTCTCTCATTTTGAAGGGGTACAAAAGATAAACGAAGCTATCTAGAAAAAAATTGTATATATTTCTAAAAGGTACATAAAAACCATTTATTATGCTATATTTATAAGCATCTATGTTTGGAAATCTCACAAGTTCTCACAAAGGGCTTTCTGGTGAGTTCTTATCCATGCACTGATCATCTTCATACCCCTTTAGGTCCATCCTTGCCATGAGCCTAAGTGCTCCTGGAACATCTCGTGTGTTGGGAATTTCAAAAGGCTAAGAAATAGTCAGGAGATATTTAGATAATACAAATTGCTGCCCTTCTGTATATTCGTTTCCCATTCACCCATGTGATCCTTCTTTTCAGCCAGGAGCTTCCTGGCCTTGAAAGCTGAGATCCGTGAGACAGTCTGCCTCCGGATGGATCATTTGCTTAAGTTGACCGTAAAATTGTGTCTGCTGTGAGGCTGCCATTGTGGCGCTGGGGAGAGCCCAGCCCATTCCAGCTGCTTGGCACAGGGTGGAGAGGGCATGTATGATGCCAGACCAGGATTCCCCAGAGAGTAACCACCTTCTGAATCTTGCTTTCTTGCAGCCTCTGGCACGACTACACACTCTGAAGAGAACTGGGGGCACCACAAGCTGGCAAGGAATCCCTGCTGCTTTGCACTGATGCCAACCATATCATCCCTTTGTTCTTCGGGGGACGTTATGTGGTGGGAAAGATAGCCAAAAAGGGCAACCAGGTAGAGCCCAGGCATGGGTCATGCCCAGCCTGTCTGAGGCCAGTCTTGGGTTCTGAAACTGCTTTTGCCACTTGGACAAAGAAATAAAAGCTTGATAGGGTCAGAGATGGTCTTTGCCAAGAATAGGGGTGGTTGATTTGTGTGAACCTGCTGGGTTGAGAATGTAGAAAGAATAGTTTATGAAGTCAGGTTTAGAATGACAACGCAAAGGATGCTTTGGGACTGGGAGATGGAAATGAGAAGCAGACTCATGTCCCATCAGGCTTCCTTAAATTCATCGTAATATCCATGCTCTTCTGTAGCCAAAATTGAATGCCACTCAGTTCCCACTGTTCAGCAGTTTCCTAAAACAGAGGACACTTGCAATAAGCACTGTGGAACATCTGTGCCTTATCAAAAAGAACTGTGAATGACTTCTTGGGGTGCTATAAAATGCCACTTCCCTCTGCCATAGAAGAGTCAGGGCGTTAGAGCCATTTAAAATCCTCCTTCAAGACCGATTTTTTTTCTTGAGCACCCCACACAATCCGGTTGCTGAGGCTCCAAACAGCCAGGCAGTATGTGCGGAAGGACAGCATGTTACACTGGGAAATCTAAATTGAAATCTTGCCCCTACCATACAGCAGGAACATCACACTTCTCACCTAGCAGGTGCCCAATGGCCACAACACATAATTCTGTCCCTTCCCAATGCACACACGCCTTGACTGTCCTTTGGGTCTCGGCTTCTCCCCACAATCTTTGTCCTCTTTGGTATGCCACCATCTGCTCTCCAAAATAATCATATGCCAAGGCAGCTGCCTTCTGTCTTGGCAGCCCAAACATTCTTATTATCCAAGTCTCTTTTCATACTAACAGTTGCCACAGCCCAATTCCACATCCTTCTCCCTTGACTACAAATGCTGCCAACTTGCAAATTCCACTCTGGGACTCTTCTGTATCCAATTCAAATAACAGGAGGTGCAACCACAGCAATCACTGGTGTTAGAGCCAGTTTCGCAAAGCAGCAAAAAAACCGGGCAGCCCAACTCTTAATCTGTACTGGAACAGTAAGGCCAGCTCACCTGCACTGTATCCAATGCAAAGTATGTGGATGCTGCACAATTCAGAGTAGGAGGTTTAATTCACTTTACTCCATGTCACATGGCAGACAACCCAATAGGGCTACCAAGATCTACACCAGCAAAATCACTAGCACAAATCCAAGCAGCCAGGTGTAATGCTGGGCTGCTGGTGGGGGGGGTAGGATATGCTGTAAATGCTCACCGCCCTCCTGGGCCCAGTGTGCCTACTGGTCCACCCACTAACTCCAACACCTTTCTGGCTTCCTTTGGCCAGCATGAACTCACTCTATCCGAGGACAGAGCTGACATGGGGATGCTGGTGAACATCCTTGTACCAGTCTCCCCCAACTCCAGAGGTGAGGGGAACGTGCTTCAAGGCACACATGCAACATCAGGAAGTCAGCGTAAACCCTTTGAGCTATCCTATGTTCTATCTAGGATTGCACTCTGTGCTGCCAGTCTCTGGTTCAGTTCTTGTCCCTACCTTGCACGTGGTAAACCTTGGAAAGTACCCTCAGCAGCAACATGAACATAGTAACATTTGCCATACAAGGTTGTTGTGAGGACAAACCAGAAAGCACTGCTTTAAGTATGTTATCTTACCTTAACCTATTAATAACTATGTATTATTAGGTTTTCCTTTGCTGCAGGCATCGCTATCTGAAACTACATTTTGTGCAAAACATGAAAAGAGTAGGTTGAGCCACATTGGGTTTCCAAGTGAGAAGCAGCAGCCCCGACTAGCTCTTTGCTATCCACCTTGTCTTAGTGGCCCATTCTTCTGCCTCTGCCTGGAACTCCTATCTGCAGTTGACCGACTGAGTAGCAGGAGAGCATACAGTATTTGGATAAATAAAAGGGGGACTTGGTTTACTCATCTTTCCTTTGGAAGTCCTTCCCCAGAAATATCGGCATTCCTCTCACGTTGCTGACTTTTCAGATGTACCTGAAGATCACCATATTCGTGCAGGATTTTGGAGATTGGGGAGGGAGGTTATGTTTGCCATCCATATGGCTGACATCAAAAGGTTGTATAATGCTGCTGGCTTTTTCCCTTTATGTCTGGCTTGCTTCTAATTATGTTGTGCTGTTTGTATAATACTACGTATTTGCATATTGTTTATGCTTTATTTGAAAATCACCTTGAAGTCCCCCAGATGACAGGTGGTGTGTAAAAATAAAGAAATGTTAAAAATGAAACTTTGCTCTATGTTTGAGCACCGCTCCAACACAACCCTTAAAGTTTTTCCAAATTTCTAATCAAAACTGATGGCCATTTGAAAGCATCTTTCATTATAGAAGCTCTATTAGCAGCAGACTTTATAATTAATCATTTGTTTTTAATTTTCTTTCCATCTTTCATGCTAAATGATTGTCTAAAAAATTTTCGGAGTAAGGGAACTCTCCACTATGGCCAAAGGGCAGGATTTGGTACACTGAACAGAGCTTAATATTATGTGGGGGGAGGCTACTATTCTTGCCACTGGTCCCAGTATGTTTGCCACCAGGATTTCCTAGCAAATGCAGCAGGGCAGAGCAAACATAAGAGATCGTAAGTGACAATGGCAGTCTACCTAGAACAGGGAAGCTGCCAGAGAGGCTGGCTGTAGTGAACAGTTGATGCCAGTTTGGAGATGGTTCTAGTTAATTAGGTGCCATGTTAGGTTCCATTTCTAGGGAACTGATCATTTCCTTAGGCCATGTGAAAAAGACTTACTGCACATTACTGATACTAAATTTTTATAAAAATTTAATACTCCCACACCCTTTACCACCACCCCCCCACTCAAAGGAAGGTCTCATCAAGACAGCTTACAAAAATCATTCATCGCTGACAAACTATATAACACATCATAACACAAATACTGAAATCATATAGCTCCATGCTTTGTTACCTCCACAAGGGCTTTTTCAACAGAAAAGGCCAATCTGAACAAGTAGATCTTGACAAGCATCAAGAAATTTCTGACAACTGTATCTCATTAAGTGACAGGACCTGGAAGAAGGCCTTGCTGAAGGGCACTAAGCCGTGCACAGATATGCATGGGAGAAATTGGTACTTTAAATATCCAAATATCAAGAGTGCTATAAGGGATTTAAAAGGTAACAGGCAGTATCTTGAATGGTATAGAAAAGCATGCTCACAGCCACAGAAGATGTTTAGGGGTAATGTAGTCAGATTGAGGAGGGCTCCAGATAGTAAACAGACTGCTACATTCTGAATTAGCCGAAGCTTCTGAATTGTTTTTGAAGGAACCATGGAAAAAACTGAATTTTTTAAAAGTCTTAAAGCAAAGATTGGCATAGTGGAAGGCAAAACTGGTATTCAAATCATGTTAAAGCTGGGAGCCCAATTTTAAAGTCACAATTTAACAAAATCAGTAAAAAATATGTAATTTCTTAAATCCTGTAATAGCAGCAATATAAAATAAAAAATCTCTATATAAAAGTATAAAAAGGAAACTGTTGATAATGTATTATATAATCTGGTATAACATCCTTTAACAAAGTACATCAGTGAAAACTACAACCATGAGCTCAACCTCAGTGAAAAACTGGTAAGGGTTACTCAAAACACATTTCAGAGATATATCTGAGGGTTGAAACCTCTCAGATTACTAAAGAAAAACACAGGAAAGCTCAGTGTTTCCTGAATATCTCTTTGAAACAAACAAAAAACCTTCATGTGTGCTTTCATTTTTAAGATAATCTTGAATCAGGAAAATCCCATAACACTAGAAGATAAAGTGCCATCAAGAACGACAGGCAGGATGGGCCACATTTGCCTCACCACATTCCTTCTGCAGCAAGCCTCCTCATCACTGGCACTCTTCCACTCAGTGGAACAGCCAGCTATACTGTACATTCCCATTTACCATGGTAATGTGATGCTGTCCTCAGCTAACATAGAACCCCAAGCATACCAGAAGCATCGGCACTGCCTCTAGGTTGCCAGCCCTGTTGGGCGGAGATCCATTTATTTTGCTTTTTTTAAAAAAACCACTTTGTGAACTTTGCTTAAAAAATGGAATATGAATATTCATAACAATAAAACCTGAGCAATGGAGAGGTACAAATGGATTGGGCCAGCTGATGTCACAACACTTAAACTGGAAAGAGCAAGAATCTTATATTGGCCTAGGCTGAAGACAGTCATCAGAGCTTGACTGTCGAATATTAATGGTGTCTCATAAGACACCAACTTGGTATTACCCATTCCTGACTCAAAAAGGAATGAGGGAATGAAATAATGATGTCCTTATAATACCTAGAGATCTACAGAAGGGTTTCTATCTATGGAAGGGTTTGTGAATAGTAACATAGTAAAATATAGCACCAGCCTGTAGCACACAGGGAAGATTGCTCAGTTGGATAGATTGTTGTGAAGCATTAGCATTCATCATAGGACAGCTGGTCATCAAAGTCCAAGGAAATTGAAGAAGACATGATGTAAAGCAAAAAGGCATTCTATTGGTAACACTGAGAGGGCCAATAAGTGCTCCTTCACTGCCCTCTAGCGGATAAACCACAGGAAAGGGAGACTACATAGATATCTTACAGTCCACCTCCCTGGTGGACTGCTGCCCTTGAGACTGAAAACACGTCTCAGGATGGGGTGCACTCATATTCTGGTTCTTGTGTGTTTCTGCAGCTCCCAAGCTATGGCCTGAAGTCCACAATCTGTTCTGCAAAAGAAGAGGTGGCCAGCACCAAAGAATAAGCAATTTCCTTCTCTGGAGCGCTTGATTCCTGTACTGTTGACATCAACTAGTTTTCTTTAAAGTCCTGAGTTAAATCTCATTTTGGTCCTCCTGTTGCGGCTGTATGAAGGTGTCCATGTGCTTCTGGGCCCAAAGTTCATCCTAACCATTGCCTTTGTTATGCAGTGGGCTAGAGACAGCCTGCAGCGCTTGTTCAGGCAACTGGGATGGCTGAGTCAAAATGGATGTGATTTTGCTAAGCTGCAGAAGAGAGCCAGAAATAGCTGTGGAAAAAGAAAGCAAAAAGGTTAATAACCAAAGCCAGTGTGTTCCTCTCAGTGCCCTAGAAAGACAATCCTGTTATGTCCTAATAAAACAATGAATGAAAGATTGTTCACAACTGGGTGTGCAGGCAAAAAATAACCCAGTCAGGTATTCCAGAGCCATACCTGGTTCTTGCTTTAAAGATTCCAGAAAGTTTCAAGGTATGGAAAGGATGGAGTGCTGAGAAATTAGTCTTTTGGGCAGAGATCATATTGTATTATTCAAATCCCATCTTTGTTTCCTCACTGGTGTGTTACAGTTTTGCTTCCTGGATGGATCTTTAGCCATGTGTAACAAGCACACACAACACAGCTAAAATTTGGCCAGAAGGAATGAATGGAAGATTGTATGTATATGACATGTATGTATAAGATGTATACAATACAACTGTATACATACGTTGGCTTTTTTGAAGCAGAAGAAACAATTATAGGATGTGGAGGGAAAACTGCTCCATCTTGGGAGATGGCGGCCAGAAACAGGGCCTTCTTGGTGGTGGCACCCACTCTGTGGAACTCCCTCCCAATTGCGTTAAGCCCCCTCATTGTTATTCTTCCAGCAAGGCCTTAAAACTCATTTATTTAAACAGGCAATTGATGGCTTTTAAAGATGTAACATTATTGAATTGTTTGCCTGCCTGTTTTTTTAACCTGTGTTTTATTGTTTTATACTGTTTTGAACAGTTTAATTGTATTTTTGTTATCTAGCTTAATGGTATTTTATTGTTGTTTTTAAATGTTAGCCACCTTGGGTTTCCTTTTCTTAAGGAAGAAACGCAGGATTCATTGGCATCCTTCAGTCTCGAAAGACTATGGTATCGTGATCAGAAGTAGAGGTCCTAAAACAGCGTCTTTTTATGACTGAACAGGCCAATTTGAGAGTGGCAATCCCTTCCACACCAAGGGCAGATACAGTCAGTCCCCTGCCCAGCCCCCAGATTTCACTGTTTCCGGGACTGCCTCTTTGTCTCAGCCTATCGAATGAGTGTCTCTTCGAACTGAAGAAGGCCATGCTGCGTCTCCATGCTGAACGATCAGATGTCAGGGTTTCCCAGTTGTTGATGTCCATTCCCATGGCCTTTAGATCCCTCTTGCAAATGTCCTTGTATCACAGCTGTGGTCTCCCTCTAGGGCGCTTTCCCTGCGCTAGTTCTCCATACAGGAGGTCTTTTGGAATCCGACCATCGGCCATTCTCACGACATGTCCAAGCCAGCGTAGACGTCGCTGTTTCAGAAGCGTGTACATGCTAGGGATACCAGCATGTTCTAAGACTGCACCATTTGAAACTTTCGGAGACAGCGCATATGAAATGTGTTCAGCTTTCTCTCTTGCCAAGCATGAAAGGGCCAAGACTCACTGTAGTACAAGAGTGTGCTCAGGATGCAGGCTCTATAGACCTGGATCTTTGTATGTTCTGTCAGCTTCTTACTAAGCCATACTCTCTTTGTAAGTCTAGAAAACGTGGTAGCCGCTTTACCAATACATTTATTTAGCTTGGTATCTAAACAGAGAGTGTTGGAGATAGTTGAGCCAAGGTACACAAAGTCATGGACAACCTCCAGTATGTGTTCAGAGATTGTGATACAGGGAGGTGAATCCACATCCTGATACATGACTTGTGTTTTCTTCAAGGTGATTGTTAGTCCAAAGTCTTGGCAGGCTTTGCTAAAATGTCCATAAGTAGTTGGAGGTCTTCGGCAGAGTGAGCAGTAACAGCAGCATCATCAGCGAAGAGGAAATCCCGCAAGCATTTCAGCTGGACTTTGGACTTTGCTCTTAATCTGGAGGGATTGAAGAGTTTTCCATCTGATCTGGTCCGGAGATAGATTCCCTCTGTTGCATTTCCAAAAGCCTGTTTCAGCATGACAGCAAAAAAGATCCGAAATAAAGTTGGCGCGAGGACGCAGCCCTGCTTCACTCCACTTCGAATGTCAAAGGAATCTGATGTTAAGCCATCAAAAACTACAGTGCCCTTCATGTCGTCATGAAATGACCTGATGATGCTGAGGAGATGAGGTGGGCATCCAATCTTGGGGAGAATTTTAGAAAAGGCCTTCTTTACTAACCAGATCAAAAGCCTTTGTAAGATCTATGAAGGCTATAAAAAGTGGCTGTCTTTGTTCCCTGCATTTTTCCTGCAACTGTCGAAGGGAAAATACCATATCAGTGGTGGACCTGTTGGCTCAAAATCCACACTGTGATTCAGGATAGATTCTCTCTACAAGCACCTGGAGCCTCTTCAGTACAACGCGGGCAAGTAGCTTCCCTACAACACTAAGAAAAGAGATGCCGCGATAGTTGTTACAGTTGCCCCTGTCGCCTTTGTTCTTATACAGTGTGACGATATTGGCATCCTTCATGATATTGGTTCGTTCATGTCCTGTGGTACTCCACCTTCCCTCCATCAGAGACAGAAGATTTCATATAGTTCAATGGGAATTGTCCCCCTACAGCACCTCAAGATTTTGACAGTGATGTTATCTTTCCCAGGTGCCTTGCCAGAAGCAAGGGAATCCAGGGCCGCGTTTACTTCTTCTAGAGTTGGTTCACTGTCAAGCTCCTCCAAGACAGGCTGGCACTCGACGTTGTTTAATGTTTCTTCAGTTACTAAATTTTCTCTGGAGTAGCTCAGAGTAGTGCTGCACCCAGCGCACCATCTGCTGTGCTCGATCTTGGATGACCTCGCCTGTAGCAGACTTCAGGGGGGCAGATTTCCTCACTATCATACCAAGGGCCTGTTTGATGCCATCATACATCCCCTTGATGTTGCCTGTGCTGGCAGCTACCTGGATCTGAGAGCAAAGCTGCAGCCAATAGTTGTTAGCACATCTCCTGGTGGTCTGTTGGACTTTGCTACGAGCAGCTTGCAGGACGTGTAGGTTGTGCTCACTAGAACAGGTTTTATATGCAGTTAGAGCACCCCTCTTTTCCTTAAGGGCTGGCATCAGCTCCTCCGAGTTGGCTTCAAACCAATCTGCTGTCTTTCTAACCTCCTTACCAAAAACTGACAAGGCAGTATTATAAACAACATTCTTGAAATGTTCCCAACGTTCAGAAGCATTTGCCTCAGCTGGACCTGGGAGAGTTTCCCTGAGTGCTTGGCCATATTCCTTCACTTTCTCCAGACTGCGGGTCTTGCTGATGTTAATTTGTGGTCTACCTTCCTTCTTTGAGTGATGCAGCCTCTTTGCTTGCAGTTTTACTCTGCTGCACACCAAGGAGTGATCTGTATTGCAATCAGCACCCTGATAGCTGCGTGTTATCTTAACGCTGGAAAGGCTGAAGCGCCTGGAGAGGATCAAGTCAACCTGGTGCCAGTGCTTTGATCTTGGATGTCTCCAAGAGACTCTGTGTTGAGGATCTGTATTAAAGAATGTATTGCTAATGCAAAAACTGTAATAGCAGCAAAACTCCAGCAGGTGTTGGCCGTTTTCGTTCATCTTCCCAACGCCAAAATGACCTAGGAAAGCGGGCCAAGAACTATGGTCAGATCCAACTCTTGCATTAAAATCGCCAAGAATAAACAATGGTTCTTTCTCAGGGACTTTCTTGATAGTGGCAGCCAGTTCGTCATAGAATTTGTCTTTGAATTCTGCTGAAGATGATAGTGTTGGTGCATATGTGCTAATTAGAGTGGTCAGTCCAGCTGATGAGTGTAGCTGCAGGGATAGGATTCTTTTGCTTCCTCCAGTAGGTTGAACAATGGATCCTAGTAGGGTGTTTCTGATCGCAAAGCCAACCCCATATTCCTTAGTTTCGTTTGATGGTTTTCCCTGCCAGAAGAACGAGAAGTTTCTCTCCTTAATGGATCCTGAGTCTGATGTCTCTTGAAGGGCAACAATGTCCATCTGCAGTCTGCTCAGCTCCATGCCAATGACAGCTGTCTTGCGGACATCGTCTATTTCTTGCAAGTCATCAGAAAAGCCGGGGGTCATTGTCCAAACATTCCAAGTGCCCAACTTTAGAGCTGAGATTTTCTTGTGTTTGTTGCATGATGCAGAGTTGTTGATCTGCTTGTCGGTTTTCAACTTAGGCCCCACACATATTGTGTGGCTAGCAGAGCACGATGGCCTGGGTAGGTTGATATGGAGAATAGGCTGTTACCCAAGCAGCAAATCCCCCCTCTCCATGCCACTGAAATAGTCCAATGGAAAGGCAGAGCCAATACGATTGGTTCCAGCTGAGTTACCAGAATGTGACTTTACATGGCCACGAACTGCTTCTGGAACTCCAACTCCGGATTTTGCCTCAAGGTTGAGCTATCCCTTTTCCCTCAGCCTCATGGTCAGACAGAACTAGCCAAGAACTAGATAATCGCCCACACTCAGAAACCTAGACAATAGCAGTCAAACACTCAGGGCCATCAGAGCATGGTCTGAAATGCCCCACCCCGCTCTTTGACCCCCCCCCCCCCACTCACACACAGTAACTCAGCCAGAATTGGACAAAAGCAGTCTCTCTCTCAGGGAAATCAGAGCATGGTCTGAAATGCCCTACTCCCTCTTTGATCCCCCCTACTCACACACACTAACTCAGCCAGAATTGGACAAAAGCAGTCTCTCTCTCTCTCAGGGAAATTGCAGGATACGATAATCGCAAGAAACGCAGGATATAAATCTAATAAATAAATAATAAATCTTTCTCCTTGATTCATACCAGGGCGCAAGATGGGCAAGGTGCAGTGCTGCTCTAACCAGCTCATCACTGACTGGCAGAATTCCTTGGTATTGCCTGTGCTGACTGTCCTGGTGTAGCTTTCAAAGACTGGCTTGATCACTCTGCTGAACTGCAGGTTAAAAGGGTTAAGGAGCATACATACGCCACATAGTTTCCCCATTAAGACTTGGCACAGCAGTTCTCAAGACTGTCTGCCCCTTGCTGTGTTTTTGCTGTACCTTAACACACCCCACACAACCAAATTCTGCCCCTACTGGTGAGAGGATACAAGCCAGAAGCGCCAATTCTGCAGGGTGCGCTGACGCACATACTCTTCATAGAGCTGATAAGTCTGATCTGACTGTGGTGGTAATGCAGGAGCACCACTTGCTGGAAGCTGGTTCTGGAACTCACTGCAAAAAACAAACACAATAGGCTCAAACCATGCATACATGCTCTCCGCTGATGCATACAAGGTTTCCTTATGCTCCCTCCTGAGCTGCATTTACACTTAGATGAATGTAAGCCCCAATGAATACAATAGATTCTGAATAAATTTTGGATTGCACTGTTCATCTGATCCAATGAAAACCCGCAGCCTCCTCAGCTCACATCTCAACTTACTGAATGGCAGAGCTCAGTTCTTCAATTTCACTGCGCAGTCTTTCTGCCGTCTCCTGAGCTTGTCGGCGCTCCTGCTGTAGTCGCCCCACATATGCGACACTCTTCTGCAGAAGCATAGCTTTGCTGAGCTGAGATGGAGCAAACATACAAGGTGACACAGAAGAACAAAGAGCAGGAATGGGCCCAGTTCCCACTGGGAAGGAAGGAAAACAAGTGGCAGAGAAGATGACTCTTTTCTTTCCTCTGGTGTACAGAAGAGGATGTACCTTAGCACTTGTCTGATCAGATCCAGGCAGCACCAAACTAGCAAGAGTGTTGAAGCCGGAGCTGATGACCATGCGCCGGGTGTAGTCAGTAGAGGTAAAAGTTGATCTGCGGTTTCCCTGAAATGGCCAATCAAGTCACAAAAATTAAGACCCAAAATAAATTGCCTGCTGCTGTGCATCTAACCAGTTGGTGTATTTTTTTAACAGAAAAGAAAATGTGGGGTCTTTTTACCTTGGCAGTGTGGTGTTTGTCCTTTTCTTGGCTCTGATAGAGTATCTTGTCCTCTGCTCTCTCCTTGCTTTTGACACCTGGAAGAATCCGAACAGTGCTGTAGAGATTTCCCTTAACACGCATGACTCATCATGTATGGACAAATCCAGTGAATGCCAGATGTTGCCAAGGAAAGCAGTGCCACACTCTCCCTAGCATGCTTACCAGTGTCCATAGAAGCAATAGAAGAAACAGGTAGCCGAGACTTCTCAGTTGCAGAGGCTGAACTTGATCTGGCATTTGCAGGCAGCTTTGAGGTGCAACATACCTGTGGGAGAGAATAAGCAAGATTAAATAGGAAGCCATTGAAGAATACAGCGAATCACTGTCCACCAATACCAGTAGATAAAAATATTTGTGGCCTCCCAGGACAGGATGTGTGGCAGAAGGAAGGTGGTAGAGCCTGCGTGCTCAGTCCTATCCTTTCCTCTAGATGGCAGAGGAGCATTTTCTTACCTGTGCAGCAGCATTCGTGACTGTAGTGAGGGGCAGTGGGGCAGGACCTGGGGATGAAAGATGGAGAAAGTTCTTTCTTATGTTCTCAATTTTTATGCACTCCCCTCTGCTTAAAGCACCTAACCAAGGAACAATCTCTCCTTGCTCACTGTAATTATACAGGGAAAGATTTAACTGCTCACAGATAGATTACATATTAGAATGGACAACTATGATTTGGATACATCAGTCTGAAGCAGAGGCTCCCAAACTCCTTCAAGGGTGTAGGAACATCTCAAGGAGTGGTGCTTCTGTGATCAAGACTACTGGGCTACTGTGACCACAAGGTTCAAATGATAATGTAAAGCACCTGGGTGACTGCCACAAGAGTAGCAGAGTAGTATCCATGAGAGAGAGTCCTGGAGAAGTGGTATTAAAAGTAGGGGTTGGGACCCTTAAGGGGATCATGACTTCATTTCAGGGGGGTCGCAAAAAGCTGGGTGTCACAATTTTTGAAGTGGGCACTGGGCGCCACCATCTTGGAATGGGGCACTCAAGCTGTTTTCCTGGGAGTAAGTCTCTTTGAACACAATGGGACTTCTGAGTAGACATGGAGGAGTTTTGTCATCAATTCCTGCTTGGCTCTCAAATCCTGCTTCAGTGTCCTGGAGCCCCAGCTTATAGAAGCAAGTTGGACACTGAAGCAGAATTTGGGAGCCAAGGAGGAATTATTCTTGTCTTTCACAATCTGCATCCCTCATGCACTGCAGCAACAAACAAAGCCATTCCATGGTGAGGTACAGGAGTTGGGTCACTGCCATTCAGTGAGCAGAAATCCCACCAGAGTTAAGGGACAAAAAAATCTACATTTTGGTTTGTTCTTTATAACTAATATTTTGATTTACACCTTTAACAAACTGAACTATTCCGCTATTCTGTGGACTAGCCAGAGATATGTGAGACATAACACTGGCCCAAACCTTCCAAGGACACTCTCCCAGGCATGCCCAATTACAGCCCAATCCTGTCCTGGTACTACTGGCGCACCACTAGCACTGAGTGTTGAGGATGTGCCATAAATCACATTTGTGGGTCCCAGCACTAGTCCCACGCCCACAGAACATAAGCGCCAGCCAGCGCTGTGCTAGTCCAACATCCATGTTCCTGCCTGCCATGGGAGATGGGAAGAGGGTGGGAAGAGACGTAACAGGAGAGTGAGTACGGCAGGATGGGCAAGGAATGGTGAAGATCAGCTCCACCAGATCCAAAGCCTGCACATAGGGCCTTCCAGGACTACACAAAGGTTCTTGATCTTATGGCAACTAAAGGGTTGCTACAGAATTGAGTAATCCCATTTCAGGACTATTGCTTCCTTCTCTCAGTAGCATGCAGCACTCAGGATACCACAACAGCCACTTCAGCGCTGCAGTAGTCCTGGCACAACAAGCAGCATAGGATTGGGCTGCCTGTCAGTATACAGCCCTAACTGCATACCTTCCAACATCTTTGCAAGACTGAACTCCAAATCCACTGAAGGCAATGTAGGAGTTGCCACTTAACACATGGAAGACTAAGACTATTCATTAAGCTTTGCAACAACACAAAACTGTAGACTCCCACAACATGAAAATGTGTACATTTTTCCTGTAGAGCAAATAGTTTTTTTAAATCTAAACTATTTAAACCCATCATATGTGGATTAGTTGAAAAAAGCTTGGAATTAATGATGCTGCTTAAATGAGAAATTCCACAAATTTGTCCAAATGAAACTGCCAAAGAACTTTTTAAAAACCTTGCTTAATTTCCCAAGGCTAGCAGAGATTGTAAAGTTCAGCTAGTAATAATAAGTTATGTGTGATCCATGTTCTGCCTCACCCATCCTGACAAATACATACCAGGTGTAAACAGGTGGGCAAGAGAATTGCTAGGAGGTGCTGGCTGATGACTAGAGGAAGGTGCTGGAGCAATTCTTTGCAGTTGTCTGCCTCTCCCATCCTTAAGTGGGGGAGCAGAAGTTGGCATAGCAAAGATGCCTCCAGACCTGGATGGTGATGGCGAGTTTCTTTCTGATCCTGTGTGTGTGATGACAGAGAAGACCAACGTCTGAGGCTGAATATGAAAGATGGGAGGGGCAGGTGGAGGGCTGATCCTCAGTGGGGAGGTTGGAAAAAATGGCAAGAAGGTCTGTTGTCCATTCAGAGGTAAAGGTGCCTCAACATCCAGGGAGATGGAAATGGGGATGTCAGAGCTTTCAGATGATGGGAGTTCCTTGGTGTTAGTGGCAATGGAGGACACATCCGGGTCACAATGGACCAAGGCACTGGGATCTGTCAGCAGTGTAGAGGCCTGAGATGCAAAAAGGGGAAGCAAGTCAAGTACAATTTTTAAGAAAAGTGCGGCACAACCCAGGCCTGCATATATGTGGAGCAGGCTGCACTGAAATTGCCAAATGAACACAAATCATTCTTGCAGGAATCCCCTCCCCTGTTTAGCACTGCAGAAGGCCAAGAGTACCCAATTAAATAAAGTGCTAAATTTTACCTGGACTGTAGGCTGGGGACGAGAAGGAGAGATTAATTCTGTGAAAGGAAAGTTGGAAACATTAAAAAGGTACATGGAACAGAGAGGAAGAGAAAAACAGAGCAAGATGGAAAAAAACCATATTTTGTTTTCTCAGGATTTTGTTCTGAATAGAACTGCTTGCCTGCCTTCTTGTTGCTATGGTGGTTTATGTTTAAACTCTGATCTGCTGTTTTAATTTTTATGTTTTTAAATGTAAGCTTCTTTGAAGATACTCACAGGTGAAAAAGAGACTTTAAAACACCAATGTAAATTTATTAACCAAGGAATCAGGAGGATTTTATCATGTTCAAGGGAACAGGATCAATAGTGAATCCATGAGTGGAAAAATTAGATTCAATAGAGTTGAAAATAATGGACTAGACAAGGAAATAAAAGTCAAGAATTAGCAGAAATTCCATGCCTTCAATCAAGAATTGATATTACCAAGAGCTACAAACATGAATTTGCAAATTAAGAGACCATCCAAGAGTAGTCTCGGCCTAGTCTACTCTTCATGTGAAATGGGTGACACTGTGTTTTGAAGCAAGGATATTTGCAGAATCTTTTCTAGTCAGATTAGAAAATGGGAGTACTGGAGAACAAATGAGCAAAGTATTATATTTGGGGGAGTAGAATACAAGTTCTCAAGAACTTAAAATAATCACCGGGTTTATGCTAGAAATACAAAGGGTATCTAGATCTTACTCCGTTCAAATTACACTTGATGCAAAAAATTGTGGCATTACTATCATTGCTGCTCTGCTTTTAATATGAGGAAGTGAGCAGTTTCCTACTCTGATTTGTAACTTTCCTTGTCTAATGGCATAATCCTATCCCCTGCATGAGTGGGTGTAACTCCCTGAGCAACTCTGAATGTGGTAAATGTGCTGAAAAGTATTTATATGATTACTCATGAGCCAGCAGCACCACCCAGTGACCTGCAATGCCTTGTTTGGGAGAGGGACAGAATCAACTGAAGCCTCTTCTGCCATATCTAAAGAAGGCTACCCTACTTGAAGAAGGCACCCTACTTCCCAGACTTGAGTTAGCTAAGAGACATGGATCCAAGAAGCCATACAGATGGCTGGGGAATTACCTGTGCTGGATACAGTGCAGCCCATATGGTCTGGTCACGCCAGTGCAGTTTAGGATTGGGTTAATAGGTATTTATAACCATTTTAGCATGCTACAGTTCTGCCTATTGTGTACAACAGGGACCATTAGACTCTAGAACAGGGGTGTCCAACCCAGCCTGGAGGCCAAATGCAAACTTCTGGCGCTCTTGACCAAAATCACTAGAACTCTGCTTTGATTATGTTTAGAGGGTGTTCTAATGGCCTAAAAAAATTGCTACCTAGTTTTTCCCAAAAATCAGAAGTAATTTTTTGTGCTGTCTGAAGGCCTTAGAAGGTATTGTGTATTTGAGTATGTGCTTTAGGCTGCAATCCTAACCTCAATAAGCCCCAACATAAGTCCTGTACTGACCTAGGCATGTCACAAAACTGCCAAAAGGCTCTTCTGTCCCACTCCTGAGGGGGTTAAGGTGAGTGGACAGGCATATGCTGACAGTCTTCCACCACAATGGGAAGTTACGCCAGGCCTAGATTGGTTAGGATTGCAACCTCATTTCTATGATATGTGTTGATACTTGGAGAAATCCTAGAAATTTAAGACCATTCATTCTCATTTACTCATTCATCTAGATTCCATCTCTAATGCATTTATTTAAATCTTTTCTGGCCCTCAACACCATACCATGTATTTAATGTGGCCCTCTGGTTGAAAAGTTTAGAAACTCCTGCTTTAGAATAGGGGTCTCCAAACTCCAACCCAGTGACTATACATGGCCTGTGGCAAACCTCCATCTGGCTCTCAGTCAGATGAGACTCAGTCCACTAAGAGCTTCTGGCCAACTCAAAGAACACAACCAGAGCTGTGCTGTTTGAATCCAGAAGGTGTTTGAGGGCCTCAGAATGCCCCTAGAACAACTTATGTGTTCTGAGGGCCTGAGAATTACAGTTCCATCTGTTATGTATTATATTTAAATTTTTTTGGCCCTTGACAACATGCTAGTTGATGCAACCCTTGGGCTAAAATCCTTGGAGACCTGTACCCTAGAACACAGGTAAGTTATATGGTGTGAAGAAGCAACAGCTGTTCTGGTTACCTTTCCTGGAAGCATTTGTTGAGAAATTAAGAAGAAAATGAAGGACTCTGTAGAAGTGGCACAAGAATCAAGCCTGAACCACTGGATACCATAATAGATGGAGGAAGAGTTAGCCAGACTGCCTGTTAGGGTTCAGGCAAAGAAGATAGGGAGAGAGAGAGAAAAAATAAAAAGCAAAAGAATAAAAGAGTAAGAAAGAATGACTCAGATGTTGGAGTCATGGTATTGATGTGCATAAAACAAATTCACCCAAAAGAAAATACGGATGCATAGTTAGTGCAAGTCAGGGATTTGTCGTCCACCAACAGCTATTATCAAACATATCACAAAATTTACCTATATATCTACTTCTTCTAACTTCAAGCTACTTAAAAATCTACTGACAGCAGGGAATGATCAATGAATGCGTAGTATCTCCTTACATCAATCCAATTCTAGCTAGAGGCTGATATCATAAGGGTTTAAAAATTATGTATATTATTTCAAGATCCATCTATGAAAATTATTTTATTCACATATAAACGCATTATCAACAAGAATATATATTGCATGTAAGGTGACTAATTTAACCTATAATTTGTCTGCAGACCAGGAGAGCTCAGGTAGTATCTGCTTAACAAGATGCTGGCCCTTGTATGAACTAAACTTCTCAAACGATGACAAGCTGGAAGTTGCACTCCAACTCCTCTCACCAGCCCATCTTCCTGCCACCTTGTGTGATCCAGATTATTCACTTCTGAAGTTACAGATCAGCATTTCAGGTTATGACAACCCACGAGCTTTCAAAAAAGCCAGGTATTTTAATTTAATTTTTAGTTCATACTGACATGCTCATCATAACTTCTCCAACTTAAGAAACTTATTTTTAAGAATTCAGGCTATAGAAAACTATGGAGAGTCCTTTAGGAGATGGGTGTTTTTTGTTATTACCATGAATAGGGTCCAATGTATCCATGAACTCTTCTCCAAAAATAGGATGCAGTTGAGTCAGAGTAGGCTGGATCATGTCTGCATTGCCCTGGTGAGCTGGGAGCACAAAACAGGAATGAGTATTACACACTGGCCATTCTGTTCCAAAACTACAATTGTCATTAATCACACAACACAGAGATTAGTTTATCTATCTATCTACCTATCTACCTACCTATCTACCTACCTATCTACCTACCTATCTATCTAGATCTATATCTATATGTATGGACTTTAAACAACAAATTTTTGAAGCACATTTTAAAGCTAAGGAGACAATCCTAACCAACTTTCTAGCACTTGCATAGTTGTGCCATTGGTATGTGTGTTGCATCCTGCAGTTCAGGGGCAGCCACAGAGGCTTCTTCACAGTAAGGCAATATTGTTTCTTTACCTCCGAGTTGCACTGCCCTTATGCAAATGCTGGAAAGTTGGTTAGGAATGCGCCCCGAGTTTCTTGGAAGAGATCTTTAGGATGGATTGAAAGGGTAAAAAGCAAAACCAAGGTTACCAAGGTTACGTAGGTTAGGACCACCATAAAGGTTGCGACTGGAGAAGATGGTGTCCAGAAGTGCATCCAGATCACTCAAGGGGTCCAGTTCCATGGGGCTTCCGCCAGCTGTTTCATTGTTCTGTTCAACCCCCGGAACAGCATCAGCTACTTCCTGTCCAGGGGAGAAAGAGCTGTGAACTCCAGTAAAGCTTTGGGAAAACTTAACAGCAGGAATGCCAAGTGGCTGAAGACAACCTCCATTTCTTGTTTTAGTTTCTACCGGAGACAGAAGGGAGTCTAAGGGCACAATCCAGAGTAACCACGGGGAGTCCTTGCTCCGGTGTAAGAACAATTTACTCTGGATTGCAATATGAATTTCCCATAGGTTTTCACTAGCTGCTGCAGTAACTATGGGTGCACGTAATGTCTCTTACGTACTCCCGTAGTTACTCAGGATTGTAGGGTAAGACACAGTGTAGAAACACAGCTAAATTAAAACATCAAAAGAGTACCTGAATAGGACCACAAGCAGGTTTAGCCATCAGCTTTTTGGCCTAAAACAGAACAGACAAGATTATTACAATGGAATATGCATTTCACAGAAAGGTACAATTATTTATCTGGAGTTAAGCTAGCCATTACACACAATCATACACCCAACCATCACACTGCGATTACTGTGTATTTGTACGAGTGAGAAGTTAAGAGAATGAGTTCTAGCTCTTGGGGAAATGTTGACTGAGGGCCCAAGCATATCAAACATTCCAGCATTATTGCAGCCACAATGCAACCCCTATGTAAGAGAACACATGTTCCCATAGATGAGGAGACCTCAGTAACTCCTCCCCCACTGCAGAATGCAGCTTATCCCCCATTGGCACAACTGCACCAGGACTGGAAAACTGGGTACGACTGGACCCCGAGGCACTTATCAAAACTGCACTGAAAAAAATTCCCTCTTGATCACCAGTTCTAGGGTACTTTGGTGCTGCGGTAGCAAGATAAGACTAGAGAAGCCACCTGTTAGTGAAGATCTCATGGTCCCAAAATGTATGTTTCAGGGAACCAGACTTTCCTAGCTGACATGATCAAGAACCAAGCATAAGGACATAGCTTGGGTGAAAAATGTTGTGCAAAGGACCTACATATAATGCATTTCAGTTGTGAAGAAATTTACCTGGGTATAGAAAAACATCCTCCATTTGCGATATTCCCTACTAACAACTCCCATTTGGCGCTTCCAGTACTTTCCTTCCATAATAACAGCCTGTAAAATACAGGTAGAACAAGGGATACCTTAGAAAGGGATAAAGAGGTACACTATAGTCTGTATGTCAGGGGAAAAAGCCAACAGGTAGATGCTGCTTACCTCAGGTTTGCGGTGCTCATCTATATCACTGTACTCCAGGGGAGTCACAAAACTGCATACAGGGTTCTGCCGCTTCTCCACATCTATGTCAAGAGCAAAAGGAAGTGTAGTGAACTCTAGTGCAGTTTCACATAGACCCAAATGAAGTGCAAAGATCCCAACTGACTAGAGCCACCTTCTAAGCTTCTCCAATTTCAGCATCTCGCAAATGACAAGCAAGGTCCAAGAGCTTTTCATCAGTAAGCATGCAACTCTGACAATTTTGTTTTTAAGTTAAATAGGGGGTTTCTAAACCTTATTTATTAAATAAGGGGTTTCTAAACCTTGGCCTGGGGACTAGATGTGGTCCATAGCCAGACTCTATCTGACCCATGACAAACATCTGCCTCCTGCAAAGTTCTGGCCAATGTCCAAATGTGACTAGACTTGTGGAGAATATTCTGAGGACCAGAGAGGTCACACTTCTGAATACCTAAAAACATCACTTCCTGGGTTTGTCCTAAAAAACGGAAGTGATTTTTTGGATCATCTGAAGGTCTTAAGACTTTCTGAATCTTGGGGATGCCTCCAAAGTCCTCAGAACATACTATAGACATTTGTGATATGCTGGTTCTATTTGCTCCTATCAAAGTAAGGGCACAATCCAGAGTAACTACGGGAGCACATAAGAGACATTACGTGCACCCGTAGTTACTGCACCACCTAGTGAAAACCTATGGGAACTTGTTCTTACTCAAGAGCAAGGCCTCCCAGTAGCTACTCTGGATTTCACCCATAGTTGCTTTTAGGGTGAAGGGGAAACTATTTGACTGTGTCCTTTATGTGGTGTGTGTTGGTGCTTGCAGAAACTTTAGAGCCCCCTCGTTCATTTATTCATGCAGCTCTCTAATTATTCTATCATTCTAATTCTATCTATCATTCTTTCTATCATCTAACCATTCTTTCATTCATCTATCTCTATTTAAACTTTATGTTTTCAGCTCTTAATGCTGCGCCAGTGGCGCAAGTGTGTGTGTGGCGCAAGTGGTTAAGATGCTGTTCCTGTTAACCAGCAGGCCAGGGTTTGAGACCCGGGTTGGCCCCACAAGACAGGGTGAGCTCCTGTCCTTAGCCCAGCTCTGCGACTCCAGCTGGATCCAATCGTATTGGCTCTGCCTTTCCATTGGACTAATTCAGTGGTGCGAAGAGGGGGGATTTGTGCTTGGGTAACAGCCTATCTTCCACAATAATCTAACCCAGGCTTTTGTGCTTCGCATGCAGCGTATGCTGCGCAGAGCACGATCCCATAGTCTTTCAAGACTGACGGAGGCCTGCTGCTGTGCCAGATATTTGATGTTGCCCTCTGGTGAAAGGTTTTGCAGACCCCTGGTTTAATGTCCAAGGAGCCACAATGTTGTACTCATTCCCTTTCAGAAGATTTCCTTTCAGAACATCTCATAATAAGTTAAAACCCCAACCTTTCTTGCTTCAGGTTAACTCACACTGCAGATACCAAGCCCTCCAGATGGCATTGTTGAGCCGAATCTTGTCACGCTGGAGCAGCTTCAGTCCCTTGAAGGTTTTCCACTTGGGAGAGACAATTTTGCCACTACAAATCAAAGTGGAGTGAGGACAAACAGAAGAGGTTCTTATAAAAAAGTATTATAGGATTTCTATAGAACTTCCTGTTTGTGGAGATTAGTCTATACAGCACATATAAAATTGAAAAAGTCACTCACTGACTCACTAATCAACACCAAGCCAAAACTACTGGGCCTAGAAGCGTGAAAATTGGGGTGGGTGTTCCTTCTGTGACTGAGGGGTGCACTAAGAACCGGTTTTTGGAAATTCCAACCGGAAGGGGGAATTTCCTCCCTATACTTTGCATTGAGAATTGCTGACTCAGCAACATTCCTCCCCAACTGCTGGGCCTGAAGCATGGAATTCTGGGAGTTCCTTCTGTCACCTGAACTCCCACCAAGAACCATCTGGAGAAATTTAACCTTCAGGGGCTGAAAAGGGGGCAACGTGTTTCTGTCCTATACTTAACATGGGAGACTGAACAACATCCAGCCAATTGGGTGCTCAGTGCCTGGTGCACTGGGGGGATACTGTTTGAGGGATGGGTTGCACTGGAAAGGATGCTGCGCTGGGGGCTGTTGTGCATGGGAAGGTGTTGTGCATGGGGAGATGAGGCGCATGGGGGACTTATATTTCATGTGATTCGTATGTTGCGTATGTGCAGCTTTCATGTGATTAATTTAAAGACTATGTCTGCAATCCTAAGGACACTTTCCTGGGAGTAGGAAGACCACTGAGTCTTTTGAGGACTTCCTTTTGAGTAACTTAGGATTGTGCTCTTTGCTACTCATCATTAAATTTAAAATTATGACACTGAGTGTCCAGGAGAGAGAGGAGAGTGCAGATTCTTCCCCAGGAGGAGAGGAGGTGTGCAGGAGAAGGAGGACGTGGGTGAGAGGCTTGGCGGGGGTGCTGCTCCCCCTTCCTTCCCTCCCTGGCTGCGGCCCTGACCTGTATGCGATGGTCATGCACTCGAAGAGCCTGTTGAGGGAGGCGTCGATGTTGAGGGCTGCGCTACTTCGAGGGCCGTAGCGGTAGACCTGGCAGGTGCCCTCGCTCACCGTGTCGAAGTCGTAGCCGTCCCCGGAGCCCTGCGGGGCCCCCTCCTCGGCCTTCCCCGCCACCGCCCCGCCGCCTCCTCCTCCGCCGCCGCCGCCACCGCACCGCCCCGAGCTGGGCCCCGGGAGGCGTGAGGCGACAGGGCCCGCCGCTCTCGGCACCGCGGCCTCGGAGTCTGGGTCTGGACCGTCGGGGTCCGGGTCGGAGTGGGGCTCCGAGACCATGAAGTGGCCGCTGTGGATGATCTGAGGGCGCGACATCCTCCATCCTCTACTAGGCCGCAGACACCTTGGCAACCGTCGCCGCTCAACGGAAACAGGAAGCGCCTCCAACACCACCACCCCCCCGCCACCGGCAGACCAGCCTAGAGAAGCCCCCACGCACCGCCCCCAACTCCCATACCCAAAACGGGAAGAAAGCCTGCTGCGCATGCGCACGCCCAGCCCAGCCCACCCTACCCCGCGGGGCATGACGGGTATAGTAGTTCTCGTCCGGCCTCACCTCAACGGGAAAAGGAAGTGTTTGTTTAAGCGTAAGATGGCGGCAATGTTTGGATGGGGAAAGAACTACACTTCCCAGAGTGCTCTAAAAGAACTACACTTCCCAGAGTGCTCCGAGACCAAAGGAATGCTGGGAAGTGTAGTTTTTTATACTGTCTCAGTTATTGGTAGTTGTGCAGAAAAGTGGTGATTGGTGGATTGGGACCCACTTTGGTGGGTAACAACATTATTTTTTGGTGGGTCTCCAAAAAGAGATAGAAATACTAGTTATCTAATTAATTAAAATTAATATAATAATTATTAATAAGTGATATTAATTTCAGTATTATTAATTAATAACTAATAGTATTAATAATTATTAATTAATTATTTATTAATATTATTAATTAATAATTTATTAATTGTTAGTTAATTAATTAATATGGTTTTCAATAAGTTTTTTTGCT
The DNA here is from genome assembly GCA_030015325.1 of Cryptoblepharus egeriae. NCBI lineage: Eukaryota > Metazoa > Chordata > Lepidosauria > Squamata > Scincidae > Cryptoblepharus > Cryptoblepharus egeriae. Next base: position 56,750,000 of record JAREYC010000001.1, on the reverse strand, counting down.
GGTTTTATATAGTTTTAATGGTGCTCTATTTCTCTTTTTAAACTATTTTTTTCCCAATTTTTAAAGTATTTTATCCAAATTTTAAACTGAAAAAAGGATACAAATCGAATAAATTTCCGCAAGTCATGATATTTAAAAATTAGAGATTGCGACTGTTAATTACTACCCTGCAAACAGTTCAGCTCCTGCAATTTGCAACCGCATGTAAATATAGGAAGATAAATATTTGGAGGTCTTTTTCCCGGATATTATTTAAATAAAATGTTATTTCTTTCTAGATCTCATTTTTTAAAATGTGTGGTAAATCTTAATGGGTCCCAAATAAGTAGATCCTGATCCTAAAAAGTTTGGAAACTACTGATATTAATGATACAGTGGCTCTTTTCTATAACAACCTCAAAGTGAGCGGCTGTGCTGGCACCATGAAGGTGAACTCTTCCCCAGCCACTGGCTGTCAGAGGTTCTTTGAGGTGGATGCTAAGCTTAAGCACCTCAGTCCCTTCTACAAGAAGAGTGATCACTTAAGACTCAGAGGATGCTCTTGGTGAAGAGTGGAATGGATATGTTGTCCACATCAGTGGGTTCAGTGATAAACAAGGCAGGAGTACAAACAAGAAGCAAAGAGTACTGACCCACAGCAGTGTAGCTGCTCAGTAAGCTACTCGTGATATCTCCCCAGAAGGACAGCAGAAGCCCAGACCTGTTTAGGATTGCACTGTTGATGCCAACTTGAGTGTCCTGAATTTGGTCATAGTAAAGAAAGGTGAGAAAGATAATCCTGGACTGGACTGACTGACACCAGTGTTTCTCAACACCTTGGTTGTTGGGAAAGGACCAGCAGAATCTGCAAACTGTTTTACCTCCCCAAGGAAGATGATGTTCACTAATATGTTGTGAGAAAAACCATTGAACAAGGAAGGCAAGAAGCCAAGGACTAAAGAGCCCAAGATCTAGCACTTTGTAACTGCCAAGTACTGCAGCATAAATCTAAGTGTATTGCTCTAAAGAAGCAACATAACCAGAAGAAACAGGAAGAAGCAGCAGAATATGCCAAGCTGTTGGCTAAGGCAGCAATCTTAAACACACTTTCCTGGAAGTAAGACCTGTTGGACACAATGGGGCTGACTTTTAAGGAGACATGGTTAGGATTGTGCTCCAAGACAATGAAAGAGGCAAAGGAAAAACATCAGGAGCAAATAACCATGAGCCTCCACATCTAAATCAGAAGTTAACAGTGAATTGTTCATTAAATAAAAATCATTAAATTGTTCATTAAATAAAAATCATTAAATAAAGCTTTTATATACGGTATCAGCAGATATAGCTACAGGGAATGTATTAATTTTAACTAGAAAAAGCAATCTATTCTCATTTCTGGAAAATACCTTAAATATCAAAATGTGTTTTGTCCAACTAGTTACTATAGCTGGGGGAAATGACCTTGTTGACTTACAATCCATGTTTTGTTCTGTAATGTTCAGAACTTCTTTAGGGAAAACAAGGCCAGGCAGGACATATTGCTAGAGAAAGCTAGAAATGGCAGTTGAAAGTAACACCCTAACAGATATTTAACTGTAGAGTTGCACTTAGCTTCTGCCTTCCAAAGCACGCTTACTTAACCCCAGCCTGGGGTCCCCCTCCATCCAGCCCTTTGGTCTGTAATCCTTCAGAAGTGAGGGGAAGCACTGCTTCCCAAATGTCTAAAGGGTATTTTGAGGGCTGGAGAGGCCTCACATACTTTCCCTCTCTGCTTCTGGTTGACCTGAGGTGTCAAAAATTAGCCTAGTGTAGGCAAATGTTAAAGCTCTGGACCACAGGGAGTGGCAAAACATCATAAAGGTCAATCAAGCATGAGCAGCGTACTGGCTCGAGTTTGCCCTGTACATGTGTCTGCTAAAAGGACTTGAAGAATATGAAAGTGCTTATGAACTGGTTTGTCCTGGTTGAAACTGGGTAGCTCTCATATGACACACACTATGGTAAGTGTGAGCAGATGTCCTCTTTTTTAGCCTCATGTCTTGGAAAAGAACTTTAATGTCCTCTTGCATAAGGCCCCTGTAGGCAGTACATAGTCTTCTTGAAATTAATTACAAGTAATATAGTTTTCTATCATACATGATGTTTAAATTAACCACATAATATCAATAAGCATTGTTTAGCTTTTCCCCTGTACATTTTTCTTGGATGTCCTACATTTTGATGTGTCTCATCCACTTTTGCGATTTTGACATCTGTCTATGGTAAAGTCCTCCTGCCATTCTCATATAAAGATCCATCTGTGGGGCAGCTCCAACAAGTATTACTATATACTCTGTGTCCTCATTTAAGGGAGAATGGACTCAGCATCATGTGGCCAGAGCTCACTCCTTACTGCCTTAGCAACTTGGAACCTTTTACTAGATGGCTGTTGCTGCTTATAACACAGTAACCACATGGCTTCAAGTGGTCACCTTCTCTACACCCATCATGGAAAAGCAAGGACTGTCCAGTTATTCTTAATGGTCAAATCCTCCAAATGCAGAGAACATCCTGTTCCAAGACAAAACAATTTATTTCCTCTCTCTGAAGAATAGATTAATGGTTGGCACACACTGGCGGAAAGGATAAGACCAGAATTTCAGCAAGTGAAAAGTGAGCTAACTCTTTATTCATAGGCTGAGTGAACCTGGCAATGGCACCATGGCTTGTGTGCAAAGATTAGCAGGGACAATCTGGTCCCCAGCTGAATCACAGTGAGATGGCTGATCCCACTCCTTAAAGCTCAGTGATATAAAAATAAGTAAAAGGAAATAAGCAAAGGTACACCGTGATATAAAACTTGGCACTGGAGGCCCCATGGAGCTGTGCAGTTCAGGACCACCAGGAGGTATGAAACAAATTGACAGAATGAATTCCCTCAGAAGTACAGGTTATCCCCTTCCACAAACTGGGGCTGCCCTACGCCTGCAAAGATGTGGAGCTGAGCTTGTGACATGGTTATAGTCTCCAGAGGGTCCAATATCCCCTACTCTCTCACTGCTAATTTCCCAGCATGTACAGATATCTCCCAAGATAAATTGACACTAGTGTCTTAGGCAGAGGAAGGAGAAAAAACCCTCATCCCGGTAATTTGGAATGAACTAGACTGTGGAATCTATGTATGATACCACTTAGTAACAGATTATAGGGAGAAAGGCAAAGATAGATCATCCCAAACTGGGATCCACGTCTATGCTGGCCTGGCGCACCATCTGTCGGGATTGGGAATGGGGCATGGAATAGAGAGCACAGTCTTCTTTTGGGGGAGATGATGACTGGATCTTGTCAGAGTTGCTGGAGCCGATCTGTCCTTCAAATTCCCTTGTTCGACTTACCACTAAGGCAGCATCAGCCAACTGGGCCACAGAGAGACGATGGTGCAAAGGGGGTTTGTTTCTGAGTGGGGTGGCACCCTCCATGTGCCGAACAGTTTTACGGACCCTGCCTGGCATTGGATGGAATGAGACTTGCTTGCACAGCTGGGAGTGGCCTCTACGTCCACGTTTGCGGCCCTGACCCTGCACCCGCTCTCCCCCTGGTAGGTCCTGCTTTGCTGCAGAGTCTGTGGTTGACTTTGTTAAGTTCTCCTCATTCAGGGAGGATGGCTCAAAAGTCACTTGGGTCTTCCCTTCCAGATGAAGGAACACCTGTTGGAAGAAGTGATAAATATATCAAGCAGCTACACAGTATTTTCCTTCATTGTACCTTTGCCCTTTTACCTTTTCCTCATTCCTGAACTTGTTAAGCAAGGAAATCTGCACTATTTCTGCACTGCCATTTTATCATCCTTATTGCAATCTAGGCTTATTGTTTTTGCCTCTTACAAGAGGCAAAGATTGCCTCTTACAATCTTTGCCTCTTACAAGATTGCCTCTTACAATCTTATAAGAGTAAGATTGTTTACTCTTCCCATGTTCACCTCTGCAGGAGCATGCTACAGAACCCCTTACCTCTTCCTCTGCGGCACATTCTGGTGAAGTGTTGTGTTCTGGGCTCTCCATCTCACTGATGCTGCGCATGACTGCATATAGGTTAATACGTTCCCGTCGCGGCACAGCTGGTTGATCTGGTACTTTCATGGTAGCCAAGTGTCTTCGCACCTCCTCAGCCCCAGAATCGTCTGATGCTCCCGTTTCTTCTGTCTCCTGAAAATGGATCTGGGGATCATTAGGTGGAATACAACGCTGGTTGGATTCTTCAGGAGGTTCCCACAGTGGTCGAAAGCAATACTGGGGGGTTGTCACTGGCTCCTCAGATTCTTCTTCTGAACTCAGAGTTTCATAGTCTTGGCTACCTGAAAGATCACTGCTGACATCGCTTAGATCCGAAGAGCTTCCTGACTGAGCATCTTCTGCTTTTTGTTCCCACAAGCTGCTATGGCGGCTGCACAGAGACATGAAGCAAGTGTAATACTAAGTTGTGCTGCATCTTAAGAGCTTAGGAATGTGTGTAAAGAAATTTATCATAAGGAATTGGTAAGATCTGAGTCAAATTATAGGTCATCAGTTTTCAAAGAGAAATAAAAGAGAGATTTAAAATCAAGTCACATTTATAACAGTAATCTATTTGCAATTACTACAAACTCCTTCCTAACTTAGCTGCTGTTTTTATAGGGACAGTGGCTTCTTATGGTCAAGCACAACACTGCATGCACTTTCATGTAATTGTATTTTGACAGCCCATTTTCAAGTGGAAAAAATTGCTTCAGAGAGGGCAACTGGGATAAAAGAAATAGCAAAGGCCTATTCTGCCCTTTTGAGCAGCCAAGGATCCCATCAGTCTCCCTTCAACCAATTCCGATAGTTTCATGTCCATCCTTTGCATCCCTGGTGAAATTACCTAGCATCCAAGATCCCCTGGTAAAGTTCCAGCTGCCTCATGAAGCCCGGGTTGGGATGGACAATTGGGCGCCGCTCCTTCACATGGCGAAGAGCCTGTTCTAGTGACCAGCTATACTCCTTCATAGCGTAGGCAATCACCGTGGAGGCAGAGCGGCTCACGCCCATCTTGCAGTGCACCAACACCCGCGAACCTTGTGCCCTGCAGAGATAACCTTGGCTATAAGCAACAGTAATGTGTCACCTTGAACAGTAATAAGGCAGAACATCTAGATGTCTCACTCAGGCAAAACGATGAGCATTCTGTTTTTTGGCAACTTTACATTTATCAAGCCACATTGCCACATAGTGCCATAGTTTATCAAGCCACATAGTGATCAAGAAACAAGAGTCTCTCTTTGCCGATTTGGAAAGAACTCTGGTTGCACAAACATCAGTGCTAGCTAGGAAAACAAAAGAAGCTTCCAGACAACGTTCCCAGAAATGCCAGACCTTGAATCCCCTTCCTAGTAAGGGAAGACAGAGCACAATTCAGTCATTTGCTCTACCAAACCCATGGCTAGCTCTGGTAAATATGTCAGCAATATCTATTTACCATTATATGCACAGTTTGTAAGACTGAGCATAAAGAACTGCTTCAGCCCCAAGTATGAAAATCAGAGATCTAAACCTGGCAGGATGACCTGATGTACTCTTTTTCCAAGTCCTCTTTTTTAGGCTCATGTCCTGGAAAAGAAGTTAAATGTCCTCCTTTTCCTTGGGAGTAGGACCCTGTAGGAAGCACAAAGCCTTATTGTAATTAATAAATCATCGGTGCAATCCTGTTGTGTCTACCCACAAGTAAGTTCCATTGAGTTCTAAGGGCCTTTACTCCCAGGAACGTGCTCTCACACTTTCCTGGGAGTAAGCCCCATTTAAAATAACGGAACTTACTTCTAAGTGGACAGGGTTAGAATTGCACCCTATATGTAATAAATTTATGGAAAATACTTTTAATTTAATAAGTAATACACTGTTTAACCACATGAAATAAATGTGAGCATTTTTCAGCTTTTATTTTGTTGTGTCCTACATTTTTCTTAGATGCCCTGCATTTTGGAGTGTGTTGTCCTCTTTGGCAATTGTGACAAGCACAGCATGTGTCTGTTCTCTGATCTGTTGATGGCGCATTAAGGCTCCATGGAATTTTCATTCACAGATAAGTTCAGAGTGAACAGGGAGCCAGTTTCACTGATTTCATAGAGCCCCCTGAAAGGCCTACACTGAGCGCTATTTATGATCAGTATTGTGCTTTTTGAGAGTCCAAGCTGCTTCACATGAATTATCTTGATATTTTCTCACATGCTTCATGATTCATCATCATCATCAAACTTTTATTGGCATAAAATAAATATCCACAAAATCAGGCTCAGTATGGAGCATATTAGGAGGAAAAAAAACAAGCACTGACCACACCTCCAGTTCCCTTGTTTATTGCAACTGGAGAATGGAGGCTGAGAGGCCATCTATTTAGGGCACGTCAGAGATGTGATTTGAATTAGGAGAGTCCTTACTCACAGCTTGGCCTCTTAGCTACTATGCTACAACAGCTTCTTACACAACACTGGATGGAAAGCAGCCTATGAAGAAACAACTGCCCTAATCATATATATGCAGAAACTGTGCCAACTTCTGGGGAGGCGTCACACTGCTGCCATCACCTGGTCTCTACTGAGCCACAGGCGGCTTTCCAGGGGCTGGTGGGGTGGACCTTGATGGTCCAGAAGCAGTGGACCATCTTCTCACCAAGCATTCCTTGATGCCACTCAGTGCACCATCAAGGGCCAAGGCATCCAGGAATTTTAAAATTGCTGCAAGAAAGAGTGATATTGCTCCCCACATTTCTAGTAGGCTCCCTACATGTCTAGTAGGCATGCCTGTTGTTTACAAGCACTACCAGCCCATTCACAATATGATTTGCATCAAGACTTGCAACTTAATCCAATGCCTGTCTACTTAAAAATAAGTCCTGTTATAAACAATGGGGCTTACTCCCAGGGAAGCGTGGATAGGATTGCAGCCTTTGTATGTCCTATACCTCAAGTATGCTGTTACTCCCCTTCACCTGCTGCGGACAGAACATCTCCAACCTGCCTCCATCATCCTTCTTCCCTCTTTCCCTGGGCATTCCCATACACTGGTAGGGGAATCTGGATCTCTTCCTTTTGAAGTTTTGGAGGAAGTACATTGGTGAGTCAAGGGTCACACAATCAGGGGTTTGGGGTGGCTTGTAGAACACTTTGGTTATCCCCAGTGGTGGGCTTCAACATGTTTGCACGTTCTCTATAGATCCGGTTGTTAACAAGAGATAGTACACATAAGAGTTTAAAAATAGCCATTTAAAAATGGCTGCCACCTGAGCATAGAACCGGTTGTTAATTTCTTTGAATCCCATCACTGGTTGTCCCTATATACAGAATAAGTAGAGCAGTAGATACAGTGGACCTACTGCTGGAATAACAACAGACAAAGCTGGTAGCCTGGGCTTGGGTCTTTAGCAGATGTCTGCCCAGGAACCAACTGTGGGGCCATCTTTGCATGCGTGCATATGTGCTTTGTTGTTGGTTGTTCAATATGCCTTCCTATGCTGGTTCATGCCTAGGATTTACATCAAGAAATCTGCTTCAATTAGGGTTGCATAATTCTCCTCCACAAAATCGGGACAGGACCCCCTGTCCCATTTGCCAGTACGTGAACACAATCCACCAAAATCGGGATTGTCCCTGTTTTCAGAACATATGGCAACCCTAGCTTCAATATATGCATCACCCTTGCTGGATTAGTGCAATGATCAGTGCCTTCTTTGCAGTACATGGAAATACAGAACACTACAGCTCCATTCACATATACTCGTACATCACTATGCCAAATTCTCACCAAGCAGCTGAAATGAAATGGTAGGTCTCCTTCCAGTATGGTAAAAGCTGCGATGCCTCTTCATCATAGAGCCGCACATTCATGTACTTGAAATGCTCCGGGAAGAAGTTGTCAATCTCACGGGTCACATTGAGGATGTGGGTGACCCTGAAAGGTCAGATGAAGAATAGGCTAGGTTCTCAGGTATATGCTCATGAAGGCTGTTCGCAACCTTCTCACCAGGTTTTTTGCTATTCTTCCCCATCCTCATCCTGAAAGTCATCCCACTCTGCATCTCAGTGGGGTTGAAACCTATAGTAAAAATTAATTCTGTCTTCCAAACAAATTGGAAGTAAGAGATATTGCAACACTGATCTCAAAGCCCAAACATTCAAAATCAGAGGAAACTCCTGAAGGTGCCAGTCTTGTTCACCAAGTCGTCTCATATTCAGAATACAAACCTGTTCCTTTGAAGTTCCTCAAAGTTGGCTGCATTCCACTCAGAGCCCTAGGGAAGAAAGGGATAGCAGCTGTCACACAGAACAGTCCCATGTTTGTTTAGCAAACAAATGTGCACCTAAGGAGCACGCATTGTGGATTTCCATCAATGATCAATTCAAAGATGGACTATGCAAAATGGTGGTTGAGTTCTTGATCTGCATCACCACCGGGGGAAATTGTGAAAATACTGTGTGAAAATACTGCCTGTACATAGAGAAAGTATCTCCCAGAGGGAAAGGTTTGCATTTTTTTCAAAGGGGAATGCGCAGAAATGTGGTTTTTCACCTGCATTCTGAAGTGATCCTTCTTATCCTTGATGACACTAAGGCTGCAATCCTAAAAACACTTTCCTAAGAGAACACAATGGGCTTACTTTTGAGTAGTCCTGCTTAGTAGTGTGCTCTAAGGCTCACCCATATTCCCTCATTTACTGCAACAAGTAGCAGAGGAAAGAGAGTAGCGAAAGCTGAAATAAAGGTGGGGCAGAATATAATTTATTACGCAGAATCCACTATGACTCTGCCAGATTGTTTGGATAATCTTGTTTTTGTTAAGTATGTATTGTGGTTTCATCCACAAGTTCTGCCCAGTTATATGGAATGAATGAAAGGAGGAGGAAAATCATACTACATAGAAATAACATGTTGTTTATCCCTTTAAAAAGAGCTAGGATGGGGCAAGGAAGAAGACCACACATGTTTTATCAGTTAATGCAGATTTCTATATTACTACTTGCTGAAATTGCCCCCTAGGGCAATTTGATCAGAAAAGGTTTAAGGTGTGGTTATTTCTTTCAAATTGCTGCGGGCTAAGTAGATGTGTGTGGCACAGAGAGAGTAGTAATGTATTGAAGATAGTAACTATCACAGGCTTAATTGCAAAGGTAAATGAAGCAGGACACAGGATATGTCATGGCAACCAAAACTGCAATAGATGCAATAGTTTTGCAATAGATGCAGTTTGCAAAAACTGCAATAGATACCAAGGCTGGTACGTTGGCATTTCCCAGAGACTAGAAAATGTAGCCACCTCAAAACAAGAATGCAGCTTCAAAGGAACATGTGTGAATGTTGAACAACGAATGCCCTTAGAAACATATTTATATTGTGTTAAAACTGATTAGAAAACAGCTACCATTTTACATTGGAAAGAGACAGTGGCCCAGCCTTTTTCTATACTTTAACGGATTTGTACTGTTCTTAATCTCTTCAAAATCATGTTTCTTTTGACCAAAAAACCTCTTAGGCAGGTATTCCTATCTTACCAAAAAGAGGTGGTCAAAGATCTTGGAGGGCCGATCCATCTGAGCCATGATAAGAAGCATTTCGTTGTCAATAAACTCTTTGTAGTCTTTAAGGCTGCAACCAGCTCGGTGTTCCAGTTCTGTGCGGATCTGTGGGAAGAGAGAGGGAGTTCATGAGACCTGATGTCACGTTCTAGCCTGGCTGCTCACTTACTTCACACTCCCAAACTTATACCCCTGCTCCCCCAATATCTCTCTTTCCCTGTCCCTATTAGTGTCCTTCCTGTTCCCATACCCCATCTCCTCCTTCACATGCTTCCATTCCCCCATCTTCTCTTTCCCCACCCCCAAAACCTCCTCCTCAAGCACCCTCCTGTCCCAACATCCCACCTCCTTGGAGGTGATGTTCTCCAGGTCAGTGGTGGCCATCACCTCACGCAGCTTGGCCCGGATCATCCGCTCTGTCATCTCCTGTGCTGTTGGCCTGAGGCACAGAGACGGGAGGGTCGGCAATGCTCTCGGCCCACCAGACTCTGCCCCAGACACCAGGGTTTCCTCCTCCCCCCTCCACAGTAGGCTTGATGATGTCCTAAAAATCTGGCTTTCCCTAGACAGCTTGATATGTTAAATATTGAAAACTGGGGCTGTCAATGCAATACTGGGACAGAGAGGGATGCTGAGGTAGCATCTTCCCTCCAATTCCAATAGTCTCCATCCCATTAGCTGTTAAACCAGGGTCCAGAAGAAGAACCGAAAGCATGGGAGGCCCTAAGCTAATTAACAAAAAGCCACCCCAAATGTCCATGCTTTGGGACCAAGAAAAGTCCCGGGGGGGAAAGGGCATCACTGACTGGTCAGAGAAGACTGCAGGAGAACTGGGCCGCACAGACTCCAGGTCAGACATTGCTAGCCACTCATTAATGCAGCTCTGTTCAGAGTTCACAGCCTTCTGGTACCACTCAGTCCAGCACAATGCACTGCCTCCTGGGAAGTGGTTGTTGCAGATGGCTTCACTGCATGCCTTGTGCAGCACTTGCAGCGCCGACCTGAGAGCCAAGATGGCCAAGAAGGAAAGACAATCAGACATCAGACATGTTAGGAACCGACTGAGGTGGTGAAAACAGGTGGCACCATTTCACACAACTCCAACCCCAACCCACTGCTTTCTTCCAGACATAAAAACAACAGGACAAGAACTGGACATCTTTGTGATGCTTAAGGATCAGCTTCACAAAAGAGACTCTCTCTTGGAACTGTAAAATTGAAGATATAGGGAAATATGAAAAGAGGAATCATCCCCACTATGTCCCCAACTCCCCATAAGACCTTTTATAGCCTCTGATAACGATCACCGTCAACAGGTCTCTCTTCCTTCCATAATCCCTTCTATCCCTAAACAGTAATTGCACCTGTATCCACCTCCTTCCCAAAGGGTATCCATCCATCCCACACCACAATGCTTACCACATGGTCTGAACCGAGATGGGCTTAAAGATACGTGTTTGTCCACCAGATGTCACGCTGAAACCCCTAAAGAAAGAGAAAGTAAGAGTAATTTCACAAGCCATTGCAGAGCCAAAGAGGGCAGGGCTGTTCTCCATCAAGGATACAGATAAGCTGGAAAGGGGAAAGTAAGAACATAAGAGCTGGTACAGTTGTGTAACTGGCTTGGGACAGTCCATAATGCCAGATCCCATTTGTAAGCAGAAAAATTGGTTTCTGCTCCCATTCCAGGGATCCAGTTGGTGTATCTTGAATTGCAGTAGTGGTAGCCTTAATCTTAAGAGTTCTAAAAATGGATTGCACAAGCTAAACCCAATAAGCTAAGTACTCTTCCAATAAACTGTGAAATCCTACTATGGATTCTCAGCTTTCATCAAGAAACTCTTCTAATCATGATGTTTTTTGGCAGTATATAGGAGCTAAACAAAGTACCAAAAAATTAATACAACTATGCTGGGACTTGAGAAGAAAAAAAAAAGCAGGCCTCCGTCAATCTTGAAAGACTATGGTATCGTGCTTGGTGCTTTAATACGCTGCATGCGAAGCACAAAAGCCTGGGTTGGATTGTTATGGAAGATAGGCTGTTACCCAAGCAGCAAATCCCCCCTCTCCACGCCACTGAATTAGTCCAATGGAAAGGCAGAGCCAATACGATTTGATCCAGCTGGCGTCGCAGAGCTGGGCTAAGGTCAGGAGCTCACCCTGTCTTGTGGGGCCAACCCGGGTCTCGAACCCTGGCCTGCTGGTTAACAGGCACAGCAACTTAACCGCTTGCGCCACCCACAGCCCTGTTGTCATAAACCACTGAACAACACATTCATTATGGGGGAATAAACTTTGATTTTAGAGAGGAAATTCAAGACTATGTGTTGAGAAAAAGTAGTGAGATATTTTCTTTCATTGCTTATCATGTATCTGTCCAGAATGGAGATGTGAAACCGTGACCTTATCTGCTTAGTATTTATCAAGAGGATGGCCAATTCCCTTGAGATATAGAAGCCTGAAAATCAAACTGCTTTGCCCCTGATTTAATGAGTGGCTGTGGCCATTTAAGAAGACATACAAATTTAGAGCACAATCCTAACCATGTCAACTCAAAAGTAAGCCCCATTGTGTTCAATGAGTCTTACTCCCAGGAAAGTGTCTTTATTGCAGCCTTAGTTTTGATGATTGATGATCAAATTTAGTTTTGAAGACAGTTATCATTGGTAACTGTTTTATGATATACGTACATGGAAATGAGAGCTGATTCATATTAACACCTTATTAGTTCCATACAGAATCAGAATTACATCTCATTTGCTTTCAGAGCAATCAGTTTCATAGGGAAATTTTGAATTTAAAAAATCCATTTTTGTTCATAGGCTTTTGTGTTTTCATTGTCTGGTTAATTGGCCATAACTTTTGATAAAATATAGATTTTCCAATGCAGTTTGTCACTGCATTCTGCATTAAATTACTTTTCCAACGATATATAACATGATGGTATTTTTATACATACCCCAGTTTTCACCATTTTAGCCACTACTGGCATTTTAGCTCAGCTAGTTCCTCCCCTATGGCTTTGTTGCCTGGTGCAGCTGCACCCCCTGCGCCCCTCTTGCTTTGCCACTGATGGTGCCTGAACAAAGCAAAGGACAGGCCACCTACATTGCACCCTCCAGCAAGCTGACCAGAACCTAATGAGAAGGTGCACTAGGTTACAGTGGGAAGCAGCAGCAGCTCCTACAGCTGTGATGAAAAGAAAGATTCATTTCTGTGACTGGGCACAGAAAGCAGATGGCATATGTTAAGTATGCCTCTGTTGGAAAATATATCCTAACAGAGACAGTGCTACTCTTAGAGCAATTTGGAGCATCACTGAAGGGTGGAAAACTGTTATCCATTTCAGTGTTTAGCATTTTCTTGGAGAGAAGACCGCCATTTAGCTCTTTCACCTCAGTACTACAACATCCTGAGTTGATCCCAAGTCCTAAGCAGCCTTATAAAACCTTGCCCTTTCGCTCTCAAATCCAGACACATCCCTCCTGTGACCTTTGGTTTTTGAGCTCTTCCACCTTCATGTCTCCTGGCTTTTCAAACAATTCCACCCTATATCATATGCTTCTCTTTATGCCAGGAACTGCTTTGCAAAAGATCCACATGTTGACACCTCTTTCACTTACTGCAAAATCCCTGTATCTTCTGTGAAGATTCTGCCACAGTTCCTTAGTGCTTGTCTTTTATTGACAAGCTTGTAATAAAAGCTTGACCTTAGTGCTTGTCTTTTATTGTAGTGCTTGTCTACAATCCAGAGTAACTATGGGAGCACATAAGCGACATTTACGTTGACGAAGTTACAGCACCACCTAGTGAAAACCTATGGGAAATTCATATTGCAATCCAGAGTAAATTGTTCTTACACTGGAGCAAGGACTTCCCGTAGTTACTCTGGATTGCAACCTAAGCCTGTGTACCTGAAATGAATGTTCAATTACACTAAATGTCAACTGCTACAAATGAGTATTACAGTGCCTTTAAGAAAGGACTGGACAAATTTCTAGAGGAAAGAACCCTCACAGGTTGGTTGGGTGAGTGTGTATGTGTAATGTACGTGCATAGATCTAGATGTAGGCAACCTCAAAATACCAGATGCAGGAGAGGGCACATGGATGCAGATGTCTTGTGTTCTCCTGGGGCATCTGAGCCGCTGTGAAATATAGGAAATTGGACTTCATGGGCCTTTTGCCTAGTCCAGCAGAGGCTCCTTCTTATTTTCTTACAGATGAATGTCTTCTCCCCATTTACCTTCCCCTCCCTCATGGTGGGGCTTCCTAAAAGCAGGGACTTTTCTCTGCCTCTATAAAGCATCATTTACATTAGAGATACAATGGCAGTTATTTATTTAGTGGATTTTTACATTGCCTTTCTCCTGAGCAGGGCACTAAAGGTGGCTGACAATCATTCTAACACAATAAAATAATATGATGATTACAGGATGAGGCAGCACACAACAGCACACAGGCACTGCACAACAAGTTCTTGAGGCCAGTGTGTAAAAAAAACCATCTGGAAGAGAATGGAAAAATCCTGGTTTTCTCTAAAGCCAAAAGGAGGGGCAGGTTAAGCTAAATAAACCCTTCATGGGTTTATGTGCCATTTCTAATTGTGGACACAACTGTTAAAACAGACCAGGGAGGGGACATCTTCTGTTGACTTCAGCCTTATCAAAGAAAAATAAAAAGACATAATAAATTGTAGGGAAGATACCAAGTCCATCTAGGACAGTACTGTCAGCACAGGCTGGAAACAACCAGGTTTCCAAGATTTCAAGTAGGTTTTTTCAAACTTCTCAAAGGAATTTTCTGCATTCAAAGCAGATGCTTCATCACTGGGCCATAACCCTCCTCCCCACCCTGATCACGCAATCTTAATACCACCAGGCTGTTTGTTTAGCTGCAAAGCAAACCTATCTTAGAAGTATAAAGATTGCATATGGATTACATGAAGGAATGTGAATAAAAGAGGGACAGCAAATGGTGTCTTACCCATCACCATCCAGGAAGACCTGAGTGTCACTCCAGAGTGGAAGCACCATCCCTAGGGTACAGGCAGCCACACTGGGGAGAAACAGAGAGGTTCAGATAATACCTAAAGGGATTAGAATCACCACTTCTATTATGGACGTCTCCTGTGGATAGACATGCCTGCACTTTTCTCCAAACTCTTGGCAAAACATTGTAGAAGCAATTACTTATTGCAAATACAAAGCCAATCCAATCTGCAATATTCCATCTGGTCTGATGGAAAAAACAAATGCAGAAAATAAACAGCAGGGGGCATAGGTAGCTATAGTAGCAATAGAGCAACCTGGAGGATCACATCTTACTACAGGGATCCTCAACCCCAACCAGAACCTACAGGGATCCTTACTACAGGGATCGTCAACCTATAACCAGAACCAGGAGGCCTGCCTGAGTGGCTGGGGCACGTCTACGCAGTTTGCCCCCAGCCCAGTTCTTCTGCTGGGCCGGAGACAAACTATGCAGTCTAGTTGCTTGGTTGTGCCTGTGCAGTTTGGTCCCAGCCCAACAGAACTACCAGACTGGGGCCAAACTGCGCAGGTGTGCTAGAGATTTGCCAGGCGGGAGGCAAACTGTGCAGGCGCACCCCAGCCACCACCCCATGTAAAATAGTTTTCCATGGACCAGGCTGAGGTTCTCAAAAGGTTGAGGAGCACTGCCTTACTACATAAATGGGGGCTCCTTTTGAGGCTACAAAAAGATACACACATATCTTCAATTCAGCCCCTAAAATTGGGAATCTTACAGCACAATCCTATGCATGTCTATGAGTAAGTCCCATTATGTTCAATGTGGCTTAGTTCCAGCAGGAAAGTGTGTATCATACTAGAATACAGCAGCAACACTTAAGCAACCGTATTCTAAAATGATTACACACAACGCATCCAGAAAGATCAGGCAAAGTCAGTCAAGGGTTGTCAAACTGGTTTGACCAGCAAGTAAGACACATTAAGGAGGTTAGATACACATGAGTACAGGAAGAAACCACTCTGAAGCAAAGATATTTTGATAAGTCTTTTTAATTTTTCCGTTATCTTTATGGAGATAGTAAAGTATCCTAAATGCATTTGCTCAGAGACATAGCCCAGGAGAATTATCTGGCTCCTCTCATTTAGGAATGCATTTTTCCCCCCCAAACATTTCATCACTGTAACAGGAAGCCACTTTATATGCCTTTTAGCTTTTTGTGAAACCACTCTGTCTAAACCAAATGTAAGCTTGTCTTTCTGAATTATCAGGTTATCAGCAAATTGCCTAAGTGAGAGAAACAATTGTTGAGGATCACTCGTGTTTTCTTTCCTTCACAAACCACCATTTGAGACATGTCCCAGACTAACCCATCATGCAATGGAGTAACAAGAGATGATACTCCCTGACAAGGATGACTAGGACTAGTTAAAATAATGAGGGAGGAGAGCAGACAATTGCTCCCCTTATGCAGTGCCACATCCATACTCCCAGTTTCTTCCTGCTCGGAAATATGACTACACCACAAAAGTGGGCACACCTTATGTATGCCAATGAGCATTTTATTAACCATTTTTTTCCTATCCTATCCCCAACGGTGAGAGAAAATTACATTATATTGTTCTCATTTTGTTCTCAAAAATACCATGTGAAAAATTATGCTGAGACATGGTGATTTGTTCAAGGCTACCCAGTACCAAAGTGACCATATAGAATGGATGACAGAGTGCCTCTCCCTGTAACCAGTGCATAAAAGATGAAATTTAGGCAGGTGTGGCTTTTTAATCCCATCTACGATTAGCTATACCTGCCTTAATTCCCTCTTCTATGCAATGATTAAAGGTAGAAGCACTCTGTCCTCCATTCTGTATGGTCTCCCTGCCTAGTAGGCAAGCAGGGATTTGGAGGACTGGTATGTCACATCAAAATATACTGGTATTTTATTATATCTCATTGGCTACTTGGGTGCTTATACTCCTGCTCTTCATTAATCCCAACTTTAAAATATTCTACAACTGATAGTTCTCCTTTACAGTTCCTCCCCGAGCCCATCCTCCACTTCTTCCTCCTTTTTTCTCTCACCCTTCTTCAGGGAAGTCGACTCCCAGTAGCACCATCTCACTCTTGCCCTCTGGCTCCACTGCCGATACAACCAGAAGGTACCGAATTCGGTGAACTCGAGATGACTCCAGCCTCACAGCCTGAATGTAAGAACACAATACTTTTGCAAGACTGTTCTCCAGCGCACCCCTCTTATATCAAGGAGATTTCCCAAAATCAAAGTATGTGGTACTGTCCCAAATATGCGGGCACTCTCTTCAGCACCACCAATAACTCACCACGATTCCCAAAGGCAAATGCCATAGTTGGGTTTTATATTTGTACTTACATGACAACATAGCCACACACATATGTATAACTGTGGTAGGTTCCAGGCAACCCCAGGCTAGAGGGCATGTTTCATTTCTTCTTTGTAGCCATTTGAACAATTTCCAGTGAATTTCCAGAAAAGAAGCAGTAAGTTTATTCAGTAGTTACATTCATCCTGAATAAACACTGTTTATAACACTCTTAAGAACTGAAGTGCTTGTTGCATGAGATTTGCATATCTGATTCTGTCCAAGAGCCCTGACATTGCTAAGCCCAGGGCCTTGAAACCACAAATTATCCATTCAAAACCATGGAGTCCTTGAGAACATTTTTTTTGTCAAGGTAAAGAATTAGATCCACCATGGGCCCAATCCTATGCTCCCATGATGCTAGTGCTGAGTTCCAGGGCCAGCAATGGATGTCAAAAACATGGCATAAGGCATATCTGCAGCTTTCAGACAAGAAAGTGCTGCTGGCACTGGGCCACATGAGGATCAGTGCATCTGGAGAACTTGGAGAGTTGGACAATCAGATCTCTCTTAAGATATCTGGAAAATGATTAATCACCTTGGAAAATTAATCACCTTGGAAATCAAAAGGATTAATCTTGCCAATATTGACATATCCTAGCTCATGAGAAACATCAAAACAATTTTTGCATTGAGTGAACATTATTTAAGGCAGGGCAAAATATAAAAAATGTGAAAAAGAAGATATTCTAACCAATCTGAGTTTCACCATTATGTGCGTTATGGACAAATTTAAGCCAAAACCAATTTAAGCCTTACAGTATGTGGTGAACAAGTCATTAGTATCAAGCAATTTCTAAATGCCATTTTAGAAAATGAGTTCTCTGTACCACAGCCTTAAGGTAGTGGTTTTCAAATGTTCTCACCTTTGGGAAATTCTTTCCATTCTGAAGTCTACCATACTTTGGAACTGACACATTTTATTGAGAATTATGGAGCAGAAATACACAATTTGTGAGGGGCCCTCAAAATTTTGGACTTCACTGTTGTGCTGCTTGAACTCAGAGTATGCTTTCAGATATTCCTCTGTTCCCTACATAATGCAGGGAAAAAACACTGGGAAGCTGTCTTTCATAAAAAAAAATGTACCAGCCAGCACTAATATAGTTTCCAGCAAAAACCAGCGTTCACCAAATTGCAGCTTGAAAACCAGAAGCTTGAGGCACTGCCTAAGGTGCTCAAAGGCTGGTGTGATTTACTGTATAGAGGGAAAAATAAACCAGCTTGGAAATCTCAGAACTGTGTCCTCAGAGCAAGAAATGGGATCAGGCGCAGTAGAGACGTCGCCAAGTCTGGCGCCTGCCCAAGAGAGCAAAAGACCCACAGGCCATAAATGGGGAAGTGGCTGTAGCTCCAGCTGAATGTCTGCCTGAAAGTCACATTCCAAAAGGAGAGGAATCCCGCCTCTCTCCCCCCACCCCCAACATCCTCAAGCATGGACAACGAGAACTAAGCTATGCCCTCCCAAGTCGAACCATGGGGGTAGGGCCAATTTCATTTTTTACAACCATGTCAGGCAGATACTGGACTCATGCTGAGAAAAAGCAAAAGGCAAAGACAGGTCATAAGCAAGAAGTTATACCCAAACTACACAGAGAATTTGATCCAGCTTGGAAAGCAATCCATGTTCTGAAAAAGTTCTCACCAATGGGGTGAACTTGTGCCTCGGTTGTACCATTCTGCTCTGCGCACCAACGTCCCTAATGGGGGGGGGGGCGGAATAATATGAATCCTATATATAGAAAAGTATGATGTCAGGAAGATTAGGCTAAAACACTTCTTCCTGCCCTTTGTGCAACTAAGTGACTCGTGAGCTCTAACCTATAGTATAAAATGGTATAGTTCAGACAGAGGTTTTTCATTGCAAGGAGATCTAAGCCAGAGGCTGAGGATTTAGAAATATTGTTAATTTATAAAATAAATATACATGCTCAGATAAAACCCGACAAACAATGCTCTGCTCTGTCTAGGACTGCCGAGTGATTTTGAACAAGACCAGTTGGATAGAAACAAAGTACTCTGGGTACAGCTGGTTGCTTCTGATAAAGCTCAGAAGGGCACAAGCCAATGTATGTTGCCAAGGAGAAAGATCTCACCAGTCTGATACCATTCTGCCAAGTCGGCAGAATTGGGTGGATGAGAGCATTTCATTGACAGAATGAGAAACTCTTCTATTGATGCCCAACATCTGGAGCCTTATAGGCAGTTGTCAAAAGGCTGAGGGTGAAATGGAGGTGTTGCAAGTTATCAAGCAGGAGGAGACAGAAAAGAGCACAGATCCAAGCTCTTCTGCAGGCACCAAGCCAATCTGGGAAGAGTCCCATGGGGGCTTGATTCGAGTCAAGTTCATAGTCACCCCTGACAACTCAAGTTGAAAATGAGTCATAACAAGGGCACTCTACAAGTCCTTCCCCTCTCTGTAGGACTCCAGTTAACCCACCTTGTTGAAAAAGCCCACCACAGAAAAAATGGGGCTACAGCCAGGCTCTGTGTATGTTGGAGCTATCTTTAAACACTCTTCCACTGTCCCACCTATCTGTAAACATGATGGGAGGGATGGAAGGATTGAAAGAGAAGGAAGTGCTAAGAAGGAAGAACAGTTAACTAGTGAGGCTAACTCAGATGACCCAAACTTTGGCAGACCTACTCAGATGTAGTCCCACTCTAATAATTCAATGATGGTTCCTCCTCCCACCAGCCATGCAGTGAAAAGTACCATTGCTATGAACTGCCTCCCCCTCTTCCCTTCCCCATTCTTTCCCTGGGCTTCTCAAGCCAATTGTAAGGCAAGAAATCCTTAGGGGTCTTCTCCTGCCCTCACTCAGCCAACAAAAATATTAGAACTCCAATCCTTTGTTTAATGATGATACATCCATTCCTGCCTTCCTGACAGAATCTGATTAAAGGGTTTCTCCAACCTCCCTCAGCTGCAAAAGGACTCAATAAACCTTCCCTGCCTCGTAGCTGGAACTCCCTGCTGCTCGTTCGGTATGATTTGATGGCTCCACATGGTTTTCACACCATGAAAACAGCAAGTGAGAAACACAGGCAGACTTGAAATGCCAAATATGAGACTTAGTAGGGCCCTAACTCAATAGTTTCTCAGTTTTTTCCACGTGTGGAACTTAAAAACTTAAATTTTCACAACTCTGAGTGGAGTTCCCAAAGGTGGAGTTCCCAACTCTGAGTGGAGTTCCCAACTGCTAGGTTGGTTCTTCAGGCTCACTTAGGATTTCCCAAAGGTGACCATTTTTTAGAGGCAGGCTCCATCATTCCCACTCTGTCATTTCCTTCCTCCCCATAAAAATCATCTCACCAGCCTGATAGTGTCTTCTGGCCGCAGCAGTCCCACCATCTGCTGTAAGTGCAGTTCCTGCTGTCCTGCGGCCTTCTCACTCTGCTTCTGATCAGAGGGGGCAAGGCTCTCCTGCACAGCCTCAAGCTTCTTTTCTTCTGGTAGGAGCAGAGCAGCTCCTTTAACCATGACAAAGCTCTGGCTAGAGGAAGGATGGGAAACAAAGTGATTAGCACAGAAAAGCCAACCATTTGCGGACAACGACAAGGCTCCCGTCTGAGAAGCTGGCAAAGAATTTGTTCCAGGGGAAAGGAGATCTTGCTCAATTAAATCCTACCACATCCCAAAGGGAAATCTAAATATTTCTAAATGTCTTTGAGATAACAGAGAAATCTTCGAATCTGAAGTGGTCATGCAGAAAGTTCTCTTGTTCCTAGGAAAACATAGCAGACTCTTTAGCCCAAAGCATTAAGTATTCAGAAGTGTTGTAAAATAGAAAATATAACATTTTAAAGCAAAACAGAACTATGACTTTCATAAAAAAAATAGTAGAGGGAAAGATGTCTTCTGCAGGTTGCCCTCCTAGCTGTGAATGACACTAAGGGTGGTGCTTGTCCATGTTGTAAGGCGGAAAATCCAGCGATGTCCGAAGACTACGCTGTGGGCAGGTGGCCAGTGTGACTAAATGCCAAAGATGCACAGAATGCTGTTACATTCCCTCTGAAATGGTACATACATTTACCACTATTATGTATGTACCATTACCAAATGGTACATAAATTTACAATACATAAGTACTACTTATGTAGCTTATGAACTGCTAGGTTGGCAGGAGTTGGGCAAGTGACAGGAGCTCACTCCATCCTGCAGTACTCAGGTCTCAAACTGCGGACCTTCACGTTGACAAGTACAGCATTTTTAACCACTGAGCTACCACAGCCCTCAAAAATTTATGATGGACAGTAAATATGCACAGGTTC
This sequence comes from Cryptoblepharus egeriae, assembly GCA_030015325.1. Classification (NCBI taxonomy): domain Eukaryota; kingdom Metazoa; phylum Chordata; class Lepidosauria; order Squamata; family Scincidae; genus Cryptoblepharus; species Cryptoblepharus egeriae. Next base: position 56,728,798 of record JAREYC010000001.1, on the reverse strand, counting down.
AATCCCTAAAACAAAGCCAATATTGGAAAGTAGCATTTTTTGTCACTGCTGACTTATGGTATATATATTTAAAAACTTATAATTTGCTTTTTGACCCTTCCCCCCAATTTGCCAGTACTGTACTCCCTTTTGTTCCCAGTTTTATGGGGATTTTGAGCTTCCATAATTCTCTACCACACCCCTCTAAAAAAGGCATATTTGGGGAAAGAACTGCATGGTGTCTAGATTTTTCATCTTGTTGTATCTGGCATCCCAACACTAAAAATAAATATAGACAGAGCTGCTTCAGAAAAGGGGAATTTAGATTGCAGAACCAGTAAATAATAGACAGAACCTTTTTCCTTGTTTTTGTGCTCCAATTCTACCCCTTCTACCGGCAAGACTCAATCATGCGTTTGAAGGTACAAACAGTTCTTTCACCTGCTGCGGCAAAAGTGGAAATTGGATTCGCTAGTTCATCAGCATCAGAGCTGCTTCCATGAGACTTTTATGTACAATCCAAAGTATCCTTTTTCTACACATTTAACTGATCCACATTTTTTTCCCATCAGAAGAAACTTTTAAATATTGCAATTTAACACATCTGATGTGCACAGTACAAATATTTTTCCTTCTGGTGCAAGGATGTCACATTCTCTTAGTGCTGTATTCAATAGATTTAGTATCTTGGAAAATGTGAGTCGTTCCCTAGATTGCAGCCACAATAGCAACAGTCTGTGCGACATTTGATTCTGCAGGTAGCACACACCAACTGTACTAGAGGATATGTTTAAAAATGAGTTGTGCAAATTGCCTCCTGCATCACCCCTGGTTTTTTGGTTTTTAATATATATATATATATATATATATATATATATATATATATATATATATATATATATATATATATATATATATAATTAACCCTTAAGTAAATGGACTTGTTGGGGCAGGGGTGTCCCTTAACAGCAATAATCTGTTAAATCTGAATGCATTTAAGTCAACAGAGATTGGCATCCATAAGCAACACATATACAGTATGACTAGTTCCTTGTTTCTGAAGTCTCTTAAATCAGGATCTAGCCAACTGAGGGTTTACTGTAACCCAGGTGTACACAAGATCTATAAAGCACTTCTTGTACTGAAGTGCTGACCTTAAGATGTCAGAACAAGTCAACTCCCTTCCTGCCTACTATTACAGGAACCTTTACCCACCCACCCTTCTGCTTTTCCTTACTGAGCAAATCCTATTTTTTTGGGGTAGGTGGGAACTAGCAGAGACTAACATCTTCCACACTATGGCTACCACCATGGGGATGAGATATTTTATGTACTAATGTCAGATAAATCCTAGGGAGACTATCACACCAAATGTAAAATGCCAAGCTTTATAAGTAACTGGGCAAAGAAAAATGGATGTTTTTAAAGTGGCATGTTTAATTACTGTTCCTCTTCACCCCAGCGTGCTGGTTTTTTCCCAGTGGCTGTTGCTGATGTCTCTTCTGCATCCTTTTTTCTGACTGTGAACCCTTTGGGGACAAGGAGCCATTTATTTATTCCTTTGGTTATGTAAAGTGCTCTGTGAGCTACTTTTTGCTGAGAAGCTGGATATAAATGAAATAATGTAGAAATGCATAGATGCTGGCTCTGGGTATATAGAAGCACGGGATTATGACTCCTTACCGACGCTGCAGCTGTCTCCTTCTGGGACCATCTTCCTCCTGCAAGACAATTCCAAGTGGATTAATAAACTAAATTCCTGCTCCAGAAGAGAAGGACCTCTTGCTTTAGATTAAGATCAGTAGGAGATTCCATATTCCTAGCACAAACCTGCTTCCTGTGTTTAGCGATTTCTCTTAAAACCTTACAAAGAGATAATCAAGTTGAACTTCCAACTCTTCCTTGGAATCAGAAGTAACACAGGGCTATCCTTCTACTAAGTGATGAATAAATAATTTATTTTCCAGATCACAGGTCATAACCGTGACATAAAGTACAATAACATAAAGTACAATAACACACAAATATTATTATCTTTTTTATACATTCATGTTGCTTTTGACTAGATTCTGTATCTATCCACCTACTGAATCCTTCCAGAGGGCCCAGGACAGGTAGCAATTTTTTGTTTTTTATGTTATGTTACAAATACTGCCAGAGTATACACATTGTTTCTAGTAAGGTGGCCTTTTGAAGTTGACAGATCATGCTTGTGCTCATCCCAATGGAGTGTTAATGCTTTTCCAGCTTTTTCCATCAATTATTGCTAAAGCAGCATATAAAGCCATAAAACATGCAAACCTTTGGCATGAAAACTGTCTTATCTTGCCCACAGTCAAAACCTTTTAAGTGTCCTCTTACCACCCCAAGAGCATATACAACACTTCAGGGTAGCAAAAATTAAGGGACTTTTCATGGTTAGATCAGTGGTCAATACCACATAGAGATGGCCCACGCCCTTCCATAGTTACTTGTAAGTAAATCCTACCAGAAAAATGATGTGGAACTGAAGCATTTTTAAATAATCTTGCAATTATGCTTGCACAGTTAGCTTGGACATGGAAAAAACATGTTGATCCAAAGAAAGTTTGATGCTGCAAGTATCTGGGATCGGGCTGCCCAGCTATAATATCTTATAGTCAATGGGACTTCCAGTAAGGGCTGGGTATACTATGGGTCAAGCATTAAAGACCAATTTTGCACACGTGCAATTATTGTGCATACTGACTGTATTCCATTCTGCTGGTCAGTTGGAATGAATGCTTCTTAGCCAATGTGAGTTCACAAGCATCTCCCCCCATCCTCTCAATCTGTCTCAATAACCAAAAGGGCTTGAAACATGCTTTTAAAAAAGTTAAATAAAATGGAGGGTCTCAGCATGCCAAGAATCAAATCCTAAGATGTGTTAGCAGACACATAGAATACACTGCCCTTAGTGCAAATATCTAAAACCAGGAGGCTGAACTTATCCACCATGACTTGCAACTCATTATGGACTTTTTTTTGCAGAAATTTGTCCAATCCCGTTTAAAAGCATCTAGGCTAGATGCCTTCACCACATCCTGGGGCAAGGAGTTCCAAAATGTAATTAATTTGCTTGGGTAAATAAATAACTTATGTTTATTTTAACTCTCCCAACATTCAGTTTTAGTGGCCATTTCTGGTGCTGTGTGAGAGGAAAAAGAAAATCCCCCTCGTCACTCTATCAATCCCCTGCATCATTTTATACATGATTTTACACAATCGTGTTCCCTCTAAGTCACCTTTTTTTGGCAGATCCGCCTGTTTTGGCAGACCCAGTATTGGTATTGGCATCCATTAGTCTCGTAAGACTATGGTATTGTGCTCGATGCTGCATGTGAAGCACGAAGGCCTGGGTAGATTGATATGGAGGACAGGATGTTACCCAAGCACCAAATCCCCCCTCTCCATGCCACTGAAATAGGCAAGCAAAGTTTATCAAGCTCTACCCTGCCATAATACAGGCACCCCAAACTTATTGAACATGTTAGAGACCATTCAAAACTGAAAACCATTGAAAAGTGAAAGTCTTTTTCAGCTTGCAAATGCACAATGGCCACCAAAAAAGACATATGCCTCACTTGTGAAAGTTTAAATAACATATATTTATTAACACATATTCAAAATACATAACAAATTATAGTAAAATGAACAAAGGCATTTGTTTATTTACTGAAGAAAATAACAAAAAATGCCAAAAAAAATGCCAAAAAAATGGTTTGATCACCATGTCACATGCAAATCAACATCAGGAAGACAACTGTAGCCTTTAGACCTACAGAGAGAGGTTGAAAGAACGAAGCTTGTGTTGAATGAATGAGTATAAATGGAAGGTGCTGAAAGAGTGAAACCGTCAGAAAACAAATCATCAGTGGAGAATGCCTATACATGATTGTTGGGCTATATTTGACCTGATCAGGTTATAAAGACTGTGCTGCATTATTGCTTCTCAGCAATGGAAGAAACGTTCCCAAATACCAGACTTGAAAATGCATGCGCAAGGCAAAAAATGGTTCTGTCTCAGGACAGTGGCCAGTGCTAATCTCCCAGCTCCTTGGAACGTTGCAAATATTTTCCTGGACTAGCCTTGAATCGAGACTCTTATATAACCTTATCTATGTGATTCCCAGCCTGTTGACAATTTCCCGTGACATTTTTAAACATGGAAACAAAACAACACACAGTGGCCCTGCCGCTTCCTAAATTGCCAGTTCCTTGCACGATGCCTAATTATACTTCATACTCCTTCAGCTCTTGAATGCCAAGTGCAGGGTGTGAATTCAGGTGCCTGAGTGCAAAGATCACAGGGCGTGCTCTGGCACTGGTGTTACGGACTGGGAATTCTTGCTTTTCTACAGTTGTTGTGCAAGGAATTTTTTTATCTGCCTTCATGGCTCTGCGACGTTGCAATCTGCAAGGAGCTGGCAGGAAGCGGAAAGTTGTGAAATGCACTGACAAGTCACTATTAGTGCTTGCTTCTCTCTACAGTATCCTGAGCTGTTAACACTAGATTACAGAAACCCCGTTGTTTGTGGAGACACAAGGAAGGAACAGCCATTGCCCACTGGCGTGCTTGTGACAGGTTGCTTAAATTCTTCCTTACAAGGAGACGTTGGGACTAATGGAGCAACAATAACCTTACAACAAGCTACCTACCACTGGAATAAGACAGATGCAAAAATAGACAATCAATAGTATTTATATTCCACTTTTCAACAGAAAGTTAACAAAGCAGTTTACAGAGAAATGAAATAATTAATGGCTCCCTGTCCGAAAAGGGCTCACCTTTAGGTACCCTTTTCACTATCGGCTCATTCCCGGCTCCCTATAGAAACTACAGAGAGGAAAGAGTGGGCTCAAAACAACAAGGATACAAACGCTGCAATCCTAAAGACACTTTCCTGGGAGTGAGACCCATTGAATACAATAGGGCTTATTTTATGTATTGTAGACATGATTAGAGTTATGCGCAGTTTCCTAAGAGCCAGTCATCCTCATTTATTGCGAAAGGCTACATTGTGACATATAAGAGACCAAAGTCTGTCCTGGGAAAAGTAGCCCCCTCCCACATATTATGTCATGGTATCCCCTAATAGAGCATCAAGTAACACACACATGTGCACACATTCTCTGTATGTATAAACACAGGTGCATGAAATAGTTGGGAATCCTGGCTTCAACTTTATCCTTACAATCTGACCTCCGTCTCCATATAACCATGTCCAACCTGTTTCTCCATGGAAAGCATGCTCAATTTGAACCCATTTTCACCCAGCCCACAGGTATACACAGCAGAAATGGCTTTATTTAAAAAAAAAAAACCTTTTTGCAACTCTTCAGATACTCAGATTGCAGAGAGTGGCAGGAGGGTTAAAGGGTGTCAGTGTTCAGGGATCTTCAGGCTCTGAATGAAGCTTAGGTGGGCAACTTCTGTTCTTGCAAGAGCCAGAAGAGAGTGGGTGGCAAGGAGTTCGAGTCCAAGAGTGGTTGCTGCATTTTCAGATATCAATCCTACGCATGTCTGCTCAGAAGTAAATCCCATTATAGTCAGTGGATCTTACTCCCAGGTAAGTGTGGAGAGGATAGCAGGCTCAGACCCCACTCCTACGCATGTCTGCTCAGAAGTAAATCCCATTATAGTCAATGGATCTTACTCCCAGGTAAATGTGGATAGGATAGCAGGCTCAGACCCCAATCCTACACATGTCTGCTCAGAAGTAAATCCCATTATAGTCAATGGATTTTACTCCCAGGTAAGTGTGGAGAGGATAGTAGGCTCAGACCCCAATCCTATGCATGTCTGCTCAGAAGTAAATCCCTTTATAGTCAATGGATCTTACTCCCAGGTAAGAGTGGATAGGATAGCAGGCTCAGACCCCAATCCTACGCATGTCTGCTCAGAAGTAAATCCCATTATAGTCAATGGATCTTACTCCCAGATAAGTGTGGAGAGGACTGCAGCCTCTCTCCCTGTGAGCCTGTGAGCGGGGAGAAGCGGGGGTCTCCCCATCTGCCCCCACCCGACTTTCAGCCCCTCCTGGAGGGCGCCCCTGGAGGAGATGCGCAGAGGCGGTGCAGCCAGAGCCAGAGCCGGTGCTGCGTGCCTGGGCAGAGTGAGGACGGGGCGGCGCGGAGGGGGCTCCGCGGGGAGCTGCGTGGGGTCCCCTGGAGAGGGGGCAGGGCAGGGAACGGGAGAGGCTCACCTGGCAGCCGGTGGGGGTGGAGTGTCCGCTGCCCGACGGGGAGCGACAGACGGTGACGAGCGCCATGAGTGGACGTGGACGGTGCTTCCTCTCTCCAGTCGGTGCCACCCGCTGCCACCCTGCAGGGAGAGGGAGAGGGAGAGGGCGGGCGGAGCGAGCCTCCCACGCACCCTGCGGCGGGACCCACCGACGGCTCTGCTCAGCCCAGCCGTCCGTCCAACTCCCGCCTCGCCCAGGATGCTGCAAGGCAGCTGTAGGCACGTCCTCTGGAGGCGGCTCTTAATAGGAGGAGGCCCGAGGAGAACACGGGGGTCTCTCCCCAGCAGCCTAGGCTGGCAGCACCCAGCCCAAACCCTAAAGCCCCTCTGTCTGTCCTCCCTTTTAGTCTTCTCTCCTGGAAAACATCTTCATCGTCCTCCTTTCCCTTCTGAACAGGCAGCATGCAGAACTCTTAGAAATTAAAAAATTAGACATCATTTAAGAGCCTAACCTTGTCTAGCCCCATTGGGTTCAATGGGTCCTACTCCCAGGAAATTGCTGCCATAGTGCTTAAATTAACCACATGAAAGCAACATATATGAGTGTTTTGGCTTTTATTTTGTCATATCCTGTATTTGAGTGTCCTACATTTGGGGGGCCCCTTCTTCTCTTTGCAGTTATGACATGGGCTGCAATCCTAAACACATTTTCCTGGGAGAAAGACCAATTGAACACAATGGGGCTGACTTCTGGAGTAGACATGGGTAGGATTGTGCCCATGGTCACCATGCGTCTTCTTTTTCCAGGACATGTCCTCTTTATGAGTCATGTGTCCTGGGAAAAAATCTTCCTTCTACTTTTCTTTGTGAGCAGGCAGCAGGGCGTCTTCTTGGAATTCATAAATTATATGGCATAGTTTTAAATTTAATAATAAGTAATACAATGTTTAAATTAACCACATGAAAGCAAAGTGTTTTTAGTTTTTATTTTCTCATGTCCTACATTTTTCTTGGGTGTCCTACATTTGGGGGACATGTCCTCTTTTTGTGTTTATGACATACACTCACCTTTGGCTTCTTCTTCTCCACTGGGCCTTTGAACTTCTTTTGAAACAGAGCATCTAGTTGGAATGGCGCACCAGCAATGGAAAGAAAAGCCTCTGAGAACATGCAGAGTGCCCTTCCTTCTTCTCCACCAGGAAGCCAGCAGATCTCCTCAAAGGACACAATGGAGATGTGGGCTGCAATCTTAAACACGTTTTCCTGGGAGTAAGACCTATTGAACGCAATGTAGCTTACTTCTGAGTAGACATGTTAAAACTGTGTTGGAGAACTTTCAGAAGTTCATTGTGACCAGGCTGGCTTCTTTACCCAGCCTGTAATTAGTCCATGGAACTCCTTGCCACAGGATGTGCAGAAGGCATCTTGTCATTAAAGGGGGATTGAGATATTTTCCATCTCATACAACACCTGAACTGAGGGATATCCACTAAAATTCAGTGACAGGAGAGAGAGGACAGATACAAAAGATACCATATTTGCTCACGAATGCACACCTTTTTCAGCCATTTTTTCTCTCCAAAATTGGGGTGCACATTAGATTTGATGGCGCATTAGATTCAAAAAATACAGTATTTTGATTATACATATAGGTGCGAATTATGTTTATAGTTTACTATATTGCAATATTTACTTGCGAATGCACACCTTTTCCCAGCCATTTTTACTCTCCAAAATTGGGGTGCACATTAGGTTCAGTGGTGCATTAGATTCAAGTAAATGTGGTATTTTAGTTATAATTATAGATCAGTATTTTGTTTAATAGTTTATTATACTGTATTGTAATAAAAATGTAACATAAAACCCATTGTGGTATAAAGCAGTGTCATATTGTGGTATATCCCATTGTCATATTATTGTCAAGGGCTGTGGTGGTGCAAGTGGTTAAGATCATAAGAAGAGCCTTCACTGGGTCAGGCCAAGGGCTCATCTAGTCCAGCTTCCTGTATCACACAGCGGCCCACCAGATGCTTCAGAGAGCACACATGACACCTGCATCCAGGTGCCCTCCCCCATCCCGCATCTGCCATTTGGAGGTTATCACGTCTACATACTCCCCTCATGGCTTGTAAAGGTGATGGTCAGTGGTGGGCACAAGCAGGTTCGCACCTACTCTACAGAACCGGTTGTTAACAAGAGAGAGGACATATAAAGTTTAAAAATTGCCATTTAAAAGTGGCTGCCAGATGGGCAGAGAACCGGTTGTTAATTTATTTGAAGCCCATCACTGGTGATGGTCCTTTCCTCTAGGAATTTGTTCAGAAGAAAAAATTGTCCACACATGCCTGAGACTTCTGTAGGGTGTGGGGTACTGTGAGATACAGGAAACTTAACTAGATGGGCCTTTGGCCTGATTTAGTGTGGCTCTTTTTATGTTCTTATGTTTTTATGTTCTTAAACATAACTAAGGCAATCTCATCTGTGGGGTGAGGGCAGGGTGACCAGGTGCCCAAACCTCAAAAGGAGGACAAAGTCTTGGATTTCTCTCAGCCTGGCCTTTCCCGGAGACAATGGCACATTTGCCTACCAGCGAGCAAAGCCGTGATACTTTAAAAGGGCACTTTCACTTTCCCATAGAGCTCAATGCATTTTTTTAGTTCTTTTGCCATACCTTTTTGATAGGAAGGAGATTCTCAAAACTGATTTTTGCATGGGTTTCTGCTCTTCAATATGAATCCAACGACATATGACATGATGGGGTACTGCACACCATTGCAAAGTTCCAAAATGGAGGACAAGGAAGCCCTTTTGGAGGACACCTGGACAGAAGACTAAAAAATAGAACAAATCCTGAAATTTCCAGAAATTTCCCTTTCTCTCTCACCGTGGGAGAGGGAGATGGGGAATAATCAAGCAGTGAGTCACTTTTTTTGCATATGTCTTTGTCCTCTGGTGGCGCAAGTGGTTAAGACACTGTGCCTGTTCACCAGCAGGCCAGGGTTCGAGAACCATGTCCCCACAAGATGAGGATTTCCTGCTACAGGCAGGGGGTTGGACTAGATGATCCACTGGGTCCCTTCCAACTCTATGATTCTATGATTCTTTCTATAATCATGTCCCTTGGAGAAAAGTGAGGCGATCACTGAGTTCTTGGTGTGGCCTGATCAACTGATTTCATTTTATAAAATGAGACCTTTGGTTCCACTGATTTAGCATCCACTGATTTGACTCACCACTAATAGTAAATTTGCCTCCTTTAAATGCCTTATAACCAAGAAAAGCCACTAAATCCAATCTGCCACCTTCATGTTCATGATTACCGTAATTATAATTTCATTTGTTTGATTCATCCCATCTTATGCGTGAATGTGGTACAGTGTTTACGCCAATGCATTCTGGGGTGACAATGGGGGTGTAAGACATGTGGAAGTAGGTCAATAAAGCTATTTTTTCCACTGATTGATATCCACTTAAAAAAACCCACATACTATGTTTAGCTTACATTATGACTTAAAAGTGGCATTTAAAATACTCAAAAGAAATGAGGATTCCCCACTGCTGCAGCTCCCACTCATTCATAGTTCTGGTTGCTCTATCCACCCACCTGCATCAATAGGTCAAAAGGAAAGTCCAGCTTGCTGCAGCAAGTGAAATGAGGGCAAGCACTCAGTTTTGCTGACTCACCAGAGTGGAAAGCACAGCAATTGCATCTTTGTAGTAGACCACTAGCAACCCTTCTACAGTATTTGACTTCTTTCTCCATCCCCAACAGGCCAGTCTGTTCAAGGCACAGATTGATTGATTTACTTATTTATTCATTAACCCACCTCTCCCATGCCAAAGCAAATGCGCAAGTCGGCTTACAGTGCTTTAGTTCCTCTCCTCCTGCTGTCTTCACAACAACCCTGTGAGGTAGGCAAGGCTGAGAGCAAGGTGCAATCCTAACCAATTTAGGCCAGTACACAACTTATCACTCTTCTCGTTCCTGTGCTGATGTAGGGAGGCAAGCGCATGTTTGCGCACTGGCTTAACCCTCCCCAAGAAGTGCTTTACAGCACTTTTACAGCACTCCCAGGCCAGCTTGGGATTTGTGCCGGGACTTATGCCAGCTTGAGGGTTAGGATTGCAGCCACTGACTTGCTAGAAGCCTAGCGAGCCCAGTTTGAGCCTCCCCCCCACCCCAGTTGCAATGGCCAGTGATAGCCTGATCTTAGCTCTGGGAAGTCTTAGTTCAGGAGTTCCTGCAGATCTTTAAATAGAAATATCAGGGGGGAAAAACATGTTCAATAAACACAAATGAAGGTCACAAAAAAAAATCAAGGCCATTCTAAGTTTGAGTGTGCCATCATATGACCAATTCAGGTTCTTCATACAATTGTCAATCATGCCCTTTCTACAAGGTGATTGAAAAGTAACTCCCTATATTGTAATTTATAAGTATTTTAAAATAGGGAGTTACTTTTCAGTCACCCTGTAGATTTCCCCATACAGATGAGGCAAGAGGGTGCAAGAGGAAGCAATTGCAGTTCTGCCTGTGGACACCAGGTGGCAGTCTGCTCAAGTGCCAAGCCAGGAAGGATTGTCTGAGCAGGTGGGATGGCTCAGAATCTCAAATATTCAGGGAAACAAACAATTTGCAGTTCAGATCCTTTCAGGCCAAAATATGTGTTCAATTTGGGTGGGATGAAAGCCTTTCAAAGGGGGTTTCTGAGGATGGGAGAAGGAAAGTCAGGGAGACTCCAGGCAAGAAGGCTTGAAGGAAGTATAGCACAGGCAACATAAACTGTGAAAGAAGAACCTCACAACCAGGATAGTGGGAAGGGGCAGAAGTGTCAGAAAATGAAGATAAGGATGAATCAAGGAGGTAGCAAAACATAACTGTACATTGCCTTGATCAGTGGTACTCAGCCATTTCAACCTAGGACTTCCTTTCAAACTAAAAAATCTGTCACTTACCAGAATGTGATTTTGGATTTTGACTTTTTTGGGGGACTGGGAGCCATTAGTTACTGTATTTCTTTTTTCTCTGTGAACCGCTTTGTGAACATTTTTTTTTTGGTAGAAAAGTGTTATATAAATACTATTGATTGATACCACAGCTCCTCCATGTCTACTTGGAAGTAAGTCCAATTGTGGTCAATGAGACTTACCTCCAGGAAAGTCCAGTGCCAGATTCCAGGATGGCAGTTCCCACATTTTTTGCCCCCCTTACCTCTGCCAGGTGATCATATGACCAGATTTTTCTGGTTTTGTTCTTTTTCAGCCTTCTGTCTGGGTGTCCTCCACATTGGCTTCATTTTGGAACTTTGCAATGGTGTGCAGTACGCCATCATGTCATATGTCACTGGATTCATATTGAAAAGCAGAATCCAATGCAAAAATCAGTCTTGAAATATCTCCTTCCTATCAAAAGGTGTGGATAAAAAACTAAAAATATACATTGAGCTCTGTGGGAAATTGAAAGTGCCCAATATCGTGGCTTAACTTGTGAGTAGGAAAACATGCCATTTTCTTACAGAAAGGCCCGGTTGAGAGGAATCCAAGACCTTTTCCTCCTTTTGAAGTTTGGGCAAATGTCACCCAGCTCTGATCACAGCCCACAAGAGGGTCCTTGACTACTCTCTTTGAGTACCACTGGCCTTGATTAAGAGGGGTTATCTGGTACAGAAGTGAAATTATAGGGGGCTGGTTAAGAAAAAGAGTGATTGATGACAAAGAAGGAGGCATCGGACTGAATTTACTTGAATCAAACAGACAACTGACAACTAACTCGAACTTATCTGAAGTCTTCTAGTTTGTAAGAAATTGAAATGATAGCAAGCTTTGACTATAGGAGCCAACTACCTTTCCTCTTACTTCTTCACTGATCACTCCAGAAAAGTGTCTTTATAGCAAGGCAGCATGAGAAACAGAACTGCACAACTTGCAACATCTAGTCCAATTCGTCGGGCACCAGGAGTATGTTAAGTTCCCTGGTTGCGATTGTAAAAATCCTGGTAGATTATAATGCATGCTTTTGCTCCTGCTCAAAAGTCTGTCCCATGGTGTTTACACCCAGGCTGAAAAGATAAGTAGAGCCCCTGCCCCTCCATCCTGCGAGCTGCTCTTTCTTGCTTGGTTTAAGCAAGAATGCTATTGCTACATTGTGGCTCAAAATGAAAGTTGTTTTGAGTATACAAATCAACTTGATCGGTAATTTGCATGAAACACTGTCAACAGAGCCACAGAAATCCCAGCAGGAATGAGAGCCTAGTTGAAGCAGATGAGTCCGCAGCACAGGCCGAGACAAAACACAGGAAATGGAAGAACACCACAAAAGCACAGTGCTGGTTTCTTAGTTTTATTTAGTAGTTCCTGCTGCCCAGAGCCCCCTGTGCCTGGTCCCCAGACGACAGGGGGACGCCGCTCAAGAGTGGGCACAGCTGTTCCCTTTAGACCCACTGGGTTCAGTTAAAAAAAAGAAAAGAAAATGCACACCTCCCACTCCCATTCTTGTATATATCTTCAGAGATATAAATAAAATAAATTAAACACACTGGGAGGTGGGTGGAGCAGCTCACAATGAGGAGGGGAAAAATGCAGGACTGAATTCTTCATCAGGCCACAGCCTGGCTTCAGGTCTCACACTGCAAGCCTCAGGGCATCAAGCTCTAGGCTTTCGCCACCCCCACTATTGCCACTTCCCCAATAGGCCCAAAACCCTTGCAAGGATAGAGACAGCAGCACATTTAGGTCAGTCTCTGAGAAACCTCATGCTTATCCTGAGGTGACAAAAACGTCCTTGACTTCTTCTTTCTCCATTCCTCTCTATCTGTTGCTCCTCTCCCTCCCTCCCCCTCTCCCTCTGTGCTGGATAAAACATTTCCTCAGTGAAGGAACAAAAATCTTAAGGGAAATCATATCAGAGGATGGAACCAAATGAGTCCCAGGAAATGCAAAAGGCGCTGTCTTCTTACACCCAGCCCGACCCCAATGGAAAAGGGGCAAAGCATGGAACCCATCCCCACCCCATCCCCGAGATTAAAAATACAATGACAGCAAGGACAGTTAGGCTGGGCGGTGCAAGGCTTGAGGGAGGCTGGGGGTCCCTTGCTGGCAGACTGGGATGCTACTTCTCCGTCAGGGAGAGCTGGAGGATGCGTTGCAGCTCCTCGTCTTCCTCACGACGTTGGCGTTCCCTTTCCTCCTGCTCCCGCGATGACAGCTCCATGGCCAAACGCAGCTGTTCGTCAAAGCTGGGATAAGGGGGAGGCAGAGAGGAGTTGCCACCGTTGTTGCTCAGTACTGGGCTATCCTCTGAAGTGGGGACACTGTTTCCACTTCCTGACTCCACTGTGCCCAGGGCTGGCCCCGACTGAAGAAACATGCTCTCTTGTATAGCCCTGAATGAGAAAAAGGAAGGGGGTGAGAAACAAGCATTAGTAACAGAGGGTGAGCACCTGTTCTACAGGTCTGCTGCACCTATCTCTGCCCAAGCTGCTTTCAAACACGTGCTGTTGCCCTCACCATTCTCATCACCGCCCAAGCCAAACTGGGCTTGCCCCATGTGAAAGCTTTTTGCATGCCAGGAAATATTAAGGAACATGCCAATCTCTGGGTCAGCCTGTCCCTGTTGTGACCACTGATCCCTTCTCCAGCCAGCTTTTATAAGGCTGAAACTCAAACAAATTTAGAAACTGCTGAAGTGGGTGAGCAGCATACTGGCCTTTGTGTTAATACGGTTTCATTTACATTCTAATGCACAGTCTCCTAATCAAAGATTGAACTTCAAGAGCCAGGAGGAGAGACTGAAATAGCTGGACCATATACATTAGCATGGTACATGTTTCACCACTGTGGCAATTTCTTTGCTGGGCATCAACTGAGAAGCTCACAGAGAGAAGGAAGGAGGATTCTTCCCCTATGAAGAAAGCCTTTCCAGGTTGCAGAGGTCACAAACACAACATTCTTATGACACCACAAAATAAACAATATTTTGTGTCAGAAGCATTTGTAAGGCCAGAGCTCATATGATCAAATGCATGAAATAATCACTATATATATATATATATATATATATATATATATATATATATATATATATATATATATATATATATATATATATATATATATATATAAAGTATGGGGTATAGGCATTTTTATAGTAATGAGAAGGCCGACCCATAGGGGTCCATGATAAGGCAGAGTAAGAATGGCAGTGTTGACCAAAAATCTGAATTCTTGCCCAATCTATCTGCAACCTCTGCCTCTCTACATCAGGAAATGACACAACTTCGGCAGCCCACTAACCTGGGGATACAGCAGGCCACTCCAAGTAGCCCCTTGTATTCACTGTAGACTGTACTGGCAGTCTCATCAGGCACTCCTTATAAGGCAGGCACCACAGCTGTTCTTTGTTCAGTGGGATTTGAGGATGGTCTCCACAGGAGCAAGCCCTTCCCAAATGTCACTGACTTGGTGCCTACTGAGCATGCTCTGGAGCAGCTAGGGCAGCCTAGGCTTCCTGACTCTCTGGATGTAGCATAACTTTCTGCTCTGGATTCAGAATAGTTGGGGAAGCCCAGCTAGGGCACTCCTCACTGCCCTAACTCTGGATTGTGCCCTAAGTTTCACATGATAAAAGCTATGGATAAACTGCAATTCGTTGCCTTTACTTGGGGGTTTAGTTTGTTGAATTAATTTTAACAGGCCTGTAACAGGACTAGGAGACTTAAATGCTCCTGGCTCTGGTGTGTGACCTTTTAAAGGTTTGTTTTGTGTCCTTTTAGCCTCTTTCACAGTAACTGACCTGTGTGGCTTATAGAAATGGAAGGACATTGTTGGCAGATGATGGCATATATTACATAAGAATATGTTCCAGCGTATAATGCAGGCCTCCGTCAGTCTTGAAAGACTATGGTATTGTGCTCAGCGCTGCATACGCTGCATGCGAAGCACAAAAGCCTGGGTTGGATTGTTATGGAGGATAGGCTGTTACCCAAGCAGCAAATCCCCCCTCTCCACGCCACTGAATTAGTCCAATGAAAAGGCAGAGCCAATACGATTGGATCCAGCTGGCGTCGCAGAACTGGGCTAAGGACAGGAGCTCACCCTGTCTTGTGGGGCCGACCACAAGACAGGGTCTCAAACCCTGGCCTACTGGTTAACAGGCACAGCGTCTTAACCAGGCACAGCATATAATGACTTGTTAACAGGCACAAGTTAACAGGCACAGCGTATAATGACTTGGCTGATATTAGTTGGTTATAGTGTTTTTTAATAGATAGGGCCCAGAGTTACAGTAACATGGTTCCCTGAGGAAGAAAAGAACTGGCAGTATTCAGGTGAAATATTTTATTACTGAAGGTCCCACTGTCCTAAATTGCTGCTTCTTGAGAGCGCAGATGCAAAAATATTAGTATTAGTCCTTCCTTTATAAGTACACCCACATTTTAAGCAAGCTCTACATTCACATGGTCCTGTGTTGCTATCCCAAGCCAAAAATACCTCCTTATATGTTTGTCAACCTTTTCAGTTTTTTGGGTATAATTCTTGAATTGTGATAATGGGGGGGGGAGGGGGCAGATTGCTTTCCACCCTAAGATTATCCTTTTTTATTTTTATAAAATAATTCTTGAGGAACTGGAAAAAATCCAGACAGGAATTTTACAGTGGAATGTGAAATAACATAAAGCCTTCTAAAGTCCATCTGTGCAACTTGGCACAATATGAAATTGCACTTAGGAGAGAGAGCCTCTTTCCCACAAATAGCTGCATATTAGGCAAGGTGGACAGACACTAAGGAGAAAATACAAGAGCAGAATCTACAACACAGGCAAAATGTGTGTTTTGGATTTGTTTTCTTTTCAATCAGCACTTTTTTCCCTTCCGCCTCCTTACTGTGAAGCCTCTATTTTTACCCTTACAACAGAGATTTTATATGAATTGAGATGAACAAGTGGACTGCAGAGCCCTTTTTCTTCTGGAGCCAGTGAGTCCGGTGAATTGTGTGAGTATATCTGTCAGCATCAGTAGTTCGACAACATAAGTGCATGCCCAGAAGAATCTGGCAGTGAAGACTAAAAATTAGTTGCTTGTCTGTATCACAAGACCCAGTTGATGCTGGATCAATGGGGCTGGTTGGCTACCTGAAATCCAACCAAACGTAATATGTACTCATTTTCAACAGCAATTATCCACCAGTGGGCCTACCCGGGGGTGGGGGGAGCTTCACAAGGAATTCAGTAGCTGTCCATAACAAGCCTCTTTAAGCCAAGAAGAAACAGCTTTTCATGAATGTTTGTTGTGGGGTAAGAAAGAAAACGAAGTGCAAATGTACCTTAAAAATGTGCTAGAAACAAAGTTTGTTCCACAGTAGAAGTATGGTCACAACCTTGGGGTCAGATTTACAATTTCCTCTCATGGATTATGCTCTGTAAAAATAGGTCCTGCTAGCCTACAAACAGAAGTTGGCTGCACACAGAGTAGATTGGCCAGTGGCTGATGTTACTAAATCTCTCCCTATGGCAATTTTTCAAGTTTAGAAAAACTGACAGGGGTCTACTTGGGCCTGCACTAGCTAAGTAGTGGAGCTGCAAGGACTTGCACTGCAAGGTCAGGTCTGGAATGGATGGGAGATAGGACCTAACTGGACCTACATCTTCCTGGACCTATCCCACACACCTTGCCTCACTCCATTCTGGCCCCCAACTTTCCCCCCTCCCCTTCCACCTTACCTTCATAAGCAGCATCATTGTGGTGCTGTATAGTGGCCTTTCCATGAACGTTTGGGAAGTGTGTGATTTTGTGCAATGCCAGAGCACCTTTTACAGCAGTCAGAGCACAATCCTAACCGGGTTTACTCAAAAGTAAGCCTCACTGTGTTCAGTGGGTCTTACTCCCGAGAAAGTGTCTTTAGGATTGCAGCCTCACTGTCAGTATAAAAGGACACACAAATAATGTCTGGCCAAGATAGGATTTGGACCATCAGCTTTCATTTTTAAAAACCAAGCTGTGAAGATCTGCTAGGAAGTGTGTGTATGGAGCCAGGTGACAACTTAAGATCCACAAGAACAAGATTTTTGGGAGGGGGCGGAGCAGGGAAGGCTATAAAGAGTAGGGAAGGTGTTGCTTCTCCCAAAGATGAAATAAATGGACGTTTCCCTTAAGTTGCATAATTTTACAGTAAATGAATTTGCCATGCTGCCTACTGTGAGACACCTACCGTTCCAGCTGGAGTTCCTCATCATAGGATGGGGGATTGGATCCTGGTCGTGTGTTGGTCAGAGCTTCCCATATGGTGACCTAGGGTAAGAGGCAAGAATGAGAATGCTCAGACTGGAAAATTGAGAGGGAAGAGGTGTGGTCCTATAACTGATTACTGTTTAGGGCTTGGACCTGAGATAATGTATTCACCTCAAGGCCAAGCTATGGAATTACTGGACAAAAAGTCATAATCTACCAGCCTTGCTATTTCTTCACTTGAACAATGCAAATATATGATGGACCAATGCAAATATATCAGGACCAAGAAAACTGGCAAGTATTAATGAGGTCAAGAGTTGCAAAGTACTATGTCCTGTGCCCATAAATAATAAACAAGAAGAAACACTGCTGACAGAACTAATTTCAGAGACTGGCATAATTGGGCAGGGAGTCAGGACCCTCAGAAGGGCTGATATCTCAGACCACATCTGTACCTATGTGGTGGTAGAGCAACTCTCAAAGGAACAAAAGAGCCCATGCAGGTAGGCTTCCTAATGGTCCATTGAAACCCAAAGTTGGCTCACCGAGCACTTGAGTGTTGGTTTGCTATCTAGTCATTCCAACTCCCTCCAATATCATCTTCTCAAGGCCAGACATATGGATCCAAACCCCTCCCCCAATACAGGCCACATGAGGCCCTCCAAATTACCTGGTCTGTCTCTGTGCCAGCATCCAAAAGGCTCTGCTGAATAGCAAACTGCAATAAGTCGTCGTCTTCATCCCTCATGGGCTCTGTACGGCCTGCGCCCAGCATTGTATAGCCCTGGGGCACCTCAAATACTGATGGGTCCACCTCACAGGGGAAAGGGTACACTGGTGTCAAGGAGGAAGATGTAATAACAGTGGTCAGCATACTGGCCAGGGATGAGGAAATCACATTTCCACTGTGTCCTGTGACTTATACACATTCCTTCATCTTAGCTTCATTTCTCCCTAGTTTTAATATGTCTTCTTAAAAATTTTACCATATCACATTTTCTTAAGATAGGAAGTGAATGGTATGGACTTCCCCTGGCACGGTTAAGTGAAATACAAATAGTGACAAGGTGGCAGATATCACCCTACTCAGGCAGATCAGTGGAATAGGAAGGGGAGAGAACTCCAAAAGCATGGTTTTAAGATTTTTAAGATTTAAAAAGCTTTAAACATATTTGAAATTGTTCCACTGGCTCAAGCTATTACAATGATTGGGCATGTCTGAGTAGGTCCAATCTCCAATTCCAAAGTCATACTTTACAAAATTTGGGTAGCTAGAGTAAAAACCATTGGGTAGCAGTTTCCACAGGGAGAGCCAATACCAAACAGGTTTTTTTTAATTAATATGGTTGTTCATTGCTGGAAAACATTGTTGTTCATTAATTTGTGCATTGCTGGAAAAATGGAATTGGGGAAAGGAAAGAATGTATTCCTCCCAATAACTATTTGCACTTCACAGCAGGCAGAATCCCCCTTCTACAGAAGTTGCATGGAGCTCTTCCATTTTCATGCCTCCTTCCTACCATCTTCTCTTCAGAATTACAAGCTGCCACTCACCACAAGTCTTTAATTTACTTAACTGCAAAAACCCCCTTTCCTTGCCCACCCCCGATTAAAAAAGTCTTTGTGAATACCAAATTCAGACTTCAGAAGGCCTCCTTAGGTACCTGGGCCTACCTTTGGTGTTGTTGGGTGCTTCAGCTCCAGCACTCGGCTCCTCAGTACTCTCAGGTGTATGAGTGGGAGTACAGATCCGCACGGAGCTGAGTGGCTCATCACAGCCACACAGGTTACTAAAAGTGATGCGGGCATTCAGAACATGAAAGAGAGGGATCTCTGTGGAGGACACGGGAATACATAAAGAAGAGCTGATGGAGGCTGATCAGCCTCGCTTTTCAAGCCTGTTCCCTCACATGGCTTTTCTAGGCCCTCTTCACTGTCCCACAACATAGGCTAAAAGTTCCCCACCTCATCACCTGAGGTAATACCCGCCCCAGCTCTTGCAAGAGCTACCATTCTTCTCTTGCTCCCCATTCATAGCCACCCATGCTTTGCATTTCTCACCAATTTTGACAGGGAAGCCAGGTGGCAACTTGAGGGTGATGAAGTCTCGCAGCTTGGCAAAGTGAGCATTGCTGATAGCCATCAGATCAATGATGGGCGTCACCTGCTCCACCAGGGAGAGGGGATGATTCTCACATAGCCACAGAGTGGCCTTGAACCTGGCAAATAAGACACATGTCAGACTCCTCCAAATCCTGCTCACCACCCCTTAGCCAGCAACAAGAACATGATGGATATTCGCAGGGCCTTACTTTCAAATCCCCCATCACTATCTCTTCCCTCTTTTTGGGAAATCCTTGCCCTACATACAGAACATTACCTTGAAAAGCCACTACTGCAATTCAAATAATTCTTCCATTTCTGTCACCCCAACCTCGTTACATCACCCTCTCCATAACTCCTCACCTCTGCACTTTACTGGACATCTCAATAGGGCGGCCAATATTGCGGGTCTCCAAGTTGAAATTGGGGTCAAAGTATTCCTCGGGGGTAATAGCCGTTGGGTTGGTGGGACTGGCAGACTGTAGCACAGGAGCCTGCAAAAGTGGAGAGTAGAGTCCACATTATTTGAGGGATTCTGACACTAAACTCCAGTGCTACATTATCTGTACACAAACGACATTCCTTTTTCTTGGTCTGGCTTCCCACTTCCTTGTTATCCCCTTCCCTTCTCATATACCATATATACACCTGTTGCTTCCCTTCTCCCCAGGTATGGAAGGAATCTGACCTTGTCACTCACCCCATTTTGGGTGGCGTGCTGCTGGGCAATGCCCAGAAAAGACTGGAATGGAGTCTTGGAACCTGCAAAGAAAAGAGACAACATCCAGTGTTTTTTCCAGAGAAATTCTTCTCTGAACATCACTACTAATTCTCATGGGTCAAGTGGGTTTTTTTTCATCGTGGGATAAGATTTAAACTAGGATTGATATTATCAGCCTGGAACAAGTTTTCATAGTCCCAATACCTGCACCTAACTGCCAATTGGCCTCTCCTCTCATAGACTCTATCAGTGGCTAACCACACTGATAAACAGGCCCTTTCAGGTTGGTTGCACAACTGCCAGCTGGTCCTATCCTTCTCATGGACATTCATAAGCAGCCAGCCACACTTCAGGAGGGAGAACAAACCTCCTCAACTCATCTGCTTGGTCCAGTTGTATTGATATTTCTTTCATCTGCTGCCTTCTTTGTTGGGAAAAGACAGGCAGGAAATAAATAATTAATAAACAAGAGCTGCAGAGAATGGAAACATTTGGCAACTCTCCTCACCATTGCAGCATTGTGATAAGAGGCCTCAGGTACCCATGTAGTATATGTGTGATTATTCATGACCTTGCTTTGCCACTTCAAAGACTCTTACCACCCTAAGAGGACTATTCCCCTGAATTCCCCTCAATGGCCAGATGCAAAGTCAAAAAAAGTCCTAACTTGTCCCTTCTCAGCCCTGCCTTTCTGTCATACTTCCAGGAAAGAGCACAGAAGGCTTCTCTAGTTTCTGGACAAGAGTTAAGACAGTGGTGCTAAACACTGGTTGGCCCTAATTTAACTCCCCCCATGCTGTCAGATGGAAACAATGATAAAATACGAGAACATTAAGGTAAGTGAAACAATATGGGACCTTTAGAGTGAAGAGGAACCATTTGCAGCAGGAGCAGATACTGACTGTGTTAACAGCAAGTCATAAATGGAGAAGTGTCAGACACATTTTACCTTTGTTGCGTGTTTTATCCTGGTCTGATAGGTGCTCAGTACGGGTTTTGGTGACAAGCTCTACATTGCTGGCACTGTAAACCTGGAGAGGCACAAAAGTCATTAATATTGCATGATCCCATACAACACAAACACTGCTGGGTGGAGCCTGGCATACATGCTAAAAATCTATGGGTATGGGGTGGGAACAGAAGAGAGTAGTACCTTGGCTTCATAGCCACTGATGTTTTCCATTTTCTCCGAGCGCCAGCCCCAGATGCCAGATTTGTTCCTAAAGAAAGGAAAGACTCTAATTCAGGCATGTCAGAAGCCCAGTTTAGACATGATGCTTCCTTCTCCTCCTTCAATCTAAAGACACCAATTTCTTCAAATTTCACATTCACACACACCTTAAAAACCTTACCCTGTTCTCCTGAATACTGCCTTTCCAAGATCTAGACTACAAAGCAGAAAACAGAAGCTTCTGGGACAAAACTCATTTCTGGAAAAGTGATATTTGGCCCTCAGACCAGTGGTCAAAGGAAGATGTAAGGACGTGGCATGTGTAACAAGGGTGCAGTCTATTTTGAGCAAAGATTGGGGCCATGATCTACCCGCCTTTTGCCAAATTAGCTTCCTCCCACTTCTGGGTTCATCTCCAGCCATGGGTCTCATCATGCAAACTGCAAGAAAGGAGATTCCGGTTGGATATCCGGATATCTCGATATCCTGATGGTGAGGGCAGTTCGGCAGTGGAACAGATTGCTAAGGGGGGTGGTGGACTCTCCCTCACTGGGGATCTTCAAGCAGAGGCTTGATGAGTACCTGTTGGGGATGCTCTAGGGGGATTTCCTGCTACAGGCGGGGGTTGGACTAGATGACCAACTAGGTCCCTTCCAACTCTAGAGTTCTATGATTCTATGTTATCCTGTGCCAGGATATTCTGATACTGGGTGCCCACATATTCCCAGAGCCTTGCCTTCCCCCATCACAGCTCACCGCTCAAAGGCAATGTTCTTGGTGTCAAGGTGGGTGGAAACGATGGGCGAAGTGAGCCGGCTGGCCACATGCTCCTCAGAAGGCTGCATGGCAGCCAGCATCAGCTCAGGCTCGTGCAAGGCTAGCGACAAGGTTTCAGTGTACACCACCTGCTTGTCATGGTCAACCTCCATCACCACGGCATTCTCCTCTGGTCCACAGGTGAAGGAGAGAGAGGGAGAGAAAAGTAACACAAAAAAGATCAGCCAACCCCAAATTCCATCAAAGAAACCCTGATCTCCCAGAAAAGGGATTTACTGACCTTCGCCTTTAAAAATATAGCTGCGCCGGCCCCGCTGCCAGGTCATGTGCTCAAAGCCCAATAAAGTAGTGTCAACTCTCAAATTTTCACCACGCTTCCATACTCGGTATACATCACTTGGGCACATCTTGGAAACCAGGGGCACTGAGGGTGGGAGGGGAGAGAAAGAGAGAAAGCAGAGTGACAGGAAATATTCAATAATGTCTTATTTACTACATCTTTCTTAAATAAGATATTTTAGATTTTCTGTAGTAAACAAATCTGAGACAATGTGATGTATGCAAGGATACACAATGAGAGATTCATGACTGACACTCCTTTCCACATCTACCAGGGATTCTCCTATTTCATCAGTGTCACTTTCAGCCTCTAGTGTGCTACTGGGATGCCATGTGTCTCACACACACAAACAAGCAGACTTGATCCCTTGACAAAGCTATCTCAGTGATTGCAGAGAAAAAAGAATACGGGCCCAAATATTTACATGCTGTACCTCTAATATGCAACTAGCCACCCATAAGTTAAACCCTTGTCTGAGGAGCACTGTGCAAGCCCAATCCCTCCTTTTCTTTATAGTTCCCCTCAGATCACCTGCTTAAACTTTTGTGAGCTTCTCCCCTTCATTCCTAAAAGGCAGAATTCCAAGGATGGACTTACCCCAACTGGTAAACTCCCACTTCATCTCCACATAAAAATCTGGAGCCTGATCAGGGAAAAAACCAGAGACAGATAAACATAAATAAGAATGGGGCAGTATAAATGAATCTCTTCTCTTAAGAGGCAAGGTGTTTCCCTGGTGGAACATGACCATAACACTTTGCCAGTGGGAGGTTAGTACTAAATAAGATTTACCTACTACTATAATAGAAAACCTGGGAGAGTTTTGAAGCATTTCATAGGAATCAGGGTGAAAAGGACAAGCAGAGAATTCTGAAATTCAGAGTAAGTGACATCTTACTCATCCTGACAGTGTACTTTTCAAGCACATCAAGTTCCTTCATTTGTTTGCAAGAGACTATGAGAAGAATTACCTATTTATTCTCTGCTGGAAGTACACACTGAACTAATGTTTGGAGGAAAATAGGAATAATGCAAAAGCATTAAATACTGGCATCTGAACTATATGTGTGTGCACATATTGTGCAGAGATGAAGATGATAATATGAACCTCTTTTTCTGGAAAAAAAATTCAGAATACTCATTTTTAACTCTGCAGAAGACAGGAAGATAGGAAGCTGCCTTAGCCTGAGTCAAACTTTGAGTCTACACCAAAGGCATCCAAACTTTTTGGCAGGAGGGTGACATCATCTCTTTGACACTGTGTCAGGGGCCAGAAAAATGATTCACATTTCAAATTTGAATAAATTTGAATAAATCTACATATATTAGTGTATTAGAAACAGATCTGAAGGAGCCAAAGGCTTGCCTAAAGGCCAGATCGAGGCGTCTTACTGCAGGCAACATTGAGGTGCACTGCATACCGCTTCTGGTCCCTGGGCTGGTATTTATACAACAGTAGTCTGGGCATGGGTTACACAACAATGGTCTGGGCAGTGGTCTGGGCATGTGCATCTGGTCTACATAGCTCAGTACTATCACTGCATCAACTGGTAACAGCAACCTGACATTTCCAACAGTGGTTGTTTCCATCCATAGTTGAAAATGCTAAAGATTAAACCTTGAGATCTTTTGCATGAGTTTTAACCATGGTTTCATCATCACTTTAAAAACTGCAAATGGAACCAAGGTTTTAGGAAGGAAAGATGGATATTCCAATAAAGTCCTAGAGGAGACACCACTGACATGAGGTCTCTCTCTTTCTCTCTCTTCTCCTCTCCTCAGGCTTTGGCAAGGTTGAAAACCTAGACAAGTGTCCTGGATAACATCTTTGTGATACAACACTGGCATGTAGAGGTTTCCTGAGTGGAAAACACTCAGGGGATCAAGTCAGCTGGAAGATGATGACAGTACATACCCTACGTAACTTATTAAGCAGTTCTGGGATGCCACCAAGCCGTTGCGTGGCACGCTGGTAATCACGATATTGCAGAACCAGTTGTACCATCTCTGGATCCCCTGTACTCACAGCCTCCTGCAGGACTAAAATGAAGGAATAGAGTCAGAGGAAACATCAGTCTCCAGCCCTTTGGACCCACTCCCTGTGCCCATCATTTCTCTGCATCCAGAATTTCTCCTCTATCCCAGCTAGCAGGAGCAGAGACAGCCTATTGATCTGCCAAAAGGCACAGGTGACTGCCAAGGGCACAGGTGCCATGCTAGTCAATGCTCAGTACCCAATAAAATGTGTGCCATGGTATTCAGGCAAAGTAGGACTCTGAGAAAGATCCAGAAAGATCAGGATGGACATTCCAGACAAAAGTGTAGGTAAGACAGCATATACGAGTTTGCATCTTTGAAGCAGATTACTTATAGAAAGGGAACAATTGCATACTGGATCAATCTTAAGTTCTGCTGCACACTCCATTTAACCATAATGCCGCTTTCTCAAATACCTTATTTCTCAATAGAAGAAATTTCTATTTCTTCATCTAACCAAAACTTCAGATTCCACTATTCTCACCATTATTTATGGGATAATGTCTTATCCTTATTATAAGGCTTTATTGTGCAACAGATCATTCTGATGAGTCCAATATTGCCTGCCAGACAGACACTCTCCAATGGCTCAAGCAGAGGTCTTGCCTAACTGGGTGACCCTCAGAAGCTGGGATCTGACCCTGGCATCTTCTACAGGCAGGTTATGTACTCATAACCAAACATCCATACCTGTCCAGCCATGCACATTCTCCTGGCCCACACTGGCGTTGTGTCGCAGCAGCACCCGGGCAGACTCCAAGTTCCCCAGGGACACGGCCAGCTCCAAGGGTGTCCGGCCACGTGGATCCAGCATTTCAAGATCATGCTGTAGGGGAACCACAGAATGGTTGATCTAGATCAGTGATGAGGAACCTTTTAGGCTAAGTGTGTCAAAAATTCCTAATTTGATTCCGTGGGTGTGTTCCCTCACCCCAAGAAAGAGAAACAATTCCTTATATATTTATTTTTTAAAGACTGTCCTATCATGTGTAGTGCTATGTATTATATAAAGAAACATCAAATAATTACAAAAGTAAAGTATGAGTAAAACAAACTCATTTGTTGTTGGGTGTTGGTAAACACTGGCGTGTCACCCAAAAAGTCATAGCCTGTCTCTTTCAACACATGTGTCATTGGTTTGCCATCACGGATTTGGAGGAAGATCCCTTACCAGAAGAGGCAGAAATTAATTTTAATTTGGCTCACTCCCCTTTTTTACATTATGGCTGCAATCCTAAAGACACTTTCCTGGGAGTAAGACCCATTGAACACAATGGGGCTTACTTTTGAGTAGACATGGTTAGGATTTTGCTCTAAGACCTTTTTATTTGTTTTATTTGTTTTAATAAAGGTTTTAATAAAACCTTTCCACTGATCTTAAAGTTGACAAAGCACCCATACTTTCCCTAGTACTTGTGTTCCTATTTTATAAGGATATAAGATTCTAGAACAGATTCTAAAAGAGGATTCTATAGCAGAGCCTAGAACAGTCTCTAGTTAGCCTTGGAGACCATATCATATGCACTACATAGCAAACAAGAGCCAAACTCATTTAATATAATACATACTGATATTGACAGCCAGATTTTAAAATCTCGTATAATGGTAATTGGGTTCTGGAATTTAGGCAGATGAAAATACTGACCCTGTGATGGAAATTCTTAGTCCTTTTTTTGCAGGAACTACTCATGCACATTCTTATCAACATATAACAGGAGGAGCTAGGACTAGTTTGCCATCTTGCAACACTATCTGGTTTGTTTTTAATTGTAGGAAAGGTGCACTAAGTGCTGTGTAGTGGATGAGTGCATGATCCATGCATTTAAAAAATGCTAATCAGCAAAGCAAGTTTTTAAGGGATGAATAATTAAAACGGATCATGAGAAGGACATACTGCACTCAAGAATTGTATCACTAACAGCTTCTCTATGCTGAGGGCAATGCAACAGCTACAAATAATGGGGCTAGGTCAATGCTTCTCAACATTATTTTGTCCTCTGCCTCACCACTTCACATACTTCACCTATTCGAAGTAACTGGAGACAACATCATTGTCAGTTACATCTGGGTTTGGAGGCCAGATGCGATGCAACAAATACCAGGAAGAGGCTCAGGTCAAGCATACAGGAAATAAAACCTGACTGTTCATTGGAAGGAGAGATCCTGAAAGTGAAGCTCAAATACTTTGGCCACATCATGAGGACTCATTAGAAAAGACCTTCATGCTGGGAAAAACTGAAGGCAGTAGGGGAAGGGGACAGCAGAAGACAATAAACATGGATTTGGATAGTTTGGAGGATAGGGCGATCTTGCATGCTGCAGTCCAATGGATCAAGAACAGTAGGACATACACGACTAAACAACAACAAGTCAAATGCCTAGAAGAGAAATCTATCAACAGCCTGAAAGCCGAGTTAAATCAAAATTCAATTTTCAGAGGTAGTATATCTCTCAACACCAGCTGATAGAAACAAGAGTATGGCATCCTACTGCTATACTCTTGAGCAAGGGTGTCTAAACATTTTGGCAGGAGGACCACATCTCTCTGACACTATGTCGGGGGCTGGAAAAATTTACATTTCAAATTAGAATAAATTTACATAAAGGAGTATATTAGATACTAATCCAAAGGATTACAAGGTTTGTCGGGCTGTAATGAGGCTCACTGCGGGCCACATCTGCCCCCCAGGCTGGGGTTTGGACACCCCTGCTCTTTAGCCTTCACTGTAAGACTCTTTTTCTCAGACAGCCTCCCAAAATTCATTCCTCCAGATGCCCCCTACTAATATTCTCCTTTGCCTTCCCTTAAAAAAAGAGAAAAAAACATTTTCTCAATTGCCACCTGCTCTTTCTCTGGTAGTCTTTAACAGACACAAACTAATACCTATTTCTCTCAGTTCAGATGAGTTGCTCACTCCTTCAACTTTCTCTCGCTTAGGTAGCCTGACCCTAACATCCCTCTTTTCTTGGGTCCACCTGTAGGGTGAATAATAAAGATGAAAATTTAATTTTAAAATTTAAATGCTGCCTGATCAGCAGGCATCCTCCTGTGCCCCAATATCCACCCTTGCCCTGCCATTCACACCTTCTCCATCAGGATAGGTGCTTAAGTTTAGGCTGGCATAACTCACCTGGCATATTTTCTTGTGGTGGTATGTGGAAGCCAGAGCATGTCTGTGCATAGGCCTTACCCCCACCTGGCAGTGGGAAAGAAGTGCCTTATAACACTTTTGTGACATCCCCAGGCCTGCACAGGACTTGTCAGCCTAACTGGGTGTTAGGATTGCAGCCTCAGTCCTGGTATACAAGGAGCAACACCCTGCAAGCCCCTTCTTGTACAATGACACTTGTGCCAGTTTGGAAACTTTAATGTTGCAATCCTAAAGACGCTTTCCTAGGGATAAGACCCATTGAACACACTGGGGCTTACTTTTGAGTAGACATGGTTAGGATTTTGCTCTAAGTTATTTAAATGAAAAATAAATAAATACATAAAGCAAGGTGTGTGTATCTGCAGTAATCCTTAAAGATGCTTTTTGCCCTTTTCCAAAATGGCAGATATTGGTGAACAATATAAATTGAATAAGATGCTGCCACTCTGGTGGGGGTTGAGTAGGAAAGGGTAGGCTTCAGTATCAGAAGATGCTACAGATAGTGTCAGGACTTTTGTTCCCCCAGAATCAGTGTTGTATGAGAACCTTTGCCTTTTTCCATGTGCCCAGTTTTGTGGGTAAAGGATACTGCAAGGCCAAAGAGGAAGGAATATTGGATTGTGGGATTCCAAGCAGATGACCTCAAAAGGAAGAATGTTGTTTTCTTTGGCTTCTCCTACCAAGGAGTGGGGTTGGGGATTTCCAACTGGAATCCCGAGGCTCATCTGTAGTACTGTGCTCCAGGCACTGGTTGGGCTGGGTAGAGTTGAAGAAGGAGGAACAAGAGTCCAGGAGGCACAAAGGGAGGATTAGAGATGAGGATTCAGGTGTATGGTGAGGCTAGAAGGGGGGAAGCATGTTGGGGTAAAGGTGGTCAGATGTTCCCATGCCAATATGCTGGTATATTGGAGGCAGAAAGGGACAATTCACAACCAGCTGTGCAGTTCAAGGAGGCACAGAAGAAGGAATGGAAATGAGGGCACAGGTGTAGGGTGAGGCTGGGAGGAATGAAAATTATGGAGTCCTAGCAGCTGGGGTCAGGGAACATGTAATGGTCACATGTTCCCATGTCAATGTGTTGGTTATGTTGAAGGCAGCAGGACACAATTCCCTATTAGCTGTGGGGTTCAAGAAAGAATAGAAGAAGGAATGAAGAGGAGGGCTCAGGCGCATGATGAAGCTGGAGGTGGTGAAAATGATGGAGTCCTAGCAGTTGGGGGTGAAGGGAATATGCAGTGGTCCCAAGCCAATGTGCTGGAGTGTTTGGGAGTAGAAGGGGACAGTTTACTACCAATTGTGGGTTCAAGGATGCACAGAAGAAAGAATGGAGATGAGGGCTCAGGTGTGTGGGGGAAAGATGATGGAGTCCTAGCAAATGGGGTCAAGGGAAAATGCAGAGGTCAAGGGAAAATGCAGTGGTCAGAAGGTTCCATCCCAATGTGCTGGTGTGTTTTGGGGTAGAAGGGACAGTTCATTACCAACTGTGGGGTTCAAGCAGGCACAAAAGGAGATGAGGGATAGTGAAGCTGGGGGATGGGAAGCGTGATGGAGAGCTTTAGCGGTTGGGGTCAAGGGAACATGGAGTGGTCAGAGGTTCCCATGCCAATGTGCTGGTGTGTTTGGGGGCAGCATCACCACATGCTATGGGGTTCAACGAGGCTAGAAGAAGGAATGGAGATGAAATCTCATCCTATCATGAGGCTGGGAAGGGGAGAATCATGATGGAGCTGTAGCAGTTCGGGTCAGAGGAACATGCAGTGGTCAGAGATGTTCCCATCCCAATGTGCTGGTGTGCTTGGGGGTAGAAAGTAGATTACCAGCTATGGGATACAAGGAATCACAGAAGGATAGTTACAGTGAAGCTGGAGAGAAAGAGGAAGCATGATGGAGAGCCTTAGCAAAGGGGTCAAGAGAACATGCAATGCTCAGATGCATTACAATATGCTGATGTGTTTTGGGAGGCTTGGGGGGGGGCAGCAGGGGACATTTCCCCACAAGGCTGTGGGGCTCAACAGGATGCACATAAAGGGAATGCTTGGACATATGCATAATGAATATGTACAATGCATATATACATTATGCACATACACATAGGATGCTTGTGAGTAGGGCATGCACAGGCTTGGGCCACTGCAGAGTGTGCCAGTCCCTGGCCCCCCTCCAGTGGGGCAGAGGGCAAGGCCTCCCCCCAGCAGTGGGGTGGGCTGTGAGGAAGAGGAGGAAGAGGAGGAGGTGTTGGGGGGGGAGTGAGGATGGACCCCCAACCACCACATACCTGTCCCTTGCGCAGCTCGCTGTCCAGCGCCTGGTGCCGGTTGTGCCAGACGAGCAGGTGCAAGGGGAAGGCGTCTGCGATGCGGGCCATCCCGTCACCATGTCCCCGCGTCTCGGGCTCCTCCGTTCCCCCTGTGCCCGGGCCCGAGGCCTCTCCGGACGGCGGGGGCGAGGCTTCCCTCCTTGCTCGGCTCTGCGCCAGGCCCCGCTGCAGCGACGGCGGAGCTCCCGTCAGGAGACTCCCCACTCAGTCAGTCAGTCAAGCAGGCAGGCAGGCAGGGAGGGGCGCGCGGCCTGCCCTGCCCGGGTTCGCTTAGGCTCCCGGGCCGACACAGAGGCAGCCAGCCGGAGAGGGCGGTCCTGCGGGGCGCAGGGAGGAGACACAGGCCTGGCCCGGCCCCAGCCCCGGCCCTCGGCGCCAGCCCACGCTCCTGAGGGTTCCTGCAGGACGGCGACACCCCTGCCCGCCTCCCTCGCCTCGCCTCACCCTCCACAGCAAGGACTCCACTGCAGCCCCGCACCTGCTTATGGGCGTCCCCCCCCCCTTGTCGGTGGCGTAGCTAGAGGGGGGCGCAGCCCTCAGTCTTTGGGGGGAGTCTCCCCTTCAGAGCCTTTCCAGGCCCCCCAAGACTGACTGCTTCACCCCCCTGTAGCTACGCCACTGTGTCCCTCCCCCACCTTACATGTATCATAACCACAAGAGGACAAGCCTCCCCTCGAAAGTAGGACACCCAAAAATATGCAGGACACGACAAAATAAAAGCTGAAAAACATATTTATTGGTTTTTGTGTGCTTAATTTAAACACCATTCAGGCATTCTCCCGCTTTCTGACGGTTTCGTTCTTTCAACATCTTTCAGGATTCATTCATTCAATACATGCTTCACTCTTTCAACCTCTCCCTTCTGGTCTAAAGGCTAAAATGGTCTTCCCCGATGTTTATTTGTATGTGTCATGGTGATCAAACTGTTTTTGGCATTTCCTCATGACTTTCTTCAGTAAATAACCATCGTTCAAATACATAATTTATTTGTTGCCCACACATGCCTTTGTTCATTTTACTGTAATTTGTTATGTATTTTGACTATGTGTTAATAAATATGCGTTATTTAGGCCTTTGCAAGTCATATTTATGTCTCTTTTGTGTCCATTTTGCATTCACAAGCTGAAAAGGACTCAGTTCCACTTTTCAACAGTTTTCACTTTTGGACGGAGCTCCAGTCCCCAATAAGTGGGGGTTGCCTGTGTGATCATTAAACCTATGATGTATGGGTCCATCACCTTCCAAACAGCATCAGATGGAAGGATCAGGTTCCCAGCATCAGACAAAAGTCTGGGGTGCCACTTGATCCTGCCCTCCAAAATGGATTTGCTTTGGCTTATGTCAGCCATGGGCAGGCTCCCAAAAGTTACATTGCAATGACATGACATCAGGGTGATGCTGCCCCAGCATCTCCACGTGAGAAGGAAGGGGGCATGAAGCCTTGTCCAGGGAGAACACAGAAATGACATCATAACCTTATATGACATCATGATGTCACTCTGCTGCATGCTGCTGCTTATAGTTATGCCTCTGCTTTTTATAGGAATGAGAAAGAAACCTTATCTTGGTTCCTTTACTGCTTTTCATTTCCAGCCACTAATTCCTGTTTGTGTCATTCATACCAATTTTATATGAAGAGATGAAAGCTGGTCTTGTTTTCTCAAAAGTCTCATTTTGTTCAATGGGACTACATTGTTTCAGGCCCAGGTATGTGTTTTTATAGTGGGATTGTGATTTCAGTCCTCCAGTAAGGGATCCCTTTCAACCGACGTTTGCTGTCTTGTGCAAGTCAGTCCAGGCCTTCTCTGCCCCACAGGGACAACCCTTTCCCTGAACTGACGTGTTTCTTGGTTGAAGGACAAGGAAGTCGGTACCTACTTAAGAAGTAGCTTTCATCAAGGAGAGGCTTTTGGTAAACAAGAGGCTTCCTTATGAACAGGCCTAGAAGAATGTAGCAGAGGAAGTGAAGAGGTGGCACATCAAAACCACCAGGAGGATATTCAGGACGGCTGCCTCTCTAGATTATTTCGCCGGTCAGAATTATTACTGATGTTGTGAATTGCAAAAGTTGCTCTGTGGCTAACACAGGCCATTTCCTGCTATACACCCAAGATCGGACTCCCAAAGGGGGTGGGAAAGCCTTTCCTTTATTTCTGTCCAGGAGGATTCCCAAGGTTTTAATAGCCACATATAGTATAGGGAAAAATTCAAATGAATGTTTCCCTATTATTGTTGTCTTTAGGCTGTCAAAAGCTACAGAAGTTTAATTTCTGCCCCAGGAATGAAACTTCTGCCTCCAGATGTAGCCCTGGCAAAAAGGATGCAGTCCTGGAAAGAAAGAAAGAAGAAAAAAGGAGTAACTCTTCTCTCAACTTCTAGGTATCTTACTGTGTCACCAAGATCAGAAGAAGAAAAAAGATGGGAGACCTAGCAAGGAAAAAAAGGAGTAACTCTTCTATCACTTTAGTCACCAAGCTCAGCCTGGAGGAAATAAACACCTTTCCCATTCACTCTTGAGTTCAGCTCCAACCTAGTTTGTTTTGTCAAGTTTATCAATATAAACACATGTTGTTTTTTTAAAAAAGTCCTGCGACACCTCAAGGACTGATTTATTGTAGCATCACCTTTTATGGATTATTTTTTTCCTCTCATTATTTGCAGAGTTGAGTTATCCTTGCTGAGTTATATTTTTAAAAATATATTTTCAAATTGAGAGGAAGAGTTATAGAAAAAATAGTAAACTGAGAGAATTAAATCTATGAATTTCAAGAGGAAGCAGTTCTGTGAGTGTTTTTTTTTATGCAAGGCCTACATGTATACAAGATAAAAACAGGGTGATCCTGTTGCACAGCAGTAGCCATCCTAAAAAAACAAGCTGCCGGTAATTTAATATCCAAAGGGGGAAACAAACACAATCCCACATAAATACTAATGGAATAGAACTGAATTTGCTGATAAATTGTCATTTAGCAATTTCAAAGCAGAGTATCCTTTTGAAATTTGTTGTTGTTGTTGATGATGGATGGTGACTTTGAGGTTAGCAACAGTATATGTTCTGAGAGGTTGAAATGCCCTCCCAGGAGTTTCTGTTACCATAATTTTTTAAAAGTCAGATTTGTTACTGTTTATTCACTTGCATAGAGACTGACTAGTTTGCCCTTTGTAGTCAACAACACATTCTTGCTATCATGTCCTGTCATATATTATATTGGAGAATGAGCAGATGAATAAGCCAGTGATATTGTTAGTACCAGTATAGAATTCTAAGAAACTTAGCATGCAGTCCTTACCTAGGCACAATTCTTCAGTCTCCCTGTGATGATGTAGGGAGGTATGTGCATGTCTATGCACTAGCCTAACCCTCCCCGCAGGTTTGGCACACAAGTGTCTTACCGCACTTTTGTGACACCCCCAGGTCAGTAGGGGATTTGTGCTAGAGCTTAGGCCAGTGATTCTCAACATTTTTCACTTCATGGCACACCATCAGTTGTTTTTACCATTGACAGGGCACACCATGCTGTTCAAATCCCCAAGTTTTCCTATTAATAAATGTCCCTCCCCAAATTCCTGTGGTACACCTGAGGATTATCCATGGCACACCAGTGTGCCACAGCACTCTGGTTGAAAATCACTGGCTTAGGCCAACCTAACTGGAGTTTAGGATTACAGCCTTAGAAACTGGGGGTCATCATGACCCAATTTGTGGTGGGTTGTGTCAGGTTGATAACCAACAAGGAAAATTAACTGTGGCCCTATAGCAAAGAGAAACTTTTAAAAAGTCTTGTAAAGTTAGGTTAGTAGATAATGATATTATTGATAGTGATATGATATTAATGATAGTGATAGACAATGCTATTGTTGAACTCATTTCTTAAGATGAAACCCAAAGGGTGTAATGTGTTTCAGTTTGACTCTCTCCATAGGGCAAATTTTGGTCACGTTCATACCTTCCTCCCTGGGCATCAGATAAGTGCAATGGACCTCTCCCCGGCTGATATGAGAGCGCATACCTGCTGGAAGGCATTCCCTGATGCCAAAAATGATGACCACTCTATGAAGGATTCAGTGTGGAAGAGTCCTACAAGCTGCCTGTAGAACAATTACCAACTTTACAGGGTTGTTGTGAGGACAAAAGGCTAAAAGCAATGCAATCAACTTTGGGCATTTGCTCTGGCATGGGAAATGTCAGGTATGTATGCTTGTATGTATGTATGAATAAATAAATAAATAAACTGCAATTTATATGTACTTGCAGATAAGTTTGCCTCTAATTGTCTTTTTTTCCTATGATCCACCATTCATTATGGCATCCCATTGAAACCCCTGCTGTTTTTAAAAATATTGTTTTGTCGTATTTTACCTGCTTGTAGTTGGTTAAACTCAGACACAGCCTTTCTCCCAGAAAGTGTCCCAGTGACATGTTAGTGTTCTTCCTGCCTTTGTTTTGGTTGTGAACGCTTTTGGGATAGGGAGCCACTGAGTTGATTTTCTTTGTAAGTTACTTTGTGAACCTTTTGTGGAAAAGTGGTATATCAATATTAACAACATCATGTGTTTGGTTAGGTTTGGAGGAATTCCCTGTGTCACTGTGAAGGAGGCTTCAGCGGTCGGTCGGTCAGTCTCTCTCTCTCTCTCCAAGGGTCTAGATATTACTTCCCACGTTCTAAAATCTCTTCCCTTAATGTGCTGCTACACTGCCTTCAAAGTCTTGGTTCCTTTTGACAGGAGAAATACTGCCTCTAGTACTGGAAGGAGTTGATGACGGTATTGTCTCGCTTCCAGCATCTGCTACCAAAAGATAAAACATTGCCTTCATAGACTCTCTTCAAGATGTGCTCCAAGACTATTGAATTGATGGTAACACCTCCCCACACCACAATCTATTATCTCACTGGAGAGAGATGGGAATTTTTTTTCCCCAACCAACCCAAACTAATTAAATTGATTTGTCTACAATGCAAATTTGTCTATAATGCAAATTCCGAAAATGTGTGTATATATTTCACGAACACAGAAACTCCTAGCACTTATTCCTACATGGATCACCCTGGTCTCTGCTATAGCAGGATTGGGAAAGGCTCCTTCCCCAAACCTTGGTCCCAGTCCGAAGAGAGAGTGCTGGATTAGATGAACCAATGGGTAAGATTAGATTACCCCTAAACTAGGTGTAAATCTAGATCAATGACATATTTTCAGCATGCAGTTGTCACAGAAGAGCCTATACCAAAGTTGTGGGTTTTGGATTTTTTATTACAAAAACAGTCTTTTATCCCACTCATTAAAATCACATTCAAAAATCGGCAAAAAATCCATAATAATAACCCAGAGAGACAAACCAGAGATCAATATTTACAGACATTGCAGGGAGCAGGGCTCTGTTCCACCTCTCCTCTCCCAAGGCCAATCAGCCCTGGGAGGAATGCAGGAGTTGGGTGGCAGAATAGGCAGAACTCATCACATGGGGGGCATGCAGCAGAGGCAATCACATGCACTTGGGGCATGAGACCATGGGGATGAGATCCATCCCCAACTGAAAGCCATCCACCCAAGCCCCACCCTTCTGTTAGCGATAAGTGGAGGTGGGAGGAATAGGGGCACCGGGTTAATTCGACCTGAGATTTCTTCCAATCTTGTGGGAGAAATCCTAACACTGCAGGGGACAGAGGGAAAGCTCTTGATACAAGGGATGCTGAGAAGGGAAGAGCAGGCCCGGTTTTCCAAACCCAGCCCGGCCCCTTGGCACAAAGATATTTACAGAGTCCTTCAGACACTTGGGAATTTACACAGAGCTTCATTCAGGCTGAATTTCTAGAAAACTGCATCCCTCAGTCCAACCCCAGCCCAGAAGGCAGAGGGTTCAGGCACCTCAGAATCTCTTTTGGCATGAAACCTACTGACCTTCCCTCTTTCCACATCAAAGCCGGAGGGGGTTTTGGCAGTGGAGACAGCAGAGTAAGGGCAGCTCTCATCTCACCCCAAGAAAAGTCAGAGGCAATAGCACAGACTACTTGGTCAAATGCCAGAAACTTGGTCCAATTTGGCCTAAGATCACAGGAAATATGATGTTACAGACTCTCCAATGGGCCAGCTGGGACGGGCACAAAATTTATCTTAAATTTGGCACAATAGATTGAGAATATCTGCTCAGGCCTGGGATGACAGAGGCAAAGGATTGCAATTCCTAAGGCTGTAGAGGCAGCAGCATCAGCCCCAGGTCAGAGATCTCAGTTTTGGAATGGAAGCTAGTGGGACAAGGATTGGGCATAAGTGGAAATTAAAAACTTGGACTAAGGAACACATAGTAACTTGAGGAGGGAGTGGGGAAGAGAAAATAGGAAGAAGCCTTCATTTTTGTTAGGAAGTCCTTCTAGGGCATAATAGCTTCAAGGCAATTCCTTACCATTCTGTAGAATGGAAAATGTAGCCAATGCTGAAAGAGCTGCTTATGGCACAGTGGCTGCTGAACCGATACTCTGTAAGGATGGGGTATGGCAGTGGAAAATGTGCTCTCCTGTGCACTTCCTACCAAAACCAAAGCAACCCTTTCTTTAGAATCTGCTGTGCAACTGTTGTCAGCGGGTGAAGCTAGAAGGGGGCCAGTATTCAGATTGTCATGCAAATGTCTACCCACCCTTCCTAGTGTTGAGGGATAAAATGCAGAGGACATACCCTTCCACACACCACATAGGGATCAAGGCCTAAGCTTGCAGACTCTGTGATGCTCCTCTTATGCACACTGGCATATTTGGCACCAGGGGTGGGGGAGAAGCAAGAAGTGCTCAAGACACGTGGCTTGCCTCAGAAATCCCCTTTAATTGGTCCTATATAGAGGCAGGGCCTTAATACCAGCCTTGCTTAGCAGGGAAAGGTCAGACTTATTCATCTTTCCAACCCTGGGTTCCTTCCCCAGAAATGGGTATCAGTCCCCGTGTGCTTGGGGGGTACGTGTCCCACACCTTCTGGATGCCTCCCTCACTATAATACCCCAGGGTGCTGGGGTGGACATCACAACGATCAGCAAAAAGAAACAGGAGAGAGGGTGGGGACGGTGGACAAACCCAGCCGAATAAATTAAGGATGGGAGGGGACATCAAGGAGGATCAGAGGCCATTGGTGCTGCTGCTGCTGCGCTGGATCAGTGGAACCTTGCTCAGCTCCACCACCGGAGAGCGTGGCTTGTGTTTCATTTTGGGCACCCTCTGCAGCAGCTGTTGAGCTTCTGAGTAGGCATAGCGCAGTTCTTTCATCCATTGCAAGAACTCAGGATCACTCTGTGGAGAAAGGTAAAAGGACAGTCAAAGGGGCAGTCAAGAGAGTACTGAGAAAGCTCATGTCAAGGCAGTAGAAATAGCCTGGCAAGCAGCAAAGAGGAGCGCCAAGATTCATCTATGTATTGACACCATAACAAGACTTTAAGCGATGGGGTGACTTCAGCCACTGTTGTGATACTTTGATCCAGAGCTTTGTATACAGACTGTTCCATTATTTAACTGTAATGGTTAAAGCTTCCAGATATTGTTTCAAAAATCCTGCCCTGTCCCAACCTATGGGAACCAATACTTTCTCTCCACAGAGCAGGGATAAGCAACTGAAAGGATTGGATCCCAATTCAGTTCCAGTTGCTTCCCATGTGGTCCCCGGCATGGCTTCAGTCTCAAGAAGCCCCTTATAATGCACTGTAGAGCTGAGACACAAGCAGAGGGTTGCTGATTCCTCTAGCTACCCACAACCCTTGAGCCAATGGCAACAAAGCTCTGTCTTAATTCTTCTCCATTTGTACATTTCAGTTGCTTGCTCGCATTTGCTCCTGTTTAGGCTGAGGTATGGGAGTCACTGGAGACTACGAAAATTTAAAAGATGAGTGCTCTGCTAAGACCTCTCTTGTTCATACTCAAAGGGCAGAGGTTAAAGAGTTCTTTGTATGTTGATGTAGTTGTGTGGGAAGGGCACCGGGGGCAGAGGCAACCAGTGCTTTCTGGCAATTTAGTCCTTTCTCAATTCAAAATATGGCTCCTGAAAAATATTCATTGCCAATTAGGGCTATAGCATTTCTTATCCACAATATTCATATCATGAGTCAAGCCCTATGCTCTAATCACCAGCACCAATGCAGCTGTGCCAGAAAAGGAACATTTTGCCAATTTTGTGGTAGATGTACAAGGAAAGGAAAGGGGCAGGGAGGTTTTGAAAAGAAGAGAATCTGGGCTGCCCCATTGCTGTCAGATCCACTCTTTCCACTTCCTTTTGTACCCTATTACTACCCGACCTTGCCACTGCCTCCATGCTAGGTTACATGCTCCAGAGCAGCTTGCCACTTGTAGCAGCTGGTTGTTGCTGCCATTTATGGTGTTGGCTCCAAATTGCCTACCAGCAACATAATGCATGAGCTGCCATGTGGCCTGTAGATAGGACTGGGCCATCAGTTTTTTTTAAAAAACCTGCAGTTTGGTGTAATGTTAGTGCACTTTCTTAGATCAACCTCACAGATTTCCTTTCCACTCTGTCTTTTTGTCATCTGGACTAGATGGCTATCAAAAACAAAGAAAATCTGTTTACCGCCCAGTTCTGACATGTAAAAAAACACAACTCTTTCCTGCTGCTCATCAATATTCTCTTCCCCAAAAGGTTGAGTGTGAGGATACATATGGATTCCACTGGAATGGAATCCCAAGAACCTCAACCATTTTTTTCTTCCTTTTGTAAACATCTGAGGCACAATCTGGCCAAAGGTCACGGCCCACAGATTCCAAAATGAGAATTTATCCACATGTCTTGCAGCTCAAGTGAAATCAGTGAATTGGACAAGTGCTTAACTTTGGCTGAATCATGTCCCTGGTATGTAGAGAGAACTGAAATGGGGCAGCAAGAATTTATGAAAAGATCTGAAGCCAGAAATCAATTTGAGGGAACTTCCAGTGATGGGCTATAAACTGTTCAGTCCCAAGCATCACTAATAGGCAGAAGATACTAAGAAAGAGACTATGCAGATTCAGCTGCCAGAATAGAATAGATAATACTGATCTAGGGGGACCAGTGGTTTAACTCAGGCTGAAATCCTAAGAACATTTTCCTGGGAGTAAGAGCCATTGAACACAATGGGGCTTACTATTGAGTAGACATGGTTAGGATTGTGCTGTTTGTGTGTCTCTCCTTATCTCTCAGTGTAATACAGGTCACTCCTTCTCCTCAAAATGTGCCCACTAAAGGGACATTTTGCCTCTCCTAATCAGTGAAAGACATTCCAAGTTCAGCTATACTGAGATACTGAAAGCAGAATCATGAAAATGTAACATTCTAAACATCTGCTTACATGCATACATGAGCAAAAGTTTCTTTTCTACAAAACATAGCATTTTGATGGAAATCACACATGGCTTCTTTATAATCCACTAAACTGATCATGTTGCATGACATTTTCTGCCCCCATGTACATGTATGTGGTGCTGGGTGCATGCCAAGAAAGAATGAATGACTGATGAGAGTGAGCCTCAGACATCACAGGAACTGTTCCTGTTAAGCTGTGTGGTCGAATAGCTCCAGGCTGAAGCAGAACTTGACAACACTTAAGTTCACCAAAGACATGCAACATCACAGCTAAGCATCCAGAGAAGATGTCATGATACAACAAATGAAGGGACCTGCACACTGAAACAGACTTGTTTCAACACTGCTTCCCAAACTTACTGGGCCTTACAATGCCTTGGTCCCATTGCTGCCCAGAATCCCACAGAATGATATGAGGATGTGTGATGTGATTATATCATTGGCCTATATTTCCCTGGTTCCAAGTCCTCAGAAATCAGTGCTGAACAGGTAAGGATGAAAACAGGAGGGTCCCCAAAACTTGGCAAAATGATGTGCAGCACACAGAACAGAGCCTCTGCTCATCAGTCTGTTGTGTTTTGATCATGCTGCCAAGTAGCTTGGTTGGTGTGCCCCCTACTTATGTCCCCAGATACTTATTGTGATGGCCAGTTTGTGAACTAACACATTACAGGGAGAAGTCCTCCTAAGATTTAGGTTAAAAACCCATGATTTAGTTTGTAAGAGCAATCCCACTCACACCACTCTAGTTGGCTGCCTTTCTAATTCTGGGAAATTCACTAACTGGCTGCACTTAGCTTTGGGCAACAGAGCTGAACCTGGTCACATCCTGTGAGATTTTGAACTATGGAAGAAACCAAGGCTTCAAACTTAACCTCCACTGAGGCCGGCATAAGCTCCAGCACAACTCCCACGCTGGCCTGGGAATATCACAAAAGTGCTGGAAGGCACTACTGTGCCATTCCTGAGGGAGGCTTAGCCCAGTGCACAAACATGCGCTTCCTCCCTGCATCATCACAGGAAGTCCGATGAGTTGTGCTGGCCTAAGTTAGGATTGCTTCCTAAGGACACAATCCTAACAAATTTAGGTCAGTATAAGTCACATCTTATACTGTTACATCTTCCTGTACTCATGTGGGGATGTCAGCGTATGCCTGTGCACTGGCCTAATCCCCCAGGAGTGGGACAGCAGTGCCTCATGGCACTTTTGTGACACCCCTAAGTCATGACTGGGGCATGCATACATACCCCAAAGTCATGCTGGGGCTTACACTGGCCTAACTGAAGATTAGGATTGCAAGGTTAAACACACTTTTCTGGAAGTAAGTCTCATTGAACACATTGGGGCTTACTTCTGAGTAGACATGTTAAGGATTGTGCTCTAGCTTCTAGGATTCACATTAGCTATGCAAACGTGGAGCCTTCAATCACTGTCCTTCATCAACTTCATTCTAACAATCAATAAATTGTATGGTAACTGAGCACAAGCCTCCTTTGCAGGATGCCAAACAACTGAGGCATCCATCTGGAATAGGAAAGGACCATCAAGGCATCAAAGTGAGTTACACCACAACAACTTCAATGCTTCCCAAGAGGAATTTTAGTTGCAAAAAGTTGGATTCCCTGGACTTTATAGGGTCAGCTGGTTCCAAGGACCGGTTACACACCGTGCCCTTTTATTTCAAGTTTGCCCCACTTCTTTCTTGCTTCTTTCCCCTAGCATGACCACCAACTTCTCTCCAGAAGTCAATGAGCTGCCTTCCTTTTGCAAATTACTGTTCCAGACCCCACTGAGTCTCACTTTCACAGGATCCTTTCCCCAGGAAAACAATCTCAGCCCAGCTCCCTTGTCTTGCTTCCCTTCCTGGAACCAGTTTAGGTCGCAGCCTATTCCTCTTCAGCCTGTTTTCTACACCTTTTCTGCATTTCGCTCCATTATGAACCAAGAAATTGCTGCCTTCCAGCAATCTAGCCCCATACCCTTTGCAAAGCCAACTAACCTCAGCAGCTACAGATCAGTAACTTTGGTCACAGGCAACCCTGACTATTGGCCCACAAACTCTCTCCATCTTCTGAGGTGCAGTCAAACTGATCAAACATTTGATTCTCCTCCCAGTTGTTATATTCGTATCTTCATTATAAAAGCCACTCATTGTTACACCTTTAACCTTCCCTCCCTCCTTCACTTCATATTTTCCACTGAATTGAGCCATGAGCCTCTGAACTTGATCCCTCCATGTGCAATAGATTTTACTCATAATCTTGTTGCATATGTTTTAAAAACATGCCTAGTAACACGCATGTCAGTCAAGTGAACTTGTGACTTTTTTCAATGGATTGAGAAGGACCAGCTAGTCTTGTAAGAGACCAGGTGAACACAAAACCCAAGAAAGTGAGCAGGACCAAAAGGCCACCTAAGAATAGGACAAGAAGTGTGTCTTGAGCTCCGTTTCTGCATTTCCTCCATCTCATCTGAAACAGAAGTTGCACCATTTTGTTCCTTAAAGCTGCCCACATCAGGAACTTGCACATCTCCTTGTGTAGTTAGACCTGAAGCTCTGTTTCAGACATCACCAGAAGGCACAGGAACAGTCCTTCTCTATCTTTCCTACCCAGTCAAGGCCACAGAATCAGAAAATTATCTGCTGGGCTAACACAGATGACTTAAGCAAGCCATGAACTCCAAGGATGTAGCGTTTAGACATAACCTCTCAATATGATGGGTGGGATCCTTTTTGAGCTCAGAAACATGAATCAATTAGACCTTAAATTAGTATAGTGTGGCACTGGAGCACTCCAGTTCAAATCTTGACTCACAGGTGGTTTACTAACCCACTCCTTCTCAATCTAAGCCATTCCTTTTTACCCCAATGAAAGCAATCAAACCAATCTATCTTATGGGGCATTGCTAAAAGCATGACTGAGATAATTTATGTGGATGCATTTGGACATACTGTATTAATACTGTGATAATAATTGCTAGTAGAAGCCTGCAGAGATACAATATAGCTAGTGTTGCCCATATGTCCTGAAAAACATGGACAATCCCAATTTTGAGGGATTGTGCTCACATACTGGCAAACGGGACAGAGGGTCTTGTCCCAATTTTGTGGAAGAGAATTATGGCAACACTAAATATAGCCCTTTTGCCACCTCTCCTCAATGGCTTTCCTCAATTTCTCCTCTTCTAGCCTATTACTCAACACTCTAACTGCCTTCCTGATATCTTTCCTGAGGTATCTAAAATATTTCCTGAGGTAACAAATCAGGTCACCTCAACTCGCCCTCAACAGTCCTTTTGTCACTTCTCTCTTCAATGGCTCTCCACAGCCTTCTCTCCATATGAGAATAGAACCCTCACCCTTCTCTGCCCCACATAAACATGGGAATAGAACCCTCAGCCTGCTTGACTGTATTTTGGCTAGAAGGTGTGGACTCACTGACACAATGGTCAAGGCTTTTATGTGGATAGAAAAGTACAACCCATTTATCAAAACAAGTCTAAGGTAAAATAGGAAGTCTTCCATGCTTAGTAGCAAAATGCTAGAGGTTCAAAAGGTCTCTGTACTGCTTCACTGTTAAATAAACAGTTTGTTATTTTTATACACCATATTTTGCATTTCTGTTATGACCACAGCAAATATGGAAATTACTAAACTTAACCGTATCACTTCACCAGCACTTCCTGCATTTTTCAGGCTCTCTTCTAGCAGAGAATAACTTACATCACACAATAGAACAAACTGCTTGCCTCCCCGGATCCTGAGGAGAATACATTTCCGATCCTTTATCTGTGTCTCATCCACCATCTGGATCTCCTCCATAGTGAGCAGGGACTGCTGCAGTAA
Organism: Cryptoblepharus egeriae; assembly: GCA_030015325.1. NCBI lineage: Eukaryota > Metazoa > Chordata > Lepidosauria > Squamata > Scincidae > Cryptoblepharus > Cryptoblepharus egeriae. Next base: position 56,685,601 of record JAREYC010000001.1, on the reverse strand, counting down.
CGTGCAGAAAAATCATTGGTCAATGAGAGACTTCCAGCCTTTTGCTTACAGATACATTTTACATCCCTGACCCATATCAAGGTAAATATAGTAATCACTCCCCGAACTTATGTCACATGGTCACACAGGCAAAACCTAGCTCTAATGTACACATATGTACTGGAAAGAGTTATACTGTATATTGCTTTTCCTTATAAGCTCAAATATAGGAAATTCCTGTCTAATAGCAGAACACTTCTCTTACCGGGGACTCTCCTTCTCCACGCCACTCCAACCGGTTTGGGAAGAGGTAGAAGTATCGCCTCTGCCACTGCGTGAGGAAAGGGTTCCCTAGTTTTGACATGTAGCCATGCATGATGCAGTCCTTGCCCATGGCATAATCTGTACCAGGGAGGTCAAAGAGAAGAGTGTCATGGACAGCATAAAGTAAAGCAAACAAGTGGGAGTTCTGTTTGCAGGGCAAACAGGAGGTAGGGCAGGAGACAATATCCAGATTATCCAATCATAGTTTTTCTTTGCAGCAGATGGGAAAGAAGTTATTTCAGCAAAAGATTTCTGAAAGCAAATACCCTTTGAATACTCTGCATTTTTAAACAGGCAGAACTGGTGGGTTGGAGAAGGCACGTCTAGCATGACCACAGTTAGCATGAGCAAGGACACCAGCTGCAACCTGTTCTCTCAGAAGCAGAGCTCACCTTCCTCATGGCCCAGCTGCTTGTTCTTGGCTCTTTTGCGGGCCTCCAACTTGTCAGTCTCAGCATTGACAGTGTCAAAAACAGTCTCTGTCACCTCTTGCTGCCAGCGCTCTGAGATGGTGAGTGGAAAGTTGCGATAGAGCTCCTGGTCACTATCCAATAGCTGGAATGAGAAGTAGGTTTGGTTAGTGTAATCCTTTAGTAAAAGTATCAAAGTCACACCATATCCCCTCCAGGGCCCATCACTTTCCTCCCTTTAAATTCTTCGCCTCAATTCTTTGTCTAACCGCCACACAGCCAATATAACCTTTCCTAGACATGCCAATGTTTTGCCCATCCAACTATCTTTGTTTTGCCCAGCCAACTCAGTCAGTTTCCTACATGTCTCCTCAGCCTCCTTCATGCTTTCCCCAGACATAAAATTCTCCTTTCTCATGTGGGAGCCAATTTTATTCCGCAAGTCCCCCAATAATTAGAGGCAGATTCTTTCCAATTGCCAGATAAGAACAAAATGAGTAGTGGTTATTCCCTGCTTTCAATAACCTTCAATCTTTTTCACGCCATGACCCAAAAAATTAAAGTATGAGTCTGAGACTTGTCACTGATTCCTCCTCCATTTCCAGAACATGATTCACCCACCATACACCCCATTTCCCCCTAGGCAACAACCTTCACAATCCTTGAAGTAGAAGTCTGAGCAGGGACAGCTTTAGGAGCTGCAGGACAAAACATTGAGAAGATGTTCTATCAAGAACTCAGTTCTGATCAGGCTGTACGAGTTTTGGATTGGATCCAAACCCTTTTATCACAGGCTTTGAAAGGTTACTATGACCCTCCCCCCAAAATGAGGCTTTGTGACACTTTGAGGTCACATCCCACAGGCTGAAGAACATGGTTAAGAAATCTGGCTGCCCTAACCAGATTTAAACAAACTTATTAGCCAAAATAAATGGAAGTTACAGGTTAAGAGGCACTTCAGTTAATCCCGGGTATTTTTCTCTGCAGGAAAATTCCCCCAGGAGCAGAAGAGAGTAAGTGCCAAAACCATCATTAGCACTGCCTCCTTCATTCCAGCCACTCTCCCCCTTTTATTTGTAATTCACCTGGTTTTTAGTTCCTGCTCTGGAAGTAAACTGGAATATGATTTTTCAAAAGTAGTATGTTCAGAGCAGAACAAGTTGTTCTAACTGCCCAGTAATGAGTGTTTGGAGTGGAGAGTTGGAAGCTTTCCATACAAACCTTGATTCCTTTTGTGTCCTCTTCATCAAAGGAACCGATGTCAAAAGCATCAGCTGCATTCACCTCTCCTCGTGGTGGGATCAAGGGGGGAGGATACTGCAAAGACATAATGGGGGAAATGTTTGTGAAAATCAGAAGGAGCAAAAAATAGTTATCTTTTCCTTTTCTAATTTCCACCTTCCTTGCAATATCTCAGCTGAAATTTTGCCCCATTATCTCTTCTTCCAACTCACCTTCTGGAGGAAAACCATCTGCCAGTCCACACCCTGGAAGAAGGGACTCTCCTTAACTTCAAGAGCCCTATTGGAAAAATGGCACCAAACAACAATGAGTCCATCCATTCACTGGATGACACAAACACAGGTCACAGAATACCTTAAAAATCAGAGGTTTCCAAACTTTTTCAAATGGCAGTTCCCTGGACCCACTGGATCACTTGCTATGGCTTTCCATTAGAGCTACAATCCTATACACTATATAGGGCAGCAGGGATTCCACACTCCCTAGGAACTATAACTCACAGTCTGGGAACCACTGTCTTAAATGCTTGTGCTAAGCCCTTTTTAGACCATGTGCTTTTCTTCTTTAAAAAAAGTGCTTGGGAGGGTACTTAGAAATATGTAGAACTAATGCAGGTAGGGAGCAAGAATTTAAGATTTTGCCTGCACCATGGTTCTGATCCAAATCATGCACTATTTAAATAGACAAAACTTTTCTATTAAAATATCAGGATCAGATTAAAATATTAGGATCAGAAGTGCAGTGGGGTAGAGAAGTCCTAAAATACCACAACTCTCTCCTACCCTATTGTGGATTCGCTCCCAACACTATTTACACTTTTTTTCCTTTAAAGAAGAAAAAACCCAAGTTGCAAACACATTTATTGTATTATGTGTTTTAACTATTAGAGGAAAAACATCTTAACACATCAAGATTCAACTAAAATGTAAACCTTTCTGCATCTATTGGTTTCTGCTGCCACCGTTAACTTGGGTGTGTTGTTCTTGGTTTGCACAAGAAGAGCAGCTGATTTATTTTATTGTAGCAAAAAAAGATAAGAATTGTAGCAACTTAGCTTTTCTGCAAAACTGTGGCAAATGAAGATGAACAGAAAAAAACCCAGAAAGAAGTACCGGGAATAGAATTCAGCTTCCTGAGAATCTCAGTACTCATTCTTAAAATAAGAAAAACAACCAAAAATAAAAAGTATGTTTCTAACCTCTGCAACTTTGAAAATATGTTTGAGAGAGTGTACAGATAAAGTTCAGAGGCAGACCCCCTTGCCTTTTCTCCTGGGTAGGAAAATCAAAGTAAACTATACAAAAAAATTACAAAATAAATTGTGCAAAATAAAAGACATCAAGCAAACGTGCCCCACTTGCACTTTAAATGCAGGCTACAGAATTTGATTTTTCTTGGTGTAGAAGTCAGAATGCTTAGGATGGAGTTTTGTTAGTGTAGATCACACACAAAAACTGCTTGGAAGTGGTGTTCTCTACAAAAACCCAGGCTATAATAGGGCTCTAAGCCATCAGAGACAACAACAAAACAAAAACAGAAAAGGTTCATCCTTATTCTGTGGCACATTATGTTCTGGACATATAAATTCATTGTCGAGCACAAAAGATCCTATTCTTAAGTTCAGTTTCAAAATGGTGCAATGGTGTTCTAGTTCAGTTATTTTTTCTAGTTCTGTTATTTTTTTAAATGGTGCAATGTTATTTTTTAAAATAGTGTTATTTTTTAAAATGTGTTCTGTTATTTTTTAAAAATGGCGTATTTTTTAAAATGGAACATCTAACCATGACAGAGATGTCTGGTCAAGATCACCCTTGACTCTTGAATCAAGAAGCTGCCATTTGTGTATAAAAAGATATACCTACAGGAGATGTTTGGGCAATTCACGCCTTTGAAAGTGGTCTTTCTTACTTATATTACAAAAATGGATCCAATAGGCTTTCACAAATTTAGCTTTTGTGAAAAATAAAATGTTCTAACAAAGGTAGAAATTGTGGAGAATAAAAAACTATGGCTGCAATCCTACCCAGTCTCACCTTTGAATAACCTTCACTTACTATAATAGAAATCACTTCTGAATAGACATGAATAGCGTTGGGGTGAGATGTAATAGAATGGTAGGAAGGAAGAAGGATGCGAGTCACTAAACTCACAGAATACATAAAACAGTCTCATAATGTTCTTCTCTGGGTTTTAAAGCAGATTTTTTTTCTTTAAAGAGTTCCTCTGAAGTTTTTAAAGGCCTAAAGTTATCTTATTTTAAACATGTCCAGCATTCCAGAATTGATGCACCTGTGCTGATAGAGCATGTGTGATATCTTGAGGTGGGGGAAGCAGTGATGGAGGTCTCTTTGTTCCATTACATTTGTTCCATTACCTCAGGGCTGCATCCATGCTGGAAAGGTGGGTGGGACTGGGCCCTAAATTGGTGATTCCAGGATCCTAGGTTGGTCTCAAGTTCTATGGTGGGTTGCATATTTGTGGCAAATTCGAGCTCAGACAATATGTTGCTGGAGTACATAAATGCACTCCTTAAAAATCTCACAATACAACCGTAAATAGGACCAGCAGACTGACTCTCAACCTAAGAATAAGGCAAGTGAAACAACCGATAAAATCAAGCCAGCCACAAAAAACTGGAGGATGGTTTTATGACACCTGCCTGTAAATTTTTTAAAGGGTAGCTTTTAATAGGTTCTCATTATACCTAGCACTACATGGTGAGCAAACAAATTTGGTACAGACATATTTTAAAGCAGCCCTTATTATGATAACTAAAATACTTGAAAGCAGCATTTTTTCCATTCTTTCCAGATTTTCTTTTTAGGGTACAATCCTAACTTGCACCTTGTACCTGCCCAGGTGGTTCACAACCATGCCACATTTGCATTTCTGTAGGAAAAAGCCACATCACCACACAAAGGTGCACCGGTCTGTAGAGGCTAGATCCAGCCTCTATGGTGGTAGCAGAAGGGGAGGTCAGGGGAGGACAGGGAGAAGGCAGGAAGGAGGCATTTGAGGATAGGGAAGGGGGCAGAGGGCATTCTGGAAGGGTGGGTGAATGGGAAGTGGGAGGCAGGGTCAGGACCCAAAAGCTATACTGGAATTGTAACCATGTTCCCAGGCAGCATGGAGTGGTTCATCAAGTAGTGCAGATATTAGAAGACCCATTGGGGCTTTTGTGGCTCTTCCAGGGTTAAGGGGAAATGTTTCCTCTTGTGTTGGGCTGAGTCACAGTCAGCCTCAAATTTGCTGTATATAGCACAGGCATGCCAGCCAGCCTGCCTGTTCCAGCACATGTTAGGATTGGACTGCTAATGTGAATGATGTTCACAGCCCAATTCCATCAGAGAACTTTTTGTCCTTCTTAGTATACAAGGTGGGCAACTTTCAAGTCCAATCCAGCTCATTCACTTCCCTGCACCCATTCAGACCCTTCACCTCTCCTGCAGAGGACTCACCCACGGCCCATACAACCCAGGCGGCGGTTGACATCTCTCTGCAGCAGCCCCTCCAGCAGAGAGCGCAGTTCTGGTGAGAAAGAATCTGGTAGCTCCACAGCCTGTGGGAATAAGGAGGACAGAATAAGTTGAAGGATTATGTGTATGTGTGTGTACATGTAAAATGGAACTATGATGTCCTAATATAGCTTCTTAAGGGTTTTAATTAGGACCCCAAGATCCACCAACCAGAAGTACGTGCGGAATTTAATGGGGGAGGGAAAGTAGATCCCAAACTACTTTCTTTCTGATACAAACCACCAATTTAAAGAAATTAGAGAGATCCTGGATTCTAGACCCAGAGATGCTATGTCCGAAATTTACATTTTGGGGATATTATGGCAGTTCTATCTCATGACCAAACACTGTGATGAACCCCTGCTAACTGGGCAAGAAGAACTCTTTCATGTGGGTGCTCCTCTTTTATTTAGCAGGGCAAGAGTAACTGGCCCTCCTCACCCTAGTAATGTCTTTCATATTGGCTTCTGCTGGTGTTTATTTTCATCTTTTTAGACTGTGAAAGCCTGTCCCAAAAAGGCTCACAGTTAGGGACCTGCCAAAGGTGAGGTTATTTTTCCTGAGAAAAGGGTGTTATCCTGTGTCTAGAAAAATAACCTCACCTTTTGCAGGTCCCTAGCCATTATTTATTTCATTTTTTAATCTGTTAACCGCTTTCCCACAGATGGACAGAACGTTTTCGTGGTGGTGGGATTGTGTGCTCCAGTGATACAAAGGGATATGCTGGCGGTAGTGTAGGTACTATCAGGGACTCCCATGCCAGACAGGTCTTTGTTGAGGAACCAGTCTAAACCTGTCCAAAATCCCACTGAACGTGGGTTGTCTGGAGAAGGAAAACTGCCACCTCAAACCTCCAATGCTTTGTGGCAATACCCATCTATGGGAAAGGCTTCAGGAGTCAATCTCGAGGTAAAATCCGGAGCTGGAGTCCCCAAAGCAGATTGTGACTGTGTACAATCATGTTCTGGTAACTCCTGCAATGCATATAGGCTCTGCCGTTCCATTGGACTATTTCAGTGATGTAGCGAAGGGGATTTGCTGTTTGAGTAACAGTCTATCCTCCATATTAATCTACCCAGGCCATCATGCTCTGGAGAGGACACTCAGAGCACGATACCATAGTCTTTCAAGACTGAAGGATGCCAATGATGAAACTGCTTTATGGCTTTTTTGTTGAAAAGTGGTATATAAATACTATTGATTGGTTGGTTCACCCACTCACACTACCAGAGGGGTCAGGACTCTAATCTAGGAGCCCATCAAAATTAATCAGAGAAAAGAGCAGAGGATTTGTGTCCAACAGCAAACCAGTCACAATCTGGGGAAAAGTAAGACACAGGCCTAACACATCCTCAAATCAGCAGCAGCAAAGATATTTTTTAACTGACACCATCTCAACCAGAAAAAAACATGCTCAAAGCACATATACACCATTAGAAGGTTGCCCATCACTTTGATCTCTAAGAGATTATGTTCTTTATTGTTCATTAGTTAAGAATGTAACCTTGCTGTCAGCATTTTCTCTACAATTTTCCTCATACCATGGACACCATGGAGTGGCCTCCGAATATACTCCACTTGCCTCTCTCCCATCTTAGCTTCATCATATACCCCCAAAGCCTATTAAATAGTTTGGCAGCCAATGTCTCATAGTCCAAGGGCCTGATCCTATCCAACTTTTGATGTGGGTGTTCCAAAGGGAAGTGCACTGCATCTGCAGTGAGGGAGAAGTCATAGAGGCCTCCTCAAGGAAAGGGAGCATTTGTTCCTTCACCTTGAGGCTACATTATGGCTGCATCAGTATCAGAAAATTGGATAGGATTAGGTACCACATCTATCATGATGATGTGTATTGTCTCACATTTCCCTGTGCTGTCAGCATCCAATTGTGTTCAAGAAAGAAACTGTGGGAGCAAATGTACACCCTCAGGAGAACTAGTGCTTTACATGAGCTCTACTGATCAGCTTAGAAGCAGAATGGAATCCAAGATATTCCAGAAGCAGCAGCCCTGAACGTTACCTGAATAGCAGAAACTTCTAAGAGTATTGAAAAGTTAACCCACACATTTTCTCAGTCTTGAATAAGCCAAACCCTGAAATACATCTCACATCGGAGCATCTGAGTACCATACTTGAACTGTGAAGGTGCGTAGAAAAGCTTTTTCACAACTGCCATGCCCAAGGCTGAGATGATGATGCCAGAGAAAGAATCCAAATAGCATCTTCCTCAAGATGAAAATGAGTTCTTGGATCTCACTGAAATGACTGCTTTTTTTCTCTATTCCCCCTTGTAATAGTGGCTCAGATGCGTCACTGCCTCACCTTTAGACCTACTTCCAGACTCACAGATACAAAACTTAGAGTTTCGAGACTTGGGTGCTTTCCTAAGACAATGCAAAACCTTTTTGTTTGGCCTTACATTTCATCACTAGTGGATTCATCTAGTAAAGAATATTTTTGTTCGGGAGAGGGCGTGAAAACAGATTTTCAGAAAAGGCAGTCAGACACTCATTGTAAAAGAGGTGGGGGTGCACAGGAAAGACTGAGGGCACACCAAAGAGGTGGGAGCATGAAGCACACCATACCCATTTTAGCATGCTCCTCATTTCCCCCACACCTTCAACCTGCCTCATACTTCTCCATCTTCACCTCGCTGACCTTCATCATTCTACTGTATTTCCCCATTTGCTCCATGCCACCCTTTGCATTTCTGCATCCCTCTTTTTTGCCACACATCTGTTCTCTTCCCCGCCACCCTTTGCCATTCAAAAGCAGAGTGTGTGGAAGACAGAGAGGAAGTGGGGGAACAAGATGAGACTATAGGCTTCAAGCAGCTTCTCTTTCAGTTCCTCTTGCCTTCCCCCATCTTCTTTGCCTTTTTAGGAGACCAGGAGCAGGAGGAAGAGACAGTGAGTTGGAGTAGTGACTTGAGGTAGTGACTTCCTTTGGATGCCAAATGTTTGGGAGAACATGGAAAGGGTTACTGCCCTCATGCCCTGGTTGGAGACAATCCAGAGATACCTGGCTAGTTACTAATGGAAACATGATGCTAAAAGTCAGCAGTCACCAAATTCACTACCACTGACAAAAATATGGTCCCTGTTCATGCCAGAACAGACCATTCTGCCTCCATGCCACATTATATTTCCAGCAGATGCAGGTACCAGGACACACAGGGCAGTTGTGCCTGTTGTCCAGCATGTCAGAAGGCCATGCAAGAAGAAATCCAGGCAGATGTGACTGCCAGAGCATTCTGCCACCATGCCACATATATTTCCAATAGAATCAAGCACCAGGATATACTGGACAGTTGTATTCGTTGCCCAACATCCCAGAAGGCTGTGTAAGAGGACATTCAGGCAGACGCTACTGCCCAGATATACTAGAAATACATGTGGAATTGAGGTAGAACAGTAAACTCCACTTGTAGCAAAGAGCTTTCCCAAAAACCTGGATCCAGTCCATAGGCTGGGGTTTGGAAATCCTACAGATGGATTTTTGGTCTGATGCAGGAGGAATCATCTTAAATGCTAGTGGTCCTGTTATAGATTTGGCTTTAAATTTTCTACCTGAGTTTATTTTGAATCTTCAATATAGGGCAGAATATGAATTACAATATGAAAGCACTACCTCTACCAGGATTCTGTTTATTTATAGCACTAATGGATATTACTTACCTGGGAGTAAGCCCAATTGATTAAAATGGGACTTACTTCTGAGTAGACCTGCACAGGATTGGACTTGGCAAAGCCTTTTCCCTGGCAACAATTTTAGAAGGCAGATGTCTTGTTCCCATTTTATGGCTAACAGAGGCGCCTGACAGTGACTTGCTCCAGAACATCTCAGAAAAAACTTTCCATCAATTGGACTATATTGCATGGCAATCAGTTGCTCATGTCCAAAACAATTTCATAAAATACGCTCATTTTATTTTAATTTATGCAACTGAACCCTGGGAAATATAGAGGGAATACATCTCAAGTATTCTTTGGAAGTGAAACAGCTCTTCTGGACACCCTGAAAAGATCTGGCCATGCTGACAGGAAGTGGAAGATAATCCCTTTCGGAGCTCCTGGAAACATCTGTAGGTTGCAATGAGCTCTAATGAAGCTGTTATGGAGAATGAGAAAAGGCTGCAATCCTAAACTCTAGTTTGGCCAGCATAAGCCCTAGCATAGGTCCCAAACTGACCTAGGGGTGTCACAAAAGTGGCGTAAGGGACCTCATACACTGACATCCCCGCACTACCATGGAAAAATATTCTAGGTGAGTTACACCAGCCTAAATTGGTTAGGATTGCAACCACAGTGCTCCTAGGATTGCTAATTTGACAGTTTAGGGACCAGAGCTGCGTTGAAAAGCAGAACTGGGTTCTTCTTTATTTTACAAATGTTGCTTCTAATGCTTTTTTAGCTAGCAAACCACAAACGCCTCTTTTTTTTCTTGCCAATTCCTGCTGTTCCACCAAGATGTCTGCAAATGGATTCTCATTAATGCTTTTGAGAATGGGAATAGATCCAGAGCTATAGTGCTCTCTCTCTCTCTCTCTCTCTCTCTCTCTCTCTCTCTCTCTCTCACACACACACACACACACACACACACACACACACACACACACACAAAAAACAGTTTGAATCATCATGTCATATGCAAATCAACATGGAGAAAGTCAATTTTAGTTTTCAGACCAGGAGATAGAGGCTGAAAAAGCAGAGCATGCATTGAATGAATGTGTCTTGGATATAACTGAAAGGTGATGAAGAGAGAAACCATTAAAAAGACACTGTTAGAAAGCAGGAGATGCCTGTACTTATGCACAACAGTCACATCAGCTTTGTCCGCTTCAGCTCTGCTGACTCTTCATTCCATAACCTCAAGCAGCATCCCAGCTCTTGGTGAGATGCCACATACTGTACATAAACACAGCACAGTCTTGTGTGACCTCAATAATGAGATACTCTCATGGCCCCTGTTCATTATCTTGGAGTCAATTCTGCTTTGAACATGAAGCCTGGTCCCAGCCAGGACAGCTAATCTGAATAATACTCTATAGAATTTCTATTTTGAACCACTGCAAATGCACACTCTGTACGCACAGGGAGAACGCAAGTAAAGTTGTACAGGGCCAGCCCAGTTGTTCCTCTAATCCAGTATTGTGATGCAAACAACAAGCACTTGCCTGGTGAAATGTTTAAGAGCATAGGGTCTTCTTTAGAAGTTTATAGATCTAAGGATGCAATCCTAACCTACTTTCCAGCACTGGCATAGCTGTGCCAGTGGGGCATGTGCTGCATCCTGCGGTTGGGCGACAGTCATGGAGGCCTCCTAAAGATAAGATATAGTTTCTTTGCATTGCCTTTAACTTGGAGATGGAAAATTGGTTAGGATTGTGTCTTAAAAGCTTAACTAAGGGCACAATCCAGAGTAACTACAGGAGAAGGTAAGAGACATTACATTCACCCGTCGTTACTGCACCACCTAGTGAAAACCTATGGGAAATTCATATTGCAATCCAGAGTAACTTGTTCTTACTCTGGAGCAAGGACTCCCCATAGTTACTCTGGATTTCACCCTTAGCCTTATAATGGCTACACCAAACTATTAATTAGAATTAATAACCAAATGTTTTTCAGCATATTAAAGACCTGCACATTTATTGTAGCATAAACTTTTTATGGAGTATAGACGAAGGAAATGCAGCAAGGACAAAAGCCCATGAAATACAAAAGGTACAGCCATTGACAACCTTGAGAAATGTTTGTACTTTTTAAGATTTACGTATTATTACCGCAATCTGAAGCTTCTGAGGCTATCTGGCCCCCATGCTTACACAGTTAGAAAATGAACTATCTATTCCTGCCACTGGGGACTGAGCTTCATGCATCTGATGAAGCAGGCCCCAGCCCACAAAAGTTTATGCTACAATAACATGCGTTAATCTCTATGGTGCCACAAGCTTCTGTTGTTTTTGCTCTAACAGACTTAACACAGCTAACCCTCTGGAACTTGTTACCTAGTAACCAGTCATTCCTTCCGTACAAAGAGGAGCTGCAACAAAATGCTGCAATATTTCCCAGCCCCAAAGAAGAGGACTCCTGATCACCCATCACTGGTGGGCTCCAGCAGGTTCGCACCTACTCGAGAGAACCTGATTGTTAACAAGAGGTTGTTAACAAGAGATCGGACACATAAAGTTTAAAAACAATATCAAAACAGAACGATAAAACTGCTCCCCCAACCTCTGCCCCGTTTAAAAAGCTTTTTTTAAAGTAAAAGGTTTTAAGGCTCCGCCTGAAGCTCTGTATTTTCCAACACATTGTGATTTTCCTCTAGAGGAAAAACTTAGGGGCTTACAGCCTCCAGTCCAAATGTGTTATTTTCTATACAGTGATGTATCTTGGGAAGAGGAGCAGAATCAAGACTCCAGAGAGAAGGAAAGGAACAAAGGCTACAATCCAGAGTAACTATGGGAGTACGTAAGAGACAGTACGTGCACCCATAGTTACTGCACAACCAAGTGAAAACCTACCAGAAATTCATATTGCAAAGCAGAATAACTTGTTCATACTCCAGAGCAAGGACTCCCTGTAGTTACTCTGGATTGCGCCCAAAATGTGTTCTCTCTCTCTCTCTCTCTCTCTCTCTCTCTCTCTCTCTCTCTCGAAACAGCTATTTAAACTGATGGGATGCATACCCCCAACTCTTTCCTTCTATAAGGGGCTATAAGAAGGGGCTATTTGAAGCTTGGCAATTCACCCTGTCTCTCTTGCCTTTCATTCCCCCTTTTTTTCTTGTCTAGATATTTTTCAATATTTCATGGCTCAGCTAACCATAAGTCGACTCACAGAGCTTGGTCAACTTCTAGATCTTTTAGATTCCCCTTTCCCACCTCCTTCAGGGCAGCAGTAGTGAGAACCATTCATATCCAAAAATGAAGAAATTCAGAATTTTAGGAGAGCCATGACAGGACAGCAAAATTGGTATTATTTTCCCTTTTCCAAGGAAGCAGCATAAATAGGTGTTCCTCAACTCCAAAAAATCAGATGGATTACATTTCACATTTCATTATCTCCATCCCCATAGCATTTAAAAAAGTTTTAAAGGTTCATAAGGTCAATATAATTTTGTGTGTGTTTCAAACATTTTTGATCACAAAACTGTATACTTCTGGGCACAAACCCACCCCCAAGTATGAAGAAACCATCGTCTTATTATAGGGCAGCATAGTTTTGCTTCTGAACTGATGGATACCCAAACACTCAAGTTCACTATTAGTACAAAATAATTAGTACTATTTAACACTATCAGTATTAAATTTGTTTTATCTATACCTGGAAGAATCAGTGTTCTATATTCACTTTCATCCCCAAATCTACTCACTGTATACAACTTATATCACTTTCCAATTTCTCCCTTTTTAGGGTGGAAGAATCCTTACCCATTTAAACCTGATTTTTATAAGAACATTGTCCAAAAGCAATGATTATTTTTATTTCCCCTTTTTTGACCATTCCCACACTATGCCCTTTCTGAGGCAGGGAGACCAGAACTGTACAGAAGTGCCATCCGCCCCAAAGAACAGCCCAATTTAAACAACTGGACGGAAAAACAAGAAACACAATCTGATCCAAAAGCAAGGTAGACTGACACAGATTCCCCTTAACGGAACCATAAAATTCAAAATAATGTAGAGCCCTTTCCAAATTACAAGTGATCTTTTATGGATGAAAACATGGAAACTGAGAATCATAATCCCAGTATATAACCTGTTCATGTGATCATTGGCTCAACCTCCCCCACTACCACCAAACTTGGCAGTGCCTGGGTTCTTCCCAAAGCAACTGAGAGAAAATAAGTAGTCAATAGCTTCTTGCCCTCAAAGTGGGCATAGGCATGACTTGGTGGTAGGACTTCGTGCTCAGAAAGTCAGAGGTTCAACCTCTGGTATCTTTAGGTAAAGCTTGAAAAGACCCATATAGGAAGCCCTGGAGAGTTGCTGCCAGCCAGTAAAGACCATACGTAGCTAAACAGATCAATGGTCTGGTGATCTAAGGCAGCTTTCTTTGCTCAGAATCTACGTAGGTCTGTTGTGTAAAGATAAACGGAAAAGGTATCACTATAGCAGTGATCTTCTCCAACACTCATCAATAAGACATGAGGGGAAATGTCATTGTGTTACAGAGGACAAAAGGACAGAAATGAGGACATGCCAAACAACAGCTACTGACTGCATCCCCTATAGGGCACTTTAATCCTGCTGTGCTCAGCTGCCTGACCACCTTGGCAGCAGTTGAACAGTTTGCCCTGCCAACAAGTTATCATTGCGTTGAACTGAGCTGCATCTGCTTATTGTCTCCACAAACTCTCCAGGGAAGAGAATTTCTTTGTTACTGCCTGGACAGTGCCAAAAATAGAATGCCCTGATATACCAAACTCTTAAGGCAATATTGTAAAACCACAGTTTATTTAGCTAGTGGTGGGAAATATTACTTGCACATTTCTCCTTCTCATACACCCGCAGAGCCAACCAACTAACCAAACAAGATAGGATACCAAAGCAAACAGAAAGAGGGTCGTCCAAAACATCAGATGTTTAATGGTTCGGGACTCAGAGAAGAACATTTTTGTGAAGAAACACATAGATAATATACCAAAATTCTGAGAAGTGGAACAGTTATTCAAAACAAATAATCAGACTGATGCTCTTGCACTATAAGTCAGTATGTGGCATACCCATATATGCCACATATTTGGAACATGGCTGCACACACCTGGGATGTAAAGACTGATCTTCCAGATGAGGGCTGGCTGGAAAAACTGGGGATAAGGGTTTGGAGGCTCAAGGTGGTAAGAAGAGCCAGGTTCAGTGCTTGGGAGATTCAGGACCAAGGCTGATCTTTAAGTGAACTTGAGAAAAAAAAAATGGGAGCTTACCATTGTGAGCGTCATACGGTCAATCTCATGTTTGTCCTTAGTCTTGTGCTGCCGAAAGGGGCTATGCCTGAGTGGAGAAAAAGAAAGCATCAATGCCAACTCCTCCTTGCTCACATAGATCTTACAACTGACCTCTCTCTTCCTATTATCTCATGTCATTTCAATACGGTCAGCCTTTTCAGCCTATCCAGGACTTCAACCCTGCTCTCCTATTGGTTTCCCAACTCCTTTCTCCTCAAAAACCTCTTCTCCATTATACCCACTTACCCCCTCAGTAGTTTGAAGAGCATGCAGCCAAGGGAGAACCAGTCAGCACTGCTGTCATAGGCCACACCCTTCTGCAGCACTTCTGGCGCCATGTACCCATGTGTGCCCCTGTAGGGATGAAGGAAACAGAGTTAGGGAGGACACATGTGCGGCTAGAGGCCTTCAACAGGATATATCCATGGAAAACAGATCCAGCATTTATTTACACAGCAAGGGAAGACACATGTTCACTGCTGCACCAGGATCTCCCAATTGAGACTATTAGCCAAAGCCAGTGATCACACCTTGTCTGGAATAAGCATAAGGGCTGCACAGCTGTCCATTTTTATATGGGAACTGGGATTGCTCAGGACTGATTTCACTGAATGCCAAATGCTGCAGTTGCAAACTACTCTGCACAGGGATCCAAATATGCAGAGGTTTGAAACACACAATTGGGATGCTACAATTTGTGCTGAACAGATTGTGTTTCAGGCTTCCATGTGTTGGGCTCTATGCATTCCATATGCAGGAGCTGTACAGTCCATTCCACAAACATATATGTTGGGCAAGTCCAGCTGAGCTGGTATGATCTCAATCCCCAGCAGTTGTAGAACAAACATCTACAAAGAGCTAAAGAAATTGGTATTTGAGGAACCCCAGGCAGCTCACATTGCATCTGATGATACTGGATTAAAAGACAGGTGCTTCCACATTCATTAAGCTCCATCACCCTCAGAGGGAGAATATTTATAAGTAGGACAGAATAGTAAAGAACAGAACTAATGGCTGAGCAATGGATTCCCTTCTAGATACTCACACACTGGCATGAGGCTTCTTCTTGGAGAAATCACAGGCAAGCCCAAGATCTGAGATGCGGACATGGCCAAATTCATCCAGCAAGATGTTGGCTGGCTGCAGGAACAGAAAGGATAATGAACAAAAGTTGTGAGAAAATCAGGATAAAGAGACAAGGGGAACATATGCACACAGCCTACTCCAACTGTCTTCCATCCAAGCTGGGGTTTCTATAGTGGTACTGTGAGGTCTAAACAAAAACGGTAGTCCTCTTCTGGGAAATGTGGGGGATTCCTTTTAAACCAGGCATTCAGCTCCTGTAGTGGGTAGGGTTAATTTTGCTGTAGGATGTATTCAGGTCATGATATACAAAATAAAGCACAAAGGATGATTCCTTCCCACTTAATACCAAGCAACAATTGTGATTCATGAAGTGGGTGTCAAATGTTTAATAATCTGCAGTGCAAAAACTACGAACACACTTGGAGCACAACCACCCTCCCTCATGGGATATTCTCTGTGAAACAGTCCATGCCTGCATCTTCAAAACACAATTTTCTGAAAAAGTCAATGGTGATGCTGTTGCTCAGAGCAAGGCATTACCCTATAGCAGTGATTTTCAACCATTTTCATCTCATGTCACACTAACAAGGCACTGAAAGTGTCATCAGTTGTTTTAACAATTGACAAAGCACACCAGACTGTTCAAATCCCCCAATTTTCCTATTAATTAATGTCAATCCCCAATTTCCAGCAGCACACCTGAGGAGACTATCTGTGGCACACCAGTTTGCCATGGCATACTGGTTGAAAATCACTGCCCTATAGTGTAATGTTAGCTTCTAAGAAGAGGGGAGTTATTAAATTATATGTAGAAGCACTGACATCACAGTTAGACTACGGGGATAATCCAGAAGTGCATTTGGCTTATCCTATCTATCACTGGGCTTACCCAACTGCAAGTTCCATCACCCTAGTTATTCTAGAAAAGGCTTGGGGCAGCCTAAGGCAACATAGGCTGCCCCAAGACAAGTGGAGCTGGACTGCCCTAGCTGGGGCAGCCTAGGCAGTTCAGGGGAGGCATGTTGAAGGCATGTTTAGCATTGCCTAGGGCAGAGCAGGTACTCTGTATCCAGAGCCTGTTTTCAGGGCAGAAATGCCCTCTTCCAGCTCCTCAGAGTTAAATCACCTCAGGAGCAGGCATAGTAATGAGTAGACCCATAGGGGTCCATGATAAGGTGGAGTTAGAATGGCAGTATTGACCAAAAATCTGAGTTCTTGGCCAGCCCAGCTGCAACCCCTGCCTCTCAACCTCAGGATATGGAACAACTTCGGCAGCCCACCAACCTGGGGATACAGCAGGCCACTCCAAGAAGCCCCTTGTATTCACTGTAGACTCTACTGGCATCTCATCAGGGACTCCTTATAAGGCAGGCACCACAACTGTTCCTTGTTCAGTGTGATCTGAGGGTGGTCTTCTCAGGAACAAGCCCTCTCCAGGTGTCACTGACTTGGTGCCTACTGAGCATGCTCTGGAGCTGCTAGGGAAACACAGACTTCCTGACTCTCTGGATTCAGAATAGTTGGGGAAGCCCAGCTAGGGCTCTCCTCAATGCCCTAACTCTGGATTGTGCATTAAATAATAAAACTATGTGGTATCTGTGGGTGGAAGTGTGACATTGAAGGCTTCTGAACTGAAGACAGAGTTGAATCTCTTTCTGGGAAAAGATGTTTGTGATGGTGTGGGTGGCTCTAGCAGGGGAAGCTATTGTGATGGCCTAGATGGTATATGCTCACCTTGAGATCACGATATACCACAAAGCGGTTGTGCATGTGTTCCAGCCCCAGAATGATCTCTGCTGCATAGAAGCGCATCTCAGTCTCAGAGAAGACCCCATGCTGGGAGAGGTGGTAGTGTAGGTCACCTCCTGCAGGAAGCAGAAAGCCATGTGATGTGTACAGCCTAGACATTAGCAGAGGACATTAAAGGGGCCGAAAGGATGAGCAACAGGGGAGGGGGGAGGATCCCTTAGAGAAACACATGAGGAGGAGGAGGAGGGATTCCTACAGAGAGGGTTCTGGCTCTCACCATTCATGAGGTCCAGGATGAAGCTGAGCTTGTCAGGTGTTTGG
Source organism: Cryptoblepharus egeriae (assembly GCA_030015325.1). NCBI lineage: Eukaryota > Metazoa > Chordata > Lepidosauria > Squamata > Scincidae > Cryptoblepharus > Cryptoblepharus egeriae. The sequence continues at coordinate 56,668,020 of JAREYC010000001.1, read as the reverse complement.
AAGGCATATGACATGCACACGATGAAGGGGCAATCCTGGCAGAGACACGAGGAACAAAAATCACAACAGAAAAAGGAAAAAAACTCACCAAACATGGATGTGTATACATGTTAATAGCACTCCTGTCCTGCATGTTGTGCATTCTGGCTCATCACAATTATCCTACTCCACATGCCTTCCTCATCCTTTGGGAACATCCTACATGTCCATTCTGCATTCTACAACACATCCCTTGCACATATCTGCTTCCTATCACATTTTCCTTCTCACCCACAAAGGCGTATGTGCATTAGGCAATCATGTGGGATTGGATTGAGCAACCTCTCAGCCTCTTACCTCACACACTACTGTAGCCTCTTTTGTTTGCTGACTTTTCCATTAACCCTTCACTCCCATTCCATACTGTCTGCTATGTGCTTTGGATCAACTCCTACATAGCCAACACACAACTGTCCTGCTTCTTTATAGCATACACAGATCTGCATTGCATATTTATCAAGAACACCTGCAGTGTGTTTCCAACCTCCTTTAGAGTACCTTGCTCACTCACCCGTGTCCCTCCCCCTCTTTCCTCTGTGTACATCTTCTGCCCTCCTCCTGCCATCATACTTATTGCATTGCCTCTCCTCCCCTTTCACGTTCACAATACTCATTGCACTGCCTACACACATCACAGCCCTGTTGCTAGCTTACTGCAGATATCACACTCCCAGCCACATGCTCAATGCTGCCTCCTGCCCACATCATCCTCCCTTTTAACAACCAGCACACTCTCAGAATACCTTCTGTGTCTACTAGCACATCATCGCTTTGGTTGCAAGCCCTGTGCATGTCCTCAAGTATTCCCCTCTGAACACTTACTGCAATTCCATCTTCCACCCCCATCAAGATGCAGACTCAGGTTTCATGCATTCCCTCCACTCTTCTCCCTGCTCAAAATAGGCAAGCTCACCCCAGTGCTGACAAGGGATAACATGATGCGCTCATTCAGGGCCAGTGTCTCCCCTTGCTTCATCTTGATCCGCTTCTTATCCAGACACTTCATGGCATACCTGCCAAGAAAACGAAGGATGCAAACCTGTGCCAAGTGTGCTTGGGGATGATGCTTCCCAGGAAATCTTCCCCACTGATATCCTTCTAGGCACTTACAGCGCAAGTGTTGGGCTCTCTACGCAGATATCTTTCCATCTGATACTTTCTGAACATCCCCACCATTACCACCCCTACATCCCATATGAATCCTGAACCTCTATAACAATCATACAAAATTTCCCTATAATCTTTAGTACAATGGAAATTTGCCTCAGATTTTCTTGTGATGTCTCTGTTCTCTATTCTCCCCATATATCTCTATGTTCTCTGTTCTCTATTGTTCTCTATTCTCCTCATATATCCTAGCAAGTGAGAAAAAATATCCACCCAGCTTACTAATGACTAAATTCAGTTAGTGCTCAGGATGTAAATAGAGGACAAAACAAGGGTTTAATCCTGAACTGTGTGTGGCTTACCAGAACTTTGGGGAAGAATTGATGAGGGGGTTTGCCAAGGTAAAGCAAAGAACCGCATTTCCAAACCCTTGAGGTTACAAGAATTCGTACGAACAGAAATGGAGAAGTTTCAGAGAAACCTAGGATTTTCCTACCTAGGATAGGGTTTGCCTATCTTTACCCCAAAAGAGGGTGCTACGCATCCTCCATAGACAGTTATGACAAGAGTTAGTGATTTAGCTTAGTTAGTTAAGAGTTAGTTTCTTTTTAGCTTAGGGATCACATCAGGGTTGGTCAGCATCACAAGGCACCTGCTTGGGTCCCTTGGACCACCTGTATGCCCCTCACAAAGGCTGGTAAAGCAGAGTAAATTTGGTAAAAAGCTAATTAATTTCATGCCTAAATTTTCCATGGCTATTAGAAACCACAGAGAGAATACTACAAATAAGAATAATTTTTTCATTTCTTTGGCAGATCCCTCGTTTATCATCTCAGCAATCCTACTGTCTAAAGCTGGCCTGTGGCCTACCCCAAATCATACCATAGAATTTTTTCCCTCTTGCCTATAGTTAGGCATTTGAATGTTCTTCTAGTATACATTAAACTCTTCTAACACACATGAAACTACTACACAGTTAGGGAACCCCACCCCCTTTTGGCACATGCCAGTTAGCCCATTGTGAAGAAAGTGTCTGGCAATGAAACTCAGCCTCTACTAAGCTTGCTCTTTTGAAATTCCTACAACCGTCTGACAACCTCAAAGCAATCCCACACATTACATTTTGCCAGTGTCTGCTTTTCGGCAGCCATAGACCTCGCCAAAGCCACCACGCCCAATGATCCGGTGAACGCTGAAGTCATTCATGGTGAGCTGAAGTCCAGCGAACAGGACAGGTAAACAAAAACAAAGGAAAAGTAGAAGAGAGAGAATAGATTAACATGTCGTAGGGACCATTCTGGCCCTAGAAAATCATGGAAGCAATGGAGAAGATGGCTGAGGTTCTCAGCCCTTCAGGTATATCCTTTAGGAATCTGGGCCTATTACACCTAAATCTGCGTGGCCTTCTAGACATTTGCCACTGTCATAGCTGCTTAGGTTTTTTCTTGCAGTCAGGAGAGCTTGACTCAATTTGTCATAAATAGGCTGTAAAGGCTGGTGCCAACATATACTGGGTACCTTACTAGATATACTTCTCAAGCTCTTCCATGGATGTGGAACACTCAAACACCCCATCTCATTTGCCACATCAAGACAATAATAACTCTCCTTCCCCAGTGCTGCTAACATGGTGAGCCAATTTTCTCACTGCATTATCAGCACTCTGGGGATCCTGTACTCTCTACACCATACTATAGTCACATGACCACAAGCAGGACTATGCTTCATGTCTTTTGACGGCCCTTTTCTTATCACAAAAGCTCTCAGGAATGCTTTCTCACCCTCCAGATACTCACATGGATGTTCAGCTCCACATTCTTCCATTGGCAGAACCGTGTGAACTTGTCACTATTAACAGAAGAAGGACAAATGAAAAAGGGATCTTGTTCTCCCAGATGCCTTCACCCAATAGGAACATCAATACTCTAAAAAAAATTCCCAATCCTTCTGAATCTCAAACCTTCTGAATCCCTTTTGAATTCTCAAGGTCCAAATTCTCATTGCAGAGATTCCTCCATCCCAATTTTCTTGAAATGAAACCGCATGTGCAGAGGAGGGGGAAATCAGAGAATCCCCATCAGTTCTGCCAACTCAGTGCACACCTACTGAATCTCACTGAATTCAATAGGCTTACTCCTTGGTAAGCATGAATAGCATTGCTGCCACACAGCACTATCCTGTTTAATCAAAAGTCCCATTATATTCAGTGAGGTTTATCCCTCATTAAATTCACAGTCATAAAAAAGTACTGTCCTCTTTTTTCCTCTTTTAAGGAAAAAAAATGTGCATTTCCACATTATTTAACAGTTAGTGAAGCTCACCCATCTCCCTCTTAGGTTCAACAGCTTACTCCACCTGGAAACAGCCTCTATTAAGGAAACATTTCTCTGCCATCACATATTCTTCAGCTAAGATTCCGCATAAAACTACAACCCAACCCATAGAGCACCTGCAGTCTTCAGCACTCACCTCTCAATGAATCTCTGGAAAACAGACCCACGCAGGCACTGGCAGATCTCTTCAATGTAGGGCTGCCAGAGAGCGAGTAGACAGGGATGAGTGCCAAGAATCTATTCCATCACTCCTTCCTCCCACAGGTTCCACTTCCCAACTGCACAACTGCTGCAGCGCATGTGGATGTTTATACCAAAACCCGTGTTCTGGGGGACACCTGAGCATCAACAGCAAGTGCAGTAGAACATATGATCCCAATAAGAGTCGAGCTTTGGCAATGGAAGGAAGGAGGCCTTTCAGCTGTCACCTCCCCCTGTACAGATCCCTGGTACAGATTGGGAAGAACAAATTGCATGCTTTCTACCTCGCTGTCCTCCCTCATAGTTGATCCCAGGAATACTATCCAGAGGCTAATACCATCCTGGGATAAGTGAAATCCTGAACTGGATAAGCCCTGTCTAGTCTATGAAGAACTTACTTGGAACAGGTCTGGTGGTACTTGCTTCTTGCTGAGATGGTTCTTCACATAATCAGTCGCACTTTTGGAGAATGGCTGCAAGGGAACCAAGAAGCCAATGATCCTGGATGCATGGCTACCCATTCCTCAAATTACTATCAGGTAGAATGACACCTTAGGAGTGACCTCTGGTTCCAGAGAAGCTGTTGTTAGGGTTTTGCAAAAAGATGCAGGAGCATCCCATCCATAGAAGAAATGCTGGTTCAGGGAACTCAGAAATTCAGGGACACATAACTTGAGTAAATAGCTGGAGGAACAGGTCTGGCCACAAGCAAATACCAGCATGCTAGAAATGGGGGAGGCACTTTTTTGTTACCTTAAACAAAATCTTGGTACTCCTGTGCTGGCAGCTTCCTCTCACCTATTTGTCCAGGCCCTGCAACTTTTTGTGTTAACTTTTCACATTCCCACACACTGCTGTAAGCTCAGTCTCCCACAAAGCTGCCATGCTCATAGTCTTCACCTGCATCTCTCATATAATGTCTACTACTTCTAGTTTCTGTAGTAGTAGTTGGTGCTGCTAAGCCCTACCCTTTATAATTCTATTTATCTTTCCTTTGCTTTTGTTTGATCTAGACGCCAGATATCTATACTCTAAAGGCCAAACTACAGATTACATTAGCAACATGCTCACCCCATTTGCTTTTCAGTGTCAAATATAGTAGTTGCTGCATGGTGGGGGGAGGGAGGTAATTTGGAACAGGACCATGATGGGCAGTTAGACTTTAACCCTTTGCTCCTACTGTAGTCCTAATCTGAATTGGATCTCTGTGGGTAATATGGTGCAAAGGGAGCTTTCCAATGGCTTTCCTCCATAACAAAGAAAGCAGGTTCCAGGAGGTGTGGGGAACTTTTTCCTGGGTCAGATGCCAAGTATAAGATCCAGATCAGGTCCACAATGTGAAGCCCCTTAAACTGCAGCCCTGACTTGGATCAGTTTCCCCTACAGCTGCTGTTTATGACAGAAAAGCTGAGCACATCACTCCCAGTGATGTGCGTATACAATGCGTAGCCTGGCTCTTAAAGAAAGCACCTTCCCTGCTCCTGCAGTAAAAACACTGCATTCCATGAGGAGCTATCCTCGGTGGCTGCCTACAATTTCCCCAAAGGAAGGCCAGCCCGGAATAGGAGAGAAGGAGCTGTAGCCAGCTATTCTTGAGGAAGCAAGTTCATGAAATGAGAGGTAAGAACTGGCTTGAGTGCTTCCAAGAGAGCTGTGCCTGTGGTTTACAGGTCCATAGGAAGTACTTAGCCAATGTGAGCAAATATAATGCTAATTGAGTAGCTCCTCCCAATCTATCTGGGGAATACTAAGGTTTCTGGGATCTAATTCAAAGTGATTATGATTATGTAGCTCCTTTTCTGCTAATTGCCATGGGGCATTTCAGACTCTCCTACAGGACAGGATGTATTTGTGGCACTCACATGAGAGCAGGAGAGCAGTTCCTTCATGATGTACGTGTCAAAGATCTGGCGGCTCTTAATAGCTCTCTCCTCCTCTGAGTCCAGCTTCTCATACTTTTTGATCTGGAGAAAATCAATGAGGTCACTTTGGAGGCACAAGACAATAAGCTCCAAGAATATATTTCTTCCCACACTATATTCTAGGTCTACCAGGGGAAAGGGATGCTGCAGAGACTACATATATTGTGTGTTGTAAAATGTTGCAGTTGAGGAAAGTTCTTAAAATGTATTTATAAGAAGTAATTTGATTGGTGGAAAGTGGGCCTTGGTGGTAATGGTGACTGAAAAGCTAATGGTTGGGGGCTATTTATATGCCTAGTCAAAGGAGTAGGAATGGAAGGCTACAGGGATAGGCAATGAAATCAACAGTATCCTAATTTTCAATAGGAACCCTCTCTTACTTTTCAAATCAAGACAGTGTGATATGCACTATATACAAACACCACAATGTAAGAAAACAAAGTATAAAAACCCTGTTTAGGCTATTAGGTTTTGAACCTAATATTTTGTGTTTGACTAAACCCATCCAAGCCTCACCTCTTCATAGAACTCCACCAGTGGTTTGGCCTCCTCCACCTGGTTCAGGCAGAAGTCTCGAAACAGCAGGAAACCTAAGAAACACACACAATTGTCAAGCATTAAGGGACATGTGTGCCTCTAGTTCCCTCCTCCAGTCAGTGCCCCCAGAAGGTCCAGATCCCTACATTCCAATCCTTGGCAATCAAAAATTAACAGAGGGGAGGAACAACTTTCTGACATGGAGTAAATTATAAAAGCATCTATCATCGATATTGCTCTCACCATTTTTAACACACATTACTTGACCCTTCCTGGTCAGCTCTCTGTGGTCAGTCAGATATTTCTAGGACAATGGTACTCAGAGTAGGGGTACACCCCAAGGGGGTGGGAACCCCTTGGGTCAGGGGTGTCATGAGAACGTGGGATCTGCCATTTTAGAATCTGGTACTTGGCTTTCCTCAAAGTAAGTTTCAATGAACACAACGGGACACTTCTGAATAGACACTGAGCGAGGCAACAGAGAGCCAAAGTGGCCACTGGTCCTCCCCTTCACTATTAACCAACAGCAGACAAAAGTGGAGGGTTTCGCGGCACCAACAGAAAGGACCCAAAAAGAAGATATTGTTGCTGCACTATCTGTCATTTCCTCAACGCTTTCAAAAGGGATGGACGACATCTCTAAGTTGTAACCTAGTAGTCCTTCATGCAAAGTGTGACAGAGATAAATATACAAAGTTTGCTGACTTTTCAGTATTGGGTGTTCAAAGGTATCTTCATAGATGAAGGCATTCACTTTTCATGGATAATAGCTGAAAAAACATCCATTCATTGGTCTACTCCTTTTTAATATGTCATCTAACACAAGTGGTCAGTATCACATCTTGGGTTTACTTAAAAACAAAAAATATTGATCTTTTAACAACAAGTATAAAGGAGGGCAATCTACGAATATGATTTTTTTTAACAATATGCATTTTCATGATGAAGAAAGCTTTGCCTGGTGATTTCTGCTTGATATATTCTTATTGAAACAAATTTCCGTCCATATAAAAACTAGCAATCATGATTATTCCATTTATATTTAGAACCTTAAGTTTAGTACACTGCTATCAAAAGATGAAAAAGAAAAGATAGAAAAAAACTAGAATTTTGTGATTTCTAGCAAGATTCTCTAATGTTTTTAATCTTGCAAAAATAACAAGGCTGCATAAAAGACCCCCAGGGATCACAAGCTACATACGAGCCTTGCCTTCTTGTCTGTAGTGGGTGCTTCCTCCTATGCCTTTAACAGCAGGTTGACACAGTGGTACTCAAACTGGGGGGTTGCAATCCTCACTTCATGTAAAGATTCCCCCAGTCTCTTTAAGGGATGGGGGAAGGGGTTCGCATCGCTAAAGGTGGGGGGAGAAATGGGTGTGCATTCACGGAGCACTGTAGCAGGCTCCAGGAGGTGTGGGGTGTCCTGTTTTCCAGGCGGTGCTTTGGAACACTCATTTGTGGATGTTCCAAAGCTTGGGAAGTGTTGCTGCTTAACATTTAAGGCACCAGAAAATGGTCAATTTTAAAAAGGGGGAAAGCATTGCTCATAACTACTTCCCCACTCATAAGAACATAAGAAGAGCCTTCACTGGATCAGGCCAAAGGCCCATCTAGTCCAGCTTCCTGTATCACACAGCGGCCCACCAGATGCTTCGGGGAGCACATATGATACCTGCATCCAGGTGCCCCCTTGCACTTGGCATTTTGAGGTTGTCTTCCTCATGGCTTGTAACCCATGATGGTCCTTTCCTTTAGGAATCTGTCCAAACCCTTCTTAAAGGCATTGAAGCTAGATGCCATCACCACATACTGAGGCAGGGAGATCCACAGACCAACTACATGCTGGGTAATGAAATATTTTCTCTTGTCCATCCTAACCCTCCCAACATTCAATTTCAGTGGATGTCCCTAGTTCTGGTGTTATGCGAAAGGGCAAAGATCATCTCTCTGCCCTCTCTGTCCATCTCTTGCATAATTTTGTATGTCTCAATCAAGTCTCACCTCAAAGGAGTGAGAGTCCCAAAAGCTGTAGCCTTTTCTCATACAGAAGGTATCCCAAACTGTCAATCATTTTGGTCTCTCTCCTCTGAACCTTCTCCATTTCCTCTTTATCTATTTTGAGATGTGGTGACCAGAACTGGACACAGTACTCCAAATGTGGCCTCATCATTGATTTGTACAATGGCATCATAATTTTTGCTGTCATCTCTGTCAAGATGAGTTGTGACTTATATCCAACTGGCATGTTAAAACAGTCTTATATGCAAGAGTACTTTGTAGTACTGCAATTCAAGAGAGATCAAGTGATCTCAAAAATAATGGAGATCATGGGATCTGACCACAGCTCCCAGCACACACATTACCATATACTGTATTTCCCGGTTTATAAGACGCACTTTTTTTCTTCCCAAAGGGGGGGAAATGTCTGTGCGTCTGATAGAGTGATAGGGCCAATCCTGGAGCACCCTACCCCATCATGTCATATGTCGTTGGATTCATATTGAAGAGCAGAATCCAATGCAACAATCAGTTTTGAGATATCTCCTTCCTATCAAACATCATGGCCAAAAAAGTAAAAATCAAAAATACAAAAACAAAAAATACATTTTTTGGCCATTTTTTAAGCAGTAGGAATTTTGCCCTGGGAGGTAGGAATTTTGGCCTTGGGGTTCAAGAATTTTGGGTTTGGCATCTGGTCACCCTGGCACAGTTGCAATCCTAACCAGCCTTCCCTGGCTTGGAGACTTGCTCCAAAGTAGACATGCACAAGACCTGGTCCCTCCTGCTCCATGCCTGGGCATCCCTCACTCTTCCCTACCCCCCCCAAAGAACCCCCCAACTTACCTGCCTTCCTGAACTATTTGCAATTTGTGCAAAATGTTGTCTGATCATTTGCAATGAGATTTGTGCAAAAGTCACAAATCACGGACACTAGAGATGATGAGTTTTGGGGGTTACCAGAAAATTAGAAGAGTGCTTGAAGCTTAAAGTCTTTCCTCATTTGTTAATGACAGTGATAATGGTTCTTAATACCACTGTTCACTTTACATGGTTGAAATATTATTCTGCTATATTTTATTAAATATATTAATATACCATTTGGTTCAGAATATTTTTTTTCTTGTTTTGCTCCTCTAAACCTTGGTGCGTCTCATGGTCTGGTGTGTGTAATAAGCCGGGAAATACGGTATATAGGCAACAATATCTACATGTTCCTGCAGTAAAGCGGCCTTTTAATGATCTTGAAATCTGTGTACTGTGCAAATGAGTTCACCTATACCCAGTGCTTTTTTTCTGGGAAACAGGTGCCAGTACTCACCACAGTGGCATAACTAGTCATTCCTAAATTAGCTGCTCGTGGCAGGTGGAAAAGGGTGGAAGTACTGAGTACTGGTTAATACCCCCTGAAAAAGCCCATCCTATACTAGTTACAGCAAAGGTAAAAAGGGGGCTAAAACCCCCACTCCTGGGAAGCAGCAATGGCCTTCTCATGCAAACGCCAACTTTTGTCTTTACTCTCTTACTGGCTAAAGGACATACTGTGCAATATCCACCCAAGTTTGTGGCTAAACGGCTCTCGTTCAACCCTGCCCCAGCCTAGGCAGGCACCATCCCAGGTGAGAGGGGAAGCCAAAAGTCTGTTGGGAAAGCAACAGAGGAGCAAGGAGAATAGGGAGGGGAAAAGGGGAGGGTGACAACGGGACATGTTGTGCGGAAACCACAAGTGGCTGTGGGTGTGGGAGGAAGCAAGAACATTTCCTGTTGGGGCGGGGTATAGTAACAGAAAGGGGAAACAGCACTGCACGCAGATGCTGGGCTGAGTATGGATAACAGTCCAGTATCACCTAGTCACTAAACCCTCAGCGTACACATTTTTCTTCATCCTTGTCTAGATGCTCCCTTCAACAATAACCTTCCTCCAGCTATTCTAATGATGATCTTGGTATTATTTCACTATCTGCTAGAGGTAGATCACGATCTGGCAGGTGTTTTTCCCCCTAATGAGGACTTTAGCAAGTGACACGTTCCTACACATAGTGTATCTGTGAGCAAAACCTTCACCTGCTGAACTTCTGCTCCTACTACAGTTGTTCTCAGCATAGGAGCTGTGTCTGATAAAAGCTGACATGCCTACTTTCTAGGCACTGAAAAGATTTCTGTCCCTTAAGGACACCAAAAGGAAGCATATGAGGTACAGCTTCTTTCCTAATTACAGTAGCCCTGAGATAGGGAACACTACAGCTAATGACACGACTTCTGAGGCCCTCTCCAGGACATAGGACCTTGCTGAGAGATTGTGGTCCTGGAAGACCTTGAGGGAGAACAGTCTCAAAGCTTAACCAATCCATGTACTTCAAAACCAGTTCTCTCCCACTATCCCTACTGGTGAAGGAAAATGTCCTCTGAATTAACAATGAGAATGAGAACAGGAATCACCAACAACCATACAAGAGGAAGCAGAATTTCTTCACTACCTCAGCAGTTCCCCCCTTCCCCAATTCAGTTCAGCTCTTAACTCCTCCCCGATGACTTTACAACAGCAGCCTGGGATGCAACACTGAGCAGGCACAAAGGACGATAGGGCTCCTTTATCTTATTTTAGAAAAGGGCATGCGTGCTGGCACAGCTTTTATTCTCCCCCTTCCAAAATTCCCTCTCCGATATAAATTCCTGTTAAAGCTACAGGAATCCTAGCCTCCCCTGCATCTGGCCACCATCAAAAAGAAAGCCAAGTCCAAACCTGAACGAAGGTGGACAGTGTGTTTCCAATAGCTGGATGAGAGGTGAGAAATTTCCTGTCCAAGAATAGCCGTAATAAAGGAAGTGACACCTACCACTCCAATCCCTGATATTAAAGGCATAGAATCCTTTTTTAAGCTGAAAGGTTGTCAACTTTAAGAGGAGGGACAAAATCTTGCAGATTGTACCATATAGATATCACACCATCAAAATCCCTTAAGCTCCCTGACATTTTCCTGCTCAGACTGCCAACTATATCACAGAATCATAGGCAAGCACTTTTGTCTGAATCCACATCCCCATGCAGAGGGCTCTCCTACTCACCAATCTTCTGCAAAAATATCTTGTCAAATGTCACCTCACCCCGGTCTTCCAAGTATTTCTGCATAACGCTGCGGATGCTGCCAAGAAAGAAGGCATGTGAGCAGGGACTAATTGGGAAAAAGCTCACTTTTAGCTTTGCATATTCTCTCCAGCTATTTTTCCCATAAAAAAATCACAAGGATACTCAGTCCTGAAATGGAGGAGAAGTTCTAGTTCTATGTATTGTAGGCATCATTTATTCATTAAGGACAGCTAGCCCTTTAAAGACAAGACTTACACCTTGCACAGACTAATTGGAGCAATGAGTGGGCAGATTCAGCCATACAGTAGCAGAATGAATGAGAGGTTTGTTGAACATGTAAAGCTACCTTATATAGTGAAAGGAGTGGTACCTCTAGTTCAGTACTTTCATATAGTTCCAGGGGTTCCAAATGGGTATTTTTCAGCCCTACCTGGTGATACCTAGGATTGACCTGGTCTGCAAAGGACGTATTTTCCCTCTGTACTACAGGTACTTGTCACTTGTATTAGGCTGCAATCCTATTCTCTTACCTCAGAGTAAGCTCCAGTGAATATGGTGGAACTTACTTCTGAGAAACATATATATAATTGCACTGTTAAAAAGGGTAGCAAGTGGTTAAGATGCTGTGCCTGTTAAACAGCAGGCCAGGGTTTGAGACCCAGGTCAGCCCCACAAGACAGGGTGAGCTCCTGTCCTTAGCCCACCTCTGCGACGCCAGCTGGATCCAATCGTATCGGCTCTGCCTTTCCATTGGACTAATTCAGTGGCGTGGAGAGGGGGGATTTGCTGCTTGGGTAACAGCCTATCCTCCATAACAATCTAACCCAAGCTTTCGTGCTTCGCGTGCAGCCTATGCAGCGCCAAGCACGATACCATAGGTTGCAATCCTAAAGATACTTTCCTGGGAGTAAGACCCATTGAACACAATGGGGCTTACTTTTGAGTAGACATGGTTAGGATTGTGCTCAAAGTCTTTCAAGACTGACGGAGGCCTGCTAATCACAATTATATCTACATTTGCAGTAGAAATTAATCAAAAAGCTTTCAGACAACAGAATTCTTTAGCAATAAGATGCATATCCATATGGCATAGTCTTGAGTAAGAGTAAATGGGTAAGACTTCCAAATTTATCCTGGAATCATTGCTATGAATAATCTACCAATTTTGAAGCATGAAGCATTTGTTTACACTTCCAGCTGTCTCTCTTTAAAAATGATGAGGAAAGATGCAAATGCCATGGGACAAGAGTACCCTTGGCTGAGAATGAACCTGAGAATTCAAGGTCCAAAAGAACATTGACTCATCTCAAAGATGAGTTGGCGAGACTCCCAGCTGGTAGTTTGGAAAATGTCCTAGACCTAGACGGTATAAGAGTCATGCTAGGTTAATATATTACAAAGGTCAGACTTGGTGTTACTGACCATCTTTCTGAGTTAGATTATGACCTGGTTTTCCCTGGACATATTAACTAATTAAGAAACTTTTGCCCGCTATGTTGGATTTCTTGAGGAACATCACATTTGAGTGTTTGTACCCTGTGCATGAAAATCTTGGAAAGATGCCTTAGCATTCTCAAACTATGTTAAAAGCATATTTTATCAGGGAATTCTACTTAATTCTATGGATTGTTTTTTTTCCAACATCTTGATCCTATCCATGTTTGCCTAGAAGAAAATCACAGAGTTCTCCCTAAGATGTAAACTTGGTAATTGTTCTTCTTGACCCTAGCATGGTGTTCCCTTCCCCCAGTGGTTGCTGGCAGTATCTTTTCTGCACCTCTTTTAAGTCTGAGAGTCTCGTGGGAACAGGAAATCATGTATCAATTTCTTTTGTTAGGTAAACCACTTATGAACTGCTTTTAGTTCAAAAGTGGTATATAGTTGTTTGTTCCTAATACAGAATACTTCTAGATGAAGGCTTCTGTGACAAGTGCATGTCAAATTTGAATAGTGCATCTTGTCACATCCCTTGACAAGTGTGCTGAATCAGTACTCCGAACACTCACTGAGTGCATGTGTCCTCATGCTGTTTGAAACAGTAAAGATGGATTGGTGGAATAAAGCAGATTTGTAGTATCAACCTGTGCTAACTGGCACATAAGTGTGGCATGCTGCTACAAAGGAGTGGGGGCGCAAAGGGCCATCTGAAAGTGCATTTAGTGCAATATATGCAACTGCTGGAACTGGTGGTTAAAAATGGTTTTAAAAATGTCTTTTGAGGGTACAGGTGTTGGGTGTCGGGGGGGCAGAAGTTACTTTTTTCAAAGCTTTCCACATGGGTGGGGAAAATCCCTTCATAGAAAATGAGCACAATGGAGATAATTCTTTTTCCTGATATGCATGCTCTCTCTCTCTCTCTCTCTCTCTCTCTCTCTCTCTCTCTCTCTCTCTCTCTCTCTCTCTCTCTCTGTGTGTGTGATAAATTTATTTTTCGTAATGTGGGATGTAAAAATACTCAAACATTCAATTGCCTGGCAGGAGAATCAGAACTACTTCTTTACCCAGTGTATAATTAATATGTAGAACTCCTTGCCACAGGTTACAAGTCAGGATGATTCTCTGTAACCTCTGGGTTTTAGAAGTAGTGTACCTCTGCAAGGAAGGGATGAGGGAGTAGCAACAGGATACAAGTATCTCATCATTGCCTGTGTGCTCTCAGAGGCAGGTAGGAGGCCACTGAGAGATACATGAAGCTGGATTAGATGGGCCTATAAGGTCCCTATGTTCCCATCTGCAATGCAGATTTTACCATAAAGCAGCAAAGAGCAGCAGCAGACTTCTGCCACTGCTGCCAACCGTCTTCTTATAAACTACTGAAGGGTCTAGGGCAAGGTTTCTCAAGCCTGGTCTGGGGACCACTGGAGACTCTTGGCACCTCCTCTAAGTGCCTCTTCCTCTCCTCACAGCAGAAGGGCTCCGTCAGAGGATTGCAGCCTGAGAGCCCATTCCTATGCCTGTCTGCTCAGAAATAAGTCCCATTGTAGGCAGTGGAGCTTACTCCCAGGGAAGCACAGATAAGATTGCAGCCTCAGAATCCAGTCCAATGCCTGTCTACTCAGAAATAAGACCCATTATAGTCAATGAGGCATAGAGCACAATCCTAAGCATGTCTACTCAAAGGTAAGCCCCATTGTGTTCAATGGGTCTTACTCCCAGGAAAGTGTTTTTAGGATTGCAGCCTTACTCTCCAATAAGAGTGACTAGGATGGCTTTATGCATTTTCAATGCATCCTGCACTGAAAAAGGTTGAAAATCCCTGCTTTGAATAAACATACACTGAGACATGAGGCTCTAACCTGCAATCCTAACCACAGTAACCTAGCAAGAGCTCTATTTATGATAATGGGATTTACAGCTGGAGGCAGGTGTGCTGTGCTCCGGGGGGGAAGCCCTCCCTTCTGGTCGCCAGAGGCAGAACTCTCCATCCACCCCTGAGCTGGTCCCTGGAAATTTCTTTTCCACAGAACCAGTCCCTGGGGCCAAAAAGGTTGAGGACCACTGGTCTAGAGTATAACAGGGAGGCTTACCAGGAGGTGGTGGAGAGCAGGTTTGTTCCTGACACCATAGGAGGTAGCTAGGGCATGTGCATGCTTTTTCAAACATAGGGGAGTAGACTAGTGAGGGTGCAATCTTAATCTTGGCCAGTAGAACTCATCAGTCTTCCAGTTCCTGTAGTGATGTAGGGAGGCAAGTGCATGTCTGCGCCCTGGCCTAACCCTTCACCAGGAGCGGTGAAGAAATGTCTTACTGCAGTTTGGTGACACCACAGATCAGCCTAACTAGAGATTAGGATTGCAGCCTTAGAGAAGGATCACAGGGCTGTCCCCTGTGCTGTCCATAAACTGCAACTGAAGATATTGAAGTTATTGAATATCTTCAGTAACCAAAGTTATTGAACCTCTTTGGGATGTTAACGCAAGACATGTGAGGGGATGGAATGTGTGAGATTGGTTTTTTTCCTCTCCCTTCTTTGGGGTGAGTAAAAGGGGTGGATGCAGACAAGTGGGCGAATTAGCTGGATTTTGTACAAAGGCGGAGGAAATAACGAGAGGTTTCATGTTTTGGTTTGAATTATTTCCCTACTGAGTACTATACACAGCAGCTTCTTCTCACAAATGGAGAACAAGGTTTTGAGGAGCTCTTAAATCTAGGGCCCCAAAGTGGAAAAACACCCCATGACTGAGACGGAAGAGAGGCGGGTGGAAGAAGGATGGATGGCTGTATTTCTGGTAACTGGCTGCTGGTAGAGGACTGGGATAATATATCTCAAACATTTCCATGACAACCCTCTCCAGGGGCAGGTCCAGTTGAATGATAGCATTAATATTATTACATAAAGTGCTTTGTGTGGAAAAGGATTTAACACTCATTATCTGGTTATCCTAGCAGTGTCCTGGTAAGGTAGGGATGTGAAGATCATTATTCCCTTTATGGCAGTAGCCAATAAGAGACTTGAACCTGGCTCTCTTATCTTCAAGATCATTGATCTCCATCAGTTACAGGTGGGCCAGGCTTATAAACAGCTGGTTGTCTATAGGAAAGAAAAATGGATTCCAAGTGGATCAAAATAACATTTGGATAAAAGATCATTCAAGTTCAAATGGCTTGCTGATGCCAGGTAGGCTAGAAAAAGAAAACCTGTTGTGACTTTATTTGCAAGTGCATTTGAGAAAAGTTGAACTTTTATATGCAAGACCCTTCAAGATCAGTCTGACATGATGTCTAGATGGGATCTCAGCATGCTGGTTTTGGTTGTCTGATTCCTAACTCAGTTTCCCTCTTGGTAAATGATGTGCATTAGATACGGCCCAGGAGGGTGAACAAGAATGCTGACTCCCTCGAGTTCCCTTTCAGAGACGCTTAATGAGAGGCAGTGACCTACTAAAAATAATCAGCCAGCTGTTGACAATGCTCTTGTTCTCTTAAAGGCCAATAGGGAGGAAGTGGGAAGTTGCTTGCAAGTATCCCTGGGCATCAGGGTTGGCTTTTAAAAAAAATACTCTTGTGAATTAGAAGGCTTTGGGGAACACTGGTTGGCTTCGTACCTAAGCAAAGAAAAAGGAAATGAATGCACAGAAAATACTTTGGTTCCTTAACAGGAAAAACAACAATGTGTTGTGCAGTAACAAGCAGAGGAAAATCTTCCTTTACCTCTCTTATATACCTTCCCTCCCCTTTCCCCGCATGATTTCTGCTTTGTCACAAATGCATTTGCAGACAAATGCACAGGGGTTTGCGATAAACTACAAGAAGAAGCAGAGATGTAGTGGGTGTTATGGAAGCCAAGAGTCATGGGATGCCCTACTCTCAGTGCTACAACTGCTAATATTAGCAGCGAGTTCAAATGATCTATGCCCACAGGTGACACCATTTCCTGGCAGCAGCATGACAACTCTTCCTGATGCTGGACTCTGAATTTGATGGGACGGATATGAGAAGCACCGTAAGAAGGGGCTGGCTAGAATATGGTTGAAGCAGGAAGTGGAGTGTAGCAGAATCCATCAAAAACAGTAATTTGTGCTAATAGGAGCTCTTTTCTTCTGCAGTAAATAACAGCTAAATCAAGACCCCTTATAAATCAGCAAGAAGAGGGTTAAAGCACTCTACATGATGGCATGTCTGAATCTTGAAGGTAGCCTATATTAATTAGGAGCAACCAATGAGGGCCATCTTTAAGATTAGGAATATTAAGGCTAAAATCCTAACCTCCACTTAGGCAGGCATAACCCTCAGCATATGTCCTTTGCTGACCTGGAGGTGTCACAAAAGTGCCGTAAGACATTGGGGAACAGTTAGGCCAGTGCACAGGCATACGCTGGCACATGATGCTGACCAGGGAAGATTTGCTGGTTGAGATAGGCTGGCCTAAATTGTGCAATGCTTTGAAAGTTGCACAAACCCCCAAATCCAGAGTAACTACGGGAGCATGTAAGAGACTTTATGTGCACCCATAGTTACTGCACCACCTAGTGAAAACCTATGGGAAATTCATATTGGAATCCAGAGTAAGTTGTTCTTACACCAGAGCAAGAATTCCATGTAGTTACTCTGGATGTTGCCCGTAGTTTGGCATTTTGAGCTTTTTTCTGTGATGCATGTTCTGTTATGTATTTAGCAGAGTGTCAACCTAGGACCAAGATGACAGACATGAAGCTCACTAGTTGACCATGGATTTGTCTTTCGCTGACCAACCTAGATCACAGGGCTGTTGTAAGAGGTAAACCATGCATGTGGTCTCAAGGTCTTTGGAGGAAGGATGCAATCAAATATAAACCTCATCTGACTGTCAAGCCACCCAAGCGGTTCTTGTGAGCAGCATTTCTGACATGCAATTTACTTTGACTTGACTTTTGGAATATCTAGGCAGACAGAATCCTTCTCCTCAGGAGGTAAACTGGTGCAGAAGCTACAGATGGGAGAAAACCCTGTGTTCAAATCCCCTCACTCCACGGCAAATCTCATTAAACATTCATGGCCAAATTGCTCTCTCTCTCTCTCTCTCTCTCTCTCTCTCTCTCTCTCTCTCTCTGAGAAACCTCAGACAGAGGTAGTGAAGATAAATGTTGCCTCTGGATTTCTTAGAGCAAGATACAATTTAACAACAATAAAATACAGTCAGTATCCTTGTTAGTCAAGTACAGTGAAAAAATCCAAGGTGTAGGGGATGACCTTTATTAGGGCCAACTAAATACTGACAAAGCAGCCAACAAGATTTTGACTTCATCTGAGTTTTATTGATTAGTCTTTGCTGGATGCAAAGTTTTCATCACTTGGCATAGAGGATTTCTGGGATAAAGAACCTACCCCTTTGAAAATAAAAATCTCTTCAGCAGTTTTGCTGATGTGGTTCCATTCTTGAGTCTTGGTTCTTCTATTATTTTAACCCTCTGCAGCCTCTTGGACTGTGAGGATAAGGCCCTGAGCAGGTCCTAGAAAAGTATTTTAGGTAAATTCCTCTATGTTCCAAGAGACAGGTGAAAAAACAGGAAGTCCCTGGGTGAAATGCCCACAACGCACTGAACACTAGAAGAGAGTGTTGGGGCCATGCTGTCTGCGGTTTCCATAAGCTTTGCCTGTCTAAGTGGGTATAGGCTGCTCACTCAGACAGATCGACACTGAAATGCTACAGTGTAGCCTCCGAAAAAAGACTGAACCTGTGCCAAGAGCACATCATGTAAATGCCACAAAAAAAAATCCGTCTCCAAGAAATCCTGCTGTTCATTAAAAATAAATATCAAAAGAGAAGCATTGACCTACAAAGATAGTATACATGCAGGGTATGGTGGAATCTCAAAAGTGGCAGAACACTGTAGAAACCGTATTTTCAGTGACCAAGTGACCTTGAGTACCGGAACAGAATAAGTAATGCAAAAAAGTATGCAAATATGATTTGAGTGTGGCCTGCAAACAGTTTTTATTTTTCTCATTCTCTACCCGTTCCATTCTCTTCCTCCTGGGTTGGGGGCTAGACTCTGTTCAAGATCTTATCCATTTGATGTGTTCTGATGAAAAGATCCAGTAATTCCTTCAGTCTCTTCTTTTTCCATGCCCTCCTTAAGCTTAGTCAATCACGTTGATTCCCAGCTTTACCAATTGCTTCTACATACTGGTCCAAGTTTCAAAAACCAGAAGAAGCACTGCAGGATGGCCCAAAGCTCATGGAAAAATTCATCTTCCAGCAGATGTCCTGCATCCAAACAAACCCCTTCACACTTCCCTATGATATCCTCACCATTCCAGCAATAGTTTTAATTCTGCTCTTCCAAAAGTCCCATACTATGACAATGCCCTAATCGTATAGGTCTCATATTCCCTAATCTTCCAAGACATGACCAATCTTTCCTAATTGGCAACCTGAGCTCTCGAGTGCAGAAATGTCTGTTTTTAAGGTATGATGGGCCAATTTTACCAGTGCATTAAACCATATTTGGAACTAAGGGAACTAATGGACACAAGATGTACACTGAGCTGGGGTTTAAAAAAATGCAAGACTTTTTTTGGAAGATATGTTGGAAGAAGTTAGGTAAGCAGTGGAAATGTTAGCATAAACGAGGTTAGGTATGGCGCTAGAAACAGATGACCTTGAATGAGACAAGCAAACATAACTTGCTCTGTAATCTCAGGATAGGGCTCTTGAACTGCATTGAGGGTTGTAATTCTCACAATGGAGCTGTCAGTGAACAGCTACGGCATGGGGGAGTCAAGTGAAGAAAGTCAGTTCTTTGTTCCCATCTCAAAACAATTTCCTCTTAAGCTTATGACACTTGGCATTAAGTTCTCACAAGAGCACTTCCATGTTGAAACCAGCAGCCCTATGAAAAGCACAATGGCTGGGGTTGAGGCAGCTTGTGTGCCGTGGTGGGAAACTGAATGCCGGACTAGATGGGCCTTAAACACCCAGTGGGGCTTTTCTTATGGACTTTCAGTTTCCTATGATAGCACATCTGCTTCATCCTCTGAAAAAACAGCTTCAATTTCTTGGTTTCGGGGTAGGTTTGAGCTTTCTTAGTTATACTCTCATCCATCTCTGATTTCTGAGAAATAAACTGATTTCTGGGAAGGGCCAAAAATGGTGACAAAAGAATGACAGACAGGATGGCACATGGTAAGATGGGTGCCAGAAGGTGGCCTGCACTTGTCAATATATTGTAATTGTAGAAGCTCTGTCAGGTCCAAACATATTGCCCTTGGAAACTGCTGGGATGGGGGAGAATGTAGCTAAAATTCAAAGTAAAACATGGACATCGATCCCAACTGGATGTTCAGCTGGAATTATTTGACTAAGGGCGCAATCCAGAGTAACTACGGGGAGTCCTTGCTCCAGTGTAAGAACAGTTTGCTCTGGATTGCAATATGAATTTCCCGTAGGTTTTCACTAAGTGGTGCAGTAACTACGGGTACACGTAATGCCTCTTACATGCTCCCGTAGTTACTCTGGATTGTAGGGTATGGCTGCAATCCTAAAAACACTTTCCTGGGAGTAAGATCCACTGAAAACAATAGGGCTTACTTTTGAGTAGACATGGTTTGGATTGTGCTGTAAGACCACAATCTTAACCATGTCCACTCAGAAGTAAACCCCATTGTGTTCAATGGGTCTTACTCCCAGGAAAATGTCTTTAGGATTGCAGCCTAAGGCTGCAATCCTATTCCCCAGTTAGGCTGGCCTAAGTCCCAGCACAAGTTGTTTGCCGGCATAGAAGTGTTGCAAATGTGCCACAAGGCATTTCTGTGCTACTCTTGGGGGAGTTAGGTCAGAGTATTGACATGCACTGGCCTCCTACACCACCACAAGAACAAGAAGCAAGTGAATTAAGCCTGCCTAAATTGGTTAGGATCATGCTTTAAATGTCTCAGGCCCCTTTGTGAATGAGTCTCCCAGGTAGCCAAGATCCTTGTATTAACCAGGGACCTGACCAAATAGGTTTCTCCTTATCTGCTGTGAAATACATTTCTCCTTATCTGTTTTTAAAAAACACAGCACGTCACTGATCTTGCACACGGGCTTGTAATGTTGTTTGTGTGGCCCCAGTTCCCACTTTGAGTTAAGGGGGGACCATCTGGGGTCACACTGCCCATCCATGTATACTGGGTGACCAATCTAGGTAGGGGACACTCTTGATTTCCTGCAGGGAGACATTATGATGAGGGTAGCCATAATTCTCTTCCACAAAATCAGGACAGGACCCTCTGTCCCATTTGCCAGTATGTGAACACAATCCCCCCAAATTGAGATTGTCCCTGTTTGTATGGGAAATATGGCAACCCTAATCATGAGAGATTCTCCTACTAAAGGCTTGTGAATGGCCCCAAATCCTGTACAGAGGAGACTTAAAACAGCAGCCTGTGTGCAGAGAGACTGTGCTTAGGGCATCACGAGAATGACCCCGGGGGCACTGCCAGAGCCACGCTGTAAGCATAGGATCTTCATAACACACAACAGAAACAGGGGTGGGATGGCTCAGAAGAGGGGAACACCCCACTAGATGGGCTCCTCGACCCTGATCTGTTAGCCTGCCTGCCTCTGTGCTGAAGTCAACAACTGCTTATGATTACACATAAAGGGAAAGCATGGAGGGCATTATGACGTGTAGGGAGAGTGACAGGAGAGGAGGGCTTGCTCCTCTGTGTATATGGGATGAAGAAGTGTATATGGGATGTATAGGGGAGGAAAGGGGCAAGAAGCAAAGAAGGGGCACCCTGACAACCCTTCATGGTGATGCTGCCTTTGGGGGGGAGGTGTCTTTGGGGGGCCCTCCCCATCCCCCCCCGGAAGAAGGGGATCCAGATTTCTTCCACAGGGGGAATTGCAAAGCATACACAACACCAACACACAAACACCCCCAGATCTGCAGCCATCAGACCCCCGACGCCACCCCATCCACCCAGGGGTGCCTGGTGTTTGCACCGCACCTGCCCTCCCTTCCTGCTCCTCTCCACCCCCGGGGCTCACCTCGGCTCAGGTAGGACGATCTTCTTGCTGGCTCTGGCTGCTGGAGTGGACTTACTTTTCTCCATGGCCATCAAGTAGCTCACATCGGCCAGCACAGCCTCCAAGTCGGCCATCTTGCCAGGAAATATTTCTTCTGCTTTCCTTTTT
Organism: Cryptoblepharus egeriae; assembly: GCA_030015325.1. NCBI lineage: Eukaryota > Metazoa > Chordata > Lepidosauria > Squamata > Scincidae > Cryptoblepharus > Cryptoblepharus egeriae. The sequence continues at coordinate 56,646,195 of JAREYC010000001.1, read as the reverse complement.
TTTTGCAGAGGCAAATCAGTCAATCCTGCGGCTTTCCCCCGAGGGCCTCTGCGGGCTGCAGGGGTTGGTGGGGGGTATGTGTGTGTTTGTGTGTCTGAGGAGGAAGGAGGGGAGTGGACGGGGTGGGGGAAGGAGGCAGGCAGGAGAGGGGATCAGGCCCCCCTACGCCTCTTACAAGGAGCCCCACATGATGCTGCCTGGGCAGGGGAGAGAGATCCTTGAGTGCTGCGCTGTGGGTGCTGCTGTTGGACGCCAACCAGCCAGGCAGGGCTGCTACTGCTGCTGTTGCTGCTGCTGCTGTTGCCTCCTGTCAAGGCGGATGGATGGACGGGGAGGGGGTGCTTAAGCCAAGCAGCCACCACCTCCTCCTCTGTTGGGGCTGCTGCTGGGCTGCAGCGTTAGAGGAAGTGGCGACAGAGCAGAGGCAGCCTGGAGGGAGCAATGCACCGGAGGCTGGACGGAGCGGGTCTTCCTCCTCCTCCTCCTCCTCCTCCGGGTCTTGCTCTGCCTTCTTTGGACAGGGCCAGCCTGGAGCTCCCGGACCAGCCGCTGCTCCTCTGCTGCTGCAAGGCTTCTCTGGTCTCAGCCCCGACGGCGCGCACCAGGACCGCAAGGCTGCTTTGCGCACAGGCGGCGCTTGCCCGGGCGCGCCCCCTGCAGGTCCCGCTGGGAAGCGCTCAGTCTAGGTCTGGACCCCTCGGGGGCAAAGCACTGGCAACAAGCCTGGGGTGGACAACCACCCCCTCCCTCGGGGACTGTCACAGTCTGTGATACTTTCCACCTACTAACAGAACTGGCACCCATGAGGACAACAGGCAGGCAGACAACAGGGGGTGGTGGTGGGGAGGGTGCCCAGTTGTCCACCTCTGCCTACTTGCCTCCACTGCTTCTTCCTCTTTCTCCTCCTCCCCCCAGGGTGACCATATGTCTTAACAAAAAAAAAAAAAAAAGAGGTCTCCCCCCCCAAATGTAGGATACCCCTCAAAATTGGAGGACATGACAATATAAAAGCACAAAACACTCATATATTTAATTAAATTTATGAGTAATTAAATTAGATTTATGTTTGATTATTTAATAATTGAATAAATAATGCTTTTATGTGTTTAATTTAAATTCTGTATTGATTATTACAGTAGTAAACAGAAAACCTTTATACATTATTTATTACAACTCATCCCGCTCATTTCAAGACCCAGATGGGGTGAGCTCCCATCCTTAGCCCAGCTCCTGCCAACCAAGATGTTTGAAAGCATGAAAATGTAAGTAGATAAATAGGGACCTCTTTGGCGGAAAAGGCAACATACTTGTAGACAGGCCATTGCTACAGGCCAGCCAGGTTTCCCCATGTTGCATCCATCGTGGGTTGGATGAAAATCCAATCTACAACAAATGGACATTGTCACCACACAGTACAAACAATACTGTAGTTGCCTATAACATCTCATTTATGAATTTCAAGAAGGCTCCGTGCTGCCTGCTCACAAGGAAATGGATGAAACAAGACTGAAAAAAAGAGTAAGTCATGGAAAAAGAGGAGGACATATGGTCACCTTTCTCCTTCCCACACTCGAGGTGGAAAAGGAAGGGAAGCAGGGTGACCAGATGTCATAACCACAAAAGAGGAAAAGGCCTTCCAAAATGGAGGACACCCAAGAAAAATCGAGGACATGACAAAATAAAAGCTAGAAACATTCATATATATTGCTTTCATGGAATTAATTTAAACACTAAATTGCTTATTATTAAATGTAAAACTATTCCATATAATTTATTAATTGCAAGAAGGCTACATGCTGCCTGCTCACAAAGAAAAGGAAGACAATAAAGATTTTTTCCTGGGATACAAGGCTAAAAAGAAGACATATCCCGGAAAAAGTGGCAATATGGTCACCCTGCATGGAAGGCAGTTGAGCCTTGTGCCCCCTGAGCTTTGTGGCTTGAAGCCAAGCTCTGCGCATTTTGGAACTCACTGGTCCAGAACTATGGTGATGCCTGGCCTCACTGCCCAGCATCCAGAGACACCACTGAAGGACAGGGTGATGGACGGGGGTTCACGTAATGGACAAACCCCTTCTGGGGATCATGGGAGGAGGTGCTGAGCTAGAACATTGGATGGATGGCACATATTGGGGTAATGGAACAGCATTTGGTCTGCTTCCTTGGGCATTCAGGAAGGCTTCAGCTGGTCCTCTTAAGTATAAAGATAAAATTTCTCTACAGTTAAGAAAGCTTATTTTGAAGTTTACAAACCATTAATATTTGCCATCTGATCTCTCAAATCTCATATGCAAACACAGGAACAATTAAAATTCAATTATGTTGCATGCTGCAGTCTATGGGGTCACATAGAGTCAGACAGAACTTAATGACTGAACAACATGACCTCAAGGCAAGTCGTCTAGTTTTCTGTGTATTTTAAGCAAGCTCTACCACAGTAAGTAAAAACCCAGTCGGCATCAGCAGGTAAAGAGTGTATCTGTCAAGTAGGAGAACAATATCTCTTTAGACCCTTTAAGAAAGAGTGCGTATTTCCTTCAGTTTCTGGATATAGCGAATATTCAGGCATAGAAAAGCTCTATTTTCTCCATGTAGCAAATTTCTAGTATAGATACAAGACTCTGATTTTGTATCAACATGAGGCCTTTCACAAGTCTACACTCCTGCTTTGCTTTCCCACCAAAGGTCCAACATTTACTTCAATAGCTTCAAAAATCTTCTGGTGTCACAAGAAAAGTCTTCTCAAAGCTCAACCACACTTACCTATATAACAATAATTAACGAAGGTGCATATCCAGTGGTGGGCACCAGCAGGTTCGCACCTACTCTATAGAACCGGTTGTTAACAAGAGATAGGACATATAAAGTTTAAAAATAGCCATTTAAAAGTGGCTGCCAGATGGACAGAGAACCGGTTCTTAATTTCTTTGAAGCCCATCACTGTGCATATCCTTTAATTGAGTTTTGCTAACCAGGACTCTTTTCTTTTGGCCTGCTAATGCAAAACCAGGCCTCTTTAAATATTTATTTAAAGACTTCCCAGAAGAAAAGTCCGCCTATGCTTATTCTGTCTTTTGGGACAAAATGTGTCTTTCGAGCATAGGCTGCAATCCAATAACACACTTTCCTGGGAGTAGGTGCCATTAAATACAAAAGGACTTAGAACACAATCCTAACCATGTCTACTCAAAAGTAAGACCCATTGTGTTTAATGGATTTTATTCCCAGGAAAGTGTATTTAGGATTGCAGCCTTACTTCTGAGTCAACGGGTTTAGGATTGCATTGTAAGAATTATAACAATTCAGTTTGTGTTTTTCTTTTCACAAGTGACAGTGTAAGTCCTAAGTCCCCCCAAATGGCACTTTTTTCGTAATTAAGACTACATCTAGGTTTTAGTCTGGATTTAGAAATTCCAGTAAAAGCTCCAATAACATCACTTTAGGGTCACATTTATTATGAAGGCAAATATTCTGATCAGTTTTTCCAAGAAATTGATGTATAGATAGATCATGTTAGTTCCCCTTCTTACATGCCAATGAAAGATGTGTGGTTAAGTTAGAAATTACCGTTCTGCACAAAGGCTTGTGCGGTGATGTTTTAAGAATTCAATTTTTTAAAAAAATCTTAAAGATGTATTAGAAGTATATTGCGCTGTTTGTCTGTGTACTGTGTACATATGGTAAAAATGGTATCGGCAGCCTTGACATGTGAAAGAGCTGGTTAGCCTGCTCTTTATCTGCTAAATCAGCACAAAGCAGGAGCTGGCAGTTAAGTGTTTTGGCTCTGCTACATCAGCTTCTAGGTTCTTGGCACCCTATCATTGCAAGGCTTGGTAGATAATGAGTGAACAATAAGGTTACTTGTTACCCAGGATTGCCTGGAACAACAGGCTTGTCCACTCTTTAGGATAACCTTCCTTTAATGCATAATGTTCAGAAATAAAAGACAGTGCCTTCAGAAATAAAATCAAGGCCTTCGTAATATCTCAAGCTTGCTGTCTCTCATTTCCTTTTGCTGAGTCGTGATTCAGGATGAGAAGGAACCTCCCATTTTGTACCGAGAAAGGCAAAACTTCACCAATAGTACAATCTTGGTTGCTTGGGATTTTAAAAAACTTTTTTATTGTCGTATGGTATATACTGCCACACTGGTGTTGAAACATCTCTTATCCTCAGTAGTTTATTGCATGCACGTGTATTTCAGAAACCGTAGGCTCCATATTCATGTGCAGCCATAGAACATTATGAACATTATTAAGTCCTCGACATCCATCTCTCTACTCACCTAGCCACTCAACCTGAATTGAGGAGCTGAATACACCATTTGCAAAATGCAACTGTCTCATTAACTTTACCACAATGCTAAACATTGTTACTACATTGTTAAGTGTGCCTGAAATGTCTTTAGTCAGGCTCCAATATTGATTTGATGTGCATGCTATTGTGTATCCTCTGGGTGTTTGTGACCCATGTTACCCTTCTAAGTGTAAGGAATGATCATTGTCATAAATGGAACAGAAATTCATGATTTTGAGAGAGCAATTTTCTTTTCACACAGATAATACTTTAGCAGTGGTTATGTACTGGTTTTTTTCACCTGAGGCTCCTTACTGAGGTCTGTAGATAACAGCGTAGGAAATAGACCCAGAGATAAATCTTTATTCCCAGTGTTTTGCAAGCAAGCATGGTATGTTAACCCCAAGCTAACTGGGCAGGAGGCACTCTTTCAAGTGGGTGTTCCTTTTTTATTTAACAGGGGGAGAATAACTGGCCCTCCACACCCCAGCAATCTCTGTCCAAGTGGCTACTGCTGGTCTTCTTTTGCATTTTAGATTGTGAGCCCTTTCGGGACAGGGACCCGTTAGTCATTGATTGGCTATTTTTTCATTTTCTTTGTAAACCGCTTAGAGAACTTTCAAGTTGAAAAGTGGTATATAAATACTTAGAGATAGATGGTATAGGACAGTCAGAGCACAATCCTAACCATGTCTACTCAAAAGTAAGCCCCATTGTGTTCAGTGGGTCTTACTCCCAGGAAGGTGTCGTTAGGATTGAGCCTAAATCTCAAATGTTTGACCTCCACCATATCACTTCACACAGTCCACCTATTTGAAGAACCACTGAACATAATAAGTAATGTAATTTAAGTAATGTAATGGCAACAAGTAATGTAATGGCAATAAGTAATGTCATGGCAACATAATAAATAATGTAATTGCTGGTTGGGAGGCCAGATGGCAAACACCAATAAGAGATTCAGAGTGGACAGGAGGCCTATTTTTGAGCACAGAAAACAAGCTTTGGGGCATCCTATTGCTGTTTGTTGGGTTGTGTTTCCAGGAAGCAGAAGTCCAGGGGTCCCACAAGGACCGCCAGACACCACCTCAACTCCTGATGATGATGCTGGTACTACTAGTTTAGAAACACAGGTATAGAAGACACACTTATGTAGTGAACATGCCAGTTACTGCATGGCACTTCTGCTGTGGATCCCACAGCAGATCTGTTGCTGGATCTCCCGCCTGATGTTATCTTTCACTCATTTCCTTTGTTCGGATTGCTCCAAGCATTTTGTCCCACTCTCAGCCCCTACCATATCACTGGCTGAGCACTGCTTCGTAGTAGGCCAAAAACAACAGAGGAGTCATGACCACAGTAGTCCAGCATCCAAGCATCTGAAAAGCCATCACTGGAGACCTTAGGAACTAAATTCCAACATCTATAAAGTTTTTGTGTGACACTTGGCATTGGCACCCTTCAGTCTTGAAAGACTATGGTATCGTGCTCTGATTGGAGGTTCTGAAACAACATCTAGTGTGGCTAAAAAGGCCACACTGAGGACAAATAAATTTTTTGTGTGTGACACTAATGGTCATTATAATATGACAAGGCTTTTTGAGTGTCAGCCTTCAGCAGAGTGACCATCCCCCAAATCCAGAGTAACTACAGGAGCACGTAAGAGACAGTACATGAACCCGTAGTTACTGCATCACCCAGTGAAAACCTATGGGAAATTCATATTGGTATCCAGAGTAAGTTTTTCTTACACCGAAGCAAAAGCTCCCCGTAGTTACTCTGAATTTTGCCCCATATGTCATAAACAAAAAAAAAGACAAGGCGCGTCCCCCAATGTAGGACACCCCCCAAAAATGTAGGATATGGCAAAAGAAAGCTAAAAACACTCATATACATTGCTTTCATGTGCTTAAATACTATATTGCTTATCATTAAATTTAAAACTGTTACATATAATTTATTATTTGCAAGAAAAGGGGGCTCAATGAAGATTCCCCCCCCCCAGAACACAAGGATTAAAAAAGAGGATATGACCTGGAAAAACCAGACATACGGTCACCCTGCAGCACCATCAGAGCAGTTGAGTTGAATCCTAGGAAGGGACAGTCAGCACTTTCTGCTTGTAAAGTAGGTATGCGGTGAGCTACTTGATTTGAATGCTCTGTGTGTGTGTCTTTCTGTGCGTATGAACGCATGGTTCACTGCATGCACAGCTGCCAAAGCATCATGTTTTAATGGCACAAAGCCACATAGCTTCTTGTTTGTGAATTGTGTCCCTGTTTTCCCTTTCCAACATTTCCCTGAATATTAGGCTTATCCTTACAGTAGCAAGGTTAGAGATGATATCTTTCTTCTCAATAATGGATTCGAGCAGACATGGGTGTATTCAGGAAAGGAGACAAAAACCACCCCCTTTTTTGTTTAAAGGTTGTGCAAAATGCTTTGTAAACCATAGTTAGCAATTCTGGGAATTTGCCATTAGAGCCAAATGAAGATTTCTGAACCATTTCCTAGAAAAACAAATTGCAACAGGATTTCACTTTGACAACATTTTTCATTTGCCAAACAAAGCTGTGTGCTAGGACGTTATAAAGAGTAAGGAGGACATCGCAGCATGGATTTTGAAAAAACCAGAACATGTGCATGTTCTCTCTTAGGTGTAAGTATGCGATAATACATGAGGCTGTGGGTGGCACTAGAGGTTAAGACGCTGTGCCTGTTAACCAACAGGCCAGGGTTCGAGACCCAGGTCGGCCCCACAAGACAGGGTGAGCTCCTGTCCTTAGCCCAGCTCTGCGATGCCAGCTGGATCCAATCGTATTGGCTCTGCCATTCCATTGGACTAATTCAGTGGCGTGGAGAGGGGGGATTTGCTGCTTGCGTAACAGCCTATCCTCCATAACAATCCAACCCAGGCTTTCGTGCTTTGCATGCAGCGTATGCAGCGCTGAGCACGATACCATAGTCTTTCAAGACTGATGGAGGCCTGCTTTATTTATTAGCCTAACATGCCACAGTACTCTACAACTGCATAGTTAAAATGCCTACTTCTCTCTCTTTTCAATAGGTTCAATATCTGCATTTTCCTGTTTTATTTTTCTCAGCACAAAATGGTCTAAAGAAAATCAATATTTTAGAACCATCAACACCTACCAAGTTAACATATATAATGCACATTTTAAATGTACATTTTCCAGGGAGGATTTTATGAGACATTTGAGTTATCAGCCCTCCTTCTTGTTGCATTTCTCATGTACGCAGGCAAAAGCAGAATTTAATAAATATTCTTAGATGGAGCAGTTAAACTTGCTTACTGTTGCTATAAACATAATTTTATTTGAATGTGAAACTAAATATATTTGATTCTGCACTCATTTATGCTTGAGCTTAAAAAGGGGACAAAAAAATAAACAAATTCCACCTCCCTTCCACTCATCTGGCTCTTTCCCTGACTCAACTATATATGTAATCCAGAGGGAAAAGAGCTAAGGCGGCAATCTTGAAGACACTTTTCTGGGTGGAAAACCCATTGAACACAGCAGAGGTTACTTTTGAATAGACATGGTTAGGATTGTGCTCTTTTTATTGTTTGCCTGTCCTACAAAGTGTGCCCAGCAAATACTAGAATCCACTTTGCACCCTGGAGAAGATTGCCTGCTTAAGTGCGGTATAAAAGGTACAGGTTTCCCCTGCCGATTATACCGCTAGTTGTGACTGACTGTAGCTTGTGGTGCTCATCCCTGTTTCTAGACAGCCAGACATGTGACCCACATGCACACAGAACCCTGATGCCTTCCCACCAAGGTGGTACCTATTTATAGCAAAGGGTTCTACAGAACCTGTGAGAACCCCTTGAAGCCCACCACTGATTTACATGCTTTTGAACTGCTAGGCTGGCAGGAGCTGGGCTAAGGACAGGAGCCCACCCCATCTTATAGAAGCTGGGACTTCACCCCTGGCCTGCTGGTTATCAGGCAGTGTGTCTACCTCTTGTGCCACCACAGCCATCTTAAGTACAGTATATATTTGTAGAAATGTCTTATTTTTGGCCAGGAAATACATTTACCTTGTTGTCATGCCTGACACAGTGCTGCCTGAAATGGGATGAAATGGCACATCTCACCTGCCTAACACAAAACCAATATCATGGACACTTATTAAGATGTTGAAAGCTCATGTGATGGCTCATTGTCAACCAAATAGAATGCATAAAAGAGTTAGGGAAATGGACTACAGTGTAAACACACTGTACAAGCCAGGTTTTTAATTTATTTTATCCGATGCCAGGTGCAAGAACGCATCTGATTCAAAAATCAGTGAACAAATCTATATAGTTTTACTAACTGCAAATAGGGACTCAAGAAGGAGTGGAAAGAAAGGAGGCAGCCAGGTGCCTCAGCCAGTTATCCCCATCCCACTGCCAGCAGTCTCCCTGTGGACAAGAATCTGACTCGGAAGGAAAAAATCTGGCAGATTTAATATCAAATCAACAGCAAAATTAAAAAGACAGGGAAAGGTGCAGCACTTCACTCCAGATCCACTCAACTTGTCTCCTTCTGAGATTTGAGGCTTGCTGGTGGTGCTGTGTCATTCACATGTGCAGTCTGCAAATGGCCTTGTCAATGGGAAGGTACACTGACGCAGCTGCGGACTGATCACAGAGCGCCATACTTGCCACTCTCACAGCCTAGTCACACACGCACTTAACAGTGCAATTAGATCTGATCTGATGGAGTGTTTAGCAAGTAGGAGGAACAGCAGATTTCTCTCTTCTCTGTGGTGGATGATTTCTCACTAATAGCATTCTTGCAGAAAATACACTGAGAAGTACAGTCATTCTCCACTCTCTGCAAGTTGGCCTGGAAAGCTTGGGGGAGGAATGGAGGGTTCAGCCTAGAGAGAGGGTTCCTGGATGGAAGGTTAAGGAGGGTAGGTTCAAGCCAAGGTAACCATATATCCTCTTTTTTCCAGGGCAAGTCCTCTTTTCATAGCCAGTGCATGTCTGTGGAAGAAAGAATTCACATTTCTGTGAATGTGAAAGAATGTGCTGCATCCTGCAGTAGGGGGGGGCAGTCATGAAGCCTCCTCAAAGTGAGGTAATGTTTCTTCCCTTATGCATTGCTGGAAAATTTTGTTAGGATCGTGCCTTGAATTAGTGATGCTGATATGAGAGTCTGTTGGATTATCAGTGTAATCTTCCTCCCTGGATTCCCTTCCCTACATGCCTGTTTGCCCACTGTTGTATTCTGGCAAAGCACCCCAGGTTTATTGGGTTGGTGTATGTAGCCTTCTCACCACAATGAGAGACGAAGACCTCAGCTGTTTTCCCTCAAGCTGGAACACTATGGCAATGGATGGTGGGTGGGTGCTGCCACTGCTGGAAAACAACTAAAACTTAACTGGAACATCAAGCAAATGAGGTCGTTATCGGCTGCTGTGATGCTGTGACTACGGTTGCAATCCTAGCCTCCAGTTAGGCCATTTTAAGCCCTGACATAAGTCTTGGGCTGACCTGGGGGTGTCACCAAAGTTCAGTAAGACATTTCTGTGCCTCTCTTGGGGAAGGGTTATGCCAGTGTGCAGACATGTGCTTGCCTCCCTACATTGCCATAGGAAAGGGAAGACCAATGTGGCAGCCTGGGCTCTAGACTAGCACCCTTTGGAGGATCAGCAGAGGTGCCTCACTGTTGGGGTTCTCTGCAAAAACTGGTACATTTTGCAGAATTCAGAACAGGTGCAGCAACATGAGACTATTCCAATCTTCCAAAACAAAAAAGTTAAACCTTTAGCTCCACCACCAGCCCATCTCTGAGCATCCCCTGCTGCTGATGCTCCTGCTAGCCACATAATGCGCACCAAAACAATTGAAGAAATTTTAGCGTGCAAAATGGAGGTAGTGTGATGTGTGTCTCTACACATCTAACTCCAATATGAGTCAAGTGTTGGGGCCCTTGTCTCGAGTGTTTTCAAAGTCTTCCACACGTGTGAATCGTGTGTCGAGCCAGTAAAAGCCACACATTTTCATGACTCAAGTCCAAGTCATCTGACTTAAGTTCCCAACTGTTGTAATAGCTTCATTGTTGTTCATTTAACCTGTTGCCCTACTTTACAGAGTTGTAGCAAGGAGATTAGACAAAATACAGGATACACAGTATTGTCAGGCATTCTCAAAATACAGACTTCACGCAGTGTTTGCAAACAGAAAATGTTCCAAATCTGTCAATCAATTTCATGATTATATTTGCCCTCAATTTAACTATTTGAAAAGATTCCTCCTAACCAATTGTCACAAAACCCTCAAATTATGCTTAAAATTTAAGGAAACTTTGGTGCCCATTCATGAAATTTCATATTTTAAAGGGCAGTACATAAATATCAAGAGACTTCAGTAAAGTTAAACATTCAGGTTCAAACATAATTCAGGTTCTAATAACCATTCATAAAACATTGGATGGAATCCAACAGGACAATTTACCATTTAAAAAAAACCTCATACACAATAAAACCACACGTGGCCTATGAAAGTTCAGTGGTGCCACTCTTGCCATCATTCAATGTGATGCATATCCCAGTAGTTGCAACTGAAGCAACGTTGCTAGCATATTCAAACACACAAGTAAAACTACTCCGACCTAACCATGCATACCCAGAGTTAGAAACTCACATGGAGTACAATTCAAAGTAGCTTGCTTTGGCAGAAAAGCTGAATATTATCCATAGCCAATCCTACCTCTGACATCACCACCTCCTGATGATCCTGCTATAAATGGGCCAAACTTTCAAGTGAACATGAGGGTCGTTAACCCTCCAAGATTGGCCTGGAGTATCTAAGGTTCAGCATCAACCAGCAGTTGACCACTAAAAGCAATTCTGAAGATTTGAATGGGCCCTCTAAAAAACTCCAACATTATATTGGTGAAAAAAATCCTTCAGGAATAGCTAGCTGTAGGAAGGGTTGGAGACTCTAGAGAACATTTAAAGGATCAAGCTTCGCATGTCAAAATTCTTCTAAAGCAAAGGGCAGGGAATAAACAGAAGTGTCTGTGTACGAAGTAAACAGAATTATCCATGTTCTTCATTTCATACAACAAAAGTCTAAAAACGTAGATGGCTAGACCATGTTGATAGTTTACACACACACACGCACACACATAGAGAGCAAGCCTAATGTTGCACTAGGCCAATGCAAGCCCCTGCAATAGTCTAGGAGTGTCACCAATGTGCCATAAACCATATTTGTGCCTCCTCTAGAGCTGGCTGGAAGCTCTAGATCAGCAGCTGCAAGGAATAAGTTTCCACCATCCTTGGGCAGGCCAGTGCAGGGGCTCAAAGAAGATCTGATGAATGTGTTCCAGGGTGGGGGAAGGATGGTCTGGAGGCAGATAAAAGCAAAGAAGAGATGAGATTAGCCAAAGTAGAACAAGCTGTAACCTAACACAAGTCCCTGCCTCAATTGGCCAGGGACGTGGCCATTGTTTTACATGGGCTACTTGAACCAGAGATTTTGTAGATTTTTACCCCAAGTTGCCATCCAGCCCCCTCCTATACATGTGCCAGGCCACTCATCCTGCCCTGATTACGATTGGGTTGCCCATCCCTAAGTTATTAGGGCCAAGGGACAATCATAGAACAGCAAGCTAACCTTTGAATAAAAAAATACTCTTCCGCAGTGTGGATGTTAAACAGACACACCAAAACAAAAGGTGGGAGAGAAATAAGATGTTTACAGAGGAATAGAAGGTGACTTTTGAAATCAAACATTACATATGTTCCATCTGTCCCTATTTACCAGGAGCAAACTCTATTTTCTTGTAACTGATTCTGTTCAGTGACCCGTATCTTTTTGTCTTGCAGGGATGTCTTGTTAAAATTATGTTAGTGTGAATTTCTATAGTTGTCATTCTCCAGGGTTCAGCTCCTTCCTGGAAATCTCTGGAAATTATGTGGCTGAGTAGATCCTAGTTGGCTTTTGCACATCTGAGTACAGTAAATGCATGTACATAAACAGTGTAGCGATTAGCCTAGAGATGTCAAACATGTTTCACATAGCAGGTAAAATAGCGTTCATGGATCCCTGCTCAAAACCAAAAGAGATATCATTAATCAGGAAGTGGGGATCTTCAAGCAGAGGCTCAACGAACACCAGTCAGAGATGTTCTAGGATTTGCTGTTACAGGCAGGGAGTTGTACTAGATGACCTACTGGGTCCCTTCCAACTCTAGGATTATATGATTCCAACCCCAACACATGCAGACTATGATCTAAGGACCTACTAAGGATCAGTAAAGTCCATTGCGTGCCTTTTCCCTAATACTGGTAGTATGATCACCATGACAGATGCCTGAGCATTGGGGGGAATGAAGACTAGGGGAAATGGAAACATTAAAATGCCTACTGTTACTGGTGAGTCTAGAAGTATCATCACATTATACAATTCCTTCATCTGAGCTGTGGGTAGTGAGCCAGACTAAATAGAGCACAATCCTAACCATGTCTACTCAAAAGTAAGCCCCATTGTGTTCAATGGGTCTTACTCCCAGGAAAGTGTCTTTAGAATTGCAGCCTAAGCCATATTACCTTTTGGGGGGGGGGGGCGGCTTTCCCTTCGATGAATACAATGTTTCTACAAATGATTCACTAAAAACTCTTCCAATGGAGATATCAAAGGATCAAAATAGCTGTGTCTTCTGATTTATTAACTTGGGAATCTGGGTTTTGAATTTCAGCAGCACCCTTGTCAGTAGGGGGAGTCATGGCAGTTTAGAAATTTATAGTAAATCAATATTAAAAGGGTCCAGTTGAAGTAACTGTTGTAGTGAATTACTGGTAGTTACTCTCCACCTGGAAAATCAAGAGCCTTTATTAAGGCATATTCAGCCTGCACCTATCTTAACCCAGGTTTTACTGAAACAAAAGATAGTGCATGCAAAGCAAGGGGCTCCCTTTCTGGAACTAAAACACGAGTCAAAATTGCATGTGCTTATACAGTTAAGCAGGCAGTCCTATCTCAAAAATATTTACCCATTTTACAGATGAGAAATACCTAATTAAATCCTAATGGCCATCTGTAAATCCATGGCAAAGAGCTCAACTACAGTCCAGCCTTGTTATACACTGGTTTTTTATACACCAATTTGACTCAGCACGAATGCCACTGCAAATCACACTTTTAAAAACTACATTTCTGTTGTTGTATAGGAAGTCATGCAAGCAATCATTCCATTTTTCAGCATCCAAATCAAACCTCTATTACTCAAACACTACCTTATTCCATTAGGTGCAACAGAGGAGGAAGAAGTCTGGGTCTTCATACCCATTTTTCATTTTTTTATACATGAGTTTTTTTAATCTATGGGAGATTCCGGAACTAAACCCTAGTGGATAAACAAACTGTATAAATATCAGTGCCCTTTTATCATTATTACACCACAAGCCTGTTAATGTCTACTGTACTCAGATGAAAGTCCTACTGAGTACAATGTGGCTTACTCTCAAGGAAGTGTAAAATGTACTGCAAAATAAAATACACCAACAGAGAAAATATTTTTGCAACATAAAGTATTCCTCTCATTCAGTCAGACAGGCCTTTTATGCTTACCCTCTTTTAAAGAGAGATCCACACCATCCCACTTTGAAGAGGGAGAATTGCCCAAACCACTGCTCTATTTTCTTCTTGTATACACACATAATTGCACTTTCCTCTCCCAGGACCACCACCATCAACTCCTCACTTTCTGTGACTCCTTCTACACTAGCTGGATGAGGAGGCTCTTGGTAGTAAAACCTGTAGGACTGGATTGCTAGTGATGGCCAGCAATCCTTTCCCCAGTTACTCTCCTGGAAAGTTTCATGGCAGCCACCTTCCCCCACCCCCCGCTCCTCCAGCTCCACCATTGTGAGTTTTAGCAACAATGTTAGAGGAGGGAGTAAGCCACTTCCACTTCTCTCTTGATCCCCAAGGAGATCTCAAACTGAGCAGGCTGGAAGGGCCGTCTAATAGGTGTGGGGCTGTCTGCCAGTTCCTCGCTTCTCCCACTTACTTGCAGGAGCAGCCTGCTTCATCAGTGGGCCAACCCTATGAGAAAAGAGGCATGCCGGTTAGCAATAGTGTGCAAAGTGCCACAGGGGGTTTGGGCTGAGCCAAGGATTCTCTGGGTCATGTGAGGTGGGACAGATCCACAGACAGAAGGGACAAATTCAGCATTTCAAGTCTTTCATATGACCCCCAACCATGGTGACCTGAAAAGAAGGACAGGGTCTTGGATTCCTCTCAGCCTGGCCTTTCTGGCAGTCTATGGTACGTTCACCTACTCATGAGTAAAGCCACAATATTGGGAACTTTCACTTTCCCATAGAGCTCAATGCATATTTTTTATTTTTAGTTTTTTGGCCATAACTTTGGGTAGGAAGGAGATATTTCAAAACTGATTTTTGCATTGGATTCTGCTCTTCAATACAAATCCAACGACATGATGGGGTACTGCTCACCGTGCAAAGTTCCAAAATAAAGCCAAAATGGAGGACAATGAAGCCTTTTTGGAGGCCACCCGGACAGGAGGCTAAAAAAGAAGACAAATCCGAAAAAATCCGGTCATATTGTCACTCTGCCCCCAACCCATATGCAGCGGCCACAGACCACAGAGGAAGGGTCAACACTGCCATGTGGCACAATGGGAATTTGACAAAAAGACCTGGATTTAGTGAAGGCCATTAATAGTTCTTGAGCTTAAAAAGATTGTGTACAATTTTCCACACCGGAGTCCTTCAAAAAGTCCCACAGCCGTGAGAGTGGTACAAACACCCAAAGCCATGTTGAACTGCTTTTGGAAGCGAACCGGGAAGTGTGGTGAGTGGAGAAGAAGGTGAGGCAGTGCCTCATCACTGTTGGTTTGTGTGTGCTGCACTCTGGTGCAGTATTTCTAAAGGACTCTGGTGGGGACAGGGTGACTGTATGACATAACAGCAGGAGGCCTGTCCCCAAACTGTAGGACACCCAAAAAAAGGATAGGACTTGACAAAATAAAAGCTCAAAACACTCATATAGGTATAGATACATAGGGGTCTTTTTAAGGGGGTACTCACCAGAATGGAGTACTGGCACCTCTGTGTGAGTACTGGCCCACAAGTAGACATGACATACATCTTCATGGCGAGTACCTCCACCCTTGATTTCTAGGAAAAAAGCTCGATAGATAGATAGATAGATAGATAGATAGATAGATAGATAGATAGATAGATAGATAGATAGATAGGGATGGCATTGCTAAGAGGGGGGTGGGAAACAGATTGATTGGAAGGAAGAGATAGATGTACATGCTGTATATACAGATAGATTGATATACAGAACATATATACAATACAGATATATGTACACATATATACATATATACATATATACAAAGATAGACAGTGAAAGCTTTCATGTGCTGCACACACTATATTACTTATTATTAAATTTAATTTAAAACTCTGCCCTGCAGTATAATTTATTCATTCCAACTCCCAAGGAAAAGAAGGAGACTGAAGTTTTTAGAGTGTCAGGACATGTCCTGGAAACAGAGACCTGGTCAGGGTGGGTGGGGAGGCTCTGCCTCCCCTCCCACCACACTGATGCTTTCCAGCAGGGGTAGACTGAGGACGAGAGCAAGAAGGCAGGAACAAATCAGAAGAAGGAAGGAAGGAAGGAAGGAAGGAAGGAGGGCAGGGTCTGGATGAATGAAGGGAGGGACGAAGGGGAGGCAGCCCCAACCCCGGCCTTCTCTCCAGGCCATCCCTCCCCCCACGCCAGCGCCTGCCTCCCAAGTCCCACCTGCGGAGGGGATGGGGCAGTCCCGGCGGTGGGAGAGGACGGCCACGGAGCCTCCTGCTCTCCTGCTCCCTGCGCGTGGCCTACCGGCTGCCTGAGGGAAGTAGAGACTGGGCTGGGCCCGGCCCTCCATCTACCCCTGGCCGCCCCATTACAGTCAATGGGCTTACACCGAAGTAAGTGTGGACAGCGTTGTAGCCTAAGAGCCCAATCCTATGCATGTTTACTCAGAAGTAAGCCCATTATAGTCAATGGGCCTACACTGAGGTAAGTGTGGACAGCGTTGTAGCCTAAGAGCCCAATCCTATGCATGTTTACTCAGAAGTAAGCCCATTATAGTCAATGGGGTTTACACTGAGGTAAGTATGGAGAGGATTGTAGCCTAAGAGCCCAAACCTGTGCCTCCTTTTCTGGAGTAAGTCCCATTACACTCAATGGGGCTTTCTCCCAGGTAAGTGTGGATAGGATTTTAGCCTAAGAACCAAATCCTATGCATGTCTACTCAGAAGTAAGTTCCATTAGGTACAGTGGAGCTTACTCCCAGGAAAGGGTGTCTACAGTCCTAGTGGACCCGTCAGAGGGTGGCTGTGGCAAAAGTGTCAACATATTGGGCCCCCACTGAAGAGTAGTGAACCTTTCTGCCTTGAGGAAGCTCTTTTCATGTCATTGTTAGAACATACATAAGAAGAGCCACTGGATCCATCTCTGCCAAAGATCCATCTAGTCCAACATCCTGTATCTCAGTGGTCCACCAGGGAGCACTCAAGGCAACAAGAGACCTGCATGCTGGTGCCCTCTTGCATCTTGCGTTCAGAGGGAGACTACATTTGAAATGAGGAGGTTGAACATACCCATCATCGTTTGTAACCCACGATGGACCTTTCCTCCAGAAATTTGTCCAATCCTCTTTTAAAGGTCAGATATAATCACTGCATCCTGTGGCAAGGAGTTCCATAGATCAGTTACACATAGGTGTGCTCCTACTGACCCATGCTTTCTCTCTTCCATTATTGGAAATATTATTTAACAGCATTATTTCACATAGTGCCTTACACTGGGTGACAAGCTCAACTCAGGTTGGAAGGAGCTTACCGTCTTGCCAAGGGATGTCAAAGATCAGGCCCATGAGCTGAATGCAGCTCCCCTTGGAGCAATCTATCTGACCTCCCTCATTATAATTGGGATCTTCCATATCGAGAACAAAAATAAGACAGAAAATAATGCACATTTTCTGTCATTTGCAGCTAACAAGTTTCTATGTGAGAACAAAGTGCTTATTTCTGGCCATCTTCTGCTTTAATGATGTTTCCTTCTCTCTGACACCACCATGAATACTAACTATACTAACTGCTGCTGTCTGTATGAAACAAGTTTGACACCCAAACAGAAGAAGGGGTGAATGAAGCAAGGTAGACAGGGGAAGGATGAAGAGGAGATATCAGGTGATTCTTTCAGAAGCTCATCTGTCAGCACTGTGCTTCTCTATGAAGAACCAGAGGAAGTGAAGGTCCAACCATGTGACCAGAGAAGGCAGAGATGAATATTCTTGGCTGGATCAATACGTCCACATGCCCCTCCGCCATTAAAAAACTGTATGCTTAAAAAAAAAATCAGAAGTTAGAATACGAATTACAGATGAGGCAGTAATAGAAGAGCCCTAGAGGGGGAAGAGGCATTATACTGGCATCATGTGGTTACTTAAAGAACAGCTTCTACTCCTTTACCCTCATGACCGGCCTGATGCCTTACTGCAAAATGCAGAGTCCACAGGAAAGGACAATATTCATTCAACGGAGAGTCCACAAATCCTTGAAACTTTTACAAGGGATGTGGTTTTTTTCTTGTACTAATAAAGTTCGGTATGTTACTGTGTGTGTATGCGAGTGTTAACTGCATTGGGTTTATAAGCAGTCCCTTGCCAGTGAACCAACTGCACAGCTATTCCCAGGCTGTAGCCTCCTGGGTTCTGTTGCGACTCTAGAGACAAAGAGTGTGCTGTTAATTGAATTCAGGCTGTTGGAGCTTTGTGGGGAAAGCAGGCAGCGATGGCAGAAGTAGGACCGAGTTAGCAGGCCACTGGGTCAGAGCCTGTTATGTCTGAAGCACTCAGCCTGCCTTTTTTTCAGAGGAGGGTTGGTCCTTCCTTCTTCCAAATCCCATTCCCCGTATCATGCATGCTTGAAGCAAGGAATCATTTGCTGAATAAGAGGAACTCTTTGAAAGAAGGCCGCCTGTCACAGTGTGGTTAGATGTTTAAACTTAGGGTTTCTCGTTTACTACTGTAGCTTTTATTAATGGGATCACACAGAATCTGAACACATTTGGCCACTTTAACCACAGATGAAAAGGAACTTTTGGATACATACTGAAATAAACACAAACAAAAGGTTGCATAATCAAAAATTGCTTAATTAAAGCAGGTAATCATCACCTCTATGCAGTGATGGGATTCAAAGAAATGAACAGCAGTTTCTATGGCCATCTGGCAGCCCATTGTTTCTATGCCCATCTGATTTCTATGCCCATCTGGAAACTTTAAATGGCTATTTAAGAAATTAACATTTAAGAGATGAACAACCGGTTCTATACAGTAGGTGTGAACCTGCTGGAGCCCACCACTGCGGCTCTCTGCCTGTAGACTAGCTAGGAATGAAGCCAGAGGGGACTAGCAATTTACCTTTATCTTATAAGCAAATTAATTCAGGATTCCATACATAAGGGGGAAATAACATACAGGTTTATGTTAGAAAAGTGCTGCTTGCCTTCGCTTTTTATTAACACCTTTGTAAATTGAAAGCCAAGGAAAAATGCAATTTCTTCCTTTCATTCTCAAAGTGAAGTGCCTGTGTTTACAGCTAATGAAAATTCTGTGAGCTGAGCATGAGCAGAAATTGTACAGAACAAGTGGACTCACTTTACAAATGGTTGGTACTCATTTTACAGAGTTGCTACTACTGTTTCTGAACCTGGGTCAGGATCTACTAGCTAGGTGAACTGGTTCAGCTGCTACGAAAATACAGAGCTGAAAATACAGAGTATAGATCTGCTGGGGAGAGTGGGCTCCTGGTGGGAGACAAGGCTGAGGCTTGCCCTGGTTGGGTGGGAAGATGTTTGGTGGAAAGGAGGGCTGGATAGTTGAAGAGGATCCAGGTCTGCATTTGACTTTGATGTCTGAGCTGCTGTGTAATCATTGGGACATTTGCTAATGGCAGCTTAGGTTGGATCACTTCTGATCATGACATCACACTCTGATTAAAGGCGATCACTTCTAATGGATTCCCAACACATTGTCATTCTAAAGTAGAACCTGGTGTAAAAGGTTTGAGAGCCATAACATTAATGTCTTGAGAAAATATTGTAATGTGAACCCATTTTTTTGTAAGATCTGCCACAGAACTAAGCCATCTCTCAGTCTAAGAGGTCCTTACTCCACTCTTTAGAAGCCATGGTTATTAATTTACACAGGCTGCAATCCTAAAGACACTTTTCTGAGAGTAAGACCCATTGAACACAATGGGGCTAACTTTTGAGTAGACATGCTTAGTATTGTGCTCACAATATTGTAATTATAAAACAAAATTTTATAGGCTGAATCCTCCTTATACACATAGCCACAACATTAAATATTAACATTTACTGATATTAAACCCTATTACAAGTATTGTAGGTATTGCCTCAGCTTGTATTTCCAAAATCATTCACATATTCTGATATTCTCTCTCCAGACTCCATTTCACATACAATGTGAAAAATGCTATATGCATATGCAGAAATGGTTAACTTATGGTTCACCCACCAGATCCTGCTGATGGCAGTTATGAACCCATTAGAAAGTGGATAACTTGTTGCATCCTAAACTTATTAGTGTCACATTATAAAAATTAATTTATGCTTTTTAAATGAGGGTCCACTGTACTAGATGTCATAAACCCCTGAAATAATCAGCATCTTACTAGCTACAGAAGCCTCTGGTTTTTATTCTTTTTGATATGGTGGCCATCTTTTAGAAAATTTTGTTCAACTCTAAACTTACCAGATCAGGACCACTGGTAGCCTTGCATTCTTCTGTGGTAGGCCTTCTCATGACTAAATATTCGTATGTTTAGTTTCGCTTTGCATAGAATCAACACATTTTCCTTATCAGCTGGTTTTTTGCAACCTGCATTTTGCAATCATTTGTGTGCATTCCTCTTCGACTGACCTTCAAAATGGATTGAGGCCAGAGTGACCAGATGTCATAACTGCAAAAGTGGACAAGGCCCCCCCAAATGTAGGACACCCAAGAAAAATGTAGGACACGACAAATTAAAAAACACTCATGTATATTGCTTTCATGTGGTTAATTTAAAAATTATATTAATAATTTTAAATTAAATAATAATTTATTAAATGTAATTTATTAATCACCAAAAGGTCCTGCATTGCCTGTTCACAACAGGAGGGGGACAATGAAAGGACAACAGGAAAAGGAGGATAATGAAATTTTTTCCAGGCTAAAAAAAAGAGGATTATGTCCTAGAAAAGAGATCCTATGGTCACTCCGACTGAGGCATGTTCCACTAATAATGTTTTCATACTACTTTCTATAGGCCTATATACATTTTGCTAGTCAGGTATCAGCTTGTCAGTTTCATCAGCCACCCAAAATCTTCAGCATAGTTTGGGAAACACTGTTGGAAACATGTTGCTTGGCAGTTTGTTCATCTAGAGGTCATTCAAAAATTCCTGTAGACAGATGAACTTATGCAGAAAAAAATTAAGGACTTGTGCTGAGATAATGCCATCTTTGATGACCTCTAAACAGTTGCCAGGCCTCATCTAGAAGCCACTGAAAAAGTCAGTGGCAGGCAGACCATCACTAGAAAGACTCCCTGTCTTTAAAGTACTATTCTGACACCACAGCAAATCTCTTAACATATCAAGATAGGCAGAACATACAAGGATTGGAAATAGAGGGTGTAGACAGCAGGGCTGTCAGAAGAGACAAATAACTCGTAGAACTGCATTAACCAGCCCTTTGGTAGTAAGGGTCACACCTAAAAAGAAAAATGTTCCAGTTACCACATACTGGTGGGCAGTAGACAAAGCAACTGGGACTGGACTGTAATCATAATTCTTAGTCCATCCTTGAAATTTCCTCTTTAAGACCTCTTCTGTGGAATATCCTTCGTTGCTTTTCTCTCTGAACTTTGAGGAGCATTATCTTGGACATGAAAACAATGGCCTCAGTAGTAGAGAAACGATAGTGGCCAAACCTTCACAGACAAGAAACACCTCTAAACAAGTCTTAAGGCAGGATTTTTGCTCCAGGCAAATAACATTCATTTCAAAACTCAGAGAAGGTCTATCTTTTGTCTTCTCCAATCAGAACGGCTTCCTTCACTCAGCCTCCCATTTCACTATGAAGAGTCACAGATGAATGTCTTGTTTGGCTGGTGTTTAGCTTTTTAAAGATACTGCTAAGAGTCATAATAGCATATAAACACTAAGTTCTTACAGACCTCACTTCAATATTGTTGGTTGTAAGGATTGTTGCCAAGCTCACCCACCATTATCTTCATGTTGTTGGGCGGAGGAGAAAGGCACATCCAAGGCTTAGTGAACTTAGTTCACTAGTTCACATAGAGAACTTATGTATGAGTACTTGAACCAGAAATTCCCAATGTTCATAATACTGCACTGAAAAATTTCAACTTCAGCATTGACATATACGTACCGGTAAATCAAATTTAGCAACAAACTCCACACCAACTCATTCTGAATTTTGACTTGCAAAAATATTCCCAGTTTTTGGCAGGCTGGCAAAGTTTAAGTCGCCAATCTAGTCGGACTGAAAATCCAGATTCAGGAATGCATTTATCAATACAACCAATTGTCATCAACAGTTAACCTAGGAGAAAATTTCTAAACTGTGTTTAGAAGAGCAATTTCACAGCAAACCTAAATATTAATATAAATAACTGCAGAAAATTATGTATTAGAAAATCAGGAAAATATTTAGGAAACTTCCTTAATTCTTGTATCAATATCACTCATTCACAGTGGGCTTCACAAGTACATGTACTTCACAAGTACATGTACTTCACAAGTACATCCTCCCTTTAACAGTAACACATCAAGGTCACTTCAGAGCACAGCAGTTTAAAAAAAATGGTTTTGACTAGCAAAATGTACCTGCATTGTGGGAGTAAAATACCCCCACATACACCATCTCCCATTGTGCAACACCTTCCCATGCGCATCAACCCTTGTGCAGAAAACCCCCACATGTGCACCTCCCTCCCATGCGCACCAACCCCTGCATGTGCACCATCTCCCCCAGTGCAACAACCCCCCAGTGAACTCTCCCTCCCTGTGTTTCAGCATCCATCAGTCTTCAATGTTAAGTATGCATCAAACACACATTGCACCTCTTTTCAGCCCGTTAAAGGTTAAATTTCTCAACATCAGTTCTTGGTGGGTGTTTGTTGTCACAGAAGGAACACCCTCCTCGAATTTCATGCTTTTAGGTCCAAGGGTTCGGGCAGGGCATATATCAGTCAGGGATTCTTCAGTGTATAGGGAGGAAAATGCACCCCTTTTCATCCCTTTCTGGTTGGGATTTTCAAAAACCAGTTCTTAGTGGGTGCCTCCAGCATGGAAGGAACACCCCACCCCAAATTTCACACTTCTAGGCCCAGCAGTTTTGGCAGGTGAGTGAGTGAGTGACTTTTCAAGTTTTATATATACAGATTGAGAGGCTGTAAAGATGCAACCATTACATTCAGAGACTTTGCACACTATAGCTAACATTTATGCCACCCATGAAATGCAATGTTAATGCAGCAATGGTAGATGATAGAGTGTATATAAAGGGTATATTAAAAATGTACCAAGTTTAATGAACTCTCATTCATTGTAAAAAATCTGCAACACTTGAACATAAAAGGGAAGCTGTTGAAGAGATGTGAGGAATTATCCTAGAATACTTGATGAATCTCTGCAGATCATTTAATTAACAATGGCAGAGGTCTACAAACACCATTAGGGAATATTTTGTGCTCTTATGTCTTAATTAATTAACTAATTACTTAATTAGCTGAGTCAAAACACTGCTTCTATGTAAAACAAATGCATATACTTGGGTCTATGTGTGAATTATGGTATTATGTATAAATAAATTTAAATTAGGGCTGTAGTGGCTAAGCAGTTAAAGATGCTATCCCTGTCAACCAGCAGGCCAGGGTTTGAGATCCGGGTGCTACAAGACAGTGAACTTCCGTCCATTGCCCAACTCATGCCAAAAGCATGCAAATACAAGTAGATAAATAGGTACCACCTTGGTTGGGAGGTCACAGCATTCTGTGTGCCATAGTGTACAGTCATGACCACAGAGGTGTCTTCAGACAACACTGGCTCTTGACTTAGGAACAGGGATGAGCACTGCACCCCACAGTTGGACATGACTAGCAGTACAAACTGTGGGGGACAACATTACTATCTTTTTATAATAAATTTAATACTATGAACAGTACCTATTTTGACATACCTTATATAGTTTGTACAGTATATGATTATAGTATGTACAGTATATATGATGGTAGGATGCATCCTCTTACAGCCCAAAAGATATGGTTAAAATTGCAAGGGTTGGTGATGTCTGTGCTAAAGTCAAAGGATGAATGAATAAAGTTTTCTAAATCTGCATTAAGGCATATAGGTTGAAATCAGCATTTCTATGCACGAGATTTGGATTGCCTGAACATAGAATTCCAAAAGCTTTGAACACACTCATCACTGGATATTGAGAAGACAAATGCATGGAAAAGAGGTTACTACTTAAATTCTCTCAATCCTGAAAGCTGGGATCCTTAATTTGGGTTCATGTCACAATTAATATGCAGACCCACACTCTTTTTACTTCAAATTTTTATTCCAAAATCCACCCCATGAAACAAAGGTTCCCTTCAGAGGCTGGTATTTTTTCTTCCCCATCCATTTCTCTCATTCCTGTGGTAATATGTTTGAGGAACAATTCTCTAAAACCATTATTGGCAAATGATTAGAAAATGAAAAACCCAACTAGCTCCCCTCCCTTTAGCCCCAAATACCCCCCAACCCTAAACATGTCAACCAAGAGAGCGCAAAACTTTGTTTCTTTTACCCTTAATGCTTACATTTAATTTTAAAGCACAACATTGGAGATTGACTAAGTTAGCAACAAAAAATATATATTTACAATTTCTTCAAAAAAAACACAAAAGAACAACCAAACCCTTTAAACAATAGTGACTTTCTTTAGGGAGTTTTATTTAGGGAGCAGGGTTTTTATTTTTAAATCACTGAGTGATTTTATATATAATTTCTCTTTCCTTTATGACACTACTTGCCCTCTAAGGTGGTGGCCAGTCCAGGCAATGAAGTTTCACAATTTGCTTTTAAGTCTCATAAGCCACAGTCTTTTGAGGGCCATGTTTGAGAAGGCTGTAAGACAGCAAAACCTAAACCCGCAACTCCACCCTTCCCCAATCAGTCTGCTGCTTGTTTCATCCCCCTTGCCGCAGGACAAGATTTCTCCCAGACTAATGCTCCCGACATGTCAACTTGCTGCAGTTCAGCACTCCTCAGGCTGACCAATGCATATGGAGAGTTGTGAAGGTGCTCCCACTTTTAAGACAACAAAAATAAAAACACAAAATACCCAGAGCCAAAAAAAAAATCTCCTAAGAAGGAGTTTTCCGGGCAGATGCACTTGAATCTCCTATTTATGGCTATTCTCACCTTCCTCTTTTGAAAGAAAAAACCAAACGCAAAAACCCAAGAGATTGATTCTACAAATTTTTTTCCCACAGGAGCCAACACAACAAGGCAGAAAATTTCCACTTCCAGGAGAAGATGATCAGTGACCATTTTTGCAGGAAAAAATTCAATTCGCAGCAAACTCCTGTGTACTGAGGCACTCTGGAACTCATCACACTAGCATTGTCCTCTTGGCAAAGAAGCCTGCTCCTTGTACAGAAGTGAGGGGGGAGCCTCCGATTTCAATGGATCTAAACAGATATACCCCCCATGCCATCCCCAACAGTGCAGGGGAAGCTGCTCTTCCCTGAGGCTCAGGTGCCACAGCATTCAATGCAAATGGGCCAGGCAATTTGGAGAGCTAGAGGGTGGATTCCTCCCCCTCCCTTATTGCTTCGGAAGCAGCAAGGGTGCATTGGCCTTTCCTCCGATTCCATAATCACTCTCCTTTCCCTTGCTGCACAGACATTGGAGAGCTCTTTTCTCCTGTGTGAGGCTGAGGGGGAGGAGGGGGCGAAGGGCAGTCTAATTTGTGCTATCACTATGGGGAAGAGAGCAGAGTGCAAAGTGTGCATTCAAACCCTGACAAGCTCAGACAGCTGGAAGGAATGTCCAGTCATTCAGGCAGGGGGAAATAAAATAGGAATCCAAAATATTATCTTTCTAAAGTGCAAAAAGCTCTCTGCTGCCCAAGAGAGAAGTTCTTTGGACCGGCCATTCATTGCAAAGGAAGAGAGGCAGCTAATGGGGGCATTCACCCGTCTCCCAGCTCAAGAGCCAACAGCCATGCACCCCAAGATGTAGGCATTTCTTCTCCAGCCAGCACCTTCAAGAGGACTTGTTTCAGCAGATTATGAAACGTGAGACAAGCAGAGACCATTTCAGCTGGTATGAAAAATCCCTTAGATGCCTTTCAAGCCTCAAGCTCTGCTGCAGCTTTCCCTCTACAAACACTGCCATCTTTTCTGATCTGGAAAGGTAAGACATACCTGCTTGACCACTTGGACAAGAACATGGCTGTCTCCATATGTAAGCTCAGCCATTCCCTCACTAGTCTGGAGGTGCCTGCGGGCTAACCCAAGGCAACATGGAGATCCCCTCACTATGCAAGAGACACTGCCTCTTGTGGGCACTGCAGTTTCTGAGTAATCAGCACAAAGCAGTAGCTGCCCATCCAGCCACTGAAGAGCAAGAAAAAGGAAGCTTAGCTGTGGCAGGCAGAAGTTACTTCCAGCTCAATAACTCCCTTGGAACACTTTCACACCAGAACAGCAGGGGAACAGCAACAAAGGTGCACCTGTTGAATACCATCCAGCTCTGATATCCCCATAATTGGATGAGGAAGTGAAATCTGTTTGTTGAATTTATAGAGGTGTGGAGGAGATAAAGGGGCACCCCCCCCCTGAAAATGCTGCTACAAAACAAAGTTGAGCATGTAGCTGCTAGGCAGTGTTTTCTTGTTGCCACTTCCTCAAATGCTGACCTGCCTGGCCGAAGTCCCTAGCAGGGAGGGACGCTGCAGTCACAATCAGGCTAGCCTCTTCCCTGCCTGTGGAAGTGGGGGGAAATGGGGGAGGGTTTGCTCTCCAAGAGGGGTTGTCTAGAACCTTTCCTTCTCTTCAGTCTGTCTGTGGCAAATCTCTAGCTGATTTTCTGAATCAGGTTTTCCTCAGATAAGCAGTAGAGGCTGTTGATTGACAGGTCTGAGATGTAGTGCTCACATGCCTTCCGGGTAATCTGTTTGCAGCCTCGGAGGTCTATCAGGGTGACATTAGAGATGCGCCGCAGGTAGAGAAGAGACTGGTCTGTAAGTTTATTGCAGCCTGTGGAGAGGTTGAGAGTATTATGATTTGCACAATGCACATTTCCATAAAAGTACTGTATAGAGCAGTGAAAGAGACACAAAAGCTCTTGGCTAGGAAGACTGTCAGGAAAGGTCAAATAGGCTTTAAGCAACCCCACCCCCCAAACACTCTGAAAATCTTCAAGGAGAGTCCAGGCTGGAAGTAGTCCAGTGCCGGACCAGATTGCTCCATTATGAAATCAATAAATTTAGTTTTTTTTAGAGCTAATTCAATATCTGACTGTTTGGTCAAATGATATTTTAACTCCAACACACAAGTGCAATTCAAGTTGTTACACGAGAAAGAAAGCTGACAGCATGGGCAAGTTATTTGTCCTGAACTGATGAAAACAGTTTACATGAGTCAGACAACAGTTTAATAGTTATAGTAGTTCCAAGATTGTGCCACAGTGCTTCAGGACACCATTGTGAATTTACAGGGTTGTAATGCTGTTTTGTTTCCCATGATCCTGGGCATTGCTGACTTGAGACACATATCTTGCATGATTCAAGAGGTTAGTGTCCAGGAAAGGCTCTCTGCATTGTATAGCAAATTCTGAATGCACTGTATATTCAGAATACGTGAAAATAAGTGCTGTATCAATTTAGATGCAACTCTCTTTCCACTAGCAACAGAAAAACCTTAGGGAAGCAGGACAAGAAGCCTTTGCATCATAAGCAACTCACATGTCAAGAAAGAGGAGCCAGGTTGGTGTAGTAGTTTGGACTTACACCTGAAAATCTAGATTCAAATCCCTTACAAGGATGTTGTGGGGTAGGTGAGAAACCATATACACCATCATGAGCTCCTTGAAGAAAGGGTGGTATTAAAACGTGATAAGGAATCAGATGCAGAGAACTCTCAAGCACACCCACCTGCCATGTTGATTTCAGTAAGCGAATTTCGTGTGGAAGACCCCACAGCTGTTAGTAGGTTGGTTGACTGGTCTGTAAGGTGATTGCAGTGGCTAAGGTCAAGACGTGAGAGTAGAGGCATGTGGCGGATGATGAGCCGGAGTGTGGCATCAGTAATGTCCAGTCCTGCCAACCGGAAGTCTATCATGTTACGGAGTTTGCTGCGATTGTCTTGACCTGCAGAAAAACATATATGAACACATTCAAAGTAAAGACTCATCCAATGCTAGAGCAAAGTGGGGATGCATTACATGCTCTAGCAGGCCTCCGTCAGTCTTGGAAGACTATGGTATCGTGCTTGGCACTGCATACACTGCAGGCAAAGCACGAAAGCCTGGGTTGGATTGTTATGGAGGATAGGCTGTTACCCAAGAAGCAAATCCCCCCTCTCCACACCACTGAATTAGTCCAGTGGAAAGGCAGAGCCAATACGATTGGATCCAGCTGGCGTCACAGAGCTGGGCTAAGGACAGGAGCTCACCCTGTCTTGTGGGGCCGACCCGCGTCTTGAACCCTGGCCTGCTGGTTAACAGGCACAGTGTCTTAGCCACTTGTGCCACCCACAGCCCTACATGCTATATATCCCACATGCTCTAGCACTGTGGTCTTCAACCTTTCTTACACCATGACTCCTGTGAAGTCTGAGATTGGGGACCCTACAATTGATCCTGTACCCCCAGGATTCTAACCATCTATTTTCACTGCCACCCACTCCCCATTCTCCTAATTCCAGAAACCCTCACTGTGACCAGATTTACTTAATGAAGTCTGAGACTGGAGACCCTTACTATTGATCCTGTATCCCCAGTACCCTAGCCAACTATTTTCACTGCCACCCATTCCCCATCCTTCCAATTCCCTCCCGGCACCCCTCACCAAATTTACTTGAGAGAGAACAGAAAAAAAAGTGACATGAAGTCTGGCAGTAGTGAAAATGATTTAAGCCCAACTACTAAAAACCTTAGCAGGACCGGGACGTGATTTCCTGGTCCCTGACTGAGTACACCAGATGTCTCCTCCTTTACCTAGTAGTGCTCCACGTCCAGTGGCATTCAACATATTTTATTCCCATAAGTTGCTGCAACATGTAATCTTCCCCTTTAGAGACTTACATGACCTCAAGCTGTACTTCCCACATGCCAAATTCCCCACTTCACTGGTAAATAGATTGCTTATATAGACAGACATACTGGGTTTATCTGATGGTGGTGTGAGCAAGTCCCGAATCTGAGGGTCCTTGATTCCTACTGCCCACCGAAGATCAAGAGTCCTGAGAAGAGGGCAGGTGGAAGTACTGAGGGCAGATACTGCTGACCAGGAGCAGCCTGCTAAGATGAGGTCTTTGAGGCCTGCAATACAGTTACAGATATAAGACAAACATTACAGCCCTTCACTCCAAAACAGTTCCTTTTCCTACTTTGTTCTTCCTTATTTTAAGGCTTATTTCAAAGCTTCTTATTGTACTGTAGTCAGTTTTTGCCGATTGTTTTATTGCTTTTATCATATTTTATCTCCTGTTTTAGCTACTTATGTAAGTTGCCTTGAGCTCCTCAAATGATAGAACGGTATTAGTTTTTCACATAAATAAAATATTTTATAATCCAACAGAAGAATCACTCCTCCTAATCTACTTGATCCCCCATACCACTTTATGAAGAAACAGAGTAAGTCCTGATATCAGGCAATGAAGTATTAGAAACCAGAGTCTCAGGGTCTAATCCTATCCAACTTTCCAGTGGTGGTGCAATTTGCCAGTGGTGTATAAACTGCATCCTGTGGTGGAAGAGCACTCACTGTGGGGACTACTCAAGATATGGTAACATAAGCATCCTTATCACAGGGCTGCACTGGACCTCTAAAACTGTATAGGATTGGGCCCTCAGTCTCCTCCAAGTTATATTACACCAACTCTTGCAAATCACCTTTGAGTCACATCTAATGCTAAAGAAATTCTCCTTAAAATGTTTCCAAAAAGCATTCCTTACCTTCCTGCTGTAAATTGTGCTGGTCACAGGGCAGAATCTGGCAAACTCAGAAGCTACTTCTGAGTTGTGCTGAGGCCTGCAACCCCTTGGCCTGGTGCATCTCATCATACATCATGGAAGATTTTAGGAAACACTTCCAACATTCATTCTGATATGCGCCTGGGCCAACTCTCAGTGCTACCTGGAAGTGGCTTCTTGGAATAGGTAGAGCCTGCCCTGCAGCAGATGTGATTTGTAGTGCTTAGGTAGGGGGTGTTTTAATTTTTTTTACTTTTAAAACTGTTTTCACACGGAGCCTGTATCCATGGATATTGGTATGTATGGTGTGTGGGATTAGATCTCCTATGGATTCTAAAGGATACTGATCCCCTGTAGAAACTTGGTGTTACAGATTATGGAACTACCTCCACTAACAGGGGAACAATTGTTATAAGTACCCCTCTGTTCTCTCATGCTAACTGTATCAAGCTGCAACAACAGTTTATAATTAAATGTGTGTTTTGATAGTGATTTCAATACTTTTATTAGTTTTTCTTTTGTTACATGCATTGTAACCACATTGAGGGCAATTTTATTAGAGAAAGGAGGGATATAAGAGTCTCTTTAAAGAGAAAGATGGGATAAAAATACAGCAAATATTTATTTATTTAGAAGATTTATATTCCACCTTTCCCATGCCAAATATTTATTTATTTAGAAAATTTATATTCCACCTTTCCCATGCCAAAGCAAAAGCCCAAGTAGGGTAACAGAGCTTTTTAAAAAAAAAACACAACAACCACTAAGTACGGGTATAACAACAAGTAAAAACAAGTATAACAAGGAGAAAAAACATCTTAAGAGGAATTAGTAACATTCAACATTTCACTATGAAGGGGGAAAAAAATCAATGATTTAAGACCAGTGAAGAAATCAAGTCAGAGTGGTACTATTAGAAGGCAGGTAGGGCAAATCATTCATTCAGCAGTCAAATGCCAGATGAAACAAGTGTGCTTTGAGCCTTGCTGAAAAGCACTAAAAGGGGATATGTCAGGATATAACAGTGATTTCATGCATATGCCCACATTGAAAGACAGTTTCTGCAATATTAAATCTTTCCAAAAAGCTTAGTGATTGTTAGATATGGGGTAGTCTGTTGGTTAATCTCAGAAAAATGGAAAGATTGAGTATTTACTTAACAACTTTAGTAAATAACAAAGTTTGGGCAATTGCTTAAACTTAGGTATATTTAAATTGTACAGAAAAGGTATACTATCCACACTACCAATCTCACCTGGAAGTCTGTTGATGAGCCAGGTGAGCTGTTTTTTGGAAATATTGGTCCAGCTGAGGTCAAGGCTGACTGGTTGCCTCCTGATTATGCCACCCAGAGCTAGAGGTGTGATGGACTTGTACCTGCTCAAGTCAATTTTTGTCCACAATCTTCTGTCACCACACCTAACGCACACACAGTTCAAAAACAAAGTCAAACAGAGAATAACGCTTCTTTTATAAATGACTAAGGGCACAATCCAGAGTAAGGGGAGTGAAGAGATCCCTAGCTAGGCTGCCCCCAACTATTTTGTATCCAGAGCAGAGAGTTATGCTGGATCCAGAGAGTCAGGAAGCCTGGGCTGCCCTAGCTGCTCCAGAGCATGCTCAGTAGGCATCAAGTGACACCCGGAGAGGGCTTGCTCCTGAGGAGACCCCCTCAGATCACACTGAACAAGGAACAGCTGTGGTGCCTGCCTTATAAGGAAGCCAAGAAGTTCCTGGCAACCAGTTACGGCTGCAGCATGAGAATACAATACAGCAGTACCTCTAGTGGAGGGTGGTACCTCTCCAAGCAGGCTTGGGGCAGCCTGCTGTATCCACAGATTAATGGGCTGCTGTAGTTGTTCCATATCCTGAGGTTAAGAGGCAGGGGTTGCAGATAGGCTGGCCAAGAACTCAGATTTTTTTGTCAACACTGCCATTCTTACTCTGGGTTATCATAAACCCCAATGGGTCTACTCATTACTATACCTGCTCCTGAGGTGGTATAACTCTGGGGAGCTGGAGAAGGCATTTCTGCCCTGGAAACAGCCTCTGGATACAGAGTAATTGCTCTGTCTTAGGCAATGCTGAACACGCCCTCAACATGCCTCTCCTGAACTGCCTAGGCTGCCCCAGTTAGGGCAGCCCAGGTCCACCCATCTTGGGGCAGCCTATGTTGCTTTAGGCTGCCCCAAGCCTTTTCCAGAATAACTGGAGTACAGCATCTTGCAGCTGGGTCAGCCCAGTGATAGGGTAACCCAAGTGCACTTCTGGATTGTGGCCTAAATCAAATAAAAAAACCTCTCATTGGGCTTGAACAAGTTTTTGAGCATTTGACAATTTTAGTACCTTGTCAGTGTGCTAAGAGATGAAACAGATTGAAAATCACTGCTCTAGAAGTGTCTCTAGAAACTATACTTGTCCAATCTTTTGCACTGGGGAAATCCCATACTGAACCTAGGATCATTGAAGACTTATGCTATCTGCTGCTAATCCAGAAGCATATTCAAGATGCATCCTACTTTTGGCAAATAAAAGATTTAAAAGTAACTGATCCCACAAAATTGCTATCAGTTTGTCATCACATTCACAATTGCACCCAATTCTGGGAATTAAAATACTGTTTTGACCAGCTAGGTTGGCAAGAGCTCCAAGTACTGCAGTAATTAGACACAAAACCAGAAGCCAATTCCTCCATGTTAAACTGTTTTGATGGCTTATATGCAAGAGTGCAGTGGGATACGTACATAGCTCTTTGCTCCTTAAGGGTAGAGCCCATATTAGTTTTAAAAACTCAGGAATGGATTTTAGGACAGGTCTGCTTTACATATATATCCTCTGATCATAAAGCTATCACATAAACATTGGTGTTGCAAATATTTTTCCACCACCTCCCCCCCGCCCAAAAAACCCAAACTTGTTCAGCATGGTAATTGATTTTATAGAAGGAAATTATACTAGTGCTTAATGTTCCTCTATTTCAGCCTTCTGCTAAAACACTGTCTCTAGCAGTAAACAGGCAAATGCATTTTGGAAGTTTAAAAAAGAGGTAAGATGATGTAGAGTAGTGGTTAAGATTTGGACTGAGACTCAGAAGATCCAGGTTCAAATCCCTTGTTGGCTTCCTGCATATACATACACACACAACCCATGCACTCACATGTACATACATCCCATGCTCCTGGGAGAAAGCAAGCTTAGAAGGAACTTGTCAGGGCTCAGGCAGCGCCTGCAGTTAGGGGCACTTGCAGAGAAATGGGGAGGTTGGCTGCACTCCCTCCCCTCCCCAAGCCTGGCTGCCCTCTTCTTTCTGAGAGCAGCCCCCCTCCCTCAAAATGTAGGCCGCCCAAGAAAAGTGTACAATATAAAATTAAAGCTCACATGTATATTGCTTTCATGTGCTTAATTAAACACTATATTATTGAACCTTCCACTTAAAATTATTTTATTTAATTTATTAATTCCAAGCAGGCTATAGGCTGCTTGCTCACAAGGAAAAGGAGGACAATGAAGATTTTTTTCAGGATATGTGAATAAAAAGAGGACGTGTCCTGGAGAAGGGGGACATCTGATTAAAAATAAAATAAAAACAGCCTAAAAGCACCCTTCCCAAAGCATTAAAACTCCAGAGATAGGGACAGGAAATTAAGTTTGGGGAGCAGGGGAAGATGATGGACTTAAAATTTTGCTTGATCTGTAGAGCCAGTTTCTATTATTTTCAGTGTGTGTGTGTGTGTGGGGGGTGGGGGGGGACGACTGCCTTCTGGAGCACTTGTAAGCTCCAGGTGCCTGGAATCAGAGCCATGCTGGAAGCCTTGCACCCCTTGGACTGACCTTCCACACCAGCCAAAGTATTTGCTTACTTGTGAATAAACGTGACTGTGCAGTTTACTTTTAATGAAGTTCAATGTAAAGTGGAAGCTTAGAGGCTGGAACTTCCTTCTGGAGTGATTTTGGGGGCTGTGCTCATTGGATCAGGACCCTTCTGATGTTCTTGGATTGCTCTCCGCCTGCCTTTTCCAATGGACTTTGGTATGTTTGCCTACTCGTGAGTAAAGCCACACTATAAATTACTTTCATTTTCCCATCCATTTTCTATGCATAATTTTGCTTTTCTGTTTTTTGCCATAATGTTTGATAGGTAGGAACCATTTCAAAACAGATTGTTGTGTTAGATTCAGTGCTTCAAGATGAAAACAATTACGTATGATATGATGGGCTAGTGCACACCATTGCAAAGTTGATTTTTGGGGGTCTCCAGGACAAGATGGTGGTCCCCTTAGTCTTTGCGACTCCCTTGTGGGTTGCGACCCACACTTTGAAGACCACTGGTCTAGTGAACAATGGTTCTTGAACATTTCATCCCAGGACCCCCTTCTGAGAATCCCAGCCAAAGGATGTCTGGGGACATCCCCTCAAAGTGATGTCATCAACCTGGAATTGATAATATGGCTGGAAGTGACAACAGGAAGTGACAGTTTGCATCACTGTCATGCCAGAGGTCCTCCATGTCTACTTGAAAGTAACTCCCATTTTGTTCAAAAAGACCTACTTGCAGGAAAGTATGGATTGCAACCTGAGAGCCCTATTTCAATATGGCAACGCCCAGTTCCAAATTCCAAGATGGCAGCATCAAGCTTATAGTGACCCTCCCAAAAAGAATCATGGTCCCCCCTTTGAGAACCATTGTTCTAGAAGACAGAACGTATTTGAGATGCTTGGGGGAATATAAAACATTCTGAAAAACAGGAGTGCTATAAAATATGTGAATATGACAATCAACACACAGGTACACACTTACCATTTGTACCAGGTTTTGCATACACGCATACATTCACAGAGCTCTTTGCGAGTGAGATAGCGGAAGACAGACATCCACACCTCCTTCTGCATCCAGATCTCCTCACTATCTGGTGCCCGGCCTCCTTGGCCATTCAGTCTTGCTGCCCCACTCTCCTCTGCACTCTCATCATCTTCTTCTGCACTCTCATCCTCATCTTCCTCAGCTACCTCTTCATCACCACCCTTCTGGGGTGTTCTAGTTGAACTTTGGCGCATGACCACACGGGGAGAGTGTCGCAGATTGGTGGAGGAGGCAGTGATTGCCTGCAGTTTGGGCACGATGGAAGTGCCATGTGTGTCTTTGGTAGGTCTTTGTAATGTGACCGTAAGGTAAGAGCCATGGAGCTTGGCCTTTTCTACCTCTGAAAGCTCTTTCTTGCCACTAGGATTGTTCTCCTTTTCCCGTACCACTGTGCGTTCTGTGCCTTGCAGTCGAAGAAGCTGGCGTCTCTTGAAGCGCTCATCCCGGCTAGCACCATGATGATCACTAGGACCTGCCCCTGGAGAGGACCGTGTTACAATGCTCCGTGGTGACACTGGGTCATGGATTAGCTGCAGCATGGGTGGAGGTGAATGTGGTGGTGGAGTCAAAGGTTCTTCACAGCTTCTCAGGGGGCGGAGAACTTTGGTTTGGACTGCATCATCCTCTCCATCATCCATTTTCCGTTTCTGCAGAGTGGGTAGCAACAAGTTACTCTGTTAGTTTATAAATGAAATCTATTAGGGTAGGCATATGCAGGATGTCTATTTTGTTACATCTTAAGGGCACAAGTGCCTCAGTGATATAATTACAAAGAAAACCTTTACTTTCCTATTGATATTTGTACATAGCAATATCAGACCATATTTGAGTAACCAAGTCGAGCATTTCCTGAAACACTTATACGTGCACATTTCATTTACTGAAACACTTATAGATGCACTTTTTAAATTGCTACTTCTGCTGCCATTTCACTGTTTAATATTGATATGCTGTGCTTTTAACTTTAGCATAAGCTGTGTGGTATGCCATTTTAGGAATATATGTAAATTCTATATGCTTATAACCTTCTTTTGTTCTAAAGGCATAAATATTTTCAACAGATTTCAGACTACAGGTACCTCCCCACCACCTCTTTCTAACTGTTCATTTTCTGAATATCTGCTCTTTCAACACCTTTCAATTATGCCCAGAAATCATTCAATCATGTTCCACTCTTTCAAACTCTATCTGCTGTTAAAGGCTAAAATTGCTTTACCCCATATTGATTTGCCTATGACATGGTGAGTCAACTGTATCTTGTGAAAATAAAGATCACTGATTGGACATATCCCTGAGCTCTCAAAAGGACATGACTGTCCTACTCTAATGTTACAGATAAGCTATAGGAAACCAGCAGGAAACAAAGTTGCTATTGGATTGATCCAAAATAATGCTTTGCTGTGTCTGACAGATGTACTTAATACATGACCAAACTTCTGTTCTTTTGAAAATGTCTTCTACCTTGCAAAGCTCAGTCTAACATTTTTCTTGAAAGTGAACATTACACAAAAGGCTGTGGAATACCTAACCTGTAAAGCCTACTTGGTCCTCTCAAGCCAACTTTGATTAGTCAAGAACATCTTGTTTTTCACTAGTTGTTTTTCACTAGTCTTATAGCCTCAAGTGAAGCTGTTTTTGTCCTTTTGCAAAACATCTTTGGTCTGCTGAATTTTGTCCTCAAGTAATCAAAATAAAACACTGCCAAAACACTTAAGATTTGCCCCCCTGCCACATCACATCAATACCTGCATGGTATTGGAAGTACAGTGGTACTTTTGAGTAAAGAGCGTTTTGGGTAAAGAGCAAAATTTTCTCATAAATTTTGACTTGCGTAAAGAGCACTGTCTGGAGTAAAGAGCACTTCTGAGGAAGTTTGGAACAGGCTACCATGACAAGGGAACCCACAGGTGGGAAGAAGGGACTAGCTTGAGCTACAGTGGGGCCCTGGGCAAAGTTTGGAATAGGCTTCTATGGCCAGGGAACTCATGGGGGTTCGGGGGGGGGGGAGCAGCCTGAGCCAGGTTTGTATGTGGGATCTGTGTGCGGCAGTGTGGAAGGTGTGCCTTATCAATGTTCTAGTGCTGCTCCCCATCCTCAGCTTGGGAATGTTAGTTGCACAAAAAGACAGATTCCATTGAGTCAATGGAGCAGTGACTCCATTAGTGATTGTGAAAGAGCGCAATCCTAATCATATCTAGTCAGATGTAAGCCCCATTGTGTTCAATGGGTCTTACTCCCAGGAAAGTGTCTTTAGTATTGCAGCCAAAGTCATCCCCCTCTCTGTAACCCTCACACCAGCCACGAAGGTTTTCAAAGGTACAGTACAGTTCAGTATTGTACCGTATTTTATTGCAGTGTTGTGTGCTACTGTATATTACAGCGTTTTGTAATCGTTTTTATAAACAGTTAATATTTTTATATGAATATTTCTTGGGTTGTGGGATCAATTGTCTGAGTTTCCATTATTTCCTATGGGAAAATCTGCTTCAGATAAAGAGCGTTTCACGTAACAAGCATGCCTCTGGAACAAATTAAATTTGTTACATGAGGCGCCACTGTAATTATATCAATTGCCACACTTGTAGAATTCAGAAAAACCAGCATTTCTCGTACTGGGTGAGATCAGAAAATTATATGGGACATCAGCAACTGGATAGGTGGATAAGAAACAATTTTCCATCATTGGCATCCTTCAGTCTCGAAAGACTATAATATTGTGCTCTGAGTGTCCTCTGCAGAGCACGATGGCCTGGGTAGATTAATATGGAGGATAGACTGTTACCCAAGCAGCAAATCCCCCCTCTCCACATCATTTAAATAGTCCAAAAGAACAGCTACGACTGGTTCCAGCTACACCGCAAGAGTTACCAGTATGTGACTGTACACAGTCACAAACTGCTTCCAAAACTCTGGCTCCGGATTTTGCCTCGAGGTTGACTCCTGAAGTCTTTCCCATAGATGGATAGAGCCACAAGGCAGTGGAGGTTTGAGGTTTGAACAACCCATGTTCAGTGGGATTTTGGACAGGTTTAGTCTGGCTCTTCAACAAAGGCCTGTCTGACATGGGAGTCCCTAACAGTAGCTATGCTACCACCAGCATAGCCATTTGTATCACTGGAGTACACAATCCCACCACCACAAAAAGGTAGTCCATCAGTGTGCAATTTTTCCTTATCTTACTGATTACAAACCAAAGTCCAGGAAGCTGTATATTATCAAGATCCTATGTTCAGTTTCAGCATATGTCCCTCACAGCTATGATCTAAATTACGCCATGCTGGAGTATTACTGGTCCGAATTACTCCACGCAGTGCTGCTGAATGTACTGGCCACCTTTAGGGCTGTATACTAACAACTTTAATTCCATTTGGAAATAATCCATTTGAAAATGCTTCCCAATCCCAAATTCCCTTTCTTGCTTGCCTTCACTGAAGTGCTCTCTGCTGGATCAGCAGGCACAGCTCTCTGCAGGATCTTGTAACTGTATTTCTGTCGGGGCAACTTCGGCCACTGATATGTTCGTTGTTTAGTAGACCGAGGATGATGCCACTGCCCTTTCAGGAACTGCTTTTTCTATGTGACGCCCATGTTTATTTGATGTTGAATTCTCTGTAGGTGCCAGTAAGGTGGCAGGGGCAAAGCTGTAAAGTGACTTCATTATGAGCTAACAGAGTTTGGTGTCAATAGTGCCTGTTTCCAGATGGAGATATTTTGCTCAATGGAAGAACTCCCCCTGGTGCTCACCTGCCAGACTACGGCTTCTTACACACCACCTACTAAGCCACCTTCCCAGTGTGTGCAAACAAGTTGAAGACTTTGAACACCATAACCACCTGAACTCCCCAAATGCTGAAGTGCATAAAAAAATATAATGGAGCGTTGAACCTTCCATGTATATCAAGAGTGTGTAACAAAAAGATGTCTTTCTATGATAGAATGGTGCTGGCCTTCATACCTGGCCTTTCTCCGTTTCTTCTCCCTTGTAGCACTTTGGGCACTCCCAGCAGTTAGGCAATTCATCATTCAATAGTCCTTCCCCATCCATCTGCAAAGAGATAGACAATCATTCATTTACAATAAGGCATTTGATTCTGACATTCCTATACTGAGATGAGTGATTATAAGGATGATGTTATGGTGGAGGTCCAAATTTGGACTTGACAAGACAAGTTCCTCTGGCAAGTGTTTCTGACATGCTCCAGTCTCTTTCAGGTTTAAAGCCAAGGACTGTCCCTGCAGCTGAATTTGGAACTGCAGAGCAAGTATTGGGAAAGAATCCTGCCACCATCGTCCTTTCAGACACAGCTAGGGAAGGGAAAAGGAAAACAAGGAGCAGAGACCACCATAAAAATGGTGGTGGGTTTGACTGCAACTGCAGGGACAACAGTCTTCCCCTTTAAACCAATTGGTGAAGAGAAGAGCAGTGAACTGCCTTAGGATCTCATGCATATGATCAGAGATAAAGGATAAGCTAAGTCAAGGCAATCAAC
This sequence comes from Cryptoblepharus egeriae, assembly GCA_030015325.1. Lineage (NCBI taxonomy): Eukaryota > Metazoa > Chordata > Lepidosauria > Squamata > Scincidae > Cryptoblepharus > Cryptoblepharus egeriae. The sequence continues at coordinate 56,607,203 of JAREYC010000001.1, read as the reverse complement.
TTTCTTGCTTTGGCCATGAACAGTCACAAATTGTTGACCTTACCTGCAGACAGCCAGGGTGAACAATCTCATTGCAGATGCAACACTCCATTAGCTTTGTCTCAAAGTCTTGTGAATCTTCATTCTTATCTACTTCCCCACAGAGTGCACATGTGACTGAGTGAGGCAATCTAGGCTACAAAGCAAAGAACGAAACAAGGAATCATTTACAGTACAACTTCCCTCTTAAGTTTCAGGGTTGGAGTAATTCAGTGTAGCCATTTGTGCCCTAGTGAAGGATCCTCCTGTTAACCAGTTTTCAACAGCTGACTCAGTGAGTTCAAGGTAAGGCTGACCTCATTAATTCTTCCTAAATTTTCAGCACCAGATTTCATTTGTCTCTCAAACAGACTGAATTCAATACATGCCGTGCAGACTTATAGCTTTACTATACAACATGGGATAGGACTCACCGCTAAACACTGTCGCAATATGCAAGACTGCTTCATACGACCAGGTCCCCCAAACTTCTTCATATCTTTGCAGTAGTGGCACATGCCACATTCACCTTGCAGACAGGCCTTGCATTTACGACATCGCACTCGCCTTCTGCGTGCACCAGACCCTATAGGAGAGACCGTGGGTCTCACAGTTGCAGGCCGTGGAGCTGGTTTCATGGTATGTGGCTTGGTGATGGGGATTGTAGGTAATCTTACTTTTGGCCGAGATTGGAGCTGTTGCAGCTGTTGCTGAAAGACAGGAAAGAAATTAGATTCAGGATGCAATCCTAACTAATTTTTTAGCTCTGAGATAAGGACAATGCAACTCCAAAGTGAGGGAACGAACGCTGCTGTACCTTGAGGAGATCTCCATGACTGTGTCTCCCCTACCCCAACTTCTGGATAAAGCACATGGCCCACTGACACAACTATGCCAGTGCTAGAAAATTTATTAGGATTTTGCCCTCATATAATCAACAAAAAATCAACAGTCTCAAGAGATCAATCACAATGGATGCTTGGAAATTCAAACCCATATATTTGGAACTTGGGAGACCATGTGTCAAGTTAGACTTTGCTCTGAGAGGCAGAAGGTCTGAATAATAGAACTGCATTTATCATTAACAAAATGTGAGTTTTGGCTATGAGAGATCCTAGAAAATGAAGCTTGTTATAATCCTTCCAGTTTATTATATATTTGAACTATGCTTAATAAAATTTCACTATGCTTAAATTTTCACTACGTCATCTGTATTCAAATTTACTTTCTTCATAAGGTGCATGGATAGAAGCAAAATCCTCCTCTAGGGAAAAATCCATGTTCCTCAATTTAAGCTTCTAGCTTCAGTCAAGATGCAGATACATCATTTACCTTATCTCTCTTCGGCCACTGGACTATTGGGTTTCCAGTAAGTGCCAGTTTGGGGTCACTTTTTGCGTATTCCTCCAACAGCAGCTATACAAGAATCAGAAAATAAAAATACATTTTATACAATGTCTGTGGTTATTTAGCTATTTTTATCCTCCAAGAGAGACTTTTTGGCCTCCAAGACAGTTCACAACTCAAGGCAATCTTCTGAAATTGAACTCTTAAAACCAGCTGAAGTAGAATGAAATATAAATGTATCCCTCTCAAAAAAACATTTAAGAGCAAAAGTAAAAAAAAGGCAATTTGCAATCCAATCCTAATCTGTCCGGAGTATTATGTGCCATTTGTCCATGGTGCCTAAATGACTTCGGAAGTAACCCAATTATATCATGCAGCCACCGGCAGGTCCTCAGGAGAAGGCGATGAACATCTACGGGGTAAGGGAACTTGTACTACTGGGTACTTGTTTCTGTGGCAGTCCTTGGGCTGGTGAAGAATCAAGAGACTCCATCTCATGCCACAGATCTGATAGATCTAGATCCAGTAGAGCTAAGCTCTGCTGATCCTGCTTCTTCACCTGCCTCCCTCCTCCTCCTGCTCTGTGGTGACTGCCAAGCAGAGGAGCACCAGTTTTCCACTGCCCACTAGCCCAGGGCCAGTTCTGGTAATGGATAGGTGCTAATGGTTGCAGATGTACCATGTTCACATGAATATTTAGATACTCAGTGCTGGTGGATCACTGTCCAAGAGCTTAGGACTTGGTTTAATCTTGTTAAGTGACATATATGGAAAACAAAAACAATCTTTGCCACACAATAAACATTAAGAATAGAGTCAATGAGGCCTCCAGACCAGGAAGTTCCATAAATCGGAAGGGTAGGGCACAGCCCAAAAGGCCCCAAATCATGTTACATTAACAGAGCCTCTGCTGATAGAACAGTGTCAGCATTTGGCGACAATGGCAAGCAGGTTCATACAGTAGAAAATATGTAAGCAAGACATGTAGGACTTAAACACTTAAAATGATAAATTAGCCAGGGCACATGGTAACAAACAGAAACTACACAGCCTCAACTAGAACCTTTGCTTCTATATTATGGACCAAGTGAACTTTCTGAACACTTTTCAATTGTATTCCCACATAAGGCATGTAGTCCAATATCAATGTGACTAACAGTGCAATCCTAAGCATGTCTACGCAGAAGTAAGTCCCACTGTGTTCAATAGTACTTACTCCCAGGGAAACTATGGTTAGGATTGCAATCAAAGACACGTTATCCCAAGCAAATCTGCTTCTACCAAGACAGGGCACAGTTGGCACATTAGACAAAAATATAGACTGGCACTATTCGCCCCTACCTGATCATCCAGGAGAAAAGCTGGATTCTAGGTGCCTCTCTAAGCTATCAAACTATTTAGAGTGAGCACTGTTCTATCCAAAACAATATTCTATCCAGAACAATTTGGACACCCAATTTCAAGTCAGCTTTTTACTGACCATGAACTGAGTCCAAGTCTTGCTTGGACTGAGTTTTGGCTTGTTCACAACATTGTCTTAAAATGCAATTGCAAGCATATTTACTCAAAAGTAAGCTCCACTGAGTAACTGCATTTACTCAAAACTTAGTATGTATAGAATTGCAGGAGCCTCTTGTCAACCATACATGGATAAAACATGACGGCTTATTTAAAATATTTAATAAAGTAAAATATTTATAAAATCAATCACTTGAACTCAAAAAAAGCCACTACGCTAACTCCAACAGAAGAATTCACTCACAAACAGAAAACCTGGAATATCTGTTTGGACCAAGTGTGCTCTTCTCCAAATTGTCACAGTGCTTTTCATCCAACCAGTGTGTCTTATTAACTGATGCATATGTGCAGAACTACATTTCAGAGGTCTAGTACGGCTGGACTCTGTTTTACCAGAAAATTGGTTTTTATAACTGCAACCAACCCCCAAAGCAATATTTTCATCCCTGCTATTTTGGTTTCTCTATCCACCCCTATGCCAGCCACCTATGGTCAAGCATTATCAACAAGTGGTTACAAACCCAAGAAATTCATGCTTTTTTACACCTCCTTTTTGGCGCTTCTGCTATCCATCCCACCCACCTACTCTTGACTGTTTCAGATGAGCTTTATTTACTTGAGGTTACTATGGTTACATTATTGGCATCCCCTCATGTAGTGAGTGCAGTATTTCTTGCTGCCAAGAGGAAAAGAACACCGCATGGGCTGGGCTCCCTCTCCCTAGCACTTAAGCTGGTGGATTCATATTTTCACTCTACTAGGAAGATCTTGAATTCTATTAATTCTGCTAGAAAATCACTGGTTGTAAAAACTATCAAAACATATCTACTTGCATATCTACTAACATTTCTAAATTAGAACCTAGTCAAATGAAGGCAGTAACCCAAGGAGAATAACCCAAACTTCTGTGCTTGCAACTAGCATGTATGCAGTTTATACTACAAAAAATGTGTATACCTGCTGGGAAAGCAATTATATTAATAATTTAGTTTAATTCTATATGTATGCAAGGACACTAAGCCAGTTAATTCTATTGAAGCTCCAGTGTCCAGAAATGACAAGAAACAACAGTGGGGAGTGCAAGATGACATTTATGCTATTGTGGGTCATAGTCTAAGGCTGCAATCCTAAAGACACTTTCCTGGGAGTAAGACCCATTGAGCACAATGGAGCTTACTTTTGAGTAGACATGGTTAGGATTGTGCTGGAAGTCAGAGATTTTCAATTTTTTTAAAATCTCACAGCACACGGACAAAGTGCAAAAATTGTCAAGGGACACCATCAGTTATTTAACCTTTCCCAAGGCTCACCATGCTGCTGGTGGAGGCTCAAATCTCCCAACTGCCCTACCAATAAATGCCCCTCCCCGAAGTCTTGCAGCACACCTGCAAACCATCTGCAGCACACCAGTGTGTCATGGCACAAGGGCTGAAGAATCACTAGTCTCAGCATTTGAGTTGCCTGCGCTTAAGTCGCCTTTGGATCCAGGGCTTGCTGTTTTACATACTGCACCAACTCAAGTATGTTGTGAAAGTGCCCAAGCCCAGTTTAAAGGGAAGTGCAGGCACAAGATCCCAGTGAAACTCTACAGTTTGCCTCCCTGCTCTAAAGCTGCTCCTCCACCCTGCAAGAGAAGCTTGAAGGGTGGAAGGAAGGAAGCGACTGCCTGACGAACCCAGCAGATCGTGCAATCCCCACACCCCGCCCTCTTGCCTTCAGCGTCTACTTATGGGGAAAGAAAGGTCGGTATTCGAGGGCATGCAGGCACATGCTTGGAGGAGCGGGGGTGGGGGGGAACGCGGCCTGGAGCACTTTTGGGGGTAGCAACTTTGTGGATGTTCCACCCTGCTTCCCACTATACGTGCAGCAGAAAAGCGCACCGTTCCCAAACACGCGTCAACTTGGATACACACGTGCTTCTGCGTCCCAAAGATCCGCATCCCCCAAACGAACAGTGGGAGGAGAGCCCCGCCTGTGCAACCCTGCGGGAATCGGTTTCTCCGCCCAGCCCCAAAGCCTGGGATCCTTCTGACCTTGCGCGCTCAGAGTCTCCCAGGAAGTTTCCAAGTCCCTTGGTTTTCTGCCCAGCCAAGTTCTGCGGCTCCCTCTCCAGCTCCGGCTCGCCCTTTGGTGTAAGCAGCCCGATCGCTCTCACTTCCCCTAACTCTGCCTGCCTCCCGAATGAGCCAGGCAGCCAATGCTCCTTCCAGAACCCTTCGGCGGAAGCTTCCTGCGCCTGCAAACAATGCTGCTGCGTCACCCACATGCAGTTCCCAGCAATGCTTTGCAACGGAAGGTGGCAGAGAGAAAAGGAGAGCCCAGCCAGCAGGGAGGAAGGCAGAGCCGTTCTGCTGCAGAGTCGGGAGGGGGCCGGGCCGGGCTCGCTGATTGGCAGAAGGGGCTGCTCCCCCAACCCCCCAAACTACTGCGATTGGACAAGCCGGGCAGGCGCTCCAGACTGGGGCAGACTTCAGAGAACAGCAGAGCAAGCTTTGCACCCAGTTGACGCTCTGCAGCTTGTCCCCACCCCTGCAATTTGTCCTTGTCTCAACTCAAATCAAAACCCACAATGACATTTTTTTCTAACTCGCATCTCTCAGGTCTCTGTGCCACAACACAACAAGAGATGCAGACACAGATTCATCTCCTGCAATCCAGAAAGCTCACTGCTGTATCTGTGCCTGATAGTTCATCACTGTTGCAAACCAACTATTTCTGAAGTTTTAAAAGAATTAATCGCTCTTGCAAATCTGTAGTCAACTATGAAAGACGGGCAGACACTATGCTAGTTGAACAGGAATGAGTGGACAGTACTGTTTCACAACTAGCTAGTCAAGAACTATTCGGTTGTTAACAGTCACTATCACAAAAAGGCATCTTTCAGCATGGTAAAGCACACAGCATGTCTATACAGTCAGAGTATTAATTCATATCTAAAGAGATACTTTTCAGGCCCAGAAATCTCATGACCTACAGTTATTCTGCAACAGTGCAAAAAACAAAACACAAAACTCTAGGTCATGAGATTTCTAGGCCTTAAAAGTATCTTTAGATACTAAAGTCCACTGCCAAAAAGTCACAATCATTGATGCAGCACAGCCTATTAGACAGGTACAACATTTGGTGTGTAAGTACTAAAATACTGGGTGGAAGTTTCTTTCCATATTTCTTCTCATTCCTCAGTTGCCTCTTATATAGAACTTGAGAACCAGTTTCTGAGTGAAAAACTCATTTATGAATAGTGCTCAAGTGTGCATGAATTTAAGATTTCACCAACAAGTCAGTTTGGGTGAAAGTTTGGACCTCAGATCGTGGGTGGATAATTTCCATTTGTACATCAGTGACAATAAGTGACTCATAAGTGATAATGTTTGCATGTATTCATACCAGGGAGTTACGTGCCCAAGCACATAAAAATTAAAACATGAAATGAAGTGGCCCAGTGCAGCTCTTGCAATTGCCCACTGAGTTTACATCATGAAGAAATTTTGGACATACAGTAGTATAAGTGAAACTGAGATTTGAAGTTGTCACCAACTGAACAATTTTCATGCCATTACAAGACTAAACTAAGTTCTGACTCCATGCCTGAGGTTTCCAAGTGAAAAGGTAGTCAAGCTCTCTCAATACATATGTCCGATGAAATGGCATCAATGGTGTACAAAAGAAGAGCCAGGTAAAGCAACTGGTTGCTTTTAAAAACTGCAGAAGCAGCTTGCCGTTTTACTATTTATTCTCAACCACTATTTTCAGGAAATGTTAACACATTTACACTCTGCTTTTTTGGCACCAAAAGCAACCCAAGATGATTACTCATAAGCAAAAGGCATTAAAAAAAACTAAATTATCTTCCAACAGGGGTGGAGGCTTTCAATGGAGGATTGTTCCTCCTGTTTTCTCAAGTGACAGTACCTTGAATCTTCATAATTCCTACAGTGTGGGAGAAGCATACCCCTAGTTCTAATCTTGTCTTACTCCAGTCATTGTACATTACTAATCGTAAGAAATTTGTATGTTGTGCAATTCCTCCCTTTCCCCATTCCTTCTCTTCAGTTAGTAAGGGTGGGAGAGGAGAATCAGCAAAAATTGAACCACCACTTGTGAAAGCCCCAATGGAACAGGGTGGGAAGTGCCAAGCCTCCAGGATGAGAGCCTGATTTGAGGGGTAACAATGAAGAAGCCTTAAAGTGACAAGGATGTGGTGGCAAAAGTATCAAGGCTTGTGTCAAAGCCTATTCCCCACACTATGGACTGCCAGTAGGAAGGAACAAAACATAGATTTGTTATATTGAGATGCCTCCCTTCCCCTGCATGTTGACTGTCATTTGGGTGGAAGCATAAGATCTGTGAACATAGGCAGCCATTGGATGCGGTTGCAAAAGGAAGCAGGGAAGAGGATCAAGCAGGAAAGGAACCACTTGGAATGCTAGGAGCCACAGGATAGAGTCACTCACAAGGTATAGTCTATATCACAACTTGGGAATGTGACCGTTTCCCACGAGGGTGGTAGGCTGCAAAGAATAAGATCTATGTATTTGTATAATTTTTTTATAATTATAAAAACATGGGGAACTCCCATGGAATTGAGAACTGCTCCCTCCTTAAAAAAAACTTTCGGTGGGGCCTTAAGATGTTTTTATTTGCAGCAGCTTTTAACTGATGCTGAGGCTGGTGTGTTTTGATTTTAATTGTTTTTAATCCAGGGTGTTTGAGTGTTTTCAACTGAATTATGCTTTTAAATATTTTCAATTGAATTATATGTTTTTAATCTTTATTGTGTTGTGTTCTGTGTTAGCCACCTTGAGTCTGCTTGTGCAAAAAAAGGATAGAAATTCAAAAAATAAATAAACATAAGAGCCTCATTGGATCAGGCCAAAGGTACTTCTAGTCCTGCTTCCTACATATCCCAGTAGCCGACCAAATGCCTCAGTAGCGTTTGGTGTACCATGGATTTCAAATCAGAGAAACAGAAGCAGGGACAGAGTGTTGTGTTATCTACCTTGAGATCTCTTGTGCAGAAAAGGAGGGATATACATTCAAAAAAATTGGTGAGAATTTGGTCTGAAAAGTTAAAGTGCAAGGGGCTCATAATTTTTCAGGCACACAATAACTTCTTAATGGCACTCACCTTTAGATACATGAGAACTAATGAGCATAGCAAAAGGTTTACTATATATTACCCCAGACTGTTAAAAGTTCCCTTAGTAAATGCCTCCAGTTGTTTCAGTATTGGAAACACTCATGTCTAAAGGTGGGGACTAGATTAAAAAATATCAAAATATGCAAGTAGATTCTTAGGAAGCCATAGGAACTTCCAACTCCAGTCATAAAGACTTTAATTGGAATATTCCTCATCACAAGGACCTCAATTCTGAAGATTACATTCAGTCACCACTTTGTCAACAAAATTGAAAGCTCACCAAGATCTTAATAAGCTATTTAAAACTATGACTTTTTATCTGGATGCAGTACAATTCAATGCCAGAGCAATAATATCTAATATAGTTTACAAAAGAACACATGGTTCGAAAACTACAAGGAAATTTCAGATCCTGAGCCTACCTTGCAACTGCTTACACCACCACGAGGCGACATGGTTCTCCAATCTGATTCAGTTGGTTTACCTCTTTCATTTCATCTTGTACTAAATTCCATTTAAGATTCAATAAATAATGAACTATCATATGCAGATCCAGGATGACCAAGATTTGACTGTGGTGGTTGGGCCAAATAATTAGAGTTCTGAACTTGCTGTTGGCCTGCTGTGAAGAGTTTACCAAACCCATTTACCGGGGAAAATGGTCACTATTTGCCCAATAGTGTTGGTCTAAGGGAGAGATTCTTTCAATAGCCTTCATGCAAAATAATCCTTTCATTCCTCCAGAAGAGCTTGGATGTATAGTAGCGTCCCTAATACACTTAAGCACCATGTGGCAATTATCCATAGCATTGTACACTGAAGACAGACACACCCTCAATATACTTTGTGTCTTCTACTTCCGAAGATGGGATTCTCATGGTTCATGGATATTCAATATGCATAAGCTCCTAAAGGTACTCGAAGTGTCACTTGAGTATCTCTGAAAATAACATTTCCTAGAAGGTGAGTGTTCCTCATAGTGATCACTGGTGCACTCTTTGCTAAATAAGGAACCGTGTCTGGTACTTCCTGACAATATGGCACTAGCTATGGATATGACATTTATTCTTTGTGAACTCAAGATTCCATTATTTCCAGGAACTGACACATCTGTCATTCTGCTCGCAGTCTAAGCCAGTATTTTCAACCATTTACATCTCATGGCACACTAATACGGGCACTGAAATTGTCAGGTCACACTATCAATTGTTTTACCATTGACAAGGCACACCAATCTTTTGGTAGGGGGCTCAAATTGTCCCCCAATTGTCCTACTAATAAATGGCTCTTTCTAAACTCCCATTGCACACTTGAGAATTATCTGCAGTGAAAATCACTGGTCTAAACATTAGAAAGATTGAACCACATAAGGTAGCCATGGAGGGTAGTTTGTCTGAAATTGGCTAAGTTACCTAAGTTTAAGTTTCTTATGCATTTTTCCTGGCATCAGGTCTGTCCTAATGGCAACACAATGGACAGCAATGTAGGAACTTGCAGTGTTTGTCAAATAGATACACTTGAACAATTGGTCCTCCATGACTGCCTTTGTTCTATAATGTCTGAATTCTGAATGGGTTTGCATCCTCAAAGGCATTTTTGGCAAAAGGGTACTTCAGGAAGTGGATATATTGGGAGAGCAATGAAAATCCCACCCTGTGACAATACTGTTGTTGATTAGCACATTCACAGTAACCCTTCTCCACTATAAAAGAACAGAATATAGGAACTTGCATTAGAATGGAATAGAAAGTATCTAACTTGTTCATAACTACTATCCCTTTAATGATTTTTATGAGTGTGTGATTCTACAGTGGGTGAACACTAACTTTCAGAATACTTTATGAAGTGTTCAGTGGTATCAAGGGTGTGGATGGGGAAGAGAGAGGTGTCTGTCTATGTTACAGATACACAATTCCTGTTTTTATATTCTAAACTGAATGTTAACATGTGGAAGTTTTTTGTTTCGTTTTTAAAAAATTCTGGTAGATGAAAAATCTCTGTAATCAGAGGCATGGCTGCTTCCTGCTGCAACTTGGGAAATCTGAAGGTTTATGCCCTCCATCGTTGGAGCAAGTGGGAGCAGCAGTTCATTCACATGTTCTCTCCCTTCAAGAAAACTAACACTATGAGGCAAGTCCCAATGTTTTATTTCAAAGACAAACTATAATTCACAGCTAAAAATCCTTGATATTCCATCCAATCACTACTAGTCAAGAATCACTTTCCATTAAAGGCACTATGAAAGACCATGTTTTTACATAACCCCTGAGGGAGAATACAGTGGGGGTCATCCAGGTTCTACAAATACCATTTCACAGATGGCAGCATCACCAGTGAAAATGTCTATTCTTAGAGGGAAAGAGTCATACTTCTAAGGAAAAGCATACTTAGACCCAAAATATCAGATAAAGATCAAAGCATATAGGAAGGAATGCAAAAATGAAGGTGATCTTTAAGCTAATAAGGTTTCAAACTTACTTAGGTCTCTAGAGCAAAAGTTACCAAACATTTTGGAAAATACTGCTCTTGAGACAATAACCAGAACCTTAAAATGTGCCCCAAACTAGCAGTCAACAATATTCTCCATGAGTAGCAAAGCAGATCAAAATTCATTTGACCCAGCAATGAAATAATGACATCACTGAATGCTGGAAAGATGCTGCAGTGCCACTGCATAGCTATGTCAAGGATCTGTTCAACAGTAACAGGTTTAGAGGAATCACTGATAACCAGTACAGTACAAAGTTGAAGTTATGTGTTTTTTGAACACTTGTCATAGGCAGCACAATGCAGTAGTCCAATCTGGACATAATAAGCATAGATGACTTTAGCTAGATAAGATCTTCCAGAAAGTGTTGCAGCTTGCAAATCAGCCAAATTTGATAAAAGGTGCTCCTTATCACCGAGATCGTCTAGGCTTCCAACAGCAGTTCCAGACAAAGGCAACATCACTAACTATGAATCTATTCTTTGAGGCAGTGTGTACAAATCCTTTCAACAGAAAAACACATGATTATTAACACATCCAACAAAACACCTCCATCTTGTCTTTATTTCCTTTAAGTCTGCCCAATTCAGTCATACAGAATTGACAAACGCCATTCTACTGCTTGACTAGGATCAGCTGCTACCAATGATTATAGCTCAAATCTCCATGCAGCTTCACTTACAGCACAAACCGTCATATGCCTATTCAGAAGCTGAATTATGGCCTACTGGGGTTACTCCCAGGAAATATAGGATTGCAGCCTCAGACATTCAGAAGATACTTTATGACTTTTGACACAAGTTTGGACCAGTGTTGTCAAGGCACTCTCAACACCTTCACAGATCAATCCCTGAAACACTTCCAACCTTGATGCTGAGAATTGAGAACTACCAGGACAATCCCACCTGCCTCTTAAGCAACAAGGTCAGAAGGAATGTTGGAACCCATTGTGCTCACTGGTGGCAGCTTATTCACCATGAAAAGCAAGTGTGTGGAAGCTTGTGCAGAATATGTCTGATTTAATTTTAGCAATACCCTGGTTAAAACACAATACAGTTCCTGAGCTCATTTTGCTTCAGAATGCAGTATCGCCTACATAGCAATGTGCTACTATGTTTTCTACCTCACCAACTGCATGTTTAGTGAACTAAAGCCATGCAGAGGGCTTAAGAGGAAAAGTATCATGTTCCATCTCTACCCATTCAGCCTGCAACAATTTAAAGTCATACTGCAGAAAAGTAACACAAATCATACCTTAACGTCTGCAATAAGGGCATCCTCATCTTCTATGCCTGTAGGCACACACTTCTTATGTAGAGGCAGAGATTCCAACTTGTCTACAAGACAGCGCAGACCTTCAAGTTCAAATTGTGTCAGGTGTACCTTCTTGCCCTTATGAGGGCTGTTGCTGCGAGAATCCCAGGACTGGCCATTTTGAGATGCTCGGCTAGACTCAGAATCCATAGAAAGAGTTCTCTTAAGACCTGGCAAATTCCGACCAGTTTTGTTTAATTCCTCATAATCTAGATTAGCACCATTGGCCACAGGGCTTGTGAGGACTGACCGCCTGGTGACTGGGCGACGTGGTTCCTTCTCTGTTGTGGCTTCATCTTCATCCACATTTCCTGATTCTGAACTGCACAGTTCCATATCTGACAGTAAAGGACAAAACAGTGATATTAAACAAAAGAAGTATGTCCATGAAGCAGATTTAGATGGAATCGAGGTGCGAATATTACAAATGTTGTGAGGACACACCAGAGCTACATCGATAGGGAACATATACTGTAATAGAGCTCTGTATTCCTATCATCCTTATAGTTTAATAGCAACAGTATCTTGTGGTGAAGCATAACACACACCTATAGAACCTATCAAGGCAGCCATTTGTGTTATATTCCAGAGGTATCTGAAAGGAACTGAAACAGTGGTTCTCTTTTCTAATGTCAATCCTCTTGGAGTGGGGGGGGGTTTTGAAGATTTTATGATTTCACCAGAGCAAGAAAGATGAAATTACATAGAATCTCTTACCCATGCTGATAGACTCCTTCTGAAAGTCCTTGGTTAGGTGGGAACGGTTTGTGATGCAGAAGACATAGCGTTCCAGTACATACCAGCACATTTCATAATAAAAAGGATAGCGAAACTTATTTGGAACCTGTTGAATAACAAGGCATGAAAAGATTCAGTTGAAGAAGAATCAGTTACACACTTTTGTGAGTATGTCCTCTTCGTCATTAATCTGCTTTTGAAAAGATAAAAAAGGTTGCAAGTACACAGAAAGCTGCTGTGCAGTTAGTGAATGTTAAGTTTTCTGGTATTTTAATCTTCAGTGTTTAGTAGCGAGTTTTCCATGAAGTTCTCAACTAAAAATCCATGGACTTCACTAAAACCAATCTCTTTTGGGAAGGTAGCCAAATACTATTTTTTTTCTCTCTAAAAAAATTCAGAGAAATTACAGATCAACTTCTAACTAGATACATGGATAGCAAATATGGACAGAATTGTTCTATATGTATAAAAACCAAGCTTCATGGGGGAAGCACCATTTAGATTTTCCAAAGAGAAATCCTATTTCACAACTTTTAGAGTTGGGAAGTATGTGGAAGGAGATTATCTGTTATAAACTTTGATATTAGAGTGTCTCACAAAGGTTCCTATGAAAATTCAGCAACCATAGAATAAGATACAAATTTTTATGGAGCTCAAGCTAACGAGATATTAGCGAGCACCATCATTAACTGAACCAATAACAAGGAGAATAGCTCTCAAACTTGGAGCACTTAAATCATTTTCCTAGCGCGAGCGGTTAAGACGCTGTGCCTGTTAACCAGCAGGCCAGGGTTCGAAATCCAGGTCGGCCCCACAAGACAGGGTGAGCTCCTGTCCTTAGCCCAGCCCTGTGACGCCAGCTGGATCCAATTGTATTGGCTCTGCCTTTCCATTGGACTAATTCAGTGGTGTGGAGAGGGGGGATTTGCTGCTTGGGTAACAGCCTATCCTCCATAACAATCTCACCCAGGCTTTTGTGCTTCGCATGCAGCATATGCAGCGCCGAGCATGATACCATAGTCTTTCAAGACTGACAGAGGCCTGCTTTAGTGTTACTGCCACTACCTCCTTCTCCAATGAGTGACAGAAGGAATGATGGGGATTCCGGTAATCCCACTGCAGTGGTGGCTGTGCTGGACAGAACTAGTAACTTCTACCTTTTACCTCATTTTGATGGTGCCAGCCACCCCTACTTCCTCTAGTGACCATGGAGAAAATGGAGAGCTGTTAGCATTCCTTCCATTGGCCACTAGAGGTGGCAATGGTGTTACAAAAAGGATGGAGACAGTGACACCTTGGAGGTGGCAGACTACTGAGCATTGCCTGTTTAATTTTATTTTGCCTTTTATTACAAGCAGTCTTGAACTCCTTCCCAACAGGAGGGGAAGTTTAAGAGAGAAGTATTTGAAGAAATTAATGAAGTACAGTAGCGCCTCATGCAACCAACGCCACACGTAAAGTATGTTCCATGTAACAAACAAAAATTTCTCTAGGATTCTGCTTCACGTAACATACTGTGCTTCATGTAACAAACACACTTGTTGGCTGTTGGGGCAGACGTGCTGGCCGGCAGCCCTTTTAAAAAGTGTCAAAGCTGCCTAGCATGCCTGCCAATAGCAAAAGCAACATTTTCACGCTGTACCTCCTGTGGCTGGGCATCCACTGGGCAGAGGGAGAACAGAAGTGAAGAAGAGGGAAGCAGCTCAGGGCTAGCCAGAAGGGAGCAGGGGGGAGAGAGGCTCAGGATGAAGAGAAGGAGAAAGTGGGGAGACCCTTGGAAAGTGTCTTGGATTGCAGAAGAAAGTGTCTTTGATTGCAGCCTCCTAATCATGTCTAACCAGAAGTGTTAAATAGGGCTTCCTCCCAGGAAAGTGTCTTTAGGATTGCAGCCTAAGTAGACTTCATAGGATCATGCACATTGAATGCATGTTATGAATTCAATTCCCGTGTTTTGTCATCATTTTTACTTCCAGTTAATATTTTTATATGAATATTTTTTGGGTTCTGGAACCAACTGTCTGAGTTTCCATTATTTCCTATGGGAAAATCCACTTCACGTAAAGAACGTTTCACATAACAAACATGCCTCCAGAACGAATTAAATTTGTTATGTGAGGTGCCACTGTATACTTGGTTTGCTGTGCTGCAACATGACTTTGGAAGGTTTGAGCATAGTCATATTCAGCCAAACACACAACAAAATCAGGAAGATATTCAGCTTCCTGTCTAAGCATGTGCCAGTGTCTTCACATACTTGATCAGAGCAATACATTGCCTTGAGATAGCATATGTTCTCCGAAGTGAACACTTGTCTTTGATGTCCATCACTGCAGCAGTTGTTTTATGAATACTGGTAACAGTTTTAAGTTATTCATGTCTGAAAGCCTTCTTCGAAGCTTCTTACCCGTGTGCGGTCTTCAATGCTGTAGATCCGCAGCTGCATAGGAATGTTGAAGCTGTGCAGAAAGTTACCCCCAAACACCAGTGTGTCCATAGGAGTGTACACTGCATGGATCCAACCTGAAGTGAGAATCCACAACTTAAGTTTTTCCTAAAGTTGCATAGTTGATATTTTACATTGCACACAATTTCTATTGTTTTTAACCTCAAAAGCCATTCTTTCTAAACCTGAGGTTGCCAAGAAGTACAGAGAAAGGGATCTGTCATTGATCACAGCTCCAAGTATGACACAAATCTACAATATGCAAAGAACAGAGTTCTCTTTACAGTAGCATGAAATAATGCTTTGGCCTGCAACAAGGAGTACCACTTTTACAGTTCCTCTTTTCCAGTTGACTGCTCAAAGGACAAATAATTTTTTAAGTGGTAACTTTCGTAAAGGAAAGCAACTATCCCTATTCACTCCAACAAAGCAACTTTTCCAGTGACTATCGCTGGTATTTGGTGCCTTTCATAGAATGTGTGCTCTTTTGGAACATGGATAAATAGCTTGTGAGCTTTGAGTCATATCCAAATTTTCCTTGAGCCCATTTTCCATAAATTAGGGAAATTTATCCACATACCAAGCAGCCTCACTGGGTCTAAATAGGCAACAATTGTTAAGACAATGAAGTAAAGGTAAACTGTTATAAAATTTTCAATGCTTAAGGAAACACTTATTTCTTATTGCTTACAATGCTTATTGTCTTGTGCCACGTACCTGAGGGTATGACAAAAGTATAACCCTGCTTCAGTTCAATACGCTGACAATTTGACACTCTGTCACCAAGAAATATATCTCCTTGTTTTCCTGAGAGCAGCCAATTTTCATACAATTCAAGGTTTTGGGGAGTAGGTGGGATTAACCAGAAGACCTGCAAAAGAAGTACATGGAATAAAGATGTTTTTCTAAACTTCTATTAATGCCAAGACTTAATACCTGCAACTTTGATAACCTCAAGGCATTCAGAGCAGTTTTTTTAACAATAGTAAAGATCTGTCAAAGCCAGCTTCCCTATGACACTTCTGCCTGAAGGCCACTGACACAGAAGCAGAGTATTTATATTGGTAAGCATTATCAAATGTTGTGGGGAGAGAAGAACTGCCAACATGAAGCTGACATGCACCACAGAGTGCCAGTGAAGGATCACTAGCACATGTCCAACAGTTTGGGTAGTTTTCTCAAATGAGTCTTTATGGATCACCAGCTTGCTAAACAAATAAAGTAACTGTAGTGTTCAATTTTTTAAAACCAATGCACTGCTTTCAGAGTCACAATGACACCATAATAACTCTCAGAAACAATCAGAAATAGGCATTTTCTCAATCACAGACAATTAAAACAAAGTAGTGATGTGCTCACTCAGACTTCCCCACAACTTTTGTTTGCACTTCCACTGCAGGAACAGTGAAGATCTTCACAAGATAACTGGAAAAACAATTCTTCATCTTCACAACTAAGATTAAAGAGCCTACATAAGTGAATACAGGCTGCTTTCCAACTTACTACAGTATATTTCTATTATAAGAACCCTATGCCTTATTTTAAGTCCTTTCTTGCAAAAGAATGCAACCACCCCTCCCTTTCTCCCCATGCACTCTCCTCCAAGAAATGAATCTTCAAGACCTTTTTTCCTACCAAGGTCCATCATGAAACACTATTGAGCAATATACCTGCACCTCCTTTCAAGTTGAACCACCTTGTTGGCTCAAGCTGCCTTCCACCTTACTTGCTAAGTTGTAAATCTAGCACCCTTGCTCCTCAAGCAAAGGAATATCACTTCCTTGCTGTGGATACAAAATGCTGAATATGTAATATTACCAATTATGGTAAGAGGTAGTCTCAGTGTCTTGAGACAAGAGGAGACTGCCATTTCTGTGGAATAGTATGTCTGGATTGAAAGGCCAGCAATGACGCAAAAGCTAGTTCAAAACCAAACGTTGCATAATCAGTGCATAACCAACATTGCTCTGAAAAATGAAAATCACTGCAGCAATATGATATGCCAAGAGTGGGCAGAGTTGAAGAGTACAAAAGAAGCCAGACCAACATTATGGAGGCAGTGAGTGGGTGAAATTTAATGGCTTGTATTTTGTAGTAGTCAGACAGTCATATTATGCTACATTATGTCTTTCAGCATCAATAAACTTGTAAGCTAAAATCAGAAAAGTTAAGTACTGTGATTGAAGCAAAATTCTGCTTCAATATACCATAGATCAGGGATGTCAAACTCATTTCATACAGAGGGCCAAATTAGCATTAATGGAGTCTCCCGAGGGCCGCAATCCAATTTTTTGCATGTCTACTCAGAAGTGTCCCATGTAGTCAATGGGGCTTACTTCCAGGAATGTACTGGGCGATCATACTCTTTTTCCAGGACATGTCCTCTTTTTCAGCCTTGTGTCCTGGAAAAACTTAATTGCTCTCCTTTTTCTTGTGAGCAGGCAGCATGCAGCCTTCTTGGAATTAATCAGCTAGATGTAATAAAATACATGTATTAGTTTTAAATTTATACATGTTTAAAATTAAATTAACCACATGACTATACTTTAAATGTAAATATGAGTGTTTTTAGCTTTAATTTTGTTATGTCCTACAAGAGGACTTTGCCCTCTTTTTCAGTTATGACATATGGTCCCCTTGCACCAGAGGGTTGTCCCATTATAGTCAGTGGGCTTACTCTCAGGAAAGTGTGTATAGGGCTGGAGGGGACAGGCTTGAGGGAGAGATCCAAGCTTCTGTCAGTCTCCTTGGAAGTAAGTCCCATTATAGTTAGTGGGCTTACTCTCAGGAAAGTGTGTATAGAGCTGGAGGGACAGGGCTGGAGGGAGAGAGCCAAGCCTCTGCCAGTCTCCTTAGAAGTAAGTCCCATTATAGTCAGTGGGCTTACTCCCAGGAAAGTGTGGATGGGAAAGCAGCCTCAAATCCTAATCTTATGCATGCTACTCCTATGCAATCCTTGCAGGTGGGAGACCCTGGATGGTCTGAGATGCTCCCACATCACAGGAGAGTTGGGGCTGGCCAGGGCTGGCCTGCAAGGTTGCGAGGAGGGAGCAGAGAACTCCAGAGGCCACGGATACCCGAGAAGCAGAAGCAGCTGCTGTGCATGAGTGCTCCTTCCATTCTCCTGGGCTCCTTCTCCTGCTCTGGGAAGTTGCTGCTGCGCATGAGTGCTCCTTCCTCCTGAGTTTTTTCTCCAGCTCAAAATCAAGGCGTGCAAAATCAAGTGTGCTGCCGCTACTACTGGGCTGCTTCTGGGGGTGGGGAGATCAATTGAGGGCTGCAGGTGTGCCTGCAAAAGGCCGCATGCAGCCCTTGGGCCGCCAGTTTTACATGCCTGCCATAAATACTTCACCTATAAGACAAGAAATTTTTGTCAATAAAACGGGTAAATCACCTTGCCTTATCTCCAAGTCACTTAGGAGTAAGGATAGTTCAGGCAGAGAGGGGACAATACAAAGATTCTTACAGGGGTATTGGCTTCCAAGCAGACTAAGGATACCATGCAAGTGTGCTCATTAGTAAGATCATATATGAAGTGATGCTTCTATATAACGCTTCCTTCTCTACGCTGGATATCCCTTGATGTGGTAAAGGTTCCTGCAGTGGCAATCCCTGGATACGCACTATCTGAAGGTTGCTGGCCCAACAAGTAATCAGAGTTCAATGGTAGGAAGGGGTTGCTTCACTCATCCTTTTCCTTCCCTGTTTCTTGACTCTTTTGTTCACATGCCCCAGTCCCACAGCAGCCTTCATTAAGCCTTTCAGGGGACCTCTCATCTTTGCCCTCTCATCACTACAGTTGCCAATGTTCAGCTAGAATCTCTGAGATGTGGGGCAAGTCATTTACCATTTACCATATCATCCTCTACACCAGCACAGTTTTAGCACATAAAAAGAACAGACTCACAGATAATAAGATATAGGTGGCAATTCTGCTCCCTGCAGGTAAGTGAATTCACAGACAGCAAATTGGCACATGAAGAGAACAGACTATAACACCAGACATGCTGAATGCTCATCTTGTCACCCTCAAGAATCATTTCACTGAATCATTCACTGTTGGGAGTTTTATTAATTTTATTAAAATATTTGTACCCTGTCTTTTCACTAGAAGGTCTTCAAGGCAGCCAGTTTAAAATGCAACATTAAAAATACATCCACTTCATTAGACAATCCTTTTTCAACTGCTGATATTTTTAGTTATGTACAAAACTCAGGAATTCTGTTCAGTAGCACAATGCGGTGAGATGCCCTGGTTTTATTGTGGAGTAACCAACACTAACAGAGAATATGTGGCTCACCCCAGGTAGCTTAAAGGTGCAATCCTAACTCAGTTTTCAGCACTGGCATAAGGGCAATGCAACTCTAAGGTAAAGCAACCAACACTGCCTTACCTGGAGGAGGCCTCAGTGACTGCCCCCCATAGGCAGAATGTAACATGTACTCCCCTGGCACGACTATGCTAGTGCTGGAAAGTTGGTTAGAATTACACCCTAAGTGAAAAGACTAACAAAACAGTAACTCCTTAGTAAGCTAGTGTGCAAGATTAGAACAACAAAATCTTGCTTGCACCATCCCTGCCCTTCCTTCCTTTAGTCAAAAGGAAGCTTTGAAGAGAGAAGCTGCTTCATGACTAGCAGAGTACAAGTGCCTGAGTTTGGAAAATAAGGAACTGGTCTGGTAAAAAAAATAATGGACTGGAGACAAAGGTAGGATCACCAACAAATAAAAGGAGGAGAAACAAAGACACAAAATCAGTATAGTGAGGGCTATAGAAAATCATTGCCAGAGTTACCTCAGCCTCAAACAGACTGTTGGCTCAAACTCACAAAACTCATGTATGAAACTCATGGATTCATAATTTGAATTCAGGTAATAATTTTTAGTATTTAAAGAATTCCCCCCTCAGTCTCTCCCACAAAATGCAATTTTTTAGAATCTTCACTATACCTTTCCTCCCCTGTGAATATGATACCATACAGAAGTGCCACCGAAGTCCACATGAAAATCTGTATAGCAGCCCTTGACACTCATTAGACAGTACCTGAAATGAGAATTAACATGAAACTGCAACAAATCCTGCAATTCTTATAGCACTTGGTATTAAGAGTTTGCTGGAAGTGTTTTGTGGCTAACTAACACTGAACACAGTTACCCAGGATCTACTCATTCAGGGTCTCTGTTCCAAATAACTGTTGAGTTATTTGAACCCTCAGGATTAGCACACACATGGGTAATACCTATCTCTCATTGTGTCAAAGCACCAGAAGCAGGGATTAAACATTCCTAACGTTGAAAGTACATTCCCTTTGAGGTACTTCCCATTTAGACTACTGCTCTTATTAAAATGTTTGTGTTACCCTTCCCCAGTAAACTATGGGATGGTTGTTCTTTGTTACTGTCACTGCTTAAAATTTGGGAGTACCTTAGGCTTCTGGTAAAATACTGAAAGTAAAGCTTTTTGAGCACAGCAACAAGCCCTTCTGAAATCTCACCATAGCCTCAGTGCATAAAAAGGTGTATGAACACAATCTGAATTACTCACTTCTGCACCTTTGGATACTGCATATCGAGAATAGCATTCGTTGATTCTGTCTGGCTTTCCTTCAGATGCCTTGGCCACATGTTGTCAACCCAATCAATCAAATCCACCTGAAACCATTAATATTCAAATTTAAATGCTAAAATGCAAAAAAAACAACAACTGAAGTATGGTTAATGAAACTTTGTCACAGAATTTTTGTATACTGTTTTTAACTCAAGTCCCCAAAGCAGCACATTTTTAAAATTAAAAAGCAACACTCTGAGACTACCTCAAACACTTCAGATATTTCTGAAGAATCCAATATGAAATGAGCCACAGTAATGCTTCAGAAAGAAGAATGTCACCACTAGCCTAGAATCGCTTAATGCTGTGACTAGGAACCTGCAAAAGGCTAGGTTATTTTTCCTGACAAAGAGATGTTATCCTTTGTCAGGAAAAATACAGTAACCTTGCCTTTTGCAGGTCCCTAGCCATGACACATATGTAGTTGCTCAGAAATGAGCAACTTGCCTTTAATCAACTTGCCTTTAACATTTACATGTTTGCTGGCAGATTCTACTTTTATTGGCCATCCATATCTTCCTGATCACAGCCAGGTACATAACAGTACCATGCTTAAAACAAACAAACTTGATGGTTTCCCTTCCTGACCAACTCAGGGTGCAATCCTAACCAATTTTCCAGTTCTAGATAAGGACAATACAACTCAAGGTAAAGGAACATTGCCTTACCTTGAAGGGGCTTCCATGACTGTAACCCAACTACATGATGTAGCACTTGTTCCACTGGCATCTTTATGCTAGTGCTGCAAAGTTGGTTAGGATTGCACCCTACATGTCTCTAAATGAAAACAAAGTCTATCATACTTAAAACCAGATAGGGCCAGGCACAATGTGTTCCTGCCTCATCTATCCATTTAGGTTTTAATTAAGGCTTTCAATTTTGTAAGACACATAGGGCGCAATCCATAGTAACTATGGGGAGTCCTTGCTCCGGTGGAAGAACAATTTGCTCTGGATTGCAATATGAATTTCCCATAGGTTTTCACTAGGTTGTGCAGTAACTACGGGTACACGTAATGTCTCTTATGTGCTCCCATAGTTACTCTGGATTGTAGGGTTAGTTTATGTACTAAGCATGTTAGTAAGTCAAATAAATACAGATCTACTTGCGACAATTTAAACCAATGGTACAAATAGGGAATTTCCTGATATCAGATTACCAAGATAATTTGAATGATCTGGGTAACTTCCTCTTCTCCTTGAGTATAAATCAATTTCTAATAAAGTAGAACTAGTCATTTTATTCTAATAAAGTAGAACTAGTCATTTTAAAACTAGTCATTTTATTGAAAGATTATGCTGCCATAACTCCCTTACTACAAAAATCTATACTGCAGCATCTATCATATAGTTCAGTTGCACACTATCATCTCTGTACGGTGACCTCCAGTTTTTTATAATTCTCTATTAAAAGTCTCATCTTTAACCTAGCAACAAACCTCACCGTAAACAAGGAACTGAAGTTTAAACACACTGCTATAAAGCCAAAGATGAAAATATGCATTATC
Source organism: Cryptoblepharus egeriae (assembly GCA_030015325.1). Taxonomy (NCBI): domain Eukaryota; kingdom Metazoa; phylum Chordata; class Lepidosauria; order Squamata; family Scincidae; genus Cryptoblepharus; species Cryptoblepharus egeriae. The sequence goes on along the minus strand of JAREYC010000001.1, from coordinate 56,585,082 downwards.
ATCTGAGTTATGGGGAAAAGCAAGACGATACCACGAGGAAAAGGATGGGGACCTACTGACCGTAGTTGGTCTCTGCACCAAGTTCTCTAGTCGGGTATGGCTGAACTCCAAGCTGATGACATTATACAGTTTCTCTCGCTCCTCTTCTGGAGTTTCATAGTAGCGTGCCCACTGTGCCATAGTCATCTCAATGTCCCTCTGTGTGTTCACATCCATAACATCCACCATCCTCCGACTTCCTATCAGTGCAGAGATACATAAGCTACTTTGGTTACAAATTCTTGTAGAAAAAGCACACACAGGAAAACTGGACAGAATAGATAGGAAACACATGAGGACAAGCTATAGAAGCCCCAATCTCCTACCCTCAGATATAAGAATTTTCAAAATACTGTATTGCCAAATGTTTTCAAAACTTAAGCTCAACCAATATCAAATTCTGTATCAGCTGCTAAAATGCACACTGTGTAGATATTACATGCAACCTACATGTGGATCACTAGGTAAACTCAAAACAGAAACACATAATTACCTACGTAGAGTCGTACATCATTCACACTGAAGTCTGGATCTGGCATCCTGAAAAAGAAAACACATCAAATGCAACAGAGATCTATACACTTTTCCCTCATGCAGTTTTATTGGGTCTTTAGGTACATACAACAATATTTACTTACCATATTTCAGAGGACCCAAAAGGACACATGTTCCAAAAGAATACTCCAGCCTTGCAAACACTTAGCAAAGTGGGGATACATTTGGGCATTTACTTGGGCATTTACCTTTTCCTACCTCCTTAATTTGTTGCTGCTAGCTCTTATAGTAACCCTAGAGAATAAGTCACATTTACAGCCTGACATTGTTTTAGGTCCCCTCAATCTTTCTTTCTTGATTACATGGGTGAAGCTGAATCAGCTTGAGTCATGCTAAAGTCAAAGGACAGAGCTTTGCCAGCTACAGAGTTTGGCAATTTGTTTCTAGAACAGTAAAAGCAGCATGTTTCTTCACTTAGGGCAAAATCCAGAGTAACTACAGGGAGTCCTTGCTCCGGTGTAAGAACAACTTACTCTGAATTCCAATATGAATTTCCCACAGGTTTTCACTAGGTGGTGCAGTAACTACGGGTGCACATAAAGTCTCTTACGTGCTGCCGTAATTGCTCTGGATTTGGGGGTTAGATCCAATTATCTAACAATCCAATTATCTATCTAACCACAGTATTTATATATTGCTTTTCAATTTAAAAGTTTAAAGTGGTTTACAAAAAAAATGAAAAAAATTAATGGTTAATGGGTCCCTGCCCCCAAAAGGGTTCACAATCTAAAATGCAAAAGAACACCAGCAGAAGCTATAAAGACATTACTGGGGTGAGGAGAGCCAGTTACTCTTCCCCTATTAAATAAAAGAGGAACACCCACTTGAAAGAGCGCCTCTTGCCCAGTATACAATACATATTTACCCAAGACTAAGCTTTAATGAACACAGTGGGACTTGAATGTGCCTGATTGCACAGAAAGTTGCAAAGCTTCACTGTAGACAAGCAGAAAGTTGCAAAGCTTCACTGCTCTACACTTCTCACACTAAAAGCACCATTAACATTTTTTATAGAGTACCGTACTTTGATTACTGTAACATGAGTCTTGAACACTGTACAAGTAGAAATGATATTAAGAAAGCAATCTCAAGCCTGGCTAGGAAATGTTGGGTCAACTCACATAGATAAGAGGTACTGGTAAGCTCTATGTCAGTAAGCTGGAATTCAGTCATAAAAATTCACTGAAATTTAGTAAGGAAATGCTAAGCGAAGAAATATCAAACCTTCAGTTGTAAAACACAGTAGATACTAATGAAGGATGTGTTGTATTTCCTAAGGTAACACAGTAATTACTAAATATTGATGTTTTAAAACTAACACCAACACCAACAGCAACTAGGCAAGTACCTTCACAAATGTTAACAAGAATTCCATACTTAGAGTCATTAGAAAAGGCATTGAGAATAAAACAGCTAATATTTTAATGCCATTGTACAAATCAATGGTAAGGCTACATTTGGAGTGTCCAGTTCTGGTCACTACATCTCAAAAAGAATATAAAAGACAGGAAGGTTCAGAGGAGAGCATCTAAAATGACTGATGGTCTGGGACATCTCCCTTATGAGGAAAGGTTACAACATTTGGGATCTTCAGTCTAGAAAAGATACGCCGATGGGGGGGGGACATTGAGACATACAAGATTACGGATAAGAATGGATTGAGAGATGCTCTTTTCCTTTTCACGTACCAGAACTAGAGGACATCGACTAAAACTGAATGTTGGGAGAGTTTGAACACAAAGGAAAATATTTCCTTACACAGAACGTAATTAGTCTGTAGAACTACTTGCCACAAGATGTGGTGATGGCATTGAGCCTCAATGCCTTTAAGATGGGACTAGATAAATTCCTACAGGAAAAGACCACTACAGGTTAAAAGCCATGATGAAGTGTGTATGCACGCACAGTTAAATGTAGGCAACCTCAAAGTGCCAGATAAAAGGGAGGGCACCTGGATGCAGGTGTTTTGTGTATTCCTTGAGGCATTTGGTGGGCTGATGTGAAGTGGTCTAGATTGACCTTTGGCCTGATATAGCAGAGGCTCTTCTTATGTTCTAAAGAATTGCTTTTCTTTTCAAATGTAGAATTCTTTCCAGGTGCTCTGCAACAATAGTTTTAGCAATATCTAATATTCCCCTTGTACCATGTAGGCTTCAGAATAAGGAGGATCACATGTGCCAACACAGGATGGAATATGTGACTAAGCCAATATTCCTGCCTGCATGACTGTGCTGGTATACCAGCTGTACGTACAGATGGAAGGTGTGGACTCACCTTCCCAGCCATGGACATACCAACTTACAGGAGAATCATTGCTTCTGCACTTCTGGCCTCAGCAGAAAGGAGAAAAATCTGACCAGGTTGCCAGGCGAGGTGTCCGAAAGCACCCACTTTGCCTTTGCAGCAACACAAGTTGCCATGGAGGAGGTTCCTAGATCTTGCAAGGCTGAGCTGAAGTGCAGAGGCAGGGTTGAAATGGGAGGACAAGCAGCATTACCATAGCTGAGGGTGCAAATTATGACAGTGGCCCAAAGGCAATGGCCAACTCTAGCCAGTCCCCTCAACCTGAAGAGGTCTTCAGCCCTGATGTGACCATCCCTAGAGGGGGCTGAGGGAAAGGAAGGGGGATGAAGGGAGTGAGGGGAAAAGGAAGGTGTAGCCAGAAACCTGGGCTGTGCAGGATTCAAAAATGAAGGCTAGATCAAGGATAAGGAAGGACAACTTTGGCAGACTACCTGATCCTCCTCAAAGGCAGTGGAATTTCAGGGTACAAAGAAAGGCAGTACTGGGGATAGAAATCTAGGCCAAGGGATGTAACTCCTTGCCTCAAACTCTTAAGAGATTGTGCTGCACAGGAACCATGAAAGGAGCTGGCTTGGGAACAAGAGATTGCCTCATGATTCTCCTTTTAAGCAGTTGTCATGAGGAGGAATTTACAGAAGGGCTGTTGCAGCTGTACCACTGCATGGCAAGGCAGCACATATGCACTACAGTCCCTTGAGATGAGAGAACATCAAGTTCCTTATAAGAACAGCAATCTATAGCTGAATGCCATTTCAAGGCCAAAATACTTGAGAGCTGAGAAACAGTACGGGTACACAGCTTATATACCTATAGAAGGAAAAGAGAAACACAAGATTCCAAATATGAAGGACTCCAAAAATCTTGCTGCATTAGAACTCCCTTGACCCAGAAACAGGACTATGAAAATTATTTGAACCACTTGCTTAAGCAATGGGAAATTTTAAAAGAATGAAAAAGCTAGAAGACTGAATTAGAAACAATCTTTTGCAGGTTCAGTATTTGACTGATCAGCAAGGAATTGATCCTAATTTTGATTAAGATGCAATTGGAAAGCTATACAGGAAAAACATTCTGGGAATGTTAAAATCATTTTTAAGACTTCAGTAGAGTAATGGAAAATGTCATTTTTCTACATACTCACTTTATTCCAAGTCCATCAGAAGTTTTGAAGATCAAAGGGTCTCTTAAACCACCACGCTGAATGTATTCTATATTGAAATCTGTTAAGTAAGGAAGAAAACAACATTTGTTAAATCAACAACTGACAAGTCCAGGAAAATGTAATTAAAAATTAGAACTCTCACTAACACTAGCTGCAGAAACTAATTCACTGTCTTCTTGGAAAGCTTTTAATTGCTTATCAAGCCCATCTAAATCCTCCCCACAACATCACTCTCATAGCAGTGGTTGCCAAACATTTTTGACCCACTGTTCCCTTGATCTACTGGTTGTTGGCTGCAGCTCCCCATGAGGTTACTTTGGTGGGGGGGAGCCCAGTCTTGTGGGTACTTCCATTTATCTCATAACCCAAGACAGCAAGAATCAGATGCCAAGTGCCAAACAGGAATTTCTTCAATGGAGGTGTCTAGTTAACAGAAGTCAGAAAACTGCTGCTAGAGAGAAATGCACACAGAGGTTTCGCTGCAAAGGGAGGAAGGGAGGCAAGTGTGCAAAAGTATGTGCAAGTGTTAACCTGCTCTGTGTCATCTGCTGATTGGAGCCTCCCTTCCCCCACCAGTCAGTTGTGCTCACGTTACAGGGCAGGCTGAAAAGGCACCTCCAGCGCTTGGCATGTCTGGCTGAACACCCAATTCTCGGCAATCGCAACCTCAGCTCGGCAACACTGTGAGGCAGACAAACACATGCAAACAGCACCCTGACTGGCTGTTTGATCTTCCACTGCCCCCCATTCCCTCTGTTTTTTAAAAAGGGGGAACATTTGAATTTCCCTCGCATTAGAATTTTGTTTGCTACCAATGACAATGGTGGTGGGCACAGAAGCCAAGGTGTGCTCAAATGCTCCTATCTTTGTATACCAGCAAAACCTGAGATGCCGGCAGTCAAAGAAACAGTACTTTGCATTCACCTCCTGGACACCTCCTGGAGGACTGGTTAAGGGAGGCATTCAGAGTGTCGGTCTTTCCACCTGCTTTCCTGTGATTCATCATTGCAAAGTCCACTAACCACTGCACCCAAAATGTGAAAGTAAAACAGAAGTGGAGCCAGGCAATGCCAGTAAGCCAGGCGCAATGCCAGTAAGCCAGGCAGAATGCCTTGGGTTCTTCCTCTGATAATGCTGGCTTTGAGGAACGGGGACTTCAAAGATCGATTTTACAGCTTGCCTGTTTGCAGCACCTTCCCAGGGAGCCGTGGCTCAGTTTGGGAACCACTGCCATACCAATTTTCAGTTTGGTAACTCATCCTCAAAGTGGCAGTTATGCTCAAGGGATGCACACCTTGAAGTTATTGCCTTATTGAACCATATGGGAAAGCATCAAGAGACAGTACAAATTTTTCCTTTTCCATTTTCACTGGAACACAAGAAATTGCCTTTTACCAAGAACCATTGTTCCATCTAGGTCAGCACTGTCAACAATGATGGGCAGCTGATTCCCATTATTTCAGTTGAGATGCTGAGAAGGACCTTTTTTAAAAGCAGATGCTTGTATACTGAGCTATTGCGACTTCACCCACTGCAAACCCTGAACTGCTGCAAGGCAATAGGGATATATAGCTAGCTTTTTTTGTAGGTTCCCAGTTGTTCTTTTCAAGATTGAACTTAATGGTCTGGTGCCAATCAGCCTGCAGCAAAACAATGCTATGGATAGACCAGGTACTAGTTTTTGGATCCTCAGGAAGTTCCCCAGGAAAACTAACTATATAGCTGCATTTTGGCATCTACAGCAGCTTCATGCTCATGTAGTGATAGGTGCCACAGACTTTACATTTCATACACAATCTCATTTCTGTGTATCCAGATTTGGGGAAATCCCCCTCCAACTTGGGCCAGCTTGTAATCTACATATTGACTCAGTGGACCACAGGCTTTTTGAACGAGTATACAAATTTGAATAACCCTTATACTGTAGGTTTTTACACCCATCAGCAAAATTGCTAATATATTCATCAATGTCAAGATCAGATCTCACTGCAATTATGTGGCATACCAAAACACATCTTTACAAATGTCAAATGAGTAAGAATTTCAATATACTTGATGCACAAGGCAGGACAAGAAATTGAACATTTCTTATTGTTGTATTGGGGAAGAAACCTCACAAGCACATGCAACTCTAAAATGTTTTTGATATTGCATGGGAAGGGACACTCACCTTTGCCTTCCATGAAGACCACGAAGTTGGCATTATACTTGTTGGTGGTAAGTTTCTCTTCAAGGTCAAATGTTCGTTTGCCCTCAATTTCCTCATCTGAGATTCCATCATCTTCATAGCGCCTTCTTATAGCACCACGCTTTGGGAAAAGAGACATATTATTACAACAGGAATTGCCTTTGTCGAACAGCAAGCAGAAGGCACCAAACAAGTCAAATATTATTTGATTACAGCATTTTTAACATACAGTTTGAGTAAAATATTAGACAAGTTGGCAGGAGCTCTGGTCTAAAGAGTAGAGCCTCCATTTGCCTGAAGATAAGAGCTGAAGGTTGCAGGATTGAGATGACCAGATCCCGAAGCAAGGCTTTGAAAAAAGCAGCTGCTGAAGCTGAGATTTTCCATCTGCTTTTCAGTGGGAGTGAAGAAGCTATCTCAGCTTCCCTTCATGTGAGAGCCGAAGGAGAAGTTCGTCAGCCAGCATGTCAGACATCAGGGGCCAGTAGTGAAAACCAGACTTAAAAAGTAACATCTTGAACATAGCCGGTTCTTGAAAGATAGAACCACTCTGTGTTTGTAAAAGTCCCTTTGGGGGGTTAAGCTATGCCTGCCTATGTAAACCGTTTTGAATAAAGTCTGAGGAGCAATCCAAAAAGACCACAAAAGCGATATAGAAATGCTTGTATTATTATTAAGTTACAACATCCCAAGTTACTATACGTAAAAAGAAAAGACATTCACTGTTGGGCTAATCATACTAAAAATGATTACCTACATGACATTTCAATTTTAGCAAAGATATGTTACTCCTTGTCTAAAGCTTTTCCCCTATAGCTTTGCAGTTAACTATGGCACCACAACAGCAGATGTGTTTCTGATCTTTTAAAATGGACTGAATCCATTCTAAAGCAAGTACCTTTATTCCATTCAATCACATAAGAATCTCAGAGCCCACTATAAAGTCAACAGAGCTGTCTTACAGTGTGTCTGACAGGCACATTGACTTAGTTCAGACAATCTAACAAACGAAAGCAGGGGAAAATAAGGGAAAATGCACAAAGGTATAGCATTTAAAATTAAATTCAACCACCTTTAAAGATGCAGAAAGACAGTAGACAATACAACTTGAAAAAGTTGGCAGAAGAAAGTACACTGGATTAAGGTAAGAGAGAAAGGCTTGTGGATGCAGTCTGCAAAACCTCTAATTCTACAGCTCTGCTCAGGGCTATGGAGTCAAATTAATGGAGTCCTGAGTTGGAAACAGTTTTGGGTGATGTCGGAGGCAAAGGATATGTACCAACTCTATAGTCCCAAGTATTCCCAACTCCAATAACCAATGATAAAACTAGATAGTGAGGTACAAGAGGGAGAAAGGCTGTAAGTTTTGAACAGCCAGAAGAAACTAGACAGACCCTACAATCCAGAGTAACTATGGAAGCACGTAAGAGACATTACGTGTACCCACAGTTACTGCACCATCTAATGAAAACCTGTGGGAAATTCATACTGCAATCCACAGCAAATTGTTCTTACACTGGAGCAAGGACTCCCCGTAGTTACTCTGGATTGTGCCCTAAGTGGCATTTCTGGACTCCAATAGTAGCTGCAGTTGTGCATGATAGCCTTAAATACCATTTCCAGCTCTCTCCAATAATATACAGAAAACAAAAATAATAATTTTTGAAGCGATCAACAGATTTTAAAGTAATAAAAAGGCACACTTTAGCAGTGCTTGAATTTTATATTCAAATTAAATCTAAAATAATTTGAAAACTTCCAATAATAGTTAGATATAACAGACCTGGGTATACAGTACAGAGACAATCACCCTCCCAATATTAAAAGGTAGCTTTCTAAAAACATGAATACTAAACATGAAAGGTAGCTTTCTGAACACACTCTTCAGGGCTACACATGCAACTTGCTCTGTTTTGCTGAATGGGTTATGTTTGCTATCTAGTAAAGTTGTTTTAACATGGCCTTCTTTGTTTCTGCTTTCACTTGGACATATAGTGACCAGATAGCAGAGCTCCAAAAGAAACATAAAGTGAAAAAGGAGCACTTCTGTAGCTATCCTTTTAAATATCTTTTTTAAAGTATGGTAAACCTAGGTGGGTCCCAATAGAGTGTTTTAAAAAGTGGATCCTGGTGCTAAAAGGTTTGGGAAATACTGTCCTGTACAAATACAGGAGCTGTCAATCTGCAGTCAATTGCATTGTGCAACAGTGGATGCTACACGGTACTGTAAAACAATTATGGAACTGGCTAGTTTTGGATGATTATAATTTCTCTACTTCCCCAAATCCTGCCCAGATTGTAGTTATTAGCACAGAACAAATCAAATACAGATGGAAAAGATGCCTCAACATAAAATTGTAAATGAAAAAATTATTGCATTTACACCAACAGATATGAAGCCCATTTTGAATGCCTTTACTCAGACAACTAAGATGTTAGTATGTTTACACCACAGTTTTATGAGAAACTGTGCCAGTATGAGAAACTAGTATATTGCTCTACTGGTAAAACAAGTTGCAGACAGCTTCAATTGAAATATGCTGCAGAAGCACAAAAAGAGCAATCTACCTCACCTGTCCTACAAATAATACATTTCATTAGTTGCAATTACAAGAAACCACAATCTATTGCAGTATGGTTAACTGTATTGGCACTTGGTCTCATGTCCAGTTCTTAGGGGTTGATGCTACACACTTAGGAATGCAGGACATGTGAATACTGACATATCTAGAAAATGGACTTATTTATGGCTTCAGCTCAGCCCATATCAGAATCCAGAGCACATAAGATAAACTGTGTAACATTACCTGGTATCAGGCACAAAATTATCCCATAGAAATATTATAAAATCTCAATTACAGATTTTCAAAGTGCAGTGTTGCACAAAGTAATTAAAAATTATTATAACCTTAGTTAAATTGGACGTTTTCAAAGATAGAGCATACATATTTAAAGTATCTCGAACATGTATTATCTAGTCACCTTGAGTATCACTTACGGAAAGGTAGGATGTAAATACTTAAATATATATTTCTAAGTGTGTCAAGGAATTAGATTAAGTGAAAACCAAAGGTGCACATTGTCCAAACATATTAAAATAGATCCAAGTCTATTCAGGAAACACACACTATTTGCATATAATTCATCATTACTTTAGTGTGTTTTAAGAATGACACCATCTTAAAGCTGCTACTCTAAACATGCCAAGCTTCATTTTGAAGATGCACCCTTTCTACACACCCTCACACCTCCAAGAACAGGAATTAAAAGAAAACAGATGGGAAGAAAAGCAAGGAGTAGAGAGGAAAAGCAGGATGTAAAGCAATTTCACACTTTATACATTTGAGCTCAGTCCTATCACTGGACAACTCATGGTATGAAGTTCTGCCAACAACGCACACAGTAAGCTATGGGCCATCTGGGGACAAGATATCCCAGTAGAGATTTAAAAAATTCACTTAAACTCTGGAGGCTGCTTGGTCTTCAATGGGTCCTCTCAGACCTACACCAGCTATTTTAGATGGCAAAAATCTGAGTAGACTCAGGAAACAGATTCAGGCCAGGAAGGGAGGACAGTAAAACCCTTGGTGTGCAAAAACTGCCACCATAGAACCTGCACAGAACTGGGCAATCAGTCAAGAATTTTCTGCTTTTACAGTGCTAATTTTACGACTATATTTTGGACAACACCTTGCAATGTTATATATGAATTGACAGCTTTTCCAATTCATTCACTTTGACCTTTGACCTACCAATATTTCTCTTTTATTCCTATTTTTATACTGTCCAAACACTGCACTGACATAGAAATGTCAATGCTAAAAACATTCAGTGCAGAAAAGCCAAACATTACAGCTGCAAATCAGGATCAAGTTTTAAACATGTGCACTGGCTGAGTCTTTACAGATAATGTATTATTTCATTTAGGCTTATCTAAAAGAATACAGAAAAGTCACCATTTTATCATCAAATCTAAACACAAAATTAAGTACTTATTCAAAAGCATGTTAATGAATGCACTTATCCATTTTCTAGGCTACAGGTTACTGAAGAGTTTAGTGCCACAGTAGTGACTGCTGACAGGGAGGAGACCATCTGGATCAGATCCATGAGGGATAAAATGATCAACAATTCCAACAACCTCTCCACGGTTGCAATCCTATACATACTTTCCTGGGAGTAAGATCACTGAACACAAAAAGAATTTCTTCAGAGTACACATTCATAGGATTGTGCTACACAGCTTTTTATGGTATACAAAACTATTGGATGGCAGGCTCAGGTTGTTCTAAAAGGCAATATAAACTGTGGCAGTTTTACATACCACTTGACAATACCCATTGCTGGCAAAACTTTCATCATTCTCATACTGAGTTATCAGCAGTTGCTTCCATTTTTTAAATGAATGTTTATTCTTTAACTTATGTGGTATTGACTTTTTGCTCTATTTAATGCCAGAGCAATTTCTACTGATCATTTCTAATTCATGCCTGAAAATTTGAATGGCTTGCTGATTTGAAGAAGTGGCAACTGATAATACAGTATTCTCAAGATTCATATAAAAATATTAAAGAAAATACCTGTGGGCCAAATCCTCCCCAATTTTTCAGCACTTATGAATGTGGGACAACAAGGTATGCACTGCATTTTGCCAGGTGGCAGAGGTGAGGGTAAAGTTCATTCTAGGACACATTTGTATGGGGTGACTGCTAAGAGTATACCTATTTAGTACTCCATAACAAAGCAGACACCATATAATACTGCTGCTGAATCAATAATTAAGGGGTTTACCATAGATGGAGTTCCTCAGAAAATAAGTTCGCATGAAAGAGGTTTCCATCACTCTACAGTCATCTCTTTCATTTTTTAAAATACTAAGGCCACAATAAGCAATGAGATGTACTTTCAATCCCTTTTTTCCGACTAACATGAACTCCAGTACCATAACCAAAGATGGGGTGTGACATGAACTCTACACTTCTATACAATGACAGGGATGGGTGGAGATGCAATCAAAGTTATGCAGAAGAATGACATAAGATAAGGGGTTAAATGCTCCAACAATAACTGAAAAGTGTAACAATATACTGTTCTTTGCTTAAACATCCTTTTTTAGGAAAGCTAAGGGTGCTCAGTCTTGCTATTTCAACAAATACTCCGCTTCATCTAAATACTGTAATTATTGTCAAAACAATTTTTTCCTTCTCTCCCCCAACCTGTGTACAAGGGAGACATCTATTTCAATTAAAAATATATCCTACATTTTTACAGCAAGTAAAAGAATATGCAAAATATAGAAAGATGACTGGCTATACAATATTATTTCTTTGAGAAAGAACTAATATCAGGCTGCCAGAACTTATTTTTAGTTCTGATTTCCTTGAGATTCTCGGAAAAACTGTTAAATCCTCCAGCCGTAGGTTAATAGTATCTGACACTGATGAATCTGATACTCAATGCAAGAAAAACAAGTGATAAAGTGGTTGGAATATCCATGGTAATTCCAGCAGTGAGATGGCATTCCAAAGACACTTTAACCTGCAAAACCCAACCACAATTCAATCTCTATATACTAACCATTAATCCTACTGCCTTCAAGACCACAACAATTTAGCTGTGACAGGAAAACACAAGTTTCTTGTCTACTGAAAAACTTTATGAAGCTGGCAATTTGTAGCAGACAAACAAGACCAGCATGCATAGTGTAGCGCTCATTTCTTTCAGCATGAAAGATTAATTCAGACATGTATCTTTAAGCAAAAGCCAACAATTTTGACTATACCAGTTATCCTGAATTTCACATGATATAATATATTTTGTGTTTTTTAGGTAATGAAAGGACAGTTCAAAGTTAGTAGCCAGATGGAAAGGGCTGGAAAGATTTAATTACGACTGAAATATAAGCATTATTACATCTTAGTTATAATGTGTTAGTTCTTAGCTCTTCACCCAAATAAGTTAATAGAGTAGATTGTAGCCAACCACTGTACTTTATTTCATTTCATTAAGTGATTTAATCATGCCTTTCCCTTCAGTTTGAGGCTAGCACCCTTTCATCCATCAGCTCTGACTTTTCTTCATCTCTTTATAAGAAGCATGTCTATTTTCAAACTCCTCTGAGTACCACCACTTCCCCAAAAAATTCCGTGGATGAACAAACTACCATATTTCCCGGCTTATTACACGCACCGCACCATGAGACGCGCCAAAGTTTAGAGGAGCAAAACAAGAAAAAAAATATTCTGAACCAGATGGTGTACTAATATATTTAATAAAATATAGCAGAATAATATTTCAACCATATAAAGTCAACAGTGGTATTAAGAACCATTATCACTGTCATTAACAAATGAGGAAAGACTTTAAGCTTCAAGCACTCTTTTAATTTTCTGGTAACCCCAAAAACTCAATCATCTCTAGTGTCAGTGATTTGTGACTGTTGCACAAATCTCATTGCAAATGATCAGACAACAACATTTGACACAAATCTCATTGCAAATGGTCCAGGAAGGCAGGTAAATTGGGGGGGGGGTCCTTTTGAGGGGTAGGTGGGGAAAGGTGGGGGGACCTAGATAGATAGGGAAGAGTGAGGGAGGCACAGGCATGGAGGAAGAGGGACTAGGTCTTGTGCATGTCTACATTGGAGCAAGTGTCCAAGCCAGGGAAGGCTGCTTAGGATTGCAACTGTGCCGGGGTAACCAGATGCGAAACCCAAAATTCCTGAACCACAGGGCCAAAATTCCACCCCGAGGGTACAATTCCTACCCTCCCAAGCCAAAATTCCTACCCACTTTTAAAAATTGCCAAAAAATGTATTTTTTTGTTTTTATATTTTTGATTTTTACTTTTTTGGCCATAACTTTGGATAGGAAGGAGATATCTAAAAATGCATTGTTGCATTGGATTCTGCTCTTCAATACGAATCCAATGACATATGACATGAGGGTGTAAGGTGCTCCAAGATTGGCCCTATCACTCTATTAGACGCACAGACATTTCCTCCCCCCTTTGGGGAGAAAAAAGTGCGTCTTATAAGCTGGGAAATACGGTATGTTCAATGTGGAGAATAAAAGTGTCCATGCATTCTCTTAGCTTTAATTTGTTTCTTAAGAACTATCAACAGCATATTCCACCATGAGCAATACTCACAAAAAATCATAAGCTGAGTTGTCATTTTTTAAAAGTTTCCAGATATAAGCTTTATTATCAAAAAGTTGCATTTGTATGAAGTAGGCTGATCTTTATATAGTTTCATTTGAAGCCACCTCCAGTAACACAATAAATGTAACATTACAATATAACTCTTAAATGAAAGGGAATTGTTTAAGATACAGTATCAAAAATGTAAGACTCATTCATACCAGTCAATTCCCATCACACCTTAAAAAACATCTAACATATACTTGAGGAAACATATACTGAGACTCGAGGAAAGCTTTCCACTGTGATATGACAACTACCTCAATGCACAGGGCATTTCTGACTGTGACTGTATTACTACTGCACTCTAGTATTATAACTAACATCAAGGTTATGGACACCAGTAACTCTTACTAAGCCCAAGCTGGAGAAACTAAGAGTCCATACTGACCAGTCTTTTGCTATAACGGATCCGCTCTTCTTCTCCAGCCTCCATCTCAGACTCTTCTGATGAGAGTGAGAAGGAGATATCTGAACTGCTGTCTTCCTCCTCTTCCTCCTTAGACACAAGAAGAACATAAAAGCCATTAGAAACTCCTTCCAATTATTTTCTTTCCCTGCTTTTATCAACAAAAGATGCTATAACTGAAGCAATTCTTTGGCCTTGCAGTAGTTATGAGAGGAGATGCAATGTAGCAGATAAAAGACAAAGAAGGCAATCCTCATCATGTTTAATGGGTCTTATTCCCAGGAAAGTGTCTTTAGGATTGCAGCCAAAGTTATGTATCAGGATGAAATATGAAAATATTTATTATACCAAAAATACCATTTTACAATAGAAGCAAAAAATGTATAGTAAATAGCACTTAAAACTTGACAGTGGTCTCTAATATACCTTATTTTCCAAGTTTTTTTCTAAGATGGAAGATGATAAAACCTCTCTATAGAAGAATTGCAAATTAAATAGCATGACATTTTAAAAGTCTAAATGCAAGGCCAATATAAGTCAATATGTCATTTGATATATGATTTATTCTACTCACATCTCCACTGCAACATTACTGAGTACACGTGTCACACAATTATTTTATTACATTATCAGGGATTTTTAGAACTCCATCATAAAATAGTGATATAGAACTTGCCCAGATCAAAGAGTACTACAAAGAGACCTGCTTTTGACTCCAATTTTAATAAATAGCCTGCTTTTCATTCCAGTTTTAAAAGCAAGAGGAAAAGGGTTAAAAGTTGTGTACTTTCTACTTTTAAGCATACAGCAGTTAGAAAGAATTGGGTAGGATTACAATAGCTTAGGCTGCAATCCTATTCACACTTTTTAAAATCCTTTGGCTGCAATCCTATGGATGTCTGCTCTGAAGTAAGCCCCAGTGAGTTCAATAGGGCTTACTCCCAGGAAGGTATTGTTAGGATCGCAGCCATAGGCTGTATTTCTGAGTATACGTGCATAGGACTGGGCTCTTAGATGCTCTTTCTAAACTCCCTCTCCAATCAGCCTCTTGTCCAGATCTTTCCAAAAAATCACTAAGAACACTAAGAATCACTAACCAACTTTTGAGCACTTGTGCCTGTGGGGCATGTGCTACATCCAGCAATTTGGGTACAATGATGGAGGCCTCCTCAAGGTAAGGGAATCTTTGTTCCCATACCACAGTATTGCATTGCTCTTAACTTGGAAATAGAAAATTGGTTAAGATTGTACCCTCAGTACAAAGAGATCAAGCACACCATATACCAGACCAATTCCATTTCAGTAGAAGAGAAGAACAAATCAGACAGCAAAAACATGCCTGAATTCAACATCACAATATAACTAAGAGCACAATACTAACTATGTCTTCTCAAAAGTAAGCCCCTTTGTGCTCAATGGGTCTTACTCCCAGGAAAGTGTCTTTAGGATTGCAGCCATAGTCTACAGTGGCATAAATATAAATGTACAGTATAACCCAGTTTTCACTGCGGAAATCAGCAAGAGATATGAGACTGTTTGCAAAGCCACAAACAATAAATCACATATAACCAGGGTAGAGTAATGTTTAGGGGAATTGGACCGAGACATGCAAGATCCAGGTTCAATAGCCTACTTGGCCATTAAGATACCTTGGTGATATTGGACCAGTCAGTCACTCTCAGCCTCCCCTACCACACAGGGTTGTTGTGAGAACAGCAGGAAAGGGAGTTAAAGCTTTTGAGTCAAAGCCCTTGGTATTTGCTTTGGCATAGGAAAGGGGGGGGGGAAGAGTATGAGAGTGAGAGAGAAATAAAAAGAGATACATACAGAGCTCACAAAGTCTCTGGTTCTTCGCTGCCCCTTCCTAGGGAAAAAAAAGAGTCAAAGAATATATTAGTTACCCAGTGCTTTTATTTCTGCCCTGAAAGCTGAAAAACTTTACTAGTCAGAAAAGTCAAGAAAAACCTCAATCCCATGTTGGGGAGGAGAGTTCATCAGGTGGGCTTTGGAGAGCTTGCAATTCTCCAGTTTTCTCCACACAGGCTCACACTTGTGAGGTGAGGATGCCCTGAGAACTGCAGACAGCCTTCCCTTCTGAGAGCCCAATCCTATGCATGCCTACTCAGAAGTAAGTCCCATTATACTCAATGGGGCTTACTCCCAGGTAAGTGTGGATAGGATTCCAGCCTCAGAGCCCAATCCTATGCTCAGAAGTAAGTCCCATTATACTCAATGGGGCTTACTCCCACGTAAGTGTGGATAGGATTCCAGCCTCAGAGCCCAATCCTATGCCTCTCTACTCAGAAGTAAATCCCATTATACTCAATGGGGCTTACTTCCACGTAAGTGTGGATAGGATTCCAGCCTCAGAGCCCAATCCTATGCCTCTCTACTCAGAAGTAAATCCCATTATACTCAATGGGACTTATTCCTATGTAAATGAACAGGATAGCAGCCTCATAGCACCATCCCATGGAGGTCTTCTCAGAAGTAAGTCCCTTTATAATTAATGGGGCTTACTCCCAAGTAAGTGTGGAGAGGATGGCAGCCTCAGAGCCCCATCCCATGGAGGTCTACTCAGAAGTAAGTCCCATTATAATCAATGGGGCTTACTCCCAGGCAAACGTGGAGAAGATGGCAGCCTCAGAGCCCCATCCCATGGAGGTCTACTCGGAAGTAAGTCCCATTATAGTCAATGGGGCTTACTCCCAGGTAAGTGTGGATAGGGTGGCAGCCTGAGAACGCCCCCCTCCCCAAAGCCCTACTGTAAACACTCACACTCCCTCAGCCCGCCCGCCTCGCTTCACCTGCCTTGGCCTCACCTGGCCCGACCCGGTCTCCTCCCTCCCCTCTCCAGCCCCAGCTGGACTCCTCACCCCCAACCCCTGACGCTTCTGCCCCTGACGCCCCCCGGGAGGCGGCCAGCGCCTCTCAGTGGTGCGGGAGGCTCCATCGCGTCGCCTCAGAGCCCCAGGCCCAGAGCGGGGACCGAACCGCTCGCCCCCCTCACCCCACCGCTCGCCCCCACCCGCTCTCTCCCCGCCGCCCCCAGAGTCTTCCTCTCACAGAGAACTAGCCGCCGCCATTTTGAACCCGTCAGACTCTCACATACACACATACACGGTCAACATTGTGCGCATGCGCGGCCTACCCATCTCTCCAGGACGCCCCCTCCCAGTACACAAGGCACTCCTAATGCGCAAGCGCCGCCGGTGGAACTACCCGCAAATGCGCATGCGCGAAGCCCGTATCCCCTTTATCGCCCCAGCGTTCGGCAGCGAATGCGCATGCGCAGTAGGTTGACCGGAGTTCTTACGTAAAACTGTAGTCCTCGCAGTAGCTCTGCCTATGGGAACGGTCGCGCATGCGCAGTGGTTGCAGGGTGCTGTAAATAGAGTGGATTAGGACTGATGATCTGATTTGGGTTAATCTGGAAGTGGGAAGTTTTCAGGAGTATCTTTTTAGGTCCTCTTAAGAGACTTAAGGTTCTCACTCCCAGGGTGACCATCTGTCCTCTTTTCCCAGGACATGTCCTCTTTATTTTAGCCTTGTGTCCTGGAAAAAACTTCATTGTCCTCCTTTTTCTTTTGAGTAGGCAGCACTTAGGCTTCTTTTAATAAATTTAGAGCACAATCCTAAACATGTCTACTCAAAAGTAAGTCCCATTGTGTTCAATGGGTCTTACTCCCAGGAAAGTGTCTTTTAGACACTTAAAGACAGCCCTGGGAGTAAGACCCATTGCACACCATGAGGCTTACTTTTGAGTAGACATGCTTAGGATAGTGCTCTAAGGCTGCAATCTCAAAGACACTTCCCTGGGAGCAAGACCCATTGCACACAATAGGGCTTTCTTTTGAGTAGACATGCTTAGGATTGTGCTCTAAATTTATTAAATTACTGTATATATAATATTTTAAAATTTAATAGTAATATAGTGTTTAAATTAACCCCACAAAAATAAAACATGAATGGTTTTATCTTTTATTTTGTCACATCCTCCATTTTTCTGGGCTGTCTTTCATTTTGGGGAGCCCTTGTCCCCTTTTTGTGGTTATGACATATGACATACAGAGCACAAGCCTAAACTTGTCTACTCTGAAGTAAGCCCCATTGTGTTCAGTAGGTCTTACTCCCTGGAAAGTGTCTTTAGGATTGCAGCCACAGTCACTCCACTCACAGCTACTTGTAGAGAGGTTTTAAATCCAGGGGACATGCAGAGCACTCATTTACTCACTTGTCCAAAATTTCTAGGCCCATGTGTTTGGGGATTGGCTGAAATCCTATGTATGCTTTCCTGGGAGTAAGTCCCATTAAATTCAGTGGGACTTACTTCTGAGTAGGGATACATAAGAGTGGGCTGTCAGTCATGCTGTGTCCAACACAGCACTTGTGTCCTCAGTATTGGTAGTAGTCAGTGGAGGGCTTCAGCAGGTTCGCACCTACTCTATAGAACCGGTTGTTAACAAGAGATAAGACATATACAGTTTAAAAACAGCCATTTAAAAGTGGCTGCCAGATGGGCAGAGAAATGGTTGTTAATTTCTTTGAATCCCATCACAGGTAGTAGTGGAAAGTTTGTGCAGACAAGCACTGCTTGTGTGTCAACAAAACACACACAAACTCTACTCAGGTGGAAGAATTTAACTTTTCCTGCTTTGTATTTTCCTGTTTTGCATTCCTTTGATTTTCCCTCCAGTTGGGGGAAACATCAACTGCACATGCTGTTTGCTAAGAGCACAATCCTATGCAGTCTACTCAGAAGTAAGCCCAATTTTTTCAATGGGACTTACTCTAAGGAAAGTATGGATAAGATTGCAGCCTTTTTATACCCTGTCTGTAAACCACTCAGGTGGAAGAATTTCACTTTTCCCATTTTATATTCCTAGTGTTTTTCCACCCTCAAGGGCAACATCAGCCACACAAACTTTGTTAAGGACTAAGAGTACAAGCCTATGGTCTGTTCAAAAGTAAGTCCCTCTATAGTCAATGGGATGTTACTCCAGGAAAGTGTAGATAGAATTCAGCCTTAGAGCCCAATCCTCTGCATGTCTACTCAGAAGTAAGTCCGATTATAGTCAATGGGAGGTTACTCCAGAAAAGTGTGGATAGGATTGCAGCCTAATCTTACCCTGTCTATATCAAATTTTTTGCATAGCAAAGAGATGGGGAAGGATCTGAGAACTCTTAATTTAAACTTAAAGTTCGGTTTGCAAGAATTCATTGGACTCTTTTGGGATCACATCGGAGTGTGCAAATCGAGGGAGGGATGAATCTAAACCAGATAATAATTCTGTTTCTGATTCCTATAATGAAGCAACAACAACAAAAAATCAGAAAAGTGGCTATACAGGCTGTGACTAAGGAGCAAAACTAATTACAGCCTGCAGACAGCATGTAATTACTATACTTTAGCGTCAGTAAATGTTTGGATAAGTTTCTCAAGAGCATGATATGTTTAAACTAATCTTTTCTTCTTTCTTTTTGTTGCACCTCATTATCATTACAATCAGTCTTTTTGTGAGTGTGATGAGATTAAGGCTGCAATCCTATGCATGTTTCCCACTCAGCTCAATGGGACTTACTTCTGAGTAGACATGCATGGGATCAGGCTTGCATTGGCATCCTTCAGTCTTGAAAGACTATGGTATCATGCTCCGAGTGTCCTCTGCAGAGCATTATGGCCTGGGTAGATTAATATGGAGGATGGGCTGTTACCCAAGCAGCAAATCCCCCCATGCTACTGAAATAGTCCAATGGAATGGCAGAGCAGGAGTTACCAGAAAACGTAATTGTACACAGTCACAAACTGCTTCCAGGACTCCGGCTCCGGATTTTGCCTTGAGGTTGACTCCTGAAGCCTTTCCCATAGATGGGTAGAGCCACAAGGCAGTGGAGGTTTGAGGTGGGAGTTTTCCTTCTCCAGACAACCTATGTTCAGTGGGATTTTGGACAGGTTTAGTCTGGCTCCTCAACAAAGGCCTATCTGGCATGGAAGTCCCTGCCAGTAGCTACGCTACCACCAGCATAGCCCACTGGAGCACACAATCCCACTACCCCATAATCCCACTACCATGAAAAGATATTATCCATTGGTGGGTATGACTCCTCTAAGCTTGTGAAAATCACCCTTCCTGAAATTCAGTATATAGGTTTCACTTTACACTCTCTTTATTTCCCATAGTATTCTAAATTCCAGCAGATCATGATCACTTTCTCCTAAAGTTCCCTCTACCTTGACCCGGTCAATCAGTTCTTCATGATTTGTTAAGATCAGGTCAAGGAGATCCCCTCCCCTCCACTTTCTGGACCATGAAGTTATCTTCCAGGCCCCTCAGGAATTTATTGGAGCTTCCATGCTTGACTGAGTTTGTCTCCCAACAAATGTCTGGATAGTTAAAGTTCCCCATTACAACTACCTTATATTTCCTTGCAATGTCTGCCAGTTGCTTCAAGAAGACATCATCCACAAGAGATGAACTTCAATCTCTTTTTAATATTTTGAATAATCACACTAACAGTTGATCCTCAAGAGACCAATAACTGTTGATCTGTTGGTCCTCAGGAGATCAATAACTACAGACATAAGGAAACCTAATGCATATAGTTAGGACATCATATATAGTAACCAAGAAGAAACCTTTATATAAATCAAGATAAAGTTTACAAAATTACTAGATAAAATATTTTAAATAACTTTCAAGTCTGTTGCAATTTTCATTTGTAATGAGAAATTTAATCACGGAAACTAAAGCTCATGCAACAGATATTTCCCACCCTTTCCTTCCCAGTGTAGCACTTGAGCCCAGGATCAGGCTACAAATTTAAAATAATGTTGGGTTTAAAATAAAGTTGGAGAAGCTTTAACAAGGGTAAAGTAACAATTTGAAGCAAAGTTAAAACACAAGTCAAGGTGAGTTTAACAGCGACAGCTGAGCCATTTAGGGTGCAATCCTAGAGACACCTTCCTGGGAGTAAGACCCATTGAACACAATTGTGCTTACTTTTGAGTAGACATGGTTAGGATTGTGTTTTAAGTGTTTCTGTAGCAGAATCCTATGCAAGTTTAGCCATAGATCCCAAGGGAATTTAATTCCAAGTAGTCATGCAAAGAATTGGGCTGCCAATTTTTTTTAAATTTTCCTTTGGTGTTGAAACACTATTTTAGATACCGGAACCCAGGTTCAGTTTATACCTTGCTCAACCAAAGCACTTGTGCTTTACTTCTTAGGAACCCCATTCTTTGGAACCCCAACACAGATTATGTTTAAGTCCCCTTTTAATTAATGCAACTTGTGATAATACTGAAATAGATAAGTAAAATATTTCAACTATAGTAACATATTGAAACAAGTTCATGTGAAAGAATGTATTGATGCCATATGTGGCCAGAGGTTTAATTAACACTGCCATCATCAATACATTAAGATAGTGATTTTGAACCTTTTTCATCTCATGGCACACTTAACAAGGAACTGAAATTGTCAAGACACAGTATCAGTTGTTTTTCCCATTGACAAGGCACACCAGACTGTTCAAATTCCCAATTTTCCTATTAATGAATGTCAATCCCCAAATTTCCACAGCACACTGGTTGAAAATCACTGCATTAAGAAGTACCTTGCCACTGATATACTGTAAAGTGACAGCGTTAAGGCAAATAACAGTGCAATTCTGTGTTTCCTTGGAAGGAAATTCTACTATATTTATCGTGGTTTACTTTTTGATTGCAGCCTTTTAACACCATACTCATTCTGAAGGTAAAGATCCTTGCTGGTGAAGTAGAACCTTGCCTTGCTTGACTCTGAAGTAGAAATGCACACCAAAATCATTCCAGTTCAGCTTCTAAAAACTATTTACCGTACATAATTTTGTACACCACTTTAAAACACAATAATCAGAGAAATTATTAAAAGTGATCCTGAAATGTGTTCATTTCACTATATATTATTATCATTGATTTATCACAAAGGAGTAAAAGAAATAACAGGCACCGTCCCTTATCAAAAGGGTGTATTTTTGTGTTTTTTTAATTATAAAGCAATGTACTGTTGTGCACAGTGGTGGTGGTGTAGCAGCCTACGAAGGCTCTCAAGTTAGACCCATTGTGTTCAAAAGTAAAGGTGGTTAGGATTGCAGCCTCAGTGTTATAAACCTTCATATTTAAATTGGTCCTCCCTAAACAGTTTTGCAAATCAAGCTCCATGTTAATCAATATGATGACAATTTTGCTTTTCCCTTTTTTTTCTTTTGTGACATGGATTCAGAGTTATGACATGGATTCAGAGCAAGGGACTAGAGATAGGGAGGAAGACTTGATAAGGAGTATCTTTGCCACAATATATGTCTTGAAGGGGTCACAAGAAAAAAGCTGTCCTCCAATTGTTTCCAAAACCAAGAAAGGGGAGGAATCCCATGTCATACAATATGCCAGTGGTCTTCAAAGTGGGGGGTCTCCACCTTAGGTCGGAGGAGTGGTGGTGGCAATTGGGTGGGATCCACCATCTTGGAACCTGGCACTGGGTTTTCCTGGGAGTAAGTATCATTGACCACAATGGGACTTACTTCCGAGAAGAAATAGAAGAATATCCCAGTAAGTTTGACAGGGGATCCAGAACATATTTTTAAACTTAAAAGGGGGTTTCCAGGCTGAAATGCCTGAATAGCATTGCAAACAGGTAAAATTAATATGTTAGATTAGAGCCCTTATGCATGTCTACTCAGAAGTCAGTCCCATTATAGTCAGTGGAGCTTACTCCCAGGAAAGTGCTGATAGGATTCCAGCCTATG
Organism: Cryptoblepharus egeriae; assembly: GCA_030015325.1. Classification (NCBI taxonomy): domain Eukaryota; kingdom Metazoa; phylum Chordata; class Lepidosauria; order Squamata; family Scincidae; genus Cryptoblepharus; species Cryptoblepharus egeriae. The sequence goes on along the minus strand of JAREYC010000001.1, from coordinate 56,562,438 downwards.
AAGCCAAACTTGAGCTGATCAGCATCAACAGCACAAGTGTACTACTACTAGCACTGAGTGTTGCAAACTTGCATAAGGGTACCCAGAGACTTGCATAAGGGTACTCCTATCTGCAGTACCCAGAGAGGAGGGGCTGCCAGTGCTGGAAAGTGGTCTGGCAGCACCAGCTGGGAGCAGGGAAGGGATGGGATGGAACAGGAGGAGGAGAAAGACTTCTGCTTTGCAGGATATTGAAAACAGTGTCAATACTTCTGGCCTGACTAGTCTATATATATAAAAGGCATCTTCATCATCATTGCTGACTCATCAACACCCAGCCAAAACCGCTGGGCCTATAAGCGTGAAATTTGATGAGGGTGTTCCTTCCATGATGGAGGGATCCACTAAGAACCAGTTTTCAGAAATTCCAACAAGAAGGGGGAGAAAAGGGGCGCAATGCGTTTTATAAAACTAATCTTCATCGTCATTACTGACTCATCAACGCCCTGCCAAAACCGTCAGGCCTAGAAGTGTGAAATTTGGGGAGGGTGTTCCTTCTGTGATGGAAGGAGTCACTAAGAACCAATTTTCAGAAATTCCAACCGGAAGGGGGTGAAATGGGGTGCAACGTGTTTTCTTCCCTATACTTTGCATTGAAGACTCAGTGACTGATGGACGCTCTGCCCCAACTCCTGGACCTAGAAGAGTGAAATTTGGAGAGGGTGTTCCTTCTGTCACATCAAAAACTGACATGGAGAAATTTAACCCTTAAGGGGCTGAAAAGGGGTGCAACGTATTTTGTCCTACACTTAACATGGAAGACTATCCAACATCCATTTGATTTGGTGCTCAGTGCCTGGTGCACAGGGGGGATGTTGTTCAGAGGGAGGGGTTGCATGGGGAGAATGTTGTGCATAGGGGGCTGTTGCGCATGTGGAGGTTATGCGCATGGAGAGATGATGTGCATGCATGGATGCTGTGTATGGGCAGATGATGTGCATGGGGGACTGATGCGCATGGGGGACTGATGCACATTGGGGAAGTTGCGCATGGGGGTTGATGTGCATGGCAGGGTGATGAGCATGGGAGACTGATGCGCATAGGGGACTGATGCGCATGGGAGGTTGATGCGCATGGGCGGTTGATGCGCATGGGGGATTGATGCGATTGGGGGTGGTGCACATGGGAGGTTGATGTGCATAGGGGACTGATGCACATGGGGGATTTGAGCATGGGGATGTTGAGCATGAGGGGGTTGATGCGCATCAGAAGAAGTTGCTCATGGAGCGATGATGCACATGGGGACTGATGCGCATGGGGACTGATGCGCATGGGGAGTTGATGTGCAGTGGCATATGGTGTATGGGGGGGGGATTTTACTCCCGCAACGCAGGTACGCTTTTTGCTAGTATCTCATAAGTCTATACTGGCAGTGCAGACTTGAGAGGCTTTCCCCAATAAATGGGACAAAACTCTTCTTCCTCCAAGGAAACCTCCAGCGGTTATGACAGCATCAAAGAATACCGCAGTAGTTGATTTGGTGCCACTGCATCAGGGGCCAGCACTGCCTGTAGGACTGGGCCTAAATCAATGGAGACATTCTCTTGTCAGCAAATATTGAGGCACTCAGCAGGTTGCCAGGAGGCTATGCAGGAATCAGCTCTATCTGCTTGTCTCCCTCCCACCTTCATCATGTGTGCTCAAAGAAAACTCCTGTAAAGGTGTGAAAACTCAATCTTTAAACAATTTGTTACAAACAGACCCTATTCACAGTGGTTTAAAAATAACACTAAAAGGGAGATGTTAGAGTTGAGGAATCCTGCACTGGCTAGTTTGAGGGAAGGTTATGCAAAGCTAGCTGATGTCAGATCCAACCATTGGTCCAACACTGTCTGTACTGCCTACTGCAATAGTTCTACCTACATCTTCTGCTCTCAATGCATGTATTCTACCATTGAGTTTCATCCCAACCCATAGTTCTCTAGGGTAGGATTTCAGACAGGAGTTTTGGAGATGACAGGGAGTTAACCATTGACCATTAGCACATAACACAGGTGTGCTGCTACTGTATACCTGCTTTGGCCACGCTATCCGATTTGGGCTGTAATCCTAACACACAGCCCAATCCTATCCAACACTGGTGCAGTGGGCTCAGTGGACCAACACTGTATTCAGCATTGGAGTGCACCAGTGGGAAGTCTTCTTGGGATAAGGAAAGATTTGTTCCAGTGGTGGGCTTCAGGGGATTCTCACAGGTTCTATAGAACCCTTTGCTAATGAGTGCCTGGTTCTGAGAACAGTTATTAATGAGACATAGAACCTGTTGTTAATTTATTTGAATCCCACCACTGATTTGTTCCCTTACCCAAAGTATCACTCCAGCTTGCTCAATGTGTGTACTGTATTTGGATCTGCACCAACTATTTAGCTGGTGCAGAACCATGTAGGAGAACCAAGTGCTTGCAATGCGTAGTTACTTTTTTACAGCTCTGCCAAATATGCATACAATCAGGTTCAGAAGCATTACCCCTCCAACGTTATATCTACAGACATTTTATTTTGTTGGGCATAGGGGAGGAATACACATACAACACCACACATACACATTACCACATACAAAAGGAGAAAAGAGCTACATCTCTCTGTTAAATAAAATCAATTTTATTAAAACAACAAAAACAGTACTTTATTTATATGCCAATTTTCAACTAAAGTTCATAAAGTGGTTAACCAAGAGAATGACATAACTACTGGCTCCCTTTCCCAAAAGGGCTCACAAGATGTCAAAGAATACCAACAGAAGCCACTATAAAAAACACTTCTGGGGTGATATTAATGCAGAAGCACCCACTTGAAAAGTGTATCTTGCCTAGTTAGCAGGGGAATTTAATCAGCACATTAGTGCTGTGCTCTTTTCCAAGGAACTCGGTGGGAACTACTCTGTTTTTTAGTAGTAATCTGGGGCTCACCAATTGGAGCCAGGTGCAAACTAGAGCCTCAGGTAAGCAAACTGATGTATAGAATGAAGCAGCCAAATGTCTCTGGGTGTGTTGTAACTATAAGCATTTGTTAAGATATAGCAACTATGTCCGTTGTCCTTTAAAAAGTTCTACTGGCTTCTCCACACACTCTTCAGAACCCTAACATTTTTTTTGGCAGGGGGAGAAGGTTAAGGAGGATCATTTTGTTGTTCCTAGTAAATGCTCATTTTCCTTTGATTCTAATCACACAAATTCACTTTACTACTATAAAATTCTAAATCATTTTGCCATATGTGAAGTGTCATCATGCCCATCTGTGGCCATTAAAGTAGCAAAATAATCCCAAGAGGCCTATTGTGCAGCATCTACGTGAGCTCTACCAAGGGAAGCTGTGATATTCATAAACCTGTCCATCAATCTGCTCCAGAAAGTGTTGTGCCTTGTAGCATGGGGAGCATTCTTCACAAGAACACTACATAAAATGATGCATTTATGGTAGTGGGTAGTGAAAGTGTTTAGTGAAGAGGGCTGCAGGACCATTTCCCCATAGGATCAATACTTCAGTAACCACATTTTGCATTACTATGGGGTTTCCAGGAATGTAACTTGCACAGTAAACAAGAACTGACTGTACTTTAAAACAATTAACATTAAAAAAAACCCTTTCTGATTTAAATCTACTCCAAGTAATCCAGAGGTCTCCCAGTAGTTTCTGACCCCTTTCTACAGGTCATAGATAAATTGAGAGATAGAGACTTGCCATTGGCCACCAAATGAATTTCATGGATCCAAGACTCCTTGGCTGTGTTGTAATAGTAGTGAAGAAATGCTGGCATTTCAGAGATGGGCACTACTCCAGATTCATATCCAAGGAAGTTTTATCCATTAATAGCAGAGATGACATATTTATTCAGAGGACTGTGATGATACTCCCATTTTCCTGTGGCCATATTTATATGCTTCCTCCATAGCAAAGACACTTCCTAAAGTTAATATAGCTTAGGAAGTCTAAATAACAAAACATTTCTTTGTTTCTTCACCCATTTGATGTTATGATGATTTAGTTCAGCTAGGGGAGGGTTCCCTTGTTATATTCAAAGAAATTTTGCACTGCTAGATGGTGTTCAGTCAGAAGAGGTAAGAATTCTCTGCTCTTCTCCAAGAGAAAGTAAGTGCTGATTATCAGAAAAGCACGCAAGCTTTTTTGGATTTGCGCCTGCGCTGGTTCTTCTTCATGCGACTCAGGGCTGCTCTGGAGGCCTCTGTAAAGATGTCAGTGATGTTCTCTTGGAAACGGGCTGAGCATTCAAGGTAAGCAACTGCATGAAGATGTCGGGCCATGGCCTCTCCCTGCAAATGGTGGTGGTGAGCAGAAGAGAAGAGCGTAGACTTGGTCAAAACCTGAACTTAGGGAATGACTAGAGAGCAAAGCACTTACTAAAAGGAAGGCATGCAGCCCCTTAGTATGAGAAATGGTCAAAAACATAATGCTGCATGGAGACAAAATCCAAATGATGCTTATGGTCATCTTCTACTCCTGTGTGTAGACTGCTATTTGTTCTTTAATGGTACTTTAATGGTACTTTAATAGTTCTGCCAAATCTATTGCCATAGATGAGCAATCTCAACCTGTTTAATGGCAGGACTTGCCATGCTTAATATACTTCCTTACAAAGTCACAAGGAACAAGTTCCCTGGTATCATAACCAAAAATGCATTGTTCATCTTAGTTTTCATTGCCATTCTTTTTACACAGCACCTTGCTGGAATCCTGAAAACATGCATTTATAGATAGAAGTAGCACTTCTGCTGCATTCTGGAGGTTAGCTGGTGGGATTCATTTTGTCTACTATAAAAACCCGCTGATTTTATTTCAGACTGTGGATGTTGCTGTTGCAGAATGGTTGCAGATCTGAGGAATATGCTAGGGAAGAGATTTTAAAACTTTTTCATCTCAACAAGGTGCCACAGTTGTCAGGGCACTTCATCAAGTTTTTTAATCAATTAACAAGACACACCATGCTCCTGGTAGGAAGCTCAATCCCCCAATTGCCCTACTATTAATGACCTTCCCCAGAGTCCTGTGGCACACCAGCAGAACATCTGTGGCACTAGTGTGCCAAGACACAGTGGTTGAAAACCACTGTGCTTAGGAATGCTTTGTTTGTATTACCTTTTGGTATGTGATGGGCTCCAGATGGTCCTGATGGAGCTTCCTTAGCAGAACTTTGTCTTTTCTTAGGTCTGTCTTGCAACCCACAAGCAGGATTGGAATTCCTCTGCAAAAATGGTTTGCTTCAGGGTACCACTAAGAACAGAAAGAATGAGGGAGAAAGTGATTGATTGATTGATTGATTGGGAGAGATTGTGCTATAAAAGATTGTGGAAGTCCCCTTTTTGAAGAATGAATAGATGGGATCATGGATAAAACCTTTTGATAAATAAATCAGATCATGTATGCCTGAAGAAGAAAGCCAAAGGCTACGTGTTACATGCTGCTTTTCTCACCATTCCATCCCCTGTTTCATTTCTCTGGCTAGCCATTGCATCTCCAGGCAGACATTCCTCTTCAATTCTGATCAAGTATCTATCAGTTGTCAATGCTATGAGGCAGGGAATCCTGAATCCTAACACAAGCCTTTCCCATTGAGATTATAGTGCCAGCCAATTTTAAGTTTGACTCTACTGTATTAACTGATTACATTTATATTGTACAGAGGGCTGTGGGTGGTGCAAGTGGCTAAGACACTGTGCTTGTTAACCAGCAGGCCAGGGTTCGAGACCTGGGTCAGCCCCATAAGACAGGGTGAGCTCCTGTCCTTAGCTCAGCTCTGCGACACCAGCTGGATCCATATTGGCTCAGCGGTGTGGAGAGGGGGGATTTGCTGCTTGGGTAACAGCATATCCTCCATAACAATCCAGCCCAGGCTTTCGTGCTTCGCATGCAGCATATGCAGTGCTGAGCATGATACCATAGTCTTCCAAGACTGACAGAGGCCTGCTTTATATTGTACGTGTGTACCACCTCCTCATATGGTGGCAAATCCCAGTGACAATACTAATTGGATTCTGACACTAACTACCCAAGGGAAAGGATGCCTTATCACTCAACTTTTCTCCACAAGTGGAAACCTGCAATTTTTCCAAGCTTCAGTGAAGCTTCCCATTCTTCTAGGAAGCTTCCAAAAATTTGGAATCAAGCACCCTGCCCAGATACTACCTCAACTGAGAGGCTATAGTGACTCAGCTGGTTAAGACACCATGCTACAAGATGGAGTGAGGTCCCATGGCCACATGACCATGGAGGAATCTTTGGACAGCACTGGCTCTTGGCTTTGAATCAGCGATGAGTGCTGCACCCAACACCTGTGGCTGGTGCCTATATAGGCAGTAGGGCAACCTGCAGCCAATCACTGCTGACAGGGCAATCTGCCAAGGACCTTTACTTTAACTACTTTACCTCAATCAATGCCAAATTCATTCATACATCAAATTTCCATGTTGCAACAATATTGTTCCTTCTAGTAAGAAACTCAGGGGATTGAGTGCCTATCAGTTTGGAAGCAAAGTGGAGCCACTCAAAATAAATGATTTCTCATCTGCTTGGTATCTATACATTTGTATGTTTTCTTTAAAGACTTTTTTCATTCCATTCTCTTCCCCTAAATGGTCATGTGAACTCCCAAGACCTACACTACAAAATGTCGAGGCCTCTTGAGTCAAGGCCTATTAGATTAAGAAAACAAAGAAAAGTGGAAATTGAAAGTGGGGGAAGGGACTTCCTTGAGCTTGCTCAAGAACAGAGCAGATATACAGCCCAAAGTTTGACCCTTTAGTTCTCTAGCACAGGGGTCTCTAAATTTTTTGGCAAGAGGGCTACATCATCTTTCTTATACTGTGGGGGGGGGGGGGGCAGAAGAAAATAATGAATTGATTTACATTTCCAATTTGAATAAATTTTCATAAATGAATATTTATTGGAACTGGTAAATGGATGAATTCAAATCAGAAACACTTTTCAGCACACAGAGAGAGGAGATATGTGCAGCCTCTCCAGCCCTCAAAATACCCTCCTGGGTTGTGGAGAACAGATTGGGCTATCATAATACTTTTCCAGAAAACCAGGACAGGATTCTCTATCAAACTTGCCAGTATGTGAATGCAATCCCTGAAAGCTGGTTTTCCTGGACATACACCAACACTAAGAGCAGAACTCCCCTCACCTCTGAAAGATTACATGGCTTGCCCAGGGTTGGATGGAGGCTTGATGATGGCTGCATTTGGCCACAGAGCAGAGGTTTGGAGACCCTGCTCTAGCACAAAAGGAGATAACCTCAAGGAAAAGGAAAAAAGGAGTCCCTTTTATTTTCTCTTCCTCCATTTCCCTTCGCCTTACAAGCCTGAAGGGAATTCCTGTTCCAGCACAGCTGGGGACAAGCGGAAATATTGTATTTTGAGTCCCATTTGTCACATATTTTATAAACTCTAGAGGCTGTTATTTTCACTGAATTCCTAGATAACCTTCTTCTTACCTTCGTAAGGATGTTGTCAAAACTGGGAGGGTTGGTGACATCATAGCACATGATAATTGCATGAGCCTCACTATAGGAGAGAGGCCGTAGTCTGTCATAATCTTCCTGTCCTGGGTGGAAAAGAGACAAAGAGTGAAATCCAGAGTAACTTCAGGGAGTCCTTGCTCTGGTGTAAGAACATTTTACTCTGGATTGCAATATGAATTTCCCATAGGTTTTCAATAGGTGGTGCAGTAACTACGAGTGCACATAATGTCTCTTACGTGCTCACGTAGTTACTCTGGATTTGGCTGAAAGACAACTGCTTTGCTTTCACTTCTTAATTCATATGCATTCATTTATAATCAAACAAGTAACAGCCCACAGCTGTCGTTAGCACCGGTGCAATATAACAATATTCATCAGTAGAAAACAATCTCCCTTTCCAGCAGCTCAACTGCCCTTCTGCTATCTCTTTCCTCCTTTGGCCCTCTAGCCTCTTCTAACTGGCCTGTAATCTATCCCAGAGACAGTTAAATGGCAGCTGAAATAGGAATAGCCTTCTCTGCCCCAGAGCTATATAGGAATAGAACTTCAGCTTTCTCTGCCCTAGAGACACAAGGGAATAGAACCCTCATCCTCATTGACACGAATATGCAGACACATCACACACACAGGTCAAGGCTTTTAGATACAGTCTATCATCTGCAAATGAGTTAACTAAATGGTCTTTCCCCACACAGAGCAATCATGCTTCTCATGTGACTTTCTTAAGACCCTTTGGTGGGTTGTCACCATCTTCAAGGAAACATCCTTCTGGAAATCCTTTCCACATCCTTCTGGAAACATTCAAGGGAATGACCTCAAGCCTTCTCTCTCTGACTCTAAGTGCTGTTCTGCAATACTGGTGCAACAGGTCAAGGAGATATTCCATATATTTGTCAGAATATCATCCCATTACCAAAACAGTTTGGGATTGTGTTGTTTTTCTCATCCCAGTGAACAATATTTAGATCCAACCGAGCTTCATTTGGATTTCACTTAAAAAGTCAGTTGAACTTGCATCTTTGCACACTGAGGCATTTCCAATTACTTCTGCCAGGAAGGTGATGGTATCTCACTACCCAGCCCCTTTACTTATGCTTGTTCAGAACTTCTTAATGAAAGTGTGTGCCATTTCCACTCTCTGCCACCTCGTCTGACCTGATTAGGGCTCACAAAATGCAAAAAACAACTTTAGCTAAAATAACTCACTAATCATCCCTTTGATCATCCCTTTGATGTGAAGGCTGTGGGTAGAGCAAGTGGCTAAGACACTGTGCCTGTTAACCAGCAGTCCAGGGTTCAAGACCCGGGTCGGCCCCACAAGAGAGGGTGAGCTCCTGTCCTTAGCCCAGCTCTGCGACGCCAGCTGGATCCAATTGTATTGGCTCTGCCTTTCCATTGGAGTAATTCAGTGGCGTGGAGGGGGGGATTTGCTGCTTGGGTAACAGCCTATCCTCCATAACAATCCAACCCAGGCTTTCATGCTTCGCATGCAGCGTATGCAGCGCCAAGCACGATACCATGGTCTTCCAAGACTGACGGAGGCCTGCATCCGTTTTATATGCTGCTGAAATAATATTTCCTGCATTGTGGAGTGAACTATTGCTTATGGACTGGTCTCCCAGGCTAGTGACATATTATGTATTCCTTCACAAAACTCAGAAGTGCACACAAAACAGTTTGCTCCTAGGATCTCAGCCAATGGGTCCATACTGGGTTGAGAATAAAGTGAGAGCAAATAGTTAAAGGGCATAATCCTATGCATGTCTACTCAGAAGTAAGTGCTCTTGTTTTCAATGGGACTTACTCCCAGGAAAGTGTGTTTTGGATTGCAGCCAAAGTCCCTCACCTCATGCCACAGTCTCAGCTCAGATCCCCCTGCAATTGCTGTTCATTTCACAAACAGTACATTTTATGTAATGTGTAGGTCAGTCTTTGTTCCAGTTACTAGGCCACAGTGGAGAGAGACACTGGAGGAAGTATCTAAGTTAGGTTTTGTAATGCCAAGACCCTACAGATATAGAGCTACTTTGAAACTGGGCCAAGGAGACTGCTGTGCATTCACAGAAATGTAGGGAAAGTACTGCTGAAGATTATCTAGGTCTTTCGTTTGCCCAACTAGCAGTGATATAAGAATATACAAATATCTGAGTTACACCCATATAATGTCCTAATCCCTAGTTTAGCCAGCACAAGTCCTGGTACAAGTGCTATGATGTCACAAAAGTGCCACTCTTGGGGGGTTAGGCCAGTGCAGAGAAATGCCGTGGCCTCCTCATGCCACTGTGGGGAGACAGGTTAGTTGCACTAACCTAAATTGGTTAGGATTGCATCCCCAGTTTTCTTCATGAATATATCTGAATATATCTGTATAACTTGAAAGTTTATTAATCCTAATAATCTAATCTGACTCAGTAGACAGGGATTATCTTGATAATTTTTCTGCCTCTACATAAGTATAACAGCATAACATTCTCTGTCAGCTCCACATATTCACACACAAACCTGCTGTGTCCCACAGATTGATTTGCACTTGCTTGCCACTGATATGAAAGGGAGCAGAGTACTTTTCAAACACAGTTGGGATGTAGACCTAGAAGAATGAAGAGAGAAAAATGTCCTTGTTTTATTTACATGGTATAACTGAATATATTTCATAGGATTTTGGTTTTTTAAACATTCCTTCCCTCTCCCCTTAAATCTCCATATTTCCCCTCCCCTCAAAAATCTGCCACCCAATGCCACCCTTGACTCATCACGGTATGTGCCCCCAAAATCTAGCCATTCATCAGGAGGTCTGGTTTAGAGGGTAGTACCTCCATTTGCCTGAAGATAAGAGCTGAAGGTTGCCAGATTGTGATAACTGGAAGTCAGATCCAAAGAAAAACCTTGAAAAAGTGACTGCTGAAGCTGAGATTTTCCATCTGCTTTTCAGTGGGAGTGAAGAAGCTATCTCAGCTGCCCTTCGTTTGAGAGCCGAAGGAGAAGTTTGTCAACCAGTATGTCAGACATTGGAGGCCAGTAGTGAAAACCAGACTGTGAACGTAACATCTTGAAAGATAGAACCACTTTGTGTTTGTAAAAATCCCTTTGGCGGGGTTTAGATATGCCTGCCTATGTAAACTGCTTTGAATAAAGTCTGAGGAGCAATCCAAAAGTCCAGAAAAACGGTATAGGAATGCCTGTATGATGATGATGATGATGACTGAACAGGATACAGGCATCCCCCACTTTCTGACAGTTCATTTTCTTACAGTTTTACTCTTTCAATACTTTTCAATTATACCCAGAACTTATTCATATTCATTCAACACATGCTCCACTCTTTCAACCTCTCTCTGCTGGTCTAAAGGCTAAAAGAGTCCTCCCTGATGTTGGTTTACATGTGACATGGTGATCAAATTGTATTTCCTTATGATTTTCTTCAGTAAATAACCATCAGTCAAATACATAAGATATTCATCGCCTACACAAGTCTTTGTTCATTTTACTGTAATTTGTTATTTATTTTGGTTCTCTGTTAACAAATATGTGTTATTTAGGCGCTCACAAGTGATATTTATGTCTTTTATGGTGGCTATTTTGCATGTGTATGCTGAAAAAGACTGGGTTCCATTTTCCCCATGTTTTTCACTTTAGGATGGTGTTCTGGTCTCTAACCCGTCCAGTAAGTGGGGAGTACTTGTATGTACATTTTTACAGAACAGGAAGTGCAGGATAGTACCTTGTTTCCTGAACTGCATGAAAAAGGAGTGGGTAGGGAGCAGATAATTCACTCCTTGCTAGCAACTGAGAAACAGATCAATGAGGTTGTATCTACTGTAGGTCAGAGGGAGGCAGCTGAAGAATATGGGTGAAGAGCAACCTGGGTCTCCTACTGTTTTCTTTGCCACCAGCTACTTGACACAGGAGATGTAGTATGCATCATGGATGAGCTGGCTGTGTAGCATGCCTGTTTACTGTTTGTTTGAGCACTTCAGTGGGATCGTACAGAGATGTACAACAGGGAAATTAATAAAATTGGGTTCCAATATTCATTGTAGCCTAGTTTTCACCTGTTAAGGCTAAATGAAGTGATTGTAAGCAAGATGGCAAAGGTGCTCTTCTACACACAGTTCTTACTTTATGCACTATCCAAATGTGTAGTCATTTAACAAATGTAGGAAAAACTATTTCAACTTTTTAATCAATAGCTGCTCTATTATACTCAATAGCTACTCTATTAATAGCTACCAGGGGGCTTCAAACCCTGGCCCAGAAGCCAGATGTGGCCCACAGCAAGCCTCTAACTGGCCCCTGACCAGCCCCTGGCCTCCTAAGACCAACTGAACAAACACAGCTGGAGCTGTGATGGTGTGGTTGGAGAATGTAGTCCTATTAAGTGTTTCCTTTATTTCTTTCCAGTGTACTGGTGCTAACAGAAATCCTGGAAATTTGAGACAGTGTATTCATTAATCTATAATGTATTTAAATTTTATATTTCAAATATTTTATCTGGCCATTGACACTGTGCCAGATATCTGATGTGGCCCTTTGGTCAAAAACCCCTGCTCTAGACAATGGTGGTTGCCTGATGATGAAAAATAAAGACACCTGTGATTTGCTGTTTTGCTCTTTGATGGAAAAAATATATTGAAGTGACACATGCACTGCAATCCTATTCGTGTCTACTCAGAAGTAAGTTTCATTGGGTTCAATGAGGCTTACTCCTGGGATAGTGTCTTAAGGACTGCAGAAACAGAAATTGACAGATGTTATTCTTGTACTTGGGTTAGCCTTAATCTTTATCAAGTAAATATATTTGGTGTAAACACACTATGTTTATGGAAAGATTCCATGTCTAGTGTTGTCACTGTAGAATCAACCCATACTATTGGGGGTATCGTTTTCTTTTCTGTTCCTGGAATAATTCTAGTTGGGCCAGTTTTTTTTCTTTTCAGGAAGAGCTCTCCATTAAGATATTTCCTGACCTAACAGTCCAATCCTGCCTAATTCCCCATATGGCAATGTAGTGGAGCCAATGTACTGTCCACAGTACTGGGCAAGGGACTTTTCGTATATTAAACCCTCCTTGGGTTTAATGCTGCCGAAAGCTGCTGTGGGTTAACTTGGATCAGCCCCAGCTCTATAGCTGGCACAAGTTTGTGTTGAGCCATGTAGATGAATCAGGCCCAGAAAGAAGATTAGGATTTGGCCAATTCACCTCTTACCCTGGTCCCATGGAGATGAGGGGTAGTGCAGGGAGGCCAGCTGACATCCTTTTCCTGACCTATCCTTCCCTTGTGTGGTGCAGATGTGCCTTATGGCAGGTTTATGACACTTGGAGGTTGGCACAAGTGACTTGCATCGCCTTAGAGGTGCTCAGGATCGCACCCTCTATCTTTATCTATGAAAGGCAGCATTTCAACTACAGCTTTAATTTTATACAAGTCCAACCCAGTTATACACAGACTTTTTTAAACACACAGATTCGACTCAAAACAAATGGCCACTGCAAATAAGGAGAATGGGGAAAATGCATCCCTTTAGAATCACAGTTGAAAAAACAGTTTTTCTTCCTGTTGTAGAGAGGCAGTCATACAAGCAATCATTCAGTTTTTCAGCTGAGACAGGCAGAGGCCGGTAGGGAGTTCTTTGTATTTCTAATTGCTTATTGCCTCTCTACAACAGTAAGAATAGTTGTATTTAAACAACTGTACACATTTTTATTTCTTAAAACTGGTTTTTTTTTACACATTTTTTTGGTATCAGCGGGTAGTCCCAGAATCAAATCCCTGTTGGTATCTAGGCACACCTTATTTCATTAGGAGCACTGGAGAAGAAAGGAACCTGGAAGTGGGTCTTTAAATGGATTTTTCACTGTTTTTTTCAATCCACGGGGGTTCTGAACAGGGGAAGTGGAAGGGTGGTTGGTGGGCAGGCAGCTGGGAAGTGGGAAATGGGGCTGGGACCTAGAATTTGTGCTGGATCCAAGCCCCATTCCTAGCTCTGGCCCCTGACTTCTTGGATCTGTATGACCAAAATAGGTGAGGAACATCCGAGTAGACACATCGGGGCGGCTTCTGTGTTACATGGGGTAAAAGGAAAAATTTCACTTTCTCCAGGTGGTGCAGCAGCAGCTCCAAACTTGTGCAGGATACAGTGCAGGCGTGCTGGACTATCAGTTCCAGCGCAAGTTAGGATTGTGCTGCCCATGCATTTGGCCAGTCTTTGTTGTCTGTATCAAAGGTAGATCTTAAGACTACCAGTTAGTGCATACCATCAGTTCAACATGTTTAAACTACAGTCTAACATGTTAGTCATTTAAAGCAGTGGTATTCAAAGAGTGGGTTGGGACCCCAATAGGGTGTTGTGAGGGGTGGGGGTCACAAGAGGGTGGGAGCCACTATCTTGGAATCTGGCACTGGGCTTTCCTGGGAGTAAGTCTCATTGACCACAAAGGGACTTACTTCTGAGTAGACCCGGAGGAGCATTCCAATAAGTTCAGCAGGCAATCCCATGCTGATTATTAAGTTTGAAAGGGGGTCCCAGACAGGAATTCCTTATTATCACTGATTTAATGGACAATGACTTATAGGAGACGGTAGGAAGGGAGCTACTTTGCAAGGAACATGCCTCATGCTTTGTCTGGGTGGCAATAAAGGTTTCTAGACAGAATGTGAGTATGGAGGTTACCCTTTAGAAGGAATGGACTTACTTTTGGGAATTCTCCTTTTGCAAAGACCATAAGAAGTGATGTCTTCCCACAGCCTCCATCTCCCACAACAACAACTTTGATCTCAGTAATTTCTTCTTTCCCGCTGTTGGTCCCCAACCAGTCTGAAGCCTTGATGCTTCCTTGCATCTCTGACACTCCTAGAGCTCCACAATAGGTACGTTTTGGCCTAATCCGAGGGAATGTATAAGGAAATAAATCTTTCCCTTGGGAGTTGTACTGCAGGGTTTCTCCACCTTGAGATCTCTGTCTTGTTCCTTTTCTGTGCTGTTATCACACTGACACACAGCACAGTATCTGCAAGCAGGACAGGGTGGTGACCAAGAGCCAGCGTGGAAAGGCAGGTGTGGCTGGAATGTACAAGAATTGACTGGCACAGGGTGGAGAATACAAACAGGGACACATTGTCAGAAGGATCCACCCACAATGTGATGAGGAATTAAATGGTAGGTGGTAAAAAATTGATTAACATATAAGCATAATCAATACTATTTTTCTGGAAGATAGGTGCCAGTACTCACCTGCCAGTATCCACCTGTGTGTGTGTAACTATGTGTGCGTGCCATTGCTTACCCACAGAGGTGCCGGTACTCCATATGGTACTCTGTATGGTACTCTGCATATCCCCTAAAAAAAACCCTGGCCATAATGCAATTCATGTGTTTTTTAAAAAATAAAATCCAAGCCTTGAGCTTTTTCATGCCTTAGTTTTCAGGATATGTCTAAGACAGTGGTACACAAATGGGGTGGGGGTGGGGGTCATAAGTTCATGAAAAGTTCCCCTGGTCTCTTTAAGGCAGTGATTCTCAAGTGGGTAGGGACTTCAAGAGCAAAAGTTTCAAAGCTTGGGGAGAACTAAGGATGGTTGCATGGGGTTTCGTCTGAGCTTTTTCATGCTGTTGAAAAGCACCTTGGAAGCAGAAGGCACTAACCTTCTGGGCACGTGCTACTGTTGTGGAAAAGCTCCACTGGAGACTTCTGCACCATTAGGAGTGGAATGAATGACTGCCTCCCACCTCTCCCATTTTTAAAAGGTAGAATTGAGGAAGCCGTGGTATGGAAGTAATTGTGGTGACAATGATATCACTGCAATCACTTCCAGATCAGAAGTGCAGCGAATGGGTGAATGACCATTGGTGGGAAAATCGCCAGGACCTCAGGGTTGGACTCTGTGTTCCTCAGGGCAGAGACCCGATGTTTCACTTATTATGATGTACCATCTATACTGATACGGCATAGAATTATGTAAATAAATACGCCATCATTCCAATCATTTTAGTGAGCTGTTGGTTCTTTCTGATTCTTTGGTAGCATGGCCATCTTTATCCCACCGTTATCCATCTTCATGTAGTGCACTGTGCAGGGTGACCAGATGCCCAAACGTCAAAAGGAGGACAAGGTCTTGGATTCCTCTCAGCCTGACCATTCCGTTGGACAATGGCACATTTACCAACTCACATGTAAAGCCGCAATATTGGGCACTTTCACTTCCTATAGAGCTCAATGCATATTTTTTAGTTTTAGTTTTTTGGCTATAACGTTTGATAGGTAGTAGATATTTTTGCTTCGAATTCTGCTCTTCAGTACAAATCCATTGGCATATGATATGATATGGGACTGCACACAATTACAAAGTTCCAAAATGAAGCCAAAATGGAGGACAATGAAGCCCTTTTGGAGGACACCTGGACAGGAGGCCAAAAAAGAGGACAAATCTTGAAATTTTGTCTTGCCCTACAATCCAGAGTAACTACGGGAGCACATAAGAGACATTACATGCACCCGTAGGTACTGCACCACCTAGTGAAAACCTATGGGAAATTCATATTGCAATCCAGAGCAAATTGTTCTTACACCAGAGCAAGGACTCCCTGTAGTTGCTCTGGATTGTGCCCATATTGTCTCCTTGGCACTGTGTGATACAAGAAGCTGGACTAGATGGGCCTTTGTCCTGATCCAGTGGAGGCTTTTCTTATGTTCTTATCCCTGAAGGAAATTCTGTGACATTGAGAGCTGCATGTCTGTGCAGAAATTCAACCAGAATGGCTATCCCCATCATTGCACTTTAATCTGGCGACCTTTCTTTGTATGATGATGACCTGTGGCCATAGATAAATCACCAAAGCAAGTCTCCTTTTCAACTTATACTTGTTCTATTTTTGCATATCTCTTGGAGTTCAATTTGAATTAACTGTCCTGTTAATCCTAATGTGCTGTTAACCTTGCCCCAGAGCTATGCTGGCTGCTGTTATTGCAATCAGATTATTTCTTTCTAATCACAGATACTGTAATCTTCCAGCTTGTTTCCTTTTAAGTAATAGAAGAATAAATGTGATTTTAGAAATCACAATCAAACTGTCAAAAGGAAAAAGAAAGAAAACTTTTCTGCTCATAGGAAGTTCAGGACAGCTAATAAACAATTTACCTCAAAAAACTGGGATGACTTGTGAGTCATATGTGGCTCTTTGACATATAGTGTGTGACTCACAGAAATATGTTGGCTGAACTCCTTTTTGTTCCACAGTTAGGTGGGCTGTGGGTGGCGCAAGCGGTTAAGATGCTGTGCCTGTTAACCCGCAGGCCAGGGTTTAAGACCCGGGTCTGCCCCACAAGACAGGGTGAGCTCTTGTCCTTAGCCCAGCTCTGTGAAGCCGGCTGGATCCAGTCATATTGGCTCTGTCTTTCCATTGGACTAATTCAGTGGCGTGGAGAGGGGGATTTGCTGCTTGGGTAACAGCCTATCCTCCATAACAATCCAACCCAGGCTTTCGTGTTTCGCATGCAGCGTATGCAGCGCCAAGCACGATACCATAGTCTTTCAAGACTGACAGAGGCCTGCTTTATTATAAAAGGTAAAATTTAAGCTTTATGATTATTTACTGGTAATAAACTGATAATCCACTGATAAATAAATGATTATTTACTGGTAATAAACTGATAATCCACAAAAGTTTAATGTTCATGGTGAGGAAAGCTAAAGACTGAAGAGCCAGCATTGTCCAAAGATGCTTCTGTGGTCATGTGGCTGGCATGTCTATGTGCCGAGGTGCACAGAAGAACACTGTTACCATCCCACTGTGTACCACCAGGCGGCATCAGGCACTACCAGGCAACACCAGGCAATGGTCATCCTTACTAGGCACTAGGCACCACTAGGCACCACTGGGCACAAGGCATCCCAACCAGGCACTGGATATGGAGCACCACCAGACATCTCTACGAGGTACCAGGCACTGGGCATCATGAACCATCAGGCAGCCAGCACCACCAGGCACCAAACTTGTTCTTCGTCCTAACATAACAGAAGGAACATGCTCCACAAATTTCATGCCCATAGATTGAGGAGTTTGGGCTGAGTGCTCAGTGTTAAATATAGAGGCAAAAAAACACTGCACTTCTTTTCACCCCCTCAAGGTTTGAATTTCTAAAAATTGGTTCTTAATGGGTGCCTACATCATGGAAGGAATATCCTTCCCAAATTTCATGCTTCTAAGTCCAGTGGTTTTGTCTGGGCATTGATGAGTCAGTCAGTGTGTGAGTCAGTCAGTGACTCTGATTTTTTTTTATATTTATTAGGCAACATAGGCTGAACAGAGCGCAGGTGCTCATTGTGTGCAAATAAGCTGCAAGATGCCAGCCATAAAAAGGAACAATTGGTTGGCCAGGTGCCACACTTCAATCAACCCAGAATCATCCAGGACCAGGGTGTAAAAACCATCGGACTTTGCTCTTTGGTCCTGGATTTGTACAGGTATGCATAAGAAGTATATATTGCCAGGTTATAATCTGGAGATTTCTGCTGGGGTTTTTTTTCACACGTTGCCAGGTTATAATCTGGAGATTTCTGCTGGGGTTTCGCCTATCCTGTCCTTCCTTCAGTTTTTTTACCAACTCCTCTGCCTGCTGAGGGGCAGCACAGGAGTGCTACTTGCTACTGGAGATAGAGTTGGGGGCATGCTACTAGGGGTGAGAGATTTGGGATCAGTGCTGATTTACATATAAGCTAAACAAGCAATAGCTTAGGGCCCCGTTCTCTTGGGGACCTCCCAAAAATTTAAAGGGAAAAAAACTGGATGTGATTTTCCAAAATATAAGAAAAAAAAAACAAATTACTTTGATAAAATACATATTTTGTTATGTGCAAATGGCTTTACATACCTAGTAGGTTCATAAGTTATCATATAGCATATACAGCAGGCCTCCGTCAGTCTTGGAAGACTATGGTATCGTGCTCGGCGCTGCATATGCTGCATGTGAAGCACTAAAGCCTGTGTGTGTGTATGCGTGTGTATATCGTGTGTGTGTGTGTATATATATATATATATATATATATATATATATATATATATATATACACACACACACACACATACACACACACAAACACACACACACATACACAGCATATATTCAACACAAAAAACAGTGACAATTTGTTGTTGACAAAGGACAGCTGGACATACAAAGGGCCCCATTACCTTCAATAGTTTAGGGCCTCATCAAACTTAAATCCGGCCCTGGCTGGGATAGAGTGATTCAAGCAGAATCTGCTTTGTCTGTAGCAGCCTTGTAACTCTCCAAACGTGAGACCAACACTTGCTTAAAAACCCTAGAATCAGTCAGTCTGTTTCTACAGCATCTTGGCAGTCAGTCACCAACCCCAGTCTAATGAGCCAAAGTTCAAGGCAGAAGAACCTGCGGTGACTCACAGTCTAGGTGATCATATATACAAAGTATTCATCCTACAAACTTTTTTAATGATTGAGCAACCCTATGCCTCCCTTACCACTAGCTGAATGACAGGATTGACCAGAAGCACCAGAATGCCCAACCCCAAATGAGAGTTCACTTCTTACTTTCACTGTATCTCCATCTCCTTCCTCTAGCATCATACTGGAAAAGTGTTTGAGAGCTCTTATACTTTTAAAAACGGCACTGTTAAAAGTATCTGTACAGTACATTGAAACACCAAAATACCCATTTAAAAGAAGTCGTTTCCTGGGTTGTAGCCATTTCTTTCAGAGTTTTAAAGTGCGAACGGGCAGTCTAAAACAGTTTTATTTTGTTATGGATAGCAGTATTATCCTGAAATGGAGGGGCTGAAAGCAGTGTTATGAGTTTTAAATTCTAAATTAATATTTTAATCCGTTTTAAAGCATCTTTATTGAGTGTTATCATTGTAATAAAGGTATTATATATAGTGTTTTTAACGTCTGTAGCTGTTAGCAGCCCTAGCCATAGTCATAAAACACCTCTCTCTCTCTCTCTCTCTCTCTCTCTCTCACACACACACACACCCATCCACCCATGCTGAAGAGCACAACTACCAACTTGAATTAAACTTACAGGAGCCATTTAAGATTTGCATGCTACTTGTATGAACTACTACAATGAACATAATGCTGTTAAACATAAATTATAGTCAGAAACATAGTCAGAAGCACTTGGGACAAACCACAGACACTCAGCAACCATGTTAATAGGTTGGAGGCAGAGTTACTTTATCTTATAAGCCCAGTTTCATGTTTTGGCAGTATTATCTCACAAATATCATTTTGGGCTGCCTCTAGTAATGAGAAGTTGTACTTGGGGAACTTTTTTCCCTTTCATCTACCTTTCCTAGGTTTGAATCCATTTACATTTCACACCAACCTTCTTCCAAGAAGCTCAAGGTGGTTAGTTCCTCCCTTCCTTTTGTCCTCAAAACAACCCTGTGAGGTAGGTCAGACTGAGAGATAGTGAGGGTCCCCAGGAAGCTTCATGGCTGAGCAGGGATTTGAACCTGGATGTTCAAGATCCAAGTCTGACTCTCAAGCCACTAAACACCATTTGGAAACTCTGTGGAGACCCTTAATGTGATCCATTCAGCTGTAGCACCAGCTTCAAATATGGCAGTAAAGCAGAACACTGGTTTTAATGTTGGCAAATTAAAAATGTAGTTGAAAATGTAATAAATGTAGTTGTAGTAAAAATGTAGTTCAGTAGTTCCATATCTTGGAAGCATAGTTTCTGACTAGATGTAGGTTCCTAGGAAAAGAAGATTTTTTTTCTTTGTGATTTGCTACCATCTTGTGGTCAAGATTACATTTCATGCACCCAATTTCTTCTCTATGCCCTCTTATGGTAATTCATATCCTAGTCAGTTTTTTATAAAATCAGGAGGGTGAAGGCATTTGGGGGAATTAATAACATCTTTCTCAGCCTGCAATTGTATCAACAATTTTTCTGGATGGATATAAACTTCATTGACTATAATCAAACCTATTTCTTAATAGACTTACATAGGACTGGGCTCTCTGGTGGCGATCCTAATCTCCAGTTAGGCCAGCATAAACCCTGGCATAAGTCCTGTGCTGACCTGGGGGAGTTACAAACCTGCCGTTAGGCACTTCTGCCCCACTTCTGGGGGAGTTAGGCCCATACATAGGCATATGCCAACTTCCCTACATCACCATGGGAAGATACGCCAGGTGAGCTAGGCCTAAATTGGTTAGGATTGTGCCCTTCATGACTCAATAAAAAAATAGTATGGTGGGTTCAAAAAAATCAAGTTTCCATTATTTGGCTGCCATTGTAGAAAATCAGCATTCTTTTCATAGATTGGAAGGTCATATTTTAGTGGATGGGAGGGGGGAACTGGTGGCAACCATGTATCCCTTAATGGAAATCAGTGCAGTTAATTCAAATAGTTGCCAAATTTTATGTCTCTTGGTGTGGTTGCAACTCATGTCAGCAAAAAATTGCTATTTGTTCCCCAAAAGGCTTTTGGAGTAGCACCAATCCTCAAGAGTGCAAGTTTACCGGATGTTTAATATCTATTCCATGTTAATCAGAGTTTGAAATTTATTTTATTTTTATTTTTACACATTTACATTACCATTCTTCCAAAAAGTTCAAGGTTGTCTTCTTCTTCTTCTATATATATAAAAGAGAAAAGTCACTGACTCACTCATCAACGCCCTGCCAAAACCACTGGGCCTAGAAACATGACATTTGGAGTAGGCGTGCCTTCCATGACTGAGGGGTGCACCAAGAACCGGTTTTTGAAAATTCCAACTGGAAGGGTGAAATGGGGCGTAACGCGTTTTCCTTCCTATACTTTGCATTGAAGAATCAGTGACTGAGGGATGCTCTACCCCAATCCCCAGACCTAGAAGGATGAAATTCAGAGAGGGTGTTTCTTATGTCACATGAGCACCCACCAAGAACTGATGTAGAGAATTTAACCCTTAAGGGACTGAAAAGGGGGCAACGTGTTTTTGTCCTATACTTAACATGGAAGACTGAACAACATCCAGCCAATTGGGTGCTCAGTGCCTGGTGCACTTGGGGGGATGTTGTTCGGAGGGAGGGGTTGCATGGGGGAGCGCATGGGGAGGAGATGCACATGGGCAAATGATGCGGATGGGGGTTGATGCACATAGGGGGACTGATGCGCATAGGGGAACTGATGCGCATAGGGGATGATACACATGGGGGTTGTTGCACATGGGGTTGTTGTACATGGGGGTTGTTGCGCATGGGGGAACAATGTGCATGGGGTTAATGCACATGGGGGTTGATGCACATGGAGGATGATGTGCATAGGGGGATGATGTGCATGGGTGGATGAACATGGGGGATGTTGCGCATGGGGTGGATGAACATGGGGGATGTTGTGCATGGGGTGGATGAACATGGGGGATGTTGCGCATGGGGTAGATGAACATGGGGGATGTTGCGCATGGGGTGGATGCACATGAGGGGGTTGATGTGCCTGGGCAGTTGATGCGCAGTGGGGGGATGTCATATGGGAAATTTTACTCCCGCAACTGGGTACGCTTTTGCTAGTATATACAGTGGCGCCTCACTTAAAGAGCTTAATTTGTTCCGGAGGCATGCTCTTTAAGTGAAACACTCTTTAAGTGAAGCAGATTTTCCCACAGGAAATAATGGAAACTCAGACGATTGGTTCCACAACCCAAAAAATATTCATATAAAAATATTAACTGATTATAAAAATGATGACAAAACACTGCAATATAACACTGTACAAAGCACTGCAATATACAGTAACACACAACACTGCAATGAAGAAAATACTGTACAGTACTGAACTGTACTTTAACTTTGAAAACCTTCATGGCTGGTGTGAGGGTTACAGAAAGGGGATGACTTTCACAATCACTAATGGAGTCACTGCTATCCATTGGCTCAATGGAACCTATTGTCTTTTTGTGCAACTTTAACATTCCCAAGCTGCTGATGGGGAGCAGCACTAGAACACTGATAAGGCACATCTTCCACGCTGCCACATACAGATCCCACATACAGACCTGACTCAGGCTACTGCCCCTGGACGTCCCATGAGTTCCCTGGCAAAGGAAACCTATTCCAAACTTTGCCCAGTGCCTCACTGTAGCTCAAGCTAGTCTCCTCGTCCCGCCTGTGAGTTCCCTTGCCATGGAAGCCTGTTCCAAACTTCCTCAGAAGTGCTCTTTATATATAGTGCTCTGTATATATATATTTACTCCCCTCCTTTTGTCTTTGCAACAACCCAGTGAGGTAGGAGCCTGGACCAAAGTCACCCAAAGTCACCCAAGAAGCTTCTTAACTGAACAGTGATTAAAACCTGGCTTTTCCCAGTTTAACTCCCAAAGCCATCTTAGACTGGCATGAGGAACTTTTAACCTTTGATTCCTGACACAAATTGATCGTTTCTGAAGTTGCCTTGTGTGAAAAACTTCCACCAGCATCATAAGAACATAAGAGCCCCGCTGTATCAGGCTAAAGGCTCATCTAGTCCAGGATCCAGTATCTCACAGTGCCCACCAGATGCCTCAGGGAGCACATAATATACCTGCAACCAGGTGCCTTCCCCTGCATCTGGCATTTTGAGGTTGCCTTCATCTAAAATACAAAGGTTGCACATATGGAACAATGGGGGGGGGGGGGGCTGATCCAGGGTGACCATATGTCATAACCAAAAAAGAGGACAGGGCAAAATGTAGAAAAATATAGAAAAAAAACCCAAGATATAGAAATATAATCTAGAAAAATATAGAAAAAACCCAAGAAAAATATAAGACATGACAAAATAAAAACTAAAAAAACTGAGCTTAATTTAAACACCTATTTATATGATACTACTTATTATTAAACTAGTAAAAAGCGTATCCGCGTTGCGGGATTAAAATTCCTCCCGTATGCCATGCCCCACTGCGCATCAACCCCTCATGTGCATCAAACCCCCATACGCATCAACTCCCCATGCACAAAGACCCCCATGCACAAAGTGCCCCCATACGCATCAACTCCCCATGCACAAAGACCCCCCATGCATAAAGACTCCCCATGCGCAACTTCCCCTGATGCGCATCAACCCCCATGCTTAACATCCCCCATGCCCATCAACCCCCCATGCACATATCCCCCATGCACAACAGTCCCCCCATGCGCAGCAGTCCCCCAATGCGCAACAGTCCCCCATGCGCATCATCCCCCAATGCGCATCATCTCCCCAATGCGCACCAACCCCCATGCGCATCAGTCTCCTATGCACAACATCACCCCATGCACATCACCCCGCCATGTGCATCACAACCCATGCGCATCACCCCCATGCGCATCACCCCCCATGCGCAACTTCCCCTGATGCACATCAGTCCCCCATGAACATCATCTGCCCATGTGCAGCATCCATGCATGCACATCACCTCTCCATGCGCATCACCTCCACATGTGCAACAGCCCCCATGCACAACATCCTCCCCATGCAACCCCTCCCTCCAAACAACATCCCCCCAGTGCACCAGGCACTGAGCACCAAATTGGATGGATGTTGGATAGTCTTCCATGTTAAGTGTAGGACAAAAATACGTTGCACTCCTTTTCAGCCCCTTAAGGGTTAAATTTCTCCACATCCGTTCTTGATGTGACAGAAGGAACACCCTCTCCAAATTTTACACTTCTAGGTCCAGGGGTTGGGGCAGAGCATCCATCAGTCACTGAGTCTTCAATGCGAAGTATAGGGAAGAAAACACATTGCACCCCATTTCACCCCCTTCTGGTTGTAATTTCCGAAAATTGGTTCTTAGTGACTCCCTCCATCACAGAAGGAACACCCTCCCCAAATTTCACACTTCTAGGCCTGACAGTTTTGGCAGGGCGTTGATGAGTCAGTAATGACGATGAAGATTAGTTTTATAAAATGCATTGCACCCCTTTTCACCCCCTTCTGGTTGGAATTTCCAAAAACTGGTTCTTAGTGGATCCCTCCATCATGGAAGGAACACCTTCATCAAATTTCACGCTTATAGGCCCAGCGGATTTGGCTGGGTGTTGATGAGTCAGTGAGGATAATGAAGATGCCTTTTATATATATAGAAGATTAAAAATATTACACATAATTTATTGCATTTAGAGCACAATTGTAACCGTGTCTACTGAAAAGTAAGCTCCACTGTGTTCATTGGGTCTTACTCCCAGGAAAGTGTCTTTAGGATTGCAGCCTTAATTTATTAATTACAAGAAGGCTACCTGTGACCTGCTTACAAGGAAAAGGAGGACAATCAAGATTTTTTCCAGGGCCCAAGGCTTAAAAAGGAGAGGATATGTCCTGGAAAAAGAGGACATATATCACCTTTGGCTGATCTAGCTTTTAGGCAGAAAAAAATGAAGCCTTTTGTCCTAATCACTGGCTAAATGCCAGTGATTTTATTTTGCTGTTGGATCTGCTTGGAGAAAGGTGGGATAAGGAAAGGTGGGAAAGCTGCCTTGGGCATCTATTGTTTACAGAGGAAAGGCGGAATATAAATCTTTTAAACAAATAAATATAATAAGCCATTTTGTTCTTCCTTTTCATGGTGCCACAGTCCTGTTTTTGCTGCAGCAAACTTTTTGTGCAATCCTATTCATGTCTAATTATAAGTAATTTCCAGACGCTGTGCCTGTTAACCAGCAGGCCAGGGTTTGAGACCCAGGTCGGCCCCACAAGACAGGGTGAGCTCCTGTCCTTAGCCCAGCTTTGCAACGCCAGCTGGAGCCAATCGTATTGGCTCTGCCTTTCCATTGGACTAATTCATTGGCGTGGAGAGGGGGGATTTGCTGCTTGGGTAACAGCCTATCCTCCATAACAATCCAGCCCAGGCTTTCGTGCTTCGCATGCAGCGTATGCAGCACTGAGCACGATACCATAGTCTTTCATGACTGACGGAGGCCTGCAATGTAATAGGGCTTACTCCAGTGGTGGGCAGAGGCCGGTTCAGTCCGGTTCGGTTCTTGGGGACCAGATCTGGCAATATCCCTGCCGCTACCGATCCGGTAGTGGCGGGGGGGGGGGGGGTCTCCAAAACCGCCCGAACCGGTTCGCGCGGCAGCAGCCGGCAGGGCATTTAAAATTTTTAAAATTTGCCGCTCCTAGCGGCAGCCCAGCAAAGCGCCCCACAAGCCTCAGCACCAACCACAGTGAAGAGAGGCTTCCCCCAGGTGCGAGCGCCGCTTAGATGGCGCGGGGGGCTTCCCCCAGGCGCGCGCGCCACTTAGAAGCTGCGGGAGGGTCTTCCCCCAGGCGCGCGTGCCAGCTGTGATGGCGTGGGGGCTTGCCCCAGGCCAAGCCTATGCATGCCTACTCAAAAGTAAGCCCCACTAGAGACAATGGGGCTTACTCCCAGGTAAACTGTGTTAGGATTGCAGTCTGAGGGGCCAAGCCTATGCATGCCTACTCAAAAGTAAGCCCCACTACAGACAATGGGGCTTACTCCCAGATAAACTGTGGAAGGATTGCAGTCTGAGGGGCCAAGCCTATGCATGCCTACTCAAAAGTAAGCCCCACTAGAGACAATGGGGCTTACTCCCAGGAAAGTGTGGAGAGGACTGCAGCATCAGAGCCCCATCCTATGCAGGTCTACTCTCAAGTAAGTAATTTTTAATTTTTTTATTTTTAAATTAAAAACCTCGCCTGACCCCGCCCCTTGACCCTGGCCCCGCCCCTGGCCCCGCCCACTTCTGGAGAACCGGTTCTTGGGCCAGGCTGTGCCCACCCCTGGCTTATTCCCCGGAAAGAGCTTTTAGGATTGCAGCCTTACTCCTATGGAAGATGCACAAAAACAAATGACCACATGATGGCAGCAAAGCCTTGAGGATGACTCAAGACTATCCCTCTGCTATCCCTTTTGTATGTTGCTTCCAAGTCTACCTTGTCAACCTTTGTTTGCAGATGCTGCAGATGCCACATCTGAATGTGACAGTTCCACTGTTTCAGTATTGCACTTCTTCGATTGAGATGAGAAACTCCGCAAGTGGCTAAGACACTGTGCCTGTTAACCAGCAGGCCAGGTTCGAGACCTGAGTCGGCCCCACAAGACAGGGTGAGCTCCTGTCCTTAGCCCAGCTTTGCAACGCCAGCTGGAGCCAATCGTATCGGCTCTGCCTTTCCATTGGACTAATTCATTGGCGTGGAGAGGGGGGATTTGCTGCTTGGGTAACAGCCTATCCTCCATAACAATCCAGCCCAGGCTTTCGTGCTTCGCATGCAGCGTATGCAGCACTGAGCACGATACCATAGTCTTCCAAGACTGAAGGAGGCCTGCTTATTTGTCCTGCACATGAAAACGGTTACAACCAAGCACATGATGTTGCCGTTGACTGCAGTGGCGTAGCTAGAGGGGTTGTTTGAACCTTGTTGTCTTAGACTGGAGATAGCAGGAACTGAGCATGGGTTTTCTGTATAGAAGACTTGTGGTGTTCCACTGAGGTACACACCTTCTCTTCCTTTTAACCTGACTTCTGTGCCAAGAAAAATGGAATCCTGTACAAATCTGTGCAAATTAGGAAATTTGTATGATGATTCTCTATTTTTGCTGTTTGCACAATTCTTTTATTTTTAATCAATCAAGGGACAGACAAGCACATATGCAGGGATCTGAAGCCCTCTCCATCTACTGTAGGATTGCCATAATTATCTTCCACAAAATTGGGACAAAATCCTTTGTCCCATTTGCCAGTATCCCCCAACAATCCCCCCAAATCGGGTTGTTCCTGTTTTGGGGGGCACATGGCAACCCTAATCTACTGGAAATGCTAGATACCTGCTGCAATTGTATTTTCATGTCTGTAACAAAAATAATCTTTTGTAAAACAAATTAAGTGAAATCTGAACATTTTGTACCCTTTTTCTGTAGTTCCATGGCATAGGATCATAGCCTTTACACTGTCTGAATATTGTGCAGCTGATATGATAATGCAATCCAGATCTCAAGTGATTGGATGCTCAGCTCAGCATCCTCTGCCACCTCAAAAGAAAACATATTGAGACTACCTGAGGCTGAGTAGTCCAGTGGTTAACCTGCAAAGAACAAGTTTAACCAGTGTCAAGTTTTGATAGTCTTTGTGAAATTCATGAGGCAATCCGCCCACACAATTCTGCCTCCTATTCCCAAATGTAAGTCATGCAAGCATTTTGTTTACTTTTAAAACAATGTTTGAAACACACTGGGACTTCACAACTGGGTTATGTGGAAGGGGCATAGAGCTGAAATGGAACCTGATACAGTGGTACCTCGCACAACGAGTGCCTTGAATAGCGAGTGTTCCACATAATGAGTTAAAATTTGTGGGGGCTTCTGCCTCTCATAACGGGCATGATTCACATAACGAGTGCCCATTGGCTGGGCTCGTTCTCCTCCTGCTTGCATTGGCTGGGCTGTAGGAATGAGGAGAGACTTTCTCCTCCTGCCTGCAGTACATAAAGAGGCCAGCAGAGGAAACTCAGGAGCCTCTTCAGTGGAGCAACAAAGATGGTTGCCTCCTGCAGCCAGTAAACATGTGGCTAGCCCAGCCTCCGCACTGCAGCCTCCATCAGGTAGGAGGGAAAACTCCTCCTGCACCACCTCTGGAGCCCCCTTCAAACAAGCCCCTTCCCCCAAGGAAGACCCCCCGCCTGACCCCACTACAACCACCCCTCTGCCCCCCACCACCTTCCCTGCCTGCAGTTTTCCTTTCCTGTGAGTAAGCCCCAGTGGATTTAATGGGGCTTGATTCTGAGTAGACAGCATAGGATCTGGTCCCTTTGCTGTTGCAGACTGCCTATCTAGTTTGCATAGATAGATCTCTCACACAAAGAGGTTCCTTGTTAAAGATGCTCCAAAAGACACCAGTGACTCTTTTAGTGAAAATTAGTCATCCTTGGCCAGAAAGGTTTTTCTTTTCTTTTTTCCTGTACAGAATATTACAGTTTTTTATTACAGTAATTGTGGTCTGTATTACACTATAGTGTTTTGAATTCAATTCCTGTGTTTTGTCATCATTTTTACATCCAGTTAATATTTTTATATCAATATTATTGGGATTGTGGAACCAATCGTCTGAGTTTCCATTACAGTGGCGCCTCACTTAAAGAGCGTAATTCATTCCAGAGGCATGCTCTTTAAGTGAAACACTTTTTAAGTGAAGCAGATTTTCCCATAGGAAATAATGGAAACTCAGACGATTGGTTCCACAACCCAAAAAATATTCATATAAAAATATTAACTGTTTATAAAAATGATGACAAAACACTGCAATATAACACTGTACAAAGCACTGCAATATACAGTAACA
This sequence comes from Cryptoblepharus egeriae, assembly GCA_030015325.1. Classification (NCBI taxonomy): domain Eukaryota; kingdom Metazoa; phylum Chordata; class Lepidosauria; order Squamata; family Scincidae; genus Cryptoblepharus; species Cryptoblepharus egeriae. The sequence continues at coordinate 56,533,630 of JAREYC010000001.1, read as the reverse complement.
CACAACACTGCAATGAAGAAAATACTGTACAGTACTGAACTGTACTGTACCTTTGAAAACCTTCATGGCTGGTGTGAGGGTTACAGAGAGGGGATGACTTTCACAATCACTAATGGAGTCACTGCTATACATTGGCTCAATGGAACCTATTTTCTTTTTGTGCAACTTTAACATTCCCAAGCTGCTGATGGGGAGCAGCACTAGAACACTGATAAGGCACATCTTCCACGCTGCCACATACAGATCCCACATACAGACCTGACTCAGGCTACTGCCCCCGGACGTCCCATGAGTTCCCTGGCAATGGAAGCCTATTCCAGACTTTGCCCAGGGCCCCACTGTAGCTCAAGCTAGTCTCCTCGTCCCGCCTGTGAGTTCCCTTGCCATGGAAGCCTGTTCCAAACTTCCTCAGAAGTGCTCTTTATTCAAGACAGTGCTCTTTAAGCAAGTCAAAATTTCTGAGAAAATTTTGCTCTTTATACAAAACGCTCTTTATTCAAGAAGCTCTTTATTCAAGGTACCACTATATTTCCCATGGGAAAATACACTTCACTTAAAGAGTGTTTCACTTAAAGAGCATGCCTCCAGAACGAATTAAGTTCTTTATGTGAGGCACCACTGTATATTATCAATATTACAGTACACTTAGGAAAAAATTTTGATGGAAGACCCATACGACTAGTGAATCAGTAGGACAGAGTTTCCCAACATTTCTTCCCTGAACATACAGTTCATTTGATCAACCTATTGGAAGTACCACCAGAAGATAATGTCATCACCAATTACTTTCAGATTGGGAGGCCAGAAGCAACACAACAAACATCAGTCAGAGGCTGAAGGCAGATAGGAGGGCTTTCTGGAGCACACGAATAGCTCCCACAGGAGCTCTGCCTGCCAAGCCTCATAGTGTTGCATATCATGTTAGTGTATTATGCTGGGGGTTAATATTTTCCAGGGCAAATCTCTTTGGCACATTTCTTGCCAAATGAATGGTTTTCATCCTTCTGGAGTGACTGGTGGGGGCTGTATTCAGGACCAGGTTCCTCTCAGCCTGCCCTTTCCAATAATCCAATGCAAGTTCACCTACTTGTGAGTAAAGGTGCAATATGGATCCATTTCATTTCCCATAGAAATGATCAGGGGCTTCCTCCTGGTGTGATTTGTGGAGCTACATTCAATGGATCAGGACCATTCTGGTCTCCTTGGATTCCTTGCAGTCTGCCCTTTCCAGCAGACCATCACACGGTAGCCTACATGCAGGTAAAGCCACAATTTGGGGCACTTTCATTTTCCCATAGCGCTCAATGCATATTTTTTATTTTCAGTTTTTTGGTCATAACGTTTGATAGGGAGGAGGTATTTCAAAATTGATTTTTGCACTGGATTCTGCTCTTCAATGCACATCCAACAATATATGACATGGCAGGGTATGAGGTAGTGTGCACCATCACAAAGTTACATTTTTGGAGTGCCACAGCCCCTTAGTATGCATCACCCCAAGCGTATCACCCGGTCCGGACCACATCCCTTAGTGATGCCAGTGTGTGTGTGTGTGGTAACAAGTACTTGTACTTGTCACATTTTCTTATGAGTTTGTTTCTCTGTTAACCAGGCTATTATAAAATCCTTGTTGTGAAAAAATACAACCACAGGCTCATGATTTTTATGATTTTTTGCGATCTAGAGCAGCTAACAAAAAACCCTCTAATCAACATTTCCAACCACAGTGTCGACAACATTAAACTTCTCCATTTCCTTTTTTAAAAAATGCTGACCTCCCAATATGGGTATCAAGAATCTAATGTTCTCTGTTCCTGAAGGGATAAAAATGTGACAGGCTGCTTTTTTAAATCATGTGTCAGCATCTCTCACCTGCTATATTCCTGCACATTTCAGCAGCAATAAGGCTAATCACTTTCTATTTTTCAGCCCAGCTTGTGCATTGGGTTTGCTGATTTTTGACAGGTAGTGTTACCCATGGCATCTGTGCGCTACAGTCCTACAGTGCTGGCATGTATGTCCTGAACAAACATTAGGATGAAGAAGAGATGAAAGGATAGTCCTAGAAGGTTCATCCAGTATTGTTGCCACCATCCTATGTATTTTTCTAGTACTGCACTTACAGTTCTGTGGTCCTGTTTGGAGTATATCTTTTCCTTTTGTTTTTCATGGATAAACCCAGCAAATCAAAACAGGAACCTCTTGATCTTTGCTCACTTCATGATTCTGCCCTGCCTAAATCTGTTCCTAAAGGACTGCTCTAGACCAGTCTTAACTGTCTAGAGCAGTCTAGACCAGGACTGCTCTTACTCATCTTTTTTTTGCAATGAATATCTCAGTGCAAACTTCAGAGGCAGTGTTTGATCATGATAAGTTGCCTGAAGGTGAAAGGTAGCATCAACTCAGATATTTGCTTCCAAGTAGAAAGAAATGGTTCAAAGAGTATCTCCGGTCCATCCACTATCCTCTCTCCAAGCAACTCATCTTGTACAAGGCTGTCAAGGATAAGGGAAAATCCTCAGTACCCTATGTGGAGAGCACAACAAGAAAACGATTCATTTGTTTGTTTTTGTATATTTGTTTACAGCTTTTTTGGCTGCCCTTTCCCATGTAACAGAACCTGGCACCCAAGGTGGTTTACAGTACATACAATTTACATATTTAAAGCTGTATAATCACAGTGTTAAAATGAAGGTGGAATAAATAAAACAAACAACAAAAGCAAAAACAAAAGCATAATGGATGTGGATTTAGATCCTTCATTTCTGGAGTAGCAGCGCCTCCAACTGAAAGTGGTACAGACCTACCAATTATCAATATTTAGGTTATACCAACTGACAATAGACAATACCAATTGTCTATTTAGTAAAGATGTAGGGAAAAAATAACCAAGTGAGTTTCATGTGTTCAATCTGGTAACTCTATGACAGTGAACTTCAATGTGGGGGATAGGGGGGGTCATGAACAGATCAGGGGGGTTGTGGGAGGGTGGGATCCATCATCTTGGAACTTGGTACTGGGCTTTCCTGGGAGTAAGACTCATTGAACACAATGGTTCTTACTTCTGAGTAGTCATTGAGAAATATCCCAGACAGATTTTTAAATTTGTAATGGGGTCCTGGGCTGAAATGCCTGAATAACACAGCTCTATGACATATCAAGCCTTGGTTCACTTAAATTCAAGCAGAGGAATGCTCTTGTATGTTTTTGCCAGATATGCTGTGACAGGCACACTCATATACTTTCCAGTAGGTGCAGGGACCAGGATCTCTAAAACAACTTAAGTCCCTTGCAGTAAGGCTTGTATTTCTAGCTAGATGTATTATGGGAATTCATTTGGTCTTATTTGCTCTTTTCTCTCCATGCCACCATGCAAACCACCTTGGTTTAAGATCAAGGATTTTTCTGGCCAGCTATAATCATCTGCTGAATGATGACTTCTGGGTTTTCTAATTTACAAACATGATCCTAAATTAGCCTGATGTTTCACCACCTCCTTTTGACAGCCTTTCAACCAACCCAGGTATTTTCCATCATCCTGTATGTTGCACCTTTCTTACCTCTGCCCCTCTCCAATTTGGTTTAAGTATTTTTTCTTTGTTTTTTTTAAAAATTACCTAATTATATATCTTTGCCTGCCTAAACCATTTTCATGCATAATGCAGTGGCTTTTCAGTTCTGATCACTAATGGGCATTATTAATTAACTGATTTCAAATAAGAACCTTTGGGGTTCTAAGCTGTCCTGGAAGGAGACATCTTGGTCTTTACTCAGACATCTCTCCTCTGTCTTTTTAGTTTGGGATGATGGCAGAAGCACCAGTTTCCTTCCTGTTCATCTGCGGTAAAAAGGGGCAGCAAAGAACAGGAAAGGCAGCATCAGTGCTGCAAATGTTATTCATGTTATTCAGCCTAGCATGTAGGCTGGTTACCTGCACACCACAATCTTCAGTTAAGCAAAATTATTGCTTTGTTAAACAGTGCTTTGTTAAACACTGCTTAAGAAAAAGAAAGAGAATGGGTGGGTGGCTTCAGAGACTGCTGTTTATATACAGTAGTTTCCCCATATCCACAATTTTCATATCCAAAACAGAACTCCCACTGATATGGGGGGATGCCATATTATGATTTTTAAAAAAGATTATTTTATTATTTTTGTTGTAAGCTATCATGGGGGGAAAGGTAGAATGTAATTGTTGGATACAGTAAATAAATGATAAATAACACACACATTGTAGTTTCAAGGAGTATCCAGTGTTTTTCAGTCATCTCAAGGTCATTGCAAGGTAGTTGGCAATAACTGGACCAGCTTGTTCCCATTTCAATGGCAATGATGGGGATACAAGTTTTGATGGGGATACAAAAATGCATGTTTTTTTTAATGGAGGGGGACAAAGTTGTATGAAGGATTTGGGGCAAACATAGGACAAGCTGACATAAAAGTCTGTAGCAGCCATAGAGGTCCAGGATTGCTAACTTCCTGGGTTGCTTTTTAGTCCATCCAACTTGAAGTGAGCAGAACAGATCCATCATGCTTACACATGTGAAGCGCATTAAATGAATCCACCATAAATGAGTAGGAAACATCTTGAAAGAATAACCTTCTGAAGAGTATTTTCAAAAGTTGGGCACAAGGAATTAAAGAGAGCTTCAGAGCCTATTACAAGTTCATGTTTGAAGCAATGTAAAGTTTTACTTTTTTTTAGCTCCTGTTCCTCTTCTTCTGCCTGTAGCTCTTGGGATCTTATTAATCTGGTTTATGATTTATGGTTAGCATCTGGCAGAGTTTTTCTTTCTTCTTCTTGGCAAGCAGGATGGTGACGTCTCCCTTTTCTACCACTTCCCTCCCCAAAGATGCTGTCAGCTGGTAGACCTTTGAAATGAAGACTAATGATACCTTTCCAGAAAAGTTAAAGACATGCTGTTCATTTTCAGATGCACTCATATAAAAGATGACACTCTGAGGTTTAATCATCCTCTATGTTGTACAAAATTTATTATGATATTACTATTCTTCAATGTATTTAAATAGCCCTTACTGGGGACTTCTGAGAACTATACTCTCAAATGAAGGTAATTGAAGTGAAATTTGTAGATCAAGGAATTTTTCACCAATGAACAACCCAATACCAGAAAAGTGATCAGCTCTGCGTTCTTCAGATGCTTCTTGTTTTCAACATAGTACATCAAAAACAACAAGAAACCACAACGGGAACCTAAAAATCCACATAAAGCTATTGGAAAATGGAAAATGGCAGCTATAAGCAAGGTGCGTCTTTTAAGAATGCATATTTGTTCTTTTGATATTATGTGAAACAATATTTCATTAGTTTAAAAAGTACAGATATGTCAATGAACACTTCACTTTGGTTGGATTATGCCCTTTAATTTAAAAAAAAAACACCAAGGAAAAGGAAGCAGATGAATGATCAACTTTTAAACAATCTAGCTATGTTGTGATGGCTATAAACATAAAGACACTTTCCTGGGACACAATGGGGCTTACTTTGAGTAGACATGGTTAGATTGTGTTCTAATTCTGACATCTGCTAGATTGGCATAGGTAGTTAAAGATATGAGGTCATAGTAATATAGAAAAAATCTAATAAATGGCTTAGTAGATCATTGTAATAATGCAAAATAATACAAATACACTTGATCAGACTAAAATCAGTACATTCCACAAGGCAGATATGAAAGCCAAAAATTCAGCACACCAGTCTACTGTTTGTGCTTGTCTAGACCTTCTCATATATCCTGATGTAAATATTGCAATCCTAAGGTAACTTTTTTCTCAAGTTCCAGAGGGGTAGCCATCTGTTGCAGCCAAACAATTCAAGTGTTGCATAGCACCTTCATGAAGATTTATCTAAAACACAGCTGCATATTTCTTATTTCATAATATGTTAAAATTAAATCATAAAGGAAATCATTATCCAAATTTTACACACAATGCTCATTACAGAAGTGGAAGATAACAAGATTATTGTTTAAATCTGTGATGACATAACTTGTGGGGCCCTCTAAAGAGAGCTAGAAGATAAATCATGGAAAAACTTTTCATTTTAATATGAAAACAAGGATAATCTTTCCTGAGATGTGATAAATCACCATTTGGCTGCTCTACCTTATAATATTGTTCACACAGTTTATTTTTAATGTGCCCAGATTTGACCTATTGTCCAAGTCCAAGGTCTTAAGTTTTGAGTTAACATATCTTACAGCCAAGTTTATATATCCTATTTTTAATTTGGAATAGCCAGCTTCTTTTATGGTCAGTTGTCAGCTTCTGAAAAATGTTTCCTTGTTAATCTGTTTTGTTCTGAAAACTTTCAGGAAATGAAAGTATCAGGGTTGCAAAACCACCCTCAATTCAATAGTAATAAACCCACTTCTGCAACAGCACAAGAGATTCCTGGTTGTATTCTTAAAAACAATCTAAAGAATTTATTTGTTGGAGATAAATCCGAACTTAACAACGACTTGTGTAAATTTTTTGGAGCACTTTCCCCATGAAAACAATAAGCAACAAGGAATACCTGTTACTTCCCACAAAATATGACAACATATGACTTACCCCCAAATCCAGAATAACTACGGGAGCGCATAAGAGACTTTACGTGCACTCATAGTTACTGCACCACCTAGTGAAAACCTATGGAAAATTCATATTGGAATCCAGAATAAATTGTTCTTGCACCGGAGCAAGGACTCCCTATAGTTCACTCTGGATTTTGCAGAAAATGCTTGGTTTCATTATCCTTTCCTTTCTGCTACACACTGGTGCAGACATGCCAAAAATTGGAGTGCTTGTATTCAGTAGGTCTGGTACAGTGGTGGGCCTGGCCTGGCCCAACAGCCAGATTGCCGGAAGTGAGCGGGCTGCGCCAGGGTCAGAGACGGGGCCAGGGAGGGCTAAGGTTGGCGCACGCGCAGTGCTCTAAGGCTAGAGTCCTAAAGACAGTTTCCTGGGAGTAAGACCCATTGAGCACAACGGGGCTTACTTTTGAGTAAAAATGGTTAGGATTGTAGTCACCAGGCTAAAAAAAGAGGATCTATCCTGGAAAAGAGGCTGCAAACCTAAAGACAGTTTCCTGGGAGTAAGACCCATTGAGCACAGTGGGGCTTACTTTTGAGTAAACATGGTTAGGATTGTAGTCACCAGGCTAAAAAAAGAGGATCTATCCTGGAAAAGAGGCTGCAATCCTAAAGACAGTTTCCTGGGAGTAAGACCCACTGACTGTAATGAGACCTACGTCTGAGTAGACCTGCCTAGCCTTGCTCCCTGAGGCTGCAGCCCTGTCCACACTTTCCTGGGAGTAAGACCCACTGACTGATGAATAGAAAAAGGGGCCGGGGAGGCTGTGTGTGCTCCTCCAGCCAGCTGCCATTCCAGCGGCCAGAGGAAAAACGTTCCAGTGCTGGGGCTTGTGGGGTGCCTCACCGGGCTGTCGCTTGGAGCGGCAAATTCAAAAGTGCCCGGCTGCCCCCTATAGCTGCCGCATACTGAATTGGTATGCCCGATTATCTGCTCCCCCCTTGCTACCGGATCAGCTAGCGGTGGGGGGGGGGGACTAACAACTGGTATGGGCGATCAGGCCCGAACCAGTCACTGCTCACCACTGGCTGGTAGTGGTGGATCTGGAGGTCTAAGAAATGAAAGAGAATATAAATCCTCTTATACTTCCATAAGACTTCTGCTCCACAATGTGTCCTCCTTGGATCAGCATTAGCACTTTTGCAAGTGCATGTCTTGGGAGAGAAAGGAGGCAAGGAGGCTGTGCACACACACGAATGCTTTTGCTTTTTGTGTTTCTCAGATTTATGGATGACTGTTCTGTAAAGCATCAATAGAATGCACTTGATCACTCAACAAAATATTTTTTTTGGAAGACTAGAGGGAAAAACTACTTGCAGTTATAACTACTACTTAGTTAAGGGTATACTCAATTCATTCTGAAATTAAATGAGATCTGGATTCTTACATGTAGAATGTATTCAGTTGACTATACCACTTCCAACTATTGAGGGGACTTTACAGCTTCCAACAATTGATGGGGAAACGTATTTGAATATTTCCATATGAAAACTATTTCAGCAAGTTGGACTAAAAAAAATCAGATGGGGTAGGGATGAAGAAGGCATATAATGCTTTTCCTTTCTATCCTAGCTTTTGCTTTACTTTACAAAAATAATTGTAGGGTATTTTTCGAAATGTTCCCTCACATGAAATCTAAAGTGGTATTATCTGTTCCACAAATTCAGAATTCCACCACCAGATTCTATAACATATGACCAATGCATACAAAATCATCAATAATAAATATTATGCATGTACTGAGTATCCTTGTTCCTTTTCATTATAGGTTATCAAGACCTGTTTCTCACACCCATGAGGCAGAATATAAATAATGTCACTGAATTCATACTCTTGGGTCTCACCCACGATGAAGAGATGCAGAAAATATGTTTTGTGTTGTTTCTGTTTTTCTATTTGATCATAGTAGTGGGAAACCTCCTCATAGTCCTTACTATCATCTTCAGCTCTCGCTTGAACTCTCCCATGTATTTTTTCCTGAGTTATTTATCTTTTGTAGATATTTGCTATTCCTCTGTTACGGCCCCAAAAATGATTTCAGATTTCCTTGTTGAGAAGAAAACTATTTCTTTCATTGGCTGCATATCTCAGCTCTTTGGGGTCCATTTCTTCGGCTGCACAGAGATCTTCATCCTCACAGTGATGGCATATGACCGATACATTGCCATTTGTAAACCTCTCCACTATACCACAATTATGACCAAGCGGGTTTGTGGGAAGATGATGACAGCCTCATGGGCTGGAGGATTTCTGCACTCCATGGTACAGACTCTGGCCACCACTCAGCTTCCTTTTTGTGGGCCAAATGAGATTGACCACTATTTCTGTGATGTCCATCCTTTACTGAAACTGGCATGCACAGATACGCACATTATCGGCATTATAGTGGTCGCCAACAGTGGGATGATTGCTCTGAGCTGCTTTATAATTTTAGTTGTGTCATACATTGTCATCTTGGTCTCTTTGAGATCCCAATCTAAGGAAGGACGCCACAAAGCTCTTTCTACCTGTGCTTCCCACATCACAGTAGTAATTTTATTTTTTGGGCCTTGCACCTATACCTACATACGCCCTTCCAGCGATTTCTCTGAAGACAAGACCGTAGCTGTTTTTTACACTATTATCACCCCAATGCTGAACCCCTTAATCTACACGTTACGAAATGAGGAGGTGAAGAATGCCATGAGAAAACTATGGAGCAGGAAAGTAATTTCTAGTAAGAAAACAAAAATATAAGCTTTAGGATTATATTAGTTTAGCAATGCAGGTAGAAACAACATATGCAGCAATCATTGTGTGGTAGCTAAAATTAGTAGCTCAGGGCTACAATAATCTGAAGATGTCTAGCTGTCTGAAAAATATATCAATGTGGCAAAGGAATTAGAGGAGAACATGCAGAAGCAATCAACAACCAATTGCATGTATATGAGCATTTGTATGTGAGCATTAGCACTTGGAAAGACAAAATATGTATAGTAGCTTTTAGAGAATGAAGTTTCCAGAGTTTCAGTTGAATTCTAGATCGTCCAGAGAAGGTAAGATTAATGTTTGCAGGAATATGTTATTCCAACTTGGCCTTTTTATTCACAAATATTCAGACTCAACTGGGTGAGACTGTGGTGTGCAGGGAGGTAAAAACACTTCATAGAGTCTTTGAAAATTCAGTTGCCCTCATATGGCAATGCAGTTTGCTCCCAAATTACTACATTATTTGCATGTTAGGTGCCAGCTGCATTATAGGGCTGAAGAATGCAGGCAATGCAGACATACACTATTGCTACTACAGAACTGGCTTACCCCACTACAGCAGTAGCCTAGTTGGCAGACTCACAGTGTATGTTTTGCTGGGGTCTGAATGCACTGTGCAAGTGGCCCAACTTTATCTTCTTTGGAGCCATTGAGCAAAATGGAGGAGACACCTTGCTGCTGGGGTTTACCCCAAGGCAAATGGACAAGTGTCTCCTTAACCTTTGGAGACTTCCAGCAGCTGCATATCCCCTGCAGAGTTCTGGTGCTACCTCATCACCGTGGGTAATGCAAGAAAGGTGAGGCTTAACATCTATGACAAAATCAGTCTGGACCAGAGAAATCGATCATGCTTAGGAGTTTAATGAATAGCTCCAATAAAAATAATGGAGACACATACATGGCATCTTGTCCCTTGCCACACCTCAAAATGATCTGCATGAGTTTTTGTGCTAGGTTGATCAATCATCTGTTGTTACATTAATATTGCAATCCAAAGTAAATTGTTCTTACACCAGAGCAAGGACTCCCCATAATTACTCTGGATTGTGCCCAAAAGCTCTCTAACTTTAATAGCAACATGCAGTGGAAAGCTAAATGGAATGCTGAACACCCAGACAGAGGCAGACACATACATGACCCTACACAAACGGTGCCTGCTCTTTACCTACCAGGACTCACTGTTCAAATGGGGCTTAGTATCTACCCCTCAGTGTGACTGTGGTGCTCCTCGACATACTATTCATCACATTGTGTATGAGTGTATATCAAGACTAGCCCAGTGTCTGATTTTTTCAACATGGACCACTCTTTTCATGAATGGCTGAGTGGACTGGACATTAACATCTGATTTAATCTGATTAAAATCTGATTTAACATATCTATGTATTGTATGCCATATCCTAAATAAATACAATTCTAAGAGGAATATCGGATCACTTTATTCGGCACCAAATTCACTTTATCACATCACCAAATTCAGCTGCTAATCTGCTAACCTCCACTGCAATGTTCTTGAATAATCAAGATGTTAATATGCCATTGAGATCTGGGAATACCAAGGCAAAATAACTAAAAATTTAAATAAATATACTCAAATAAATAAATACCAGGTACATTTGATCAGGTCACAGCTGTCTAGTATGCATTGGTCCTGTCACTGAAATAAACCATAAGATGTAGAATTAAGACACTTTTAAAAAAACACAGAAATATTCAGTGCTTATATCTGACAATCGGAGTGCTTTTTAAATACCTATTACTATGTTGCTTTTTTGTAGGTAAAAGAAGAAACCATATTTTTACGTCTGTTCTTTGACAAAGGTTACCTTTGCAAGTAATGTTCAATGCAACTACTTTGCACTAAAATATTGCATTGTACTTTTCCAATGAAATTAATTTAGGCTAGGTGATTAACAGCCCAATCCAGAGCAACTAATCTGTCCACATAAGAGCCCTTAGGTTGCCCTATCTAACACTAGGTTGGAGCAACTGCAAGATGCTCCAGCCCAGTTACTCTGAAGGAGGCTTAGGGCAGAGCAAGGCAAGATAGGGTGCCCTAAGAGAGGTGGACCTGCTCTGCCCTAACTGGGGCAGCCTAAGCAGCTCAGGAGAGGCAAGTTGAGGGCATGTTTAGCATTGCCTAGGGCAGAGCAGTTACTCTGTATCCAAAGCCTGTTTCCAAGGCAGAAATGCCCTCTTTCAGCCCTCAGAGTTATACCACCTCAGGAGCAGGTATAGTAAAGAGTAGACCCATAGGAGTCCATGATAAGGCCCGAGTAAGAATGGCAGTGCTGACCAAAAATCTGAGTTCTTGGCCAGCCTAGCTGCAACCCCTTCCTCTCAGCCTCAGGATATGGAACAAACTACGGCTGCCCACAAACCTCAGGATACAGCAGGCCACTCCAAGAAGCCCCTTGTATTCACTGTAGAATGTACTGGCATCTCATCAGGGACTCCTTATAAGGCAGGCACCCAGTGGCATCACCAGACTGGTGCAGCTGGTGTGGGCTGCATTGGGGATGCGCTCTGTACGGGTTGATGTGCCGGAGGAGTTTGACTGTCCTTTGGCAGGCCCCGGGCGTCAGCACCCCCATTCAGGCCTGCTCCAAGGCGGAGCAGCAGCCAGAAGCTGACACTTGTCTGAGGAGCTGGCCTGAACGGCCATCTGAGATGCACTGCGCAGAAACACACTGAGCATGCCGAACAGCTTCAGAGGAGACTTCCTTAGAGCAGAGAAAGTCCGCGCCTCTGCACAGCCATTCGGCCTCACTCAGGAGGCGGAGCGGCAGCCGAATGGCTTCAGAAAGAGTACTGCACAGGCACCAACTCTGACGCCTGCACAGTCTCCCCCAAAGCCAAAAGGCTTCAGAAAAGTACTGCGCAGGTGTCAGAGATGGTGCCTGCGCAGTACTCTTCCTGAAGCCAGTTGGCTTCAGAAACAACTGTGCAGGCGCCAACTTTGGTGACTGCGCAGTCCAGGTAGGGGGGGCGCGCATCCCAGGGATGACGCACAGACTTCCGCACCAGGTGATGTGCAGAGTCATGTCACCACTGTAGGCACCACAGCTGTTCCTTGTTCAGTGTGATCTGAGGGGTGTCTCCTCAGGAGCAAGTCTTCCCCTTGTGTCAATTACTTAGCATGCTCTGGAGCAGTTAGGGCAGCCCAGGCTTCCTGACTCTCTGGATTCAGCATAACTTTCTGCTCTGGATACAGAATAGTTAGGAGAGTGCAGTTAGGTCAGAGCAGGCTGAATTTGCTCTGGATTGCAGCCTAAGGGCCTAATCCAAACCAATTTTCTAGCACTGATGCAGCTGTAATAAACCAATTATTTATTAAATGATTGGGCAGAACACGTGTAATTCTTTTGATGTTGTTTCTACTCCTACCAATAATAGAAAATACTGTAATTTTCTTTTCAAAACATGAAAGTTTGCAGTCTTGTTCCCGTCAGTGTTCCCAATGGGCTCTGGATGACCTTCCTAGAATCCAGGCAGTATTCAAGCATTCAGGGAATATGCAAGTCTGCACAAAGCTAGGTTTGTTAAGTTTGGTTCACTTGGCTGATTCTGCACAAGGCCAGGAAGCAGCCAGCCTTACTCACGCTGGGAAGTATGTCCTCTGGGAAGAATCAATCCTCTGGGAAGAATCAATCAAGCCTTTGGCATCTGCTGTGATGTGTGCTCTGGTATTTTTTCCTGGACACACTAAGGATTTCAAAGGCTCATAAATAAATATAAAAAATATATTCTATTGTTGACCTGATTTCTTTACTCTTTTTGATGGTGGAAGTTTTTTTAAAGCAACCATTGGCCCAATTGATCATATGATTTATGCCAGCAGGACATTGTCCTGCTGTTGTAAATCAATTGCCAACAACATATGATGTGTGCCACCAACAGCCATTTTTAAATACTGTTGCAAAGCCAGTGACCTGCTACAGTTCAGGTGAGTTGAAGCAATTTGTGGCTGCAGAGGGGGAGAAATGGTGTGAGGGGGAAGAACTGGGGGCAAGGAGAGAGGGATGAATATGGTGACATTTGTGCACACAGGATCTTAACCTATTTTTCAATATCTCCTTGCCCATTTTCTCTCCTCAGATATAAACCACCAAAATGATTGGTGCATGTCAATGGAGATCTGTAGGCTTATGTGGAAGTATGCATTCAGATCAAACTCCTACCACCACTACTATAGCATGCAGCATGTACCTTCTTGGCATGTTTGCATGCTGTAGGGTGTCAGGGAATACGATTGGGTAGACAATCTGCACATTGCTTGATACACTTTTACCATAGCCATAAAGCAAATCAAGTCTCAGGATATTTCTGTATATCCACTTAATGATGTAAAACCTTTTTGTAGCCATAACGTATTTGTTGGGTCGGATTCAAACGTCTACCCTGAAACACATCACACTTCTCTACAATTTAAATTGCAGTAATTGATATGTGATAAAAATAGCAATGCTGGAAATCAAAGACTTGGCTGACATGTAGACATTTCAAATCAAAGACTTGGCTGACATGTGTATAAAATGCAAAACAAAATACTGTATTTACATGAAACTAATGTGCACCTTTCCCAGCCGATTTTGGTTTCCAAAATCAGGGTGTGCATTAAATTTGATAGCACATTAGAATCCATGAAGTACTGTAATCCTGCCTCCTTACCCCTAAGACAAATACCCTATTCTATCAGTTCATCAAACCATCATCCCATCGTGCAACTTTGCCCCCCAGACAGGCAAGCAAAGCGATACGGGGGAAAGCAAAGCTGAGACGGGCAGGGGGGAAAAGCCAGCCACTGCCCGATTCCCCCTGCCTGTCGGGGGGGGGGGGGAGTGGCTGGCTGCTATCCCATTCATCTTGCAGGCAAAGCGTGCACCATTGATCAGAATGCACACCCTGATTTAAAAGGTTTGAGATTTTAAAAAAGTTTGCTGTTTATTATAATCACCTGCAAAACTTTTAAAAATCTGAAGCTTCTTAAAATCAGGGTGTGACTTGGATAGTGCATTAAATTTGAAGAAATATGGATTTATACAGTGATAAGTTCTCCAAGTTTGGGTCTGTAAGAGTTTCCTAGCTGATGCGCTCATTTGTCATATAAAGAACAAAATTGTCAACAGATGGAAAAAGTGAGGACAGAGTGAAACTGGTCATCAGAATTCTTGAAGTCAGCATGCCACTAGTGCCCTCTATATATTACAGCAGTGAAATCCAAGTCTCATTCAATGATGCTGCATTAATTTTCTTGAAACATGTGATTGAGACCAACCACAAAGTTTGTCACTTGCAGTTCTGCATGGGCAATACTTGTATGTTAAGGATCTGGACAATTGACCAGACCTATGTGCTGGTTCCATTTTACCCATTAAAATAGTAAGCACTTTGGGATGAATCACGCACTGTGGTTTTATGTCTGCTATTGTAAGGTTTAAAGGATCCCCTGGCTTAGCAAAGATATGGAAAAGTGTAAGACTTAATGCACCCTGAAGAAAGAGGTTTTGAAAGTTTGATTGAAACTTGTGTCTTGTGCCTTACAAAGTTGAGCTGATTCTACTAAAAAGTGTGCTCCATTGGGAAGCATGTAAATGCTCTTGAGAGCTTATTAACTTGGCCAGTGACGTGCCAACAGGACATGGCCGCATTTAAATATTTCTGTTATAAGTTCATAACAGAGCAAGAGAGAGGGGAATCTTTCTGAAACACTCTGTGTCCCCCCCCCCCAAAAAAAATTTCAGGTCAAGTGACAGAATGGCTTTCCTTGATCTCCTCCAATAAGGGGGAGAAAGATCTGCAAGAGAATATGCAAGATCTGCAAGAAAATTAAATGATCAATATTTGGGTTAACTTTAATGGAGACAGAAATATACTGAAAACAGAAATTACAAGAGCAGCTTTGCTACTGTTGATGGTTCTTGTGGACTAGAAGATGCCATCTGAGAAAGCCTTTCAGGTAACAATGAAAAGATCTATAGTGATTGATTTCAGTGAGTAGATGATTTATGACTGTACTAAAAATTGTCTTCTAAGATTTCTGTCTGGACCAAATTTTTTTGCTTCCTTTCATTCTAAGGGAAGAATCCAAAGCACCCTCTTGGGTGGATGCAAGTCCCTTATGCTGGCCCAAAGGTGTTGCCAAAGTGCCATAAAGCATGTCTACAACACCCAGGAAGGATAGAAGGTGGGTGCAAGGAGTTGTACCTCCATGCGTCCTGAAGGCCAGTTAGTTGGCCTGGCCAAATTCAGCCAGTGTTGAGGTCTGCGTGGACAGAAGGGGGTGGCTGGGAGGCATTTTAGTGTGCTGAGACTGTAGGTGGCAAATGGGACTGTGGGTGGTCAGCTAGAGAGGGGGGCTGGGACCCAGCACTTATGGCAGAACCAAGCTCTGACCATGCTGTTCAGATCTGTACCACTTATTTTGGGAAGCTGCAAAATTGGGGCTGCTGCTGCGTTACCTGGGTAAGAGGAAATGTTTTTCACTTGTCCCATGGTAGCACAGTAGCAGCCCCAAACTTAATCTGGATACAGCCTAATCCTATGCACGCCTAAACGGAAATATGTTCTATTGAGTTAAATGGGGTTTGCATCTTAGAAAGTGTGCACAGGACAGCAGTCTTAAGCCATTTCAAATATTATTTTGTGCTTCCCCCCCTTTATTGGGTTTTGGTATTGGGATGTTCCACATGGTTGGAGTGCCATTTTCATAGTGGATTCAAGAGGTGAAGTTTTACTATTGTTGGGTCTCCGTGTCAGGAAAAAACTGCTCCTCTTGGATTTCAGCATGACGTATAGCAGTGAAAGGCACAGAACAACCTGATCAGGACAAATGCAGCCACATAATGGGTCTCCCACAACCAAAACAAAATTAATCTAATAACATGTAACATGAATGATCTTTAACAGAATTTTCTTATACTTGTTAAGATGTGGGATGGCAAAATATAGAAAATGTTAGGTAAAAAAAAGTTAAAAAAATAAGTTGAAATTGATTCATGTGTGCTTACTTATGGAATACCTGTGCATGGGATCATTGCCTAGAAACTTTCGTTCTGGTGCAGAATGTGCACAGCTGCACATTGACAGCTGCACATTTAGCAGTCCTTTTCCCTTGACCAAGATATACAGTAATAAGACCATTCAGATCTTCACAAGTAACTTTTAGAATAAGGGTAGGGTCCCCTGCCCTTGAATGATTTTACCCATATCATTCAGGAGATCCATGAACCAGAGGTAATATGCCAGGTGAGAAAGGGGAACCAGGGGTATTGGATTGAATATAAGCTGCAATATAAGCTAGTAGTTATTATTGCATGTTGGTAAGTTAGGATCAGGGTGACCATATATCATGACCAAAAAAGAAAACAAGGACTCGCAAAATGTAGGATACTCAAGAAAATGTAGGACTATTTTCTTATACGACTAAATATATACGACTAAATATACGACTAAATATATACGACTAAATACGACTAAATATACGACTATATAAAAAATACATAGGTATAGTGTTTTCATGTGGTTAATTTAAACATTATGTAACTTTTTGTTAAGTTTAAAACTATTATATGCAATTTATTACTCTTGCAGTGCAATCCTATTCATGTCTACTCAGAAGAACACTGAGTTCAATGGGGCTTGCTCCCAGGGAAGTGCTTTTAGGATTGCAGCCATAATTTTTTATTTAAGGTTCCATGCTGCCTGCTCACAAGGAAAAAGAGGATAATGAACTTTTTTTCCTAGGACAGAAAGCTAAAAAAAAAGGTCATGTCCTGGAAAAAGAGGACAGATTGTCACCCTGGGACTCAGGATGAAATTTAGTTTATATATCACTTTTGTGCATACCCAATGTTATTATTACTGTTTGGGAGTCGGGAAGAGAATGTGGCTTGCAATCAAGGCCAACCCTGCAACGAGGCAGTTTGAAATACAGTTTCATGTGGCAGTTTAGAGGAGCTGGTAAATTGACAAGGGGTGCCCCGAATCCCCATGTCAGCCTGTCACTGATCTTCCAATCCTTCCAAACTTTACCCAGCATTCCAATCCTTAATGAGCATAAAATATTAAAAAATGGTTGATGCGCAGCTTTCTTCTGGACTGGCTTTTTCATAAGACTACTAGAAAACCAGGCTCTTTATGTTTTGTAGATAGAATTCTGTCATTATCTTGCTGACACTGTAGCATATTTGCCTACATTCTGCACGGTTTAATTCCAAGTTCTTTTTATCTGAAGAAAGCTCATGAATTTTTAATCCACGTGCCCTTGTCAGTTTCAGCTGCCCTTTTACTTTATTCCAATCTACTTAGATTTGATAAACTTTCTGTTAAGCTCTATGCTGACATTTCAAACTATAAGAGCTCAATGCTAACCATGTCTACTCAAGAGTAGGCCCCGTTATGTTCAATGGATCTTACGCTCAGGAAAGTGTCTTTAGGACTGCAGCCCTAGACTTACTAAGAAAAATTATTTAATTATTTCATTGTAAAATCATTAGCCATAGAAAAAAGCCATGTAGCCAAAGGCTGTGCTGCAATCCTATACAAACTTTCCTGGGAATGGCCCTACAATCCAGAGCAACTACGGAAGCACGTAAGAGACATGTGTGTATCAGTAGTTACTGTATGTGTATCAGTAGTTACTGTATGTGTATCAGTAGTTATGTGTATCAGTAGTTACTGTACCACCTAATGAAAACCTATGGGAAATTCATATTGCAATCCAGAATAAATTGTTCTTACACTGGAGCAATGACTCCCCGTAGTTGCTCTGGATTGTGCCCTAAGTCTCACTGAACACAATGGGGATTATATCTGAGTAAACATGGGTAGGAGTGTGCTCAAAATCTAATCATAGCATTATTTAGTATCAACCAAAATGTCAGCAAACAAACAAATAAATAAACTGACCAACTAATGTCCAACTGAGTTGGTCTTAATGCAGGCAAGTTTTTTTGTTTTTTCATTTGATGTTTTGGAGTGAATTTCCTAGATTCCTGAAGTAAGATTAAAATGATATTTTTGGAGTGAGATTAAAAGTTGTTACTATCCAGTATTTGTATGTGTTGATAGGAAGATAATATTTTTAGTTGATAATATTTCTTATTTTCTTTGGTGGCAGTGATTTAATTCAATGCTATAATCCATCATCATCATCATCATCATCATCTACCCTGACAATATGGAGAAGAAAAACAATGTGTCTGAATTCATCTTTCTGGGACTTACTCAAAACAAGGACTTGGAGAAATTTTGTTTTGTGCTATTCTTGATCATGTTCTCAGGCATTGTGGTGGGGAATCTACTCATCATTGTCACCATCAAAAGCAGCCCCCGCCTGAACTCTGCCATGTATTTCTTTCTTCGCTACTTGTCCTTGGCTGACATCTGCTACTCCACTACCACTGCTCCCAAAATGATTGCAGATCTCCTTGTTGACAGGAAGACCATTTCCTTTGAGGGCTGCATAACACAACTCTTCTTCAGCCACTTCTTTGGTTGCACTGAGATTTTTGTTCTTACAGTGATGGCATACGACCGGTATGTTGCCATCTGCAAACCTCTCCATTACACATCTATTATGAGCAAGAATGTTTGCAGCTGGATGGTGGTGGGTTCATGGGTGGGAGGCTTTCTGCATTCACTACTACAGACTTTCCTCACCCTCTCCCTTCCCTTCTGTGGACCTAATATAATTGACCACTATTTTTGTGATGTTCAGCCAATACTGAAATTAGCTTGTGCTGACACGTATATTGTTGGCCTCATTGTCATTATTAACAGTGGCATGATTTCTCTGAGCTGCTTTATTGTGTTGAGCGTTTCATACATTGTCATCCTTGTGACCCTGAAAAGTCACACCTCTGAAGGACGTCTGAAAGCACTTTCCACTTGTGCCTCCCACATTACTGTTGTGATCTTATTTTTCGGACCATGCATTTTCATGTATCTGCGGCCTTCTACCACATTCTCAGAGGACAAGAGTGTAGCTGTCTTCTACACCATTGTTGTCCCTATGCTCAATCCTTTAATTTATACCTTGAGAAATGAAGAGGTAAAAAATGCAATGAGAAACTTATGGAGCAAAAAATTGCTTTCAGTAGGAAATGAAAAATGAGACATTGAAGTATGACCCTTTTTTAACAGCCATTTTGTGTTGTTACGTCAAACTCTGCATATTGGCAGTATTTTTTAACTGTTGCTGTGTCAGTTTCATTTTAATGAAATCTATTTGTATACTTCTGTCTGTTCACTAAGGCTGCAATCCTAACCTTATGTTAGGCAGGCATAAGTCCTGTGTCAACTTGGAGTATCACAAAAGTGCTGTGAAGAACATCTGCACCACTTCTGGGCGGTTAGGCCAGTGTACCGGCATACACAGACCTCCCCACACCACCACAGGGAGGTATGCCAGGTGAGTTAGACCACCCTAAATTGGTTAGGATTGCACCTTAGTTTGTTCACTGTCTGTTTCTCCCCCAAATCCAGAGTAACTATGGGAGCACGTAAGAGACATTATGTGTACCTGTAGTTACTGCACCACCTAATGAAAATCTATTGGAAATTCATATTGGAATCCAGTGTGAGTTGTTCTTACACCGGAGCAAGTTACTCCGTAGTTACCCATAGTTACCCACCGGAGCAAGTTACCCATAGTTACTCTGGATTTTGCCCTCTGTCTGTTTTGTAGTTATTTATTCCCTTTGTTGGTGAAGTTGAATGCAACCACTTCTGAAACATTGCTCTGTTCTTGTCCCATGGAGTTTTTCCAAGGCTGATGGGGAAGTTTGCTATGTGTGAGTCTAACCTTCCGTTTTGTCTCTTTAGCTGACTAGTTTAAATCACAAGTAAGTTAAGTTTGTGTTCAGATGTACACATTATACAGACGACTCAAATGGGTAGAAATAAAAGGATTGTTTATGGTAGTGTTTTTCAAATTGGGTTGAGACAGATTTCCCATGAACCAATCTCAGGTGGACCATAGAACACCTAACTTAGGCTGCAATCCAGAGCAAATTCAGCCTGCTCTGACCTAACTGCACTCTCCTAACTATTCTGTATCCAGAGCAGAAAGTTATGCTGAATCCAGAGAGTCAGGAAGCCTGGGCTGCCCTAACTGCTCCAGAGCATGCTAAGTAATTGACACAAGGGGAAGACTTGCTCCTGAGGAGACACCCCTCAGATCACACTGAACAAGGAACAGCTGTGGTGCTGTACAGTGGTGACATGACTCTGCACATCACCTGGTGCGGAAGTCTGTGCGCCATCCCTGGGATGTGCGCCCCCCCCCCACCTGGACTGCACAGTCACTAAAGTTGGCGCCTGCGCAGTTGCTTCTGAAGCCAACTGGCTTCAGAAAGAGTACTGCGCAGGCACCATCTCTGACACCTGCGCAGTACTTTTCTGAAGCCTTTTGGCTTTGGGGGAGACTGTGCAGGCGTCAGAGTTGGTGCCTGTGCAGTACTCTTTCTGAAGCCATTCGGCTGCCGCTCTGCCTCCTGAGTGAGGCCAAATGGCTGTGCAGAGGCGCAGACTTTCTCTGCTCTAAGGAAGTCTCCTCTGAAGCTGTTCGCCATGCTCAGTGTGTTTCTGCGCAGTGCACTTCAGATGGCCGTTCAGGCCAGCTCCTCAGACAAGTGTCAGCTTCTGGCTGATTCTCCGCCTTGGAGCAGGTCTGAATGGGGGTGCTGACGCCCGGGGCCTGCCAAAGGACAGTCAAACTCCTCCGGCACATCACCCCATACGGAGCGCATCCCCAATGCAGCCCACACCAGCCGCACCAGTCTGATGACGCCACTGGGTGCCTGCCTTATAAGGAGTCCCTGATGAGGTGCCAGTACATTCTACAGTGAATACAAGGGGCTTCTTGGAGTGGCCTGCTGTATCCTGAGGTTTGTGGGCAGCCATAGTTTGTTCCATATCCTGAGGTTGAGAGGCAGGGGTTGCAGCTAGGCTGGCCAAGAACTCAGATTTTTGGTCAGCACTGCCATTCTTAATCGGGCCTTATCATGGACCCCTATGGGTCTACTCATTACTATACCTGCTCCTGAGGTGGTATAACTCTGAGGGCTGGAAGAGGGCATTTCTGCCTTGGAAACAGGCTTTGGATACAGAGTAACTGCTCTGCCCTAGGCAATGCTCAACATGCCCTCAACTTGCCTCTCCTGAGCTGCTTAGGCTGCCCCAGGTAGGGCAGAGCAGGTCCACCTCTCTTAGGGCACCCTATCTTGCCTTGCTCTGCCCTAAGCCTCCTTCAGAGTAACTGGGCTGGAGCATCTTGCAGTTGCTCCAACCTAGTGTTAGATAGGGCAACCTAAGGGCTCTTATGTGGACAGATTAGTTGCTCTGGATTGGGCTGCTAGCCACCTTAGAAAATAAAGAGTATAAAACTGCTGCATGAAGCAGGGTGCTGATGGGAGGGAGGCATAGTGCTTTTCCCTGAATAAGTGGGAATATGGGATGCTGGAAAGGAAGGAGGGCTGTGTAGTTGGAAAAAGATCCAAGGATGCATTCTAGTTTGACTGCCAAGCTGGAATGTTCAAATTATATTCCCCAGGATGAAGTGGAATAAAGTTTTAATTCCAGAAATAGAAGGAACAAGTCACCATCTTCAGAGCAGATAGCATTTAAAATAAAACTTCAAACTTAACCACCTTCCATAAACATCACAAACTCTTAGATTTCATAGAATCATAGAATCCTAGAGTTGGAAGGGACCTAGTAGGTCATCCAGTCCAACTCCCTTCCTGTAGCAGGAAATCCTCCTAGAGCATCTCTGACAGGTGCTCATTGAGCCTCTGCTTGAAGATCCCCAGTGAGGGAGAGTCCACCACCTCCCTTGGCAATCTATTCCACTGTCAGAAATTTTTTCCTGATATCCAAGTTGAGATTTAACTCAAGCACATCAGACTGAGAGGCTACCAAGCAGTCAAGCACTCTAGAGGGGTGGCAATCACGGAGACCTCCTCAAGGTAAGGCAATGTTTATTCCCTTACCTCAGTGTTACATTGTCCTTATCTTGGTGCTGGAAGGTTGGTTAGGATTGTGCCCTCAGTTTACTAAACTGAACAGCTCATGAAAATAGTTCTGGGTTGTCACTTCAGTCACTTGTGTTGGAAAATATTTCCAATTTTTTTGATATCTAAGAACAATATGATGTGGTTCCAAAGTAGCCAGAATTGTCTCCAAGACTCATGATATGTCAACCTTGGGGAAGTTTGCTCTGTGTGACTCTAACCGTTCCTTTTGTTTCTTGTCTCTTTAGCTGAGTCATTCAAATCACCAGTCAGCTAAGTTTGTGCTCACTGTACGCCGGTGAATGAGCTGTGTGGGTAACATGTATAAGTACATGGTTTACAGTGAGCAGTTCTGTTCTCCAGTCTCAGAAGTTATTGTGTCTTCCTGTTTCTGGTTGATCCTCCAAAGGAGAAGGGATAGCGGGACAGCAGCCTAATCGCAAAGATACCAAAATATGAAGAAGCAGCAGTTGGTGGTGGTGCTGCTTCTCCTGCCTCTGTCTTGGTTGAGCTCACTGGGGGGCCTCCTACCCTGTGTCATAACTAATGATCATGTAACCTGGTGCAAAATTCAAAATGTTGCCCCAGAAGTGATGCCACAACTGGAAGTGATGCCATCCCCAGGCTTTAAAAAAGAAAAAGAAAATTGGGGATAAACCCACTTTCTCCTACCCAACAGCTCATTGTATTTTCATTTTCTAGTTAATTGGCTATAATTTTTGATAGAATACAGCTATTCCAATGTAGTTTGTTTTATTGCATTCTTCATTAAATTACCTTTCACATAATATATAACATGATGGTATTATTATTCTTCATACATACACTGTTTTTCACAATTTTGGTCACTAATGTCAAGCTCAGCTTGTAGCTTCCCTATAGCTTGCTACCCAGTGCAAC
Organism: Cryptoblepharus egeriae; assembly: GCA_030015325.1. Classification (NCBI taxonomy): domain Eukaryota; kingdom Metazoa; phylum Chordata; class Lepidosauria; order Squamata; family Scincidae; genus Cryptoblepharus; species Cryptoblepharus egeriae. The sequence continues at coordinate 56,510,369 of JAREYC010000001.1, read as the reverse complement.
TGCTACCCCTTCACCCCCTTTGCTACACCATTGCTGCTTCCCGTTGTGGCTTTCCCCTGCCCCAACCTGTGATATCACTGGTTTTTTTACATTTTGACCTTTCCTTTTTTATAATACTGTAAAATGAAGAGGAATTGTAAAATGAAACAGTATCACAAGATATTTTTTTCTAATACCTAATGAATGTCCTACATTCTGCCGTCATTTGGCAGATAATTACAATTTTTCATAAAATCTGTCGAATCAGGGTGTCCATATTTATGAACACTGATCTCTTGATTGAGGTTGCCGTCTAGATTTTAAAGTTCTGATTATGGTAAGTAGAAATATTGGCCTGCATGACTTGCGAAATGATCAACCTGTAAGGTATATCAACTCTCTTGAAAACTGGGTTCTAATTTTTAAAGGTGGAATTGTATTATTTCCAGGCTGACATTGTAGCATACTTACTAATAGTATGGATGACTTATTTCCAAATTCTTTTTTTCTCTTAAGAAAGATCAGTGAATTTAATCCAACTGATGTGCACCAATCAGTTCTAACTTGTTGCTTTAAATAGTTGAATCTACCTTTGATTTATCCTTTCAGTCAACTGTATATGGTTGTTCCAAACTAGAAATATTGTATTAAGAAAAAATGTTATTTAAGTATTTTATTGAAAAAAACCATAGATTTTGCAGAGCCACTGCAGAACCACAGAGAGTAATGAACCCTGTTCAAAAATTCACCACTGTTTAAAAATTTGAAACCTACTCAAAATGGAGTGACGTTTTGAACAGGTTTCAGTACTATCCACAGTTTCTGGTATTCTGGTATTTCTGGATTTCAGAATCCAGTATCCAGTAACAGAAGGAACCAATTTCCCATGGATACAGGGGGAGTCTGGAGGACACTTTATTAGTAGATTTTGATTCTGGTATTTTTTCTATGGATCAGAATTTGCATGACTCATCTTTGCCTTCCGGTTGCTGTTTCCTCTGCCTGATGTCACTTCCAGGTGTCATGCCACACTTGAATTTTTTATAAAATAATGAATAATGAAAAAAATCATTGCCTCCCTCTGCTGCTCACTGTCCCCTCATTCTGCTGCCTTCCCCATATCAATCCCCTCCTTCATCTCTCACTTGTCTCTGACGGTGTCTGCCTCAACCTCCTGCAAACTCTTCCCCAGCATTTCGTGCATTTGCTCCTTGGGTGGCACAATTTGCAACCATTCAATTGTAAGAGAAGTAGGAGGCTCTTTTCTGCCATCAAATATGCAGGGTGACCAGATAACAAACCCAACATTCCCCCTCCCAGTTCACCAAAATTCCTGTCCCCCAAGCCAAAATTCCTACCCAGTTAAATAAAATTGTAGGACACCCAAAAAAATATAGGACAAATGTCGGACATGTTAAAATAAAGCTAAAAACACTAGTATTGCTTTCCTGTACTTAGTTTCAACACTATATTACTTTTTTTAAAAATTGAAAACTGAAAACCTCTTTGCAAGACTTAAAGCAGTAATGATTCTGACCAAGATCCCCAAGTCCTTCCACAAGCAGTTTCCAGCACCAGAATCAGGGCTGGGGAGATGGATCCATGGGAGGCTGGGGAGATAGATCCATGCTTTTTGTGCAAAGTAAATATTGGTGGATCCCTCAACAAAGGCATAGGAGCAGGGGAGGCTGGGGTTTCTTTGGTCAGTTGGCAACCCTGCTTTAAAAAAAATAATTCTTCCTCTCCAAAGCCAAACACACTGCAAAGTTTCAGAGCAGCTCCACTTGCAAGGCTTGGAAGGCTCCCTCCTTCCTCTGCTCTCCTCTCCAGCAGCCTCAGCTGAGCTCCCTCCCCCTTTGCAGCTAACTTAGCTAGAGCAAGCATAGTTTCTTTGGCAAGTCTGCAGGGACTGGAGCTGAGCTCATTGCTAGCCACAGCCATTTTCCCAGCCAGCCTTTCCGCAGCTGGAGCTTCTCAGGCCCCTGGGAACCATGGTGCAAAAAACATCAGTAGTTCTTCCACTGATGGCTTGGAAAGGTGCTTTCCAAGCATGAGGAGGAGGGGGAAAAACTACAATTCCCTTTCCTCCCTCCCTCCCTCCTACTCCTTTGACCAGTAGCCTCATCAGCTCAGTAGACCTTGCAGTAGCCCTAAAAGACCTAAAATCTTTGGAAATGGCTGGAAATGCCCCAAATTTCCTGACAAATAGGCCCTTTACTAGGACTTCCGGTTCTAGGGCCTCATTTCTGGTTCTGTCCAGGCATTTCTGATCAAGTGGTCAGTTTGCAAACATGGCATGCATTGCAAACAACGCAAGCAATGCAAACATTTGACAGGGGACAATGCCTCATTATCACTTCCATCCCATGGGGCATGACACCAGAGTGATTCATCACAGTTGCCCCCCAAAACTGTTACCCTCCTGTTCAAAGTTCACAAAGGAATAAAGAAAAATGATTGCCCAAGTACCATGTTGAACAACAATTTTATGAAACAAGAGATGAGTGAATGTTTTCCACTCAGCTTCTCATGTAAGTGGGACTATTAGAAGTTTATGTTCTGTACATGAATACATTGAGTGGATTCTCCTCATTTCCCATAGGGAAGCACTGAAATTCTCCTAGGAGCTTATTAACTTGATAAGTAGTGCATGATCAGGGCAAAAGCACATTCATTTTAAGTTTACCATAGGGCAAGAGAGACAAATGCTCAGAGACAAGGATGAAACAGTTTTATAGAACAAGAGAAAAAATGAATGTCTTCTGTTGGGCTCCTCATATAAACAAGAGAAACAGCCAGCAAGAGCTATGATAGGAATGAATGGTTTTCTGCCTACCAGAGACAGGTGCCCTCAGAAAAGAGGTTCTCAGGGCATGATTGTCAATTCTAGTAAATGCTGTGGACTAGAAGACACCACCAGAAAGGAATTTCTGATGATTTTTTTCCTTTTTCCTTTTATTTGGAATTACTTTATGTTTAGTTTGTTTTCATATTCAGCATTCCTGATAGATTAACAGTGCAATCCTAAGCATGTCTACTCAGAAGTAAGTCCCATTGTGTTCTATAATACTTACTCCCAGGATAGTGTTTAGGACTGCAGCCTAAGGGTAATTATTTACTGTATTTTGTTAGAAACAAATGAGGCTGCTTTGTAAAGAATGAGATCACTGGTCCATCAAGCTCAATGTTGTGGACATCAGCTACAAGTGGCTGTTAGGCAAAACCTCTGCCCTCCCTGGAAATGTCAAAGTTTAAACCAGGATCCTTCTGCATCCAAAGCACATCATTTCCCACTATGGTGTTGCTCTGCCTTAATGTAGGTATGAACTGTTTATTTGATTCTGCAAGAGTTTTATTTGCAGTTTGTCTTGTGATTTTGTATTTCAGTTGCCTTTTTTAGGCTACTGTGGTTTTAAATATTTATTTTTCACATTTTAATCTAGTCATTCCTTCAAGGAGCATAGTGCCCAATCCTAAACTCTTACTGCTAGCCCTCTGGCAGGTCTGAGTCTTGCAAATGTGCTGTAAAGCTTGTTTGCAGGCCCCCATATAGGTCCAGTGATGGAGCAAGTTCAGTGGCAGCTGGCACTGGGTTAGAGCCAGACAGTAGAACACTCAGTCCCCCACTGCTAGGTGGTCAACTGGACACCAGGCTAGCAGAGAAGTGAGTGTGGGAATTTGTGGAAGGTGGGGAGGAGGTATTCTGTGGTGGGTGAGACAGATGAAGCATGCCAGGGGGAGGGAGTGGGGTAGGCTCCACCAGAACTAGAGCCTCCATCAGGCTATGAAGCAACTGAAGGGTTGCTACAGAATGAAGTTGCCCTATTGTGAGACCACTTCCCTTACCCAGGGGAAGGTTACGAAAATCCCCTATACCTGAGGAGCTGGTGATGGCTCTTTGGTTGTGCCCAAGATACCATGGCAGCCATTCCAGTGCTGACAGAGCTTAGAATTGGGCTGCCTGAGTGGTATAAGTGGTACTTTCTCTCCTTTTTGTCCTCACAACAAACCTGTATATTTGGTGAAACTGATAGAGAGTGATTGTCCCAAGGTCACACAGGAAACTTCATGGCTGAGTGGGGATTTGAACATGAATCTTCCAATATCAGAACCACTACCACATCCTGGCTTTCTTAAAAAATGTTGGTTTTATCATATAGGTTTTTATTATGTATTTCTTTACCTTTTTAGTTTGTCAACTGCCTTGAGTGCCCAATTTTGTTTACCCAGGTAAAGGCCATATAGACATTCTCAAATGCATAAAAATAAATAGTTCAAAATTTTATCAATTATAAAACATTACAAACAATTGTTTTGGATGAGACTGTCCTGAAATCTGTTGGTCATATTTGTTGACAAGAACTGGGAGGAGATGGGGCAGGGCACAGGAAGACTGGGCCCAGGAGTTTAGGCAGGTTTGATGGTGCCACCACTCATCTGCTGAGGGGGTGGAATCCGACTTCCTTCCCAGGCCAGATCTCCTGCTATAATCCCTTTTGCTTGCGCACCAAACCAGTACGATTCTCAGCAAAAAGAGAAAGAGTCAATATCCCAAACACCCAGTTCAATTTCTACACATCCCATGGCCTCTCCTTTCTGTAAAATTGCATGATGCTTTCCTTCCAGAAGTTCTACTGAGTTCTACTTGCTACTAGTTCACCACCACTCTACACACTCTGGAATCTGGAGGTACATGCTTCTTCACCTTTCCTGTCTCATATCAGTTAAGGGCTGCATCCAACTCATCCTAAAAGGGCTAAGGTACCAAGTCAAGGTTTTCGGATGCAGAAGTCTGCCCAGTGACAGCAAATTCAACAAAAAGTCAATACCATCTTTCCCATCTCCATGGAGAACAGGAACAATGTGTCTGAATTCATCCTCTTGGGACTCACCCAGAACCAGAGTATAGCAAAATTCTGTTTTGGACTGTTCTTGTTCTTCTATACAACAATTCTGATGGGCAATCTTCTTATCATTGTCACAATCAATAGTAGCCCCCATCTGAATTCCCCCATGTATTTCTTCCTCAATTGTCTCTCCTGCATTGACATCTGCTATTCCTCTGTAACTGCTCCCAGATTGATTACTGGATTCCTTGTAGAGAGGAAAACCATTTCCTTCAATGGCTGCATAACACAGCTGTTCTTTGCCCATTTATTTGGTGCCTCTGAGATCTTTCTTCTCACAGTGATGGCTTATGACCGTTGCATTGCCATCTGCAAACCTCTCAATTACACAATTATTATGCGCAAAAGTATATGCCGCTGGATGGTGGTAGCTTCATATGTGGGAGGCTTTCTGCATACGTTATTACAGACTCTCCTCATTGTATCCCTCCCCTTCTGTGGACCTAACGTAATTGACCACTATTTCTGTGATGTTCACCCATTACTGAAATTGGCTTGCACTGATACCTACGTTATTGGCCTCATTCAGATCGCCAATGGTGGCCTGATTTCCCTGAGCTGCTTTGTTGTGTTGAGTATTTCATACATTATCATTCTTGTGTCTCTGAGAAATCATTCTTCTAAGGGGCGCCTCAAAGCCCTCTCCACCTGCACCTCCCACTTCACTGTTGTGATCTTGTTCTTTGGACCTTTAATCTTTACATACTTGAGACCATCAACCACATTCTCAGAAGACAAGGACATGTCTCTCTTCTTCACCATCATCACTCCTATGCTGAATCCCTTAATTTATACCCTAAGGAACAAGGAAGTGAAAAATGCAATGAGAATGTTATGGAGCAAAAAAGTACTATGTGGTGGTAGGCAGAACATGATCTGTGAGATGTAGAACTATGGCATCTGTTTCTACATTTTTTTTCACTGGTTACTGTATGTAACTTTTTTCCTATCTGCTACTGTGTTAGTTTTTGTTTAATAAAAGAAGCAGCAATATCTTTACGTGTGGTTTTAAAAAAGAAAATGTTAAAAAGAGGTTTTATAGCTGTTTACTCCTTTTGTATGGAAAATGTATTGCAACCTTTATTTTTAACTCATTTTTGCTTGCAAACAGTGGAATTTATCCAAGCTAGATCATATTTTAGTCTTGGGCAAACATGCTTGGTATGATTGTATATTTTTGTCTTGTTTCCTTATCTATGTAGTTCAAAGAGGGTGACCAAATGTTATAACCACAAAAGAGGACAAGCCCCCCCAAAAGACAGGACATCCAAGAAAAATGTAGGACATTACAAGATAAAATCTAAAAACACTCATATATATTGCTTTCATGTGGTTAATTTAACACTTTACTATTATTAAATTTTAAACAATTACATATAATTTGTTAATTACAAGAAGGCTATATGAAGCCAATATATGTTCACAAGGTTGTGGAGGACAATGAAGATTTTTGTTCTAGGACACAAAGACAAAAAAGGACCTATCCTGTAAAAAGAGGACATATGGTCACCTTGAGTTCAAATGATTAGCCAGAAAAGTTTGTGTTCAGAAGTACACATTACAGACTGTGGTAACTGAGGTCCTGTGGGAGCTTGCTTTCAAGTAATAGTATCATATTATATATTTTGTGGTCAACCATCTGGGAGAACACATTTTGGTCCTCTGTATTACACAGAAATTACCGTAGAAACTTTAAGCCTTACATAGAAGAGGGAATTAATTCAAACCCTTCTTTGATGAGCCAAATCTGCCTAAGACCTATATCCTAAAGTGAAATTAAGCCCCTTGCTACGGAGCAGTTAAGATGTCTTCCCATAAGATAACACTAGAGGGTGATGTAACTGCGTGGACCCGTAACTGCTATGGATTTTGCCCTTAATTTCCTATTCTATGCAATGCTTAAAGGCAGAGGTACTCTGTCCTCCATTCTATAAGGTTACCCTGGTATTACATTACAGGCTTTTCTTCAGAATTTATTGCTGGAGTTATCAGCCATAAAAGCTGGCCATAAAAAGTGCTGATTGGCTGACCCTCTGACATTGTTAGATGACCACTTCTCTTCTAGAGCACTGGTCTTGAACCCTTTTTCTCCCACCACCAGAGCCCCTCTCCAGGACCTGATCCATCTGTGGTGATGGCATCTAGCCTCAATGAAGGGACTGGACAAATTCCTAGAGAAAAAGATAATTACGGGTTACAAGCTATGATGGGTGTGTATGTGTGCGTACAGTACATAGATGTAGATGTAGGCAAGCTAAAAAGGACAGATGCAAGGGAGGACACCTGGTTGCAGGCAGGGCTGGATTTAGGTTTGAGGAGACCCTAAGCTATTGAAGGTAATGGGGCCCTTTATATGTCCAGCTGTCCTTTGTCAACAACAAATTGTCGAGATATTTTAGGGCTGGGAGATCAGGCTAGCAGGCGTGGCCCATTACTTACATCATAGGAACCTACACAACACAAAACTGTTGCTATATGTAGGTTTTATTTTATTTGCTTTTTGTCTTATATTTCCAGGGTGACCAGATGCTGAACCCAAAATGCCCTCCCAAGCTCTCCAAAATTCCTACACCCCCAAGCTAAAATTCCTACCTGCTTAAAAAAATTGTAGGACACCCCCAAAAGAGTCGGTCAAACGTAGGTCATGTTAAAATAAGCTAAAACACTCGTATTGCTTTCATGTACTTAATTTCAACACTATATTACTTCTTTTTAAACTGGAAACTGATGGAATTCTCTAGTTACGCTTCTTCTGGTCTAGGTGACCATGACATAACCTAAAAAAGAGGACAAGGACACCAAAATTGTAGAACACCAGAGTGCTATATGGGGGTGGGAGACAGGGTGATCCTAAGGGCTGGGAGATGGCATGATTTTCCAGGCTGTCTCCTTCCCCTGCTCTGCTCTGCTGTCCAGGAGCCTCTGCTCCCTCTTTCTTTCCTTCGCAGAGTTTCCTCCCCAGACCTTTTTCTTTGCAGGGAGTGGAGCCACTGCCAGGCACAGCCATTTGGGAAGGGCTGCTTAGATGCACAATAGAGGCCAACTCAGGGCTCTCTAGGAAGTAGAGTGCTCAATGGGGATCTGGCACAATGCATGCTGGAGATGTCGTTCTTCCACTGATAGCATGGAAAGGGGCTTTAGCATGGGGAGGGGGGAAAACTATAATTCCCTTCCCTTCCTCCCTCCTACTACTTTACCCAGCAGCCTCAGCAGGCCTCAAAGGCCTAAAATGGACAAAAACAGACCGGAAATCCCAGGAAATAGCTGGAGAGCCCCCAAATTCCTATTTTCCTATTCTATGCCTCATTTCCACTTCAGTCCGGGCATTTCCAGTCATATGGACACCCTGTATATTTCAGAAATTTACATCCAGTTTTTTTCCCTTTAATTTTTTGGGGCCCCCAAGGCAGTGGGGCCTTAAGTTATAACTTGTTTAGCTTATATGTAAATCCAGCACTGGATGCAGGTCTTGTGCTCTTCCTGAGGCCTCTGCTAGGCTGCTGTGAGATACAGGAAGCTGGACTATATGTGCTTTTGGCTTGATCCAGTGGAAGCTCTTCTTAAGTTCTTATATTCTCATGCAGGACCTGATTTCCCCACCCTCTTGTGCCTTCATAATAACCCTACGTGATAGAAACCTGAGCATGGCTGAAGAGCTGCAGGGCAAAACAGTGGGAAGAGATTGTGCAGGATTAAATCAAGAACTCAGTTTTGATAAGACATAACCATTTTAGGAATGGATCCAAGTTCTCTCCTACGCAGTCTTTGAATGATTGGCATAATCCCTCCTCCTCTGAAATAAGGCTTTCTGATCCCATTGGGGTAGTGACCCACAGATTGAAGAACCATTTTCTGATTTTTTTCTTCAGGGTTTTCTTGATGCCAACATGCCACTAATGCCTGCTAGACATTTCAACAATGAAACCCAAGTCACTTCTAACCTAGGGCATTGCAGTAATGTTTAATGGCTTGCCACTACGTGGCTGATGTCAACTGAAATCCTGGTTGGGCAAGATAAAGGATTTGGACAACTGATAACATCAGTGCTGGCCCAGGACATCCTGACACCTGCAGTACCATGCCAGAAGTTGCCCACCTTACTGGATGATGTGCCTGCGTCCGCTTCTCACATTATCCAGTGTTTAGCTCAGCACTCCTCTCTCCCTACATTCCTTGCTATCTCCTCCTTCCTTTTAATCCAGATAGTGGAGAAAGAAAGAGCAATTGAGGGAAAGAAGGTGAACAGAGATGGGGACCACCACCTTCTCTACCACCAATCAGCTCCATGAGACACCTACTTCATGGATTGGCCAAGTCTGGACCACACACACACTGATTGTTGGCTTTTACCTATTAAGAACCAGGATAGTTTAGTGTGGTTAGTGAATTGGTCTAAGACCAGGAAGATTGAGGCTCAACACTCCCCTCAGCCATTAAGCTTCCTGGGTGACCTTGGACCCTGTCATTTGAGGATAAAAGCTTTGTAAACTAACTTGGGCATTTGCACTGGCATGGAAAAGTGGGGTCTAAATCCCATTATAAAATGAATTAATTAAGGCAATACTCAGGGATGACTGAGAATAGTGATTCTGCATCTGTTGCTGTTCATTTCTAAGGGAAGTTACAGTTTACGAAAAACATAGAAAACTGCAAAACTCCTGGAAAAGAAAGTGATATTGTATTAAAGTTTATTGTAACTTGTGTTCTGTAGATTGAAAAGTTGAAGTTCATTCTTCAGAAACATGTATCCCATTGGGAAGTGTGTGAATCTTCTGGGGAGTTTGTTACATAGATTAGTGACATGTGAACAAGGCATGGCCACAATGAAACATGTTTCTTTTAAAATTCACAACAGGAAAAGCAAGAGCAAGAGAATTTTTTCCAAAGTTCCTGCTGAAATATTTCCAGGAGAAGAGATAGTATTAATGGCTTCCACTGTTCTTCTGCTGTAAGAAGAGAAACAGCTTCTGAAGCTTTCAGAGCTGATAGAGAGTTAAATGGGATAGGTCTAAATTATATTCAATTTAACTTTAATGGAGACTGAAGTACACTGAAAAAGAAGCTATAAGGGGAACATTGTCACTGCTGGCAGATACTGGCAAACTAGAAGACGCCGTTCACAAAGGCTTCTCAGGTAACAAGAGAGACCTGCAATAATTCATTTCAGTCTGCAGATAATTGATTACTGTACTAAAAATGTTCATCAATAGTTCTGTCTGGTCTAAACTTTTCTATTCTTCCATTTTGAGTGCCTTTATTAATAGTTTGTATGCACCATACAGTGATTTGTTGCCTCGTTTATTCTGGCAACATTTCTGAATGGTTGATTAAAATTATTTCCATTTTCACTGTAGTTCTGGCTTTTATATTTTTCCTGGTAAAGGGACTGCAAAGCACTATCAGTTGGTCCTATATCTTGTGGTGTAAAATGAGTCCAGAGCACTGAAGGAAGTGAAAAAACATAAGCATATATATGAATCTTGGCAGATGAGTCAGTGGCAAACAAAGGATGAAGCACTTCTTTTCCTCTTTCACTCCTTTGCAAGGGAGAAGAGGATAATGACTATTGCTCCTTACAGTAGTAGCAACAGCATAGTTTGCCTTGCAGGCTTGGTCAATACACCTTCCTTAGTCCTGCATCTCCACACCCTGCATCTATATTTTAGAACAGTGTTTCTCAACTAGTGGTATGGGTACCACTACTGGTGCTTGAAGTGATGCTTGGTGGTATGTTGGTGGTATGTGTGGAATCCCAAGACACATGCCTTCTAGTAGCAAGACAAGCAATGCAGTGTGACAAACAGAGATAGGAAGGTTTTGGCTGCTCAAAAATGCCCTTCCAGATCCACCCAGAGCCTATTAGTGTTATCTGTCATATCATCATCTGTAACTTTCAATGGTACTTCAAATACATAGACCATGTGAAGTGATCTGGTGGGGGAAAATGTTAAGAAATGCAACTGTAGCATGAGACAACTGTTAGAGAAAAAGAGCCTCTCCATCATGTAATTGTGGTCCTATAGGTCCTTTCCCACCAAATCTAAGAATGAATCTGCTCTGAACAGCATTGTGATGGACAGGAAAATTCAGAAGTTGAGAGCTAATGGAAGTCTTTCCCCATTCAAATAGTGTGCATGATAAGAGGTTTATGACAAGCAGTGGAAAATCTGGTTAGGGCTGTCAAGTGGACTGGAGTACGATCAGTGATGGGATTCAAAGAAATTAACAACCGGTTCTCTACCCATCTGGCAGCCACTTTTAAATGGCTATTTTTAAATGTTATACGTCCTATCTCTCATTAACAACCAGTTCTATAGAGTAGGTGCGAACATGCTGGAGCCCATCACTGAGTACAGTGCACGCAGACCCTTTGGGGAACTACACTGCTGAAAGTAACAACTTATTCCATCGCCCTCCCCACCCCCTGTTGGACATCCGAGACTTCCCCAATGAGGTGGAGGTCTGATCCCTACAGGAGATCCTAGTCTTAAGAAGGAGGGGGCATGGGAGGTTTAGACCCACAAGAGGGATAACAGTAGTACCTGACCCAGCCTGGTACGTGGAAGGGAACGGGCATATTTGATACCCTGGAAGCGAAAAGGAGGGGAATCTTGGTCAGGGTCATGAAAGGAGGATATAAAGGGAAAAAGCATGGAAGTTGGCAGTCAGGAGGAAGGCAATGACTGATGCGAGTGCTAGACACCTCATCTCCCACTGGTCTCTTGCTGAGATCCAAAAGAAAAAGGACAGTGTTGAGACAATGACTTACCTGTTATACTCTGTTCCAAAGAGGGCAGTCTGGGTGAAGTAACCTGGAACTGAAGGGAAAGAAAGTTGTTAAAGTTGTTAAGAAACTAAAACCTGTGCAAGCCTAAGTAAACTTGTTTGTACCTGATCCATCTGGTTTTCATCATCATGCCTGAGGCAGAAAAGGAACCTGAGGAGAGAAAGCCTAGAGAGAGAGAGAGAGAGAGAGAGAGTTGAAAGGGTGCGGGAACATGACAAGGGCAAAGTTCTAAAACCATCTGGACCCCATTGCAGTTTGCCCCCCTTTTTACATTCATCAGCACTATTTACCTGTAACCCCTAAATGACCAACCGGATTTATTTTCCGGAAATGCAAATTTATGCAAACTGGGCTATTTTTAGATGGGCATCTAAAGGCATCTAAAGGCAATATTATTACTTAGATGTATGCATAGGATCACATCTAGTTTAACCCTTAGTCCAATTTACTAGATGGCTTTCAAAGCAACAAATGCAGATTGTAGATTTGTCAAGATGACAAAATGTGAGTTTTTAAGAAAAGTGGTTCTGTTTATTCAAAACATTTATACTCTGCCCGATATGGGCCACTAGGACAGCTTCAACAATTATTGAGCACCTGTGACAGTGGTGGGCTCCAGCAGGTTTGCACCTACTCTATAGGACCAGTTGTTAATGAGAGATAGGACATATAAAGTCTAAAAATAGCCATTTAAAAGTGGCTGCCAGAAGGGCTGAGAACCAGTTGTTAATTTCTTTGAATCCCATAACTGACCTGTGGGTTAGCTCTTTGAGAAACAACAAACTAGAAACTGGTAAAAAGTATATACTGGTACTGAGCTATAACAATGTAAAGATGATTTATGTATGCATTGTTTTATTGTTAGCTTCCGTGAGTCCTCTTTGGTGTGGGAGAAAGAAAGGAAATAAATAAATAAATATTAGCATTTCCCCCCAGAAAATTGCAGGTAGTAAAGCTGATTTGGAAGGGGGGAATCTATACTTGTGATGTGAATTTGCAATTTTCTGGGGGGAAATGCTAATATTTATTTATTTATTTATTTCCTTTCTTTCTCCCACACCAAAGAGGACTCAAGAAAGCTAACATTTGGAGATGCCCTTACAAGAAATCTAACTGTAGAGCAGGGCTATCACTTTTGACTGTTTCAGGGAGTAGTAGAGGACATCTGGAGTGAGTCCAAATTGTGGTCCCTTTTCTCATGGGCTCATTGGCATTGGAGCTGAAAACAGGACTCATTTGTCAATAGCAGCTAGGACACCACGCATGCATCTCGTGATGCAAGTTCTTCTGCTCATCCACTAATTTTCTGTCAATATGACAGAGCACTTCATAAATGGAAACTGTTTCCTTACTATGGACATTTGGATACAAGCCACTATTCACATGAAACGATCAAGTATCACCTGATTCCATCAGGGGTGTTCTGTGGGTGCTCCACACCCCATGGCAGATGTGACATCATGACACAGTACTGGCATACGGGAAATCATCGTGCGCATGCTCCTCCATCTCCTGCGCAGGTTGCATGCAATATACACAGATGGTAGTGGTAAGTTCTTTTTGTTCATTAGTCCATCCAAGGTGTGTTGAACTTACAAACAAAATCCCGAGCTGGTTCACTGTTAGATCAGTGGTGGGTAAGTATTTTGGCCTGGGGGTCCTAAGAGTATATTGGAAGATGGAAATTGTATGACGGGCCATAATTCATATAATTACCATTTTATTCCAACCTGAGAAATTATATCCTATTCTTTTATGAATACGACATTCATGCTCCATTTTTTCTTGTTTGCAGCACTTATTTTTGCAGCCAAGGTGCAAGTTTTTTGGAGGTAAGTAGGACATTTTTTATATCTTTCTTATTTAGCGATTTTCCATAATTTGCATTTTATTGCACAGTGCACACACTTGCTCATATGCCACTCTAGCGTACTTGATTTGGTCTGTGTACCAGAGGCAGGTCCAAAGGAAAGCATGGGTGAATGTACATCAAACTGTCATGTAAGTGGTAAAGGTACCATTCAGGATGGGAAGCAAAGTCAGGCACCAGGAGTACCCTGGGCACCAAGAATACCCTACCTACGTGGAAGAGGTAGCTCCAGAGGTTAGAATCAGAATGGGAATCCAGGTCTACCCAGCAGGAATTCTGGACTCCAAGTGTAAGTGGAGCCCACATCTACCTACACAGCAAACCTCTTTTTTGCTTGGTCCCTGGAATTAAAGTAGTTCTGATGTCCTTCCAAATGTCCTTCAAGATGTCAGAACAACAAAGACAGCAAAAATCCCACAAGGCCCCCCAAAATGTAGGACACCCAAAATAATGTAGGACTTGACAAATAAAAGCTAAAAACACTCATATACAGTATATTGCTTTCATGTGGTTATACACTATATTACTAAGTTTTAAATTTAAAACTATTACATATAATTTATTACCTAGAATTTATTACTAGAATGATACATCCTGCCTGCTCACAAGGAAAAGGAGGATAATAAAGATTATCTTTTTTGAGGACAAAAGGCTAAAAAAGAGGAAAAAGAGGACATATGGTCATCCTGTGCCCCTCCCCAACAGAAACTGGATCCAACCTTGCTATGTACCACTGTAGTTTATTTCTATACACTGTACACACATTACTGGAAATATTTGTTTAAAACACATGGCATCAATTTCTGAAACCTTTTTATACCCATTCACTGGTGTAGATGGGTCATCTTACATCCAGGGCCCATAAATTTTTTGACCCTCCCATATGACAAAATTATTTAATTAATTATTATCAGTATTTAATAATTAATAATTAAATATTAATATTTTCATATCTTATACCACCCTTTCTATAAGAAACTCAGGGTGGTGTGCATAGTTCCTCCCCTTCTTTTGTCCTAAAAATAACCCAGTGAGGTAGGGGAGGCTTAGTCATAGTCATGGCATGAAATGAACAATAATAATAATGGCCATAAAATAAATGCAGTTTGTATTTCTTCCTCTGCTGTCGTTATTATGCACATATTACTCAGTAATATACTTCCCCAGCATCTGGAGACCCGGTCTACTTGTCTGGAAGAGGCTATCCAGATTCCAGAAGGCAGTCTTGGAATGGGAGCCCAGGTCTATCAGGCAGGATCAGGGCCATTCTGGTGTCTATGGATTCCTCTCAGCCTGCCCTTTCCAGCATATTTGCAAATAATTGCAAATAATTGCAAATATGGCATATTTGCAAATAAAGTCACAATATAGGTTCATAGAGTGCAATGCTTATTTTTTGTTCTTTTGGGCAATAACATAGGAAGGAGATACAGTGGTGCCTCATTTAAAGAGCTTAATTTGTTCCGGGGGTATGCTCTTTAAGTGAAATGCTCTTTAAGTGCAGCAGATTTTCCCATAGGAAACAATGGAAACTCAGATGATTGGTTCCACAACCCCCAAAATATTCATATAAAAATATTAACTGGATGTAAAAATGATGACAAAACACTGGAATTGAACTGAAAACATGCATTCAATGTGCATCATCCCATGAAGTCTACTTAGGCTGTAATCCTAAAGACACTTTCCTGGGAGTAAGACCTTACTTCTTGGGGCTTACTTCTGGGTAGACATGGTTAGGAGGTTGCTATCAAAGACATTTTCCTGGGAGTAAGATCCATTTAACACAATGGGGCTTACTTCTGAGTAGGTATGCCTTGTGCCCTGGAAAGAGAACTTCATTGCCCAACTTTTCCTTGTAAGCAAGCAGATGGTAGCCTTAAAAAAGGTGCTTGCCTACAAGGAAAAGGAGGACCATGAACAGATCTTCCCAGGACTTGTCCTCTTTATTGGCCTTGTGCAGACATGTCCTGGGAAGATCTCTTCATTTTCCCCCTTTTCCTTATAGGCAAGCAACTTTTAAAAGCCCAAAACTTTTAAAAGCCCAAAAGTCCTTGTGAGGAGATGTCCTGGGAAGATCTCTTCACGATACTCCTTTTCCTTCTAGGCAAGCACGTTGTAGCCTTTTATAAGGTGCTTGCCTAAAAGGAAAAGGAGGGCAATGAAGAGATCTTCCCAGAACATGTCCTCTTTATTGGCCTTGTGAGGACAAGAAGATCTGAGGACAACAAGAGGACAACAAGATGTCAACAAGAAGGACAACAAGAGGACAACAAGATGTCCTGGGAAGATCTCCTCATGATGCCCCTTTTCCTTATAGGCAAGCAACTTTTAAAAGCCATTAAGGTTCTTGCCTATAAGGAAAAGAGGGGCAATGAAGAGATCTTGCCCAGGACATGTCCTCTTTATTACTGGCCTTGTGAGGACATGTCCTGGGAAGATCTCTTCATGAGCCTTTTTTCCTTATAGGCAAGCACCTTATAGACTTTCATAAGGTGCTTGCCAAAAAGGAAAAGGGGGGCAATGAAGAGATCTTCCCAGGACATGTCCTCAGAAGGCTAATAAAGAGAACAGGTCCTGGGAAAAGAGCAGGGAAGGAAGCCATGGAGGTACTCTGGTGCCTCTCCCGGGGCACCAGTGGGGTCAGGGCCAGGAAAGCCCCGGAGTTGTTGTAGATGAATGGATCCCTTGCCCCTGGGACCTCCTGCAGGCTCTCCTTCCTCCCAGCCACTTCTCTGGCCCCCTGTGGGGAAGCAGGGAAGTGGAGGGAGGAGAGAGGGAGGGACTCATAACAAGCACTTGCAGGCTGCCTTTTAAAGTTTAAAGGACAGCTGGCAAGTGCTCGTTATGCAAATCTGCCTCGCTAAGTGAGGCAAACTCCCCACATAAGAGAGTGCTCGTTAAGTGGAGCACTTGTTATGTGGGGCACTCATTAAGTGAGGTACCACTGTTTCTCAAAACTGATTTTTTGCATTGGATTATGCTCTTAAATATGCATCTAATGATATATAACCTCATGGGGTTACTCCAACCACCCCACAGAGTTTCTCCCCATGGGTTACACCCAGGGCAGATTGCCCCCACTAGCCATGCTACTGTACCCACTGAATATGCACGAAACCTACAATTTTACTGTTATCCTCCAACAAACAATATCTATCATATAATGAATTTGTATATTTTCTCTTATTGAAATATTTGTTCTATTAGTTCCTATTGTTCTAGATTCTTATATTTTATATAATTCCTATTGTTCAAATTCAATAGATTTCAGTTTTGAGCATCCAGAGAGTGCAGCAATTTAATTTATAGTTTTAGAATGAGATAGCTAGTGGTGTGTGCCACTTAACAATGGGGACATGTTTACTTATCTTCATTGTTATATGATTAAGTAATTAAGTGAACATTTACCCCAATTTACAAACAATGCTTTTGTTGTGTAAACTGCCACCCCTCACCAGACACTAGCGGGCTACAGAGGCTGTTGGAGAAACACTGCACCGGCAGCCTCTTTGCATTGACAGCCTCTTTGTTGTGAAAACAGACATTCTGCTGCAGATTATGGGAGACCTGACTGTCTGATTAAGAGACGCTTTGAACATCATCATATATGCAGTATATCATTAAGTGAACAGTTAAGTGGCACACACCTGTATTGTGTTCTTGGATGAACCTTGATATGAAAAGGATACGTTTAGTTGATGCTGTTCCACATTTTGTGCAGTGCAGGTGATTTAGTTCTGCTCTGCATCCTACCACCATCATCATGTACACCAACTGCATGGAGAACAGGAACAACGTGTCGGAATTCATCCTCTTGGGACTTACCCAGAATGAGGATATAGAGAGATTCTGTTTTGGGCTGATTCTGATCTTCTACACAACCATTCTTCTGGGAAATCTGCTCATCATTGTCACAATCAAGAGTAGCCCTCGTCTGAACTCCCCCATGTATTTCTTCCTCAGTTACCTCTCCTTTGTTGACATCTGCTATTTCTCTGTTACTTCTCCCAAATTGATCACTGACTTCCTTGCCAAGAAGAAAGTAATTTCTTTTGTTGGTTGCATAGCACAACTCTTTGGGCTTCATTTCTTTGGTTGCACTGAGATATTTCTTCTCACGGTGATGGCATATGACCGATATATTGCCATCTGCAAACCTCTCCATTATACGACTATTATGAGCAAGAGCGTATGCAGCTGGATGGTGGTGGCTTCATGGCTGGGAGGGTTTCTGCACTCAATAGTACAGACTCTTCTCACCACATCCCTCCCCTTCTGTGGACCCAATGTAATTGACCATTATTTCTGCGATGTGCACTATTTACTGAAATTGGCTTGCACTGATACCTACATTATTGGCCTCATTGTCATTGCCAATAGTGGCATGATTTCTCTGAGCTGCTTTCTTGTGTTGAGTGTTTCATATACTATCATCCTTGTGTCTCTGCGGAATCATTCTTCCGAGGGACGCACCAAAGCCCTCTCTACCTGTGCCTCTCACATCACTGTCGTGATCTTGTTCTTTGGGCCATGCATCTTCTTTTACATGAGACCTTCCACTACATTCTCAGAGGACAAGAGTGTGGCTGTTTTCTACACCATCATCACTCCAATGCTGAATCCTTTAATTTATACTCTGAGGAACAAAGAAGTGAAAAATTCAATGAGAATGTTATGGAACAAAAAAGTATTATGTGGTAGAAAATGGAATAGAAAATGAAATGTGAGATGTTGAATTGTGGAATGTGTTAATATTCCTAACTGGCAGCATACCATAGCACAGTGGTCCTCAACTTTTTGAGGACCATGGCTTTTTGAGGACCAAAAAAAATTTCCCATGGCCCGAGGAGGATGTGCATGCACAGTTCCAGATGGACCTGCACATGTGCATCAATGCAGCTGGGCTGCACCTGTGCAGTTCTCCTTGCAGGTGGGGAGAACTGTGCAGTCGCGGTCTGGCACTCGGCTGCGCCTGCCAGTTAGGGCTGGGGCTGAGTGCAGCCCTGTCTCTTCCCTTGGTCCAGGCCTGTGTCCTGGTGGCCAAGGCACCGTGAACTGACATTGGTCCGTGGATGGGGGGTTGAAGACCCCTGCCATAGCATACCAAACCTTTTCTCCATGTTTATATTAGATTTTGGGACACCAGCTTTTTCAGCTACTGTTGCTTTTGTTGTTTTTAATATATGAAAATATTTAATGTGTGTGTAGCATAAAGGATTTTATAGCTGTTTGTTCTCACTGTAGGAAAGGATAAATTCAGCCCTTAATTTGAATCACTTCTCTTGCTATAAATAGTATAACTAGCATCGGTCCAATACAACCTGTTGTAGACCATAGGAAGTTCACTTCTATAAGCCATGCATTCAGATGTTGATAAAATATTATAAGCTCTTCAGTCTAGTAAAAGATAGTGCAGGGATGGGATTATAGGGATGGGATTATCCATCCACTATTTCAAAATTAGTCTTTTGGCACAAAGAGTTCGTTTTTGCTGCCCTGCAGGTAATGTCCATGAAATGGGTAGTTATTTCTAAAGAACATACTATATATACTCGAGTGTAAGCCGATCTGAGTATAAGCCGAGGCACCTAACTTTACCACAAAAAACGGGGAAAACTTATTGACTCGAGTATAAGCCGAGGGTGGAAAATGCAGCAGCTACTGGAACATTTCAAGATACCATAAAAATAAATACCAATAAAATAACATTTACTGAGGCATCAGTAGGTTACCAATAAATGTAAAGATTTTTCCCAGGACACAAGAGTGAAAAGAGGACATGTCCTGGGAAAATTGTGGTCCTGGAAAAAAATATGAATGATAAGAAGGCTCCACGTAGCCTGCTCATAAGGAAAAAGAAGGAGAGTGAAGATTTTTTTCCCAGGACGTAAGAGTAAAAAGAGGACCTGTCCTGGGTAAAGAGGACATATGGTCACTCAATACTTTCCTGGGAGTAAGTCCATTGACCATGATAGCTCAATGCTGCCAGCTCACAAGGAGGGGGAGGGATGTAAAGAGAGGGATGTAAAGAGACCTGTGCCTGCCAGGGAACTCCTGGCAGACTAGCTGGCGGCTTGCCTCGAATATAAGCCAAGGGAGCTTTTTAAGCTCTAAAAAAGGTTTAAAAACTTGGCTTATATTCAAGTATATACAGTAAGTGTCTACAAATGTCAGTGTTGGTTGTGGTACAAAATCAATACATATAATATTGAAAAGTCATTGACTGACTCATTCATCAACACCCTGCCAAAACCGCTGAACCGAGAAATGTGAAATTTGGGGAGGCTGTTCCTTCCATGATGGAGGCACCCATTAAGAAATGATTTTTGGAAATTCAAATCAGAAGGGGGTGAAATGAGGCACAAGGTGTTTTCCCTTTACTTAACATTGAAGAATCCCTGAAGAATCATCAATGCTCTGCCCCAACCCTGGACCGAGAAGCATGAAATTTGGGGAGTGTATTCCTTCTGTGATATAAGGACCCACTAAGAACCAATTTGATGCCTGGTGTGCCCAGAGATGCCTGCTGCCCAGTGTTGGCCACTTCTGCCCAGTGGTGTTTGATCCCTGGTGTCCCCCAGGGATCCTTGGTGTCCTTCTGTGATATAAGGACCCACTAAGAACCAATTTGATGCCTGGTGTGCCCAGTGCCCAGAGATGCCTGCTGCCCAGTGTTGGCCACTTCTGCCCAGTGGTGTTTGATCCCTGGTGTCCCCCAGGGATCCTTGGTGTCCACTGGTGCCTGGTGCCTACCACCCAGTGGTGTCTGGTGGTGCCCACAGCTGGGTGGTGACTGCTGCCAGGTGATGTCCAGAGCCCAGTGCCTGGTAGGGATTCCCAGTAGTGACCTGTGCCCACTGGTGCTTGGTGCCCAGTGTCCATTGGTGCTCAGTAGTGCTTGCTGCTCACAGTGAAGTGGTGCCTGGTAAGGATGCTGGTTGGTTCCTGGTAGGGATGCCTGGTGCCCACTGCCCTCTGATGCTTTGTGGTATCTGCTGCCCACAGCAGAGTGACACCTGCTGCCCAATGGTTGCCAATGCCTGGTGCCACCCACTGCCCTCCAGTACTTGGTGCCCAGTGCTGCCTCCTGATGCCCATCCATTCCAAGGGCCCACAATTTTTCTTGAAATTTTACTCCCACAACGGCAGGCAAATTCTGCTAGTAGCAAATAATGTCTTTCAAAAAGGAAAGATCTTCAGATCTTCAAGCAGAGATCTTCACTGGAGATCTTCAAGCAGAGGCTTGATGAGCACCTGTTGGAGATGCTCTAGGTGGATTTCCTGCTGCAGGCAGGGGATTGGACCAGATGACCTACTAGGTACCTTCCAACTCTAGGTTTCTATGATTCTATGGTTCTAGGATTGTATCACTATACAAGACCACATCCTATGCCTGAATGATTCTTCAGGTTCATGTACTCACCTTCCTTAGGGATGGCTGGCCTCTTCAACAAGCCATTTGGCAGCACCAGTGGACTCTGACAGGCCTCCTGGTGTGTCCTGCATCCTCCAGACTCAGAGTGGCAGGAAAACCACCCATTGATGAACTTGGATGATGCAGCCTCACTGAGGAAGGCATAGCACAAAGCAAGCAATGGGGAAAAGATGGCCCTGTTCCCAGAACTGGCAAGTGAAGCTAATAAGCTGCCCCATTGAGAAGAAGGGGAGAGGGATGATAATGACACTCAGGAGCAAATAGGAGCAGGCACATCTAGAACAACCACAGACCAGCAGGACGGTGAAGTGTCAAACTGGGTGGGGTGGTTCATGGGGCTTATTTAATCAGGGCTTATTTAATCAGGGCTAATTTTGGAGGAAAACAAAAGGGCAGCCAATGATGAGACTAGGAAGGCTACCATGGAAAGACAGCCCTGAGGATGAGGAAGCAACCTTTACCTGAACTGTTTCACTTTCCATGGAGTTCAATATATTTTTCTTGTCAGCTATCAGTTTGCCAGTTTCACAACCTACCAATAAGCAGGTCCCGATCCACTGGTGAGTCCCGACCCACAGTTTGGGAATCACAGTGATGGTTATTCCAAGTCTATACTCCATATCAATCTGAAGGAGCAATCTGTCCCCAGTGGCAGGTAGCCATTGCTGATGAGGGTCCCCTCACACCCATGTGAACAGAACAGCTATAGGTTTCTTTGTTTGCTAAGTTACAGATGCCTCAAAAATGTCAGAAATGTATGCAACTATTTAAACATAAGTACAGTATTTCTTTCTGAAACCCAAACAGCCTCTGCTCCTCGCTGTTCACTGACATCTATCTATCTGTCTGTCCGTGCGTCCGTCCGTCTACAATATTTATATACCGCTTTTCAACTAAAAAGTGGTATATACTGCTTTTCACAAAGCAGATTACAAAAAAAAAGAAAAATTAATATTTTAAAATATCTCGTTCCTATCAAAAGTTATGGCCAAAAAACTAAAAATCAAAAATATACATTGAGCTCTATGGGAAAGTGAAAGTGCCCAATATCACCGCTTTACATACATGCCATTGTCTGCCAGAAAGGCAGGACTGAGAGGAATCCAAGACCATGTCCTCCTTTTAAAGTTTGGGCATCTGGTCACCCTTCCTTCAGTGCAATTAAAAGCTTGTTATTAAGAAGCACCCAAAATACAATGTTACATGAGCTTAGGCTAAAGATTCTGTGTATCCTTTGGTAGAACAGCAGAACATAGCCTATCAGATAATGGGCAGAACTTTATGGTCAGTGATTACTCAGCTCAGTGCCCAGTCCGCAACATTTGGATCATTGAAGCTGAAAGATCTTGCTGCTGGCAGACTTTGAATATCATGAACCTCACCAGTGGCTTCGTGCAAGGTTGTAGCAATAACAACAAAAGTGCTTCTAGGATAAGCCTAGTTATTTGTGCAGACAAAGGTAAGACTCTGAGAAACCTAGAAGCTGAATGATTGTTTCTCCTCCTTATTCTCTTCTTGGTTGAAGTGTACTGTTTACCAGTGGGACATTTTCTCCTTTTATCCCCACTACAAAGACAACTGGTTTCAGATTGATTTCTGTGATGCTGACAGCTAGGTACCAAAATGATTGCAGAAACTGTTCCCTTCTGTATTAGGATTTAGTGTTGGTTGAAGATAAAGCAGGCCTCTGTCAGTCTTGAAAGACTATCTTATCGTGCTTGCGCTGCATAAGGTGCATGCGAAGCACGAAAGCCTGGGTTAGATTTTTATGGAGGAGAGGCTATTACCTAAGCAGCAAATCCCCCTTCTCCACGCCACTGAATTAGTCCAAAGGAAAGTCAATACGATTGGATCCAGCTGCATTGCAGAGCTGGGCTAAGGACAGGAGCTCACCCTGTTTTGTGGGGCTGACCCGGGTCTCGAACCCTGGCCTGCTGATTAACAGGCACAGTGTCTTAACCACTTGCACTACCCACATCCCTCTCAGGCTGAAGATAATAAACAACATTAACTTGTTTGTTTGGCTGCGTTCTGGTGTGTTGAACCAGCATACTTAGCAAATAAAACCCTACCTAATTGACCTCCAGTTTCTAGCCTAGATATACAATACGGGATTAGCTGTGATTTCTATTTGGAGACCAGCAATGAACAAACATTGTTCCTGGAAACTATGAATGTGATTCCAAGTAAGATAACAAGAATATAAGCACTGAAAAAAATGACATACAAATGTATACTACAGCACCCAAACAGAACACCAGTAATAGATGGAAGGTGGACACAGCTGGAGCAGTTAAGGTCATTCACCAATCAATATGTTTTATCTTGAGTAAGACCACTGGCTCATCAAGCTATGACTGGGAGTGGCTCAAGGTGTTTTCTCACTCTTGCTCTATGAAACACCCTTTATTAGAGATGTCAAGTATTGTACCTGCAAATTGTGGGCTTTTTCAATGTTACAGCATATCACAGTTTTGTTACACCACTTCTGGCAAAAGAAGTATTCCCATGTTTACAGCATGAGCGCTGAAGCATCTGATTGGAAGAACTTTCTATTACTGTAGGCAAATGAACTGCAAACTTAAATCCTTGCTTAGTACAATTATGCTAGTTATTCCTGGGGGTGGATGGCATCAGGGTTTTACACACCTAAAATAAGAACCCCAATCCATGTTCACCTATGAGCATAAGCATGATGGTATATAAGCACGATGTATGCAGAAGCATGAAATGTTCAGAAGTGTATGTCCATGTATCATAACTAGAGAAGGGACCACATGTGCAAATATTGTAGATGCTGTACATGAAGATTATCTGTCTGACCCAGCTGCTGGGCTATGTGTGTGCAATCCTCCTCTAGGGCAGGGATTTTCAATCTTTTTAATCTCATGGCACACTGAAAAGGCACTGAAATTGTCAAGGCACACTACCAGGATTTTTACCATTGACAAGGCACACCATGCTATTGCAAGAGGGCTCAGATCCCCCAATTATACTACTAATGAAAGAAACTTCCCAAACTCCTGTGGTACGCCTGAGGACCATCCATCAGACACCAGTGTGCCATAGCATAATGGTTGAAAATTACGGCTCCAGGTGATTGTCCTCAGGGTAGGTGCTGGATTTATACCATTAGGTTCATATCCCCTTCAAAGAAATGGCCAGTGCAGGATTTATTATTTTTTTCAAAGTTCTATATATACAGTACAGAATGGCCATTGTGCATGCACATCATTGGAACAAGGGCATTCTTCTTAGCTTCCTGTTTCTGTGACTGTTGCAGGAAATATTCTAGGAGTGCTCAGAACGCATCCTCATGGGTACAATTAAAAGTTAGTTATAAAGAGGCACTGAGAATGTAATGTTACATCAGTTTTGGTAAAAGATCCCAACAGTAATCCCATGTGTCCTTTTGTGGAACTGTGGGATGTTGCCTACCAGGAAGGGCTGGGCAGAATTTATTTGCCAGTGAACTCAGGAGTGGTCCCCGTATGCCTGGAGGGAACATTGCATCAAAAATTTCAATCATGATTCAGTGCAATGAGATGGATGAATGGTACCTTGTCTTGTGAAGGTAACTGGCAGTAGAAGGAGACAGATGACTGGTACAATAAGAGAAAGGCAAAACTCATGCACACATTGACAGCTTCAGGGCTGAAAGCCATCAGTGCTAAGCAAGTTTCAGATCTTGCAGCTGAATGGCAGGAAACTCACAGTGAACCA
Source organism: Cryptoblepharus egeriae (assembly GCA_030015325.1). Classification (NCBI taxonomy): domain Eukaryota; kingdom Metazoa; phylum Chordata; class Lepidosauria; order Squamata; family Scincidae; genus Cryptoblepharus; species Cryptoblepharus egeriae. Next base: position 56,485,665 of record JAREYC010000001.1, on the reverse strand, counting down.
CTGTACAATTACAGCAATAATATTTATCTTAAGAGAGAGAGAGAGAGAGAGAGAGAGAGAGAGAGAGAGAAATGAGTAACTTCCTTAATGCTGGTGCATACTGTGGATGTGTTGACACTACCAAAGGAAGACTACCAGGAAATGATGTGCAACAGCATTAAGTGGTGTAAGTGAACAGATGGTTGATAACCATACTAAGAAATATTCATGTTGATTTCTGTCTAGTTCAAAGTTTTTGCCTTTAATTCTATGTATAGTCTGTTTTATTGTTTGATAATGTGAAGGAGGGAAACTATTCCCTGGTTATATTGATGGCCCAATCTTACGCACATTGAACTATCATTATGATGGAGGAATGTGTTGCAGGGTCATCACAAACAGCCTGTCACCTTTGCCTCACAGGGTTGCAGAGCCTTGCACACTGCAAGATTAAAATGTATCCAGGACATTGTTGGCTGTGGCCAGAGGAGAAATATTTGAGGGCTAAATGTTCCCTTTCAAAACTAGTCCCTTCTCTCCAACGTGCAGTGCAAAGGGGAGGGGATGTGGAAGCTTCACTGAATGTGGTTGCACCAAAGCAAATCATTTATCCCAGAGAGTGTGCAATATCCAGGAAAAAGTTGCAATGGATGCCAAGGAAAATGGCACCTGTTGGATTTCTGGCTGATTCACTGATGTTATAATAGCAAAGAGCTTCTTATTTGGTGATGGGGGTTCCTTGGCATCAAATATAATAGTTAACAAAGAGATGAATGCATTTAACTCAAATTATTTATTCTAGTTCCATTCAATTATCAGAGCCTTCTTCTATGGCAGATAAAATATAATTTGTGGTTTGTGTTTTTGTTCTCTAGCAGTTATGCACATATTGATGAGTTTTTGATCTCTAGCAGTTATGCGGCTGGAAGAAATCCTACAGATGAGGAGGTTTCCTAGCAGACATATGTTTTTAAGGGTGTTTGTGTTTCTGTGTTTGTGTAATTGTGTGAACTGATTCCACTGATTGTAACTAATAGTGCAAGGCAGGGTGTTCCCATCCATGTTTGTCATAGGTAATATTTGTTAAGAAGGCTCTTGTGGTTTCTGCTGGTGATGTAGGCTTAATTCTGCGAAGTTATACCGTGAAAACACAATATCAATTTCCTATAAAAGGATATATTCTATAAGGCACATTTATTACAAAATAACATCTTTGAGTGACATAAAATTTTTAACCTGATTAGACCAATTCAATAAAACATGGAGATACAATATTTCTTATTACAGTGATTATAAACTTATTGTTCCATATATATTCCATGTGATTCCAAAGTTTCAAGTGAGAAAGGTACTTCTTGAAGAAAGGACCAACTCCTGCTTACTCCTGCTTAACTTCTTGCCGGCTTAAATCAAGTTTCGCACAAGCTTCCTCTAAAGCAGAGAGATAAGCTAGAAAATATCATGTCATCATCACTCAAAAAACATACAATTTGTAAAATTAAACAGTTACAGGTTATATTACTTACAATCATTAGAGATTTTCTGGATGCTTCATAATTTCTCCATAGTGCAGTTGCAAGTTATCTGATGGTAGTTCACACAGCTTTTCTTCATTAAACAAATCAAGGGGGCAAACAAAACATATTTAAAGGTATAGATTACAATTCCCCATTAAAGGTATAAGATATAATATCATACTGATCTATTGTACAAATTTGATTGTACAAGTTTGATTTTACTCATTTATAACATCATCAAGGTCTATTTTACAGACTTAATTGTACAAATTTATCAATGCCAGATGTAATGCCACTTGGATCTCATTATCATTTAACTTCCATATATAACACAGGGCTGTACAATGATAATCTTTTGTTAACCAGGATATTCTAGACAGCAATAAAGTTATACATCATTTGCATCATAGAGATAATTTCAACAGAATTATTTTATAAAAAAACTCTCATAAAATTGAACAGAGAAAATTATACAATAATACAGAGATATTCCACTAGATGTTAAAGAAAACAGGACAAGTCATTTTGTATATTTAAACCCTGAGGTTCCAACGATCTCAGCCTAAAGATCCATTGAGATTCTTGTCTTAAGAGATCCGTAGCTATTTTGTCTGTGTCAGAACATTTAGAAACATACAGTGTAGAAAACTTAAAGTCTTTAAAAGAGTGAGATTTCTCAATGAAGTGATTAACTAAGGGGGCTTCAAGCACCTGGTGTTTAATGCGTGATCTATGCTCTGTAATCCTAGTTCTTATAGACCTGATGGAGCTTCCGACATATATACGTGGACATGGACAGATGATCAAATACACAGTGTTGGGAGTTTTACATGTGTTAAAATGATGTAGGTTAATACAAATGTCCAGTTCTGGGATGTTTATTTGTCTGCCCTCTAGAGCCTGGGTGCAGGCTGAGCAGTTGCCACATCTAAAATGGCCTGTTGTGTGGTCTCTTCTACTGTTGTTGGTTCTAATATCTGATCTTATGAGGATATCTTTAACACTTTGAGTTTTTCTAAAAGAAAAAATCGGTGGAGACCCACACTCTGGTACCTCATATAAAAGGTGCCAGTGTCTATTAATGATATGTCTGACTGAATTAATACCAGGCACATAATCCAGTGGCCATATAATTTTCTTTGAAGTTGTTTTAGATTTAGATTTTGTTTGAAGTAGAGAATTTCTATCTATTTTCTGTGCTCTGTTTTTAGCCTGAGATAATATTTCTCTGGGATAGCCTCTTTGTTGAAATTGAGATAGAATATATTCTTGTTCCTTAGTAAAATCCTCCTCCAAAGATGAGTTTCTTTTGATCCTTAATAGTTGGCTGTAGGGGATGTTGTTTTTAAGGTGTGGTGGGTGAAAAGACGAAAAATGTAAATATGTATTCTTATCAGTGTTCTTTTTATAAGGCCGAATAGCTAAACAGTTGTCCATAGATTTAAATACAATCGTGTCTAAAAAAGATAAACTTGTCGAGTTATACTGATAAGTAAATTTGATATTAGGATCTATACTGTTTATCCAATTACAAAAAGCTTCGATACTTTCTTGGTGAGCATAAACAACAAAACAGTCATCTATGTATCTTTTGAAAAAAATAATTTGTTCAAAATAAGGGTTAAGTTCCTTATTCAAAATAATCCTCCATATTTTTTCTGTCATCAGTTGAAAACCTGGAGTTTTTGTCAGGCTTCATAGAATTATTGCAGTTTTGTTCCATTAATTTTTCCCCCTGATTTCTACTGTTTTGTACTGTTTTTTCTTTTGATATTTTTGGCTGTTAATTGTACTGATTTTATAATTGTTCAGATGTTGCCCTGGATCTTTGTTGAAAAATGCAGGATAAACATGTCAAGATAAACAAATTGATATACATTTATCACTGAGGACACAATCCAGAGCAAATTCAGCCTGCTCTGCCCTAACTGCTCTCTCCTAACTATTCTGTATCCAGAGCAGAAAGTTATGCTGAATCCAGAGAGTCAGGAAACCTGGGCTGCCCTAACTGCTCGAGAGCATGCTAAGTAATTGACACAAGGGGAAGACTTGCTCCTGAGGAGACACCCCTCAGATCACACTGAACAAGGAACAGCTGTGGTGCCTACAGTGGTGACATGACTCTGCACATCACCTGGTGCGGAAGTCTGTGCGTCATCCCTGGGATGCGCGCTCCCCCTACCTGGACTGCACAGTCACCAAAGTTGGCGCCTGCGCAGTTGTTTCTGAAGCCAACTGGCTTCAGGAAGAGTACTGCGCAGGCACCATCTCTGACACCTGCGCAGTACTTTTCTGAAGCCTTTTGGCTTCGGGGGAGACTGTGCAGGCGTCAGAGTTGGTGCCTGTGCAGTACTCTTTCTGAAGCCATTCGGCTGCCGCTCCGCCTCCTGAGTGAGGCCGAATGGCTGTGCAGAGGCGCGGACTTTCTCTGCTCTAAGGAAGTCTCCTCTGAAGCTGTTCGGCATGCTCAGTGCGTTTCTGCGCAGTGCACCTCAGATGCCGTTCAGGCCAGCTCCTCAGACAAGTGTCAGCTTCTGGCTGATTCTCCGCCTTGGAGCAGGCCTGAATGGGGGTGCTGACGCCCGGGGCCTTCCAAAGGACAATCAAACTCCTCCAGCACATCACCCCATATGGAGCGCATCACCCAATGCAGCCCACACCAGCCGCACCAGTCTGGTGACGCCACTGGGTGCCTGCCTTATAAGGAGTCCCTGATGAGATGCCAGTACATTCTACAGTGAATACAAGGGGCTTCTTGGAGTGGCCTGCTGTATCCTGAGGTTTGTGGGCAGCCGTAGTTTGTTCCATATCCTGAGGTTGAGAGGAAGGGGTTGCAGCTAGGCTGGCCAAGAACTCAGATTTTTGGTCAGCACTGCCATTCTTACTCGGGCCTTATCATGGACCCCTATGGGTCTACTCATTACTATACCTGCTCCTGAGGTGGTATAACTCTGAGGAACTGGAAGAGGCATTTCTGTCTTGGAAACAGGCTTTGGATACAGAGTAACTGCTCTGCCCTAGGCAATGCTAAACATGCCCTCAACTTGCCTCTCCTGAGCTGCTTAGGCTGCCCCAGTTAGGGCAGAGCAGGTCCACCTCTCTTAGGGCACCCTATGTTGCCTTGCTCTGCCCTAAGCCTCCTTCAGAGTAACTGGGCTGGAGCATCTTGCAGTTGCTCCAACCTAGTGTTAGATAGGGCAACCTAAGGGCTCTTATGTGGACAGATTAGTTGCTCTGGATTGGGCTGCGAGTTAGCAGTCACCATCATACATTTACTGTTAGTATGCTAATTACCATTAGCACAATCATAACCATGTCTACTCAAAAGTAAGCCCCATTGTGTTCAATGGGTCTTACTCCCAGGAAAGTGTCAGTAGGATTGCAGCCAATGCAGTTGTGATAAAAGTATACACATATAACACACAAAGGGATAGTAACCTGGTTGTTTAAACAAGCCTCATTGGCTAATTTTAGAACAAAAGTAACATTTGAAGGATATTTCAACCATGAGATTAAAGGTTGTTCAGAAATTCGAAGTGAATGCAGGTCAGCTTTCAGAATGTTGTTAAAACAAATGTATTTAGATATTATCATTTTGGGGTTAATAATAGCAAATATTCTTTCCAGGTTGTGCTCATTATTACCACTTCTTTGGTTCTTCCAATTAATTATAGTATTTTCCCTAAACTCTTCCTAGATTTTCCATATGTGTACATATTCATTTTCATTTCAGTTCTTCTTTGTTTTCTGAATCTCAGTCTTCGGTATAAACAGAGAAATATTTTCTTAATATGTTTGGAATGAATTTCCTGGGGAATCATGAACTTCTCATATTTGTCTTAGATGTGCTGATTTTTCACTGCTCCAAATTAGAAGAATGCTTTTAGTTGATGCTGTTTCTCGTTTTGTACCATGACAGGTGATTTAATTGTGTGATGTACGCCATCTCCGTGAACTCTCCACATGAAGATCAGAAACAACGTGTCTGAATTCATCTTCTTAGGACTGACCCAGAATCATGACTTGCAGAAATTCTGCTTTGGAATGTTTTTGATTATGTTCACAGCAATTCTGCTGGGAAATCTGCTTATCATTGTTACAATCAAAAGCAGCCCCAATCTGAACTCCCCCATGTATTTCTTCCTCAGTTGCCTCTCCTTCATAGATATTTGCTACGCTACTGTTACTGCTCCTAAACTGATTGCAGACCTCCTTGTTGAGAAGAAAACCATCCCTTATTTTGGTTGCATAGCACAGCTATTCTTCATCCATTTATTGGGTGGCACTGAAATCTTTGTTCTAACAACGATGGCATATGACCGATACATTGCAATCTGTAAACCCCTCCGTTACACAACTATCATGAACAAGTGTGTCTGCAGTTGGATGATTGTGGTTTCATGGCTAGGAGGGTTCATACATTCAATAGTGCAGACTATTCTCACAATACATCTCCCTTTCTGTGGGCCCAATGTAATTGACCACTATTTCTGCGATGTTCACCCTTTACTGAAATTGGCCTGCACTGACACTTATATTGCTGGACTCATTGTCATTGCTAATAGCGGCATGATTTCTCTAATTAGTTTTCTTGTGTTGACTGTTTCATACATTGGTATCCTAGTGATGTTGAGAAGTCATTCTTCGGCAGGATGCCTCAAAGCACTCTCCACCTGTGCCTCTCACATTGTTGTTGTGATCTTATATTTTGGGCCATGCATATTCATCTACTTGAGACCTTCCACTACATTTTCACAGGACAAGAGTGTGGCCCTATTCTACACCATCATCACTCCTATGCTCAATCCTTTAATTTATACCCTAAGGAATGAAGAGGTGAAAAATGCAATGAGAAAGCTGTGGAGCAAGAGAATTTCAGTTGGAAAATGAAAAAAATGAGAGTTAAAGTTCTGGATCATTTGAGAAAAATGTTCCGCCTGTTTTACAAAATAAATGGTTACATAAATCCGGATGGGTAATTATTTTCTGGATTTTACTTGAGTAAAGGACCATATTTTGGGATGTTTATAGATGGTAAATGTAGATGCACTATGGTAGATATACAACGAGGTATCTTATATTTATTCTCTCTGTAGATAAAGTTGAATTCAACAACTATTCACAACTTTTGTTCAAAATACTACATGGTTTTTGTCCATTCCCCTAAAGTTGTTTGGAATCTGATAACCATCTATCCAAAATCTATCTCCCATTTGTCTTACTTTTTTAATATTAGCTCATGTAGTTGTAGCTACCTTGAAGTGCTACAGAGGTTCCAGAGGCTCTATTCAGAAGCAGCTGCTGTTTGTGCCCATCTGAGCCCCTCTGAAATGTCCCGTCTTAGAGCTGTTCAGTTAAGCCCCTTCGACCAGCCTCACTTCTGTTTATTCATAAATAAGAAAAACAATGCTTTTAATATTTTGTTTCTCTGGATGTTCTCAGACTATCACAGACTACAGGCTAAATCCAGAGCAGTTACGGGTCCACGCAGTTACGTCACCCTCTAGTGTTATCTTATGGAAAGTCATCTTAACTGTTTTGGAGCAAGGGGCTCAATTTCACTTTAGGATATAAGTAAACATCTGTCATGTGAAGCCAGAGAGAGGAGTTTCCAAGCTGAGGTCTAGATGTAAATTTTCAATTTGTGATTGGATTTCTTGAGGCCCAATTTCAAATGAAAGTATTTGTGGCAGTCTTTAATCTGAGAGCGCAATCCAGAGCAACTTCTCCTTGCTCTGACCTAACTATGCTGCCCTAACTATGTTATATCCTAAACACAAAGTTATATGTGAGGCAGAGAACTTAGGAGTGCCCATAACTTAGGTCTGCCCATAATTGCTCCGGTGCAGTGATCCACATAAGTTACTCCATCAGGCATGCTCAGAAGGCAGCCTGTAAGTGCTACATGGCCTGCAGTTACACACGAGTTGACCTGCTTCCACATCACTCAGAATCACTAGCAGCTGTCCAAACTGCTGCTCTCCTGATCACATGGGGAACCAGCTGACAAGATGGGGGGGAGTAGCTGTCAAGCTGTCAGAGTGCCTCCCCAGCATGGTGGACAGGACAGGGCTGTCAGGGGTACAAATGGGAAACAAGCTGCCCCCCTGCACCCCCAAACAGGCAAGGTGCCCCAGGAAAAGCCCAGGCATCAGCAGGGGCAAGATGCACAGAGGGATACATGTGTGTGCGTATTGTCAATAAAAACAACATCAACAGATAAACATGAGTGTCCTGTGGTCTTTGGCAACAGTCCAGAGGAAACATCAGCATTAAAGGTACAGCATGCCAGATGCAGGGTCCACACTCAGGTGGGCTGGGAGGAGAGGGAAGACCCCATCCAGAAGGCAGAAGGCCCAGGAAGCAGACCCCCTTGCTGGCTCAGACAGGGGAGGGGCAAGGGTCCCCCAAGCAGCTGGCAGAGCAGGGGGCAAGGGGAGGCAAGGGGGCTGCCAGGGGCATCTGTGGGGAGGGAATCCTGGAAGAGGGGACAGGAACCCACCTGGGTCTGCCAGGGAGCAAAAGCACATCCTGGGGCACAGGGGACCTGGGGCTCCCACAACAGGGCAAGGGTGTCTGATCACTTGTGGGGCCACTGCCCACCCAAAACCTCTCACTTCACAAGCCTAAAGGGTGACATCAGGCCCCAGGAACCCTCTCTCAGCCCACCCCAGTGACTCCCAGATGGCCTTTTGCAGACACAAAAGGGGGGTCAGTTCACATGTGTACTTGTTCATATGTTTGCAGTTGCTCCTGCTCATTCAGAGGGTCACAGGGTAGGGGGGCTTCCAGATACAGAACAGTCTCCAGTGAGGATGCAGTGGGACCCCAGAATCAACCACATTCAGATTGAGCACATGGAAGGGATGACACAGTGCCTGCACCTTTAAGCAGTGCCTGGACCTTTCAATATCTTCAGACTGTAGGCAGTTTGAACACAGCACTGGCATCTGCCTGAATTCCCTCATCTCTGCAATGCTCACAGGTGGTCTCACTACTTCCATGTGGCCTCTTGTTGTGGACTATCCAATGCTAAGGAAGCTACATGCAGCCCCCTCTCCAGAAACGGAGGACCAGGTCTGGATGCCATTGGGGGTCTACACTGAGGATGGGCACCCCTGTCTCCCCCCCAAAGGGGTAGGCACTGCCCCACTCACGCATCCTCAGGTCATCCCTGGAGCTCTAACTAGCTTTCCCCAGCCACTGATGACAGAAATCATATGCATGTGTTCATTGTGAAGTCCTTAAAATAACTACTACTACACATGTTCACATCATTAATGTTAACAGCGTATCTGACGACAGCAACATTGACGAATTGAACTGTAAATTCGTCATCAGGCAAGGACTTCACCTGTGATGTATCATACCATCGACTACGTAGTTGTTAATTCGTCATCATTAATAACATCAGCTGTGGAGGGGGGAAGTGATTCTGTGGCTCAGACTTTATTAGGTATGAATGGTGCTTGTTTAACTCATGTGATTGGGACAGTGGGGTTTGTGTTCTAGGTAAGTGCTTGTGCAAACATGTCTGAAGGGAGATTCTTCCCAGGGCTCCTTGCAGGGATCCAGTGGCTTGTACTCCTGAATACACTTTCCTGGGAGTAAGCCCCATTGAACACAATGGGGCTTACATCTGAGTAGGCATATTTAGGATTGCACTGTGTCTCCTTCCCAGTGGAATGGCAGCCTGCTGCCTGCTAGCCTCCTTGCTGTGAGACACCATCCTGCAAAGACAGAAGCACCACAGGCAAAGCTTTCATTGGTTTTGCTGAGCATGGAATCAGATCAGCTGCCAAACTGTGCCCCTTGGCTTGCCGGTAAAGATGAGTGGAATCAGCACCTGCTAGCTGTGTGATCTGGCAGTCGGTCAGAGGGGCTGCAAGGACTTTTGAGGGGTGAGTGCCCTTGTTTCCTGGTGGATCTGTGTGTGCACCCCCTTACCTTGGGGGACCAGTTGGGTTGGAAGGCAAACCTACAAAGGACCTCACAGCATTTCCCAACAAGTGGGCAAGCCCATTTCCTGGTGAAGCAAGCCCCCCCTTACACAGGTGTAAGCCCCACTGAGTATACTGGGGCTTACTTTAGAGTAGACATGCAAGACTGGAGGAAGATGAAGGAAATTTAAACAAAAGAGGTGCTTCCAACACCCCCCATGCAGCCCTCCTTACCTGGTTGGAGTAATTCTGGGGAAGAGAGAAACAACAACTTGCAGAGACATAAATATGGTATTGGTAACATTTCATCTTTGCAAGATTGCCTGTATAGGTGTTTTTGAGTTTTTGAATGCAAACTTTGCTCAACACCCCCACTTATCTGATTGGGGTACCTGTGGAGAGGGAGAAAGAGAGAGCAACAAACATACAAAAAAATTGCAAAGTCTACACTCTAATCATATATCACAGATATCATGTTGTTTCATATCACATCTATATCATATCAATATATCATCATATATGGACCTTATGCGTTCATGTGTTTGTGGGGAGAATGCTCCCCAAGAGCAAAGTGCCCATTGAGAGAGAGCAGAGTGACATGGTCCGTGGCCAAGCACTCTGCTTCTCTGAAAGGGAATTGTGGGTGGGCCTTTTTATGGGAGGGTAGCTGTGAGGGGATTGGTTGGCCACTGGGGTGACGCAGGTACTCCATATCCTCAAGTAGGAAAGTACTGCCCGTAAGGTTTGGTGCAAAAATTTTTCAAAGTCCCCACTTTCCCCAGCCCCTACTTCTCCTTAACATGGAGACCTATGGGTCTCCTCGTTACTAAACTACCTCTTGAGGTAGTATAACTCAGGAGGCATTTACGTGTGCCCATAAGCCTCTGAAAATGTTCATGATACAACATAGTTATGTGGAAGGGGGAGGAACCTAAGACACGCCCCCAACACGCCCCCAAAACGCCCCCTGAAAAAATAAAAAAAATCCCTACGTCGACGGAGTTACGTCGCCGGAGGGTTTTCGTTGCTCCACCAATGTTGAAGTAATTGCGCCAACGCAAATGTCGTTGCGTCGCCGGAGAGATGCGCCGGCGTAATTGCGCCAACGCTATCAGCGTTTCCGTTGATGGAAACGCCGTCCCGTCGGCGCAAGAGCCCTTGCCCTGACGGATTAGTTGCTATGGATTGGGCTGTGAGTTGCTGTACAGGAATCAATTCCTGAAACATTCAAATTTGAATTCATGACTCCATTCGGCTCCAGACGGCTTCAACCCTTTCCCAGTAAAGGAGGAAAAACACCTGCGTATCTTCTCAAGCAATTGCTTACTGTTTCTATTTTACATATGGCAATTGAGTCCAGATTCCTCTTTTTTTAAGCAAGGGCAGAGTAACTGGCTCGCCTCACCCCAGCAATGTCTGTGATAGTGGCTTCTGGTGGTGTTCTTCTGCATTTTCAATTATGAACCCTTTAGGGACAGGGAGCCATTAGCCATTAATTTTTTTAAATTTTTTGTAAGTTGCAAAATTACACTTTTGTAAGTTGCAAAGTTTTGTAAGTTGCAAAGTTCTCTTGTTGCAAATTTAACTTGTGGATAGATGGACAGACAGACAGACAGATAGTACACACAAACAAAAAATAAAGAAGATAGATCTGCAATGTGCCAAATATCTTTCTCCATTCAGTAACTAGTTTCACTTGTATAAAAAGTGCCCTCCTAGACATTACAATCCCTCTGTCACAACAGAGCTATATCTCAGTTTCCTTGAATTTATAGGAAACTATATAAATTCATAGGAAACTATAAATTGAATTTATAGAGGCATAATGTTCAGAAGCTACAGCCAACTAACTTAGCCAATGGTGAGTCCCACTCAATTCAGTTATGATCAGTGGTGGGCACCAGCAGGTTTGCACCTACTCTATAGAACCGGTTCTTAACAAGAGATAGTACATATAAAGTTTAAAAATAGCCATTTAAAAGTGGCTGCCAGATGGACAGAGAACCGGTTCTTAATTTCTTTGAAGCCCATCACTGGTTATGATCAGTTATGGCGTCAGCGGGCCAGGCCAGTCCCAGGTGAAGATCCCAAGGCATTAAGACACATTAAGGAACTGTTTTTCTCCAAGTTTGCCTATACCACCCATGGCCACCTCCGGAGAAATGGAGGTACCAAGGGCAGTAGAGCCACTGCCATTCACTGGTGACCAAAACAGCCGTCAAGACCCTGTCCAATTCGAGATAGACAATACTCCACCTAAACAGAACTCTCCAGTAACTTTACAGTGGTCCACGGGATCCGTGGGCCCCTAGCCTATCTCAAAGATTATAAATATTGAATGGACTGAGGGTCAGAACTATGTGGGGGGAGAGGGGTGTTTATGTATTGACTACTTATAGTCAGTGGTGGGATTCAAATAAATTAACAACGGGTTCTATGTCCCATTGGTAACCGGTTCTCAGAACCAGATGATCATGAGAACCCCCTGAAGCCACACTGCATATAGTTGTGTTAAGCCCTGCAAAGGGAAACTAATCTGTAGATGACCCTAACTGTTAACTCTAACTGTTTTGGAGGGAAACTTAGAACGTACATATTTGGGCGGGTTTTTTCAAGTATTATGATTGATTAAGGCCTAGAGTATAAATTACAGGTATTTGCCTGCTGTTCCTCCGTTCCAGTTTGAGTCAATAAATGCTGTTGTAGCTTTGCTGGTCTGCTTCTTGCCCACTGAAGCCCGCTACACAATATATGTTGCCCTCTCTATTTTTTCCAAGTCGGAGCTCCATCCCAGATTCAACTGTGGAGCAAATGAAAATGTCAGAAATCTACGTCTCAATTAAGTCCTTTGCTGCTTCACTGCTGATGCTGAATCCAGACCCATGGCTGCCATCAATGGTAAATTCAGGACCAAGTGGCATATGGAGCATGGGACAGAACAGTGGCAGGGAAAACAGAGTAGAACAGTGGCAGGGAAAAAAGTTCTGCACAGAGGAGGGCAGATCAGAGGTGGATGAGACCTAGAGAGGCAAAGTATGCAGATGACGCATTTGGCCACTACCTGGGGCTGCTTGGACTTGCTCCAGCAATTTGTCTGGCACAGATTAAAGAAGCTCCATAGACAAACTGGCCTGTTCAATTTCAGATCAATAGAGGCAATCTCCCCAACAAATGGAAGCAAGACAACAACTAAAGTTGTGGATAATGAAACAGAATATCACCCAAGAAATCAGATCAAGGGCCAAGTTTTTGTAGCAAAAATATGCTTCCTGTATCAAGGAAGGGTGACCTATCAGACTGCATTAATCTTCTTTTATCAGAGTTCTCAACTGCTTGCAGGCCTTACATGTATGCTGTTGTACATATGCCATGCCCCTTCTTATACCCTGAGTAGATGGGGCAGCACAGCAGGTGTGATCTAGCACCATGACATGAGTTCACTTCATGGGTGGATGGAACATGAAGATTTCGTTATTATCTCTACAACTGCATCTGCAGTTGCAAGTCTTTCATTGCGATTCCATAGAAACATCCTAAAATTTGATCAAACTTTGGGAAAGATCTCTGTGAAAATTATTAGATGTGAGCCCTGTAGAACTCAAACTTTGGAAAGAAGAGTAGCCTTCAATAATATTTCACAAGTAGTGACCAGCATTTTTACTGTTTCAGAGATGATTTTGCAATACAGTGCAATTAGCATTCACTCCAGAGAATCTATTTAATCACACTGTAAAGTATACACAAGGAGGAATCAAGAGATCTGCTCACATGGGACATCCTCCTTGAAAGTGTCTCCAGGAGCCAATATATCAGCATGAATACTTCCAAACAGGACTGTCAAAATTTCCCTTTTTGTTTGGAGAAGGAAGGCTTCAGACATCCCCAGCAAATGTGCATTATGCTGTCATTATCCATGTGGTTTAAAATTATTCCGCATTTCATGAAAGCTGCAGAATGAAGGTGAGTCAGAATCATGTTTGCTTTGGAAATGAGTTTGGCAATGTACATACTGGGTACTAAAGGGGAAAAGCTGATAATACATTAACCTCACTGAAAATCTGTGGCATAAAATTTCCCCCAGAATATTATCACTGCTGTTGTCTCCATGACAGTGTCTTATAACTAGGGACCTGCAAAAGGCAAGGTTATTCTTCCTGACACTTTCCTAACAAACACTTTGCCCTGACAAACACTTTTTCAGTAAAAATAACCTTGCCTGTTGCAGGTCCCCATTTATGAATATGAGCCTAAAGGCTACATTATCTATGGCTATCATTTTCTACGGCCACAGTGCTATATGTATTGAGGCGACGATGAGGTTATAGCAAGGAAAAAGGCATTAATCCAGCAAAAAGGCCCAGTTTTCTGTTTCCTTCTCCAGCAATAATTTTTGCTGGTACTTTGAAATTGAGTTTCAGTTATGAGAGTATAATTGGGGGAAATCCTAAGGAAGTACATGGTTCCTCCCTTTGATTTCCTCACAGATTTCCTTTGATTTCCTCAATGTTTCCTCAATGATTGATTTCTTCAGTGTTAAATATAGGACTAAAACATGTTGCATCCCTTTTCAGTCCTTTAAGTGTTAAATTTCTCAACATTGGTTCTTGGTGAGTGTTGATGTCACAGAAGGAACACCCTCCCTGAATTTCATGCTTCTAGGTCCAGGGGTTGGGGTGGAGTGACCCTCAGTCAGGGACTCTTCAATGTATTGGGAGAAAAATGCATTGTGCCCCTTTTCACCCCCTTCCAGTTGGAATTTCTGAAAACTGGTTCGTAGTGGGTGCCTCCATCACAGAAGGAACACCCTCCCCAAATTTCACGCTTCTAGGCCTGGCAGTTTTGACTGCGCATTGACAAGTGAGTGAATGAGAGACTTTTCAGTTTTATATATGCTTTTAGATATTTGACTACAAAATTTAGAGTCTCTAGGAAATAAGGGACAGGTAGAAAAGATCAGTGTTATCTGATCCGACACTCACAAAAACCTCATGTACATATTCAAACTGTATGACTCTAAATAGAATAATCCCAGGCATGCCCATTCAGATGTAAAACCCATTGACTTCAATGGGACATATTCATAGGTAAACATATATAGAATTGCAACCTAAGAGCATTTTGCCCAATCTTATCTTCCGCTGTTGGCTGTTACACAGCTGCATCATGGAGATGCATGCTGTATTCAGTGATAGGAGGATCAGAAAACCTTTTTGAGGTAAGGAACTTTTTTTCTATTCTGAATAGGTCCAATAATTGTGTGTGTGTCTTCTCAGATCTACACTTAACTATAGAGTTGGCAGAAATCTGAGGTTACCACATAGGGTGTGTGTGCAAAAACAAGGGGAGTAGGATTTTGTATGTATGTTGGCATCCAAGATCCACCCCCTCCAGCCCACTCCTAGCCTACTGCCCTTCCAATATGTTCCCAGACTTCCCCATGCTTTCCCCCTCTCCACCTATGAACAGTACCTCAGGCAAATTTACTGTCACTGATTTGGTCCAGCACTTTTGGCAGTGCAGCTCCAATTGGACAACACCATGCAACAACTTGGATCCATGCAACATTGCTGAGCCTTTTATAACAGCAGGATGCTGATTTATGGCAGCTGTCCCATTGATCATAAACACAAGAACTTCCCTGCTGCCATCAATCAGCAGATGGGATTCGGCTGTTTTTTTCATAGAATTTAAAACTTGAAAACTTAAGAAAGAATTTTAACTCACAATATTTGATTGAGATTATTATGTCCAGCCAAGGAAAACTGAATAGGTTTACTCTGATCCATGGATTTGTGATATACAATATACAGTATGAACAATGTACATATAATATATTCAATATATGAACCCAAACATTTTCTATGTTCAAGGCAGCCTTTTCATTCATTGCAATGAAATGCAGAGTTCTACACAAATGCATATGTAGTTGGTTGCTGAGGGAGAGAAATGCATATGTACATGGGGGGTGGGGAGAGAAGGTCCCCATTGCAAAAGACTTCTGTAAATGCAGAACTAAATGTTACAAATGGAAAGACATTTAAACAGATATTCCCAAAATGACAGCTTGATAAGATTCTTTGCTCCTTCTGTAATGCCTTGTTCATCCTATCCTGTCCTCACAAGTACAAGTCACTATCAGCAGCGACCAATTCATTCTAACCTCATAGTTACACACAGTCTCTGAACTGAAGGCACTGTTATTATTTTCTATACTGCAGGTCTGATTTCATCATCAAATTCTGTTGACAGATAAACAGTCCATCCAGCAAATGGCTATCAAAAACTACACAAAGGTGACTGAGTTTATTCTTTTAGGATTGGTGGACAGTCCAGAAATGAAGCCACTGTGCTTTGTTGTGTTACTGATCATGTATTTAGTCACCTTGACTGGGAATCTAGGAATGATCATGGTCATCAAATTGGATCCTCAACTCCAGAACCCCATGTATTTCTTTCTCAGTCACTTATCCTTCCTTGATTTTGGATACTCCTCAGCCATTGCCCCTAAAATGCTGGCTAACTTTTTAGCAGAGGAAAAAACCATTTCATACATGGATTGTGGTGCACAGATGTATTTCTTTGTCCTCTGTGCAAGTACTGAGTGCATCCTTCTGGCTGCAATGGCATATGATCGGTACGTGGCTATCTGTAATCCTCTTTTGTATATGATTATTATGTCCCCTAAAATGTGTGGCTGGATGGTGGCTGGATCCTACCTTGTAGGCTTTGTGAATGCCATGACTCAAACAATTTCTACCTTTTCATTGTCTTTCTGTGACTCCAATGTCATCAATCATTTCTTTTGTGATGTTCCTCCATTGTTAGCTCTTTCCTGCACTGATACAGCTGTCAATGAAATGGTACTCTTCGCATTTGCTACTGTCCTAGGCATATTTACGTCAACAGAAATTCTGGTATCATACACATTCATCCTGTCTGCAGTCTTGAGGATCCGCTCAACTGAGGGGAAACAAAAGGCTTTTTCAACCTGTGCCTCACATCTGATGGCAGTCACCATCTTCTACGGAACAACGGTTTTCATGTACCTGCGGCCTAGCTCTAGCTACTCCATGGACCAGGACAAATGGACCTCCCTCTTTTATACTGTGGTGATTCCCATGTTGAACCCACTCATCTATAGTCTGAGGAACAAGGAAGTGAAAAATGCCTTGAGAAGAATTAGAGCATTGAATATAGCTTTCTTGAAAGGCATGAGACTCTCATAACTACAAATAAATTATCTGCTAGTATAATTCAATGCAATGTTCAAAGTCAGAGTGACTAGATGCTGAACCCAAAATTCGCCCCAAGCTTCCCAAAATTCCTGTCCTCCAAGCCAAAATTCATACTCGGTTTTTAAAAAATGTAGAACACCCCCCCAAAAGTAGGACAAATGTAGGAAATGTTAAGCAAAAATACTCATATTGATTTCCTGTTCTGAATTTCAACACTTTTAAAACTGAAAATCTTTTAACATGCCTGATTCTGACCCAGACATGTAAGACATGCAAGTGGCAACACAAGCCACGTGCAAGTGACTTCAACATACATTACTCTGACCCAGAAATGTAAGACATCCTCAAAGCAGTTTGCAGCAATGCAGGTCACGGGCAAGTGACTTCAACATGCATGATTCTGACACATACATGTAAGATGCCCTCAAAGCACTTTGCAGCAACACAAGCCATGCAGATGGGTGGGTGGCTGGTGGGAAAGGTGAGTGGGAGGAAAGGTAGGTGGGTGGGTAGGTAAGGGAAGTAATGAATTTTTGGGAGGTAATGAATTTTTTTTATATTAATAAGCCTTATTCTACCATCCTTTACAATTTTCTTGATTCTGTTTTGTTACATTTCACAAAACCTGATTACATCTCTTATTTACAGTTCTATATATAAGGCTATGTACATTTCTATTTACAATCATGTAATCATCAAAGCCCATATACATACAATTAAAAACCATAAGTACCCAACTGTTTACTTTCCCATTACTGGGTGTTTTGATCTGATGAAGCTATCTGACATGCTCTATGCAGCCATTTTTACAGGCCTGTTGTGCCTGGTGCATCTCTGTAGGTGATGGGAGTTGAGTTAAGCCATCCCCAATTTTCTTGCCACAGTTGAGTTCTCAATGTCCTCTTGCCCCTCTGCTTTTTAGGTAAGTAGCTGGGTGGGTGAAGGGAAAAGTAAGTAGCTAAATAATAGGGGATAGGTAGGGATCTGAGTGGGGGAGGGGAAAGGTAGGTAGATGGGTGGGTGAGGAAAAAGGTAAGTAGCCGGGTGGGTGATGGGATAGGGGGTGGGAATGGAAAAGTGGGGGATGGGAAAGGTAGGTAGATGGGAGGTGGAGGGGAAAGGTAAATAAGTCGGTGGTGGAGGAGGAAGGTAAGTAGGTGGGTGATGGGATAGTTAGGGATATGAGTGGGGGAGGGGAAAGGTAGTAGATGGGTGGTAGAGGGGACAAGTAGGTAGATGGGTTGGTGAGGGGAAACGTAAGTAGTTGGTTGGGTGATGAGATAGGTTGGGATCTGAGTGGGGAAGGGGAATGTAGGTAGATGGGTGGCAGAGGGGAAAGGTAGGTTGGTGGGTGGCAGAGGGGAAAGGTAGGTAGATGGCAGAGGGGAAAGGAAAGGTAGGTAGGTAGATCAATTTTAATGTTTTATTATTCAGTGTTAGCTGCCTTGGGCTCCCCCTTATGGGGGAGGAAAGGCGGGGTATAAATTGAGTAAAAAAAATGGGTGGGTGAGGGGAAAGATAGGTATATGGGTGGATGAGGGGAAAGGTAAGTAGCTGGGTGGGTGATGGGATAGGTATGTAGATAGGAGGTGGAGGGGAAAGGTAAATAGCTGGGTGGGTGACAGGATCGGTAGGGAACTAAGTGGGAGAGGGGAAAGGTAGGTAGATGGGTGGTGGAGGAGAAAGATAGGGAACTGAGTGGGGGAGGGGAAAGGTAGGTGGATGGGAGGGTGAGGGGAAGATAAGTAGTTGGGTGGGTGATGGGATAGGTTGGGATCTGAGTGGGGAAGGGGGAAGGTAGGTAAATGGGTGGGAGAGGAGAAAGGTAAGTAGCTGGGTGGGAGATGGGATAGGTAGGTAGATGGGTGGTGGAGGGGAAAGGTAAGTTGCTGGGTAGATGATGGGATAGGTAGGGATCTGAGTGGGGGAAGGGAAATATTGATAGATGGGTGGTGGAGGGCAGAGGTGGGGATCTGGATGGGGGTGGTTGGTAGGTGGGTGGTTGGTAGGAGGGTGGGTGGCTGGTACCTGGGTGGGTGGTTAGTAGGAGCAGTGCCAGCCGGAGATACAGTGGATGTGGCACAGTGGCCACAGGAGTCCCTGGCTGGCAGGAGAAGTGGCAGCCGCCATGAGAGCCCCTGGCCGGCCAGCAGAAGTGGTGCAGCGAGAGGGAGACAGTGGGAACACTGGAGAAGCCATGTGGGTAGCAGGGAAGCCAAGCAGTGAGAGGGAGGCGCAGGGGGGGGCCTCTCACGAGAGAACTGGGGAAGCCACATGGCAAAAGGGGAAGCAGCGGGGTTGGTGGGTGAGTTAGTGGGTGGATGGGTGGGTGGGCAGCCCTCACCATGCTGGTGGTCTGCTCACAAACCAAGTGGCAGGGGAGGGACCTCTTACTGGTCCCAGCCCTCAGGTTCCTGCTCTGGGGAAACTCATAGCCGAAACTCAAAAGACGACCAGGGAAATCCTGGAACTCGGAGGAAGACGGGGTTTTTCTGGCTTGCCGGTAAGCCCTATCTTTTTCTGGAGACATTCGGGCATTTCTGATCAAATGGGTAACCTGTTCAAAGTGTTTTAATTCTTGATGAACTAAAATTAGTGAGACTTAAATGCATGTGCATCCAAAAACATTCAAAATATAGATCATATCAGGCTTGTTAGTACTGTATACAAAATATTTCCTGTAAAATAAAGACTTAGGTTCATTAGTATTTTGCTTCCCCCCCCCCCAAAAGGTGAATATCTTATAAAAAATTATTTCATGTCAGACATGAAAAACCAGAAATATCACTATTGTATGTGCCACCTGGTGCAAGACCTCATTGGGTCACCCCATCATGATGAACTTCCATAATTATACATATCTCGCAACAAATCAGTAATTAGTGGCTAACTTGATGGCACTCACAACCAAATAAGAGGTCTAGTATTTGTTCTCACACAAGGAAATGAGAGCTGATTCATACTCATACCTTATTCATTTCCAGATTTGTCATAATAACACCTCATTGCCTCTAAGAACAATCTGCCTCATTGGTCAGTTTTGAGTTTAAGTAATCCATTTTTATAAGGCAGTTGCATTCTCCTTTTCAGGTTATATATCTATAACCTTTGCTGGAATAGAGATATTTCAATCTTGGGTCCTCTACCAAAGGACTGGGAGTTTGAGGGTTCTGCGCAGTATCTTAGCTGTTCCTAGCATTGCGCTTTTCTGGATCGAGTGTTCACATAATACATAACACATAATAAATACCAATCCTCCCCCATATCCCTCCAGCCAATGCCACTGTGAAGAACTGACAACATTCATTATGCCTGCAAGAAAGTTGAATATCATATTATATATCATCTATAAGGTGCCCTTTCCTCATGATTTGAATAACCCCAGCCAGCCACCTCATGCAGAGCTGTGATGGAGAGTTTACAAAACTGAACTAAATTTAAAACACAGCTCCCAGATGGAGATCCAGCTAATTAAAGGGTGCCTTTTCTTGTGTTTTTGACCTTTATTTTGGCCTTTTTGAATGAACAAAATTACGGAATGAACAAAATGAACAAAATTTTGAATGAACAAAAATTATTGGTTTTTTCTCTAATAATTCGTCTTGGATAATTTATTCAAAATATGTGCAAAACTATGAATTATTTGAAGAACTGTCTGAAGGTCAAATGCTCTGCGTCTGGAGAACCATTACATCAGGCACTCAGTGCAAGGGAAGCCACTCACACATGCATGCTCATATGTGCTATAGTCATGATCCAAATCAGTTTCACCACTGACTATTTAGCAAAAAGAAAAAGGCATCAAAAATGCATTTTAAAAAAATTTCCAGTTACATCATATTTGATTCTTAGTGATCCTAATTACTTTGCCTTTGCTGCCCCGTCCCTCCTGCTGCCATATTTTTTCAATTTTAATTGCCTCCCTGGCTGCACTCCTCAGATCTTATGGCGCCATATCATTAAGGGGTGATGTTCCCAAGGGCTAAAAGGGTGCATATATAACTGTTTCTATGCATGAATTCACAGTAGCTTCTGTATTCAGAGATGGAATTTCACAGGGTCAAAGGTAAGTTTGACTGAGTTTACATGCTTTAGCAGAGGACAAGAGCGCTCTTGTTTTCCAATGGCTCACATTTGTCTAGGAACAGCAGCAGAACTGAGGCACCAGCTGCATATTAACTGATGATCTTTATAAGCTTGTAGCCTTTTTGGAACATAAATCAGTGACATGCAAACAGAGGTCTTATCTACAACTAACAACCAAACTTTTGGGGTGTGAAGTGGTACCTTGGTTTATGAGCAGAATTCATTCTAGAAGCATGCCTGTAATCCAAAACGCTTGTATATCAAAGCAAATTTTTCCATAAGAAATAATGGAAACTCACACGATTTGTTCCACAACACAAAAATATTCATATAAAATGATTACAATACATAATACAAAATATAAAGAGAAATAAAACAAATTAACCTACACTTAAGTTTCTCAGGTCTCCCAGGCTGCAATCTGCCCCTTTACACAGGAATGACATTGCTCGTGTATCAAGTTAAAATTTATTAGAAATGTTTGCTTGTCTTGCAAAGTGCTCTCATTCCAAGTTACTCTCAATCCAAGGTTTTATTGTGGTTTGACTGAGGTAAGCAGAGAAACATGTTTTTTTCTCTTAGCAGATCTCTGGAGGGATGCACCTTGCTTCTCTCAGTGACAGCAGGGTACAGAATGGAGCAGTTGTTAAGCAGGACAAATGTCCTGCTCTGAGCTACAGTGGTTCCCAAACCTTTTAGCATCAGGAACCACTTAAAAATATATTAGAATCCAACTATCATGCCTATATTTTTATTATTTTTACTACTGAAGTGAGGACCAGTTCCTTGGAACATTGTTGGTCAAATTGAGACCATTCTTATGACCTTGCGAGCTCTTTTCAGTAGATTGTTGATTCATGAGTAAATGTAAATGTTTTGCTCCATTTCTGTTTCCACAGTGCTCAATATATTTTCCCTGTCAGATATCAGCTTATCATTTTTTGCTAAAATCAGCTTTGTAATTTATAAAAAATCAGGTGAGATGCACTGGTGTGTTCTGACCCACAATTTGGGAACAACTAGCCTGGATAATTGTGATTATTCCCAGCAGTCTAGCAATAGAAGAACATCTAATCTGAAGATATATGTTATTCCTTAGATAGTAGATTTAATTTTGCTTGCCTTCATTTATCTACATGGTCGTAAGCCAGTATGCCTATGGACTAGCACTATATTTCATGACAGAGTTTTCCATAAGTCAACTGTAAAACTTCATAAGTTACTGTAACGCGGTCCAGTTTGATGCACTATTTGTGTAATCAGTGGGGCTTATTTCCCAGGGAAGTGAGTATAGGATTGCAACTGCAATCCTAAATACTCTTTTTTGGGAGTAAGTCCTATTGAATGCATTGGGATTTATTTATGACATGCATAAGATTAATCTCCATTCCGATCTGCACTTACTTGTGCGCAAGCCCTATTGAACTCAATTGAACTTTTAAATAAACACATGTAGGACTATGATATATTGTCATGCTGTATGAAAAGGTAAGCTGAAGCACTCTTCTATCATTGCAGTACAGAAAGGTAAAGGTATTTTGGATCTTTTGTGACTTTCCTTGACTTCATTATCACTGTACTATACCATGCCAGCAATACTTTATATAAACCCTTTTCATGATATTTATTTAATTTTTATTTCAGATAGATGGAAAGGAAGAATGATTTGGGACAAGACCTATTTGAACTAAGAGATGTTTAGTCATTCCTCCTAGAATGAAAGGAGAAGAATTTACTGTGGAGAATATATACGACACAGCAGGCAGATCCCACTCTGATTGCTTTAGATATTGTCGAACAGATTGGATTAATACTCAAATAATTCATGAGCTAACTTTTGTAAGTACAATCTGTGCAATGAAAGAATAGTATAGAAATAATGACCCCATATCTTTACCTATTATAGACTGGTAGCCATGACTTCAGTGACTGATTTATGCCAGATTTAACAATTACTGTCGTTCATAAGTCTTCCAAAAACTTCTTGTTTCTAATTATACTACAATTCACACTACTCTGCACCAGCCATTGCTTTAACAGTTCTGTTTGTGGACTGGCTTGATAATGCCTGCATTATTAAAAGCACTGCTGCTTTTCTTGCTCAAAATACACTGAATTCTACAGTCCAACTTCTTCTTTCCTCTGATAAATAAGACACTGTGAAGAGATGGCAGATAGAAATGGGACCACTGTCACCTACTTTCTTCTCTTGGGGTTTGCCAGCAGCCCATCCATTCAAGTTGTCCTTTTTATGGTGTTTCTGGTTCTTTACAGCATGGTTCTGTTAGGGAACATTGGCCTGATGTTTCTAATCAGAACTAGCCCACAGCTCCAAACTCCTATGTATTTCTTCCTTAGCAATTTGTCACTGGTTGATCTCTGCTACTGCTCTGTGATTGTTCCAAAGATGCTCATCAACTTCCTGGCAGAGACAAAGGGCATCTCATATGCTGGCTGTGGGCTGCAGTTTTACTTCTTCTGTACATTTGCTGACACAGAATCTTTCATTCTAGCCTCAATGGCATATGACCGGTA
This sequence comes from Cryptoblepharus egeriae, assembly GCA_030015325.1. NCBI lineage: Eukaryota > Metazoa > Chordata > Lepidosauria > Squamata > Scincidae > Cryptoblepharus > Cryptoblepharus egeriae. The sequence continues at coordinate 56,462,373 of JAREYC010000001.1, read as the reverse complement.
TGTTGCCATCTGTAACCCACTGCTTTATACTGTCATCATGTCCCCAAAGGTCTGTATCCTGCTGGTTGCACTCGCTTACCTTGGTGGTACACTGAGTGCCCTAGTCCACACTTGCTTTGCCTTCAGGCTATCCTTCTGTGGCCCCAATGTCATCAACCACTTCTTCTGTGACCTGCCATTACTTCTGAAGCTCTCATGCTCAGATACCTCCCTCAATGAGCTCCTGCTGTATACTTATGGAAGTTCAGTGGAAATCATGTCTTCCATTATCATCATCATCTCCTATATCCTCATTGTCAACTCTGTCCTGAAGATCCACTCTGTTGCAGCAAGACGCAAGACATTCTCCACTTGTGCTTCTCATTTGACCTCAGTCATCATCTATGAGGGAACTCTTCTCTTTGTCTACTCCCGTCCCAGCTCTTGGTACTCTCCCACTTTTGACAAATACATCTCTGTTTTCTATACTATTATTGTTCCTGTGCTGAACCCTCTAATCTACAGCCTGAGGAATAAAGATGTGAAAGATGCCTTATGGAGAACAATAGACACTAAAGTATTTGCTCCATAATACTTCGCAGGCCATAATCCTAACCAATCTAGGCTGGCATAACCCACATGTATCCCTGTTTCTGTGGTGGAGTGGGGAGGCCAACACATATCTGTACACTGACATATCTGTAAACTGAAATATCTGTATACTGTACACTGTACAATTCATAAACTGCGTAGGATTATTTTGATCCTTCATTTTTTCTGATCCAATTAGCAGATTTGGCTCAAAAACAATAGCTGGTTAAAAACCCTGAAGTGACAGGGAGGAAGATGTGTGGAACATGTCTGGGAAGGTGTAGATTTTGCTACAGAGGCAGATTTCTAATCTCCTTAGTGGACCTGATTGCATCGTATGTCCATGTTGACTTGGCCATGCAGCAAAAATGATTTTGTCAGTGCAGGTCCAAGTTCTGGACCTGTGAGATAACAAACTGCACCTGTTGAAATTCCCTCCTCTACACAATTTTTAAAGGTCCTTAAAGTTGAAAGGTTGGACACCTCTGGGGTAGCCAAAGAGTTTATGGGTCGAAGACTGAGCCTAGAACAATATGGAATCTCAGGGATCTCTGTCAAAACCCCTGCCCCTGTACTGACTGCTGAGCAAAGGAATGGTACAATCCACTGAACTTCCCTTTCTAGGAATTGGGTAAACTCATTATAATAGGTAAAAGGTTTATTAAAAGTGCAATAAAAGAAAAAAGTGATAACAGAACCAAATGGAGAAGGAAAAGTGTAAGGAAGATTGAATTTGGTAAAAAGGTCTTCCTTCACCTGCAATAATATGACCAGCTCTCCTCCCAGTTTTGCTTTTTCTGCTTTATGGCAACTGCCAATGCTTAGGAATTATATGTGAGCAAATGTGTAGGAAACATAGCATTGCATTTTATTTTCCTTCCCTATTATTATTAATTATCTCCACAATAAATTTGGTCAGTTGAAACTTTCATCCTAATCTCCGTCTTCATTTCCCTCACCAAACAGTCCCATAGAGAACTACACAGGGTCCTATCACAAAAATAATTTTCCCTTTTATGCATATATTGCATGTGTTTCAAAGAACACTCGGTAATAACATCAAATTCAATTTTTACTGTAAAAATGTTAAGTATGTAAATATTAATAATTTTCACCACAAATCATGATGGTGACATCATCATCACTTGTGAAGAACAGATTGCTTTTCAGACATTGTTATTTTATTTAATTATTAAGTAATCTCATTGCTTTGTTCTTCACTGGTACATTAGAAGCTTTTAAGCCAGAGTCAAATTCCACATATGGTGTTCATGCTTGGCCAATCAATCAATCAATCAATCAATCAATCAATCAATCAATCAATCAATCAATCAATCAATCAATCAATCAATCAGTCAGTCAGTCAGTCAGTCAGTCAGTCTGTCAGTCAGTCAGTCTGTCTGTCTGTCTGTCTTGAACCTTTTTTGTTCCTTTTCCCTTAAATATTGCATTGTTGTTTATATGTTTCAGAAGCATTAACTTATTTGAATAAATTTGTTAATATATCTTTGATTGCTTTGGAAAACTTAGAAATAGTGGCCTATAAAGCAATATGGCTGTGAATCTAGGCATACACTATGGAAATGGAGTAAATGGAAACATTTACTCTTACTTCTGAGCAGAAATGCTTAGGATAGGGCTCTAATTTCTTTACAATTTGGGACATGTCCGATTTGTTTTATCAATTTGTTTTGGTAAATGTTTTCTCTGGATATCCTGGAAACTAAAATCTTATAAGGATACTGAAAACCCCATGACAGAGGTTATGGGCAAACCAATCAGGGTGACCAGATGCCAAACCCAAAATTCCTGAACCCCAAGGCCAAAATTCCTAATCCCAAGCCAAAATTCCTACCCGCTGAAAAAAATTGCCAAAAAATGTATTTTTTGTTTTTGTTTTTTTATTTTTTGACCATAACTCTTGATAGGAAGGAGATATCTCAAAACTGATTGTTGCATTGGATTCTGCTCTTCAATACTAATCCAACAACGTATGGCATGATGGGGTACTGTGCACTACCATGAAGTTTCAAAATGATGCCAAAATGTAGGACACCCGGACAGGAGGCTAAAAATCCGGAAAATCCAGGTTTTTCCAGTCATCTGGTCACCCTGAACCCAATCCTTTCTAAACCACCACCACTCTGCAAATGCACAAGCACCATAGGAAAATGTGTTTGTGTGTAGTGGGAAGAGGCACATTTTTTGGAGGTACATAAGAGGGCAAACATCATTGACCACAGCTTATTGCTGAGTCTTGCAGTTTGGCTAGACTCTAGCCGTTAGAGTATACTAGGTACGATGGGAACAGTTGTGGCCCATGTAATGGGATTATTTCCAGCAGAACATTTTTTCTTAAATCCTGGAAGCTTTAGAGAAAATGGCCTCAGGCTGAAATTGACTACATATAAATAAGCAAGGCAATCTTAGGTATCTGTTGCACCCAAACAGCACCTAATTAGATGATGACAAAACTAAAATTAATTGTTAGTAAACACAACCATTTATGTACAGGAACTGGGGTATTCACATGCATCAGGGATGATCTCCCAGGTGGATCTAAATAACATTTAAGATCTTTTTTTCTACTTGCACATTAGAGTGCCGGGAAGGAAATGCTCATTGTACTCCAGGCATGCCTGACCATTTTGGGGAAAAAGAATGAATATGAAGACAGTTTCCTAAGGTTGGACTGAGATGTTTCTCCATCATTCAGTAACTTTTTTATCAGTTGATTGTTGAGATCTATTTAGATTTTGCAGTTTAGGAGATATACAGAGCAATCCTAAGCTTCTCTACTCAGAAGTAAGGGTGCAATCCAGAGTAACTATGGGGAGTCCTTGCTCCGGTGTAAGAACAATTTGTTCTGGATTGCAATATTAATTTCCCATAGGTTTTCACTTGGTGGTGCAGTAACTATGGGTACACATAATGTCTCTTACGTGCTCCCGTAGTTACTCTGGATTGTAGGGTAAGTCATATTATATTCAGTGGGGTCCACTCCCAGGAAAGTGTGTTTACTAGCCTCCACTTAGGTCACCATAAGCCCCAGCATCAGTCCTGTGCTGACCTGCACTTCTGTCTCGTTCATGTGAGGAGTAGGCCTGTGGACAGGCATACGCTGACATCCTCACACCACAACTGGAAGATATGCCAGTTGAGTTACATCAGCCTAAAGGCAATATTCAAGACAAACCTATGCATGTCTTCAATGGGACTTGCTGTCATGAAAGCGTGCATAGGATTTCAAACTGTGCCTTCTGATGAAACCAATTCATTGGTTATCTATCTGTGTAAATGCTGGAGGGTGTTAACAGTACCAGAATTAGGTAGCAGGGATAAGCAGGATGAACATATGACTAAAAATTCCTGGACTTGTCCTAATCTTAACCCTTTGTCTGTGAGTCTTCTACAAGGGCTTCATTGTCTTCCATTTTGGCTCAATTTTGTAATGTTCCAGTGATGTGCAGTGTCGTATGTTGTTGGATGTGCATTGAAGAGCAGAATCCAATGCAAAAATCCATTTTGAAATAGTTCCTTCCTATCAAATATTACAGCCCAAAAACTAAATTGATTTTTAGTTTTTTGGCTGTAACATTTTGATTAACAATGCATTGAGCGCTATTGGAAAGTGAAAGGGTCGCATATCGTGGCTTTACTCATGAGTAGGCAAAAGTGCCATCGTCCACTGGGAAAACCAGGCTGAGAGGAATCAAAGGATATCAGAATGATCCTGATCCAATGAATGGAGCTCCCAAAACACACAGAAGGAACCCTGGATAATTGCATTGATCTTTATGGGAAATGAAAGGGACTCATATCACTCCTTTACTTGCAAGTAGGTGAATTTACCTTAGATACTTGGAAAGGGTTAGGTTATTCACTTGGTTTACTTTAATGTATTCATAATTATTTATTTTAATTTGTTAAATTCACTTCTGGTAGCCTTGGCCAGACTGTCACTCTCAAAAGTGAGTCCCAAGCTAAATTTTGGAAATCCCTAAAATAAGGTAATAGAAAGATGGCGTCCTTGAGGTGGGATGGGCTCCAGCAGGTTCGCACCTACTCTACAGAACCTCTACAGAATCTTGTCTTGTTAACAAGAGATAGTACATATAAAGTTTAAAAATAGCCATTTAAAAGTGGCTACCAGATGGGCATAGCACCGTTTGTTAATTTCGTTGAATCCCACTAGTGACTGAAAATGACTAAAAATCATGGTTTGTAGGAATGTTATATAGTACTGTTGGGTGAGTAATTTAGAGTGGAATGCAATGAAACAAATCACGTTGAAATATCTTTAGTCTATGAAATATCTTTATTCTGTGTGGCTAAAAAACCAGCAGAGATGGGGCATAGCACAGAACCATGCTTGGGAACCATAATTCTCTTCCACAAAATCAGGTAAGGTCCCAGGAAAGGTCCCTCTGTCACATTTCCCAACATGTGAACACAATTCCCCCAAATTGGGAATGTCCCTGTTTTTTTGGGACACATGGCAATCCTAAACCATACCAACCTCCCAGATTGTTGCCCTGCCCACTGCATGGGGGTGATGCACTGGCCTACTGCACCCCATGATGTGAACCTTAGTGATGCCGCTGATTGGATCACTCGAGCATGTGCCTTTTTGCAAAGTCAGCTCTAAGAATCTGGGAAATAGTTGTGATTGGATTCAAGGTTGCCAATGAAGATATCAGATGTATTGGAGAACATTTGTCCCAATGCTAATTTATTTTATTTACGGTACTTTAAAAATTTGTATCCCGCCTATCTCAGGTCATAGACTGACTCAAGGTGGCTCACATTAAAACATGGTTAAAAACATTAAACAAAGCATTCAATTAAAAGCAATTAAAACATAAAACCTAAAAACAATACAAACAGTACAAGCAGTAACCTCACCTCCCCAACCTCAGCCCCATTAAAATGCTTTTTTTAAAATAAAAGGTTTTAGGCTCCACCTGAAGCTCTGTATTGAGGGAGCTTTTTTAAGGGGAGGGAGTTCCTAAGCTGGTGTGCCACCACCAAGAAGGCCCTATCTCTGGTCGCCACAACTCTCACATCCATTCGTGGCAGCACAGTCAGTAGGGCCCCTTCAGATGGCCTTAGGTGGCGTGTCGGATTGTACAGAAGAAGGCGGTCCCACAGATACCCTGGACCCGAGCCATTCGAGGCTTTAAAGGTCAGGACCAGCACTTTGAATTCAGCTGGTTTATTAGGAGGCCTAATAAATGGGCCTCCTCCAAACACCCATGACACAGCTGTGGACCATTTATGGCACACCAATGTGCCACAGTACACTTGTTGAAAAGAACTGGCAAAGGGTGCAATCCTGAAATGCACTTGGGCCAGACTATCTAGCACTGGACCGGTGTAAGTTGAGATATGCCAGCCTAGCTGCACCAGAAAAGGCCTGAGCTGGCATAAGTGAACTTAGGCTGGCAAGTCAACATGCTGGTGCAAGGCAGATGGACCTGGGCCAGCCTTAGCAGGGCTAGCCTAGGAGGCTCAGCAGGGGCATGTTGAGGGTATGCGGAGTATTCTTAAACAGAGCAATTCAGCTGTATCCAGAGATAGTTTTCAGGGCAAAAATGCCCCTTCCCAGCTCCTCAGAGTTAGACCACCTCAGGAGCAGGAATAAATCTGAGTAGATCCATAGGAGTCCATGATAAGCCAGAGTAAGAATGGCAGTGTTGACAAAAAAATCTGAGTTCTTGTCCAACCTAACTACAACCCCAACCTTTCAACCTCAGGATATGGCACAACTCCGACAACCCACCAACTCAGGATATAGCATGCCACTCCAACAATCCCCTTGCATCCACCTTCCACTCCAGGGACTGCTGTACTGCAGTCTCAGGTTGCAGCTGTTACTTGTTGTCAGGGTCTCCTGGGCTTCCTTAAATGGCAGGCACCACAGCTGTTTTTTGTTCTAAGTGATCTGAGGCAGGTCTCCTTGGGAGCAAGCCCTCCCCAAGTGTTCAGCAGTCTCCTGGACTTGGTGCTCAGCTGTTGCCTAGACCTGTGGATTTGGCCCTTCCCTCTGTTCAGGATAAAGCCTGCTTGGGCCAGTCCAGCTGGGCCATTCTTACTGGCCTCACTTCAGGATTTCTCCCTTAGTTAACTATATCAACATGCTATATCTATCATTTACTTTAATGGGACATTTTATATGCTTTTAAGTTAATTTTAATAGTAAATCCATCTCATGTATAGATTTTTTTACAATACAGAAAGTGATACATTGGTTTACAATTAATGGTATTTTTGTATAATATAGACAGCAGATACAGTGCTAGGTTAGGCATTTGCAGTGGGCTTTTTTGGGATGGAAAATCTTGATTCCAGAATTGTTCTCAAATAAAATCCATGTTGAATAAATCACTAAATAACACATTTTTCCCCTTCCCTTAGCAGAGAAAAATTGGAAAGAATCCTAACAACTTTAACTCGGCATCTCCTATGAATGATGGAGAAAAGAAATCATTCTGTTATCACCGAATTCATTTTTCAGGGATTCACAGATAATCCTAACTTACAACTGCCTCTTTTTCTGATGTTCTTCTTAGTTTATGGCATCACTGTAATTTGGAATCTGGGCATGACTGTGTTAATCTGCACTGAACCCCAGCTTAACAACCCCATGTATTTTTTCTTGGGGAACCTCTCCTTTGTAGATCTCTGCTACTCCTCAGTTATCACTCCCAAAATGTTGGCTGACTTCTTAGCTGCAACAAAAAGAATTTCATACCATGCCTGTGCTATCCAGCTCTACCTCTTTAGCTTCTTTGCAGATGTGGAATGTCTTTTGCTGGCTGTGATGGCCTATGATCGATATGTAGCTATCTGCAACCCTCTTCTGTATACAGTGGCTATGCCCAAGAAGTTCTGCAAACAGCTGATGGGTACAGCATATCCTATAGGAATGGTGGATTCAATGATACATACTTGCTGTACATTTCGATTACCATTCTGCAGGTCCAATGTCATCAACCACTTCTTTTGTGACGTGCCTCCCCTTTTAGTGCTTTCCTGCTCTGACATTTACATCAATGAGATTTTGGTGTTCACTTTCGTTGGGTTCATTATGGCAAGTAGTATTGGCATGATTCTTGTTTCCTATGCTTACATCCTGGGCACCATTGTGAGAATGCGGTCTGCTAAAGGCAGACGCAAAGCCTTTTCTACCTGTGCTTCCCACCTGACGGCTGTTGGCATATTTCATGGAACAATGCTCTTCATGTATTTTCGGCCCAGCTCCAGCTATTCAATGGACCAAGACAAATGGGCCTCAGTATTCTATACAGTGGTGGTTCCCATGCTTAACCCTTTGATCTATAGTTTGAGGAACAAGGATGTGAAAGATGCCCTGAAAAAGGCATTTGGCAACATTGGTTTGGCTTCAAAATAGCCACTGCCACACAGGAAGAATGAGAACCCTTGCTGTAAATATGTAAAACGCAGCGGTTTTGTCAAATATTACTTGACAGTTGGTCAGGTAAGAATTAATTAGAAGATCAGCAAAGACAGAAATACTTCTTTGAATTTCAGCCTGTTATCTTCCCTTGCAACAGTTGGTAGAGAGAAATGGGCATGTCTTAGACAGGTGTGTCACTGAATCAGGAGATGAACTTTGATGATCGGGAGATTAACTTTAACATCCTGAAGCCCATGGAGGATGAAGTGGTGATGGTTGTAGCAAAGTATGATATTGCTTTTCCTCTTCCTGTGGTGGTAACTGCAGCTTTGATCCTCATGCCAGTGAGCAAGCTGAAGAGGATCAGAGTCCTGATTGAAGAATCTCAGTGAGCAGTGAGTTGGAGGGGGCAGCCCTATTAATTCATAGGTCTCCTCCTATTCCATTCTTTGATCGCTTAAGTTGGCTTCATCAAATAGCTGGGGAGGCCCTGGTCTTAGACCACAGTTGGTTCACAACACATGTGTTCATTTCCTCTTGCAGGGTTCATATCTGAAATTTGGTCATGCAAACCTTCTGCAACCTTCTGAAACTATATTTTCCTGAGTTTTTCAAATACTATCCAGCTGTCCACTTGCACATATTCAGTAATCTTTGTTATACCCTACATTCCAGAGTAACTATGGGATAATGTAAGAGACATTATGTGTACCCGTAGTTACTGCACCACTAATGAAAACTTATGGGAAATTCATATTGCAATCCAGAGCAAATTGTTCTTACACCAGAGAAAGGACTCCCCATAGTTACTCTGGATTGCACCCCTAGACCCTGATTTATTCCTATAGAAACAGTACTGTTGTTAGGAGTTGTGGATGGATGATGTACACGGAGGGAGAGGATAACACCAGTAGTAGCCAAATTTTTAAAATTTTTAAAATCATGGTAATGTCTAATAATGCCTCATATTATATATTATTTGATGTTTAATGAGTACAATAATGCAATGAAAAACACAATATTAACATACAATTCTATCAAAATTTATTGTGGGTGTGCGGTGATAATATACCACCACAATCCAGCACTTGGAGCATTGCCCTACTCTACCAGGGAGAAGGTCCCAAGAGGAGGCCTCCTGTACCAGGTGACACAAATGATGCCACAGTGCAGAACAAATTTGATCCTTCAAATTTGGGGTATGTTCACACTGGTGATTTTTCCTGTAATCCGTTGCTCACACCACTGCAATTATTCTGTGCTATTGCATCATATCATACATCCTGTCTCATTCCAGACTTATTGAGTATCCATCCATGAACCATAGTCTCTATTTGAGAAAATACATGCAAGTTCCATTGCATTTGTCCTCTGCCACTCTCTGATTTTGCCTCACATTGCACTTGTCTTACCATTATTTGGGATTCTGAATTCTAATTTCTTGGTAAATGAGGGTCAACCCAGGATACTCAAGTTCTTATCTCCATTCATCTTTTAAAAAAATCTGAATTTGCAGGTGTCTTAGCAAATAAAAAAGCAGCTCTAAATGGCATATTTTTCACCTGGTATTCGGCTTCTAGCACCAATTGTGTGTTTCATAGCAGGAAAAATAGCAGGAAAAATAGAGTGAACTGTAAGAGCCAAGTGTGTTATCAGTAACTGTAACTGGCTGAGTATTGATGCCTTTCGATCATTAAAAAAATGAGCAAAAGTGGAATTACAGTTGGTTTGATTTGAGGATGTACAGATTGTGAATAGTGTTACTGATTGGCTTTTAATTTAAAAAGATACATACAGTATGTCACATAAGTGAGTATACCCCTCATATTTTTGTAAATATTTTATCTTTTCATTTGACAACTCTGAAGAAATGACACTTTGCTACAATGTAAAGTAGTGAGTATACAGCTTGTATAACTGTGTAAATTTATTCACTTTTGTAACATACTGTATATGGCATCAGGCTGTTACAGTGCATCATATATGATCCTCTATCACATTTTTTTAAAAATAAAGAATAAGGTCACAATCCAGAAGTGCATTTTGGTTATCATATCTATCACTGGGCTGACCCAACTGCAAGATGGGCCACCCTAGTTATTCTGGAATAGGCTTGGGGCAGCCTAAGGCAACATAGGCTGCCCCAAGATCGGTGGAGCTGGGCTGCCCTAACTGGGGAAGCCTAGGAAGTTCAGGACACACATGTTGAGGGCATGTTTAGCATAGCCTAGGGCAGAGCAGTTACTCTGTATCCAGAGCCTGTTTCCAGGGCAGAAATTCCCACTTCCAGCTCCTCAGAGTCATACCACCTCAGGAGCAGGTATAGCAATGAGTAGTTCCATTGGGGGCCATGATAAGGCAGAGTAAGAATGGCAGTGTTGACCAAAAATCTTAGTTCTTGGCCAGCCTAGCTGCAACCCCTGCCTCTCAACTTCAGGATATGGCACAACTTTGGCAGCCCACTAACCTGGTGATACAGCAGGCCACTCCAACAAGCCCCTTGTATTCACTGTACACTGTATTGGCAGTCTCCTGCTGCAGCTGTTACTGGTTGTAAGAGACTCCTTATAATGCAGGCACCACAGCTGTTCCTTGTTCAGTCTGATCTGAGGGGGGTCTCCTCTGGAGCAAGCCTTCCCCAGGTGTCGCTGACTTAGAATCATAGAATCATAGAGTTGGAAGGGACCTAGTAGGTAATCTAGTCCAACCCCCTGCCTGCAGCAGGAATTCCCCCTAGAGCATCTCCAACAGGTGCTCATCGAGCCTCTGCTTGAAGATCCCCAGTGAGGGAGAGTCCACCACCTCCCTTGGCAATCTGTTCCACTGCCGAACCGCCAGGAATTTTTTCCGGATTTCCAGCCGGAATCTCCTTTCTTGCAGTTTGTACCCATTGGTTCTAGTTCTAGAAGCAGCTATGAACAAATTGGCCCCTTCCTCCATATGACAGCCCTTCAGGTATCTGAAGAGGGCAATCATGTCTCCCCTCAGCCTCCTCTTCTCCAGGCTGAACATCCCAAGTTCTCCCAACCTTTCCTCGTAGGGCTTCCCTTCCATCCCACTGATCATTCTTGTCGCTCTCCTCTGGACTTGCTCCAGTTTGCGCACTCTTTCTTAAAGTGAGGTGCCCAGAACTGAACACAGTACTCCAGGTGAGGTCTCACCAATGCAGAATAAAGAGGAACTAGAACTTCTCGTGACTTGGAAGCTACAGTCCTCTTAATGCAACCTAAAATGGCATTTGCCTTCTTTGCAGACACATCACACTGCTGACTCATGTTCAGCTTGTGATCCACGGCGACTCCAAGATCCCGCTCACATGTTGTGCTGCCAAGCCAAGTATCCCCCATTTTATACCTATGTTTTTGGTTTTTATTGCCTAAGTGCAGAACCTTGCACTTCTCCCTGTTGAAATTCATTCTGTTCGTTACAGCCCAGGACTCCAGTTTATCCAGATCCTCCTGGAGGTTTCTCCTGTCTTCTGATGTGTTTGCTACTCCTCCCAGTTTGGTGTCATCTGCAAATTTGATCAGGCTCCCCCGTATCCCTTCCTCCAAGTCACTGATGAAAATGTTAAAGAGAACCGGTCCCAAGACAGAGCCTTGGGGGACCCCACTAGAAACTGACCTCCAGGTTGACACAGAACCATTTACTAAAACCCTTTGAGTGCGGCCATCGAGCCAGTTGCAGATCCACCTAACAATTGCCCTGTCTAGCCCATATTTTTCCAACTTCCTAATTAAAATGTCATGTGGGACCTTGTCAAATGCTTTGCTGAAGTCAAGATAAATGACATCCACAGCATTGCCACTGTCCAGTAAGCTCGTAACCCGATCAAAAAAGGAGATCAGATTTGTCTGGCAAGATTTATTCTTGGTAAATCCATGCTGGGTTGTTTTGATCACCGAGTACTTGTCTAGATGTGCACAAATTGTGTGTTTTATGATTTGCTCTAATATCTTGCCCGGGATTGAAGTCAAACTGACTGGTCTATAATTTCCCGGGTCTTCTTTTTTCCCCTTCTTAAAAATTGGGACTACATTTGCCCTCTTCCAGTCCAGTGGCACTTCTCCACTCCTCAGGGATTTCTCAAAGATGATCGACAGAGGCTCTGCAAGGACATCTGCCAGTTCCTTCAGAACTAGAGGATGCAGCTCATCTGGTCCAAATGACTTGAATTCATTTAGGCCAGTTAAGTGGTTTCGAACCAGTTCTCTGTCAATCTTAATCTGCTGTTCTGCACCATCCATGTTTTCATTACCTCTTAGGGGATGTAAACACATCCCCGCATCAGTCAATGATCCCGCACCCCCATTAGCACAGCCCTCCTTCTGTGAATAGACGGATGCAAAGTAGGAGTTGAGCAGCTCCGCCTTCTGCTGGTTTCCAGACACCTGCTGTCCATCTTTGTCCAGGAGCAGCCCCAGCCCCTCATCTCTCCTCCTGTTCCTTTGGGCATATCTAAAGAAGCTCTTTTTGTTATCTTTGACTCCCCTGGCCAGCCTCAGCTCATACTGAGCTTTAGCATCCCTGACCCCCTCCCTACAGGACCGGGCTACCTGCCTGTACCCCTCTCTGGTGATCTTTCCAGTCTTCCACTCCCTATACTTCTCTTTCTTTAACTTCAGCTGATCCCCAAGTTGCCTGTGGAGCCAACCTGGTTTTTTCAGCATTTTCCCCCCTTTCTTTTTTATTGGAATTGTTTCTGACTGTGCTTGTAGAAGCTGCCTCTTAAGGAGCTCCCAGCCATCTCGGGCCCCTTTCCCCATTAGATCATCAACCCATGGGATCCCACCTATGACTCCTCTAAGCCTGTTGAAATCAGCTTTCCTGAAATCCAACATATAAGTTTCACTCTGCACTCTTTTTATTTCCCACATTATTCTAAATTCCAGCAGCTCATGATCGCTTTCCCCTAAAGTTCCCACTGTGTTGACCTGATCAACCAGTTCTTCACGATTTGTTAAGATCAGGTCAAGGATGGCCCCTCCCCTTGTCGTTTCCTCCACTTTCTGGACCATGAAGTTATCTTCCAGGCCCATCAGGAATCTACTGGAGCTGCCTACTTAACATGCTCTGGAGAAGCTAGGGCAGCCCAGGCTTTCTGACTCTGGATGCAGCATAACTTTCTGCTCTGGTTTCAGAATAGTTGGGACAGCCCAGCTGGGGCACTCCTCAGTGCCCTAACTCTGGATTGTGCCCTCAGTGAAAGAAAAGCGAAAAGTTCTGTCCCCTAATTTTAGATTGCTTCCCCTTCTTTTTGTCCAGAAAAACACAAGTAAGTGGACTATATTAAGAGAGAGGAGGCAGTTGTCAAAGAAGTTGAAAAATAATTATTGGAGAACAAGTGTGGCCAACCGAACCAAGCACTGAAAAACATGAAACTCAGCCACAAGAAAGTCACAAACATTGCTCTGCTCTGTCCAAAATTCTAATGAAGCTAAGATATCACAAAAGCATAATTAAGGATGAGTTATTTTCTTTCCAAATTTTGCTATCCCATTTACAATCGGTGACAGTGGAAGGTCATTTTGGGGATTTTTGAGGTTCTTCAGGAGAAAGAACCAACATATTGGTGCTGTGAGCAGCCATGGTGTTGGTGGTACCATTTGTGGTTACCCACAAGATTCTTTGGCAAAGCGCTAGCCCACCACATAATTTTATGATGAGAGAAACCTCAGGTTAAACAAAATGGCTGGTGGAAGTCAAGTTGCAGTTATTGTGAATGTCAGATGTTGGCTACATTTGGCACTGACTGTGGCCATTTAGCCAGGTGTATGCCTGGACCTCCTCCACCAAGGCAGTGGAGGAGCCCAATACATCCTTTCCTCCAGCAAATCCAAGCAACTGGGCACCAACCCTAGTTGTAGTGAATTCTAATGAGCTGATAATTCCAAAGACATTTCATTCCCTAAACTACCCAGGTTTTTTGAAAAATAATTTCCTTTTGAAAAATGGCTCAGTTTTAATAATATGCTGTGTTTGGCCCAATAACAAAAATCATAGTTAGCAGCACTTATGGTTTGCTATGTAGAGAGAGAATATTGTACTCCAGGGAACTAATCTCAAAGGCTAATGCCATATGGGAGTTAATATGTGGTAAAGAGTTAGGGTTAGGAAGTGAATACTTTCTGAAAAATTCTAGAAGCCAAGAGTTGAAAAGATTCCTGAAGCAGAGATTTGAAGAACTCATTCTCATCAGCTTTTTGAGTTTCAGGTTGGTGATGGACAGAATCATCATTTATACAATTACCTCGTTTTCACACCTGGTAAACTGTATTTGCAAATTTTGATCAGTTATTTTAAAAATCTGTTTGAGCAGAGTTGACAGCAGGCAAAGTTAATATGTACATACACTAGACAAAGTGAAGCTCCTCTCCTCTCTTTTTTTTACCCGAAAAAGTTATAAAGCTCTCAATGAAGGCTATCTGTGAACTTTACACTGGAGGTTTTCTTTATTTTGATGGAAATTTGGCAAAGATTTGCAGTCTAATCTTATGTATGTTTGAATAACTGCCATTGAGGACAGTTGGGCTTACTTCTAAATACACGGGAAAAGGTTTGGAGTCTGAATTTTTTAAGAGCTGCTTTGCTGTATGCCACTGGTAGCTTAAGAAGATCCACTACTGTGAACCTTATATAAATGTTACAATTTGAAATCCACTTCCAGTGTCAAATTTGACAAGCAGTGCAATCCTAAGAATGTCAACTCAGAAGTCCCATAGTGTCCAATAGTACTTACTCGTAGGAAAGTGAGGTTAGGATTGCAGTCTAAAGCTGATAAAAGAGGTACTTGTCTTAAGTAATATTCACAGCAGCAGTTTTTTTTTTTTGGGGGGGGGGGGGGAGGATAACTGTTGTGTAGCTCCATCAAAGTTTGTTTCTGTCCTGCCGCTTTCCCTTTATTTTATCAGGATTTATAATTTTAATTTGCAAATGTGGAAAAATCCCTGTCAGATTCCTAGTAGTAAAACTGAGGATGTACTTGGTATGGCAAGGGGACAAGTGAATTTTAACATCTAAACTAGCCAAACAGGTTTAGCTTAGGCATTAAGAAATATTTCTTTTAAAAGCTTATTGAAATGTGTTTGCTAATTACACTGAAAAACAAACTTTCAGCAATACCCATTCAAATAACTCTAAGAAAATCAACTAAACACAACTAAATTTAATGTAAACCTCACACCTATTCATTCTTTGACTACCAGGCCCTGAAGCCCTTTATCGAGGACTGGGTTCATCTTCAATCTTCCATGGCTGAAAAGAGAGATATTTATCTGTCATGGAAACTGGTAAGCTCCATAGTTTCTGACATGCTGTAATCTCCCACATATCTGATCTATGTTCCAGAGTTTAATTTAACAGGAGAGAATTTAAAAGCAGAATTTAAAACATTGGTCAGTGTATAAGTTGCTTAGGGATGTTGTAGTTTTTCTTTCCCTTAATGTTTTTAAAAGAAAACATGCCAAGCATTTGATCAAATGTTGAAATTTCAAGAATTTTTTACAGAATTGAACAAGATAATTCTTACAATGTTGTGAACAATGATTCTACAATTTGTTAAACAAAAAAACAAAAAAAAGTGTTAAACAGAAAAACAAGAGAATGCTTCCCCAAGAGTTCTTTTATTGATCAAGATTTGGATTCATTGTAAAGCAACTTTACAACAGGTGTCTTTTTGAAAACAACTCATTTAAAAATATCAAGTCATCTTGAACTAGTTTTTCCTCATGCAAAGTTAATTTCTATATGTTGGGTTGACAATGCACCAGGCAATGCACCAGGTGTTGAATTGTCTTAAATGTGAGCAACTCCTGAGATATCTGTCTGACCACAGCAAGATGAAATGGACCTCAGGTCTGTTCCAGCAGGGTGATTCATATATTTATGAATAGAAAAAGGAATAATAAGAGCAATTTGTTTTCTTCCTGTTACATTTATGATTGTAGATGGAATATGCGCCTGTCTACAATATGGGAAGAGAAAATCAAACATGGGACATGGAATTCATCCTTTTGGGCTTGTCCAGTCAGCCAGGAACTCAGAAAGGTCTTTTTGTTCTTTTTCTGATGATGTATCTTGTGACCTTGGTGGGAAATACACTCATCATTCTGCTGATAAGAAAGGACCCCCACTTGCATACCCCTATGTATTATTTCCTGAGCCACCTCTCCTTCCTGGACATGTGCTACACCACCACAATCATCCCTCAGATGCTGGCCAACTTGCTGGCAGAACACAAAATCATCTCTTTTGTGGGATGCATGGCCCAGATGTACATTTCACTGTCCCTGGGAGGTATTGAGTTCATCCTGTTGGCTGTCATGGCATATGATCGCTACATGGCCATATGCCGCCCTTTGCATTACAACATTGTTATGAAACAGCGGCTCTGTATGCAGATGGCAGCCGGGTGCTGGTTCAGTGGCTTTGTGAATGCCCTGGTACAGACAGTGTTCACTCTCCACCTGCCATTCTGCGGAAGAAAGATCATCAACCATTTCGGCTGTGAAGTCTTGGCTGTGCAGCAGCTGGCCTGCTCCAGCATGGTTGTGGGAGATGCTGTGATGTTGGGCGCTGGTGTCCTCATACTGCTCACACCCTTCTTCCTTGTACTGGTATCTTATGTGCACATCCTCTCTACCATCCTTCAGATTCGTTCAGCTGAAGGGAGGCACAAAGCTTTCTCCACATGCACAGCCCATCTAACTGTGGTGACTCTGTGTTATGGGACAGCCATGTTTGCCTACCTCCGGCCCAGATCTCACTACTCACCCAAGCAGGGAAAAACCGTCTCTTTGTTTTACTGTGTTATTACTCCCATGTTGAATCCCATGATCTACAGTCTAAGAAACCAAGAGGTTAAGGGAGCACTGGTAAGAGTCATTGGAAAGAAGGGCAAAAGGAGAAACTTACTGCATTGTTGATGACTCTTTTATTCAACCTTGTTAACTACACTTTTTATTCAACCACTCTTTTACTTACAGTTGCATGCAGAGAGCTCAGTTCTGTCCAGGTTTCCAGTGGTGAAGCAGCCATAATGCAAACCAAAGGTAAGGGAACAAATGTACTCTTACCTGGAGGAGGTATGCAGGATGCAGGCTTGGCACAACCTGGCAGTGCCATAGCTAGATGGGGGAGGAGCAGCCAAACTTGGAAGGAGACATGCTGGGGACTCCTACCCTTTGGAACCATTGCAGGCAGGAAAACAAAAAAGACCAGTTATGTGATGTAGGTGTTCACGTAACTGAAAATACACAAACATGGTCTACCTCCTTATTCCTTTGCAGCTCTTAATGTGTCTCTGACCAAATATCTAAACAGCATTTTAAAATCTCTCTGCATGTTTTCCCCCACCCTAAATATAAACTGTTGCACCCTTATCAGTTGAAAAGCAGTATATAAATACTGTAGACAGACAGACAGATAGATGCTCAACTACTGTAGCTTTTGTGGAAAACATCCATAGATGTGGTTGGAGACAGTGGTTGGAGGATCTGTTTTACCATATAAAGTAGTAGTTCTCAAACTTAGAGGTCCCCCAGTACCTCTAAGCATCAAGAGCTCAATATGGGGATGGGTTAAGAGAGCCGCAGGAGGGGGTTTGAACACCTTTTGGGGGCCAAAAACAAAATCTTCAGGGCTGATCTGATGGTCTTCCCCATCTTTCTTCCTTGCCATCAGATATCAGTCTTAGGCTCATTATATTTCTTGCTGTTCCCACTTTCTTTCTTTGACATCTGACACTGGCTTAAGTGGCCAGTTCAGCAGCACACTTAGTAAAGACAGACTGTGAATCAGAGAGGGGAATACAGAGTTTTCTTCAGCACTCTTATTCTTTCTCCAGCGAAACAAGCTGTGCAGCTTTTATCTGCCTCCTTTCCTCCTCTGATGGGGAGGGAGACCATGGGGGCTTCTCTGATGGGGATGGGTACTGTGAGGACTTATAATCAAGAATATTATAGAACAATTTTATGCTTGGTCACTCATGTCCTTTATGCTCAGTAGACTTACTCCCAGGAAAGTATGTACAGGATTGTAGTCTTAAAAGATCCCCAACATTTTTGGATCTATATACTACCGTAATACAGATCCATAACTCCCTAAAGACATTTAGGTGACAACTCTCTATAGCCATAAAGAAGAATTGGACAAAATTTGTCAGGTTACTCTAAGCAGTTGTGTTAATTCCTTTAGCACCTTTCTGCGCAAAGTACCTATTTTTTCCAGGCATCCTCATCAAGACATCCTTCACCTCCTTGTTCCTCAGGCTATAGATAAGGGGTTCAACATGGAATTCACCACAGTATAAAAAAACTGACCCTACCTTATCTTTGTCTGGTGAGGAGTCTGCTCTAGGCCTCATGTACATGAAAACAGCTGTCCCACAGAACATCATAACGATCAAATGAGAAGTGCACATAGAGAAGGCTTTGCGCCTGCCTCCAGAAGAGCAGATTTTCAAGATGGCCAAGACAATGTAGATATAAGAAATGCAAATTTCCAGTGTGATGAAGACCCTATTAAAAATGCAGAAGGGCAGCAGAATGATCTCATTTATTCATGGGTCAGTACAAGAAATGTTAAGCAGGGGAATCACATCACAGAAAAAATGATGGATGACATTGGAGGGACAGAAGGACAGCCGGAAGGCACAGTGTGTAACATTGAAATTACAAAACCACAAATGTAAGAACAGATAAGCAGCTGCTGGCAGAGCTGGCAGCACATGATGACAGGATAGCGCAAGGGGTTACAAATGGCCATGTACCAATCATATGCCATCACAGCCAGAAGGAAGCACTCAGTGGTCCGAAAGGCAATGAAACTATACATCTGAGTGGCACAACCAGTGAATGAGATGCTCATTTTCTCAGCTAATAGGTTCACCAGGGTCTTGGGAGTGATGGCTGAAGAGGAGGAAAAATCAAGGAAAGCCAGGTGGCTGAGGAAGATGTACATCGGATTGTAGAGTTGAGGGTCAATCTTGATTAGTATGATCATTCCCTATTACTGTGATCAAATACATGGTCAGGAACAACACAAACAAAACCCCCGGAGCTCTGGCACATCTGTTACTCACAGGAGAATGAATTCTGTTGGAGAGAGTTAATTTCCCTCAGCCTTTTCTGTAATGGGATGACCAATATTGTGGATGGCAATTCAGATATAAAGAAAGATAAGACTCGCATGTATGTGCACTTACGTTAGAACATATTGCACTGACCCTTAGTTATATTTTAGGGATATTATTATGATGTTTATTTTTTACTATTTCTAAAATTCTTCTATGCTCACTTTTTGTATTTGCTGTACGTACTTTAAAAACAAAATTTAAAAAAAACTTGATGTGAATGATGTTCCTCTCTCTCTCTCAGTATGGTGAATCTGTGAAGGCCCACATTTTGTGTTTAATTCTTCAAATCGGTGCAACTGTAGATGGCTGATACCTAGTATTTTGACCCATCTGTTCCATCTCTCTTGAAAAAAATAATTGCATAGCAGCTATTTTAGCAGGTATGATTTAAGAGCTGCTCTAGCTCAAATATGTCATCATCTGTGCAGAAGGCAGTAAAGGATCTTTGTATTTAATGATACTGTCGTGTTTCCCACAAAGCTCTGCTGCTCTTCAAATTTTTAAATACTGTAAAAATAAAATAAAATAAAATAATAAAATAAATCACCATCCTACCATGTAAAAATGAAATAAAATAAATCACCTTGCTAAAGCAAGGCATAGTTTGAAGGATGAAAAAGTGAGAATTGCAAACAATTGAAAAATGCTCTAAAGTAAACATGATCTTTATGAATCACTAACACAATCAATGTGTTTTATAATTAAAAAAAGAATGGAAGAAGAAAACAAGGTACATATACATTGTGCAGGCACTGAAAAGAATTCCCACTGTAGTAAAAAAGGTTGTGGGAATCCTTCTTTGGGTTGCTGACTCATAAACTTAACTAGTGAAAAACGTACCCGCGTTGCAGGAGTAAAATTCCCCCATATGCCGTCCTCCCACGGTGCATGAATCTCCCACACACATCAACCCCCCATGTGCAACAATCCCCCATGCGCAACAGCCCCCATGCACATCAACCCCTCATGCACCTCAACCCCCCATGTGCATCAACCCCCCATGTGCTTCAGTCCCCCATGCGCATCAGTCCCCCATGCGCATCAGTTCTCCATACGCATCAAACTCCATGCATATCATCCCTAATGCGCAACATCCCCCATGCACAACAAACCCTCATGCGCAACAACCCCCCATATGCATCATTCCCCCATGTGCATCAACCCCCATGCGCAACCCCCACGCACAGCAACCCCCATGCGCAACAACCCGCCATGTGCATCATTTCCCCATGCGCATCATCGTCCCCATGCGCATCATTGTCCCCATGCGCAACAACCCCCAATGAGCATTACCCCCATGCGCATCAACTCCCCCTGTGCATCATCTCCCCATGTGCATCATTCCCTCATGTGCAACTCTCCTCATGCGCAACCCCCCATGTGCGGCATCCTCCCCAGTGCAGCCCATCCCTCCAAACAACATTCCCTCTCCCCACTGCATTGGGCACTAAGCACCAAATTGGCTGGATGTTGGTCAGTCTTCCATGTTAAGTATAGGACAGCACGTTGCACCCCTTTTCAGCTCCTTAAGGTGAAATTTCTCCACATTGGTTCTTGGTGGGTGACAGAAGGAACATGTGACAGAAGGAACACCTTCCCCGAATTTCATGCTTCTAGGTCTGGGGGTTGGGGCGGAATGTTGATGAATCATCAATTCTTCAATGCAAAGTATAGGGAGGAAAACAAGTTGCACCCCATTTTACCCCTTTCCAGTTGGAATTTCCGAAAACTGGTTCTTAGTGTCTCCCTCCATCATGGAATGGACAACCCACCCCAAATTTCATGCTTCTAGGCCTGGTGGTTTTTGCTGGGCATTGATGAGTGAATGAATGAGTCAGTCAATGAGTGACTTTTCTCTTTTATATACCGTATATAGATTGTGATAACTCATGCGCTTGCTATGAGAGGTTTCCTTACTAGAAAAAGCTTAGTAGAAAAAAGATACAGCATTTGGGTTTGGAGTTTCAAATCAGAAGAAAGGTGGCTAACAACAGTGGTATCTGAAAAAGGAAGGTAAGTTAAAATCATAGGTGGTTGATTTTTGCACCATTGCATATAGACAAATTGACTATTACACACTGCAATTTACAGTTTCCTAGCTCAATTTTTTTCTGGGCAGGGCTCAATACTTGTCAGCACCCCCTTGTAGGGGTAAACTTTAAAAGCCCTTCTTGATTCCCGATAGCCAGACACCTGATAATCATGCCCCATTACCACATTGCATGTGCGCGCGCGCACACACACACACACACACACATTTCCTTTCCTTCAGCATACAGTAACCACAACACAAAAAATTTCTAGCAAGTGTTTGCATATTTAGTAGGGAAGGAAATGGACAGTGGCAGAAGGCAACTGGTAAGATATTGTGTGAAACAGGGTGTTGGACTTAACAAGCCTTTGCCAGCTGGACTTGTCACCAGTCTTGTAAACAGGAAACTATCCTAACCATGTCTAATCAAAAGTAAGCCCCACTATGTTCAATAGGTCTTACTCCCAGGAAAGTGTTTTTAGGATTGCAGCCTTAAGCTGATCAAAATATGACTGACTATTGACTAGGGCCGGGGTGTCCAAACCCTGGCCTGGGGACCCACAGCCTGCAGCAAGATCCTTCTATCTGGCCCTTGGGCAAGCCTTGCAGTACTCTCCAATGCATTCTTATATGTAAATTTATTCAAATTTGAAATGTAAATTAGTTTTCCAGCCCCTGACACAATGTCAGAGAATTGATGTGGTCCTCCTGCCAAAACGTTTGGACATCCCTGGTCTAGGGCAAGATTTTTGGAACATTTGACACCAAAATTAAAAGAGCTTCACTGGTTGCCAGTTTGTTTTTTACAGAAATCCACAATCTTGCATTAAGCTGCAATGTTCTTCATGCTAAGGACTGGGATATTTATTTGGATGTCTTTCTCCCAGATGTAGTTCTCCATAGCCTGAGGTGTAGTTATAAGATCTTTTTGCAGGTGCCATCATTGCCTGGAATAAGCTCCATAAGAACAGGGGGACTTACTGCTGAGTAAATGTACATTAGATTGTGCTGTAAATCTTTTAGGCCTTCCAGTACATTTCAGTTGTATTTGCCATAACTGTATCCTATTTTAATGTTTTTGGTACAGTGTTAATTTTTAAAAATATTATTTTCTTAAGCTGCCTTGAGCACTTCCCCATGGTATATCAAGTTATAAATGCTTTATTAAAAAGCAATCTCTATTTTGTTTTCAGTTAATTAGCAAGAACATTTCTTTTTTGTCCATTATCAGAGCACAAGCCTATAATTGTCTACTCAGAAGTAAGTCCCATTATCTTCCATGAGCCTTACTGTCAGGAATGTTTGCATAGGATTATAACTGCAATCAAGTCTCTTGCTGGAATGTCTTGTTACAAAAGTTCACACACTATTTACTTTATCAACACCAAAACTGATGAGTCACCTAGGGCGCAATCCAGAGTAACTACAGAGAGTCCTTGCTCTGAGAATATTGCATTTACTCTGGATTGCAATATGAATTTCCTATAGGTTTTCACTAGCTGGTGCTGTAATTACATCGAAGTAAATGCTCCCGTAGTTACATGCTCCCGTAGTTACTCTGGATTGTAAGGCTAGAGTGATAGGCTCACAAGCTGCACCCTGACTAGGCAGGTTTAGATTGGTGAGAATTTCGCACATTACTTAAAGCTGGCTTGTAATGCAAGTGTAAAAATATACACTGGTCATTTATAAATGTCACCAGTGCTTCTTACCCTGCTAGTTTCTGCTTTGCACGAAAAATGCATACATAAATGGAGCTGGAATAAATGATTTCAGCCTTGGGTCCTTTGAATAATGCAGTAGGAAACTGAAAGCATGAGTCAGACTTACTGTGCAGCCCAGTAAAAGTTGGATAATTTTTTAGTTGGGTAAAAATTAAAAAAGTTGGGTAAAAATTACCCTGAGGTAATTTTTAAAATTCCACCTCAAGGATTAGAAATATCTAGTACAGCTGGTACTACTAGTAGAAAAATCTAGTAGAGCTAGTCAGCAGTCTGCACTTCTTCACAGAATACTGACTCATTTGCATTGAATGATGCTGTCCAGCAGAAAAGTCACCAGTGATCAATTGCTACAGAATATTTGGGACGTGAACCCTTTTGATCCTATACATTTGCTCAGAAGTGAAGCCTAGTATGTTCCAAGGGACTTACTCCCAAGTAAAACATGCACAAGATTCATTTGTCAACCATTATGGGCAGTGATGGGCTTCAAAGAAATTAAGAACCGGTTCTCTGCCCATCTGGCAGCCACTTTTAAATGGCTATTTTTAAACTTTATATGTCCTATCTCTTGTTAAGAACCGGTTCTATAGAGTAGGTGCGAACCTGCTGGAGCCCACCACTGATTATGGGGCCATTATTCTCATGGAATAAGAATGTTCTGGCTGCAGATTGCAAATGCAGCCTCCAAAGGGCTTCACTAGTAAGTAGGTTGTGCTGAAGTATTTATGTTCTGCTCTCAGTGTGATGGTGCCCATTTGAAGTGATGGTTTCAAAACAGCTGCCAGTCTTATTTATTTATTTATTTATTTATTTATTTATTTATTTATTTATTTATTTATTTTAAAAAAATTATATCCTGCCTTTCTCAGGCCATTAGCCTGACCCATACAATCCATGTGTTGTTGGCAGCCAATTTTCAGCAGCAGGACACATGATCATATTGATCATAAATCACATGATCATATTGGCCCATATTTATTTAAACAAAAAAGATGGCTACAACATGGCTGAGGTAATTTTTTAAAGAACTTTATAATTTAGATTTGTTTGTCTCAATCTAGCAGTTTCTTACCGAGTGCAATTCCTGGATAGGTGTATGTTATTCCTGTGCAGTTCCTGGATAGATAGTGTATAGCAATAAGGTGATAACACAGATCTCTGCTCTTTGTACCAATAAATTAATATCTGTAATGGGAAAGGAAACCATTGATGAAAGTGATCAGAGTCAATTGCAGAAGAATATCCATAATAATTTCAGCTATGTTTTAATATAGACTACATCTGTTTGCAGTTTATAGATTAACCCCTTTTGGGGTTGCAACTTCATTTCAGTGGGATTGAGAAAAGCTGGGCACTGCCATTTTGAAATCTGGCACTGGATGCTGCCATCTTGGAACAGGGTACTCAAGCCGCAATCCACATTTTCCCGGGAGCAGATTTCACAGAAAACAATGGAACTTCTCAGATAACATGAAGGAGGTCTGACATCACAGTGATGGCAATTCCTGTTTGATGTCACTTCTGGCCATCACATCACTTGCAGGGGGACTTAGACAGATTGTCATTCTCAGAAAGGGGTTCCAGGCTGAAATGCTCGAGAACCACTTGAGAGCCATTTGAAATAACAAGTGTAGTCAAATGAAACCAGATGTGCAAGTCTTGGTGGGCATTTTAGAAGTAATTTAGAGATATTCCCTACAATCCAGAATAACTACGGGAGCACGTAAGAGACTTTACGTGCACCCGTAGTTACTGCACCACCTACTGAAATCCTATGGGAAATTCATATTGCAATCCAGAGCAAATTGTTCTTACACCGGAGCAAGGACTCCCCGTAGTTGCTCTGGATTGCACCCTTAATTTAACCATCACACAATATTTTGACTTCATTTGTATTTTATTCTATAATCATCACTTACTTATTATTTACATTATCACATTATTTTTGCAATCACGAGAATAATAATTTCTTCCACAGTGATTGCTTGATAGCTTCTTTTACTTCCTTGTTCCTCAGGCTGTAAATAAGAGGGTTCAGCATTGGGACCACCACTGTGTAGAACACAGAAGCTACTTGGTCTTGGCCCAGTGAGTAGCTCGTATTTGGATGCAGATATGTAAATATCAAAGTCCCATAGAAGATGGTGACAGCTGTGAGGTGAGAGGTACAAGTGGAGAAGGCTTTGTGCCTGCCTTGAGCAGAATGGATCTTCAGGATGGCAAACAGAATGAACAAGTAAGAGAAGACAATGATGAGGAGAGACCCAACAGTGGTGACCGCAGCTAGAAGGGAAATTATTGTTTCAGTGGTATAACTATTGGAGGACAGTGCTAATAACGGAGGAGTGTCACAGAAGAAATGCCTGATGATGTTAGAGCCACAGTAGGGCAACCTGCTTAAAAAACAGACAGTTATCATGGCATTTGTGAATCCAATGAAACATGAACAAGCAACCAATGGGACACAGACTCTTGGTGACATAATCGCTGAATAAAGCAATGGGCTACATATAGCCATTTAACGGTCATATGCCATGGCAGCCAGCAAGAAGCACCCTGTGCACACCCAGCCAACAAAAAAGTACAGCTGAACAAAACATGCCTTGAAAGAAATAGTCTTGCCTTCTGCTAGAAGACTGAACAGCACCTTTGGGGTAACAACTGATGAATAGCAGATATCAACCACAGACCGGTTGCACAAGAAGAAGTACATGGGTGTGTGGAGCCTAGCACTGATGTTTATTAAAATGATCATCCCCAGATTACCCATTAGAGTGATGATGTAGATCACAAGGAACACCACAAACAGGGGCAGTACTGGATGCAGTACATCAAAAGTGGCCTTTTAATCGATTTGTACAGTGGCATTATATCAGCTGTTTTATTCTCAATCCCTTTTCTAATGACCCCAAGCATGGAATTAGCTTTCCTCACTGCCACTGCACATAGGGTTGACACTTTCATCAAGCTCACACCACACCGCTAGATCTCTCTCTTACTCTGTCACAGATAGCTCAGAGCCCCAAATGTGCATAACTTTACATTCACTCACATTCAAGCACATCTGCTATTTTGTTGCCCATTCTTTCAATATGGAGACATTCTTCTGGAGCTCTTCACAGTCTCTTCTGGTCTTCACCACTTGAAATAGCTTGGTTTCATCTGCGAACTTTGCCACCTTGCTGCTTAACTCTTTCTTCAGGTCATTTGTGAACAGGTTGAAAAGCACCTGTCCCACGACAGACCACTGGGGTACATGATGTGAAAATTGCCCATTGACACCGCTCTCTGTTTCCTGTCCTTCAACCTATTTCCAATCCATGAGTGAACCTTGGAAGTTATTTCATTTTTTTCTGAAAAAGTGAAGTGACTCTCAGGCCGCAGACAGGTCTTCTGAGATGTAGAGAACTCATGCACAGCCTCCCTCTCTTGGATCTTGGGCTAACCTTCCACAAGTTCAACAATGTAATATGGATGGAATTGAAACATATGTTACAAATAATATATAGTATCACATCTATGTTAGTAGTTGGCCCATCTATACTGTATAATCAGCTCTCAAACGTTTAGCACTGGGACCCACTTTTTAGAATGAAAATCTGTAAGGCCCACTGGAAGTGATGTCATAACCAGAAATGACATCATCACACAGGAAATTTTTTAACAATCCTAGACTGCAATCCTACCCACGCTTACCATTGGAGTAAATTTACTCCAATTTACTATAATTGTTAAAAGCAAATAAATAGTAGCATTTAAAAAATACAGATCTGTAGCATTTCAGATCTGCACAAAAGCAGTCACATATCATGGTAGCATCAAGTCTATTAAAAATAAAATTTTAAAAATAATTAAATAAAATATTAAAAATAAAATATTGAAATGAATGGGGACCCACCTGAAATTGGTTTGTGAGTACATTCTGACCCACAGGTTGAGAAACGTTGGTCTATGCCAGGAGTGTCCAAACTTTTTGACAGGACAGCCACATCATCTCTCTGACACTGTGCCAGGGCTGAGGAATGAATTTACATTTCAAATTTGAATACATTTACATTAATGAATATATTAGAAACATAATTTATATAAATGAACCAATTCAAATTGGTTCATAAATACTTTCTAACCCAGAGAGAGGGGTGATTTTGAAACACTTTCACTCAGAGAGAGAGAGAGAGAGAGAAGGAGCTGCACGCAGCATCCCTGGCCCTCAGAACAACCTCCAGAAGCAAGAGGAGCAGAGCTCTCCTCATCCCGACTCTCATCCAGAAGCTCAGCCACAGGCTGGATGGGAGAACTTTCCTTGGGCCCACATGGAGGTTTGCTATGGGCCACATCTGTTTGAACAACCCAAGTTCTATGCAATAAGAGAATGGATTAGATACTGCATTCTTTATTAGAAATGCAAAGGGAAACTGCAAAGTATAATCCCATACATTTCCTTTACTTGGTATCTGTGTTCTGACATTTGAATACCAGGGCCCAGAGATTAAGAACTCCCCACACCATATCTTTGGTGAACTGGGAAAAATTCATTGACTTAGTACTATGAAAAATAACCACTAGATGTCACCAAAGATCCATCTACTGTATATTCGTTTAATGCAAAGTTTAGAAGAAGCAATTTAAAAGGAGCCAAGTGAGTTGGGGAATATCTGAAGCAACTTCAGTCTTGTCTGTTTTGGGACACCCTCTGACCGACCTACAGAACCTCATGTTGTATTTCTTCCCAGCCTACTTACATGAAATCTCTGTGTGTGTACTGGGGAAGTTGGGGAGTGAACCTGGGACTCAGCACAGATGGCACAAAGTCCACCACTAAGGCTGCAGTCCTGAAGTACACTTAGGCTAGCCTATCTAGCGTTGGGCTGGCCTAATTCCAAGATAGGCCAGCCTAGCTACACCAGAAAGCCTTCAGCCAGTGTAAGTCCTCTTAGACTGACCCAAGACGGATAGACCTGGGCCGGCCTAGCAGTGCTGGCCTAAGCAACTCAGCAAATGTATGTTGAGCATGGCTTAGAACAGTGCAGTTAGGCTGTAACTAGAACCTCTTTCCAGGGCAGACATGCCCCCTAGCAGCTCCTCTGACTTATGCCACCTCAGGAGCAGGTGTATGTTACCATAGGGGTCCATGGTAAGCCACAGTAAAAATAGAAATGATGGCAAAAAATGCTGACTCCTAGGCCAACCCCAGTCTCTCAACCTCAGGATACAGCTCAACTACAACAGCCCACCTTAGGATATGCCACAACTATACCAGCCGAGTGAGCATGCTGCCCTTGTACTGCTGCCACTTCAGCAGCAGTTAGGCCAGTCTGGAGACCACCTAGCCCTGCAGATTTTGCCTGTCAGCTCAGAACATGGCCTACTTAGGAGCCTCTGTGGTGCCCGCTACAGCCCTGGAGAGGGGCCTGGGCAGAGAAGAAGTTGATTTGTCTCTGCCCCCCTCCACTCTCCTAGGATGGAGGCTCCGTGGAGGCTTTCAGGCTGTCCACCCTGGTCCTGGAATTGGGGGAAGTAGAGCAGGTGAGACAGTGCCTCCGGTGCTTGGTGCCCAGTGGTGGACTTTAGTGCCCACCAGTGCTCACTGCATAGAAACATTCTTTACATTTTTTACTGACTCACAATAACGGGTTAGTTCAGCTGGTGTGTGCATGTATGTATTCCAGCATATGGAATAACACTGAAACATAAGTTCAGCAGAACACTGCTGAAAAGTTGCTGACCCCATATCATATGTACCAGCTTTTCTTGAACAGTGTGTCAGGGTCCACTATGTGGGGTGTGAGGTGGGTAGCATAGCACTTGGCTCAGCTGCTATTGAAACTACGGAGCTGAAAATACAGGATGACAGAGCTGCTGAGCAAAGCGGCTATTGGTGGGAGAGAAGCAAGATGCTTTGACCTGAAGAGGTGGCAAGATTTTGGAAAGGGGGAAGGTTTTGTGTTTGCAAAAGGATCCAAGTCTGAATTTTGAGGTATGCAAAATTCAGTAAGAGGCCTTTGGCAGATTTTGGCTTAGATCTGAAGCCTAAATTGAGGATGTCACTTCTAATCTTGTCATCAGTTCTATGTTATTGACATAATTTCCAGTTTATCCCACGAGATTGTCATTCTGAAAAGTAGCTTCTGGTGCTAAAACGTTTCAGAACTACTAATATATAATGAATATAGACAGAGAGACCTTATTTGCTTCATTGGTTTTATGATCCTCTTAATGTAGGGAGAGGATAATTTGTACTGCTTCTGGATAGATAGGAGAGGATAATTTGTACTGTAGATCAGAAGGCCCCGTTCTTAACAGCAAGTGGAATAAAGTTTGCTAAAGATTCTCCTGCTCAACCTCTCATTAAAATAACTCTTCCCATCCACTGAAATATTTCTGGTTAGGTTTTTAACATTTAATTTTAAATGACTTCCTTTGGTTTAGAGATAGATGAAATTTTTTCCTAGTAAAAGCTAAGTCTTAATATTCTTACCTATCTATCTACAGTATTTATATACTGCTTTTCAACTAACAAGTTCACAAAGTGGTTTACAAAGAAAATGGAAAAATAATAATAGCTAATTAATAGCTAATGGGTCCCTGTCCCAAAAGGGCTCACAATCTAAAATGCAAAAAAAGAACACCAGCAGAAGCCACTTGAACAGACATTGCTGGGGTGTGTAGGGCCAGTTACTCTCCCCCTGCTAAATAAAAGAGGAACACCCACTTGAAAGAGTGCCTCTTGCTCGGTTAGCAGGGAGCTAACTACCTCTTCTTAGTTTTTCTCTTAACTCTTAGCCCGTTCTTAATATTAAATCTTTTCCTCCTATTTTTCATTAAATTAAGGAAGTTTCCAACATTATTTAAAATAACAAACACGATATAAAAAATAAAAAATATCTACCTACTGACCAAATCAAGACCAATTCACATTTTTACTCCTAATTGATATTAAAAGCTAGCTAGTGCAAAAGACTCTGACAGCAAGGAAGAGTGCTTTGGGAAGGGGATGCTTTAAATTCCTGATGATACGTATTACTGATGATATTAGTGATATTATCATCTTCCTAATGATATTACTTCATGGGAAGTCCTCAATGGGAGAGAATCATGGCTGGAAAGAATCCCCCAAATATGCTGCATCAAGGCTATTTGGGCCTTAATAACCCACTGCTATTGTGGATGGCGCAAGCAGTTAAGTCACTGCGCCTGTTAACCAGCAGGCCAGGTTCGAGACCTGAGTTGGCCCCACAAGACAGGGTGAGTTCCTGTCCTTAGCCCAGCTCTGCAACGCCAGCTGGATCCAATCGTACTGGCTCTGCCTTTCCATTGGACTAATTCAGTGGCGTGAAGAGGGGGGATTTGCTGCTTGGGTAACAGCCTATCCTCCATAACAATTTAACCCAGGCTTTCGTGCTTCGCATGCAGCGTATGCAGCGCCAAGCTTGATACCATAGTCTTTCAAGACTGACGGAGGCCTGCTTTTTTTATTACAACACTGTTAGCCCAATCTTAACCGACTTTCCACTGCCTACACAGCTGTGATGCAGGGCATGCTGTGCTACAGTCAGCAATAAAGGCCATGTCATGGAGGTCTTTGTAAGTAAGGCAATGACAGTAAGACAATGTCTGTCCCTTAGTACTGCATCTGCTCTGGAATGTGGGTTGGGTTTGGGTTGTGAGCATGACTGCCATGTTGACTCCTGCCATATCTTAAGCCCACCATGGTGACACCATGCGATTGGCATAGGGATGCAACAGATGAGAAATGTCAAGCCTATCTTGGTAAAGCAGTCCTGGCCTAGCCCTTCCTAACAACAGCCCTAGCATCCAACCTAGAATCCAACTGTCTATTATTCACGGAGTAGCATCCTGACATCACCAGCATGGAACTGGTCTGAAGGGGATGGAATAGGGGAGAAGAGTGTTAAAGTCCCCATCAAGTCATCAAGCTTCCAAGTGTGCGTACAATGCTATGGCAGCAATTTTGGTGTCACAGCAGCCCCTCATTTTGGGCAAGACTACACTGTGAGTCTCTATGGCCATTTGTCATTTGCAAGGAAACTTTCTACTGGGGAAGGGGCTGGGATGAATCAAAAGCTTCAGTATCACTCATGCTTGTGGCTCACTGCATGAGACACAGGTTAGAAGCCAGGTGATATGGATTTAAACTCAGCCAAGGATTTGGCAGGAACACAAAGAGTAGAATCTGGATTTGGAATTCACATCACCTAATCCACAAAGCTGTGAGGGTGAACTTATTTTCTCGTTTTCCAGGACATGACCACTTTTTTAGCCTTATGTCCTGGGAAAAAATGCTTGTTGTCATCCATTTCCTTTTGGGCAGGCAGCATGTAGCCTTCTTCTAATTAATAAATTATATGGAATAAATTATATGGAATAGTTTTAAATTTAATAATAAGTAATATAGTGTTTAAATTAACCACATGGAAGCAATAAATGAATGTTTTTAGTTTTAATTTTGCCACGTCCTACATTTTTCTTGGGTGTCCTGCATGTCAGGGGGCCTGTCCTCTTTTCTTAGTTATGACATATGGAGTGCAATCCTAACTTAGGCCAGCACAACTCATTGGTCTTCCCATTCCCATTATAGGGAGGGAGGTAAGTGCATGTCTATGCAGTGGCCTAACCTTCCCCCAAGAGTGGCACAAAAGTGTTATACAGCATTTTTTGTGACACCCCCTGGTCAGCACAGGACTTATTCTCGCCCTTACTGGAGGTTAGGATTGCAACCTAATCAACCTAATCACAGCAGGAGGCAAGCAAAGAGCACCTCATCCTCTTTTTAAGTTGCCTTGGCATGTAATGTTCCATGTCAAGGTGTTCCGAAGAAAGTGCAGAAAGTGGAGCTTTTTGGGATGTCCCTCTCACCTGCTTCTGGGTCTGGTTGGCTCAAAATAAATTTCCCTTGAAGCAGATGGCAGTGATATTACATAATATTGTTTCACATTGAGCTCCATGACGCCTAAGGGTGCACCCGTGTATCATTATGGTTAAGGCTCACTCAATATGAACACAATATGAACACATGCTCTACAAATTACATGGACATCCACATGAGTGGAGGAAAGGCAAGCTGGAAATAAAATACAGTGGTACACTAGAGTTTCCTAAAGAGGTAGAACTTTTTTGTGACAGTGGCAGGATTAGCCTGATTCTTATTTTTGTTGAAATATTTTAGGTAAATACCCCTTTCTTGATCTTCTGTTGTCTTGCAGTAAATCAACTATGCCACCTACAAATTAACTAGGCCGCCTACAACTGCATTCTGTAAGCAGCTCCCAATTTTAGGCCTTATCTTGTGGGCCAGCAAGGGGTAGGACAAATGATGACTTGAGACAAGAAGATGGAGATGCAGGGTTGCTAACATGAATAGTGCTCATGCTCAGATGTGATCCATTCTATGGTATCAATTGTAAAAAAGATCAGAATCTCAAATTAATCTTCTGCGTAGGCTAGCTGTGAAGGTGCACTCAATTAGTTTTTGTTTTACTTATTTCTCCTCGGGAATTATCTGCAGTGAATTTTTGAACTCCCTAAGAAATGCATTGTGGAGTTTTGTGTGCACTGCTAATGGTCTCTACTCTTGCAACAAGAATGAAAATTCCCAGGGGCCTGTTCCCTTGGGTGCTTCTGCCTCCGGATTTGAAGTGATCAGTTTAGTGTAATTGACTCATCCCTCCAACAACAGTGTCATCTCCCAGTTATTCTAATCAGCCCTCAAGAGCACAATTAAAAAGTTATTGCTTGACAGCCTTCTATGAAATAACTTACGCAAGGAGTCCAAAACTTCTAGCAAATTGGCTCCTAAGTGCATCATTAAAATTCAACTGCACTTCAAAGACATTAAATTAAGAAAAGGTAGGCAGGTCTGAATCCCGGAATTAATGATCTTTCAGATACAATATCTTAGCTTAATGAGAAAAGTGCCTGTGCAGAAACACAAAATTGGCTCAGTAATTCTCCTTTTCAAAACTGCTCTTACCTGCCCTTTACCAATTGCCCACACCTACTTTTGTCCACATTACTTAATCACAAGAACACACCATTTCATGCTCCTTGCAGCATGGATCCTCCATATGAACTCTGGGAGAGTTCAAGTTCCTTCATGCTTAAAAGGACTTGCATGATGTAGGTTATTTGTGAACATAATTTGTGCAGTTTTTGCCTAATTGGAAGCTTGTATTACACATCACTGTGGATGTGCTGCAGGAGGTGGTGAGTCTCTGCAGTCTCCCATCACACAGTGGGCACATTCGGGTAAGAGGAAGAATCAGTCAATGATGGGCTAGCATACTGCTAGAACGTCGCATGGCTAACACATCACATGGCTAGCACATCACAAAGCAGCTGCGAACTTTGACATAGCTGAGGGCAGTGCTTTTTTCTGGGAAAAAAAGGTCATCTCCATATGACTAATTAATAGTTAGCTGCTGGGGGGCAGGTGGAAAAAGTGCCAGTATTGAGTACTGGTGAGTACCCCCTGAAAAAAGCTCTGGCTGAGGGTGCCTTAACCAGGCTGATC
Source organism: Cryptoblepharus egeriae (assembly GCA_030015325.1). NCBI lineage: Eukaryota > Metazoa > Chordata > Lepidosauria > Squamata > Scincidae > Cryptoblepharus > Cryptoblepharus egeriae. Next base: position 56,428,962 of record JAREYC010000001.1, on the reverse strand, counting down.
AGATGACTGGAAATGCTCAGGCCCCCTGGAAAAGGGGGAGCTAACTGGAAAGGGGAAAAACCCCTTCTCCAGAATTCCAAGGGCATTCCAGGGCATACTAGCCCTTTAAAACAATTTTCCCCACTCTGGCCTTCCCAGAGTGGGAAACCAAGGGGCAAGACCAAGGAGGAGGTCCCTCCCCCACCCAGGGTGACCAGATGCCAAACACAAAATCCCTAAATGGCAAGGCCAAAATTCCTACCCAAATGCCAAAATTCCTGTTCCCCCAAACTAAAATTTCTGCATAAATTCCTACAATTAAAAAATTGTAGAACATCCGAAAAATGTAGGACAAATTTAGGACATATTAAAATAAGCTAAAAACACTCATGTTTCTCTCCTGTATTTAATTTAAGTACAGTGGTACCTTGAATAAAGAGCATCTTGAATAAAGAGCATTTTGTATAAAGAGCAAAATTTTCTCAGAAATTTTGACTTGCTTAAAGAGCACTGTCTTGCTTAAAGACCACTTCTGAGGAAGTTTGGAACAGGCTTCCATGGCAAGGGAACCAACAGGCGGGACGAGGGGCTTGAGCTACTCTGAGGGCCTGGGCAAAGTTTGGAATAGACATGGAATAGGCTTCCATGGCCAGGGAACTCATGGGGAGTCTGGGGAGAGCAGTCTGAGCCAGGTTTGTATGTGGGATCTGTGTGTGGCAGTGTGGAAGTTGTGCCTTATCAGTGTTCTGGTGCTGCTCCCCATCAGCAGCTGGGGAATGTTAAAGTTGTACAAAAAGACACAGATTCCATTGAGCCAATGGATAGCAGTGACTCCATAAGTAATTGTGAAAGTCATCCCCCTCTCCATAACCCTCACACCAGCCATGAAGGTTTTCAAAGATACAGTACAGTTCAGTACTGTACAGTATTTTTTTTATTGCAGCATTGTGCATTACTGTACATTACAGTGTTTTGTACTGTGATATATTGCTGTGTTTTGTAATCATTTTTATAAACAGTTAATATTTTATATGAATATTTTTGGGGTTCTGGAACCAATCGTCTGAGTTTCCATTGTTTCCTATGGAAAAGTCCGCTTCACTTAAAGAGCATTTCACTTAGAGCATTTCACTTAAAGCTGCTTTGTCTGATGATAGGAGAAACATTTTTAACTATTCAGATTTTTTTTAAAATGCCAGCATTTTAAATGCCAGCAATTTTCTGGACTCCAACAAACTCTTCACAGGTTCTTCCAAAGCTGACTAGATTGCAAGGGAAATTCAAAAGGCAAGTGGATACCCATTTTCAACTCAACAATTCTGGGTCGCCAACTCTGTAACCCTTAAGGTCTGCAACTCTGTTCTTCAGTCAGGTACTAATTGTACTAATTTAGTGAACTAAGGGGCAGATATCTGACTTCATTTCCAAGCTCTGCCTTGCACTCAGTTGAAGTCCACTAACAAGTTGTGTACTTTGAGTCTTAAATTTCTCACCTATAAGCAGGGCAGGTTTGTAGGGATGTTACGTGTAAATTTCCTGTGGTTTTAGTCAGTGGTGGGCCCAGCCTGGCCCAAGAACCGGTTCTCTGGAAGTGGGTGGGGCCAGGGGTGGGGCCAGGGCCAGGGGCGGGGCCATGGTGGGCCGGGAGGTTTTGAATTTAAAAATAAAAAAATAAAAAATAAAATTACTTACTTCTGAGTAGACCTGCATAGGATGGGGCTCTGAGGTTGCAGTCCTCTCCACACTTTCCTGGGAGTAAGACCCATTGACTATACTGGGACTTACTTCAGAGTAGACCTGCATAGGATGGGGCTCTGAGGCTGCAGTCCTCTGCACACTTTCCTAAGAGTAAGACCAATTGAGCACAATAGGGCTTACTTTTGAGTAGACATGGTTAGGATTGTAATCACCAGGCTAAGAAAAGAGGATCTATCTGGAAAGGGGAAGGAATGCTAAAAACCCCTTGCTGGAAGTAAGACCCATTGAGCACAATAGGGCTTACTTTTGAGTAGACATGGTTAGGATTGTAATCACCAGGCTAAGAAAAGAGGATCTATCTGGAAATGGGGGAGGAATGCTAAAAACACTTTGGTGCAAGTAAGACCCAGGCAAGAGTTAAAAAGAAAAAGGAAAGACGCTCTGGCCAGCTGCTGGAGGCTTTAACTGTAGCGTACCGGTCCCCCTTTAAGGCCCCCCCACTGCTGCTACCAGCTCCCCATTGGCAGGGGATTTGGAAACTCCGGTCCCCGGGGACTGGAGGGGACCGGCTTCTGCCCACCTGTTGTTTTAGTGGAAGAGAAAATAATGACCACTTCTTTGGAATATATTGTTCTTGTTGTTTAGTCGTCAAGTTTTGTCCGACTCTTCATGACCCCAGATATTGCATTATGTCAGGCCACCCTCTCCTCCACCCTATCTTATCCATATATCCTCCTAATAATATTGTTTTTATTCTTAATACCAACCATTAAATCCATTTAATCTTAGCTCCAGACAGAAAGAGAAATTGTATAAGGTTCAATTATGAAATCTTGAAGTCTTGTGTTTTTTTTCTGTAATGTTATCAAATGCTCCCATTTACACTGACGGAAGATGGAGACTGTACATTTGTATGATTTTTATGAGGTTTACAAGAACTTCAGGTTTCAAAATGTTTTCTGTAATGAACATCACTTCCATTCTAAAGTAGGTTATTTTACTCCTGGAAGGTTTTAATTTTAAAAATGTGTGATTATAGGCTGCAAGTCTTAGCATGCTTTCCTAGAAGCAAGGCTGAGAGAACTTTGCAGGGTTTAGAATGTGGAGCCTTATCAGTTTCATTAACATGGGGGATGAAGTGAGTGTCTTTTAGTGGGCACTACTGAGGGTGAGATTATGAAAGTTGGAGAGCTTTGTTTAGAATGCTTTTGATCAGAGAATATAAAGTGTGTGTGTGCATGCATATTTGTGCATGCATATGATTTTGTATGTTTGAATTCTTCAATAAGGTATTATTTGCTGGATTTTTTTAAAGAATGAAGGATACCTTGACTTTTTAATATTCACTGTTAATTCCAGTCTGTGATATAGCCAGTGCTTTCCCCCCTAGAAATAAAGGTGGGGTATTTACCAGAAAGATTTTATAAATGTGGGGTATTCACCATGAAGATCAGTGATGGGCCTAGCCAGCCCCAAGATCCGGTTCGCTGGAATTTGGGGGGCGGGCCCAGGATCAGGGGGCGGGCTGGGGTCAGGGGGCGGGGTGAGGGACGGGCCCCAAACGCGCCGCACTGCGCATGCACCAGGCTTGGCACATGTGCAGTGCATCTCCTGAAGCCGTGCTTCAGGAGACTCAGTGTGCTTGCGTCCAGCTGGATGCAGGCGCACTGCGTCTCCTGAAGCCAAGCTTCAGGGGATGCGTGGCGGCCACTGGTGAACCGGTCCCCGCAGTTCTTGCCAGCCGCGGCTCTGATCGGTTCGCCAGCGGCCGCCATGCAGGAAGATCCGGTTAGGGCAAATAGGTCTGAACCGGCATCTGCCCACCCCTGATGAAGATGATATTATTTGTAATAATAATGACTACTTGGGGGTGGATGTAGAGGTGCCAGTACTCAGTACCAGCGAGAAAAAGGTAGAGGTGTCCCCCACAGGTTATACTGCTAGTCATGACTGACTGTAGGGTGTGTGTTCATCCCCGTTTCTAGAGCCATAGAGCCAGCATTGTCCAACAAGTGGCTCACATGCGAACAGAACGCTGTTACCTTCCCACCAAAATGGTACCTATTCATTTACTTGCACTTGCATACTTTCGAACTGCTAGATTGGCATGAGCTGGGCTGGGAGCTCACCCCATCTTGTAGGACCCGGGTCTCAAACCCTTAACCACTTGTGCCACCACAGTACACTTGTGCCACTTAACCCACCAGTGAATAAAGAACCCTGAATTTTAACTAAAAGGGTCAAAGCACCAAGTCTTGTAGGGAGGCTCACTGCAGTGTTCAAGGGACCCCTCCCTCCTCTGAGCCATTCCAGGCAGGAAGAACATTCATCTCTGTTTCACTCCCCCTGCTCCAAGAGAAAGAAGCTCATTGCACACTGCAGTGATGCTCCAGAAAGAACTAGCACCTTGCACCCCCTCTTGCACAAAAATTACCAGGAACCTACTGAGTTTTGATAATATGTGAGCTGATTTTAAATCCAAGGGCATAATCTAGCTGTTAGAATCTATTGTATTGGTGAATCCTCATCTATCTATCTATCTATCTATCTATCTATCTATCTATCTATCTATCTATCTATCTATCTATCTATCTATCTATCTATCTATCTATCTATCTGTCTGTCTGTCTGTCTGTCTGTCTGTCTGTGACTCACTCACTGTCTGTTTGTGACTCACTCACTCACTCACTCACTCATCAATGCCCAACCAAAACAGGAACCCACTAAGAACCAGTTTTGGGAAATTCCAACCAGAAGGGTGTGAAAAGAGGTGCAACACATTTTCCTCCCTATGCTTTACATTGAAGAATCCCTCCAATCTCCTGGACCTAGAAGCATTAAATTTGGGGAGGGTATTACTTATGTGGCACGATCACCACCAAGAACCGATGTTTATAAATTTAACTACAAAGAGGGTGAAAAGGGGAGCAATGTGTTTTTGTCCTTCAATGTACTTAACATTGAAGACTGATAAAACCCAGCCCCAAATCCTGCACCTGCCCAGTAGGGATGCACATGGTCAGGGAGGACGCTGCATGGGAAGGTATTGTATGGGGGAGTGTTGCAGGGAGGTATGGGGGGAGTTGCACGGTGGGTGGGGGTTGGCCTGGAAGGTTTGCACAGGGTTTTTTTTATACAGGGGTTTTTTGCATAGAGGGGTTTTGCACAGAGGGAGGTTTGGCAAGAGAGGGTTTTGGATGGGAGTGTTTGCACAGGGGCAGTGGTGGGCAGTGGTGGGCAGTGGTTCCCCACTGTGCTGCAATGCCCAGTAGGAATGCCTGGCACTCACTGCTGCTCACCATTGCCCCCAATAACTTCAGGTACCCAGCAGTGCTCAACCATTCCCAGGCTCTCAAATATTCTTGAAATTTTATTCCTGCAATGCGAATACATTTCGCTAGTACTACTATATTCTTGCATGTATGTTACAGACTGGAGTCTTCCCTAAATGATTTATAATCAGATAATTGATGAACTATAAATGATTCTGATCCATGGACAACTCTAGAAAGAATACCATATATTGTCTTTGTTTTGCCTGTGTTTCAGATATTCCAGTGGATAATTCTTATTGGCAGGAAGATGGACAAAGGAAACATAACTGCAGCAAAGGACTTTTACTTCACTGACCTGTCTGATCTCCCAGAAATGTACATTGTTCTCTTTGTGATTATTCTGCCAATCTATCTGATCACCCTGGCAGGGAATGGGGCAATCCTGACTGCAATATGGACAGATGCTCGACTCCACACCCCCATGTGTTTCTTTCTCAGTAATTTGTCTTTCCTGGATGTCCTTTGTCCAACTGTCATAGTGCCAAAGATGCTCCATACTCTCTTGTCAGAGGACAAAAGTATAACATATGCTGGCTGTGTGATGCAGTTATTTTTTCTCATTAATGTGGTGAGCATTGAGGTCTTCCTTCTGACGGTGATGGCATATGATCGTTATGCTGCCATATGTAGTTCCCTGTGCCAGGTCCAAAATGCCCTGGAATTAGATTTTAGAGAAGTTAATGTAGGTCACATACCAGAGCAGTTAACAAGGTACACCTGGAATTAGGTGTAACTAACTTACATGTGAAGTTGCATGTAGACTCTAAGCCCTTAACTCAATGCAGCTGATACTGGGTGTAACAGGGAATCAAAATGAGTATATAAGAAGAGGCAAGTCACTGCCTGTGTGTGGGTTATAGAAGGAGTATTGAGAATTGCGGACTTATTGATACTGGTACACTGACTGAATTGGACTGACTTGACATTGCTGAACTCTCTGTATGTATGATCTCGGAACGGACTTTTGACTATGATACTTGCTTAATCCTTTAATACAAGTTGCTATATCCCAGATATCTTGTTGTTGTGTCTTATTTACTAATTACATTGTTCTAAGCTTGATCAGTGGTAAGATTCCGCTGTGTTAGTGCTTGCTATACCCTATCCAGCTCTGGCACCCTGCAATATACAAGCATCATGAATAAGCGTCTCTGTGTGCAACTGGCTGTTGGGACCTGGGTAACTGGTATAATCAGTTCCATGATTCATACCTCACTAACCTTTTCATTAACTTTTGTGGGGCCAATAAAGTTAACCAGTATTATTGTGATATCCCTCCAGTGATGGCTCTCTCTTGCTCTTCTACCTTCCTCTCTGAGTTGGTCCTTAATCTTGTGGCTTTTAGGAGGTGGAGCTTTTCTAGTGACTCTGATTTCATGTGTATTTATAATATGTGCTATTTTGTGTATATATTCTGCTAATGGCAGGCGCAAAGCTTTTTCCACTTGTGGTTCTCACTTGACTGTAGTTTGCCTGTTCTATGGAATCACCATTGCCACCTACGTTCAGCCTACCTCCACTTATTCCCCAAAGCAGTACAGAATTATTTCAATGTTGTATGGGGTTGTCACTCCCATGATAAATCTAATGATCTATAGTCTGAGGAACAAGGAAATGAAAAGGGCTTTGTTGAAGGCATTTACCCTACAATCCAGAGTAACTATGAGAGCATGTAAGAGACATTACGTGCACCCGTAGCTACTGCACCACCTAGTGAAAACCTATGGGAAATTCATATTGCAATCCAGAGTAAATTGTTCTTACACCAGAGGAAGGATTCCCCGTAGTTACTCTGGGTTTTGCCCTTAGTCTGAAATGTTCTTCATGAAAAATTAAGGTTAACTTCCTTTTGGCCCTGTCCATGATCACAACATACTGTATTGCAAGGATATTTTTATCTAATCTTTGTCTGACTCTTTGTAAAGGTAAGTTAATTCACTACCAGCATGTTCTGACCCAGATCTTTATCTTTTACATTGCTCAAGCTTAGGCTTTTTTCTACACTTCTGTCAGACCAGAATGTGGATAATTCTTTTAGGGCAAAATCCAGAGTAACTACAGGGAGTCCTTGCTCCGGTGTAAGAACAATTTGCTCTGGATTGCAATATGAATTTCCCATAGGTTTTCACTAGGTGGTGCAGGAACTGTGGGTGTATGTACCGTGTCTTATATGCTCACGTAGTTATTCTGGCGGTAAGTTCTAATTTTCATTATTGCCAGGGTCCTCAAAAGATATTCTGGATCTCTAAGGAGGTCTGGCTCCACTGCAGGAAATTAATTCAGTCGCTTTGACAAAACAAAAACACTGACTGAGTTGCATTTATGTCTCCACATCATTCCCTGCTCTGGACTTACAGCCTTTTCATTAGGATGTATGAAAAGTAATTTAACTGCAGATGTAAAAGAGGTAGATTTCTCTGCAGATGGGTAGATTTTGCTTTTACATACTCCTTTACAAGAATGAAAATACATAATTGTAAATATATATGATGTGCATAATTGATATGTATTTTTAATATAATTAACTATATTCATAATTGATATGTCCAACAGGCATTGGCCATTTTCATTCATCTTCCCAACGCCAAAATGACCTAGACAAGCGGGCCAAGAACTATGGTCAGATCCAACTCTTGCATTAAAATCACCAAGAATAAATAATGGTTCTTTCTCAGGGACTTTCCTGATAGTGGCAGCAGGTTCGTCATAGAATCTGTCTTTGGATTCTGATGAAGATGATAGTGTTGGTGCATATGCACTAATAAGAGTGATCAGTCCAGCTGATGAGTACAGCTGATGAGTGATCAGTCCCTGCTGATGAGTATAGCAGGGACAGGATTCTTTCACTTCCTCCTGTAGGTGGAACAATGGATCCTAGTAGGGTGTTTCTGACCGCAAATCCAACCCCATATTCCCTAGTCTTGTTTGATGGTTTTCCCTGCCAGAAGAATGAAAAGCTTCTCTCCCTAATAGATCCTGAGTCTGACAGCCTTGTCTCTTGAAGGGCAACAATGTCCATCTGCAGTCTGCTCAGCTCCATGTCGATGACAGCTGTCTTGCGAACATCATCTATTTCTTGCAAGTCATCAGAAAAGCCAGGGGTCATTGTGTGTGCCCATTCCAAGTGCCCAACTTTAGGGCTGAGATTTTCTTGTGTTTGTTGCATGATGCAGAGTTGTTGTTCTGCTTGTTGGTTTTCAACTTAGGCCCCCCACACACAGTTTTTGCGTTAGCAATACATTTTTTAACACAAAGCCCCAACACAGAGTCTCTTGGAGACATCCAAGATCAAAGCATTGGCACCAGCTTGACTTGATCCTCACCAGGCGCTCCAGCCTTACCAGCGTTAAGATAACACGCAGCTATCAGAGTGCTGATTGCAATACAGATCACTCCCTGGTGTGCAACAGAGTAAAACTGCAAGCAAAGAGGCTGCATCACTCAAAGAAGGAAGGTAGACCACAAATTAATATCAGCAAGACCCGCAGTCTTGAAAAAGTGTTGGAATTTGACCAGGCACTCGAGGAAATTCTCCCGGGCCTGGCTGAGGCAAACGCTTCCGAACGATGGGAACATTTCAAGAATACTGTTTATAATACCGCCTTGTCAGTTTTTGGTAAGCAGGTTAGAAAGACAGCAGATTGGTTTGAAGCCAACTCGGAGGAGCTGATGCCAGCCCTTGAGGAAAAGAGGAGAGCTCTAACTGCATATAAAGCCTGTTCAACCTACACATCCTGCAAGCTGCTCGTAGCAAAGTCCAACAGACTGCCAGGAGGTGTGCTAACAACTATTGGCTGCAGCTTTGCTCTCAGATCCAGGTAGCAGCTGACACAGGCAACATCAAGGGGATGTATGATGGCATCAAGCAGGCCCTAGGTCCAACAGTTAGGAAATCTGCTCCTCTGAAGTCCGCTACAGGTGAGGTCATCCAGGACCGAGCACAGCAGATGGCACGCTGGGTGCAGCACTACTCCGAGTTATACTCCAGAGAAAATGTAGTAACTGAAGAAGCATTAAACAACATTGAGTGCCTGCCTGTCTTGGAGGAGCTTGACAGTGAACCAACCTTGGATGAACTAGATGCAGCCTTGGATTCCCTTGCCTTTGGAAAGGCACCTGGGAAAGATAACATCACTGTTGAAATCCTGAGGTGCTGTAGGGGAACCATTCCCACTGAATTATATGAAATCTTCTGTCTCTGTTGGAGGGAAGGTGGAGTACCACAGGACATGAAGGATGCCAATATCGTCACATTGTATAAGAATAAAGGTGACAGGGGCGACTGCAACAACTATCGTGGCATCTCTCTTCTTAGTGTTGTAGGGAAGCTACTTGCACGCATTGTGCTGAAGAGGCTCCAGGTGCTTGTAGAGAGAGTCTATCTTGAATCACAGTGTGGATTTCGAGCCAACAGGTCCACCACTGATATGGTATTTTCCCTTAGACAGTTGCAGGAGAAATGCAGGGAACAAAGACAGCCACTTTTTGTAGCCTTCATAGATCTTACGAAGGCTTTTGACTTGGTTAGTAGGGATGGCCTTTTTAAAATCCTCCCCAAGATTGGATGCCCACCTCAGCTCCTCAGCATCATCAGGTCCTTTCACGATGACATGAAGAGCACTGTAGTTTTTGATGGCTTAACATCAGATTCCTTTGACATTCGAAATGGAGTGAAGCAGGGCTGCGTCCTTGCACCAACTTTATTCGGGATCTTTTTTGCTATCATGTTGAAACAGGCTTTTGGAAATGCAACAGAATCTATCTCAGGACCAGATCAGATGGAAAACTCTTTAATCTGTCTAGACTGAGAGCAAAGTCCAGCTGAAATGCTTGTGGGATTTCCTATTCGCTGACGACGCTGCTGTTACTGCTCACTCTGCCGAAGACCTTCAACAACTTTTGGACCGTTTCAGCAAGGCCTGCCAAGACTTTGGACTGACAATCAGCCTGAAGAAAACACAAGTCATGGGACAGGATGTGGATTCACCCCCTTGTATAACTATCTCCGAACATGTTCTGGAGGTTGTGCATGACTTTGTGTACCTTGGCTCAACTATCTCTGACACTCTCTCTTCAGATACCGAGCTGAATAAACGTATTGGTAAAGCGGCTATCATGTTTTCTAGACTTACAAAGAGAGTATGGCTAAATAAGAAGCTGACGGAACATACAAAGATCCAGGTCTATAGAGCCTGCATCCTGAGCACACTCTTGTACTGCAGCGAGTCTTGGCCCCTTCATGCGTGGCAGGAGAGAAAGCTGAACACTTTTCATATGCGCTGTCTCCGACTTATTCTTGGCATCACTTGGCATGACAAAGTTTCAAATGGTGCAGTCTTGGAACGTGCTGGAATCCCTAGCATGTACACACTTCTGAAACAGCGATGTCTATGCTGGCTTGGACATGTCGTGAGAATGGCCGATGGTCGGATTCCAAAAGACCTCCTATATGGAGAACTAGCGCAGGGAAAGCGCCATAGAGGGAGACCACAGCTGCGATATAAGGACATCTGCAAGAGGGATCTCAAGGCCATGGGAATGGACATCAACAACTGGGAAACCCTGACCTCTGATCATTCAGCGTGGAGGCAAAAGACGCAGCATGGCCTTTTTCAGTTTGAAGAGTCACTCATTCAGCAGGCTGAGACAAAGAGGCAGATCCGGAAACAGCGAAATCTGGGGGCTGGGCAGGGGACTGACTGTATCTGCCCTCAGTGTGGAAGGGATTGTCGCTCTCGAATTGGCCTGTTCAGTCATAAAAGACACTGTCTTAGGACCTCCACCTCTGAGCACGATACCATAGTCTTTCGAGACTGAAGGATGCCAATGAATTGATATATAAAACTGATAAATATACATAAGTGTATACACTAGAGTGTGAAAGTGGCTTTGTTTTCATTGTGTACATTCCTTTTTTCTTTTAAGGTTCAGCTCTGATTTAAAAAGGCACTGCAAGTGTGTCAGAAAAGGACAGCTATGCTGATTGGCATGTCATGTTACCAAAAAGCTTCATACTCAATGCCCGGAACATGTTTATTCTTTCAATGAAAACTTAACATATTAATTATTTTATATTGTGACCTGTATGCTCCTGTTTTAACGGCTAAAGTAGGATATAAATAATTTTAGTGAATGAATGATATGTAGGATGCAGTGTCAAAAGAACACTATTGATTCTCAGAAAAATATTTCACCTTCCACTTTGTTGAGGCCTACAAGACAAAATGCATATGTCTTTTCAATGGCGTTTTCTGTGGCAGTGCCTCTAATGTGGAACTGCCTCTCTTTTGAATTAAGGATCATATCCTACAGCAAAATCCTGATACACTGTATTTTGTAAGGCTTTTGGAAGGGAGATTAATGTTGGATCATGATGTTTGTGTGTTTGTTGTCAAGACTCATCTCTATTGTGCTGCTTTTTTATATTCAACTGCATAAAGTACGATTTTTGTTTTTCTATATTAGCATCCCAATCCTATCAAACACACGTTTAGACACAGACAGCGCAGCACGCACTGCAGTCTGCTGGGGAGAGCTGACCAGGTCAAGGAACATTTGTTAAATTGACTGGGGGAAGTCTCCACTGATAACATTTACTTGGACCTGTGCCAGTAATGCTGGAAGACTGGCCAAGACCAAAAAAAGGAAAGGAATTAGCTGGTGGTCCTGCCACTGATATTGCTTCCTCAATCTCAGTCTGCCCCACTATTCCCTGCCTTGTTTTTCCTGCTCCACACCATGTTTTGCCCTCATGCCAGGGGCTTGTTGGAATGCTGCTGTGCATCAGGCCTTCACTACTTGCAGTGGTGGTCCTGATGCACAAAATGATATGCTTTTGAAACAGCTGTAAAGGACCATATGCCAGTTTCAGCAGCATGAAATACTGTTGGTATGCCCAAATGACTATGCCACCAGAGCCTAGGAATTATGGGAAATCTTTGGTGCTTTGGTCTTTCCTTTAAGGAAAACCTCGGAAAAAGCAGGCCAGAGGATCAAGGGTCAGACACCCCATAAGTAAAAGGCAAACTGGTTGAGATAAGATAACTTAAGGGACAATGCATCCTTAACCTAAATCTCTAAGGCACACTGTAGTTTCACCTAGTAAGGTCAAAGTCCAGGGAACATCCTCTCTAGGCTATTGTTCTATGCAAATATAATGAGTAATAGTGCTGATGGAATGACTTACTTATGAATCTGAGTGGTTTACACCAATTGTTCTATTAGCCCTGCCAATTGTTCTATTTTACTTATGAAGCTGACAATTATTAAAATCATATTGTAACTCTCAATCAAAGCTGAGCAGCTAGGCCCTGTAAGCACGCTGGTCCTCCCTGTCATTTTGCTACAAATACTGTGGTACCTTGAATAAAGAGCATCTTCAATAATGAGTGTTTTGTATAAAGAGCAAAATTTTCTCAAAAATTTTGACTTGCTTAAAGAGCAGTGTCTTGAATAAGGAGCAATTCTGAGGAAGTTTGGGACAGGCTACCATGGCAAGGGAACCCACAGGTGGGACGAGGGGACTAGCTTGAGCTACAGTGGGGCCCTGGGCAAAGTTGGGAATAGGCTTTCACGGCCAGGGAACACATGGGAATTCTGGGGGGGGGGGGGAGAGCAGCCTGGGCCAGTTTTGTATGTGGGATTTGTGTGTGGCAGCATGGAAGGTGTGCCTTGTCAGTGTTCTAGTGCTGCTCCCCATCAGCAGCTGGGGAATGTTAAAGTTGCACATAAAGACAAAGATTCCATTGAGCCAATGGATAGCAGGAACTCCATTAGTGATTGTGAAAGTCATCCCCTCTCTGTAACCCTCACACCAGCCATGAAGGTTTTCAAAGGTACAGTACAGTTCAGTATATACAGTATTTTCTTTATTGCAGTGTTGTGTGTTACTGTATATTACAGTGTTTTGTACTGTGTTATATTACAGTGTTTTGTCATCATTTTTATAAACAGTTAATATTTTTATCTGAATATTTTTTGGGTTGTGGAACCAATTGTCTTAGTTTCCATTATTTCCTATGGGAAAATCCGCTTCACATATAGAGTGTTTCACATAACAAACATGCTTGTAGAACAAATTAAACTTGTTATGTGAGGCACCACTGTATATAGTTGTCAGGGCTGACCCCCCCAACTTACCCGGGACTTCCTACCCCACAAGAGAAAGAGAACGGAGGGGATCCTGGGCAACTGCCCAGATGGAGAGCAAGCAATCCCCAACCAGGGGAGTGGGTGGTGACTGGCTCCCTCAGCAATCAGAGGATTCCCCGAGAAGGGCAGAAGGCAGTGTGCTGGACTCCCTGCCTGGGAAACCTCAGAGAAGATCACGCCCGGTGCATCTCCTGCGGGTGGCTGGGGGCGGAGCCTGCTGGGACTTGTAGTCGGCTGGAGGTGTCCTCTGGGTCTCCCTGCCCACCCTAGTCAGAGCTAATCAGGCACAGGGACACCCCAAAGAGTGGTTGGCAGGACGCCCAGGGGTTAGAAGGGGGAAAAGAGGAACCCCCAGGGGTGGAGGTGAAGGGGGCAGAGGGAGGAGACAGGAAGGGACAAGAGGAAAGACATGGGTATCTGGGACAGGGGAGACAGTGGTGGCACCAGTGGTGGCAAGGGGTTTACAAGGACCAGATGGAGGGAGAAGCTCCACCCCAGGATGATCTTGACAATAAAGGAGGGAAAAACGCCAAGGATGAGGTGGAGCCTAAAATCCTAACCTGACGGTCAGCATGGTGTCAGAGGCTTGAGAGAGGGGAGAGGGGCTATGCTGGAAGTCCCCTCCTTCTCTAATCACTGAGGCAGCATCAACCTCCTCATTGAAGACTTCCTGGAGTGGAGTGGAGCATACCCCATAGCTGTTGGGGTGAGAAGACTGAAGTGGGAGTAGTGCCCTCTTAGGCGGCACCCCACAATAGTATTTGTCCTATATAGTATTTGTCCACCAGAATACTGGCTACTGTTATTTGATTGCCTATTTATTGTACTTGTTTTGTATTTTAAGATTATTGTGTAAGATTTTTGTACACTTAATATTCTACACCACTTTAATATTTTAAGGAAAAGAGGGTATAATTTTAAAAAAGATCACATAAGACGATACCTTTTGTTCAAAAGGAGGTGGGCACCACTCTTTTCCGTGGATCAGGGCCATTGTGTTCAACACACTTTGGAATCAAAGGGCTTCTGTACAACTTCTGAGACTTTGGGCACAATCCAGAGTAACTACGGGGAGTCCTTGCTCCGGTGTAAGAACAATTTGCTGTGGATTGCAGTATGAATTTCCCATAGGTTTTCATTAGATGGTGCAGTAACTACAGGTGCACGTAATGTCTCTTACATGCTCTCGTAGTTACTCTGGATTGTAGGGTTTGGCTACAATCCTAAAGACACTTTTGTGGGAGTAATGCCCATTGAACACAACAGGGCTTACTTTCGAGTAGACATGGTTAGGATTGTGGTCTTAAAGTGATTTTCTCTGATATTCTTTAGAGGTCTGGGTCCCAAGGTACATCATTTGTCTTGAAGCCATTTTTTTTCTCCAATTATAAAAAAGCTCCATTGGCTGATGATAGGAGAAATGTTTTTAAATATTACTTCATAATAGTCATGACAGCATATTTTTGGACTCAAACGAAGTCTTCACATGGTTCTTCCTGAGTTGACCAGACTGCAGGGAAACCCAAAAGAAAGCGGATACCCTTTCTCGGCTCAACAAACCTTGCAGTCAAAACTTTAAGGTCTGGAAGACTGTTCTTTAATAAACTGCTTTTTGTATTAGTTTAGTTGAACTAAACAACAGAAATCTGACATACCCTACAATCCAGAGTAACTACGGGAGCCCGTAAGAGACTTTATGTGTACCCATAGTTGCTGCACTACCTAGTGAAAACCTATGGGAAATTCATATTGCAATCCAGAGCAAATTGTTCTTACACCGGAGCAAGGACTCCACGTAGTTACTCTGGATTGCGCCCTTACAATATTTACTTGAATCTAACGTGCAGCTTTTCCAATCAAATTCAATCTCCAAAATTGAGGTGTGCATTAGATTTGATGGCACATTGGATTGTAGTCAATACAGTATTTTGATTATAAGTATTTTGATTATAAGTATATTATAAGTCAGTATTTTGTTAAACAGTTTACTGTATAGTAATAAAATGCAAAACAAACACATTGTTTTATAAATTACATAACAATTAAACTTTTACCTAAAAATCATAACATAAACCTATTGTCATATTATTATTGTCAAATAATTCATTGTTGTATGCAATAAAATTAAATTTTGCACCTGCTTTGCAGCCAATAAACAATTGCCAGTAAACATTTTTTATCTCAAGCCATTTAAAATTGTGGTGCACATTAGATGCAATGGTGCATGAGATTCAAGTAACTATAGTAATATCCAATCTCAGCCTTGAACTCAGTTGATGACACTGACATGTTGTCATATTGGAGAAATTCTTCATCTGTAAATACCGCCAGTTTATGGGGATGATGTGGGTAGACATCCTGTGGGTTTAGTGGAAGAGGAAGTAATTTCTTTGGAATATATTATTGTTATTACCAAACTTTGGTTAGTCTTAGCTCCAGACAAAAAGAGAAATATTGATAGATATATTAATCTAAGGTTAAAATATGGTATCTTCATAGAATGTGTGACTTTTAGTCCCTGTAATTTTATTAAATGCTCCCATTTACAGTACATTTGTGTGATTGTATATTTGTATGATTTTGTGAGGTTTACAAGTACTGCAGGTTTCCATCTTTTGAAATGTTTTGTTTAATGGACATCGCTTACATTCTGAATTTACAGCTGGAGGGTTTTTAATAAAAAATGTATGATTAGGGATGCAATCTAATCCCCAGTTAGGCTGGCATAAGTCCCAGAAGAAGTCCAGTGAAGGCCTGAGGCTGTCACAAAAGGCACTCCTTTGTGTAAGGCACCTCTGCACCTCTCCTGGGGGGATAAGGCCATTGCATGGATATGTGCTGGCCTCTCACACCAATTCAGAAATGGGGATACAGGTGAGTTATGCCACCCTAACTTGGTTAGGATGGCACCCTAAGGCTACAAGTCTTTGCACACTTTCCTAGAAGAAAGGTTCAGAAAGGTTTGCACTTTGCAGGGCGTCGTTCTGGAGACTCATGTGGAGAAGTCTAACTATCTGCCACTGTTCCAAATAATGAAAAATTTGTCATCACCAAGAACTTGAGACAACATGATCAGTTGCAATATAACATAAAATCAATCTATCGGGGCATGAAGGTGATGAAAAAATAAATATTGAAGGTGGTGTTTCCTTCTAACAATGACTCTGCTTTTTTAGCTTTGATTGATCACACCCTGACAAGGGGAAAAACTGCCTTGCACAGAAATTCTCACCAGGTACCTAATGAGAGTTTTGAAAGTATATGAACTAATTTAAATTTAAGGGCTTAATCCAACTGCTAGAATCTAGCATTTTGGTGAATCCTCACCTCTCACTGCATTAACTTTAGTTCCAAACAAAACAATCCCTGCTATTCAGCTTTCCTCAATTGCATGATTTCCCTACTATGTAGCATGGAAAGATTCTAGTATTATACTATTACTAGTGACAGCCTGCAGTTATTGCTTGCCGAGGTACAATATAACAACATTCATCAGTTAAAAAAACCACCCACCTTTGCAAGCATCTCAACTGTCCTTTTACCTCCTCTTTCCTCAATGGCTCTCCTTAACCGCCCTTCGCCTATTCTCAGCCTGGTTTGTTAACTTTCACAGAGACAGTTACAAATGACAGTTGAAATGGTGACAGTTCTTCTCCACAGCTTTCTCTGCTCTAGTAATGCATGGAAATAGAAACCTCAGCCTGACTGATTGACATGGAGTGTGTGGGCACCTGCACAGGTCAAGGTTTTTATGTTGATATTCTTGCATGTATGTATGACACAGATTGGAGCTTCCCTACCTGATTTATAATGGAATAACTGACCAACTATAAATGGTTTGATTCCATTGACAGCTGGAGACAGAACGTATTGTTTTTCTCTCCTGTATTTCAGGTATTCCAGTGGATTATTGGCAGAAAGATGGAGAAAGCAAACATAACTGCAACAAAGGACTTCTACTTTACTGACCTGTCTGAACTCCCAGAAGCACATATTGCTCTCTTTGTGATGATTTTGCCCATCTACTTGATCACCCTGGCAGGGAATGGGGCTATCCTGATTGCAATATGGACAGATGCTCAGCTCCATACCCCCATGTATTTCTTCCTCAGTAATTTGTCTTTCCTGGATATCCTTTGCCCGACTGTCATAGTGCCAAAGATGCTCCATACTCTCTTGTCAGAGGACAAGAGTATAACGTATGCTGGCTGTGTGATACAACTATTTTTTCTCATTGATGCGGTAGGCACTGAGATTTTCTTGCTAGCGGTGATGGCATATGATCGCTATGCTGCCATATGTTGTCCCTTGCACTATACAAGAATAATGAATAAACGTCTTTGTGGGCAGCTGGCTTTTGGGACCTGGGTGGTTGGTGTGATCAATTCCACACTTCACACCTCACTAACCTTTTCATTATCTTTTTGTGGGGCCAATAAAGTTAACCAGTATTACTGTGATATCCCTCCAGTGATGGATCTCTCTTGCTCTTCTACCTTGCTCCCTGAATTGGTCCGTCTTCTTGTGGCTGGTATTTTAGGTGGTGGAGCATTTATGATTACCCTTATCTCTTATATGTACATAATATCTGCTATCTTGCGTATGCGTTCTGCTGATGGCAGGCGCAAAGCTTTTTCCACTTGTGGTTCTCACTTGGCCGTAGTTTGCCTGTTCTATGGGACCACCATTGCCACCTATGTTCACCCCACTTCCACTTATTCCCCCAAGCAGGACAGAATTGTTTCCATGTTGTATGGGGTTGTCACTCCTATGATAAACCCAATGATCTACAGTCTGAGGAACAAGGAAGTGAAAAGGGCTTTGGTAAGGACATTTGTCCTGAAAGGTTCTTCATGAAGACAGGCAGTGACAGGAAGGGCAGTGGAGAGCCTTTGTGAGTGGAAATATGGACATCTTGTTAAAAAGACTCCAGTAGGTTCTTTATTGAGATCAATTCATCTATATGTCAATGTTGTGTACCGCAGTGGCAAACAATGAAAGAATACTAAAGGTGTTTGTGAGAAATGGAAACAGTTTCAGTTTTGTAACATAAACTTGTGTGAGTAGTTGTGCCTATCATTTCGTGGACAGTTCTAGGTCCAGAGTAGTGGATTACAATTCACTACCGTTCTAAGCATGTATTCTGAGCCAGGTAAATTTTTATACATTGTATTTTTGAAATGAGTTCTTAGCAACAATAGATCAGTTACTAAGAAACAACTATGTGTATATAGTGCGTAGTGACTATGGACTATGAATATATAGTGAGCGTAGTGAAATTACTGAATATACCCTTTATTGCAATTTTTGTAATGGCTCTTAGAATTTCCTTTCTGAATATGGTGAATTCACCTATCTGTGCCTTTAAGGATGGCCGTAACACAGTTTTATTCAGCAGGTTGTTCAAATGAAATTATTTTATGTTTTACCCTATTTACTAAAATATAACGCTCACCTTTTCCAGCCAAATTTACTCTCCAAAATTGAGGTGTACATTACATTCAATGGCGCATAACATTCAAGTACATACAGGTGTTTCATTATAAGTATAGGTCAGTATTTAGTTTATTGTGATTAAAATCTATATGTATAAAAGAGAAAAGTCATTGACTCACTCACTCACTGACTCACTCATCAATGCCCTGCCAAAACCGCTAGGCCTAGAAGCATGAAATTTGGGGTGGGTGTTCATTCCATGACTGAGGAAGTCACTAAGAACCAGTTTTCGGAAATTCCAACCAGAAGGGGGTGAAAAGGGGCACAATGCGTTTTCCTCCCTATACTTTGCATCAAAGATTCGGTGACTGAGGGATGTTCTGCCCCAATCCTTGGACCTAGAAGCATGAAATTTGGGGAGAGTGTTCCTTCTGTCACATGAACACCCACCAAGAACTGCTCTGGAGAAATTTTCCTATACTTAACATGGAAGACTGACCAGGATCCAGCCAATTTGGTGCTCCATGCTTGGTGAACTGGGGACATGTTGTTCGGAGGGAGGGGTTGCACCGGAAAGGATGCTGTGCATGGGGGATGTTGCACATCAGGGCCATTGTGCATGGGGGTTGATGAGCATGGGGGATGATGAGCATGGGGGTTGATGCGCATTGGGGAATGATGCACATGTGGGAATGATGTGCATGGGGTTGCTGCACATGGAGGTTGCTGCGCATGGGGGTTTGATGTGCATGGAGGATGATGCACGTGGGGTTGATGTGCATGGGCGGTTGATGCGCAGTGGGGACGATGTCGTATGGAAAATTTTACTCCCGCAATGCAGGTACACTTTTGCTAGTGTAATATAAACCCATTGTTGTATAAAGTAATGCAATTAGGAAAAAAATCAAATCATAAATCCACTGTCATTTTATTATTATGATATAACTCATTATTATATGCAGTAAAATTAAATTTTGTAAAATCCCTGTTAGGTTGGACAGTTCATGAACATTTGATAATTGTTTTGCAACAACTCTATAGGACCAGAGTGTGACAAAGTTTAATTTTCATTGTGACCAGGGTCCTCAAAAACTGAGACATCATCACTAAAATCAACATATGATGGAAATAACAATTTAAAACACAAAATATCTTTAGAGGTTACCTTTCTCAGACTTCTAAACTTGTGGAGCTGTCTCCTTAATTTGTTTTCTTAATATACCAAGAATTCTTACCCAAACATACAAAGAAAACACCTCTTTGATTGTTGTAAAATCTAAGCTCTGCACTTAGGTCTAGGTAGAAAGCATAGGACTTTGTACTTACAAAGATGAATACACTTTTAAGTTGTGATAAAAAGTGTTTTCTCTTTGAAACCCTTTTCCTGCTTCTGTTCCTTTTTATTGTTAGAAGCAGACAATCAGGATAGATGAGGAAACAATCAGAAAAATAATCTTCTGTTATATGATTCTTATTAAACTGCACTCCAAAGCACAATCCTAACCATGTCTACTCAAAAATAAGCCCCATTGTGTTCACTGGGTCTTATTCCCAGGAAAGTGTGTTTAGGATTGCAGCCATAGATTGCTTTTTCCAACCCATTACACAGCAGGAGTTGGGCAAAACTTCCAACAGCAAAATTTTGTCTTGAGATCTCAGCCCATCTGTGTTCTCCTGGTTTTTTTTGTTTTTTTTTAGTACCAAATTATCAGTTCCTCTTCATAGAAGAAGAAATGGCATTACAGGGAGTGCTAAGTGGACACTGATTTGGGTGTCCATTGCAATTTTATGGTGATAATTAGAAGAGCAATATAGGCTGGGTGTTTCCTTCAATTTGAACTCTTTTATTTCTGGAACTTTTTGAAACCTTTGGGGTCCAAAGAACCAAAGGGGGGGGGGAATATATTGGTCACAAAGACATAGCAGTGGGTCCCAAGGTCCAGATCCAGGAACAGCTCCCTTGGCTCAAGGCCTCAGAAAGGTATGTTGGAGGAAGAGGATTATACCACCCAGTTCCTTCTCTCCCAGGTCCTCTTGGGTTCAGATCTCTGGCAGCAGAGCCTCTCGGTACTACCTGTTTCCGCTTTCCTCCCCTTATCATGGGCCAGGTGGAGCTTTTATACTGAGGGCTGTTTCCCTTGGACTCCATTTCTTACCTCACCTGGTGTTTAAAGGGAACATACCTGAAGATGGTTTTTCTCTCTCTGAGGGTGCCCTACCTCCAGGGTGACCATATGTTATAATCAATACAATGGACATGGCCTTACAAAATGTAGGACACATAAGAATAATTTAGGGCATGAAAAATGCAGTGAAGGATAAAAACACTCATATATATTATGTTCATTTGGTTAATTTCACTACATTGCTTATTCTTTAAATTCAGAACTATTACATACGTATAATTTATTAATTACAAGGAGGCTACGTGGTGCTTGCTCACAAGAAAAAAGACAAAGAAGATTTTATTTCCAGGATATAAGCATAAAAAGTGGACATGTCCTGGATAAAGAGGACATTATCTTTATAGCAACTCTATTATCATGTAGGGACATGTTTCCATTGGTTCACCAGTAAGGTCATAACTGCTACCAGTCAATCAGTAGCAGCAGTGGAGCCTTTTAAGTGGTGGTCTATCAGTGGTGAAATTTCTTCCCAGACTGGCAATAAGCTAGATTGTCTTAAACAATCCTTAAGGAGGACTGTAAACAGTCTGTCCCAGGATGGCCATATACTGTAGACTGGAGGACAGAGTGCCTCTACCTTTAACTATTGCATAAAAGTTGGAATTTAGGCAGGTGCTGCTTTTTAAGCCCTTCTATGATGAACTTAACCTGCCTAAATTCTCTCTTCTATGCAATGGTTAAAGGTAGAGGCACTCTGTCCTCCATTCTATAGAGTCCCCCTGGCGCCCCCCCCCCCCCGGACTTGAAAGGTAGAAAGTTGTTTTCAATGCTGCCATTATGCTTATACATAAACTAGCGAAAGGCATACCCGCGTTGCGGGAGTAAAATTCCCCCGTATGCCATCCCCCCATATGCATCAACCCCCCATGCATAACTTTCCCCCATGTGCATCAACCCCCCATGCGTAACTTCCCCATACACATCAACCCCCCATGCGCAACTTCACCCATGCGCATCAACCCCGCATGCACAAGTTACCCCATGTGCAACTTCCACCCATGCGCAACTTCTCTCCATGCACATCAACCCCCCATGCGCAACTTTCCCCATATGCACCAAACCCATGCACAACTTTCCCCATGCACAACTTTCCCCATGCACATCAACCCCCCATGCGCAACTTTCCCCCATGCGCAACTTTCCCCCATGCGCAACTTTCCCCCATGCGCAACTTTCTCCCATGTGCAACTTTCCTCCATGTGCATCAACCCCCCATGCACAACTTTCCCCATGCACAACTTTCCCCATGTGCAACTTTCCCCCGTGTGCAACTTTCCTCCGTGCACATCATCGCCCCATGCGCATCATCTCCCCCGTGTGCATCATCCCCGTGCACGTCATCCCCCCGTGCGCGTCATCCCCCCGTGCGCGTCATCCCCCCGTGCGCGTCATCCCCCCGTGCGCCACTTTCCCCCATGCGCCACTTTCCCCCATGTGCAACTTCCTCCATGTGCAACTTCCCATATGCGCAACTTTCCTCCCATGAGCAACTTCCCATATGCGCAACTTTCCTCCCATGAGCAACTTTCCCCCCTGCGCAACTTCCCCCCCATGCGCAACTTCCCATACGCGCAACATATTGGCATCCTTCAGTCTTGAAAGATGGTGGTATTGTGCTCTGAGTGTCCTCTGCAGAGCACGATGGCCTGAGTAGATTAATATGGAGGACAGACTGTTACCCAAGCAGCAAATCCCCCCTCTCCACGTCACTGAAATAGTCCAATGGAACGACAGAGCCAGTACAGTTGGTTCCAGCTGCGTTGCAGGAGTTACCAGAACTTGATTGTACACAGTCACGTACTGCTTCTGGGATTCTGGCTCCAGATTTTGCCTCGAGGTTGACTCCTGAAACCTTTTCCATAGATGGGTATAGACACAAGGCAGTGGAGGTTTGAGGTGGGAGTTTTCCTTTTCCACACAACCAACTAGTCACACACAACAATTAAAATAAATATACAAGGCCTCATAGATCTGTCTTTCTGCTTCTTTTGGGATTTGCCTATGTGATCTTATCTTCCTCTTGGGCCAAACTGCAAGGTATAATACACCGTGTGGGCAAACATTTTAGCAGCAGGACCACATGAGCTCCCTGACACCGGAAAAAATTTACCTTTCAAGTTCAGATAAATTTGCATAAATGAATACGTTAGAAAAAACCTATGAATGAATTTTACTGAGCTTATTTACACAACAAGTAAGAACTACATTATTTCATTACATTCTATGTAAGATTACCTTTCCAGTGACATATAGCTGGTATTCATAAATAAAAAAATTACTTTACATATACCTTTTGAGGTATGGTATATTTATAAATACAAATTTTCTAAACTTTTTCAAAATATTGGCCACTAGTGGTGTTATTCCTACTCCTCTTCCCAAGGGGTTACTAGGTGGTTCACACCCCTGCAGTCTTTAGTGACACCACTGTTTTCCTGTGACATTGTAGCAATAAGAAAAGGGGGAAAGCCCACTTCTGTGACAAAATCAAACTTGTTCCTAAGAGATAGGTAAAGTGTACTGCATAGCAAAGGGGGAGAGATTTCCTGCACCACCTTAGGGTTTATAAAACACATTTTTTCCCAGAGGAGACTTTTCTCAGAGCCTCTTTCACATCTTTGTTCCTCAAACTATAGATTATTGGATTTAGCATGGGAACTACTAGTGTGTAAAAGAGAGACACCACCATGTTAGTGTCTAGACCAGACTTAAGATTTGGATGAATGTATACAGAGGTCCCAGTCCCATAAAGCAAAGCAACTGATGTGAGATGAGAAGCGCAGGTGGAGAAGGCTTTGTGCCTGCCCTTGGCTGACTGGGTCTTCAAGATGGCAGATAAAATGAAGCAATAGGAGATGAGAATGGCTGAACCTGAGGTTGTAGCCACTATTCCTGAAGAAAACACTGAAAGAAACTCTGAAAGGGAGGTTTCAGAACAGGAAAGCCTCAGTAGTTTTGGAATGTCACAAAAGAAATGTTTGATGTAATTATGCCTACAGTAGGACAATCTGAACATACAGGCTGTCTGCAATGCTGAGTTTGCAAACCCAGCTGCATACGATCCTGCAACCAGACTGGTGCATAGTCTTTCGGACATGATGACAGTGTACAGTAAGGGGTTACATATAGCCATGTAGCGGTCAAATGCCATCACCGCCAAAAGGAAAACCTCAATACTTACAAATGCAGTAAATGAGCACAGCTGAGCAGCACAGCCTGCATAAGAGATGGTTTTCTTATCTACTAAGAAGTTGACAAGCATCTTGGGGGCAATCGCAGAGGTATAGCAGAGGTCTGTGAGTGACAAGTGGCAGAGGAAGAAGTACATTGGAGTGTGAAGGTGGGAATCAATCCTGATCAGCACAATCAGGCTGACGCTTCCGACCACAGTGATCACGTAAATGACAAGGAAGAGCAGAAAGAGGGCAACCTGCAGCCTGGGATCATCTGTGAATCCTTGTAGGATGAACTCTGTTATTCTGGAGAGATTATTCTGCTGATCCATCTTGCAGCAATAAGTATCTGGAGAAAGGAAATGATAGTTGAGCTATCAGACTTATATTAATGTGTGCATGTGTGTCTATCAAAGCATTGTTATGGAGTCAGATCCCTGGGTGGACTATGCAGACTTCATAACTGATAAGCAAAGATAGGCAGGTGTAGAAATTTCACCATTCTAACATCATAATCAGATTTTTTAAAAATCAAAAATAGCATTTTTCCTCCATCATACATAGTTCCCACACAACTCTGGCACTTCTCCTTTTTGTCTCTTATTATTTTTGTCTATGTGTACACAATACTATTATTATGTATATATACAGAAATATTATGGAGTTTATTTATTACCTGCATGAATAGACATTGCAGATGGGCTAAATACAATGGATATCCTTCAATCTTCTACATTAAATAGCAAAATTGCTATTGTATGCTATAGTTTTAGAGGATGTTGTCATCCTTTTAGTCAGGAATAGCTGTTGTATTATGCTTGTAATATAGCCAATATGTCTTCTCAGCAAATGCACAGTCTTCCATTTATTGTGAAAAGTTCCAGCTGCGTACATCTGCCCTGATATTCCAATTCTGGTGCTGCTGAGACTTGCTTTTCAGCGATGGTTTGCTATTGAATTCCATCATACAAAGAGTATTTGCAAGCCTTAAAATGGAAAAAAAACTGCTGAGATGTACTGCTGGGATGGATGGTGTAGACCCGATCACTGATAATGATGAGTAAAATTAGTAATGCATTTGCAATTCTGGGACAGCAATGTAATATGAATTCATTAATATGTGTGAGGTGGGGGGAATAAATGATTGTATTCTAGGTCAACTCTCTGATACAAATGGTTGTATCAGACTTGTGAGACAGAGGAAGCAATCCAGAGGACTTGTGAGACAGAGGAAGCAATCCAGAGTAACTATGGGGAGTCCTTGCTCCCACGTAAGAACAATTTACTCTGGATTGCAATATGAATTTCCCATAGGTTTTCACTAGGTGGTGCTGTAACTACATTGGTGTAAATGTCTCTTATGTACTCCTATAGTTAGTCTGGATTGTAGAGAGAGTTGGGAATATGACTGAATGCTGAGCCCCTATGCCCTCTATTAACCAATAAACTGTAAGTATATGTGATTGTGACTCTGGGCCAGACTGCTTGCCCTTGTGAAGGCTTATGCCATAAGAACACACCTTCATCCTTTCAGTTAAGTTTCACTTAAAACCCCACAAGTGGCTATGCCTTGCAGAGCCTTCCAACTCTCTCTCTCTCTCTCTCTCTCTCTCTTGCTCCCCTCTCTCTTATTCTTAGGATTTGTGTATAGGGCAAAAGAATGAAATATATTTTATTTTCTTTCAAGCAGGTGTGATAGGTTTACATTCAAGAGGTGGGGGTCTTACTGCTTCAGTGCTTAGCATGAATGAATGAATATGGTGCAAGAATATGGTCCAAGTTTAGGAGGGTTGCTTTTCATCCCCTAAATACCCATGTCTTCTTGACGCTGCGTTCATACACCTGTGTGTCCATATACCTGGACTTTCTGTATCAAGCCAGAAGAAAGAAGCCTGTATAAAATCATAAAGTTGTCTGTGCAAAACCTGCTCTCTGTGCAAGACCAAAATAGGCCAGAGGCTGAGCGAATGTCCATTCTGCTGAAGTTATTAAAAGTTGATCACAAGCATGCAAGCATAAGCAAAGTTACCCACTTGGGCAAGAAAAGAAACCTATGACTTTTGTTGAAAATAGGAGTCTCAGTGAGAAGTCTCAGGAATTGAAAGTGACAGCCCACATTGTGGCTGGTCTTTTGACCATAATAAAAGTTTTATCTATCTATCTACAGCCTGCATCTAGTTGAATATGTATGCTTTGAATTATGTACTCCATGTATAGCCAATCAGATGATGCCAGAAATGAATTTTAATGTTTTTGCTTTTCGAAATATAAAGTCCTATGCTAATTCTTGTAATGATGTTCTTCTTCTTTGGACACTGAATCCCAGAGGAACCCGGCTTTGTGCACAGCTGTAATAAAACCTTTTGCTTCTTAACCATCCAGTCTGAACTGGGTTTGTATTGGGACACTGCAACAATCTGCCTTAGTATTAGAGGAATGAAGATGGCAATTTTGAGCACTTTTTGAAATATGTTAAATTTTTTAACATACCTTCCATCCTTTTCCTTTCCTGTTTCTCATGCAGCTTCTCTTTCTTTATGAGCTCCTAAGAGAAAATCTTTTCCAACTCATGAATATTTGTAAAATGAGCAGAAGAACTGAAGAAATGGATGAGATGTGATGTAATGGGATGAACGCACCCATGAGTGTACAGATGTCATGAAGAAAGTTATCTTTAACCAGGAGAAATCAGCTATATTTTCAAGAGTATAGCTGTGGTTGATGTTATTACTGTGCTTTATACAGAGAATGCATCAGCTCTTGGGAATATCTTCTGTTGAAAATTATTAATGTCATAGATCTGTCTTTCCACTTCTTTTGGGATTTGCCGTTAACTATGTGATCTTACCTTCTTCATGGGTCAAAATGCATACATGCTATAATACACCAGGGGTGGGCCAACATTTTGGCAGGAGGCCACATCATCTCTCAGATACTGTGCTAGGGGCCAGGAAAAGGAATTAATTTACATTTCAAATTTGTGTAACTTTACATAAAGGAATATATCAGAGTCAGAAATACTGTGGAATGAATGAATTTTACTGAGCTTATTTACAATACACACGAGAACTACAATACAGGCATTTAGAACCTTATGAGAACTATGAGTTAAGTTCACACACCTCTAGCCAGTGGTACACATTTGGCACCCGAGGCTCATATATTTTTTTGTCACCCACATGTGTCAAAATTATTTAATTAATTATTATGAGTATTAATTAATACAATTAATTAGATACTAATTAATATTTTCATTTGTAAAAATCACCTTACCAATTAAACCTCTGTTTTATTTTGGGGGGTAAGGTTGCTTCCTGGAGCACTTGTTGAGCTCCAGCTTCTATGAACTAAGGACCATTCTGGTGGCCTTACATTCTTTTGTGCCTGATGAGCCACAGCACCCTTGCTTACTCACAAGTAAACCCAGCTGTGTAGCTCAGTTCCTCTTTCCATAGAGCTTAATGAAATTATCAGGTTGATTTGTGGCGGTTGATTTGTGGGGGCTGTGTTCATTGGATTCATTGGGTGAAAAGGGTGCAAGATGCTTTCTTCTGTATACATTGAAGAATCCCTGACAGATGATGCTCTGCCCCAATCCCTGGACCAAGAAGCATGAAATTTGGCAGGCATATTCCTTCTGAGATGAGAGCATACACCAAGAACCGATTTCTAGAAATTTAACCTCTGAGGGGCTGAAAATGGATGCAATGCATTTTCAGCCTATACTTAACATTAAAGGCTGATAAATGCCCGTCCCAAATTCTGCACCTGCCCAGTAATGGTGCCCACAGTTGTGGGGGGTCGGTGTATGGGGTGGGGGCATGTTGAGCATGGGAGGTTGATGCTCATGAGGGGCTTGACATGCATGGGGGTTTGATGTGCAATTGAGGTATTAAGCAAAGGGGGTGTTGCGCAATGGGAAGTGTTATGCAATGGGAAGGATGAAGTATGGGGGTATTTTACTCCCACAATGTGGGTACGTTTTGCTAGTGTATATACCCAGAGAGACAGACTCTTGTTTCTATGGCAAACTTTAAATAGTTTTGTATTATTTCAGAAGGACCTTACAGGACCTTACACATTTCAAAGCTTTCAGATATCCCAAGCAACATTCCCCTGTAACTTCCCCTGCAGTTGCATCACTAGGTTTTATGTGAGAACTCATGGCATCACTGCCATGATGGACCAAAAAAATTCACCCAACAAATCTTTAATTCGTACCAGATGCATGTTTGTTATGTGAAACGCTCTTTATGTGAAGTGGATTTTCCCATAGGAAATAATGGAAACTCAGACAAGAACCCAAACACTACTTATATAAAAATACTAACTGTATGTAAAAATGATGACAAAACACTAACTGAATTCAAAACACTGTAATATAACACAATTACGGTAACTGTAATAAAACACTGTTATTTACTGTATGTACAATAAAGCAGAAAATAATAGGATGACTAGTTTTCAACTAAAGAGTCACTGGTGTCTTTTTTAGCAGCTTTAACAAGGACAATGACATTTGCTTTTGCCTCCTTTTGCCTCCTTGCTGTCTAATGACACTTGCTTTTGCCTCCGTTTGAGGATTTCACAGAAATATGACATAGCATTGTCATTAAACAGGTTCATTGCTTGCACTACTACCGCCTTGTTTGGGTGGTGCTTCTCAACAAAATTTTGCACAATTTCCCAATCTCTGTAAGTGTCCTTAATCTCATTTGAGGTGAGGGGTTCTCCCTCCTTATTCTCCTCCTCCTCCGCAGATGAGATCTCCAGTACCTTTAGCTGTTGCTCACAGTGCAGATCCATCAATTCATTGGTGGTCAGCTCCTGGCCATGTTCCTCCACCAGCTCTTGAATGTCATCCTCATTCATCTCGAGTCCCATGATGTTCCCCAAGGACACAATTTCTCTTACAAGTGGTGGCTCCTGTTCATGAGGAAGCCCCTCTAAGTCATGTCTAAGAACAAAAGCAGGCCACAGTTTTCTCCCAGCAGAACTGAGGGTTCTCTGGGTGACACCATTCCAGGCTTTATCAATGATCTTAAGACAGCTCACAATGTGGAAATTATCTTTCCAAAACTATTGGAGGGTAAGGTTTGTTCCTTCAGTCACCGCAAAGCATCGCTCAAATAGTGCTTTGGTGTAAAGCTTTTTAAAGTTTAAAATGACCTTCTGATCCATGGGCTGGATAAGTGGACTGGCATACCCGGATTTTTCCTTCTCCTTTAGGCACTAGCACTGGATAGCTCCTCCAAGGGCTATCTGATGGCTCTATCACCCCCATCTTTACCATTTCTTGCACCTCCTTTATAAGTATCTGCTCTAGGTTACAAGGCCACCTCCTTGGAGGCAACCTAACTACTGCTTCTGGTTTCACTTGTATTCTGTGTTCAACCAGGTCTGTAGTTCCTGGGTTTTTTGAGAACACTTTATAAAAATTTTGATGGAGCCCTTGGACTTGCTCCTGTTGCTTCTGATCTAGCTGCTCCCCTAGTCTTACTCCTCCTCCTTTTCCTCTGACCTCTTCTACACAGGGCCCCAGGTCTTCCTCTTCTCCCACCAATGCGTTTCTCCCTTGATTTCCATAATTTCAACAAATTAACATCATAGATTTTGGTGGCTGGCTTCCTGCCCAACTCATAATCTACTCAACTCATAATCAACTCAACTCATAATCTATCTCCCCAATTCGTCTAAGGACTTAAAAGCGTCCTTGCCATTTTGCCTCTGGGTACCTTGTAGCATTGTCAATAATGATGAGGATATATTCATAATCCCCCTCCCTTTTGGAAGGGGGTCCACCAGGTCCATGGCAATCCTCTCGAAGGGAACCGCTATTATCAGCATAGGGATCAGTTTCCCCCCGGTGGTCCTTTGGGCTGCATGAATTGGCACACCCAACATGACTCACAAAACATCTTGGTCTCTTGATAAATTCATGGCCAATAAAACCTCATTAGTAATCTATTAAGGGTGGCCTTTTCCCCCATGTGCCCTGCCATGGGGTTGTCATGGGCCATTGCCAACGCCACCCCCATCAGCTTTTCCCGGTAAGACTAGCTTATCCATCTCTTCCCCCATCTGTGCATCTTTTCCTCGCCTGTACAGGCATCCTTGTCTGATCCCAAACAATGTCCCTTCTTTCGCTTCCCTCTCTTTCTTCTGAGCCTGCTCCCATGCTGCTTTTAAGGATGGATCTTGTGCCTGTTGTCTAACCACTACCTCCCCTTCCCACCGGAAGGCTGTATCCTTCTCAACCTCCCTCTGCATACCACCTAGGAGAGGGTCTTATGGTGATTCCCCTTCTTGGTTGAATACAGCCCCTGCCCCGGTTCCTTAAGTCCATTATTTCTTGTAGAGACCAAACCTCTACTGCAACAGGAAAATCTCTAATGTCCAAAGGAGGGTACAGGGGTCACTGGTGAATGTATAGGCTCTCTCCCATGTAGATGCCAAGGGGTTCCATCTCTCTGGAGCCGCTCCTCTCCATCCCCCTTGGATATGTTCCCATCTTCCTTTTTAACCATTGTCTGGGAACACCCATAGTCAGTGGTGGGCCCAGCCTGCCCTAACAACTGGTTCTCTGGAAGAGGGCGGGGCCAGGCTGGGTCAGGGGGTGGGGCCAGGGTCAGGGGGCGGGGCGGGGGAGGGCATGCCACCTTAACCCTTAGTTTACCAAAAAAATTGTATCACTTGTGATGGCATCAATCAGTATTAAGCCCCTTAGTTCAGTGTAATTTATTCCTATGCATTATGCCTTGTTGTGCTCTCAGGGGGAATGTGTGCCACAAATAAGAACATAAAAGCACAAGAAAAGCCTCCACTGGATCACACCAAAGACCCATGTAGTCCAGCTTCCTGAATCACACAGCAGCCCACCAGCTGCCTCAGGAAGCACATATGACACTTGTATCCAGATGCCTAAGTACCAGCAGACACACCACAAGTTTCACTGGTGGTACTCATACCACTGGTTGAGAAACACTGATCTACAGTTTAGGTCCAGAGACTATGGTGTCCCCTCTGCAGGCTGAGGTTTGCTTCTAATCCACTACTTAAGGCTACAATCCTGTCCACGCTTTCCTGTAAGTAAGCTCCATTAACTGTGATGGGACTTCCAGTACTTCTGAATGGTCATACATAAGATTTGGGCTCTTAGAATCCCAGCCTCTTGCTGCAATATAACACTTGCCTCCAGGTGCCTCAGTACCAGCAGACACACTTCTAGTTCGACAGGTGGTGCTCATTCCACTGGTTGAGAAACACTGATCTACAGTTTAGGACCAGAGTCTGTGGTGTCCCCTCTGCAGTTTGAGGTTTGCCTCTAAGCCACCACTTAAGGCTACAATCCTGTCCACACTTTCCTGTAAGTAAGCTTCATTGAATATAATAGGACTTCAGAGAAGTCAAGCAAAGGACTGATCTCTAGTAACCAGCCTCTGGCTCCAATCCTATTCACTTTCCGGAGAGTAAGCACCACACACTTTTCTGAGTAGCCAAGAATAGGATTGGGCTCTAATGCTGCACTCCTCTGCACACTTTCCTGGGAGTAAGCTTCATAGATTGAAATGGGATTAACTTTTGAGTAGTCATGCATAGGATTACAAGCTCTTAGAAACCAGCTTCTTTCCAGGGAGTAAGCTTCACTTACTTCTGAGTAGACATATGATTGGGCTTTGAGGCCACACTCCTATCCTCACAGGGGAGTAAACCTGCTGACTTTAATAGGATTTACTTCAGATTAGGCAGTGGACTGGGCTCCTGGGGGGGGGGGGGCAGGATGGGAACTGGGGCTATTTCTTCAGGTGCCCCCCATACTGCCTCCCCACAATGTCAGGTGGAGAGATTTCTCAGAGGGGCAGGATGAGGTGGGGAGATCTCTTGAAGGGCGGGCAAAAGGTCTACAGTGTGGATAGGATTGCAGCCTGAGCCCAATCCTAACCGTGTCTACTCAGAAGTAAGTACCATTCAAGTCAATGGAGCTTACTCCCAAAACTGTGTGGTCAGGATTTTAGCCTTACAGTCCAATCCTATCCAGGCTTACTTAGAAGTAAGTCTCATTCTAGTCAGTGGGGCTTACTCCCATCTAAGTGTGGATATTATTGCAGCCTCAGAGCCCAGTCCTAACCATGTCTACTCAGTAGAAAGTCCCATTATAGACAGTGGGCTTACTCTCAGGAAAGTAGACAGGGCCAGAGGAACAGGGC
This sequence comes from Cryptoblepharus egeriae, assembly GCA_030015325.1. Lineage (NCBI taxonomy): Eukaryota > Metazoa > Chordata > Lepidosauria > Squamata > Scincidae > Cryptoblepharus > Cryptoblepharus egeriae. The sequence goes on along the minus strand of JAREYC010000001.1, from coordinate 56,396,797 downwards.
TGGAGGGAGAGATCCAAGCAAGCCTCTGCCAATCTCCTCAGAAGCAAGTCCCACTATAGTCAGTGGGCTTACTCTCAGGAAAGATGGATGGGAAAGCAGCCTCAAATCCTAATCCTATGCATGCTACTCAGAAGGAAATCCCATGATAGTCAATGTCAATTGCTCCCAGGAAAGTGTGGCTAGGATTGTGACCACAGGCTGCAGTCCTCTACTATACAGTGTGGCTTACTCCTGAGTAGTTCTCCATGCCTAGTACTGGGCTGCAAAGGCACCCAGGGAGGACTCATCCTCACAACACTCAGATGCTGCTCCTACTCACCTACAGACTTTTCTCAGCAGCTCAGGTTTCTCTATTCCTGCCCAAGGTCCTCTTTGTAAAGCTGTCTATGAAAGTGCCTGACCCAAAATACCCAGCAAAATACCATCCCCAGAGAGACTGCCTCATTTGCATATGAGAAATCCATCATGCTTTGCAAATTGCACAAGAAAACTTGCAAACTGGCAAACTTCTGAAAACTTGCTAAAAATAAGGTTTTTAATCAAAATAAGATGATTAGCAAGGACAGGCTTCCTGAATAACCTCCTCCAAAGCTTCATGGCATAAAGAAGCTCCTCACCCTCACTTGAAAGTGCTGAGCTTTAAGACATAGAATCATAGAATCATAGCACCCTATAGTTGGAAGGGACCTAGTAGGTCATCTAGTCCAACCCCTTGCCTGCAGCAGGAAATCCTCTCAGAGTATTCCCAACAAGTGCTTGTTGAGCCTTTGCATGAAGACCCCAAGGGAGGTAGAGTCCACCACCTCCCTTGGCAATCTGTTCCACTGTCGAATCCAACTAGAATCTCCTTTCGTGCAGTTCGTACCCATTGGTTCTAATTCTGCTTTCAGAAGCAGCTACAACAAATTTCCCTTCCATCTCACTGATCATTCTTGTCGCTCTCCTCTGGACTTGCTCCAGTTTGGCTGCATCTTTCTTCAAGTGAGGTGCCCAGAACTGAACACAGTACTCAAGGTGAGGTCTCACCAATGCTGAATAAAGAGGAACTATAACTTCTTGTGACTTGGAAGCTCCAGTCCTCTTAATGCAGCCTAAAATGGCTTTTGCCTTCTTTGCAGACACATCACACTGCTGACTCATGTTCAGCCTGTGATCCACAGCTACTGCAAGGTCTCGGTCACATGTTGTGCTGCCAAGCCAAGTAGCCCCCATTTTATACCTGTGTTTTTGATATTTATTGCCCAAGTGCAGAACCTGGCACTTCTTCCTGTTGAAATTCATTCTATTTGTTACAGCCCAGTATTCCAGTTTATCCAGATCCTCCTGGAGGTTTCTCATGTCTTCTGTTGTGTTTGCTACTCCTCCCAGCTTGGTGTCATCCGCAAATTTGATCAGGCTCTCCCGTATCCCTTCCTCCAAGTCATTGATGAAAATGTTAAAGAGAACCGGTCCCAAGACAGAGCCTTGGGGGACCCCACTAGAAACTGACCTCCAGGTTGACACAGAACCATTTACTAAAACCCTTTGAGTGCGGCCATCGAGCCAGTTGCAGATCCACCTAACAATTGCCCTGTCTAGCCCATATTTTTCCAACTTCCCAATTAAGATGTCATGTGGTACACTGTGAAATGCTTTGCTGAAGTCAACATAAATGAAATCCACAGCATTGCCACTGGTAAATCCATGCTGGGTTCTTTTGATCGCTGAGTACTTGTCTAGATGTGCACAAATTGCGTGTTTTATGATTTGTTCTAATATCTTCCCTGGGATTGAAGTCAAACTTACTGGTCTATAATTTCCCGGGTCTTCTTTTTTCCCCTTCTTAAAGATTGGGACTACATTTGCCCTCTTCCAGTCCAGTGGCACTTCTCCACTCCTCAGGGATTTCTCAAAGATGATCGACAGAGGCTCTGCAAGGACATCTGCCAGTTCCTTCAGAACTCGAGGATGCAGCTCATCTGGTCCAAATGACTTGAATTCATTTAGGCCAGTTAAGTGGTTTCGAACCAGTTCTCTGTCAATCTTAATCTGCTGTTCTGCACCATCCATGTTTTCATTACCTCTTAGGGGATGTAAACACATCCCCGAATCAGTCAGTGATCCCGCACCCCCATTTGCACAGCCCTCCTGCTGTGAATAGACGGATGCAAAGTAGGAGTTGAGCAGCTCCGCCTTCTCCTAGTTTCCAGACGCCTGATGTCCATCTTTGTCCAGAAGCCGCCCCTCCCCCTCGTTTCACCTCCTGTTCCTTTGGGCATATCTAAAGAAGCTCTTTTTGTTATCCTTGATTCCCCTGGCCAGCCTCAGCTCATACTGAGCTTTAGCATTTCTGATCCCCTCCCTACAGGACTGGACTATCTGCCTGTACTCTTCCATGGTGATCTTTCCAGTCTTCCATTGCCTATACTTCATTCAGCTTTAATTCAACTCTTTAATTCAGGTGATCCCCGAATTGCTTGTGGAGCCAACCTGTTTTTTTCAGGATTTCCCCCCCTTTCTTTTTCATAGGAATTGTTTCTGACTGAGCTTGCAGAAGCTGCCTCTTAAGGAGCTCCCACCCATCTTGGGCCCCTTTTCCTGTTAGTTCATCAACCCATGGGATCCCACCTATGACTCCTCTAAACCTGTTGAAATCAGCCTTTATGAAATCCAATTTAAGGGTTTCACTGGGCACTCTTTTTATTTCCCACAATATTCTAAATTCCAGCAGCTCATGATCACTTTCCCTTAAAGTCCGGCCACGTTGACCCAGTCAATCAGTTCTTCACAATTTGTTAAGATCAGGTCACATGATTTTATTTATATAGTGATCCCAGTATCCATTTATTTCAATGGCACAGTGTCTGAATGTGCTGTGGGATGATGGCAATGCTGTGTCTGAATGTTGGTAATGGGAACAGACTATTTGTATTTTAAATTTTTTAAAAAAATATAACCTTAGGGAGGGGAAGGAGGGGAGAGAGAGAGCCCCCCCCCCGAAGGGGAGGGAGGTTCAGAAGGGGAGGAGGGAGGGGGAGTGGATCTTCACCTCTGGGAAGACAGACCCAGAGACCCTTTAAGAGAAATTCAAACACACTTGCATGCAGTTTAAAGAGGACATGGTCATCTTAGCTAATGGTTTGCTAGGGTGTGCAAAATTAACAACCGGTTGAGAACCGGCTGCAGCTCACCTGTGGTTCTTTCATCATGAAAATTATCCCTCTGCCAACAGGATAGATAATTCTACTGAGAGCTGATTCCCATCTTCCAGGATGGGGAAATCCATGAGGGAATTAATATTAACTAGGGTGAGAGTCCACGTGGGTGCCGGGTGCGCTCTTCGGTGGTGTCCTCTACCTCTTATACAATGACATGGGCAACCCCATGCACTTGGAGAACTGGTGGCCCATTAATATCAGCAACTTCGACAACATTTTGCCAGTAGCCACCCAGTCTTCAGCCGTGCCAGGCCAGGGCATGACCAACAGCTTGCAAGTCGTGCGCCAGGTGTTCGACACTGTTGTGGCAGGTGAGAGTGGTCTGGGGGGGATCTATCAGTCAAAGGTGTTCAACAGGGTCCATCAATCCTACCGAAGGTCCTGGAGCACAAGGCTGTGCCCATGCACTTCGTGGACCGGCTCCAGAGGATGTATCTGCTCACTCATGTCCACTCATTAGCTGGAGGCCTCCTCGGTTCAGGCCCCCAGACAGGCAGCTCCAAGGTTTGCGCCAAGGATGCCCGTTTTGCCTTCTGTTGTATGTGGTGGACCTGGAGCCTTTCCTGGAGAGGATACACGCTGACACAAGCATAAGGGGGTTCTCCTGGTCCTCAGTGCTGGCAGAGTGGCTATGGGAGTGATGTTTCTTGCTCACACCAAGGACACCACCTTCTTCGTCAGCAATTGGGGCAGCGGTAGCCATGAGATGGAGCACCTGCATGAGTATGCAGCAGTCTCAGGTGCCACTGTCAATCACGATAAATCCACCATGTACCTGCTGCCCAGGGGAGGTGGAGATCTGGAGATGGTCACCATCATCTTGCAGTTGGAAGGGACTTCCACAAAGGAGAGGAAGGAACAGAACAGACAGCACGTCCTAACCACTGCACAGTGGTCTTGGGCATCTAGTTTGGAATGCACCCTCACTCCTGGAGGCACAACTGGGTGTTGTGATAGAACAAAGCCCTCTTCCAGTTATGCTGATGGAAGTCCTGGCACCTTGATGTCTACCAGAGGGCAGCCTACTTCAACAGCTACATCCTGCCAGGGGCTAGTTTCCTGGGAGAGACATACCCACTGCCTATGGACCTCATGCGCATGGTGCGCAATTAGGTGCACCATTTCATGCTGGGAACCAACAACTTTCCTCTCCACCCCACTGAGGTCCACTGAGACATCCAGGAGGGCAGCCTAGGCCTCAAAAACCATGCACCCTAGCTGGTGGCCAGCTATGCCATATCCAAACTCTGTCTGGTGACACTGGGTTGGTTGGGGGATCAATGGCATGTGCACAGACAGGAGAGTTGTTAGCCCCAGCTCCGAGTCTTCCTCCTCTTTGGCTGCTGGGCCAGACTACGATGCTGCAGGGGCCAGTGCCCTTGTAGCTGAGGCATCTGCCCCCTCCAGAGGGGAGTGACCAGCTAAAAAGCACTGCCCAGCAGAAGGAGCAGCAAATGTGCGAGTGGAGGGTCTAGGTGGCATTTTACACTCGAAAGGTGGAACAGCTGTCAAGGGAGGTGGAGGCCACCTGGCACCAAAAAGGCACCCTGGGCAAGGTCCCCTGCCTAATGGATCTCTGGAGTCAGCCAGGGAAATGTTCAGCAGGGACAACAATTCAAAAATTCAAAAAAATTTAAGCATGTGGCTTACCTCTAAGTAGACATGCATAGGATGTGCTCTGAGGCTGCTGTCCTTTCCATTCTGCCCTGGGAGTAAGACCCATTGACTGGCATGAGGCTTACTTCTGAGTAGACCTGCATAGGATGTGCTCTGAGGCTGCTGTCGTTTCCACTCTGCCCTGGGAGTAAGTCCCATTGACTATCATGGATTTCAGTATCTTCAGAGCCCAGACCTGTGCAGGTCTACTCAGAAGTAAGCCCTATTATAGCCAATGGGGCTTACTCTAAGGAAAGTGTGGATAGGATTTCATCAGCCCAGAGCCCAGACCTGTGCAAGTCTACTCAGAAGAAGCCCTATTATAGCCAATGGGGCTTACTCCAAGGAAAGTGTGGATAGGATTTCATCAGCCCAGAGCCCAGACCTGTGCAGGTCTACTCAGAAGAAGCCCTATTATAGCCAATGGGGCTTACCCCCAGGAATGTGGATAGGTTTGCAGAAGCAGCCACGTCCGTTCCCTGGTTCCCGGGCTGCAATTAGAGCCAATTTAAAAGTGCCCATCAGCCTCTTTAACTCTTGAACTGCCTCCAGCTGCTGAAGGAGCATCTCTGTCCCCATCTAAGGAGCCCTTTGTAAAGCTCTCCATGCCTCATTTGCATATGAGAAACCCATCATGCTTTGCAAACTGCACAATAACTTCTGAAAATATTGCTAGAGAACAACTGAAAACTTGCTAGAAATAAGGTTTTTAATCAAATTAAGATGTGTAACATAGAGAGACTTCCTGAATAGCATCACCCTGACTTTAAAGAATTCCGTTTATAGTGATTCAAATACCTTCCCATTTCAGTAGTTCAGTGTCTGAGTGTCTGTGGAATGGTTGCAAAGCCTTGTCTGAACGATGGTAAAGGGAACAGACTATTTGTATTTTAAAATAAAAAATTCCCTTAGGGAAGGGAAGGAAGAGGGAGATAGGTTCAGAAGGGGAGTCCTCTGGAAAGACAGACTCAGAGGCCCTTTAAGAGAAATTCAGACACACTTTCATGCAATTCAAAGATGATGGCCCCCAATTAACAACCGGTTCACTAACATCAGCCCCTAATTAACAACCGGTTCTACAGATCCGGTGCGAACCGGCTTCAGCCCACCTGTGACTCCCTCCTTCCAATGCAACACAGTCTTTGCCAAGCCCAGACCCAGGTAGGCAAGTGTGTCCTCCCCACTGGGGGGGCCAGCAGAGAGGTGAACCGCCGCAGGCATTGTGTGTGGGGGAAGTTGCCAATGCACCGCTCAAGAAGGAGTGACAGTGAGAGTCTGTGTCTAGGTAAGAGTGGCTCTTCAGGTATGGTGCAAGACTCTCATTTGCAGGTTGTCCAGGAGGCGCAGGTGTGGGTTCCAGATTTGGCCTTCCCTCCTCAGCCACTTGTAGAGGCATCTGAGGTGTCTGACCCAGCTCCCGCCCGGAGTGCATGCAGCTGGAGCATCAGGGTGGCCCGCATCAGGGGTGGGCCCATCAGTGTGCGTTCTGGCAATAATCTTCTCTTTTTTGCATTCTTTCTCTTTTTTGCATCCTAAGGAGCAACAGAGAGAGTCTGTGCCTAGGTGTAAGAGTAGCTCACCGGGTAAGCGCTAGCCTCCCATTTCCCAGGTGGTCCAGGAGGTGCGGGTTCCAGATGCAGCCTTCCCTCCTCAGCCATCAGGCCTTGGGTTGTAGAGGCGTTTGACCCCGGCCCTGCCCGGAGCTCATGCGGTTTCACTCCTAGGGTGAGTCGCCTGGGTGCCGGGTGCACTACCCATGTAGCGGAGCACCTGGCCGGCCACCGCAATGCCCATACCAGGGCAATGCGGGGTGTTACCGCCCCCGGATGCGGGGGTATGGGGCATTCAGGGAGGGCCAGCCGGAACGCACTCCAGCGTTAATCTTTTCCTAGGAAACACATCCTTTTTGCATTCTTGTCCTTCAGTCAAATTTTGCAGGGCAGCCCTGGAAGATCCAAGATTCAGAACTGGGAATGGTGACTTGATTACCACTCCTAGGAAAGTGTCATTGGGATCGCAGCCATTATCTTTCTCTGCAGCATGCAGGCTGGTTGCCTGCATGTACTGTTTTTCAGATGAAAAAGAACATTAAGCAAGAAAAACTTAACAAAGGAATCTCACGTTATCTATAGGTCAGATGGGAGGAATGCAAAGTCATTTGAGCTCCTAGCTCAGCACACAAACAGGAAAGGAAACACTGAGAGAGATATTTCTGCCCCCTTAACCAATAAATGAGGTCTGTGAGTTTTTTGCCTCATTCAGGGGTGGGTCTGAGGAAAAGGCCACTTATTTCCCTGTGCTTTCCCCATTTATATAGCATTTATATATTTTTCCATTTAAGTACATTATGGAGAGCCAACCCTGCTGGCTTTTTTCCTTTTATTTTGCTTCTGTCTTTGTGTGCGCATGCGTGCCCATGTGAGTGCATGTATGCATTTTTACATTCCAACGTGGTTAACATGAGTCGCCATGTTTGCAGGCACCTAACATAATCTTGTTATATACCACTCCACAACTTTCAATGAGGTGGATACTCTTTTTTATGCCAGCATTGCCTGAGTCAATCAGTCTCTTGAGACTGGTTCTGGTTTCTCCTGTGACTGTAAGGCCAATTTTAATCAATCTGACAAAAACACCATATTCAAAAGGTCTGGGGTAAAAAAAAGCATCATCAAATTCCAATCAGATAAAGCAATTTCTACTAGAATCCATGATGACAACCAGCTAGTCTCAGTCTATTCCACAGACAAGTGACAAAGAGCCAGTGCTGTATTCCATGAAACTGAGCCTGGGAGAGTAATAGGTTACAATCCAGAGTAACTATGGGCAAAATCCAGAGTAACTATGGGGAGTCCTTGCTCCAGTGTAAGAACAACTTATCCAGGATTGCAATATGAATTTCCCATAGGTTTTCACTAGGTGGTGTAGTAACTACAGGTGCATGTATAGTCTCTTACGTGCTCCCGTAATTACTCTGGATTTGGGGGTATGAGACCTTATACACCAACGTAGTTATGGTGCTACCTATCGGAAATGCATAGAGCAATCCAGAGTAAGTGCCCCTTACATCTTCCCATAGTTACTCTGGATTTTAGGGTAAGTAGCCTCAAGAGCTGTACAGGGACTGCCCCTTTCCACACAAGCATGCAAGGGTTGTTAAAGGACAAGGACAGAACTCACCTCAATTTCAATACAGGTAGCAGAGGGGCAACAATTTTATTGATCTCAAAATTTCTTTACAGTTTTAATAGATTGCAATTAATGGAAACAACCAGCACTGAAGTACCACATATTATAAACATCTGGGATTTTAATTGTCATGAAGGGAATTCATTATATTTTACACCTTCTTTGAAGCTAGATTATCCAGTTTTATATTATTATTTTTATTGAGGAGATCTTTGACTTTCATCTCTAGATGAGACACCAGAATATTAAGGGCACACTTTAGAAAGCTCTACGGAATTGTTCTCCTACTGTTCTCAGGGAGATTATTCCCTCCCGTATGAACTGCCCAAGTGAACCAGACAGCCCAACCTCTGCTATGGCATTCCCATGCTGGAGACACTCCACTGCATTTGAAATCTCAACAGTAAATACAACAAAACATACACCTTTTCTATGAGCTGGGGATTGTAATAAATTGTTTGGGGCATTATTAGGGGTTTTTTAAAATTCCTTGGACTAAATGATATTCAACAATAAGATGCGGTGGGAACTTCAACTATAGGAACAAAGCATCTCAACAGTGCCTCTTCATACAGGGAAGAGACAGGCTGCAATACTAAAGACACTTTCTTAGGAGTAAGGTGCATTGAACACAATGAGGCTTACTTTTGAGTAGACATGGTTAGGCTTGTGTTCACAAACAGGGGTCCCAATTCTATTAAAGTGAGTTCAAAGTCAAGCCAGTGGAACATGTTTGTTATGTAAAGTGCCACCAAAAGAAGGCCAAGTCTAATCACATTTGCTCAGAAGTAACTCTCACTGATTTATACTGAAACTTTCATAGAAGTACCTGTGTTTAGAACTGTTGCCTTCAATACAACCAGGGGTCTTTTTGAAGGGGTATTCACCAGTACTGAGTATCAGCACCTCTGTGGTGAGTACTGTCACCTCTGTGGCACCCAAGTAGACATGCCTATGTTTAGAAATAACATTTTTATGGTGAGTACACCCACATTTATAACATCATCATTGTGAGTACCCCCCCTTTATTTCTAGGAAAAAAGCACTGGACACAACATACTATAGTTTATTGAATTTTATGCTATTAATATTGCTATGAGAGGGGCAGGGTACAAAGGATTTCAAATAAATAAATAAATAAATAAATAAATAGTTTATTGGGATGAGTACATGAAGGAATTCTTTGACAGACAAAATAACAAGTAACATGAGTAGGATCACTGTGGCTAATAATGCATGTATCTTCCTATAAGACATGAGCAAACCTGACCATTGGACCACAAACCAATGGATTTCAATGAGGAAAAAGTGTTCCCCTTTTTCATCCTTGAATCTATTTGCAATGAGTTCATCAGCTTATGACTTCACAGTTAACCTTTGGGGACTTTGTTGCAAAACAAATACAGAAAGTCACAGTGATCCATCCCAAATCTTTTGGGGGAACTCTAGATGACAATATATCTCCCTGTTGTTGGGAGGCTTCCTCACTCTTTCCTCAAACAACCAAACATGAGAGACCACATTCCTTTGGTACACTACCACCAAAGACCTAAGTCATCCTAAGATCAGCATCATGATTGTCATCAAATTGCTTTTTCTACTCTCCTTGCTTTAGAATGGAAGAGAATGAAAAGGTTATATAATGATGCAGCAAGTGGACTTCTGATTCTGGCTGGGTGTTTCTTGGTAAGATTAATGTACCATACAATTAATAGTCTCAAATTATGAGAATCTTGATACAAATATCTCTTTATAACTCATCTTCTAGTTCACTCTCTCAGTATTATGACAAGATCTTCCACGGAAGAGTACTTCACCAGAAGGCTTTTAAAAAAATTATCCCAACATTTGTATGTCACCTTCCCAACTCCTAAGCAGCACTCAAGGTGCCTCATGTTCTATTATTAAAAAAATTCAGCTTTCAAAAACACAGCAGGTGGTTCTGATGATGTCCTTACTGATGAAGATCTGATGATATGTTCTGATGATGGCTTTACTGGTTTTTCTTTGCATCCTCAGACAGGTACTTGGTTATTCCACTTTTTTTAAAAGGGCATTTTTTACCTTATATGGTTTATAAATATTGCAGCTCATTGAGAACCCAATCAGAATCAGAACCTCCACATGGTCTCCAACTATCTGCATGGAGCAGCTGTGCTGTGCAGGTAGCATTTAGTTAGGATTGGGCCCTTAATGGTGTCATTCAAAGGTGGAGGTTCAAAGTATCAGGGGTGGCAGATCCACTCAAACCTCTCCTGCTGACAGGACTGGGTTTGGACTGGAAAGGAAAGGGCTGGCTAAGAACTGAAAATGTCTAGTTTTGATACAAACTATAGAAGAACAACAGGTGATAGCACACCTACCATCTAGAATGAGCAAATTTCTTGCGGAGACCCTACTCAGAAAAGCCTGTTTGATATCCTAATGGCCCAGCATGTTGTGTCCATTAATGACCAGCAAAATGTCCCCAGTTGATTTGCAAGCATCTGGTTTTCAGAGCTCTAAACATGAAGTTCAAAACACCATTGCAGGAATAACTTGCAACTGTCATATGGAGGAAGGGGATCAATTGTTCATAGATGCTTCTGAAAGCAGAACTAGAACCAATGGATACAAACTGCAAGAAAAGAGATTCCAGTTGGATATCCAGAAAAAGTTCCTGATGGTGAGGGTGGTTCGGCAGTGGAACAGATTGCCAAGGTGGACTCTCCCTTACTGGGGATCTTCAAGCAGAGGCTCGACAAGCACCTGTCGGGGATGCTCTAGGAGGATTTCCTGCTGCAGGCAGGGGGTTGGACTAGATGACCTACCAGGTCCCTTCCAACTCTATGATTCTATGATTCAAGAGGCAATAGCAAATGCCTGCAAATCTGGTTAAGCTCAGGCATTCCATCATTCTGCTTCTACATTTTCCACCTTCCTTTCTACTTCCTACGCCTGTTTTGTATTCTTATTAATTCTAATAAACTAGTGACATGTTGACATTTGGTACATATACAGGTCCAACCTTGTTATACACAGGGTTTTTTATACAACAGATTTGACTCACTGAAAATCACACTTTAAAAATCTGTTTTCCTACTTGTGTAGATAAGTAGTCATGCAAACAATCATTTCATTTTTCAGTCCTAGAATGAAACCTCTGCAGATAATGAAGCTCTACTTTATTCAGTGAGGAGCAAGAAACCGGGAAAGGTCTCTAAACTTATTTTCCACTGTTTCCTTTATACATGAATTTTTTTATCCATGGGAGGTTCCAGAACAGAACCCTAGTAGACAGCAAGGGATACCTGTAAACGGAAAATTCGGTGGATTATCATGTCTCTTCACTGTTCAGACTCTACAGTGGGTTTTTATGTATAAAACCAAATTTCTATCTCCTAGTTTGTGTGTTTTATTTGTTTGGACTGGTTTGGTTCAGAGCTGTGGGCAGATCACTTGGGTAAAAGCAATTAGAACACTGTTGTCTATTTATTCACTGGTTTTCTAGCCATTGAGTAAATTGATTTTTAGAGCCTGACGTTTTGCCACTTCCTTTTAGTAGCATAGTCAAAGGCAAAAAAAAACAACAACACTTCCAAGGTGTTACACAGGAAAGCAAAGAGTTTCTGTAAGGCAGTTAAGCAATCAGGGACAGTTAGAATTGTCTTGCTGAGTGACAACTATTGTACGACTGCTTTTAAAGAGACATAGAGATTAAAAAGAAGATTATCCCTGTTGTGTGCTATCAGTCCTTTCCTGTTGAATCTGTTTCGTGATAGCTCTTCAAGCAGTGGGTGCTGAGAGCCATTCGCTGTAACAGCCTCTTTGTTTTAATTGGTGTTATCCTGATGTTTACATATTTCACTTGCCCATACTGTAGTCTTTGATGGTACTGAACGGTGGTGGATAGTAGATCTGTACATTCAAACTTCATTTTATGACCAATATTGATTAAATGATAAGCTAGAGCTGACTTCTCAGGTTGTAACAGATGGCAATTTCTTTCATGTTCTTTAACTTGTGTAGCAACAGAATGCTTAGTGGTACCTACATAACCTCCAATCCCATTTTCTGGATGGTGGTAGGAAATAAGAACCATCAACAAATTTTAACTGCTCAGCTACGGATTTAGGAAAGGAAAAGTGTAGGTGCACAACTCCCCTTGGGCAGTCAGTCTTTCTCTGACACGATCTAATGCTCATTCACTGTCATTCTCCTTATTTTACATGCAGATGAGATCCTAACTCATTTCAATGGCTGAGAAAAACTTCACCATAATGACTGACTTCATTCTGCTGGGATTCACAGATAACCCACGACTGCAGTTTGTCATCTTCACAGCATTCTTGGTTATTTACTTGTTGATCCTGACAGGGAACATTGGCATGGTAACCTTAATCTGGATCGACTCCCGGCTTCACACTCCCATGTACTTTTTTCTAAGCAACCTCTCCCTCTTAGATATTGGTTATTCCAGTGTCATTGCTCCCAGGACATTGATGGCCTTCGTAGCAGAAACTAAAACTATTTCATTCACTGGTTGTGCCACGCAGTTTTTCTTTTTCTGCATTGCTGTGTCTTGTGAATGCTGTTTGCTAGGCGTCATGGCATATGATCGCTTCATTGCTATCTGCAACCCCCTCTTGTATACTGCTATCATGTCCAAACTGTTCTGTAAACTTCTAGTGGCTGCTTCATATCTAACAGGATGCATTAATGCAATTGTGCAGACTTCATTTATATTTAACCTTTCCTTTTGTAGATCCAATGTCATCAACCATTTCTTTTGTGATGTGCCTCCTATCCTAAAGCTCTCCTGTTCCGACACACGTGTCACAGATCTGATCCATTTCATTTTCTCTACAGCAATTGTATCTGTTACTCTCCTCACCATTCTTATCTCTTACACATACATACTTGTAGCTATACTTAGGATCAACTCAGCTCAGGGCCGGCACAAAGCCTTTTCCACCTGTGCCTCCCATCTGACGGCTGTCACTATTTTCTATGGAACAGCCATATTCATGTACTTACGTCCTAGTTCAAAATATTCAATGGAAGAGGACAAAATCATCTCTGTGTTTTATACCCTTGCAATACCAATGCTGAATCCACTCATCTACAGCTTGAGAAACAAAGAAGTAAAAGAGGCTTTCAAAAGATTGCTAGGGAGAAAGGTTGCCTCTCAGAAACAGGAACCATCATAGACTCAATTTCATTTTCTCTCTTTTACTGGCACAACTGTGCTATAATGGCATGTGCTGTATTCACCAAGGAGAGGCAGATCAGGAGGCTTTAGAGGGAAAAGCATATTAATTCTCCATAAGCCTCCTACTGTGTGGTGGGTATCCTCAGATTCAGACCTCCACCAGTTCTTTATCTGGCACAAGTCTAAGGACATAATAAGAATTTGTCAACCTCAGAACCAAGATGGTGCAGTGGTTAAGGACTGAGACCTTGAAGATCTGAGTCCAAATTCCTCCTTGGCCATAATGGTTCCTTGGACTGGTCAATCACCCTCAGCCTTATCCTTTACCTACCTCACAGGGTTGTTGTGAGGACAGAAGAAAAGAAATAAAGCTCTGTAAGCCATCTTGGACATTTATTTTGGCATGGGAATGCATATTATAAATAAATAAAATAAATAAAAGGATAAAATAAAATTGGAGAGACTGTGGAAAAAGGATAGACTCAGGCTGTGGTGGGATTCAAATAAATTAACAACAGGTTCTATGTCCTAATAACCTAAATTAACAACTGGTTCTATGTCCCATTAGTAACCGGTTCTCAGAACCAGGCGCTCATTAGCAAAGGGTTCTATAGAATCTATGAGGACCCCCTGAAGTCCACTACTGGACTTGAGTATATGCCATCATCACCAGATCTGCCCTCCTGGCATTCTAGCCAGTTGAACAGCAAGCAGGAGAGAGTACAGGAAATTTGGAAACAAATTATTTACTCCTCAGAGGTCTCATATGGGTTCAGGATTGGCCCTGCTTATTTGTCAGAAGAAGCCACATGTCTGAGGAAGACATAATTTTGCATCTTCTGATTTTTGATTAATAGTTCAGCTTACCTTGTCTGAACTGGTTCACTGTCAACACAGGGTACTGTCCTAATCCAGACCAGCACAACATATTGGTCTTCCTATTCCTATGGTGATGTAGAGAGGTAGGCACGTGTCTGTGCACTGGCCTAATCCTCCCTCATGAGTGGCGCAGAAGTGTCTTACAGCACTTTGGTGACATCCCCAAGTAAGCACAGGAGTTTTGCCTGGGCTTAGGCTGGCCTAACTGGAGTTTATGATTGCAGCCCAAGTTAGGATGATGTTTCAAGTCTATTTGGCTGTCTCAAATCCTGGCCAAAGAATGTTGCAAAAGTGCCATAACGTGCCATAAATTACTTCTGCACCAATCTGCAGGGAGATCAGCTGGCCCGTGGACATGATTGACCATCCTGCCCTGCCATGGGCCTCTGGGAACAGTGATTTTGCATTGACTGATCTTGGCTGACAGATGGGTCTTGGGGAGACGTGGAGAAGGCAGACAAGAGGTGGGAGAGAGGCATAGAATCTGAGATACCTGGGAATAGTATCTGGCATACCTTTACTGCCAAGATGCCCCCCTTTGCCATTTACCTTTGGCCACTGTGGGGTTGGCAAAAACAGGCACAAGACCAATATTTCCATGTTTGCACATTACTGAGAAAGATCTGTCCAGTTGAGCAACTTGTGGTTAGGAAAGCTGATCCTTCTCCCTGAGGATCCCCATTTTCTTAGCATTATTCCCACTCTTGGCAGGATCCACTTAGATGATGGATGCTACATGGGGAAATCTGGCCATCTGCTGCAGGAGCCTATTGCCAGGATGTTGCTTCATGCAGCACCTGGGTCTCGAATGGCTGACCTGCTGATCTTCACTGCACCTTTAACCACAGAGCCACAAGGATCTCCAATAAGTTTCCAAAAAACCCACTATGAGAAGACAGTTTAAAAGCCAGAAGGATGTCACATTTAACATTTAGATTTGATTGAACTGTACCTTGAAAATCTACATGATTAAAAAAATGGCCTATTACCTTATAATGGTTTCCTTGCAAGGAAATAAAAAGATTAATTCTCTGAAGAATAAAATCATATACTGAGGTTGTAAACAAATCCTCAAGGATTCTTTTTTACTCCTACTAAGTAATTAAAGAGCAATGTGCAGCAACCTCCAACCAGCCTGAGGAGGAGATAAAAACCAGTTCACTCTGAGGCACTGTAAAGCTCACAATTACCTGCTGTTTGTTATAACTGAGTCTCTAGTTGGGAAGAGAGTGGGAGGAGATGAAGATACCGTGTAACTGGATCAGACATGAATCCGTAGCTGCTTGATCTTTCTGTTTTGAAGTTATTCATCATTTGGGCATTCTGGAAGTTATTACAAGGTTATTCACTGCCTTATTTCTGCTGAACTGTTATTGCAGGTAGACTGACTGATGGCATACCATCAAGGCAGAATTTGTGTGAGCCATTCCTTAACTGAAAACGAATCCCTTTAAAACCAATGGCTCATTGTTCTGAGTCAATATGATGGGATGTTAGCCATGTTCCCTGCCAACTAGTTATCTTCTACATTCAGTGGGCCGCCTAATATTGACAATAACACCACATGAAATGTGAGCTGCATTTCCCTTTCGGCCATCAAGAAGTTTTGTTTTGTTCTCCTTGGTTTGAAATCGCTCTGTGTCAGTAAACCTCTGTAGGCTGTAGCTGCACATCTAGGAAATACTTTGAAATACTTGTGTTCTATTTCTCTCATGTGTTCTCTATTTCTAATGTGTTGTATTGATGACCTGAGGTTAAAATCACATACAGAGTCTGTTCTCCATTGAACTCATGATGTGCGTTTTGTACTCATGCAAGATGAGTTTTAAAAAAGGAATTGGCAGTCTTCAAACTGCCTTTTTAGCTGATCATTGACTAAGGTTTCTGGGGAGATTCTCACTTTTTAGAATTTCTCCTGATGTTCAAAATTAAAAAGGCATCTGTATCTGGGAATACATTTCTCAACGGTGAAATGAAAAAAGAGAACAGAAACAGAAGGTGCCATCCTGCTCATCTACCCCTAGGCTTTAGTATCAGCCAGTTTTCTGTAAATTTGGCAACTGGGACAACTGGGATCTGTTTCTGTAGAAGTGGAAGGCAAGATTAAAGTCGCATGAGATGGTTGAAGAGTCTCTTATTTATAGATTCGCTTATTTGAAGAGATTTGATGGTTCTTTTATTTACATTACAGGGTTTAATAAGGAAAGAGGATTTACTCATATCCTGGCTCTTATTTAATTGTAACCTCACTTATTCACCTGCATAGTACACTTCATCTGGACTAAATGGTAGAGAAAAACGTCACCACTGTGACCGAGTTTATCTTCTTGGGATTCACTGACCAGCCAGAGCTCCAGACTACCCTATTCTTGCTATTTCTGTTCATCTATATTGTAACCCTGGTGGGAAATCTTGGGATGATTTTGCTGATCAGGATTGATAATCGACTTCATACTCCCATGTACTTCTTCCTTAGTAATTTGTCTCTCTTGGATGTTGGCTATTCAACAGTCATTGCTCCCAGAATGCTGATAACTTACTTAAGTGAAAGCCAAGCAATTCCATTCAAAGAATGTGCTGTCCAGTTCTTCTTCTTCTGCATAGCCGTGTCCAGTGAATGTTACCTCCTGGCTGCCATGGCGTATGATCGCTACACAGCTATCTGCAGGCCACTGCTATATACAGTCATCATGTCCAGAAGACTCTGCATTCTGTTGGTAGTGGTGGCATATGTTTGTGGTTTTGTGAATGCCCTTGTTCAAAGTATTCTAATATTCAATTTGTCTTTCTGTGACTCCAATGTAATTAATCACTTTTTCTGTGATGTGCCCCCCATTCTGAAACTGTCTTGCTCTGATACACTCATTACTGACATTGTGCACTTTATCTTCTCCACCATTGTGGTGTCCAGTACTGTCTTGACCATTCTGGTTTCCTATGCTTGCATTTTGACAGCCATTCTTCAAATAAATTCCAACACAGGTCGGCGCAAGACTTTCTCCACATGTGCCTCTCACTTGACTGCTGTGACCATTTTCTATGGAACTGTCATATTTATGTACTTAAGACCCAATTCTAATTTTGTTGCGAATGAAGATAAAATCATCTCTGTCTTCTATACTCTCATAATTCCTATGCTAAACCCCATGATCTATAGTTTGAGGAACAAGGAGGTCAAGGATGCCTTGATCAGAACTACACAAAAGAAATGTTTTTTCCAAATGAACAGTTTTGTTTAGGTGGATTTGTATTAAAACTTGGATTTACAAGAGAAAAAGTAGTATGTGGTGTAAGTTATTTTTAAGTGCCATTCAAACTTGTTAGCATTGCAACTAAAAATAGTGAAATTCAGTAATGTACATTGATGAGTTGCATCTTTGCATGTGAAATCTATTGAATGTCTCTGATTACCTAGGACGTTCATTGCTACAGTATGAAGTTTAGAGATAGCCTGATCTTGTGCTGGACAGGTCTAAAGTCTCAATCCTATACTTGAGACCTATGGGCTTCTAGCAGTATAAAGTTACGCAAGACATATACAACATGTACACTGCACAATCCTGTTGGTGTAGAAGTCCACCTACTGACAGATATACATGCTCAATGACAGAAAAATGCTGTGCCAATGTAGCTTGGCGATCACTCAGATGCAGGTGTAACACTCCCACTGGGTAGTCCAAAAGATGGAGAGGTTTAATCAGTGTTGCGATTCAAAGAAATTAACAGCAGTTCTATGCCCATCTGGCAGCCATTTTTAAATGGCTATTTTTAAACTTTATATGTCCTGTATCTCATTAACAACTGGTTCTATAGAGTAGGTGCGAACCTGCTGGAGCCCACCACTGGGTTTAATGTGACAGGGGTGTAGGAGGCATGTGGGAGGGACACAAAGGAATCAACATAGCCCAAATCCTAATCCCTTTCAGGCAATAGGCACACCACCAGTGCTAGAAAAATGCTACACCAATGACAGATTACAGCATAGGTTGGAATAACCCCCTAAAAATAACGGGAAAGGGAAAACAGCAAACATTTGCACCTTGTGTCACTAATTGTGCAAACAATTGCAACTTATGTCATTCCAAGTGCAGATAGGCCAGTGCACTGACAGGCCCACCATGGGTCCTAGGAGGAGGCAAGGTTGTGCTGGCCAAGTTTGGCCAATGTAGGAGCTGGTGGGATTGAGGAGGGTTGAGAAGGAGGAGGAGGAAAGGAGGCATTCCACTGCAAGGGAGGACGGGGAGGAGGCAGGGCTCAGACCCAGTTTTGCCAGATCAAAGTCCTGTCCCCTTGGCATCCTGGAGCAACTTCTGCCTGTTTTTGTCTACTCAGATTTGTGCCACCTCCAGTGGTTGGGCAGACCCAAGTAGATCCATTAGGGCTGCTGCCATTCTACCCAGTGGGAGGGAAAAAGTTTTCTCTTCCTTGCAGTAATGCTTCAGCAGCCTTAGAACATGCACTGGATACCACTCAGGCTAAGTGCTCCTGCCTATTCCACTGCAAGTTAGGATTGCACCAAGAGTTTTACAAACCCCCAGTGCTGTTTTAGCCCCAGCCCTATTGATAATAGACATGCTTAGCCATATTCTTGCCATCTGTGCATTCAGTATTTGTCAGAATGACAAAGTGAGAAATTCATTGCTGAGGCTAGTGATGGGAATAATTATGTGCATCACCAGTGTAACACATTTATGCATTTTTTAAAATCAAAAAGTAAAGGTGTCCCCCTGGAGTTGTGACTGTCTGTAGAGCACTCATCCCCGTTTCTAAGCCTTTAGAGCAGGGGTCTCCAAGAGTTTTAGCAGGAGGGTCACATCATCTCTCTGACAGTGTGTCAGGAGCCAGAAAAATTATTTACATGTCAAATTTGAATAAATTTACATAAATTTACACATAAGATTGTATTACAGACATTACAAGGCTTGCCTATGGGACAGATGGAAGGGTCTTGCTGAGGGCCACATTCAGTGCCAGGGCCTGGGTTTGGAGACCAGTATTGTCCAAAAACACTTCCATGGTCATGGGGCTGGCATGATTGCCAAAGGCACACAAAATGCTGTTTTACCTTCCCACCATTTTCATGACTTCTCACTTTTCTTGGCAAACCCTCCATTACTACCCACATGATTCAACAATATTACTTCTTTCCTTTTCTTTTCTTTTCTTTTCTCCAGTCAAAGTTACCTTCATGAAGAATTTTCCAGGGAAGATATTCCCAAGAGCTGACATCATTCCTGCGTAAAGAGCCTTATGAAAATCACTGTTCTTTCAGAGGTAAAACTGCTTCCCACAGGATGCAGTTCAGTTTCTTCATGACAGCATCTGTGAACTCATTGGTACTATTCATTGGTTCCAGACCATTACATCACAACATCTCAATCCTCATACTATTGCCGCAAGTTGATGAATTGGAAAGGATTTCCTCTTAGGGTTTCATAAAGAAAAAGAAGCTGTATGACAAATAGGAGAAGAAAAGGTGAAAGGTATGTTAACATTTTTAAGATTTCAAAAAGTGCTAGAAATTGCGGGCTTCATTTACTTCAGTATGTTTTTTCAGTAGACACTCAGGGTACTGGAGTAATTAAAATCATTCACTAGAGAATGAAATGAAGATTTAAACTGAGGTCCAGCTGTGAAGGCATAGTGTGTTGTTCTGAAATATAAGAATACGCTAAAATCAGCAGCCATGTGTTATTGCTCTTTCCTTTTATAGTTTGTGTATGTTGATGCGTGGTAGGGCAAATCATTAAGAATGTGCTACATTAATAAAATTAATAGTCCAGTGTGGTGTGCCTAACAAAGATAATCTTTTCTTTGGCAAGTGCCACATCTTGTTATACTGAGATTATTTCCTGAATTGAGAGCCCAAACTTCACCTCACCACCCAATTATGGCAAGGCTCCCTCAACGGTGCTGTCATACAGCAGTCAGCATATGCCCCAAAGGGCGCTTTGAGACCCTCTACAGTTCATGAGTCTTAGAGCACAATCCTAACTATGTCTACTCAAAAGTAAGCCCCATTATGTTCCATGGGTCTTACTCCCAGGAAAGTGTCTTTAGGATTGCAGCCTGACTCAAGGGTAAGGGAGTTTAAAAACCTCTTTCCCTGAAGCCTCCGGTTCCCTATCTTAGAATGCAGTGTTCATTAGTTTATGTTGTTGAGGTGGTGGAATGGGGGGGGGGGGGAGAAAAAGATTGATCTGTTAGCCTTATACCATTTGTTTGTATGAGAATCTACATCTTTCCTATCTTTATATCAAATCCTAAGAAGAAAGAAGTGTGTGTGTGTGTGTGTGTGTGTGTGTGTGTGTGCGCGCGCGCACATGCTTGCATGTTCATGTCTACCTGGGACTGAAATTTAACCTTTTGTTTTGAATGCCAGAACTCAAGATTATTGTGGAGATTCCAACACAATTGCCTTAGATCCTATTACACAAACAGGAATTATCTCAAGGGATGGCATGGAACTAGCCTCTGAACTGGCAAGAGCTGGCACATAATCAGAGTTATTATTTTTTTCCAGGACATGTCCTCTTTTTTAGTCTTGGGTCATGGAAAAAAAATCTTCTTTGTCATCCTTTACCTTGTGAGCAGGCAGCATGTAATTTCTTGTAATTAATAAATTATACGAAATAAATTAGCGGAATTCACCCATCATGTGGGAGGAAAATATCAAGAATATTTGTGGGCACCAGGCAACAAAGGTTCCTTACATTATAGACTGACTATGCTCAACTAATTTAATGCTTCTAGATTTCTGAGTTGCAGCTGGGATTGATGAATCTGGGATTCTTCAATGTTGAGTATGGGAATAAAAACACTTTGCATCCCTTCTGGTTGAATTTCCAAAAATCGGTTCTTAGTAGGTGCCTACATCATGGATGGAAGACCCTTCCCAAATTTCATGCTTCTAGATCCAGTGGTTTTGTATGGGGTGAGGAGTCAATGAGTCAGTGACTCTACGACTTTATAGAGAGATTAAATGGTTTAAATTTAATAAGTCATGTAGTGTTTAACTATATGAAAGCAATAGCACTTATAGCTTTTATTTTTATCGTGTCCTATATTTTTTGTGTGCCTACATCTTTTTGGAGGGGCAGGGGGAGGCTTGCCTCTATGACGTCTGATCACCTTCCACATATCTTTGAGTACAGTAATAGTTGCCTTTTCTTGTCTGAAAAGCTGTTCTACAGAACTTCCTTCCACAATGTCAGAATCCCAATCTATCTACTTTGTGTAAATGTGCTTATTAAAAATCTCTTCAATGAATCATCTGATGATATTTTGGGTTACAGAAGCAACAAGAAGTAACTCTCCTCATTTTATCTCCTCATTATGCATTTTTTAAAATCTTCTTTTATTTTTAGGTGCCTGGAATATGAAGAAAGGAAACAGCAGCTCCGTGATGGAATTTCTTTTGCTGGGGTTTTCCATTTTTGAAACCAGTCCCACCGTACTCTTCCTGATTTTCTCCCTTCTCTATGGCACAATCCTGGCTTTCAACATCACCATCTTGTTAGCCATACTGGTTGATCGGACTTTACACGTGCCTATGTACTTCCTTCTCTTTGCCCTTGCTGCCTCAGAAACCTTCACCAGCCTTGTGACCATCCCCAGGCTGCTGGTGTCTCTCCTGTCAGGGAGCACATCAATTTCCTTTGTTGGGTGTGCTTTGCAGATGCTCTGCTTCTTTGGGTTCTCAGCAAACAACTGTTTCCTGCTAGTAGCCATGGCTTACGATCGGTATGTGGCAATATGCTACCCACTTCAGTACCAGATGCAGATGAACAATAGGAAATGTGCCCAACTGGCAACCGCATCACTCACACTAGCATTTCTTGTATCAGCTATAATTGTCAATCTTGTCTTCAGGCTGCCCTTCTGCGGGTCCAATGAAATCAGGCATTTCTTCTGTGATCTCTCACCTGTGCTGAGACTGGCTTGTGCTGACACCTACCAAGTTAATATTGGGATTGTTGTTTTGTGTGCCATTGTTTTGCTGGGCACTGTCACCCTGATCTTTCTCTCATATAGCTACATCCTCTCTGCCATCCTACAGATCCATTCAAACACAGGAAGATGGAAAGCATTCTCCACCTGCGCCTCCCACCTCACTGTGGTGATCACACACTTTGGGTGTGCTTCTTTTGTGTATTTGAAGCCCAAGTCAGACTCCTCACTCAATTCAGACACACTGATCTCTGTGGTTTATGTCTTCCTGACCCCTCTGTTGAACCCTGTGATTTACACCTTGAGAAACAAGGAAGTTAAACTAGCCATTAAAAATTTACAGAGATACTCAATCTGCCCTAAATACTCTGACCAAAAGCCACTGTGGCATTTTTGTAATTAAAACCCTTAGATGACCCTCTAAAAATAGCCTAATTTGCATGAGTTATAATTGCCGGTCAATGGATCCAGTTGGTCATCTAAGTTACCATGCCATCTCCACCTCGGGAAGTCAGGATACAGTTGGATGAGGGCATGGTTTCAGAAAAAGGGAATGGAGGTATTGCAACAGGTATTGCACAATGTAGCAAACATCAACAAATGTTTTAACAATTAACACAATCCTAACCATGTCTACTCAGAAGTAAGCCGCATTTTGTTCAATGGGTCTTACTCCCAGGAAAGTGTATTTAGGATTGCAGCCTAAGGTATTCAGCAACTAACTACTTTTTCCTAACGTCTCTGCAGAAAGCCAATATTATGACAATTAAATACATTTCATCACAGTTCAAAGTGGTTGATGCTTGTATGTCCAAAGTCACTCCTTTTCTTTTCATTGTACTTCATTCAGTAATCTTTATTCAATGATAGGACAAATGTAAACAAATGGAAATGGGATTCAGAAATATTCAAAGAAACAGAACAAGTATACTGGAGAGCTGCTTTTGCTCATTTATTCAGAACTTAGTCCCACTGCATTCAATAAGCTGTACTCCCTGTGAGATGACAAGCTGAACCTACTGAAATCCTCTCTTCTACACAATTGTTGAATGTCTAGGAGCCCTAAATGTGAAATTTTGGCCACTTCTGGTTTAGAAATAATTTATTACTATATGGATAAGTTTCTCAATTTGTTCCTTGCTGAACGTGATGCATTCACCTGACTAAGGTTCTTTGGGAAAACATTCAAAGCACTCCTGCTGATAATTTCATTGCTCTTACTTTATGAGAAATCCCACTTTCCTTCTGTTATACCTCTTCATGGGTAAAATTCCTTAAAGTGGAATTCCTTAAAATTCCAGCTGGAGGAGACATACTGCACAAGCGCTGAGGTTGGCACGTGCATAGTGTGTCTCCTCCAGCTGGAGGAGACGCACTCGTCTCCTCCCGATGGAGGAGTCGCAGTGTGTCTCCTCCGGCTGGAGGAGACATACTGCGCAAGTCTCCTCCAGCTGGAGGAGACGCACAGCGCACGCACCGACTCCGGCGTGTGCGCTGTGCATCTTCCCCAGCAGGAGCAGACGCACTGCACATGTGCCAAGGTCGGCGCACACATGTTGCGTTTCCTCCTCCCGGTGTGCAAAACCGGTACGCCGGGTTTTCTGGCCACCCTGCCGCTACCGGTTCAGTAGCAGCAGGGTATCAGGAACAACTGGTTTGGGCGATCTGGCCCGAACCAGCTTGGGCCCACCAGTGATACAGTTGATACAGAAGTATAAAATAAATTTATTTAGCATTGCATTTCCACTTCAAATTTTATTTCCTTCCAATGGTTTCCCCTGTGGTTTTTAAGGGTAGCTTTATAGCTCTCAAGATACAAGAGTTCAAGATTCATGCAGTAACAGCAATTGATTCTGGGAGCAAGTTATTTGTGCCAATCTAAGGGTGTAGCAAAAGTGCCATAAAGCACTTTTGCAACACTGGGGCAGATGTCAGTCTGATGCACCAGTGTGCATTAGCCTAACCCTGCCAGCAAAAGCTGGCAGAAGGGAGAGCTTGTGCTGGCTGATAGATGCCAGGGCAATATCTCCAGAGGGTAGAGAAGAAGCAAGGGAGGTCAGGAGGGAGGTGGAACAGAGTTTTCTGGGATGGGGATGGCAGAGGGGTGGGCAGTCAGAGCGGGTGGGAGTAGAGTAGGAAGTGGGGCCAGGATCTGACATTCTGTTGGATACTGACCATTTTCAGGGTTGATGGAAGCAGCACATCACATTTCAGTCTGCTCAGACTTGTGCTCCTTCTAGAGGCAGCAAAATCTGAGTAGACTCATAGAGGCTGCTTGGAGAAGTGGACTAGCCTGACCTTGGAGAAGTGGACTAGCCTCAGTTCCCCAGATTAGCATAGCAGCAGCCTCTGAAATGTATATTGGATACAGCGCAGTCACATCAGCCTGCCTGTACCGGTGCAAGTTTGGATTGCACTGCCCTTCCTGGAGGTGACTGAAGACTAAGGATCCAATCTTATCCAATTTTCCAGTGATGGTGCAGCCATGCCAATGGGGTGTACATTACATTCTGTGGTGGGGAGGCTATTACAGACAATATGTGGGACACTTGTTTTTTTGGCATTGTTTTGTGGCACAACATAATGGAACCTGAGCTCAAAAATCACAAATGAGATGGAGATAAAGGTGCAAAGTACATTTATATGGTGTTTACATGGAGGATTATTTGAAGCTGCACTGGTGAAGTGGGGCCATATGGCCTCCACTTTGGAACAGGCTGGAAGTTTTCTCAGGGTGTAGGGATATTTTCCCCTTATGCTGAGTAATGCCCTTGCCTGTCCACTGGGTCTTTTTCATATATCTGTGAGCTATATTTAGTTCATAGTATTATTTCTCAGATTTTATGGCCACTTGGAGTTGTTGTAGGAAGCTTTGCCATACATTTCAAAATATGTATTTGATGGCATCTCGGAGGCAAAAAGGCAGAAACAATAACAAAGAGCCAAAACAGGAACCTAGAGAGCTGTATGGCCAAAAGCTATTTAGTTGGCAGAAGTCAAAGCAAGCCCATAACTAGTGGGTCTGGGAAGAAGATTAGGGGATATGGTAGAGTTTGCCTCTGCTGATTCTGCTTCTTTCCCGGGCCTAATCTAATACAAATAAATAATAAATAATTATTATTGAATAATAAATATTCAGATAAATAATGAATCCCTTTTTCATTATTTAATGGCTTCTCACTTTTCTCGGCACACCCTCAACCTTCACCCATGTGACCCAACAAGAAGGCTTCATTTCTTTAAGTCAAAATTGCCTGCATGATGAATTTTCCAGGAAAGATATTCCCAAGAGATGAAGCAGTCTGTGTATAAAGAGCAGTAATAACATCAAACACAGATCTCTCAAATGTATAGCTGCTTCTTCCTGGTTAAAGATAATTTTCTTCATGAAAACATCTACACGCTCAATGGGTACATTCAACCTCTTGCATCACATCCAATTTTTTCAGTTCTGCTCATTCTACCGATGTAATTGATAAAATGGAAATGATCTTCTCTTAGGGCTCATAAGGACACCACACACGAAACAGGAGAGGAAAAAGATGGAAGGTAAGTTAACAAGTTTAACGTATCTCAAAAAGTGCTAGAAATTTTTGTCTTCATTCACTTTATATTAAGGCAGAGGTCATGTGTATTCAAAGAGGAACAAAGCAACCTTGCTAAACCAAGACCATATTCCTGCACTATATCCATTCAATTCCACTGCTAAGCACGGAAGCAGCAAAACCCAAACTTTTTGAATATAAACCGACCACATCTGTTTGAAAGAAAGTAAAGAATCTTTCAGCCTTTCTATTAAAGCAAATTCTTCACACCTTTACTATTACTACCTTATTCTTACTATCCTAAGAATAAGGAAAAAAGAGAGACAGTAAGAAGACAGTGCAAGGCATAGCTACTTGTGGGATTTTTGGCAGGCAGTCCTTTGATAGACACATATGTGCCCATTAGTACAACACTGATAGCTCAACTATCAACTTCTTTATCCAGATACTGTTGCAAGATGGATCTGCAGAGTAATCACTCCAGAGTAACAGAGTTCATCCTGCAAGGATTCACAGATGACCCCAAGCTGCAGGTTGTCCTCTTTCTGCTCTTCCTTGTCATTTATGTGATCACTGTGGTCGGAAGCGTCAGCCTGATTGTGCTTATCGTGATTGATTCCCACCTTCACACGCCAATGTACTTCTTCCTCTGCCACTTGTCACTCACAGACCTCTGCTATACCTCTGCGATTGCCCCCAAGATGCTTGTCAACTTCTTAGTAGATAAGAAAACCATCTCTTATGCAGGCTGTGCTGCTCAGCTGTGCTCATTTACTGCATTTGTAAGTATTGAGGTTTTCCTTTTGGCGGTGATGGCATTTGACCGCTACATGGCTATATGTAACCCCCTACTGTATGCTGTTATCATGTCCCAAAAACTATGCACCATTCTGGTTGCAGGATCATATGTAGCTGGATTTGCAAACTCAGCAATACAGACCGCCTGTATGTTCAGACTGTCCTACTGTAGGCATAACCTCATCAAACATTTCTTTTGTGACATTCCTAAACTACTGAGGCTTTCCTGTTCTGAAACCTCCCTTTCAGAGTTTCTGTCAGCTTTTTCATCAGGAATAGTGGCTATGACCTCAGTTTCAGCCATTCTCATCTCCTATTGCTTTGTTTTATCAGCCGTTTTGAAGACCCAGTCGGCCAAGAGCCAGCGCAAAGCCTTTTCCACCTGTGCTTCTCACCTCACATCTGTTGCATTGCTTTATGGGACTGGGACATTTATATACATTCAGCCGAATCTCATGTCTGGGCTAGACACCAACATGGTGTTTTCTGTTTTTTATACACTAGTAATTCCCATGCTGAACCCCTTAATCTATAGTTTGAGAAACAAGGATGTAAAAGAGGCCATGAGAAAAGCCTTCTATGGAAAGAAATTTGTTTTATAAATCCTAGGGATATGCAGAAAATCTCTTCCCCTTTCCCAGGCTAATAAATTCTATTCCTTATGTCTCAGAAACAAGTCTGGCTTTGTCACAGAGGTGGACTTTCCTCCCTTCCTTATTGCTGCACCATCACAGGAGAACACTGATACAAGGGTATAAACCACAGATGGTGACATCCTTGGGTGGATGGGTGGTGACACCATTGGTGGCCAAAATTTTGAAAACCTTTCAAGAAATTTGTTTTTATGAATAATACCACAATAGGATATGTCACTTGAATGGGATTCTCATGGAGAACATAATGAAATAAACCATGTTGAACTATCTGTATTCTATCAAATGTTATGGACTATTAACCAGAAAAAGGAACACAACAGCTTAATGTAACAAAAACTGTATTTTATTAGTGATTAGACTTACTAATGAAACTGGCAGCTCAATCCCAACAAGCCCAGTGTAAAGCCATGTCATTTGGGATTCGGGAGGGGTGTGCAAGATCCTAGTACCATGCCCGCTTGGCCCTGGTCCTTCCACCAGCCTCCCTGATCCTAGAATGCCCCCCTAACAAACAGTCTACCCTTCCAGGCTGCTACACCAGGCTTCTTTTCTCATGTACTGGATCAGGCCAGCATATAACCTTCTGTCAACAAAGATTGTTCCTGGTTTGTCACAGAAGTGCCTTAGAGCACAATCCTAACCATATCTACTCAAAAGTCAGCCACATTGTGTTCAATGGGTCTTACTCCCAGGAAAGTGTCTTTAGGATTGCAGCCTAAGGCACTTTGCAACACTGGAGGTTTGCACAAAGATCTAGTGCCAACGTAGCATGCACTTTGGAGTGTATCCTGATTGTTCTGAGAACCAATGAGGTGACACAGCAGCAAGGTTGCCATATGCCCCCCCAAACATATGTCCCCCAAAACAGGGACAATACGAGATTTTGGGGAATTTGTTCAATACTGGCAAATGGGACAAAGGGTCCTGTCCCAATTTTGTGGAAGAGAATTATGGCAACCCTACACACCAGGGAACAAATACAAAGTGTTCATATAAGTCAGCTCTCGTTTTCATTCATCATTGCTAATACTTGGCATACATCAGTCTTGAAAGACTATGGTATCATGCTCGATGCAAAGCATGAAGGCCTGGGTAGATTGATATGGAGTATAGGCTGTTACCCAAGCAGCAAATCCCCCCTCTCCTCGCCACTGAAATAGTCCAATGTAATGGCAGAGCGAGTGTTCCTCTTTTATTTAGCAGGAGGAGAGTAACTGGCCCTACACACCCCAGCAATGTCTGTTCAAGTGGCTTCTGCTGGTGTTCTTTTTTTGCATTTTAGATTGTGAGCCCTTTTGGGACAGGGACCCATTAGCTATTAATTAGCTATTATTATTTTTCCATTTTCTTTGTAAACTGCTTTGTGAACTTGTTAGTTGAAAAGTGGTATATAAATACTGTAGATAGATAGATACGATTGGATCCAACTGCGTTGCAGAGCTGGGCTTAGGACAGGAGTTCACCCTGTCTTGTGGTCTCGAACCCTGGCCTTCTGGTTAACAGGCACAGCGTCTTAACCACTAATACTATAACTATTATTCAGTTGTGTGTCATGAAGATGGCCACTGGTTTTTTATTGGTTATAGATTTGTTGGGTGAATTTTTTTGGTCCATCATGGCAGTGATGCAATGAGTTCTCACATGGAATGATATAAAACCTAGTGATGCAACTGCAGGGGAAGTTACAGGGAAATGCTGCTTAGGATATCTGAAAGCTTTGAAATGTATAATTTCCTGTAAGATCCTTCTGAAATAATACAAAACCATTTAAAGTTTGCCATAGAAGCAAGAGTCCATCTCTCTGTATATATACACTAGCAAAATGTACCCACTTTGTGGGAGTAAAATACCCCCATACTTCATCCCTCCCATTGCATAACACTTCCCATTGTGAAACACCCCCTTGCGTAATACCTCCATTGCACATCAAACCCCCATGTGCATCAAGCCCCTCATGAGCATCAACCTCCCATGCTCAACATGCCCCCACCCAGTGGTGGGCCCTGCCTGGCCCAACAACCGGTTCCCCGGAAGTGGGAGGAGCTAGGCTGGGTCGGGGGGCGGGGCTTGGGTCGGGGGGCAGGGCTTGGGTCGGGGGCGGGTAGAATTTAGAGGGGAATTTTTAAAAAAATCTAAAAATAAAAAAAACTAATTTTTTTTAAAATCTAAGTTCTTGTTAGTGCCCCCCAGCAATCCTAACCACACTTTCCTGGGAGTAAGCCCCATTGACTGTCATGGTGCTTACTTCTGAGTAGACATGCATAGGATTGGGCTGTCAGGCAGCAGTCCCAGTCACACTGTCCTGGGAGTAAGCCCCATTGTCTATCATGGTGCTTACTTTTGAGTAAACGTGCTAGGATGCTCTCAGGCTGCAGTCCCAGCCACACTGTCCTGGGAGTAAGCCCCATTGACTGTCATGGTGCTTACTTCTGAGTAGACATGCATAGGATTGGGCTGTCAGGCAGCAGTCCCAGTCACACTGTCCTGGGAGTAAGCCCCATTGTCTATCATGGTGCTTATTTTTGAGTAGACATGCTAGGATGCTCTCAGGCTGCAGTCCCAGCCACACTGTCCTGGGAGTAAGCCTCATTGTCTATCATGGTGCTTACTTTTGAGTAAACATGCTAGGATGCTCTCAGGCTGCAGTCCCAGCCACACTGTCCTGGGAGTAAGCCCAATGTCTATCATGGTGCTTACTTTTGAGTAGACATGCTAGATTGCTCCTGGGCTGCAGTCCCATACACACTGTCCTGGGAGTAAGCCCCATTGACTATCATGGTGCTTACTTCTGAGTAGACATGCAGAGGATGGGCTGTGAGGCTGCCGTCCCAGCCACACTTGCTGGAGCGGCAGGGGCAGCCGGCCGGGCACTTTTAAATTTGCGGCACAGCCTGGCGAGGCGTCCCACGAGCCCTAGCGGCTGGGGAAAGGACGCTCCGGTGCTGGGGCTTGTGGGGCACCTCGCCGGGCTGCGCGACAAATTTAAAAGTGCCTGGCCGGCTGCCCCTGCAGCTCCAGCGGCCGAACCGGTCCGCCCAGTTATCGCGCCCCTCGCTGCTACCGGATCGCCAGCGGCGGGGGGATTAGAGGATCCAGTCCCCAAGATCCGTCCCAAACCAGTCTGGGCCCACCTCTGCTTAGAATTCAATGCTTAAAAGTGCACTGTTCAACTTTGTGACTACGTATCACACCAAGACGCTAATTTTTTATTTTCAATTACAGTAATTGGGAAGAAAAACAACTCAGATTTTTAGCCTGGTGCAATCAGTTCTTCACCCAAAATGCCATAGATGCAACTATGTGAAATTACGTAGATTGGAGGAGTGTACTGGAGACAACATATCTTATCATCCCTAGATATGACAAATCCCTAGTGGCCGTTGAGGAAATTAACACCCACAATGATGATAGCCCAAGGGTTTATGTCCTTGGTTGACAAGAAATACTATATATACCATATATACACACACATTACTTGTTACTTGTTAATTAACATAATAGTTTTGCATTCATGGATGAAATATCTCACCATTTCACAGGTGGGTTCCATCAGCTTGACTGGTAAAGATAAAATGTATCTCCTTTTTTTCTTTGTAGATGTAATACAAATGCTATTTAGAATTGAAATTCATGTGTCGTTATTCTTCCTCATTTTTACAAATTTGTATATGGGTTGTTTCTGTATATTCCTAGAATACCCAGTTGTCTCAAGTCATTGAATTAACTAAGAATAAATTGATATAAATCAAGAGAAAAACAACACAACTGATTATGTATAGATGTATGTCAAAGACACAATAATGTCAGAATGTCACTAGAAGAAAAATTAATATGATTTCCTTGGACTCTTCAGTGTTTAAAGTCTTATACACAAACAAAATATACATATTTTTGTTGTGTAAAATATATTAGCTAAAGCTGTTAGGCTACAGAAGCTGGCCTGGAAGTGCTAAAAAAGTGCCACAATGCATTTCTGCACCATTCATGGGGGTGGAAGAGAGGTAGGCCAGTGCACAGAGATGCACCAGCCTCTCCACACCATCATGGGAATGGCACTGGACTAAATTGGAGTGCACTGGATTGCATTCTCAGCCATTCATTTATTCATGAAATAATAAATGAAACATTACTATTCTTCATTCAGATATTAGAAAGCTTTTACCAGGGATTTCTGAGTTTCATTGTGTCAGAACTGATGATCACAATTATATTTTCTGGTTTCATGTAATATGGAACTAGAAATTGCTACATATTTACATAGACATTTCAACAACAGAGTGTTTTGACACTGCTGTTGGTGTAAGTATAAGAATAGCTGATAACCTAAATCTTATCCTGTGCCTTTTATCACGATTTCTGTAAATACAATATACTTAGGGCAAGAAATATAGCGAGCAATTTCTAGTGAACATTTTTAATGTAGTTAGACCTCAATCCTGGCATTTTCCCCGCCATAGTATGCAGCTGTGGGCTGCACTGTATTCTGTGAGATTGGAGATTGGGAGACTTTAGGGGGGAGATTGTAGAGACTTTGAAGGGGAAAGGAAGATGTTTTTTCTTACTACCCTCCTTAATAAGTGTCCTAATTGCTAATGAGGCCCTTCAATCTATGACAGTTCTTTAGTTGGTACAAATCCAAATCATCAAAGGGAGCAAGAAGGGTGCTACAAGAGGGATTATTATCAGTGGTGGGCTTCAGACGGTTCTCACAGGTTCTATAGAACTCTTTGCTAATGAGCACCTGGTTCTGAGAACCTGCTACTAATGGGACATAGAACCTGTTGTCAATTTAGGTTATTAGGACATAGAACCTTTGTTAATTTATTTGAATCCCACCACTGGTTAGCATCCAACACAAATGACACCACTCCTATCTCCAATATGTCCCCATCCTTCCCCATTCCATGCTTTTACACCCCTACTCTGATCCACCCTACTGACTCGTCGGCTGACTTGCTTTTATCCAATTCATCTTATTTCCCCACTACTGCATACAGGACTGCTCTGTCTCATAGTAGAGAAAGAGCAGTCCCTCTCATAGCACACAGTGACCATATGTTCTCTTTTTCCAGGAAATGTCCTCTTTTTTAGCCTTGTGTTCTCAGGGAAAACAAATCTTCATTGTCCTACTTTTCCTTATAAACAGGCAGCATGTAGCCATTTTGTAAGTAATACATTTTATATTATAAATTACATATAATCATTTTAAATGTAGTAATTATATTACTTATTATTACATTTAAAAGTATTATATATAATTTATCATATATAGCAGTGATTTTCAACCAGTGTGCCGCAGACAGTCCTCAGGTGTGCCATGG
Organism: Cryptoblepharus egeriae; assembly: GCA_030015325.1. Classification (NCBI taxonomy): domain Eukaryota; kingdom Metazoa; phylum Chordata; class Lepidosauria; order Squamata; family Scincidae; genus Cryptoblepharus; species Cryptoblepharus egeriae. The sequence continues at coordinate 56,364,415 of JAREYC010000001.1, read as the reverse complement.
GAATTTGGGGATTGTCATTCATTAGTAGGAAAATTGGGGGAATTGAACAGTCTGGTGTGCCTTGTCAATGGTAAAAACAACTGATGGTGTGCCTTGACAATTTCAGTGCCTTGTTAAGGATGCAGTGGGATGAAAAAGGTTGAAAATCACTGACATATAGGCTGCAATCTGGGAGTAAGCCCCATTAAACACAATGGGGCTTACCTTTTAATAGGTATGGTTAGGATTGTGCTCAAAATTTATTAATTACTAGATGGCTACATGCTAGTGTTAAATTAACCACATGAAAGCAATATACATATGAATTTTTTTAACTTTAATTTTGTCATGTGCTACTTTTTTTCTTGGGTGTCCTACATTTTAGGGGGTCTTATCCTCTTTGACATTTGACATATGGTCATCCTGCTCATAGCAGACTCTCTGGCAGTAGTCCAGAAGCACATGTTCTGTGCTTTTTGTGACAACTTTCTGCTGTCGTCATGGAATATTTAATGCTTAAAAGCCTAGAAAAGTGATTTTCACCTTTTTTTCAGCCCATGACACACTAACAAGGCACTGAAATTGTCAAGGCACACCATCAACAGTTTTTACCATCGACAAGGCACACCAGGCTGACAAATATCCTGATTTTCATATAAATTAATGTCAATCCCCAAATTGCCATGGCACACCTAAGGACTATCCACGGTATAATAGTGTGCCATAGCACACTGTTTGAAAATCACTAGTCTAGAATACAAGAAGTGAAGACCAGCCCTTTGAAGAAAGATTAAGGGAACTTGGTCTGTTCAGCCTGGAGAAGAGAAGGCTGAGATGGTATATGATCACACTCTTTAGATACCCGAAGGGCTGTCATGTGGAAGAAGGAACACATTTGTTCTCAATAGCCTCTGAAACTGCAAGAAAAGAGACATTTTTTCCTGGATATCAGGAAAAAATTCCTAACAGTGAGGGCAGTTCAGTAGTAAAATAAATTGCCAAGGGAGATGGTGGACTTTCTTTCACTGGGGATCTTCAAGCGGAGGCTTGATAAGCACTTGTCAGAGATGCTCCAGGAGGATTTCCTGCTACAGGGAGGGTGTTGGACAAAATGACCTGTTAGGTCCCTTCCAACTCTATAATTCTATTATTCTAACTCAGAAAAAGTACTGCTGGATTCGATAGAACATATATCTACCCTACTGCATTGCTTCTATCAGTGGTTACATAGAGACCTTTGGAAAGCTAACAAACAAGGCATAATGGAATACAATCCTTTATGAAACCATCCAACACTACTGCCTTAATATAAAATCTTGTCACAAAATGCTGAAATATTATTCAGTGAGAGATGCAACAAGTGAGCTTCAACCTTGAGTATTCATTTTTAATTGCTCGTTTATTTTGGCCTCAGTATTACTGAGTACTTTTCAGTTGCTACCGTCTTCCATTGACATCATCACCACCATTCTGAAGAACTGAAATATTACTTAGGCATGAGAGCTGCTACAAAGTGTGCTTCCACCTTGAATGTCCATTTAATTGCAAGTCTTCTTTCCCCCTTCTAGCAGAGAACAAATGAACATCAATGGAGGGAAGAAATCATACCACACTGACAGAATTCATTTTTGTGGGATTTTCAGATCATCCCGAGCTGCAGATGCCCCTCTTTGTGCTGTTCCTTGTAATTTACATTATCACACTCATTGGGAACCTTGGCATCATAATCTTATGTCATTTGGATGCACAACTTCAGACCCCAATGTACTTCTTTCTCAGCAATCTATCCATTATAGATCTTGGTTATTCATCTGCTGTTGCTCCTAAGATGCTGATGACTTTTGTATCTGACAACACCATTTCTTTTGTTGGCTGTGCTGTACAGTTTTATTTTTTCTGCCTCTTTGCAACAAATGAAGCTTGCATCTTGAGTGTGATGGCCTACGACCGCTTTGTAGCAATTTGTTACCCGTTGCTGTATAGCATTTCAATGTCCAAAAGAATATGTCTCTTCCTTGTTATTGCATCGTATCTAGCTTCCTTTGTGAATGCAACAACACAGACCAGTGTTATATATAGTTTGTATTTCTGTGGCTCCAATATCATCAATCATTTCTTTTGTGACGTTCCTCCTATTTTGAAATTGTCTTGTTCTGACCTTATCACCGCAAACATGGTTCATTTTACTTTGGGGACCATATTTGTACTGGGTACTGTCTTAGTTGTCATTGTGTCCTATGGATACATTATCACCACCATCGTGAAGATCCGTTCTGCTGAGGGTAGGCGCAAGGCTTTCTCCACTTGCGCCTCTCATCTCACTGCTATCACTATTTTCTATGGGACTGTAACATTTATGTATTTGCGACCCAGCTCAGAAAATGCTATGGACCAAGATAAATTCATTTCTGTGTTTTATACTCTTGTAATTCCCATGCTAAATCCCTTGATTTACAGTTTAAGGAACAAAGATGTGAAAGAAGCAATTAAAAGATTAGCAAATAAAAAGATGTTAACTCTGTGAAACAGTTATCTGTGCATTATTATGACCTGTATTGTTTAATGTCTGGAAATTAAAAGGTCTTTAGTTGTTTCTTTGTTCTTTTATGTTATTTTTTACCCTCAATGTGTATTTGCAGGTCATCCTTCATTGGACCTAATAACATGAACATGTTTAGTCTGCACTGTACATTTCTGTCTTCTGTATGAGATAGTGGAATCCCTGCACATATCATAAATTTCCTTATGCACTTCTTTTCCACCTACGGTATACACAAAACGTAAGATATATAAAAAAACTTACTTCCACATGTCAAAACCTTCAAAAAGTCTGTACCACTTACTTTTGTGTGCTTTTCTTCTTTCTCAAAGCTCAAATGAGGTATTTTGAAACATATATCCCTTATGGCTTTGGTAGTCACAAAATGTGCTTTACATAGGCATCCCTGAGCCTGAAAATATTAGTGCTTTGCCTGCCCACTCTTCAGGAACCCCGGTAGGCCTTGCCCAGCTACCCTGCCTGTCTCTATTAAGCTGACTGCTGTTGCTACTGAGATGTCATTGTAGAAACTGGCACTCTCTTAAAGCTCTCTTTTAAAGCAAACCTCAAAATACAGAGACCCATTTGAGATACCACCAGTAGTCCTTACCTGTCCTGAGGGAATTGCCACTGTTTAAATGAATGTTTTCCCATATATGGTAGACCTCTGGTTCATTTCCCTTTGGTTCTTCAGTTTCTTTTCACTCTTTTCTGTCCACAATGGTAACCCAATAGAACTGCACAAAAACCCATAGTATTTTTTTCCAGCTATCCTCTGAATAAGAACCCCCTTGGCTTGGCTAGATCTGGAGATGCTTCCAGAGAGGTTCTGGAAAGTTCTTGCTTTTCCGGGCATATGCAAAGGTGTTTTCTGCCTAGCACAAGAGATTTCAAGAGGGGTGATGGGACATAGGTATCACTAGGGTTTGTGCCACCCAACTTATTGCACCAACTCCATGATAGACCTCTTCCTGTACCAGACCACACAGAATGAATGACAATATCTTTGTACAGCCTCAATGGAGTGGCACGACTAGTATTGGTGTCACATTCATTCATTTATTGAGCTATATATCATTATAGGTTATCCAATAAATGAGTAACTAAAAAGAAATCTGTGGCCATACAGCTGACATACAACTGAACAAGTGTGAGCTCTGAGGCATGGAAATAAGAGCTGACTTATGTGAACACCTTACTGATTCCCTGCAGTGTCATAATAAAAAAGAGAGTAATTGAAAGTCCACTTTTTAATAATGCCATTGTGCTTTTTTCCTTTTCTGGTTACAATTTCTTTAACTGCATTCTGCAGGTAAAACCTGCACCAAATGATATGTGGCATCATGATATTATTTTAAAATACCCAATATTGACTGATAGGAAAGTGGGTGAGATTTGGTCATTTTAATAATGGCTGATCAGCACAATATTGCTCATGTCGCCAAACTACCTGATCCGAGCAATATTTTTTCAAGATTTCAACATTTTGGCAGAAAAATATTAATTCCTCTTTAGGGCAAATGAAGTGAATAAAACAAGTGGTTAAGTCACTGTGCCTGTTAACCAGCAGGCCAGGGTTCGAGACCTGGGTCGGCCCCACAAGACAGGGTGAGCTCCTGTCCTTAGCCCAGCTCTGCAACGCCAGCTGGATCCAATCGTATTGGCTCTGCCTTTCCATTGGACTAATTCAGTGGCGTGGAGAGGGGGGATTTGCTGCTTGGGTAACAGCCTATCCTCCATAACAATCCAACCCAGGCTTTCGTGCTTCGCATGCAGCGTATGCAGCGCCGAGCACGATACCATAGTCTTCCAAGACTGACGGAGGCCTGCTTTTTTTTTAAAAACAGAGAACAAATAAAAAGAAGGAAAATCAATACAACCAACAGTTTTTTATTATTACTTATTAGTGAAATGTACCCACATTGTGGGAGGAAAATATCCCCATATGTCATCCCCCATAGCACATCATCCACCCATGTGCAACCCCCCATGCACATCACCCTCAATGCACATAACCCCCATGCGCAATACCCCCTTGTGCGCAACACCCTTTCATGTGCATCACCCCCACATGTGCAACAACCCCCATATGCATCACCCCCATGCACATCATCCCCCATGTGCATCACGTCCCCATGCACATCACACCTCCATGCTCATCACAAACGCACAACACCCAATGCACAACATGTTTCCGGAATGAATTATATTCTTACAAGGCACCACTAGATTGCATATAGATTACATTACCATCTTTTTAAAAGTTCTAAAATGTTCTAAAAGTTCTAAATAGTTTCATATTTGTATAGTTTACTGTGAGGAAAATAAAAGAAAGTGCTGGTAGATAAAATTAGAAACTGCAGGTATATAAGAAAGTAATAATTTATAAGAAAGTAATAATTATTGGATTTTTTTGTCAACGTTTCCCCCCATATACGTAGCGGACCATCTCATGGCAGGGATTACATACAAGAGACTGCCCCACTCCAAGTTTTGGGCAATTTCACCCATGTGTCCTAGTGCTATTAGTTCATACAATCTCTATATATAAAACTGAAAAGTCGCTGACTGACTGACTCACTGACTGACTCATCAATGCCTAGCCGAAACCACCAGATGTAGAATGTGAAATTTGGGGTGGGTGTTCCTTCCATGCTGGAGGCACACATTAAGAACCAGTTTTCAGAAATTCCAACTGGAAGGGGGTGAAAAGGGGTGCAATGCGTTTTCCTCCTTCTACTTTACATTGAAGAATCCCTGACTGAGGGATGCTCTGCCCCAACTCCCAGTCCAAGAAGCATGAAATTTCTATGACATGAACACCCACCAAGAACCAATGCTGATAAATTTAACCCTTAAGGGGGTGGAAAGGGGTGCAATGTGTTTCTGTCCTATACTTAACATTGAATACTGACTGATCCACATCCAGCCAATTTGGTGCTCCGTGCCTGATGTGCTGGGTGGGAGGATGCACTTGGAGAATGGTGCACATGGGAGGATGTTGAGGAGTGATGAGCACAAGGAGAAGTTGCACATGGGCGTGTTTGCAAAGGGGAGATGGTGCACATGGGCAGATGGTGTGAATGAGAGGTGATGCGCATGGGGGATGATGTGCGTAGGGGGGATGATGCACATGGGGTGGATGGTCCGCATGGGTGGATGATGCACCTGGAGGGATGGTGCACATAAGGGGAAGTTGTGCAAGGGGGTTGTTGTGTAAGGTGTGATGTACATGGAGGGTTGATGGCGCATGGGGATGTTGCTCATGGGGGATGTTGCACAATAGGGGCATGGAATATGGGGGGATGGCACACAGGGGTATTTTACTCCCACAACGTACATATATTTGGCAAGGAACTGATACAAATTTAAAATGATAAACACGTGTAGTCTAATTATAAATATAATTCAATTAAAAATTGAAAGATGAGCATCCCTTAAGTAGCAGTGAATGGCTTAAAGTCAGGCTGCTTACCATACAGGGTGACCAGATGCCAAACCCAAAATTCCTGAACCCCAAGGCCAAAATTCCTAATCCCAGGCCAAAATTCCTACCTGCTGAAAAAAATTGCCAATAAATGTATTTTTTTGTTTTTGTTTTTCGGTTTTTTGACCATAACTTTTGATAGGAAGGAGATATCTCCAAACTGATTTTTGCATTGGATTCTGCTCTTCAATGCGAATCCAACGACATATGGCATGATGGGGTACTGTGCACTATCGCGAAGTTTCAAAATGAAGCCAAAATGTAGGACAATGAAGCCAAAATGTAGGACACCCGGACAGGAGGCTAAAAATCCGGACAAATCCAGGTTTTTCCGGTCATCTGGTCACCCTGTTACCATAGCAACATGACAGGAAACTAAGCTTCCCTTAGAAAAGTTCACAAAGGGGTCAGTTTTGTTTCTGATTCAGCTGGGTGCAGATCTCCTCCCTTCCCCAGCTAATAATTGCTGAATTGCTTAGCTGAACCTACACTTTTTTAGCCACTTGAAAGGGAGCTTGATTCATCTTGATTCATTGCCTGTCTTGTTATCATGGTAACTAATTGTGTTTGTAAAAAGTGAAATTAAGTAATCACAGAGGTTCCTGGAACCAAATGTTGCAAGTGGGGAGGATCAACCTGTATATTTTTACATGCCTGATTTTCCCATACACATATATCTCAGCAGATAATGAAATCCATGGGTCATCTAGATGTGACCAGAGATGTTCACTGTTCTCTGTCTGGAGATATTTTGAGGCCCCAATGTCAGTGCTTGACTTCTATGGGCCTTAGAAACATCTCTAGAAGTATTGGAATGGCATTTACTTTTTTGTTTTTGTTTTAGGAGCCTTTCTCATATAGCCCATACTTCGCCTTTCCAGGTGTCAGAAAGTCTCCCAAATGTGATGGAAAAAGAATGTCCAGCATGTTAGGTTAGACCTGAACAACAGGTTCAGATGCTGTGATTATTCAAAACCAGTTTCCAGATCTGTGGATACAGAGGATAAACCACCACCACCACCACCACCACCACCACCACCACCACCACTACTACTACTACTACTTTCATTAGTTCCAGTAAAGAAAGCTACTTTATCAACTTCAAATTGCTTTTTTATGGTCTTTAATTTGCATGTCAGACAGTTGACAAACCAATAAAATAAAATTGTTTTTTTATGGTCTTTAATTTGCATGTCAGACAGCTGACAAACCAATAAAATAATCTCCCTTTCTTCTCCTCATTGCCAAGCAGGAATGAACACCAATCGGCTGCCTCATAAGCTCCTTAGGCAAGAGCGAGCTATACCCTGGAGAGTTCAGTGAGTAGCACCAAAGAAGAAGTGGTTCAAACATGTTGAGCAAGACCTAAAGAACCAGTGACTGACCACTGAGGAGGCTAAAAACATCACCATCAATTGCCAAGAGTGGAAGCACATTGTGAAAGATGCACAAAATCCAGCTGGACCTACATCAGCATATTGGTTGAGAGAACAACCCCTTCCCCATTTGACAGCTAAGGACTAAAGAAAGAAAGAAGGCAAGCATTCAAGCTCATTCTGACACAACTACTAAATTATCAATTGCACCTGCTGATCATATTCTTCACAGTATCCTTTACCTCCTTGTTCCTTAAACTGTAGATGATTGGATTCAGCATTGGGACTAATAGGGTGTAGAACACAGCTGAGACTTTCTCTTGCTCCTGAGAATACATGGAGCTGGGTTGTAAGTGACTTAAGCTTACAGGTACGTAGAACAAGGTCACAACTGTCAGATGGGAGGCACAGGTGGAAAAGGCTTTGATTTTGCCCTCAAAGGACTGGATCTTCAGGACTGAGGAGAGAATGCCTATGTAGGAGATTGTAATTATCAGGAGGGTAGATATAGCAATTATCCCAGAGAAAGTAACCAATAAAATTTCATTAATGTGGCTGTCAGAGCATGCAACCTTCAACACAGCTGGTGTATCACAAAAAAAGTGATTGATTGTTCTATGAGTACAGAATGATAGTCTCAGCAATCCGGATGTATGTGTGAGAGAATTCAGTATCCCTCCTAAGTATGATCCTACTACTAGCTGAATGCAGACCCTTTTTGTCATAAAAGCAGTATAAAGCAGAGGATTACAAATGGCCACATAACGGTCATATGCCATTGCAGCAAGCATGAACCCTTCAGTGCTCACAAACACAACAAAAAAGCAATGTTGGGTGATACATTCAGCATAAGAAATGGTTTTTGACTGTATTAAATTCATCAGCAGCTTTGGGAGAAAGATGGAGGAATAACAGAGATCAACTACAGAAAGATTGCCGAGGAAGAAGTACATAGGAGTGTGAAGCCGGGGACTGATCCTGATCAATACAATCATTCCCAAATTCCCAGTCAGTGTTAGAACATAGATCACCAGGAATAAAACAAAGAGAGGGATCTGGAACTCTGACCGGTCTGTTAGTCCAACAAGGATGAATTCGGTCACCATGGTGGAATTGTCCACAGCCATTTAGTGGTGATGACATGACACTGCACCTGATTAACAGAACAAAAGGGTCATTGTGCTACTTGTATCTGATTGACAACATTGAATTTCGAAGTGGGCAAAGACACTCTGGGTAACTCCCACTACCAGTGCTGATGCTGGGCCAAAAAAGGTGTGCACTGCATCGTGGGGGGGGGGGGGGGGGGAGGTAGAAGCAGACCTGAAGGTAAATGAGAGGTAAATAAAAATGTATTTTATTGATCTCCATGTAAGCCCACAGACTGCCTATAAGTCTCCTTGGTCATAGGTCATCTATTTTGGTGGCACATGATTGAGGAGGGAAAAGAGACAGGGAATTTTCTGAAAAAGGGAATAAAATTTGGTTTGCAACATTGCCGCTGAATCCACCTCCTCCCATTCTATGCCCTTGACCCTAAGCCAATGATGTCCAAACCCTAGCCCGAGGGCCAGATGCGGCCCACAGCAAGCCTCAGTGTGGCCCATGGCAAGACCCTTCCATCTGGTCTGCAGACTAGCCTTGTAATGTATTTAACACACTCTTATATTTAAATTTGTATAAATTTGAAATGTAAATAATTTTTCTGGCCCCCAACACAATGTCAGAGAGATGATGTCGCTCTAAGCCAAGGATTTTGCTATGTATCCACCTCTTTCCTCTTTCCCTATCTTCTCAATAGGCCTATCAATGTCTTTAAGTAACACATTATAATTCATAGTTTCTCATGCTGTATGGCTCCATGGATACATCCATATTTCTGTTTTTTTCCGTAACTGGACCCTGAACCTATGGAGGTGGAGTGGAGACATCTAAGGGGCTTAGATGCAATCCAAAGGGTGCAATCCTATCCATCTCTACTCAGAAGTAAGGCCCATTGTATTCAATGGGTCTTTCAGAAAAAGTGTGCTTAGGATGGCAGCCTGACTGACTGACTCACACATCAATACCCAGCCAAAACAGCTGGTCCTAGAAACATGAGATTTTGGAAGGGTGTTCCTTCTTTGATGTAGACATCCACTAAGACTGATTTTTGGAAATTCAAACCAGAAGGGAGTGAAAAGGAATGCAATACATTTTTGACCCTATACTTTACATTGAAGAATTCTTGACTGATCAGTGCCCTGCCTCAATCCCTGGACCTAGATGCATGAAATTTGGAAGGGTTGTTCTTTCCATGATGTGAGCATCTACTAAGAACTTTAACCCCTAAACTAAATCCACTGAGAACTTTAACCCACTAGGAAAATTTAACCCCTAAGGGGGTAAAAAGGGGTGCAATACTTAACATTGAACAGTGACTGATCAACACCCAGATCCAACTGCTCCTAGAATTATGAATTTTGGGGAGTGTATTCCTTCTGTGATGTAAGCACCCACTAAGAACTGATTTGGTACCTAGTGGTGCCCGATGATGCCTACTTGTTGGTACACAGTGCTTGGTGTCCGGTAAGAATACCTGGTGGTACCCTATGCCCACTGTGCAGAGGCACCCAGTGGTGCCTATAGGGATGCCCAGTGCCCACTGCCTGCTGTTGCCAGTGGTGCCCACTGCCCACTGGTGTTTGCAGCCTGGAGGTGCCCAGAGGGGTATGGTACCAGATGGTGCCTAGTAGTGCCCAGTAAGGGTGCCCAGGTCCAGTGGTTTCTGCTGCCGCTCGTAGGTGCCCCCTGGTGCCCACTGCCTTCTGTTTGTTGGTGCCCTGTTCAGCTGAATGGTGCCTAGTAGGAATGCCTGGTTCTCTATAGGGATGCCCACAGGTTCCTGCTGCTGCCCACCACTACCCCATGGTACCCTCTGGTGTCCAGTGCCTGTCGTTGCCCAGCCTGCCACCTGTTGCCTGCCGCCTGGTGCTCCTGCCAAGTTCCTAGTACCGGGGGCCTAGCCATGCCCAGGGCCCACAAATATTCTTGAAATTTTACTCCCGCAATGGTGGTTTCATTCCACTAGTATTCTAATATTAGTACCTGCCGTGCAAATGAAGTGCTCTGAATTGAAGAAAAACAGCTCTTATCAGCAAACTTATTGGCTTGCACATGTTGCCATATGAATTGTATGCATCTTCATTCTCATTCATCCTAAAATGGAAAACATGCAATACTTTCCCCAACTATCCCACCACACTTTAATATTTTATGGTACCTTTAATCATGCAGAAACCAACTGGAAATGCCATTAGATGAATCCACCAGACTACCTTTTCCACTCACTTGGAATGACTGCATCACAGCAATGTGTGGATACATTTGGGAGATGGATTAATCACAAATGAGATGAACTTGGATGAGAGAGATGTTTTAAATCCTGAAATGATGTTCGGTAACAAAATCCCTGAAGCCACATCCTTCTTGAAGTCTCTAAGAAAATAATTAAAAATGCCCTTGTGGGTGTTCATTAAAAATCTCTGGTTTTTCAAAGCAGGCCTCCGTCAGCCTTGAAAGACTATGGTATCGTACTCAGCGCTGCATATGCTGCATGCGAAGCACAAAAACCTGGGTTAGATTGTTATGGACAATAACCCAAGCAGCAAATCCCCCCTCTCCACGCCACTGAGTTAGTCCAAAGGAAAGGCAGAGCCGATACGATTCGATCCAGCTGGCGTCGCAGAGCTGGGCTAAGGACAGGAGCTCACCCTGTCTTGTGGGGCTGACCCAGGTCTCAAACCCTGGCCTGCTGGTTAACAGGCACAGTGTCTTAACCACTTGTGCCACCCACAGCCCACACCCACAGCTCACAGCCACCCACCCACACGCCACACCCACAGCCACCCACAGTTGATCATATGTTTACCAATTACTAAACATCTATTTTTTTCTGGTTTTCAGTGGAACAATTAACACAGCTGTCTAAAGTTTCTAGGTAATGCTTCAAGGAAGCAAGGCATACAACAGTCATTATTTTGGTATTAACATAATTAACATTATGTACAGTCTTCAAACAGACAAGCAGATCCATGTTATTGTTCTACTGCAGGAGTCCTCAAACCTTTTAAAAAGGGGGCCGGTTCACTGTCCCTCAGACACTGTTGGGGGCCAGACTATAATCCAGACTTTTGTAGGACCTTGTCCTATACTTTTTTAAAATGTAGGACAAAATGTAGGACATCCTACATTTTGCCCTACATTTTAAAAACACTCCTTGGGGGCTTACCTTTGGGGTCTGTTGGAGCCCCTGGTGTCTGTAAACCCCTCCCCAGCCAGCTGAGTGGATGCTGCAGAGGCACGGAGGACCAGCGCGGGTGGCTTTAACCCCCCCGGCCAGCCGGGGAGAGGCTGCTGCAGCACGGTGGTGCTGCGTGGGTGCCTCTGAGCCCCCCCAGCCAGCCGGGGAGAGCCTGTTGCAGCATTGTGGTGCTGCGTGGGCACCCCTGAACCCCCCCCCAGCAAGGAGGAACCTCTGGGCGCGCAAAGATGCCACGTGCCCTGGTTCTATGATTCCCACACAGCTGAGGGCAGAGTACCCCCGCCAGGCTGTGGGGAGGCCGCCGGCCAGATTGAGGGCCCTGGTGGGCCGCATCTGGCCCGTGAGCCGTACTTTGAGGATCCCTGTTCTACTGTGTTATGTACCTGTTCTACCTGTTCTACCCCTGCTAACCGAGCAGGAGGCACTCTTCAAGTGGGTGTTCTTCTTTTATTTAGCAGGGGGAGAGTAACTGGCCCTACATGCCCCAGCAATGTCTGTTCAAGTGGCTTCTGCTGGTGTTCTTTTTTGCCTTTTTGAATGTGAGCCCTTTTGGGACAGGCACCCATTAGCTTTTAATTAGCTATTATTATTTTTCCATTTTCTTTGTAAACAGCTTTGTGAACTTGTTAGTTGAAAAGCGGTATATAAATACTGTAGATAGATAGGTAGATAGATAGATAGTTGGGAATCAAGTATATCTCATTTGAGCCTGGATCCCACAATGCTAAATTTGGCTTGTAGGCATCCATCAGTCTTGAGAAACTATGGTATCGTGCTTGGTGCTGCATATGCTGCATGTGAAGCATGAAGGGCTGGGTTAGATTGTTATGGAGGATAGGCTGTTACCCAAGCAGCAAATCCCACCTCTCCACACCACTGAAAGAGTCCAATGGAAAAGCAGAGCCAATACGATTGGTTCCAGCTACGTTGCAGAGCTGGGCTAAGGACAGGAACTCACCCTGTTTTGTGAGGACCGAACGGGGTCTCAAACCCTGGCCTGCTGGTTAACAGGCACAGTGTCTTAACCACTTGGTCTGAAGTACATGAAATACATGAAGAGAATAGTCCCAGCAATATGGCCACAGCAGTGAGATGTAGAGCATGACCGGCTGATACTAGCCCTCTGCAGAATGAATTCTCCATACATTAGGACCTTCAAAAACCAGAAGGTTTGATTATATCATTACTCCACCTGATTGAATGTTATACTACCAGATGGTATTCCAACTGGTATCCTCAAGTGGTTTTGAGGATTTTTGCTATTGTTTATTTTCTCAGTCTTGTCTTTGTGACCCCATAGACTGTAGCATGCCAGGTCCTCCTATCCTCCACCAGCTTCTGAAGTCCATCCAAATTAATGTACACTGCCTTGGTGACAGGGTTGGTTTCCTGGAGGATGAACTGATTTGATCTCCTTGTAGTCCAAGGAACTCCCAAGAGTCTTATATAGCACCATAAAAGTTTATTTTAATGCATGATGTTATTGACCCTTTCTTTATTTATATATTTGAACCTAGATCTTCCAGGTCCCAGTCAACTCCCTAATCTCTTCACTATCCTGGCTCCATCTTTCTCCTCAGACGTGTGCCAGCTAAAGAGCTGGTGCAGGTCTGAGGAAACCCACTGCACAGCAGGTGGCTTATGGAGAACTCAATCCCATTTCCCTGCTAATGCCTCCTTATCTGCCTACCCTTAAATACATGCCATTTCACCAAAGATGCAGCAGTGAAAGAGAGAAAACATAGGATTGGGCTCACAGTCAGTTGACTCTCATTAATGCAACACCCACTGACAGTGAGCCCAATCTTATGTTTTCTCCCTTTCATTGGTGCAGCTGTGCTGAAACATCATTATGTAGAAAAATATGAGTCCAAGTCCAAGATCTTCAAGATTCCCAGGATTTGGCATGCATAGCACTTGAAATCATACTATATGTGTCTAAAATGGATTTGTAATAAGTAGCTTTTTAGTGTTTTCCTGATTTTCCTAGTCTGACCATGTTGAACATAAAGCATCAGGTTCACATGCATTTTTTCCCCACCAGGTTGACACTTTAATGTATGTGATACAGCTTTATTTTTTATTAGCATAACTACAGTATTTCTTAGAACATCTCTGCCAGTTTACTCAATTTCACAGAAACAATCAAGATAGAAACCAGAACAAAATCAGTAGGTAAAATAAATTTAAATGGTGGCATTTAAAATAGGAACAAAACTCAAAATAGTCACAATATTCTTCTAGTTGTCACTTGATCAGCAATCACCATCTAAACTGAAAATCAATCACTAACCACGAAAAGCTTGGCTTAACAAGAGACTTTTCCTTCATCTTGAAGACTGCATCACATGAACTTTGCTCAGGAGGAAATTCTTCTGTTGGGACATACGTAATAACAGGAAAGGATCTAAATTTGATGGCAATTCAATGCACCTCAACAGGCATGAGCAACGCAAGTAGGGTTCTCTGATGAAGGTTTATGCTGTCAGATTTAATTATATGGAGATGAACTGATTATCAACAAACCTTGATCCAACAATATACAAGGCACCAGGAATTGTGCCCACGAAGAAATGGGAAAAGGGGAAATTTTCTCATTATAGTGGATCTCAATCGGCTGCTGTATTTTGAAGCAGTTTAACCCTACAATCCAGAGTAAGTACAGGAGCACTTAAGAGACATTACGGGCACAATCCAGAGCAAGTTCAGCCTGCTCTGCCCTAACTGCTCTCTCCTAACTATTCTGTATCCAGAGCAGAAAGTTATGCTACATCTAGAGTCAGGAAGCCTAGGCTGCCCTAATTGCTCCATAGCATGCTAAGTAATTGACACATGGGGAGGACTTGCTCCTGAGGAGACACCCCTCAGATCACACTGAACAAGGAACAGCTGTGGTGCCTACAGTGGTGACACGACTCTGCGCATCACCCGGTGCGGAAGTCTGTGGTCATCCCTGGGATGCGCGCACACCCCTACCTGGACTGTGCAGCCGCCAAAGTTGGCGCCTGTGCAGTTGTTTCTGAAGCCAACTGGTTTCAGAAAGAGTACTGCGCAGGCACCATCTCTGATGCCTGCACAGTACTCTTTCTGAAGCCATTCGGCTGCCGCTCAGCCTCCTGAGTGAGGCTGAATGGCTGTGCAGAGGCGTGGACTTCCTCTGCTCTAAGCATGTCTCCTCTGAAGTTGCTCGGCATGCTCAGTGTGTTTCTGTGCAGTGCACCTCAGCTGGCCGTTCGGGCCAGCTCCAAGGACAAGTGGCAGCTTCTGGGCTGCTGCTCCTTGGAGCAGGCCTGAATGGGCGCGCTGACGCCTGGGGCCTGCCAAAGGACAGTCAAACTCCTTTGGCACATCACCCCATATGGAGCACATCACCCAATGCAGCCCACACCAGCTGCACCAGTCTGGTGACGCCACTGGGTGCCTTCCTTATATGGGGTCCCTGATGAGATGCCAGTACATTCTACAGTGAATACAAGGGGCTTCTTGGAGTGGCCTGCTATATCCTGAGGTTTGTGGGCAGCCTTAGTTTGTTCCATATCCTGAGGTTGAGAGGCAGGGGTTGCAGCTAGGCTGGCCAAGAACTCAGATTTTTGGTCAGCACTGCCATTCTTACTCTGCCTCTGTGGGTCTACTCATTACTATACCTGCTCCTGAGGTGTTATAACTCTGAAGAGCTGGAAGAGGGAATCTCTTCTGCTGTGGAGACAGGCTCTGGATACAAAGTAACTGCTCTGCCCTAGGCAAAGCTAAACATGCCCTCAACATGCTTCTCCTGAGATGCCTAGATTTCCCTAGCTAGGGCAGCCTAGTTCCATGTCTTGGGGCAGCCTATGTTATGTTAGGCTGCCCCAAGCCTAAGAATAACTAAGGTGGGCCATCTTGCAGTTGGGTCAGCCCAGTGATAGATATGGTAACCCAAGTGCACTTCTGGATTGTGCCCTGTGTGTCCTTCAGACCTACAGCAGCTTTTTAGCTTGAACAAGTCTGATAAAGTGAGTGGGGAAATGATAACATATGCTACATGCTATCACTACAGTTTCTGTAAAAGATGAGGAGGAACCCTGGTAACATAGATGAATGAATTGATATGTACCTTGTCCAAGTTCTCCTTCTGTGTCCTTTTCAATTTCAAAATCAGTTATTTCAAATAACTTATTTTTTGAGCATAAATTCCTGCAAAGTATTGTTGTTGTGATTATATAACTGATAAAATAGTTTGAATGGCATTATACTGAGCATGTTGGTGATTGTCAAGAGTTTTAGTAGTAGTAGTAGTAGTAGTAACCTTTATTGGCATTGTGAAGAACATCCACAAATAAGACACTAAAACAGTCAAAGCTCTACCAAACAAAGAAAAAACAGCAACAACAGAACCATCAAGAACGAGATAAGTTAGCTTTGATAATAGAGTCTATGTAGCGAGCCAGCTGTTTAATGAAGCCAGCATCTTGCATTTCAAAAAGGAGTTTGATATTCCACTTATCAGCAAGATGGGGATACGAATTCAGCAAAGGGATTAGATAGCGCTGTCTACTCCAGGCATGGCAAGGACAATGAAAAATTAAATGATCCAGGGATTCCACAATACCCTGGGCACATGGACATAGTCTTTCAGTGTATTCAGTCCCTGTAAAGTGGCCCCACAGGACTTCCGAAGGAACAACATTACATCTAGCTAGAGACATTGCTCTGTGATCCCTAGGATCTTCTAGGAGAAAGAGGTAACTGGGGGTCTGACCCGGTTGCACCCCCGATGTGATGGTGGAGCGGTGAGCAGGTTTTATTTGCTTCGGCTAATAGTTCTTGCTGATGAATATCGAGAAGTCTGGTTTTAATAAGTCGAAATGCATCTTTTTGAGTTGGAGCTCCAACAGCATCAGTCCATATTCCTATACTCTTTAATTTTTTTAAACCAGGCATTGGGTTTGCTGTGAAAATCTGTTAAAAGGTGATGAAGTATGCTATTTTTATCATGGTTGAAATATAATTTGAGCCAGTAGCTAGAGATTCTCAACCATGCCTGGGTCTCTATTTTCAATAGGCCTGTCTCCAAGCATAACACTGCATATGGTACGCAGTTAGGGCGACCGAGGATCTTCCTTAGGAAAAGGGCTTAGGGTTGTTCTATCCAACTCTTTGTACCCTCCATCCACACTGGGCATCCGTATAGGATTTGGGGCAGAACTTTGGCCTTGAATACCTTCAGGGCAGCCGGTATATGTCGGCCCCCATTTTTAGACAAGAATCTGAGAATTGCATGCTATGATGTTCTGGCTGCATTTGTGGCTGCTTTGCGGTGAGTTGTCCAGGTAAGATTATAAGAAAAATGAATTCCAAGGTATTTATATGTTTTCACTTGTTCTATCACGTCTTCCGTGAAATTCCATCTATATGGTGACCACGTTTTTGCAAAGACCGTGATTTTGGATTTTGTAAAGTTTAATTGGAGTTTATTGAGAGAGAAATAGGCAAGTGATTTGTTAATTAAATTGGATAAACCTTGTCGAGTTTGAGATAACAGAACAGCATCATCCGCATAAAGTAGCAATGAAGTTCTCCTTGTGCCGAGTTTTGGAGAGTGTCCATCAGATTGGTTAAGAGCTGGAGCCATATCATTCAGGAACAGATTGAACAGGGTTGGTGCTAATAAGCACCCCTGCTTAACGCCCCTGTTGGTAGGGATTTCATCAGTAGTCTTTCCATCCTGGGTAAGTCTTATTTGACAGGAGGTATCCATGTATAGTCTTTGGATAAGGCACAATAGTTCTTTATCAATCCCCATATGTAGAAGTTTCTTCCATAAAAGATTTCTGTCCATGCTATCAAATGCAGCTTTAAGATCTAGGAATGCCACAAATAATTTGGATTTAGGTGTAACTGAGTATTTGTGGGCAAGACGTAAAAGAACTATGGCATGGTCCATAGTGGAACTTCCATATCTAAATCCAATTTGCTCAGATCCCAGAATTCTATGTTGGTCAATCCACTGCTGAAGACGAGATAACAGGCATTTGGCATATATCTTTCCAGGTAGGGAAAGTAGACTTATGGGCCTATAGTTCCCAGGAACTTTTGGGTCACCCTTCTTGTATATGGGGACAATAATGGCTTTACGCCAGTTAGCTGGAATTTCGCCAGTTCTATTTACTGTTGCAAAGATTACATACAACAGTTGAGCCCACCATTCCTGGTCAGCTTTCAGCCATTCTGCTATTATAGCGTCGGGCCCCAGGGATTTTCCCAGTTTTTGCGCCTTAATCGCCTCCTGGATATCTTGAAACGACATCATAAACTTTCCGGAGTTGTGGGTTATTAAGGGTAAACATTCCCTCTCCTGTTGAGCTGCCTTATCAAGGAAAAGTGCAGAGAAATGTTGCGACCATTGCTGTTTGGATATTAAGCTGGGCTCACTAGAGTTGCATCTAAACGAAGAAGAAACCATCTTCCAGAAAGTTCTGGAATTTTTTGTGTAGCAGCTAGATTCAATTTACTCCATTGATAATGAATAAATTGGTTATGTTTACAATATAGGGTATCCTCAAATTGTTTTTTGAGCAGAAAGAAATTTTCTAAATTCTCACGTGAATTGGTTACCCTGAATGTTGAAAAAGCTTGTCTCATCTGATTTTTCAGCAATCGGCATTCAGTATCAAACCAGCCTAGATTTGACCGCTCAGATTTGGTGACATTCTCTTTTGAAGATTGGGTTGTATTTAGTACTAAATAGTGTACCAATTCATCATACGCAGATATGATTTTATTTGGATCATTCCCTATAAAGATATTAGTTCTTAGATTTATGGCTTTAGTCTTCTCCAACAGTTGGTGGATTTCGTATAGAGTTGTCTCTTTCCATACTAATTTAGGAAGAAGGTGGCTATTTTCCATTTCTGGTATGGAAGCTGGTATTCTGACTATTTTCAGATTCAGCTTCAGTGATAATGGTAAATGATCGCTAAGTTTAAAGTCCACTATCTCGAAATCTGTCACTAATGGATACAAGGATAATGAAATAAGGAAATAATCGATCACACTACAGGTGTGATCCAGGTGAGATATAAGTGAATTCAGATGCAGTCTTAAATTTGTGGAGGCCATTCAACCATGTTATATTATGTTGGAGACTGAATTTGGTCAACAAGGTGCCAGCCTCATTGAGACATACGTCTTTAGATGATCTAGGAAACATCCAACAGTCTGGAGGTAATAAGTCCATCTCTTCCGCCAAGTTAGTAAGTGTTGAATCACTGATGTCACCAACTCTCGCATTCAGATCTGCTCCAATAAGTAGATGTGCTTGAGGATCATTTCTTTCTAATTTTTCTATGTATTCTGCCAGCTGTTCCCATTGAAGTTTGCGATTTGTGGAATCTGGCGCAGGTGGTAAATAGACATTCGTTACGATAAATTTTTTTGTATTAATTGATAATTTAATCGCTAGGAAACTACCATGGTCTTGGGCCGACAGAATAAGTTCAGCTTTAAGAGGAGATTTTACAAGAGTGGCTAGACCAGCCTTGGGACGGCCCTTTTTTGTATTTTTACTTTTTTGTATTTTCAAGGTCAAAGACTTTGAAAGCTGCAAAATGAAAGGATTCCAGAGTCCATGTCTCTTGGAATAAGATTATATCGAAATCAGACAGAAATTTACGCACTTCCAAGTTGTTAGATTTCTTCTTCCAGCCCGCAATATTCCATGACAGTAATGTTAAAGGTCTATAAGGGGAGAATAGACTGGACGTAGACCTTAAGGTGGATCCTTGGTCCTGGCGTCAGTCTCCTATTGTTGCCTCCTGGTTGGTGCCATCTATATCCTGCAGCCATTGCACTGAATTATCCTCAATATTCAGAGGTGGGTAGAGTAACTGGGTAAGACTATCGAAATGAGGGTCATTTAGAAAAATAGCCACGGGTCTAAAGTCTTGCTTGGCTGTTGGAGATAAGTTAGCCACTGAGTTAGGGTGTTTGGGTTTTTGGACAGGGCTCTTCTGAACTGCTTCATTCGGGCTCTGTCTTCCAGATGGAAGTTCTCCACTCAGTTGTCCATCTGTGCAGGAATTATAGGTTGGCTCTTTATCAGAAGTTTCAAGTCTAGCAGGTTCCTCAGACCTGAAGGGTCATCCTCTGGAATTTTAGCCTTAAAGGCTGTAGCTACAGGCTACAGGGTGGTGCAGAGATATCACCAAATTTATTTGGAGTAGTACTGGCCAATAAAATTGGCGGAGAATAAAAATCTGAGGAATTTGGAGTTAATGAGTCTATCAATGATGTTCTTACAAATTGTTGCTCTATTCTAGCAGTATTACTACTGTCCTCCAAATGCTGAGTGGACTCTAAGAGCTTTTCTTCTATTTCCATAGCACAAGCAGAACTGTGAAAATGAG
Organism: Cryptoblepharus egeriae; assembly: GCA_030015325.1. Lineage (NCBI taxonomy): Eukaryota > Metazoa > Chordata > Lepidosauria > Squamata > Scincidae > Cryptoblepharus > Cryptoblepharus egeriae. The sequence continues at coordinate 56,344,347 of JAREYC010000001.1, read as the reverse complement.
TGGGTTTCAGTTTATTTGGTTTTTCAATATCCGTATTATAACTTGGAAAAGGGGAAGAACTATCAGGTATCTTTAGAATCGCAGTGCTTTTCTTTCTGAATTTCATTGAGAATCCCGCTTGTCTAAAAACTCTCTGGATAAAAATATTGCAGAATCTCAGGTGGGATCTGTTGGTCAATATCATATTAGGTACATGGGTAGAGCTAAAAGATAGGTAAATTCGTTTAAAATAACAGCGAGTGGGGAGGAAGAAAAACTCCAATAACTCCTATGGGCGTAGTTCCTGGCCCAGCAATTGGGATAAGGAATTCAACACTCTTGGCTTATTGGACCAGAGAGGTATATCTTGGCAAGGTATATGAAGAACAATATCTGTGGGGCACAGTGACAACTGGGTTTTACAAGCAGCCTTATCTGCCAGAGAGTTGCTGTTGCTTGATGGAGTTTCCTGTGGGGGAGGGAGGATAGAGTTTTCACTGGATCCAACTCTTCTGCACCAGGCACCGATTTGTGAAATATTCTGCGAGACAGAGTTGACCTGTTCTCTTATCCCCCAAACGCTCCAAAATCAGCAACAGCGTGTGTGCAGAAATCATACATGTCTGACTTAGCTGCTTGATAAGATTCCTCTGGGCTAGGGCAGCTCCCGGTAAAGACTGCTCCCCCTCCATTTCCGCATCGACTTCAGAGGAAGAACCCTTCCTCCCTTTTTCCTTCCCCTGTTGTTCTTGGGTTACAAAGTCCAAGGGAGGGGAAACAAAGTCCCTGGAAGTGGGTGACAGGGGTGATGAAGGAGGTTCGCTGCTTACCACCTTAAGATCCTGTGCAACTCTCTGCACCTTTGCAAAGGAGAGATAGGAGTCTATTTGAGGCTGGTGGTATACTTGTTGTTTTGTTTCACTGCCTTTCTTCTTCTTTGCCTCCCTTGCATCATTCTTATGCTCCTGAGGGCTTGTTCTTGCCCTTTTCTTGGCCGTAGTTGGAGACATTTCCAGTTGTCTTCCAGTGGAAAAAAAAAGTTTATCTTTTCTATTTATGGCTGGAACTAAAAGGCCTTGATTCTGATAATACGTCTCTCAGAAGCAGCAACAGAAGACTCCTCCAGCCGGCAAACCGCATAGGGAGGCATAAAGATAACGAGACAGGGAGTTCATAACTCCATCAGAGCACAAAGTTAAAAACAAGTTAAAAGGCCTCAGCAGTAGTTAAAAGAGGTCAGTAAAAACAAGATAAAATTTCATTAAAAGTGGATGGACACCTAATTATGTCCGTTCAGGAGTAAGAGTTACTCCATGAGTCCCCTATTAATGCTAGCATGCCCAGAATTTGAATTCTAGATATCCACCTTCAAAGCATAGTGTTCCTGATAGTGTTCCTGATACTGTACATTGTACTGAGAAATAAGAATATGGACATTAATAATTAGAATTACAATCTATATATAAAAAACTGAAAAGTCACTGACTGACTCGCTCACTTGCTCACTCACCCACCAATGCCCAGCCAAAACTGCTGGACCTACAAGTGTGAAATTTTGGGAGGATGGAGGCACCCACTAAGAACTGGTTTTTGGAAATTCCAACTGGAAAGGGGTGAAAAGGGGCACAATGTGTTTTCCTCCAGGGTGACCAGATGCCAAACCCAAAATTCCTGAACCCGAAGGCCAAAATTCCTACCCACTTTAAAAAATTGCCAAAAAATGATTTTTTTTGTTTTTATAGTTTTTGTTTTTCGGTTTTTTGGCCATAACTTTTGATAGGAAGGCATTATCTCAAAACTTATTTTTTTCATTGGATTCCACTCTTCAATACAAATCCAACAACATATGGCATGATGGGCATCTGTGCACTATTGTGAAGTTTCAAAACGAAGCCAAAGTGTGGGACAATGAAGCCAAAATGTAGAACACCCGGACAGGAGGCTTAAAATCTGGACAAATCCAGGTTTTTCTGGTCATATGGTCACCCTGCACAGAGGTGATATATAGGATTGGGCTCTAACTGAACATTAATAGGAAATTCAGTTCAGTTAGGGTGCAATCTGTCTGCTCTGAAGTAAGTTCCATTATAGGGTTTACTCCCAAGAAATTGTGTTTAGGATTGCAGCCTAAGTCTCCTTCTAGCATGCAGTCTGGTTGTTTGCCTATACATTTCACTCTTCAGTTCATCAAGAAAGGTAAGAGAGTCATGGTATTATTGAGAAGGATGGAACCAGTGTTGATTTGCAAGAACAGGTTTGGAATTTGCTAGAACAGGTTTGAAATTGAACTCTTGTTGCATTGGCATAGGTTGGCATTGCTAGGAAAGGATTAGTATATGAAGGATTTCACTCAGGCATCCATGCATATTTGGTATAGCTTCTGAATAGGTCTGGTCAAGTCAGCCTCTATTTTTGTTGTATTATCCATTTATTTAGGTTATTTAGAGATTAATAACAGTGTAGTCTTCGGCATGTTTACTCAGAAGTAAGTTCAATTGTATTCAGTAGTGTGTACACCCAGGCAAGTGTGTTCTGGATTGCAGCCTAAAGGCATAATACACACTAACTATGGGACCTCTTGCGTTGATGCAAAAAAAAATTTAGTCCGGATTGCAATACAAATTTTCCATAGGTTTGCAAATCAGTTTGCACCATAACTCTGTCAGCGCAAATGTACATTACATCAATGAATCTCTTCACATAACTGGTCTGGATTGTGCCTTTAATTCATCTTTGTACTTTAATTAACCAAGAAAAAACTGTCCTGTATAACAATTGCAAAATTCACCTTTTAGGCCATGCCTTGTGATGAATGTCAATTAGTCATCATGTTGGATAACACCAGAATAGACTATGCCATGTAACAGTACAGCCTTCTGTACTGGTGTCTTTCTTCTGGTGTCTTTCTTTTGTGTTCAAAAATGGTAATTCTTTTGCTATTATGACACACACCTCAGAAATGGCACCCTGGATACTACCCTACTGGCAGCATCCTTCACATCTTTGTTTCTCAGGCTGTAGATGAGTGGATTCAGTAAGGAGATCACAAGAGTATAGAACACAGAAACTATTTTGTCTTCATCTGTTGAGAAACTGGATCCAGGTCGGATGTACATGAAGAATATAGTCCCAAAGAAGATGGTGACAGTGGCTAGATGGGAGGCACAGGTAGAGAAGGCTTTGTATCTGCCCTCGGCAGAACGGATCCTCAGGATAGCAAACACGATGGCCACATAGGAGACCAAGACAATCAGAAAAGTTGTCAGTGCAATTACAGTGGATATAATGAAATGAACAATGTGAGTGAGGTGGGTGTCTGAGCAGGACAATTTAAGCATCGGAGGAACATCACAGAAAAAATGATTTATTATATTTGGACCACAGAAGTTCAGGCTAAATATAAAAAAGGTCTGGAGTGTTGCACTTGTAAATCCACAAGTATAGGCAGCAACTACTAAGATGGTACACAATGTCTTAGACATCACCACAAAGTAAAGCAGTGGGTTGCAAATGGCTGTGAATCGGTCATAGGCCATAACAGCCAACAGGCAACCCTCAGTGGTCACAAAGACAGCGAAAATGAAAAACTGCACTGCGCATCCTGTGAAGGAAATGCTTTTATTTTCTGGCGCAAAGGTTGCCAACAGCTTGGGGGCAATGACACTAGAGTAACCAATATCGATAATGGAGAGGTTTCTGAGGAAAAAGTACATGGGGGTATGAAGATGAGAGTCAATCATGATTAAGGTAGATATTCCAATGTTCCACACTAATGTGGTGAGGTAGATTCCCAAGAATAAGATGAAGAGAGGGATCTGAAGCCGTGGGTGGTCCGTGAATCCTATAAGGATGAACTCAGTCACAGTAGTATGATTTGACTTCATGGTTTCATTGCTCCTCTGTTGTAATATTAAAAAGAATTCTGTCAGATAGTTCCCTGTCTCACACTTAGGAATAATTCTCCAACAATTTCAACATAATTTTGGAACAGTCAAGGAATGAATCAATTATAAATCATAAAGAAGTTATTCCTTCTGCATTGTCTTGGTGCAAATTTTTCATTCACCTACAATTTTTTTTATTCCACACTTCTAACCAATTTAGTCCAGCAGAACTCACCCACCACCCAGTTCCTGAAGTAGTGTGGGAAGGCAGGCACATGTCTGTACCCTAACCCTAACATGTCTGCCTAACCCTCACCCAGGAGTGGCACAGTACGGCTCTTTTGCGACACCTCCAGGCCAGCCCGGGACATGAGCTGGGACTTGTGCTGGCCTAATCAAGAGTTTGAATTGCACTATGTGTTTTGAAATAGTTGTGTTTGGGATATAGTTTTTATTAATGTTCCTTAAACTCCAGCAAGAAATAAGATATAGCCATGTTTTTACAAATCCTACATTTCTTTTGGCCGTTCTTTATGGATACATCATAATAATCTATATGGGAAATTTGATTCACATCAGCAATTGCAGAAGAGTGATTGATGCAGACAAGTATGACTTAATTCTAGGAACATTTCAAAAATATTCCTATGGCATGCAAAAACAATAGAACGTACACTGAGCCACTAGGATGAGTTAAAAGGAAATGTGTAGGTGGCAGGACTTGGTTTGTTCTGCATTCTACTTATGTGGACTGGGGTTGGGTGAGCTAACCTTGTTGATTGTGATGATTGTTCATGAAAGCTACCAAAGTAGTAAAAAGAAATACATCACTGTCATTGTGATGTCAAACAAAGAAGCTTGCTGAACATGCTCTCTCTTTCTCTCTCACCTCCCTCCACTCTCTACAAATGCAATCCACTGGCAGTGCAATCCTAACCCCTGGTTAGGCTGGCACAAGTCTTATGCTGGCCTGGGGGTGTGACAAAAACTGCCATAAGGCATGTCTGTGCCACTCCTGGGGCTGTTAGGCCAATTCACAGGCATGTGCTGTCCTCTCCATGCCACCATGGGAACAGGGAGATGGGTGAATTATGCTGGCTTAAACTGATTAGGATTGTGTCCTATGGGCAAAATCCAGAGTAACTATGGGGAGTCCTTGCTCCGGTGTAAGAACAACTTAATCTGGATTGCAATATGAATTTCCCATACGTTTTTACTAGGTGGTGCAGTAACTACGGGTGCACGTAAAATCTCTTATGTGCTCCTGTAGTTACTCTGGATTTGGGGGTAGGTCTCTCAAAGTAGTGTTCTGTCGAATGCCTTGCACACCAATTGGCTAATGTCCACGACATTCACAAATCTTCCACTAATAACTACACTATTTTATTTGCAAAAACTCATCAAACTTGCACAGCAAGCTTCTCTAACCAACACCACAGTGGCTGTTGCTGGTGTCTCTTTTGTATTTCTTTAACTGTTTTGGGGGCTTTCATTAACATCACAACAACCAAGGTTAGCTCACGGAACTCAAGTCAATCTGAATAGAGTGCAGGAACAAATCAAGTCCTGCTGCATACAGATTTTCTTTTAACTCAAGCAAGTGGCTCAAGACATGTCTTGTTCCATTTGTTTTACCATAGGAATATTTTTGAAATGTTGCTGGAATTAAGTTGTAATTGTTTGCATTGATTGCTTTGCTGAAATTTCTGATGCAAACCAAAATTTCCATGTAGATTATTAACATGCAAAATAATGTATGAAAGTTCAATAACCAGGCAAACCACAAATACAGAGTCCAGATGTTAAAATTTAAAAATAACACAACAAAAAACTGCTTTCCCCCACCTTGAAAAACTCCAAAAATGGGAGAGAAAGATAGCAGATGTATACTGTATTTGAGTGGTAAATTTGCCTCAAATATACAAATATGATAGGTGTCTTAACTTCAGTCTTCATTTTTCTGCAGATGTGAGTTTATAGGCTGGTTGAAAAGCCAGAACAGTGCACTAAAATAGTAAATGTGATTGATCTCTGAATCTCATTCTGCCTTTCTGGACACTGGCTGATGTGCCAGCCAGTTACAGACACAGGAAACTGCAGGGGACATCTCTAGTAGCAAGGTAGAAAGGCTGATTGATTTGATTTATTAATTTATACCCTGCCTTTCTTCCCTAAAGGGAACCCAATGGCAGCTGATGAACTGCCTAGTTTTTTTGTGAAAGAATACCAACATAATAAATTGCCCTTAGTATATTTAAGTTCCAGAAACAGAACTGTTTGAAAGTTTGTCAGAAATTTCAGAAGTGTTTTGAGAGTATATCAGGAGAATAAGAAGTAGCAGTCTTACCTGTATTCTGGGTGTCAGTTCCAAAGTTAAAAGGTGTGGCTTATGGAGGACATGGCTCATTTTATATTTAGTTTGGTGTCATCTGGTAGTCCAGTCTCTGAAGCTCTCAGATGAGGCCTATTTCATTAAAATATTGCATATGACGTTTTGACAGAATCACCAATAGGATATGATTGCACAACTCATTATTGTACAATTCTTCTTTAATTAACCCCCACAGAATATTGGAGAACACACAGGGTTGATTTGTACATTACTTGTTTTCAGGTTTATACCTAAAATGTGGTCATGGACAAATCTATACTTGCAAATGCATTTTTTCAACTTGATGTGGCTCCCTGTTGAATGTATTTTTAACGAAAAAGCTTAATTTTCCTCTTTATTAAAACAAAATCAGTGATAGATACTGGTTGGGACCTCTGTGGTTGGAGTCAGAGAGGCATTGTTTTTTGCACCAGAGAAGGTGGTGTTTGAAAGAGCCATTATTGTTTGTGTGTACAATCATTTTTTTATGTCCCACACTACGTATTCTATTCAAGGATTGCCAACTTATTGGGATTGCTTTAGAGCAGGGTTGTCCAAACCCAAGCCCAAGGACCAGATGTGGCCCAACGTGAGATTCCACATGGCCCATGGCAATCCCCCCATCCAGCCTGCAGGTGAGGGGATGGGTAGGGGATGCACTAGCTATTTACAGCCAGCACAGGAGACTGGAGAGTAGGTGAGTGAAAGACAGGGAAGAGGCCGGTGTGAGGTGTTTTGGGGCAAGGAAGGGTGGGTGGAAGGCTTTGCCTGGGGCTGGTGGGTGGGTGGGAATGGGAGGTAGAGCTGAGACCTGGCACTTGTGTCAGATCCAAGCTCCATTCCCTATGCAGTGTAGAGCAATTGGGGCTCCTGCTGCACTACCCAGAGTAAGGGAAAACCCTTCCAGCACAATCCAGAGCAACTAATCTGTCCACGTAAGAGCCCCTCGGTTGCCCTATCTATCATTAGGTTGGAGCAACTGCAAGATGCTCCACCCCAGTTATTCTGGAAAAGGCTTAGGGCAGAGCAAGGCAACATAGGGTGCCCTAAGAGAGGTGGAGCTGCTCTGCCCTTACTGCTCTGCCCTAGCCGGTTCAGGAGAGGCATGTTGAGGGCATGTTTAGCATTGCCTAGGGCAGAGCAGTTACTCTGTATCCAGAGCCTTTTTCCAAGGCAGAAATGCTCTCTTCCAGCTCCTCAGAGTTATACCACCTCAGGAGCAGGTATAGTAATGAGTAGACCCATAAGGATCCATGATAAGGCCCGAGTAAGAATGGCAGTGTTGACCAAAAACCAGAGTATTTGGCCAGCCTAGCTGCAACCCTTGCCTCTCAACCTCAGAGAGGAACAAACTACGGCTGCCCACAAACCTCAGGATACAGCAGGCCACTCCAAGAAGCCCCTTGTATTCACTGTGGAATGTACTGGCATCTCATCAGGGACTCCTTATAAGGCAGGCACCCAGTGGCATCACCAGACTGGTGTGGCTGGTGTGAGCTGCATTGGGTGATGAGCTCCGTATGGGGTGATGCACCAGAGGAGTTTGACAGCCCTTTGGCAGGCCCAGGCATCAGTGAGCCCATTCAGGCTTGCTCCAAGGCAGAGCAGCAGCCAGAAGCTGCCACTTGTCCTTGGAGCTGGCCTAAACGGCCAGCTGAGGTGCATTGCACAGAAACACACTGAGCATGCTGAACAGCTTCAGAGGAGACTTCCTTAGAGCAGAGAAAGTCCGCGCCTCTGCACAGCCATTCGGCCTCACTCAGGAGGTGGAGCGGCAGCCAAATGGCTTCAGAAGAGTACTGCAAAGGCACCAACTCTGACGCCTGCACAGTCTCCTCTGAAGCCAAAAGGCTTTAGAAAAGTACTGCGCAAGTGTCAGAGATGGTGCCTGCACAGTACTCTTTTTGAAGCCAGTTGGCTTCTGAAACAATTGCGCAGGAGCCAACTTTGGCGACCGCGCAGTCCAGGTAGGGGGTGTGTGCATCCCAGGGGTGACGCACAGACGTCTGCACTGGGTGATGCGCAGAATCGTGTCACCACTGTTGGCACCACGGCTGTTCCTTGTTCAGTGTGATCTGAGGGGTGTCTCCTCAGGAGCAAGTCCTCACCATGTGTCAATTACATGCTCTGGAGCAGTTAGGGCAGCACAGGCTTCCTGCCTCTCGATACAGCATAACTTTCTGCTCTGGATACACAATAGTTAGGAGAGAGCAGTTAGGGCAGAGCAGGCTGAACTTGCTCTGGATTGTGCCCTTAGTCTCTCATTATTCAAGAGTAGTAACATTAATTTAAATTGGGACTCCAGTATGAAGGATGGATTTAACACTTTCTTTTCTTGTGGAAAATAAGTTTCCAGAGTGGCTACTCAGATTTTTGGTCAACACTGCCATTCTTACTCAGGCCTTATCATGGACCCCTATGGGTCTACTCATTACTATACCTGCTCCTAAGGTGGTAAATCTCTGAGGAGCTGGAAGAGGGTATTTCTGCCTTGAAAGAGGCTTTGGATACAGAGTAACTGCTCTGCCCTAGGCAATGCTAAACATGCTCTCAACAGGCCTCTCCTGAACTGCCTAGGCTGCCCCAGTTAGGGCAGAGCAGGTCCACCTCTCTTAGGGCACCCTATGTTGCCTTGCTCTGCCCTAAGCCTTTTCCAGAGTAACTGGGGTGGAGCATCTTGTAGTTGCTCCACCCTAGTGATAGGGCAACCCAAGGGCTCTTATGTGGATAGATTAGTTGCTCTGGATTATGCTGCCTGTGCACTAGTAGTTACTACACCACCTAATAAAAACCTATGGGAAATTCATATTGCAATCCAGAGTAAATTGTTCTTACACTGGAGCAAGGAGCAAGGACTCCCCGTAGTTACGCCCTAAATTTCTGAAGACTTTTCCAACAATGCAAACCTTGGATATCATAACCATACAGCTTTCTTTCCGTGGAATGGGGGGTTATAGCTCACCAACCATCCAATGTGGGCAATTGAAATGTTCCTAAGAACTGTCTGGAAAATAGGTAGTGAGTCCTTGGTCTCTGGATATACTTTCGCCCTTATAGAGGCTTTGAGCCACAGACCGTGTTGATTTTTCAGGCAACAGCTGTTTAGAAAATGTCCTATATGTTTGGTTTCTACAAGTACAAGAAAATAACTAAACTTTCTCAAGGATGTGGCTTAATTGTTTACTGGAAGATGTGTGCATTTATCCAGCTTGACAGAGAAGCTTAGAAAATATAATTACTGAGAAAATACTTTACGCCAAACTGTTTTTTTAAAAGCACATTTGACTTCCTTGTTCCTGAGGCTGTAAATCAAGGGGTTCAACATGGGTATTATCGTTGTGTAAAACACGGAGGCCATTTTATCCGTGTCAAGTGAATAGCTTGAAATGGGCTTGAAATACATGAAGATAATGGTTCCATGATATATGGCTACAGCTGTGAGATGGGAGGCACAAGTGGAGAAGGCTTTATACCTCGCTTCAGCAGAGCGAATCCTTAGGACAGCTATAACAACGAATGCATAAGAAATTATAACAATCAACAAAGTGCTTGTTTCAATCAAACTGCCAAAGATGAATCTCAGCATTTCATTTACACAGGTATTGGTGCAAGAGAGTTTCAGGAGGGGCGTGAGGTCACAGAAAAAGTGATTGATGATATTGGAGTCACAAAAGGACAATCTAAATAACACACCTGTGTGAATCAGAGAGTTTGCCATGCCACACAGGTAAGATCCTGCTAACAAACCTATGCAAAGCTTCTTAGTCATAATAACAGTGTAGAGCAAAGGGTTGCAGATGGCCACATAGCGGTCATAAGCCATGGCAGCGAGCATAAAAAATTCAGTGGTGGCGAAGATGACAAAAAAACAAAATTGTGTAATGCAAGCAGCATAAGAGATTGTTTGGTTCCCCACCAAGAGGTTTACAAGTATATTGGGTGTGATGGTGGTGGAGTAGCAGGCATCTAGGAACGACAGGCCACTGAGGAAGAAGTACATTGGGGTGTGCAGATGGGGATCTAGCTTGATCAATACAATCATCCCAAGGTTCCCCACTAAGGTCATGAGATAGATTATTAAAAACAAGACAAAGAGTGGATTTCGCATCTCCTCATGTTCTGTTAATCCAAGGAGAATGAAGTTTGTAATTGTGGTGTAATTGTTCTTATCCATTTCCTGTGGGGATAAACATAAAAGATGATAAAAAGAAAATGGACGGGATATTATGCAATCTGAATTTACAGAGTTGTTTCTTAGTACCTGACGTACCTGCTGGGTGTGTAAGGTTCAAGGTGAGATGGAGAAGGGCATATCTATTCCTCCTTTCAGTGTCCTGGAATAAGTCTTTATTGATGAACTCTTATTAAAGAAGTATACTTGGACCTTTAGCAAAATTCATGCAGATAGGTGGTTTCATCAGATAATTACTTTAGTTGTCATGTGATGAACATTTTCTGCTTGCATTGGATACTGTGGGTTCCAGCTGTTTTTGGAGTTTCATTTGCTACTAATATTGTGATTTTTAACATGCCATTTATGTTTCCTATGACATCTATATATATAAAAATGAAAAGTCACTCACTGACTCACTCATCAATGCCCAGCCAAAACTGCTGGGCCTAGAAGCGTGAAATTTGGGGTGGTTGTTCCTTCCATGACTGAGGCATTGAATAAGAACCAGTTTTTGGAAATTCCAACCGGAAGGGGGTGACATGGGGCGCAATGTGTTTTCCTCCCTATACTTTTCATTGAAGAATCCAGGACTTGGAGATGCTCTGCCCTGCACCTAGAAATGTGAAATTTGGGTTGGTGTTCCTTATGTCACAAGAACACCCACCAAGAACTGATGTGGAGAAATTTAACCCTTAAGGGGATGAGAAGGGGTGCAATATGTTTTTGTCTTATACTTGACATGGAAGACTGACCAACATCCAGCCAATTTGGGGAGGTGATGTACTTTGGGGAGGTGATGTGCTGGGGTTGATGCACATGAGAGTTAGATGCGTGAGGGGGTTTGATGTGCATGGGGGTTTGATGTGCATGGGGGTTGATGCTCATGGGGGTGGATGCGCATGGAGGGTTGATGTGCATGGGGGGGCTGTTGTTGTGCTTGCGGGAATGTTGTGCTTGGGATAGATGAACATGGGGAAGTTGTGCATGGGGTGGATGCACATGGGGGGGTTGATGTGCACAGGGGGGTCGATGTGTAGTGGAGGGATGGCGTACAGGGGAATTTTACTCCTGCAATGCAGATATGTTTTCACTAGTCTATATATAAAATTGAAAAGTCACTGACTGACTGATTGACTGACTGATCAATGCCCAGCCAAAACCGCTGGGTCTAGACATGTGAAATTTGGGGAGGGTGTTCCTTCCATGATGGAGGAACACCCTCAGACCCACTAAGAACCGGTTTTCAAAAATTTCAACTTTCAGGTTCAGGGAGGGAGGGTACACTGGGGTGGTGATGTGTATGGGTGGGGTGTTGCATAATGGGGGTGTTGCACAGTGGGGATGTTTCACTCCCACACCACAGGTACATATTGCTAGTATTATAATATGTGTTTTTGTATTCCATTATGGAGGGGGAAAGCTAGATAGAGTTTGAGAAATAAACAAACTCACCTATTTCATGACTGCAAAGTTTGGCTACTTCACAGTTTCAACCACACTGCTTCTGATAAATCTAATCATTTTTCAAACTGTAGTAAGGATGGAATTGCATAGGCTGAAGGTTTATTTAGTAACTGGCATGATAGAAAAAAGAATGAATAGTGACACTAGTGGCTGTGTCTCAACCTTTAATTTCGTGACTTCTTTTATATTTTCAAAATCGTCTCAAATGGGTGAAGTGTCAACCATAAATAAAGATGACCACATTCATATTCTCAAGTATCTACATGTAATACACAAACTCAGAGTATTACATGTGATAAAAAATCTCATAAATGTGAGAATGAAGAAAAGAATATATTGTATATCAAATCTAACGTGCACCTTTTCCAGACAAATTTGGTCTCCAAAATCAGTGTGCACACTTGATGGTTCATTAGATACTAGCAAATATGCAAATTTAATTATAAGTATAGACAATTATTTATTTTAACAGTTTACTATATTGTAATAAAAATGTAACATAAATCCATTGTTGTATAATGTAGAGCTATTGGGTAAAAATCAAACCCATTGTCATATTATTACTGTCATATAACTCATTGTTGTATGCAGTAAAATTAAATTTTGCACCTACTTTGCAGCTGTGCATTACAATCACCAGTAAACATTTTTTAAATCTCAAGCCTTTTAATATTAAGTTTGATGGCACTTTACATTTTAGTAAATATGGTAATATGTGAGAATGCAGACAATATAATCTTGGAGTTTTCATGGAGAAAAGTTAAATGAGTCAGATCATGGAGAAAGTTTATACCTGTGAGATACAGGAAACATATCCAAATTCTTGAAAACACATTCATGAACAGCAGCCATGATTTACTGAAATGCTTATGTATATATGTGTCTAGCTTATAAATCACAGGAAGATTTCAAAAACATCCCTAATGCACAACCAAAGCAATTAAATTTTCTCCCAGTGGTATAATTCCAAAGTAAAGTAATTGATCTCATAAGAAAATCCACATATTTTCCATTTTAGATGTTTTTTGTAAACACAGGATAATAATTTATCTCATAATAACTTCTGTACAGCCCTCTAGTGCAAATTGCTAAGAAATCCATTCTAAATATATGTACTGGTGTCCCTCAATTTCTGATGGTTCCACTCTTTCAACACCTTTTGGTTATATCCAGAACTCATTCATTCCACATGTGTTCCACTTTTCAACCACTCTCTGCAGATCTAAAGGCTAAAATTGTCTTCCCTAATGTTTATTTGCATGTGACATGGTGATCAAACTGTTTTTAGCATTTCCATATGACTTTCTTCAATAAATAACCATCATTCAAATACATAAGATGTTCATTGCCTACACTTGACTTTGTTCATTTTACTGGAACTGTTATGATTTTTAACTATGGCTGCAATCCTAATCTGCAGTTAGGCCAGCCTAAGCACTGGCACAAGTACAATAAGGATCTGTGCTGGCCTAAGTTAGGATGCACCCTAAGTGGTAGTAAATATGTGGCTTTTGTAAGTGATATTTATGTCTTTTTTTGGTGGCCCTTTTGAATTTGCAAGGTGAAAAAGACTGGGTCCCACTTTTCAACAGTTATCACTTTTAGATAGTGCTCTGGTCCCTAACTCTTCCAATAAGTGGGGGATGTCTGTACACATATCATATGTATTTACATTTATTGAAAATTCAAAGGTATTGCCATAAGCATTTTGGAACAAGATTACATGACACAGCCTGGGATGCATTTCTGATTTTGCAAATTTAGGGTCTTTCCCTTGAAATGATTTCATTTGCAAATTGAGCTGAAATCTGAAAACACAATTGTGGCATTTTCTTCCCTATTGAAGGTGTTTACGCTGTTTGTTTTGGAGGCCTCTCTTTCTATGGATCCTTCTGCCCTGTCCATTTTTCATGAGATTTTTCCTACTTGAAAAGCCTTTTGTTTCAGTAGCCACCCTCCTCTCCAGAGGAGCTTCTTTCCCTACCCACCAAGAAAAAACTTTATGGCTGCGGTATCCTTTTCCTCTGTGGTATCCCAAAGCCGTATAGCCTGGTATCACTTTGTGGAAGGACATCATAGTTCAGTTTACTCAGAAGGTTAAGGATACACAATTTATCTTTTCCTTTTTCCCCTCTAGTCTCCTTACCAACAACTATTTCCTTCTAAAAACCCATTCTTTGTTCTGATTGGTCTTCTCTTCCATTGGGTCTTCTCGGGTGAAAACTAGCTGTGCTGGTGGACCAAATCTACACTTTTCTCCTCCTCTCTTATTTAACCCATGCTTTTCCAAATGAAGCTTTTCACAAATATTATTTCACCCACAACCACTTAAACTATGGGTGCAGTCCTAACCATGTCTACTCAAAAGTTAGCTCCATTGTGTTCAATGGGTCTTACTCCCTGGAAAGTGTCTTTAGGATTGCAGCCTATGTGCACCTGATCTTACAAGTAAACATTGATGATGGGCGCAATCCAGAGTAACTATGGGAGTCCTTGCTCCAACGTAAGAACAATTTACTCTAGATTGCAATATGAACTTCCCATAGGTTTTCACTAGGTGGTGCTGTAAGTACGTCGACATTAATCTCTCTTACGTGCTCCCATAGTTACTCTGCATTGCAGGGTTTGTTTTTCTAATTTGTCTTCTTTTGGTTACTGTTAGCCTGGTGAGCCATTGTGAAATACAATTAGCTGAACTAGATGGACATTTGGCCTGATCCAGCAGGGCTCATCATGTTTTTATTTTGCCAAATTCGAGGCACTCTGAGATTGTTCCCTCCATTCTCTAACCTACAATCCCAAAACATAGGTATTATCACTGTGTAAAACATGGAGAACATCTTGTCTGTGTCAAGCAAATAGCTAGAACTGGGCCACAATGGTTCAATGGAAAACAGCCACTGCTGTGAGATGAGAGGCACAAGTGGAAAAAGCTTTATATTTCCTCTCAGCAGAGTGAATTCTGAATACAACTGTAATAACTGTAATAACAGAGGTATAGGAGATTATGACTATCAACAAGAAGCTCCTTTCAAGGAAACTGCCTAATGTGAATATCAGCATCTCACTGAGGTAGATATCACTGCATGAGAGTTTCAGGAGGGGTGTGGGGTCACAGAAAAAGTGATTGAGGATGTTGGAACCACAGAACGACAGCCTTAACAATCCACCTGTGTGAGTGAGAAAGTTCCCCAAACCCCAGAAGTAAGATCCTGATGCTAATACCATACAGAATTTTTTTGACATTACTAAAGGGTAGAGCAAAGGATTGTGGATGGCCACATACTAGTCATAAGCCATGACAGCCAGGAGAAAACATTCAGGAGTCACAAAAATAACAAAAAAGAAATACTGTGCCATACAGGCAACAAAAGAGATGGTTTTGTTCTCCACCCAAAAGTTCACTAGTATATTAGCTGTGATGGTAGTGGAATAGCAGGTATCTAGGAAGGACAAGCTGCTGAGGAAGAAGTACATTGGGATGTGCAGCTGGGGATCTATCTTTATCAGTACAATCACCCCAAGATTCCCCACTAAAGTGATGAGATAGATGACTAAAAACATTACAGAGTAGAGGCCGCAGCTTCTGATGTTCTGTCAACCCAAGGAGAATAAAGTTGGTCACTGTGGTGTGATTTTCTCTTATCATATCTTTTCACGTTTTCCTGTAGGAAGAAACAAATTGTTAAAAGCATTCGTGTCTGGGACAGGGTGACCAGATGTCATAATTGCAAAAGACAACAAGGTACACCCTAAAGTTCTTTTTATTCTTCTTTATTTTTTTATTCATCTTTTTATGCTTCTTTTTATTTGTTCTGTTTTATTATTTGTTTCATTCACTACATTTGCCCCGAAAAGGAATTAATATCTTTCTGTCAAAATGTTAAAATCTTCAAAAAAAAAATATTGCTTGGATCAGGCAGTTTGGACTCATGAGTAATACTGTGCTGATCTGCTATTATTAAAATGGCCATAGCCTATCCACTTTCCTATCAGTCAATACTGGGTATTTTTAAATAATACTGTGATGCCACATATCATTTGGTGCAGGTGTTCATGCAGAATGGAATTAAAGAAATTGTAACCAGAAAAGAAAAAAAAACACAATTGCATTAAAAAAGGGGAATTTAAATTACTCTGTTTTTTACGATGACACAGCAAGGAATCAGTAAGGTGTTAGCATGAGTCAGCTCTCATTTCCACTTGTTCAGCTGCATGTCATCAAATTGGCCACTTATTTCTTTTTGGTTATTCATTTATTGGATAACCTATAATGTTATATAGTGGAATGAATGAATGAATGAATGAATGAATGTGGCACGAACACCAGTCAAGCCACTGCACTGAGGCTGTGCAAAAGATATTGTCATTCATTCTGTATGGTCTGGTACAGAAAGAGGTCTATAATGGAGGTGGTGAAATAAACTGGGTGGCACAAACCCTAATGATACCCATGTCCTGTTAACCCTCTTGAAATCTCTTGTACTAGACAGAAAATGCCTCTGTAAATGCCCAGAAAGACAAGAACTTTCCAGAACCTCTCTAGAAGCATCTCCAGATTCTAGTAAGTCCTAAATAATTTAGCCAACACAAGAGGGTTCTTATTCAGAGGATAGCTGGAAAAAATACTGTGGGTTTTGGTGCAGTGCTATAGGGTTACCATTGTGGACAGAAAAGACTGAAAAGAAACTAAAGAATCAGGGAGAAAAAAAAACCGCAGGTCTACCATATATGGGAAAACATTCATTTTAACAATGGCCATTTCCTCAGGACAGGTAAGGACTACTGGTGGTGTCTCAAATGGGTCTCTGTATTTTTGCCTTTGAGTTTTGCTTGAAGAGAGTGGTAGTTGCCAGTTTCCACGATGACATCTCAGTAGCAACAGCAGTCAGCTTAATAGAGACAGGCAGGGAAGCTGAGCAAGGCCTACCAGAGTTCCTGAAGGGTGGGCAGGCAAAACACTAAGGTTTTCAGGCTCAGGGATATCTGTGTAAAGCACCTCTCCCATGGCCTTCAAAGCCATTTGTGACTACCAAAGCCTTGCCCTACAATCCAGAGTAACTACAGGAGCACGTAAGATACATTACGTGTACCCGTAGTTACTGCACCATCTAATGAAAACCTATGGGAAATTCATACTGCAATTCACAGCAAATTGTTCTTACACCGGAGCAAGGACTCCCCATAGTTACTCTGGATTGTGCCCATAAAGAAATATGTTTCAAAATACCACATTTGTGCTTTGAGAAAGATGAAAAGCACATAGAAGTAAGCAGTACAGACCATTTGAAGGTTTTCTCTTGTGGAAGTAAGTTTTGTATATATCTTAAGTTTTGTATACACCTTAGGTAGAAAAGAAGTGCATAAGGAAATGTCTGATATGTGCAGGGATTCCACCAGTAAGTATCTCATGCAGAAGATAGAAATGTACAGTGCAGACTAAACATGTTTGTGTTATTAGGTCCAGTGAAGGATGACCTGCAAATACACATTGTGGGTAAAAAATAACATAAAAGAACAAAGAGACAACAAAAGACCTTTTAATATCCAGATAGTAAACAATACATAGGTCATAATAACACTCATAATAATGCACAGAGAACATAATAAAAGGTCATAATAATGCACAGAGAACTGTTTCACAGAGATAACACCTTTTTATTTGCTAATCTTTTAATTGTTTCTTTCACATCTTTGTTCCTTAAACTATAAATCAAGGGATTTAGCATGGGAATTACAAGAGCATAAAACACAGAAATGAATTTATCTTGGTCTGTAGTATTTTCTGAGCTGGGTCACAAGTACATAAACATTATAGTCCCATAGAATATAGTGACAGCGGTGAGTTGAGAGGCGCAAGTGGAGAAAGCCTTGCGCCTACCCTCAGCAGAGCGAATATTCACAATGGTGGTGATAATGTATCCATAGGACACAAGGACAACTAAGACGTTACCCAGTATAAATATGCAGGACAAAATAAAATGAACCATGTTTATGGTGATGAGGTCAGAACAAAACAATTTCAAAACCGGAGACATGTCACAAAAGAAATGATTGATAACATTGGAGCCACAGTAATACAAACTAAATAAAATAATGGTCTGTGTTGTTGCATTCACAAAGGAAGCTAGATACGATGCAATAACAAGGAAGAGACATATTCTCTTGGACATTGAAATGCTATACAGCAACGGGTAACAAATTGCTACAAAGCGGTCGTAGGCCATCACACTCAAGATGCAAAGTTCATTTGTTGCAAAGAGACAGAAAAAATAAAACTGTACAGCACAGCCAACAAAAGAAATGGTGTTGTCGGATACAAAAGTCATGAGCATCTTAGGAGCAACAGCAGATGAAATAGCAAGATCTACAATGGATAGATTGCTGAGAAAGAAGTACATTGGAGTCTGAAGTTGTGCATCCAAATGACTTAAGATTATGATGCCAAGGTTCCCAATGAGTGTGATAATGTAAATTACAAGGAACAGCACAAAGAGGGGCATCTGCAGCTCGGGATGATCTGAAAATCCCACAAAAATGAATTCTGTCAGTGTGTTATGATTTCTTCCCTCCATTGATGTTCATTTGTTCTCTGCTAGAAGGGGGAAAGAAGACTTGCAATTAAATGGACATTCAAGGTGGAAGCACACCTTGCAGCAGCTCTCATGCCTAAGTAATATTTCAGTTCTTCAGAATGCTGGTGATGATGTCAATGGAAGACGGTAGCAACTGAAAAGTACTCACTATTATTGAAGCCAAAATAAATGAGGAATTAAAAATGAACACTCAAGGTTGAAGCACACTTATTAGATCTCTCACTGAATAATATTTAGCATTTTGTGACAAGATTTTATAAACATGACATTCAAAATCTAATTTTGCTCAGAAGATTTATCTGGATTAGACTTCCGGCCAAGATGGCTCCTGAGCTGGTTGAGCGTTTAGATTGCTCCAGCCATTAGTTCTTTTTTAAGCTTTTATCTTAATTCACCTCATTTTATTTTACCCTTTTTAGCTGTGTTTTCGTGCCCAGCTATCCTTTGATATATTATTGTCCTTTGAAGTTGGAGCAGAGCAGAAGTGGAGGGTTGGTGGCTGCATATTTTCCTACTTAAGGATATAAATATCAACTGAGAGATAACATGCCATCCTCAAGAAAAGGAGAAGGAGGGTGAATATAAATCTTGCTGCGCCACACAAGAAAAAGAAGTTGTCCAGATTGGAAAAGTCCAGGGTGAACTCTCCAAATCAGACTTTGATTTATTGCTATCTGCCGCCATTAACACGGAGCAAGGCTGCAGCTCAAAAGGAGATATTAAAGGGGGTGAGTGATACTCTCTCTATCTCCTCCCCCTCCCCTCCCCTCCACCTTCTCCCATCTCCTCTATGCCAGATCTACCTAAAAATACATGGAAATACAACATAGACTCTGTAGAGATGCAACAATGAGAGAATCTGGAGCAATTGGAGATTTCTGAGGAAAATACGCTCTCTGCCTCTTCCTCCGTTCCTATTAACACAAGGGAGGACACTTCCTCAACTGATAAAACTTTGAGTTCCCTTATGGCTAAAGCAGGGGATGCATGCCTTATCTGTGCTCACACTCTACTACTAATTTTAGAAAGAATAAATTCCTTTGGTGAGTCTCTGCAAAAGGCCCTTCAGAGTGTTACTTGGCTTACAGAAAAACATGCTGAGCATGAAAGCTCTAGGAACTTAATAGGACAAAGACACAGGCCATCTTCTATTGTTCTTGACTCCTCTCCAAGAATAAGCATGGAGGACTTAATCAGTCCGGCTGAACAACCACCATCCAGAGACTTTCAGATGATATGGAATCCTCTGGCCATTGTCCTCTCTTTCCCGTGTGAAGATTCATATTGGTGGGCGAGCAAGTATTCAATTGCCCAGTTGTTATCTAATATTCTGAACAAAGTTGCACATAAGACCGATATTAAAGAGTTCTACTATCTACCTACAATAAATGGCTTTAAAAGACTTCATGTGCTCTTTGAATCTAAGAAATTCCTGCGGTTAATATTAAGCTCCAGAACAAAATGTGAAACATTGTATATTAGAATCCAGAGAGTCTTTACGCAAAGAAATTTGTTACGGATCTGCAGGGAAAGGAATTTATCTGATCGTAGCCGTTTACAACCATGTCCTGTCCCTACAAATATGGGTAAAGTAGCTCTACAATCTGTGAGGTTTACAAACAATTTAAATTTTGGTCAATCTACTCCTGCTGGTGAACCTAAAATTGGACTAACCTATCAGATTCGCACAATAGAGGTAAACATTGTGTCAATGGTCGAAAAAATATCTATTGGATATAGTACATCATCTACTGTAAAATCTGCAGCGCGAGACCAACTCTCTGATTTTTCGGACTCTAGTATAGAAGGTTGCCATTTAGTGTGGCCCGTTCAAGACCTGAATGATTTAGTGGACAAAGTTAAGGACTCTTGTGAAGAGGTAAATCATGCATCTGCAGCTGATGACGTTAACCTAGTTAACTCTACTTCTAGAACGTCCATTCGAACAGAACAAACTCCTAGTTTGCGCAGACTGCTGAATGGGATATACCCTTTTCCAAACAATGGAACTGATGAGCTGATGTGGGAAAGTTTCACGTCATTCTCTGGTGAGCAGAATCCTCAGGTCTCCAATGTCTCTAAGGAATCCCTAGTAATGAGGCCAGGTGCACTTCTTTCCAACGACCCAAATTTTGCTAGCATCTCTAAGCTGATCTGTTCGGAGCTCCTGATGACTTCAGAGCCTAAGGAATCTCTATTGCTCCAGGATAAATGATGTCAAACCGACACTGTCTCCCCTTTGCCAAAGAAACAAGTTAAAATTATATCCTGGAATAAAGCGGGTTGGAAAAACAAGAGACAAGACCAGCAGTTCTTGAGATCTCTTAAAAAATATGAAATTGTCATTCTGCAAGAAACCTGGTGCCAATCTCCTATTCAACTGGCTGGGTCCCACACTTTCCAGCTGCCTGCCTGTTAACAAAAAAGCAAAGGGTCGTCCACTAGCCGGGCTTGCCATTTTGGTGGCTAAGCATATCTAGCTTTATTAATAAGCTAGATGACTGTAGAATGGCACTAGCAGTGCAAGTAACTTTGGACATTCCCCTTATCCTGGTTAATGTTTACTTTCCATCTGGGCATAGTTGTTTGAAACAGAAATGGGATAGTTTTGCCTCTTTTTTAGAGGAGATTGAGAGGGCCCTACTGTTAAGTCTATTATTTGTGGAGATTTTAACTCTAGGGTGGGAAATGGTTCTTCTAGTTTCTCCAAGGCTTTTGGTACTGATCTGGAGGCCCTTGCACACTCTCCGTTTGTGATGCAGAGATTTTCTAAAGATGATCAAACTAACTCTGCCGGTATATATTTAGCCAGGTTCTGTATTCAAACAATTAGAATCTGGCTAAATGGTCTGTTAACTTTTCCTAGGTCCAGTGAGTTTTCTTTTATGTCTCCCAAAGGTTATATTACATTCTTATTTCACCTTCCATCTTACATTTTATTGCTGACTTTTACATTGGGGATCTAATTGAAAGCAATCATTGTCCCCTCATCCTTACTTTATAAATAGAAGCTTCCCCTAAAATTATATCTACTCGACCTAGTATGTCAAAAAGAATTTTTTGGAACTCTGATGATAAAATGAGAATTCCACATATCCTTAGATCTTGTGAATGCATGTCCCTTAGATCATCAATTATGGGGGCTACCAACCCCATAACCCTCATCAGTCTATATGAAGGGCTGCTGAGTCATCTGACATCCACGCTTCCATCAATTCTTAGGCCTAGGGCTCAAAGTATATCAAGGCCGAATAATTTTGGGTTGGATAGAGCAAGTATAATTCTTAAAAAACAGCGTCGCTCTATCTTTCGTAAATTTAGAGATTCACATGACAAAATTCTTTTGTCATCTTATTTTGAGCTTCGAAAACAAGTTAAACTCAAAATTAAAGAAAATAGACAGTGTCAAATAGACTTCATATGGGAGCAACTTTTACAAGCAGTTCAAACTAAAAATTCCAAACAGTTTTGGTCACTAGTTACATGTTCTCCCTCAGCAGAAAGTCTGGATATGGCTGCCATTTCACCGAAGGACTGGATTGGCCATTTTCAAGCAGCACTTTACGATGCGGGACTGCCTGTTTTAGAACCACCAGTGATGCCTACCAGCGGAATGGATGAATGGCCTCCAGTCTCCGAGCAAGAGATTAAAGATCTTATTAGTCAGATTAAATCAGATAATGCACCAGTGCTGATGATTTTCAGGCTGATATTTTGAAAATAGACCTGGACTGGTGGGGCTCCTCCTTTGGCAGCCCTGTTCACAATAGTGAACAAAACAGGCTTAATGCCTAAAGCTTGGACTAATGCTATTGTGGTTCCAGACTTTAAAAAAAGGTGACCCTAGCATCCCCTCTAATTTTCGTCCAATCAGCTTGCTTTCTACCACAGGGAAATTGTACGCAAGACGCATTTTGGATAAACTTCTAAACTGGATTTCTAAGCACAAAATAATTGGTCTTGAACAGGCTGGCTTCCTGAAAGGGAGATCTACCCTTGATAACTGTCTATTTCTCCATCATCTCATACAGAAATACTCAAAAGACAATAAGGGTAAACTTTATGTAGCTTTTTTAGATTTAAAAGGGGCTTTTGATTCGGTAAATAGAAACCTACTTTGGTATAAGCTGGATCAACTACAACTTGACAAGAGACTCCTAAACCTAATTAAGATCTTGCATTGTGATACATCATGCCAGATCAAATCTACTCAAGATGGTGATCTATCTCCAAAATTGCCCACAGAGGAGTGAAATAGGGCTGCCTATTAGCTCCAACTTTATTTAATTTGTTTATAATCTTGCCCCCACTCTGACCCTGGTTGATAGACATAGCCCAAATTTAGGACTGATTTCAGTACCTCTTCTATTATATGCAGATGCTGCTGCTGTTATATCCTGCACAAAAGTAGGTCTTAAGCGTCTACTCGCTAAACGTTTAGAATATCTGAAGGTAAATGATCTGTGGCTAAATTTGGGGAAAACTAAAATTATGGTTTTTTGCAGGAGATGGAATCCCACTGAATGGCTACTAGATGGCCAACAGATAGAACAAGTGAAAGCCTTTAAATATTTGGGAGTTCATTTCAGTTATAATGGTTCATGGTTGTTACATCGCCAAATGGCCGTTAAGGGAGCAAGTGTATCGGCCCAGGCAATTTCTAGTTTTTTCTATTCTAAAGGGAACCAATATATCCCCGCAGCATTAAAGATCTTTAATGCCAAAGTGAATCCGCAATTATTGTATGCCATACCGGTTTGGATGGCAAAAACAATTAATATTTTAGAACGCCCGCAGAATTTATTTTTGCATAAGATACTGGCTCTCCCTCAATGCAGCCTTGTGTTTGGAAACTGGTCAAGGACAAATTGAAGCTAGAGCATGGCAGATTATTTCCAAATTTTTGATTCGCGTTCTTTATAATTGTGAGATGGATAGTTTATTTCAATGTTTTCTTTCAGACCATCCTCGCCCTGCAGCCTTAACTTTATGGGAGAATAAACTTCAGTCGATAGGGTTACCTGTTGAGACACCTAGTATGCTATCGGAGGCCTTGAAATGTATCCAACTCAGGATCTCCGATATCGAAAGACAAAACCTAACCAATGCTGCAAATAAGTCTTGTTCACCTTTGAATTTATCCTTACCTATGTCTTACAGCCATATAGCCCCCTACCTTGAATTTGTTTACCAACCACAGGATCGAAGAGTCTTTTCTTTAGCACGTTTTAATGTCATCCCTTCAGCTGTCTTATATGGTAGATATCAGAAGATACCATATAAGGACAGGATCTGTTCATGTCATATGAACTGTGTGGAGTCTATTTCACACATTTGTTTATATTGTCCATTTTATGCTGCTCTTTGTATTCAAATTTTGGACCCATTAATAGCGAATTTAAGGGGTCCACCAGATGAGGATATAATCCGCTTCCTTTTTAGTTCCAATAGGCCTGTTATAGTCAGGGAGGTAATATGTTTTTTAAAAAGGGAAATTTCTTTTAGGGGTGAAATAAAGGGCCCTAGTTGACCTCTATTGGCATGGTATGAATGCTTTATGGCTAGTGTGGCAATCTAGGACTTTTGGGCAATTTTAGTTTTTATTCAATTTATGTAAGTATGGATTACTTGATATGAATAGTTTTAATGCTCTAACTATTAATGCAATTGTCAAGTGTTAATATTTTATTTGTATAAGGTACTGTAATGTTTCTTTGGTTGTTATGCCAATAAAAGTTATTCTGATTCTGATTCTGAAATCTGGAATATAAATTTTCTTCCTACTAAACCTTAAAGTTCAACACACAGGGAATGCTATGTGCTCTTCTGAAATCATCTAAAAGTTCTGTTTGCAATGTCAGGTTTTTTTACTGAAACTTAAGCAGACTTAACTGCTTAACTGAAACTTAAGCAGAACAACAGTTGGTATCCTAAAATTGTCACTTGGAGTGTTATTTCAAAGAACATTAATGCAGAAGTGTTGGATAGTTCCATAAAGGATTGTTGCCATTATGCCTTGTTTGTGAGCTTTCCAAAGGCTTCTATGTGACCACTGATAAAAGCAATGCAGTGGGGTAGATATATGTATTATCAAATCCAGCAGTACTCTTTCTAAGTTAGAATAATAGAATTGGAGAGTTGGAAAGGACCTAATAGGTCATGTTGTCCAACACCCTCCCTCTAGCAGGAAATCCTCCTGGAGCATCTCCAAAGGTGCTTGTCAAGCCTGGGTGCTTGTGAGCATATACCATCTCAGGCTTCTCTTCTCTAGGCTGAACAGACCAAGTTCCCTCAATATTTCTTCAAAGGGCTGGTCTTCATTTCTTATATTCTAGACTTTCTTATATCCTAGACCAGTGATTTTCAACCAGTGTGCCATGGCACACTGGTATGCCATGTATAGCCCTCAGGTGTTCCATGGGAATGTGTGGATTGTCATTAATTTATTTGATTTGAACAGTCTGGTGTGTCTTATCAATGAGAAAAACAAGTGATTGTGTGCCTTGAGAATTTTAATGCTTTCTTAGTGTGCAGTGAGATGAAAACGGTTGAAAATCACTGAACTAGGGTGACCAGATGTCATAACTGCAAAAGAGAAGACACCCCAAAATGTAGTACATCCAAGAAAATGGAAAATGGACATAACAAAAAAGCAGAAACATTTTTATATGGATGGCATGTGGTTAATTTAAACATTATATTAAAATTTAAACTATCCTGCAAATCCAGAGTAACGACGGGATCATGTAAGATACTTTACGTGCACCCGTTGTTACTGCACTGCCTAGTGAAAACTGATGGGAAATTCATATTGGAGTCCAGAGAAAGTTGTTCTTATACCAGAGTAAGGACTCCAGGAAGTCACTCTGGATTTTGCCCTATGTTATATATAATTTATTGATCACAAGATGGCTATGCACTGCCCCCCAAGACTTTCCCACAGGGAAAAAGAGACATTTAAAATATTTCTCAAGACTAGACTAAAGAGGAGAACGTGTCCTGGACAAAAGAGGATGTCTAGTCATCCCTGATATAAATCAGCTTCTTCACAGACACCAGGAGCCAACCAAAGAGATGCTTGGGAGTGGAAATCAAGAAGCTAGACTAATAATACCTTGATTAGAATTATAATAAAAATAATATCTTCATTAATGCCAAGCAAATAAATACACAACTAAAGAATTTCAAGCACTCTATTAATCGTGTTTGATGGAATGGAAAAGGAAGCAAAAGGGGATGGGATTTGTAAAACCAAAGTAAAAAGCCTACCTGAAGATGCTGTATAAAGGAAAAGCAGTATGAATAATTATAATTAAAGTAAAATATTTTAAAGTAAACAATAACTTCTATTAGAGTCAAAGATTAACTGACTGAAGTGTATTCTTTCAAAAAGGACAGAGAGCTCAATCTTATGCATATCTACCCAAATGTAAGTCCCATTATAATCTAAAGGATTTTGCGGAGGGGGGCATTCTAAGAAATTCATCAACAGCTTGGGAGTGATAACTGTTGAATTACTGCTTTCAACCATGAGCAGGTTCTTTAAAAAGATGGGAGTATGGAGCTGCACATGGGAGTATGGAGCTGCACATCAGTGTGGATCAAGGCTGTCATTCCAAGGTTTCCCATCAAAGTGACAACATAATTAAGAAGAGCCCAAATAAGATTATCTATATCCTTGGAGAATCTGTTAATACTGAAAAAAAGAAATCCAGTTGTAGTAGAGTCATCCCCCATTTATTCAACCCTGTCCCGCTTCTCCCCCACCCCATTCTCTCCATTGCTTTGTGAAATTGGAATGGAGCAAGGAGGGACAGTTTGCTGAAGCAATCTCTTGCATTCTCTGAAGCAGACAACAGGGCTGTATACCCTCCACACCACCAATCAAGTGGTGCAAGTGGATCTACAAAGAGCAAGAAAGGTTGCTGATCCAAGCTTGCTGTATGTTGGCCATTGAATGGAGAGAGGAATCTGTTCCTAAGACAGAAGAGCTCTCTCAGAATAATTTGTGCAGTTACCTGTTGAGCTCTTTGATCTCTGGACTGAGATTGAAATATATAATTGCTTTTTCAATTTTTTTTTTTTTGGGGGGGGGAAGGGGGACTAAAGCTTTCCAGTGCTATCAAAATTATTTTTGGAATTCCATTCATACTTACCAGCTGGAGAAAAAGAACTGCCTCTTTTGATTTGTATGCCTATTTGGATGGGAATCCTTGCTTTTTATTCCTCATGTCATGTTGTCACACTGGGAAAAACAAAGCAGTTACTGACTGGGCTGCATCCGTTTTAATGGCCCCATTCTCTCAGGTATGCAGAGGAGTATTCTTGGGAGAACATCTTACTTTCTTTTGGCACCTTTGAGATTTATAATTTTTTTCCTCTTGTGTATGCAACACTTGCCTGCTTTTGCTGAAACAGCTCACATAATTACAGTCTCTCTGGAATTCATTTCTTGGAAAATTATGTAAACTTTTCTTAGAACCCAATATAAATTACGAATTAAAATGGTGAAACTTGGGTTCCAAGTTAGTAAAATTAGGGCAGGATGAACAGGAGGAAACCTCAAAAGGAAGACAAGGTCTTGGATTCCTCTCAGCCTGGCCTTTCTGGGAGACAATGGCATGTTTGCCTACTCATGAGTAAAGCTGTGATATTGGGCACTTTTACTTTCCCATAGAACTCAATGAATATTTTTGATTTTTAGCTTTTTGGCCATAATTTTTGGTAGGAAGGAGATATTCAAACTGATTGTTGCTTTGGATTCTTCTTTTCAGTATGAATCCAAGGACATATGAAATTATGGGGTTACTGCACACCATTGTGAAGTTCCAAAATGAAACCAAAATGGAGGACAATGAAGCTCTTTTGGAGGACACCAGGACAGTAGGCTAAACATCTAGGAATTTCCAGTCATCTGGTCACCCAACCTTTCACAGCCATCCACAGCTATTCCATTTGTCTCCTGAACATTCGCCACTTGACTCCCAGGTAGCCTGGGTCAGGTTTCTCCTCTGCTTGCCTCATGAACCTGAGGCTGCATGAATGTCTTCAGGTACATTCCGTCCCCCGGAATCACCATAAATGTCAAATTCATTTCATTCATTCATCATTCATTGGCATCCTTCATTCTCGAAAGACTATGGTGTTGTGCTCTGATTTGAGGTCCTAAGACAGCATCTGGTGTGGCTAAAAAGGCCAATTTGACAGTGGCAATCCCTTCCACACCGATGACAGATAACATCTGTCCCCTGCCCAGCCCCCAGGTTTCGCTGGTTCTGGGTCTGTCTCTTTGCTTCAGCCTGCCAAATGAGTGTCTCTTCAAACTGGAGAAGGTTATGCTGCGTCCTGTCCCTCCAAGCTGAACGATCAGAGGTCAAGGTTTCCCAGCTATTGATATCCATTCCCAAAGCCTTTAGATCTCTCTTGCAAATGTCCTTATATTGCAGCTGTGGTCTCCCTCTAGGCTGCTTTCCCTGCACTAGTTCTCCATATAGGAGATCTTTTGGAATCCTACCATTAGCCATTCTCACGAAATGCCCAAGCCATGTTTCAGAAGTCTGTACATGCTAGAGATTCCAGCACATTCCAAGATTGCATCTTTTGATACTTTGTCATGCCAGGTGATACCAAGAATATGTCGGAGACAGTGCACATGGAAGGTGTTCAGCTTTCTCTCCTGCCATGCATAAAGGGTCCAAGACTCGCTGCAGTACAAGAGTGTGCTCAGGACACAGGCTCTACAGACCTGGATCTTTGCATATTCTGTTAGCTTCTTATTAAGCCGTACTTTCTTTGCAAGTCTGGAAAGTGTGGTAGCCACTTACCAATACATTTATTCAGCTCAATATCTAATGAGAGACTGTCAGAGATAGTTGAACCAATGTACAGAAAGTCATGGACAACCTCCAGTTCATGTTCAGAGATTGTGACACAGGGAGGTGGAGCCACACCCTGACCCATGACTTGTGTTTTCTTCAAGTTGATTGTTAGTCCAAAGTCTTGGCAGGCTTTGCTAAAACAGTCCATAAGTAGTTGGAGGTCATCAGCAGACTGAGCAGTAACAGCATCACCAGAACACTAAGAGGAACTCCTGTAAGCATTTCAGCTGAACTTTTGGTTTTCCTCTTAGTCTGGAGGGATTGAAGAGTTTTCCATCTGATCTGGTCTGGAGATAAATTCCCTCTGTTGCATTTCCAAAAGCATGTTTCAGCATGACAGCAAAAAAGATCCCGAATAAAGTTGGCGCAAGGAATGTCAAAGGAATCTGATGTTAAGCTATCAAAAACTACAGTGCCCTTCATGTCCATGTGAAAGGACCTGATGTTGTTGAGGAGCTTAGGTGGGCATCCAATCTTGGGGAGGATTTTAAAAATGCCATCGCTGCTAACCAAATCAAAATCCTTCATGAGATCAATGAAGGCTACAAAAAGTGGCTATCTTTGTTCCCTACATTTCTCTTGCAACTGTCTAAGGAAAAATACCATATCAGTGGTTGACCTATTGGCTCGAAATCCACACTGTGATTCAGGATAGATTCTCTCTGCAAGCACCTGAAGCCTCTTCAGTATGACTCGGGAAAGCAGCTTCCCTGCAACACTAGGAAGAGAGACACTGCGGTAGTTCTTAAAGTCACCCCTGTTGCCTTTGTTCTTATACAGTGTGACAATATTGGCGTCCTTCATGTCCTGTGGTACTCCACCTTCCCTCCAACAAAGGCAGAATCTTTCATACAGTTCAGTGGAAAGTTCACCTGAGAACTTTGGCAGGGATGTTATCTTTCCCGGGTGTCTTTGAAATTTTGATTGTTGAAATTCTGAAAAAAATATTGCTCAGGCCATTTGGAGGCATGAGTAATACTGTGCCAATCAGCTATTATTAAAATGGCCAGAGCCTACCCACTTTCCTAACAGTCAATACTGGGTACCATGATGCCACATATCATTTGGTGCAGGTGTTCATGCAAAATGCAATTAATGAAATTGTAACCAGAAAAGAAAAAAATACAATTGCATTAGAAAAAGTGGACTTTCAATTACTGTAGTCTTGTCTATTCTGAGAGCCAATGAGTTATTACTATGACACAGCAGAGAATCAGCAAGGTGTTAGCATGAGTCAGCTCTCATTTCCATCATTCAGAGCTAACATTTATTCAGCTGCATGTTATCAAGTTGGCCACACACTTCTTTTTGGTTACTCATTTACTGGATAACCTGTACTGTTATATAGCTGAATGAATGTGACACTAACACTAGCTGTGCCACTACATTGCAGCTGTACAAAGATATTGTCATTCATTCTGTATGGTCTGATACAGGAAGAGGTCTATCATGGAGGTGGTGTAATAAGCTGGGTGGCAAAAACCCGAGTGATACCTATGTTCCATTACCCCTCTTGAAACCTCTAGTAGAAAACGCCTCTGTATATGCCCAGAAAGGCAAGAATTTTCCAGAACCTCTCTGGAAGCATCTCCAGATTCTAGTAAGTCCTAAATAATCTAGCCAATCCAAAGGGGTTCTTATTCAGATGACAGCAGGAAAATAATACTGTGGGCTTTGGTGGAGTTCTATTGGGTTACCATTGTGGTAAAAAAAGTGAAAAAAAACTGATGAACCAGAGGAAAAAGAACCAGAGGACTACCATATATGAGAAAAACATTCATTTTAACAATGGCCATTCCCTCAGGACAGGTAAGGACTACTGGTGGTGTCTCAAATGGGTCTCTGTATTTTTGCCTTTGAGTTTTGCTTGAAGAGAGTGGCAGTTGCTAATTTCCACGATGACATCTCAGTAGCAACAGCAGTCAGCTTAACAGACACAGGCAGGGTAGCTGAGCAAGGCCTACCAGAGTTGCAGAAGGGTGGGCAGGCAAAGCACTAAGGTTTTCAGGCTCAAGGATGCCTGTGTAAAGCACCTCTCCCATGGCCTTCAAAGCCATTTGTGACTACCAAAGCCAGAAGGAAATATGTTTCAAAATACCACATTTGATCTTTGATAAAGATGAAAAGAACATAAAAGTAAGCAGTACAGACTATCTGAAGGTTTTGTCATGTGTAAGTAAGTGTTGTATATGTCTGAAGTTTTGTATACACCTTAGGTAGAAAAGAAGTGTATAAAGAAATGTATGATATGTGGAGGGATTCCACCAATAAGTATCTCATTCAGAAGATAGAACTGTACAGAGCAGACTAAACATTTTTGTGTTATTAGGTCCAGTGAAGGATGACTTGCAAGTACACATTGAGGGTAAAAAATAACACAAAATAACAAAGAGACAACCAAAAATCTTTTAATATCCAGATATTAACCAATACAAGTCATAATAATGCATAGATAACTGTTTCACATAGATAATATCCTTTTATTTGCTAATCTTTTAATTGCTTCTTTCACATCTTTGTTCCTTAAACTATAAATCAAGGGATTTAGCATGGGAATTACAAGAGTATAAAACACAGAAATGAATTTATCTTGGTCTATAGCATTGTGTGAGCTGGGTCGCAAATACATAAACATCACAGTCCCATAGAATATAGTGATAGCGGTGAGATGAGAGGCGCAAGTGGAGAAAGCCTTGCGCCTACCCTCAGCAGAACGGATCTTCACGATGGTGGTGATAATGTATCCATAGGACACAATGACAACTAAGACAGTACCCAGTACAAATATGGAGGCCAAAGTAAAATGAACCATGTTTGCAGTGATAAGGTCAGAGCAAGACAATTTCAAAACCGGAGGAACGTCACAAAAGAAATGATTGATGACATTGGAGCCACAGAAATACAAAGTAAATATAACAATGGTATGTGCCGTTGCACTCCCAAAGCAAGCTAGATACGATGCAATAACAAGGAAGAGACATATTCTTTTGGACATTGAAATGCTATACAGCAACGGGTAACAAATTGCTACAAAGCGGTCGTAGGCCATCACACTCAAGATGCAAAGTTCATTTGTTG
This sequence comes from Cryptoblepharus egeriae, assembly GCA_030015325.1. NCBI lineage: Eukaryota > Metazoa > Chordata > Lepidosauria > Squamata > Scincidae > Cryptoblepharus > Cryptoblepharus egeriae. Next base: position 56,312,923 of record JAREYC010000001.1, on the reverse strand, counting down.
CAAAGAGACAGAAAAAATAAAACTGTACAGCACAGCCAACAAAAGAAATGGTGTTGTCAGACACAAAAGTCATGAACATCTTGGGAGCAACAGCAGATGAAATAGCAAGATCTACAATGGATAGATTGCTGAGAAAGAAGTACATTGGGGTCTGAAGTTGTGCATCCAAATGACTTAAGATTATGATGCCAAGGTTCCCAATGAGTGTGATAATGTAAATTACAAGGAACAGCACAAAGAGGGGCATCTGCAGCTCGGGATGATCTGAAAATCCCACAAAAATGAATTCTGTCAGTGTGGTATGATTTCTTCCCTCCATTGATGTTCATTTGTTCTCTGCTAGAAGGGGGAAAGAAGACTTGCAATTAAATGGACATTCAAGGTGGAAGCACACCTTGCAGCAGCTCTCATGCCTAAGTAATATTTCAGTTCTTCAGAATGCTGGTGATGATGTCAATGGAAGACGGTAGCAACTGAAAAGTACGTACTCAGTAGTATTGAGGCCAAAATAAATGTGGAATTAAAAATGAATACTCAAGATTGAAGCACACTTGTTGCATCTCTCAATGAATAATATTTCAGCATTTGGTGACAAGATTTTATATACATGTTGTACAAAAGCTAAGATTCACCTGGAATATAATTTTTCTTCCTACTGGACCTTTAAGTTCAACACACAGTGAAGGCTGTGTGTTCTTCTGAAATCATCTAACAGTTTTGCTTCAATGTGAGTTGTAGAGAAACAGAGAAAAAGTTGGTATCCTAAAATTGTCACTTGGAGTGTTATTTCAAAGAACATTAATGCAGAAGTGTTGGATGGTTTCATAAAGGATTGTTGCCATTATGCCTTGTTTGTGAGGCCTCTATCTGACCAATGGTAGAAGCAAAGCAGTGGGGTAGATACATGTTCTATCGAATCCAGCAGTACTCTTTCTGAGTTAGAATAATAGAATTATAAAGTTGGAAGGGACCTAATAAGTTATGGGCAAAATCCAGAGTAATTACAGGGAGTCCTTGCTCCGGTGTGAGAACAACTTACTCTGGATTCCAATATGAATTTTCCATCGGTTTTCACCAGGTGGTAAAGTTTCTTATGTGCTCCCGTAGTTACTCTTGATTTGGGGTAAGTTGACCAACACCCGCCCTGTAGCAGGAAATCCTCCTGAAGCATCTCCAACAGGTGCTTGTCAAGCTTGTGTGCTTGTGATCATATAGCATCTCAGCCTTCTCTTCTCTTGGCTGAACAGACCAAGTTCCCTCAATCTTTCTTCAAAGGGCTGGTCTTTTCTTATATTCTAGATCAGTGGTTCTCAAACTTCCTAATGCTGTGACCCTTTAATACAGTTCCTCATGTTGTGGTGACCCCCAACCATAAAATTATTTTCATTGCTACTTTTGGAGGCTGCAATCCTACCGCCATTTACCAGGGAGTAAGCCACACTGACTATAGTGGGACACACTTCCGAGTAGACATGGGCTAGGATGGGGCTCTAAATCACCAGGGAAGCCCTTCCTGGTGGCCCTCGTAAGAGTGATCAGGACATGAAGATCTCATCTGTGACTTCTTGGGGAAAGCCGGCAAGCTTCCCCCCTCCCCTGTACAGCCTCTTACCCCCCCATCCTAGACATTTCTACACAGAAATAAGCACCATTCCAGTGAATGAGGCTTACTCACAAAAACGTGTGGCAAGGACTGCAGCCTCAGATCCCAATCATAGAATCATAGAATCATAGAGTTGGAAGGAACCTAGTAGGTCATCTAGTCCAACCCCCTGCCTGCAGCAGGAATTCCCCCTAGAGCATCTCCAACAGGTGCTCATCGAGCCTCTGCTTGAAGATCCCCAGTGAGGGAGAGTCCACCACCTCCCTTGGCAATCTGTTCCACTGCCGAACCGCCCTCACCGTCAGGAATTTTTTCCGGATTTCCAGCCAGAATCTCCTTTCTTGCAGTTTGTACCCATTGGTTCTAGTTCTGCTTTCAGAAGCAGCTATGAACAAATGAGCCCCTTCCTCCATATGACAGCCCTTCAGGTATCTGAAGAGGGCAATATGTCTCCCCTCAGCCTCCTCTTCTCCAGGCTGAACATCCCAAGTTCCCCCAACCTTTCCTCGTAGGGCTTCCCTTCCATCCCACTGATCATTCTTGTCGCTCTCCTCTGGACTTGCTCCAGTTTGGCTGCATCTTTCTTAAAGTGAGGTGCCCAGAACTGAACACAGTACTCAAGGTGAGATCTCACCAATGCAGAATAAAGAGGAACTAGAACTTCTCGCGACTTGGAAGCTACAGTCCTCTTAATGCAACCTAAAATGGCATTTGCCTTCTTTGCAGACACATCACACTGCTGACTCATGTTCAGCTTGTGATCCACGGCGACTCCAAGATCCCGCTCACATGTTGTGCTGCCAAGCCAAGTATCCCCCATTTTATACCTATGTTTTTGGTTTTTATTGCCTGAGTGCAGAACCTGGCACTTCTCCCTGTTGAAATTCATTCTGTTCGTTACAGCCCAGGATTCCAGTTTATCCAGATCCTCCTGGAGGTTTCTCCTGTCTTCTGATGTGTTTGCTACTCCTCCCAGTTTGGTGTCATCTGCAAATTTGATCAGGCTCCCCCGTATCCCTTCCTCCAAGTCATTGATGAAAATGTTAAAGAGAACCGGTCCCAAGACAGAGCCTTGGGGTACCCCACTAGAAACTGACCTCCAGGTTGACACAGAACCATTTACTAAAACCCTTTGAGTGCGGCCATCGAGCCAGTTGCAGATCCACCTAACAATTGCCCTGTCTAGCCCATATTTTTCCAACTTCCTAATTAAAATGTCATGTGGGACCTTGTCAAATGCTTTGCTGAAGTCAAGATAAATGACATCCACAGCATTGCCACTGTCCAGTAAGCTCGTAACCCGATCAAAAAAGGAGATCAGATTTGTCTGGCATGATTTATTCTTGGTAAATCCACGCTGGGTTGTTTTGATCACCGAGTACTTGTCTAGATGTGCACAAATTGTGTGTTTTATGATTTGCTCTAATATCTTGCCCGGGATTGAAGTCAAACTGACTGGTCTATAATTTCCCGGGTCTTCTTTTTTCCCCTTCTTAAAGATTGGGACTACATTTGCCCTCTTCCAGTCCAGTGGCACTTCTCCACTCCTCAAGGATTTCTCAGATGATAGACAGAGGCTCTGCAAGGACATCTGCCAGTTCCTTCAGAACTCGAGGATGCAGCTCATCCGGTCCAAATGACTTGAATTCATTTAGGCCAGTTAAGTGGTTTCGAACCAGTTCTCTGTCAATCTTAATCTGCTCTTCTGCACCATCCATGTTTTCATTACCTCTTAGGGGGTGTAAACACATCCCCGAATCAGTCAATGATCCCGCACCCCCATTTGCACAGCCCTCCTTCTGTGAATAGACAGATGCAAAGTAGGAGTTGAGCAGCTCCGCCTTCTGCTGGTTTCCAGACACCTGCTGTCCATCTTTGTCCAGGAGCAGCCCCAGCCCCTCGTCTCTCCTCCTGTTCCTCTGGGCATATCTAAAGAAGCTCTTTTTGTTATCTTTGACTCCCCTGGCCAGCCTCAGCTCATACTGAGCTTTCGCATCCCTGACCCCCTCCCTACAGGACCGGGCTACCTGCCTGTACTCCTCTCTGGTGATCTTTCCAGTCTTCCACTCCCTATACTTCTCTTTCTTTAACTTCAGCTGATCCCCAAGTTGCCTGTGGAGCCAACCTGGTTTTTTCAGCATTTTCCCCCCTTTCTTTTTTATTGGAATTGTTTCTGACTGTGCTTGTAGAAGCTGCCTCTTAAGGAGCTCCCACCCATCTTGGGCCCCTTTCCCCATTAGATCATCAACCCATGGGATCCCACCTATGACTCCTCTAAGCCTGTTGAAATCAGCTTTCCTGAAATCCAACATATAAGTTTCACTCTGCACTCTTTTTATTTCCCACATTATTCTAAATTCCAGCAGCTCATGATCGCTTTCCCCTAAAGTTTCCACTATGTTGACCTGATCAACCAGTTCTTCACGATTTGTTAAGATCAGGTCAAGGATGGCCCCTCCCCTTGTCGTTTCCTCCACCTTCTGGACCATGAAGTTATCTTCCAGGCCCATCAGGAATCTACTGGAGCTTCCATGTTTGGCTGAGTTTGTCTCCCAGCAAATGTCTGGGTAGTTAAAGTCCCCCATTACTACTACCTCATATTTCCTTGCAATGCCTGCCAGTTGCTCCAAGAAGACATCGTCTACTCCTTCTCCTTGGCCTGGCGGTCTATAGTAGAAGCCCACCACAATGTTTTGTTTCTTATTTTCCCCCCTTACTTTTACCCAAACACACTCCACAGGGATATCTGGACCACTCTCCTGGATTTCAGAGCAAGTATATATGTTCTTGACATATAATGCTACTCCACCTCCCCTTTTGCCACTTCTGTCCCTCCGGAACAGCTGATAGCCTTCCAATTGTGTGTTCCAGTCATGGGAGTCGTCCCACCAAGTTTCACTTATTCCTATCAAATCAAATTTCCCTTCACTTGCTAAAAGCTCCAGCTCATCTTGTTTATTTCCCAGGCTCTGTGCATTTGTGTAAATGCAACTTAAGCCCTGGAGGTTGCAACTCAATGCATTTCCCTCCTTTTTTGTAAGGCCAGGCCCCTCTAAAGATTTTTGAGTTACAGCTGTGCCCTGGCAATTTCCATCCAGAGCATTTTCCTTATTCTTAGGTTCCCTTTGGACAGAACCCACCCCCTTCTTATTTAGTTTAAAGCCCTCCTGATAAGGTTGGCCATCTCCCGTCTAAAGACACTCTTACCCCAACCCATAAGATGTAGTCCATCCTTTGCTAGGAGTCCTTCCTCAAGGAAGTTCATCCTGTGATCCCAGAATCCAAATCCTTCCCGATGACACCATTTTCGAAGCCAGCTATTGACCTGAAAAATCTTGCTATCTCTCTGAGGACCTTTGCCAATTACTGGGAGGATGGATGAGAATACCACCTGGGTATCCCCCAGGTCCTTAATCTTCCTCCCCAGAGCTTCATAATCCCCAACTATCTTTTGGAAAGTTTCCCGAGCAGTATCGTTTGTTCCTACGTGGATGAGTAAGAACGGGTGATGATCAGCAGGTGTGATCATCCTCGGTAGCCTCTCCGTGATATCCCGTATCCTAGCACCAGGGAGGCAGCACACCTCACGGGAAAACGGGTCTGGTCGGCATACAGCTTCCATGCCCCTCAGGAGAGAACCTCCAATCACCACCACCCTCCTCCGTGTTCTCCTTCCGTGTCTACCTTCCCCCACACTAACTGGTTGTCGCTGCTGTCTATGAGGGGGATCTGTAGGCATGCCAGTATGGGCAATGCCAGGATCCGGTGTAGGTGTGCTAGCAAGAGGAACTTCTGCCAGCATGGTGGAATCTGAGAGACTCTGGAAACGGTTGTATAGCTCCAGTGGTTCTCGACTACTCCTGCCCCTTTTTCTCCTGACTGTCACATGTCTCCATGAAGAGACATCATTGCTGGGGTCCCCACTGGTGTCATCCCTCTGGAGAAGTTCCGTGTGTGTTGTATCAAGGTGCCTTAATCTGATGAAGGGTGGAAACTTCACCCTCCAATGCTGCCACCTTCTCCTCCAACAGTGCAACCAGTTTGTACTTGCAGCATCGATAATCCCCGGGGTCCTTGGGCAAGAAGACCAACATGGCACATGTGGTGCATGTCACAACAACTGCGCCCTTCCCTTCCATCTCCTGTCAACTTCACAAGTTCTCCTTGCTCACAGGCTCCGGTCCACAGGATCGCGCCTCAGGCCCTAATAAAGCCCTTGAAAGCTCCTCCCACCAAGCAACCAGCCAATGAACACCTAGCAGCAATTAAGCACTCAGCTAAGCAGCCCCCCTCCTCCAATCCTATGCAGGTCTTCTCAAATGTAAGACCATTATGGTCAATGGGGCTCCCTGCCAGAAAAATGTGGATAGGATTCTATCTATGGTATGCCTTCTATGCCTTCTGTTAGACTCAGTGGCACTACTGGCAAGAAAGTCAATGAGGCTTTCTCTCAAGAAAATGTGGCAGGGACTGCGGCTTCAGAGCCCCATCCTATGGTTGTCTACTCAGAAATAAGCCCATTACAGTGAATGGGACTTAGTTCCAGGAGAGTGTGGCGTTAGGAACAGACTCACCTCCCTGAGGCTGGGACTGTGGTGGTTGCAGAGAGGGGAAGCAGCAGTAGCGGAGGCTGGAGCGGAGCCAAGCAGGAGCAGCAGCAGCTGAAGGGTGAAGGTTGCCAGGTTGGCAGAGCACAGGTTTTGTCCTCCTTCCTGCCCCATGTGCCGCAGCAGCCATTCTCCACGGATGAGGTCATGCTGTCCTGCCGCTGCAGCCACTGCCTCCTCCCCAGCCCCTCCCTCCTCTGTGGAGAGCGGATGCTGGAGGCACAGTGGAGGAGGTGGAGGCGAATGGCCACCTCTTGGTTCTCGACGGTGGGTGGTTGGCGGTCCCAGACAGGGCAGGAGGGTTGACTGCTGCTGCTGCTGCTGTGGCCGAGAAGGCCACCCCATAGGCAACCCCTATGAAAGGGTTGTTCGACCCCTAAAGGGGACGCAACCCCCACGTTGAGAAACACTGTTCTAGATTTTCTTATATTCTAGACCAGTGATTTTCAACCAGTGTGCCATGGCACACTGGTATGCTGTGGATAGTACTAAGGTATGCCATGGGAATTTGTGGATTGTCATTAATTAATAGGAATTTGATTTGAACAGTCTGGTGTGCCTTGTCAATGAGAAAAACAACTGATGGTGTGCCTTGAGAATTTTAATGCTTCCTTAGTGTGCCATGAGATGAAAAAGATTGAAAATCACTTAACTAGAGTGACCATAACTGCAGAAAAGGAGAAGGCACCCCAAAATGTAGTACTTCCAAGAAAATGGAAAATGGACATAACAAAAAGCAGAAAATATTCAGATATGGATGCCATGTGGTTAATTTAAACATTATACTAAATTTTAAACTATGTTACATATAATTTATTGATCACAAGATGACTCTGCACTGCCCCCATGGATTCTCCCACAGGGAAAAGGAGAACATTTAAATTATTTTTCAGGACTAGGCTAATGAAGAGGACAAGTCCTGGACAATAGAGGATGTCTAGTCATCCCTGATATAAATCAGCTTTTTCACATACACCAGGAACCAACCAAAGAGATGCTTGGGAGTGGAAATCAAGAAGCTACACTAATAATACCTTGATTAGCATTATAATAAAATAATATCTTCATTAATACAAAGCAAATAAATACACAACTAAAGAATTTCAAGCACTCTATTAATCGTGTTTGATGGAATGGAAAAGGAAGCAAAAGGGGATGGGATTTGTAAAACAAAAGCAAAAAGCTTACCTGAAGATGTTTTACAAAGGAAAAATGGTATGGATAATTATAAATAATTATAGTAAAATATTTTAAAATAAGCAATAACATCTACTAGAGTCAAAGATTAACTGACTTGAAGTGTACTCTTTCAAAAAGGACAGGAAGCCCAATCCTATGCATATCTACTCAGATGTAAGTCCCATTTTAATCTAAGGGCTTTGGGGGGCATTCTGAGAAATTCATCAACAGCTTGGGAGTGATAACTGTTGAATTACTTCTTTCAACCATGGGCAGGATCTTTAAAAAGAAGTACATGGGAGTATGGAGCTACGCATCACTGTGGAACAAGGCTGTCATTCCAAGGTTCCCCACTAAAGTGACAACACAAATAATTAAGAAGAGCCCAAATAAGATGACTTTCATCCTTGGAGAATCTGTTAATTAATATTCAGAAAACAAATCCAGTTGTAGTACAGTTATCCCCCATTTATTCAACCATGTCCCGCTTCTCCCCCACCCCATTCTCTCCATTGCTTTGTGAAATTGGAATGGAGCAAGGAGGGACAGTTTGCTGAAGCAATCTCTTGCATTCTCTGAAGCAGACAACAGGGCTGTATACCCTCCACACCACCAATCAAGTGGTGCAAGTGGATCTACAAAGAGCAAGAAAGGTTGCTGATCCAAGGTTGCTGTATGTTGGCCATTGAATGGAGAGAGGAATCTGTTCCTAAGACAGAAGAGCTCTCTCAGAATAATTTGTGCAGTTACCTGTTGAGCTCTTTGATCTCTGGACTGAGATTGAAATGTAGTTGCATTTTCAATTTATTTGGGGGGGGGGGGCGAGGAAAGGGGGACCTAAGCTTTCCAGTGCCATCAAAATTATTTTTGGAATTCCATTCATACTTACCAGCTGGAGGGAAAGAACTGCCTCTTTTGATTTCTATGCTTGTTTGGATGGGAATCCTTCAATTTTATACCTCACGTCATGTTGTCACTGGGAAAAACAAAGCCGTTACTGACTGGGCTGCTTCCATTATAATGGCCCCAGTCTCTGAGGTATGCAGAGGAGCATTCTTGGGAGAACATCTAACATTCTTCTGGCACCTTTGAGATTTATAAGTTTGTGGATGGAACACTTTCCTGCTTTTGCTGAAACAGCTCACATAATCACAGTCTCTCTGGAATTCATTTCTTGGAAAATTATGTATACCTTTCTTAGAACCCAATATAAATTACGAATTAAAATGGTGAAACTTGGGTTGCAAGTTATCCAAATTAGAGCAGGATGATCAGATGCCCGAACCTCAAAAGGAAGACAAGGTCTTGGATTCCTCTCAGCCTGGCCTTTCTGGGAGACAATGGCACATTTGCCTACTCACGATTAAAGCCACGATATTGGGCACTTTCACTTTCCCATAGAACTCAATGCATATTTTTAATTTTCAGCTTTTCGGCCATAACTTTTGGTAGGAAGGAGATATTTCAAAACCGATTGTTGCACTGGATTCTGCTCTTCTATATGAATCCAAGGACATATGAAATTATGGGGTACTGCACACCATTGTAAAGTTCCAATATGAAGCCAAAATGGAGGACACCAGGACAGGAGCCTAAAAATTCCAGAAGTTCCAGTCATCTGATCGCCAGGATTCGAAATACATGTTTTGAATTCAATTCCAGTGTTTTGTCATCATTTTTACATCCAGTTAATATTTTTATATTAATATTTTTGGGGTTCTGGAACCAATCATCTGAGTTTCCATTATTTCCTATGGGAAAATCTGCTTCATGTAAAGAACATTTCACATAACCAACCTGCCTCCAGAACAAATTAAATTTGTTAAGTGAGGTGCCACTGTACTGAAAAGTCAAAGAGGCAAGGAGGCCAGAACCCCCAAAGTCACCAAACGTTATGTCAAAATCCCAGCTCATATCAGCCAATCAGGAGGAAGCAACAATGTTAGCCAATTGCAAAGCCACAGACCATGGAGGTTAAATACTGTATATGGGGAGGTATATAAACTAGGGCAGTGATTTTCAACAAGTGTACCATGGCACACTGGTGTATCATGGCTAGTCCTCAGGTGTGCCATGGGAATTTTGTAATGCACAAGGACATATGTGTGAAATGGCCCAAAACTCTGAGTGGGGCAGTCTCTTGTATGTAATCCCTACCATGAGGTAGTCCACTATGTACATGGGGGAAAACCTTTAATAAAATCCAATAATTAGGAGTTACTTTCTCATATACAGTGGTGCCTCACATAACAGAATTAATTCGTTCCGGAGGCAGTTTCTTTACGTGAAACTTTCTTTACGTGAAGCGGATTTTCCCATAGGAAATAATGGAAACTCAGATGATTGGTACCACAGCCCCAAAAATATTCATATAAAAATATTAACTGGATGTAAAAATGATGACAAAACACTGGAATTGAATTCAAAACATGCATTCAGTGTTCATGATCTTATGAAGTCTACTTAGGCTGCAGTCCTAAAGACACTTTCCTGGGAGTAAGACCCATTTAACACAATGGGGCTTACTTCTGGGTAGACATGGTTAGGAGGCTGCAATCCAAGACACCTTCAAAGTGTCTCCTCCCTTCCTCCTTCTTTCCATCCTGAGCCTCTCTCTCCCCTGCTCCCTTCTGGCTAGCCCTAAATTGCTTCCCTCTTCTCCACTGCTCTTCTCTCCCTCTGCCCAGCGGACACCGGGCCACAGCAGGAACAGCATGGAAGTGTTGCTTTCACTATGGGCAGGTGCGCTAGGCAGCCCTGACACTTTTTAAACAGGCTGCCAGCCAGTGCGTCTGCCCCAACTGCCAACGTTTTCTTTACGTGAAGCACTTTCTTTATGTGAAGCAGAATCCTGGAGAAATTTTTGTTTGTTACGTGAAACATACTTTATGTGAGGCATTCTTTATGTGAGGCGCCACTGTACCTGCAGTTTTTTTTATCTTACTACCTGCACTTTCTGTTATTTTCCTCACAATAAGGTGTATAAATATGCAACTATTTAGAACATTTAGAACATTTTAGAACTTTTTAAAAGATGGTAATGTAATCTATATACCCATTGATACCTATGTCCCATTACAACCTCTTGAAACCTCTAGTGCTGGGCAGAAAATGACTCTGTATATGCCCAGAAAGACAAGAACTTTCCAGAACCTCCATAGAAGCATCTCCAGATTCTAATAAGTCCTAATTAATCTAGCCAAGCCAAGGAGGTTCTTAGTCACAGGATAGCTGGAAGAAAATACTGTGGGTTTTGGTGCAGTTCTATTTGATTACCATCGTGGACAGAAAAGACTGAAAAGAAACTGAAGAACCAGAGGGAAAAGAACCAGAGGTCTACCATGTATAGGAAAACATTCATTTTAACAGTGGCCATTCCCTCAGGACAGGTGGTGGTATCTCAGGACTACTGGTGGTATCTCAGATGGGTCTCTGTATTTTTGCCTTTGAGTTTTGCTTGAAGAGAGTGGTAGTTGCCAGTTTCCACGATGACATCTCAGTAGCAACAGCAGTCAGTTTAACAGACACAGGTAGGGTAACTGAGCAAGGCCTACCAGAGTTGCAGAAGGGTGGGCAGGCAAAACACTAAGGTTTTCAGGCTCAAGGATGCCTGTGTAAAGATCACCTCACATGGCCTTCAAAGCCATTTGTGACTACCAAAGCCATAGGGAAATATGTTTCAAAATATCACATTTGAGCTCTGATAAAGATGAAAAGCACATAAAAGTAAGCAGTACAGACTAATTGAAGGTTTTGTCATGTGAAAGTAATTTTTGTACATATCTTAAGTTTTGTATATACCTTAGGTAAAAAAGAAGTGCATAAAGAAATGTCTGATATGTGCAGGGATTCCATCAATATCTCATTCAGAAGATAGAACTATACAGTGCAGACTAAACATTTCTGTGTTATTAGGTCCAGTGAAGGATGACTTGCAAGTACACACTGTGGGTAAAAAATAACATAAAAGAACGAAGAGACAACCAAAGAACTTTTACTATCCAGATATTAAACAATACAGGTCATAATAATGCACAGATAACTGTTTCATAGAGATAACATCTTTTTATTTGCTAATCTTTTAATTGCTTCTTTCACATCTTTGTTCCTTAAACTATAAATCAAGGGATTTAGCATGGGAATTACAAGAGTATAAAACACAGAAATGAATTTATCTTGGTCCATAGCATTTTCTGAACTGGGTCGCACGTACATAAACATTATAGTCCCATAGAATATAGTGATGGTGGTGAGATGAGAGGCACAAGTGGAGAAAGCCTTGCACCTACCCTCAGCAGAGCGGATCTTCACAATGGTGGTAATAATGTACACATAGGACACAATGACAACTAAGACGGTAGCCATTACAAATATGGTCCCCAAAGTAAAATGAACCATGTTTGCGGTGATAAGGTCAGAACAAGACAATTTCAAAATAGGAGGAACATCACAAAAGAAATGATTGATGATATTGGAGCCACAGAAATACAAACTATATATAACACTGGTCTGTGTTGTTGCATTCACAAAGGAAGCTAGATACGATGCAATAACAAGGAAGGCACACATTCTTTTGGACATTGAAATGCTATACAGCAACGGATAACAAATTGCTACAAAGCGGTCGTAGGCCATCACACTCAAGATGCAAGCTTCATTTGTTGCAAAGAGACAGAAAAAATAAAACTGTACAGCACAGCCAACAAAAGAAATGGTGTTGTCAGATACAAAAGTCATGAACATCTTGGGAGCAACAGCAGATGAAATAGCAAGATCTACAATGGATAGATTGCTGAGAAAGAAGTACATTGGGGTCTGAAGTTGTGCATCCAAATGACTTAAGATTATGATGCCAAGGTTCCCAGTGAGTGTGATAATGTAAATTACAAGGAACAGCACAAAGAGGGGCATCTGCAGCTCGGGATGATCTGAAAATCCCACAAAAATGAATTCTGTCAGTGTGGTATGATTTCTTCCCTCCATTGATGTTCATTTGTTCTCTGCTAGAAGGTGGAAAGAAGACTTGCAATTAAATGGACATTCAAGGTGGAAGCACACCTTGCAGCAGCTCTCATGCCTAAGTAATATTTCAGTTCTTCAGAATGCTGGTGATTATATCAATGGAAGACGGTAGCAACTGAAAAGTACTCGGTAATATTAAGGCCAAAATAAATGAGGAATTAAAAATGAATACTCAAGGTTGAAGCACATTTTTGCATCTCTCACTCAATAATATTTCAGCATTTGGTGACAAGATTTTATATACATGATGTTGAAAAGCTAAGATTCACCTGGAATATAAATTTTCTTCCTACTGGACCTTTAAGTTCAACACACAGTGAATGCTATGTGTTCTTCTGAAATCATCTAACATTTTTGTTTCAATGTGAGTTGTGTTTTGTTAGCAATATAAGTTGTGTTTTTTTTTTTTACTTAAGCAGAAAAACAGTTGGTTCCTAAAATTGTCATTTGGAGTGTTATTTCAAAAAACATTAATGCAGAAGTGTTGGATGGTTTCATAAAGGATTGTTTCCACTATGCCTTGTTTCTGAGTTTTCCAAAGGCCTCCGTGGACCACTGATAGAAGCAATGCAGTGGGGTAGATACATGTTCTATCGAATCCAGCAGTACCCTTTCTGAGTTAGAATAACAGAATTATAGAGTTGGGCTATAGGGCTGTGGGTGGCGCAAGTGGTTAAGACACTGTGCCTGTTAACCAGCAGGCCAGGGTTCAAGACCCGGGTCGGCCCCACAAGACAGGGTGAGCTCCTGTCCTTAGCCCAGCTCTGCGATGCCAGCTGGATCCAATCGTATTGGTTCTGCCTTTCCATTGGACTAATTCAGTGGCGTGGAGAGGGGGGATTTGCTGCTTGGTTAACAGCCTATCCTCCATAACAATCTAACCCAGGCTTTCATGCTTCACATGCAGCGTATGCAGCGCGGAGCATAATACCATAGTCTTTCAAGACTGACAGAGGCCTGCTTTAAAGTTGGAAGGGACCTAATAGGTGATGTTGTCCAACACCCTCCCTGTTGCAGGAAATCCTCCTGGAGCATCTCTGACAGGTACTTATCATGCCTGGGTGCTTGTGATCAGCTTTCTCTTCTCTAGGCTGAACAGAACAAGTTCCCTCAATCTTTCTTCAAAAGGCTGGTCTTCACTTTTTATATTCTAGACCAATGATTTTCAACCAGTGTGCCATGACACACTGGTATGCCATGGATAGTCTCATGTGTGCCATGGGAATTTGTGGATTATCATTAATTAATAGAAATTTGATTTGAGCAGTCTGGTGTACCTTGTGTATGAGAAAAACAACTGATGTCTTGAGAATTTTAATGCTTTCTTAGTGTGCAGTGAGATGAAAAAGGTTGAGAATCACTGAACTAGGGTGACCAGATGTCATAACTGCAGAAGAAGTCAAGGTACCCCATAATGTAGTACGTCCAAGAAAATTGAAAATGGACATGACATAAAAAAGCAGAAAGCATTCTTATATGTATGTCATGTGATTCATCTAAACATTATATTAAATTTTAAACTATGAGCACAATCCTAACCATGTCTACTCAAAAGTAAGCCCCATTGTGTTCAATGGGCCTTACTCCCAGGAAAGTGTCGTTAGCATTGCAGCCTGAGTTACATATAATTTATTGCCCACAAGCCAGCTATGCACTGCCCCCAGGGACTCTCCCACAGGGAAAAGGAGAACATTTAAATTATTTTTCAGCACTAAACTAAAGAAGAGAACAAGTCCTGGACAAAAGAGGATGTCCAGTCATCCTGGAAATAAATCAGCTCATTCACAGACACCAGGAGACAATCAGAGAGATGCTTGGGAGTGGAAATAAAAAGCTACCAAAATAATATCTTAATTAGCATTATAATAAAAATAATATCTTCAATAATACCAAGCAAATAAATACACAACCAAAGAATTTCAAGTTCTCCAGCACTCTATTAATCATGTTTGATAGAATGGAAAAGGAAGCAAAAGGGGATGGGATTTATAAAAGAAAAGCAAAAAGTCTACCTGAAAATGTTGTACAAAAGAAAAGTGGTATGAATAATTATAAATAATTTAAGTAAAATATTATAAAGTAAGCAGTTACATCTACTAGAGTCAAAGATTAACTTAACTTGAAGATAGATAAGCATAAGGTTCGCCTCTGTCCTTTTTGAAAGTATATCCTTTCAAAAAGGACAGAGGCGAACCTTATGCTTATCTACTCAGAAGTAAGTCCCAATATAATCTAAAGGGCTTTTCGGGGGGGGGGGGATTCTACAAAATTAATCATTAGCTTGGGAGTGATAACTATTGAATTACTGCTTTCAACTATGGGCAGGTTCTTTAAGAAGATGGGAGTATGGATCAGTGTGGATCAAGGCTGTCATTCCAAGGTTCCTCATCAAAGTGATAACATAAATAATTAAGAAGTGCCCAAATAAGATGATCTATATCTTATTTGTTAATAATATATCTTATCTGTTAATACTGAGAAAACAAATCCAGTTGTAGCACAGTTGTCCACCATTGATTCAGCTCTAGATATCACCCGCTAGGATAAGAAGAGAAAAATTAAACTAGGATAACTGAAAAAGCAACATTTGTGATAGTGTGTGCCATATTCAGTATACATATTCACATCATCTAAATATATAAAAGACATCTTCATCATCATCACTGACTCATCAACACCCAGCCAAAACCGCTGGGCCTATAAGCATGAAATTTGATGAGGGTGTTCCTTCCATGATGCAGGGATCCACTAAGAGCCAGTTTTCGGAAATTCCAACCAGAAGGGGGTGAAAAGGGGCGCAATGCGTTTTATAAAACTAATCTTCATCATCATTACTGACTCATCAATGCCCTGCCAAAACAGTTAGACCTCGAAGCGTGAAATTTGGGGAGGGTGTTCCTTCTGTGATGGAGGGAGTCACTAAGAACTAATTTTCAGAAATTCCATCTGGAAGGGGGTGAAATGGGGTGCAACATGTTTTCTTCCCCATACTTTGCATTGAAGACTCAGTGACTTATGGATGCTCTGCCCCAACCCCTGGACCTAGAAATGTGAAATTTGGAGAGGATGTTCCTTCTGTCATATCAAGAACAGATGTGGAGAAATTTAACCCTTAAAGGGCTGAAAAGGGGTACAACGTATTTTTGTCCTACACTTAACATGGAAGACTATCCAACATCCATCCGATTTGGTGCTCAGTGCCTGATGCACTGGGGGGATGTTGTTTGGAGGGAGGGGTTGCACGGGGAGGATGTTGAGCATGGGGGGCTGTTATGCATGGAGAGGTGATGTGCATGCGCGGATGGTGCGCATGGGCAGATGATGTGCATGGGAGACTGATGCACATCAGGGGAAGTTACACATGGGGTTTGATGCGCATGGCGGGGTAATGCGCGTGGGGGTGATGCACATGGGTGATTTTGCACATGGGAGACTGATCCACATGGGGGACTGATGCGATTGGGGGTTGGTGCACATGGGGCTTGGTGCGCATGGGGGGATAATGCACATAGGTGGTTGATGCGCATGGGAGGATGATGTGCATGGGGATGATGCGCATTGGCGACTGATGCGCATGGGGGATGATGCGCATGGGGATGTTGAGCATGGGGGTTGATGTGCATGGGGGATGTTGAGCATGGGGGTTGATGCACATCGGAGAAGTTGCGCATGGGGCAATGATGCGCATGGGGGGACTGATGAGCATGGGGGATTTTGCGCATGGGGAGTTGATGTGTATGGGGGGTTAATGCGTATGGGGAGTTGATGCGCAGTAGGGTATGGCTTACGGGGGGAATTTTACTCCTGCAATGCGGGTATGCTTTTTGCTAGTAATACTATACAAGAATAACTAAAAATACCGTAACTTGTAAATAACTACTTTTTATATACAACAAAGTACATAGGAACACAAGTATCCCATGGCTGTTTTTGGAAGAGTGGGAATAAAGGAGTAATGAGGAATAATGATGCCTCTGCTGATGAGCAATGATAAAAGTATTCTGAAGGTACTATCTGAAGTATTCTGAAGGTAGTTGAATTGGTACCTGGTTGGCAACGGCTCTGTTTTTCCCAGTGATAGCATGCAGGACTGGACTACGCTACACAGGGCTTTGCAACATCGGAAGACACTTTTGCCTTTACAAAATAGCTGATGTTGGAGTGGGGTGGAAAGGTGCTGAAATGAGGACAGGGAAGCTGGGGCAGAAGTGGATCCAGCAGCAATGCCATGTGCTAAACCCTGTCCCACTTCTCCTCCACCCCATTCTCTCCATAGCTTTGTGAAATTGGAATGGAGCAAAGGGGGGACAGTTTGCTGAAGCAATCTCTTGCATTCTCTGAAGCAGACAAGCAGGGCTGTATACCCTCCACACCAGTGATGGGCTTCAAAGAAATTAAGAACCGGTTCTCTGCCCATCTGGCAGCCACTTTTAAATGGCTATTTTTAAACTTTATATGTCCTATCTCTCGTTAACAATCGGCTCTGTAGAGTAGGTGCGAACCTGCTGGAGCCCACCACTGCTCCACACCACCAATCAAGTGGTGCAAGTGGATCTACAAAGAGCAAGAAAGGTTGCTGATCCAAGGTTGCTGTATGTTGGCCATTGAATGGAGAGAGGAATCTGTTCCTAAGACAGAAGAGCTCTCTCAGAATAATTTGTGCAGTTACCTGTTGAGCTCTTTGATCTCTGGACTGAGATTGAAATGTAGTTGCATTTTCAATTTATTGGGGGGGGGGGCGGGAAAAGGGGGACCTAAGCTTTCCAGTGCCATCAAAATTATTTTTGGAATTCCATTCATACTTACCAGCTGGAGGGAAAGAACTGCCTCTTTTGATTTCTATGCTTGTTTGGATGGGAATCCTTCAATTTTATACCTCACGTCATGTTGGCACTGGGAAAAACAAAGCCGTTACTGACTGGGCTGCTTCCATTATAATGGCCCCAGTCTCTGCGGTATGCAGAGGAGTATTCTTGGGAGAACATCTAACATTCTTCTGGCACCTTTGAGATTTATAAGTATTTCCTCTTGTGGATGCAACACTTTCCTGCTTTTGCTGAAACAGCTCACATAATTACAGTCTCTCTGGAATTCATTTCATGGAAAATTATGTAAACTTTTCTTAGAACCCAATATAAATTACGAATTAAAATGGTGAAACTTGGGTTGCAAGTTAGCAAAATTAGGGCAAGATGAACAGATGCACAAACCTCAAAAGGAGAACAAGGTTTTGGTTTCCTCTCAGCCTGGCCTTTCTGGTGGACAATGGCATGTTTGCCTACTCATGAGTAAAGCCGCTTTTTGGGGCACTTTCACTTTCCCATAGAACTCAATGCATATTTTTGACTTTCAGCTTTTCGGCCATATCTTTTGGTAGGAATGAGATATTTTAAAACCAATTGTTGCATTGGATTCTCTTATATAATACAAATCCTATGACATCATGGGGTACTGCACACCATCACAAAGTTCCAAAATGAAGGACAATGAAGCCAAAATGGAGGACACCAGGACAGGAGCCTAAAAATCCCAGAATTTCCAGTCATCTGGTCAACCAGCCTTTCACAGCCATCCACTGCTATGCAATTTGTCTCCTAAGCATTGGCCACTTGACTTCCAGGTAGTCTGGGTCAGGTTCATTCTTCTTCAATGAATGCCTTCAATGAGGCATCTTCTTGCCTCCTTAACCTAAGGCTGCCTGAGGGTCTTCAGATACATTCCCTCCCCGGGAAACCCCATAAGCCAGGGGTGTCAAACTCATTTCATACAGAGGACAATTTAGCCTTAATGATGTCTAATCAGACGTGTCCAATATAGTCAATGGGGCTTTCTCCCAGGAAAGTACTGGGTGATTATATTCTTTTTTGAAGACATGTCCTCTTTTTCAGCCTTGTGTTCTGGAAAAATTAATTGCCCTCCTTTTCCTTGTGAGCAGGCAGCATGTAGCCTTCTTCGGATTAATCAATTAGATGTAATAGTTTTAAATTTATACATGTTTAAAATTAAATTAACCATGTGACTGTACATTAAATGTACATATGAGTGTTTTTAGCTTTTATTTTGTTATGTCCTACAAGAGGACTTTGTCCTCTTTTTCAGTTATGACATATGGTCCCCTTGTATCAGAGGATTGTCTCATTATAGTCAGTGGGCTTACTCTGAGGAAAGTAGACAGGGCTGGAGTAACATGTCTGGAGGGAGAGATCCAAGCCTCTGCCAGTGTCCTCAGAAGTAAGTCCCATTATAGTCAATGGGCTTACTCCCAGGAAAGTGTAGATGGAAAAGCAGCCTCAAATCCTAATCCTATGCATGTTACTAAGAAGGAAGTCTCATGATAGCCAATGGGACTTACCCTACAATCCAGAGTAACTACGGGAAGATGTTAAGAGGCACTTACTCTTGATTGGTCTATTCATTTCCCATAGTTTTCCCATAGGTGGCATCGTAACTATGTCAGTGTAAAAGGTCCCATAGTACCTCTGGAGTGTAACCTTACTCCCAGAAAAGTGTGGATTGGAAAGCAGCCTCAAATCCTAATCCTATGCATGCTACTCAGAAGGATGTCCCATGATAGCCAATGGGACTTACTTCCAGAAAAGTGTGGATGGCAAAGCAGTCAAAAATTCTCATCCTATGCATGCTATTCCTATGCAATCCTATGCATTCCTGGCAGGCGGGAGACCCTGGATTGTCTGAGATGCATCCCCATGTACGCCAACTCCCCATGCACACCAGCACCCCATGCGCAACAACTCCCATGCACACCAACCCAATGCACACTCACACCCATGCGCACCTTCTTCCATGCACAACATTCCCCCAAGTGCACCATTCCCCCAGTGCACCCTCCCTCCTAGTGCATCAGGCAGCAGGCACCATATTGGCTGGATGTTGATCAGTCAGTCTTCAATGGCAACTAGAGGACAGAAACATGTTTCACCCCTTTTCACCCCTTAAGGGTTAAATTTCTCAACATTGGTTCTTGATCAATGTTGATGTCACAGAAGGAACACCCTCCTTGAGTTTCATGCTTCTAGGTACAGGAATTGGGGCAGAGCATCCATCAGTCTAGGATCAAATCAAATCTTTATTATTATTGGGGTCAATGCATCTTAATTTGTTCATAAATGACCTGAAGTGAGGAGTAAACATGGTGGTCATGTTTGCAGATTACACTAAAGTATTCAGTGTGCTAACAACTGACACTTTTCTTATTTTGAAATGTGTGATAATTGCAGAATTTATTTAAATAAAGGTGATCAGTTGACCCCATTTGTTTGAATGTTTACCTGCCTATAGTTGTTCTACAGATAAAAAAAATTGGGTGGACTCTAAATAGCTTGTGGTTAAGGTGTTAGTGCTAAAAAAGCCTACCTTAAAAGAAAGGGAACACATACATTCGTTCCGGAATTCATTGATGAAACAAAGGCTGGATTACTGAAGTGTAGAGGCGTACCTAGGCAAAATGGTGCCTGTAGCAAGGACTGAAACTGCGCCCCTATCAAAACACCTGAAACCCACCTTTTAGCTAATGCTACGTATCAATAATATCAAACTATTATAATACTGTATCAAATAATATCAAACTTTGCTGAGTTTTCAGAAACTATTTGCAGTTCCTTTTCCACCCCTTCCAGATATCAACCCTTCCATGGCCACAACCATTTATTCTACCAAAGACATTTTACTGTTTAAAATGCACACCATGCTTTGTCCAAGAAAGCTTCATACGTTCCACATCCATCCACTAACTTCACTATTTGGCTTTGACACTTTTTCACAATGGTTGCGAAGGTGATTATTACTGCATTATAGAGTCCCTGGCACCACCAAACCCACCCCTTACAGTCTTTTTTGGGGGGGGGGGAGGGGGAAACTAGGGCTGTGATTTTCAACCAGTGTACCATGGCACATTGGTGTATTATGGCTAGTCCTCAGGTGTGCCATGGGAATTATGTGATTGACATTAATTAATAGGATTTAATGCATCTCCATCATGGCAGGAACACCCTCCCCAATTTTCACGGTTCTATGTGTTCCACTACAACCACCCCTCTGCCCCCTATCACCTTCCCTGCCTGCACTTTTCCTTTCCTGTGAGTAAGTCCCAATGAATTCAATGGGGCTTGACTCTGAGGAGACATCCTAGGATTCTGCCCCTTTTCAATGCAAGCAGAATCCAATCTCCTGCTGCTGCTGGCATCCTATGGAAAGAGTTAAGCTTGCATCCTACACACTTTCCTGAGAGTAAGCCCCAGTGGATTTAATGGCACTTGATTCTGAGTAGATAGCATAGGATCTGGTCCCTTTGCTGTTGCAGGCTGCCTATCTAGTTGGCATAGATAGATCTCACACAGAGAGAGGTTCCTTGTTAAAGATGCTCCAAATGACACCAGTGACTCTTTTAATGAAAATTAGTCATCCTTGTCCTTAAAGGTTTTTCTTTTCTTTTTTCCTTTATAGAATATTACAGTGTTTTATTAAAGTAATTGTGGTCTGTATTATAGTGTTTTGAATTCAATTCCTGTGTTTTGTCATCATTTTTACATACAGTTAATATTTTTATATGAATATTTTTTGGGTTGTGGAACCAATTATCTGAGTTTCCATTGTTTCCTATGGGAAAATCTGCTTCACTTAAAGAGCGTTTCACTTAAAGAGCATGCCTTTGGAATGGATTAAGCTCTTTTGTTTGAACAAATAGCACAAGATCACATGTGCGAAATGGCCCAAAACTTTGAGTGGGGCTGTCTCATGTATTTAAACCCTGCCATGAGGTAGTCCACTATGTAAATGGAGGAAAAACCATTAATAAAATCCAATAATTAAGACATACAGTGGTGCCTCACGTAACAAATTTAATCCATTCCAAAGGCATGTTTGTTACGTGAAACGTTCTTTATGTGAAGCAGATTTTCCCACAGGAAATAATGGAAACTCAGATGATGGGTTCCAAAACCCAAATATATTCATATAAAAATATTAACTGTATGTAAAAATGATTACAAAACACTGCAACTGAATTGAAAACATGCATTCAATGCGCATGATCATATGAAGTTTACTTAGGCTGCAATCCTAAAGACACAGTGCTAAAGACACTTAGGAGGCGGCAATTCTACGTAAGCCTGGAAGTAAGCCCCATTGAACACAAAGGGGCTTTCTTCTGAGTAGGTATGGTTAGGAAGCTGCAACCCTAGACACTTTCCTGGGAGTAAGCACCCCTGGTGGGACTGGGGGGACTTCTGAGGGGTTGGAGGGTGCTTGGGGAGACTGCGGGGCCTTCTGGGGGTGGGAAGGTTTTTGGGGACACTGGGGAGAGACTTTAAATTTAAAATGCCAGAGAGAGAAGAGGCTGGAGAGCACGCAGTGGTGAGGGGATGCTCCTCCCCTGAACCACATGCTCTGTAGGAAGCCTGGCGTTCTCTAGGCTCTAAAAGCCAGGCTTTTAAAGTGGCAGCAGCTACTCGTGGCTGCCTGTATCTCCCCACCCCACAGTGTCCCCAAACATACTGCCACCCCCCTGGAAGGATCCCCAGTCTCCCTCCCGCCCACCCCCTGCTTGGATCAGGCAGTTTGGAGGCATGAGTAATACTGTGTTGATCAGCTATTATTAAAATGGCCAGAGCCTACCCACTTTCCCATCAGTCAATATTGGGTATTTTTAAATAATACCATGATGCCACATATCATTTGGTGCAGGTGTTCATGCAAAATGCAATTAAAGAAATTGTAACCAGGAAAAAACACACAATTGCATTATAAAAAGTGGACTTTCAATTAGTCTGTCTTTTCTGAGACCAATGAGTTACTATGAGACAGCAGGGAATCAGTAAAGTGTTAGCAAGTGTCAGCTCTCATTTCCATTTCTCATTTCCATGACTCGGAGCTAACACTTCTTCAGCTGTATGTCATCAAGTTGGCCCTGTATTTCTTTTTGGTTACTCATTTATTGGATAACCTGTACTGTTATATAGCTGAATGAATGTGAAACTGCACTGAGGCTGTGCAAAAGATATTGTCATTCATTCTGTATGGTCTGGTACAGAAAGAAGTCTATCATGGAGGAGGTGCAATAAGCTGGGTGACACAAACCCTAGTGATCAGGGAGAAAAGAACCATATATGGGAAAACATTCATTTTAACAGTGGCCAGGTAAGAACTATGGTGGTATCTCAGATAGATCTCTGTATTTTGAGTTTTGCTTGAAGAGAGTGGTAGTTGCCAGTTTCCACGATGACATCTCAGAAGCAACAGCAGTCAGCTTAACAGACAAGCAGGGTAGCTGGGCAGGGCCTACCGGGGTTTCTGAAGGGTGGGCAGGCAAAACACTAAGGTTTTCAGGCTCAGGGATATTTGTGTAAAGCAGCCATCTCCTAGACTTCAAAGCCATTTGTGACTATTCAAGCCATAAGGAAAATGTTTCAAAATACCACATTTGAGCTTTGATAAAGATGAAAACCAAATAAAAGTAGGAAGTACAGACTATTTGAAGGTTTTGTCATGTGGAAGTAAGTTTTGTGTATGTTTTGTGTATACCTTAGGTAGAAAACAAGTGCATAAGGAAATGTCTGATACGTGCAGGGATTCCACCAATATCTCTTTCAGAAGATAGAACTGTACTGTGCAGACTAAACAAGTTTGTGTTATTAGGTCCAGTGAAGGATGACTTGCAAGTACACCCTGAGGGAAAAAAATAACATAAAAGAACAAAGAGACCTTTTAATATCCAGATATTAAACAATACAAGTTATTATAATGCACAGAGAATTGTTTCACAGAGATAACATCTTTTTATTTGCTAATCTTTTAATTGCTTCTTTCACATCCTTGTTCCTTAAACTATAAATCAAGGGATTTAGCAAGGGAATTACAAGCGTATAAAACACAGAAATGAATTTATCTTGGTCCAAAGCATTTTCTGAGCTGGGTCGCAAGTACATAAACATTATAGTCCCATAGAATATAGTGATGGCGGTGATGTGAGAGGCACAAGTGGAGAAAGCCTTGCGCCTACCCTCAGCAGAACGGATCTTCACGATGGTGGTGATAATGTATCCATAGGACACAATGACAACTAAGACAGTACCCAGTACAAATATGGAGGCCAAAGTAAAATGAGCCATGTTTGTTATGATGAGGTCAGAACAAGACAATTTCAAAATAGGAGGAATGTCACAAAAGAAATGATTGATGATATTGGAACCACAGAAATGCAAACTAAATATAAAAATGGTCTGTGTTGTTGCATTCACAATGCAAGCTAGATAGGATGCAATAACAAGGAAGGCACACATTCTTTTGGACATTGAAATGCTATACAGCAATGGGTAACAAATTGCTACAAAGCGGTCGTAGGCCATCACACTCAAGATGCAAAGTTCATTTGTTGCAAAGAGACAGAAAAAATAAAACTGTACAGCACACCCAACAAAAGAAATGGTGTTGTCAGATACAAAAGTCATGAGCATCTTAGGAGCAACAGCAGATGAATAACCAAGATCTATAATGGATAGATTGCTGAGAAAGAAGTACATTGGGGTCTGAAGTTGTGCATCCAAATGACTTAAGATTATGATGCCAAGGTTCCCAATGAGTGTGATAATGTAAATTACAAGGAACAGCACAAAGAGGGGCATCTGCAGCTCGGGATGATCTGAAAATCCCACAAAAATGAATTCTGTCAGTGTGGTATGATTTCTTCCCTCCATTGATGTTCATTTGTTCTCTGCTAGAAGGTGGAAAGAAGACTTGCAATTAAATGGACATTCAAGGTTGAAGCACACTTGTTGCTTCTCTCACTGAATAATATTTCAGCATTTTGTGACAAGATTTTATTTACATGATGTAGAAAAGCTAATTCTTCTCAGAAGGTTCACCTGGAATATAAATTTTCTTCCCACAGAACCTTTAAGTTCAACTCACAGTGAATAATATGTGTTCTTCTGAAATCATCTAACAGTTTTGTTTGCAATGTAAGTTGTGGTTTTTTGTACTTAACTGAAACTATAAGCAGAAAAACAGTTGGTATCCTAATGAATCCTTATGAATCTTTATGGTTTTATAAAAGATTGTTGCCATTTTGCCTTGTTTGTGAGCTTTCCAAAGGCCTCCGTGTGACCACTGATAGAAGCAATGCAGTGGGGTAGATACATGTTCTGTCGAATCCAGCAATACTCTTTCTGAGTTAGAATAATAGATTTATAAAGTTGGAAGAGACCTAATATTGTCATGTTGTCCAACACCCTCCCTGTAGCAGGAAATCCTCCTGCAGCATCTCCAACAGGTGCTTGTAAAGCCTCTGCTTGAAGATCCCCAGTGGGGAGAGTCCACCATCTCCCTTGGCAATCTGTTTCACTGTTGAACTGCCCCACTGTCAGGAATTTTTTCCTGATATCCAGGCAGAATCTCTTTTCTTGCAGTTGGTACCCATTGGTCCTTGTTCTACTTTCAGAGGCCACTGAGAACAAATGTATTCCTTCTTCCACATGACAGCCCTTTATATATCTAAAGAGTGTGATCATATACCATCTCAGCCTTCTCTTCTCCAGGCTAAGCAGAACAAGTTCCCTTAAGCTTTCTTCAAAGGGCTGGTCTCCACCTATATTCTAGATTTTCTTATATTCTAGACCAGTGATTTTCAATCAGTATGCTATGGCACACTGGTATGCTGTGGATATCAGTTCCCACAGTTCCCACAATTTCCCACAGATTTTGCCATCAAAATTATTTTAGGAATTTCATTCATACTTACCAGCTGGAGGAAAAGAACCATCTCTTTTGAATTGTATGCCTGTTAGGATGGGAATCCTTGATTTTTATACCTCACGTTATGTTGTCGCTGGGAAAAACAAAGCAGTTACTGACTGTGATGCATTATGAGCCCCAGTCTCTCAGGTATGCAGAGGAGTATTCTTGGGAGAACATTCTTTCAGCACCTTTGAGATTTATAAGCTTTTCCTCTTTTGGATGCAACACTTTCCTGCTTTTGCAGATATGGCTCACATATTTACAGTCTCTCTGGAATTCATTTCTTGGTAAATTATGTAAATTTTCTTAGAACCCAATATAAATTACAAATTACAATGGTGAAATGTGGGTTTCAAGTTAGCAATATGAGGGCAGGGTGACCAGATGCCCGAACCTCAAAAGGAGGACAAGGTCTTCGATTCCTCTCAGCCTGGTCTTTCTGGCAGACAATGGCACGTTTGCCTACTCATGAGTAAAGCCACGATATTGGGTACTTTCACTTTCCCATAGAGCTCAATGCATTTTTTTTATTTTTTGCATTTTGGCCATAACGTTTGATAGGAAGGAGATATTTCAAAACTGATTTTTGCATTGAATTCTTCTCTTCGATATGAATCCAATGACTTATGACATGATGGGGTACTGCAAACCAATGACATATGAGATATGACATGATGGGGGATTGCATACCTTTGCAAAGTTTTAAGATGAAGCCAAAATGGAGGACACTGAAGCCCTTTTGGAGAACACCTTGACAGAAAGCTAAAAAAGATGCAAATCTGGGACTTTTTGGTCATATGGTCATCTTCTACGAGGGTCGCCATTTTAGAACCACTGTCACAAATGGAGGTGGTGTGCACAGCCTGTTGCCACTACCAGTTTCCATAGGAGCACAGGTATGAATTTCTGGTGGGATGAACAGGTCAGTGAAGGACATGAATGGGGAGGGAAAGAGGCAGAAATGGGGAAGGATCAGCAATATTGACAACACTGGCATGTGCCTGAATCCTATGTCTATTCCCTTTTCTTCCCTCCCTTACTCTCATATGAATGTCAGAATGTAAGAAGAACCTCACTGGATGAGGCCCAAGGCCCATCTGGTCCAGCTCTCCAGTGGTCCACCAGATACCTTAGGCTGCATACAAAATAAGAGACCTGTATTCTGGTGCATTTCCTTGCATCTGGCATTCTGTTATATAGTACCCTACTTCTAAAATAAGGAGGTTGCACCATACCCCTCATGGCTTTTAATCTGTGATGGTCTTTCCTTCCAGAAATTTGTCCAGTCTGCTCTTAAAGGCATCCAGGCCAGAAGTCATACCACATCCTGTGACAAAGAGTTCTCCTGTTGGAAAGTTAGCATAATGCCATCTGCTGAACATGAGGGGGCAATGTATCCCAGGAGGCAGATTTGTCATACCGTGCTTTCTGTCTCAGAGTGTATTCCTAGGATATATAGAGTGTAATCAGTGGTGGGCTCCAGCAGGTTCGCACCTACTCTATAGAACCGGTTTTTAATGAGAGATCGGCCATAGAAAGTTTAAAAATAGCCATTTAAAAGTAGCTGCCAGATGGGCAGAGAACCGGTTGTTAATTTCTTTCAAGCCCATCACTGAGTGTAATCCTAGAAGAGATAAGCATCTCCTGATGAGTAAATCAAGAGACTTTGCATGTTGCTAAGCGTCTCTCACTCCTTGCCTGAAGCCCAGTGTAGGGTGTGATTCCTGACTGTGGGAGGAAAATGCAGCTGCAGAGAGGCCTCAGCTCTGTGACATGGAATGGTTTCACTGTCCTTCACCGCCCTGTGGGAGCTTTTCTGCACCCTTAAGCAGGGCCTACCCTTTCACCGCCTTCCACTGCTATTCACTTTGTCTTCTGAGCATTGGCCACTTGACTCCCAGGTAGCTTGGCTCAGCTCTTTCCTCTTCTTGTCTCATTAACCTGGGGCTGCCCAAGTTTCTTCAGGCTAATTCCCTCCCCTGGAAACACCATAAGCCCTGCTGATGCTGCTGGATCATGCTGACCAGGAGGATGCAGGTTCTGCCTGCACATAGAGCTGTACATTTGCCCTGACTATTTATGACACACAAGGTACAGGCTGCTCTAGTGAGCCTTTGAGCCAGGCTCCTCTCTTGTGTTCTCCTGTCCATCTCCCTCACAACAGAAACTGGAATCTGTGGTCTTCCTGTCATTATGGTCAATCCATGGAGACCAAGTAAGTCTACAGACAATCTTCAATCTTTTTCATCTCATGGCACACTGACAAGACACGGAAATTATCAAGTCAATATAAAAAGTTCTCAGTGTCAACTACCATTGTCAACTACCATTGACAAGTGTCGCGGGTTGGCCGGCCCTTCCTGCCAGTACCTCCGCTCACAGTGACTTGGTCATCTAAGACTACCGATATTTGGGTCCCATCATCCTCATCATCATCCCCCGGGGTATACATCTTCAAAGACCACCACAACAGGTAAGTAGCAAAGAAATCACATTTACTTGTTCAGCACTTGGTTACTAATATTTAACAGTTCAACTTTTCCCTTTACAGGTGTTCCAACTTCACAACTTGGTTTTCAACAAAACAGGTAAGTTATTCTCTTTGATTAACATCAGATTCTAAGTGTCCCTCATCTCACCCCTCTCTTCTCTTCCTTCCAGGTGAGAGTTCCTTTGGATCCCGGCCGTCTGGCCGCACTGGAGTCTTTGGGACGGGGAAACAGGATGTATGCAGCTCCCAGTTGCAGCTTGTTCTCTCTCCTTCTCCTCTAGCATTGCAAGCGGCTCTCTCATGGGGGCAGGGTGGACAAGACTCTGGTTCCTTGGGTTCTCCCGATACGCAGCATATGTGCTAGGCTCCTTCCATGGGAGTTCTTCTATAGAACCTCTCGCTCCTCATCCGCCCTCTCTCTTATATCCTCTACCCCTCCCCCATCTCTTCCCGCCAAACTCCCACCAATGAAGAAACTCCTCCTGGGGCATACCACTTGGTTGAAGGTCCCACTGTTATCCCTCTTCTGGCTGGTCCACCCCTACCCCCAGTCCTCCACAGTTCCTACATGTCCTCCATCTTCCAGACTTCCACCGAGTCTCGGAAGGTTTGCATATCCAAGGGGGGTAGTCCGGACAATTCCACACCTTTAGGCTTTCACCTAGGTGTACGCCCATAGGCTCCATGTTGAACCTTTGATAGGCGTCCCAGTCCACATCACAACAAGGCATACCATCCTGCAAGAAGAGGACTCAAATCCCCTAGTTGCCCTATTAACAATATTGTATTGGCATCTTTCAGTCTCGAAAGACTATGGTATCGTGCTCTGATTGGAGATCCTGAAACAACATCTAGTGTGGCTAAAAAGGCCAATTCGAGAGTGGCAATCCCTTCCACACTGAGGACAAATAAATTCCGTCCCCTGCCCAGGCTCCAGGTTTCGCTGCTTTCTGGTCTGTCTCTTTGCTTCAGCCTGCCGAACAAGTGTCTCTTCCAGTTGGAGAAGGCCATGCTGGGTCTTTTGCCTCCATGCTGAATGGTCAGAGGTCAAGGTTTCCCAGCTGTTGATGTCCATTCCCAAGGCCTTTAGATCCCTCTTGCAGATGTCCTTGTATCGCAGCTGTGGTCTCCTTCTTGGGCGCTTTCCTTGCACTAATTCTCCATATAAGAGATCTTTTGGAATCCGACCATCAGCCATTCTCACGACATGCCCAAGCCAGCGTAGACGCCGCTGTTTCAGAAGTGTGAACATGCTAGAGATTCTAGCATGTTCCAATACTGCGTCATTTGAGACTTTGTCATGCCAGGTGATGTCAAGAATATGTCGGAGACAGCGTATATGGAAGGTGTTCAGCTTCCTCTCCTGCCATGCGTAAAGGGTCCAAGACTCACTGCAGTACAAGAGTGTGCTCAGGACACAAGCTCTATAGACCTGGATCTTTGTATGTTCCGTCAGCTTCTTATTAAGCCATACTCTCTTTGTAAGCCTGGAGAATGTAGTAGCCGCTTTACCAATGCGTTTATTCAGCTCAGAGTCTAAGGAGAGAGTGTCAGAGATAGTTGAGCCAAGGTGCACAAAGTCATGGACAACCTCCAGTTCATGTTCAGAGATTGTGATACAAGGAGGTGGATCCACACCCTGACCCATGACTTGTGTTTTCTTCAAGCTGATTGTTAGTCCAAAGTCTTGGCAGGCTTTGCTAAAACGGTCCATGAGTTGTTGAAGGTCTTCGGCAGAGTGAGCAATAACAGCAGCGTCGTCGGCAAAGAGGAGCTCCCGCAAGCATTTCAGTTGGACATTGGACTTTGCTCTTAGTCTGGAAGGATTGTAGAGTCTTCCATCTGATCTGGTCCGGAGATAGATTCCCTCTGTTGCGTTTCCAAAAGCATGCTTCAGCATGACTGCAAAAAAGATCCCAAATAAAGTTGGTGCGAGGACGCAGCCCTGCTTCACTCCACTTCGGATGTGAAAGGAGTCTGATGTTAAGCCATCAAAAACTACAGTGCCCTTCATGTCCTCGTGAAAGGACCTGATGATGTTGAGGAGCTTAGGTGGGCATCCAGTCAGCCCTCAAAGTCCTGCAGTACTCCAGTGTGCCACAACACAGTGGTTGAAAATGACTGTAGGAGACAGAAAGTTGCACCTTCACTTTTGCCATCCTTTCTTCCTCACTCAAGCACTAAGCTGTGCCGCTGCCCACTACACAAGGTCCCACCACATGAAATAGATTTACCTTATCTGCTAATGTTAATGCATGCCTTGAAAGCTGCTCCAGTTACGCCTTAGTTGCATGCAGTGGCTTCTATATATGCCACAAAAGAAAAGGACATGGAGGTCTTCTTCAGAGAAGCTGTTGACATGTCAAGATCCCTATTCTAAAGCAATCCCGAAGGCAAGAAATTGTTTTCAAAGAAAATGATTCCATCTTCTCTTCTGTCAAGGAATTTGTGGAAGAATATTGCCCTGTAATTGTTTCCTAGGATGTCTTAGGAATGAGGTACTCAGACTTCATGACTTATTCAAGTTTTCCTTTCGTGTTTCATTTCAGGACCTGGGCAGACACAGGTAGGATAACTTTCTAACTGCTCCTATTACCTTTTATGGGACAAAGTAAAGGAGCTGGATGGGGAGGAAAGAATTTGGAGTGATAGGGTGGCACAGGTTGAGCCTTTACATCAGCAAAGATCCTACATAGTACTATTTCAGTAATGAACTTGGGCACAACATTACCATGAGGACAAGACTTGCCATCTTTATGGCACACAACCAGGAAGGACCCACGTGGAATTCTGCAATATGTGGTCTCTCTCTCTCTCTCTCTTTGTGCTAATGCTATCCATCACCAAGGATAAACAACATTGCTAAGTAATTCTACATTTGATAGGGATGAATGGTGATTGTGAGAAGGCTGCATATTCCAACTCCTGTCTTCATTGGCCTTGTGAAACATACAAGCAATGTTCTAGCAACAAAATAATGAACTGAAGGTGTAATCTTAACCCATTTAGGCCATCACAACTCACCTGTCTCCCTGATACTGGTGTGGGGAGGTGTGGAGATATCTGTGCATTGGCCTAATCTCCCCAGAAGTGGATCAGTTCTGAGACATATGCAGGCCTAAAAGGGGATTAGGATAGCTCAGACTGTGCTCCAAAATGCTCCGCTGTTTTATGTCAGTCTCTGTAAAGTTAGCCCCAACGATTTTCAGTGATGTTTGGGAAAATACTGTACTCTGATTTTACAGGTTGTTTAATAAATACTTGAAAAAATATTAGAAACTTTACTTAACTTTCCAAGGCCACTTTTCAACCTGTCATTTGCCTCTACCCCAGGAGACACAAAGGGCATTTTAATTATCCAAACTGTTCTTGGCTTGGAAGCCAGAGCTTGGCATTCTCTTTCAAAATGACAGTCTTCTATCGGACAGAAACAATCAACATTCTGTAAAACTACCCTTACGAAAGCAACATGGCAGTCATCCTCCATCTCCAACAGGTACAAGCATCATTTTAGAAAAAAGAAACATGGAACTGTTGCTTGGCATGTTGTTGCTTGGCATGTTGTACTTTTCAGAAACAGGAAGGTTGTAATTTGGACAGTGCTAAATTGTGAGGAAATATAAACCATGCAGAATACAAGGCATTTTTACTTTTACCCTGTATAGCAATATTGTTACTTTTGAAAATTTCTTCTTTTGATACTGACAAAGTAATAATAATAATAATTAAAAATATATAATATTTTAATATTTTAATATATAATTAAAAATGCCCTGTTAAAAAGGGAAATATTATATACCATTCCACTAATATTGTATGTGAATTTAGTGATAAAATGTTCACGGGATCTCCATTCCTCTTAGGCACCTAAATATTTGGTACTGCTCTCAACATGTAGCCAGCATTTCCTAAAAGTGAGTATAATAGAAAGCATGTCTATATATGCAGATAATATTAATCATAAAAATATGTAATGATCAGTGCTCATCAATAGCATTGTTGAAAAATATGAGCCTATCTTTCTCCTTTCCAAAACAAATTAAATTACATTATCTCCTATGAATTTTACTTTCCTAAAATGAGACTCTTTGAAAAAGTCTCTATTTTGAGATATTGAAACATGTCACAAACATTTCAAGTGTGTAAATTTTGTAAGATTAATTATGTTAGCATAGCATTTTCATAGTGCTTTGCACATTCAAAAGCACTCATATATTTTGCACATTCAAAAGCACTTTGCACATTCAAAAGCACTCATACAAAGATGCTTGCTATCTTTACAACAATTATGTTAGGAAGGTCAATATTAACATTGCCATATTGCATGGGACTTTCCTGAGGTTGAAAGTTTGTGACTCTGTGTGGAAGATAAGATTTGAATCAGACTTCTACAATTGTAGGCACTACACCACACCACCACCTTGGAAGTTTCTCATTTCTGAGTGAATGAGTTTTCAGTCAATTCACATTGTAAATGAATTGTTAATTTCATTTGTATTGTTCTAGTATTATTAACTTTAAATTTCATATCGCCCTTCTAATTTGAAAAAAAATGTTTTTAATCATGATTGTGTACGCCCTCAAAACCTTGAGCGAGATCCCTAGTCTATTAATTATTAATAGAGAAACTGGGACCAAAGGAGAAGAACTTGCCCAAGGTGACACAGTAACACCCTGGCAAAGTTAGGACTTGAACTGTGATCTCAAAATTCCATAATTTCCATCCATATATCACACTGCTCTTGAAAATACATTATCTGTAACTTTGGAAATGCTCTCTGAAAGAATATTAACATACTCCACATATGCACAGAAAGTAATTTGGGACACAATCCTAATCAATTTAGGCCAGCACTACACTCCCTGTTCCTGTGGTGGCTTGGGGAGGCTGACGCATATCTGTACATTTGCCTAATCCTCCATAAGTGGTGAGTTACTTTTGGGATCAAAGGAGCTTGCTGTACCCTTATAGCCTAATGCTACACTGCAGTGGCTCTGATGAAGTGGCCTGGATGAGAATCTGTGCCTGGATGGGAAACACTGAGAGACCATAGAAATTTTACTCTCATCCAAAAGCACAGAACACAGGTCGGGTAAATGAACAAGCCAGAGACTGCCAAAACTTTTGGAGCTCAATTCTGACAAAATTGTCCCTGAACTCACCATTATTTCCCTTATTTATAGTTTTTATTTTGTATAGTCACCAAACTTCATAGCTCTTTTTAGGCAAAAAAACATGTTTGTCCCTGATTAAGTGTCCACTGTAAAAAAAATGAATTTCTTCTTCTTTTAACTGATATTCACTGAAATTTTTCTAGGATTAACAAAATTAACAAAATAACTGCCTGTGGTTTTATATGTCTCCCAATAAATAGGGACTGCTGTCTAAAACTCAGAGACAGCTGACTGACAGAGCAATCTTAACCCTTGGTTAGGCCAGCACAAGTTCTGTGGTAGCCTGGAGGTATTGCAAAAGTGCCATAAGGCACTTCTGTGCCACTCCTTAGGGATTAGGATATTGCACAAAGATGTGTCTGCCTCCCCATGCACTGTAGGAACCTAAATTGTGGCCTAAATTGGTTAGGATTGTGCCCTGAGTCATAAACTGTGACTCATAGGCTGCAACCCTAAACATGTCTACTCAGAAGTAAGCCCCATTGTGTTCAGTGGATTTTACTCCCAGGAAAGTGAGTTCAGGATTGCAGCCATAGACTGCATAGATCTCCAGAACACAGTCATGCACCTTGCAGCCCAATCCTAATAGCTAACTTCTCTGATACAGCTGTTAAGATGCAATCCTAAACACACTTTCCTGGGAGTAAGACCCATTGAATACAGTGGGAATTACTTTTGAGTAGACATGGTTAGGATTGTGTTCTTAGTCTACTAATGAGTAGTAGAACTGAATGAGTGATGATCTGTCTTTTCACCTCAGCTCTTTACCAGACAAGTCTGCAGGCACTGGAGGAATATGGGGTAAAGTGGAGGTGTGATGCTGCTCTGGGTAAGGGACAAGAGTTGTGGGGAAGTGGGCAGCACTTTCACTGGGGGGAGGAGGGCAGTCCTCTCCACAGTGGCGGGCAGGGGGTGATGCGCATATGGGGCATGACATCCCGGGAGATTTCACCTGGTGCAGCCAGTACCAGCCACACTAGCCTGCGGATGCCCCTGCTGGTGCCACTTGAGCTGCAGTTACAAAGTTGCAAGTACAAACTCAAAGTGTGGGTGAGGGGGAGTCTCAATTCAGCTTCCTTCACCATTTTGGGGGGAGGCTAGGTTACAGAAATGTGGATCTCCAGCTTTGAATTAAGGTGGGAATGCTCAAAGGGAGACTATAGATTAAAATGAATGTGATCCAGGTTTAATCCAAAGCATGCCTGGCTCGTATTGCAAGGTATGTGTAGAAGTATAAGAGACAGATTTTTTTCTGGCATGCTTGATATGATAAAAACTGTGTGCTGTTCTGATTATTCTTTGCCATTCAGTCCCTCTTTGTGTGCCTGCGGTATGAGCCTCTTCAGCCATCCCTCTTTTCTTGTACAGTATGCTGGGGCTTGGTTTTTTAATCATGATGGGAGCATATCATCCGAAGCACCTTTTTACAAGTATAAGTGGATCAAATACCATTCTGGATGTGCTCATGGTGTTCCTGCAGAAGAACAGCTGGTCAGTAAAATAATCCCCAAACTGGCCTGTTGTTTTAAACTATAATATACACATTCTTCCTATTTCTACCTTGATTTTTGAACAGAAATACTATACAGTGGCGCCTCACGTAAAGAATGCCTCATGTAAAGTATGTTTCATGTAACAAACAAAAATTTCTCTAGGATTCTGCTTTACGTAACAAACTGTGCTTCACGTAAAGAACACATTCGTTGGTAGTTGGGGCAGACGCGCTGGCCGGCAGACTGTTTAAAAAGCGTCAGGGCTGCCTAGCGCACCTGCCCATAGTGAAAGCAACACTTCCATGCTGTTCCTCCTGTGGCCAGGTGTCCGCTGGGCAGAGGGAGAGAAGAGGGAAGCAGCTCAGGGCTAGCCAGAAGGGAGCAGGGGAGAGAGAGGCTCAGGATGAAGAGAAGGAGAGAGTGCGGAGATACTTTGAAGGTATCTTGGATTGCAGCCTCCTACCCATGTCTACCCAAAAATAAGCCCCATTGTGTTAAATGAGTCTTAATTTGTGTTAAATGAGTCTTACTCCCAGGAAAGTGTCTTTAGCACTGCAGCCTAAGTAAACTTCATAAGATCATGTACATTGAATGCATGTTTTGAATTCAATCCTAGTGTTCTGTCATCATTTTTACATCCAGTTAATATTTTTATATGAATATTTTTTGGGTTGTTGAACCAATCGTCTGAGTTTCCATTATTTCCTATGGGAAAATCCGCTTCACGTAAAGAACGTTTCATGTAACAAACATGCCTCCAGAACGAATTAAATTTGTTACGTGAGGCATCATAGTAAATGTGTATCATGGAATCTATAGGGATTCCATTCCAGAAGCCTCCACTCCACAGATTGAAACCAATCCACAATTGTAGATCGGGGCCATCCTCCATCCTAATGGCTTTTAGGGCACAATCCAGAATTAGGGGAGTGAGGAGTGCCCTAGCTGGGCTGCCCCAACTATTCTGAATCCAGAGTAGAAAGTTTTGCTGTATCCAGAGAATTAGGATGCCTGGGCTGCCTTAACTGCTCCAGAGCATGCTAAGTAAGCAACAAGTAAGTGACACTTGGGGAGGGCTTGCTCCTGAGGAGACCCCCCCTCAGATCACACTGAACAAGGAACAGCTGTGGTGCCTGCCTTATAAGGAAACCCAGAAGCAGGGGCTCTAAGAGAAATTTTTTAAGGCGGTACAAAACCCATTTGGGGCCCCTAAGAATTGCAAGTTTATTTTGAAATTACAAAAAAATTGAGGCTAATTACTGTGCAACAAACTTCAACAAGTGCTCATTTATTGATCATATAAAACATTATGTTAAAACATACCAGTATTCAAGTAATGTGACAATATAAAATACTAAAATCTTATCAAGGAAAAAATTAGAAAAAATTTTAACTATTTAATAAGTGCTTTTTTGGCTTTCTTATGTGCAAAATATATGTGTATGCTCATGTATGTGTGTGTGCACATATACCGTACTAATTTGTTAGTAACAAACACACAAATGGTCCTACAGTCATGGGCCCCTCCGTAGCTCTCGGGCCCCGGAACAATGTACCTGCCGGACCCCCCCCATAGGCCCCGCCCAGAAGTACCTGACAGTCAGTAACAGCTGCAGCATGAGAATGCAGTCCAGCAGTACATCTGGTGGAGGATGGATGCAAGGGGATTGCTTGTGGCCTGTTGTGAATTTGAGAGGCAGATAGGCTGGCCAAGAATTTTTTGTCAACATTGCCATTCTTACTCGGCTTTATCATGGACCCCTGTGGGTCTACTCATTGTTATACCTGCTCCTGAGGTGGTATAACTGAGGAGCTGCCCTGGAAACAGGGCTCTGGATACAGAGTAACTGTATTGCCCTAGGCAATGCTAAACATGCCCTCAACATGCCTCTCCTGAGCTGCCTAGGCTGTCCCAGTTAGGGCAGAGCAGGTCCATCTGTCTTGGGGCAGCCTATGTTGCCTAGGCTGCCCCAAGCCTTCTCTAGCATAACGGGGCTGCTGCATTTTGGACTTGTGCCACCCCAGTGATAGATAGGGCAGCCCCAGTGCACTTCTGGATTGTAGCCTTAAAGACATAAATATATAGCTTCTCGTTTTACAAAAAAGAGAGTGACCTTTTGTTTTGTTTTTTGGTGGTTTTTTGCCATTCTGAATGGCCATTCTGAGGCACACAGAGGCTGCAGGAAGACGTTTACAGCCCCTGCGAGGCTCAAAAGACCCTCAGAAGGCAAGCAGCACTCCCCTTGTCCCTAGAGAGTGCAAAGGAACCATGTGCTTAACTGAAACCATTGGTATGGGATCCACAGATACACATTCCCCAAATATTATGTGCGCCTTTCCTCATTAGCATACTGTGCTTATGAAATGTTGGTCTTTCCCTGAATTAAAAAAAACCTTGTTAATGTTCACTTTATTTGCACAGGTCACAGGCAGTCAAAAGCAAAACAGCTTTTGAAGACATTTGTCCATCATCTTCTTACTTGAATCAGTTCCCCTCAAATACAGTGCCTTCAGAACCAAGGAGTGCGGACCTCGAAGAAATGGCATGGGGAAATCATACTACAGTGACTGAGTTTGTTCTGTTTGGTTTTACAGATCGCCAAGAGATACAGGTAGTCCTCTTTCTGCTCTTCCTAGCCCTTTATGTGGCCACTCTGGTGGGGAACTTCAGTCTCATCATATTAATCTGGATCAGTCCCTGTCTTCACACGCCAATGTACTTTTTCCTCAACAACCTGGCCTTCCTTGATCTCAGTTATTCCTCTGCCATTACACCAAAGATGCTGATCAATTTCTTAACTGGAAGGAAAACAATATCGCTGGCAGGATGCATGGCACAAATGTTCCTGTTTGCTTCCTTTGCAGATGCAGAGTGCCTCCTGCTGGCTGCAATGGCGTATGATCGCTATATGGCCATTTGTAACCCGTTGCTCTACCCCATTCTCATATCTCGCAAGGTATGCATCTCTCTGGTAACTGCCTCATATCTCATAGGCAGCATGACTTCACTGATACATACTTCTTTTACATTCCGTCTGCCCTTCTGCAGTTCTCGGGTCATTAACCATTTCTTCTGTGACATCCCCCCATTGCTAGCCCTCTCCTGTTCCGACACCCATTTCAATGAGATTCTTCTTTTTGCACTGTGTGGTTTCATCCAAACTAGCACCTTCTTGGTCATTCTGATCTCTTACACTTGTATCCTTTCCACCATCCTGAGGATCAGATCTACAGAAAGCCGCCAAAAAGCCTTTTCAACCTGTACTTCCCACTTGACTGCTGTTGCTTTGTATTATAGCACTCTTCTCTTCACCTATTTGCGACCAAGCTCCAGTTATGTTCTGGACAAGGACAAAATAATCTCAGTGTTTTATACTGTGGTATTCCCTATGATTAACCCTTTGATCTACAGCTTGAGGAATGGAGAGGTAAAGGATACGCTCAGCAGAAAATGGCAAAGAAAAGTCGTGGTATTCAGAGAAATTATGGGGCATGCTCATCACACCCGATAGTATGATGGTAAGAGGACTGGCTGCATGACAGCTCCTGCAAACCCAGACTAGAAGATTTGGAGTCCAGAAATATAATCCATTCTTTGCCAATGATTAGTGAATATACACGGGAATCCCTGATTGGAAGACATTCGATTGAAATATGACCCAGCTTAAGGACAGTTGCGGCATGCAACAGTGACAGTCTGTGCGCTCCAACATTTTTGTGCTGATGTGGTACATGCATGTTTGTGACAGGAATGCAGTGAAGGTTTGTCAGACCAAGAGAGGCATTGCAGTTTGGAGAAGCAGTTGGTGAAGGAGAGCCAGTACAGTACTTGGTTCCTAGAGCAAGATATGTGTTTTTAGAATATAATAAGTCCACTACTTACAAACAAGTTCCATTCTGGAAGCTTGTTCATTAGTTGATTTGTTTGTAAGTCAACTACAATTGATGCTAATGCATGTTTGACCCAGTATCTTTACTGTTAGAAAGTACTTTTTTACTGATAATACTGTTTACTATTAAAATATTTTTTTTCAAAACTGCTGTTAAAATACTGTTATCTATATATACTGGTATATAAAAGAGAAAAGTCACTTACTCACTCATTCACTAACGGACTCACTCATCAATCTGCAGCCAAAATCGCTGGGCCTAGAAGTGTGAAATTTGGGGTGGGTGGTCTGTCCATGACAGAGGGAGTCACTAAGAACTGGTTTCTGGACGTTCCAACCCCCAGACCTAGAAGCATGAAATTCGGGAAGGGTGTTCCTTCTGTCACATGAACACCTACCAAGAACCATAGTGGAGAAATTTAACCCTTAAGGGGCTGAAAAGGGGTGCAATGTGTTTTTGTCCTATATTTAACATAGAAGACTGACCAACCTCCAGCCAATTTGGTGCTTGGTCCCTTGTGTACTGGCGGGATGTTGTTCAGAGGGAGAGGTTGCACTGGGGAGGACGCTGTGCATGGGGGGTGTTGCATATGGGGAGGTGATGCGCATGGGGAGATGATGTACATGGGGAGATGATGCACATGGGGGGTTGATGCGCATCAGAGTAGATGCGCATGGGGAAAGATGCGCATGGGGAAAGATGCGCATGGGGAGATGATGTGCATGGGGTAGATACACATTGGGGAATGATGCGCATGGAGTTGATGTGCATGGGGGATTGATATGCATGGGGGTTGATGCGCATGGGGGATGTTGCAAATGGGGGTTGATGAGCATGGCGGCTGCGCATAGAGGGTTGATGCACATGGAGGAATGATGCACATGGAGGTTGATGTGCATGGTGAAATGATGAGCATGGGAATTGATGCACATGGGGGGTTGATGCGCATGGGGATTGATGCACATGGGGGGTTGATCCACAGTGGGGGGATGGCATACAGGGGAATTTTACTCCCACATCGCAGATATGTTTTCGTTAGTTGTGTATTAAATGCAGCAGACAAGGAGAGCATGTTTGTATGTTTGAAAGTTCATAACTTGAATGTATGTCCATACATATGAAAGAAAGTTTGCATCTCGAATGTTTGTAAGTACGGACTAATGCTGCTATCATACAGACACTTTCCTGGGAGTTCCTGGAAGTAAGACCCATTGAATACAATGGGGCTTATTTTTGAGTAGACACGTTTAAATTTTTGCTCTTACTGTAATATGTAGGTGAACAGTGCTATAATATATCCTTACATTATGGAGCAGTTTGCCCATTGATTTTAGAAAAGGAAACCTAACCACATGGATGCATCTATTCAAATTATCTGCATGTATACACTTTAGCACAAGTTAAAGTTAACGGTGGCAAATCTAGCAATAAAGATATATAAATTGGGCAATTTCTTTTTTTAGTTTTATAAACTAAAGTCCAGGTGATGTGAGTGGTATTAATTATCATGAAAATTGATGTGGTCCGAGACCTATCTATCTATCTATCTATCTATCTATCTGTCTGTCTGTCTGTCTGTCTGTCTGTCTGTCTGTCTGTCTGTCTGTCTGTCTGTCTGTATTACTGCAAGAAGTATCTTACTGCACTTTCATGACCCCTACATCAGCACAGGATTTATGCCAGGGCTTAGGCTGAACTAAGTGGAGTTTAGGATTGCAGTCTCAAAGTATCAGTTTCATTCTTTTTTCAAATGCAAGCTGCAATATGCACTTCTTTTCTGGCTCAACCATTATTTCTTGCTGGTTCAACCATTGCATGATGCTTTCTCAGGAAAGAACACCAATAACCCAGACTCTTCTTGCCTTTTTGCTCTGCACTCCATTCTGTGGTGTTGAAGGGCTTTGTCAAGGATGGGGTTTTAAAGGACTACCACAAGGTATTCCGGGCATTCAAGCCAACAGGGCTGCCATAAGGCATTCAAGCTGGCACCATTAGCAGTTATCCAAGCAATAACCAACATGCTTAACAGCAGGATTTACAGATCAGATCCAAATTAGTAAGTAGTAGATATTTGTAGGTGGTGCAAATAACCCCCTAAAGCTATGTAGACATACTAGAGTGAAAGAATGCTCAAGCAGCTTTTCCTGATTAGGGTGATAAAACTTTATTTTTAGATAATATTTTTAGGATAAAACTTTATTAGGATAATAAAACTTTATTTTAATAAAACACTCTTAACCAATTTTCCAGCACTGGCATAGCTGTGCCAGTGAGGCATGTTCTACATCCTGCAGTTGGAGGAAGTCTTGTAGACATCCTCAACACAAGACAATGTTTGTACCCATACTTGGAGTTGCATTCTCCTTACCCCAGAACTAGAAAACCCTGGCAGATTTATTATCTTCCCCCAATCACTGACTTATTTCTGAAAAGTGTCAATCAATGACACATTCATAGAAATCAATGATAGCATAAGCTGATAATGTTCCAAAAAACAAAACAAAAACTTCTTTATAAATTTTATAAACTTGCTTGCCATCTGATTCATAGCATTAGCTAAAATCCCACAATACAAATGATACCCTTAATATCAGAATTTAGATATGGTTGCCAGAGTCTAGTTTTCACCTGTAGTGGATGTCACAAGCTCATTTTTTTGCTGTAGACTTTTCCACAAAATTTATTTTTGCTCCAGTTCTCGATACCGTTACATGGTATGAGGAATAATTGGCTGTCATCCCTGCTCTCACATCTCCCTGGTAATACTTAGTTACAGAAGATATGTGATGGGACTGAGAGCACAATCCTAACCAAGTCTGCTCTGAATTAAGCCCCATTGTGTTTAATGGGTCTTACTCCCTGGAAAATGTGTTTAGGATTACAGCCATCATTGAGTTCAGAGTTCTCCCATTCTATAACACTGGCTGCTCAATGGAAGAGGCAGGAAAATCTGATTACAATTGCATTGTGTCCTGGTTAATTTAATGTTAATGGGGAGATATGGGTCAGAAGCAGTCACATATTCCTCATATGTACATATGGAGCATGTACAGATTCCAACATGTACTATAGGCCTTTGGCATCCAGGGTAATTCTGTTCCTGGAAGCCCTTTGGATGCCAAAACCCTCTGATAATCAAATTTGAGAGTTGGGGTCTATCCTCCAGATGTGACTGGAAGCACATTCCAGCCACATTTGGAGGTGTTCTAAGGCCCAAAAACGCCAAACACTTTCTGAACTCATGGTGAGTCAAATCCATGAGTTTGAAACCTGTGGCTGGGGATGAGTACTGTCCTCAGAGCTGGTCACAACTAGAAGGACAACCTGCAGTACAGGTGGCCCTTGGTATCCATGGGTTAAGTACATACAGATTTGAATATCTGTGGGTTCCAAACCCCCAGCATATCTTGGTGTCTGACTCTCCTTTTCTCTGCTAATTTCACCCCTGACAATGGAATACTTTTCTTTCCAGTGTTCTCTTGAAGGCTTCCTTCACTTCTTTGTTCCTCAGGCAGTAAATCAAGGGGTTGACCATGGGGAACACCACAGTATAGAACACTGAGATGATTTTGTCTGTGTCTAGTGCATATTGGGAACTTGGACGAAGATACATGAACAGGAGTGCGCTGTAGAAAAGAGCCACAGCAGTCAAATGGGAAGTGCATGTTGAAAAGGCTTTGTGTTGGCCATCTGCAGAGGGGATCCTTAGGATGGTACAAAGAATATAGGCATAAGAGATCAGAATGACCAAGAAGGTGCTAGTTTGGATAAAACCACACAGAGCAAAGAGGAGGATCTCATTGATGTAGGTGTTGGAGCAGGAGAGGGCTAACAGTGGAGGGATGTCGCAGAAGAAATGGTTGATAATGGTGGAATCACAGAAGGAAAGACGGAATGTGAAACAAGTGTGAACCAATGAGCTCATCATGCCTGTGAGGTAGGATCCTGTAACCAGCCAAATGCATAACTTGCGGGACATGAGAACTGGATAGAGCAGTGGATTACAGATGGCTATGTAGCGGTCATATGCCATGGCAGCCAGCAGGAGGCACTCTGCATCTGCAAAGGAAGCAAACAGGTACATTTGCACAATGCAGCCTGCATATGAAATAATCTTCTTCTTTGCCAAGAAATTGGCCAGCATTTTAGGAGTAATGGCAGAAGAATAACTCAGGTCAAGGAAAGCCAGGTTGTTAAGGAAAAAATACATAGGAGTGTGTAGACAAGGATTGAGCCAGATTAGTCCGATGATGCCAATGTTCCCAACCAGAGTGG
The DNA here is from genome assembly GCA_030015325.1 of Cryptoblepharus egeriae. Taxonomy (NCBI): domain Eukaryota; kingdom Metazoa; phylum Chordata; class Lepidosauria; order Squamata; family Scincidae; genus Cryptoblepharus; species Cryptoblepharus egeriae. The sequence continues at coordinate 56,270,437 of JAREYC010000001.1, read as the reverse complement.
CCATGTAGATGATCAGGAAAAGCACAAAAAGTGATGTCTTAATCTCTTGGCGATCTGTGAAGCCCTGAAGAATGAACTCAGTCACTGCAGTATGATTCTCCGCCATTTCTTCAGGTTTGATTTTCATTAAGCAAACAAGAACAGTGGTAGTTTGTTTTAGAGGTAGCAGAATCAGGAAGAGGAATGAACTTCAGGGAATAAATGACTAATGAAACTGTTATGGAAATTGCCTTTCCTAAACCAGAAGAGAGTAATGAATTATCATGAGCATCTCCAGGTTAATCAGTCTACAATTGATATGGAGCCATTCTATTCGCATTTATTCTGATTTTACTGCATATAATTGGAATTATCTAAAAAGTGAAGATAGAGAGTGCAATTGTAAGCATGTCTACTCAAAAGTAAGTCTCATTGTGTTCTATTGAACTTACACTCAGGAGAGTGTGTTTAGGATTGCAGCCTTAGCCTCCATTCTCCTCCAGTTCCCAATACAATGAAAATTCAAAGAAAGAAATTCAGGATAGATGTTTTACTGTTTTCATGAATTCAGATAATTACAAGTATTAGCAAAAGTATTAGGATACAGTGGTACCTCTCAGAACAAGCACCTCACATAAAGTATGTTCCACATAACAAGTCTAAGTTTCCAAGGAATCCTACTTCACATAACAAATCTGCTTCACATAACAGACCCCTCTGTTGCCTAATGGGCATATGCGCTATGCAGCCCTGACATTCCACATGGAGGCTGTTTAAAAGGGCTGCCAGCGGTGCTCTGCCTCTAACTGCTCCTAACTTGGGGCAGTAACCCTAGGGGTGCCTGAGGCAGCTGCCCCTAACTGCCCTCAAGTGCCCCCACTGGCCACCTTGAACCTCCAGCAGCAGCCCAGGTAAGGATCCCAGGAACGTATCTTTGATTGCAGCCTCCTAATCATGTCTACCCAGAAGTAAACCCCAGAAGTAAGTAAGCTTACTCCCAGGAAAGTGTCTTTGATTGCAGCCTCCTAACCATGTCTACCCCGTTGTGTTAAATGGGTCTTTCTCCCAGGAAAGTGTCTTTAGGATTGCAGCCTAAGTAGACTTTAATTACAGTGTTTTGTCATCATTTTTACATATAGTTAATGTTTTTATATGAATATTTTTGGGTTGTGGAACCAGTCGTCGGAGTTTCCATTATTTCCTATGGGAAAATCTGCTTCACATAACAAGAATGCTTCCAGAACAAATTAAACTTGTTATGTGAGGTACCACTGTACTTGATGTTGCCATGTGTTTAAGATTTTAATAGCCCTTTGTATCAATTCCCTAACTCTGTCTCATGCATCTGTACCAAAAAGGTACATGCAATATCCAGCAAAGGGGGATGGAGGCTCTGAAATTCCCTCTTCCCACCTCACAATGAGTCTCCTTGGACCCTTACCAAGAGATTTTGATGGCACAGGTCTGAGAAGAGACAGGGGAGGGGTTGCTGCTGGTAGGGACAGAAACTGGTACACCCCATCAATGCTAGATCCACCCCTCCCTTAGCCTAAGGCAGCAAAGATGCTATATGTAAGATCCTGCAATCTTAATTTTTTTCTCAAGTTATTTACTAAACAAATCTCACCACAAAAAGCACTAACAATTTTCTTATTGTCACCACTCAGCAAACTGAGGAATTAAAATGATTTGAGACTAGCACAAATGTGCCATCCCATGCCATGAAACTAGTAATATAAAAATATATGATAGAGGAAAATCTTGGCATTCAAGAACATTGAAAACTTAAGGTACCTTGTATGAAATTAACTGATTCATGCTCACAGATTGCAGATTATAAGACTGCATCCCATTCCTATGGAGCTCAGTGATTTCAAGTTAAACTGCCTTTTTGAGATGCTTTTGCTGGTATTTGTTGATACAGAAACAACACATGAGACAAGGGAATGTGGATGGGTCAGTATATCCCATCACTCTTTGGTAATGAGGCCACTGTATAGACCCACCTTTTTGGAACTATTATAAGATTATATAGCTGTTTTCCATTGACTCCAGAAGGTCTATGAAAGAAACATTTGCTGTTGTTATTCCAGATCTTTGCAAACTGCTTTATGTTTCTTGCAGTGAACATATCTGACAGCAAAGGCCAATCTTACCATCAAATAATTGTTTCTAACAGAATTTATAAGCTAAAGCTATGAACAGGTTTTTTTTTTCTCCTCTAAAGTATTGGTCTAAGAAAGTGATGAATGAGGTACACTCAAGTGGTGGTAAACTTGGAGAATTCCTTTAGAAAGATCAAAATATCTTTTTATAATGTCTATTAATGCAATTAATAGTTGTATTTTCTCTTGCCTCCTTAATCAATTATTGACATATGTGCACCAAAAAACCCAATTGTTCTCTATGATGCTGCAATTCATAGCAAAGTTAGAGTTCTGCTCTATTCAGTTCTGCTTCTGCTCTAATACAGTAATTACCATGTATTCTGACTTACCTGGGAAGCAAAGGAGTACTCATGGTCCCTCTGCAGGAGCTGCTGCTTTTAAAAGCTTTGCATTAATCATTATACCACTAGAGGTCAGGTCCCTGAGAAAGCTGAACACAGCTGGGACCTTGGGAAGGGGATGTGGGGTGTGCAGAATAAACAATCAAATTATGCATTGTGAAATTGTGCTAGTTAAATAAATAAATAAATATCCACCATATTTTTACTAGCGCGCTATATATATATTATCAGTAGAAGATAACTATCCTTCTGAACTATCCTTCACATTGTTCCTGATGTGGTCAGGGCAGTCATTAGAAGTGGCAGAGCCCAATTTTGTGGTGCCCCATGTTCACATCCAAGGTCTGTAGGATCTTAGATGTATAAATAAAAATTTTTATAATTGTATGTTTAACTCTTCACTTTCCTACCTACCAAAATTTGTTCTTTCTTGCTAGGAAAACACTCCCCCAAGATCAATGGATCCTTCTATGGGAGAGGGGAAACATTTTCTTTGTTTCCTCTATTTTAGATGGGGTTGAACAAAGACAATCTGCTAGCTAGTGAAAATATTCTAGGAAAAATGTTTTAAATGAAGCTTTAAAAGTAGAATATATGTAGATGTATTAATCATGAACTTGTAGGACTCTTACTGAGCAAAAGAAAAGATGTACAGTACTGTAAATATTTTTAATAAGAGAGAAAACAACCTTTGAAAGTTTGTTTGCATCTTTGTTTATTTAAAAGACCACTTTTTGAAAATTCAGAGTGGTGAACAACAAAGAGATAAAGTGCACCAAAATAGTTGGTGAATCTCGTTTTGCACGATCATGAGAAATATATGAAGAGTATGAATCAAAACTAGTGCACTATAGTAATGGTGCCCAAGCACTGAACACACCAGTCTTGCTACCTTCAGACTGCATATTAAAACATTCCTCTTACCTTTATACATAGCACATCCTTTATACATAGCACATCCTTAATTCCCCTTCATTTGCTTTTCCCTCATGCATCATTTCCTGTGCCAATTTCTGCTGGAATGTCAGCCCATATTAGCTAACACAAATGGACCAGATTTGAAACCCATACTTCTGATTTGAGGCGACAGCATTTGAGGCTATTTAACTTGAAAGAAAAATAAATTATATGATTGAAATTTTTACACTTAGGCCCATATCCTAAAGTCAAATTAAGCCCTTTGCGATGGAGCAGTTAAGGTGACTTTCCACAAGATAACACTAGAGGGTGATGTAACTGCGTGGACCCATAACTCCTCTGGATTTTGCCCTTATTCAAAGTATGGAGAAAGGGAATAAAGATATGTTTTTAACCTTCACTTATCAGTGGTCATCCAATGAATCTGAACAGCAGAAGATTTAGGATGGACAGAAGGAGGTAGTCTGTCATATAAAACATAATTATTCTGTGGAACCTGTTGCCACAGGCTGTGGTAATGGTCACTGTGTTGGAAGGCTTTGAAAGGGGGATTAGACAAGGTCCAGAGGATAATTCTGTCAACGGCTGCTGTTCATGACAGCTATTCTATGTAAAATGGCAACATGCCCCTGAAAACTAGTTGCAGAGCAGCAATGACAGTAGATCAATACATTTTCTTCTGCTGGCTTCCCAGTGGTGGCTGGCAGGTCATTTGGGAAACAGTATGTTGGATTAGATTAGTCTTTGGCTTTTGAATAAATCCAGCACTAATAGGAACATGATGTAACACCACAGCTCTTGACGGGCTCAGTTTCAGAGAATCTTGAAGGATTTTTTTTTAGAAGACCCCCTTAATCTTCCCAACCAGTACTAGGTTATGCCAAGACCTAAATTGGACCTGAATGGAACCTAGCTCTTATAACTTTTCCAGCAGCAACACCTTCACTTAAGAGTTGAAACTGAGCCAGAGGCAATGACACTTCATATGCAGTGCCAGAATTACCTTTCTAAGGTATTCAGGATGACTTCAGAGGCTCTCTCTGGAGGAGCATTCGTGGCACCTCCATACCTCAGACCATCTCCCATTGTGTATATATATGGGGTTCAGACCTTCTGGACACTCGTGGAGGAGCATTTGTGGCACCTCCCGACCATCTCCCATTGTGAATATATATATGGGGTTCAGACCTTCTGGACACTGGGGGGGGGGGGTTGTTTAAAATGTGTGTGAACCAGGGTGCCAGATGCAGGCTTGATCAGCAGACCTGCCATAGGCCAATGGAAGCTTGTTGCAGGCCATGTCTGACTCTCAGGCCAAGGTTTGGACAATCCTGCTTTAATGGACCAATACAATCATATATTTGGGGGGGGGGGGATGAAGACAATGATGCAATTAGCTCCAGGAGAGAAACTGAACTGAGGTGGATGAATCTTGCCTGTCTTGGCCTACTTGCCTGAGATGTCCTTCCTTCTCCTAAAAATGTGGAGCAGTTGTACCACTAGGGTTTTAATCACCTGGTACGGGAGGCCAGCACATCACCCACGTGAAGGATCTCTTTCCTTGCAGTGGGTGAGGCATTGCATACCAGATCTCTTTTTGAGGTGCACTAAAAATTCCATTTTGCAGTCCTATATTTTCCCCACTATGTGCCTCAGAATGAATAGCTGAAGATTGGATTAAATCAATATCCAAAATTTGTATTTCAAAACAAAGGCACGGTGGGGAGGAATAAAGCCTTTCTTTGACTCCTTTATTAAAGCAGCACTTGTTTGTATAGAAATGTTCAGTATTGTCATTTTGAAGACTGATCCAGTCTGCAAGGAAACTCTGAACTCCTTCTTTAGGTTGTACATACTAGGAACTGATAGAGCTCCTACAAACTACCCTTTAGTCCTCTCCTCATTGCTTATATTCACTGAATTTGAAGAGTTCAGAAGGATTTGAAAATTCAATGATAAATAGTGTAAGACTTTTTATTGTTCCCAGATTACCCAACTTGAGAATTTGCATTTTTCTTCTAACAGAACATCCAATCTTTCTATGTTGGAAGTAACAACTTTTAAAAATGGAAAATTTGTTCCTGTCCGTTGATGCAGTGGTTCTCAGACTTGATGTTATGGCAAAACCCTCCCCCTAAATATGTATTCATAAAACTAACATATTAGTAAGCATTACAAATGACATTTTGAAACCCCTGGGGTATGAAAATTGGTCCACCTACCTCAGTGTAGCTCATACTTCCTTGCAGTGACATTTTGGGCTTTAGACAGGGGTCTTCTCCAAGACTACGGACATAGAGATTTCAGGTATGAAATGAAACCAACTTCTTCAGAACTGTGCAATTCGCTTCCAAGCTGCTCACATTCATCCTGGCTCATACCCCCCAAGCCACTCACACCCACTTTACTTAGGAGTTGCAGACCTCAATTCAAAACTTCATTTTTTTAAGGGGAGGGAATACTCACCAGAATAAACAGCAGGAGCAAGACACATGGTAGCAGCATCACTGCTTCCAGGGGCCAATTTTAAGCCATTCAAACTCAGGGGCAGACAGGCAAGAAAGAAAGCCATCCAGTGGCAATGTTCTACTCACCGTGATCTCCTTGTGATGCCTTGGAATATTGCATGCTGGAGCATCAATTACAGAGTGGGGTGTTACCACCACAAGTGAAGGTCCAACATGGCCAAATTGGTCAAATTGCCCAAAGGCCAGTCCTGCTTACAAACATCTCCCCCAGATTGTGACCATCACTCTGAGAACCACTTCTCTGATCTTTTCAGTGCACTCTTCACTTCCTTGTTCCTCAGGCTGTAGATTAAGCAGTTGAGGATTGAAGTGACAAATACATAAAACACAGATACTTTATTCTGATCACCTGAACAGGTGGAACTAGACTGCAAATAGGCAAATAGATCAGTTCCAAAGAATATGGTCACAGCCACCAAGTGGGAGATGAATGCAGAGAAGGCTTTTTGGCGGCTCTTAGCTGACTTCATCTGGAGCACTGTCAGAAGGATGTAAGTGTAGGAACTCAGAATGATTACAAGAGAACCCACAAGAATGACTCCGGCACAAATGAAAGCAACTACTGTACTTCAGTGACAGGGATGTCGGAGCATGAAAGCTTGAGGAGTGGGAAGATCTCACAGAACTAATGGTTGATTGCACTGGGTTGGCAGAATGTCAAAGTTGTGTCATGTATAACTGAGTTTAAGAAGCCAGCTATGAATACCCCAACTGCCATTTTGATGCACTGTATGGGGGACATGATGGATATAGCAAAGTGTTGCAGATGGCCACATAATGATTGTATGCCATCAACCCCAAAAGGATTATCTCTGTGCCTGCAAGGGCAAGGAAGATATATAGCTGCACAAAGCATCCTGTGAAGGAAATGGTTTTCCTTTCTGTCATGAAATTTTCCAAGGATTTAGGAGTGATGGTGGAAGAGTTGCAAAAATCAACAAAAGCCAAATTACTGAGGAAAAAGTACATTGGTGTGTGAAGATGGGGGTCCACTATGATCAGCACTATCATCCCTAAGTTGCCAGCCACTGTAATGATGTAGATCAGTAGAAACAATAAAAACATGGGAATTTGCAGTTTTGGCTAATTGGCAAATGCCAGGAAAATGAACTCAGATACTTTAGAGGAATTTACTGCAGACATCTTTGAGTTTATGATGAATTAAAATGGATCACCCTGTACTTTGAGAGTCTTTATCAAAAATGAGCAATGTGTACAACACTGAAGCTACACCTTCCATAGGCCTTCTATTAACACCATGCCTGGCCCATAACACAGTGATGGTTGAATTGAGTAGTGGAGTTTAAGATCCCAGAACCCCTCCACATAGTTGTAAAAGACTGAAAGCAATTCAGCACAAGTTGCTTTAATTGAGTTTTGTATCTGGCAGTTTAGATCAAACTTGCTTCTGTGAAACCCACCAGCAAAAGAATCAACAACATCCTTCTTTGCTTGCTAAAGACCTACTCAGAGTGTTTTTGTTTCTTCAGCAGAATCCTGTAGGACACAGGGAAGAGTGGAACACACATTCATCACATCAAAACAAGATTTTTCTAGGCAGTTGATACTGACTTATAATACATTGCACCTCTGTAGCTTGTAGGGAGGGGAAGATGTTTGAAAAACAAAAACCATTCCTTATTCTTTAATGATATACAATATATTCTTCATTCAAAAGTTGGCTTACTTTTCATACTTAAGGAATTAGTATGTCATAAATGAAACAACTGCACTCTTATAATTGTTTGTATTATGATACTGGGATGGTACATGCAGCAAATTGGCTGGAGGTGCACACACTCATTCCCCCCACTCCCCACAGGAAAAAGGGAAGTAGAGAAAATGTGAAGGTGAGAGGTTGGTACATTACCCTGTAAAAATTGGGAGGCATTTGGCACAGTCTCAGGCGTGGCCTTGGCATAGTAAAGTTTAATATAATAATATAAATACAGTACTGAAACTATCAATTTGGAGTCTGCTTTTAGCAGGTTTCTAATTGAATGTTATCATTATTAATGCAAGTAGACGTGGATATTCAACTATTATAGGACATGAAACCTCCCACAAAAAGGTGGAGAGAGAGAGAGAGAGAGAGAGAGAGAGAGAGAGAGAGAGAGAGAGCTTTCCAGGATAATGCAAGTGAACTCTTCCACTACCCACAATTTATAGTTCTGGATTTATCCTTATTTATTCAAATGTAGTCACAAACAAATAGCTCCCAGCCAAGATGTTGACCATTTTTCCCCATATGCTCAACAGTTTCCATGCACATCTATAATTGCCCAGGAGCCTTATGCAGCCCATGTCTAACCTCCATCTAGCCCATGGCAAGTCCCTCCATCCAGCCTTTAATCCACCAAAAGTGAGGGAAGCTTTGCTCCCCACATCTCCGGACATAATTCTGAGAGTTGGAGATGCTGCACACACCTCTGTGTATGAAACTGTCTATCAACTGGTTTAAATATAATCCCCTCACTGTGTGTTAGAAAGTGTTTACTAACTGATTTGACTGAATTCATTCATCTAAGTTCTGTCTCTAATATATTAATTTATGTAAATTATTTATTTCTGTCCCTTGACTCAGTGTCAATGAGATAATGAGGCACTCACTGACACAGTGTCAATGAGATAATGTACCAAAAAGTTTGAACACCCCTAACTGATAGGAGTAATCTACTATTATAGACAATATTTAAAATATGTGATTTTATGGTACACCAGTAATGGTACTAGTTTATTTTAGGCTCTACGTAAAATAACAAGCATTTACTGTATTGCCCTGACTAGTCATTGTGTGAGACAATGGGCATATGACCCTCCTCTTTTTATTGTTCTTGGTTCCTTCATAGAAACCAAGAACATCTATGTTCTTCATCTATGAAGAAATAATCTGCCTCTTGCTTTTCTGAGGGCATCTTTCACCTCCTTGTTCCTCATGCTGTAGATGAGAGGGTTCAACAGGGGGACAGTCACTGAGTACAGCACTGAGACCACTTTGTCTTGATCTGGAGTATAACGAGAGCTGGGTCGCGAATACATGAAGAGGGCACTTCCATAGAACAACATGACAGAAGCAAAGTGTGAGGCACAGGTGGAGAAGGCTTTGTGTCCACCCTCATTGGTGCGAATCCTCAGGACAGTGGCAAGGATGGACAAGTAGGATGCTACAATGATAACCGTGGTGGTGATGACGTTGAAGCCAACAATAGCAAAAAGTAGCAACTCATTGAAATGAGTATCTGAGCAGGACAGAGTCAGGAGAGGAGGCCCATCACAGAAAAAGTGATTGATACTACGAGAGTGACAGAACGGCAGTTGGAATATAGAGACGGTATGTATGACTGAGATTACCACACCTGCAAGATATGCCCCAGTCATGAGCTCTATGCAGATTTTCTGTGACATAATAACTGTGTATAACAGAGGCTTACAAACTGCAATATAGCGGTCATAGGCCATGGCAGCCAGCAGGTAGCACTCGGTGGTGGCGCACGTTGAGAAGGAAAAGAGTTGAATGGTGCAGCCCAGAAAAGAAATGGATTTGCTGCCTGCCAAGAAATTAAGCAGGGTCTTGGGAATAATTGTAGAGGAATAGCACATATCTAAGAACGCCAAGTGACTGAGGAAGAAGTACATGGGTGTGTGGAATCGGATGTCCATCCTGATTAACACAATCATGCCCAGATTCCCAAGCATGGTGAAACAATAGATGAAGAGGAATAACACAAAACAAAAAACCTCAAGTTCCCACTGATCTGTGAAGCCCAAAAGGATGAAATCTGTTCCCAAGGAGCCATTTCCTTCAGACATTCCTTTGTGTTACAGTCTTTCTCTGTTCTGATGATAGGACTGAAGCTGGGAGAGGAAGACAAATAGCTTCTGCTGGTAAGCGGTGAATGCTGCTTTATTTATTTATTTTAAAAATTTGTATCCCGCCTTTCTCAGGCTGTCTAGCCCGACTCAAGGCGGCAGAAACATAAAACACAATTAAAAACATAAATAGTTAAATACAATAAAAAACCTTTTTATTTACATTAGTTTACAGTTTACTTTAGTTTACATTTCTTCTGATTCAAAATCATCCCTTCTTCTCTGTCCTGTCTCCTTAGCCTGCAAACATGAAATCTTATTCAACTTATCCTGTGCCATTTGTGTTCTCCTCCAGACTATTGCCAAATATTGTTATACCTCAATATTCATCTTTTCACCCAGCTCCCAAGAAACTTCTCCACCTCCTGGGTACTCCTAGTTCAGGGTACCTCGATACATGTAAGGACAGATTGCCTCTACCTTTAACTATGGTCTAGAAGATAGAATTTTGGCAGGTGCAACAACCTTCCATGTTGAGCTGCACCTTCCAAAACTTCCCTGCTTTAGATAATGGTTAGAGGCATTACACCCTCTATTGTATCTGGGCACCCTATTTCAGTTTGATTGCTGAAACTATGTGCTTGTTTTCCTGACTCTCCTATCTGCAGTCCATTCAGGATGCTTCTGCTTTCCCACTTGTTTCTACGTCTCATATTACATCTCTTCACTGCCACTCTCAAATGAAACATATTGGTCATCATTGTTAAGTGTTCCCCATCATTCAAATCCCATAAACACCAACTGATGAGAATAATTAAAAATAATATACATTTATTTTGGAAGAATTAACAGTGAAGAGTCTTGTGGCACTGTAAAAACTAAGAAGTATATTTAAGTTTAAGATTGAGTAATAGCACAATCCTAACCATGTCTACTCAAAAGTAAGCCCCATTGTATTCAATGGGTCTTACGCCCAGGAAAGTGTCTTTAGGATTGCAGCCTGAGTTACAGAGTCCACTTCATCACTGCAAAGTGGCTTCTTTCTGAGAAAGCAAAGAGGATTGGAAAAAGAGAATGAACATACCTTTCGTGGTATCAAGATGGTTATTTTCATTTTAAATGCTCCCCACACACAAATGTTGCAAGATTGTCCCATTGTTTCGTTGTTGGTATAAAACTGAGTCTTTATCTCCTGAGAGTTATGAGAATCTATTCTTCCCCTAAGAGCATCCAAATGATGGTCAGGTCACACTCCTGAGGTTGGACTTGTTTTTCCCCCCTTTGGGGTTGGTTCATTTTTACTGGAGGTAGAGAGAAGATGTGTCCTTTGGGAATAATCATTTGAAATCTTCCTGACTTTAGCTCATTAATTCAGTTAAGGGAGCTACATACAGACTAGATGTGGTAAATTTAACTATCCTAGAATATCAGGACATCTTCATTGCTAGTGATACAAAACTGCTCTGTCTCATGAGTAGCAAGGTACCTAGGCATTCTTTTAAAAAGCCTACTAAATTTTCAAGATAAATTAATTTTCTTATAAGTGATCATACTTATAGCACACACATACATTTATTTATTTATTTATTCATTCATTCATTCATTCATTCATTCATTCATTCATTCAATTTGTATTCTGCCTTCACTCCCCAAAGTGAAAGGGCACTTTGTACACAAAGAGATCCAGGCATAAGTTGCCTTATGTAAAACAGTCATGGCAAAATTGTTTATTAAACTTTGTCCTCGATGAATCCTTCTTACAGGTAGTCTTCTCCGGGACTCCTACACACACGAACACCCAGGTAGAAAATACTCTCTGTCATCCCCAATAGAGAGGGCAAGGACAAAACATTCCATACCACTTTTCTGTGTGGAGAAGTGCACACAGCAAAATCTCATCCAGCGAGATACTGATGCTATACATCTGCTCCTACTTCAGTCTGCTACACTATTGGCTGAATAATCATTCCTTTTTTCTACAACAGCTAACAGCATCTGCTCTCTTTTGATGAACATCAGGTGTTCCAACCTTTGCCACATCTGCCACTGGACTGGCCTTACCACAAACTAGTGAAATGAAAGTAATGTGGAGCAGCAAATTTAGAAGATCAGTAAACTAATGAGTCCTGAGCCTGTTGACCTGGCAGATGTGGGGAGGCACCTGGATGCAGGTGTCATATGTGCTCCCTGAAGCATCTGGTGGGCCGCTATATGATACAGGAAGCTGGACTAGATGGGCTTTGGCCTGATCCAGTGAAAGCTCTTCTTCATGATACATGGAGCACAATCCTAATCATGTCTACTCAAAAGTAAGCCCCGTTGTGTTCAAGGGTCTTACTCCCAGGAAACTGTCTTTAGGATTGCAGCCACGAAGTGAGTTGGAGTTCATTTGGGTTTCCAAAATGATATATTGTGGGTTCCCAGCATTCACTGCTTCTATTCAGAAACAGTAGAGAAACATGGTATAATACAGTTGTAGGAGGGAGGCTGCATGTCGAGTGCATAGAAAGTTCAGGGAAGAGGTTAGTAGACTATCTCTATCCTTGGAGAGGTGGTCTTGTTTGTTGTTCCTTCCCATAAATAAAGAGCTAGGGGTAGGTGGGAGAGTGAGCGGGGCTCTCCTTATTCTACTTGCTTGGTTATCTGCTGTTGTCCTCCCCACCACCCGAAACTGATCACCATCTTAGTATGGTACATTGGTACTTTCTCTGGCTATCAAAAAGGAGATCTCATGCTATGAGTCCTCCAGAGGGAAAATTCTCATTTGTGGTTGGGACTTGGAAATGACAACAATAAAAAAATGTGCTCAGTCAAGAGTGTCACTCCTTTGTCACCTTACCCTGTCCATTCATAAGCAGATTTCTCTCAGAGTTCTCTGCATCATTGCCTACAGGTAATAGATGACAGATGGGGGAAGGAGACTTCTAGCATAAAACACCCAGTGGATTTTGTTGGAAGTAGAAGACAGCAGCTGGTTGATGAAGGGTAGTCTAGATGTGCTCAAACAACAGAATTGGAGCTAGATGAACATGGTATGGGAGAAAGCAAATAGCAGAAAATCTCAAGTGATTGGAAAATATCTATTAGTACTGGTCTGTGAACCCAGGATTTTAACTCAGTACCCTAACCTCCAACACCCTGAGGCTGCAATGATTGCAATCCTAATCTCCACTTAGGCTGCCAAAAGCCCTGGGATAAATCCTGTGCTGACCTGGAGGTGTTACAAAAGAGTGATAAGGCACTTCTGTCCCACTCCTGGAGGGTTTGGGCCAGTGTACAGGCATTTATTGACATTCCCACACTAACACGGGAAAATATGCCAGGTGAGTTAAACTGGCCTAAATTGGTTAGTGTTGCAGAAATACACCTTAGGATCACTTTAAGAACACTTGTACAAACTTCCCAATCATTCCCATTAATAACTCAGTCCAATACCAGGGAATTTGAGAGAGCAGATTTATTGTAGCTACTGGAAGCCAGACAGGCCATCATAGACTCTTTCAAAGTGGTCTGGAACAATCATGATTCAGGAAGTACTGAAACTCTTATACTTGATTTGACATCACAAAATATTCAAACAATTCTATATTTCTATTCATTCATGGCAATCTTCATAGTTCCTTCACAAATGACAGTTCTCAGTTAACCTTCCAATCACATACAATATAACATCATTACATGGCTTAATTCTGATTAGTTTTCAATTCTCATACTACATTGGAGTCATTACCACATAGCAATCACTTGTTACATCTTACTGTTGCAACTTTATTGTATCCTCTTCTATTCTCTTTTCTATGGCTCCTGCTGTCCAAGGACAGGCAGCCAAATCCAGAGTATCAACGTGAGCACATAAGAGACATTACATGCACCTATAGATACTGCACCACCTAGTGAAAACCTATGGGAAATTCATATTGCAATCCAGAATAAATTGTTCTTACACCGGAGCAAGGACTCCCCATAGTTACTCTGGATTTCACCCTAAGTCTCATTACATGTTTCTTTCTATGTTCCAGCTCCAGAGGTGGGCACTAGGGGGTTCGCACTGGCTCGCCCGAATAGGTTCTTATCATTTGGCGGCCGGTAGCGAGCCGGTAGGGCCGCGGGCAAGCAGATCCGTGAGGAGTGGTTCGCAGCTGCTACTGGCCACCGCAGCCGCCATTTTTATTCTGTGCGCGCACAGTGCATGCGCAGCTGCGGGTGCTTGGAGGCGGGTGAGGAAGCCCCTCCTCCCCTCCTCCTATTCAGAGCCTGCCGGCCAGCCAGACAACGAGCAACCACAACGCGTGCTCTTCAAACTTCCAGGCTTGCTTTGCCTCAGCGAGGCACCTTGCTTCCGGCTTCTTGCCGTCCTTGCCTGACCTGATCTGACCTGCCTTAGTGCCTTGCCTTGCCAGCAACAACCCTTGAGGAAGTCCTTACTTCTGAGTAGACCGCCTTGTGGCCCCTTGGGCAAAGCAAGCAGTGAGTGAGATCAGTGTGTGTGTTACTTCCAAGTAGATCGCCTCGTGGCCCCTTGGGCAAAGCAAGCAGTGAGTGAGATCAGTGTGTGTGTTACTTCCGAGTAGACCTCCAGGGCAAGTGTGTGTGTTTTAAAGACTTAAAAAACCAATGTAGGACAAAATGCAGGACATCCTACATTTTGTCCTACAATTAAAAATGTGTTCCAGTGGGATGGGAGGGTGATTGGGGGCACTTGGGGGCCGCGGGGGCTCTTTAGAGCCAGTTCTGGGGGGTGGCACTGTGGTGGATTGGGGGCACTGGGGGCTTACTACAATTAAAAAAAAATTTCAAAAAAAAATTCCCAAAAAAATCACTGCGCATGACAACGCAGCTAATTACTGGCAGGGAAAGCTAGAGGTCCCTGTGTAGGCCGGACCTCAAGTGAACTCTTCCAGGAAGTGAAAGTACTGAAGAGTTCACTGAAGGTCCCTTCTTTTCTCAGCCTGGTGATTACAATCCTAACCATGTCTACTCAAAAGTAAGCCCTATTGTGCTCAATGGGTCTTACCCCCAGGAAAGTGTGGAGAGGGTGCATCCTCAGGGAGCTACGCAGGTCTACGCAGAAGTAGGTCCCATTACAGTCAGTGGGTCTTACTCCCAGGAAAGTGTGGACAGGGTGCAGCCTGAGAGCCCAATCCTATGCATGACTACTCAGAGGTATGTCCCATGACAGTCAACGGGGCTTACTCCCAGGCAAGTGTGGCTAGAACTGCAGCCTGAGAACCCTATCCTAAGCATGCCTACTCTGAAGTAAGTCCCATGACAATCAATGGGGCTTACTCCCAGGCAAGTGTGGCCAGAACTGCAGCCTGAGAACCCTATCCTAAGCATGCCTACTCTGATTCAAGCAGAGGCTCGATGAGCACCTGTTGGAGATGCTCTAGGGGGAATTCCTGCTGCAGGCAGGGGGTTGGACTAGATGACCTACTAGGTCCCTTCCAACTCTATGATTCTATGATTCTATGAAGTAAGTCCCATCACACTCAATGGGGCTTACTCCCAGGCAAGTGTGGCTAGAACTGCAGCCTGAGAA
Source organism: Cryptoblepharus egeriae (assembly GCA_030015325.1). Taxonomy (NCBI): domain Eukaryota; kingdom Metazoa; phylum Chordata; class Lepidosauria; order Squamata; family Scincidae; genus Cryptoblepharus; species Cryptoblepharus egeriae. The sequence goes on along the minus strand of JAREYC010000001.1, from coordinate 56,255,154 downwards.
CCCTATCCAATGCATGTCTACTCTGAAGTAAGTCCCATGACAGTCAATGGGGCTTACTCCCAGGCAAGTGTGGCTAGAACTGCAACCTGATAACCCTATCCTATGCATGCCTACTCTGAAGTAAGCCCATGATGGTAAGTCCCACTAACAAAAACTTAGATTTTTTTTAAATTTTTAATTTTTTTTTAAGAATACCCCCTTTAAATTATCCCTGGCCCTGCCCCCTGACCCTGACCACGCCCCCTGACCCTGCCTGGCCCCGCCCACTTCCAGGGAACCGGTTCTTGGGCCATGCTGGGCCCACCACTGTACAGCTCCCATACGCTTATTCATTTCTGCTGACTGGCTTCCTGCATATCTTTTTCATGAGGCTGTGGCCTAGAAAGTTTAGCTAAAGTTTTGCTCTGGTTAGACTTGGTTAGTGCTTTATTAGTTATTGATTTCAGGTTGTTAATCAATGAACCAATCCATCAATTCTATTACAGTTAGGATTGTGCCCTGATAAGCACAACTGAACTTAAGACATTTCTGCCCACAGGTGTACAGATTTGTTTCCTGTTGCATACAAGTATACTGCAGACCAATTACCCCACCGCTGACAGTAACTCACAAGAAATTGCCTGGAAGGACAGTTAGAACAGACAAAAGAAAATATTTCTTTACCCAACATGTAATTAATCTGTGGAACTCCTTGCCACAGGAAGTGATAATGGCCTTTGGTCTAGAAACCTTTAAAAGGGGATTGGATAGCTTTCTGGAGGAAAGGTCTATCATGATTAAAAGCCATGATGGGTATGTGCAACCTCCTGATTTTAGAAGTAGGTTGCCTCATAACAGGGAGTGGCACCAGGATGCAGGTGATTGTTGCATGGGTGCTCCCTGAGGTATCTGGTGGCCTCTGTGAGATCCAGGAAGCGGGACTAGATGGGCCTTTGGCCTCCTCCAGCTGGACTCTTCTTATTTTCTTATTATGCTGTTTGCACGTGTGTTTGTTTTTTCTTCTGTTAATTAGCAATCAGGAAGCGATCACTACTGGGAAATTTTCTCTAATGGGGAGTTAGAATTTATTGTGTACTTAAGTTTATTGTGCTTAAGAAAACCCAGTATTTATTAGAATAACATTGTTTTGCTCATGTTTTTCTTCATATATATCCCCCCTGGAGGCAGGAATGTTCAAAATGCCTCAGAGATTTTGTCCCAAAGCCAAGAGCTCCACAGACTTGAGTCATGTTTATTTCACCTGTGTAAAAGCTGCCTTCGACTGCTTGTTCTCTCCTTTCTGAGCTGAGCTGATCTGTATTCTGCTTCTAGGGCTGTCCTGAAGCCCCAGATAGGTAAGAACGGTAGGTTACAAATTTGCCTAAAAACTTTTTGCCCACAACAACACATAACTGTATTTGCAAAATTTGCAAAAGTGACTCTTCTTCCTCCCAGCCATCCTCTCTTAGATAACTCTCATTTAGAATTTGCCCCAGAATAGCTGGACAGCTTTGCATATGATTTACTAGATAGAAACCAGTGGAGAAGGATATTCTTCCTTATTTATTATTATTATTATTATTATTATTATTATTATTATTACTATTATTATTATTATTATCCTGCTTTTCTTCCCTAACAAAAGGGAGCAAAAGGTGGCTAACAGCAATTAAAAGAAAAATAAAACACCATTAAAATTAGATAATAAATACAGATTAAAACAATTAAAATACAGGTAAAATACAATTAGATTATATAAGAACATTTAAAAACATCCCCTCATAAAATTTACAATAAAACCAATAAAAACAGAATTTAAAAACCATACTAAAAGAGCGTGCAGAAGGGTGGCCAGGTTCAAGACTAGTCGATTAAAAAATTCAGAAGGCTGTTATAAATAAGAATGTTCTTAGGCCACAGTTTCTGAAGTTTTTTTTAAACATTTTTGGACAATTTAATGTGATTAGTTTGGATCACAATTTGTATTTATCTGTAAATTTCATTAGTATTTGGATGTTTTAAGGTCTAGAATAGAGTTCAAATAGAATATTACTTTTAAAATATAGCTGTGAAATCAAACTACTCAAACCACTGAGTTCAGTAGGAATTGGGCTCAAATGTTATCCAATTTTCCAGTGCTGGTGCAGGTGTGCTAATGAAATATGCACTACATCCTAGGTGGGGAGGCAGGCACAATGGCCTTCTCGATATTTGGAAACATTTGTTCCTTAACTTCATGGCTGCATTGCAGCTGCACTAGTTTTGGAAAGTTTGATAAGATTGGGCTCTTACACTATGCAATACAATTGCAACCTCATTTGTATTAAATTTGCTGTTTATATTATCAATGCAAAAAAAATACTGCTCTGAAAAGTCAGCTGTGGTGCTGAACTTTACCAGTATGTTGTCTGTCACTGAAATCCTACCCAAACTTACCTGCGAGTATATCCATTGATTATAATGGATATATATACGACTGGGCTTTGTGTTTAGAGATGAATAGACATCCTTTTTCACTTCTACAATGAAAATCAGAAACTAAGAGCAGAATCCTAACCATGTCTATTCAGACGTAAGCCCCATTGTGTTCAATAGGTCTTACTCCCTGGAAAGTGTCTTTAGGACTTCAGCCAAACATGAACTAAGCAGAGTCTTTCATCCTAACCTAGGCGAGCACAATTCACTGGACTTCCCATTCCTGTGGTGATGTAAGGAGGCAAGCGAATGTCTGTGCATTGATATAACACTTATTCTTGAACCATTTTCTCACCGAAATCCATCTCCCAATACTCAGTGATGAAAGCAGTCTTAAAGGGATGGAGACAGGAAATTTCTCCATAGTGACAGAGTTTCTCCTTCTGGGCTTCACAGACTACACAGAGCTGAAGAACATGCTCTTCATGGCGTTCTTCATGATCTATGTTGTCACTGTGGTGGGGAATCTTGGCATCATCCTATTAATCAGAGTTGATGCCCAGCTTCATACACCCATGTACTTCTTTCTCAGCCACCTTTCCTTTGTTGATCTTTGTTATTCCACAATCATCACACCCAAATTGCTCAGCAATATCCTCTCTGAGAAAAAAAATATTTCTTTTTCTGCTTGTATAACACAGTTGTATCTGTTCATCATGTTTGTTGTAGTGGAATCCTTTCTTTTGGCTGTGATGGCCTATGACCGCTATGTGGCCATTTGTAGTCCCTTGTTGTACACAATGGTTATGTCCAGAAAACTCTGTGTGCTGCTGATGGTTGGTTGTTACCTCTGGGGCATACTTTGTGCCCTAGTTCATACTTGTTCTCTTTCGAGGTTATTTTTTTGTGGACCAAATGCTGTGAATCACATCTATTGTGATCTTTTGCAACTGTTTAATCTTGCCTGTTCAGATACCCATATTAATAGGATACTGCTTTTCACATTTGCCAGTTTTGTGGAAATCAGCACCCTAATTATCATTATCATGTCTTACATCTTCATTATCATTTCTGTACTGAAGATTCAGTCCAACAAAGGAAAGTACAAAGCATTCTCCACCTGTGCCTCCCATTTCACTTGCATCACTGTATTCCATGCATCTATTCTCTTAGTCTGTTGGGAGCCTAATGATAGTCACTCACAGGATTCGGACAGAGTTGCAGCTGTTTTCTACACAATTGTCACTCCCATGCTCAACCCCATGATCTATAGCTTAAGGAACAGGGATATGAAAGGGGCCTTCAAAAAGTTAATGGACAGAAAAGTATTTTCTCAGTCAAGATGCTAAAAAGATTTACCCTACAATCCTGAGTAACTACGGGTGCACGTAAGAGACTTTACGTGCACCCGTAGTTACTGCACCACCTAGTGAAAACCTATGGGAAATTCATATTGCAATCCAGAGCAAATTGTTCTTACACCGGAGCAAGGACTCCCCGTAGTTACTCAGGATTGCACCCTTAGAGTGTGTCCCTGTTAGTCCTGTTGGACCGCTCAGCAGCCTTCAACACCATTGACCATGGTGTCCTTCTGGACTGGTTGGCCGGGTTGGGGATTGGAGGCACTGCTTTGCAATGGTTCCACTCCTTCCTGGCTGACAGATCCCCGCAGGTGGTGCGAGAGGATCCTTGTTTGGCACCCTGGCCTCTTTGGTGTGGGTTGCTATAAGGCTCCATTCTATCCCCCATGCTATTCAACATTTACATGAAGCCACTGGTTGAGGTCATCCAGAGGTTTGGAGTGGGTTGCCATCAGTACAATGACAACACCCAGCTCTATCTCTCCTTTCCTCCTGAGTCCAAGGAAGCAGTTGAAGTCTTGAATTACTGTCTGGAAGCAGTGGGGATTGGGATGAGGGCAAACAAGCTGAGATTAAATCCCGATAAGACATAGGTTCTCCTGGTCCAGAAGTTGTTGACTTGGGTTTTGGAATATTGTCCTGATCTGGATGGGATTGCACTCCCTCTGAAAGGAGCAGTTTCGCACCTTGGGGGCTCTCCTGAATTTGCAGCTGCTCCTGGCGTCCCAGGTGGCAGCTACGGCCAGGGGAGCCTTTGCTCAGCTTTGGCTGATTTGCCAGCTGCAGCCATACCTGAGTCGCTCTGATCTGGCCATGGTGACCCATTCGTTAGTAACATCTAGATTTGACTACTGCAATGAGCTGTACATGGGGCTGCCTCTGAAGACGGTCTGGAAATTCCAACTTGTGCAGAATGCGGCAGCTTGTGTGGTCACCGGAGCTTGGCAGTTCAACTCTGTTGGGCTGGTTCTTCGGTGTCTTCACTGGCTGCCCATTCGCTTCTGGGCTGAATTCAAAGTGCTGGTCATGACCTATAAAGCCCTATACGGTTCAGGTCTGGGGTATTTGAAGGATTGCCTTCTCCCATACAATCTGACTCATCACCTAAGGTCATCTGAGGGGTCCTTGTTGACTGTGCCGCCACCAAGGGAAGTGAAGGGCATGGCAGCCAGAGACAGGGCCTTCTCAGTGGTTGTACCACAACTCTGGAACTCCCTTTTCCTGGAGTTAAGGAAGGCTCCCTCTTTTTGGTGGGGCCTGAAATCCTTTTTTGTTTACTAGGGCTTTTAATTGAGGCAGGTATACTTTAATTATTTTTTTAATTTAAAATTTTAAATGTTTTTAGATTTTTGTATATGTACAAAAAGGGGTGATCAAGATGGTGCTGTGCAGGGCCACCTAGAGTGAGTAGGAAGGCATGGAACCAGTACACCGTGTAGGAGTGGATCTTATGTCCCTCAGTGTGTGCACCAGACATGAAATGCAGTTTCAGCTGGGTGGAGCCAGTCCAGTGGGCACTGGTCATCCCAGTGCCCAGTCTTGAGAACTGACGGCTTTGGCTTCATCCTCCCTGGCTGAGGACACTCAGCAGGCCATCTGTGAGATCACAGCCTTTGGGGACTGAAGGGTGATGGTGGCATTCATAAACCCCAAGCTGTGGTGGTATGAACCCAAGAAGAGGAGGTTCCTCTGGGGTTCCCCAGGAAACCCATAAGCCCTGAGAGTAGGGGAGTGTTCAGAAGAGCTCTGATAATCTTTTGCTGGGCCACTGAGTCTACAGTGCCCAGCAATTTTGAGATCAGTTATTTGCAAGGTTACAAAAATATTCTGAAGGATACACTATCCTGGATTTGGAGTGATGCAGACTGAGGGGATAAAAGTAGCTTAGATATGTCTATCTACGCTCTTGTAAAATTTATGTATGTTTGTTGATCTGTTGTTTCTTATTTTAGTATTAATCCTCCTTTTGTACTTGAGTAGTGTAAAATTTATCTTTTGTGGTCACTTAGCTGATGAAATAAAAAAAGAAAATTCATGACTTGAATAGTGAGCTTTTTGTCATTCCAGAAGGGATGAGTTCTCTTTTACAGATCCTGGACATTAGCATTAACAAACCATTTAAAGCCAAAGGGGCAGTATGAGTCAAACAGAGAACTGATGGCTACAGGAAAAATGAAATGTGCTGCACTTTCATATTTTCCTCTGCAAATGGTGGCTTGTACCCAAGCCATCACAGAAAGTCACTTCAAAATTTAAACACATACACCCTTCAAGAAAACATACCAGGTGGATGAAGGACAATAACTACATAACATTGGTCAGCAGGGTATCCTCCAAGACCAGGACAAGGGGGAAAAATTCCTTTGTGCCAAGGAGGAGACCTCTAAGAGATGTAGCAGGTACCAAATTGGCAAACTGTTTAATAAGATGTATAAATGTATACAGGTTGTGAACTGTTGGCAACTCCCTTTCTGAGAAGAAGGAAGAAGAACATATTCTTAAGCTCTTTTAATGTGAGCATAGGCAAAATTTGGCAGGAGATTACACAGGAACATTTTGACAAATTACCAGAGAAGCCCCAAAAAACAGCATTTCTCAAAGTGGGGGTCACGACCCTTTTTGGGGTCGCGAAGAGCTTTCCTAGAGGTTGCCTAGACCCCTGGTGCAGCGACCGGTTATAGCTGGGGCTGACTGAGGGAGGGCTTCCCCCAGCACGTGCACCTCCCGCCCAGATTCTGCGGGGGAGTTCTCTGCCCACCCAGATCGCGCGGGGGAGGTTCCCTCCAAGCGTGCGCGCAGCCCTTCAAAACGCGCTGGAGGGGGCGTCCCTCCAGGTGTGTGCGGGGGGCTTCCCTCCAGGCACGCACACGACTCCTGCCAGGTCGTGCAGGAGGGGTTCCCTCCAAGTCGCGTGGGAGGGGGCTTCCCTCCATGCGCGCGTGCCTCTGACTAGATCATGCGGGAGGGGTTCCCTCCAAGAGCGCACGGGGCCCCTCCAAGTCACGTGGGAGGAGGCTTGGGGGCTTCTCTGCAGATGCGCATGCGCTGCCTGCAAGCCAGTCTCCCAGCCATTGCCTGCCAGCCAGCTGCCCTCCAGCTGCTTAAACTCGCCAACTGGTAAACTGTTGCTGACCTATCCTATGCATGCCTACGCAGAAGTCAGTCCCATGATAGTGAATGGGACTTACTCCCAGGAAACAGTGGCTGGCTCTGCTGCCTGAGATCCCAATCCTATGGAGAAGTCAGTCTCAGAAGTCTCAGAAGTCAGAAGTCAGAAGTCAGTCCCATGATAGTGAATGGGGATACTCCCTGGAAAGTGTTAGGATTGCAGCCTTAGAGCCCAATTCTATGCATGTGTATTCAAAAGTCATTCCCACTGAGTTCAGTGAGCTTTACTCCCAGGAAAGTGTGCATAGCACTGCAGCAGTAGCAACAAAAATAATTTTATGGTTGGGGTCAATACACAACATGAGGAACTTATAATGGGGTCACGGCATTAGGAAGATTGAGAACCACTGCTCTAAAACCAGAGAGCTCCACCCTCATCAATGGAAAACTGGTTTATCAGAGTCCAAGGATGGCTATTGGGGTAGCAAGATTGTGACTCTCTATATCAACCCTTCCTTCAGAGAAACGTTTCCAGACTAAAAGACAGAGGACTGAGAAACCATTTTAGAAGGAAGGCCTTTTAGGAAAAACCACCCTACGGGAATGAAAGGGTAAATTCAGGACAGCAAAGCCAGAAGATTTCCTTCTCCATCTTCCCTTTCTTGGATGATTGAAATGAAAGTGACCTATTGATCCCCCCTATACAGGCCCAGACTGCATGAGATTGGCAGATCTTTAATCTACTAACACTGGTAGACCTTTCATTTCCTGATAAGAGCACATGCCATTTTTTCCCAAGAACTCAGTATGGGATAGATTGGTAAAGGTGATTGGGGGGAAGGGGAGAATGGCACCTTAGAAGAGAGGAAGGTGGGGGACTCTGCATTCCAAGATGCATGATCAAGAGGGTCTGGTCTCCAAACTATCCTATCTGTTGATGGGATCATTAATCTTAACTCATTAGTGTGTTTTTATTGTTGAATTGACCTTGGATGAGTTTTTAAAGACCAAAAGATAGAAATATTTCCTAAGGCATGGGTATTCCCATGACATTTCATATACATCTGAGATTAAATTACTGTAAATAAAAATTATCCTATAATCACCCTCAGAAAATAATTAAGCAGCTGTAATTCAAAGGTACTCTTGGCTCCCCAAATCAAGCAATTTCCTCCTATGTTCATATATATACATGTCAGTCTCATCTCTAGTGAGATCATTTGGTTGGATCTCTCAGGCAAGCTGTGTTTGACACCCTGGGTTTTCCAATCTGTGTTCCTCTGTTGGCATTCACCTACTATAATTATTCACAAGATTATGCCCAGAGGACTTATCAAAGAGGTGTTTTTACCCAAACTAATCACACAACTTTAACTGAATTAAAGGAAAGAAGTCTAAATGTTTCTGTATTTTCACTGATTGCCACTGTAGTTTTGTAAACAAAGTATGGCTAATTCTCTCTGGAAATTAGGCATCAAGAGCAATATTCAATAAGGTATCCTGGATCTGAGCTATAAATCCAATAATAACTTTGTTTAAGAGCATCATGTGAAGAAGTTTGTATTAAACATGAAAGAAAGGAGGTTGGATTAAGAAATGATAGCTCAGAAATAGGATTCTTAGGGGAACAGCTTTTGGTGCAACCCAATGACAAAATTGTGCTGGTGTCACTACTGTGCTGGAGCAATGCTGGCCCAGCATCTATGGCTGTTCAGCTAAAAGGAAGTGGGGGAACAAGAACCCAGGTAATTCCATGCTAGCACAGCACTCCAGAGAATGCTGGTAATGTGCAAAACCAAGCATAGCCCACTGGGATGGTAGTCTGAAGTTGGCCCAATGTAAGCCAGACAGGTAGGCAGCCTATCACCATATCCTACCCGATTGTTGACCAGGGAATCACTGCTGTGAGCCATGGGGAGATGCCCCCTGTGGTGGGGTCGACCCCGCCCCGGAAGAAGGGATGGCTGGGGTATGTGTGCAGCCAAGACCCCTATGGGACAAGGTGCTTGAGTCAACAGAAGCTGGCAGAGTCTACTGGTCCGATTCGTGGTGGGACCTCCTACGATTGTATTGTGCAGGGCGCACTGGGATTTACCCAGGACGCCCCATTACCTCACGGGCCAATCCGAGCGTCTCCCGCTCTGCTGTGCCACTGAGGGGTCCAGGAGAAGAGAGAAGAGGGAGGGGGAGCAGGAGGTGTATATAAAGGGGAGGGAGAACGCGGGAAGGAGGTCGTTGTCGAAGAGAGGAGAGGAAAAGAAGGGTGATCCAGTGCTGGCGCTGTCCGACGGCAGGCCTGACCACTGTGCCTGAAAAGGAGCAAAGAAGTTAAGTTACCGGTTTACTGGTTGACCTGAGTTGTGACTTACCTTGAAAAGGACGTTGTTAAAGTCCTGGAGGATTACTTACCTGGAGCATCACGGGACCCGATACCTGTGAAGAGAGAGAAAGAGAGACTTATTAGAAGGGAAACAACTGGATAGAGAAAGGACATGTGTGAAGGGAGATATCGGGGACGTTGTGTAGTGGTGCCTGTGGTTATGTTCAATGTAAAGCCCCAAGACAGTCTGTACTACCCGCATCCTCCCCCTTCTTCCCTAATACCCTAAGAAGTTTGATAAAAGAACTGTTATTTTGTCAGAACTTACCTGAGTCTGTGATTCATTCTGGGAGACATTCAAACGAAAGAAAAGATGGCTGAAGGCCGGGATGGTAGATCAGAAGTCGAGGTGTCAATCAGTGATGGGAGTGAAGGGCACGACACCCCCCCCAACACAAATACACACAAATCCTTCTATGAGTTAGTATGGTACAGTCAGAATCATAGCAAAAATGAAGAATTGCTAGGAATTCCAGGACCCAGAACTCAAATAGCCTTATGCCACTCATTCACTTGTAAGAAATAACTTTGTCAACAGGGTCTCCAAAGAGGCAAGACAGATCCAATGGAAGAGGGCATATGAAATAGACTCTTCAAGGCTATTTTTTGGGTACCTGTGGGATAGTCAGCTGATAGGAAAGATGGACTTTTCCCCAGTGGAAAGTTGATGGGAAGCCACAAGAGCAACCTCAACAGAATCCCAGCAAGCCAGAGTATATAGAGTACCATCTTGAAGGCTGCTCAAGTAAGGAATTCCTATTAAAGAAACTGTTTAAACTTTGATTGAGTTTTTCTGGCCCCGAGGGACACTTGAGACAGACCTGGTCATAAAGCCAGAATTTGTTGATGAAGGTGTCAACTTCTAGATTTAAAGGATTTAAGTAGCTCATGGTCAGTCAGCATCCTCTTCATTTGTGGACATATTTTCTAGCTCCAGCAAATCCACAGGTTGCAGTGGTTCCATCCCTGAGGTAACTTCATTTTAGCAATGTGCAGGTCAAAGCGCCAGGCCATAAAGAGGGCAAGGAGTGAGGCACTTTCTGTTGGGGGTGGGGGACTTCAGCTACCTCAAATGGGGAGCCATACCCCAACCTGGTTGGATGGCCTCACCACAAAGGTGGACATGGAGGAGGGCATGTTGCCTAAAGTGAGAAGCCCCCCCTGTGGTTAACAGGGTTGCCCCCTCATTAGTGGTGGTTCTGCAGGCCATACTGGACAAGTATATTCCCAGGGAACAGCTGCAACAGCATCTGGTGTTGTAATGACCTTGCCACAGGTGATTGTACCAATAGCACACAGAAGGATGCCCAGCCATGCCAAAGTGCAGGTAGCCCCATTGTGTGGTAACACCAGGGTACTGCAGGACCACCCAGTGGTCAGTGAGGTTGGGCCCACACAGCAGTGAAAGAGGTGTGGGGCGTTGGTCAAGCAAGTGGAGCACAGTGGGAATCCTCCATCCACCAGGCCAGGAGAGCTGGCAGGAGATACCGTATAGATGGTACCCTGGCAACCAATACATCTGGGCCAAGACCCTCCACCAACTGGCAGGACAAGCCTCGTTGGTGTGGTTTGGAAGCAAAGGGCAGAAATGCAGCAACAAGGAGCAGCAGCTGTGGGCATAGCAGGTTGGTCCAGCCTTGGTGCAGGCTCTTACTGTGCAGAAGGCGGTATTCACTCAACAACAGGGTGGTCCAATTCAGGACCACACAGGCTCCAGGGTTTCATTGGTGGCCCTTACACATGCTAGCCATGTTGGGGCAGAAGGCAGGCCCACAGTCAATGGGTCCAGCAGACGGTGCACTGTTGGGGGTGAAAACATTGTGCCTCAGTGGAATTGTGAAAAATGCCCATTCTGTCCCAATGAGGCAATGTTGCAGACATGGAAAACAAAATGGTTTCAGATGTTTTCAGAAACAAAGATGGTTTCAGAACCAAGATGGTTTCAGAACCAAAGAAGCAGCATACAATATTTGTAGGGGAATTAGGCACTGCCTCTCTTTGGTTATAAGGACCTAAGGATGGACTATTAAATCAAACAAGTGTCACTTCAGATAACCTTTGCAGAAGGATGAACTTTAGAAGGCATATTTTAGCAAGGTTTATTAAGAATAATCACAGCAAGATTAAACAAAATAACAATGAAATACAGTCAGTTAAGTTCTTATGCTTAGCTAGCTAATCTATTAAAAACAAAAGGGAAAGAGTAGAAAAGTAGGGAAAAGGGGGTCAAGATGCCATATTACCCATCCAGAGAGTGCATACTGAATAGTTGGGGGTGGGCCTGTGACTCATGAAAACCAATGCCACAATATATTTTTCAGTATTCAAAGTGTCACAGTACTATTTGATGGGTTTTTTTAATAGCCTAAGGACAAAATACTATCCAGCTTTCCATCAGCTATGTCAGTGAGTGTACGTGGCATGCTGAAATGGTGGTGGGAGATCATGGAAGCTTCCTTAAGGAAATTTTTACTCCCTTATTTGGGGGGGCTGGATTTTGGCTGCATTAGAACTGAAAAATTGGATAGGATTGGGCCCTATCTAGCTACAACGCTGAAGTATGTTACACCAAAGAAGTATAGCACCTGCTAGTAAATAGGGACCACATACAATATTGATGAACAGTAATCACCATGGTCCTCTGAATTTATGTGTGTTAAACATTAAAATATTAATTGTCTCTAACATTGTCTAAAAAAATTATTTCATGCTCAATTTTTTTCAGTTCTTCAAGGTGAATGTCTGGTTTGTGAAAAAATAAGCAATTTGGCAACACCCCATCAATCAGCATTTCATTATTATTCCTAAAGAGTTTAGTTCCCCTCTTCATCCCAGTTTTGTCACAGACCCAAGAGCCAATAGATTGAAGCCTATTAGTCTGCTACATTCATGGCATGTGCACTCTGAAATTCAATTTTTTTCTATTGTTCTCCTCAAGGCATCCTTCACATCCTTGTTTCTGAGGCTGTAGATTAAGGGATTCACCAAAGGGATTACTACAGTATAGAAGACGGCAACTATTTTATCTTCCTCCATAGAGTAGCTGGAGCTGGGTCGCAAATACATGAAGAGGAGTGTCCCATAAAACAAAATGACAGCAGTGAGATGAGAAGTGCAAGTGGAAAAAGCTTTTCGTCTGCCCTTGTTGGAGTGTATCCTGAAGATGGTGTAGAAAATGCATAAATAGGAGATGAGGACGATAGATGTGGTGGTAACCTCGTTAAATCCAACAAATGCAAATGTAAGGATTTGGTTGAGGTTGGTATCAGAGCAGGCCAACTTCATCAGTGGTGGCCCGTCACAGAAGAAATGGTCAATGACATTAGAGTCTCCAAATAAAACTCTCAAGCCAGAAGCTGTGTGTATTGTTGCATTTAAAAATCCAGCCAAATATGAGGCAAATACCATCCAAGTGCATAGCCTTTGGGACATGATGACTGTGTACAACAGTGGGTTATGGATGGCTGCATAGCGGTCATATGCCATCATAGCTAGGAGGTAACACTCTGCAGTTGAGCAGACAGCATAAAAATACAGCTGGGTAAAGCAACCCACATATGATATTGTTTTTTGATATGATAAGAAGCTAATGAGCATGTTGGGGGTGATCACTGAAGAATAACACAGATCTAGGAAAGAGAGATTGCTGAGGAAGAAATACATTGGTGTGTGAAGGCGAGAGTCACTCCTCACTACCACAATGATGCCTATGTTTCCCATCACAGTGATAATATATACAAGCAAGAAAACTACAAAGAGGATGATCTGAAGATCGTATCTATATGTGAATCCCACAAGAATGAATTCAGTCACCACAGTGCAGTTGTCTTCATCCATATGTTCTGAAGACACCATGATCTGAAAGGGTAAAAAGGATAACATTCCATGACTGGTTTCTTTTAAATAATCTTTTCATCAGTGAAAGATTAAATAGGTGTCCAACTAGTCTAAGAAAAACATTTTTTTAAACTTGTGCATTAAAATATGTAACAGAATATTATATCCTGCTTTCAAAGAGAAATTCATCTCACAACTCTTATACTATTGGAAGGATGATGAATTCAACTGATACATACACTATAACTTATTTACATTTTTACCCAAAAAGTCTCACGAAACAATAAGAGAAACAAAAGGGGAAATGATACTAAGGAGTAAGTCAATTCTGCCCTTACAACACAATCCTAACTTGTACTGGAATGGGAGGCTAGCATGTTTGCCACATATCCAGCACAAATTTTGTTTGCATGCAACTTAGGCTGCAATCCAGAGCAAATTCAGCCTGCTCTGACCTAACTGCACTCTCCTAACTATTCTATATCCAGAGCAGAAAGTTATGCTGAATCCAGAGAGTCAGGAAGCCTGGGCTGCCCTAACTGCTCCAGAGCATGCTAAGTAATTGACACAAGGGGAAGACTTGCTCCTGAGGAGACACCCCTCAGATCACACTGAACAAGTGGTGCCTACAGTGGTGACATGACTCTGCACATCACCTGGTGCGGAAATCTGTGCGTTATCCCTGGGATGCGCGCCCCCCCCCCACCTGGACTGCACAGTCACCAAAGTTGGCGCCTGCGCAGTTGTTTCTGAAGCCAACTGGCTTCAGAAAGAGTACTGCGCAGGCACCATCTCTGACACCTGCGCAGTACTTTTCTGAAGCCTTTTGGCTTCGGGGGAGACTGTGCAGGCGTCAGAGTTGGTGCCTGTGCAGTACTCTTTCTGAAGCCATTTGGCTGCCGCTCCACCTCCTGAGTGAGGCCGAATGGCTGTGCAGAGGCGTGGACTTTCTCTGCTCTAAGGAAGTCTCCTCTGAAGCTGTTCGGCATGCTCAGTGTATTTCTGCGCAGTGCATCTCAGATGGCCGTTCAGGCCAGCTCCTCAGACAAGTGGCAGCTTCTGGCTGATTCTCCGCCTTGGAGCAGGCCTGAATGGGGGTGCTGACGCCCGGAGCCTGCCAAAGGACAGTCAAACTCCTCCGGCACATCACCCCATACGGAGCGCATCCCCAATGCAGCCCACACCAGCCGCACCAGTCTGGTGACGCCACTGGGTGCCTGCCTTATAAGGAGTCTCTGATGAGATGCCAGTACATTCTACAGTGAATAGAAGGGGCTTCTTGGAGTGGCCTGCTGTATCCTGAGGTTTGTGGGCAGCCGTAGTTTGTTCCATATCCTGAGGTTGAGAGGCAGGGGTTGCAGCTAGGCTGGCCAAGAACTCAGATTTTTGGTCAGCACTGCCATTCTTACTCGGGCCTTATCATGGACCCCTATGGGTCTACTCATTACTATACCTGCTCCTGAGGTGGTATAACTCTGAGGGCTGGAAGAGGGCATTTCTGCCTTGGAAACAGGCTTTGGATACAGAGTAACTGCTCTGCCCTAGGCAATGCTAAACATGCCCTCAACTTGCCTCTCCTGAGCTGCTTAGGCTGCCCCAGTTAGGGCAGAGCAGGTCCACCTCTCTTAGGGCACCCTATCTTGCCTTGCTCTGCCCTAAGCCTCCTTCAGAGTAACTGGGCTGGAGCATCTTGCAGTTGCTCCAACCTAGTGTTAGATAGGGCAACCTAAGGGCTCTTATGTGGACAGATTAGTTGCTCTGGATTGGGCTGTTAGCCTGGGTCAAGATAATTGCTTCTCATTATTGTAGAGCAGTCTGTAGAAGCCCAGCACAGATTCAAGCAGCCTGGAGCTGCCCTTGGTTGTCTGGGAATGGGATAGGATCTGGCATCAGTGTTGGATACTGCCCCTTTCCCTCCTCCACTGTCCACTCACAAGACTTAGCCACCTGCATCTCCCTGCCCTGAAATGCCTACCTCTCACCCTTGACCCCACACACATCTAGACTCCTGAGCCAACCAGGACTGGCAGCCCATACTTTATCCATTTGCTGATGCAGTGGGCCTGATTCAACCCCTGGAGGCCAAAACATGACCATGCACTAGCCCCTTCCTTTTAAGTTGGCACAACAATTCTTTATGGAACTTTCACAACAACAATGGGGCAGTTCAAGGGTCTTGTGTTAGCCCAAGGTGATTTTAGGATTGCACACTTAGAAAAGTTTCCCTACAAAGACTTTCAAGCGACAGCACAATCCTATGAATGTTTATCCAGAAGTAAACTCTGATGAGCTCAACATATCTCCATGTGAGTGTATGTAAGATTGCAACCCTAATCTGTGGTCAGAGGCTGGATGACCATTAGAAAATATAATGATCCACATTACCTAGGAGTTCAAACAACAAATCAGCAAATCAAGTCTGCTTGGATTTTGGTTTTACACCACTGAACTCTTTAATTATCAAATGGCTGTGCTGACCAAGCTTGGCCAACACCTCACTATCCCCAAAGGTCTGCATGGGGAGGCTGATGCAACTCCTTGGACCATCCCAAGTGTGTGTTAGCACAGTACCCAAAGTAAATCATTTGTTTTGGTGAACTGAATCCACTTAATTTGGAACTGAGAACGCATGATTCTCTTATGGACTGGAGTGACTTTCATGCTGCCAAAGAGATGGTAGTTCAGTGATGATACCCCCATTCCCTCTCCATCTCAAGTGGTAAACCCTTGGTAGTGTCAATATGGGCAGAGCAGCAGTAACTATTTTGTGGCCACAGCCTTCTATAAAGGCCTCAATAGACAAACTGTTACCAGATACATAGGAACTTAAACCATAACATCAATCAGCTAAACATATATGAATCAAAAGCTAATCATAACATCAAGCAATTAGTTGGAGATTTAACTCAAGCAATTTTCAATGACATGGGACAAATAAGGCAGCAATCCTATATAGACTTACCTGGGAGTAATCCGATAGAACTCAATAGAACTAATTTCTTAGTAGGATTGGAATGTAAGTTGTTACCAATTAGAACAAAAGTACATTACTCAAATCTGATTTCTTCTCAGCTGTTTTATGATGTTCTTTGACATTTATTTATGGTGGGAATTATAACCTGTCTACAGCACTTTCCATGCTTCTGATGAAGTGGGCTGTAGACCACAAATTTTACACTGAAATAAATGTGTTTGTCTTTAAAGTGCTAAAAAGCACTTTGCTGTTTTGATTTCTTCTTGGGATCCCCCAAACTTTTACCGAAAGTATCTGCCAGGTTTCTTATATTTATTTTGCAACCAAATGGTACTTTAAGAATACCAATAATCAGGTTGCCTTTTTAATTCTCAAATGAAACCCACATCAAACTTTCATATAATTCAAACATGGAACATTCAAAGATTAAAAAATACCTCTGGCAGGTTGCCTGCCCCTCCCCACAAGATATTTCACTGCAAACTATTTTTCTTGCTTTATATCTTCTCCATACTTCTTTTCCTCCTAACATATTTAGGCAGTACATATTTGTTTCAAAAAGTGATTCATTTACTCTAATATTACTGCAGCTGCCACCTGATCAACTAAAATGCCTCAGTTCTGCTAAAATGTCTCACCCTACCTTTCCATCAATTAAGCTGCCTTGTCTTTTTTAAATATTGAATGTAGTGTAAATAAATGTAAAATAAGAGAACAAATGGGTGAGAACAAATGCTATCACCCATTTTTACAATGAGAGACCACTTGAACCTTGTCATTTCCTCTACTAGAGGTGTTAGGCGTTATTAATTTTACCTTTTTATCCCCAATTTGTTCATTAGGCTCAAATCCTATTATACTCACCAGAAACACTAATACACATTATAGTAACACTTGAGAGCCAAAACAGACATGTATACATTTCAGCTCCTTAAAAATTTATCCTAAATGTATCTAGTCTAATTTAAAATTGCTCACCTGATAATTAATCAGCTTAATGTTGCAGTGATTAAGCTACAAAGAACCCTACTAGACCTTGAAATCTTAGTCATTGCAAGCTTTCACATAGCTTGTCACAGCAAGTGTCTTTATGGCCCAAACTTCCACCCAACTCAGCTGACCCATCAGCCTTCCAATAAAACAGAAGTTAATGCTTTCCTTGCTGGTATTCACACAAGTATACTTCTATGATTCTGAATGGAACAGGTCAGCTATTTTTAAAAGATATTATTGGAAGAATGCTGCTTACCATTCCTCATTCAAAATAGATATAAAAGTCTGGAGGGGTTAGCATATTACATCAGGTTTGCTCCTACCAAGAACTTTAACAGTGAAATAATCCCTGGAGTATGGAATGGCTGGTTCCTAATGATTTGTTTTCTTTTTTTGCTGATAGGAAAATATTCAGTAAGATTGGTTCAGTAAAATTGCTTCTCTATGTGGAACCTTTCACCACACCCAAAAAAATTAAATTAAAAAAAATTATTTACATGAAGCAGCAACTGAAAATCAGGACTGAACACCCAGCTAGCAAAATACATAAGCACTCTGTAGGAAAGACAACAGAATGGTTTGCCTGAGGTCAATGCAATATTCCAAGCTTTCTGCTAGCAGATCCCATAAAGAAGCTTTATCCATTGATTTTTTTTTAAAAAAAACTGATGTCAGGAACATATGGGTCTATCTTTACTATGTGTGCTTTTCCTTAATTCCAGATTACTGCAGAACATTCTAGCAAAGTAGATCCCAAAATGGTGGGATGGTCATCATGACTCACAATCCAGAGAAGCATTTAGGTCTGGGATGAGGGATGAGGCAGTTGCAGCACTGCAATCTCCAGGACCATGTTGCTGCTGAACAAAGGGATGGAGATTTTTGGTTTACCTGAAGCCAGTAATGGGGTCTGCAGGGTGAATGCAGGCCTGTAGACACTTTCCATAGGGCTTGCCAAGTCCTGAAATTAATTTTTAAAAACCACAATTATTAATAACTTCTGGTTGTGCAATCCAGTTTTGATGTGAATTCCAGGTCCAATCATATTAGCAACAAGTTATAAATGTTTCCTTATCCAGTGCCTGGATATGTTCAGGGCCTGAAACACCCCAACATGGTACAGTAGATACAGTTGATATGGCTGTAGAGAGAAGAGGATGCTGTAAAAAAAATGAAAGCGGAGGGGGAATAAACTGTTGGAGGCTCCTAATCTGGAGGTTGCTATTTTTGTGTGGGACTGAGGGGAATGGCCTGATATGTTAGGAAATTTGCAAATCTGGATGCAATAATAAATGTTATTATAACTTTATAAATTTATTATTTATTAATAATTATTAAATTTTGTTATGGGGTGACAACATTTTAGGGGCCCCGGGTGTGAAATGCCTTAGATACATTACTGCTTACAAAGTGCTACCAGCCAGGCCAGCTGAATCAAGATTTTTTAAAGGACGTGCTAGTCCTCATTAACTCATACTTTGTCTTGGCTTGTGACAGGCAGTCTGACTCCCAAGTATTATCAGCAACCTTTCTTTTTCTTTCTTTCTTTCTTTCTTTCTTTCTTTCTTTCTTTCTTTCTTTCTTTCTTTCTTTCTTTCTTTCTTTCTTTCTTTCTTTCTTTCTTTCTTTCTTTCTTTCTCCCCTCTGCTCTTCTAGCCTAGGAACTTGCATCAGAATCTCCTTGAGGAGGCAGGGAGAAGGCAGGAGGAGAGCTTTCTGGGGAAGGGGTGGGCGAGCAGACGACAGGAGGAAGGAGAGTAGGGCTAAACCCAACTTTCTGTTGGCCTCTGATCCTGCTTTCTGAGCAGGCTGGAGCGGCACATTGCCACTCTAGTCTGCTACAACCAGAGGTAGCCTGAGTAGACCTATAGAGTCTGCTGCAGCCTTACCCTGGAGAAAGGGACAATCCTCCCTTTCCAAGCGTGGCAGCAGCCTCTCTAAACTTGTACTGGATCCAGCACAGGCAAGTCTGATCATGCGCAAGTTAGGATTGCTCTGAGTGACTTTTTCCTGTTGTGTTCCCCTCCCCCCAAATCTCATAAGGGCAGGGTGAAAGCTGAGGCTGCAATCCTAACCTCCAGTTAGTGTGAGACATGTCACATGCTGGCCTGAGGATGTGCTGTAATTCACCTCTGCATCACTCCATCAAACACAGGGTTAGGCCAGTGCACAGGCCTCCTCACACACTACAGGAATGGGGAGATGGGTGAGTTGCACTGTTCTAAAGTGGTTACAGTTGTGCCTCCAATCACCTAACTATGCACATAACTTTTCATTTGTTCATTAAGGCTGTCTCATTATCTAGATATATAAAAGAGAAAAGTCACTGACTGACTGACTCACTCACTCACCTACTCACTCACTTACTCACTCACTTACTCACTGACTGACTGACTCACTCACTCACTCATCACCGCTGGGCCTAGAAGTGTGAAATTTGGGGTGGGTGTTCCTTCCGTGACTGAGGGGTGCACTAAGAACCGGTTTTCGGAAATTCCAACTGGAAAGGGGTGAAAAGGGGTAAAACACGTTTTCCTCCCTATACTTTGCATTGAGAATTGCTGACTCATAAACATTCTGCCCCAACAGCTGGGCCTGAAGCATGGAATTCTAGGAGGGTTTTCCTTCTGTCACCTGAACACCCACCAAGAACCCATGTGGAGAAATTAAACCCTTCAGGGGCTGAAAAGGGGTCAACGTGTTTTTGTCCTATACTTAACATGGAAGACTGAACAACATCCAGCCAATTTGGTGCTCAGACCCTGGTGCACTGGGGGATGTTGTTCGGAGGAAGAGGTTGCACTGGCGAGGATGCTGCGCATGGGGGAAGTTGCGCTTGGGGGAAGTTGCGCATGAGGGGAAGTTGTGCATGGGGAAGTTGCGCATGGGGAAAATTGCACATGGGGAAGTTGTGCATGGGGGAAGTTGCGCATGGAGGGAAGTTGCGCTTGGGAGGAAGAGGTGCATGGAGGAAAGTTGCGCATGGAGTAAAGTTGCGCATAGGGAAGTTGCGCATGGGGAGTTGATGCACATGGGGGAAGATGCGCATGGGGGTTGATGCACATGGGGGAAGTTGTGCATGGGGGTTGATGCACATGGGGGAAGTTGCACATGTTGGGTTGATGCGCATGGGGGACGTTGCGCATGGGGGTTGATGCTCATGGGGGGTTGATGCACATGGGGAAAGTTGGGCATGGGGGTTGATGCGCATGAGGAGATGTTGCGCATGGGGGTTGATGCACATGGGGGGAAGTTGCACATGGGGGAAGTTTACTCCCGCAACGCGGGTACGCTTTTTGCTAGTGAGAAATGAATCAATTAATATTTTTTCTAAATCACCTTATAGTCTCATAAAAGTAGGTAGGGTTCCTGATAGAGTGTCATTTTCAAAAGTGGGTCCTGGTAAGTTTGAAAACCACTGGATTAAGAGTCACCTTACATACAGAAATGGGAATGTATTCATCATATGATCAGTGATGTGATCAGGAAAGTTTATTATATACTTCAAAGTTAAAGGAGACTAATCAGAAAACAGCTGCTTGCATATAAATGAAAACAAAACTGGGTAGAAGTTCATACGTTATCTGATTTCTTACATGTCCAGCAAAAACATGGACTCTCCTGGACTGGGTGCTCACTTCGAAACTATTCTGTCCAGTATTTTCTGAATGGCATCTTTTACCTCTTTATTCCTCAGGCTGTATATTAATGGATTGAGCATAGGGATTATCACCGTGTAGAAGACGGACACAATCTTGTCTTGATCCATGGAATGGCTGGAACTAGGACGCAGGTACATAAAGAGGAGGGTTCCATAGAAGATGGTGACAGCAGTCAAGTGGGATGAACAGGTGGAGAAGGCTTTGCACATACCCTCAGCTGAGCTCATCCTGAAGATGGTAGAGATGATGCAGCAATAAGAGATGAGGACTATTGAGGTGGTGGAGATCTCATTAAATCCAGCAAAGACAAAAAGCAGGATTTGGATCTGGGTAGTATCAGAGCAGTAGAGCTTACTCAGAGGAGGTCCATCACAGAAGAAGTGGTTCATGATGTTGGAGTTGCAGCAAGATAATTTAAAACCAGCCCCAAAATGTATTGAAGAATTCAAAACCCAGCTACATATGACAAAATCACTAGAAGGATACAGACAGTTTGTGACATGATAACAGTGTACACCAATGGTTTACAGATGGCCACATATCGATCATAAGCCATCGCAGCCAAAAGGTAGCACTCTGTAGTTGCAAAACCAGCATAAAAATACACCTGTAAGGCACACCCAACACGTGAGAAAGTTTTCCTCTGTGCTAAGAAGTTAACTAGCATTTTGGGGGTTACAACTGAGGAGTAGCAGATATCTAAGAAGGACAAATTGCTAAGAAAGAAATACATTGGTGTTTTAAAGCGAACATCAGTCTTCACTATTACAATGATACCAATATTCCCCACTATGGTGACAATGTAGATAAGTAAGAACAGTATGAAGAACGTGGTTTGAAGTACAGCTTGGTCTGTGAATCCCAAAAGAATGAGCTCATCCACCATAGTGCAATTGTCCCCAGCCATCAGTTTGCAATCAGATCTGAAAAGGTGCAAAATTAATTTTAGCTAAAGCACAATGGACAGCTATAAGATCTTTCTGAAATATGCTGTGCAATAAATGTGTATTTATTCTCACAACTGGTGAGAGGATTTTATTCTCTACTTGTTCCTTTATCTTTTCTGAATGCTCAAAGTATTGGGGAAATCTGTACCTTCTCACCCCAGTCAGACACCCATTAGTACTGAGTGTGCTGAAAGCAACTGAACGTCACAGCAACTAGGATGTTTGGGGGATGTACTTAGTGTCCGATTCCATACAGCCAATCCATACCCAAATCATACTGTGACTATTTAATTCTGTAAACATGCCATGATATGGAAACATTCACACAAGATGGAGAAACATCTTGAAAATTTCAGATTTAATAGTTGAAACAACACTATATTTGTTTATAAGAGATAAACACCAGCAAAATTGCCCCTTCTCCCTTTCTTTAACAGCAGTAACTTATATTTTGTGAAAAGGATGTGTTTCCTTTTCAAAGTAGTCCTTAGACGCAGGTACTCCCTCTGTCCAGGACTGGGGCTTACATTTATCCACTTTGATCCAGCCCTAGTTGGACCATACTTTATCTAGAATTTACCTTTATTAAGAGGATTGTTGATTCTGAATGCTTTTTCCCCTGTTATTCAATAGTATTCAGGTTGAAATTTTTATAGGTGTTTTATTCCAGCAGAATCTGAGCACAAGTAGGACTATCATGGCCATTTGTCATTAAAACCCAGTAAAAATGCCAGGTGAATAAGTAGAATATATCTAAATATTAATCCCACAGCAAACAAAGGGGAGGCTTTTTCTCTTGAGTTCCTGCTTATGGGCTGACTTCTGGTGGAAATAGACCCACTGGTCTGATTTATTAGGAATCTTAGGTTGTTGTTGGCCTTGATCAATTTTACACCAGCACAGCTCCAGAAAAAGTACAGCAAGAATCCTACAAAGTTATCTTTATGTTTCCCAGGATCTTGGCTAGATTCTTAACTGCAGATTGTAAGTAGTCCAGTATAGGTTGTGCTGAAATAGAAAAATAACATGTATCCGCAAATATGAGCACAATCCTATGTCTAGTCAAAAATAAGCCCCATTGTGTTCAATGGATCTTACTCCCAGGAAAATGTCTTTAGGATTGCAGCCTATATCTTAGAAGCAAAGGGCTTTTTAACACTTGCTAAGAAAACTGGCAAATATTTAGCCTGTTCCAAACTGAGCCAAGAAAAGCCTACCTGACACTTCTACTGTTAACGCTGTTTACCAAAAAGTTCCACTATATTCAATGGTGTTTACTTCCAGGGCTACAGTCTAAGACTCCCTATAACTGGTATTAATCCATTGTTTGCCATTTCTTTTTCTAAAACTCAAAAATGCATTGAAGAGTTGAATCTCATCCTTCAGCTGTCATTTCTATGGGATGAAACAAACTATAGAAGTAACACATTTCAGTGGAGATCACAGAACTTAAGAAAATCCTGACAGATTAGGCAGGTTTCCATTAATATAGAGAGCCAAAAGAGAACTATTTCAACACAACTGTAAAGCAAATTTATATAAAGTATAAGTCTGCAATCCTGTATACACTTACCTGGGAGTAAGAACTATGGAACATAGTGGATCTTACTTTTGCATGTGCTTGTCTATGATCAACCAGCTGATAGGATTATTGGAGCATCCATCCTGCACCAATAAGAGAATTGTATCCACCCTATAAAAGTATTGTTTTATACAGGAAAAATGTCTATGGCCCAATATTCTATATTTACTCAAGTTTAAAGGAAGAGAAAGTGAACTAGAATTGTTTTGAACCTAAATCAGTCAAAGAAAAAGGAAGTATACATGAAATGAATGCTATAAAAATTATTACCCGACTATGGATGTCTTATGGACTTTCTTTAAGAGACTTTATATAGACACACAACACAGGAACATTATATACGCACACAAAAAAGTCTCACATACAAAGCTTTTCCACCTCAATTGCATTTAAGTTTTTTGATTCAAGCAAGTCTCATTACAAAAAAAATCTCATATAAAAAGCAAGGTTGTTTTACTCTAGATTTAACGACTTTGGGAACTACTCCCTTAGGATCTTTGTAGCATGAAGTTCATTATCTCTTGCTAAAAACAGTTAAATTGCCAGCTACATAAGTGATTTAACTTATAGCATTACCTGTCCAAGCAACTTCTAAAAATCCCTCAGAGAGCCATTGAGAGTCAGGATGCAATCCTAAATATACTTAACTGGGAATAAGTCCTGTTGACCGAAATGGAGTTTACTTCTGAGTAGAAATCCATAGGATTGTGTTGTCATTACATGGGTAATATTCCAGTGTTACAAGTCACCATAAGGTGTAGTGTGTGCACAGTTAATGGTATATTGTGAGAATTAACAAATTACCATTATTTTTAATGCACCTAATATGTGGTAGGCACTGTACCAAAACAATAAGGCTGCAATCCTAAAGACACTTTCCTGAGAGTCAGATTCATTGAACACAATGGGGCTTACTTCTGAGTAGACATTACTCCTGGTTAGGATTGTGACCTAAATCCCTCGGTGTAGGTTCATAATCCACAATATTTCATCAAATACAGTACATAAATATAAGAAAATATATAAAAACTTTTAGGGAGAGGGGGTGTAAATAGTACTAGTAAAACAGATCTGCGGGACATCCACTAATGTTGAATATTGGGAGGGTTGGGATGGATAAGAGAAAATATTTCTTTACCTAGTGTGTGGTTGATCTGTGGAACTCCCTGCCACAGGATGTGGTGATGGCATCTAGCCTCAATGACTTTAAGAAGGGTTTGGACAAATTCATAGAGGAAAGAATCATCACAGCTTACAAGCCATAAGGAGTGTGTGTAGACATGGACAACCTCCAAATGCCAGGTGTACGGGAGGGCACCTGAATGCAGGTGCTTCCTTAAGCATCTGGTGAGCCGCTGTGTGATACAGGAAGCTGGACTAGATTGGCCTTTGGCCTGATTCAGCAAAGGCTCTTCTTATGTTCTAAATCTTCCTAGGCAGTATGTTTGGCAGCTAATGTTAACAGTAGTGATGTTATTTTTATCTTCTTTTGGGGTGGGGGCAATTTCTAGAATACTGAATTAGGACTTACAACCCAAAGCCCATTACAAGTTAAACATATTCCCCCCACCCATTCTCAGGTTGTGGTGATTAGCTTGATGGCAAATTCCTTGGTGACTTCCCATTCCCAAACTAATAATTGAAATAATTGAAAATATACAGAAATGATTGAAAATTACTGTCAGAAATGGCTCTTCCGAGCATGCTTAGGAGTCTGGTCAGAAGCATGGAGATCTAAAACAAGGTCCTTGAGCCTTTCGACCTTCCCCACTAATAGTCCCTGCCCCAAAAGAAAGTGTGGTAAGAGAAAATGCCAGAGGTAATGGAAAGTGGCTAGTGGCAGAAGGTTGGTGCAGTTTTGGCAGGAAACCAAATATTTGAAAAACAACAGCCCAATCCTCCCCTATGCTGGAAAACATAGGCCATTAGTCAAACACTGTATCCAGAGCAGGGGCTATGCCAAATAACATGGCTGCAGCCCCAATGGGGCTTAATTAGATCTGTGCGACCTATAGAGGTGGAACAAATGTTGGTCTGATGTTGCTCTGGTCACCCAGGAGGGGGACAGCCCAAGTAACTAACCTCTCCCAGGGGTGGATTTAGGTTTGATGAGCCCTAAGCTATTGAAGGTAGTGGGGTCCTTTATATGTCCAGCTGTCCTTTGTCAAAGTCAGGAGGAGGAAGAAGAAATCTCCCTTCTCAAGATGGTTGGTCCTGGAGGAGTCCTCCGTGTCTCCTCTATGGGAGAGTTCATCCAGGGAGGAGCAAAGGGGGAGCCCTATATAAGCTGTGTTTGGGTGGGAAAAAGACAGACACGGTGTCCCAGCAGTTGGTGAAGTTCTGAGTTCTTCTTTTCTGTACTTACCTGTTTGATGTTCATGCAACCTAAGACCTGCAAAAATAAAGTAAAAGCAACTTACCTTTCCAAGGACTGCTGCCTCCAGAGTCTCACTGTACCACTGTACCACCAAAGGTATGACTGAGCCACACCAAGAAACAGCAGAAAGCATGACAGTGGTGGCCTGTATGGGGAACAGGGACCAATGGGGGACAGGCACGTCCAGGCCCATCATGGATGAAAGTATGGTGGAGGAGCAAATGAGCATCCTTTGAGCAGTATTCCAGCAGCAGACAGCAATCCTTGACAGAATGGCTGGAGGGCAGCAAGGAGGAAGGCCCAGGCAGGAGGGATTGTCACCCCAATTCAAACTCATGACGATGAATGGAGAGGACGAGCTGGAGGCCTACTTGCGGGCTTTCGAAAGGATGGCGAGGGCAGCAGGATGGCCCAAGCAACAATGGGTGGTTATCCTAACCCCTTGCCTAACTGGAGTAGCACAGCTAGCCATGGACTCCATGCCGCTGGAAAAGGCAGAGGATTATGAGGCTGTAAAGGCCATGATCCTAAGTTCTTTAGCTGTGTCAGAGGACACTTATAGGAGGCACCTGAGAGAGACTAAGAGCACAATCCTAACCATGTCTTCTTAAAAGTAAGCCCCATTGTGTTCAATGGGACTTACTCCCAGGAAAGTGTCTTTAGGATTGCAGCCTAAGTTGGAGAAGGGAGGAAGCCTGGGGCTGCTAGCCAACACCATCAAGGCTAATGGGCTGAGGTGACTGTAGCCCCTGCAGCCGTAGATCCACAGAGGAGGTAGTGGAAGTGGTGCTACTCAAACAGTTTGTGTACGTGCTATAGCCAAAGGCCAGGAAGTGGGTCCTGTGCCTGAATCCAACTACCTTGGAGGAGGCAGTCCAAACAGTGGAGGTACTCAACACGGTGGGCAAAGAAGTGCAGTCGGGGAAGGAACACAAGCCGGAGGTGAGGAAAAGCGCACTGAAGGGGGAGTACAGAGGAAGAGGGACCACCGGCCCCACGGAGAGGAGCAGTGGCACAGCAGAAAGAGTGACACCTCAGCACGCAGACCTAGCACTGGTTGGACACAAGGGACAAGGCGGGGGGTGCATGGCCCCAAACAAGCCAAGTGTGGGGGTTTCTTGCTTTAAATGTGGCGCCCCCAGACATTTCAAGACGGATTGCCCCCACGGGGGCCGAGAGGAGGAGGTAGCTTGGATGGGATTGCAGGCCGCCTCCCCCCACTGTGTCGGTCAAAGTGGATGGTGTGGAAGGGAGGGTGTTGGTGGACTATGGGTGTTCCCAGACAATGGTTAAAAAGGAAGATGGGAACATATCTAAGGGGGATGGAGAGGAGCAGCTCCAGAGAGATGGAACCCCTTGGCATCTACATGGGAGAGAGCCTATACATTCACCAGTGACCCCTGTACCCTCCTTTGGACATTAGAGATTTCCCTGATGCAGTTTGGTCTCTACAAGAAATAATGGACTTAAGGAACCGGGGGAGGGGCCGTATTCAACAAAGAAGGGGAATCACCGTAAGACCTTCTCCTAGGTGGTATGCAGAGGGAAGGGGAGGAAGTGGCTAGACAACAGGCACAAGATCCATCCTTAAAAGCAGCATGGGAGCAGGCTCAGAAGAAAGAGAGGGAAGTGAAAGAAGGGACATGGTTTGGGATCAGACAAGGACGCCTGTACAGGCAAGGAAAGGATGCGCAGATGGGGGAAGAGATGGATAAGCTAGTCTTACCGGAAAAGCTGATGGGGTGGTGTTGGCAATGGTTCATGACAACCCCATTGCAGGACACATGGGGGAAAAGGCCACCCTTAATAGATTACTAATGAGTTTTTATTGGCCGGGAATTTATCAAGAGACCAAGATGTTTTGTGAGTCATGTAGGGTGTGCCAATTCACTCAGCCCAAAGGACCACCAGGGGGAAACTGATCCCTATGCCGATAATAGTGGTTCCCTTCGAGAGGATTGCCATGGAACTGGTGGACCCCCTTCCAAAAGGGTGGGGGGTTATGAATATATCCTCATCATTATTGACTATGCTACAAGGTATCCAGAGGCAAAATGGCAAGGACCCTTTTAAGTCCTCAGATGAGGACTGGGGAAGTAGATTATGAGTTGAGTTGATTATGAATTGAGTAGATTATGAGTTGGGCAGGAAGCCAGCCACCAAAATCTATCATGTTAATTCATTGAAATTATGGAAATCAAGGGAAAGACGCAATGGTGGGAGAAGAGGAAGAACTGGGGCCCTGTCTAATACAGATCAGAGGAAAAGGAGGAGGAGTAAGACTAGGGGAAAAGCTAGATCAGAAGCAACAGGAGCAAATCCAAAGGCTCATCAAAATTTTTGTAAAGTGTTCTCAAAAAAACCAGGAACTATAGAACTGGTTGAACTCAGAAGACAAGTGAAACCAGAAGCAGTAGTTAGGTTGCCTCTGAGGAGGTGGCCTTGTAACCTACAGCAGGTACTTTTAAAGGATGTGCAAGAGATGGTAGAAATGGGGGTGATAGAGCCATCAGATAGCCCTTGAAGGAACTATCCAGTGCTAGTGCCTAAAGAAGAAGGAAAAATCCAGGTATGCCAGTCCACTCATCCAGCCCATGGATCAGCAGGTCAATTTAAACTTTAAAAAGCTTTACACCAAAGCACTATTTGAGCGATGCTTTGAGGTGACTGAAGGAACAAACCTTACCCTCCAATAGTTTTGGAAAGATAATTTCCACATTGTGAGCTGTCTTAAGATCATTGATAAAGCCTGGAATGGTGTCACCCAGAGAACCCTCAATTCTGCTGGGAGAAAACTGTGGCCTACTTGTGTTCTTAAACATGACTTAGAGGGGCTTCCTCATGAACAGGAGCCACCACTTGTAAGAGAAATTGTGTCCTTGGGGAACATCATGGGACTCGAGATGAATGAGGATGACATTCAAGAGCTGGTGGAGGAACATGGCCAGGAGCTGACCACCAATGAATTGATGCATCTGCACTGTGAGCAACAGCTAAAGGTACTGGAGATCTCATCTGCAGAGGAGGAGAAGAATAAGGAGGAGGAACCCCTCACCTCAAATGAGATTAAGGACATTTGCAGACACTGGGAAATTGTGCAAAATTTTGTTGAGAAGCACCACCCAAACAAGGCGGTAGTAGTGCAAGCAATGAATCTGTTTAATGACAATGCTATGTCACATTTCTGTGAAATCCTCAAAAGGAGGCAAAAGCAAGTGTCATTAGACAGGTTCCTTGTTAAAGCTGCTAAAAAAAGACACCAGTGACTCTTTAGTTGAAAATTAGTCATCCTTTTATTTTCTGCTTTATTGTACATACAGTAAATAACAGTTACCGTAATTGTGTTATATAACTGTGTTTTGAATTCAGTTAGTGTTTTGTCGTCATTTTTACATACAGTTAGTATTTTTATATAAATAGTGTTTGTGTTGTTGTCTGAGTTTCCATTATTTCCTATGGGAAAATCCACTTCACATAAAGAGCGTTTCACATAACAAACATGCTTCTGGTACGAATTAAATTTATGTGAAGCACTACTGTAAAAGCTTCTATCAACAAGACCTGGGATGATTTGGAGCAGGTTGGAATCTGAGACAGAGACAGGAGTGAAGTGGGGAGAAGAAAGTAAACACCTTCACATGAGGTAGTAGTAATGGGGGACTTTAACTATCCAGACATTTGCTGGGAGACAAACTCAGCCAAACATGTAAGCACCAATAAATTCCTGATGGGCCTGGAAGATAACTTCATGGTCCAGAAGGTGGAGGAAACGACGAGGGGCCATCCTTGACCTGATCTTAACTAATTGTGAAGAACTGATTGGGTCAATGTAGCAGGAACTTTAGGGGAAAGCGATCATGAGATGCTGGAATTTAGAATACTGTGGGAAATAAAAAGAGGGCCCAGTGAAACCCTTATATATAAGTAAATGTAAAATACTGCACAATGAGGAAAAAAAATTATGTATAAATCAATCCCTAAATAACATGTAACATATAATATAGCTAGCAGAACTAACATGTAACGTATAACTAGCAGAACTAGCCCAACATTGTGGGAGTAAAATTTCAAGAATATTTGTGATCTCCAGGTATAGCTGGGCACTAGTGGGCACCACTGGGCACTGGCACTGGGCAGTAGGCACCGACAGGCACCAAGCACTGAAGGGTACTAAGGGCAGTGAGAGGTAGTAGCTGGCACTGGTATCCCTAATGTGCATCACCAGGCACCATTGGAAAGCAGGCATCAGTGGGCAGCAGGCACCAGAAGGCAATGGGCACTGGGCATCCCTACTGAGCACAGGCATCCTTAGTGGGCACGACTGGGCATTAGGTACCACTGGGCACCACTGTGCAATGGGCATCAGCAGGCAGTAAGCACAATCAGGCAGTGGGCATCAGTGGGCACCAGTGGGCATGAAGCATCCCTAGCAGGCACAGGGCACTGTTGGGCAGTGGGCAACGCTGGGCACCAAATGGCAGCAGGCACCAGCAGACCCACTTCTCATTGGGCTCTGAGCACCAGCAGGCACTAGCAGTCACCACCTGCAATCCCCACAGAGTACCAGGCATCCCTGCTGGGCACCAAGCACCACCTGGCACTTGGGACCAGTGAGCAAGGACAGCAGGTACCATTGGTTACCAGCACCACTGGCCTGTTATATTGGATTTCAGGAAGGTTGATTTCAACAGGTTTAGAGGAGTCATAGGTGGGATCCCATGGGTTGATGAACTAACAGGAAAAGGGGCCCAAGATGGGTGGGAGCTCCTTAAGAGGCAGCTTCTGCAAGCTCAGTCAGAAACAATTCCTATGAAAAAGAAAGGGGGGAAAATCCTGAAAAAAACAGGTTGGCTCCACAAGCAACTTGGGGATCAGCTGAAGTTAAAGAGAAGTATAGGGAATGGAAGACTGGAAAGATCACCAGGGAGGAGTACAAGCAGATAGCCCGGTCCTGTAGGGAGGGGGTCAGGAATGCTAACGCTCAGTATGAGCTGAGGAACTCACAGATGTCCTTGCAGAGCCTCTGTCGATCATCTTTGAGAAATCCTTGAGGAATGGAGAAGTGCCACTGGACTGGAAGAGGGCAAATGTAGTCCCAATCTTTAAGAAGGGGAAAAAAGAAGACCCGGGAAATTATAGACCAGTCAGTTTGACTTCAATCCAGGGCAAGATATTAGAACAAATCATAAAACACACAATTTGTGCACATCTAAACCAGTACTCTGTGATAAAAAAAACCAGCATGGATTTACCAAGAATAAATCTTGCCAGACAAATCTGATCTCCTTTTTTGATCAGATCACGAGCTTACTGGACAGTGGCAATGCTGCAGATGTCATTTATCTTGACTTCAGCAAAGCATTTGACAAGGTCCCACATGACATCTTAATTGGGAAGTTGGAAAAATATGGGCTAGACGAGGCAATCATCAGGTAGATCCGCAACTGGCTCAACGGTTGCACTCAAAGGGTTTTAGTAAATGGTTCTGTGTCAACCTGGAGGTCAGTATCAAGTGGGGTGCCCCAGGGCTC
This sequence comes from Cryptoblepharus egeriae, assembly GCA_030015325.1. NCBI lineage: Eukaryota > Metazoa > Chordata > Lepidosauria > Squamata > Scincidae > Cryptoblepharus > Cryptoblepharus egeriae. Next base: position 56,224,008 of record JAREYC010000001.1, on the reverse strand, counting down.
TGTTTAGGGCCCAGTTCTCTTTAACATTGTCATCAATGACTTTGAGGAAGGGATACGGGGGAGCCTGATCAAATTTGCGGACAGAAAACACAACAGAAGACATGAGAAACTTCCAGGAGGATCTGGATAAACTAGAATAGTGGGCTGTAAAAAATTCATTTTAATTCATTGTAATTCATTCTAATTAGTGGGCTGTAAAAAAATCATTCTAATTTCAATAGGGAGAAGTGCAAGATTCTGCACTTAGACAATAAAAACCAAAAACACAGTTATAAAATGGGAAATACTTGGCTTGGCAGCACAACATTTTAACGGAACCTTGGAGTCACCATGGATCACAAGCTGAACATGAGACAGCAGTAAGATGTGTCTATGAAGAAGGCAAATGCCATTTTAGGCTGCCCTAAGAGGACTGTGTCTTCCAAGTTGCGAGAAGTTATAGTTCCTCTTTATTCTGCATTGGTCAGACCTCACCTTGAGTACTGTGTTCAGTTCTGGACACCTCACTTTAAGAAAGGTGCAGCCAAACTGGAGCAAGTCCAGAGGAGAGCGACAAGAATGATCCGTGGGATGGAAGGGAAGCCCTACGAGGAAAGGTTGGGGGAACTTGGGATGTTCAGCCTGGAGAAGAGGAGGCTGAGGGGAGACCTGATTGCCCTCTTCAGATACCTGGAGGGCTGTCATAGGGAGGAAGGGGCTCATTTGTTCATAGCTGCTTCTGAAAGCAGAACTAGAACCAATGGGTACAAACTGCAAGAAAGGAGATTCCAGTTGGACATCCGCAAAAAATTCCTGATGGTTTGGACAGTTGGGCAGTGGAACAGATTGCCAAGGGAAGTGGTGGACTCTCCCTCACTGGGGGTCTTCAAGCAGAGGCTCAATGAGCACCTGTTGGAGATGCTCTAGGAGGATTTCCTGCTGCAGGCATGGGGTGGATTAGATGATGTACTAGGTCCCTTCCAACTCTAGGATTCTATGATTCTATATGCAGAGAAACTCTGACACATCTTCAAATCAACATTTTCAACTTTTTCCAAACCAAAATGGACAGTGAAAAACATGACTCATAAAGGAATACAGGACAAAAACAGAGCACTGTCAAAACTACCAGCTTGTGTCAGTCATTGTCAGTCTTCCTGTCTTCCTCTAGCAATACTGTGGAGACAGGGGTGCTGCTGTTTGTACTGAGTCCTTGCTGCAGTTGTGGGGAGGAGTTTGGATTTCTTTAGGCTCTGGCACTTTTCCTGGACAGAGGCAAACAAAGCCAGGCCTGCAAGCCCTCCCAGTTCTTGCCTAATATGTACCAAGTCTTCTTTGCCTGCAATACATTTGTTTGGAGGGATTGATCCAGTTGGAGGACAGCAAGGATGGCACTATGAGCACTCTTTGGATGCTTTCCCTCAACCTTTCTGTTTCTTGAAAAGCTCCATGCACAGAAGATGAGCAAGAGAAAACATAGAACTTGACCATGCACCCAACCTCCATATGGTTATACTGACTCATTTGGTTTGATTCAAGAAAGGTATGGAGGGATTATATAACTCTATTCATTCCTACTAGACCAGGAATCAGTTTGACACATAATTTTCAATATCATATATTTTTAACATCATACAGTATCCTCCATAGTCTTTATTCTTGCAAAGACCACAGTTCTGATATCATACAGTTTTGTTGCTTCTCAAGTTGGACTAACATAGTTAGCAACTGTATGGCTGGATAAAATGGACAAATGTACTATTATAAAAATGGACATTTATTATTAAATATTAGTATTAAAATGTGTGGCTAAAAAACCAGTGGAGGTGGGATAGTGGCATATAATTACACATACCATCCAAATGTTGCTCCCCATTTGGGGGTGATGCGCTGACCTCCTGCACTGGGTGATGCAAATCCTAACAACATCCTTGCCTTTTGGGGCCCCTAGGCTAATAAAATTATAGCCCCCTTCCTCAGTGGGGCAACCCATTCAGCAACCCTCTAACTCACCAGCACCCCTCTTAAATATTTTTTTACATTGTATAGCCAAAAAGGTGAGCTAAAAAACAAAATTTATGCTACAGTCAGTGTTTAGGAAGATGAGAAACATGGACTGGGGCGCTAAACAAATAAATCTCAATTAAAGGGCTTCAAATATGGGCCCCTTGTTTCAAATAAAAGACTTCAAACATAGGCTTTTTTCTCAAATAAAAGGTCTCCAATAGGGCCATATCTCAAATATGGCCACAAACAGGCCACTTTTTAAAAATTGGTTTTTTGGACTCTTGGGCTTCTTTTTTAAAGTTGAAATTTTATTTCGACTTAAGTGAATTATTCAGCAATGCAAAATATTAAAATATTCATTTAAAAAAAAATTGAAAATCTTTTAGCAGGGCGCTGAAGTTTGGAGCCCCAAGCATGAGGGGTCCCAGGGTGCAGCCTATACTAGCCTATAGGATAATATGGCTCTGCTGATGGTACTGTTGGGATCCCTGCCACTCTACAACAAGGCCAGGAGCGTGACACAACAAACAACAGTAGGAAGACCCAAAACATGCTTTTCCGTGTTTTGATAAGAACGCCTTTCCACTCTGAGTCTCTTACTGATGTATGCTGCATTTCATCTGGCATTCCATCCCAGATGTCATTGACAGTTACTTCTGATGCTACTTTGAAAAGCTGGATGAACAGTGAGAAAGGATGGGGCATTTGTAAATATTAACTACAGTGAAGACATGCAAGTTATTTGAACATAGTCTATTTCCTTTCTAGAGACATGTCTTTGTTTTCTTCTGCAAGATAAATTTTCAGCCTACTCTTATGATCACAATATAGATGAAGCTTCAATATCAAGCTTTGACTACCAAACTTGTTTCATATTGTTGACAATTGATTAGCAAGAGTATATATATATCTAATTTATCAAATACATAGAAAGCACAATAAGAGGGAGATGTCTAGTTCAACTAAGGATTAAACATAACATGGATTACATTCACCTTGGAATAACATGGATTACATTACATGAATCCATAAAATAGGTTACATTCACCCTGAAGTAAAATGCAAATAAGTGCAATGAAACCCAGGGCCTTAAAAATGATTCAGAATTGAGATGTTAAAGAATTTTGAGACACATTTTTCCCTTTCATACATTTTCTGGTGAAGATCGTCATATTAATCTTCCTGAAAATTGTTATTACTTCATCACACTGCCACAAACCTTCCTGTGAATAGCTTCCAAAGCATTTTTCACTTCCTTGTTTCTCAGGCTGTAAATCAAGGGGTTCAGCAAAGGGATGACGATTGTGTAGAACACAGCAAGAATTTTGTCGATCACATCTTGGACAGAAGACTTATTGCTACTCTTGGGTCGAAAATGCAAAATGAGAATTGCCCCATGGTAGATAGTGACAGCAGTCAGGTGTGAGGTGCAAGTTGAGAAGGCTTTAAGTCTGCCTGCCGTTGAGCTGATCCTCACAATGTTGGCGAGAATAAATGTATATGAAACCAAGACACCCAAGATGGTGGTAATTTCCACAAGACCAGCCACATAAAAAATCAAGAGCTCATTGATATAGGTATCAGAACAGGAGAGTGAAAAAAGTACAGTGATGTCACAATATATATTATTAATCTCATTAGACTGACAGAAAGACAGCCTGAAGATGAATATTGTATGAATGAGAGAATGTGTGAGCCCAAGCATATAGGACCCAAACACCAAATGAAAACAAAGTCTAGGAGACATGAGGACAGGATACAGAAGGGGTTTACAGATAGCGACATAGCGATCGTAAGCCATTGCAGCCAGGAGAAAACACTCTGTGCTCCCCAAACCTATGCCAAAGTACACTTGCAATGCACATTCAATGAGAGAAATGCAGTTTGTATCTGTTAGGAGGTTTACTAATGTCCTACAAGCAACTACAGATGAGAAACAGACATCCAGAAAAGACAGGTTGCTGAGAAAAAAGTACATGGGAGTATGAAGCCGAGGGCTGGCTCTTATTAATGCAATCATTCCTAGATTTCCCACTAAAGTGCTCATATAACAAAAGAGGAAGACCAGAAAGAGGAAAATCTGCAATGCTGGATTGTTTGTTAAACGAACAAATACAAACATTTTGAATTCAGTGCTCTGGTTTTCTGCTCTCATGACCCACAGAATGTTCTTCTTCCTCCCAGACCTACAAAATAAAAAATATGGCTCAGGTAATATTCCATTACTCCACAGTTGGCTAGAGATATTTGTGGCCACTGTTGATGACCACTAGACTGACATCATTGTAAAGGAAACAAATTTATGAAGCTCTTTCTCATAGACCATTTGAATTCTAATTTCATTTCAGAAGTAGTTTATTTCTGATTGTCAAACAAGACAGATAACAAGTAGGGAAAACCCCATTATGCTTCTTGAAGCCATGTGAAGCCATCTGGTTGGTCAATTAGTGAGATGAGACAGGTATTTTATGATTTCCTTAATATTCTGACACAAACTCAAGTTGCAAATCAGGGCGTAAGCCCCACAGAACACCAAAATACTTGCTTTTAAATGAACATTTATGGGATGGTGCTGAAGAACGCACCCACCCAAGGGTAGTTAATGCTAAGGAGCATTCAGTTTGTACAGGATGAGACCTTTGCCATAAGCAGTGCAAAGGACTTCTTCATGGATTGCTTTAAGCAAGATGGCATGCACCTGTTGAATAGTGCTAAGTGGTTCATTACTAGTGAGCCATGAATTGTCTGCGAATGTGCTGCTGATTTTTGGGGAAAGGTTCATTTTTTTGTAGGACCAATGGGTCCTACAGACCATCAGCAGCATGATGTGCCTTGTCAGTGGTAAAAAATCTGATGGTGTGCCTTGACAATCTTGTCAGTGTGCTGAGTTGAAAAGGCTTGAAAATCTCTATATAATCAGGCTTCTCTGAATATATTTAAGACAAATTATCATTACATATACTTCAAGTATATTTTAAGTATTGAAACTCTATGCTATGAGTGCAAAGAAATCAATGCAAATAAGTGTTCTTTATAAACATTACAGCAAGCACAGAAACCCTTGTGGAAAAATAAAAGTGTGCAAATTCCGTTATTTCACTGACAGAAAATTTATGACATTTTATAAAAGAAAACTGCAATCATGTACATTCCTACTTGGGAGTAAACCTTATTGATGTCAAAGAGGCTTACTACCTGATATATGCAGGATTCCCTGGAAGTACTTATCTGCAGAAGAAGCTGTTCTGGCAAAATCTCCCTGAGTAGATGCACAGCTGAAGGAATTTTGGATAGAGGTGAAATATCAGAGTCATGAAGTTATTCATACAGTAATCCTTGGGCTTCAATTCTATTAATACTTACCTGGGAGTAAATCTCATTGAAGTCAGTGGAGCTTAATGCTGAGCACACATGTATAAGCTTGTGCTGTTAATAATCTTTACTTCCTAAATCAACAGTAGCTTCAACAGTGTTCTTAATGTGATTGCCATCTTGTCCTATGTTACTAGACTGATATTTTGAGTGCTCATACAATGCATTACCCTGTAGTAATTTTTAAACTTCATTCATAGTCCAGCAAAACTCAGTCCCTAACAGCGTAAGTATTCCATTTTCCATATTTCTCTACTGTAGCAAAAACAGCTAAGAGTTCTATGACATTTTAAAGACTAATATAAGCATTCATGGATTAGTGCCCACTCCATCAAATACATGAAGCAGTACCCAGGCATTGTGCGTATACTAACAGAGCTGATTTCTTTAAACTACATCTCTCTAAGCTTTATATTCTTTGAGGACACATTCATCACATTCCCTTGAGGATGACATAAAAATGTTCTGTTAAGAAGCATCATTTTAAAGACTGAAAGACACAACAGCTGCTCCCCCTTTTCAATGGGATAACAATTCTAGGTTGAAGAGACAAGTTAAGGGAGGAAAAAAATTTCCCTGAAGGACTAATTTGTATGATGCTACAGCAGTCAGAAAGTAGGAAATCTCCCCACACCCAAAGCCCCTTTAGAAATAATCTGGTACTAGCACATTTCCACTCAATAGTCACAATAGGAAATGCTATTCCATGCAATAGGAAAGGGGGATATTGCAATGGTGAAAAGAAGCCATATTTTTAAGAGTTGAAATGAAGAATCCTACTGAGAAATTCACATCTCCATATGAACACTAAGATATGTATTGGTAACACAAAGGGTATGATACTTCTCATGAATGAATATGGATTCAGTGGTGGGGTGAAGGTGGAGTGAAGGACCAAGAGGCTTCGACCAGTCCCCTTCATCAGTGACTACCCAGCAACAAGGGATGGGTCATGGTAGAAGGATGAGAGGAAGACGGAGGAAAGACCCAAAAGACAGGAGGTGGAAAATCCCAGGGGCAGGCAGGGAAGGAGGTAGAAGAACAATAGCAGGATCCAGTTGGGCTTGGAAACACCTAAAACCATCATGTTTCTTGACCTACAGCCCTCCCCCCCCACCATTACTGAAAAAGCCTGCAAGTCCCACACTGTTTGCTTCACCTAGGACACTTGGACACCTAGCAGAGAAAGGGAGAGGAGCAAGCCAGGAAAACATAGTAGGGCATAGTAGGACTGCACACCAGATGCAAAACCTGGCCCACCTGCCAGGTGGTGCAGCTTATTTTTGTCAGAAATGGGTGCGGCCACTGGACTAGGCAGCAGCACCTCATGCTGCTAAACCCTGAGGCACACACTTCAATCTACATTGGTTCTGCCCTGCTGCTGAAGCCCCAGGTCACGATCACTGGTTAGGATTGTGCTCTTGATTGTTTTAGGATGTTAACATATTAGATAGTTTAAGATAAGCTATTCAAGATTTTATATGACTTTGTAGACTAAAGAAATGAAAAGTGAATGAATACTCCATACTTGTCACAGAAGTTATGATTTTTTTTCTGTTCATTTGCTTTGCTTGCCGTGCCCTAGTATGTCACCCCCTGTAAGGGCACCTATACTGGCACCTGAAGAGGACTCTTCAGGGGAAAAGGAAGAGTGAGCCTGAAGCAAAGGATGTCCACCTGGCCAGCCTGCTGGGTCTCAGGCCAAGTGATGTAGGGGCAAGTCCATCATACCAACACTGGCTGTAGTCTCCCTGGTGTGGGTGGAGCTTGGAATGGGAGAGCAGGAGGGACAATGGGATGCTCAGGATTGGGCACACCAGGGGGGCTTGGCCACCCTGCAACCTTGGGGATTCCCTTGGGGGTGGGGATGAGGGCAGGGTCAGTCTTCTCAACATGGCAACATATTTGGATTTGATAGTGTGCTAATGGGGTTCCCTGGCATGTTGGATCCACGGCACCTCCTCTTAGCCAGTTGCCCCTCTTGCACAAAATGCACCTGGTGGGCTGGTTATGGATGGTGGGGACCACCCACGCATCTCATATGGAGATACAGTGGCGCCTCATGTAACAAACGCCTCACGTAAAGTATGTTCCACATAACAAACAAAAAATTCTCTAGGATTCTGCTTCACATAATAAACTGTGCTTCATGTAACAAACACACTCATTGGCAGTTGGGGCTGACATGCTGGTGGGCAGCCCTTTTAAAAAGCCTCAGGGCTGCCTAGCGCGCCTGCCCCTAGCAAAAGCAACACTTCCATGCTATTCCTCCTGTGGCCAGGTGTCCGCTGGGCAGAGGGAGAGAAGAGCAGAGGAGAAGAGGGAAGCAACTCAGGGCTAGCCAGAAGGGTGCGGGGGAGAGAGAGGCTCAGGATGAAGAGAAGGAGAAAGTGGGGAGACATTTTGAAAGTGTCTTTGATTGCAGAAGAAAGTGTCTTTGATTGCAGCCTCCTTACCATGTCTACCCAGAAGTAAGCCCCATTGTGTTAAATGGGGCTTACTCCCAGGAAAGTGTCTTTAGGATTGCAGCCTCCTAACCATGTCTATTGAGAAGTATGCCCTATTGTGTTAATTGGCTCTTACTCCCAGGAAAGTGTCTTTAGGATTTCAGCCTAAGTAGACTTCATAGGATCATACACATTGAATGCATGTTTTGAATTCAATTCCACTGTTTTGTCATCATTTTCATATCCAGTTAATATTTTTATATGAATATTTTATGAGTACTGGAACCAATTGTCTGAGTTTCCATTATTTCCTATGGGAATATCCGCTTCATGTAAAGAACGTTTCATGTAACAAACATGCCTCTAGAACAAATTAAATTTGTTACGTGAGGCGCCACTGTATTGCTCTGCCACTGGGAGGACATCTAGCACTCTCAGTTAAGGAGAAGATCTGGAGGGGTGAATTTTTTAAGGTGTTTAGCCTCCTCCAAGTGGAGCTAGACCCAGCACAGCACATTGGGGAGGCCCTCCGGGATCAGGAGGTAGTGGGGCATAGGAAGATCAATAAAAATTGGACCAACTGGTTAAATGGGTATTTCATTTACACTTCAGTGGTATTCAGATGTACCCCAGTGGCTTCCTTGCCAGGCTTCCTTGGGCGAGTTATGTTGAGCACTTCAGATTGAGGGCATCACATGACCCCGTGCAGTACCGGAGGGTACCACAGTGGGAACTGTGGTCCCCGCTGGTGGTGCTGTCCAGACCAGTGTATGGGGATAGATCAGATAGTGGGCACCTCATCGCATGTAACAAGCCTGATGCTGGCAGAGCACCAACCGGTGATCAGGGGATTCAACCCCCCTGCACCTGCTATGAACTCAATGCATCAGGATGCTGTAGCCAAGCTAATTGTGTCTTCTCACATGCTTGTTTGCAATGTGGTGCCAAACATCCAGTGTCCTCCTGCCCCAAGCTTGGCTGGGCCTAACAGGGACCCCATGAACAGCAGCCCCCTGCCTACTGGCGCTGGTTCAAGGAAGGAGAGCTGATGCCAATTGATGTAGCTAAGTTAGCTGTTAGTTTGAAGTTTTACCCAGACATACGGATGGCTGGTTATTTGTTACCAGGTTTTCAAAAGTTTTTCAGTTTGATTTTTAATATAAACTTGTATAATTCACCAAGGAAAGATAACACACATAATTTAACACACACATAAATTAATAAGTACATAATATACTATAATATGTTTGAACATTCCAGACCTACTTTAGACCATGTCTAAAACCAGCTGGGGGAGGCGTGTGACGGAGGCCCAGCCAGGCCTGGGAGGAAGAGAGCAGGGCAGAGGCCAGCTGGGGCTGCACCCTAGCCAGAGGAGAAGGGCCTGCCAGACTCCCCACCTGCAGGTGCCCCTGCCTGGAGTCCAGTCAAAGCCTGGAGCAGCCACTCCTGTTCCAGCCACCAGGTCTTCTCCTCCCCATTCAGGGACCCTTTTGCAGTCACAGGGTCCCCCACAATAGAAGAGCAAAATCACAGGATCCCCCACAATAGAAAAGCAAGAGCAATCCAAGCAGACCATATCCTACAGAGGAATAGGAATGGCTGACATTGGTCCTGGTACCTGGCCAGAGCCCCATTTCCTTCGTGGAGGTTGCTCTGCATTTCAGCCCTGAGGAGTGGGCTGTGTTGAGTCTCAGCTAGAGGAGCCTACACAAGTTTGTCTCCATGAAGAATTACGGCAGCGTCGCCTTTGTAGCATTAGTTTGGGACCAGACAGAAAGAAACAGGGAACAAACTCCGTCTCCACAGCAGAGATTCCACTTGGGAGAGAAGCCCTATAAGTGCCAGGAATGTGGAATGACCTTCAGATTGAGGGTGGCATTTAAGTGCCTCCAGAGAACCCACTCAGGCAATAAACCATTTATTTATTTATTTATTTATTTATTTATTTATTTATTTATTTATTTATTTATTTATTTATTTATACCCTGCCTTTCTTCCCTAATCAAAGGGAACCCAAAGCGGCTAACAATAAAACACCACTAAAAGTAGATGATAATAAATATAGATTAAAACACAATTAAAATACAGTTAAAATACAGATTATACAAAAACATTAAAGCATCCCCTCCTAAAAATTTACAGTAAAAACCAGCTAAAAACAATACAAAAAACAACATCTCTCCCCCCAACCTCCAGTATGAACCTTTAAGTGCCAAGAGTGTAGAATGAGTTGAAGTGGTAATCTTACAACCCACTGAAGGGAGAAACCCTATAAGTGCCAGGAATGTGGAAGGACCTTCAGTCAGAAGTGGACACTTAAGTGCAACTCGAGAACCCACTCAGGGAAAAAAACCCTTTAAGTGCAAGGAGTGTGGAATGACCTTCAGTCAAAGTGGTAATCTGACAATCCATCATAGAACCCACTCAATGGAGAAACCCTATTAGTGCCAGGAATGTGGATAAAGTCCTTGAAAGTCCTTTTAGCAACAAGCAGTTACTTTTTGCTTCTCCCAAATGTTAGCAGTTACATCCATAATTAGGTGCCCCAAGCTGTTGTTTTTAAGAAAGTTCCTAAAAGCAACCTTCACATCTTTATTCCTCAGGCTGTATATCAGTGGGTTCAGCAAGGGGATCACAAGTGTGTAGAACACAGCAAGGATTTTGTCTGTATCCAAGTTGTAGCTAGTGGAAGGACGCAAATACATGAAAAGAATTGTTCCATGAAAAATTGTGACAGCTGTAAAATGGGAAGCACAAGTGGAAAAGGCTTTGCTTCTTCCATGAACAGAGGGGATTCTCAGGATGGTGGCAAGGATGTATATATAAGAGATAACAACTGTCAGAATAGCAATTATTTCGATGGCTCCAACCAAGCTAAATAAAAGAATTTCACTGATGTATGTGCTGGAACAGGAAATGGATAACAGGGGTGTGATGTCACAATAGAAATGGTTGATCTTGTTAGACCCACAGAAGGATAGTCTAAATGTGAAGACTGTGTGAACAAGTGAATGGAAAAGTCCAAGTACATATGATCCAACCACCAAAGGGATACAGACTCTAGGAGACATGAGAACTGAATACAACAGTGGGTTACAGATAGCCATATATCGATCATATGCCATCACAGCCAAGAGACAGCACTCTGTGGTCCCCAGAGCTATGAAAAAATACATTTGTGTGGCACATCCAGCTAGAGAAATTGATTTTTTATGTGCTATGGAGTTGGCCAACATTCCGGGGGCAACCACAGAGGAATAGGAGATATCCAGGAAAGATAAGTTGCACAGGAAGAAGTACATTGGGGTGTGGAGCTGGGAACTGGACATGATTAGTATAATCATGACAACATTTCCCACCAGGCTGAAGATGTAAATGAGAAGGAACACCACAAAGAGAATGCACTGCAGCAGAGGGTTGTCTGTTAATCCTGCAAATATGAACTCAGTGATGATTTTTGTTTTATTTATTTCAGACATTTCATCCAAAGTGCATTACCTGCATAGGGTAGACATATTGAGAAAGGATGTAAGATTTGAAAAGGTCGGCATATGCTTGTGCACTGGCCTAAACCTCCCCCCGCCCTCAAACAGTGAAGCAGAAACACCTTATGACACTTTTGTGACATCCCCAGGTCAGCAGAGGACTTATGCTGGGGCTTATGCTGGCCTAAATGGAAGTTAGAATTGCAGCAGGTTTATTTCTGTACCAGTAATTTTAAGCAATCTGCTTATCCCGACTTCCCCCCCCCCCCCCCCCCCGCAATGCTAACTGGGCAATAGGCATCTTTTATCACGGTGGTTCTCATACATTTCATAGGAACATAGAGGGAGAAGAAACTATCCTTATGTAACTCAGCCTCCTTCCCTTCATCCCTCTCAACTGCTGATACTTGTGTCTTGTTTTTGTTTTTAAATTGTGAACCTCTTAGGAACAGAATACCTCTGTTCACTCCTTTCATCACATAAACTGAATTGAAAAACATTTTGTTGGAAATCAATATAATGGTAATGACAATCTTGCTACAAAGGAAGGCAATAAATGTTTGAAACAAACTTATTGTATATTTATATTAAAATATTTGTAACGTGCCCTCCCCTTCCTCATAATGGGGTGTCCAAGACAGTTTACAACAAAAAATACAATGAAAGTAAAATAATTAAAAGAACACACACATACTAAAATACAGCACATTCACAACTATTATCAGAAAGCCAATGGCATAATTGATAAAAACATATGGTAGCCCAATTCTATATAGGACAAGGCTGCCATTTATGACAGTGGAACACGTTTGTAAACGACCATGTAACAATGCACATAACGTACATGGCCAATTGGGCCATTGTTGTTTGCATGGAAGTGGCTACTGTAACTGTCAGCTACCTTTGACAGCGAAGGTAAGCCATCATCAGGGTAGGAAGTGGTGGAGGTGGGTGGACTAGAGCAACTTGGGAGAAGAACAGTGAAGTTAGTGGGCTGGGAGGGAGAGGGCAGAAGGTGAAATGGGAAATGGAAGAGGTGACTTTCTTGGGCACCAGCTATCAGCAGATCCTGATCCCTGTCCACTTTCCTCTGTCTTATTCTCAGACCTGCACAAACAAAATAGCTGGAACTGTTTTGGGATGGTAGAGGTTTGCACTGAAAAAAGGGAACAAAAGTTCCCTTACCTCAAAGAGTCCTCAAGACCGTCCCTCATCAAGATATGGTGTATGTTCCACTGGGATGGTTGCACCAGAAGGTCAGTCCAGGAGAATACAAGACTTCCAAAATGGTCCTGATCAGGGGCGTTACTAGGGTGTTGGAAAGGGGGCACTAATGGGGGCACCTTGTGACCTAAATGGCTAAAATCATAGTTTGTAGAAATAATCCCGTCTCGTTATACACCTTCGAATGCGTAACTTACAGCAGAATGCCGTGAAACAAACCACTTTGAAATATCTTTATTCTATTAAAATAAGTGTCTAAAAAAACCAGTGGAGGCAGGGCACTGGCACATAACCACGCCCATCATTCATATTGTTGCCCCACCCAATGTATGGGGGTGATGTGCTGGCCTCCCGCATCGAGTGATGCGAACCCTAGTGACGTCCCTGCGTGAATTATCACTAAGCCTTATGGTGATATAGTCCACAGCCCTCCACACTTTTTCAACTACCATGTCCAATACAAGACAAAATGGAGTTGCATTTAACTCATAGGTCAATAACATTGTTGTGAGGATTAGAGTACTCGGAATGCACCTCCACAACAAAATAATAAAACTTTCCTATATGGGTCACAATACACTGTATTTTCAATTAGTAGGAAAGGTGCTAGTAACCCTACAATCTAGAGTAACTACCGGAGCACGTAAGAGACTTTACGTGCACCCGTAGTTACTGCACCACCTAGTGAAAACCTATGGGAAATTCATATTGCAATCCAGAGTAAATTGTTCTTACACCGGAGCAAGGACTCCCCGTAGTTACTCTGGATTGTGCCCTAACCCTACAATCCAGAGTAACCACGGGAGCACGTAAGAGACTTTACGTGCACCCGTAGTTACTGCACCAGCTAGTGAAAACCTATGGGAAATTCATATTGCAATCCAGAGCAAATTGTTCTTACACCGGAGCAAGGACTCCCCATAGTTACTCAGGATTGCGCCCTAAGTCACAAATACCCATGAAAGATACTCAAATCAACCCCACAATACCCATGTAAGGACTAGGTGGTCAAACGTTTTTTCTCCCTCTCAATCACCCTAAATAAAGCAATAAAACAGGTATTCTCTTCAGCCTTGCAGCTGAGGCAAATACCTAACTTTCAGCCACGGGGGAGAATCACTCCCATCTCTTACTTCCAGCAGATGCTTTCCTCTTCAGCTTAAGCAGTTGTCCTTAACCCAGCACTGACTAATGTTTTATTACTTTAGTCACAATTTTTCTCTAGCCTAAAAGAAAACATTCCCCTTTTTCATGGCAATCTATATATCTCACCTGGGGAAGAGACTGTTGAAAATCCTGGATGGTTCCTATTCCAGCATAGTACTACAATGTTTTATGTATTCTCAAATCTGCTGGGAATGAGTCACTGCTGAATTTCAGTCTCGACAGTGCTATTAAGAAAACTGGTTGCCTTTGGTGTATGAAGCTATGATTTGTTTTGCCTGGTCTATCGTTTCTGCATGGAAAACGTTCAAATACAAAGTACTAAAGTTAAGATAGTCTTTGCTAAAACTTTCATTCATTTTGTCAGAAGCCATTTGGGATAACAGAAACTGATCAATAACCTTGAATTTTCATTGGCTTACCATTTACAAATGTATTCTAAAAATGCTCAAATACTCTCTGTTCCTACATATTCACTGATAACACCAAAGTAGCTGGGTGGTGGAATTTAGTCCAGAGGAAAGAAATGGGATTTTCTGCTAATTGCTTTGCTTGCAAGCAAGGCCAGCCACAGGAGCTGCAGGGCACAATGCAAAACATTTTTCTTACGCCCACTACACACCAGGATGAGTAGTAGTGGCAAGGTTCCAGGTTGCAGCATCACCACCAACTCTTTTGAGGGGGATGTCAAGCCCACTGAAATTTCATGCTTGTTCCTGTTGGAACTACAAACCCTTGTTGGCCACCTTAACTTTAACATTTGAGTGGTGGCTCCTGGGAGAGCTTTTTTACATTGCCTTTATAATGCCATGTCTCAAACCGCACCATAAGATCAGGCTTACAGCTGAAATAAGGGAGATACCTGCCTGAAATGTGGCAGTGAATTTGGCCGTTCATTCTGTAGAAAAGTTAGGCTAGTTGCAGCTGAGCTTTAAGTTCAGTTTGACACAGTGGCATGACTAGGTTTTGGTATTTATTTTTGTGGTTATTGGTGCACAGCTCTTTAACTGGAATTGTGGAATCAATCAAGTATGAGCAGGGATCTAATTTTTCTGGAATTGTTTCCCATAGTAATAGTGGTTCCAATTCAGGCAAAGAATTTCACAAGTGCTGCAGTTTTTGCAATTAAGTTTTGGTGTTGTTGCCCACAATGTTAACACTCAATTCTCTAAGTCTTTCCAAGTTATGAGACTGGTTTTGGCATTTATACTAATGTTAGTTTATCAATTCCATTTTCAATACCATGCATCTCCTGGGGATTGACAACAACACACACTCTCATTCTCAGGAGAAGCGTTTCCAGATGGTGGCCCTGGCAACATTGAAGGCACCTGTTCTGACAGTTGTTTCTTTTGCCAGGTCCACAAGTTATGGAGACTATCCATGTCCTTATCTGCAGTCACTCTATTTTTTCTGGGCCAGGACATTTTCTGGGCCAGGAACTCTGCCATTGTCAGGTCTTAAGCTATGGATGAAAAAGGAGTAGGGTTAGGTGATGGGCTAGAAATCCGATCCTGTAAAAGACTCAAACCACTGCAGAGTCAAAGCATGACTAGCAGCAAGCTCACAACCATGATGACGGATCTGATGTCCCTTATGATAGGGTTGGGGCAAAGCCAAAAGGAATCCCAGCGGCTGAAGTGGCCGCAGACCTGAGGACAAAGAAGATGTTGAAGACTGTGGATGATGTACCAGAGCGACAGACTGCCTTAGTTACTGCACAAACGTGATCACTACCAACTATCAATCCGTGGATTTTTGAAGTTTAATGGATAGGAAGTGGAAAAATACAGAGCAATGGCAAGATGGTATGTCCTATATTTTGGACATACTGAACAGCACACACAAGGTGCTCGGCTGGCACTGAATGATACAGGACACAATTGCTGAAATTCTGCAACATGATATGAAGGTGGTGCTGCGAGATTTTAACACAACGCTCAGTAACAATTGTGAAAAAAATGAACATATTATTTGACTGTTTGGGTCTGTACCCCGAACAAATAATAATGGTGAACAGCTTCTCCTGTTCTGTGGACTCAATGATCAATTCCTTCAAAAGTCTATAGGATGGTTCGAGATGCCGTACCAGGACGGAAAAAGAGATAACTGACTTTTTTTACATCAACAAGGGCATTCAACAAGCATATTCTTTCATCCTTTTTGTTCCTGCTGGTTGTTGATTTCATTCAAGCTTTTTAATGAGGCAGAGGCAGGGGGGGGGGGGGCTGTTGTTTTATTGTTTTTAACATGTGTTTTTAGCCTATATGTGTAATTGTTTTTAGTTTGTGTATAATCTAATTGTATTTTAATTGTGTTTTAATCTGTATTTATGATCTAATTTTAATGGTATTTTATTGTTCTTTTAATTGCTGCTAGACGCCTTGAGCTTTCTTTCGTTAGGGAAGAAAGGCAGGATATAAATCTAATAAATAAATTATGAGGAGCTTAATGCAAGGATGAGCCAGACTATACCTGGCTCATAGACCTGGACTTCACAGATGACACTGCTTTATTGGCAGATTCGCCAACCACATTACAGACAGTACATCACTAGAAGACATTACCAACAAAGTTGGTTTGAAAATCAGTACTGATAAATTGAAGAGCATGTAAGTTTGCACAGTCAGTATGCACAGATCCAGTTTGGAGATCAGGCACTAGAACAAGTATCTAAATTTACTTATTTGGGTAGTATTGAGGGAGGAGCGTTTCGCTAGAGCGCTCTCCTCACAGGTAGACCGTCTTGCCTGTGAGACCTCTATGGGGAGCCTCCCTGCCCCCTTCCCCCGCATCACAGCTCCATCAATCACTACCACAGCACATTGTAGAACAGCCTCATCCAGGCAGACTCCAGATCAACAGGGACGAATGCAGGATTCCTATTCATAGATTTCCAAGGCTTTAACAGCAGCTGACAGTGAGCAAAGAGGAAACTAGCAAGAGAGAAGGAAGGAGAGAGAGCAGGTTTGCATCAGAAGAGATATCTTAGCTCCCAATAGTTTCACATAGGGCAATATCAGAAAGTGTTTATGAACTTCCATTTAACTGCAACAAGCATGATTCTGAAAGAGTATATATGAAATAGAGTACAATAATGGCACCAGCAACTGAACAAGTATATGGATATCAAGAAAACAGAAAAAGAATACAAACAAATCATCAATTTTCTTGTATACCGTTAAGAACACTAATTTTTCCATTATTTATGTCATTGTGCAACCAATTTTGTGCAATTTTGGTTGCACAGATCTGAAAAATCCAAGACCCCTTTCCTGTAATTCTTGCAATTCCAGAGATAGTAAGTTCATCCTGGGCTGTGGGTGGCACAAGTGGTTAAGACACTGTGCCCGTTAACCAGAAGGCCAGGGATCGAAATCCGGGTCCCCACAAGACAGGTGAGCTGTTCTTAGCCCAGCTCTTCAACGCAGCTGGAACCAATCATATCAGCTCTGCCGTTCCATTGGACTATTTCAGTGGCGTGGAGAGGGGGGATTTGCTGCTTAGGTAACAACCTATCTTCCATATCAATCTACCCAGACCTTCGTGCTTCGCATGCAGCATCGGGCACAATATGATAGTTTTTCAAGACTTATGTATGCCAATGTATGCAGTGGGCAGTATAATATCTGCTGAAGATGGCACAGATGTGGATATCACCTCTCAGCTAGGCAAGGCAACTGGTGTGTTCTAACAACCAGATATGGTCATTGGATATAGTCGTCATGGTCAACTGATACAAAAATAAAGTTCTGTCTGTATAATTTGCTTGTTCTATCTACAGCATTATAAGCTAGTGAAATGTGGAGACTTACAATACATGTAGGAAATAAGTTGAGATACTTTTCATCATCGCTTTTTACACTGTGTATTGGGTATTACTTTAGTTACTTTAATTGAAATACAAACAAGGAGGTTGTGCAGAGAAGTTACTT
This sequence comes from Cryptoblepharus egeriae, assembly GCA_030015325.1. Taxonomy (NCBI): domain Eukaryota; kingdom Metazoa; phylum Chordata; class Lepidosauria; order Squamata; family Scincidae; genus Cryptoblepharus; species Cryptoblepharus egeriae. The sequence goes on along the minus strand of JAREYC010000001.1, from coordinate 56,206,392 downwards.
TTTAGTATAAAGTAAATACATTATTAGTTACTTTGAAATACAAACAAGGAGGTTGTACAGAGAAACAACTGTTCACAATTACAGACTACAGTGGCCAATTATCAACTGCAATTGGCTGGACATATTTTGCATCTGCTGACTAGTAGACCAGCAACAATAGACATCACCAGGCGATGGACAACAAAGTGGAAGACCAGTGAAAACTTGGAGATCTACATTGTAGAAGGATTTAAAACATGTAGGTGTTATGTAGAACAATCCACCGATGTGGCAGATTGGATGCACTGGGAAGTGTTCATTGCCCAATGTGCACAAAAAGGAACCTAAGAAGATGTGTTTTGTATTGTATTTTCAGTATCTTTTTTCTTTTTGAATAAATCAATAAAAATTATTACATGCAGAAAAAAGGAAAACAACAGATTTCAAAAGAATGCCAGGAGAGAAAGCTAGGTATGCTGGCCTTGTAGTAAAAGAAATTAAAATGCTGGTAGGCTTGGACCATTTTCTTAAAAACTGGAAATTCACAAAGCAAGGATTAGTGAGATGCCAGTCTTTGCTATCATACAGGAAATTTTAAGATTGCAGAGTCATCTGAAAGCAGAAAAAGTTAACCTCAAGGCAGCTAAGACATGGAAAGTTCTTCAATTCATTATGAAGTGGGATTATTTTGACTTTTCTGTACGAAACCTTTTTGTGAGTTTTAGTTTGCCTAACCATTTCTGTATCTGTTACATCCTGTGAAAGAAACTTTTCAAAACTTAAGGAGCAATCCAGAAGCTCCCTCTCAGCCGGGCGCAAGCCACATGCGTTGCCCAAGTGGTGTCATAAAAGTGCAGTAAGGCACTTTGAGTCACTGTGGGGAGAACTCTAGCTGGTACACCAGGGTGCGCCAACCATAGTCAGCCAGGATTTCTGGCTGAGGAGGGTAGCTGGATCGGCATTGCTGAGTCAATCCAGCGATCCTCAGGGGTGGTGGCAGGCGGGAAGCAGGCAGGAGGGGACTGTTTCAGGGTGGGGGATAGAGGGCTGAGGGAGGGGAGGGACGAAGGGGTGGGAAATATTCCAAGCCTGTTCCCAGGGCAGACCTAAATTTAGGACTCCAGAGATGAAGAAAACAGAAAACAGAATTAAGACAAGATGGTTGCACAGAATCTTTAATGCAGCTTGGATGCAATCAGCAGCACCCACAGACTGGCAATAAGCAATAATAATACCACTGTGGAAAAACAAGGGGAGCAAGCGAGAATGCATGCAATATCGACGCATCTCACTCTTGAGCCATGCATGGAAAATCTATGCTAAGATAATAGAAATGAGGATGAGGCCAATTATTGAATAACAACTAGCAGAAAAGATAGATTTCAGAAGAAACAGAAGTTGTACAGATGCAATTTTTACAATTCAACAACTAATAGAAAAGAAAACAGAATACAATAAGAACCTTTTTGTTGCATTTGTACACCAAGAGAAGGCATTTGATAGAGCTGATAGGAAATTATTATGGCAAACATTGTCCATGTATGGAGAAAGTGACCACCTTATTAGGTTATGTAAAAGCTTATACAGTGACTGTAAAAGTAGAGATAGAACAAGTTGGGGGACATCAGAACCTTTCACAGTAACATCTGGAGTTAGGCAGGGATGTGTACTATCACCATTGTAATTTATCACATATTTAGGGCGCAATCCAGGGTAACTACAGGGAGTCCTTGCTCCGGAGTAAGAACGATTTGCTCTGGATTGCAATATGAATATCCCATAGGTTTTCACTAAGTGATGCAGTAACTACGGGTGCACGTAATGTCTCTTACGTGCTCCCGTAATTACTCTGGATTGTAGGGATAGTCAGCATAAGCAAGAAAGCAAAGTCCATGAATGGAAACATTAACAAATTGCTCTTTGCAGATTATCAAGTTTTGAAAGCGGCTACAGCTACGGAACTTCAGTGATGAAGAGCAATGAATCTGTTTAATGACAATGTAATGTCACATTTCCATGAAATCCTCTAAAGGAGATAAAAGCAAGTGTCATTAGAAGGTTCCTTGTTAAAGTTGCTCAAAAAGACACTAGTGACTCAATGAAAATTAGTTATCCTTGGCCATAAAGGTTTTTCTTTTGTTTTACTGAACAGTAAATTACAGTATTTTTATTAATATTAAATTGTGTTCTACATTATATTACAGTGTTTTGAATTAGAGTACAGTGTTTTGTCATCATTTTTACATACTGTTAATATTTTTATATGAATATTTTTAGGTTGTGGAACCAATCGTCAAAGTTTCCATTATTTCCATATGGGAAAATCTGCTTTGTATTAAGAACGTCCTGTAAGACAAACATGCTTCCAGAACGAATTATGTTCTTGCAAGGCACCACTGTATATTGCTGTAATATAAAAGATGGTTGTAATGTAATGGATTGAGATAAATATTTTTTTAAAAAATAGATGGAATGCAGGGTTCCCATGTGGAACACAGGGTCTTCAGACTGCAAACTATCTCTGGAGCTCTCCCTTCTTTCAGGGGCTGGGGAACCCTGGAGCTTCCCCAGTAGGGACTCTACAGAGGATATTGACAAGTGAGAGAGAAGGCTGTCACTATCCCTCTACAGAGCCTGGGGATTGAACTTCTCTCTGTAGCTGGCAGCCTCTATCTTGGAGTTTAATGGCACAGCTCTAGAGATCCCTTTTACAGGAGGCCTCTTGGAGCTCATCCGTGAAGATCATCATCTACTTCCCTGGTGGTCTCTGCAAACCTGAGACTCACCCCTTCTCCTGGGAAGGGCAACTCCTCAAACTCTCCTCCAGTGGGATTTCTTGTCTCCTTCCCTGGAACAAACTAGTGTGAACTGCCCTAAACTGATCTGAACCGGCTAGGTTCACAAGTTCCCCTCCTGAATAAAAATTTTGAACCAATTAGTAATTTGTACAAATGTTTTCTCTAGCTAATCATGTTCTAGTTCTGTCAGCCAATCAAGTTCTGCTGTATCACAACTATACTCACAACAGGCTCCATCTAAGGAATTGTGTCAGAGATTAAAAGAGAAGACATTTTAAGACCCTAATTTACAAATTAAAAATCATTAAGTCACCAAACATCCAAAAGTTATTTTAAGGAACTCCAGAATGAAGTTCCTGATATCTTGACTGAACTATGCAACCTAATATTTACTAATTTTTCATGTTTCTTATTATGTTTCAAAGATCCAAAAAGAACTTTACTGATTAAGGTCCATATCCTAATGTCAAATTAAGCCCTTTGCTATGGAGCAGTTAAGGTGACTTTCCTTAAGATAAGACTAGAGGACGACGTAACTGTGTGGACCCATAACTGCTATGGATTTTGCCCTAAAGCTACAATCCTAACCTCCACTTAGGCCAGCCTAACCCCTGGCATAACTCCTATGCTGACCTGAAAGTGTCACAAAAGTGCCATAAAACACTTCTGTGCCACTCCTCGGGGGTTTGGAGTTGGTGGGTTAGAGCATGGGTTAGAGCATGTGCTTGTCTCCCTACTTCACCACAGAAGTCAGAAGAACTTCTGTGCTGGCCTAGGTTAGGATTGCACCCAAAATCAAATAATTAAGTGGTTTCCTGGCCACAAAGGGCTCACAATATAAAAAATGAGGACCATCACCCACCCATGCAAAACAACTCCCACCCCCACTCCCCAAAAAATATACACTACTAGAACAGGGTGACCAAATAACTGCAGAGGACAAGATACCCAAAAAGGTAAGACATGCAATAAAAATGTAGGATATGACAAAATAAAAGCTAAAAACTATTGATTATATTACTTATTAAATTGAAAACTGTTACATATTATTTATTAATTCAAAGGTTCTGTGCTCCCTGCTCACAGCAAAAAAGACATTTTACATGTATGTATATATAAGACATATGTAAAACTGTAATGTGCCTGTATATATAAAACATAGGAATATATAATACATGCATATAGAGTAAAATATAAAAAAGCAGGCCTCCGTCAGTCTTGGAAGACGATGGTATCGTGCTTGGTGCTGCATACGCTGCATGCGAAGCACGAAAGCCTGGGTTGGATTGTTATGGATATGCTGTTACCCAAGCAGCAAATCCCCCCCCTCTCCACGCCACTGAGTTAGTCCAGTGGAAAGGCAGAGCCAATACAATTGGATCCAGCTGGCATCACAGAGCTGGGCTAAGGACAGGAGCTCACCCTGTCTTGTGAGGCCGACCCAGGTCTCGAACCCTGGCCTGCTGGTTAACAGGCACAGCATCTTAACCACTTGCGCATACATAAAATATATGTATAGCTATAACATATAACGTGTGCATATAATAGTAAAATATGTGTACAGCTATAACATATAACATGTGCATATATAAAATATATGTATACCTATAACATGTGAGTATATATAAAACATATCTACAGTATTTATATACCATTTTTCAATTAAATACAAAATGGTTTATAAAGAAAGTGAAATTTTTTTTGAGATTTAACATGTGGGAATATATAAAACATATACACTGATATATAATGAACTGTATATGTATTATTGCCCATCCAATACCTCATTATTGGATATTCTGGTAGTTCATTTTTATTTCCTATAAAGTATAATGAACTGTATCCTATAAAGGAAGCATGCTCATTATTGGTATCTGTAAGATGTAATGAGTGCATATGATAAATAAATAAGTATATATATAAAATGAAGTGTATGTATATAACGTATAATGTAGATCTAGGAACTCATTCAGCCTGCAGGACCACTGAGTCCAGAGCAGGGGTGAGACAGAAGCTGCACAGGAGAGGCTTGCCCCCTCCCCCCACTCTTTGACCGTTGGTGACCGTTAAGGTTGAGGGGATGCGCGGCTCAACGGTCAAAGGCGTTTAAATTCGCCTCATGGAGTACATCACGCCCGACTAGAGCACGAGAGAAACGCAGCGTGACTGCCCTTCCCGCCCCTCTGCACCGCCCCGCCCCACCCCCCCCGAGGTACACGAGGGGCGGAGCTTGCTGGCGGCCAAGCCCCTTTCCCCTGTGAGCCAATAGGAGCGCGGGTGTGGCGGTTGAGATTCGACTGCGCGTGGAAGGAGGCGGGAGACGCTGCCGGCGCTTTGTGACTCAGGAGTTGCGGGGCAACAGGGCTTCCCTGCTAAACAGACGTCCCGGGACAGCCGCAGCGGAGACGCTTTCCCTCCACCCCGTCACCTCTCCCCCCACCCGCCTCCCATACACTCAGCGCAGGGGCAGCACCAGCCATGAACGACGAGCAGGTGAGACAGACAGAGACGGTGGAGGGCAGGCAGGCAGGCGTCACTGGGGAGCACCTGCTGTCCCGTCCACACTTACATGGGAGTAAGCCCCAATGACTCTCATGGGACTTACTTCTGAGTAAACAGGCATAGCACTGGGCTCTGTGGCTGCCATCCTGTCCACAATTACATGGGAGTAAGCCCCAATGACTTTCATGGGACTTACTTCTGTGTAGACAGGCATAGCATTGGGCTCTCTGGCTGCCATCCTGTCCACACTTGCATGGGAGTAAGCCCCAATGACTTTCATGGGACTTACTTCTGTGTAGACAGGCATAGCATTGGGCTCTCTGGCTGCCATCCTGTCCACACTTGCATGGGAGTAAGCCCCAATGACTCTCATGGGACTTACTTCTGAGTAGACAGGCATAGCATTGGGCTCTCTGGCTGCCATCCTGTCCACACTTTCCTGGGAGTAAGCCCATTGACTCTCATAGGACTTACTTTTGAGTAAACAGACATAGCCCTGGACTCTGTGGCTGCCATCCCACCCACACTTACCTGGGATTAAGACCCAATGACTCTCATGGGACTTACTTCTGAGTAGACAGGCATTGGGCTCTCTGGCTGGGACTCTCCTGGGACCTGGTTCTGAGTGGATAGGCTCTGGGCTCTGGCTGCCATCCCACCCACACTTTCCTGGGAGTAAGTCCCATTGACTCTCATGGGACTTACGTCTGAGTAGACAGGCATAGCTTGGGCACTTGGCCTACCATCCTATCCACACTTTCTTGGGAGTAAGGCTCATGGACCATAATGGGGACTTACTTCTGAGTAGACAAACAGCAATGGTCTCTGTGACTGCCATCCCACCCACACTTTCCTTGGGAGTAAGTCCCATTGACTATAATGGGACTTGCTTCTGAGTAGACAGGCATAGCATTGGGCTCTCAGGCTACCATCCTATGGACACTTACCTAGAAGTATTAACTATAGTCCATGGATTGTAATGGTACTGCTTCTGAGTAGACATGCTCTCATTCTGTATGTTCTGTCTTTTCCACCAGTGTCTCATTGCCCTCTGCACCAGTGAAGCCCCACTGCCACCCCACTAACCCTTTTACATTGCTTGCCACTATATTTGGTTGGTTGTTAGTGTGAATTAGTCAGCAAAACTGCTGCTAGTGTGCCCTTAATGGGAGCTACATCTCCAGAAATCCAGCTGCTGAAGTTAATCCTGCTGTCAAAGACAACAACTGCTGGTAAAAAAGTTGGCTGTCAATTCCCAAAGGGACTCTAAGCCCAATCCCATGCATCCCTGCTCAGAAGTGACCCCCATTATCATCAATGGAACCTACTCCCTTGTAAGCGTGGATAGGATTGCAGCCTCCTTCACATGCCAGCAGAGAAATAATCACACTTAAATTTTAGTTCAGCCTCATCAGGATTCCCTTTATCTCTGATTCAGACCCTAACTTTTAAAAGTGAAATCAGTGACTTGTTCAGATGTAGTCCATGCAAAATTATAACAAAACCAGCTCTTGTTAAGCTTAGGCCTGTATTGTGGATACAGTGAACTGGAATACTTATTCACTTGTGCACATAAAAAATTGTTCTTTTGAAGCACATGGTCAAAAACCGACACAGACCTGAGGAACTCATACTGGGCTGCTTCTTCCAGTGGGGAGGCTAAGTTTTAACTGTCTTCACTCCCCTCTCGTTGTCCTTTTCCGCCCACTTCTTTCCTCCCCTTTGCCCCCAAAATACTCACTGCTGGCTGGTGAGCACAAGCCACCAGGTTTGTACTAAGGCTCAATCCATCACCAGTGGCACCTTCTCTCAGGCTACCATCCTATGCACACTTACCTGCAGTCTTTTGCAACATCTAGTGGCACTGCTGAATAGCAGTATCAGTGATCTGAGTGTTCAGGACTAGTTTCTGAAGATCTCTGAGCTAAGATTCAATTATCAGTTATGAATCAGTTTTGCACCAATCAAGTCACTCCTTCAAAACACCACCAATTAAATGCCACAGTGAATAATCCATTTGAGGATAGTCTTCACTATAGGATCCTTGAAAATGCCAGCTGGCCTTAGCTTCAAGCCTTTCATCAGCGTCTCATCTTTTCATCACACTTGAAATAACACCAGCATATGCTAACTTGAATCAGTGTTGCTTTTATAATTCATCTCTCTTGAGATGAAATAGGACAGCAGGAGCACATAAATAACCAGTAGCTTTTTTCTGGTTACTTAAATCTATGATTAACCTTTAAAGTGTAAACAAATCATAGTCTGAAACCAGATAATGGCTGCAATCCTAAGCATGTCTACTCAGAAGTAAGCCCCATTGTGCTCAATGTTTCTTACTCTCAGGAAAGTGTGTTTAGGATTGCAGCCAATGTGATATATTTCATATAGACTAGACAGTGTAATAGGATGGTTGTACACACAGATGTTTATGGCTGGAATCCTAAAGACACTTTCCTGGGAGTAAGACCCATTGAACACAATGGAGCTTACTTTTGAGTAGACATGGTTAGGCTTATGTCCTATATTATCTTTCAGCAGCAGGGGGCTTCTTTTACCAGCTTCATTAGGAATACAACACTTAAATAACATTAAATTGTTACTTAATGCTTCTTTAGACTAGTCAAGGTGTCTCCACCTTTTTAAGTCAAGTAGATGGAACCTTTTCTTATTGCCACTTTGTGTAAAGTAATATAGTGGTATGTTTTACAACATGCAACCCCATAAGGAGGATTTTTATCTTTACATCACTGAGTGAGTTCCTGCTAACTGGTTGAAAGAGAATGGCCCAGTTTGATAAAGCGATCAAAGCTGCTTGTTTCAGAAGAGGAAAAGGTGAATTAATATCTTATGTAAAGTAGCTGAGTGTTCTCAAGTTGGAGCATCTGTCTTTGAGGAATTTGGAAGAGTTCTTAGGAGGCAATCCTGAGGCAGCAATCCTGAAGACACTTTCCTGGGAGTAAGACCCATTGAACACACTGGGGCTTACTTTTGAGTAGACATGGTTAGGATTGTGCTCACAGTCTGTTGCAGAAACCCATTTCCTTTTGTAATATCTGTTAATGTTCTTATCTTTTCTTGAACCTGTCTTCAAAACTTCAGCAAAGAACACAATCCTAACCATGTCTACTCAAAAGTAAGTCTCATTGTGTACAATGGATCTTATTCCCAGCCATTAATTTTTTTCATTTTCTTAGTAAACTGCTTTGTGGACTTTTTAGTTGAAATAGTGATAGATAGATAGAAAGAAAGAAAGAAAGAAAGAAAGAAAGAAAGAAAGAAAGAAAGAAAGAAAGAAAATACGATGCAGCCTTAGAATACAAAAATCTCCACGGAAAAGGAAATCCTAATAAGTAACAACCACATGGAATGAAGGGAATAGAAACATACATAATAATTTAAATGACTTTTCAATTTCCAGATTAGAAATAAGTAAATGTAAATAAACTTGGGTACATAAAGTAAAATAAATTTGGGGTTTTATCTTTTTCTTTTATTTCCTCCATACAGCCCAAACCACCCAATAAGGGAAAATTAGAGAAGAATGTAACAAAATGTTTACCACAGTTGGATAAGGTAACTTTTGTTTGCTTTTGCTTTTATGGTTGTGTGTGTATTTAAGGCATACAAATGTATGTACTGTACTTTTTTATGGTCATGTCAGTCAAGAAGAGAGATTTGCAACAGATGACCTCAGGAATAGTTTGCACTCATACCAATTGGATTTATATTTGTTTGTGTTCTACATTTGTGTCTTGGCTTTTTCATGAGTGTAAATCACAGGAGCAAACACAATGACCATTGTATGAAATGTTTCACTGACTATCAAAATCCGTCTATGGCATTGGTTCTCAAATTGGGGTGTCATTGCAACACCCCATTCTTAGAGCCCTGGGGAGGAAAGCAGTGATACGATCCCCAGGATCACATAACTTCAGGAACAGCAGGGGTATTCCCTAGCAAACCTTACCTCCTTCCAGATTTGGGAGGTCCAGTAAGCCTGGACCCCCCAAATCTGAATCTTCCAGGGTCTTTGTGGGGCTTGCTGCAGCTGGGAATAAGTGAAAAACACAATTGTGATCCTCTTCCAGGTTACAAATGTGAAACAAGAAGTGGGTCATGATTGTAATTTTTGCTATTTCCAAGCTTCAGTGAGTCCTACATAGAGTCCCCTATGGGGTTCCCTGGACCCTCCAGTTCCTGACAGGAAGTAAGTCTTGTTAGGGAAAGCCACCTCTGCACTTGCAGCAACACAAACCCAGGGAGGTCATGTCATATCTTCCACTGATCTAGGGATCTATGTCTTTGCAAGGATCCTTTAGCTGCCACACTGGAACCCAAAAGCATTTCCAGATGCCTGTTTATGACATTATGTCATTATGGGAATTCTGATCTCTGCACCCCTTTTCAGATCCTTAATGGTTAAATTTCTCAACATCTCTTCTTGGTGGGTGTTGATGAATGAGTGAGTGAGTCAGTCAGTGATTTTTCAGTTATATATACAGTGGCGCCTCACAAATTTAATCCATTCCAGAGGCATGTTTGTTACGTGAAACAGTCTTTAAGTGAAGTGGATTTTCCCATAGGAAATAATGGAAACTCAGATGATTGGTTCCACAACCCAAAAAATATTCATATAAAAATATTAACTGGATGCAAAAATGATAACAAAACACTGGAATTTAATTCAAAACATGCATTCAATGTGCATGATCCGAAAGGCTGCCTGTATTGCCTGTATCACCCCCGCCCCAGTGTCCCCAAACACCCCCCCACTCCCCACCCCCAGAAGGCTGCAATCCTAAAGATGCTTTCCTGGGAGTAAGACCTATTGAACACAATGGGGCTTACTTCTGAGTAGGCATGGTTAGGAATCTGCAATTCTAGGCACTTTCCTGGGAGTTAGCTCCATTGGAGGGTTTGGGGGTCTTCTGGGGGGAGGGTGTTTGGGGGGGAGATACAGGCAGCTGGGAGTAGTGGCTGCCACTTTAAAAGCCTGGCTCCCTGCAGAGCAGACTGGAGGGAGCAGCATCTCTCCAGCCTCTTCAACAGCTCCAGCATGGGGTTGGAATGCAGGCTTTTAAAGTGGCAGCCACTATTTGCGGCTGCCTATATCTCCCCCCCCCCCCACACTGTCCCCAAACACCCTCCCACACACCCAGAAGACCCCCTAGTCCCTCCAAGCACCTTCCCACCCCCATCCCCCCAGAGAAACGGACCTGCGTCACCTGACCTGTTCATTCAGGTAATAAATGCAGACTGGCAGCTCTTTAAACTTTAAAGAGCTGCCAGCCGGCCTTCTTACCCAAATCAGCTTCTCTACCCAAGTCAGAAGCCCAGGGGAACAGTATGTTCTTTACCAGGAACATACTTTACTCAGGGCATTCTTTACCCAGGTACCACTGTGTGTGTGTGTGTGTGTGTGTGTGTGTGTGTGTGTAGATAGATAGATAGATAGATAGATACGATTATGACGCATCACCTCTTCGATATTGAAGTGTTCAACCCAGAATTATGTCAGTGGGGATGCATCTTCATCTTCGACGATCAATAGTCACCTGTGACTATAGCTGGATCAGGTTCATAATGTGCATGCTCCTAAACAAACTGTACTGCATCTTGAAAGCTATTAACATTTCTGCGTACTCCATACCATATGACCTTATCCACCCATTTCAGATAAACTGCAAACCACTGTGGCATCAGAATCCTCCTTCATTCCAGCTGCAAGATGATGGCTATATTCCAGAGGAGTTTGTATTAAAAAATGAGGTAACACCTGGTAAGAATATAGGTCTAGCCTTGTACACAGATTTGACTGAAATGAGAAGAAATGTGCTGATCCCTGAGAAGAGGAAATACATCCCTTTAAAATCAGTTTCAAAAACTTCTTTTCTTACTCTTGTAGAGAGGCAGTCATGCTAGCAATCATTCCATTCTTCAGCTGAAACAGGTGAAGGCAAGAGGGCCCTTGTATTTCTAATTATTGATTTCCTGTCTATAACAATAAGAACAGCAGTTTTTAAACAACTGTAAAGGGATGCAGCTTTTTAAAACTGCTTTTATTTAACATTTTTTATAATCAGGGGTTCTAGAATCAATCTCCTGTGGATATTAAGGCATAGCCTTACTCTGTTCAGAGCAATGGAGTAAAGGAAACCTGGAAGTGGGTCTTTATATCTTTTTTCCCACTATTTTTTAATCCATTGATTTTTATAATACAATGAGGGTTTGGAACTGAACTCTAGTGAATACCAAGGGATATCTACATATATCTACATAAAAGGCAATTACCTAGCTTGTGCCTTGTGAAAGACTTTCCACAACCTAATCCAACCTTTCCAAAACCTAATGTGTTTGCTACTCCTCCCAGCAGATGACACCAAGCTGGGAGGAGTAGCAAACACATCAGAAGACAGGAGAAACCTCCAGGAGGATCTGGATAAACTGGAATACTGGGCTGTAACAGAATGAATTTCAACAGGGAGAAGTGCAAGGTTCTGCACTTGGGCAATAAAAACCAAAAATACAGGTATAAAATGGGGGATACTTGGCTTGGCAGCACAACATGTGAGCGGGATCTTGGAGTCGCCGTGGATCACAAGCTGAACATGAGTCAGCAGTGTGATGTGTCTGCAAAGAAGGCAAATGCCATTTTAGGTTGCATTAAGAGGTCTGTAGCTTAAGAGGTGTGTCGCGAGAAGTTTTAGTTCCTCTTTATTCAGCATTGGTCAGACCTCACCTTGAGTACTGTGTTCAGTTCTGGGCACCTCACTTTAAGAAAGATGCAGCCAAACGAGCAAGTCCAGAGGAGAGCAACAAGAATGATCCGTGGGATGGAAGGGAAGCCCTATGAGGAAAGGTTGGGGGAACTTGGGATATTCAGCCTGGAGAAGAGGAGGCTGAGAAGAAGGGCTGTCCTGAAGGGCTGTCATAGGGAGGAAGGGGCTCATTTGTTCATAGCTGCTTCTGAAAGCAGAACTAGAACCAATGGGTACAAACTGCAAGAGAGGAGATTCCAGTTGGATATCAGAAAAAAATTCCTGATGGTGAGGGCGGTTCGGCAGTGGAACAGATTGCCAAGGGAGGTGGAGGACTCTCCCTCACTAGAGATCTTCAAGCAGAGGCTCGACGAGCACCTGTCGGGGATGCTCTAGGGGGATTTCCTGCTGCAGGCAGGGGGTTGGACTAGATGACCTGCTAGGTCCCTTCCAACGCTATGATTCTAATCCCAAGATTCTCCACTGGATTTCCAGCACCATTCAGCAAGATCACTGTTGCCACTTTGCATATGAATGGCACCAAGCCAAATCATTCTTTTTACTACATCAGGTGGACATAGCATAATGTGAATGTTAATTGAATACTATGAGAAGATTTGTTTACCATTAATAAATCCTATCTGAATCCATATTGGGAAAGCATGTAAAATCTTCTGGTTTTTTAAATCCTTAACAGGCCTTAGGTATATATACCTCAACACTTGATACAGATATGCATAGGATTGTATTGTGAGTGATATTAACTTTATTTGATGAGGTAGAAATTGATGGATTTGCAAAGCTATGGGCAAAATCCAGAGTAACTGTGGGCAGTCCTTGCTCCGGTGTAAGAACAATTTACTCTGGATACCAATATGAATTTCCCATAGGTTTTCACTGGGTGGTGCAGTAACTACAGGTGCACGTAATGTCTCTTATATGTTCCCGTAGTTACTCTGGATTTGGGGGTATGTCTTGCAGAATATATGTGTGCTTCCTTCCTCTAGCTGAATATTTGACTGAATATCAGAAAGCCAAGAAGCGTAAGATACAGAGCACAGCAACTAGTGATGTCGCTCCTGGACCATCAACATCTAAAGCAAAAACCAGTGGGAAAAGAGATCGGGAAAATTTCCGAAGTGCCCTTGTTAACATCATCATGTGAGCATTTCTGTGGCTTTTCATGCATTTTTTTTCTTTTCAAAGCTGAATGATACTATTTTCCTTTAAAAAGAAGAAAAGAAGAGAAACAGGTGGCTAGAATATTAGTTTTAAGAAAGAGAAGGAAAGAAAAGAACTTACTGCCCAACTTGTCTAATACTTTTACAACAAAGAGACCAAAAAATGAAGGCTGTAGACTACGATCAGGTATTGATATCTGGTTGATGTTGGAATGTTTCTTTCATTAGGCAACCAGACCTGACTCCAGAAGAACGTCTTGCAATAGAAGAAAGTAAACCTGGGACATCAGCATCTACTGCTGCAATAGAGAAAGACATTTTGGTAAATAAGTTAATGACCTCTTGATCTGAACACAGTCTACTGGGCTGTGCTGGAGGGAGGAGACTCGGAGTTGGAAAATTAGGATTGCTCACATACAGAGCTATAACCACTCCAGAGGTTTGCAGTACCATAAAAGGTTGTCTGAAGCAGCACGTAAGGAGGAATATCAAGTCTGGAGTACAATAGTGCAAACTCTAAGTTCTACATACATAGTTGGTACTTTTCTGCATGCTTTAGTTGTCTTTAGTCATGCGGCGCGTTTGGTTAGAAAAATTCAGACATTGATCAAATCCAGATGGTTATAATACTAAACTGCAATGGCCTAATTTTGCAGAAATATTACTATTACATTCGCCATGGCATTGATACAGAACATGTGGCCCCGATGGAAGACTCATGGCTGGAACATGTCCTGGCCTTAGTACCAAAACACTTGAAAGTGCTCAGTGAAAGTATATATATGCTTTCTGACGAAATGCGGGAGGACTACCTTCTCAGTGTCAAAAAAGCAATAGGTAAGTTAAATTGTAACCTAAGCTTACATTTTTGATGGAAGAAAGTGAGTCTTCAATTCCAAATCAAGTTTATTGTGTAGCTGAAAGCCATTACACTTAAGTTAAAAGGTGTGTGTGTGTGTGTGTGTATATATATATGTATATGTGTGTACACATATACATATATACACACACATATATGTGTGTGTGTGTGTGTGTGTATATATATATATATATACACACACACATATATACACACACACAGAATAAAACTGACACTTACCCATTAGTCTTAACAATAGCCATAAGAGTTAATAATTCAATGCTGTTCAAATAGGTTAGATCTAGAGCAGTGTTTCTCAAACTCCAACAGGGATTTAGGAGCACTGTTGGGGGTTGGGATTGGGGGGAGTCAGCTACACAATACCTAGGATTCCACTGTTGCCAGGGATCAAAGGTTTTTAAAAATCTTACCTGCAGTAGGCATTGTGGTCCTGGGTCCACAGGGCTCTCCGTTCCTACAAAAGTCTACAGGAAAAAAAAATTGACACTCCAGTTTTATCATGTTTTAAAAGTCTTGCAAAATAATTGGCTCAGTGTCTGTTATTTTGTTTTGCAGAGCTTATTTGTGTTCTCATCTTTTGTTTGTGTTCGCTTTGTGTTCTCCTTTTAGTTGACTTTGTTTTGAGCTTATTTGTGTTCTCATCTTTTATTTGTGTTTGCTTTGTGTTCTCCTTTTAGTTGACTTTGTGTTGAAAGACCCAAGGGAAAAAGAAGAAGGCAAGAAGCAAGTTCTTCTACCTCATCGTCAAGAGTAAGAAAATGTCCCATTTCCACATATGGGCTAGAAAGCAACGTACCACAACTGTGTAATCAGATAAATACTCACACACCCCTTCTGTGCTCCTCTTGCTTCGAAAGGATATTCTGAGCCTCACAAAAGCCACACACAGCTGTTTGTGTCCTCTGAGGACCTCAGAATGACTATTACAGAGAAACATTATTTCCATCCAGTTTGATCATAAAACCAGAAGTGATGTTATATTGCCTTTTAAGGTATTCTGAGGCCCACGGAGGCCCACAGGGAACTTAATCTCTGTCTCCGGCTGCAATCCTATGCACACTTTCCTTGGAGTAAGCTCCATTGAACCTAATGGACTTCTGAGTAAATGTGCATAGGACTGCACTGTCACTCCTGTATATAGATTTTGATAAACCATGCTGGTTTTTATGGTTTTGCTATTGCTAATTTTTATATATTTTTACTGTTAGATTTTTGTCTGCTCTTTATATCATTTGTTAATCAATTTAATTTTAACATATTTTTAAAAATAAATTGGCATCTTCAATGGTAAAAAGGATTGCTATTCATAACCTGGATACTTTGGACTCCAATGATTCTTTGAGTGATTTTCTGCAAGCACATGAAGAAGTGGATCCTGCCCATATGTAAATGTTTTTAATCCTAAAATGTTTCAATTTAATGTGTTAATGGCTTCACATGTCTGTATGTAACCTAATTTGTTTGATAACATCTGGAAATTCAT
This sequence comes from Cryptoblepharus egeriae, assembly GCA_030015325.1. Classification (NCBI taxonomy): domain Eukaryota; kingdom Metazoa; phylum Chordata; class Lepidosauria; order Squamata; family Scincidae; genus Cryptoblepharus; species Cryptoblepharus egeriae. The sequence goes on along the minus strand of JAREYC010000001.1, from coordinate 56,190,808 downwards.
GAGGGATTTTGGCTTAGTAAAGCAATTTCATAACTCAGGTTAGGTAAAGGATTCCTCACAGGTTGCCCTGCCATCCAACCAGTGTGACCATAGCCATGACTGGCAGCTATAGGGTGTGGCATTCATTCCTCTCTGTTTCAGGGGCTGAAGAGCCAGTGTTGTCCAAAGATGTCTCTGATCACATGGCGGGCATGATGAACAGAACACTGTTTACCTTCCCATCAAAGTGGTACCTATTTAGCTATGTGCATTCGAATGATTTCAAACTGCTAGGTTGGCAGGAGCTCAGATAAAGATGGGAGCTCTTTATCCCTGCTAACTGAGCAAGAGGCACTCTTTCAAGTGGGTATTCCTCTTTTATTTAGCAAGGGGAGAGTAACTAGCCCTACACACCCCAGCAGTGTCTGTTCAAGTGGCTCTGCTGGTGTTCTTTTTTTGCATTTTAGATTGTGAGTCCTTTTGGGACAGGGACCCATTAGCTTTTAATTAGCTATTATTATTTTTCCATTTTCTTTGTAAACCGCTTTGTGAACTTGTTAGTTGAAAAGCGGTATATAAATACAGTAGATAGATAGCTCACCCTGTCTTGATGTACTCAGGTCTTGCTGACCTTCTGGGCAAGCACAGTGTTCTAACCCCAGTCTTCTATCCCTAGCATTCTTACCACTGAGCTACTGCAGCCTCACTTTGTGACTCAGGAAAGATTTAATAATATATTTTTCCAAGAGTATTTTTTTTAGAAAATGCTGATAAGTTTGTGAAATCAACTATTTCCTGAATTTTGAAATTCATTAGTACAGAATAAATATATTTGTACTTTTGAGTGTCTGTTAGGATCTCAATGTTGCTAACCTGTTTCAGAATGGAGGTAGTGCCAAAACCTTGGAACAAGTCCTTCTTGGCAGCTCGCAACCATATAAATGAAAATTTGCATGCAATGAATCCAACCATGTTGGCAGTTCTGGACCTGTGGCAGACATCTTTTAAGTAAGAACTATTTTGTAATGTGAAAATGTTACATTTCTGAAGGTAAAATTGTACAATATTAAATAGGAAATGCAAGGCAATGTCCTGCCCTGTTTGCTTTGTTGTTGTTTGTACCTGTATCTCCCTTCTAGAACACATGAAGCCTTTGGTTTGTTGCCATAGGCACACCCTCAATACAAAACTGAAAGGTCAAAGTAGAAGTGCAAATATATGTTAGGGCCTTTTAATGTTGCATTTGTCAAACAGCATATAGGAAGTGGGCCTGTGAAATAAAACGTGAAATGATGCGTATGTACAATTGGAGACTAGCTGGTTGCTCACATGAAGGCTGAGAAGGAATTTTTTTCTGTCATCCGAATTAGTCCAGGATGGCAGCTTTTTTGCCTAGCCCGGAAAGGCAAGGGAGGGAAGGTATGTTAAGTGGGTTTCATGTGTTCAGTAGGTTTCATGTGTTAAAAATTGGGGATGTGTTCAGTTGTTGGGGATTGAAGGTAAATAGAATGCCAGATACAGAGGAGCGGTAGCAAGATGAAGGTGTTGTCATGGTCTTGTGTTCTCTGCTGCAAATTACCCTGCACACTGGAGAACTGGGAAGCTTTTTTGTGTGTGAATCTTTATGTGCCCTTTGAAGCTCATTCCCACAAAGAATTCTTGGTCGGGAAAAGTTAGCTGTGTTAATGACAATCTGTAGTCTAAATTATAACTGAACTCTGTTGTTATAAGATATAAAAATATGTATTTTTAACAACAGAAGAGTTGGTCATTTTTTTTTGTTTATACAATAAAGAGCAACCTCAAAGGCAATGGGAAAATAGACTTATAAAATTTCCTATTTGATTATTCCAACAGAGATCTGCGCTTAATTGATAAGTTTACATTTCACATTCGTCAAGAATCAATGGAGCTTTCGTTCTTCCAGACTGTGGCTTTGAGGCAAATGGAAGCTGCCAAGGATGCTCTTTTTAAAAAGTAAAATCTAAATGTTGTTTTAATTAATGGATCTCAAAGTTAAAGGTGGCCTAGCTAATTTTATGTTTGAGTGGTTCACAAGTGAGGGATGGAATTTCCTGACAAGTACGGACACAGCCATAGTAATTGTTATGCACTGCACCCTGCAATGGAGGAGCAGTTATGGAGTTTTCTTCAAGGTAAGGGAACCTTTGTTCTCTGGAGGAGGAAAGAGGGCCACTCAGTAAAGACTGGGTTTGCCCCGCCTCCAGAACAGTCAGGGCCGGAAGAAAACTTTTGCCTCCTTCCTGCGGGGCACCTCATCCCCAGTCCGGTCCTGGCTCCTTAAGAGTAAGGTTGATAGTTTACTGTGCTCCATAGAGCACAGTTAGCCTCCTTTCTTTCTCCTTTTCTATAGCCTTTTTTCTCTCTATTTCTCACCCTCCTCCTCACCCCTTCGGGGATCAGGACCACTGGTTGGACCCCCCCCTCTGGGTAGCTCAGAGGGGTCTGTGGGGCAGAGGGGCCTTCTATCTCCCCCCTCCTCCTCCGTTGTCCGCCTCCTTAGGCGGCTTAGCGGTGTCAGCCTGGGCCGCCCGCTGGCTTTGCCCAGTCGGGGCGCTGCTTGGGAGACCTGTGGGAGGACGCGCTAGTCGAGGCCGCCCGGCGGCTTTGCCCCTTTGCTTCAGCAGCCGCAGCAGCAGCCACAACAGCAGTGGCCAGAGGATGCAATCTCCGACTCCCGACACACCCCCGTCTTCCTCCTCTGATAATTCACCTCCCCCTCACCGCGTAAACGCACGCATAAGAGGAAGCATGTGGAACATCATGCCAAAAGTAAACAAGCTAATGACACCGATGTTCAAAGCACCATAGGGTGTCCTCTTCCTCATCATCCGATTCAGGTTCCCTTTCTTTGGGCTTGGAGGAGGGGGACCGATCTGCCACAGAAGTGGATGATACCACTCGCAAGGGGTCCAGACTGTTTCCATCTGATCTTCTAGACCCAGTGGTGGAATATTTGGCTCAGTGTCTTCGTCTTCACCGATCAAATCAGGTGGACTCTGACCTTTCTGATCAGGACAGAGCAGAGGCTTTTCCTAAGGTGGATACCCACCAGACGATTATTCCATTTCCGAAGGCTTTTCACTTGGTTTTCACCCAGGAATGGCAATCACACTCCAAGGACACAGGGTCCAGGGTAGCTGATAAATTGTATACCTTGCCTGAGAAACAGCTGTCTGTCTTAAAGGTACCGGCCGTGGACCAAGCTGTGGCTTCCCTGTCGTCATTCTCAGTCCCGGTAGATGGGGACATGTGGCCCAAGAACAACACCGATCGTCGCATGGAACACTCTCTCCGTCGCAACTACGAACAATCTTCTTTTGCCTTTCGAGCGTGCTCCACCAACTCAGTCATGGCCAGGTCTGCTTTCATCTGGGCCCAGGAGACTGCTAAGGACAAACATCTCCCTAAGGCCTTTCAGAGTACTCTTAAGAGAATCGCCTTGGCTTCGGCCTTTGCAGTGGATGCCGCTCTAGACGCCATGAGATTCACAGCCCGGGCCATGGGTGCTAATGTAGCCACGCGATGAGCTCTCTGGCTTCGTTCCTGGTCGGGGGAGGCCGGATCTCACTCAAAACTGATAAACCTCCCGTTTGAAGGCAACAAACTTTTTGGCAAGGCCCTGGACCTGATCCTCGTAGAGGCCAAGGATATGCGTAAAATTTTACCCCCAGGGAAAAAGGAATCCACAAAACCAAAACAGTCGTCCTTTCGCCCCTTCAGGCCTTGTTTCAAAGATTCATCAGGATCTCAGTTTCGCTCCAGATGGGCCAATGCCAGCGTCCTTCCTCGTTCCAGATCAACCAATGCCAGTTCCAACAAGTCCCAGTATGCCCATAAGGGCAGCAAAAATTTCAAATCCACCTGACGCCAAGCCTTACTCAGAGCCCTCTGCTATAGGAGCACGACTGCTTGGGTTCGGTCCCTGCTGGCAGGGATCTACCACTGATGCTTGGGTCCTCCGAATGGTGTCTCGAGGATATCTCATCAAGTTTTGGGAAAGACCCCCTCGCCGCTTCTGGCAAGTGCCGCTATCTTGGGATCCATTAAAGCATGCGTAAAAGAAGCTTGCCACCCAACACCTCATTGATATAGGGGCCATCGAGGTGGTTCCATTAGCACAGAGAGGCTAGGGGGTCTACTCGATCTTCTTTTTGGTACAGAAAAAGAATGGGGATATGCGGACAATCCTCGACCTGAAGTGGCTGAACAATTACACGGTCAAAAGAAAATTCAAGATGGAGACTTGGCGGACAATAACGGCGGTGCTGGATCAGGTGGACTTCATGGCCTCCATAGATCTCTCGGAGGTGTACCTTCATGTACCCATTCATCCAACGCACAGGAAATTCCTCTGTTCACCTACGGCAGGCAGCACTACCAATACAGAGCCCTGCCATTTGGACTGTCATCAGTTCCGAGAATCTTCACGAAAATTTTAATTACCTTGGTAGCCAACCTCGGGTCGAGAGGGATACGGATCTTCCCTTTGCTCGTCAACATCCTTGTTGCCGCGTCCTCCTTGGAGCAAGTTTCCAAGGACTTGGAGGTGGTATTGGCCACCCTGGAGGCTCATGGTTTTGTGGTGAATCGGGTCAAGAGTTCGTTGCTGCCGACACAAACCTTGGTCCATCTCGGGTTGCTCACCGACACCTCTTCCCATCAAGTCTTCCTCTCTCCAGATCGCAAGAGCAAATTGAGGGACCTGCTCTCCCTCGTGTACAGAACTTCTCCAGTCCCTTTAATGACTCTTGCCTCTCTCCAAGGTCTCATGGTGTCCTGCCAGGACGTGATCCCGTGGTCTCGCTTCCATCTGCACCTGCTTCAGTCCTTCCTGCGTCCGTACTCCCATCAAATCGAACATAAAACACCGATAGATCTGATCCTTCCTCAGTCAGTGAAAGATTCACTGACTTGGTGGTTGGATCCAGCTCTGCTGGACAACTGTGTCAGCTTGGACCTTCTGGATCAGGTAGTTCTGACCACGGACGCCAGCCTCTGGGGCTTTGGAGCGCGACTTGGATCCAGACTGGCTCAAGGAACCTGGACTTCGGAGGAACAACGTCTTTCCATCAACAGGCTGTAACTTCCAGCAATCAGGTTGGCCCTCCTGCAGTTCCGCGAGGTGACCCAAGGCTCTCATGTCCTTGTGCAAACGGACAATGTCTTGGCAAAAGCTTTCATCAATCGCCAGGGTGGGACGAGATCCAAGGGACTGATGAAGGAGGCCTCCCTGCTCTTCTGGTGGGCGGAACATCACCTTCTTTCAATCAAAGCAGAACACTTACCAGGAGTCCTCACCACCGAGGCGGATTGGTTGAGCAGACGAACTGGACGAGGGAGAGTGGGGTCTCCACCCACTGGTGTTCAGTCTCATTCCAAGAGTGTTCGGCATACCCATGGTGGATCTCTTCGCCACTCCGGAAAATGCTCAAGTACCTCAGTTTGTCTCCTGCGCTCCGGATCCCCGGGATCTGGCAACCAACACTCTGGTTTGGCCTTGGCCCCCGGTCCTTCTGTATGCCTTCCCACCATTCCCTCTCATACAAATGGTCCTGCAGAGAGTGAAGAAATTCAAGGCCTTGATCATCCTGGTGACACCAAACTGGCCGCAGAGACCGTGGTATCCCATGTTGCTAGCACTGTCCAAGGCTCCTCCACTCAGACTTCCTCAAAGGCCCGACATCCTTCGTCAAGGACCTCTGCTGCACCCCAGACCGGATTTGTTCAGGCTGACAGTTTGGCTTTTGAGAGGCTGAACTGGTTGAGGAAGGGCTACTCAGAAAAAGTGCTGGGAACGCTATTGGCATCTCGATGGGCCTCTACGAATGCCATCTACGGCAGAACTTGGAAGAAGTTTGCCTTCTGGTGTCGGGCCAAGTCGGTCTCAGTGCGTAACCCCAGAGTGCATCACGTTCTGGAGTTCCTTCAGGATGGAGTGGACAAGGGGCTGAGCATGAACACTATCAAACGTCAACTGTCCACTATCAGCTCAGTTCTCGGTCCCAGGAAATTTGGTCTGCTCTCAAGCCATCCGGACTTAAAGAGATTTATCAAAGGTCTTAAGTTGATTAATCCTCCTGTCATTCACCACTTTCCCACTTGGGATTTACATCTTGTCCTGAAAGCATTAACGGGGTCCCCTTTCGAACCATTAGCCTCGATACCTGTCAGGTTCCTGACCCTGAAAACAGTTTTTCTAGTGGCAATCACCTCCGCTAGGCGGGTATCAGAGCTGGGTTCACTTTCAGTTAATCCAAATTTGTGTATTTTCCAGGAGGACAGGGTTCTTCTTCGACTGGACCCATTGTTCTTGCTGAAGGTGAACATTTTTCATAGGGAACAGGAACTGGTTCTGCCCACACTATGCCCGAATCCTAAATCATCTAAGGAACGGGCCTCGCATTCCCTGGATGTGAAACGGGCCCTGAGTTTTTATTTAGATCGCTCCAGGGAATATCGTAGATCTGAGGCCTTGTTTGTCCTTTTTGGGGGGGTGTCCAAAGGAAAGAGGGCCGCAGTGTCTACTCTATCGAGATGGCTAAAGATGGCCATCACCGAGGTCTATGTAGCAGTGGGTAAGGAGGTTCCCGCGGGGTAAGGAGATTACGGCCCATTCCACTCGGGGGGCAGCTATGTCGGCTGTTTTCAGTGGTTTCTGCTCCCTGGAATCCATTTGCCGGACGGCCACCTGGTCTTCGATTAACACTTTTATTCAACATTATAAAATTGATCAGGCAGCTTTGGCTGAGGCTGCTTTTGGCCGCAGGGTACTTCAGAAGGTAGTCTCAGTATGAGGGCTGTTTGTGCCTCTCCCACTCTGGGTGTGTGGCTCTGGTACATCCCAGTCTTTACTGGGTGGCCCTCTTTCCTCCTCCAGAGAAGGCAGGAATTTTTCTTACCTGAAAATGTCCTTTTCTGTGAGGAGAGAAAGAGGACCACTCAGGCCCACCTCAGCAGAGACACAAACGATCCTCATACTTCACAATACATTATTCAAAGTTAGGGATCAAATTGGAATGATCAGTTGGTCCTGGTTCCCGTTACTTACCTATCGTACGTTTTCGTATTCTGGTAATCACTGATTGATTGTTGCTGTCATTGTTTTTTCGTTAACTCTGTGTTCTTCTAGCACTTTTGTCTTACTAGATGTGCAGTATTGTGCACTTTCATGTCGCCTAGCGGTGGCACTTCTTCCTCTTGAGGCTCTGGTACCTGGACTGGGGATGAGGTGCCCCATAGGAAGGAGGCAAAAGTTTTCTTCTGGCCCTGAGTGTTCTGGAAGCGGGGCAAACCCAGTCTTTACTGAGTGGCCCTCTTTCTCTCCTCACAGAAAAGGACATTTTCAGGTAAGAAAAATTCCTGCCTTCCCTTAACCTCAGGGCTGCATTAGTGCTGGAAAACTGGACATGTCTGGGCCCTAATGGTGCAATCCTAACCAATTTAGGCTGACCTAACTCAACTGGCATATCTTCCTGTGGTGGTGAGGGGAGGTCTGCATAAGCCTCTGCACTGGCCTAACCCCTCAGGAGTAGGGTTGAAGTGCCTTAGGGTGTTTTTGGGACACCCTCCGGAGCTTGTGCCGGCCTAACTGGAGATTAGGATTGCAGCCGTTGAACACAATGGGGCTTTCTTTTGAGTAGACATGGTTATGATTGTGCACTAAGTTTCATAAGAAACTATTAATTGGATAGTGCTGTGACATTAGTGAAAATCAGTTCTGGTGTCTTTGGCACTTAATCTTCATTGCATGGTCTTGCAAGGGAAGTGTGTGAACTTCTAGCAGAATGTGGGATATCTGCTGAGAGGACATTTAAGGGTGGCAATCTCCTGGAAAAGAGTACTTGTGCATGGCCTTTCTGCAACACCTCAAATATGGCTGAATTTTCTTTAGTGAAAAACAGGTGGTATCATTTCAATGTACTTCTAGGCCACTTGACAGTCTTCCTGAATGAACCATTAATATTTGAACTTCAGTTCAGTAATAGATAATATATATTGACTTTTATTTGTAGACAAGATACAACACAAATCTGGTGGTAGATATCCATATATTTCTGTTGAATGATAGAAAGTCTCAGGCTGCAGTCCTAACCCCCAGCAAGTCCCATGCTGGCCTGGAGGTGTCGCAAACAACTATGCCACCCATGAGGAGATTAGACCAATGTTCAGACATGTGCCTGCCTCCCGATACCACCACTAAATTGGTCAAGGTTGCTCCCTTAGTGATACTGTAGGATTTGCAGAAAATGTTTGAGAAGCTCTGCCTGAGAATTGAACTAAGAAAACCAAAATGGAACATGAGCATTCTTGTGAATGTCTTAAAATTTTGTGTCCCTTTCAGATGGTTTCCAGAAGTGCAAAATATCTATTACCAAGGAAATAAACGGAAGCAAGTACCCACGAATGCTAGCAGTGCTCAATTAGAGGCATTCTTTGACTGTGCTGCCACATTAATGACCCAGCAACTTCAAAGTTTTGCTTTAGCTTCTATGCAGGATTTTACGAATTTGCTTGTGCCACCTCCAGTAAGTAGGATTCACTGGCAGGACTACAAGTCTGTCTCAATCTGTTGCATTGTTCCCTATATCCATCAGAAAAATAGATATATTCCAAAAGGAATGATAAAGGAAAGCTTCATTCTGAGAAAGATAGAAAACCTATTTTTGTAGGACTATGTTTTCTGTGTTACTTGCAAAGGAAAAAAGAACACCATTGTAACTGTGAAGGAAATTAAAAGGTGTCACTTATCTTCTTTGTAGACTCCTTCTGTTGAGTAACTGAATAATTGCTTCATGAGACCAGAAGGGAGAATGAACCATAATGATATTAAAACTATTTTATGAAATTTACCAGTTTGTTCAAGTGGTGTCACATTTAAATGACGTAAGATTAGTAAGACATTAGATTAATATCTTCCTTCCAGCTGTGTTTCAACCATTGGGTCAACCATGAACTCCATGATTTTAGAAGAAGGACATTTGAACCCTAGCATGAAGTATCCCATCCCCACATTTGTCTCACAGTTCGCTTTCTTGTATTGCTTGATAATATTGTAATCATTTTTGACAGAAATCTGTTCTAGCCCATGAACACCCAGGCTTCATCCTGAGACTGGTTCTTGAAGGTGATGCCGTTAAGTTTGAACCTTCATTTTCAGACTTTGAAACCATATTTCTAAATATATTTACAGTCATGATTAAAGCTGTCAATCTTTTGCCAAGAGTAGAAACCAAACTTTATTCAAAGTGGGTAAGTAATCCTCATGTAGTTTTTGTCTCATTTTATTTCTGGCTCATCCTTGAACTATGTTTCAGGATAACTTTCTTGGAAATGAGCATAGTTGTCATAAGAGGACACTTTATTATCTAAATACTTTGTGTCAGTGGTCGCATACAGAGATTAAAAGTTTGCCTTACTGATTTGATTTGTATGTTTAAATAAATAAACTGAGTACCAGTTGATTCTGCCTGTATTAGCCATAATTCAGTGTACACAAAACGATGGAGTATCAGCACACTAAAGGGCACGATCCTAAACATGTCTACTCAGAAGTAAGCCCCAGTGTGTTCAATGGGTCTTTCTCCCAGGAAAGTGTGGTTAGGATTGCAGCCAAAGTCTGTGTAGTGTGGCCACTGTATCTTTGGGAGATATTTCCTCTCATTAAATCTCCTAAGGCTTTAACCTTTCTCAGTGTTTTAAAAAGTTGTTCAAACAACGGTGATGACAAATGTTTCAAATAAGCCTTCTTGGATCACAGTCTCATTACCTGGATCATAATCTCAGTGCAAACATACCTGTTTATGACAACACAATATTTTTCAAAAGGGCTTTGTTATCTGGCAGCGTATTGTTGTAACTGTTGGCCACACCATGTAGTGGTGCAGAAAAAGTTAAGATTTAATCTTTAACCATTTAAAACAGATGATCCTCAGTTTATCATGGGCTTGATACAGTCAAATTACATTAGTTGACTCTCCATAGTAAGCAAAGTTCACCATACAATTACTTTGTGTATTGATTTGTCTGTCTAAATAAACTGTGAATTAGAAAAAAGCAAAGAAAAATATTGAAAGAAGCTTATCTTTTGTTTTGAAAGCCGGAGAGCAAGTCTAGAGCCACGAATTTGAAACCCATCATCCTTGATGAAATTTTAGACGCTCATAAACAAAAAATTAAAGATGAGATTATCAAAGAGAGTATGGCACCAACTGAGCATCTTAAACTCTATGATAAGTACCAGGATCTGATAACCAAGCAAGCAGATCGGGAAGTTGATCAGTTCCTATCAGATGAGCACACCTTTGAAGAAAAAATAGCTGAAGTGGCTAAGTACCAAAACCTTAGGGATGAAATACAGTACACATCTCGAAAGGTAACATACACAGTGGGAGATCCAGGCTTTATATAGCCATCCAATAGGAGTGGCGCTACAATTTGTATCTTCATTAACTATCGTTATTTATAAATGTTTTTATTTTTAGCAGATTTAATTTTTCTGAAGGAAAAAGTGCAGAAGGCAATGTTCTTTTTTTGAGGGTGAATTTTTTAAAAAATTACAATTATAAATTGTAATTGTAAAAGCTTTAAAAGTCTACTGGTTACTGCAGGGATAGCATTGGTTTAGTGGTTAAAGACTCTGCCTATCAACAGTTTGAAACTCAGGTGCTGCACAACAGTGAGCTTCTGTCACTCATCCCAGCTCCTGCCAACCTAGCAGTTCAAAAACAAGCAAATGCAAGTAGGTAAATGGGTACCCCTTCGGTGGGAAGGAAATATCCTGGTGACAGACGCCTGTGACAGGCTGACAAGAATTCCCCAATGTCACGTCAGCCATAGTTTGGATGACTCTAATCCAGAACAAGTGGACCACACAGATCAAACGCTAAAGAAGTTGTCTTTTTGCCTTTAAAAGTTTTCTACATGGTTGATATAGGCAATATAATGACAGCAGATGCAGCCAGAATCATTACAGTCAGGAGTTAGATAGTTGTTTTAAATTTGGGGGGCAGATTTTGGGTTCCTCCCTACAATAATGGGTAATGCAGAAAGCAGTATTATATGTTTTTATTTTTTATTAGAGAAAGTAATGACTAGGCCTATAAGAGACTTTTCATTATCTTACATCAGGGATCCTCAAACTATGGCCTGGGGGCTGGATACGGCCCGCCAGGGCCCTCAATCCAGCCCGCCGAGGCTTGCTGGCCGCCATCAAGAAAAGAGGCTTGATGGCAGCTGCCATTTTAAATTTGGCATGCTGCTGTGCGCGCTGTGCTGTCCTGAGGGGACGGCTCTTCCCCCTCCCTGCCTTGCTGTTGCTGAGGGGCTGCCAGGCAAGAGCAGGCAGGGAGAGGGAGGAGCCATCCCCTCAGGACAGCGCCAGGCGGGTGCCCACCATGGTGAGGGGCTGCCTGTCTGTTCGCTTGCCTGCTCGCCCAGCGGAAGAACTTGGCTTGGATGGGGGGCAATGCGGCTGCAATGCCCCATCCACAGCTTCCCTGGCTGGCCAGGGGGATTGGATTGGGGGGCCGCACGGCTGTAGCGCCCCATCCACAGCTTCCCTGGCCAGCCGCAGGGCTCCCCAGGTAAGTGCCTCCCTTTCTCCCCCCAGATCCCCACCAGCCTGCCAGTACCCCCACCCTCCAGAAACCCCCCACCAGCCCTGCCAGTACCCACCACCCCCCAGAAACCCCCACCAGCGCTGACAGTGGCCTTCACCCCCAGAAATCCCCCACTAGCCCTGATTGTACCCACCACCCCCAGAAACCCCCCACTACCCCTGCCAGTACCCACCACCCCCAGAAACCCCCACCAGCCCTGCCAGTACCCACCACCCCCCAGAAACCCCCCATTAGCCTTCCCAGTACCATCACTCCCCCAGAACCCCCACCAGCCCTGCCGGTAACCCCCACCCCCCAGAAACCCCCCATTAGCCCTGCCAGTACCCACCACCCCCCAGAAACCCCCACCTTTAGTCCGGCTCCCGACAGTATCTGAGGGACAGTGAACCGGCCCCCTGTTTAAAAAGTTTGAGGATCCCTGTCTTACATGATTTGCTATATTTTGCCAGAGTACAGTAAAATAAATATTTCTAACAGAGATCCTTATAAAGACCATCCTTAAAAACAATTGTTATTGCAGATAAGATAAATGTACATTACTCACAACACAATCCTTAACAACGTTGCAGTAATGGCATAGCTGTTCCAGTGGGCATGTGCTTAGTTGGGGGGGGCAGTCACCATGGCCTCTTAAGGTGAAGGAATGTTTGTTCCCTTAACTCAGAGTTGCATTGTCCTTTCCTTGAATGATTTAATATTTTTGTGATTGGTTATTGTGCTACCTTAGCAGATTTATTCAAATCAATTCTTGTATTTCAGTGTATTCGCCTAGGAATGTTTGAATTACACTGCGATGAACTGATTAGATCCCTGGCAAAGCGAGCTGATGGACTTTGTTCTAAAATTATTGGCAAAATGTTCAAAGATCATCAAGATCTAAATTTTAAGTAAGTCTTATTTTCTAAGTGATATAAATACAAGTGGCTCTTATCCAGTTCTAATAGTGGGCAACCAGTTGTGCATAATAGCTGGTGGCTGCAGATGGAGATTTATATCTCCAGTCATGCTGGAGACCTATCCAGTCAGTTTGAAGGGGTCCAGGATGAGCACTGCGGTGTGGAAGCTCCCCTTATTTTTCTCCTAGATCCAACAAGAGTCCATCATCACTCCATCATCAGTCATTTATAAAGGAGACTTCCCTCCTCCTCTTTGAGCACAATCCTAACTATGCCTACTCAGAATTTAGCCCCACTGTACCTTTAGGATTGCGGCCTATATCACTGCCCTGTGCTGCCAATGTAATAGGGTTTTCTGTCTTTCTGCCCCCAAGTTTCCCTCTTTTCCTTTAGTCTTTTGTGAGTTTTGTCTGCTCCCTCTCATTAGAATCATAGAATCCTAGAGTTGGAAGGGACCTAGTATGTCATCTAGTCCAACCCCCAGCCTGCAGCCGGAAATCCTCCTAGAGCATCCCCAACAGGTGCTCGTTGAGCCTCTGTTTGAAGATCCCCAGTGAGGGCAAGTCCACTACCTCCGTTGGCAATCTGTTCCACTGCTGAACTGCCCTCACCGCCAGGAACTTTTTTCTGATATCCAACCAGAATCTCCTTTTCTACAGTTTGTACCCATTGGTTCTAGTTCTGCTTTCAGTAGCAGCTATGAACAAATGAGCCCCTTCCTCCCTATGACAGCCCTTCCAGTATCTGAAGAGGGCAATCATGTCTCCTCAGCCTCCTCTTCTCCTGGCTGAACATCCCAAGTTCCCCCAACCTTTCCTCGTAGGGCTTCCCTTCCATCCCACTGATCACTCTCCTCTGGACTTGCTCCAGTTTGGCTGCATCTTTCTTCAAGTGAGGTGCCCAGAACTGAACACAATACTCAAGGTGAGGTCTAACCAATGCAGAATAAAGAGGAACTAGAACTTCTCATAACTTGGAAGCTACAGTCCTCTTAGTGCAGCCTAAAATGGCATTTGCTCCAAGGTTCTGCTCACATGCTGTGCTGCCAAGCCAAGTATCTCATTTTATACCTTTGTTTTTGGTTTTTATTACCTAAATGCAGAACCTTGCACTTCTCCCTGTTGAAATTCATTCTATTTGTTACAGCCCAGTATTCTAGTTTATCCAGATCTTCCTGGAGGTTTCTCCTGTCTTCTGTTGTGTTTGCTACTCCTCCCAGCTTGGTGTCATCCGCAGATTTGATCAGGCTCCCTCGTACCCCTTCCTCCAAGTCATTATGAAAATGTTAAAAGAGACAGAGCCCTGGGGCACCCCACCCCACCTCATTTTTATTTACCTGCTGCTCTTCTTAGTATCTCAGCTTCCTCCTGTCTTTCCCTATGCTCTCCTTTCACTTTCCTTCTCTCCACCTGAACTTTTCCATTTTATTCCTCTCCTTCCCAACTGTTTCCTTCCCACAGCTGTTTTGTATCTTTGAGCTAGCTGATGTTGCAGTACACCACTTTTCAACTTCCCAGGCCAGTATGCTCTCCAGAGAACCTGTGTGATTAACTATTTTTATGTTATACAAAGGCAATTCGTTACCATGGCAAGAAGGCAGGGAATGAATCAAGCAAGGAATGAATCAAGCAGCATCCTTTCAAGTGCTGTTAATTGCCCTACGAGTAGCTGAGCTTCTGCAGTTTGCAAGCATGTTTCTTGTCACTCTCCTCTGGACTTGCTCCAGTTTGGCTTTGCAAGCAGTATCAAAGCAATTCACAAGTGATTAGAATTTGCGGGAAGAGAAGTTCATGAACCAAGACAAGCTTAATTGCCTGCCACATTGCCATGGTAGGCAGGCTGCCTTTAAGCCATTAACTGGATTATAGGGATGCTTATCTTTCAATTTAAAGACCTCATTCGCTTTGTGACAAAACCGCATATAAATAAATCGCATTTAATTAAGCTACACTGCATTGACTGACTCTTCATTTCTTATAGTCTTAAAAGGAATCAAAAGCACAGCAGTGATGGCAAATGTTTCTACCTCTAGACATTCCTTGTGCTTTTTCCGATTTCAGACTTTGTGATGAATTTGAGAAGATAGCAGAGAGAGCACTGAGCACTCCATCAAACACACATGAATTAATGGAGTTTAAGGTACCGTATAAACTTGAGTATAAGCCGACCTGAGTATAAGCCGAGGCACCTAATTTTACCACAAAAAAACTGGAAAACTTATTCACTCGAGTATATGCCTAGCTTGGGAAATGCAGCAGCTACTGGTACTGGTCCTTTTCCTTGTAGCCTTGGAACTCATAGGCTGCAATCCTAAGTACACTTTCCAAAACAACAACAATATAACCTTTATTGGCATTGATAAGTAAATATAAATTAGTAACAAACGATAAGGAAAAAAGGATTAACAAAGTCTATATCTAAGTAGGAGGGGGATGGGAATAACAACTAGCAAGGAAAGCTGTTAAGTGTGCCACAAGATTTGTAATGGAAGGAGAGAAATCACTAAGAAGGATTGGCAAGGGATCGGCCAGGGAGGAAGGAAGGGATGAGAGAAAGGGGGCAAGAAAGGTGGATCTGGGAACAAGGTGGGCAGGACAATGGAGTAAAATGTGGTTTATGGTATCAGGTTCGAGTGAACAGAATGAGCAAAGTCTGTTCTTCCGTGGTGTGTTGGTAAATATTCCTAGGTGGTAAGCTGATGGGAAAATATTTAGCATAGCCAGCAAAAATACCCTCCATTAATTGGGATCAGTGAGATGGATAAAATAGTTCGCCGGACGACCAAATGAAGGAAGTAAACCAAAGAAGGAGGGGGAACAAGTTGGATTAAGGTTGGCAAGTAAAGTTCCAGTTTCCTGCTCCCATAATTTGAGCTTAATGATGTGATAAGTTTTAGGGAGGTCCATGACGGCTAGTATTTCCGGACAAGTTCATTTTCCTGGGAGTAAGTATCATTGGGCTTACTTCAGAGTAGACATGCATAGGACAGGGTAACCAGATGCCAAACCCAAAATTCCTGAACCCCACGGCCAAAATTCCTACCCACTTAAAAAAATTGCCAAAAAATGTATTTTTTTATTTTTATAGTTTTTGTTTTTTGGTTTTTTGGCCATAACTTTTGATAGGAAGGAGATATCTCAAAACTGGTTTTTGCATTGGATTCTGCTCTTCAATACGAATCCAATGTTATATGACATGATGGGGTTTGATCCCGCCACTTTTCAGTTCACCCGAGTATAAGCCAAGGGGACTTTTGGGGCCCATTTTTGGGGGCCCAAAAACTTGGCTTATACTCGAGTATATACAGTATATACTTTTTTAAAGAGTAGCTTTATTTTTTGGAAAATAGAAAACTTTGTTTCTCTGAATTCTGACATGCCTTATGGTTTACACAAAAAAGACTTACTAACTGCATGTTACTCTCTTTGCTGAAATGGAGTTGGGTGTTGGCATTTCTTTTTACAAAATGTCTGGGAGATGTGGGGCATACCAATGGGTATCAACCACTTTTACACACTGAGTTTTGAACAAAGCAACTAATAGGATCCGTATCCTAACTGCTTGGTAGATGCAACAAAAGGCCTTAAAAATTGTCCATCTGTGTTTTGAAATGGTTGGGAAACAGAATTGATCTTCCCATTCTGTAGCAAAGATTGAATCTTCCTGCTTTTCCTCTTTTTTATACAAGGCAAAGAGTTTAATCACCCACTTAGTTAAGAGAGGAGCAGTCCTTAAATTGTGCAAGAAAAGGTAGGGAAACGTCCAATGAAATGCACAATTCGTACCATTAACTTCTCCCAGTTATAGTCAAATGGAACACATACCCAGACACACCTATGGAGGCTCTTTCCCCCTCCTTTCTGGGGGTCCAGGCTGGTCCCCCATCCCCAGTCCAGGGAAGATGCTCCCTCTAGGCACCCTCTGAATCTTATTATGCTAGAACTTTAAAGTCATTTGTTCATGACAGTGATGATGGCTCTAAATACCTCAGTTTACATGGTTAAATGTATTTATATGGTTGAATGTTTACATAGTTGAATGTATTATTAATAAAGAATGTTAAAGAAGGTTCTTAATACCAGTGTTGACTTTACATGGTTGAAATATCATTCTGTTATATTTTATTAAATATTTTAGTACACCATTTGGTTCAGAATATTTTTTGTTTGTTTTTCTCTTCTAAACTTTGGTGCGTCTCATGGTCAGGTGCGTCTCATGGTCCGGGAAATACGATAATTACATCCATTATTTTTAACTGATTTTGAGCACAATCATGTCTACTCGTAAGTAAGCCCCACTGAGTTCATTGGGTCTTACTACCTGGAAAGAGTTTTTAGGATTGCAGCAAATTTGTTTTTATGTGTTTTCAGTACTCCTCATTGTGGGGTAGTCCCAAAGATTCTACTTTGTGTTTACAATTAGCCCTCCATGACCAATGCTGAATTAATTTTTACATGCTACTACAACAGCACAAAATGTATCACCACCTTTAATGTGTCTTATTCAATGTTCCCAAACAGGCTTATATAGAGAAAGTGGAAACTGTTGACATGCTAGAGATGGAGGAAAGATTGATTGAAGCAAAAAACTACCTTTCCTTCTTAATAGAGTGTGCAAACTTTACGCCTGGAGATATTCGACTGAACAATAGTGTCTATCAGTGGTATGGACGGATGGGAGATATTTTTGAGGAGCACAGAAAGATCGTAAAAGAGAAAACAGAACAATTCCAGGAAGGACTTAAAGTTAGTGTTCCCCCATTCTAAGTAGTATTAGGTTTATTTCAGAAATACAGATGTTTGTTGCATGTGATAGTAATTGGTTAAGGATGCAATCCTAACCTGTGTGGGAACAGGCAGGCTTACTGACCTGTTCTTTATCCAGCATGGTCTTGTTACAGGCTGGGGTGCAACTTGGGGTGCAATTAGAAAAATATATTTTTTCTAATTACTTATTTAGGAGAATTTATTTGATATACTACAGTAAAACAGCAGTTTACCATATAAAATACGTGACAGTGATTTATGCATCTCCGTAATCAGCAACCTACTAATCACTGTTGCATTTTGGGCAAAACATTCTTTCACAGTTGTAAACATATGTCATCATGTTCAAATTCCGATATACTTGTCTGTGAATCTGTCTACCTATTTGTTTATAATGTTTATTTAGATGCGCTGTGAACGATTTGTTGAAGAGCTGGAGAGTTATGCTAAGCAAGTGGAAGAATTTTACTCTTTTGGGGACATGCAGGAAATCAATAGGTACTTGAAGAAAGCTCAAGCACTAAATGCAAAGTTAGATGCAGCTGCTGATAAGGTAAATCTGAAGTTTCCTATGAAAGCATCTCAGTTTGCAGGACTGGAAAACACTTCTGCCTAAGAAAGTGTCTTGTTTAGGTAGAGAGTACTGGCAAGAAAGTATTTTTTAAAATTGCCGAAGTAGGATATATGCAAAAAGATTGGTTATTTTTTAAAAGACACCATGGTGCAAAGATTGGATAAATACTTGCCATAAACAGGAATGGTCTGCTTCAGTATCATTCATTTTACTATAATCTGATCATGCAAGGCAGCAATCATTAATCATATGATCAACTCAAGCTTTGAATAGTTTTCCCAAAAAGTTACGTTTTGTTTGATTAAATTGGCCCTGGATTTCCTAGCTTTAGATATACCATATTCTAGATGTAGATTCTGTTTCTTCTTCTGGTCTTATCCTGCCTTGTCAAAATGTGCAGCTCAGCCCCAACAATCAGACATACTTTCATGTTAGAATGATTAGTCTAGCCCTTCCAGCTATTCACCCACAAAGACTGGAACTCATTTTGGTTGAGTGTACGTGTGCAAGGCTTGTTTGTGAGTTTTTATAAGATAGTTTGGGGACTGGGGGTAAAACAGTCCACTAGGGATTGGAATTTTGGAATTGGAAACATGTAGTTTTTAAAACTTATAGGTGATTTCCATCCTCCTAAGCAAGGTTCTCTTTTTAATGTAAACCTGCTTTATTTTTTTCCCCTGAATTCTCTGTGGTTTCTCTAGATTGATGCATTTAACGCAGAGGAGGAGGCCTATGGATGGCTGGCATCCCAATATCCTCAGCGTAAAAAAATTCAAGACACATTGAATCCATATCTTCGACTTTATGATATGACTGTGGAGTTTAACACCAAATACAGGAATTGGATGGATGGAATATTCACCAAGGTGAATCCAGAGCAGGTTGAAACAGATGTGGGGAACTACTGGCGTGCACTATATAAATTAGAAAAAACTTTTCACGATTCCCCAAATGCATTATTTATAACAACAAGGGTCAGGACAAAAGTGGAAGAGTTTAAAGAGCACATTCCATTGATTCAAGTGATTTGCAACCCTGGTTTACAAGATCGGCATTGGGAAGCCATGTCAGAAATAGTTGGGTATAATCTGAAACCTTCTGAAGATTCAACTGTCTCTTCATATATCGACATGCATCTTGAGCCATACTTGGAAAAATTTGAGGGCATCAGTGAAACAGCCAGCAAAGAGTATTCTCTTGAGAAGTCCATGGTGAAAATGATTTCAGAATGGGATGCAATGGAATTTATTCTCCTTCCATACAGAGAAACAGGAACTTACATTTTGTCAGCTGTGGATGATATTCAGATGTTGCTGGACGACCACATTGTCAAAACTCAGACCATGAGAGGGTCTCCTTTCATTAAGCCTTATGAAAAAAAGATGAGGTAAAACATTTCTGAAGGAAGATGCCAGTATATAGATGACTTTGTTAATGTGCGACACTGGTACCAAATCACAGTTATCTATGGGGGAAATACTCATGGTATCTGCATACATGTTCAAAAAAGTCTGTAATTTAATACAAACATTAAAAAAATTACTTGAAAGCAAAATCCAAATGGGATAAAAAAAAATAATGGGACTAGGGGGGATTTTGATTAAAAAAAGGTACAGATGGGTACAGATGGGTAATTTTCAGCTTCCTCCCTCATACAGCATTTTAAATTGCACCCATCCTTGCATTGTATGCATTGTATTAAATTAGCATATGTCAGTTGGGTCCTCTTACTATCACTAGAATTGGGGGAAACAATGGTAACAAAGTAAACAACCCAGTGCTTCAGACTACAACAGCTTCAGAATGGCCACTGCCTTTTTGGGACCACTGTATGTCATAGGGCCAAGGAAGTAGTCAAAGTTCCTGTAGGGAAGGAACATTTGTTCCCTTACCCCATGTAAGGCCCCAGCCCCCACAATAGGGCTAATTTAAGCTAGCTAAATTGCAGACTTGATTAGTCTTTGCTCATAGACTTCATTAGCATTAAAAGAACAACATAAAAGCACAAACATATGGAGTCCCCCAAAATGACCTGTTCGTTCACTCCTTTATTTCTGCAGTTTCTTTTTCTGCTGGGTGAGCTATCACATCCCATCCCATCATGCTTCCACTCTCTATTCCTATTCTGTCACTATCTTGTTGTTCTCTCATCTCACCATTCTCATCCACTAGATATGAGAAGTACCAAACCTGATGCATAATGGAAGGCCTTGGGCTGCCGCAGAATCAGTACCAGGGCTACTTTCTTTACCCTTCTCATGTGGAACTTAAGATACTGTGGCTGCCATTTTGGTGCTGTGGCAGTCCTGGCTGTCTGGCAGGAGAAAGGTAACTATGGAAAGAACAACTTGAAGTGCAATGTGTTTTGTTTTATAGAGATTGGGAAGCAAAGCTCCTGTTGGTACAGGAGATCTTGGATGAATGGCTGAAGGTTCAGGCTACCTGGCTATATTTGGAGCCTATTTTCAGTTCTCCTGACATTATGGCTCAGATGCCGGAAGAAGGTAGGCGATTCACCAGTGTGGATAAAACATGGAAGGATATCATGAGAATTGCTATTCAGGTTTGTTCAGTAATTGTTCTTTTTGTTTTTGTTTTCAAAAATTATGTTCATAGTGGCCCAATCCTGGTTATCACTGTTAGAACTAAGGTTCTTTCCAGCAATGCTTGAGATGCTTTCTGGCAACTGCAATATTTGACATGTCAGAACAGGTTGCTATCTGACCCAATTGGCTAATATAGGTCCAAGTGGACCCACTGGGCTAGCAAGGTCTTTCTATGGAGGAAGAGAACAAATGTTTCCTTCTCAAAGAGACAATTAAGAGGCCAAAACTCACTATAAAATACAGCAGGAACCCCTGTTGGATTTGATTGTATGAAATGTTGAAAGAGTGGATGGAGTTTTATTTTTATTTACATTTGGTAATATTTTACATGTGGCAAAAAATTAAGCAGTAAAAGTTCACAGAAGGAACGTTTGAGGGGTGCCTTTGAGGGTATTCCTTTTCTTAACCCAATTCAGTTCAGCTTTGGAACTGCTTTATAGCAACAATACTTTATTTTAAAATACTTTATTCCCTTTTCAGGATAAACATGTTCTTACGGTAGTGATGATAGACAAGATGTTGGAAAAATTAAAAAAGTGCAATGAGTTCCTGGAGTTAATTTTGAAAGGTCTGAATGAGTACTTAGAAAAGAAGCGTCTCTTCTTCCCCAGATTCTTCTTCTTGTCCAATGATGAACTCCTTGAGATTCTGTCTGAGACTAAAGATCCTACACGGTATAGTGTCATTTTATTCACATCTGTAAAAATCACCCTGTAGCACTTATACTTAGGACTTGCAAATTTTTTGTAGGGGGAGGGACAACAAATGTGTAAGCCTTAGCCAATCCACATATTTTCTGAATGTGGGCAGTGGATGGCGCAAGTGGTTGAGACACTGTGCCTGTTAACCAGCAGGCCAGGGTTCGAGACCCTGGTCGGTCCCCACAAGACAGGGTGAGCTCCTGTCCTTAGCCCAGCTCTGCGACACAGCTGGAACCAATCGAATTGGCTGTGCATTTTCATTGGACTATTTCAGTGGCGTGGAGAGGGGGATTTGCTGCTTGGGTAACAGCATATCCTCCATATCAATCTAACCCAGGCCTTTGTTCTTCACATGTAGCGTATGCAGTGAGCACGATACCATAGTCTCTCAAGACTGACAGGTGCCTGCTTTATTATCTGAATGCTTGTGGCAGGATGGAAGACAAATAGAAAATAGAAAAATGCAAAGGAGTCTCCTTGATTTCATTATGTTTGGAAGAGTGCCATGCATTTTTTGTTGCATGCACACTCTCATTCGTCCTGTTCCACATAATCTCTATAGAGGCTCCTTATAATGAGAAAGGAAAAGAGTGAAATTGAGAGATTACAAAGAACTGCTTTTTAAACGTCATCTATATTGTCTGGTACAATGTTAGTTAAATCAGGGGTGGGCACGGGCCTACTCGCTCCTATTCGGGAGGGGGGGTTCTTCCAAAACCCTTGCTGCTAGCGAGCCGGCAGCGGCGGAGGCCCCCTAGAACCATGGGGACCGGTTCCTTCCTCCCCCCGGCCGGGGGGAGGCAGGCAGGGATGCTGCCCGGCCCCACCGCGCTCTTCCTTCCTCTCCCCGGCCGGGGGGAGGCACAGAGCCCCAGCTTATGCAGGTCTACTCTGAAGTAAGTCCCAGTATAGTCAACGGGACTTACTCCCAGGCCAGTGTGGAGAGAGCCTCAGAGCAGCCTCAGAGCCTACCTCCCCCACCTCTGGGGTGCCTGTGTCCTCTTTTCCAGGACATCTCCTCTGGATAGCGTTTTCCCCAGCCCAGTGCCAACCTCCCCCTCCTCTGGGGTGCCCGTATCCTCTTTTCCAGGACATCTCCTCTGGATATCCTCTCCCCAGCCCAGTGCCAACCTCCCCTCCTCTAGAATGCCTGTGTCCTCTTTTCCAGGACATCTCTGGATATCCTCTCCCCAGCCCAGTGCCAACCTCCCCCTCCTCTGGGGTTCCTGTGTCCTCTTTTCCAGGACATTTCCTCTGGATATCCTCTCCCCAGCCCAGTGCCAACCTCCCCCTCCTTTGGGGTGCCTGTGTCCTCTTTTCCAGGACATCTCCTCTGGATAGCCTCTCCCCAGCCCAGTGCCAACCTCCCCCCCCCTCTGGGGTGCCTGGACTTACTCCCAGGAAAGTGTGGCTGGCACTGCAGCCTCAGAGCCCAGTCCTATGGAGGTCTACTCAGAAGCAAGTCCCATGACAGTCAATTTCATTTTTTATTTTTCATTTTTTAAAATTAAAAAACCCCCTGCCCCGCCCCCTGCCCCAGCCTGGCCCCACCCACTTCCGGGGAACCGGTTCTTGGGCCAGGCCAGGCCCACCACTGAGTTAAATGTGTTTGTTGGATAACTACTCACCTATTTCTATATATCATGTTTAAAATTGAGCTTATTTCGCTGTCTCTCTCTCTCTCTTTCTTTGTAAAATCACAACTATATCCCAGTCTTCCACCAGAAAGAGGAATCCATTGTCTATGAGTTGCTCATTGAATCCTCTCAACAATGTTGTGAGGTCGGTTAAATTGTATAAGAAGTGAAAATCCACATAGCCATTGGGAGTTAGGGCCAGCACAATTTTAATAGACCACCATGCACAAAAATTTTCTTCTCAAAAATGTGAAGCAATATTAACTTTCATCATGCAAGCAGGACAGCAGACAGTCAAAGGAGATAGACTATATTGATCTTCAAAGGAAAATAGTTCTGACTGCTGGAAAAATATGTGTCAGTTGCATTTAGCGGAAGTTCAATAAGTAAAAGAAACATGTATTTGTAATCCATAATGAACCCTATTGACATGGTCCTGTGAATATTTTAAGTAACAATAGGGCACAATCCTATTCAGCTTTCCAGCACTGGCATAACTGTACCCATAGGGCATGTGCTTCATCCAGCAGTTGGGGGGCAGAGGACCCTTCAAGGTAAGGCAGTGTCTGTTCCATCACTTCAGAGTTGCATTTCCCTTATCCTGGAACTGAAAAACTGGTTAGGATTGCACTCTTATTATACTGTATTCTTATTATACTGTATTATACTGGTACTGTGTGTTCCTTTCTCTGCTGGAAAATCAGTAGGGCTGTTTACATGTGTAATCTGCTTCAGAGAGGATAGACAGCAAAAGATGATAAGCCAGAATGTAGTTTTTGCGAATGTGATATAGAAATTAAAAGTGCCCTATATGATATTGTAATAACAGCTCTGATTAACTGGGATAGTTGGAGGTTAATCATCAAAATATATGTGGTAAGAATAGTGTTATTTGAGGGAGTTGCAACCCTGTTGGATGGAAAGGGATAGCCTTTTTTCCTCATTCCTCCTTTCCTTCCCTAGGGTAAAGCCACACTTGAAAAAATGCTTTGAGGGAATTGCTAGTGTTGAATTTACTGAAACCTTGGATATTACACACATGAAAAGTAGTGAAGGAGAGGTTGTACAACTCATAACCACGATATCAACAGCTAAAGCCAGAGGTCAGGTGGAAAAGTGGTTAGTTGAATTGGAAACAGCGATGACAGCTTCCATCCATAAGGTAATAAAAGCATGCTCAATTTGATGTTGTTCTATTAGATGTAATAAGAAATTCCCATAGTCCATAGCCCTTCAAATGTCTGGAATTTGGCATTTGGTTTCTGTGTGAGGCATGATTTTAAGACATTACTATATGCTACTAGTTCAGCACAAACTGAACACAAATTGCCCAAACTTATACTCACTCGCTCGCTATGTGTGTGATGTGTCTGCGAAGAAGGCAAATGTCATTTTAGGCTGCACTAAGAGAACTGTAGCTTCCAAGTTGCGAGATGTTATCGTTCTTTATTCTTTATTGGTTAGACCTCACCTTGAGTATTGTGTTCAGTTCTGGGCACCTCAGTTTAAAAAAGATGCAGCCAAACTGGAGCAAGTCCAGAGGAGAGCAACAAGAATGATCAGTGGAATGGAAGGGAAGCCATATAAGAAAAGGTTGGGGGAACTTGGGATGTTCAGCCTGGAAAAGAGAAGGCTGAGAGGAGACCTGATTGCCCTCTTCAGATAACTGAAGGGCTGTCATATGGAGGAAGGGGCTCATTTGTTCTTAGCTGCTACTGAAGGCAGAACTAGAACCAATGGGTACAAACTGCAGAAAAGGAGATTCCGGTTGGATAGCAGAAAAAAATTTCTGATGGTGAGGGCGGTTTGGCAGAGGAACAAATTGCCATGGGAGGTGGTGGACTCTCCCTCACTGGGGATCTTCAGGCAGACTCTTGACGAGCACTTGTTGGATATGCTCTAGGAGGATTTCCTGCTGCAGACAGGGGATTGGGCTAGATGACCTACTAAGGTCCCTTCCAACTCTATGATTCTATGATTCTATCCTCCTCTCCTGCTGTAAAGCAGGAGGCACTAGTTGCAAATTGTCAGCTCCTCCCCCCAGCATACTGCAAGCAGCAATGTTCAAAAGGTTTGTGCCAATTTGGAGCTTACGGTGATTATTGGGAGTGGCAGAGAGGGGGTGGTGGGAGGGCAGAATGAGGTAGGGAGAGCAAAATGAGGAAGGAGAAGGAGTGGGAGATAGGCAGATGAATTCCCAGGAAGTGGCAGAATTGGCAGTGCTAATATCGAAACCACTTCATAAGAATATAAGAAGAGCCTCCACTGGATCAGGCCAAAGGCCCATCTAGTCCAGCTTCCTGTATTACCCAGCAGCTTACTAGATGTCTCAGAGAACACAAATGACATCTGCATCCAGGTGCCCTCCCCTGCATCTGGCATTTTGAGGCTGTCTACATCTACACACACCCTTCGTAGCTTGTAACCTGTGATAGTCCTTTCTTCTAGGAATTTGACCAATCCCTTCTTAAAGACATTGAGAATAGATGCCATTACCACATCCTGTGGCAGGGAGTTCCACAGACCAATTACACGCTGGGTAAAGTGTGTATCCTTCATATCCTGTGGTGAGGGTCAGCTCACTCCAGCAACAGCAAAATCCATGCACCTTGGAGGCTTACTTCCATGTAAAGAAACAATAGTTTACTTACATGGAGGAAACTTTGGGGACTGTCCCCTACCATCAGATGCAGTAGTTGCCATTTTGGCAGTATTGCATCAATAGGGAGGCAGACCAGGTCAAAGTGGACTTTAAAACCTTTAGATCACCATCTAAAAATAGCCAAATTTGCATAAATTAAAAATGCAGGTGGAATCCACCTGCCTGGGAATCTAAGGGGTAACTACTGGTTTGGATGCTAATTTTAGGGTGAACCATTATTCTGTCATTTTAGTCCGTCAGTTCACTTACAGTCCACTCATAATAGTTGCTGAACTAACATGTACAGGCTTTTGATGGGTCATTCTAACTAATGTGGCTTTACAAAACATGTCATCACTCTAGCTTTGACTTCCACTTTCATTGTGGCTGGAACATTCACCTTTTCAAGCTTTAGGGAGCTTTGCAAGTACTCTGCGGGGCTCCCACGGCCCCTGAGTCCCTGGCAGGAGACTTGAACGTTTTAAAATACTGGTAACTCTCCTATTCTGTTACAGGGACACGATTCTGGGGAATTGTGCTGCTGCTTTCCTTCTTCCCCTTCTTTCCTTCTTCAGACTTAAAGGGAGGAGGGACCTCTACAAGGACTGGAGGTTACAACCCTCCAGTTTGAGTATCTCTGGTATAGAATACAGACAATGTTACACAAGACTGTCTTTGTACTATTCATTGTTCTCAAGTCATACAGGTAAAAGGAGGATCTTGCGCTGGTCTTGCCACATTATTTCAGTTCAAGTTACCAATAGAATGTATAAATAGGGAAAGGTGGGTTATGAAAATTTAAATAGTATAAATGAGTAAGCACTGCTGTGGTTTTAGTATTGATTTCATTCATATTCAGTTAGTTTCTATCTTTCTTTTCTGTATATCTAGGTAATCCGTGAAGCAATAGCTGCTTATAGAAAAACTCTCCGTATAGACTGGGTAAAGGAATGGCCTGGTCAGACAGTTCTATGTGTATCCCAGACTTTCTGGACTTCAGAAGTACAAACAGCTTTTAAGAATGGACAGGAGGTAGGAATATTTCAAACATCAGATGAGAACCATCTAAGCTACTAGTACAGTATTCTGATTACACATTCAATAGCACTGTCAAATAAAGGAAGACTTCCTTTATAAAACAGGGTTGTTGAAAGTGTTATGAGAAATCAGAATGTGTAAGCCATTATATGATTGTCTCACAATCCTTGTCATTTGTACACATTGGGAAAATCAGAATGTAAACCTCTATAAAAATCTTGCAACAGGGTATTGTATACCTATTTGACAGTGCCTAAGGACTAGTCACCATGACTAGCCAGGTTGTGTCAGATGTATTAGAGTTGGGGGTAATTGCATCTGCTTGTTCATTGTGACGAATGGGTTATCTGATTTTTCTGGTCATGTGAAAAAGCTTCAGTTCTTTCTGTTACTACAGACTCTCAGTAGCAAAATCCCAGAACTTCATTTTAAATGCAGTAGTATCTTGTAAGACAAATAACTTGTAACAAGAATGTTTTGTAAGACAAACTAAAATTTCTAAGGAATTCTGCTATGTAAGACAAACAGTGCCTTATAAGACAAACAGTTTTGACAGAGTTTGGCAAACAGTTTTACAAGGAAAATTTGTTGTAAAACGAGCAGATTGATGGATTTGCATTGTGAGCAACAGCAAGAGGTTATGGAGATTTCAGCTGCAGAGGAGGAGAATAAGAAGGAGGAATCCTCACATCAAATGAGATTAAGGACCTTTGTAAATGTGGGGAAATTGTGCAAAATTTTGTAGAAAAGCACTACCCATCGTAGTAGTGCAAGCAATGAATCTGTTTAATGACAATGCAATGTCATATTTCTGTGAAATCCTCAAAAGGAGACAAAAGCAACTGTCATTAGAAGGTTCCTTGTTAAAGTTGTTCAAATGACACCAGTGAGTCTTTCAGTGAAAATTAGTCATCCTTGGCTATAAAGGTTTTCCTTTTATGTTTTACTGTACGTTATATTGTTTCTTATTATTACAGTAATTGTGGTCTGTATTATATTAGAGGGTTTTGAATTCAATCACTGTGTTTTGTCATCATTTTTACATATAGTTAATATTTTTATATGGTTATTTTTGGGTTGTGGAATCATTCATCTGAGTTTCCATTATTTCCTATGAGAAAATCCGCCGTGTATAAAGAACGCTTTGTTAGACAGGCATTCTTCTGCAATGAATTATATTGTTCTTACACTCTATTCAGCTCTATGTATTTCTGTTGAGATTATGTAAATGAGGCAGTTAACTTATTGGTGTCTATTTTCAACCTTTCTCAGGCTCTTGATGCTTATTTGGAGCAATGCAATCAACAAATAGATGGCATTGTCACCTTGGTGCGTGGAAGATTGTCTAAGCAGAATCGAACAACTCTTGGAGCCCTAGTTGTCTTGGATGTTCATGCTAGGGATGTCCTTGCAAATCTTGTAGCCAATCATGTCAATGATGACAGTGATTTTGAATGGTTAAGTCAGCTTAGGTACTACTGGGAGGTACGTGATGGCTGTGAATCCTATTTGGATGTAAACTCTGTAGATCCCTCTTTTAAGATCTTTTTCTGATGGCAAGCTATTTTACCAATGATTCTTTTGACTTTACCATAAAGATGGCAAATAGTCATATGTACATAGTTTGTAATTAAAATGATTTTTTTCATCAGCAAACATTTGCTGAATCTATAGATGGATCACAATATTTTGTTACAAATTTTAAACAACTTTGTGTTTTTCTGAGTATTTTGACATTTATTTTGATACGGGATTTCCAAAAGTACTGCCATTTTTTGCATAGTATCAATACTTTAGACACACTTTC
This sequence comes from Cryptoblepharus egeriae, assembly GCA_030015325.1. Classification (NCBI taxonomy): domain Eukaryota; kingdom Metazoa; phylum Chordata; class Lepidosauria; order Squamata; family Scincidae; genus Cryptoblepharus; species Cryptoblepharus egeriae. The sequence goes on along the minus strand of JAREYC010000001.1, from coordinate 56,162,521 downwards.
CTTATGCTATTGTATAATACAATGTATATTTGTAATGCATTTGTGTTTTTGCAAAGGAAGGGCATCTACAAACAAAGATGATTAATGCTGGTTTGAGGTATGGATATGAATATCTTGGCAATACTCCAAGACTGGTTATTACTCCACTTACTGATAGATGCTACAGGTAAATCTCAGTAAGGTTGCAGATTGCATTATTAAAAGAGTTCTTATAGCTGAAACAATGTAACTGAGGGTGCAATCCTAACCAATTTAGGCCAGCACAACAAACCCGTCACCCCATTTCCACAGTGGAATGAAGAGGCCAGAGCATGTCTGTGCATTAATCTAACCCCCTGCAAGAGTATGGGACTTATGTACTAATCCTTATGGCACTTTTGCAACACCCCCCAGGGCCAGCATGGGACTTCTGCCAGCCTAACCAGGGGTTAGGATTGCACTGTGAGTCATCAGTTCTAAGATGATCAAAATACAGTTTTGTTTTTTATTTTTTGTTTTCTCTTAGGTGTGGTAATGATGTAAATACAGTATATTTATAAGGTGCATTAAAATTTTATTAACATAAGCATTTGGTAAATTAACATTATATGTGTATATTTCTTTTATGAAAGGTAAATTATTTCTTTCTTTCTTTCTTTCTTTCTTTCTTTATTTTAAAAATTTGTATCCTGCCTTTCTCGGGTCATAGACTGATTCAAGGCGGCTCACATTAAAACATAATTAAAAACATAAATAGAACATGCTATTAAAAACAATTAAAACATATAAGCTAAAAACATAAAAGCTAACAACAGTACAAGGAACAGCCTCCCCAACCTCTGCCCCATTAAAATGCTTTTTTTAAAATAAAAGGTTTTTTGGCTCCGCCTGAAGCTCTGTATTGAGAGAGCTTTCCTCAGTTCTAAGGGGAGGGAGTTCCAAAATTGGAGTGCCACCACCAAGAAGGCCCTATCTCTGGCTGAAGAAGGCCTTATTTCACACCACTCACTGAAGGCTGAAGAAGGCCTTATTTCACACCACTCACATCTCTTAGTGGCAGCACACTAAGTATGGCCCCCTCAGATGACCTTAGGTGATGTGTCGGATTGTACAGAAGAAAGCAGTCCCTCAGATGCCCTGGACCCGAGCCATTAAGGGCTTTAAAGGTCAGGACCAACTCTTTGAATTCATCCCGGAAACGAATGGGCAGCCAGTGTAGTTGCTGAAGCAGTGGCCCAACAGAGTCGAACCAACGAGCCCCAGCAACCACACGGGCTGCCGCATTCTGGACTAGTTGAAGCTTCCAGACTGTCTTCAGAGGCAGGCCCATGTAGGGCATGTTACAATAATAATCCAGTGACTAGGACATGGGTCATCGTGGCCAAATCCGGGCAACTCAGGTATGGTTGCAGCTGACAAATCAGCTGAAGCTGAGCAAAGGCTCCCCTGGCCACATCTGCCACCTGGGACTCCAGGAGCAGCTGTGAATCCAGGAGGAACCCCCAAGTTGTGGACCTGCTCCTTCAGAGGGAGTGGAACCCCCATCCAGAGCAGGATGATATTTCAATACGCGAGTCGACAGCTTCTAGACCATATATCATTCTAAGAGTCTCCAAATATCTTATCTTTACATCATAACATTTGTTCCCTTGTATGAGGGGAAGTCCCTGCTGGCCCAGTGAGTCTACTTGGACCTGTTTACTTTTATCTACTGACACGTCTATGAGCACAATCCTAACCATATCGACTCAAAAATTAGCCCCATTGTGTACAATGGGTCTTACTCCCAAGAAAATGGGTCTTACTCCCAAGAAAATGCAGCCTTTGTTGATTTGTGGAGGCAGATCAGGCCCAGGAAAGAGGCTAGGATTTGATGGATGTTTTCACCCATCTAGCTATTCCACTGGAACAGATACATTTTCTGGATGTTTGATTGCTTGCAAGAACCTAGAGCATTTTCTTCAACTCTGAATCCCTTTAATTTCAGAACATTGTTTGGTGCACTCCACCTTCATCTTGGAGGTGCCCCAGAAGGACCTGCTGGAACCGGAAAAACAGAAACGACAAAAGATTTAGCCAAAGCTATAGCGAAGCAATGTGTGGTATTCAATTGTTCTGATGGACTTGATTACCTTGCTCTGGGAAAATTCTTCAAGGTAGGAATGGATGCTGATGAACAATTCAAGGGAGCAGTCAACATACCATCTAAAATGCTGCAGTTAGTTGTGATAATTTGTTCTGAGCTAGACTAAGGGCGCAATCCAGAGTCACCACAGGGAGTCCTTGCTCTAGTGTAAACAATTTGCTCTGGATTGCAATATGAATTTCCCATAGTTTTTCACAAGGTGGTGCAGTAACTACGGGTACACGTAATGTCTGGATTGTAGGGTATAATTTGGAACTGACTGCTTCTGACAATGCTGTCTCCTACCGTCTTTATAAACTGAAAATGATTAGTGGATTTGAATGCTGAGGAAAGTTTTGATGCATCTTTCTAGGGTCTGCTGTCCTGTGGAGCTTGGGCTTGCTTTGATGAATTTAACAGAATTGATTTGGAAGTGCTTTCTGTTGTTGCTCAGCAAATTCTTACTATCCAAAGAGGTAATTAAAAAACTTCATGCTGGTTTAAGGTGAAAACTGATCCCATCATAATTGCAGTAAAATAGTGTTTTCCTTTATCCGTAGGTATCAATGCAGGAACTGACTTGCTGATATTTGAGGGTACTGAACTGAAACTTAACCCAACATGTGCTGTCTTTATAACAATGAATCCTGGCTACGCTGGGCGTTCAGAACTTCCAGACAATCTTAAGGTACTGTGAACAGGAACTCGATGTGTTTTGGGAAGTCTTTAAGATATCTCTTGAAAGCTAATGCATAAAAGAAGAATCAAGTGATAGTGTCAGTCATTACTGTAATGGATATTCTTAACCCTGGAAAGCAGGCACTTACCTGGGCTGCATTATTAGGTGAATTTTGTTCATTCCAGTGTCCTGTGGATCTCTTGAGAATGGATTTGGTACACCTTATTTCTAGTTTCTGTCCTTTTCCTTCCTTGTCCAATTGATCATCATTTAAGGAGATCTTCACCATGCAGCCGATATGAAGTCAGTGCTCACTTTACACATTACATTTTACATTCTGAACTTTTACTGTGGCTATTGTAATTTGGTCCTCCTTCTAGCTTATTCTGGGCTTTCGTGTAAGAAGCTCCCCCAAATCTTCTCTACAGATAACAGGCATCAGCCAGTTGCACCCATTTTGCAATATATTAGTGTTCATTGGAGTATGCTGCCCTTCATATGTCCATAGGCACCTTGAGCTCCCTTTCGTTAGGGAAGAAAGGCGGGGTATAAATCTAATAAATAATCTATATACAGGGTATTTCAAAATAAATGGGAGAAAAAGAAAACATACCTGTATACTTTTTGTCCCGTTCATTTTGAATCACCCTGTATATAAATGAAAAGTCACTCACTCACTGACTCACTCATTCACTCACATCAATCCGCAGCCAAAACCGCTGGGCCTAGAAGCGTGAAATTTGGGGTGGGTGTTCCTTCTGTGACGAAGTCACTAAGAACCGGTTTTCAGAAATTCCAACTGGAAGGGGGTGAAACGGGGCGCAACGCATTTTCCTCCCTATACTTTGCATTGAAGAATCAATGACTGAGGGATGCTTTGCCCCAACCCCCAGACCTAGAAGCATGAAATTCGGGGAGAGTGTTCCTTATGTCACATGAACACCCACCAAGAACTGATGTGGAGAAATTTAACCCTTAAGGGGCTGAAAAGGGGTGCAGTGTGTTTTTGTCCTATACTTAACATGGAAGACTGACCAACATCCAGCCAATTTGGTGCTTGGTGCTGTGGTGGGATGTTGTTTGGAGGGAGGAGTGGAACTGGGGAGGATGATGTACGTGGGGGAGATGATGCGCATGGGGGATGGATGCACATGGGGTTGATGCGCCTGGGGGAATGATGTGCTGGGAGGATAATGCACATGGGGGGTTGATGTGCATGGAGGATGTTGCACATGGGGGTTGATGCGCATTGGGGACTGAGTGCATTGGGAGATTTGATGCGCTTGGAGGGATGATGCATATGGGGTTGGGTGGAGGGAAGGAGGGATGGTGGGATGGAGGGATGATGTGTATGGGGTTGTTGCACATGGTGGGGATGATGTGCATGTGGGGGTTGATGCGCATGTGGGGGTTGATGCACATGGGGGTTGTTGAGCATGGGGTGGATGAACATGGGAGATGTTGCACATGATGGGTTTGATCTGCAAGGACAGTTGATGCACTGTGGGGGGGATGTATGGGGAATTTTACTCCTGCAACGCGGGTACACTTTTGCTAGTAATAATAAATATATCCTATAAGAACAAGCAGCTGATAAATACTAATAGTAACCCCTAATTGGGGGTTAGGAATGCAGCCTTAATCAAGTATTATCCCATGTTAATTTGAATGATCTTAAGTTTTCAACAAGCTTATTCTACCAGATGAATAAATTGGTGCAATATTTAAGTCGTATTTTGCATATCTTATTTGGGAATTGTTGGAAAATAACTGTTGCCACTAGTCTACGACTAGATTGAAAACTGTTACCCAAAGCATTGTGATAGCGCTTTGCAGCTAACTTGTTGGATGCTGTTTTTTGAACAGGCCCTCTTCCGGACAGTGGCTATGATGGTACCTGATTATGCCATGATTGCAGAAATTGTCCTGTACTCCTGTGGCTTTGTTACTGCTCGACCTCTCTCTGTGAAAATTGTAGCCACCTACCGCCTATGTTCGGAGCAGTTGTCTTCCCAGCACCATTATGATTATGGGATGAGAGCTGTGAAGTCAGTGCTCACTGCAGCTGGTAATCTGAAGGTAGAAAGCTATACATGTTCTCTGTGATCTGATGAGAACCTGATGCTCTATCGTGTGTGTGTGTGTGTGTGTGTGTGTGTGTGTGTGTGTGTGTGTGTGTGTAGTGCTCTGATTGGAGGTCCTGAAACAACATCTAGTGTGGCAGAAAAGGCCAATTCGAGAGTGACAATCCCTTCCACACTAAGGACAAATAAATTCCGTCCCCTGCCCAGGCCCCAGGTTTCGTTGCTTTTGGGTCTGTCTCTTTGCTTCAGCCTGCCAAACAAGTGTCTCTTCCAGTTGGAGAAGGCCATGCTGAGTCTTTTGCCTCCACGTGGAGCACTTTCTTTACGTGAAGCAGAATCCTAGAGAAATTTTTGTTACGTGAAACTTAGTTTACGTGAGGTGTTCATTACGTGAGGTGCTTGTGTGTGTGTGTGTGTGTGTGTGTGTGTGTGTGTGTGTGTGTGTGTGTATATATATATATATATATATATGATAAATAAAATTGTTTTCTCAACCTCCATGGGTGGTGTATGTCTGGCTGGTTAGCCAGTACCTTCTTATCTGTCTGGATATGGAAGTCCCACAGGACCTTAGCCCTATTGTTCTCTACAACCTTCTGAGGGGTCTCCCATCTGGTCTTGGGTGGGATTAATCCACAGGCTGAGCAAATGTTCCTGTACACGATGCCGGCTACTTGGTTGTGCCCGTTCAATGTATGCTGTTCCTGCCTATATCTTACACCCTGCCACGATGTGTTGGACTGTCTCTGAGGTTTCTCTGCACAACCTGCACTTTGGGTCTTCTCTTGTGTGGTAAATCCTCGCTTCTATGGATCTGGTACTTAGTGCCTGTTCTTGTGCTGCCATGATGAGGGCTTCAGTGCTATCTTTGAAGCCAGCTCTTTCCAGCCACTGATAGGATTTCCCAATATCAGTGACTTTGGTTATCTGGCGATGGTACATCCCATGCAGGGTCTTATCTTGCCAGGACACTTCCTCAGTTTGATCTTCCGTATTTGCTGTTGCTGTTGTTGCTGGAGACATTCTCTTCATGCAGCTGGGTAGTGTAGTGGTTAATAACACTGCCTCTGGTTTGAAAAAGCCAGAGTGGAGAAGGATCAGGGTTCAAATCCCCATACAACCACTAGGGTTCAACCCTGGTCTAGAAACCTCCTACTCCAGTAAGGGGTCCTTGGCAAGACCCCCTAATGCCTTAACTGCCTACCTCAAATAACATGAGAGTAAAAGAAACAAAGAGAGTCATGCTGGCTCAGACGTCGCCCGGATTAACAAGGTCCACGTCAGATGTTGAGGGACCAGGACAATCTCATGACAAGTGGGCTACTGGAAAAAACCATAAATGGATGAGAAAAGAGAACCTGGAATTAATGGAATGCTACTACAACAGCAGACCTAATGAAAGGGGATACTTGGAACGTATGGAAAGTCTGTGGGTGGAGAAAAGACCTACATCCACACTAACCAAGATACAGCTAGGCGCTCAGCGCTATAACATAGTAAAGAGAAAGCTACTGTCAAACCTTGTGATTGAACAACTATACCTAACATCACAGATACAGGGAAAAAGCCCAGAAGAGCAATTGTGCATACAACAACCATGGGAAACACTGGACATACAGACAACTTCTGAAGCCAACATCATCTCCACCCAGCCCATTACAGAGTTCATCAGCGGATATGAGAAATAAGATTATGTCCAAACTAGCCACAATTAACACTTGGCTTAGATTACCAATACTTAGCAAAGAATTACCATCAGACAGTATGCTGAAGGATGCCAATAAGGCCCTTATGATGATCTCCACCACTACCATAACGCAAACCAACAAAGTAATATATGCCACAGTCATTGTAATACTAGCTGTATTGCATACTAACTGTAAATAAAAAACTGTATGCAAAGAATATATATATATATATATATATATATATATATATATATATATATATATATATATATATATATATATATATATATATATATATATATATATATATATATATAAGGAAGCAGCAAGAATAAATAAAACATTGGTTTTAAATGTTTGGTTAAGTAAAACAAAGTTACAATTTTGGCATTGATTTATTCTTTCTTCAGCTGAAATACCCCACAGAAAATGAAGAAATTCTGCTGCTGAGGTCTATCATTGATGTTAATTTGCCTAAGTTCTTATCCCATGATCTTCCGCTTTTTGAGGTAAGGAGCTATTGTGGCACTATATGGTGGAGTGTCCCTAAGTCTCCATGAGGCTGTGATTGCTGCAGCACCATTGGGGGATCCATTTCTGTGCCTCTCCCCTTAAGGGGGAATGGCTTATTTATGGTTCCCTAGTGGGTTGTGATCTATCACTTTGGAACCCAATGTTTTAGAATAATTGAAAGTTCAGTTGATCCACGTACTATTAAGATCATCAAAATATCTCTATGAATGTGCTGTTATTGGGCTACATAGAATCTGTAGTGGCACAAGATGTTAAGACACTGTGCCTATTAACTGGCAGGCCAGGGTATGAGACCTGGGTCCTGCAAAACAGGATGTGCTCCTGTACTTTGCCCAGCTCCTGCCAACCTAGCAGTTTGAAAGCATGTAAATGCAAGTAGTTCCATAGGTGCAAAGGTTAAAAAAACAGCCTTCTGTGCATCAGTCATGCCAGCCCCATTATTAGAAGCGCCCTTTGGACAATGCTGGCTCTAAAGGCTTTAAACTGAGATGTGTATCACACGCTACAGTCAGTGAAAACTGGCAGTACAACCTGTAGGGGACATCTTTACCTTTAGAGTCACTGAAGGGCCAGTGAACACTAGGAAGCATAGTCCAAACAAGTGCAGGAGCAGGCAAGCTGATGTTCCTTCACTCCATCCAATACTTGATTGTGGCTGCTGTTGCAGTATAGCAAAGAAAGGGAAAACTTTTCCCCCTTGCCCAGGATAGGGTTGCAGCAACCTCAATGGGTCTGACTGATTCTGTACAACTTCTAGAGGCAGAGCAGAGCATACATGAACAAGGACCAGGATTAGAATCTGGCATATTGCCATGTCTCAGCTCTGCTTCCCGCTCCCTGTCCACCCTCCCCCAGGACTAGTCTTTTCCTGCTCTCCCCACACCAGATTGCCTGACATAAGGTATCGTAAGGGCATCCCACCTACAAGGGTAAAAACCAATGCACATCAAATATTTTTTCCTGTAAGAGCAATTTGGCACACTGAACCCTGACTATGACTACGTAGCATTTAAATATTAATTTATGCTGGTTTCTTATCAACTAGGTAACTTATATGTCTATATAAGCTGTATTTTATGACAATGTAACACTATCGCTAGTCTAAAAGAATGTTTATGTCATTATACTGTAGAGTGCAGAGGCTGTCTATGGAAATTCTGATAAAGTGCCATTTAATTAATCTTTTGGCAGGGCATAACTTCAGATTTGTTTCCTGGTGTGAAGCTGCCGAAACCAGATTATAAGGACATACTTGAATCCATCAAGATAATCTGCGAGGAAGTGAATCTACAAATGACTAATTTTTTCTCTGAGAAAATTCTACAGATATTTGAAATGATGATAGTGCGCCATGGTTTTATGATAGTTGGCGAGCCCTTTGGTGGAAAGACTGCTGCATATCGGGTTTTGGCAGCTGCTTTGGGTGACCTGTGCGAGAAAGTAATTAAACAGCTTTCCAGAAAACACTGTGGGCTAAATTGCAAATATTACAGTTTTAAGAACTGTACCGCATTCCCAACTGTACCGCTTAATAGGAAGTATATCCCACTGAATTCACTGACACTTAGAACACAACGCTAGGCTTCCCAGCATCCTCTGGTCAGCAGTGCCAAAATGGCTATCACTCCATCCATGGGTAATGGAAAGCAGCTTGAGGTTTCCTAGGGGGAATGGATTTTTTTTTTTTTAGTTTCTCTACTATGAATTCTTATTTAGGTCACTTTTTTTATGGCTTATGTTTTGGAAACCTTCTGCTGATGGGTTTCCCAGAGGTCATTGTTGGCAACAAGATGCTGGACTAGATGGGCCTTTGACCCGATCTGTGAGCCAAACCAAATTAGTAATAATGTGTATAAATGAGAACATTTAGACTGTATGTTCTACAGGCTGACTAAAGGCCATTTATTTTGTAAACTCAGGGACTTATGGAAGAAAATAAAGTTCAAATCACTGTTATCAACCCCAAATCAATCACTATGGGTCAACTATATGGACAGTTTGATCCAGTCTCTCATGAGTGGTCTGATGGCATCCTCGCTGTGAGCTTCAGGGCATTTGCTGCTTCAGCTGTAAGTATTAAACAAGATTAAAATTTCATCATATGTATAAACATCTGCATACAAAAGTGAAAGCACCCCTTCCTTCAGCTGGTGCATATTATTTCCAAATTTGTCTTTTCCCCATTAATGTTGGATGCAATCTGCATTTCCCAGTTTAATCTTCTGCCAGATAACTAGCCTTCAGAAGAGGCCAAAACCTTGACAGTGTGTCAATGCCCAGCCACCTTTTAGATGGTCAGTGGAAATCAAGGTTCCCACACAAATTTTATTGATGACTTTTTAAGGCAGAGAACTTACTTGTCTAAAACCGTGCACAATCTATGAAGGCAAGAATAACATTCTAGCCAAAAGAAGCTGAGTTGTATGCTATTGGGAGTAGGAGAGAAGGAATCCGGAAACCTGAGAGAGGTAAGGGAAGATATTTCTCCCTAACTCTGAAAATCCCCTTTGTATGTAGCTGATGTAGGTTTGAGGAGAACCAGGAGATAGGGTGGGCCAAAAAATGGGAGATAATATCCAGTGCTCATGATAGCCACTGAATCTATCCCTCCCTCACCAGACATGCTGCTGATTTCTCTGTATGCCCTGTTACTCCTCCTCTGTGTCTATCGTCTATCCCTACTGACAACTGATCAGAACCACTGCCATGTTCTCTCATATGCCTCTCATTTATGGAAGTGGCCCAGCTTTCACACCACTGAAATGCCCTGTGCAGTCAAAACAGTATAATTTGAGGAGCAGAGCACCCTTAGAATTGAGCTCTTATCATCATTAGTATTTACAGAAAACATTTCCTAAAAGATCAGAATATACCCTATCTTCGAACACAGTCTGAAAGGTAGGGTGAAAACCTCAACTTTTGTGCAGCTGAAGGCTTGGGAATAGTAGCTTGGCTGAAGGGAAACTATTCAGTTGAAAGTCAAAAGTGAGAGTTTCCAGTGTGTAGATGGCAATCATGCTAAACCACTGCTACAAGACCTTGAGGGGGCCCATATCAATTAGAAATTCATCTTCCAGTGCTTTTATAAACATCATCAGGATATAACTAGGAGTACCTTGCTCTTCTTGGGAGTCTCAGAAAGGCATGTGACTGACCACTGTTAGGGACAGTATTGGATGGACATGATAGGCGTTTGGACTGATCCAGAATGCCAGTTCATAATTTCTTTACATCAAAATATTCTCTTTCAATATTCTCTTTTCAACTCAGACACCAGATAGGAAGTGGCTTATTTTTGACGGGCCAGTGGATGCAGTATGGATTGAGAACATGAATACTGTGCTAGATGATAACAAGAAACTCTGTTTAATGAGTGGAGAGATCATCCAGATGTCACAGCAAATGAGCCTAATTTTTGAACCAATGGACTTAGAAGTTGCTTCTCCTGCTACTGTAAGTATGCCCACTTCGAAGATTGCCTTTGAACAAAGTGGGATTGTGACAAGCTAAAAGGTGATTGTAACATCATTTCAAGGATCTATTAAGGGTATGGTAATAGCCGTTGGTTTGGTTGTGATGGCCAGATGTTAGTACTTCCGGCTAAGGGAGGCAAGGTTGGCTGAAGAAACTCATGGCAAAGGACATAAAGGGGACAAGCTGAAGTGTAGGGACTGTTGTTGGGTTGAACTGTTGCACCAATGAGAATTAAAATGCAGGAAGCAGTAAGTTTCAATCTTTTTTGACTGTGCTTCATCCTAGTAAATTAAGACTGCTTTCACACAAGTCTTGTGCTTTCTCATAAGTTTATAAACATTCAGCGAGGTCCAGGCTGACCATGCTAGGAAGAACATAGCTGTTCTTGAGTCTACCTATCCATATATTTCTATGGGTAGCAGCTGAAATGTGTAATTTTGAGAGAACAAGAAGCAACATTCCTTTTTATTTTTGAAGGCCCTTTCCATACTTTAAACATTGCAAATGAGGTTCTTGTTAATCAATGAACATATATCATTTTTTTTGCAGGTTTCTAGGTGTGGCATGGTCTACATGGAACCTCACATGTTAGGCTGGAGACCATTGATGTTGTCCTGGTTACATCTTTTCCCACCAACTCTCTCTTCTGTCCATAAGGACTTTATAACAGGCTTGTTTGACAGAATAGTTCCACTTTCTGTTGAGTTTGTTAGAAAATGTACAAAGGTAGGTTAAAGATGTATGTTATGAGATTAAAGCTGCAATCCTACCCACGTCTACTCAAAAGTAAGCCCCATTGTGTTCAATGGGTGTTACTCTCAGGAAAGTGTCTTTAGGATTGCAGCCTAAGTTGCTTTTTTGGATTGTATCAATTCACCAGTACAAATACTCACAATGTCTTGTCAAAAGATTTTTTTCCAAATGTGGATATATGGATGCATGTTCTGAGAAGTTTTCATTCGGCGATAATAAATATGTATGTCTTTACTACCTATGGAAGTGAATCTAAGAATTCAGTTCCAGTCTACAAATATGTAAATCAGAGGCTACATTTGCATGATAATTCATTTTTTCCCAGCGGAACTGTATTATTTTTTTTATTATTTATTTAATTTATATTCTGCCTTTCCTCAACTGCAAGTGGGAGCTCAAGGCGGCTAACATCAGACAGAAAGATAAAACACCATTAAAATCAAATTATAAATATAGATTAAAACATAATTAAAATACAATTAGATTAAAAACTGAGAACAATTAAAGCAGACTGAAAACATTTGTTAAAAACAGTAAAATAAAACAGTAAAACTGCCCTCAACCTATGCCCCATTTAAAATGCTTTTTTAAAATAAAAGGTTTTAAGGCTCTACCTGAAGCTCTGTATTGAGGGAGTTTTCCTCAGTTCTAAGGGGAGGGAGTTCCAAAGCCAGTGTGCCACCACCAAGAAGGCCCTATCTCTGGCCGCCACACCTCTCACATCTCTAAGTGGCGGCACAGTCAGTAGGGCCCCCTCAGATGACCTTAGGTGATGGGTCAGATTGTACAGAAGAAGGCGGTCCCTCAGATACCCTGGACCCGAGCTGTTTAGGGCTTTAAAGGTCAGGACCAGCACTTTGAATTCAGCCCGGAAATGAATGGGCAGCCAGTGCAGTCGCTGAAGCAGTGGCCCGACAGAGTCGAACCGACGAGCCCAGCAACCACACGGGCCACCACATTCTGGACTAGTTGAAATTCCAGACAGTCTTCAGAGGCAGCCCCACGTCGAGGGATTATTGCAATAATCCAGTCTCGATGTCACTAGGGCATGGGTCACCATGGCCAGATCCGAGCGACTCAGGTATGGTTGCAGCTGGCGGATCAGCCGAAGCTGAGCAAAGGCTCCTCTGGCCACAGCCGCCACCTGGGACTCTAGGAGCAGCTGCGAATCCAGGAGAACCCCCAAGCTGCGAACCTTCTCCTTCAGAGAGAGTGCAACCCCATCCAGAGCAGGATGATATTCCAATACCCAAGTCGAGGACTTCCGGACCAGAAGAACCTCTGTCTTATCAGGATTTAATCTCAGCTTGTTCACCCTCATTCAGTCCCCCACTGCCTCCAGACAACAATTCAGGACTTCAACCGCCTCCTTGGACTCAGGAGGAAAGGAGAGATAGAGCTGGGTGTCATCGGCGTACTGATGACACCTCACTCCAAACCTCCGGATGACCTCTCCCAGCGTATTGATATCTCATGCAGTTCCGAACACAGGGGTGGGTAACCTTTCAACTTAGGACCCTTAACAATTGTGTAATTTCAGCAGATGCAGCTTAGATGACAAGATGCCACCACTGTTTAGATGCAACCCCTGTCATAACATATCTGCTATTATTTTTACAGCAAAAGCCTATGCAAATCTACTTGGAAGTAATTCCCATTATGTTCACTGGGGCTTACTCTGAGGAAAGTGTGTATTGGATTGCAGCCCTAATCTTTTCTTCTAACAAAGTAGTTAGAGAAGTATTTAGAGATATAGACCTAATGACAAACTGCTTCATATTTTGCCTCCCCGTCCTAACACTTCTGCTACTTTTCATACTTCACAATCCTATAATGTCTCCCTGAAAGTAATTCCCTTTATGTTGAATGAGGCTTATCTCAACTAAATTGTATGTAGAATTGGAGCCCTAATCTCTCATTACAGCAACTCAGTAAAAGAAGTAATTAGAGATATAGAATTAATGACAGCTAATGACTTTTCAAGCTATGGCCATAACACGGGAGGGCCATATATCCTTGGATTTTGTATCTCTGGATCCATATTTTCTTGGATCAAACCCATGTGCATCCTCTAGAGGCCAGGGAAGCTCCTCCTCTGCCTCCATCCATAGTTTCTTCTAACTGGGGAGTTCCAGGATGGAACCTCATGGGGGCATGTCTATACTTTATTTCATAATTTAATGTTTTTAAATTTAGTATGTTAAAACAATTTGTATTGACCCCTAAGAATTAACTATGGACAAAATAACTAGTTTATGTTGAATTTGTATGCTATGGAGGATGTGCCTTTATTGTTCTAGGAACTGTCTCCAACAACAGACACAAACCTGGTTCGATCATTAATGAATCTAATGGACTGCATGATGGATGAATTTGCCAGCGAATCCAAATTTAAAAACATAGCTGACCGTGATGTGTTTTCTTGGATTGAGGTGAGCAGGATTTTTTGTTTTTTTTTCCCTGTAAATCATTGATTAGAAAATTTCATGTTGGTATAGAACCATCGGAATAAACAAAAAGAAACTTTTCTGTGTGATTTCATCACTGATATTTTTTTTGGACTTGGGAAGAGAGTATTGGTAAATCTAACAGCAAATCAATGATTTTGCAAACCTGAGGCGTTATGAGCTGTATGGCTGCACTCCTGCCTTTTACACATTTTGATTGCTCAGAAGTTGGATGAGCATGTGACAGATAGGAGAAAGGACAGTAACAGTTCTCAATTCTATAGTAGTACATAATCAAATGCTGCAAATATTTCTACACATAACTTCTACATAGCTGTCAGTATTAAGGCTCCATAGGCAACAGTAGATACCATCTACAAGTGCAGCATTTCCATCTGGGAGATAGAAAACCTCTGTTTGTGTGTTTGTGCACTGCAGTGGCATCACTAGGATTTTTGCGTCACCTGATGTGGAAGGCTACCACGTCACCCACATGATAGATCTCTGTCTATTCTGGCTTCGCAAAAACCCGGTTTTCGGTATGGAGATATACCATTGCCCATTCATTGGCATCCTTCAGTCTCGAAAGACTGATTGGAAAGCCTCGAAAGACTGATTGTGCTCTGATTGGAAGTCTAAAAACAGCATTTGATGTCGATAAAAAAGGCCAATTCGAGAGTGTCAATCCCTTCCACACTGAGGAAGGATATAGTCCATACCCTGCCCAGCCCCCAGATTTCGCTGCTTTCGAGTCTGTCTCTTTGCTTAACCTGCCGAATAAGTGTCTCTTCCAGTTGGAGAAAGTCATACTGGGTCTTTTGCCTCCACACTGAAAGATCGGAGGTCAAGGTTTCTCAGCTGCTGATGTCCATTCCCAAGGCCTTTAGATCCCTTTTGCAGATGTCCTTATATTGCAGCTGTGGTCTCCCTCTAGGGCGCATTCCCTGCACTAATTCTCCATATAGGAGATCTTTTGGAATCCGACCATCAGACATTCTCACGACATGCCCAAGCCAGCATAGACGCCGTTGTTTCAGAAGTGTGTACGTGCTAGAGATTCCAGCGCGTTCCAAGACTGCATCATTTGATACTTTGTCATGCCAGGTGATGCCAAGAATACATTGAAGACAGTGCATATGGAAGGTGTTCCGCTTTCTCTCCTGCCATGCACAAAGGGTCCAAGATTCACTGCAGTACAAGAGTGTGCTCAGAATGCAAGCTCTATAGACCTGGATCTTTGTATGTTCCGTGAGCTTCTTATTAAGCCATACTCTCTTTGTAAGTCTGAAAAACGTGGTAGCCGCTTTACCAATACATTTATTCAGCTTAGTATCTAAGGAGAGAATGTCAGAGATAGTTGAGCCAAAGTGCACAAAGTCGTGGACAACTTCCAGTTTGTATTCAGAGATTGTGGTACAGGGAGGTGGATCCACATCCTGACCCATGACTTGCGTTTTCTTCAAGCTGATTGTTAGTCCAAAGTCTTGGCAGGCTTTGCTAAAACGGTCCATGAGTAGTTGAAGGTCTTTGGCAGTGTGAGCAGTAACAGCAGTGTCTTCAGCAAAGAGGAACTCCCGCAAGCATTTCAGCTGGACTTTGGACTTTGCTCTAAATCTGGAGGGATTGAAGAGTTTTCCATCTGATCTGGTCCGGAGATAAATTCCCTCTGTTGCATTTCCAAAAGCATGTTTCAGCATGACAGCAAAAAAGATCCCGAATAAGGTTGGCGCGAGGACGCAGCCCTGCTTCATTCCACTTCGGATGTCAAAGGAATCTGATGTTAAGCCATCAAAAACTACAGTGCCTTTCATGTCCTCATGAAAGGACCTGATGATACCATTGCCCAGCCCCCAGATTTTTGGTTGGTTGGTTTTTTTTTTTGGGGGGGGGGGGGGCCCTACTTAAGCTTCTGTTTCATTATTTTTTGAGGGAGAAGGTTGCCCTCTGGAGCATTTGCTGAGATCCATGTTGATTGGATCAGGACCATTTTGATGGCCTTTCATTTCTCTTTGCCTGACCTGAGCAGGAGATAAGACACATTTGCTTAATCGCAAGTAGATGTAATTATGCAGCTTATTTTCACAATCCATAGAGCTCAATAATTTTGTCAGTTTAGATGGGGGGACCTCTGGTGTTTTGAGGGGGAAGGAAGCCTGTGTCCGTTCGATCAGGACCATTCTGCTATTGATTGATTCCTCTCAGCCTGTCCTATCCAAAGGACTAAGAAAAGCTCATCTCCTCACAATTAAATGCATAATATGGCTCTGTTTCACTTAGGGCTCCATTTTTTTGTTGTCTAATTTTTGGCCATAACTTTTGATAGATTTGAGATATTTCACTATGGTCTTTTCATTGTGTTTTGCTGCAAAATATGCAACCAACAGTACTATATGGCATGATTGAGGTACTCCTAACCATTGTGATTTTTGTGTGTCATCCTCCCCGGGCACATCACCCAGTGCAGGACACACCCCCTGACCCTCTTAACAACATCACTGGTGTTCTGCTTGTTTCCCATCCTGTCCCTGTCCCCTTGCCTACCTAGATGGGTCTGGGCTGGGAAAGGAGATAGAATCCTAGTGAGTGATGACCTAGTGCTTCCCATGAGATCCACTCCCTTGCCTGCAAATCAGCCTTGCCCACCATCTTCCCTTCCCCTCCCTTCACTACCGTGACCCACTCCTGCCACCAATATAGGTCTATATCTTAAAGTGAAATTAAGCCCCTTGCTCTGGAGCAGTTAAGATGACTTTCCATAAGATAACACTAGAGGGTGACATAACTGCGTGGACCCATAACTGCTATGGATTTTATCCTTACCTGCTCCTAAGTGGCCTGGGTAGGTCATTGGCACACATGAAGGGCTTCCCACTGTTTGCGGTGTTGGTCCTTTGGCATAAAACAGCAAGACACATTTTGTAGCATTACACCAGGACTTATGGTACTGGCAGATCTGCTGACGTAAGTCCCCAATGTGATTGGATAATTAGTCTTTTAATAATGCAGCTGGTGCCATTTGGTCCTAATTTAGATATTTGATTCCTCTGCTCATACATTTGTGATAGTTGCAAGTTCAAAAAGAATGGCATTACAAATTAACAATTATTTCCCACCTGTGTTCTTCTCTCCCATTCAGGGCATTTTTATATTTTCACTCACCTGGTCAATAGGAGCCAGCTGTAAAGAAGATGACCGGCTGAAATTTGATTTAATACTTCGAGAACTGCTTGATGGGCCACTGAGTGATGAGACAAGAGATCGATTTAAATTGTTGAATACTGGTGATCATCTGCATTCAAAAATCTTGACTGTCCCACTTCCTGTAGTAGGAACTATTTATGAATATCGGTTTGTCAAGGATGTGAGTGTGCTCATTATGTTTTTAGAGATGGATATATTTATTTTAAATGTAGCATTGAAGCTAGATTAACACTTCTGACTGGTTAAATTTTTTGTTACAGAAATGAATTAATTTTAGTGGGGAAAATAATCATTTATTAGAAATACATTTTTTCCACTCCACCATATTTTGACAAACAGCCATAGAAATTGTTGTACTCAAGACTTGAACAGCATGAAGAAAAATGCCCCCACATGTATTAATAGTTTGCCCCAATATGTCATAATAATTTTTTTAAAAAAGCTTTAGAGCACAATCCTTACCTCACACCTGTCCAGGAGTATTACAAACATGCTGTAAGTGGTCTTCAAACTGGGGGTTGGGACCTCCTTTGGGGTTGCGACCTCCTTCCAGGTGGGTCACAAATAGTGAGGGACCACCATCTTGGTCCCCCTGCAACCACAGGGATCCCCCGAGCTTTTGCAGCCTTCAGGCCCCACAAAAGCCCATCTCCCTTGCTGCAGGAGAGCTGGTAAAGGGTGACCATATGTCCCTTTTTTCCAGGACCAGTCTTCTTTTTAAGCATTGTGTCTTGGATTTGGGGTAGCAAGTTTGACAAGGGGGTTCCTAGATAGATTCCAAAGGTTGAAATGGGGTCCTGGGCCGAAATGGCCAAAGACTGCTACTGTAAAGGATGTTTGCTCCTCCTTTAGAATCACCAGGACTGACATGAGGATGCATGCCAGCACTTAGGCTGATCCTAATCCTCCAAATTCACTGGCACATTTCCAAATAGCCCCATTGTGGGGGCTGCTGCACATCACAGGAAAAGGGAAATAAATCCCCTTTCTCCATTTCAAACCATGTGATCCACCTTAAACCACGTATGTGATCTAATTCAAGCTAGGTACTGAATGCCTCACAGCCTAGGCCAGCTGGTTTGCCTATTGCAGCACAGATCAGGATTGGACTGGTATTCATTTCAGGAGAAACAATTTAAAAAGAATATTGATGTGGCAAAAGGTGCTGGCAAAGGGTACTATCACACAAGGAACTACAAGAGAGTTGTAGTTTCATGTTTCCCTCCCCCATACAAATTGTTAATTAAGGCAAAGATTCAAGCAATTGTGTACCAGTCTAGTTAGACTTTTAAGTTCTTGTTTAGTCTTTCAGTTGTGTCTGACTCTTCATGACCACATGGACTGCAGCATGCCAGGCCCCCCATCCTCCAGCTTCCAAAGTCTGTCCAGATTCATGTTTATTACCTCGGTGACACTATCTAACCACTTCATTCTCAGCCATCCCCTTCTCCTTTTGCCTTCAATTTTTCCCAGCATCAGGCTCTTTTCTAAAGAGTCCTCTCTTCTCATGATGTGGCCAAAATATTTGAGCTTCAACTTCAGTATTTGTCCCTAAGTTCTAAATATCAACCATTTTTTAATTACAAACCTGAACTTTTATTACATCTGAATTTGTCATAACGGCCACGATGTTAATTGAAAATTCATTGATTCTGTCCCCAATCTGAAATTATGCTGGTCTTTTGTTGGGGAGAAAACATGCTGATCTCTTGTTGGGGAGAAAACATCTTTTTTCCATTTCCTTTATAGAAAAAGTGGTAGGAAAAATGGATTTGGTTTCTTACAGCTGAAACTGGTGATGAGCATTGATCAACTGTTAGGAGCTCTGGCTCCAATCCTAAACCCCATTTAGGCCAACATAATCCTCAATACAAGTCACGCCCTGGCCTGGGGATGTCACAAAAGTCTGTATGGCACTTCTGTACCATTCCTAGGGGAGGATTAGGCCAGTGTAGAGACATGCATTTGCCTTCCTATATCACCGTGAGAATTGGAAGACCAATAAATTTTTGCTAGCCTAGGTTATGATTGCACCGTGCGTGTGTGATTGTGAGAGAAACACATGTATTACCATGGAAATTCAATTCAGAAACTGTGCACAAAGCTTTAGCATGTACAGTGAAACCTTGTATTGAGAGCATTTTGCAAGACAAACATTTCTAATAAATTTTGAGCACAATATTAACCATGTCATCATTGGCATCCTTCAGCCTTGAAAGACTATGGTATCATGCTCTGATTGGAGGTCCTAAAACAGCATCCGGTGTGGCTAAAAATGCCAATTCGAGAGTGACAATCCCTTGCAGATAAAGGACAGATAAAGTCCGTCCCCTGCTCAGCCCCCAGGTTTCGTTGCTTCCGGTTCTGTCTCTTTGCTTCAGCCTGCCAAACAAGTGTCTCTTCCAGGTGGAGAAGACCATGCTGGATCTTTTGCCTCCAGGCTGAACGATCGGACGTCAAGGTTTCCCAGCTGTTGATGTCCATTCCCAAGGCCTTTAGATCCCTCTTGCAGATGTCCTTGTATTGCAGCTGTGGTCTCCCTCTAGGGTGCTTTTCCTGCACTGTTTCTCCATATAGGAGATCTTTTGGAATCCGACCATCAGCCATCCTTACGTCATGCCCGAGCCAGTGTAGACGCTGCTGTTTCAGAAGTGTGTACATGCTATAGATTCCAGTATGTTTCAAGACTGCATCATTTGAGACTTTGTCATGCCAGGTGATATCAAGAATACGTCAGAGACAGTGCATATGGAAGGTGTTCAGCTTTCTCTCCTGCCATGCATAAAGGGTCCAAGACTCGCTGCAGTACAAGAGTGTTCTCAGGACGCACACTCTATAGACCTGGATCTTTGTATGTTCTGTCAGCTTCTTATTAAGCCATACTCTCTTTGTAAGTCTGAAAAAACATGGTAGCCGCTTTACCAATACATTTATTCAGCTTAGTATCTAAGGAGAGAATGTCAGAGATAGTTGAGCCAAAGTACACAAAGTCGTGGACAACTTCCAGTTCATGTTCTGAGACTGTGATACAGGGAGGTGAATCCACACCCTGACCCATGACTTGTGTTTTCTTCAAGCTGATTGTTTGTCAAAAGTCTTGGCAGGCTTTGCTAAAACGGTCCATAAGTCGTTGAAGGTCTTTGGCAGAGAGAGCAGTAACAGCAGTGTCTTCAGCGAAGAGGAACTCCCGCGAGCATTTCAGCTGGACTTTGGACTGTGTTCTTAGTCTGGAGGTGATTGAAGAGTTTTCTGTCTGATCTGGTCCGGAGATAAATTCCCTCTGTTGCATTTCCAAAAGCATGTTTCAGCATGATAGCAAAAAAGATCCCGAATAAGGTTGGTGCGAGGACGCAGCCCTGCTTCACTCCACTTCGGATGTCAAAGGAATCTGATGTTAAGCCATCAAAAACTACAGTGCCCTTCATGTCCTCATGAAAGGACCTGATGATGTTGAGGAGCATCCAATTTTGGGGAGGATTTTAAAAAGGCCGTCCCTGCTAACCAAATCAAAAGCCTTTGTAAGATATATGAAGGCTACAAAAAGTGGCTGTCTTTGTTCCCTACATTTCTCTTGCAACTGTCTAAGGGAAAATATCATATCAGTGGTGGACCTGTTGGCTCGAAATCCATACTGTGATTCAGGATAGATTCTCTCTGCAAGCACCTGAAAGCCTCTTCAGTATGACTAGAGCAAGCAGCTTCCCTACAACACTTAAGAAGAGAGATGCTGCGGTAGTTCTTACAGTCACCCCTGTTGCCTTTGTTCTTATACAGTACGATATTAGCATCTTTCATGTCCTGCGGTACTTCACCTACCCTCTACCAAAGGCAGAATATCTTGTACAGTTCAGTGGAAATGGTCCCTCTACAGTACCACAGAACTTCAGCAGGAATGTTATCTTTCCCAGGTGCCTTGCCAGAAGCAAGGGAATCCAGGGCCGCATTTACTTCTTCTAAAGTTGGTTCACTGTCAAGCTCCTCCAAGACAGGCAGGCACTCAATGTGGTTTAATGATTCTTCAGTTACTACATTTTTTCTGGAGTGTAGCTCAGAGTAGTGCTGCACCCAGCTTACCATCTGCTGTGGTCGTACCATCTGCTGTACCATTCTCGTACCATCAGCATACCATCTGCTGTACCTAACCATATGTACTCAAAAATAAGCACTATTATGTTACTTCCAGGAAAGTGTCTTTAGGAATTGCAGCCTTTGTCTTTTAATATAAGAAATGTCTTGCAGCATAAGCAAAAAAAAAAAAATCCTGGCCGGGAAATGGCCAGTTTTGACTCTCCGCCATTACCACCTCAGCCTCTCCTGAGAGACCAGCCTATGCATGTCTACTCTGAAGTAAACCTTTTCAGTCAGTGGGGTTCACTCCTATGGAAGGGGGCAATGGAAAGGAGACTGCAAGACCTACCCCCAAATCCAGAGTAACTACGGGAGCACGTAAGAGACATTATGTGCACCCATAGTTACTGCACCACCTGGTGAAAACTATGGGAAATTCATATTGGAATCCAGAGTGAATTGCTCTTACACCGTAGCAAAGACTCCCTGTAGTTACTCTGGATTTTGCCCATAGTCTTGCATGTTTACTCTAAAGTTAGTCCTATTATGATTAGTGGGATTCACTCCTGTGTAAGGGGGAAAATGAAAAGGAGCCTCAGAGACCTAGCCTTGCACATCTAGTCTTAAGGAAGCCCAACTATAATCAGTGGGACTCCTGCCCATGTTAAGGGGGGCAGATTGCAGCTTGAGAGATTAACAGTGCAATCCTAAGGAGGTCTACTTAAAGTAAGTCCCATTGTGTTCAACAGTACTTATACCCAGGAAAGTGTGGTTACAAGTGCAGCCATAGTGCCAGTTAACTTGTTTTAATTTTTAAATTTTGTATTTTTATTATTTTGTATTATATTACAGTACCGTAATCATTTTTACATGAAAATTTTGGGTTATGGAATGAATCGTCTGAGTTTCCTTTTTATCTTATGGGAAAATTTACTTTTATATATAAGCATTTTTTTATTACGAGCATAATCTGGAACGAATTATGTTCCTAAACCATGGCACCACTGTACATAGTTCTTGATCCAACAAGAGATGTGTGTGATTTCATTGTATCGCATCAAAATATAGGTTGGACTTCCAGTAAAGATGGCTGCCATATAGGAGCTTGTTTTGGAAGCTCTTTCTGTTTTTAGCGTTTTTAAGTGCTCTGATATGTTTTTAATAGTTTTTCTTTTTCCCAGTCCTTAAGTGTTTTAACTCCTCTTTTTTGGGACAGTGAGCAGCAGAAATTTGGCAAGTGCTTATCTGCTCGTCTTCAGCTCCCTTTGGAGTTAATTGTTTGTCTCCAAACAAAGCAAAGAAAAGGCAAAAAAACTAGCCCTCTAGAGCAGTGGTTCTCAATCTTCCTAACGCGGTGACCCCTTTATAAGTTCCTCATGTTGTGGGGACCCCCAACCATTAAATTTATTTTCATTGCTACTTTATAACTGTAATTTTGCTACTGTTATGAATAGTAATGTAAATATCTAATATGCAGGATGTATTTTCATTGTTACAAATGAAATGTGTGTTCTATGCACACATTGAAAACAATGGGATTTATTTCAGAGTAGGCATGGAAAGGATTGGGCCCTGAGGCGGTCAGTCAGCCCCAGTGCACGCACAGCTACAGCCGGAGGTCTGGCAAGCCTGACCTGGCCCTCTGCACCAGGGGTCTTTAGGCGACCCCCAGAAAAGCTCTAGGTGACCCCCAAAGGGGTCCCGACCCCCACTTTGAGAAACTGCTCTAGAGGATAAGAGGGATGCAAGAGAGGCGAAGAAGAAGAAAAAAGGAAGCAAAAAACAACAGCATTTCCATCCTCAAATAGACTCTTACTTTGCCTTGGAAAAGGTGCAGCAAGATACGCAAAATGCCAAGGATGTAAGTAATGACTCCCTTTTGTTGCCATCGCCTTCTGCTTTGGGCAATCTTGCTTGCCCCTACCCGAACTCTGTGACTTGGAAGGGAAAAGGGAGGTTGGATTCTTCCCCTGACCTGGAGTTTGACTCAGAGAGGGAACAGCCCCCCATGGAAGTTAACCCTCTATCGAAGACTTTTGTCCAGCAGATGAGTGACACATGCCTGATATCTACACATACTCTGCTATTGATATTGGAGCGACTAGGTGGGATTGGAGATCAGGTACAGTCTGTGTCCCAGAACATCTCACAGCTTGCTACCTGGTGTAAAAAATTTGGTGCCAATGAAAACCTTATCTCACCTCCTTCTACACTGGATAAGGTAATGGATGATAACAAACACTTGGCAGACAAATCTGAAACTTCAGCTGGTATTGTGCCCTGCGGACATTGTTATGTACATTCCTATTCAGGATGCATCTCTCTGGTCTAACAAGCTAAGAGTTATGCACTCCCTATCACAGATGTTGGGCAAAGAACTAGGCTCTAAGGAGATAGCAAGTTGGTCTGTCAAGCAAGTTGGTCTGTCAATGAAATTTAAAATGACAACTACTGAAGGAAGTATTAAGGGCTTAAGGTCACCTACTTGCTCTCCCCTTTCTTTGAGCTGAAAAGTAGATAAGGGGCTGTCTAACAATACAAAAACTACTCAACTTCTTAATACAATCTGCACCAAGGGTACAGAGGGGAAAAAGATCTTAATCAGAAACCAGCTAGAGACTTACTCACTGATCTAGAATTGGACTGCTCTCATTCCAGTGCAGACAGCTCATTTCCTTCACCTGAGAGACTCTCCTCTTGGAAATTGCCGAGTTCCTCTCCGGAACCTCTCAAGACCCTTAGCCTTAACCGTGGTGATAATGCTGACAATGCTGATACACCTTTGATTGCCCTTGATAGCAAGTCACCTGAAGCAAGTCAGGTTCATGACACTGAGGCAGACCCAGTGAGACCTCTGCTTCCCAGATTATACCAACAGAAAGCCATGCATCATTGGGTCTCTGTTTTTGACCCCAGGCCTGATACCCCTGCAACTGAAGCTCCGGATCTCAGACCAGGGGCTCTTTTTCGTCATGATCTTCATTTTACCAGACTTACTAAACTTCTATTTTTGAATACAGTGGAAGTGGATGAATCAGCGGGAAGGATTTTGACAACAAAAGCCAATCTTGATATCAAGGCTGCTCACTTACACCATGTTCCTGTGTGTTGTTCCAGTTCGAAAATAGACCTTCATTCTCCATTTCCATCAGAGACAACTACTACCCCGCCCTTGAGGGTGTCAGATCCCTTATGACCCTCTATGGAAATACCAAGTTCAATTCCTGACACTCTATTGACCATATCCTCTTGGAATATTGCTGGCTGGTTTCGATGTTTAAGTCAGGATGCTGGTTTTTTGTAAGCGGTACGATATCATTTTACTTCAAGAAACTTGGACAGATGCTGACATCAGGATAAATGGTTATCAATCATTTACGAACAAGGCTATTCCAGGTTTAGGTAAGGGGAGACTTAAGACCGGTTTGGGCCGGTCTTGTTTCTACAGCTTTACGTTCATCTATCAAGCTTCTAAAACCACTGGACCATCTTGCAATGGTGATCTGTTTGAAGGAGGTCGGCAAGTTCTGATTATCAATGTTTATTTAAATCCTTTGCTTGCCGAAAACCACGACAAGACTTGCTGGTCTAAAGTAGGGAGTATATAGAGCAGCGTTTCTCAAAGTGGGGGTCGGGACCCCTTTGGAGGTCACCTAGAGCTTTCCTGGGGGTCGCCTAAAGATCTCTGGTGCAGGGGGCCAGGTCAGGCTTGCCAGACCTCCAGCTGTAGCTGCGCGCGCACTGGGCCTAACTGATAGCCTCAGGCCCCAATCCTATGCATGCCTACTCTGAAATAAATCCCATTATAGTCAGGGGGCCTTTACTCCCATGTAAATGTGGATAGGATTGCAGCCTCAGGGCCCAATGCTATGCATGCCTACTCTGAAATAAATCCTATTGTGTTCAATGTGCATAGAACACACATTTCATTTGTAACAATGAAAATACATCCTGCATATCGGATATTTACATTACGATTCATAACAGTAGCAAAATTACAGTTATAAAGTAGCAATGAAAATAATTTTCTGGTTGAGGGTCGCCACAACATGAGGAACTTATAAAGGGGTCACAGCGTTAGGAAGACTGAGAATCACTGATATAGAGGAATTATCACAGTCAAATGATGTGGATAGTGTCATAGTAGGAGGGGATTTTAATGAAAAGACAGGCTCTCATCCATCTCGGTGAGATATAAACTTGGACGAAGAACATCTAGCTATAAATCAGAGCTTACATTTTGACCGCCTCTCAAAAGATCATAAAACTAATTTTGCGATCACCCAACTATTGGGTTTATTATGGCATTCCAATCTATGGATGTTAAATGGGGCTACTTATGGGGACTACCCAGGGGAGTTTACTTTTATTTCAGGTTCAAGATGTAGCATTATTGATTTTTTGGTAAGCCCAAATTGGCTCCCATTGGTAAAGAGCCTTTGGGTTTTACCGGAGATGGAGAGCAATCATTTGCCACTACTACTGGAATTCTCTGTCACCCCAGTCTATTCATCTACCTAGATACCCTACTGCTCTTTGCAACTCTGACCCTCAGGTTATTTGCCACAACAAATGGTCCAACTTATTGGAGAAAAGGGTGAAGTCATTATTGGCCACTGAGAAGATAGCTCTCTGGCGTAGAACAATTGTTGAGAACTTCTGTGATACTGGTTCGCTGTTAGCATTTTAATTCCATAATCCAGGAGTTACAACCACTTTTGACCTGTAGTAGCACTGAGCCTAAAAATCCCTAAAAAAGCACTGGATCCCTAAAAAGTGGTTTGATTCGGAATGTCAACAGCCCAAACAGGCTCTTCTCAGTGCCTATAAGGCCTTTAAGAGGACGACTGGAGCTGATACTCATTGTCTGCGTATCCAACTATGTGCCCCCAAAAAAATCATATTAAAAATTTTTTAAGGGAAAAAAAAGAAGGCGGAGCAAAGGGCTTGTTGGGATGATTTAATTCAGGCAGCCAAACAAAAAACCTCTCAAATGTTTTTGAAATTAATAACTGGTAAAGCCTCTGCTGCCTCTTTAGATTCCTACATCCCGGCCCAACACTGGGAATCTTACTTCCAAGGTTTATACGGAGACCCATCCAGTCTGGAGCTGCCACCGATGGAAGATACCATCCCTCTATGGCCTCCTGTCCCAGTTCAAGAAATTCAGTCCCTATTAAGTCAACTAAGAAATGGTAAAGCTCCTGGGTCCGATTGTATCCCCCCAAATTGTTAAAACAAAACGACGAATTTTGGAGTCCTCTTTTGGCTTCTCTCTTTACTAAAATTGATGCTACAGGGTTTATCCCACATAGTTCGAGAGAAGCTATTGTCCCTTTCTTTAAGAAGGGAGACAGGGGCTATCCGGAAAATTATAGGCCAATAAGTCTTTTAAGTGTGATCAGTAAGGTATATGCAGGCCATCTGCTTGAAAAACTCAACGACTGGTTAACACAATCTAACTTCATTTCAGAGGAACAAGCAGGATTTAGACCTGGTAGGTCCACGATTGACCATGTTCAGGTGATGAAACATCTTATAGGAAAATATGGTCTTTGCACCTCAGGTTCCCTTTATGCTGCATTCATAGACCTGAAATCTGCCTTTGGTTCCATCTCAAGAACCAAACTATGGGAGAAATTAGAGTTAACAAATATAGATCGCAGATTATTATATCTTTTACATGCACTCCATACAAAGACATCACTGAGAGTACGTTGCTCCCTTAAGGGGCATTACACAAATTCAATCCCAACTGCTAAGGGAGTCAAACAGAGATGCGTTTTGGCCCCAACATTGTTTAATATTGATATAAATGATCTAGTTGACTCTGAGATCCAACGATTTCCATTCCCCCATTTTGGCTTCACGCAAGGTGTCTATACTTTTATATGCTGGTGACATAGTAATTTTGTCACGGACCCCTATTGGTTTGAGGACGGCTCTCAATAAATTTAGTTATTACTGTTTAAACAACCAACTATCAATTAATTACCAGAAGACCAAGGTAATTGCCTTCGGTAGAAGACCTAAAGTCAGAGCCTAGAGTATATGTGGACATAAAATCAAACAGGTTTCAACCTATAAATATTTAGGAGTTATGCTTAGCAGCTCAGGGTTCTGTACCCCTCATCACGACTACGCAGTGAAAAAGGATTTACAATCTGCCCAAGCTATTACTAAGTTTTTAAGATCAAGAGGGGGGAACTATATTCCTGCAGCCCTTAAGCTGTACTCTGCGAAAGTTTTACCCCAACTTCTCTATGGTACATCTGTGGATTCTCTGTTTTCTAGTTACACTCACTTGGAATGTGTGCAATCCAAATTCTTGCGCTCTGCTTTCCAGGTGGCAAGCTACACTTCAAACACTACACTACTCTCTACACTAAGGGAGAGTAGCTTACGCCTGGAATCTGGACTAATTAAAGTGGAAGCTGCTGTACTTCTACATTCCATTTTTTATTGGATAAAACTCCAACATATAAGAGAGGGTTTAGCCCTATTGGTTTTGAGTGATAACTTTCAATCTACCTGGTTAAAGTCGATTTTTTCTAAATTAGTTCACTTGGGATTTGCCCCTGAGTTCTTTGCAACTCTAAGTATGGATCAAGCAAAAAAACTGGTAAACAGAGAATTCACAATAGCGAAAGGCAAAATGATGTAAGTTTATGCCCAAATTGTATTGCTTCAGATGACAGTAAATATCTGATCAAACCCTCAGCTTTTTAACAGTTCTAGAGATCCCCTCCCAAAGAAGTGCTTTATTTCTGGCCAAATGAGGTATACTTCCCTCAGCGATCGAGGGTAAATTCAAAGGAACTCCACTACCTGAAAGACTCTGTCCCTGTGGTACCAGAGAAATTGAATGTACAGATCATGTTTTATTGTCTTGCCAATTTTATTGTGGTATTTGTGAAAAATTTATTCGACCTCTAATTCAGTCATTTCAGCCCTTAGGGGATAGCGAACTAGTCAGATGGCTATTGGCTGGTACAAATGCCACTCTGTCTAATTCTTGTGCTAGCTTTTTAGCAGCTGCAATGAAAATATGCAAAGTACTGATGACACAAGAGTCCAATTATACATTCCAAATGACCTAGGACCTACCATAATGGATACATTTTATTGATGCTGATTTTATGTATACAATTGACAACAAATGTCATATGTTTTGTATTCAACTGTTTATGTTTATGCTGTTTGAACTTGGATCAATAATAATAATAATAATAATAATAATAATAATAATAATATAGGTTGAACCACTTCATCCACAACATTTGGTTCTAGGAACCTCTGGTTACCCATTTTCACATTATACTAAAGCAATTGTTTACCATGGTAACAAGACAGACAATGAATCAGTATGAATTAATTTCCTTTTTCCCAGGTTTAAATCAGAGGCAGAAGCTTCCCTTTGCAAAGCAATTCAAAAGTGATTTATCACTCTGTATTGATGTGATAATCACATGCGGGGAAGGGAGAGGTCTCCCTCCCAGCTGAATTCTGAAACCAGACTGAACCCTTGATGAAGCTTTCTAAGGCAAGCTTAATTGCCTGCCATAATGCTGTGGTAAGCAAGCTGTTTTTAAGTCATTAACTGTTACTTAAGGGATCTTTATCTTTTAATTTAAAGAGCCAACCTAATTTGTGTTGAGATAAATCACTGATACATAAAACACTGATAATTAGGTTACACCTATATGTCCATGGATAGATTTTTGTTCTCACAGCTGTGCTTTTGTTTGGATTTGATATTATGTTTTGAACAGGGATCAGGGAGGTGGGAGCCTTGGGTGGAAGCATTGAACTCAGCTCCACCTATTCCAAAAGATATGTTGTTCAATGAAATAATTGTCCCAACCCTGGACACGATTCGATACTTTTCATTAATGGATTTGCTGACCACACATCAGAAGCCATCCATTTTTGTGGGGCCAACAGGAACTGGCAAGAGTGTATATATTATAGTAAGTATTATAATTATTTGATAAGTATGTTGAATGTTTTTGCCATTGCAAAGGAAGCACATGCTGAACTGGAATTTTTGGAAATTGACAGTGCAATTCTGACTTCTGGTTAGGCTGGCACAAGACCTATGCTGTCCTGGGGTGTCACAAAAGTGCCATAAGGCACTTCTGCATCATTCCTGGGAGGGTTAGACCAGTGCACAGACATGCACCAGCCTCCCTATGCCGCTTTGGGAACAGGGAGGTGGGTGAGTTGTGCTGGCCTTAGAAAGCAGACCCCCATCAGTGTTGAAAGACTATGGTATCATGCTCAGCGCTGCATATGCTGCATGCAAAGCACGAAAGCCTGGGTTGGATTGTTATGGAGGATAGGCTGTTACCCAAGCAGCAAATCCCCCCTCTCCACGCCACTGAATTAGTCCAATGGAAAGGCAGAGCCAATACGATTGGATCCAGCTGGCGTCGCAGAGCTGGGCTAAGGACAGGAGCTCATCCTGTCTTAATTGGTTAGGATTATGCCCTGATTCTTCTAAGAAAACAAGACCATTCTTTCTATTGAATATTTTCTTTGTTTTGCATACCTTCATAATGCTTTTTCGGTAGTTACTTTCCATGTCTCCTCACAAAAGCAGTTTTGATGCCCAAAGTCAACAGTTAAAACACAATGGGGATAAGGTAAGAGGTAGGGGGTGGTGACAGGGATTAGAGTGGGTGGATCAGGCCCTGCAGGGGCAGAATCAGTGGCAGCAGTTCATACCATTTTTCCTGTTGGAGACCAGGCCATCTCTCACAGGTGGAATTGTAAAGCCAAATCTGCCAATGTTGATCCATTAGAATTTACACCAGCCACTTGGCTTGCACAGATCCAAGAAGACCCATTGTATTGGGTATTATTGGGACCCAAGTGGGACTTTACTCAGGGAAAGGAGAAAAATGTCCCCTTACCTCGAGGACACTTCCAGCCTTGTAGCTTCCCCCATAGAATGCACTGCTATCCTGTGCTAGCACTCCTTCATTAGTATACACATGAAAGGGAGGTGGTTTGGATAGGATTAGGCTGCCCATCAATGTCATAGAGTTTGTTTGGAAGGCAAACAAGGCATATGAGTAAAAGCTCTTCTGTGTCACCACAGTTCTCAGTGCTTGTGGTGAGCTCCAAGTAAAGAGTGTGGACAGCATGATCCTTCCTCAGCTACTTTAGCCTAGTTTAGTTATATGGACCTTGGCTGCATGAAGAGATGAGTTGAGAATATGGCAGCTTCCAACAAGGTAATGAAGAACACAGCCATGCACCAGTGATACTTCCACATTCTAGTTTGTTCATGCTTCTCCTGAATGGAATAATCAAGGGCAGATTATTGCTACTGACTGGAAGAGTGTTCATACACACACTTTTGACTGTTTCCTAAACTGTAGTGGCTTTCAGTAGAACCATATCTCTATGTATGATACACCTGCTGGTTGCTGGAATCCATTATACTAGTATTGGTACTGCCCCACCTGAAGTACCTGCTGGATGGTGCATGAGTCCTTCTCCTATGCAAGAGAATTATAAAAATGTTATTGACTGGTTTCATTATCACTTCATCATTTATAAGCAGAACGGCTCACAAACTTGATGTGAAAAACCACCTCAATATTTACATTAGTCTCAATAAATACAAAAAGCCATGATTTTGCTAAAAGGCTATTTCTGTACTCATGTAATCCAAACTTTTCTCCTTATTTTTAATCATCTTTACAGAATTTTCTCCTACACCGCTTACATAAGGAGGTCTACAAACCACTGCTCATTAACTTCTCAGCACAGACTACAGCAGCTCAAACTCAGAACATCATTATGTCAAAACTTGATAAGAGGAGAAAAGGAGTTTATGGTCCCCCTCTTGGGAAGAAAATGGTAACTTTTTAAAAGTTAAAAAAACCAGAGACTTAACACACCTTTGGTGTCACCTCATATGGTAGCTTTTGTATTAGTGGCTGCCAAATTCACAACTGCTGTATACCCAAAACAGTTCCTTGTATGGACTGGAACTTTCCATTCAGATGGTGCTTCAGCTATAAAGTACAATATTATTTCACATTTTATATTTTCCACTGCAACTCAGTTAGCATAGAACAATACATGATTTGTCTACTTTTTATCTCCACAACACCATAGGCAATATGTATAATGACTTCCCCCTGATTGCCTAGTATGCTTCCTGAATTTGCCTAGTAAGTTTCCTGGATTTGAACCTAGGTCTTCATGGTTTAATGCAGGGGTGTCCAACCTTTTAGCTTCCCTGGGCCACATTGGAAGAAGATGAGTTGGTTTGAGCAGCACATAAACACGATAGCTGATCATCCAAAAAACCATAGAAAACAGGATCCCTCCAAAGTCCAGGTTATCCACTGGAAATCCAGACTCAAAAAATTTTTGGAGGACCCTGTCCTTCTTTTTGGATGCCAGCATGGTCAAGCTTTACTCAGGAGTAAGCTTCATTGACTTAATGGGCTGAGTAAACACGGCTAGGGGGCTTACCTGGGCTTTTGATGCTGGAGAGGTGCTTCAGTTGTGGAGGATGGCGGGGGGTCTTAGGTGACGGTATGGGCACGGCGTGGTTGAGTTCTGGCCAGCCAGCAGCCATTACGGGTAAGTTTAAACTGCTCATGCTCACACAGCTTCGGAGCTGAAGAGCACAAGCGTGGGTTGTATATAGGAAGCAATGTTGGAGCTTGCGACGTCCCCAGAGTGGATGCTCCACCCACACTGGCTAGTAAGAAGCATTGAGCGGAGCATCCGCTCTGTGGATGTTGCTGGCTCCAACATTGCTTCCTATATACAACCCACACATGCGTTCTGATGATCCGATGCTGTGTGAGCACAGTTTAAACTTACCCGCAATGGCTGGCGGCTGGCCAGAACTCAGTCATACAGTGCTGCGGCTGCACCAAAATTTATGTAAGTGCCCCCAAGCACCCTCCCACCCACCCACCGTCAGAGGCCGAGCCTTTACTTGTTGGGTTGGGCCACATCCATAGGCGTCCTGGGCCTCATGTGGCCCATGGGCACCGGTTGGACAAGCCTGGTTTAATGTCTGTGCTTTTGTCAATTAATCTACACGGGCTGTAGATGCCATGAATTCAGCTGACATTTCCATTCACTGGTTTCTATTCCTGCACATCTTGGTGTGCAGAATTTACCTCAGACCCTTCAGAATTTGCCACCCCCATTGTCTATGTGGGAGTGATAATCTTGGCCAGCTTCACAGGGCTTTTTGTAACTTGATATTAAGATACCTAGCTTCTTTGCATACACTATTATATTCTGTTATATACTATACATTGTTTGTAATTAATCTGTGAAACTCTTAACCACACAATATGGTGATACCTTTTAAAAGGGAATTGGACAGATTTATGGATGAAAAGTCCATCACAAGTTGTGTAGGCTACCTCAGAATGCCTGATGCAAGGAAATAGCAATAGGACATAGGTTGCGATGGCATCCGGTGGACCACTGAGATACAGAGAACT